>JAYESD010000006.1:122434418-132434418 GCA_036927565.1 Tuctoria greenei
ACTCTTATACCTTAATCGTGCTATGTTTGACCTTAATCCCTTTGTCATTCTTACCCTATTCAGTCGAACACTTCTTCACCAATCAGTCTTATCAATCTTATGTAGCATAGCTCCAAGTGTTGATTGCTAGGTTGCAATGTGTGCTGACATTGCACCTTTCAATTCATACCTCAACACTATTATGGTCATCTTGACTCATTCTCTGTTTCTTCTCAGAACAAAGACATGTCTGTCCCTCCTAGTCAAGCTTCTCCTTCTTAAGGTGTATAGAACCACGTTGGGTCTATTATCATATTACATTGTTTTTCTTATATGCATAATCACATCAATAGGAATGGTTGTAGGATCTAAGAGCACGTGAAAAACTACCAGAAGGGGGGTGAATGGTAGATTTTAAAAAATCTTACGCAGCGGAAACAATTAAATCCCAACCCCTTCGGCAGAAAAACGATCTGTTAGAGAAATCGTGTGTGAAACTAATCTAAACGTGCTTCACCGTGACAAAAGTGATATATATCAGAGAGAATCAATCACGAAGAAAACACAAGAAGAATCACTCAAATCCGTCGATAGAAACTCAAGTTATGATCGAAAGATCGAACAAAGGTCAATCTGTCCTACCCGAGAAAAAACAGTTCTGGAACGTTTCAAATAAACTCGTGTAGATCAAAAACCACAAATCCAATGACCGTGAAATTTTGACATATGATATATAATCAATTTGTGAAGACAACCCAAAAATAATCACGTCAATTGGTTCTGTAAAACTCGAGTTATGATAAAACCACCGATGAAAGGTAGTGCTGTCCAGAAACTCGACGAGCAAAACATGTCTGGAACAAGTCGGACGAACAAGGCACAAAAGTTCCTTGAAACTAAGAATTTTATTCAATAGAAACACAAGAGGAACAGTCCCAAAGTTGTTCTCCACGAGCTTTGGCCTCCCTTGCTTATAAAACCAGCCCTTAGGCCAACCCATCCAACTAGGACTCTCATCCTACTCAGATAACGAATCAAAACTTTCCATAACTGCTTAGGACTGTTCTATACGCAAATAGAAGCAATCTTAAGACTTCCAAACACCTTAGGAACCTGTACCACATTCCTAAAACAACCCTTATTCGTGACCCACATGAAATCCTATCATAACCAACTTGATACTTTCCATACCGAGCCATAACCGACTCCGCAGCAGCCAAAGTCATCAACCGATACGATCCGATCCTTCCAACCAGATCTTCTCATCCATAAACCATCTTCGGAATCATGTTTCCATGTCATGCACAGCATGCATACGTGCAAACACCTTCATTCGATGTCTAGTAACCTAAATATGCACTGCCCTTGATTCAATCATCCTGCACGACCTCCTGACCCGCTCAACCACAATTCCTCTTGAATTTGGTTGTTGGAAGCTCATCTCCTCCCTGAGACTAGTCCAAAGGATCCTGTCACCATCCATGACTTGAACTCAAGCAACACCTGCACATGAACAAAAAACCAATCCGTACGAGCCCAAGTCCGCGACTTGACTCAAGTCAGTTCCGAACACAACAGCATGTTGCAAAGCATAGCAAGACGATATCATCCATATCAAACAAAACACACAAAAAACTTAGCAAATGAATACTAAGCAATCTTTCCAGGAATATAAAGCATGTTTGAAACATTTCACATGAAAATTTGGAACATTAAGATCAAGCTCCGAACCTTGCCAAAGCTAACCAGAGCTTGAGCCGGAGCTTACCAAAGCTAGTATAACCTAGCTCCAGAGCTTACCAAAGCTAGTATAACCTAGCACCGGAGCTTACCAAAGCTAGTACAACCTAGTGCCGGAGCTTACCAAAGCTAGTCGGACCTAGCGCAGGAGCTAACCAAAACTAGTTGGAACCAGTCATCCCAAAAGCGGAGCTATAAAAATATGTCGGAGCTTAACAAAGACATGCTGGAGCTATCAAAGACATGCCCGAGTTTAACAAAGACATGTCAGAGCTATCAAAGACATGCCGGACCTAGACAAAGAGAGTCGAACCTTGCTAAAAAGATGTTATGGTAGCATTCAAAACTTTTATTGTCAAAGCCAATGTATTCAGCACACATAGGTCTCACAATCTCCCCCGTGATGAATGCATTGGCAACACCATCTAAAATCTGAACATTGGCATGAAAAGTTTTGAAAACAATTTCTCCCCCTTTGTAAAACAGAAATAAATGAGAAAAAGAAATTTTCCCCTTGAGAAGAATCGTGCCAAAAACAATTGTGAATATGTGCAATGTGTAATCAATGTCTCCCCCTTGCATATTTATTTTTATTTTTAAAAATTCACGTATTATCTCTCCCCCCTTTGACAATGTATTGAAAAAGGTTTACAAGACAAATTTTAATTGTTATGAGCATATTATAACATATACATATAAAACAAAGCTCATCCAAGTCATACTATCAAGTAACTTACACTATCACAACAATGAGATACATAAAGTAGTATAAGCCATGCTAGAGATCAAATGTAATTTTCAATTTAAGCAAGTCATGATATCACAAACTAAACTATTTCAATACCTGAAGGCATGACACTTGTTGCTGCATTTTATTATTTTTTCAAAGCACAAATTTAGATCATATTATATTTGCAAGAGATTATATGTGCATCTGCCTTATTCTAACCAACCAATCCAAGCCTATGTCATTTGACAATCAGAAGCTTAAGTACATGGTTTTAGTCATACACAACTTCCTCCAAGTTCATATCTAAGTGCAATGATAAGCCATCTCAAAAGAATAAGTGTGATGCATGCATATTCTCTTGATCTTTTCTCAACTTATATTTGTTCACAAAAACTCAACATGTGAGTTGATTACTTGATTAATTTTTATGATTAAAAACACTTGTGAGCATGCAACAAGTTCAAAACAGCAAGAAAGTTCAACCATGACCAGATTTAGTGTAAGTAATTATTCCAATTACTAGACATGGCAAAAACTACAAAATGTATACATGAGTAATGTAGTAAGAACTTTTAGCATGTAAAAGGAATCACAAAGTCATATATGTATGAAATACTATGGTCATATTATTTTAATTTCAGATTCACACATAGACTTCCCGTGTTTCAAAACTCCCCCTCAATTTAAGCCATCAGGATGCATAACCCCTATTTCAATACGAATGAAACAAAAACGAGTGAAATCCAAAGGTTTTGTAAAAATTTCAGCCAATTGTTGTTCGGTATCTACATGGTGAAGCACAATGTTTCCTTTTTCAACATTATCACGGAGAAAGTGATACCTAATATCAATGTGCTTAGTTCTAGAATGTTGCACGGGTTTTTTGGCAATGCAAATAGCACTAGTGTTGTCACAAAATAGTGGAACACTATCTAGATCAACCCCATAGTCCTTAAGTGTTTGAACAATCCAAAGAATTTGTGAACAAGCGCTAGTAGCAGCTACATATTCAGATTCGGCGGTGGATTGTGCAACTGAAATTTGTTTTCTAGAGGACCAAGCAACAAGAGAATTACCAAGAAAATGACAAGCACCAGAAGTACTTTTCCTATGAATCCTACAACCCCCCAAAATCAGCATCCAAAAAAGCTTTCAAAGTAACGATTGAGGAAGACGGAAGAAAAATGCCAAATTCTTGAGTTCCATGTAAGTACCTGAGAATCCTTTTGACAGCTTCACGATGTGAAGTACGTGGGGAGGCTTGAAACCGTGCACAAAGACATACGCTGAATTGTATGTCCGGTCTTGATGCCATGAGGTACAAAAGTGATCTGATCATGCTTCTATATTCTATTTGATCCACTGGTTCACCATCTTCATCAAGTTCAAGTGTTGTTGTTGTTCCCATTGGTGTCTGAAGAGGCTTGCTTTCTTCCATGTTGAAGCGCCTTAGGAGGTCTTTTGTATACTTCGTTTGATGCACAAAGGTACCCTCCTTGGTTTGCTTGATTTTCAGCCCCAAAAAGTATGTGAGTTCTCCAATCATACTCATCTCAAATTCTGAACTCATCATAGGTGAAAACTTGGACTAAAGATCATGAGAAGCACAACCAAAGATAATATCATCCACATACACTTGAATGAATAATGAGTCATTGCAATGCTTAAGCACAAAAAGATTTTTATCAACCTTGCCCATAGTAAACCCGTTTTCAAGTAAGAATGTTTTTAACCTAGCATACCATGCTCTAGGGGCTTGTTTGAGACCGTACAAGGCTTTGGACAGTTTGTAAACATGATTAAAAAAATCTGGATTTTCAAAACCCGATGGTTGTTTGACATAAACCTCCTCATCTATGTAGCCATTAAGAAAAGCACTTTTAACATCCATTTGATATAGCTTAAAACCTTTAGATGCAACAAAAGCTAACAAAATTCTTATGGCTTCTAATCTAGCAACAGGAGCAAAAGTTTCATCAAAATCTAGACCTTCGACTTGAGTGAAACCTTGAGCAACCAACCTAGCCTTATTCCTAACCACAACCCCATCCTCACTTTGTTTATTTTTAAATACTTATTAAGTTCCAATTAAAGTGTTACCTTGAGGTGGAGGTACAAGTTTCCAAACATTATTTCTTTCAAAATTTTCTTACTCTTCTTGCATGGCAATAACCCAAGATTCATTAGTGAGTGCGTGTGATATATCTTTGGGTTCAAAAGAAGCAACAAAACCAGAATGAGCATGAGAGTTTGGATCGCAAAACCTGGACTGTGTAACTCGTTCGTGCAAGCTTCCAATTATCTGTTGCGGGAGATGATCTTTGTAAAACCGTAGGGGAACAGATGTCTCACAAGCTTCTTCTTCTTCATGTTCATCACAAATCGATGAGCTTGTGACTTGAGGACGATCTGAATCAGCATTGATGGTTGTCGGTGCTGGTTGAGTATTAACATCCGGGGCTGAATCAAAGTCTTTAGCTGCTAAATTTTCGGGCAGCAGCTCCAATTCTTCCTCATCTTCAACGAAAATGCTCTCACCCTACGGATATGGATCTGGACTTGCAATGTTTGAGCTAGTACCTGGGCTAGCTTCACCAAAAGACACTTCACAAGTCTCCATAATTTTGTTAGTGTCAAGTAAAAGCACACGGTAGCCTCTAGTATGAGACGGATAACCAAGAAACATGCCACCAATGGATCTAGGTTCAATTTTATCAAGATTACCATGTTTCTTAACAAAGCATTTGCAACCAAAGACCCGAAAGTGCGTAACACTAGGCCTATGTCCAAATCAGAGCTCATATGGGGTTTTACCTAGCTTAGCGCGCAAGAACACACAATTTTAGACATAACAAGCGGTTGCAATCGCATCAGCCCAAAATGTCCTAAGAGTTTGATATTCATCAATCATAGTCCTAGCCATCTCAACTAAGGTTCTGTTCTTTCTTTATACAACACCATTTTGTTGAGGTACATATGGTGAAGAAAATTGATGATCTATTCCATTTTCAGCACAAAAGTGATCAAAAGATTGATTTTTAAATTTAGTTCCATTATCACTTCTAATTGCTTTTAAAGATCCTGGGTGATCAATTGATAATCTAAGAAATTAAGTTCTAAAGTGACTATAAACTTCATCCTTAGACGCCATAAAATAAAACCAAGAGTATCTAGAGTAATCATCAACAATAACAAGAACATACCATTTACCTCCGAAGGATTGAACACGTGAAGGTCCTACGGTGTCAAGGTGCAAAAGTTGACCCGGTTCAGTTGTCATGATCATTGTGAGAGGTGTATGTGAACCTGCGACCATCTTAGCATGTCTACAAGAAGAGTACACAATTTCTTTGTCCCCTTTAAGCTTAGGCAGCCCACGAATGCGATCAAGAGCACTAACACGCGTTAGGTGATCAAAGCCTACGTGACCAAGTCTACGATGCCAAAAATATAAGTCCTTTGAATCATTAGAAACTAGACACCTATGCTTAGAGGAAGACATATCAAAATCAGCTTTAAAAACTCTTCCAAACCGAGACATGTAAAAAATAAGCTCACTATTTGAACCTATAACTTCGCAGCAATTTTTATTGAAAATAATTTCCAGATTTTCATCTAGCAATTGTGAAACAAAAAGCAAGTTGTATTTCAAATTTTTGACAAGTGCCACATCCTTCAAAGTGTAGTGATCATTTACTCTAACCGAACCCTTAGCAATTATAGGAGTTGAAGAATTATCAACAAAAGTAACATTCTCTACACGTGACACAAAAGAAAGTGAGGAGAACCATTCTTTGTTACCGATCATGTGGCGTGAGCAACCTGAATCCACAATACAAATGTTCTCCTTCTTCAATCATGTAACCTACATAGAAGCACAATACATCGATGACTCAATATTGGGGTTAGTCGAAATGCATTTAGGTATCCAGTACTGAGTCACACAACGTGCAGCCGGAAAAATACACGAAAGCTGAGATAAAATAACAAGTTTATGAGTCAAAGTTTGAGGTTTTTTTTTTCTTAACTACTAACCTATAAGGTGTTACTTGTGTAGCACAAAAATCAGTAGCTCCAGAGAAAAAAACAGGAGGTTCGGAGGTAAACTTTGAATGTTTTTCACTCATAACAGCAGGTTGCATGTTCCTGGCATTCGGTTTAATATGTGCGGCAAATTTTCCATGAAAGTTATGAGATCTAGCAATCATTCTTTACCTTTTCTGTTGTTTAGCTTGTCTATAACAAAAATCTATGACATGACCATCCCTACCATAGTAGGTGCAATGAAATTTAACTTTGTGTTCATGTTTAGATGAGCGAGCAATATTTTTATTTGAAACTGAATGAGACAACACTCCTGCAGATTTGAAAATCACTTCTTTTTGTTTAGGAACTGTTTGAATCAAACCACTTCCTAATGACTTTACAATTTTAGGTGGATGTGCCTTAGCACTAGCATGAGAAACAAAACCTAAACCAGTTTTATCATTGCAAGACTTGGAAGAATTCAGCAGCAAGTTTAGGTTCTTATTCCCATTACAAAATCGATCTAATGTCATATGCATGTTATCAAGTTTATTGGACAGATCAAGGCAATTTTCACATGAAGTTTTTCCTTTTAATTTGCAAATGGAACAATATTTAACTTCATGAGAACGTAAAGCATTATTCGATATTGAAATTTCATTCATAGCATCTTTTAGTTTCTTTTCAAGATCATCACAACTAGAACAATGCAAATCAATCGTAGAACAAGAAGCATCTTTTAAGTTTCCAATGTCAAGTGCAGCAAGCTTTTTGTTCTTTTCAATTTCAAGTTCAAGTCTATCTAGACTGGAGGAGTGTGCAGTTCTTAGTGTGGACAATTGTTCATAGATTAAATCACACGAGGGACAAGAATCATCACTAGGAATCAAGGTTTTCAAACGGTTGATTTTAGATTCTAGTTATTCAATTTTAGCAGCATTATCCCTAAGCTTTTTGTCCTTTTTCTTAACAATAATAGTTGCACAAGAAATTGCATCACACATTTCATTACAGGTAGAGCATACCTCATCGTCATCACTGTTGTGTTCTGCATCCTACTGACTTGATCTTGATTTTGTTTTGCCCGCCATGAAGCATAAGTTGGCCAGATCGTCATCATCTTCATCACTTTCAAAGTCTACATCGCTTGAACCGAGCTCTTGAAGTGCAGTGATGAAGCTGTTAATCGTCTTGCGTCCTCTAGTACCCTTGTTTTCCTCGTTGGGGTTTCTAGAGGTGGTCTTGACTTTGTTCTGTTTTTCTTCACAGGTAGTAGGACCTGAAAGGTTAGGGCATTATGTACGAAAGTGTCCTGTCTTACCACATTCAAAACAGCATTGAGGTCCGGAGCTTCCTCTCCTTCTGGTTCTCACATTTTGCAATGCTTTTGAGAACCTAGTAGAGATTAGTGCTAACTCCTCTTCTGGAAATTCCTCGATCTGCTCCAGGGTTAGTGAGGACAACAAGGCAAGAGTATTGCAAGATGAAGATTGGCTGGAGCTAGGCATATCACGTTGTGAGACAAATGCAATAGACTTATTTGGGTTCTTACGTGATAAGATGTCAATTTCATGAGTTTTGGGTTTAGAGTAAAGCACATCTAAAGTAAGTGTACTCATGACAGTAGATTCATAGATAGATGTAACTTTCATCTCCCAGATTAACATGTCTAACGCACTAAGAAGTTGCCTAGCATTTTCAGCATCAGAAAAATTAACGTTGACACTACGCAAGTTACTGAGGATTTTGTTAAGCGGGCAAAGAGATCATCAATGGACTCACCGGGTTGCATCTCGAAGCGCATGTATTCTTTCTTGAACATGTCTTGCCTTACCTCCTTGATCGTGTTGGATCCTTCGTTATAGTCACAAAGTGCTCTCCATACATCGTATGCCGATCGGAGATGTGCAACGCGGTCGAAGTCGCTCTGAGTGAGTCCTTGGATGATCAAGTTTTGGGCTTTGTTGTTATTGTCAACGTCCTATAGGCTTGTATCCGTAACTTGATCGGGTGGCACTTCATAAGGTTTGTACACCTTCTCCCATATTGCGAAGCCTTGCGCCTGGATGAAATCCTCCCTGCGTGCCTTCCATACCTGAAAATCAATACCAGCAAACACAAAAGGTTTGGCGGAGTATTTCTCCATGATGATTAGTCAAAGACACGTGCAAATCTCAATGATTAGAGCACCGTGGCTCTGATACCAATTGTATGATCGAAGAGCACGTGAAAAACTACCAGAGGGGGGTGAATGGTAGATTTTAAAAAATCTTACGTAGCGGAAACAATTAAATCCCAACCCCTTCGGCAGAAAAACGATCTATTAAAGAAATCGTGTGTGAAACTAATCTAAACGTGTTTCACCATGAAAAAAGTGATATATATCATAGAGAATCAAATCACGAATAAAACACAAGAAGAATCACTCAAATCCGTCAAGAGAAACTCAAGTTATGATCGAAAGATCCAACAAAGGTCAACCTGTCCTACCCGAGAAAAAATAGTTCTGGAACGCTTCAAAGAAACTCGTGTAGATCAGAAACCACAAATCTAATGACCGTGAAATTTTGACATATGATAGAAAATCAAGGTGTGAAGATAACCCAAAAAGAATCACGTCAATTAGATATGTAAAACTCGACTTATGATAAAACCACCGATGAAAGGTAGTGCTGTCCAGAAACTCGATGAGCAAAACTTGTCTGGAACAAGTCAGACGAAAAAGGCACAAAAGTTCCTTCAAACTACGAATTTTATTCAATAGAAACAAGACGAACAGACCCAAAGTCGTTTTCCATGAGCTTTGGCCTCCCTTGCTTATATAACCAACCCTTGGGCCAACCCAATCCAACTACGACTCTCATCCTACTCAGATCATGAATCAAAACTTTGCATGACTGCTTAGGACTCTTCTATAAGCAGATAGAAGCAATCTTAAGACTTCAAAACATCTTAGGAACCTATCCCACATTCCTAAAACGACCCTAATTCGTGACCCACATGAAATCCTATCATAACCAACTCGATACTTTCCATACCGAGCCATAACCGACTCCGCCGCAGCCAAAGTCATCAACCGATACGATCCGATCCTTCCAACCAGATCTTGTCATCCATAAACCATCTTCGGAACCATGTTTACACGTCATGCACCGCATGCATACGTGCAAACACCTTCCTTCAACGTCTAGTAACCTTCATATGCACTGACCTTGATTCAATCATCCTGCGCGACCTCCTGACCCGCTCAACCACAATTCCTCCTGAATTTGGTTGTTGGAACCTCATCTCCTCCATGAGACTAGTCCAAAGGATCCTATCACCAGCCATGACTTGAACTCAAGCAACACCTGCACATGAACAAACAACCAATACGATTTAGCGTATTGCGATGATTTAACGTATTGCAACAAACAGCATGGTATTGCAACGATTTCACATTCGTGGTAATTGTATGTGGTTGTAATGATTTCACAGGCATGGAAATAGTACGGTATTGTAACGATTTCACATTTGTGGCAAATAGTATGTTATTGCAACGGTTTGCTGTATTGCAATGATTTAACGTATTGCAATGAATAGCATTGTATTGCAACGATTTCGCAGGCGTGGCAATAGTACGGTATTGTAACGATTTCACATTCACAGCAAATAGTATGTTATTGCGATGGTTCACCGTATTGCGATGATTTAACGTATTGCAATGAATAGCGTTGTATTGCAATGATTTCGCATTCATGGTAATAGTACGTGATTGCAATGATTTTCACATTCTTGGCAAATACTACAGTATTGCAACGATTTTCACAGCCGTGGCAAATAGTAACATATTGCAACGAGTTATGATGTAGCGACGATTTACCATATTGCAACGAATACCACGGTATTGCAACGACTTCACATTCGAGGCAAATAGTATGGTACTGCAAGGATGTCACAGCTGTGGCAAATAGTATGATACTGCGATGGTTTAATGTCCGTGGCGAATACTAGGTTAGTGCAACGAGTCAACAAACTTGGCGAATAGTACCGTATTGCAATGATTTCATATCCGTGGGAACTAGTCTAGTACTGCCAAGATTTTTATCCGTGGCGAATAGTTGGGTATTGCAACGAGTCCACAAACGTGGCAAATAGTACCATATTGCAACGATTTCAGATCCGTTGGAACAAGTATATGGTACCGCAAAGATTTCGCATCCGTGGCGAATAGTTTGGTATTGCAACGATTTCTTATATGTGGCAATAGTGTTTTAATGCAACGTTTTTTGAGTCGTTGCCAAACGTTTATACTGCAACGTTTTGTCATTCTATTGCCATGTTTTATCATCTGTATTGGCAATAGCTTCCTATTGCAACAATTTATCATTCATGAAAAGAAATTTGTAATGCCACGTTTAATAATTAGCGGCAGTAGAACCCGAATGCATCGGGTTTGAAAATTAGTGGCAACAGAATCACGAGTTTAACAATAAACATCCATCAATTAATATTACAACACGCATAACAACACGCAAGGATTACTTAAGCGACGTGTTTGCATGCTAAGAGTTTTCCTAAGCTGACCAGGACTAATTGTTGGAGCAGGTGGCTTTTGGCAGTTCCTTATTTGTTGGACCTTCTGTGGAGTGGTCGCCATCATCATTTTCTGCATTTCAGACACTGAGGCGCGCTTGTCCTGCATTTCATTAGCTGTATGCTCACGGTCAACTGCTATATGACCTGGTAAGTTCTGGACTTGAACGATTAACTCTTCATTCTTCTGGTTTATGCAGTCCATCTGTGATGAGGACATCACAACAGCGGAGACGCGCATTGAACTGCAAGGACCAATCACAAGAGCACGGGCACGATTATTAAATCAGCAGGTGAATTCGTTCTTAACTTATTTTGCATGTGAGTTTGAGAATAGATTGCTATGTGATGATTTAATTGTTATTAGGAATAATGGAGAAGATCAACAAGTGAAGGAAGGAGGCCTTGGGAGCGTGGAGAACCACCTGGGACGTCCACAAGTAGATGAAAACAGTTTACAACTCGGACTCGAGTTCAACTCGGAGTCCAGGAGCAGTCCACCTTAAAACAGACGCCCAAGAGGCATACGGACTCCGTTTTCGACGTTCTACATATGCAAGGAAAGAGGAGAAGATAAACTTTCCAATGGTTCTGTTCCCACCACAAAATTCCTCCGGAGTCATTGGGAATCGTCGAAACAAGTCGAGTCCAGATTTCTGTTCGGTGCTGCGCCACCGAATCGGGCCTTTGGGCCTTGTATCCCGTAAGAGTCCATTAGGGACGCGTCTAATCGTGTTTTGGTCGAACCCTAGACTATAAATATTGCAGCCACCGGTCATATTCGGTGGGTTTTGCTTAGATCAATAAAATCGCCGTTCTACGGTTTGTGAGACCCCAATTTCGCGATTTCCGATCGTGTCTTCTACGTTCTTGCTCGTGTTCTCGATTGCACTTGCAGGGATTAGCCTTCTTGGCGAGGTCAAGCGTGTGCAGGATGGTTGATAACCAACGGAGCCGTGGTGTAGTGATTGCAGGGGTACTCGAACCGCTCGAGTGCCGCGGATCATCAACGTCGAGTTCTCCACCTCAATCGACATACCTTTCGGAAGATCGGGCCTAAACCTACTCATCAATTGGTATCAGATTTCCAGGTTGCCCATGAGGTATCTTTGTTTTCCTTACTTCCATTAGATCGATTTTGTTTCGTACCTAGAGTCCACAGAAAAGCCACAAAAAAAAATTAGATCGTTTTTACCGCTTCCCAGACTATAGTGCCTGTAGTTTCGTTTTTCAGTTTGCATTGTTGAGTTTGCATTCGTGTGGTTGAGTTTAGCTTTGTGTTTTTGGGTCCTAGTTATCGTGTTTCATCCTTGTTTTCTTGCTATTCGACACCTATTCCACAATCCCTAAATAACAAACCGATCCGCCACGTTCATCGGTTTGCCCTAGCTAGCCGCCTTGCGTGAACTCCCGCATCGCCAGCCCTAGATTAGGTGACAAATCTTTGTGCCATTCATCCTTGAATCCTCACACACCACCCCATTAGTTGCTGTGCAAATTCCCGATCGTTTTCGTATCCGATTGCGAGTTCTGTTCTCAAACCGAGTTGGAATCAACATCTAAAAAATCGTAACTCGGATAGCCTACCTTAAAACGGCCATAACTTTCGCATACGAACTCGAAATCGGACGATTTTTTTTTCAAATTCATCTACGCGAAATTTCGCATCTGATTTTCCGCCGCGTAGCCGCGTTCGGCAAAATTAGATTGCCCAAATTCCCCTCGGAAGATAGGCTATCCGGCCTCCTAAGTTTCAGCACGAATTTTAAAGAATCTTCTTGAATTTCTATAGGCCGCATATTACATTCAATTGAGCTGCAAATTTGTGTGCTTCCTATATTTGTGCTACTGAGTAAAGAAAAAATATCAAAAAAATATTACAAAAAAGAAAAAAAAATAGTGAAGAGCACGCATATTAAAGCAATTGGCCTATACCACTTGGTGATGTTTGTTTGGTTATATCATTCTGTCTTTCTTTTGCCTTGATACTTCCTTGTGTTGTGCTAGGCTCTAGGGCACTCAGTTGACCAGCAACAGTTTCCTACATTGAATACTTATTCAACTTTGTTTAGCTGTTAACGATTTTCTGCTTATTAGCCACCATATTGTGCCATCCAAGCTCCACCTTTCTCTTGAGCATAACAGATACCTTTGCAATCACCCCACGCTTCATTGGTTCACCTCACAGTCCACACCACATGCTGTGTCGGTAAGAACACTTGTAAGAGCGTGGTAAGACGCTTGAGCGAGAGAGATTGTTTTCTTCCACCTTCCACTTTGTCACTGTAGTTGATAGGGATAACATTTTTTTTTGTTGTCTTTTGTTTCCTACTAACAATGGCAGGAGAAGAAAATAATGATGAATGTGTTCAACATGTTGAGTTACGTGATATGTTCGCCAAATACAACGCAGCAACGGAGGAGTCATTGGCGAACTTGACTCGCCAACTGGATGACCTTGCTCTTCGGATGAATACTTTTGAGGCTCGGTTGCCTCTCGCTGGACGACAAGAAGAAAATTCTTATGATGAACTGGAAGATCACAGTAGTCAGCCAAGACTGCCACTTTATCGTCGAGGTATGGGAGGTAATAATCATAACAATTATAACCGCCCTCCTGATGATCCTTTTGCTAAAGTGAAATTTACTATACCCTTTTTTTCTGGTGCTTATGATGCTGAGGCTTATCTTGATTGGGAGATGACAGTAGAGCAAAATTTTAATTCCCATCTTGTTCCTGAACAACATAGAGTTCGTCAAGCCACTAGTGAGTTTAAGGACTTTGCTATAATATGGTGGAATGAACTTGTTAAAACTAGAAATGATCCTCCAACATGGGATAGATTAAAGGAAGCTATGCGTGTTCGATTTGTTCCTCCATCTTTTCAGCGGGACCTTCGCAAAAAATTGCAGCGTTTAGACCAAGGTAACATGTCCGTAGAGGAGTATTATCAAGAGTTACAAAAGGGTATGCTGCCTTGTGGGGTAGTAGAGGACATGGATGATAAAATAGCTCATTTTTATGGGGGGTTGAGGCGTGAAATTCAGGACATTGTTGATTACAAAGAATATGATATTGTTAACAGATTGTTTCAGCTTGCTATGTTGGCAGAAAAAGAATTGCAGGGCCGACAACAACAGCAACAACGCACGAGGAGCAACTTCACGCCGCGTGCAGCAACTACACCATCCAAAACAGCACCATCTTCGCCCCCCCCCCCCCCCCCCCCCGTGCAGTGACTACACCACCCAATGGCGGCCAACGAACTATACCTGCTGCTCTGCCTTCTCGCGTGCCGGAAGGCAGCAAGGCGACATCATTCAAGCCTTCGTCGTCCACTCCTTCTACGGGTCGTACTTCCGACATTAAGTGTCACCGCTGCCAGGGACTTGGTCATATGATGAGAGATTACCCGAGAAAACGAGCATACATAGCACGCGACGATGGCGGGTATGATAGTACTTCAGATGTTGAAGATGAATATTCTCTTGCTACTGACTTTACAGATCCAAATGACGAACACACCGAAGAAGAGGTACTTGGTACAGAGGCGACGGAGAACTATAGGAGCATCATTGTGCAGCGTGCCTTGAGCTCCAAAGTGGAGACCGACGACAAGCTACAACGACACAACCTCTTCCACATGTTTCTCGTCGTCAAGGACTGCCGTGTACACAATATAATTGATGGAGGTAGCTGCAATAACTTGGTAAACACGGACATCGTCAAGAAACTCGGTTTGACAACAAGAGCACACCCTCATCCGTACCACATTCAATGAATCAACAACAACGGTAAGGTTCGGGTAACACAAATAGCGAGAATCCATTTTTCAATTGGTTCATACCATGATTTTGCTGATTTTGATGTTGTTCCTATGGATGCTTGTTCTCTTTTATTGGGTCGTCCTTGGGAATTTGATACAGATGCTATTCATCATGGTAGAACCAATAAATATACTCTCATGCATAAGGGAAAGAAAATCACTTTGCTTCCCATGACTCCTGCTGAAATTGTGCATTTTGAGAAGAGTAAAATTCGTGATGGCAAAGCAACTAAATTAGAATCTGAAAAACAGCAAGTTATTAAGTTAAAATCACCATCATTGCTCGCAACTAAATCTGAACTTGCTGATTTATTCGATGCTAAGGGGATGTGCAATGCTTTAGTTTGCAAAGAAGCCATGTTTTCACTTAATGAATTGTCTATTGCATTGCCCCCTGCTGTTGCTAACCTTTTGCAGGAGTTTGAGGATGTGTTTCCCTCCGAGATACTCCCTGGTTTACCACCGATGAGAGGCATTGAACACAAGATCGATTTGATTCCAGGAGCAAGTTTGCCAAATCGTGCAGCATACAGGGCGAATCCACAAGAAACTAAGGAAATTCAGCAACAAGTCCAAGATCTTTTGGACCGCGGGTACATTCGTGAAAGCCTTAGCCCTTGTTCCGTTCCTGTTCTTTTGGTTCCTAAGAAAGATGGTAGTTGGCGCATGTCTGTTGATTGTCGAGCGATTAATAACATCACCATTCGATATCGTTATCCTATTCCTCGATTAGATGACATGCTTGATGAATTGAGTGGTGCTATCATCTTCACAAAAATTGACTTGCGTAGTGGTTACCACCAAATTAGAATGGCACTAGGAGATGAATGGAAAACTGCATTTAAAACCAAGTTTGGACTTTATGAGTGGTTAGTCATGCCTTTTGGTTTAACTAATGCACCCAACACCTTTATGCGATTAATGAACGAGGTTTTACGTGCTTTCATTGGACAATTTGTGGTGGTTTACTTCGATGATATCCTCATTTACAGCAAGTCATATGATGAACATCTTGATCATTTACGTGTTGTTTTTACTGTTTTGAGAGATGCACGTTTGTTTGGTAACCTCGAAAAGTGCGTTTTTTGCACCAATCGAGTCTTGTTTCTTGGCTATGTCGTTTCCTCGCAGGGAATTGAGATGGATGAGGCAAAAATTGAAGCAATCACCAGCTGGCCAGCCCCAACTACCGTCACACAGGTTTGTAGTTTTCTTGGTCTTGCAGGATTTTATCGGCGCTTTGTGCAGGATTTCAGCACCATTGCAGCACCTCTACATGAGCTAACGAAGAAGGGAGTTCCATTTCGATGTGGCAAACAGCAGCAACAAGCTTTTGATGCTCTCAAATCGAAGCTTACACAAGCACCATTACTACAACTTCCTGATTTTGACAAGACCTTTGAGCTAGAATGCGATGCAAGCGGCATTGGTATTGGAGGCGTTCTCATACAAGGAGGTAAACCCGTTGCTTTCTTTAGTGAAAAACTTCATGGTCCTTCTCTGAATTATTCCACTTATGATAAGGAATTGTATGCCTTAGTCCGTGTATTACAAACTTGGCAACATTATCTTTGGTCTAAGGAGTTTGTCATACATTCCGATCATGAATCATTGAAGTATCTTAAGTGTCAAACCAATCTGAATAAACGAAATAATAAATGGATTGAGTTCATAGAGTCGTTTCCATACATCATAAAGCATAAGAAAGGGAAGGAAAATATCATTGCCGATGCATTATCTAGGCGTTATACCATGCTGTCCCAACTTGATCATAAAATCTTTGGTTTGGAAACAATTAAAGCATTATATCCTACTAATTTGGACTTCAAAGATGCTTTTGAAAATTGTAGAGAAGGAAGAACTTGGAATAAATATGTGCTGCGAGAGGGTCTCCTCTATCGTGCTAACAAGCTATGCGTTCCAGCTAGCTCCGTTCGTCTATTGCTTTTGCAGGAAGCACATGGAGGAGGTTTGATGGGACATTTTGGAGTGAAGAAAACTGAAGACGTGCTGTCCACACACTTCTTTTGGCCAAAGATGAAGCGTGATGTCGAGCGCTACGTGTCACGATGCACTACTTGCAACAAAGCTAAGTCTCGCCTTAACCCACATGGTCTTTATATGCCTCTTCCTGTTCCTAGTGTACCTTGGGAGGATATTTCTATGGACTTTGTTTTGGGATTGCCTAGGACTAAGAGGGGGAGGGATAGTATTTTTGTAGTTGTTGATCGTTTTTCCAAAATGGCACACTTTATACCTTGTTATAAGAATGATAATGCCTCACATATTGCTGATTTATTTATGACGGAAATTGTTCGTTTACATGGTGTGCCAAATACCATTGTTTTTTATCGTGATGCAAAATTTTTAAGTCATTTTTGGAGAACTTTGTGGTATAAATTGGGAACCAAGTTGCTGTTTTCAACTACATGTCACCCACAAACGGATGGACAGACCGAGGTAGTTAATCGTACTTTATCCACTATGTTACGGGCTGTCTTGAAAACAAATTTGAAGTTGTGGGAGGAGTGTTTACCACATATAGAATTTGCTTACAATAGATCCATTCACTCCACGACAAAGGTAAGTCCATTCCAAGTAGTGTATGGTTTCAATCCCCGTGCTCCTATTGATTTACTACCTTTGCCTCCTTCTGAAACTATAAATTTGGATGCTACACAACGATCTGAATTCATTCTTAAGATGCATGAAACTACAAAGAAAAATATTGAAATGATGAATGAGAAGTATAGGATTGCAGGTAGTAAAGGTAGAAAAGAAGTAAAACTTGAACCGGGCGATTTGGTGTGGTTACATTTGAGAAAAGAGCGATTTCCCGACTTGAGAAAATCTAAACTTATGCCACGAGCTGCTGGTCCTTTTAAGATCGTTGAAAAGATTAATGATAATGCATATAAGCTTGAATTGCCTCCCGATTTTGGGGTTAGTCCTACATTTAATATTTCAGATTTGCGACCGTACTTGGGAGAAGAAGACGAACTTGAGTCGAGGACGACTCCAATTCAAGAGGGGGAGGATGATGAGGACATCACAACAGCGGAGACGCGCATTGAACTGCAAGGACCAATCACAAGAGCACGGGCACGATTATTAAATCAGCAGGTGAATTCGTTCTTAACTTCTTTTGCATGTGAGTTTGAGAATAGATTGCTATGTGATGATTTAATTGTTATTAGGAATAATGGAGAAGATCAACAAGTGAAGGAAGGAGGCCTTGGGAGCGTGGAGAACCACCTGGGACGTCCACAAGTAGATGAAAACAGTTTACAACTCGGACTCGAGTTCAACTCGGAGTCCAGGAGCAGTCCACCTTAAAACAGACGCCCAGGAGGCATACGGACTCCGTTTTCGACGTTCTACATATGCAGGGAAAGAGGAGAAGATAAACTTTCCAATGGTTCTGGTCCCACCTCAAAATTCCTCGGAGTCATTGGGAATTGTCGAAACAAGTCGAGTCCAGATTTCTGTCCGGTGTTGCGCCACCGAATCGGGCCTTTGGGCCTTGTATCCCGTAAGAGTCCATTAGGGATGCGTCTAATCGTGTTTTGGTCGAACCCTAGCCTATAAATACTGCAGCCGCCGGTCATATTCGGTGGGTTTTGCTTAGATCAATAAAATCGCCGTTCTACGGTTTGTGAGACCCCAATTTCGCGATTTCCGATCGTGTCTTCTACGTTCTCGCTCGTGTTCTCGATTGCACTTGCAGGGATTAGCCTTCTCGGCGAGGTCAAGCGTGTGCAGCACGGTTGATAACCAACGGAGCCGTGGTGTAGTGATTGCAGGGGTACTCGAACCGCTCGAGTGCCGCGGATCATCAACGTCGAGTTCTCCACCCCAATCGACATACC
Source organism: Tuctoria greenei (assembly GCA_036927565.1). Taxonomy (NCBI): domain Eukaryota; kingdom Viridiplantae; phylum Streptophyta; class Magnoliopsida; order Poales; family Poaceae; genus Tuctoria; species Tuctoria greenei. Next base: position 122,453,165 of record JAYESD010000006.1, read on the forward strand.
TTTCGGAAGATCGGGCCTACACCTACTCATCAATCTGGGTGTTTAAGCTATCATTTCTTCCTTCCAAGTCCTGCATTATTTCATTGAGGCCTGCATTTCTAACTTCTAAGTTTCGAACTTGGTCGTTGAGGTGTTCAGATATCTGGATACACATACGTTCACGTTCGGGACCAGTTGGGTTAGCCATATAACCACGCCCCCGAACCTGTGATCCTGCACAACCGATTGAGGATCTATAACAACGCTGGAAGATGTGGTTTCTCTCCTCATTTGGAATTGGGCCTCCCTGCTCAGCTTCCATGTCGTTCACTTGGGCACGTGCCTGGATCTATATACAAAAAGAAAAGTCACAGGTAATTTGCAAATATTTATTTAATTGGGGATTGTTTGAAGTGTTACTCACATGTACAGCTTCTAGCAGCTTGTTTGTCCAGTTACCATTCAACAAATGGCTTGCCTCCCACAGTTGTATGTCATCGGGTTCTTCTCCGGTCTCTGGGTCTCGCTACATAAAATACAAGTGAACTTCAACATGTCGGTATACATATTGTTTGCAGCGCAAAGTAAAAGCGTGATTTATTTTTCATACCTGCTCGTAACTAAGTTGGGTGTAGAATTTGGAGCCATGCAAGTGACATGCCTTTTGTCTGCTTCGATTTTGAGAATTGGTTCTGCTTATTGACTGCAATAATTTTAAGAATTAATTCCACGAATGAAAGTAAATGAAATATTTTTTTATGATGCGAAGTTATTAAAATGTTAGCTGACCTTGAATCGCTCAGACCCAAAATATTCTATTAGGTGCAACCACTTGAGCGTCGTTACGTCAGCAGGCTGGTTTCGTATACGTTCTTCATCGTTAGAATAACTCTTATAGGTGGCATGCAAAGTCGAGCGCCACTCCTTGTAGCGCTCACCAGCAATTTTAAAAATTTTTCTTGCGCTCTCCGGTGTGTCCTCCATGTCCCAGGAATCCTGTACATTGTATAACAAGTTGCTGTAAACGTACAAGATGGAGATTGCAAGAAAAAAATACTTGTGTGGGGGTGTGACAACACTAACCAGAATGTCTCGTACTATATCTCTCTTGTTACTATGGCGAACCTCTGCCCACTTCGTTGCACCGGTAAGGGATGCATGTCTTGTTGTAAACATAACCACATCATCGACAAAGTGCCGCTGATTAATACCAACCGCAGCACCCAACCTAGCGGAGAACTGAATTGGTAGCTTCACATGCTCCGTTCTACTAACTTGGGATGCATAGCGTATTCTGGCAACCTTAAGTCCTTTAGCCACACTTCTTCCTAGCTTCCTTCCTTCTGTTACATTGATTCAAACGGTAAATGATTAAAGCTAATTACCGCCTGAACAAGTTTAGTATCATGTACAAATAGTGTGAAAAGAAGAAAAGTCTGATGTTCATACCATCTTCAGGACGAGTGCGGCAAATACGAGTGTGGGAGGACCGCGTCATGCCAGCACCATTTTGTTTTGTAGTACTCCCTCCTGGTTTATATTACTTGTCGCCAACAAATGAATTAAAAATGAACTACTACAGTAGTTAGGACTGTCCTAACGACAACTATTTTGATGGGGGGTTACATTATTGACTTCTTTGTTGCTGTTCATACCCTGAAAATGAGCCATCAGGTACACATATCAGTGGCGGTACACACTCGTAGTACTACAGAGTATTTTCAGTCCATGAGCGAAGCAGGCAAGACTGTGAGGGGGCATGCAGCTGGCAACGCTAGACTAGACAAAGATAGGGTTCGCCTGTTCGGTCTGACTGACATCAGCCGGAGCGCGTCTCGAAGAGAATTATTAGTTGCAGGGCAAGTAATGAACACCAGCGGTAGCAGGTGGCGAATGCAAGACAGATAAGGCAGGCAGCTTGCGGGATTGAAATCCTTCGTAGTACTGCACCTGCATTAGCTACCACTAACATGTGGGCCCATGAGACATCGGGTCTACTTGTGAGTGGCGGCTAGTGCAGGTGCAGTACTGCATAGTGCCAGCTTGCAACACTCAACAAAGCGAGGGTTCGGTCTCAGCGAAACTCTCGAGGAGGATTGGTGGCAGGGCGAGTAATGGCCAGGGATTTGCGGGCGGCGGGGTAATCATGGCTCGCGAAGGATGGGATGTGGCGATGGGCGAGGGAGACGCGTCGGGGATGACACTGAAGTGACCAGCAGCAGGGTGTGGGCGTGGGCGCTGGTGCCGGCCGGAGTGGCCGACGACAAGAGAGCACAGCGTGGAGGCATGAAAAAACCACGCCATCACACAGGCTGATGAACTGTAACTATAAAGACTAAGTACTAATAAGAAAGTAGAAACGCAAGGCATGCTAAAACAATTAGTAGAGCCTAGGAAAGAATGCAAATGACCATGATACACCCATCATCAATACATCTAAAGGACAGAACGTAGTCTCTCAAAATGCTCCAAATTCAATGCCAAAGGAGTATAGTAAAAAACTAACACGCTCTGCCAAAACAAATGGCACGGTAGAGAGGCAGGTAGTAATGTCATGTGATATGGGTAGTTGGAAGCTACTACCGACGATAGAGTTGGAGTGGGACATTTTTTAAGCTCCAAAAGTAAAATTACGCTGGGGCGGAAGGAGTATTTTTGGATTATATATCTATACCTGATGTTGGTTCATGCATCGTAGTAGTACTAGGGAGTGAAGAACCTCGGGGTTCCTGAACATCATGTGATGCAATATTCTCTGCGTACCATGCAAACGATTTAATGTTGTCTAAATTTGTTTAATTTTGATAGTAAACACATTTATAGTTATACCAGGTGCTTGTTGGCCACCATGAATGCTTGTAGACGACATCACGGTTTGATGTCTTGTTCCTAATGTAAAGAGCATTGTAAGTAGTCATTCCAAATAACAGTGATAACATCAAATTACATGACCGACGTAGATTTTGGAACAAACGGTGTGCTTTCTATAAACTGCAGTGTTTGTTACTAACGGAGGAATTAGAAAAGAAAGAATAGAAGAAAACGTACGATCCAAGAAAGCCACAAGAAAGAAAAAAAGTGAAAACCATGGAAACTAAAAATCTTCGGAATACAAATTTGTAAAACAGGAATGAGAGTACAACATTTGGAGTGGTTGATCAGATAACCCGTGCATCAGTTACTTCTAAATCCAGAAATTACACACTACTACCTCTGGTTTTTAGTATTTGTCGTTCCTGGCCTGGAATTGAACTAGAAATACACTACTGTAATAAGCTGTCAGAGCAACATTTATTTAGGGACAGATGTAGGGTATATATATATATATATATATATATATATATATATATATATATATGCATAACTAAATTCGTGAAACGGAAGACCACATTTCTTCTTTGTTAATTTATTTATTCTTCATATATCAGGATGGATCTTGTATAACTTAACTAGGCCAAAATTGCATGGATCGTGTAGAACCAAGCCAATATAGCTCTATAAAAAGATGGCATGGATCATGCAGTTTACCTAGCACAAAACTGGAGTCCGGGATGCAATGTCGCAGGGAGGTGTCGGCGACAAAGAGGTTCGGTAGAGCCCATCAAACTTGGTCGTCCGGTGTTGTACCCAGGAGTCAACACAACGAAGAGCTTCGATGCGTCACTGCGAGATCCATGGTGGAAAAATTGCAAAAACTGTGGGAAATGAAAACACGGGAATTTCTTAGGAATACAAGTATGGAACACAGGACAGAGAGACAACACATTTAGAGTATTGCGAGATCACTGGAAGGGCGGGGCAGCGGTGTGTCGGGAATGGAGGCCAATGTTTCCATTTATACTTATCGTGGCTGAAATAGGGTTACAATAATAGGCGGGACTGAAATTGGAGGCGCGGGTAGTGAAAATTGAATTGTCAAAATCTCAAATGTGGCGTGCCAAGTAGAACGATAAAATTTTCGCGAGAGTGGAGAATTTGACGCAAGCCGTGCCCTTGTGCACGCATCCAATCGTGATTAATTACATCTCATGTCGCGTCGATTCCTGCACATGGCTAGTGCGTGTAGCTAGAGGGGTAGACTTCGTCTTAGGACAACTTGCTCACTTCTTAATTCTTCTTTGTTGTCATGTATGGAGATCAAAATCTAAAAGCAGTCATCTGCTAGCTAGTGGGACATTCCAAAAAAATACAAAAAAAAAAATGAATCACCAAATGTATATGTATGTGCTAATGCAAACGATATGCAAATACAACCAAGTGCACGAAAGAACGATGGTAAACAATCAGCATTTTGTAACATTAATCAAAATGAAACGATAACATGTAGTATATACTACTACATTCTAAAAATACATTTTCCAATGCGATGACTACAAATGAAAAAATTGAGTGAAAGAACACAGAAGAGGAGAAATTGATCTCAATGGAGTTTCAACCAAGAGTCGTTGATTGTCGCAACACAACGAATTCTTGGCTAGACATTGAACAACAGTTATCTCGCCCCTTTTTTAGAAAGAAGTTGATTTTTGATGCTACATAGGACGCATTGTTCATGAGCAGAAAAAACATTTATCATTAAAATAGAAACAACACATATATTACAAACAATAACTATGAAAGCACATAGAAGACAAGAAAAAGAAAAACTACAAATACTACTATTCTTGGAGTCGGAGGAGATCTCCTCCACCTCCTCCTCCTCCGCTGCTGCCGCCGTCGCCTCCTCTGCTGCTGCCGCTGCCGCCTCCTCCGCTGCCGCCGCTGCTGCTGCCTCCTCCGGCAATTGAGTCCGAAGCTTCCGGGCGACGGTCCGCAGAAGATGCTGGCGGCCCTCCACCCCAGCCACCTCCCCGATCATCTCGAGAGGACGTTGAGACAACAGGCCACAAACCCTAACCCGAAGTAGTAGTGGTCGGCGGTGTCCATGCTGGTGCAGACGGGAAGTTTCCCAAGACCCAGACGCTCACACGAGCAAGATGTATTAGAAAATACATCCCGCACCAATATGTCGAGCTTTTTTGCTCGCCCGGCAATGGCGAAAAGGTGCTTGGTGGACTCCTTCAGGTGTCGGTCGAGTTAAGCAGTGTTCAATGAGGCGGACAGTCTCCTGAACCCAGATGGGATGAGGAGGTGTGGGCGCCGCGGGCGGAGAAGGGGACAGAGGAGGTGCGGGCGCCGCCTCCAGTTCCACCGGCATTGGCTGCGACAGAAACGGAGAAGAAGGAGGTTCATAGGATGTCGATGGCCTGGAGCGCTTCGGTACGGGGCAACCCATTTGTGCGGCGACGGAGTTGCGGAGAAAGAGCGAGAGGTGGTCGGCGATGGTGCGGCGGTGAAGGAAGAGAAGTTTGGAGGCTACGATCGATGGAGATTGAGTGGTGCGGCGAAGACGCAAGAGGATGGGTGTGCCTTTATAGCAGGTCCTCGTCCCGTGCTAGTGGAGATGATCGGATGTTTCGAAAAATGCGCTTTCGAATTAATCCAAACCGCGGTCGGCTTCCATCTCCGCTTCACACGCAGTTTTTTAATTTGACATGCAAAGGGTCCAGGGTATGCAGTGGCCCACCTGGCATACTTTGTAGGTCCGTCCGGCGGTGTTTCAGTTTTTCAGTTCCAGTTTTTAATTTTGACGCGCAAAGGGCCCACCGGCCCAAGGTATATGCAATGTTCCAGTTTTTTTCAGTTTGTCACGCAAAATACCTCGATCATGTTTCATGACGTTACGCGTTTTCTCTTATTTTTTGAAAGATCGTCATATATATATATATATATATATATATATATATATATATATATATATATATATATATATTTGAAAGATCGTTAGAAAACTCAAGAAAAAAGTACAAGACAATGAACAAACTACACATTCATGCATTCATTAACACACACACACACACACACACACACACACACACACACACACACACACACACACACACACACACACACACACATATATATATATATATATATATATATATATATATATATATATATATATATATATATATATATATATATATATATATATATATATATATATCAAACCATCGTTCATGTTTTCTCGGTTTGACATGCAAAAGACCTCAATCATTCATGTTTGATGACGTTAGGTGTTTTCTAATTTTGTTGAAAGATCGTCATATTTGAGACTCGTTGATCATGTTTGGGGTGTAGCAAGCATGCATGGACAAGTAACATATGCACTTGAAAACCTCGCAACGATCATATTTGATGACAGCATTATTACGTGTGTTCTCTATTTTTTTTTGAAACATCCTCATATATAGTTTGAGGCTCGTTGATCATGTTTGGGGCGTGACAACTAACATGTTATATATATATATATATATATATATATATATATATATATATATATGATGATCTTTCAACAAAAAGAGAAAACTATATATATATATACATGACGATCTTTCAACAAAAAGAGAAAACTATATATATATATATACATATATATATATACATATATATACATATACATATATATATATGTATATATATATATATATATAATTTGGCTCGTTGATCCTATGTTTGGGGCGTAGGGTAGCATGCATAGACAACTATAACATGCATGTGAGAGAGACGTCGATGATCATATGTACTCCCTCTGTCTCCATGAACTTGTCGCTTTGTCGTTGTTCATTTTTTAACTACAAAAGCCGCATCAGAAGAGCTTGTTTATTGGCTCATGGACAAGGAAAATTATTTGTACCTAGTACACAAAGTATAACTTGGTCGGCGTTGCCGTCCATACGCGAAGGATGCGGCCAGGTAGTTGCTCTTGTAGGTGTATGGTAATTACGTGAGTGTTTGGTCGGGTCATGTGGTTAGTCCACGATGCACCCTAAGCCTGGTGTTGAGGTCGTGTATTTGTCATTTGTGCGTACACTCTAGTGACATGTGACAAAGTGCTCAGTCATCAATTGCGTTTGGTTTGACATCAAAGTTTGATTGGAGATAGATCATCCATTTCTTTATGTCTTGGATCAATTGCGTTTGGTTGGATGGACTGGACGATCCAATTTTTTGTTGGTAGGTTGGATAAAACTTGATTGGATTATTGAATCATCGAAGTTGATAATTTCATAATATTATTCGTGTGCATGATGATGGATCGTGCACGCCGAGTGCCGAGTTATTTGGATTGCTGAGCAAAGTTAGGACATGGAGTTCGTGTGTGACCGTGCGCGCTGCAAGATTCGATGCGCTCGCGTACGTGGCAATCATCAGGGCAGGGTGGTACAGTCGCGGGAACCGTGCAGTGCGCCCTTGGCTGTAAGATTTGGAGCGTGAACGTACGTGGCAACCATCTGGGCAGGGTCGCACAGAGACAGTTGTGCGGAAGGGCCTCAGAGAATTCGATTTTGGTGTTTGGAAAAACAATATTTTTGGAGTTTTAGAGCAATTAGCAATATCGTGGTATTTGAGATTACTACGATATTTTTTACAGAATGGTGTTTGTCAACCAAACAGTCCTATGTATTGTAAAATCATGGTATTACAAAACTGTGTTATTGAAATACTTTGGTATTGACATGTCATTTTAAAAATTGTGGTTTCCAAAACTTTAGTATTGAAAAACTGTGTCAGCCTAAAGCTTTACCGTGAACCACTGCGGATGGTCTTAAAGGCAGGCCCAACTCTAGGCCTAGGCCTGCGAAAATAAATTTCCTGCGGCCTTGCCGCACAACGTCGCGCGTGCGCCCCCGCCCCGCACGCCGTCCCATGGAAATCCCGCTGAGATCCTTCGCTTCGCGGTGGTGGGTTTGTTGTCTGGACACCGAAGGATGGAAATCCCGCGTGTCCCGCTCCCACAATTATGCGATTTTGATCGGACGGCATGCTAGGCGGGGACAGCGATCCCTTGACTTTACTGCACGCCATAACATGGTCACTGACGTGTGGGACTGGGTCCACATGTCAGTGGCTGCTGATTAAGTCAGGGGATCCTCATCTGCTAGGCGGGGGTGCACGCGCGATGCTGTGCGGTAGGGTCGCAAAAAATTTGTGGACTACTGCCTAGGGCCAGGCCGGTGGGTGGGGGTGGTGGGGCGGGCATGATGACAGCTGGTAAAGAGAAAAGAAATAAAATTAATTAAGTTTGTAGCTTTTTATTTTCGTAATTTTTTGAAATATAATTCTACTACGTACGTCCTACTAATGTTAGTTCCATGCTTTGTACAAAACGTCAAATAAAAGAACAAGGAGGAGTTTTTCGTTAATTCATGTACTGTACGACACGTTGTACATGAACATAAAATAAAAGACATTTTTCATTAACATAAAAACAACACATATATTACAAACAAGAAAAATACACATAGAAAACAAAAGAAAAAACTACTACTCATCCTACTCTACTCGGAGGAGGACTTGTCCTCCTCCGCCGCCGCCTCCGCCTCCGCCGGCGGCGCCTCCACCTCCGTATCTGCCGCCGGCACCTCCGCCTCCGCCGCAACCGCCAGTGGAGCATCCTCTGACACCAGATCGAACTTCTTTCTGCTGACGGCCTTCACGAGTTGCTCGCGAAACCCCTCCCCGGCCTCCTCACCGATCGTCTCGTAGAGGCAGTCGAGACGGGCGGCAACAAAGCCTAATCCGAAGATGTAGTAGTCGGCGGAGTCCATGCTGGCATGGTGGGGAAGGACACCAAGTCCCAGTCGGCGACAGGAGTGAGATGTATTGTGAAATACATCATGCGCCATTTTGTCGAGCGCTTTTGCTTGCACGTCGGCGGCGAACAGGCTGTCGGTGACCTCCTTAAGCTTGCCGTCGATTTTGTTGATGCTTTCCTCCATGATGAGGACAGTCTCATCATAGTCGGCAGAAGAGGTGCGGATGCCACGGGCGGAGACAGGAGTGGAAGAGGTGCGGGTGCCGCCTCCATTTCCATCGTCCTTGGCGGCGACGCAAACGGAGAAGAAGGAGACATCGATGACCTGGAGCGCTTCGGTGCGGGGCTACCCATTTTTGCAGCGACGGAGGTGCGAACAAAGAGAGAGAGGTGGTAGACGGTGGTGCGGTGGAGAAGCAAGAGGAGAAGTTTGGAGGCTAAAATCGATTGAGAGGTGCGGCAGAGAAGAAGAGGAAGGTGTGCCTTTATAGTGGGTCGTCGTCTAAGCGCGTGAGTGGAGATGATCGAACGCTTCAAAAATTGTGCTTTTGAATTGTCGGTCAGAGTTACTCCAAACTGCGGTTCACCTCCTCTCGGTTATCGCAACGGCTCAACACGTCCCATCGGCCAGTTTTTCAATTTGACACACAAAGGTGCGGAGATTGACGTGAACGCGTGTGGCAATCAACCGAGAGTCCATATCTTTTTTTTAAGGATCCGACCGTTGCCGACTGAGAGTCTATATCGAACTGATAATTGTCATGATCATGGATGATGGTGGACATGAATGTAATGCATGTGAAAGAGACTCGCGATCAAGCATGTTTGGTCACGTGTTGAAGATTTTTGTGCCCCCTTGTTGAGGAATATGTTAATTGGATGACGTTGAGGATCGGACATGGCGTACGTGTTATCACAAGTGTGTTCATTTGTTCCTAAAATCAGAACCTGTAGTGGCTAGCACCTACGACTGTTGTTTCTTCAAAAGACGAGTACAGTGATACATAATGGCAGCATGCAATCGATTAATTTGATGAACCACGTACGTACGTAGTGAGAGCTGTGTGCTTATTAGACGATGTTAGTCCACATTCTATCCTTGTACCATCGAGGGAACATCCTTGTGTCAAATTTGTTATCTCTATTGATGACCGGATAATATTCTTCATTAGTGTGGTAGTTAAACTGCCATATACTATAGGCTGAGAGCATACACACATGCATGGTAGAGAATATGATAAATATAGAAATATATATACATGGTAGGAAATATTATTCTATTCTTGGAATACATGTTTGGGACGTAGCACATGTACATCTAACATACATGTGAAAGACCTCAATCATGTTTGCTAAAGTCAGGTGTTCTCTTTTTTGTTGAGAGATCGTCATGTTTGGGGCTCGTTGATCATGTTTGAGGCATAGCATGCATGGACAACTAACATGCATCTGAAATACCTCGATGCATGTGAAATAACATGCATGTTTTTAAAAGCAACATATAGTGTTTCCTTAAGAAAAAATAATTTTATGAGATATTGGGCGCACAAGCACAAAAGCTAGAACTTGAGCGATGCACCTACGAATTCCATATGTCGTGATGATCGACAGCAGCAGATACGCAAACTTGGTGGTAAGATCAGTAGTCGCCGGAGAGCAGCTTGCGACCGACCTCGAAGGAGACGAAGGCGTTGATGCACGCATAGCTGATCTGCTCACCGGAGAGATTGTACGCGTCCCAGTTGCTCGTCCTCACCCTGTAAGGCTTCTTCATGTCGGCTCCCATCCCTGCGCTCGCGATGTCCTTCAGCCCGGCACGGCGGAGGCTCAGGCGATCCATCTCCTCCGCCGCAAGCTTGGCCAAGTCCACCGTTTTGGCCACCTTCAGCTGCCAGTCCTTTCAAAGTCTGTCGGTGTCACCATCCACGCCGACGTCGATGAAGCGGCAGTCGGAATCTCTGAGGAAATCTTACAGCTCGTTGGGGAAGTAGTCAGCATGGATGACCTGGAAGATGAGGCAGCGGCGGTCGACGCAGAGCTGCAGAATGGCGACGGGGTTTTGGTTGGCGGAGTAGCTGGGGCGCCACTCGACGTCGAGCCCGATGACGAGCTTGTGAAGGCACCGACGGTGGACGGAGAGGACCTCATCGAGCCAGTCCTCCACGGCCTTGCCGGTCGATGTCACGGTGGTGGTGATCACGTCTTCCTCGAACGTCACGTTGTACACCTGAGTCCCCGCCATTGGGTCTCTCTCGTTGTCGTCCTTACGGTTGCCGTCTGCGGCGGCGCGGCGCAACTCTCTCTCTCTTGTGCAAAACCTTCGTCTACACCTTTAGTTTGGATTTTAATTGGAAACGGGCCTGGATATATAACTGATGCAGTTACGATATGACCGGAGGAGTTTCCGAATTTGACGGGCCCGAGCCCGGAGTAAAGAGAGTAACGAAGATTTTTGAATCTTATATACTCTTTCTAATTTTTAATTCTTTTCATTATGACCACAAGTTGCATTGTCTCAACCTAACACCACGTACAACAACAACAACATTTCTCAGGAGCCCACCCACTGGATATGTCGGGTGGGCCACATGATACCCTGGGTCCAGTCACCAGAGAGTAGCTAGTGTGAATACATGCTGAAGAGATCAGCGGAATCGGGAACTGGCCAATGAAGATGAATGTCAGCAGTGTCACGGTTCATGTATCGAAACGCGTGCCATCCTTTTCTTCTTCTCCTTTTTCTTATAAGTTCATATTATTTTCCACCAATCTTCTAAGAGCATCTCCAACATGTTTGCTATTTTTAGTTTGCTATTCTTTCAAATAGAAAATATGCTATCCACATTTAGCATCTCATTCTATGAACATCTCCAACCCGTTTGCTATATGATGTGCTATATTAAAATATTTCATATTTTATTAATATGTAATAATTATTTTAAAATTCAAATAACATTGTTGCAACGGCTATATTGTGACGTTTGTATTTCTAACGGCTATTTTTCAATGGCTATATTTCTAACGACTAATTTTCAACAGTTGTATTTCCAACGGTTAATTTTTAACAACTATTTTGCAACAGAAATGACAATAATGTAGCAGAAATTGGGGATAGCAAACCGGATAGCATTTGCTACTAGTAGCACACCGAGAGCTCCATATAGCAAATGGCTAAAAGTAGCGATCCTAATAGCAAACCGGTTGGAGATGATTTTTGCTCTAAATTTGCTAAATAATAGGATAGCACACCATATAGCTAATGGCTAAAAGAGCATGTCCAACCCGTTAGCTATATGATGTGCTATCCTATTATTTAGAAAATCTAGAGCAAAACATTTCCAACCGGTTTGCTATTCGGATTGCTACTTTTAGCCATTTTCTATATGGAGCTCTTGGTGTGCTACTAGTAGCAAATGCTATCCGGTTTGCTATTCCCGACTTCCGGTACATTATCGTTGTTCCGTTGCAAAATAGTCGTTGAAAATTAGCCGTTGGAAATACATCCATTGAAAAATAGTCGTTAGAAATATAACCATTGAAAAATAGCCATTATAAATACAACCGTTACAATATAGCCATTGCAACAATGTTATTTGAATTTTAAAATAATTATTATATACTAATAAAATATGAAAAATTTTAATATAGCACGTCATATAGCAAACGGGTTGGAGATGCTCATAGAATGAGATGCTAAATGTGGATAGCATATTTGTCATTTGAAAGAATAGCAAACCAAAAATAACAAAGGGGTTCGAGATGCTCTAACCCTCCTTTATTTGAAGTTGTACGATTGGATCAGGATACGTGGCTGGCGTACACTTTATGACACACTAGTGAAAGTAAAACACCCGATACATTTTATGACACACTTGTGAAAGTAAAATACACGATACATTTTATTATTATGGAAGTCTATAACTAAGACTCAATCCAAATCGGGCAAAAATTTCGATGACCCTGACTTCTAGTTTGTTTTTGCAAGCCATCCGGAATAAAGTCTTTTTTGTCCTCACCCTTTTGCAATGACGCCCACGAGCATCTAACCTGGGCTAAAGTTGATACGTACTCCAGAAACTGTTGTTGCGTTTTTTTGTGATTTACTACGTGCTTTGCTGTTTGATTGCTCATTATGTTGGATCCGTGTTGGGTTGGAACAGAGAGTGGGCTTCTCCCTGCTGGTCCTGTCAGATAAACTAGTAGGTGATAGTCACTTTCTGGATCTCCACCTAAGTAGAGTTGGAAGTGGAAATATATTCCATTCTAAAAGATAAAAGAGATAAACAGTCTGCTAGTTTATCGTTAGAACAGCAACATTAGACTATTTTTGCGCACCAATGAACAGAAATATAAAGTTCATTACCTTAAGACGATACATTACAAACAGAAAAAAAGAAAAACATAAACTACAAACAAGAAAAGATAAACAACACAACTAAGAACAAGAAAAAACTACTTCTCCACCTCGCTCCACCTACTTCTCCTTCTCCTCCTCCTCCTTGGGCTCCTGGCTGGGTGGGGGCGCCTCCCAGGCGGAGACGGGAAGCCCAGTTTCCTGGATGTCGCCGCCACCAGGTTGTCGCAGCCGGCAACGCCAAGCTCGTCCGCCAGCATCTCCTAGAGGACGTCAAGGCGACCGGCCAAGTGCGTCATGCCGAAGACGTAGTGGCCCGTGGTCCCCATGGCAGCATACTCTGGAAGAGGACCAAGCCCAAGGCGATGCATGGAGCGCGATGTATTGTCAAATACATCGCGCGCCATCTTCCAGAGAGCCCACTCCTTGTCCGGGGGGGAGTCCGGTTGGGGACGCTTCCCCTTGGTGTCCTTCGGCGGGCTTGGTGGCGGCGTTGTCTTGTCAGCCATCGTGTTCTTGGCGCGGTTTTGGGAAGAGAGAAAGTGTGGTTGTGCGGAGAAGACGATGGCGTGCCCGGGTGATCTTATAGCGTAGTAGCAGCCTGACTGGAGTGCTCATCATCTGCAGTACTGCAGGTGTGTAGGATCGAAGAGCACGTGAAAAGCTACAAGAGGGGGGGTGAATGGTAGATTTAAAAATCTTACGCAGCGGAAACAATTAAACCCCAAACCCTTTCGGTAGAAAAACGATCTGTTAAAGAAATCGTGTGTGACTAATCTAAACATGTTTCACCATGACAAAAGTGATAGATATCAGAGAGAATCAAGTCACGAAGACAGCACAAAAAGAATCACTCAAATCCGTCGAGGAAAACTCAAGTTATGATCGAAAGATCAAACAAAGGTCAATATGCCCTACCCGAGAAAAACAGTTCTGGAACGCTGCAAAGAAACTCGTGTAGATCATAGACCACAAATTCAATGACCGTGAAATTTTGATATATGATAGATAATCAGGTTGTGAAGACAACCCAAAAATAATCACGTCAATTGGATCTGTAAAACTCGAGTTATGATAAAACCACCGACGAAAGGTAGTGCTGTCCAGAAACTCGACGAGTAAAACTTGTCTGGAACAAATCGGACGAACAAGGCACAAAAGTTCCTTCAAACTAAGAATTTTATTCAATAAAACACAAGAGGAACAGCCCCAAAGTCGTGCACCACGAGCTCTGGGCTCCCTTGCTTATATAACTAGCTCGAAAGCCAACTCAACTCAAATCAGGAACCTAATCCTACTTTGTTCAGAAATCATAACTTTCCATAACTGCTTAGGATTCTTCTATACGCAGATAGAAGCAATCTTAAGACTCCCAAACACCTTAGAAACATATCCCACATTCCTAAACAACTCAAATTCGTGACCCACACGAAATCCTATCATAACCAACTCAAATCTTCCCATATTTGAGTCAAACCCGACTCAGCCGCAGCCTGAGTCCATAACCTAGTCGGTTGGACCTTTCCGACCAATTCTTTACGTCCACATCTCTTCATCACACCTCAGAACCATGTAGCCACGTCCATGCACTCCTTGCACACGTGCAAACATCTTCCAATGACGTCCACGATACCTTCACATGCATTGTTCTTGATTCAATCATGCTGCGCAACCTCCTGATCAGCTCAACCACAATTCCTCCTGAATTTTGTTGTTGGAACCTCATCTCCTCCCTGAGACTAGTCCAATGGATCCCGTCACCAGCCATGTCTTGAACTCAAGCAACACCTGCACATGAATAAACAACCAATCCATACGAGCCCAAGTCCTCGACTTGACTCACGTCAGTTCCGAACACAACACCTTACGTGAGAACCTCACATAAGCATGTTGCAAAACCACAGTAACACAATATTATCCATATCAACCAAAACGCACCAAAAACTTAGCAAATGAATACTAAGAAATCTTTCCAACAATGTAAAGCAAGTACAAAACATTGCAAATGAAAAGCAGAAGCACTGCAGTCAAGTTCTGGACCATCCCACAGCAAGCCAGAGCTTGAGCCGGAGCTTACCAGAACTAGTACAATGAAGCACCTGCCGGAGCTTACCAAAACTAGTAGATCCTAGCACTGGAGCTTACCAAAAACTAGTCAAAACTAGTCAACCCAAAACCGGAGCTAGACAAAGTACGTCGGAGCTTAGCAAAAGCATGCCGGAGCTATCAAATATATGCCGGAGCTATCAAAGACATGCCGGAGCTAAAGATAAAGCTCACTGAAGCTTACCAAAGCTGGTCGGACCTTACCAAGAAGTCGGACCTAGCATCGAACATAACCAGAGCTACCCAAACCAAGCCGGACCTACCGTCGGACCTTGATAAAAAGGTGTTTTGGTGATATTCAAAACTTTTATCATCAAAGCCAAGTGTATTCACCACAAGCCAATGTATTCAGCACACATAGGTCTTATAATCCCCCCTTTTGATGAATGCATTGGCAACACCATTTAAAATCCGAACATTGGCTTATTCACATAAAAGTTTTGAAGGCAATTTCTCCCCCTTTGTAAATCGGAAATAAAATGAGAACAAAAGCGAAAATTCAAAAATCAAAATTCGCATATTTCTCCCCCTTTATCATCTCTCCCCATGCACATTATCTTTCCTTTTTTTTTTGAATGTGTGATTAATCTCTCCCCCTTTGACAATGTATTCAGCAAGACATGAACATATAAACAAATTATCTCTCCCCCTTTAGTTGTTATGAGCATATTATAACATATACATATAAACAAAGCTCATCCAAGTCATACTATCAAGTACCTTACATTATCACATCAATGAAATACATAAAGTAGTGTAATCCATGCTAGAGATCAAATGTAATTTTCAATTTAATCAAGTCATGATCTCACAAACTTAACTATTTCAAAACCTGAAAGCATGACACTAGTTTCTGCATTTTATTATTTTTCAAAGCATAAATTTAGATCATATGATATTTGCAAGAGATTATATGCGCATCTGCCTTATTCTAACCAACCAAGCCAAGCCTATGTCATTTGACAATCAGAAGCTTAAGGACATGGTTTTAGTCATACACAACTTCTTCCAAGTTCATATCTAAGTGCAATGATAAGCCATCTCAAAAGAAGAAGTGTGATGCATGCATATTCTCTTGATCTTTTCTCAATTTATATTTGTTCATAAAAACTCAACATGTGAGTTAATTACTTGATTAATTCTTAATGATTAAAAGCACTTCTGAACATGTAACAAGTTCAAAACAGCAAGAAAGTTTGACCATGACCAGTTTTAGTGTAAGTAATTATTCCAATTACTAGACATGGCAAAAACTACAAAATGTATAACACGAGTAATGTAGTAAGAACGTTCAGCATGTAAAAGGAATCACAAAGTCATATATGAATGAAATACTATGCTCATATTATTTTAATTTCAGATTCACACATAGACTTCCCAAGTTTCAAAAACTCCCCCTCAATTTAAGCCATGAGGATGCATAACCCCTATTTCACTACGAATGTAACAAAAACGAGTGAAATCCAAAGGTTTTGTAAAAATGTCAGCCAATTGTTGTTCGGTATCTACATGGTGAAGCACAATGTTTCCTATTTCATTATTATCTTGGAGAAAGTGATACCTAATGTCAATGTGCTTAGTTCTAGAATGTTGCACGGGGTTTTTAGCAATGCAAATGGCACTAGTGTTATCACAAAACAGTGGAACACTATCTAGATCAACCCCATAGTCCTTAAGTGTTTGAACAATCCAAAGAATTTGTGAGCAAGCACTAGCAGCAGCTACATATTCAGATTCGGCTGTGGATTGTGCAACTGAATTTTCTTTTCTAGAGGACCAAGCAACAAGAGAATTACCAAGAAATGACAAGCACCGGAAGTACTTTTCCTATCAATCCTACAACCCCCAAAATCAGCATCCGAAAAAGCTTTCAAAGTAATGGTTGAGGAAGAAGGAAGAAAAATGCCAAATTATTGGGTTCCATGTAAGTACCTGAGAATCCTTTTGACGGCTTGACGATGTGAAACACGTGGGGAGGCTTGAAACCGTGCACAAAGACATACACAGAATTGTATGTCCAGTCTTGATGCCGTAAGGTACAAAAGTGATCCAATCATACTTCTATATTCTTTTTGATCCACGGGTTCACCATCTTCACCAAGTTCAAGTGTTGTTGCTGTTCCCATTGGTGTCCAAAGAGGCTTGCTTTTTTCCATGTTGAAGCGTCTTAGGAGGTCTTTGGTATACTTCGTTTGATGCACAAAGGTACCCTCCTTGGTTTGCTTGATTTGCAGCCCCAAAAAGTAAGTGAGTTCACCCATCATACTCATTTCAAATTCGGAACTCATCATTGCTGAAATCTTGGACACAAGATCATGAGAAGCACCACCAAAGATAACATCATCCACATACACTTGAATGAATAATGAGTCATTGCCATGTTTAAGCACAAAAAGAGTTTTATCAACCTTGCCCATGGTAAACCCCTTTTCAAGTAAGAATGTTTTTAGCCTATCATACCATGCTCTAGGGGCTTGTTTGAGACCGTATAAGGCTTTGGACAGCTTGTAAACATGATTAGAAAATCTGGATTTTCAAAACCCAGTGGTTGTTTGACATAAACCTCCTCATCTATGTAGCCATTAAGAAAAGCACTTTTAACATCCATTTGATATAGCTTAAAACCTTTAGATGCTGCAAAAGCTAACAAAATTCTTATGGCTTCTAATCTAGCGTTAGGAGCAAAAGTTTCATCAAAATCTAGACCTTCAACTTGAGTGAAACCTTGAGCAACCAACCTAGCCTTATTCCTAACCACAACCCCATCCTCACTTTGTTTATTTTTATATACCCATTTAGTTACAATTAAAGTGTGACCTAGAGGTGGAGGTACAAGTTTCCAAACAATATTTCTTTCAAAATTTTCTAACTCTTCTTGCATGGCAATAATCCAAGATTCATTAGTGAGTGCGTGTGATATATCTTTGGGTTCAAAAGAAGCAACAAAAGCAGAATGAGCATGAGAGTTTGGATCGCAAAACATGGACCGTGTGACTCGTTCGTTCAAGCTTCCAATCATCTGTTGTGGGGGATGATCTTTGTAAAAACGTAGGGGAACAGATGTCTCACAAGCTTCTTCTTCATTAGATTCATCGTAGATTGATGAGCTTGTGACTTGTGACTTGTGGACAATCAGGACCAGCATAGGTGATAGTCGGAGCTTGTTCAATGTCCGGAGCTGGACACGTGTCAACTTCGGAAATACCAGGCAGTATCACCGGCTCTTCTTCATCTTCGAAAATACCCTCCCCCTGAGGATACGGATCTGGCTCTGCAACACAGGAGCTAGTACCTGGGCTAGCTTCATCAAAAGACACTTCACAAGTCTCTACAATTTTGTTAGTGTCAAGTAAAAGCACACGGTAGCCTCTAGTATGAGATGGATAACCAAGAAACATGCCATCAATGGATCTAGGTTCAAATTTATCAAGATTACCATGTTTCTTAACAAAACATTTGCAACCAAAGACCCGAAAGTGTGTAACACTAGGCCTATGTCCAAACCGAAGCTCATATGGTGTTTTACCTAGATTAGCACGCAAGAAAACACGATTTGAGACATAACAAGCGGTTGCTAATGCATTAGCCCAAAATTTCCTAGGAGTTTGATATTCATCAAGCATAGTCCTAGCCATCTCAACTAAGGTTCTGTTCTTTCTTTCTACAACACCGTTTTGTTGAGGTACATATGGTGAAGAGAATTGATGATCTATTCTATTTTCAGCACAAAAGTGATCAAAAGATTGATTTTTAAATTCAGTTCCATTATCACTTCTAATTGCTTTTAATGACCCTGGGTGATCAATTGATAATCTAAGAAATAAAGTTCTAAAGTGACTAAAAACTTCATTCTTAGACGCCATAAAGTAAACCCAAGAGTATCTAGAATAATCATCAACAATAACAAGAACATACCATTTACCTCTGAAGGATTGAACACGTGAAGGTCCTATAGTGTCAAGATGCAAAAGTTGACATGGTTCAGTTGTCATGATCATTGTGAGAGGAGTATGTGAACCTGCAACCATCTTAGCATGTCTACAAGCAGAGCACACAATTCCTTTGTCCCCTTTAAGCTTAGGCAGCCCACGTATGCGATCAAGAGCACTAACACGCGTTAGGTGATCAAAGCCTACGTGACCAAGTCTACGATGCCAAAAATATAAGTCCTTTGAATCATTAGCAACTAGACACCTGTGCTTAGAGGAAGGCATATTAAAATCAGCTTTAAAAACTCTTCCAAACCGAGACATGTTAAAAATAAGCTCACTATTTGAACCTACAACTTTGCAGAAGTTTTTATTGAAAATAATTTCTAGATTTTCATCTAGCAATTGTGCAACAGAAAGCAAGTTGTATTTCAAAATTTTGACATGTGCTACATTCTTCAAAGTGTAGTGATCATTTACTCTAACCGAACCCTTAGCAATTATAGGAGTTGAAGAATTATCGGCAAAAGTAACATTCTCTACACGTGACACAAAAGAGAGGGAGGAGAACCAATCTTTGTTACCGGTCATGTGGCGTGAGCAACCTGAATCCACAATCCAAATGTTCTCCTTCCTCAAACGTGTAACCTACATAAAAGCACAATACGTCGATGACTCAATACTGGGGTTAGTCAAAAGGCATTTAGGAATCCAGTACTGAGTCACGCGACGTGCAGCAGGAAAAACACGTGAAAGCTGAGACAAAACAGCAGGTTTATGAGTCAAAGTTTGAGATTTTTTATTCTTGACTACTGACCTATAAGGTGTTACTTGTGTAGCACAAAAATCAGTAGCTCCGGAGGCAAAAACAGAAGGTCCGGAGGTAAACTTTGAATGTTTTTGACTCAAAACAGTAGGTTGTACATTCGGTTCAATGTGTGCAGCAAATTTTGCATGAAAGTTATGAGATCTAGCAACCATTCTTTTCCTTTTCTATTGTTTAGCTAGTCTATAACAAAAATCTATGACATGACCATCTCTACCACATAAGGTACAATGAAATTTAACTTTGTGTTCATGTCTAGATGAGCAAGCAATATTTTTATTTGAAACCGAATGAGGCAACACTCCTGCAGATTTGAAAACCACTCCATTTTGTTTAGGAACTGTTTGAATCAAACCACTTCCTAATGACTTTACAATTTTAGGTGGATGTGCCTTAGCATGAGCATGAGAATCAAAACCTAAACCAGTTTTATCATTGCAAGACTTGGAAGAATTCAGCAGTAAGTTTAGGTTCTTATTCCCATTAAAAAACCGATCTAATGTCCTATGCATGTCATCAAGTTTATTGGACATATCAAGGCAATTTTCACATGAAGTTTTTCCTTTTAGTTTGCAATTGGAACAAAATTTAACTTCATGAGAACATAAAGCATTGTTCAATATAGAAATTTCATTTATAGCATCCTGTAGTTTCTTATCAAGATCATCACAAGTAGAACAATGCAAATCAATTGTAGAACAGCTAGCATCTATCAAGTTTTTATCATTAAGTGCAGCAAGCTCTTTGTTCTTTTCAATTTCTAACTCAAGTTTATCAGGTGTGGAGGTGTGCGCACTTCTTAATGAGGACAATTGTTCATATATTAAATCACATGAGCAACATGCATCATCACTAGGAATCAAAGTTTTTAAACGGTTGATTTCAGATTCTAGTGATTCAATTTTAGCAGCACTATCCCTAAGCTTTTTGTCCTTTTTCTTAACAATAATAGTGGCACGAGAAATGGCATTACACATTTCTTCGCAAGTAGAACATACATGATCTTGACTTGCCCGCCATAAAGAACAAGTTTGCCAAATCATCTTCATCTTCATCACTTCCAATGTCCACGTCACTTGAGCTGAACTCTTGAAGTGCGGTGATGAAACTGTTGATCATCTTGCGTCCTATGGTACCTTTCTTCTTGTTGGAATTTCCAGAGGAGGTCCGTACCTTGCTTTGTTTTTCTTCCCGGGTGGTCGGACCTGAAAGGTTAGGGCATTCTGTACGAAAGTGTCCTGTTTTACCACATTCAAAACAACGTTGAGGTCCGGAGCTTCCTCTCCTTCTAGTTCTCACATTTTGCAATGCTTTTGAGAATCTAGTAGAGATGAGTGCCAACTCCTCTTCTGGAAATTCTTCGATCTGCTCCACGGTTAGTGAGGACAACAAAGCAAGAGTATTGCAAGATGATGATTGGCCGGGGCTAGACATATCACGTTGTGAAACAAATGCAATAGACTTATTGGGGTTCTTACGTGAGATTATGTCAATTTCATGAGTTTTTAACTTGGAATATAGCACATCTAAAGTAAGTGAACTCATGACAGTAGATTCACGAATAGATGTGACTTTCATCTCCCAAATTGACATATCTAATGCACTTAGCAATTGCCTAGCATTTTCAGCATCTGAAAAATTAACATTGACACTACGCAAGTTGCTGAGAATCTTATTAAAGCGAGCAAAAAGGTCATCAATAGACTCACCGGGTTGCATCTCGAAGCGCATGTATTCTTTCTTGAACATGTCTTGCCTTACCTATTTGATCGTGTTGGATCCTTCGTGGTAGTCACAAAGTGCTTTCCACACATCGTATGCAGATCAGAGGTGTGCAACATGGTCGAAGTCGCTTTGTGTTAATCATTGTATGATCAAGTTCCGAGCCTTGTTGTTGTTGTCGACATCTCTCAAATTTGTAGCTGAAACTTGATCATTTGATGGCACTTCATAAGGCTTGTATACCTTCTCCCATATTGCAAAGCCTTGTGCCTGGATGAAAGCCTCCATGCGTGCCTTTCAAACCTGAAAATCAATACCAGCTAACACACAAGGTTTGGCGGAGTACTTCTCCATGATGATTAGTCAAAAACACGCGCAAATCACAAATATTAGAGCACCGTGGCTCTGATACCAATTGTAGGATCGAAGAGCACGTGAAAAGCTACCATAGGGGGGGTGAATGGTAGATTTAAAAATCTTACACAGCGGAAACAATTAAACCCCAAACCCTTTCTGCAGAAAAACGATCTGTTAAAGAAATCGTGTGTGAGACTAATCTAAACGTGTTTCACCGTGACAAAAGTGATATATATCAGAGAGAATCAAGTCACGAAGACAACACAAAAAGAATCACTCAAATCCGTCGAGGAAAACTCAAGTTATGATCGAAAGATCAAACAAAGGTCAATATGCCCTACCCGAGAAAAACAGTTCTGGAACGCTGCAAAGAAACTCGTGTAGATCATAGACTACAAATCCAATGACCGTGAAATTTTGATATATGATAGATAATCAAGTTTTTAAGACACCCCAAAAAGAATCACGTCAATTGGATCTGTAAAACTCTAGTTATGATAAAACCACCGACGAAAGGTAGTGCTGTCCAGAAACTCGACGAGTAAAACTTGTCTGGAACAAGTCGGACGAACATGGCACAAAAGTTCCTTCAAACTAAGAATTTTATTCAATAGAACACAAGAGGAACAGACCCAAAGTCGTGCACCACGATCTCTGGGCTCCCTTGCTTATATAACCAGCTCGAAAGCCAACTCAACTCAAATCGGGAACCTAATCCTACTCTGTTCAGAAATCATAACTTTCCATAACTGCTTAGGATTCTTCTATACGCAGATAGAAGCAATCTTAAGACTTCCAAACACCTTAGGAACATATCCCACATTCCTAAACAACTCAAATTTGTGACCCACACGAAATCCTATCATAACCAACTCAAATCTTCCCATATTTGAGTCAAACCCGACTCAGCCGCAGCCTGAGTCCATAACTTAGTCGGTTGGACCTTTCCGACCAATTCTTTACATCCACATCTCTTCATCACGCCTCGGAACCATGTATCCACATCCATCCACTCCTTGTACACGTGCAAACATCTTCCAATGACGTCCATGATACCTTCATATGCATTGTTCTTGATTCAATCATGCTGTGCAACCTCCTGATCAGCTCAACCACAATTCCTCCTGAATTTGGTTGTTGGAACCTCATCTCCTCCCTGAGACTAGTCCAATGGATCCCGTCACCAGCCATGTCTTGAACTCAAGCAACACCTGCACATGAATAAACAACCAATCCATACGAGCCCAAGTCCTCGACTTGACTCACATCAGTTCCGAACACAACACCTTACGTGAGAACCTCACATAAGCATGTTGCAAAACCACAGTAACACAATATTATACATATCAACCAAAACGCACCAAAAAATTAGCAAATGAATACTAAGCAATCTTTCCAACAATGTAAAGAAAGTACAAAACATTGCAAATGAAAAGCGGAAGCACTCCGGTCAAGTTCCGGACCATCCCACAGCAAGCCGGAGCTTGAGCTGGAGCTTACCAAAACTAGTACAATGAAGCACCTGCCGGAGCTTACCAAAACTAGTAGATCCTAGCACCGGAGCTTACCAAAAACTAGTCAAAACTAGTCAACCCAAAACCAGAGCTAGACAAAGTACGTCGGAGCTTAGCAAAAGCATGCCGAAGCTATCAAATATATGCCGGAGCTATCAAAGACATGCCGGAGCTAAAGATAAAGCTCACTGGAGCTTACCAAAGCTGGTCGGACCTTACCAAGAAGTCAAACCTAGCATCAAACATAACCGGAGCTACCCAAACCAAGCCAGACCTACCGTTGGACCTTGCTGTAGCTCAGAGCTAGAGTCGGGCCTTGATAAAAAGGTGTTTTGGTGATATTCAAAACTTTTATCATCAAAGCCAAGTGTATTCACTACAAGCCAATGTATTTAGCACACATAGGTCTTACAAGGTGCAGTAGAGGTGGCTGACATGTGAGTCCCACACCATGTGGGGCCCTCATGTCAGCCATCTCTACTGCACCTGCAGTACTGCAGGGGATTTGAACCCGCCTGGCTGTTCGTCTCTCAACGCGCGCAGTAGTGGTGATGGGCAACAAAGCGGTTCCAATTGAATTCAAAGATGCCCATGCGCTGCGGGTGTTTAAGGTGCCTCGATGACTGGCTCGCACATAAGCTCGGGGTGCCCAGTCGCATCAGCCGCCTGTACAAATGGCTACGGCTTAAACGAAGGACCAAACCTTATGCGGCAAACAACAACGTATAATACTTCCTCGGCCCCACTCAACTCTATTTCTGTTTTGGTCGAACTAATTACCTTTGACCAATGATTTATATGGAATTTATTAACTTCAATAACATGTAGTACTAGATTGTATATTATGGAAATATTTTCATGGTGAATCTAAAAGTACAATTCTTGTATTGTTAAAACTGATCAAAATTGCGTAAATCTCAAAGATAGATTTGACGAAACCTAAGACTTCCCTTTGAAAAAGTTTTATACTTTACATTAGTTTTACGTATGTAATATGCACATAGGATATATGACTAAATAGTTTTGCGAAAAAACATGGAGGAGAAATATGTATATCCCATATGCTACTACTACGTAAATTAGGCTTGGGCAAATAAACCGAGACCAAAAAACCAAAACTGATAAAACCGAGACCAAACCGAAAAGACCAAAATATCGGGTATCGGGTACTTTTTGGGTAGCAAATATAAATAACTAAAAAATAAATGTCGGGTTCGGGTACCACTCTCGGGTAACTGAAATAACCGAATAGTCGGTCCATCAAATAATAAGTTAAATTATACGTGCTAAACTATGAACAATTCAAATTTTGATATTTTATTTTCTAGTTGTGATGTGTGAAGTTGTTGGATTTAAATGTTTATTTTTTATTTTTCATTTGTCAATTTATAATAAATGACCTCATGGGATTAAATTTATCAATCATATTAAATTTGTGCAAACATGACATGGATATAATGTATAATTCGGATATATCGGGTAGGACCGAAGACCGAACCTGAATTTTGGTACCCAAAATATTTGGGTACCTAATATTATTACAACAATTCGGTTAGTGATTTCAAGAAACCGAATTTTGAAAAAGACCGAAATACGCGAACCAAAATATCGGGTAGACCGAATGCACACCCCTTAATGTAAATCCATCCGAAATAATTAGCTAGTTTGAGGATGAATGAAGTTGAGCTTGCGAGCTTGATGAGCACCATCATTGTTTTGAGCAGCGATTAATTTATGGCATCATCAAATCTGGAGTAATTTTTCTAGATCATTTGGGGCTGAAAAATTAGTTAACACGCTATATATGAGGAGAAAGATTAGGATATGCTACCTATTGCTTGTGTTTAATAACCCTGCACCGTGGACAACATATATCCGACACTTCATTCTGGTTGTTAGGATCATTTTGTCCTAGGGATGAAAACGGTACGGTAAATTCCTGAACCGTCCGATGCCGTTTTGGAAAATTTCTGATGCGATTACCAATTTCGACAATTTCCAAAATTTTAGATCCGATTACCGTTTTTATCGGACATTTTAATTTGGTAAACAGAATGGAAACGATTTAGAGTGATTTCCGACCGAATTGTCGGAATACCATATTTTAATGGAAAATTTCCGAACAATAACCAAATACTTTCCAAATAGTAGGTTGGGTCTAATGGGCTGACATGTACTCTCTCGGTCCCATGGAATAGAGAAATTTTAAAGGAAACTTCAAAGGAATTCATTCCTTCATTGTGCTGATGTCACAGGTGTTTGGAACACAGGAATCATATTTTGTTTCCTGTAGAAAGACTTTCTTTCCTATGTAAAATGGAGGAATGAAATAATCCAGTCCAAGTTCTTTGTGGTCTGTTGGTTGGCTATGGAGGGAATATATAGGGTGCTAAAAGTCAAATTAACTAACCTAATGAATTGCATGGAATAATTATTTCTTTTTTTGAAACAAGGGAATAATTATTTCTGAGCTACTGCAATGCAATAGACGTTTTGATGTTAGAAATATAGGAATGAAGTTGTTTATGAAGCAAACTGGTAGTTCATTTTGGCAAGAAATTATGACTTTGATTTATGTATTACAAATAATGATAGTTAAGATTCCAAAGAATTTTTTTATAGTTGCTCACTTTCTTCGTTTCTGCATTTTGTCTATTCCTATGTTTTTTCCAATTCCTGTGATTTGGATTCCTACGTTCCAAATGGGGCCGTAGTAAATATCGCTTTGTTGTTTATTTTTGAACTACAAAGCGATAAGTATTTAGAGACGGAGGGAGTAATAATATCAATTTTTTAAATTTTTGATTTAGACACCATTTTGAATAAGGAGTTGTCAAGGGTAATAAGCTCAGTTCCGATCGTTTTCATCCCTATTCTGCCCCAACTCATCTGGGGCAGTAGGCGGAGGACCTTGATGATCAGGATAAGGACCAGGCAAGAAATCATTGGTCAAAGGTAAGTTTGATCAAAGCTAAAAATAGAGTTGAGTTTGGGGCGGAGGGAGGTGTACTTTTTACAGACTGCTTTGCAGGCCCCGCAGCGGGCGATCTCCTGCCTGCTGACACCTGCAGTGGCTAAAGTAGCGTACAGTTGCACTTTAGAAGTCGTAACCCCAGTTTTGCAAGTAGCATTCCAAACGGTGCACTTTAGAAACCATAACCATCACTACGCGCGTATCATCGTCTTCTCCGCGCGTACTAATAAAGACACACCATCCTCTTCTCCGCAACACACACAGGCCATCCTCTTCTCCGCGCGTACTCTTCTTCTTTGTCTCCGTCACGCGCGCCCTCATTGGTTCCCTTCGAAGCCCATGGAGTTCCCCTTGCCGCACGATATTGCAGTCATGATTGCGGGGTGGGTCGCCGCAACCTTCCCGCAGCCCATAGACGACCTCCAGTCTGCGCGGCACCTGCAAGGCCATGCACGCGGCGTGCCAGGATCGCGTCGTGGGCAGGCGCGTGGTGCTGGAGCGGGAGAGCATCTGGAAGTATAAGTGGAGCTACGACCGCCTCGTGGAGCACCTGGCAATCGTCGGCAACCCTCATGTGTGCTATGTCACTGGGTTCGACCTCGTCTTCCTGCACGGTCGCGCGCAGCCGGGCACCCAGTTCCTTGCCCGGGCGGCCGCGAACGGCCACATGGTGGCGGCCTATGTCCTCGCCATGCTCCGCTACGACGCCGACTGCGGGGGACCGCGATGCCTTCGAGTATATCTGGCAGGTCCAAGGTGAGGCCCACGTCGGCTACAACGCGACCGGGTACATCGCCATGAAGTGGACCAACAAGGAATGCTGCCGGTGTTGGCATGAAGCCATGAATAGTATCGATGATGTTGCGTGGAGGTTCCTAGGCAGGCCTCGTCCAGATGCACCGCCGGTGGCGGTGCCCAACATTGATGATGACGCTTGGGACTGCTCAATAGGGGGGAACCAGGGAAATGCCCGCTGCGGTAGGCCTACGTGGGAGGAGTGGAGAGTCTTCTGTACAGAAAACTGTAGGATTAAGCACGAGCATGACCTGTTCTGCCGTCTGGCGTTGTACTATATGGGTTATATTCCCTCCATTCCCGTTTAGATGCACTGCTAGTTCTCCCAACGCCAATTAAAAGAGAACAAAGGGAGTATATAAAATAGACTTGTACTAGTATATGTGTTTCCCTCTATGCCCGCTTGTCTCTGATGAATGTTGCACTTGTTGTGTTTTCCCTATGAGCGATTCTCTTATGTTTAGCCCCGTTTGCATCAAAGGAAACTCACGGGACAGTTTAAAGAAATGGATTCTTCCGGAATTGAATACATTCAATCATACAGTAGTTTGTAACGAAGGAAATCAGTGTTGCCTTCTCTCTGTTCATTGTCTCCACTTTTCATTCCAGTCGTCGCTAATCGACAGAACTAGCTGTTACATAATCCCCAATAAACACAAAATAAACTAATTGGCACATCTAGTCCACATCACTTCCCTTGAAGTAGTGGTAATAACTTCTGGCCGCGTATAGGAGTAGTGGTAATGATTACACCGCATATAGGGGCATAGGGCCAGTGGTACGTTGGAGTTCTACCTATCTTTTTCTTACATTTTTCTCATCCTTTCTTTTCTTTTCTCTCTGCTGATTGTCTCCACTTTTCTTTCCAGTCATCACTACCTGTTAGTACTATATACTACTTTATAGACCGCTTTGCAGGCCCCACTGCGGGCGATTTCCTGGCACCTCTAGCGGCTAAAATATCGTACAGGCAAGTTTATAAATGAGCTTACTCAAACTTTTCGAGCTTGAGCTCATCAAGCTGGCAATACTCAACTTCATCCTCAAACTTTCAATCAAAACTAAGTTTGGTCCATCAACTTTCAAATGGGTCAATTATTTAGTCCATCAACTTCAAAAAATCGTTTCACTTTTATCCTTACTCTGAGTTGGACATCCACACATTGGCATGCCACATAAGATAGTTAATGTGTTTTTAATCCTGTTAATTTGTCATAGAAGTTTGTTTTATTTAAATGTTTAAAGTATGCATCATTATATGCATGTAAACTCTTTCTCATGTTGAAGCAAGCAGGCAAGAGTTTAAGAAACAATTTGAATGGACCCCTTAGTTGGATAGCTGCGAAGTACAACTGTTGGATCAAAACAAACGGTGGATGCAGCCTTTACTGCACGCATGCAGCAAAATGTAACTACGTCAGGCAATCCTGGTCCAGGCAGGTATGCCCCGATTCCTGTCCTCCAACTCCATCTAGGCTTCCGATGATGCAGGCGGTTCACCACAAGACTGTAGAAAGGATAAGCACGCACACATGTAACAGTCATTGTTGACTGCATTGGTCTAACATCATTGTTTGACTGCGTAGGCCTACGTTTAGTCATTAATGCTAGCTTTTGAATCTGTGTAGTGTGAAAGGGTTTTGTTTTGGTTTCACACTACACTAGCTAGCCTATATAAAGTGTATCTGTGTTCCCTGATGAATACACAACAAACATTCTCCATACAGAATGAAACTTGCATGCCGCTTTCTTCTGTCGGAGGTTTGAAGGAAACTACACGGTTGGTCGGGTACACGTACGGTACGGGTGTGCCGGTGAACCTTAACCCCCCGTACGTCGTCCGTCCCCAGCGGTTGTTTGGAAGAGCCTTACATGTATGCTCTGATTCCAGTCCTCTTACTCCATCTCTTGGTTTCTGATGACGCAGGCGGTTCACCACCAGGCAAACCAAAAAAGGTTGAGCGGCATGCTAGTTTTTTGATGAAAAACTGACTGCAGCCAGCTGACTGCGGCCTGATGACGCATCCATCTATAGCTTTTTGATGACACTCCCGCTGACGTTTCATCATATTATTTGTTGTGAATGTATGGTAGTTAAACTAAGCATTAATAAAGGGACCAATAACATTTTGACACATCAGCGGGATGACGCATGGGAGGACAGAACGGGAGGGACGAAATTGTATACTCCCATTCAATGCTTCCATGCATGCTCCTACTTAAGTGTCATGATTTTATTGGCCCTTTCATTTACCTAACATAATGCCTGATTTAACTTCAACCAATTAGATGATGACACATAAGTGGGAGTACGCATTGAAGCACAAACGAGAGCACCGAAGATGCATCCGAACGGGAGGCCCCCGCAACCAGTTCGTCATCAAGAAATTTGCATGCCGCTCATCACCGAGGCTTTGCTGGTTTGTTTGGTGGTGAACCGCATGCATCATCGGAAACCTAGATGTAGTTAGAGGACAGGAATCAGAACATACATGCAGGGGTCTTCCAACCACCACTAGGGACGCACGAGGGGGGTTAAGGTACACACCGGCACACTTGGACCGTACATATGTGCCGGTGAAGATGGAACTCAACAGTCTCATGGTTATGGATAGAAAAAAGGAAGAAGAAAAAGGATGGTGCACGTTTTGATCTATGAACTGCGAGACTGCTAACATCCATTTTAATTGGCCAGTTCCCGATTCCGCTGAGTCATTGTTGTTGTACGTGGTGTTTGGTTGAGACAATGCAACTTGTGGTCATAACGATAAGAATTAAAAAGAGGAGTATATCAGATTCAAAAATCTTCATTACGCCAGGTCGTATGATGACCGAACACTCTTCAATCCACTTAGATTTAAGTGGAACCACTCCTACCCAAACGAGGAAAAAAATTATGGATATTGTATGCATATCCAAGGCTGTGCATACCGTTCCACATTTATGACATGTGTCCACATGAACGGACGCGCGCAGTAGTGGTGATGGGATGCGAAGCGGGTCCAATTGAATTCAAAGATGCACATGCGTTGCACGCGTTTAAGGCGCCTCGGTGACTGGCGCACACGTAAGCTCGGTGCGCCCGGTCGCATCAGCCGCCTATACAAATGGCTACGGCTTGAACGAAGGACCAAACCTTATGTGGCAAACAGCAACGTATAATACTTCCTCCGCACCAACTCAACTTTATCTCTATTTTGGTCAAACTAATTACCTTTGACCAATGATTTATATGGAATTTATTAACTTCAGTAACATGTAGTACTAGATTGTATATTATGGAAATATTTTCATGGTGAATCTAAAAGTACAATTCTTGTATTGTTAAAACAGATCAAAATTGTGTAATTCTCAAAGATAGATTTGAAGAAACCTAAGACTTCCCTTTGAAAAAGTTTTATACTTTACATTAGTTTTACATATGTAATATGCACATAAGATGTATCACTAAATAGTTTTGCAAAAAAACATGGAGGAGGAATATGTATATCCCATATGCTACTACTACGTAAATTAGGGGTTGGCAAATAAACCGAGAGTGAAAAACCGAAACCGATAAAACCGAGATCGGAATCAAAAAGACCGAAATATCGCGTATCGAGTACTTTTCAGGTAGCAAATATAAATAACTAAAAAATAAATGTCGGGTTCAGAAGGATGAAATAGTTCCACATTTCTGACATGTGTCCACATGAACGGACGGATGAAGCAGTTGCATGACTGTGACATGTGTGCACATGAACGAACGAGGTCGTATGATGGTCGGACATGACAGGGATAACGCCAATAAATCGTATCCTCTTAAAGCAAAAATTTCTCCTTTTATCGAAAACAGCTCCTTTAACGACGCCAAATTTCGGTACATGGGCTCATGCGTACATGGGGACAAACACCAAGCGTTCCAGCGCAGTTTTGGCCCAGGAATACAAAGTGACTCAGCGCAGTTTCAGCCCACGAATAACAAGCGGCCCAGCGCAGTGTTGGGCCTACTCTGATAGCTTCACGTACGCTTTGTCTTGGCTGCCTCCCCGCCGGACCCTTTGATCCACAATGGCCTCCTCTCCCGATTGCACAAAACGTGCCTGGAGGAGCATCCGCCGGCCGCCACGCTCTTGGAGGAGCATCCGCCGGCCACCACGCTCTTGGAGGAGCATCCGCCGGCCACCACGCTCTTGGAAGAGCATCCGCCGTCCACCGGCGTGGAGGAGCATCCGCCGGCCGCCGCACATGGAGGAGCAACGGCGCTAGGTACAATTGCTCACATAATGTTATTGTAGTTCAATCCTCTTACGGATACGCTGATTGAATTGTAGGAAGCGATGTCAGAAGATAAGACATGGATGGAAAAAGACAGGTGTACGAAGGAGTGGCAGGATGGAATGAAGTCATTTTTAAATTTAGCATTCCAGGGCACTCGTGAAGAAGAAACTAAGCCTTGTCCTTGCACGAAATGTCGTAATATTTGCCACGGGAGACGCAAGGATGTTTATCTTCACTTTCTTCGTAATGGGATGTCATTTGATTATACTTGTTGGGTACACCATGGAGAAAAACGAGTTGAGAAAAAAATTGCTGAGCAATCAGAAAATAATAAGGAGGTAATTTCTGATGATGCTGCTATGGAAAATCTGTTGTCTAGCCTTCTAAGAGGCACTAGTGATCATGGTGGTACTTCAGCAGGTGTTGATGATCTAGAAAATGCTATAAACCAGCAGGAGCCAACTGGGTGTGCAAAGGCATTCTATGACTTATTAAATGATGCCAAAAAGGAGTTGTATCCAGGTTGTGAGAAGGTGACCCAATTATCCTTCATTGTCAGGTTGTACCAGATAAAGTGTTTAACTGGTTTGAGCAAAAAAGCGTGTGAGTTCATCCTTGAACGATTCTCATATGTGCTTCCAGAGGGCCATTGCATTCCTAATACACTTGATAAAGTTCGGAAGGTTGTTCGTGACCTTGGGTTGAGCTATGAAAAGATCGATGCATGTGTCAATGGCTGCGTGTTATTCAAGAAGGACTATTCTCTGCTGGATCGGTGCCCAAAATGTGATGAATTAAGATGGAAAAATAGTACTGGTGGGGATCCAAGAGAGACTTTACCTTGTGGAAAATTCAAGAAGCTTGTAGAACGCAAGATTCTACGATACTTCCCTCTTATTTCCCGTCTTCAAAGGTTTTACATGGCAGAATCAACGGCATCAAACATGCGCTGGCACAAAGAAGAACGTATTGATGATGGAATATTACGCCATCCTACAGATTCGAAAGCATGGAAGCATTTTGATAGCATTCACCCAAATTTCTCATCTGATCCTCACAACATAAGACTTGGGCTAGCATCTGACGGTTTAAATCCTTTTGGAGTAATGAATGTTTCTTATAGTACATGGCCTGTGATTCTAATCCCTTATAATCTACCACCTTGGTTGTGTATGAAGGAGCCTTATTGGTTGATGTCAATGATAATTCCTAGGCCAAAGTCACCTGGAAACAACATTGATGTGTATCTGCAACCTTTGATTGATGAGCTACTGAAATTATGGTCTGATGATGTTCAAACATACGACAGTTCAAAGAAAGAAACATTTCTCATGCGAGCTTCTATATTGTGGACAATAAATGATTTTCTAGCATATGCAATGCTATGTGGATGGAGCACAAAAGGTAGGCTAGCATGTCCATACTGCCATGTAAACACTGACGCCTTGTGGTTGAAACATGGACGAAAGTATTGCTACATGGGTCATCGTTGTTTCCTACCTCAGGATCACCGGTGGCGTCGGGACAAATCTTCCTTCAACAACAAAATAGAGAATAGAGAGGCTCCAACATCACTCTATGGTCACGAAGTACTCCAACAATATGAGACTTTTGATCAAGTGAGTTTTGGAATGACAAATAATAAGAGAAAGCGCACTGAGGAAGATAGGTGGCATAGTTGGAAGAAGAAAAGTATATTTTTTTCAGCTCCCGTATTGGAAGACATTGCTAATAAGGCATAACTTGGATGTCATGCACATTGATAAAAACATTTGTGATAGTATATTGGGTACATTGCTTAATATGGATGGTAAAACAAAATATAGTCTACAAGCTCGTTTTGATATGCATGAAATGGGTATACGGCCAAAGCAACATTCGGTGGGTATGAAAGGGAAGTATGATTGTCCATCAGCATCATATACTTTGCAAGAAGATTAGAAGACCACCTTGTGCATGTTTTTGGCGGATGTGAAGATGTCCGATGGTTATGCCTCAAACATCAAGAGAAGTGTGGACATAACAGCACGTAAGGTATCAGGACTAAAAACTCATGACTGCCATATTATAATTCAGAAGCTCCTTCCTATTGCAATACATGACATATTGTCTGAAAAGGTTGTTGAACCTTTAATTGAGTTTAGCAGATTCTTTTCTGGAATTTGTTCTAAAGAATTGGCAGAACCAGATTTGGATAAGATGATTGAACAATTTCCTGAAACAATTTGTAAGCTTGAGATGTTGCTTCCTCCCGCTTTCTTTGATATCATGGTACATCTTCCAATCCATCTTGGCGAAGAAGCTCGCTTGGGTGGACCTGTTTCTTACATGGATGTATACAATTGAGAGGTACCTTGGTACATTGAAGAGGTATGTACGTAACAGAGCTCACTCGGAGGGTTCTATAACCGAGGGATATATTATGGAAGAGTGTATGACTTTTTGTAGCCAGTTTTTGGATAACATCAGCACCAAGCTTAATAGGCCAGAACGTCATGAAGCTGCAGCTAGGAATGAACCTTCTCTCGAGTCTAATATATTTACAGAAGTTGATAATTCTAAAAAAGGGTTTAAATGGGGCGAACTTACTATGGTGGAACTACATAACATCATGCATTATATTATTTCTAATGTTGAAGAGGCCGCTCCATGGATCAAGTACGTATAACACTCAGATGTTCTATAATATATTAATGGATCATGCTTATTGTAGATGGATAATTTAATTTTGTACCCTTTTCAGTGAGCATTTTGAAGAGCTGAAAAAAATTCATTCTCGTGATGCTGAAAAACGCCATAGAGATGAGTTTGTTTATTGGTTTCAGAAACGAGTAAGTACATGCAAGTTTTTACTTTGATGAAATATTGAAGAAATATCTGTTCTGAAGTTGGTTTATTGATGACCCCTTTTATACTAATTAATGTGTACAGAGAGGACCTGATCGTCGGGCTTGTTTTTTTAGTCGATCATTGATAAATGGCTTCTTCTTTCGAACAGCAGAGGTGGAAAAACATTTACGAATGCAAAACAGTGATGTTATTCGAATGGTGATCATGAGTGGTATGGAGTAATCAAGAAAATGATTTTTGTTGATTTCGAAAAAAATCAAGAGGTTCTGTTATTTAAATGTGAATGGTTTGATCGGCCTCGTTCCGGTCAGAGCCAAAGTAGAGGCTACAAAATGGATCGATACAGAATGATAGATGTTGACACTACTATTTCTCAATTTAAGTATGAGCCTTACATTCTAGCCACCCAAGCAGAACAAGTTTTTTACGTTAGAAGTGTGAAGCAACCTAAATGGACTACAGTTGTTAAAACAAAGCCACGAAACATTTTTGCCATGCCCCCTGGAGACAGTGGAAATAATGTCACTGAGACAATGGAGGCTGAGACATTATTTGATGATCGAAGGCTTACCTATATAAATGAGGATATGACCACATGGGATAGGAATGAGAATGACATTGACGGAGCAATCGGTGATGCTTCCGCTCTTTCAAATGAAGATGACGACAACAACGACCATGACGATGATGATACATATATTAATGATGGTATTATACCTCCAATATTGAGGGAGGACAACGAAGATGATGATTTTTTCATATAGGTACTGTGTGAGCTAGCTGTACGTGAACTATGTAATGCAACGTTTGTGTTCCGTGGCGATAGATCTCAATGCCACCAACCAGTATTTCGTGGCAACGTATCCTAATACAACGATTGTGTTTCGTGGTGATAGATCCTATCACCACCAACTTGTGAATCGTGGCATAAGTTCCTAATGCAACGTTTGTGTTTCGTGGTGATAGATCCTAACGCCACGAACTGGTGAATCGGGGCAAAAGTTCATAATGCAACTATTGTGTTCCGCGGCGATGGATGCTAACGCCACAAACTATTGAATCGTGGCAACAGATCCTAATGCAATGATTGCGTTCTGTGGCAATAGATGCTAATGTCACGAACTAGTGAATCATGGCAACATATTCTAATGCAACGATTGTGTTCCGCGGCGATAGATGCTAATGCCACAAACTATTGAATCGTGGCAACAAAAACTAATGCAACGATCGGGTTCCATGGCGATAGATGCTAATGCCACGAACTAGTGAATCGTGGCAACAGATTCTAATGCAACGATTGGGTTCCATGGCAATAGATGCTAACACCATGAACTATTGAATCATAGCAACAAATCCTAATGCAATGATCGGGTTCCATGGCGATAGATGCTAATGCCACGAACTAGTGAATTGTGGCAACAGATCCTAGTGCAACGATCGTGTTCCGTGGCGATAGATGCTAATGCCACGAACTAGTGAATCGTGGCAACAGATTTGTGGTGATAGGTCCTAAGGCCACGAACTAGTGAATCGTGGCAACAAGTCTTAATGCAACGATCATGTTCCGTGGTGATAGATGCTAATGCCACGAACTAGAATCGTGGCAACAGATTCGTGGTGATAGATCCTAATGCCACGAACTAGTGAATCGTGGCAACAGATCCTAGTGTAACGATCGTGTTCCGTGGTGATAGATGCTAATGCCACGAACTAGTGAATCGTGGCAACAAATTTGTGGCGATAGATCCTAATGCCACGAACTAGTGAATCGTGGCAACAGATCCTAATACAAAGATCGTGTTCCATGGCGATAAATGCTAATGCCATGAACTAGTGAATCGTGGCAACAGATTCGTTGCGATAGATCCTAATGCCACGAACTAGTGAATCGTAGCAACAGATCCTAATGCAACGATCGTGTTCCGTGGCAATAGATGCTAATGCCACGAACTAGTGAATCATGGCAACAGATTCGTGGCGATAGATCCTTATGTCATGAACTAGTGAATTGTGGCAACAGATCCTAATGCAACGATCGTGTTCTGTGGAAATAGATGCTAATGCCATGAACTAGTGAATTGTAGCAACAGATCGTGGCGATAGATCCTAATGCCACGAACTAGTGAATGTTGGCAACAGATCCTAATGCAACGATCGTGTTCCGTTGCGATAGATGCTAATGCCACGAACTAGTGAATCATGGCAAAAGACCATGCTTACTGCAACGATTTAGTATTTGTTGCAGTACAATCGTTGCAACATGGCGGAATCCTTGTAGTGAAATGAATACTAAGCAATCTTTCTAGGAATATAAAGCATGTTCGAAACATTTCACATGAAAATTTGGAACATTAAGATCAATCTCCGAACCTTGCCAAAGCTAACCGGAGCTTACCAAAGCTAGTATAACCTAGCGTCGGAGCTTACCAAAGCTAGTATAACCTAGCACTGGAGCTTACCAAAGCTAGTACAACCTAGCGCCGGAGCTTAGCAAAGCTAGTCGGACCTAGCACTGGAGCTAACCAAAACTAGTCGGAACTAGTCATACCAAAAGTCGGAGCTAGAAAAATATGTCGGATCTTATCAAAGACATGACGGAGCTATCAAAGACATGTTGGAGCTATCAAAGACATGCCAGAGTTTAACAAAGACATGTCGGAGCTATCAGAGACATGCCGGACCTAGACAAAGAGAGTCGGACCTATTGTCGGACCTTGCTAAAGATGTCATGGCAGAATTCAAAACTTTTATTGTCAAAGCCAATGTATTCATCACACATAGGTCTCACAAACGTGATGGAGATGATCGACGAGGAGCTTCACTTGGAGGAGGAGCCGAGGAGTCACCATCTTGAAGTGCTTGGCGGAGTCCTGAAAGAAGACCACTGACCATTGACATTCAATAGAGTCGCAAACTAAGGCAACCCCCGGTTTGTATTTAAGTGCTATTTTAAAGTTTCTACTTGTATCACTTATGTATAGGGTGAATTTTGTGCATTAGGACTAAGGTGCTTGTTACTCCACTTGCATGACCCACAAATTCCATGGAGTATTGGGTAGGTCTACAGCCTGACGAGTAGAAATGCCATGCTTAAGTTTTCAGGAATCCGATAGAAGTCGAGTAGTTGGAATCTACTCGCGAGATAGGATTTTATCACACGGGATGGAGTTTATGAAAGAATGGTTTATGAATATGAATTAGAGATCGAGCAACGGGATAGGATGTACCGAGACATGGTCTCACGTGTGTAGCCCTGCTTGTGTCTATTGAGGTCCGATCCGTGTGCGGCCCTGCTGGACAACTTTGAATTGTACCAGATGCATACTGGGCATATGGAACCCAGGAAACCGATGTAACTTGATAACTTGGATGTCGAGATATAGCCCACTGTCGATAGGGGTGGGTTGAGGGTAGGAAGGTGTAAATATGTCGACGGGCACGGACACGCTCCGTGCGGGGACCTTATGCCCGCGATGGTGGGACCGATTTGGCGTTTGAGTTTCTTGAGAAAGGTTGTTGCGTATGACGTGATGAGGAGAACAACACGCTCCTTATGCACGGGTGTGCTTGACGTGTTATCTGGGTGTCTACTGATTGCAATCACCGTCCCTCGCAGTTATTTGAGTACCGCTTGTTCATTACGCCGTGATGTAGTAATAAAGTGTAGTGGAAGTTTTATGAACTGTTGCCATGAATATTATTTTATTGCAACTTGTGTGAGTTAGAGATAGCACAATTAAAGTTTACAGTTTCCAAACACTTAACCTGTAATATCATTAATTGCTTTGGGCATGTCATATCATCGGCAAAGCTTTTCTTGTTTGTTACGGAGGATATGATGTGCCGTGCCTGAGGAATGTCATTTGCTACTTAAATCATGACTATAAGGATCCACTTGTAGGCGAGTCTATTTATGCTATTTTCTACCTATGTTTAGCCTTTACCTTGCATCTGTCTAGTGAGACGAGTCAATCTTGCTGAGCCTTATGCTCACATTTGCAGTTAACGAGTTTTTACAGGTTATATCGTTGATGAAGGGCTGAATGACGACATCTTACCCTTATCAGGGTTCACGACTGAGTGGGAGCCCTACGCGCTGTCATTATCAGGAGTGTGAGTGCCGCTAGTGTGAAGCGTCCTAAGGGCATGGACGACTTTGCTTTTGCATAGCTAGAGCTGAGAGCGTAGCTATGATGTATAGACTCTTTCCTTCATTTATTATTGTAAAAACTTCCGCTGTGTTTATAAGTAAAAGACTTGGTTTGTATTTTATTCTGGTTATTTTCATGTATAACGTTGGGTGTCGCATCGCACGACACCACCCAATGAGATCCTTGGATGTCGGGACCCCGGTCCCCACAGCATGGTATCAGAGCATCATTGGAAAAGTGTGACTGAAAAGAGCATATTTTCAAAAACTTAGGAGTATATGAGTGAGGAAATAGTTATATGCCCATTAAGGAGTATTACTAGTATAAGATACAAAGGTGGCAATACTAACCTACTTGTTATTATATTTTGTAACAACGCTCTGACATCAGGTAAGAGGTAAGGTATGCTACCGAGAGCGGATCAATCTCGGTAAGCTCTTCCATACGAGATGTGGTATGTGATTGTTTTTGTGGCTTGGCACGGAAAAGCCACGTAAAGTCAATATGAGTCACTGAAACTTTCCATTTTTCTGAGAACATATGACACGTGGTACCCCAGCGTGACATAAAATTAGTGGGAGCCCCCGTCGGGTGGTGGATAACCCAATAGTATGCGTCTCTAGAACTATTCATGTTCTATGGGAGCATGCGAAACACATATGCCCGAGCGTGTATAAGCCAGTTCGTGCGGGAGTCTTTGTTGTACAGACGTAGTACAACCATGTACCTCGAGACATGACTTCGCTCGAGGACGACTCACACCAGAGTCGTATGCATTTGCTTTCATATATATTATTGTTACTGCCTGTTGTGT
Source organism: Tuctoria greenei (assembly GCA_036927565.1). NCBI lineage: Eukaryota > Viridiplantae > Streptophyta > Magnoliopsida > Poales > Poaceae > Tuctoria > Tuctoria greenei. Next base: position 122,492,434 of record JAYESD010000006.1, read on the forward strand.
TTTCCCGTGCCGCCCTTGAGGTGTGAAGGAGTGAAAGAGGATTGTGTGTCTTCTGCAGCTACACTAATTATGGTAGTGACTCGTGTAGAACACGTTTGCGAGTGAACGATACTAGGGCCACCTATAGACGTATTCGGATATACTGGTTAGATTTTTACTTTGGTGAGGCACGTAGTACCGGCAGTATCATATTTGATACTTGACCAGCCCCCACGACAGAATGGATGCATTGTGTTTGAAGTCCGACTATTAGTTGCTGGTATGTTTGGACTTGTGTCATTGGTTATCGGCTCGAGAAAGGTATAGAACCAAGATTCTTTGTTTCTTGCTGAACTTTGCTCAACTTCGCCGGGTTGTAATCTTGATTAGTTGTTAGAGAACCTATGGGTATGGTATATGGTTAATAAGATCTTCAAATCCTCTATGACTTTTTCCTTGGACAATTTGGACAGGAAAGCACTTTGAACCGGTCCAAATCCTTGGAAACCAACATTTATCCACCGCCTCGATCTCATGAACTAGCCTCAGTGTTTTTACCATATCCTTCCGTATAAAACTCTCCTTGACCCTTGTGATACAGTTTTGGAAAGAGGGTAATATGTTCTCCAAGTTGGTCATGCGAAGTGTCTTCCAATTCGTCACTTAGCAAATTCCAATCCTGAGTTGAAGTTGGTACACTAGGTAGCTGTGATCAGCTCTATTCTGATTTTGGGTGAATTTCATAGAGTCATATATCCTAGGTTATTCAACCAATCTAGGTGTATGTTATATTTTGGAAAGTGTAGAGTCATCTACAATTTTTCTACTGAACTCCAGGTCAGAATCCTCATGTAACTCGAGGAAAAACTCGAAGTTACAAACTCTAACAAATCTGGACTCAGATTGGGACAGATCTGTATATGGTTACGATTTTGACCATAACTCGTGGTAAAATTGTCGAATAACTTCGTGTAATACATTTCCAGAAACCTTGCGACCTGTACAACAAGTTTGTTATATAACTTGATGTCAAAATTTGATGTTCTCTACCTGAAAATCAGTGATCAAATCAGCCACAACAAATAAAGTCCTGTCAGAATTTCGTTAGAAATCTGGGCACATTGTCCAACTTCAGAAACCCATATCTCAAAAACCAAATGGGATATTGGGGAAAATAAATACTTTTTAGAAAACTTGGAGAGTCTTCTATAAATTTTCTGTTGAACTCCAAACCAGAAAACCACATTAAGAAGATGAAAAAGCACTCTAACTACAACTGTTGCTGTTCTGAACTTTAGTGGATCAGCATCTGTATTTTTGCCACATCTTTTTCCATAAAACTCTTCTAGGCCATTGTGATGCATTTTCTGAGTGTGAAGGGTCTACTCTACCATTTCTTAGTTCAAAGTATTTCCAAATTCGGTACAGAATTATTAGAAATAGGGAGTTGAATCTGGTACTCTGTGCTGGTACTAACTACACTATTCAGATTATCGGTGAACTTTGAACTGGCATATCTTCCAGTCTAGAAATGTGAACTAGGCAAGTCTATACATTTATAGAAAGATTAAGGAGTCCTGTATCAAGTTTCTATTTGACTCTAAGGCTAAAACGTGCAATAAGGGGGTTTAAATCAAAGTATGGTTGAAGGTGTCTTGACAGCACAGAATCTGGACAGATTTATATTTAGTGACTGTTTTGAGCATACCTTCGAGAAGAATCATCTAATTGCTATGTGATTTACATTTCTGGAACCCTGAGGATGTATATAACAATGTTGTATTGTATGACTTCTGCAATCTTTGATGTTTATATATCTGAAAACTGTGGACAAGATCAGCCATAAACAAAGGAGGTGCTGTCCACATTTCCAGGAAAAACTGTCAACTTGCAAACGCCATATCTCCTCAACTAATAATGATTTGATGGTACGTAAATACATTCTTGAAAGGCCGTCGAGTGTACTACATTTTTGTAGTTTATCTCCAATCCAGATCTTGCTTCTAACTGGTCGAAAAATTTGAAGTTCTCCATAGTGGTCAGCTGTACCAGAACCTGGACACTGCTTCGAATTTCGAAATTCGATCAGTTTTGGTTTCAAGTTCTTGGATCATTGCTCATGCTCCGCAACTGGTGTTCGACACTGTGTGGTGGATTGAGCAATGGTTTTACTTCCAGGAATTGCACATAACTTTCCCATAAGGATTATTTGAAGTAAACTTCTCGAACCTCTAGTTCAAAAATTTAAGGAGGAAGGTGTACATCCAAGTAGCTTAAGGTGATCAGGAAATTACATCTTCAATAGAAACCAACATCAAGTACGAGGTTAGCGCCTTATAGACGGAGTGCATCCTCAACTCCATCAGCGTTAGCATGGAAGATGTCAATCACCACTACATGATTGAATAGAAGATTAAGCGAAACACCACCACGTGGACTCTAGAACCTTTGACCCCATACTTAATAGTACCAAGTCATCAAGGTAACCTAGTTACAGGATTTCTCGAGCAATGATGAGTCTCTGAATCGGCAGATGTGACAAGGACCTAGTGACACAAGTGGATATACTGGTTAAATGTGTGCAATTTACGAAAGTTAAGATTGTGTAGTGTATTGCTCACCGCTCCTTGTTTCCATGGTTAGACTTGAATCCTTCTTTCTTGATCAACATATGAGAAGAATGGTCCTTGTCCAACACTTCTCATGAGCAAGTTGATTCAAATATTATGAACTTAAGATAGTGCTTATCGTATCTGAATCGTTATACATACTTATGCTCAACCCACAAAGATAAATGCATCATACCTTCTGCATAGTTGTTCCCGAGATTGCATTGTGTCTGCATAACATCATCTGGTTTGTAATGCATCATAATACATGAGTCTTAATTAACTTTGAGCAAGAATATGTATCTCTATTCAAGTACTTAAGTGATGTCTGATAGTCTTCATTGAGTAATACCAGGGAAACCGATTACTCAATCCTCTTTGTAGTACAACTATGAGTTGAACCCTCATCCTTGATTTGTGTGGGTTCAGTTGTCGTGGTTGTGTAAACCCTCATACTCGTGATTTGTGAGGTTCTTTCTCAATTAATCAACCTCAAGATGCACCTTGTGACCAAAACACAATTGAGTCTTTATCCTGACTTGTTAAGGCTCAATCACCTTGATTGTTGAAAGGTGATTGTTTCTAGTTTGCGAGGAGTCTCCTTATGACCTCTCAACCCTACGAGAACCTTGTATTCTTTCTATTCACGAGATCATTCTTTAAGAACCCTTTGATGGGTAAGGCATGGTAACTTTGCTTTGTCCGACGACCTTGTAGATGCCATGTATTAGAAATCTTTGTATTTTGACGATATAATAGAAACCAAACCTTGAATTCTATTATGTCAAGTACAAAACATTTCATCCATTGACTAGTTTATTGAGATCACAATACCTTGCGAGTGATCATTCCCAATAACCCTTGATCTTCCTTGTTTGCAAGCGTTTCATTTATGTTGAGCTTGCGAAACTCCTTGATTCATAGTGAAAGGTGACATTGATATGTTGGGAATCTTGTGGTTGCCATATACATTGTAACTTTGCCGTTTTGACTACATAAGAGAGATGACATCTTTACTACTCTTATGTCACTATAAAGTAGTCTGATTATTGACTACCTAATTGCAAAACCCAATCTAGACGAGATTAATGATTCATTGTTTAATCTCGCAAACTCTCTTGATTCTATAGTAATAGTACACCCAGCTTAAAGGACTCAGTACACAAAGCCAAAGTTGAAAGATATTGGTATCAAGATCATTAGAATACTCAAGAGAGTTGAAGAACAAGTACTGATTCTCAAAATACAAGAATAGGGCAGTAAGGTCTTCATGAGAAGAATGTAACGACTTAAGGATACTCAATATCATAGAACCATTAGTGTTCCTACTATGAAGAAGATTACTTCATTTTGACGAAAAGAAGAGGATCTCCACACAACCTAGCTACATCAACATAATTTGCTATGACACAAACTTTACAGAATGATCTCAGTCATGTCGAGCATCCGAATCTGAGTGGCAGTACGAAGACGCAAGACACCAAAGCTAAATGATGTGGTTACAACATAAGCTGGACTAGCTACAACTTCAAGAACCTGCAGAAAAAAGACGAAGTGTGTCTTTCTTCCAATCACGTGGAACGATGGAATCATATCATCAACAACTCATCCTAACTTTCTCATTTCTCAAGAATCTCGAGACGAGATTCCTTTAAGGTGGAAGGATTGTAACATCCCGCATTTGAGTAGAGCAAGAATACGAAAAATGCGAACATAAAAATTTTGAAAGTGGTCTCGAAAATCCAAACTCACATGTACCATGTGAGTTAACCAATGTTCCCTAAAAATAAGAACTTGTTAAGACTTGAAGCCTTAATTGCAATATTCCACATAAAAGATTAACAATTTGAATGTTAATTCCAACTCCAGTTCCAACATCGACTTGAGCAACATCATAGAGTTCCCAGCTACATTGACGATGTGTATTATCTTTGAGAACTTCCATCCTAATATTTTGTTTGGACCAGTGAGAATAATATCATGGGTGGGGACCACTTATTGGGTGGCCCACCAGTCAGGTCTCATCAAACGTCGCTTGATTTCCTCTTCTACTCGTGCTTATCGGGAACCATCTCGATGTCTGTGCCAAGAAGGTTCACGCACAAGCTAATTTCTGAGGCTTGCCCTTATCGTCGTTCAGCTGGAGCCTCATACGCTCTCTCTTTCTCTTGCTCCACTTCAACTTATAATACACCACCTTTATGGTTTTGGCAGCACCACACGTCGCTTGGTTCTGCTCTCCTCCACCGCAGCTCTTGCTCGGCAAGCCGCCACGTCAACGTTCGCTGCATGCGGACGCCTCGACAATTCAAACGTAAGGGGGTTCAAATTTAAAATCCAGATACAATTTGGTCAAAATAACAAATTATAATGTATAAAGAAACCCCTTATGTTTCTAAGTATAGCCCTGCATATTTTGAATATTTTTAGGCATCATTTGCCAGGTTAATTAAATGAGGCCATTAGGATGTTTCAAAATTCAAATTGAATTTAAATTTCACATTCAGTTTGTTTCAAAACGCAGACTGGGATTTATTAGTGGAATCACCATATCGAAATACTCCTAGCTGCCATGTTTGGTTAATTGTGGAAGACCTTTGCTAAATTTAAATATAAGAGGATAAGAAGATAAGAGAGAAATGGTGTGGGTCCCACCTGTCAGAGTTCCTCACCAGCCAGAACAGAGCAAATCCTATTTTCCTTCTCCGTTCCTATCCTAAGCATCACGGCAGAAAGATCTTTGCCTCGCGCCCCACGCGCCGCTCCGCCTCCCACCTGCGCCCCGCGCCTGCACGTGTTGCCCTGGCCACACTGCTCGCCTGGCCCCGCGCTCCACCCTCCCCAATGCCACCGCACGCTTCCCCTGTGCTGCCCCCATGTGTCGCTCGCCTCCCTGCGCGCCGCACCCTGACCCGCACCACACACCCAGCACTGCCCGCTCGCGTTCTGCCGTAGCACGCATCCTGCACCGCTGCGCCCGCAGCTCACGACCTCGCCGGCGCCAACCGTGGCGAGTGCACACGCCACGCCACTCCAAGCCGCTCACCTCTGGCGCCCTGCTTGCCTCCCGGCTGGCACGCGCGCCCGCGTCGCCCACGCACAGTGCGGTTCGCCTCCCCTATTTGTCTCCCCGCCGATGGTTTTCCCTCGCTGCCGCGATGCACCACGGCATCCCGGTTTTCTCCTGCATCGCTTTTTTGCCGCGCCGTGCACCTCGCTGGTCGTCCTCGCGTTCTAGCCCGTTGCCGATGACCATTGCTGCCTGACTGCGTCTTTCATCGCCGTCCATGCCACCGCTGCACATCTCCACCTCGCCGTGCCACTACAGCGTGTCTCCAAGCCATTTCCATCCACCTATGCGCAATGGAAGATCTTCAACAGCTGAAACGCATCGACGCCGTCGCCCTCGGTGCGTCGTCGCGATGTTCCACATTGCTGTTGCGTCCTGGCAGTGAAGAAAGTGATGTGTGTCATGTATGGTATGCAGGAACGCGTCAATGACACAACAGCATCGACAACTGGTCCAAGGTTGGCTCTGATTTGTGCAAGATTGATCGGATCAGTGACTGCAACCAAGGTGTTCGATGAAATGTTTACAACAGCAAATCAAGTGTGTTGATGTTCAGTGCTGGTTTGTAATGCAGGAACGTTGTGGCGTTGCAACCGGCATGCAACTTAGGCCATGGTGACCTCCGAATTGTACAAGACTAACCAAGTCCCCTGCTGAACTAAGGTTTCTGTACGTAACCTTGAATAACGGTTTCTCCCTGGCTATGTATGGAGTTGAAACCTCATTTATGACGTCTGCAGTTCCAACTTGAAAAGCTTTATGGACCACTGAATCCACAATCTGTGGCAGAGACTTGACAGTGACCTCAACACACTTCTCGGTCAGGGATGGAGTTGTACAGACATCCCCTACCAAGGTTGAAGACAGGTACAAATCATCATTGAATTCAGTGTTCTGTATTGGTAACTGCAAAGTTGGTGAAGGCAATTCAAAGTGCCCTGCACGGGTTTCCACATGCCCACGAGGCCGTCGGCGAGAGTACACTTTAAGATCCCCCGAGGTGGTGAACTTCAACGGAGTGACAAGCTTATCAAACATTGGGAGTCCTGTCGGTGTTGAGATCTTGTCAATATATGCGAAGGAGGAGGACAGTTGTGGGGAGACCATAATATGTCGGGGTGCATCCACATCTGTTTCCCCCCCACTGTCCATCTTTCCGGTGCTTATGGCCTCATTCTGTGTCTTTTCTTGAACTTCCAAAACAGGTGCTGCAGGTTGAATTAAATCCTGAGAAATAGTTATCACATTTTGAGAATCTTGTGCTTCCAGTGTAAACTCATCAAACCGCACAAGCATTGGGGAGATTACCGAGGGGTTCAGCTCATAAACCCCTTGTTAGAGATCAAGAGAGAGCCTAAAGATTAAATAGCCACTAAATCATCTCGAATTACACGGAGAAATCTGATTACAACATGAACATCAAGTTCTATTTCTCAAATAGCATAAGAACACTAATAATACCTTCTCCTCCATCTTTGTTGTTGCTTGACGATGCGGCCATCTAGCCAACAAGGCAAGGCCGCAAGAAGAACGACGGCGAGAGGCATTTCCCCTAGTTCTTCTCTTGGTATCTTGATCGGATTCTGAGTGGGTTAGAGTGTTCAAGTGTGTATGAGTGTATGCCTTTAAAAACATTCTTTGATCACACACTTGACCCTCTTCTTATAGTTGACCAAGAGACACAAGAGGGGGCCTCCCACCCTTAGGAATTATTCAGTCTCACGATCAGAGACTCAAAATTTGGTGGTTTGTGTCCTTTCAATTAGAACACATGTCAATTTTGAGTTCAAACTGACAGTTATTGAAAAATCGGACTAGTCTGTATAGGGTCCGGACTAGTCCGGTTACCCTTACTAGACAATATCGGACTAGTCTTCTAAGGGTCCGGACTAGTCCGGTTACCCTTACTGACAACATCGGACTAGTCCGGTCTTAACCGGACTAGTCCGGTACTTCCAACATTCTCCCCCTTGAACTTGAATCTGAAACTTACCAACTTACATAATATTAAACTTAGTGTCCATTTTCTCATGCTTGACATATAGGGCACGACGCATCACAACAACCATTTACGTATTGTTGGACTCGAAGACCACAATACATCTCACACTTGAAAATGAACCTTACTCTTACTTGGCCCCTAAATATCCAGTGATCATAGGCTCTCCCTTAAACCCATGCCGACTACGTGTTCACTGAACACGTTGGGTGGAAGACCTTTTGTTAGTGGATCCGCAAGCATATGCTTGGTACTTATATGCTCAAGACTTATGGTATGATCCTGGATTCGATCTTTCACAACATAAAACTTAATGTCGATGTGTTTGGCAGCACCACTAGACTTATTGTTGTGAGAGTAAAATACTGCAGGCTCATTATCGTAGTATAACTTAAGTGGTTTTTCAATGCTGTCGACCACTCTAAGACCGGGTAAAAATTTCTTAAGCCAAACAGCCTGCCCGGTGGCCTCATAACATGCAACAAACTCGGCATGCATTATGGACGATGCAGTGATGGTTTGTTTGGAGCTTTTCCACGAAATGGCTCCATTTGCAAGGGTGAATATATAACGTGACGTGGATTTCTTAGTATCCACACAACCCGCGAAATCTGAATCTGAATATCCCACTACTTCAAGTGGGTCTAACTTACTATACGTTAACATGAGGCCTTTGCCTTGCACATATCTTAATGCTTTCTTAACTGCCTTCTAGTGATCAATCCCTGGATTGTCCTAATATCTGCCAAGCATTCCGGTCACATAAGCTAATTCAGAGCGAGTACAAACTTGAGCATACATAAGGCTTCCGACAGCAGAAGCATATGGAACCGACTTCATTTGATCGATCCCATATTGGTTCCTGGGATACTGAAAGTTCCCAAACTTATCACCCTTGAAAATCAGAGCAGGCGAAGGCTTACTCTTATGCATACTATACTTTCTCAGTACATTCTCTAAGTACGTCTTTTGTGATAAGCCTAATACCCCCTTATTTCTATCTCGTGAATTTCTATGCCCAATACATAGGATGCTTCACCAAGATCTTTCATATCAAAATTAGAGGACAAGAACTTCTTAGTTTCTGATAGTAGATTGACATCACTACTTTCAAGTAGTATATCATCTACATAAAGCACGAGGAAAATAAATTTCCCACTCTTAAACTTAGCATAGATGCAATTGTCCTCCTCATTTTCTTTAAACCCAAACTTTCTTATTGTCTCATTGAACTTGAGATACCACTGCCTTGATGCTTGTTTAAGTCCATAGATGGACTTTCTTAAGTGGCATCCCATATGTTCCTTACCCTTAACAACAAACCTTTCGTTTGAGTCATATAGACGTTCTCATATAGATCACCATTGAGAAACGCCATCTTTACATCCATCTGATGTAATTCTAAATTGTAATGTGCAACTAATGCCATAATGATTCTGAACGAATCCTTACTTGAGACAGGTGAAAATGTCTCATTATAATCAATCCCTTCTCTTTGAGTGAAGCATTTTGCAACAAGTCTGGCTTTAAACTTATCAATATTCTCTTTAGAGTCACGTTTAATTTTGTAGACCCATTTACAGCCTACTGTTTTGGCTCCATTAGGAATCTCAACTAAATCCCAGACTTTGTTTGTTTCCATAGACCTCATTTCATCCTCCATGGCTTTACGCCATTCAGATGATTGAGGACTTCACGTAGATTCTTCAAATGTGGTGGGATCACCCTCCATTTGTATTGCCTCACTCAAATAGATCTCATAATCGTCCGGAATGGCCGATTTTCTTCCTCGTTGAGATCTTCTTAATTGCACATTATCCTCATTTTGAGGCTATTGTTGCTCTTCATTATTAGTGACAACGGGGTGAAAATGCTCAACCTCTCTTAATAATTATGTTGTCAATGGAGAACTAACAACAGGTGTTGAATCATTACCAATAGGCACTGATGATTCAACAAAAGTAGGTAATGAGAAATATGGTTCTTGAATCATAGGAGTGGGTACATAAACCCGCTTCTCTTCAAGATTAATTTCTCATCTTACCATACTCCCCCTGATCATGCCATCCTCTAAAAAGACGACATGCCTTGTTTCTACAAACTTATAATATCGTTCAGGACAATAGAAGTGATACCCCTTACTCTTTTCTGCATAGCCAATAAAATGGCAACTTACTGTCTTAGCATCCAACTTACCAATGTTTGAGTTAAACAATTTTGCCTCAGCAGGACAACCCCATATATGCATATAACTTAATAAGGGCTTACGTCCTGTCCACAACTCATACGGTGTTTTAGGAACCGACTTAGTAGGAACCCGATTTAGCACATGAATGGCGGTTTTTAATGCCTCCATCCATAAGCTAACCGGAAAATCTGATTGACTTAACATGGATCTAGCCATATCCATTAGCGTACGGTTGCGCCGTTCTGCTACTCCATTTTGCTGAGGCTCACCCGGTGTGGAATACTGGGCGACTATACCATTTTCCTGTAGGAACCGAGCAAACGTTCCAGGAACTTGGCCATACGGGGTATGACGACCGTAGTACTCACCACCACGATCGGATCTTACCACTTTGATCTTAATATTGTGCTGATTTTCAACTTCAGCCTTAAATATCTTAAATTTATCCAACGCTTCAGAGCGTTCTTTAATTGGATAAATATAGTCATAGCGAGAATAGTCATCCGTGAAGGTTATGAACGAGCGTATGGCACCTTTCATAATTTTCTTAAAAAATTTTCCCTTAATGCAATCTATGCATTCTTCTGAATCCAAAAAATCCAAATGAGGAAGAATCGATTGTGAAATCAATTGTTCAATTCTCCCCCTCGAAATATGGCCCAAGCGACAATGCCATAATTTCGAAGACATTTCGGAATCGATTGTCTTACGCTTACCCTGATGTGAGGAAAATTGATTGTCGCTTACAACATTAACATCATCATGCATAGATAATAAGTATAGCATGCCTTGTCTGATGGCAACACCAACTATCTTATTATCATACTTAATTACACATCTGTCTTTGCCAAACTGGCAAACATAACCATCATCATCTAAGCATGACACTGAGATGAGATTTCTACTTAAAGAGGGTACATATAATACATCCTGAAGTGTAAGTACAAAGCCATTTCTTAATACTATTGGATAATCTCCAATGGCTTTCACTTCAGCTTCATGGCCATCAGCAACTTTAATGACCCTTTCCCCTCTTTCTAGGGTCCTTCTCATATTTAACCCCTGCAACGAATTGCAAACGTGCACAGTGGCACCTGAGTCAATCCACCAAGAAGATGGTGTATAATCTAAAAGTAGGGATTCATCAACAATGGTCACAAAGTCATTACCATTTTTGCAACACCATTTAAGGAAGCCAATGCAATCCTTCTGATGATGACCTTTGTCTAAACAAAAGCGGCACTGATCTTTATCCAGTTTCACATCCTTATTGTAAGGATGGCTTTGTGGAAACTTACCCTTATCTTTATCATGGTGAGAAGAACCATGATACTTAACAGATTGCTTAGAAGAATAATTCTTCTTAGCCTTACCTTTTCCCTTCACGTAATTAATAGCATCATAAGCGTGAAGGGACTTAATCCTCTCTTCTTCCTGAACACACATAGCCATGAGTTTTTCTATGTTCCATAGTTCAGGTTGAGAGTTGTAGTTGATGACAAGAGTCTCAAATTCCTTAGGAAGTGAGGCAATGATGAGATGCACAATAAACTCATCATTAATCCCCAAATCCATAGGCTTAAGCTTTGCAACCATATTTGTCATTCTTAAGATGTGATCACGCACACCACCTCCGTGATACTTTTCAGCAACAAGCCTCTTGATAAGAGTGCTTGCAGTGGCCTTAGAAGAACCAGTAAACTGATTCTCTATCCTTTGGAGGTATTCAACAGCAGTTTCACATTCAGGGATTGCTCCTCAAATGGCCTCAGTGATAGTGCCCTTAATAACCATCAAACATTTCCTTTTTGATTTCTTCCACTTATAACATTCAATGTCATAATCCAATAACTCAGTAGTATATTCCTTTGTCCTCACATCAAAGGCTTCCTGAGTTTCATCAGCATCTCTTACTGGTTCAACTGGTGCAACCGAATATGGAGTAGTGAGAGCCAAGTCTATCTCAGAGACTGCCAAAGCAATCTCCAATTTCTCTCGCCATCTCCCATAATTGCTTCCATTGAGTGGATCAATAGAAGCAATAAAACTCAGTGCTGAATTAGCATTGGAGGAACCATCATAATCAAAAAACCAAAATCAAGAAAAATGTTGTCGGTGGTTTGGATCCGGCAGATCTCCCGACACTACTAAAGTGTTAGAGGAGTTTGAGGTTTGGTGTGGGCGCGCGGAGATTCAAGAAGGTGAATTGTAAATGACACAGGAGACACGAAGATTTACGTGGTTCGGGCCGCCTGAGCGTAATACCCTACTCCACGGGTGTGTTGGTGTTGTATTAGCTGTATGAGCTTGTGTCGAGCGTCTATGGAACATGTCGAGTGTGTCGTCGGCCTGTCCTTTTATAGTTCAAGGGCAGGCCGTTACAAGTTAGCCTGGCCCGACATGTGGCCCCGGCGGTTACTAATATTGATACTCATTCAACACGTTTAATTGCCCTTAATGACCGGGTAATGGGCTTTGACAGCATCTTTACTGGTAATTAAGGTCATCCGATCGTGTGTCATTAATATAGTATTAATGACACTTGATCGGGTCTTGAAGCCCTTGATTCCCCTTTGAAGATCCGGAGCCGTTGTGGAGTCTCTCGGAGGTTAGAGGCTGAAGATCCGACGGTTGGACATGTGGCAGCTCTGGAGCATACTTTGGGAAACAGGTAGCTCCGGAGCTACCTGACACGTGTCAGTTCTGGAGCTTTCCTCGGTCTGGGGTTAGGTCCGGGGGTGCCATTTTGGTACATAGCCCGGAGCTTCCCCCTTGTGGGCGGTAGCTCCGGTTTGACAGTACACGTGGCGACCCTGGGATTAACCATGATGGAGAAGCGGGTCTGGTTATGTCTGACATGTGGGCCTCTGAAGGTCTTCAAATCAAATAGATGACTTTCCCTTGAGATCTTTGTAATCTCAAGGGGTGTACGGTTTCCAAGGTACCGACAGTGGCCCCCTGGGCCCACCTCTGGGGAAGACCCCTTGGGTGAAGTCATTCCGCCGGAGGTGGGTCCATCCTCGCGACTTTTGAACTGAGTCTTAAAAGGTCTTTGGATGAGCCGTTGGCGATGGTTTGGAGTTAAATCCTCACCGCGTGGCATATCCCGTGTGCGGCAGATGAGATCTTTGGCGTGCGGATCTCACGCAATTGATGGTCGCCGGTTCCCGATATGAAAACCGTATCGTTTCCGCGCGCCTTGTCAAGCCACCGCCTTCAGGCTTCCTGCCTCATGATGACAACCGTTCACCTGGGTAAGAACCTCGACCTGATCGTCGGGGTGGTCCCGGGCCCTCTTGTCATCGGCTGGGTGGATTTTTGAGTGGTATCTTCGACTTCCTTGCGGTTTCCATCCAAGCGTTGCGAGGGCTTACTTAAGAAGGGAAGCGCACATCGTCTGGAGTTCTTTACGCCTCTCATCTGATCTTGCGCTCAAACTCCCAACTTGTGCTTCGCTTTTCCTCTCTTGCCTTGTTGTGCTGCGATGGAGTTGGGTCTCCGCGAGAGTCGTTTGAAGACCGACGGTGACCTGAAGAAGGTTCGGGCCCTCATGGGATGGTCCTCGGACTTCTTCAACCACATGGTCCGCGCCGGCGAAGAGCTCCCATTTGAGAAGGAGCACGCTGGCGAAATGGTGTACTTCTCCTCGTACGCCATGGTGGGGTTGATCCCACCTTTTTCCTCCTTTTTCTTGATGCTGCTAGACTTTTATGGTCTGCAGCTATACCACCTTGGCCCTCACTCCATTCTCCTTGTGTCTATCTTCGTCCACTTCTGTGTGATGTGGGTGGGGCATCCCCCCTGCATTGAACTCTTCCGGAGCTTCTTCACCGTCCATACCACCGGTAGGAGCAATGAGTATCTTGGCTTCTACTACTTCGTGAAGCACAAGAAGTGCCCATTCAAGTACCTCCGGTCGTTTCCCTCTGGGAAGTGGGATGATTGGAAGAAGGACTGGATAGTCATTCGGGTGGAGGAGCACGAGAGGCTGGAGCTGCCCGAGGGCCTCCCCAACATTGACACGACGATCTGGAGTGAAGCTCCGGTGCTGGCGGACGCCTTCAACCCTGCTCTGACCAGGATCCAATAGTGCGTGGAGGGAGGATTAACCCCTCGGGCGGTGTTTTGTAATTTCCTGGTCAACAGGTGGGCATTGCTGAAGAGGAGAGAAAAACTCGCTTGGGCCCTCAACAGCATGATGGACGACGACCAGCTTGAGACCGGGCTGAAGTCCAACATGGTGGGGACAACCTTGGAGTTCCACCTCAAGAAATTCCAGCACGGCATCGACGTCGAGGGTGACGACTTGACTCCGCCATCAGCTTTTCTTCCTCTGAACGTGGAAGTAGAGTTCAGTAGGGAGCTCCGGCGAAAGATGCCCGTGCTTGACGACCTCAGTGTCGTCGAGAGAAGATCAATCTCCAGGGTGGCGATCTCTGGGGTTTCCGAAGGTGGTTCCGACCCTGCCCAAAAGCCAAGGGTTGAGGTCGTCGGCAAGGGCAAGGAGCCAGCGGATGAACCCTTGAGCCAAAAGAGGAAGCTACAGCACGCCGACGGAAGGTCCATGAGGCCTGCCACCTCTGTGTCGGCTCCTTCTCCCCGGAGGGGGAGGTCTTCTGCAACCGCGGCGACTGTACCCGCAGCGGGGTCCTCCCGGGGTGCTAGCTCCGGGCATGCGACTCCAGCACCAAGGCCTATTGAGGCCTCTAGGTCCGGAGGTTCTTCCCGATCGAGGGGGGCCTCGGCTAGGGAAAAGCCCGTGGCTGCAACGAGTTCTGGGGGGCCTTCCGGAGCTTCCACGCCGGCTATGACCAGCCCAAAACGCCCGGGAAAGAGGTTCTGCGCAAGCTGGTGCGGAAGCCTCCCAAGGTAATTTTTAATCTTTACCTTGGATAGTTGTTTTGTTGTAGTAACTGTTTTTTAAGTTTCTTCGTCTATCATCTGCAGTGTTCCCAAGAAGAGGAGTGAGGCTCCACCCTCAGCCACAGCAACTGAAGCTGTGAGGGCGGAAGCTTCTGCTCCTGTCCCGGTGCCGCCCCAAGTGGTGGCTGAAGCTGCGACACCTCCGGCGCTAGCTATCGTGGTCATGGACCTCGACTCGTCCCCAGAGACTCCCGTGGTAGCGCCGGACCGTGAAAGAGAAGACGCGCCAGCGGCACCTATCCCGGAGGTTGAAGCTCCGGGTCCTGGTGCTGAGATGATGGAAGCTCCGGCCGTTGAGCCGGAGGAAGCAGTAATTCCGGCCCCAGAGCCGGAAATTGTCGATGCTCCGGCGGTTGAGCCGAAGGTGATTGAAGTCCTGGCGTGTGCGCCGGGTGTTGAGGAAGTCTCGGCGGTTGGGCCGGCTACCTCAGAAGCACCAGCCGCAGAGCCGATCGTTGTTGGAGCTCTGGCCGCAGGGCCGGTTGATGATGAAGATCTTCCAGCTCCCGAGCCGGTTGTTGCAGAGGCGTCGGAGCTCGAGCCCCCAATAGAGGAGGTGCCCAGGCCGGAGCCAGAAGCGGTCCCTCTCCGGAAGTGACGACGTCGGAGGTACTCGCGGCTGAGCCGGAGTGCCCTGGTGAAGTTGCTGGCCCCCTGCCTGAGGGGGCAAATGAAGACCTGGCGGCGGGGCCTTCCTTGATGGCGACTGAGGCCATCCCAGAGGACGGCCCTAGTGCCATGGAGACCCAGGGGACCACTCTTGTGGAGTGGGACCCAATTTTTTTATCTGAAAACCCACTGGAACTAGCGGAGGAGACACCAGCAGGTCCGGAACATATCCCGTTGTCATTGTCTATTGACAACGCTTGTTCCAGTCTGCGTCAAGTTCAACTGGCCTTCTTCCACGACAGCAAGGCTCTTGAAGAGGAGCGCCAAACCCTTAGGCGGTGGCGTAACTGGCTGTAAGACCTATGTGTGCTGAATATATTGGCTTGTAGTGAATATACTTTGCTTTGATGATAAAAGTTTCGAATATCACCAAAACACCTTTTTATCAAGGTCCGACTCTAGCTCTGAGCTATAGCAAGGTCCGACGGTAGGTCCGGCTTGGTTTGGGTAGCTCCGGTTACGTTTGATGCTAGGTCCGACTAGCTTTGGTCAGCTCCGGTGAAGTTTTGTCTTTAGCTCCGGCATGTCTTTGATAGCTCCGACATGTTTTTTTTATAGCTCCGACGTGTTTTTGCTAAAGCTCCGAGTTGATTTTTCTAGCTCCGGCTTTTGGGTTTACTAGTTCTGACTAGTTCTAGTTAGCTCTAGCGCTAGGTCTTGCGAGTTTTGTAAGCTCCGGTGGGAACTTGGTTGTACTAGCATACGATGTGTGGAAAGCACTTTGTGACTACCACGAAGGATCCAATACGATCAAGGAGGTAAGGCAAGACATGTTCAAGAAAGAATACATGCGCTTCGAGATGCAACCCGGTGAGTCAATTGATGATCTCTTTACTCGCTTTAATAAAATTCTCAGCAACTTGCGAAGCGTCAATGTTAATCTTTCAGATGCTGAAAATGCTAGGCAATTGTTAAGTGCATTAGACATGTCAATTTGGGAGATGAAAGTTACATCTATTCGTGAATCTACTGTCATGAGTACTCTTACTTTAGATGTGCTATATTCCAAGCTAAAAACTCATGAAATTGATATAATATCACGTAAGAACCCCAATATGTCTATTGCATTTGTTTCACAACGTGATATGTCTAGCTCCTGCCAATCATCATCTTGCAATACTCTTGCTTTGTTGTCCTCACTAACCCTTGAGCAGATCAAAGAATTTCCAGAAGAGGAGTTGGCACTCATCTCTACTAGATTCTCAAAAGCATTGCAAAATGTGAGAACTAGAAGGAGAGGAAGCTCCGGACCTCAACGCTGTTTTGAATGTGGTAAAACAGGACACTTTCGTACAGAATGCCCTAACCTTTCAGGTCCGACCACCCGGAAAGAAAAACAAAGCAAGGTTCAGACCTCCTCTGGAAATTCCAACAAGAAGAAGAAAGGTACCATAGGACGCAAGATGATCAACAGTTTCATCACCGCGCTTCAAGAGTTCAGTTCAAGCGACGTGTACATTGGAAGTGATGAAGATGAAGATGATTTGGCAAACTTGTGCTTCATGGCGGGCAAAACAAGATCAAGATCAAGTCAGGAGGATGCAGAACACAACAGTGAAGACGATGAGGTATGTTCTACCTGCAATGAAATGTGTGATGCTATTTCTCGTGCAACTATTATTGTCAAGAAAAAAGGACAAAAATCTTAGGGATAATGCTGCTAAGATTGAATCACTAGAATCTGAAATTAACCGTTTAAAAACTTTGATTCCTAGTGATGATGCATGTCCCTCATGTGACTTAATCTATGAACAATGGTCCACATTAAGAAGTGCACACTCCTCCACTCTAGATAGACTTGATGAAGAAATTGAAAAGAACAGAGAGCTTGCTGCACTTAATGATAAAAACTTGAAAGATGCTAGCTGTTCTACAATTGATTTGCATTGTTCTACTTGTGATGATCTTGATAAGAAACTTCAGGATGCTATGAATGAAATTTCTATATTGAACAATGCTTTACGTTCTCATGAAGTTAAATTTTGTTCCAATTGCAAACTAAAAGGAAAAACTTCATGTAAAAATTGCCTTGATCTGTCCAACAAACTTGATGACATGCATACGACATTAGATCGGTTTTGTAATGGGAATAAGAACCTAAACTTGCTGCTGACCAAGTCATGCAATGATAAAATTGGTTTAGGTTTTGATTCTCATGCTCATGCTAAGGCACATCCACCTAAAATTGTAAAGTCATTAGGAAGTGGTTTGATTCAAATAGTTCCTAAACAAAAAGGAGTGGTTTTCAAATCTGCAGGAGTGTTGTCTCATTCGGTTTCAAATAAAAATATTGCTTGCTCATCTAGACATGAAAACAAAGCTAAATTTCATTGTACCTTATGTGGTAGAGATGGTCATGTCATAGATTTTTGTTATAGACTAGCTAAACAACAGAAAAGGGAAAGAATGGTTGCTAGATCTCATAACATTCATGCAAAATTTGCTGCACACATTGAACCGAATGTACAACCTGCTGTTTTGAGTCAAAAACATTCAAAGTTTACCTTCGGACCTTCTGTTTTTGCCTCCAGAGCTACTGATTTTTGTGCTACACAAGTAACACCTTATAGGTCAGTAGTCAAGAATAAAAAATCTCAAACTTTGACTCATAAACCTGCTGTTTTGTCTCATCCTTCGCGTGTTTTTCCCGCTGCACGTCGCGTGACTCAGTACTGGATTCCTAAATGCCTTTTGACTAACCCCAGTATTGAGTCATCGACGTATTGTGTTTCTATGTAGGTTACACGTTTGAGGAAGGAGAACATTTGGATTGTGGATTCAGGTTGCTCACGCCACATGACCGGTAACAAAGATTGGTTCTCCTACCTCTCTTTTGTGTCACGTGTAGAGAATGTTACTTTTGCCGATAATTCTTCAACTCCTATAATTGCTAAGGGTTCGGTTAGAGTAAATGATCACTACACTTTGAAGGATGTGGCACTTGTCAAAAATTTGAAATACAACATGCTTTCTGTTGCAAAATTGCTACATGAAAATCTAGAAATTATTTTCAATAAAAACTACTGCAAAGTTGTAGGTTCAAATGGTGAGCTTATTTTTAACATGTCTCGGTTTGGAAGAGTTTTTAAAGCTGATTTTGATATGTCTTCCTCTAAGCATAGATGTCTAGTTGCTAATAATTCAAAGGACTTATATTTTTGGCATCGTAGACTTGGTCATGTAGGCTTTGATCACTTAGCGCGTGTTAGTGCTCTTGATCGCATACGTGGGTTGCCTAAGCTTAAAGGGGACAAAGAAATTGTGTGCTCTTCTTGTAGACATGCTAAGATGGTTGAAGGTTCACATACTACTCTTACAATGATCATGACAACTGAACCATGTCAACTTTTGCATCTTGACACCGTAGGACCTTCACGTGTTCAATCCTTTGGAGGTAAATGGTATGTTCTTGTTATTGTTGATGATTATTCTAGATACTCTTGGGTTTACTTTATGGCGTCTAAGAATGAAGCCTTTAGTCACTTTAGGACTTTATTTCTTAGATTATCAACTGCTCACCCAGGATCTTTAAAGGCAATTAGAAGTGATAACGGAACTGAATTTCAAAATCAATCTTTTGATCACTTTTGTGCTGAAAATGGAATAGATCATCAACTTTCTTCCCCATATGTACCTCAACAAAACGGTGTTGTAGAAAGAAAGAACAGAACCTTACTTGAGATGGCTAGGACTATGCTTGATGAATATCGAACTCCTAGGAGATTTTGGGCTGATGCGTTAGCAATCGCTTGTTATGTCTCAAATCGTGTTTTCTTATGTGCTAAGCTAGGTAAAACACCATATGAGCTTCGATTTGGACATAGGCCTAGTGTTACACACTTTCGGGTCTTTGGTTGCAAAAGCTTTGTTAAGAAACATGGTAATCTTGATAAATTTGAACCTCGATCCATTGATGGCATGTTTCTTGGTTATCCATCTCATACTAGAGGCTACCGTGTGCTTTTACTTGACACTAACAAAATTGTGGAGACTTGTGAAGTGTCTTTTGATGAATCTAGCCCAGGTACTAGCTCAAACATTGCAGGTCCAGATCCATATCCGCAGGGGGAGAGCATTTTCATTAAAGATGAGGAAGAATTGGAGTTGCTGCCAGAAAATTCAGCAGCTAAAGACTTCAGTTTAGCTCCGGATGTTAATTCTCAACCAGCACCGACAACCATCAATGCTGATTCAAATCATCCTCAAGCCACAAGCTCATCAATTTGTGATGAACATGAAGAAGAAGAAGCTTGTGAGACATATGTTCCACTACGGTTTTACAAAGATCATCCCCCACAACAGATGGTTGGAAGCTTGCACGAACGAGTCACACGGTCCAGGTTTTGCTCATTCTGCTTTTGTTGCTTCTTTTGAACCCAAAGATATATCACACGCACTCACTAATGAATCTTGGATTATTGCCATGCAAGAAGAGTTAGAAAATTTTGAAAGAAATAATGTTTGGAAACTTGTACCTCCACCTCAAGGTCACACTTTAATTGGAACTAAATGGGTATATAAAAATAAACAAAGTGAGGATGGGGTTGTGGTTAGGAATAAGGCTAGGTTGGTTGCTCAAGGTTTCACTCAAGTTGAAGGTCTAGATTTTCATGAAACTTTTGCTCCTATCGCTAGATTAGAAGCCATAAGAATTTTGTTAGCTTTTGCAGCATCTAAAGGTTTTAAGCTATATCAAATGGATGTTAAATGTGCTTTTCTTAGTGGCTACATAGATGAGGAGGTTTATGTCAAACAACCACCAGGTTTTGAAAATCCAGATTTCCTAATCATGTTTACGAACTGTCCAAAGCCTTATACGGTCTCAAACAAGCTCCTAGAGCATGGTATGATAGGTTAAAAACATTCTTACTTGAAAAAGGGTTTACCATGGGCAAGGTTGATAAAACTCTTTTTGTGCTTAAGCATGGCAAAGACACATTATTCGTTCAAGTGTATGTGGATGATATTATCTTTGGTTGTGCTTCTCATGATCTTGTGTCCAAGTTTTCAGCAATGATGAGTTCTGAATTTGAAATGAGTATGATGGGTGAACTCACATACTTTTTGGGGCTGCAAATCAAGCAAACCAAGGAGGGTACCTTTGTGCATCAAACAAAGTATACCAAAGACCTCCTAAGGCGCTTCAACATGGACAAAAGCAAGCCTCTTCGGACACCAATGGGAACAGCAACAACACTTGAACTTGATGAACATGGTGAACCTGTGAATCAAAAAGAATATAGAAGCATGATCGGATCACTTTTGTACCTCACGGCATCAAGACCGGACATACAATTCAGCGTATGTCTTTGTGCACGGTTTCAAGCATCCCCACGTGCTTCACATCGTCAATCCGTCAAAAGGATTCTAAGGTACTTACATGGAACTCAAGAATTTGGCATTTTTCTTCCTTCTTCCTCAACCGTTACTTTGAAAGCTTTTTTGGATGCTGATTTTGGGGGTTGTAGGATTGATAGGAAAAGTACTTCTGGTGCTTGTCATTTTCTTGGTAATTCTCTTGTTGCTTGGTCCTCTAGAAAACAAAATTCAGTTGCACAATCCACAGCTGAATCTGAATATGTAGCTGCTGCTAGTGCTTGCTCTCAAATTCTTTGGATTGTTCAAACACTTAAGGACTATGGGGTTGATCTAGATAGTGTTCCACTATTCTATGATAACACTAGTGCCATTTGCATTGCTAAAAACCCTGTGCAACATTCTAGAACTAAGCACATTGACATTAGGTATCACTTTCTCCGAGATAATGTTGAAAAAGGAAACATTGTGCTTCACCATGTAGATACCGAAAAACAATTGGCTGACATTTTTACAAAACCTTTGGATTTCACTCGTTTTTGTTTCATTCGTAGTGAAATAGGGGTTATGCATCCTCATGGCTTAAATTGAGGGGGAGTTTTGAAACTTGGGAAGTCTATGTGTGAATCTGAAATTAAAATAATATGAGCATAGTATTTCATACATATATGACTTTGTGATTCCTTTTACATGCTGAAAGTTCTTACTACGTTACTCGTGTTATACATTTTGTAGTTTTTGCCATGTCTAGTAATTGGAATAATTTCATACACTAAAACTGATCATGGTCGAACTTTCTTGCTGTTTTGAACTTGTTACATGTTCACAAGTGCTCTTAATCATTAAGAATTAATCAAGTAATCAACTCACATGTTGAGTTTTTATGAACAAATATAAATTGAGAAAAGATCAAGAGAATATGCATGCATCGCACTTCTTCTTTTGAGATGGCTTATCATTGCACTTATATTTGAACTTGGAAGAAGTTGTGTATGACTAAAACCATGTCCTTAAGCTTCTGATTGTCAAATGACATAGGCTTGGCTTGGTTGGTTAGAATAAGGCAGATGCGCATATAATCTCTTGGAAATATCATATGATCTAAATTTGTGTTTTGAAAAATAATAAAATGCAGCAACTAGTGTCATGCTTCAGGTTTTGAGATAGTTAAGTTTGAGAGATCATGACTTGCTTAAATTGAAAATTACATTTGATCCCTAGCATGGCTTACACTACTTTATGTATTTCATTGATGTGATAATGTAAGGTACTTGATAGTATGACTTGGATGAGCTTTGTTTATATGTATATGTTATAATATGCTCATAACAACTAAAGTTGGAGAGATAATTTGTTTATATGCTCATGACTTGCTGAATACATTGTCAAAGGGGGAGAGATAAGCATGAAGAGAAAGAGAATATGTGGATGAGGTGAGATAATAAAGGGGGAAAGATAATATGGGATAATTTTCTTCTCTTTTTACTTTTGATTTACAAAAGGGGAGAAATTGCCTTACAAAACTTTTATGTGAATAAGCCAATGTTCAGATTCTAAATGGTGTTGCCAATGCATTCATCAAGGGGGAGATTGTAAGACCTGTGTGTGTTGAATACATTGGCTTGCAGTGAATATACTTTGCTTTGATGATAAAAGTTTCGAATATCACCAAAACACCTTTTTATCAAGGTTCGACTCTAGCTCTGAGCTACGGCAAGGTCCGACGGTAGGTTCGGCATGGTTTGGATAGCTCCGGTTACGTTCGATGCTAGGTCCGACCAGCTTTGGTCAGCTCTGGTGAAGTTTTGTCTTTAGCTCCGGCATGTCTTTGATAGCTCCGACATGTTTTTTTGATAGCTCCGACGTGTTTATGCTAAAGCTCCGAGTTGATTTTTCTAGCTCCGGCTTTTGGGTTTACTAGTTCCCACTAGTTCTGGTTAGCTCCAGCGCTAGGTCTTGCTAGTTTTGTAAGCTCCGGTGGGAACTTGGTTGTACTAGTTTTGATAAGTTCCGGCGCTAGGTTCTACTACCTTTTGATAAGCTCCGGCTCAAGCTCTGGGTTGCTCTGGCAAATTCCGGAACTTGACCGCAGTGCTTCTGCTTTTCATTTGCAATGTTCATACTTGCTTTACATTGTTGGAAAGTTTGCTTAGTATTCTTTTACTAAGTTTTTGGTGCGTTTTGGATGATATGGCTGATATCGTTTTTCTATGCTTTGCAACATGCTTATGTGAGGTTCTCACGTAAGGTGTTGTTTTCGGAACTAACTTGAGTCAAGTCGAGGACTTGGGCTCGTATGGATTGGTTGTTTGTTCATGTGCAGGTGTTGCTTGAGTTCAAGACATGGCTGGTGACGGGATCCATTGGACTAGTCTCAGGGAGGAGATGAGGTTTCAACAACCAAATTCAGGAGGAATTGTGGTTGAGCTGATGAGGAGGTTGCGCAGCATGATTGAATCAAGAACAATGCATATGAAGGTATCATGGACGTCATTGGAAGATGTTTGAACGTGTGCAAGGAGTGCATGGACGTGTCTGCATGGTTCCGAGGCGTGATGAAGCGATGTGGACGTAAAGAGTTGGTCGGAAAGGTCCAACCGACTATGTTATGGACTCAGGCTGGACTCAGGCTGCGGCTGAGTTGGGTTTGACTCAAATATGGAAATATTTGAGTTGGTCATGATAGGATTTCGTGTGGGTCACGAATTTGAGTTGTTTAGGAATGTGGGATACGTTCCTAAGGTGTTTGGAAGTCTTAAGATTGCTTCTATCTGCGTATAGAAGAATCTTGAGCAGTTATGGAAAGTTACAATTCGTGATCAGAGTAGGATTGGAGTCCTAGTTGATATTGGGTTGGCCTAAGGGCTGGTTATATAAGCAAGGGAGCCTAGAGCTCGTGGTGCACGACTTTGGGGCTGTTCCTCTTGTGTTCTATTGAATAAAATTCGTAGTTTGAAGGAACTTTTGTGCCTTGTTCGTCCGACTTGTTCCGACAAGTTTTACTCGTCGAGTTTCTGGACAGCACTACCTTTCGTCGGTGGTTTTATCATAAATCGAGTTTTACAGATACAATTGACGTGATTCTTTTTGGGTTGTCTTCACAACTTGATTGTCTATCATCTATCAAAATTTCACGGTCATTGGATTTGTGGTCTATGATCTACACGAGTTTCTTTGCAGCGTTCCAGAACTGTTTTTTTCTCGGGTAGGGCAGATTGACCTTTGTTTGATCTTTCGATCATAACTTGAGTTTTTCTCGACGGATTTGAGTGATTCTTTTTGTGTTGTATTCGTGACTTGATTCTATCTGATATATATCACTTTTGTCACGGTGAAACACATTTAGATTAGTCTCAAACATGATTTTTTTTAACAGATCGTTTTTCTGCCGAAAGGGTTTGGGGTTTAATTGTTTCCGCTGCATAAGATTTTTAAATCTACCATTCACCCCCCCTCTGGTAGCTTTTCACGTGCTCTTCGATCCTACACTGGCTCTACTTCGAGACCAAGCTGGCGCAGTCGAGGCTAGCAGATGACAAAGAGTGGATCAAGCGGGAGAAGGTCCACCTGGAATACTGGGGCAAGTTATTGGATGACAGGGAGAGTATGACTCGTGCCCTCGACGCTCAATCCCGGGAGATCTACGAGCATACCAAAGCAGCTAACAGTGCGGCCGATGAACGCCAAGAAAGGCTTGAGGCCTTTAACACTACACTCATCAAGCGCTGGGAGGCACTTGAAGAGAGGGAGAAACGGCTCGAAGATGAAGAGCAGAAACTCCTAGAGTTGCGGGATGATGTCCTGAGGACGGAAGAGGAGCTCATCGAAAAGGTGGCTCTAGTTGACAAGGGCCTCGAGAAGCGCGCCAAGAATTTGGAAGAGCGCTGCACCGAGGAGGAGCAGAAAGCCTGGGTGCGGGGGCAGGAACTCTATGAGCAAGAGTGTGCCATCGCAGCTAGGGAGAAGAAAGTGAGGGGCAAGGAGAAAGACCTGGTTGACCGCCGGAACAAGATCCATCTCCAGGAGGAGGAGCTCGGAAAACTCAAGAAGCGGGTTGCTGAAAAGATTTAGCAAAACGCCAAAGAAGTTGAGCGCCTCGCTCACGAGAATTCTTAACTGGTGGCGGCCAAGATATCCTTGGAAGAAATAAAGGGCTTGAGGACTGCGGACTCCCTATAGATTTGGGAGTTTCTGGCCAAGGCCAATGACGCGCTGACATCGATGGGTTTCAGTCCCGTGCGTCCGGATGATCCGAAGTCGGAGCCGGACCTGGCGTTGCAGGCGTTGAGCTCGGCAGGTAACAAACTCTCCAAGGTGGGCGACGTCATCACGGACCAATTGGAGGTTGAGGGGCAATCCCTGGCGTAGAACGTTGCAGAGTATGTGCTGACGTGCTACACTAGCCGGAACTCCCAATTTCCTCTGGACCCGGTCATGGGGAAGGAGAAGGAGAAGCTGCCCGAGCCAACATGTCGGAGGTTGCCCAGAAGGTCGCCCAATTCTTCCATAGGGTCTAGGACTATCTCTGTAGTTCTCACTTGTATTGTCTCTTCTTCTTCCTCAATTTTGTAATCCCTTGTCTCCAGATGAATGAAATCCCCAAATTTTTGTGAATTTCACTTTTTGTCTTCAACACTTTTGTCTTCACTTGGCCCTCTGGTAGATGTACACAATTTGATTGTGAACATGTACCAAGAGGATATTGTGTTTTGTTGAAGACTCATTTGCTCCGAACTTGTAGAGTGTAGGTCCGAAGTCTTCGATATTGAAGGCCCCCTGAGGTTGTCGGAGCTTAGAAGCTCCGGCATTGTCTATTGTCGGAGCTTAGGAGCTCCGGCAATAGTCCCTATCAATGCGTAGAGCATCGATAGTTAGTCCTCCGTGGTGTCGGAGCTTAGTAGCTCCGGCAGTGACCTTTGCCAACACTTAGTTTGTTGGTAGCAGACTCCGTTTGTGGGGTCTTCTCACCATATTTTATTTAGCGTCGACGGCTGGTCCCCCTAGCTCTACCGGAGCTTGGTTGCTGTAGTGATGCTCGTTTTCAATGCTTAACATTGATTACAAGCCACATAGGGGAGTCAGAGCTTTGTTAGCTCCGGCTTTTCTCCATCAACGTAGATTTTATTTTTTCCTGCACACTGAAGCCAAGAAAAATAGTAAAATTTGTTTCCTGCCTATAACTTCGTCGCGGCTTACGATTCTCAAGAAAATTTTAGGTCCAACGCGATTCTAAATACAATCGAATGCATTGTCTTTGCTTCCAGATCCAATTATACTTGGACCCGCCTTACTTCGACCTGTCGGGGTGTAGGTAGAGTGGCGTACTTAGGGTGCTTGACCAGGCTAAGTCGATAGCACACTCCGGCCCTAGATTGGCTTGGCGGCATTCAGGCGAGTGGGCCATGAACAATATTTGAATCCAAAAGAATTGACAATACAATTCGAATCGTATATGAACCGGTAGAACTGAAATTTCTTAAAAATTGCACGTCTTTGTTATAGACAAGAAAGAGAAAATAAAAAATGTTGAGCTTGTACAAAATAAATGCACGTGGAGTCTGTTTCACATGAAGATGTCTTTCATTATAGGTCCGGGGTACAGGGGAAACAAGTACACTCTTAGGGTACGGAACCAGGCTAAGTGTGTTTTATTTCTCATTTTACCCAGGGTAGCTAGCCACACTTTTAGTCCTGAGACTGTGACAAGTGTTGCATGAACTTTGCGGACCTTCCGGGAAAGGTCCGGCTGTTCTCCTGGAGGAACTACCCGACTTTGTACAATGACTCTATAACATACACCTCAAGTTACTACATACTCACCTCCGTGATATTAAGTGTAGAACTTACGGAGGTGCTCAATATTCCAAGGATTTGGGAGAGGTGTCCCATCCTCGGTAGCCAAGCGAACGTTCCCGGGACGGGATACTTTAATCACTCGGAAGGGTCCCTCCCAACTGGGGGAGAGTTTGTTTAACCATTCTCTGGATTGTATTCTCCGTAGCACCAGGTCGCCTTCCTCGAGCTGTCGGTTATGTACATGCCACTGATGATAGCGCCGAAGGGCTTGGCAGTATCGAGCATTCCGAACAGCTGCTTGGCACCTTCCCTCCTCCAGGAGGTCTAGGTCTTCACGCCGAAGCTGTTCCTGCGTGGCTTCGTCGAAGGTCCGGACCCGGAGTGACCCCAAGGTGATTTCTGGAGGAAGGATTGCTTCAGCTCCATACACCAGGAAGAAGGGTGTCTCTCCATTTGACCGGTTTGGAGATGTCCTGTTGGCCCATAGAGTGGGCGGAAGCTCTTCAATCCAATTGGCACCATGTTTTTTCAAGCGCTCATAGGTGCGCGTTTTGAGTCCTTTAAGGATTTCAGCATTTGCTCTCTCAGCTTGGCCATTGCTTGCTGGGTGAGCTACGGAGGCATAGCAAATTTGAATGCCGAGGTCTTTGCAATATCCTTGAAATGCGGAGCTTGTGAATTGGGTCCCATTATCAGTGATGATTTTGTTTGGGACTCCAAATCTGCATACAATGGACTACAAAAAGTTGATAGCAGATTGCTTGTTGATCGTCACAACTGGAGTTGCTTCCGGCCACTTGGTGAACTTGTCAATGGCAACGTACAGGAACTTGTAACCTCCGACGGCTCTTGGGAAAGGTCCCAAGATATCCATCCCCCACACAACGAAGGGCCATGTAGGAGGTATCATTTGTAGGGGCTGAGCCGGTGTGTGAATTTGCTTTGCATGAAATTGACATGCTTCACATTTCTTCACCAGCTCAGTTGCATCATGGAGTGCTGTAGGCCAGTAGAAACCATGCCGAAAGGCTTTACCAACCAGCGTGCGGGAAGATGCGTGGTTCCCACACTCGCCTCCATGGATTTCTGTGAGGAGCTCGCAGCCTTCTTCCCTTGTGATGCACCGCATTAGGATGTCGTTGGCACCGCGCCGTTAGAGATCCCCTTCTACCAACGTGTATCTTTTAGCCAATCTGACTACCCGGTCAGCGGATACATCATCGTCAGGAAGGATGTTGTCTTTCAAGTAGTTCTGATCTCCGAGATCCATGCATCGGAACTAACTTGAGCATTTGAGTCTTGCGTGCTGGGTTGCCCAGAGCTTCCGGCAGCACCTACGACCCTGGATGGCTGCCATGGTAACAGGGCCATCGGGACCGTCAGCTTCGGGATGCTGATCTCGCCCCCTTCGCTGAGTTCGGCAGGCTAAGCTGTGGGTTCTGACAACCTCCGGACAAAAGTTCCGTCAGGAGCCGGAGCTCCGGTTGACGCTTTCGTCGAGATTTCGTCGGCCTCAGCGTTGTGGGCACGCTGGACATGGTGGAGATCTAGGACTTCGAAGTCCTTCTGAAGCCTCTGGACTTCAAGGAGGTAAGCAGCTAGTTGGAGATTGTTGCAGGAGCATTCAACCTTCACTTGCTTAATGATGAGCTATGAATCTCCCTTGCCCAGCATTTGCTTGACACCGTATGACAGTGCCACCTTTAGTCCGTAGATGAGTGCTTTGTACTCCGCCATGTTGTTGGTCGCCTTGAAGTCAAGGTGTACCATGTATTTTACCTTCTCCCCGGTTGGTGCAAGGAGAAGGATTCCAGCTCCGGCCCTCTGCTTCTGCATGGAGCCGTTGAAGTAGAGGGTCCAATGAGGCTCGGTGAAGACTGAAGCTTCGTGTTCCGGCTTTTGCTCACTGGGGCCCCCAGGGTTTGATGGAGAGGGAGTCCATTCTGCCACGAAGTCTGCCAATGCTTGACTCTTGACTGCTTGCCTTGAAATGAATTCGAGATCGAATTCAGCCAATTCTGCTGCCCACTTTGCAATATTCCCAGTTGAGTTGGGATTATGCAAGATTGCTCGAAGTGGGTAAAAGGTCACCACTGAGATCTTGTGAGCTTGGAAATAATGGCGAAGCTTCCTGGAGGCGATAAGAACTGCATAGAGCAGCTTATGCACCTCTAGGTATCGAGTCTTGGCATCATGTAGTACTTCACTAATAAAGTACACTGGGCGCTGAATGGTCTGGACCCTCCCAGAGGGGCCCGGAGCTTCCTCTTCACTGACCCGGATCCTCCCGGAGGGATCCGGATTTTCTTTGGAGACCTTCGAGTCTTGACTGGAGGAACCCGGAGCTTCTTCAGAAACGACCTGGATCCTTTCGGAGGAGTCTGGGTCTTCTGAAGTGGTTTCTTGTGGATTCGAATCTGGGAGCTGGGACCCAGACTCGCTTTCAGGAACCTCCGGACCCTCCCGAAGGGGTCTAGATCCTTGAGTATGGGGTAGTTCTGGTCTTTCCGCGACCAGGACCATACTGACGACTTCGTCAGTGGCTAAAATGTAAAGCAACAAAGGCTCACCAGGGTTCGGAGCTACCAGAGTTGGTAGGGTGGTGAGGAACTGTTTTAGCTCCTGGAACGCCTTTTCTGCTTCTTCAAACCATTGGAATGGTTCAGACTTCCTCAATAACTTGAAGAAGGGGAGTGCCCGTTCCGCCAGTCTTGAAATAAACCGGCTGAGGGATGCTAGACATCCAGATAGCTTTTGGACATCTTTGATGCGGGCTGGTGGTTGCATGTCTTCAGTGGCCTTGATCTTCGCCGGATTAGCTTCTATGCCCCAGTGACTTACCAGGAAACCAATAAGTTTTCTGGAGCTAACCCCAAAGACACACTTGTCTGGGTTTAGCTTTGTGCGGGTGACCCGCAGCTTATCGAAGACAGCTTGTAAGGTGTCAAGAAGTGACTCCTTGTTCTTGACCTTGACCACGATGTCATCAACATACACTTCCACTATGTCTCTAATGAGGTCTTCAAAGGTTTTGTACATAGCTCGTACAAAGGTTGAAGCTGCATTCTTGAGACCAAACGGCATGGTTGTATAACAGTATAATCCATCTACTGTGATGAAAGAGGTATGCTCTTCATCTTCCCTAGACATTCTGATTTGTTGATACCCAGAATATGCGTCTAGGAAACACAGTAATTCACACCCGGATGTGGAATCCACTATCTGATCTATTTTAGGTAGTGGGAATGGATCTTTTGGACATGCCTTATCTAGTGTTGTGTAGTCTATACACATCTGAAGCTTCCCACCGGCCTTGGGCACAACGATTGGGTTTGCCAGCCATTTTGGATGGAAGACTTCTCGGATGAATCCAGCTTCGAGCAACTTCTTCACTTCTTGTCGAATGAAGTTATGTCGCTCTACAGATTGCTTCTGAGGCTTCTGGTGCACAGGCCGGGCGTCAGGGTAGATCTTCAGATTGTGCTCAATCACTTCCCTGGGGATCCCAAGCATTTGTGACGGTTGCCAGGCAAACACGTCGACATTAGCACGGAGGAAAGCGATGAGCACGAGTTCCTATTTGTCATTCAATCCTCCCGATATACGGGTGGTCTGAGCAGCATCAGAACCGATTTGGACGACTTTGATGGGGATGTCAGTGTTGCCGCTTGGCTGCACACGAGGTGCAGATGTCGAGCCTCATTGATAAATGCTCGGGGGTTTTGGAGCTTTCTCCTGCCTGGAGTCCTCCTCTTGTCCCGTGGTAAGTGCATGGAGTTCTTCCAGAGCAGTTACTCCGGCAGTACGATCTTTGCAGATTCGGAGAACGCCTACTGGTGTTGTCATCTTTAACACCAGGTAGCCATAATGAGCAGCTGCCATGAATTTGTACAAGGCAGGCCTACCCAAGATGGCATTGAAGGGTAAGTTGATCTGAGCAACGTCAAAGACCAACTTCTCGGTGCGATACTTCTCCCGTGTCCCAAAGGTAACGGGGAGAGTAATAGCTCCGAGTGGGGTAATGGCTCCCGGACCTACTCCGGAGAAAGGTCGGGAGGGGTGGAGATCCGAAGGTCGGAGCTGAAGCTTGGTAAAAGCTTCGAAGCTTATGAGGTTAAGCCCCGAACCTCCATCTACCATGACATGGTGGAGCTGGATGTTATTGATGGTAGGAGATACCATCAAAGGTAGCTGACCTGCTCCAACCATGCTTCGAGGGCAGTCCGAAGCATCAAAAGTGATGGCTGTGTCCATCCACTTCCGATGAGGCTCCGCCCTGGCTGTAGGAGCTATAGAAGCCATGTCTCGATGCATAGTCTTGATGACGCGGCGGGAGGTGACGTCCCATGATCCACCAAAGATGGTGTTCATGGTCTTCCGACGCTCGTTGTCAGAGACGTCGGAATCGTCGTCGACGGAGGTGTAGACGGCCTTCAGGACCTTTTTGGGATCCTAAAAACCTAACTCCTCTTTAGCCGGAGCTTCATTGACTTTTTGTTTTCCTTCCCTCTGTCGGAAAGGAGCTTCTTCCCGGCGCTTGTTTTAGCGCTCGGTAAGGTTTTGGACCTCCCGACAGTCTTCCAAACTGTGGCTGCCCGTTTTGTGAATTGGACACCACACCTTGGGTTTGCCGCCGTCTTTAGAAGACGGTCGAGGTCGCTTCTCGGGGCGCGGCCCTCGGCCACCCGGAGCTGTAGCAGCTGCAACATTGGATGTACCAGCCGACAGCTTCTTCTTGCCGTTGGTCTTCTTCTTCTTTTTGCCACTCCCGGAGGTAGCGGCTTCTCCTTTGGAGGATTTCTTGTGATCCTGTGGATTTGATTTGGAGTGCATCTCACGGCCCTGCGCAACTCTGGCACATTTGTCGGCCAAACTGAAGAGTTCCGTGACACTGGTGATCTCCTTGATCGCCAGTTTGTTCAGCATCTTCTTGTCCCGTACACCCTGTCTGAATGCCACAATGACAGAGGCGCTAGAGATAGAAGGGATAGTATTTCGTACCTGAGAGAACCTCTGGATGAATGACCGCAGGGATTCTCCCCCTTTTTGCACGACTGCAAAAAGGTCCAGTTCAGTGCCTGGTCGGGTGTATGAACTCCCGAAGTTGGTTGTGAACTGCCGGCACGGCTCCTCCCAACTGTTGATGGAGTTGGGTGGAAGGCTCATAAACCAGGACCTGGCGGTCCCAGTTAAAGCCACTGGGAAATAATTGTCCATTACGGCCTCATTTCCTCCAGCTGCCAAGATAGCAGTGGAGTAAATCTGAAGAAATTCAACAGGATTAATGGTCCCGTCGAACTTCTCTAGCAGTTGAGACCGGAACTTCTGTGGCCACATGACCATACGCAGATGCATGGCCAGGGCTGAACAGCCTCCTCCTACTCCTTCAGGAGCAGGAACGTCTTGAGCTTCTCGTCTTTCACGAGCACGCTCAATATGGACTCGACCGTCTTGTTGGCGGTATTGGCGATCAAGCTCCGCCCGGAGGTCATGAGTTGAAAGCCTTGATACTGTGTGGGTGCGCCGTGCCCCGGAGGGTAACAACGTCACCTGCTGTGATGCAGCACGTCTCCTGTTGTTGGAAACGTGCGGACCAAGTCTGCCAGACAAGGTCCGTCACTGCGACGGGGCCCGTTCTGAAGGAGGAGGACCCTGGTTGCTGATGCGGTCGGCTGCTGCTGCAACCAAATGTTCCACATCAGCTCTCCACTGCTCCAGTGCATCTCGGGATGCATTCGGAGGTGGTGGGCGTTGGAGAAGAGCACGTGCTGCATGGAGCGTGTGTTCCGGGTTGTCATGATTTCCCGACACAGTGACTGATGCCGGTGCACCATCGCGTTGTCCAGCTTGATTTGCTGGTGGAGGTGGCGGTGGTGGTAGTGTGACTCCTGCTGGCGCTGAGGCCCCTGCTGGTGGCTGCATATTGGAGGGATTGCCCCCAACAGCTTGAACCGCAGGATGACCGTTGGATGATCCAGCAGCTGAGTTCACCATTCTCGAAATCTCAGGCGCCCCTACCTAGCGCACCAACTGTCGGTGGTTTGGATCCGGCAGATCTCCCGACACTACTAAAGTGTTAGAGGAGTTTGAGGTTCGGTGTGGGCATGCGGAGATTTAAGAAGGTGAATTGTAAATGACACAGGAGACACGAAGATTTACGTGGTTCGGGCCGCCTGAGCGTAATACCCTACTCCACGGGTGTGTTGGTGTTGTATTAGCTGTATGAGCTTGTGTCGAGCGTCTATGGAACGTGTCGAGTGTGTCGTCGGCCTGTCCTTTTATAGTTCAAGGGCAGGCCGTTACAAGTTAGCCTGGCCCGACATGTGGCCCCGGCGGTTACTAATATTGATACTCATTCAACACGTTTAATTGCCCTTAATGACCGGGTAATGGGCTTTGATAGCACCGTTACTGGTAATTAAGGTCGTCCGATCGTGTGTCATTAATATAGTATTAATGACACTTGATCGGGTCTTGAAGAAATCGATTCCCCTTTGAAGATCCGGAGCTGTTGTGGAGTCTCCCGGAGGTTAGAGGCTGAAGATCCGACGGTTGGACATGTGGCAGCTCCGGAGCATACTGTGGGAAACAGGTAGCTCCGAAGCTACCTAACACGTGTCAGTTCCGGAGCTTACCTCGGTCTGGGGTTAGGTCGGGGGGTGCCATTTTGGTACATAGCCTGGAGCTTCCCCCTTGTGGGCAGTAGCTCCGGTTTTAAAGTACACGTGGCGACCCTGGGATTAACCGTGTTGGAGAAGCGGGTCCGGTTATATCTGACATGTGGGCCTCCGAAGGTCTTCAAATCAAATAGATGACTTTTCCTTGAGATCTTTGTAATCTCAAGGGGTGTACGGTTTCCAGGGTACCGACAAATGCATAGATGTTAACCACAATAAAATGATGAGTTTTATCTTTCACTTTGGTTACTCGACCAAAACTCAACATTTGAGAATAACTGAAAATCAACATAGTAATTTATCATGCGCTTTGGTTACTTGACCAAATTACTATGTTCTTACAAAAGAACGTCATTAATGCCTTTCGCTTTGGTTACTCAGCCAATAATGACATTAAAACTTAACATTGAAGAACAACTAAAATACATAGTAATTTATCTTTTGCTTTGGTTACTCGACCAAATTACTATATACTTAGAAAGGAAAATGTCATTAATGCCTTTCGCTTTGGTTACTCGGCCAATAATGACATTAATATAACTTAAAATCATGACAATTCTATTTTTCACGTTGGTTACTTTAAGAATTCCATGCAACTTAAATTGACATAGCAATTTATCTTTCGCTTTGGTTACTCGACGAAATTGCTATGACAATAAACTTAATTCACAGCGGAAGCTTAATTAAATAAGCAAACTTAATTGTATAGCACGGACTAGTCCGCACATGGCCGGACTAGTCCGAACTCTTACAGTATGGTTTTCGGACTAGTCTGGTCCATACGCCGGACAAGTCCGGTCCCATAAAAAACATTTGATCCGTTCTTTATTGAACTTTTCGAGTTTGGTCCGTACTATTCCGGACTAGTATGAGCAAACCCGGAAAAGTTTCATGTAAAAAGCTGGAAAAATGTCGAAATACCCAAAAGGGAATCTTAATCTTACCATTTTACCAAATCAACTTAATTTTCACAATGGATTTCAATCCAAAGTGCTTAATTGGTTTTCAATCAGATCAGCGCGTCAAAACACCCTGATCCGAAAACCTAACCACTTAATTGTGGCACACGGGACTAGTCCGGCCCATAGATCGGACAAGTCTGGATCTTTAAAACTTTCAGCGAAAAACTTCGATCAAAACTCAATTCGAAATGATTAGTGGTCTAAACGGCTCTAATACCATTGTTAGAAATCAAGAGAGAGCCCAAAGATCAAATAGCCACTAAATCATCTCGAATTACATGGAGAAATCTGATTACAACATGAACATCAAGTGCTATTTCTCAAATAGCACAAGAACACTAATAACACCTTCGCCTCCATCTTTGTTGTTGCTTGATGATGCGGCCATCTAGCCAACAAGGCGAGGCTGCAAGAAGAACGACGACGAGAGGCGTTTCCCCTTGTTCTTCTCTTGGTATCTTGATCGGATTCTGAGTGGGTTAGAGTGTTCAAGTGTGTATGAGTGTATGCCTTTAAAAACATTCTTTGATCACACACTTGACCCTCTTCTTATAGTTGACCAAGAGACACAAGAGGGGGCCTCCCACCCTTAGGAGTTATTGAGTCTCCCGATCAGAGACTCAAAATTCGGTGGGTTGTGTCCTTTTCAATTAGAACACATGTCAATTTTGAGTTCAAACTGACAGTTACTGAAAAATCGGACTAGTCCGGTTACCCTTACTGGACAATATCAGACTAGTCCTCTAAGGGTCTGGACTAGTTCGGTTACTCTTACTGGACAACATCATACTAGTACGGTCTTAACCGGACTAGTCTGGTACTTCCAACACCCCTGGCTGTTCCGCTAAGAAATCTTCAGGAGCAGTACCCCGAACAGAGTTGAATCTGTTAGGCTCTGATGATCTCTTTTGTCAGGCTGTTCAGTGTCATTGACTGTACTTAAAGCTGTGGGGACCAGAGTCCACACATCCGAGGATCTCATTGGGTGGTACCGTGCGATGCGGCACCTAACAGCACACACAAAAAGGATACCAAAACATATAAAGTTTTCATTTCATAATAAGAAGAGTTTACAAAAGAGTGTACAATAGGAGTACACACGCAGCGGAAAATACATACTCATAATCTCACCTAACTAAGCAGGAGAGAAGGCGTCCATGCCCTAGGACGATTCTCACTAGCAACACGAAGAACATACAGCAGCGGCGTGGTTCACATGAGATTTATCTCGACACCTCGAGTCTCATGTACAACCTGAACAGCAGAAATAAAACTAATACCTGCAAAAATTCGTTAAAGCGCAAACGTGAGCATAAGGCTCAGCAAGACTTAACCGTCTCACTAGACAGATGCAAGGGGACACTAAACATAGGTAAGGAATAGCATAAATGACTCGCCTACAAGTGGATCCTTATAATCAAGTTTTAAGTAGCAAATGACATTCTCTGAGCACGGCACATCATGGGCTCCACAATCAAACAAGAAACGCTTTACCGATGATATGACATGCCCAAAGCACATAGTGCTATTACAGCTAAAGTATGGGGAAATTGTAAACTTTTAATTGTACTATCTCTAAATCATACAAGGTTGCAAAATACTTATAAATCAATACAATATGAATTTCTGACTTCTTTAGTATTTACTACGTCACGACACAGTGAACAAGTGGTACTCTATTACTGCGAGGGACAGTGATTGCAATCAAGACACACCCGGACAACACGACACATACGTCGTTCGGAAGTGTCAGCGAGCACACCTGTACCTACATAACACTTCAGTACTAGGCGTATATGGCCACCTTTCACAAGAAACTCAAATGCTGAGCCCGTCTCGCCTCCGCAAACAGAAGGTCTCCGCACGGAACACCTCATGTGTCCGCCGACCGATTTACACCTTACTGTCCTCAACCCACCCCTATCGATGGTGAGTTAATGGGTCTCAACATCCCAGTTATCAAGTTACATCAGTTTATTGGATTCCATATGTCCATTATATTGCCGGTACAATTCAAGCTTGTCCAGCGGGGCCGCATACGGACGGGCCTTAATCAACACAGGCAGGGCTATGCGACCGAGACTCAATTCTCGCCGCTTCCTATCCATTCCCTACCCGGTCTCAGTTTCATTAAATTGAGCCATGTTCTATTCAACCAATCCTGTGAGATACATCTCTCGCGAGTAGATTCCAACTACTCGACTTCTACCGGATCTCCTATGCATTAGCAAAGCAGTTACTACAGGTCAAACTGTAACTCGTGCCGAATAAACCCCTGGGATTTTTGGTCATGCAAGTGGAGTATCATTCACCCTAAACGTAATGCACAATTCATATACTATTCATCATAGTGATAAAGCAAAAGCTCATAAACGACTTAAATGCAAACCGGGGCTTGCCTTAGTTTGCGACTGAACAAATGTCAATTGTTAGGGCTTGATCTTCCTCCAAAGAACCTGCCATGGAACCTCAGTGGAAACACCTTGGCCTTCTCCTCCAAGCGAAGCTCCTCGTCGATCACCTACCATCACGTTTCCTATCGACATGATATGCATATAAGTAATTAAGTAATTAAGCAATTTAAGAAAAGACTCCACGGGGTTGTGTAAACTCTAAGAATGAGGAGTTTGACTAGGAAGGACAAATATGCCTTTGTTGTGTGAATGAACAAAGGATGAAGTCAAGTGGTCATAGTAGTATCGAGAGGTGAATTGAAAGGTGCAATGTAAGCACACATTGCAACTTGGCATTCAACACTCGACGTTATGCCACTCAAGGACGATACATCTGAATGGTGTGGAAGTGTTGGACTGGTAGGGTAAGGATGACCTAAGAGTCAAGGTGGCATAGTAGTGTCGAGATAAGCACTGAAAGGTGCAATGTAATGACACATCGCAATTTAGCACTCGACACTTGGAGCTATGCCGCACAAAGAGTGATAAGGTAGAATGGTGAAGAAGTATTGCTGGGCTGTGTGATGTAAGGAAGACTAAGCGATCAAGATGTAGCATTGAAAGCTTAAGGCGTGAGTGAACTGTGCAACAAGAGTTTGTGACTTAGAAGTCGACCAATGAAGTTACACAAACTCATTAAGGAGTAAACCTAATTACGGGACAAGTGTGGTCGCAGGGTCCTGATAAGGATGAACCAGGGTGAAACCCTAGCGACACTTGGGAGTGAAGTGAGGTCAACATTCTTTGGACTTAAAACATCATAACGAGCCTTGTTAACCTGACGTGAATACCGAGACAACGTTCAAATGACCTTTAGGTAAAGTAGTTTCTACGGCAAGCTTCTCGAGCATCGTTCAAGTGCTTACATGACACTATTGCAGTGTCCTTTGCAAGATTGTCCAGATGAGCTCGGTGAACTCCTGGAACTCGAACATGATGCGAGACCTTGTCGTGACGGTCATGCTTTGCCATCACGAGAAGATCGGATTAGCGAGGTCCACATCGACCCAGACTCGTCAATGGGGTGAGCGGAATCCCGAATACCACCTTGTGAGTCTTAAGGCTAGTGATGTCGACTCGGTTGTTGATAAGGGACTCGACGAACCTGTCGTCGATGAAGTGGTACACCAAGTTAACCAATCCTGTGATCGGTTAGGGAACATCCTCAACACAACCAAGGAACTCTTATCCAAGGTTACCCCTGGTCTAGTTCTCCTTGTTGGTCGCGACGTTCTCGCATTATTCTACCCTAGGTCATCGGTGGTCACCAATACACTCGGTTTGACCTAGAAGGCATTTCATCTAGCATCTAGGCTACACCTAGGACTCGAAGAGTCTCGCCTTGACCAAACCCTAATTTGGCTAAACGACTGTCGACCGTTGTGTTGTGGTTGTGTTGCAGCATCATGTACGTTACAGGCATCCTTCATCTCGATGCCAGGACACGATGATGGCTCGGAACGTCACGACGACGTCATATGGTCAACGACGTCGACGCGGCTCATGGTGGAGCATCACGAGCACACACGGACAAGTTAACGCGATCCAAAGGACAAAGAAGGTCAACTTGGGGACTCTTATAGGAATGATATCAACGCGGAACATGGGCATACGACTTGACGACACATGAGTAACCTTAGCGATCACGACGAACGGACGTCGGTGACATCAAGCAAGATATTTTAGTGCAAGGCTCACCTTGTAGGCATTTCGCCGAACAACTAGGGTGTGCACTTGACTTCCGTCTCTTCATCACCATTCAAAGGGCATCTTGGCACTTGGGCTTGCCGGTTTCAACCTCATTCTACCCCTGCATCACAGACCAGTTCTACACATCAACAAAGCTGGTTATTTCCTCTTGAACATTTCATCGAACATCTTGGCTGCAGCACTGTCCCAACTAATCTTTGCACAAATCAGAGCTAACCTTGAGCCGGTTGTCGATACCATGGTGTCAAAGGTGTGTTCCTGCATATCCTCCATCACACCCATTACTTATTTCTCTGCTAGGACATGGCCTATGAGCAGAACGCCTTCTCACCCTTATAGATGAAGATGTCCCTGTTCTGAGGCAGCCTCCTCATGCAGCAGCCGCAGCGGCCGGAGGCGACGCCAGCCGGCGCCGGGGCAGCCGACGGCCGGTCGGTGAATGGCTCGACGGTGAACACCACCTTCCCGCACGCGCCTGCCGGACCACCGCGGACCTCCAGCGTCTCGCCGCCGAGGATGTGCGTCGTCCTCGGGTTCGCGCCGCGCGCGATGACGCAGGTGTACTCCTCGGAGTCCTCCGCCTGCCCCGGGACGCCGCCCGAGGCGGTGGCGACGCTGATGACCGACGCGGCATCCTTCTTGAACGCAGCCGCTGGCTTCGGCTTCGGCAGCCCCGGCTCGAGGAACGGCCTGATGGAGTCGAGGAACGAGGTCTTCCCGCCGAACAGCAGGGAGCCGGCGTCGGCGGCGAGGGCGTCGACGAGGCCGAGACCGACCCTCGGCGGGCTGGTCAACCTGAGGTGGTTCTTCAGGTCCAGCGGCGAGGTCGGGCTCCAGACCGAGTCCGTGTCCGCGCCACTGTCGCTCAAGCCCTTGCCGCTCAGCCGCACGAAGAGGCCGGGCATCCTAAAGAACCCCGTGGAGGCAGTGCTCCTCGGTCCGCTCGATACCACCATGGCAAATGGCTTGGTCTCGCACTCGCAGTAGCTGAGCGCGATTAACTCTTGCTTGGTGCTGGTTCTTGGGGCTGCGGCGACGCTCTGCCTTGGACGAGGGGAGGAGCTGGCCGCTTAAGCAGAGGAGGGAGAAGAAGCTGGGTCGGGCGCTGATAAGGACAGAGAGAGAGAAGCAAATTTGGTTTTTGTGGCTAAGAATGACATGTGGGGCCCACTCCAATTCCCCCCTTATCCACTTCATTCCAGGTGTAAAACATCTCTCTCCATTGAGTAGGTTACCAGTGGGGCCCACCCTTTCCTAGTACTGAGGATAAGTATGACATGTGGGTCCCACTCTCTCCTCCCTTCTCTTTTCAAAATTCAAATGGAGCTAGCAAATAGGCTTCAAAAATAGTCAAATTTGGCCCAGTGACTAAATAAAATGTGGAGAATTTTATGGTGCAATCAGATTTCAAAACTGGGCAAGTTGAATTTGAACTCAGGTTTGAATTTGAATTCAAGTGGTGATACTTGACTCAAGGAAATAAATAGTAGATTAGGTTCAAAAATCCTGAAACTTTGAAGTTAACCTTTTTGAACCATAAGGGAGCTCAGGAAAAATTTGGAGTTGATTTGGACAAGGTTGAGCACGAAGTTTAAAATTGAAGTCGACGTTGATTAAACTCTCAGTACGTGTCCAATAACTGGGAAACGTGCTTCAAAAATTTTGAAACTTTACCGAGAGTCTAATTGGAATATTAGTAGGTCATGGAAAAATTTACGGCCTGAGATTTGAATATTTTTGGATGTCCCATTTTAGGGTTGGAATAATTCCTTTTTCTTTCTCTCTATTTTGTTTTCTTTTCTCCTTTAATTTTTCATTGAAAATGTGAATACTTGGAAATTAAGGATTCTCCACCTTAAGTTCCATTCCACATCAGCAACCATGTTCTATATGTAGAGTTTTAACAAGTCCCTATTTTTAGTGAACATAGTTTAACTCATATGGCTCATGTGAGTTTGGATTTCCAAGTCTATTTTCAAAATTTTTAAGTTCGCATTTTTTCGTTTTTGTTCTTCCGAAAAACGGGCTTTTACAATCCTTCCCCCTTAAAGGAATCTCGTCCCGAGATTCTAAGGAAGAGAGAAAGTTAGGCCGAGTTGTTGATGAGACAACCATCTCCTGGCATGTGATTGGAGAAAGAGACTCTTCGTCTTCTTATTGCATCTATGGTTTGGATGCTCGGCGTGACTGGGATCACACCGTAAAGTTTGTAGCTTAGAAAGCTATATTGATATATTGGGGTCTTCTTCTTCTCGTCAAAAGGAAGTAAGCTTCTGCATTGGAGGACTTTAGAACTCTAAGATAGTTAGGTGTTCTTAACTCTGGGTGTTTCTCTTACGAAGACTTTGCTGCCCTGGTCTTGTGGCTAAAGCAATGTCACCATCCATTACGAGTCAAGGAGTTCCAAGACCTGATAATTAACTGATAACCTCGCGAAAAGAAAGATGCAGAGTTTTAGCGAGGTCGAGAAGTCCATAGGAAGCTCCTCGCAACTAGAAACAATCAGTTTCCAGGACTCAAGTTGATTTGAGTTTCAACGGGTCAAGGACAAAGGCTCAACTTGGTTTTGGTCACAAGGTGTTAAGTGGTTTCCCTTGTGCCACTCAAGATAATGAAACAAGTTGAAGGCGTTGCGAATGAAAAAGTTGATCACAACTCAAAATTGTGAGACACAACGTAGGTATTTGAATGGGGTCATATATTCTTGCTCAAAACTCATTAGTAATTACGTTTCATGATGCATCACAAGTGGAATAATGTTATGCATTAATGATGCAACGCTGGCCAGCTAGAAATGTAGACGGTATGATGCATTCATTATTATGCTTTGAGCAAAAATAGGTAGGACAATCCAAACACAGTCAGAAGTATCCCAAATACAGGAGGATTGAATAAACTTGGTCATGAAAGGCGCTAGACAAGACTTGCTACTTTCATATCTCGACCAAGTTCGATGGTTTCAAGGTAAAAGTATTAGCAAGGAATGGTGGGGTTCATCTCAAGGCAACGGAGTGTACAAAATGGAACAAAGTGATTGAACTTCTTGTTGATCGGAAGTTTCCCTAAAGCTTGTTAATCACAACTTACAGGTAACTGTGGTTCCTTAACAATGGGTCAGGTTTTTCATCTCGTAGTTTTCTTAAAGTACTATGTCTACCCCTTAAAAGGTGCGGTAGGGTTGCCTTCAGAAGTGGCAAAGAGAGTAACCTTTGAAGAGTAAGGTTCTCCTCACTTCCGTAGGTTGCACGAAGTGGTTGACAAGGTACTGTGCTAGGCACGACCTTGGTTAGTAATCCACGTTCTTGCTAAAGAATTTCCAGCTCATACTACTCACCTATGGCTTCTCGTCTCAGAGACTGAAACAAAGGAGTGGTTTAGCGTGAAGAATCAACTGACTTCTTTAACTCGATGATCGAGTTCCACAAGAAACGGGGTTCAAGGTAATCCGTTACTTAAGCTTCGCATTGACTTAATGAGTCAATGTTGTACTCGGTCCTACTTACTTGAGCATTGCTCCCAGCACGTTGGTTCGGTGTCGATGTACCTTGGTATGACACCTAGGTGAACGTAACACTTCGATTACTAGATGAACTCCTTCCCCCTTAAGATTCAAGCTGGGTGAGCAAGAAACTTACTCCAAGCAATATTTATGGGAAGGGTCGTCCAACTAAGGGAAGTGTCATACATGCTCAATGCACAATTAAAGTGTGAGATGCAAGGTTGCATAGTCAAAACACTAGCATGTGCATCCGAGCAAAAAGGGATTTGCCTTAGTGTAATACTCAACTCTAAAGGCAAATATTGTTGGGTCGCAACACCTGGGATGTTATGAAACTCCTCGATTTGAACTCGAGAACCAAATCCATAAACACCCTGAAGGGTCATCACCCGGGTAAATCCTGGTGGAGGATGAACAGCTTGGACGCAACTTAGAATTTGGCCAAGTAAATGGCAGAATCATATCTTGAGGTGAACAACAAAGTTAAAGTACACTTCAAGACCTTTCTAAAAAGTATTGGTTTGACTCTAGATCGTCTCTGGTTTGCAAGTTATGCAATTTTAAAGTTAGCAGATTTCTCTGCACTTTCAGCAGAATCTGCTTAAACAGTAGCAGTTTTGATCTAAAGTTTTCAGGCTGTTCTGATGGAAATCTGGAAATATTCTTATTTACAAAGTTGTAGCCAGTGTAATAAGCTTTCCATAATGTACTTACTTGTGTTCATATCAGCTCTGGTTCAAAAGATATGAATTTTTGAAGTTAGGTAAAATTTCAGTATTCAGAACTGAATTCAGTTCAGATTGACCACTCTGTATTCAAACTCGATTTGGAATAGGTAGATGACCGATTCAGGTCTGGAGCCAATTGCAAAAATTGTAGCTGACTCTCTAACCTCTCCAACGGTTACTCGCGTGACACCATTGGATCAAGGGTCTGCGAGTTATGGATTAAATTCAGAGGTGTACAGGTTGCTGTCCAGTTTGGGTATGTCTGGACAGTCTCTGCGATTATCCAAATTTCACCCAATTAGAAAAGGATTCTGGTCTGGTGTTGAACAGAAAACATGCAGAGGACTTCCAAACCTTTCTAAATAGTATTTACTTGCCCTCGTAGCATTTCTGGTTGAGAAGATACGGCATTTGCAAGTTGACAGTTTTTCTGAAAATTTGGACAGCACCTCCTTTGTTTAAGGCTGATTTTGTCCACAATTTTCAGATATACAAACATCAACATTTGCAAAAATAATACATAGAAAACTTGTTGCATACATTCTCAAGATTCCAGAAATGTAAAATACGAATCCATTCGACAATTCTACTAGGAATTATAATCGAAATAGTAACTGAATAGGTAACGGTCCATATTCTGAACTGTTTCGACACCTTAAACGATACTTCAATTTAGACTTGGTTATTGCGAGTTTTAGCCTTCGTGTTGATTAGGAAGTTGGTAGAGGACTCTTTAAGCTTTCCATGCATGTATAAACATGCATAGTTTGCATTTCTAGTTTAACAGTTATGGCTATTTAAAGTTCAAAATTTTTCTGGCTGTTTCAGATAGCACCTATATACATGTATTATCTTCAACTCTGTTTTTAATTAGTTTTAAACTGAATTTGAGGTATCACTGAATAACAAAGCTGTAGAATAGCTCTTCCACTTTCCAGAAATGTATCATAATGGAATAGAAGAGCTTTCTTCAAGGAAATATGACAAAAGTTCAGATGCTGGTCCGTGTAGTTTCGGAATAGCAGCTGCTGTGATAATGGTGCATTTTCATCACC
Source organism: Tuctoria greenei (assembly GCA_036927565.1). NCBI lineage: Eukaryota > Viridiplantae > Streptophyta > Magnoliopsida > Poales > Poaceae > Tuctoria > Tuctoria greenei. The sequence goes on from JAYESD010000006.1 coordinate 122,536,067, forward strand.
ATAAAAGCATCTTTTGGCTTGGAGGTCAATAGGAAACTTATAGAAGACTTCAAAAGCTTTTCAAAAAGTATTCACTTGCCTCCAAAGCCCTCCAGGTTGAAGAGATATGGAATTTCAAAGTCAGGTCCATTCTGTTCGAAAACAGAACTCACCGGCTTCGAAACACAAGAATTTGGAAACAAACTCAAATTTTGAAACTTAGCTCAAAACTCAAGTCCGATGGCTAGAACTTGATTCACAACTAATCATTTTCTTTAGAACCAAATGGAATCCTAAAAGAGACTTGACGACCTTCTTATCCATAGCATATCACTATGGATCTTCAAACTTAACCAAAGTCTTACTCCGGCGAAGTCGAGCTAAACTCTCGCCAGGAGCAAAGAACTTTGGTTCACCTACTCTTGAAAAGAAACATTTTAATTTGTCCACAAGATATCAGCAACTGATACTTGGACTCAATATGAATATGAAGTCATTCCTTTCGTGGGGGATGGTCAAAGTATCAAGTGTGATACTGACGATACTACGTGCCTTACCGAAAGAAAAGTCTAATCCGGTATATCCGGATACGTCTAGAGGTGGTCCTACTATCGATCACTCGCAAACGTATTCTACACGGGTCGCTACCGGAGTTAGTGTACCTGCAGAAGACAAACAATCCCCTTTCACACCTTCACACCTCAAGGGCGGCACGGGGAAACACGACAGGCAATCACAATAAGATATAATTAAAAGTAAATGCATACGACTCTGGTGTGAGTCGCCCTCGAGCGAAGTCATGTCTCGAGGTACATGGCTGTATATACGTCTGTACAGCAAAGACTCCCGTACGAACCGGCTTATACACGCTCGGGCATACGTGTTTCGCATGATCCCATAGAACATGAATAGTTCTAGAGATACATACTATCGGGTTATACACCACCCGACGGGGGCTCCCACTAATTTTGTGTCACGCTGGGGTACCGCGTGTCATATGTTCTCAGAAACATGGAAAGTTTCAGAGACTCATATTGACTTTCCGTGCTAAGCCACGGAAATTTCACATACCATATCTCGTATGCAGAGTTTACCGAGATTGATCCGCTCTCGGCGGCGTACCTTACCTCTTACCTTGAAGACAGAGCGTCGTTACAGAATAATATAACAAGTTAGTTCACCACCTTTAAAACTTATACTAGTAATAGTCCTTAATGGGCATATAGCTAAACCTCACTCGACTACTTCGAAGTTTTCGAAAATAGGCTCTTTTCGAGCGTGCTATTCCCAATGAAGCTCTGATACCATGTCTGTGGGGACCAGAGTCCACACATCCGAGGATCTCATTGGGTGGTACCGTGCGATGCGGCACCTAACAGCACACACAAAAAGGATACCAAAACATATAAAGTTTTCATTTCATAATAAGAAGAGTTTACAAAAGAGTGTACAATAGGAGTACACACGCAGCGGAAAATACATACTCATAATCTCACCTAACTAAGCAGGAGAGAAGGCGTCCATGCCCTAGGACGATTCTCACTAGCAACACGAAGAACATACAGCAGCGGCGTGGTTCACATGAGATTTATCTCGACACCTCGAGTCTCATGTACAACCTGAACAGCAGAAATAAAACTAATACCTGCAAAAATTCGTTAAAGCGCAAACGTGAGCATAAGGCTCAGCAAGACTTAACCGTCTCACTAGACAGATGCAAGGGGACACTAAACATAGGTAAGGAATAGCATAAATGACTCGCCTACAAGTGGATCCTTATAATCAAGTTTTAAGTAGCAAATGACATTCTCTGAGCACGGCACATCATGGGCTCCACAATCAAACAAGAAACGCTTTACCGATGATATGACATGCCCAAAGCACATAGTGCTATTACAGCTAAAGTATGGGGAAATTGTAAACTTTTAATTGTACTATCTCTAAATCATACAAGGTTGCAAAATACTTATAAATCAATACAATATGAATTTCTGACTTCTTTAGTATTTACTACGTCACGACACAGTGAACAAGTGGTACTCTATTACTGCGAGGGACAGTGATTGCAATCAAGACACACCCGGACAACACGACACATACGTCGTTCGGAAGTGTCAGCGAGCACACCTGTACCTACATAACACTTCAGTACTAGGCGTATATGGCCACCTTTCACAAGAAACTCAAATGCTGAGCCCGTCTCGCCTCCGCAAACAGAAGGTCTCCGCACGGAACACCTCATGTGTCCGCCGACCGATTTACACCTTACTGTCCTCAACCCACCCCTATCGATGGTGAGTTAATGGGTCTCAACATCCCAGTTATCAAGTTACATCAGTTTATTGGATTCCATATGTCCATTATATTGCCGGTACAATTCAAGCTTGTCCAGCGGGGCCGCATACGGACGGGCCTTAATCAACACAGGCAGGGCTATGCGACCGAGACTCAATTCTCGCCGCTTCCTATCCATTCCCTACCCGGTCTCAGTTTCATTAAATTGAGCCATGTTCTATTCAACCAATCCTGTGAGATACATCTCTCGCGAGTAGATTCCAACTACTCGACTTCTACCGGATCTCCTATGCATTAGCAAAGCAGTTACTACAGGTCAAACTGTAACTCGTGCCGAATAAACCCCTGGGATTTTTGGTCATGCAAGTGGAGTATCATTCACCCTAAACGTAATGCACAATTCATATACTATTCATCATAGTGATAAAGCAAAAGCTCATAAACGACTTAAATGCAAACCGGGGCTTGCCTTAGTTTGCGACTGAACAAATGTCAATTGTTAGGGCTTGATCTTCCTCCAAAGAACCTGCCATGGAACCTCAGTGGAAACACCTTGGCCTTCTCCTCCAAGCGAAGCTCCTCGTCGATCACCTACCATCACGTTTCCTATCGACATGATATGCATATAAGTAATTAAGTAATTAAGCAATTTAAGAAAAGACTCCACGGGGTTGTGTAAACTCTAAGAATGAGGAGTTTGACTAGGAAGGACAAATATGCCTTTGTTGTGTGAATGAACAAAGGATGAAGTCAAGTGGTCATAGTAGTATCGAGAGGTGAATTGAAAGGTGCAATGTAAGCACACATTGCAACTTGGCATTCAACACTCGACGTTATGCCACTCAAGGACGATACATCTGAATGGTGTGGAAGTGTTGGACTGGTAGGGTAAGGATGACCTAAGAGTCAAGGTGGCATAGTAGTGTCGAGATAAGCACTGAAAGGTGCAATGTAATGACACATCGCAATTTAGCACTCGACACTTGGAGCTATGCCGCACAAAGAGTGATAAGGTAGAATGGTGAAGAAGTATTGCTGGGCTGTGTGATGTAAGGAAGACTAAGCGATCAAGATGTAGCATTGAAAGCTTAAGGCGTGAGTGAACTGTGCAACAAGAGTTTGTGACTTAGAAGTCGACCAATGAAGTTACACAAACTCATTAAGGAGTAAACCTAATTACGGGACAAGTGTGGTCGCAGGGTCCTGATAAGGATGAACCAGGGTGAAACCCTAGCGACACTTGGGAGTGAAGTGAGGTCAACATTCTTTGGACTTAAAACATCATAACGAGCCTTGTTAACCTGACGTGAATACCGAGACAACGTTCAAATGACCTTTAGGTAAAGTAGTTTCTACGGCAAGCTTCTCGAGCATCGTTCAAGTGCTTACATGACACTATTGCAGTGTCCTTTGCAAGATTGTCCAGATGAGCTCGGTGAACTCCTGGAACTCGAACATGATGCGAGACCTTGTCGTGACGGTCATGCTTTGCCATCACGAGAAGATCGGATTAGCGAGGTCCACATCGACCCAGACTCGTCAATGGGGTGAGCGGAATCCCGAATACCACCTTGTGAGTCTTAAGGCTAGTGATGTCGACTCGGTTGTTGATAAGGGACTCGACGAACCTGTCGTCGATGAAGTGGTACACCAAGTTAACCAATCCTGTGATCGGTTAGGGAACATCCTCAACACAACCAAGGAACTCTTATCCAAGGTTACCCCTGGTCTAGTTCTCCTTGTTGGTCGCGACGTTCTCGCATTATTCTACCCTAGGTCATCGGTGGTCACCAATACACTCGGTTTGACCTAGAAGGCATTTCATCTAGCATCTAGGCTACACCTAGGACTCGAAGAGTCTCGCCTTGACCAAACCCTAATTTGGCTAAACGACTGTCGACCGTTGTGTTGTGGTTGTGTTGCAGCATCATGTACGTTACAGGCATCCTTCATCTCGATGCCAGGACACGATGATGGCTCGGAACGTCACGACGACGTCATATGGTCAACGACGTCGACGCGGCTCATGGTGGAGCATCACGAGCACACACGGACAAGTTAACGCGATCCAAAGGACAAAGAAGGTCAACTTGGGGACTCTTATAGGAATGATATCAACGCGGAACATGGGCATACGACTTGACGACACATGAGTAACCTTAGCGATCACGACGAACGGACGTCGGTGACATCAAGCAAGATATTTTAGTGCAAGGCTCACCTTGTAGGCATTTCGCCGAACAACTAGGGTGTGCACTTGACTTCCGTCTCTTCATCACCATTCAAAGGGCATCTTGGCACTTGGGCTTGCCGGTTTCAACCTCATTCTACCCCTGCATCACAGACCAGTTCTACACATCAACAAAGCTGGTTATTTCCTCTTGAACATTTCATCGAACATCTTGGCTGCAGCACTGTCCCAACTAATCTTTGCACAAATCAGAGCTAACCTTGAGCCGGTTGTCGATACCATGGTGTCAAAGGTGTGTTCCTGCATATCCTCCATCACACCCATTACTTATTTCTCTGCTAGGACATGGCCTATGAGCAGAACGCCTTCTCACCCTTATAGATGAAGATGTCCCTGTTCTGAGGCAGCCTCCTCATGCAGCAGCCGCAGCGGCCGGAGGCGACGCCAGCCGGCGCCGGGGCAGCCGACGGCCGGTCGGTGAATGGCTCGACGGTGAACACCACCTTCCCGCACGCGCCTGCCGGACCACCGCGGACCTCCAGCGTCTCGCCGCCGAGGATGTGCGTCGTCCTCGGGTTCGCGCCGCGCGCGATGACGCAGGTGTACTCCTCGGAGTCCTCCGCCTGCCCCGGGACGCCGCCCGAGGCGGTGGCGACGCTGATGACCGACGCGGCATCCTTCTTGAACGCAGCCGCTGGCTTCGGCTTCGGCAGCCCCGGCTCGAGGAACGGCCTGATGGAGTCGAGGAACGAGGTCTTCCCGCCGAACAGCAGGGAGCCGGCGTCGGCGGTGAGGGCGTCGACGAGGCCGAGACCGACCCTCGGCGGGCTGGTCAACCTGAGGTGGTTCTTCAGGTCCAGCGGCGAGGTCGGGCTCCAGACCGAGTCCGTGTCCGCGCCACTGTCGCTCAAGCCCTTGCCGCTCAGCCGCACGAAGAGGCCGGGCATCCTGAAGAACCCCGTGGAGGCAGTGCTCCTCGGTCCGCTCGATACCACCATGGCAAATGGCTTGGTCTCGCACTCGCAGTAGCTGAGCGCGATTAACTCTTGCTTGGTGCTGGTTCTTGGGGCTGCGGCGACGCTCTGCCTTGGACGAGGGGAGGAGCTGGCCGCTTAAGCAGAGGAGGGAGAAGAAGCTGGGTCGGGCGCTGATAAGGACAGAGAGAGAGAAGCAAATTTGGTTTTTGTGGCTAAGAATGACATGTGGGGCCCACTCCAATTCCCCCCTTATCCACTTCATTCCAGGTGTAAAACATCTCTCTCCATTGAGTAGGTTACCAGTGGGGCCCACCCTTTCCTAGTACTGAGGATAAGTATGACATGTGGGTCCCACTCTCTCCTCCCTTCTCTTTTCAAAATTCAAATGGAGCTAGCAAATAGGCTTCAAAAATAGTCAAATTTGGCCCAGTGACTAAATAAAATGTGGAGAATTTTATGGTGCAATCAGATTTCAAAACTGGGCAAGTTGAATTTGAACTCAGGTTTGAATTTGAATTCAAGTGGTGATACTTGACTCAAGGAAATAAATAGTAGATTAGGTTCAAAAATCCTGAAACTTTGAAGTTAACCTTTTTGAACCATAAGGGAGCTCAGGAAAAATTTGGAGTTGATTTGGACAAGGTTGAGCACGAAGTTTAAAATTGAAGTCGACGTTGATTAAACTCTCAGTACGTGTCCAATAACTGGGAAACGTGCTTCAAAAATTTTGAAACTTTACCGAGAGTCTAATTGGAATATTAGTAGGTCATGGAAAAATTTACGGCCTGAGATTTGAATATTTTTGGATGTCCCATTTTAGGGTTGGAATAATTCCTTTTTCTTTCTCTCTATTTTGTTTTCTTTTCTCCTTTAATTTTTCATTGAAAATGTGAATACTTGGAAATTAAGGATTCTCCACCTTAAGTTCCATTCCACATCAGCAACCATGTTCTATATGTAGAGTTTTAACAAGTCCCTATTTTTAGTGAACATAGTTTAACTCATATGGCTCATGTGAGTTTGGATTTCCAAGTCTATTTTCAAAATTTTTAAGTTCGCATTTTTGCGTTTTTGTTCTTCCGAAAAACGGGCTTTTACAAAAGCTGCAGCCATGTCATTCTCCTCTCTTTGTTCATTAACCCGTGTGCTGGGCCCCAACCTTTCATGAACAGATCTTCTTCCTGAACCTTACACATCCACAACGCCCTGACACCCAGTCCCAGACTGGACATGGATGCATCTGTGAGACGATTCTGCTTCATCATATCACTTGTAGGCGAGTCATTTATGAAACATTGCTGCCTATATTTATATGTATCCCTGCATGTAGAGTTTGATTCTCATGTGAGACGGTTAAGTCTTGCTGAGCCTTCGTGCTCACGGTTGCTATATTAATTTGTTGCAGGTGAGACGTATGAGGAAGGGCCCGTGGAGGAGGTGATGCCCTCATCGGGGTATACTGCCAAGTGGGAGCCCTGCACGCCGCCGTGATCTTGTTGTGTGTTGCATAGCTAGGCTGAGAGTTTATCCATTAAACTTATCTTACGCTGTATATTTAGTATTGTAAAAGACTTTCTCTCTTTATATCAACAGAACTTTGTATTTCATCGTATTCTTTTCGTATGTGCTATTGAGCGCCGCATCGCACGACACCACCCTGTGCGATTTCTGGAATGTGTGGACCTGATCCGCACAGCCTGGTATTAGAGCCACTTTGGGAATAGCACACTAAAAAATAGCTTATTTTGAAAACTTAGAATTAGTTGAGTGAGGATTAGTCACTATGCCCACATAAGGTCTATTATAGTATTAGTTACATAAGGTGGCAAGCTAACAAATGTGTTATTATATTCTGTAATGACGCTTTGACACTAGGTAAGAGGTAAGGTAAGCCACCGCAAGCAGATCAATTGTGGTAAGCTCACCATACGAGGAGTGGTATGTGATTGTCCCCCGTAGCTTGGCACGAGAGTTAATATGAGTCTCTGAACCTTCTTATAATTCTGAGAACATATGAAAACGCTGCTCCCCAGCGTGCTTCGAGCGAAAGTGAGGATACCCCATCGCGTGGTAAAAAGCACGATAGTATGCAACTCTTGAACGTTTAATATTCAAAGGGCCATACACAGAGCTCGCCATCGGCGTGCCTTAGCTTTTATGGGGTAGTCGGTGGTATTTGTTGGGTTAGTAAAATTACTAACCGTGACCACCTATTCACACCATATTTGGGTCCCCCGTAGTGTGGTGTGGAAACGTGACCACGTTTCTCGAGACATGTTCTCCTCGAGGACGGCCTGTATGGAAACATACAGAGTGTTAGTTTTGGTGATTGATAATATATTATCACTGTCTGAAATGTTCATCTGTGCGGGCCGTGCCGTACGACATTATATGATTGATCAGTAAGGTGTGTGTAGTATGCAGGTACACTAACCACACTATACGTAGTTCGTGTGAAAAACGTTTGCGAGTGAATGTCATTAAGGCCACCCTTAAGAAGTATGATGGAATACCGGCTGAGGATTTTCTTTGGTGAAGATGTAGTACCGGCATTGTATTCAAGTTTCATCGGGCACGTCGATGACGATATCCGTGCCGGAGGTGCGACTCGAGAACAAGTAAAAATTTCTCACTTAGGACTAAGTTCGAATTTGTAATCTCTATTTTGAAGAGTGTTGAATAAATTGCCAATTATTCATGTGGTCGTTGTGGTCAACAGGCATATGATTTGAGAACTTGACGAAGTCCTCTCAATTTCAGCTCCAAGGCATATTTTAAGATTTAAAACTTGCAAACTTCATTTGAACTTATAATGTCAAGTTCATGATTCAAACTGTGAACTGGCAAGAAAAATGCCTAAATTTGGAATATCATAACACTCTGTAGGAATCACCACTGAAGGACTACCACATATGGTTGGAAAGTTTAGAGAGTCCTCTAAAACTCTTATGTTCAACACCAGATTAGAATCCCTTTTTAACTTGATGAAAAATTTCGAAATTCCAAACTCTGCCAAATTTGGACAGAGAGTGGACAGTTTCTGTACCCTGTTACTGTTTCTATCATATCTTTTAGCAAAATCAACGAATGGCTTCATGTAATACATTTCTAGAATCTTGAGGATGTATGTAAAAATGTTGTAATTTATGGTTTAGCATAAATTCATGTTTTGTATCTGGAAAATGTGGACAAAAATCAACTATAATCAAAGGAGGTGCTGTCAAAATTTTCTAGAAACACCGTGAACTTGCAAAAACCATATATCCTCAACCAAAAACACGACGGGGGGAAATAAATGCATTATGTAATTGTATTTGAGTGTGCTACAACTTTGTAGTTGAGCTCTAGTACGGATTTTGCCTCTAACAGGTCGAACATTTTAACTCTCTCCGGACTGGTCAGCTGGACCAGAAACTGGACATTGGAACCAGGTTTTGAATGTTGCAATTCAAATCAACTTAGTTTAAATTTCTTGTGTCACTTATGATGGGCAACACACTATGTTGAGAATAGTTCTTGAAGTCTTCTACAACCTTTGTTTTTATCCCATTACCCGATTTTTAATTTAAACTAGTGATATGAACAATGGAATAGAAACTGTTCCAAACTACAGAACACATAATTTAATTTATGTACCTTGTAGTGTTTTGTCATAACTGAAGACACACAACTTACTGAGAGTCGTGTGATACATTTACAAAAATAACACGACTTATGCTACAACTTTCTATTTTTGAGTTTTATGAGATTTGAATCGGAAGTTTATAAAACATGAGGATCAATGTAGGTACTTTTAAATGGTGTGCTGCTGAATTTATTTTCCAGCAGATCAGTTTACTTTGAACCTTCATGACTTGTTCTCCACAACTGATCAGGAGGTGAGTGAATACTCGTTGAAAAGATGATCGAATTAACTTCAACTCTTACTTTTGGCTCAAGGCATGAAAAATATTTTTAGCATCACCAAAATTAAATTTTAGTAGACACTAGCCCAGTCTGCCAAAAAAGTGACCAGTCTAGCTAGTCTTGTTTTGGAGGATGTTTAACATGGAGTTTGTTAAAACTTTTACAGGTTCATAACATTCTCATGTTATACTATCCTCCATTGCGGTAGGAAAGTTTAGGAGGTATACTAAACTTATGTAGTTCAATGAATTTTTTATTCCACTAGTATTTTGAATCTGTCACACAAACCATGTATGTTTAAATTCTGAAATTTCAGAATACTGAGTATTCTCCAGTCGGCTTAGAACTTGGGGAACTCCTACTGAGGATGAAACTCGAGCAATCCTATCCGACAATGGTATCCTATGGCTCTCAAGCTTTAAAGTGCAACACACTTGTATAGTCTGAAACATTCTCGCTTCTAAATCATTTCAAGCCCGAATGTTCCACCAGATTTACTCATCTTTCTCAAGGCCATCGCTTTTTACATGATTGACATTAGGGTGCATTGTTGAAAGTCCTTATGTGCCATATTTAGACTGTCAATTCACCTCATAATATGCCCAAAAGATAAACACAACATAGTGGTAGGGTTAAATACTAACCAATTTCACAAGTGTTGGTATTTATTTGTATGCAGGTGAATTAATATCCCAAAATACCAAGACATGCAGGGAGTAATCCATTAAATTTGATTACAACAAATGGCCCACAAACAGTAGTATCCGAGTCCATCCAACGGTGTATCACCCATATCAATTAATGGGACCCATATGGCAATGACATGGAGAAAGCACACGTGAAACAGTGCATAGAATAGGTCGACCGAATAGGGCGTTCGGCCGACTAGTTCCTGGCGCCAAACTTGGTCAATCGACGCGTGTCGACTCCTCTTGGCTTCCTGGTGGCGGGGATGACTGATTCGCGCGCATTTGTTAGCGGGAACTGACCCTTCCACACCTATAAATAGCATCCAAACCTCACTTCACACACACACACACACACACACAAAAGTTGAGAATAGAATACCACTCCTAGGGTTTAGAGTAGTCCTAGAGGCTGCCAAGTAGAAGGAGGGTGTGGGGAAGAGTCTAGGAGGAGGAGGCTTGGGCTTGTCAAATCCCTCTTCTACACTTGTACTCGTACAAAGGTTTGATTCAAAATCAAGTAAGCCTTTATGAATTCATTTCAAGTTTGATTTCCAACTCAAGTTAGTTTGCACAAGTGGTTACTTGTGGGTTCATTGCTTTATTTTATTAGAGGCTCTAGTTGTAGCTTTGTGTTCGAAACAACTAGAGTAGTGATTTAGAATTTAAGCATGATGCTTAGGTTAGAAATCATCAGTGAATATGTTGTAGACCCACGAATTGAAGAGGTAGGCAGTAGGTGGTTACAACCCTATCTATCATTTTTAATCCTCCATGTTTGGCTATGCCATAGGCTCTTGGCGGGAGTCATCTTAGTATTGCTTGGGGTAAACCCTTGCCCGAAGTAAGCATCTACTGCAAACCTCTTTGAATTAGAATCAATACATTGAATTCCTCTTTGTTCCTTGCCTACCAAACAACTTCGTGTCCATGGGTGAGCCAGTTCGTAAGGTTAGCACACACGTTCCTTGTATTCGATACCTTTGGGAATACTCTTTAAGGGGAAGTGCTACTCGACAGTTTCCATGCGCTTTCGTATTTTCATCTGTGACATAAGAAACGTCAAAAAGCATTCATGGCACCGTTGTCGAGGAACGGTTGTCGTTGATCTTCGAACCTAGTTCACCCTCGTACCTATCTTCTTACCTTTCCTTTCCTTTTCTTACCACCACCACATTTATGGAGCAGCTCACCATTATTTCATATTTTTCCCCAAAGGGCAAGTTTTGTTAGGCGCCGCCTTTTGCAGAACCAATTTGTTCTACTAGCTATGAACTTTGTTCCGTCTTCATAGCCATGGTTCGGGAACAATCCTTCTTAGGAACGGAATGTGAAAACCTTTATCACTATCTACGAGAGTTTGAAGAATTGTGTTCATGCCTTCTAATCAAAGGTATGACACAAGAAACTCTAAAATGGAAGTTGTTTCCTTTTTCCCTCAAGGAAAAAGCCAAACAATGGTACGATTACAACGTTGGTAAAACAAACAGAAGTTGAAATGAATTGCAGGATATATTTTGTCTTGCTTTCTTTCCAATTGCTCAAATTGTTTCCTTACAAAAGAAAGTATTATGCTTCCAGCAGATGGAGAAGGAATCCATAGGTGCAGCTTGAGATAGATTTTCTCTTTTAAGAAAAACTAGCCCAGATTTGTCCATCCCTGATCCGTTGCTTTTGCAACACGTCTACATGAGATTGAACAAAGAGTCTGCCCTACATCTTGACATTACAGCTAAAGGATCTCTCCTCTATAAGATGTTGGAAGAAGGCAAGGATCTTCTAAATTGAATTCAAGAAAATCCTTTCTTCATTATGGGTCTTAATGAGCCTGCTCAAGGGGAAGTCATGTCAAGAACTAAGGATAAATCGATGGACAAGGATGAACCCGATTCTTTCTTATCCCAAAACTTACCGAAAGAATCCACTCCTTCAAAGGCTAAGTTTCTTCGCCTATTATCCATATAGCTCTTTTGTCTTGAATGAGCAGACATCAAATTCTCATGGATTATCTAAACTTGCTTTTCGGCTTCTTGCAACACATCAAGTCCAAATACTTGAGTTTCCCCAGTCTCATTCCAAAACCAGGGTGTCCTACACTTCCTTCCATATAGCGCTTCATTTGGCGACATTTTCAAGCTGGCTTGGTAACTGTTATTGTAGGAAAACTCAGCATACGGCAAGCTCTTGTCTCAGCTGCGTCCATGCTACAAAGCACAAGATCTCAACATGTCTTCCAATATTTGGTTGGTCCTCTCAGTTTGTCCATCCATTTGAGGGTGATATGATGAGCTGAAATTTATCTTTGTACCCATAGCTTCATGCAGTTTCTGTCAGATCCTAGAGGTGAATTGAGAACCTCAGTCAGACACTATTTTCTTAGATACTCTGTGTCAGTATACAATTTTCTCCATGTACAACTCGACTAACTGTGCAGTGGTATACTTGGTCTTGACGGGAATGAAATGGGCTGATTTGGTCAACTGATCCACAATAACCCATATCGAGTCATAACCGGGCTGGGTTCACGGTAAACCAACTATGAAGTCCATACCGATTTCTTCCCACTTCCACTCCGGAATCTTCAATGGCTACAATAGTCCAGTTGGCCTTTGATGTTCAGCTTTGACTCTTTGGCACACATCACACCAAGCACATACTCAGCTATGTCCTTTTTTATGTTGACCCACCAGTAACATGTCTTCAAGTCCTTGTACATCTTTGTACAGCCGGGATGGATTGAGTAAGGTGAGTCATGTGCCTCCTTCAATATTATCTCTCGGAGATGCTTCACATTAGGCACAACAATCCACATTCCAAGCCATAAAGTATCATATTCGTCCTCATCAAATCTAAATTCTCTCCCTTTTTGGGTCCTTTCCTTAATTTCCTAAATTTCCTCATCCTTGGTCTGACCTTCTTGAATTTCTTGCTCCAAGGTTGGATTTAACTCCATTATCACCATATAATTTACAAATCCAAGGTTCAACCGTTCGAACTCCTTTTATAGCTCGGACGACAATTCCTGAACTGTGAGTTGGTGGCTTACTCCTTTCCTACTCAAGGCATCGACCACGACATTAGCCTTCCCCGGGTGATAATTAATTCTCACATCATAATCCTTGATGAGCTCCAACCATCTCCTTTGCCTCAAATTCAAATCTGTTTGTGTGAAAATGTACTTGATACTCTTGTGATCCGTGTAAATTTCACACCTATGACCAAGAATGTAATGTCTCCAAATTTTCAAGGCATGCACTATGGTTGCAAGTTCGAGATCATGCATAGGGTAATTTTGCTCATGTTTCTTCAACTGCCTCAATGCATAGGCTACCACTTGACCTTCTTGCATGAGCACACATCCGAGTCCTTTTCTTGATGCATCACAATAAATATTAAAACTTTTACTCACATCTGGCAAAACAAAGACTGGTGTGATGGTTGACCTCCTCTTTAGCTCCTCAAAACTTTCCTGACAAGCTTGAGTCCATTGGAAAGCCTTCCCCTTCATTAACAATTTAGTCATGGGTTTTGCTATTTTGGAGAAATCCTTGATGAAGCGACGGTAATATCCAGCCATTCCAAGAAAACTCCAGATTTCCTTCACATTCTGTGGTGGCTCCCATTTTAGCACATCCTTCACTTTTCCCGGGTCAACCGATACTCCTCCTCACGAGATGATATGACCCAAAAAATGACACTTCCCATAACAAAAATTGGCACTTGCTAAATTTGGCATATAATTGGTGTTCCCTCAATTACTACAATATGAGCCTCAAATGCTCATCATGTTCCTCCTCGGTTCTCAAGTAGATCATAATGTCATCAATGAACACCACAACGAAATTATCCAAGTACTCCATGAAGACCTTATTCATGAAGTGCATAAAGTATGCGGGTGCATTTGTCAATCTAAAAGACATAACAGTGTACTCATAAGACCCATATCGTGTCCGATGGTCTAATCTTCATTTGGAAGTAGCCTGACCTCAAGTCAATCTTGGAGAAAACACATGCGCCCTTCATTTGGTCAAACAGATCATCTATACGGGGCAATGTATACATGTTGTTAATCGTCACCTCGTTGAGAGCTCGGTAATCCACACACATCCTTTGGGATCCATCCTTCTTATCCATTAGAAGCACTGGTACTCCCCAAGGTGAAGAGCTTGGGCAAATGAAACTCTTCTCTAGCTACTCTTGAATTTGCTTCTTAATCCCCGCTAACTCCATAGGAGGCATCCTATATGGCCTCTTAGCTATAGGTGCAGATCTAGGTATTCAATCAATAACAAACTCGATGTCACGATTAGGTGGCATACCTGGCAACTCATCTGAAAATACATCCGTATACTCGCACACCACTGGAATCTCCTCTATCGCTGCACTGTCCATTTGATTCAGCTCCACTTGTTTCGGTGTGTGTTGAGATGCTTCATATTCTATGCTGACCCCTTCTTCATTTGTCAACTTCACCGTCTTTGTGGCACATTGAATTATCCTATTCTGCTTCCTTAACCAGTCCATTCCAAGTATTATGTCTAGTCCTTGAGATTCCAAAACAATGATGTTGGCAAAGAAGTCTACCCTCCTTATTCTAAGGCTTACACTTGGACATTCTATCTTTGTTCTCATCTTCCATACAGCTTCATATGAGACAGTGAATATTCTAGATGTCTCCATCTTCTATTAAAGTAGATGTTGAGCGAGATAGGAAAGAGAGATAGATAGAGTAAATATCCAACTATATGCATCAAGGGATATGAACTAAGCAACTACCTATACTAGCCTATGTGGATGTGGCAAGCGCTAAAGCATCCACAAGCCTCTACTAAGCACAAATGCAAACATTACATAGCAATCGGCACACCAAACAAACCACAACGCTTCATGAGTGCTTCTATGTGCTCTAAAGTGTCCATTTTATCTAGGTTGCGTCCTACGGTCAACCTGTGGCTCTAATACCAATTTGTGACACCCGGTTCCGAAAATGAACCAAGTGCGACGCATATGTGTGCCTAGGATGTTCAACACACATACATGAGTGCATCACAAAACGATATACAGATAATTACCACAACACAAGTTAATTAAGTACTTTTTTACAATATTCAAATAATCCTCAAATTACAACTCTAATGATTTTTATTGATAATACTACTCCAGCGGAAATAATCTAATTAAGCAACTAAGCAAATAGGGTAGCGCGGCTCCAAGCATAACCACAGGCAAGTCGACGGTAGCACACAACCTAGTACTCCGTATTATCCTCAGGGTACTCCCAAACATCACCTGAAACTATTGGTGGGGGAATTGCAAGGGTGAGAACATGTCGTACTTAGCAAGTGTGGGAAAATAATGACATGTAGCTTAAACAAGGAATGATAATAAGTAATGGCTATTTGCTGAAAAGTACATTTAAAACATATGAAAAAACATCCTACAATGTCTATGTGAAATAATTCCATCATATTCCAAATAATTAACATAATATGAAACCATCATAAATTATCCATCCATATACCAAATTCTAACTTTCATCAATATCCATATTCACTTATCACAATCCAAACCATAACTAATGCCAAACCATCCCAAATCCCAAGTTCCACTCTAATCGTGGAAGTTGTCCAGGTGCTCATAACCGAGAGCACGACTGTCATGATAGTTTTTAACACTCTACAGAGGTTGTACCACTTTACTCACAAGTTCATGATTTCATCACCCGTCGACGACTAAAGAAACCTCCTTCATGCCAATTACACTTCCTAAGGTGTATGGCCAAGAGATCACAAAATAGCCTTTACAAAGGGACTACCAACATATTCAGACCCACTGAGGTTTCACCGGTGGTGATGCCTCCAACTGAGCACATCCAACCAAGGGCCCCCTCTTGTTCTGTTCAGATCCCAGGGCAGTTCTGCCACTATTGCAAACCCAACCGACTCCTTTGGGCTTCTGGTACTTCTTCTTGTGCAGCAGGTTCCTCCTCTTGTGGTTCCTTCTCATCTTGGGCTCCATCTTCACTCTCCTCATGTGTATCATCCTCCTCTTCTTCACTATCATATCATTCTACCATTTCAGGATCTTCCTCTTCCTCATCATCACCATAGGACTCCACCATTTCAGGATCTTCTTCCATCATGCTGGAGTGTTCATGCTCAACTTCATTTGTGGGAGAATTCACTTCTTCCTCCTCTTGGGCTGTTTCCATCCTTGGCTCCATGCGAGGCCTAAGCTTGCTTCCAAGTGGTGGCAAACGAGCTCTCTTGTGGGTTGTCATTTTGGTGTGAGCCATCTAAAAGAAAACATGAGAAAAATAGAGGAAAACACAAATATCAGTTCTGAAATCGCAGCAGCCATAATTTTATATGGGAGGATGTGCATTTGCTCAAAAAGATGCAAAAACAGCAAAAATTGCAGCAGCAACAAAAAGCAGTTTTCCCCACCTTATAAAGCTAGTGGGAAGCAAAATGGTGCAAAACAGGCTAATTTTGAATAGGAAAGAAGTCCTAAGTGATTTGTGATGTCCATTCTAACTAGGCATGCGTCCTACGGTCAAACACGGCTCTGATACCAATTTGTGACACCCGGTTCCAAAAATAAACCAAGCGTAATGCATATGTGTGCCCAGGATGTTTAACACTCATACACAAGTGTTTCACAATTGATAAACAGATACAAACAAGGTCACGAATAATAATACTAATCATAGTAGCTTATTACACACCCAATAGTCTCAATTACAAGCTCTAATGAAACTACGGCGGAAAAACTAAAGCCTAATGACTTCAAACTCCACAGGTAGGTTTGACAGTAACATGCGCCTAGTATTCCTCAAAACCCTCCTCGTACTCCACTTGGTCGTCTGCATCTAGATTTGGTGGGAGAATAGCAAGGGTGAGCACATGTCGTACTCAGCAATTGTGGGAAAGTATGATATGTAGCTTAAACAAAGGACGATGGTAAACAATGGCTAATTGCACAAAAGTACATTAAAGCAGTTGAAAAATGCAATTATATCATTATGAAGTGATGTACTTTCCAAATAACCCAAATAATCATCAATTCTAACTTAAATAACCAACTTCAGCAATAATAATCCATATTCAACTCATAGCTGCTCATTTATCTCAATTTCATCAATTCCATGTACCAAAGCAAATTAATTAACCAATACTGATTCCCAATTCAATTCCAACCATTAAATCAAGTCAAAGTCCAAATTCTAATCATGTGAGGGTCCAAGTTGCTCATGACCGGGAGCGTAGCTATCATGATAGTTTTAGACACACTCTGCAAAGGTTGTACAACTTTACCCACAAGTTCGTGATTTCGTCACCTTTTGATGACTAAAGAACCTCAATTATGTCGTCTCACACTTCCTTAGGTGCATGGCCAAGAGATCACAAAATAGCCTTTAGAAAGTGATTACTAGCCTATTTAGACCCCTCTGAGGTTTCACCGATGGTGATGTCTCCATATGAGCACATCCAACCAAGAGCCCCCTCTTGTGCCATTCGGATCCTAGGGTAGTCCCACCTTCAATTACTAACCCATTCCGACTATACCTTCCCCGAGCATTCTTAATGGTCCAAACAGCACTGGCAATTCACAATTAGTCAACTAAGCCGCACCCACACTTGGCCTTGTGGTGCAACTGTAAATCCTGGATGGTCGCTCCATGAACCGGTCCTTGATGTAAAGCAAGCAAAACCACCGAACAGTCCAACCCACTCCACATAACCAACTTGCTCAGATCCCTAGGCACCATGTTGCTAAAGGGTCAATATTACCAATTCTCATCATTCACATGTGCAATAGTTCACAATTAAGCCATTTGATTGTTTCCCAAACCAAATTGAGCATTGCAAAGCAAAAAGTGCAAAATACCCTTCTTGACTCTCTACATAGTGTTCAAGAGACAAGGGTGGTCATACAAAACTAGTAAACTCCTACAATTGGGTTTCCCATCAATTTCGACACAAGCATGCAATTTTGCAAACAAAACCTTTAAAACAGGATCAATATGGTCAAGGACACTTGCCTTGCTCTTGAGCTTAGTTTGGATCAAAAGCTTCGTAGCACTGGTTCTACATGTCCTCAAAAGCACTTTCTACGGGAATTCCATCTATTCTGAGAGACAAACATGCAAAACACATAATTTAATCAATTAATGCTCATATAGTACTCAATATGTCATGATATGCATGATTAATGCAATTGTTAGGTAAAACTTGTTAATGGGTTGCTAATAATGTTTACTTACTAGTTCTAATAGTTTTCAACAAGTTTGAACATGTTTGGAATTGATTTGAGTTGATTTTAAATTAATTTAGCAGAGTTCAGATTCAGAGGCCGGACTAGTCCACCCTGGACAGAATTGGATTTTTAGGGTTTTCTTGATATGCGAGAATTGGGGTTGAATTTACGTAGGAACTTGTATGTAGAGGGTGTACCACGTCTTTAGAGATCCAAAGATCAATTTGATGTGAGGCTTGGATCTTGGCAATTAGGGCTTGATGGAGATGAGTTGATGAAGAACTCGAATGAAGAACGCCAATTGTTGAGGAATCGATGAATAATGTCCTTGGCTGGTCCTTCCTTGCATTTCTCACCTCCTCCTTGCCTCGGGACTTGATCTTGACGACAGCGCAATACAAAGTGGTAGAAAGGGGTTTTCAATTGGGGTGGAGAGGTGCGGGGTATTGGGTTGTTTATATAGAGGTGGAGGATGAGGGTTTTGGGTTGGATTCCAAGTGGAATTCGATAGGGGGACGTGTAAGGGCCGAGGTGGGGTCCACTTGGGCCCCTCCGAGGTGGGGCACAAAGTTCTTGGGCCCTAATTAGGCAATAATCCAAAAAAATCATGGAGAAATAAAAGAATCCGAGTCAGTTTCCGAAGGCTGGACTAGTCCGCAATAGGGACCGGACTAGTTTGTTCTAGTACAGTAAGGGACTTTGGACAAGTCCGATGTTGATACCGGACAAGTCCGGGGTTGGATCAGACTAAAAAAGGTGTTTTTGGACAAGTCTGAAGTGTTTCAGAAATGCTGACCGGACTAGCATTTTGGTCTAGTAAGGCTGTTAAGACTAGTCTGTGGTGACAAAGGACTAGTCCGCACTTCTAGAGGGAAAATCGGACTAGTTCGGTGTTAGACCGGAAAAGTCCGTACTCTGACAGACTAACACTTTCATATTAAGCCTAAATTCATTTAATCTTGTTCCTTTTTACATGGCTTAATGTTAAACATGTATGAAGATGTATGCAATTCATTATGTATGAAAATGAGGGTGTTACAAACCTGCCCCCCTTAAAATGAATCTCGCCCTCGAGATTTGACGCGGAAGAGAAGAGATAGGGGAATTCCTTCTTGAGATAATCTTACAGCTCCCAAGTTGCCTCTGATTCTGTGTGATGCTTCCATTGCACTTTACACCATCGAATCACCTTATTTCTTGTGACTCTCTCCTTGGTTTCCAAGATTTTGACCAGTTGCTCAGCATAAGTCAAATCTGCCTCTAACTCTGATTCTACCATTGGCACTTGTTCTTCTGGTACCCTCAAGCACTTCTTGAGCTGGGAAACATGAAACACATCATGCACATTTGAAAGATGAGCTGGCATCTCCAACTTATATGTTACTTCTCCTCTTTTGTCCACAATCTTGAACGGTCCAATATAGCGAGATGCCAACTTGCCCTCGACATTAAATTGCTTGTGACCTCACATAAGTGACACTTTGAGGTATACAAAGTCTCCCACCTCAAAAGATAAGCTCCTTCGTCTATTATCCGCATAACCTTTTTGTCTTGATTGAGTAGCCCTTAAGTTCTCGCGAATGGTTTTCACTTGCTTTTTGGCATCTTTCAGGTCCAAATACTTGAGTTTCCCCTGTCTCATTCCAAAACAAGGGTGTTCTACACCTTCTCCCATACAATGCTTCATATGACGACATCTTCAAACTTGCTTGGTAACTGTTGTTGTAGGAAAATTTAGCATATGGTAGACTTTTGTTCCAACTTCCTCCATACTTTAGTGCACAAGCTCTCAGCATATCCTCTAGTATCTGATTTGTCCTCTCGGTCTGTCCATCCATCTGAGGGTGATATGCAGAACTGAAATTCAATTGAGTTCCCATTGATTCGTGCAGCTTTTGCCAGAACCTCGAGGTCAACTGAGAACCTCTATTGGACACTATTTTCTTGGGCACTCCATGTAAACACACTATTCTTCCCATATACAATTCTGCCAACTTCGCTCCACTATAAGTAGTCTTGACAGGAACAAAATGAGCTGATTTGGTCAACCGATCCACAATAACCCATATGGAGTCATACCCAGACTGGGTTCGAGGTAATCCAACTATTACGTCCATACCAACCTCTTCCTACTAACATTCTGGAATTTTCAATGGTTGCAATAATCCAGCTGGCCTTTGATGTTCAACCTTGACTCGTTAACATACATCACATAGTGCAACATATTTAGCTATGTCCCTTTTCATACCATCCCATCAGTAGCACGTCTTCAGGTCCTTGTACATCTTTGTACAACCGGGATGGATAGAGTAAGTTGAGTCATGTGCCTCCTTTAATATCAATTCTCGGAGACGCTTCTCATTAGGCACAACAATCTGTTTTTCAAGCCATAGAGTACCTTGGTCATCCTCATCAAATCTGAATTCTCTCCCCTCTTGGGTCCTTTACTTGATTTCCTAGATATCCTTTTCCTTCGTTTGACCATCTTGAATCTCTTGTTCCAGGGTTGGATTCACTTCCATTGCTCCCATCTCATTCACAAATCCAAGATTCAACTGTTCAAACTCCTTGCATAGCTCAGGTGGCAACTCCCTGACGGTAAGCTAGTGGCTTGCGCCTTTTCGACTCAAGGCATCAACAACTACGTTGGCTTTTCCTGGATGATAGTTGATTCCCACATAATAGTCCTTAATGAGTTCCAACAATCTTCGTTGCCTCAAATTTAGATTCGTCTGAGTGAATATGTACTTGAGACTCTTATGATCCATATAAACCTCACACCTATGACCAAGAATGTAATGTCTCCAATTCTTCAATGCATGCACTAAGGCTGCAAGTTCAAGATCATGCGTAGGATAGTTATGCTCATGTTTCTTCAACTGCCTGGATGCATAAGCTACTACTCAACCTTCTTGCATAAATACACATCCAAGTCTTTGTCTTGAAGCATCACAATAGATGTCGAAGCTCTTGCTCACATCTGACAATACCAACACAAGTTCTGTTGTTAACCTCTTCTTTAGCTTCTCAAAGTTGTCTTGACAAGCTTGAGTCCACTTGAAAGGCTTCTCCTTCACCAACAACTCAGTCATGGTCTTTGCTATCTTGGAAAAGTCATTGATGAACTGACGGTAATATCCTGCCATTCGAAGAAAATTCCTTATCTCTTTCACGTTCTGTGGTGGTTCCCACTTCAGCACATCTCTAACCTTCCCTTTGTCGAATGACACTCCTCCCCTAGAAATGATATGGTCTAAGAATGATATCTCCCTCAACCAAAATTGGCACTTGTTGAACATGGCATGCAACTGATGCTCTCGCAACTCCTGCAATGTCTGCCTTAAATGCTGGGGTTGGGCATGATGTTCTTCGACCCAATTAAGGTAAATATCCAATAACAAGTCGTGGAGGAAAAGATCGAATCCGAGTCGGGCAGAACAGACAAGTCCGCTAGGGGCCGGACTAGTCTGTTGGAAGTCAGAAAGTTGAACGGATGAGTCCGGTATCAGGCCGAACAAGTCTGTTTGTAGGCAAAACAAAGTTCCAGAAAGTTAAACAGACAAGTCCGAAGCAAGGCTTAGGAAAACATCATAAATATTTTCGGATTTGTCCGTAGCATTAACGGAAAAGTCAGGAAAAACAATAAAGAGCAAAACTGGACTAGTCCGGGGTCCAAACCAGTCAAGTCTGCCCTTCTCAGGGAGAACAACAGAGAGTTAGACAGACTAGTACAGGGTCCAAATCCGGACAAGTCCGCACTACAACAGGTTTTTATTTGCTTGTACGATTATAATTTATTTTAAATTTATTCCTTTTTATGTGGCTTAATGTTAAACATGTATAAGAATGTATGCAATGCATGATGGATGAAAATGGGGGGGGGGGGGTGTTATAGCTTGTTCTTTCCACGCTCTAGCTCTTTACAGCTCAAAGCATATTCTGATGCTACTTGGGCTAGTGATCCCTCTGATCGTCGGTCTCTTTCTACCTATTGTGTTTTTCTTGGTGGTTCCCTCATTTCTTGGATTATTAAGAAGCAGGTAGCAGTTTCTCGTTCGAGTACAAAGGATGAGTTGCGTGCTATGACTCTTGTGAGTGCAGAGGTTACTTGGTTGCGGTGGTTGCCTGAGGTCTTTGGTGTTTCTGTTAGTATGCCGACTTTTTTTGTCTGATGGTGATAGGAGAAAGATGAGTCCCGATCTTCCGAAAGGTAATGGATAAGTCGATTGATGGAGATCTCGACGTTGATGATCCGAGGCTCTCGAGTAGAACACGAAAAACCCCTGCAATCACTACACTACCGCTCCGTTGGTTATCAACCGTGCTTCACACGATTGACCTCGCCAAGAAGGCTAATCCCTGCAAGTGCAACCGAGAACACAAGCAAGAACATAGAAGAAGCAATCTGAAATTGCTGAATTGGGGTGTCACAAACCGATAAACGGCGATATTATTGATCTAAGCAAAACCCCATTGTTCATAGCGGCTACTATGGAGTATATATAGGTGGGAGGACGTCCAAGGGGGTGTTAGGGTCATGACCTAACCCTAATACACGAAAATAATGGACTTAGACTTGATACAAGGCCCAATGGCCCAATATGGTGGCGCAGCACCGTGACAGATTATGTACTCAATATTGTTTCGACAATTCCCCATTATGGCGAAGGAATTTAGATATGAGACCAGATCCATTGGAAAGTTTATCCTCTTCCCTTTCCGTGCATATGTGGAACGTCCAAAACGGAGTTCGTATGCGTCCTGGGCGTCCGTTTTAGTGGGTACTGCTCCTGGACTCCGAGTTGGATACGATTTGGAGTTTGGTTCGGTTTCCATCTTCTTTGAACGAATTCTCTGGTATTCCACGTCCCTAATACTCCCTCCAAGTACTCCTTGAACCTCTCCATGGATCCTAATCATAAATAAATCATTAAGTAGCAATCTATGCTCAAAAACATATAAGGAAATATATAAGAACGAGTTCACCTCTGAAATTAATTGTTGTGTATGAACTCTATTGATTGCATCTTGTATGTTCAATGGAGTGTTGTTTGTATTCATAGAAGTGATGTCCTCATCATACTCCCCTTCTTGAATTGGAGTCGTCCTCGACTCAAGTTCATCTCCTCTCATGTGTTGGTCGAAATGTTCAACACCATCAAATCTTCTTGTATGCAAGAATGGAGGAGGCCAAGGTGGTGGACGACATAGTGCGCCATCTTTATCTTGTCCATCAAATAAGAGTGCACATTCACTTGAGCCAGGATCCCAAACAAATAAACATTGTGTCATATTTATAGGTGCAATAATAATGTGCATGATCTCATCATTCTCCCCTTCTTTATGACAAGCCGTCCTCGGCTTGCTCGTATGTCCAACAAAGAGGCTTGCTTTGGAGGTAGAATGAGTGATGTCCATAATGCACAACCACAGTGAATAATGCTTTTGTTGTCCCTGCTGCAAGGAAAAAATACTAGAAAAACTTGTCAATACATTATTAGTGTTAGTGCATCCATTCATTTCACCATGTTGTTGCAGCACAAAAGGAGCTTGCACATTTGAACATATGTAAACTTTATGCACCATAAATTCACCCCTATCTTCATAGTTGCCTATAGCATGAAAAATATTTCTACTTAATAAAGGCAATTCAGATTGTGAAAATATTCTCCTCTCTACAATATTTAGATCACAAAGAGTGTCAAATTCAATATAACCCAAAGTATTTAGAGAAGACAAAAATTTCAGCTCATCATTTTCAGCAGTAGCGGTGATCAAATTATAAATTTCAGCACAAGTAGGTGAATCCAAAACACAATCATCTTGTACATTAATTTGTTTTTGCATAGGTGTAATAGAGTTATCAGCACACAACACTTTCTTAGCGCAACGACCAGTAGGAAAATCAACATGTGACAATGGTGTATAAATAAACGATTCTAATAGTTGCTCCTCCAAAATAGCATGATTGGTGGAAAAATTCAGAACATCCAAAAACTTCTCACCTTCTGTATTTGTAGAATGTTTTGCCTTACCATTTTCAGCAGTGATTTCGAGTGCATTATGAGTTTATCCATCTAAAATTTCACAAGTGTTGTTGAAAGCCTCGTTCTCTTTTGCATCATCTATATTATTTTCTATATTGTCCTGCAAAATGTTAGACACAAAAGGAGGTACAACAAGACTTTTTTCCTCAAATTGCTGAATTTCTTCTTTGCACATAGATACATTAGCAAAAGTTTCTCGCATAAGAATTTTCGTTTCTTTCCATGTTCGAGGTTTTTCTAATTCATTTAAATTGTTCCACCAAGTTAATGCACAATCTACTAATGCACTTGCAACATTTCTAATCTTTCTCCTCTCACACATATGACATTGTCCAAAAAATTTATTCGCCTCTATTTCCCAAGTAATATATTCATCATAACCAAAACCATCATAAGAAGGAAGAGATGGGAGAATGTAATTACTTCTTATGGAAGGTGTTGTAAAGGTGGTCTGAATGTCATGTGAAACCTTGGTTGATGTTTGATTTTTAGTGAGCAACTCCATCGCCGTCTTCATCATGTCCATCATCTCAGCATATAATGCATGATTCTTGCTTTTCCCTGACATTGTTAGTAGCAAACAGAAGACAACACAAAAAATATGTTATCCCTATCAACTACAAAGGATAATGGCAAATTGGAAGTGGAATCACACACTCTCAAGCGTCTTATCACGCTCTTACAAGTGTTCTTACCGACACTGCAGGTGGCAAACGGTGGCCGGTATGAAGAAACCAATGAAGCGTGGGATGATTGCAAAGGTGTATCGATTCTGCTCAAGAGTAAAGTGTAGCTTGGATGGCACTTTATATGTAGCAAGGATTAGCAACAATGAAATCAGATAGTAAAGTTGAGTAAGTGTCCAAAGTACTTGTCAAAGTTGCTGGCCTAAATGTGTTCCTAGTAGTTCAAGCTAGCAAGACATGAGACAAAACTAGATGACACAAAGAATGCAAGGACTTCTGTTTTTTGTTGTTGTTTTTTTCTCCTTTTTGTGCGGCTTTTGTATCTTCTTTTGCACTTGCCTTTTTCTTTTTTCTTCCTTTTTTTCAGAATGTGCTGCAAAAGAAGAACACAATGCAAACACTCAAAGATATCTCGTATGTCTGTTATAGATTTTCTGCTCAATGTTCTAAGGACAATTAAGCACCTTTATAGTCCCAAAATCTAAAAACTTTGAACAGAAATATTATAGATCTATCTCTCCTCTTTAATTTCAGTATATGGAAGATCTATTTTGGATAAGAACAATGGGAGATATTGCCCCCGAAATACAGACTGTTCAGAATTTCTAGATCAATAACAGATTCAGATGTAATGCAATTTCTACATCGTTAACTATATTTTCTGGGAGAATGATGAATAAAAAATTTATAGAAAACTTCTTAAGCTTTCCAGAAAGTACAAGAACTATAAAATCCGAGTTCGTATGAGCGAGATATGATGAAAATACCGAACTGAACAGAGGTGAATCTAATCTGGACGTGATAACGTGATTCAGAAGGATGAATCACACAATGCAAAACTCAAACTAAGACCAAAAACACTTTCTAAACCAGCAATATGACTCAACAACGGACACAAACTCAACAAAACCAAACTGAAAACGAAAGTTGCAAAGGCTCAATGGTGGTTTGGACAAAGTAATGAACAGATCTACTAAACTACAAGTTTTTTGTGGCTTTTTTGGTGGACTCTAGGTATGAAAAACAAAACTAATGTAATGGATAGATGAATTACCTAAAGGGCAACCTGGAAATCTGATACCAATTGATAGGAAAAAAGAAGATTCCCGATCTTCCGAAAGGTAATGGATAAGTCGATTGATGGAGATCTCGACGTTGATGATCCGAGGCTCTCGAGTAGAACACGAAAAACCCCTGCAATCACTACACCACTGCTCCATTGGTTATCAACCGTGCTTCACACGATTGACCTCGCCAAGAAGGCTAATCCCTGCAAGTGCAACCGAGAACACAAGCAAGAACGTAGAAGAAGCAATCTGAAATTGCTGAATTGGGGTCTCACAAACCGATAAACGGCGATATTATTGATCTAAGCAAAACCCCATTGTTCATGGCGGCTACTATGGAATATATATAGGTGGGAGGACGTCCAAGGGGGTGTTAGGGTCGTGACCTAACCCTAATACACGAAAATAATGGACTTAGACTTGATACAAGGCCCAATGGCCCAATATGGTGGCGCAGCACCGTGACAGATTCTGTACTCGATATTGTTTCGACAATTCCCGATGATGCCGAAGGAATTTTTATATGAGACCAGATCCATTGGAATGTTTATCCTCTCCCCTTTCCGTTGATATGTGGAACGTCCAAAACGGAGTTCGTATGCGTCCTGGGCGTCCATTTTAGTGCGTACTGCTCCTGGACTCCGAGTTGGATACGATTTGGAGTTTGGTTCGGTTTCCATCTTCTTTGAACGAATTCTCTGGTCTTCCACATCCCTAATACTCTCTCCAAGTACTCCTTGAACCTCTCCATGCATTCAAATCACAAATAAATCATTAAGTAGCAATCTATGCTCAAAAACATATAAAGAAATATATAAGAACGAGTTCACCTCTGAAATTAATTGTTGTGTATGAACTCTATTGATTGCATCTTGTATGTTCAATGAAGTGTTGTTTGTATCCATAGAAGTGATGTCCTCATCAGATAGTACAGGTGCTATCAGTATTGCTCGTGATCCGGTCAAGCATGAGCTTACCAAGCATATTGGTGATGATGATTCTTATACACGAGCACATGTATAGGACAGTGTTGTTGATCTTTAGTATGTGCCCCCAGAGCTTCAGCTGGCAGATTTCTCCACGAAGGCACAGACCCGAGCTCAGCATAGTTTTTATCTCTCTAAACTCAGTGTTCCTGATGCACCTTGAGTTTGAGGGGGGGTGTTAGCGATATAAGGGTTATTTGTATTTTTCCTTTTTATGTAAGGGATTTTTCGCATATTTGTAATCCCTTGTACCTCTATTTATTGTGGCCTCTGGCCCTCATAATAATACAAGCCTTACTCATAACATTTCTAAGGTTGTGGGATATTCTATCTGAGTTCTAGCTACAACCTGAAGTAGAGGATATTCATATTTGGAGGTTCTCTGCAGGTGGTCGCTACTCCACAAAATCAGCATATGAAAGCCTTTTCATTGGATTAACACAGTATGGTTCCTGGGAATGATTCTGGCAGTCATGGAGACCGCTGAAGTGTCATTTTTTTCTATGGTTGGTAGCTCACAAGAGGTATTAGACTGCCCATCGATTAGCAAAGAGGGGCTTAGATCATCCAGAAAAACACCCTCTTTGTGATCAGAAAGATGAGACTGTTATTCACTTATTCGTATCTTGTGTATTTTCTAGACAAATTTCGGTATTACTTTCTTTCCCAGGTGGTCCTTCAAGCCCTATCTCCGCAGCCTGGGGAGGTCGGCTTTGATGATTGGTGGTAAAGATCATATGATACAGTCAGTAGCAGGGAAAGACGTGGTCTTAATTCTATCATCATGTTGGGAGCCTGGACTATTTTGAATAATCATAATCGTTGTGTTTTTTATGGCTCTACCCCTTGTGTTGCGGCAGCTTTAGCTTTTGCTGGTGATGAGCGCTGCCTTTGGGAGACAGCAGGAGCTTGTGGATTATCACACTTAACTAGTTCTGTAACTGCAGACTAGGTTGCTCTTTTCATATTCTCTTGTGTCAAGTGCGTTTTTGTGTGGTTATTGGTTGTACGGTGTATTGTATATTTTTTCTTCTTCTTAATATAATGATACGGAGCTCTCCTGCGTGTTCGAGAAAAAACAAGTGGATCCTTACTTTCTAGTTATTAGCAGTAAGTTAATGGTTCAGAAATATAACTTTAATGAGCATATACTACAGGAAGCATGGTTGCAGAGCAATTATAATTCAATACATCATATTCTTCTGGCTTCTTCGATATTTACTTCGCTACGACACAGTGAACAAGTATACTCAAAGAACTGCGAGAGATAGTGATTGCAGTCAGTAGACACCCCGATTGCACGTCATGCACACCTGTGCATAAGAAGCGTGCGGTGCTCCTCACGGCGTCATACGCAGCAACCTTTCGCAAGAAACTCAAACGTTAAACCGGTCCCACCATCGCAGATAGAAGGTCCCTACATGGATCGTGTCTGTGTCTGCTAGCGGATTTACACCTTGCTTCCCTCAACCACCACTATCAACAACGGACTATGCCTCGACGCCCAAGTTATCAAGTTATATTGGTTTCCTGGGGCCCATATAACCAGCATGCACTCCGGGTTGCCCTCAACCCACCACTATTGACAGTGATACAAATCAAAATTTTGCAAGGGATCTTAAATGCAAACCGAGTATAACACCCTCATTTTCATGCATCATGCCCTAAATACATTCATATACATGTTTAACATTAACCCACATAAAGAGGAACGAGTTTAAAACTGCTTTGGAGCAAAACCGCACTTAAAATGTTGAAAAGTGCGGACTATTCCGATTTTAGTGAGGACTAGTCCGATTTCTCTCTGACTAAAAACAGACTTGTCTGGTTTTGCTGCGGACTAGTCCGATTTTGACTATGGAAACTTTCGAACTTGTCCGATTTTGTGCGGACTAGTATGATATTCCAAGAATCCTTGAAATTTTGCTAAGTCCCTGGATTTTTTCGGACTAGTCCGGTGTTCCAGCGGACTTGTCCGTTTTCCTATCTGACTAAAGTCGGACTTGTCCGATTTTAGGCCAAACTTGTCCGATTTTCTCTCTGTACATTTTCGGACTAGTCCGGTCTTTTTTCGGACTTGTTCAATATTTCGCGACTCCGAGTTGATCTTTTTTTTTATGACTTGTTTCTTGGGATTCACATTAACTGGGCCTAGGGACATCGTGCCTAAATCTTTTAAAGCCCATGTGGGACTCTAAACCGGCCTCTACTCATCCCAAACTCGAAATCCATCTAACCCTAGCCTCCACCTCTATATAAACAACTCCACTCCTTGGATTGACATCTATTTGCCACTTTTCCACCCACCCAAACCCTAGTTCGTGGAGAGGCACCACCAAGGAGGGAGGAGGAGATCCCAAGCAAGAAGAGGAAGAGGAGGAAACGAAAGAGGATCAAGATCTCCATCAAGTTTCGTTCTTCATCACCAATTCATCTCGAAGTTCATCCCCAACCCAAGATCATCAAGATCCAAGTGTTACCTCCAAGTTTCTTAATTCATTGGAGTTCTAAACACCTATTATACCTTCTATTCTCTTTTCCTTACGTGAATTCGACCCCTAATCTCCAAATTCATGTCGATCTAGAAAACCCTAGATTGCTTGGTCTGCGAAGTGCGGACTAGTCTGGCCTTCTGCAGACTAGTCCAATTTTGCTGACTAGATTCTATTGAATTAATTCTAA
Organism: Tuctoria greenei; assembly: GCA_036927565.1. Taxonomy (NCBI): domain Eukaryota; kingdom Viridiplantae; phylum Streptophyta; class Magnoliopsida; order Poales; family Poaceae; genus Tuctoria; species Tuctoria greenei. Next base: position 122,565,828 of record JAYESD010000006.1, read on the forward strand.
AATTAGATCTAATCACATCCAAACCTGTATAAACTTGTTAAAATCTATTAGAACTAGTTAGTGATCATTAAAAGCAATCTATTAACATATTCTACCTTGCATTTGCATTAATCATGCATGTCATGACATATTGAGTAATGTTTGTGCGCTCTTTGATTGTGTTTCTTGTCTTGTATGTTTATTGTGTGGATTAGACAGATTTGCGCTAGAGAGTGCCGCGGAGGATCTACAACACCAAGAGTTTGAAGGCTTTGACCCTAATCAACCGCAAGAGCAAGCCAAGTGTCCTTGAAGAATATTGATCCTGTTTCTGAAATAAATTTTTTGTTTGCAAAATTGCATGCTTGTGTCAAATTGATGGGAATCCTATGATAGGAAGTTTACTAGTTTTGTTTAACCACCATTGTCACCTGGAGTTCATGGTAGAGAGTCGGGACAGGATTTTTACCTTTTTGCTTCGCTTAATCAATTGGGATGGGAAACCACTATATTATTTAATTATGCATTAATGATATATTGATTATCATGAACTGGTTCAAAAGATGGTGATCTAAGCAAGCGTGGCTGGTGGATTGGATTGGATGCTATGGTGGTTTGCTTGCTTTAGATCTAAGGACCGGTTCATACGAGAATAAGCAAGGATTATAGTGCCACCATGAGGCCAAGTATGGGTGCGGTGTAGCTAATTAATTAGGGCTTTGCTAGTGCTATTTGTACCATTAAGGATGCCCGGGGAAGCGGTAGTCGGATTGGATTTGTTGATGATTGGTGGGACTACCTTGGGATCCGAATGGCTCAAGAGGGGGCCCTTAGTTGAAGATGTGCTCTGTGGGAGACATCGCCACCAGTGAAACCTCAGTGGGATCTAGATAGGCTAGTAATCCTTTGTAAAGACTATTTTGTGATCTCTTGACCATACACCAAAGGAAGTGTAATTGGCATAAGGGAGGTTCTTTAGTCGCCGACGGGTGATGAAATCACAAACACGTGGGTAAAGTGGTACAAACTCTGCGGAGTCTAATAAAACTATCATGATAGTTGTGCTCCCGGTTATGAGCACTGGGACAACTTGGTATTGGGATGGTGTTTGGAATGGTTATGGTTTGGTAATGGATATGGCTGGTTATGGTTTAATTCCTGGTATTGGATATGGTTATTGGCAAATGGTGAAATCTAGAATTATTGATGATGGTAGTGAATTCAGACTGGTATTATGATATTACTTATAATTATGATGGTTTTACTTCACATACATATGATATATTGCTTTTCAAATGTTTTATTGTACTTTTCAGCACTTAGCCATTATTATTGTCGTCATTTGAATCAGCCACATGTCATACTTTCCACACTTGCTGAGTACGACATGTACTCACTCTTGCAATCCCCCCACCAACAGTTTCAGGTGATGGTTGGGAGTGTCTTGAGGATAATGTGGAGTTGTAGGCCGTGTGTACCGTCAGATTTGCCTGTGGTGTTGCATGGAGCTGCGCTATACCCTATTGCTTTTGCTGCCTAGTTGTTTAGTTTTCTTAATTAGTTTATTTCCGTTGCATTAGTCAAATTTGTCATTAATATTCATCAGAGCTTGTATTCGAGGTTATTATGAATTGTGTAATAGAATTTGGTTAATTAATCCTATTCTTTGGTAATTTTCTGTATATCCTTTTGTGAATGCACTCGTGTATGTGTGTTGAATGTCCTGGGCACACATATGCGTTCACTTGGTTCATTTTCGGAATCGGGTGTCACTGATTGGTATCAGAGCCACAGGTTGACCGTAGGACGCAACCTAGATAGAATGGACACTTTGGAGCACATAGGAGCACTCAGGAAGCATTGTGATTCTTTTGGGTGTGCTGTTTGCTATATATATTGTTTGCTTGTGTGCTTAATAGAGGATTTTGGGATGCTTTAGCATTGCTATGTCTATCTAGGGTAGTATAGCTAGTTGTTTAGTTTCATATCCCTCGATGCATATAGTTGGGGACGTTTCTAAATTCTTACCTATTGCTTCTCTTCAGATGGTGAGGAATCGCAACCAGAGGGATGTCAATGATGTGGAGGAGAACCATGGAGTACCTCATAACGACAATAGACAAGGACCTGCTCGTGGAGCTATTAATATTGAGCATCTAATGGCTATGCAGAACCAGCTCATGCAGACCATGATACAAACTATGGGACAGCTACAGGCTGGCAATAACAACAATCATCCCCACATGCCTCCACCACCACCCCTGCCTCCTCATAACCGATTGGGAGAGTTTATGAGGGCTAGGCCGCCAACCTTTGCTCAAGCTGCCGACCCTATGGATGCTGATGATTGGCTCAAGTCCGTGGAGAAGAAATTTGCTATTGTCCAATGCAGTGACCGGGAGAAGGTGCTATTTGCTTCTCATCAGCTAGTTGGAGCAGCTGCGGATTGGTGGGATTCCTTATGCAATGCTCATGAGAACCAAGAGAGAATTACTTTGGCCGAATTCAAGGAGAATTTCGGTTCTCACTATGTGCCCGAGGGAGTTATGATCTTGAAGCGGCAAGAATTTGAGAACTTGAGGCAAGGAAGATCGAGTGTGGGTGAATACCTCAATAAATTCACTCAACTCTCAAGGTATGCACCTGGGGATGTGAGCCGGGACAGCCAGAAACAATACCTGTTCATGAGGGGCTTGAACAATGAGATCCAAGTGCAATTGCTCAATTGTGATTATGCCAACTTCCAGAAGCTAGTGGACAAAGCAATTGTGGTTGAGAACAAGATTTGTGAGATGGAACAAGACAACAAGAGGAAGGTGCCATATCAAGGACAGCCCCAAGGAAGTAATGTGCGCCCTCGCTTTGCACCACCTAATGCACCTTATTTCAGCTCTTCTATTCCTGTACAACGCCCTAGATTTGCACCGCGCCCAACTCAGTTTGTGCAGCAGCGCCCTGTCATGCAAGCAGCTAGGCCTCCAATGCCTTACGTGCCTCGTGCAAATTTTCTTGGTGCAAACGTTTAGAATCAGATTCTTCCAAATTTTGGTGGAGCTAGGAAGCGCTATACTTGTGGAGAAGTTGGACACTTTGCACATCAATGCCCTAAGTCAGGCCTCGGACAAGGAAGCAATGCGCCAAGACCGAACCCAAGATCCAATGGAGGACAGCCACAAGGGAATCATGGACAGCAGAATTTTGCTCATGGCAACATGAACCATGTCTCTACGGAGGATGCTCAACAAGCGGATGACGTAGTCATTGGTATGTTTCTCGCCAACTCCAACCCCGCGACTATGTTGTTTGATTCTGGAGCATCGCATTCATTAATTGCATCGAAGTATGTTGCCAAGTATAGTTTGCCTATCTCTCATATGAAGCTTACTCTATTAGTTAAGTCTCCTGGAGGAGAGATGAGGACAAATATATTATGTCCAAAAGTAAGCCTTAGAATAAGGGGGGTAGACTTCTCCGCCAACCTCATTGTTTTGGATTCTCAAGGATTGGACATTATACTTGGTATGGACTGGTTGAGGAAGCACAATGGAGTTATTGAGTGTGCCACGAAGACGGTTAAGTTGACTAATGAGGAAGGGATCACCATAGAGTTAGAAGCATCTCAAACTGCACTGAAGCAATTGGAGCTCAATCATATGGACGGTGTCACAATGGAGGAGATTCTGGTGGTGTGTGAATTTTTGGATGTTTTTCCAGATGAGTTGCCAGGTACGCCACCTGATCGAGATATTGAGTTTGTTATTGATTTAATACCTAGAACTGCACCTATAGCTAAGAGGCCATATAGGATGCCTCCTATGGAACTAGCGGGGCTCAAGAAGCAAATTCAAGAGCAACTAGAGAAGGGTTTTATTCGCCCCAGCTCTTCACCTTGGGGAGCACTCATTCTATTTGTGGACAAGAAGGATGGGTCACAAAGGATGTGCGTAGATTACCGAGCTCTCAACGAGGTAACAATCAAGAACAAGTACACCTTGCCACACATAGAAGACTTGTTTGATCATATGAAGGGTGCTTGTATCTTCTCTAAGATTGATTTGAGGTCGGGATACATTCAAATGAAGATTAGACCATCGGACATACCCAAGACAGCTTTTAGGACGCGGTATGGATCTTATGAGTACACCGTGATGTCTTTTGGATTGACAAATGCGCCTGCCTACTTTATGTACCTCATGAACAAGGTCTTCATAGAGTACTTGGATAGATTTTTTATGGTGTTTATTAATGACATTATGATCTACTCGAAGGATGAGAAGAAACATGAGGAAAACTTGAGGCTTACGTTGCAGAAATTGAGGAGCATCAATTGTATGCCAAGTTCAACAAGTGTCAATTTTGGTTGAGAGAAGTATCATTTTTGGGTCATATAATCTCAGAAGCAGGAGTATCGGTTGACCCCGGAAAAGTGAGAGACGTGTTGAAATGGGAGCCCCCGCAAAACGTAATGGAAATAAGGAGTTTTCTTGGAATGGCTGGATATTACCGTCGATTCATCAAGGACTTTTCCAAGATAGCCAAGCCAATGACGGAATTTCTAATGAAGGGAAAGGCTTCCAATGTACTCAAGCTTGTCAAAACAGTTTTGAGGAGTTGAAGAAGATGTTGACAACAACCCCAGTTTTGGTATTGCCGGATGTAAGCAAGAGTTTTGATATTTATTACGACGCATCGAGACAAGGACTTGGATGTGTAGTGATGCAAGAAGGTCAAGTGGTCGCCTATGCATCGAGAAAATTGAAGAAACATGAGCAGAATTATCCTACACATGATCTTGAACTAGCAGCCGTGGTACATGCATTGAAGATTTGGAGACACTATATCCTTGGACATAAATGTGAAATTTATATGGATCACAAGAGTCTTAAGTATATCTTCACACAAACGGATCTGAATTTGAGGCAACGAAGATGGTTGGAGCTCACCAAAGATTATGATTTGGGGATCAACTATCATCTGGGAAAAGCCAATGTAGTGGCCGATGTTTTGAGTAGAAAAGGAGTTAGTCATCAACTCACAGTTCGAGAGTTGCCATCCAAGTTATGTGAGAAGTTCAAATGGTTGAAACTCGGATTTGTGAATGAGATGGGAATAATGGAATTAAATCCAACCCTGTAGCAAGAAATTCGAGAAGCACAAGCCACGGATGAAGAGATCAAGGAAATCAAGGAAAGGACCGAAGAAGGGAGAGAATTCAGAGTTGATGAAGACAAACATGGTACCCTATGGCTTGGTAAGAGGATTGTTGTGCCTAATGTGAAGCGTATTCGGGAAACAATAATAAAAGAGGCACATGACTCACCATACTCAATTCATCCTGGTTGTACAAAGATGTACAAAGACTTGAAGACATGTTATTGGTGGGGTAGCATGAAGAAGGACATCGCTGAATACGTAGCATTGTGTGATGTGTGCCAATGAGTCGAGGCGAAACATCAAAGGCCAGCTGGACTATTGCAACAATTAAAGATTCCGGAATAGAAGTGGGAAGAAATCGGTATGGACTTCATAGTTGGTTTACCATGTACTCAGTTCGATTACGACTCGATTTGGGTAATTGTGGATCGGTTAACTAAGTGAGCCCACTTTATTCCCATCAAGACCACCTATAATGGAGAGAAATTGGCGAAACTATATATGGGAAGAATAGTATGTTTGCATGGAGTTCCGAAGAAGATAGTCTCGGATAGAGGTTCACAATTCACTTCCAGATTTTGGCAGAAATTGCATGAATCTTTGGGAATGAGGTTGAATTTTAGTTCAGCATATCACCCTCAAACAGATGGACAAACCGAGAGGACCAATCAAATTTTAGAGGACATGTTAAGAGCTTGTGCTTTAAAGCATGGGAAAAGTTGGGAAAAGAGCTTGCCATATGCAGAATTTTCATACAACAATAGTTACCAAGAAAGTTTGAAGATGTCACTATATGAGGCACTATATGGAAGGAAGTGTAGGACACCTTTATTCTGGAATGAAGCAGGAGAAACTCAAGTATTTGGTCCGAATGTGTTGCAAGAAGCCGAAAAGCAAGTCCAAATAATTCGTGAGAACTTGAGGGCTGCCCAATCAAGACAAAAAGGCTATGCGGACAATAGGATAAGGAAATTAGCCTTCGAAATGGGAGACCACGTTTACCTTAAGGTGTCACCAATGAGAGGTCATAAGAGGTTTAACATAAGAGGCAAGCTAGCACCTCGCTACATTGGACCATTCAAGATTTTGGACAAAAGAGGAAAAGTAGCGTATAAGTTGGAGATGCCAACTCAGCTTTCAGATGTACATGATGTCTTTCATGTTTCCCAGCTCAAGAAGTGCTTGAGAGTACCGGAAGAACAAGTGTCAATGGAAGGATTGGAATTAGAGGCAGATTTGGCTTATGCCGAGCAACCGGTAAAAATTTTGGAAACCAAGGAGAGAGTCACAAGGAACAAGGTTACTCGATGGTGTAAAGTTCAATGGAAGCACCACACAGAAAAATAAGCAACATGGGAGTTGGAGAATGATCTCAAAAAGGAATTTCCCTATCTCTTCTCTTCCGCGTCGAATCTCGAGGGCGAGATTCATTTTAAGGGGGGGGGGGGGGGTAGGTTTGTAACACCCTCATTTTCATGCAGCATACCCTACATACATTCATATACATGTTTAACATTAACCCACATAAAGAGGAACGAGTTTAAAATTGATTTGGAGCAAAACCGCACTTAAAATGCTGAAAAGTGCGGACTAGTCCGATTTTAGTGAGGACTAGTCCGATTTCTCTCTGACTAAAAACGGATTTTCCCGTTTTTGCTGCGGACTAGTCCGATTTTGCCTCTGGAAACTTTCGAACTTGTCCGATTTTGTGCAGACTAGTCCGATATTCCAAGAATCCTTGAAAATTTGCTAAGTCCCTGGACCTTTTTGGATTAGACCGGTGTTCCAGCAGACTTGTCCATTTTCCTCTCTGACTAAAGTCAGACTTGTCCGATTTTAGGCCAGACTTGTCTGATTTTCTCTTTGGACATTTTTGGACTAGTCTGGTCTTTTTCGGACTTGTCCGATATTTCGCGACTCTGAGTTGATCTTTTGTTTTATGACTTGTTTCTTGGGGTTCACGTTAAGTGGGCCTAGGGACGTCGTACATAACTCTTTTAGAGCCCATATGGGACTATAAACCAGCCTCTACTCATCCCAAACTCGAAATCCATCTAACCCTAGCCTCCACCTCTATATAAACAACCCCACCCCTTGGCTTGACATCTATTTGCCACTTTTTCACCCCACCCAAACCCTAGTTCATGGAGAGGCACCACCAAGGAGGGAGGAGGAGATCCCAAGCAAGAAGAGGAAGAGGAGGAAATGAAAGAGGATCAAGATCTCCATCAAGTTTCGTTCTTCATCACCAATTCATCTCCAAGTTCATCCCCAACCCTAGATCATTAAGATCTAAGTGTTACCTCCAAGTTTCTTGATTCATTGGAGTTCTAAACACCTGGTATACCTTCTACTCTCTTTTCCTTACGTGAATTCAACCCCTAATCTCCAAATTCACGTCGATATAGAAAACCCTAGTTCGCTAGTTCTGCGAAGTGCGGACTAGTCCGACCTTCTGCAGACTAGTCCAATTTTGCTGACTAAATTCTGTTGAATTAATTCTAAAATTAGATCTAATCATACCAAACCTGTATAAACTTGTTAAAATCTATTAGAACTAGTTAGTGATCATTAAAAGCAATTTATTAACAAGTTCTACCTTGCATTTGCATTAATCATGCATGTCATGACATATTGAGTAATATTTGTGCACTCTTTGATTGTGTTTCTTGTCTTGTATGTTTATTGTATGGATTTGACGGATTTGCGCTAGAGAGTCCGTGGAGGATCTACAGCACCAAGAGTTTGAAGGTTTTGACCCTAATCAACCGCAAGAGCAAGGCAAGTGTCCTTGAAGCATATTGATCCTGTTTCTGAAATAAATGTTTTGTCTGCAAAACTGCATGCTTGTGTCAAATTGATGGGAATCCTATGATAGGAAGTTTACTAGTTTTGTTTAACCACCCTTGTCACCTGGAGTTCATGGTAGAGAGTCGGGATGGGATTTTTACCTTTTTGCTTCGCTTAATCAATTGGGATGGGAAATCACTATATTATTTAATTATGCATTAATGATATATTGATTATCATAAACTGGTTAAAAAGATGGTGATCTAAGCAAGTGTGGCTGGTGGATTGGGTTGGATGTTATGGTTGTTTGCTTGCTTTAGATCTAAGGACCGGTTCATGCGAGAATAAGCCAGGATTATAGTGCCACCATGAGGCCAAGTATGGGTGCAGCGTAGCTGATTAATTAGGGATTTGCTAGTGCTATTTGGACCATTAAGGATGCTCGGGGAAGGGGTAGTCGCATTGGGTTTGCTGATGATTGGTGGGACTACCCTGGGATCCGAATGGCTCAAGAGGGGGCCCTTGGTTGAAGATATGCTCTGTGGGAGACATCGGCACTGGTGAAACCTCAGTGGGGTCTAAATAGGCTAGTAATCCCTTTGTAAAGGCTATTTCGTGATCTCTTGACCATACACCAAAGGAAGTGTAATTGGCATAAGGGAGGTTCTTTAGTCGTTGACGGGTGATGAAATCACAAACACGTGGGTAAAGTGGTACAAACTCTGCAGAGTCTAATAAAACTATCATGATAGCCGTGCTCCTAGTTATGAGCACCTGGAAAACATCCATGATTTGAGGGAACTTGGTATTGGGATGGTGTTTGGGATGGTTATGGTTTGGTAATGGTTATGGCTGGTTATGGATTTATTCCTAGTATTGAATATGGTTATTGGCAAATGGTGAAATTTGGAATTATTGATGATGGTAGTGAATTCAGACTGGTATTATGATATTACTTATGATTATGATGGTTTTACTTCACATACATGTAATATATTGCTTTTCAAATGTTTTTATGTACTTTTCAGCACTTTGCCATTATTATTGTCGTCATTTGAATCAGCCACATGTCATACTTTCCAAACTTGCTGAGTACGACATGTACTCACCCTTGCAATCCCCCCACCAACAGTTTCAGGTGATGGTTGGGAGTGTCTTGAGGATAATGCGGAGTTCTAGGCCGTGTCTACCGTCAGCTTTGCCTGTGGTGTTGCATGGAGCTGTGCTATACCCTATTGCTTTTGCTGCCTAGCTGTTTAGTTTTTTAATTAGTTTATTTCCGTTGCATTAGTCAAACTTGTCATTTATATTTATTAGAGCTTGTATTCGAGGATATTATGAATTGTGTAATAGAATTTGGTTAATTAATCTTGTTATATGGTAATTTTCTGTATATCCTTTTGTGAATGCACTCGTGTATGTGTGTTGAACGTCCTGGGCACACATATGCGTTCACTTGGTTCATTTTTTGAACCGGGTGTCACACCGAGGCTTGCTTTAGGTTGCGAATCGATAAATATCAATTGTTAGTGGCTGCAGTTTCCTCTGAAGAATCTGCCGTGGCAGCTCCGAGATGGCAATTCCCACCTCCGAATTGGACTCCTCATCAATCGCCTTCGTCGCGTGCCTCTCGATATGATTAAACATAAACGAGGAATGCAATTTAGTAATGTAATAAGTGGAGATGCCTTATAACTCGAGAATAGCTAACTTTGAAGGAACTGAAAGGTATGTCTCTGCTGTGCCCAGAAACAGAGGAAAAGCAAGTAGACAAAAATAGATTATGGAATCAAGTATGCCTTGTACAAAAGAATATAGTTTGGCAATGAGTAAACTATATGAATGACAAGAAATCCCCATGCTGTACAAACAGTACAGTAAAGGATCTGTGTTGACCCTACTGTTGGGGAAAAAGATTTGAGCTTAGCAAAGTGGACTTTGAAAGAATTGAATTATGAACTTCAATAACACAATTATGTAATGAAGTTTCAAATGGAGAACTTTCTACTGTGAGATCAATCCTAATGGAGCTGGGATTTTTGTAGTAGTTCACCGATGTACTAGGGAAGGTGCTAGAAAATTTTCAGCTTAAGAAATCGCAGGATGTGGTCTCCAAAATTTCACAAAGCTTTAGTCTTCACTGACTTTTCCTAGTGAACATGTACCTTTGACATGATCAACAGTGAGTGGTATTGTTAGGGAAGGTCTTAATGGTTCTAACAAAATTGGTTTCACAGTTTTATCAGCTTTCCACAGGTAGATATTGAGTATAAAAGTTTGGAAGGAATTCTGAAATTTTTCTGTACATTTCTGAATTTTCTATGGACATTGGGGATTTTAGCACTGTTTAGTCCACTAAATAAAGTTCATTGAACTTCAAATTGTTACTGGAGATCAAGGACATTTTAATGACCATTCTGACAAAAATTGGGAATCTTCCAATGAACAGAAAATGAGTAATTAATTTCCCAAGCAAATGGATCAGAGCAATTAATTATAACAATGCTGGGACTTTCATTACAATTAAATTGCATCACTGCAAATTCTATGTAATGGGAGTCTACCATAATTTATTTGGGATTTTTTTAGCAATTCTACTAGGAGAAAAGTTTTTTGAAGTTTGCTACAATTCTAGATTTATTTATAAATAATAAAGTTTGACTTAACTCAAATCGGGCCCACTCATTTAAAACGACCACCCAGAAAGGGGCCACACTCGGGGCTACTGAGTTCACCTGAGCCACCACACAGGATCCGGCACCACAGGTTGATCTCGCACGGGCACGTCCTCACCGACGGCTGGGGTCCGCACAGGACTTTCTTCAACCTTGGACAAACGGTGCGCCGTTGCCGGAGACGGGCGTAGCTCTCGCCGGAGCTCCCTTCCGATTGTAAAATTGTTAGTGATATGTCCAAGAAGCAATCATAACAATTCGGGTTAAGGCATGTTGGATATTTGATCCATGAGTAATTAGAGTACTAATGGGGCTGCGACCTAAAAGCCCATTAGTACGCCTATAAATACGAGGGGAAGGGTTAAGGGCTGATTACTCTACTATGTGACATCCCTAGCCGCCACCCCTCATAGGCCTCACGCCAAGACCCTTGCCGCGTGCGCGGTGCTAGCACACCGGCACACGACATTTCTCTCCGTACGTGTGGACTCCGTGGAGGCGCTGATGCTACTGCTGCGCTGATCGGCTACAACGAACGTGATCATCTACCTACTGTCATGACGAGGACGAGGAGGAGATGAATGAGATCGTCTACTTCTACACCGACTCACGTCTAGTTGTAATGATCTATGAACTCTATACTCGCATGTTTCCTGGGTGATGTGGTAGAATTGCTAGAGTAGCGTACCGCCAATTTTCTAACAGCGGCATCAGAGCCAGGTTGCATAGTTTCTTGTCTGGATCTTGTCAGTAGATGCGATCTACTGCAAACACATTCATATGATGAATTTTTATTGCACGGTTTTCGGTGTTTGGAATTGGTTAGAGTAGAACGTATATGACTAAAGGGTCAGTTCATACTCCTTCCATGTTGTGTGCGCAACCTTTCTCTACCAACTGGAATCACCATCGGGACTAATCATGTACATAGCTAACAGATTGAGCCAACAGACCACATTCACGAGACGAGATCTTCTCATCAATAACCAGTCACATTGAAAATTGAGGCACTCTGAATCGCTCGGATTCGGGTTGATTTGATCAACCTGATGAAATTTTCATAGTGATTTCATAGATGTGATCTATGTAATTTCGTTGTTGTCTGGTATAGCGATTACATAATATCGTTTTGCGCTAGAAACCATTCCTCGCTTCACTCATTTTTGCAGGGAATGATGTTAATGGTATGGCCTTGATGTAATGTGATGATCTGTGTGTAATATTTTTGCAGCCTGCGAGTTGCAAATTAACACAACCGGGTTGAGGTTGTCACATAATTGTATAATGACCTTCATGTCGACCTGGGATGTTTGATCTCTCATGTAATTTATTTGATAGCTATTAGATGTATTAGCTTCTTTTATGTTCATGGAGATGTCTTCAAGCATGGTAGAGATGGTGATCATCACATGAAGGGAGGCACGACATCTTAGATCATGATGGCGCCATGGCGATGGAGACCACTATGATTCTAAAGGATGTACTATTCACAATGTGGTATGATCATATGTCTGTGATGTTTACTTATTACTATTCTTTTCGTGCTTTTCATATGGTGGATGTTTAGTCAAGATAGAATAGCTTCCCTCACAAAAGTTGAGTATTTGATGCCATTTACCAATAGCTACACCTATGTCATTTTGATCGTTGTGTGGTAGGTTTCCCAAAGCAAAATACCATCATCTATCATAATACATAGGGTGAATGTTGGACATTCACATGCATAGTGTTGGTTTACTCAACAAAGCTATCAAAACAGTTTTGAGCTTTATGGCATGGAGTTGGGAGCCGGGGCATTGGATGTCACCCAACAAACAAGAGTCACATACAGATATGATTAACAATTGTTGTTTACCCATATCACTAATTTTCTAGCAGTGAAGCCAAAGCTCACTAGAAATTAGTGAATATAGATCTTGGACCACTATATGTCGTCAGAGAGAGGATGATACTCATATAGTGGTAGTTTATTTTGTTAAATAGTTAATAGAAGATTGATACATAAAATAATGGTAGAACTTGCGTATTTATTTTCTATTGTAGATCATGTCTGCTAGTAACAATTGCGGTTTCAATTTGCGATCTGTGCTAGAAAAGGAAAAGCTCAATGGAGCTAACTTTATCGATTGGTACCGCAACCTGGGAATTGTTCTAAGGCAAGAGAAAACCGAGTATGTTCTTATGCAACCATACCTGATAACCTCCCCAATGATGCAACAGTTGCGGCACGTAGATCTTATCAGAAGCACTGCGATGATGCGCTTAATGTAAGCTGTCTCATGCTTGCCACTATGTCTCCTGATCTGCAAAAATAGTATGAGCATACAGATGCTTATTCTATGATTGAGGGACTGCATGGAATATTTGAGAACCAAGCTAGAGTTGAGAGATACAAAATCTCTGTCCTTGTTCTCATTCAAACTAACGGGGGGTAGCTCGATCAGCCCTCATGTAATCAAAATGATTGGTTACATTGAGAGTTTGGGTAAACTTGGTTCTGAACTCAAGGATGATCTGGCTGTTAACGTTATTCTCCAGTTGCTCCCACCAAGCTACGAGCCGTTTATATTGAATTTTCAAATGAATGGCATGTAGAAACATTGGCTGAATTGCATGAGATGCTCAAAACAGCGGAAGAAAGCATTAAGAAAAATGTCACTCATGTGATGATGGTCCAAAAGGAGAATAAAAAGAGGAAGCGTGTGACGCATCCTAAAGGCAAAGGCAAGGGAAAGGTTCCCGATGAGCCATCGAGTTCAAAGTCTAAGTCAAAGGGCAAATCGGGCCCTTCTCCTGATGATGAATGCTTTCACTATCATGCTAAGAGGCATTGGTTTAGGAACTGCAACAAGTACTTGGAGCATCTGAAGAAGAAGAAGGGAAGTGAGACTTCTGCTTTAGGTATAAATGTTATAGAAATTAATATTGCATTATCTTTTAGTGAATCATGGGTATTTGATACTGGATCAATGATTCACACTTGCAAATCATTGCTAGGTCTGAGTGAGACTAGAAGATTTTCAAAAGGCGAGTTGGATGTCTGTGTCGGTAATGGAGCAATGGTTGCAGTCATAGCTGTCAGGACCTACCATTTGTCATTGCCCTCAGAATTAGTTTTCGAATTGAATTATTGTTATTGTATTCCTACTTTGAGAAAGAACGTTATCTCTTCTTCATGTTTATTAGAAGTTGTTGGTTATGAGATTGCAATAAGGAACAAATATTGTTCTATTTGTTATAATAATATTTTCTATGCTTAATGTCCATTGGTGAATGGATTATATGTTCTTGATCTTGAGGATAAAAGTATGTGTAACATTAATACCAAAAGGGCTCGACAAAATGATCTAAATCCCACTTTTATTTGACATTGTCGTTTAAGTCATATAAATGAGAAATGCATTGAAAAACTCCATAAATATGGTTTACTAAGCTTATTTGATTTTGAATCACTTGACACATGCGAGTCTTGTTTGCTTGGGAAGATGACCGAAGCACCATTCACTGGTCAGAGTGAGAGGGCAAGTGACATGTTGGGACTTATACATACCGATGTATGTGGACCAATGAGTTCAATAGCCAGACATGGTTTTTAATACTTCATCACATTTACTGATGACTTTACTGGATATGGATATGGATATCTAATGAGGCACAGGTCCGAATCCTTTGAAAAGTTCAAAGAATTTCATAATGAAGTACAAAATCAATTGGGCAAGATAATTAAACTTTTGCGATATGATCGTGGGGGTGAAGGTGCATCTAGTCTAATCCCTGTGGGTTTTGATGATTAATGACAACACTTAAGGGACTAATGAGCATTACAAGTGTAAGTACATGTAATTGAAAAATGGACGATGTTGGATACACTCAAAGGAAAAAGAGAAAAAAAAGGCGAAAAAACTCGAAGAGTAGAACTTAGGTTTTTAAATTCTTTGTGAGGAGTTTAGCCACATATACTGAGTGTGTTCAATGTGTCAACGTGTTGAGAATCTCCTAAGAGCTCATAGTCCAAGTTAGATTAGATTGAGAGATGAGTTGAGGCAGCCTAGGCCGGATTAGTCCAACCACATTGGACTGATCCGATGTTAGGCGGACCAAGAGTTGCTGTGTGAGTCCAGACTTGTCCGTTTGGGAATGGACTAGTCCGTGGTGGGTGTGCATGAGTCCTTCTAGGGCTATGTCCTGAAGGACCAGACTAGTCTGCCCTGGGGGTCAGACTAGTCCACTTCTGACCGGAAAAGTAGTTTATGTGTGAGACCGAACTAGTCCATTTCGAGTCAGACTAGTCTGCTCAATCAGACTAGTTCGTTTTTAGTCAAACTAGTCTGCTGTGGAGTTGGAGGTGGCTGTAACTCCTGGATGGCCAGACTTTTCCGCCCTAAGGGGCTGGACTAGTCCAATGAACCAGACTTGTCCATTCTCAATCAGACAAATGTTTCAGTAGGTGATCGGACTAGTCTGTTCCTGGACGGACTAGTCCGTTGCCTTGTGACCATTTGAATTCAAAAGGTGGTGGGGGACTTTGTGTTTGGTCAAGGTTGACATCACTGGTCCCCACAGGCTGGACTAGTATGTGGTCAAAGACTGGACTAGTCCGCACTTTTTCTGGTGGCTATGACTATTTTCCGGGACCCCTATAAAAAGGGATCCCCCGGCCCTCAAAGGGCCTCTCTCGAACCCTAGGGCCGCCAAAGCCTTCCTAGAGCCTTCCTAGTCTTCTGTCGACATTCTTGGAGTCCTAAGAAGGGTTTGATTGACTTTGAGCTCTTGGTTGATTCTTTCGATTTGATTCATTGATTTGAGTTCATGTGGGTGTTGATCTCTGATCTTTTTGAGCTGTAATCTTGTGGGAGCCTCAGATTGTGAGTTTCCCCATGAATTTGGTGATTACCCCCGTGATTTAGAAGAACTAGCCAGTCGTTGTGGTGGCTAGGTGAGGAAAGGGTTGATCGAAACCCGGCCTTCCATGGGATCCTCAACATGGATGTAGGCTTCTTTTGTGGAGTTGAACCACAGGATAAATCATGTGTCTTGTGCCTTTAATTTTCCTTCCTTGTTCTTCGCTAGATCAAGTTAGGGTTCCACACATTCTTCGTCTTAATCTTGCAATTCGCCTCGATCTAGTTGTTTTACCTTTGTGCATCTCCATTACTAGATTGTTAGGTTTATATACTTCACATTTCATCATGTAGATTTCATAGAATTATATTAAAATCTAACCTTTTGTTAAGTTCAACTTCCTGACCGGACTTGTCTGCCCCATGCCGGATTAGTCCATACTCTTTCTACTAATTAGCTTTTCTTAAGTTAAATTTTAGTTTATCCGCCTATTCACCTTCTGTCTAGGCAAATTTCAATTGGTCTCAGAGCCTAACTCTCCCAAAAGCTTAATCGCTTAGAGAGGAGATGGGGGAAAACGGTCAGAAATGCTTTCCAATCATCAACCCTACCACCAACGGCAAAAACAGCGACAACGGCGAACAAGACTCCAACCCTATGCCACAAGAGAACAATGACAAGCCAAATTCTCCTCCTTACGATGGCGAAACCGAAGATGAATATGAAGAAGTGAAGCGCCTTGCGGATCTTCTTCAAATGGCAATAGATGAGGCTAAGAGGAGGAGAAGGCTTGAGAAGGAGAAGAAGCTCAAGAATCCCGAAGAGGACTACACGCAATATCCTTTCAACTATGAGCGCCTCAATTCTCATTTCAACTATCTTTATATCCAATGGGCAAAGCTCCACAAGCTGATGGGACTAACTATACTATGTGGAAACACAACATGAAATTGCATCTTATTTCTCTCAATCCTACACTTTGTCATGTTGTTTGCACAGGTGTAGATATCCCCGTGGACGAAGAAGAGCTGACCCCGGAGAAAGAGCAACTAATTCATTGCAATGCTCAAGCGGCGACCGTGCTCAACTTATCCTTGAACCAAGAAGAATTAAATAAAGTGGATGGGTTGTAGAAAGCCAAAGAGATTTGAGACACGCTCAAGGTTTCTCATGAAGGCAACCGGTCCGTGAGAGAAGCCAAGATTGAGATGATTGAGGGGGAGCTTGGAAGATTCACCATGGAAGAAGGCAAAACCCCTCAAGGGATGTACAGCGGACACAAGACCCTCATCAATAGGAGTCGGGTGTATGGATGCAAGAAGTGGACAAACCATAAGGTGATCAAGAGAATGATAATAGCGTTCATTCCTCGCAATATGACGCTTTGCACACTCATCCGTGAGAGTCCAAACTTCTACAAGATGACTCCAGATGAGGTGCTTGACAAGATTATCAAACACGAGATGATGGAGATGGAAGCGCACCACGTCAACGACCTTGCCAAGGTCACATCATCCAAGAAGAAATGTATTGCTCTCAAAGTCTCACCCGAGTCCAAAGGAAAAGAGGTGCAAGCTTCAAGCAATGATGATGAAAGTGAAGAAGAAGAAGAAAGCACTGACATGGACGATGAGGAATTGGCCTTCTTCATCAAAATATTCAAAAGAATGATGAGGAAAAGAAGAGGGTCAAACTATGAGAGGAAGGGCAAGGACAAGAGCAAGTCAAGACCAATGAGGGCTTGCTACAACTATGGTGAGTACGGGCACTTTATTGTGAATTGCCCATATGAAAAGGAAGATAACAAGAAGAAGAATAAGAACAAGGATGAGAAGCCTCAAGAGAGGAAGACATTCAAGAAGAAAAAAGCACATGGGCACGCTCATGCTGGCAAGGATTGGGACTTTAACGATGAACCTTTCTTTGAAGATGAGGCGGGAGTGGCAACCGTCACCATCAAGAAGCCAACGATGAAGAAGACTCTCTTGCAAAACAACGAAGAGTGGAGAAGATCAAGCCACACATGTCTCGTGGCCAAGGAGGGAAAGCGAAAGGTTAAATCTAAACTCTCCTTGCATTCTATTAAAGATGAGGATTTTGATAGTGCTAGTGAGAATGAGTACATGTTTAAAGGCTTAAGTAAAAGTATTTTAATTAAAATGAAAAAGCTTTTTAATGAAATCTTAGACAAGGAAGAACTTCTTGAGGAACAAGATGAATTGCTTGTCACAGAGAGGCAAAAGAATCTTGACCTTGAGAAGCTTCTTGAGCTTGAGAGGGAAAAGAATGAGGCACTTGAACTTGAACTTGCAAAATGCAAGGAGGCTTCCTCAAGCCTCAAGAGTTCGAATGTTGTACTCCAAGATGAACTTGTGAGCTTGAACAAATCCCACAAGAGTCTTGAGGCACAATTAGCAACTCTTAAGTCAAGTGTTCCTTCTTCTTCCTCAACAAGCTCAAACTTTCCTAAAATGGAATCAAACACCAAAACATATGTGCTAACCTTGTGCTTGATTTGAAAAACGAGCTTAACTTGGCAAAGAGCAAGAGCACACTTAAGGGTGGTATCTTTTACAAGGTGAAGACCATGTATGCACGTAGTGCATACTCGATCACCAGATCTCCCTTGATCAAAGATGGTCTTGGCTATTCAAGGGGTGGAAAGCAACATGCTAGAATTCCCAAGAATAACAAGATGCAAATTAAGTTTGTCAAGGAAGGCTCATTTCAAGTCAAGAGTGAACATCATCCATCTACATCTCTTGAAATAGTAAAATTTGACAAAGATGCTCAAAATGGTAAAAATGTCAACTTAACCATGTTTCATGACTTTGATGCATCTTATGTGCTAATGAGAAACAAATTTGGTTATACCTATGCTAAATATGTTGGGTCACACCGCAAGATCCCAAAGCCTTGTGTGTGGGTGCCCAAATGCCTTGTCACTAACCTCAAAGGACCAACCAAGTTTGGGTACCTAAAACCAAAGCCTAAATCTGTTTTGTAGGCTTACTCCTCCGGCGGTATAAAATGGATGCTAGATAGTGGATGCACCAATCACATGACCAGATCGAGAAGAATGTTTTTGGAGTATGAAGAAAATGAAGAGCCAAGTCAAGGTATCTACTTAGGCGACAATAGTCAAGGCAAGGTACTAGGTATCGGTAAAATCTCTATTTCTCTACAACACATCATTTCAAAAGTCATGCTTGTTGAGTCCTTAGATTATAATCTCTTATTTATTTCTCAATTATGCAAAATGGGGTATAATTGCTTGTTTACTAATGAGGGTGTGATTGTCACTAGAAGAGTTGATAACTCAATTGCCTTCAAGGGTGTGCTCAAGGGAAAGCTTTATCTCGTGGAGTTCACCACGGATAAAACTCAACTTGACACATGCTTGATTGCAAAGACCAACATGGGGTGGTTGTGGCACCATAGGGTAGCCCATGTTGGTATGAGGAATCTTCACAAACGTCTAAAAGGCAATCACGTCCGAGGTCTTAAGAATGTTGTCTTTGAGGAATATAGGCCTTGTAGCACGTGCCAAGCAGGGAAACAAGTCGGAGTAGCTCATCCCGCCAAGAATGTGATGACGACAACAAGACCATTGGTGCTGCACATGGACCTCTTCGATCCCATTGCTTATATAAGCATTGTCGGTTACAAATATGCTTGGGTTATTGTTGATGACTTTTCCCGCTTCACCTGGGTTTTTTTGGATGACAAAGGTGAAACCCAAGGTGTCCTCAAGAGTTTCTTGAGGAGATCTCAAAACGGGTTCTCCTTGAGAATCAAGAATATAAGAAGAGACAATGGCCCCAAATTCAAGAAAATCCAAGTTGAAGAGTACATGGACGAGGAGGGCATCAAGCATGAGTTTTGGTACCCTACTCACCCGAACAAAATAGGGTGGTCGAAAGGAAGAACCGAACTCTAATAGAGATGTCAAGAACCATGCTTGATGAGTAAAAGACTTCCGATCAGTTTGGGCAGAAGCGGTCAACACCGCTTGGCATGCCACAAACCATCTCTATCTCCATCGCCTATTGAAGAAGACTCCATATGAACTTCTAATGGGTAACAAACTAAGCATCTCCTACTTTAGAGTCTTTGGTAACAAATGCTATATTCTTAACAATAAGTCTAGAATTTTGAAGCTCGCTTCAAAACCCGATGAAGGTTTCTTGCTTGGCTATGATTCAAACACCTACTCCTATCATGTCTTCAACAAAACCTCCAATTGTGTTAAAATTGCACGTGATGTGGTGTTTGATGAAACTAATGGCTCCCAGGTGGAGCAAGTTGATTAATGTGTGATAGATGACAAGAGGCACCATGTATGGCGTTGAGAAGGATGGCACTTGGCGATATAAGACCTCAAGAGCATAAAGGCCCAAGTGACCCATCCTCAAACAAGAGGTGCCGAAGCTCAAGATCAAGTCCAAGACCACCAAGATAAACAACAATATCAGGATCACCATGACCAAGGAAATGAAGATCAAAATGGTGGCAATGTTCAAGGGGGAGACTATGAAGATGAGGGAGATGAAGAAGTTGACTCAAGACCAAGTGTACCGCACCCAAGAGTCCATCAATGTGTTCAACGGGATCATCCCGTTGACAACATACTTTGAGACATCTCCAAGGGGGTAATGACTCACTCTCGTATGGCTAATTTTTGTGCTCACTATTCCTTGGTGTCTTCTTTGGAGCCATTTAAAGTTGAAGGTGCCCTACGAGATCTGAATTGGGTGATAGCCATGCAAGAGGAGCTCAAGAACTTCAAGAGGGACAAAGTATGGGAGCTCGTGAAAAGACCCAATGCCAATGTTGTAGGCACCAAGTGGGTCTTCCGCAACAAAAAATATGAGCATGGCATGGTAACAAGAAGCAAAGCTAGACTCGTGGCCAATAAGTACTCTCAAGTCAAAGGTTTGGATTTTGATGAAACTTTTGCTCCCATAGCGTGGCTTGAATCCATTCGCATATTATTGACCTATGCTACTCACAACGATTTCAAGTTGTATCAAATGGACATGAAAAGTGACTTCCTCAATGGACCGATCAAGGAGGAGGTGTATGTGGAGCAACCACCTGATTTTGAAGATGATAAGTATCATAACCATGTCATTAATCTTCATGAAGCTCTCTACAGCCTCAAACAAGCTCCAAGAGCTTGGTATGAGTGCCTTAGAGATTTTCTCATTAATGTTTTTAAGATAGGAAAGGCCGACGATACACTCTTTACTAAGAACATGGATGATGATTTATTTTTATGCCAAATTTATGTCGGTGACATAATATTTGGTTCTACTAACCAATCTTTTTTTGTGAAGAGTTTAGCAAAATCATGACAGAGAGATTTGAGATGTCGATGATGGGAGATTGAACTTCTTTCTAGGTTTCCAAGTGAAACAACTTAAGGAAGGCACCTTCATATGTCAAACCAAGTACACCCAAGACATTCTCAAGAAGTTTGACATGGAGAAAGCCAAGCCCATCAAGACTCCCAAGGCAACAAATGGACATCTTGATCTCAAACAAGACGGCCCTTGCATCGACCAAAAGGTATACCGCTCCATAATTTGATCACTTTTTTACCTTTGTGCATCTAGGCCCGATATTATGTTAAGTGTATGCATGCATGCAAGGTTTCAAGCCGCTCCTAAGTAGGGTCACTTGACAGTCGTAAAGAGAATCTTATGCTATTTAGTTCATACACCTAACTTAGGATTGTGGTATCCCAAAGGGTCCAAGTTCAATCTAATCGGATACTCTGATGCGGATTATGTTGGATGAAAGTGGATAGGAAAAGTACCTCTGGGACTTACCAATTCTTGGGTAGGTCTCTAGGATCACGGTCATCCAAGAAACAAAATTCCATTGCCCTATCCATAGCCGAAGCAGAGTATGTCGCAGCCAAAAGTTGTTGTGCACAACTTCTTTGGATGTGACAAACTCTAGGGGATTAATGTCTCAATATGAACCATATTCCACTCCTATGTGACAATGAAAGTGCTACTAAGATTGCCCATAACCATGTTGCATTATAGAACTAAACACATTGACATCCGACACCATTTCTTGAGAGATCATAAAATGAAGGGGGATATTGTCATTTCACATGTGAGAACGGAAAAACAACTAGTCGATATGTTCACCAATCCACTAGATGAAAAACGTTTTTGTGAACTTAGGAATGAGCTAAATATCCTTGATTCCCGAAATGTGGCTTGAAGTGTTGCACATCTGATTGTTAGTTATTCTCTTCAAAATTGTGCATGCTTTCGAAAACTTGCCTTCCTCAATTTTCTAGCAAACTATTTTTTATTATTATCTCATTGAACTATGGTCATTGTATGATTGTTTGTGTGATTTAGTTGCCATACTCCTTGAGAATATTTGCAAAAACTTAGTTCATATGGATCATTCCTTACAAATCTCTCAATATATATGATGATTTGTTGTTTAGGACCGGACTAGTCCAACCCCAAGGTCGGACAAGTTCGACATCCTATACAAGTACAGACAGGCTCAGACAAGTCCACACCGGACTTGTCTGGCCTATCACTGGACTTGTCCCAGATTTTTTTGGACCTGGTCTGGCGCCCGGACTTGCTTGGTATCCCCACCGGACTAGTCTGGACCTTTGGGGACTTAAACCCCAGCGTCGGGCCCGACTCCTCATATCCTCCAAACCTAAAACATGCGCCTCTCCCTCATCAAAAACGCCCCCATTTGCTATTTTTGAGGTGTTCCACCAAAATCCTTGAAGGATTCGTCTAATCACCTCCTTGAAGCTTCGAGAAGTCAATCCCCAGACTTCTCCGCCTTCTAATCCGGTGTTTTGCTCGGATTCAAACCCTAAAGGTGAGTTTTTGAGAAAAACCTAATCCCTTTGAATCCTTTTAAAAGCCCTAAATTCAAAATACAAAGTTCATATTGGAGAAATTAAAATTTTAATGGGAAAAAGAAATCAAATTGGAAACTGAAAAATTCAAACAAATTTAAACCTCAATTGAGGGAATTCAAAAATTCAAACCAGCTCCTATTCAAACTTTGCCAAAATAAATATTTGACTTCACAATTAGCTTCCAAATATTCCAAATAGCACCCCTTTAAAATTTTATAAGATTTGGAGCAAAATTTCTATTTAATTCAATGGGTACATTAAATTCCATTCAAATTCAGATTTCAATTTGAATTTCACCTGAAACTTGACCAAATTTGAAATCAAACTCCAGATTATGAATCTACACATTTGAATTGACCTCTCCACAAAAAACTAGAATTTTTGGACAAGTCTAGGTGGGAGAATTGAAGTCCAGAGAAGGGATGAGGATGGGCACTGTGGGACCCACTGGTCAGCCTCTCCAATACGTGAACTCACGCTGGACTATGTCTCCCCGCCGATCAATGCCGCCACCGTGCGCCAGCCCGACACCCGGCCATGCAAGCAGCTCCGTGGCACCCAGAGTGGATTTATAATCCTCTCATCGTGCCTTGTCGGTTATACTCATTCCCCATGTCACCGTCGCTCCTCTGCTCGCCGCAATAACAGAGCAGCACCGCCTCATCGTTGCTCAACTTTGCCGGCCAAACGAAGCAAGCTTTCGCCATGCTCCCAACAGCAAAAGGTGGCGCAACTTTTTGCTCTTCCTTACCATCCCCTCTCTTGCTTGATTCACTACTTATCGGTGTGGTATTTTTAACTTCCTCGCCTCCATTAGGGTGAAGCCCGATGACCGTCTCTGCCTCCCCGTCGCGCCGATGCCACAGACCATCTCTTAAGCTTCCAAGACACCACCCTTCTCATGGTAAAAACCTTTCTTCATTTCATCTCCTATCAAGCATGTGATTCAAGTTTTACTTTCGGTCATTGCCTATGAACTAGCTAGCTTCTCCATTCAATTCGCTTTCTACATGCAACCATACTTTAATTCATTCATGGATGTTGATCCATACCTCCTAGCGCACCCTTCTACAAAGAATCAACATAAATAATCGAGTGAAGGCCGAGCTATTCGAGTTTTCCATGCCGCCCTAAATAATTCCATAGGTACACCATTGAAGTCGACCTTGCCAACTATTCCAACCCCTTTTCACCTCCAAATCGTCTTCCTCATGCTCCCATGAACCTTCCCTGCGTTTTTCCCGATGTGCTTGGGCCATTTCAGAGCGGATTCGACATAACCAAAACCCTAGCCGCCGCCACCGCCATCGCACACGAGTTTCCGGCCACCGTTGGCATTCGACGACCTCCCCATCGTCCTCAGCACCCTAGGAAACGGTTAGGCGGTGAGTTTTGGGGTGGAAGAAGGTCGGGGAAGGCAGGACGACGAGCTCGCCAGAGAGCACCGCCGCGGAAATGCCACTGCGTCGCGAGGTAGATGAAGACCCAGCGTGTCCTGCATGTCAGCGACTCATTCAACCGCGGGATCAGCTGTGGCATCAGATCAAATGTGGCTATGTGGGTTAACCCCATGGCCCTCGGTGCGGCCCAATCCTGATTGGCCCATTTTAAATGGGTGGGGCCAGCGGATTAATTCAAACTTTCCAATAAGAAAATAATTCAAGATTTTATTCAAACTTCTAAATTCAATTACTCCTAGTATATTTGCTCAAAAATTTCCAAATAAATTCTGGTAGACTCATCTTAATCTCAACTATGCAGTGGTGCAAATTGTTGGACATGAAAGTCCCAGAATTTTCTTAATTAATTCATTTGAGCTAACTGCTTGGGAAATTAATTACTCCTATTAATTGGAAAATTCCCAATTTGGTCAGAACACTCATAAAAATACACTTGATCTCCAGTAAAAATTTCAAGTTCATTGGACTTCATTTACTGGACCAAACAATGTTCAAATCACCTATGTCAATTGAAAAATGGAAAATGTACAGAAACATTTTCAACATTTTCCCAAAGTTGTTAAATCAATTTCTCCGTGTAGGAAGCTCAGAAAATTTTGAAACCAATTTTCCTAGAACCAGTAAAACCTCCTCTACCAAGATCCTCCACTGTTAGATATGTTAAAGCTACAGATTTAGTACCAAAATTCAGAGAATCCTTTTAATTGTTAGAATTTTAGAGACAACAAGCTTCCTTGAACATCTCCAAATTTTGGTCCATATCTTCCTCATAGAACCTATTGTCCACTGTAAAATCCCAAAGCCAATTAAAATCATTTACATACCTGATCAGTAATTATAAGATCTTTTCTATAGTTTCTATATCACTCATGTACTTTATATATTGCATATCATGTAGTGACCAAGATCGAGGAGGAGCCGGAGCCCTTGGAGAGTATACTTCCAGAAGCTAACTAACCCTCTGACTCGTAGTCAGGCAAGCCCCGGTTCACATTTAAGTGCTATTTCAAATTTTCTATTTGTATCACTTATGTCTAGGATGAGTTTTGGGCATTAGGTCTAAGGTGATTGAAACTCCACAGCATGACCCACAAATCGCATGAAGTATTGGGTAGGTCTAGATCTTGACGAGTAGAAAATGTCATGCTAATATTTTTAGGAATCCGGTAGAAGTCGAGTAGTTGGAATCTACTCGCGAGATAGGATTTTATCACATGGGAAAGATTTTATCAAAGAATGGTTTAGAGATATGAAATTGAGACTGAGCAGCGGGTAGGATGCAGCGAGACGTGGTCTCATGTGCGTAGCCCTGCATGTGTCAATTGAGGACCGATCCATATGCGGCCCTGCTGGACAAGTTTGAACAGTACTAGATGCATATTGGGCATATGGAACCCAGGAAGCTGATGTAACTTAATAACTTGGGTGTCGAGGCATAGCTCACTGTCGATAGGGGTGGGTTGAGGGTAGTAAGGTGTAAATTCGCCGGCGGGCATAGACACGCTCCTTGCAGGGACCTTATGCCTGCGATGGTGGACCGGTTCGGCGTTTGAGTTTCTTGTGAAAGGTCGCTGCGTATGATGTGGTGAGGAGCACGGCACGCTCCTTAGGCACGGGTGTACGTGACGTGTTATTTAGGTGTGTCCTGATTGCAATCACTGCCCCTCGCGGTTATTTGAGTACCCCTTGTTCACTGCGTTGTGACGTAGTAAATACTGAAGAAGTCAGGAGCATACGATGTATTGAAATATAATTGCTTTGCAACTATGATTGCTATAGATGGGGCTCACCAAAGTTACTGTTATTAAACATTTAAGCTGCTGCTATTAACTTGAAAAATGATGATCAACATATAAGCTAGTCATTTACTGCTATATCTATTCCTATGTTAAGTATCCCCGCATGTAGAGTTCCATGTTTAGGTGAGACGGTTAAGTCTTACTGAGCCTTCGTGCTCACGGTAGCTATATTAAGTTGTTTGCAGGTGAGACGTACGAGGAAGGGACTGAGGATGAGGTGATGCCCCAGTTGGGGTATACCGCCGAGTGGGAGCCCTGCACGCTGCCATAAATTTGAGTGTTGCTAGTGTGCAGCGTCCGCGGGGTGGACGGCTGTACTTTTGCATAGCTAGGCTGAGAGTTTAGCTATGATTGTTATCTTCCGCTGTACATTAATTATTGTAAAACACTTCCGCTGTTTATATAAATAAAACTTTGTATTTTGTCATATTCTTTTTGTGTGTGTTGTTGGGTACCGCATCGCACGACACCACCCTCCGTGATTCCTGGAATGTGTGGACCCGGTCCTCACAGTCCTTGGATTCTAGATTGTTTCTTTCATAACCTAGGATCCCTATTGGTTCATACACCTGTTGTGATTCTTTCCTTGCGATATTGTGCTCTATTATTGAGATCTGTAGAAAAATCAATTAGTTAGGGTTTAACATTGAGTGGTCTGGACTAGTCCAGACTTAGAACGGCAAGTCCGTTCCTAACTGGACTAGTCCAGCCAGGGATCGGACGAGTTCGGCCTAACCTAGGGTTAACTCCTAACATAGCAAATTTCCTACACTTCTACCGCAATATCTTGTTGTTCTCATCTCTTATACTTCTATTATCAGTGTTTCAGCATTGCTCAACGTAATGACTCCCCTCTTTCCAATCCGGAAAAGGAGGCAGCCTGTCAATAGTGCTATCGCCGGAGGGATGTGGAGCAGGCGGCCCTTGTAGTGGAGCTAGCTCGCATGAGTGAGGCAAGGTTAAATAAGAAGCATGATCGAGATGCAGCCCAACCTCAAGCCGCTAAAGAGCAAGCAAGTATAAGAAAGAGGATACTCACTGTGGGTGAAAAGGAAAGGGCCCAAGCGGCCAATAAAGGATAGCACTCATGGTGGAGAGTAGCACAGGTAAGGGCAAGGGAAAGGAGCCCGCTAAGAAGTTACCACCCATGAAGGCTCCTCCGAGGAAGAAGGCCCTTGCCGGGTGTTGATGGCTGTTATATACAAATTCCATCCGTCAATTTAACTCAATTATGTGAAGGATTTGCCATTTCTTGCACACATCACCTTTCTATCTAACCCAATTTAACTTGGACTTGGATAAATATGTGTATGCAGCATTTTATGCAGGAAATGAGGAAATGTAGAGGGACCAATCCTATAAAATATCATCCTATCCAATCAGGCGACGACACATGGCATCCCATGGATCAAATGGGCCACAAATAGAAGTATCCGAGGAGATCCAACAGTGTATCGCCCATATACATCAGTGGGACCCACATGGAAGCCACCTGGAGAAAGCACACGAGAAACGGTGCAATGACCAGGTCGGCCGACCTGGTCTTTGCACCAAACTCGGTCAGCCTCCACGTGTTGGCTCCTCCCGG
This sequence comes from Tuctoria greenei, assembly GCA_036927565.1. Taxonomy (NCBI): domain Eukaryota; kingdom Viridiplantae; phylum Streptophyta; class Magnoliopsida; order Poales; family Poaceae; genus Tuctoria; species Tuctoria greenei. Next base: position 122,593,031 of record JAYESD010000006.1, read on the forward strand.
CTCCCTAGAGTCAATGGTGACTGATTCACGCGCTTTTGGTGGCGGGAACCGACCTAAACACTAGTATAAATAGGACCCCCCTACCCATCACTTCAACACACACCACTTGGGCATCATTCTATTGTATACACTATCTTCCATGGTCCTTAGAGGAGTTAGGATATAGAGAGGAGAGCTCTAGTCCCATGTCCAAATTGGGAAAGGAGTAGAAGGAGTATCTCTTCCCAATTCCACATTGGGAAAGGTATGTCTTATGTATTTCTTCTTGTATTTGTGACTTTGTGCTCAATAAAGATATTATCTTTAGTCTTCTTTTATACGTATACTTGGACAAAGCGTTTCTTGTTTGATTGTGGAGTCCATGTATGTGGAAGGTATAGTCTTTATGATTTCACTCTCATGATCACATCTTATGGTCATAAACACTATAGACCCCCACTATAGTCTATGTAGTTATGATATGATCATGTTAGTATGAATGAGTTATGCTATGCTTCAACATTGGTTCAACGATGTTTAGGTTAGTCATTGCCTTAGGATGGCTTGTGCCATGGCTCCTAAGGTATTTGCTTAGTATGCTAGCATGGTGCTAGGGTATTTAAGTAGCGTTGGATGTCTCGTAGACCCACGGATTGAAGAGGTAGGCAGTAGGTGGTGAAAGCCCTATCTGTCCTTTGTAATCCTCCATGTTCGGCTATGCCATAGGCTCTTGGCGGGAGTCGCCCTAGTATTGCTAGGGGTAAGCCCGTGCCCGATGTGTTGAATAGCATTGCATAGGAATTCATCATTGACATGACCATTAGTATCTACCTTAGGCTATGTATATGTATTAGGAGCATTGTAGGAGCAACTCTCTAACTCTCAATCCAGTCTCCCTCTGGGACCCATTTTACCCTTTAGAATAGATTGCCTAGGTGTGTGTCATACTACCCCTATTATCAACTTACCCCTGTCCGGATAATGGATTAGTATCTCATAGCTTGACCATCAGAGTAGTATATACTTTACTACATTGGCTTCCTTTGGTATAAATATGATACCCTTGGGAATACTCATGGGTGAAATGCTACAACGGTATCTTTCGTGCGCTTGCGGATCTCTCTTTACCGGAGATGATTTGTGGTGTTAAGAAATACCAACAAGCATTTCTGGCACCGTTGCTGGGGATGATTTGTTAGTATATCTTAGGAGCCATCAACAAGCATTTCTGGCGCAGTTGTCGGGGATGATTTGTTAGTATATCTTAGGAGCCGTCAATAAGCATTTCTAGTGCAGTTGCCAGGGAAGGCAAAGGAAGTGAAGGATAGCTATCACTTATGATTAAGCTATAGGTACTAATAGTTATTAGACAGGATTACCCTTGTTTGTTTTCTCCTTTGTGTGAAAACAGGCTAGTGTTGGCCAACCCATTGTATGGGATCGCCAACGAGGACGCAAGTGCTAAACTGCAAGATGATTTAAGGCGTACCTCAACAAATGTCCGCTAGGCAACACCATTGCCTTTTGCGGGAGAATTTCAGCTTTCAGTAGAAGCCAAAGTCATCCATACCCAAGCTTGGGGAAGGATCCAAGAAGCTCTTCTTGGTTTGCCTCCACCATGGGGTGGATAGTTGGCTCTTCATCCAACACTCATGTCATGGGTTGGCTCCACCAATCCATGACCACATTCATGCTGGAGCTGAAGGAGGCCTATTCTCATTCATCATGGATGAGAAGAAGGTCTCCACTCAAGGGGTGGATTGAAGAATGCTCGAGTTCCCATAGCTTGTCATGCACACCACTTAACAAGGTGGATATGCTAGTTATGGAACTACACCTCCCATTAAAGTGTCTTGAATATCCAAGTCATTGGAGATTTGTTTGGATAATCCAAGACGTAGATATTCACATGATTTTTGAAAATCCATGTCATCATGGGACGCATGGGAATTATTTCCCTAAGACCATGAGGACCTTTTTCAAACAACAACTCCAATGGCTACCATTCACAAGGAGGTCAAGGGTGGAATTAACATCACCCTTGTATTCAAGGAGGTTATGGCTCCCCAAGGGATTTAACTTCAACTAGCCTACCTTGAAGTATCTTGGCCAAGAAGAAATCAAGACAACATTCACATGAAGATATTGGCCAAGGACAAAAATTTAAGGAGCATTCAAAGTCCAAGATACCCCACATCACTTGTTGGGATTCCCACAATTTGACCAAACCCATTCAACCTAGGGCAAGTGACATTGTGGATGAAGTGTTTCTTGTTTGATTGTGGAGTCCACATGTCATCATGCCCAAGGAAGCCTTCAACCCATGATCAAGGTATGAGTTGATTCAATGGAATATCAATATGGTCAGAGTGGCACCCCTAAGAAGGATAAAGCCTCACCATGCTCATGAAGGAATACATTCAAGAGGGAGAACCCGTCGCTACAACAACATGTCTATATCAATAAGACGGGGAGAGGCTAGGGCCACCATGTGGCCCACATGTCCAAATGACAGCCAAATGAGTTTGGCATGTAAAAACAGAAGAAATCGTCCACATCTTCAACTACGGGATTGGACAATAAATCATCGCGCTGAACAGAACAGAGGTAAGTCCTACTTATCGGACTTCAAAAATTCGGTGAGTCCTTGCCAATAGGTTAATTGGTAGTTATCACTCACCGGACTTCAAAAAATTCGGTGAGTCCTTGCCAATAGGTTAATTGGTAGTTACCTCATATTTGTTTTCCAAATTGCATCAACCCTTGCATTTGAATGTTTGAAATTCCACACTTGCATGTTGGAAAGTAAAATTTCCAACCATCACAAAACTAAAAATTTGAATTAGGGGAGAAATTTAATAGGATATGAACTACATGCATGACCACTTGAATTTATCTTCCTAGTTCAAACCAAAAAGATTTGCTTTGACCCTCATTGCATTTACAAGTTATTTCAAGCTGGGCAAGACAATTTGAAAATTGGGTTCAATTTGCTTTTGGCTAACGTAACCCGTTTTCGAGTTGTTTTGTGTGTTCCTAATTAAAATGTAGCTAGGTCAAAATTGTGAAGAGGTGGTTTGGCAAGAAAGTGGAAGATTTCATCAAGCTCAAGTCAACATTGGGAGGATTTGAGAACACTTCTCTCCTTCAAACTCATTTTGAGTTTGAGGAAGAGAAATGTTCAAGAGGATGACCCAATGGAGGAGCCAGAACCAAATCCATCGCCAAATCCAACCTCAACTTGGCATTTGACATCAATCATCAAGCCTATGCCAAAAATCAAGGTTGTGAGTTCTCATACAAAGACCTTCGTCACCAACTAATCCCCAAATGAGGTATGAGTTTAGAATTTTTCATTGTTTGGTTTGCTATAGAACTGAATGTATTTGCTTGCATTTGTGAGGAAGGTTGACACTTCCTCATCATTCAATTCTCAAGCATCCTCACAAGAGTAAGTGTGGGTATTGACTTTTGGATCTCCAAAAGGAAATCCCACCTTACTTGGAAAAATCTCAAACAAGTACCTAGAATCCTTTAAGAATTGTTTTGTAAACTTAGTCATTTTTGTCGAGGTTTAGAAAACAAAACTATTGGGCATGACTTAATTGGTGAATTGACATATAGGAACTTGGGCATAGTGACAGCCATAATTTTTAATTGAGCTTCAGGCATAGATGGTGTCACTAGATTTCAAACTCCTAGGAATAAGTGATTTCCTTGCTCTAAAATTGAATTGCATTTTTTGGAGGAGTCACTAAATTTTAAATTCCTAGTGAAGTTCAGGAAGATAAAATTGAGAATCTTGTTTGTCATGGTCTAAATGATAAAATTTGCTCTTGAAAGCTAAGATGGTTAGAAACTTCAAAAGTTGTAGGGATCCATACAGTATTTTCTATCACATGCATTGCTATGAGTAGGAGCTTTAGAAAATATGCAACATTAATTATCCATAAAGCTCCACTCTTATCAATGAACAACACATTGATCATGGATACACTTGACATTGGAACAATTGCATCTTTGATTTTGTTCTTCCCCGAATGTACAAATGAAAGTTCAGTTACCTAACCCGAACGTTCATTTGTACAAGTATCGGGAGCTAACCATCCCTCTCTATTAAAGAGAGGAAGTTTGCAGGAGTAATATTACTATGCAGGCATTCAAGAAGCTGATTGTTGGGATCCCTAGAGGATCCCATTTCAAAATCTCTTGGCCAAGGAGTAAATGAAGATGGTTGCTACCTATCGGAAATTATGCCCGAAGGTAAATCATAACTATACGAAGCTAGAGATTTGAAATGGGAACCCTCCGTGAGCAACCAATAGGCTGCCACGAATGGGTGAGAGATTATGCTCTCAACTATTCTAAGCACTCATTCAAGCCCAAGGGATTTGCCACCATCATGGGGTGCAAGTTGTTCCTATGTGGCTAGAAGGTATGTTGTACCTTATCCAAGGAACAACTGATCATACCCAATGCATGTTGGGCACATGTCACTCCCTTATTGATGAGGACATCAGTTTTATGGATACAAACAACACTCCATTGAATATACAAGGTGCAATCAATAGAGTTCATACACAATAATTAATTTTAGAGGTGAGCTCGTTCTTATATGTTTTTGAGCATAGATTGCTACCTAGTGATTTAATTTTGATTAGGATCTATGGAGAGGTTCAAAGAGTACTTGGAGGAAGTATTAGGGACGTGGAAGACCAGAGAATTCGTTCAAAGAAGATGGAAACCGACCCCAACTCAAAATCGTGTCCAACTCGGAGTCCAGGAGCAGTACACACTAAAATGGACGCCCAGGACGCATACGAACTCCGTTTTTGACGTTCTACATATGCACCGAAAGGGGATAGGATAAAATTTCCAATGGCACTGGTCCCATGTCAAAATTCCTTCGGAGTCGACGGGAATAGTCGAAACAAAATCAAGTTCAGAATCTGTCAGGGTGTTGCGCCACCGTATTGGGTCATTGGGCCTTGTATCAAGTCTAAGTCCATTATTTTCGTGTGCTAGGATTAGGTCACGACCCCAACACCCCCTTGGACGTCCTCCCACATATATATACTCCATAGTAGCCGCCATGAACAATTGGGTTTTGGTTAGATCAATAATATCGTCGTTCTATGGTTTGTGAAACCCCAACTTTGCGATTTCAGATCGTGTCTTCTACGTTCTTGCTCGTGTTCTCGGTTGCACTTGCACGGATTAGCCTGCTTGGTGAGGTCAATCGTGTGAAGCACGGTTGATAACCAACGAAGTGGTGATGTAGTGATTACAGGGGTTATTCGTGTTCTACTCGAGAGCCTCGGATCATCAACGTCGAGATCTCCACATCAATCGACTTATCCTTACCTATCGGAAGATCGGGCCTCATCTTTCATCATATTCTCATAAATTGGTATCAGATTTCCAGGTTGCCCGTTAGGTAATTCATCTATCCTTTCGATTTGTTTGTTTTTCATACCTAGAGTCCACAAAAAAGCTAAAAAAAACTTGTAGTTTAGTAGATCTATTCATCACTTTATCCAAACTACCATTGAGCCGTTGCAACTCTGTTATTTAGTTTGGTTTTGTTGAGTTTGTATCCGTGGTTGAGTCATATTGCTGGTTTAGAAAGTGTTTTTGGTCTTAGTTTGAGTTTTGCATTGTGTGATTCATCCTTTTGAATCACGTCATCACGTCCAGATTAGATTCACCTTTGTCCAGCTCGGTATTTTCTTCATATCTCGCACATACGAACTTGGATTTTGGTGTTCATTTACTTTGTGGAAATCTTAAGAAGTGCTATATAACTTTCATATTCATAATTTTCCCATAAAATATAGTTATCGATGTCTAGGTTGCATTAGATCTGAATCTGTTATTGACCTAAAAATTTTGAACAGTCTGTATTTCGGGGGCAATATCTCCTATTGTTCTTTTCCAAAATAGGTCTTCCATATATTGAAATTACAGAGGAGAGATATATCTACAATATTGCTGTTGATAGTTTTTCTAGTTGGAGCCTCTAAGTATGCCTATTTATCCTTGGACGATTCATCAGAAAATCTGTGACAGACCCACGAGATATCTTTGAATGATTTTTATTGTGTTCTTCCCTTGCAGCACATTCTGAAAAAAAAGAAGAAAAAAGAAAAAGGCAAGTGCAAAACAAGAAACAAAAGCCGCACAAAAAAATAAAAAAACAACAAAAAAATAGAAGTGCTTGCATTTTTTGTGTCATCTAGTTTTGTCTCATGTCTTGCTAGCTTGAACTACTAGGAACACATTTAGGCCAACAACTTTGACAAGTACTTTGAACACTTATTCAACTTTACTATCTGATTTCATTGTTGCTAATCCTTGCTACATATAAAATGCCATCCAAGCTACACTTTACTCTTGAACAGAATCGATACACCTTTGCAATCATCCCACGCTTCATTGGTTTTTTCATACCAGTCACTATTTGCCACCTGCATTGTCGGTAAGAACACTTGTAATAGCGTGGTAAGACGCTTGAGAGTGTGTGATTCCACTTCCACTTTGCCATTATCCTTTGTAGTTGATAGGGATAACATATTTTTTTGTTGTCTTCTGTTTGCTACTAACAATGTCAGGTAAAAGCAAGAATCATGCATTATATGTTGAGATGATGGACATGATGAAGACGGCGACAGAGTTGCTCACTAAAAATCAAACATCAACCAAGGTTTCACATGACATTCAGACCACCTTTACAACACCTTCCATAAGAAGTAATTACATTCTCCCATCTCTTCCTTCTTATGATGGTTTTGATTATAATTAATATATTACTTGGAAAATAGAGGTGGATAAAATTTTTGGACAATGTCATATGTGTGAGAGGAGAAAATTAGAAATGTTGCAAGTGCATTAGTAGATTGTGCATTAACTTGGTGGAACAATTTAAATGAATTAGAAAAACCTCGAACATGGAAAGAAACAAAATTTTTTATGCGAGAAACTTTTGCTAATGTATCTATGTGCACAGAAGAAATTCAGCAATTTGAGGCGAAATTTCTTGTTGTACCTCCTTGCGTGTCTAACATTTTGCAGGACAATATAAAAAATAATATAGACGATGCAAAAGAGAACGAGGCTTTCGACAACACCTGTGAAATTTTAGATGGATCAACTCATAATGCACTCAAAATCACTGCTGAAAATGGTAAGAAAAAACATTCTACAAATACAGAATGTGAGAAGTTTTTGGATATTCTGAATTTTTCCACCAATCATGCTATTTTCGAGGAGTAACTATTAGAATCGTTTATTTATACACCATTGTCACATGTTGATTTTTCTGCTGATCGTTGCGCTAAGAAAGAGTTGTGTGCTGATAACTCTATTATACCTATGCAAAAACAAGTTAATGTACAAGATGATTGTGTTTTGGATTCACCTACTTGTGCTGAAATTTATAATTTGATCACTGCTACTGCTGAAAATGATGAGCTGAAATTTTTGTCTTCTCTAAATACTTTGGGTTATATTGAATTTGACACTCTTTGTGATCTGAATATTGTAGAGAGGAGAATATTTTCACAATCTGAATTGCCTTTATTAAGTAGAAATATTTTTCATGCTATAAGCAACTATGAAGATTGTGGTGAATTTATGGTGCATAAAGTTTACATATGTTCAAATGTGCAAGCTCCTTTTGTGCTGCAACAACGTGGTGAAATGAATGGATGCACTAACACTAATAATGTATTGTCAAGTTTTTCTAGCATTTTTTTATTGCAGCAAGGACAACAAATAAAAAAGAAGCATTGTTCACTGTGGTTGTGCAATATGGACATTGTTCATTCTACCCCCAAAGCAATCTTTTTTCCTGGACATACGAGCAAGCTGAGGACGGCTTGTCATAAAGAAGGGGAGAATGATGAGATCATGCATATTATTATTGCATCTACAAACATGACACAATGTTTATTTGTTTGGGATCCTGGATCAAGTGAATGTGCACTCTTATTTGATGGACAAGATCAAGATGGCGCACTATGTCGTCCACCACCTTGGCCTCCTCCATTAATGCATACAAGAAGATTTGATGGCGTTGCACATTTGGACCAACACATGAGAGGAGATGAACTTGAGTCGAGGACGACTCCAATTCAAGAAGGGGAGGATGATGAGGACATCACTTCTATGGATACAAACAACACTCCATTCAATATACAAGATGCAATCAATAGAGTTCATACACAACAATTAATTTCAGAGGTCAGCTCGTTCTTATATGTTTCCTTATATGTTTTTGAGCATAGATTGCTACCTAATGATTTAATTGTGATTAGGATCCATGGAGAGGTTCAAATAGTACTTGGAGGAAGTATTAGGGACGTGGAAGACCAGAGAATTCGTTCAAAGAAGATGGAAACCGACCCCAACTCAAAATCGTGTCCAACTCGGAGTCCAGGAGCAGCACACACTAAAACAGACGCCCATGACTCATACAAACTCCGTTTTTGACATTCTACATATGCATGGAAAGGGGATAGGACAGTCCTTCCAATGGAACTGGTCTAATGTCAAAATTCTTTCGGAGTCAACGAGAATAGTCGAAACAAAATCGAGTTCAAAATCTGTCAGGGTGCTGCGCCACCGTATTGGGCCATTGGGCCTTGTATCAAGTCTAAGTCCATTATTTTCGTGTGTTAGGGTTAGGTCACGACCTCAAAACCCCCTTGGACGTCCTCCCACCTATATATACTCCATAGTAGCCACCATGAACAATTGGGTTTTGCTTAGATCAATAATATCGCCGTTCTACGGTTCGTGAAACCCCAACTTCGCGATTTCAGATCGTGTCTTCTACGTTCTTGCTCGTGTTCTCAGTTGCACTTGCAGGGATTAGCCTTCTTGGCAAGGTCAATCGTGTGAAGCACGGTTGATAACCAACGGAGCGGTGGTGTAGTGATTGCAGGGGTTATTCGTGTTCTACTCGAGAGCCTCGGATCATCAACGTCGAGATCTCCACATCAATCGACTTATCCTTACCTATCAGAAGATCGGGCCTCATCTTTCATGATCTTCTCATTAATTATGGCAAAAATATATGATACACCTTAGCCAAAGAATGACGAAGCATACTCAATGTATGTTGAGTGAACGTCATTCATTTGGATCTAAAGGTTATCATTATCCTAGCCAAGGAATGACAAATCACACCCAACACATGGAGACCCTAATGTACGGACGGTCAACATCGAAAACACTCTATTCAACCACACTCATGGTGTCCATGGGAGGCAACACAACAATCAACACTCAACCCTCCATTGTCAAAGCCACGCTGCAACAAGGATAGGCCAACTCATGGCCTACCTTCGTCATTTGAGTTTCAACCCCTATCACAGACCTTGATCAAGAATAAGCTTGGGGGAGGACCCCCACTTGAGGTAACTTGTATCACACCCACTACATTTTTATTTAAAATCATCCATTGCATATTTATTTTCCATCCATCCATCATCCACCTTGCATTTAAAAAAAATATATAAAAAAAATAGGTTAGATTTGCTTTCATCAAATAAAGATGTGCGGTAAGAATGATTTAAAATTCACATAGATGAAATGATGAATAGTTGCTCTGTTTTATTTTCGTAAGTCTCTAGTTTACAACTTGCTACTCTCCGAATATTTCTTTCATTGGTTTGAAATACTTTTACCTTAATTTGAAAGTTTTGGGTAGCAAAAGCTTAATCTAATTCTAGGTTGTTGCAAGACTAGAATTGGTAATAGGGCTGCTAGTCCTAGTTTGAAAGTAAAACTTAGATTTCCGGAGAAATTCTAAAAAGATTTAAGTTTCCCTCAATTGATTGGAAATACCTACCAAAGCCATATGATGTCCATACATAGACAAAACCTTATGCATATGCTATTTGCTTTCACATTGAGCCTAGTCAAACTAGTATAGACCTATGTGAGAAATCATTCAACTCTTTTTGAATTCAAGACTTCACTTGCACATGCTATACTTCTACACTAGAAGTAAGCAAAATGTCCATTATATCCACCATACCACAACAAAAAGAGAAACTCCATGTTATTCATGTTTAGCACTCTCTTCAAAATTCATTGCAAAGAAAGGGAGTAGAAGACATGGCTACAAAAAAAAACATGCTTACATCATAATCATGAGAGAAAAAAAAGAGAGAAGAAAAGTAGCCATGTTTCATCCCTGCAAAAAGAAAGAGAGATTATACCAAAAAGGAGTTATCTCAAGTATCCACATCCACTTCCACTCCATCACACATGCACTAGTCTTGAATCAAAAAGTTTTGAATTGAATTCTCCTAAGGCTTACTCTTTTGACTTAGCAATATGTGTGATGCAAATATGCCTACTTACTTTCCTTACCAAGCTCCACATACAAGCGATATTCAATGAGTAGGAATAGTAGATGCACAATGCTTTGGTGAGGAAATATTTCCACTATCCACAAAGGAGTGACTGAGAGAATCAAATTGAGGTACTTAATATCTAAATTGAATTCTTCGGGATTTAAGTGGAACTTGATTTCTATGCTATGTTTGCTCCATTTGCTATTCTACCTTTCAACTACTCATGAATATGAAAAAGCATAAGCCCCATGATAACTTAAGAAGGTAGGGTATCATAGCCAATTTCTGCAATACTAGGTAGAGTATATTGTTGTCCATTAGATACTTTTGAAAATAAGACATTGTAGCAACCCTTGATCATCAACCTAAAGTCTTGACTTTGCTCGGGACGAGCAAATGATAAGCTTGGGGGAGTTTGTTGACGGCTATTATAAAACAATTCCATTCGTCAGTTTAACTCAATATGTGAAGGATTTGTCATTTCTTGCACACATCACCTTTCTATCTAACCCAATTCCACTTGGACTTGGAGAAATATGTGTATGCAGCATTTTATGCAGGAAATGAGGAAATGTAGAGGGACCAATCCTATAAAATATCATCCCAGCCAATCAGGCGATGACACGTGGCATCCCATGGATCAAATGGCCCACAAATAGAAGTATCCGAGGAGATCCAATGGTGTATCACCCATATACATCAGTGGGACCCACATGGCAGCCACCCGGAGAAAGCACACGAGAAACGCTGCAATGACCAGGTCGGCCGAACCAGGGGGTCGGCCGACCTGGTCTTTGCACCAAACTCGGTCAGCCTCCACGTGTTGGCTCCTCCCGGCTCCCTGGAGTCAATGGTGACTGATTCACGCGCTTTTGGTGGTGGGAACCGACCTCAACGCGAGTATAAATAGGACCCCCTACAAATCACTTCAACACACACCACTTGGGCATCATTCTATTGTATACACTATCTTCCATAGTCCTTAGAGGAGTTAGGATGTAGAGAGGAGAGCCTCTAGTGCCAAGTCCAAATTGGGAAAGGAGTAGAAGGAGTCTCTCTTCCCAATTCCACATTCGGAAAGGTATGGCTTATGTATTCCTTCTTGTATTTGTGACTTTGTGCTCAATAAGATATTATCTTTAGTCTTCTTTTATACGTATACTTGGACAAAGCGTCTCTTGTTTGATTGTGGAGTCCATGTATATGGAAGGTATAGTCTTTATGATTTCACTCTCATGATCACATCTTATGGTCATAAACACTATAGACCCCCACTATAGTCTATGAATTTATGATATGATCATGTTAATATGAATGACTTATGCTATGCTTCAACAATGGTTCAACGATGTTTAGGTTAGTCATTGCCTTAGGAAGGCTTGTGCCATGGCTCCTAATGTATTTGCTTAGTATGCTAGCATGGTGCTAGGGTATTTAAGTAGCGTTGGATGTCTCGTAGACCCACGGATTGAAGAGGTAGGCATTAGGTGGTGACAGCCCTATCTGTCCTTTGTAATCCTCCATGTTCGGCTATGCCACAGGCTCTTGGCGGGAGTCACCCTAGTATTGCTAGGGGTAAGCCCGTGCCCGATGTGTTGAATAGGATTGCATAGGAATTCATCACTGACATGACCATTAGTATCTACCTTAGGCTATGTATATGTATTAGGAGCATTGTAGGAGCAACTCTCTAACTCTCAATCCAATCTCCCTCTAGGACCCATTTTACCCTTTAGAATAGATTGCCTAGGTGTGTGTCACACTACCCCTATTATCAACTTACCCCTGTTCGGATAATGGATTAGTATCCCATAGCTTGACCATAAGAGTAGTATATACTTTACTCCATTGCCTTCCTTTGGGATAAATACGATACCCTTGGGAATACTCATGAGTGAAATGCTACAACGGTATCTTTCGTGTGCTTGCGGATCTCATCTCTTTACCGAAGATGATCTGTGGTGTTAAGAAATACCAACAAGCATTTTTGGCGCCGTTGCCGGGAATAATTTATTAGTATATCTTAGGAGCCATCAACACCGGGAAGGGTTTGGTCATTCGTGACCAACCCGTAAAGCCTCGTGGACCTCCACAAGGCCCCATTGGCCCATTGGTCATGACTCCTCCCTTGCAAGATCCTAACCGACAGCCGAAGCTAGCAAGCAACATCTTCCAAGGGAAAGGGGCTAAGCAAAGAGGTTGAGATCAAAGGATCCTTACAAGTATGAGAAGGCCACAGCTGATCGCAGGTTTTGGTGTGATTTTCATTACGACTATTATCGTCTTGTTTATCAGTCCAAGAAAATTTCAGTTGCAGACGCTTCGTGGGTGGACTGGGTATATATGGAGAAGAAGAACCACAAGACTTTCAAAGCAGTCATCCAGGCCGTTGAGTTCCATGGACTTAAGTACTTGCTCAGTTTCAAATACAACTGGAACACAGAGGTAGCAGTACAGTTCTACACCACTTGCTACTTCTCCACCTTTGGAGACTGCAAGATCACTTGGTTGACCAACGGAGTCCAATACTCCATCCTCTATGATGAGTTTGCAAGAATCATTAGACTTGAAGAGTTCTTAAGCTATGATTTGATCATCCATAATCTGAAGGTTATGGACTTGGGGGAGATGGAATTTATGTATGATCTTTTATAATCCCCACAACAAAGATTCTTCGTCCCTTCTTTAGCGCGGTCAATCAGATATTGAGGAAGACCTTAGAACCTAAATATGGGGACACCGGGATGATCCAAGGGGATCTAAAGGCACTTGATGAGACTGATTGCTGAAGGTGAGAGATTCAATGTCTTCGACTACATTTACAACGATATCTTAAACATATCCCATATTCCTAACCGCTTGTGCGGATATGCACCTCTCGTCATGTGCTTGATCGAGAAAGTCTCAGGTTTGGAATTTGTGGAGGGCATCAAGCACAGAGAACTGCATCCTCAGATTCCTCCTCCCGTGCCGAAGATTGGCAAAGCTTCTATGAGTGGTGCCTCCAATGCACCTCCTCCTCTAGCTCCTGCCTCTTCCTCCTCTGGCGACTTTGCTAGTGCCACTCTCAAATTTCTTCGTAAAGCTAAAGTGAAGAGACAAAAGATGGCAAAGAAGCAAGACAAATATCTTCGAAGACTTTGTGAGAAGGCAGACATTCATATGTCACTAGAAGCCTCCAATGATGAAGAACGCACACCTTTACCGGAGCTATCGGAGGCGAGGGGCTGCACTCCTTAGTAGTGGGGGTGGCCCTTGTAGTGCCACTCCCTCTGTTGAGGAGGTTGGTGAGGATGAAGAGGTGGACAATGATCAAGAAGAATATGACGAGGAGAGGAAAAGCGACCCAGGCCGTGGAGAGGAGAGCGTGAGCGATGATGAGTACACTTAGGATCTCTCTTCTCCCTCAATCTTTTTCCTTTTTGGTGTCTTGATGCCAAAGGGGGGAAGATTGAGGGGGAGTATCTAGATCCATGGACTATGAACTTTTGAAAATCTGTGTTGTAATGTTGTTACAATATTGTTACACTTTTATATTCGGGTTGTAATGACTTTGATGCTATGTTATCCCACTTTGTGTTATGTTGATCTTATTAAATATCATTCTAGTCCAATATGTTTGATGATGCTTATTTCAAACTGAGATGCATACTTCATTATATTTATCACATCTCAACACTTGCATCACACATTTAGGGGGATCTCTTTATACACTTGTGCATTATGAAACCAACTCAATTATATTTTTATCAAAAACCTCAATGTGTTGTCATCAAATCACCAAAAAGGGGGAGATTGAAAGTGCATCTACGGTAATCCTCATGGGTTTTGATGATTAATGACAACCATTAAGGGACTAATGAGCATTACAAGTGTAAGTACAGGTGATTGAATGATGGACCATGTTGGATACACTCGAAAAGGAAAAAGAGGATAAAAAGGGGAAAAAACTTGAAGATTAGAATTTAGGTTTTTAAATTCTTTGTCTTGAGTTTAGCCACAAAGATTGAGTGTGTTCAATGTGTCAAAGTGTTGAGAATCTCCTAATAGCTCATAGTCCAAGTTAGATTAGATAGAGAGATGAGTTGAGGCAACCCTAAGGATAGGGACAGACTTGTTCGGGCTGGAAGGTCGGACTTGTCCGGCCACATCGGACTGATTCGATGTTAGGCGTACCAAGAGTGTGTGTCTGAGTCCTTCTGGGACTAAGTTCTAAAGGACTGGACTTGTCTGCTAAGGGGGGCCAGACTAGTCCGCTCAATCATACTAGTCCATTTCTGACCGGCAAAGTAGTTTCCGTGTGAGATCGAACTAGTCCATTTTGAGTCAAACTAGTCCACTCAATCAAACTAGTCCATTTTGAGTCAGACTATATGGTTGTGGACTTGGAGGTGACTGCTGGGACTATGTCCTAGATGGTCGGACTCTTCCTCCCTTAGGGGCCATACTAGTCCAGTGAACAAGACCTGTTCGTTCTTAATCGGAATAAATGCTTCTGTGTGAGATCGGACCTGTCCGTTCCTGGATGGACTAGTCCATGGTGTTGTAACCGTATGAATTCAAAAGGTGGCGGGGGACTTTGTGGTTGGTCAAGAGTGACATCACTGATCCCCACAGGATGGACTAGTCCTGGGTCAAAGGTCGGACTAGTCCACACTTTTTTTGTGGCAACGGCTATTTTCTGGGACACCGATAAAAAGGGATCCCACGGCCCTCAAAGGGCCTCTGTCGACCCGTAGTTCCTTCAAAGCCTTCCTAGAGCCTTCCTAGCCCTCTCTCAACCATTCTTGGAGTCCTAAGAGCGATTCTTGAGGATTTGTGAGTTTTGGAAGAGAAGAGAGAAGGGTTTGCTTGACTTTGAGCTCTTGGTTGATTCTCTCGTTTGATTCGTTGATTTGTGTTCGTATGGGTGTTAGTCTCTGATCTTTTCGAGTTGTAATATTGTGGGAGCCTCAGACTGTGAGTTGCCTCACGAATTTGGTGATTACCCTAGTGATTTAGTGGAAGAAATAGTCGGCCTTTGTGGTGGCTAGGTGAGGAAAGGGTTGTGCAAAACCCGACCTTCCGTGGGCTCCTGAACATGGATGTAGGCTTCTTTTGTGGAGCTGAACCACGGGATAAATTGTGTGTCTTGGTCCTTTCATTTGCCTTCCTCATTCTTCACTAGGTCAAGTTAAGGTTTCACACGTTCTTCGTATTAATCTTGTGATTTGCCTCGATCTAGTTGTTTTACCTTCGTGCATCTCCATTACTAGATTGTTAGGTTTATATACTTCGCATTTTATCAAGTAGATTTTATAGAATCGCATAAAAATCTCACCTTTTGCTAAGTTCGACTTCCTGATCGGACTAGTCCGCCTCCAGGCCGGACTAGTCCATACTCTGTCTACTAATTAGCTTTTATTAAGTTAAATTTTAGGTTATCTGCCTATTCACCCCCTCTAGGCAACTTTCAGGGGTTGAATATTTGAGCCATGAATTTTATGATCATTTAAAACAATGTGGAATATTTCCACAGTTGACTCCACCTGGAACGCCTCAATGGAATGGGGTGTTCGAGCGGAGGAACCGAACCTTGTTAGACATAGTTAGGTCAATGATGAGCTAAGGAGATCTTCCAGTATCTTTTTGGGGTTATGCTCTTGAAGTTGCTGCGTTTACACTAAACAGAGTCCCAACTAAGTCTGATAAGAAGACACCATATGAGATGTGGACCGGGAAACATCCCGGATTATCTTTCCTCAAAGTTTGGGAGTGTGATTTGTATGTCAAACGTTTGACGTCAGACAAATGCTCTTTTGTGGGATACCCTGGGGAAACCAAAGGATATTATTTTTATAATAAAATAGATGATTAAGTGGTTACCACTCGCAATGGTGTCTTCTTGGAGAAAGAGTTTCTCTCAAAATAAGTAAGTGGGAGCAAGGTGCATCTTGAAGATATTCAAGAAATACCTTAAAATGTTTCAGCACCCACTGATCCTATACATGATGTACAAGATGTTGTGCAACCAGTTGATGAAACACCAACCCCATAAAGGTTTATGAGGGCACGTCGTGCAACTGAAAAGTTAACGCTTCTAACCACCCAGCAGCATGACATGGTATTGTTGGACAATAATGAGCCTACAACCTATACGAAGCAATGAAGGGTTCTGACTCTGACAAATGGCTTGGAGCCATGGAATCCAAAATTAAATCCATGCATGAGAATCAAGTTTGGAACTTGGTTGATCCAATCGAAGGTGTGAGACCTATCGATTGTAAATGGGTTTTAAGAAAAAGACTAACATGGATGGAAATGTTCACATCTCTAAAGCGTGATTGGTGGAGAAATGTTTCAAACAAATTCAAGGTTTTTGATTATGATGAAACTTTCTCACCCGTCCCAATGCTAAAGTCTGTTAGAATTCTCCTAGCAATTGTTGCATATTTTGATTATGAAATACGACAAATGGATGTCAAAATAGCCTTTCTTAATGGATGTCTGACTGAGGATGTGTATATGACACAACCTGAGAGTTTTGTCAATCCTAAAAATGCTAGTAAAATTGCAAACTTCAAAAGTCCATCTATGGATTGAAGCAAGCATCTCAGAGTTGGAATCTACGTTTTGATGGAGTTGTCAAAGGGTTTGGTTTCATCAAGAACGTAGAAGAACCTTGTATTTACAAGAAGTTTAGTGGGAGCGCACTTGTATTTCTGGTCCTATATATAGATGACATATTATTGATTGGAAATAACATTCCAATGCTTGATGATGTTAAATCCTCATCAAGAAAAAGTTTCTCAATGAAATATTTAGGAGAGGTAGCGTACATTTTGGGCATAAAGATCTATATAGATATATCTAAAAGGCTAATTGGATTAAGCCAAGATACATATATTGTCAAGATATTGAATCAATTCAATATGCAAGGTTCCAAGAAAGGTTTGTTGCCAATGTCACATGGCATTACTCTAAGCAAGAGTCAGTGTCCTTCGACACTTGATAAGCAAAAGAGGATGAGAGCGATTCATTATGCTTTGGCTATTGGATCCATCATGTATGCCATGCTATGTACATGCTCAGATGTATCCTATGCTCTAAGCAACACGAGGTATCAACTAGATTATGGTGGGGCTCATTGAACCATTGTCAAAAACATCCTTAAGTACTTGAGAAGAACTAAGGATATGTTCTTAGTGGAGGTGAAGAATAGCTCATTGTAAAAGGTTACATTGATTCTAGCTTCCAAATTGATAGAGATTATTTAATATCGTAATCCAATTTTATATTCTGCCTTAATGGAGGGGCAGTGATCTGGAAAAGTTACAAGCAAGATACAGTAGCATATTCAACGACGAAGGCGGGGTATATTGCATCTTCTGAAGCTGGAAAGGAAGCTGTTTGGATCAGAAAATTTATTTCTAAGTTGGTTGTTGTTCCTAGTGTGTTTGGTCCTGTGGATCTCTATTGTGACAATAGTGGATCCATCGCACAGGCAAAGGAGCCTAGATCACACAATAAATCCAAACGCATACTACGACACTATCACCTCATTTGAGATATCATCAACCGAGGTGATGTGAAGATATGCAAGGTGCACACGGATTTGAATGTTGCAGATTCGTTGACAAAGCCTCTTCCACAATGGAAGCATTAGGCGCACACGAGATCTATGGGTATTAGATACTTACATTAGTGATCATAGTGTGTAATGGGAGACTTGTGTCATAGCTATGTTTATGTACTCTTAAATAAATTGTTATATGAGTAATCATTATTTACTTTGATCATCGAGTATGTGACTTGTTTGTGAACCTCTTTGTTAATAGTAATGTGACTCTAAATGATACCTAGTCTATATCATTATATGAGATAATGATGACACACAGACTAGCACATGTATTAATTGATGATCACGTTTCACGGATCATAGATATGGAGATATCAAATTAATAATGTGAACACATGTTAGTGAACATGGTGTTGGATTGGCCCACTGCGAGACACTGCTAGGACTGTTATTTTCATATGTGCCATCGGTCGGTCTTGAGTGATACACCTGCTAGATCCTTAGACCTGAGATTGCCATTGTTTCTCACTGTGTGTAGTTGTGTACTTTGATACTACCAAACGCTACTCCGTAACTGGGTAGTCATAAAAGTAGTCTTTAGGTACATAATGAAACATGGAATAAGATGTGTGCGAATCAAGATGGGATTTTACCCTCCTAAATAACAGGAGAGATATCTCTGGCCCCTTGGGATAGTTGGATTGGAAAGTGCATGGCCACGCCAAGGTGATTAAAGGTTAATCACAATGATTAGAAGTTAGTCATGGAATGAATCAACTATTTGATCAAGTGGATGGTTGAGCTATCACAAGGATGTCATGCATCTTGCCTTGAGCTTGACTGGTATTGTGAGGCAAAGAGATTAGCATGTGAATGTATCTAGTTTTAGCCGATATGATCTTTATGTACATTCGGGAGTCATTATGTCCTGCTAGGTACCTCTACTGACTTGTGGTTGGAAACGGTTTCCATTCACAACCCACTGCACATGAACCTAATGGGTCACATACTTAAGGGGTTGGAATATCAAAAACATTGGATAGATGATTGTCTCTAGTGCAAGTGGGAGATTGTTGGTGATATGCCCAAGAGGTTATCATAACAATTCAGGTTAAGGCATGTTGGATATTTGATCAATAAGCAATTATGGTACTAATGGGCCTACTACCTAAAAGCTCATTAGTATGCCTATAAGTATGTGGGGTAGGGTTAGGAGCTAATTACTCCACCACATGACAGCCCTCGCCGCCACCCCACATAGGCCTCACGCCAAGACCCTTGCCGTGCGCGCGGTGCTAGCACACCAGCGCACGGCGTTCCTCCCCATACGTGTGGACTCTGTGAAGGCGCTGCTGCTTTTGCTGCACTAATCGGATACCATGAACATAATCGTCTACCTACTGTCGTGACGAGGAGACGAACGAGATTGTCCCCGACACGCATCTACGATCTGCTGCGCTGCGCGTCAAGTGGTAACAACCTATGACCTCTATACTCGCATGTTTCCTGGGTGACGAGGTAAAATTGCTAGAGTTGCGTACCGTCAATTTCCTATCAAAAATCTTGCCGCCTAGCATGTACCCAGGGCATCTCGACCCCACGAATCACCTCGGGGTGTCGAACAAATCCGGCGACGCCCGAAATACCCCAGGCGCTGGTGAAGGCAGCTCGACTGACGTCGACGAGCTCGGTCTTCCTCGGATACTCTCTAAACGGAATGGAAACTGATCATATAGCTACCTGAAAGTATGAGGATCATGGAATTGAACTTCAATCGTGGTGCAAATGGCTGTAACCAAGTTTCCCCCGATGACCTAGGTTTATGGCCGGTGGTAACGAAAATTAAGGTTCTGACGCATATACTTGGTCCTTTTCCAATAATTTTCTTTGTGTGCACTTGCAAGAACATGTGTAATCTACTCATGGACTGGAAAGGATTGAGGTACACCATGCAAGGACAATTTGACCAAAAAGGTTTTGGTGTCCAAAGCAATGGTCGAGAGAAAAACCTTAAATCCGATGTACATAAGCTAAGAACAAGCTAGAGACTCAAGGGAGAGTTTGTGCTGGACTGTGCACACCTTTTGGCAGCAGCAACTAGGTGGGAAAAGTGTTGGAATGGCTTGGCACCAAAGAACAGAGGCGACGCGGCCGTTGTGAACGCCGGGAATGGGAACTCGCTGTGGTCAACGGTTGACGCCGAAGAAAATGCAACAGAATGTCAAGGAGGTAGAGGAGAAGCTCACGACTTGCTCTGTGCCCTCTGCTGGAGATGGAACATGGCACACTAGCTTGGCGACAGTGGAACAGAGGAAGACATCGACTTGGCAACCACGGGAACACTGAGAACATCATCGGGGCAGGTCGAACTGCCCACAAAAATCATTGATGAGCTGCGCAACACATAAAGGAGTAACAAAGAAGCAGTAAAAGGGATCAATATCCACTACCGATCTGTGATTTTGACTACACAGGGATGGGCACCACCATGGACAAGCTCCTGCGCGAAGGAACAAGCAACATAGTAGGCTTCAGCTTTGCTGGCCAGTTGAGTGATAAGGAAGAGAGAAAAGATCAAACAAGCCATGTGAAATGGATTCACCTGAGAACGCAGGCAAGCAGCACGGTGGATTTTTGCATGCGGTTGTCTGGCGCCCTGGGAGCAGAGAGGGAAAACAGAGCACATTGTTGACATTTCTTACATCACTAATAAAAAACTGCAAGCGCACGAAAATTGTCATGTAGCATTTCACCCGAGAGTATTCCCAAAGGTATCGTATTTATCCAAAAGGAAGAAAATGGAGTAAAGTAGACACTACTCTTATGATCAAGCCATGGGATACTAATCAATTACCAAGATAGTGGTAAGTTAACAATATGGGTAGTGTGACACACACCTAAGCAATCTATTCTAAAGGGTAAATGAGTCCTAATGGAGATTAGACAAAGAATTGGGGAGTTGCTCCTACAATGCTTCTAATATACATATACATAGCCTAGATTAGGTACTAATGAGCATGTCAATGGTGAATTCTTATGCTAAGTTGTTCAACACATCGGGCACGGGTTTACTCCTAGCAATACTAGGACAACTCCTGCAAAACGTATGTGGCATAGCCGAACATGGAGAATTACAAGGACAAATAGGGTTGTCACCACCTGCTGCCTACCTCTTCAATCCGTGGGTCTACGAGACATCCAACGTTACTTAACTATCCTAGCACCATACTAGCATATTAAGTAAATACCTTAAGAGTCATGACACCAGCCATCTAAGGCGATGACTAACCTAAACATTGTTGAACCAATGTTGAGACATAGCATAAGTTATTCATATCAACATGATCATATCATAACTAATTAGACTATAGTGGGGGTTTGTAGTGTTTATGATGATAGAATAATATTGTTATGGCATAATCATAAAGACTACTCCTATCACATACGTGGAATCCACAATCAAACAAGAAACGCTTCATCCAAGTATATGAATAAAAGGAGACTAAAGATAATATATTTATTATGCATAAAGTCACAAATACAAGAAAAGATACATGAGCCATACCTTTCCCAATTTAGACTTGGGACTAGAGGCTCCTCTCTACAGCCTAACCTCCACTAAGGAACTAGGAGAACTAGTATATATAATAGAATGGTGCTCAAGTGGTGTTTGTTGAAGTGAGGGGTGAGGGTCCTATTTATAGCTCGAGAAGGGTCGATTCCCACCACCAAAAGCGTGCGAATCAGTCTTCATCGTGATCAGTGAACCACAGGGAGTTGACACGTGGAAGTTGACCGAGTATGGCGCCAGGAAGGCTTCAGCCGAACCCTGACTTCGGCCGAACAGAAAGTTGGACCAATTCCAGTATGCTTCCTCGAGGTTACTTCCAAGTGGTCCCATTGACTGATACGAGTGATACACCGTCGGATGGCCTCGGATACTTCTGTTTGTGGTCCATTTGATCATTGTGATACCACATGTCAACGCTTGATTGGTTGGAATGATATTTTATAAGATGTGTCCCCTTGTTTTACCTCAATTCTATATAAAATACCTGTATGCACTAATTTCTCCAAGTACATGTGAACTAGGTTATTTCTAACTATGATGTGTGTAAGAAATACTCATTCCTTCACATAATTGAGTTATATTGACGGTTGAAATTGGTATATAATGATCGTCAACAAACTCACCCAAGCTTACCCTTTACTCGTCCCGAAGCAAAGATAAATACTTGGCTTGTTGATCAGGAGTTGCTACAATGTCTTATTTTGCAAAAGAACCAAGTGCACAACAAAATATTCTACCTTTCATTGAATAAATTGGCTATGGTACCTCACCCTTTTTCTTCGTCTTATATGGGGCTTATGCCTCATCATTTTCTTGAGTGATTGAAGAACATACAAGCAAAAGGAGCATGCATCCCCTAATTTTTAAGTTCCACTCAAATTTCTGGGAAATTTCAAATGGTGTTTGGATTTAAGTTCCTCAAATGATGCACTGAATCACTCCTATGTGGAAAGTGGTATTTTTATCCTCACCAAGACAATGACATTCTTGTCCTACATCTACATAAGGCTTGTATGTGGAGCTTGGTAGGGATCAAGAGTAGGCATATTTGCAACACGTACATTGCTATGTCAAAAGAGTAAGACTTAGAAAAAACAAATCATGCTTTTGATCAAGATTTGTGCAAGTGTTGTGGAAGATTTGTGGAGTGGGAATATGAAGATGACTCCTTTGTATGCACTCTCTTTTTGTGAGGACGAAACATGGCTACTTATTCTCCTTTTTTTTTCTAACGCTCTTGTACATGAGCATGCAATTTTTTCTTGTAGCCATGTCTTCTACTCCTCTTTTCAAATAATTTTGAGAGAGTATTATGCATGAAAATCATGGAGTATCTTTTTGGTGGTAGAATGGTATGATAGAATTTTGCTAACTTCTAGTGTAGAAGTTTAGCATGTGCCCTTATAATCTTGATCTTAAAAGCATGAAAAGATTCTCACATAGGTCTATACTAGTTTGACAAGGCTCAATGTGAAGCCAAATAGCATATGCATAAGGTTTATCTAATCCAAATTATCATATGGCTCTGGTAGGAATTTCTATAAAATGAGAAACTCCCATGTTAAATTTTCTCCGTGAAATCATGTTTCACTTTCAACTAGGATATTAGCAGCTCTTATTACTATATCATATCTCACAACAACCTATAATTGGACTTAGCTTTTGCTACCCATAAATTCCAAGTTATAGACAAGAATATTCTAGGTCAATAAACCCAATACGTGGAGAATACTAAGTTGTATGTTAGGGACTAGAGAAAATAAAACAGAACAACTATTCATCATTTCAACTTATGCAAAGTAAAAATATTCTTACCGCACATCCTTTATTTATTAACCTAACCTATACTACTTTATTTTTTTCTCTTTTTTTTTAAGATTCAAATGTGGTGGAATAAATAAATAAAATAAAGGAATGCAAATGGGGTGTGATACAAGTTACCTCAAGTGGGGGTCCTCCCTGAAGCTTGTTCTTAGTCAAGGTCCGTTATAGGGGTTGAAACCCTGACGACGGATGTAGGCCATGAGATTGGCCTAACCTTGTTGCAGCATGGCTTTGGCATTGGAGGGTTGAGTGTCGATGTTGGGTTGCCATCCATGGGTTCCATGAGTGTGGGCGAGGAGGGTGTTGTCGATGTCACTCATACACATCTCAAGGTTTCCATAGGATGGATGTACCTTGTTACTCCTTGGCTGAGGTAATGATGACCTTTACCTACAAAGGAATAGTGTGAACTCAACATGGTTGAGCGTGTTCCATCATTCTTTGGCTAAGGTGTATCATACCTTCTTGCCATAAAGGAATAACTTGTACCTCTCATGCATTGGGTGTGATCTGTCATTCCTTGACTAAGGTAATGATAACCTTTAGCCACAAAAGAGTGTCTTGTACCCAACATGTGTTGATTACAATCCGTTATTCCTTGGCTAAGGTACAACTTACATATAACCACAAAGGGATGACGTGCACTCAACATGGGTTGAGTGTGATTCATTTTTCCTTGGCTAAGGTATAAAATACCTTCTAGCCACATAGGAACAACTTGCACCCAATATACATTAGATGTGATCTTGTCATTCCTTGGTTAAGGTGCATCATACATTTTAGCCACAAAGGAATAACTTACACCCAATGATGATGGCGATTCCCTTGAGCTTGAATGAGTGCTTAGAATAGTTGAGAGCATAATGCTCTCACATATTCGTAGCAGCCCATTGGTTGCTCAAGGAGGGTTTCTATGTCAAATCTCCGGCCTCGTATAGTTATGGTTGAGCTTCGGGCTTAATTTACAATAGGTAGCAACCATCCTAATTTACTCCTGGGCCAAGAGAAGTTCAAATGGAATCCTCTTAGGGTTTCCAACAATCGGATCTTTGAATGCCTGCACAGTAATATTACTCCTGCAAACTTTCCCTCTATGATAGAAAGGGATGTGTAGCTCCCGATACTTGTTCAAATGAATTTTTCGGTTAGGTACCGAACTTTCATTTGTACGTATGGAGAAGATAAAAATCAAAGATGCATTGGGTCCAAATTCAAGTGTTTCTATGAACAATGTATTATACATTCGTAAGAGTGGGGCTTTATGGATAAATCAATTTGCACATATTCTAAAGCTCCTAATCATAACAATGCAAGTGATATAAATACACTATATGGATCCCTTCACCTTGTAATTTTTCTAACCGTCATAGTTTTTTGCACAGGAGCAAATGTTATCATTTGAATCATGGCAAACAAGATTCTCAATTTTATCCTCCTAAACATTTTTAATTTCCTGCCTAGAAAATTGAAATTTACTGATCCATGCATGACTGAGATTCAAATCAAAATTATGGACATCACTATTCCTAGGTTTCTACATACCAATTCTACCATTAAGTAATTCCATAAGCATTACCTAGGCAGTAAATGTCTATGTCAATTTTAGCAATGCTTATAAAATTCTAGGTACTTGTTTAAATTTATTCCTAAGTAAGGTGACATTCCTTTTTGAAGAATCAAAAAGAGCAATGCTAACACTTACTCTCATGAGGATTCATAAGAATTGAATGATGATAAGGTGTAAACCTTCCTTACCAATGTAGGCAAAATTAATTCAATCCTAATGTAAGTCCATCAACGAAAAATTTTAAACTTGAACCTCAATTGAAGAGCAGTCCAGGTTGAAAGTCGTCGTGCGAGAAACTTACAACCATGAATTTTGGTGTAGCCTTCATGTTCAATGTCTTCTAGCAAGTTTTGGTTAGAGTTGAATGAGCTTCATCTTGCTCCTTCATTGGTCCACCATCTTGAGCATTCCTCAACCACGAACTCAAAATGAGATCGATGGAGGAGTATGCGCTTGAATTCTCCGATGGTGAATTGGGATTGATGAGGCCTTCCAACCTCTTTACAAATTTTGTACTGGCTGCACAAAAATCAAGAACAAACAAAACAACTCCAAAAGGGGCTACGTTAGCTCAAAAGCATGGTGTACCCTTTGTCAAATTGTTTTGCCCAACTTGAAACAACTTGCAAATGCATTGAATATTAGGGGAAATATTTTTAGTTTGAATTAGGAAGATGAATTCAAGTGGTTACGCCCAAGGTTCATATCCAAATAAATTTATTTCCTAATTCAAAAGTTTAGTTTTATGATGGTTGGAAACTTTACTTTCTAACATGCAAGTGTGGAAATTCTAACATGCTAAATGCAAATGCAAGATTTCATGGGAAATTCAAATATGCAATTGGGAAACAAACATGAGATAACTACCAATTAACCTATTGGTAAGGACTCACCGAATTTTTGAAGTCCGATGAGTGGGACTAACCTCTGTCCTGTTTAATGATGATTGGTTGTCCAATCCCGAAGTTGAAGATGTGGCCAACTTCTCTTGATCGATATGCCAAATCTCCTTTAGCATGTTAGTTGGACATGTGGAAAACATGATGGCCCTAGCCTCTTTGTCATCTTGATGAAGACTTGTTGGTGTAGTGACAGCTTTTCCTTCTTGAAGATATTCTCTCATGAGCATGGTGAGGATTTTCCTTCTTTAGGGGTGTTACTTCGACCTTCTTGATATTCCTTTGAGTTAACCCACACTTTGATCATGGATCAAAATCTTCCTTTAGCATGATGACATGTGGACTCCACAATCAAACAAGAAACACTTCATCCACAATGTCACTTGCATTAGGTTGCACAGACTTGGTCGAACGGTAGGAATCCCAACAAGTGATTGTGGGACATCTTGGATTGTCAATGCTCTTTAAGTTTCTTGTCCTTGGCCAAGAGATTCATGTAAATGTTGTCTTTATTTCATGCTTGGTCATGGACAAGATACTTCAAGGTAGGCTAGTTGAGCTTAAATACCTTGAAATCCCCATAGCCTCCTTGATTACAAGAGTGATGTTGATTCCACCCTTGACCTCCTTGTTGGTGTTAGCCATTGGAGTTGTTGTTTGAAAGGAAGAATCCTCATGGGTCTTAGGGAAATGATTCCCCAAGTGGCCCATGTTGACATGGATTTTCACAAATCATGTGAATATCCATAACTTGGATCATCCAAACACTTCTCCATTGGCTTGATCTTCATGTTACTCAATGGGAGGTGTAGTTCCATAACTAGCAAGTCCACCTTGTTAAATGGTGTGCATGCCAAGTTAAAGGAACTATAACACTCTTCAATCCACCCCTTGAGTGGAGACCATATTCTCATCCATGATGAATGAGAATAGGGCTACTTTAGCTCCAACATGAATGTGGTCATGGATTGGTGGAGCCAACCCATGATATGAGTGTTGGATGAAAAGCCAACTATCCACCCTATAATGAAGGCAAACCAAGAAAAACTCTTGGAGCCTCCCCCAAGCTTGGGGATGGATGACTTTGGCTTCTACTGGAAGGTGAAATTCTTCTGCGAAAGGCAATGGTGTTGCCCAGCGGAAATTTGTTGAGGTACGCCTTGAATCATCTAGTAGTTGAGCACTGGCGTCCTCGTTGGCCATCCTATGAAATGGGTTAGCAAACACTACCCTGTTTTCACACAAAAAGAGAAAACAAACAAGGGTAATCCTGTCTAATAACTATCAGTACCTATATCTTAATCACAAGTGATAGCTATCCTTCACTTTCTTTGTCTTCCCTGGCAACGGCTCCAGAAATGCTTGTTGGCATTTCTTACATCACAGATAAAAATCCGCAAGGGCACGAAATTTGTCTTGTAGCATTTCATCCAAGAGTATTCCCAAGGGTATCATATTTATCCCAAAGGAAGTCAATGGAGTAAAGTAGACACTACTCTTATGATCAAGTTATGGGATACTAATCAATTATCAAGACAGGGTTAAGTTGACAATATTGGTAGTGTGACACACACCTAAACAATCTATTATAAAGGGTAAATGGGTCCTAATGGAGATTAGACTAAGAGTTGGGGAGTTGCTCCTACAATGCTTCTAATATACATATACATAGCCTAGATTAGGTACTAATGAGCTTGTAAATGGTGAATCATTATGCTAAGATGTTCAACACATCGGGCACGGGTTTACCCCTAGCAATACTAGGACAACTCCCGCAAAGAGCCTATGGCATAACTGAACGTGGAGGACAACAAGTACAGATAGGGTTGTCACCACCTACTGTCTATCTCTTCAATTCGTGGGTCTCCGAGACATCCAACGTTACTTAACTATCCTAGCACCATGCTAGCATATTAAGTAAATACCTTAAGAGTCATGACACAAGCCATCTTAAGGCAATGATTAACCTAAACATCGTTGAACCAATGTTGAGACATAGCATAAGTTATTCATATCAACATGATCATATCATAACTAATTAGACTATAGTGGGGGTTTGTAGTGTTTATGATGATAGAATAATATTGTTATGGTATAATCATAAAGACTACTCCTACCACATACATGGAATCCACAATCAAACAAGAAACGCTTCATCCAAGTACATGAATAAAAGAATACTAACGATAATATCTTTATTATGCTTAAAGTCACAAATACAAGAAAAGATACATGAGCCATACCTTTTCCAATTTGGATTTGGGACTAGAGGCTCCTCTCTACAGCCTAACCTCCACTAAGGAACTAGGAGAACTAGTGCATACAGTAGAATGATGCTCAACTTGTGTGTGTCGAAGTGAGGGGTGAAGGATCCTATTTATAGCTAGAGAAGGGTCGGTTCCCACCACCAAAAGCATGTGAATCAGTCTTCATTGTGATCAGGGCACCATAGGGAGTCGACACGTGGAAGTTTATCGAGTTTGGCGCCAGGAAGGCTTCGGCCGAACCCTAACTTTTGTCAAACAGATTGTTGGACCAATTCCAATGTGCTTCCTCAGGGTGACTTCCAAGTGTGTCCCATTGAATAATATGAGTGATACACCGTTGGATGGCCTCGGATACTTCTGTTTGTGGACCATTTGACCCATGTGATGCCATATGTCAGAGTTTGATTGGTTGAGATGATATTTTATAGGATATATCCCCTTGTTTCACCTCAATTCAATATAAAATACTTGCATGCACCAATTTCTCCACGTACATGTGGAACTAGGTTATTTATAACTATGATGTGTGTAAGAAATACTCATTCCTTCACATAATTGAGTTATATTGACGGTTGAAATTGGTATATAACGACCGTCAACACATGTGTGAACACAATGACATGGGGGCCCCACTTTCTCCTCTCAAGCAGGTCTTCTCTGCACAGTTAATTCCTCTACCAATCTCGTTCCAAATTTGTTACTCCCTCCATCCCAAAATACTTGTCATTAGGGCAGAAAAGTTAGTTCATCTTTGAACTAAAATTCATGTCCTAATGACAAGTATTTTGGGATGGAGGGAGTAGATATTTGTGGGGAGGCCAAAACAAATGTGTGGAGTATGATTATGGAAAGCTTCATTCGAAATTCAAATTCAGATTTAAATTCCAATGCAATTCAATGTGCACCTGGAATTAAATAGTAAATGGCCCTAAAAAAATTATGAAATTTTGCAGGGCCACTATTTGAAGTATCAGGAATCCAATGGTCAACTCCATTTTATGTTTTGTACAAGTATGAACAGAAGCTTAGTTTATATTCTCAAAATCCCCCTTTTAGGGTTTGAAATGATTTGATTTTCTCTTTGTCATTTTTTTTCTTTTATCCTTCCCATTTTAACAGCTCCAAGCTGAAATGCATATTTGGAATTTAGGGCTTTTACAGGTATTAGGCTGATATTAATCACGGTTCTTAAAAATGGCGGATAACCATCGAAAATAAAACTCTAAGACATAGTTTTTGACGGCCTCGATTAACCACCGTCAATAGCTGCATTGTAAATGACGGCATATGTCAACCATCACCAACACTGTCTCAGGTGGGCCGGGTATTAGGCACATATTGACGACAACCGTTTAGCAACAATGGTTGGCCATCAAAAAAAAAACTCCGGGACCGAGTTTTCGACGGCCCTAGGGTAACCGTCGCCAATAAAGGACTATTTAATGACGGGTGGCTTTAGCCGTCAAAAATTATTTTAAAAATGACGGCCTCGTCGCTAATAATTTTGGTTGTTGTTTATCGTCAGGTTTCCTGTAGTGTTCTCACTCTCTCCCTATTTTCTAAGCACTTGGACAGTGCTACGCTTTTGGAGTGGAGTACTAGACTTAAGCTTTTGGTGTGTGGCGAAGAGTGAGCATCTACCCCCTATTTATACCCACCAAAGGTTGGTTTGGCGCCACAATATGCGCGGGAATCAGTCAGCATCGTTATCAGCGAGCTGTGCGGAGCCAACATATGGAGGCTAACTGAGTTTGATGCGAATACCAGGTTGGGTGGAACCCAGAGTTTGGTCGACTTTCTGGTGGGCCCAAACACGGTGTGTTTCCTCCAAGAGGCTTTTTTGTGGGCCCCCATCGTGGGTATGGGTGATTCCCATCATTTATAGTCAGTTTTCTCCCGCGTGTGGGGCCATGAATCCTCGTACTTGTGCCTGATTGGCTGGTAGGTCTGTTTTCTTGATTGGTCTCTATAGTTTTCTTTAATTATATGTCTAATTCACTTGCATACAAAATTACACCATCATTCATGGAATTTTTTAGTAAACAACTCCTAATACTATGTTAGTTGTCCAATTCATATCTTTTATGCAGAAAATTGACGGTCGGATTTGGCATTTAAGGACTGTCAACACTTATGATGGCCTAGAACAACCGTCGTAAATAGGCCTTTATTTACGACGGCTTGTCCCGTGGTAGTCATAAATAACTTTGATCGTCATAAATTCAATGTTTCCTATAGTTATGTAGGTAATTAACAGTCAGATTGGATACTTAATGACCATCAACAATGATATCTTAATGATGTTAGATTAATTGGTAGAAGTCGAGTAGTTGGAAATCTACTCGCGAGTATTGGATTTGGACTTCATGGAATTGCTATAGTGGTTGAATAACTGAAGTTTAAATGGAGACCGGGCAGGTATTGTAGGATACAACCGAACATGTATGCTTGTGTCAGATAAGGATCGTGTCGTAGTCGGTCTCGCTGAACAAGTTTGAATGTAACGGATGCATATTAGTATTATGAGAACTAGCAAACCACTGTAGCTTAATCAACCGATGTTGAGACTTTTTCAAGCGCCTTAGGTTGAAAACGGGAGGACAGTAGGGGTTAACTCCACTCAGAACAAGATCACTAGGATGATTGTATAGTGTAGGGAGTTTACTATCCCGTTGAGGTTGAACCGATTCAACATTGGGGAATCTCGCGATAGGTGGTCACATACGACTTCACAAAAGGGCTTTCGTGTCGTACAATCCGGATCACTGTCTCTCACGGTCATTAGGTACAGCTTGTTCATTGAGTCGTCACGTAGTAATAAGAGAACCATGAAATATTGTGAATTGTTGTCCTGTTGGACTTTAATTGTATTGCTAAGTGTATGCAATAAATGAGAGCTCAGTAAATTCCCGTTTCCTGGACCGTTAACTTGATGGCTAAAAGCTGAAAACCAAGGATCCACTAAACCATTCAACATTGGGGAATCTCACGATTGGTGGTCACGTACGACTTCACATAAGGGTGTTTCTGTCGTACAATCTGAATCACTATCTCTCGCGGTTATTAGGTACCGCTTATTCACTGAGTCGTCACATAGTAGTAAGAGAACCATGAAATATTATGAATTGTTGTCCTGTTGGACTTTTAATTGTATTGCTAAGTGTATGCAATAAGTGAGAGCTCAGTAAATTCCATTTCCTGGACCGTTAACTTGATGGCTAAAAGCTGAAAACAAAGGATCCACTTTTAGACGAGATTTTTTGCAAATAGGTTTCATAGGTCCTATTTGGTTTTGCTTTTTGAGACTCGATTATCTGATTAGCATGCTTTTAATGATATGACGTCATCTGGATAATCTGCTTACCGGAGAGATTGGATGTTTGGCAAACCTGATTCTTTTCAATATCCATGTAATGTGTGTAACATAACCAATATTGCCCCTGTCTCGTTCTTCTTGAAAGTGCAGGGATCTGTACAAATCTCTAAATACAAAAAAAACATGTCTGGAAGAGAGGGGCATATATGATGTTATGTGCCACTTTTACGCATACATAAGCGTCAACGGATAATCATAATAAATGAAACAGTGCATTCAATCATTAAATCCTTGGACGAGGAGTTTGTAGTATCTCGAAAACCAAACTCGCACAAGTGAACGTTAAGAACACAAGATCGCTCAAACATTCAGAGTAGAAACCACACTTCAACAGAAATGATCTTAACGAACAGACAAAACACTCAGATATGGCGACAAGGAGATTTCTCTCATCTCACTCTGCTCACGGCAGTGGATCATACAAGTCTTACATGATAGAGTAATTGGAAGATAGAGAGAGAAGACAGGGAGACAAAGTGGTTGAGAGAAACAGAATTCGCAACAGACTGTCCCCTCTGCTTGTCCTCCAAGTTGCTTAAGTAGCCACCTCGAAGTTGTATGGGCCAACTGGGCCGACATTCTCCGGTGGGTGGTCCTCAGCTGGGCCAGAGTCCCGGGCCGCGCTCTTCATTTGAAACGGTGTTGCAGCCACTTGGTCAGGCCGGTATTCTCCCGCCATCTTGGTAACAGAGGATATGACATCACTCCCCCTTGAGAACTAGTGTGTCTCCACACGAGTGCATTTGGAAATTGATTTTGCAACACATAATAGTCTTCCCAAGTTGTAATACTCTTGGGTAACCCCAGCTAGGAGACTATTATCTGCACAGTTGCAGCGTTACACTTTCTGACCAATCGGCATTCCCAGATCTTAGCTGGTTGAGCATTAGACATGTCCATAGGAAGCTTGTTAGGCAAATCAAACACAGGAGTGTAATCCGGAGTGTACGGTTTCAACTGTGAAACATGGAATATTGGGTGCACTTGTCTTGAGTCAGGTAACTCTATCTTGTATGCAATAGAACCAACTTTCTCCAGTATCTTAAATGGTCCAAAGAATTTGTGAGACAACTTAGGACATGGATGGTTTACCACCGAGCTTTGTGCATATGGCTGTAACTTAAGCAGCACTATGTCCCCAACAGCAAAATGCCTTTCACTGCAATTAGCATCAGCATAAGATTTCATACGAGCTTGTGCTTTGGACAGATTGGCTTTCAGTTGTTCTAGGAAAAGTTGTCTGTCTTTGACTGGGTCCACCAGGTCATTATTGTCAGATTGATCTAACATAGGCAATAATCCCGGTGAAGGATCAGTACCATATAAAACCTTGAAGGGATAGCACTGCAGTGAAGTATGGAATGAGGAATTGTACCATAATTCAGCTAATGGAAGCCATTTTATCCACTGTTTTGGAGCTTTACTGGTCATGCATCTAAGATACGTTTCCAAACATTGATTTATCCTCTCAGTCTAGCCATCTGACTGAGGGTGATAAGTTGAAGAGAAGCTCGGCTTAGTGTCAAATAGCTTGAACAATTCTTGCCAGAAATGACTTGTGAACACCTTATCCCCGTCAGACACTATAGTGGAAGGTAAACCATGCAGTTTAACAATGTTCTGGAAGAATATAGCAGCCACATGACGAGGTGTGAATGGGTGCTTAAGAGGCAAAAAATGAGCATATTTAGTTAGGTGATCCACCACAACCAAAATTGTTGAGAAGCCTTCAGGTTTAGGTAACCCCTCAATGAAATCCATGGAGAGGTGTTTCCATGAGCTGTCAGGTATTGGAAGTGGCTGTAATAGCCCTGGTGACTTTGTGTGTTCATGATTTGCTCTCTGACAGGTCTTGCATTGCTTCACAAATGTTTCCAAATCTTGTTTCAGGCCAGACCAAGAGAATATATTGCTGATACGTTTGTAGGTGACCTGAACACCAGAGTGACCTCCCATGGCCGAGCTATGAAATGCAGTCAGGAGCTTTGTCTACAGAGCTGAATTTTGAGGGGCCCATAGTTTATTTTTGTACCATTCAACAGAGAAAAGCCTTGTTCATTTTTCTGACAGAAAGATAATTCAGTGAGCAGCTCTTGGGCTCTTGTGTCTGAATGATATGCATTCTGAAGCTTCTGCACCCATATTGGAACAACAATAGAAGTTGCATATAGTTGAAAATATTGACCTACTCGTGATAAAGCATCAGCAACTTTGTTGTTTTTGCCTTCCTTGTATTGGAACTTAAGCTGCAACCCTGCAAGCTTGGACATAGCCTTTTTCTGGAGGTCAGTGGACAAAGATTGATTTTGTGACAAAGACTCTTGTGGTCTGTTCTTTAATAAAGGGTGCTCTATGCAAATAACTTCTCATTTATCTATTGCCATCATAATTGCAAGAAATTCCTTTTTCATATGTAAAAAGTCTTTCATTAGTAGCACTTAAGGCCTTGATGAAATATGATATAGGATGTCCATCTTGTTGCAACACTGCTCCAATACCCAAATCACAAGCATCAGTTTCTACTTCAAATGGCTTAGTAAAATCAGGGAATGACAAAACAGGGGTGCTACTCATTGCCTGTTTCAGATCGTCAAAAGTCTGCTGAGCTGCATCAGACCACTGGAAATGCTTTAACTGCAGTATACTAGTGAGTGGTTTGGCTAGAATTACATAGTTCCTTACAAATTTCCTATAATAGTATGTGAGGCCTAAGAAGCCTCTTAGCTCTGTGAAGTTAGTTGGGACTGGCCAGCTTCTAAAAGGTCTGTTGCTACACTCTTGTCAGAGATTATATGTCCTAAATAAGACAGAATTTGTTGGGCAAAAGTGCATTTGCTGAACTTCACAAACAACATGTGATCAGACAAGGTTTGAAATACCTGCTGCAGATGTATAATATGGTCAAACAGAGATTTGCTATAAGCAAGTATATCATTTATATACACTAACACAAATTTTCTCATATATTTCTGAAATCAGAATTCATCACACATTGGAAGGTAGCAGGAGCATTTGTAAGTCCAAAGAGCATTACCCTAAATTGAAAATGTCCATGATGAGTTTTGAAGACTGTTTTATATTCATCTGAAGGCATCATTCTTATTTGATGAAACCCTGATCTCAAATCAATAGTTGAAATGTATATGGCTCCAGCTATTTGATCCAAGAACTCATCAAAGATTGGCATTGGAAATTTGTTCTTGACTAATTGCAGAGTTCAGTTTTCTATAGCCCACACAGAATCTCCAAGAGCCATCTTTTTTGTTTACAAAAAGGATTGGTGATGCAAAGGGACTGATGCTTGGTACAATAATTCCCGTCCGCAACATTTCAGTTACTTGTCTTTCTATCTCGTTTTTTTACTCAAGAGAGTATCTATAGGGCTTGCAGTTGATAAGAGTAGTATTTGGAACCAGTGAGATGGCATGATCATATGTTCTATGAGGAGGCAGCTGGTCAGAGATTTTAAAGATGTGGTCATACTGCCTGATTAGTTCCTGAACTTGTGCAAGGATAGGTGACAATCTAAATGAATCTTCTGTAGCAAGAGAATCATTCACAGGTTCCAAGACCACTGCAACCCATATCTCATTACTTTGTAGGTCTTTTAAAACCTGTTCTACAGAAATTACTGTCAGAGAAGAGGTGTGCTAAAACAGAACACCCTGCAATGTGATTGCTTTCCCTTGATGATGAAATGTAGGAGTCTTGTTAAGCCAATCAAAAGTCATGGGACTAAACTGCTCAAGCCAATCCATCCCAAGAATGAGATCATATGCACCAATGTTGATGATTTTTGCATTAGATGAGAAAGTGTGACCCTGCAAATAGCACTCTAAGTTTTGAATTTTCTGTGCACAGTTCAGAACCGTGTCATTAGAAATTTTACTTGCAAAGGATTAATATCAGAAACAGGACAGGAGAGCTTAGAAGCAACAACAGCATTAATAAAAGTGTCAGAACTCGCAGAGTCAACTAAGATAAGTAATGTTTTGTTCTGAACCATAGCTCTCAACTGTAAAGGTTTTGCCCAGAGGTGTGTGCTATCGCATGTAAAGACAAAACATGGTCGTCAGAGGTATGAAGTTGAACAGAGTTATCAATTGCTTGTAATATATCCCCTGAAAGAAATCCTCGCTCATCAGTGGTTTCTGACCATAAAGCATCCAGAGTTCCTGCATTTTCATGAGTGCATTTATGTGTTGGAGTATACTTGTCTCCACACTGATAACAATGGCCATTTGCTCTCCTTAACTCTTTCAGTTGTCAAGCTTTCCAAATTATAGAAGTAGTGAAAGTTTGTTTGGTGCTCTGTTAGAGGAAGAACCCACACTTCTATAAGGTTGTCTGAATCCAGATTTCTTTTGTTTGGCCAGCATTTGCTCATGGACAGCAGCAATGATGAAAGTCGCTTAGAGAAGAGGTGAATAGGCAATATGACCTCAAATCACTCAATCAAACTAGATTAAATCCCTGAGGCCGGACTAGTCCGCTCAGTACATAGGAAAAAACCTAAAAACTTGATTTCTACAAGTTATTTGCGGATTTTAGTTTGTAAAGATAGATACAATGTCTAGCAACTTAATACAACTTAGATTAACAAGTGTGAACAAATAGGTTGCAAGATTTCAATGAAGAACAATATGAAGAACGATATGAACTCTAAAAGCAATTCTAGTGAATAGAGGAAAGTAAAGCAAAAGTGAGACACGATTTATCCTGTGGTTCAGCTTCACAAAGCAGCCTACATCCACGTTGAGAAATCCAAGAAAGGATTGGGTCTCACTTGACCCTCTTCTCACCAAGCCATCACAAAAGGCCAGCATGGTTTCCACTAATCACAAGGGTAATCACCAAGTTCTTGGGGCTTCTCACAATTTGAGACCCCCACAAATGATTTGCAACCAGGAGCACACGAAGCTCAACTGCTACAAGCCACAAAATGCAACACCAAGTGCAAGAGATCAAACTGAGAGCCAAAACGAGACGGTCTTTCCTTCTCTCTCCTTCCCAAACCCTAATCTACTCAAGATTTGGTTCTAGAGGGCAAGTAGGCAGAGTAGAAGGCTTAAGATGGCTCAAGAAAACTTGTGGCAGCGCTAGGGTTCCTGTTTTTTTTTTTCAAATGAGGGTCGGGGTCTCCTTTTTATAGGAATCCCGACATCTAACCATTGTCAACATTCAATGTGCAGACTAGTTCGGCCAGGACCTCGGACTAGTTCGGCCTACTGGGTCCACGCTACGTCACACTATGCAGAGGGTGATGTACCCTCCAATGTTTGAATTTCAAATGATCATGGCACACCGAACTAGTCCGAACTACAACAGAATGTCTTGGTACGTCTAAAAACGGACAAGTCTGGACACATCGCACTAGTCCAGCCAACTGGGGCAGACAAGTCTGGCCAATAGGACTTAGTCTCAGAAATCCCTTCTCCCACAATACCACGGACTAGTCCGTCTCACAGCAGAAAAGTCCGAAGTACACCAGTGACCTTTTGTCCGGACGAAAACGGACTACACTGGGATGTCCGGACTAGTCCGTCCCTTATGGCGGACAAGTCCGGCCTCCCAGGACTTAGCTTCGAAAACTCACCAAGTGTAGAATGGACTAGTCCGTTCCCAGACAGATAAGTCTGAACTCACACATAAACTCTTAGTCCATCCCAAAATGGACTACTCTGGCTCACCTGAAATAGTCCAGCCCTGAGACCCGAACAAGTCTGGTCTCCTCGGAAATCTCTCAACAAGTCTTCTCACTTAGGTTTTCTCTCAACCACAACTTTGAGCCCTCTTCTACGATCTCAGTGCACTTGATACACACACCCTCACACACAGAGGGCTATTCTAAACTCAACACATAAGAAACCCTAATTTCTATACTTGAGTCTTCGATGCCCGTTTCAATCTTTTCCTCTTTGAGGGATTTTCTTTCGTTTCAAGCATCAAACCTATGCTTAAGATCAACTGAGCTCATTAGTCTCTTAATTTGACATCATCAATCATCCAAAACCGATGGGAATGCCTATATGCACTTTCAATCTCCCCCTTTTTGGTGATTGATGACAACACATTAAGATTCAACAAAAATGATATAAATTAGTTTTCATAACAAGTGTGTGTATGCGTAACTCCCCCTCAATGTATGCATCATCAATGAGAGATTTGAGAGAGTTATCATACATACACATGTTATGGTGAGGTGCCTAAGTGTTGTGTCCATGATTGGTGATAAGAAAATGAATCATGAATAAGAAATAGGCAATTTTAAGCATCACATCTCAAATAAGCATAACAAACATCATAAGGTGCATACAACTCTTAACACAAGTCAAGTATTACACAAATTTAAATGCGGTAGTTTTAAGAAAATTACAAGTCCATAGATCAACAAGAGACACAACGACTCTAAAAAGAAGTACCCCCTTCCAATATCTCCCCCTTTGACATCAAGACACCAAAAAGGAAAAGAGGAAAGTAGTCCAACAATCTAATTATCCTTGTTGTCATCTTGCTTTCCATTGTCACTCTCCGTAGCCTCCGGATCTTCAATGTCTTCATTTTCGTCTTCATCGTTGGAGGTTGTAGCCTAGGAGGTTCCATCTTCCTTGAATTGAGCGAGTTCATCGGCGGTGAACTCGGGAAAAGGAGTCAACTCTCCATCACTCTCCCTGGCGGGAGACATGGGAACCTCGAGCTTGTCACACATCGCCTTGAGGTACTTCTTTTGGCGAAGTTCCATGCAACGAGTCCGAACTTCCACTTTCCGACGAGGCGCAAAGTGCCTTGAAGCACTTGAAGAAGCAGCTTCCGAATTGTGATGGAGAAGGAGGAGGTGGAGGAGCCACGGGGCGAGAGGAGGAGGAGGAAGGAGGATCAGCATTCTTCCTTCTTGGTGCAATAGGCTCAGGAGGAGGAAGTTGAGGACGAAGCCTCCGATGAGTAACATCCTTCTTGAACTTCACCCTGTATACCTTCTCAATTAGATACATGACATATGATGCATAGCCACACGAGCAGCTGGGGGTGGGTGAGATGTTGAAGATGTCATCAAAGATATAGTCCACAATGTTGAATCGAACATCCCCATCAATGAGCACCATCAAATTCCTCGAGTTTCCTTGAATGATCCTCGCATCTCCATTTTTGGGGGCTATAGTCTTCCTTAGAACACGGTTGAGCACACTATAGAAAGGTTTGATGTTCCTTATGTGCCCCGCCTCATAAACTGCATGGCTTGGATACATGTAATCCAAATCATCATTATCAATAGCCTTGAGATTTGAAATGATGATCTCTTTGTCAATATCATCCTCCAGGCCAAGAATTTGCGCAAACTCCCAATATGTAACTGAGTATTGCTCACCATTACTGAGCCAAGTGATTTTCCAATCTCATTGCCTATAGAAGTAGACTGTGGTGTAGAATTGCACAATAACTTCAATGTTCCAATCATACCTGAATGCCATGAGATCCTTGAGTCCATGGCGCTCTACGGCCTCAATCACTGCATTCAGTGTGGTTCTTCTCTGCCATGTGATCCCAATTGATCCATTGAGCATTGGTCACTAGAGTTTGCATGGTCATATAGACCGTTTGATAGTAATCACAATGGAAGTCACATCAAAACCGAGAGTCGGCGGTGTACTTCTCATACTTATAGCAGTCATCCATCCTCAATCTCTTAGCCTTTTCTTCCCCTTTACCTCTGAATAAATTATCTTCAACAGTGGCTTGTCGACTTGGATTCCTAGCATGTGAGGACATTCTTAAAGGTTCAATGGGTTGTGAGGACCCCTTTTTACCCTTTTCTCTTATGTTGACGCCAACGTGCGCCTTGCTTGGGGGCTTCATGACAATTGGTGTTCTCTTCTTTAGCGGTTCATCCGCCGGTGCCTTGCCTTTGTCTTTTGCATCTCTAGCCGCTTGACTTCTTGTTTTGTCACTCATGGTCACAAGCCTCTTCTTCATTGGGCTTTGTTCGGCTGCAGCTGAGTTATGATTCTTCTGTTGTTGTTTCTTTGCCTTCCTTGCATCATTCCTCGACTCAGGGAGAGCTATAGCAAGCTCTCACTCCTCACGAGCATTACGATAGGTTTCTTGCCTTGTCGCCTCGTGCAGGGGATCGGATAGGGTGAGTCATCGGAGTTCAACATCATCCCTGAGAAGAGATAAACAAGAGAGTATATGAGTCCAAATAAGTGGAATATTGTGTTAGAATTCACAAGAACAATCAAAGTTAGGGTTTACACTATGAACCTAGGACTTGTTCGCCCTTGGGTCGGACTAGTCTACACGAATTGGACTTGTCCGCCCTGCAGCCGGACTAGTCCGGTGGACACAGTAAGAACCCTAATCTTCATGATTTTTGTAAAAACTACGGATCGAGGCACAATATTCCTAGGCTACGATGACAACGACATATAGAACACCTTTTGTGAAGAGGTTTCTATCAGAAGACCCAAAAGATTTGATTTTTGAAGGATTTGGGGTTAGTCAAGAATACCTCTTCAAATCGATGAAATGTGGATGAGGAATCGTCCGACGATGCTCGGGGAAGAGTTCCCACACACCTTGGGGCTTCAATCTACAGATTGGAAATGGTTTTTGGTTGATGGAATCGAAAATTGCCAATTTGGGGTGCGGTTTTCGTGTTTGAAGAGAGAGATAGAGAGAGAGAGAGAGAGAGAGAGAGAGAGAGAGAGTAGAAGAGTGAAGAGTCGGGGATCCCCTGGGGAGGTTAAGTCCCCAGGGGCCGAACTAGTCCGGTTGGAGACCCGGACCTTTCCGGCCTACGGACTTGGCCCGGACTACTCAGGGGGTGGGACTTGTCCGTTAGAGCCCGGGGAAGCTGGATTCCACACTTCTCTAGCCAGTGAGGCGAACTAGTCCGATCCAAAAGCTGAAAACACATATATATTTGGGTTTTCACCATAGATTTGATCCTTTTGGACTAGTTTTCACAAAAGATCTTTGGAAATACGGTCAGTAAGCAATCAACAACCAAACTATGACTGTCGGTGGTTTGGATCCGGCAAATCTCCCGACACTACTAAAGTGTTAGAGGAGTTTGATGTTCGGTGTGGGCGCGCGGAGATTCAAGAAGGTGAATTGTAATTAGCACAGGAGACACGGAGATTTACGTGGTTCGGGCCGCCTGAGCGTAATACCCTACTCCACGGGTGTGTTGGTGTTGTATTAGCTGTATGAGCTTGTGTCGAGCGTCTATGGAACATGTAGAGTGTGTCGTCGGCCTGCCCTTTTATAGTACAAGGGTAGGCCGTTACATGTTAGCCTGGCCCGATATGTGGCCCTGGCGGTTACTAATATTGATACTCATTCAACACGTTTAATTGCCCTTAATGAACAGGTAATGGGTTTTGACAGCACCGTTACTGGTAATTAAGGTCGTCCAATCGTGTGTCATTAATATAGTATTAATGACACTTAATCGGGTCTTGAAGCCCTTGATTCCCCTTTGAAGATCCGGAGCCGTTGTGGAGTCTTCCGGAGGTTAAAGGCTGAAGATCCGACGGTTGGACACGTGGCAGCTCCGGAGCATACTGTGGGAAACAGAAAGCTCCGGAGCTACCTGACACGTGTTAGTTCTGGAGCTTCCCTCGGTCTGGGGTTAGGTCCGGGGGGCCATTTCGGTACACAGCCCGGAGCTTCCCCCTTGTGGGTGGTAGCTCCGGTTTGACAGTACACGTGGCGACCCCGGGACTAACCATGTTGGAGAAGCCGGTCCGGTTATGCCTGACATGTGGGCCTCCGAAGGTCTTCAAATCGAATAGATGACTTTCCCTTGAGATCTTTGTAATCTCAAGGGGTGTACAGTTCCCAGGGTACCAACAGTGGCCCCCTGGGCCCACCTCTAGGGAAGACCCCTTGGGTGAAGTCATTCCACCGGAGGTGGGTCCACCCTCGTGACTTTTGAACTGAGTCTTCAAAGGTCTTCGGATGTGCCGTTGCCGATGGTTTGGAGTTAAATCTTAGCCATGTGGCGTATCCCGCACGCGGCAGGTGAGATCTTTGGCGTGCAGATCTCACGCAATTGAAGGTCACCGGTTCCTGATACGAAAACCGTATCGGTTCCGCGCGCCTTGTCAGGCCGCCGCCTTCGGGCTTCCCGCCTCATGATGACAACCATTCGCCTGGGTAAGAACCTCGACTTGATCGTCGGGGTGGTCCCAGGCCCTCTTGTCATCGGCTGGGTGGAATTTTTGAGTGGTATCTTCGACTTCCTTGCGGTTTCCATCCAAGCGTTGCGAGGGCTTACTTAAGAAGGAAAGCGCGCACCGTCTGGAGTTCTTTACGCCTCTTATCTGATCTTGCGCTCAAACTCCCAACTTGTGCTTT
Source organism: Tuctoria greenei (assembly GCA_036927565.1). Lineage (NCBI taxonomy): Eukaryota > Viridiplantae > Streptophyta > Magnoliopsida > Poales > Poaceae > Tuctoria > Tuctoria greenei. The sequence goes on from JAYESD010000006.1 coordinate 122,634,795, forward strand.
GCTTTCCCTTTCTTGCCTTGCTATCCTGCGATGGAGTTGGGTCTTCGCAAGAGCCGTTTGAAGACCGACGGCGACCTGAAGAAGGTCCGGACCCTCATGGGATGGTCCTCGGACTTCTTCAACCGCTCAGTCCGCGCTGGGGGAGAGCTCCCGTTTGAGAAGGAGCACGCCAGCGAAATGGTGTACTTTTCTTCGTACGCCATGGTGGGGTTGATCCCACCTTTTTCCTCCTTTTTCTTGATGCTGCTAGACTTTTATGGTCTGCAGCTATACCACCTTGGCCCTCACTCCATTCTCCATGTGTCTATCTTTGTCCACTTCTGTGAGATGTGGGTGGGCATCCCCCCCTGCATTGAACTCTTCCGGACATTATTCACCGTCCACACCACCGGTAGGAGCAATGAGTACCTTGGCTTCTACTACTTCGTGAAGCGCAAGAAGTGCCCATTCAAGTACCTCCGGTCATTTCCCTCTGGGAAGTGGGATGACTGGAATAAGGACTGGATAGTCATCCAGGTGGAGGAGCATGAGAGGTTGGAGCTTCCCGAAGGCCTCCCCAACATTGACACGATGATCTGGAGTGAAGCTCCGGTGTTGGCGGATGCCTTCAACCCCGCTCTGACCAGGATCCGCCAGTGCGTGGAGGGAGGATTAACTCCTCAGACGGTGTTTTGTAACTTCCTGGTCAACAGGTGGGCACCGCTGAAGAGGAGAGAAAAACTCTCTTGGGCCCTCAACAGTGTGATGGACGACGACCGGGTCGAGACTGGGCTGAAGTCCAACATGGTGGGGACAACCTTGGAGTTTCATCTCAAGAAGTTCCAGCACGACATCGACGTCGAGGGTGACAACTTGACTCCGCCATCAGCTTTTCTTCCTCTGAACGTGGAAGTTGAGTTCAGTAGGGAGCTCCGGCGGAAGATGCCCGTGCTTGACGACCTTGGTGTCGTCGAGAGAAGATCAACCACCAGGGTGGCGATCCCTGGAGTGTCCGAAGGTGGCTCCGACCCTGCCTTGAAGCCAAGGGCCGAGGTCGTCGGCAAGGGCAAGGAGTCGGCGGACGAACCCTTGAGCCGGAAGAGGAAGTTGCAGCATGCCGACAGAAGGTCCGTCAGGCCTGCCACCTCTGCATCGGCTCCTTCTCCCCGGAGGGGGAGGTCTTCTGCAACCGTGGTGACTGTACCAGCAGTAGGGTCTTCCCGGGGTGCTAGCTCCGGGCATGCAACTCCAGCACCAGGGCCGGTTGAGGCCTCTAGGTCCGGAGGTTCTTCCCGATCGAGAGGGGCCTCGACTAGGGAAATGCCCGTGGCTGGACGAGTTCCGGGGGGCCTTCCGGAGCTTCCACGCCGGCTATGACCAGCCCAGAACGCCCGGGAAAGAGGTTCCGCGCAAGCTGGTGCGGAAGCCTCCCAAGGTAAATTTTAATCTTTACCTTGGATAGTTGTTTAGTTGTAGTAACTATTTTTTAAGTTTCTTCATCCATCATCTGCAGCGTTCCCAAGAAGAGGAGTGCGGCTCCACCCTCAGCCACAGCACCTGAAGCTGTGAGGGCGGGGGCTTCTGCTCCTGTCCCGGTGCCGCCCCAAGTGGTGGCTGAAGCTGCAACAGCTCCAGCGCCAGCTGTCATGGTCATGGACCTCGACTCATCCCCAGATACTCCCGTGGTAGCACCAGACCGCGGGAGAGAAGATGCGCCAGCGGCACTTGTCCTGGAGGTTGAAGCTCCGGGTCCTGGTGCTGAGATGATGGAAGCTCCGGCCGTTGAGCCGGAGGAAGCAGTAATTCCAGCCCCAGAGCCAGAAATTGTCGAAGCTCCGGCGGTTGAGCCGGCGGTGATTGAAGTTCCGGCGTGCGCGCCGGATGTTTAGGAAGTTCCGGCGGTTGGGCCGGCTTCCTCAGAAGCACTGGCCGCAGATCCGGTCGTTGTTGGAGCTCCGGCCACAGGGCCGATCGATGTTGAAGATCTTCCGGCTCCCGAGCCAGTTGTTGCAGAGGTGTCGGAGCTCGAGCCCCATCGGAGGAGGTGCCCAAGCCGGAGCCAGAAGCGGCCCCTGCTCCGGAAGTGACGACGTCGGAGGTACCCGCGGCTGAGCCGGAGTGCCCTGGTGAAGTCGCTGGCCCCCTGCCTGAGGGGGTGAATAGAGACCTGGCGGCGGGGCCTTCCTCGATGGCAACTGAGGCCATCCCGGAGGACGGCCCTAGTGCCATGGAGACCCAGGGGACCACTCTTGTGGAGTGGGACCCAATTTTTGTATCTGAAAACCCGCTAGAACCAGCGGAGGAGACCCCAGCAGGTCCGGAACCTATCCCGTTGTCATTGTATATTGACAACGCATGTTCCAGTCAGCGTCAAGTTCAATTGGCCTTCTTCCACGATGGCAAGGCTCTTGAAGAGGAGCGCCAAACCCTTAAGCGGTGGCGTAACCGGCTTTACTTCGAGACCAAGCTAGCGCAGTCGAGGCTAGCGGATGACAAAGAGTGGATCAAGCGGGAGAAGGTCCGCCTGGAATACTGGGGTAAATTATTGGATGACAGGGAGAGTATGACTCGCACCCTCGACGCCCAATCTCGGGAGATTTATGATTAGACCAAAGCAGCTAACAGTGCGGCCGATGAACGCCAAGAAAGGGTTGAGGCCATTAACGCTACACTCATCAAGCGCCGAGAGGCACTTGAAGAGAGGGAGAAACGACTCGAAGATGAAGAGCAGAAACTCCTTGAGCTGCGGGATGACGTCCTGAGGAGGGAGGAGGAGCTCACCGAGAAGGTGGCTCTGGCTGACAAGGGCCTAGAGGAGCGCGCTAAGAAATTGGAAGAGCGCTGCATCGAAGAGGAGGAAAAGGCCTGGGTGCGAGGGCAGGAACTCTACGAGCAAGAGTGTGCCCTTGTTGCCAGGGAGAAAAAGGTGAGGGGCAGGGAGAAGGACCTGGTTGACCCCCGGAACAAGATCCACCTCCGGGAGGAGGAGCTCGGAAAACTCGAGAAGCGAGTTGCTGAAAAGATCCAGCAAAACGCCAAAGAGGTTGAGCGCCTCGCTCGCGAGAATTCTGAACTGGTGGCGGCCAGAAGATCCCTGGAAGAATTGAAGGGCTTAAGGACTGCGGACTACCTATAGATTTGGGAGTTTCTAGGCAAGGCCAACGACGCACTGACACCGATGGGCTTCAGTCCTGTGCATCCGGATGATCCGGAGCCGGAGCCGGACCTGGCGCTGCAGGCGTTGAGCTCGGCAGGCAGCAAACTCTCCAAGGTGGGCGATGTCATCGCGGACCAATTGGAGGTTGAGGGGCAATCCCTGGCGAAGAACGTCGCAGAATATGAGCTGACGTGCTACACCAGCCGGAACTCCCAATTTCCTCTGGACCCGGTGCTTGAAGGCCCCGTTGAAGGAGAAGGCAAAGCTGCCCGAGCCAACGTGTCGGAGGTTGCCCAGAAGGTCGCCCAATTCTTCCATAGGGTCTAGGACCATCTCTGTAGTTCTCACTTGTATTTTCTCTTCTTCTTCCTCAATTTTGTAATCCCTTGTCTCCAGATGAATGAAATCCCCAAATTTTTGTGAATTTCACTTTTTGTCTTCAACACTTTTGTCTTCACTTGGCCCCCTGGTAGATGTACACAATTTGATTGTGAACATGTACCAAGAGGATATTGTGTTTTGTTGAAGACTCATTTGCTCCGAGCTTGTAGAGTGTAGGTCCGAAGTCCTCGATAGTGAAGGCCCCCTGAGGTTGTCGGAGCTTAGAAGCTCCAGCATTGTCTATCGTCGGAGCTTAGTAGCTCCGGCAATAGTCCCTATCAACGCGTAGAGCATCGATAGTTAGTCCTCCAGGGTGTCGGAGCTTAGTTCAGGCAGTGACCTTTGCCAACACTTAGTTTGTTGGCAGCAGACTCTGTTTGCGGGGTCTTCTCACCATCTTTTATTTAGCGTCGACGGTTGTCCCCCCTAGCTCTACCGGAGCTTGATTGCTCCAGTGATGCTCGTTTTCAATGCGTAACATTGATTACAAGCCACCTAGTGGAGTCGGAGCTTTGTTAGCTCCGGCTTTTCTCCATCAACGTAGATTTTATTTTTCCTGCACACTAAAGCCAAGAAAAATAGTAAAATTTGTTTCTTGTCCATAACTTCGTCGCGGCTTACGATTCTCAAGAAGATTTTAGGTCAAACGCGATTCTAAATACAACCGAATGCATTATCTTTTCTTCCAGATCCAACTGTACATGGACCCGCCTTACTTCGGCCTGCCGGGGTGTAGGTAGAGTGGCGTACTTAGGGTGCTTGACCTCCGGCCCTAGATTGGCTTGGCAGCATTCTGGCGAGTGGGCCATGAACAATATTTGAATCCAAAAAATAAAACAATGCAACTCGAATCGTATATGAATTGGTCGAACTAAAATTTCTTAAGAATTGCACGTCTTTGTTATAGACAAGAAAGAGAAAAATAAAAAATATTGATCCTGTACAAAATAAATGCACATGGAGTCTGTTTCACATTAGATGTCTTTCATTATAGGTCCGGGGTACAGGGGAAACAAGTACACTCTTAGGGTACGGAACCAGGCTAAGCGTGTTTTATTTCTCGTTTGACCCAGGGTAGGTAGCCACACTTTTAGTCCTGAGACTGTGACAAGTGTTGCATGAACTTTGCGGACCTTCTGGGAAAGGTTCGGCTGTTCTCCCGGAGAAACTACCCGACTCTGTACAATGACTCTATAACATACACCTCAAGTTACTATAGACTCACCTCCGTGATATTAAGTGTAGAACTTACGGAGGTGCTCAATGTTCCAAGGATCTGGAAGAGGTGTCCCATCCTCGGTAGCCAAGCGAACGCTCCCGGGACGGGATACTTTAATCACTCGGAAGGGTCCCTCCCAGCTGGGGGAGAGTTTGTTTAACCCTTCTCTAGATTGTATTCTCCGTAGCACCAGGTCGCCTTCCTCGAGCTGTCGGTTGTGTACATGCCGCTGATGATAGCGTTGAAGGGCTTGGCGGTATCGGGCATTCCGAACAGCTGCTTGGCACATTCCCTCCTCAAGGAGGTCTAGGTCTTCACGCCGGAGTTGGTCCTGCGTTGCTTCGTCGAAGGTCCGGACCTGGAGTGACCCCAAGGTGATTTCTGGAGGAAGGATTGCTTCAGCTCCATACACCAGGAAGAAGGGTGTCTCTCCAGTTGACCGGTTTGGAGTTGTCCTGTTGGCCCATAGAGTGGGAGGAAGCTCTCCAATCCAGTTGGCACCATGTTTTTTCAAGCGCTCATAGGTGCGCGTTTTGAGTCCTTTAAGGATTTCAGCATTTGCTCTCTTGGCTTGACCATTGCTTGCTGGGTGAGCTACGGAGGCGTAGCAAACTTGAATGCCGAGGTCTTCACAATATCCTTGAAATGCAGAGCTTGTGAATTGGGTCCCATTATCAGTGATGATTTTGTTTGGGACTCCAAATCTGCATGCAATGGACTGCAAAAAGTTGATAGCAGATTGCTTGTTGATTGTGACAACTGGAGTTGCTTCCGGCCACTTGGTGAACTTGTCAATGGCGACGTACAAGAACTTGTAACCTCCGACGGCTCTTGGGAAAGGTCCCAAGATGTCCATCCCCCACACAGCGAAAGGCCATGTAGGAGGTATCATTTGTAGGGGCTGAGCCGGTGTGTGAATTTGCTTTGCATGAAATTGACATGCTTCGCATTTCTTCACCAGCTCAGTTGCATCCTGGAGTGCTGTAGGCCAGTAGAAGCCATGCCGAAAGGCTTTACCAACCAGCGTGCGGGAAGACGCATGGTTCCCGCACTCGCCTCCATGGATTTCTGCGAGGAGCTCGCAGCCTTCTTTCCTTGTGATGCACCGCATTAGGATGCCGTTGGCACCGCGCCGGTAGAGATCCCCTTCTACCAACGTGTATCTTTTAGCCAATCTGACTACCCAGTCAGCGGATACATCATCGTCAGGAAGGATGTTGTCTTTCAAGTAGTTTCGGATCTCCGAGATCCATGCAGGAACTAACTTGAGCATTTGAGTCTTGCATGCTGGGTTGCTCGGAGCTTCCGGCAGCACCTACGACCCTTGATGGCTGCCATGGTAACAGGGCCATCGGGACCGTCAGCTTCGGGATGCTGATCTCGCCCCCTTCGCTCAGTTCGGCAGGCTGAGGTGTGGGTTTTGACAACCTCCAGACAAAAGTTCCGTCAGGAGCCGGAGCTCCAGTTGATGCTTTCGTCGAGAGTTCGTCGGCTTCAGCGTTGTGGGCATGCTAGACATGGTGGAGATCTAGGACTTCGAAGTCCTTCTTAAGCCTCTGGACTTCAGGGAGGTAAGCAGCTAGCCGGAGATTGTTGCAGGAGCATTCACCCTTCACTTGCTTAATAATGAGCTGCGAATCTCCCTTGACCAGCAGTTGCTTGACACCGTATGACAGTGCCACCTTTAGTCCGTAGATGAGTGCTTCATAATCCGCCATGTTGTTGGTCGCCTTGAAGTCAAGGTGTACCATGTATTTTACCTTCTCCCCCGTTGGTGCGAGGAGAAAGATTCCAGCTCCGGACCCCTGCTTTTGCATGGAGCCGTTGAAGTAGAGGGTCCAATGAGGCTCGGTGAAGACCGGAGCTTCGTGTTCCGGCTTCTGCTCACTGGGGCCCCCAGGGTTTGATGGAGAGGGAGTCCATTACGCCACGAAGTCTGCCAATGCTTGACTCTTGATTGCTTGCCTTGAAATGAATTCGAGATCGAATTCGGCCAATTCCGCTGCCCACTTTGCAATATTCCCAGTTGAGTTGGGATTATGCAAGATTGCTCGAAGTCGGTAAGAGGTCACCACTGAGATCTTGTGAGCTTGAAAATAATGGCGAAGCTTCCTGGAGGCGATAAGAACTGCATAAAGCAGCTTATGCACCTCTAGGTATCGAGTCTTGGCATCATGTAGTACCTCACTGATAAAGTACACTGGGCGCTGAATGGTCTGGACCCTCCTGGAGGGGCCCGGAGCTTCCTCTTCACTGACCCGGATCCCTCCGGAGGGATCCGGATTTTCTTCGGGGACCTCCGGGTTCTGACTGGAGGAACCCGGAGTTTCTTCAGAAACGACCTGGATCCTCCCGGAGGAGTCTGGGTCTTCTGAAGTGGTTTCTTGTGGATTCGAATCTGGGAGCTGGGACCCAGATTCGCTTTCAGGAACCTCCGGACCCTCCCGAAGGGGTCTGGATCCCTGAGTATGGGGTAGTTCTGGTCTTTCCGCGACCAGGACCATACTGACGACTTCGTTAGTGGCTGAAATGTAAAGCAACAAAGGCTCACCTGGGTTCGAAGCTACCAGAGTTGGTAGGGTGGTGAGGAACTGTTTTAGCTCCTGGAACGCCTTTTCTGCTTCTTCAGACCATTGGAATGATCCGGACTTCCTTAATAACTTGAAGAAGGGGAGTGCCCATTCCGCCAGTCTTGAAATAAACCAGCTGAGGGCTGCTAGACATCCAGTTAGCTTTTGGACATCTTTGATGCAGGCTGGTGGCCGCAAGTCTTCAATGGCCTTGATCTTCGCCGAATTAGCTTCTATGCCCTGGTGACTTACCAGGAAACCAAGAAGTTTTCTGGAGCTAACCCCGAAGACACACTTGTTTGGGTTTAGCTTTGTGCGGGTGACTCGCAGCTTATCGAAGACAGCCTGTAAGGTGTCAAGAAGTGACTCCTTGTTTTTGACCTTGACCACGATGTCATCAACATACACTTCCACTATGTCTCTAATGAGGTCTTCAAAGGTTTTGTACATAGCTCGTACAAAGGTTGAAGCTGCATTCTTGAGAGCAAACGACATGGCTGTATAACAGTACAATCCATCTACTGTGATGAAAGAGGTATGCTCTTCATCTTCCCTAGACATTCTAATTTGATGATACCCAGAATATGCGTCTAGGAAACACAGTAATTCACACCCGGAGGTGGAATCCACTATCTGATCTATTCTAGGGTAGTGGGAATGGATCTTTTGGACATGCCTTGTTTAGTGTTGTGTAGTCGGTACACATCCGAAGCTTCCCACCGGCCTTGGGCACAACGACTGGGTTTGCCAGCCATTTTGTATGGAAGACTTCTTGGATGAATCTGGCTTGGAGCAACTTCTTCACTTCTTGTCGAATGAAGTTCTGTTGCTCTACAGACTGCTTCCGAGGCTTCTGGTGCATAGGCCGGGCGTCAGGGTAGATCTTCAGATTGTGCTCAACCACTTCCCTGGGGATCCCAGGAATTTGTGACGGTTTCCAGGCAAACACGTCGACATTAGCCCGGAGGAAAGCGATGAGCACGAGTTCCTATTTGTCGTTCAATCCTCCCGATATACGGGTGGTCTGAGCAGCATCAGAACCGATTTGGACGACTTTGACGGGGATGTCGGTGTCGCCGCTTGGCTGCACACGAGGTGCAGATGTCGAGCCTCGTTGACGAATGCTCGGGGGTTTTGGAGCTTGCTCTTGCCTGTAGTCCTCCTCTTGCGCCGTGGTAAGTGCATAGAGTTCTTCCAGAGCAGTTAGTCCAGCAGTACGATCTCCGCGGATCCGGAGAACGCCTACTGGTGTCGGCATCTTTAACACCAGGTAGCCATGCTGAGCAGCTGCCATGAATTTGTACAAGGCAGGCCTACCCAAGATGGCATTGAAGGGTAAGTTGATCTGAGCAACGTCAAAGACCAACTTCTCGGTGCGATACTTCTCCCGTGTCTCGAAGGTAACGGGAAGAGTAATAGCTCCGAGTGGGGTAATGGCTCCCGGACCTACTCCGGAGAAAGGTCGGGAGGGGTGGAGATCCGAAGGTCGGAGCTGAAGCTTGGTAAAAGCTTCGAAGCTTATGAGGTTAAGCCCCGAACCCCCGTCTACCATGACATGGTGGAGCTGGATATTATTGATGGTAGGAGATACCATCAAAGGTAGCTGACCTGCTCCAACCATGCTTCGAGGGCAGTCCGAAGTATCAAAAGTGATGGTTGTGTCCATCCACTTCCGATGAGGCCCCGGTCTGGCTGTAGGAGCTACAGCAGCCATGTCCCGACGCATAGTCTTGATGAAGCGGTGGGAGGTGATGTCCCATGATCCACCAAAGATGGTGTTCATTGATGAGGACATCACAACAGCGGAGACGCACATTGAACTGCAAGGACCAATCACAAGAGCACGAGCACGGTTATTAAATCAGCAGGTGAATTCGTTCCTGACTTCTTTTGCATGTGAGTTTGAGAATAGATTGCTATGTGATGATTTAATTGTTATTAGGAGTAATGGAGAAGATCAACAAGTGAAGGAAGGAGGCCTTGGGAGCGTGGAGAACCAGCTGGGACGTCCACAAGTTGATGGAAACAGTTTACAATTCGGACTCGAGTTCAACTCGGAGTCCAGGAGCAGTCCACCTTAAAACAGACGCCCAGGAGTCATACGGACTCCGTTTTCGACGTTCTACATATGCACGGAAAGAGGAGAAGATAAACTTTCCAATGGTTCTGGTACCACCTCAAAATTCCTCCGGAGTAATTGGAAATCGTCGAAACAAGTCGAGTCCAGATTTCTGTCCGGTGCTGCGCCACCGAATCGGGCCTTTGGGCCTTGTATCCCGTAAGAGTCCATTAGGGACGCGTCTAATCGTGTTTTGGTTGAACCCTAGACTATAAATACTGCAGCCGCCGGTCATATTCGGTGGGTTTTGCTTAGATCAATAATATTGCCGTTCTACGGTTTGTGAGACCCCAATTTCGCGATTTCAGATCGTGTCTTCTACGTTCTTGCTCGTGTTCTTGGTTGCACTTGCAGGGATTAGCCTTCTTAGCGAGGTAAAGCGTGTGCAGCATGGTTGATAACCAACGGAGCCGTGGTGTAGTGATTGCAGGGGTACTCGTACCGCTCGAGTGCCGCGGATCATCAACGTCGAGTTCTCCACCCCAATCGACATACCTTTCGGAAGATCGGGCCTAAACCTACTCATCAATTGGTATCAGAGCTCCAGGTTGCCCGTGAGGTATCTTTGTTTTCCTTCCTTCCTTTAGATCGATTTTTGTTTCATACCTAGAGTCCACAGAAAAGCCACAAAAAAAATTAGATCGTTTTTACCGCTTCCCAGACTATAGTGCCTGCAGTTTCGTTTTTCAGTTTGCATTGTTGAGTTTGCATTCGTGTGGTTGAGTCTTGTTGCTGGTTTAGCTTTGTGTTTTTGGGTCCTAGTTATCGTGTTTCGTCCTTGTTTTCTTGCTATTCAACACCTATTCCACGATCCCTAAATAACAAACCGATCTGCCACGTTCATCGGTTTTCCCTAGCTAGCCGCCTTGCGTGAACTCCCGCATCGCCAGCCCTAGATTAGGTGACAAACCTTTGTGCCATTCATCCTTGAATCATCACACACCACCCCATTAGTTGCTGTGCAAATTTCCGATCGTTTTCATATCCGATTGCGAGTTCTGTTCTCAAACCGAGTTGGAATCAATATCCAAAAAATCGTAACTCGGACAGCCTACCTTAAAACGGCCATAACTTTCGCATACGGACTCCAAATCGGGCGAATTTTTTTCTCAAATTCATCTACGCGAAATTTCGCATCTGATTTTCCGCCGCGTAGCCGCGTTCGGCGAAATTAGATTGCCCAAATTCCCCTCGGAAGATAGGTTATCCAGCCTCCGAAGTTTCAGCACGAATTTTAAAGAATCTTCTTGATTTTCTGTAGGCCGCATATTACATCCAATTGAACTGAAAATTTGTGTGCTTCATATCTTTGTGCTCCTGAGTAAAGAAAAAATATCAAAAAATATTAGAAAAAAGAAAAAAATAGTGAAGAGCACGCATATTAAAACAATTGGCCTATACCACTTGGTGCTGTTTTGTTGGTTATATCATTTTGTCTTTCTTTTGCCTTGATACTTCCTTGTGTTGTGCTAGGCTCTAGGGCACTCGGTTGACCAGCAACAGTTTCCTACATTGAATACTTATTCAACTTTGTTTAGCTGTTAACGATTTTCTGCTTATTAGCCACCATATTGTGCCATACAAGCTCCACCTTTCTCTTGAGCATAACAGGTACCTTTGCAATCACCCCACGCTTCATTGGTTCATTTCACCGTCCACACCACCTTCTGTGTCAGTAAGAACACTTGTAAGAGTGTGGTAAGACGCTTGAGCGAGAGAGATTGTTTTCTTCCACCTTCCACATTGTCACTGTAGTTGATAGGGATAACATATTTTTTTGTTGTCTTTTGTTCCCTACTAACAATGGCAGGAGAAGACAATAATGACGAATGTGTTCAACATGCTGAGTTACGTGATATGATGAAGACCATGACGAATATGTTCGCCAAATACAACGCAACAATGGAGGAGTCATTGGCAAACTTGACTCGCCAAATGGATGACCTTGCTATTCGGTTGAATACTTTTGAGGCTCGGTTGCCTCTCGCTGGAAGACAAGAAGACAATGCTTATGATGAACTGGAAGATCACAATAATCAGCCAAGACTGCCACTTTATCTTTGAGGTATGGGAGGTAATAATCATAACAATTATAATCGCCCTCCTGATGCTCCTTTTGCTAAAGTGAAATTTACTATACCCTCTTTTTCTGGTGCTTATGATGCTGAGGCTTATCTTGATTGGGAGATGACAGTAGAGCAAAAATTTAATTCCCATCTTGTTCCTGAACAACATAGAGTTCGTCAAGCCACTAGTGAGTTTAAGGACTTTGCTATCATATGGTGGAATGAACTTGTTAAAACTAGAACTGATCCTCCCACATGGGATAGATTAAAGGAAGCTATGCGTGTTCGATTTGTTCCTCCATCTTTTCAGCGGGACCTTCGCAAAAAATTGCAGCGTTTAGACCAAGGTAACTTGTCCGTAGAGGAGTATTATCAAGATTTACAAAAGGGTATGCTGCGTTGTGGGGTAGTAGAGGACATGGATGATAAAATAGCTCGTTTTTATGGGGGGCTGAGGCATGAAATTCAGGACATTGTTGATTACAAGGAATATGATACTGTTAGCAGATTGTTTCAGCTTGCTATGTTGGCAGAAAAAGAATTGCAGGGCCGACAACAACAGCAACAACGCACGAGGAGCAACTTCACGCCGCGTGCAGCGACTACACCATCCAAAACAGCACCATCTTCGACCCCCCGTGCAGCGACTACACCACCCAATGGCGGCCAACGAACTATACCTGCTGCTCCACCTTCTCGCGTGCCGGAAGGCAGCAAGGCGACATCATTCAAGCCTTCGTCGTCCACTCCTTCTACGGGTCGTACTTCCGACATTAAGTGTCACCGCTGCCAGGGACTTGGTCATATGATGAGAGATTGCCCGAGCAAACGAGCATACATAGCACGCGATGATGGCGGGTATGATAGTACTTCGGATGTTGAAGATGAAAATTCTCTTGCTACTGACTTTACAGATCCAAATGACCAACACACCGAAGAAGAGGTACTTGGTACAGTGGCGACGGAGAACTATAGGAGCATCATTGTGCAGCGTGCCTTGAGCTCCAAAGTGGAGACCTACGACAAGCTACAACGACACAACCTCTTCCACATGTTTCTCGTCGTCAAGGACTGCCGTGTACACACTATAATTGATGGAGGTAGCTGCAATAACTTGGTGAACACGGACGTCGTCAAGAAACTCGGTTTGACAACAAGAGCACACCCTCATCCGTACCACATTCAATGGTTCAACAACAGCGGTAAGGTTCGGGTAACACAAACAGCGAGAATACATTTTTCAATTGGTTCATACCATGATTTTGCTGATTTTGATGTTGTTCCTATGGATGCTTGTTCTCTTTTATTGGGTCGTCCTTGGGAATTTGATACAGATGCTATTCATCATGGTAGAACCAATAAATATACTCTCATGCATAAGGGAAAGAAAATCACTTTGCTCCCCATGACTCCTGCTGAAATTGTGCATTTTGAGAAGAGTAAAATTCGTGAGGGCAAAGCAACAAAATTAGAATCTGAAAAACAGAAAGTTATTAAGTTAAAATCACCATCGTTGCTTGCAACTAAATCTGAACTTGCTGATTTATTCGATGCTAAGGGGATGTGCTATGCTTTAGTTTGCAAAGAAGCCATGTTTTCACTTCATGAATTGTCTATTGCATTGCCCCCTGCTGTTGCTAACCTTTTGCAGGAGTTTGAGGATGTGTTTCCCTCCGAGATACCCCCTGGTTTACCACCGATGAGAGGCATTGAACACAAGATCGATTTGATTCCAGGAGCAAGTTTGCCAAATCGTGCAGCATACAGGGCGAATCCACAAGAAACTAAGGAAATTCAGCGACAAGTCCAAGATCTTTTGGACCGCGGGTACATTCATGAAAGCCTTGGCCCTTGTTCCGTTCCTGTTCTTTTGGTTCCTAAGAAAGATGGTAGTTGGCGCATGTGTGTTGATTGTCGAGCGATTAATAACATCACCATTCGATATCGTTGTCCTATTCCTCGATTAGATGACATGCTTGATGAATTGAGTGGTGCTATCATCTTCACAAAAATTGACTTGCGTAGTGGTTACCACCAAATTAGAATGGCACTAGGAGATGAATGGAAAACTGCATTTAAAACCAAGTTTGGACTTTATGAGTGGTTAGTCATGCCTTTTGGTTTAACTAATGCACCCAGCACCTTTATGCGATTAATGAACGAGGTTTTACGTGCTTTCATTGGACAATTTGTGGTGGTTTACTTCGATGATATCCTCATTTACAGCAAGTCGTATGATGAACATCTTGATCATTTACGTGCTGTTTTTACTGTTTTGAGAGATGCACGTTTGTTTGGTAACCTCGAAAAGTGCGTCTTTTGCACCAATCGAGTCTCGTTTCTTGGCTATGTCGTTTCCTCGCAGGGAATTGAGATGGATGAGGCCAAAATTGAAGCAATCACCAGCTGGCCAGCCCCAACAACCGTCACATAGGTTCGTAGTTTTCTTGGTCTTGTAGGTTTTTATCGGCGCTTTGTGCGGGATTTCAGCACCATTGCAGCACCTCTACATGAGCTAACGAAGAAGGGAGTTCCATTTCGATGGGACGAACAGCAGCAGCAAGCTTTTGATGCTCTCAAATCGAAGCTTACACAAGCACCGTTGCTACAACTTCCTTATTTTGACAAGACCTTTGAGCTAGAATGCGATGCAAGCGGCATTGGTATTGGAGGCGTTCTCATACAAGGAGGTAAACCCGTTGCTTTCTTTAGTGAAAAACTTCATGGTCCTTCTCTGAATTATTCTACTTATGATAAGGAATTGTATGCCTTAGTGCGTGTATTACAAACTTGGCAACATTATCTTTGGTCTAAGGAGTTTGTCATACATTCCGATCATGAATCATTGAAGTATCTTAAGTGTCAAACAAATCTGAATAAACGACATGCTAAATGGATTGAGTTCATAGAGTCGTTTCCATACATCATTAAGCATAAGAAAGGGAAGGAAAATATCATTGCCGATGTATTATCTAGGCGTTATACCATGCTGTCCCAACTTGATCATAAAATCTTTGGTTTGGAAACAATTAAAGCATTATATCCTACTGATTTGGATTTCAAATATGCTTTTGAAAATTGTAGAGAAGGAAGAACTTGGAATAAATATGTGCTGCGAGAGGGTCTCCTCTATCGTGCTAACAAGCTATGCATTCCAGCTAGCTCCATTCGTCTATTGCTTTTGCAGGATGCACATGGAGGAGGTTTGATGGGACATTTTGGAGTGAAGAAAACTGAAGATGTGCTGTCCACACACTTCTTTTGGCCAAAGATGAGGCGTGATGTCGAGCGCTACGTGTCACGATGCACTACTTGCAACAAAGCTAAGTCTCGCCTTAACTCACATGGTCTTTATATGCCTCTTCCTGTTCCTAGTGTACCTTGGGAGGATATTTCTATGGACTTTGTTTTGGGATTGCCTAGGACTAAGAGGGGGAGGGATAGTATTTTTGTAGTTGTTGATCGTTTTTCCAAAATGGCACACTTTTTACTTTGTCATAAGAATGATAATGCCTCACACATTGCTGATTTATTTATGACGGAAATTGTTCGTTTACATGGTGTGCCAAATACCATTGTTTCTGATTGAAATGCAAAATTTTTAAGTCATTTTTGGAGAACTTTGTGGTATAAATTGGGAAGCAAGTTGCTGTTTTCAACTACATGTCACCCACAAACGGATGGACAGACCGAGGTAGTTAATCGTACTTTATCCACTATGTTGCGGGCTGTCTTGAAAACAAATTTGAAGTTGTGGGAGGAGTGTTTACCACATATAGAATTTGCGTACAACAGATCCGTTCACTCCACGACAAAGGTAAGTCCGTTCCAGGTAGTGTATGGTTTCAATCCCCGTGCTCCTATTGATTTACTACCTTTGCCTCCTTCTGAAACTATAAATTTGGATGCTACACAACGATCTGAATTCATTCTTAAGATGCATGAAACTACAAAGAAAAATATTGAAATGATGAATGATAAGTATAGGATCGCAGGTAGTAAAGGTAGAAAAGAAGTAAAACTTGAACCGGGTGATTTGGTGTGGTTACATTTGAGAAAAGAGCGATTTCCCGACTTGAGAAAATCTAAACTTATACCACGACCTGCTGGTCCTTTTAAGATCATTGAAAAGATTAATGATAATGCATATAAGCTTGAATTGCCTCCCGATTTTGGGGTTAGTCCTACATTTAACATTTCAGATTTGCGACCATACTTGGGAGAAAAAGATGAACTCGAGTCGAGGACGACTCCAATTCAAGAGGGGGAGGATGATGAGGACATCACAACAGCGGAGATGCACATTGAACTGCAAGAACCAATCACAAGAGCACGAGCACAGTTATTAAATCAGCAGGTGAATTCGTTCCTAACTTCTTTTGCATGTGAGTTTGAGAATAGATTGCTATGTGATGATTTAATTGTTATTAGGAATAATGGAGAAGATTAACAAGTGAAGGAAGGACGCCTTGGGAGTGTGCAGAACCCGCTGGGACGTCCACAAGTTGATGGAAACAGTTTACAACTCGGACTCGAGTTCAACTCGGAGTCCAGGAGCAGTCCACCTTAAAACAGACGCCCAGGAGGCATACGGACTCCGTTTTCGACGTTCTACATATGCACGGAAAGAGGAGAAGATAAACTTTCCAATGGTTCTGGTCTCACCTCAAAATTCCTCCTGGGTCATTGGGAATCGTCGAAACAAGTCGAGTCCAGATTTCTGTCCGGTGCTGCACCACCGAATCGGGCCTTTGGGCGTTGTATCCCGTAAGAGTCCATTAGGGACGTGTCTAATCGTGTTTTGGTCGAACCCTAGCCAATACTGTAGACGCCGGTCATATTCGGTGGGTTTTGCTTAGATCAATAATATCGCCGTTCTACGGTTTGTGAGACCCCAACTTCGCGATTTCAGATCGTGTTTTCTACGTTCTTGCTCGTGTTCTCGGTTGCACTTGCAGGGATTAGCCTTCTTGGCGAGGTCAAGCGTGTGCAGCACGGTTGATAACTAACGGAGCCGTGGGGTAGTGATTGCAGGGGTACTCGTACCGCTCGAGTGCCGCGGATCATCAACGTCGAGTTCTCCACCCCAATCGACATACCTTTCGGAAGACTGGGCCTAAACCTACTCATCATTCATGGTCTTCCGACGCTCGTTGTTAGAGACGTCGGAATCGTCGTCGACGGAGGTGTAAACGGACTTCAGGACCTTTTTGGGATCCTGAAAACCTAACTCCTCTTCAGCCGGAGCTTCGTCGACTTTTTGTTTTCCTTCGCTCTGTCGGAAAGGAGCTTCTTCCCGGCGCTTGTTGTAGCGCTCGACAAGGTTTTGGACCTCCCGGTAGTCTTACAAACTGTGGCTGCCCGTTTTGTGAATTGGACACCACACCTTGGGTTTGCCACCGTCTTCAGAACACGGTCGAGGTCGCTTCTCGGGGCGTGGCCCCCGGCCACCCGGAGCTGCAGCATCTGCAACATTGGATGCACCGGCCGACGGCTTCTTCTTGCCGTTGGCCTTCTTCTTCTTCTTGCCACTCCCGGAGGTAGCAGCTTCTCCTTTGGAGGATTTCTTGTGATCCTCCGGAGTTGGTTTGGAGTGCATCTCACGGCCCTCCGCAGCTCTGGCACATTTCTCGGCCAAACTGAAGAGTTCCGTGACACTAGTGATCTCCTTGATCGCCAGTTTCTCCAGCATCTTCTTATCCCGTACACCCTGTCTGAATGCCACAATGACAGAGGCGCTAGAGATAGAAGGGATAGTGTTTCGTACTTGAGAGACAGAGGGATGAATGATCGCAAGGATTCTCCCCCTTTTTGCAGGACTACAAAAAGCTCCAGTTCAGTGTCTGGTCGGGTGTATGAACTCCCGAAATTGGCGGTGAACTGCCGGCACAGCTCCTCCCAACTGTTGATGGAGTTGGGTGGAAGGCTCATAAACCAGGACCTGGCAGTTCCAGTTAAATCCACTGGGAAATAATTGGCCATTACGGCATCATTTCCTCCATCTGCCAAGATAGCAGTGGAGTAAATCTGAAGAAATTCAACAGGATTGACGGTCTCGTCGAATTTCTCCAGCAGGTGAGGCTGGAACTTCTGTGGCCACCTGACCATACGCAGATGCATGGCCAGGGCTGAACAGCCTCCTCCTACTCCTTCAGGAGCAGGAACATCTTGAGCTTCTCGTCTTTCACAAGCACGCTCAATATGGACTCGGCCGTCTTGTTGGCGGTATCGGCGATCAAGCTCCGCACGGAGGTCATGAGTTGAAATCCTTGATACCGTGTGGGTGCGTCGTGCCCCGAAGGGCAACGACGTCACCTATTGTGACGCAGCATGTCTCCTGTTGTTGGAAACGTGCGGACCAAGTCTGCCAGACAAGGTCTGTCGCTGCGACGGGGCCCATTCTGAAGGAGGAGGACCCTGGTTGCTGATGTGGTCGGCTGCTGCTGCAACCAAATGTTCCACATTAGCCCTCCACTGCTCCAGTGCATCCCGAGATGCATCCGGAGGTGGTGGGTGTTGGAAAAGAGTATGTGCTGCATGGAGCGCATGTTCCGGGTTGTCATGATTTCCTGACGCAGTGACTGATGCCGGTGCACCATCGTGTTGTCCAGCTTGATTTGCTGGTGGAGGTGGCGGTGGTGGCAGTGTGACTCCTGCTGGCGCTGAGGCCCCTGCTGGTGGCTGCATATTGGAGGGATTGCCCCCAACAGCTTGAACAACAAGATGACCGTTGGATTATCCAGCAGCTGAGTTCACCATTCTCGAAATCTCAGGCACCCCTACCTGGCGCGCCAACTGTCGGTGGTTTGGATCCGGCAGATCTCCTGACACTACTAAAGTGTTAGAGGAGTTTGTTGTTTGGTGTGGGCGCGCGGAGATTCAAGAAGGTGAATTGTAATTAGCACAGGAGACACGAAGATTTACGTGGTTCGGGCCGCCTGAGCGTAATACCCTACTCCACGGGTGTGTTGGTGTTGTATTAGCTGTATGAGCTTGTGTCGAGCGTCTATGGAACGTGTAGAGTGTGTCGTCGGCCTGCCCTTTTATAGTACAAGGGTAGGCCGTTACAGGTTAGCCTGGCCCGACATGTGGCCCCGGCAGTTACTAATATTGATACTCATTCAACACATTTAATTGCCCTTAATGACCAGGTAATGGGCTTTGACAGCATCGTTACTGGTAATTAAGGTCGTCCGATTGTGTGTCATTAATATAGTATTAATAACACTTAATCGGGTCTTGAAGCCCTTGATTCCCCTTTGAACATCGGGAGCCGTTGTGGAGTCTTCCGGAGGTTAAAGGCTGAAGATCCGACGGTTGGACACGTGGCAGCTCCGGAGCATACTGTGGGAAACAGAAAGCTCCGGAGCTACCTGACACGTGTCAGTTCCGGAGCTTCCCTCGGTCTGGAGTTAGGTCCGGGGGTGCCATTTCGGTACACAGCCCGAAGCTTCCCCATTGTGGGTGGTAGCTCCGGTTTGACAGTACACGTGGTGACCCCGGGACTAACCATGTTGGAGAAGCGGGTTCGGTTATGCCTGACATGTGGGCCCCCGAAGGTCTTCAAATCGAATAGACGACTTTCCCTTGAGATCTTTTTAATCTCAAGGGGTGTACGGTTCCCAGGGTACCGACAATGACCATAATTCAAAGAGATTCAATAAATTCAAATAGTTTTGTAGATAATTGAGGGAGATGAGTTTTTTGCAAGCATGTATGAGTATTGAATTAAATACAAGTAACAATCAGATGTGCAAGACTCAAGCCACATTTCGAGAATCTAAGATATTGAGCTCACTCCTAAGTTCACAAAATATTTTCTCATCTAAGGGCTTGGTGAAGATATCGACCAATTTTTTTTCGGTTCTCACATGGGAAATCATTATGTCTCCTTTGATGGTGTGATCTCTCAAGAAATGGTGGTGGATATCAATGTGTTTGGTCCTTGAGTGTTCAACTAGATTGTGGGCTATTTTTATGGCACTCTCATTGTCACATAGGAGAGAGATATGGCACTAGTTTATGCCATAGTCCCTAAGAGTTTGTCGCATCCAAAGAAGTTGTGCACAACAACTTCTGGCTACGACATACTTCGCTTCGGCTGTGGAGAGAGCAATGAAATTTTGTTTCGTTGACTACCAAGACACTAGGGACCTACCCAAGAATTGGCAAGTCCCGAAGGTACTCTTCCTATCGACTTTGCACCCCACATAATCTGCATCGGAATATCCAATGAGATTAAACTTGGAGCCCTTGGGGTACCAAAGTTCTAGGCTTGGTGTGTGAACCAAATATCTAAGAATTATCTTTACTGCGGTCAAATGACACACCTTGGGAGCAGTTTGGAATCGAGCACACATACAAACACTTAGCATTATATCGGTCCTAGATTCACATAAGTAAAACAATGAACTTATCATAGAAAGATATACCTTTTGGTCCACACTCGGACCATCTTCATTAAGGTCGAGGTGCCCATTGGTTTCCATTGGAGTCGTGATCTGTTTGGCTTTGTGCATGTCAAACTTATTGAGTATGTCTTGTTTGTACTTCGTTTGACTAATGAACGTGCCTTTCTTGAGTTGCTTCACTTGAAATCCTAGAAAGAACTTCAACTCCTCCATCATGTACATCTCAAACCTTTCGGTCATGATCTTAGAAAACTCATCACAAAAAGTTTTGTTAGTAGAACCAAATATAATGTCATTGACATATATTTGGCAAACAAACAAATCATCATTGAAATGATTGGTGAATAGAGTATAGTCGGCCTTTCCAATTTTGAAACCATTTTGAGTTAGAAAGTCTATAAGTCACTCATACCAAGCTCTAGGAGCTTCTTTGAGGCCATAGAGAGCCTTACGCAATTTGTAGACATGGATTGGGAAGTCCTGATCTTCAAAGCAGGGGGGTTGCTCCACATACACATCTTCCTTGATTGGACCGATGAGAAAAGCACTCTTGACATCCATTTTATATAGCTTAAAATCATGTGGAGTAGCAAAGGCAAGTAATATGCGAATTGATTCAAGCCTAGCTACGGGAGCAAAGGTTTCATAAAAATCCAAACCTTCGACTTGTGAGTACTCCTTATACCCAAGTCGTGCTTTTCTCCTTGTGACCACCCCATGCTCATATTATTTGTTGCAGAACACCCATTTGGTGCCCACAACATTTGCATTTAGCCTTTTCACGAGCTCCCATACTTAATTTCTTTCAAAATTGTTTAGCTCTTCTTGCATGGCCATCACCCAATCGGGATCTCTAGTGCTTCTTCGACCTTGTGGGACTCCAAAGAAGAAACAAAAGAGTAATGTTCACAAAAATTTGCAACACGAGATCGAGTAGTTACCCCATTGGAGATGTCTCCAAGGATGTTGTCAACGGGATGGTCCCGTTGAAAGCTTTGATGTACTCTTGGGTGTGGTGCTTGAGTTCTTGGGACTTCATCATCTTCTTCCTTATTTTCTTCGTCCCCCCCCTTGATCGATGCCTCCATTTTCATCTTATTGAAGCGCATCTTGAGGGTCTTGAGCTTGATATTTTGTGGAAGAGTTTGCTTGATGTGTGGGATGGTCACTTGAGTCTTGAGATTGTTCTTGTGGTCGAATGTCTCCAAGTGTCATCCTCCCTAACACCACTTGTGGAGCTTCTTCTTGATCTAGCACATGACGATCAATTTGCTCCACTTGGGATCCAGTAGTCTTATCAAACACTAGGTCACGTGCTACTTCAACAACACCTGAGGATTTGTTGAAAACACGGTAAGCGTAAGTGTTTAAGTCATAACAAAGAAAGAAACCCTCTTCAAAATTTGAAGAGAATTTCGAGGTCCTAGGCTTCTTGTTGAGAATATAGCATACGCTCCCAAAACACAAAAATATGAAATGTTTGGTTTGTTACGAGTTAGGAGCTCGTAGGACATCTTCTTCAATATGTAATGAAGGTACAACCGGTTTATGGCATGGCAAGCTTTGTTAACCGCTTCCGCCCAAAACTGGTCCGACGTCTTATACTCATCAAGCATGGTTCTAGACATCTCAATGAGAGTCTTATTCTTCCTCTCAGCCACCCCATTTTGTTGAGGGGAGTAGGGGGCCAAGAACTTATGCTTGATGACTTCTTCATATAAAAACTATTCAACTTGAGTATTCTTGAACTCGGTGCCGTTGTCACCCCTTATAGTCTTGATTCTCAAGGAAAACTTATTTTGAGCTTTCATGAAGTATTTCTTGGGGACACCTTGAGTCTCGCTTTTGTCATGCAAAAAGAACACCCAAGTGAAACATGAAAAATCATAAACAATTACAAGACCATATTTGTTACCACCAGTACTTATATAGGTGATTGGACCGAAGAGGTCTATGTGTAGAAGCTTCAATGCTCTTGTTGTCGTCATGATGTTCTTGGATGGATGTTGAGCTCCAACTTGCTTTCCGGCTTGACATGCGCTACATGGCCAGTGCCAAGGATTTTCCCTTGTCTATTGTCCACGAAGTATATTCCCCCAATTGGATCTTCATTTTTATCATACTTAAATAACACCTTCCTCTCTCCGGTCATATGATTTGTGCATCCACTATCAAGGACCCACTTAGTCCCACCAGAGGAGTATGCCTACAAAATAGAGTTAAGCCTTGGTTTTAGGTACCCAAGTGGTGTTGGGTCCTTTGATGATAGTCAAGAGGCATTTGGGCACTCACATGCAATGTTTTGGACTCTTGCAGAGTGGCTCAAGATACCTAGCCGAAGGCTTACCAAATTTGTTCCTCAATAAGACATAGGAAGCATCAAAATCATGAACAATGGATGAGGTTTATTTTTAGGCAAGTTATGTGACGTAGCAATGTTCTTTCCTTTGTTGTTGTGGTATAAACCTTCTTTAACAAAAACAATCAAGTTTGCCATTCTTGGGAGTCTTAGCATTTTACATCCTCTCCCTAGAATAGCTAAGACCATCTTTGACAAGAGGATGTCTTGTGTTGGTGTATGCACTACGTGCATATGCCATCTTATCCTTGTCAAAGATGCTATCTTTTAGTGCTTGCTTGTTTTGTGCTAATTTAAGCTCATCTTTTTGTTTTAGGACCAAGTTAGATCACTTGAAAGCTTGAGGTGTTTCGGATTTGACATTTGTGGAAGGTGAGCTTTTAGAGGAAGAAGGTGCATTGACCTTGAGAGACTTCACTTGTGTTTCAAGGATCTTGTTAACTTTTTTCAAGCTAACAAGTTCATCCTTTAGCACAATTGTAGCATTTCAAGATTTGAGCATGTTTCCTTGCTCAAAGCGAGTTCACGCTCAAGTGCATTGCTTCTTTCTCTTTCAAGCTCCAAGAGCTCCTCAAACTCTTTACATCTCTCCCTTTGTTGGATGAGCATGTCCTCTTGACAGTTGATGAGCCCTTCCTTCTCAAATATCTCATCCGATAATAACTTCAATCTTTTCAAGGTGCTCTTACTCATATCTTTAAGCATGTTTTCATTCTCACTGCCGCTATCAAAATTATTAAGTGATGAAATTGAATAAGATGGTTTAGATTTAACCTTCTTTCTTCCCTCCATGGCCATGAGGCATGTTGGTCTTGAGCTCTCCAAGTTGGGGAAGAGCTTGTTCTCCGTGGTTGATCTCTTCATGGCAATTGTTGCCATCTTCTCTTCTTCTTCGTCGGAGGAGTCTTCATTTGAATCCCACTCCTTCCCAAAGTGGGCTTTTCCCGATTACTTCTTCTTCTTGAAGAATTTCTTCTCTTGGGACTTGCCCTTCTTCTTCTTCTTGTTTTCTTCATGTGGGCAATCCACAATGAAGTGGCCATATTCTCCACAATTGTAACAGACCCTCTTTGCTCTTGTCTTGGACTTGTCCTTTTTCTTGCTATCATGATGGTAGCTCCCCCTCCTCCTTCTCATCATCCTCTTGAACTTGTTGATGAAGAGCGCCTCTTCCAAATCGGTGTTGAGACTCTCTTCATCACTTTCTTCTTGTTCTTGGGATCTTGATGATGTAGCTTTGAATGCAACATTTTCTTCTTTGAGGAGGTGAGCTTTTGGAGGTCGTTGTAGAACATTGCCTCTCGCTCCATCATCTCATGGTTGATGATTCTCCCTAGCACTTCTTCCGAAGTCATCTTGTAGAATCTCGAACTCTCACGAATCAAGGAGCCAAGAGCAATGTTTTGAGGCATGATTGCCCGAATCATCCTCTTTACCACTTCGTGGTCCGTCCATCAGGTGCATATGTAAGAACAACTCTTGTTTATGAGCACCTTGAGGTAGTTGTACATGTTTTGGGGGGTCTCACCATCCATGATGGTGAACCTCCCAAGTTTTCCTTTGATCATTTTGATCTTCACCTCCCTTGTGACACGGTTGCCTTCATGAGCCATCTTAAGAATATCCCATATTTCCTTGGCCACTTCCAACCCATCAATTTGGTTGAACTCCTCCCGAGTCAAGGAGGAGGTGATCACTCTAACCACTTGAGCATTGCAGTGGAGTAGGACACCTTGCTCCAAGGTAATGTATTCCTCATACTTGGGAAGATGAACACCAGTCAAAAAATTTGCCACAAGCTAGGGTTTAAGGAAATGAGGTGAATCTTCATGTTATGCTTCCACATAGTGTAATCATTTCCATCAAATTGGGGAGGTTTCGCAATGGGAATAGACAAGTAACGATTGCTCATAATTGTAAGGATATTGAGAGTAGTCTTGTGAACCACTCCCATAGATGTCCTTGATCTCATTGGTCGCTTTGGTATCCTTCTTGGGAAGACCTAGCTTCTCACAAGGTCATGCTTTGAGTTAGCGGACTTCTTCATCATCATTTGGATCATCTTGAAGCATACCGATGTTCTTCGTCTTGTCATCTCCATCAACGATCACTGGGACTTCGTTTTCACCCCTTCCGACCATCTTCTCTCCGAATGGTTAGACTCTTGATGGAGAGACCCACTCTGATACCAATTGAAAGTCGCCTAGATGTGGGTGAATAGGCAATATGACCTGAAATCACTTAATCAAACGACATTAAATCTCTAAGGTCAGACTAGTCTCGTCAGGGTCAGACTAGTATGTTCAGTACACAGGGAAAACCTAAAAACTTGATTTCTACAAGTTATTTGTGGATTTTAGTTCGACGAAAGATAGATACAATGTCTAGCAACCTAATACAACTTAGATTAACAAGTGTGAACAAATAGGTTGCAAAATTTCAATGAAGAACAATATGAAGAACGATATGAACCCTAAAAGCAATTCTAGTGAATAGCAAAAAGTAAAGCAACAAGTGAGATATGATTTATCTCGTGGCTCAGCTTCACAAAGAAGCCTACATCCACGTTGAGAAGTCCACAAAAGGATCGGGTCTCAATTGACCCTCTTCTCACCAAGCCACCACAAAAGGTCATCTTGGTTTCCACTAATCACAAGGGTAATCACACTAAGTAAGAAAGGCTCATCCGAGACGTGCCCCCAAAGAAGAAGGAAGACGAGCAAATTGTGCATCTCCATCGTCACGTCTTGCATTACGTTGACATCAGAGATGAGCGGCTCCCGTGTCGCCGATCAGGCTAAGTGTGAGACATGCTCAAAGGAAGCACGTCTCCTTTCTTTGTGTCATAACAGACGTTCTTTACAGGGTCATTGGAGACGTGAGTCGTGCTCATTGCCCATCACCATACATGCGATACAAGCACTAACACAACCCGTCGCAGATTTATTGACTGTTCTGAAACGAGCTTTATTGTAGCTCATCGCAGATTTGTTTACTGATGAGACGGGCTTTGAGGAAGTTTGTCTCCTTTATTTAGGTAATCCGAGACGGTCTTTGTTACAATTCGTCGTTGATTGTTTACAGGCACGGTCTCCTATTAGGTGCCCCCACCCCTGATTAACCTGGTTGCCAGCTGCATCCTGAAGCTAGCCAGGATTTGGCAGCCGCATTGCCAGTGTCAGCAACATACACATACATGAATATATGTATAGCCAAAAATATCACACCTTAAATTATATTGATTAATCAAATATTAACGAAGTGTCAATCGTGGTTATCAAGTATACTATACAAAACAAAGAATGCCCTCATGTTCATCCTGATTACAATGTAACTAATTACACACATCATAACTGTCATCATCCAATCCTGTATACCGTAATGAAAATTCTCCTGATCAATGACTTCATTAACGATGAGCCTTCATAGCCTCTAACGCTCCGACTGAGACATCCTCAAATTTAATAAAATCACTGAAATCATATAGAACATTATCAAATTGAAGTCACATTCGCTTAAACAGTCACAAGAGAGCAAATATTTGAAGGCTTAGGAACAAATTGGTATACAATTATAATAAACACAAAAATTGTTAGTAAATAGAGAACTGAGCTTACTTGTAGCACAGACAGCTGGTGAGCACCTACAAAGCATTAGCAGAGAAATTGTTCTCATCATAAAGGACATGGTAGTGAGCTGGTGTGCTTGTCCCCTGAAAAAACAAACAATTTACATTCAACTGATGCATTTATGGCCTGATATCAAAAACTCGTGAGAGGAACACCAATTATCGCATAGGTACCTTGATTCCATCATGGCCGCAGAGGTAGAAATCAAACTCACCGGGATGGCAAATGCTAGTGTCAACACCCGTTCCTACAGTTTCAAGGATTTGCAAATCAGAATTCATGATATACATTGATAGTCAAAACAAATACATTACTTCTGCATTGGACATAAACAAGGAAGATGAATGTATACCGTAATGAAAATTCTCCCTTTGGATCAATGACTTCATTAACGACGAGCTTTCATTGAACATCCTCAAATTCAATAAAATCACTGAAATGCACGCTCTGAGGGCAGGGTCAAGGCGGCGGTGTGCTCTGAGGATAGGAGACGAGGCGGCGGTGTGCTCCGGGATGAGCTGGCGGAGGCTCCAGGGACAGGGAGAACATTTCCACTTATGTGAAGGCGGCAACGTTCTCATACCAATTACCGAGGTCGGGGTCAAGGTAATGGAGTGCTCCGGGGATAGGGGACGAGGCGGCGTGATCTAGCGTGCTCAACTCTCTTATGGCAAAGTTCGGGGTTGATAGTGGGGTTCGGGACGACGACAATGTAAGGATCGAAACGCCCAAGAGGGGGGGTGAATTGGGCTTTCTTTCAAATTTTAAGACAATTAAACACTTAACAATTTAAAGCCCAATTCCCTATGCAATTAAACTATGCAATCAATATAATTTAAAGTTGCGAAATGAAGATTGCATAAGAGTAAAAAGGGAGAGGGATGCAAACGCTCAAGGGACACGGAGTTTATCCCGTGGTTCGGTAAGATCACAAGGATCTTCCTACGTCCACGTTGTGACACCCACCGAAGGGTTTTGCCACTCCCAAGTCACCGAGACTAGGGGCTTCTTCACTATTCTTCTCCGTTCGCCAACCTTGGCAAGGTGGAGCTCAAGCCTTGTACACTTTTGGGATCCTCCGGGCTTCCACAATCCTCTTGGCAAGCTCCGGAAGTTGCACACACCAAGGGTCACTCCCTTTGGGCTCTCACTACACTAGAGACTCCAATCACCAAGAATGGAGGCACCCAAGCACTATCTCTAGCTAGTTTTACCCTAACTCTTGGTGTACAAATGATGAGTAAATGATGTGAAAGTGGTAGCTCTCTTGCTTGAATGCTCTAGGATGTGTAGAGTATGTCTGGGCTTCAAGTCATGTCGATTTGACAGGTTGAAGGGGTATAAATAGCCAGCCTCCACGAGATAGCCGTTGGAAAAGTAGGCTGACATCACTTGTCTGCGAACACCGGATGATCCGATGTCTCCCCTTCAGTTGTCATCGGTCAAAGCCAAATTAGCTGATGTCACTGTGTCAGATATGACCGTTGTTAGACCGATGTTGATCTCTCTATTCATTGGATGATCCGGTGGCTCTTCCTCTAGAATTTTGCTTGATCTTGAGGCTTACTGGAGTGATTGACCGATGTGTGTAAGTCTGCACATCGGATGATCCGGTGCTTCTCTTGGTCCAATGGTATTGCAATCTGTGATGATGGACCGATGCACTGAGCCACTCACATCGGATGATCCGGTGAGTGCATTTTTCTGAGGTCTTCTTCTTCAGTTGAACCAATTCGACCGATGTAGTCAACTCATAGAACGTCGGTTGATCCGGTGTGTTCAACTTGTTGACTTCGAGTTGTTTTGAGTTGTTCTTTTGGAATTTTGAACTTGTGACCTCTTTGACACTTGTTGGAAATGTTGTTTTGGTTGTCTTCAAGCATGGAATGATATCAAGTTAGAGCTTTCACTTCTTGTCATCATATGTTTTGATTTGATCTCATTTGTTGATTTTATATGGGTCTCCAATGTAATTTTGATTTCATTTGATTGAGTGTCATTGAGACCTTGCATTCACAAATTCATTAGTAATAACGAATGGTTGTCATTAATCACCGAAACCGTACCTCATGGGGCCTAGATGCTTTCAATCTCCCCCTTTTTGGTGATTGATGACAACACAATAATTTAAAGCGCAGTAATAATGAATTTGATGATAATACTCAAGAATATATGCAATGAATACATCATAGGACACATTAAGATTTGTAAAACGCATAAGAAATTTGTGGGCGAAAAACTCAATCGATTAAAATCATAAGCAAATGAGACAAGTGAAAGAGTGCTTAATTTAAAATTACAAAAGAGTACTCAAGCATGAATACAAAGGATAAACACACACTCACACACTCCCCCTAAACACGTACTCCCCCTGAGACTGCTACTCCCCCTGACTCTCCTACATCTTCTCCCCCTTTGGCATCAAGACACCAAAAAGGGATCAGAACGCCTACTGACCCTGAGAGCTAGGCGCGAGGACGAACCGAGCACCGTCGCAGTCGTCGGAGCTGGAGTCGCCGGTCGAAGGAGCTGCCGGAGCGGTGGGAACTGGAGGGTCCGCTGCCGGTGCTGGAGGAGAGGGAGCAGGTACTGAAGATGCTGGAGGAGCTGGAGGAAGTGGAGCGCTCACCACGGACGCCGGTGTCTGCTGGAACAAGGTCGTCGCCGGCAGTGGTGAGTGAATCGGTGCGCTAGGTGTCAGGAGTGGTGACATGCTGATCCAAGGGATAGGAGTAGTAGGCACCTGAGCGACACCTGGAGCCAGTCCCAGTCCAGGCTGCTGTGAAGGAAGGGCGATCCCGGTCTGAGTGTATAGGTTGGTGATCAACCCTAGGATCCCCATCATGGCCTGCTGGGTCTGCTGCTGCTGATCGAGGGTACGGCGGTGCATCTGATCGACCAGGTTGGTGAACCGGTCCGTATCCTCTCGCCTCTGACGGGCGATCTCCAGCTGGAGCTCCTGCTGCTGCCGCTGCAACTGTGCCAGGTGAGCAGCCTGCTCCGCCCTGGCCTGCTCAGCAGCGAGCCTGTCCTGGCGCTGCTGCTCGATCATCTGCTGGAGAAGGGAGGACAGCTCCGACGGCTGTGACACCTGCGCCTCGGACACAGGAGGTGGTGTCGGTGGCGGAGCAGCTGATCCTCCTGCCTCGGCGTCGTGCTGTCTCGGTGAGGGTGGAGGTGGAGGAAAGTACTCCTCAACACTCTCGTCTGTGTCGCTCTCGGACCAGACGTGCTGCAAGTCTCCACCTTGAGCTTCTGCCTCAGCCAAACGCTCATCTTCCTTCTCGAGGTCAGACCAATCCTCCTCAGTCAAGCGAGCCCTGACCTGGCGCTCAACTGGACGGCCAAGGCGGTGGTCTCCAGGAGCGGACGCACGGTAGTGACTGAAGCGGGTGACGCTCTCGTCAGCAAGCCGGGCCTGTGCTGAATGTCCCTCTGGCACCACCATAGAGCAAATGAAGCTAATCCAGTGCCCGTAGACCATCTGCCTCATCATCCCAATCCCATCTGTAATGACGTCCTCCATCTCGCAGAGGAGTATGTCCACGATATCAAAATCCATCCCGTTCATTATGTAGAACAGGAGGGTCTGCTGGAGACTCGTGAACCCCTCCAAGTATCCTGACCTCGGCAGGAGCGTGCGGCGCAAGGCGAGGTGCACAATGCGCGCAGCTGGGGTCAGGAGTGCTGGGACTCGCGGCTGGTCCGGAGAGAAAGAGGGGCCAAACAAGGAGCGGATCTCGTCCAGCTGTGGTGCTACCCCTCCAGTAAGTGGCCTCCTTGGTGGATCTGCCTGCCCATAGACCTTCTCGTGTATGCTAGTGTCGTGCAGGTCCAAGCCAAGAATGTGCCCCAAAGTCTGCCTCGTGAGATGGTAGTGCTGACCATTGAACATGAAGGCAATTGATCTTCTGCCCTCTGAGATGTACAGGGTCGCGTAGAAGACACGGACCCACTCTTCCACATAGGCACTTCTCTCATAGTCCAATAGCTCCACCAAGCCTCTGTATCGCTCAAAGAAGGGGCGGACATCAGTTTCCGCTGCCACTGCAAGCTGCCTCCAGTCCAAGTGGTTGTGCTGAAAGAGCTTGTGCCCCCGGCGCTTGTAGGTCTCATAGAGAGACGCCTGGGTGACAGTCCAGAAGCGACTGTCAACAAGAAGCTCTCGGGGCTGTGGGAACCACTCCTCAAGAAGAACATTCCATCTGAGCTTCCGGAGTTGCTTCGCCTTCATCTTCCGATAGTCCACAAGACGGACTCCTTCACCGACCCGGACGGCCGTGTCCATCTCATGGATGTCCTTCTCAGCCTCCCTGTCCTCACGACGGTCGGCAGCCGTCGGTCTCGGACGAGGAGGAGCCTCGGCGTGACCTCCTCGAGTCCGGGCTGAGCGCCGGCGGACGAGAGGCTCGACTGGTTCCTCTTAGGCGTCGGAGTCGTCGACCACGGGAGGCGGCCTTGGACGGGCCTCGCGAATCCTCAACGAACCCCCACGGCCGCGCTCACGCTCCTCGGCGGCGCGAGCGGCCATCAAGGCCTTCTTCTCATCCTTCGAAAGTTTCCGCTTCTTCACGGCGGGCTCCGCGATCAATTTTCCCTTTCCTTTGCGATCACGTCCCATCTAGGCGACGGAGAGGAAGGGTTAGCAACGTTGAAAACGAACGATGACGAGATAATCAACGAGAGACGTCGCACGACACGGAGCTCACCTTAGCGACGATGGAGCTCGGGAAAACCTAGCGACGGGGGCCGGAGAAGACGTGGAGATGCTTCGATGGAGGGAGAGGTGCGGTGGCGATGGTGCGTGGGCGCGGGTGGAGCACGGCGGCGGTGCCTACGGCTGCGGCGGCGGCGGCTGCTGCGGAGGTGGTGCGGTGAGCGGGCACGGGCGGCGGCGGCGCGTGGGGAGGCAGCGGCGGCGGTGCTGCGGGTGGAGCACGGCGGCGGCGGCGCGAGGGAAAGGCGGCGGTGCGCGGGAGAGGTGGCGGCGCGGTGAACGGTGGTCGGCGGCGGCGATCAGGGCGTGAGGCGGCGACGGCGAGAGAGAAATCTGGAGAGAAAACGAACGGCGGCGGCGCGCGGGTTTAAATAATGGGGCCCAAACCCTAGCCGTTTTTTTTAAACACCGGATGGACCGATGATAGATGTAGTGAACGTCGGTCAATTGCAACAGTAAGGATATTCAAGGATTGCTGTTGACATCGGATGAACCGATGATTAGGGTTTTGAACATCGGTCGATTATCACAGTAAGGGTGTTCAACCGAGTGATATTGGCACCGGATGCTCCGACGTTAGAGGGAGGTAGACATCGGTTGAATAGATCACAGCTCCAGAAGAGTGAACATCGGATGGACCGATGTTTTCCAGGATGAACGCGTCGGATCATTTGAGGTTCTGACAGAGTTGGGCTTTGAGGATTGAACACCTATTTGACCGATGAGGGATTGACAGGGGCATCGGATAATCCGATGACAACAGAACGAAAACATCCCATATATGTCCTTTGACCAAACAAACAATCGAGGAGAAACACATGTCTTAGGACTTTTTGGGCAACCCCTTACCCCTCAAGAAGCTAATATGCCAATAACTTGGCTAGACCTTAATGCAAATGGAACACCGAGAAAAAAATGGAGGAAAAATATCCAAATAAAATGTAAGGCCCATGCTTTGTGAGGTAGAGTATGAAGACTACTATCTCAATGAAGCATGTTCCTCTAGGCATTAACGTACCTAACATTTTGTTCTTTCCACATTATATGAGTTGAGATATTGCATTTCAAACAAGTCTCCTTCTCATGAGGTGGGTTCCCCTTTGTGACAATCTACCGTTATGCAATGCCAAACAAATTATATTGCAAGATATTGAATGAGTGCAGTTTTATATGGCAGGGATCATGCAAGGCATAAAATAAATCTATCTTGCCAAGTTTGAACCTTCCAAAGGCTTCCTCAGGGAAAACTACTTCTAGCTTGCCCCTATCCTTTGGGAGTTAGACAAGACCTATATGATATGCATCCTTACATGAACATGGCAACTTACATGACGTTAGATGCATCTAGCACATTTAATTCACTTCTAAGTCTAGAAAAGGTTTTCTCATCAAGTGGTTTTGTGAAGATATCCGCCAATTGTTCTTCGGATCTAACACCTTGCAAAGAGATGTCTCCTTTAGCCTCATGATCCCGCAAGAAGTGATGGCGAATATCAATGTGCTTAGTGCGGGAGTGTTGAACGGGGTTTCTAGCTATCTTAACCGCACTTTCATTGTCACAAAGGAGAGGCACACAACCAATTTTAATTCCAAAGTCCAAAAGGGTTTGCTTCATATATAGAATTTGGGCACAACATGCACCGGCCGCTATATACTCCGCTTCCGCGGTGGACAACGCCACGGAATTTTGCTTTTTGCTCGACCAAGATACTAGGGAACGCCCAAGTAAGTGGCACCCACCGGAGGTACTCTTGCGATCCACACGGCATCCGGCAAAGTCCGAATCCGAGTATCCCAAGAGATGGAAACTAGCGTTCTTGGGGTACCACAAACCTACACTTGGGGTATGCTTGAGATACCGGAGTATCCTAAAGACCGCCTTCTTGTGCGATTCTTTAGGTGCCGCTTGAAAGCGAGCACACAAGCACACACTAAACATAATATCGGGCCTAGATGCGGTAAGATATAACAATGAGCCAATCATGGAACGATAATGAGATTGATCAATAGGTTTACCGTCCATGTCCGCGTCGAGATGGCAATTTGTCGCCATTGGAGTGCTTCTTGAGCTACAATCTCCCATCTCAAATTTCTTCAAGAGGTCCTTTGTGTACTTCTCTTGATAGATGAAGGTCCCCTCTTGAAGCTGCTTGATTTGGAATCCAAGGAAGAAGTTGAGCTCTCCAATCATTGACATCTCGAATTCCCTAGACATCATTTTGCCAAACTCATGGCTAAGAGATTTGTTAGTTGAGCCAAAAATGATATCATCGACATAAATTTGACAAATGAATAGATCCCCGTCGATGTGCTTGGTGAAGAGTGTAGTGTCCACCCTCCCGATCTTGAATCCTTGCATGACTAGGAAATCCCTTAGTCGCTCATACCACGCCCTAGGTGCTTGCTTGAGCCCGTAGAGCGCCTTGTGTAACCTATACACATGGTTAGGATTCCTCGGATCTTCAAACCCGGGAGGTTGCTCAACATAAACAAGTTCGTTAATATAGCCATTGAGAAAAGCACTTTTAACATCCATTTGATAAAGCATTATATTGTGATGTGAAGCAAAGGCAAGGAGTATGCGAATAGCTTCTAACCGAGCGACCGGAGCGAATGTTTCTCCAAAGTCTAGTCCTTCAACTTGTGAAAAACCCTTGGCCACAAGCCTTGCCTTGTTGCGGACCACGACGCCATTCTCGTCTTGCTTGTTCCGGTATACCCACTTCGTACCGATAACGTTCTTGTCCTTGGGTCGCTCCTCCAACACCCAAACTTCATTGCGGGTGAAGATGTTGAGTTCTTCTTGCATGGCCATCACCCAATTTGGATCTCGGAGTGCTTCCTCTATGTGAGTGGGTTCTACACACGAAACAAAGGAGTAGTGCTCACAAAATGAGGCGACATGGCGGGAACGAGTACTTACGCCCCTTGAAGGACTTCCAATGATTTGGTCCATTGGATGCGCCTTGGAGATGCGTCCATGCCTCATAAGTGGTTGTGAATCACTTGGCGGTGGTGAAGCTTGTTGTTCCTCTTGTGGTTGGACTTGATCATGGACATCTTCTTGTCGTTGGTGTTGTGTGGCTTGTGAATCTTGCATTGGCAATGGATCATCTTTTTCTTCTTCTTCTTCATCAACTTGAGGCACCATGGAGGTGTTGATGTTGGAACTTGATGCTCCCCCTTGATCATGGGCCTCTTCAACTTCCGGCTTGATGTCTCCAATGGTCATGTTTTTCATGGCTTCTCGTAGAGGCTCATCATCTATTTCATCATG
Organism: Tuctoria greenei; assembly: GCA_036927565.1. NCBI lineage: Eukaryota > Viridiplantae > Streptophyta > Magnoliopsida > Poales > Poaceae > Tuctoria > Tuctoria greenei. The sequence goes on from JAYESD010000006.1 coordinate 122,668,679, forward strand.
ACCAAAACTCTCCTCTTGGGAGCCATTAGTCTCATCAAACTCAACATCACAACTTTCTTCAACTAGACCGGAGGTTTGGTTGAATACTCGATATGCTTTTGAGTTTGATGCATAACCAAGAAAAATACCAACATCACATCTTCTTTCAAACTTACCGAGCCTTTTCTTGCGGTAGATGTAGCATTTGCACCCAAAGACTCTAAAATAGGAGATGTTGGGCTTTCTCCCAATGAGAAGCTCATATGGGGTCTTTTGGAGTAGTCGGTGAAGATAGACCCTATTTGCGGCATGGCACGCCGTGTTGATTGCTTCGGCCCAAAACTTCTCCGACGTGCCATAGTCATCAAGCATTGCTCTTGCAAGGGTGATAAGGGTCTTGTTCTTCCTTTCAACGACACCATTTTGTTGAGGGGTGTATGTGGCCGAAAACTCATGCTTCACACCTTCACGATCACACCACTCCCCAATGTTGTAGTTCTTGAACTCGGTGCCGTTGTCACTCCGGACCTTGATGATGGGAAGTTGAAATTCCCTTTGAGCACGTTTGGCAAAGGTCTTGAAAACTTCCGGAGTTTCACCCTTGTCTCCTAAAAACAAAGTCCAAGCATATCGAGAATAATCGTCAACGATAACAAGACAATAGAAGTTACCACCAAGACTTTGATATGTGGACGGTCCGAAGAGGTCCATGTGGAGTAGTTCAAGCGGCTTGGAGGTTGACACCATCGTCTTCATTGGGTGGTGTGAAGCAACTTGCTTCCCGGCTTGACAAGCGCTACAAAGCTTGTTCTTCTCAAACGTGACATCCTTCACGCCGGTCACCATCCCAAGCTTGAACGACTTCTTAAGCTTGCTCATCCCAATGTGAGCAATGCGTCGATGCCATAGCCAACCCAAGCTTGTCTTAGTGAAAAGACAAGTGGTCAAGCTAGCATCCTTGTTGGAGAAGTCCACCAAGTAAAGATGTCCATGCCGAAATCCTTTGAAGATTAGTTCTTTGCTTGATTCACTAGTTACTACAACACCATTCTTGTCAAAGGTGCACGTTAGTCCAAGATCACATAGTTGTGCAATGGAAAGTAAATTGAAACTAAGTGACTTAACATATAGTACATTAGAAATGGACAAATCATGCGAAATAGCAATTTTACCTAAACCAATTACCTTCCCCTTTGAGTTGTCACCAAAGGTGACTTGTTCATGATTATCGGGGTTCTCTATGGTAGTGAACATACCATCATTGCCGGTCATATGTTGAGTGCACCCGCTATCGAGTACCCAATGTTTTCCTCCGGCTTTGTAGTTCACCTACACACATGAAGTTAGTTTTTGAGTTTAGGCACCCAAGCTAACTTAGGTCCTTGTATGTGTGATACAAGTGATTTTGGGACCCAAAGTTGCTTGGGAAGCTTCCCCTTCATGCCCTTAATATCTTTGCCGATGAACCATGCCTTCACCTTGCCACCTACTTTGCTTAAGAGATAGTGATAATCATGGAAAGTAGATTTGTAGTTAGAGGGCAATTTGGGAGAAGGACGGTTTGGAAGAGGACACTCCCTCGTGTGGTGTCCGGTGACCTCACAATGTTGGCAATAGGATCCAACTTCTTTGATGAAGCTCGTCCTAAGCTCCGGTGAGGGCACCTTTCCTTTGTTGAGCACCGGGAAGGAGCCAAGTCCTCTCTTGTTGAAGCCTTTGGCTTGTTGGTAGAGGATTTCCTTGTGCTTGTCCTCTCCCTTGGAAAGTCTCACCACACTAGAGCGGAGACTTTCAATTTCGTCCATCAATTCCTTCTCCCTAAGGCTTGCTTTCAAAGGCAAAGACTTATCCAAAGTGTTAGTGGCATGTGAAATAGTTGATACTTTGCCATCAAGGGTTTCCTTTTTCATGTTTTTCATTTTTAGTTCAATTTTCTCATAAGCAAGGTTAAGCACTTCATGTTTTTGAACCAAGTCATTGTGCTTTCCCAAGAGTGCTTGGTTTGCTAAGTCAAGCTCATGATGATCAAGCTTGATTTGAGCATTTTCCTTTTCGATTTGCTTGACATGTGTTTTGAGCGTGTCATGCTCTTTAAGTATGGTTACATACTTGTCATGCAAATCGAGCTTCGCCCTCTCAAGTTTAGCACAAGCTTGTTCAAGTGCCTTGACCTTGCTCTTTTCCCTTTTTATGATGACATGATATTCATTAATCATTGATGCTAGTTCATCGGGGGAGAGCTCATTATCATCATCGCTAGAATCATCACATACCTTAGAGTTACCTTTAGCCATGAGGCACATAGGAGGTGGATGAAGAGGTGAGTTGTCTTTGTCGACGACGGCAAGGCCCGCCAAGTTTTCTTCATCTTCACTCTCTTCATCGCTTGACTCTTCATCCGTGATCCACTCATTTGCCTCGCACATGAAGACTTTTTGAGGCCCTCTTCTCTTCTTTGGAAAGAGCTTGGTTTTCTTGCCCTTGTCAAATTTCTTCTTTCCAAAGGCGCGCTTGGGTTTGACCTCTTCTTCATCTTCATCACTTTCTTCTAGCTTTCTATACTTTCCTTTGTGGTTGTCCTTCCTCTTGTCGGGTCTTGGACAATCATATGATATGTGGCCTTGATCACCACAATTGTAGCATGTTTTATTTTCATCTTTTCTTGGGAGGAAGGCTTTCTTCTTTGGATCAAAGGAGTATCCCTTCTTTGCGATTTTGGAGTTTAGACGTGAGAATTTTCTCATCATCAATGCAAGCTCATCATCGTCATCTTCGCTTGTTGCTTGCTCTTCTTCGCTTGAGCTAGGCTCAACCACTTTCTTTTTCTTGGGAGTTGTCTTCTTGGTTGAAGCCTTGAGAGCAATAGTTTTTGATGATGACTCCTCCATCATTCCAAGTACGCTCATCTCATGAGCGTGTATTTCTCCAATGAGCTCCGAAACTTCAATGTTGTCAAGTGATTCCTTTTGGAGCATGGAGTTGATGATGTTGTACTTGGGCTTTGGAAGGAGCATGAGAATCTTTCGGTTGATAAGTCCCTTGCCAAGAGATGCAATGTCAAGAGCATTAATCTCCTCAATAAGAACATTTAAGCGTGAAAACATTTGGTTAACATTCTCATGAGGAAGCATTTTGAATTCATCATACTTGGATTTTAGCAAGTGATATTTGAGTTCTTTAACACGAGAGGAACCCTCATGAATTTCAATTAAGCATGCCCAAATTTCACAAGCCTTTTCTTTACTAGCTATTCTTGCAAATACATCTTGACTAATGCATTCATAAATGGCATTTCTAGCTTTAGCATCCCATTTAATTTGATCACCAACATAGTTAAGATCACCAAATCCCGCATGGGTCGCTTCCCACACTTCGGGAGCAATGGCCTCTAGGTAGGCACGCATGCGTGCTTTCCAATAGGCAAAGTTCTTGCCCTCGAAGATAGGAACCGAACCCCCGTTCTTGGCCATTTAAGCTCTCTAGCGGTGAAGCTAGAATGATCCAATGAGCAACCTTGCTCTGATACCAATTGTAAGTATCGAAACGCCCAAGAGGGGGGGTGAATTGGGCTTTCTTTCAAATTTTAAGACAATTAAACACTTAACAATTTAAAGCCCAATTCCCTATGCAATTAAACTATGCAATCAATATAATTTAAAGTTGCGAAATGAAGATTGCATAAGAGTAAAAAGGGAGAGGGATGCAAACGCTCAAGGGACACGGAGTTTATCCCGTGGTTCGGTAAGATCACAAGGATCTTCCTACGTCCACGTTGTGACACCCACCGAAGGGTTTTGCCACTCCCAAGTCACCGAGACTAGGGGCTTCTTCACTATTCTTCTCCGTTCGCCAACCTTGGCAAGGTGGAGCTCAAGCCTTGTACACTTTTGGGATCCTCCGGGCTTCCACAATCCTCTTGGCAAGCTCCGGAAGTTGCACACACCAAGGGTCACTCCCTTTGGGCTCTCACTACACTAGAGACTCCAATCACCAAGAATGGAGGCACCCAAGCACTATCTCTAGCTAGTTTTACCCTAACTCTTGGTGTACAAATGATGAGTAAATGATGTGAAAGTGGTAGCTCTCTTGCTTGAATGCTCTAGGATGTGTAGAGTATGTCTGGGCTTCAAGTCATGTCGATTTGACAGGTTGAAGGGGTATAAATAGCCAGCCTCCACGAGATAGCCGTTGGAAAAGTAGGCTGACATCACTTGTCTGCGAACACCGGATGATCCGATGTCTCCCCTTCAGTTGTCATCGGTCAAAGCCAAATTAGCTGATGTCACTGTGTCAGATATGACCGTTGTTAGACCGATGTTGATCTCTCTATTCATCGGATGATCCGGTGGCTCTTCCTCCAGAATTTTGCTTGATCTTGAGGCTTACTGGAGTGATTGACCGATGTGTGTAAGTCTGCACATCGGATGATCCGGTGCTTCTCTTGGTCCAATGGTATTGCAATCTGTGATGATGGACCGATGCACTGAGCCACTCACATCGGATGATCCGGTGAGTGCATTTTTCTGAGGTCTTCTTCTTCAGTTGAACCAATTCGACCGATGTAGTCAACTCATAGAACGTCGGTTGATCCGGTGTGTTCAACTTGTTGACTTCGAGTTGTTTTGAGTTGTTCTTTTGGAATTTTGAACTTGTGACCTCTTTGACACTTGTTGGAAATGTTGTTTTGGTTGTCTTCAAGCATGGAATGATATCAAGTTAGAGCTTTCACTTCTTGTCATCATATGTTTTGATTTGATCTCATTTGTTGATTTTATATGGGTCTCCAATGTAATTTTGATTTCATTTGATTGAGTGTCATTGAGACCTTGCATTCACAAATTCATTAGTAATAACGAATGGTTGTCATTAATCACCGAAACCGTACCTCATGGGGCCTAGATGCTTTCAGACAACAACGCAATAATGACGAAGAGCGAGTTGAAGAAGAGGGACGGCTGCAGCGTCCTCAGAAGCTGCGGTTTGTAGGTCAAGAGAGCGCGTGAGAGCTAAAAAGTTTCGCCAAAGTGTTGGGAGAGAGCAAGAAAATTTTCACCAGAGAGCGCGCGCGAGCTAAAAATAGGTCAAAAATTGGAGACGGGCATATATAACGCGCGTCTCGCATTATTTTGTGGCTGGAACGGGCACACATTTGCAAAGATGTGCCACAGTGTGCTGAAGCCAGGAACAACATTTTTGCATACGGGCATGTCCGACTGGCAACTGTGTGCGCGTAATGCCTTATATGATCGTTGCAACGCGCTCAGCTTTCCGTGGTTGGACAAAAGATCTTCGCATGAATCGGCGACGGGCCCAGGTAAGGCCCATGTCGCATTAGCTTGTCTCTCACGGGCTTTAAAACAGTGCATCTCCCTTTTGCCGAAGGTCACAAATCGGAGAGGAACCTGTTTAAAGTTCGTCTATCATTATATTGTGGCCGAACGGGCATGCCGCATGCGAAAGATGTTGTTCGCGGGGTGCGATGCAATCTTTCGCATGTGGCCATGTCCAACTTTCAACTATGCGCAATACCTTATATGATCATTGCAACGCGCTCAACTTTTTGTGGTGGGACAAAAGATCTTCGACATGAATCGGAGACGTGCCTAGGTAAGGCACATCTCACATTAGCTCGTCTCCCACAGGCCTTAATACAATGTGTCTCTCATTCGCCCGTCTCCCTTTTGCCAAAGGTCAAATATCAGAGACGGTCCTGTTTAATGTTCGTCTCTCATGTGCTCGTCTCCCATTTTCCACTCGCACGACATCACGAGCGTCTGTTGCCACTCGCCCGCAGAGTTAACATCGTGAGCATCTGTTGCAGGGATACAAACTCAACGACATTGCAATTAAGGGATATAATTGGAATTCTGGGATAAACAAATGCAATAACATTGCAATTTAGAAATAATTTGCAACTCAATGAATTTCATAGTTCATACACATTGTGTGCCCTCTAAACTATACATTTCGATTCTAAACTTATTCCTAAGAAGCTCCCATCAATCAATCTAAGTTGTACCGTCCAGCTTGCTCCCGAACACGTCTCTTATATTCCCCTAGATCATAAAATATTGACATTCTTTAAATTAACAAATATCAAAGGAGGAATGATATATAAACCTAAGTTGGTCACTAAAACAAAGTTACTAACCTTGATAAGTAGATTATAGCAATCATTTTAAACATCGGGCGCATTTGGCTGATGAAGCAAACGTTGAACTTCAAGTAGTATAGTGTTGACTGTAAAACAAGAACACCACCCTAAGAAATATCAATTTATGCAACATAAGAAACCAGTTCAAATAAGTTCAACAACAATTACTAATTACTTGAGCAAAATAACTCTATCTTACAGTCTCTTGATCAAGAACCCCAAGGCAGGGTGCCCCTGAGCGATGGACATTCGGGTGGAAGAAACCACGTGGAAAGGCGCATCTTGAAGGCACCAATGGATAATCCTCTGAGAAGGAATTGTCAGAGGGTAATAACCACCTTCCCAATCAGTCTACAAAGGAAATTCATTAATAAGAGGATGATGGTTATAATCATATGATTGTGCTCTTTCTTCATTACTTACCCCTTCTTTACCAGGGACGATGCACTGTCACTTCAATAAATTTCCTGACTCAGGCTTCGCAGAGAAACCCTACAGAGAAATTGGAAATACCAAAAAAAAACAAGACAGAAAAACAAAACTGCAGTTAAGTTCATCAGTCCATTGCAGAGCTACATATATACATCGGTGTGCCATATGTACATACATGGAGATGGTTCTTGCACAACGCCAAGTGCTCCTCCTTCAGTCAGCGACGCGCCAAGCCAATATCTAACCCAGCCATGAACAGTGACAATGACGACGACGTCGGCGATGACGACAACGCCGACGGCGAACAGAGGTGGCGATCGCACTGGGGTTGGTCAAACAGAGGCGGTGGTCGCACTGGAGTTGGTCAATTAGTAAAGGAGCGTTGGTTGACTAGTAAAGGAGCACCAGAGGCAAAGAGATGAGGTAGATAAACGTCGGACGCGCAAGACAAAAGCGAGACGCGCAGGACATGAAAGTGCGTTTTCCATTGTTGAAAGAGAGACACGTGGCACGAGGACTGTAGAGAACTTAATTTCAGCGGCGGGGCTGCAAAGACGCGTGCGACCGGCGTGCACGACCTTTCGTTTCCCTGAGGCAGTGTCGATGCATCCCATCGTTCCATCAATGTGTGGAAAACAATCGCTTCGTCATCGACTCCGCACAAACCTTATATAAGACGTGCCATCACCCGTAAGTTCTCCACAAGCGCGTCGCTCAATTTGCATCTGTTTCTTCTTCTTTGTCTTCTCCGCGCTGATGACCCACCACCACCACATGGCCAACATTCCGCCAACAAGCCCGCCGAGGGAGCCACCGTGCAAAAAACTCTGCTGTAGCTCCACTGAGAGGTTCAACACCAAGCAGCGATTCCTTATGGCGCAAGAGGCGTACAACAATACGTCTCGCGCCATGAGTTCCTTGGGTCTAGGTACCCTTCCACAGTTTACTGGAATGGGTACCATCGGCCACTACCTCTTCGCCCTCGCGATAGTGTCCGATCATCTAGACATTCTGTTCGAGATGATGGCCCAGGTGCTCGGTGGTAACACCCTCATTTTCATCCATCATGCATTGCATGCATTCTAATACATGTTTAACATGAATCCACATAAAAGGAACAAGTTTAAAAAGAATTAGAAGCAAAACGACACTTAAAAATCTGTAGAAGTACGGTCTTGTCTAGTTTGTACCCCGGACTAGTCTGGTTTCCCTCTCTGTTGCCCTCTGGACCTGTCCGTTTTTGCTGCGGACTAGTACGATTGAGTCTCTGTTCCATTTCGGACTTGTCCGTGATTTGGTGCGGACTAGTCCGATCTTTGGTCCGGTTTTCGAATAAGTTGTCGAATTCCCAGACTTGTCTGATCCATGCTGGACTTGTTTGTTTTTCTCTCTGGACAAGACCAGACTTGTCCGGACCTCCTACCAAACTTATCCGTTTTCACCTCTGTCCAACATCGGACTAGTCCGGTCCCTTCAGCGAACTTGTCCGGTGTGCCCGACTCGAATTCAATCTTTTCCTCCACCACTTGTGTTTGGGTACTTACCTTAATTGGGCCAAAGGAAGTCATGCTTAACCCCTGTGGAACCCATGTGAGACCCCTAAACGGCCTCCACCCACCCCAAACTCGAAATCCATCAAACCCTAGCCCTCCACCCCTATATAAACAACCCCACCTCTTGACTTTACATCCTTTTGCCTCAATTGAAAGACCACAAACCTTAGTTCGTGGAGAGCCGCCATCAAGTAGGGATAAGGAGATCCCGAGAAAGAAGAAGAAGAGGAGGAAATGAAAGAGGATCAAGTAATCAAGATCTTCATCGAGTTTTCGTTCCTCATCGCCAATTCACCGTCAACTCTTCATCATCAACCCTAGATCGTCAAGATCCAAGTTCCATATTCAATTCTTGATCTTTGGAGTTCTAAACACGTGGTATACCTTCTACTTTCTCTTTTTCCACATCAATTCAACTCTAATTCTCCAAATTCTCGTAGATCAAGAAAACCCTATTTTGCAGTCTGTCTAGGGTGGACTAGTCCGGCCCCTGAAATCGGACTTGTTCGGCCTTTGAATCTGAATTGTGCTGAATTAATTCCAAATTGACTCGAATCAAGTCCAAACCTATCCAAACTTGTTAAAAACTATTAGAACTAGTTACTAAACATTAATAGAAACTCATTAACAAGTTTCACTTCATAATTGCATTAATCATGCATGTCATGTCATATTGAGTACTATATGAGCATTATTTGATTGTAATTACTGTTTTGTATGTTCTTGTGTGGAATAGAAGGTTTTGCGCTAGAGAGTGCTGTGGAGGACCTCCAATACCAGAATTTTGAAGTCTTTGATCCCAATCAAGCCCAAGAACAAGGCAAGTGTCCTTGAACATATTGATCATGTTTCGACAATAAATGTTTTGTTTTCAAAACTGCATGCTTGTGTCAATTTGATGGGAATCCTATGATAGGAAGTTTACTAGCTTTGTTTAACCACCCTTGTCACCTGGAATTCATGGTAGAGAGTCGATAAGGGCTTTTTACCTTTTTTCTTCGCTTAATTAATTTTGATGGGAGAACAAATATATTATTTAATTATGCATTAATGAGATTATGGTTAACATGAACTGGTCAATATGATATGGTTATGGGTGATCTAAGCAAACATGGTATGTGGATTTGGTTAATGCTATGGTTGTTTTGCTTGCTTTGGATCTAAGGACCGGTTCGTGGAGCGACCATCCAGGATTTACAGTGCCACCACGAGGCCAAGTATGTGTGCGGCATAGCTGATTAATTAGGGTATTGCTAGTTTTGCATGGACCATTGGCGCACCGGGGAAGGGGAGTCGGATTCAGTTTAGATATGGTTGGCGGGACTCCCTGGGATCCGAATGGCACAAGAGGGGGCCCTTGGTTGAATATGTGCTCAATTGGAGACATCGCCACTGGTGAAACCTAAGTGGGTTCGTACATGCTAGTAGTCCCTTTGAAAGGCTATTTTGTGACCTCTTGGCCACACACCTAAGGAAGTGTGAGATGGCATAATTGAGATTTCTTAGTCACCGCAAGGTGATGAAATCATAAAAATGTAGGTAAAGCGGTACAACCTCTGCAAAGTGTCTAAAAACTATCATGATAGCCATGCTCCCGGTTATGAGCAACCTGGACCCTCACATGATTAGAGAGAAACTTGGGATTTGGGATGGTTTGGTACTGGTTATGGGTGTGAATTGAATTATGATAATTGGACATGGATGATGCTGATGGTAATAATCTGGAATATGGATGATGGATATTGAATATAGATTGGTATTATGGTAATTATATGGTTTATGATGGGTTTACCTCACATACATTAAATATATTGCCTTTCAAATGTTTTAACGTACTTTCCAGCACTTAGCCTTTATTATATTGATCATTTGAATCAGCTACATGTCATACTTTCCACACTTGCTGAGTACGACATGTACTCACCCTTGCAATTCTCCCACCAACAGTTGCAGGTCAGGATTGGGAGTATAACGATGATAATGCGGAGTTCTAGGTCGTTTCTCCCGTCAGCTTTGCCTGTGGTGTTGATTGGAGCTGCGCTATCCCTTATTCTTATTTGCTTAGCTGCTTAGTTTGCTTTAATTAGTTTATTTCCGCTGCAGTTCAAACTTGTCATTAATGTTCACTAGAGCTTGTATTTGAGGATATTATAAATTGTGTAATAAAATTGGTTAATTAATTTTGTATATCCTTTTGTGAATGCACTCGTGTATGTGCGTTGAACGTCCTGGGCACACATAAGCGTTCACTTGGTTCATTTTCGGAAGAGGGTGTCACAAATTGGTATTAGATCCACAGGTTGACTGTAGAACGCAGCCTAGATAGAATGGACACTTTAGAGCATATAGGAGCACTCAGGAATCGATGTATTTTTGCTTGGTGTGATGTTTGCTTTGTATTGCTGCTTGTGTGCTTAGTATAGGATTTTGGGATGCTTTAGCATTGCCATGTCCACATAGGATAGTATAGGTAGTTGCTTAGATTCATATCTTTTCATGCATATAGTTGGGTACATTTCTTAAATTCTTATCTCTTGCTTTTCTTCGGATGGTGAGGACTCACAACTAGAGGGATGGCAATGATGAGGAGGAGAACAATGAAGCACCTCAGAACAATAATGGACAAGGACCTGCCTAGAGAGCTATCAACCTTGAGCAGCTATTGGCTATGCAAAACCAGCTCATGCAGACCATGATACAGACTATGGGACAGCTGTAGGCTGTCAACAACAACAATCATCCCCACATGTCTCCACCGCCACCCCCACCTCCTCATAACCGGTTGGGAGAGTTCATGAGGACTAGGCCACTGACTTTTGCTCAAGCCGCTGACCCTATGGATGCCGATGATTGGCTCAAGTCTGTGGAGAAGAAGCTAGCTATTGTCCAATGCAGTCACCAGGAGAAGGTGCTATTCGCATCTCATCAACTTGTTGGAGCAGCTGCCGATTAGTGGGATTCTTTATGCAATGCTCATGAGAACCAAGAGAGAATTACCTGGACCAAATTCAAGGAGAGCTTCCATTCTCATTATGCGCTGGAAGATGTTATGATCTTGAAGAGGCAAGAATTTGAGAACTTGAGGAAAGGAAGATCGAGTGTGGGTCAATACCTCAACAAATTCACTCAACTCTCTAGATATGCGCCTGAAGATGTGAGCCGGGACAACCAGAAACAATACTTGTTCATGAGGGGCTTGAACAATGAGATTCAGGTACAATTGCTGAATTGTGATTATGCCAACTTCCAGAAGCTTGTGGACAAAGCAATTATTGTGGAGAACAAAGTCTGTGAGATGAAGAAAGATAACAAGAGGAAGGTGCCATATCAAGGACAGTAACAAGGAAGTAATGTGCGCCCTCGCTTTGCACCACCCAATGCGTCGTATTACAACTCTTCTGCGCCTGCTCAATGCCCTGGTTATGCACTGCACCTAGCTCAATTTGTGGAGCAACGCCCTGTAATGCAAGCACCTAGGCCTCCTATGCCTTTTGCACCTCGTGCCAACCTTCCTGGTGCAAATGTTCAGAACCAAGTCCGTCCCAATAATTATGGTGCAGTAAGGAAGTGCTATACATGTGGAGAAGCCGGACACTTTGCACATCAATGTACTAAGTCAGGTCTCGGTCAAGGAAACAATGCCCCAAGACAAAACCCAAGACCCAATGGAGGACAACCGCAAGGAAATCATGGACAACAGAATTTTGCTCGTGGCAACGTGAACCATTTCTCTACGGAGGATGTTCAACAAGCGGATGATGTGTTCATTGGTATGTTTCTCGCAAACTCCAACCTGACGACTATGTTATTTGATTCCGGTGCATCACATTCATTCATTGCATCGAAATATGTTGCCAAGTATAGTTTGCCTATATCTCATATGAAGTTTACTCTATTGGTTAAGTCTCCTAGAGGAGAGATGAGGACAAATATAGTATGTCCAAAAGTAAGCCTTAGAATAAGGGGGGTAGACTTCTTTGGCAACCTCATCGTTTTGGATTCTCAAGGCTTGGACATTATACTTGGTATGGACTAATTGAGGAAGCACAATGGAGTCATTGAGTGTGCCACAAAGATGGTGAAGTTGACCAATGAGGAAGGGATCCCCATAAAGTTTGAAGCATCTCAACATGCACAAAAGCAATTGGAGCTAAACCATATGGACGGTGCCGCAAATGAAGAGATTCAAGTGGTGTCTGAATTCTTGGATGTGTTTCCAGATGAGTTGCTAGGTATGCCACCTGATCGAGACATTGAATTTGTTATTGAATTAATACTTGGAATTGCGTCTATAGCTAAGAGGCCATATAGGATGCCTCCTAAGGAATTAGCGGAGCTCAAGAAGCAGATTCAAGAGCAACTAGAGAAGGGTTTTATTCGCCCAAGCTCTTCACCATTGGGAGCACCTGTTATTTTCGTGGACAAGAATGATGGATCACAAAGGATGTGTGTGGATTACCGAGCTCTCAATGAGGTGACCATCAAGAACAAGTACACCTTGCCACGCATAGAGGATTTGTTTGATGAGATGAAGGGTGCTTGTGTCTTCTCCAAGATTGATTTGAGGTCGGGATACTTCCAAATGAAGATTAGGCCATCGGACATACCCCAGACAGCTTTTCGGACACGGTATGGATCCTATGAGCATACAATTATGTCCTTTGGATTGACCAATGCACCCGCATACTTTATGTACCTCATGAATAAGGTCTTCATGGAGTACTTGGATAAGTTCGTTGTGGTGTTCATTGATGACATCATGATCTACTCGAAGGATGAGAAGGAACAAGAGGAACACTTGAGGCTCATATTGCAGAAATTGGGGGAGCACCAATTGTATGGAAAGTTCAGCAAATGCCAGTTTTGGCTGAAAGAAGTGTTGTTTCTGGGTCATATCATCTCTGGAGGAGGAGTATCAGTTGACCCCAGAAAAGTGAGGGACGTGTTGAAATGGAAACCCCCGTGTAAGACCTATGTGTGCTGAATACATTGGCTTATAGTGAATATACTTGCTTTGATGATAAAAGTTTTCAATATCACCAAAACACCTTTTTATCAAGGTCCGACTCTAGCTCTGAGCTACAGCAAGGTCTGACGGTAGGTCCGGCTTGGTTTGGGTAGCTCCAGTTACGTTCGATGCTAGGTCCGACAAGCTTTGGTCAGCTCCGGTGAAGTTTTGTCTTTAGCTACGGCATGTCTTTGATAGCTCCGACATGTTTTTGATAGCTCCGACATGATTTTGATAGCTCCGCCGTGTTTTAGCTAAGATCTGAGTTGATTTTTCTAGCTCCGGCTTTTGGGATTACTAGTTCTGACTAGTTCTGGTTAGCTCCGATGCTAGGTCCTACTAGTTTTGTAAGCTCCGGTGGGAGCTTGGTTGTACTAGTTTTGGTAAGCTCCGGCGCTAGGTTCTACTAGCTTTTGTTAGCTCCGGCTCAAGGTCCGGGTTGCTCTGGCAGGGTCCGGAACTTGACCGTAGTGCTTCTGCTTTTCATTTGCAATGTTTCGTACTTGCTTTACATTGTCGGAAAGATTGCTTAGTATTCATTTTCTAAGTTTTTGGTGCGTTTTGGTTGATATGGATGATATCGTGTTACTGTGGTTTTGCAACATGCTTATGTGAGGTTCTCACATAAGGTGTTGTGTTCGGAACTTACTTGAGTCAAGTGGAGGACTTGGGATCGTATGGATTGGTTGTTTATTCATGTGTTGGTGCTGCTTGAGTTCAAGACATGGCTGGTAACGGGATCCATTGGACTAGAGGAGATGAGGTTCCAACAACCAAATTCAGGAGGAATTGTGGTTGAGCTGATCAGGAGGTTGCGCAGCATGATTGAATCAAGAACAATGCATATGAAGGTATCGTGGACGTCATTGGAAGATGTTTTCACGTGTGCAAGGAGTGCATGGACGTGGCTACATGGTTCCAAGAAGTGATGAAGAGATGTGGACGTAAAGAATTGGTCGGAAAGGTCCAACCGACTAGGTTATGGACTCAGGCTGCGGCTGAGTCGGGTTTGACTCAAATATGGAAAGATTTGAGTTGGTTATGATAGGATTTCGTGTGGGTCACGAATTTGAGTTGTTTAGGAATGTGGGATATGTTCCTAAGGTGTTTGGAAGTCTTAAGATTGCTTCTATCTGCGTATAGAAGAATCTTGAGCAGTTATGGAAAGTTACGATTCGTGATCTGAGTAGGATTGGAGTCCTAGTGGATATTGCGTTGGCCTAAGGGCTGGTTATATAAGCAAGGGAGCCCAGAGCTCGTGGTGCACGACTTTCGGGCTGTTCCTCTTGTGTTCTATTGAATAAAATTCGTAGTTTGAAGGAACTTTTGTGCCTTGTTCGTCCGACTTGTTCCAGACAAGTTTTACTCGTTGAGTTTCTGGACATCACTATCTTTCGTCGGTGGTTTTATCATAACTCGAGTTTTACAAATCCAATTGACATTATTATTTTTGAGTTGTATTCACAACTTGATTATCTATCATCTGTCAAAATTTCATGGTCATTGGATTTATGGTCTATGATCTACACGAGTTTCTTTGCAGCATTCCAGAACTTCTTTTTTTTCGGGTAGGGCAGATTGACCTTTGTTTGATCTTTCGATCATAATTTGAGTTTTTCTCGACGGATTTGAGTGATTCTTGTTGTGTTGTCTTCGTGACTTGATTCTATAAGATATCTATCACTTTTGTCACGGTGAAACACATTTAGCTTAGTCTCACACACAATTTCTTTAACATATCATTTTTCTGCCGAAGGGGTTGGGGTTTAATTGTTTCCGCTGCGTAAGATTTTTAAATCTACCATTCACCCCCCTCTGGTAGCCTTTCACGTGCTCTTCGATCCTACAATTGGTATCAGAGCCACGGTGCTCTAATCTTTGTGATTTGCACATGTTTTTGACTAATCATCATGCAGAAGTACTCCACCAAACCTTGTGTGTTTGCTGGTATTGATTTTCAGGTTTGGAAGGTACGCATGGAGGCTTTCATCCAGACACAAGGCTTTGCAATATGGGAGAAGGTATACAAGCCTTACGAAGTACCATCAAACGATCAAGTTACAGCTACAAATCTGAGAGATATCAACAACAACAACAAGGCTCGGAACTTGATCATACAAGGATTAACACAAAGCGACTTCAACCGTGTTGCACACCTCCGATCTGCATACGATGTGTGGAAAGCACTTTGTGACTACCACGAAGGATCCAACACGATCAAAGAGGTAAGGCAAGACATGTTCAAGAAAGAATACATGCGCTTCGAGATGCAACCCGGTAAGTCTATTGATGACCTTTTTGCTCGCTTTAATAAGATTCTCAGCAACTTGCGTAGTGTCAATGTTAATTTTTCAGATGCTGAAAATGCTAAGCAATTGCTAAGTGCATTAGATATGTCAATTTGCGAGATGAAAGTCACATCTATTCGTGAATCTACTGTCATGAGTTCACTTACTTTAGATGTGCTATATTCCAAGTTAAAAACTCATGAAATTGACATAATCTCACGTAAGAACCCCAATAAGTCTATTGCATTTGTTTCACAACGTGATATGTCTAGTTCTGGCCAATCATCATCTTGCAATACTCTTGCTTTGTTGTCCTCACTAACCATGGAGCAGATCAAAGAGTTTCCAGAAGAGGAGTTGGCACTCATCTCTACTAGATTCTCAAAAGCATTGCAAAATGTGAGAACTAGAAGGAGAGGAAGCTCCGGACCTCAATGCTGTTTTGAATGTGGTAATACAGGACACTTTCGTACAGAATGCCCTAACCTTTCAGGTCCGACCACCCGGGAAGAAAAACAAAGCAAGGTTTGGACATCCTCTGGAAATTCCAACAAGAAGAAGAAAGGTACCATAGGACACAAGATGATCAACAGTTTTATCACCACACTTCAAGAGTTCAGTTCAAGCGACGTGGACATTGGAAGTGATGAAGATGAAGATGATTTGGCAAACTTGTGCTTCATGGCGGGCAAGTCAAGATCAAGTATGGAGGAGGCAGAACACAACAGCGACAATGAAGAGGTATGTCCTACTTGCGAAGAAATGTGTGATGCTATTTCTCGTGCCACTATTATTGTTAAGAAAAAGGACAAAAAGCTTAGGGATAGTGCTGCTAAAATTGAATCACTAGAATCTGAAATCAACCGTTTAAAAAAATTGATTCCTAGTGATGATGCATGTTCCTCATGTGACTTAATATATGAACAATTGTCCTCATTAAGAAGTGCGCACACCTCCACACTTGATAAACTTGAATTAGAAATTGAAAAGAACAAAGAGCTTGCTGCACTTAATGATAAAAACTTGAAAGATGCTAGCTGTTCTACAATTGATTTGCATTGTTCTACTTGTGATGATCTTGATAAGAAACTACAGGATGCTATGAATGAAATTTCTATATTGAACAATGCTTTACGTTCTCATGAAGTTAAATTTTGTTCCAATTGTAAACTAAAAGGAAAAACTTCATGTGAAAATTGCCTTGATCTGTCCAATAAACTTGATGACATGCATAGGACATTAGATCGGTTTTGTAATGGGAATAAGAACCTAAACTTACTGCTGAATTCTTCCAAGTCTTGCAATGATAAAACTGGTTTAGGTTTTGATTCTCATGCTCATGCTAAGGCACATCCACCTAAAATTGTAAAGTCATTAGGAAGTGGTTTGATTCAAACAGTTCCTAAACAAAAAGGAGTGATTTTCAAATCTACAGGAGTGTTGCCTCATTCAGTTTCAAATAAAAATATCGCTTGCTCATCTAGACATGAACACAAAGTTAAATTTCATTGTACCTTCTGTGGTAGAGATGGTCATGTCATAGATTTTTGTTATAGACTAGCTAAACAACAGAAAAGGGAAAGAATGGTTGCAAGATCTCATAACTTTCATGCAAAATTTATTGCACACATTGAACCGAATGTACAACCTGCTGTTTTGAGTCAAAAGCATTCAAAGTTTACCTCTGGACCTTCTGTTTTTGCCTCCGGAGCTACTGATTTTTGTGCTACACAAGTAACACCTTATAGGTCAGTAGTAAAGAATAAAAAATCTCAAACTTTGACTCATAAACCTGTTGTTTTGTCTCAGCTTTCACGTGTTTTCCCTGCTGCACGTCGCGTGACTCAGTACTAGATTCCTAAATGCCTTTTGACAAACCCCAGTATTGAGTCATCGATGTATTGTGATTTTATGTAGGTTACACGTTTGAGGAAGGAGAACATTTGGATTGTGGATTCAGGTTGCTCACGCCACATGAACGGTAACAAAGATTGGTTCTCCTCCCTCTCTTTTGTGTCACGTGTAGAGAATGTTATTTTTGCCGATAATTCTTCAACTCCTATAATTGCTAAGGGTTCGGTTAGAGTAAATGATCACTACACTTTGAAGGATGTGGCACTTGTCAAAAATTTGAAATACAACTTGCTTTCTGTTGCACAATTGCTAGATGAAAATCTAGAAATTATTTTCAATAAAAACTGCTGCAAAGTTGTAGGTTCAAATAGTGAGCTTATTTTTAACATGTCTCGGTTTGGAAGAGTTTTTAAAGCTGATTTTGATATGTCTTCCTCTAAGCATAGGTGTCTAGTTGCTAATGATTCAAAGGACTTATATTTTTGGCATCGTAGACTTGGTCACGTAGGCTTTGATCACCTAACGCGTGTTAGCGCTCTTGATCACATACGTGGGCTGCCTAAGCTTAAAGGGGACAAAGAAATTTTGTGCTCTTCTTGTAGACATGCTAAGATGGTTGCAGGTTCACATACTCCTCTCACAATGATCATGACAACTGAACCATGTCAACTTTTGCATCTTGACACCGTAGGACCATCACGTGTTCAATCCTTCGGAGGTAAATGGTACGTTCTTGTTATTGTTGATGATTATTCTAGATACTCTTGGGTTTACTTTATGGCGTCTAAGAATGAAGTTCTTAGTCACTTTAGAACTTTATTTCTTAGATTATCAATTGATCACCCAAGATCATTAAAAGCAATTAGAAGTGATAACGGAACTGAATTTAAAAATCAATCTTTTGATCACTTTTGTGCTGAAAATAGAATAGATCATCAATTCTCTTCACCATATGTACCTCAACAAAACGGTGTTGTAGAAAGAAAGAACAGAACCTTAGTTGAGATGGCTAGGACTATGCTTGCTGAATATCAAACTCCTAGGAAATTTTGGGCTGATGCGTTAGCAACCGCTTGTTATGTCTCAAATCGTGTTTTCTTGCGTGCTAAGCTAAGTAAAACACCATATGAGCTCCGGTTTGGACATAGGCCTAGTGTTACACACTTTCGGGTCTTTGGTTGCAAATGCTTTGTTAAGAAACATGGTAATCTTGATAAATTTGAACCTAGATCCATTGATGGCATGTTTCTTGGTTATCCATCTCATACTCGAGGCTACCGTGTGCTTTTACTTGACACGAACAAAATTGTGGAGACTTGTGAAGTGTCTTTTGATGAAGCTAGCCCAGGTACTAGCTCCGGTGTTGCAGGACCAGATCCGTATCCTCAGCGGGAGGGTATTTTCGAAGATGAAGAAGAGCCGGTGATACTACCTGGTAGTTCCGAAGTTGACACGTGTCTAGCTCTGGACATTGAACAAGCTCCGACTATCACCTATGCTAGTCCTGATCGTCCACAAGTCACAAGCTCATCAATCTACGATGAACCTAATGAAGAAGAAGCTTGTGAGACATCTGTTCCCCTACGTTTTTACAAAGATCATCCCCCACAATAGATGATTGGAAGCTTGCACGAACGAGTCACACGGTCCAGGTTTTGCGATCCAAACTCTTATGCTCATTCTGCTTTTGTTGCTTCTTTTGAACCCAAAGATATATCACACACACTCACTAATGAATCTTGGATTATTTCCATGCAAGAAGAGTTAGAAAAATTTGAAAGAAATAATGTTTGGAAACTTGTACCTCCATTTCAAGGTCACACTTTAATTGGAACTAAATGGGTATATAAAAATAAACAAAGTGAGGATGGGGTTGTGGTTAGGAATAAGGCTAGGTTGGTTGCTAAAGGTTTCACTCAAGTTGAAGGTCTAGATTTTGATAAAACTTTTGCTCCTGTCGCTAGATTAGAAGCCATAATAATTTTGTTAGCTTTTGCAGCATCTAAAGGTCTTAATCTATTTCAAATGGATGTTAAAAGTGCTTTTCTTAATGGCTACATAGATTATGAGGTTTATGTCAAACAACCACCGGGTTTTGAAAATCCAGATTTTCCTAATCATGTTTACAAACTGTCCAAAGCCTTATACGGTCTCAAACAAGCCCCTAGAGCATGGTATGATAGGTTAAAAACATTCTTACTTGAAAAGGAGTTTACCATGGGCAAGGTTGATAAAACTCTTTTTGTGCTTAAACATGGCAATGACTCATTATTCGTTCAAGTGTATGTGGATGATATTATCTTTGGTTGTGCTTCTCATGATCTTGTGTCCAAGTTTTCAGCAATGATAAGTTCCGAATTTGAAATGAGTATGATGGGTGAACTCACTTACTTTTTGGGGCTGCAAATCAAGCAAACCAAGGAGGGTACCTTTGTGCATCAAACGAAGTATACCAAAGACCTCCTAAGGCGCTTCAACATGGACAAAAGCAAGCCTCTTCGGACACCAATGGGAACAGAAACAACACTTGAACTTGATGAAGATGGTGAACCCGTGGATCAAAAAGAATATAGAAGCATGATCGGATCACTTTTGTACCTCATGGCATCAAGACCGGACATACAATTCAGCGTATGTCTTTGTGCACGGTTTCAAGCTTCCCCACGTGCATCACATCATCAAGCCGTCAAAAGGATTCTCAGGTACTTACATGGAACTCAAGAATTTGGCATTTTTCTTCCTTCTTCCTCAACCGTTACTTTGAAAGCTTTTTCGGATGCTGATTTTGGGGGTTGTAGGATTGATAGGAAAAGTACTTTCGGTGCTTGTCATTTTCTTGGTAATTCTCTAGTTGCTTGGTCCTCTAGAAAACAAAATTCAGTTGCACAATCCACAACCAAATCTGAATATGTAGCTGCTGCTAGTGCTTGCTCACAAATTCTTTGGATTGTTCAAACACTTAACGACTATGGGGTTGATCTAGACAGTGTTCCACTGTTTTGTGATAACACTAGTGCCATTTGCATTGCTAAAAACCCCGTGCAACATTCTAGAACTAAGCACATTGACATTAGGTATCACTTTCTCTGAGATAATGTTGAAAAAGGAAACATTGTGCTTCACCATGTAGATACCGAACAACAATTGGCTGACATTTTTACAAAACCTTTGGATTTCACTCGTTTTTGTTACATTCGTAGTGAAATAGGGGTTATGCATCCTCATGGCTTAAATTGAGGGAGAGTTTTTGAAACTTGGGAAGTCTATGTGTGAATCTGAAATTAAATTAATATGAGCGTAGTATTTCATACATATATGACTTTGTGATTCCTTTTACATGCTGAAAGTTCTTACTACATTACTCGTGTTATACATTTTGTAGTTTTTGCCATGTCTAATAATTGGAATAATTACTTACACTAAAACTGGTCATGGTCGAACTTTCTTGCTGTTTTGAACTTGTTACATGTTCACAAGTGCTTTTAATCATAAAGATTTAATCAAGTAATCAACTCACATGTTGAGTTTTTATGAACAATTATAAATTGAGAAAAGATCAAGAGAATATGCATGCATCGCACTTCTTCTTTTGAGATGGCTTATCATTGCACTTAGATATGAACTTGGAAGAAGTTGTGTATGACTAAAACCATGTCCTTAAGCTTCTGATTGTCAAATGACATAGGCTTGGCTTGGTTGGTTAGAATAAGGCAGATGCGCATATAATGTCTTGCAAATATCATATGATCTAAATTTATGCTTTGAAAAATAATAAAATGCAGCAACTAGTGTCATGCTTTCAGGTTTTGAAATAGTTAAGTTTGTGAGATCATGACTTACTTAAATTGAAAATTACATTTGATCTCTAGCATGGCTTACACTACTTTATGTATTTCATTGATGTGATAATGTAAGTTACTTGATAGTATGACTTGGATGAGCTTTGTTTATATGTATATGTCATAATATGCTCATGACTTGCTGAATACATTGTCAAAGGGGGAGAGATAAGCATAAAGAGAGAGATAATATGGGATATGTGCATAAGGAGAGATAATAAAGGGGGAGAGATAATATGGGAATTTTTGTTCTCATTTTACTTTTGATTTACAAAAGGGGAGAAATTGTCTTCAAAACTTTTATGTGAATAAGCCAATGTTCGGATTTTAAATTGTGTTGCCAATGCATTCATCAAGGGGGATATTGTAAGACCTATGTGTGCTGAATACATTGGCTTGTAGTGAATATACTTGCTTTGATGATAAAAGTTTTGAATATCACCAAAACACCTTTTTATCAAGGTCCCACTCTAGCTCTGAGCTACAGCAAGGTCTGATGGTAGGTCCAGCTTGGTTTGAGTAGCTCCGGTTACGTTCGATGCTAGGTCCGACAAGCTTTGGTCAGCTCCGATGAAGTTTTGTCTTTAGCTCCGGCATGTCTTTGATAGCTCCGACATGTTTTTGATAGCTCCGACATGATTTTGATAGCTCCGCCGTGTTTTTGCTAAGCTCCGAGTTGATTTTTCTAGCTCCGGCTTTTGGGATTACTAGTTCCGACTAGTTCTGGTTAGCTCCAGCGCTAGGTCCTGCTAGTTTTGTAAGCTCCGGCGGGAGCTTGGCTGTACTAGTTTTGGTAAGCTCCGGCGCTAGGTTCTACTAGCTTTTGTTAGCTCCGGCTCAAGGTCCGAGTTTCTCTGGCAAGGTCCGGAACTTGACCGTAGTGCTTCTGCTTTTCATTTGCAATGTTTTGTACTTGCTTTACATTGTTGGAAAAATTGCTTAGTATTCAATTGCTAAGTTTTTGGTGCGTTTTGTTGATATGGATGATATCGTGTTACTGTGGTTTTGCAACATGCTTATGTGAGGTTCTCACGTAAGGTGGTTTGTTCAGAACTAACTTGAGTCAAGTCGAGAACTTGGGCTCATATGGATTGGTTGTTTATTCATGTGCAGGTGTTTCTTGAGTTAAAGAAATGGCTGGTAACGGGATCCATTGGACTAGTCTCAGGGAGGATATGAGGTTCCAACAACCAAATTCAGGAGGAATTGTGGTTGAGCTGATCAGGAGGTTGCGCAACATGATTGAATCAAGAACAATGCATATGAAGGTATCGTGGACGTCATTGGAAGATGTTTGCACGTGTGCAAGGAGTGCATGGACGTGGCTACATGGTTCCAATACGTGATGAAGAGATGTGGACGTAAAGAATTGGTCGGAAAGGTCCAACCGACTAGGTTACGGACTCAGGCTGCGGCTGAGTCGGGTTTGACTCAAATATGGAAAGGTTTGAGTTGGTTATGATAGGATTTCATGTGGGTCACGAATTTGAGTTGTTTAGGAATGTGGGATATGTTTCTAAGGTGTTTGGAAGTCTTAATATTGCTTCTATCTGCGTATAGAAGAATCTTGAGCAGTTATGGAAAGTTACGATTCGTGATCTGAGTAGGATTGGAGTCCTAGTTGATATTGGGTTGGCCTAAGGGCTGGTTATATAAGAAAGGGAGCCCAGAGATCGTGGTGCACGACTTTGGGGCTGTTCCTCTTCTGTTCTATTGAATAAAATTCATAGTTTGAAGGAACTTTTGTGCCTTCTTTGTCCGACTTGTTCCAGACAAGTTTTACTCGTCGAGTTTCTGGACAGCACTATCTTTCGTCGGTGGTAACTCAAGTTTTACAGATCCAATTGACGTTATTCTTTTTGGGTTGTATTCAAAACTTAATTATCTATCATCTGTCAAAATTTCATGGTCATTGGATTTATGGTCTATGATCTACACGAGTTTCTTTGCAGCATTCCAGAACTTTTTTTTTCTCGGGTAGGGCAGATTGACCTTTGTTTGATCTTTTGATCATAACTTGAGTTTTTCTCGATATATTTGAGTGATTCTTGTTGTGTTGTCTTCGTGACTTGATTCTCTAAGATATCTATCACTTTTGTCACGGTGAAACACATTTAGCTTAGTCTCACACACGATTTATTTAACAGATCATTTTTCTGCCGAAGGGGTTGGGGTTTAATTGTTTCCGCTGCGTAAGATTTTTAAATCTACCATTCACCCCCTCTGGTAGCTTTTCACGTGCTCTTCGATCCTACACCCCGCAAAATGTAAAGGAAATCTGGAGTTTTCTTGGAATGGCTAGATATTACCGTCGATTCATCAAGGACTTTTCCAAAATAGGAAAGCCAATGACGAAGTTGTTAATGAAGAGGAAGGCATTCCAATGGATTCAAGCTTGTCAATACAGTTTTGCGGAGTTGAAGAAAAGGTTAACTTCAGCCCCAGTTTTGGTTTTGTCGGATGTAAGAAAAAGTTTTGATATATATTGAGACGCATCAAGACAAGGACTTGGATGTGTATTGATGCAAGAAGGTCAAGTGGTTGCATATGCATCGAGACAATTGATGAAACATGAGCAGAATTATCCAACGCATGATTTGGAACTTGCGGTCGTGGTACACGCATTGAATATTTGGAGACACTATATCCTTGGACATAGGTGTGAGATTTATACGGATCACAAGAGTCTCAAGTATATTTTCACACAGACGGACCTGAATTTGAGGAAACAAAGATGGTTGGAGCTTATCAAGGATTATGATGTGGGAATCAACTATCACACGGGGAAGGCTAATGTAGTGGCTGATTCTTTAAGTCGGAAAGGAGTAAGCCACCAACTCATAGTTCAAGAGCTGTCTTCTGAGTTATGTAAGGAGTTTGAGTGGTTGAATCTCGGATTTGTGAATGAGATGGGAATAATGGAGTTAAATCTGACCTTGGAGCAAGAAATTCGGGAAGGTCAGACCAAGGATGAGGAAATCCAAGAAATTAAGGAAAGGACCAAAGAGGGAAGAGAATTTAGGTTTGATGAGGATGAATATGGTACCTTATGGCCTAGAAAAAGGATTGTCGTGCCTAATGTGAAGCATATTCGGGAGACAATATGAAAGGAGGCACATGACTTGCCATACTCAATTCATCCCAGTTGTACGAAGATGTACAAGGACTTGAAGACTTGTTATTGGTGGGCTAGCATGAAAAAGGACATAGCTGAATATGTAGCGTTGTGTGATATGTGCTAATGAGTGAAGGCGGAACATCAAAGACCAGCTGGATTATTGCAACCATTGCAGATTCTGGAATGGAAGTGGGAAGAAATTGGAATGGACTTCATAGTTGGTTTACTGCGAACTCAGTCCGGTTATGACTCTACATGGGTAATTGTGGATTGGTTAACTAAGTCAGCTCACTTTATTCTCGTCAAGACCACCTTTAATGGATAGAAATTGGTGGAACTGTATATGGGAAGAATAGTGTGTTTGCATGGAGTTCCAAAGAGGATAATGTCAGATAGAGGTTCTCAATTTACCTACAGGTCTTGGCAAAAGCTGCATGAAGCATTGGGTACAAGGTTGAATTTCAGCTCAGCATATCACCCTCAAACGGATGGACAAACTGAGAGGACCAATTTGATTTTAGAGGATATGTTAAGAGCTTGTGCCTTGAAGCATGGAAGAAGTTGGGACAAGAGCTTGCCATATGCGGAGTTCTAGGCTGTGTCTGCCGTCATCTTTACCTGTGGTGTTGATTGGAGCTGCGCTATACCCTATTTGTTTATGCTGCTTAGCTGCTTAGTTTGCTCAATTTAGTTTATTTCCGCTGCATTAGTTCAAACTTGTCATCATCATTCGTTAGAGCTTGTATTTTAGGATGTTATGAATTTTGTAGAAGTGCTTAATTAGTCTTGTTTGTGGTAATTTTCTGAATATCCTTTTGTGATTGCACTCATGTATGTGTGTTGAACATCCTGGGCACACATATGCGTTCACTTGGTTCATTTTCGGAACCGGGTGTCACAAGGTGCCGAGGGCCGCAGAAACCTAGTGGTGGCGATGGAGAGCAACCTCGGTCTCGGGGTTGCACTGCAAGGGCAGCCGAGCAACCGGCGCAGCCGGCCCAGGCTCCTGTTGCACCAGCACCGGAGTCGCCGTCGGGGGAGGAGGAGGAGGAGTAGGATTTAGTTTTTCTTTGTTGTTTTTAGTTGATGTTTTTCTTTTCTTGTGCCTTCTTGTACTTCATTCTTATGTTTTATAATATATTGTGTTAATGAATGAAATTTGTCTTTGTTCATCTATGTAAATGAATGCATGTGTGATGTGTTCATCATGTTACTAAGGAATCATAAGGAAGGATTTGATTATTTTCTAGACAAGTAAATGATTTAGTTATCAAGTGAATGTACTCTAATTTCAGTGATGTGTGATATCAACACTGAGCCAAAGCAAAACGGAGAAAATCACGAAGCTAAAGGAGACGTGGGAAATAGGAGACACACTTTGCATATAAGCGTGTCTCCCTTTTAGTAGAGGAGAGGGAGACGTCAAGCATACAAGATGCACTTCGCTACTAAGCGTGTCTTCATTTTGCGTCTCCACACAGACCTTATATAATGCGCCATCAGTCTCTCCTCTCCTCTTCGTTCGTCTTCTCCGTGCAGACAACCCACCATGGCCAACATTCTACCCCCAAGCCCGCCGAGGGAGCCACCCTACAAGAAACAGTGTTGCCACTACCATGAGAGGCTCAACAATGAGCTGCTCGAGATGCTGTTCGACACGCTGTTTGACCGGTTCTAGAGGTTTCTTGAGACGATGGCCGAGGTGCTCAGCACCAAGGGCCGCAGTAACCTGGTGGCGGCGATGGCAAGGAACCTCAGTTTTGAGGTTGCACCGCCGGATCTGAACTAGCTGGAGCAGCCGGCCAGGGCCCCCGTTGCACCGGCGCTGGATGGCCGCCGGAGGAGGAGGAGGGAGAGGAGGAGTAGGATTTAGGTTTTCTTTTATTTTTAGTTGATGTTGTTTTTCTTTTCTTGTGTCTTGTACTTTTTTCTTCTGTTTTGTAATATATTGTTAATTAATGAATGTGTTATCTGTCTTCATCTGTATGATGAATATTATCTTGTGTGTTCAACGGTGAATGAATGAATGTGTTCATCGTGTTCCTCAGGAATGACAATTTAGTTATCAAGTGAATGTCCTATTCGTTCAGCGATGTATTCATGCCTGTATGTAACCGAAGAAAATGGAGACGTGCTTTCTGTAAAGTTTTATCACTTCTTTTGCAAATAGGAGACGCCCTTTGCTAGATGCGCGTCTCCCATTTGTAAGAGGATCGGGCACGTCTAATATATTTCATTAACTGAGACGTGCCTTATAGTACCCCATCTCTTTTATGATTTCTTTCATGAACCAGCATCCTCGGTTAGGCGGGCACGTCTCGTTTACCCATATTAGTGATGATCGCCTTTGTGCTCTTTTCTGATTTTTGTCTCCTATTTGTAGTTCTTACGTAGTGTCACCTTGTTCTGGGGCTTCTCACAAGTTGAGGCTCCCACGAAAGATTTAAAACCAAGAGCACATGAAGTTCAACTGCCACAAGCTACAAAACGCAACACCAAGTGCTAGAGATCAAACAGAGACTGAAAGTAAGACAATCTTCCTTCTCTCCCCATCTTAAACCCTAATCTCCTTAAGATTTGGTTCTAGAGGGCAAGTAGGCAGAGTAGAAGGCTTAGGATGGCTCATGGAAACTTGTGGCGGCGCTAGGGTTCCTGTTTTTTTTTCAAATGAGGGTCGAGGGTCTCCTTTTTATAGGAATCCCGAGATCTATTCGTTGCTAGCATTCAATGTGTGGACTAGTCCGGCCAGGACCCCGAACTAGTTTGGCCTACTAGGTCCACGCTATGTAACACTCTGTAGAGGATGATGTACCGTCCAACGTTTGAATTTTAAAATGTCATGGCACACCATACTAGTCCAGCCAATAGCGAACTAGTTCGAACTATAACAGAATATCTTGGTCCGTCTAAAAACAGACAAGTCTGGACACACCGAACTACTCCGGCCAACTGGGGCGGACAAGTCCGGCCGACATGACTGGGCCTCAGAAACCCCTTCTCCCACAATACCACGGACTAGTACACCTCACAACGGACAAGTCCAAATTACAACAGTAACCTTCCGTCCGGCCGAAAATAGACTACTCTAGGATGTCTAGACTAGTCTGTCCCCTATGGCGGACAAGTCCGGCCTCCCAGGACTTAGCTTCGAAAACTCATCAAGTGTAGAACTGACTAGTCCATCCCTAAACGGACAAGTCCGAACTCACACAGAAACACTTAGTCCGTCCCAAAATGGACTACTCTAGCTAAACGGACTAGTCCGACCCTGACACCCGAACAAGTGCGGTCTTTTGGGAAATCTATCAACAAGGTTTCTCACTTATGTTTTCTCTCAACCACGACTTTGAGCTCTCTTCTATGGTCTCAATGCACTTGATACTTACACCCTCACACACAGAAGGCTAGTCTAATCTCAACACATAAGAAACCCTAATTTCTATGCTTGAGTCTTCGACGCTCGTTTCAATCTTTTCCTTTCTGAAGGATTTTCTTTCGTTTCAATCATCACAGATGTGCTTAAGATCACTTAGCTCATTAGTCTCTTAAATTGTCGTCATCAATCATCCAAAAACCTCGAGGATGCATAAGATGCACTTTCAAGTGACAAAAGCTTTAGCTACTGTGTCAGACAAGTGTAATTCAACCACTGCTCTAATTTCTTGTTTGAGAGCAATGAGAAACTGAGAAACTATAATAGTTTCATTCAAGGAAGGGTCATAAACATACATGATAACCCAGTTGATCGAAAGCCTTCCTATAATCATCCACTGTACTAGAATGCTTTAAGTTCAAAAGTTCCATAGTTTTAAGCCTATGAATATCCAGATCAAACTCGTGGGATATAGCACTAACAAAATGATCCCAACTATGAAACCCACAGTTTGTTATAAAGGATTGAAACCAATGTGCAGCTTTGTCCACCAAATGTAGCGATGCAGCAATCACACAAAAATTAGCAGGAATCCGATACAGTGTAAAATATGTCTCACATTTGTCTAGCAAAATTTTAACATCGGTGCCATCAAACATAGGGAAATACATTTTGGGCATCCACGTTGGCTTCATGTCATTAGGTTTCACATGTTGAGTATGCAGAGTAGGAAAGACAGGGTGTATGTTGTGAGGACCGGGTCCACACATTCCAGGAATCGCAGAGGGTGGTGTCATGCGATGTGGCGCCCAACAGCACACACGAAAAGAATACGAGAAAATACAAAGTTTTATTTATAGAACTGGATGTCGACTGCAGGCCCCTTGGGAGGTGCCGGAGCTGGATGCTCATGCGTCGCCCACCATCTTCGTAGGTACGTCGAAGGCCGGTCCCCTGGGAGGTGCCTGATGAGGACATCACAATAGCGGAGGCGCACATTGAACTGCAAGGACCAATCACAAGAGCATGAGCACGGTTATTAAATCAGCAGGTGAATTCGTTCCTAACTTCTTTTGCATGTGAGTTTGAGAATAGATTGCTATGTGATGATTTAATTATTATTAGGAATAATGGAGAAGATCAACAAGTGAAGGAAAGAGGCCTTGGGAGCATGGAGAACCAGCTGGGACGTCCACAAGTTGATGAAAACAGCTTACAACTCAGACTCGAGTTCAGCTCGGAGTCCAGGAGCAGTCCACCTTAAAATGGACGCCCAGGAGGCATAAGGACTCCGTATTCGACGTTATACATAAGCACAGAAAGAGGAGAAGATAAACTTTCCAATGGTTCTGGTCCCACCTCAAAATTTCTCCGGAGTCATTGGTAATCGTCAAAACAAGTCAAGTCCAAATTTCTGTCCGGCGCTGCGCCACCGAATCGGGCCTTTCGGCCTTGTATCCCGTAAGAGTCCATTAGGGACGCGTCTAATCATGTTTTGGTCGAACCCTAGCCTATAAATACTGCAGCCGCCGGTCATATTTGGTGGGTTTTGCTTAGATCAATAATATCGCTGTTCTACGGTTTGTGAGACCCCAACTTCGTGATTTCTGATCATGTCTTCGACGTTCTTGCTCGTGTTCTCGGTTGAACATGCAGGGATTAGCCTTCTTGGCGAGGTCAAGCGTGTGCAACACGGTTGATAACCAACGGAGCCGTGGTGTAGTGATTGCAGGGGTACTCGAACCGCTCGAATGCCGCGGATCATCAATGTCAAGTTCTCCATCCAAATCGACATACCTTTTGGAAGATCGGGCCTAAACCAACTCATCAGTGCCAGAGCTGGATGCTCCGGTAACACCCACCATCTTCATAGGTACGTCGACGGCCGGCCCCCTAGGAGTTGCCAGAGCTGGATGCTCTGGCGATCGCCCACCATCTGCGTAGGTACGTTGACGGTCGGCCCCCTAGGAGTTGCCAGAGCTGGATGCTCCGGTGTCGCCCACCATCCGCGTAGAAACATCGACGGCAGGCCCCTGGTTTACAATATTTCGCAAGGGATCCTTATTAGAATCAAGAGTTGGGCAGGAGAGTTTAGTCACATATTCGCTCTTGGTGATGTTGTTGACGTTCTAGGACGTCGACTGCAGGCCCCTTGGGAGGTGCCGGAGCTGGATGCTCAGGCGTCGCCCACCATCTTCTTAGGTACGTCGACGGCTGGCCCCCTGGGACATGCGTGATGAGGACATCACAACAGCGGAGACGCACATTGAACTGCAAGGACCAATCACAAGAGCACGAGCACGATTATTAAATCAGCAGGTGAATTCATTCCTAACTTCTTTTGCATGTGAGTTTGAGAATAGATTGCTATGTGATGATTTAATTGTTATTAGGAATAATGGAGAAGATCAACAAGTGAAGGAAAGAGGTCTTGGGAGCGTGGAGAACCAGCTGGGACGTCCACAAATTGATGAAACAGTTTACAACTCGGACTTGAGTTCAACTCGGAGTCCAGGAGCAGTCCACATTAAAACAGACGACCAGGAGGCATACGGACTCCGTTTTCGACCTTCTACATATGCACATAAAGAGGAGAAGATAAACTTTCCAATGGTTTTGGTCCCACCTCAAAATTCCTCAGGAGTCATTTGGAATTGTCGAAACAAGTTGAGTCCAGATTTCTGTCCGGTGCTGCGCCACCGAATCGGGCCTTTGGGCCTTGTATCCCATAAGAGTCCATTAGGGACATGTCTAATCGTGTTTTGGTCCAACCCTAGCCTATAAATACTGCAGCCGCCGGTCATATTCGATGGGTTTTGCTTAGATCAATAATATCGCCGTTCTACGGTTTGTGAGACCCCAACTTCGCGATTTCCGATTGTGTCTTCGATGTTCTTGCTTGTGTTCTCGGTTGTACTTGCAGGGATTAGCCTTCTTGGCAAGGTCAAGCGTGTGCAGCATGGTTGATAATCAATGGAGCCGTGGTGTAGTGATTGCAGCGGTACTCGAACCGCTCGAGTGCCGCGGATCATCAACGTCGAGTTTCCACCCCAATCGACATACCTTTCGGAATATCGGGCCTAAACCTACTCATCAATGCCAGAGTTGGATGCTTCGGTGTCGCTCACCATCTTCATAGGTATGTCGACGGATGGCCCCCTAGGAGTTGCCAGAGCTGGATGCTCTGGTGTTGCCCACCATCTGCGTAGGTACGTCGACGGCAGCCCCCCTGGGAGTTGCCAGAGCTGGATGCTTCGGCGTCGTCTACCATCATTGTGAAGTCGTCGACGGCAGGCCCCTGGTTTACAAGATTTCGCAAGGAATCCTTATTAGCAACAAGAGCGGGGCAGGAGAGTTTACTCACATATTCGCTCTTGGTGCTGTCGCTGACGTTCTGGGATGTCGACTGCAGGCCCCTTGAGAGGTGCCGGAGCTGGATGCTCAGGCGTCGCCCACCATCTTCGTAGGTACATTGACGGCTGGCCCCCTGGGAGGTGCCTGATGAGGACATCACAACAGCGGAGACGCACATTGAACTGCAAGGACCAATCACAAGAGCACGAGCACGATTATTAAATCAGCAGGTGAATTCGTTCCTAACTTCTTTTGCATGTGAGTTTGAGAATAGATTGCTATGTGATGATTTAATTGTTATTAGGAATAATGGAGAAGATCAACAAGTGAAGGAAAGAGGCCTTGGGAGCGTGGAGAACCAGCTGGGACGTCCAAAAATTGATGGAAACAGTTTACAACTCGGACTCGAGTTCAACTCGGAGTCCAGGAGCAGTCCACATTAAAACGGACGCCCAGGAGGCATACGGACTCTGTTTTCGACTTTCTACATATGCACGTAAAGAGGAGAAGATAAAATTTCCAATAGTTCTGGTCCCACCTCAAAATTCCTCAGGAGTCATTTGGAATCGTCGAAACAAGTTGAGTCCAGATTTCTGTCCGGTGCTGCGCCACCGAATCGGGCCTTTGGGCCTTGTATCCCGTAAGAGTCCATTAGGGACATGTCTAATCGTGTTTTGGTCGAACCATAGCCTATAAATACTGCAGCCGCCGGTCATATTCGGTGGGTTTTGCTTAGATCAATAATATCGCCGTTCTACGGTTTGTGAGACCCCAACTTCGCGATTTCCGATCGTGTCTTCGACGTTCTTGCTCGTGTTCTCGGTTGCACTTGCAGGGATTAGCCTTCTTGGCGAGGTCAAGCGTGTGCAGCACGGTTGATAACCAATGGAGCCGTGGTGTAGTGATTGCAGGGGTACTCGAACCGCTCGAGTGCCGCAGATCATCAACGTCGAGTTTCCACCCCAATCGACATACCTTTCGGAAGATCGGGCCTAAACCTACTCATCAGTGCCAGAGTTGGATGCTCCGGCGTCGCCCACCATCTTCATAGGTATGTCGACGGACGGCCCCCTAGGAGTTGCCAGAGCTGGATGCTTTGGCGTTGCCCACCATCTGCGTATGTACGTCGACGGCCGCCCCCCTGTTAGTTGCCAGAGCTGGATGTTCCGGCGTCGTCTACCATCGTCGTGAAGTCGTCGACGGCAGGCCCCTGGTTTACAAGATTTCGCAAGGGATCCTTATTAGCAACAAGACCGGGACAGGAGAGTTTACTCACATATTTGCTCTTGGTGCTGTCGCTGACGTTCTGGGCAGTCGACTGCAGGCCCCTTGGGAGGTGCCGGAGCTGGATGCTCAGGCATCGCCCACCATCTTCGTAGGTACGTCGATGGCCAGCCCCCTGGGAGGTGCCTGATGAGGACATCACAACAGCGGAGATGCACATTGAACTGCAAGGACCAATCACAAGAGCATGAGCACGGTTATTAAATCAGCAGGTGAATTTGTTCCTAACTTCTTTTGCATGTGAGTTTGAGAATAGATTGCTATGTGATGATTTAATTGTTATTAGGAATAATGGAGAAGATCAAAAAGTGAAGGAAAGAGGCCTTGGGAGCATGGAGAACCACCTGGGACGTCCACAAGTTGATCAAAATAGTTTACAACAAGGACTCGAGTTCAACTCGGAGTCCAGGAGCATTCCACCTGAAAACGGACGCCCATGAGGCATACAAACTCCATTTTTGACGTCCTACATATGCAGGGAAAGAAGAGAAGATAAAATTTCCAATGGTTCTGGTCTCACCTCAAAATTCCTCTGGAGTCATTGGGAATCGTCGAAACAAGTCGAGTCCAGATTTCTTTCCGGTGCTGCGCCACCGAATCGGGCCTTTGGGCCTTGTATCCCGTAAGAGTCCATTAGGGATGCGTATAACCATGTTTTGATCGAACCCTAGCCTATAAATACTGCAGCCGCCGGTCATATTCGGTGGGTTTTGCTTAGATCAATAATATTGCAGTTTTACGGTTTGTGAGACCCCAACTTCGCAATTTCCGATCGTGTCTTCGATGTTCTTGCTCGTGTTCTCGGTTGCACTTGCAGGGATTAGCCTTCTTGGCGAGGTCAAGTGTGTGCAGCACAATTGATAACCAACGGAGCCGTGGTGTAGTGATTGCAGGGGTACTCGAGCCGCTCGAGTGCCGCGAATCATCAAAGTCAAGTTCTCCACCCCAATCGACATACCTTTCGGAAGATCGGGCCTAAACCTACTCATCAGTGCCAGAGCTGGATGCTCCGGCATCGCCCACCATCTCCATAGGTACGTCGGCAGCCGGCCCCCTAGGAGTTGCCTGAGTTGGATGCTCTGGCGTCGCCCACCATCTGCGTAGGTACGTCGACGGTCGCCCCCCTGGGAGTTGCCAGAGCTGGATGCTCCGGCGTTGTCTACCATCGTCGTGAAGTCATCGACGGCAGGCCCCTGGTTTACAATATTTCGCAAGGGATCCTTATTAGCAACAAGAGCGGGGTGCGAGTGTTTACTCACATATTCGCTCTTGGTGCTGTCGCTGACATTCTGGGACGTTGACTGCAGGCTCCCTTGGGAGGTGCCGGAGCTGGATGCTCAGGCGTCGCCCACCATCTTCGTAGGTACGTCGACGCTCGGCCCCCTGGGAGGTGCCTGATGAGGACATCACAACAGCAGAGACGCACATTGAACTGCAAGGACCAATCACAAGAGCACGAGCACGGTTATTAAATCAGCGGGTGAATTCGTTCCTAACTTCTTTTGCATGTGAGTTTGAGAATAGAATGCTATGTGATGATTTAATTGTTCTTAGGAATAATGGGGAAGATCAACAAGTGAAGGAAAGAGGCCTTGGGAGCATGGAGAACCAGCTGGGACATCCACAAATTGATGGAAACAGTTTACAACTCGGACTCGAGTTCAACTTGGAGTCCAGGAGCAGTCCATTTAAAATGGATGCCCAGGAGGCATACGGACTCCGTTTTCGACGTTCTACATATGGACGTAAAGAGGAGAAGATAAAAATTTCAATGGTTCTAGTCTCACCTCAAAATTTTTCCGGAGTCATTGGGAATCATGGAAACAAATCGAGTCCAGATTTCTGTCCAGTGCTGTGTTACCGAATCGGGCCTTTGGGCCTCGTATCCCGTAATAGTCCATTAAGGACGCGTCTAATCGTGTTTTGGTCAAACCCTAGCCTATAAATACTGCAGCCGCCAGTCATATTCGGTGGGTTTTTCTTAGATCAATAATATCGCCGTTCTACGGTTTGTGAGACCCCAACTTCGCGATTTCCGATCGTGTCTTCGACGTTCTTGCTCATCTTCTCGGTTGCACTTGTAGGGATTAGCCTTCTTGGCGAGGTCAAGCGTGTGAAGCACGGTTGATAACCAACGGAGCCGTGGTGTAGTGATTGCAGGGGTACTCGAACCGCTCGAGTGCTGCAGATCTTTAACGTCGAGTTTCCAGCCCAATTGACATACCTTTCGGAAGATCGGGCCTAAACCTACTCGTCAGTGCCAGAGCTGGATGCTCCGGCGTCAACCACCATCTTCATAGGTATGTCGATAGCCGGCCCCCTAGGAGTTGTCAGAGCTGGATGCTCTGGCTTCGCCCACCATCTGCGTAGGTACGTCGACGGCCGGCCCCCTGTGAGTCTCCAGAGCTGGATGCTCCAGCGTTGTCTACCATCGTCATGAAGTCGTCGACGGCAGGCCCCTGGTTTACAAGATTTCGCAAGGGATCCTTATTAGCAACAAGAGCGGGGTAGGAGAGTTTACTCACATATTCGCTCTTGGTGTTGTCGCTGACGTTCTGGGACGTCGACTGCAGGCCCCTTGGGAGGTGCCGGAGCTGGATGCTCAGGCGTCGCCCACCATCTTCATAGGTACGTCAACGGTCGGCCCCCTGGGAGGTGCCTGATAAGGACATCACAACAGCGGAGACGCACATTGAACTGCAAGGACCAATCACAAGAGCACGAGCACGGTTATTAAATTAGCAGGTGAATTCGTTCCTAACTTTTTTGCATGTGAGTTTGAGAATAGATTGCTATGTGATGATTTAATTGTTATTAGGAATAATGGAGAAGATCAACAAGTGATGGAAAGAGGCCTTGGGAGCGTGGAGAACCAGTTGGGACGTCCACAAGTTGATGGAAACAGTTTACAACTCGGACTCGAGTTGAACTCGGAGTCCAAGAGTAGTCCACCTTAAAACGGACACCCAGGAGGCATACGGACTCCGTTTTCAATGTTCTACATATGAACGGAAAGAGGAGAAGATAAACATTACAATGGTTCTGGTCCCACCTCAAAATTCCTCCGGAGTTACTGGGAATCATCGAAACAATTCGAGTCCAGATTTCTGTCCGGTGCTGCGCCACTGAATCGGGCCTTTGGGCCTTGTATCCCGTAAGTGTCCATTAGGGACACGTCTAATCATGTTTTGGTCGAACCCTAGCATATAAATATTGCAGACGCCGCTCATATTTGGTGCGTTTTGCTTAGATAAATCATATTGCTGTTCTACGGTTTGTGAGACCCCAACTTCGCGATTTCCGATCGTGTCTTCGACGTTCTTGCTCGTGTTCTCGGTTGCACTTGCAGGGATTAGCCTTCTTGGCGAGATGAAGCGTGTGCAGCACGGTTGATAACCAACGGAGCCGTGTTGTAGTGCTTGCAGGGGTACTCGAACCGCTCGAGTGCCGCGGATCATCAACATCGAGTTCTCCACCCCAATCGACATACCTTTCAGAAGATCGGGCCTAAACCTACTCATCAGTGCCAGAGCTAGATGCTCTGGCGTCGCCCACCATCTTCATAGGTACGTCGATGGCCGGCCCCCTAGGAGTTGCCAGAGATGGATGCTCTGGCGTCGCCCACCATCTGCATAGGTACGTCGATGGTCGACCCCCTGGGAGTTGCCAGAGCTGAATGCTCTGGCGTCGTCTACCATAGTCGTGAAGTCGTCGACGGCAGGCCCCCGGTTTACAAGATTTCGTAAGGGATCCTTATTAGCAACAAGAACAGGGCAGGAGAGTTTACTCACATATTCGCTCTTGGTGCTGTCGCTAACATTCTGGGACCTCGACTGCAGGCCCCTTGGGAGGTGCCGGAGCTGGATGATCAGGCGTCGCCCACCATCTTCGTAGGTACATCGACGGCCGGCCCCCTGGGAGGTGCCTGATGAGGACATCACAACAGCAGAGACGCACATTGAACTGCAAGGACCAATCACAAGAGCACGAGCACGGTTATTAAATCAGCAGGTGAATTCGTTCCTAACTTCTTTTGCATGTGAGTTTGAGAATAGATTACTATGTGATGATTTAATTGTTCTTAGGAATAATGGAGAATATCAACAAGTGAAGGAAAGAGGCCTTGGGAGCATGGTGAACCAGCTGGGACGTCCACAAATTGATGGAAACAGTTTACAACTCGGACTCGAGTTCAACTCGGAGTCCAGGAGCAGTCCACTTAAAACGGACGCCCAGGAGGCATACGGACTCCGTTTTCGACGTCTACAGATGCACGTAAAGAGGAGAAGATAAACATTCCAATGTTTCTGGTCCCACCTCAAAATTTTTCCGGAGTCATTGGGAATCATGGAAACAAATCGATTCCAGATTTCTGTCCAGTGCTGCATTACCGAATCGGGCCTTTGGGCCTTTTATCCCGTAAGAGTCCATTAGGGACGCGTCTAATCATGTTTTGGTCGAACCCTAGCCTATAAATACTGCAGCCGCCAGTCATATTCGGTGGGTTTTTCTTAGATCAATAATATCACCGTTCTACGGTTTGTGAGACCCCAACTTCGCGATTTCCGATCGTGTCTTCGACGTTCTTGCTCGTGTTCTCGGTTGCACTTGCAGGGATTAGCCTTCTTGGCGAGGTCAAGCGTGTGCAGCACGTTTGATAACCGACGGAGCCGTGGTGTAGTGATTGCAGGGGTACTCGAACCGCTCGAGTGCTGCGGATCATTAACGTCGAGTTTCCACCCCAATTGACATACCTTTCGGAAGATCGGGCCTAAAACTACTCATCAGTGCCAGAGCTGGATGCTCCAGCGTCAACCACCATATCTTCATAGGTATGTCGATAGCCGGCCCCCTAGGAGTTGTCAGAGCTGGATGCTCTGGCGTCGCCCACCATCTGCGTAGGTACGTCGACGGCCGACCCCCTGTGAGTCTCCAGAGCTGGATGCTCCGGCGTTGTCTACCATCGTCATGAAGTCGTCGACGGCAGGCCCCTGGTTTACAAGATTTCGCAAGGGATCCTTATTAGCAACAAGAGCGGGGCAGGAGAGTTTACTCACATATTCGCTCTTGGTGCTGTCGCTGACGTTCTGGGACGTCGACTGCAGGCCCCTTGGGAGGTGCCGGAGCTGGATGCTCAGGCGTCGCCCACCATCTTCGTAGGTACGTCAATGGTCGGCCCCCTGGGAGGTGCTTGATAAGGACATCACAACAGTGGAGACGCACATTGAACTACAAGGACCAATCACAAGAGCACGAGCATGGTTATTAAATCAGCAGGTGAATTCGTTCCTAACTTTTTTTGCATGTGAGTTTGAGAATAAATTGCTATGTGATGATTTAATTGTTATTAGGAATAATGGAGAAGATCAACAAGTGAAGGAAGGAGGCCTTGGGAGCATGGAGAACCAGCTGGGACGTCCACAAGTTGATGGAAACAGTTTACAACTCGGACTCGAGTTGAACTCGGAGTCCATGAGTAGTCCACCTTAAAATGGACGCCCAGGAGGCATACGGACTCCGTTTTCAACGTTCTACATATGAAAGGAAAGAGGAGAAGATAAAATTTTGAATGGTTCTAGTCCCACCTCAACATTCCTCCGGAGTAACTGGGAATCATCAAAACAAATCGAGTCCAGATTTCTGTCCGGTGCTGCGCTACTGAATCGGGCCTTTGGTCCTTGTATCCCGTAAGTGTCCATTAGGGACACGTCTAATCGTGTTTTGGTCGAAACCTAGCCTGTAAATATTGCAGACGCCGGTCATATTATATGGGTTTTGCTTAGATAAATCATATCGCCGTTCTACGGTTTGTGAGACCCCAACTTCGCGATTTCCGATCGTGTCTTCGATGTTCTTGCTCGTGTTCTCGGTTGCACTTGCAGGGATTAGCCTTCTTGGCGAGGTCAAGCGTGTGAAGCACGGTTGATAACCAACGGAGCCGTGGTGTAGTGATTGCAGGGGTACTCTAACCACTCGAGTGCCGCGGATCATCAACATCGAGTTCTCTACCCCAATCGACATACCTTTCAGAAGATCGAGCCTAATCCTACTCATCAGTGCCAGAGCTTGATGCTCTGGCGTCGCCCACCATCTTCATAGGTACGTCGACGGCCGGCCCCCTAGGAGTTGCCAGAGATGGATGCTCTGGCGTCGCCCACTATCTGCATAGGTACGTCGATGGTCGGCCCCCTGGGAGTTGCCAGAGCTGAATGCTCTGGCGTCGTCTACCATAGTCGTGAAGTCGTTGATGGCAGGCCCCCGATTTACAAGATTTCGTAAGGGATCCTTATGAGCAACAAGAACAGGGCAGGAGAGTTTACTCACATATTCGCTCTTGGTGCTGTTGCTGATGTTCTGGGACCTCGACTGCAGGCCCCTTGGGGAGTGCCGGAGCTGGATGCTCAGACGTCGCCCACCATCTTCATAGGTACATCGACGGACGGCCCCCTAGGAGGTGCCTGATGAGGACATCACAACAACGGAGACGCACATTGAACTGCAGGGACCAATCACAATAGCACGAGCACGATTATTAAATCAGCAGGTGAATTCGTTCCTAACTTCTTTTGCATACGAGTTTGAGAATAAATTGCTATGTTATGATTTAATTGTTATTAGGAATAATGGAGAATATCAACAAGTGAAGGAAAGAGGCCTTAGGAGCATGGAGAACCAACTGGGACGTCCACAAGTTGATGGAAACAGTTTACAACTCGAACTCGAGTTCAACTCGGAGTCTAGGAGCAGTCCACCTTAAAATGGACGCCCAGGAGGAATACGGACTCCGTTTTTGACGTTCTACATATGCCCGGAAAGAGGAGAAGATAACTTTCCAATGGCTCTGGTCCCACCTCAAAATTCCTCCGTAGTCATTGGGAATCATCAAAACAAGTCGAGTCCAGATTTCTGTCCGGTGCTGTGCCACCAAATCGGGCCTTTGGGCCTTATATCCCCTAAGAGTCCATTAAAGACGCGTCTAATCGTGTTTTGGTCGAACCCTAGCCTATAAATACTGCATCCGCCGGTCAAATTCGGTGGGTTTTACTTAGATCAATAATATCGCCGTTCTACGGTTTGTGAGACCCCAACTTCGCGATTTCCGATTGTGTCTTCGACGTTCTTGCTCGTGTTCTCGGTTGCACTTGCAGGGATTAGCATTCTTGGCGAGGTCAAGCGTATGCAGCACGGTTGATAACCAATGGAGCCGTGGTGTAGTGACTGCAGGGGTACTCGAACCGCTCGAGTGTCGCGGATCATCAACGTCGAGTTCTCCACCCCAATCGACATACCTTTCGGAAGATCGGGCCTAAACCTACTCATCAGTGCCAGAACTGGATGCTCCGGTGTCGCCCACCATCTTCATAGGTACGTCGACGGCCGGCCCCCAAGGAGTTGCCAGAGATGGATGCTCTGGTGTCGCCTACCATCTGCGTAGGTACGTCGACGACCAGCCCCCTGGGAGTTGCCAGAGATGGATGCTCCGGCGTCATCTACCATAGTCGTGAAGTCGTCGACGGCAGGCCCCTGGTTTACAAGATTTTGCAAGGGATCCTTATTAGCGGCAAGAGTGGCGCAGGAGAGTTTACTCACATATTCGCTCTTGGTGTTGTTGCTGACGTCCTGGGACGTCGACTGCAGGCCCCTTGGGAGGTGCCAGAGCTGGATGCTCAGACGTCGCCCACCATCTTCATAGGTACGTCGACGGCCGGCCCCCTGGGAGGTGCCTGATGAGGACATCACAACAGCGGAGACGCACATTGAACTGCAAGGACCAATCACAAGAGCACGAGCACGGTTATTAAATCAGTAGGTGAATTCGTTCCTAACTTCTTTTGCATGTGAGTTTGAGAATAAATTGCTATGTGATGATTTAATTGTTATTAGGAATAATGGAGAATATCAACAAGTGAAGGAAAGAGGCCTTGGGAGCGTGGAGAACCAGCTGGGACGTCCACAAGTTGATGGAAACAGTTTACAACTCGGACTCGAGTTCAACTCGGAGTCCAGGAGCAGTCCATTTTAAAACGGACACCCAGGAGGAATACGGACTCCGTTTTCGACGTTCTACATATGCCCGGAAAGAGGAGAAGATAACATTCCAATGGCTCTGGTCCCACCTCAAAATTCCTCTGTGGTCATTGGGAATCATCAAAACAAGTCGAGTCCAGATTTCTGTCCGGTGCTGCGCCACCAAATCAGGCCTTTGGGCCTTGTATCCCGTAAGAGTCCATTAGGGACGCGTCTAATCGTGTTTTGGTCGAACCCTATCCTATAAATATTGCAGCCGCCGGTCATATTCGGTGGGTTTTGCTTAGATCAATAATATCGCCGTTCTACGGTTTGTGAGACCCCAACTTCACGATTTCCGATTGTGTCTTCGACGTTCTTGCTCGTGTTCTCGGTTGCACTTGCAGGGATTAGCATTCTTGGCGAGGTCAAGCGTATGCAGCATGGTTGATAACCAACGGAGCCGTGGTGTAGTGATTGCAGGGGTACTCGAAACGCTCGAGTGTTGCGGATCATCAACGTCGAGTTCTCCACCCCAATTGACATTCCTTTCGGAAGATCAGGTCTAAACCTACTCATCAGTGCCAGAGCTGGATGCTCTGGTGTCGCCCACCATCTTCATAGGTACGTTGACGGCCGGCCCCCTAGGAGTTGCCAGAGATGGATGCTCTGGTGTCGCCTACCATCTGCATAGGTACGTCGACGGACAGCCCCATGGGAGTTGCCAGAGCTGGATGCTCTGGCATCGTCTACCATCATCGTGAAGTCGTCGATGGCAGGCCCCTGGTTTACAAGATTTTGCAAGGTATCCTTATTAGCAACAAGAGCGGGGCAGGAGAGTTTACTCACATATTCGCTCTTGGTGCTGTCGCTGACGTTCTGGGACGTCGACTGCAGGCCCCTTGGGAGGTGCCGGAGCTGGATGCTCAGGCGTCGCCCACCATCTTCGTAGGTACGTCAACGGTCGGCCCCCTGGGAGGTGCGTTATAAGGACATCACAACAGAGGAGACGCAAATTGAACTGCAAGGACCAATCACAAGAGCACGAGCACGGATATTAAATCAGCAGGTGAATTCGCTCCTAACTTTTTTTTCATGTGAGTTTGAGAATAGATTGCTATGTGATAATTTAATTGTTATTAGGAATAATGGAGAAGATCAACAAGTGAAGTAAAGAGGCCTTGGGAGCATGGAGAACCAGCTGGGACGTCCACAAGTTGATGGAAACAGTTTACAACTCGGACTCGAGTTGAACTCAGAGTCCAAGAGTAGTCCACATTAAAACAGACGCCCAGGAGGCATACGGACTCCGCTTTCGACGTTCTACATATGAACGGAAAGAGGGGAAGATAAACTTTCCAATGGTTTTGGTCCCACCTCAAAATTCCTCCAGAGTCGTTAAGAATCATCAAAACAAATTGAGTCCAGATTTCTGTCCGGTGCTGCGCCACTGAATCGGGTCTTTGGGCCTTGTATCCCGTAAGTGTCCATTAGGGACGCGTCTAATCGTGTTTTGATCGAACCCTAGCCTATAAATACTGCAGCCGCCGGTCATATTCGGTGGGTTTTGCTTAGATCAATCATATCGCCGTTCTACGGTTTGTGAGACCCCAACTTCGCGATTTCCGATCGTATCTTCGACGTTCTTGCTCGTGTTCTCGGTTCCACTTGCAGGGATTAGCCTTCTTGGCGAGGTCAAGCGTGTGCAGCATGGTTGATAACCAACGGAACCGTGGCGTAGTGATTGTAGGGGTACTCGAACCGCTCGAGTGCCTCGGATCATCAACATCGAGTTCTCCACCCCAATCGACATACCTTTAAGAAGATCGGGCCTAAACCTACTCATCAGTGCCAGAGCTGGATGCTCTGGCGTCGCTCACCATCTTCATAGGTGCGTCGACGGCCGGACCCCTAGTAGTTTCCAGAGATGGATGCTCTGGCATCGCCCACCATCTGCGTAGGTACGTCGACGGTCGGCCCCTGGGAGTTGCCAGAGCTGGATGCTCTGGCGTCGTCTACCATAGTCATGAAGTCGTCGACGGCAGGCCCCTGGTTTACAAGATTTCGTAAGGGATCCTTATTAGCAACAAGAATGGGGCAGGAGAGTTTACTCACATATTCGCTCTTGGTGCTGTCGCTGATGTTCTGGGACGTCAAATGCATGCCCCTTGGGAGGTGCCGGAGCTGGATGCTCAGATGTCGCCCACCATCTTCATCGGTACGTCGACGACCGGCCCCCGGGAGGTGCCTGATGAGGACATGACAACAGCGGAGACGCACATTGAACTGCAAGGACCAATCACAAGAGCACGAGCACGGTTATTAAATCAGTAGGTGAATTCGTTCCTAACTTCTTTTGCATGTGAGTTTGAGAATAAATTGCTATGTGATGATTTAATTGTTATTAGGAATAATGGAGAATATCAACAAGTGAAGGAAAGAGGCCTTGGGAGCGTGGAGAACCAGCTGGGACGTCCACAAGTTGATGGAAACAGTTTACAACTCGGACTCGAGTTCAACTCGGAGTCCAGGAGCAGTCCATTTTAAAACGGACACCCAGGAGGAATACGGACTCCGTTTTCGACGTTCTACATATGCCCGGAAAGAGGAGAAGATAACATTCCAATGGCTCTGGTCCCACCTCAAAATTCCTCTGTGGTCATTGGGAATCATCAAAACAAGTCGAGTCCAGATTTCTGTCCGGTGCTGCGCCACCAAATCAGGCCTTTGGGCCTTGTATCCCGTAAGAGTCCATTAGGGACGCGTCTAATCGTGTTTTGGTCGAACCCTATCCTATAAATATTGCAGCCGCCGGTCATATTCGGTGGGTTTTGCTTAGATCAATAATATCGCCGTTCTACGGTTTGTGAGACCCCAACTTCACGATTTCCGATTGTGTCTTCGACGTTCTTGCTCGTGTTCTCGGTTGCACTTGCAGGGATTAGCATTCTTGGCGAGGTCAAGCGTATGCAGCATGGTTGATAACCAACGGAGCCGTGGTGTAGTGATTGCAGGGGTACTCGAAACGCTCGAGTGTTGCGGATCATCAACGTCGAGTTCTCCACCCCAATTGACATTCCTTTCGGAAGATCAGGTCTAAACCTACTCATCAGTGCCAGAGCTGGATGCTCTGGTGTCGCCCACCATCTTCATAGGTACGTTGACGGCCGGCCCCCTAGGAGTTGCCAGAGATGGATGCTCTGGTGTCGCCTACCATCTGCATAGGTACGTCGACGGACAGCCCCATGGGAGTTGCCAGAGCTGGATGCTCTGGCATCGTCTACCATCATCGTGAAGTCGTCGATGGCAGGCCCCTGGTTTACAAGATTTTGCAAGGTATCCTTATTAGCAACAAGAGCGGGGCAGGAGAGTTTACTCACATATTCGCTCTTGGTGCTGTCGCTGACGTTCTGGGACGTCGACTGCAGGCCCCTTGGGAGGTGCCGGAGCTGGATGCTCAGGCGTCGCCCACCATCTTCGTAGGTACGTCAACGGTCGGCCCCCTGGGAGGTGCGTTATAAGGACATCACAACAGAGGAGACGCAAATTGAACTGCAAGGACCAATCACAAGAGCACGAGCACGGATATTAAATCAGCAGGTGAATTCGCTCCTAACTTTTTTTTCATGTGAGTTTGAGAATAGATTGCTATGTGATAATTTAATTGTTATTAGGAATAATGGAGAAGATCAACAAGTGAAGTAAAGAGGCCTTGGGAGCATGGAGAACCAGCTGGGACGTCCACAAGTTGATGGAAACAGTTTACAACTCGGACTCGAGTTGAACTCAGAGTCCAAGAGTAGTCCACATTAAAACAGACGCCCAGGAGGCATACGGACTCCGCTTTCGACGTTCTACATATGAACGGAAAGAGGGGAAGATAAACTTTCCAATGGTTTTGGTCCCACCTCAAAATTCCTCCAGAGTCGTTAAGAATCATCGAAACAAATTGAGTCCAGATTTCTGTCCGGTGCTGCGCCACTGAATCGGGTCTTTGGGCCTTGTATCCCGTAAGTGTCCATTAGGGACGCGTCTAATCGTGTTTTGATCGAACCCTAGCCTATAAATACTGCAGCCGCCGGTCATATTCGGTGGGTTTTGCTTAGATCAATCATATCGCCGTTCTACGGTTTGTGAGACCCCAACTTCGCGATTTCCGATCGTATCTTCGACGTTCTTGCTCGTGTTCTCGGTTCCACTTGCAGGGATTAGCCTTCTTGGCGAGGTCAAGCGTGTGCAGCATGGTTGATAACCAACGGAACCGTGGCGTAGTGATTGTAGGGGTACTCGAACCGCTCGAGTGCCTCGGATCATCAACATCGAGTTCTCCACCCCAATCGACATACCTTTAAGAAGATCGGGCCTAAACCTACTCATCAGTGCCAGAGCTGGATGCTCTGGCGTCGCTCACCATCTTCATAGGTGCGTCGACGGCCGGACCCCTAGTAGTTTCCAGAGATGGATGCTCTGGCATCGCCCACCATCTGCGTAGGTACGTCGACGGTCGGCCCCTGGGAGTTGCCAGAGCTGGATGCTCTGGCGTCGTCTACCATAGTCATGAAGTCGTCGACGGCAGGCCCCTGGTTTACAAGATTTCGTAAG
This sequence comes from Tuctoria greenei, assembly GCA_036927565.1. Lineage (NCBI taxonomy): Eukaryota > Viridiplantae > Streptophyta > Magnoliopsida > Poales > Poaceae > Tuctoria > Tuctoria greenei. The sequence continues at coordinate 122,713,524 of JAYESD010000006.1, forward strand.
GGATCCTTATTAGCAACAAGAATGGGGCAGGAGAGTTTACTCACATATTCGCTCTTGGTGCTGTCGCTGATGTTCTGGGACGTCAAATGCATGCCCCTTGGGAGGTGCCGGAGCTGGATGCTCAGATGTCGCCCACCATCTTCATCGGTACGTCGACGACCGGCCCCCGGGAGGTGCCCGATGAGGACATGACAACAGCGGAGACGCACATTGAACTGCAAGGACCAATAAAAAGAGCACGAGCACGGTTATTAAATCAGCAGGTGAATTTGTTCCTAACTTATTTTGCATGTGAGTTTGAGAATAAATTGCTATGTGATGATTTAATTGTTATTAGGAATATTGGAGAATATCAACAAGTGAAGGAAAGAGGCCTTGGGAGCGTGGAGAACCAGCTGGGACGTCCACAAGTTGATGGAAACAGTTTACAACTCGGACTCAAGTTCAACTCAGAGTCCAGGAGCAGTCCACCTGAAAACGGACGCCCAGGAGGAATATGGACTCCGTTTTTGACGTTCTACATATGCCCGGAATGAGGAGAAGATAACTTTCCAATGGCTCTGGTCCCACCTCAAAATTCCTCCGTAGTCATTGGGAATCATCAAAACAAGTCGAGTCCAGATTTCTGTCCGGTGCTGCACCACCAAATCGGGTCTTTGGGCCTTGTATCCCGTAAGAGTCCATTAGGGATGCGTCTAATCGTGTTTTGGTCGAACCCTAGCCTATAAATATTGCAGCCGCCGGTCATATTCGGTGGGTTTTGCTTAGATCAATAATATCGCCGTTCTACGATTTGTGAGACCCCAACTTCGCGATTCCCGATTGTGTCTTCGACGTTCTTGCTCGTGTTCTCGCTTGCACTTGAAGGGATTAGCATTCTTGGCGAGGTCAAGCGTGTGCAGCACGGTTGATAACCAACGGAACCGTGGTGTAGTGATTGCAGGGGTACTCAAACCGCTCGAGTGTCGCGGATCATCAACGTCGAGTTCTCCACCCCAATCGACATACCTTTTGGAAGATCGGGCCTAAACCTACTCATCAGTGCCAGAGCTGGATGCTCCGGTGTCGCCCACCATCTTCATAGGTACGTCGATGGCCGGCCCCCTAGGAGTTGCCAGAGATGGATGCTCTGGTGTCGCCTACCATCTGCGTAGGTACGTCGACGGCCAGCCCCCTGGGAGTTGCCAGAGCTGGATGCTCCGGCGTCGTCTACCATCATCATGAAGTCGTCAACGGCAGGCCCCTGGTTTACAATATTTCGCAAGGGATCCTTATTAGGAACAAGAGCGGGGCAGGAGAGTTCACTCACATATTCGCTCTTGGTGCTGTCGCTGACGTTCTGGGACATCGACTGCAGGCCCCTTGGGAGGTGCCGGAGCTGGATGCTCAGGCGTCGCCCACCATCTTCGTAGGTACATCAACGGTCCGCTCCCTGGGAGGTGCCTAATAAGGACATCACAACAGCGGAGACGCACATTGAACTGTAAGGACCAATCACAAGAGCACGAGTACGGTTATTAAATCAGCAGGTGAATTCATTCCTAACTTTTTTTGCATGTCAGTTTGAGAATAGATTGCTATGTGATGATTTAATTGTTATTAGGAATAATGGAGAAGATCAAAAAGTGAAGGAAAGAGGCCTTGGGAGCTTGGAGAACCAGCTGGGACGTCCATAAATTGATGGAAACATTTTACAACTCGGACTCGAGTTGAACTCGGAGTGCAAGAGTAGTCCACCTTAAAACGGACGCCCAGGAGGCATACGGAATCCGCTTTCTACGTTCTACATACGAATGGAAAGAGGAGAAGATAAACTTTCCAATGGTTTTGGTCCCACCTCAAAATTCCTCCGGAGTCGTTGGGAATCATCGAAACAAATTGAGTCCACATTTCTGTCCGGTGCTGCGCCACTGAATCGGGCCTTTGGGCCTTGTATCCCATAAGTGTCTATTAGGGACACGTCTAATCGTGTTTTGGTCGAACCCTAGCCTATAAATACTGCAGCCGCCGGTCATATTCGGTGGGTTTTACTTAGATCAATCATATCGCCATTCTACGGTTTGTGAGATCCCAACTTCGCGATTTCCGATAGTGTCTTCGACGTTCTTGCTCGTGTTCTCGGTTGCACTTGCAGGGATTAGCCTTCTTGGCAAGGTCAAGCGTGTGCAGCACAGTTGATAACCAATGGAGCCGTGGTGTAGTGATTGCAGGGGCACTCGAAACGCTCGAGTGCCGCGGATCATCAACATCGAGTTCTCCACCCCAATCAACATACCTTTCAGAAGATGGGGCCTAAACCTACTCATCAGTGCCAGAGCTGGATGCTCTGGCGTTGCCCACCATCTTCATAGGTACGTCGACGACCGGCCCCCTAGGAGTTGCCAGAGATGGATGCTCTGGTGTCGCCCACCATCTGCGTAGGTACGTTGATGGTCGGCCCCCTGGGAGTTGCCAAAGCTGGATGCTCTGGCGTCGTCTACCATAGTCGTGAAGTCATCGACGGCAGGCCCCTGGTTTACAAGATTTCGTAAGGGATCCTTATTAGCAACAAGAACGGGGCAGGAGAGTTTACTCACATATTCGCTCTTGGTGCTATTGCTGACGTTCTGGGACGTCGACTGCATGCCCCTTGGGAGGTGCCGGAGCTGGATGATCAAACGTCGCCCACCATCTTCATAGGTACGTCAACGGCCAGCCCCCTGGGAGGTGCCTGATGATGAAATCACAACAGCGGAGACACACATTGAACTGCAAGGACCAATCACAAGAGCACGAGCACGGTTATTAAATCAGCAGGTGAATTTGTTCCTAAATTCTTTTGCATGTGAGTTTGAGAATAAGTTGCTATGTGATGATTTAATTGTTATTAGGAATAATGGAGAAGATCAACAAGTGAAGGAAAGAGGCCTTGGGAGCTTGGAGAACCAGCTGGGACGTCCACAAGTTGATGGAAACAGTTTACAACTCAAACTCGAGTTGAACTCGGAGTGCAAGAGTAGTCCACCTTAAAACGGACGCCCAGGAGGCATACGGAATCCGCTTTCTACGTTCTACATTTGAACGGAAAGACGAGAAGATAAACTTTCCAATGGTTTTGGTCCCACCTCAAAATTCCTCCGGAGTCATTGGGAATCATCGAAACAATTCGAGTCCAGATTTCTGTCCGGTGCTGCGCCACTGAATTGGGCCTTTGGGCCTTGTATCCCGTAAGTGTCCATTAGGGACACGTCTAATCGTGTTTTGGTCGAACCCTAGCCTATAAATACTGCAGCCGCCGGTCATATTCGGTGGGTTTTGCTTAGATCAATCATATCGCCGTTCTACGGTTTGTGAGACCCCAACTTCGCGATTTCCGATAGTGTCTTCGACGTTCTTGCTCGTGTTCTCGGTTGCACTTGCAAGGATTAGCCTTCTTGGCAAGGTCAAGCGTGTGCAGCACAGTTGATAACCAATGGAGCCGTGGTGTAGTGATTGCAGGGGTACTTGAACCGATCGAGTGCCGCGGATCATCACATCGAGTTCTCCACCCCAATCGACATACCTTTCAGAAGATCGGGCCTAAACCTACTCATCAGTGCCAGAGCTGGATGCTTTGGCATCGCCCACCATCTTCATAGGTACATCGACGGCAGGCCCCCTAGGAGTTGCCAGAGATGGATGCTCTGGCGTCGCCCACCATCTGCGTAGGTACGTTGACGGTCGGCCCCCTGGGAGTTGCCAGAGCTGGATGCTCTGGCGTCGTCTACTATAGTCGTGAAGTCATTGACGGCAGGCCCCTGGTTTACAAGATTTTGCAAGGGATCCTTATTAGCAACAAGAGCGGGGCAGGAGAGTTTACTCACATATTCGCTCTTGGTGCTGTCGCTGATGTTCTGGGACGTCGACTGCAGGCCTCTTGGAAGGTGCTGGAGCTGGATGCTCAGACGTCGCCCACCATCTTCATAGGTACATTGACGGCCGGCCCCCTGGGAGGTGCCTGATGAGGACATCACAACAGCGGAGACGCACATTGAACTGCAAGGACCAATCACAAGAGCACGAGCACGGTTATTAAATCAGCAGGTGAATTCGTTCCTATCTTCTTTTGCATGTGAGTTTGAGAATAAATTGCTATGTGATGATTTAATTGTTATTAGGAATAATGGAGAATATCAACAAGTGAAGGAAAGAGGCCTTGGGAGCGTGGAGAACCAGTTGGGACGTCCACAAGTTGATGGAAACAGTTTACAACCCGGACTCGAGTTCAACTCGGAGTCCAGGAACAGTCCACCTTAAAACGGACGCCTAGGAGGCATACAGACTCCGTTTTCGACGTTCTACATATGCCCGGAAAGAGGAGAAGATACCTTTCCAATGGCTCTGGTCCCACCTCAAAATTCCTCCGTAGTCATTGGGAATCATCGAAACTAGTCGAGTCCAGATTTCTGTCCGGTGCTGCGCCACCAAATCGGGCCTTTGGGCCTTGTATCCCGTAAGAGTCCATTAGGGACGCGTCTAACTGTGTTTTGGTCGAACCCTAGCCTATAAATACTGCATCCGCCGGTCATATTCGGTGGGTTTCGCTTAGATCAATAATACTGCCGTTCTACTGTATGTGAGACCCCAACTTCGCGATTTCCAATCGTGTCTTCGACGTTCTTGCTCGTGTTCTCGGTTGCACTTGCAGGGATTAGCATTCTTGGCGAGGTCAAGCATGTGCAGCACGATTTATAACCAACGGAGCCATGGTGTAGTGATTGCAGGTGTACTCGAACCGCTCGAGTGTCGCGTATCATCAACATCAAGTTCTCCACCCCAATCGACATACCTTTCGGAAGATCGGGCCTAAACCTACTCATCAGTGTGAGAGCTGGATGCTCTGGCGTCGCCCACCATCTTCATAGGTACGTCGACGGCCGGCCCCCTAGGAGTTGCCAGAGATGGATGCTCTGGCGTCGCCCACCATCTGCATAGGTACGTCGACGGTCGGCCCCCTGGGAGTTGCCAGAGCTGGATGCTCTAGCGTCGTCTACCATAGTCGTGAAGTCGTCGACGGCAGGCCCCTGGTTTACATGATTTCGCAAGGGATCCTTATTAGCAACAAGGGCGGGGCAGGAGAGTTTACTCACATATTCGCTCTTGGTGTTGTCGCTGACGTTCTGGGATGTCGACTGCAGGCCCCTTGGAAGGTGCCGGAGCTGGATGCTCAGACGTCGCCCACCATCTTCATAGGTACGTTGATGGCCGGCCCCCTGGGAGGTGCCTGATGAGGACATCACAACAGCGGAGACACACATTGAACTGCAAGGATCAATCACAAGAGCACGAGCACGGTTATTAAATCAGCAGGTGAATTCGTTCCTAACTTCTTTTGCATGTGAGTTTGAGAATAAATTGCTATGTGATGATTTAATTGTTATTAGGAATAATGGAGAATATCAACAAGTGAAGGAAAGAGGCCTTGGGAGCGTGGAGAACCAGTTGGGACGTCCACAATTTGATGGAAACAGTTTACAACTCGGACTCGAGTTCAACTCGGAGTTCAGGAGCAGTCCACCTTAAAACGGATGCCCAAGAGGCATACGGACTCCGTTTTCGACGTTCTACATATGCCCAGAAAGAGGAGAAGATAACTTTCCAATGGCTCTGGTCCCACCTCAAAATTCCTCCGTAGTCATTGGGAATCATCGAAACAAGTCGAGTCCAGATTTCTGTTCGGTGCTGCGCCACCAATCGGGCCTTTGGGCCTTGTATCCCATAAGAGTCCATTAGGGACGCATCTAATCGTGTTTTGGTCAAACCCTAGCCTATAAATACTGCATCCGCTGGTCATATTCGGTGGGTTTTGCTTAGATCAATAATATCGCCGTTCTACAGTTTGTGAGACCCCAACTTCGCGATTTCCGATCGTGTCGTCGACGTTCTTGCTCGTGTTCTCGGTTGCACTTGCAGGGATTAGCATTCTTGGTGTGGTCAAGCGTGTGCAGCACGGTTAATAACCAACGGAGCCGTGGTGTAGTGATTGCAGGGGTACTCGAACCGCTCGAGTGTCGCGTATCATCAACGTCGAGTTCTCCACCCCAATCGACATACCTTTCAGAAGATCGGGCCTAAACCTACTCATCAGTGCCAGAGCTGGATGCTCTGGCATCGCCCACCATCTTCATAGGTACGTCGATGGCCGGCCCCCTAGGAGTTGCCAGAGATGGATGCTCTGGTGTCGCCTATCATCTGCGTAGGTACGTCGACGGCCAGCCCTCTGGGAGTTGCCAGAGCTGGATGCTCTGGCGTCGTCTACCATAGTCGTGAAGTCGTCGACGGCGGGCCCCTGGTTTACAAGATTTTGCAAGGGATCCTTATTAGCAACAAGAGCGAGGCAGGAGAGTTTACTCACATATTCGCTCTTGGTGCTGTTGCTGACGTCCTGGGACGTCGACTGCATGCCCCTTGGGAGGTGCCGGAGCTGGATGCTCAAGCGTCGGCCACCATCTTCATAGGTACGTCGACGGCCAGCCCCATGGGAGGTGCCTGATGACGAAATCACAACAGCGTAGACGCACATTGAACTGCAAGGACCAATCACAAGAGCACGAGCACGGTTATTAAATCAGCAGGTGAATTCGTTCCTAAATTCTTTTGCATGTGAGTTTGAGAATAAATTGCTATGTGACGATTTAATTGTTATTAGGAATAATGGATAAGATCAACAAGTGAAGGAAAGAGGCAGTGGGAGCGTGGAGAACCATATGGGGCGTCCACAAGTTGACGGAAACAGTTTACAACTCGGACTCGAGTTCAACTCGGAGTCCAGGAGCAGTCCACCTTAAAACGGATGCCCAGGAGGCATACGGACTCCATTTTCGACGTTCTACATATGTCGGGAAAGAGGAGAAGATAACTTTCCAATGGCTCTGGTCCCACCTCAAAATTCCTCCGTAGTCATTAGGAATCATCAAAACAAGTCGAGTCCAGATTTCTGTCCGGTGCTGTGCCACCAAATCGGGCCTTTGGGCCTTGTATCCTGTAAGAGTCCATTAGGGACGCGTCTAATCGTGTTTTGGTTGAACCCTAGCCTATAAATACTGCAGCCGCCGGTCATATTCGGTGGGTTTTGCTTACATCAATAATATCGCCGTTCTACGGTTTGTGAGACCCCAACTTCGCGATTTCCGATCGTGTCTTCGACGTTCTTGCTCGCGGTTGCACTTGCAGGGATTAGCATTCCTAGCGAGGTCAAGCGTGTGCAGCACGGTTGATAACCAACGGAGCCGTGGTGTAGTCATTGCAGGGGTACTTGAACCGCTCGAGTGTCGCGGATCATCAACGTCGAGTTCTCCACCCCAATCGACATACCTTTCGGAAGATCGGGCCTAAACCTACTCATCAGTGCCAGAGCTGGATGCTCTGGCGTCGCCCACCATCTTCATAGGTACGTCGATGGCCGGCCCCCTAGGAGTTGCCAGAGATGGATGCTCTGGTGTTGCCTACCATCTGCGTAGGTACGTCGACGGCCAGCACTCTGGGAGTTGCCAGAGCTGGATGCTTCGGCGTCGTCTACCATAGTCGTGAAGTCATCGACGGCAGGCCCCTGGTTTACAAGATTTTTCAAGGGATCCTTATTAGCAAAAAGAGTGGGGCAGGAGAGTTTACTCACATATTCGCTCTTTGTGCTGTTGCTGACGTTCTGGGACGTCGACTGCAGGCCCCTTGGAAGGTGCCGGAGCTGGATGCTCAGGCGTCGGCCACCATCTTGATAGGTACGTCAACGGCCAGCCCCCTGGGAGGTGCCTGATGACGACATCACAACAACGGAGACGCACATTGAACTGCAAGGACCAATCACAAGAGCATGAGCACGGTTATTAAATCAGCAAGTGAATTCATTCCTAAATTCTTTTGCATGTGAGTTTGAGAATAAATTGCTATGTGATGATTTAATTGTTATTAGGAATAATGGATAAGATCAGCAAAAGAAGGAAAGAGGCCTTGGGAGCATGGAGAACCAGCTGGGACGTCCACAAGTTGATGGAAACAGTTTACAACTCGGACTCGAGTTCAACTCGGAGTCCAGGATCAGTCCACCTTAAAACGGACGACCAGCAGGTATACGGACTCCGTTTTCGATGTTCTACATATGCACGGAAAGAGGAGAAGATAAACTTTCCAATGGTTCTGGTCCCACCTCAAAATTCCTCCGTATTCATTCAGAATCATCAAAACAAGTCGAGTTCAGATTTCTGTCCGGTGCTGCACCAACAAATCGGGCCTTTGGGCCTTGTATCCCGTAAGAGTCTATTAGGGACGCGTCTAATCGTGTTTTTCTCAAACCCTAGCCTATAAATACTGCAGCCGCCGGTCATATTCGGTGGGTTTTTCTTAGATCAATAATATCGCCGTTCTACGGTTTGTGAGACCCCAACTTCGCGATTTTCGATCGTGTCTTCGACGTTCTTGCTCGTGTTCTCGGTTGCACTTGCAGGGATTAGCCTTCTTGGTGAGGTCAAGCGTGTGCAGCATGGTTGATAAACAATGGAGCCATGGTGTAGTGATTACAGGGGTACTCGAACCGCTCGAGTGCCTCGGATCATCAACGTTGAGTTCTTCACCCCAATTGACATACGTTTCGGAAGATCGGGCCTAAACCTACTCATCAGTGCTAGAGCTGGATGCTCCGACGTCGCCCACCATCTTCATAGGTACGTCAACGGATGGCCCCCTAGGAGTTTCCAGGGATGGATGCTCTGGTGTCGCCCACCATCTGCGTAGGTACATCGACGGTCGGCCCCCTGGGAGTTGCCAGAGCTGGATGCTCTGGCGTCGTCTACCATAGTCGTGAAGTCGTCGACGGCAGGCCCCTGGTTTACAAGATTTTGCAAGGATCCTTATTAGCAACAAGAGCGGGGCAGGAGAGTTTACTCACATATTCGCTCTTGGTGTTGTTGCTGATGTCCTGGGACGTCTACTGCAGGCCCCTTGGGAGGTGCCGGAGCTGGATGCTCATGCGTCGGCCACCATCTTCATAGTTAAATCGACGGCCAGCCCCCTGGGAGGTGCCTGATGACGACATCACAACAGCAGAGACGCACATTGAACTGCAAGGACCAATCACAAGAGCACGAGCACGGTTATTAAATCAGCAGGTGAATTCGTTCCTAAATTCTTTTGCATGTGAGTTTGAGAATAAATTGCTATGTGATGATTTCATTGTTATTAGGAATAATGGAGAAGATCAACAAGTGAAGGATAGAGGCCTTGGGAGCGTGGAGAACCAGCTGGGACGTCCACAAGTTGATGGAAACAGTTTACAACTCGGACTCGAGTTCAACTCGGAGTCCAGGAGCAGTCCACCTTAAAACGGACGCCCAGGAGGCATACAGACTCCGTTTTCGACGTTCTACATATGCCCGGAAAGAGGAGAAGATAACTTTCCAATGGCTCTGGTCCCACCTCAAAATTCCTCCGTAGTCATTGGGAATCATCGAAACAAGTCGAATCCAGATTTCAGTCTGGTGCTGCGCCACCAAATCGGGCCTTTGGGCCTTGTATCCCGTAAGAGTCCATTAGGGACGCATCTAATCGTGTTTTGGTCGAACCCTAGCCTATAAATACTGCAGCCGCCGGTCATATTCGGTGAGTTTTGCTTAGATCAATAATATCGCCGTTCTACGGTTTGTGAGACCCCAACTTCGCGATTTTCGATCGTGTCTTCGACGTTCTTGCTCGTGTTCTCGGTTGCACTTGCAGGGATTAGCATTCTTGGCGAGGTCAAGCATGTGCATCACGGTTGATAACCAACGGAGCCGTGGTGTAGTGATTGCAGGGGTACTCGACCCGCTCGAGTGTCGCGGATCATCAACGTCGAGTTCTCCACCCCAATCGACATACCTTTCGGAAGATCGGGCCTAAACCAACTCATCAGTGCCAGAGCTGGATGATCTGGTGTCGCCCACCATCTTCATAGGTACGTCGATGGCCGGCCCCCTAGGAGTAGCCAGAGATGGATGCTCTGGTGTCGCCTACCAACTGCGTAGGTACGTCGACGGCCAGCCCCCTGGGAGTTGACAGAGCTGGATGCTCCGGCGTCATCTACCATAGTCGTGAAGTCGTCGACGGCAGGCCCCTGGTTTACAAGATTTTTCAAGGGATCCTTATTAGCAACAAGAGCGGGGCAGGAGAGTTTACTCACATATTCGCTCTTGGTGTTGTTGCTGACGTTCTGGGACGTCGACTGCAGGCCCCTTGGGAGGTGCCGGAGCTGGATGCTCAGGCGTCGGCCACCATCTTCATAGGTACGTCGACGGCCGGCCCCCTGGGAGGTGCCTGATGACGACATCACAACAACGGAGACGCACATTGAACTGCAAGGACCAATCACAAGAGCACGAGCACGGTTATTAAATCTGCAGGTGAATTCGTTCCTAAATTCTTTTGCATGTGAGTTTGAGAATAAATTGCTATGTGATGATTTAATTGTTATTAGGAATAATGGAGAAGATGAACAAGTGAAGGAAAGAGTCCTTGGGAGCATGGAGAACCAGCTGGGACGTCCACAAGTTGATGGAAACAGTTTACAACTCGGACTCGAGTTCAACTCGGAGTCCAGGAGCAGTCCATCTTAAAATGGACGCCCAGGAGGTATACGGAATCTGTTTTCGATGTTCTACATATGCCCGGAAAGAGGAGAAGATAAACTTTCCAATGGTTCTGGTACCACCTCAAAATTCCTCCGTATTGATTCGGAATCATCGAAACAAGTCGAGTCCAGATTTCTGTCTGATGCTGCGCCACCAAATCGGGCCCTTGGGCCTTGTATCCCGTAAGAGTCTATTAGTGACACGTCTAATTGTGTGTTGGTCAAACCCTAGCCTATAAATACTGCAGACGCCGATCATATTCGGTGGGTTTTGCTTAGATCAATAATATCGCCGTTCTACAGTTTGTGAGACCCCAACTTTGCAATTTCCGATCGTGTCTTCGACGTTCTTGCTCGTGTTCTCGGTTGCACTTGCAGGGATTAGCCTTCTTGGCGAGGTCAAGCATGTGCAGCACGGTTGATAACCAACGGAGCCGTGGTGTAGTGATTGCAGGGGTACTCGAACCGCTAGAGTGCCGCGGATCATCAACGTCGAGTTCTCCACCCCAATCGACATACCTTTCGGAAGATCGGGCCTAAACCTACTCATCAGTGCCAGAGCAGGATGCTCCGACGTCGCCCACCATCTTCATAGGTACGTCGACGGTCGGCCCCCAAGGAGTTGCCAGGGATGGATGCTCTAGCGTCGCCCACCATCTGCGTAGGTACGTCAACGGTCGGCCCCCTAGGAGTTGCCAGAGCTGGATGCTCTGGCGTCGTCTACCATAGTCGTGAAGTCGTCGACGGCAGGCCCCTAGGTTACAAGATTTCGCAAGGGATCCTTATTAGAAACTAGAGCGGGGCAGGAGAGTTTACTCACATATTCGCTCTTGGTGCTGTCGCTGACGTTCTAGGACGTCGACTGCAGGCCCCTTGAGAGGTGTCGGAGCTAGATGCTCCGACGTCGCCCACTATCTTCATAGGTACATCGACGGCTGGCCCCCTGGGAGGTGCCTGATGAGGACATCACAACAGCGGAGACACACATTGAACTGCAAGGACCAATCACAAGAGCACGAGCACGGTTATTAAATCAGCAGGTGAATTCGTTCCTAAGTTCTTTGGCATGTGAGTTTGAGAATAAATTGCTATGTGATGATTTAATTGTTATTAGGAATAATGGAGAATATCAACAAGTGAAGGAAAGAGGCCTTGGGAGCATGGAGAACCAGCTGGGACATCCACAAGTTGATGGAAACAGTTTACAACTCGGACTCGAGTTCAACTCGGAGTCCAGGAGCAGTCCACCTTAAAACGGACGCCCAGGAGGCATACGGACTCCGTTTTCGACGTTCTACATATGCCCAGAAATAGGAGAAGATAACTTTCTAATGGCTCTGGTCCCACCTCAAAATTCCTCCGTAGTCATTGGGAATCATCGAAACAAGTCGAGTCCAGATTTCTGTCCGGTGCTGCGCCACCAAATCGGGCCTTTGGGCCTTGTATCCCGTAAGAGTCCATTAGGGACGCATCTAATCGTGTTTTGGTTGAACCCTAGCCTATAAATACTGCAGCCGCCGGTCATATTCGGTGGGTTTTTCTTAGATCAATAATATCGCCGTTCTACAGTTTGTGAGACCCCAACTTTGCGATTTCCGATCGTGTCTTCGACGTTCTTGCTTGGTTCTCAGTTGCACTTGCAACTATTAGCCTTCTTGGCGAGGTCAAGCGTGTGCATCACGGTTGATAACCAACGGAGCCGTGGTGTAGTGATTGCAGGGGTACTCGAACCGCTCGAGTGTCGCGGATCATCAACGTCAAGTACTCCACCCCAATCGACATACCTTTCGAAAGATCGGACCTAAACCTACTCATCAGTGTTACGGCTGGATGCTCCGGCATCACCCACCATCATCATAGGTACGTCGACAGCCGGCCCCCTAGGAGTTGCCAGAGCTGGATGCTTTGGCTTCGCCCACCATCTGCGTAGGTACGTCGACGGCTGGCCCCTTGGGAGTTGCCAGAGCTGGATGCTCCGGCGTGGTCTACCATTGTCGTGAAGTCGTCGATGATAGGCCCCTGGTTTACAAGATTTTGCAAGGGATCCTTATTAGCAACAAGAGCAGGGAAGGATAGTTTACTCACATATTCGCTCTTGGTGTTGTCGCTGACGTTCTGGGATGTTGACTGCAGCCCCTTGGGAGGTGCCGGAGCTGGATGCTCAGGCGTCGCCCACCATCTTCGTAGGTATGTCGACGGCCGGCCCCTGGTAGGTGCCTGATGAGTACATCACAGCAGCAGAGACGCACATTGAACTGCAAGGACCAATCACAAGAGCACGAGCATGGTTATTAAATCAGCAGGTGAATTCGTTCCTAACTTCTTTTGCATGTGGGTTTGAGAATAGATTGCTATGTGATGATTTAATTGTTATTAGGAATAATGGAGAAGATCAACAAGTGAAGTAAAGAGTCCTTGGGAGCGTGGAGAACCAGCTGAGATGTCCACAAGTTGATGAAAACAGTTTATAACTCGGACTCGAGTTCAACTCGGAGTCCAGGAGCAGTCCACCTTAAAACAGACACCCAGGAGGCATACGGACTCGGTTTTCGACGTTCTATATATGCACAGAAAGAGGAGAAGATATACTTTCCAATGGTTCTGGTCCCACCTCAAAATTCTTTCGGAGTCATTGAGAATCGTCGAAACAAATCGAGTCCAGATTTCTGTCCGGTGCTGCGCCACCGAATCGGGCCTTTGGGCCTTGTATCCCGTAAGAGTCCATTAGGGACGCGTATAACCATGTTTTGGTCGAACCCTAGCCTATAAATACTGCAGCCACCGGTCATATTCGGTGAGTTTTGCTTAGATCAATAATATCGCTGTTCTACGGTTCGTGAGACCCCAACTTCGCGATTTCCGATCGTGTCTTCGACGTTCTTGCTCGTGTTCTCGGTTGCACTTGCAGGGATTAGCCTTCTTGGAAAGGTCAAGCGTGTGCAGCACGGTTGATAACCAACAAAGCCGTGGTGTAGTGATTGCAGGGGTACTTAAACCACTCGAGGTCTGCGGATCATCAACGTCGAGCTCTCCACCCTGATCGACATACCTTTCGAAAGATCGGGCCTAAACCTACTCATCAGTGCTAGAGATGGATGCTCCAGCGTCTCCCACCATCTTCATAGGTATGTCGTCGGCCGGCCCCCTAGGAGTTGCCAGAGCTGGATGCTCTGGCATCGCCCAACATTTGCGTAGGTACGTCGACGGCCGGCCCCCTAGAAGTTGCCAGAGCTGGATGCTCCGGCGTTGTCCACCATCTGCATAGAAACGTCGACGGCGGGCCCCTGGGAGGTGCCGGAGCTGGATGCTCCAGTGTCGTCCACCATCATCATGAAGTCGTCGGCGGCAGGCCCTTATTCGCTCTTAGTGCTGTCGATGACGTTATGGGACGTCGACTGCATGCCCCTTGGGAGGTGCCAGAGCTGGATGCTTCGGCGTCTCCCACCATCTTCATAGGTACGTCGATGGCCGTCCCCCTGGGAGGTGTCGGAGCTAGATGCTTCGGCGTCTCCCACCATCTTTGTAGGTATGTCGACGACTGGCCCCCTGGGAGTTGGCAGAGCTGGATGCTCCGGCGTCGCCCACCACTTGCATAGAAACACCGACGGTGGGGCCCCTGGGAGGTGCCGGAGATGAATGCTCCGGCGTCGTCCACCATCGTCATGAAGTCGTCGACGACAGGCCCCTGGTTTACAAGCTATCGCAAGGGAACCTTATTAGCAACAAGAGCGGGGCAGGAGAGTTTACTCACTTATCAAAATGTCGAAGGGTCAATGCGACACTTCCCCAGATCTGCTAAGGAGCAACCCGTGGAGGTTCTTGTTCGGCTGGGCTTAGGCCTCAATCTAGTGTTCTAGCGGAAAAGTATGAGATTGTTGTTTTTACGTGGTTCGGGCTGCAAGAAGCATAACACCCTACTCCACAGTATATTGTATTGCTTGGTGAGTGTGTATGTGTATGTGGGTGTATCGGGGATTCTCAGCCTTGTCCTTGTACCGGTGGTCGTCCAGGCCTTTATAGTCAAGACTGGACACCTTACAAGTGGGCTCCCAGGGCCCGACAGGTTGTCCTGGGGCGATCTTATCCTAAAAGATCTAAGGCTTCTCGTATAAGCTTCTCTTAGCGTGATAGTGGAGACTCGCTGTCTTGCTGCCTTCCTTGTCAGTAGCCTATGCGCCATTGCTGATGGTGGCAGATGGTGTCCCGCCAGCCCATCTTGTAGCCGCAACCTACCCACTTTGCCAAGTAGGATGGGCCTACAACGCCTTCACTGTGATGTGATTAGTTGTAGTGGTCTTCTTACCGTTGGCATGCTCCGTGTAGTGTGTCGGAGGTGGGTGCGGTCCTTCAATGCATGCCCTGTGTGGAGCGCTCCAGCTTTTAATTCCCGCACCTTACCGTCTTGGGGTGCTGCGAGACACGTGGCAGCGCCGGTGCAGGTTCTTGCCGGGGAGGCTAGCCCTGGTCCTTCGTGACACATGGCAGCTCCGGGGCTCCCCAGGGCACGCGGCAGCTCCACTCTCTCCTCAGAGGGAGGGCACTTGGTCTGGTGCTCCAAGCTTCGTGGCGGCCCCGAAGTTTCTCCATCGAGGTTGTGCAGGTCTCTCCTCATCACGTGGCGCCTTGGGAGGTTATCTCCCTTGGGGACCTTTATCCCATCCTTCGTGCCCCACGTGGAGGCATTGGGGCTGGATCCTGAGGGAGGCTAAGACCTCTACAACTTCTAGATACATGGTGCTGCCGGACTTGCCCTGGTGTCTTCATCCTATGTGCGAGGGTACCCGGTCTGCTGGGTATCGATACTGGCCCCTGGGTCCACCTTGGGGCATGGAGAAGAGCCCAAAGGTGGAGCCCTTTCCATGTCTTCCCTCACGATGCTTTAAATTCTGTCTTGGATAGCTGGAACGGTGGGTGCTTCTGCCAATCATCGCCACGCGTCCTCCTCAAGTAGAGAGGTTGTGGTGACTTGATCTTTGCTGCTGTCGCTTTTTTGCCTTCTGCGGCGCCTTTAACTCCCACGGTTCCCGATGCGGTTACAATACCTTCATATGCCCCACCTTTACGGGAGATACTTTAGCTATTTTCCCTGGTGGCTGACCGCCTGGGCCAGCGCTCCAACCCCGAGGCATAGGGCCCATTGCCATGGGCACCGCGTCCTGAGTGGTGTGGGCCGGTCCTTCGCTCGAGATACTCAGGAGCCGCGGGGGTGATTGAAAAGGAAGCCTTTCAGAGGGATCGTTCCCCTCCTTATTCACACCATGCATCCTAAGCTTTCGCCTTATTCCTCGAGTACTCAAGCTTTATTTCCTTAGTCAAAGCTCCAATCGTATCCACCATCTCCACTTGCTCCAATGGCTTCCCCATTACCTCCGTCTCGCCTTCTGCCGGCTGACAACCTGTTCCCGATGCGGTGACTGCTTGGTTGGTCGGCGGCGGAGCGTGCGGGAATGATCCGCTATGGATCTACCGCTCTTGAAGACTTGCGCAAAGACAAGACCACCCTCTTCTCCGCTTATGTGTCTGCAGGGATTGGACTTTCATTGTCGCGGTTCTTTTTTGCGGTGTTGGAGGAGTATGGGCTGCAGCTCCACCACCCTGTTGTCGAACTCTATTGTCGTGATAGCGGTGTTCGTCCATTTCTGTGAGGTGTTCATGGGCTGTAAGCCGACGGTGGAGATGTTCCGCCTTTTCTTCGTAATGAAGACCATCGGGAGGCGAGACTACCCAGGTGGCTGCCTACTACTTTCAGCACCAGGACAAATCCTCCCGACACTACATCCCTTCACTCAAAGGGGGCAAGTGGAAAGCCTGGAGGGAAGATTGGGCGATCGTGCAGGTTGAGCCCCATCCTATGCTGAAAATGCCTACTGCAGGTCCTACCGCTAATCCCGCTACTTGGGAAGCATTCAAGGGGTTGCCAAAGGAGTATTCGCTGATATTGAGAAGGATCCGGTCCTTGGCGAGCAAAGTCTTGACATCCCTGATGGTGCTGACCAACTTCTTGTGCTGCTGTATCGTCCCTCTACAGGATCAACGGCTAGCTCCGGACGACCTTACATGAAAGGAGTTGGAGGATTTGTTGAAAGCATTGACCTATGATATGGTTTACGATGAGCACGTCTCCTTCCCAACCGACTGCCAGCCGCTCTTCATGACCCCCGATGTGAGGAACAATCTTCTGGGCTTGATGCCAGCGGTCAATGTGTTCGGAGTTGACCGCCTGCACCCTGAGGACACGTCGGGGGTTTCAGCGGTTCTGGCACGATGTCACGTCATGTTGCAGCAAAGGTTGGATTCCTCCCGGTTGTCGGGGAAGACTGCGGTAGGGTCCCCAACATCTTGCGCCAGGCTGGAGGGCAGCTAGCCTGCCCCACTTCCGTCGCCAGGAAGGCGCTCCTGCCGTCTGGCCATTGAATTGGCTGCTCTTGCGTTAAAGAAGCAGAAGTTGATGCGGGGGGATAGCATCCCAACTTCTCACCGTCATGGAGCCGGGACGGCCGAAGCTCCCATCGTGAACCTGGTTTCTGATTTCAGCAGCGGCTCTGGTTCTGGTGGGGGTGCAAAGGGGACTGTGTAAGCGATCGCGCCATTGCGGGCCGATCCAGAGCCGGGGCTAGAGATGGAAGCCCCAGTCTTGAGGGCAGGTCCTGGCGACCTCAATCTATCGCCCAGGGTGGTGGGCCAGGGTCACTGGAGCGGTCCGACCCGCCGGTAAGGCGTATCTTCTTCCTCTGCTATTTTCCTACACATGTTATTATGGAATTTTGTCCTAGTTTCTCAGTGCGTCATCAGTCGACTTGGTGCCCTTGGTGCTTCCAAGGGTGGGCTTTGGAGTCTGCCATGCCGCATCCTATGATCGTGGGCTCGTCATCGTTAGGGGCCGTCGTTGACTTTGCACTCTTGTTCGCCGAGGCAAGTGAGGTTGAAGTGGCACAGGGCGTGGAAGTACCAGGCGAAGGGGTGCCCAGCGGGGTTGTGCACGGCGTAGGTGTGCCAGGCATCGAGGTACCTGGTGTGGAGGTGCCAAGCGGGGATGTGCCCAGCGTGGACGTGCCCGGCGTGGAGGTGCCAGGCGGGGAGGTGCCAGGCAGGGAGGTGTCTGGCTTGGAGGCGGCTACACTGGTCATGGCTGCTCCCTTTGGTGAGGCTGACTTGCCGGTTTTTGATGCGGCGCTGGCGCCTGACGTTATTGTTGCTCAAGACATAGACTCGCCATCGGCAACTAACATCCCTCTTGCAGCGGAGGGAGGGGCTTCAGCGTTGGGTAGTGGCGTGGCGATTCCCGGAGCTCTTGCCGGGGCACCAATTGGTCCCCAGTCACTAGTATCTTCCATGTCATCGGCGGGAGAGGCAGGGAGGCAGTCGCCTGTGGCGACGGTTGAGCCAATCCCTCTTTCAGACACTGTTGCTGTAGCTCAATCAATTTTGCGCCAAACGCAAGCTGATTTCGCCCAGGAGTGGGATCAGCTTGTGGAGGAGCGACAATTGGTGAAGTTGGTCGACACCAAGAACAAGGAGGTTGAGGTGAAGACCTTGAAGGCCCATTCTGCTGCCAACGCCCGCCTGAAGTTGTGCGAGGATCAGCGGCTGGAGCTGGTCCGTCACGAAGTTGTCGTAGCTGACGCGGAATGGGAGCTGGCTGTGAAGGAGGTGGAGGTCACCCGGGGCCTGGAGGAGAAGCGCTGTGCTTTGGCGGACCTAGAGCTCGCCATCAAGCACCGGGAGGACGGTCTGGAGCGCCGTGCTCGGGAGCTCTCTGATCGGGAAGGGGCTGCGCAGAGAGAGGCAGATAGCCTTCAGGCCTCCCGCACGGCAGAAGCCCATGGAGTCCAGGACATCTTGGCCCGTGCTGGGGCGATGCTAGAGCCCCTCGGCCTTGGTCCCGTGTCGCGTGGGGAGCCATCTCATGGGGTGGCCTAGCTGCTTCCTGCCTTGGACTCTTTCTGTTCGTTGCAGGGGTCGGTGAACATAGTCCTCGCAAGGCGGCTGGAGGCCAAAGGGAAGGAGTTGGATGAGCTGGTGGCCTGCCATGTTCTGGTATGCTTCAGAAGCTGCTACCCGAAGACTCCGCTGGAGGCAGTGGAGAAAGGCCCCCTTGGTGAGCGGGAGGATGAGGCTAGGGCCGAGGTCCGAGACCTTGCCAGGGAGGTTGCTTCTTTGTTCCAGCGGAGTTGAGGTCGTCGCCACCTGGGTGCAAGGATTTTGTATCTGAGGATGACCCCTTGTGTAAATAAATGTTTATGAATTTGGATTCATGTTGTTTTTGTCTGCTGGCTTGTCGCGTGCAAAAAAAAAAAGTTGCACCAATTCCTTCTTTTGTGTAAGGTTTTGAAGAGCCTTTGCTGACGCCGTTAGCCTTTAAGGGATCAATGTTTGCACAGTTGACACAGCCGGTTTGTCGCTAGGTGACGCCCTGCCTACGAAACCCCCCTGGGAGGACCCTTGGTAGGCGTGGCCAGATAGTTGGGTACGTCTGCCACTTGAACGTAGAGTGTCTTCGACATGCCCCCAACGGACTGTGGGAGCTTGAGTGACTGGTCTCGGCGTGCCCCCTTTCAGGGGCCCTGGGCTTTTTTTGAGTGTTGTCGTTGACGGCAGCCCCCCCTTGGAGGTGCCAGGGTTGGATGCTCTGACGTCCGACACCATCTTCATAGGTACGTCGACGGCCGACCCCCTGGAAGGTGCCGGAGCTGGATGCTCCAGCGTCACCCACCCTCTTCTTAGGTACATCAACGGTCGGCCCCTAGAGAGCTTGGTTGTCCTAAATGCCGTTTTGTGGTACCATGACACTCCTACACTGTCCTACATTCCAGCTTAGGGATAGAACTTACAGAGGTGTTCTATGTTCCAAGGGTTGGGGAGGGGCTCTCCTTCTTCCGTGGCGAGGCGGACACACCCAGAGCGAGATACTTGTGTCACTCGGAAGGGGCCTTCCCAGCTGGGGGAAAGTTTGTGTGACCCTTCTCGAGAGAGTATGTGCTGCAGTACCATGTCACCTATCTTGAGCTCTTTACTCCACACGAACTGCTCTTGGTAGCGCCTCAGCGCCTGTCGGTAACGTGCGTTTCGGATGGTGGCGTGCCTCCTTGCTTCGTCGATGAGGTCGACGTCTTCTCGTCGGAGTTGGTCCTGTGAGGCTTCATTGAACGCTCGGACTCTGAACAAGCCCACAACAATCTATGGGGGGAGGACAGCCTCGGCCCCATATACCAGAAAGAAAGGTGTTTCTCCTGTAGCTCGGCTAGGTGATGTCCGGCTTGCCCATAGTGCACAAGGGAGCTCATCGACCCACTTGGCACCATGATTATCTAAGCTTTTATATGTGCGTGTCTTGAGGCCCCTGAGGATCTCAGTGTTAGCCCTTTTGACTTGTTCGTTGCTCTTTGGATGGGCCATGGAAGCATAACAAACTTGGACACCAAGGTCTTCGCAGTAATCCTGGAAAGCTACACTGGTGAACTGGGCCCCATTATCAGTTATGATCCTGTTCGGGACCCCGAACCTGCAGACAATTGACTTGATGAATTTGACCGTGGACTCCTTGTTGATGTTGATTACTGGGGCTGCCTCCGACAACATGGTGCACCTATCTATTGCGACGTGGAGGAACCGGTACCCTCCGACTGCCCTGGGGAATGGTCCCAGGATATCCAGCCCCAAGACCGCGAAAGGCCAGGAGGGAGGGATCATCTGCAGTGACTGTGTAGGGGTGTGGATTTGCTTGGCGTGAAACTGGCATGCCCTGCACTTCTTGACTAGTTTGACAGCGTCTTGCAGTGTTGTTGTCAAGTAGAAACCATGCCAGAAGGCTTTACCAACCAACGTGCGGGAGGTCGCCTGATTCCCACACTCTCCTTCGTGGATTTCTGCAAGCAAGTCACAGCCTTCCTGCCGGGTTATGCATCGTAGTAGTACGTCATTGGCACCATGTTGGCAGAGATCACCTTATATAAACACGTAGCATTTCGCCATCCTCGCAATCCTCTTAGCGGATGTTGGGTCCTATGGGAGGAGATTGTCCTTCAGGTAGTCTCGGACCTCTGTGATCCATGCATCGGGATTGTCCTGGACTTCCAGATCTCGGGTGCCAGGTGATTGGGGATCCCTGGTAATGCTCAAGAACATTAGTGGCCCTAATGGTTGCAAGGCTTCCGTCGTTGCCAGCTCCGTGGAGCTAGGCTCACCTTCTTCATTAGGCCCTACTGGCCTAACAGTCGGCCGCACAAACCTCCTGTTGAAGACCCCTTCTCGAATGGGGGCCCCTGTGGATGCCATGGTTGACAGGGCATTGACGATGGAGTTATCTGCGCGCGGCACATGGCAGAGATCCAAGGCCTCGAACCTAGCTTCTAGCTTCTTGACATGTATCAGATATGCCGCAAGCTGCCGGTCGTTGCAGCAACACTCCCCCCGGACTTGCTTGATGATCAGCTAGGAGTCTCCCTTGACCAGCATCTGCTGAACACCAAGACCTCGCGTAGCTGTGAGCCCGAAGATGAGGGCTTCGTACTCCGCCATATTGTTGGTAGCCTTGAAGTCGAGGTGCGCTGCATACTTGGACTGCTCACATGTTGACGAGGTGAGCAATACATCAGATCCAGCCCCTTGCTTCCTTGAGGATCTGTCGAAGAAGAGTGTCCACTGAGGACTGGTAAGTACTGGAGCCCTGGGCTCTGGTTCACTGATCTCCCGGCCCTCCGGGTTGCTCGGTGTGGGGGTCCATTCAGCAACGAAGTCCGCCAGAGCTTGGCTCTTGATTGCATTTCATGGCAAGAAATCAAGATCAAACTCCGCTAATTCAGACGCCCACTTAGCGATGTTGCCGGTTGCGTTTGGGCTGCGCAATGCTGCTCCGAGTGGGAACATGGTCACCACTAATATTCGGTGTGCCTGAAAATAATGGCGGGGCTTGTTGTGATTAACACCGCATAGAGCAGATTGTGCACTTTGTGGTATCTTGTCTTTGCCTCATGCAAGACTTCGCTGATGAAGTAGACCGGGCGTTGGATGGTTCGGGACTTTTCTGGGGAATCCGACTCATCTTTTTGCTTCTGCTTCAGGTCCAACGATTTCATGTCTCCTGGGCCTGGTGCTTCCTTTGGGGACTGGGGCCCAAAAGCTTTGGGGCCCCCTAGGGGGACCCGGTCATTCTCTGGGGGCTGGGACCCAGAGGCTCCTTGGTCTCCAGGGCCCCCAGGGGGACCCGAAGGTCCTCTAAGGGCTACGACCCAGAGGCTCCTTGGGCTCCGGGGACCCCTAGGGGGACCCGGACGTCCTCTGGGGGCTGGGAACCAGAGGCTCCTTGGGCTCCGGGGCCCCCTAGGGGGACCAGGACGTCCTCTGGGGACTGGGACCCAGAGGCTTTTTTGGGCTCTAGGGCCCCCTCGGTGGACCCGGACGTCCTCTGGGGGCTGGGACCCAGAGGCTCTTCTGTCGCTGGGCCCCCTGTGAGCTCCAATCCCTGGGGCTCAGAATCAGCTGCAGGGGCCCCTTCCTTTCGCCGGTGCAGCTGGTGATGGCCCGCTCTGCAACCAAAATCATGCTTACCACTTCTTTTGTGGCGGCGATGTAGAGGTACAGGGGCTCCCTGGGCTCTGGTGCCACCATTATTGGCAGCATCGTCAGCTGCTGCTTTAGCTCGCGGAATGCCTTCTCCACTTCTTCGGTCCAGACGAACGGTCCAGATAGGTGTAGGAGTTTGAAGAACACAAGGGCCCGCTCAGCCAGCCTAGAGATAAACCGATTGAGCACTGCCAAACACCCTGCAAGCTTTTGTACATCCTTGATGTGGGCTGGGGGCCGCATCAGCTCTACCACTTTGATCTTCTCTGGGTTGGCCTCAATCCCTCGGTGTGAGACCAAGAAATCGAGGAGCTTCCTCGCTTTGACTCTGAACATGCATTTGTCGGGATTGAGCTTCGTGCATGTGGTTTGCAATCTATCAAAGACTAGAGCAAGGTTCTCTAGTAATGATGTATGCGACTGGTTTTTTACTACAATATCATCGACATATACCTCTACTAGGTCCCGAATGAGGTCCCTGAATGTTTTATAAATAGCTCGTACAAAGGTGGGGAGGGCATTCTTAAGACTGTAAGGCATGGAGACATAGCAGTAAAGGCCATCTATGGTTATAAATGTGGTATGTTATTCGTCTTCTCTAGACATTGGGATTTGGTGGAACCCTGAGTACGCATCTAGAAAGCATAGCATATCACACCCCAAAGTTGAATCTACGATTTGATCAATTCTAGGGAGAGGGAAGGGATCTTTAGGACATGCCATGTTGAGGTTGGTGTAGTCAATGCACATCCGAAGCTTACCAACAGCTTTGGGGACGACAACCGGATTGGCTAGCCATCTGGGATGGTGGACCTCCTGTATGAAGCCAGCCCCGAGGCGCTTCTTGATCTCCTCGCGGATGAAGTTCAGCCGCTCGATGGACTACTTATGGGGCCTTTGTTGTTGCGGCCGTTGTTGGTATTTCTTAACACCACAGAGTTATCCGCAAGCGCACGGAAATACCGTTGTAGCACTTCCCCTTAAAGAATATTCCCAAGAGTATCGAATCCAAAGAACGTGTGTGCTAATCTTTCGAACTAGCTCACCCAAGGACACAAAGTTGTTTGATAGGCAAGGAACTGAGAGGAATTCAAAGTATTGATCCTAATTCAAGGTAGTTTGCAGTAGATGCTTGCATCTGGCACGGGCTTACTCCTAGCAATACTAGGACGACTCCTACCAAGAGCCCATGGCATAGCCGAACGTGAAGGATTACAAAGGACAGGTAGGGCTGTCACCACCTACTGCCTACCTCTTCAATCCGTGGGTCTACGAGATATCCACTGATGATTTATAACCTAAGCACCATGCTTACATTCTAAATCACTACTCTAGTTGTTTCGAACACAAAGCTACAACTAGAACCTCTAATGAATTAAAGCAGTAAACCCACAAGTAACTACTTGTACAAACTACTAAGAATAAAAGATCAAACTAGTATTGAATTCACAAAGGCTTACTTTATTGAGTAAAACCTTTGTAGGGGTACAAGTGTAGAAGAGGGACTTGACAAACCCAAGCATCCTTCTCCTAGACTCTTCACCACACTCTCCTTCTACTTTGGTAGCCTCTAGGACTACTCTAAACCTTTGGAGTGTAGCACTGTTCTCAACTTTTGGTGCGTGTGAGAAGTGAGGTGAGGGGGTCTATTTATAAGTGGAGAAGGGTCAGTTCCTGTCATAATTAACGTGTGAATCAGTCACCATTGACTCCAGGGAGTCGAGAGGAGCCAACACGTGTCATTTGACCGGGTTTGCGCCAGGAAGAGGTCGGCCGAACCAGGGTCAAGCCTCCCCTTGGGGAGTGCTTCCTCCAGGTGGCTTCCAGGTGGTCCCCCTTGATGTATATGGGTGCAACACCGTTGGATCTCCTCGTATTCTTCTGTTTGTGTGCCATTTGATCCATGTGTTGCCACGTGTCATAGCCTGATTCGTTGAAATCTGTTTTCATGGATTCATCCCTGCATGTTTTGTTATTTTTGGTAATAACTCACCTGCATACAAATAGACACCAACACTTCTAGAATTGGGTTAGTGTATAGCCCTATCACTATGTTTTGTGTTTCTTTTATGCACATTATGAGGTGAATTGACGGTCAAAATATGGTACTTAAGGACTGTCAACAAACTCCCCCACACTTAGTCCTTTGCTCGTCCTCGAGTGAAGGCAAGAAGAACTAGAGTGTTATCATGAATTTTCTATAAGTTAGAAAATAAGGATACTAGATATTTCAACTTATACCTGAATTCATGGATCCCCTTTGTGTCTGTGGCTACCACATCAATCTTGGGTGTTTGAAAAGTGGAACGGTTAGAATGAAGTTCCCTTGGATCATTCTCTGCTGAAATGATTTGGCAATTGCTATATTTGAAAGTCATAGGAATATTTGCCCTTGCCTTCTCGATCAGAATCTCTCAAATCCCTCAAAGTGTTTGAGTCCTCACCATGGCATGTTTTGCCAATTCTTGTCCCTATACTAAATGTGGGTATATCTGGAGCTTGGTAGAGATGAATGTGGCACACATTTGCAATTCATATGTTACTAAGTCAAAAACTTGATCTTATTAAAGACTTATGCAATGAACAAAGTGAAGGGAAAATTGTTGTGCACGTGAATGGAATGGAGGGGTGAGGTGATAACTCCCATGAATTTGCTCTCTTTTAAGGATGAAACATGGCTACTTTTTTTTTAGCACTCTTACTCTTTTTCAAGAGTGGATGCTTTTTATTTTTCTTGTAGCCATGTCTTCTACTCCTTTTTTATTTTTAGAGAGGCTTTAATTTGTATTGTATGGAGTTTCTTTTTGACGGATGGGTAATCGATGGATGCAAACTCTCAATGTGAGAAATTTTGCATGAATGGAGTGCACAAGAGTTTTCAATTCAAAAAGTTCATGCTTGTCAGTCAATTGGGTCACAGGTTTGACAAAGTTCAATGAAAAACAAAGTGGCATATGCTTGTGGTTTTCAATGAATGTATCATATGGCCTTGGCGGGTATATAGATTTCCAATGAGAGATTTAGGCAAAGTTCAAGACTTCAAATAGTTACAAATGTCAAAATCAATTTCAAGCAAAAGGATGATTTCTAAAGAACTCATTTACCATATCACACATGTCAAATACCTAGATGATGTGTTTTTCCTATTGAATTATTGGAATCATAAACAAGGTAATGAATTGAAATATAAAGTATTCAAATTTTCAGCTTAAGCAAATTCTTGAGTACCAAATTTTATTCAATTTGTTGAGTTGATTCATTTTAGATATGCAATGAAAAATATGAAATCAACTCAAATAGCAGGGTAGCGCATAAAAGTGGGGATAGGAAATTCAAACTGATTTTCTGGTGCGAAACGGAGTCGTAAGGTGGAGAAAACAAGTCGGCCGACCTCCTGTTGCCTCTTCTATGGCTCTGTTTCGTCGGGTCGTTTTGATCATTCGGTCGCAACGTGTTTTTATATGCAACGTTAATTTTTCATGTCAGGATTTTGTGACTTGGAGACATGTTTCCCCCACACTTGTTTCCTGAATTCTTTATTCAACAAAATAAACTAAAGGGGGAACTTTACCAGTGTTAGATGAACCGGTAAGTTCACTTTATTGAAATCAAAATATGGGGATTCTTACATTATTTAACCTAGCTTTAGAAAACAATTTTTTTAAATAAAATCCTAAGTAGTAAGCATCCTATGCTGTCGGGACATCCAAACTATGGTGCGTTGTAGATGTCAGGCTCCCCGACGGCATTGCACAAGCGCCACAGTTTGGTGCTCATGCCACGACGAACACCGTCAATCTCCTCCTTGAGGGCCATGATGTCGTCCTTCAGTTCCGCCCTCTCGATGCACCCTTCAGCCACCAAGTCAGTCAGCTTCTTGTTCTCCAAGCGGAGTGAAGCGAACACCTTGGTTAGCTGTGCCACTTTAGGGGCATGAGGAGAGTCCTCATCACTGCCCTCGAACTGACCGGGTGGCCTATTGATGGCAGGTGGTAGGATGTGTCGCCTAATCTTAGAGGGTGACGAGCCCGTCGACTCCTCCATCGCCAGATTATCCACGCGCTTGAATAGGCCCTTAGCGTAGCCTCCTGGTTTGCGCACCCCGTGGATAAGAAAGCGATCTCCCACGCGTTCCGCTGAGGTACAGGTGGGCGTCTTGTAGTGGTGGCTCACTACATCGCCCTTCTTAGTCTTCAGTGTGTACATGAACTCCTCGCTGGGCAGCAACGATGGGAGAGACTCGTCTTTTCTGTGGAAAAGATGTGTCTTGACTAGATTCAGTCTAGCCAAAGTCAGAAGGCGTGCGTCGTCGACTTCATCGGCGTTCTCTAAGGGGAGAGCGATCGGACAGCGCTACGAGGTGTAGCGCTGCGCCTGCACGGAGTCGTCGCAGGCGGGATCATGGCAAGGGGCTTGACATCGATCGCCATGACAGACTCCAACTTGAGGGAAGTTTTGTCGTTGGCCGGCGTAATGTCCCCGCTCAGGTTGAAGGTTGAGCTGGAGGAGGCGTGAGGCACTGTTGATGGCTCCTAAGATATACTAACAAATCATCCTCGGCAACGGCGTCAGGAATGCTTGTTCACGACTCCTAAGATATACTAACAAATCATGCCGGCAACGGCGCCAGAAATGCTTGTTGGTATTTCTTATGCACCATTAACTGAACATCTCCAACTGATGTGTCAGAAATGCTTGTTAACGGTTCTATTGGATCACAGAGTGAATTCCGCAAGCACACAGAAATATCATTGTAGATTTCCCCTTAAGAGTATTCCCAAGGGTGTCATTTATTTGATCCCAAAGGAAGGCAGGGAATAGATATAACAATCATCAAGTGGAAAGGATAGAAAGGTCTAGATAAGAATCTAATAAGGATGGATAAAATAATAGTGGAGGTAGTGTGACACACACAAAATCTTTCAAGTCTAAGGGGGATAAGAGGATCCTAGAGGTTAGTTAAGGTTGAGAGTTATGGTGGTACTCCTACTATGCTCTATTGTACATATACATAGTCTAAACTAATTATCCATAAGCTAGATCAATAGTGAATACTTATGTTATGTGGTTCAACACATCGGACACGGGCTTACCCCTAGCAATACTAGGGCGACTCCCGCCAAGAGCCTGTGGCATAGCCGAACATGGAGGATTACAAAGGATAGATAGGGCTGTCACCACCTATTGCCTACCTCTTCAATCCGTGGGTCTACGAGACATCCAATGCTACTTAGCTATCCTAGCACCATGCTAGCATATTAAGTAATTACCTTAAGAGCCTAGGCACAAGCCATCCTAAGGCAATGAATTGAATCATCATTGAATCAATGTTCATACACAGCATAATTATCCATATGTTGACGACTCCTAAGATATACTAACCAATCATCCCCGGCAACAGCGCCAGAAATGCTTGTTGGTATTTCTTAACACCACAGATCATCTCCGGTAAAGAGATGAGATCCGCAAGCGCACAGAATATACCGTTGTATCATTTCACCCATGAGTATTGCCAAGGGTACCGTATTTATCCCAAAGGAAGGCAATGGAGTAAAGTATATACTACTCTTATGGTCAAGCTATGGGATACTAAACAATTATCCGGACAGGGGGTAAGTTGATAATAGGGGTATTGTGACACACACCTAGGCAATCTATTCTAAAGGGTAAATGGGTCCTAGAGGGAGATTGGATTAGGAGTTAGAGAGTTGCTCCTACAATGCTCCTAATACATATACATAGACTAAGGTAGATACTAATGGTCATGTCAATGATGAATTCCTATGCAATGCTATTCAACACATCGGGCACGGACTTACCCCTAGCAATACATGGGCAACTCCCACCAAGAGCCTATGGCATAGCCGAACGTGGAGGATTATAAAGGACAGATAGAGCTGTCACCACCTACTGCCTACCTCTTCAATCCGTGGGTGTACGAGACATCCAACCCTACTTAAATACCCTAGCACCATGCTAGCATACTAAGCAAATACCTTAAGAGCTGCAGCACAAGCCATCCTAAGACAATGAACTAAATCATCGTTGAACGAATGTTGATTGCATAGCATAGTTATTCATATTAACATAACCATATCATAACTACATAGATTACAGTGGGGGTCTATAGTGTTTATGACCATAAGATGTGATCATGAGAGTACAATCATAAAGACTATACCTTCCAGTTACATGGACTCCACAATCAAACAAGAAATGCTTTGTCCAAGTATACATATAAAAGAAGACTAAAGATAATATCTTTATTGAGCACAAAGTCACAAATACAAGAAGGAATACATGAGACATACCTTTCCCAATGTGGAATTGGGAAGAGAGACTCATTCTACTCCTTTCCCAATTTGGACTTGGGACTAGAGGCTCTCCTCTCTACATCCTAACTCCTCTAAGGACTATGGAAGATAATGTATACAATAGAATGATGCCCAAGTGGTGTGTGTTGAAGTGAGGGGTATGGGGTCCTATTTATACTAGTGTTGAGGTTGGTTCCCACCACCAAAAGCACGCGAATCAGTCGCCATTGACTCCAGGGAGCCGGGAGGATCCAACACGTGGAAGTTGACCGCGTTTGGCGCCAGGACCAGGTCGGCCGACCCCCTAGTTCGACCGACCTGGTCAGGGCTCCAAATGGTCCGTACTTCCTCCAAGTGGCTGCCAGGTGGGTCCCATTGACTGATATTGGTGCTACACCATTGGATGGCCTCGCATACTTCTGTTTGTGGGCCATTTGATCCATGTTGTGCCATGTGTCGTCGCCTCGCTGGCTGGGATGATATTTTATAGGATTGCTCCCCATACTTTTCCTCAATTCCTGTATAAATATCTGCTTACACATATTTCTCCAAGTACAAGGGGAAATAGGTCATGTAGAAAGGTGATGTGTGCAAGAAATGATCAATCCTTCATATAATTGAGTTATATTGACGGCTGAAATTGGTATATAACAACCATCAACAAACTCCCCCAAGCTTATCCTTTGCTTGTCCTGAGCAACATCAAGACTTTAGGTTGATGATGAGGAGTTGCTACAATGTTCTATCTTTCAAAAGTACTAAGTGCACAACAAAATACTCTACCTAATATTGCAAAAAGTGGATATGGTACTTCACCCTTCTTAAGTCATTATGGGAGTTATGCCTTCTCCTATTCATGGGTAACTGAAAAATAGAACAGCAAATGGAGCAAGCATAGCCTAGATATCAAGTTCCACTTAAATTCTGGAGAGATTCAAATTAGATTATAAGTATCTCAATTGATTCTCTCAATCACTCCTTTGTGTATAGTGGAAATATGTCCTCACCAAGGCATTATGCCTATACTATTCCTACTCTTTGAATATGGCTTGTATGTGGAGCTTGGTAGGGAAAGTAAGTAGGCATATTTGCAACACATAATATTGCTAAGTCAAAAGAGCAAGCCTTAGGAGAAATCAATTCAAACTTTTGAATCAAGACTTGTGCATGTGTGATGGAATAGAGGTGGATGTGGAAACATTGAGATGACTCCTTTTGATGTGGACTCTCTTTATTGCAAGGATGAAACATGGCTACCTTTTTTATGCTTATGGAGTAAGCATATTTTTTTCTTCTTTTTTGTTCTCATGCTTATGATATAAGCATGCATTTTCTTTTTCTTTTTCTTGTAGCCATGTCTTCAACTCCTTTTTATGCAATAACATGAAGAGAGTGCAAATTATGAATAGCATGGAGTTTCTCTTTTTATTGTGGAATGGTGGATATGATGGAATTTTGCTTCCTTCTAGTGTAGAAGTATAGCATGTGCGAGTGAAGTCTTGAATTCAAAAAGAATTGAATGATTTCTCACATAGGTCTATACTAGTTTGACTAGGCTCAATGTGAAAGCAAATAGCATATGCATAAGGTGTTGTCTATGTATGAATATCATATGGCTTTGGTATGTATTTCCAATCAAATGAGGGAAATTTAAATCTTGATAGAATTTCCCCGGAAATCTAAGTTCCACTTTCAAAATAGGAATAGCAGCCCTATTACTAATTCAAATCTCTCAACAACCTAGAAGTCAATTAAGCTTTTGCTACCCACAATTTATAAATCAAGGCAAAGTTAATTTTAGCCAATTTAAGCAATATTCGGAGAGTAGCAAGTTGTAAACTAGGGACTTAGGAAAAATAAAACAGAGCAACTATTCATCATTTCATCTATGTGAATTCTAAATTATTCTTACCGCACATCTTTATTTGATAAGCAAAGCAAATCTAAGTTCCTATTTTTATGTTTTTTTAGATGCATGGTGGATGGTGGATAAATGGAAAGTAATTATGCAATGGATGATTTGAAATAAAAATGCAGTGGGTGTAATACAAGTTACCTCAAGTGGGGGTCCTCCCCCAAGCTTATTCTTGATCGAGGTCCGTGATAGGGGTTGAAACCCTAACGATGGAGGTAGGCCATCAGTTGGCCTATCCTTGTTGCAGCGTGGCTTTGTCAATGGAGGGTTGAGTGTTGATTGTTGTGTTGCCTCCCATGGACACCATGAGTGTGGTTGAATAGAGTGTTTTTGATGTTGATCGTCCGCACATCAGGGTCTCCATGTGTTGGGTGTGATTTGTCATTCCTTAGCTAGGATAATGATAACATTTGGATCCAAAGAAATGATGTGCATTCAACATACATTGAGTATGGTTCGTCATTCTTTGGCTAAGGTGTATCATATATTTTTGCCATAAGGGAGTGACATGTGCCCAACATGCATCGGGTATGATCAGTTGTTCCTTGGGTAAGGTATATCATACCTTCTAGCCACATAGGAACAACTTGCACCCAATATAAATTGGCTGCGACCTTGTCATTCCTTGTTTATGGTACATCATAACTCTTAGCCACATAGGAATAACTTGTACCCAATGATTGTGGAAAATCACTTGAGATTGAATGAGTGCTTAGAATAGTTGAGAGCATAGTGCTCTCACCCATTCGTGGCAGCCCATTGGTTGCTCATACAGGGTTCACATTTCAAATCTCTAGCCTCGTATAGTTATGATTGACCTTCGGGCATAATTTCCGATAGGTAGCAACCATCCTCATTTACTCCTTGCCCAAGAGATGTTGAAATGGGATCCTCTAGGGATCCCAACAATCAGCTTCTTGAATGCCTGAATAGTAATATTACTCCTGCAAACTTCCTCTCTTGAATAGAGAGGGATGGTTAGCTACCGATACTTGTAGAAATGAACGTTCGGGTTAGGTAACCGAACTTTCATTTGTACATATGGGGAAGAACAAAATCAAAGATGCATTGGTTCCAATGTCAAGTGTATCCATGATCAATGTGTTATTCATTGATAAGAGTGGAGCTTTATGGATAATTAATGTTGCATATTTTCTAAAGCTCCTACTCATAGCAATGCATGTGATAGAAATATACTATATGGATTCATACATCTTTTAAAGTTTCTAACCATCTTAGCTTTCACGAGCAAATTTTATCATTTAGACCATGACAAACAAGATTCTCAATTTTATCCTCCTAACCTTCACTAGGAATTTAAAATTTAGTGACTCCTCCAAAAAATGCAATTCAATTTTAGAGCAAGGATATCACTTATTCCTAGGAGTTTGAAATCTAGTGACACCATCTATGAATGAAGCTCAATTAAAAATTATGGCTGTCACTATGCCCAAGTTTCTATATGCCAATTCACCAATTAAGTCATGCCCAAAAGTTTTATTTTCTGAACCTAGACAAAAATGACTAAGTCTACAAAACAATGCATAAAGGATTCTAGGTACTTGTTTTAGATTTTTCCAAGTAAGGTGGGATTTCCTTTTGGAGATCCAAAAGTCAATACCCACACTTACTCTTGTGAGGATGCATGAGAACTAAATGATGAGGAAGTGTCAACCTTCCTCACAAATGCAAGCAAATACATTCAATTCTATGGCAATCCGAATAATGAAAAATTCTAAACTCATACCTCATTTGAAGAGCAGTTGGTGACGAAGGTCTTTGTGTGAGAAACTCACAACCTTGATTTTCGGCGTAGGCTTGATGGTTGATGTTAAATGCCAAGTTGAAATTGGATTTGTCAATGGATTTGGTTCTGGCTCCTCAATTGGGTCATCATCTTGAACATTTCTCTTCCTCAAACTCAAAATGAGTTTGAAGGAGAGAAGTGTTCTCAAATCCTCCCAATGGTGACTTGAGCTTGATGAAACCTTCCACTTTCTTGCCATACCACTTCTTCACAATTTTGACCTAGCTGCACTTTAATCAAGAACACACAAAACAACTCGAAAATGGGTTACGTTAGCCAAAATCAAATTGAACCCAATTTTCAAATTGTCTTGCCCAGCTTGAAGTAACTTGTAAATGCAATGAGGGTCAAAGCAAATCTTTTTGGTTTGAACTAGGAAGATAAATTCAAGTGGTCATGCACGTAGTTCATATCCAATTAAATTTTTCCCCTAATTCAAATTTTTAGTTTTATGATGGTTGGAAATTTTACTTTCCAAAATGCAAGTGTGGAATTTTAAACATGCAAATGCAAGGATTGATGCAATTTGGAAAATAAATATGAGATAACTACCAATTAACCTATTGGCAAGGACTCACTGAATTTTTGAAGTCCGGTGAGTGATGAGTACCAATTAACCTATTGGCGAGGACTCACCAAATTTTTGATGTCCGATGAGTAGGACTTACCTCCGTTCTGTTCAGCGCAATGATTTGTTGTCCAATCCCGGAGTTGAAGATGTGGACGATTTCTTCTGTTTTGACATGCCAAACTCATTTGGCTGTCATTTGGACATGTGGGCCACCTGGTGGCCCTAGCCTCTCCCCGTTGTATTGATATAGACATGTTGTTGTAGCGACGGGTTCTCCCTCTTGAATGTATTCCTTCATGAGCATGGTGAGGCTTTGTCCTTCTTAGGGGTGCCACTCTGACCATATTGATATTCCATTGAATCAACCCATACCTTGATCATGGATCAAAGGCTTCCTTGGGCATGATGACATGTGGACTCCACAATCAAACAAGAAACGCTTCATCCACAATGTCACTTGCCCTAGGTTGAATGGGTTTGGTCGAAGTGTGGGAATCCCAACAAGTGATGTGGGATATCTTGGACTTTGAATGCACCTTAAGTTCTTGTCCTTGGCCAAGATCTTCATGTGAATGTAGTCTTGATTTTTGCTTGGCCAAGATACTTCAAGGTAGGCTAGTTGAACTTAAATCCCTTGGAAATCCATAGCCCCCTTGAATACAAGGGTGATGTTAATTCCACCCTTGACCTCCTTGTGAATGGTAGCTATTGGAGTTGTTTTTGAAATAGGACCTCATGGGTCTTAGGTAAATAATTCCCACGCGTCCCATGATGACATGGATTTTCACAAATCATGTGAATATCCACGACTTGGATTATCCAAACAAATCTCCAACGACTTGGATATTCATGACACTTCAATGGGAGGTGTAGTTCCATAACTAGCATATCCACCTTGTGAAGTGGTGTGCATGACAAGCTACGGGAACTCGAGCATTCTTCAATCCACCCCTTGTGATGAGATCATGCACATTATTATTGCATCTACAAACATGACACAATATTTATTTGTTTGGGATCCTGGCTCAAGTGAATGTGCACTCTTATTTGATGGACAAGATCAAGGTGGTGCAGATGGCGCACTATGTCGTCCACCACCTTGGCCTCCTCCATTCATGCATACAAGAAGATTTGATGGCGTTGCACATTTGGACCAACACATGAGAGGAGACGAACTTGAGTCGAGGACGACTCCAATTCAAGGAGGGGAGGATGATGAGGACATCACTTATATGGATACAAACAACACTCTACTGAATATACAAGATGCAATCAATAGAGTTCATACACAACAATTAATTTCAGAGGTGAACTCGTTCTTATATATTTCCTTATATGTTTTTGAGCATAGATTGCTACTTAATGATTTATTTGTGATTAGGATCCATGGAGAGGTTCAAGGAGTACTTGGAGGGAGTATTAGGGACGTGGAAGACCAGAGAATTCGTTCAAAGAAGATGGAAACCGAACCAAACTCCAAATCGTAACCAACTCGGAGTCCAGGAGCAGTACGCACTAAAACGGACGCCCAGGACGCATACGAACTCCGGTTTGGACGTTCTACATATGCACGGAAAGAGGAGAGGATAACCTTTCCAATGGCACCGGTCCCATGTCAAAATGCCTTCGGAGTCGACGGGAATCGTCGAAACAAAATCAAGTACAGAATCTGTCAGGGTGCTGCGCCACCGTATTGGGCCATTGGGCCTTGTATCAAGTCTAAGTCCATTATTTTCGTGTCTTAGGGTTAGGTCACGACCCTAACACCCCCTTGGACGTCCTCCCACCTATATATACTCCATGGTAGCCGCCATAGACAATTGGGTTTTGCTTAGATCAATAAAATCGCCGTTCTACGGTTTGTGAGACCCCAATTTCGCGATTTCCGATCGTGTCTTCTACGTTCTTGCTCGTGTTCTCGATTGCACTTGCAGGGATTAGCCTTCTTGGCGAGGTCAAGCGTGTGCAGCACGGTTGATAACCAACG
This sequence comes from Tuctoria greenei, assembly GCA_036927565.1. Lineage (NCBI taxonomy): Eukaryota > Viridiplantae > Streptophyta > Magnoliopsida > Poales > Poaceae > Tuctoria > Tuctoria greenei. The sequence continues at coordinate 122,748,292 of JAYESD010000006.1, forward strand.
GAGCCGTGGTGTAGTGATTGCAGGGGTACTCGAACCGCTCGAGTGCCGCGGATCATCAACGTCGAGTTCTCCACCCCAATCGACATACCTTTCGGAAGATCGGGCCTAAACCTACTCATCACCTTGAGTGGAGACCTTCTTCTCATCCATGATGAATGAGAATATGACTCCTTCAGCTCCAGCATGAATGTGGTCATGGATTGGTGGAGCCAACCCATGACACGAGTGTTGGCTGAAGAGCCAACTATCCACCCCATGGTGGAGGCAAACCAATAAAAACTTCTTGGAGCCTTCCCCAAGCTTGGTATGGATGACTTTGGCTCCTACTGAAAGCTGAAATTCTCCCAAAAAAGGCAATGGTGTTGCCTAGTGGACATTTGTTGAGGTACGCCTTGAATCATATTGCAGTTTAGCACTTGCGTCCTTGTTGGCCACCCCATACAATGGGTTGGCCAACACTACCCTGTTTTCACACAAAGGAGAAAATAAATAAGGGTAATCCTGTCTTATAACTATTAGTACCTATAGCTTAATCACAAGTGATAGCTATCCTTCACTTCCTTTGCCTTCCAGGGCAACGTCGCCATAAATGCTTGTCGACGGCTCCTAAGATATACTAACAAATCTTCCCCCGAGAATGGCACCAGAAATGCTTGTTGGTATTTCTTAACACCACAGATCATCTCCGGTAAAGAGATGAGATCCGCAAGCACACGGAAGATACCGTTATAGCATTTCACCCATGAGTATTCCCAAGGGTATCATATTTATCCCAAAGGAAGGCAATGGAGTAATGTATATACTACTATTATGGTCAAGCTATGGGATACTAATCAACTATCCGGACAGGGGGTAAGTTGATCATAGGGGTAGTGTGACACACACCTAGGCAATCTATTCTAAAGGGTAAATGGGTTCTAGAGGGAGATTGGATTAAGAGTTAGAGAGTTGCTCCTACAATGCTCCTAATACATATACATAGACTAAGGTAGATACTAATGGTCATGTCAATGATGAATTCCTATGCAATGCTATTCAACACATCGGGCACGGGCTTACCCCTAGCAATACTAGGGCGACTCCCGCCAAGAGCCTGTGGCATAGCCGAACGTGGAGGATTACAAAGGACAGATAGGACTGTCACCACCTACTGCCTACCTCTTCAATCCATGGGTCTACGAGACATCCAACGCTACTTAAATACCCTAGCACCATGCTAGCATACTAAGAAAATAACTTAAGAGCTGCAGCACAAGCCATCCTAAGGCAATGAACTAAATCATCATTGAACCAATGTTGATTGCATAGCATAGTTATTCATATTAACATAATCATATCATAACTACATAGACTATAGTGGGGGTCTATAGTGTTTATGACCATAAGATGTGGTCATGAGAGTACAATCATAAAGACTATATCTTCCACTTACATGGACTCCACAATCAAACAAGAAACACTTTGTCCAAGTATACGTATAAAAGAAGACTAAAGATAATATCTTTATTGAGCACAAAGTCACAAGTACAAGAAGGAATACATGAGACATACCTTTCCCAATGTAGAATTGGGAAGAGAGACTCCTTCTACTCCTTTCCCAATTTGGACTTGGGACTAGAGGCTCTCCTCTCTACATCCTAACTCCTCTGAGGACTATGGAAGATAGTGTATACAATAGAATGTTGCCCATGTGGTGTGTGTTGATGTGAGGGGTACGAGGTCCTATTTATACTAGTGTTGAGGTCGGTTCCCGCCACCAAAAGCACGTGAATCAGTCGTCATTGACTTCAGGGAGTCGGGAGGAGCCAACACGTGGAAGTTGACTGCGTTTTGCGCTAGGACCAGGTCGGTCGACCCCCCGGTTCGGCCGACCTGGTTAGGGCTCCAAATGGCCCGTACTTCCTCCAGGTGGCTGCCAGGTGGGTCCCATTGAATGATATTGGTGCTACACCCTTGGATGACCTCGGATACTTCTGTTTGTGGGCCTTTTGATCCATGTGGTGCCACGTGTCGTCGCCTGATTGGCTGGGATGATATTTTATAGGATTGCTCCCCATACTTTTCCTCAATTCCTGTATAAATATCTACATACACATATTTCTCCAAGTACAAGTGGAAATAGGTCAAGTAGAAAGGTGATGTGTGCAAGAAATGATCAATCCTTCATATAATTGAGTTATATTGATAGCTGAAATTGGTATATAACAGCCGGCAACAGCATACTAACCTAGTTATGTTATAATTAACTAGACTATAGTGGGGGTCTATAGGTTTTATGATAATGAGATATGTTCATGATGAAACAGTCATAGAAGCTATACCTTCCACATACATGGACTCCACAATCAAACAAGAAATGCTTTGCCCAAGTATATGTAAGTAGAGACTAAAGATACCATCTTTATTATGCATAAAGTCACAAATACAAGAAAGAATACATAAGTCATACCTTTCCCAATGTAGGATTGGGAAGAGAGAGACTCCTTACTCCTTTCCCAATTTGGACTTGGGACTAGAGACTCTCCTCTCTACAACCTAATTGGGTTAGATAGAAAGGTGATGTGTGCAAGAAATGACAAATCCTTCACATAATTGAGTTAAATTGATGGATGAAATTGGTATATAACAGCCGTCAACAGGCACAATCTTCTTGTCGGCCATGACGAGGATGGGAGGAAGATGATGATTCAATAAGGTGTATAACTTTCCTTCTGTTTCCGTCCTTTAAGTAGGTGGGGATGTGTTTCACTGAGGATTTTGTGGAGCATATCGAGGAGGATCAACACGAGAAAACAGAATGCGAACGGCGCGAAGGGAGAGTCGGCCGACCCCCTTCTGGCTCCGTTCGGGCCACAATTTCTCGGGTCTATTAAATGGGTCTCATAGATGAAGAATTGGATGGGCCCATTAGTTGGACGTGAAGAATTTAAACAGAATTAAAAGAAATGCCATGGAAATCGATTAGATTTACCATGTCAATTTCTTTTTCTGTATCCTTTTGGGAATCGAGAAATAATTTGAGTCGGTGCCTATTCACTTTGAATAGTTGACCATCATCACCTTGGAGTGTGATTGCTCCATGGGATGGAGTCTCTACTACAGTGAAGGGTCCTTCCCATTTAATTCTAAGCTTCCCATGTCCAAAAAGTTTAACCCTAGAGTTAAATAGTAAAACGTTATCTACAGGTTTGAACTCTTTCGGCGTAATCCTCTTATCGTGCCATCTTTTGGTTCTCTCTTTATAAATTCTAGCACTGTGGTACGCCTTATCTCTCCATTCCTCCAACTCAAAGATTTGCTTCAATCGGTGATTTCCAGCTTTGTTAACATTCATGTTCCACCGCTTGATGGCCCAATATTCTCTATGTTCCAATTCCGCGGGAAGATGGCAAGTATTCCATAGACAAGATGGAAAGGAGACATGCCGATAGGTGTCTTGTAGGCAGTACGATATGCCCACAATGCGTCGGGTACCTTTTGCTTCCATCCCGTTCCCATTTCCTAGATAGTCTTTTGCAGAATATTCTTAATTTGCTTATTAGATGTTTCTGCTTGACCACTTGTCTGTGGGTGGTATGGGGTAGCAATGTTATGCTGGACTCCAAGTTCCCTTAAAAAGTTCTGGAAGGTCTTATCTAGGAAATGTTACCCTCCATCACGTATGACCATACGGGGAGTTCCAAAGCATGGGAAAATGATCTCATGGAACATTTTTCTTGCTTGCTTGGAATCAGCATTTTGCATGGCAATGCTTCTACCCATTTTGACACATAATCGACAGCAACCAGAATATACTTGCAATCATAATACCTAGGAAAAGGTCCCATGAAATCAATACCACATACATCAAATAATTCCACTTGGAGATTGTATGTTAGGGGCATCGCATCGTGAGCAGAGATTCCTCCATGCTTCTGGCATTTCCAACATCTGCGAATGAATTCTTGGTATCTTCATACATTGACGGCCAATAGAATCCACTCTGCCAAATCTTTGCCTGAGTACGGTAAACACCGTAATGACCACCATAGGGGCCAGCATGGCATTTCTTTATAATTTTGGTGCCTTCGATTGATGGGACGCACCTTCTAAGAAGGCCATCGGCACATACTAGATAGAGCTAAGGGTCATCCCAAAGGTGTCTACGACTCTCATAAATGAGTTTCTTTTTGTTCTCCCCTAGTGGTACGTATCCCGTGACCATAAAGTTCACGATATCCGCATACCAAGGGTGAGAGTCTGTCACCTTGAGGATCATATCATCTCGTAGGAAGTCATTGATAGGTATGTCCATGGTTTGTGTGACTTCCATACGTGAAAGATGATCTACTACTGAATTATCTACTCCTTTCTTATCTCTTATTTCCATATCAAATTCTTGGAGTAGAAGAATCCATCGAATTAGCCTGGCTTTAGCATCCTTTTTGGTAAGCATATATTTCAAAGCAGCATGGTCTGTGTAGACTATGACCTTTGCTCCAGCCAAATAGGATCTAAACTTGTCGATAGCAAAAACTACTGCTAGGAGCTCTTTCTCAGTTGTGGCATAATTGAGTTGGGCTCTTGTCAGAGTTTTGCTAGCGTAGGCTATTGCGTGATGCTTTTTATCTTTGGTTTGGCATAAGACCACACCAACAGCAAAGTCACTGGCATCACACATGATTTCGAATGGCAGCGTCCAATCAGGTGGTTGGATAATTGGAGCTGTGATGAGTGCCTTTTTGAGTATATCAAATGATTTAAGGCATTCATCATTGAAATCAAAGGGAGCTTCTTTAGCTAATAGGTTGGTGAGGGTCTAGCGATTTTGGAGAAATCCTTGATAACTCGTTGGTAGAACCCTGCATGACCTAAAAAGTTGCGGATTCCCTTAACATTGATAGGAGGTGGAAGTTTTTCAATAACTTCAATTTTAGCTTTTTCCACCTCCATCCCTCTCTCGGACACAAAGTGTCCAAGAACGATGCCTTCCCAGACCATGAAATGGCACTTTTCCCAATTAAGCACGAGGTCCTTCTCCTGGCATCTTTGTAAGACCTTGTCTAAATTTTCTAGACAATGATCAAAAGTTTTTCTATAGACGGAGAAGTCGTCCATGAAAACATCCATGATATCCTCGATCATGTCTGAAAATATAGACATCATGCATCTCTGGAAAGAGGCAGGAGCGTTACACAGTCCAAAGGACATACGCCGATAGGCATAGGTCCCGTAAGGACATGTGAACATGGTCTTACTTTGATCATCGGGATGGATAGGAATTTGATGATATCCTGAATACCCATCAAGGAAACAGAAGTAGGAGTATTTTGCCAATCGCTCTAACATCTCATCGATGAAGGGCAATGGAAAATGGTCTTTCCTTGTTGCCTTGTTAAGTTTTCGGTAGTCGATGGATATCCTCCATCTCGTGACAGTCCGTTGAGGAATTAATTCATTCCTCTCGTTTTGGACGACTGTCATACCTCCCTTCTTATGCACTACATGAACTGGACTTACCCATTCGCTATGAGGAACATGGTAAATAATCCCGGCATGCAAAAGTTTCAAGACTTCTTCCTTGACAACTTCCCACATCGCATTATTCAATCACCTTTGAGGTTCCCTTAAGGGGACACCGTTAGGGTCAATAGGAATACGATGGGTGCATAACGCTGGACTAATTCTCTTGAGATCCTGAAGTGAATATCCAAAAACAGCTCTATGCCTTTCTAACATGGCTATGAGTTTGGGCATTTCATCATATGAAAGCTTGTCACTTATGATGACAGGGGCTTCCAAATCGCCATTTAGAAAGGCATAACGTAGGCCTGGAGGTAGAATCTTTAGCTCAATAGGAGGTTTTGGGGAGGGCTCTTCTTTTGGCAATTCAATTTCCTCCTGAAATTCATCCTCCTCTTGGACGAAGTTTTCTTCTCCTTCAATTTCAGGGGGTTCTAAAAATTGAAGAGTCCTAACCTCCTCCATTGGCTCATCTTGGATGGGAGATTCTGCAGATGTGTTCTTTGAACATAGAATAGGCATGGAGAAGTTTCTTCCTCCAAGATTGATATTGAGGCTTCCTTCCAATGGAACTTCCATGAGAAATTTCTCTATGGGAATCCCTATCATGATGTCGAAATCTTGGATTTCGAACACGTGAAAATCTAGGAGAGCCTCAACATCTTTGTGTCTAAAATACACTTGTTGCAGAACCCCACATCCTTCAAGAATGGTTCCGAATGAATCTCGGAAGGATTTGCGTGTTGGTGCCAACGGCACATCACCAAGAATGGCGAGAGCACAAGAATCGGAAATGTGATTTGATCCAACAGTAGTGTTGTATAGGATTCTCATTGGTGTCCCTCTAATAGAACATAAAATGGTAGCCAAAGGTGAGGTCATCCGAAGAATTTCGGGTGAATTCTCGACTTCAGCTGTCCACTCCTTGCTTAGGATAGAGGTCAACTCCTTGACCGTCTAACGGACGAACACCCCGTTAGGTGGTTTAGGTGGAGTTGGTGGCAATGAAGGTTTCCTATAGCAACAATACATCAAGGTATTTCCATAATCTTCACAAAGCTCTTCCTCGAAGTAGAATGGAAACTGCAAGGGTTGGATTTCTTCTACCTTCGTAGTCTCAGTTTCGGGAGAGGATTCCTCTAGAAAGGCTTGGGGTAAAGAAGAAATGTGTTCATCCTTGTCCATGAGTGTATCCTCCATTCTTGACACGACTTCCTCTTGGGGAGGCTCATTAAGACCCATAATGAAGGAAGAATTTTCTAGAATTCTGTCTAGAAGATCCTTACCTTCTTCAGGAGTCTAATGGAGGAAAGATCCTTCAGCCGTAATGTCAAGATATAGGGCAGACTCTTTGTTCAATCCCATGAAGAAATGTTGCAAGAGCATCGAATCAGGGATTAACAAATCTGGGCCAGAATTTTTCAAAAGAGAAAATTTGTCCCAAGCTGCACCTATGGATTCCTTCTCAATTTGTTGGAAGCATAGTACTTCCTTCCGTAAGGAAACAATTCGGGCAATTGGAAAGGAAGCAAGACAAAAATTGTCTCGTAATTCACTCCAATCACCGTTTGTCTTCCCAACGTAGTGGTTGTACCATTGCTTGGCTTTTTCCTTGAGGGAAAAAAGAAACAACTTCCATTTGAGAGTTTCCCGTGTCATACCTTTGATTAGAAGGCATGAACATAGTTGTTCGAACTCTTGTAGATGGTGGTAAGGGTTTTCACAATCCGTTCCTGAGAAGGATTGTTCCCGAACCATGGCTATAAAGCCAGGGCGAAGTTCATAGTTGGTTGAACAAATAGGTTCCCTTGAAGGCACTGGCTCACATAACTTGCCCTTCGGAGCAGAGTAAGAAAGAATGGTGCGTTGCTCCATTTATATGGTGGTGGTAAGGTAAGAATAAGACAGGTAAGATGATAGATAAGGGGGATATGATACGAGGGTGATCTTGGTTCAAAGATTAACAACAACCGTTCCCCGACAACGGCGCCAGAAATGTTTGTTGGTATTTCTTAACACCATAGAGTTATCCGCAAGCGCACAGAAATACTGTTGTAGCACTTCCCCTTAAAGTGTATTCCCAAGTGTATTGAATCCAAAGAACATGTGTGCTAATCTTTCGAACTAGCTCACCCAAGGACACAAAGTTCTTTGGTAGGGAAGGAACAGAGAGGAATTCAAAGTATTGATCCTAATTCAAGGTAGTTTGCAGTAGATGCTTGCTTCGGGCAGGGGCTTACTCCTAGCAATACTTGGACGACTCCCGCCAAGAGCCTATGGCATAGCCGAACGTGGAGGATTACAAAGGAAAGATAGGGTTGTCACCACCTACTGCCTACCTCTTCAATCTGTGGGTCTACGAGATATCCACTGATGATTTATAACCTAAGCACCACACTTACGTTCTAAATCACTACTCTAGTTGTTTCGAACACAAAGCTACAACTAGAGCCTCTAATGAATTAAAGCAGTGAACCCACAAGTAACTACTTGTGCAACCTACTAAGAATAAAAGATCAAACTTGAATTGAATTCCTCGTATTCTTCTGTTTGTGGGCCATTTGATCCATGTGTTGCCACGTGTCATCGCCTAATTCATTGAAATCCATTTTCATGGATTCATCCCTGGCCTGCATGTTTTGGTATTTTGGGTAATAATTCACCTGCATACAAATAGACACCAACACTTGTGGAATTGGGTTAGTGTATAGCCCTACCATTTTTTTTTGTGTTTCTTTTATGCACATTATGATGTGAATTGACAGTCAAAATATGGTACTTAAGGACCGTCAACAGCCGTGCGTGGGGGTAGATCTTCAAATGGTGCTCAATCACTTCCTTGGGGATGCCCGGCATCTGCGACAGTTGCCAGGCAAAGACGTCGACGTTGGCTTGTACGAAGGTAGTGAGTGTCGATTCCTGCTCGCCATCTAGACTCCCCGCGATACGGGTGGTTTGGGCCGCATTAGAGCCAATCTGGATTGTTTTGATGGGTATGTCATCATCATCAGAGGGTTGCACTCGTGGTGCAGCGGCGCGGCTGTGAGCGCGTGGGTCTAGCGAAGGATTACCCGGCTCAGCATCACTCAAGATAGGTGCTAGAACCGTTGCCAATGTTTGGAGCTTTCCTAAGACCGTCACCGCAGCAGCACAATCTCCGGAAATTTTGAGGACGCCGGATGGTGTCGGCATTTTTAGGACGAGGTAGCCGTAATGGGCTACTGCCATGAACTGGTACATGGCTGGCCTGCTGATAATGGCGTGGTAGGGGAGGCTCACCTCCGCAATGTCGAATAGGATATTCTCCGTCCTAAAGTTCTCGAGCGTCCCTAGGGTCACCCGGAGGTGGATGCAACCGTACGGGGTAACACTCTCCGGTCCTACCCTTGAGAACAATCTTGTCGGGGCGAGCTCGGATACGGGGATCTTCATCTTGTCGAAGGCCGCACGGTTGATGAGGTTGAGACCGGCTCAACCATCCACAAGAACGTGATAAAACTTTATGTTGGCGATAGTGGCGGCGACGAGGAGGGGTAGCTGCCCGACTCACGCCATGTTCTCGGGGCAGTCGGAGGCGTCAAAGCTGATCGCTGTCTCCATCCATTTGTGATGCAGTGCCAGGTCATGCGTAGAGGCTGACGAAGCCATTGCCCGATGCAGGGTCTTGACCGCACTCCTAGAAGCAGGTTCTCAAGATCCTCCACATATGATGTGGAGTGCTTTGCGACGCTCGTGGTCGCTATTGAGGTCGAGGTTCACGGCCTCGTGCACCATTTCCACGGTACGCACCAGCCTTTGGAACTCCTTCTCTACGTGTTCATCGACGCATTAGTCGACCCTTTGCGACTTGATTTCGCCGTAGCTTTCAGGCTTGATGAACACCATGATTGGTGAAAGTGCTACCACTTTTTTGAGGGAAAAAACCCCCTACCTGGCGCTCCAAATGTCGAAGGGTCAATGCGACAATTCCCACGGATCTACTACGGAGCAGCCTGCAAAAGTTCTTGTTCCGCGGGGCTTAGGCCTAAATCTAGTGTTCTAGCGGAAGAGTATGGGATAGTTGTTTTTACGTGGTTCGGGCTGCAAGGAGCATAACACCCTACTCCACAGTGGATTGTATTGCTTGGTGAGTGTGTATGCGTATGTGGGTGTATCGGGGATTTTGAGTCTGGTCCTTGTATCGGTGGCGGTCCGAGCCTTTTATATTCAATGTCGGACGCCTTACAAGTGGGGTCCCGGGGCCCGACAGGTGGTCCCGGGGCAATCTTATCCTAAAGATCTAAGGCTTCTTCTGTAAGCTTGCTCTGACTGTGGACTTGAGGACTCGCCATCTTGCCGCCCGGGTCATCAGTAGCCCACATGCTGTCGCTGACATTGGTTGGGAATGTCCCATCCAACTATCTCTGGCACCGTAAGCTACCCACTTGGCGGAGCTGGATAGGTCTGCAGCGCCTTTACTGTGATGCGATTAGTCATAGTGGTACCTGACATTAGGCGTGCGCCGCACCATGCATCTAGGGAAGCCGCGTATCATCAAGTCTTGACAGATACAAGGCGTACCACCCTCTTAACTTCCTCACTATCTGCTCAGGGCAAGTGGACTGACTATGCTGCCGCTGGGGAGCTCTCTTCCATGGTGGAGGCCACGCCCATCTTGCGGGCCATGTGATAGCTCAGGAGCTTACCTCCGCGGGGGAGGCTAGATCTCGCCCCAGCTTGGGTGCTTGCCTCCATGGGGGAGGTCGGGTCTTGACTTCATGTGCCATGTAGTAGCTTGGGAGCTCACCTCCGCGGAGGAGGTTGGTTCCCGTTCCGCTGGACACGTGGCTGCTTGGGAGCTTGTCGTCGAGGTGGAGCTGAGTGCCACCTTCGGTATGTCTTGTGGGCACCCCAGACCTCCCATCTGAGGCTGGCGGGTCCGCGTCTCTTGGACACGTGGCGGCTTTGGACCCTGTCCCTACTTGGAGGTGAGGTACCTAGGCAGCTCTAACCTGTGCGCGAGGGTACCCGGTATGCCGGGTACCAACAGTGTCGTTCCTTGGCACCATGACACCCTACATTGTCCTACTATTTATGCTTAGGGATAGAATTTACAGAGGTGCTCTATGTTCCAAGGGTTGGGGAGGGGCTCTCCTTCTTCTGTGGCCAGGCAAACACACCCGAGGCGTGATACTTGTGTTACTCAGAAGGGGCCCTCCCAGCTGGGGGAGATTTTGTATGACCCTTCTCGAGAAAGTATGCGACGCAGCACCAAGTCACCCATCTGGAATTCTCTACTCCTCACGCATCACTCCTAGTAGCGCCTGAGCGCCTGCCAGGAATGTGCGTTTTGAATGGTGGCATGCCACCTTGCTTCATTGATGAGTTCGACGTCTTCTCATCGGAGCTGGCCCTATGAGGCTTCATCAAACGCTCGGCCTCGTAGTGATCCCACTGCAATTTCTGGGGGGAGGACGGCCTCGGCCCCGTACACCAGGAAGAAAGGTGTTTCTCCAGTGGCACGGCTGGGTGATGTACGGCTTGCCCATAGCGCGAAGGGGAGTATGTTGACCCACTTGGCACCATGCTTATCCAAGCTGTTATATGTGCGTGTCTTGAGGCCCCTGAGGATCTCAGCGTTCGCCCTCTTGTATTGACCGTTGCTCTTTGGATGAGCCACAGATGCATAACAAACTTGGACGCTGTGAGACCTATGTGTGCTGAATACATTGGCTTGTAGTGAATACATTGACTTTGATGATAAAACTACTGAAATACTGCCAAAACTCCTTTTTATCTAGATCCGACTCTAGCTCCGAGCTCAGCAAGGTCCGACGGTAGGTCTGGCTTGTTATGGGTAGCTCCGGGTACGTTCGATGCTAGGTCTGACTTGTTGGCAAAGTCCTACTAGCTTTGGTTAGCTCTGGTCAGCTTGTCTTTAGCTCTGACATGTCTTTGCTAAGCTCTGACTTACTTTGTCTAGCTCCGGGTTTTGGGTCGACTAATTCTGTCTAGTTTTGGTTAGCTCCAGCGCTAGGCTCTGCTAGTTTTGTAAGCTTTGACGGGAGCTTGGTTGTACTAGTTCTGGTAAGCCTCGTCTCAAGCTCCGGTTTGCTTTTGCAAGGTCCAGAACTTGACCGCAGTGCTTCTGCTTTTCATTTGCAATGTTTCGTACTTGCTTTACATCTCTAGGAAGATTACTTAGTATTCATTTGCTAAGTTTTTGGTGCGTTTTGGTTGATATGGATGATATCGTTTTTACTGTGGTTTTGCAACATGCTTATGTGGGGTGCTCACATAAGGTGTTGTGTTCGGAACTGACGTGAGTCAAGTCAAGGACTTGAGCTCGTATGGATTGTCTGTTTATTCATGTGCAGGTGTTGCTTGAGTTCAATTCATGGCTGGTGACAGGATCCTTTGGACTAGTCTCAGGGAGGAGATGAGGTTCCAACAACCAAGTTCAGGAGGAATTGTGGTTGAGCGGGTCAGGAGGTCGCGCAGGATGATTGAATCAAGGGCAGTGCATATGAAGGTCGAAGGAAGTTGTTCGCATGTATGCATGCGATGCATGACGTGGCAACATGGTTCTGAAGATGGGTTATGGAAGGAATATCTGATTGGAAGGATCGAATCATACTGGATGATGACTTCAACTGCTGGCTAAGTCGGTTATGGCTCGGTATGGAAATATCATGTTGGTTATGGTAGATTTCGTGTGCTGCACGAAATTTGAGTTGTGTTTGGGAATACGGGATGTGTTCCGAGTTTTTTAGGAAGTCTCGAGATTGTGTCTATCTGCTATAGGAAAATCTTGAGCAGTTATGGTTAGATGGGATTCGTGATCAGGGTAGGATCGGAATCGGGATTCGAGTTGAGTTGGCTTGCGGGCTGGTTATAAAAGCAAGGGAAGGCCAAGACTCATTGAGGTAACATAGGGGGTTGAACGATGACTTTTGGGCTGTTCCTATTGTTCTCTATCGAATAAAGTTCGTGGTTGAAAGGAACTTTTGTGCCTTGTTCGTCCGACTTGTTCCAGACAAGTTTCACTCGTCGAGTTGTCTGTTCTGTACTACCTTTCATCGATGATTTCATCATAACTCAAGTTTACATATCCAATCGACGTGATTCTTCTTTGTGTTGTCTTCACAACTTGTTTTTCTATCATCTGTGAAAATTTCACAGTCATTGGATTTGTGTTTTGTGTCTACACGAGTTTCTTTGCAGATTTACAGAACTATTTTCTACTCGGTAGAACAAATTGATCGTTGTTTGATCTATTGATCATTACTTGAGTTTCTATCGACAGATTTGAGTGATTCTTCTTGTGTTTTCTTCGTGACTTGATCCTCTCTGATACATACCACTTTTGACATGGTGAAACACGTTTAGGTTAGTCTCATACACGGTTTTTCTAACAAATCGTTTTTTTGCCGAAGGGGTTGGGATTTAATTGTTTCTGCTGCGTAAGATTTTTAAATCTACCATTCACCCCCCCTCTGGTAGATTTTCATGTGCTCTTAGATCCTAAAATTGGTATCAGAGCCACGGTGCTCTAATCATTGTTATTTGCATGTATTTTCGACTAATCACCATGGAGAAATACTCCGCCAAACCTTGTGTGTTTGCCGGTATTGATTTTTAGGTATGGAAGGCACGCATGGAGGCTTTCATCTAGACACAAGGCTTCGCAATATGGGAGAAGGTATATAAGCCTTACGAAGTGCCACCAAACGATCAAGTTACGACTACAAACCTACGGGACGTCGACAACAACAACAAAGCCTGGAACTTGATCATCCAAGGACTCACTCAAAGCCACTTTGATCGTGTCGCGCACCTCCGATCAGCATACGATGTTTGGAGAGCTCTATGTGATTATCATGAAGGCTCCAACACAATCAAGGAGGTAAAACAAGATATGTTCAAAAAGGAATATATGCATTTCGAGATGCAACCCGGTGAGTCCATCGATGACCTCTTTGCTCGCTTCAATAAAATTCTCAGCATCTTACGTAGTGTCAATGTTAACTTTTCTGATGCTGAGAATTCTACGCAACTTCTTAGTGCATTAGACATGTCAATCTGGGAGATGAAAGTAACATCTATTCATGAATCAACTGTCATGAGTTCTCTAACTTTAGATGTACTGTATTCTGAACTAAAAACTCATGAAATTGACATCTTGTCACGTAAGAACCCAAACAAGTCTATTGCATTTGTCTCACAACGAGATATGTCTAGCTCCGGCCAATCATCATCTTGCAATACTCTTGCTTTGTTGTCCTCACTAACCCTGGAGCAGATCGAAGAATTTCCAGAAGAGGAGTTGGCACTCATCTCTACTAGATTCCCAAAAGCATTGCAAAATGTGAGAACTAGAAGGAGAGGAAGCTCCGGACCTCAACGCTGTTTTGAATGTGGTAAGACAGGACACTCTCGTACATAATGTCCTAACTTTTCAGGTCCGACTACCCGTGAAGAAAAACAAAGCAAGGTTCGGACCTCCTCTGGAAATTCCAACAAGAAGAAGAAGGGTACAATAGGACGCAAGATGATTGACAGCTTCATCACCGCACATCAAGAGCTCAGTTCAAGTGACATAGACTTTGAAAGTGATGAATATGATGATGACCTGGCCAACATATGCTTTCTGGCAGGCAAAACAAGATCAAGTTCAAGTCAGGAGGATGCAGAACACACCAGTGACGATGATGAGGTATGTTCTACTTGTAATGAAATGTGTGATGCTATTTCTCGTGCAACTGTTATTGTCAAGAAAAAGGACAAAAAACTTATGGATAATGCTGCTAAAATTGAATCACTAGAATCTGAAATCAACCGTTTAAGATCCTTGATTCCTAGTGATGATGCATGTCCCTCGTGTGACTTAATCTATGAACAATTGTCCACATTAAGAAGTGCACACTCCTCCATTCTAGATAGACTTGATGAAGAAATTGAAAAGAACAAAAAGCTTGCTGCACTTAATGATAAAAACCTAAAAGATGCTTCTTGTTCTACAGATGATTTGCACTGTTCTGCATGTGATATTCTTGATAAGAAACTAAAAGATGCAGTAAATGAAATTTCCATTCTGAACAATGCTTTACGTTCTCATGAAGTTAAATATTGTTGAAATTGCAAATTAAAAGGAAAATCTTCATGTGAAAATTGCCTTGATCTGTCCAATAAACTCGATAATATGCATAGGACATTAGATCAGTTTTGTGTTGGGAACAAAAATCTAAACTTGCTACTGAGTTCATCCAAATCTTATCATGATAAAATTGGTTTAGGTTTTGATTCTCATCTTTATTCTAAAACACATTCACCTCAAATTGTAAAATCATTTGGAAAAGGCTTAATCAAAACTGTCCCCAAACAAAACGATGTGATTTTTGAATCTGTAGGAGTGGTTTCTAATTCTATTTCTAATGTTGGGTGCTCATCTAGACATGATCACAAAATTAAATTTCATTGTACTTATTGTGATAAAGATGGTCATGTTGTAGATTTTTGTTATAGACTAGCTAAACAAATTAAAAGGGATAAAATGTCTGCTAGATCTCATAACTTTCATGCTAAACCTAAATTAGAAACATGCAACCTGCCTTAATGAGTCAGAAAGTTGAAAAGATAGTTTCCGGACCTTCTGATAAGAAATCAGCAAAGGCAGCTCCGGTAGTTCCGATTGCTCCGAGAGCTCCCGGACCTTCTGTTGTTCCCTCCGGAGCTTCAGTTTTTGTCTCTGGACCTTCTGCTTTTACCTCTGGAGCAACTGGTTTTCGCTCTAAACGAGTAACAACCTTGAAATCAATTGTTAAGAACAGAAAACCTCAAATCTTGACTCATAAACCTGCTGTTGTGTCACAGCTTTCGTGTGTTGTTCCTATTGGACGTCGCAAGGCTCAGTACTGGATTCCAAAATGCTTATTGACTAACCCCAGTATTGAGTCATCGACGTATTGTGCTTCTGTGTATGTTTCACGCTTGAGGAAGGAGAACATATGGATTGTTGATTCAGGATGCTCATGCCACATGACCGGTAACAGAGATTGGTTCTCCTCCCTCTCTTTTGTGTCACGTGTAGAGAATGTTACTTTTGTCGATAATTCTTCAACCCCTATTATTGCTAAAGGTTCGGATAGAGTAAATGATCACTACACTTTAAAAGATGTGGCACTTGTCAAAAACTTGAAGTACAACCTTCTTTCTGTTTCTCAATTGCTTGATGAGAATTTGGAAATAACTTTCACTAAAAATTGCTGCAAGGTTGTAAATTCAAATAGTGAGCTTTTGTTTAACATGTCTCGCTTTGTAAGAGTTTTTAAAGCTGATTTTGATATGTCAACTTCTGAGTGTCTCGTTGCAAATGATTCAAAAGAGTTATTTTTCTGGCATCGTAGACTTGGTCACATAGGCTTTGACCACCTCACTCGTATTAGTGCTCTTGATCGCATACGTGGTTTGCCTAAACTCAAAGGAGACAAAGATATTGTATGCTCTTCGTGTAGACATGCTAAGATGGTTGCAGGTTCACATGCTCCTCTCACGATTTCTATGACAACTGGACTTAGTCAACTTTTGCACGTTGACACCGTTGGTCTGGCACGAGTTCAATCCTTTGGAGGAAAATGGTACGTGCTCGTAATTGTTGATGACTATTCCAGATATTCTTGGGTTTACTTCATGGCATCTAAGAATGAAGCTTTTACTAATCTTAGGGCTTTAATTCTTAGACTATTAGTTGATCACCCATGATCCTTAAAAGTTATTAGAAGTGATAATGGAACTGAATTTAAAAACCAATTCTTTGATCACTTTTGTACTGAACATGGAATAGAACATCAATTTTCTTCACCATATGTTCCTCAACAAAACGGTGTTGTAGAAAGGAAAAACAGAACCTTAGTGGAGATGGCTAGGACTATGCTTGATGAATACCAAACTCCTAGAAAATTTTGGACAGATGCAGTTGCAACTGCCTGCTATGTTTCAAACCGTATTTTCTTGCGTGCAAAGCTAGGAAAAACAGTATATGAGCTTCGGTTTGGACATAGGCCTAGTGTCTCACATCTCAAGGTTTTTGGTTGCAAATGCTTTGTTAAGAAACATTGTAATCTTGATAAATTTGAAGCTAGATCCGTAGATGGCATGTTTCTTGGTTACCCATCTCACACTAGGGGATACCAAGTGCTTTTGCTTGGAACTAACAAAATTGTGGAGACTTGTGAAGTTTCTTTTGATGAAGCTAGCCCAGGTACTAGTGCCGGTATTGCAAGACCAGATCCATATCCTCAGGGGGAGGGTATTTTCGAAGATGAAGAAGAGATGGTGATACTGCCTGGAAGTTCCGAAGCTGACACGTGTCCAGCTCTGAACATTGAACAAGCTCCGGCTATCACCGATGCTGGTCCCGATCAACCACAAGTCACAAGCTCATCGATTTGTGATGAACATGAAGAAGAAGAAGCTTGTGATACATCTATTCACCCATTGATTTGCAAAGATCATCCCCCCACAACAGATTATTGGAAGCTTGCACGAACGAGTTACATGGTCCAGGTTTTGCGATCCAAACTCTCATGCTCATTCTGCCTTTGTTGCTTATTTTGAACCCAAAGATATATCACACGCACTCACTAATGAATCTTGGATTATTGCCATGCAAGAAGATTTAGAAAATTTTGAATGAAATAATGTTTGGCAACTAGTACCTCCACCTCAAGGTCACACTTCGATTAGAACTAAATGAGTGTTTAAAAATAAACAAAGTGAGGATGGGGTTGTGATTAGGAATAAGGCTAGGTTGGTTGCTCAAGGTTTCACTCAAGTTGAAGGTCTAGATTTTGATGAAACTTTTGCTCCCGTTGCTACATTAGAAGCCATAAGAATTTTGTCACCCTTTGCTGCATCTAAAGGTTTCAAGTTATATCAAATGGATGTTAAAAGTGCTTTTTTTAATGGCTACATAGATGAGGAGGTTTAAGTCAAGCAACCACTAGGTTTTGAAAATCCAGATTTTCCTAATCATGTTTACAAACTGTCCAAAGCCTTGTACGGTCTCAAACAAGCACCTAGAGCATGGTATGATAGGTTAAAAACATTCTTACTTGAAAAGGGGTTTACTATGGGCAAAGTTGATAAAACTCTTTTTGTGCTTAAGCATGGCAATGACTCATTATTCGTTCAAGTGTATGTGGATGATATTATCTTTGGTTGTGCTTCTCATGATCTTGTGTCCAAGTTTTCAACAATGATGAGTTCCGAATTTGAAATGAGTATGATGGGTGAACTCACTTACTTTTTGGGGCTGCAAATCAAGCAACCAAGGAGGGTACCTTTGTGCATCAAACAAAGTATACAAAAGACCTCCTAAGATGCTTCAACATGGACAAAAGCAAGCCTCTTCGGACACCAATGTGTACAACAACAACACTTGAACTTGATGAAGATGGTGAACTGATTGATCAAAAAGAATATAGAAGCATGATCGGATCACTTTTGTACCTCACGGCATCAAGACCGGACATACAATTCAGCGTATGTCTTTGTGCACGGTTTCAAGCTTCCCCACGTGTTTCACATCGTCAAGCCGTCAAAAGGATTCTCAGGTACTTACATGGAACTCAAGAATTTGGCATTTTTCTTTCTTCTTCCTCAACTGTTAATTTGAAAGCTTTTTCGGATGCTGATTTTGGGGGTTGTAGGATTGATAGGAAAAGTACTTCTAGTACTTGCCATTTTCTTGGTAACTCACTTGTTGCTTGGTCCTCTAGAAAACAAAGTTCAGTCGCACAATCCACAGCCGAATCTGAATACGTAGTTGCTGCTAGCGCTTGTTCACAAATTCTTTGGATTGTTCAAACACTTAAGGACTATGGGGTTGATCTAGATAGTGTTCCAATATTTTGTGATAACACTAGTGCTATTTGCATTGCTAAAAACCCTGTGCAACATTCGAGAACAAAGCACATTGACATTAGGTATCACTTTCTCCATGATAATGTTGAAAAAGGCAACATTGTTCTTCACCATGTAGATAACGAACAACAATTAGCTGACATTTTTACAAAACCTTTGGATTTCACTCATTTTTGCTACATTCGTAATGAAATAGGGGTTATGCACCCTCATGGATTAAATTGAGGGGGAGTTTTCAAAACTTGGGAAGTCTATGTGTGAATCTAAAATTAAAACAATATGAGCATAGTATTTCGTACATATATGACTTTGTGATTCCTTTTACATGCTGAAAGTTCTTACTACATTACTCGTGTTATACATTTTGTAGTTTTTGCCATGACTAGTAATTGGAATAATTACTTACACTAAATCTGGTCATGATTGAACTTTCTTGCTGTTTTGAATTTGTTGCATCCTCACAAGTGTTTTTAATCATAGAAACAATTAATCAAGTTATCAACTCACATGTTGAGCTTTTTTGGTCAAATAAAAAATTGAGAAAAGATCAAGAGAATATGCATGCATCGCACTTCTTCTTTTGAGATGGCTTATCATTGCACTCAGATATGAACTTGGAAGAAGTTGTGTATGACTAAAACCATGTCCTTAAGCTTGTGATTGTCAAATGACATAGGCTTGGCTTGGTTGGTTAGAATAAGGAAGATGCGCATATAATCTCTTGCAAATATCATATGATCTAAATTTGTGCTTTGAAAAATAATAAAATGCAGCAACAAGTGTCATGCTTTCAGGTATTGAAATAGTTAAGTTTGTGAGATCATGAATTGCTTAAATTGAAAAATATATTTGATCTCTAGCATGGCTTACACTACTTTATGTATCTCATTGATGTGATAGTGTAAGTTACTTGATAGTATGACTTGGATGAGCCTTGTTTATATGTATATGTTATAATATGCTCATAACAACTAAAGGGGGAGAGATAATTTCTTTATATCCTTATGACTTGCTAAATACATTGTCAAAGGGGGAGAAATTAATCACACATTGGCGTGATCCACATTGGCGTGATTCTTCTTAGAGGGAGAAGTATGAAAAGGGGAGAGATAATGTGCATGGGGAGAGATGATAAAGGGGGAGAGATATGTGAATTTCGAATTTCTGCATTTCTTCTTATTTTATTTCTGATTTACAAAAAGGGGAGAAATTGTTTTCATTGAAAAGGGGGAGAAATCGTTTTTCAAAACTTTTATGTGAATAAGCCAATGTTCGGATTTTAAATGGTGTTGCCAATGCATTCATCAAGGGGGAGATTGTGAGACCTATGTGTGCTGAATACATTGGCTTGTAGTGAATACATTGGCTTTGATGATAAAAGTTCTGAAATACTGCCAAAACTCCTTTTTATCTAGATCCGACTCTAGCTCCGAGCTACAGCAAGGTCTGACGGTAGGTCCGAATTGTTTTGGGTAGCTCCGGGTACGTTCGATGCTAGGTCCGACTTGTTGGCAAAGTCCGACTAGCTTTGGTTAGCTCTGGTCAGCTTGTATTTAGCTCTGACATGTCTTTGATAGCTCCGACATGTCTTTTCTAAGCTCCGACTTACTTTGTCTAGCTCCGGGTTTTGGGTCGACTAATTCTGTCTAGTTTTGGTAAGCTCCGACGCTAGGTTCTTCTAGTTTTGTAAGCTCCGACGGGATCTTGGTTATACTAGTTCTGGTAAGCTCCGGCTCAAGCTCCGGTTTGCTTTTGCAAGGTCCGGAACTTGACCGCAATGCTTCTTCTTTTCATTTGCAATATTTCGTACTTGCTTTACATCTCTGGGAAGATTACTTAGTATTCATTTGCTAAGTTTTTGGTGCATTTTGGTTGATATGGATGATATCGTTTTTACTGTGGTTTTGCAACATGCTCATGTGGGGCGCTCACATAAGGTGCTGTGTTCGGAACAGACGTGAGTCAAGTCGAGGACTTGTGCTCGTATGGATTGTCTGTTTATTCATGTGCAGCTGTTGCTTGAGTTCAAGTCATGGCTGGTGACAGGATCCCTTGGAATAGTCTCAGGGACGAGATGAGGTTCCAACAACCAAGTTCAGGAGGAATTGTGGTTGAGCGGGTCAGGAGGTCGCGCAGGATGATTGAATCAAGGGCAGTGCATATGAAGTTCGAAGGAAGGTGTTCGCACGTATGCATGTAGTGCATGATGTGGCAACATGGTTCTGAAGACGGATTATGGAAGGAAGATCTGATTGGAAGGATCGTATCATAATGGATGATGACTACAGCTGCTCACTATGTCGATTATGGCTCGGTATGGAAATATCGAGTTGGTTATGGTAGATTTTGTGTGCTGCACGAAAGTTGAGTTGTGTTTAGGAATACAGGACGTGTTCTGAGTTTGTTAGGAAGTCTCGAGATTGTTTCTATCTACGTATAGGAAAATCTTGAGCAGTTATGGTTAGATGGGATTTGTGATCAGGGTAGGATCAGAATCCGGATCCGAGTTGAGTTGGCCTGCGGGCTGGTTATAAAAGCAAGGGAAGGCCAAGACTCGTTGAGGTAACATAGGGGGTTGAACGATGACTTTTGGGCTGTTCTATTGTTCTCTATCGAATAAAGTTCGTGGTTGAAAGGAACTTTTGTGTCGTGTTCGTCCGACTTGTTCCAGACAAGTTTTACTCGTCGAGTTGTCAATTCTGTACTACCTTTCATCGATGATTTCATCATAACTCAAGTTTTACATATCCAGTCGACGTGATTCTTCTTTGTGTTGTCTTCACAACTTGTTTTTCTATCATCTGTGAAAATTTCACAGTCATTGGATTTGTGTTTTGTGTCTACACGAGTTTCTTTGCAGATTTATAGAACTGTTTTCTACTCGGTAGAACAAATTGATCATTGTTTGATCTATTGATCATTACTTGAGTCTCTCTCGACAGATTCGAGTGATTCTTCTTGTGTTTTCTCTGTGACTTGATTCTCCTTGATATATACCACTTTTTACACGGTGGAACACATTTAGATTAGTCTCATACACAATTTTTCTAACAAATCGTTTTTCTGCCGAAGGGGTTGGGATTTAATTGTTTCCGCTGTGTAAGATTTTTAAATCTACCATTCACCCCCGCTCTGGTAGCTTTTCATGTGCTCTTCGATCCTACAGATGCCGAGGTCTTCACAGTTGTCCTGGAAAGCTGCACTGGTGAACTAGGTCCCGTTGTCGGTGATGATCCTGTTGGGTACCCCAAACCTGCAGGGACTTGATGAACCTGGTTGCAGACTCCTTGTTGATGTTGATCATTGGGGCTTCCTCCGGCCACTTGGTGCACTTGTCTACAGCGATGTAGAGTAACTGGTACCCTCTGACTGCCCTGGGAAAGGGTCCCAAGACATCCAGGCAACAGGCCGCAAAAGGCCAGGAGGGCAGGATCATTTACAGCGTTTGCGCCGGAGTGTGAATTTGCTTGGCGTGGAACTTGCACGCCTTGCATATCTTGACTAGCTTGACAGTGTCATGTAGTGTTGTTGGCCAGTAGAAGCCATACCGGAAGGCTTTGCCAACCAGCGTGTGGGAAGCTGCGTGATTCCTGCACTCTCCTTCGTGGATCTCTGCGAGCAAGTCACAGCCTTCCTCCCAAGCTATGCACCGTAGCATCACACCGTTGGCGCCACACTGACAGAGGCCACCTTCTATGGGCGTAGCATTTCTCCATCCTCATGATCCTCTTAGCGGATACTGGATCCTCCGGGAGGATGTTGTTCTTCAGATAGTACCGGATCTCCGTGATCCATATATCGGGACTCTCCTGAGCTTTTGGATCTTGGGCGCCGTGTAGGATCGAAGAGCACGTGAAATGCTACCAGAGGGGGGTGAATGGTAGATTTAAAAATCTTACGCAGCGGAAACAATTAAACCCCAAACCCTTTCGGTAGAAAAACGATCTGTTAAAGAAATCATGTGTGAGACTAATCTAAACGTGTTTCACAGTGAAAAAAGTTATGGATATCAGAGAGAATCAAGTCACGAAGACAAAACAAAAAGAATCACTCAAATCCGTTGAGAAAAACTCAAGTTATGATCAAAAGATCAAACAATGGTCAATCTGCCCTACCCGAGAAAAAACAGTTCTGGAACGCTGCAAAGAAACTCGTGTAGATCATAGACCACAAATCCAATGACCGTGAAGTTTTTACATATGATAGACAATCAAGTTGTGAAGACAGCCCAAAAAGAATCACGTCAAGTGGATCTGTAAAACTCGAGTTATGATAAAACCACCAACAAAAGGTAGTGCTGTCCAGAAACTCGACGAGTAAAACTTGTCTGGAACAAGTCGGACGAACAAGGCACAAAAGTTCCTTCAAACTACGAATTTTATTCCATAGAACACAAGAGGAACAGCCCCAAAGTCGTCTACCATGAGCTTTGGCCTTCCCTCGCTTATATAACCAGCCCTTAGGCCATCCCAATCTCAACTAGGACTCCAATCCTAATCCGATCACAATCGGAACTTTCCATAACTGCTTAGGACTCTTCTATACGCAGATAGAAGCAATCTTAAGACTTCCAAACACCTTAGAAACGTATCCCACATTCCTAAACAACTTAAATTCGTGACCCACACGAAATCCTAACATAACCAACTCGATATTTCCATACCGAGCCATAACCGACTCGGCTAGCAGCCTAAGTCTTCAACCGATACGATCCGATCCTTCCGATCAGATCTTCCTTCCATAATCCATCTCTAGAAGCATATTGCCACGTCATGGACCTCATGCACACGTGCGAACACCTTCCTTTGACCTTCATATGCACTGCCCTTGATTCAATCATCCTGCGCGACCTCCTGACCCGCTCAACCACAGTTCCTCCCGAACTTGGTTGTTGGAACCTCATCTCCTCCTGAGACTAGTCCAATGGATCCTATCACCAGCCATGACTTGAACTCAAGCAACACCTGCACATGAACAAACAAACAATCCATACGAGCCCAAGTCCTCGACTTGACTCAAGTTAGTTCCGAACACAACACCTTACGTGAGAACCTCACATAAGCATGTTGCAAAAACACAGTAGAAACGATATCAACCATATCATACAAAACGCACCAAAAACTTAGCAAATGAATACTAAGCAATCTTTCCAACAATGTAAAGCAAGTACGAAACATTGCAAATGAAAAGCAGAAGCACTTAGGTCAAGTTCCGGACCTTGCCAGAGCAACCCGGAGCTTGAGCCGGAGCTAACAAAAGCTAGTAGAACCTAGCGCTGGAGCTTAACAAAGCTGGTAGATCCTAGCACCGGAGCTTACCAAAAACTAGTCAAAACTAGTCAACCCAAAACCGAAGCTAGACAAAGTACGTCGGAGCTTAGCAAAAGCATGCCGGAGCTATCAAGTATATGTCGGAGCTAACAAAGACATGCCGGAGCTAACAAAGACATGCCAAAGCTAACAAAGACATGCCGGAGCTAAAGATAAAGCTCACCGGAGCTAACCAAAGCTAGTCGGATCTTACCAAGAAGCCAGACCTAGCATCTAACGTAGCCGGAGCTACCCAAAACAAGCCGGACCAACCGACGGACCTTGCTGTAGCTCGGAGCTAGAGTCGGACCTTGACAAAAAGGTGTTTTGGTGATATTTAAACTTTTATCATCAAAGCCAAGTGTATTCACTGCAAGCCAATGTATTCAGCACACATAGGTCTTACAATCTCCCCCTTGATGAATGCATTGGCAAAACCATCTAAAATCCGAACATTGGCTTATTCACATAAAAGTTTTTGAAAACAATTTCTCCCCCTTTGTAAATCAAAAGTAAAAAGAGAAGAAAATGAAAATCTCTCCCCCTTTATTATCTCTCCTTATGCACATATTCTCTCTCTCTTCATGCTTATCTCTCCCCCTTTGACAATGTATTCAGCAAGTCATGAGATATAAACAAATTATCTCTCCCTCTTTAGTTGTTATGAGCATATTATAACATATACATATAAACAAAGCTCATCCAAATCATACTATCAAGTACCTTACATTGTCACATCAAGGAAATACATAAGGTAGTGTAAGCCATGCTAGAGATCAAATGTAATTTTTCAATTTAAGCAAATCATGATCTCACAAACTTAACTATTTAAAAACCTGAAAGCATGACACTAGTTGCTGCATTTTATTATTTTTCAAAGCATAAATTTAGATCATATGATATTTGCAAGAGATTATATGCGCATCTGCCTTATTCTAACCAACCAAGCCACGCCTATGTCATTTGACAATCAGAAGCTTAAGGACATGGTTTTAGTCATACACAACTTCTTCCAAGTTCATATCTAAGTGCAATGACAAGCCATCTCAAAAGAAGAAGTGCGATGCATGCATATTCTCTTGATCTTTTCTCAATTTATATTTGTTCATAAAAACTCAACATGTGAGTTGATTACTTGATTAATTCTTTATGATTAAAAGCATTTGTGAGCATGCAACAAGTTCAAAATAGCAAGAAAGTTCGACCATGACCAGATTTAGTGTAAGTAATTATTCCAATTACTAGACATGGCAAAAACTACAAAATGTATAACACGAGTAATGTAGTACGAACTTTCAGCATGTAAAAGGAATCACAAAGTCATATATATATGAAATACTATGCTCATATTATTTTAATTTCATATTCACACATAGACTTCCCAAGTTTCAAAAAACTCTCCCTCAATTTAAGCCATGAGGATGCATAATCCCTATTTCACTACGAATGTAACAAAAACGAGTGAAATCCAAAGATTTTGTAAAAATGTCAGCCAATTGTTGTTCGGTATCTACATGGTGAAGCACAATGTTTCCCTTTTCAACGTTATCTCGGAGAAAGTGATACCTAATATCAATGTGCTTAGTTCTAGAATGTTGCACGGGGTTTTTGGCAATGCAAATAGCACTAGTATTATCACAAAACAGTGGAACACTATCTAGATCAACCCCATAGTCCTTAAGTGTTTGAACAATCCAAATAATTTGTGAGCAAGCACTAGCAGCAGCTACATATTCAGATTCAGCTGTGGATTGTGCAACCGAATTTTTTTTATAGAGGACCAAGCAACAAGAGAATTACCAAGAAAATGATAAGCACCGGAAGTACTTTTCCTATCAATCCTACAACCCCCAAAATCAGCATCAGAAAAAGCTTTCAAAGTAACGGTTGAGGAAGAAGGAAGAAAAATGCCAAATTCTTGAGTTCCATGTAAGTACCTGAGAATCCTTTTGACGGCTTGACGATGTGAAACACGTGGGGAAGCTTGAAACCGTGCACAAAGACATACGCTGAATTGTATGTCCAGTCTTGATGCCGTGAGGTACAAAAGTGATCCGATCATGCTTCTATATTCTTTTCGATCCACGGATTCATCATCTTCATCAAGTTCAAGTGTTGTTGCTGTTCCCATTGGTGTCCGAAGAGGCTTGCTTTTGTCCATGTTGAAGCGCCTGAGGAGGTCTTTGGTATACTTCGTTTGATGCACAAAGGTACCCTCCTTGGTTTGCTTGAGTTGCAGCCCCAAAAAGTAAGTGAGTTCACCCATCATACTCATTTCAAATTCGGAACTCATCATTGCTGAAAACTTGGACACAAGATCATGAGAAGCACAACCAAAGATAATATCATCCACATACACTTGAACGAATAATGAGTCATTGCCATGTTTAAGCACAAAAAGAGTTTTATCAACCTTGCCCATGGTAAACCCCTTTTCAAGTAAGAATGTTTTTAACCTGTCATACCATGCTCTAGGGGCTTGTTTGAGACCGTATAAGGCTTTGGACAATTTGTAAACATGATTAGGAAAATCTATATTTTCAAAACCTGGTGGTTGTTTGACATAAACCTCCTCATCTATGTAGCCATTAAGAAAAGCACTTTAAACATCCATTTGAAATAGCTTAAAACCTTTAGATGCTGCAAAAGCTAACAAAATTCTTATGGCTTCTAATCTAGCGACAGGAGCAAAAGTTTCATCAAAATCTAGACCTTCAAGTTGAGTGAAACCTTGAGCAACCAACCTAGCCTTATTCCTAACCACAACCCCATCCTCACTTTGTTTATTTTTATATACCCATTTAGTTCCAATTAAAGTGTGACCTTGAGGTGGAGGTACAAGTTTCCAAACATTATTTCTTTCAAAATTTTCTAACTCTTCTTGCATGGCAGTAATCCAAGATTCATTAGTGAGTGCATGTGATATATCTTTGGGTTCAAAAGAAGCAACAAAAGCAGAATGAGCATGAGAGTTTGGATCGCAAAACCTGGACCGTGTGACTCGTTCATGCAAGCTTCCAATCATCTGTTGTGGGGGGTGATCTTTGTAAAAACGTAGGGGAACAGATGTCTCACAAGCTTCTTCTTCATTAGGTTCATCGTAGATTGTTGAGCTTGTTACTTGTGGACGATCAGGACCAGCAGAGGTGATAGCCGGAGCTTGTTCAATGTTCGGAGCTGGACACATGTCAGCTTCGGAACTACCAGGCAGTATCACCGGCTCTTCTTCATCTTCGAAAATACCCTCCTCCTGAGGATACGAATCTGGTCCTGCAACATCGAAGCTAGTACCTGGGCTAGCTTCATCAAAAGACACTTCACAAGTCTCCACAATTTTGTTAGTGTCAAGTAAAAGCACACGGTAGCCTCTAGTATGAGATGGATAACCAAGAAACATGCCATCAATGGATCTAGGTTCCAATTTATCAAGGTTACCATGTTTCTTAATAAAGCATTTGCAACCAAAGACCCGAAAGTGTGTAACACTAGGCCTATGTCCAAACCGGAGCTCATATGGTGTTTTACCTAGCTTAGCACGCAAGAAAACACGATTTGAGACATAACAAGCGGTTGCTAACGCATCAGCCCAAAATTTCCTAGGAGTTTGATATTCATCAAGCATAGTCCTAGCCATCTCAACTAAGGTTCTGTTCTTTCTTTCTACAACACCGTTTTGTTGAGGTACATATGGTGAATAAAGTTGATGATCTATTCCATTTTCAGCACAAAAGTAATCAAAAGATTGATTTTTAAATTCAGTTCCATTATCACTTCTAATTGCCTTTAATGATCCCGGGTGATCAATTGATAATCTAAGAAATAAAGTTCTAAAGTGACTAAAAACTTCATTCTTAGACGCCATAAAGTAAACCCAAGAGTATCTAGAATAATCATCAACAATAAGAAGAACATACCATTTACCTCCAAAGGATTGAACATGTGAAGGTCCTACGGTGTCAAGATGCAAAAGTTGACATGGTTCAGTTGTCATGATCATTGAGAGAGGAGTATGTGAACCTGCAACCATCTTAGCATGTCTACAAGAAGAGCACACAGTTTCTTTGTCCCCTTTAAGCTTAGGCAGCCCACGTATGCGATCAAGAGCACTAACACGAGTTAGGTGATCAAAGCCTACGTGACCAGGTCTACGATGCCAAAAATATAAGTCCTTTGAATCATTAGCAACTAGACACCTATGTTTAGAGGAATACATATCAAAATCAGCTTTAAAAACTCTTCCAAACCGAGACATGTTAAAAATAAGCTCACTATTTGAACCTACAACTTTGCAGCAATTTTTATTGAAAATAATTTCTAGATTTTCATCTAGCAATTGTGTAACATAAAGCAAGTTGTATTTCAAATTTTTGACAAGTGCCACATCCTTCAAAGTGTAGTGATCATTTACTCTAACCGAACCCTTAGCAATTATAGGAGTTGAAGAATTATCGGCAAAAGTAACATTCTCTACACGTGACACAAAAGAGAGGGAGGAGAACCAATCTTTGTTACCGGTCATGTGGCGTGAGCAACCTGAATCCACAATCCAAATGTTCTCCTTCCTCAAACGTGTAACCTACATAGAAGCACAATACGTCGATGACTCAATACTGGGGTTAGTCAAAAGGCATTTAGGAATCCAGTACTGAGTCACGCGACGTGCAGTAGGAAAAACACGCGAAAGCTGAGACAAAACAGCAGGTTTATGAGTCAAAGATTGAGGTTTTTCTGTTCTTAACAGTTGATTTAGAAGTTGTTACTTGTTTAGAGTGAATACCAGTAGCTCCGGAGGTAAAAGCAGAAGGTCCGGAGGCAAAAAATTGAAGCTCCAAAGGGAACAACAGAAGATCCGGGAGCTGTCGGAGCTATCAGAACTACCGGAGCTGCCTTTGTAGATTTCTTGCCAAAAGTTCTAGAAGCTACCTTTTCAAATTTCTGACTCATTAAAGCAGGTTGTATGTTTCTAATTTTCAGTTTAGCATGAAAGTTAAGAGATCTAGCAGACATTCTTTCCCTTTTCTGTTGTTTAGCTAGTCTATAACAAAAATCTATGACATGACCATCTCTACCACAGTAGGTACAATGAAACTTAATTTTGTAATCATGTCTAGATGAGCACCCAACATTAGAAACATAATTAGAAAGCACTCCTGCAGATTTGAAAACCACTTCTTTTTGTTTAGGAACTGTTTGAATCAAACCACTTCCTAATGACTTTACAATTTTAGGTGGATGTGCCTTAGCGTGAATATGAGAATCAAAACCGAAACCAGTTTTATCTTTGTAAGACTTGGAAGAATTCAGCAGCAAGTTTAGATTCTTATTCCCATTACAAAACCGACCTAGTGTCCTATTCATGTCATCAAGTTTCTTAGACAAGTCTAGGCAGTTTGCACATGAAGTTTTTCCTTTTAGTTTGCAATTGGAACAATTTTTAACTTCATGAGATCGTAAAGCATTGTTCAGAATGGAAATTTCATTCATTGCATCTTTTAGTTTCTTATCAAGATTTTCACATGCAGAACAATGCAAATCATCTGTAGAACAAGAAGCATCTTTTAAATTTTTATCACTAAGTGCAACAAGCTTTTTGTTCTTTTCAATTTCTTCATCAAGTCTATCTAGAGTGGAGGAGTGTGCACTTCTTAATGTGGACAATTGTTCATAGATTAAGTCACATGAGGGACATGCATCATCACTAGGAATCAAAGTTTTTAACCGGTTAATTTCAGACTCTAGTGATTCAATTTTAGCAGCATTATCCCTAAGCTTTTTGTCCTTTTTCTTGACAATAATAGTTGCACGAGAAATAGCATCACACATTTCATTGCAGGTAGAACATACCTCATCGTCTTCACTGCTGTGTTCTGCATCCTCTTGACTTGATCTTGATCTTGTTTTGCCCGCCATGAAGCATAAGTTGGCCAGATCGTCATCATCTTCATCACTTTCAAAGTCTATATCACTTGAACTAAGTTCTTGAAGTGCGGTGATGAAGCTGTTAATCATCTTGCGTCCTATGGTACCCTTCTTCTTCTTCTTGTTGGAGTTTCCAGAGGAGGTCCGGACCTTGCTTTGTTTTTCTTCCCGGGTGGTCGGACCTGAAAGGTTAGGGCATTCTGTACGAAAGTGTCCTATTTTACCACACTCAAAACAGCGTTGAGGTCTGGAGCTTCCTCTCCTTCTAGTTCTCACATTTTGCAATGCTTTTGAGAATCTAGTAGAGATGAGTGCCAACTCCTCTTCTGGAAATTCTTCGATCTGTTCCAGGGTTAGCGAGGACAACAAAGCAAGAGTATTGCAAGATGATGATTGGCCGGAGCTAGACATATCACGTTGTGAAACAAATGCAATAGACTTATTTGGGTTCTTTCGTGCTAGAATATCAATTTCATGAGTTTTTAGTTTAGAATAAAGTACATCTAATGTAAGAGAACTCATGACAGTTGATTCACGAATGGATGTTACTTTCATCTCCCAAACTGATATGTCTAATGCACTAAGAAGTTGTCTAGCATTCTCAGCATCAGAAAAATTAACATTGACACTACGTAAGTTGCTGAGGATTTTATTGAAACGAGCAAAGAGGTCATCGATAGACTCACCTGGTTGCATCTCAAAACGCATATATTCCTTTTTGAACATATCTTGTTTGACCTCCTTGATTGTGTTGGAGCCTTCATGATAATCACAAAGAGCTCTCCAAACATCGTATGCTGACCGGAGGTGCGCGACACGATCAAAGTCGCTTTGAGTGAGTCCTTGGATGATCAAGTTTCGGGCTTTGTTGTTGTTGTCGATGTCCCTTAGGTTTGTGGCCGTGACTTGATCATTAGGTGGCACTTCATAAGGCTTATACACCTTCTCCCATATTGCAAAGCCTTGTGCCTGGATGAAAGCCTCCATGCGTGCCTTCCAAACCTGGAAATCAATACCAGAAAACACACAATGTTTGGCGGAGTACTTCTCCATGATGATTAGTCAAAAACACGTGCAAATCACAAAGATTAGAGTACCGTCGCTCTGATACCAATTGTAGGATCGAAGAGAACGTGAAATGCTACCAGAGGGGGGGTGAATGGTAGATTTAAAAATCTTACGCAGCGGAAACAATTAAACCCCAAACCCTTTCAGCAGAAAAATGATCTGTTAAAGAGATCATGTGTGAGACTAATCTAAACGTGTTTCACCGTGACAAAAGTGATGGATATCAGAGAGAATCAAGTCACGAATACAATACAAAAAGAATCACTCAAATCCATTGAGAAAAACTCAAGTTATGATCAAAAGATCAAACACTGGTCAATCTGCCCTACCCGAGAAAAAACAGTTCTGGAACGCTGCAAACAAACTCGTGTAAATCATAGACCACAAATCCAATGACCGTGAAATTTTGACATATGATAGACAATCAAGTTGTGAAGACAACCCAAAAAGAATCACGTCAATTGGATCTGTAAAACTCGAGTTATGATAAAACCACCGACGAAAGGTAGTGCTGTCCAGAAACTCGACGAGTAAAACTTGTCTGGAACAAGTCGGACGAACAAGGCACAAAAGTTCCTTCAAACTATGAATTTTATTCAATAGAACACAAGAGGAACAGCCCCAAAGTCGTCTACCACGAGCTTTGGCCTTCCCTCGCTTATATAACCAGCCCTTAGGCCATCCCAATCTCAACTAGGACTCCAATCCTAATCCGATCACAATCGGAACTTTCCATAACTGCTTAGGACTCTTCTATACGCAGATAGAAGCAATCTTCAGACTTCCAAACACCTTAGAAACGTATCCCACATTTCTAAACAACTCAAATTCGTGACCCACACGAAATCCTAACATAACCAACTCGATATTTCCATACCGAGCCATAACCGACTCAGCTAGCAGCCTAAGTCTTCAACCGATACGATCCGATCCTTCCGATCAGATCTTCCTTCCATAATCTGTCTCTAGAAGCATAATGCCACGTCATGCACCTCATGCACACATGAGAACACCTTACTTTGACCTTCATATGCACTGCCCTTGATTCAATCATCCTGCGCGACCTCCTGACCCGCTCAACCACAGTTCCTCCCGAACTTAGTTGTTGGAACCTCATCTCCTCCTGAGACTAGTCCAATGGATCCTGTCACCAGCCATGACTTGAACTCAAGCAACACCTGCACATGAACAAACAAACAATCCATACGAGCCCAAGTCCTCGACTTGACTCAAGTTAGTTCCAAACACAACACCTTACGTGAGAACCTCACATAAGCATGTTGCAAAAACACAGTAGAAACGATATCAACCATATCATCCAAAACGCACCAAAAACTTAGCAAATGAATACTAAGCAATCTTTCCAACAATGTAAAGCAAGTAAAAAACATTGCAAATGAAAAGCAGAAGCACTTAGGTCAAGTTCCGGACCTTGCCAGAGCAACCCGGAGCTTGAGCCGGAGCTAACAAAAGCTAGTAGAACCTAGCGCCGGAGCTTACCAAAGCTAGTAGATCCTAGCACCGGAGCTTACCAAAAACTAGTCAAAACTAGTCAACCCAAAACCGGGGCTAGACAAAGTACGTCGGAGCTTAGCAAAAGCATGTCGGAGCTATCAAGTATATGTCGGAGCTAACAAAGACATGCCGGAGCTAACAAAGACATGTCGGAGCTAACAAAGACATGCCAGAGCTAAAGATAAAGCTCACCGGAGCTAACCAAAGCTAGTCGGATCTTACCAAGAAGCCGGACCTAGCATCTAACGTAGCCGGAGCTACCCAAAACAAGCTGGACCTACCGACGGACCTTGTTGTAGCTCGGAGCTAGAGTCGGACCTTGACAAAAAGGTGTTTTGGTGATATTTAAACTTTTATCATCAAAGCCAAGTGTATTCACTACAAGCCAATGTATTCAGCACACATAGGTCTTACACGCCGGGTAATCTGGGGTCCCCAGTGACGCACAAGAACCTCAACGGGCCCCATGGTTGCAGGGCCGCCGTGATCGCTAGCTCTGTCGTGCTGGGCTCACCTTCTTTGTTAGAACCCGCAGGCCTAGCATTTGGCTGCTCCAACCTCCTGCTGAAGACCCCTTCAGGGACCGGGGCTCCCGTGGATGCCATGGTTGACAAAGCATCAGCGATGGAGTTGTTGGTGCGTGGCACATTGTTGACGGCTCCTAAGATATAATAACAAATCATCCCTGGCAACAGCGCAAGAAATGCTTGTTGGTATTTCTTATGCACCATTAACTAAACATCTCCAACTGATGTGTCAGAAATGCTTGTTAATGGTACTATTGGATCACAGAGTGAGTTCCGCAAGCGCACGGAGCTATCATTGTAGCATTTCCCCTTAAGAGTATTCCCAATGGTGTCATTTATTTGATCCCAAAGGAAGGCAGGGAAGAGATATAACAATCATCAAGTGGAAAGGGTAGAAAGGTCTAGGTATGAATCTAGTAAGGATGGATAAAATAATAGTGGAGGTAGTGTGAGACACAAAATCTTTCAAGTCTAAGGGAGATAAGAGGATCCTAGAGGTTAGTTAAGGTTGAGAGTTATGGTGGTACTCCTACTATGCTCTATTGTACATATACATAGTCTAAACTAATTATCCATAAGCTAGATTAATAGTGAATACATATGTTATGTGGTTCAACACATCGAGCACGGGCTTACCCCTAGAAATACTAGGGTGACTCCCGCCAAGAGCCTGTGGCATAGCCGAACGTGGAGGATTACAAAGGACAGCTAGGGCTGTCACCACCTACTTCCTACCTCTTCAATCTGTGGGTCTACGAGACATACAATGCTACTTAGCTATCCTAGCACCATGCTAGCATATTAAGTAATTACCTTAAGAGCCTAGGCACAAGCCATCCTAAGGCAATGAA
This sequence comes from Tuctoria greenei, assembly GCA_036927565.1. Lineage (NCBI taxonomy): Eukaryota > Viridiplantae > Streptophyta > Magnoliopsida > Poales > Poaceae > Tuctoria > Tuctoria greenei. The sequence goes on from JAYESD010000006.1 coordinate 122,781,886, forward strand.
TTGAATCATCATTGAACCAATGTTGATACATAGCATAATTATCCATACTAACCTAGTTATGTTATAATTAACTAGACTATAGTGGGGGTCTATAGGTTCTATGATAATGAGATATGTTCATGATGAAACAGTCATAGAAGTTATACCTTCCACATACATGGAGTCCACAATCAAACAAGAAACGCTTTGCCCAAGTATATGTATAAGTAGAGACTAAAGATACTATCTTTATTATGCATAAAGTAACAAATACAAGAAAGAATACATGAGCCATACCTTTCCCAATGTAGGATTGGGAAGAGAGAGACTCCTTACTCCTTTCCCAATTTGGACTTGGGACTAGAGACTCTCCTCTCTACAACCTAACTCATCTAAGACTATGGATGATAGTGTATGCAATAGAGATGAAGCTCAAGTGGTGTGTGTTGAAGTGAGGGGTAGGGGTCCTATTTATACTATGTTGAGGTCGGTTCCCGCCACCAAAAGCGCACGAATCAGTCACCATTGACTCCAGGGAGCCAGGAGGAGCCAACACGTGGAGGCTGACCGAGTTTGGTGCAAAGACCAGGTCGGCCGACCCCCTGGTTCGGCCGACCTGGTCATTGCACTGTTTCTCGTGTGCTTTCTACAGGTGGCTGCCAGGTGGGTCCCATTGATGTATATGGGTGATACAGCGTTGGATCTCCTCGGATACTTCTGTTTGTGGGCCATTTGATCCATAGGATGCCACGTGTCCTCGCCTGATTGGCTGGGATGATATTTTATTGGATTGTTCCATCTACATTTCCTCATTTCCTGTATAAAATGCTGCATACACATATTTCTCCAAGTCCAAGTGGAATTGGGTTAGATAGATAGGTGATGTGTGCGTGAAATGACAAATCCTTCACATAATTGAGTTAAATTGATGGGTCAAATTGGTATATAACAGCCGTCAACAAACTCCTCCAAGCTTATCCTTTGCTCGTCCTGAGCAAAGTCAAGACTTTAGGTTGATGATCAGGAGTTGCTACAATATCTTATTTTCAAAGGTATCCAATTCACAACAAGATACTCTACCTAGTATTGCAGAAATTGGCTATGATACCCTACCTTTCTTAAGTTATCATGGGGCTTATGCTTTTTCATCTTCATGAGTAGTTGAAAGGTAGAATAGCAATTGGAGCAAACATAGACTAGAAATCAAGTTCCACTTAAATCCCGGAGAATTCAATTTAGCTATTAAGTACCTCAATTTGATTCTCTCAGTCACTCCTTTGTGGATAGTGGAAATATTTCCTTACCAGAGCATTGTGCCTCTACTATTCCTACTCATTAAATATGGCTTGTATGTGGAGCTTGGTAAAGAAAGTAAGTAGGCATATTTGCATCACATATATTGCTAAGTCAAAAGAGTAAGCCTTTGGAGAAGTCAAATCAAAACTTTTTGATTCAAGACTATGCATGTGTGATGGAGTGGAAGTGGATGTGGATACTTGAGATAACTCGTTTTTGGTATAATCTCTCTTTCTTTTGCAGGGATGAAACATGGCTACTTTTCTTTTCTCTTTTTTTTTTCTCTCATGCTTATGATGTAAGCATGCTTTTTTTTCATTTTCTTTTTGTATCCATGTCTTCTACTCCCTTTCTTTGCAATGAATTTTGAAGAGAGTGCTAAACATGAATAACATGGAGTTTCTCTTTTTATTGTGGTATGGTGGATATGATGGACGTTTTGCTTACTTCTAGTGTAGAAGTATAGCATGTGGAAGTGAAGTCTTGAATTCAAAAAGAGTTGAATGATTTCTCACATAGGTCTATACTAGTTTGACTAGGCTCAATGTGAAAGCAAATAGCATATGCATAAGGTTTTGTCTATGTATGAATATCATATGGCTTTGGTAGGTATTTCCAATCAAATGAGGGAAACTTAAATCTTTTTAGAATTTCTCCGGAAATCTAAGTTTTACTTTCAAACTAGGACTAGCAGTCCTATTACCAATTCTAATCTTGCAACAACCTAGAATCAGATCAAGCTTTTGCTACCCACAACTTCCAAATTAAGGTAAAAGTATTTCAAACCAATGAAAGCAATATTCGGAGAGTAGCAAGTTGTAAACTAGAGATTTAGGAAAATAAAACAGAGCAACTATTCATCATTTCATCTATATGAATACTAAATCATTCCTACCGCACATCTTTATTTGATGAAAGCAAATATAACCTATATTTTTTTTTTAAATGCAAGGTGCATGATGGATGGAAAACAAATATGCAAGGAATGTGATACATGTTACCTCAAGTGGGGGTCCTCCCCCAATCTTGTTCTTCAACTACCTCCGTTATAGGGGTTGAACCCTTGATGAAGGAAGTATGCTGCAAGATCGGCTTGTTGTTGTTATAGCGCCGTGTTGAAGTTGGTGAATTGAGCATCCATGTGTTGTTTCCAATCTTGGGTACCTTGAACATGCTCTTGGAGTGTTCTGTGGATGTCACCCATTCTCACTTCAAGTTCTCCCATACGTCTAGTGAGGTCCGTCATTCCTTGGCTATAGTCATGATGACTTCTAGCCAAAAAGGAACGACGTCCTCTCATGGATGTTGGGGGCAAGCTGCTAGAGCTTGAAGAGGATAAGGGTTGATCCCTTTGCCATTCTTGCCAATATGATCCCCCAGTCTCATATGTCGGAGGTTGAGTCCATCCGGGCGCATAACCCATTAGGTTCTCTTCCCCTTGGTATTCATGGACCGAAGAGATTATCGGTGGCATGCTTGTGGCTACAGCCCTCGCGTGATTCCTTGTTATCCTGCCAGAGACATTACTTCTTCTTGCTTCCTCAAGGGGAAGAAGATTAATGGTTAGCTTCCAGCATTTGTACAAATGAAAATCCGGGTTAGGTAATCGAATTTCATTGACAAAGTCGGGATAGAAAAATATCAAGGACCCATCTTGATCATGCTTAAGGGTATGTCCTTGCACTAAATAGTCTTCATCAATTAATTCTCATTCAGTTTCAATGTATTCAAATGAAGATTATTTAAGTTCTCCTACCCTATCAGCAATATGAGTAATCAATGAAGTGCATTCAATTGGTCCTGATTTTGAAATGTAATCTAACCATTGTGTCATCATGACTTTGACTGGAGCAACTTTTATCTTTTTAGTCATGGCAAACAAAATTTTCAATTCATCATCTCGCACAACCCTAACATCTCCCTTAGGGAACATAATCATAGCCACCAATCTATGCATGAAGCGTAAGGTAGGGTTTAGGATGTGGCTATTCCTAGGATCCCTACATGTGACCTCACTAGTTAGCTCATGCCAAAAACTTTGTTTGTTAAACTTAGGCAAATTGTCTAAATCTAGCAAACACCATTTATGGAAGCCTAGGATGCTACCTAATTCTTTACATAGGATGTTGTATTCTTTTTGAAATAATATAAAAGTAATACCATCAAATCCTATTCTTAGCGTGCAAAGGAATTGGATAGTGAGAAGGCGTGAACCTTTCTCCTCTATGTGAGCAAAGTCATCAAATCCAATTGCATGCCAAATGGAAAGAAATTTGGAGTCCATACCTATTTTGGAGATCAAATGTGGATCGTAATCCTTGATGTGGCGGAACTCACGATCTTGGAGAAGCCTACGTGCTTGATCTCCAACTTCACTTCATATGTCGAGGTCGTTGTCATGAAGAAGTTGGTGTGGGTTGCTTATCTCTTCCATGGTAGTGTCCTTACACACACTTCTCCTCCTTGGGCTTGTACCCATGGAAGAGAGGTGTGTACTAGAACCTTCACCATGGCTTGAGCTTGCAACCTCCTTCCTCTTTCCGAACAACCTCTTCATGTCTTTTTGAGTTCAACAAGCAAGGACAAGACAAGGCGAGAAAAATCCTAAAAGAAGCAATGTTTGTAAAACAAAACTCTCAACGAATTTTCTCCTCTTGAAAGCTTGAGTGTAAAATGCAAATGAAAACAAAAGAAAATCTTTTTGAGGAAGGATTTGAGCAAGAGTGTTGCAATGAAGAGCAAGAAAAACAAGGTGAGCTAGAGTGTGACTTGGAGAGGTGTAAAATGATGTAGTGTGTGAAGAGAAGTGCTCCTCATGGCCACAATTTATAGGGTGCACCCTCCAAAAGTCACTTGGGGTTCAAAATGTAGCTGTTGGAGGAAGGGGAGCCAATTTGGCTCCACTCCCTGTTCGGCCGACCTGGGGGTTCGGCCGACCTAATAGGTGGCCCCCCCGGTTCCCCTTTTGGCAAGTGGCTCCCCAATGGCCATAAAGTTAGCACGTTGGTGAAATGCCACATGTGCAGCTCAAAAAAAAATTGTTTTTCAAAGAAAAACCTTTTCTCAAATCCAATAAAAAAATTTCTTTTGAGAAGAAAGAAAGAAAAATTATAGCTGAGAATATAAGATTCTCAACTTGCTAGGAAAAATCAAATATGCAGTGGGAAAAATCCAAATGGGGTGGAAAAAGAAAGAAAGAAAAATAAAGTGGGATAACTACCAATTTGACCTATTGGCGTAGGTCTCACCACCGTCCAATGAGAAGGACATTCCTCCGTCTTCATTTCACATCCGGGCCCGAAGGGATGGGCTCGGACGGCTTGTCTTGCTTCTTCCGACATTCCTTCTTTGGTGGCTTGGTGGACTTGGGCCTTCGGGTAGGTCCAGATGATTCCGTCGTGTTTGGATATCGGCGTGGTCGAAACGACGGATTCAACTCATAGATTAATCTTCTCATAAATGCAACGAGTGAGTCCACCTTTGGAGGTGTGACTTCGACTCTCTGATGTGTTTATCATTTGGCCCATACTTTATTCGAATCATGGAGCATTGTTCTGATTTTGGCCGAAAGTTAAACCTTTCCTCCTTGCCATTGATATGGAAGTGGATTTCTCTAGCTCCCACATCTATGCGAGCTTTTGTAGTGCTTAGGAATGGGCGCCCAAGAATGAGTGGTGTATCCTTCTCAGTGTCCATGTCTAGCACCACAAAATCCACAGGTATGAAGTAGTTTCGGATCTTCACCGGGAAGTCTTCAGCAATACCCGCTGGATAACGGAAAGAAGAGTCAGCTAGTTGTAGCTGCATTGGTGTTGGAGTTAGTTCTGTGAAGTTTAGCTGGTCGAACTGAATGTGGCCTAGAGGGGGGGTGAATAGGCCTTTTTGAAATTTGTCGGAACCTGCAACACTTAATCACCAGATCAAAACATGAGATATCGGACTAGTCTGGTAAAGTGTGGACTAGTCTGGTGTGTACCGACTAGGTTGATTAAGTTTGATCGATTACTTTGATTCTACGATGTATGCAGTGAAAATATACAGTTAATTTAAGTGTTGCAAGGTGATGTACTAGGATATATCACAATTCACTCTTATACTTAGTGATTCAATGTGCAGTAAGCAATATTGATTCAAACCCTAGATTATTGTAATGAATAAGAACAATGAACACAAAGCAAGACACAAGTGATTTATCCTGTGGTTCGGCTCCCACAGAGGCAACCTACATCCACGTTGAGGAGTCCACAAAAGGATCGGGTCTTCTCCAACCCTACCCTCGTCGGATCGCCACGAAGGCCAATCCTCTTCCACTTATCACAAAGGGGTGAATAACCGAATTAAAAGGGGCCTTCTCACACGTTGAGGGCTCCCCTAGTTCACAACACGAAATACCACTAAGAACACACTCAAAAGATTACAATAAAATCACAAGAGTGTGTTAGAGAATCAAACCAAGAGCTCAATGAGTGTTGAACGTGTCTCTCCAATGATCTACAGTGTATCCTCAAAGGATTGATTTTTGTTGGACTTAATTTCATGGAGAGATGTGTTTTTGAGGCTCTTGGGAGGTGTGACGGTGCTAGGGTTTGAGAGTGTTTGAAGTTGGGTCGTGCACCTCTATTTATATGGGGTTTCTAAAAGTGACCGTTAGGGTTTAGAAAGATCGGGCTAGTCCATGGTGGACACTAGACTAGTCCGGTGTGCTGTGTGTAGTAAACCCTAAGTGTCCAGAAATATCGGACTAGTCCGGTTAGGAGCGGACTTGTCTGATTTCGCTTCTGGAAATCTTCGGACTAGTCCAATGGACATCGGACTTGTCCGCATAGTGAAACCCTAAGTGGTTATGAGGACAAGTCCGCACTTGGAGGACTTATCCGACTTATGTCAAAGAGTTTTTCGGACTAGTCCGTGCTAATATCGGACTTGTCCAATTTAGATCAGAATGAATATCTGACTAGTCCGGTGGTGATCGGACTTGTCCGATTTTGTGTGACTTGTGAAGTGTTTTTAGGACTAGTCCGCACTGGGGAGGACTAGTCCGATTCTATTCAGAGAGATATCGGACTAGTTCGATGGATAACAGACTTGTCCGATCTTGTGCAGAAGGGAGATCGAACTAGTTTGGTGACATTCGGACTAGTCCGGTCCCGTATAAATTTGTGCAATGTGTGTGTTTAATTGTGATTGAGCTCTTGGGGTGTGTTTCTTTAACACACTCCATACACAATGATCTACTATTCTTCTTCCTTGAGCTCATTTCCACTTTTCTCCTCATTCTCCCTTCTTTTTGGCACTTTGCTTATTTTGCTATTAAAACCTATGCTCATCTCAACAAAGAGGTTAGGATCTCATTTGCTTGTCATAAATCATCCAAAACCCACAAGGGATTCCTAGATGCACTTTCAATCTCCCCCTTTTTGATGATTGATGACAACCAATTGAGATTTCACGAAATGTGATAAAATTGAGATTTTCATAAAGCATGTACATATGAGTCTAAAATACATCAAGCAATGAAAACATAATCCATATGTGCATTCTTTATGGTGGGATGCATAACTAAGTATATTGAAATAATGAGAATGACATAATTGACATTAATCAACCAAAAGCAAGCATATATGTCATTCTAGGAGCAAAATCACATAACTCAATAATTGCTTCACAACAGATCAAAATAATGCATCACAGGATCATAATTAACTTAAGAACATAGTTGCAGCTTTACAACCCGCAAAATAGTCAAAAAGCATAAAAGAGAGCTCTCTCCTCGCATCCTACAGCTAAGACTAAGACTCCCCCTCAATCTCTCCCCCTTTGGCATCAAGACACCAAAAAGAAGGAGAGGAGGGACCTAAAGTCTTCACTCCGCGTTGTCGTTCCTCTCATTGTCTTCATCGTTGTCTTCGGGCTAATGAGGAGGAGGAGGAGGAGCGGAGCCACTCGAGCCCCCAATGCCAAAGTATGCAAGTTCGGAGGAGTCAAGGGCCCGAGCTCGGTGAAGTTAGAATCGGAATCATCGGAGATCACGGGTGATCCAATGGGCTCAATGTCTAACTTCTGGCAAATTTGCTTCACATTGGCCTTCACATACTTCATGTCTTCCTTTCTTCTCTTGTTAAGATTATGGGCCTTCACTTCAGCCTTTTTGCAGGAAGCAAATATTGCAATCAAGTACTTGAAGATCCCACTAGCAGATCCCCTTTGAGGGGCTACTCTACTGGCAGGGGCAGTTCTGGCATCTTCACTTCTTGCCGGTGCCTCAGGACTGGAGGCCGGCGAGGGAGCAGCCTAGACATTTGCTTGTTGAGGCTTCTGAGGCCTCAATGGTGTGTGCTCCACATCCTTGACAAACTCGATCCTGTGACTTTCTCAATCATGAACATGAGATAAGGGGCATAGCCACAGGATCGGTTGGGAGTACTAGAGATGTTGACCATATTGTTCCAAATGTAGTCAGCCACATCAAACTGACGATCCTTGCTTATCACTCTCATCAGGGTCCGAAGATAACCCTGCACACTCCCAACATCTCCATCCTTGGGAGCAATCATCTTCCTCAAGACTCTATTCAGGACCACAAAGAAGGGCTTCATGTTCTTTGTGGAGGGAGGGCTGAACTTTGAGTTCGACTCATAAAGGAATTTCATCTTTTCCTTCTCGATGACACCAACATTGTGGATGATCACATTGTCATTGCTCGAGGTGTCAAGATGCAACATCATTGCAAATTCCTCATATGCGATAGTGTACTTGGATCCATGAGTCATCCAAGTCACCCTTTCTTCTTCATCGCTTGCAAAGTCACAAGTGGCATAGAACTGGGCCACCACTTCATCATTCCAATTGTACTTGAAGGCAAAGAGGTCCTTCAAGCCATGTCTTTCAGCTACCTCAATCACTTCATCAAATGTGGAGCATCTCTTATTCTCAAGATGTGCCCCGTCAATCCACTGACTGCACACCACCGGTGTTTTCATCTGCAGGTATACAACCCTGTAATAGTCAGCATGAAAATTGCTCCAGAATCTTCCATCTGCAGCTTGCTTTGGATGACTGTAGCAATCCACACTACAGAACTTGGCCGCTGAGTCACTGCCCTTTCCATTAAACTTCTCTTCAGTGGGGTCCCGGACCCCTTCCCTCGGAGAATGAAGCTTCAATGGGCCAACTGGACCCGTTGCTATTCCTTTGCCCTTGCCCTTGACTAGGCGGGCACTTGTCGAGCTAGGGCCACCACCAGCGGTAGCCCTAGAAGCTGGCACCTTGGAGGCCGGCTTCTTCGCTAGCACTTTCCTACTAGCCTATGGAGGATACGGAGCTGGCTCGGAACGATTCTCTTGGCGTTTCTTGCCAAGGCTCGTCAAGGACCGAGGTGCCACCTCATGGTCCATCTCGGCCTCAAAGTCGGAAATCTCATCATTCGTGCTCGACATGTCCTGAGAATGAGTTGGGCAAGACATGAATGATAATGGATGATACAAGGCATGGTTGAGAAAGAATAACAAGGAATTGCATTGAGGAATTGATAGGTTAGGTTTTGAGTTCAGAAAAATCAGACTTGTCTGGTGTACAGGCACTGACTAGTCCGGGGTGATCGGACTTGTCCGTGCATGGACCGGACTAGTCTGGTATTCATACTCAAAAACCTAAGCAACTAGACAAATGGTGATTCCTAATGCACAATTAGCTTAGCATAAACGTAATACATCAAGGAGGCATGTATATAGTGAAATATGCTAGACTATTCGGTCAACAATGAACAAATTTGGGATTTCTAGGGTTTGAGTGAAAATTACCAAAGAATTCGCTTGATTCTCGAAGAAGGAGTTGTTGAAGTCCAGACTTGTCCGAGAACTTCAATCTTCGAGGGAGGAAGCTTGATTTCCACCCAAATGCGGAGCTTTTTGGTGGAGGGGATGCAAAATCGCCTTGGGAGCTCGAGTTTGAGAGAGAGAACGTGTGAGGCAAGAGTGAGGATGAAGGGATTAGGGTTTGGCGGCGGCTAGGGTTAAGGACACGAAAAATCGGACAAGTCCGGAGATGACCGGACTAGTCGGAACATTTCCAGAGGATATATCGGACTAGTTCGTGGTCTACCGGACTAGTCAGGCCTAACCGACACACTGCGAACTAGTCTGCATGGGCGGACTAGTCCGGGTAACCACGGACTAGTCCGGGTAACCACGCACTAGTCCGTGGTCACCAGGGAAGAAGATTTAGCCCATTCATATATATTTGAAGGTACATATTTAGAAAATAGGAGGGCAAACCAAATCAAATAATCTTGATGAATATTATCAGTAAGCATACAACAATCAAGCAATGATCATAATTCACCAAGATCTAATAATTAACATAGCTTTTCGGAAGAAACTTGAGAGAGATGATTTTCACAATCCAATCAACATATTTTGAATAGTTCATACAGGTATGCAACATTTCAAGCCACACTCCAAGCATCAAGAATATTTAGTTCATTTCGGAGTTCACAAAAGCATTTTTCATCAAGTGGCTTGGTGAATACGTCGGCCAATTGCTTTTGGGTATTGACATGTGAAATGGCTATATCTCCTTTCATGGAATGGTCTCTCAAAAAGTGATGCCTTATGTCTATGTGTTTAGTTCTAGAGTGCTCTACTGGATTGTGGGCAATTTTAATGGCACTCTCATTATCACAAAGGAGGGGAATGCGGTTCATATTGTAACCGTAATCCCTTAGAGTTTGTCGCATCCAAAGGAGTTGTGCACAACAACCCTTGGCTGCAACATACTCCGCTTCGGCTGTGGATAAGGCAATGGAATTTTGTTTCTTGGAGGACCAAGAAACTAGGGATCTACCTAGGAATTGGCATGTGCTGGAGGTACTCTTTCTATCTACCTTGCATCCGGCATAATCTGCATCTGAGTAGCCAATGAGTTTGAGTTTGGAGCCTTTTGGATACAAAGACCAAGGTTGGGTGTATGAACTAAATATCTCAAGATCCTTTTACGGCTGTCAAGTGACACTCCTTAGGATTGGCTTGAAATCTTGCACACAAACATACACTCAACATAATATCTTGCCTATATGCACATAAATAGAGTAGAGATCCAATCATGGAGGTATATACCTTTTGGTCGATGCTAGGTCCGTCTTCATTGAGATCCAAGTGGCCATTCGTTGCCATGGGAGTCTTTATAGGCTTCGCCTTGTCCATACCAAACTTCTTGAGTATGTCTTGCGTGTACTTGGTTTCGCTTATGAACTTCCCTTCCTTTTGTTGCCGCACATGGAATCCCAAGAAGTACTTTAGTTCTCCCATCATTGACATTTGAAACCTATCTATCATGATTTTACTAAATTCCTCACAAAAAGATTGATTAGTTGACACAAAGATTATATCATCGACATAAATTTGACAAATAAAAAGATCATTGTCAAAGTTCTTTGTAAATAATGAATAATCTACTTTGCCAATCTTAAAACCATTTTCAATTAAGAAATCTCTAAGACACTCATACCAAGCTCTAGGAGCTTGTTTGAGGCTGTAGAGAGCCTCACGCAATTTAAACACGTGGTCGGGGAACTCTTCGTCTTCAAACCCGGGGGGTTGCTCCACATACACCTCCTCCTTGATTGGTTCGTTGAGGAAGACACTTTTCACATCCATTTGATAGAGCTTGAAATCATGGTGAGTAGCATATGCAAGTAATATTCTAATAGATTCAAGTCTAGCTACGGGAGCAAAGGTTTCATCGAAATCCAAACCTTCGACTTGTGAATACCCTTTGGCCACAAGTAGTGCCTTGTTCCTTTTCACCACCCCGTGTTTATCTTGTTTGTTGCAGAAGACCCACTTGGTGCCGACGATGTTCGCATTGGGTCTTGCCACAAGGTCCCACACCTCGTTCTGCTTGAAGCTGTTCAATTCTTCTTGCATTGCCACCACCCAGTCCGGGTCCTTCAATGCATCCTCAACCCTGCGCGGTTCCAAAAAGGATACAAAGGAATAGTGCTCACAAAAGTTAGCTATACGAGATCTAGTGGTTACTCCCTTTTGGATGTCACTGATGATATTGTCGATTGGGTGATCCCTTTGGACACATTGGTGTACTCTTGGGTGTGGCACTTGAGGCATTGTATCTTCATGATCTTCTTCTTCTCCCCCTAATTGGTTGTTGTCGGTACCCTAAAAACCATACACCCCCTGAGGTTACAAAGATCTCAAGGGAAGGACATCTACTCAAATTGAAGACCCTCGGGGGCCCACTTGCCAGACGTAACCGGACCCGCTTCTCCAACATGGTTAGCCCCTAGGTTGCCACGTGTACCGCCAGACCAGAGCTACTACCCGCCAAGGTGAAGCTCCGGGCTAGGTACTGAAACGGCACCTCCGGAGGTAACCCCTGACCGAGAGAAGCTCCGTACCTGACACGTGCTAGGCCACCCCGGAGCTTCCCGCTTCCCACGAGCAAGCTCCGGAGCTGCCACGTGTCCATACGTCGGAGCAGGCCGCTTCAAACCCCCGGGAGACGTTGTAACGGCTCCGGATCTCCAAAGGACAGCCGCGGACTTCAAGACCCGATTAATTATCATTAATTCCACATTAATGATATTTAATCGGACGATCTTAACACCTGTAACGGCACTGTCGGAGCCGTTACAGGGTTATTAACAACAATTAATCTCGTGTATCAATACTAATAACCGCCAGGGCCACATGTCGGGTCAGGCTGACTTGTAACGGTTTGTCCTTGTACTATAAAAGGACAAACCGACGATACACGAGGGAGCACTCTGAAGTTCACAAGTTAATACAACACATACACACCCGTGGAGTAGGGTATTACGCTCAGGCGGCCCGAACCACGTAAACCACTGTGTCACTTGTGTCCAATCGCATTTCACCTTATTGAGTCTCCGCGCGCCCAAACCGAACCACAAACTCCTTCAACACTTTCGTAGTGTCAGGGGATCTGCCGACTCCAACAGTCGACAGTTGGCGCGCCAGGTAGGGGCGCCTGAGATCTTCAAGAATGGTGAATTCTGCGGCTGGATCATCCAACGGGCAACCTGCTGTTCAAGCTATCGGAGGCAATCCCTCCAACATGCAGCCACCGGCAGGAGCCTCAGTTCCAGCAGGAGTCACACTCCCACCACCACCATCTTCTCCGGTAAGACATGCCGGACGACATGATGGTGCACCGGTGTCACATTCTGCGCCGGCAAGTCGTGACAACCCAGAACACGCGCTCCATGCAGCGCGTGCTCTCCTCCAGCGACCACCACCTCCGGATGCATCTCAAGGTGCCATGGAGCAATGGAGAGCTGATGTTGAGCATTTGGTCGCAGCAGCGGCCGAACGCCTCAACAACCAGGGTCCACCTCCTTCAGGGCGGGCCCCGTCGCAGCGACGAACGTTGTCTGGAAGACTTGGTCCACATGTCTCCGACAACCGGAGAAGAGCTGCGTCACAGCAAGTGACGTCGTTGCCCTCTGGGGCACGACGCGCCCATACCGCATCTCGGCTTTCGACACATGACCTCCGGGCGGAGCTTGATCGCCGATACCGCCAACAGGATGGCCGTGTCCACATCGAGCGAGCTCGAGAAAGACGAGATGCTCAAGACCTTTCTACTCTGGAAGGAGTAGGAGGAGGCTGTTCCGCCCTAGCCATGCACCTGCGCATGGTTAGATGGCCACAGAAGTTCCGGCCACACTTGCCAGAAAAATTCGACGGGACTGTCAATCCCGTAGAATTTCTACAGATATACTCCACTGCGATCTTAGCAGCTGGAGGAAACGAGGCCGTAATGGCCAATTAATTTCTAGTGGCTTTAACTGGGACCGCCAGGTCCTGGTTTATGAGCCTTCCACCCAACTCTATCGACGGTTGGGAGGAATTGTGCCGCCAGTTCACCGCCAATTTCGGGAGTTCATACACCCGTCCGGGCACTGAACTGGACCTTTTTGCGGTCGTGCAAAAAGGAGGAGAATCTTTGCGGTCATTCATCCAGAGATTTTCTCAGGTACGTAACACAATCCCTTCTATCTCAAGCGCTTCTGTCATTGTGGCATTCAGACAGGGTGTACGAGACAAGAAGATGTTTGAGAAGCTGGCGATCAAAGAGATCACCAGCGTCACGGAGCTCTTCAGCCTGGCTGACAAATGTGCCAGAGCTGCGGAGGGCCGTGAAATGCACTCCAAACCAACCATGGAGGATCATAAAAAATCCTCCAAAGAAGAAGCCGCTACCTCCGGGAGTGGCAAGAAGAAAAAGAAGACCAACGGCAAGAAGAAGCCGTCGGCCGGCACATCCAACGTTGCAGCCACTGCAACTCCTGGTGGCCGGGGGCCACGCCCCGAGAAGCGACCTCGACCGTCTTCTGAAGACGGTGGCAAATCCAAGATGTGGTGCCCCATTCACAAAACGGGCAGCCACAGGTTGGAAGACTGTCGGGAGGTCCAAAACCTTGCCGAGCGCTACCACAAGCGCCGGGAAGGGTCTCCCTTCCGACAGAGGGAGGGAAAACAAAAGGTCGATGAAGCTCCGGCTGAAGAGGAGTTAGGGTTTCAGGACCCCAAAAAGGTCCTGAAAGCCGTCTACACCTCCGTCGACGATGACTCCGACGTCTCCGACAACGAGCGTCGAAAAACCATGAACACCATCTTTGGTGGATCATGGGACATCACCTCTCGTCGTGTCATCAAGACTATGCGACGGGATATGGCTGCTGTAGCTCCTACAGCTAGACCGGAGCCACATCGAAAGTGGATGGACACACCCATCACTTTTGAAGCTTCGGACTGTCCTCAAAGCATGGTCGGAGCTGGCCAATTACCTTTGATGGTATCTCCCACCATCAACAACATCCAGCTCCATCATGTCCTGGTAGACGGAGGTTCGGGGCTTAACCTCATCAGCTTTGAAGCTTTCACTAAGCTCCAGCTCCGACCTTCGGACCTCCAGCCCTCTCGACCTTTCTCCGGAGTAGGTCCGGGGGCCATCACTCCACTCGGAGCTATTACTCTCCCCGTTACCTTTGGGACTCGGGAGAAGTATCGCACCGAGAAGTTGATCTTCGACGTCGCTCAGATCAACTTACCATTCAACGCCATCTTGGGTAGACCTGCCTTGTACAAATTCATGGCAGCTGCTCATTATGGATACCTGGTGTTGAAGATGCCAACACCAGTAGGCGTTCTCCGGATCCGCGGAGATCGCACTGCCGGAGTAACTGCTCTGGAGGAACTTCACGCGCTCACCACAGCGCAAGAAGAGGACTCCAAACAGAAGCCAGCTCCACAACCTCCGAGCATTCGTCAACGAGGCTCGACCTCTGCACCTCGTGTGCAGCCAAGCGGCGACACCGACATTCCCGTCAAAGTCGTCCAAATTGGTTCCGATGTCACTCAAACTACCCGCATATCGGGTGGCTTGAACGACAAATAGGAACTCGCGCTCATCACTTTCCTCCGGGCTAATGTTGACGTGTTTGCTTGGCAACCGTCACAAATGCCTGGGATCCCCAGGGAAGTGATTGAGCACAATCTGAAGATTTACCCCGACGCTCGGCCTGTGCATCAGAAACCTCGGAAGCAATCTGTAGAGCGACAGAACTTCATCCGACAAGAAGTGAAGAAGTTGCTCGAAGCCGGATTCATCCGAGAAGTCTACCATCCAAAATGGCTGGCAAACCCAGTCGTTGTGCCTAAGGCCGGCGGGAAACTTCGGATGTGCATCGACTACACCACACTGAATAAGGCATGTACAAAAGATCCATTCCCACTACCTAGAATAGATCAGATAGTGGATTCCACCTCCGGGTGTGAGTTACTGTGTTTTCTAGACGCATATTCTGGATATCATCAAATCAGGATGTCTAGGGAAGATGAAGAACATACTTCATTCATCACAGTGGATGGATTGTATTGTTACACAGCCATGCCTTTTGGTCTCAAGAATGCAGCTTCAACTTTTGTACGAGCTATGTACAAAACTTTCGAAGAACTCATCAGAGACATAGTGGAAGTGTATGTCGATGACATCGTGGTCAAAGTCAAAAACAAGGAATCCCTCTTGGACACCTTGCAGGCTGTCTTCGATAAGCTGCGGGCCACCCGCACGAAGCTAAATCCAGACAAGTGCGTCTTTGGAGTTAGTTCCGGAAAGCTTCTTGGTTTCCTGGTAAGTCACCGGGGCATAGAGGCTAATCCGGCGAAGATAAAAGCCATTGAAGACATGCGGCCACCAACCCGCATCAAAGACGTCCAAAAATTAACTGGATTTCTAGCAGCCCTCAGCCGGTTCATTTCAAGACTGGCGGAAAGGGCACTTCCCTTCTTCAAGTTACTGAGGAAGTCCGGACCATTCCAATGGTCTGAAGAAGCAGAGAAGGCATTCCAGGAGCTGAAACAGTTCCTCACCACCCTACCAGTCTTGGTAGCTCCGAACCCCGGTGAGCCTTTATTGCTTTACATTTCAGCTGCTGACGAAGTTGTCAGTATGGTTCTGGTTGCGGAGAGACCGGAACTATCCAATACTCAGGAATCCAGATCCCTTCGGGAGGGTCCGGAGGTTCCTGAAAGCGGGTCTGGGTCCCAGCTCCCAGACTTGAACCCACAAGAAGCCACTTCAGAGGACCCTGATTCCTCCGAGAGGATCCAGGTCATTCCTGAAGAAGCTCCGGGTTCCTCCAACCAGAACCCGGAGGTCCCCGAAGATAGTCCGGACCCCTCCAAGAGGGTCCGGATCAATGAAGAGGAAGCTCCGGACCCCTCCGGGAGGGTCCGGACCATTCAACGCCCGGTATACTTCATCAGTGAAGTGTTACATGATGCCAAGATTCGATACCTAGAGGTGCATAAGCTGCTTTATGCAGTTCTTATTGCCTCAAGGAAGCTTCGACACTATTTCCAAGCTCACAAAGTCTCGGTGGTAACCTCATATCCACTTCGAGCGATCCTGCATAATCCCAATTCAACTGGGAATATTGCAAAGTGGGCAGCGGAACTGGCTGAATTCGACCTTGAATTCATTCCAAGACAAGCAATCAAGAGTCAAGCGTTGGCAGACTTCGTGGCAGAATGGACTCCCTCTCCATTAAACCCTGGGGGCCCCAGCGAGCAGAAGACGGAACCACAAGTTCCAGCCTTCACTAAGTCTCACTGGACCCTTTACTTCGACGGCTCCATGCAGAAGCAGGGAGCCGGAGCTGGAATCCTTCTCCTCGCACCAATCGGGGAGAAGGTGAAATACATGGTGCACCTTGACTTCAAGGCAACCAACAACATGGCGGAGTACGAAGCACTCATCTATGGATTAAAGGTGGCACTATCATATGGTGTCAAGCAGTTGCTGGTCAAAGGAGATTCACAACTTGTCATCAAACAGGTGAAGGGTGAATGCTTCTGCAATAACCTCCAGCTGGCTGCTTACCTCCTTGAAGTCCAGAGGCTTCAGAAGGACTTCGAAGTCCTAGACCTTCACCATGTTCAGCGTGCTCACAACGCTGAAGCTGGCGAGCTATCGACCAAGGCGTCAACCGGAGCTCCGGCTCCTGACGGAACCTTTGTCCGGAGGTTGTCAAAACCCACAGTTCAGCCCGCCGAACTGAACGAAGGGGGCGAGATCAGCATCCCGAAGCTGACGGTCCCGATGGCCCTGTTACCATGGCAGCCATCAAGGGTCGTAGGTGCTGCCGGAAGCTCCGAGCAACCCAGCACGCAAGACTCAAATGCTCAAGTCAGTTCCGATGCATGGATCTCAGAGATCCGGAACTACTTGAAAGACAACATCCTTCCTAACGATGATGTATCCGCTGACCGGGTAGTCAGATTGGCTAAAAGATACACGTTGGTAGAAGGGGATCTCTACCGGCGCGGTGCCAACGACATCCTAATGCGGTGCATCACAAGGGAAGAAGGCTGCGAGCTCCTCGCAGAAATCCATGGAGGTGAGTGTGGGAACCACGCATCTTCCCGCACGCTGGTCGGAAAAGCCTTTCGGCATGGCTTCTACTGGCCTACAGCGCTCCAGGATGCTACTGAGCTAGTGAGGAAATGCAAAGCATGCCAATTTCATGCAAAGCAAATTCATACACCTGCTCAGTCCTTACAAATGATACCTCCTACATGGCCTTTCGCTGTGTGGGGGATGCACATCTTGGGACCCTTCCCAAGAGCCGTCGGAGGTTACAAGTTCCTGTACGTCGCCATCGACAAGTTCACCAAGTGGCCGGAAGCTACTCCTGTTGTGACGATCAACAAACAATCTGCAATCAATTTTCTACAATCTATCGTGAGCAGATTCGGAGTCCCAAATAAGATCATCACTGATAATGGGACTCAGTTCACAAGCTCCGCATTTCAAGGATATTGCGAAGACCTCGGCATACAAGTTTGCTACGCTTCCGTAGCTCATCCTGCCAGCAATGGGCAAGCCGAGAGAGCAAACGCAGAGATCCTTAAAGGACTCAAAACGCGCACTTATGAGCGTTTGAAAAAGCACGGAGCCAATTGGATCGAAGAGCTTCCGCCCACTCTATGGGCCAACAGGACTTCTCCAAGTCGGGCAACCAGAGAAACACCCTTCTTCCTGGTGTACGGAACTGAAGCGATCCTTCCTCCGGAAATCACCTTGGGTTCCCTCCGAGTCCGGACCTTCGACGAAGCCGCGCAGGACCAGCTCCGGCGTGAAGACCTAGACCTCCTCGAGGAGGGAAGGTGCCAAGCAGCTGTTCGGAATGCTCGATACCGCCAAGCTCTACGGCGTTATCACCAGCGGCATGTACACAACCGACAGCTCGAGGAAGGCGATCTGGTGCTACGGAGAATACTATCCAGAGAAGGGCAAAACAAACTCTCCCCCAGCTGGGAAGGGCCCTTTCGAGTGATCAAAGTATCCCGTCCCGGAAGCGTTCGCTTGGCTACTGAGGATGGGACACCTCTCCCAAATCCTTGGAACATCGAGCACCTCCGTAAGTTCTACACTTAATTCCACGGAGGTGAGTCTTAAGTAACTTGAAATGTATGTTATAGAGTCATTGTACAGAGTCGGGTAGTTCCTCCGGGAGAGCGGCCGGATCTTTCCCGAAAGGTTTGGAGAGCTCATGCAACACTTGATACAGTCTCCGGACTAGAAGTGTGGCTAACTACCCAGGGTCAAACGAGAAACCAAACACACTTAGCTTGGTTCCGTACCCTAAGAGTGTACTTGTTTCCCCTGTACCCCGGACCTATAATGAAAGACATCTTCATGTGAAATAGACTCCACGTGCATTCATTTTTGCATAGGCTCGACATTTTTATTTTTCTCTTTCTTGTCTATAACAGAAGCGTGCAATTCTTAAGAAGTTCTAGTTTAACCGGTTTATGTACGATTTGAGTTGAATTGTCGGATTTTTTAGATTTAAATGTCGTCTGTGGCCAACTCGCCTGAAAGCCGCCAAGCCATTCTAGGGCCGGAGTGCGCTATCGACTTAGCCTGGTCAAGCACCCTAAGTGCGCCACTCTACCTACATCCCGGCAGGCCAAAGTAAGGTGGGTCCATGGACAATCGGATCTAAAAGAAAAGACAATTCATCCAATCGTACTAAAAATCGTGTTCAACTTGAAATTCTCTTGAGAACCGTAAGCCGCGACGAAGTTATAGATAAGGAACGAATTTTACTGTTTTTCTTGGCTTAAGTGTGCAGGAAAAATGAACCCAATGTTGAGGGAGAAAAACCGGAGCTAACCAAGCTCCGACTCCCACCAGGGCGTCAACCGTCGGAGTTGACTTAAAGATGGTGAGAAGACTCTACCACTAGAGTCTGTTGCCAACAAACCAGGCGTGGCAAGGGTCATTGCCGGAGCTACTAAGCTCCGACACCTTGGAGTATTAACTATCGACGCTCAACGTGTTGGTAGAGGCTATTGCCGGAGCTACTAAGCTCCGACGATGGACAGTGCCGGAGCCTCTAAGCTCCGACTACTTCAAGGGACCTTCACTATCGAAAACTTCGGACTTAAATTATACGAGTTCGAAGCAAATTCGTCTTCAACGAAACTCAACATCCTTTTGGTACATGTCCACAATCAAATTATGCACATCTACCAGGGGGCCAAGTGAAGACAAAGATGTTGAAGACAAAAAAATGAAATTCACGAAAAATTGAGGATTTCATTTCATCAGAAGACCAGAGATTACATCTGGAGACAAGGGATTACAAAATTGAGGAAGAAGAGAAGATACAAGTAAAGGCTAAGAGAGATGGTCCTAAACCCTATGGAAGAACTCGGCAACCTTCTGGGCGACCTCCGACACGCTGGCTCGGGTAGCTTCGCCTTCTCCTTCGACGGGGCCTTCAAGCACCGGGTCCAAAGGGAATCGAGGGTTCCGGCTAGTGTAGCACGTCAACACATACTCTGTGACGTTCCTAGCAAGGGATTGCCCCTCGACCTCCAGCTGGTCCGCGATGACGTCGCCCACCTTGGAGAGCTTGCTGCCCGCAGCACTCAACGCTTGCAACGCAAGGTCTGGCTCCGGCTCCGGATCATCCGGGAGCACGGGGCTGAAACCCCGGCGCCAGCGCATCGTCGGCCTTGCTCAGGAACTCCCAAATTTGCTGGGAGTCCGTCTTCCTCAGGCCCTTCATCTCTTCCAAGGACCTCCGGGCCGCCGCCAGCTCCGAATTCTCGCGGGAGAGACGCTCAACTTCTTTGGCGTTTTGCTGAATCTTCGCAGCAACCCGCTTCTCAAGTCTTCCGAGCTCCTCCTCCCGGAGGTGGATCTTGTTCCGGCGGTCGACCAGGTCTTTCTCCCTAGCCTCTATTTTCTTCTCCCGGGCGAAAAGGGCACACTCGTACTCGTAGAGTTCCTGCCCCCGCACCCAGGTCTTCTCCTCCTCCTCGAGGCAGCGCTCTTCCAATTTTTTAGTGCGCTCCTCGATACCCTTGTCCGCCAGAGCTGTCTTCTCGGCGAGCTCTTCTTCACGTCGCAAGACGTCATCCCGTAGCTCCAGGAGTTTTTGCTCCTCATCCTCGAGCCGCTTTTCCCTTCCCTCAAGTGCCTCTCGGCGCTTGATGAGTGCGGTGCTGATGGCCTCGAGTTGATCAAACCGAGCGTTGGCCGCGTCATTAGCAGCCCTAGCTTGGTCATGGTACTCCCGGGATTGGGCGTCGAGGTTGTGAGTCATGCTCTCCCTCTCGTCCAGCAGCTCACCCCAGAGCTCCAGGCGGACCTTCTCCCGCCTGATCCATTCCTTGTCATCCGCAATCCTCGACTGCGCCAGCTTGGTCTCGAATTGGAGTCGATTACGCCACCTCCTAAGGGTTTGGCGCTCCTCTTCAAGAGCCTTGCTGTCGTGGAAGAAGGCTAGTTGGACTTGACGTAGACTGGAGCAAGCATTGTCGATGGACATCGACAGCGAGATGGGCTCCGGACCTTCTGGGGTCCCCTCCGCTGGTTCCAGCGGGTCTTCACTTGCAAAAATTGGGTCCCACTCTACAAGAGCGGAACCCCGAGCTTCCAAGGCACTAGGGCACTCTTCCGGGATGGCCCCAGTTGCCACCAAAGAAGGTCCCGCCACCAAGCCTTCATTTGCCCCCTCAGGCTGGGGGCCGGCGACTTCGTTCAGGCACTCTGGCTCCGCCACGGGTACCATCGACGTCGTCACCTCCGCTGGCTCCGGCCGGGACACTCCTTCTGAGGGAGGCTCAAGCTCCCTCGCCTCCACAACCACCGGCTCTGCAGCCGGCGCTCCAATAGTTACCGGCTCTGCGACCGGAGCTTCAGAAGTAACCAGCTCAATTGCCAGAACCACTTCAACTTCCGGCTCGCATGCCGGGGCTTCAGCTACCTCCGGCTCAACCGCCGGGGCTTCAGCACTTTCCGGCTCCGAAGCCGGGACCGCTACTTCCTCCGACTCAATAGCCGGAGCTTCTACTTCTGCAGCACCAGGACCCGGAGCTCCAACCTCCGGAACGGGTGCCGCTGGCGCATCTTCAATCCCGTGGTCCGGCGCTACCACGGGAACTTCTGGAGACGAGTTGAGGTCCATGACCACGACAGCCGGCGTCGGAGCTGTCGCAGCCTCCGCTTGGGGCGGCACCGGAGCTGGAGCAGAAGCCCCCGCAGCCTCAGACACTGTGGCCGAGGGCGGAGCTTCACTCCCCTTCTTGGGAACGCTGCAGATAAAGAACGAAGAAATTGAGCAAACAGATGCTATAATTAAAAGTTAATTGAGGTAAGCAAGAAAAATTACCTTGGGAGGCTCACGCACCAGCTTGCGCGGAACCTCTTTCCCGGACGTTCCGGGCTGGCTACGGTCGGCGTAGGAGCTCCGGGAGGACTCCCAGGACTTGCCGTGGCCGTGGGCGTTTCCCGGGTCGGAGCCCTCCTTGATCGGGAGGAACTCCTGGACCTGGAGGCCCTCACCGCTTCTCGTACCGGAGTCGCCTGCCCGGAGCTGGCACCTCCGGAGGGACCCACCATGGGGACAGCCGCACTCCGGGAGGATCCCACCGCCGGAACAGTAGCGCTCCGAAAAGACCCCACCACGGGGACAGCCGCCACGGCGGCGGAGGATCTTCCTTCCTGAGGACGGGGAACGGGGGAGGAAGTAGCAAGCCCGACGGACCTTCCGTCAGCATGTCGCAGCTTCCTCTTCCGGCTCTCCGGCTCCTCCGCCAGCTCCTTGCCCTTGCCGGTGACTTCAGCTCTTGGCTGAGAGACAGGGGCGGAGCCGCCTTCCGACAACCCGGGGATCGCTAACCGAGCGGATGATCTTCTCTCGACGACGCCAAGGTCGTCAAGCGCGGGCATCTTCCGCCGGAGCTCCCTGCTGAACTCAACTTCCACGTTCAGGGGGAGGAAAGCCGGCGGCGGAGTCAAGTACTCTCCGTCAACATCGATGCCGTGCTGGAATTTCTTGAGGTGAAACTCCAAGGACTTCCCCACCATGCTGGACTTCAACCCGGTCTCAACCCGGTCCTCGTCCATCACGCTGTTGAGGGCCCAGGCGAGCTTCTCCCTCCTCTTCAGCGGTGCCCACCTGTTGGACAGGAAGTTGCAGAACACCGCCTGGGGAGTCAATCCTCCCTCCACACATTGGCGGATCCTGGACAGGACGGGGTCGAAAGCTGCCGCCAGCACCGGAACTTCGCTCCACACCGACGTGTCAATGCCGGGCAGACCGTCTGGCAACTCCAACCTTTCATGCTCCTCCACCCGAACGACAACCCAATCCTTCTTCCAGTCATCCCACTTCCCGGAAGGGAAGGACCGGAGGTACTTGAACGGGCACTTCTTGCGCTTCACAAAGTAGTAGAAGCCAAGGTACTCGTCGCTCCGGCCGGTGGTTTGGACGGTGAAGAAGGTTCGGAAAAGCTCGATGCAGGGAGGAATGCCCACCCACATCTCGCAGAAGTGGACAAAGATGGACACAAGGAGGATGGAGTGAGGGCCAAGGTGGTATAGCTGCAGACCATAGAAGTCCAGCAGCATCAAGAAGAAGGAAGAAAACGGTGGGATCAGCCCCACCATGGCGTACGATGAAAAGTACACCATCTCGCCGGAGTGCTCCTTTTTAAAGGGAAGCTCTCCGCCGGCGCGGACCGAACGGTTGAAGAAGTCCGACGACCACCCCATGAGGGCTCGGACCTTCTTCAGATCGCTCTCCGTCTTCAAACGACTCTCACGCAGACCCAACTCCATCGCAGCACAGCTAGGCAAGAGAAGAGGAGCAAAGCACGAGTTGGGAGTTTGAGCGCAAGAACAGATGGAAAGCGTAAAGAACTCCCGACTGTGCGCTTTCCTTCTTAAGTAAGCCCTCGCAACGCTTGGATGGAAACTGCAGGGGAGTCAAGGATACTACTCAAGAATTCAACCCAGCCGATGACAAGAGGGCCCGGGACCACCCTGACGATCAAGTCGAGGTTCTTACCCAGGCGAACAGTTGTCATCACGAGGCGGGAAACCCAAAGGCGGCGGACTGACAAGGCGCGCGGAACCGATACGGTTTTCGTATCGGGAACCGGCGACCTTCAATTGCGAGAGATCCGCACGTCAAAGATCTTATCTGCCGCCTGAGGTGCGCCACGCGTCGGGACTTAACCATAAAGCCCCGCCAAAGGCACCTTCGAAGACCCTTGAAGACCCAGTTCAAGAGTCGTAAGTGTGGACCCACCTCCGGCGGAATGACTTCATCCCGTTGGCCTTCCCCGGAGGTAGATCCAGGGGGCCACTGTCGGTACCCTAAAAACCATACACCCCCTGAGGTTACAAAGATCTCAAGGGAAGGACATCTACTCAAATTGAAGACCCTCGGGGGCCCACTTGCCAGACGTAACCGGACCCGCTTCTCCAACATGGTTAGCCCCTAGGTTGCCACGTGTACCGCCAGACCAGAGCTACTACCCGCCAAGGTGAAGCTCCGGGCTAGGTACTGAAACGGCACCTCCGGAGGTAACCCCTGATCGAGAGAAGCTCCGGACCTGACACGTGCTAGGCCACCCCGGAGCTTCCCGCTTCCCACGAGCAAGCTCCGGAGCTGCCACGTGTCCATACGTCGGAGCAGGCCGCTTCAAACCCCCGGGAGACGTTGTAACGGCTCCGGATCTCCAAAGGACAGCCGCGGACTTCAAGACCCGATTAATTATCATTAATTCCACATTAATGATATTTAATCGGACGATCTTAACACCTGTAACGGCACTGTCGGAGCCGTTACAGGGTTATTAACAACAATTAATCTTGTGTATCAATACTAATAACCGCCAGGGCCACATGTCGGGTCAGGCTGACTTGTAACGGTTTGTCCTTGTACTATAAAAGGACAAACCGACGATACACGAGGGAGCACTCTGAAGTTCACAAGTTAATACAACACATACACACCCGTGGAGTAGGGTATTACGCTCAGGCGGCCCGAACCACGTAAACCACTATGTCACTTGTGTCCAATCGCATTTCACCTTATTGAGTCTCCGCGCGCCCAAACCGAACCACAAACTCCTTCAACACTTTCGTAGTGTCAGGGGATCTGCCGACTCCAACAGTCGACAGTTGTCCTCGTTGATTTGTTGATCATCTTCGTATTCTTGTGGTTGATCTTGTGTGGAAGCTCCCCCTTGATCGTTGACCTCCTCTTGTGGTTCATCTTCCTCATGCACGTGTAGAGGTGACTCTTGTGGTCAAACTTCACCTAAAGCCATTCTTTTCAATGCTTGACAAGGAGCTTCTTCTTTATCTAGAACACATGGATCAACTTGCTCCTTTTGGGAGCCATTAGTTTCATCGAACGCTACGTCACGTGCTACTTCAACAAGTATGGAGGTCTTGTTGAAAACACCATAGGCGTAAGTGATGAGTAGTTTTAGGCCCGATCTTCCGAAAGGTATGTCGATTGGGATGGAGAACTCGACGTTGATGATCCGCGGCACTCGAGCGGTTTGAGTACTCCTGCAATCACTACACCACGGCTTCGTTGGTTATCAACCGTGCTGCACACGCTTGACCTCACCAAGAAGGCTAATCCCTGCAAGTGCAACCGAGAACACGAGCAAGAACGTAGAAGACACGATCGGAAATCGCGAAGTTGGGGTCTCACAAACCATAGAACGGCGACTTTATTGATCTAAGAAAAACCCACCGAATATGACCGGCGGCTGCAGTATTTATAGGCTAGGGTTCGACCAAAACACGATTAGACGCGTCCCTAATGGACTCTTACGGGATACAAGGCCCAAAGGCCCGATTCGGTGGCGCAGCACCGGACAGAAATCTGGACTTGACTTGTTTCGACGATTCCCAATGACTCCGTAGGAATTTTGAGGTGGGACCAGAAACATTGGAAAGTTTATCTTCTCCTCTTTCCGTGCATATGTAGAACGTCGAAAACGGAGTCCGTATGCCTCCTGGGCGTCTGTTTTAAGGTGGACTGCTCCTGGACTCCGAGTTGAACTCGAGTCGGAGTTGTAAACTGTTTCCATCAACTTGTGGACGTCCCAGGTGGTTCTCCACGCTCCCAAGGCCTCCTTCCTTCACTTGTTAATCTTCTCCATTATTCCTAATAACAATTAAATCATCACATAGCAATCTAGTCTCAAACTCACATACAAAAGAAGTTAAGAACGAATTCACCTGCTGATTTAATAACCGTGCCCGTGCTCTTGTGATTGGTCCTTGCAGTTCAATGCGCGTCTCCGCTGTTGTGATGTCCTCATCATCCTCCCCCTCTTGAATTGGAGTCGTCCTCGACTCAAGTTCATTTTCTTCTCCCAAGTACGGTCACAAATCTGAAATGTTAAATGTAGGACTAACCCGAAAATCGGGAGGCAATTCAAGCTTATATGCATTATCATTAATATTTTCAACGATCTTAAAAGGACCAGCAGCTCGTGGCATAAGTTTAGATTTTCTCAAGTCGGGAAATCGCTCTTTTCTCAAATGTAACCACACCAAATCGCCCGGTTCAAGTTTTACTTCTTTTCTACCTTTACTACCTGCAATCCTATACTTCTCATTCATCATTTCAATATTTTCCTTTGTAGTTTCATGCATCTTAAGAATGAATTTAGATCGTTGTGTAGCATCCAAATTTATAATTTCAGAAGGAGGCAAAGGTAGTAAATCAATAGGAGCACGGGGATTGAAACCATACACTACCTGGAATGGACTTACCTTTGTCGTGGAGTGAACGGATCTGTTGTAAGCAAATTCTATATGTGGTAAACACTCCTCCCACAACTTCAAATTTGTTTTCAAGACAGCCCGCAACATAGTGGATAAAGTACGATTAACTACCTCGGTCTGTCCATCCGTTTGTGGGTGACATGTAGTTGAAAACAGCAACTTGGTTCCCAATTTATACCACAAAGTTCTCCAAAAATGACTTAAAAATTTTGCATCATGATCAGAAACAATGGTATTTGGCACACCATGTAAACGAACAATTTCTGTCATAAATAAATCAGCAATGTGTGAGGCATTATCATTCTTATGACAAGGTATAAAGTGTGCCGTTTTGGAAAAACGATCAACAACTACAAAAATACTATCCCTCCCCCTCTTAGTCCTAGGCAATCCCAAAACAAAGTCCATAGAAATATCCTCCCAAGGTACACTAGGAACAGGAAGAGGCATATAAAGACCATGTGGGTTAAGGCGAGACTTAGCTTTGTTGCAAGTAGTGCATCATGACACGTAACGCTCGACATCACGCCTCATCTTTGGCCAAAAGAAGTGTGTGGACAGCACGTATTCAGTTTTCTTCACTCCAAAATGTCCCATCAACCCTCCTCCATGTGCTTCCTGCAAAAGCAATAGACGAACGGAGCTAGCTGGAATGCATAGCTTGTTAGCACGATAGAGGAGACCCTCTCGCAGCACATATTTATTCCAAGTTCTTCCTTCTCTACAATTTTCAAAAGCATCTTTGAAGTCCAAATCAGTAGGATATAATGCTTTAATTGTTTCCAAACCAAAGATTTTATGATCAAGTTGGGACAGCATGGTATAACGCCTAGATAATGCATCGGCAATGATATTTTCCTTCCCTTTCTTATGCTTAATGATGTATGGAAATGACTCTATGAACTCAATCCATTTAGCATGTCGTTTATTCAGATTGTTTTGACACTTAAGATACTTCAATGATTCATGATCGGAATGTATGACAAACTCCTTAGACCAAAGATAATGTTGCCAAGTTTGTAATACACGTACTAAGGCATACAATTCCTTATCATAAGTGGAATAATTCAGAGAAGGACCATGAAGTTTTTCACTAAAGAAAGCAACGGGTTTACCTCCTTGTATGAGAACGCCTCCAATACCAATGCCGCTTGCATCGCATTCTAGCTCAAAGGTCTTGTCAAAATCAGGAAGTTGTAG
The DNA here is from genome assembly GCA_036927565.1 of Tuctoria greenei. Lineage (NCBI taxonomy): Eukaryota > Viridiplantae > Streptophyta > Magnoliopsida > Poales > Poaceae > Tuctoria > Tuctoria greenei. The sequence continues at coordinate 122,809,021 of JAYESD010000006.1, forward strand.
TAATGGTGCTTGTGTAAGCTTCGATTTGAGAGCATCAAAAGCTTGTTAATGCTGTTCGCCCCATCGAAATGGAACTCCCTTCTTCGTTAGCTCATGTAGAGGTGCTGCAATGGTGCTGAAATCCCGCACAAAGCACCGATAAAAACCTGCAAGACCAAGAAAACTACGAACCTGTGTGACGGTTGTTGGGGCTGGCCAGCTGGTGATTGCTTCAATTTTTGCCTCATCCATCTCAATTCCCTGCGAGGAAACGACATAGCCAAGAAAAGAGACTCGATTGGTGCAAAAGACACACTTTTCGAGGTTACCAAACAAACGTGCATCTCTCAAAACAGTAAAAACAGCACGTAAATGATCAAGATGTTCATCATATGACTTGCTGTAAATGAGGATATCATCAAAGTAAACCACCACAAATTGTCCAATGAAAGCACGTAAAACCTCATTCATTAATCGCATAAAGGTGATGGGTGCATTAGTTAAACCAAAAGGCATGACTAACCACTCATAAAGTCCAAACTTGGTTTTAAATGCAGTTTTCCATTCATCTCCTAGTGCCATTCTAATTTGGTGGTAACCACTACGCAAGTCAATTTTTGTGAAGATGATAGCACCACTCGATTCATCAAGCATGTCATCTAATCGAGGAATAGGATAACGATATCGAATGGTGATGTTATTAATTGCTCGACAATCAACACACATGCGCCAACTATCATCTTTCTTAGGAACCAAAAGAACAGGAATAGAACAAGGGCTAAGGCTTTCACGAATGTACCCGCGGTCCAAAAGATCTTGGACTTGTCGCTGAATTTCCTTAGTTTCTTGTGGATTCGCCCTGTATGCTGCACGATTTGGCAAACTTGCTTCTGGAATCAAATCGATCTTGTGTTCAATGCCTCTCATCGGTGGTAAACCAGGGGGTATCTCGGAGGGAAACACATCCTCAAACTCCTGCAAAAGGTTAGCAATAGCAGGGGGCAATGCAATAGACAATTCATGAAGTGAAAACATGGCTTCTTTGCAAACTAAAGCATAGCACATCCCCTTAGCATCGAATAAATCAGCAAGTTCAGATTTAGTTGCAAGCAATGATGGTGATTTTAACTTAATAACTTGCTGTTTTTTAGATTCTAATTTTGTTGCTTTGCCCTCACGAATTTTACTCTTCTCAAAATGCACAATTTCAGCAGGAGTCATGGGGAGCAAAGTGATTTTCTTTCCCTTATGCATGAGAGTATATTTATTGGTTCTACCATGATGAATAGCATCTGTATCAAATTCCCAAGGACGACCCAATAAAAGAGAACAAGCATCCATAGGAACAACATCAAAATCAGCAAAATCATGGTATGAACCAATTGAAAAATGGATTCTCGCTGTTTGTGTTACCCGAACCTTACCGCTGTTGTTGAACCATTGAATGTGGTATGGATGAGGGTGTGCTCTTGTTGTCAAACCGAGTTTCTTGACGACGTCCGTGTTTACCAAGTTATTGCAGCTACCTCCATCAATTATAGTGTGTACACGGCAGTCCTTGACGACGAGAAACATGTGGAAGAGGTTGTGTCATTGTAGCTTGTCGTCGGTCTCCACTTTGGAGCTCAAGGCACGCTGCACAATGATGCTCCTATAGTTCTTCGTCGCCGCTGTACCAAGTACCTCTTATTTGGTGTGTTCGTGATTTGGATCTGTAAAGTCAGTAGCAAGAGAATATTCATCTGCAACATCCGAAGTACTATCATACCTGCCATCGTCGCGTGCTATGTATGCTCGTTTGCTCGGGCAATCTCTCATCATATGACCAAGTCCCTGGCAGCGGTGACACTTAATGTCAGAAGAACGACCCGTAGAAGGAGTGGACGACGAAGGCTTGAATGATGTCGCCTTGCTGCCTTCCGGCACGCGAGAAGGTAGAGCAGCAGGTATAGTTCGTTGGCCGCCATTGGGTGGTGTAGTCGCTGCACGGGGGGCCGAAGATGGTGCTGTTTTGGATGGTGTAGTTGCTGCACGCGGCGTGAAGTTGCTCCTCGTGCGTTGTTGCTGTTGTTGTCGGCCCTGCAATTCTTTTTCTGCCAACATAGCAAGCTGAAACAATCTGTTACCAGTATCATATTCCTTGTAATCAACAATGTCCTGAATTTCACGCCTCAACCCCCCATAAAAACGAGCTATTTTATCATCCATGTCCTCTACTACCCCACAACGCAGCATACCCTTTTGTAACTCTTGATAATACTCCTCTACGGACATTTTACCTTGGTCTAAACGCTGCAATTTTTTGCGAAGGTCCCGCTGAAAAGATGGAGGAACAAATCGAACATGCATAGCTTCCTTTAATCTATCCCATGTTGGAGGATCAGTTCTAGTTTTAACAAGTTCATTCCACCATATGATAGCAAAGTCCTTAAACTCACTAGTGGCTTGACGAACTCTATGTTGTTCAGGAACAAGATGGGAATTAAATTTTTGCTCTACTGTCATCTCCCAATCAAGATAAGCCTCAGCATCATAAGCACCAGAAAAAGAGGGTATAGTAAATTTCACTTTAGCAAAAGGATCATCAGGAGGGCGATTATAATTGTGATGATTATTACCTCCCATACCTCGACGATAAAGTGGCAGTCTTGGCTGATTATTGTGATCTTCCAGTTCATCATAAGCATTGTCTTCTTGTCTTCCAGCGAGAGGCAACCGAGCCTCAAAAGTATTCATCCGAAGAGCAAGGTCATCCAGTTGGCGAGTCAAGTTCGCCAATGACTCCTCCGTTGCTGCGTTGTATTTGGCGAACATATCCGTCATGGTCTTCATCATATCACGTAACTCAGCATGTTGAACACATTCGTCATTATTGTCTTCTCCTGCCATTGTTAGTAGGAAACAAAAGACAACAACAAAAAATGTTATCCCTATCAACTACAGTGACAATGTGGAAGGTGGAAGAAAACAATCTCTCTCGCTCAAGCGTCTTACCACGCTCTTACAAGTGTTCTTACCGACACAGCAGGTGGTGTGGACGGTGAGATAAACCAATGAAGCGTGGGGTGATTGCAAAGGTACCTGTTATGCTCAAGAGAAAAGGTGGAGCTTGGATGGCACAATATGGTGGCTAATAAGCAGAAAATCGTTAACAGCTAAACAAAGTTGAATAAGTATTCAATGTAGGAAACTGTTGCTGGTCAACCGAGTGCCCTAGATCCTAGCACAACACAAGGAAGTATCAAGGCAAAAGAAAGACAGAATGATATAACCAAACAAACAGCACCAAGTGGTATAGGCCAATTGCTTTAATATGCGTGCTCTTCACTATTTTTTTTCTTTTTTGTAATATTTTTTTGATATTTTTTCTTTACTCAGGAGCACAAATATAGGAAGCACACAAATTTACAGCTCAATTGGATGTAATATGCGGCCTATAGAAAATCAAGAAGATTCTTTAAAATTCGTGCTGAAACTTCGGGGGCCGGATAGCCTATCTTCCGAGGGGAATTTGTGCAATCTAATTTCGCCGAACGCGGCTGCGCGGCGGAAAATCAGATGCGAAATTTCGCGTAGATGAATTTGAAAAAAAAAATCGCCCGATTTTGAGTTCGTATGCGAAAGTTATGGCCGTTTTAAGGTAGGCTATCCGAGTTACGATTTTTTAGATGTTGATTCCAACTCGGTTTGAGAACAGAACTCGCAATCGGATGTGAAAACGATCGGGAATTTGCACAGCAACTAATGGGGTGGTGTGCGATGATTCAAGGATGAGTGGCACAAAGGTTTGTCACCTAATCTAGGGCTGGCGATGCGGGAGTTCACGCAAGGCGGCTAGCTAGGGCAAACCGATGAACGTGGCGGATCGGTTTGTTATTTAGGGATGGTGGAATAGGTGTCGAATAGCAAGAAAACAAGGACGAAACACGATAACTAGGACCAAAAAACACAAAGCTAAACCAGCAACAAGACTCAACCACATGAATGCAAACTCAACAATGCAAACTGAAAAACGAAACTGCAGGCACTATAGTCTGGGAAGCGGTAAAAACGATCTATTTTTTTGTGGCTTTTCTGTGGACTCTAGGTACGAAACAAAATCGATCTAATGGAAGGAAGGAAAACAAAGATACCTCACGGGCAACCTGGAAATCTGATACCAATTGATGAGTAGTTTTAGGCCCGATCTTCCGAAAGGTATGTCGATTGGGATGGAGAACTCGACGTTGATGATCCGCGGCACTCGAGCGGTTCGAGTACTACTGCAATCACTACACCACGGCTCCGTTGGTTATCAACCGTGCTGCACACGCTTGACCTTGCCAAGAAGGCTAATCCCTGCAAGTGCAACCGAGAACACGAGCAAGAACGTAGAAGACACGATCGGAAATCGCGAAGTTGGGGTCTCACAAACCGTAGAACGGCGACTTTATTGATCTAAGGAAAACCCACCGAAGATGACCGGCGGCTGCAGTATTTATAGGCTAGGGTTCGACCAAAACACGATTAGATGCGTCCCTAATGGACTCTTACGGGATACAAGGCCCAAAGGCCCGATTCGGTGGCGCAGCACGGACAGAAATCTGGACTCGACTTGTTTCAACGATTCCCAATGACTCCGGAGGAATTTTGAGGTGGGACCAGAACCATTGGAAATTTTATCTTCTCCTCTTTCCGTGCATATGTAGAACGTCGAATACGGAGTCCGTATGCCTCCTGGGCGTCTGTTTTAAAGTGGACTGCTCCTGGACTCCGAGTTGAACTCGAGTCCGAGTTGTAAACTGTTTCCATCAACTTGTGGACGTCCCAGGTGGTTCTCCACGCTCCCAAGGCCTCCTTCCTTCACTTGTTGATCTTCTCCATTATTCCTAATAACAATTAAATCATCACATAGCAATCTATTCTCAAACTCACATACAAAAGAAGTTAAGAATGAATTCACTTGCTGATTTAATAACCGTGCCCGTGCTCTTGTGATTGGTCCTTGCAGTTCAATGCGCGTCTCCGCTGTTGTGATGTCCTCATCAGTAAGTGTTCGAGTCATAACCAAGCAAGAAACCTTCATCGGACTTTGAAGCGAACTTTGAAGTCCTAGGCTTCTTCTTCAAGATATAACATGGAGAACCAAAAACTCGAAAATATGAAATATTAGGCTTGTTACCGGTGAGTAGCTCATAGGATGTCTTCTTGAGTAGTCAATGAAGATAAAGTCGATTTACGGCGTGGCAAGTGGTGTTAATCGCTTCCGCCCAAAATCGATCTGAGGTCTTGTACTCATCGAGCATTGTTCTTTCCATCTCTATGAGAATTCGATTCTTTCTTTCGGCAACTCCGTTTTGTTGAGGGGAGTACGGAGCTGAAAACTCGTGCTTTATGCCTTCTTCATCAAGGTACTCCTCCACTTGTGTGTTCTTGAAATCTGTGCCGTTGTCGCTTCGAATGTTCTTGATTGTCAATGAGAATTCGTTTTGAGCTCGCTTGAAGAACTTCTTGAGTATTCCTTGTGTTTCTGACTTATCATGCAAAATGAAAACCCAAGCGAAGCGAGAAAAATCATCAACAACTAATAAACCATATTTGTTACCGCCAATGCTTATGTAGGCAATTGGACCAAATAAGTCCATGTGAAGTAGCTCGAACGGTCTTGTTGTAGTCATGACGTTCTTGGCGGGGTGAGGTGCTCCAACTTGCTTCCCGGCTTGGCACGCGCTACAAGGCCTGTCTTTCTCAAACACAACATCCTTTAAACCTCGGATGTGATCGCCCTTGAGGAGTTTTTGAAGGTTCCTCATACCAACATGCGCTAGCCGTCTATGCCACAGCCAACCCATGTTGGTTTTTGCAATCAAGCATGTGTCAAGTTCGGCTTTATCCTTGTTGAAGTCAACAAGATAAAGCTTTCCCTTTAACATACCCTTGAATGCAATGGAACCATCACTCCTCCTAGAGACGGTCACACCCTCGTTAGTGAACAAGAAATTATAACCTTTGTCACATAATTGAGATATGGACAGTAGGTTATAATCTAAGGATTCAACATGTAATACATGAGAAAATGTGTGTTTAGATGATATGGCAATTTTACCAGTACCGAGCACCTTTCCTTGGCTATTATCTCCAAAATAGATGCCCCCGTTTGGGTTCTCATTTTCTTCATATTCCACGAACATTCTTCTTTCTCCGGTCATATGGTTGGTGCAGCCACTGTCTAGCACCCATTTAGATCCACCGGAGGAATAATCCTGCAAAAACAAATTATGCTTTGGTTTTAGGTAACCAAGCTTGCTTGGGTCCTTGGAGGTTAGTTACAAGACATTTGGGCACCCACAAATGAGACTTGGTGTTATCATGGTGTGGCCCAACATAATGAGCATAAACTTTGCCAAAATTATTTCTCATTAAGACAAACGAGGCATCAAAAGTTCTAAACAACAACTGTTGTTGTTTATGTACAGGACTAGTCTGGGAGGCTGGACTTGTCCAGAGGACCAGACTTGTCCGGACACCGACCGGACTAGTCCCGTGTTCATGTGTGATTAATGTTTTAATCTTTGACTTTCCAGTTTGAGAGGGTCTTCCCTTTACAAAGGTAATCCTCTCCTTGTTATTCTTATGGCTTCTAGCATGTTGCTTTTCACCATAAGAGTAACCAATGCCATATTTGACATTTGGAGGTCTTTTGACCAAGTATGCACTACGTGCATATTTGATCTTTTCCTTGTCAAATATACCACTTTGGGCAGGATGCTTATCCTTTGTAGAGGTTGGCTTGTCCTTTAAACTGGTGTCAACTTTATTACATGTACAAGCATGAGCAACCTCAGTTTTAGTGGGTTGAGAAGGTGAACTTGAAGAGGATGAAGGTTCACCTTGCTTGAGTGACTCAACTGGCACTTCAAGGATCTTGTTAACCTTGATCAGGTCAGCAAGTTGGTCCTTGATTGTAGCATTTGAGTCGGTTAACTCCAAGCAAGTTTCCTTGCTTGAAGCTAACTCAAGCTCTAGTGATTTGCTTCATTCCTTTTCAAGTTCTAGAAGCTTGTCAAGTTCGACATATTCCTCCTTTTGGGAGATGATCATGTCCTCTTGACGATGTATCAACCTCTCCTTCCCAATAAGTTGATCAAGTAAAAATTTCATTTTTGTGGCAGTTTTCCTGTCTAGTCCAATAAGCATATCCTCATTATCACTATTGATTTCATCATCACTAGAATAGGAATGCACGGAAGGGAGTTTGGTGTTTACCTTGCATTTACCTTCCTTTGCCATGAGACAAGTGTCATTTCTCTTCCATGCGCCGAGTGTAGGGAAGAGAGTAGACTTCTTGGATGTCTTCTCGATGGCTATGCTAGCCATCTCTTTTTCTTCGGATGATGAGGACTCATCATTTGAGTTCCACTCTTTCCCTATGTGAGCTTGTTCAGCTTGTTTCTTCTTCTGGAAGAATTTCTTGGGTTGAGGCTTTGTTCTTTCCTTGTACTTTCCTTCGTTTGATTTAGCACCTTGTCTCCTCTTCATTATTCTCTTGAATTTCTTCATGAACGATAGCATGTCTTCTTCATCTAATTCACTGCTCTCATCATCACTGTCTTCTTCTACCTGAGCTTCTCGAGCTTCTTTAGATAGGGGCTTGAGGGTGGACTTCAAAGCAACCCCTTTCTTCTTTGCCGAGGTGAGGTCGGCAATTTACTTGACATGCTTTGCTTGTTTTTCCATCATCTCGAAATTGATGATTTTTCCAAGTAATTCATCCGGAGACATTTTCTTGTATCCGGGGCTTTCTCTTATCATTGAGCATAGGGTGACGTTGCGAGGCATGAAGGCTCTGAGGATGAGCTTCAGCACCTCGTGGTCATTCCACTTCTTGCTTTTGTATGATCGAACCTTGTTGACGAGCGTCTTTAACCGATTATACATATCTTGAGGTGACTTGTCTTCTTCGATTGCGAATCTTCCTAATTCGCCTTCGATCATTTCAATCTTTGCTTCACGCACATCACGGTCACCTTCATGTGCAGTTTGCAGTGTGTCCCAAATCTCCTAAGCAATTTTGAGTCCATCCACATTGGTGAACTCGTCCCGACTGAGCGAAGAGGTAATTACTGCCGCGACTTGAGCATTTCGATGAATTGCCTGCTCTTGGCTTGGTGTGAGTTCTTCGTCGTTGTCTGGAATATCTATTCCTGTGCACACAATATGCCATAGACTTGGATTGAGAGAGATTAGATGCATTTTCATATTTTGCCTCCACACTGAGTAATCACTTCCGTCAAAGTGTGGGGCTTTTCCAAGTGGAATAGACAAGTAATGATTATTGTTGGAATTGAGACGATCATAGTTAAAAGGATCTCGGGAGTAGTCGGTGTGACTACTCCCCTTCTTTAATCTTTACTTTCCCTTTGGAAAGTGTCTTCTTTCTTAAAAGCGCCTTTAGTTTCAGCGTCTCCTCATTGTCGTCCTCAAAGTCTTGAATGGCTTCGAGGAGCTTCTCCACCTTTTGGTTCTTGTCATCATCAACCTTTTCTTGGTTGTTGCTCTTGTGGATGTCCTTCATATCCGACATGATCTTCTTCGAGCGATTAGTCTCTTTCTTGATGAACCTGCTCTGGTACCAATTGAATGTGGCCTAGAGGGGGGTGAATAGGCCTTTTTGAAATTTGTCGGGACCTGCAACACTTAATCACCAGATCAAAACTTGAGATATCAGACTAGTCCGGTAAAGTGCGGACTAGTCCGGTGTGTACCGACTAGGTTGATTAAGTTTGATCGATTACTTTGATTCTACAATGTATGCATCGGAAATATACAGTTAATTTAAGCGTTGCAAGATGATTTACAAGAATATATCACAATTCACTCTTATACTTAGTGATTCAATGTGAAGTAAGCAATATAGATTCAAACCCTAGAATGTTGTAATGAATAAGAACAATGAACACAAAGCAAGACACAAGTGAGTTATCCTGTGGCTCGGCTCCCACAGAGGCAACCTACATCCACATTGAGGAGTCCACAAAAAGGATTGGGTCTTCTCCAACCCTACCCTCGTCGGATCGCCACGAAGGCCAATCCTATTCCACTAATCACAAAGGGGTGAATAACCTAATTCAAAGGGTCCTCCTCACACGTTGAGGGCTCCCCTAGTTTACAACACAAAATACCACCAAGAACACACTCAAAAGATTACAATGAAATCACAGGAGTGTGTTAGAGAATCGAACCAAGAGCTCAATGAGTGTTGAACGTGTCTCTCCAATGATCTAGAGTGTATCCTGAAAGGATTGATTTTTGTTGGACTTAATTTCGTGGAGAGATGTGTTTTTGAGGCTCTTGGCAGGTGTGACGGCGCTAGGGTTCGAGAGTGTTTGAAGTTGGGATGTGCACCTCTATTTATATGGGGTTTATAAAAGTGACCATTAGGGTTTAGAAAGATTGTACTAGTCCGTGGTGGACACCGGACTAGTCCGGTGTGCTGTGTGTAGCAAACCCTAAGTGTCCAGAAATATCGGACTGGTCCGGTTAGGAGCGAACTTGTCCGATTTCGCTTCTGTTAATCTTTGGACTAGTCCAATGGACACCGGACTTGTCCGCACAGTGAAACCCTAAGTGGTTATGAGGACAAGTCTGCACTTGGAGGGCTTTTCCGATTTAGGTCAGAGAGTTTTTTGGACTAGTCCGTGCTAATATCGGACTTGTCCGATTTAGATCAGAATGAATATCGGACTAGTCCGGTGGTGATCGGACTTGTCCGATTTTGTGTGACTTGTGAAGTGTTTTGAGGACTAGTCCGCACTGGGGAGGACTAGTCCGATTCTAGTCAGAGAGATATCGGACTAGTACGATGGATATCGGACTTGTCCGATCTTGTGCAGAAGGGATATTGAACTAGTCCAGTGACATTCGGACTAGTTCGGTCCTGTATAAATTTGTGCAATGGTGTTTAATTCTGATTGAGCTCTTGGGGTGTGTTTCCTTAACACACTCCATACACAATGATCTACTATTCTTCTTCCTTGAGCTCATTTCCACTTTGCTCCTCATTCTCCCTTCTTTTTGTCACTTTGCTTATTTTGCTATTAAAACCTGTGCTCATCTCAACAAAGAGGTTAGAATCTCATTTGCTTGTCATAAATCATCCAAAACCCACAAGGGATTCCTAGATGCACTTTCACGAACACAACCTTGGGAATCACACTAACACTTGCTCCCAGATCACAAAGTGTCTTGTCGAAGTGGTGAGCCCCAATTGAGCATGAAATGGTAGGACACCCAAAGTCCTTCTTATTTTCAGGAAGCCTATTGAGGATGGTTGCACTGCAGTCTTCCGTAAGCTTGACGACCTCAGTGGTGGGCAATGGCCGTTTGTTGTTCATTATGTCCTTGAGATAGCGAGCATAAGTGGGGACTTGCATCACATCAATCAAGGGCACATTGATGTGGATCTTTTGGATGATCTCAACAAAAGGTTGAATTGCTCATCCACTGTTGGCTTCCTTTGTCTGTGAGGGAATGGAAATAAGTTGGTGTCTTCAAAGTGTTTGGCCATTCTCTCACCAAGTAATTCACTTGGGACATCCTCCTTCTCAAGCTCAGTTGTCCTCTTTTCTTGTGTGGGATATGGTGGGTCACGAGTGGTCTTTCCTCCTCTCGTAACCACTGCATTGACGTTCTCCACTGGAGCTTCTGGCTGTCCCGGAATTCTGTTGTTTTCCAATGGAGGGACAACTGCAGGAAGTTGTGCCAGCTGAGTCTCCAATATCTTGTTGAAGCTTAGTTGATTCTTGAATGTTGAGGATAGTCCTTCAATCTTGGCATTGATGTTTTCCAGGGTCTTGTCATTAGCTGACAGCTTCTTGGATAGGGCATCATTGATCTTGAGCTGACTAATGGCAAGTTCTCTCAAGCTGGGCTGATTTCCAGGGTTGCCATTGTTGTTGTACCCTCCTTGAAAGAATGGGCTTGTTGACCCCACCCTTGACCTCATGGACGATAGCCATTGTTGTTGTTGAAATTTCCGTTGTTGGCGAGGTATAGGGCATCCTCACGAGTTTCTGGGCAATCATTGCCCATATGACCCATGTTGTCACAGACTTCACATGTAATGTGAGAGTCTAGGTAATAGGCATCGCCAGACACTTCACCACTGGCTTGTCCATCTATTTTGTTCATTAGGAGGTCCAATTTTGCGGCAATCATGTCCAACTCCTTCAAGGTGTGCATGCCTCGCTGTCAGGTATGGAGACGCTCATCGTTCCATCCCATGTTGGACACCATCTTCTCAATAAGATCTTTAGATTTTGGCACCGTCAATGAGAAGAATGCTCCTCCAGCAGCAGCATCCAAATGGTCACGAGCTGATGGGATCACCCCGTTATAGAAATTCTGAATAAGGAGCCAGTCATCCATCCCATGGTGGGGACAGGATAGGATGTACTCCTGAAGCGTTTCCCATGCCTCGGGAATAGATTCCTTGAGCTCTTGCTGAAAGCTGGAAATCCTTCCACTAGGGCATTGGTTTTGCCCAACGGGAAGAATTTGGCGAGGAATGCCGTAGAACACTTCTCCCAAGTGTCTACAGCACTTCGGTTCGCGTAGAACCACTGTTTTGCTCTCCCAAGGAGAGAGAACGGGAATAGTCTCAGAAGGACCGCATCCCAAGACACATCCTTGATCTTAAAAGTGTTGCAGATCTTGAGGAATTGTTGCAGGTGAGCACTTGCATCCTCGTTAGCCTTCCCATAGAATGGGTTGGCTTGCACCATAGTGATAAGGCCATTTTTGATCTTGAAGTTCAAATCTCCCATGTTAACAGTGGGCACAATAGGCACATTGTTAGCAGAGGGAGCTGAGAACTCACAAAGGGTCTTTTGGGCCATTGGCGTTTGGATTGTTGGTGCAAAAATGTTGGCTTGCTTTGCTGCTCGAATCTTCTGAGGAGTAACGACACAGGGTCGGTCTCTCAGAAGAGATTTGGGATCTTCAACAAAGTTTTCTGGCAAGCAGAAACCAGACATACACTACCCTGTTTTCACAATAAATGCGAAAACAAAGAATGGTTATCCTACTAAAATCCTACCCTGGATTATCTCCTATTCACTCAGTCATGTTATATATCTATTTGCCTTCCCCAACAACGGCGCCAGAAATGCTTGTTGACGGCTCCTAAGATATACTAACAAATCATCCCCCGCAACGGTGCCAAAAATGCTTGTTGGTATTTCTTATGCACCATTAACTAAACATCTCCAACTGATGTGTCAGAAATTCTTGTTAATGGTACTATTGGATCACAGAGTGAGTTCCGCAAGCGCATGGAGGTACCATTGTAGCATTTCACCTTAAGAGTATTCCCAAGGGTGTCATTTATTCGATCCCAAAGGAATGCAGGGAAGAGATATAACAATCATCAAGTGGAAAGGGTAGAAAGGTCTAGGTACGAATCTAGTAAGGATGGATAAAATAATAGTGGAGGTAGTGTGACACACACAAAATCTTTCAAGTCTAAGGGGGATAAGAGGATCCTAGAGGTTAGTTAAGGTTGAGAGTTATGGAGGTACTCCTACTATGCTCTATTGTACATATACATAGTCTAAACTAATTATCCATAAGCTAGATCAATAGTGAATACATATGCTATGTGGTTCAACACATCGGGCACGGGCTTACCCTAGCAATACTAGGGCGACTCCCGCCAAGAGCCTGTGGCATAGCTGAACATGGAGGATTACAAAGGACAGATAGGGCTGTCACCACCTATTGCCTACCTCTTCAATCTGTGGGTCTACGAGACATCCAATGCTACTTCGCTATCCTAGCACCATGCTAGCATATTAAGTAATTACCTTAAGAGCCTAGGCACAATCCATCCTAAGGCAATGAATTGAATCATCATTGAACCAATGTTGACACATAGCATAATTATCCATACTAACCTAGGTATGTTATAATTAACTAGACTATAGTTGGGGTCTATAGGTTCTATGATAATGATATATGTTCATGATGAAACAGTCATAGAAGCCATACTTTCCACATACATGGACTCCACGATCAAACAAGAAACGCTTTGCCCAAGTATATGTATAAGTAGAGACTATTGATACTATCTTTAATATGCATAAAGTCACAAATACAAGAAAGAATACATGAGCCATACCTTTCCCAATGTAGGATTGGGAAGAGAGAGACTCCTTACTCCTTTCCCAATTTGGACTTGGGACTAGAGACTCTCCTCTCTACAACCTAACTCCTCTAAAACTATGGATGATAGTGTATGCAATAGAGATGAAGCTCAAGCGGTGTGTGTTGAAGTGAGGGGTAGGGGGTCCTATTTATACTAGTGTTAAGGTTGGTTCCTGCCACCAAAAGCGCGCGAATCAGTCACCATTGACTCCAGGGAGCCGGGGGGAGCCAACACGTCGAGGCTGACCGAGTTTGGTGCAAAGACCAGGTCGGCCGACCCCCTGGTTCGGCCGACCTGGTCATTGCACCATTTATTGTGTGCTTTCTCCAGGTGGCTGCTAGGTGGGTCCCATTGATGTATATGGGTGATACACCGTTGGATCTCCTCGGATACTTCTGTTCGTGGGCCATTTGATCCATGGGATGCCACGTGTCATCGGCTGATTGGTTGGGATGACATTTTATAGGATTGGTCCCTCTACATTTCCTCATTTCCTGTATAAAATGCTGCATACACATATTTCTCCAAGTCCAAGTGGAATTGGGTTAGATAGAAAGGTGATGTGTGCAAGAAATGACAAATCCTTCACATAATTGAGTTAAATTGACGGATGAAATTGGTATATAACAGTCGTCAACACACATGGCAGAGGTCCAAGGCCTCAAACTAGCTTCCAACTTATTGACGTGTAGCAGGAACGCCACGAGCTGAGGGTCGTTGTAGCAATACTCGCCCTGGACCTGCTTGATGATCAGCTGGGATTCTCCCTTGACCAGCATCTCCTGGACACTAAGACCCTACGTTGCTGTGAGTCCGAAGATGAGGGCCTTGTACTTCGCCATGTTGTTGGTCGCCTTGAAGTTGAGGCGCACCGCGTACTTGGACTGCTCTCCTATTGGTGAAGTGAGCAGTACGCCGGCTTCGGCCCCTTTATTCCATGAGTATCCATCGAAGAAGAGTGTCCAGTGAGGTCCGGTAAGCACCGGTGCTCTTGGCTCCGGCTCGCTGATTTCTCAGCCCCCTGGGTTGCTTGGTGAAAGAGTCCACTCAGCAACGAAGTCTGCTAGAGCTTGGCTCATGATTGCATGCCGTGGTATGAAGTCGAGCTCGTACTCCGCCAGTTTGGCCGCCCATTTGGAAATATTGCCTGTTGTGATAGGGATGCACAACACCGCCCCCAGTGGGAACGGAGTCACCACTAAGAATCTGTGTGCCTGGAAGTAATGGCGTGGCTTCCTCGACGCAATTAGTAGCGCATAGAGAAGCTTGTGCACTTCAAAGTACCTTGTTTTTTCTTCATGTAGGACTTCGTTGATGAAGTAGACCGGGGCGTTGGATGATCCGGGATCTCCTTAGAGAAAGCGGTGCATCCTCTTCCATTTGCTCCAGGCCTGGAGACTCCATGTCTCCAAGGCCCAGTGCATCCTTTGGGGGCTAGGACCCAAAGGCTCCTTGATCTCCGGGGTCCCCTAGGGGGACCCGGTCATCCTCTGGGGGTTGGGACCTAGAGGCTCCTTGCTCTTTGGGGGCCCCTAGGGGCACCCGGACCTCCTCTAGGGGCTGGGACCCATAGGCTTCTTGCTCTCCGGGGGCCCCTAGGGAGACCCGGACCTCCTCTGGGGGCTGGGACCCAGAGGCTCCTTGCTCTTCGGGGCCCCCTAGCGGGACCCAGACCTCCTCTGGGGGCTGGGACCCAGAGGCTCCTTGCTCTCGGCCCCCCTAGGGGGACTCAGACCTCCTCTGGGGGCGGGTACCCAGAGGATCCTTGCTCTTCGGGGGCCCCTAGGGGGACCCGGACCTGCTCTAGGGGCTAGCACCCAGAGGTTTCTTTGTTGTCGGGGCCCTCTACGAGCTCCAAGCCCTGGGGCCCAGAATCAGCAGCAGGGGCCCCTTCCGTCCATCGAGGCTATTGGGGACCGGCACGCTCTGCAACCAAAACCATACTTACCACCTCTGTTGTGGTGCCGATGTAGAGGTACAGGGGCTCCTTGGGCTCAAGCGCCACCATTATTGGCAGCGTCGTTAGCTGCTGCTTCAGCTCGCGGAATGCCTTCTCCGCTTCCTCGGTCCAGACGAATGGTCCGGACTGGCGCAGGAGCTTGAAGAATGGGAGGGCCCGCTCAGCGAGCATAGAGATAAACTGGTTGAGCGCTGCCAAGAACCCTGCAAGCTTCTGCACATCCTCAATGCGGGCTGGAGGCCGCATCCGCTCCACTGCCTTGATCTTCTCTGGGTTGGCCTCAATCCCTCGGTGTGAGACCAAGAAATCGAGGAGCTTCCCAGATTTGACTCGGAACACGCACTTGTCAGGATTGAGCTTTGTGCGTGTGGTCCGCAATCTATCAAAGACTAGGGCGATGTTTTCTAGCAAAGATGTATGTGTCTGGATTTTTACTACGATATCATTGACATATACCTCTACCAGGTCCCGAATGAGGTCCCAAAATATTTTATGCATGGCTCGTACAAAGGTGGGGAGGGCATTCTTAAGACCATAAGGCATGGAGACATAGCAGTAAAGGCTATCTACGGTTATAAATGTGGTATGTTCTTCGTCCTCTCTAGACATTTGGATTTGGTGAAACCCTGAGTAGGCATCTAGAAACATACATATCGCATCCTGAGGTTGAATCTATGATTTGATCTATTCTAGGGAGAGGTAAAGGATCATTAGGACATGCCTTATTGAGGTTGGTGTAGTCGATCCACATCTGGAGCTTACAGCCGACCTTGGGGACAACAACAGGATTGGCCAGCCATCTGAGATGGTGGACATCTCGTATGAAGCCAGCATCGAGTAGCTTCTTGATCTCTTCACGAATGAAGTTTTGTCGCTCGATGGACTACTTACGAGGCCTCTGTTGTTGTGGTCGGGCGTTGGGGTAGATCTTCAGATGGTGCTCGATCACTTCCCTGGGGATGCCTGGCATCTGGACGGTTGCCAGGTGAAGACGTCGACGTTAGCCCGCAAGAAAGCGGTGAGCGTTGATTCCTGCTCGCTGTCCAGACTCCCCGGGATACGGGTGGTCTGAGCAGCATCAGAGCCAATCTAGATTGTCTTGATGGGCATGTCATCGTCATCGGAGGGCTGCACTCGTGGTGCAGCGACGTGGCTGCACGCACGTGGGTCTGGTGAAGGATGACTCAGTCAAGCATCGCTCGGGGCAGGTGTTGCAGCCGTTGCCAGCGCTCGAAGCTTCTCCAAGGCCATCACCGCAGCAGCGCGATCTCCACAGATCTTGAGGACACCAGAGGGGGTCGGCATCTTGAAGACAAGGTATCCGTAGTCGGCTACAGCCACGAATCGGTACAGGGTTGGCCTGCCGATAATGGTGTGGTAGGGGAGGCTAACCTCCGCGACGTCGAATAGGATATTCTCCGTCCTGAAGTTCTCAGGTGTCCCGAGGGTCACCCGGAGGTGGATGCAGTCGCACGGGATAATACTCCCCAGACCTACCCCCGAGAATGGTCTCGATGGGGCAAGCCTGGTCACAGGGATCTTCAGCTTGTCAAAAGCCGCACGACAGATGAAGTTGAGGCCAGCTCCCCTATCTATCAGGACATGGTGGAACTTCACATTGGCGATGGTAGGGGCGATGAGGAGGGGCAGCTGCCCGGCTCCCGCCATGTTCTTGGGGCAGTCGGAGGCATAGAAGATGATCGGCGTCTTCAACCATTTGTGATGCAGCGTCGGGGCATGAGTAGAGGCTGTTGAAGCCATTGCCCGACGCAAGGTCTTGACCGCATTCCTGGATGCGGGTTCCCAAGATCCTCCATAGATGACGTGGAGAGCTTTGCGGCACTCGTGGTCACTATTGAGGTCAAAGTTCACAGCCTGGTGTACCGTTTCCACAGCGTGTTCAAGCCTTTGGAACTCCATCTCCACATCTTCGTCGACATGCCGGTCGACCTCTTTCCGCTTGATCTTGCCGCTACTCGAAGGCTTTATGAACACCATGGTGGTGAAAGTGCTACCACTTTTTTGAAGGAAAAAGCCCCTACCTAGCGCGCCAAATGTCAAAGTGTTAATGCGACACTTCCCCTCAATCTGCTAAGGAGCAGCCCGCGAAGTTTCTTTGTTCGATGGGGCTTAGGACTCAATCAAGTGTTCTAGCGGATGAGAGTGTGACACGGTGGTTTTTATGTGGTTTGGGCCGCGAGGAGCGTAACACCCTACTACACGGTGGATTGTATTGCTAGTGAGTGTGTATGCGTGCGTGTGTGTGTATCATGGATTGGATGTCTGATCCTTTGTAACGGTGGCGGTTTGGACCTTTTATAGCCAATGTCGGATGCCTTACAAGTGGGGTCCGAGGCCCGACATGTTGTCCCGGGGCGATCTTATCCAAAAGATCTAAGGCTTCTCGCACAAGCTTCCTTTGATCGTGGCTTTGAGGACTCGCCGTCTTGCCTCCTGATGTTGACGGTCCTTAAGTACCACATTTTGACCGTCAATTCACCTCATAATGTGCATAAAAGAAACACAAAACATAGTGGTAGGGTTATACACTAACCCAATTCCACAAGTGTTGGTGTCTATTTGTATGCAGGTGAATTATAACCCAAAATACCAAAACATGTAGGGATGAATCCATGAAAATGGATTTCAACGAATTAGGCGATGGCGTGTGGAACCACATGGATCAAATGGCCCACAAACAGAAGAATATGAGGAGATCCAACGGTTTTGCACCCATATACGTCAAGGGGGCCCACCTGGAAGCCACCTAGAGAAAGCACTCCCCGAGGGGAGCCTTGACCAGGTCGGCCGAACCAGGGGTTCGGCCGACCTCTTCCTGGCGCCAAACTCGATCAAATGACACGTGTTGGCTCCTCCCGACTCCCTGGAGTCAATGGTGACTGATTTGCGCGTTAATTGTGGCGGGAACGGTTGCTGTTAATCTTTGAACCAAGATCACCCTCATATCATATCCTCCTTATCTATCATCTTACCTTTCTTATTCATACCTTACCACCACCATATAAATGGAGCAACCCACCATTCTTTCTTATTCTGCTCCGAAGGGCAAGTTATGTGAGCCACCACCTTCGGTGGAACCTATTTGTTCAACCAGCTATGAACTTTGCCCTGGCTTTATAGCCACGGTTCGGGAACAATCCTTCTCAGGAACGGATTGTGAAAACCCTTACCACCATCTACGAGAGTTCGAACAACTGTGTTCATGCCTTCTAATCAAAGGTATGACACAGGAAACTCTCAAATGGAAGTTGTTTCCTTTTTCCCTCAAGGAAAAAGGCAAACAATGGTACAACCACTACGATGGGAAGACAAATGGTGATTGGAGTGAATTACGAGACAAATTTTGTCTTGCTTTCTTTCCCATTGCCCGAATTGTTTCCTTACGAAAGGAAGTAATATGCTTCCAGCAGATGGAGAAGGAATCCATAGGTGCAGCTTGGGACAGATTTTCTCTTTTCAAAAATTCTGGCCCAGAATTGTTAATCCCTGATCCAATGCTTTTTCAACATTTCTTCATGGGATTAAACAAAGAGTCTGCCCTATATCTTGACATTACGGCTGGAGGATCTTTCCTCCATAAGACTCGAGAAGAAGGCAAGGATCTTCTGGACAGAATTCTAGAAAATTCTTCCTTCATTATGGGTCTTAATGAGCCTCCCCAAGAGGAAGTCGTGTCAAGAACGGAGGATACACTCTTGGACAAGGATGAACCAATTTCTTGTTTACCCGAAGCCTTGCCAGAGGAATCCTCTCTCGAACCTGAGACTACAAAGGTAGAAGAAATTCAACCCTCACAGTTTCCATTTTACTTCGAGGAAGAGCTTTTTGAAGATTATGGAAATACCTCGAAGTATTGTCGCTATAGGGAACCTTCATTGCCACCAACTCCACCTGAACCACCTGACGGGGTGTTTGTCCGTCAATAGGTCAAGGAGTTGACCTCTATCCTAAGCAGAGAGTGGACAACTGAAGTCGAGAATTCAATCGAAATTCTTCGGATGACCTCACCTTTGGCTACCATTTTATGTTCTATTAGAGGGACACCAATGAGAACCCTAAACAACCCTACTGTTGGACCAAATCTCATTTCTGATTCTTGTGCTCTCGCTATTCTTGGCAATGTTCCATTGGCACCAACCCGCAAATCCTTCCGAGATTCATTTCAAAACCATTCTTGAATGATGTGGGGTTCTGCAACAAGTGTCTGTTAAACACGAAGATGTTGAGGCTCTCCTAGATTTTCACGTGTTCGAAATCCAAGATTTCGACATCATGATAGGGATTCCCAAAGAGAAAATTCTCATGGAAGTTCCTTTGGAAGGAAGCCTCAATATCAATCTTGGAGGGAGAAATTTCTCCATACCTATTCTGTGTTCAAAGAACACATCTGCAGAATCTCCCATCCAAGATGAGCCAATGGAGGAGATTAGGACTCTTCAATTTTTAGAACCCCCTGAAATTGAAGGAGAAGAAGACTTCGTCCAAGAGGAGGATGAATTTCAGGAGGAAATTGAATTGCCAAAAGAAGAGCCCTCCCCAAAACCTCCTGTTGAGCTCAAGATTCTACCTCCAGGCCTACGTTATGCCTTTCTAAATGGAGATTTGGAAGCCCCTGTCATCATAAGTGACAAGCTTTCAGATGATGAAACGCTCAAACTCATAGCCAGGTTAGAAAGACGTAGAGCTGTTTTTGGATATTCACTTCAGGATCTCAAGGGAATTAGTCCAGCTTTATGCACCCATCGTATTCCTATTGACCCTGAGAGTGTCCCCTCAAGGGAACCTCAAAGTGCGATTGAATAATGCGATGCGGGAAGTTGTCAAGAAAGAAGTCTTGAAACTTCTGCATACCAGGATTATTTAACTTGTTCCTCATAGTGAATGGGTAAGTCCAGTTCAAGTAGTGCCTAAGAATGGAGGTATGACGGTCGTTCAAAACGAGAGGAATGAATTAATTCCTCAATGGACCGTCATGGGATGGAGGATGTGCATTGATTACCGAAAACTTAACAAGGCAACAAGGAAAGACCATTTTCCATTGCACTTCATCGATGAGATGTTAGAGCGATTGGCAAAACACTCCTACTTCTGTTTCCTTGATGGGTATTCGGGATATCATCAAATTCCTATCCATCCCGATGATCAAAGTAAGACCACG
Source organism: Tuctoria greenei (assembly GCA_036927565.1). NCBI lineage: Eukaryota > Viridiplantae > Streptophyta > Magnoliopsida > Poales > Poaceae > Tuctoria > Tuctoria greenei. The sequence goes on from JAYESD010000006.1 coordinate 122,829,322, forward strand.
TTCACATGTCCTTACGGGACCTATGCCTACCGGCGTATGTCCTTTGGGCTATGTAACTCTCCTGCCTCTTTTCAGAGATGCATGATGTCTATATTTTCAGACATGATCGAGGATATCATGGAAGTTTTTATGGACGATTTCTCTGTCTATGGAAAAACTTTTGATCATTGTCTAGAAAATTTAGACAGGGTCTTACGAAGATGCCAGGAGAAGGACCTTGTGCTTAATTGGGAAAAGTTCCATTTCATGGTCCGGGAAGGCATCGTTCTTGGACACTTGGTGTTCGAGAGAGGGATAGAGGTCGACAAAGCTAAAATTGAAGTTATTGAAAAACTTTTACCTCCTATCAATGTTAAGGGAATCCGCAGCTTTTTAGGTCATGCGGGGTTCTACCGACGATTTGTCAAGGATTTCTCCAAAATTGCTAGACCCCTCACCAACCTATTAGCTAAAGAAGCTCCCTTTGATTTCGATGATGAATTCCTAAAATCATTTGATATACTCAAAAAGGCACTCATCTCAGCTCCAATTATCCAACCTCCTGATTGGACACTGCCATTCGAAATCATGTGTGATGCCAGTGACTTTGTTGTTGGTGCAGTCTTAGGCCAAACCAAAGATAAAAAGCATCACGCAATAGCCTACGCTAGCAAAACTCTGACAGGAGCCCAACTCAATTATGCCACAACTGAGAAAGAGCTCCTAGCATTAGTTTTTGATATCGACAAGTTTAGATCCTATTTGGTTGGAGCAAAGGTCATAGTCTACACAGACCATGCTGCTTTGAAATATCTGCATACCAAAAAGGATGCTAAACCCAGGCTAATTCGATGGATTCTTCTACTCCAAGAATTTGATCTGGAAATAAGAGATAAGAGAATTCAGTAGCAGATCATCTTTCACGTATGGAAGTCACACAAACCATGGACATACCTATCAATGACTTCCTACGAGATGATATGCTCCTCAAGGTGACAGACTCTCACCCTTGGTATGCGGATATCGTGAACTTATGGTCACGGGATACGTACCACCAGGGGAGAACGAAAAGAAATTCATTTATGAGAGTCGTAGACACCTTTGGGATGACCCTTACCTCTATCGAGTATGTGCCGATGGCCTTCTTAGAAGGTGCGTCCCATCAATCGAAGGCACCAAAATTATAGAGAAATGTCATGCTGGCCCCTACGATGGTCATTATGGTGTTTACCGTACTCAGGCAAAGATCTGGCAGAGTGGATTTTATTGGCCTTCAATGTATGAAGATACCAAGCAATTCATTCGTAGATGATGGAAATGCCAGAAGCATGGAGGAATCTTTGCTCGCAATGTGATGCCTCTAACATACAATCTCTAAGTGGAATTATTTGATGTATGGGGTATTGATTTCATGGGACCTTTTCCTAGGTCTTATGATTGTGAGTATATTCTGGTTGCCGTCGATTATGTGTCAAAATGGTTAGAAGCATTGCCATGCAAAAATGTTGATTCCAAGCAAGCAAGGAAAATGTTCCATGAGATCATTTTCCCACGCTTTGGAACTCCCTGTATGGTCATAAGTGATGGAGGGTCTCATTTCATAGATAGGACCTTCCGGAACTTTTTAAGGGAACTTGGAGTCCAGCATAACATTGCTACCCCATACCACCCACAGACAAGTGGTCAACCAGAAACATCTAATAAGCAAATTAAGAATATTCTGCAAAAGACTGTCTCGGAAATGGGAACGGGATGGAAGCAAAAGCTACCTGATGCATTGTGGGCATATCGTACTTCCTACAAGACACCTATCGGCATGTCTCCTTTCCAACTTGTCTATGGGAAGACTTGCCATCTTCCCGTAGAATTGGAACATAGAACGTATTGGGCCATCAAGCGGTGGAACATGAATCTTAACGAAGCTGGAAATTACCGATTGAAGCAACTCTCTGAGTTGAAGGAATGGAGAGATAAGTGCCAGAATTTATAAAGAGAGAACCAAAAGATGGCACGATAAGAGGATTACGCCGAAAGAGTTCAAACCTGGAGATAAAGTTTTACTCTTTAACTCTAGGCTTAAACTCTTTGGACATGGGAAGCTTAGAAGTAAATGGGAAGAACCCTTCACCGTAGTAGAGACTTCATCCCATGGAGCAATCACACTCCAAGGTGATGATGGTCAACTATTCAAAGTTAATGGCACCGACTCAAATTATTTCTTGATTCCCGACTTCATCCCATGTCTCAATTTGTATGCCATTTCTTTCAATTCTGTTTAAATTATCCGCGTCCAACTGATGGGCCCATCCAATTCTTCTTCTAGAAGGCCCATTAAATCGACCCGAGAAAATGTGGCCCGAACGGAGCCAGAAGGGGTTCGGCCAAATCCTAGGGTCAGCCGACCTTCCCTTCACGCCGCTCGCATTCTGTTTTCTCGTGTTAATCCTCCTTGATATCCTCCACAAAATCCTCGGTGAAATGCATCATACCCCGCCTATTTAAAGGACGGAAACAGAGAGGAAAGTCGTGCACCTCATTGAATTATCATCTTCCTCCCGTCCTCGTCATGGCCGACAAGAAGATTGTGCCTCATTCCTCCAGCTCAACCTTCAACCTGAACGGAGACATTAAGCCGGCCAACGACAAAACTTCCATCGCCTTGGAGTCCGTCATGGTGATCGATGCCAAGCCCCTTGCCATGATCCCGCATGAGACGACTCCGTGCGGGCACAACCCTACACCTCGTAGCGATGTCCGGTAGCTCTCCCCTCGGAGAACGCCGATGAAGTCAACGACGCTACGCCGTTCGACTTTGGCTGGGCTGAGCCCAGTCAAGACGCGTCTTTTCCACGGAAAAGACGAGTCTCTCCCATCATTGCAGCCCGGCGAGGATTTCATGTATACCTTGACGACTAAGACGGGTGATGTAGTGAGCCACCACTACAAGACGCCCACCTGTACCTCACCGGAACGCATCGGAGATCGCTTTCTTATCCACGGGGTGCGCAAACCCGAAGGAGGCTATGCTAAGGGCCTATTCAAGCATGTGGATAATCTGGCGATAGAGGAGTCGACGGGATCGTCGCTCTCCAAGAGTAGGCGGCACATCCTACCACCTGCCATCAACGGGCCACCCGGCCAATTCGAGGGGAGTGATGAGGACTCTCCTCATGCCCCTAATGTGGCACAGCTGACCAAGGAGCTCGCTTCTCTCCGCTTGGAAAACAAGAAGCTGACTGACTTGGTGGCTGAAGGTCGCATCGAGAGGGCGGAACTGGAGGACGATATCATGGCCCTCAAGGAGGAGATTGATGGTGTTCGACGTGGCATGAGCGCCAAACTGCAGCGCTTGTGCAGTGCCGTCGGGGAGCCCGACATCTACAACACACCATAGTTTAGATGTCCCGACAGCATAGGATGCTTACTACTTAGGATTTTTATTCTTTTCCAATCATTTGTTTTCCAAAGCTAGGTTGAATAATGTAAGCATCCCCATATTTTGATATCAATAAAGTGAACTTACCGGTTCATCAACACCGCTAAAGTTCCCCCATTTAGTTTATTTTGTTGAATAAAGAATTCAGGAAACAAGTGTGGGGGAAACATGTCCCCAAGTCATGAAATCCCGACGTGAAATATTAATGTTGCATATAAAAACACGTTGCGACCGAATAAACAAAACGACCCGACGAAACAGAGCCTCAGAAGAGCCACCAGAAGGTCGGCTGAACCCCCTGGTCGGCCGACCTGTTCTCTGCTCTGTACGACTTCGTTTGGCTCCAGAAATTGGTTTGGATTTCCTATCCCCACTTTTATGCGCTACCCTGTTGTTTGAGTTGATTTCATATTTTTCATTGCATATCTAAAATGAATCAACTCAACAAATTGAAATGAAATTTGGTAGTCAAGAATTTGCTTAAGCTGAAAATTTGAATACTTTATATGTCAATTCATTACCTTGTTTATGATTCCCATAATTCAACAGGAAAAACACATCATCTAGGTATTTGACTAGTGTGATATGGTAAATGAGTTCTTTAGAAATCATCCTTTTGCTTGAAATTGATTTTTGACATTTGTAACTATTTGAAGTCTTGAACCTTGCCTAAATCTCTCATTGGAAATTTATATACCCACCAAGGCCATATGATACATTCATTGAAAACCACAAGCATATGCCACTTTGCTTTTCATTGAACATTGTCAAACCCGTGACCCAATTGAGTGACATGCATGATCTTTTTGAATTGAAAACTCTTGTGCATTCCATTCATGCAAAATTTCTCACATTGAGAGTTTGCATCCATCGATTACCCATCCGCCAAAAAGAAACTCCATACAATACAAATGAAAGTCTCTCTAAAAAATAAAAAGGAGTCGAAGACATGGCTACAAGAAAAAGAAAAAGCATCCACTCTTGAAAAAGAGTAAGAGTGCTAAAAAAACAAAAAAAGTAGCCATGTTTCATCCTTAAGAGAGAGCAAATTCATGGGAGTTATCACCTCGCCCCCCATTTCATTCATGTGCACAAGAATTTTCCCTTCACTTTGTTCATTGCATAAGTCTCTCATAGGATCAAGTTTTTGACTTAGTAACATATGAATTGCAAATGTGTGCCACATTCATCCCTACCAAGCTCCAGATATAGCCACTTCTAGTATAGGGACAAGAATTGGCAAAACATGCCATAGTGAGGACTTAAACACTTTGAGAGATTTGAGAGATTCCAATCAGGAAGGCAAGGGCAAAATTTCCTATGACTTTCAAATATAGCAATTGCCAAATCATTTCAGCAGAGAATGATCCAAGGGAACTTCATTCTAACCGTTCCACTTTTCAAACACCCAAGATTGATGTGGTAGCCACATACACAAAGGGGATCCATGAATTCAGGTATAAGTTGAAATATCTAGTATCCTTATTTTCTACCTTATAGCAAATTCGTGACAACACTCTAGTTCTTCTTGCCTTCACTCGAGGAAGAGCAAAGGACTAAGTGTGGGGGAGTTTGTTGACGGTCCTTAAGTACCACATTTTGACCGTCAATTCACCTCATAATGTGCATAAAAGAAACACAAAACATAGTGGTAGGGTTATACACTAACCCAATTCCACAAGTGTTGGTGTCTATTTGTATGGAGGTGAATTATTACCCAAAATACCAAAACATGCAGGGATGAATCCAAGAAAATTGATTTCAACGAATCAAGCTATGACACGTGGCAACACATGGATCAAATGGCCCACAAACAGAAGAATACAAGGAGATCCAACGTTGTTGCACCCATATACATCAAGGGGGCCCACCTAGAACCCCCTGGAGGAAGCACTCCCCGAGGGGATCCTTGACCAGGTCGGCCGAACCCCTGGTTCGGCCAACCTCTTCCTGGCGCCAAACTCGGTCAAATGACACGTGTTCGCTCCTCCCAACTCCCTAGAGTCAATGGTGACTAATTCACGCGTTAATTATGGCGGGAACCGACCCTTATCCACCTATAAATAGACCCCCTCACCTCACTTCTCACACACACCAAAAGTTGAGAACGGTGCTACACTCCAAAGGTTTAGAGTAGTCCTAGAGGATACCAAAGTAGAAGGAGAGTGTGGTGAAGAGTCTAGGAGAAGGAGGCTTGGGCTTGTCAAGTCCCTCTTCTACACTTGTACTCCTACAAAAGTTTTACTCAATCAAGTAAGCCTTTGTGAATTCAATACAAGTTTGATCTTTTATTCTTAGTAGTTTGCACAAGTAGTTACTTGTGGGTTCACTGCTTTAATTCATTAGAGGCTCTAGTTGTAGCTTTGTGTTCGAAACAACTAGAGTAGTGATTTAGAACGTAAGCGTGGTGCTTAGGTTATAAATCATCAGTGGATATCTCGTAGACCCACAGATTGAAGAGGTAGGCAGTAGGTGGTGATAGGCCTATCTGTCCTTCGTAATCCTCCACGTTCGGCTATGCCATAGGCTCTTGGCGGGAGTCGTCCTAGTATTGCTAGGAGTAAGCCCATGCCCGAAGCAAGCATCTACTGCAAACTACCTTGAATTAGGATCAGTACTTTGAATTCCTCTTTGTTCCTTGCCTACCAAACAACTTTGTGTCCTTGGGTGAGCTAGTTCAAAAGATTAGCACACAAGTTCTTTGGATTCGATACCCTTGGGAATACTCCTTAAGGGGAAGTGCTACAACGGTATTTCTGTGCGCTTGCGGATAACTCTGTGGTGTTAAGAAATACCAACACCTGAGTCGTAAGTAGCACATGCACTGTTGCTCACGGTGGCACAAGGTGTCCCGTCAGCCTGTCTTGTTGTCGCAAGCTACCAACATGGCTGAGTGGGATAGGCCTGCAGCGCCTTCGCTGCGATGTGATCGGTCGCAGCGGTCTCTGAACGTTGATGTGCTCTGCATTGTGCACCGGAAATGGGTGCGCGCCTTCAACTATTGGCTTGAGGGGGTGCACTGTCCCTCAACTCTTGCACCCTACCGTCCAGGGTAAGTTGCGGGACATGTGGCAGCGTCAGGGCTGGTCATGGGGGGGGGGGGGTGCCTGGTCCGGTGCTCCGAGCTACATGGTAGTATCGGAGCTCTCCACCGAGGTTGGGTGAGGTCCCGTCCCAACACGTGGCATCTTAGGAGCCTATCTCTCTGGTGGGCCCAAGTCTCGTCTTCGAGGCCCACGTGGCAGCACTGGGGCCGATCTTGGGGGAGGTCGAGGTCTTGGCACTTTTGGGGCATGTGGTGCCACCGGACGTGCCTCAGTGTCTCCATCCTGTGTGCAAGGGTACCACGTGTATAGGGTACTGATAGGAGCCCTTCTCTATGGGAAGCGTCCGGCCTGGTACTTCTGGCCACGTGGTTGCACCGGAACTCACCCTGTAGTAGAGTGAGGTCCCACCCAAACACGTGGTATTTTGGGAGCCCGTCTCAATGGAGAAGTCGGGTCCCATCTTCGTGGTCCACGTGGTGGTGCCAGATCACGTACCAGAGATTAGTTGGGGTTCGGCACCTTCTGGACACGTGGCACCATCAGACGTACCTAGGCGCTTTCAGCCTGTGTGCAAGGGTACCCCGTATGTGGGGTACCGATAGTGGCCCCTGGGTCCACCTTGGAGGGAGGTGACGATCCCAAAGGTGGAGCCCTTTCTATGTTTTCCCGCACCATGCTTTGAATTCCGTCTTGGACAGCCAAAGTGGTGGGTGCTTCTGCTAGCGTCGCCATATATCCTCCTCTAGTTGAGAGACTACGAGATCTTTGCTTGCGGTAATGTCTGTGTCTTCTACGGTGCCTTTAATCGTGACGGTTCCTGATGCAGCTATATCACTTACGTTTGCTCCTTCAGATGCGACGGTTCCTGATGGGCGCCCCTTCAGATGTTTTCTCAGGTGGCTGACCGCCTGGGCTAGTGATTTTGAGAGGGGGCGTAGGGCCCATTGTCATGGGTGCTGTGGACTGAGTGGTGCAGGCTGAGCTTTTGCGATCCGCTCGAGGTGCCAAGGCGTTTTGGGGTGATCAAAAAGGAAACCTTTGCTAGGGCGGACGGCTCCTTTCTTACTCACACCTAGAAGCCCGAGCTTTCATCTTATTACTTGAGCGCTCGAGCCTTCACCACTCAATGAAAAACTCCTACTCTCGTCTGCTCTGATCGCCTCTGTGCTGCCTCCTTCTTGCTTCTAGATAGCTGAGCATCTACTGCCGATGAGGCGACTGCTTAGCTGGGCAGTGATAGAGTTAGGATGGATGATGCACCCCAAATATCCTTATCTTCGGGACCTACGTGAAGACAAAACCGTTCTCTTCATCGCCTATGTCTCTGCTGGACTCGGACTCCCACTGTCGAGGTTCTTCCTTGTAGTGTTGGGGGTGTACGGCTTGCATCTTCACCATCTGTTGCCGAGCTCCATTGCCTTGGTCGCCATGTTCATCCACATGTGTGAGGCGTTCATGGGATGCCTACCAATAGTGGACCTGTTTTGGTATTTCTTCGTGATGAAGACCACAGGAAAGAGTGCGACGACCCAGGTGGGAGCCTACTACTTCCTGCATTGGGACAAGACCTCCCAAACCTACATTGCCTTGTTAAAAGGGGGCAAGTGGAGCAGCTGGAGGGAGGACTAGACGATCATGCGGATCGTGGCCCGTGCTTCGTTGAGGATGTTGTCTGCGGGTCCGGCCTCTGATCCTACCACCTGGGAAGCATTCCAGGGGTTGAAGAAGGAGTACACGCCAATGTAGAAGAGGATCCGGTTCTTGGATGATAGGGGTTTGACCTCTTTGATGGTGCTGGCGAACTTCTTGCATCACCGCACTGCCCCCCTTCAACAGTGCCTGTACGGGGCCTGGGTATACTTTGGCAGGTATGACCAGTGCTGGCTGGATTTGGATAGCCCAACCCCCGAGATGTTGGAGCGGATGTTAAAGGGGGTGACCTGCGACATTGTTGATGATGAGCACATCTCCATCCCGAACGATTGACAACAGCTCTACATGACCACCGACTTGAGGGCTGAATTGTGGAGCTTGATGTCGAAGGTCAATATGTTCGGTCTTGTCCATCTGCACCCTGAAGAGACGACTTGGGCTTTAGCGGTCCTAGAGCGGTGTCATGCTACGATGCAGCCAAGATCGGGTCTTCCCCACGCCCTTCTGAAAGGGTGGAGGAACGTCCCTCAACAGCCTCCGATAGTACGGAGGGCAGCCAGCCAGCGCCAGCACCGGCGCCGGGAAAGGATCTCGTACCATGGCTGCAGGTTCTGCTATGGCTGTGGCGAAGAAGTGAAGGCTAACTCGGGGGGACAGTACCGCTGTCTCTCATTGCGATGGAGCCGGGGCGGCCAAGGCTTCAGTCGTCGACTTGGTTTCTGACTCAAGTGGCAGCACCGGTTCTGGAGGGGACGCGGAGGAGTCTACACCGACAGCCATGTTGACGCAGGCTGCCCCGGGGCTGATGCTGGAGACTATGGCGCCAACTTTGACGTCAGGTTCAGGGGGCCTTGATTCGTCATGCGAGCTGGGAGGCCTGGGTCGTTGGAGCAAACCGGCCTGTCGGTAAGGCATAGCTTCTTCCTTCGCTATTCTTTCATTGTCTCTTCGCTCTAATGGGGTTGTTTTTGGCTTCTCAGGCCATCGTCAGCTGACTTGGTGCCCTTGGTGCTCCCATGGGTGGGCTTGGTAGCTCCTACCTCTCCCGGAGCTGGAACAGGGTCTGTCGCACCGCAGCCTGCGCCGAAAGTGCACCAGCCTTTAGTGACGCTGGTATCCTTTCTCCCCCGTCTGATGAGGCAGAAGGGGGCAGAGGTGGTTCCACACGAGGATGTGCCAGGCGAGGAGGCAGCTACCTTGGCTGTGGCGTCTTCCCCTGGCGGAGCTAACTCGCCCGCAGTTGATGTTGCGCTGGTGCCTGATGTCATTGGCACATAAGATGGTGACTTGCCACCGGCGGTTGGCGATGCCCTTGCAGCAGAGGGGGATTCAACGTCGGGCAGCGACGCACTAGTTCCTGTGGCTTAAGTTGGGGAGCCATCTGGTCCCCAAGCGCTGGTGCCTGCCATAGAGTTGGTACAAGACAAGAGGCAGAGGGGCAGCTGTGTGCGGTGATAGTCATTTCGATCCCTCTCTCCGATGTTGTCGCCGCGGCCCAAACTACCTTGCGCCAGGCACAGCCTGCTTTTTCCTGAGAGTGGGATCAGCTCGCTGAGGAGCAACACTTGGTGAAGATGGACAACGCCAAGAACAAGGAGCTTGAGGTGAAGACCCTTAAGGCCTGCGCCGCGACCGAAGCTCGCCTCAAGCTGTGCGAGGATAAGTGGCTGGAGTTGGTCCGCCGTGAGAATGTCGTTGCAGATGTGGAACAGGACTTGGTGGTGAAGGAGGAGGAGGTCTCCTGGAGCCTCGGCATACTGGAGAAAAAGCGGCAAGCTATGCAGGACTCAAAGCCCGCCATGAAGCGCCGAGAGGACGATCTGGAGCATTGTGCTCGAGAGCTCGCCGACCGGGAGGAAGCTGCACAGAGAGAGGCGAAGAGCCTCTAGGGCTCCCGTGCGGCCGAGGCCCAATGGATCTTGGACTTATTGGCCCGTACCGAGGCGGTGTTGGAACCCCTCGGGCTTTGTCCCGTGCCCCGCATGGAGCCGTCTCATGGGGTCGCGAGCTGCTCCCAGCTTTGGATTACCTCTTCTTGATGTTGGGGTCGGTGAACACTATCCTTGCAAGGCAGCTGGAGGTCGAAGGAAGGGAGTTGGCTGAGTTGGTGGCCTCCCATGTCTTGGTATGCTTCCGTAGCTGGTACCCAATGCTCCTGCTGGAGACAGTGGAGAAAGGCCCCCTTGATGAGCGAGAGAAGGAGGCGAGGGCCGAAGTCTAGGACACTGCCAAGCAGGTGGCCTCTTCATTCCAGTGGAATTGAGACCGGCGGCACCTAGGCAGACTGCTTTTGTAACTGGGGATGACCCCTTTTGTACAATTAATTGTTTAATGAATTTGAATCCATGTTGTTTTGCTTCTTGGCTTGTCTTGTGCTTCTCAAATTGTTGCCCCAAGCCCTTTTCTATGTAAGGTCTTGAAGAGATTTTGATGATGTCGTTAGCTTTTGAGGGACCAACGCTTGCAGAGCTGACACAACCAATTTGTCTCTAGTTGACGTCCTGCCTATAGAACCCTCTTAGAGGCCCCCTGGTAGGTGTGGCGAGGTTGTTGGGTATGCCTACTACTTGAGCGCATGATGTCTTCGACTGGCCCCAAAAGGAGTGGGGGAGAATGAGTGGTTGGCCTCGGTGTGGCCATTCCAGGAGCGTCGAGCTTTGTCTGAGTGTTAACGTAGATGGCAGGCCCCCTGGGTGAAGCCAGAGATGGATGCTCTAGCGTCGCCCGCCATCGTCGTAGTTGCATCGACGGCAGGCCCCTTGGGAGGTGCCGAAGCTAGCTGCTTCGGTGTCGTCCACCATCGTCGTGGATACGTCGACGGTAGGCCCCTTGGGAGGTGCCGGAGCTGGCTGCTCCAGCGTGGCCCACCATCGTCAAAGAATCATCGATGGTGGCCCCCTGGGAGGTGCCAAAGTTGGATGCTCTAATGTCGCCCGTCATCGTCATGAATGCGTCAACAGCAAGCCCCTGGTGTACAGGATATCACAAGAGAACCTTGTTAGCATCAAGAGCGGGGTAGGAGAGTGTACTCACTTATCAGCGCTTGTTGTTGTTGCAACCATGTTGGAACGTCGATGGCAGGCCCCTTGGGTGATGCTGAAGCTAAATGCTTCGGCGTCGTCCACCATCATCGTAAATTCATCGACAGCAGGCCCCCTTGGAGTTGCTGGAGCTAGCTGCTCCGGTGTCGCCCTCCATCATTGTAAAGTCGTCGACAGCAGGCCCCCTAGGAGGTGCCAGAGCTGGATGCTCCGGCGTCGCCTGTCATCATCGTGAATGCGTCGACGGCAAGCCCCTGGTGTTCAAGATACCAAAGAGAACCTTTTTAGCAACAAGAGTGGGGCAGCAGAGTGTACTCACTTATTAGTGCTTGTTGTTGTCACCAACATGTTGGGACGTCGATGGCTGGCCCCTTGGATGATGCCAGAGCTAGATGCTCCAGCATCGTCCACCAACATTGTAAAGTTGTCGACGGCGGGCCCCCTAGGAGATGTCGGAGCTCGCTGCCCTGCCGTTGCCTGCCATCACCGTAGATTCGCTGACGATAAGCCCCTTGGGAGGTGCCAGAGCTGGTCGCTCCGGCGTCGCCCTCCATTGTTGTAAAGTTGTCGACGGTAGGCCCCCTGGGAGGTGCCAGAGCTAGATGCTTCGACATCACCCGTCATCATCATGAATGTGTCGACGGCAGGCCCCTGGTGTACATGATACCACAAGAGAACCTTGTTTGGAACAAGAGCAGGGCAGGAGAGTGTACTCACATATTAGCGCTTGTTGTTGTCTTCAACATGCTGGGACGTCGACGGCTGGCCCCTTGAGTGATGCCGGAGCTGGATGCTCTGGCATCGTCCACCATCGTTGTAAAGTCGTCGATGGCAGGCCCCCTGGGAGGTGCCGGAGCTAGCTGCTCTGGTGTCACCCAACATCGTCGTAGCTTCATCGATAGCAGGACCCCTCGGAGGTGCCGGAGCTGGCTGCTCCGGCATCGCCCTCCATCGTCGTAAAGTCATCGACAGTAGGCCCCCTGGGAGGTGTTGGAGCTGGATGCTCCGGCATCGCCTGTCATCGTTGTGAATGCATCAATAGTAGGCCCCTGGTGTACAGGATATCATAAGAGAAAGCAACAAGAGCAGGGCAGGAGAGTGTACTCACTTATCAGTGCTTGTTGCTGTCGTCAACATGCTGGGACATCGACAGTTGGCCCCTTGGGTGATGCCAGAGCTGGATGCTCCGGCGTTGTGCATCATCGTCGTAGATTAATCAAAGGCAGGCCCCCTAGCAAGGTGTCATAGTTGGTCGCTCCGGTGTTGCTCTCCATCTTTGTAAATACGTCGACGGCAGGCCCCTGAGAGGTGCCGACGTTGGATGCTTCGGCGTCGCCCACCATCATCGTAGATGCATCAACGGCAGGCCCCTTGGGAGGTGCTGAAGCTGGTTGCTCCGGCGTTGCCTCCATCATAACCTGCTTTGTATGTCCTGCACACATAATAGGGTTGCATATTTTTCACTCGTTGGTGATCTTTTCCTACTCTCTAGTTTTGCCATGTCTTACAGTCCTGGACTGTTACGCGGGGTTTGGGCTATTCAGTGCGTTAGCACCTGGGATCTGGCTTCCACCTTACTTGGGACAAAAGTTATACCCAAAATAGGTTCATGTAAGAAAGTGCATATTGGTTTGCGTAGGAATGTTCCTTGGACAAGTTGTGTGAACGTCCTCGCCCTCAGTACTTAGCCGCAACATTGGGAGGCAATGTGTGCATGCTTAGGGTACAGGACCAAGCTAAGCAGGCTGCCCGCTCTGGACCTCCAGCTCGGCGTAGGCCTTCCATGGGGGAGCATTTGGCACCACAGGTCCCCAAGTAAGAGGGCAACTGTGACGTCCCGAAAAACCTTGCGGGTACCTCAAACAAGTGTGCCTAATGCGGGGTTGCATAAGTCTACTAGGGGTGATATAGAATAAATTCCACCAGGTATATGAAGATAATATACAAAAGAACGAGACTAGATTGATGTTCACAAAATTTAATTTAATGACCATAAAAACAAGCACAGGGACGACCGTGATTCTTTCAAATTCGTATTCATTGGAGGGAACGAGCTTTACAATAAGGCAACGACCCACTCCGAATGGTAAGGGAGGCAGGGTGTTCATGCTTAGGGTACAAGACCAAGCTAAGCAGGCAGAACACTTTGGACCTGTCCCTCCTGAGGCATGGTTGCTATCGAAGTGTTAATGCAACACTTCCCCGGATCTACTAAGGAGCAGCCCACGAAGGTTCTTGTTCAGCGGGGCTTAGGCCTCAAACTAGTGTTCTAGCAGAAGATTATGTGACACGGTGGTTTTTACATGGTTCGGGCTGCAAGGAGTGTAACACCCGACTCCACAGTGGATTGTATTGCTTTTGAGTGTGTATGCGTGTGTGTGTGTGTGTGTGTATCGGGAATTCTGAGTCTGGTCCTTGTATCGATGGAAGTTCAGGTCTTTTATAACCAAGACTGGATGCCTTACAAGTGGGGTCCCGGGGCCCGACAGGTGGTCTCGGGGCAATCTCATCCTAAAAGATCTAAGGCTTCCCGTATAATCTTTCTCTGAGTGTGGCAGTGAAGACTCGCCATCTTGTCGCCTGCGTCATCAGTAGCCCATGTGTCATTGCTGATAATGGCAGATAACATCCCATCCATCTTGTCATCATGAGCTGCCCACTTGGCGGTGTGGGGTAGGCATGCGGCGCCTTTACTGTGATGTGATTGGACGCAGCGATACCTGACAGGAGGCGTACATAGCACCGTGCGCCTGGGGAAGGAGCGCGTCTTCAATGACGCTTTGCCATTTACTCTTCAGGGCCCACGGCTTATTGCAGGTTGTGGGACACAATCTAGATGTGGAGCCCTCCTCGGTGGGAGCGAGGGCCTGATGCCGGAGGGCGTGTGGCAGCTCCAGATCCCTCCTTGGTGGGATCAAGGGCTCGGAGCCGGAGGACGCGTGGCAGCTCCGGAGCCATCCTTGGTGGGAGCAAGGGCCGGAGCTGGAGAATGCGTGGCAGCTCCAGAGCCCTCCTCGGCGGGGAGGACGGGTTCGGAGCTTCTTCTTGTATGCGGGGGTACCCAATCTTGAGGGTACCGACGGTGGCCCCAGGCCCACCTCGAGAGAGATGACGATCCCACAGGTGGGACCTTCATCTTGTCTTGTAAAAATGACGCCAACGGTCCCCCTCGAGGGGCGCTAGAGCTCGGGGAAGCGTTGTCGGCGGCCCCCTTGGGAGCGCTGGAGCTCGAAGAAATGATGCTAGTGGCCCCCTTTGGGGCGCTGGAGCTTGGAGAAGCATTGTCGGCGGCTCCCTTGGGAGCGCCGGAGCTCGAAGAAGTGATGCCAGCGGCCCTCTTGGGGGCACTAGAGCTTGGAGAAGCATAGTCGGTGGCCCCCTAAGAAGCGTTGGAGCTCGAAGAAGAGACGTCGGTGGCCCCCTTGGGGGGTGCCGGAGCTCGGAGAAGTGACGTCGGTGGCCCCCTTGGGGGGCGCTGGAGCTCAGAGAAGTGACACCAGCGGGCCCTTTGGGGGGCGCCAGAGCTCGGGGAAGTGTCACCGGCGGTCCCCTTGGGAGCATCAGATCTCGAAGAAGTTTTGTCGGCGGCCCCCTTGGGAGCGTCGGAGCTCAAAGAAGTGACGCTGGCAGCCCCCTTGGGGAGCACCGGAGCTCGAAGACGTGACACCAGCGGCCCCTTTGGGGGGCACCGGAGCTCGGGGAAGTGTCGCCAGCGGCCCCCTTGGGAGCGCCGGAGCTCGAAGAAGTGTCGCCAGCGGCCCCCTTGGGAGCAACGAAGCTCGAAGAAGTAATGACAGCGGCCCCCTTGGGGGGCATCAGAGCTCGGAGAAGCATCACTGGCGGCCCCCTTGGGAGCGCCGGAGCTCGAAGAAGTGATGACGGCGGCCCCCTTCGGGGGGGGGGGGGGGGGGGGAGCCGGAGCTCGAAGAAGCATCGCCGGCGGCCCCTTTTGGAGCGCTAGAGCACAGAGAAGCATCGACGGCACCGGCGGCCCTCTTGGTGGGCATCGGAGCTCGGAGAAGTGACACTGGCGGCTACGACCGATGAGTAGAACGTCGATGATAGCTCCCTGTATCTCCTGCGCATATGATAGGCAAAAAGTAATTTCGCTCGTCGGTAACCACTTCCCTGCTCTTTAGTTTCGTTATGGCTTATGATTCTTAGCTAAGATACGGTGCATGGGTAATTTTGTGCGACAGTATTCAAAGTATGGTCGCTGCCTTGCTCAGGACATGAGTCGTCTGGCCTCCTGTAGTCAGCTGTTAGCACTGGGAGTAAAGGTGTGTATGCTTAGGGTACGGAACCAGGCTAAGCAAGCTGCACACCCTAGACCTCCAACTCGGCATTAGCCTTTCAAGAGTGAGAACCATCTGACACCATGGACCTCGAGCAAGAAAATGACCATCGGATCCCAAACAAATTGCAGGTACCTCATGTTGATCCGCCTTTAGCAGGATAGCACAACTCCAACTAGAACGAGACAAAAGAAATGTAATCGGGCATATGGCGGACGATATGCGAAAGTAAGCAAAAAAATTAAAGCATAATTTAATAAATTGTGTTCGTCGGTTACTCATTTCCTGCTTTTAGTCTCGTTATGTCTTACGGTCCTGAGCCAGGCTTACAGTGCGTGGGTAATTTGTGACGGTATCCGGGTTATGGTTATCGCCCTGCTCAGGAGTGTGTGTCATCCGGCCCCCTGTACTCAGCCGTTAGTGCTGAAGAGGCAAAGTGTAAGTGCTTAGGGTGTACGACCAGGCTAAGCAAGCTGTACACTCTGGACCTCCCACGGGCGTTAGCTTTTCAGGGGAGTGACCATTCGGCGCCACAGGCTCTGAACAGGAAATCAACCAATGAACCCAAATGCATCATAGGAACCTCAAGCAGACCCGCCATCAGTAGGATTGCATAACTACACTAGGCGCGAGATAGGGAGAGAGCACCCGAGCATATGATAGAGAATATGTGAGAACAAGCATGATTTAATGATCATAAAATTAATGCGTAGTTAAATGAACATAAACGGAGCATAGGGCAAGACAATGGTTCTTCTAACTTGGTAATCATAGGAGGAGGTAGGTTTTACAAGAAGGCAATGATCCGCTTCGGATGACTAGGGAGGAAAAATGTACAGGCTTAGGGTATGGAACCATTCTAAGTAGGATGAACACTCTAGACCGGACCCACCGGAACTTAGTTGCTTCAAGCACTGCTCCTAGACGCTATGACACCCTTTTCAGAGAAAAAAACACTATCCTACCACTATGCCCAGGATTAAGCTTTATCAAAGTGGCGCTTGGGAGGCAAAGTGTACACGCTTAGGGTGCAGGACCAGACTAAGCAGGTTGCATACTCTGGACCTCTCATCGTGCCAAAAGTAAAACTTACAGCGGATCTTTGGGTTGAACTTACCGTAATGCCTTGGTGACATCACTGTCGCTGTGATGGCGGGAAACCGCTTGATTTCCTGACCATGAGACCCCTTAGAGGCCCCCTGGTAGGTGTGGCCAACTGGTTGGGCACGCCTACCACTTAGTCGCTAGATGTCATCGGCGGACCCCTGGCGGAGCGCGGGAGCATGGATAGTTGACGCTGGTGGTGATGGTAACGAGGTAGCCACTGAAACGAGGTGGCGCCCACCATCAACGTGCAGAACATTGACGACAAGCCCCCTGGGAGTCGCCAGTGCTGGCTGCTCCAGCGTCGCCCATTGTTGCTATAGAAACGTCGACAGAAGGCCCCCTGGGTGTTGCCGGAGTTGACTGCTCCAGTGTCGCCCACCGTCGCTGTAGAAATGTTGACGGCAGGCCCCCTGGGTGGTGCCGGAGATGGTTGAACTTTTGTAGCTTGATCTTGCTACTACTTGCAGGCTTGATGAACACCATGGTGGTGAAAGCGCTACCACTTTTTTGAGGGAAAAACCCCCTTCCTGGCGCGCCAAATGTCGAAGTGTTAATGCGACACTTCCCCCGGATCTGCTAAGGAGCAGCCCGCGGTGGTTCATGTTCGGCGGGGCTTAGGCCTCAAACTAGTGTTCTAGTGGATGAGTATGTGACACGGTGGTTTTTACGTGGTTCAGGCCGCAAGGAGCGTAACACCCTACTCCACGGTGGATTGTATTGCTGGTGAGTGTGTATGCGTGTGTGTGTGTGTATCAGGGATTCTGAGTCTGGTCCTTGTATCGGTGATGGTCTGGGCCTTTTATAACCAAGACCGGACGCCTTACAAGTGGGGTCCTGGGGCCCGACAGGTGGTCCCAGGGCGATCTCATCTTAAAAGATCTAAGGCTTCCCACAATCTTTCTCTAAGCGTGGCAGTGAAGACTTGCCGTCTTGCCGCCTGCGTTGTCAGTAGCCCATGCGTTGTTGCTAATGATGGCAGAGAACGTCCCATCTGTCTTATCATCGAAAGATACCCACTTGGCGGTGTGGGGTAGGCCTACGGTGCCTTCACTGCTATAAGATTGGACGCAACAGTACTTGACAGGAGGCGTGCGTAGCACCGTGCGCCTGGGGAAGGCACGCGCCTTCGATGACGCTCTGCCATTTACTCTTTGTGGCCCACGGCTTATTGCAGATCGTGGGACGCACTCCAGCTTCGGAGCCCTCCTCGGTGGGAACGAGGGCCCAATGCTGGAGGGCGCATGACAGCTCCAGAGCCCTCTTTGGTGGGAGCAAGGGCTCGGAGCCGGAGGATGCGTGACAGCTCCGGATCCCTCCTTTGTGGGAGCAAGGGTCAGAGCCGGAGGACGCGTGGCAGCTCCAGAGCCCTCCTCGACGGGGAGGCCAAGTCCGGAACTTCTTCTTGTATGTTGAAAGTGCATCTAGGCATCTCTTGTGGGCTTTGGTTGATTTATGAAAAACAAATGAGATCCTAACCAAATTGTTGAGATGAGCGCCGTTTTAATGAAACTATGGAGAAAGCGCAAAAAAGAAAGGAGAAAAAGGATCTATATGGAAAAGAGCTCAAGAGCTAAATAGATTAGATCAGTGTGTATGGAGTGTGTTGGAGAAACACACCCCAAGAGCTCAAGAACAAGAAAACTCATTCACTGCACAAATTTACACAGGACCAGACTAGTCCGATATACCCCGGACTAGTTCGATAATCCCTCTGTTCAAGATCGGACAAGTCCTCCCAGTGTGGACTTGTCTGCACAGTCCAGGTTTACACAGATCGGACTAGTCCGATATCACCACGGACTAGTCCGATATCTTTCTGCCTAAGATCGGACTAGTCCTCCCCAGTGCGTACTAGTCCTCAACACTTCACAACTTTGCATGACATCGGACAAGTCCGACAATATCCGGGCTAGTCTGATAACCTCTCTGACTAAAATCGGACAAGTCCTCCAAGTGCGGACTTCTCCTCAATTTACTAAGGGGTTCACCATAGACGGACTAGTCCGATAATGACCGAACTAGTCCGAACCTTTCCAGAGCCTAAATCGGACTAGTCCGCCCAAGGCCTAAATCGAAACCCTAATGGTGACCTTTGGAAACCTCCATATAAATAGATGTGCACGGCCCTACTTTCAACTCTCTCGACTCCCAGCGCCGTCACATCCTCCAAGAACTTAGAAAACACATATCTCCACGCAATCCAGCGCAAGAAAGATCAAATCCTTGAGGATTCACTTTGGATCAAAGGAGAGACACAATTCCACTCATTTGAGCTCTTGGGTTTGATTCTGTTACACACTCCTGTTGTTTCATTGTTGATCTTAAGAGTGTGTTCTTGGTGGTGTTTGATTTGTAATCTTGGGGAGCCCTCAACTTGTGAGAAGGCCCCTTGAACTTGGTGATTTACCCATTGTGATAGTGGAAGAGAATTGGCCTTCATGGCGATTCAATGAGGTTAGGGTTGGTGAAGACCCGGTCCTTTCGTGGGCTCCTCAACATGGACGTAGGTTGCCTTTGTGGGAACCGAACCAAGGGATAAAAATCTTGTGTCTTCACCTTGTGCTTATTGTTCTACTTTTCATTGCTATCTAGGGTTTCACTTGATCTTGTTCACATTACATTAAAACATTGAATATAAGGTTAACTTGTACAACATCCAGTTTCATAGAAGTATTACACTCTAATTACAAGTATATTTCCACTGCATAGAGTCTAGGATCAAGATAATCGATCAAACTTGTTTGATCTAGTTCGCATGCACCGGACTAGTCCGCATTCTACCGGACTAAAATTCAAAAAGGACTATTCACCCCCCCTCTAGGCCACATTCAATTGGTATCGGAGTAGGACTCTTCGCACGAGACTAATCGCTCGAAGAGAACATGTCGGACATGAAGGATGTGCACAAGAGTCTCAACCAAGAGAAGGTTGAAGATGAAAAAGCTCAAAAATTGGAGAAGCTCCTTGACTCCATTCAGGACTTCGAGGATGACCATGAGGAGATGCTTGAACTCAAGGCGCTCCTAAGGAAGAAAGCCCTCTCCAAAGGGAAAGTGAAGATCGAGGACGAGAAGAAGAAGAAGGGGAGTAGTCACACCAACTACTCCCGATATCCTTTCAACTATGACCGTCTAAATTCTAACAATAGCCATTATTTGTCTATTCCTCTAGTAAAAGCCCCACACTTTGACGGCAATGATTACTCAGTGTGGAGGCAAAACATGAAAATGCACTTAATCTCACTCAATCCCAGCTTGTGGAATATTGTGTGTACAAGAATAGATATCCCGGACGACGATGAAGAGCTTACACCAAGCCAAGAGCAAGCAATTCATCACAATGCTCAAGCTGCAGCAGTCATCACATCTTCACTAAGTCGAGACGAGTTCACCAAGGTGGATGGACTCGAGATTGCAAAGGAAATCTGGGACACATTGCAAACTGCACATGAAGGCGATCGTCATGTGCGAGAGGCAAAGATCGGAATCACTCAAAGGTGAATTGGGAAGATTCGCCATAGAAGAAGATGAGTCGCCACAAGACATGTACAACTGGTTAAAAACTCTCATCAACAAGGTTCCAACATATGGAAGTAAAAAATGGAACGATCACGAGGTCGTGAAGCTCATTCTTAGAGCCTTCATGTCTCGCAATGTTACCTTGTGCTCAATGATTAGAGAAAGCCCCGGGTACAAGTAAATGACCCTAGACAAATTGCTTGGAAAGATCATCAATTTTGAGATGATGGAGAACCAAGCAAAACATGTGAAGGAGATTGTCGATCTCACCTCGGCAAAGAAGAAGGGGGTCGCCTTGAAGTCCACTTGCAAGCCCTTGTCAAAAGAAGCTCGAGAAGCTCAACAAGAAGAGGATAGCGATGACGAGAGCAGCGATATTGACGAAGAGGACATGATCCTATTTATGAAGAGATTCAAGAGAATGATGATGAGAAGACAAGGGGGCAAATCAAGTGAGGAAAACACAAAGAAAAATCAAGACTGAAGCTGAGGCGGGCGTGCTATAATTGTGGTGAATATGACCACTTTATAGTTGATTGCCCATATGAAGAAAACAAGAATAAGACCAAGGAAACAAAACCTCAACCCAAGAAATTCTTCAAGAAGAAGAAGCAAGTTGGACAAGCGCACCTATGAAAGGAGTGGGACTCAAATGATAATTCCTCATCCGAAGAAGAGGAGATGGCTAGCATAGCCATCGAGAAGACAACTAAGAAGTCTACCCTCTTACCAACTCTCGGTGCATTGAAGGGCAACGACACTTGCCTCATGGCGAAGGAAGGTAAACGAAAGGTAATAATAAAATATACCTCTTCACGTTCTTTTGATAGTGATAGTGACAACTGTAGTGATGATGAGGATATGCTAGTTGGATTAGACACGAAACTGCTGCCAAAATGCAATTCTTGATGGATAAGCTTGTTGATAGGGAGGGGTTGATTGATCGTCAAGAAGATATGATCATCCCCCAAAAGGAGGAGTATCTCAAGATCAATGAGCTCCTTGAACTTGAAAAAGAGCAAAGCAAATCACTGGAACTTGAGTTAGCTTCAAGCAAGGAAGCTTGTTTGAACTTAAGCGACTCAAATGCAATCATCAAGGAAGAACTTGTTAACTTAACCAAAGTTAACAATATCCTTGAAGTGCAAGTTGAGTCACTCAAACAAAGTGACCCTTCATCCTATTCAAGCTCGCCTTCTCAACCCCTTAAAACTGAAACTACATCTACTTGTGCATGTGGTAAAATTGACACTAGTTTGAAAGACAAGTCAACCTCTACTAAGAATAAGCATCTTTTCCAGAGTGGCATATTTGACAAGGAGAAGGTCAAATATGCACGTAGTGCATACTTGACCACAAGACCTCCCAATGTCAAATATGGCATTGGGTATTCCTATGGTGAAAAGCAAAATGCTAGAAACCATAAGAATAACAAGGAATGCATTGCCTTTGTGAGAGAAAACTCCCCTCAAGCTAGAAAGACTAATGATGTTAATAAGTCCAAGATAGTTAACACATATGAACACCGGACTAGTTCGGTCCCTGTACGGACAAGTCCGGTCCTCTGGACAAGTCCGGTTTCCCAGACTAGTTCTGTTCATGAATAACAACAACTGTTATTTAGAACTTTCGATGCATCATATGTTCTTATGAAAAGTTTTGGTAAAGTTTATTCTTATCATGTTGGGCCACGCCATGGGAACACCAAGTCTCATGTGTGGGTGCCCAAATCTTTTTTAACTAACCTCAAAGGACCCAAGCAAGCTTGGGTACCTAAAACCAAGGCATGATTTGATTTTGCAGGCCTATTCCTCCGGTGGATCGAAATGGGTGCTAGACAGTGGATGCACCAACCATATGACCGGAGAAAGAATGATGTTCGTTGAGTATAAAGAAAATGAGGATCCAAGCGAGGGCATCTACTTTGGAGACAATAGTCAAGGAAGGGTGCTCGGTACCAGTAAAATTGCAATATCATCTCAACATACTCCTTCTCACGTTTTACATGTCGATTCCTTAGATTATAACCTACTGTCCATATCTCAATTATGTGACAAAGGTTATAATTGCTTGTTTACTAATGAGGGTGTGACTGTCTCTAGAAGGAGTGATGACTCGGTTGCATTCAAGGGTGTGTTGAAGGGAAAGCTTTATCTTGTTGACTTCAACAAAGATAAAGCCGAACTTGAACATGCTTGATTGCAAAGACCAACATGGGTTGGCTGTGGCATAGTCGGCTAGCACATGTTGGTATGAGGAATCTTCAAAAACTCCTTAAGCGCAATCACATCCGAGGTTTGAAGGATGTTGTTTTTGAGAAAGACAGGCCTTGTAGCGCGTGCCAAGCCGGGAAGCAAGTAGTAGCACCTCATCCTGCAAAGAACGTCATGACTACAATAAGACCGCTCGATCTACTTCACATGGACCTATTCAGTCCAATTGCATACATAAGCATCGGCGGTAACAAATATGGCTTAGTAATTGTTGATGACTTTTTGCGCTTCACTTGGGTTTTCTTTTTGCATGATAAGATAGAAACTCAAGGAACCCTCAAGAAGTTCTTCAAGTGTGCCCAAAATCAGTTCTCATTGAAGATCAAGAACATATGAAGTGATAATGGCACGAAGTTCAAGAACACTCAAGTTGAGGAGTACCTAGACGAAGAAGGGATAAAGCATGAGTTTTCAGCACCTTATTCCCCTCAACAAAACGGAGTTGGCAAAAGGAAGAACCGAACCCTCATAGATATGGCGAGAACAATGCTCGACGAATACAAGACCTTAGATCGATTTTGGCCGGAAGTGGTTAACACCGCTTGCCACGCCATAAACCGACTCTATCTTCATCATCAACTCAAGAAGGCATCATATGAACTACTCACTGGTAACAATCCTAATATTTCGTATTTTTGAGTTTTCGGTTCTAAGTGCTATATTTTGACCAAGAAGCCTAGGACTTCAAAGTTCGCTTCGAAGTCCGGTGAAGGTTTCTTCCTTGGTTATGATTCGAACTCTTATGCCTATCGTGTCTTCAACAAGACCTCCGGACTCGTTGAAGTAGCATGTGATGTAGTGTTCGATGAAACTAACGGCTCTCAAGAAGAGCAAGTTGATCCATGTGTGCTAGATAGAGAAGAAGCTCCATGTCAAGCATTGAGAAGAATGGCGTTGGGCGATTTTCGACCACAAGCGCCACCTCCAAATGCAAATGAATAAGATGAACCACAAGTGGAGGTAAACGATCAAGGGGGAGCTTCCACACAAGATCAACATCAAGAAGAAAAATATGATCAACAAGTCAATGAGGGCAACCATCTGGGGGGAGAAGAAGATGACCATGAAGATTCAACACCTCAAGTGCCACATCCAAGAATACACCAATGCGTCCAGAGAGATCACCCAATCGACAACATAATCGGTGACATCCAAAAGGGAGTAACGACTAGATCTCGCATAGCTAATTTATGTGAACATTACTTCTTTGTATCCTTTTTGGAACCGCGCAGGATTGAGGATGCATTGAAGGATCCGGATTGGGTTGCGGCGATGCAAGAAGAACTTAACAAGTTCAAATGGAACGAAGTGTGGGAACTCTTAGAAAGACCCAAGTTCAACATCGTCGGCACCAAATGGGTCTTCCGCAACAAACAAGATGAACACGGGGTGGTGACAAGGAACAAGGCGCGACTTGTGGCCAAAGGGTATTCACAAGTCGAAGGTTTGGATTTTGATGAAACCTTTGCTCCCGTAGATAGGCTTGAATCTATTAGAATATTACTTGCATATGCTACTCACCATGATTTCAAGCTCTATCAAATGGATGTGAAAAGCGCCTTTCTCAACGGACCAATCAAGGAGGAGGTGTATGTGGAGCAACCCCCCGGATTTGAAGATGAAAAGTTCCTCGACCACGTCTTTAAATTGTGTAAGGCTCTCTACGGCCTCAAACATGCTCCTAGAGCTTGATATGAGTGTCTTGGATATTTCTTAATTGAAAATGGTTTTAAGATTGGTAAAGCAGATTATACGTTATTCACAAAGCACCTTGATAATGATCTTTTTATTTGTCAAATTTATGTTGATGACATTATCTTTGGTTCAACTAACAAATTCTTTTGTGAAGAATTTAGTAAAATTATGACAGATAGGTTCGATATGTCTATGATGGGAGCGATGAAATACTTCTTAGGATTCCAAGTGAGGCAACAAAAGGAAGGGACATTCACAAGCCAAACCAAGTATACTTAAGACATACTCAAGAAGTTTGGAATGGACAAGGCGAAGCCTATAAAGACTCCCATGGCGATGAATGGTCACTTGAATCTCAATGAAGATGGATCAAACGTCGATCAAAAGGTATATCGCTCCATGATTGGATCCCTACTTTACATATGTGCATCTAGGCCAGACATTATGTTGAGTGTATGTTTGTGTGCAAGGTTTCAAGCCAACCCAAAAGAGTGTCATTTGACAGCCGTAAAGAGAATCTTGCGGTATTTAGTTCATACACCCAACCTAGGCCTTTGGTATCCTAAAGGTCCCAAGTTCAATCTCATTGGATACTCCGATGCAGACTATGTAGGATGCAAAGTAGATAGAAAAAGTACCTCCGGTACATGCCAATTTCTAGGTAGATCCCTAGTTTCTTGGTCCTCCAAGAAACAAAAATCCATTGCCTTATTCATGGCTGAAGCGGAGTAAGTTCAGCCGGGAGTTGTTGTGCACAACTCCTTTGGATGCGAGAAACTCTAAGGGATTACGGTTACAATATGAGCCGTATTCCACTCCTTTGTGATAATGAGAGTGCCATTAAGATTGCCCATAACCCCATTGAGCACTCTAGGACCAAACATATAGACATCCGGCACCACTGTTTGAGAGACCAGTCAATGAAAGGAGACATAGCTATTTCCCATGTCAACACTGAAAAACAACTAGCCGACATATTCACCAAGACACGTGATGAAAAACGCTTTTGCGAGCTCCGAAATGAACTAAATATCCTTGATGCTCGGAATGTGGCTTGAAAACTTGTATATCTACATGGATTCTTCAAAATATGTTGATTGTGTTGTGAAAATCATCTCTCTCTATTTTCTCCAAAAAACTATTTCAATTACTTGATCTTGGTGAAATATGGTCATTGCTTGATTGTTGTATGTTTACTGATCATATTCATCAAGATTACTTGATTGATTTGCCCCTATTTTTCTCTAAGAACCTTCGAATATATACGAATGGACTTTGATTCTGTTCTGATGACCACAGAATAGTCTGTGTTTACCCGGACTAGTCCGCACACTACAGACTAGTCCGCACACTGCAGACTAGTCCGCATAGTGTCCGGTAGTCCGGACTAGTCCGGTGGACCACGGACTAGTCTGATTTTTCGACTCCATAACCCTAGCCGCCGCCAAAACCTAATCTCCTTCATCCTCACAAACTCACCTCACACTCTCTCTCCTCGCTTGAGTGCTTCCAAGGCGATTTCCTTCGTTCTCCATCCAATCCCTCCGAGTTTGGGTTGAAATCGATCTCAATTGCATAGGGATTGAAGACCACGAATTTTTCCGCACCTTCAACCACTCCATCTCCAAGAATCGAGGAATTTTGGTAAAATTTCCTTCCAAACCCTAGAAATTTTGATTTCCTTCGTTGTTGACCAAATAGCTTAGTTCCTTCCAGTTAATACATCCCTCCTTGTTATATTACATTTACCTTGAACTAGTTTTGCATTGGGAATCACCATTGGTCGTCTAGTTAGGGTTTGAGGTGATGAACACCGGACTAGTCCGGTCCATGTACGGACAAGTCCGATCCCCCGGACAAATCCGTACCTGTACACCGGACAAGTCATATTTTTAACTGAACTCAACCCTAATTTCTCATTCCTCAATGCACTTCCCTGCCATCAATTCTCATCCATACATTGTGTAATCCATTATCAAGACAATGTCGAGCTCCATGACGAGGTCTCCGATTATGAATCCGAGATAGACCAAGAGGCTTTGCTTCGGTCCTCAACGGAGCAAGGGAAGAAACGCCAAGAGCATCCCTCCGAGCTGGCACCTTCTCCTCCTCAGGTGCGGCGCAAGGTTCGAGCTAAGAAGCCAGCGTCCAAAGTCAAGGATGCAGCTGGCTCTAGCTCGGCGGTCTCTCACCAAGCTAAGGGCAACAGGAAAGGATAGCCTCGGGCCCAATCGGCCCCCTCAAGATGGCAGCTCCAAGGCAGGGGAACAGGGATCCCTCCGAGGAGAAGTTCAATGGCAAGGGAAGCGATACGGCTTCCAAGCTCATATTTGTGGATTGCTATAGCCAGTCCAAGAAGGCGGCCGATGCCAGATTTTGGAGCAACTTTCACGCAGACTACTACAGCTCCGTGAACCTTACCATGAAGACTCCGGTGGTCCACAACCATTGGATTGACTGGAATCACTTTTAGAGAAAGAGTTGTGGTGCCTTTGATGAAGTTGCAGAAGTTGCAACTAGGCATGGACTGAAGGACCTCTTTGCCTTCAGATATAACTGCAATGATGAGATTATTGCACAGTGCTGTGCCACATGCTTCTTTTCCAGTGATGAGGAGGAAAGGGTGACTTGGATGACTCATGGATCCAAGTACACCATAACTTATGATGATTTTGCAAGACTCCTTCACCTAGAAGACACCGGCAATAATGAGATGACTATCCACAACATCAGTGTCTTGGGAAAGGATAAGATGGACTTCCTTTATGACACTAGCCTGAAGTACAACCCCCTCGACCAAGAACATGAAGCCCTTCTTCATGGTTCTTAATAGGGTGCTGAGAAAGACCATAGCACCAAAAGATGGGGATGCAGGAAGTGTGCAAGGGTACTTGAGGACCCTAATGAAGGTGATTAGCAAGAACTGAAAGTTTGATGTCTTTGATTATATCTGGAATGATATGGTCAACATCTCTTGCACACCGAACAGATCCTGTGGCTATGCCCCCTACTTGATGTTTATGATTGAGAAGGTCACAGGAATCGAGTTCGTTAAGGATGTGGAGCACACTCCTTTGAGGCCCCAAAAGCCTCCCCAAGCCACTGTCCAAGCTGCTCCATCCCCTACATCCAGTGAAGAGGCTCCGAGGAGATGAGAGGACTGCTCCTGCCACTAGGGCCCCTCCCCAAAAAGGGTCTCCTAGTGGAATCTTGAAGTACTTGGCAGCCATCTTTGTCTCATGCAAGAAGGCCGAAGTGAAAATTCATAAGCTGAACAAGGAAAGGAAGGATGACATGAGATCCATAAAGCAAAATGTCAAACATATTTGCCAGAAGCTGGAGATCGAGCCTATTGGATCCCTAGTTATCTCTGAAGATTCAGCCTCTGATTTCAATGAGCTTGGACCTTTGACTCCCTCCGAGCTTGCTTACTTTGGCATTGGGGGCACTTCAAGTGGATCTGCTCCGCCTCCTCCTACCCAACCTGAAGATAAAGATGAGATGAGGAAAGGACCGACGGTGAGGAATGAGCCACTAGATCCCTCATCCCCTTCTTTTTGATGTCTTGATGCCAAAGGGAGAGAGATTGAGGGGGAGTCACTAGATCCTAGCTGTAGGTTGAGAGATGAGAGCTTCATTTGTGTATCTTTTTGTGGCTCTTTTTGGGTTGTAAAACTTTAATTCGGTTATCTCTACTTTTAGTATTGTGGTGTGATGGAATAACTATGTTTATGCTCATGCTATGAAATTTGTGATGATTTGAGATAATCTTTGATTTTGCTTTGGAATTGACATATATGCTTGATATTGGTATTTCCATGTCAATCATTTCATTCTCATCACGACTATTGCTCACACTCATGTAGTCTTACACCCCACCATAAAGAGTGCACATATGTTGTATGTTTTCATTGTTTAACTTGTACCAAACTCATATGTGCACACTTTATGAAAATTCTGTATTTTTATCATATTTTGTGAAATCTCAATAGGTTGTCATCAATCACCAAAAAGGGGAAGATTGAAAGTGCATCTAGGCATCCCTTGTGGGTTTTGGTTGATTTATGACAACCAAATGAGATCCTAACCAAATTGTTGAGATGAGCGCAGGTTTTATTGAAACTATGAAGAAAGCGCAAAAAAGAAAGGAGAATGAGGATCTATATGGAAAAGAGCTCAAGCGATGAATAGATTAGATCAGTGTGTATGGAGTGTATTGGAGAAACACACCCCAAGAGCTCAAGCACAGGAAAACTCATTCACTGCACAAATTTACACAGGATTGGATTAGTCCGATATACCCCGGACTAGTCCGATAATCCCTATATTCAAGATCGGATAAGTCCTCCCAGTGCGGACTTGTCTGCACAGTCCAGGTTTACACAGACTGGACTAGTCCGATATCACCACGGACTAGTCCAATATCTTTCTGGCTAAGATCGGACTAGTCCTCCCCAGTGTGGACTTGTCCTCAACACTTCACAACTTTGCACGACATCGGACAAGTCCAATAATATCCGGACTAGTCCAATAACCTCTCTGACTAAAATCGGACAAGTCCTCCAAGTGCGGACTTGTCCTCAATTCACTAAGGGGTTCACCATAGTCGGACTAGTCCGAAATTTTCCAGAGCCTAAATCGGACTAGTCCGCCCAAGGCCGAACAAGTTTGATATTCCTGAGAACTTAGGGTTTCCTACACGCCGCACACTAGACTAGGTCGGACTCCACCATAGACTAGTATGGACTCTCGAAAACCTAATGGTAATCTTTGGAAACCTCCATATAAATAGATGTGCATGGCCCTACTTTCAACTCTCTCAACGCCCAGCGCCGTCACATCCTCCAAGAGCTTAGAAAACACATCTCTCCATGCAATCCAACGCAAGAAAGATCAAATCCTTGAGGATTCACTTTGGATCAAAGGAGAGACACGATTCCACTTGTTTGAGCTCTTGGGTTTGATTCTCTAACACACTCCTGTTGTTTCATTGTTGATCTTAAGAGTGTGTTCTTGGTGGTGTTTGATTTGTAATCTTGGGGAGCCCTCAACTTGTGAGAAGGCCCCTTGAACTTGGTGATTTACCCTTTGTGATAGGGGAAGAGAATTGGCCTTCATGGCGATTTGACGAGGTTTGGGTTGGTGAAGACCTGGTCCTTTCGTGGGCTCCTCAACGTGGACGTAGGTTGCCTTTGTGGGAACCAAACCACGGGATAAAAATCTTGTGTCTTCACTTTGTGCATATTGTTCTTACTTTTCATTGCTATCTATGGTTTCACTTGATCTTTTTCACATTACGTTAAAACATTGAATATAAGGTTAACTTGTACAACATCCTGTTTCATAGAAGTATTACACTCGAATTACAAGTATATTTCTGATGCATAGAGTCTAGGATGGAGATAATCGATCAAACTTGATTGATCTAGTCCGCACGCGCTGAACTAGTTTGCACTCTACCGGACTAGTCCAATTTCTCAGTATTTGATCAAGTTGCTAAATGTTGAAGTTTCCGACTAAAATTAAAAAAGGCCTATTCACCCCCCTGGGCCACATTCACATGCAGGGGTACCCGGTCTTGAGGGTATCAACAGTTGCCTAAGTGTTGCTCTTGAGCACCATGATACCCTACATTGTCCTACCATTATGCTTAGGGGTATAACTTACGGAGGTGCTCTATATTCCAAGGGTTGGAGAGGGGCTCTCCTTCTCCTATGGCCAGGCGGACACATCCGGGTCAGGATACTTGTGTCACTCGGAAGGGGCCCTCCCAGCTGGGAGAGAGTTTGTGCGACCCTTCTCGAGAATGTATATGCCGCAGCACCAGGTCACCTGTCTGGAGTTCTCTACTCTGCACGAACCACTCCTGGTAGCGCCTGAGCACTTGTCGGTAGCGTGCATTTCATATGGTGGTGTGCCACCTTGCTTCGTCACGAGGTCGACATCTTCTTGTCAGAGCTGGTCCTGTGAGGCTTCATCGAATGATCGAACTCGGAGCGAGCCAACTGCAATCTCCAGGGGGCGGATGGCCTCCGCCCCATACACTACGAAGAAAGGTGTTTCTCTAGTGGCGCGGTTGGGTGATGTTCGGCTTGCCCATAGCACACAGTGGAGTTCGTCGACCCACTTGGCAACATGCTTATCCAAGGTTTCATACGTGTGTGTCTAGAGGCCCCTGAGGATCTCAGCGTTGGCCCTTTCAACTTGATCGTTGCTCTTTGGATAAGCTACGGACGCATAACAAACTTGGAGCCAAGGTCTTCGCAGTAGTCTTGGAACGCTGCACTAGTGAACTGGGTCCTGCTATCGGTGATGATCCTGTTCGGGACCCAAAACCTATAGACAATCGACTTGACGAACTTGATTGCAGATTCCTTGTTGATGTTGATCATCAGGGCTACCTCCGGGCACTTGGTGCACTTTGAAAGTGCATCTAGGACTCTCTTGTGGGTTTTGGATGATTTATGACAAGCAATTGGGATCCTAACCTATTTGTTGAGATGAGTGCAAGACTATGATAGGAAAATGAGCAAAATACCAAAAAGGAGGAAGGATGAGGAGCAAAGTGGAGATGATCTCAAGGAAGAAGAGTAATAGATTATTGTGTATGGACTGTGTTAAGGAAACTCACCCCAAGAGCTCAATCATAATTAAACACACACATTGCACAAAGTTACACAGGACCGGACTAGTCCGATAACCTTTCTGCACTAGATCGGACAAGTCCGATATCTGTCGGACTAGTCCGATATTCTTCTGACTAGAATCGGACTAGTCCTCCCCAGTACGGACTAGTCCTCAAAACACTTCACAAGTCACACAAAATCGGACAAGTCCGATCACAACCGGACTAGTCCGATATTCTTTCTGATCCAAATTGGACAAGTCTGATGTCTACACGGACTAGTCCGAAAAACCCTCTGATCTACATCGGACAAGTCCTCCAAGTGCGGACTTGTCATCTAACTCACTTAGGGTTTCACATGTCCGGACAGGTCTGATGGATATTGGACTAGTCCGAAGATTTCCAGTAGCGAAATCACCGTTTTCAGCCGGACTAGTCCGATATTTCGGAGTGCTTAGGGTTAGCTACACACAGCACACCGGACTAGTCCGGTGACCACCACGGACTAGTCCGAACTTTATGAACCCTAACGGTCACTTTTAGAAACCCCATATAAATAGAGGTGCACGGCCCAATTATGAACTCTCTCAAACCCTAGCGCCATCACACCTCCCAAGAGCCTCAAAAACTACATCTCTCCACAAGATTAAGTGCAACAACGATCAATCCTTTGAGGTTCACTCTAGATCATTGGAGAGACACTTGGAACATCATATTGAGCTCTTGGTTTGATTCTCTAACACACTCCTGCATTTTAATTGTAATCTTTTGAGTGTGTTTTCGGTGGAAATTTGTGTTGTAATCTAAGGGAGCTCTCAACGTGTGAGAAGGCCCCTTGAATTTGGTTATTCACCCCTTTGTGATTAGTGGAAGAGGATTGGCCTTCGTGGCGATCCGACGAGGGTAGGATTGGAGAAGACCCGGTTCTTTGTGGACTCCTCAACGTGGATGTAGGTTGCCTTTTGTGGTAGCCGAACCACGGGATAAATCCTTGTGTTTTGTTTTGGTGCTCATCATTCTAATTCATCAATATAATCTAGGGTTTCATAATCATTACTCATCTTATGTTGGATTGTTAAACATAAGATTTAATTGTGATATAATCTAGAATATAACTGTGAAACCTTTATTTGGTTCTATTTTTCCGCTGCACACATAAAAGAATCAATCTAATCGATCTAGCTTAATCAACTTGGTCCGTGAACACTGGACTAGTCCGCACTTTATCGGACTAGTCTGATATCTCTGGTATTGAGCTTGTTGTTGAGTGTTGCAGGATCCAACAACTTTCAAAAAGTCCTATTCACCCCCCTCTAGGCCCACATTCAATTGGTATCAGAGCAAGGTTCTTCAAGAAAGAGTCTAATCACTCAAAGAGATATGTCGGAGATGAAGGACGCCCACAAAATCAACAACCAAGAAGAGGTTAACAATGACAGGACTCAAAAAGTGGAAAAGTACCTTGAAGCCATTCAAGACTTCGAGGACGACGATGAGGAGACACTGGAGCTAAATGCGCTCCTCAGAAAGAAGGCACATTCCAAAGGGAAAGTGAAAGTTGAAGAGAATAAGAAGGGGAGTAGTCACACCGACTACTCCCGATATCCTTTTAACTATGATCGTCTAAATTCCAATAACAATCATTACTTATCTATCCCACTTGGAAAAGCCCCACACTTCGATGGAAGTGATTACTCAATGTGGAGGCAGAATATGAAAATGCATTTGATTTCCCTCAACCCAAGTCTATGGAATGTTGTATGCACAGGGATAGATATTCCGGACGACGACGAAGAGCTCACCCCAAGCCAAGAGCAGGCCATTCATAGAAATGCACAAGCCGCAGCTGTAATCACCTCCTCACTCAGTCGGGACGAGTTCACCAAGGTGGATGGACTCAAAATTGCTAAGGAGATATGGGATACACTACAAACTGCACATGAAGGTGACCGACATGTGCGTGAAGCAAAGATTGAGATGATCGAAGGCGAACTAGGAAGATTCGCAATTGAGGAAGACGAGTCACCCCAAGATATGTACAATCGATTGATGACACTTGTCAACAAAGTTTGATCATACGGGAGCAAGAAGTGGAATAACCACGAGGTGGTAAAGCTCATCCTTAGAGCTTTTATGCCTCGCAATATCACACTATGCTCCATGATTAGAGAAAGCCCCAGATACAAAAGGATGACTTCGGATGAATTGCTTGGAAAAATCATCAACTTTGAGATGATGGAAAGACAAGCAAAGCACGTCAAGGAAATTGCCGATCTCACATCGGCTAAGAAGAAAGGGGTTGCTCTAAAGTCCACCCTCAAGCCTCTATCCAAAGAAGCAAGGGAAGCACAACTAGAGGAAGACAGTGACGACGAAAGCAGTGAGCTTGATGAAGAGGACATGATATTGTTCATGAAAAAGTTCAAGAGAACAATGAAGAAAAGACAAGTAACAAAATCAAGTGAGGGAAAGTACAAGGAAAGAACGAAACCAAAGTTGAGGCGGGCATGCTACAATTGTGGTGAGTATAACCACTTTATAGTTGATTGCCCATATGAGGAGAACAAGAAGAAGACCAAAGAATCCAAGCCTCAACCTAAGAAATTCTTCAATAAGAAGAAGAAAGCCGAACAAGCGCACATTGGGAAGGTGTGGGACTCAAACGATGAGTCCTCATCATCTGAAGAAGAAGAGATGGCTAGCGTAGCCATCGAGAGCACGTCCAAGAAATCTACACTCTTCCCCACACTCGGCGCAAGGAAGGGAAATGGCACTTGCCTTATGGCAGAGGAAGGTAAACTCAAGGTAATCATCAAAACCCCTTCTGTGCATTCCTACTCTAGTGATGATTAAATAATTAGTGATGATGAAGATATGCTTAGTGGACTAGATAGGAAAGCTGCAACAAAAATGAAATTTTTACTTGATCAACTTGTTGAGAAGGAGAGGTTGATTCATCATCAAGAGGACATGATTATCTCCCAAAAGGAGGAGTATGTTGAACTTGACAAACTTCTATAACTTGAAAAGGAGAAAAACAATTCACTAGAGCTTGAGTTAGCTTCAAGCAAGAAAGCTTGCTTGGAGTTAACTGACTCAAATGTTGCAATCAAGGTCCAACTTGCTGACCTGATCAAGGTTAACAAGATCCTTGAAGTGCAAGTTGAGTCACTCAAGCTGAGTGAACCTTCCCCCTCCTCAAGTTCACCTTCTCAATCCACCAAAAATGATTTTGCTCATATGTGCACATGTAGTAAAATAGACACCAGTTTGAAGGAGAAGTCAACCTCCACAAAGGATAAAAATCCTACCCAATGTGGCATATTTGACAAGGAGAAGATCAACTATGCACGTAGTGCATACTTGGTCCAAAGACCTCCAAATGTCAAGTATGGCATTGGTTACTCTTATGATGAAAAACAGCATGCTGGAAGTCATAAGAATAACAAGGGGAGGATTTCCTTTGTGAAGGAAAGACCCTCTCAAACTTATAAGTCGAAGGGTAAAAACCTGAACTCACACAAACACCGGACTAGTCTGGTGAGTGTTCGGACAAGTCCGGTCCTCCGGACAAGTCCGGCCTTCCAGACTAGCCCTGTATACAAACAACAACAATTACTCTTTAGAACCTTTGATGCCTCCTATGTGTTAATGAGAAATAATCTTGGCAAGTTTTATGCTAATTATGTTGGGCCACGCCATGGGAACACCAAATCTCATGTGTGGGTGCCCAAATGTATTGTAACTAACCTTCAAGGACCCAAGCAAGATTGGGTACCTAAAACCAAAGCATAATTTGTTTTTGCAGGCCTATTCCTCCGGTAGATCCAAATGGGTGCTAGACAGTGGTTGCACCAACCATATGACCGGAGAAAGAAGGATGTTCGTGGAATATGAAGAGAATGAGGACCCAAACGAAGGCAATAACTTAGGGGGAGAAGCAGATAATCATGAAGATACAACTCCTCAAGTGCCACACCCAAGAGTACACCAATGCGTCCAAAGGGATCACCCAATCGACAACATCATCGGTGACATCCAAAAGGGAGTAACCACTAGATCTCACTTAGCTAACTTTTGTGAACACTATTCGTTTGTATCCTTTTTGGAACCACGCAGGGTTGAAGATGCATTGAAAGATCCGGACCGGGTGGTGTCAATGCAAGAAGAATTGAACAACTTCAAGCGGAACGAGGTGTGGGAACTTGTGGCAAGACCCAATGCAAACATTGTCGGAATCAAGTGGGTCTTCCGCAACAAACAAGACGAACACGGGGTGGTGACAAGGAACAAGGCACGACTTGTGGCCAAAGGTTATTCACAAGTCGAAGGTTTGGATTTTGATGAGACTTTTGCTCCAGTAGCTAGGCTTGAATCCATTAGAATATTACTTGCATATGCTACTCACCATGATTTCAAGCTGTATCAAATGGACGTGAAAAGCGCCTTCCTCAACGGACCAATCAAGGAAGGGGTGTACGTGGAGCAACCACCCGGGTTTGAAGACAAAGAGTTCCCCAACCACGTATTCAAATTGCATAAGGCTCTCTACGGCCTCAAACAAGCTCCTAGAGCTTGGTATGAGTGTCTTATAGATTTCTTAATTGAGAATGGTTTTCAAATTGGCAAAGTAGATTATACTCTATTTACAAAGAATTTAGACAATGATCTTTTTATTTGTCAAATTTATGTTGATGATATAATATTTGGGTCAACTAATCAATCGTTTTGTGAGGAATTTAGCAAAATCATGACAGGCAGGTTTGAAATGTCAATGATGGGAGAATTAAAATACTTCTTGGGATTCCAAGTGCGGCAACAAAAGGAAGGGACATTCATAAGCCAAACCAAGTACACGTAGGACATACTTAAGAAGTTTGGCATGGACAAGGCAATGCCCATAAAGACTCCCATGGCAACAAATGGCCACTTGGATCTCAATGAAGATGGACCTAGCATCGACCAAAAGGTATATCGCTCCATGATTGGATCTCTACTCTATTTATGTGCATCTAGGCCAGACATTATGTTGAGTGTATGTTTGTGTGCAAGATTTCAAGCCAACCCTAAGGAATTTCACTTGACAGCCGTAAAAAGGATCTTGAGATATTTAGTTCATACACCCAACCTTTGTCTTTGGTACCCAAAAGGCTCAAAATTCAATCTCATTGGTTACTCCGATGCAGATTATGCCGGGTGCAAAGTAGATAGAAAAAGCACCTCCGGCACATGCCAATTCCTAGGGAGATCCTTAGTTTCTTGGTCCTCCAAGAAACAAAATTCCATTGCCTTATCCACAGCCGAAGCGGAGTATGTTGCAGCCAGGAGCTGTTGTGCACAACTCCTTTGGATGCGATAAACTCTAAGGGATTACGGTTACAATATGGACCGTATTCCTCTCCTTTGTGTCAACGAGAGTGCCATTAAAATTGCCCACAATCCAGTTGAGCACTCTAGAACTAAACACATAGACATAAGACATCATTTTTTGAGAGATCATTCCATGAAAGGAGATATAGCCATCTCACATGTCAATACCCAAAAACAATTGGCCGACATATTCACCAAGCCACTTGATGAAAAGCGCTTTTGCGAACTCGAAATGAACTAAATATCATCGATGCTCGGAGTGTGGCTTGAAAAGTTGCATACCTGTATGAATTCTTCAAAATATATTGATTGAATTGTGAAAATCAACTCTGTCTCAATTTTTTCTGAGAAACTATGTCAATTACTAGATCTTGGTGAATATGATCATTGCTTGATTGTTGTATGCTTACTGGTCATATTCATCAAGATCATTTGATTTATTTTGCCTCTCTATTCTCTATTTATGAACCTTCAAATATATATGAATGGGCTATGCAAATTTCTCCTGGTGACCACGGACTAGTCCGTGGTTACCCGGACTAGTCCGCACATGCAGACTAGTTCGTAGAGTGCCGGTTAGGCCAGACTAGTCCGATAGACCACGGACTAGTCTGATGTTGCTCTCTGGATGAGTTCGGACTAGTCCGGTCATCTCCGGACATGTCCGATTTTTCGTGTCCACAACCCTAGCCGCCACCAAACCCTAATCCCTTCATACTCCATTCTTGCTCACGCGTTCTCTCTCCTCCGCTCGAGCTCCCAAGGTGATTTCTTGCTCCCTCCATCAAAAATCTCCACATTTGGGCGGAAATCAAGCTTGCCCTCTTGAGGATTGAAGCTAGCGGACTTGTCCGGCCTTCAACACCCTCATCTCCAAGCTTCAATCGGTTTCTTCGGTAATTTTCACCCAAACCCTAGAAATCTCGTTTTTCTTCATTATTGATCGAATAGCCTAGCATACTTCACTATATACATGCCTCCTTTATGTATCACGTGTATGCTAGACTTATTGTGCATTAGGAATCAGCTTTTGTCAAATCTCTTAGGTTTTTGAGGATGAACATCGGACTAGTCCGGTCCCCCCGGACTAGTCCGTGCCTTTGCACCGAACAAGTCAGATCTTTCTGAACTCAAAACCTAACTCTTCAATTCCTCAATGCAATTCCTTGCTATCCTTTCATACCTATGCCTTGTATCATTCATTGTCATTCTTGAAACTCTTTCTCAGGTCATGTCGATCTCAAACGATGAGATTTCCGATTTTGAGGCCGAGATGGACCATGAGGTGGCACCTCAGACCTCAACGAGTCTTGGCAAGAAGCGCCAAGAGCGACCTACCGAGCCAGCTCCGTCTCCTCCACAAGTTCGGAGGAAAGTGCTAGCAAAGAAGCCGGCCTCCAAGGTGCCAGTTTCTAGGGCTACTGCCAGTGGTGGCCCTAGCTCGGCAAATGCCCGCCTAGCCAAAGGCAAGGGCAAGGGGATAGCGACGGGTCCAGTTGGACCATTGAAGCTGCATGCTCCTGGGGAAGGGGTCCAGGACCCCACTGAAGAAAAGTTCAATGGGAAGGGCAGCGACTCAACTGCAAAGCTCAGGAGCATTGATTGCTATAATCATCCAAAGCAAGCTGCAGATGGAAGATTCTGGAGCAATTTTCATGCTGACTATTACAGGGTTGTATACGTGCATTTGAAGACACCGGTGGTGCGCAGTCAGTGGATTGACTGGGCACATCTCGAGAAGAAGAGATGCTCTGCATTTGATGAAGTGATTGCAGCAGCTGAAAGACATGGCTTGAATGACCTCTTTGCCTTCAAGTACAATTGGAATGATGAAGTGGTGGCTCAGTTCTATGCCACCTACCACTTTGCAAGCGATGAAGAGGAAAGAGTGACTTGGATGACTCATGGATCCAAGTACACTATCACTTATGACGAATTTGCAAGGATGTTGCATCTTGACACCTCCAGCAATGATAATGTGGTCATCCACAATGTTGGTGTCATTGACAAGGAGAGGATGAAGTTTCTCAATGAGCCCAATTCAAAGTTCATCCCTCCTTCCACAAAGAACATGAAGCCATTCTTTGTGGTGCTAAACAGAGTCTTGAGGAAGACCATTGCCCCTAAGGATGGGGATGCAGGGAGTGTACAATGATACCTCCGGACCCTAATGAGGATCATAAGTAAGAACAGACAGTTTGATGTGTTTGACTACATATGGAATGATATGGTCAACATCTCCAGCACCCCCAACAGGTCCTGTGGCTATGCTCCCTATCTAATGTTTATGATTGAGAAATTCACAGGGATTGAGTTTGTCAAGGATGTGGAGCACACTTCTTTGAGGCCTCAGAAGCCTCAACAAGTAAATGTCCAGGCTGCTCCCTCGCCGGCCTCCAGTCCCGAGGCACCGGCAAGAACAAGCGATGATGTCAGGGCTGCTCCAACTTCAAGGGCAGCCCCTCAGAGAGGATCAGCTAGTGGAATCCTCAAATACCTGGCTTCCATCTTCACCTCCTGCAAGAAGGCCGAAGTGAAGGCCCACAAGCTCAACATGAAAAGAAAGGAGGACATGAAGTACATCAAAGCAAATGTGAAGCAAATTTGCCAAAAGCTAGAGATCGACCCCATTGGATCTCCAGTGATCTCTGAGGACTCTGACCAGGACTACACTGAGCTCGGGTCCTTGAACCCATCCGAGCTTGCCTACTTTGGCGTTGGGGGCTCAAGCGTCTCCGCCCCTCCTCCTTCTCCTCCTCATCAAGCTGAAGATGAAGAAGACGAAGACGACGATGAGAGGACCGACAGTGAAGAGTGAAGACCCTAGGACCCTCCTCTCCTTCTTTTTGGTGTCTTGATGCCAAAGGGGGAGAGATTGAGGGGGAGTCTTAGCTTTAGCTGTAGGATGCGAGGAGAGAGCTCTTTTTATGCTTCTTGTCTATTTTTGAGTTTTGGTTCTGTGATGCAATGCTTAATTAATTTGAGAAGTATTTGTTGAAATCTGTAATCTTGCTCCTGAAATGACATATATTCTTGGCTTTGGTTGATTAAGGTAAATTATGTCATTCTCAATGTCTCAATATACTTGGTTATGCATCCCACCATAAAGAATGCACA
Source organism: Tuctoria greenei (assembly GCA_036927565.1). NCBI lineage: Eukaryota > Viridiplantae > Streptophyta > Magnoliopsida > Poales > Poaceae > Tuctoria > Tuctoria greenei. The sequence goes on from JAYESD010000006.1 coordinate 122,868,478, forward strand.
TCTGGATAATTCTTTCACTACTTGATGTATTTTTGACTCATATGTGCATACTTTATGAAAATCTCAATTTTTATCATATTTTGTGAAATCTCAATTGGTTGTCATCAATCACCAAAAAGGGGGAGATTGAAAGTGCATCTAGGACTCTCTTGTGGGTTTTGGATGATTTATGACAAGCAATTGGGATCCTAACCTATTTGTTGAGATGAGTGCAGGACTATGATAGGAAAATGAGCAAAATACCAAAAAGAAGGAAGGATGAGGAGCAAAGTGGAGATGAGCTCAAGGAAGAAGAGTAATAGATTATTGTGTATGGAGTGTGTTAAGGAAACTCACCCCAAGAGCTTAATCACAATTAAACACACACACTGCACAAAGTTACACAGGACCGGACTAGTCTGATCACAATCGGAGTAGTCTGATAACCTTTCTACACCAGATCGAACAAGTCGGATATCTGTTGTACTAGTCCGATATTCTTCTGACTAGAATCGAACTAGTCCTCCCCAGTACGGACTAGTCCTCAAAACACTTCACAAGTCACACAAAATCGGACAAGTCCGATCACAACCAGACTCATCCGATATTCTTTCTGATCCAAATCGGACAAGTCCGATGTCTACATGGACTAGTCCGAAAAACCCTCTGATCTACATCAGACAACTCCTCCAAGTGTGGACTTGTCATCTAACTCACTTAAGGTTTCACATGTCTGGACAGGTCCGATGGATATCGGACTAGTCCGAAGATTTCCAGTAGCGAAATCGGACAAGTCCGTTTCCAGCTGGACTAGTCCGATATTTTGGAGTACTTAGGGTTTGCTACACACAGCACACCGGACTAGTCTGGTGACCACCACAGACTAGTCCGAATTTTCTGAACCCTAACGGTCACTTTTAGAAACCCCATATAAATAGAGGTGCACGGCCCAATTATGAACTCTCTCGAACCCTAGCGCCATCACACCTCCCATGAGCCTCAAAAACTACATCTCTCCACGAAATTAAGTGCAACAACGATCAATCCTTTGAGGATTCACTCTAGATCATTGGAGAGACACTTGGAACATAACATTGAGCTCTTGGTTTGATTCTCTAACACACTCCTGCGTTTTAATTGTAATCTTTTGAGTGTGTTTTCGGTGGAAATTTGTGTTGTAATCTAAGGGAGCTCTCAACGTGTGAGAAGGCCCCTTGAATTCGGTTATTCACCCCTTTGTGATTAGTGGAAGAGGATTGGCCTTCGTGGCGATCCGATGAGGGTAGGGTTGGAGAAGACCCGATCCTTTGTGGACTCCTCAACGTGGATGTAGGTTGCCTTTTGTGGTAGCCGAACCACGAGATAAATCCTTGTGTTTTGTTTTGGTGCTCATCATTCTAATTCATCAATATAATCTAGGGTTTCATAATCATTACTCATCTTACGTTGGATTGTTAAACATAAGATTTAATTGTGATATAATCTAGAATGTAACTGTGAAACCTTTATTTGGTTCTATTTTTCCGCTGCACACATAAAAGAATCAATCTAATCGATCTAGCTTAATCAACTTAGTCCGTGAACACCGGACTATTCCACACTTTATCGGACTAGTCTGATATCTCTGGTATTGAGCTTGTTGTTGAGTGTTGCAGGATCCAACAACTTTCAAAAAGGCCTATTCACCCCCCCCTCTAGGCCCACGTTCACACTTGTCCACAGCGACGTAGAGGAACCGATACTCTCCAACTGCTCTAGGGAAGGGTCCCAAGATATCCAGTCCCCAGACCGCGAACGGCCAGGAGGGCGAGATCATCTGCAGTGTCTGCACCGGAGTGTGAATTTGCTTGGCGTGGAACTGGCACGCCTTGCATCTAATGACTAGCTTGACGGCTTCTTGTAGTGTTGTTGGCTAGTGGAAGCCATACCGGAAGGCTTTACCAACCAGCGTGCGGGAAGTTGTGTGATTCTCGCACTCTCCTCCGTGGATCTCTGTGAGCAAGTCGCAACCTTCCTCTTGAGTTATGCACCGCAGCAGCACGCCATTGGTGCCTCGCTGATAGAGGTCACCTTCTACTAGCATGTAGGATTTCATCATCCCCACAATCCTCTCAGAGGACACATGATCCTTCGGGGGTTTTTGTTCTTCAGATAGTCCTGGATCTCCGTGATCCATGCGTCAGGACTCTCCTAAGCTTTTTGATCTTAGGCGCCAGGTGATCTGGGGTCCTCGGCGGTGCACAAGAACCTTGGCGGGCCCCATGGTTGTAGGGCTGCAGAGATCACCAGCTCTGGGGTGTTGGGTTCACCTTCTTTGTTAGGCCCCACAGGCCTAGCGGTCAGCCGCACCAACCTTCTGTTGAAGAACCCTTGGGGAACCGAGGCTCTCATGGACATCATAGTCGACAGAGCATCAACGATGGTGTTGTTGGCGCGCGGCACATGGCAGATGTCCAAAGCCTCGAAACCAGCTTCCAGCTTCTTGACGTGTAGTAGATAAACCGTGAGCTGAGGGTCGTTGCAGCAGCATTCTCCCCGGGCCTGCTTAATGATCAGCTCGGAGTCTCCCTTGACCAGCATCTGCTGGACACCAAGACCTGCGCAGCTGTGAGTCCGAAGATGAGGGCTTCGTATTCTTCCATGTTGTTGGTCACCTTGAAGTCTAGGCGCACCGCATACTTGGACTGCTCCCCTGTTGGCGAGGTGAGCAATACACCAGCTCCAGCCCCTTGCCTTCGTGATGATCCGTCGAAGAAGAGTATCCAGTGAGGTCTGATGAGCACTGGTGCCCTGGGCTCCGGCTCGCTGACTTCTAGGCCCTCTGGGTTGCTTGGTGAGGGAGTCCACTCAGCAATGAAATCCTCTAGCGCTTGGCTCTTGGTCGCATGTCGTGGAAAGAAGTCGAGCTCAAACTCCGCCAGCTCTGCCGCCCATTTAGCAATGTTGCCAGTCACATTGGGGCTGCACAGCACCGCCCCTAGGGGGAACAAGGTCACCACTGAAACTCTGTGTGCCTGAAAGTAATGGCGGATCTTCCTCGATGCGATTAGCACTGCATATAGCAACTTGTGTACTTCAAGGTACCTTGTCTTTGCTTCATGGAGGACTTCGCTGATGAAGTAGACCGGGCGTTCGATGGTATGGGATCTTGTTGGGGATCTGTTGCATCCTCCTGCATCTGCTCTAGACCCAAAGACTCCATGTCCCCAGGGCCTGGTGCATCCTTTGGGGGCTGAGACCCAAAGGCTCCTTGATCTTCGGGGCCCCCTAGGGGGACCCAATCATCCTCTGGGGGCTGGGACCCAAAGGCTACTTGCTCTCCAGGGCCCCCTGGGGAGACAGGGGCACCCTCCGGGGGCTGGGACCCTGAGGCTTCTTGCTCTCCGGGGGCCCCTAGGGGGACCTGGAGGCAGCCTTGATGTCGGGGCCCCCTATGAGATCCAAGAACTAGGGCTCAGAATCAGTGGTAGGGGCCCCTTCCGTCTGTTGGGGTTGTGGAGACCGGCCCTCTCTTGTTGAGGTTGGTTTAGTCGATGCACATACAGAGCTTTCCGCCAGCCTTGGGGACCACAACAGGATTGGCTAGCCATTTGGGATGGTGGACTTCTCGTATGAAGCCAACATCGAGCAGCTTCTTGATATCTTCGCGGATGAAGTTATGCCGCTAAATGGACTTCTTACGAGGTTGCTGTTGTGCTGGCCAAGCGTCAGGGTAGATCTTTAGACGATGCTCGATCACTTCCCTGGGGATGCCTGGCATCTACAACGGTTGCCAGGCAAACACGTCGATGTTAGCTCGTAGGAAAGTGGCGAGCACTGATTCCTGCTTGCTGTCCAGACTCGTCGTGATACGGGTGGTCTGAGTAGCATCAAAGACAATCTGAATTGTCTTGATGGGCACGTCGTCATCGTCGGAGGGTTGCACCCGCAGCGCAGTGGCGTGACCGCGCGCGTGAGTCTGGCGCAGGCTGGCTTTGTTCAGCATTTCTCGGGAAAGGTGATGGGGCTGTTGCCAGCGCTCGGAGCTTATCCAAAGACATCACCACAACAGCGCAGTCTTTGTCGATCTTGAGGACGCCAGGGGGAGTCGACATCTTGAGGATGAGGTAGCTCTAGTGGGCTACAGCCATGAATCGGTACAGAGTCGGCCTGCCAATGATAGCGTGTTGGGGCAGGCTATCCTCCATGATGTCGAAAAGGATATTCTCCGTTCTGAAGTTCTCAGGTGTCCCGAGGGTCACCGGGAGGTGGATGCTTCCATACGAGATAATACTCCCCGGCCCTACCCCCTAGAATGGTCTTGATGGGGTGAGCCTAGAAATGGGAATCTTCAGCTTGTCGAAGGCCACACGGCTGATGAGGTTTAGACCGGCCCCACCATCTACCAAGATGTAGTAGAACTTCACGTTGGCGATGGTGGGGGCAACGAGGAGGGGCAAAAGCCCGACTCCCGCCATGTTCTCAGGGCTGTCGGAGGCGTCGAAGCTGATCGGCATCTTCATCCATCTGTGATGCAGCGCCGGGGCATGAGTAGAGGCCGCTGGAGCCATTGCCTGATGCAGGGTCTTGACCGCATTCCTGGATGCGGGTGCCCAAGATCCTCCACAAATGTCGTGGAGTTCTTTGCGATGCTTGTGGCCGCTGTTGAGATCAAAGTTCACAACCTGGTGAATCGTTTCCACTACGCGTTGCGGCCTTTGGAACTCCATCTCCACGTCTTTGTCGGTCCACTGGATGATCTTTTGTGGCTTGATCTTTCCACTACTCGCAGGCTCGATGAACACAATGGCGATGAAAGCTCTACCACTTTTTGAGGGAAAAAGCCCCTTCCTGGCGCGCCAAATGTCGAAGTGTTAATGCGACACTTCCCTCGGATCTGCTAAGGAGCAGCCCACAGAGATTCTTGTTCGGCGGGGCTCAGGCCTCAATCAAGTGTTTGCGTGTATGAGAGTGTATGAGACAGTGGTTTTTATGTGGTTTGGGCCGCAAAAAGCGTAACACCCTACTCCACGGTGGATTGTATTTCTAGTGTGTGTGAATGTGTGTGTGTATATATATTGGGAATTAGATGGTGGGTCCTTTGTAACGGTGGTGGTCCGGTCCTTTTAGAGACAAGGTCGAACGCCTTACAAGTGGGTTCGGGCCTGACAGGTGGTCCTGGGGCGATCTTATCCTAAAGATCTAAGGCTTCTTGCATAAGCTTCCTCTGTTCGTGGCTTTGAAGACTCGCTGTCTTGCTGCCTGAGTTGCCAATGGCCCATGCGCAGTTCTTGACAATGGCAAGGGATGTCCCGTCCATCAGTCTTGAGCCGCAAGCTACCCACTTGGGGGGACGGAGTAGGCCTTGTAGCATCTTCACTGTGATGTGAATGGTCGTAGCGGCCCCTGATCGTTGGTGTGCTCTGAGTTATTAGCCGGGGGTGGATCCCTGTCTTCAATGCCAGATTTAGATAGGTTGCACCATCTTCTGACTTCCGTATCCTACTGCCCAGGGTGAATCATCGTACATGTGGTAGCTTCGGGGCTAGCTACTGCTCGGGAGGTCGATCCTGGTTCATCAAGGTATGTTGCAGCTCTAGAGCTCTTCAGGAGACATGGCAGCTCCGGATCCCTCCTCTGCGGGAGGCGTTCGGCCTAGTACTTTGGGCCATGTGGTTGCACCGAAGCTCACCTTTGTAGTAGGCTGAGGTCCCGCCCAAAGATGTGGCAGCTTCGGAGCCCTTCTCTACGGGAGGCGTCCGGCCTGGTACTTCGGGTCACGTGGTTGCACCAGAGCTCATCTCTGTAGTAGGGTGAGGTCCCGCCCAAACACGTGGTATTTTGGGAGCCCATCTCACCAGAGAAGTTGAGTCCCATCTTCATGGTCCACGTGGCGGTGCCAGATCGCGTACCCGAGATTCGTTGGGGTTCGGCACCTTCTGGACACGTGGCACCACCAGATGTACCTAGGCGCTTTCAGCCTGTGTACGAGGGTACCCAGTTTGTGGGGCACCGAAAGACGCCGTTGTGAAACTCCTCTTCCTAACAGATTCAACCCGGGTATTGGATTTACAGCGATCATCGAAACAACCACAACCTTCTCCGTGGAATTTTACAAATCAAGCTGAGAGATTAGTGGGGATAAACACGCAGGACCTATCTGTGATGCCCGGTTCCGAAAATGAACCAAGCTAATGCATATGTGTGCCCAGGATGTTCAACACACATACACGAGTGATTCACAAATGATAAACAGATAATTACCACAGCTCAAATTACTAAATGAGTACTCTTATTACATAATTCATTAAATCCTCGAATACAAGCTCTAATGAATATTAATTATAAGTTCAACTAATGCCGCGGATATAAACTAATTAAGCAACTAAGCAAACTAAGCAAAAGGGAATAGCGCAGCTCCATGCAACACCACAGGCAAAGCTGACGGTAGACACGGCCTAGATCTCCGCATTATCGCCATTAAACTCACAATTCTGACCTGCAACTGTTGGGTGGGGGATTGCAAGAGTGAGTACATGTCGTACTCAGCAAGTGTGGAAAGTATGACATGTGGCTGATTCAAATGACGAATGTAATAATGGCTAAGTGCTGAAAAGTACAGTAAAACATTTGAAAAGCATTATACTATGTCTATGTGAAACAATCCCATCATAACATTCATATGAACAAAATATAAACCATATCCAATTATTGTCAACATCACCATTATCCATGTCCAATTACCATAACTCAAATTTATATCCATGATCATAATCCATAAACCATAACCATTACCAACCATAACCATCCCAAACCCAATTTCCAACTCTAATCATGGAAGTTGTCCAGGTGCTCATAACCGGGAGCACGGCTATCATGATAGTTTTTAACACTCTGCAGAGTTTGTACCTCTTTACCCACGTGTTCGTGATTTCATCACCTTTCGGCGACTAAGAATCTCCCTTATGTCTATGACCCGTCAGTCATATTACACACTTCCGTTGGTGTGTGGCCAAGAGATCACAAAATAGCCTTTACAAAGGGATTACTAGCCCATTTAGACCCCACTGAGGTTTCACCGGTGGCGATGCCTCCAACTGAGCACATCTTCAACCAAGGGCCCCCTCTTGAGCCATTCGGATCCCAGGGTAGTCCCACCAATCATCAACAAACCCAATCCGACTACCCCTTCCCCGAGCATCCACAATAGTCCAAACAGCACTAGCAAAGCCCTAATTAATCAGCTACGCCGCACCCATAACTTGGCCTCGTGGTGGCATTGTAGTCCTGGCTTATTCTCGCATGAACCGGTCCTAGCAAACCACCATAACATCCAACCCATCCACATACCAGGCTTGCTTAGATCTCCCATCGTATTGACCAGTTCACATTAACTAGAATATCATTGATGCATAATTAAATGTGTAGTGTTGGTTTTTCCATCCCAATTAATTGAGCGAAGCAAAAAGGTAAAAACCCTTCCCGACTCTCTACCATAAATTCCAGGTGACAAGGGTGGTTTAGCAAATCTAGTAAACTTCCTATCATAGGATTCTCATCAAATTGACACAGCATGCAGTTTTACAAACAAAACATTTATTTTAAAACAGGATCAATATGCTTCAAGGACACTTGCCTTGCTCCGGCGGATAGGGTTGCTCAACCGTTTCGAAATCCTGATTCTGAAAATCCTCGTACACGATCTCTTGAGCACTTCCCTCTACTTGTGATCATACATACAAGAAAACATATACAATTCAACATAATGCACACAAAATAATCAACATGCCATGACATGCATGCATGCACAATTTAATAATTAATTTACTACGGTCGTTTATTAATTAGATGCGACTAGTTCATACGTGTTCATATGAGTTTACGGGGTTTTAGGGTGGATTAATGCTGCTGAAAATAAAATCATGGTGCAATTAAATTTAATTTACGCCTATTAGATTCAATACGGTCGCTAAAATTCGCATCGGGAACATGGCCTACCGTAGATCTGACGGCTTGACGGTCGCGGGATGGGGACAATGCGTAGACGAAGTAGATGGCGCAGCAGTTCCTCGGCGGCACGACGACGGCGACGATCTCCGGTGGACGGTGGTACCCTTCTCTCTTTCTTCCCCTTCCTCCCCCTTTTTTTTCTCTCTTTTTCTTTCCTGGCGGCGGCGCTGCTCTCTGGTGCGTCTTGTTCCTGCTGCAACCGGCGGCTTGGTAAAAAAAACCTAGGGACCTACGGTCCTTTTTATAGGGGCGGCTAGGGCCGGCGCTGGGAGTTGGGATCCGGGTGGCGTCCGGAGCGGTCAACGCCAAAATCGGCGGGGTCGGTTGCTGGGGCCGGGAGCAGCGCGGTCGCGCGCTGGGGCTCGGCACGCGGTGCGAGGGAGGCGGGAGCGTGCACGACGTGGGAGGCGGGGCCCAGGCGCTGGCCAGGCGGCGCGTGCAGGAGGCGGGGTCGCGCGCGCTGCGCGATGCGGGCGGGGCGAGCGCGGGGTGGGAGGCGCGGTGCGGCACGTGGGCGGGGCCTGGCGGCAGGCGGGGTGGCGTGCGTGGAGGCGGGGCGGGCTGGCGCGGGGTCCGAGCGGGCGTGGGCGCCGAGGCGGCGTCGCGTCAGGGGCAGGCGGCGGGTGGGGCCCCCGGGGCGCTGCGCGTGCGGGCGCGTGCGGCGTGGCCGGCTGGCGGTTCGGCCGCTGGCCGGCGGTCCCTTTTTCTTTTTTTCTTTTTTTTTTTTGAAACATATTACTGTTTTTTTTTAAATTATTTTTTATCTTATTTATATTATTATTATTTTTTTATATATATTTTATTTTTATTTTTTTATTCTTTTTATATTATTATTATATATTTTACTAATTATATTTTATTTATTTTATTTATCTTATTCATTTATTTATTTATTATTTTATATATATATATTTATTTATTATTACATGATTTATTTATATATATATATATATATTTTTTATCTATTACTATTATTATTTTAATTTCTTCTTTTGCTACATACATATATGTATGTTTTATATTTTCTTTTATTCTTTTATCCCTCTAATGTTTAATGCATGATCATGTATGCAATGCAGGATGCGAAAATTTAGGGTGTTACAAACCTACCCCCCTTAAAGTGAATCTCGCCCTCGAGATTCGACAGCGTGGAGAAAAGATGCGGGAATTCTGCCTTCAAGTCTTCCTCACGTTCCCACGTAGCTTCGGCTTCTGTATGGTGTTTCCATTGCACTTTGCACCAACGGATCCTCTTATTTCTCGTGACCCTTTCCTTCACGTCCAAGATCTCGATAGGTTGCTCAACATAAGACAAATCCTCCTGAAGTTCTAACTCGTCCATCGGCACTTGTTCTTCCGGCACCCTGAGGCATTTCTTGAGTTGCGACACGTGAAACACGTCGTGTACGTCTGAAAGATGAGCTGGCATCTCCAACTTATATGCTACTTCTCCTCTTTTGTCCAAAATCTTGAATGGTCCAATATAGCGAGGTGCGAGCTTGCCTCTCATGTTAAACCTCTTATGACCTCTCATAGGTGACACTTTGAGGTAAACAAAATCTCCAATTTCAAAGGCTAATTTCCTTCTCCTATTGTCCGCATAGCCTTTTTGCCTTGATTGGGCAGCCCTCAAGTTTTCACGAATTATCTGGACTTGCTTTTCGGCTTCTTGCAACACATCTGGACCAAATACTTGAGTTTCCCCTGCCTCATTCCAGAATAAAGGTGTCCTACACTTCCTCCCATAAAGTGCTTCATATGGTGACATTTTCAAGCTTGCTTGGTAACTATTGTTGTATGAAAATTCTGCGTATGGCAAGCTTTTATCCCAACTTTTCCCATGCTTTAATGCACAAGCTCTTAACATGTCCTCCAAAATCTGATTTGTCCTCTCGGTTTGTCCGTCCGTTTGAGGATGATATGCTGAACTAAAATTCAACCTCGTTCTCAAAGCTTCATGCAATTTTTGCCAAAATCTGGAGGTAAATTGAGAACCTCTATCTGAGACTATCTTCTTCGGTACTCCGTGTCGACACACAATATGCTCCATGTATATTTCGGCCAATCGTGCGGCTGTATATTTGGCCTTCACAGGGACAAAATGAGCTGACTTGGTTAAGCGATCCACAATTACCCAAATTGAGTCATATCCGGACTGAGTACGGGGTAACCCAACTATGAAGTCCATTCCAATTTCTTCCCACTTCCATTCTGGAATCTTCAACGGTTGCAATAATCCGGCTGGCCTTTGATGTTCTGCCTTGACTCGTTGGCACACATCACACAGTGCTACGTATTCAGCTATGTCCCTCTTCATGCTATTCCACCAATAGCAAGTCTTCAAGTCTTTGTACATCTTCGTACAACCAGGGTGAATTGAGTATGGCGAGTCATGTGCCTCCTTTAATATTGTTTCTCGAATATGCTTTACATTAGGCACAACAATTCTATTTCCAATCCATAAGGTACCATGTTCGTCTTCATCAAATCTGAATTCTCTCCCTTCTTCGATTCTTTCCTTGATTTCCTTGATCTCCTCATCTGTGGTCTGTGCTTCTCGAATTTCTTGCTCCAAGGTCGGATTTAACTCCATCATCTCCATCTCATTTACAAACCCGAGGTTCAACCGTTCAAACTCCTTACATAACTCGGACGGTAACTCTCGAACTGTAAGTTGATGGCTTACTCCTTTCCGACTCAAGGCATCGGCCACTACATTGGCTTTTCCCGGATGATAGTTGATTCCCACATCATAATCCTTGATGAGCTCCAACCATCTTCGTTGCCTCAAATTCAGATCTATCTGTGTGAAAATATACTTAAGACTCTTGTGATCCGTATAAATTTCACACCTATGTCCGAGTATATAGTGTCTCCAAATCTTCAATGCATGTACCACGGCCGCAAGTTCTAAATCATGTGTTGGGTAATTCTGCTCATGTTTCTTCAATTGTCTTGACGCATAGGCGACCACTTGACCTTCTTGCATCAATACACATCCAAGTCCTTGTCTTGATGCATCGCAATAGATGTCGAAACTCTTGCTTACGTCCGGTAATACTAACACCGGCGCGGTTGTCAACCTTTTCTTTAACTCCTCAAAGCTATCCTGACAAGCTTGAGTCCATCGGAATGCCTTCCCTTTCATGAGTAATTCGGTCATAGGCTTGGCTATCTTGGAAAAATCCTTGATGAATCTACGGTAATATCCAGCCATCCCAAGAAAACTCCTTATTTCCTTGACATTTTGCGGCGGTTCCCACTTCAACACATCCCTCACTTTACCAGGGTCAACCGATACTCCTCCTCTGGAAATAATATGGCCTAAGAAGGAAACTTCCCGTAACCAGAATTGACATTTACTGAACTTGGCGTACAATTGATGCTCCCTCAATTTCTGCAGCGTAAGCCTCAAGTGTTCCTCATGTTCCCTCTCATCCTTCGAGTAGATCATAATATCATCGATAAACACCACAACGAACTTATCTAAGTACTCCATGAAGACTTTATTCATGAGGTACATAAAATAGGCAGGCGCATTTGTCAATCCAAAAGACATCACGGTATACTCATAAGATCCATACCGTGTCCTAAAAGCTGTCTTGGGTATGTCCGATGGTCTAATCTTCATTTGAAAGTATCCCGACCTCAAGTCAATCTTAGAGAACACACAGGCGCCTTTCATCTGATCAAACAAATCCTCTATGCGGGGCAAGGTGTACTTGTTCTTGATGGTCACCTCGTTGAGAGCTCGGTAATCCACACACATCCTTTGCGTTCCATCCTTCTTGTCTACGAATAGAACGGGCGCTCCCCAAGGTGAAGAGCTAGGGCGAATAAAACCTTTCTCTAGTTGTTCTTGAATCTGCTTCTTGAGCTCTGCTAATTCCTTAGGAGGCATCCTATACGGCCTCTTAGCTATAGGTGCAGTTCCAGGTATTAAATCAATAACAAACTCAATGTCTCGATCGGGTGGCATACCTGGTAACTCATCTGGAAAAACATCCAAAAATTCACACACTACCGGAATCTCCTCAATTGCGGCACCGTCCACATGGTTCAGCTCCAATTGCTTCGGTGCGGTTTGAGATGCTTCAAATTCTATGGTGATCCCTTCCTCATTGGTCAACTTCACCGTCTTCGTGGCACACTCAATAACTCCATTGTGCTTCCTTAACCAGTCCATACCAAGTATAATGTCCAATCCTTGAGAATCCAAAACAATGAGATTGGCGGAGAAGTCTACCCCCCTTATTCTAAGGCTTACTTTTGGACATACTATATTTGTCCTCATCTCTCCTCCAGGAGACTTAACCAACAGAGTAAACTTCATATGAGAGATAGGCAAACTATACTTGGCAACATACTTTGATGCAATGAATGAATGCGATGCTCCAGAATCAAATAACATAGTCGCGGGATTGGAGTTGGCGAGAAACATACCAATGACCACGTCATCCGCTTGTTGAGCATCCTCCGTAGAGACATGGTTCACGTTACCACGAGCAAAATTTTGCTGTCCACGGCTTCCGTGTGGCTGTCCTCCATTGGGTCTTGGGTTTTGCCTCGGCGCATTGCTTCCTTGACCAAGGCCTGACTTAGGACATTGATTCGCAAAGTGTCCAGCTTCTCCACAAGTATAGCACCTCTTGACTCCACCAGAATTATTGGGACGAGCTTGGTTTTGAGCATTGGTTCCAGGGAAATCAGCACGAGGTGTATAAGGCATTGCTTGCATAACAGGGCGCTGCTGCACAAACTGAGTTGGGTGTGGTGCATAACCAGGGCGCTGAGCAGGAATAGAGGAGCTGTAATGAGGCGCATTGGGCGGCGCAAAGCGAGGGCGCACATTACTTCCTTGTTGCTGTCCTTGATACGGCGCCTTCCTCTTGATTTCTTGCTCCATCTCACGGATCTTGTTCTCAACTACAATTGCTTTGTCTACAAGTTTCTGGAAATTGGCATAATCGCAGTTGAGTAGTTGCACTTGGATCTCATTGTTGAGGCCTCTCATGAACAAATATTGCTTCCGGCTGTCTCGGCTAACATCCTCGGGCGCATACCTTGAGAGTTGAGTGAACTTGTTGAGATATTCACTCACGCTTGATCTTCCTTGCCTTAAGTTCTCGAATTCTTGCCTTTTCAAGATCATCACACCTTCCGGCACATAATGAGAACGGAAGTTCTCTTTGAATTCCGCCCAGGTGATCCTCTCTTGATTCTCATGAGCGTTGCATAGTGAATCCCACCAATCGGCGGCTGCTCCAACGAGTTGATGAGAAGCAAATAGGACCTTCTCCTGGTCACTACATTGGACAATGGCTAGCTTCTTCTCCACGGACTTGAGCCAATCATCAGCATCCATAGGGTCAGCGGCTTGAGCAAAGGTTGGCGGCCTAGTCCTCATGAACTCTCCCAATCGGTTATGAGGAGGTGGGGGTGGTGGTGGGGGCATGTGGGGCTGATTGTTGTTATTGCCAGCCTGCAGCTGTCCCATTGTTTGTATCATGGTCTGCATGAGCTGGTTTTGCATAGCTAGTAGCTGCTCGATATTGGTAGCTCCATGAGCAGGTCCTTGTCCAACGTTGTTCTGAGGTACTCCACTGTTCTCCTCCTCATCATTGCCACCCCTCTGGTTGCGAGTCCTCACCATCTGAAGAGAAGCAGTAGGTAAGAATTTAAGAAACGTCCCCAACAATATGCATCAAGGGATATGAAGCTAAACAACTAGCTATACTAGCCTAGGTGGACATGGCAATGCTAAAGCATCCCAAAATCCTCTATTAAGCACACAAGCAACCAATATATATAGCAAACAGCACTCCAAGCAAAAACACATCGATTCCTGAGTGCTCCTATGTGCTCTAAAGTGTCCATTCTATCTAGGCTGCGTCCTACGGTCAACCTGTGGCTCTGATACCAATTTGTGATGCTCAGTTCCGAAAATGAACCAAGCTAACGCATATGTGTGCCCAGGATGTTCAACACACATACACGAGTGATTCACAAATGATAAACAGATAATTACCACAGCTCAAATTACTAAATGAGTACTCTTATTACATAATTCATTAAATCCTCGAATACAAGCTCTAATGAATATTAATTATAAGTTCAACTAATGCCGCGGATATAAACTAATTAAGCAACTAAGCAAACTAAGCAAAAGGGAATAGCGCAGCTCCATGCAACACCACAGGCAAAGTTGACGGTAGACACGGCCTAGATCTCCGCATTATCGCCATTAAACTCACAATTCTGACCTGCAACTGTTGGGTGGGGGATTGCAAGAGTGAGTACATGTCGTACTCAGCAAGTGTGGAAAGTATGACATGTGGCTGATTCAAATGACGAATGTAATAATGGCTAAGTGCTGAAAAGTACAGTAAAACATTTGAAAAGCATTATACTATGTCTATGTGAAACAATCCCATCATAACATTCATATGAACAAAATATAAACCATATCCAATTATTGTCAACATCACCATTATCCATGTCCAATTACCATAACTCAAATTTATATCCATGATCATAATCCATAAACCATAACCATTACCAACCATAACCATCCCAAACCCAATTTCCAACTCTAATCATGGAAGTTGTCCAGGTGCTCATAACCGGGAGCACGGCTATCATGATAGTTTTTAACACTCTGCAGAGTTTGTACCTCTTTACCCACGTGTTCGTGATTTCATCACCTTTCGGCGACTAAGAATCTCCCTTATGTATATGACCCGTCAGTCATATTACACACTTCCGTTGGTGTGTGGCCAAGAGATCACAAAATAGCCTTTACAAAGGGATTACTAGCCCATTTAGACCCCACTGAGGTTTCACCGGTGGCGATGCCTCCAACTGAGCACATCTTCAACCAAGGGCCCCCTCTTGAGCCATTCGGATCCCAGGGTAGTCCAACCAATCATCAACAAACCCAATCCGACTACCCCTTCCCCGAGCATCCACAATAGTCCAAACAGCACTAGCAAAGCCCTAATTAATCAGCTACGCCGCACCCATAACTTGGCCTCGTGGTGGCACTGTAGTCCTGGCTTATTCTCGCATGAACCGGTCCTTAGATCTAAAGCAAGCAAACCACCATAACATCCAACCCATCCACATACCAGGCTTGCTTAGATCTCCCATCGTATTGACCAGTTCACATTAACTAGAATATCATTGATGCATAATTAAATGTGTAGTGTTGGTTTTTACATCCCAATTAATTGAGCGAAGCAAAAAGGTAAAAACCCTTCCCGACTCTCTACCATAAATTCCAGGTGACAAGGGTGGTTTAGCAAATCTAGTAAACTTCCTATCATAGGATTCTCATCAAATTGACACAGCATGCAGTTTTACAAACAAAACATTTATTTTAAAACAGGATCAATATGCTTCAAGGACACTTGCCTTGCTCCGGCGGATAGGGTTGCTCAACCGTTTCGAAATCCTGATTCTGAAAATCCTCGTACACGATCTCTTGAGCACTTCCCTCTACTTGTGATCATACATACAAGAAAACATATACAATTCAACATAATGCACACAAAATAATCAACATGCCATGACATGCATGCATGCACAATTTAATAATTAATTTACTACGGTCGTATATTAATTAGATGCGACTAGTTCATACGTGTTCATATGAGTTTACGGGGTTTTAGGGTGGATTAATGCTGCTGAAAATAAAATCATGGTGCAATTAAATTTAATTTACGCCTATTAGATTCAATACGGTCGCTAAAATTCGCATCGGGAACATGGCCTACCGTAGATCTGACGGCTTGACGGTCGCGGGATGGGGACAATGCGTAGACGAAGTAGATGGCGCAGCAGTTCCTCGGCGGCACGACGACGGCGACGATCTCCGGTGGACGGTGGTACCCTTCTCTCTTTCTTCCCCTTCCTCCCCCTTTTTTTTTCTCTCTTTTTCTTTCCTGGCGGCGGCGCTGCTCTCTGGTGCGTCTTGTTCCTGCTGCAACCGGCGGCTTGGTAAAAAAAAACCTAGGGACCTACGGTCCTTTTTATAGGGGCGGCTAGGGCCGGCGCTGGGAGTTGGGATCCGGGCGGCGTCCGGAGCGGTCAGCGCCAAAATCGGCGGGGTCGGTTGCTGGGGCCGGGAGCAGCGCGGTCGCGCGCTGGGGCTCGGCACACGGTGCGAGGGAGGCGGGAGCGTGCAGGACGTGGGAGGCGGGGCCCAGGCGCTGGCCAGGCGGCGCGTGCAGGAGGCGGGGTCGCGCGCGCTGTGCGATGCGGGCGGGGCGAGCGCGGGGTGGGAGGCGCGGTGCGGCACGTGGGCGGGGCCCGGCGGCAGGCGGGGTGGCATGCGTGGAGGCGGGGCGGGCTGGTGCGGGGTCTGAGCGGTCGTGGGCGCCGAGGCGGCGTCGCGTCAGGGGCAGGCGGCGGGTGGGGCCCCCGGGGCGCTGCGCGTGCGGGCGCGTGCGGCGTGGCCGGCTGGCGGTTCGGCCGCTGGCCGGCGGTCCTTTTTTTTTTGAAACATATTACTGTTTTTTTATATTATTTTTTTATCTTATTTATATTATTATTATTTTTTATATATATATTTTATTTTTATTTTTTTATTCTTTTTATATTATTATTATTATATATTTTACTAATTATATTTTATTTATTTTATTTATCTTATTCATTTATTTATTTATTATTTTATATATATATTTGTTTATTATTACATGATTTATTTATATATATATATATTTTTATCTATTACTATTATTATTTTAATTTCTTCTTTTGCTACATACATATATGTATGTTTTATATTTTCTTTTATTCTTTTATCCCTCTAATGTTTAATGCATGATCATGTATGCAATGCAGGATGCGAAAATTTAGGGTGTTACACTATCTCTGATACCAGTGTAGTATCTAGAGAACCAAACACGCACAAGTGAACGTTAAGAACACAAGATCGCTCAAACGTTCAAAGAAGAAACCACGATTCAACCGAAATGATCGTAACGAACAGAAAAAAACACTCATATATGGTGATGAAGAGATTTCTCTCATCTCACTCTGCTCATGGCAGTGGATCATACGAGTCTAACATGATAGAGTAATTGGAAGATAGAGAGAGAAGATAGGGAGGGAAAGTGGTTGAGAGAAACAGAGTTCACAACAGACTGTCCCCTCTGCTTGTCCTTCAAGTTGCTTAAGTGGCCAGCTCGACGTTGTATGGGCCAACTGGGCCGACGTCCTCTGGTGGGTGGTCTTAAGCTAGGCCAGAGTTTCGAGCTGCACTCTTCATTTGAAACGGTGTTGCCGCCACTTGGTCAGGCTGGTATTCTTCTGCCATCTTGGTAACAGAGGATATGACAGAGTTGAACATGATACCAGCCTCAGCGGCAGCAGCCCACCTGGACGAGTTGCCGCCGTCCTGGGCAAGGAGTCGAGGATGCCATACCGCAGGCGTAGGTCGCATGCGTAGGATGACGGCGGACAACGACGCGTGAGGCCAGAATCAAGGGAGAGATATTGTTCTACAAGAGCGTTCATCGGACTACGGGCGACGGCGCAGGGCGACAACAAACGACGGAGCGGCTGCAGGTGCAGGGCTATGACAGACGATGGTGCGTGAATCAGGACTCGATTACTGATAACACGACTCCTGGGCTGTGATACCAGTAAGCCAGTTCTGTGTTATTTTTAGGCTTCTCACATAAACGATTTAGAAAAATAATTGAGACTTAAGCAATACATTTCGGTGGGATTTTCACTTATTTTCATTTATTAGATGATTATAAGCATAAACAAACAGGGCACATTGTAAGAACATGCATGTAGAAGTTTATAGCAAGTTGTGAGATGGTTAGGTTTTGCAGAGCAAACATGCTCAGGATTTGGCTATATTATGTATTCCAGAAAATTTAGCCTATGGTGATGATATCGAAGAAGAGCAACTTAGTGAGAGTCCTGCATGCCACCTTTTTTGTGCTGCTAGTCTGGAGTATCCGCGAGCTGGATACGTTGCATAGCTTAGCTTGTTGAGTTGTAAACTACAACAAACTTCCGCTTTATTGTAATAACTTTTGTTTCAAACAAAAACATTAATGTAATATATGGAATAATTTTTTGTAATTATTTTGAGTTTTTTTTGTGTTATGCTATCCGATATCGCACCGCATAGCACAATCCAATGTGATTTCTGAAATGGTGAAACTCCAATCACACAAGTTTATATATTACTCTATTCGTGCTCAAAAATTTGTCACTTTTTAGTTCAAAAACGAACTAACAAATGACAACTTTTTTAGTATGAAGGGAGTACCTTATATTCTAACATTTGTTATTTGGAGAACTAATATCCTTTTATATTAGATCAACATTATTTTGACTCTAGAAATACCAAAATATAGACATGTGGATCTCATATGAAGCTTTCGTCGTTAAGAACACAATACTGAAATATTTTCAATTTGGAGGTTCGGTTTGAATTCTATTGAATTTGTTTTATTTTTGATATTAACAATTTTATATTTTATTTTTTCACACACGGTTAGGAGTCTACAGCTAGTAGTTTTGCGGTTGAACTCTAATAAGTCTTCCCCCTTATGGCGACTGCATGATGCAGTGGGAAGACACGTTTGGTTGATCTGTCAGCTGTAGGAGTTTGTACCCCACCCGGATCCTACACCGCACCGTCGGTCCGCCCCCAGTTTCTGCGTCGGTCTCGTCCGGTCAGCGCGTCCTGCAGGTGAGAGCCGAGCTCTCCTCGCCCCATCCTCCCGAATTCTCTTCTTTTTGTAGTTGGCATTTAGGCTGCACATAGCGGTGGTGGATCGATCCCTGCACGAGGGCAAGGGTGGGGGCGGGAAGATTTCTTCCCAATCGTGGATGGTATAAGGATTTGGAGGGGAATTTTCATCTCTCTGAGGAGAGGGTTCTCTCTGCTGGCGTTAGGTAGGGCGGTTGCCCTACCTAGCCCGATTGCTCGGCCCGCCCCTGTTTGTTGGTAAGGAATCACTAGATAGTCTGAATTGGTTGTTCAAAAACTGAGTGAGTTTTCCATAAAAATAAGAAAGTGGAATGTTTGAAACTCAAAGTGAATTTTCCTCTACAAAAATTTATATTTTTTGTGAGCAATACGATTTAAATCTTTCCCAGTGGAATAGCTAATCCAAATTCACGTTGTAAAACAATAAACTGTTTATATTTGTAGTATTGCTGCATGTTGGACTGTATGTTGAACCTTTAGGTGTTTGCTAGGACCACGTACCAGCCCACCCTAGGGGTCTATATGTATATACTTTTCCAATTATGAGGTTAATCAATTCAGTCATTAGCTTCTAATATGGTATCATTAGCCAGTTAACCCTAATCCTAGCCTCCACCCTCCTCCTGGCCGCCGCCCTATGGCGCCCCCACCCCAGCCGCCACCGGCAGCCTCACTCTCCTGGGCCGGCGCACCACACCTGGCCGGTGCCCCCCCCCCAACCCAGCTGCCACCGGCCGCCTCCCTCCCCTGGGCTGGCGCGCCCCTCCCTGCCGCCGCCCCTCTCCCTGCCGGTGCACATCAGCAGCCGCTGGCTGCCCCTTTCTCTGGGGCTGGCGCGCCCCTCTCTGCAGCCGCCCCCCTCCCTGCCGGCGCGCCCCAACTGCCGTTGGCCGCCCCCTCCTCCCTGGCTGGCGCGTCACTGACCGGCGGGCACCCCATGGCTGGCACGCCCCTGGCCAGTGAGCCTCTCCTTGTCGGCATGCCCCTGACCAGTGGCGCCTCACTAACCGGTGCCCCCTGGCCACCGCCCCCTCCCCTACCGACACTGCTGGCGCCCAGATCGGCGCCTTGGTCGGCGCCCAGATCAACACCCCGCTTTTGCCTCGAGTACAGCCGCCACCGGCCGGCGCGTCCCCCTTCGCCGGTGCGCCCGCCACTGGTCCGGTAGTAGGCGTGCCCCTCGTCATCGTGGATCGGCACGCATACGGCGTCGCGACTGGTCTGGCAGCCGACGGCCCACTCGCCAGCACCACTGCTGTCGCCTTGATGACGGGATCTAGACTAGACGGGTCTGCTGTTGGCGCTGCCGCTGCACCTAGCACGGCCACTGACCCACTTTACAGCGTCGACAGCACCACCACGACGGCTGCAGACACCTTTGGTGTCTTCGCGGCTCTGACTGCCTCTCGCGAGCGTGAGCGGGCACTTGCTCTCGCTCTAGAGCAGGAGCGCGCTTCATTAGCCGCTCTCACTCACCAAATCCAGGAGAATGCTTACCGGCCGTTGAGTGCTGCATACGAGCCTTCCTCAGACATTGATGCGCACTCCATGTACTCGTCGTTTCACACTGCTACTCTACACACCAAGGCTGCTGGAGTTCAGAACATCGGAACGCTTGTGCCGATCGTCCTCAGTTCTAACTCCACTGCCTATGCCCGCTGGCGTCACGTGCTCCTTCTCACGCTAAGGCGGTACCAACTTGAGGACCACGTGCAATGGGATGGCTCCCCGTATGATAACTCTTGGATCAGCATGGATAGCTTGGTCCATGCTTGGATCCTTGGGTCCCTCTCCGACGAGCTACACGACCTGGTCGGGAAGAACGGTGGTGGTACTGGGCGCCAGGCGTGGCTGTTGCTTGAGCAGCACTTCTTGGGAAACCGTGTGACTCGGGCTCTCAATATCAATGCACGGTTCCAGAACACAGTCCAAGGTGACCGCACCATCTCCGCCTACTACGGGGAGATGAAAAGCATGGTTGATGCTTTGTGCAATCTTGGGGAGCCAATCGCCGATAGCACACTCGTTCTTTGTGTCCTTCAGGGCCTGAACGTGTGCTAAAACCACCTTCGTTCATGGCTTCTTCGTGTGGAGCCGCCACCGACCTTTGAGAAGGTTTGGTCTGACCTTGAGCTTGAGGAGATCATGAATGGTGGCCCTACTGGCACCAGGCCAGCCACAGTCTTCTATGGCTCTGGGTGGTCCCCGCGGCCACCTACTTCTGGTGGACCACCTCTGAGACTAGTTGCTCCGTCTATTGCCCCAGGCAGGCTCCAGGGGTGGTAATCGTAGATGTCACGAGAAGCGCAGCAGACGTGATGTTGATGCCAGTAGCACCTCTACGTTTGCACCTGCCCCTGCTCCTGGAGATGGTAGTTGTGGCAGCGGCCGGGGAGGTGCACCCTGGCCCACACCGTACAACCCGTGGACTGGCCAGATCTCCATGTGGCCTAGACCGTCCCCGAGTCTTCCTTCTCCATGCTAGACGCGTCCTCAGGCGTATGTGGGCCATCCAGGCTTTGGCGATCTCGCCTACCCTGCAGGTGGATCGTCGACTTAGACCTACGGGGGCAGTGCCTACCCCGCTGGGTACTCGGGGCCGCCAGCACTGCTCCAGGAGCCGCCCCTGGGGTGGGGTCGTCAGGAATTGGCATCTTCGTTCAGAACCATGCACCTCACACCACCTGCTACTGACTGGGTGGCTGATTCCGTAGCTTCGTACCATATCACTCTTGATGCTGGTATACTCTCTTCTACACACACCCCTCAGTAATTATGTTTTCTTCAAAAAAGAAAGGGGGACTTAACTTAAGCATATCACCTGCACATTAAGTCTTCTAGTTCGTTCGATTATGAAATACCCTTATTATAAATTGTACCAGTGGTATTTTGAACACAACTGAAACTTGAAGAATCATTTTTATAGTTAAATGTAATCTATTTGTTAAAAGGGCGAAAACCAGTCAAAAATCTATTTGAAACACTAGCTTACCAAGCAGTTAGAAATGCATAAAATTTGAGTGAGCAGTGCAAAGGATTATGTACTGGTGATATCATGCTTGTTGTAGAACTTAGTGTTTTTGTGAAGTACGAACTGATTTATTGAATCTAATGTCAGATCTTGATTCCTGTAAATAGTTTTTCTGTCCCCAAAATTGTATGTAACTATATTAGTTTGCCAAATGCAACCATTTAGAATCTGTTTCTTGCGGAATATGATGATATCTTCCACTCGCTCTGGCTTTATTGACGATGTTTGGACAAAATTTTTAAAGTAAAAAAAGATTGTCCTAATGTCATTAGATACAATCCGGGGGGTGTATTTATCATATCTTATATATAAATGATGACTTTATTACTTATTTGTGGCCTTAGTGAACTTTAATGTTTCTTGAGTTATGATTGATGAGATTTTGTTACCTTGCAAGGTAATGTGCTTGTGATGTATTTATTCTAAAAACCAAACTTAGCAATTGTTATCCCATCATCCTTTGATTTGTCGAACACTTGAGCTATATATGCGTGAGTACATGGTTGTTCAGGTGTCACTTAAGCATCGCTTAAGTGACACTTAAGTCGTGAGGCGGTCTGGCAGGGTAAGGTGTTCCTGTCGCCTTAGTTTTATGGGTAAGGCAGCAGCGGGAGCATGTAAGATCCCAACTTTTCCTTAATATGAAGTTCAATTACCAGTTTGTTTTCAACCATAGTAAAGATCAATTATAGTTGTACACATGAACTTGATATCATCAAGAATATTTCTTTCCCTCATACTTAAAATTTTATTAACATAAGGGATGGAGTTCACCAATGACCCTAGGATAATTCAAGTGACCTGCCTGCAAATTTTGGATTTTATTGAATGGATTTCGCTAGGGCAAAACACTATGTAGTACTAACTATATTCAAATTAATTTGAATATAGCACTGTACATTTAGGCCCTGTCAAAATATTCAAATCTGAGTCTATACATTTTTCCATGGCCTCATAATATTCCAAATAGCCTTCCTGCCAAGTTTCAAGATTTGTGAATTTCATTTGCTATTTTATTTGAGACGCTTAGCAAATTCAAGCCATATTTCAGTTCAAATTTTGAACTCTGTTCAAACTTATTTGAACATAAAATTTGAACACACCATCATGATCAGCATGACTTCCTTGACTTATTCACGAAGTTTCATAATTTTTGAAGCTAATTTGCTATTTAATTCAGTAACTCAATTAAATTTCATTTAAATTCAAATTTGAATTCCAATTGAAACTTGTCCAAATCTGAAATATAATTTCATAATCTGACTCTGCACATTTGATTTGGTTTCTCCACAAAGATCTAGGATCTTTGGATCAAGTTTGGTGGGAGAATTCAGTGTACAGAGAAGATAAGCTTAAGGGGAGAGGTGGAACCCACAGGTCAGTGGGACAATTTCGCCCCTGTTCTTCCCATGCCGCCACCTCCCTGCATGCAACTGCCACAGAGCTGCTTGCCTCCTTGCTTCGACTCTAGCTTCCTTCAGCTCATCCTCAGGCTCCTCCTTATCACCTCCTCAGCCCCCAAGTCGAGCCTTTCCTCCTTGTTTCACCCCTGGCGCAAGAACTTCACTCCCGCGAGTTCTTCCCCTCCCCCTCGAAATCCACCAAGGAGCAACAGTATGGCTCCACTTTCTTCGCCCTGGGTTATTCCCCAACCTCTTGCACAGCTCCTTGATTATTCTCCTTCACAGTTTGAGGCTCCCCATCGACGGGCTTGAAGATTTTAGGGCCGTCGGCGAACTCCTCTCTTTTGCCGCCTCTGTTGCTCCGTGGAACTGCATCTACGGCCATAAGAATGCTTTGACCCTTAAAGGAAAAAGGTTCGCAATCATGTCTAGTTCCTGCTCGCAAATTTTCAGCTCTTGTCATAGCTTGTAGCTCGAGTATTACTAATTTCCCCGACGAACTTCGTGTATGAACTGCGTCGGTCTCGGCCATAATTTGTTTTCCATGTTATATTAGCTCATGCCCATGAGAAGTGTTGTTCTATACTACCTGGTGCACACCATCGAGGAAACCCCATTGATTTTCATCGATTGAACACAACGGAATAGGATTTTTCCTACCCGCCACGGTCGGACCCCCACGTCACCGTCAATCTTCAAGTTGCGACCCATTTCGGTCCGTTTACTATCCATCATGATCATCTCCATACCCCCAAGAAGCTCACCAATCATTTACTCAGTGGTTTTAGCCCTTTCCGAGGCGATTTCGTGTTCGCCGGAACCCTAGCTCCGCCCGCCGCCGTCGAGACCATTTTTCCGGCCATCCATCACCGTTGGGAGCTTCACCATAGTGTTCCTCGTCTGATTTTAGGTGGGGCAGCGAGGGTGCAGTGTCGCCATGCACTGGAGCAGGCTGCAGCAAGGGGCCGCCATCGGGCGCCGCCCAAGCGTCGCCGGCGCGAGGTTGAAGACGACTCGGGGTGGGCCCCGGTCGTCAGTCTAACCAGCGCGCACCTGGATCTTGTGCGGACAAGGACCCCATGTGGCTACATCCCTGAACCCTGTGGCCTTGTGTTTCTTAATCCCGATTGGTGCATTTTAAACCCGTGGGCCCCCTTTGTTATTCAAATTTTCCCATTGGATTTTTATTCCAGAAATTGCTCCAACTTTGAAATCCATATTTCCTAGTAGAATTGTCCAACAATTCCCAAATAAGTTTTGTTAGAACCAGCATGAAGAATACTTTCCAGTGGTGTACTTGGATTTGTATGAAAGTCTATAGGAATTGTTCCATAATTCGAATAAGCAAAATAGTTATAGAATTAATTCCTATAGTTCTGCTCTTTGGAAAATTACCAAATTTTTCCATAACCTTCAATTGAATATCCTTGAACTCCAGTAAAAATTTCAGGGTCATTAGACTTCATTTACATGGTCTGATCACCTGTGTATTCTCTATGCACATAAAAATAGCCAAATTCATTTAGAATTTGTACAGAAAATTGTCCAAACTTCTAAATTCAATATCTCACAGTAGAATGCTTAGAAAATTGTGAAACAAATTTTCCTAGAACCAGTGAGACCCCCTATGTATGGTACAACCACTGGTAGCCATGATAGACCTCCAAAATTACAACCAAAATTCAGAGAAGGTTTATACTTGTAGGAATTTTAGGGACAATAAACTTCCTTGATCATCTCCTGTTCTTTGCAAGAGTCTCCATTATAGTCCCTAGTATCTACCATAAAAGTTCCAAAGCCATATAAGATCATAATCTTATTTGATTAACAAGATATTAGCTTGTGATCTTAAACTTATTATTTATTTTCAAAGTCATTCATATATAGTATATGCATAATGTGTAGTAACTGAAGTCGAGGAGTAGCCGGAAGCTTTGGAAGTCCAGCTGCCGGAGACTAACATAGACTCGGACTCGCATTCAGGCAAGCCCGGTTGGCATTTAAGTTCCTTACAGTGTCTTTGCAGTTTTCATTCACCTTACATCTTCTGATGGTTGTGCATTACATTTTAGGTGTTTGACATCCACTTGCATGACCAAATAACCCAGGGAGTGGTTAGAATAGCTCACAGACTCGTGTAGTAACTGACATGCTTATATTCATAGGGATCCGGTAGAAGTCGAGTAGTTGGAATCTACTCGCGAGATAGGACTTTATCACACGGGATGAATTGGATCAAGAAATTTTTTTATAAATATGAAATTGAGATCGGTCAGAGATGAGTAGGAAGTGACAAGAGGTGTTCTTGGTTGCATAGCTCTGATCGTGTCGATTAAGGCCCGTGCCGTGTGCGGCCCTGCTTGACAAGCTTGAATTGTACCGGCGACATACGGGAGAAATGGGCTCCAGTAAACTGACGCAGCTTGATACTAGTTTGTTGAGGCATTCCGTTCCATTTTGAAGGTGTGGGTTGAGGGCAACAAGGTGTAAATCAGCTGGTAGGCACGTCAGAGTATGCCCCGCGCAGTGACCTCCTGCTCGTGACGGATCGACCGGTTTGGCATTCGAGTGTTGGGTGAAAGGTGGCCATATATGACTAGTACTGAAGTGTTATGTAGGTATTGCTGTATGTACTCGCTGGAACTTTCGAAAGTGCGTATGTGTCGTGTTGTCCGGGTGTGTCCTGATTGCAATCATCGTCCCTCACGGTAATAGAGTATCACTTGTTCATTGCGCTGCGACGTGGTAAATACTTAAGAAGCCAGAAGAATATGAGGTATTGAATTATAATTGTTTTGCAACCTTGTATGGCTTAGAGATAGCACAATTAAAAGTTTACAGTTTCCCCATACTTTACCTGTAATAGCATTATGTGTTTTGGGCATGTCATATCATCAGCAAAGCGTTTATTGTTTGATTGTGGAGTCTATGATGTGTCGTGCCTGAAGAATGTCATGTGCTACTTAAAACATGACTATAAGGATCCACTTGTAGGTGAGTCATTTATGCTATTCCTTACCTATGCTTAGTATTCACCCCTGCATATGTATAGTGAGACGGGTTAGTCTTGTAGAGCCTTAAGCTCACGTTTGTAGTTAACAAGTTCTTGCAGATTATACGACTGATGATGGGTTCGATGATGAGGTTGCACCCCCTCCAGGGTTTACAGCCGAGTGGGAACCCTGCACGGTGCCGTAAGTTGGGTGTTGCTTGTGCAAAGCCTTCAGGATATGGATGACTTTGCTTTTGTATAGCTAGTGCCGAGAGTGTAGCTATGATGTATAGTTCTCTTTCCTTTTCGCTTAGTATTGTAAAACTTCCGCTGTGTTTATAAATAAAGACTTGGTATTGTATTTTATTCTCGTTCTTTTCTTGTATACGGTTGGGTGTCGCATCGCACGACACCACCCAAGGAGATCCTTGGATGTCTGGATTCCAGTCCCCACAGCATGGTATCAGAGCATCATTGGGAACAGTGTGCTTGAAAAGAGCATATTTTTAAAACTTAGGATTATTGAGTGAGGAATTAGCTATATGCTCATATAAGGAGTATTATTAGTATAAGATGTAAATGTGGTAACTAACTTATGTGTTATTATATTCTGTAACGACGCTCTGACGTCAGGTAAGAGGTAAGGTACGCCATCGCAAGCGGATCAATTGCGGAAGGCTCACTATGCGAGAGGTAGCATGTGATTATTTCTGTGGCTTGGCACGGAAATGTTAATAGGAGTCTATGAAACTTTTTATGTTTCTGAGAACCTATGACATGTGGTACCTCAGCATGCTTCAAAGTTAGTGGGAGCCCCCGTCGGATGGTGAATAACCCGATAGTATGCGTCTCTAGAACTATTCATGTTCTATGGGAGCATGCGAAACACGTACGCCCGAGCGTGTACAAGCCGGTTTGTGTGGGAGTCTTTGCTGCACAGACGTAGTACAATCATGTACCTCGAGACATGACCTCGCTCGAGGGCAACTCACACCAGAGTCGTATGCATTTACTTTCAAATATATATCTGTGAATTGTGACCGCCTGTCATGTTTCCCCAAACCGCCCTTGTGGTGTGCAGGTGTGACAGGGGATTGTTTGTCTTCTACAGCTTCACTGACTACGGTAGCGACCCGTGTAGAACATGTTTGCGAGTGAACGATACTAGGGCCACCTATAAATGTATCCGGATATACCTGTTAGAATTTTCTTTGGTGAGGCACGTAGTACCGGTAGTATCACATTTGATACTTGACCATCCCCACGACAGAATGGATGCATTGTATTTGAAGTCCAACTATCAGTTACTGGTATGTTTGGATTTGTGTTTTTGGTTTCGGCTCGACAAACGGGTAGAACCAGGATTCTAAATTTCTGGCTGAAGTTTGCTCAACTTCGCTGGATTATGATCCTGGTTAGTTGTCATTTAACATGGGGGTATGCTATATGGATGGAAATATCTTGAAGCCCTCTACAACTTTTCTATTGACCATCAAGGCAGATAAGCTTGATAATCTGTTGAAATTTGGGGTATATTAAAACTGCTCCAGATGACACTACCATTGTACCAGTCTCTGTATTTTTGCCATAACTCACTGTACAAAAATATTCTGCCTTATTGTAATGCATATCTGGAAAGGGAAGAAGGAGATATACAGTTTTTCTATTCAAAGTTTTTCCTGATTCAAATTTGAGTCGAATAAAATTTTGAGTTCAAAACAGTGAACTGCGGGACTGCTGGTGAAAACCAGTCAGTTCATCTGCTAAGTTTGGATAGTAATATCTCTTAGTCCAGAATAGTGACATGGTCACATTTATACAGTTGTGGAAATCTTAGGAAGTCCTCTATCAACTTTATTTTTTACTTTTTACCTTAATCTTGGTGTAAAGGTGTTTAATTCCTATTGTTGCAAACTTGGTTCTGGCAGACCAGAACTTGAAACAGTTTGCACATAGTTTCAAATTTGCGCGTTATACCTATATAACAAATGTTTCATGGCAGAAATCTTTTACCTCTGGATTTTTAACTTGATGTTATACAATGTTTATTTTTTCATTACCTCAATATATTGTTTTATATACCTGTATAAATTGTGGAAATAAGCACATATACAGGAGAGGTTCTGTCAAAATTTCCAGAAAATTTAGGTCAACTTTACACCTGTATAGATTTTACTTCCTAGCTCACCTAGAGCTGTATGAGTACAATATGGAAATGTTGTAAAGTGTACTACAACTTTTGTATTCAATCCAACTTCTGGTTCTGACATTTCCAGTATTAAAATTTTGAATTTATACAGGAAAGTCAGCTGGAACAGACTGTGATTACTACCACAGTTTTGAATTTTCTTGAACTATTGGAAGTTGGAAACCTTTTCATTGTTCAAGTATCTTTTCCACAGATGGCGGACTTGATGGTACACTTATAAAACAGATGGGTGTTCGCGACGTGTTCTCATCGAAAAGGTTTTCCGGAGTTGTTGATAGCGCTGCTTCAACGGTTCGGGTATCACGACATACCGAGCTATTGGGGCAGGGAATTCGATGACGGAGGTGTGACAAGATGCACCATCTATTTTGATGTGCCCGCTGGTCCATCATATATTGGATGGGCTCCTTTCTCCATCCAGGTGAAAGGGAATCTGTTGGAAGACATGTGGTGTTTTGCCGCGAGTGTTGCTATTATGAGATTTTGCAAGCTTCATTATCGTCATACGGTGGGCACCCCGTTCGCGCTCTTTCCAGTGGACGGTAGAGCTGGTGATGAGTGGGCAAGTTGAATGAGTGCAGATTATGGCAATCACGGAGAGGTACCCAAGATAATCTTGGTGTTATATGCAGTATCCTCGTGTCAAGTGAGCTTTACACAGCATGCTAGCATTGGCGGGTTGATGGGTGATCCGAAACAAGCTTTGTTCCAAGGAGATCATTTTGAGTGCGCAATGACTCACTTAGAGCCATGATTGCTCCTCTCAATCGATGTTTAAATGTTAGGGAGAATCTGTGGCACCGAGCTGTTCAAGACCTATCGGAAGCTCGCCAGGAAACGCACTGTGCAGAAGACGCATTGGAGGCGAGTCAACTTGAGGTACAGCTGTTGGATGATCAATTGAGTACGGTGACTCAAGAACGGGATCAATCCAAGGAGCAGACTCAGTATTGGAAAGCCAGTTGTGAGCATGCATGAAAGGAGCTGGAAGAATACAAGATGTTTCTTCTACAGGTTGATGTGCAATCATTAGTTGTCGCAACATCATCGGTGGCGGGTGAGGCAACAACTCCTGCTCCAGCACCCGCACCTGTGGCACCAATTTCTGAAGACGAGGACAAAGAAGATCTTGAGATACGCGAGTACATCGAATAGGATGTATCGGAGTAGGATGGGGCAGCACTCCTGGCATCACGGGGCAACGTATAGTTTAGTAGTTGCTCGTGTTTATTTTGTGGCCATGTTTGTGTCATATTATAAAAAGTAGTGTGTATGTATAATATGACAAGGTGTGTATGACGTCTCATGGGGACCAAGTATGGTAGAGATGCACTTCCATAGTGGGAGTCCATCATTTTGGAGTTCACTACTATAAACTTGGTCATGAGATAATATATCTTGTATAAAGTTTGTACTTTATCAATATATGTGAATGCTATGCACTTATTCCCTTATCAATATTCGCACTACTGTAATATGAAATGGATGAAGGAAAAACAAACATGTGCTGGTTTTAAATCACATGGATGCAGAATGGTGCGTACGCGTTCGACGCCTGAAATGGGAGGTTCAAGTCGTAGTCGTGAGGATAATCTCCGACCCAGGAGCAAGCTGCGACACCGCGGCAACAAGTTCCACCACCACCACCTCCTTAACTTCCGAGGAGTCTAGCGGAGGTTCTCGCCACACTGCTCGGCTCGCGCGATGAGCAAACCGAGTTGTTATGGGCCTTGGTTCAACATTCTTCCCGTCAAGGGGGGCGACCAGATGCGAGTCCACAACAGCCCTCTCTGAGTTCATACTCGGACTTCATGTCAACGCACCCGCCGGTCTTCATGGAAGCTGATGAACCGTTGGAGGCAGACAACTGGCTCCGCTCCATCGAAGGAAAGTTCGGTTTGATGTGAATGACCGAACAACAGAAGATCTTGTTCGCAGTACAACAGTTGCAGAGATCTGTTGGAGCGAGGTGGGCGAATTACCTCGCCGCACGACCAGCAGACTATGTCATGAGCTGGAAAGAATTCCGGGAGGCGTTCCGCACCTATCATATACCTCTGGGGATCATGAGGAGGAAGCTTCAAGAGTTCTTGGAGCTGAAGCAAGGAGGAAGGAGTGCTTACGAGTACTCCAAGATCTTCAATCACTTGGCCCAGTATGCTCAGGACCAAGTGAGTACTGAAGATAGGAAACGTGAGTGCTTCTACCGGGGTTTGAACCCCAAGATGAAGGACAAGCTTGCCTTGTTCAACAGCGGTAGCTTCAACAACATTGTCAACGCCGCGATCGTACAAGAGGACGCTACTAGGGAGTTGTTCTCTGACAAGAAGAAAAGGAGTGCTCCGCAGAGCAGGGGGTGGTGCTCCTCAGAAGTACCGAATGGTGTATTGATCACCATCCGGCCAGAGGTGGCGGCCGCCATCACGACCACTGATGTTTCATGGTCGCCATTTCAACAACACCGGCTTTCATCCGCAGCAGCAACAGGAGATGATTCCATGTGCACCTCCACCTCCACCGCATGCACCAGGATTTTGTCCTCCCTTTCGTGCCGGTCAAACTCCGTACACGTGTTTCATGTGTGGTCGTATGGGGCACTTCGCCAAGGACTGCCCGCAGAGCGGAGGACATCCATCGTACCAGGGGGCAAACCAGCCCAAGAAGCCAGCCACCAGAACCGGCAACGTCTACAACCTCACCATCGAGGACGTTCCGGAAGGCGCACCCGTACTCATAGGTACGTTCTCTCTCCTTGGTCATTCCGTAGTCATCCTCTTTGACTCTGGTGCTTCCCACAACTTTATTAGCAAGTCTTATGTCATTCAATATCAGTTGCCTATCGTTCCCACAAAAACCCCATATATGATTTTTTTTCTCCGGGTGGGAAAGTAGTAGCAGATGAGATGGTCCATAGGGTACCTCTTGATCTGGGTGGGAACATATACCCTATCTCTCTCATTATACTGGAGCATCGGAAGTTAGATGTCATCTTAGGGATGGCATGGTCGTAGTATAATTGTGCTATTCTTGACATTGTTCCTCGGAGGATATATTTGAATTCTCCACTCCACCCTCCCCAACCTCTCACTCTTGAGAGTATTATCCGAGTGGCTCCAACTACTTACAACACCGAGGCCATTAAACTTGAGGATATTCCAGTGGTATGTGAGTATCCGGACGTATTTCCTGATGATCTTCCTGTTATGCCACCAGAAAGAGATGTCGAGTTTAAGATTGAACTTGTACTGGGAATAGTGCCAATCTCAAGGAAGCCGTATAAGATGGCACCTAAGGAACTTGCAGAACTGAAGGAGCAACTGAAGGAACTTATGGACAAGGGTTTCATTCATCCAAGATCATCACCTTGGGGTTGTTCTGCATTGTTCGTGGAGAAGAAGGATAAGACACTAAGACTATGTGTGGACTATCATCCACTCAATGCTGCCACGATCAAGAATAAGTATCCACTACCAAGCATCGATATCCTGTTCGATCAATTGGTGGGTGCTAAGGTATTCTCAAAGATGGATCTTCGTTCTGGGTATCATCAGATCAGGATTCGGCCAGAGGATATACCTAAGACGACATTCTCGATGAGGTATGGATTGTATGAGTACCTTGTCATGTCTTTTGGATTGACCGATGCACCAGCTCATTTCATGTATCTCATGAATTTTGTGTTCATGCCAGAATTGGACAAGTTTGTCGTGGTCTTCATCGACGAAATCCTTGTGTATTCGAAATCCGAAGAAGAATATGCTCAACATTTGTGCATCATGCTTCAACGATTGCGAGACCACAAGCTATATGCTAAGTTCAGCAAATGTGAGTTCTAGATCAGCCAAGTGCCATTTCTAGGGCACATCATCTCTGCTGAGGAGAATGCAGTTGATCCAATCAAGATTAAGCAAGTACTCAAATGGAAGTCTCCAAAGTCTGTACATGAAGTTCGAAGCTTCTTGGGTTTAGCAGAATATTACTGGAGGTTCATTCCAAGTTTCTCCAAGATAGCTAAACCAATGACAGAACTTCTAAAGAAAGAGAAAAAGTATGTCTAGATGAAGGAATGTGAGGAAGGTCTTCAAGCATTAGTGAAACACCTCACAACAGCACTGGTATTAGCCCAACCAGACACAACCATGTCATTTGATGTTTATTGTGATGCATCTGGGATTTTTTTGGGTTGTGTGTTGATGCAAGACAGAAGGGTGGTCGCTTATGGATCACGGCAGCTTCGGAATCATGAGCGGCATTATCCAACTCATGATCTTGAGCTCACTGTCGTGGTACTTGCATTGAAGATGTGGATACATTATCTATTGGGCAACCTAGTGCATCTCTACATCGATCACAAAAGCTTGAAGTACATCTTCACCTAGAAGGACTTGAATATGCGGCAGCGAAGATGGTTGGAATTGATCAAAGACTATGAGATTGAGACCCACTACCATCTTGGCAAAGCAAATGTAGTTGCATATGCGCTGAGTCACATGTCAATAATCTTTCCATCACCTTGATGGAAGAAGAAGAGTCAAGTCTCTACTTGGTTCCATATTGAGTGCTCTACAATCTAGATCTCATTCCTACCATAAGGGAAGATATTGTAGAGGCTCAGAGGGAAGACAAGGGCATGTCGCACATTCGCTGAAGAATGACAAAGGGGAAGATGAAGTGTTTCTATTGGTGGTTTGGATCCGGCAGATCTCCCGACACTACTAAAGTGTTAGAGGAGTTTGATGTTCGGTGTGGGCGCACGGAGATTCAAGAAGGTGAATTGTAAATGGCACAGGAGACACGGAGATTTACGTGGTTCGGGCCGCCTGAGTGTAATACTCTACTCCACGGGTGTGTTGGTGTTGTATTAGCTGTATGAGCTTGTATCGAGCGTCTATGGAACTTGTCGAGTGTGTCGTCGGCCTGACCTTGTATAGTACAAGGGCAGGCCGTTACAAGTTAGACTGGCCCGACATGTGGCCCCTGCGGTTACTAATATTGATACTCATTCAACACGTTTAATTGCCCTTAATGACCGGGTAATGGGCTTTGACAACACAGTTACTGGTAATTAAGGTCGTTCGATCGTGTGTCATTAATATAGTATTAATGACGTTTGATCGGATCTTGAAGCCCTTGATTCCCCTTTGAAGATTCGGAGCCGTTGTGGAGTCTTCCGGAGGTTAGAGGCTGAAGATCCAACGGTTGGACACGTGGCAGCTCTGGAGCATACTGTGGGAAACAGATAGCTCCGGAGCTACCTGATATGTGTCAGTTCCGGAGCTTCCCTCGGTCTGGGGTTAGATCCGGGGGTGCCATTTTGGTACACAGCCTGGAGCTTCCCCCTTGTGGGTGGTAGCTCCGGTTTGACAGTACACGTGGCGACCCTGGGACTAACCATGTTGGAGAAGCGGGTCCGGTTATGTCTGACATGTGGGCCTCCGAAGGTCTTCAAATCGAATAGATGACTTTCCCTTGAGATCTTTGTAATTTCAAGGGGTGTACGGTTCCCAGGGTACCGACAGTGGCCCCTGGGCCCACCTCTGGGGTGGACCCCTTGGGTGAAGTCATTCCGCCGGAGGTGGGTCCATCCTCGCGACTTTTGAACTGAGTCTTCAAAGGTCTTCGGATGTGCCGTTGGCGATGGTTTGGAGTTAAATCCTCGCCGTGTGGCGTATCCCGCGTGCGGCAGATGAGATCTTTGGCGTGCGGATCTCACGCAATTGAAGGTCGTCGGTTCCCGATACGAAAACCGTATCGGTTTCGCGCGCCTTGTAAGGCCGCCGCCTTCGGGCTTCCCGCCTCATGATGACAACCGTTCGCCTGGGTAAGAACCTCGACTTGATCGTCGGGGTGGTCCCGGGCCCTCTTGTCATTGGCTGGGTGGAATTTTTGAGCGGTATCTTTGACTTCCTTGCGGTTTCCATCCAAACGTTGTGAGGGATTACTTAAGAAGGAAAGCGCGCACCGTCTGGAGTTCTTTACGCCTCTCATCTGATCTTGCGCTCAAACTCCCAACTTGTGCTTCACTTTTCCTCTCTTGCCTTGCTGTGCTGCGATGGAGTTGGGTCTCCGCGAGAGTCGTTTGAAGACCGACGGTGACCTGAAGAAGGTCCGGGCCCTCATGGGATGGTCCTTGGACTTCTTCAACCGCATGGTCCGCGCCGGCGGAGAGCTCCCGTTTGAGAAGGAGCACGCCGGCGAAATGGTGTACTTTTCTTCGTACGCCATGGTGGGGTTGATCCCAACTTTTTCCTCCTTTTTCTCATGCTGCTAGACTTTTATGGTCTGCAGCTATACCACCTTGGCCCTCACTCCTTTCTCCTTGTGTCTCTCTTTGTCCACTTCTGTGAGATGTGGGTGGGCGTCCCCCCTGCATTAAACTCTTCCGGACCTTCTTCACCGTCCACACCACCGGTAGGAGCAATGAGTACCTTGGCTTCTACTACTTCGTGAAGCGCAAGAAGTGCCCATTCAAGTACCTCTGGTCGTTTCCCTCTGGGAAGTGGGATGATTGGAAGAAGGACTGGATAGTCATCCGGGTGGAGGAGCACGAGAGGCTGGAGCTGCCCGAAGGCCTCCCCAACATTGACACGACAACATGGAGTGAAGCTCCAGCGCTGGTGGACGCCTTCAACCCTGCTCTGACTAGGATCCGCCAGTGCGTGGAGGGAGGATTAACTCCTCAGGCGGTGTTTTGCAACTTCCTGGTCAACAGGTGGGCACCGCTGAAGAGGAGAGAAAAACTCGCTTGGGCCCTCAACAGTGTGATGGACGATGACCGGGTCAAGACCGGGCTGAAGTCCAACATGGTGGGGACAACCTTGGAGTTTCATCTCAAGAAGTTCCAGCACGGCATCGACGTCGAGGGTGACGACTTGACTCCGCCGTCAGCTTTTCTTCCTCTGAACGTGGAAGTAGAGTTTAGTAGGGAGCTCCGGCGGAAGATGCCCGTGCTTGACGAACTTGGTGTCGTCGAGAGAAGATCAACCACCAGGGTGGCGATCCCTGGAGTGTCCGAAGGTGGCTCCGACCCTGCCCCGAAGCCAAGGGTCGAGGTCGTCGGCAAGGGCAAGGAGCCGGCGGACGAACCCTTGAGCCGGAAGAGGAAGCTGCAGCATGCCGACGGAAGGTCCATCAGGCCTGCCACCTCTGCATCGGCTCCTTCTCCTCGGAGGGGGAGGTCTTCTACAACTGCGACGATTGTACCTGCAGTGGGGTCCTCCCGAGGTGCTAGCTCCGGCCATGTGACTCCAGCACCATGGCCGGTGGAGGCCTCTAGGTCCGGCGGTACTTCCCGATCGAGGGGGGCCTTGACTAGGGAAACGCCCGTGGCTGCGACGAGTTCTGGGGGGCCTTCCGGAGCTTCCATGCCGGCTATGACCAGCCCAGAACGCCCGGGAAAGAGGTTCCGTGCAAGCTAGTGCGGAAGCTTCCCAAGGTAATTTTTAATCTTTACCTTGGACAGTTGTTTTGTTGTAGTAACTGTTTTTTTAAGTTTCTTCGTCCATCATTTGCAGCGTTCCCAAGAAGAGGAGTGAGGATCCACCCTCAGCCACAGCAACTGAAGCTGTGAGGGCGGAAGCTCCTACTCCTGTCCCGGTGCCGCCCCAAGTGGTGGCTGAAGTTGTGACAGCTCCGGCGCCAGATGTCGTGGTCATGGACCTCGACTCATCCCCAGAGACTCCCATGGTAGCGCTGGACCGCGGGAGAGAATATGCGCCAGTGGCACCTGTCCCGGAGGCTGAAGCTCCGGGTCCTGGTGCTGAGATGATGGAAGCTCCGGCTATTGAGCCGGAGGAAGCAGTAATTCCGGCCCCAGAGCCGGAAATTGTCGATGCCCCGGCGGTTGAGCCGGTGCTGATTGAAGTCCCGGCGTGCGCGCCGGATGTTGAGGAAGTCCCGGCGGTTGGGCCGGCTACCTCAGAAGCACCGGCCGTAG
Organism: Tuctoria greenei; assembly: GCA_036927565.1. Lineage (NCBI taxonomy): Eukaryota > Viridiplantae > Streptophyta > Magnoliopsida > Poales > Poaceae > Tuctoria > Tuctoria greenei. The sequence goes on from JAYESD010000006.1 coordinate 122,904,758, forward strand.
AGTCGGTTGTTGTTGGAGCTCCGGCCGCAGGGCTGGTTGATGATGAAGATCTTCTGGCTCCCGAGCCGGTTGTTGCAGAGGCGTCGGCGCCCGAGCCCCCAATAGAGGAGGTACCCAGGCCGGAGCCAGAAGCGGCCCTTGCTCCGGAAGTGACAACGTCGGAGGTACCCGCGGCTGAGTCGGAGTGCCCTGGTGAAGTCACTGGCCCCCTGCCTAAAGGGGCAAATGAAGACCTGGCGGCGGGGCCATCCTCGATGGCGACTGAGGCCATCCAGGAGGGCGGCCCTAGTGCCATGGAGACCCAGGGGACCACTCTTGTGGAGTGGGACCCAATTTTTGTATCTGCAAACCCGCTGGAACCAGCAGAGGAGACCCCTGCAGGTCCGGAACCTATCCCGTTGTCATTGTCTATTGACAACGCTTGTTCCAGTCTGCGTCAAGTTCAACTGGCCTTCTTCCACGACAGCAAGTCTCTTGAAGAGGAGCGCCAAACCCTTAGGTGGTGGCATAACCGGCTCTACTTCGAGACCAAGCTGTCGCAGTCGAGGCTAGCGGATGACAAAGAGTGGATCAAACGGGAGAAGGTCCGCCTGGAATACTGGGGCAAATTGTTGGATGACAGGGAGAGTATGACTCGCGCCCTCGACGCTCAATCCCGGGAGATTTATGAGCAGACCAAAGCAGCTAACAGTGCGGCCGATGAACGTCAAGAGAGGCTTGAGGCCATTAACACTACACTCATCAAGTGCCGGGAGGCACTTGAGGAGAGGGAGAAACGGCTCGAAGATGAAGAGTAGAAACTCCTAGAGCTGCAGGATGACGTCCTGAGGAGGGAGGAGGAGCTCACCGAGAAGGTGGCTCTGGCTGACAAGGGTCTAGAGGAGCGCGACAAGAAATTGGAAGAGCGCTGCACTGAGGAAGAGGAGAAGGCCTGGGTGCGAGGGCAGGAACTCTACGAGCAAGAGTGTGCCCTTGCTGCCAGGGAGAAGAAAGTGAGGGGCAGGGAGAAGGACCTGGTTGACCGTCGGAACAAGATCCACCTCCGGGAGGAGGAGCTCGGAAAACTCGAGAAGCGAGTTGCTGAAAAGATCCAACAAAACGCCAAAGAGGTTGAGCGCCTCGCTCGTGAGAATTCTGAACTGGTGGCGGCCAGAAGATCCTTGGAGGAATTGAAGGGCTTAAGGACTGCGGACTCCCTACAGATTTGGGAGTTCCTGGGCAAGGCCAATGGCGCGCTTACCGATGGGCTTCAGTCCCGTGCGTCCGGATGATCTGCAGCCGGAGCCGGACCTGGCGTTGCAGGCGTTGAGCTCGACAGGTAGCAAACTCTCCAAGGTGGGCGACGTCATCGCGGACCAATTAGAGGTTGAGGGGCAATCCCTGGCGAAGAACGTCGCAGAATATGTGCTGACGTGCTACACCAGCCGGAACTCCCAATTTCCTCTGGACCTGGTGCTTGAAGGTCCCGTTGAAGGAGAAGGCGAAGCTGGCCGAGCCAACGTGTCGGAGGTTGCCCAGAAGGTCGCCCAATTCTTCCATAGGGTCTACGACCATCTCTGTAGTTCTCACTTTTATTTTCTCTTCTTCTTCCTCAATTTTGTAATCCCTTGTCTCCAGATGAATGAAGTCCCCAAATTTTTGTGAATTTCACTTTTTGTCTTCAACACTTTTGTCTTCACTTGGCCTCCTGGTAGATGTACACGATTTGATTGTGAACATGTACCAAGAGGATATTGTGTTTTGTTGAAGACTCATTTGCTCCGAACTTGTAGAGTGTAGGTCTGAAGTCTTCGATAGTGAAGGCCCCCTAAGGTTGTCGGAGCTTAGAAGCTCCGGCATTGTCTATCGTCGGAGCTTGGTAGCTCCGGCAATAGTCCCTATCAACGCGTAGAGCATCGATAGTTAGTCCTCCGGGGTGTTGGAGCTTAGTAGCTCCGGCAGTGACCTTTGCCAACACTTAGTTTGTTGGCAGCGGACTCCGTTTTGCGGGGTCTTCTCACCATCTTTTATTTAGCATCGACGGCTGGTCCCCCTAGCTCTACCGGAGCTTGGTTGCTCTGGTGATGCTCGTTTTCAATGCTTAACATCGATTACAAGCCACATAGGGGAGTCGGAGCTTTGTTAGCTCCGGCTTTTCTCCATCAACGTAGATTTTACTTTTCTTGCACACTGAAGCCAAGAAAAATAGTAAAATTCGTTTCTTGCCTATAACTTCGTCGCGGCTTACGATTCTCAAGAAAATTTTAGGTCCAACGCGATTAAAAATACAACCGAATGCGTTGTCTTTACTTCCAGATCCAATTGTACTTGGACCCGCCTTACTTCGGCCTGCCGGGGTGTAGGTAGAGTGGCGTACTTAGGGTGCTTGACCAGGCTAAGTCGATAGCACACTCCGGCCTTAGATTGGCTTGGCGGCTTTCAGGCGAGTGGGCCATGAACAATATTTGAATCCAAAAGAATCGGCAATACAACTCGAATCGTATATGAACCGGTCGAACTAAAATTTCTTAAGAATTGCACGTCTTTGTTATAGACAAGAAAGAGAAAAATGAAAAATGTTGAGCCTGTACAAAATAAATGCGCGTGGAGTCTGTTTCACGTGAAGATGTATTTCATTATAGGTTCGGGGTACAGGGGAAACATGTACACTCTTAGGGTACGGAACCAGGCTAAGCGTGTTTTATTTCTCATTTGACCCAGGGTAGCTAGCCACACTTTTAGTCCTGAGACTGTGACAAGTGTTGCATGAACTTTGCAGACCTTTCGGGAAAGGTCCGGTTGTTCTCCCGGAGGAACTACCCGACTCTGTACAATGACTCTATAACATACACCTAAAATTACTACAGACTCACCTCCGTGATATTAAGTGTAGAACTTATGGAGGTGCTCAATGTTCCAAGGATTTGGGAGAGGTGTCCCATCCTCGGTAGCCAAGCGAACGCACCCGGGACGGGATAGTTTAATCACTCGAAAGGGTCCCTCCCAGCTGGGGGAGAGTTTGTTTAACCCTTCTCTAGATTGTATTCTCCGTAGCACCAGGTCGCCTTCCTTGAGCTGTCGGTTGTGTACATGCCGCTGATGATAGCACCGAAGGGCTTGGCGGTATCGGGCATTCCGAACAGCTGCTTGGCACCTTCCCTCCTCAAGGAGGTCTAGGTCTTCACGCCGGAGCTGGTCCTGCGTGGCTTCGTCGAAGGTCCGGACCCGGAGTGACCCCAAGGTGATTTCTGGAGGAAGGATTGCTTCAGCTCCATACACCAGGAAGAAGGGTGTCTCTCCAGTTGACCGGTTTGGAGTTGTCCTGTTGGCCCAGAGAGTGGGCGGAAGCTCTTCAATTTAGTTGGCACCATGTTTTTTCAAGCGCTCTTAGGTGCGCGTTTTGAGTCCTTTAAGGATTTCAGCATTTGCTCTCTCGGCTTGGCCATTGCTTGTTGGGTGAGCTATGGAGGCGTAGCAAACTTGAATGCTGAGGTCTTCGCAATATCCTTGAAATGCAGAACTTGTGAATTGGGTCCCATTATTAGTGATGATTTTGTTTGGGACTCCAAATCTGCATACAATGGACTGCCAAAAGTTGATAGTAGATTACTTGTTGATTGTCACAACTGGAGTTGCTTCCGACCACTTGGTGAACTTGTCAATAGCGACGTACAGGAACTTGTAACCTCCGACGGCTCTTGGGAAAGGTCCCAAGATGTCCATCCCCTACACAGTGAAAGGCCATGTAGGAGGTATCATTTGTAGGGTTGAGCCGGTGTGTGAATTTGCTTTGCATGAAATTGACATGCTTCGCATTTCTTCACCAGCTCAGTTGCATCTTGGAGTGCTGTAGGCCAGTAGAAGCCATGCCAAAAGGCTTTACCAACCAGCTTGCGGGAAGACGCGTGGTTCCCACACTCGCCTCCATGGATTTCTGCGAGGAGCTCGCAGCCTTCTTCCCTTGTGATGCACCGCATTAGGATGTTGTTGGCACCGCGCCGATAGAGATCCCCTTCTACCAACGTGTATCTTTTAGCCAATCTGACTACTCAGTCAGCGGATACATCATCGTCAGGAAGGATGTTGTCTTTCAAGTAGTTCCGGATCTGTGAGATCCATGCATCGGAACTAACTTGAGCATTTGAGTCTTGCGTGCTGGGTTGCTCGGAGCTTCCGGCAGCACCTACGACCCTTGATGGCTGCCATGGTAACAGGGCCATCGGGACTGTCAGCTTCGGGATGCTGATCTCGCCCCCTTCACTCAGTTCGGCAGGATGAGCTGTGGGTTTTGACAACCTCCGGATAAAAGTTCTGTCAGGAGCCGGAGCTCCGGTTGACGCTTTCATCGAGAGTTCGTCAGCTTCAACATTATGGGCACGCTGAACATGGTGGATATCTAGGACTTCGAAGTCCTTCTGAAGCCTCTGGACTTCAAGAAGGTAAGCAGCTAGCTGGAGATTGTTGCAGGAGCATTCACCCTTCACTTGCTTAATTATGAGCTGTGAATCTCCCTTGACCAGCAGTTGCTTGACATCGTATGACAGTGCCACCTTTAGTCCGTAGATGAGTGCTTTGTACTCCGCCATGTTGTTGGTCGCCTTGAAGTCAAGGTGTACCATGTATTTTACCTTCTCCCCGGTTGGTGCGAGGAGAAGGATTCTAGCTCCGGCCCCCTGCTTTTGCATGGAGCTGTCGAAGTAGAGGGTCCAATGAGGCTCGGTGAAGACCGGAGCTTCGTGTTCCGGCTTCTGCTCACTGGGGCCCCCAGGGTTTGATGGAGAAGGAGTCCATTCCGCCATGAAGTCTACCAATGCTTGACTCTAGACTGCTTGCCTTGAAATGAATTCGATATCGAATTCAGCTAATTTCGCTGCCCACTTTTCAATATTCCCAGTTGAGTTGGGATTATGAAAGATTGCTCGAAGTGGGTAAGAGGTCACCACTGAGATTTTGTGAGCTTGGAAGTAATGTCGAAGCTTCCTGAAGGCGATAAGAACTGCATAGAGGAGCTTATGCACCTCTAGGTATCGAGTCTTGGCATCATGTAGTACTTCACTAATGAAGTACACTGGGTGCTGAATGGTCCGGACCCTCCTGGAGGGGCCCGAAGCTTCCTCTCCACTGACCCGGATCCTCCCGGAGGGATCCGGATTTTCTTCGGGGACCTCCGGGTCCTGGCTGGAGGAACCCGGAGCTTCTTCAGAAGCGACCTGGGTCCTCCCGGAGGAGTCTGGGTCTTCTTAAGTGGCTTCTTGTGGATTCGAATCTGGGAGCTGGGACCCAGACTCGCTTTCAGGAACCTCCAGACCCTCCCGAAGGGGTCTGGATCCCTGAGTATGGGGTAGTTCTGGTCTCTTCGCAACCAGGACCATACTGACGACTTCGTCAGTAGCTGAAATGTAAAGCAACAAAGGCTCATCAGGGTTCGGAGCTACCAGAATTGGTAGGGTGGTGAGGAACTGTTTTAGCTCCTGGAACGCCTTTTCTGCTTCTTCATACCATTGGAATGGTCCGGACTTCCTCAATAGCTTGAAGAAGGGGAGTGCCCGTTCCGCCAGTCTTGAAATAAACAGGCTGAGGGCTGCTAGACATCCAGTTAGCTTTTCGACATCTTTGATGTGGGCTGGTGGCCGCATGTCTTCAATGGCCTTGATCTTCGCCGGATTAGCTTCTATGGCCCGTTGACTTACCAGGAAACCAAGAAGTTTTCCGGAGCTAACCCCGAAGACACACTTGTTTGGGTTTAGCTTTGTGTGGGTGACCCGCAGCTTATCGAAGACAGCCTGTAAGGTGTCAAGAAGTGACTCCTTGTTCTTGACCTTGACCATGATGTCATCAACATACACTTCCACTATGTCTCTAATGAGGTCTTCAAAGGTTTTGTACATAGCTCGTACAAAGGTTGAAGCAGCATTCTTGAGACCAAACGGCATGGCTGTATAATAGTACAATCCATCTACTGTGATGAAAGAGGTATGCTCTTCATCTTCCCTAGACATTCTGATTTGATGATACCCAGAATATGCGTCTAGGAAACACAGTAATTCACACCTGAAGGTGGAATCCACTATCTGATCTATTCTAGGTAGTGGGAATGGATCTTTTGGACATGCCTTATTTAGTGTTGTGTAGTCGATACACATCTGAAGCTTCCCGCCGGCCTTGGGCACAACGACTGGGTTCGCCAGCCATTTTGGATGGAAGACATCTCGGATGAATCCAGCTTCGAGCAACTTCTTCACTTCTTGTCGAATGAAGTTCTGTCGCTCTACGGATTGCTTACGAGGCTTCTGATGCACAGGTCGGGCGTCGGGGTAGATCTTCAGATTGTGCTCAATCACTTCCCTGGAGATCCCAAGCATTTGTGACGGTTGCCAAGCAAACACGTCGACATTAGCCCGGAGGAAAGCGATGAGCGCGAGTTCCTATTTGTCGTTCAATCCTCCCGATATACAGGTGGTCTGAGCAGCATCAGAACCGATTTGGACAACTTTGACGGGGATGTCGGTGTCGCCGCTTGGCTGCACATGAGGTGCAGATGTCGAGCCTCGTTGACGAATGCTCGGGGGTTTTGGAGCTTGCTCCTGCCCGGAGTCCTCCTCTTGCACCGTGGTAAGTGCATGGAGTTCTTCCAGAGCAGTTACTCCGGCAGTACGATCTCCGCGGATCCGGAGAACGCCTACTGGTGTTGGCATCTTTAACACCAGGTAGCCATAATGAGCAGCTGCCATGAATTTGTACAAGGCAAGCCTACCCAAGATGGCATTGAAGGGTAAGTTGATCTGAGCAACGTCAAAGACCAACTTCTCGGTGCGATACTTCTCCCGTGTCCCGAAGGTAACAGGGAGAGTAATAGCTCTGAGTGGGGTAATGGCTCCTGGACCTACTCCGGAGAAAGGTCGGGAGGGGTGGAGATCCAAAGGTCGGAGCTGAAGCTTGGTAAAAGCTTCGAAGCTTATGAGGTTAAGCCCCGAACCTCTGTCTACCATGACATGGTGGAGCTTGATGTTATTGATGGTAGGAGATACCATCAAAGGTAGCTGACCTGCTCCAACCATGCTTCGAGGGCAGTCCAAAGCATCAAAAGTGATGGTTGTGTCCATCCACTTCCGATGAGGTTCCGCCCTGGCTGTAGGATCTACAGCAGCCATGTCCCGATGCATAGTCTTGATGACGCGACGGGAGGTGATGTCCCATGAACCACCAAAGATGGTGTTCATGGTCTTCCGACGCTCGTTGTCGGAGACGTCGGAATCGTCATCGACGGAGGTGTAAACGGCCTTCAGGACATTTTTGGGATCCTGAAAACCTAACTCCTCTTCAGCCGGAGCTTCGTCGACTTTTTGTTTTCCTTCCCTTTGTCGGAAAAGAGCTTCTTCCCGACGCTTGTTGTAGCGCTCGGCAAGGTTTTGGACCTCCCGATAGTCTTCCAAACTGTGGCTGCCCGTTTTGTGAATTGGACACCACACCTTGGGTTTGCCATCGTCTCCAGAAGACGGTCGAGGTCGCTTCTCGGGGCGTGGCCCCCGGCCACCTGGAGCTGCAGCAGCTGCAACATTGGATGCACCGGCCGACGGCTTCTTCTTGTCGTTGGTCTTCTTCTTCTTCTTGCCACTCCCGGAGGTAGCGGCTTCTCCTTTGGAGGATTTCTTGTGATCCTCCGGAGTTGGTTTGGAGTGCATCTCACGGCCCTCCGCAGCTCTGGCACATTTGTCGGCCAAACTGAAGAGTTCCGTGACACTGGTGATCTCCTTGACCGCTAGTTTCTCCAGCATCTTCTTATCCCGTACACCCTGTCTGAATGCCACAATGATAGAGGCGCTAGAGATAGAAGGGATAATGTTTTGTACCTGGGAGAACCTCTGGATGAATGATCGCAGGGATTCTCCACCTTTTTGCACGACTGCAAAAAGGTCCAGTTCAGTGCCTGGTCGGGTGTATGAACTCCCGAAATTGGCGGTGAACTGCTGGCACAGCTCCTCCCAACTGTTGATGGAGTTGCGTGGAAGGCTCATAAACCAGGACCTGGTGGTCCCAATTAAAGCCACTGGGAAATAATTGGCCATTACGGCCTCATTTCCTCCAGCTGCTAAAATAGCAGTGGAGTAAATCTGAAGAAATTCAACAGGATTGACGGTCCTGTCGAACTTCTCCGGCAGGTGAGGCTGGAACTTCTGTGGCCACCTGACCATACGCAGATGCATGGCTAGGGCTGAATAGCCTCCTCCTACTCCTTCAGGAGCAGGCACATCTTGAGCTTCTCGTCTTTCACGAGCATGCTCAATATGGACTCGGTCGTCTTGTTGGCGATATCGGCGATCAAGTTCCGCCCGGAGGTCATGAGTTGAAAGCCTTGATACCGTGTGGGTGCGTCGTGCCCCGGAGGGCAACGACGTCACCTGCTGTGATGCAGCACGTCTCGTGTTGTTTGAAACGTGCGGACCAAGTCTGCCAGACAAGGTCCATCACTGTGACGGGGCCCGTCCTGAAGGAGGAGGACCCTGGTTGCTGATGCGGTCGGCTGCTGCTGCAACCAAATGTTCCACATCAGCCCTCCACTGCTCCAGTGCATCCCGAGATGCATCCGGAGGTGGTGGGCATTGGAGAAGAGCACGCGCTGCATGGAGCGCGTGTTCTGGGTTGTCATGATTTGCCGACGCAGTGATTGACGCCGGTGCACCATCGCGTTGTCCAGCTTGATTTGCTGGTGGAGGCGGCGGTGGTGGCAGTGTGACTCCTGCTGGTGCTAAGGCCCCTGCTGGTGGCTGCATATTGGAGGGATTGCCCCCAACAGCTTGAACAGTAGGATGACTGTTGGATGATCCAGCAGCTGAGTTCACCATTCTTGAAATCTCAGGCCCCCCTACTTGGCGCGCCAACTGTCGGTGGTTTGGATCCGGCAGATCTCCCGACACTACTAAAGTGTTAGAGGAGTTTGATGTTCGGCGTGGGCGCACGGAGATTCAAGAAGGTGAATTTTAAATGGCACAGGAGACACGGATATTTACGTGGTTCGAGCCGCCTGAGTGTAATACCCTACTCCACGGGTGTGTTGGTGTTGTATTAGTTGTATGAGCTTGTATCGAGCGTCTATGGAACGTGTCGAGTGTGTCGTCGGCCTGTCCTTTTATAGTACAATGGCAGGCCGTTACAAGTTAGCCTGGCCCGACATGTGGCCCCGGCGGTTACTAATATTGATACACATTCAACACGTTTAATTGCCCTTAATGACCGGGTAATGGGCTTTGACAGCACCGTTACTGGTAATTAAGGTCATCCGATCGTGTGTCATTAATATAGTATTAATGACATTTGATCAGGTCTTGAAGCCCTTGATTCCCCTTTGAAGATCCGGGGCCGTTGTGGAGTCTTCCGGAGGTTAGAGGCTGAAGATCCAACAGTTGGACACGTGGCAGCTCTAGAGCATACTGTGGGAAACAGATAGCTCCGGAGCTACCTAACACGTGTCAGTTCTGGAGCTTCCCTCGGTCTGGGGTTAGATCCGGGGGTGCCATTTCGGTATACAGCCCGAAGCTTCCCCCTTGTGGGTGGTAGCTCCGGTTTGACAGTACACGTGGCGACCCTGGGACTAACCATGTTGGAGAAGCGGGTCCGGTTATGTCTGACATGTGGGCCTCCGAAGGTCTTCAAATCGAATAGATGACTTTCCCTTGAGATATTTGTAATCTCAAGGGGTGTACGGTTCCCAGAGTACCGACAGTTTCCGATGTGACGATGATAGTACCATCTAGTTCAAAGGCTGCATCGTGGTGCCCCACAATGTAGAACTTCGAAAAAAAATATTGGACGAAGCTCATTTGCCCAAGTATTCTATTCTTCCGGGAAGTAACAAAATGTACCAAGATTTAAAGAAGAAATTTTGGTGGACTCGGATGAAGAGGGAGATAGCAAGATACGTATCCGAATGTGATACGCATCGGCGGGTGAAAGCCGACCATTTGAAGACAGCCGGTCAGCTTCAACCTTTGAGCATACCGGCCTGGAAATGGGAGGACATCAGCATGGATTTCATTGTTGGGTTACCTCTCACCTTTCACAATCTTGACTCGATTTGGGTGATAGTCGACCGACTCACCAAGTCAACTCACTTTATTCCAGTCAATGTCAAATATGTGGCACGGCAATATGCAGAATTGTATATTGCCAGGATCATGTGCCTACACAGAGTACCCCGCACTATCATATCAGATCGTGGAACCAAATTTGTTGCTTGGTTTTGGGAGTAGCTCCACGCATCTCTGGGTACCAAGTTGATTCGAAGCTCAGCTTACCATCCTCAGACTGATGGTCAAATGGAGCGGGTAAACCAAGTACTAGAGGATATGCTCCGCCCCTGTGCCATCCACCATGGTAAGAATTGGGATGATCATCTACCATTGGCGGAGTTTTCTTACAAAAATGGCTATCAGGCTAGCATCCAGATGGCACCATATGAAGCTCTTTATGGCCAGAAGTGCCGCACACCTTTGAACTAGTGTAAATCCGGTGAACGGGTGATATATGGTATCGACTTGGTAAATGAAGCCCAAGAATGAGTACCAGTTATTCAAGCCAACCTCAAGGTTGCTCGATCTCGTCAGAAAATCTATGCGGACAAACGATGTCGACCTCTTTACTTTGATGTCGAGGATCACGTTTATCTTTGTGTATCCCCAATGAAAGGGATTCATCACTTTGGAGTAAAAGGGAAGCTAGCTCCACGCTTCATTGGGTCGTTCGCAGTAATTGAACAATGTGGACCTGTGGCCTATCGGCTAGAACTGCCAGCGTTGCTTTCAGGGGTCCACAATGTGTTTCACATTTCGCAGTTGTGAAAATGTCTCAAGGCCCCAGCTAACGTCCGTATGGAGGATTTGGAAGCTCTCCAACCAGATCTTACTTACTCTGAGCATCCAACCCAAATAATTGATGAGAAGACTCACACCACAAGAAGCCGCACCTTGCATTTCTACAAGGTCTTGTGGGGAAACCACACCGGTGAAGAACCAACGTAGGAAAGCGAGGAATATCTCAGAACAAACTATCCGGACTTGTTGGCAGCATATGTTCATTAGACCTTTTCTTTTATCCTTCCTATTGTAATATCGGGACGAGATTCTTTTAAGGGGGGAGGAATGTAAGATCCCAGCTTTTCCTTAATATGAAGTTCAGTTACCAGTTTATTTCAACCATAGTAAATGTCAATTATGGTTGTACACATGAACTTGATATCATCAAGAATATTTCTTTCCCTCATACTTAAAATTTTATTAACATAAGGGATGGACTTCACCAATGACCCTAGGATAATTCAAGTGACCTTCCTGCAAATTTTGGATTTTATTGAATGGATTTTGCTAAGGCAAAACACTATGCAGTACTAACTATATTCAAATTAATTTGAATATAGCACTATACATTTAGGCCCTGTCAAAATATTCAAATCTGAGGCTATACATTTTTCCATGGCCTCATAATATTCCAAATAGCCTTCCTGCCAAGTTTCAAGATTTGTGAATTCAATTTGCTATTTTATTTGAGGCGCTTAGCAAATTCAAGCCATATTTAAGTTCAAATTTTGAACTCTGTTCAAACTTATTTGAACATAAAATTTGAACACACCATCATGATCAGCATGACTTGCTTGACTTATCCACGAAGGTTCATAATTTTGAAGCTCATTTCCTATTTAATTCAGTGACTCCATTGAATTTCATTCAAATTCAAATTTGAATTCCAATTGAAACTTGTCCAAATCTGAAATCTAATTTCAGAATCTGACTCTACACATTTGATTTGGCTTCTCCACAAAGATCTAGGATTTTTGGATCAAGTTTGGTGGGAGAATTCAGTGTACAGAGAAGATAAGCTTGAAGTGAGAGGTGGGACCCACTGGTCAGTGGGACAATTTCGCCCCTGTTCTTCCCATGGCTCCACCTCCCGGCATGCAACTGCCACAGAGCTGCTTGCCTCCTTGCTTCGTCTCCAGCTGCGTACAACTCATCCCCAGTCTCCTCCTTATCACCTCCTCAGCCCCCAAGTCGAGCCTTTCCTCCTTGTTTCACCCCTGGTGCAAGAACTTCACTCCCGGCGAGTTCTTCCCCTCCCCCTCGAAATCCACCAAGGATCAATGGTATGGCTCCAATTTCTTTGCTCTTGGTTATTCCCCAACCTCTTGCGCAGCTTCTTGATCATTCTCCTTCACAGTTTGAGGCTCCCCATCGACGGGCTTGAAGATTTTCGGGCCGCCGGTGAACTCCTCTGTTTTGCCGCCGCTGCTGCTCCATGGAACCGCAGCTACGGTCATTAGCAAGCTACAATCCTTTAAGGAAAAAGATTTGCAATCATGTCTAGTTCCTGCTCGCAAATTTAGTAATTTCCCCGACAAACTTCGTGTATGAACTGCGTCGGTCTCGGCCATAATTTGTTTTCCACGTTCGATTTAGCTTCTGTACGTGAGAAGTGTTGTTCTAGACTACCTGGCGCACACCCTTGAGGAAACCCCATTGATTTTTATCGATTGAACACGACGGAATAGGATTTTTCCTACCCGCCACGGTCAGACCCCCACGACCCATTTCAATCCGTTTACTATCCATCATGATCATCTCCATACTCCGAGGAAGCTCTCCGATCATTTACTGAGTGGTTTTAGCCCTTTCCAAGGCGATTTCGTGTTCGCCGGAACCCTAGCTCCGCCCGCCACCGTCGAGACCATATTTCCGGCCATCCATCGCCGTCAGGAGCTTCACCATCGTGTTCCTCGTCTGATTTTAGGTGGGGGAAGCAAGGGTGGAGCATCACCATGCCCTGTAGCGGGCTGCGGTGAGGGGCCGCCGTTGGGCGCCGCCCGAGCGTCGCCGGCGCGAGGTTGAAGACGACTCAGGGTGGGCCCTGGTCGTCAGTCTAACCAGCGCGCGCCCGGATCTGGTGCGGACGAGGATCCCATGTGGCTACATCCCTGAACCCTGTGGCCCGGTGTTGCTCAATCCCGATTGGTGCATTTTAAACCCGTGGGCCCCCTTCGTTATTCAAATTTTTCCATTGGATTTTTATTCCAGAAATTCCTCCAACTTTGAAAATCCATATTTCCTAGTAGAATTGTCCACAAATTCCAAAATAAATTTTGCTAGAACCAGCATGAAGAATACTTTCCAGTGGTGTACTTGGATTTGTATGAAATTCTATAGTAATTGCTCAATAATTCAAATAAGCAAAATTATTATAGAATTAATTCCTATAGTTCTGCTATTTGGAAAATTACCAAATTTTTCCATAACCTTCATTTGAATATCCTTGAACCCCAGTCAAAATTTCAGGGTCATTAGACTTAATTTACATGGTCTGATCACCTGTGTATTCTCTATGCACATAAAAATAGCCAAATTCATTTAGAATTTGTACAAAAAATTGTCCAAACTTCTAAATTCAATTTCTCACAGTAGAATGCTTATAAAATTGTGAAACAAATTTTCCTAGAACCAGTTAGACCCCCTCTATATGGTACTTGTAGAATTACGACCAAAATTCAGAGAAGGTTTATACTTGTAGGAATTTTAGGGACAACAAACTTCCTTGATCATCTTCTGTTCTATGCAAGAGTATCCATTATAGTCCCTAGTATCTACCATAAAAGTTCCAAAGCCATTTAAGATCATAATCTTATTTGATTCACAAGATATTAGCTTGTGACCTTAAACTTATTATTTATTTTCAAAGTCATTCATATATAGTATATGCATAACATGTAGTAACTGAAGTCGAGGAGCAGCCAGAAGCTTTGGAAGTCCAGCTGCCGGAGACTAACATAGACTCGGACTCGCATTCAGGCAAGCCCCGGTTGGCATTTAAGTTCCTTATCGTGTCTTTGCGGTTTTCATTCACCTTACATATTCAGAGTTTGTGCATTACGTTTTAGGGTTTTGACATCCACTTGCATGACTAAATAACCTAGGGAGTGGTTAGAATAGCTCACAGACTCGTGTAGTAACTGCCACGCTAATATTCATAGGGATCCAGTAGAAGTCGAGTAGTTGGAATCTACTCGCGAGATAGGACTTTATCACACGGGATGAATTGGATCAAGAAATATTTTATAAATATGAGTAGGAAGTGACAAGAGGTGGTCTTGGTCGCATAGCTCTGACCGTGTCGATTAAGGCCCGTGTCGTGTGCGGCCCTGCCGGACAAGCTTGAATTGTACCAGCGACATACTGGAGAAATGGGCTCCAGTAAACTGATGTACCTTGATACTGGTTTGTCGAGGCATTCCGTTCCGTTTTATAGGCGTGGGTTGAGGGCAGCAAGGTGTAAATAAGCAGGTGGGCACGTCAGAGTACGCCCCACGCAATGACCTCCTGCTCGTGACGGATCGACCAGTTTGGCATTCGAGTGTTGGGTGAAAGGTGTCCATATACGAATAGTACTGATGTGTTATGTAGGTACTGTTGTATGTACTCGCTGGCACTTCCGAAAGTGCGTATGTGTCATGTTGTCCGGGTGTGTCCTGATTGCAATCACCGTCCCTCACAGTAAAAGAGTACCATTTGTTCAATGCGCTGTGATGTAGTAAATACTTAAGAAGCCAGAAGAATATGTGGTATTGAATTATAATTGTTTTGCAACCTTGTATGGCTTAGAGATAGCACAATTAAAAGTTTATAGTTTCCCCCATACTTTACCTGTAATAGCATTATGTGCTTTGGGCATGTCATATCATCGGCAAAGCATTTCTTGTTTGATTGTGGAGTCTCTGATGTGCCGTGCCTGAAGAATGTCATGTGCTACTTAAAACATGACTATAAGGATCCACTTGTAGGCGAGTCCTTTATGCTATTCCTTACCTATGCTTAGTATTCATCCCTGCATATGTCTAGTGAGACGGGTTAGTCTTGCTGAGCCTTAAGCTCACATTTGCAGTTAACAAGTTTTTGCAGATTATATGACTGATGATGGGTTTGATGACGAGGCGGCACCCCCTCCAGGGTTTACAGCCGAGTGGGAACCCTACACGCCACCGTAAGTTGGGTGTTGCTAGTGCGAAGCATTCAGGATATGGATGACTTTGCTTTTGCATAGCTAGTCTCGAGAGCGTAACTATATATGAATATTGTAAAACTTCCGCTGTGTTTATAAATAAAGACTTGGTATTGTATTTTATTCTCGTTCTTTTCTTGTATACTACTGGGTGTCGCATCGCACGACACCACCCAATTAGATCCTTGGATGTCGGGATTCCGGTCCCCACAGAGCATAGGAAGCCGGCAGCGGCGGGAGTAGGGGAAGCCGGCGGAGGATCCCAGGGGCCAGGCGTAGATCTTAGAAGGCGACGGTGGGCAGAGCACTGTGGTCGACGGCAGGCGGCAGCTACGGATCTACCCGCGGGGTCGATGGCAGGTGGCGAAGGGCTGGGCGGTGGGGTCGATGGAGGATGGCTCTGCGGTGGATGGTTGCGGGGTTGAGCGCAGAGCGTGTTGAATTAATCATATTTTTCAAAAGTAGAGTCTAGGATGAGTCCTTTTCAGATTAGGGGAGAGTCCATATATAGTTAGAGTTTGAATCTAATATTAGACAAGAGTCCTAATCAATTTTGAGGCTATTTTTGTATTTGTAATAGGTCGATATATAGTTGGGTAGTCCCAAGGAAAAAGATGGGAAATTTCAAGTTTATTTTCGCTAAATTTTCAACAATTGGTATTAGGGTCGAAGGATGCTATCAGATGGGCCAGACCCAACCGCGTCGGGCCAGCAAAGGGCGGTGGCGGCAGTGGGACATCCAGATCCAGTCGCATCAGGTCAGCCCAGGGCGGTGGGTGTTGTGGCGACTGCGTCCAGAGGTATTGAAGCACCGGTGGCGATGGGAACGATCGGTCCAAAGCCGGCAACGGTCATGTCGGGCCTGCCCAGCGCAGCAGTGGCGGCTAGACGGCCGGATCCGGCCGCGCTGGACCAGCCCAGGGAGGCCTCTGTAATGGCGACGGCGGACGGAGGTCCTGCATCGTCGTCGGTGACGGGAGCAGGCAGAGCAATCCCGTCAGTGGCCGCGTCAGGCCGTCCCATGGCGGCGGCAGTGGGGAGCGGGAGGGGCGTGCTGTCGGGGGACCCTGCAACAGGCGGGGGAGGCGCGGCGGCGACAGTGGCAGCCCGTGGAGCCGCGAATCTGGCAGCGGCCATCCATGGTGGCCACTGGGAGGGTACGCAGTCGGCCGGCGGCAGATGTGCCATGATGAGGGAGGGAGGGAGGGAGGGAGGGAAGGGAGGAGAGGAAGGAGGAGGGGCCGGCGTGGCGGCGGTCGTCGCCGGGGAGAGAGGAGGGGAGGGGACCTAACCAGTTCAGGGCTGGTCATTTCTGTAAAACCTCTCTCTCTCTCTCTATATATATATAGCTGGAAAATCACAAGTAAAAAAATCAAGCAATTAGAAAAGAATTTCGAGTTGAATATTTGATCCCAGAATTTTGACAATTGGTATTTCGAGCAGGGGGTGACCACATGCAGACCAGGGACCAACGATCGACCGCTGGTCAGGTGCATCACGAACGGCTTGGTCCTGGCACGAAAGTAGCCCCCGAGCGCTGGATCAATTGTCGGGAACCTCCTCTCACGGAAGATTTCGGCGGATCAATTGGCGGGAACCGGCACTCACGGAGACTTCGACGGGTGTGGGGAGTTTGCGGAAGTGCGCGGATTTATGGGTACGGGGAGTTTGTGGAAGTGCGCGGATTTGCCTAGGCACGTGGGAGATCCGAAGTTGCAGGCTGCTACGGCTTGTGGAAGACCAGAAGAGGAAGGAGGTTGCGCATCATCAATTTGGGGCTGGTCATATCTGTAAAACCTTTATATATAGCTGGGAAATTCCTAGAAGAGGATTTTTAGTTGAATATTTGAGCCCGGAATTCCACAATATATCCTTTATTGATCTCTCCCCCTGTCCACAAATATATTCTATGGACATCAACGAGGACTTCCTACTTTCTAGTGTGCATCATAGATTTTCATCTATGTCTCTATGGAGCATTCAATCAGGGATAGGCTTGTTTTTTCTCTGTGTTTCTTCAAATTTAGTGTCTTACATTACATTTGTATAGTAATGATCATCTAGGTTTGTTTGAACTGCAGAAATGGAAAAAACAGCTATATTGTTGTACCTCCTGGGCCCTAGCCCTCATCAACAAATTGGTTACAAACTTGATAACCCTAACTGTAGCCACTATCATTCTGGGTATCTCTATCTGGAGTCGGATCCTTCTCTTGCATCATTATCAAGAATGGGTGATGCTTTCTTGAGGCCTTGCAATGCATCCATAAACTGAGATTTCTTGTGAGGTTATGATAAGCATGCTAATTCAACAGGGCTCTGCATGCATGATTATGTTTTTGCACTCCTGTGTTCCTGGATGGAACACAAGGCATAGTGTTGATCTTGGCACTGAGCCTCAATGACCTTGTTACACAGTTGATAGCTGCACTGGTGGTAGATGGAGAGCACAAAGTGATGTGCATAAGGAGACAGAATGAAAGAGAAGGGGGATGTTTGTGATAACTTATTCCTCGATTTAGTAAGTCGATGCCATTTCTCTGTTGAGAGTCTAGCCCAAACACTAAGCACTACAAGGTAGAATACAATCTGCACAAAAGCTATGCAAATAACAATCTTAGTATCCAACCATCTTAGATGTGATATTGCACAACGCCGGGGGCCTCAGCCCACGTCACAAGAAGAGGGTATGGTCTTCTTGCCTACCTTCCTAGGACACATAACAGGAGTGATGGAGCTTCATGCAGGCCAATGTGAGCCATAACCCTCCCTGTTGTTCCTGTTTTGTCATTAAATTTTATCTTATTAGATGTGTGTGTGTGTGTCCTCCCTCCATTTTGTCTCAAACTCCGTCAGTGCATGACAGTCTGTGTTTTTGTGTGTGTGTGGGTGGGTGGGTGTGGGGGTCCCTCCATTTGCCTCAAGCTCCGTCCCTGCACGACAAATCTCATATTCTGCCAAACCTCAAGGACTAATAAACTAATGGACTAGCTGCAGCTGCTTGGAACATGTTCTGTGGCCTTCAAGCCACAACGGATGGAAAAGAAGTCATAGTTAGCTGGCTGCTGCTGCATAAGCCCAAGGTCTTGTGGCTGCCTTTGTTGGCATGTTGGCCCTGGGCTGCACCTTCATATGCAGAAATACGCATATGATCCTGTTAGAGTGTATAAGTGAATTGTCTATCTTTTTCTATCAACTTAAGCTTTTGAGTGAAACTGGTCAGCGCATTGTAGCTTAATATGGTATCAGAGTCAAAGGTCTCGAGTTCGAATCCTGGCAGACGCAAGTTCACTCCTATTTCCATGTTTGAGGCCTGAGGGAGCCTCACGTGAGAAGTGTTGGAGTGTATAAGTGAATTGTCTACCCTTCCCCTTCCCCATCAGTTTAAACTTTTGGGTGCAACTGGTCAGCACGTAGTAGCTTAACAGATTTGTTACCTATTTATTGGACTCAGAATTTTGTACCCATGGTTTCAACCATCCTCATTAGCTAATTCACCATTTCATAATGTTTCAACAGTGTTAGAAAAATCTTGTATTTCTTGGCAAACAGTCAATTTGTTGGTGTTCATCATGTCCATTTGTGATTTGGTTCTCTTCTTCTGCTCGTATTGCTTATTGATGGTGAGGAGCGGTGACTTTGGGTTATGGCCAAGGCTAGAGGATTATCCCTCTTGACTGACCTGCTCCCCACAGACCAGGTCTGGTGGTGGCAGAGGTCGCTTTTCTGTATCCACATGCGCGAATGTAACTTAAACAGTCAAGGGGTGTGTGTGGGGTGTACAGGCTCGTCCATTTACAACAACCAAGTCTTTGTCTCAAGCACATTGGTCTTTGTCTCAAGCACGTTGGAATAGGCTAGATACAAAACCCCACAATTTTATTTATTTTTAAAAAATGAAGTAAAAGAAAAAATAGATATCAGGATAACAAAATGCGAGTAAACTAGGATTCTGACACATGAATTGCTAATTTTCATGTAGTCCTATCATGAGTCAAATCTCTAGGTAGTATGTACATTTCAATCCCTCAAGTCTCGTTTCACCGCCTCCTTCCATGTCAACATCACAACTCTTGTGCATATTCAACAAAGATTGTATTGTTTGTTGGAGCATGGTTATTTTATTCTATTCCCTTTTTTGTTTGTATAGTTCATTGCCATGCCAAGCCAGAAAAAGTTCTGTTTTGATTTGGTAACTTTATCCCTCAGAGAGCAAGGCCTCATAGGACTTAACTTTTGTGCCATGCTGTTTTCTGTTGGGGTATTTGATCATATGAAAGTAGATAAAGCTTGAAGCAAGCTTACTGAATTTTTTAAATCAATAGATAGTGCTAGATATCCAATGATGTGCATTTTGCCTAATCTGGGGTGCATGCTGTTGCATCTACTGCTAGTGTAGATTTATGTATTAGCAAGAGGTAAAATTATGTATGTTAATAGTGTCTGTAATTTACAGGAAGTGTATATGTTAAGCATTGCATGTCTCATGTCGAAAATCGCATGTCATGCAACAGCTTTGTCCATATGATATGCTGCGTAAGAAGTTTTTTATGATTTTTCAACATATGGGATTTCTTTCTGTTTACCTCACTTTATATTGGGATTTTGCAGGGAACATTTCCAACATAGACTCTTAAATATGGCGGCAAGACGCAATGTTCGGTACTCGCCTCTTTCGACAGAGGATAGGGATGACAACTATCTATCTGAAGGCGATGTTGACCTTCGGTTCACTTACACTCCAAAATCCTTGAGGAGGGTTCCGTGGAAGTCAATTGCCCTAGCAGCATTTCTCCTCCTCTTAGGAACTTCACTTCTTTTCCTTTCATACTTCATATTCACAGGTCACATGGAAGGTGATAATTCTCAGGCATATGTCTCTTGTTCCTGGGGTTCCTTGCATTTCTTCCTGGTATGTTCTGTAAATCCTGTCATTGTTCAGTATATTTAGATTAAAGTTACCTGTTGTAGTGTTAATTTCTCATTTTTACCCCTTCCCTTCAGATAGAAATTCATTTCTGAGAAAATTTTGTATGAAATAAGGCACTATATACTATTGTTATTATTAATTACTGATAAAGTAGTGCTTATGATATTAACTGATTGTGCTCTTTGATTTCATAGTTTACATCAGTTGAAACATTATTTTCCTTGCTATAATTATGCATGGACATCTCAAGACCATTTCAATTTTGCTGAAACATTTACATGCTCTAATATCATTGCAGGATTTTACGAGACTCGGGTCGCTTACTATTCATTGAGAGGAGCACCAGGATACACCTTTGCATCCATACCTGATTATTAGCAGTTTGGTCACCAGTGGAGATATTGAACAGCAACGGAGCACCTTGACACTTAAGTTGGATACTGAATTGGCACTCAGTGATGAATAGTTAATATGTAATGGATGTAGTTACATTCTGCATATTTTCTTCATTACGATCTAATGATATACTTATCATACAATACAAATTATCATTTCCTTTCCTGTATTCCAAAGCTAGTGTTGCATTTCAATCCTGAATTTCACACAGCGTACAGTTGATAAAGAAATATAGAGAACACCAACATAGCACGCAATTACAAACTATTAGCAACAAGCACACGAGGTTTATCATCGTGAGCAATCATACAAACTTGCAAGCTAACATGAGGTAAATTGAAAATGGGGAGTGGGATAGAAATGACAGATTTTTTTTTTGAAGATTTTGGGCTATTCTTGTGTCTTGTTGGAGCACTACGCCTTGAAGTTAAAGCTCCATCACATAATCCACCTTGGACCATGCGCTTTTTGGAGCGAATAGAATGCAATCTGGAATTTGCTGTAATCGTGCAATTACCATCATCAACTGTTGGATCTGCATTTTACGATTTATGCACATTTTTTTATCTAACCTTCGTCTGATTACGTAGAAAAATACATGCACCAATCGTAGGATGCTTATCCAACGGTTGACAATAATTGACTGCATGATTGCACCAAAATCCTAATTGCATTCTAACCCCTGCTCATATATGTAGTTCTTTTCATGCAGGACGTAAAACTAGTATAACACGAACGGACATAGCATCCACAGCGAACATCAATACCCATTGAGGACAAAAAAAAGATACTTGAACTCATCATGCGCTCCGCAGTGAGGGTTTCCCCTACTGTAATTTACTTTAAAAAAACTCATCAAGCACAAGGTACTCATAAAATCGAATGAGCAATTTGACCTAATATTCATAGTAGAAAAAACTTAAGACAAGATCAAAACAATGATTGAATCCAGTCGCTCTCAAAGATGAAAGGACCACCAGGGAAATGTCATAATAAGATGCTGACAGAAATGAGTAAACAAACCTTGTTGCCAATGTTTTCACATGAACATATTGGCGACGGAACGTGCCCATGGCTCCGTGGGAAAGGTTGCTGGGTGAAGCGCCTTCAGCCCGAGTTTGAGCCCCGAGTCTACGGTCTTGCACAGGGGCTCGTCCCTATTAAATAAATATTTCTGCAGCAATCTCTCGCACGTGGAGCCATAATATTAGTGCAACATCCCCGTGCACATCAGATTCCTATGCATCTGTTGATGTTTCGAAGGACGTGATGTTACAAATCATGTGTAGTTGTAGGACTGGTTGTGTGAGTGTGTGTAGGTATGCGTGGTGGAATGAGTACGTGTGTATACACGTGAACAGATATGTGTGTGGCGTAAGCCTTAAATATCTTGATCTCTGCAGCCAATCTAAGAAGAAGATTGTTATATTTAAGCTTGATTTTGCAAAGGCTTTGGACACTGTGGAGCACAATGCTATTCTATCAGTGACGTATCACATGGGATTTCCACCATCATGGATCAACTGGATCTATGATCCTTTTAGTACGACATCTTCCTCCATTCTTCTTGATAGTGTGTCTGGCGGGCCTTTTCAATGTCGACGAGGGGTAAGGCAAGGATACCTCTTAGCCCCTTTCCTTTTTGTTCTGGTCAGAGAACTATTGCAATACATCCTTAATGAGACATGGAGAAAAGGAGTCTTGCTTTGCCCGATTCAAACACACGGCAACCAAGGTTTTCCAATTCTGCAATATGCCGATGATACCCTCCTTTTCCTAAATGCTTCAAAGAAAGATCTTTTCTTCCTAAGAGGTATTCTTTATGGATTCTCGGCATCAACAGGATTACAAGTCAATTTTAGCAAAACTAGTCTGGTGTCAATTAATGTGCCTGCTCAGGAAGCTGACATTCTTGCTCGCGTGTTTGGATGCTAGTTGGGTTCCTTCCCACTACAGTATTTGGGCCTCCCTCTAAGTATCCAAAGACCCCTGGTTAGTGACTATAATCCTCTCATATTCAAAACGGAGTGAAAATTGTCAGCCACCTCAAGATTTCTCTTGCTGGTGAATGTGGCCTAGAGGGGGTGAATAGGCGTTGAAAACTTTTTTCTGCAACACTTGACAAATTCGTCAAATACAGGAGGGCCGGACTAGTCCAGTATCAGTACGGACTAATCTGGTGTGCTAGTTATACCGACGAAAAGATAGATTGTTTAATGTATTCTCCTCAAATGTTATAGCAGCGGAACTAAGTAAATTATCCAAACAACATGTTTAAGTTTTAGGATGATTAATTTGAATGAGGAATACAAGATTAATATAAGTTGCAAGATTAATTAACCCTATGCCCTAGATGATGATGATGATTGCAAAAGTAAATAACAAGAACACAAGAGACAAGGATTTTTACCTAGGTTCGATTTCACCAAAGAGATCTACTTCCTCGTTGAGTAGCCCATACAGAGTCAGGTCTCAATCAACCCTTTACCTCTTCAAGTCACCACAAAGGCCAACTTGAGTTTCACAATCACGAGGGCAATCACCAAGTCAGTGGGGCAACCTCACACGTTGAGGGCTCCCACAAAATTATAGAGAGAAAAGCAATCAAACACACTTGAAAGAATTACAACAAATACAAGAGTGTATAAGAGATCAAACCCCAAGAGCTTAGCAATGCATAGAAGACGATCTCCCGATCCCAAATCTGGATTCCCAAAAGATTTAACTTTTAAGGGTTTTATATGTGTGGGGAGAAGTGTTTTTGTGCTCTTGGGACAAGTGACAGTGCTAGGGTTCTTAGTTGTTCACTGTTGTGTACGGTTCTTTTGTTTTGGGGTCATGGATCAACTATTTATAGAGTATCCAGAAAAGTTGACATTAGGGATCCCGATGGCCGGACTAGTCCGCTCTGGGGACCGAACCAGTCAGGTGTGTTGTGTAAAATTTACGTAAATTGTGCAGCGCATCTAAAATCTTAGTTTGTGTGAGGTGTACCGGACTTGTTTATATTGGAATAGAAAGTTATCCAGACTAGTATGTGATGGGTCCAAAGACTCAATCGGACTAGTCCGCAACTGGACAGACTTGTCCGGTGCATGGTGATTTGTGTTGAGTGAACATCAAAAAGTTGAACGGACTTGTCTGACAAGTGTTCGTACTTGTCCGAGTGGGGCTAGTGAGTTGAAGGGACTTGTTTGGTTCTGTTCCGGACTTGTCCGTGTGAGAACAGTAAGTTGATCGGACTAGTCCGGTGCGTCAGTGTATTGCTTAATTAATTGATTTTAGCCCTTACCCTCTACGCAAATATATAAGCTCTTGGGATGTATCTCTCACACACATCATATACATTGATATCTACTTTGCACTTCCTTGATCATTTCGGTTTTTCCTTTTCTCGCTCCTCATTTGTCACCTTTTTGAGTGCACCATAAGTTTTAGTCTTTTTAGACCTGCATTCATCTCAACGATTTCATTAGAATCTCATTTGTTTGTCATCAATCGTCCAAAACCCACAAGAGAATGCCTAGATGCACTTTCAATCTCCCACTTTTTGGTGGTTGATGACAACCAATTGAGATTTTCACAATTAAGAGTAAACATTGATTTTCATAAAGTGTGCATATATGAGAATGACATATGAACAACAAAAAATTTCTCACATATATGCACTATTTATGGTGGGGTGCCTATAAAGTGTGTGTGGGCAGATATTGTGATGTGCATAATCAAAAATACAGCAATTATAGAAGCAACCATCACAAGAATATCAATATGAACATATCACGTTCATATTAAACAAAATAGGTATCCAAATAGAGATTACAATAATTTGAAACTTAAAAACACAAAAGATACATGTCTATGATCACTAGTCTTTAAGGCTCAAAATAGACTACTAGCACTACTAGTCTAGTCTCAATCTCTCCCCCTTTGGCATCAAGGCACCAAAAAGGGAAAAATTGAGAAGAATCACTCTTCGTCACTCCCTCTCGATCTTGTCTTCATCTTCATCTTTAGACTCATGAGCATGCTGAGGAGAAGGAGGAACAGTGACACTTGCAAGTCCAAAGGAGGTCAATTCTTGTTCTATGAAAGGCGCCATCTCTGTGATATTTTCTTTGGAATCCTCTAAAATTTGAGGAGATCCCACTGGCTCAATATCAATATTCTCACAGATTGCTTTGACGTTTGCCTTCATATACCTCCGGTGCCTCTTCCTGGCCAAGCTTTCCTTATGTTGCTTAACCTCCACTTTGCGGGGAGATGCAAAGATGGATGAAAGCATCTTCAATACACCACTAGATGACTCTTTGGAGGATGGAGGAGTAGAGGTAACAGTTGGAGTCCTTGTGCCTTCATTTTCTTGCTTTGATCTTTGTTCTACTGCGGGTGAGACAGGAGCATTGGGAACATTGTAGACTGGTGGCTTCTGGGGCTTGAGGCCAGCATGCTCAACACCTTTGACAAACTCAAGTCCCGTTACCTTCTCAATCATGAACATGATATAAGGTGCATAGCCAAAGGACCTATTCGGAGTGATTGAGTTATTCACAATGTCATTGTAAATATATTCAAAGACATCGAAGGTCCTTTTCTTGCTTATCACTTTCATCAAGGTCTTTAGAGTTCCTTGAATTGTCCTTGCATCTCCATCCTTTAGAGCAATAGTCTTCCTCAAAATTCTGATAAGCACCACAAAGAATGGCTTCAAGTACTTTGTGATAGGTGCCTTGTATGGCATTCTTGTGTCATAGAAGAAGGCTAGCTCATCCTTCTCCAAAGGCTTCAAGTTGTGAATCACAAGCTCATTTTCCAATGTTTCTTCGAGATGGAGTATCCTGGCAAACTCCTTATAAGTGGCACTATACTTGGATCCATGAGTCATCCAAGTGATCTCATCCCTATCATCACTGGCAATGTAGAGAGTAGAGTAGAACTAAGTGATGAGTTCATTGTTCCAATTATATCGGAAGGGTAGGTGATCCTTCAAGACATACCTCTCCAATACCTACAAGACTTCATGATATGCTTGACAGTTCTTGGAATGTAGATAAATCATATCCACACATTGACTGGCAACCACTGGATTTCTCACCTTTCTGTAGACATGCTCATAATAATCAGCATGGAAGTGGCTCCAAAACCTTGGGTCAGCTGATTGCTTTGGCTGCTCATAGACTTCAACCTTTCTGAGCTTGTCATCCAGGTCATTTCCGTTGCCCATGAAATCATCTTCTGAGGGTTGCCTGTTACACTGTAAAAGAGGTTTCATCTTTAGTGGACCAATGGGTCCACTTGCGAATCCTTTGCCCTTGCTAGTGCTTCTCATTGGTGCTGTTGAGCTAGAATTTGCACCATCCTTGCTATATGGCTTCTTGACTACTACCTTCCTCTTTCTTGGAAGCACATCATCAGGAGGAGAATCATTTGCATCATGGTCATAGCGCTTCTTAGCTCTTTTGCCCTGACCACTCTCTCGCGGTCATGCTCAGCTTCATAATCAAACATGATGTCATCTGATGCGGACAACATCATGCCTGACATAGGGTGACAAGGTGTGATAAGAATTGGAATTAGACTTTGTGGAGATAGGAATTTAGAGGTTCAAACTGTCAAGGGGTTAGACTTGTCCGATTTCAGGGTGCGGACTCGTCTGATTAACCGGACTTGTCCGCACCAAGCATGAACCCTAACATCATATTCCAACAAATCTAACTGAGATTGATGCAAAAAGGTAGGAGGACAATAGGAATACATACAACGATGCAATGTATACCCTAGGAATCAAGAAAAGTAAGCAAGATTTGAAGAAAGATGAGAACTAGGGTTAGCGTTTGAGTTTTACCAAAATTCAAAGATTTGAGATGGAGGCGCGGAGTAGAGTCCAGATTAGTCTGGAGGAGGGGGTTCTTCGTGCAGTGGGAAAGAATTTCCGTGGAGAAACCTTCGATTTTGGTGGCTCAAAGTGGAAATTGCCTTGGGAGCTCCATTTGAGAAGAGAGAAGGCAAAGGCGATTGTGAGGAGGAAGAAGGGAGGACCTGGCGGCTGACTAGGGTTAAGCCTGATAGTAACGGACTAGTCCGCATAGAGACCGGACTAGTCCGATACACCGGACCAAAGTCGGACTAGTCACTAGCAACGGACTAGTTCGGTGCTGACCACGGACTAGTCTGGGTCAGCTGGACAATTTAGGATTAGAACAAAGAGATTTTTGGGAATTTGATCTAATAGTGATCTAAAGGACAACATTTTACGAATAATCTTGATGAACATGACCAGTAAGTAATCAACAATCATACAATTGCAATAATTCACCAAGATTCAATAATTAAAATAGTTTTCAAGAGAAAATCGAGATAAGGGATGAATTTTTGCCAAATAAGTAAACTTTGAAGTATCAATCAGGTGTGCAATGTTTCAAGCCACATTTCGAGAGTAATGTACATTGAAACATTGCACACAAAGCATATACTCAGTATGGTATTGAGCCTAGATGCACAAGAGTATAATAAATTAAGAACATAGATTGATAAACCAGCTTAATACGATCCTAAAGCATTTATGGTCCTGCAACCTGTGTTTCTTCTTCATTTTGTTTAGCTCCCCCTTGATCATTGCCTCCATTGTTGTACTGATTATTTTGATCTTCTTGAGGTTGATTTTGTACATATGGAGCTATTTCTCGTGTTGGGGCTCTCCTTAATCATTGCTCTTCGGTTGTTGTACAATTGAGTCTTGTGCTAATGATTTGGGTGGAAATGAACTTTGATTTTCATTGTACCCCATGAATATTTTCTTTCCTCAAGTCATTTTTGTTTGTGCCCATCAAGCACCTATTTGAATCCATCGGATGGGGTACACCTACAAAACAGGATCATGCCTTGGTTCTAGGTACCCAAGCTAGCTTGGGTCCTTTGATGTTAGTGATACGACATTTGGGTGCCCACACACAAGATTTTGGACTCTTGTGGAGTGACCCAACATACTTGGCATAAACATTATGAAATTTATTCTTCATAAGAACATATGAGGCATTAAAGTCATGAAACATGATGTTTGGTCCATTTTTAGCTTTTTCATGTAAGGAAGGAACATGTTTGGTGTTCTTAACTTGATTTGAGCTTTCCTTGACAAAAGCAATCGATTGCTTGTTATTCTTGGGGTTTCTAGTTTTATGCTTTTCACCTCAAGAATATCCAAGGTCATCCTTGACATTAGGAGCTCTAGTAACCGAGTATGCACTTCGTGCATACTGTATTTTCTCCTTATCAAAAATGCCACCAGTAGGTGAATTTTTGATTTGTGCCACGTTAAGCTCATTTTTGGTCAAGAACCAAGTTAGCACAATTACAACTTTTAGGTGGAATAGACTTAATATTTGAATAAGGTGAGCTCTTATAAGAGGGGGAGGGAGCACTTTGCTTGAGCGATTTAACTTGTACTTGAAGGTGTTGTTAACTTTTGTCAAGTTAACAAGCTCATCCTTAAGTACAACATTCAAATCATTTAGATTTGAGCAAGTTTCCTAGCTCAAATCTAGCTCACTCTCAAGTGCTTCTCTCTTTTCCTTTTCAAGCTCGAGAGCCTTTTCAACCTCAGAATGTCTCTCCTTTTGAGGGACGAGCATATCTTCTTGTTGGTTGATAAGATCTTCCTTCTCAAATATTTTGTCCGTCAACATTTTAATTTTAGCTAATGCACTTTTACTTAATCCCTTAAACATGTGTTCATTTCCATCACTGCTATCAAACTCATCATCAGGGTAATGTAAATATGAGGGTTTAGATATGACCTTTTTCTTGCCTTCCATGGGCATAAGGCAAGTGTGGTTCGACTCCTTCCATCCTCCAAAGTTTGGAAAAAGAGTGGACTTTATGGAGGGCTTCTTGACGGCAAAGGTTGCCACCCTGTTTTCGTCTTCAAAGGACTCATCGTTTGAGTCCTACTCCTTGCCAATGTGTGCTTGGCCTACATGTTTCTTCTTCTTGAAGGTCTTCTTGTCATGTTGTTTAGCTTCCTTCCTTTTCTTGTCATCTTCTTAATATGGGCAATCATCTATGAAGTGCCCATATTCACGACAATTGTAGCATGACCTCCTAGTTCTGGACTTGTCTTTGTTCTTGCTATTGCCTTCACTAGAGTTGTCTCCTTTTCTTCTTCTCATCATGCGTTTGAATCTTTTCATGAAAAGCACCATCTCTTCATCATCCATATATGTGCTTACATCGTCAGTGTCTTCATCATCTTGCGCCTTATGGACTTTCTTGTCTTTTGATTTGCGAGTCGCCTTGAGGGCCACCCCCTTATTCTTTGATGAGGTGAGGTCGGCAAGATTCTTCATATATTGAGCTTCCTCTCCATCATCTCATGATTGATAATTTTGCCAAGAACCTCATTGGGGGTCATTTTGTGGAACCCTGGGATTTCAAGGATCATAGAGCATAAAGTGACATTTTGGGGCATGAACGCCCTAATCAACCTTTTGACCACTTCATGGGTTGTCCACTTCTTGATTCTGTATGCTCTAATCTTGTTGATTAGCATCTTCATCCGATTGTACATCTCTTGAGGAGTTTCACCATCCTTGATGGCAAACCTCCCTAGCTCCCCCTCATCATTTCAATTTTCGCTTATCGTACGGAGTGATTTCCTTCATCTACCGTCTTGAGGGTGTCCTATATATCTTTGGCACTTTCCAATCCATCCACCTTGGTAAACCCTTCTCGGCTCAAGGATGAAGTGATCACTGCAAAGGCTTGTGCATTGCGGTGAATTGCTTGTTCTTGCTCTGGGGTGAGTTCATCGTTGGTGTCTGGGATATCTATACCTGTACAGATTATATGCCAAATACTAGGATTAAGTGAGATTACATGCATCTTCATATTATATTTCCACATTGATTAATCATTGCCATCAAACTGTTGAGGTCTTCCCATGAGAATAGAAAGATAATGATTGTAGTTGTTAATCTTCTCATAATTAAAAGATATTAGGAGTAGTCTTGATGACTACCCCTTTTGTATTTTCATCCTCCTTATTGCCCTTTTGGCTTAGAAGCTTCTTCTAGAGAAGCGCCTTGAGTTCATGCACTTCTTCATCATCGTGTTCGTGCTCCTTGAGCACATCGAACGCCTTCGAGTCTTGTTCGTCTCCAATGATGGGCATTTTTGGGATCTCGTTGTTCTTGTTGGTGGTCATTTGTCTCCTGAGTGGTGAGTCTCGTAAAGGAGAGCCTTGCTCTTATACCAATTGAATGTGGTCTAGAGGGGGTGAATTGGCGTTGAAAACTTTTCCTGCAACACTTAACAAATTTGTCAAATACAGGAGGGCCCGGACTAGTCTGGTATCGGTATGTACTAGTCGGGTGTGCTAGTTATAGCAACGAAAAGATAGATTGTTTAATGTATTCTCCTCAAATGTTATAGCAGCGGAATTAAGTAAATTATCCTAACAACTTGGGTAAGCTTTAGGATGATTAATTTGAATGACGAATACAAGATTAATATAAGATGCAAGATTAATCAACCTTATGCCCTATATGATGATAATGATTGCAAAAGTAAATAACAAGAACACAAGAGACAAGGATATTTACCGAGGTTCGATCTTACAAAAGAGATATACTTCCTCGTTGAGGAGCTGTTCATAGTCCTTAAGTGCCATATTTAGACTGTCAATTCACCCATAATGTGCACAAAAGAGAGGCACAACATCGTGGTAGGGTTAAAAACTAACCAATACCGCAAGTGTTGGTGTTTATTTGTATGCAGGTGAATTTAGGCCAAAAAAACCAAGACATGCAGGGAGCAATGCATAAAATTGGATTTTGACGAATCAGGTGATGCCATGTGTCATCACATGGATCAAATGGGCCACCAACATAAGTATCCGAGGCCATCCAACGATGTACCACCCATATAAAGGGATGGGGCCCACCTGGTAGAGACCTGGAGGAAGCACAGCCCCAATAGGGCTGAGACCAGGTCGGCTGACCTCCATAGTCGATCGACTAGGGAGTGGCGCCAAACCCGGTCAAATGCCATGTGTTGGCTCCTCCCGACTTGATGAAGTCATGGGTGACTGATTCGCGTGTATTTGGTGGTGACAACTGACCCTTCTCCCCCCTATAAATAGAACCCCACACCTCACTTCACACACACACCAGAAGTTGAGAATAGAATACCACTCCTAAGGTTTAGAGTAGTCCTAGAGGCTGTCAAGTAGAAGGAGAGTGTGGTGAAGAGTTTAGGAGAAGGAGGCTTGGGTTTGTCAAGTCCCTCTTCTACACTTGTACCCCTACAAAGGTGTTACTCAAATCTAGTAAGCCCTTTGTGAATTCAATTCATGTTTGATTCTCAATTCATAGTAGTTTGCACAGTAGTTACTTGTGGGTTCATTGCTTTAATTCATTAGTGGTCTTAGTTGTATCTTTGTGTTCGAAACAACTAGAGTTGTGATTTAGAAGGTAAGCGTGGTGCTTAGGTTATAAATCACCAGTGAATATCTCGTAGACCCACGGATTGAAGAGGTAGGCAGTAGATGGTGATAGCCCTATCTATCCTAGTAATCCTCCACGTTTGGCTATGCCATAGGCTCTTGGCGGGAGTCGTCCTAGTGTTGCTAGGGGTAAATCCATGCCCAAAGCAAGCAGCTACCGCAAATTCCATTGAATTAGAATCAATACTTCGAATTTCTCTCTCTTCCTTGCCTACCAAACAACTTTGTGTCCTTGAGTGAATTAGTTCGTAAGATTAGCACATACGTTCCTTGGATTCGATACCCTTGGGAATACTCTCTTAAGGGGAAGTGTTACACGATAGTTTTCGTGCGCTTGCGGATTTTATTTTGTGACGTAAGAATGTCAACAAGCATTTCTGGTGCCATTGTCGGGGAACGATTGCTGTTAATCTTCGAACCTTGTTCACCCTTGTATCTATCTTCTTATCTTATCTATCCTTTTCTTACCACCACCACATATATGGAGCAACCCATCATTCTTTCATATTCTGCCCCAAAGGGCAAGTTCTGTGAGCCACCGCCTTTGGTGGAACCCATCTGTTCTACCAGCTATGAACTTCGCCTTGGCTTTATAGTCATGGTTCAATAACAATCCTTCTTAGGAACAGATTATGAAAACCCTTACCACCACCTATGAGAGTTTGAACAATTGTGTTCATGCCTTCTAATCAAGGATATGACGCAAGAAACTCTCAAATGGAAGTTGTTTCCTTTTTCTCTTAAGGAAAAAGCCAAACAATGGTACAACCACAACATTGGGAAGACAAACAAAAATTGGAATGAATTACGAGACATATTTTGTCTTGCTTTCTTTCCAATTGCCCGAATTGTTTCCTTATGGAAGGAAGTATTGTGCTTCCAGTAGATGGAGAAGGAATTTGTTGGTGCAGCTTGGGATAGATTTTCTCTTTTGAGAAATTCCAGCCCATATTTGTCCATCCGTGATCTGTTGCTTTTGTAACACTTCTATATGGGATTGAACAAAGAGTATGCCCTACATCTTGACATTACGGCTGGAGGATCTTTCCTCCATATGACACCGGAAGAAGGCAAGGATCTTCTAGACCGGATTCTAGAAAATTATTCCTTCATGATGGGTCTTAATGAGCCTCCTAAAGAGGAAGTAGTGTCAAGATCCGAGGATAAATCAATGAACAATGAAGAACATATTTCTTTCTTATCTCAAACCTTGCCAGAGGAATCCTCTCCTGAACCCGAAACTACGAAGGAAGAAGAAATTCAACCTTCAGAGTTTCCCTTCTACTTCGAGGAAGATATATTTGAAGATTTTGGAAATTCCTCAAAGTACTGTAGCCATAGGAAACCATCATTGCCATTAACTCCACCTGACCCACCTGATGGAGTGTTCGTCCAACAGACGATCAAGGAGTTAACCTCTATTCTAAGCAGGGAATGGACTACAGAAGCTGACCAGTCACCCGAAATCTTTTGGATGAACTCACCTTTGGCAACTACTCTATGTTTTATTATAGGGACACCAATGAAGGTACTATACAATCCCACTATTGGAGCAAATCTCATTTCCAATTCTTGTGCTCTCGCCATTCTAGGCGATGTGCCTTTGGAACCAACATGTAAATCCTTCCGAGATTCTTTCGAAAACATCCTTGAAGGATGTGGGGTTTTGCAACAGGTGTCTGTGAGACACAAAGATATTGAGGCTATCCTAGACTTCCATGTATTCAAAATCCAAGATTTTGATATTATGATTGGGATTCCTATTGAGAAATTTCTTGTGGAAATTCCTTTGGAAGGAAACCTCAATGTCAACCTTGGAGGGAGAAAATTCTCTATTCCTATCTTGCATCCCAAGAACACATCTGCATAATCTCCCATCCAAGATGAGCCTCTAGAGGAGGCTAGAACTCTTCAATTCTTAGCACCCCCCGAAATTGAAGGAGAAGAAGATTTCATCCAAGAGGAGGATGAATTTCAGGAGGTTGGATTGCCAAAAGAAGATTTCTTCCCAAAACCTTCTGTCGAGTTGAAAATTTTACCTCCAGGCCTACGTTATGCCTTTCTAAATGGCGATTTGGAAGCCCCCGTCATCATAAGTGGCAAGCTTTCAGATGGTGAGACGCTCAAACTCATTGTCTTGTTAGAAAAGCATAGAGCTGTCTTCGGCTATTCATTAGAGGATCTTAAGGGGATTAGTCCAGCGCTATGCACCCATCGCATTCCTATTGACCCCGAGAGTGTCCCCTCAAGGGAACCTCAAAAGGCGATTGAATAATGCGATGCGAGAAGTTGTCAAGAAGGAAGTCTTGAAACTTCTGCATGCCGGGATATCTACCCTGTTCCTCATAGTGAATGGGTCAACCCAGTTCAAGTAGTGCCTAAAAAGGGAGATGTGATGGTCGTTCAAAATGAAAAGAATGAATTAATTCCTCAACAAACCGTCATGGGTTGTAGGATGTGCATTGATTACCAAAAACTTAACAAGGCTACAATGAAGGATCATTTTCCACTGCCCTTCATAGAGTGGTTGGCAAAACATTCCTACTTTTGTTTCCTTGATGGGTATTCGGGTTATCATCAAATCCCAATCCACCCCGACGATCAAAGTAAGACCACATTCACATGTCCTTATGGAACTTATGCCTACCAGCATATGTCTTTTGGACTGTGTAATACTCCTGCCTCTTTTCAAAGATGCATGATGTCTATCTTTTCTGACATGATTGAGGAGATCATGAAAATTTTCATGGACAATTTCTCTGTCTATTGAAAAACCTTTGATCATTATCTGGAAAATTTAGATAAGGTCTTACAAAGATGCCAAGAGAAGGACCTTGTACTCAATTGGAAAAGGTGCCATTTTATGGTCTGTGAAGGCATCGTTCTTGGACACTTAGTGTCCGAGAGAGGGATAGAGGTGTACAAAGCGAAGATTGAAGTCATCGAAAAACTTCCACCTCCTATCAATGTTAAGGGAATCCGCAGCTTTCTAGGTCATGCGGGGTTCTATTGGCGATTCATAAAAGACTTCTCAAAAGTCGCTAGACCCCTCACTAATCTATTAGCTAAGGAAGCTCCCTTTGATTTTGACGATGAATGCCTTAAGTCATTTGATACACTCAAAAAGGCACTCATCTCAGCTCCAATCATTCAACCTCCCGATTGGACGCTGCCATTCGAAATCATGTGTGATGCTAGTGATTTTGCTGTTGGCGCGGTCCTAGGCCAAACCAAAGATAAAAAAGTATCATGCAATATCCTACACTAGCAAAACTCTAATAGAAGCTCAACTCAATCATGCAACAACTGAAAAAGAGCTATTTGTTGTAGTTTTTGTTATCGATAAGTTTAGGTCCTATTTGGTTGGATCCAAGGTCATAGTCTACACGGACCATGTTGCCTTAAAATACTTGCTGACCAAAAAGGATGCTAAACCAAGGCTAATCTGTTGGATTCTTCAACTCCATGAGTTTGACCTAGGAACCAGGAATAAGAAAGGAGTAGAGAATTCTGTGGCGGATCATCTCTCGTGTATGGAAGTCACTGTAACCATAGACATTCCTATTAATGACTTCTTACGAGATGATATGCTTCTCAAGGTGACTGACTCTCACCCTTGGTATGTGGATATAGTGAACTTCATGGTAACGGGATATGTACCACCAGGGGAAAACAAAAAGAAACTCATTTATGAGAGTTGTAGACACCTTTGGGATGACCCATACCTCTATCGAGTTTGTGTCGATGGCCTTCTTAGAAGGTGCATCCCATCAATGAAGGCACCAAGATTATTGAGAAATGCCATGCTAGCCCCTATGATGGCCATTACGGTGTTTACCATACCCAGGCAAAGATCTGGCAAGGTGGATCCTATTGGCCTTCTATGTATGAAGACACAAAAGAATTCATTCGCAGATGTTGGAAATGCCAAAAGCATGGAGGAATCTCTGCTCGCAATGTGATGCCCCTAACATATAATTTGATGTATGTGGTATTGATTTCATGAGACCTTTTCCTAGGTCCTATGATTGTGAGTATATCCTAGTGGTTGTAGATTATGTGTCAAAATGGGTAGAAGCTTTGCCATGCAAAAATGTTGATTGCAAGCAAGCTAGGAAAATGTTCCATGAGATCATTTTCCCATGCTTTGACACTCCCCGTATGGTCATAAGTGATGGAGGGTCTTATCTTTTCGAAACTTTTTGAGGGAGCTTGGTGTCCAGCACAACATTGCTACCCCATACCACCTACAAATAAGTGGTCAAGCAAAAACATCTAACAAGCAAATTAAGAATATTCTACAAAAGACCGTCTTGGAAATGGGAACGGGATGGAAGCATAAGCTACCCGATGCATTGTGGGCCTACTGTATTGCCTATAAAACTCCTATCGGCATGTCTCCTTTCCAACCTGTCTATGGGAAGACTTGTCATCTTCCTGTAGAGTTGGAACATAGAGGCCATTGGGCCATCAAGCGGTGGAATATGGACCTTCACAAAGCAGGAAAACAGCGATTGAGGCAACTTTCCAAGTTGGAAGAGTGGAGAGATAAGGCGTACTATAGTGCCAAAATCTATAAGGAAAGAACCAAAAGATGGCACGATAATAGGATTACGCCTAAAGAGTTCAAACCTGGAGATAAAGATCTACTTTTCAACTCTAGGGTTAAACTCTCTGGACATGGGAAGCTTAGAAGTAAATGGAAAGGACCATTCACTGTGGTAGAAACCTCATCCCATGGAGCAATCACATTCCAAGGTGATGATGATCGGCTATTTAAAGTGAATGGGCACTGACTCAAATTATTTCTTGAATCCCAGGAGGAGGAAGCGGAAAAAGAAATTGACGTGATAAACCTTATTGATTTTCATACGTTTCTTTAAATTCTGTCTAAATTCTCCATGTCCAATTAGTGGGCCCATCCAATTAT
Organism: Tuctoria greenei; assembly: GCA_036927565.1. Taxonomy (NCBI): domain Eukaryota; kingdom Viridiplantae; phylum Streptophyta; class Magnoliopsida; order Poales; family Poaceae; genus Tuctoria; species Tuctoria greenei. The sequence continues at coordinate 122,940,527 of JAYESD010000006.1, forward strand.
TTATCCATGGGTCCCATTTAACCAACCCACGAAAGCATAGCCCGAATGGAACATGGAAGGGTCCGGCCGAACCCTAGGGTCGGTCGACCTCCCCCTTGCGCCATCGACTTTCTGTTTTCTCATGCGGATTCTCCTGATGTATCACAACAAGACTCTCGGTGCTATCGTACTTTCCCAGCTTATATATTGATAGGAACAGAGAGGAGAACCTTGCACCATATGAAAAAACTCATCTCCTATTCCTCCCATCCAAGTCATGGCCGACAAGAAAATTGTGTCTCATGCCTCCTCTATCTCAACCTTCAACATGAGCGGAGACATTGTGTCGGCCAATGACAAGTCCACCCTCTCTTTGGAGTTCATCATGGCAATGGATGTCGTACCTCTCGCCATGATCCCGCCGCCAACGGCAACTCCACGTGGGCGTAGAACCACATCTCGTGGTGTTGCACGGTCGCTCTCCCCTCGGAGGACGCCCATGAAGTCGATGACACCTGCACGTCGTCAGACTCTGACTGGCCTTAAGTCAGTCAAGGCCCGTCTTTTTCCTGAAAAAGACAAGTCCCTTCCAAAGTTGGAGTCTGGCGAGGAGTTCATGTACACTCTGAAGACCAAGGATGGTGATGTAGTGAGCCACCACTACAGGTCACCTACGCGTACCTCGCCTGAGCATGTGGGAGACTGCCTCATTATCCACGGGGTGTGCCAGCCTGAAGGAGGCTATGCAAAAGGCTTTTTTAAGCAAGTGGATAATTTGGCGATGGAGGAATCGACGGGCTCATCACCCTCCAAGACTAGGTGTCACCTCTCGCCGCCTGCCATCAGAGGTCCACCTGGCCAATTTGAAGATAGCGATAGAAAATCTCCTTGTGCCCCTAAAGTGGCACAGCTTTCTAAAGAGTTAGCTTCTCTCCGTTTGGAGAACAAGAAGCTATCGGACTTAGTGGCTGAAGGGCACATTGAGAGCGTGTAACTGAAGGATGAGCTCATATCCCTCAAGGACATGATTGATGGTGTTCGCCGTGGCATGGGCACCAAGCTGCAGCGCGTATGCAATACCGTCGAGAAGCCCAACATCTGCAACGCTCCATAGTTAGGATGTCCCGACCGCATAGGATGCTTACTAGTTTAGGTTTAGTTATATTCCAAATTTTTATTTCATTAAATTTAGATTGAATAATATCTGCATCCCCATATTTTGAGTTCAATAAAGTGAACTTACTGGTTCATCTAACCCGGTAAACTTCCCCCTTTAGTTTATTTGTGTTGATTAAAGAATTCAGGGAACCAGTGTGGGGGAGGCACCCCAATTTCGCGAAATCCCGACGTGAAAAAACAACGTTGCATCTCAAACACGTCGCAACCGAACATATGACTCGACACGTCGAAACAGAGCAATAGAGAGGCCAGAAGGGGGTCGACCGAACTTCTTGGTCGGCCGACTTGGTGTGGGCCCCACTCGGCTCCGTTTCGCTCCACAAATTCGGTTTGGATTTTCTACCCCTGAATATGCATGCTACGTTACTGCTTGAGTTGATTTAATATTTAATACTGAATATGTGAAATCAATTCACCTAAACAGTTAAAATTTAAAACTTGATAGTCAAAATTTGTTTGAGCTGAAAATTTAAATACTTTATATTTTGATTTATTGCCTTGTTTATAATTCCCACAAGCAAAGTAGGAAAAACAAGTCATCTAAGCATTTGATTAGTGTGATATGGTAAATGAGTTATTCGAGGAGATATCTCTTTGCTTGAAATTGATTTTTGATGTTTGCATAATTTGGAGTCTTGAATTTTGCCTGATTTTCTCATTAGAAATTTAAATACCCACCGAGGCCATATGACACAAATTCTTGAAAACCACATGCATATACTACTTTGTTTTTTTCATTGAACTTTGTCAAACTCGTGACCCAATTGAGTGGCATGCATGAACTTTTTTGACTTAGAAATTCTCGTGCACCTTATTCACGCAAAAAATCTCACATTGAGAATTTGCATCCACCATTCATCCATCCAATAAATAAACTCCATTCTTTTTTGTCATCAAAATCTCTCTAGAAAAAATGAGTATAAGACATGGCTACGAAAAAAAGCATCTACTCTTCAAAAGAGGAAGTATGCCAAAAAAAAAGTAGCAATGTTTCATCCTTAAAGAGAGAAAACCATGGAGTCCACATATATTCATCCCATTCATGTGCACAAGGATTTTATTTGTCAAATTGTTTGTTGCATAAGTCTTTCATAGGATCAAGTTTTTGACTTAGTAATATATGAATTGCAATGTGTGTCACATTTATCCCTACCAAGCTCCACATATAGCCATATTTAGTATAGGGACAAAATTGACACGACATGCCAAGGTGATGATGAATATACTTTCAGAGACTTGAGAGATTCCAAATGAGATATAAGGGCAATTGTTGCTTTGACTTTCCGAATATAGCAAATCGTCAGATCATTTCGGCAGGAGAAGATCCAAGAGAACTACATTCCAACCATTCCACTCTTCAAACACCCAAGATTGATGTGGTAGCCACATTCCACGAAGGGAATTCATGAATTAAGGTATGAGTTGAAATATCTAGTATTCTCTTTTTCTAACTTATAGCAAATTTATAACGTCACCTGAGTTCTTTTTCTTGCCATCACTCGAGGACGAGCAAAGGACTAAGTTTGGAGGAGTTTGTTGACGGTCCTTAAATGCCATATTTAGACCGTCAATTCACCTCATTATGTGCACAAAAGAGACACAACATAGTGGTAGGGTTAAAAACTACCCAATTCCACAAGTGTTGGTGTTTATTTGTATGCAGGTGAATTTAGGCCCAAAATACCAAGACACGTGCAGGGAGCAATCCATAAAATTGGATTTCGACGAATTAGGCAACACCACATGTCATCAAATGGATCAAATGGCCTACAAAAGGAAGTATTCGAGGCCATCCAATAGTGTAGCACCCATATAAAGGGATGGGGCTCACCTGGTAGAGACCTGGAGGAAGCACAGTCCCAACAGGGCTGATACCAGGTCAGTCGACCTCCCTAGTCGGCCGACTAGGGAGTGGCGCAAAACCCGGTCAAATGCCACATGTTGGCTCCTCCCGGCTTGAAGAAGTCATGGGTGACTGATTCGCGCGCATTTGGTGGTGGGAATCGACCCTTCTCCCCCCTATAAATAGAACCCCACACCTCACTTCACACACACACCAAAAGTTGAGAATAGAATACCACTCCTAAGGTTCATAGTAGTCCTAGAGGTTGCCAAGTGGAAGGAGAGTGTGGTGAAGAGTTTAGGAGAAGGGGGCTTGGGCTTGTCAAGTCCCTCTTCTACACTTGTACTCCTACGAAGGTGTTACTCAAATCAAGTAAGCCCTTTGTGAATTCAATTCAAGTTTGATTCACAATTCATAGTAGTTTGCACAAGTAGTTACTTGTGGGTTCATTGCTTTAATTTATTAGAGGCTCTAGTTGTAGCTTTGTGTTCGAAACAACTAGAGTTATGATTTAGAACATAAGCGTGGTGCTTAGGTTAGAAATCACCGGTGAATATCTCGTAGACGCACGGATTGAAGAGGTAGGCAGTAGGTGGTGACAACCCTATTTGTCCTAGTAATCCTCCACGTTCGGCTATGCCATAGGATCTTGGTGGGAGTCGTCCTAGTGTTGCTAGGGGTAAATCTGTGCCCGAAGCAAGCAGCTACCGAAAATTCCTTTGAATTATAATCAATACTTTGAATTCCTCTCTCTTCTTTGCCTACCAAACAACTTTGTGTCCTTGGGTGAATTAGTTTGTAAGATTAGCACATACGTTTCTTGGATTTGATACCCTTGGGAATACTCTCTTAAGGGGAAGTGCTACATGACAGTTTTCGTGCGCTTGCGGATTTTTATCTGTGACGTAAGAACGTCAACAGGAGCCCACACAGAGTCGGGTCTCAATCAACCATTTACCTCTTCAAGTCAATATGAAGGCCAACTTGAGTTTCACAATTATGGGGGCAACCACCAAGTCGGTGGGGCAACCTCACACGTTGAGGGCTCCCACAAAATTACAGAGAGAAAAGCAATCAAACACACTTGAAAGAATTAAAACAGATGCAAGAGTGTATAAGAGAATAAACCCCAAGAGCTTAGCAATGCGTAGAAGACGATCTCCCTATTCCAAATCTAGATTTTCAAAAGATTTAACTTTTAAGGGCTTTAGATGTGTGGGGAGAGGTGTTTCTGTGCTCTTGGGATAAGTGGTGGCGCTAGGGTTCTTACTTGTTCATTGGTGTGTACGGTTGTTTTGTTGTGGGGTCATGGATCAACTATTTATAGAGTTTCCAAAAAAGTTGTCGTTAGGGATCTCGACGGCCGGACTAGTCAGCTCTGAGGACCGAACTAGTCCGGTGTACTACATAAAATTTGCATGAATTGTGCAGCACACCTGAAACCCTTATTTATGTGAGCTGTGCCAGACTTGTCCGTATTGGAACATAAAGTTATTCGGACTAGTCCGTGATGGGTCAAGAGACTCAATCGGACTAGTCCACAAATGAACGAACTTGTTCAGTGCATGGTTATTTGTGTTGAGTGAACATCTCAAAGCATCTAGGCCCCCATGAGGTATGGTTTCGGTGATTAATGACAACCATTGGATTTTACTAATGAATTTGTGAATGCAAGGTCCCCATAATCACTCAATCAAATGAAATAAACATGTTATCGGAGACCCATATATAATCAATGTATGAGATCAAATCAATTATGTGAAGACAAGAAGTGAAAGCTCTTATGTCAAAGTCACTCAATCAAAATTGAAGACACTTAATGATTGACAATCATCAGAGATACATGTTAAACAAAGTCTAAGAGTTCATTTGAGCATGACACAAAAATTCACTTAGAAACAACCCGAAGCAAACAAAACCAACTCACCGGATCAACCGATGATTCCTCAGAATAACACATCGGTTGAGTTGGTTTAGCTGAAGAAGAAGACATCAGAACCAAGTACTCACCGGATCATCCGATGTGAATGGCTCAGTAACATCGGTCCATAAGTACAATTTGCAAGATCATTGGACCAAGTGTAGCACCGGATCATCCAATGTACAGAGAAACACACACCAGTCGATTACTCCAGTAAGCATCAAGATTGAGAAAATTTTGGAGGAAGAGCCACTGGATCATCCGATGAGAAGACAGGATCAACATTGGTCTAACAACGGTCATATCTGACACAATGACATCAGCTAAAGTAACTTGACCGATGATAACTAAAGGGGAGATATCAGATCATCCGGTGTTCATAGTAAAGTTCTGTCAGCCTACTTTTCCAACGGCTATTTCGGGGAGGCTGGCTATAAATACCCCCTAATCCTGTCATTTCGTCAAGTCTTGATCACCAGACACCATGAACACATCCACAAGTGTTCAAGACCAAGAGCAATCACTTCCACACCATTTCAATCATCTATACACCAAGATTTAGGCTAGAACTAGCTAGAGAGAGAGCTTGTGTGCCACCATTCTGGGTGAGTGGACTCTCTATGATAGTGTGAGAGCCTCAAGGGAGTGCCCTTGGTGTTTGTAATTGTGAGGAGACTTCCGGAGCTTGCCAAGGCGTTTGTGGAAGCCCGGAAGGTCGAAGTTGTACAAGGCTTGAGCTCCACCTTGCCAAGGGAGGCAAACGGAGAGGAATAGTGAAGATCCCTCGTCTCGGTGACTTGGGTGTGGAAAAACCCCTTGGTGGGTGCCACAACGTGGATGTAGGAAGATCTTGACGATCTTGCCGAACCACGGGATAAATCCTTGTCTCCTCGGGAGTTTGCATCCTTCTCCTTCCCTTACTTTTATGCATTTTATATTCCGCGAAGTTTCTATCTACTAGAATGCATAGATAGTTTGCGTAGGGAATTGGGCTTTAGAAATTAAGTTTTATTGCTTAGAATTTTTCGAAGAAAGCCCAATTCACCCCCCCCCTTTTGGTCATTCGGTCTTTACAATTGGTATCAGAGCAAGGTTGCTCATAGGATCATTCTAGCTTCACCGCTAAAGAGCCAAAATGGCCAAGGTTGGGGGTTCGGTTCCATCTTCGAGGGCAAGAACTTTGCCTATTGGAAAGCACGCATGCGCGCTTACCTTGAGGCTATTGCTCCCGAAGTATGGGAAGCGACCCACGCGGGGTTTGGAGAACACAATTATGTTGGTGATCAAATTAAGTGGGATGCTAAAGCTAGGAATGCTATTTATGAATGCATCAGTCAAGATGTGTTTTCTAGGATTGCTAGCAAGGAAAAGGCTTGTGAAATTTGGGCTTGCTTAATAGAGATTCATGAGGGTTCTTCTAGGGTCAAGGAACTTAAATATCACATGCGCGCTTACCTTGAGGCTATTGCTCCCGAAGTATGGGAAGCGACCCACGCGGGGTTTGGAGAACACAATTATGTTGGTGATCAAATTAAGTGGGATGCTAAAGCTAGGAATGCTATTTATGAATGCATTAGTCAAGATGTGTTTTCTAGGATTGCTAGCAAGGAAAAGGCTTGTGAAATTTGGGCTTGCTTAATAGAGATTCATGAGGGTTCTTCTAGGGTCAAGGAACTTAAATATCACATGCTTAAAGCAAAATATGATGAATTTAAGATGCTACCTCATGAAAATGTTAATGAGATGTTCTCTCGCTTAAATGTGCTTATTGAAGAAATAAATGCTCTTGACATTGCTTCTCTTGGCAAGGGACTCATCAACCGCAAGATCCTCATGCTCCTTCCCAAGCCAAAGTACAACATCATCAACTCCATGCTCCAAAAAGAGTCACTTGACCACATTGAAGTATCGTAGCTCATTGGAGAAATACACGCTCATGAGATGAGTGTACTTGGGATGATGGAGCAATCATCTTCAAAGACAATTGCTCTAAAGGCCTCCACCAAGAAAACAAGCCAAAAGAAGAAGAAGGTGGTTGAGCCTAGCTCAAGTGAAGAAGAACAAGCATCAAGTGAAGATGATGATGATGAGCTTGCGTTGATGATGAGAAAGTTCTCACGCTTGAACTCCAAGATCACTAAGAAGGGATACACATTTTATCCTAAGAAAGGAGCATTTCTACCAAGGAGAGATGATCACAAGACTTGCTACAATTGTGGTGATCAAGGCCACATCTCCTATGATTGTCCAAGACCGGACAAACGAAGAGAGAACCACAAGAGCAAGCATCGCAAGCTTGAAGGAAGTGATGATGATGAAGAAGAAACCAAACCAAAGCCAAGAACCTTTGGGAAGAAGAAACATGACAAGGGCAAGAAGGCAAGGCTCTTCCCAAAGAAGAGAAATGGCCCACAAAAGGTGTTCATGTGTGAGGCAAATGAATGGGTCACCGACGAAGAAACAAGTGATGAAGAGAGTGAAGAGGAAGAAGAAAGCTTGGCCGGCCTCGCCATCGCCAACAATGATGATGCACCTCTTCATCCACCGCCCATGTGCCTCATGGCGAAAGGTAAAACCAAGGTATGTGTTGACTCTAGCAATGATGAGCTTTCCCCCGATGATTTAACTTCTTTGATAAATGAATATCATGCTATCATTAAAAGGGAAAAGAGTAAGGTTAAAGTGCTTGAAGAAACTCGTGCTAGACTTGAGAGCACTAACCTTGATTTGCTTGACAAGTATGAAAACATACTCAAAGAGCATGACACGCTCAAATCCCATGTCAAGCAAATTGAGGAAGAAAATGCTAAAATCAAGATAGACAATCATGAACTTAACTTAGCACACCAAACACTCTTGGAAGAGCACAACAAGTTAATACAAGAACATCAAACACTTAACCTTGCTCATGACATGCTTGATCAAGAGTTGAAAAATATGAAGAAGCAAACTCTTAATGATAAGATATCCATTACTTCTCATGCAACTAATGCTTTGCACAAGTCTTTGCCTTTGAAAGTTAATGCTAGGGAGAAGGACTTGTTGGAAGAAATTGAGAGTCTCTGCACTAGTGTGGCTAGACTTTCAAAAGGGGAGGTCAAACACAAGGAAATCCTCTTCCAACAAGCAAAGGCCTTCAACAAAAGAGGACTTGGATCCTTCCCGGTGCCCAACAAAGGAAAGGTGCCCTCACCGGAGCTAAGAACAAGCTTCATCAAAGAAGTTGGTTCTTATTGCCAACATTGCGAGGTCACCGGTCACCACACAAGGGAGTGTCCTCTTCCTAATCGACCCTCTCCCAAGCTTCCTACTAATTACAAATCTACTTTCAATGATCGCTATTATCTCTTAAGTAAAGTAGATGGGAAGGTGAAAGCTAGGTTCTTTGGCAAGGACATGAAGGACATGAAGGGGAAGCTCCCCAAGCAACTTTGGGTCCCAAAGACACTTGTATCACACATACAAGGACCTAAGTTGGCTTGGGTGCCTAAAGTTAAAAATTGAATTCATGTGTGTAGGTGAACTACAAAGCCGGAGGAAAGCATTGGGTACTCGATAGCGGGTGCACCCAACATATGACCGGCAATGATGGTATGTTCACCACCATAGAAAACTCCGGCAATCATGAACAAGTCACCTTTGGTGATAACTCTAAGGGCAATGTAATAAGCTTAGGTAAAATTGCTATTTCAAACGACTTATCTATTTCCAATGTCTTGTACGTTAAGTCACTTAGTTTTAATTTACTTTCTATTGCACAACTATGTGATCTTGGACTAACATGCACATTTAGCAAAAATGATGTTGTTGTGAGTAGTGAAACAAGCCAAGACATAGTCTTCAAAGGATTTCGGCATGGACATCTCTACCTAGTGGACTTCGCTAACAAGAATGCTAGCTTGACCACTTGTCTTTTCACTAAGACAAGCTTGGGTTGGCTATGGCACCGACGCATAGCGCACATAGGGATGAGAAAACTCAAGAAGTCATTCAAGCTTGGGATGGTGACCGGCGTGAAGGATGTCACATTTGAGAAGAACAAGCTTTGTAGCGCTTGTCAAGCCGGGAAGCAAGTTGCTTCACACCACCCAATGAAGACAATGGTGTCAACCTCCAAGCCACTTGAACTACTCCACATGGACCTCTTCGGACCGTCCACATATCAAAGCCTTGGCGGTAATCTCTATTGTCTCGTTATTGTTGATGACTATTCTCGCTATGCTTGGACTCTATTTTTAGGAGACAAGAGTGAAACTCCGGAAGTGTTCAAGACCTTCGCCAACTGCGCTCAAAGGGAATTTCAACTTCCCATCATCAAGGTCCGGAGTGACAACGGCACCGAATTCAAGAACTACAACATTGGGGAGTGGTGTGACCGGGAAGGCGTGAAACATGAGTTTTCGGCCACATACACTCCTCAACAAAATGGTGTCGTTGAAAGGAAGAACAAGACACTCATCACTCTTGCAAGAGCAATGCTTGATGACTACGGCACGTCGGAGAAGTTTTGGGCCGAAGCGATCAACACGGCGTGCCATGCCGCAAATAGGGTCTATCTACATCGACTACTTCAAAAGACCCCGTACGAGCTTCTCATTGGGAGAAAGCCCAACATCTCCTACTTTCGAGTCTTTGGATGCAGTGTTACATCTACCGCAAGAAAAGGCTCGGTAAGTTTGAAAGAAGATGTGATGTTGGTATATTTCTTGGTTATGCATCAAACTCAAAAGCATATCGAGTATTCAACCAAACCTCTGGTTTAGTTGAGGAAAGTTGTGATTTTGAGTTTGATGAATCTAATGGCTCCCAAGAGGAGAGTTTTGGTCATGATGAAATAGATGATGAGCCTCTACGAGAAGCCATGAAGAACATGACCATTGGAGACATCAAGCCGGAAGTTGAGGAGAGCCATGATCAAGGGGGAGATTCAAGTTCCAACAACAACACCTCCATGGCACCTCAAGTTGACGAAGAAGAGAAGTATGATCCATTGCCGACTCAAGACTCACAAGCACAACAACATCAAGAAGAAGAAGTCCATGATCAAGTCCAACCACAAGAGGAGCAACACGCATCACCTTCGCCAAGTGCTTCACAACCACTTATGAGGCATGGACGCATCTCCAAGGCGCATCCAACGGACCAAATCATTGGAAGTCCGTCAAGGGATGTAAGCACACGTTCTCGCCACTTTGCTTCATTTTGTGAGCACTACTCTTTTGTTTCGTGTGTAGAACCTACTCACATTGAGGAAGCACTCCAAGATCCAAATTGGGTGATGGCCATGCAAGAAGAACTCAACAACTTCATCCGCAATGAAGTTTGAGTGTTGGAGGAGCGACCCGAGGACAAGAACGTCATCGGAACAAAGTGGGTGTACCGCAACAAACAAGACGAGAATGCGTTGTGGTCCGCAACAAGGCAAGACTTGTGGCCAAAGGGTTCTCGCAAGTTGAAGGACTAGACTTTGGGGAGACATTTGCCCTGGTCGCCCAGCTAGAAGCCATCCGTATACTTCTTGCCTTTGCATCACATCATAGCATTAGGCTTTATCAAATGGATGTGAAAAGTGCCTTTCTTAATGGTTACATTAACGAGCTTGTTTATGTTGAACAACCTCCCGGGTTTGAAGATCTGAGGAATCCTAATCATGTGTATAGGTTGCACAAGGCACTCTACGGGCTCAAGCAAGCACCTAGGGTGTGGTACGAGCGACTACGGGACTTCCTCATCATGCAAGGATTCAAGATCGGGAGGGTGGACACCACACTCTTCACCAAGGACATCAACGGAGATTTGTTCATTTGTCAAATTTATGTTGATGATATTATTTTTGGTTCAACTAACGAAGCTCTTAGCCATGAGTTTGGCAAAATGATGTCTAGGGAATTCGAGATGTCAATGATTGGAGAGCTCAACTTCTTCCTTGGATTTCAAATCAAGCAACTTCAAGAGGGGACCTTCGTCTATCAAGAGAAGTACACCAAGGACCTCTTGAAGAAATTTGAGATGGGAGATTGTAGCTCAAGAAGCACTCCAATGGCAACCAATTGTCATCTCGACGCGCATAAGGACGGTAAACCTATTGATCAATCTAACTACCGTTCTATGATTGGTTCATTGCTTTACCTTACCGCATCTAGGCCCGATATCATGTTTAGTGTATGCTTGTGTGCTCGCTTTCAAGCGGCACCTAAAGAGTCGCATAGGAAGGCGGTCTTTAGGATACTTAGGTATCTTAAGCATACTCCTAGTGTGGGCTTGTGGTACCCTAAAGGTGCAAAATTCCATCTTGTGGCATACTCGGATTCAAACTTTGCTGGATGCCGCGTGGATCGCAAGAGTACCTCCGGTGGGTGCCACTTGCTTGGGCGTTCCCTAGTATCTTGGTCAAGCAAGAAGCAAAACTTCGTTGCCTTGTCCACGGCGGAAGCGGAGTATATTGCGGTCGGTGCATGTTGTGCTCAAATTCTTTATATGAAACAAACCCTTTTGGACTTTGGTATTAAACTTGGTTGTGTGCCTCTCCTTTGTGACAATGAAAGTGCGGTTAAGATAACTAAAAACCCCGTTCAACACTCCCGCACTAAGCACATTGATATTTGCCATCATTTCCTAAGGGTCCATGAAGCTAAGGGAGACATCTCCTTGAGAGGTGTTAGGTCCGAAGAACAATTGGCGGATATCTTCACTAAACCACTTGATGAGAAAACATTTTCTCGGCTAAGAAGTGAGTTAAATGTTCTAGATGCAACGAATGTCATGTAAGAATGCACTTCATATAGGTCTTGCCTAACTCTCAAAGGATAGGGGTGAGCAAGGGTTAGCTTGGGATGGAGGTTCCTTTGGTTTTCCCAAGGTTTGGAGAGTGGTTCTCCCTGAAGAAGCCTTTGAAAGGTTCAAACTTGGCAAGATAAATTTATTTTATGCCTTGCATGATGCCTGTCATATAGACTTACAATTTCTTGCATTATAAAATGTTTGGCATTACAAACGGTAGATTGTCACAAAGGGGAACCCACCTCATGAGAAAGAGACTTGTTTGAAATGCAATATCTCAACTCATATAAGGTGGAAAGAACAAAATGTTAGGTGCGTTAATGCCTAGAGGAACATGCTTAAAAGAGATAGAAGTCTTCATACTCTACCTCACAAAGCATGGGCCTTACATTTTATTTGGACATTTTCCTCCTATTTTTCTCGATGTTCTATTTGCTTTAAGGCCTAGCCAAGTTATTGGCATATTAGTATCTTTGAGGGGTAAGGGGTTGCCCAAAAAGTTATAAGACATGTGTTTCTCATGGCTTGTTTGTTTGGTGAAAGGACATTTATGGGATGTTATTGTTCTATAGTCATCGGATTATCCGATGCCTAGGTCAATCCCTCATCGGATCAATTGGTGTTCAATCTCCAAGTGCCAGTTCAGTCAGTATCTCAATTCAACCGACGAGTTCATTCTGAAAAACATCGGTCGATCCAGTGTTCACTCTTCTGGAACTATGCCAAATTCCATCGATGCTACTTCCTCCCACGTCGGACCATCCGGTGTCAACATTCCTCTTTTGAATACCCTTACTGTGCCATTCGACCGATGATCCCAACCCTCAACTTCGGTCCATCCGGTGTCAACTGCACTTTTCTGAAAAACCTTACTATATCATTCGGTCGATGCTCCCGTCGTTCATCATCGGTCCATCCAGTGTTAAAAAGTCAACTAGGGTTTGGGACCCACTATTTAAACTTTGTCTCGCCTCCACCGGTTTCTCTCTCCTGAGCCCGACGTCGCCACCGTCGATTCTCTCACCCTTACACCACCGCCGCCGCCGGACGCCGCCGCCGCCATCCGGCCGCCACCGGCCGCCGCCTCCAAGCACCGCCGCAGCCGCCGCCTCACCTCCGCCGCAGCAGCCGCCACCTCACCTCCGCCGCAGCCTCCACCGCTGCTCCATCAAGCACCGCCGCCGCTCTCCCTCACCACTACAGCGACGCCGCCGCCTCCTCTCGTGCATCACCAGTCGCCCCACGCGCACACCTCGCCGTCGTGGTGCCTCCACGGTCACCACCCCATCGCTAGGGTTTCCCGGCCCATTGATCTCCGTATCGTTCCGTGCGCGTGACTTCGTCAACCTCACTCTTGATCATCGCAATGGCTCGCGACAAGAAGAAAAAGGGCAAGGCCATCGCGGAGCCGGCCGCGAAGAAGCAAAAATTGTCGAAGGAGGAGAAGAAGGCATTGATGGCCGCTCGCGCCGCCGAGGAGCGTGAGCATGGCCGAGGAGGATCGCTGAGGATCCGCGAGGCTCGTCCGAGGCAGCCTCCTGTGATCAATGACTCCGAGGCCGAAGAAGAGCCGGTAGAGCCTCTCGTCCGCCGGCGCTCAGCCTGGACCCGTGGGGGTCATCCCGCGGCAGCTCCACGTTCGAGACCGACGGCTGTCGATCGTCGTGAGGACAGGGAGGCCCAGCGAGCCATCTACGAGATGGACACCATTGTCCATGTCGCTGAAGGGGTCCGGTTGACCGACTACCGGAAGATGAAGGCCAAGCAGCTTCGAAGACTCAGGTGGAGTGTGCTGCTTGAGGAGTGGTACCCACAGCCCCGGGAGGCTCTGGTGGACAGTCATTTCTGGACTGTGACGCAGGCGTCCCTCTACGAGACCTACAGATGCCGAGGCCACAAGTTGTTCCAGCACAACTTTCTGGATTGGCATCAGCTTGCCCTCGCAGCAGAGACGGAGATATTGCCCTACTTTGAGAGGTATAGAGGGCTGGTACACTTGATGTCCTATGAGAGGAGTGCTTACGTGGAGGACTGGGTACGCGTGTTCTACGCTACTCTCTACGTCTCTGAGTGCCGCAGGTCAATTGATTTCATGTTCATGGGACAGCACTATCACCTGACGAGGCAGACGCTAGCACAACTGTTGGGAGTGGACTTGCACGACACCTGCGTGCATGAGAGGGTCTACGGTCAGGCAGATCCACTGAGGAGGCCGCTCACTGGAGGAGTGGCACCAGCTCTAGAGGAGATATGTTCCCTGTTTGGCCCTACCTTCTCTCCAGACCAGCCGAGGGTATCGGCCTTGTTGACTCCAGCTGCGCGCACAGTGCACCTCGCCTTGTGCCGCACGCTCCTGTCGAGGTCTGGCTACTTGGAGAGGTTCACCAGCTTACAGCAGACTCTCCTGTTCTACATCATGAACGGGATGTAGTTCGACATAGTGGACGTCATCATATGCGAGATGGAGGATGTGATCACAGACGGAGTGGGCATGATGAGGCAGCTCGTATATGGACACTGGATCAGCTACCTGCTCACCATGATGGTTCCCGAGGGGTCCGCCGTGCATGAACGCCTCACTGACGAGAGCGTCACACGGTTCGGTCACTACCGTGCCCCAGCTCCTGGAGACTGCCGCCTTGGCCGTCCAGTCGAGCGTCAGGTCAGGGCTCATCTTTCTGAGGAGGACTGGTCGAACTTGGAGAAGGAGGATGAGAGGCTAGCTGAGGCAGAGGCACAGGGGGAGGACCTGCAGCACATATGGTCCGAGAGTGACACCGACGACAGTATCGAGGAGTACTTCCCTCCTCCTCCCTCACCCAGGCAGCACGACGCGGAGGCTGGAGGCTCTACAGTGCCACCACCTACTTCACCTCCCGTCACTGAGGCACAGGTCACTCAGCCGTCAGAGCTGACTTCGCTCCTCCAGCAGATGGTTGAGCAGCAGCGTCTGGACAGGCTGGCAGCTGAGTAGGCCCGAGCGGAGCAGGCTGCCCGCCTCCTTGAGCTCTAGCAGCAGCAGCAGCAGGAGATGCAGCGTCAGATCGCCTGTGAGAGGCGTGAGGACACTGACCGGCTGACTGGACTCATCGACCAGATGCACCAGCGCACCCTCGACCAGCAGCAGCAGACGCAGCAGGCGATGATGGGCATCCTGGGGTTGATCGCCAACCTCTACACCCAGACCGGGATTGCCCTCCCGTCGCAGCTGCCAGGAGTCGCTCCACCAGTCCTGGCTCCAGCTGTCGCTCCGGTGCCGTCTACGCCGATTCCCTTCTTCAGCATGTCTTCGCTTCTGGCTCCTGGTGCTTCGATTCACTCCCCGCTGTCAGCTACGATCCTGTTTCAGCATACGCCGGCTTCTGTCGTCAGTGCCCCTGTTCCAGCAGCTCCTACACAGCAGGCATCGACGGTGGCTCCTACGGCTTCGGCAGCTCCTTCCACCGCTACTCCAGCCAGCAGCTCCGACGACAGCGACGGTGACCAGTTTGTCATCACGCCTAGCACTCAGGATACTTAGGCACTCGGATCCCTTTTTGGTGTCTTGATGCCAAAGGGGGAGAAGGGTTAGAGGAGTCAGGGGGAGTAGAGGAGTCAGGGGGAGTGTCTTAGTCTCAGGGGGAGTCCTTCTTATGAGTCATCTTTTGTAATTTGGAGTTTAATTTGGAGTTTATCTATATTACATTGTGTAATTCGATGCATTTGGTGTTCATTGAGTACACTTATGTTAATTAATCGATTGAGCTTATTTGGTGTTACTCACTTATTCACACTTGAGTTATTGATTGATTTTGAGCTTTCAAATAATAAGTGTGATATCTTGTATTCATTGCATATCCTTTAAGTTTCATTCCTTTAAGTTTCATTCTATCAAATGTATTACTGTTGTGCCTTAAATTGTTTTGTTGTCATCAATCACCAAAAAAGGGGAGATTGAAAGCATCTAGGCTCCCATGAGGTATGGTTTCGGTGATTAATGACAACCATTGGATTTTACTAATGAATTTGTGAATGCAAGGTCCCCATAATCACTCAATCAAATGAAATAAACATGTTATTGGAGACCCATATACAATCAATGTATGAGATCAAATCAATTATGTGAAGACAAGAAGTGAAATCTCTTATGTCAAAGTCACTCAATCAAAATTGAAGACACTTAATGATTGACAATCATCAGAGATACATGTTCAACAAAGTCTAAGAGGTCATTTGAGCAAGACACAAAAATTCACTTAGAAACAACCCGAAGCATACAAAACCAACTCACCGGATCAACCGATGATTCCTCAGAATAACACATCGGTCGAGTTGGTTTAGCTGAAGAAGAAGACCTCAGAACCAAGTACTCACCGGATCATCCGATGTTAATGGCTCAGTAACATCGGCCCATAAGTACAGTTTGCAAGATCATTGGACCAAGTGTAGCACCGGATCATCCGATGTACAGAGAAGCACACACCGGTCGATTACTCCAGTAAGCATTAAGATTGAGAAAATTCTGGAGGAAGAGCCACCAGATCATCCGATGAGAAGACAGGATCAACATCGGTCTAACAACGGTCATATCTGACACAATGACGTCAGCTAAAGTAACTTGATCGGTGATAACTAAAGGGGAGACATCGGATCATCCGGTGTTCACAGTAAAGTTCTGTCAGCCTACTTTTCCAATGGCTATTTCGGGGAGGCTGGCTATAAATACCCCCTAATCATGTCATTTCGTCAAGTCTTGATCACCAGACACCATCAACACATCCACAAGTGTTCAAGACCAAGAGCAATCACTTCCACACCATTTCGATCATCTATACACCAAGATTTAGGCTAGAACTAGCTAGAGAGAGAGCTTGTGTGCCACCATTCTGGGTGAGTGGACTCTCTAGGATAGTGTGAGAGCCTCAAGGGAGTGCCCTTGGTGTTCGTAATTGTGAGGAGACTTCCGAAGCTTGCCAAGGCGTTTGTGGAAGCCCAGAAGGTCGAAGTTGTATAAGGCTTGAGCTCCACCTTGCCAAGGGAGGCGAACGGAGAGGAATAGTGAAGATCCCTCGTCTCGGTGACTTGGGTGTGGCAAAACCCCTTGGTGGGTGCCACAATGTGGATGTAGGAAGATCTTGACGATCTTGCCGAACCACGGGATAAATCCTTGTCTCCTCGGGAGTTTGCATCCTTCTCCTTCCCTTACTTTTATGCATTTTATATTCCGCAAAGTTTCTATCTACTAGAATGCATAGATAGTTTGCGTAGGGAATTGTGCTTTAGAAATGAAGTTTTATTGCTTAGAATTTTTCGAAGAAAGCCCAATTCACCCCCCCCCCCCTTTTGAGCATTCGATCCTTACAACATCATAAAGTTGAACGGACTTGTTCGGCAAGTGTTCGAACTTGTCCGAGTGAGGTCAATGAGTTGAATGAACTGGTCTGGTTTTGTTATGTACTTGTACATGTGAGAACAGTAAGTTGATCAGACTAGTCCGGTGGTGAATGGACTAGTCTGGTGCTTCAGTGTATTGCTTTATTAATTGATGTTCGCCCTTACCCTCTACGCAAAGATATAAGCTATTGGGATGTATCTCTCACACACATCCAATACATTGGTATCTACTTAGCGCTTCCTTGATCATTTGGATTTTTCCTTTTCTCACTCCTCATTTTTCACTTTTTTTAGTGCATCATAAGTTCTAGTCTTTGTAGATCTGCATTCATCTCAACGAATTTATTAGGATCTAATTTATTTGTCATTAATCGTCCAAAACCTATAAGGAAATGCCTAGATGCACTTTCAGCTAGCAGGACGATTACAGTTAGTTAACTCAGTACTAAGCGCTCTGCCGATGTATACAATGCGCACATTGTTGGTGCCTGCAACAGTTTTGGATGTCATTGTCTAGATTCGTCGCCATTGTTTATGAATGGTCCTGAGTGTATATCAAGATCAAAAGCACCTGTAGCTTGGAAGAAGTGCACTAAACCCAAGCTGAAGGGTGGTCTGGAAATAATTAACCTCCGCAACCAAAATGAGTATCACCTCATCAAGCACTTACATAAGTTCATGAATAAGATTAATATCCCCTGGGTGGAGTTAGTGTGGCAGTCTTACTACCCTAATAGAATAATAGAAAATATGTCAGCATTCCATTGGTCTTTCTGGTGGCGAGATATAGTTCGTTTCATGCCGAACTTTAAAGAAATTGCATCTTGTTCAGTAGGCAATGGCTCAACGGTGCTCTTTTGGCAGGATATTTGGAATAATTTGCATTTACAATCCCTTTATCCAACACTGTTTTCTTATGCTAAAAACCCTCATGTATCGGTGCAGACCTTATGACTGCTGAAAGTATCATGTCTTTGTTTCATACGCCAATTTCGATGAGGCCTTTTCAGAGTTACTGGATCTTGAGACCAAGCTCGCAGCTCTATGGAAGATAAAGCCCTACATATGGAGATCATTCAGCTACACCCTATCATTCAGAGTTACACAACAGCTTTGTTTCATTCATGGACTTACATATGGAGATCATCAAGGTTTAAAAAAAAATTATGCTACACCCTATCAGTCACTAAAGCCCCCAACCCAATTTGCAAGATTTGGAAGTCAAGGTGTAACAGTAAGCTTAAGGCCTTCCGATGGTTGCTTTTTATGAATCGACTTAACACAAGAGACATCCTCATGCGAAGAAACTACAAAATTTCTAACAATGATTATTGTTGTGTACTTTGTCGAAGATATTACCAAAATACTGCAATGCATCTGTTTTTGAAATGCTCCTTTGCAAAGCAGTGTTGGAGGATCGGATGTTGGGCATCCAATAGAACATGGTTCTGCCCTTCTTTCAAATGATACAAGAAGCTGCTAAGCAATTGTCTAGTCAGTTTTATATGGAAATTCTTATAATTGCCTGTTGGGCCGTTTGGAAAGTTCGAAACAGAAGGATCTTTGAAGGGGCTAACATATCAACTCAGATTTGGAAAGAGGCCTTTAGGGAGGAATGCTTCCTACAAGCTCACAGGTTCTCTCCTACTAAGTGCTTAAAATTTCTCGATTGGATCATGTGTAAACTGTGGTTTTCTTCTTTCTCGTGCTTCTGAAGGCTCTTCTCGAGCCATTTGAGCAGACTATGTGTATTTACTCTGTGTTATTAATTAATAACAGTAAGGAGTGACATACTGCTAAAATGAAGATGCATATATTGGAGATGTGGAATATTACTGTGGAGGACTCAGGGGCTTCAACGACTCAGGCAAGATTGTGCAAGAGGGTTGAACATAGTTCGAGTGGGGTCAATGCTCTTCTACAACCCAAGATGATCAATGTACTTCAACAGAGATTAGATTGGAAGGGGTTCAATCAGCTTGTTTCAGACCCGGTGACACAAGGTGTTGTTGGTTTGCAAGAATGGAGTGCACAATGTGTTGATAAGTTGGGTACAGCTGTGTGGCATGTGCTGATCAGGGAGCAGTTAGCTCTGGTGGATTCAGTGGTACTTGGCAAGCTTGACAAGGCTGTGGTGGATACTTATGTCAGCAGACTTCAGAACTCCTGTTCTTCCTGATGCAATTGGACACCATGTTTGGCTGCAGCTCAACATTGGGTCCAGCATCAAGCTACGATGCGAAGGAGGCACCCCAAACGACTGTCATTGACGATTCTACAAGGGCAATTGGTTTCGGATGGAGATGGCGCTTTCCTACAAGTGCAGCTCTGCCCGTCAGGCGTGCTTCCTCACCGGGTACCATAAGATAGGTGCTTGGGAGCAACCACATTTGAGGAGGGGATGATGTCATACCCTACGCTGATGGAAGACGAGTGGGTGTGGGCCAGTGGACTGAGTTGTAAGGGCCGGTGGGCTGAGTTGTAAGGGCCGATGGGCCAAGGTGTAACGGAATGGGTGGGACCCACAATCAAACACAGAAAGCAGAATCGGGTTTATGCCTCCGCGCGTCTTCTCCGCCTATTCGCAGTCGTCGGCTTGCTCACCGGCGAACCAGTTGCGTTCTCACGCCTGGGCCTCGGCGAGTCGGCGGCAAAGGGACGTGACACATGCACACCTCCGACGAACACAAGATCGTCATCAAGTGCCCCGACCATCGCTTCTTCACATGCGGTGTGTCGAGCCACTGCGCTGCCAGCCAGAAGGTTGGCATCGTGTCCTCAAGCCACACTCCTCTTGCGCCCTCCCCCGGCCAGTGGTGACACCCACACGTGCCGTGTCGTCCCCCAACCACCATGAGCTCGGTGTCACTGCTCGAGGCGTCAAGGGACGGGGAGGGGGGTGCAGAAGGGATCGAGGGTCGAGCTGTGTGCGTGAAGAGACCGAGCATAACCGCTTCGCCCGGTTCTATGAGCATGCTTTTAGATTCGGCTCTGCCGCATAGCGGATTTTTCTACAACACTCTAGATTTAAGGTCTGTAGATTTGTTGATCTGCACCATCTATTCATGCAAATTTGCAGCTAGAATTGCACCGTGAATCTAGAATGATGTCCAAATCCATTTAGCCTTGCAGCACCAATATCCTGGATGTCAATGTTTTCGATAAGGTTAATATGGGACCGTCTCTAATCTTTTTCTTAATCTCTCTATCGAGTACAATTGTAGTATCTGTTTTCTTTTTGAAACCTGGAAAAAAAACAAGGCAATGTCGAACTGTTGTCGAGCCGATCCATCGCCGAGGACCATCGAGGACCACCGAGCTCTGATACCACTTGTCACATCCCTTGGTTGTCGACTCCCCGAGGCCGGGGCGTGAGCGTGCGACGAGTTTGCCGGTGAGCATGCCGACAATGGCGGATAGGCGGGGAAGACGCGCGGATGTGTAAACCCAATTCTATTTTCTGTGTTTGATAGTTGGTCCTGCTGAGTCTCACCCGTAAGGGTATTAACCTGCTACACCTTGGCCCACCGACCCTTACAACAGCCCATCGGCCCTAACAACTCAGCCCACTGGCCCACACCACACACACTCGTCTTCCATCACGGCAGGGTATGACAGCATGGCGATCCACGTGGAGATGGTGCAGCTGTCGTAGCCGGCCTTCTTCACCTCCAGCATGTTGTGGATGCCCTTGGGGTACACAAACTCATGCACGCGGTCATGCAAGTGGGTGCCATGAGCATCAGAAGAGTTCAGAACGGAAGCAGGTAAGAACGTATTAGCTTTGAAATCTTTCTATGCCGTAATGATGGAGAAGCGGACCGAAGACGGGCGGGAGCCGAGCCAGGTGCATGAAGAGATCGAGCGGAGGAGCCGCTTCTCCCGATTCTACAAGTACGCTTTTGGATTCGTATGGTAGCAACATGGTAGACATCAGGACGGAGTCGCATGCGGACAGCCCTGCGGTTCTGCCGCTGAGAATTCACTTTCTACAATATGTCTATATGTTAGACAAATGTGAGGATGGCCAAATTTCTAAAAAGGAAGGCGGAATGGCGAAAAGGGGAGGCTTGCCTCGTCCTAGTCCTATTCACAGAGCAGTACTGCAGTAGCCTCCGCGAGCCACCAATACCACGGACTACGTAGTGTAGTGCGCGGCCGAAGCCTTCACGTATCGTGTCGGTTTCAGGTGAAGCAGCGGCGAGCTCGTGCAGTCGTGCGGCACCTTACCAGTTGATGCGGCTCGTGAGAGGGCCGGGCGCACTAAAGAGTTTATGGAGACTAACACATAATTGCCATAACGATGACATGAAAAGTTTCAAACCAAAACATTGTAGAATTTCCATTTTCCAAATTGGGACCGTCGAATTTGAAGTGATTTTTATTTTGTTGTATTCCGATCACGTTTTCAACAATATCGAACAATTCATATAGTATTGAATTAAATGATGCAAGTGTAGTGTTGGGTGATAGAGAGATAAGAAATGTTTAAGGGGTTGAAAATTACCTAAACAGAAGAAATATTAAGAATAAATTCAACTGAGGTACAGTGACTTGGACGGTGGATATCAACATACGCAAAAACTAGCAAAACAATTAATTTGAAAGGTATTCACATTTGCAAAGCTAATCACCGAATGTAAATTTCTAATTACAAATTGAACTACCAAAGTACAGAAAGGTATTCTCCTAAACGGCAGCTGTTAATTTAAATCCGGAGATTTTTGGAGAACTGGAAGGGCTACCAGCAAAATAGATTAGCAGAACGTTCACGAATTACTTCTTATATCTTGTTTAACACTTAAGAGCTAGTACGGAGCCGTGTATCTACAAATCAGCTCAGTTCAAAAAGATCCAAATCGAGCATGTACACTTGTGGCGATGCGATGAAGACTGTCATCTATAATTCTCAATTGGTAAGACTATTGACATTTACAACCAATGGGAGTATAACATAACAGATACTGCAACAAAACAGGGTGTGCAAGCTCTTAGATGGAGCACAGTGACTTCGCTCTTGACTCAAACCAATGCATAACTTACAATGCCAATTACTCAGCCATCGAGCGTGAAACAGCAAACTCTGGAACTGGACGAGAACAGAATAATGCTGCTAGATGCACCAAAATTTTATGTTATTTCATCTTCCTCTTTTAGTAGCATGGAAGATGCTGATGATGCATTTTGCAAGTATGTTCTACGATTACTGGACGCCGAGTTCTGGCTCCTCTGAGGTGCATTGCTGGATGATGATGCATTAGCGGCAGCATGGCTGCTGTTTCTGGCAGCTGGCACATCATGGCTGTGCTTCCCCTCATATGTCGTTATGACAGCCTTTGGATCTTGAGAAGATCTTTCGATATGCTTCTTCACATCACATCCTTGGTATGTGCACTTGTAGTAACTCCTACACAGCGCAGTAAAGTAGATATGTGAAATGTGCCTCGAGTTCGAATGGATTCTCCATAGAAGTTCAACATAAAGAGCAAGAAAGAAATCCTTGACAACTTAATAGTTTGAACTGCAAGTCACAGATATCATTTGAAACAGTTAAGTTGAAACAAAAGTTATCAAATCGCCTAATCGACCCTAGTCGCCTAAGGGTCGACTAATCGCCCTCTAGTCGCCCCCTAGTCGACCCCTAGTCGTCCAACCCTTTTTCATGATAATATCTAGTCGATACTACATATATGAACATACCTATGTGTATGTGTGTGTATGTATATATATATATATATATATATATATATATATATATATATATATATATATATATATATATATTGATTGAATATATCAAATTCTATCTGAAGTTATGGACATATTTAGAGAGGAATACTGCAATACATACCTGAACTCCTAATTAAGACAGCAGCAGCACACAACAGCTATGGAATATGGACAGATTCAGAGTTTCAGACAGCACACAGCAGCAGTTTTGATTCCTGAATCCTGATTTCCATAGCACACAGCAGCTATGGAGTATGCCGGGGATTCCTGAATCCTGATTTCCGTAGCACACGGCAGCTATGGAGTATGCCAGCGCGCGCTGAGGACAGGGGGCAGGGGAGGGTGTGGCGCAGACAGGGAAGGTCGTGGCTCGGATAGAAGGCGGCGCGGCGCGGAAAGGGGAGGGCAGCAGTGTTAAGCTAGTATGCGCTGACCAGTTGCCCTCAAAAGCTTAAGCTGATGAGGGATGGTAGGCAATTTACTTATATTTCAACACTCCCCCTCACGTCCAGGCTCCTTTGGGCCGCATACGTGGAATAGGAGTCGGCTGCAATTTTTATTTAATTTTTTTAATAAATTACGCCCGCCAGGATTCGAACTCGAGACCTCTGGCTATGATACCATGTTAAGCTAGTTTGCGCTGACCAGTTGCCCTCAAAAGCTTAAGCTGATGAGGGATGGTAGGCAATTCACTTATATTTCAACAGGCGGCGCAGCATGGACAGGGGCGCGGCGCGGACAGGGGAGGATGGCGGCGCGGCGCGAACAGGGGAGGATGGAGGCGGCGCGACGTCGTGGTGCTAGGGAGAGCGCGAGGCGGCTGCGGAATCGAGCGAACGTGTGCGCAGGGGGGGGGGACGTTGAGTAGAGGATCTCGATGCTTGTTGGGCCGCCGGCTTCAGGTCCAAAACCATTTGCCAACCCTAATCATCTGAACGTTTTTTCCATCTGATCGGGCGATTAGTCGTGCTAATTGGTCGACTAATAGGACGATCAATTTTCTGATCGGCCAGATCGAGTCGTTGACCCTGGTCGAGTTGCAGAGAGCGATATGGACGACTAATCGCGATTAGTCGTCCAACTTGATAACATTTGTTGAAACTGGACCTGCAGAATGTAAGGCAGCCCCCGGGCATTTTTTAAGATCTTTTCACATAGACCCAGAAAACCCCCAAACCCCTGCCCCACCCTTACACGGTGGCCCGTAGCTCATGTGAGAACGACCAACGATCTGGGCCGATCCTTACACTTGTGCTTTGGTTATGAGATAGACGAGAGGATTTTTTTAACCTCTACCTGAAATTCGCTAACTCCGCCTATGTTGTAATGACATAGCCGGTCCCAAGCCCGGGTAAAGGAGGAGGGGGTTGTGATAGGCTTGGCGAGCCAGCAACTAAACTTAGCCATTCTCATGGAAATGAAACTCATTGGAAATTCGTTGGGGCGTAACCCTCTTAGCGACGCGCCATACCGGAACCTGGGTATGGTGTTAAGTGGGCGAGGGCTGGGTCGCCACCCGCCTTAGTGGCGCGCCATATCGGAACCCGGATGTGGTGTTAAATGAGCGAGAGCCGGATCGCCATCACCTTAGTGGCGCGCTACATCATCGCCCGAATGTAGTGTTAAGTGAGCAAGGGTCTTTGCAGCTTCCTCGACGGATGCGAAGGGTAACGAAGCTAGCCGAGGAAACTAGGTTTCGGGTGGGTAGTTGGAATGTAGGATCCTTGACAGGAAAGCTACGAGAGTTAGTGGATGTTGCGATTACGAGGCGTGTAAATATTCTTTGTGTACAAGAGACTAGATGGGAAGGTCAAAAAGCGAGAGAGGTTGAGAATACCGGTTTCAAGCTTTGGTATTCTGGCTCGACGGGAACTAGGAATGGCGTAGGCATCCTAACAGATAAGAGCCTCAAGGATAGAGTAGTGGATGTCTGTAGACGAGGGGATAGGATCATCCTAGTCAAGGTAGTTGTGGGGGACCTTATCTTGAATGTCATTAGTGCTTATGCTCCACAAGTTGGGCTTGACATGAGCACTAAGAGACAATTTTGGGAGGACTTGGAGGATATGGTTAGTAGTGTACCAGTAAGCGAGAAGCTCTTCATAGGAGGAGATCTCAATGGTCATGTAGGTACAACTAACGTAGGTTTTGAGGGGGTACACGGAGGTTTTGGGTGTGGCGATAGAAACTAGGAGGGTAAGGATATCCTAGACTTTGTCGTAGCCTATGACCTATTGGTAGCTAACACCCTATTTAAAAAGAGGCTATCTCACATAGTGACTTTTACTAGTGCCCAACATTCTAGTCAAATCGACTATATCCTCACCAGGAGAAGGGAGAGAGGGGCATGTTTAGATTGTAAGGTGATTCCTGGAGAATGTGTTGTTCGACAACATAAACTTGTGGTAGCCGACTTTCGTTTCCACGTGCGTGTGTCACGAGACAAAGGTGTTAAAACCACGAGAACAAAGTGGTGGAAGTTGAAGGATGAAGCGCAACAATCATTCAAAAGGAGGATGATCGCAGAAGGACCTTGGAACGAAGAGGAAGATGCAGATAGTATGTGGGAGAAGATGGCGACTTACATTAGGAAGACGGCTAGGGAGGTGCTTGGGTGGACAAAAGGTAAGAAACTTGTAGATAAAGACACTTGGTGGTGAAATGAAGATGAAAAAAAAGCTATTAAGGAGAAGAAGGAGTCTTATAAGGGCTGGCATCATGAGAGAAGTGCAAGTAACATGGCGAAGTATAAAGAGGCTAAGAAAAATGCTAGGCGTGTTGTGAGTAAAGCAAAGGGGCAGGCCTATGATGCGCTATATGAGAGGCTAGGGACAAAAGAAGGCGAAAAGGATATATACAAGATGGCGAAACTTCACGAGAGAAAGGTGAGAGATCTCAACCAAGTCAAATGCATTAAGGATGAGGCAGGCCAAATTCTATTGAAGGAGGAAGAAATTAGGGACAGATGGCGGGACTACTTCAATAGACTATTCAATGACGGGAATGAGAGTATTAGGTTCGAGTTGGATGACTCATTTGATGACATCAACAGACGATTCGTGCGGAGGATACAAGAGTCCGAGGTTAGAGAGGCCCTAAAAAGGATGAAAGGAGGAAAGGCCCACGGCCCCGATGATGTCCCCATTGAGGTGTGGAGATGTCTAGGGGATGTAGCAATAGTATGACTCACTAAACTATTCAACTGCATTTTTCAGTCAAACAAAATGCCTGAAGAGTGGCGGAAAAGTATTTTAGTACCCATCTTCAAAAATAAAGGAGATGTTCAAAGTTGTACTAATTACCGAGGAATTAAGCTCATGAGTCATACTATGAAGCTCTGGGAGAGAGTGATTGAACACCGCTTGAGGAAAGTGACCAATATCACTAAAAACCAGTTTGGTTTTATGCCTGGGAGGTCCACTATGGAGGCGATTTTCTTACTCTGTCAGCTTATGGAGAGGTATAGGGAGCAAAAGAAGGATCTACATTTAGTGTTCATTGACTTGGAGAAGGCATACGATAAGGTACCAAGACCGGTCATGTGGTGGGCACTAGAGAAACACAAAGTCCCAACAAAGTACATTAACCTTATCAAGGATATGTACGATAATGTGGTGACAAGTGTGTGCGTAAGAGATAGTGAGACCGACACTTTTCCTATCACAATAGGGTTACACCAAGGATCAACCTTAAGTCCTTACATCTTTTCCTTAGTGATGGATGAGGTGTCGAAGGATATACAAGGGGATATCCCTTGGTGTATGCTCTTTGCTGATGATGTAGTGTTGGTAGATGAAACTAGGGATGGTGTTGATAGAAAATTGGAGCTATGGAGGCAGACTTTAGAGTCTAAGGGGTTTAGACTTAGTAGAACCAAGACCGAGTATATGAGATGCGACTTTAGTGATGTCGGGTGCGAGGATGGTAATGTTAGTTTACAAGGACAAGTAGTACCTAGGAGGGACACATTTCGATATTTAGGATCAATATTACAAAGCAATGATGGTATTGACGAAGATGTTTGCCACAGGATCAAGATCGGGCGGATGAAGTGGCGACAAGCATCTGGAATCTTATGTGATAAGAAAGTTCCACAAAAATTGAAAGGAAAATTCTATAGGACGGTGATCAGACCTGCGATGCTGTATGGAGCAGAATGTTGGCCAACTAAAAGGCAACATGTCCAACAAATGAGTGTTGCGGAGATGCGCATGCTACGGTGGATGTGCGGTCATACAAGAAGAGACAAAATTAGGAACGAAGTAATACGTGATAGGGTAGGGGTGGCACCGATTGAGGAGAAGCTAGTCCAACATCGCCTACGGTGGTTTGGGCATATCCAGCGGAGACCTCCAGACGCACCGGTTAACAGTGGGATTATAAAGAGTGGAGAAAATTTTAGGAGGGGTAGAGGTCGACCAAGGTTGACATGGCAGGAGGCGGTGAAACGAGATTTAAAGGAGTGGGACATACCTAGAGATTTGGCTCATGATAGGACTGCATGGAAATTAGCAATTCATGTGCCAGAATCTTAGTTTATTCGTAATTTGTTACTCTTATCTTCTTTCTTATTAACCCATTTCTAGAATAAATAAAATGTAGATTTTTTTTCCTTTCATCTTATTTTTTATTACTTTTCTTCAAAATTGTTGGGTTTCATTTCTAGCCGACCCCAACTTGTTTGGGACAAAGGCTTGGTTGTTGTTGTTATTGTTACCTAAAATTCGCTCCCACGAAGAGTCGAAACCAGGACCTCAGGAGTGCTACTCAGGGTACCTGGAGCCTGTTTGGTTTGTTGCCAATGATTACCTTACCAAAATTTGGTAGTTGACCGTAAAAGAAGTGTACGTTTAGATTGAAGCCAAAATTTGGTAAGCCAATAGACCTTATGTATTGATGTAGTTCATTTTTGTTGTCAACATTGGCCAAAGTTTGGATGACCAAATCTTTCACCAAAATTTGGCATTGCCAAAATTTGGTAAGGTATCCTTTGGTTGCAATCCAAACAAGCCCCTGACCACTTGACTCAGCCCCCTTTCCCAGTTAAGTTGTTTAAAAGCTACAGATTTTAATGTTCAGCAAGTTAAATAACAAGATGTATTTTGAGAAGTATATGTAAATAAGTGAGAACAAAGCCTTCTACCTATGTGTATTAAATATCCCACATTTGATTCGTGAAACCTCCTAACTAAACATCAAAGAGTTAGGACCACTGAATCTTATTACATAATCTTATCTGCTACAGTGCTACTGATCAACACCATGAAAGGCTGTTATACATTTCAAGGTCTTCTTTTCTCCAACACGTAGGAGAGTTGTGCATTATTGTATTAAAAGAAGACATTTCAAGTCTTGTGGACCAATTGCATTAATCTAGATCAACCCCTAGTACTTACAATAAACTCCAGTCAGATAAAAAAAATCAAGAGGGCAACCGAATAACGTCCAATATCCCAAATTTAGTGCTTCACAGGGGCCTGGGTACTTGAATGTCATTCAGTAGGAAGCATGTTTGCTCCAATTTTATACCATAAATTGGTGCACACGGAGAGCTCCACATGGGTTATCATCCTCTTCTCTCTTCTCTCAAGTCAGAACAGTGAGACCCAGGTATTTGGCAGCAGCATAATATGATCGCCTGCTTCTCACTACGTGCAGGATCTCAAAGAGACCTGCAACAGCAGCCTATACAAGGGAAATAATATTGTATGCTTCTATGCAGAGTCTCGTGGAAAGGAGCGGTCCGCTCGGCGGGGGGCGACGCGGAGGGCAACCCCGCCACCCTCCGCGGTCGTCCCCCCCCCCCCCCCCCCCCCCCCAAGCCGCTGCTCCAGATCCCCCTCCCGTCGTGCTCCCTCCCCCATTGCTGGCCTCCCCGCTTCGCTTTGGACGGGAGGCGCGGAGGTTGTCGGCGCTGCCTCTAGATCCGGGCTCCGCTCCGGTGAGGCCGGTGCTGGCCCTGCGGCCCGCGCGCCACCCGACGGCCTCTTTCCCGCTGGTCCCGTCTCCTACATGGAGCTCCTCCCGGCCTCCTGCTACCCCGACGGCTCCTGTGTTGGGCGGCTCTGATCTGGCCGCCCCCTCGCCAGATCCAGCGCCGCCACCCCCCTCTCTCGTCGTCCACGACTGCTCTCCACCTCTCTCCGCCCTCCGCTACCGCTCCAGCCAAGTGCCCCTCTCCACCTCCCCCACATGCGCCTGTCCCTGTGACGTGCAGGCCAGATTCAGCCGCCCCACTGCTCAGTGCCCCTTTCACCCTCTTCCTTGGGTCGCCTCCTCCCAAGCTAATGGCTTCTTTGCCCTCTGGTGCTTCTTCCACGACTGTCTTATGGGCAGTTCCATTCTCTTTATCTTCGGTTGTGGCATCTCCATTTGTAGTGTCATCTCCAGACCTGCCCCGTCCTGCTCCTTCCGCCGCCCCCTCCAGCTTCTTTTGGATGAGGAAGGGTTGATTGTCCACACCCAAGTTGAAGTATGTGGCATCAGCGCCCCCCTCTGTGGCAGCTGCACCGGTCACATCTCGGCCTAGTTCCACCTCTGCTAGTTCCCTAGTCTCTGTTCAGCTCCTCACCCTACCTTTGGAGCCCAACCTGCAGCTCTGCTCCACTACTTCTCCTCTTTCACTGCCTTTCACATGTACTGTGTTGTCACCTCTCCTTTCTCCACCATTGTCCCCTCCGAGGTCGCCTACCCCCAAGTCATCTCTCCCTCCTCTCTTGCCCTCCCCAACCTCGTTGGGCCCTCTCTTGTGTCGGTTCTCTTCACCCACCCCATATGGTTGCAGTCCTTGTCGGCACGTTGCTCGGTCAGTCCCTATGGATCTGATCGGTAAGTGCTTCAACTGCTTCTCTCCCAGTCACTTGGCTACAATGTGTAAGGAGGTCACACGTTGCTTCCGCTGCAAGGGAGAAGGCCACAAAGCACGCAACTGCGTGCTTGTTCATCGGCGCTCTTCATCAACCTCGCCTACTGCTTCCCTACCTCCATCATCAACTCTTGTGGCTACTTCTTCAGTCCAGGATGACATCGACATCACCACTTCCTCTGAGAAGCTAGAGTGTGATTGCAGTAGCTGCCTATTTTCTCTAGATGCAGCTGCTTTGGTTGATTCATTTAAGCCCTCTCCCTCTCTTGTCAAAGTTCGGCGAGTCGTCATCCACATTGACAAGGAGCCGGACCTCAAGCCGGCCTTGGGGTCCTATACTAAGGAAGCGAAGACTCTGTGGTCCCGCCGTAAGATCAACGATCCTCAAATGGTTTATCCAGCGTTCGTTGAACGATTGTTTGATGGGTGGGATCCTATGATCCTTGAAGAGGCCATCTCTTTTGGTGTGACACCCGATGTGTTGCCGCCTCCTAGGTAGTTGGATGGTCTTCTCTCTATAGCCTGTTTAGGCGGTGGAGGTTGTTGGTCGCTTGCTAGTTCTGTTTGGTTGTATCAGTTTGTACCGGTCGTATCAGTTTGTAACGGTCATGTTGTATGGCTATCTCGTCCAATTTCCAATTTTTTGATCAATGTAATTCAATGTCGGGGTCTCCCTTGCAGTTTTGGTTCAAAAAAAAACAGCAGCCCATACGATGGCTCAGACTGTTGGTGATGTGCCCAAGAGGCAATCATAACAATTCGGGTTCAGGCCTATTGGATATTTGATCCATAAGCAATTAGGGTACTAATGGGCATGCGACCTAAAAGCCCATTAGTACGCCTATAAATATGAGAGGTAGGGTTAGGGGCTAATCATCCCACCACGTGACAGCCCTAGCCGCCACCCCTCGCAGGCCTCACGCCGAGACCCTTACCGCGCACGCGGTGCTAGCACACTGGTGCACGGCGTTCCTCTCCGTACGTGTGGACTTCGTGGAGGCGTTGCTGCTACTGCTGCGCTGATCGGCTACGACGATCGTGATCGTCTACCTGCTGCTGTGACGAGGACGAGGACAAGACGAACGAGATCGTCTACTTCCCTTACACCGACGCGCATCAACGTTCCGCTGCGCTGCGCGTCTAGTGGTAACGATCCATGACCTCTGTACTCGCATGTTTCCTGGGTGATGCGGTAGAATTGCTAGAGTAGCTTACCGCTGATTTCCTAACAGTGGCATCAGAGCCGACTTGCGTAGTTTTTGCTCTGGATCTACTGCAGACATGTTCATACGATGAATTTTTCACACGGTTTTTGGGGTTTGAAATTGGTTAGAGTAGATTGCGATCGTATATGACTAAAGGGTCAGTTCGTGCTCCTTCTCTGCTGTGTGCGCAACCTGTCCCTACCGGCTGGAATCACCATCGGGACTAATCGCGTACATAGCTAACAGATTGAGCCAACAGACCACGGTCATGAGTCGCGATCTACTCATGAATAACCGATCACATTGAAAATTTGAGACATTCTGAATGTCTCGGATTCACGGTGATTTGATCAATCTGATGAGATTTTCATAGTGATTTCATAGATGCGATCTATATAATTCCGTTTGGTGTCTGCTATAGCGATTACGTAATATCGTTTTGCGCTAGAAACCGTTCTACGCTTAACTCGTTTTTGCAGGGAATGATGTGAATGGTATGGCCTAATGTGATGTGATAATCTGTGTGTAATATTCGTGCGGCCTGCGTGCTGCAAAATTAACACAACCAGGTTGAGGTTGTCACATAATTGTATAACGGCCTGCGTGTCGACCTGTGATGCTTGATCTCTCTTGTAATTTATTTGGTAGCTATTAGTTGTATTAGCTTCTTTTATTATCATGGAGATGTCCTCAAGCATGGTGGAGATGGAGATCACCACAAGAAGGGAGGCATGGCAGCTCAGATCTTAATGGAACCATGGCGATGGAGACCATTATAATTCTAAAGGCCATACTATTCACAATGTGATATTATCATATGCCTGTGATGCTTATTACTTTCTTTTCATGCTCTTCATATGGTGGATGTTTTGTCATGATAGAATAGCTTCCCTCACAAAAGTTGAGCATTTGATGCCATTTACCAATAGCTGCACCTATGTTATTTTGATCGTTGTGTGGTAGGTTTACCAAAGCAAAGTACCATCATCTATCATAATTCATAGGGTGAATGTTGAACATTCACATGCATAATGTTGGTTTACTCAACAAAGCTATCAAAACGGTTTTGGGCTTTATGGCATAGAGTTGGGAGCCGGAACATTGGATGTCACCCAACAAACAAGAGTCATATAGGGATATGATTAACAATTGTTGTTTACCTATGTCACTATTTTCCTAGCAGTGAAGCCAAAGCTCACTAGGAATTAGTGAATATGGATCTTGAACCACTATATATCGCTAGAGGGAAGACGATGATAATATAGTGGTAATATCTTTTATTAAACTGTTAATAGAAGATTGGTACATAACATAGTGTTAAACCTTGCATATTTATTTTCTATTGTAGATCATGTCTGCTAGTAACAATTCCGGTTTCAATTTGCGATCTGTGCTTGAAAAGGAAAAGCTCAATGGAGCTAACTTTATCGATTGGTACCGCAACCTGAGAATCGTTCTCAGACAAGAGAAAACCGAGTACGTTCTTCTGCAGCCTTACCCTGATAACCTCCCAGCTGATGCAACTAATGCAGCACGTAGAGCTTATACGAAGCACTGCGATGATGCGCTTAATGTAAGCTGCCTCATGCTTGCCACTATGTCCCCTGATCTGCAAAAACGGTATGAGCATACAGATGCTTATTCTATGATTGAGGGACTGCGTGGAATGTTTGAGAATCAAGCAAGAGCTGAAAGATACAATATCTCAAAGTCCTTGTTCTCATGCAAGCTGGCGGAGGGTAGCCCGGTCAGCCCTCATGTAATCAAGATGATTGGTTACATTGAAACTTTAGGCAAACTTGGTTCTGAACTCAAGGATGATCTGGCTATTGACGTTGTTCTCCAGTCGCTCCCACCGAGCTATGAGCCATTCATATTGAATTTTCAAATGAATGGCATGGAGAAAACTTTGGCTGAATTGCATGGGATGCTTAAAACAGCCGAAGAAAGCATTAAGAAAAATGCCACTCATGTGATGATGGTACAAAAGGAGAATAAAAAGAGGAAGCGTGTGACGCATCCTAAAGGCAAAGGCAAGGGAAAGGTTCCCGATGAGCCCTCAAGCTCAAAGTCTAAGCCAAAGGGCAAATCTGGCCCTTCTCCTGATGATGAATGTTTTCACTGTCATGGTAAGGGACACTGGTCTAGGAACTGCAAGAAGTACTTGGAGGATATGAAGAAGAAGAAGGGAAGTGAGACTTCCGCTTCAGGTATAAATGTTATAGAAATTAACATTGCATTATCTTCTAGTGAATCATGGGTATTTGATACCGGATCGATGATTCACACTTGCAAATCATTGCAGGGTCTAAGTGAGACTAGAAGATTTGCAAAAGGCGAGTTGGATGTTCGTGTTGGCAATGGAGCAAAGGTTGCGGTCATAGCTGTCGGAACTTACCACTTGTCATTACCCTCAGGATTAGTTTTGGAATTGAATAATTGTTATTGCATTCCTACTTTGAGCAAGAACATTATCTCTTCTTCGTGTTTAGAAGAAGTTGATGGTTATGAGATTGTAATAAAGAACAAATGTTGTTCTATTTATTACAATAATATTTTCTATGCTCAATGTCCATTGGTGAATGGATTATATGTTCTTGATCTTGAGGATAAAATTGTTTGTAACATTAATACCAAAAGGGCTCGTCATAATGATCTAAGTCCCACTTTTATTTGGCATTGTCGCTTAGGTCATATAAATGAGAAACGCATTGAAAAACTCCATAAAGATGGTTTACTAAGCTCATCTGATTTTGAATCACTTGACACATGCGAATCTTGTTTGTTTGGGAAGATGACCAAAGCACCCTTCACTGGTCAAAGTGAGAGGGCGACTGACTTGTTGGGACTTATACACACAGATGTATGTGGACCAATGAGTTCAATTGCCAGAGGTGGTTTTCAGTACTTCATCACATTTACCGATGACTTCAGTAGATATGGTTATGTCTACCTAATGAGGCACAAGTCTGAATCTTTTGAAAAGTTCAAAGAATTTCAGAATGAAGTACAGAATCAATTGGGCAAGACAATCAAATTTCTACGATCTGATCGTGGGGGTGAATATTTGAGCAATGAATTTTATGATCATTTGAAACAATGTGGAATTGTTCCACAATTGACTCCACCTGGAACGCCTCAATGGAATGGGGTGTCCGAGCGGAGGAACCGAACCTTGTTGGACATGGTTAGGTCGATGATAAGCCAAGCAGATCTTCCACTATCCTTTTGGGGTTATGCTCTTGAAACTGCTGCGTTTACACTAAACAGAGTCCCAACTAAGTCTGTTGAGAAGACACCATATGAGATGTGGACCGGGAAACGTCCCGGATTGTCTTTCCTCAAAGTTTGGGGATGTGATGTTTATGTCAAACGTTTGATGTCAGACAAACTCACTCCAAAATCAGACAAATGCTTCTTTGTGGGATATCCTAGGGAAACCAAAGGGTATTATTTTTATAATAGAGGGTAAAGTTTTTACCGCTCGCAATGGTGTCTTCTTGGAGAAAGAGTTTCTCTCAAAAGGAGTTAGTGGGAGCAAGGTGCATCTTGAAGAAATTCAAGAAATACCTGAAAATGTTTCAACACCCACCGATCCTATACAGGATGTACAAGATGTTGTGCAACCAGTTGATGAAACACCAGCCCCACGAAGGTCTACGAGGGTACTTCGTGCGACTGAAAAGTTAACGCTTCTAACCACAGAGCAGCATGACATGGTATTGTTAGACAATAATGAGCCCACGACTTATACTGAAGCAATGATGGGACCCGACTCTGAGAAGTGGCTTGGAGCCATGGAATCCGACTCTGAGAAGTGGCTTGGAGCCATGGAATCCGAAATTGAATCCATGCATGAAAATCAAGTTTAGAACTTGGTTGATCCAATCGAAGGTGTGAGACCTATCGATTGTAGATGGATTTTCAAGAAAAAGACTGATATGGATGGAAATGTTCACATCTATAAAGCGCGATTGGTAGCGAAAGGTTTCAAACAAATTCAAGGTGTTGATTATGATGGAACTTTCTCACCCGTTGCAATGCTTAAGTCTGTTCGGATTCTTCTAGCAATTGCTGCATATTTTGATTATGAAATATGGCAGATGGATGTCAAAACAGCCTTTCTTAATGGAAGTCTGACTGAGGATGTGTACATGACACAACCTGAGGGTTTTGTCGATCCTAAAAATGCTAGTAAAATATGCAAGCTTCAAAAGTCTATCTGGACTGAAGCAAGCATCTCGGAGTTGGAATCTGCGTTTCGATGAAGTAATCAAAGGGTTTGGTTTCATCAAGAACGTAGAAGAACCTTGTATTTACAAGAAGTTTAGTGGGAGCACACATATATTTCTGGTCCTATATATAGATGACATATTATTGATCGGAAATGACATTCCAATGCTTGATGATGTTAAATCCTCATTAAGAAAAAGTTTCTCAATGAAGGATTTAGGAGAGGCAACGTATATTTTGGGCATAAAGATCTATAGAGATAGATCTAAAAGGCTAATTGGATTAAGTCAAGATACATATATTGACAAGATATTGAATCGGTTCAATATGCAAGATTCCAAAAAAGGTTTCTTGCCAATGTCACATGGCATTACTCTAAGCAAGAGTCAGTGTCCTTCGACACCTGATGAGCAAAAGAGGATGAGAGCGATTCCTTATGCTTCGGCTATTGGATCCATCATGTATGCCATGCTATGTACAGCCCCAAATGTATCTTATGCTCTAAGTATCACGAGTAGATATCAATCAGATTTTGGTGAGGCTCATTGGACCGTTGTCAAAAACATCCTTAAGTACTTAAGAAGAACTAAGGATGCATTCTTAGTGTTTGGAGGTGAAGAAGAGCTCGTTGTAAAAGGTTACACCGATGCCAGCTTCCAAACTGATAAGGATGATTCTAGATCGCAATCCGGTTTTGTATTCTGCCTCAATGGAGGGGCAGTGAGCTGGAAAAGTTCCAAGCAAGATACAGTAGCAGATTCAACCACAGAGGCGGAGTATATTGTAGCTTCTGAAGCTGCAAAGGAGGCTGTTTGGATCAGAAAATTTGTTTCTGAGTTGGGTGTTGTTCCTAGCGCGTCCAGTCCTGTGGATCTCTACTGTGACAATAGTGGAGCCATCGCACAGGCAAAGGAGCCTAGATCACACAAACGATCCAAACACATACTACGACGCTATCACCTCATTCGAGAGATCATCGACCGAGGTGATGTGAAGATATGCAAGGTGCGATCTGAATATTGCAGATCCGTTGACAAAGCCTCTTCCACAATCAAAGCATGAGGCACACACGAGATCTATGAGTATTAGATACTTACATCAGTGATCATAATGTGTAGTGGGAGACTTGTGTCACAGCTATGTTTATGTACTATTAAATAAATTGTTATATGAGTAATCATTATCTACATTGATCATCAAGTATGTGACTTGTTCGTGAAACTCTTTGTTAAAAGTAATGTTACTCTAGATGATCCCTAGTCTATATCATTATATGAGATAATGATTGCATACAGACTAGCACATGTATTAATTGATGATCACGTTTCACGGATCATAGATATAGAGATATCAAATTAATAATGTGAACACATGTTAGTGAACATGGTGTTGGATTGACCCACTCCAAGACACTGCTGGGATTGTTATTTCCATATGTGCCATCAGTTGGTCTTGAGTGATACATCTGCTAGATCCTTAGACCTGAGATCGCCATTGTTTCTCACTATGCGTAGTTGTGTACTTTGAGACTACCAAATGCTACTCCGTAACTGGGTAGTCATAAAAGTAGTCTTCGGGTATATAATGAAACATAGAATGTGATGTGCGCGGATCAAGATGGGATTTGCCCCTCCTAAATAACAGGAGAGATATCTCTGGGCCCCTCGAGATTGTTGGATTTGAAAGTGCATGGTCATGCCAAGGTGATTAAAGGTTAATCACAGTGACTAAAAGTTAGTCACGAAATGAATCCACTATTTGATCGAGTGAATGGTCGAGCTATCACAAGGATGGCACGCATCTCGCCTTGAGCTTGACTGGTATCGTGAGGCAAAGGGATTAGCATGTTGAATGTATCTAGGTTCGGCCGATATGATCTTTATGTACATTCGGGAGTCAATATGTCCTGCTAGGTACCTCTACTGACTTGTAGTTGGAAATGGTTTCCATTCACAACCGACTGCTCATGAACCTAACGGGTCACACACTTAAGGAGTTGGAATATCGAAAATCTTGGCTAGATGATTGTCTCTAGTGCAAGTGGGAGATTGTTGGTGATGTGCCCAAGAGGCAATCATAACAATTCGGGTTCAGGCCTATTGGATATTTGATCCATAAGCAATTAGGGTACTAATGGGCCTGCGACCTAAAAGCCCATTAGTACGCCTATAAATATGAGAGTTAGGGTTAGGGGCTAATCATCCCACCACGTGACAGCCCTAGCCGCCACCCCTCGCAGGCCTCACGCCGAGACCCTTACCGCGCACGCGGTGCTAGCACACCGGTGCACGGCGTTCCTCTCCGTACGTGTGGACTCCGTGGAGGCGTTGCTGCTACTGCTGCGCTGATCGGCTACGACGATCGTGATCGTCTACCTGCTGCTGTGACGAGGACGAGGAGAAGACGAACGAGATCGTCTACTTCCCTTACACCGACGCGCATCAACGTTCCGCTGCGCTGCGCGTCTAGTGGTAACGATCCATGACCTCTGTACTCGCATGTTTCCTGGGTGATGCGGTAGAGTTGCTAGAGTAGCTTACCGCTGATTTCCTAACACAGACGAGATAGGACGTGATGGGAATGTGGTATGTGAGGGGTTGATAGTGAGATTTCAGTTAAGGACCAACTATATGGTTGAGGTTGATTTTTGGGATGTTTCTTTAATGATGCAATTCTGCATCC
This sequence comes from Tuctoria greenei, assembly GCA_036927565.1. Lineage (NCBI taxonomy): Eukaryota > Viridiplantae > Streptophyta > Magnoliopsida > Poales > Poaceae > Tuctoria > Tuctoria greenei. The sequence continues at coordinate 122,978,317 of JAYESD010000006.1, forward strand.
ACCTACTTCCTTATCAAGCCATCATCAGCTGTGAGTTCTTTCTCCTGAGTGCTTACCTCACAACCTACAAATCAGTACCAGCATTTTCACAATATGTTTTGTTTTATATCTCTCCTCTCAAAATAAAGGCTGGTGATCTGTGCTGCTGCATTGGTGACTTGGTACTAAATTCCTAATGTTATACTCTTTATAAAAATATCCATCAGACTTCTGCAAGCACTGGATAAAACAATAGACAACACTTCGCAGCACCCAAGCGAGCACATTGGCATGATTATATCATTCAACAAAAATGCAGTATGGACTGGGTTTAATAGTTCACTCGATGAAACAAGAGCAGGTACATTTCTAATCTGTATATTCTGTGGATGACACGATATAGGGAAAATCAGTTTCTTTCTTTTTAACACTTACATTCCTGTGTGTTTCTAATTTTCCAAAGAGTGGGACACAAACATATATAATTAGTATACAACCATACACAGCAGTATAGTCACTCCTATACCACATTAGTACTCATCTGCCATGTTTATATTCATTCAAGGAACAACAGAACACTGACATACATGGTGCGGATATATTAAAGATAAACTGAACTATTCAGATTATTCCAATCAAATGGGTCACTTCCAAAGCAAATGACACAGGTTGAGAAATAGCACAAAATGATAACAGTATTACCTTGGATGTGGATTTCCTTTTACAACTTTTTGTCCATACTTACGCCACCGATAGCCATCATCCAGAAGATCAACCTTGCTAGTAGTTTGCACGATGATCTTTTGAGCTGGTGTTGGCACTCGCCTGCCCAATAAATCTAGTATAAAGATTACATCTTGAAAATTTTAACTAAATAAATTGTTCATTATAGCAATCACCTTCTGTTTGCATTAGCAGGAACCGCATTTCGATTGCAAGCCCTTAATTCATCATTACCCTCATCCTCACTATCACTGGAGCCAGACAAATGCTCACATCCCTCTCTCCGTCTTGACAATGAAGGCCCCACAGGACCATTGTTTGATGCCTCAACTTTCCCAGAGTTATCAGGAGAGCCTGGTTCTGATCTTGTTGGATCAGCTTCATTCTCACGGAAATCATCTCCTTCATTTAGCAACTCACCGCCATCTTTGGACCTCCTTTTTGGTGGACGATGGTGGTTGTGCTGACCTCTGTAAATTATTTGAGTAATCTGCCCATCTGCTGACCGCTCCACTTTTTTCTTCACCGGGCAGCTTGAATTGGTGCATTTGTAGTAATTCCTTGGGAACTCCCCACCCTTAACTGCCTTTTGGCCATACTTTCGCCAGTTGTAGCCATCATCGGCAGGTTTATCCGCAGTGAGTGCAGAAGTTTGGAGTTCTGGAATCTCATTTGATTGAATATTGCTGTTACCTGTATATGATGACTGTGTTGGTACCACCTTGGTTGATGTTGATGTCAGATTGGCAGAAGAGTTGGCATTCTGTGACGTCAAAGCTGGCGTCGTCGTCGATGACAGAGGCAATGAGTAATCTGTTTGATTGACAATATTGTATGGAGAATGGACTGCTTGTGCTGTAACTTGTGCTAAGGCTTGTTGATGTGACATCTCAAAACTCCCCTGCAAGAAAGGTTGCAGTAACACAGATTAGCCAAGACTTGAATATATCTTATTTGCAAATGTAATAACTCTCAGTTAGCATAAGAAAATAAACAGCAACAAACCAAAAATTCAATAAAACTTAAAAGCAAGTGTCATAAACAGCAGCGGATTGCTTCTATAACTCTATTTACTTGGAATAATAGGAAATTGTTAAATTACTATGCGCTGAACGGTTGCACCCAAAAGCTTAAAGCTGATGGGTAAAGAAAGGCAATTCACTTATACACTCCAACAAAAATAACAAAATCGTTTCATAGAGCAACATGCAGGAATGGAACATCAAATTATACAATGGAAAAATAGGGTGGTAGAATTTTATCCAACCCACCTGGTAAGTTTCAGGCATATATAAACCAAGAAAGGGAGCAATCAGGTACGCTTTTAGAAGTTCGGAGAGTAGGAATTACTAAACACTGAGACTCGCTCCAAGCTAGGAACCAAAAGTAAGCAACAATGATTGGTCTTGCCCGAACCTAATCACAGCATAAGTAGGGCAACTTTCTTCTCTGTAATAAGGAGCCTTTTTTTTAAAAAAAAAAAAAGCTTCCTGTATGGATATCGTCCACAGTTCCACTTCCAAAAGAAAAAGGACAACCACAACACAGCCAGGAACCAATCTACAACTCACAGGTTCACGAAGCAAAAACAAAGAGAGTAACTTGCTGATCTCAGAGATTTTTCGCTTCAAGAGTATTTAGGATTCCGGATTACCACATGGCAATGTCCAGGTAACACAACCTTGGCTGATAAGCCTAATATCGCCTATTCAATATCAGCACAGTAACCTAAGGCACATAAAAAACATAACTGATAGATAGGATCAACAATATTTAACATGAATGATAGGATCAATACTGAACAATTTCTGTGATAATCTCTTATAGTCCCATATGTGCCATCATTCATTGCATGCACAGTAGCAACTAGCTAACGTGAATGATAGGATCAACATGTGCATCTTTCATATGCTACAGACTACATAATTTTCCGTAACAATCCTTTTTAAACTGTCAATTGAGAAAAAATATTTTGATGACTCCATTTTTTTGTTAAAATGCTCTCATCATAGTTTTATATAGCGGTGAGCAGGGCGTGGGCGTGTGGGGCACGGAGCCATGGATGGAGACGTGCGGTGGGAGCTAGGATTCGTGTGTCGCTTGTGGGCTGACGCTGCGCGTTGGGCCAAACCGATCGACCGAACAAAAATAGAACCAGTTCGGTTGACTGGGCTGGGCCAGGCCTGAATCTGTAATCGGGTATTTCGGGTACCGGACCCAATTACTCAAAATACCCGAAATTAATTCGGGTTTTGCGATTGTTTACCCGAAAATACATTCGGTTTTCGGGTTATTCGGGTTCGGGATTTTTCGGCTTTGGTATTCGGCTTTGGGTTTTCTGCCCACTCCTAGTTTTATACAATTGTAACTTCGCTACAATCAAATGCTGGCAACCAGTGCTTGGTAGTATGAACTGAGTAATTGTTCAATATTGTTAATGCAGAAAAAGTAATACCACAGTATAACAAACAATACTCTACATATTTTTCCATAATTGCGATGAGCAAACAAAATTATAGATCTATAGTTGATTCATTCTGTTAGTTGAATACTCAAAGAAATCTACACAGATAAATTGTGGATGTATAAAGGAACACATGTAAACAGAAGATAGTAATTCCAACGAACAGCATGGAAGAAATGACCCTGAGTTTTCCATCTGTTGGACTGTCTTTAGTCATTAATGTTAGCCTTTGAATCTGTGTAGTATGAAAGGGTTTAGCGTTGGTTTCACACTAGTGCATTGTGAAAGGGTTTAGCTTTGATTTCACACTACACTAGCTAGTCTATATAAAGTGTACCTATTTCCATTGCATGAGATGAATAATCAAGATATTATTCTCTAATGTGGTATCATTAGCCAGGCATCCCTAAGCGTAGCCCACCACCTCCCCCAGCCGTCGTTGCCTCATGGCGCAGCAACCGCTGCCGCCCGCTGCGTCACCCGCCGCCGACGCTCCCCTCCTAGTCGACGCGGCCACCATGGCCGGCACGCACCCTGGCGCGCCGCCCTTGGCCGGCACGCAGCCTCCAGCCGGCGCGCAGCGGTCGCTGCCTCCGCCGGCCGCCACCCCCTCCCTTCTGATCGGCGCCCTGAATGACGTTTGTCCATCTACCGCCCTCCCCCCCCCCCCCCCTTTAGTTGGCGTCTTGGCCTGCACGTGCCCTCTGGCCGGCGCGCGGCCGCTACTGCAACCGCTGGTCGGCGCACCTCCTCTGGCCGGCGCGCACCCTGACACGGTCTCCCTACCCGACGCACGCCTCCTCGCGGGCGTACCACGCGCACCTACCACTGGTCCGGCAGCAGGCGCGTCCCTCGTTGTCGCGACTCGGTACGTGTCAGCAACTGGTCTGACTGCCAGCGGCCCACTTGTCGGCCCCTCTGCCGTCGCCTTCATGACGGGCTTTGGACCAGACGGGCCTGCTGCCACTACGCCCCCGTTCATCGCCAGACTCGAGCCACTGTCGAATGTGAACACCACCGTCCTGCCGGCGATGATCGCTCCTATTGTGGGCGCCGCCGCTGCTCATAGCGTGGTCACTGCACCACTCTCCGGCACAAACCACCACGACGATGGCAGACACCCCCGGTGTCCTCGCGGCCCTGGCTGCTTCTCGCGAGCGCGAGTGGGCACTTGCTCTCGCCCTGGAGCAGGAGCGTGCTTCTGTGGCCGCTCTTTCTCACCAGCTCGAGGAGAGTGCTCACCGACCGTTGACTGCTACACACGAGCCTTCCTCAGACGTTGGTACGCACTCCGCATACTCGGCGTCACTCGTCGCTGCTCTACATGCTCACGCTGCTGGACTTCAGAATGTTCGGATGCTTGTGTCATTCGTCCTCAGTTCTAACTCCACCTTCTATGCTTGTTGGCGTAACATGTTCCTTCTCACGTTGAGGCGGTACCAGCTTGAGGACCACGTGCAACGGGATGGCTCCCCGTGGGACGACTCTTGAATCAGCATGGACAGCCTGATCCTAGCCTGGATCCTTGGGTCCCTCTCCGACGAGCTACACAACCTCGTCGGGCAGCGTGGTTGTGGTACTGCGGGTCGGGTGTGGCTGGTGCTTGAGTAGCACTTCTTGGGGAACCGTGCGACCCGGGCTCTCAACATCAAAGCGCGGTTCCAGAACACAGTCCAGGGTGACCGCTTCATCTCTACCTACTGCGGGGAGATGAAGAACATGGTTGACGCTTTGCGCGACCTTGGCAAGCCAGTCGCCGACAACACACTTTTTCTTCAGGTCATTCAGGGCCTGAACGAGCGCTGCAGTCACCTTTGCTCATGGCTTCTTCGTGTGGAGCCTCCACCGACCTTTAAAAAGGTCTGGTCTGACCTTGAGATCGAGGAGATCACGACTGGTGGCAGTGGCGGACCTAGAATTTTACTACAGGGTATGCCAAAAATATTATAAGCGACTTCATAAAATTATTTATCAATTTAGTAAATTGCTGTAAATTTTGTAAGATAATTGATACAATAAAGTAAATAACATGATAAATATTATACTAAATAAATTACAACATAAATTTAGTTATGAGATAAATTTACAATACTATTTGTCCGATTTTTTTAGTCATCGTTTTCTTAATGACATCTTCCACTTGAAAGAAAACTCGAATCATGTTGAAGGCTACTGATATCATAAATTGATGGTGATGACGCTGATGGGGCTCAGGACGAGGACCAGGACCAGGACCAAGGAATAGTCTGGTTAACCACAACATAGAGAAATGATCACAACAAAGAAAAATAACACAAACTTAGAGTTGCAAAAACAATTAATGTAATCGCCGACTCAGGTTGATTAGCGTTTGTGTTGCCGGTGCGTGTCTGCCTTTGCCGGCGGCGGACGGCACCGCAGTCTACAGCACTGTAGGTGACTAGAGAGCCGTCCCGGTAGCCCGTAGCAAGGTAGCCCGTGGCGAGATATAAAGTTGTGCCCGCAGGCCGCTTGTATTTTATCTTCGGAAGCCTTCAGCTGCAGCAGATATTGTTTTCGTGACTTCTGACTCAGTTCCCAAGTCCAACCAGCAAAATCTCATATTGATTTTAACAGGGAATCGGCAACAGACTAGCAACTGTGCACCTGGGCCCAGGGTATGCTGAGGCCCACCCGGCATACCCTGTAGGTCCGCCCATGACTGGTGGCCCTGCTGGCTCCGGGCCTGGCACAGCTTTCTACGGCTCTGGGCAGTCCCCGTGGCCACCCACGTTTGGAGGACCACCGCTGAGACCACCTGCTCCGTCTACTGCTCCGAGTGCCCTTACAGGCTCTGGGAATGGTAATCACCGACGCCGTGGTAAGCGCGGAGGACGAGATGCTGACGCCGGCAGCACTTTCTGCTTCTACTCCTGCCCCTAGAGGCGGTAGTGGTGGCACTGGTCGGGGAGCTGCACCCTGGCCCACACCCTACAACCCGTGGACTGGTCAGATCTCCATGTGGCCTAGGCCGTCTCCGGGCCTTCTTTCTCCACGCCAGCCGCGTCCTTAGCCAGCGTACTTGGCCCACCTGGGCTACAGTGGACCCGCCTACTGTGCCGGTGGGTCGTCGACTCAGCTCTACAGGGGCACTGACTACCCTACTGGGTACTCGAAGCTGCCGGCACCGCTCCAAGAGCTGCCCCTGGGGTCGGACCGCCAGTCACTGGCATCTTCGTTTAGCACCATGCACCTCGCACCACCTGCTGTTGCTGACTGGGTGGCTGATTTCGGAGCCTCGTACCACACCACTCCTAACGCTGGTATACTCTCTTCTACACACTCTCCTCACCCTTTGTTTCCTTCATCTATCGTTGTCGGGAATGGGTCTGTTCTTCCGATCACCTCAGTAGGTGACTCGGGATCTCCGAGTTCCTTTCAGCTTAATAATATTCTTGTTGCTCCGGATATCATTCAGAACTTGTTTTCTATTCGTCGTTTTACAACTGATAATAATGTTTCTATTGAGTTTGATCTTTTGGTTTATCTATGAAGGATCTTTCCACCCGACGTCTTCTTCTTTGATGTGATAGCCCGGAGCCCCTGTACATGCTTTGACTTCCTACTTCCACTGCATCTCCGACTTTTGCTCTAGCTAAGACAGCTTCGTCCACCACTTTGCACTGTTGGCTTGGCCATCCTGGCGTCGATGCTATGTCCAAACTGTCCAGCAGTTCAGTTATCTCGTGTGCTAGGAGCACACATGAGTCTTTATGTCATGCTTGTCAGCTTGGTCGCCATGTTCGACTTCCATTTTCTACGTCTGTAACTCATGTCGAGCATATATTTGATCTGATTCATTGTGATTTGTGGACATCTCCTATTATTAGTGATTCTGGTATTAAATATTACTTGTGGTCATTGATGATTTCTCGCATTTTTTCTGGACTTTTCCCTTACGTTTAAAGTCTGAGACATATGTCACTCTCTCTCACTTCTTTGTTTGGGTGTCTACTCAGTTTGGACGCATTGTCCGTACTCTCCAGTGTGATAACGGATGCGAGTTTGAGAACTCAGCGCTCCGTAATTTCTACTCGCACATGGCGTCTAGTTGCGCATGTCTTCTCCATATATCTTCCCTCAAAATAGCAAGGCAGAGCGCATGATTCGCACCACTAATGATGTCATGTGCTTCCTAATGTTTCAAGGCTCTATTCCCGCTCGGTACTGGGTAGAGGCCCTCCACACTTTCACTTTCCTCATTAATCGCCTTCCCACCAAGGCGATTCGGACATCTACCCCGTACTTTGCCTTCTATGGCAACACCGCTCTTTACGACCATCTTCGAGTTTTTTGGGTGCGCTTGCTACCCTAACCTTTCAGACACTGCTCCACGTAAGTTTGCACCTCGCTCTACTCAGTGTATCTTTCTTGAGTACTCTCTCGATCATAAGGGGTATCGGTGTCTGGATCTCACTACTCACTGTATTTTGATCTCTCGACATGTCATCTTCGACGAGTCCTCTTTTCCTTTCTCCACTTCCTCCTCTGCTTCAGCCGCAGAGTTGGACTCCCTGTTTTCTACTAACACCGAGGTTGCCACACCACAGCTGCCTTGGCCTTTTTCTGCACGTACGACACCCGTTGCGCCATGCGTGGCCCCAACGTCCTCAACATCGGTTTTGCGCCGCGTGCAGCCTCGGCATCACCGATGTCACCCGTTGCGCCACGCGCGGCCCCGGCGTCCCCGACGTCGACTGCTGCGGCCCGCGCAGTACCGGCACCTCAGGCGTCGCCGGTTGTGCCTCCCGTGGCCCCGGCGTCTCGGTTCACTAACTCTCCTCTCGTCTACCAGCGACGAGGGTGGGTTGGTGCTCAGGCTCCAGAAGCCCCGTCGTCCCCAGTGTCCCCAGTTGCGCCACGCGCGGTTCCGGCGTCTCCGACCTCCACTGTCGCGCCACGCGCGGCCCCGGCGTCTCCGACGTCATGCGCTGCGCCACGTATGGTCACAGTACCGCGGTTTGTCGACCCTGCTCTTGTCTACCATCGATGAGGGAAAGTTGGTGACCTGACGCCTGCTCGCGCCGAGCCCCCGGTGTACCACCCACCTTTGCTCCACCGGGACCAAGGGCATGTTCACCCGATGGCGACTCGACGTGCAGCTTGGGTCCTCCGGTCTGTTGAGCGTTTCTCTAGGATTGCCCTCTCGTCGACGACACCTCCACCATCCGCCACCCCTTCGATATCGCCTATACCGTCTTTCGTCGGTAGCGCTCTTGCCGACCCTCACTAGTGTCGCACTATGGGGGAAGAGTATGCGGCCCTACTTGCCAATCGGACCTGGGATCTTGTTCCTTGTCCTACTTGTGGAAATGTTGTCACAGGCATACGGGCAAGTGGGTGTTCACACATAAGAGGAAGATAGATGGCTCCCTGGAGAGATATAAAGCTCGATGGGTACTTCGGGGCTTTACTCAGCGCCCTGAAGTGGACTACGACGAGACCTTTAGTCCGGTGGTGAAGCCGGCGACGGTTCGCATCGTACTGTCGTTGGCTCTCTCGCGTTATTGGCGTGTCCACCAGTTGGACGTCAAAAACGCCTTCCTCCACGGTACTCTGACAGAGACGGTGTACTGCAGTCAGCCGACAAGGTTCGTTGATTCAGCTCATCCAGACATGGTCTGCAAGCTGAACAAGTCCTTGTACGGTCTCGTTAGGCTTCGTTGAGGCCAAGTCGAACACGTCGTTGTCTGTCTATCGACAGGAGGGTGACATTGTCAACCTTCTCCTGTACGTTGATGATATTGTGCTGACAACGTCTAGTCCGGCTCTCCTTCAGCGTACTATCTCCGCTCTATAGTAGGACTTTGCTATGAAGGACTTGGGCCAGCTCCACCACTTCTTGGGTATTGCGGTCGAGGACCGACCAAATGGTCTGATCCTTCACCAGTGACAGTACTGTCTGGACATCCTCGAGCGAGCGGACATGGCTGAGTGTAAGTCGTGCTCCACACCGGTGGATGCCCAGGCAAAGATCTCTTATGCCGACGGGACACCCGTCAGTAACCCGACTGCCTACAGGAGTCTTGCAGGTGCACTTCAGTACCTCACCTTCACCAGGCCCGACATCTCCTACACAGTTCAGCAAGTGTGCCTTCACATGCATGACCCACGGGAGCCGCACCTCACCCCTGTGAAGCGGATCCTTCGGTACCTACGCAGCATTCTCGACTATGGCCTCCTCCTTCGACGTGACTCGGCCTCCGAGTTGGTCGTCTACACCGACGCTGACTGGACAGGCTTCTCAGACACCCGCCGTTCCACCTCTGGCTACACCATCTTCCTGGGCGGGAACCTCGTCCCATGGTCCTCGGGTCCTCGAAGCGGCAGCTCGTGGTGTCGCGCTCGAGTGTTGAGGCGGAGTACCGAGTCGTGCCTAACGACGTGGTTGAGACTTCTTGGCTTCAGCAGCTACTTCAAGAGCTCCACTCCCCCGTCGCCCGGACCACGTTGGTCTATTGTGAGAACGTCAGTGCCGTCTACCTCTCCACCAACCTCGTCCAGCATCAGCGCACGAAGCATGTGGAGATTGATCTCCATTTTGTTCGTGAGTGACTTGCACGTGGCGAGGTCCGGGTTCTCCACGTCCCGACGACGTTGCAGTTCGCCGACATCTTCACGAAGGAGCTCCCGTTGTCGCTGTTCTCGGAGTTCGGTCTAGTCTCAACATCTGTTGTGGCTAGATGTTGGGACTGCGAGGGGTGTTGGACTGTGTTTAGTCATTAATGTTAGCCTTTGAATTTGTGTAGTGCGAAAGAGTTTAGCTTTGGTTTCAACTAGTCTAGTGTGAAAGGGTTTAGCTTTGGTTTCACACTACACTAGCTAGCCTATATAAGGTGGACCCATTTCCATTTCCTGAGATGAATAATCAAGACATTATTCTCTAATACCATCTAATAGCTATAACAATCCTTGGGCTACAAGGAAATAGGAGGGAGTCGAGATACAGCAAATTAGATACAACATCTCTTATATGTTGCATATTTTAAACCACTGCATAGTGCATACTAACCAGAGCAAATACTCATTTACTGCAATACCAAACCAGAGTAGGCTACGTTCGGATTATGTTTATCCCTATAGGCCGAAGTAAGAAACTTGAACCTTTGTAACTGACAAAGAACGAAGAAATGTGGCCTCTTTAGAAACCATTGTTGTTGAGGCGTCGTCTGGCGCCTAGGCGTCCAGACACTCCACTGGACTCAGCGCCACCGCCGACGCGCGCTGCCACCGTCGCCGTCCACCTTCTTCACCGCCGCCATGGTGTTGAGAGGAGGGAGAGAGTGAGGGGGGTGGGGGTGAATAGGGTTAGGGTAAGGTTCACATTAGTTGGGCCAACTTCCAGCCCGACCACCCAATGTCCGCCTCCGCCCTGATTCTTCCGTCCGCTGCAGCCGCCTCTGCTGCCATGCCATCTGGCGTCCGCCACCCGCCTAGCCATGCGCCGATTCACAACCTTGTTAGAAACTAAACAAAAGGTAGGCAGATGCGAAAACAGGTCCGCTGGTGCAAAAAAACATTTGAAATCATGGTTCATCCTGCTTTACGAGGTCAAACAACTGGAAGCATATATCTGACTATGTTGCAGCAGGACACCAATCAAATGAATTCAAGCACATGTTTTTTTATTTAAATGTCTGAATTTAATAGAGTTCCAATCAGCTAATTAAAATTTTCATTTTAAACTGTGCAAGAAGACATGTATGAACATCTTAAAAGCCACCTAACTACCTTTTAAACATGGATGTCACTAAGCACTTAAGTGCAGGAGGTGAATGCTCACTAAGAACTTGAATATTGATTGCATCATCAGAACCACAACAGAGTCACTGCATAACTGAATGTCACGTCCTATTCAAATCATCTGCACCATTTGGTTGACTCCTCATAATAAAGAATATTACAATGCTATAATCTGAAAGTGAATAAGCAATCATACACATAGACTATGAACTTGTTTGGCAAAGCTTAAACTTGTTGAAAAAACAACTTATTTGGAACACTGGTGAAAAGAAATTTGTGCTTATATCATGTCTTTAGTTCCTTCTGAGAAACAACTGAACTAATAAGTTAAGTTGTCGTAGAAGCTTGGTCTTTGGGATAGCTTCTACTTATTTCTATGAATAAGTTGTACCTATAGGTGGTCATATGTGACGGGCCAGATGGGCCGGCCCAAGGCCCGCAAAAAACGGCATGGCCCAAGCACGACACGGCCCAAAGAAAATGGGCCCGTGCCGGCCCACGGCCCGTTGCGGGCCGTGCCCGGGCCTCGACTTCCAACCCGTCGAGCTTGTCGGCACGGCCTGTTTAGGCTCGGCACGGTCAGCCGTCGGGCTGGCCCAGCACGGCACGGCCCGTTTAGGACCGAATGATGATTTTTTTGTTTTTTAATATATTTTTAACTGAAACGGGCTGCACGGCCCGTTTAGCCCGGCACGCATAAAATGAAGTTGGTCGGTGCCCGAACCTTGACTTCCGGTCCGCGGGGCGGCCCCGCATGGCCCGATTTTTTCCGGGCCAGGTCAAGGCTTCTAAGGCCCGAGCCCGGCCGGGCTCGGGCCGGCCCGGCACGACCCGTTGGCCAATATAGTTGTAACAGAATTTATGCCAAAGAGGGACTATGGGGCTGTTTGGATTGGTACCATAAATTGCCACACATTCTTGCCTAAAGTGACTAAGGTTAGCTTTGCCACAAAAGTGTGGCAACGCTATTGAGGTACTAACCTTAGGCAAGTTGTCGCAAGAATTTTGTGTGTATGATATGTGGACCAAATGACTAAGAAGTTAGGCAGCCTTAGCTGTGGCAGAAACCAAACACTTACTACGAAATTTGTGGCTGCCTAAGCTTAGTTGTGGCAACAATCCAAATAGACCCTATGTGTACTGCAAATGGGAGATCGGGCAGCACGAATAAAAGAAGGATGATGATCGAGGGCATATAATAGACCGTTGTCAAGAAGAATAAGCAACTCATCCTTGAAGGGGGGGAGGGCATATTTGCACACCCCTTAAATATGTTAGTGGCACTGCAGCAGGACCATCTCAACCGAGTAATCCACATAAAAACGAGATCTTTAGACTGGTCAGCATTAACAGTCTGTGAAATGCACTTCTAGCTTAATTAGATAGCTCAGAGACCCCATTTGACTGTACAGCAGAAACAAACATTATCAAACCAATCTGTTAGCAGTCCAGTGCAATACCCCGAAAAAAGTGGTGTACAGCATCACAGGTACTCCGTGTCAGGTAATGGTAACGCCATGCTTGACTATTCCACACAAATCCCCCTTGGGGTCCCAGGAAATGTTGCACCAAACTCACGGATCCGTAACACTACTAGGGACCGGTACCAGCACAGGTAGCCCTTGAAATTGAAGAAACTAGTACTGGTATCAGAAAACCTATGAGTCACAATCACAACAGCACGACGAGGCACTTGGAATTGAAGGTCGGGAAATACCGTGGGGGAGAAGAGGAGCGCGGTGGGGCTGAGCCCCGACGACACGTCGAACGGGGAGGGCGTCGAGGGGCCCCCACCGGCAGAGGCGGCGGGGGAGCATATAGCTCCGACGAGGAGCTGCGTGAAGGAGCCGTGGAAGGACGGCGACGGCGCATCGGGGAAGAGCGCAGCTGCGAGGGTGAGAGGGCCCGGGCTGGTCTCGGAGCCGGCTGCCGCCGAGGACGCGGGACCAGCGGCGAAGAGGGACTCGATGGCGGAGCGCGGGGGCAGTGACAGCGCGGGCCGCGGTGGACGGGGCGCACCCTCGCCGGCAGCGGAGGCCTGGCGGGCAGCCATGAGGCCTGGCTTCTTCCTCGTCCGGAGTAGAGCTCTGCCTCCGTGGGCGCGAGAAAAGGCTGTGGGAGCACACGTTGACTCGCCGGCCCCGCGTCCGCCATGACGGGTAAAAAGGAAAATCAAAGTCTTTTGCCTCCGCCGCCGACCACGCGGGTGGGTGATTTTTTTTTACGGCCCCGGCCGGCTGAGCTGGTCTCTCGTCCCGACGTCTGCTATGGAGTACGGACACATTTGATTTTATTATAATGGAATTATCCCGACCTTCCCTCTTCCGAGGTTACGTCCTTTTATTACATAATTCAAAACAAAGCATGAAAATAGAAACACGCCCGTTCTGCCATACTGACAGCAAGGTTTACATAGGTGTGAACGTTTCAGCTTGAAACTCTTTATTATATCGAAATTTTATTAAAATGGTTCCAACCAAATTTAATGAAAATCTCTATGCAGGTCGTCTCCATGTCCCTGCATGCATCATGGATGCCTTGCTTCTGGTCCTTAGACTGTACGCCGTCCATGTTTGGAACCAGTGTGTTCGGCGGAAGAGTACGGGTTCAAATCGCATATGCAGTAGCAGAGGCTGACATGTGGGCCCAGCACCCACCGGACCCACATGTCAGTCTCGCTTACTGCACATGCAGTACTGCAGAGGATGTTGATCCGGAAGAGTACCTGTATATATGACTTTATTAGCTTGTTATAAAAACACTATTTCATTTCTTCTTTTCTAAATAGACCAGCACAAAGCAGCCACCTCTGTTAATGCAATACTTTGAATATTCTTAGGAACACTTAATAGCCAACTAGTAAGCAAGTGAGTTACATTCACTGGTATTTGAACACCGCAAGTGAGTTAATGCAATACTTTGAATATTCTTAGGAACACTTAAAGTTCAAGAGGAAAGATGGCTCGCTCCCACTCCTGCTTCGCTGCACACCGCGCCTCCGCCTCCTTCACCGCCAACCCTTGCTCGCCGCCATGGCCGCGCTGGTAACGTCGAGTGCCGCTGTGGTTTGGTCGTCTCGCTCAACATGGGTGATGATAGACCCTTGCCGGTCAGGGATGATTGGGATCTTCGCCCCAGCAAGATATTTCAAGCGGAGGTCCGCCACAAGTTTCACTCCTCGGTTCATCATCTGGGTTCCTCACCCAAGGGATCCTTCTTCATGATCGCAGCCTTTTGAAGGTACACATTTCATCTCTCAGAGAGTGCAGTTGGTTGGGCTCTTTGTTCGGTGCTGGGTGGATCACCTCTGGATTTTCATGTTCAACAACTACAAGAGCGTTCGTTTCGCTTCTCGGTGGCCAGCAAACAAGTGGGGCTGTTGATCAATGCCAAGAGGAGGATCACCACATCAACCTTTGATGTGTACTTCCACCTCTGGCGCACGGGAGGGCCAGACCTGATCTCCGAGTACAGGAAGTGGGAGCAGGAATAGAGGGAAAGCTGGACAACGGTTTCAAGAAAGAAGTTAGTAAACAGGAGGGTTTCCTTCGCCTCCCCAATCCGGCAACGTTCTCCTGCGAAAAAGGCAACCCCAACGGTAAAAGGGTTGTGGCTCGGAAAAATTTTCTGTGATCTTCATCGAGCTCCAAGAAGTACCGCTGGACTCTGCTTTCCGGCTAATCGGAAGCTCGTCGGAGCTAATCGATCGGCCACCGCGAAGGGAGGTACGTGGCACAACAATCAATACAACATTTTGAATTCTCAGGTGGACAATGGGAAGTCTGGTCCCACACCATTCATGCCTCACTGGCCTTCGACGCCATGGAGCGTGAACAATCCGGCGCATGCCCCTGATGCGACCGCACTAAGCAGTAGCAACCCTAGACTTAGCCCTACTATGAGGGAGGTCGGCGAGTGTTCTCGTCCGAAGGGGGGTAGAGCCCTTCCAGTCTCAGTATAGCAAGGTCCCGAGGGAACTCGGCGTGGACAAGATAGCAAGCAGGAGAGGGAACCGAGGCGGCCAAGCGATCATGACGCTCTGTCGCTGGATGTGAAATGCTGCTATAAGTGCCTCAGTCCCTTCCATCTGAAACTCCAATGCCGCAATAAGATTCGTTGTAATCTTTGCTTTGGATACGGGCATATTAGAAAAAAATATTTTTCGGCCTCCAAAGAAACCCGGGTGTGGCGCAAGAAAAGCACACCCCTCATTAAGGCCAGTGGCCTCTCTCTGGAACCGTCCTCCGCCATCGTCACCCAAAAACTCAACTGCCCCCCTCAACTTCTCCCCAGTCGCTCCATCTTCCCGGATCCTTTGCATCTTGCACTCCACCTCCATCTCCATTGCTCTCTCGCCGGCCAACTCCCTAGGTCTCATGGCAAACTTCCCGATTGATCCCACTAGGTTCTTGGCCAACCAACACTTCGACTTCCTGGATGGAGGGTCGGACATGCTACCGAGGATGGTGGTTCACCTGCTCGGTCATCATCACCCGGCACACGAGGAGTTTGCAGTGGCAGTGGACGTTGAACATGTTCTGGCGGAAGACCAGTACGATGAATTTAGGCTCAGGATCCGGAACTTCCTCATGCAAGATATGGGTATCACTGTCACTTTCTCTTGTCTCACTCCTCTGGGGATAGCTTTGTTTGCATTTCAGACCAGCCTGTTTTGGGATCTTCTAGTGATGAGAGAGCCAATCATTGTGGAAGGGGTCCGTGTGTCTTTCATCAGGCATGATTTTGGAAGGAACCGTCGGACGCATGAGTTTGGTTGTGTCGGATGGTTCATGATCTTGGGGTATCCGTTAGACTACAGAAGAGTGGAAGCCATTGAATTGGCGGTTTCCAGATTTGGCAAGTTACTTCAATGGCACACAAGCCTGAGGGCGCTAGGGTTCATTCTTGTTAAGTGTCTTTACACCCATGCTAGGCTGGTCCCCAGAAGCTTAGTCCTGCGTCAAGGTACCAGGGATGGTGTCGGCTGCTCTTGGTCCTGTCCGGTTTACATCCTTAACTGGATAAGCCCGCATGGCTTTGGAGAAATTCATTGGGGCATCCCCCCGGAAGATGACTTGACAGAGGATGGCAACCCACACCCCCTTCAAGAACCAGCACTAGAGGAGGAGCACCAGCAGGAGGACGACCCCGAGGTAGACGCAAACTGGGCAGTGCACAATGACCAGCAACAAGGCAATGATGGATAGGAACCCTGGGGACTGCCACCGCCCCCTCCGCACCAGGAGATGGCCATCCCCTCCGATGCTCCTACTCAGGATGACTCCTCCAGTGTTGCTAACACTGTACAAACCACTGTCAGAGCACCGTGGACTGAACAACAACCTTACTCTCTGGCCAACCCTGCTGATGTCACACAGCAGCCAGACTGGATTTGCCCCCTAGATTCCGTGGGGCTGAGAAGAATGCTCCATGTGGCTTTCCCCAACTCCCCGTCGGCATGGTGGAACGTGCAGTTCAGTGAGCCCAATGGACAAGGGGGGTTCAGTAAGGTCATCACCATGTCCCTCACCAACACCGCTGATCAGCAGAGCACTCATCAGAGCAAGGAACAGAGCTCAGGCCAATCCTCTGTGGTCATCAAGGACATCACCTCAGAGCCAACTGTTGGCATGGACAGGAAGAAGGGTAAACAACCGGTGAAGTCGTACCCCACTCGCAGCAAGTCTCTGAAGCCAACAGTGGTCGACATAATAGGCCCCTCCTACTCCAACAGGACACCGGAAGCTAGCAAGCCAAGGAGGAGCCCGCAGCTGCAACTGATCAGGCAAGGACACCGGTCGACACCCCCACCTGCTCAGGAGGACGATTCCAGTGCTGGCACACCTGCTGATACTCCTCTGCTCAATCTATTACCAGGTCCAGTCAAATTCCCCAGCCTTGACTCTATTGACTCTATCCGTCCCTACCCTGAGCTCCCCATCGCTTTGCTGCAGGCGACGGCGGTGAAAGACTGTGGCGTTCCACCTGAGGTGGCGCGCCAGATGATGTCCCTCCTGGAGCTGGATGACGATGTCGACCAACAACCTTAATCTACTAGGAGCGGAGGGCGCACGGGACACTGGGAGCTGTTTGGCTGTTCTTTAAACTACTGGTTATTCTGTCTTTTGGGAAGTCGATGTTCTAGACATGGGTGTAGTTGTGATGATCAGTACTTGTTATTTTGCTATGCTTTCGATTAAGCACAGTAACTGTTGTGAGCACCTGCTCATTTGGACCGGTTGGTGGCCTGAAACTAAGGCCATGTCAGATATTCCTTTATGGAGTCTTTTGGTTGTGATCTATTACATTGTTGCCTGTCCTAATTACCTGATGCGTGCTGGCTGTTCGATCAGTTGCTGGTTTCTGCATTCTCGCCTTTGGGGGCCGGCCACCCAGTGGATGCTGCCTTGGGTGTACATTAATTCGCGTTTGTACAGGCCCCAACCTCTCCCTTTTGGTCAGGATTACATCCTGGTCTGCCCCTTTACCTACTACAGTTATCTATGGCACACAATTTAAACCGTAACTGGAATGTTTTTAACTAGAACATCCGTGGTCTCAACAGTACTGATAAACAACAGGCAGTCAAAGCCAAAATAGAGGAGGTTCCTGAATGTAACATCTTCTGTATTCAAGAGACTAAAAAAGAACATATTGGTATATCTTTCCTTAAGCGAGTGGCACCCAGAAGATTCAACAAATTCGCTTTTGCACCATCCAGGGTGCCTCAGGAGGTATACTAGTTGGCTGGAATGACAATCTGCTTCATGGGGAGTCTCTAGAAATTAGGGACTTTGCCATTTCCATGCGGTTCACATGTCGACAGAATGGGGTCATTTGGCACCTGGTCTCAGTCTATGGACCTTGTCAAGGTCCTCGCCGGCAAGAATTCATTGAGTGATTATGGAACCTAGATTTGCAACCGCAAGAGTTAAGGATGATACTGGGGGATTTCAACTTCTATCGTCATGCTAGTGACCGTAACCGCACCGGAGCGAATGCAAGTGACATGCAGACTTTCAATAGTATCATCCTACACTTGAGACTTATTGAAATCCCTTTACAAGGAAGGAACTACACTTGGAGCAACATGCAACAGTCTCCCTGCTTGAACAACTAGATTGGTGCTTTACTTCAGCGCAATGGTCTCTATCATTCCCAAACTCTACACTTCGGCCGCTAGCTAGGGATACATCAGACCACGTTCCGCTAGTGGCCCAGATCAGCACTACCATACCCAAAGCAAAATGCTTCAGATTCGAGAACTACTGGCTCAGACATCTCCAATTTTCTCCATTGTTAAAGACTCGTGGGATCAACCCCTAGCCACAGTGGGAAGTGCCAAGAGAGTATCTGCTAAATTAAAGCGACTGAGATACAAGCTAAACAAGTGGAGCAGAACACTGGGTGGCCTGAATAAACTGATCAAGTGATGCAATGAAGTTGTTCTGATCATGGACACAATGGAAGAACAAAGGACACTATTTCCGCAAGAAAGCAACTTCAGAAACATGATCAAACACCAACTTGCTCAGCTTATCAAGCAACAAAATGATTACTGGAGACAATGCTACACAGAGTGATGGGCCATTGTCAGACCTATGTGTGCTGAATACATTGGCTTGTAGTGAATATACTTGCTTTGACGATAAAAGTTTTGAATATCACCAAAATACCTTTTTATTAAGGTCCGACTAGCTTTGGTTAGCTCTGATGAGTTTTGTCTTTAGCTCCGACATGTCTTTGATAGCTCCGACGTGTTTTTGCTAAGCTCCGAGTTGATTTTTCTAGCTCCGGCTTTTGGGTTTACTAGTTCTGACTAGTTCTGGTTAGCTCCGGCGCTAGGTCCTGCTAGTTTTGTAAGCTCTGGCGGGAGCTTGGTTATACTAGTTCTGGTAAGTTCCGGCGCTAGGTTTTACTAGCTTTTGTAAGCTCCAGCTCAAGGTCCGGTTTGCTCTGGCAATGTCTGGAACTTGACCGCAGTGCTTCTGCTTTTCATTTGCAATGTTTTGTACTTGTTTTACATTGTTGGAAAGTTTTCTTAGTATTCTTTTACTAAGTTTTTGGTGCATTTTGGATGATATGGCTGATATCGTTTTGTTATGCTTTGCAACATGCTTATGTGAGGTTCTCACGTAAGGTGTTGTGTTCGAAACTAACTTGAGTCAAGTCAAGGACTTGGGATTGTATGGATTGGTTGTTTATTCATGTGCAGGTGTTGCTTGAGTTCAAGACATGGCTGGTGACGGGATCCATTGGACTAGTCTGAGGGAGGAGATGAGGTTCCAACAACCAAATTCAGGAGGAATTGTAGTTGAGCTGATCTGGAGGTTGCGCAGCATGATTGAATCAAGAACAATGCATATGAAGGTATCGTTGACGTCATTGGAAGATGTTTGCGTGTGTGCAAGGAGTGCATGGACGTGGATACATGGTTCCGAGACGTGATGAAGAGATGTGGACGTAAAGAGTTGGTCGGAAAGGTCCAACCGACTAGGTTATGGACTCAGGGTGCGGCTGAGTCAGGTTTGACTCAAATATGGAAAGATTTGAGTTGGTTATGATAGGATTTCGTGTGGGTCACGAATTTGAGTTGTTTAGGAATATGGGATACGTTCCTAAGGTGTTTGGAAGTCTTAAGATCGCTTCTATCTGCATATAGAAGAATCCTAAGCAGTTATGGAAAGTTACGATTCGTGAACAGAGTAGGATTAGGTTCCTGATTTGAGTTGAGTTGGCTTTCGAGCTGGTTATATAAGCAAGGGAGCCCAAAGCTCATGGTGCATGACTTTGGGGCTGTTCCTCTTGTGTTCTATTGAATAAAATTCGTAGTTTGAAGGAACTTTTGTGCCTTGTTCGTCCGACTTGTTCCAAACAAGTTTTACTCGTCGAGTTTTTGGACAGCACTACCTTTCATCGGTGGTTTTATCATAACTCGAGTTTTACAGATACAATTGACGTTATTCTTTTTGGGTTGTCTTCACAACTTGATTTTCTATCATCTGTCAAAATTTCATGGTCATTGGATTTGTGGTCTATGATCTACACGAGTTCCTTTGCAGCGTTCCAGAACTGTTTTTTCTCGGGTAGGGCAGATTGACCTTTGTTTGATCTTTCGATCATAACTTGAGTTTTTCTTGACGGATTTGAGTGATTCTTTTTGTGTTGTCTTCGTGAATTGATTCTCTCTGATATCTATTACTTTTGTCACGGTGAAACACGTTTAGATTAGTCTCACACACGATTTCTTTAACATATCATTTTTCTGCTGAAAGGGTTTGGGGTTTAATTGTTTCCGCTGCGTAAGATTTTTAAATCTACCATTCACCCCCCTCTGGTAGCTTTTCACGTGCTCTTCGATCCTACAATTGGTATCAGAGCCACGTTGCTCTAATCTTTGTGATTTGCACGTGTTTTTGACTAATCATCATGGAGAAGTACTCCGCCAAACCTTGTGTGTTTGCTGGTATTGATTTTTCAGGTTTGGAAGGCACACATGGAGGCTTTCATCCAGGCACAAGGCTTTGCAATATGGGAGAAGGTATACAAGCCTTACGAAGTGCCATCAAATGATCAAGTTACAGCTACAAATCTGAGAGATGTCGACAACAACAACAAGGCTCAGAACTTGATCATACAAGGATTAATACAAAGCGACTTTGACCGTGTTGCACACCTCCGATATGCATACGATGTGTGGAAAGCACTTTGTGACTACCACGAAGGATCTAACACGGTCAAAGAGGTAAGGCAAGACATGTTCAAGAAAGAATACATGCGCTTCGAGATGCAACCCGGTGAGTCTATTGATGACCTTTTTGCTCGCTTTAATAAGATTCTCAGCAACTTGCGTAGTGTCAATGTTAAATTTTCAGATGCTGAAAATGCTATGCAATTGCTAAGTGCATTAGATATGTCAATTTGGGAGATGAAAGTCACATCTATTCGTGAATCTACTGTCATGAGTTCACTTACTCTAGATGTGCTATATTCCAAGTTAAAAACTCATGAAATTGACATAATCTCACGTAAGAACCCCAATAAGTCTATTGCATTTGTTTCACAACGTGATATGTCTAGCTCCGGCCAATCATCATCCTGCAATACTCTTGCTTTGTTGTCCTCACTAACCCTGGAGCAGATCGAATAATTTCCAGAAGAGGAGTTGGCACTCATCTCTACTAGATTCTCAAAAGCATTGCAAAATGTGAGAACTAGAAGGAGAGGAAGCTCCGGACCTCAACGCTGTTTTGAATGTGGTAAAACAGGACACTTTCGTACAGAATGCCCTAACCTTTCAGGTCCGACCACTCGGGAAGAAAAACAAAGAAAGGTTCGGACCTCCTCTGGAAATTCCAACGAGAAGAATAAAAGTACCATATGACGCAAGATGATCAACAGTTTCATCACCACGCTTCAAGAGTTCAGTTCAAGCGACGTGGACATTGGAAGTGATGAAGATGAAGATGATCTGGCAAACTTGTGCTTTATGGCGGGCAAGTCAAGATCAAGTATGGAGGAGGCAGAACACAACAGTGACAATGAAGAGGTATGTCCTACTTGCGAAGAAATGTGTGATGCCATTTCCCGTGCCACTATTATTGTTAAGAAAAAGGATAAAAAGCTTAGGGATAGTGCTGCTAAAATTGAATCACTAGAATCTGAAATCAACCATTTAAAAACTTTGATTCCTAGTGATGATGCATGTTCCTCATGTGATTTAATATATGAACAATTGTCCTCATTAAGAAGTGCGCACACCTCCACACTTGATAAACTTGAGTTAGAAATTGAAAAGAACAAAGAGCTTGTTGCACTTAATGATAAAAACTAGAAAGATGCTAGCTGTTCTACAATTGATTTGCATTGTTTTACTTGTGATGATCTTAATAAGAAACTACAGGATGTTATGAATGAAATTTCAATATTGAACAATGCTTTACGTTCTCATGAAGTTAAATTTTGTTCCAATTGCAAACTAAAAGGAAAAACTTCATGTGAAAATTGCCTTGATCTGTCCAATAAACTTGATGACATGCATATGACATTAGATCGGTTTCATAATGGGAATAAGAACCTAAACTTACTGTTGAATTCTTCCAAGTCTTGCAATGATAAAACTGGTTTAGGTTTTGATTCTCATGCTCATGCTAAGGCACATCCACCTAAAATTGTAAAGTCATTAGGAAGTGGTTTGATTCAAACAGTTCCTAAACAAAAAGGAGTGATTTTCAAATCTGCAGGAGTGTTGTCTCATTCGGTTTCAAATAAAAATATTGCTTGCTCATCTAGACATGAACACAAAGTTAAATTTCATTGTACCTTCTGTGGTAGAGATGGTCATGTCATAGATTTTTGTTATAGACTAGCTAAACAACAGAAAAGGGAAAGAATGGTTGCTAGATCTCATAACTTTCATGCAAAATTTGCTGCTCACATTGAACCAAATGTACAACCTGCTGTTTTGAGTCAAAAAACATTCAAAGTTTACCTCCGGACCTTCTGTTTTTGCCTCCGGAGCTACTGATTTTTGTGCTACACAAGTAACACCTTATAGGTCAGTAGTTAAGAATAAAAAATCTCAAACTTTGACTCATAAACCTACTGCTTTGTCTCAACTTTCGCGTGTTTTTCCTGCTGCACGTCGCGTGACTCAGTACTGGATTCCTAAATGCCTTTTGACTAACCCCAGTATTGAGTCATCGACGTATTGTGCTTCTATGTAGGTTACACGTTTGAGGAAGGAGAACGTTTGGATTGTGGATTCAGGTTGCTCACGCCACATGACCGGTAACAAAGATTGGTTCTCCTCCCTCTATTTTGTGTCACGTGTAGAGAATGTTACTTTTGCCGATAATTCTTCAACTCCTATAATTGCTAAGGGTTCGGTTAGAGTAAATGATCACTACACTTTGAAGGATGTGGCACTTGTAAAAAATTTTAAATACAACTTGCTTTCTGTTTCACAATTGCTAGATGAAAATCTAGAAATTATTTTCAATAAAAACTACTGCAAAGTTGTAGGTTCAAATAGTGAGCCTATTTTTAACATGTCTCAGTTCGGAAGAGTTTTTAAAGCTGATTTTGATATGTCTTCCTCTAAGCATAGGTGTCTAGTTGCTAATGATTCAAAGGACTTATATTTTTGGCATTGTAGACTTGGTCACGTAGGCTTTGATCACCTAACGCGTGTTAGTGCTCTTGATCGCATACGTGGGCTGCCTAAGCTTAAAGGGGACAAAGAAATTGTGTGCTCTTCTTGTAGACATGCTAAGATGGTTGCAGGTTCACATACTCCTCTCACAATGATCATGACAACTGAACCATGTCAACTTTTGCATCTTGACACCGTAGGACCTTCACGTGTTCAATCCTTCGGAGGTAAATGGTATGTTCTTGTTATTGTTGATGATTATTCTAGATACTCTTGGGTTTTCTTTATGGCGTCTAAGAATGAAGTTTTTAGTCACTTTATAACCTTATTTCTTAGATTATCAATTGATTACCCAGGATCTTTAAAAGCAATTAGAAGTGATAATGGAACTGAATTTAAAAATCAATCTTTTGATCACTTTTGTGCTGAAAATAGAATAGATCATCAATTATCTTCACCATATGTACCTCAACAAAACGGTGTTGTAGAAAGAAAGAACAGAACCTTAGTTGAGATTGCTAGGACTATGCTTGATGAATATCAAACTCCTAGGAAATTTTGGGCTGATGCGTTAGCAACCGCTTGTTATGTCTCAAATCGTGTTTTCTTGCGTGCTAAGCTAGGTAAAACACCATATGAGCTTCGGTTTGGACATAGGCCTAGTGTTACACACTTTTGGGTCTTTGGTTGCAAATGCTTTGTTAATAAACATGGTAATCTTGATAAATTTGAACCTAGATCAATTGATGGCATGTTTCTTGGTTATCCATCTCATACTAGAGGCTATCATGTGCTTTTACTTGACACTAACAAAATTATGGAGACTTGTGAAGTGTCTTTTGATGAATCTATCCCAGGTACTAGCTCAAACATTGCAGGTCTAGATCCATATCCGCAGGGGGAGAGCATTTTCATTGAAGATAAGGAAGAATTGGAGTTGCTGCCAGAAAATTCAGCAGCTAAAGACTTTGGTTTAGCTCCGGATGTTAATTCTCAATCAGCACTGACAACCATCAATGCTGATTAAAATCATCCTCAAGCCACAAGCTCATCGATTTGTGATGAACATGAAGAAGAAGAAGCTTGTGAGACATCTGTTCCCCTACGGTTTTACAAAGATCATCCCCCACAACAGATGATTGGAAGCTTGCACGAACGAGTCACGCGGTCCAGGTTTTGCGATCCAAACTCTTATGCTCATTCTGCTTTTGTTGCTTCTTTTGAACCCAAAGATATATCACACGCACTCACTAATGAATATTGGATTATTGTCATGCAAGAAGAGTTAGAAAATTTTGAAAGAAATAATGTTTGGAAACTTGTACCTCCACCTCAAGGTCACACTTTAATTGGAACTAAATGGGTATTTAAAAATAAACAAAGTGAGGATGGGGTTGTGGTTAGGAATAAGGCTAGGTTGGTTGCTCAAGGTTTCACTCAAGTTGAAGGTCTAGATTTTGATGAAACTTTTGCTCTTGTCGCTAGATTAGAAGCCATAAGAATTTTGTTAGCTTTTGCAGCATCTGAAGGTTTTAAGCTATTTCAAATGGATGTTAAAAGTGCTTTTCTTAATGGCTACATAGATAAGGAGGTTTATGTCAAACAACCACTGGGTTTTGAAAATCTAGATTTTCCTAATCATGTTTACAAACTGTCCAAAGCCTTATACGGTCTCAAACAAGCCCCTAGAGCATGGTATGATAGGTTAAAAACATTCTTACTTGAAAAGGGGTTTACCATGGGCAAGGTTGATAAAACTCTTTTTGTGCTTAAACATGGCAATGACTCATTATTCGTTCAAGTGTATGTGGATGATATTATCTTTGGTTGTGCTTCTCATGATCTTGTGTCCAAGTTTTCAGCAATGATGAGTTCTGAATTTGAAATGAGTATGATGGGTGAACCCACTAACTTTTTGGGGCTGCAAATCAAGCAAACCAAGGAGGGTACCTTTGTGCATCAAACGAAGTATACCAAAGACCTCCTAAGGCGTTTCAACATGGACAAAAGCAAGCCTCTTTGGACACCAATGGGAACAGCAACAACACTTGAACTTGATGAAGATGGTGAACCCGTGAATCAAAAAGAATATAGAAGCATGATCGGATCACTTTTGTACCTCACGACATCAAGACCGGACATACAATTCAGCGTATGTTTTTGTGCACGGTTTCAAGCCTCCCCACGTGTTTCACATCGTCAAGCCGTCAAAAGGATTCTCAGGTACTTACATGGAACTCAAGAATTTGACATTTTTCTTCCTTCTTCCTCAACCGTTACTTTGAAAGTTTTTTCGGATGCTGATTTTGGGGGTTGTAGGATTGATAGGAAAAGTACTTCCGGTGCTTGTCATTTTCTTGGTAATTCTCTTGTTGCTTGGTCCTCTAGAAAACAAAATTCAGTTGCACAATCCACAACCGAATCTGAATATGTAGCTGCTGCTAGTGCTTGCTCTCAAATTCTTTGGATTGTTCAAACACTTAAGGACTATGAGGTTGATCTAGATAGTGTTCCACTATTCTGTGATAACACTAGTGCCATTTGCATTGCTAAAAACCCCGTGCAACATTCTAGAACTAAGCACATTAACATTAGGTATCACTTTCTCTGAGATATTGTTGAAAAAGGAAACATTGTGCTTCACCATGTTGATATCGAACAACAATTGGCTGACATTTTTACAAAACCTTTGGATTTCACTCGTTTTTGTTACATTCGTAGTGAAATAGGGGTTATGCATCCTCATGGCTTAAATTGAGGG
Source organism: Tuctoria greenei (assembly GCA_036927565.1). Lineage (NCBI taxonomy): Eukaryota > Viridiplantae > Streptophyta > Magnoliopsida > Poales > Poaceae > Tuctoria > Tuctoria greenei. Next base: position 123,004,159 of record JAYESD010000006.1, read on the forward strand.
GGAGTTTTGAAACTTGGGAAGTCTATGTGTGAATCTAAAATTAAAATAATATGAGCATAGTATTTCATACATATATGACTTTGTGATTCCTTTTACATGCTGAAAGTTCTTACTACATTACTCGTGTTATACATTTTGTAGTTTTTGCCATGTCTAGTAATTGGAATAATTACTTACACTAAAACTGGTCATGGTCGAACTTTCTTGCTGTTTTGAACTTGTTACATGTTCACAAGTGCTTTTAATCATTAAGAATTCATCAAGTAATCAACTCACATGTTGAGTTTTTATGAACAAATATAAAATTGAGAAAAGATCAAGAGAATATGCATGCATCACACTTCTTCTTTTGAGATGGCTTGTCATTGCACTTAGATATGAACTTGGAAGAAGTTGTGTATGACTAAAACCATGTCCTTAAGCTTCTGATTGTCAAATGACATAGGCTTGGCTTGGTTGGTTAGGATAAGGCAGATGCACATATAATCTCTTGCAAATATCATATGATCTAAATTTATGTTTTGAAAAATAATAAAATGCAGCAACTAGTGTCATGCCTTCAGGTTTTGAAATAGTTAAGTTTGTGAGATCATGACTTGATTAAATTGAAAATTACATTTGATCTCTAGCATTGCTTACACTACTTTATGTATTTCATTGATGTGATAATGTAAGGTACTTGATAGTATGACTTGGATGACCTTTGTTTATATGTATATGTTATAATATGATCATAACAACTAAAGAGGGAGAGATAATTTGTTTATATGTTCATGACTTGCTGAATACATTGTCAAAGGGGGAGAGATAAGCATGAAGAGAAAGAGAATATGTGCATAAGGAGAGATAATAAAGGAGGAGAGATAATATGGGATAATTTTTCTTCTCATTTTACTTTTGATTTACAAAGGGGGAGAAATTGCCTTCAAAACTTTTATGTGAATAAGCCAATGTTCGTATTTTAAATGGTGTTGCCAATGCATTCATCAAGGGGGAGATTGTAAGACCTATGTGTGCTGAATACATTGGCTTGTAGTGAATATACTTGCTTTGACGATAAAAGTTTTGAATATCACCAAAACACCTTTTTATTAAGGTCCGACTAGCTTTGGTTAGCTCCGATGAGTTTTGTCTTTAGCTCCGACATGTCTTTGATAGCTCCGACGTGTTTTTGCTAAGCTTCGAGTTGATTTTTCTAGCTCCGGCTTTTGGGTTTACTAGTTCCGACTAGTTCTGGTTAGCTCCGGCGCTAGGTCCTGCTAGTTTTGTAAGCTCCGGTGAGAGCTTGGTTATACTAGTTCTGGTAAGTTCCGACGCTAGGTTTTACTAGCTTTTGTAAGCTCCGGCTCAAGGTCCGGTTTGCTTTGGCAATGTCCGGAACTTGACTGCAGTGCTTCTGCTTTTCATTTGCAATGTTTTGTACTTTCTTTACATTGTTGGAACGTTTGCTTAGTATTCTTTTACTAAGTTTTTGGTGCGTTTTGGATGATATGGCTGATCTCGTTTTGCTATGCTTTGCAACATGCTTATGTGAGGTTCTCACGTAAGATGTTGTGTTCAGAACTAACTTGAGTCAAGTCAAGGACTTGGACTTGTATGGATTGGTTGTTTATTCATGTGCATGTGTTGCTTGAGTTCAAGACATGGCTGGTGGCGGGATCCATTGGACTAGTCTCAGGGAGGAGATGAGGTTCCAACAACCAAATTCAGGAGGAATTGTGGTTGAGCTGATCAGGAGGTTGCGCAGCATGATTGAATCAAGAACAATGCATATGAAGGTATCGTGGACATCATTGGAAGATGTTTGCATGTGTGCAAGGAGTGCATGGACGTGGCTACATGGTTCTGAGACGTGATGAAGAGATGTGGACGTAAAGATTTGGTCGGAAAGGTCCACCCGACTAGGTTATGGACTCAGGCTGCAACTGAGTCGGGTTTGACTCAAATATGGAAAGATTTGAGTTGGTTATGATAGGATTTTGTGTGGGTCACGAATTTGAGTTCTTTAGGAATATGGGATACGTTCCTAAGGTGTTTGGAAGTCTTAAGATTGCTTCTATCTGCATATAGAAGAATCCTAAGCAGTTATGGAAAATTACGATTCGTGAACAGATTAGGATTAGGTTCCTGATTTGAGTTGAGTTGGCTTTCGAGCTGGTTATATAAGCAAGGGAGCCCAGAGCTCGTGGTGCACGACTTTAGGGCTGTTCCTCTTGTTTTATATTGAATAAAATTCGTAGTTTGAAGGAACTTTTGTACCTTGTTCGTCCGACTTGTTCCAGACAAGTTTTACTCGTCGAGTTTCTGGACAGCACTACCTTTCGTCGGTGGTTTTATCATAACTCGAGTTTTACAGATCCAATTGACGTGATTCTTTTTGGGTTGTCTTCACAACTTGATTGTCTATCATCTGTCAAAATTTCACGGTCATTGGATTCGTGGTCTATGATCTACACGAGTTTCTTTGTAGCGTTCCAGAACTGTTTTTTCTCGGGTAGGTCAGATTGACCTTTGTTTGATCTTTCGATCATAACTTGAGTTTTTCTCGACAGATTTGAGTGATTCTTTTTGTGTTGTCTCCGTGACTTGATTCTCTCTGATATCTATCACTTTTTTCATGGTGAAACACGTTTAGATTAGTCTCACACACAATTTCTTTAACAGATCGTTTTTCTGCCGAAAGGGTTTGGGGTTTAATTGTTTCCACTGCGTAAGATTTTTAAATCTACCATTCACCCCCCTCTGATAGCTTTTCATGTGCTCTTCGATCCTACAGCCATGCTTGGAGATGAGCCAACAAAATTCTTCCTGGCCACAGCAACGAAAAGATATAGGAGAAACAACATCCCAGTCATTCAGGACGACCAAGGAGTAGAGCTGATGGACCATGGGCACAAAGCTTCCGCTCTCTGGAAGGAATTCAATGAAAGGTTAGGGCAATCTGACTCGACTCATCAATGGCCACAAATTCAGCAATGGGTTCTGCCCAGGCAACACTTACAAACCCTATGCAACCCAGTCACCAGAGAGGAAGTTGACGCCACAATCAAGAATATGCCAAGTGATAAAGCTCCAGGTTCAGATGGGTTCAACACAAAATTCTTTCAAGCATGTTGGCACATCATTAAGGAAGATATATATCTGCTCTGCTCAGATTTCTTCAATAACAACATCAGTATCCAGCCACTGAATAGCTCTTTAATCACTCTCATCCCAAAGATCAACAATCCCAGCAGGGTTGCAAACTACAGGCCCATATCACTGCTGAACACCACTGTCAAATTGATCACTAAAATACTCTCAGTTCGATTGCAGAAAGTCATCACAACCATCATCCACAAAAATTAATATGGCTCCATCAAGAAAAGAACCATCCAGGACTGCATGTCATGGGTCTTTGAATACCTCTATCAATGTAAAAAAACCAACACAGGTATCATAGTACTCAAACTGGACTTTGAAAAAGCCTTTGACAAGGTGGAACATGACTTCATCTTACACATGTTGCGAGTTTTGGGTTTTCCTGAACAGAGGATCAAATGGGTAACAGACATCCTATCAACTGCTATTTCTTTATTGCTTCTCAATGGAGTACCAGGCAAGACGTTCCATTGCAGAAGAGGTGTTCGGCAGGGGGACCCCCTGCCCCCCCTTCTATTTGTATTGGCAGTCGATCTCCTGCAAATCTCAATCAACAAAGCAGTGGAGTTGGGGCTTCTGACATTGCCATTGCACCAAGGAGCAAATGTGGAATTCCCGGTGGTCCAATATGCAGACGACACTATCCTAGTTCTCAAAGCTAATCAGAGAGAGATCTTCTTTCTGAAAAACCTATTGCAATCTTTCGGAGGAGCGACATGTCTAAAAGTGAATTGGGGAAAATCAAGCTTAATGCCAATCAACATTGATGAAGAGGAGACCACTATCCTTGCAGCCACACTGGGCTGCACCATTGGCTCATTTCCATTTACATACTTGGTATTGCCTATGAGCCTTGACAGACCAAAAGCAGACGCCTTTGAAGGGCTCATCGCACGGGTACAGAAGACGCTAACTGGAGCAGCAACATGGTTATCAATGGCTGGCCAATGCACACTCATTAACAGCATCATATCCGCTATACCTATTTATGCCATGTGCACTATCAAGCTGAGAAATCCAGTCATTCAAGCAATTGACAAAGCCAGGAAGCAATGCTTGTGGAGAGGCTTGGATATCACTGGCAAAGGCTAGCCCCTGGTGGCCTGGCATCAAGTGACAACACCAAAGGAAAATGGGGGCCTAGGTCTCAAAAACCTCACTACAATGAATGAAGCACTGCTCATGAAATTTCTCTGGAAAATCTATAACAAATGACATCCCCTAGGTTCATCTTATCCATCAACGTTATTGCAACAATGGTAAGCCACTGCATGGCACAAAAGGAAAAAGGATCCTTCTGGTGGAGGGACGTAGTGAGCCTATCTGACTCATTTCTCAAGAATTTTGAAGTCAAAGCTGGAAAAGGGGACACAATTCGGCTCTGGCAGGATCAGCGGGAAGGTCACTTGCTTAGAAGGGACATGCCTCGCCTGCACTCCTTCGCAAAAAAACCTAGCATCTCAATGGCCCAATATCTCAGAAGGCCAGATCATCTCAGCCATTTCTTCCAACCGATGTCAGATGAAGCCTTGCTGGAATTGGTCAACCTGGAAGCGCTGCTGGATGAGGTTTCTCACAGGGACCCCTCGCAAGACGTATGGAGTCCGCAGGGGGAGTAAGGATATTCTGCTCCAAGAATATCTACAACAACTGCTACAAACACATCAAGCCACCAGCACCCTTTAGCTGGATTTGGGCTTCGAGGGTGGTAAAGAAAATAAAGATCTTCACGTGGCTTATGTTTCGGGACCGGCTCAACTCACGCAACCTCTTGAAGAGAAAGAACATAGCCATTGATGGGAATGACTACACCTGCGTGCTCTGTGTAGACAATGTGGAGGAACTCACTTACCATCTCTTCTTTAGCTGCTCCTTCAGCATGGCATGTTGGAATGTTCTTGGGGTTCATTGGGATCATGACATCCCTTTCTTCGACACTCTGCAGAAGGCCAAGCACAGCTGGAGTCGTCGAGCCTTCATGGAAATCTTCTCTATAACAGCCTGGGAGATTGGGATTGTTCGTAACAACTTCATTTTTAGAAACTCTCCCCCTACTGTAAATGCCTGGAAAAGATCCTTCATTGCATCTACCAGGCTTCAAGCTTGTCGCTTTAAGCTTGAGGATAGGGACTGTGTGCTCCTGTGGCTACGGAGCTTGTAAGGGATGTTCCTCTCTCTAGAACACCTAACCAAGTGCTGTTGTGCCTTTGTAACTTAACTCTATTTCACTTTTTAATATTATTTTATAGCTGCAGGGGTTCTCCCTTGCAGTTTTTATTGGTCAAAAAAAAAAATTAAGCAACATAAAAAGGAAAAGTTAAAAATGAATTAGAAGCAAAACAACACTTAGAAGTCTGTAGGAGTACGGACTTGTCCGATTTGCACCCCGGACTAGTCCGGTTTCCCTCTCTGTTGCCCTCCAGACTTGTCCGTTTTTGCTACGAATTAGTCCAATTAAGTCTCTGTTCCACTCCGAACATGTCCGTGATTGAGTGCAGACTAGTCCGACATTTGGTCCGGTTTTCGAATAAGTTACCAAATCCCCAGACTTGTCCGATCCATGCCGGACTTGTCCGTTTTTCTCTCTTGACAAGACCGGACCTGTCCGGACCCCCTACCAGACTTATCCGTTTTCGTCTGTGTGCAACATCGGACTAGTCCGGTCTAGTTAGCGGACTTGTTAGGTATGCCGACTCGGATTCAATCTTTTCTTCCATGAATTGTTATTGGGTACTTACCTTAATTGGGTTCAAGAACGTCGTGCTTAACCCCTGTGGAGCCCATGTGGGACCCCTACACGGCCTCCACCTACCCCAAACTCGAAATCCATAAAACCCTAGCCTCCACCTCTATATAAACAACCCCACCCCTTGACTTTACATCCTTTTGCCTCAATTGAAAGACCACAAATCCTAGTTCGTGGAAAGCCGCCATCAAGGAGGGAGAAGGAGATCCCGAGCAAGAAGAAGAAGAGGAGGAAACAAAAGAGGATCAAGTAACTAAGATCTTCATTGACTTTGCATTCTTCATCACCAATTCACCTTCAACTCTTCTTCATCAACCCTAGATCATAAAAATCCAAGTTCCATCTTCAGTTCTTGATCTTTGGAGTTCAAAACACGTGGTATAACTTCTACTTTCTCTTTTTCCACGTCAATTGAATCTCAATTCTCCAAATCCTCGTAGATCAAGAAAACCCTAATTTGCAGTCTGTCCAGGGCGGACTAGTCCGGCCTATGAAACCGGGCTTGTCCGACCTCTGAATCTAAATTGTGTTGAATTAATTCCAAATTGACTCGAATCAATTCCAAACCTATCCAAACTTGTTAAAAACTATTAGAAGTAGTTAGTGAACATTAATAGCAACTCATTAACAAGTTTCACTTCATAATTACATTAATCATGCATATCATGACATATTGAGTACCATATGAGCATTATTTGATTGTAATTACTGTTTTGTATGTTCGTTGCGCGAAATAGAAGGTGTTACGCTAGAGGGTGCTGTTGAGGACCTCTAGTGCCAGAATTTTGAAGAGTTTGACCCAAACCAAGCTCAAGAGCAAGGCAAGTGTCCTTGAACATATTGATCCTATTTTCAACAATAAATGTTTTGTTTTCAAAACTGCATGCTTGTGTCAATTTGATGGGAATTCCTATGATAGGAAGTTTACTAGCTTTCTTTAACCAACCTTGTCACCTGAAATACATGGTAGAGAGTCAGGAGGGCTTTTTACCTTTTTGCTTCGCTTAATTAATTGGGATGAGAGAACAACTATACCATTTAATTATGCATTAATGAGATTATGATTAATATGAAATGGTTAATATGACATGGTAATGGGTGATCTAAGCAAGCATGGTATGTGGATGGGTTGGAAGTTATGGTGGTTTGGCTTGCTTTAGATCTAAGGATCGGTTCGTGGAGCGACCATCCAGGACTTACAGTGCCACCACGAGGCCAAGTATGGGTGCGGCATAGCTGATTAATTAGGGTATTGCTAGTTTTGCATGGACCATTTGGCGCACCGGGGAAAGGGAGTCGGATTGGGTTTGGATATGGTTGGCGGGTCTCCCTGGGATCTGAACGGCACAAGAGGGGGCCCTTTGTTGAAGATGTGCTCAGTTGGAGACATCACCACCGGTGAAAGCTCAGTGGGTCTGTACATGCTAGTAATCCCTTTGTAAAGGCTATTTTGTGATCTCTTGGCCACACACCGAGACGACATAATTGAGATTCCATAGTCATCAAAAGGTGATGAAATCACAAACACGTGGGTAAAGTGGTACAACCTCTGCAGAGTGTGTCTAAAAACTATCATGATAGTCGTGCTCCCGGTCATGAGCAACCTGGACCCTCACATGATTAGGGGGAAACTCGGGATTTGGGATGGTTTGGTACTGGTTATGGTTGGTAGTATGGTTATGGCTGGATATGGATTAAATTCTGGTATTGAATATGGTTAATGGTAATGGTGAAATCTGATATATGGATGATGGTAATGGAATATGGAATTATACTATTGGGACTAGATGGTTTATGATGGGTTTACCTCACATACATACATATTGTTTCTTTTCAAACTTTTTAATGTACTTTTCAACACTTATCCCTTATTATTGTCGTCATTTGAATCAACTACATGTCATACTTTCCACACTTGCTGAGTACGACATGTACCCACCCTTGCAATTCCTCCCCCCTCCCCCAACAGTTGCAAGTCAGAATTGGGAGTATAACGGTGATAATGCGGAGCTCTAGGTCGTGTCTGCCGTCAGCTTGCCTGTGGTGTTGATTGGAGCTGCGCTATACCCTTATGCTTATTTTGCTTAGTTTGCTTATTTATTATTTCCGCTGCATTAGTTCAAACTTGTCATTAATATTCATTAGAGCTTGTATTCGAGGATATTCGGAATTCCGTAATAAAAGTACTTAATTAATTTTCTTCCGTGGTAATTTTCTGTATATCCTTTTGTGAATGCACTCGTGTATGTGTGTTGAATGTCCTGGGCACACATATGGATTCACTTGGTTCATGTTCGGAACCGAGCGTCACACATATCAAGGACATCAACAAGAAAGTAATGTGCGCCCTCGCTTTGCACCACCCAATGTGCCTTATTTCAACTCTTCTACTCATGTACAGCGCCCTGGTTATGCACCGCGTCCATCTCAGTTTGTGCAGCAACGCCCTGATATGCAAGCACCTAGGCCTCCAATGCCTTTTGCACCTCGTGCCAATTTTCCTCGTCAAGTGTGCAGAATCAAGTCTGTCCAAATTCTAGTGCAGTTAGGAAGTGGTATACATGTGGAGAACCAGTACACTTTGCACATCAATGTCCTAAGTCAGACCTTGGTCAAGAAAGCAATCCCCAAGACAGAACCCAAGACGCAATGGAGGACAGCCGCAAGGGAATTGTGGACAACAGGATTTTGCTCGTGTCAATGTGAACCATGTCTCTACGGAGGATGCTCAACAAGCGGATGATGTGGTCATCGGTATGTTTCTCACAAACTCCAACTCAGCGACTATGTTATTTGATTTTGGAGCATCACATTCATTCATTGCATCAAAATATGTTGCCAAGTATAGTTTGCCTATCTCTCATATGATGTTTACTCTATTGGTTAAGTCTCTTGGAGGAGAGATGAGGACAAATATAGTATGTCCAAAAGTAAGCCTTAGAATAAGGGGTGTAGACTTCTTTGCCAACCTCATTGTCTTGGATTCTCAAGGACTGGACATTATACTTGGTATGGATTGGTTGAGGAAGCACAATGGAGTCAATGGATGTGCCACAAAGATGGTGAAGTTGACCAATGAGGAAGGGATCACCATAGAGTTTAAAGCATCTCATCACGCACCAAAGATATTGGAGCTGAATCACATGAATGGTGCCACAATTGAGGAGATTCTGGTGGTGTGTGAATTCTTGGATGTGTTTCCGGATGAGTTGCTAGGTATGCCACCAGATCGCGACATTGAGTTTGTTATTAAATTAATACCTGGAACTGCACCTACAGCTAAAAGTCCATATAGGATGCCTCCTAAGGAGTTAGCGGAGCTCAAGAAGCAGATTCAAGAGCAACTAGAGAAATGTTTTATTCACCCAAGCTCTTCACCTTGGGGAGCGCCCGTACTTTTCGTGGACAAGAAGGATGGATCACAAAGGATGTGTGTGGATTACCGAGCTCTCAATGAGGTTACCATCAAGAACAAGTACACCTTGCCATGCATAGAGGATTTGTTTGATCAAATGAAGGGTGCTTGTGTCTTCTCCAAAATTGATTTGAGATCGAGATACTTTCAAATGAAGATTAGACCTTCGGACATACCTAAGACAGCTTTTCGGACATGGTATGGATCCTATGGGTACACCGTGATGTCTTTTGGATTGACCAATGCACCTGCCTATTTTATGTACCTCATGAATAAGGTCTTCATGGAGTACTTGGATAAGTTCGTTGTGGTGTTCATTGATGACATTATGATCTACTCAAGGAGCGAGGAGGAACATGAGGAACACTTGAGGCTCATATTGCAGAAATTGAGGGAGCATCAATTGTATGCCAAGTTCAACAAGTGTCAGTTTTGGTTAAGGAAAGTGTCATTTTTGGGCCATATCATCTCGGGAGGAGGAGTATCAGTCGACCCCAGAAAAGTGAGGGACATGTTGAAATGGGAACCCCCACATAATGTAAAGGAGATCCGAAGTTTTCTTGGAATGGCTGGATATTACCGTCGGTTCATCAAGAACTTTTCCAAAATAGCCAAGCCCATGATGGAATTGCTAATGAAGGGGAAGGCTTTCCAATGGACTCAAGCTTGTCAAGAAAGTTTTGAGGAGTTGAAGAAGAGGCTAACTACAACCCCAGTCTTGATATTGTCGGATGTAAGCAAGAGTTTTAATATTTATTGCGACGCATCAAGACAAGGACTTGGATGTGTGCTCATGCAAGAAGGCCAAGTGGTTGAATATGCATCGAGACAATTGAAGAAACATGAGTAAAATTACCCAACACATGATTTGGAACTCGCAGCCATGGTACACGCATTGAAGACTTGGAGAGATTATATCCTTGGACATAGGTGTGAAATTTATATGGATCATAAGAGTCTCAAGTATATTTTCACACAGACGGACTTGAATTTGAGGCAACGAAGATGGTTGGAGCTCATCAAGGATTATGATGTGGGGATCAATTACCATCTAGGGAAAGCTAATGCTTTGAGCTGAAAAGGAGTAAGTCACCAACTCACGATTCGAGAGCTGCCATGAACGGTTGAACCTTGGATTTGTGAATGAAATGGGGATAATGGAGTTAAATCTGACCTTGGAGCAAGAAATTCGAGAAGGTCAGACCAAGGATGAGGAAATTCAGGAGATCAAAGAAAGGACCTGGGATGGAAGGGAATTCAGGTTTGATGAGGATGACCATGATACTTTATGGCTTGGAAAATGGATTATCGTGCCTAATGTGAAGCATATTCGGGAGACAATATTAAAAGAGGCACATGACTCGCCACACTCAATTCATCCCGGTTGTACGAAGATGTACAAGGACTTGAAGACATGTTATTGGTGGGCCAACATGAAAAGTGACATAGCTGAATATGTAGTGTTGTGTGATGTGTGCTAACGAGTCAAGGCGGAACATCAAAGACCAGCTGGACTATTACAACCATTGAAGATTCCGTATTGGAAGTTGGAATAAATTGGTATTGTCGGTACCCTGTGTACCGGGCACCCTATGATACCGCAAGAAGTGCAAAAGAGTTCTACCCGTCAAAATTGAAGGCCTCCTCAGGCCCCACATGTCATATTACACTGGACTCGCATCCCTCATATGGGTAACTCTGGAGATTGACATGTGTAATGTAAATTTGGAGCTAAACTCCTGACACAAGGAAGCTCCGCGATCAACACGCGTATAATGACTCTGGACCAAACTCCCAGCACAGGGAAGCTCCAGTGTTGACACGTGCACAGCGGTGCCGGAGCTACCTCCCCGCAAAGGGAAGCTCCGAAGCTGCCACGTGTGGGGCCTTCGGATCTTCATCAACGTATACACTAGCAGATCTCCTCCAGCACGAACATTCAAGGGACAATCAAAGCGGCAGTTACAAGACTTAATTACGTGTCACTAATGTTGTATTAACAACATACGATTAGAACGTTGTTAATAGAGGTAACACAGCCATTAAGGCACGTTATCACACTATTAACCAAGCTTAATACCCGTAGACAGTGTATTAGGCAATTTAATACGCCAGAGCCACATGCCGGGCCAGGTGAATGATGTAACGGTCAGTCCTTGGACTATAAAAGGATTGACCCGCACGATACAAAGGAGAACAAACTCCAAGCTGAGCCATAGACTACGCTTCGAGCAATTTGTAATACAACACATACACATACACTTCGTGGAGTAGGGTATTATGCTCAGGCGGCCCGAACCACGTAAATCTCTGGTGTCACCATCTTGATATTGATGTCTGCATGCCCCAACCAAAACAAGAACCTCTGTGGGCTACACTTTAGTAGTACCGGAGGAAGTGTCGTTGCTACACTTCGACATTTGGCGTGCCAGGTAGGGGTTGCATCGTCACCCGAGATCTCAAGATGGTGAAATTCCGCCGCAGGATCTCCCAATGGCAATCATGCTGAACAACCTGCTGGAGGTAATCCCTCCAACATGTAGCAGCCAACAGTCACCATTGTTCTAGCAGGCATTATGGCACCACATCCACCATCTGTTTCGGCAAACAATGTTGGGCAATGAGATGGTGCATCTCCGTCGATCACTGCATCGACGAACAACAACCCAGAGAATGCGCTCATTGCTGCACGAGCTCTCCTACAACACCCACCGCCTCCAGGTGCGCCCCATGGTGCTATGGAGCAGTGGAGGGCTGATGTTGACCATGTGGTTGCACATGCAGCCGCTGGCATCAGCAATCAAGGTCCTCCCCCTTTGGGGCGAGCACCATCACAACGACGGACCTTGTCGGGTAGACTTGGTCCACAAGTCTCACAGCAGAGGAGACGTGCCATCCCAGCAGGTGACTTCGCTGCCTCCCGGGGCACGATGTACCCACACCATCACCAGGATTCCGACTCATGACCTGCAGTTGGAACTAGATTGCCATTACCGACAGCAGGACGACCGTGTCCATATCGAGCGTGCTCGTGAGAGGTGAGAAGCTCGGGACAACCCTGCTCCTCAGGGAGTAGGAGGAGGCTGTTCCGCCCTAGCCATGCATTTGTGCATGGTGAGATGGACACAGAAGTTCCGGCCTCACTTGTCGAAAAAATTCGATGGGACTGTCAACCCTGCCAAATTTCTTCAAATCTACTCCACTGCCATACTAGCAGCGGGAGGTGATGAGGCTTTTATGGACAATTACTTCCCAATGGCTTTAACTGGGACTGCAAGGTCTTGGTTCATGAGTCTTCCACCCGACTCCATTAATAGTTGGGCGGAGTTATGCCAACAATTCACTGCTAACTTTGGGAGCTCTCACACCCGACCTGGTACTGAATTGGATCTGTTTGCTGTAAAGCAGACATCAGGGGGATCACTGCGATCCTTCATCCAGCAGTTTTCTCAAGTACGGAATACTATTCCTTTAATATCGAGCTCTTCTGTTATTGTTGCATTCAAACAGGGTGTTCGAGATAAAAAGATGCTGGAGAAGCTGGCCATCAAAGAAGTCACCAGCATCACGGAACCCTTCAGCCTAGCAGACAAATGTGCTAGAGCTGCGGAGGGCCGTGAAATGCACTCCAAGCCAGCTCCGGAGGCCAACAAGAAGTCCTCTAAGACTAAAGCCACTACCACCAGTAGTGGCAAAAAAAATAAGCCCAACGGCAAGAAGAAGTTGTCGGCCGGCGCACCAACCACTGCAGCTCTGGGTGGTCGGGGGCCACGCCCCAAGAAGCGACCTCGTCCTTCATCAGAAGACGACAACAGTTCAAAGGCATGGTACCCGATTCACAAGACGGATAGACACAGCTTGTAAGAATGTCGAGAGGTCCAAAATCTTGCCGAGCGCTATAACAAGCGCCGGGAAGAAGCTCCTTTCCATCAACGGGAAGGAAAACAAGAAGTCAACGAAGCTCTAGCTGAGGAGGAGCTAGGTTTCCAGGACCCCAAAAGGTCCTGAAAGCCGTCTACAACACCATCGACGACAATTCCGACGCCTCTGACAACGAGCGTCAGAAAACCCTAAACACCATCTATGGTGGTTCTTGGGACATCACCTCTCGCCGCATCCTCAAGGCAATGTGGCGGGACATGGCCGCGACAGCTCCCACTACTAAAGCAGAGCCTCACCAGAAGTTGATGGATACCCCCATCATTTTTTATGCTTCGGACTGCCCCCAAAACATGATTGGGGCTGGACAACTCCCGTTGATGGTGTCACCCACCATTAACAATATTCAAATCCACCATGTAATGGTGGATGGAGGTTCAGGGCTAAACCTCATAAGCTTCAAAGCTTTCGTGAAGCTTCAGCTCCGGCCTTCGGACCTTCGCCCATCCCGACCTTTCTCTGGGGTAAGTCTGGGAACCATTACTCCTCTCGGTTCCATCACACTCCCAGTGACCTTCGGGACTCAAGAGAACTACAAAACTGAAAAATTGGTCTTCGACGTCGCTCAGATCAGTCTGCCGTTCAATGCCATTCTGGGCAGGCCAGCCTCGTACAAGTTCATGGCTGCATCTCATTATGGTTACTTAGTGTTGAAGATGCCAACACCCACGGGCATTCTCCGGATCCGTGGAGACCGCACTGCAGGAGTTACTGCTTTAGAAGAACTCTATGCACTTACTACAGCGCAAGAGGAAGTATCTCATAAGGAGCCAACTCCGAACCCTTCGAGTATTCGTCATAAAGGATCTACATCCGCACCCCGTGTGCAACCAAGCAGCGACACCGACGTTCCCGTCAAAGTCGTCCAAATTGGTTCCGATGCTGCTCAGACTACCCGTATATCGGGAGGTCTGAACAAAAAATAGGAACTCACGCTCATCACTTTCCTCCTTGCTAATGTCGACGTGTTTGCCTGGCAACCATCACATATGCCTGGGATCCCTAGAGGGGTGATTGAGCACAATCTGAAGATTTACCCTGACGTGTGGCTTGTCACCAGAAGCCCCGGAAGCAATCAATTGAGCGACAAAACTTCATCCGACAGGAAATCAAGAAGTTGCTCGAAGCTGGATTCATCCAGGAAGACTTCCATCCAAAATGGCTAGCAAACCCAGTCGTTGTACCCAAGGCCGGTGGGAAGCTTCAGATGTGTATCGACTACTCCACCTTGAATAAGGCATGTCCAGAGGATCCATTTCCACTACCTAGAATAGATCAGATAGTGGACTCCATCTCCGGGTGTGAGCTATTGTGTTTCTTAGATGCATATTATGGATATCATCAAATCCAAATGTCTAAGGAAGATGAAGAGCATACTGCCTTCATAACAGTAGATGGATTGTACTGTTATATTGTCATGCCATTCGGTCCTAAAAATGCTGCTTCAACATTTGTGCGAGCTATGTAGAAAACATTTGGAGAGCTAATTAGAGACTTGGTGGAGGTGTACGTCGACGACATCGTTGTGAAGATCAAAAACAAGGAGTCACTCCTTGACAACTTACAAGCTGTCTTCGACAAGCTGCGCAGCACGCGCACCAAGCTAAACCTGGACAAGTGCGTCTTTGGGGTTAGCTCCGGGAAGCTTCTGGGTTTCTTGGTGGCTCACCGTGAAATTGAAGCAAATCCGGTGAAGATTAAGGCCATAGAAGATATGCGGCCCCCAGCTTGCATTAATGATGTCCAGAAGTTAACTGGATGTCTAGCTGCGCTCAACCGGTTTATCTCAAGACTGGCAGAATGGGCGTTACCATTCTTCAAACTCTTGAGGAAGTCCAGACCATTTCACTAGTCTAAAGAAGTAGAAAAGGTGTTTCAAGAGCTAAAACAACTCCTCACCACACTATCGATATTGGTAGCTCCGAATCCTGGTGAGCCTTTACTGTTTTACATTTTGGCAACTACCAAAGTTGTCAGTATGGTCCTGGTCGCGGAAAGACCAGATCCACATCCAGTCCAAGAACCCAGACCCCTCCGAGAGGGTCTGGAATCACCTGAAGGCATGTTTGGGTCCCAACCCCCGGACATAGAGCATTTAGATGAAATGCTAGGAGATCAACCTCATTTACCTGATGAAGTTCATCTGGCCGACCAAGATGATCTGGATCATTCTAGCAAGGTCCGGGTCAAACAAGAAGGAGTTTTTGACCCCTCCGGGAGGATCCAAGAAGCACAGCATGAAGGTCCAGAACCCTCAATGAGGGTCCGGGTCGATGGAGAAGAAGCTTTGGGTCCTTCTGAAAGGGTCCAAACCACCCAACACCCCATGTACTTCATCAACGAAGTGCTCAACGACGCTAAGACGAGATACAGTGAGGTGCATAAGCTGCTTTACGCAGTTTTTATTGCCTCAAGGAAGCTTCATCACTACTTCCAAGCCCATAAAATATAAGTGGTAACTTCTTTTCCACTGCGTGCTATTTTGCATAACCCTAACTCTACTGGGAACATTGCAAAGTGGGCAGCAAAACTGGCCGAATTCGATCTAGAATTCGTGTCACGACAAGCAATCAAAAGTCAAGCCTTGGCTGACTTTGTGGCGGAGTGGACTCCCTCTCTATCAAACCCTGGGGGCCACAATGAGCAGAAACCAGAACCCAAAGTTCCAGTATTCACCAAGTTTCACCGGACTCTCTACTTCGATGGCTCCGTGCAGAAGCAGGGGGCCAGAGATGGAATCCTTCTCCTGGCTCCGACTGGGGAGAAGGTCAAGTACATGGTCCACCTTGATTTCAAGGCAACCAACAACATGGCGGGGTATGAAGCTCTCATCTACGGACTCAAGGTGGCAGTATCTTATGGTGTCAAACAGCCGTTGGTGAAGGGAGATTCACAACTCATCATCAAAAAAGTCAAAGGTGAATGCTCCTGCAACAAATCCCAACTAGCTGCTTATCTCCTTGAAGTCCAGAGGCTTTAGAAGGACTTCAAAGTCTTGGATCTCCACCATGTTCAGCATCTTCATAACGCTGAAGCCGACGAACTCTCGACGAAAGCCTCAATCGGAGCTCCAGCCCCTGACGGAATCTTCGTCTGGAGGTTGTCAAAACCAATAGCTCAACCTTCCGAACTAAGCGAAGGTGGCGAGACCAGCACCACGAAGCTGGCAGTCTCGGTGGCCCTACTACCATGGCGTCCACCAAGGGTCGTAGGTGCTGTCGGAAGCTCCGAGCAACCCAACACGCAAGACTCAGAAGCTCAAGTAAGCTCCGATGCATGGATCTCGGAGATCCAGAGGTACTTGAAAGACAATATCCTTCCTGAAGATAGTGTATCTGCTGACCGGATTGTCATATTGGCTAAAAGATACACGTTGGTAGAAGGGGATCTCTACCGGCGCGGTGCCAATGGCATCCTAATGTGGTGCATTGCAAGGGAAGAAGGCCATCAGCTCCTCACAGAAATCCATGGAGGCGAGTGTGGGAACCATGCTTCTTCTCGCATGCTGGTCGGTAAAGCCTTCCGGCATGGCTTTTACTGGCCTACAACACTCCAAGATGCGGTTGAGCTAGTGAAAAAATGTGAAGCATGTTAGTTTCACGCAAAAAAGATTCACACACTGGCTCAATCACTACAAATGATACCTCCTACATGGCCATTCGCTGTGTGGGGCATGGACATCTTGGGACCTTTTCCAAAATCCGTCGGAGGTTATAGGTTCCTGTACGTCGCCGTTGACAAGTTCACTAAGTGGTCGGAAGCAACTCCAGTTGTGACAATCAACAAGCAATCAACAATCAAGTTCTTGAAGTCCATTATATGCAGATTTGGAGTTCCAAACAAAGTCATAACTGACAACGGAACTCAATTCACAAGTGCTGCATTCCAAGAATATTGTGAAGACCTCGACATTCAACTTAGCTACGCCTCAGTAGCTCAACCGGCAAGCAATGGCCAAGCCGAGAGAGCAAATGCGGAAATCTTAGAAGGACTCAAGACGCACACATATGAGCGCCTGAAAAAGCACAGAGCCAACTAGATTGGGGAGCTTCTATCCACATTGTTGGCGAATAGGACAACTCGAAACCGGTCAACCGGGGAAACTCCGTTCTTCCTAGTGTACGAAGCTAAAGCAGTCCTTCCTTTGGAGATAACCTTGGGATCCTCGGGGTCCGGACCTTCGATGAAGCCACACAGGACCAGCTCCGGCGTGAAGACCTTGACCTCGTTGACGAGGGAAGGTGCCAAACAGCTGTTCGGAATGCATGTTATCGCCAAACGCTCTGGCGCTATCATCAAAGGCATGTGCGCGACCGACAACTCGAGTAAGGCGATCTGGTGCTTCAGAAGATACTAACTCTTGAAGGAATTAACAAACTTTCCCCCAGCTGGGAAGGTCCATTCCGAGTGATCAAAGTATCCCGTCCCGGATGCGTTCGCTTGGCAACAAAGGATGGGATTCCACTCCTAACCCTTGGAACATCGAGCACCTCTGTAAGTTTTATGCTTAGAATCATAGAGGTGAGTCTGTAATTACACATGATGCATGTTATAGAGTTGATAAACAGACAGGGGTAGGTCCTCCAGGAGAACATCCGGACCCCTTCGGGAGGGTGCGGGAAGTTCAAGTACACTTCATACAGTCACTACACTAAAAAGTGTAACTACCTACCCTAGGTTAGTACAAGATGTATAGCACACTTAGCTTGGTCCCGCATCCTAAGTGTGTCCTTGTCTCCCCTGTAATCCAGACTTACAATGAAAGACATTGTTGTGTGAAAAAAGACTCCACGTGCATTTATTTTTGTACAAGGCTCGACCTATCAAATTATTGTTTTTAACCTTCTTGTCTATAATGAAGTTGTGCAATTATTTTTTAGTTTTTACCCAAGTGATTCATATGTGTTGCAAGTTATATTGTTGATCTGTTTTGGTCTTAACATGTTGTATAGCCTACTTGCCTGAACGCTAAGCCAATATAGGTCCGGAGTGTGCTATCGACTTAGCCTAGTCCTGCACCCTAAGTACGCCACTCTACCTAAACTCTGGCAGGCCTCGGTAGGGTGAGTACTAAAAAAGCATAAGAGTCCAGAAGGGTTATATCAATATACTTGTAACCATATCGAGTTACTTCAGAATAAAACTCAAGTAAGAATAATAAGTCACAAGCAATTTATAGACAAGAGGACAAATTTTACTATTTTTCTTGTATTTAATGTGCAGGAAAAACATAAATTCAAAGCAGTGGTGGTTGACGTCGGAGCTACTAAGCTCCGACAACCCCCGAGGGGCCTAAATTCAACTATTTGTGTGGTGACATCAGGAGCTACCAAGCTCCGATCGTCAACATTTTATATGTTGATATTGGGTATTGTCAGAGCTATCAAGCTCTGCCAATCTCAGGGGGCCTGCCGTTGACACCTCAGAATTGAAGACTTTAGACCTAAAATCTACAAGTGCATAGCGTTCAAGTCATCAATATACTGTCAAAACCTTTGGTACATGTACACACTTCAATTGTACACATGTACCAGAGGACAACAAGACAAAGCACATTATATTGAAGACAAAGATAAAGTGAAGTTCATGGCAAAATGGATTTCATTAATTTGAAGCACTAGATTACAAAATTGGGATTACAATAGAAGGCAAAAGGAAGAAGTCCTAGCTATTGGAGGATCTAAGTCCTACGGAAGAATGTGGCGACTTTCTTGGCAACCTCTTGGACGCTGGCCTTGGCGACGTCTTCCTCTTCAGCAATGGGACCTTCAAGCATCGAGTCCAGGGAGAATTGAGGGTCTTGGCTTACGTAACACGTCATCACATATTCTGCGACGTTAGTAGCCAAAGACTTCCTCTCTGTCTCGAGCTGGTCCGCAATAACATCGCCATCGCGTCGAGTTTGCCGCCAGCACCATTGAGGGCCACCAACGCTCGGTCCAAGTCTAGCTCCTGGTTGTCCGGACGTACGGGACTGTAACACCCTAAATTTTCGCATCATGCATTGCATACATGATCATGCATTAAACATTAGTAGGATAAAAAAAAGATAATAAAAGGATAAAACATACATATATGGTGTAGCAATAAGAAGAAAAAGAAAATAATAATTATAGCCTAAAACTTGTAATAGGGAATAAGTATAAAAATAATAATAAAAATATATATAAATATATGTGTATAAATAATATATATAATAATCATATATAAAAAATAAAAAAATAAAGAATCATAAAATAATAATATTTATATATATAAAAGAAAGAAAAAAAAAGAAAAAGGGCTCCGCTGGCCAGGCGGCCGAGCCGGCCCAGCCAGCCACGCCCCGACGCGCGCAGCGGCCGACCGCCCACGCGCGCTGGGCCCCGCTCGCCCGTACCGATGCCACCCGACTGCGCCGCCCGACGCCTCCAGCGCGCGCGCCCCGAGCGCCCGCTCCCGCGCCGCCCCGGGTCCCATGCCCCACCGCCCTCCCGCAGCGCGCGCCCCGCCCGACGCCACGCGCCCGAGCGCGCCCACCCCGCCGCCTGCCTGGGCCCCGCTCCCACGCCTCGATCCCGCCCCGACCGAGCCACCCCGACGCGCCTCGCCCGTGCCCCCGCGTTGACCGCGCCTGCGCCTGAGCCGCCTGGCCGCGCGATGCGCCCCGAAGCCCCGTCTGGCCCGCACTCGCCCTAGCTCCCGCCGCCTATAAAAACACCCGTTTCATAGGTTTTCCCAGCCCCCAGAAACAGCGCCGCCAGGGACGCCCAGAAGAGAAGACCTAGCCGCCGGTAGAAGAAAAGAGAAGAACAGAGGCATCGCTAGGGAAGAAGAAGAATTGAAAAAGAGGAAGAAAAAGAGGAGGGTGCCGCCGTCTGCCGGAGATCGTCGTCATCGTCGTGTTGCCGTCGTCGTGCCGCTGGAGGACCCTGCGCCATCTACTTCGTCTACGCGTCACCTTCATCCCGCGATCTTCGAAGCCATCACATCTACGGTAGGATTTGTTTTTCCCGATGCAAATTTTTGCGACGTATTAGATCTAATAGACGTAAATTGATTTTAGTTGCATCGTCCTCTTATTTTCAGCAGCATTAATTCTCGCTAAAACCCCCGTAAACTTGTATGAACACGTATGAACTAGTTGCATCTAATTAATAAACAACCATAGTTAATTAATTATTGAATTGTGCATGCATGCATATCATTGCATGTTGATTAATGTGTGTGCATCATGTTGATTTGTATGTATTTTCTTGTATGTGTGATCACAAGTAGAGGGAAGTGCTCAAGAGATCGTGTACAAGGATTTCCAGAACCAAGACTTTGAAGCGCTTGAACAACCCTATCCGCCGGAGCAAGGCAAGTGTCCTTGAAGCATATTGATCCTGTTTTTAAAATAAATGTTTTGTTTGCAAAACTGCATGCTTGTGTCAAATTGATGGGAATCCTATGGTAGGAAGTTTACTAGTTTTGTTTGGCCACCCTTGTCACCTGGAATATATGGTAGAGAGTCGGGAAGGGCTTTCACCTTTTTGCTTCGCTTAATTAATTGGGATGACAAACAACACTACACATTTAATTATGCATCAATGATATTCTGGTTAATGTGAACTGGTCAATACGATGGGTGATCTAAGCAAGCCTGGTATGTGGATGGGTTGGATGTTATGGTGGTTTGCTTGCTTTATATCTAAGGACCAGTTCATGCGAGAATAAGCCAGGACTACAGTGCCACCACGAGGCCAAGTATGGGTGCGGCGTAGGTGATTAATTAGGGCTTTGCTAGTGCTGTTTGGACCATTGTGGATGCTCGGGGAAGGGGTAGTCGGATTGGGTTTGTTGATGATTGGTGGGACTACCCTGGGATCCGAATGGCTCAAGAGGGGGCCCTTGGTTGAAGATGTGCTCAGTTGGAGGCATCGCCACCGGTGAAACCTCAGTGGGGTCTAAATAGGCTAGTAATCCCTTTGTAAAGGCTATTTTGTGATCTCTTGGCCACACACCAACGGAAGTGTGTAATATGACTGACGGGTCATGGGCATAAGGGAGATTCTTAGTGGCCGAAAGGTGATGAAATCACGAACACGTGGGTAAAGATGTACAAACTCTGCAGAGTCAAATGAAACTATCATGATAGCCGTGCTCCCGGTTATGAGCACCTGGACAACTTCCATGATTAGAGGGTATTTGGTATTGTATTGTAATGGTTATGGTAATGGTTATGGTGATGGTTATGGTTGGTTATGGATTTATTTCTGGTATTGAATATGGTTATTGGCAATGGTGAAATCTGGACTTATTGATGATGGTAATGAACTCAGTTTGGTATTATGCTATTACTCGTGATTATGATGGGATTACTTCACATACATATAATATATTGCTTTTCAAATGTTTTACTGTACTTTTCAGCACTTTGCCATTATTATTGTCGTCATTTGAATCAGCCACATGTCATACTTTCCACACTTGCTGAGTACGACATGTACTCACTCGTGCAATCCCCCCCAACAGTTGCAGGTCAGGATTGTGAGTTTAATGGTGATAATGCGGAGTTCTAGGCCGTGTCTACCGTCAGCTTTGCCTGTGGTGTTTATTGGAGCTGTGCTATCCCTTTTGCTTAGTTTGCTTAGTTGCTTAATTAGTTTATTTCCGCTGCATTAGTTGAACTTGTCATTAATATTCATTAGAGCTTGTATTCGAGGATAATAAGGTTTGTGTAATAAAATTTGATAATTAATCTTGTTCTATGGTAATTTTCTGTATACTCTTTTGTGATTGCACTCGTGTATGTGTATTGAACATCCTGGGCACACATATGCGTTAGATTAGTTCAGTTTTCGGAACCGGGCATCACAGATTGGTATCAGAGCCACAGGTTGACCGTAGGACGCAACCTAGATATAATGGACACTTTAGAGCACATAGGAGCACTCAGGAATCAATGTGTTTTTGCTTGAAGTGCTGTTATATATATATATATATATATATATATATATATATATATATATATATATATATATATATTGTTTGCTTGTGTGCTTAATAGATGATTTTGGGATGCTTTAGCATTGCCATGTCCACCTAGGCTAGTATAGCTAGTTGGTTAGCTTCATATCCCTTGATGCATATAGTTGGGGACACTCTCTAATTCTTACCTATTGCTTTTCTTCAGATGGTGAGGACTCGCAACCAGAGAGATGACAATGGTGAGGAGGAGAACCATGGAGTACCTTAGAACAATATCGGACAAGGATCTACTCAGGGAGCTATCAACATCGATCAGCTATTGGCCATGCAGAACCAGCTCATGCAGACCATGATACAAACTATGGGACAGCTACAGGCTGGCAATATCAACAATCAGCCCCACGTGCCTCCACCGCCACCCCCGCCTCCTCATAACCGATTGGGAGAGTTCATGAGGACTAGGCCGCCAACCTTTGCTCAAGCCGCCGACCCTATGGATGCAGATGATTGGCTGAAGTCCGTGGAGAAGAAGCTAGCTATTGTCCAATGCAGTGACCGGGAGAAGGTGCTATTTGCTTCTCATCAACTAGTTGGAGCAGCTGCGGATTGGTGGGATGCTTATTACAATGCTCATGAGAACCAAGAGAGAATTACTTGGGCCGAATTCAAGGAGAATTTCCGTTCTCATTATGTGCCCGAGGGTGTTATGATTTTGAAGAGGCAAGAATTTGAGAATTTGAGGCAAGGAAGATCAAGCGTGAGTGAATATCTCAATAAATTCACTCAACTCTCAAGATATGCGCCTGAGGATGTTAGTCAGGACAGCCGGAAACAATACTTGTTCATGAGGGGCTTGAACAATGAGATCCAAGTGCAACTACTCAACTGCGATTATGCCAATTTTCAGAAGCTTGTGGACAAAGCAATTGTGGTTGAGAACAAGATCCGTGAGATGGAGCAAGAAATCAAGAGGAAGGCGCCATATCAAGGACAACAACAAGGAAGTAATGTGCGCCCTCGCCTTGCACCACCCAATGCACCCTATTACAGCTCCTCTATTCCCGCTCAGCGCCCTGGTTATGCACCATGCCCAACTCAGTTTGTGCAGCAGCACCCTGTTATGCAAGCACCTAGGCCTCCAATGCCTTATGCACCTCGTGCTGATTTTCCAGGAGCCAATGTTCAAAACCAAGCTTGTCCCAACAATTCTGGTGAAGTTAAGAAGTGCTATACTTGTGGAGAAGCTGGACGCTTTGCGCATCGATGTCCTAAGTCAGGCCTTGGTCAAGGAAGCAATGCGTCGAGGCAAAACCCAAGACCCAATGGAAGGCAACCACAAGGAAGCCATGGACAGCAGAATTTTGCTCGTGGCAACGTGAATCATGTCTCTACGGAGGATGCTCAACAAGCGTATGACGTGTTCATTGGTATGTTTCTCACCAACTCCAACCCCGCGACTATGTTATTTGATTCCGGAGCATCACATTCATTCATTGCATCGAAGTATGTTGCCAAGTATAGTTTGCCTATCTCTCATATGAAGTTTACTCTATTGGTTAAGTCTCCTGGAGGAGAGATGAGGACAAATATAGTATGTCCAAAAGTAAGCCTTAGAATAAGGGGGGTAGACTTCTCCGCCAACCTCATAGTTTTGGATTCTCAAGGATTGGACATTATACTTGGTATGGACTGGTTGAGGAAGCACAATGGAGTTATTGAGTGTGCCACGAAGACGGTGAAGTTGACCAATGAAGAAGGAATCACCGTAGAATTTGAAGCATCTCAAACCGCACCGAAGCAATTGGAATTGAATCATATGGACGGTGCCGCAATTGAGGAGATTCCGGTAGTGTGTGAATTTTTGGATGTTTTTCCGGATGAGTTGCCAGGTATGCCACCTGATCGAGACATTGAGTTTGTTATTGATTTAATACCTGGAACTGCACCTATAGCTAAGAGGCCGTATAGGATGCCTCCTATGGAATTAGCGGAGCTCAAGAAGCAGATTCAAGAACAATTAGAGAAGGGTTTTATTCGCCCAAGCTCTTCACCTTGGGGAGCGCCCGTTCTATTTGTGGACAAGAAGGATGGAACGCAAAGGATGTGTGTGGATTACCGAGCTCTCAACGAGGTGACCATCAAGAACAAGTACACCTTGCCCCGTATAGAGGACTTGTTTGATCAGATGAAGGGTGCTTGTGTCTTCTCTAAGATTGATTTGAGGTCGGGATACTTTCAAATGAAGATTAGACCATCGGACATACCCAAAACAGCTTTTAGAACACGGTATGGATCTTATGAGTACACCGTGATGTCATTTGGATTGACAAATGCGCCTGCCTACTTTATGTACCTCATGAATAAGTCTTCATGGAGTACTTAGATAAGTTCGTTGTGGTGTTTATTGATGATATTATGATCTACTCGAAGGATGAGAAGGAACATGAGGAACACTTGAGGCTTATGTTGCAGAAATTGAGGGAGCATCAATTGTATGCCAAGTTCAGCAAGTGTCAGTTTTGGTTGAAAGAGGTGCCATTTTTGGGTCATATCATCTCAGGAGGAGGAGTATCGATTGACCCCAGAAAAGTGAGAGACGTGTTGAAGTGGGAACCGCCGCAAAACGTAAAGGAAATAAGGAGTTTTCTTTGAATGGCTGGATATTACCGTCGATTCATCAAGGACTTTTCCAAGATAGCCAAGCCAATGGCAGAATTGCTAATGAAGGGAAAAGCTTTCCATTGGAATCAAGCTTGTCAGGATAGCTTTGAGGAGTTAAAGAAAAGGTTGACAACCACGCCGGTGTCGGTATTACTGGACGTGAGCAAGAGTTTTGATATATATTGTGATGCGTCAAGACAAGGATTAGGATGTGTGCTCATGCAAGAAGGCCAAGTGGTAGCTTATGCATCGAGGCAACTAAAGAAACATGAGTAGAATTACCCAACACATGATTTAGAACTTGCAGCTGTGGTACATGCATTGAAGATTTGGAGACACTATATTCTTGGACATAGGTGTGAAATTTACACGGATCATAAGAGTTTGAAGTATATTTTCACACAAACGGATCTAAACTTGAGGCAACGAAGATGGTTGGAGCTCATCAAAGATTATGATTTGGGGATCAACTATCATCCAGGAAAGGCCAATGTAGTGACCGATGCTTTGAGTAGAAAAGGAGTAAGTCATCAACTCACGGTTCGAGAGTTACCATTCGAGTTATGTAAGGAGTTTGAACGGTTGAACCTCAGGTTTGTAAATGAGATGGAGATGATGGAGTTAAACCCAACCTTGGAGCAAGAAATTCGAGAAGCACAAACCGCAGATGAAGAGATCAAGGAAATCAAGGAAAGGACTGAGGAAGGGAGAGAATTCAGATTTGATAAAGACGAATATGGTACCTTATGGCTTGGGAAGAGGATCATTGTGCCTAATGTAAAGCATATTTGGGAGACAATATTAAAGGAGGCACATGACTCGCCTTACTCAATTCACCCTGGTTGTACAAAGATGTACAAAGACTTGAAGACTTGCTATTGGTGGGATAGCATGAAGAAGGACATAGATGAATATGTAGCATTGTGTGATGTGTGCCAACGAGTCAAGGCGGAACATCAAAGGCCAGCCGAATTATTGCAACCGTTGAAGATTCTGGAATGGAAGTGGGAAGAAATTGGTATGGACTTCATAGTTGGGTTACCACGTACTCAGTCCGGGTATGATTCAATTTGGGTAATTGTGGATCGCTTAACAAACTCAGCTCATTTTGTCCCTGTGAAGACCAAGTATACAGCTGCACGATTGGCCGAAATATACATGGAGCATATTGTGTGTCGACACGGAGTACCAAAGAAGATAGTCTCGGATAGAGGTTCTCAATTTACCTCCAGATTTTGGCAAAAATTGCATGAAGCTTTGGGAACGAGGTTGAATTTTAGTTCAACATATCATCCTCAAACGGATGGACAAACCGAGAGGACCAATCAGATTTTGGAGGACATGTTAAGAGCTTGTGCTTTAAAGCATGGGAAAAGTTGGGACAAAAGTTTGTCGTACGCTGAATTCTCGTACAACAATAGCTACCAAGCAAGTCTGAAAATGTCACCCAACGAAGCATTGTACGGAAGGAAGTGTAGGACGCCTTTATTCTGGAATGAGGCAGGAGAAACTCAAGTATTTGGTCCGGATGTGTTGCAAGAAGCCGAAAAACAAGTCCAAATAATTCGTGAAAACTTGAGGGCTGCCCAATCAAGGCAAAAAGGCTATGCGGATAATAGGAGAAGGAAATTAGCCTTTCAAATAGGAGATTTTGTTTACCTCAAGGTGTCACCTATGAGAGGTCATAAGAGGTTTAACATAAGAGGCAAGCTCGCACCTCGCTATATTGGACCATTTAAGATTTTGGACAAAAGAGGAGAAGTAGCATATAAGTTGGAGATGCCAGCTCATCTTTCAGACGTACATGATGTGTTTCATGTTTCCCAACTCAAGAAGTGTCTCAGAGTGCCGGAAGAACAAGTGCCGATGGACGAATTAGAACTTCAAGAGGATTTGTCTTATGTCGAGCAACCTATCAAGATCTTGGACATGAAGGAAAGGGTCATGAGAAATAAGAGGATCCGTTGGTGCAAAGTGCAATGGAAACACCATACGGAAGCCGAAGCTACGTGGGAACGTGAAGAAGACTTGAAGGCAGAATTCCCTCATCTTTTCTCCACGCTATCGAATCTCGAGGCCGAGATTCACTTTAAGGGGGGTAGGTTTGTAACACCCTAAATTTTCGCATAATGCATTGCATACATGATCATGCATTAAACATTAGTAGGATAAAAAAAGATAATAAAAGGATAAAACATACATATACGGTGTGGCAAAAAGAAGAAAAAGAAAATAATAATTATAGCCTAAAACTTGTAATAGGGAATAAGTATAAAAATAATAATAAAAATATATATAAATATATGTATATAAATAATATATAATAATCATATATAAAAAAATAAAGAATCATAAAATAATAATATTTATATAAAAAAAGAAATAAAAAAAAGAAAAAGGGCTCCGCTGGCCAGGCGGCCGAGCCGGCCCAGCCAGCCACGCCCCGCCGCCCCGACGCGCGCAGCGGCCGACCGCCCACGCGCGCTGGGCCCCGCTCGCCTGTACCGATGCCACCCGACCGCGCCGCCCGACGCCTCCAGCGCGCGCGCCCCGAGCGCCCGCTCCCGTGCCGCCCCGGGTCCCACGCCCCGCCGCCCTCCCGCAGCGCGCGCCTCGCCCGACGCCACGCGCCCGAGCGCGCCCACCCCGCCGCCCGCCTGGGCCCCGCTCCCACGCCCCGATCCTGCCCCGACCGAGCCGCACCGACGCACCTCGCCCGTGCCCCCGCGTTGATCGCGCCTGCGCCCGAGCCGCCTGGCCGCGCGATGCGCCCCGAAGCCCCGCCTGGCCCGCGCTCGCCCTAGCTCCTGCTGCCTATAAAAACGTTCGTTTCGTAGGTTTTCCCAACCGCCAGAAACAGCGTCGCCAGGGACGCCCAAAAGAGAAGACCTAGCCGCCGGTAGAAGAAAAGAGAAGAACATAGGCACCGCCAGGGAAGAAAAAGAAGGGAAAAAGAGGAAGAAAAAGAGGAGGGTGCCGCCGTCCGCCGGAGATCGTCGTCATCGTCGTGTCGCCGTCTTCGTGCCGCCGGAGGACCCTGTGCCATCTACTTCGTCCATATGCGAATTTTTGCGACGTATTAGATCTAATAGACGTAAATTGATTTTAGTTGCATCGTCCTTTTATTTTCAGCAGCATTAATTCTCGCTAAAACCCCCGTAAACTCGTATGAACACATATGAACTAGTTGCATCTAATTAATAAACAACCATAGTTAATTAATTATTGAATTGTGCATGCATGCATATCATCGCATGTTGATTAATGTGTGTGCATCATGTTGATTTGTATGTATTTTCTTGTATGTGTGATTACGAGTAGAGGGAAGTGCTCAAGAGATCGTGTACAAGGATTTCCAGAACCAAGACTTCGAAGCGCTTGAACAACCCTATCCGCCGGAGCAAGGAAAGTGCCCTTGAAGCATATTGATCCTGTTTTTAAAATAAATGTTTTGTTTGCAAAACTGCATGCTTGTGTCAAATTGATGGGAATCATATGGTAGGAAGTTTACTAGTTTTGTTTGGCCACCCTTGTCACCTGGAATATATGGTAGAGAGTCAGGAAGGGCTTTCACCTTTTTGCTTCGCTTAATTAATTGGGATGACAAACAACACTACACATTTAATTATGCATCAATGATATTCTGATTAATGTGAACTGGTCAATACGATGGGTGATCTAAGCAAGCCTGGTATGTGGATGGGTTGGATGTTATGGTGGTTTGCTTGCTTTAGATCTAAGGACCGGTTCATGCGAGAATAAGCCAGGACTACAGTGCCACCACGAGGCCAAGTATGGGTGCGGCGTAGCTGATTAATTAGGGCTTTGCTAGTGCTGTTTGGACCATTGTGGATGCTCGGGGAAGGGGTAGTCGGATTGGGTTTGTTGATGATTGGTGGGACTACCCTGGGATCCGAATGGCTCAAGAGGGGGCCCTTGGTTGAAGATGTGATCAGTTGGAGGCATCGCCACCGGTGAAACCTCAGCGGGGTCTAAATAGGCTAGTAATCCCTTTGTAAAGGCTATTTTGTGATCTCTTGGCCACACACCAACGGAAGTGTGTAATATGACTGACGGGTCATGGGCATAAGGGAGATTCTTTGTCGCCGAAAGGTGATGAAATCACGAACACGTCGGTAAAGAGGTACAAACTCTGCAGAGTAAAATAAAACTATCATGATAGCCATGCTCCCGGTTATGAGCACCTGGACAACTTCCATGATTAGAGGGTATTTGTTATTGGTAATGGTTATTGTAATGGTTATGGTAATGGTTATGGTGATGGTTATGGTTGGTTATGAATTTATTTCTGGTATTGAATATGGTTGTTGGCAATAGTGAAATCTGGACTTATTGATGATGGTAATGAACTCAGTTTGGTATTATGGTATTACTCGTGATTATGATGGGATTACTTCACATACATATAATATATTGCTTTTCAAATGTTTTACTGTACTTTTCAGCACTTTGCCATTATTATTGTCGTCATTTGAATCAGCCACATGTCATACTTTCCACACTTGCTGAGTACGACATGTACTCACTCTTGCAATCCCCCCAACAGTTGCAGGTTAGGATTGTGAGTTTAATGGTGATAATGCAGAGTTCTAGGCCGTGTCTACCGTCAGCTTTGCCTATGGTGTTTATTGGAGCTGCGCTATCCCTTTTGCTTAGTTTGCTTAGTTGCTTAATTAGTTTATTTCCGCTGCATTAGTTGAACTTGTCATTAATATTCGATAGAGCTTGTATTCGAGGATAATATGGTTTGTGTAATAAAATTTGATAATTAATCTTGTTCTGTGGTAATTTTCTGTATACTCTTTTGTGATTGCACTCGTGTATGTGTGTTGAACATCCTAGGCACACATATGCGTTAGCTTGGTTCAGTTTTCAGAACCGGGCATCACAGGGACTGAAGCCTAGTTGTGTCAATGCGTCATTGGCCCACCCCAAGAAGTCCCACACTTGAGTGGACTCCGTATTCTTCAAGCTCTACAGCTCCTCCAGCGACTTCTGGGCGGCCGCTAGCTCCGAACCTTCCCGAGCGAGGCGCTCAACCAATTTAGCATGCTGCTGCATACTCTCAGCAACTTGCTTCTCACGGTCGGTCAGCTCTGACTCCTGGAGGTGGATGCAGTTCTGCCTTTCCACCAAGTCCTTCTCCCTGCCTTTCACCTTCCCTTCTCTGGTGGCAATGTCAGCTTCTCTTTTCGAGAGCTCCTGCCCCAGTTTCCAGTACTTCTCCTTTTCTTCTTTGCTCCATAGATCCAGCTTCTTGCTGTGATCTGTGAAATTCTATTCATCCAGAGTCAATTTCTGGGTGACCTCCGCCTCCCTTTTTACAACATCCTCCTGCTGCTCAAGGAGTTTCTCTTCCCTCGCCTCCAGGTCAGCCCGACGCTTCAGGAGAACCTCATTCAATTCATTGAGGTTTTCGCTATGCTCATCAGCAACATCACGCCTCTCCTTGGATTGCTCAAGGATATCCCTTGAGTTAGCGTCGAGCACCCGAATAGCAACTTCCTTCTCCTCCAGCAGCTTGTCCCAGTATTCTAACTGGGCCTTTTCCATCTTAATCCACTCCTTCTGGTCAGCCATCCTCGTCTGGGCAAGCCTGGTCTCAAAATGGAGTACGTTGCGCCAACGCCTCAAGGTGTTGCGCTCCTACTCCAGGGCTTTGCTCTCATGATCGAAGGTGAGTTGGACTTGTCGGAGGCTGGAGCAGGCATTGTCTATGGACAACGCCAGAGGGATAGGCTCCGGACCTACTGGGACCATCTCTGCAGGCTCCAGAGGGTTCTCCATTACAAAAATAGGGTCCCACTCTACAAGAGAGGACCCTTGAGCTTCTGCGGCACTGGGACCGCCCTCCGGGTGCCCTTCAGTGGCAGCAGAAGAGGAACCCACTGGAGGAACTCCCACCTCCGGAGCAGAAGGTGAAGGTGCTACCTCCGGGCTTTCAGTTGTTGGCTTGAGGGTGGAGGACCCGTTGCTACTTCTTCGTGCTGCTCCGGCGCTGGCCCAGGAACCTCCGGACAGCTACTTCCGAGACAGTGGTCAGGGCTTCATCCGGCGCCCCTGCCATAGCCGGCTCATACACCGGCACGTTGGTCACTTTCGGTCCAACAACCAAAACTTCAGGCATCTCTGACTCAACCGCCGGACCTTCAACTGCTTCTGGCACAAGGGTCGTAGCTTCAATGATTTTCGGCTCAGTGGCCGGGACGTCGATTGCCTCTGGATCAGCGGCCTGGGCTTCCACGACCTCTGGCTCAAAGGCTGGAGCTTCTGGCTTCGGTATTGGAGCATCAGCCTCCGGCACCGATACTAGAGGTACATCTTCGATTTCTTCCCCGTGGTCCGACGCTACCACGGGAGCTTCGGACGAGGACTCCGAATCCAAGTCTACGACAGCTGGCGCTGGAGCTGTCGCAACTTCTGCCACCACTTGAGGAGGAGGCTCGGAGCTTAAAGCCGGAGCTTCGGTATGCGCAGCCTTAATCTCTACGACAGGCGCTGAAGTTCCTGACCCCTTCTTCAACACCCTAGAAATAAAGGGAAGAGAAGATTAAAGACACATAAAAAACAAGACTAGCATTTTAATGTGAGCAATCAATGCATACCTAGGGATGTTACCACCTCAGTCGCCTCGGAACATCTTCTTCTGAGGCCTGGAGCCAGAGCCCACCAAGTCTGGTGAGACAACGGCTTCGGACCTTGGTTGAGGGCCACTTGCAGCAGCCGGAGTCCTCTTGGCCGGAGCTTCTCTTGGCCGGGAAGAACTCCCGAGCCTGGAGCTTTTAGCCAACACTGAGGCTGGGGTTGACTGCCGGAGCTGGCGCCTCTTGAAGACGCCTGTGTTGGAGAAGGTGTAGTCACAGAGGACCGACCTGCCGGGGAGAAGGAGCTGTCGTAGAGGGAGCAGCCCTGACGGACCTCCCGTCAGGATGTTTCAGCTTCCTCTTCCTGCTGGAGGCTTCGGTCGGCTCCTTGCCTTTGCCCTTGCTTATGTCCTCAACCCTCCGGCTTGGGGCGGAGGCAGGCCCTCCTTCGGAAGCTTTGGGGATTACCACCCTGGAGGTTGGACGCCTTTCCACCTCACCAAGGTCGTCAAGCGTCGACATCTTCCTCCGGAGCTCTCTGCTGAACTGCACCTCCATGTTCAGAGGAAGGAAAGCTGCCGGCAGAACCAAGTCATGGCTGTCGACGTTTATCCCATGCTGGAATTTTTTTAGATGAAGCTTCAAAGCTTCATCATCCAAGTTGGATTTCAGACCAGTTTCAATTCGGTCATCATCCATCACATTGTTGAGGGCCCACGCGAGCTTCTCCCTCTTCCTCAGCGTAGCCCATCTGTTGACCAGAAAGTTGCAGAAGACCATTTGAGGGGTCACTCCACCCTCCACGCATTCGCGGATCTTGGTCAGGACGGGGTTGAAGGCATCTGACAACACCGGAACTACACTCCAAGCATCGGTGTCAACATTGGGGAGTCCTTCGGGCAGCTCTAACCTCTCATGCTCCTCCACTGCAATGATAACCCAGTCTTTCTTCCAGTCATCCCATTTGCCGGAAGGAAATGACTTCAAGTATTTGAAGGGGCAGTTCTTGCGCTTCACGAAATAGTAGAAGCCAAGAAGCTCAGTCTTCTTGCCGGTGGTGTGGATGGTGAAGAAGGTGCGAAACAGCTCGACAAGGGGGAACACCCACCCACATCTCGCAAAAGTGGACGAAAGTCGCCACTAGAAGAGGAGAATGGGGGCCAAGGTGATACATTAGAGACCATAAAATTCTAACAGCATCAAAATAAAGGTTGAAAAAGGTGGGATCAATCCCACCATGGCGCAGAGAAGTACACCATGTGGCCATTACGCTCCTTGAACGGGAGCTCGCCGACGCAGATCAGGTGGCTAAAGGAGTCACTGGACCATCCCATGTAGTTCTGGACCTTCATCAAATTGTCCTTGCTCTTGAGGCGGCTCTTGGGAAGACCCAACTCCATTGCGGCAAAGTGGAGCGAAGGAAGAGAAAGCTAGGCGAAGTTTGGGAGGCATAGAGTGCAAGTTTGATCGAAAGCGTAAAGAGTCCCCAAACCACGCACACTTTCCTTCTTAAGTAAGCCTCCGCGATGCTTGGATGGAAACCGCAACCAGAGTGGGGTCACATTTCAAAAATCTACCCCGTCCATGATGAATGGGTCCGAGTCCACCCCAACAAAGAGATCGAGGTTATTGCCCCAGGCGAACCGTTGTCATGATGGGTGGCGGGAGACCCAAAGGCGGCACCCTGCCACCGATACGGTTATGTATCGGGAACTAACAAGGCGCTCGGAACCAATACGGTTATGTATCGGGAACTGGCGACCTTCAATTGCGTGAGATCCGCACTCAAAGATCTCATCTGTCGCATTCATAACAAGCCACGCGGTGATGGTTTAACCCTGGACCATCGCCCCAACGGCACATTACAAGACTTTTGAAGTCGAGGCACGGGAATCAAGGATGGCCCCACCTTTGGTAGAATAACTTAACCCAAAGGATTTCTCCCAAAGGTGGGCCCGGGGGCCACTGTCGGTACCCTGCGTACCGGGTACCCTATGATACCGCAAGAAGTGCAAAAGAGTTATACCCGTCAAAATTGAAGGCCTCCTTAGGCCCCACATGTCATATTACACCAGACCCGCATCCCTCATATGGGTAGCTCTGGAGATTGACACGTGTAATGTAAATCCGGAGCTAAACTCCCGACACAGGGAAGCTCCGCGATCAACACGTGTATAATGACTCCGGACCTAACTCCCAGCAGAGGGAAGCTCCGATGTTGACACGTGCACAGTGGTGCTGGAGCTACCTCCCCGCAAAGGGAAGCTTCGAAGCTGCCACGTGTGGGGCTTTCAGATCTTCATCAACGTATACATTGGCAGATCTCCTCCAGCACAAACATTCAAGGGACAATCAAAGCGGCAGTTACAAGGCTTAATTGCGTGTCGCTAATGCTATATTAATGACACACAATCAGAACGCCGTTACTAGAGGTAGCGCAACCATTAAGGCATGTTATCACACTATTAACCAAGATTAATACCCGTAGACAGTGTATTAGGCAATTTAATACGCTAGGGCCACATGTCGGGCCAGGTGAATGATGTAACGGTCAGTCCTTGGACTATAAAAGTACTAACCCGAACGATACAAAGGAGAACGAACTCCAAGCTGAGCCATAGACTACGCTTTGAGCAATTCGTAATACAACACATACACATACACTCCGTGGAGTAGTGTATTACGCTCTGGCGGCCCGAACCACGTAAATCTCTGGTGTCGCCATCTTGATATTGATCTCTGCGTGTGTGACACCCGGTTCCGAAAAATGAACCAAGTGAACGCATATGTGTGTCCAGGACGTTCAACACACATACACGAGTGCATTCACAAAAGAGTATACAGAAAATTACCACAAAACAAGATTAATTAACCAAATTTTATTAAACAAACCATATTATCCTTGAATACAATCTCTAATGAATATTAATGACAAGTCCAACTAATGTAGCGGAAATAACTAAATAAGCGAACTAAACAACTAGGCAGCATAAGTGATAGGGCATAGCACAACTCCATGCAACACCACAGGCAAAGTTGATGGTAGACATGGCCTAGAACTCCGCATTATCATTATTAAACTCCCAATCCTGACCTGCAACTATTGGGGGGATTGCAAGAGTGAGTACATGTCGTACTCGGCAAGTGTGGAAAGTATGACATGTGGCTGATTCAAATGACAACAATAATAATGGTTGAGTGCTGAAAAGTACATTAAAACATTTGAAAAGCAATATATTACATGTATGTGAAGTAAACCCATCATAATCATGAGTAATATCATAATACCAGTCTGAATTCATTACCATCATCTGTAATTCTAGATTTCACCATTTGCCAATATTCAATACTAGAAATTAATCCATAACCAGCCATAACAATTACCAAGTTCTCTCTAATCATGGAAGTTGTCCAGGTGCTCATAGCCGGGAGCACGACTATCATGATAGTTTTATTTGACTCTGCAGAGTTTGTACCACTTTACCCACGTGTTTGTGATTCCATCACCCGTCGGCGCCTAAAGAACCTCCCTTATGCCAATTGCACTTCCTTTGGTGTATGGCCAAGAGATCACAAAATAGCCTTTACAAAGAGATTACTAGCCTATTTAGACCCCACTGAGGTTTCACTGGTGGCGATGTCTCCCACAGAGCACATCTTCAACCAAGGGCCCGTTCTTGAGCCATTCGGATACCAGGGTAGTCTCACCAATCATCAACAAACCCAATTCGACTACCCCTTCCCTGAGCACCCTTAATGATCCAAATAGCACCGGCAAAGGCCTAATTAATCAGCTATGCCGCACCCATACTTGGCCTCATGGTGGCACTGTAGTCCTGGCTTATTCTCGCATGAACCATTCCTTAGATCTAAAGCAAGCAAACCACCATAACACCCAACCCAATCCACCAGCCATGCTTGCTTAGATCACCCATCTTTTTAACCAGTTCATGATAATCAATATATCATTAATGCATAATTAAATAATATAGTGGTTTTCCATCCCAATTGATTAAGCGAAGCAAAAAGGTAAAAATCTCATCCCGACTCTACCATGAACTCCGGGTGACAAGGGTGGTTAAACAAAACTAGTAAACTTCCTATCATAGGATTCCCATCAATTTGACACAAGCATGTAGTTTTGCAAACAAAACATTTATTTTAGAAATAGGATCAATATGCTTCAGAGACACTTGCCTTGCTCTTGCGGTTGGTTAGGGTTAAAGCCTTCAAACTCTTGGTGCTGTAGATCCTCTGCGGCACTTTGTAGCGCAAATCCGTCTAATCCACACAATAAACATACAAGACAAGAAACACAATCAAAGAGTGCACAAATATTACTCAGTATGACATGACATGCATGTTTGATGCAAATGTAAGGTAGAACTTGTTAACAGATTGCTTTTAATGATCACTAACTAGTTCTAATAGATTTTAACAAGTTTATACAGGTTTGGATTTGATTAGATCTACTTTTAGAATCAATTCAACACAATTTAGCTAGGAAAATCGGACTAGTCTGCACTTCGCAGAACTAGCAAACTAGGGTTTTCTAGATCGACGTAGATTTGGAGATTAGGGGTTGAATTCACGTAAGGAAAAGAGAATAGAAGGTATACCAGGTGTTTAGAACTCCAATGAATCAAGAAACTTGGAGATAACACTTGGATCTT
The DNA here is from genome assembly GCA_036927565.1 of Tuctoria greenei. Classification (NCBI taxonomy): domain Eukaryota; kingdom Viridiplantae; phylum Streptophyta; class Magnoliopsida; order Poales; family Poaceae; genus Tuctoria; species Tuctoria greenei. Next base: position 123,040,291 of record JAYESD010000006.1, read on the forward strand.
GATGATCTAGGGTTGGGGATGAACTTGGAGATGAATTGGTGATGAAGAACGAAACTTGATGGAGATATTGATCCTCTTTTGTTTCCTCCTCTTCTTATTCTTGCTTGGGATCTCCTCCTCCCTCCTTTGTGGTGGCTCTCCACGAACTAGGGTTTGGGTGGGGTGGAAAAGTGGCAAATAGATGTCAAGCCAAGGGGTGGGGTTGTTTATATAGAGGTGGAGGCTAGGGTTAGATGGATTTCGAGTTTGAGAGGAGTAGAGACCGGTTTAGAGTCCCACATGGGCTCTAAAAGAGTTAGGCACGACGTCCCTAGGCCCAGTTAACGTGAACCCCAAGAAACAAGTCATAAAACAAAGGATAAATTTGGAGTCGCCAAATATCGGACAAGTCTGACAAGGACCGGACTAGTCCGAAGTTAGTTAGAAAGAAATCGGACAAGTCTGGCCAAAAATCGGACAAGTCCGACTTTAGTCAGAGAGGAAAACGGACAAGTCCGCTGGAACTCCGGACTAGTCCGGACAAGTCCAGGGACATAGCAAATTTTCAAGGATTCTTGGAATATCGGACTAGTCCGCACAAAATCGGACATGTCCGAAAGTTTCTAGAGGCAAAATTGGACTAGTCCACAGCAAAAATGGACAAGTCCGTTTTTAGTCAGAGAGAAATTGGACTAGTCCTCACTAAAATCGGACGTCCGCACTTTTCAGCATTTTAAGTGCGGTTTTGTTCCAAATCAATTTTAAACCTATTCCTATTGATGTGGGTTAATGTTAAACATGTATGTGAATGTATGTAGGGCATGATGCATGAAAATGAGGGTGTTACAAACCTACCCCCTTAAAACGAATCTCGCCCTTGAGATTCGACGCGGAAGAGAAGAGATAGGGAAATTCCTTCTTGAGATCATCCTCCAACTCCCATGTTGCTTCTTTTTCTGTGTGGTGCTTCCATTGAACTTTACACCATCTAATAACCTTGTTCCTTTTGACTCTCTCCTTGGTTTCCAAGATTTTGATCGGTTGTTCGGCATAAGTCAAATCTTCCACTAGTTCCAATCCTTCCCTGGGCACTTGTTCTTCCGGTACTCTCAAGCATTTCTTGAGCTGGGAAACATGAAAGACATCATGTACGTCTGAAAGATGAGTTGGCATCTCCAACTTATACGCTACTTCTCCTCTTTTTTTCCAAAATCTTGAATGGTCGGGTATAGCGAGGTGCTAGCTTGCCTCTTATGTTAAACCTCTTATGACCTCTCATCGGTGACACCTTGAGGTAAACAAAATCTCCCACTTCAAAGGTTAATTTCCTTCTCCTATTGTCCGCATAGCCTTTTTGGGCAGCCTTCAAGTTTTCACGAATTATTTGGACTTTCTTTTTGGCTTCTTGCAACACATCTAGACCAAATACTTGAGTTTCTCCTGCCTCATTCCAGAATAAAGGTGTCCTACACTTCCTTCCATAAAGCGCTTCATAAGGTGACATCTTCAAACTTGCTTGGTAGCTATTGTTGTATGAAAATTCTGCATATGGCAAGCTTTTGTCCCAACTTTTCCCATGCTTTAAAGCACAAGCTCTTAACATGTCCACTAAAATCTGATTGGTCCTCTCGGTTTGTCCATCTGTTTGAGGGTGGTATGCTGAACTAAAATTCAACCTTGTTCCTAATGCTTCATGCAACTTTTGCCAAAACCTGGAGGTAAATTGTGAACCTCTATCCGAGACTATCTTCTTAGGGACTCCATGTCAACACACAATATGCTCCATGTATATTTTGGCCAATTGTGTAGATGTATACTTGGTCTTGACAGGAACAAAATGAGCTGACTTGGTCAACCGATCCACGATTACCCAAATTGAGTCATACCCGGACTGGGTACGCGGTAAACCAACTATGAAGTCCATACTGATTTCTTCCCACTTCCATTCCGGAATCTTTAATGGTTGTAATAGTCCAGCTGGCCTTTGATGTTCCGCCTTGACTCGTTGGCACACATCACACAATGCTACATATTCAGCTATGCCCTTTTTCATGCTATCCCACCAATAGCAAGTCTTCAAGTCTTTGTACATCTTTGTACAACCGAGGTGAATTGAGTAAGGTGAGTCATGTGCCTCTTTTAATATAGTCTCCCGAATATGCTTCACATTAGGCACGACAATCCTTTTTCCCAGCCATAAGGTACCATGTTCATCCTCATCAAATCTGAATTCTCTCCCCTCTTGGGTCCTTTCCTTGATTTCCTGAATTTCCTCATCCTTGGTCTGTGCCTCTCGAATTTCTTGCTCCAAGGTTGGGTTTAACTCCATCATCTACATCTCATTTACAAGTCCAAGGTTCAACCTTTCAAACTCCTTACATAACTCGGATGGTAACTCTTGAACTGTGAGTTGATGACTTACTCCTTTTCTACTCAAAGCGTCGACCACTACATTGGCTTTTCCCGAATGATAGTTGATCCCCAAATCATAATCTTTGATGAGCTCCAACCATCTTCATTGCCTCAAATTCAGATCCGTTTGTGTGAAAATATACTTCAAACTCTTATGATCCGTATAGATTTCACACCTATGTCCAAGGATATAGTGTCTCCAAATCTTCAACGCATGTACCACAACTGCAAGTTCCAAATCATGTGTAGGATAATTCTGCTCATGTTTCTTCAATTGTCTTGATGCATAGGCGACCACTTGACCTTCTTGCATCAATACACATCCAAGTCCTTGTCTCGATGCGTCGCAATAAATATCAAAACTCTTGCTTACATCTGGCAATACCAAAACTGGGGTTGTTTTCAACCTCTTCTTCAACTCCTCAAAACTGTTTTGACAAGCTTGAGTCCATTGAAATGCCTTTCCCTTCATTAGCAATTCCATCATTGGCTTGGCTATCTTGGAAAAGTCCTTGATGAATCTACGGTAATATCCAGCCATCCCAAGAAAACTCCTTATTTCCTTTACATTCTGCGGGGGTTCCCATTTCAACACGTCTCTCACTTTTCTGGGGTCAACCAATACTCCTGCTGAGATGATATGACCTAAAAATGGCACCTCTTTCAACTAAAACAAACACTTGTTGAACTTGGCATACAATTGATGCTCCCTCAATTTCAGCAACGTAAGCCTCAAGTGTTCCTCATGTTCCTTCTCATCCTCCGAGTAGATCATAATGTCATCAATAAACACCACAACGAACTTATCCAAGTACTCCATGAAGACCTTATTCATGAGGTACATAAAGTATGCAGGTGCATTGGTCAATCCAAAGGACATCACGGTGTACTCATAAGATCCATACCACGTACTAAAAGCTGTCTTGGGTATGTCCAATGGTCTAATCTTCATTTGAAAGTATCCCAACCTCAAATCAATCTTAGAGAAGATACAAGCACCCTTCATCTGATCAAACAAGTATTCTATGCGTGGAAAGGTGTACTTGTTCTTGATTGTTACCTCATTGAGAGCTCGGTAATCTACACACATCCTTTGCGACCCATCCTTCTTGTCCACAAACAGCACGGGCGCTGCCCAAGGTGAAGAACTAGGGCGAATAAAACCTTTCTCTAGTTGCTCTTGAATTTGCTTCTTGAGCTCCGCTAATTCCATAGGAGGCATCCTATACGGCCTCTTAGCTATAGGTGCGGTTCCAAGTATTAAATCAATAACAAACTCAATGTCTCAATCAGGTGGCATACCTGGCAACTCGTCCGGAAAAACATCCAAAAATTCACACACCGGAATTTCCTCAATTGCAGTACCATCCATGTGATTCAGCTCCAATTTCTTCGGTGCATGTTGAGTTGCTTCAAATTCTACGGTGATCCTTTCTTCATTGGTCAACTTCACCATCTTTGTGGCACACTCAATAACTCAATTGTGCTTCCTCAACCAGTCCATACCAAGTATAATGTCCAATCCTTGAGAGTCCAAAACAATGAGGTTGGCGGAGAAGTCTACCCCCTTATTCTAAGGCTTACTTTTGGACATACTATATTTGTCCTCATCTCTCCTCCAGGAGACTTAACCAATAGAGTAAACTTCATATGAGAGATAGACAAACTATACTTGGCAACATACTTCCATGCAATGAATGAATGCGATGCTCCAGAATCAAATAACATAGTCGCGGGGTTGGAGTTGGCGAGAACATACCAATGACCACGTCATACGCTTGTTGAGCATCCTCCGTAGAGACATGGTTCACGTTGCCACGAGCAAAATTCTGCTGTCCACGGTTCCCTTGTGGTTGTCCTCCATTGGGTCTTGGGTTTTGCCTCGATGCATTACTTCCTTGACCAAGGCCTGACTTAGGACATTGATGCGCAAAGTGTCCAGCTTATCTACAAGTATAACACTTCTTAACTCCACCAGAATTATTGGGATGAGCTTGGTTTTGAGCATTGGCACCAGGATACTTGGCACGAGGTGCATAAGATATTGGAGGCCTAGGTGCTTGCATAATAGGGCGCTGCTGCACAAACTGAGTTGGGCGCGGTGCATAACTAGGGCGATGAGTAGGCGCAAAAGAGGTGAAGTAAGGCGCATTGGGCGGTGTGAAGCGAGGGTGCACATTACTTCCTTGTTGCTGTCCTTGATAGGGCGCCTTCCTCTTATTGTCTTGCTCCATCTCACAAATCTTGTTCTCAACGAAATTGCTTTGTCCACAAGCTTTTGAAAGTTGGCATAATCACAGTTGAGTAGTTGCACTTGGATTTCATTGTTCAAGCCCCTCATGAACAAGTATTGTTTCCGGCAGTCCCGGCTCACATCCTCAGGCGCATACCTTAAGAGTTGAGTGAACTTATTGAGATATTCACTTACGTTTGATCTTCCTTGCCTTAAGTTCTCAAATTATCGCCTCTTCAGAATCATAACACCTTCCGGCACATAATGAGAACGGAAGATCTCTTTGAATTCGGCCCAAGTAATTCTCTCTTGGTTCTCAAGAGCATTGCATAAAGAATCCCACCAATCCGCAGCTGCTCCAACTAGTTGATGAGAAGCAAAAAGCACTTTCTCCCGGTCACTGCATTGGACAATAGCAAGCTTCTTCTCCACGGACTTGAGCCAATCATCCGCATCCATAGGGTCAGCGGCTTGAGCAAAGGTTGGCGGCCTAGTCCTCATAACTCTCCCAACCGGTTATGAGGAGGTGGGGGTGGTGGTGGAGGCATGTGGGGCTGATTGTTGATGTTACCAGCCTACAGCTGTCCCATAGTCTGTATCATGGTCTACATGAGCTGGTTCTGCATAGCAAGTAGCTGCTCAACATTGATAGCTCCATGAGCAGGTCCTTGTCCATTGTTATTCTGAGGTACTCCATAGTTCTCCTCCTCATCATTACCATCCCTCTGGTTGCGAGTCCTCACCATCTGGAGAAAAGCAATAGGTAAGAATTAGAAAACATCCCCAACTACATGCATCAAGGGGTATGAAACTAGACAACTAACTAGCCTAGGTGGACATGGTAATGCTAAAGCATCCCAAAATCCTCTATTAAGCACACAAGCAAGCAATATATATAGCAAACAACACACCAACCAAAAACACATCGATTCCTGGGTGCTCCTATGTGCTCTAAAGTGTCCATTCTATCGAGGCTGCGTCCTATGGTCAACCTGTGGTTCTGATACAAATCTGTGACACCCGGTTCCGAAAAATGAACCATGTGAACGCATATGTGTGCCCAGGATGTTCAACACACATACATGAGTGCATTCACAAAAGAGTATACAGAAAATTACCACAGAACAAGATTAATTAACCAAATTTTATTAAACAAACCATATTATCCTCGAATACAAGCTCTAATGAATATTAATGATAAGTCCAACTAATGCAGCGGAAATAACTAAATAAGCAAACTAAACGGCTAGGCAACATAAGCGATAGGGCATAGCGCAGCTCCATGCAATACCACAGGCAAAGCTGACGGTAGACACGGTCTAGAACTCCGCATTATCATCATTAAACTCCCAATCCTGACCTGCAACTATTGGGGGGGATTGCAAGAGTGAGTACATGTCGTACTCAACAAGTGTGGAAAGTATGACATGTGGCTGATTCAAATGACGATAATAATAATGGCTAAGTGCTGAAAAGTACATTAAAACATTTGAAAAGCAATATATTACATGTATGTGAACCCATCATAATCATGAGTAATATCATAATACCAGTCTGAATTCATTACCATCATCAGTAATTCCAGATTTCACCATTTGCCAATAACCATATTCAATACTAGAAATTAATCCATAACCAGCCATAACCATTACCAAACCATAACAATTACCAGGTGCTCATAACCGGGAGCACGGCTATCATGATAGTTTTATTTGACTCTGCAGAGTTTGTACCACTTTACCCACGTGTTTGTGATTTCATCACCCGTCGGCGACTAAAGAACCCCCCTTATGCCAATTACACTTCCTTTGGTGTATGGCCAAGAGATCACAAAATAGCCTTTACAAAAGGATTACTAGCCTATTTAGACCCCACTGAGGTTTCACCAATGGCGATGTCTCCCACAGAGCACATCTTCAACCAAGGGCCCCCTCTTGAGCCATTCGGATCCCAGGGTAGTCCCACCAATCATCAACAAACCCAATTTGACTACCCCTTCCCCGAGCATCCTTAATGGTCCAAATAGCACTGGAAAAGCCCTAATTAATCAGCTACACCGCACTTATACTTGGCCTCATGGTGACACTGTAGTCCTGGCTTATTCTCGCATGAACCGGTCCTTAGATCTAAAGCAAGCAAACCACCATAACATCCAAACCAATCCACCAGCCACGCTTGCTTAGATCACCCATCTTTTTAACCAATTCATGATAATCAATATATCATTAATGCATAATTAAATAATATAGTGATTTTCCATCCCAATTGATTAAGCGAAGCAAAAAGGTAAAAATCCCATCCCGACTCTCAACCATGAACTTCGGGTGACAAGGGTGGTTAAACAAAACTAGTAAACTTCCTATCATAGGATTCCCATCAATTTGACACATGCATGCAGTTTTGCAAATAAAACATTTATTGTAGAAACAGGATCAATATGCTTCAGGGACACTTGTCTTGCTCTTGCGGTTGATTAGGGTCAAAGCCTTCAAACTCTTGGTGCTGTAGATCCTCCGCGGCACTCTCTAGTGCAAATCCGTCTAATCCCCACAATAAACATAAAAGACAAGAAACACAATCAAAGAGTGCACAAATATTACTCAGTATGACATGACATGCATGATTGATGCAAATGCAAGGTAGAACTTGTTAACAAATTGCTTTTAATGATCACTAACTAGTTCTAATAGATTTTAACAAGTTTATACACGTTTGGATTTGATTAGATCTACTTTTAGAATTAATTCAACACAATTTAGCTAGGAAAATCGAACTAGTCTGCAGAAGGCCAGACTAGTCCACACTTCGCAGAACTAGCGAACTAGGGTTTTCTAGATCGGCGTAGATTTGGAGATTAGGGGTTGAATTCACATAAGTAAAAGAGAATAGAAGGTATACAAGGTGTTTATAACTCCAATGAATCAAGAAACTTGGAGGTAACACTTGGATCTTGATGATCTAGGGTTGGGGATGAACTTGGAGATGAATTGGTGATGAAGAACGGAACTTGATGGAGATATTGATCCTCTTTCATTTCCCCCTCTTCTTCTTCTTGCTTGGGATCTCATCCTCCCTCCTTGGTGGTGGCTCTCCACGAACTAGGGTTTAGGTGGGGTGGATTTCACACCTGGTAATAAGAAGACTACCAGATGCTTTCCACATGTATGCCAGGATCAGTTCAACTCATACATGTGTAGACGAAAGTGAAATACCATAAATAATGCCATGTTCGAGTACATCATATTATTACATAAATGACCTTCCAGGTCTAAAATAAAACTACATAAGCAGCGGAAAAACATAACAAAGGGCTCCAAACACAGGCGTTGCACAGGGGAGTGCCAGCCTAGAACATCTCTTCGGGATCTCCGTAGAAGTTCTGGTTCTCCACCTCTTCATCTTCATAGACTGGGGGGAAAAGTATGCAACTAACAAGTTTGAGTACCAACGGTACTCGCAAGTTGGGAAGTTATGCCATGAGGTTCACAACAAGAAAGGCAATAAATAGGTAAAGCACTATAGCAGTTACACCCTACTCTTAATGTTTTTAAGCACCTATTTCTAGATGAAATCCCATCCATCATCCCAGAAATATCCAGGTAATACCAAGCCAAAACCATCCATTAAGTAACCATGTGTGCTAATTATGAATTTGGTTCCAAGTCTCTCATGTCCGTGAGCACGACTGTCTAGACAGTTTGACAAGACTCTGCAGAGTGTGTATCCTATACCCACAGTTCGTGATTTCATCCCCTGTTGCCAGGTGGACTAAGGTAAACCTCCCTGATGCCCGTGGTAGCTAAGCACAATACATACTTCCGTAGGTGTGTGGCCAGGAGATCACTACGAGGTGTTTCCGATGGTTCTCCCGACTTGCAATGGGTACTCTAAGGTTTCACTGCTCTGACACCTGGAGTCTATTTTCCCTCCACCAGGAGAAGCCCCCTCTTGAGCCATGCAGATCCCAAGGCAAAACCCATTCCCCGCCCATTCAATTACCTATGCTACATCGGGAGAGACAAAATTACTAAACCAAGTTGTCCCATATACAATTCTGTGGTGATACTTAAAGGCTTAGCAACTTCTTCCATAAACCGGTCCTTAGAATCCGATAGGTGTCAAGCCCCAAACCAAGGTCTTGTGCACGCATGCACCAATCCATACAAAACCCCCTATCAGATTCCTATATAGTAAATTCCAATATTGCCATCAATTCATGAATCATAATACATCAAATGTAAACTTGTAGATAAAGAGATCATATTTCGATTAAGCATGGCTAAGCGTAACTAAATAGTAGTAAAACACCCAAACCATGTTGACAAGGAATATTGTGGAAAATCTAGAAAAACATAACATAGGATTCATATTTTAATTTAGCATGCAACTTACTAAAACTTAACAAAAAGGGTGCAAGATGGTCAAGGAACTTGCCTCCAAATTGTGCCTGGGGGTCGTCGGGAAATTATTGCTCTTGAAGGTTAAAAGTAGGTTCGGGCCCCGACTCTAAATTACGACGATGCAAGAAAAATAACATACAATAAGAACACAATAAAATGCAAACCATTCAAATAAACGTAAATTCCTACGCAAAAGTAATTTTATGGTTGATTTCAATTATAGGCATAAATCATTTGATGAGAATTTAGAGTTAAATGAAATATATTGAGTAAAAACATATTTTTAGCAATTTTTATACCATTTTTATATTTATTAGAAACCTATTATTATTTTCCAGAAATTTTTATCGTTCAAAATATGCTTAAAATAGATTTATAACATAAAATGTACATTTTATAATTTTTATACTATTTTTAGTAATTATTTCTATGTGCAAACCAATTTTTATGAATTAAATATACTTAAAAAGTATTTTATGATTAATTCAGAAATTTAAATGAATTAATAAAAATAATACAGAAATGCAAATAAATTATACATATTTAAATCTGTTTTTATAATTATTTTATACAATTTAAGGACTTTTATTTAATTTCTAGAATTATCAGGGGAGTTTCTGTAAAAAAAGAACTGTACGAGAGGCTAAAAACAATTTTTATTAAGTCCAGGGATTATTCTACAAATTTCCAGAATTTATTTGCTATTTTATAATATTCCAGGGGCTTTAAAACACTTTTTATTTAATTATCCAGCAATTTCCTAATTTGCAGAAAGTCCAGGGTCAATTTTATGAATTTTGGGACCAATCTGTAATTATCTAAATCTATCCAGGGGGTTTTCTAAACTAACCAGGGGGCCTACTGTAAAAATACCAATGGCTAAAGGGATTTGAACTTGGGCCGACAGATTTAAAATGGACAACCTAGATTTAAATAACCGAAGGGGTATCCTAGGATCTAATCTTGGCCGTTAAAACCAAATGGATGACGGGCATTGAGCCACGTCGCCCCGACTAGGGTTGGGCGGCGGTGCGCGGCGGCGTCGAGCGCTCGCGGCGGCGAGCTCGTCGGCGATGGCCAAAAATGCGCTGCAGAGGCTATGGGGTACATCTAACTAGCGCAAAATATAGAGGGGTGCATGGGTGTCTCACCGAGGGATGTCGCACGGCCGGAGGAGGGTCGGAAAGTGGTCGGTGACGGTGGACGGTGGCGGTGCTCCTCGGCGCCTGACGAAGTCGGCGACGCAGAGCCTTTCTCCACCGACGAGGATGTCCAACAAGCTCCTGGGGACACGGCGAAGGTGTTAGGCTAGTTACCGTGGCGCAGAATTGAACGGAGCGACGGGAACGTGGCCGGCATTACCAAGCTCAACGGCGGCTAGGGTTGGTCGTCGGGGTGAAGAAATTGAGGGTGGTGGGGGGGGGGGCGACCGAGCATTTATAGGGGAACGGTGTAGAAACGGCTGATGGTCATCATGGGCACGATGCACCTCTTGATTGAGGTGAAACGGTCGACATTGAAAGGGGGGGGGGAAGTGGGCGGCGCGGTGATGGCGCGTGCATTATGCGCGGGGTGCGGGCGGGAGGTAGATGGAGGCCTGACAGGCGGGGTCGGCCTGTCAGCGAGGGGGAGAAAGGAAGGGGCGCGGGGGAGAGCGGCTGACGCGCGGGGCTGGGGAGGCAGAGAGGGAGGCGCAACGCGGGTTGAGCGGGCTGGCGCGGAAGAGAGGAGGGGGGAATTGGGCCGGCTGGGGATTTCGGCCCAGGGTAAGTTTTCCTTTTTCTTTTTCTTTTTCTTTTTCTTTTTATTTTTCTTTTATGATTTGAATTTGTAAACCAAATTTCTAGCGAATTTGAATTTTCAAAATTCACACAATCATTCAAACATGATGCAACTTGCCTTATATGAATTTTATTCCCAAAGAAAATATTTGTGTAACTCTCCAAAAATTTATTTTACACACATTTTTTTCTTTTCGAAAATTTTGGGTGTTACAGTGGAAAAGTGGCAAATAGATGTCAAGCCAAGGGGTGGGGTTGTTTATATAGAGGTGGAGGCTAGGGTTAGATGGATTTCGAGTTTGGGAGGAGTAGAGGACGGTTTAGAGTCCCACATGGGCTCTAAAAGAGTTAGGCACGATGTCCCTAGGCCCACTTAACGTGAACTCCAAGAAACAAGTCATAAAACAAAGGATAAATTTGGAGTCGCGAAATATCGGACAAGTCCGACAAGGACCGGACTAGTCCGAAGTTAGTCAAAAAGAAATCGGACAAGTCCGACTTTAGTCAGAGAGGAAAACGGACAAGTCCGCTGGAACACCGGACAAGTCCAGGGACTTAACAAATTTTCAAGGATTCTTGGAATATCGGACTAGTCCACACAAAATCGGACAAGTCCAAAAGTTTCCAGAGGCAAAATCAGACTAGTCCGCAGCAAAAACGGACAAGTCCGTTTTTAGTCCGAGAGAAATCAGACTAGTCCTCACTAAAATCGGACTAGTCCGCACTTTTCAGCATTTTAAGTGCGGTTTTGTCCCAAATAAATTTTAAACCTATTCCTATTGATGTGGGTTAATGTTAAACATGTATGTGAATGTATGTAGGGCATGATGCATGAAAATGAGGGTGTTACAGCCCGCCCCAACCAAAACAAGAACCTCCGCAGACTACACCTTAGTAGTACCGGGGGAAGTGTCGTTGCTACACTTCGACACGTATGGACTTTATAGTTGGTTTACCGCGTACCTAGTCCGATTATGACTCAGTTTGGGTTATTGTGGATCGTTTAACCAAGTCAGCTCACTTCATCCCTGTCAAGACCTTGTATATTGTAATACAACTAGCAAACCTATATATGGAGCACATTGTGTGCCGACATGGAGTCTTAAAGAAAATAGTCTCGAATAGAGTTTCTCAATTTACCTCCAGGTTTTGGCAAAAACTACATGAAGCATTGGGAACAAGGTTGAATTTCAGCTCAGCATACCACCCTCCAACGGATGGGCAGACTGAGAGGACCAATCAGGTTTTGGAGGACATGTTAAGGGCTTGTGCCTTTAAGCATGGGAAAAGTTGGGACAAGAGCTTGCCATATGCAAAATTTTCATATAACAATAGTTAACAAGCAAGTTTGAAGATGTCACCATATGAAGCACTATATGGAAGGAAGTGTAGGACACCCTTGTTCTGGAATGAGACAGGAGAAACTCAAGTATTTGGTCCGGATGTGTTGCTAGAAGATGAAAAACAAGTTCAGATTATTCGTGAAAACTTGAGGGCTGCCCAATCAAGGCAAAAAGGCTACGCGGACAATAGGAGAAGGAAAATATCCTTTGAAGCGGGAGATTTCGTTTATCTCAAGGTGTCACCAATGAGAGGTCTTAAGAGGTTTAACATAAGAGGCAAGCTAGCACCTAGATACATTGGGCCATTCAATATTTTGGACAAAAGAGGAGAAGTTGCATATAAGATGGAGATTCAACTCACTTGTCAGATGTTCATGATGTCTTTCATGTTTCCCAGCTCAAGAATTGCTTGAGGGTACCGGTGGAACAAGTGTCAATGGAAGAATTGGAGCTAGCGGCAGATTTGACTTATGTCGTGCAACCAGTCAAAATCTTGGAAACCAAGGACAAAGTCATAAGGAACAAGGTGATACGATTGTGTAAAGTGCGATGGAAGCATTATACAGAATCAGAGGCAACTTGGGAGGTTGAAGATGATCTCAAGAAGGAATTTCCCTATCTATTCTCTTCCGTGTCGAATCTCGAGGCGAGATTCATTTTAAGGGGGGGGGGTAGGTTTGTAACACCCTCATTTTCATGCATCATGCATTGCATATATTCTAATACATGTTTAACATTAATCCACATAAAAAAGGAACAAGTTTAAAATGATTTAGAAGAAAAACCTCACTTAAAAGTTATGAGAAGTGCGGACTAGTCCGGGTTTGGTGCGGACTAGTCCGATTTCTCTCTGACCTCAATCGGGTATGTCCGTTTTAGTGCGGACTATTCGGTCTGTGCCTTTGTACAGTTTTGGACTTGTCCGGTCCATTGCGGACTAGTCCGGTATTCAAATTCCTTGAAATTTCGCCAAGTCCCTGGACTTGTCCAGACTTGTCGGATGTCCAGCGGACTTGCCGTTTTCCCTCTAACTAAAATCAAACTTGTCCAGTTTTGGCCAGACTTGTCTGATTTTCCCCTGACCAAGTTCGGACTTGTCCGATATAGTCCGAACTTGTCCGTTTTTGCCTCTGTCAATCTTTGTACTAATCCGTCTCTTTTCGAATTTGTCCAGTAAATCGCGATTCCAATTTGATCTTTTGTTCCACGATGTGTTTTTGGGACTTACCTTAAGTGGGCCTAAGGACGTCGTGTACAACTCTTTTTCGAGCCCATGTGGGACCCCACACCGACCTCCACCCACCTCAAACTCGAAATCCATCAAACCCTAGCCCTGCACCCTCTATATAAACAACCCCACCCCTTGACTTTACATCCTTTTGCCTCAATTAAAAGACCACAAAACCTAGTTCGTGTAGAGTCACCACCAAGGAGGGAGAAGGAGATCCTGAGCAAGAAGAAGAAGAGGAGGAAACGAAAGAGGATCAAGAGGCCAAGATCTCTATCAAGTTTTCATTCTTCATCAACAATTCACCATCTAGTTTCTTCATCAACCCTAGATCGTCAAGATCCAAGTGCTGCCTCTGAAACCCTTGATTCATTGGAGTTCTAAACACCTAGTATACCTTCTACTCTCTATTTCTCACGTGAATTCAACCCCGTTTCTCCAAATTCACGTCGATCTAGAAAACCCTACTCCGCTGTTTCTGCGAAGGGCAGACTAGTTTGGCCCTACAGCGGACTAGTCCGATTTTGCAATTTGTTTCCTACCGAATTAATTCTACATTGATTCGAATCAACTCCAAACCTGTGTAGACTTGTTAATAACTATTGTAATTGATTAGTAAACATTAAAAGCAACTCATTAACTAGTTTTCTTCGCATTTGCATTAATCATGCATGTCATGTCGTATTGAGTAATATATGTGCACTTATTGATTGTGATTCTTGTCTTGTAAGTTTGTTGTGCGGCTTAGAAAAATTTGCGCTAGAGAGTGCTACGGAGGACCTCCAGCACCAGGAATTTGAAGTCTTTGATCCTAACCAAGCCCAAGAGCAAGGCAAGTGTCCTTGAACATATTGATCCTATTTTTAAAATAAATTTTTTGTTGGCAAAACTGCGTGGTTTGTGTAAATTTGATGGGAATCTGTCGAAGTGTTGAATACGACACTTCCCCCGGACCTGTTGAGAAGCAGCCCGCAGAGGTTCTTTTGTGGTTGGGGCGCACATAGATCAATATCAAGATGGTGACCTCACAGGTTTACGTGGTTCGGGCCACCTGAGCGTAACAACCTACTCCACGGGGCTTGTGTAATTGTATTGAGCGAGTGTGTTCTCTAGGATCAGGTCGCAATAGCCTGGACCCAAATCATCTTGAGCTTGTCTTCATACTCGTGCGGTGCAGCCCTTTTATAGTTCTAAGGACTGACCGTTACAAAGCTGGTCTGCCCCGACATGCGGCCCTGGCGTGCTTAATGACCTAATACACTGTCTAAAGAGTATTAAGTATAATTAATAATGTTGTAACGTGCCTTCATTACAGCGTTACCACTATTAACAGTGCACTGATCATGTGTCATTAATATGGCATTAATGACACATTATCAGACCTTGTAACTATCGCCTTAACCATCCTTGAAGGTCTGTAATGGTCATGATCGGCTTGTATTTCCGTTGGTGACGAAGGTCCGGAGGCTCCACACGTGGCAGATCCGGAGCTTTCCCTTGCAGGAGAGTAGGTCCGGGGTTGTTGTACACGTGTCAGTATCGGAGCTCCTTTCTGACGGGGGCTAGGTCCAGGGCTGTTGTACACATGTAGTCACTGGAGCTTCCTTGGTTGGGAGTTTTGTTCCGGGCTTATTTTACACGTGTTAACCCGGGAGCCAGCCATGTGAGGGGAGCGGGTCCGGTACAACGTGCCATGTGGGACCTGCGAGAGCCTTTGATTCTGACGGGTGGAACTTCCTTGCACTTGTTGCGGTATCGTGGGGTACTTGGTATGTAGGGTACCGACAGTGGCGCCCGGGCCCACCTCTGGGATAAACCCTTTGGGTTAAGTTGTTCTACTGGAGGTGGGGCCATTCTCGATTCTCGCACTTCGATTTTCGAAAGTCCACCGATAGATTGGCGGTTCGGGGGTGAACCTTCGATGCGTGGCTTGTTATGAATACGACAGATGAGATCTTTGGGTGCGGATCTCACACAATTGAAGGTTGCCAGTTCCCAATACAAAAATCATATCGGTTCCGCGCGCCCTGTCAGAGCACCGACTTTGGGTTTCCCGCAGCTCATCATGGCAATGGTTGGCCTTGGGTAAGGACCTCGATCTCTTCGTCGGGGTGGCCCTAGGCCCACTCGTCATTGACGGGGTAGATTTTTTGAAAAGTACTTTTGATCTCATTGCGGGTTCCATCCAAGCGTCGCAGAGGCTTACTTAAGAAGGAAAGTGCGCACAGGTTGAGGACTCTTTACGCCTTTGATCATCTTTGCGCTCAGAGCCTCCCAAACTCTACCTAACTTTCCATCCTTTGCTCCACTTTGCCGCGATGCAGTTGGGTCTCCTCAAGAGCCGCCTTAAGAGCGATGATGATCTGAAGAAGGTCCGGACCTATATGGGGTGGTCCAGCGACTCCTTCAACCATCTGGTTCGCACCGGCAAACTCCCGTTCAAGAAGGAGCGCGGTGGCTACATGGTGTACTTCTCTGCGTACGCCATGGTGGGGCTGATCCCACCTTTCTCAACTTTCCTTTTGATGCTGCTGGACTTCTATGGTCTGTAGCTGTACAACCTTGGCCCCCATTCTCTTCTTCTTGTTTCGACATTCGTCCACTTTTGCGAGATGTGGGTGGGTATTCCCCCCTGTGTCGAGCTTTTCCGCACCTTCTTCACCATCGACACCACTGGGAAGGGGTCTGAATTTCTTGGCTTCTACTATTTTGTGAAGTGCAAGAAATGCCCCTACAAATACTTGAGGTCGTTTCCTTCCGGCAAGTGGGACGACTGGAAGAAAGATTGGATCTTCGTCACGGCAGAGGAGCATGAGAAGTTGGAGCTGCCCGAAGGTATCCCCAATGTTGACACTGACGCATGGAGTGTGGTTCTGGTGCTGTCAGAGGCCTTCAACCCTGCCTTGACCAAGATCCGCGAATGCGTGGAAGGTGGAGTCACCCCCCTGATGGTCTTCTTCAACTTCTTGGTCAACAGGTGGGCTCCGCTGAAAAAGAGGGAGAAGCTTGCGTGGGCCCTCAACAGCGTGATGGATGAAGACCGGATTGAAATTGGTCTAAAATCCAACTTGGATGGCGCATCTTTGGAGCTTCATCTAAAGAAGTTCCAGCATGAAATTGACGTTGAATGCAATGACTTAACTCTGCTGGCGGCTTTCCTCCCTCTGAACATGGAGGCACAGTTCAGCAGGGAGCCCCAGAGGAGTATGCCGGCGCTTGATGATCTTTGTGAGGTGGAATGGCTTCCGACCACCAAATTGGTGATCTCCGGAGCTTTCGAGGGTGGTCCCGTCCCCGCCCCGAGCCGAAGGACTGAAGACGTCATCAAAGGCAAGGGCAAAGAGCTAGCTGAGCCTTCCAGCTGGAAGAGGAAGTTGAAGCACGCTGATGGGAGGGCCGTCAGGCCTGCTCCTTCCACGACGGCTGCTTCTCCCCGGAGGGGGAGGTCTTCTGTAACTACTACTGCTCCGGTGCAAATGTCTTCAAGAGGCGTAAGCTCCGGGCAGTCGACCCCGACTTTAGTGCCGGCTAGAAGCTCCAAGTCCGGGAGTTCTTCCCCGCAAAGGGAAGCTCTGGCCTCAGAATAAGAGGTTCCAAGGCGACTGGGGTGATAGCATCCCGAGGTAAGCATTGATTGCTCACTCTAAAATGATAATATTGTGTTTGGATGTGTCTTTAATCTTCTCTTTTGTTTATTTTTAGGGTGTCAAAGAAGGGACCCGAAGCTTCAATGCTTGTTGCAATGGCTGGGTCTGCTCCTGCCGAAGCTCTGACTTCGATTGTTGAGCCTCCTCGTCCAGTAGAGGTGGAAGTCGCGGCAGCTCCGGCGCCAGCTGTCATGAGCCTGGACTCGGATTCCTCACCTGAAGCTCCTGTGGTAGCGCCAGACCGCAGGAGGGAAGTTGAAGAGGTGCCCCTGACTGCAGAGGTTGATGCTCCAGCACCGGCGATGCCAGAAGTTCCAGCTTCTGAGCCAGAAGTTGCTGAATCCCTGGCTGCTGAGCCAGAGGTTGCTGAAGCCCTGACCATTGATCCGGAGATCACCCAGGCTCAGGCCCTTGTGCCGGAAACGGTTGAAGATCCGGCGGCTGAGCCGGAAGTGGCAGGGGGTCCGACGACTGAGTCAGAGGTAGTTGTTGGTTCGACAGCTGTGCCGGAGGTGGTTGAAGGTCCAGCGACTGTGCCCGATGTGGTCGCTATACCGGAACCCGAGCCAGCGGCGGTCGAAGCCCCAGTTGAAGCTCCAGGTGCTGCTCCAGAAGTGGTGGTCCCGGAGGTACCAGGGTCGAAGCTAGAGCAGCTGGCGACAAGTCCTTCAATGTCGGAGCCATCGATTGAAGACCCGGAAGCGGTGCCTTCACCTGCTCCGGAGCCGGAAGTCCCCCCCGTGGGTTCTTCTGCTGCTACTGAAGGGCTCCAAGAGAGCGGCCCCAGCGCTGCAGGAGTCTAGGTAACCACTATTGTAGAGTGGGACCCAATTTGTGTGACGGAGAACCCTTTCGAGCCTACGGATATGGTCCCCACAGGTCCTGAACCTATCCCTCTGGCGTTGTCCATAGACAACGCCTGCTCAAGTCTCCGGCAGGTCCAGCTTGCCTTTGAACATGAGAGCAAAGCTTTGGAGGAGGAGCGAAACACCTTGAGGCGTTGGTGCAGCAGACTCCATTTTTAGACCAAGCTTGCTCAAACGAGGCTAGCTGACCAGAAGGAATGGATCAAGGGGGAGAAGGCCCGGTTAGAATACTGGGATAAATTAATGGAAGAGAAGGAAGTCACCATCTGGGCGCTTGATGCTAACTCCAGGGAAATCCTGGAGCAAGCCAAAGAGAGACATGACGCTGCTGACGAGCATTACGAAAAGCTCGCAGAGTTGAATGAAACTATCCTGAAGCATCGAGCGGACCTGGAGGCGAGGGAGGAAAAACTCCTAGGGCAGCAGGAGGATGTGGTGATAAGAGAGGCGGAGGTCACCCAGAAGTTGACTGTGGGTGAGAAAAATTTGGTGGATCGCAGCAAAAAGCTGGATCTATGGAAGGAGGAAGAGAGGAAGAAGAACTGGAAGGTGGGGCAAGAGCTCTCGAAAAGAGAGTCTGACATTGCTGCTAGGGAGGAGAGAGTCAAGGGCAGGGAGAAGGACCTAGCTGAGAGGCGGAATCGCATCCACCTCCGGGAGACGGAGCTAGCCAACCAGGAGAAGCAGGTTGCTGAGATCATGCGGCAACATGCTAAGTTGGCTGAGCGACTTGCCCGTGAAGGTTCGGAGCTTGCAGCCGCCCGGAGGTCACTGGAGGAGCTGCAGAGCTCGAAGGCGACTGAGTCCCTAATGGTATGGGACTTCCTGGGGCATGCGGACAGGGCCCTCGTGCCTCTTGGTTTCAGTCCAGTACGCTCAGAGAACCTGGCGCAAGAGCTGGACTAGATGCTAGCAGTACTTAGCTCTGCTGGTAGCAAACTCGATGTGATGGGTGACGTCATCGCCGATCAACTAGAGACGGAGGGTAAGTCCCTGGCCAAGAACATCGCTGAGTATGTCTTGGCATGTTACCAGAGCCGAGACCCCCAGTTATCCCTTGATCCAGTCTGTCGGTACCCTGCGTACTGGATACCCCTAAAAACTGCAAAGAGTGCAAAGGAACTCCACCTATCTGAGTTGAAGACCTCCGGAGGCCCCACGTGTTACTCGTAACCGGAACTGCCGCTCCAGCTAGCGCGAAACCTCTTGGAAGGCTTCGCAGAACTAACAAATTTACCTTGGAAGGCTTCCACTCCACCTAGCGCAGAACCTCTTCGCCAGACGCTCAGAGCCCGACCTAGTCACAACTGGTGTAGTAACTCCGGAAGGCTCTTCAGAGCTTGCTGCCACTGTCAGCGATGTCTTGGTTGGGGCCTCCATCGACTGGGAAGGACCCTCTGACCTAGAGCCCTTAGCTGGCCCCGGTGCCGGAGTCACCTGGTTGGAGCTGACGTTCTGGGGAGACGCCAATGCTGGAGTTGGTGTTGCTGTCGAAGACCTACCGCGTCGGGGAGAAGGAGCTGTTGTGGAAGGAGCAGGTCTGACGGGCCTCCCGTCAGAGTGCTTCGACTTCCTCTTTCGGTTGGAGGGCTCAGCCAACTCTTTGCCCTTGCCTATGACTTCAGCTCTTTGTCTCGGGGCGGAAGCAGTACCACCCTTGGAAGCTCTTGGGATCACCAATCTAGTGGTCGGATGCCTCTCTACCTCACCGAGGTCGTCAAGCACCGGCATGCTCCTCTGAAGCTCCCTGCTGAACTCCGCCTCCATGTTCAGAGGGAGGAAGGCTGCCAGCGGAGTTAAGTCGTCACCCTCGATGTCAATGCCATGTTGGAACTTCTTGAGATGAAGCTCCAAAGCAGCACCATCCAAATTGGACTTCATACCAGTTTCAATCCGGTCATCGTCCATCACACTGTTGAGGGCCCAGGCGAGCTTCTCTCTCTTCTTCAGCGGAGCCCATCTGTTGACCAGGAAGTTGCAGAAGACCATCTCGGGGGTCACCCCTCCTTCCACACATTGGCGGATCCTGGTCAAGGCAGGGTTGAAGGCCTCTGACAACACCAGAACCACACTCCAGGCGTCAGTGTCAACATTGGGAAGACCTTCAGGTAGCTCCAGCTTCTCGTGCTCCTCTATCGTGATGATAATCCAATCCTTCTTCCAGTCGTCCCACTTGCCGGAAGGGATCGACCTCAAGTACTTGTAGGGTCATTTCTTGTGCTTCACAAAATAGTAGAATCCAAGATACTCGGAACTCTTTCTGGTGGTGTGGATGGTGAAGAAGGTACGGAAAAGCTCGACGCAGGGGGGAATACCCACCCACATCTCGCAGAAGTGGATGAATGTTGACAAAAGAAGAATAGAGTGGGGGCCAAGGTGGTACAACTGCAGACCATAAAAGTCTAACATCATCAAGAGGAAAGTTGAGAAAGGTGGGATCAGCCCCACCATGGCATACGCAGAGAAGTACACCATGTCGCCACCGCGCTTCTTCTTGAATGGGAGCTCGCCGGCGTGGACCGGATGGTTGAAGGAGTTGCTGGACCACCCCATGTAGGTCCGGACCTTCTTCAGATCGTCATCAGTCGTGAGACAGCTCTTGCGGAGACCCAACTCCATCGCAGCACAGCGGGGCGAGAGAGAAAAAGCAAGCGAAGGACTGGAGGATTCGAGTGCAAGTGCAAATGAAGGTGTAAGGAATCCCCAAATGAAACGTGCTTTCCCTCTTAAGTAAGCCCCCGCAACGCTTGGATGGAAACCGCAAAAAGGCCAAGGATACATTTCAAAAATTTCACCCTACCAATGACAAAGGGGCCTGGGGCCACCCAGACGGTCAAGTCGAGGCCTTTACCCCAGGCGAACAGTTGTCATGATGAGTGGCGGGAAACCCAAGGGCGGCGACCTAACAGAGCGTGCGGAACAGATACGATTTTCGTATTGGGAACCGGCGACCTTCAATTGCGTTTAACTGCAAACTATCACCTCAACGGCACATCCAAAAACCCTTGAACACACGGCGCAAAAATCAAAAGATGGACCCACCTCCGGCAGAATGACTTAATCCAAAGGGTCTCTCCCAGAGGTGGGCCCAGGCGGCCACTGTCGGTACCCTGCGAACCGAATATCCCTTAGAACTGCAAATAGTGCAAAGGAACTCCACCTATCTGAGTTGAAGACCTCCGGAGGCCCCACGTGTTACTCGTAACCGGACGTGCCTCCCTCATATTGTTAGTCCCAGTGCCGCCACGTGTATCACAAAACCAGAGCTACAATCCCTACATGGGAATGTTCCGGACTGGATACCTGTGTGGCACCCCCGGACCTAACCCCCGACAGAGGGAAGCTCCGGTACCGACACATGTACCACGGCACCAGATCTACTTGTCCAAGATGGTAAGCTCCGAAGATGCCACACGTCCAACCGCCGGACCTTCAACCTCAACAGGCAGATTGGTGGACCTCCAACAGCTTGGACCTTCAAGGGACATTAAAGGCTTCAAGACCTGTTTATGTGTCATTAATGCTATCTTAATGACACATGATCAAAGGACCCTTAATACTAGTAACACCACTATTAAGGCGCGTTACCACGCTATTAAGCGGAATTAAGCACATTAAACAGTGTATTAGGCATCAGTAACCACCAGGGCCACATGTCGGGCCAGGCTAACGATGTAACGGTCAGCCCTTGTACTATAAAAGGACTGGCCGAGCGATACACAGTGGGACTTTTTTTGGCCTCTCTCTTGCTCACGCTCTCATACACTCAAGACAACAACAACAACACACCCGTGGAGTAGGGTATTACGCTCAGGCGGCCCGAACCACATAAATTCTCGTGTCAAGTTGCCATATTGTTCTAAATCTCCGCGCGCCCCAACCGAACTAAGAAACTCCGCGGTCTACTAATAGTAGTATCAGGAGAATTGCCGGAACCAGACTCCGACATTTGGCTTGCCAGGTAGGGGGTGCCTGAGATTCAAAGATGGTGAATTCTGCTGCTGGATCATCCAACAATAACCACGCTGAGCAACCTGCTGGAGGCAATCCCTCCAACATGCAGCAGCCAACAGGTGTTGAGGCCCCAACAGGAGTCATACCACCATCGCCACTGTTCGCTCCGGTGAATCAACTGGGACATCGAGATGGGGCGCCTGCGTCAATCACTGCATCAGCAAACAACAACCCCGAACACACGCTTATTGCTGCGCGTGCTCTTCTCCAACGTCCACCGCCTCCAGGAGCACCTTAGGGTGCGATGGAGCAGTGGAGAGCTGATGTGGATCATCTGGTTGCAGCAGCAGCCGATGGCATCAGCAATCAAAGTCCCCCCCCTCGGGGCGGGCCCCATCGCAGCATCGGACCTTGTCAAATAGACTTGGTCCGCAAGCTTCGCAACACAGGAGGCGTGCTGCATCTCAAAAGGTGACATCGCTGCCTTCCGGGGCGCGACGTATTCACACAGTAACAAGGCTTTTGACTCATGACCTCCGAGCGGAGCTCGATCGTCGTTACCGACAACAGGGCAGTCGCGTCCACATCGAGCGTGCTCGCGAGAGGCTCGGGGCAGCCCTGTTCCTGAGGGAGTACGAAGAGGCTATTCTACCTTGGCCATGAACCTACGCATGGTTAGATGGCCGCAGAAGTTCCGGCCTCAGTTGCTAGAGAAATTTGACAGGACTGTTAACCCCGCTGAATTTCTTCAAATTTACTCAACCGCTATCCTTGCGGTTGGGGGCAATGAGGCCGTGATGGCCAATTATTTTCCTGTGGCTTCGACTGGGACCGCCAGGTCTTGGTTCATTAGCCTACCGCCTGACTCCATCAATAGTTGGGCAGAGTTGTGCCAACAGTTCACCGCCAATTTCGGGAGCTCATAGACCCGACCAGACACAAAACTGGATCTTTTGCTGTCAAGCAAAAAGGGGGAGAGTCCTTGCGATCTTTCATCCAGAGGTTCTACCAGGTACGAAATACCATTCCTTCTATCTCAAGAGCTTCTGTTATTGTAGCATTCAGACAGGGCATTCAAGACAAGAAAATGCTGGAGAAGCTGGCGACCAAGGAAGTCACCAGCGTCACGGAACTCTTCAGCTTGGCAGACAAGTGCGCCAAGGCTGCAGAGGGCCATGAAATGCACTCCCAACCACCTCCGGAGGCCAACAAAAAATCCTCCAAGGGTGAAGCCACTACCTCTGGGAGTGGCAAGAAGAAGAAAAAGTCCAACGGCAAGAAGAAGCCGTCGGCCGGCACACCCAGTGCTGCAGCTGCCGCAGCTCCGGGTGGCCTGGGGCCACGCCCTGAGAAACGACCTCGGCCGTCGTCTGAAGATGGTGGCAGCTCCAAGATGTGGTGTCCCATACACAAGACGGACAGCGACAACCTGGAAGATTGCTGAGAGGTTCAGAACCTTGCCGAGCACTACAACAAGCGCCAGGAAGAAGCTCATTTCCGTCAAAGGGAAGGAAAACAAAAAGTCGACGAAGCTCCGGCTGAAGAAGAGTTAGGCCTTCAGGACCCCCAAAAGGTCTTCAAGGCTATTTACACCTCCGTTGACGATGACTCCGATGTGTCCGACAACGAGCGTCGGAAGACCATGAACACCATCTTTGGTGGTTCATGGGACATCACTTCCCGCCGTGTCCTCAAGACAATGCGGCGGGACATGGCCTATGTAGCTCCCACTGCCAGGGCGGAGCCTCATCAGAAGTGGATGGATACTGCCATCACTTTTGATGCTTCGGACTACCCTTGGAACATGATTAGAGCTGGTCAACTTCTCCTGATGGTATCTCTGACCATCAATACCATCCAGCTCCACCACGTAATGGTGGATGGAGGTTCGGGGCTGAACTTCATAAGCTTCGAAGCCTTCGTCAAGCTCCAGCTCCGACCTTCAGATCTTCGCCCCTCTCGACCTTTCTCAGGAGTAGATCCGGGGGCCATAACCCCACTCGGTGCCATTACTCTCCCGATGACCTTCAAAACTCGGGAGAATTACAGGACTGAGAAGTTGGTCTTCGACGTGGCACATATCAACTTGCCATTCAATGCCATCTTGGGCAGGCCAGCTTTATACAAATTCATGGCTGCTTCTCATTATGGCTACTTGGTGTTGAAGATGCCAACACCCTCAGGCGTTCTCCGGATCCGCGGAGATCACACTGTCGGAGTTACAGCCCTGGAAGAACTCCACGCGCTTGCTACAGCGCAGGAGGAAGAATCCAGAAAGGAGCAAGATCCAAAGCCCCCGAGCATTTGTCATCAAGGCTCAACCTCCGCACCACGTGTGCAACCAAGCGGCGACACCAACATTCCCGTCAAAGTTGTCCAAATTGGTTCTGACGCTGCTCAGACCACCCGTATATCGGGAGGTCTGAACGACCAATAGGAACTCGCGCTCATCACTTTCCTCTGGGCTAATGTCGACGTGTTTGCCTGGCAACCGTGACAAATGCCTTGGATCCCTAGGGAGGTGTTTGAGAACAATCTGAAGACGCTCGACCTGTACATAAGAAGCCTCGAAAGCAATCAATAGAGCAACAGAACTTCATACGCCAAGAAGTGAAGAAGTTTCTCGAAGATGGATTCATCCGAGAAGTCTTCCACCCAAAATGGCTGGCAAACCCAGTCGTTGTACCCAAGGCCGACGGGAAGCTTCGGATGTGTATCGACTACACAACACTGAATAAGGCATGTTCAAAGGATCCATTTCCACTACCTAGAATAGATCAGATAGTGGATTCCACCTCCAGGTGTGAATTACTGTGTTTCCTAGATGCATATTATGGGTATCATCAAATCTGAATGTCTAGGGAAGATGAAGAGCATACTGCCTTCATCACAGTAGATGGATTATATTGTTACACCGCCGTGCCATTCGGTCTCTAAAATGCTACTTCAACGTTTGTGCGAGCTATGTACAAAACTTTTGGAGAGCTCATTAGAGATGTAGTAAGTGTACGTCGATGACATCGTCATCAAGATCAAGAATAATGAGTCATTTCTTGACACCTTGCAAGCTGTCTTCGACAAGTTGCAAATCACACGCACAAAGTTGAACCCAGACAAGTGTGTCTTTGGGGTTAGCTCCGGAAAGCTTCTTGGATTCTTGGTGAACCACCAAGGAATAGAAGCGAATCTGGCGAAGATTAAAGCTATTGAAGACATGCGGCCACCAGCTCGCATCAAGGATGTCCAGAAGCTGACTGGGTGTCTAGCCGCCCTCAGCCGGTCCATCTCAAGACTGGCGGAACGGGCGCTACCCTTATTCAAATTATTGAGGAAGTCCGAACCATTCCAATATTATGAAGAAGAAGAAAAGGCATTCCAAGAGCTGAAGCAGCTCCTCACCACTCTACCAACTTTGGAAGCTCCGAACCCAAGTGAGCCACTTCTGCTTTACATTTCAGCAACTGACGAAGTTGTCAGCATGGTCCTGGTTGCGGAAAGACCAGAACCATTTCCAGTTCAGGAATCCAGACCCCTCCGGGAAGGTCCGGAGCTACCTG
This sequence comes from Tuctoria greenei, assembly GCA_036927565.1. Taxonomy (NCBI): domain Eukaryota; kingdom Viridiplantae; phylum Streptophyta; class Magnoliopsida; order Poales; family Poaceae; genus Tuctoria; species Tuctoria greenei. The sequence continues at coordinate 123,065,691 of JAYESD010000006.1, forward strand.
AAGGCGAGTCTGGGTCCCAACCCCTAGACTCGGATCCTCAAGGCAAGAAGTCAGAGGATCAACCTCCTTCAAATGAAGGAGTTACTGTTGCTAAACAAGAAGATCCGGATCCTTCCGGGAGAGTCCAGATCACTTCAGAACAAGCTCCGGGTTCTTCTAGCAAATGAAGGAGTTACTGTTGCTAAACAAGAAGATCCGGATCCTTCCGGGAGAGTCCAGATCACTTCAGAACAAGCTCCGGGTTCTTCTAGCAAGTACCGGGGGAACACGAAAAAAGTCCGGAACCCTCCAGGAGGGTCCGGGTTGATGAGGAGGAAGCTCCAGGCCCCACCGGGAGGGTCCGGACAGTCCAGCGCCCAGCATACTTCATCAGTGAAGTACTCCATGACGCCAAGACTCAGTACCTAGAGGTGCATAAGCTTCTTTACGCAGTTCTTATCGCCTCTAGGAAGCTTCGTCACTACTTCCAAGCTCACAAGATTTTAGTGGTAACCTCTTATCATCTGCGTGCAATCTTGCATAACCCCAATTCTACTGGGAACATTGCAAAGTGGGCAGCGGAATTGGCCGAGTTCGGTCTTGAATTCGTCCCAAGACAAGCGATCAAGAGTCAAGCATTGGCAGACTTTGTGGCAGAATAGACCCCCTCTCCATCAAATCCTGGGGGCCCAGTGAGCAAAAACCGGAACCTAAGGCTCTGGTCTTCACTGAGCCTCACTAGACTCTCTACTTCGACGGCTCCATGAAGAAGCAGGGGGGCGGAGCTGGAATCCTTCTCCTTGCTCTGACCAGGGAGAAGGTCAAATACATGGTTCACCTTGACTTCAAGGTGACAAAAACATGGCGGAGTATGAAGCACTAATCTATGGGCTCAAGGTGGCACTATCATATGGGGTCAAGGAGCTGTTGGTAAAGGGTGATTCGCAGCTCATTATAAAACAAGTCAAAGGTGAATGCTGCTGCAGCAACCCCCAACTAGCTGCATATCTTCTTGAAGTACAGAAGCTTCAGAAGGATTTTGAAGTCCTGGATCTTTGCCATGTCCAGCGTCTCAACAACGCTGAAGCTGACGAACTCTCGACGAAAGCTTCAGCTGGAGCTCCGACTCCCAATGGAACCTTCGTCCGGAGATTGTCAAGACCAACAACTCAGCCTGCCAAACTGAGCGAAGGGGGTGAGACCAGCACCTCGAAGTTGGCGGTCCCGATGGCCTTGTTACCATGGCATCCATCAAGGGTCGTAGGTGCTACAGGAAGCTCTGAGCAACCCAACACGCAAGACTCAGAAGCTCAAGTTAGATCTGATGCATGGATCTCGGAGATCCGGAGCTACCTGAAAGACAACATACTTCCTGAAGACAATGTATCTGCTGACCAGATAATCAGATTGGCTAAAAGATACACACTGATAGAAGGGGATCTCTATCGGTGTGGTGCCAACGGTGTCCTAATGCGGTGCATTATAAGGGAAGAAGGCCGCGAGCTCCTCACAGAAATCCATGGAGGTGAGTGTGGGAACCACACGTCTTCCCGCACGTTAGTAGGTAAAGCCTTCCGGCATGGTTTTTACTGGCTTACAGCACTCCAGGATGCAACCGAGCTAGTGAACAAATGTGAAGCATGCCAGTTCCATGCGAAGCAAATTCACACACCAGCTCAACCTCTACAAATGTTACCTCCAACATGGCCATTCGCGGTGTGGGGTATGGATATTTTGGGACCTTTCCCAAAAGCCGTCGGAGGTTACAAGTACATGTATGTCGCCATCGACAAGTTCACCGAGTGGCCAGAAGCAACTCCAGTTGTGACAATAAACAAGCAATTAGCTATCAAGTTCTTGCGGTCCACAGTATGCAGATTTGGAGTCCCAAAGAAGATCATAACTGGCAACGGGACCCAATTCACAAGTTCTGCATTCCAAGGATTTTGCGAAGACCTCGGCATTCAAGTCAGCTACGCTTCCGTGGCTCACCCGGCAAGCAATGGCCAAGCTGAGAGAGCAAATGCAGAAATCCTAAAGGGACTCAAGACGCGCACATATGCGCGTTTGAGAAAACATGGAGCCAACTGGATTGAGGAGCTTCTACCCACCTTGTGGGCAAATGGGACAACTCCAAATCAGTTAACCGAAGAGACACCCTTCTTCCTGGTGTACGGAGCTGAAGCAATCCTTCCTTCGGAAATCACCTTGGGGTCACTCCGGGTCCGGACCTTCGATGCAGCCACGCAGGACCAGCTCCTGCGTGAAGACCTCGACCTCGTTGAAGGGGGAAGGTGCCGAGCAGCTGTTCGAAAATGCACGATACCGCCAAGCGCTCCGGCGTTATCATCAACGGCATGTGCATAGCCGATAGCTCGAGGAAGGTGATCTGGTGCTACAGAGAATACAAACTCGAGAAGGATTAAACAAACTTTCTCCCAGCTGGGAAGGACCCTTTCGAGTGATCAAAGTATCTCGTCCCGGATGCGTTTGCTTGGCAACCGAGGATGGCACACCGCTCCCTAATCCTTAGAACATTGAGCACCTCCGTAAGTTTTACGCTTAATATCACGGAGGTGAGTCTGTAATTACATACGATGTATGTTATAGCGTCATTGTACAGAGACGGGTAGCTCCTCCGGGAGGACAGCCGGACCTTTCCAGGAATGTCCGTAAAGTTCAAGCAACACTTGACACAGTCTCAGAACTAAAAGTGTAGCTAGCTACCCAGGGTTGAACAAGAAATGTAACACACTTAGCTTGGTTATGTACCCTAAGAGTGTACTTGTCTCCCCTGTACCCCGGACCTATAATGAAAGACATCGATATGTGAAAACAGACTCCAAGTGCATTTATTTTGTACAGGCTCATTCTTTTTTATTTTTCTCTTTCTTGTCTATAACAAAGTTGCGCAATTCTTAAGAAGTTTTAGCTCAAACAATTCATATATAATTCAAGTTGCATTGTTATTTCTTTTGGGTCTTAACATCATTGAATGGCCTACTCGCTTGAACGCCAAACCAATCTAGGTCCGGAGTGTGCTATCGACTTAGCCTGGTCCTGCACCCTAAGTACGCCACTCTACCTACACCCCGGCAGGCCTAAGTAAGGTGAGTCCAAAAAACAATTGGACCTGGAGAAAATACACAGACGCGCTTGATTGTATATAGAATTGTCGTCGACCTAAAATTTCATTTGGTAATAGTAAGTCGCAAATGAGTTATAAATAAGAAATGGATTTTACTGTTTTTCTTGACTTCAGTGTGCAGGAAAAATGAAAATCCCACAATGATGGTGGTTGCTGCCGGAGCTACTAAGCTCCGACAACCCCAGAGGGCCAGCCGTCAATGCTCTATGTGTTGATGGTGATTGCTACCAGAGCTACTAAGCTCCGACAACCCCAGGGGGCCCCTGCTGTCGATGCTACAAAACTTCAGACCTATACTGTACAAGTTCGAAGCACTCAAGTCTTCAACAAAATGCTACATCCTTTTGGTACATGTTCACAATCAAATTGTGTACATCTACCAGGGGGGCGAGCAAGATGAAGGTTGAAGAAAAAAAATGAAATTCATAATTTTTTTGGATTTCATTCATCTGAAGACAAGAAATACAAAATTGGAGAAAAGAAGAGAAGATACAAGTGGGAGATAAAAGGAGAAAGTCCTAAGCTCTATGGAAGAATGAGCTGACCTTCTGGGCAACCTCCGACATGCTGGTCTTGGCGGCGTCTCCCTCTCCGCCGATGGGACCTTCAAGCACCGGGCTTAGTGGGAAATGAGGATCCTGGCTTGTGTAGCACGCCGACATGTATTTTGTGATGTTCTACGCAAGGGATTTTCCTTCAGTTTCCAACTGATCCGCGATGACATCGCCCATCGCGTCGAGTTTGTTGCCAACCAAGCTCAGCACCCCAACACATGGTCCAGCTCTGGCTCCGGATTGTCTGGACGCACAGGGCTAAAGCCTAGCGACGCCAGTGCGACATCGGCTTTGACCACGAAGTCCCATACTTGTTGAGACTCCATAGCTCTTGAGCCTCGAACATCCTCCAAGGACCTCTTGGCTGCCGCAAGCTCCGAACCCTCCCGGGCAAGGCACTCGACCTCCTTGGCGTGCTGCTGAATCCTCTCGGCAACTTGCTTTTCAAGGTCACCAAGCTCCTTCTCCCGGATGTGGATCTGGTTCCGGCGGTCAACCAGGTCTTTCTCCCGGCCTCTCACCTTCTTCTCCCTGGCAGCGACTTCGGCCACCCTTTTGGTAAGGTCCAGTCCCCGCTGCTAGGCCTTCTCCTCCTCGCTCTTGCAGAGCTCCTCCAGCTTTTTGGTGCGCTCTGCAAGGCTCTTGCCACTCAGAGCCAGCCTTTGGGCGAGCTCCTCCTCCCTCTTCACGAGGTCATCCCTCAACTCCAGGAGTTTTTGCTCTTCCTCTTTGAGCTTTTTCTCTCGCTCGTCAAGACTCTCCCGGCGCTTGACAAGGCTTTCGTGGATGGTATTGAGCTTCTCCTGGCGATCATTCGCTGCTTCATTAGCAGCCAGGGTTTGTTCATATATAGCCCGAGACTGGTTGTCGAGGGATCGCACCATGCTTTCCCTCTCATCCAGCAACTGGCCCCAGTACTCCATCCGGGCCTTCTCCCTCTTGACCCACTCCTTGTCGTCGGCCAACCTTGTTTGCGCCAGTTTGGTCTCGAATTGGAGTCGGTTGCGCCACCTCTAAGAGCTTGGTGCTCCTCCTCTAGGGCCTTGCTATCGTGATAAAATGCAAGCTAGACCTGACAAAGGATGGAGCAGGCATTGTCGATGGATAACGATAGGGGGATTGGCTCCAGACTTGCCGGGGTCCTCTCCGCTAACTCCAGCGGGTACTCCAGAACAAAAGTTGAGTCCCACTCTACAAGAGCGGTCCCCTGAGCTTCTGCAGCACTAGGGCCACCCTCCAGGAGTGCCTCGGTCGTCGTTGAGGTAGTTCCTGCCACGGTAGTTTCTACCTCCGGGGTTAGCTCCGAAGGTCCCGTCGCCAGGTCATCATCAACTGGTCCCTCATGCAAGGGACCGGCCACTTCGACTTGGCACCCAGGCTCAGGAATGGGTACCTCCGGAACTATTACCTTTGGGGCAGGCATTGAAGACCCAACCGGAGCTAAGGCTGTCTCCGGCCCCGATGCCGGTGCTTCCTCCATTGCCACTTCAGGCACCAACGCTTCGACCTCCATGGCGCCTGCCGGTTTAGGCACTAATACTTCAACCTCCACCGGTTCGGGTGCCGACACCCCCACATCAACCGGCTCAGGCACCGGAACTTCATCAACCACCGGCTCCACCGCCGGGGCTTCAGTAACATCCGGCTCAAAGTCCGGAATTGTAGCTACCTTCAGCTCTGAGGCTGGAGCGTCCGTCATCACAGCATCCAAAACCGGAGCTTTAACCTCTGGAGCTGGTGCCGCTGGTACATCTTCATTCCCGTGGTCCGGCGCTACCACGGGATCTTCAGGAGATGAGTCGAGAACCACGACAGCTGGTGCCGGAGCTACCGCGACCTCAGCCACCACCTGGGGCGGCGCTGGAATTGGAGCTGGAGCCTCCGCCTGTACAGCATCAGCTGCTGACGCAGGAACCTGAGCTTCAGCCCCTTTTTTGGATACCCTGTGGATGAAGGATAAAGAATCTCAAAATATGGCTACAACAAAAATAACAAACTAAGGTAAAAAAGCAAATTTACCTTGGAAGGCTTCCGCTCCAGCTAGCGTGGAACCTCTTAACCGGACGCTCAGAGCCCGACCCAGTCACAACTGGTGTAGTAACTTCGGAAGGAACTTTGGAGCTTGCTACCACTGTCAGTGGCATTTTGGTTGGGGCTTCCTTCGACTGGGAAGGACCCTCGGACCTAGAGCCCTTAGCTGGCCCTGGCGCCGGAGTCACCTGGTCGGAGCTGACGTTCTGGGGAGACGCCGATGCTGGAGTTGGTGTCGCTGTCGAAGACCTCCCCCGCCGGGGAGAAGGAGCTATTGTGGAAGGAGCAGGTCTGACGGGCCTCCCGTCAGAGTGCTTCAACTTCCTCTTTCGGCTGTAGGGCTCAACCAACTCTTTGCCCTTGCCTATGGCTTCAGCACTTTGTCTCGGGGCGGACGCAGGACCACCCTTGGAAGCTCTGAGTATCACTAATCTGGTGGTCGGATGCCTCTCTACCTCACCGAGGTCGTCAGGCACCGGCATGCTCCTCCGGAGCTCCCCGCTGAACTCCGCCTCCATGTTCAGAGGGAGGAAGGCTGCCGGCAGAGTTAAGTCGTCACCCTCGACGTCAATGCCATGTTGGAACTTCTTGAGATGAAGCTCCAAAGCAGCACCATCCAAATTGGACTTCAGACCGATTTCAATCCGGTCATCGTTTATCACGTTGTTGAAGGCCCAGGCGAGCTTCTCCCTCTTCTTCAACGGAGCCCATCTGTTGAGGAAGTTGCAGAAGACCATGTCACCCCTCCGTCCACACATTGGCGGATCCTGGTCAAGGCAGGGCTGAAGGCCTCTGACAACACCGGAACCACACTCCAGGCATCAGTGTCAACATTGGGAAGACCTTCAGGCAGCTCCAGCTTCTCATGCTCCTCTGCCGTGATGATAATCCAATCCTTCTTCCAGTCGTCCTACTTGCCGGAAGGGCTCGACCTCAAGTACTTGTAGAGGCATTTCTTGCGCTTCACAAAATAGTAGAAGCCAAGATACTCGGAACTCTTGTCGGTGGTGTGGATGGTGAAGAAGGTACGGAAAAGCTCAACACAGGGGGGAATACCCACCCAAATCTCGTAGAAGTGGATGAATGTTGACACAAGAAGAATAGAGTGGGGTCCAAGGTGGTACAACTGCAGACCGTAGAAGTCTCACAGCATCAAGAGGAAAGGTGGGATCAGCCCCACCATGGCGTACGCAGAGAAGTACACCATGTCATCGCCGCACTTCTTCTTGAACGGGAGCTCGCCGGCGTGGACTAGATGGTTGAAGGAGTTGCTGGATGACCCCATGTAGGTCCGGACCTTCTTCAGATCGTCATCACTCGTGAGACGGCTCTTGCGGAGACCCAAATCCATCGTAGCACAGCGGGGCGAGAGAGAAAAAGCAAGCGAAGGATTGGAGGATTCGAGCGCAAGTTCAAATGAAGGTGTAAGGAATCCCCAAACCAAACATGCTTTCCCTCCTAAGTAAGCCCCTGCAACGCTTGGATGGAAACCGCAAAAATGCCTAGGATACATTTCAAAAATTTCACCCTGCCAATGACAAAGGGGCCCAGGGCCACCCAGATGATCAAGTCGAGGCCTTTACGCCAGGCGAACAGTTGTCATGATGAGTGGCGGGAAACCCAAGGGCAGCGGCCTGACAGGGCGCACGGAACCGGTACGATTTTCATATTGGGAACCGGCGACCTTCAATTGCGTTTAACTGCGAACTATCACCTCAACGGTACATCCAAAAACCCTTGAAGACACGGCGCGAAAATCGAAATATGGACCCACCTCCGGCAGAATGACTTAATCCAAAGGGTCTCTCCCAGAGGTGGGCCCAGGGGGCCACTGTCGCTACCATGCGTACCGGATACCTCTTAGAACTGCAAAGAGTGCAAAGGAACTCCACCTATCTAAGTTGAAGACCTTCGGAGGCCCCACGTGTTACTCGTAACCGGACATGCCTCCCTCATATGGTTAGTCCCAGTGTCGCCACGTGTATCACAAAACTGGAGCTACAATCCCTACATGGGAATGCTCTGGACTGGATACCTGTGTGGCACCTCCGGACCTAACCCCCGACAGAGGAAGCTCCAGTACCGACACGTGTACCACGGAACCGGATCTACTCGTCCAAGACGGTAAGCTCCGAAGCTGCCACACGTCCAACCGCTGGACCTTCAACCTCAACAGGCACATTGGTGGACCTCCAACGGCTCAGACCTTCAAGGGACATTAAAGGATTCAAGACTTGATTATGTTTCATTAATGCTATCTTAATGACACACGATCAGAGGACCCTTAATACTAGTAACGCCACTATTAAGGCGCGTTACCACGCTATTAAGGGGAATTAAGCACATTAAATTGTGTATTAGGCATCAGTAACCGCCAGGGCCACATGTCGGGCCAGGCTAACGATGTAACGGACAGCCCTTGTACTATAAAAGGACTGGATGAGCGATACACAGGGGGACGTTTTTGGCCTCTCTCTAGCTCACGCTCTCATACACTCAATACAACAACAACAACACACCCGTGGAGTAGGGTATTACGCTCAGGCGGCCCGAACCACATAAATCCTTGTGTCAAGTCGCCATCTTGTTCTGAATCTCTGCACGCCTCAACTGAACTAAGAAACTCCGCGGGCTACTAATAGTAGTATCGGAAGAATTGCCAGAACCAGAATTTGACACGGTCTTTGAAGGAATCCTCGCAGAGGAGGAGGATGTCACCAGGGCTAGTGTCCAAGAAGCTGTTGAGAAGGTTGCTTCGTTTTCCCACAGGACCTAGATCCTCCAGTAGCTAGGACTTTTCTCCCTTTGTCCCTTGTAATCTCAATTTTGTAATCCAGTTCTTCTGATTAATGAAATCCTCCTTTTTATCTTCAATATATTGTTTCGCATCTTGTTGGCCCCCTGGTACATGTGTACAGTTGAGATGTGTACATGTACCAAAGGTTATGACAGTATGTTGAAGTCTTCAGTTTTGAAGCATCCAAGACAGGCCACCTGGAATGGTCGGAGCTTGGTAGCTCCAGCGTCAACATATTAGATGTTGACGGCAGACCTATCTTGGAGATGTCAGAGCTTAGTAGCTCCGATGTCGTCCACCATCGCTATAAATTTTTGCTTTTCCTGCACATTAAAGGCAAGAGAAAAAGTAAAATTCATCCTCTTATCTATAAATTGGTTGTGGCTTATCGTTCTTATTTGAACTTTGAATCCGAAGAAACTCGACATGATAATGAGCATTTTGATATAATATTTTTGGATCTACATGCCTTTTTAGTACTCACCCTACTAAGGCCTGCCGGGGTGTAGGTAGAGCGGCGTACTTAGGGTGCAGGACCGGGCTAAGTCCATAGCACACTCCGGACCTATGTTGGCTTGGCGTTCTGGCAGATAGATTGTGTAGCAGTGTTAAGATAAAAAAGGACTATCAATAAGGTTTGTAATGCATGTGAATTACTTGGAAAAAAGCCCAAAAAGATTTGCACAACTTCACTATACACAAGTGGGGTAAAAATAATTTGATATATTGAGCCTTGTACAAAAAGTAAATGCACATGGAGTCTGTTTTCACACAACAATGCCTTTCTTCATAGGTCCGGATTACAGGGGAGACAAGGACACACTTAGGGTGCTGGACCAAGCTAAATGCGCTATACATCTTGTGCTAGCCCAGAGCAAGTAGTTACACTTTTAGTGCTGTGACTGTGCCAAGTGTTACTTGAACTTCCCTGACCCTCCCGAAGGGGTCCGGATGTTCTCCCAGAGGACTTGCTCGACTCTGTATAATGACTCTACAACATGCATTGTGTGTAATTACATACTCACCTCCGCAATTCTAAGTATAAAACTTATGGAGGTGCTCGATGTTCCAAGGATTGGGAAGTGGGATCCCATCCTCAATTGCCAAGCGAACGCACCCTAGTCGGGATACTTTAATGACTCGGAAGGGACCCTCCCAGCTGGGGGAAATTTTGTTCATCCCTTCACGAGTTAGTATCTTCTGGAGTACCAGGTCGCCTTCTTCAAGCTGTCGATCACGCACATGCCTTTGATGGTAGCGCCGGAGCGCTTGGTGATAATGTGCATTCCAAACAGCTGCTTGACACCTTCCCTCGACAATGAGGTCAAGGTCTTCACACCGGAGCTGGTCCTGCGTGGCTTCGTCGAAGGTCTGGACCCTAAGGGACCCCAAGGTGATCTCCGGAGGAAGGACTGCTTCAGCTCCGTACACCAAGAAGAATGGAGTCTCCCCAGTTGACCGATTAGGTGTTGTCCTATTCGCCCATAATGCGGATGGAAGCTATTCAATCCAGTTAGCTCTGTGCTTTTTCAAGCGCTCATATGTACGCGTCTTGAGTCCTTTCAAGATTTCTGCATTTGCTCTCTCGACTTGGCCATTGCTTGCTGGATGGGCTACTGAAGCGTAGCTAAGTTGAATGTCGAGGTCTTCGCAATATTCTTGGAATGTAGCACTTGTGAATTGAGTTCCATTGTTAGTTATGACTTTGTTTGGAACTCCAAATCTGCATATAATAGACTTCAAGAACTTTATTGCTAATTGTTTATTGATTGTTACTACTAGAGTTGCTTCCGACCACTTGGTGAACTTGTCGATGGTGATATATAGGAACCTATAACCTCCGATGGTTTTTGGGAAAGGTCCCAATATATCCATGCCCCACACAGCGAATGGCCATGTAGGAGGTATCATTTGTAGTGATTGAGCCAGTGTGTGAATCTGTTTTGCATGGAACTGACATGCTCCACATTTCTTCACTAGTTCAACCGCATCCTGGAGTGCTGTAGGCCAGTAAAAGCCATGCCGGAAGGCTTTACCAACCAACATGTGAGAAGCTGCGTGGTTTCCACACTTGCCTCCATGGACTTCCGCAAGGAGATCGCGACCTTCTTCCCTTGCAATGCACCGCATTAGGATTCCATTGGCACCGCGTCAGTAGAGATCCCCTTCTACCATCGTGTATCTTTTAGCCAATTTGACAATCCGGTCAGCGGATACACTATCTTCAGGAAGGATATTGTCTTTCAAGTAGCCCCGGATCTCCAAGATCCATGCAACGGAGCTAACTTGAGCTTCTGAGTCTTGCATGCTGGGTTGCTTGGAGCTTCCGACAACACCTACGACCCTTGGTGAACGCCATGGTAACTGGGCCACCGGGACCCCCAACATCGAGGTGCTGGTCTCGCCCCCTTCACTCAGTTCGACAGGTTGAGCTGTTGGTTTTGATAACCTCCGGACGAAGATTCCGTCAGGAGCCGGAGCTTCGGTTGAGGCTTTCATCGAGAGTTCATCAGCTTTAGAGTTATGAAGGCGTTGAACATGATAAAGATCCAGGACTTCAAAGTCCTTCTGGAGCCTCTGGACTTCAAGGAGGTAAGCAGCTAATTGAGAATTGTTGCACGAGCATTCACCTTTCACTTGTTTGATGATGAGTTGTGAATCTCCCTTCACCAACAGCTGTTTGACACCATAAGATAGTGCCACCTTGAGTCCATAGATGAGGGCTTCATACTCTGCCATATTGTTGTTTGCCTTGAAATCAAGGTGTACCATGTACTTGACCTTCTCTCCAATCGGAGCTAGTAAAAGGATTCCAGCTCCGGCCCCCTGCTTCTGAACAGAGCCATCAAAATAGGGGGTCCAGTGAGGCTCAGTGAATACCAGAACTTTGAGCTCTGGTTTCTGCTCACTGTAGCCCCCAGGATTCGATGGAGAGGGAGTCCACTCTGCCAAAAAGTCAGCCAAGGCTTGACTTTTAATTGCTTGTCTCAACGCGAATTCCAGATCGAATTCTGCCAGCTGCACTACCCACTTTGCAATATTCCCAGTAGAATTAGGGTTATGCAAAATTGCACGTAGTGGAAAAGAAGATACCACTGATATTTTGTGGGCTTGGAAGTAATGACGAAGCTTTCTTGAGGCGATAAAAACTGCGTAGCAATTTGTGCACCTCAATGTATCTTGTCTTGGCGTCGTGGAGTACTTCACTAATGAAGTACACTGGGCGTTGGACTGTCCGGACCCTCCCTGAGGGGCTCGGAGCTTCCTCCTCATCAACCCGGACCCTCCCGGAGGGGTCCGGACCTTCTTCTGGAATTTCCTGGTCCCTATTGAAGGAACCCAGAGCTTCTTCTGGAGTGACCCGGACCCTCCCAGAGGGGTTTGGATCTTCGTGTTCAGCAGCAGTTACTCCTTCGTTTGAAGGAGTTGATCCTTTAGCATCTTGCCTTGAGGATTCGTGCCTGAGGGTTGATACCCAGACTCACCTTGAGGTAGCTCCGGACCCTCCTGGAGGGGTCTAGATTCCTGAATTTGAGATGGCTCTGGTATTTTCGTGACCTGGACCATACTGACAACCTCCATTGTTGCCAAAATGTAAAGCAGTAAAGGCTCACCAGGGTTCAGAGCTACCAAGATTGGTAGTGTAGTGAGGAGCTGCTTCATCTCTTGAAACACCTTTTCTTCTTCTTCACACCAATGAAATGGTCCGGACTTCCTCAAGAGTTTGAAGATGGGTAGCACCCGTTCTGCCAGTCTTGATATAAACCTGCTAAGTACAGCTAGACATCCAGTCGACTTTTGGACATCTTTAATGCGTGTTGGGGGCCGCATTTCGTCTATAGCCTTGATCTTCGCCGGATTTTCTTTGATTCCTCGATGAGCCACCAAGAAACCCAAAAGCTCCCTGGAGCTAACCCCGAACACACACTTGTCCGGGTTCAGCTTGGTGCGCGTAGTGCGCAGCTTGTCGAAGATGGCTTGTAAGTTGTCAAGGAGTGACTCCTTATTTTTGATCTTCACGACGATGTCATCAACATACACCGCCACCAAGTCTCTAATTAGCTCTCCAAATGTTTTGTAAATGGCTCGCACAAATGTTGAAGCAGCATTTTTAAGACCAAATGGCATGGCTAACAATATAACCCATCTACTGTTATGAAGGCAGTATGCTATTCATCTTCCTTGGATATTTGGATCTGATGATATCCAAAATATGCATCTAAGAAACACATTAGTTCACACCTAGAGGTGGAATCCACTATCTGATCTATTCTACGTAGTGGAAATGGATCTTTTGGACATGCCTTATTTAAGGTGGTGTAGTCGATACACATCCAAAGCTTCCCACCGGCCTTGGGTACAACAACTGGGTTTGCCAGCCATTTTGGATGGAATACTTCCTGGATGAATCCAGCTTCGAGCAACTTCTTGATTTCCTGTCGGGTGAAGTTTTGCCGCTCAATTGATTGCTTCCGGGGCTTCTGGTGTACAGGCCGGGCGTCTGGGTAAATCTTCAGATTGTGCTCAATCACCTCCCTAGGGATCCCGGGAATTTGTGACGATTGCCAGGCAAACACGTTGACATTAGCCCGGAGGAAAGTGATGAGCGCGAGTTCCTATTTATTGTTTAGACCCCCCGATATATGCGTAGTCTGAGCAGCATCGGAACCAATTTCGACGACTTTGTTGGGAATGTCAGCATCGGCCCTTGGTTGCACACGAGGTGCGGATGTAGAGCCTTTGTGGCGAATGCATGGAGGATTCGCAGCTGGCTCTTTACTGGATGCTTCCTCTTGCGATGTGGTAAGCGAATAGAGTTCTTCCAGTGCAGTGACTCCTGCCGTACGATCTCAGTAGATCCGGAGAACGCCTGTAGGTGTTGGCATCTTCAACACCAAATAACCATAATGGGCAGCAGCCATAAACTTGTATAAAGCTGGCCTACCCAATATAGCATTGAATGACAGACTGATCTGCGCAACGTCGAAGATCAACTTCCCGGTTCTGTAGTTCTCACGGATCCCGAAGGTCACTGGGAGTGTAATAGAACCAAGAGGAGTAATGGTTCCCGTACCTTCTCCGGAGAAAGGTCGGGATGGGGGAAGGTCCGAAGGCCAGAGCTGAAGCTTAACGAAAGCTTTGAAGCTTATGAGGTTTAGCCTGGAACCTCCGTCCACCATTACATGGTGGATTTGGATATTGTTAATGGTGGGTGACACCATCAATGGGAGTTGACCAGCCCCGATCATGTTTCGGGGGCAGTCCGAAGCATCGAAAATGATGGGTGTATCCATCCACTTCCGATGTGGTTCAGCCTTAGCAGCAGGAGCAACCATGGCCATGTCCCGCCGCATTGTCTTGAGGATGGGACGAGAGGTGATGTCCCAAGAACCACCATAGATGGTGTTCAGGGTTTTTCGGCGCTCATTGTCAGAGGCGTCGGAGTCGTCGTCGACAGTGTTGTAGATGGATTTCAAGACCTTTTTAAGGTCCTGGAAACCTAGCTCCTCTTCAGTCGGAGCTTCGTCGACTTTTTGTTTTCCATCCATTTGACGGAAAGGAACTTCTTCCTGGCGCTTGTTGTAGTGCTCAACAAGGTTTTGGACCTCCCGGCACTCTTCCAAGCTGTGTCGATTTGTCTTGTGAATCGGACACCATGCTTTGGAACTGTTGCCGTCCTCTGATGAAGGACGAGGTCGCTTCTCGGGGCATGACCCCCGGCTTCCAGGAGCTGCAGCAGCAGCAATCGGAGTGCCAACTGACGGCTTCTTTTTGCCGTTGGGCTTCTTCTTCTTACCACTGCCGGAGGTAGCGGCTTCAGTTTTGGAGGACTTCTGGTTGGCCTCCAGAGCTGGCTTGGAGTGCATTTCACGGCCCTCCGCAGCTCTAGCGCATTTGTCGGCTAGGCTAAAGAGTTCCGTGACGCTGGTAACTTCTTGAATAGCCAGCTTCTCTAGCATCTTCTTATCTCGTACACCCTGTTTGAATGCAACAATAACAGTGGAGCTCGAGATTGAAGGAATGGTATTTCATACCTGAGAGAATCGCTGGATGAAGGACCGTAGCGATTCCCCCGATGTTTGCTTTATAGCAAACAAGTCCAATTCAGTGCCGAGTCGGGTGTAGGAACTCCCGAAGTTGGCAGTGAATTGTTGGCATAGTTCCGCCCAACTATTAATGGAGTCAGGTGGAAGACTCATGAACCAGGACCTTGTAGTCCCGGTTAAGGCCACCTGGAAGTAATTATCCATTAGAGCCTCATCACTTCTCACTGCCAATATGGCAGTTGAGTAGATTTGAAGAAATTCGGTGGGGTTGACTGTCTTGTCGAATTTTTCCAGCAACTGAGGCCGGAACTTCTGTGGCCATCTGACCATGCGTAAATGCATGGTCAGGACAGAACAACCTCCTCCTACTCCTTGAGGAGCAGGGTTGTCCTGAGCCTCTCGACTTTCGCGAGCCCGCTCGATATGGACTTGGCCATCCTGTTGCCGGTAGCGGCGATCCAGTTCTGACCGCAGGTCATGAGTCGGAATCCTGGTGATGGTATGGGTGCGTCGCACCCAGGGGGGCAACAAAGTCACATGTTGGGAGGCAGCACGCCTCCTTTCTTGAGAGGCTTGTGGACCAAGCCGGCCAGAGATGGTTCGTCATTGTGAAGGTGCTCGCCCCGAAGGAGGAGGACCTTGGTTGTTGATGCCTGCAGCCGCAGCTGGGACCAGATGGTCGACGTCAGCCCTCCACTGCTCCATAGCACCCTGGGGTGCGCCTGGAGGTGGTGGATGTTGTAGAAGAGCTCACGAAGAAATGAACGCATGCTCAGGGTTGTTGTTTGCCGATGCGGTGCTCGACGCAGATGCCCCATCTCGTTGACCGACATTGTTTGCCAGAACAGATGATGCTACAGTGCCTGCCGGAGCGTTGGCACCTACTGGTTGCTAAACGTTGGAGGGTTTGCCTCCAGCAGGTTGTTCAGCATGATTGCCGTTAGATGATCCAGCAGCTGAAATTACCATCTTGTGATATTGGAGCCCTCCCCCCTATCTGGCATGCCAAATGTCGAAGTGTTGAATACGACACTTCCCCCGGACCCGCAGAGAAGCAGCCCGTGGAGGTTCTTTTGTGGTTGGGGCGCACAGAGATCAATATCAAGATGGTGACCTCAGATATTTACGTGGTTCGGGCCGCCTGAGCATAACACCCTACTCCACGGGGATTGTGTAATTGTATTGAGCGAGTGTGTTCGCTAGGATCAGGTCGCAATAGCCTGGACCCGAATTAGCTTGAGCTTGTCCTCATACTCGTGCGGTGCAGCCCTTTTATAGTTTTAAGGACTGACCGTTACAAAGCTAGCCTAGCCCGACATGTGGCCCTGGTGTGCTTAATGACCTAATACACTGTCTAAAGAGTATTAAGTACAATTAATATTGTGGTAACGTGCCTTCATGGCAGCATTACCACTATTAACGGTGCACTGATTGTGTGTCATTAATATGTCATTAATGACACATTATCAGACATTGTAACTGTCACCTTAACCATCCTTGAATGTCTGTAATGGTCATGATCAGCTTGTATTTCCGTTGGTGATGAAGGTCCGGAGGCTCCACACGTGGCAGATCCGGAGCTTTCCCTTGCGGGAGAGTAGGTCCGGGGTTGCTGTACACGTGTCAGTACTGGAGCTCCTCTCTGACGGGGGCTAGGTCCGGGGCTGTTGTACACGTGTAGTCGCCGGAGCTTCCCTTGGTTGGGAGTTTTGTTCTGGGCTTATTTTACACATGTTAACCCGGAAGCCAGCCATGTGAGGGGAGCGGGTCCGGTGCAACGTGCCATGTGGGACCTACGAGAGCCTTTGATTCTGATAGGCGAAACTTCCTTGCACTTGTTGCGGTATCGTGGGGTACCTGATACGTAGGGTACCGACAGAATCCTATGATAGGAAGTTTACTATTTTTGTTTGACCACCCTTGTCACCTGGAATATATGGTAGAGAGTCGGGAAGGGCTTTTTACCTTTTTGCTTCACTTAATTAATTGGGATGGGAAAACAACTATACCATTTAATTATGCATTCATGAGATTATGATTAATATGAACTGGTCAATATGATATGGTTATGGGTGATCTAAGCAAGCATGGTATGTGGATGGGTTGTATGTCATGGTGGTTTCACTTGCTTTAGATCTAAGGACCGGTTCATGCGAGAATAAGCTAGCACAACAGTGCCACCACGAGGCCAAGTATGGGTGTGGCATAGCTGATTAATTAGGATATTGCTAGTATTAAGCGGATCATTTGGCGCACCGGGGAAGGGGAGTTGGATTGGGATTGGATATCGTTGGTGGGACTCCCTGGGATCCGAATGGCACAAGAGGGGGCCCTTGGTTGAAGATGTGCTCAGCTGGAGACATCGCCACCGGTGAAACCTTAGTGGGTCCATACATGCTAGTAGTCCCTTTGTAAAGGATATTTTGTGATCTCTTGGCCATACACCTATGGTAGTGTTTTGCCAGAATGGAGGTTTTCTTTAGTCGCCGACGGGTGATGAAATCACAAACACGTGGGTAAAGTGGTACAAACTCTACAGAGTATTAAAACTATCATGATAGTCGTGCTCCCAGTTAAGAGCACCTGGACAACTTCCATGATTAGAGGGATTTTGGTATTGGGATGGTTATGTTGATAATATGGTTTGGTACTTCTTATGGGATGGTATTATGGTTTATGGCAATGGATATGGTTAATGGTAATGAGAAATCTGGAATATGCATGGATGATGGTAATGAAATATGGACTGGTGTAAGGATCGAATGCCCAAGAGGGGGGGTGAATTGGGCTTCTTTTCAAAAATTAAAGCAATAAAACTTAATTAGTAAAAGCCCAATTCCCTATGCAAACAACCTATGCATTCAAGTGAATAGTAACTTTGCGGTATATGAAATGCATAAGTGTAAAGGGAGAGGAAGAAAGCGCAAACTCCCGAGGAGATACGAGGATACGGAGATTTATCCCGTGGTTCGGCAAGATCGTTGTCGGTGGTTTGGATCCGGCAGATCTCCCGACACTACTAAAGTGTTAGAAGAGTTTGATGTTCGGTGTGGGCACGCGAAGATTCAAGAAGGTGAATTGTAATTAGCACAGGAGACACGGAGATTTACGTGGTTCGGCCCGCCGGAGTGTAATACCCTACTCCACGGGTGTGTTGGTGTTGTATTAGCTGTATGAGCTTGTGTCGAGCGTCTATGGAACGTGTGTAGCATTTCTGAACGTGTAGAGTCCGTCGTCGGCCTGTCCTTTTATAGTACAAGGGCAGGCCGTTACAAGTTAGCCTGGCCCGACATGTGGCCCCGGCGGTTACTAGTATTGATACTCATTCAACACGTTTAATTGCCCTTAATGACCGGGTAATGGGCTTTGACAGCATCGTTATTGGTAATTAAGGTCGGCCGATCGTGTGTCATTAATATGGTATTAATGACACTTAATCGAGTTTTGAAGTCCTTGATTCCCCTTTGAAGATTCGGAGCCGTTGTGGAGTCTTCCGGAGGTTAGAGGCTGAAGATCCGACGGTTGGTCACGTGGCAGCTCCGGAGCATACTGTGGGAAACAGGTAGCTCCGGAGCTACCTGAAATGTGTCAGATCCGGAGCTTCCCTCAGTCTGGGGTTAGGTCCGAGGGTGCCATTTTGGTACATAGCCCGGAGCTTCCCCTTGTGGGCAGTAGCTCCGGTTTGATAGTACACGTGGTGACCCTCGGATTAACCATGTTGGAGAAGCGGGTCCGGTTATATCTGACATGTGGGCCTCCGAAGGTCTTCAAATCAAGTAGATGACTTTCCTTTGAGATCTTTGTAACCTCAAGGGGTGTACGGTTTCTAGGGTACCGACAGTGGCCCCCTGGGCCCACCTTTGGGGAAGACCCCTGGGGTGAAGTCATTCCGCCAGAGGTGGGTCCATCCTCGCGACTTTTGAACTGAGTCTTCAAAGGTCTTCGGATGTGCCGTTGGCGATGGTTTGGAGTTAAATCCTCGCCGTGTGGCGTATCCCGCGTGCGGCAGATGAGATCTTTGGCGTGCGGATCTCACGCAATTGAAGGGCGCCGGTTCCCGATACGAAAACGGTATCAGTTCCACGTGCCTTGTTAGGCCGCCGCCTTCGGGTTTCCCGCCTCATGATGACAACCGTTCGCTTAGGTAAGAACCTCGACTTGATCGTCGGGGTGGTCCCGGGCCCCCTTGTCATCGGCTAGGTGGAATTTTTTAGCGGTATCTTCGACTTCCTTGCGGTTTCCATCCAAGCGTTGCGAGGGCTTACTTAAGAAGGAAAGTGCGTAACGTCTGGAGTTCTTTACGCCTCTCATCTGATCTTGCGCTCAAACTCCCAACTTGTGCTTCGCTTTTCCTCTCTTGCCTTGCTGTGCTACGATAGAGTTGGGTCTCTGCGAGAGCCGTTTGAAGACCGACGGCGACCTGAAGAAGGTCCGAACCCTCATGGGATGGTCCTCGGACTTCTTCAACTGCTCGGTCCGCGCCGGGGGAGAGCTCCCGTTTGAGAAGGAGCATGCCGGCGAAATGGTGTACTTCTCCTCGTACGCCATGGTGGGGTTGATCCCACCTTTTTCCTCCTTTTTCTTGATGCTGCTAGACTTTTATGGTCTGCAGCTATACCACCTTGGCCCTCACTCCATTCTTCTTGTGTCTATCTTTGTCCACTTCTGTGAGATGTGGGTGGGCATCCCCCCTGCATTGAACTCTTCCGGACCTTCTTCACCGTCCACACCACCGGTAGGAGCAATGAGTACCTTGGCTTCTAATACTTCGTGAAGCGCAAGAAGTGCTCATTCAAGTACCTCCGGTCGTTTCCCTCTGGGAAGTGGGATGACTGGAAGAAGGACTGGATAGACATCCGGGTGGAGGAGCACGAGAGGCTGGAGCTGCCCGAAGGCCTCCCCAACATTGACACGACGATCTGGAGTGAAGCTCCGATGTTGGCGGATGCCTTCAACCCCGCTCTGACTAGGATCCGCCAGTGCGTGGAGGGAGGATTAACTCCTGAGGCGGTGTTTTGTAACTTCCTGGTCAACAGGTGGGCACCGCTGAAGAGGAGAGAAAAACTCGCTTGGGCCCTCAACAGTGTGATGGACGACGACCGGGTCGAGACTGGGCTGAAGTCCAACATGGTGGGGACAACCTTGGAGTTTCATCTCAAGAAGTTCCAGCACGACATCGACGTCGAGGGTGACGACTTGACTCTGCCATCAGCTTTTCTTCCTCTGAACGTGGAAGTTGAGTTCAGTAGGGAGCTCCGGCGGAAGATGCCCGTGCTTCACGACCTTGGTGTCGTCGAGAGAAGATCAACCACCAGGGTGGCGATCCCTGGAGTGTCCGAAGGTGGCTCCGACCCTGCCCCGAAGCCAAGGGTCGAGGTCGTCGGCAAGGGCAAGGAGCCGGCGGACGAACCCTTGAGCCAAAAGAGGAAGCTGCAGCATGCCGACGGAAGGTCCGTCAGGCCTGCCACCTCTGCATCGGCTCCTTCTCCTCGGAGGGGGAGGTCTTCTGCAACCGCGGCGACTATACCAGCAGTAGGGTCTTCCCAGGGTGCTAGCTCCGGGCATGCAACTCCAGCACTAGGGCCGGTTGAGGCCTATAGGTCCGGAGGTTCTTCCCGATCGAGGGAGGCCTCGACTAGGGAAATGCCCGTGGCTGCGACGAGTTCTGGTGGCCTTCTGGAGCTTCCACGCCGGCTATGACCAGCCCAGAATGCCCGGGAAAGAGGTTCCGCGCAAGCTGGTGCGGAAGCCTCTCAAGGTAATTTTTTAATCTTTATCTTGGACAGTTGTTTAGTTGTAGTAACTATTTTTTAAGTTTCTTCATCCATCATCTACAGCGTTCCCAAGAAGAGGAGTAAGGCTCCACCCTCAGCCACAGCAGCTGAACCTGTGAGGGCAGGGGCTTCTACTCCTGTCCCGGTGCCGCCCCAAGTGGTGGCTGAAGCTGCAACAGCTCCGGCGCCAGCTGTCGTGGTCATGGACCTCGACTCATCCCCAGAGACTCCCGTGGTAGCGCCGGACCACGGGAGAGAAGATGCGCCAGCGGCACCTGTCCCGGAGGTTGAAGCTCCGGGTCCTGGTGCTGAGATGATGGAAGCTCCGGCCGTTGAGCCGGAGGAAGCAGTAATTCCGGCCCCAGAGCCAGAAATTATCGAAGCTCCGACGGTTGAGCCGTAGATGATTGAAGTTCCGGCGTGCGCGCTGGATGTTGAGGAAGTTCCGGCGATTGGGCCGGCTTCCTCAGAAGCACCGGCCGCAGAGCCGGTCGTTGTTGGAGCTCCGACCGCAGGGCCGGTCGATGTTGAAGATCTTCTGGCTCCCGACTCGGTTGTTGCAGAGGCGTCGGAGCTCGAGCCCCCATCGGAGGAGGTGCCCAGGCCGGAGCCAGAAGCGGCCCCTGCTCCGGAAGTGACGATGTCGGAGGTACCCGCGGCTGAGCCGGAGTGCCCTGGTGAAGTCGCTGGCCCCGTGCCTGAGGGGGTGAATGAAGACCTGGCGGCGGGGCCTTCCTCGATGGCGACTGAGGCCATCCCGGAGGACGGCCCTAGTGCCATGGAGACCCAGGGGACCACTCTTGTGGAGTGGGACCCAATTTTTGTATCTGAAAACCCGCTGGAACCAGCGGAGAAGACCCCAGCAGGTCCGGAACCTATCCCGTTGTCATTGTCTATTGACAACGCATGTTCCAGTCCGCGTCAAGTTCAACTGGCCTTCTTCCACGACGGCAAGGCTCTTGAAGAGGAGCGCCAAACCCTTAGGAGGTGGCGTAACCGGCTCTACTTCGAGACCAAGCTGGCGCAGTCGAGGCTAGCGGATGACAAAGAGTGGATCAAGCGGGAGAAGGTCCGCCTGGAATATTGGGGTAAATTATTGGATGATAGGGAGAGTATGACTCGCGCCCTCGACGCCCTATCCCGGGAGATTTATGAGCAGACCAAAGAAGCTAACAGTGCGGCCAATGAACGCCAATAAAGGCTTGAGGCCATTAACACTACACTCATCAAGCGTCGGGAGGCACTTGAAGAGAGGGAGAAAAGGCTCAAAGATGAAGAACAGAAACTCCTTGAGCTGCGGGATGACGTCTTGAGGAGGGAGGAGGAGCTCACCGAGAAGGTGGCTCTGGCTGACAAGGGCCTAGAGGAGCACGCCAAGAAATTGGAAGAGTGCTGCATCGAAGAGGAGGAAAAGGCCTGGGTGCGAGGGCAGGAACTCTACGAGCAAGAGTGTGCCCTTGCTGCCAGGGAGAAGAAGGTGAGGGGCAGGGAGAAGGACCTGGTTGACCGCCGGAACAATATCCACCTCTGGGAGGAGGAGCTCGGAAAACTCGAGAAGCGAGTTGCTGAAAAGATCCAGCAAAACGCCAAAGAGGTTGAGCGCCTCGCTCGAGAGAATTCTGAACTGGTGGCGGCCAGAAGATCCCTGGAAGAATTGAAGGGCTTAAGGACTGCAGACTCCCTACAGATTTGGGAGTTCCTGGGCAAGGCCAACGACGCGCTGACACCGATGGGCTTCAGTCCCGTGCGTCCGGATGATCCAGAGCCGGAGCCAGACCTGGCGCTGCAGGCATTGAGCTCGGCAGGCAGCAAACTCTCCAAGGTGGGCGATGTCATCGCGGACCAATTGGAGGTTGAGGGGCAATCCCTGGTGAAGAACGTCGCAGAATATGTGCTGACGTGCTACACCAGCCGGAACTCCCAATTTCCTCTTGACCCGGTGCTTGAAGGTCCCGTTGAAGGAGAAGGCGAAGCTACCCGAGCCAACGTGTCGGACGTTGCCCAGAAGGTCGCCCAATTCTTCCATAGGGTCTAGGACCATCTCTGTAGTTCTCACTTGTATTTTCTCTTCTTCTTCCTCAATTTTGTAATCCCTTGTCTCCAGATGAATGAAATCCCCAATTTTTTTGTGAATTTCACTTTTTGTCTTCAACACTTTTGTCTTCACTTGGCCCCCTGGTAGATGTACACAATTTGATTGTGAAGATGTACCAAGAGGATATTGTGTTTTGTTGAAGACTCATTTGCTCCGAACTTGTAGAGTGTAGGTCCGAAGTCCTCGATAGTGAAGGCCCCCTGAGGTTGTCGGAGCTTAGAAGCTCTGGCATTGTCTATCATCAGAGCTTAGTAGCTCCGGCAATAGTCCCTATCAACGCGTAGAGCATCGATAGTTAGTCCTCTGGGGTGTCGGAGCTTAGTAGTTCCGGCAGTGACCTTTGCCAACACTTAGTTTGTTGGCAGCAGACACCGTTTGCGGGGTCTTCCCACCATCTTTTATTTAGCGTCGACGGCTGGCCCCCCTAGATCTACCAGAGCTTGATTGCTCCGGTGATGCTCGTTTTCAATGCGTAACATCGATTACAAGCCACCTAGGGGAGTCGGAGCTTTGTTAGCTCCGACTTTTCTCCATCAACGTAGATTTTATTTTTCTTGCACACTGAAGCCAAGAAAAATAGTAAAATTCATTTCTTGTCCATAACTTCGTCGCGGCTTACGATTCTCAAGAAGATTTTAGGTCAAACGCGATTCTAAATAAAACCGAATGCATTGTCTTTTCTTCCAGATCCAACTGTACATGGACCCGCCTTACTTCGGCCTGCCGGGGTGTAGGTAGAGTGGCGTACTTAGGGTGCTTGACCAGGCTAAGTCGATAGCACACTCCGGCCCTAGATTGGCTTGGCGACATTCAGGCGAGTGGGCCATGAACAATATTTGAATCCAAAAAATAAAACAATACAACTCGAATCGTATATGAATTGGTCGAACTAAAATTTCTTAAGAATTGCACGTCTTTGTTATAGACAAGAAAGAGAAAAATAAAAAATGTTGAGCCTGTACAAAATAAATGCACATTGAGTCTGTTTCACATGAAGATGTCTTTCATTATAGGTCAGGGGTACAGGGGAAACAAGTACACTCTTAGGGTACGGAACCAGGCTAAGCGTGTTTTATTTCTCGTTTGACCCAGGGTAGGTAGCCACACTTTTAGTCTTGAGACTGTGACAAGTCTTGCATGAACTTTGCGGACCTTCCGGGAAAGGTCCGGCTGTTCTCCCGGAGGAACTACCCGACTCTGTACAATGACTCTATAACATACACCTCAAGTTATTACAGACTCACCTCCGTGATATTAAGTGTAGAACTTACGGAGGTGCTCAATGTTCCAAGGATTTGGGAGAGGTGCCCCATCCTCGGTAGCCAAGCGAACGCTCCCGGGACGGGATACTTTAATCACTCGGAAGGGTCCCTCCCAGCTGGGGGAGAGTTTGTTTAACCCTTCTCTAGATTGTATTCTCCGTAGCACCAGGTCGCCTTCCTCGAGCTGTCGGTTGTGTACATGCCGCTGATGATAGCGCCGAAGTGTTTGGCGGTACCGGGCATTCCGAACAGCTGCTTGGCACCTTCCCTCCTCAAGGAGGTCTTGGTCTTCACGCCGGAGTTGGTCCTGCGTGGCTTCATCGAAGGTCCGGACCCGGAGTGACCCCAAGGTGATTTCTGGAGGAAGGATTGCTTCAGCTCCATACACCAGGAAGAAGGGTGTCTCTCCAGTTGACCGGTTTGGAGTTGTCCTGTTGGCCCATAGAGTGGGCGGAAGCTCTTCAATCCACTTGGCACCATGTTTTTTCAAGCGCTCATAGGTGCGCGTTTTGAGTCCTTTAAGGATTTCAACATTTGCTCTCTCGGCCTGACCATTTCTTGCTGGGTGAGCTACGGAGGCGTAGCAAACTTGAATGCCGAGGTCTTTGCAATATCCATGAAATCCAGAGCTTGTAATTGGGTTCCATTATCAGTGATGATTTTGTTTGGGACTCCAAATTTGCATGCAATGGACTGCAAAAAGTTGATAGCAGATTGCTTGTTGATTGTCACAACTGGAGTTGCTTCCGGCCACTTGGTGAACTTGTCAATGGCGATGTACAGGAACTTGTAACCTTTGACGGCTCTTGGGAAAGGTCCCAAGATGTCCATCCCCCACACAACGAAAGGCCATGTAGGAGGTATCATTTGTAGGGGCTGAGCTGGTGTGTGAACTTGTTTTGCATGAAATTGACATGCTTCGCATTTCTTCACCAACTCAGTTGCATCCTGGAGTGTTGTAGGATAGTAGAAGCCATGCCGAAAGGCTTTACCAACCAGCGTGCGGGAAGACGCGTGGTTCCCGCACTCGCCTCCATGGATTTATGCGAGGAGCTTGCAGCCTTCTTCCCTTGTGATGCACCGCATTAGGATGCCGTTGGCACCGCGTCGGTAGAGATCCCCTTCTACCAACGTGTATCTTTTAGCCAATCTGACTACCCGGTCAGCGGATACATCATCGTCAGGAAGGATGTTGTCTTTCAAGTAGTTTCGAATCTCCGAGATCCATGCATTGGAACTAACTTGAGCATTTGAGTCTTGCGTGATGGGTTGCTCGGAGCTTCCGGCAGTACCTACGACCCTTGATGTCTGCCATGGTAACAGGGCCATCGGGACCATCGGCTTCGGGATGCTGATCTCGCCCCCTTCACTCAGTTCGGCAGGCTGAGCTATGGGTTTTGACAACCTCCGGACAAAAGTTCCGTCAGGAGCCGGAGCTCCAGTTGATGCTTTCGTCGAGAGTTCGTCGGCTTCAGCGTTGTGGGCATGCTGGACATGGTGGAGATCTAGGACTTCAAAGTCCTTCTGAAGCCTCTGGACTTCAAGGAGGTAAGCAGCTAGCTGGAGATTATTGCAGGAGCATTCGCCCTTGACTTGCTTAATAATGAGCTGCGAATCTCCCTTGACCAGCAGTTACTTGAAACCGTATGACAGTGCCACCTTTAGTCTGTAGATGAGTGATTCGTACTCCGCCATGTTGTTGGTCGCCTTGAAGTCCAGGTGTACCATGTATTTTGCCTTCTCCCCCGTTGGTGCGAGGAGAAGGATTCCAGCTCTGACCCCCTGCTTTTGCATGGAGCCGTCAAAGTAGAGGGTCCAATGAGGCTTGGTGAAGACCGGAGCTTCGTGTTCCGGCTTCTGCTCACTGGGGCCCCCAGGGTTTGATGGAGAGGGAGTCCATTCCGCCATGAAGTCTGCTAATGCTTGACTCTTGATTTCTTGCCTTGAAATGAATTCGAGATCGAATTCGGCCAATTCCGCTGCCCACTTTGCAATATTCCCAGTTGAGTTGGGATTATGCAAGATTGCTCGAAGTGGGTAAGAGGTCACCACTGAGATCTTGTGAGCTTGGAAATAATGGCGAAGCTTCCTGGAGGCGATAAGAACTGCATAAAGCAGCTTATGCACCTCTAGGTATCGAGTCTTGGCATCATGTAGTACCTCACTGATAAAGTACACTGGGCATTGAATGGTCCAAACCCTCCCGGAGGGGCCTGAAGCTTCCTCTTCACTGACCCGGATCCCTCCGGAGGGATCCAGATTTTCTTCGGGGACCTCCGGGTTCTGGCTGGAGGAACCCGGAGCTTCTTCAGAAGCGACCTGGATCCTCCCGGAGGAGTCTGGGTCTTCTGAAGTGGCTTCTTGTGAATTTGAATCTGGGAGCTGGGACCCAGACTCGCTTTCAGGAACCTCCAGACCCTCCCGAAGGGGTCTGGATCCCTGAGTATGGGGTAGTTCTGGTCTCTCCGCAACCAGGACCATACTGACGACTTCGTCAGTGGCTGAAATGTAAAGCAACAAAGGCTCACCAGGGTTCGGAGCTACCAGAGTTGGTAGGGTGGTGAGGAACTGTTTTAGCTCCTGGAACGCCTTTTCTGCTTCTTCAGACCATTGGAATGGTCCGGACTTCCTCAATAACTTGAAGAAGGGGAGTGCCAGTTCCGCCAGTCTTGAAATAAATTGGCTAAGGGCTGCTAGACATCCAGTTAGCTTTTGGACATCTTTGATGCGGGCTAGTGGTCGCATGTATTCAATGGCCATGATCTTCGCTGGATTAGCTTCTATGCCCCGGTGACTTACCAGGAAACCAAGAAGTTTTCCGGAGCTAACCCCGAAGACACACTTTTCTGGGTTTAGCTTTGTGCGGGTAACTCGCAGCTTATTGAAGACGGCTTGTAAGGTGTCGAGAAGTGACTCCTTGTTCTTGACCTTGACCACGATGTCATCAACGTACACTTCCACTATGTCTCTAATGAGGTCTTCAAAGGTTTTGTACATAGCTCGTACAAAGGTTGAAGCTGCATTCTTAAGACCAAATGGCATGGCTGTATAACAGTACAATCCATCTACTGTGATGAAAGAGGTATGCTCTTCATCTTCCCTAGACATTTGATTTGATGATACCCAGAATATGCGTCTAGGAAACACAGTAATTCACACCCGGAGGTCGAAATCCACTATCTGATCTATTCTAGGTAATGGGAATGGATCTTTTGGACATGCCTTATTTAGTGTTGTGTAGTCGATACACATCCGAAGCTTCCCGCCGGCCTTGGGCACAACGACTGGGTTTGCCAGCCATTTTGGATGGAAGACTTCTCGGATGAATCCATCTTCGAGCAACTTCTTCACTTCTTGTCGAATGAAGTTATGTCGCTCTACAGATTGCTTCCGAGGCTTCTGGTGCACAGGCCGGGCATCAGGGTAGATCTTCAGATTGTGCTCAATCACTTCCCTGGGGATCCCAGGCATTTGTGACGGTTGCTAGGCAAACACGTCGACATTAGCCCGGAGGAAAGCGATGAGTGCGAGTTCCTATTTGTCGTTCAATCCTCCCGATATACGGGTGGTCTGAGCGGCATCAGAACCAATTTGGACGACTTTGATGGGAATGTCGGTGTCGCCGCTTGGCTGCACACGAGGTGCAGATGTCGAGCCTCGTTGTCGAATGCTCGGGGGTTTTGGAGCTTGCTCCTTCCTGGAGTCCTCCTCTTGCGCCGTGGTAAGTGCATGGAGTTCTTCCAGAGCAGTTACTCCGGCAGTACGATCTCCGCGGATCCGGAGAACGCCTACTGGTGTTGGCATCTTTAACACCAGGTAGCCATAATGAGTAGCTGCCATGAATTTGTACAAGGCAGGCCTACCCAAGATGGCATTGAAGGGTAAGTTGATCTGAGCAACGTCAAAGACCAACTTCTCGGTGTGATACTTCTCCCGTGTCCCGAAGGTAACGGGAAAGAGTAATAGCTCTGAGTGGGGTAATGGCTCCCGGACCTACTCCGGAGAAAGGTCGGGAGGGGTGGAGATCCGAAGGTCGGAGCTGAAGCTTGGTAAAAGCTTCGAAGCTTATGAGGTTAAGCCCCGAACCCCCGTCTACCATGACATGGTGGAGCTGGATGTTATTGATGGTAGGAGATACCATCAAAGGTAGATGACCTGCTCCAACCATGCTTCGAGGGCAGTCCGAAGCATCAAAAGTGATGGTTGTGTCCATCCACTTCCGATGAGGCTCCGGTCTGGCTGTAGGAGCTACAGCAGCCATGTCCCGACGCATAGTCTTGATGATGCGGCGGGAGGTGATGTCCCATGATCCACCAAAGATGGTGTTCATGGTCTTCCGACGCTCGTTGTCAGAGACGTCAGAATCGTCGTCGACGGAGGTGTAAATGGCCTTCAGGACCTTTTTGGGATCCTGAAAACCTAACTCCTCTTCAGCCGGAGCTTCGTCGACTTTTTGTTTTCCTTCCCTCTGTTGGAAAGGAGCTTCTTCCCGACGCTTGTTGTAGCGCTCGGCAAGGTTTTGGACCTCCCGACAGTCTTCCAAACTGTGGCTGCCCATTTTGTGAATTGGACACCACACCTTGGGTTTGCCACCGTCTTCAGAAGACGGTCGAGGTCGCTTCTCGGGGCGTGGCCCCCTGCCACCCGAAGCTGCAGCAGCTACAACATTGGATGCACCGGCCGACAGCTTCTTCTTGCCGTTGGTCTTCTTCTTCTTCTTGCCACTCCCGGAGGTAGCGGATTCTCCTTTGGAGGATTTCTTGTGATCATCTGGAGTTGGTTTGGAGTGCATCTCACGGCCCTCCGCAGCTCTGTCACATTTGTCGGCCAAACTGAAGAGTTCCGTGACACTGGTGATCTCCTTGATCGCCAGTTTCTCTAGCATCTTCTTATCCCGTACACCCTGTCTGAATGCCACAATGACAGAGGTGCTAGAGATAGAAGGGATAGTGTTTCGTACCTGAGAGAACCTCTGGATGAATGATCGCTAGGATTCTCCCCCTTTTTGCACGACTGCAAAAAGGTCCAGTTCAGTGCGTGGTCGGGTGTATGAACTCCCGAAATTGGCGGTGAACTGCCGGCACAGCTCCTCCCAAATGTTGATGGAGTTGGGTGGAAGGCTCATAAACCAGGACCTGGCAGTTCCAGTTAAAGCCACTGGGAAATAATTGGCCATTACGGCCTCATTTCCTCCAGCTGCCAAGATAGCAGAGGAGTAAATCTAAAGAAATTCAACAGGATTGAAGGTCCCGTCGAATTTCTCCGGCAGGTGAGGCCCGAACTTATGTGGCCACCTGACCATACGCAGATGCATGGCCAGGGCTGAACAGCCTCCTCCTACTCCTTCAGGAGTAGGAACGTCTGAGCTTCTCATCTTTCACGAGCACGCTCAATATGGACTCGGCCGTCTTGTTGGCGGTATCGGCGATCAAGCTCCGCCCAGAGGTCATGAGTTGAAAGCCTTGATACCATGTGGGTGCATCGTGCCCCGGAGGGCAACAACGTCACCTGTTGTGACGCAGCACGTCTCCTGTTGTTGGAAACGTGCGGACCAAGTCTGCCAGACAAGGTCCGTCGCTGCACGAGGCCCGTCCTGAAGGAGGAGGACCCTGGTTGCTGATGCGGTCGGCTGCTGCTGCAACCAAATGTTCCACATCAGCCCTCCACTGCTCCAGTGCATCCCGAGATGCATCCGGAGGTGATGGGCATTGGAGAAGAGCATGTGCTGCATGGAGCGCGTGTTCCGGGTTGTCATGATTTATCGACGCAGTGACTGACGCCGGTGCACCATCGCGTTGTCCATCTTGATTTGCTGGTGGAGGTGGCGGTGGTGGCAGTGTGACTCCTGCTGGCGCTAAGACCCCTGCTGGTGGCTACATATTGGAGGGATTGCCCCCAACAGCTTGAACAGCAGGATGACTGTTGGATGATCCAGCAGCTGAGTTCACCATTCTCAAAATCTTAGACGCCCCTACCTGGCGCGCCAACTGTCGATGGTTTGGATCCGGCAGATCTCCCTACACTACTAAAGTGTTAGAGGAGTTTGATGTTCGGTGTGGGCGCGCAGAGATTTAAGAAGGTGAATTGTAATTAGCATAGGAGACACGGAGATTTACGTGGTTCGGGCCGCCTGAGCGTAATACCCTACTCCACGGGTGTGTTGGTGTTGTATTAGCTGTATGAGCTTGTGTCGAGCGTCTATGGAACGTGTGTAGCGTTTCTGAACGTGTAGAGTCCGTCGTCGGCCTGCCCTTTTATAGTACAAGGGCAGGCCGTTACAAGTTAGCCTGGCCCGACATGTGGCCCTGGCGGTTACTAGTATTGATACTCATTCAACACGTTTAATTGACCTTAATGACCGGGTAATGGGCTTTGACAGCACCGTTATTGGTAATTAAGGTCGTCTGATCGTGTGTCATTTATATGGTATTAATGACACTTAATTGGGTCTTGAAGTCCTTGATTCCCCTTTGAAGATTCGGATCCGTTGTGGAGTCTTCCGGAGGTTAGAGGCTGAAGATCCGACGGTTGGTCATGTGGCAGCTCCGGAGCATACTATGGGAAACAGGTAGCTCCGGAGCTACGTGACACGTGTCAGATCCGGAGCTTCCCTTGGTCTGGGGTTAGGTCCGGGGGTGCCATTTTAGTACATAGCCCGGAGCTTCCCCCTTGTGGGCGGTAGCTCCGGTTTGATAGTACACGTGGCGACCCTGGGATTAACCATATTGGAGAAGTGGGTCCAGTTATATCTGACATGTGGGCCTCCGAAGGTCTTCAAATCAAGTAGATGACTTTCCTTTGAGATCCTTGTAACCTCAAGGGGTGTACGGTTTCTAGGGTACTGACAATCGTCAAGATCTTCCTACATCCACGTTGTGGCACCCACCAAAGGGTATAGCCACTCCCAAGCCACCGAGACCAGGTATCTTCACTATCCTTCTCCGTTCACCAACCTCGGCAAGGTGGAGCTCAAGCCTTGTACAAGTTGGATCCTCCAGGCTTCCACAATCATCTTGGCAAGCTACGGAAGGTTCTCCCCAATACAATCATCAAGGGAAACTCTCTTACAGCTCTCACTACACTAGAGATTCCAATCACCAAGAATGGAGGCACACAAGCACTATCTCTAGTTAGTTCTAGCCTATCTCTTGGTGTACAAGTGGTGAAAATGATATGGAAATGGTAGCTCAATGCCTTGAATGCTTGGTAAGGTGTAGAGTAAGTTTGGGCTTCAAGTCATATCGAATAGACTGGTTGAAAGGGTATAAATAGCCAGCCTCCACGAAATAGCCGTTGGAAAAGTAGGCTGACATCACTGTTCTGCAAACACCGGATGATCCGATGCTCCCCCTTCAGTTATCATCGGTCAAATCCAAATTAGCTGATGTCACTGTGTCAGATATGACCGTTGTTAGACCGATGTTACCCTTGCCTTCTTATTGGATGATCCAGTGGCACTTCATCCAGAATTAGTTAATAATTGATGCTTACTGGAGTGATCGACCGATGTGTTCATAGTTGTACATCGGATGGTCCAGTGTTACACTTGGTCCAGGGAGATTGCTTACTGTACTGATGGACCAATGTAACATGCCCTTCATCATCGGATGATCCGGTGAGTACTTACTTCTGAGGTCTTCTTCTTCTGTTGAACCAACTCGACCGATGTGTTGTTTTCTGGAAACATCGGTTGATCCGATGAGTTGATTTTGTTTGCTTCGAGTTGTTCTAAGTGATTGTTTTGGAATTTGCTCGATTGACCTCTTAGGCATTGGTTGGAAATGTTCTTCTGATGATTATCAAGCATTGAGTGCTGTCAATTTTGGTTGAATAATTTTGACATGTGAGCTTTTACTTATAATCTTCATAAACATTGATTGATCTCATAGAATGATTGTTTAGGGGTCTCCAATTATATTCAATGAGCAGTAGATGATATTCATATATATTTCATTTGATTGTGATGAGTGATATGGGAGACCTTGCATCCACAAATTTATTAGTAAAATCCAATGGTTGTCATTAATCACCTAAACCATACCTCATGGGGCCTAGATGCTTTCAATCTCCCCCTTTTTGGTGATTGATGACAACAAAACAAGTAAAGCATACTAGTAATGAATTTGAGAATACGATACTTAAACGGATATGCAATAAGTACAAAAGTTAGAACACTTAAACTTGAAGGCTCAAAAATGATCAATAACTTGAAAGCTCAATCGATCAATAACTCAAGAGAATAAGTGGCACACGAATACTCAATGAAATAGCAAAGGAGTAGGAAATCTCCAAATTACAAGAGAACTCCCAAAAGAATAACCCCCCCCCCCCCCCCCCCCCCTACAGCTAGGACTCCCCTAAAACTAAGCTATCCTCCCCCTGACTCTTCTCCCCCTTTGGCATCAAGACACCAAAAAGGAAGCCGAGTGCCTAAGGACTCTGAGCGCTCGGGGCGATGACAAACTGGTCACCGTCGGGGGTGCTGTCGTCGGAGCTGCTGCCTGCTGCTGCCGAAGCTGGAGTAGCGGTGACGGGAGCTGTAGGAGCCGCTGTCGGTGCCTGCTGAGACTGGATTGCAGGAAGAGGGGCACTGACAACGGATGTCGGCATCTGCTGGAAGAGTGTCGTAGCCGGCAGAGGAGAGAGAAAAGGGAGTGAAGGGACGCGCTAAAAAGGTGGGGCCCAAACCCTAGCTCAAATTTTAACATCGGATGAACCAACGTTAGATGATAGGAGCATCGGTCGAATGGTACAGTAAGGGTATTCCAAAAGTTTCCGTTGACACCGGATGGTCCGACGTGGAAAGGATTTGCATCGGTGGAATGTAGACAGTTCCAGAAATGTGAACATCGGATGCACCGATGTTTCTCAGAATGAACTCGTCGGTTGATTTGACTTTCTGACTGAGTTGACCCTTGGCATTTGAACACAAACTGATCTGATGAGCTTCTGGCCTACTCATCGGATAATCCGATGACTACAAAACAGCAACATCCCATATATGTCCATTGACTCAAACAAACAAACACGAAGAAACACATGTCTTAGGACATTTTGGGCAACCCCTTACCCCTCAAAAATACTAATTACCAATAACTTGGCTAAGCCCTAAAGCAAATAGAACACCGAAGAAAATAGGGAGGAAATTATCAAAATAAAATGTAAGGCCCATGCTTTGTGAGCTAGAGGATGAAGACTTCTATCTCTTTAAAGCATGTTCCTTTAGGCATTAATGCACCTAACATTTTGTTCTTTCCACATCATATGAGTTGAGATATTGCATTTCAAACAAGTCTCTTTCTCATGAGGTGGGTTCCCCTTTGTGACAATCTATCGTATGCAATGCCAAAACAATTTATAATGCAAGAAATTTAAATATGAGTGCAAGTCTATATGGCAAGCATCATGCAAGACATAAAGTAAATCTATCTTGCAAAATTTGAACCTTTCAAAGGATTCTTGAGGGAGAGCCACTCTCCAAGACTTGGGGAAACCCAAAAGAACCTCCATCCCAAGCTAACCCTTGCTCACCCCTATCCTTTGAAAGTTAGACAAGACCTATATGAGATGCACTCTTCCATGATCATGGCAACTTACATGACGTTCGATGCATCTAGCACATTTAATTCACTCCTTAGTCTAGAAAAACTTTTCTCATCAAGTGGTTTAGTGAATATATCCGCCAATTGTTCTTCGGACCTAACACCTCACAAGGAGATGTCTCCCTTAGCTTCATGGTCCCTTAAGAAATGATGGCGAATATCAATGTGCTTAGTGCGGGAGTGTTGAATGGGGTTTTTAGCTATCTTAACCGCACTTTCATTGTCACAAAGGAGAGGCACACAACCAAGTTTAATACCAAAGTCCAAAAGGGTTTGCTTCATGTAAAGAATTTGGGCACAACATGCACTGACCGCAATATATTTCGCTTCCGCCGTGGACAAGGCAACGGAATTTTGCTTCTTGCTTGACCAAGATACTAGGGAACGCCCAAGCAAGTGGCACCCACCAGAGGTACTCTTGCGATCCACACGGCATCCGGCAAAGTCCGAATCCGAGTAAACCAAGAGATGGAATTTTGCACCTTTAGGGTACCACAGGCCTACACTAGGGGTATGCTTGAGATAACGAAGTATCCTAAAGACCACCTTCCGATGCGATTCTTTAGGTGCCGCTTGAAAGCGAGCACACAAGCATACACTAAACATGATATCGGTCCTAGATGTGGTAAAATAAAGCAATGAACCAATCATAGAATGGTAATTAGATTGGTCAATAGGTTTACCGTCCTTATCCGCGTCGAGATGACAATTTGTTGCCATTGGAGTACTTCTTGAGCTACAATATCCCATCTCAAATTTCTTCAAGAGGTCCTTGGTATACTTTTCTTGATAGATGAAGGTCCCCTCTCGAAGTTGCTTGATTTGAAATCCAAGGAAGAAGTTGAGCTCTCCAATCATCGACATCTCGAATTCCCTAGAAATCATTTTGCCAAACTCATGGCTAAGAGCTTCGTTAGTTGAACCAAAAATAATATCATCGACATAAATTTGACAAATGAATAATTCTCTGTCGATGTGTAGATGTTGGAACTTGAAGCTCCCCCTTGATCATGGCTCTCCTCAACTTTAGGCTTGTCACAACAACATCATTCTTGCTAAAAGTGCACGTTAGCCCAAGATCACAAAATTTGTGCAATAGAAAGCAAATTGAAACTATGTGACTTAACATGCATCATATTTGAAATAAATAAACCATGTGAAAAATACAATCTTACCCAACCGAATTACCTTCCCCTTAGAATTATCACCAAAAGTGACTTCATCATGATTGCCGGGGTTTTCTATGGTGGTGAACATACCATCATTGCCGGTCATATGTTGAGTGCACCCGCTATCGAGTACCCAATGCTTTCCTCCGGCTTTGTAGTTCACCTACACACATGAACTCAATTTTTGACTTTAGGCACCCAAGCCAACTTAGGTCCTTGTATGTGTGATACAAGTGTTTTTGGGACCCAAAGTTGCTTGGGGAGCTTCCCCTTCATGCCCTTTATGTCCTTGCCAATGAACCTTGCCTTCACCTTGCCATCTACTTTACTCAAGAGATAATAATGATCATTGAAAGTAGACTTGTAGTTAGTAGGCAATTTTGGAGAAGGCCAGTTAGAAAGAGGACACTCCCTTGTATGGTGACCGGTGACCTCACAATGTTGGCAATAGGAACCAACTTCCTTGATGAAGCTTGTTCTAAGCTCCGGTGAGGGCACCTTTCCTTTGTTAGGCACCGGGAAGGATCCAAGTCCTCTCTTGTTGAAGGTCTTTGCTTGTTGGAAGAGGATTTCCTTGTGCTTGACTTCTCCTTTAGATAGTCTTGCCACACTAGTGCGGAGACTTTCAATTTCTTCCAACAAGTCCTTCTCCCTAGCATTCTCTTTCAAAGGCAAAGACTTATACAAGACATTAGTGGCATGAGAATTACTGGATACCTTATCATTAAGAGTTTGTTTCTTTATATTTTTCAATTCTTGATCAAGAGCTTTATGAGCAAGGTTAAGTACTTGACGCTCTTGGATTAACTCATTGTGCTTTCCCAAGAGTGCTTGGAGTGCTAAGTCAAGCTCATGGTGATCTAGCTTGATTTGAGCCTTATCCTCTTCAATTTGCTTGACATGATATTTGAGCGTGTCATGCTCCTTAGGTATGCTCTCATACTTGTCAAGCAAATAGAGGTTAGCACTCTCAAGCTTAGCACGAGTTTCTTCAAGAGCCTTGACCTTACTCTTTTCCCTCTTAATGATAGTGTGGTATTCATTAATTAATGAAGTTAAATCATCGGGGAAAAGCTCATCATCGCTAGAATCATCACATACCTTGGTGTTACCTTTAGCAATGAGGCACATGGGAGGTGGATGAAGAGGTGAATCATCATTGTTGGCAATGGCAAGGCCGGCCAAGCTTTCTTCTTCCATTTCACTCTCTTCATCACTTGATTCTTCGTCGGTAATCCATTCATTTGCCTCACACATGAACACTTTTTGTGGTCCTTTTCTCTTCTTTGGGAAGAGTTTTGCCTTCTTGCCCTTGTCATGTTTCTTCTTCCCAAAGGATCTTTGTTTGGGTTTGACCCCTTCTTCATCATCTTCACTATCTTCAAGCTTGCGATGCTTGCCCTTGTGGTTCTCTCTTCTTTTGTCCGGTTTTGGACAATCATAGGAGATGTGACCTTGATCACCACAATTATAGCAAGTCTTGTTCTCATCTCTCTTTGGTAGAAATGCTTTCTTTTTAGGATCAAAGGTGTATCCCTTCTTGGCAATCTTGGAGTTCAAGCGAGAGAACTTTCTCATCATTGATGCAAGCTCATCATCGTCATCTTTACTTGATGCTTGCTCTTCTTCACTTGGGCTAGGCTCAACCGCTTTCTTTTTGTTGAGATTTGTTCTCTTGATGGAAGCCTTTAGAGCAATTGTGGTTGAAGATGATTCCTCCATCATCCCAAGCACACTCATCTCATGAGCGTGAATCTCTCCAATAAGTTCCGAAACTTCAATGTGATCAAGAGATTCTTTTTGAAGCATGGAGTTGATGATATTGTACTTTGGCTTAGGAAGGAGCATAAGAATCTTGCAGTTGATGAGTCCCTTGCCAAGAGAAGCAATGTCAAGAGCATTAATTTCCTCAATAAGCACATTCAAGCGAGAAAACATTTCATTGACATTTTCATGAGGTAGCATATTGAACTCATCATATTTGGCTTTAAGCATATGATATTTTAGTTCTTTGACGCGAGAAGAACCCTCATGAATTTCAATCAAGCAAGCCCAAATTTCACATGCTTTTTCTTTGCTAGCAATCCTAGCAAACACATCTTGGCTAATGCATTCATAAATGGCATTTCTAGCTTTAGCATCCCACTTGATTTGATCACCAACATAATTATGCTCACCAAACCCCGCATGGGTCGCTTCCCATACCTCGGGGGCAATAGCCTCTAGATAAGCACGCATGCGTGCTTTCCAATAGGTAAAGTTCTTGCCCTCGAAGATAGGAACCGAACCCCCATTCTTGGCCATTTTAGCTCTCTAGCGGTGAAGCTAGAATGATCCAATGAGCAACCTTGCTCTGATACCAATTGTAAGGATCGAATGCCCAAGAGGGAGGGTGAATTAGGCTTCTTTTCAAAAATTAAAGCAATAAAACTTAATTACTAAAAGCCCAATTCCCTATGCAAACAACCTATGCATTCAAGTGAATAGTAACTTTGCGGTATATGAAATGCATAAGCGTAAAGGGAGAGGAAGAAAGCGCAAACTCCCGAGGAGACACGAGGACACGGAGATTTATCCCGTGGTTCGGCAAGATCGTCAAGATCTTCCTACATCCACGTTGTGGCACCGACCAAAGGGTATAGCCACTCCCAAGTCACCGAGACCAGAGATCTTCACTATCATTCTCTGTTCGCCAACCTCGGAAAGGTGGAGCTCAAGCCTTGTACAAGTTGGATCCTCCGGGCTTCCACAATCGTCTTGGCAAGCTCCGGAAGGTTCTTTCAAATTCAATCACCAAGTGCCACTCCCTTACAGCTCTCACTACACTAGAGATTCCAATCACCAAGAATGGAGGCACACAAGCACTATCTCTAGTTAGTTCTAGCCTATCTCTTGGTGTACAAGTGGTGAAAATGATATGGAAGTGGTAGCTCAATGCCTTGAATGCTTGGTAAGGTGTAGAGTAAGTCTGGGCTTCAAGTCATATTGAATAGACTGGTTGAAGGGGTATAAATAGCCAGCCTCCACGAAATAGCCGTTGGAAAAGTAGGCTGACATCACTGTTCTGCGAACACCGGATGATACGATGCTCCCCCTTTCAGTTATCATCGGTCAAATCCAAATTAGCTGATATCACTGTGTCAGATATGACCGTTGTTAGACCGATGTTACCCTTGCCTTCTCATCGGATGATCCGGTGGCACTTCATCCAGAATTAGTTCAGAATTGATGCTTACTGGAGTGATCGACCGATGTGTTCATAGTTGTACATCGGATGGTCTGGTGTTACACTTGGTCTAGGGAGATTGCTTACTGTACTGATGGAGCGATGTAACATGCCCTTCATCATCGGATGATCCGATGAGTACTTAGTTCTGAGGTCTTCTTCTTCTTCTGTTGAACCAACTCGACCGATGTATTGTTTTATGGAAACATCGGTTGATCTGGTGAGTTGATTTTGTTTGCTTCGAGTTGTTCTAAGTAATTCTTTTCGAATTTGCTCGATTGACCTCTTAGGCATTGGTCGCAAATGTTCTTTTGATGATTATCAAGCATTGAGTGCTGTCAATTTTGGTTGAATAATTTTGACATGTGAGCTTTTACTTCTAATCTTCATAAACATTGATTGATCTCATAGAATGATTGGTTAGGGGTCTCCAATTATATTCAATGAGCAGTAGATGATATTCATATATATTTCATTTGATTGTGATGAGTGATATGGGAGACCTTGCATCCACAAATTCATTAGTAAAATCCAATGGTTGCCATTAATCACCGAAACCATACCTCATGGGGCCTAGATGCTTTCAACTGGTATTATGGTAACTACATGGTCTATGATGTGTTTACTTCACATACATATAATATATTACTTTTCAAATATTTTAATGTACTTTTCAGCACTTAGCTATTGTTATATTCGTCATTTGAATCAGTTACATGTCATACTTTCCACACTTGCTGAGTACGACATGTACTCACCCTTGCAATTCCTCCACCAACAGTTGCAGGTCAGATTTGGGAGTATAACGGTGATAATGCGGAGTTCTAGGTCGTGTTTGCCGTCAGCTTTATCTACGGTGTTGATTGGAGTTGCGCCATATACCCTATTGCTTAGTTTGCTTAATTAGTTTATTTCCGCTGCATTAGTTCAAACTTGTCATTTACAATCATTAGATCTTGTATTCGAGGATATTATGAATTGTGTAATAAAAGTGGTTAATTAATATTGTCTTATGGTAATTATCTGGTTATCCTTTTATGATTGCACTCGTGTATGTGTGTTGAACGTTCTGGGCACACATATACGTTCACTTGGTTCGTTTTTGGAACCGGGTGTCACATCTACTAGCAGTCAACAAAATCAATGCTAGTACTACATAAAAATAAATTGAACAATATGCGAACCAATCACTCATCAGAAATATCAAATTAGTCATGAATCGAGTAAGTTACTTAAAAAGAATCCTGCTAGAAAGTAGAGGATCAGATGGCGAACTCGATGGAGAAGTTGAGAACGAAGGAAGTATTGCGAGTGGTCGTGCGAGCATACTTCCCAAAAACCTCATCGCCGACACCCTGCAGATCTTCAAATTACCGGCGCCGACTCGGAGACACCGCTCTCTCTCGATCCGCTGCATGACGGATGAAGGGACGGCAAGACGAAAACAGCGGCGCAGAAGAAGTTGTTACAGAGGTGAGTTTTTGTGTGTGTCTTTTCTCCAATACCCAAAACGTCTCCTTTGTACTCGAGTTTGCAACCTACTCAGATTCAATCTGCTATAATTTCAGAAATCCCTCAACGTGCAACTAATGGTAGTAGTTATGGAGGCTGCAGTTACGCCTCACATTACTCTACATGTTAACGTGATAGTCTAGGTGTTGGCAGAAAAATTAAGCTTAGTAGAACACAACTCGTCACGACGAGAACGCATCACGTCGCAAGTCACAGGTCACATGATAAACACACATAAAATCGTGAAACGCGCACGCATGTTTGTTTAGATAGCAGCAACCTTCATGCTTTGTTATTCTCATGCTGACAACCACTCCAAACGCCACTACATATATTGAGGCACACCCATCTAGGTGGGCAATATAGAACTAAACATCTCAACCACCTCTCTACATCACCTTGTCTTCAGGGGCGGACCTACAGGGTATGTCGGGTGGGCCCCAACATACCCTGGGCCCAGGAGCAAATTAGTCTAATTATGGTGGCTATCAGTTACTGACTGTCCAGGTGTGAGATCGGGAAGAGATCGCGACTTCCGGAACCCATTGATGATTTGATATCCGCAGCCACGCTGGATAAATAAGAATATAAAATACAAGGCCTGCCGCTGTAGGCCACTTACTGCAGACGTCTATCTCGAGCGCTCAACTTCGATCTCGGCATCTCACGCGCATGCCGTCACGCGTGCTGGTGTGCTGCTGCGGTGGCGTCCAAGCCAACGCACTAACGCACGGCGTCCAGAACTCGACGTGGACCGACGGTAGTCTTGGATGTACGTTTTTATATGATTATAGAAATTTTTCGTATTTTTTCGTTCTGCACAATCTTATAAAATTTTATATATGATCATTGTATTTACGTGAAATGAATTTTTATAACAGTTCAGTTATGAAAAAAAGTAAAGATATTGCATCTCTTTTCCAGAAACAAGCGACCAAGAAGGCCGCTGCTGTTTTAAATATTGTAAGTTTATATTATAACTAAATTTATATTGTGATTTATTCACTATAGTATTTGTAATATTATTTATTTTTTATATCGAATCTTGTTAAAAAATTTAGTTATTTACTGAATTAAAAAAAAGTTTTATAAACTCACTTGTTATTTTTTTGGCATACCCTGTAGTAAAATCCTAAGTCTGCCACTGCTTGTCTTTGCACCAGAAGACTTGACCCAGATAAAACCACCCCACGTACTGGGCTGCTCTAGCCAAATCCCAACAAGATACACAACCTTTTTCTATTTCCCTCTCGTGTTTGATTCAATAGAATAATAAAAAAGGACATGAATGAGGTGAAGTCCATCTTCCTCTCTAAAATCATAAGGGTCCAAGTTTATACGGATGTATGGTACACCATGTGTCCCTCTTCCCCTTTAAAATCATAAGAGTCCAAATTTATACGGATGAATGGTGCACCAACATACTTCTTATATGTAAGGTATTATCTATCCAATACACACACTCCCCTATTTCACTCTGCCCATATTCATTTGGAGAGAAGGGCAGATAAGGGGAGGCATTCAACTTCGATTGTCCTTTACATAAGCATTGGTAAAGGTACCAGATGCACGACTCATATTGTTTATCTATAGTTCGGATAAACGGAAAGAAAAAGCGATGGAGTTCCGTATACCTACAAATGAACAGTTCTGCTTCCGCTACCGGTTAATCATGAGTGAACACTAGCATATTATGTATGCGTGTGAGGCATGCATACATGATATCAAGCCACCAGTGTTAACATCTTATGCATATTATGCATGATGTGAGGCATACATAATATCACGCCATGGCATCCCATATATCTCGGATTCATGTGATTTACAAGAAAGCTGACCCTATGAATAGCTCGATGATGTCCCTATGCTAGCTTGATGGAGCAAGCATGTGGTGTTCATGTGGACCTCTTCTGCCTTGTCCTGCAGGGATGAATGCCGACAAGGGGGCCCCTTGTCAGACAATGGAAATGGTCTTCAACTACGATCCACAACATCTTAGGTTGTCTCCAATAGCACATCCAAATAGGAACTCATTCTTATTTTGGGTCTTGAGATAGAACCCAAAGGTCTTTGGGTCTTGAGATAGAACCCAAAGGTTTCCAACGGATGACACATTTGGAGAACTCATTTTAAGTGGCACTCCTCTTGTGACCCAAATATAGGTAGCCAACACAAGCAATCCATCCTTTTTGGTAAAATTGAGTTTATTGTTGGAGAAACCTCAATATGAGATATGTTGATGACATTAGGGGTGAAAAACGATCAGTAATTTTCCGTATCATCCGACGCTATTTTCGAAAACAATCGAACCGTTTATCGTTTTTGTCGGAACTATTCGGAAATAGTATGGAAATCGAAAATTTGTATTTGAAAATCGAAAAAAAACAATTACAACAGTTTTCCGATTGAATAGTCAAAATACCATATTTATTTGGAAATTTTCCGTCCCAATTCTGAATAATTTATGATTTGGCATTAGACCATCCGCACCAGCGTACTCTAAAGCATACTCTATACACTATTCTCCTTCAGCTTTTACAGTACGTACTCTAAATTACACTGCAAAACAGTGTATCCAGTATGCTTTACAGTGTGCCACTGCGGATGGTCTTAGGACCCATTCGGCCATTCACAGACGTCCGCCCTGGA
Organism: Tuctoria greenei; assembly: GCA_036927565.1. Classification (NCBI taxonomy): domain Eukaryota; kingdom Viridiplantae; phylum Streptophyta; class Magnoliopsida; order Poales; family Poaceae; genus Tuctoria; species Tuctoria greenei. Next base: position 123,107,536 of record JAYESD010000006.1, read on the forward strand.
TCATGAGCCAACTCGGCCATTCCCAGACGTCTGCCCCCGGACCACGAGCCCACTCGGCCACTCCCCAGTCACCATGGAGACAAACCCTAGTCCCCCACTCGGGCGTCTCTCTCCCTCCCTCTCCGCTAACAGTCCGAGTGCCCGAGCCCGACTATCGCCTATCCCTTTCCTCTCTCTACGACTCCGTCGGCGCCGACGATCGGTCCCGCCCGCTCCGTGCGTCGCGGAACAGCTTGAGCCACCGGCCGCAATAGCTGCCGCAATCTTACTTCCTCTGGATGCTCCTGGCCACGAACGTGAGCGCCTCCGCTGAGTACCGAGGCCGCCTGTCAACCCCAGCCCCCCTCAGGAACAGCATCGCCAGCATGTCTCTGCGCCGGTGCCTGCCGCAAGGTCGAAGAACTCCGCGACGCACGCGTGAAGGTCTTCATAATGCTTGTGCAGCCCGGCCTCAAGCTGCGAGAGCGCCACGGCGGCCAGAACCACATTTTCTGCAGCCCGTGCCGGCGTCACGGGGGCGGACACACACCTGCAAGCGGGGCCAAACAGGAACTTGCTCTGGAGCAGGGAGAAGACGTCGTAGTTGAGCTTGTCCATTTCCGCGTGCGCCTCCATCTATCTCCATATGAGAGCAACAAGATTAGACGAACTTGTGTTGCTATAGCTAGTACTAGTTGACTGCTTAAGGCTTTTTTGTTGAGAGAGGTTGCAGTGGTCGACGTGTCCTAGTCCACTCCAACGCGGGTCTTTCTAGACTCCCTCCAACGTAGGTCTTACATTGAAGATATGTTTTTTCTTAATGCTTCTAAAAATCGAACATGAATTATTGTGTTCTTTGAACCGATGTACACGGTGCGCAGTTTAGTGCTTTTACCCAAACACTACGAAATTACAATCACATTTCTATCATGTTGGTGTGAAAATTGTAGGCTGACTGCTGGATGCTCAATGTACGCTGTTTGATGTTTGATGGCACTTTTTTTGATTTGGAAGAAAAAATTATTTTGTTATGGATGGACAATGTTCTGAGGCGCTGTTTCAAAAAAAAAAAAAAAAAACGTTCCGATATCGATATATTCTCATTCCGATATACCTGTTTCCGATAGTTTTGAAGATTTGGATACCGAAACCGTTTCTGATGATTCATATATGAAAATGAAAATGATTTGGCCCTATTTCTTCCGTTTCTGACCACTACATGAAACGCGATCATTTACGACGACCAACGTTAGCCGTCACAAATAGCGTTATTTGCAACGGCCCGCACCGAGCCGTCGCAAATAGGTTATTAATTTGCGACGGCCAGACCAAAAGCCGTCGCAAATACGTCTGCCGTTGCAAATAGGTGTTATTTGCGATGGCTAGAAAAAGAAACCGTCGCAAATACCTTTAATTGCGACGGCTAACCTTCGAGCCGTCGCAATTAAAGGGGTTGTCGTAAATTTAAACGATATACCCCGGTCCTCCCTTGACCCGACTCACTTAGTCCCTCAGAGCGCATGTCGCCGCCCCTCAGAGCGCACGCCGCCACACCCACCGTTGCCGCCCGCCGTCGTCGCCGCCTTCCGTCGTCACCTCCCAGGTAAGCTCCTCCCCTCCCCTCCCTCCATGGCCGACCCCCCTCCCCTCCCCTCCATGGCCGACCCCCTCCCCTCCCCTCCCTCTATGGCCGAGCTCCCCCTCCCCTTCCTCCATGGACGACCCCCCTCCCCTTCCTCCATGGCCGAGCTCCCCACCTCCATGGCCAAGCTCCCCCCTCCCCTCCCGCCATGGCCGAACCCCCCCCCCCCCTCCACTCCAACCATGGATTATGCAATTCAATTTTGAATGCAATAGAATTGTTGATTATGCAATTCAATTTTGAAATGCAATTGAATTTAGAAATCCAATTTAATCATTGATTATGCAATACAAATTTGAATTATGTTAATTACATGTTTACTAAATTGTTAATTATGGAATTAGATCTTAATTTTTAATTGTTAGTATAATTACATGTTAATACTTACATGCAATTGCCTTCTTTAATGCTTTTTTATATTTAATTGTTTATGTTTAGTTCAATGCTTAATTATGTCTATGTATAGAATAAAATTGTTTATGTTTAGATTTATGTTTGTCAATTGATAAATTACAATTTAATAATTGTTATGTTTGAAATTGTTTATGTTTAATTGAATTGCTTAGTTTTTTAGATTATGGTTATAATTTTTAATTTGATTTCTTGAGTGTTACTATATGTACAAAAATGGGATTCGGGTCGGCTTGACCCGACACAACCCATTTAGGGTTCGACAAGGCCCATTTAGTTGGAAGTTAAATTATGCGTCTAAACAGACACGAAGACGAACGACGATGGTGAAGACGGCAAGCACCCGCGCGTGTGGATAGCGTACCTCGACGGACCCACTTTCCTATCTCTCTCTCGTTCTTTACTCCCTCTCATCTTGAAGAGTTGCAGCCCTCGGCGAGTGGCGGACGCGACGACAACCTCGGCGAGCGGCATACGCGGTGGCTTCGAGACGGCATGAAAGCGAACAAAGTAACCGTCGCAAATAAAGTTTCGTAGTCATAATTGGCGACGGTATCCATCGTTCATCCACAAGATGTCGTTACTTACGACAAGCTCTAGCTCGTAGATGCGGGCCCTGACGGGTGGTTTTCTCCCGTTCATTCCTCCTCTTTCGTTCTTTCCTCGCTTCCTCCATCGTTGTTGGACAGTTGACACCAAAGCTTGAAGAATTGCACCAGTTTTGGGGGGTGCAGTCTAAAACATGCGAGGTTATGCTGCCGAAATTTTGTTCGGATTCAGATTTTGTGTTTCGTCAGAAGAAGGATAAATCCTACATAGATTAACAATAATTTCTTTGACTTTAAACTGCAGAGTCAAACATGGGTGAAGATCGCAGTTGGATGTATATGGCTGAAAGAGCAGAACTGGTGGTCACTCGGATGAGTGGTACATCAAGTTAGATACATTTTTAGATCGAGCATTTTTGTTGTCAACGGATGATAAGGTGCGGTTCCCATGTACGAAATGCCGGAAAACCAAGTTTTTGAGCAGATTGGATCTTTCATTTCACTTATGTCGAAACAATTTCACGCCACATTATGAGGTGTGGACCTTCCATGATGAGACTAAATCTTGAGTCATAATAGAAGTGGATGAGGATGATGATATAATGGGGGTCTATAGGGTGGATGAGATGCTAGAAGCTCTGGAAGCGGAGGATCCTCTTACAAAGGAGGCAGACAAGTTCTTCGAGGAGCTTAAGAAATCACAACAGCCGTTGCATGAACACATGGATATGATCGTTCTTGCTTTCTTGACCAGATTTATGGCAATTAAGTCTAAGTATTTTTTCCATCAACTGCTACAATGATCTCGTGAAATTGATCTGCGATATCCTTCCACAACCTCACAAAGCGTATAAAGATATGTATCAGTCAAAGATTCGGATATCTGGTCTCGGTATGAACTATGAGAAAATTGATGTGTGCCCTAACAACTGCATGGTATTCTGGGAAGAGCATGCAACCGAGAAAATGTGCTTGGAATGTGGTAAACCGAGGTATGTCGAAGTTGTTAATGACGATGGCAATAATGTGATGACAGATGTCGCACATAAGCAGCTTCATTACTTGCCTGTGACACCTCGGTTGAAGCGGTTAATTCATTCAAAAAGAACCGCAAGACACATGAGACGGCACAAAGAATGTAAACGTGAGAACAAAGAATTCTTGATGCATACGTCCGACGGGTATGCATGAAACACGCTAGACCGTTTTGATCCAAATTTTTATCGTGATGCGAGAAATGTTCGCATCGGGTTAGTGGCAGACAGATTCTCACTGTTTAGTACAAATGCCACGCCATACTCCTATCGACCCGTCTTTATCATTCCGTACAACCTTCCACTGACTTTGTGTATGAAGAATGAGTTCATGTTCCTCAACCTCATTGTACCTGGACCTGATCATCCTGGGTCACATCTCAACGTGATGTTGCAACCGCCGATCGAAGAATTGAAAGTGTTGTGGATAGGAGTCAAAGCGACGATAGTTACAAGAAGCAAAAATTCAACCTTTGAGCTGCTTATTTGTGGTCCGTCCATGATTTTCCGACATACAACATGTTTTCCGAATGGAGCACTCACGACCATCTAACGTGTCTGATATGTGCTTCGGACATGGATTGCTTTTGACTAACTCATGGAGGCAAGATATCTTACTTCGATTGTCACAGACGTTGGCTGCCTCCGAATCACATATTTAGGCAACAGGGGCATGTCTTTAGAAAGAACACCGTTGTCACTAAAGGACCACAGAAACGTCTAAATGGGTCTTAAATTTCTGATATGTTGGACAAACTGGTGCGAGATGAAGGTCGTCCTGGATATTTTGTAGGTTATGGAAAGGAACACAATTGGACTCATATATGTGGACTTTGGGAGCTACCGTATGTGAAGTCATTGATTCTAATGCACAACATTGTTGTCATGCATCAGGAGCGTAACATGAGCGAAAGTATCATAAGCACATGCTTGGATATGTTTGGCAAAACGAAAGACAATATAAAAGCTAGACTAGATTTGGCAGACATTTGTTACCGTCTAACTCTTGAAATCTCAGAAAGTGATGGTAAGCCACGTGCTTCTTTCTGTCTTTGATCTAAAGAAAAGAAAGAAGTCATGGAATGGTTGAAAACTTTGAAATTCCCAGATGGTTACGCAGCTAAACTGAAACGAGTCATGAATGTGAACACATGAAACTTCACTGGGTTGAAGAGTCATGATTATCACATTATCATGGAAAGACTCTTACCTGTTATGTTTCGAGGCTATCTAGATGATGCGGTGTGGAAGGTTTTAGCCGAGCACAGATATTTTTATAGACAGCTTTGTCCTAAAGAAATCAAGATAGGGATGATGAATAAGTTAGAGAAGGAGATACATGTACTTTTATATAAGATGGAAGATTTATTTCCACCAGGTTTCTTCAATACAATGCAACATCTGCTTATCCATCTTCTATTCGAAGCTAAAGTTGGCAGTCCTGTGCAATACAGATGGATGTATCACATTGAAAGAGCGCTACAATATCTGAAACCAATGGTTGGCAACAGGGCAAGGGTGGAAGAGTGCATCGCTGAAGCATATGCTCTTAAGGAAGTAGGGTACTTTTCAAGTGTCTACTTTGCAAAAGAACATAGTGTCAATACTTTGGCGATGCGGTACAATGTGGACGAAGCACCCCCTTTAAGCGACCTCTCCATTTTTCAAACAAGAGGCCCTACCATTGGTAGCTACACGACCTACGTCCTACCCGAACGTAATAGAACTGTTGCTTTACTCTACATGTACGCAAATATAGAAGGCATGCAGGAATACTTCGAGTAAGTTTTTGTCCTATATTTATGCTAATCGACATATTTTGCTACACATGTATTCTAAAAAATGTTTTTTCACGTTCAGCGAGTTCCACAGACAATGTTGGCCACATAGGCATCAACCTACGGCCAAACAAGTAGAAGGGATGCGACAAGAAGGAATAAATGGAGGGTCAGGTTTCCTATCCTGGTTTCGAGATTATGTAATACTCTCTCGTCTTCTATATATTATAAGTTACTATTATTAAAGAAATATTATTTTAACTTACGATCATTTTTGACAGTGCCGGACTCACAATGTTCATTAAGATTTGTGGTGGATATCTTATGGATTGCTGAATGTTAGAAGCTATGATCGATATGACGTAAATGGCTTTCGATTCCGTACAACTCATTTTGAAGCTCTTCGTCCTCTCGCGACAACACCAAATTCCGGTGTTGTGATGAGAGCAATTGACACTCAAGGGAACGAAACCCATTATTATGGAATCATTAACAAAATTCTTGAATTTACTTTTACCGGAAATAAGACACTTCGAGTTGTCTTCTTTGACTGTGACTGGTTTGATATCACTCATGGAACTCGGGAAAACTAATTTGGAATGGTGGAAGTCAAACATAAGGATCGACTATGAGGTTACGATACATTTATTCTTGCACAACAAGTGGAGCAAGTGTATTATCTACCTTATACATGCACAAAGCTCAATGCTTGGTGGGCGGTATATAAGGTGAATCCTCGCGAGCGGTTATATACTCCAGGGGATGATGGTTACCATGATAGTGAAGACATTGAAGAAGTGTATCAAAAAGAAGAGTTGTCAGACACTTTTATCGCCAAGCCTGGTGCAGGACTCGATCAATTAGTTGGAGATGTTGAAGATGTAGAGACAGATGATATGCGAAAACAGAAATTAGAACATGTCACGATGGAAGATCGTTGGGCTGGTTTAAGGAGTAGGGCACATGATAACTGAAAGTGCATCTAGGCATCCCCGTAGGTTTTGGATGATTGATGATGACAATTAAGAGACGAATGAGCTGAGTCATCTTAAGCACAAGTGTAATGGTTGAAATGAGACGAAAACCCTCAAAAAGAAAAGATCGAAACGGGCGTCAAAGTCTCAAGCGTAGAAATTTGGGTTTCTATGGTATTGAGCTTAAGTGAGCCGTATCATGTGTGAGGGTGGATGTATCATGTGCATTGAGATCATTCTAGAGGGCTCAAAGTGGTGGTTGAGAGAAAAAACTAAGTGAGGAGCCAATATGAGGAAAAACCCTAGGAGGCCGGACTAGTCCAGGCCTCAGGGCCGGACTAGTCCGACCAGTCAGAGAAGTCCGCTTTGGGGCGGACTAAATGTCTTTGGATGAGTTCGGACTTGTCCATATGGGTACGGACTAGTCTATTCATCCCTTAGTAAAGTTGGAGCTAAGTCCCTGAAAATTGGATTTGTCCGTTTTGGAGCGGACCAAAGCTCTCTAGAAAAGTTCGGACTTGTGTGTTATTGTGCGGACGTCCGTTTGAGACTTAGCGAGATAAACTAAGAAGAAAACCCTAGAGGGTCGTACTAGTCCGCCCCTGTGGCCAGACTAGTCCGGGCCAACCAGATGTGTCCGTTTTGGGACGGACGAAAGCTCTTTGTCCAACTTCGGACTAGTCCGTAGTGAACCGGACTAGTCCGTATTGTCAGTGGCCGTTTGAAATTCAAACATTGGCGCGCACGCCATCTGTTTTGTCAATCGATGATGTGAAATTGTCGGTGGTCCCAGAAGGCCGGACTAGTCCGGGTTTGCCCTGGTGGCAACGATTAGTTGTCGGGACCCCTATAAAAAGGGGACCCCCGACCCCTATTTGAACTCTTGAACCCTAGCGCCGCCACAAGTGACCTAGAGCCTTCCAAAGCCTTCCACTTGTCCTACTAGCCCTCTAAGACCAAATCTTGAAGAGATTAGGGTTTGGAGAGGGAAGTGAAGGAAGATCATCGCGCTTTGGCTCTCGGTTTGATCTCTTTGCACATTGTGTTGTGTTTTGTGGCTTGTGTGAGTTGAGCTTCGTGTGCTCCTCGATATTGATTTGTGGGAGCCTCAACTTTGAGCAGCCCCAATCAAACTTGGTGATTAGCCATTGATATAGTGGAAACCAAGCCAACCATTGTGGTAGTTTGGTGAGAGAAGGGTCAAGTGAGACCCGATCCTTGTGTGGAGTTCTCAATGTGGATGTAGGCCTCTTCGTGGAGCTGAACCACGGGATAAATTTTGTCTCACTTGTCATTTTACATTTCATAATCACTAGCATTGCTATTAGGGTTCTTATTGTTCATATTGCTCTTCACTTTGATCTTTGTTGAAATATTGTGTCCTAAGTGCTTTAACTTCACAATCTAAGTTGTACTAGGTTATCACACATTGCTGACATCTTGGGTGAACTTAAAAATCCGCAAATAACTTGTAGAAACCAAGTTTTTAGGTTTTCACCCTGTGCTGAGCAGACTAGTCTGGCCCTGTCCAGACAAGTCCGACCTGAGGAGTTTAATCTCGTTTGATTAAGTCATTTTAGGTCGTATTGCCTATTCACCCCCTCTAGGCGGTTTTCAATTGGTATTAGAGCAGGCTTCTCCACCAAGAGTCTAACAACTCAGAGAAGTAATGGCCGGAAGGGGTGACAACGAGATTCCGATGATTGTTGATGACACCAAGACGAAGAACGTCGATGTTCTTCAAGATGATACAAATGACGATGAAGAAGTTCGGATGCTTAAGGCACAACTTCATGAGAAGCTCAATGTGCCCAAGAAGGAGATCAAACAAATTGCTCCGATTAACGTCGACAATGGGAGTAGTTCACAAGACTACTCCCGGTATCCTTACAACTATGAGGAACTTACCGCAAGCAATCACTATTTATTTATTCCTATTGGCAAACCTCCTCAGTTTGATAGAAATGATTACTCTATGTGGAAGCATAATATGAAGGTGCATCTCATTTCCTTAAACCCTAGTTTGTGGCAAATTGTTATGACAGGTGTACATCTTCCCAAGAATGAGGAAGACATCACTCCTGAGCAAGCCGTCCTTCTCCATCGCAATGATCAAGCCGTTGGAGTGATTACCTCCTCATTGAATCGAGAGGAGTTCAACCGCATTGAAGGGTTGGAGGTTGCTAAGGAGATATGGTACACCCTCAAGATGGCACATGAGGGAAACCGTGTCATTAGGGAGGCAAAGATCGAGATGATCGAAGGAGAGCTTGGGAGGTTCACCATCAGGGATGGTGAGTCCCCCTAAGACATGTACGTCCGCCTCAAGACTCTCATTAACAAGAGTCGGTCTTATGGAAGCACCCGGTGGACCGACCATGAGGTGGTAAAGAGGATGATTCGAGCATTCATGCCTTGAAACGTCACTCTTTGCTCATTAATTCGTGAGAGTCTGGGTTTTCACAAGATGACTCCTGAGGAAGTGCTTGGGAGAATTATCAACCATGAGATGATGGAGCAAGAAGCTATGTTCTACAATGATCTACAAAAGCTCTCCTCCTCCAAGAAAAGGGATGTAGCATTCAAGGCAACATCCTCAAGATCACAAGAAAAGGAATAGAGTGATGAAGAGAGACCCGACACGGATGAAGAAGAGGCACTCTTCATCAACAACTTCAAGAGGATGTTTAGAAGAAGGAGGGGGAGCTACCAAAATGAAAGGAAGAGCAAAGACAAGCCCAAGACAAGATCAAAGAGGGCTTGCTACAATTGTGGGGAGTATGGACACTTCATTGTGGATTGCCCACATGAAGAAAACAAGAAGAAGAAGGAGGGCAAGTCCAAGGAGAAAAAGTACTTCAAGAAGAAGAAGCAATTCGAACACGCCCACCTTGGAAAGGAGTGGGATTCAAATGAAGAATCCTCTTCTGATGAAGAAGAGAGGATAGCAACCATTGCTATGAGGAAGACAACTATGGAGAACAAACTCTTCCCCGACTTGGAGAAGTCAATGCCAACTTGCCTCATGGCCAAGGAGGGAAGAAAGAAGGTCCAAATCTAAATCCTCCTCTTCAATTTCCTCGCATGATGACTTTGATAGTAGTAGTGAAAATGAACACATGCTTAAGGACATGAGTAAAAGTACCTTGAAAAGATTGAGGTTGTTGACGGATGAGATATTTGAGAAGGAAGAGCTCATCAACCGTCAAGAGGACATGCTCATCCAACAAAAGGAGAGATGTCAAGAGGTTGAGGAGCTCTTGGAGCTTGAAAGAGAAAGAAGCAAGGCGCTTGAGTGTGAATTCGCTTTGAGCAAGGAAACTTGCTCAAACCTTGAGAACACTACAAAAGTGCTCAAGAATGAAATGTTAGTTTGACACAAGCTAACAAGATCCTTGAAACACAAGTGAAGTCGCTCAAGGTCAATGCCCCTTCTTCTTCTACAAGCTCACCATCCACAAATGTCAAATCCGAAGCGCCTCAAACTTGCAAATGCTCAAACTTGATTATGAAACTTAAAGATGAGCGTAAGTTGACACAAACCAATCAAGCACCAAAGGGTGACATCTTTGACAAGGAGAAGATGGCTGTCGGTACCCTAAAAACCGTACACCCCCTGAGATTACAAAGATCTCAGGGGAAGGACGACTACTCGAGTTGAAGACCCTCGGAGGCCCACTTGTCAGAACATGACCGAACCAGCTTTTCCAACATGGTTAATCCCTAGGTCGCCACGTGTACTACTTAACCGGAGCTACCGCCCACAAGGGGGAAGCACCGGACTGAGTACCGAAATGACACCTCCGGACCTAACCCCTGACCGAGAGAAGATCCGGACCTGACACGTGTCAAGTAGCCCCAGAGCTTCCTGCTTCCCGCAGCAAGCTCCGGAGCTGCCACGTAACTAAACATCGGAGCAAGCCGCCTCTAACCTCCGGGAGACCTTGTAACTGCTCCGGATCTTCAAAGGAGAGCCAAGGACTTCAAGACCTATTTAAATGTCATTAATGCCATATTAATGACACTTAAACGGACGATCTTAACACCTGTAACGGCACTGTCGAAGCCTGTTACAGGATCATTAACAACAATTAATCGTGTATCAATACTAGTAACCGCCAGGGCCACATGTCGGGTCAGGTAGCTTGTAACGGCCTGTCTTTGTACTATAAAAGGACAGGCCAACGATACACAGAGGGAGAGAGACGGTAAATCATACGTGATAAGCCAATACAACATCAACACTCCCGTGGAGTAGGGTATTACGCTCAGGCGGCCCGAACCACGTAAGTCCTAGTGTCTCCAGTGTTAAATCGCAATTCACCTTCTTGAGTCTCCGCGCGCCCACACCGAACTACGAACTCCTTCAACACTTTAGCTGTGTCAGGAGATCTGCCGACTCCAACAGTCGACAGTTGGCGCGCCAGGTAGGGGCGCCTCGGATTTTCGAGAATGGTGAACTCCGCGGCTGGATCATCCAATGGCCAACCTGCTGCTCAAGCTGTTGAGGGCAATCCCTCCAACAGGCAGCCACCAGCAGGAGCCACTCTCCCACCACCACCGTCTTCTCCGGCGAATCATGCTGGACAACGTGATGGTGCTCCGGCGTCACTGACTGCATCAGCAAGTCATGACAACCCGGAACATGCGCTCCATGCAGCGCGTGCTCTTCTCCAATGACCACCACCTCCGGACGCATCTCGAGATGCAATGGAGCAGTGGAGGGACGATGTGGAGCATTTGGTCGCAGCAGCGGCCGAACGCCTCAACAACCAGGGACCTCCTCCTTCCGGACGAGCCCCGTCGCAGCGGCGAACTTTGTCTGGGAGACTTGGTCCGCACGTCTCCAACAATAGGAGACGTTCTGCGTCACAGCAGGTGACATCGTTGCCCTCCGGGGCACGACGTACCCATACGGTATCTAGGCTTTCAACTCATGACCTCCGGGTAGAGTTGGATCGCCAATACCGCCAACAGGATGGCCGTGTCCACATCGAGCGTGCTCGTGAAAGACGGGAAGCTCAGGACCTTTCTACTCTGGAAGGAGTAGGAGGAGGCTGTTCAGCCCTAGCCATGCACCTGCGCATGGTTAGATGGCCACAGAAGTTTCGGCCACACCTGCCGGAAAAATTCGACAGGACTGTCAATCCCGCTGAATTCCTTCAGATATACTCCACTGCAATCTTGGCAGCTGGAGGAAACGAGGCTGTAATGGCCAACTACTTTCCAGTGGCCTTAACCGGGACCGCCAGGTCCTGGTTTATAAGCCTTTCACCCAAACTCTATCAACAGTTGGGAAGAGTTGTGCCGACAGTTCACTGCCAACTTCGGGAGTTCATACACCCGACCAGGCACTGAACTGGATCTTTTTGCGGTCGTGCAAAAAGGGGGAGAATCTTTGCGGTCCTTCATCCAGAGGTTCTCTCAGGTACGCAACACAATCCCTTCTATCTCAAGCGCTTCTGTCATTGTGGCATTCAGACAGGGCGTACGGGACAAGAAGATGTTGGAGAAGCTGGCGATCAAAGAGATCACCAACGTCACGGAACTCTTCAGCCTGGCAGACAAATGTGCCAGAGCTGCGGAGGGCCGTGAAATGCACTCCAAACCAGCCTCGGAGGATCACAAGAAATCCTCTAAAGAAGAAGCTGCTACCTCCGAGGGTGGCAAGAAGAAAAAGAAGACCCACGGCAAGAAGAAGCCGTCGGCCGGTACATCCAACGTTGCAGCTGCTGCAACTCCTGGTGGCCGGGGGCCACGCCCCAAGAAGCGACCTCGATTGTCTTCCGAAGACGGTGGCAAACCCAAAGTGTGGTGTCCCATTCACAAAACGGGCAGCCACGGTTTGGAAGACTGCCGAGAGGTCCAAAACCTTGCCGAGCGTTACAGCAAGCGCCGGGAAGGATCTCCTTTCCGACAGAGGGAAGGAAAACAGAAGGTCGACGAAGCTCCGGCTGAAGAGGAGTTAGGGTTTCAGGATCCCAAGAAGGTCCTGAAGGCCGTCTACACTTCCGTCGACAACGACTCTGACGTCTCTGACAACGAGCGTCGGAAAACCATGAACACCATTTTTGGTGGGTCATGGGACATCACCTCTCGTCGCGTCATTAAGACTATGCGGTGAGATATGGCCGCTATAGCTCCTACAGCTAGACCGGAGCCACATCGAAAGTGGATGGACACACCCATCACTTTTGATGCTTCGGACTATCCACGAAGCATGGTTGGAGCTGGACAGTTACCTTTGATGGTATCTCCCACCATCAATAACATCCAGCTTCATCATGTTATGGTGGACGGAGGTTCGGGGATGAACCTCATAAGCTTTGAAGCTTTTACCAAGCTTCAGCTCCGACCTTCGGATCTCCAGCCCTCTCGACCTTTCTCTGGAGTAGGTCCGGGGGTCATTACTCCACTCGGAGCTATAACTCTCCCCGTTACCTTCGGGACACGGGAGAAGTATCGCACCGAGAAGTTGGTCTTCGACGTCGCTCAGATCAACTTACCATTCAACGCCATCTTGGGTAGACCTGCCCTATACAAATTTATGGCAGCTGCTCATTATGGATACCTGGTGTTGAAGATGACAACACCAGTAGGCGTTCTACGGATCCGCGGAGATCGCACCGCCGGGGTAACTGCTCTGGAGGAGCTCCATGCATTAACCACGGCGCAAGAGGAGGACTCCAGACAGGAGCAAGCTCCAAAACCCCCGAGCATTCGTCAACGGGGCTCAACCTCTGCACCACGTGTGCAACCAAGCGGCGACACTGACATTCCCGTCAAGGTCGTCCAAATTGGTTCCGATGCCGCTCAAACCACCCGTATATCGGTAGGGTTGAACGACAAATAGGAACTCGCGCTCATCACTTTCCTCCGGGCTAATGTTGACGTGTTTGCCTGGCAACCGTCACAAATGCCTGGGATCCCCAGGGAAGTGATTGAGCACAATCTGAAGATTTACCCCGATGCTCGGCCTGTGCATCAGAAGCCTCGGAAGCAATCCGTAGAGCGGCAGAACTTCATCCGACAAGAAGTGAAGAAGTTGCTCGAAGCCGGATTCATCCGAGAAGTCTTCCATCCAAAATGGCTGGCGAACCCAGTCGTTGTGCCCAAGGCCGGCGGGAAACTTCGGATGTGCATCGAATACACCACACTGAATAAGGCATGTCCAAAAGATCCATTTCCACTACCTAGAATAGATCAGATAGTGGATTCCACCTCTGGGTGTGAGTTACTGTGTTTCCTAGACGCATATTCTGGGTATCATCAAATCAGGATGTCTAGGGAGGATGAAGAACATACTTCCTTCATCACAGTAGATGGATTGTATTGTTACACAGCCATGCCATTTGGTCTCAAGAATGCAGCTTCAACTTTTGTACGAGCTATGTACAAAACTTTTGAAGAACTCATCAGAGATATAGTGGAAGTGTACGTCGATGACATCGTGGTCAAGGTCAAGAACAAGGAGTCCCTCTTGGACACCTTGCAGGCTGTCTTCGACAAGCTGCGGGCCACCCGCACGAAGCTAAACCCAGACAAATGTGTCTTCGGGGTTAGCTCCGGAAAACTTCTGGGGTTCCTGGTAAGTCACCGGGGCATAGAAGCTAATCCGGCGAAGATAAAAGCCATTGAAGAGATGCGGCCACCAACCCGCATCAAAGACGTCCAAAAGTTAACTGGGTGTCTAGCTGCCCTCAGTCGGTTCATATCAAGACTGGCGGAACGGGCGCTCCCCTTCTTCAAGTTGTTGAGGAAGTCTGGACCATTCCAATGGTCCAAAGAAGCAGAGAAGGCATTCCAGGAGCTGAAACAGTTCCTCACCACCCTACCAATTCTGGTAGCTCCAAACCCTGGTGAGCCTTTGCTACTTTACATTTCAGCTACTGACGAGGTTGTCAGTATGGTTCTGGTTGCGGAGAGACCAGAACTATCCCATACTCAGGAATTCAGACCCCTTCGGGAGGGTCCGGAGGTCCCTGAAAGTGAGTCTGGGTCCCAGCTCCCAGACTCAAATCCACAAGAAGTCACTTCAGAAGACTCAGACCCCTCCGAGAGGGTCCAAGTCATTTCTGAAGAAGCTCCAGGTTCCTCCAGCCAGAACCCGGAGGTCCCTGAAGAGAATCTGGACTCCTCCGACAGGATACGGATCAATAGAGAGGAAGCTCCGGACCCCTCCGGGAGGGTCCGGACCATTCAACGTCCGGTATACTTCATCAGTGAAGTATTACATGATGCCAAGACTCGATACCTAGAGGTGCATAAGCTGCTTTATGCAGTTCTTATTGCCTCTAGGAAGCTCCGACACTACTTCCAAGCTCACAAAGTCTCGGTGGTGACCTCTTATCCACTTCGAGCGATCCTGCATAATCCCAATTCAACTGGGAATATTGCAAAGTGGGCAGCGGAATTGGCTGAATTCGATCTCGAATTTATTTCAAGACAAGCAGTCAAGAGTCAAGCGTTGGCAGATTTCGTGGCGGAATGGACTCCCTCTCCATCAAACCCTGGGGGCCCCAGCAAGCAGAAGACGGAACATCAAGTTCCAACCTTCACCGAGCCTCATTGGACTCTTTACTTCGATGGCTCCATGCAGAAGCAGGGGGTCGGTGCTGGAATCCTTCTCCTTGCACCAAGTGGGGAGAAGGTAAAATACCTGGTACACCTTGACTTCAAGGCAACCAACAACATGGCGGAGTATGAAGCACTCATCTGCGGGCTAAAGGTGGCACTATCATACGGTGTCAAGCAACTGCTGGTCAAAGGAGATTCACAGCTCATCATCAAGCAGGTGAAAGGTGAATGCTCCTGCAATAATCTCCAGCTAGATGCTTACCTCCTTGAAGTCCAGAGGCTTCAGAAGGACTTTGAAGTCCTAGACCTCAACCATGTTCAGCGTGCCCACAACGCTGAAGCTGACGAACTCTCGACCAAAGCGTCAACCGGAGCTCCAGCTCCTGAAGGAATCTTTGTCCGGAGGTTGTCAAAACCGACAGTTCAGCCTGCCCAACTGAACGAAGGGGGCAAGATCAACATCCCAAAGCTGACGGTCCCGATGGCCCTATTACCATGGCAGCCATCAAGGGTCGTAGGTGCTGCCGGAAGCTCTGAGCAACCCAGCACGCAAGACTCAAATGCTCAAGTCAGTTCCGATGCATGGATCTCGGAGATCCGGAACTACTTGAAAGACAACATCCTTCCTGACGATGATGTATCCGCTGACCGGGTAGTCAGATTGGCTAAAAGATACACACTGGTAGAAGGGGATCTCTACCGGCGCGGTGCCAATGGCATCCTAATGCGGTGCATCACAAGGGAAGAAGGCTGCGAGCTTCTCGCAGAAATCCATGGAGGCGAGTGTGGGAACCACGCATCTTCCCGCATGCTGGTCGGAAAAGCCTTCCGGCATGGCTTCTACTGGCCTACAGTGCTCCAGGATGCCACTGAGCTGGTAAAGAAATGTGAAGCATGCCAATTTCATGCAAAGCAAATTCATACACCCGCTCAGCCCTTACAAATGATACCTCCTACATGGCCCTTCGCTGTGTGGGGGATGGACATCTTGGGACCCTTCCCAAGAGCCGTCGGAGGTTACAAGTTCCTGTACGTCGCCATTGACAAGTTCACCAAGTGGCCGGAAGCAACTCCAGTTGTGACGATCAACAAGCAATCTGCTATCAACTTTCTGCAATCCATTGTAAGCAGATTCGGAGTCCCAAACAAGATCATCACTGATAATGGGACTCAATTCACAAGCTCCGCATTCCAAGGGTATTGCGAAGACCTCGGCATACAGGTTTGCTACGCTTCCGTAGCTCATCCCGCCAGCAATGGCCAAGCCAAGAGAGCAAATGCAGAAATCCTTAAAGGACTCAAAACACGCACCTATGAGCGTTTGAAAAAGCACGGAGCCAATTGGATCGAAGAGCTTCCGCCCACTCTATGGGCCAACAGGACTTCTCCAAACCGGTCAACCGGAGAAACACCCTTCTTTCTGGTGTACGGAGCTGAAGCAATCCTTCCTCCGGAAATCACCATGGGTTCGCTCCGGGTCCGGACCTTCGACGAAGCCGCGCAGGACCAGCTCCGGCGTGAAGACCTAGAACTCCTCGAGGAAGGAAGGTGCCAAGCAGCTGTTCGGAATGCCAGATATCGCCAGGCTCTACGGCGTTATCACCAGCGGCATGTACACAACCGACAGCTCGAGGAAGGCGATCTGGTGCTACGGAGAATACTATCCAGAGAAGGGCTAAACAAACTTTCCCCCGGCTGGGAGGGGCCCTTCCGAGTGATCAAAGTTTCCCGTCCCGAAAGCGTTCGCTTGGCTACTGAGGATGGGACACCTCTCCCAAATCCTTGGAACATCGAGCACCTCCGTAAGTTCTACACTTAATCCCACGGAGGTGAGTCTTGAGTAACTTGAGATGTATGTTATAGAGTCATTGTACAGAGTCGGGTAGTTCCTCCGGGAGAGCAGCCAGACCTTTTCCGAAAGGTCTGTAAAGCTCAAGCAGCACTTGTTACAGTCTCCGGACTAAAAGCGTGGCTAACTACCCTGGGTCAAACGAGAAACCAATCACACTTAGCCTGGTCCCGTACCCTAAGAATGTACTTGTTTCCCCTGTACCCCGGACCTATAATGAAAGACATCTTCATGTGAAATAGACTCCATGTGCATTCATTTTGTGCAGGCTCGATATTTTTATTTTTCTCTTTCTTGTCTATAACAGAAATGTGCAATTCTTAAGAAATTTTAGTTTGACTGGTTTATATACGACTCAAGTTGAATTGTCAGAACTCTTGGATTTAAATATCGTTTATGGCCAACTTGCCTGAAAGCCGCCAAGCCAATCTAGGGCCGGAGTGCGCTATCGACTTAGCCTGGTCAAGCACCCTAAGTACGCCACTCTACCTACACCCCGGCAGGCCAAAGTAAGGCGGGTCCATGGACAGTTGGATCTAAGAGAAAAGACAACGCATCCAGTTGTATTTAAAATCGCGTTCAACTTAAAATTTACTTGAGAATCGTAAGCCGCGATGAAATTATAGACAAGGAACAAATTTTATCATTTTTCTTGGCTTAAGTGTGCAGGAAAAATAAAATATACGTTGATGGAGAAAAGCCGGAGCTAACCAAGCTCCGACCCCCTAAAGGGGGTCAACCATCGGCGCTGAGTAAAAGATGGTGAGAAGACCCCGTACATGGATTCTGTTGCCAACTTACTAAGTGTTGCTAAAGGTCATTGCCGGAGCTACTAAGCTCCAACACCTTGGAGTACTAACTATCGACGCTCTACGTATTGATAGAAGCTATTGCCGGAGCTACTAACCTTCAGCGATGGACAGTACCGGAGCTTCTAAGCTCCGACAACTTCAGGGGACCTTCACTATCAAAGACTTCGGAACTAAATTCTACAAGTTTGAAGCAAATTCGTCTTCAACAAAACTCAGTATCCTTTTGGTACATGTTCACAATCAAATGTGTACATCTACCAGGGGGCCAAGAGAAGATAAAGATGTTGAAGACAAAAAATGAAATTCGCAAAAATTTGGGGATTTCATTTATCTGGAGACAGGAGATTACATCTGGAGACAAGGGAGTAAAAAATTGAGGAAGAAGAGAAAATACAAGCGGGAGCTAAAGAGATGATCCTAGACCCTATGGAAGAACTCGGCGACCTTCTGGGCGACCTCCGATACGCTGGCTCGGGTAGCTTCGCCTTCTCCTTCGACGGGGCCTTCAAGCACCGGGTCCAGAGGAAATTGAGGGTTCCGGCTGGTGTAGCACGTCAACACGTATTCTGTGATGTTCCTCGCTAGGGATTGCCCCTCGACCTCCAGTTGGTCTGCGATGACGTCGCCCACCTTGGAGAGCTTGTTGCCTGCTGCGCTCAACGCTTGCAGCGCGAGGTCCGGCTCCGGCTCCGGATCATCCGGACGCATGGGGCTGAAACCCATCGGCGTCAGCACATCGTTGGCCTTGCCCAGGAACTCCCAAATCTGCAGGGAGTCCACTGTCCTCAGGCTCTTCACTTCTTCCAAGGATCTCTTGGCCGCCGTCAGTTCGGAATTCTCACGGGCGAGGCGCTCAACTTCTTTGACGTTTTGCTTAATTTTTGCAGCAACCCGCCTCTCAAGTCTTCCGAGCTCCTCCTCCCGGAGGTGGATCTTGTTCCGACGGTCGACCAGGTCTTTCTCCCTAGCCTCCACTTTCTTCTCCCGGGCAACAAGGGCACACTCGTATTCGTAGAGTTCCTGCCCTCGCACCTAGGTCTTCTCCTCTTCCTCGAGGCAGCGCTCTTCCAACTTCTTAGTGCGCTCCTCGAGGCCCTTGTCCGCCAGAGCTATTTTCTCGGCGAGCTCCTCTTCCCTTCTCAGGATGTCATCCCGCAGCTCCAGGAGTTTTTGCTCTTCGTCTTCGAGCCGTCTCTCCCTCCCTTCGAGTGCCTCTCGGCGCTTGATGAGAGCTGCGTTGATGGCTTCAAGCTGCTCAAACCGAGCATTGGCCGTGTCATTGGCAGCCTTGGCCTGATCATGGAACTCCCGAGAATGAGCGTCGAGGGCATGGGTCATGTTCTCCCTCTCATCCAGCAGCTTCTCCCAACACTCCAGGCGGATCTTCTCCCGCTTGATCCACTCCTTGTCATCCGCGTGCCTCGACTGCGCCAGCTTAGTCTCGAAGTGGAGCTGATTACGCCACCGCCTAAGGGTTTGGAGCTCCTCTTCAAGAGCCTTGCTGTCATGGAAGAAGGCCAGTTGGACCTGACGTAGACTGGAGCAGGCGTTGTCGATAGACATCGACAGCGGGATGGGCTCCAGACCTGCTGGGGTCTCCTCCGCTGGTTCCAGCGGGTCTTCACATACAAAAATTGGGTCCCACTCTACTAGAGCGGAACCCTGAGCTTCCAAAGCGCTAGGGCCTTCCTCCAGGATGGCCTCAGTCGCCATCGAAGAAGGCCCCGCCGCCAAGTCTTCATTCGCCCCCTCAGGCAGGGGGCCGGCGACTTCGTTTAGGCACTCTGGCTCTGCCACAGATACCATCGATGTCGTCGCCTTCGGAGCAGGAACTACTGCTGGCTCTGATCGGGGCACCTCTTCTGAGGGAGACCCGAGCTCCCTCACCTCTTCAACCGCCGGCTCTGCGACCGGCGCTCCAACAACAACCGGCTCAGCGACCGGTGCATCGGAGGTAACCGACTCAACTGTCAGAACTACCTCGACTTCCGGCTCGCACGCCGGAGCTTCAATCACCTCCGGTTCAATCGCCGAGGCTTCAACGAGTTCCGGCTCCGAGACCGGGACTATTACTTCTTCCGGCTCTACAACCGGAGCTTCCATTACTACAGCACAAGGACCCGGAGCTTCAATCTCCGAGACAAGTGCCGCCGACATGTCTTCACTCCTGTGGTCCGGCGCTACCACGGGAAGTTCTGGGGACGAGTCGAGGTTCATGACCACGACAGCCGGCGCCGAAGCTGTCGCAGCTTCAGCCACCATCTGGGGCGGAGCCGGGACAGGAGCGGAAGCTCCCATGGCCTCAGAAACCGTGGCCGAGGGTGGAGCTTCACTCCCTTTCTTAGGGACGCTGCAGAGGATGGATAAAGAGAATTAACAAACAATCACTACAACTAAAAAGTTAACCAGGGTAAACATCAAAAATTACCTTGGAAGGCTCCCGCACCAGCTTGCGCGGAACCTTTTTCCCGGACGTTCCAGGCTGGCCAGGGTCGGCGTAGGAGCTCTAGGAGGCCCCCCAGAACTCGCCGCAGCCACGGGAGATTACCGGGTCGAGGCTCTCCTCGATCGGGAGGAACCCCTGGACCTGGAGACTCCAACCGCCCCAGGGGCCGGAGTCGTACACCCGGAGCTAGCACCACCGGAGGGCTCTACCACGGAGACGGAAGCGCTTCGGGAGGATCCCACTGCAGGAACAGTCTCGTTCCGGGAGGACCCCACCACGGGGACAGTCGCCACGGCACCAGAAGATCTTCCCCCTTGGGGAGAAGGAGCCAAGGTAGAAGCAGCGGGCATGACGGACCTTCCGTCGACATGCCGCAGCTTCCTCTTCCGACTCTCCGGCTCCTCCGCCAGCTCCTTGCCCTTGCCGATGACTTCAACCCTCGGCTGTGGAGCAGGGACTGAGCCATCTTCGGGCACCCTAGGAATTGCCACCCGGGTGGTTGGTCTCCTCTCAACGACGCCAAGGTCGTCAAGCACAGGCATCTTCCGCCGGAGCTCTCTGCTGAACTCCACTTCCACGTTCAGAGGGAGAAAGGCCGACGGCGGAGTCAAGTAATCTCCGTCGACGTCGATGCCGTGCTGGAATTTCTTGAGGTGGAACTCCAGGGTCTTCCCCACCATGTCGGACTTCAACCCGGTTTCAACCCGGTCCTCGTCCATCACGCTGTTGAGGGCCCAGGCGAGCTTCTCCCTCCTCTTCAGCGGCGCCCACCTGTTGGTCAGGAAGTTGCAGAACACCGCCTGGGGAGTCAATCCTCCCTCCACACATCGGCGGATCCTGGTCAGGACAGGGTTGAAAACTTCCGCCAGCACCGGGACTTCACTCCATATCGACGTGTCGATGCCGGGCAGACTGTCTGGCAGTTCCAACCGCTCATGCTCCTCCACCCTGACGACAATCCAATCTTTCTTCCAGTCATCCCACTTCCCGGAAGGGAACGACCGGAGGTACTTGAACATGCACTTCTTGCGCTTCACAAAGTAGTAGAAGCCAAGGTACTCGTTGCTCCGGCCGGTGGTGTGAACGGTGAAGAAGGTTCGGAAGAGCTCGACGCAGGGGGGGATGCCCACCCACATCTCGCAGAAGTGGACAAAGATGGACACAAGGAGAATGGAGTGGGGACCAAGGTGGTATAGCTGCAGACCATAGAAGTCTAGCAGCATCAAGAAGAAAGAAGAAAATGGTGGGATCAGTCCCACCATGGCGTACGAAGAAAAGTACACCATCTCGCCAGCGCGCTCCTTCTCAAAGGGGAGCTCTCCGACGGCACGGACCGAGCGGCTGAAGAGGTCCGAGGACCACCCCATAAGGGCCCGGACCTTCTTCAAATCGTTGTCGGTCTTCAGGCGACTCTCGCGCAGACCCAACTCCATCGCAGCACAGCTAGGCAAGAGAGGAAGAGCAAAGTACGAGTCGGGAGTTTGAGAGCAAGATCAGATGGGAGGCGTAAAGAACTTCCGAAGCTGCGCCCTTTCCTTCTTAAGTAAGCCCTCGCAACGCTTGGATGGAAACTGCAGGGGAGTCGAAAATACTACTCAAGAGTTCAACCCAGCCGATGACAAGGGGGCCCGGGACCACCCCGACGATCAAGTCGAGGTTCTCACCCAGGCGAACGGTTGTCATCACGAGGCGGGAAACCCAAAGGCGGCGGCCTGACAAGGCGCGCAGAACCGATACGGTTTTCGTATCGGAAACCGGCGACCTTCAATTGCGTGAGATCCGCACGCCAAAGATCGTATCTGCCACCTGAGGTGTGCCACGCGTCGGTATTTAACTGTAAAATCCTGCCAACGGCACCTCCGAAGACCTTTGAAGACCCAGTTCAAGAGTCGCAAAGGTGGACCCACCTCCGATGGAACGACTTCACCCCGGTGACCTTCCTCGGAGGTAGGTCCAGGGGGCCACTGTCGGTACCCTAAAAACCGTACACCCCCTGAGATTACAAAGATCTCAGGGGAAGGACGACTACTCGAGTTGAAGACCCTCGGAGGCCCACTTGTCAGAACATGACCGGACCAGCTTTTCCAACATGGTTAATCCCTAGGTCGCCACGTCTACTACTTAACCGGAGCTACCGCCCACAAGGGGGAAGCACCGGACTGAGTACCGAAATGACACCTCCGGACCTAACCCCTGACCGAGAGAAGCTCCGGACCTGACACGTGTCAAGTAGCCCCGGAGCTTCCTGCTTCCCGCAGCAAGCTCCGGAGCTGCCACGTAACTAAACATCGGAGCAAGCCGCCTCTAACCTCCGGGAGACCTTGTAACTGCTCCGGATCTTCAAAGGAGAGCCAAGGACTTCAAGACCTGTTTAAATGTCATTAATGTCATATTAATGACACTTAAACGGACGATCTTAACACCTGTAACTGCACTGTCGAAGCCCGTTACAGGATCGTTAACAACAATTAATCGTGTATCAATACTAGTAACTGCCAGGGCCACATGTCGGGCCAGGTAGCTTGTAACGGCCTGTCTTTGTACTATAAAAGGACAGGCCGATGATACACAGAGGGAGAGAGACGGTAAATCATACGTGATAAGCCAATACAACATCAAAACCCCCGTGGAGTAGGGTATTACGCTCAGGCGGCCCGAACCACGTAAGTCCTAGTGTCTCCAGTGTTAAACCGCAATTCACCTTCTTGAGTCTCCGCGCGCCCACACCGAACTACGAACTCCTTCAACACTTTAGCTGTGTCAGGAGATCTGCCGACTCCAACAGTCGACAATGGCATATGCACGTAGTGCATACGCCAACACAAGACATCCCCTTGTCAAGGATGGTCTTGGTTATTCTACGGAGATGAGGAAAAACGCCAAAACTCCCAAGAATGGCAAAGACTTGATTGTTTTGTCAAGGGAGGTTCATACAACAATAAGGGAAAGAACATCTCTACATCTCCTAAAATGCCTAAGAAAGAACCTCATCCCTTGTTCCATGATTTTGATGCGACATATGTTTTATTGAGGAACAAGTTTGGAGAGGCCTATGCTAGGTATGTTGGGCCACACCGCAAGAATCCTAAGCCTTGTGTGTGGGTTCCCAAGTGCCTCTTGACTAACATCAAAGGACCCAACACCGCTTGGGTACCTAAAGCCAAGGCTTAAATCTTTTTTGTAGGCATACTCCTCCAGTGGAACCAAATAGGTTCTTGATAGTGGGTGCACTAATCATATGACTGGAGAGAGGAAGATGTTTGTGGAGTATGAGCTAAATGAAGATCCAAGTGAAGGAATCTATTTTAGGGACAATAGCCAAGGAAAAATCCTCGGCACCGGTAAAATTGCTATATCCCCTAATAACACTCTTTCAAATGTTTTACATGTTGATTCATTTGATTATAACCTCTTGTCCATATCACAACTATGTGACAAAGGTTATAATTGTTTATTCACTAATGTTGTGTGACCGTCACAAGGGGAAGCAATGACTCAATTGCCTTTAAGGGTGTACTCAAGGGAAATCTCTATCTTGTGGATTTCTCCGCGGATAAAGCCCAACTTGATACATGCTTAATTGCAAAAACTAACATGGGATTACTTTGGCATAGAAGGCTAGCCCATGTTGGGATGAGGAATTTGCAGAAACTCCTTAAGGGCGAGCACATCCGGAGTTTAAAGAATGTTGTGTTTGAAAATGATAGGCCATGTAGCGCATGCCAAGTCGGAAAGCAAGTCGGAGCAAAACATCCATCCAAGAACATTATGACAACAACAAGACCATTGGAGCTTCTACACATGGATCTCTTTGGTCCAATAGTCTACATAAGTATTGGCGGTAACAAATACGGTCTTGTTATTGTTGATGATTTTTCACGTTTCACTTGTGTATTCTTTTTGCACGGTAAGAGTGAGACTCAAGGTGTCCTTAAGAAATACTTGAAGAGAGCTCAAAATGAGTTCTCCTTAAGTATCAAGACAATAAGGAGTGACAACGGTACTGAATTCAAGAATACTCAAGTTGAATAATTTTTGAATGAAGAAGGCATCAAGCATGAGTTCTCGTTCCCTACTCCCCTCAACAAAATGGGGTGGCTGAAAGAAAGAATATAACTCTAATTGAGATGTCAAGAACCATGCTTGATGAGTACAAGACGTCAGACCGGTTTTGGGCGGAAGCGGTTAACACTGCTTGTCATGCCATAAACCGGTTGTATCTTCATCGCATACTCAAGAAGACGTCTTATGAGCTCCTAACCGATAACAAGCCCAACATTTCCTACTTTCATGTTTTTGGGAGCAAGTGCTACATTCTCAACAAGAAGCCTAGGACTTTGAAGTTTGCTTTTAAGTTCGATGAAGGTTTCTTGCTTGGTTATGACTCAAACACCTACGCCTATCGTGTCTTCAACAAATCCTCCAGAATTGTTGAAGTAGCACGGGACATAGTGTTTGATGAGACTACTGGCTCCCAAGAGGAGCAAGTTTGTTGGTACCCTGCGTACCGGATACCCCTTGGAACTGCAAAGAGCACAAAGGAACTCCACCTATCTGAGTCAAGACTTACGAAGGCCCCACGTGTCACTCAGAACCAGACCTGCCTCCCTTCTATGGTTAGTCCCAGTGCCGCCACGTGTATCATAAAACTGGAGCTACATTCCATAAATGGGAAAGCTCCGGACTAGATACTTGTGTGGCACCCTCGGACCTAAACCCCGACAGAGGGAAGCTCCAGTACCGACACGTGTACAACAGCACCGGACCTACTCGTCCAAGACGGTAAGCTCCAGAGCTGCCACGCGTCCAACCGCCAGACCTTCAACCCCAACAGGCAGATTGGTGGACCTCCAATGGCTCGGACCTTAAAGGAACATTAAAGACTTCAAGATCTGATTATGTGTCATTAATGCTATCTTAATGACACACAATCGGATGACCCTTAATACCAGTAACGCCACCATTAAAGGGCGTTATCACTCTATTAAGGGGAATTAAGCAAAATAATTGTGTATTAGGCATCAGTAATCGCCAGGGCCACATGTCGGGCCAGGCTGATGATGTAACGGCCAGTCCTTGTACTATAAAAGGACTGGTCGAGCGATGCACAGGGGACTCTTCAAGACACTCGGTCTCTCACACACAAGTGCTCATACGCTCAATACAACAACAACAACACACCCGTGGAGTAGGGTATTATGCTCAGGCGGCCCGAACCATGTAAATCCTCATGTTAAATCGCCATCTTGCTCTGAATCTCCGCGCGCCCTTACCGAACTAAGAAACTCCATGGTATACTAACTGTAGTGCCGGGAGAATTGTCGGAATCAGACTCCGACAGTTGGCATGCCAGGTAGGGGCGCCTAAGATTCAAAGATGGTGAATTCTGCTGCTGGATCATCCAACGGTAACCACACTGAGCGACCTGCCGGGGGCAATCCCTCCAGCATGCAAAACAGCCAGCAGGTGATGTGGCCCCAGCAGGAGTCATGCCACCTCCGCCACCATCCGCACTGGTGAATCAACTCGGACAGCGAGATGGGTCATTCGCGTCGATCACTGCATCGGCGAACAACAACCCCGAACACGCACTTAATGTTGTGTGTGCCCTTCTCCAACGTCCACAGCCTCCGGGAGCACCCCAGGGTGCAATGGAACAGTGGAGAGCTGATGTGGACCATCTGGTTGCAGCAGCAGCCGATCGCATCAGCAATTAAGGTCCTCCCCCCTCGAGGCGAGCCCCATCACAGCATCGGACCTTGTCGGGTAGACTCGGTCTGCAAGCTTCACAGCACAGGAGGTGTGCTGAGTCTCAACAGGCATGTCGCTGCCTTCCGGGGCACGAAGTACTCACACGATAACGAGGCTTTCGACTCATGACCTCCAGGCGGAGCTCGATCGTTGTTACCGGCAACAGGACGGCCGCGTCAACATCGAGCGTGCTCGTGAGAGGCGAGAGGCTCGGGACAGTCCTGCTCCTAAGGGAGTAGGAGGAGGCTGTTCTGCTTTGGCCATGCACCTACGCATGGTCACATGGCCGCAGAAGTTCCGGCCTCACCTGCCGGAGAAATTTGACGGGACTGTTAATCCCGCCGAATTTCTTCAAATATACCCCACCGCTATCCTTGCGGCTGGGGGCAATGAGGCTGTGATGGCCAATTATTTCCCTATGGCTTTGACTGGGACTGCCAGGTCTTGGTTCATGAGCCTTTCGCCTGACTCCATCAACAGTTGGACGGAGTTGTGCCAATAGTTCACCGCCAATTTCGGGAGCTCATACACCTGACTAGGCACGGAACTGGATCTTTTTGCTGTCAAGCAAAAAGGGGGAGAGTCCTTACAATCTTTTATCCAGAGGTTCTTCCAGGTATGAAATAACATTCCTTCTATCTCAAGCATTTCTGTTATTGTAGCATTTAGACAGCGCGTTCGAGACAAGAAAATGCTGGAGAAGCTGGCGACCAAGGAAGTCACCAGCGTCGAACTCTTCAGCTTGGCAGACAAGTGCACCAAGGCTGCGGAGGGCCGTGAAATGCACTCCCAACCACCTCCGGAGGCAACCCAAAAATCCTCCAAGGGTGAAGCCACTACCTCCAGGAGTGGCAAGAAGAAGAAAAAGTCCAACGACAAGAAGAAGCCGTCGGCCGGCACACCTACTACCGCAGCTGCTGCAGCTCCGAGTGGCCGGGGGCCATGCCCCGAGAAACGACCTCGGCCGTCGTCTGAAGACGGTGGAAGCTCCAAGATGTGGTGTACCATACACAAGACGGACAACCATAACCTAGAAAATTGCTGAGAGGTCCAGAACCTTGCCGAGCGCTACAACAAGCGTCGGGAAGAAGCTCCTTTCCGTCAAAGGGAAGGAAAACAAAAAGTCGACGAAGCTCCAGGTGAAGAGGAGTTAGGCTTTCAGGACCCCAAAAAGGTCTTGAAGGCTGTTTACACCTCCGTTGATTACGACTCCGACGTCTCCGACAACGAGCGTTGGAAAACCATGAACACCATCTTTAGTGGTTCATGGGACATCACTTCCCGCCGTGTCCTCAAGACAATGTGGCGGGACATGGCCTCTGTAGCTCCCATCGCCAGGGCGGAGCCTCATCGGAAGTGGATGGATACCGTCATCACCTTCGATGCTTCGGACTGCCCTCGGAACATGATCGGAGCTGGTCAACTTCCACTGATGGTATCTCTGACCATCAATAACATCCAGCTCCACCACGTAATGGTGGACGGAGGTTTGGGGCTAAATCTCATAAGCTTCAAAGCTTTCGTCAAGCTTCAGCTCTGACCTTCGGATCTTTGCCCCTCCCGACCTTTCTCAGGAGTAGGTCCGGAGGCCATAACTCCACTTAGTGCCATTACTCTCCTGGTGACCTTCGGAACTCGGCAGAATTACAGGACCGAGAAGTTGGTCTTCGACGTGGCGCATATCAAATTACTGTTCAATGCCATCTTGGGCAGGCCAGCTTTGTACAAATTCATGGTTGTTGCTCATTATGGCTACTTGGTGTTGAAGATGCCAACACCCTCAGGCGTTCTTTGGATCTACAGGGACCGCACCACTGGAGTTACTGCTCTGGAAGAACACCACGTGCTTGCTACATCGCAGGAGGAAGAATCCAGAAAGGAGCACGCTCCGAAGCCACCGAGCATTCATCATCGAGGCTCAACCTCCACACCTCGTGTGCAACCAAGCGGCGACATCGATATTCCCTTTAAAGTCATCCAAATTAGTTCCGACGCTACTCAGACCACCCGTATATTGGGAGGTCTGAACGATAAATAGGAACTCACGCTCATCACTTTCCTCCTGGCTAATGTTGACGTGTTTGCCAGACAACCGTCACAAATGCCTGGGATCCCTAGGGAGGTGATTGAGCACAATCTGAAGATTTATCCCGATGCTCAGCCTGTACATCAGAAGCCTCAGAAGCAATCAGTAGAGCGACAAAACTTCATACGTCAAGAAGTGAAGAAGTTGCTCGAAGCTGGATCCATCCGGGAAGTCTTCCACCCAAAATGGATGGCAAACCCAGTCGTTGTACCTAAGGCCGGCGGGAAGCTTCAGATGTGTATCGAGTACACAACACTAAATAAGGCATCCCCAAAGGATCCATTCCCACTATCTAGAATTGATCAGATAGTGGATTCCACCTCCAGGTGTGAATTACTGTGTTTCCTAGACGCATATTTTGGGTATCATAAAATCAGAATGTCTAGGGGGGATGAAGAGCATACTTCCTTCATCACAGTAGATGGATTATACTATTACACTGCCATGCCATTCGGTCTCAAAAACGCTGCTTCAACGTTTGTGCGAGCTATGTATAAAACTTTTGGAGAGCTTATTAGAGATGTAGTGGAAGTGTATGTCAATGACATTGTCGTCAAGATCAAGAATAAGGAGTCATTTCTTGACACCTTACAAGCTGTCTTCGACAAGTTTCGAATCACGCGCACAAAGCTAAACCCAGACAAGTGTGTCTTTGGGGTTAGCTCCGGAAAGCTTCTTGGATTCTTGGTGAACCACCAAGGAATAGAAGCAAATCCAGCAAAGATTAAAGCTATTGAAGACATGCGGCCACCAGCTCGCATCAAGGATGTCCAGAAGCTGACTGGGTGTCTAGCTGCCCTCAGCCAGTTCATCTCAAGACTGGCGGAACGGGCGCTACCCTTCTTCAAATTACTGAGGAAGTCCGGACCATTCCAATGATCTGAAGAAGCAGAAAAGACTTTCCAAGAGCTAAAGCAGCTCCTCACCACTCTACCAACTTTGGTAGCTCCGAATCCTTGTGAGCCACTTCTACTTTACATTTCAGCAACTGACGAATTGGTCTGCATGGTCCTGGTTGCGGAAAGACTAGAACCATCCCCAATTCAGAAATCCAGACCCCTCCGGGAAGGTCCGGAGCTACCTGAAGGCGAGTCTGGGTCCAAGCCCCCAGACCTAGATCCTCGAGGTGAGATGCCAGAGGATCAACCTCCTCCAAATGAAGGAGTTACTGTTGTTGAACAAGAAGATCTGCACCCTTTCGGGAAGGTCCAGGTCACTTCAGAAGAAGCTCCGGATTCCTCCAGCAAGAACCCGGAGGTCCCCGAAGAAGGTCCGGACCCCTCCGGGAGGGTCTGAGTTGATTGGGAGGAAGCTCCAGGCCCCTCTGGGAGGGTCCGGACAGTCCAACGCCCAGTGTACTTCATCAGTGAAGTACTCCATGATGCCAATACTCAGTATCTAGAGGTGCATAAGCTGCTTTACGCAGTTCTTATCGCCTCTAGGAAGCTTCATCACTACTTCCAAGCTCACAAGATTTTAGTGGTAACCTCTTATCCACTGCGCGTAATCTTGCATAACCCCAACTCTAATAGGAACAATGCAAAGTGGGCAGCAGAATTGGCCGAGTTCGATCTTGAATTCATCCCAAGACAAGCGATCAAGAGCCAAGCATTGACTGATTTTGTGGTGGAATGGACCCCCTCTCCGTCAAATCCTGGGGGCCCCAGTGAGCAGAAGTCGGGACCCAAGGTTTCGGTCTTCACTGAGCCTCACTGGACTCTCTACTTCGACGGCTCCATGCAGAAGCAGGGGGCCGGAGCTGGAATCCTTCTCCTCGCTCCGACCGGGGAGAAGGTCAAATACATGGTTCACCTTGACTTCAAGGCGACCAACAACATGGCGGAGTATGAAGCACTAATCTACAGGCACAAGGTGGCACTATCATATGGTGTCAAGTAGCTGTTGGTAAAGGGTGATTTGCAGCTCATAATAAAACAAGTCAAAGGTGAATGCTGCTGCAACAACCCTCAACTAGCTGCATATCTACTCGAAGTCCAGAAGCTTCAGAAGGATTTCGAAGTCCTAGATCTTTGCCATGTTCAGCGTCTCAACAACGCTGAAGCTGACGAATTCTCGACGAAAGCCTCAATCAAAGCTCCGGTTGCCGACGGAACCTTCATCCGGAGATTGTCAAGACCAACGGCTCAGCCTGCAGAACTGAGCGAAGGGGGCGAGACCGGCACCTCAAAGCTGGCAGTCCCGATGGCCCTGTTACCATGCGTCCATCAAGGGTTGTAGGTGCTGCAGGAAGCTCCGAGCAACCCAGCACACAAGACTCAGAAGCTCAAGTTAGCTCCGATGCATGGATCTCGGAGATCCGGAGCTACTTGAAAGACAACATCCTTCCTGAAGACAATGTATCCGCTGACCGGATAGTCAGATTGGCTAAAAGATACACACTGGTAGAAGGGGATCTCTACTTGCGTGGTTCCAACAGTGTCCTAATGCGCTGCATTACAAGGGAAGAAGGCCGCAAGCTCCTCGCGGAAATCCATGGAGGCGAGTGTGGGAACCACATGTCTTCCTGCATGTTGGTCGGTAAAGCCTTCCAGCATGGTCTTTACTGGCCTACAGCACTCCAGGATGCAACCGAGCTAGTGAAGAAATGTGAAGCATGCCAGTTTCATGCGAAACAAATCCACACACCAGCTCAACCTCTACAAATGATACCTCCGACATGGCCATTCGCCGTGTGGGGTATGGATATTTTGGGACCTTTCCCAAGAGCCGTCGGAGGTTAAAAGTTCTTGTATGTCGCCATCGACAAGTTCACCAAGTGGCCGGAAGCAACTCCAGTTGTGACAATAAATAAGCAATCAGCTATCAATTTCTTGAAGTCCATAGTATGCATATTTGGAGTCCCAAACAAGATCATAACTGACAATGGGACCCAATTCACAAGCTCTGCATTGCAAGATATTGCAAAGACCTCGGCATTCAAGTAAGCTATGCTTCCGTAGCTCACCCGGCAAGCAATGGCCAAGCTAAGAGAGCAAATGCAGAAATCCTAAAAGGACTCAAGACCAGCACATATGAGCGCCAAAAAAAACATGGAGCAAACTGGATTGAAGAGCTTCCGCCCACCTTGTGGGCAAACAGGACAACTCCAAACCGGTCAACTGGAGAGACACCCTTCTTCCTGGTGTACAGAGCTAAAGCAGTCCTTCCTCCGGAAATCACCTTGGGGTCGCTCCGGGTCCGGACCTTCGATGAAGCCACGCAGGGCCAGCTCCGGCGTGAAGACCTTGACCTCGTTGAAGAGGGATGGTGCCGAGCAGTTGTTCGAAATACACGAGACCGCCAAGCGCTCCGACGCTATCACCAAAGGCATGTGCATAACCGACAGCTCGAGGAAGGTAATCTAGTGCTACAGAGAATACAAACTCGAGAAGGGTTAAACAAACTTTCCCCCAGCTGGGAAGGACCCTTTCGAGTGATCAAAGTATCCCATCCCAGATGCGTTCGCTTGGCAACCGAGGATGGGACACCGCTCCCTAATCCTTGGAAAATTGAGCACCTCCGTATGTTCTACGCTTAATATCACAGAGGTGAGTCGGTAATTACATATGATGTATGTTATAGCATCATTGTACAGAGTTGGGTGACTCCTCCGGGAGGACAGCCGGACCTTTCTCGGAAGGTCCGCAAAGTTCAAGCAACACTTGACACAGTCTCAGAACTAAAAGTGTAGCTAGTTACCTTGGGTCAAACAAGAAATGCAACACACTTAGCCAGGTTCTGTATCCTAAGAGTGTACTTGTTTCCCCTATACCCCGGACCTATACTGAAATACATCAGTATGTGAAAATAGACTCCACGTGCATTTATACGTGCTCATTATTTTTTATTTTTCTCTTTCTTGTCTATAACAAAGTTGTGCAATTCTCAAGAAACTTTAGCTTGAACAATACATATATAATTCATGTTGCATTGTTAATTCTTTTGGGTCTTAACATTGTTGAATGGCCTACTCGCCTGGACGCCAAGCCAATCTAGGTATGGAGTGTGCTATCGACTTAGCCTGGTCGTGCACCCTAAGTACGCCACTCTACCTACACCCCGATAGGCCTGAGTAAGGTGAGTCCAGAAAACGATCGGACCTGGAGAAAATAAGCAAATACACTTGATTGTATATAGAATTGTTGTCGGCCTAAAACTTTCTTTCGAGAATAGTAAGCCGCAAACAGGTTATAGATAAGAAACATATTTTACTGTTTTTCTTGACTTCAGTGTGCAGGAAAAAAATCTCATGATGATGGTGGATGATGCTGGAGATATCAAAGCTTCGACATCCCCTAAGGTGGCCTGCTGTCGATGTTTTAAACATTGATAGTAGGCATCGCCAGAGCTATCAAGTTCTGACAAATCCAGGGAGCCAGCCGTCAACATGAAGAAAATATGGTAGAAGGACACCCGAATGGGGTCTGTTGTCGACGCTCTACATGTTGACAGTGGTCGCTGCCGGAGCTACTAAGCTCCGACAACCCCAGAGGACCAACTGTCAACGCTCTACATGTTGACAATGGTCACTGCCGGAGCTACAAAGCTCCGACAACCTCAGGGGGCCCTGCTATCGATGACTTCAGACCTACACTCTACAAGTTCGAAGCACGCAAGTCTTCAACAAAATGTTACATCCTTTTGGTACATGTTCGCAATCAAATTGTGTACATCTACCATGGGGCCATGTGAGACAAAGGTTATAGACAAAAAAATGAAATTCATAAATTTCTTGGATTTCATTCATCTGAAGGCAAGAGATTACAAAATTGAGGGAAATAAGAGAAGATACAAGTGGGAGCTACAAGGAGAAAGTCATAAATCCTACGGAAGAACGAGGCAACCTTCTGGGCAACCTCCGACACGCTAGCCTTGGCGACATCTCCCTCTCCATCGATGGGACCTTGAAGCACCGGATCTAGTGGGAAATGAGGATCCTGGCTTGTGTAGCACGTCAGCATGTATTCTGCGACATTCTGCGCAAGGGATTTTCCTTCAGTTTCCAACTGATACGTGATGACATCACCCATCTTGTTGAGTTTTTTGCCAGCCGATCACATTCAATGCATGGTCCAGGTCTGGCTCCGGATCGTCCGGACGCACAGGACTAAAGCCTAGCGGCGTCAGCGCGTCATTTTCTTTACCCAAGAAGTCCCATACTTGTTGGGACTCCGCAGCCCTTGAGCCTCGCATCTCTTCCAAGGACCTCTTGGTTGCTGCAAGCTCCAAACCCTCCTGGGCAAGGCGCTCAACCTCTTTGGCGTGTTGCTGAATCCTTTCAGCAATTTGCCTTTTGAGGTTGGCAAGCTCCTCTTCCCAGACGTGGATCTTGTTCCGGCGGTCAACCAGGTCTTTCTCCCGGCCTCGCACCTTCTTCTCCCTGGCAGCGACTTCGTTCTCCCTTTTGGTAAGGTCTTCAACCTCCGGAGATGGTGCCGCTGGTACATCTTCATTCCTGTGGTCCGGCGCTACCACGGGATCTTTGGGAGATGAGTCGAGGTCCAGAACCTCGACAGCTGGTGCCGGAGCTGCCGAGACCTCAACCACCACCTGGGGCGGTGCTGGAATTGGAGCCGGAGCCTTCGCCTGCACAGCATCAGCTGCTGTCACAGGAACCGGAGCTTCAACCCCTTTTTTGGATACCCTATGGATGAAGGACGAAGAAACTAAAATATGATACAACAAAAACAATCAACTGAGGTAAAAAAGAAAATTTACCTTGGGAGACTTCCGCTCCAGCTAGCGCAAAACCTTTTCACCGGATGATCAGAGCCCGACCCAGTCGCAATTGGGGTAGTGGCTTCGGAAGGCCCTTCGGAGCTTACTGTCACCGTCAGCGATGTCTTGGTTGGGGCCTTCCTCGACTGGGAAGGACCCTCGTACCTAGAGACCTTAGCTGGCCCCAGCGCAGGAGTCACCTGGGCGGAGCTGACATTATGGGGATACGTCGATGCTGGAGTTGTCGTTGTCGTCGAAGACCTCCCCCGTTGGGGAGAGGGAGCTGTTGTGGAAGGAGCAGGTCTGACGGGCTTCCCGTCAGAGTGCTTGAACTTCCTCTTTCGGGTGGAGGGCTCCGCCAACTCTTTACCCTTGCCAACGACTTTAGCTCTTAGTCTCGAGGCGGAAGAAGGGCCACCCTCGGAAGCTCCTGGGATCACCAATCTGGTGGTCGAACGCCTCTCTACCTCGCCGAGGTCGCCAAGCACTGGCATCTTCCTCCGGAGCTCCCTGCTAAACTCCGCCTCCATGTTTAAAGGAAGGAAAGCCGCCGGCGGAGTTAAGTCGCCGCCCTCGACGTCGATGCCATGCTAGAACTTCTTGAGATGAAGCTCCAAAGCAGCGCCTTCCAGATTGGACTTCAGACTGGTCTCGATCCGGTCATCGTCCATCATGCTGTTGAGGACCCAAGTGAGCTTCTCCCTCTTCTTCAGCGGAGCCCACCTGTTGACCATGAAGTTGCAGAAGACCGCCTGGGGGGTCACCCCTCCTTCCACACATTGGCGGATCTTGGTCAAGGCAGGGTTGAAGGCATCTGACAGCACTGGAACTTCACTCGAGGCGTCGGTGTCAACATTGGGACGACCTTCGGGCAGCTCCAGCTTCTCGTGCTCCCTTGCCGTGACGACAACCCAATCCTTCTTCCAATCGTCCCACTAGACGGAAGGGAACGACCTCAAGTACTTGTAGGGGAATTTCTTGTGCTTCACAAAATAGTAGAAGCCAAGATACTCGTTACTCTTGCTGGTGGTGTGGATGGTGAAGAAGGTAGGGAAAAGCTCGACGCGGGGGGGGGGGGGGGGGGGAATACCCACCCACATCTCGCAGAAGTGGACGAAAGTTGACACAAGAAGAATGGAGTGGGGGGCAAGGTAGTACAACTGCAGACCATAGAAGTCTAACAGCATCAAAAGGAAGGTTGAAAAAGGTGGGATCCGTCCCACCATGGCGTACGCAGAGAAGTACACCATATCGCCGCCGTACTTCTTATTGAGCGGAAGCTCGCCGGCGCGAACAAGGTGGTTGAAGGAGTTGCTGGACCACCCCATGTAGGTCCGGACCTTCTTCAAATCGTCGTCGTCGTGAGACAGCTCTTGCGGAGACCCAACTCCATCGCAGCACAGCGGGGCGAGAGAGAAAAAGCAAGCAAAAGTTTGTAGGATTCGAGCGCAAGTTCAAATGAAGGCATAAGGAATCCCCAAACAGTGCACACTTTCTTTCTTATGTAAGCCCCCGCAACGCTTGGATAGAAACCGCAGAAGGGCCAAGGATACAGTTCAAAAATTTCACCCTGCCAATGACAAGGGGGCCCAGGGCCACCCAGACGATCAAGTCGAGGACCTTACCCTAGGCGAACAGTTGTCATGATGAGAGGCGGGAAACCCTAGGGCGGCGGCCTGACAGGGCGCGTGGAACCGATACAGTTTTCGTATTGGGATCCGCCTACCTTCAATTGCGTGAGATCCGCACGCGCAGATCTCACCTGCCGCATCCTGAAGATGCCACGCGGCGATGGTTTAACTGCGAACCACCACCTCAACGGCACATCCAAAAACCCTTGAAGACACGGCGCAGAAATCGAAAAATGGACCCACCTCCGGCAGAGTGACTTAATCCAAAATGTCTCTCCCAGAGGTGGGACCAAGGGGCCACTGTCGGTACCCTGCGTACCGGATACCCCTTGGAACTACAAAGAGCACAACATAACTCCACCTATCTGAGTCAAGACTTCCGAAGGCCCCATGTGTCACTCGGAACTGGACCTGCCTCCCTTCTATGGTTAGTCCCAGTGCCGCCATGTGTGTCATAAAACTGGAGCTACATTCCATACATGGGAAAGCTCCGGACTAGATACTTGTGTGGCACCCCTAGACCTAACCCCCGACAGAGGGAAGCTCCGGTACCGACACGTGTATAATAGCACCGGACCTACTCGTCCAAGACGGTAATCTCCGGAGCTACCACGCATCCAACCGTCGGACCTTCAACCCCAACAGGCAGATTGGTGGACCTTCAATGGCTCGGACCTTCAAGGAACATTAAAGACTTCAAGACCTGATTATGTGTCATTAATGCTATCTTAATGACATATGATCAAATGACACTTAATACCAGTAACACCACCATTAAAGGGCGTTATCACGCTATTAAGGGGAATTAAGCACAATAACTGTGTATTAGGCATCAGTGACCGCTAGGGCCACATGTCGGGCTAGGATGATGATGTAATGGTCAGTCCTTGTACTATAAAAGGACTGGTCGAGCGATACACAGGGGACTCTTCCAGACACTCTGGTCTCTCACACACAAGCGCTCATACGCTCAATACAACAACAACAACAACACACCCGTGGAGTAGGGTATTACGCTCAGGCGGCCCGAACCACGCAAATCCTCGTGTCAAATAGCCATCTTGCTCTGAATCTCCGCGCGCCCTAACCGAACTAAGAAACTCCACGGTCTACTAACCGTAGTGCCGGGAGAATTGCCAGAATCAGACTCCGACAAAGTTGATCATCATGTGCTATATCAAGAAGAAGCTCCACAAGTGGTGATAGGAAGGATGGCACTTGGAGACATACGACCACAAGAGCAACCTCAAGAATCAAGTGATCATCCTATTCCTCAAGCAAGTTCTTCCTTAAATGATCATACTCAAGTTCCCCAAGATGCGCTCCAGGAAGATGAAAATGGAGGCATCAATCAAGGGGGAGACAATGAAGATGAGGAAGACGAAGATGAAGATTCAAGACCTCAAGCGCCTCACCCAAGAGTGCACCAAAGTGTTCAACGGGACCATGACATTGACAACATACTTTGAGACATCTCCAAGGGGGTAAATACTCAATCTCGTGTTGCAAAATTTTGTGAACATTACTCTTTTGTTTCTTCTTTGGAGCCTCACAAGGTTGAAGAAGCACTAAGAGATCCAGATTGGGTGATGGACATGCAAGAAGAGCTCAACAATTTTGAAATAAACCAAGTATGGAAGCTCGTGAAGAGGCCTAATGCGAATGTTGTAGGCACTAAGTGGGTGTTCCACAACAAACAAGACGAGCATGGGGTGGTTACAAGGAACAAGGCACGACTTGTGGCCAAAGGGTATTCACAATTCGAAGGTTTGGATTTTGATGAAACCTTTGCTCCCGTAGCTAGGCTTGAATCAATTCGTATATTACTTGCCTTTGCTACTCACCATGATTTAAGCTATATCAAATGGACGTCAAGAGTGCATTCCTGAATGGTCCAATCAAGGAATAGGTATATGTGGAGCAACCCCCCGGCTTTGAAGATCAAGAATTCCCAAATCATGTGTACAAATTGTGTAAGGCTCTCTATGGCCTCAAACAAGCTCCTAGAGCTTGGTATGAGTGCCTTAGAGACTTTCTAACTCAAAATGGTTTCAAAATTGGAAAGGCAGATTACACTCTATTCACTAAGCACTTTGATGATGATTTGTTTGTTTACCAAATATATGTCGATGACATTATATTTGGTTCTACTAACAAAGCTTTTTGTGATGAGTTTTCCAAGATAATGACGGAAAGATTTGAGATGTCCATGATGGGGGAGTTGAAGTTCTTCCTAGGTTTTCAAGTAAAACAACTCAAGGAGGGCACATTCATTAGTCAAACTAAGTACACACAAGAAATACTCAAGAAGTTTGACATGGACAAGGCCAAACCCATCAAGACTCCAATGGCAACTAATGGGCATATCGATCTTAATGAAGATGGGCCAAGTGTGGACCAAAAGGTATATCGCTCCATGATAGGTTCATTACTTTACTTATGTGCATCTAGGCCCGATATAATGCTTAGTGTGTGTATGTGTGCTAGATTTCAAGCTGCACCTAAAGTGTGTTATTTGACCGTCATTAGGAGAATTCTTAGATATTTGGTTCACACACCAAGCCTAGGACTTTGGTACCCCAAAGGTTCTAAGTTTAACATAATTGGATATTCTGATGCGGAATATGCGGGATGCAAAGTTGATAGGAAGAGCACTCCGGAACTTGCCAATTCCTTGGTAGATCTCTAGTGTCTTGGTCCTCAAAGAAAGAAAACTCCATTGCTCTTTCCACAGCCGAAGCGAAGTATGTCGTCGCCAGAAGTTGTTGTGCACAACTTCTTTGGATGCGACAAACTCTTAGGGATTATGGCATAAACTTGCACCATATTCCCCTCCTATGTGACAATGAGAGTGTCATCAGAATAGCCCACAATCCAGTTGAACATTCAAGGACCAAACACATCAATATTCACCACCACTTCTTGAGAGATCACTCCATCAAAGGAGACATTGCAATCTTCCATGTGAGAACCGAGAAACAATTGGCTGACATTTTTACCAAACCCCTAGATGAGAAAAGATTTTGTGAACTTAGGAGTGAGATCAATATCTTAGATTCTCGAAATGTGGCTTGAGTCTTGCACATCTGATTGTTATATTCAAAAATTCACACATGCCTGCGAAAAACTCATCCTCCTCAATTTTCTACAAATTATTTTGAAATTACTGAATTTTTGTGAATAATGGTCATAGTTTGATTGTTGATTGCTTACTGACCATGTTTGCAAAGATCTTTTGTGAAAATATAGTCCAAAAGGATCAAATCTCCACTAAAAACTCAATATATAGGAGGTTTCAGTCTTAGGACCGGACTAGTCCACCCGAGAGCCGAACTAGTCCGGTGCTTTAGAATAGTCCGAACCCAGTCCGCAGGCCGGACAAGTCTGGGTCGCCAACCGGACTAGTCCGGCCCTTGGGGACTTAACCTCCCCTAGACGCCCTCGACCTCTCCACTTCATTCAAACACTCTCTCTCTCTCCAAAACGCACGAAAGCTGCCCCAAATCGGTAATTTTTTTATTCCAACCACAAAATCTCGATTCTAATATGTGGATTGAGGACCTAGGGTGCGTGGGAACTCTTCCCCAAGCATCAGAGGTCGATTCCTCACCCACATTTTGTCAAATCAAAGATTTGAAGAGGTATTCTTGACCTAACCTGATGAGGACATCACAACAGCCGAGACGCGCATTGAACTGCAAGGACCAATCACAAGAGCACGGGCACGGTTATTAAATCAGCAGGTGAATTCGTTCTTAACTTCTTTTGCATGTGAGTTTTAGAATAGATTGCTATGTGATGATTTAATTGTTATTAGGAATAATGGAGTAGATCAAAAAGTGAAGGAAGGAGGCCTTGGGAGCGTGGAGAACCACCTGGGACGTCCACAAGTAGATGGAAACAGTTTACAACTCGGACTCAAGTTCAACTCGGAGCCCAGGAGCAGTCCACCTTCCAATGGTTCTGGTCCCACCTCAAAATTCCTCCGGAGTCATTGGGAATCGTCGAAACAAGTCGAGTCCAGATTTCTGTCTGGTGCTGCACTACCGAATCGGGCCTTTGGGCCTTGTATCCCGTAAGAGTCCATTAGGGACGCGTTTAATCGTGTTTTGGTCGAACCCTAGCCTATAAATACTGCAGCCGCTGGTCATATTCGGTGGGTTTTGCTTAGATCAATAAAATCGCTGTTCTACGGTTTGTGAGACCCCAATTTCGCGATTTCCGATCGTGTCTTCTACGTTCTTGCTCGTGTTCTCGATTGCACTTGCAGGGATTAGCCTTCTTGGCGAGGTCAAGCGTGTGCAGCACGGTTGATAACCAACGGAGTCGTGGTGTAGTGATTGCAGGGGTACTCGAACCGCTCGAGTGCCGCGGATCATCAACGTCGAGTTCTCCACCCCAATCGACATACCTTTCGGAAGATCGGGCCTAAACCTACTCATCAATTGGTATCAGATTTACAGGTTGCCCGTGAGGTATCTTTGTTTTCCTTCCTTCCATTAGATCAATTTTGTTTCGTACCTAGAGTCCACAGAAAATCCACAAAAAAAATTAGGTTGTTTTTACCGCTTCCCAGACTATAGTGCCTGCAGTTTCGTTTTTCAGTTTGCATTGTTGAGTTTGCATTCGTGTGGTTGAGTCTTGTTGCTGGTTTAGCTTTGTGTTTTTGGGTCCTAGTTATCGTGTTTCGTCCTTGTTTTCTTGCTATTCGACACCTATTCCACAATCCCTAAATAACAAACCGATCCGCCACGTTCATCGGTTTGCCCTAGCTAGCCGCCTTGCGTGAACTCCCGCATCGCCAGCCCTAGATTAGGTGACAAATCTTTGTGCCATTCATCCTTGAATAATCACACACCACCCCATTAGTTGCTGTGCAAATTCCCGATCGTTTTCGTATCCGATTGCGAGTTCTGTTCTCAAACCGAGTTGGAATCAACATCTAAAAAATCGTAACTCGGATAGCCTACCTTAAAACGACCATAACTTTCGCATACGAACTCGAAATCGAGCGAATTTTTTTTCAAATTCATCTACGCGAAATTTCGCATCTGATTTTCTGCTGCATAGCCACGTTCGGAGAAATTATATTGCCCAAATTCCCCTCGGAAGATAGGGTATCCGGCCTCCGAAGTTTCAGCACGAATTTTAAAGAATCTTCTTGATTTTCTATAGGCCGCATATTACATCCAATTGAGCTGCAAATTTGTGTGCTTCCTATATTTGTGCTACTGAGTAAAGAAAAAATATCAAAAAAATATTACAAAAAAGAAAAAAAAATAGTGAAGAGCACGCATATTAAAGCAATTGGCCTATACCACTTGGTGCTGTTTGTTTGGTTATATCATTATGTCTTTCTTTTGCCTTGATACTTCCTTGTGTTGTGCTAGGCTCTAGGGCACTCAGTTGACCAGCAACAGTTTCCTACATTGAATACTTATTCAACTTTGTTTAGCTATTAACGATTTTCTGCTTATTAGCCACCATATTGTGCCATCCAAGCTCCACCTTTCTCTTGAGCATAACAGGTACCTTTGCAATCACCCCACGCTTCATTGGTTCATATCACCGTCCACACCACCTGCTGTGTCGGTAAGAACACTTGTAAGAGCGTGGTAAGACGCTTGAGCGAGAGAGATTGTTTTCTTCCACCTTCCATATTGTCACTGTAGTTGATAGGGATAACATTTTTTTGTTATCTTTTGTTTCCTACTAACAATGGCAGGAGAAGAAATTAATGACGAATGTGTTCGACATGTTGAGTTACGTGATATGTTCGCCAAATACAACGCAGCAACGGAGGAGTCATTGGCGAACTTGACTCGCCAATTGGATGACCTTGCTCTTCGGATGAATACTTTTGAGGCTCGGTTGCCTCTCGCTGGAAGACAAGAAGACAATG
Organism: Tuctoria greenei; assembly: GCA_036927565.1. Lineage (NCBI taxonomy): Eukaryota > Viridiplantae > Streptophyta > Magnoliopsida > Poales > Poaceae > Tuctoria > Tuctoria greenei. Next base: position 123,148,674 of record JAYESD010000006.1, read on the forward strand.
CTTATGATGAACTGGAAGATCATAGTAATCAGCCAAGACTGCCACTTTATCGTCGAGGTATGGGAGGTAATAATCATAACAATTATAACCGCCCTCCTGATGATCCTTTTGCTAAAGTGAAATTTACTATACCCTCTTTTTCTGGTGCTTATGATGCTGAGGCTTATCTTGATTGGGAGATGACAGTAGAGCAAAAATTTAATTCCCATCTTGTTCCTGAACAACATAGAGTTCGTCAAGCCACTAGTGAGTTTAAGGACTTTGCTATCATATGGTGGAATGAACTTGTTAAAACTAGAACTGATCCTCCAACATGGGATAGATTAAAGAAAGCTATGTGTGTTCGATTTGTTCCTCCATCTTTTTAGCGGGACCTTCGCAAAAAATTGCAGCGTTTAGACCAAGGTAACATGTCCGTAGAGGAGTATTATCAAGAGTTACAAAAGGGTATGCTGCGTTGTGGGGTAGTAGAGGACATGGATGATAAAATAGCTCGTTTTTATGGGGGGTTGAGGCGTGAAATTCAGGACATTGTTGATTACAAAGAATATGATATTGTTAACAGATTGTTTCAGCTTGCTATGTTGGCAGAAAAAGAATTGCAGGGCCGACAACAACAGCAACAACGCACGAGGAGCAACTTCACGCCGCGTGCAGCAACTACACCATCCAAAACAGCACCATCTTCGGCCCCCCGTGCAGCGACTACACCACCCAATGGCGGCCAACGAACTATACCTGCTGCTCCACCTTCTCGCGTGCCGGAAGGCAGCAAGGCGACATCATTCAAGCCTTCGTCGTCCACTCCTTCTACGGGTCGTACTTCCAACATTAAGTGTCACTGCTGCCAGGGACTTGGTCACATGATGAGAGATTGCCCGAGCAAACGAGCATACATAGCACGCGACGATGGAGGGTATGATAGTACTTCGGATGTTGAAGATGAATATTCTCTTGCTACTGACTTTACAGATCCAAATGACGAACACACCGAAGAAGAGGTACTTGGTACAGCGGCGACGGAGAACTATAGGAGCATCATTGTGCAGCGTGCCTTGAGCTCCAAAGTGGAGACCAATGACAAGCTACAATGACACAACCTCTTCCACATGTTTCTCGTCGTCAAGGACTGCCGTGTACACACTATAATTGATGGAGGTAGCTGCAATAACTTGGTAAACACGAACGCCGTCAAGAAACTCAGTTTGACAACAAGAGCACACCCTCATCCGTACCACATTCAATGGTTCAACAACAGCGGTAAGGTTCGGGTAACACAAAGCGAGAATCCATTTTTCAATTGGTTCATACCATGATTTTGCTGATTTTGATGTTGTTCCTATGGATGCTTGTTCTCTTTTATTGCGTCGTCCTTGGGAATTTGATACAGATGCTATTCATCATGGTAGAACCAATAAATATACTCTCATGCATAAGGGAAAGAAAATCACTTTGCTCCCCATGACTCCTGCTGAAATTGTGCATTTTGAGAAGAGTAAAATTCGTGAGGGCAAATCAACTAAATTAGAATCTGAAAAACAGCAAGTTATTAAGTTAAAATCACCATCATTGCTCGCGGATGAAGAAGATGAACTTGAGTCGAGGATGACTCCAATTCAAGAGTGGGAGGATGATGAGGACATCACAACAGCGGAGACGCGCATTGAACTGCAAGGACCAATCATAAGAGCACGGGCACGGTTATTAAATCAGCAGGTGAATTCGTTCTTAACTTCTTTTGCATGTGAGTTTGAGAATAGATTGCTATGTGATGATTTAATTGTTATTAGGAATAATGGAGTAGATCAAAAAGTGAAGGAAGGAGGCCTTGGGAGCGTGGAGAACCACCTAGGACGTCCACAAGTAGATGGAAACAGTTTACAACTCGGACTCGAGTTCAACTCGGAGCCCAGGAGCAGTCCACCTTAAAACAGACGTCCAGGAGGCATACGGACTCCGTTTTCGACGTTCTACATATGCACGAAAAGAGGAGAAGATTAAATTTCCAATGGCTCTGGTCCCACCTCAAAATTACTCCGGAGTCATTGGGAATCGTCGAAACAAGTCGAGTCCACATTTCTGTCCGGTGCTGCGCCACCGAATCGGGCCTTTGGGCCTTGTATCTCGTAAGAGTCCATTAGGGACGCGTCTAATCGTGTTTTGGTCGAACCCTAGCCTATAAATACTGCAGCCGCCGGTCATATTCGGTGGGTTTTGCTTAGATCAATAAAATCGCCGTTCTACGGTTTGTGAGACCCCAATTTCGCGATTTCCGATCGTGTCTTCTACGTTCTTGCTCGTGTTCTCGATTGCACTTGCAGGGATTAGCCTTCTTGGCGAGGTCAAGCGTGTGCAGCACGGTTGATAACCAACGGAGCCGTGGTGTAGTGATTGCAGGGGTACTCGAACCGCTCGAGTGCCGCGGATCATCAACGTCGAGTTCTCCACCCCAATCGACATACCTTTCGGAAGATCGGGCCTAAACCTACTCATCATAACCACAAAATCTCCGAAATTCAATTCTTCTTGGTCTATTGATAGAAACTTCTTCACAAATATTGTTGTCCACATCATTGTGATCATGTACCTCCATTTTGGTGGTAGGATCTGTAGTTTTTGCAAAATTGCTCTAGATTAGGGTTCTTGCTGTGTGAACCGGACTAGTCCGGCCATAGGGCGGACAAGTCCAGCTAGGCACAGACTAGTCTGGCCCTTGCGCGGACAAGTCCGTGTTACACAGTAAAAACCCTAAACTAAATCGATTTTGTGAATTCTACCACCATATCTCTACTTCTTTGTACTCATACACATTCCTTTGCATCTCTTATCAGCAATCATGTCGGATTCCAACTACGTTCCCCTCTCCGACTCCGAAGCCGAAGCGGGAAGGCGAGCTTGTTACCCCCGAAAGCACGAGGAGGACCAGCTTGTCATGGCATACCTTGAATCCCAATCGGAGGCAAGGAAAGCAAAGAAACAGCAAAGGGAAGCCCATATCTCTGCTGCAGCCGAGGCAGCCTCGAAGAAGAAGAGACTTGTGACTATGGGGGAGAGGGCTAGAACCCAGGAGGCAAGGACCTCCAAGGACAAGGGCAAGGCCCTGGTAGATGTTGCACCCAAGAAGAGGGTTCTAGTTGCCAAAAAGCCAGCAAGCAAGGCCAAAAAGGGTGCCTCTCAACCCATTGGTCCCTTGAGGATGTCATCTCCTGCAAGGAACCCAAACCGTGCAGCAGCCTTTGATGCCAACATCTTCAAAGGCAAAGGGGCTGAGGAGGCAAGAAAGCTCAGGAAGATCAATGTTTGTGGATCCCCGATTTTGGTGTGACTTCCACTATGACTACTTCAGGACAGTTTATATGTCCAAGCAAACTCCAGTCACCGATGCTCAGTGGATTGACTGGGATTACATGGCCCCAAAGGATCATTTGGCCTTCAATGTTGTGATTGAGGCCATAGAGCGTCATGGATTGAAGAAGTTCATGGGTTTTTAATATGACTGGAATGTGGAAGTCATTGCCCAATTCTACTCTACTATTTACTTCCACACCGATGGGGATTAGAGGATCACTTGTATGACAGATGGAGAGCAATACTCCACCACTTACTGGGAGTTTGCTCAGCTACTAGACTTGGAGGATCAACTGGAGAATGAGATCATCATTTCCAACCTAAGACCAGTTGATCGAGACACTTCGGAGTACATGTACCTTTTGAGGTGGGACACGTAAAGAACATCAACCCCTTCTACAGTGTCCTAAACCGAGTGCTCTGGAAGACAATTGCCCTCAAGGTTGGAGATGCGGGGATTATCCAAGGTAACTTGAGGCACCTAATGTTGCTAATTGATGGAGATGTCTGTTTCAATGTGGTGGCCTACATCTTTGACGACATCTTCAACATCTCACATACTCCAAACCAATCATGTGGATATGCTCCGTACATCATGTACATGATCGAGAAGGTGTCTGGGCTCAACTTCAAGAAGTACATCATTCATAGAAGGCTTCGTCCTCAAATTCCACCTCCGGAGCCGACTGCCCCTTGTAGGAAGAATGCAGATCCCCCCGCTTCTTCCTCACACTTCGTGCCATCACCTCCTGCACCTCCTCCTTCATCACAACGCAGCAGTGGCTTCCTCAAGTGCTTTAAGGCCGTCTTCTCCTCTTGTCGGAAAGCAGAAGTTCGGCAACGTCGCATGGAGCATCGCCAAGAGAAGTATCTCAAGGCGATGTGCGATAAGCTAGACATCCCAATGTCTCCCGCCATGGAGAGTTATGGGGAGATGACTCCATTCCCGAAGTTCACCGCCGAGGAGCTCTCTCAATTCGGTGAAGTTGATACCTCCACGGCAGCTCCGTCCGAAGATGATGCCAATGATGATCCGGAGGCCACAGAGAGCGACAGTGGGCACCAAGGGCGAGACGATGACGACGATGATGACGCTGATGATGATGAAGAGTAGGTCTAAGGACTCTTCTTTATCTGTCTTCCTTATTGGTGTCTGGATGCCAAAGGGGGAGAGATTGGAAAGGGAGTACTTAGAAAGGGGGAGAGATTGAAAAGGGGGTACTTAGATAATAGTTTTATGGGGGAGAGATTGATCCACTATGGACTTATGTTTTAACTCTATTTCAATTGTTGTAAGACTTAATTCATGTATCTTGTCTGAATTGTGATGTTATGCTTGAGTTACATGTTTCATCTTGCATGCTTGGTACCTTATCACAATTTATGAGCACATCACTTAGGCACCCCACGATAACATTTATATGTATGAGAACTCTCTCAATTTCTCTTATACATGATGTATACATTGAGGGGGAGTCACTCATACAAGTACATGTTATGAAAATGAATTATTATCCTTTTTTTTGAAGTCTTAATGTGTTGTCATCAATCACCAAAAAGGGGGGAGATGGAAAGTGCATCTAGGCATCCCCGTGGGTTTTGGATGATTGATGATGACAATTAAGAGACTAATGAGCTGAGTTGATCTTAAGCACAGGTGTAATGGTTGAAATGAGATGAAAACCTTCAAAAAGAAAAGATCAAAACGGGCGTCAAAGACTCAAGCGTAGAAACTAGGGTTTCTATAGTATTGAACTTAAGTGAGTCGTATCATGTGTGAGGGTGGATGTATCATGTGCATTGAGATCATTCTAGAGGGCTCAAAGTGGTGGTTGAGAGAAAAACCTAAGTGAGAAGCCAATATGAGGGAAAACCCTAGGAGGCCAGACTAGTCTGGGCCTCAGGGCCGGACTAGTCTGGGCAGTCAGAGAAGTCCGCTTTGGGGCGGACTAAACGTCTCTGGATGAGTTCGGACTTGTTCGTTGTGTACGGACTAGTCCGTTCATCCCTTAGTAAAGTTGGAGCTAAGTCACTGAAGACCAGACTTGTTCATTTTGGAACAGACCAAAGCTATCTGGAAAAGTTTCAACTTGTCTGTTAAAGTGCAGACTAGTCCATTTGAGACTTAGCGATATAAACCAAGAAGAAAACCCTAGAGGGCCGGACTAGTCCGCCCCTGTGGCCGGAGTAGTTCGGGCCTACTTAGATGTTTCCGTTTTGGTACAGACGAAAGCTCTTTGTCCTACTTCGGACTAGTCCGTAGTGAACCAGACTAGTCCATATTGTCTGTGGCTGTTGGAAATTCAAACGTTGGTGCGCACGTCATCTGTTTTATCGATCGATGACATGAAATTTTCGGTGGTCCTGGAAGGCTGGACTAGTCTGTAGCACAGGGCCGGACTAGTCCGGGTTTGCCCTGGTGGCAACGGTTAGTTGTCGGGACCCCTATAAAAAGGGGACCCCGACCCCTATTTGTTAACTCTTGAACCCTAGCTCTGCCACAAGTGACCTAGAGCCTTCCAAAGCCTTCCACTTGTCCTACTAGCCCTCTAAGACCAAATCTTGAAGAGATTAGGGTTTGGGGAGGAAAGCGAAGGAAGATCATCGCGCTTTGGCTCTCGGTTTGATCTCTTTGCACAATGTGTTGTGTTTTGTGGCTTGTGTGAGTTGAGCTTTGTGTGCTCCTCGTTGTATTGATTCGTGGGAGCCTCAACTTGTGAGCAGCCCCAATAAAAGTTGGTGATTACCCATTGATATAGTTGAAACCAAGTCGGCCATCGTGGTGGCTTGGTGAGAGAAGGGTCAAGTGAGACTCGGTCCTTGTGTGGACTTCTCAACGTGGATGTAGGATTCTTCGTGGAGCTGAACCATGTGATAAATTTTGTCTCACTTGTCATTTTACATTTCATAATCACTAGCATTGCTATTAGGGTTCTTATTGTTCATATTGCTCTTCACTTTGATCTTTGTTGAAATCTCGTGACCTAAGTGCTTTAACTTCACAATATAAGTTGTACTAGGTTACCACACATTTCTTACATCTTGGGTGAACTTAAAATTCCACATATAACTTGTAGAAACCAGTTTTTAGGTTTTCACCCTGTGCTGAGCGGACTAGTCCGACCCTGTCCAAACAAGTCCAGCCTCAGGAGTTTAATCTCGTTTGATTAAGTAATTTCAGGTCTTATTGCCTATTCACCCCCCTCTAGGCGACTTTCAATAACGATATTGAGGAATTTTGAAAGTAATTACAAGTAACATTTTCTTGAAGATAATGACATGAATTTTGTATATCTTATTTGCATATTTACTGATTATCTATTAAAACAGGATGGCATCAAAAAAGGGTAAGAAGATGGTGCCGACGAAGGGGTTCTTCCCCTCTACAACTGAGGACGCTTTCGCTGGTGCCTCGTCGATTGGGAGCAGACGCTCTTAGCTACTGGGGCACGTTCTGAGCAGCTCTAGGGCTTCGTAACAGTAGCCCACACATGTAAATTTCACTATTCTTTGAAAAATTCTTCAAATTCAACTTCCAATTCAACTTACTTATGAATCATTTGAATGTTGTAGTCCTCACCGACTGACTCAGAGGCTACGGCGCCAGTTGAGCTTGGCTACCCTTCAATGAGCCAACCCTCGGCCAGCCAACCCTTGACTGGTGAGCCTTCTGTTCTTGAGCCATTTGGCTCGGCTGGTGATGAGCCTTCTGGGTCACCAGACGTGGTGCCTGAGCAGACTCGGAGGACAAGGAGGACTCACTTTGTCAGTCCTCCTGCGGTCCCTTCACGGAGGATTGTGATTCATTTGGTCGGAGACAGGTAATAAAATCGTAGTGTTCAATTCTGGTTTTTTTATTACTTAAGTAATGAATCAATAAATGTCTTTTCGCGCTTTGTAAGACACGTCTTTCACCAGTGAGAGACACCACAGACCGGTGAACGGTGTCCTCGGGTCCTTAGTGCGTTTGCACTATCCCGGGGTCATCGACGTGGTGTGTGCTACTTCGTGGGAGGACTACGCACGCGCCCATCACCAGGAGCATGGCAAATTTCAGGAGGCCGTACGGGTCGATTTTATGGTAAGTATGTTAAATAAAGTTTCTAATTTTTAACTCTTAAATTCTTTTAATGAACATCTCTTCAATATATTTTTTTATCACATACAAGGTATATTTTAGAAGACCCGGATGACCCTTGCATGTTGGAGCATGCGAGGAAAGTGTTTCACGTCAACGCTGTGAAGGCGGTTTGACAAGCTTTTGTGACACCCGGTTCCGAAAAATGAACCAAGTGAACACATATGTGTGCTCAGGATGTTCAACACACATACACGAGTGCATCACAAAAGAGTATACAGAAAATTACCACAGAACAAGATTAATTATCAAATTTTATTGCACAAAACATATTATCCTCGAGTTCAAACTCTAATGAATATTAATGAAAATTTCAACTAATGCAGTGGAAATAAACTAAATAAGCAAACTAAACAGCTAGGCAGCATAAGCAATAGGGTATAGTGCAGCTCCATGCAACACCACAGGTCTGACGGTAGACACGGCCTAGAACTCTGCATTATCGCCATTAAACTCCCAATCCTGACCTGCAAATGTTGGCGGGGATTACAAGAGTGAGGACATTTCGTACTCAGCAAGTGTGGAAAGTATGGCATGTGGTTGATTCAAATGACGAATATAATAATGGCTAAGTGCTGAAAAGTACATTAAAACATTTGAAAAGCAATATATTACATGTATGTGAAGTAAACCCATCATAATCATAAGTAATATCATAATACTAGCCTGAATTCTCTACCATCATCAATAATTCAGAATTTCAACATTTGCCAATAACCATATTCAATACCAAAAATTAATCCATAACCATTACCAAACGATAACCATCCCAATACTGAGTTCCCTCTAATCATGGAAGTTTTCCAGGTGCTCATAACCGGGAGTACGGCTATCATGATAGTTTTATTAGACTCTGCAGAGTTTGTACTGCTTTACCCACGTGTTTGTGATTTCATCACCCGTCGGTGACTAAAGAACCTCCCTTATGCCAATTACACTTCATTTGGTGTATGGCCAAGAGATCACAAAATATCCTTTACAAAGGAATTACTAGCCTATTTAGACCCAACTGAGGTTTCACCGCTGGCGATGTCTCCCACAGAGCACATCTTCAACCAAGGGCCCCCTCTTGAGCCATTCGGATCCCAGGGTAGTCCCACCAATCATCAACAAACCCAATTCGACTACCCCTTCCCGGAGCATCCTTAATGGTCCAAATAGCACTGGCAAAGCCCTAATTAATCAGCTACACCGCACCCATACATGGCCTCGTGGTGGCACTGTAGTCCTGGCTTATTCTCGCATGAACCGGTCCTTAGATATAAAGCAAGCAAACCACCATGACATCCAACCCATCCACATACCAGGCTTGCTTAGATCACCCATTACCATATCATATTAACCAGTTCATGTCAACCATAATCTTATTAATGCATAATTAAATTGAGTGGTATAGTTGTTTTCCCATCCCAGTTGATTAAGCAAAGCAAAAGGTAAAAAGCCCTTCCCGACTCTCTACCATAATTCCAGGTGAAAAGGGTAGTTAAACAAAGCTAGTAAACTTCCTACCATAGGATTCCTATCATATTGACACAACATGCAGTTTTGCAAACAAAACATTTATTTTAAAAACAGGATCAATATGCTTCAAGGACACTTTCCTTGCTCTTGCGGTTGATTAGGGTCAAAGCCTTCAAACTCTTGGTGTTGTAGATCCTCCGCGACACTCTATAACGCAAATCCGTCTAATCCACACAATAAACATACAAGACAAGAAACACAATCAAAGAGTGCACAAATATTACTCAACATGACATGACATGCATGATTAATGCAAATACAAGGTAGAACTTGTTAATAGATTGCATTTAATGGTCACTAACTAGTTCTAATAGATTTTAACAAGTTTATACAGGTCTGGAGTTGATTAGATCAAATTTTAGAATCAATTCAACACAATTTATTCAGCAAAATCGGACTAGTCTGCAGAAGGCCAGACTAGTCCGCACTTCGCAGAACTAGCGAACTAGGGTTTTCTAGATTGACGTGAATTTGGATATTAGGGTTGAATTCACGTAAGGAAAAGAGAATAGAAGGTATAACAGGTGTTTCGGACTCCAATGAATCAAGAAACTTGGAGGTAACACTTGGATCTTGATGATCTAAGGTTGATGAAGAACTTGGAGATGAAATGGTGATGAAGGACGAAACTTGGTGGAGATCTTGATCCTCTTTCGTTTCCTCCTCTTCTTCTTCTTGCTTGAGATCTTCTCCTCCCTCCTTGGTGGTGGCTCCTCATGAACTAGGGTTTGGGTGGGGTGGCAAAGTGGCAAATAGATGTCAAGCAAAGGGGTGGGGTTGCTTATATAGAGGTGGAGGCTAGGGTTAGATGGATTTCGAGTTTGAGAGGAGTAGAGGCCGGTTTAGAGTCCCACATGGGCTCTAAAAGAGTTAGGCATGACATCCCTGAAAGTTGCCTAGAGGGGGGGGGGGGGGTGAATAGGCTAATCAACCTGAAATGACTTAATAAAACGAGGTTAATACACAGGGAGCGGACTAGTCCGGTCCAGGGGCGGACTAGTCCGGTCCACCTACAGGGAAAAACCTAAAAAGGGTTTCTAACAAGTTTTAGTCCAATTCTTGTGATGCAAAGTTTGTTAGAATAACTTAGTGAGACTTAACAAGTTATATGGCAAGTATGAAGCTAAGGATCACAACAAAGCAAAGGTGATGAGCAAAACTGGTAAAGCTAACCCTAGAAGCAATATGTGATGAATGAACGCTAAGAACACAAGTGACACGAGGATTTTATCCCGAGGTTCGATCCCACACAAGGAATCTACGTCCCCGTTGAGGAGTCCACAAAGGACCGGGTTCAACAACCCTTCCCTCACCAAGTTTACCGCACGGGCCTAACTTGGTTCTCCACTATCACAAAGAATGAATACAAGATTTGTTGGGGCTTCTCACAATCTGAGGATCCCACCACAATTACAATTGCAAACCACAAAGATTGACTCAAGCCGCATATCACAAAGATTCACAAAGTGCAAGAGATCAAACCGAGAGCCCAAGAGCAGTGTTCTTCCTCTTCTTCACCTCACTAAACCCTAATCCACACAAGAATTAGTTTTAGAGGGAATGTAGGCAAGAAGGAGGCTTTTGGAGGCTCAAGGTTGCTGTGGCGGCGCTAGGGTTTCAGTTTGCTCAAAAGGATGGTTCAAATGAACCCAGGGGACCTCTATTTATAGAGGTCCCAAGCCCATGTTGCTGACTTCAGCAGATGGGCAGACTAGTCTGGCCTACAGCTCGGACTAGTCTGACCTAGGGGACCACTGACGCCCCTGACAACTGTCGCACTGCGCGGCAATTGTCACACTACTCGGCAAACTTCAAATTCAAACGGTCACTTCAACAACGGACTAGTCCGGCCCTTACCGGACTAGTCCGATCTCACACAGAACCTTTTGTTCCGTGTGAAAACAGACTAGTCTGAAGACCATGGACTAGTCCGGACCCATGGGTGGACTAGTCCGGCCTTCCCAGACTTAGTCTCTGAAATACCGTCTCCTCTCAATCCTGGACTAGTCCGGCCCCCAGGGCGGACTAGTCCGATCTTAGTCAGGACCTCTTGGTCCGGACTAAAACGGACAAGTCCGTGGTTTTGGGACTTAGTCCCCAAAACCCACTTCACGGCTACCCGGACTAGTCCGTCCCAATACGGACTAGTCCGATCTCAGCCAGACCCTTCTGGTCCGGCCGAAAACGGACTTGGCCGGCCAGGGGCGGACTAGTCCGGCCACCTGCACAAACTAGTCCGGCCCTACTGCCAGACTACTTCCAACTCTCTTCTCTCAATTGTTTTGACCTCTAAACCGCTTTGAGCTCCCAACTTGATCTCAATGCACTTTACACACACATCCTCACACAAATTTGGCTAGTCTAAACTCGACACACTAGAAACCCTAGTTTCTCCTTTTCGAGTTGACATCCCCGTTTCCATCTTTTTCCTTTTTGAGGGATTGTGCTTCCACTTAGTCCACACCTGTGCTTAAGATCACTGAGCTCATTAGTTACTTAATTGTCGTCATCAATCATCCAAAACCCACGGGGATCCTAGATGCACTTTCAATCTCCCCCTTTTTGGTGATTGATGACAACACATTAAGTCTTCACATATAAGAGTGTAAATTTGTGGTTTTCATAACGTGCGGGTGTATGAGTGACTCCCCCTCAATGAATGCATCATAAAAGAGAGATTGAGGAAGTCCTTCATACATGCACACGTTATGGTGGGGTGCCTACGTGTTGTGCTCAATAATTTGTGACAAGACATAATAAGCATTAATATGATTAAAAGATAGACATTCAAAGCATCATATTAATATTGAACATTCAAAACATTCAAAACATAGTCTTGCACAAATTTAAACATTCGACATAGCATAGATATTACAATAAGGGAGTGCAACATGTCCACGGATCCAAAATAAGAACTACACTTGACTCTGCACACCTAAATACCCTTGCCCAACCTTTCTAACACTCCCCCATATTGACTATCTCTCCTGACTGACTCCCAACTATCTCTCCCCCTTTAGAATCAAGACACCAAAAAGGGAAAAGAAGAGGGGAAACACGACCTCGAAGTCTAGTCGTCATCTTCCTCGTCATCGTCGTCGTCGCGGGAGTCGCTCTCTGTGGCCTCCGGGTCCTCTTGATCCTCATCGTCATTGTCGGAGGCACGAGCCGAAGGAGCTGCCCGGGAAGAGCTTCCGTCCTCTTGGAGCTAGGCGAGCTCGTCAGCGGTGAAGTTGGGGAAAGGAGTGATGTCCCCGTCACTCACTTCCAGAGAGGACATAGGGACCTCCATCTTGTCGCACACCGCCTTAAGATACTTTTCTTGGCGCTTGTGTGCCCTCTGAGCACGGATATCTTGCTTCCGGCAGGAAGTGAAGATCGCTTGAAGCACTTGAAGAAAGCGCTCATCGATTGAGGCGGAGGCGGAGAAGGAGGCGCCACGGGGCGAGATGGAGGATCTGCATTCTTCCGGCGTGGAGTAGCCGACACATTTGGAGGCTGCTGAGGACGAAGCGGGCGATGCGACACGTCCTTGACAAAGGACAAGCCCGACACCTTCTCTATGAGGCACATAATGTAGGGAGCATACCCGCAAACACGGTTGGGGGTATGCGAGATGTTGAAGATATTGTCGAAGATGTAATCGACTAGGTTGAATTTCTCCTCCCCATCAACAAGAAGTAGAAAGTGCCTCAAGTTTCCTTGAATCACCCCAGCATCACCATCCTTTGGTGTTATTGTCCTTCTGAGGATCCTGTTCATGATGCTGTAGAAGGGCTTGATGTTGCGAGCATGTCCGGCACTATATTGGACATGACTGGGGTACATGTATGCCAACTCATCACGGTCCACGGCCTTGAGGTTAGAGATGATGATCTCATGATCCAGATGTGCCTCAAGCCCTAGAATCTTGGCAATCTCTGCATAAGTGACTGAGTATTGCTCGCCATGTGTCATCCATATGATCCTTATGTCACCTGAGGTGGTGAAGTAGATAGTGGAGTAAAACTGCAGGATCACTTCGACGTTCCAGTCATATTTGAACCCCATGATCTCCTTGAGCTCATGGCGCTCAGCAGCTTCAATGATGGCGTCAAATGCAGAGTGTTGCTTCTTGGCCATGTACGCCCAGTCTACCCACTGTGCTTCAATCACAGGCTTCTTCATGCCTTGGTAGACTAGACGGTAGTAATCACAATGAAAGTTGCACCAAAACCGAGGGTCGGCGGTGCTCCTTTCATACTTGTACACCTTGTCTGTACGGAGCCTTCTTGCTTTCTCAGCCCCCTTTCCATGAAAGATATTTGCAGCTATGTCACGCTGCCTATTGGGATTCCTCTCGGGAGTGTGAACTTCCAGGGGACCAATCGGTTTGGCTTTCCCCTTCTCCTTGATAGCAATGCCCTTGGCCTTCGCAACTGAGGCCTTCACCAAGGGCTTCTTTTTCTTTGGCTCAGCAGGAGCCGGGGCCTTGCCCTTCTTCGGATCTCTCTTGATCCGGCGTTCAACAATGTCTTCTTGGGCTGGTTCCTTGCCCTTGTCCTTCTCTCCAAGTGTCACAAGTCTCTTCCTCTTGGAGACTTGTGCAGCAGCAGCCTGAGAGTTGTGAGCTTCACGCTCCTCTCGCTTCTTCTTCCGGAGATCCTTCCGTGACTCCTCAATGGCCCGAGCCATTGCTTCATCCTCGTCATAGGCCAATGTGGCGGCCCGAGCAGCTTGTTGCTTCTTGGCAGCTTTTGCTTTCTCATGCTGCTCGAGATATTTCTCGGCAGCTTCAACTTCGGCTCTTGCACGTTCTTCGGCGAGACGAAGTTGCGCCGCCTCCCACTCGGGATCAGTGGGTGGAGAAGCAGAACGGCGAGGAGCGGCCATTTCAGCTGAAAGGAATAGAGTTCATAAGATAGAAGGTCAAGGATTTGGAATAATGCGAAAGAATTCACGAAACACAGCCAAAGTGTGAGTTTGACATGTGCAGACCGGACTTGTCCGCTCCAGGGGCGGACTAGTCCGATTTGCACAGGCTAAACCCTAACTCTAACGGTTTTTCGAGAAAGTTTGGAATCAAGTCGCAATACTCCTAGGTTATGATCACAATGTCACTAGGAACAACTTTAATGAAGAGGCATCTACCAAAAACTTAACGAATTTAGAATGAGGCTAGTTTTTGAAAAAAGGAGAAATACCTCTTCAAATCTTGAAAAATCGACAAGATCGGGGAGGGATCGCGTCGAGGATGTTTGGGAAAGGTCTCCCTTGCCTCCAAGGAGTCCAATGCACGGATTGGAATCGGTTTTTGGTGGTTAGAATCGAAAATCGTCGAAAGGGGAGTGTTTCGCGTGCGTGGAAGAGAGAAAAAGCTGGATGAGGAAGTGGAGGGGTCGGCCGCTTTCTGGGGGGTTTAAGTCCCCAGGGGCCGGACTAGTCCGGTAGAGAAGATGGACTAGTCCGGTTAGCAGACCAGACCAGGACCAGTCCGGATCCGGACTTGTCCGGCCATAGGGCGGACTAGTCCGGTCCGAGGAGGCTGAAAACATATATATTTGAGTTTTAGCCACTATAAAGGATCCTCTTGGACATATTGGACAACAAAACCTTGTGAATATGGTCAGTAAGCAATCAACATTCAAACTATGACCATGACTCACAAAGTCACCAGTTTTTCAAATATTTTGGAGAAAATTGAGATAGAGATGAATTTTCCAACCACATGCATTCTTTTGAACAAGGCAAAAGTAAACATTCAGATGTGCATGTTTCAAGCCACATTTCAAGAATATAAGATATTGAGCTCACTCCTAAGCTTACAAAATCGCTTCTCATCTAGGGGCTTGGTGAATATGTCGGCTAGTTGGTTCTCGGTTCTCACATGGGAAATTACTATATCCCCCTTTAAGGAATGATCTCTCAAGAAATGGTGTCTGATGTCTATGTGTTTGGTCCTTGAATGCTCAACTGGATTATGGGCTATTTTGATGGCGCTCTCATTATCACATAGGAGAGGAATATGGCGCAAGTTTATACCATAATCCCTTAGAGTTTGTGTCATCCAAAGAAGCTGTGCACAACAACTTCCGGCTGCGACGTACTCCGCTTCGGCTGTGGAAAGAGCAATGGAGTTTTGTTTCTTCGAGGACCAAGACACTAATGATAGACCCAAGAATTGGCATGTCCCGGATGTGCTCTTTCTATCAACTTTGCACCCCGCATAATCCGCATCGGAATAACCAATGAGGTTGAACTTGGATCCTTTGGGGTACCAAAGTCCTAGGCTAGGTGTGTGAACTAGATATCTAAGAATTCTCTTCACGGCGGTCAAATGACACACCTTTGGTGCAGCTTGAAACCGTGCACACATACACACACTAAGCATGATATCCGGTCTAGATGCACAAAGATATAACAAGGAGCCAATCATGGAACAATATACCTTTTGGTCCACACTTGGACCATTTTCGTTGAGGTCTAGGTGTCCATTCGTTGCCATAGGAGTCTTAATGGGTTTGGCCTTGTCCATGTCAAACTTCTTCAATATGTCTTGAGTGTACTTTGTTTGACTTATGAACGTGACTTCTTTGAGTTGCTTGACTTGGAAACCTAAAAAGAACTTCAACTCCCCCATCATGGACATCTCAAATCTTTCCGTCATAATCTTTGAAAACTCATCACAAAACACTTTGTTAGTAGAACCAAAAATAATGTCATCGACATATATTTGGCACACAAAAAGATCATCATTGAAGTGCTTTGTAAATAGAGTGTAGTCAGCTTTCCTATCTTAAAACCATTTTCAATTAGAAAGTCTCTAAGACACTCATACCAAGCTCTAGGAGCTTGTTTGAGGCCATAGAGAGCCTTACGCAATTTGAAGACATGGTTTGGGTATTCTTGGTCTTCGAAGCCTGGTGGTTGCTCCACATATACTTCCTCCTTGATTGGGCCATTTAGGAACGCACTCTTGACGTCCATTTGATAGAGCTTAAAATCATGGTGAGTGGCAAAGGCAAGTAATATTCGAATTGACTCTAACCTAGCTATGGGAGCAAAGGTTTCATCAAAATCCAAACCTTCGACTTGTGAGTATCCCTTGGCCACAAGTCGTGCCTTGTTCCTTGTCACAACACCATGTTCATCTTGCTTGTTGCGGAACACCCACTTGGTGCCCACAACATTTGCTTGTGGACGCTTGACAAGCTCCCAAACTTTGTTCCTCTCGAAGTTGTTAAGCTCCTCTTGCATGGCCACCACCCAATTAGGGTCTCTCAAGTCATCTTCAACCCTATGGGGCTCCAAAGAAGAGACAAAGGAGTAATGTTCATAAAAGTTTGCAACACGAGAACGAGTGATTACCCCTTTAGTAATGTCTCCTAGTATGTTGTCAACGGGGTGATCCCGTTGAACACTTTGATGTACACGAGGATGTGGAGGTTGAGCTCTTGAGTCATCATCATCCTCTTCTTCTTCTTGATCTCCCCCTTGATGAGTGCCTCCCCCTTGACTTTCGTCTTCTTGGTCGTTTTGAGGTCCTACTTGACCGTCGACAACTTGATCGCGTCGAGGAGTACTTGCATCATCTTGTTGTTGGTCACTTGAGCATTGAGGTTATTCTTGTGGTCGAACATCTCCAAGTGCCATTCTCCTAAGTGCTTCTTGTGGAGAGTCTTCTTGATCTAGCACACTTTGATCAACTTGCTCCACTTGGGAGCCATTAGTTTCATCAAACACCATGTCACGTGCTATTTCAACAATTTCGGAGGCTTTGTTGAAGACACGGTAGGCGTGAGTGTTTGAGTCATAGCCAAGCAAGAAACCCTCATCGGACTTTGAAGCAAACTTCGAAGTCCTAGGCTTCTTGTTGAGAATATAGCACTTGCTCCCAAAAACACAAAAATAAGAGATATTAGGTTTCTTACCAACTAGAAGCTCATAGGGAGTCTTCTTGAGGAGGCGGTGGAGGTATAATCGGTTGACGGCGTGGCAAGCGGTGTTAACCGCCTCCGCCCAAAATCGATCCGATGTCTTGTACATTGTGCTTGACATCTCGATGAGTGTTCTATTCTTCCGTTCCGCCACCCCATTTTGTTGAGGGGAGTATGGAGCTGAAAATTCATGCTTGATGCCCTCCTCATCCAAGAATCCTTCCACTTGAGTGTTTTTGAACTCGGTGCCGTTGTCACTTCTTATAGATTTGATTCTTGAGGCGAACTCATTTTGAGCTCTCCTCAAGAACCTCTTGAGGACACCATGGGTTTCACCCTTATCATGCAAGAAAAAACACCCAAGTGAAACGAGAAAAGTCATCAACAATAACAAGACCATATTTGTTACCGCCAATGCTTATGTAGGTTATTGGCCCGAAAAGGTCCATGTGTAGCAGCTCCAACGGTCTTGTTGTCGTCATGAGGTTCTTGGAGGGATGTTGAGCTCCCACTTGCTTCCCCGCTTGGCAAGCACTACATGGCCTGTCTTTTTCAAAGACAACATTCTTCAAGCCATGGATGTGCTCGCCCTTAAGAAGCTTTTGTAAGTTCCTCATGCCAACATGGGCTAGCCGTCTATGCCAAAGCCATCCCATGTTGGTTTTCGCCATTAAGCATGTGTCAAGTTGAGCTTTATCCGAGGCAAAGTCCACAAGATAAAGCTTTCCCTTGAGCACACCCTTAAAAGTGATTGAGTTATCACTTCTTCTAAGGACGCTCACACCCTCATTAGTGAAAACACAATTATAACCTTTGTCACATATTTGTGATATGGACAAGAGGTTATAGTCTAAAGAATCAATGTGTAGAACGCTAGAAAGAGTGTGTTGAGGGGCGATGACAATTTTACCGGAGCCAAGGATTTTTCCTCAGCTATTGTCTCCAAAGAGGATTCCTTCATTTGGATCATCGTGTTCTTCATACTCCTCGAACATCGTCCTCTCTCTGGTCATGTGGTTTGTGCACCCACTATCGAGCACCCATTTGGATCCACCGGAGGAGTATGCCTACAAAACAAGATTATGCCTTCCTTTTAGGTACCCAAGCGGAGTTGGGTCCTTTGATGTTAGTGGTAAGGCATTTGGGCACCCACACACAAGGCTTGGGGCTCTTGCGGAGTGGCCCAACATATCTAGCATATACTTTGCCATATTTGTTCCTCAACAAAACATATGATGCATCGAAATCATGAAATAGAGGATGCGGTTCAGCTTTAGGCATATAAGTGCTAGTTGAGGTGTTCTTCACAATTTTGGTTGGATATGAGCTTCCTTTGACAAAGACAATCAAGTCTTTGCCATACTTGAAGGTTTTGGCATTTTGCCTTCCACCTTTAGTATAGCCAATACCATCCTTGACATTTGGAGGTCTTGTGTTGGTGTATGCACTTCGTGCATACGCCACCTTCTCCTTGTCAAAGATGCCACCCTTTGGTGCTTGCTTGTCTTGAGTCAACTTAAGCTCATCCTTTAATTTAAGAATCAAGTTAGAACATTTGCAAGTTGATATTGCTTTGGATGCAACTTTTGAGGAGGATGAGCTTGTGGAGGAAGAGGCTACACTAGTCTTAAGGGACTCAACTTGAGTCTCAAGGATCTTGTTAACTTTTGTCAAGTTACCAAGTTCGTCCTTGAGCTCAATAGTTGTCTCCTCAAGACTTGAGCATGTTTTCTTGCTTAGAGCAAGTTCATGATCTAATGCCTTGCTCTTCTCTCTCTCAATCTCAAGGAGCTCAATGAGCTCTTTACATCTTTCCTTTTCTTGGATAAGCAAGTCCTCTTGCCTATCTAAGAGCTCCTCCTTCTCAAAAATCTCATCCGAAAGCAATTTCATTCTTCGCAATGTGCTCTTGCTTATATCCTTAAACATGTGTTCATTTTCGCTAGCACTATCAAAATCATCATGGGAGGATATGGAAGAGGATGAGTTAGAATTTACCTTTCTTCTTCCCTGTTTTGCCATGAGGCACGTTGGCTTATAGTCGTGGAGATTTGGAAAGAGCTCGCTTCCCTTGGAGCTCCTCTCGATGGCTATGGTTGCCATCTTCTCCTCATCTTCGGACGAGGAGGACTCATCGTTAGATTCCCACTCCTTGCCTAAGTGAGCATGACCAGAGGGCCTCTTCTTCTTGTAGAACTTCTTCTCTTGCGGCTTGCCCTCCTTCTTCTTCTTGCCATCTTCATGTGGGCAATCTACCATGAAGTGCCCGTACTCGCCACAATTGTAGCAAGCCCTCTTGTTTTTGGGCCTTGCCTTTTCTTTGCCTTTGCCCTCATGCTTGTATCCTCCTTTTCTTCTCCTCATCATCCTCGTGAAGTTGTTGATGAAGAAGGCCTCTTCCTCATCGGTGTCAAGGCTCTCCTCATCATCTTCTGTTTGCTCTTTTGTGGGGGGGGGGGGGGGGCATGTTGCTTTGAGTGCAACATTCTTCATCTTCGAGGCGGTGAACCTTTGAAGGTCATTGTAGAAGAGCGCCTACTTTTTCATAATCTCGTGATTGATGATCCTTCCAAGGACCTCCTCCGGGGTCATTTTGGCAAACCCCGGACTTTCTCGGATCATGGAGCAAAGAGAGACGTTCCTAGGCATGGATGCCCGAATCATTCTCTTCACCACCTCGTGGTCCGTCCACTTGGTATAGCCGTAAGATCTACTCTTGTTGATGAGTATCTTTAGGCGGTTGTACATCTCTTGCGGAGATTCATCATCCATAATGGCAAACCTCCCGAGCTCTCCTTCAATGGGCTCAATCTTTGCTTCCTTGACGACTCGGTTGCCTTCATGAGCCGTCTTGAGAGTGTCCCAAATGTCCTTGGCCACCTCAAGTCCATCCACTCGGTTGAACTCATCTCTTGAGAGAGATGAGATGATCACTCCGGCCGCTTGGGCATTGCGGTGAAGGAGCACAGCTTGCTCCAGAGTGATATCTTCTTCATTCTTAGGGATGTGCACCCCGGTCAACACAATTTGCCATAGTGAGGGATTGAGTGACACAAGGTGGATCTTCTTGTTGTGCTTCCACATCCCGTAGTCGGTTCCATCGAATTGGGGAGGCTTCCCCAATGGGATGTAAAGGTAGTGGTTGTTGGAAACAAGGCGCTCATAGTTGAAGCCTGGTTGGTTGTAGTTGATTGTACCACTCGATGTGGAGGTTGAGGTGTCAACTTTGGGAATCTTCAACTTCTCTCGAAGTTTTGCCTTGAGCTGACAAACTTCTTTGTCATCCGTTGATTTGTCTTGATAGAAGAGAATCTCTTCTGGAGTTGCTTGGATCTCGCTGGTAGAAACTTCTTCGTACCCCACTCCGGCCATCTTCTCTCCGAGTTGTTAGACTCTTTTGGGAGAGTCCTGCTCTAATACCAATTGAAAGTTGCCTAGAGGGGGGGTGAATAGGCTAATCAACCTGAAATGACTTAATAAAACGAGGTTAATACACAGGGGGCGGACTAGTCCGGTCCAGGGGCGGACTAGTCCGGTCCACCTACAGGGAAAAACCTAAAAAGGGTTTCTAATAGGTTTTAGTCCAATTCTTGTGATGCAAAGTTTGTTAGAATAACTTAGTGAGCCTTAACAAGATATATGGCAAGTATGAAGCTAAGGATCACAACAAAGCAAAGGTGATGAGCAAAACCGGTAAAGCTAACCCTAGAAGCAATGTGTGATGAATGAACGCTAAGAACACAAGTGACACGAGGATTTTATCCCGAGGTTCGATCCCACACAAGGAATCTACGTCCACATTGAGGAGTCCACAAAGGACCGGGTTCAACAACCCTTCCCTCACCAAGTTTACCGCACGGGCCTAACTTGGTTCTCCGATATCACAAAGAATGAATACAAGATTCGTTGGGGCTTCTCACAATCTGAGGCTCCCACCACAATTACAATTGCAAACCACAAAGATTGACTCAAGCCACAGATCACAAAGATTCACAAAGTGCAAGAGATCAAACCGAGAGCCAAAGAGCGGTGTTATTCCTCTTCTTCACCTCACTAAACCCTAATCCACACAAGAATTAGTTTTAGAGGGAATGTAGGCAAGAAGGAGGCTTTTGGAGGCTCAAGGTTGTTGTGGCGGCGCTAGGGTTTCAGTTTGCTCAAAAGGATGGTTCAAATGAACCCAGGGGACCTCTATTTATATAGGTCCCAAGCCCATGCTGTTGACTTCAGCAGATGGGCGGACTAGTCCGGCCTACAGCCCGGACTAGTCCGGCCTAGGGGACCACTGACACCCCCTGACAACTGTCGCACTGCGCGGCAATTGTCACACTACCCGCCAAACTTCAAATTCAAATGGTCACTTCAACAACGGACTAGTCCGGCCCTTACCGGACTAGTCCGATCTCACACAGAACCTTTTGTTCCGTGTGAAAATGGACTAGTCTGAAGACCACGGACTAGTCCGGCCCCATGGGCGGACTAGTCCGGCCTTCCCAGACTTAGTCTCTGAAACACCGTCTCCTCTCAATCCTGGACTAGTCCGGCCCCCAGGGCAGACTAGTCCGATCTTAGTCAGGACCTCTTGGTCCGGACTAAAATGGACAAGTTTGTGGTTTTGGGACTTAGTCCCCAAAACCCACTTCACGGCTACCCAGACTAGTCCGTCCCAATACGGACTAGTCCTATCCCAGTCAGACCCTTCTGGTCCGGCTGAAAACGGACTTGGCTGGCCAGGGGCGGACTAGTCCGGCCACCTGCACGGACTAGTCTGGCCCTACTGCCAGACTACTTCCAACTCTCTTATCTCAATTGGTTTGACCTCTAAACCTCTTTGAGCTCCCAACTTGATCTCAATGCACTTTACACACACATCCTCACACAAATTTGGCTAGTCTAAACTCGACACACTATAAACCCTAGTTTCTCCTTTTCGAGTTGACATCGCCGTTTCCATCTTTTTCCTTTTTGAGGGATTGTGCTTCCACTTAGTCCACACCTGTGCTTAAGATCACTGAGCTCATTAGTTACTTAATTGTCGTCATCAATCATCCAAAACCCACGGGGATCCTAGATGCACTTTCAATCCCTAGGCCCACTTAACGTGAAACCCAAGAAACAAGTCGTAAAATGAAAGATCAATTCGGAGTCATGAAATATCGGACAAGTCCGAAAAGGACCGGACTAGTCCGAAGCTGTCCAGAGAGAAAATTGGACAAGTCTGGCAAAAAATTGGACAAGTCTGACTTTACTCAGAGAGAAAATCGGACAAGTCCGCTGGAACACCGGACTAGTCCGGAAAAGTCCAGGGACTTAGCAAATTTTGAAGGATCCTTGGAATATCGGACTAGTCCGCACAAAATCGGACAAGTCCAAAAGTTTCCAGAGGCAAAATCGGACTAGTACGCAGCAAAAACGGACAAGTCCGTTTTTAGTCAGAGAGAAATCGGACTAGTCCTCAGTAAAATCGGACTAGTTCGCATTTCTTGCATTTTAAGTGCGGTTTTGTTCCAAATCAATTTTAAATGCTCCAAATCAATTTTAAACTCGTTCCTCTTGTTGTGGGTTAATGTTAAACATGTATATGAATGTATATAGGGCACGATGCATGAAAATGAGGGTGTTACAAACCTACCCCCCTTAAAATGAATCTCGTCCTCGAGATTCGACGCGGAAGAGAAGAGATAGGGAAATTACCTCTTGAGATCATCCTCCAACTCCCAAGTTGCTTCTTTTTCTGTGTGGTGCTTCCATTGAACTTTACACCATCTAATAACCTTGTTCCTTGTGACTCTCTCCTTGGTTTCCAAGATCTTGACCAGTTGCTTGGCATAAGTCAAATCTTCCTCTAATTCCAATCCTTCCATTTGCACTTGTTCTTCTAGTACTCTTAAGCACTTCTTGAGTTGGGAAACATGAAAGGCATCATGGACGTCTAAAAGATGAGTTGGCATCTCCAACTTATATGCTACTTCTCCTCTTTTGTCCAAAACCTTGAATGGTCCAATATAACTAGGTGCTAGCTTGCCTCTTATGTTAAACCTCTTATGACCTCTCATTGGTGACACCTTGAGGTAAACAAAATCTCCTATTTCAAAGGCTAATTTCCTTCTCCTATTTTCCGCATAGCCTTTTTGTCTTGATTGGGCTGCCCTAAAGTTTTCACGAATTATTTGGACTTACTTTCGGCTTCTTGCAAAACATCCGGACCAAATACTTGAGTTTCTCCTGCCTCATTCCAGAACAAAGGTGTCCTACACTTCCTCCCATAAAGCGCTTCATATGGTGACATTTCAAGCTTGCTCGGTAACTATTGTTGTATGAAAATTCCGCGTATGGCAAGCTTTTGTCCCAACCTTTCCCATGCTTTAAAGCACAAGCTCTTAACATGTCCTCTAAAATCTGGTTGGTCCTCTTGGTTTCTCCATCCGTTTGAGGGTGATATGCCGAACTGAAATTCAACCTCGTTCCCAAAGCTTCATGCAGTTTTTGCCAAAATCTGGAAGTGAATTGTGAACCTCTATTCGAGACTATCTTCTTCGGTACTCCGGGTCGACACATAATATGCTCCATGTATATTTCGACCAATCGTGCAGTTGTATATTTGGTCTTCACAGGGACAAAATGAGCTGACTTGGTTAAGCGATCCACAATTACCCAAATTGAGTCATACCCAGACTGAGTACGTGGTAACCCAACTATAAAGTCCATTCCAATTTCTTCCCACTTCCATTCTGGGATCTTCAATGGTTGCAATAATCCAGCTGGCCTTTGATGTCCCGCCTTGACTCGTTGACACACATCACACAATGCCACATATTCAGCTATGTCCTTTTTTATGCTATCCAACCAATAGCAAGCCTTCAAGCCTTTGTACATCTTCGTACTACCAGGGTGAATTGAGTACGGAGAGTCATGTGCCTCCTTTAATATTGTCTACCGGATATGCTTTACATTAGGCACAACGATTCTCTTTCCAAGCCATAAGGTACCATGTTCGTCTTCATCAAATCTGAATTCTCTCCTTTCTTTGGTCCTTTCCTTGATTTCCTTGATCTCTTCATCTGCGGCTTGTGCTTCTTGAATTTCTTGCTCCAGGGTTGGGTTTAACTCCATCATCTCCATCTCATTTACAAATCTAAGGTCCAACCGTTCAAACTACTTACATAACTCGGACGGTAACTCTCGAACTGTGAGTTGATGACTTACTCCTTTTCTACTCAAAGCATCAGCCACTACATTGGCTTTCCCCGGATGATAGTTGACCCCAAATCATAATCTTTGATGAGCTCCAACCATCTTTGTTGCCTCAAGTTCAGATCCGTTTGTGTGAAAATATACTCAAACTCTTATGATCCGTATAAATTTCACACCTATGTCCAAGGATGTAGTGTCTCCAAATTTGCAATGCATGTACCACGGCTGCAAGTTCTAAATCATGTGTTGGGTAATTCTGATCATGTTTCTTCAGTTGTCTCGACGCATAGGCGACCACTTGACCTTCTTGCATGAGCACACATCCAAGTCCTTGTCTCGAGGCGTCGCAATATATGTCAAAACTCTTGCTTACATTCGGCAGTATCAAAACTGGGGCTATTGTCAACCTCTTCTTCAACTCCTCAAAACTGTTTTGACAACCTTGAGTCCATTGGAAAGCCTTTCCCTTCATTAGCAACTCTGCTATTGGCTTGGCTATCTTGGAAAAGTCCTTGATGAATCTACGGTAATATCCAACCATCCCAAGAAAACTCCTTATTTCCTTTATGTTTTGTGGTGGTTCCCACTTCAACACGTCTCTCACTTTTCCGAGGTCAACCGATACTCCTCCTGAGATGATATGACCCAAATATGACACCTCTCTCAACCAGAACTGACACTTGTTGAACGTGGCATACAATTGATGCTCCCTCAATTCCTGCAACGTAAGCCTCAAGTGTTGCTTATGTTCCTTCTCATCCTTAGAGTAGATCATAATATCATCAATGAACACCACGACGAACTTATCCAAGTACTCCATGAAGACCTTATTCATGAGGTACATAAAGTATGCAGGCGCATTTGTCAATCCAAAAGACATCACGGTGTACTTATAAGATCCATATCGTATCCTAAAAGTTGTCTTGGGTATGTCCGATGGTCTAATCTTCATTTGGAAGTATCCCTACCTCAAATTAATCTTAGAGAAGACACAAGCACCCTTCATCTGATCAAACAAGTCTTCTATGTGTAGCAAGGTGTACTTGTTCTTGATTGTTACCTCGTTGAGAGCTCGATAATCTACGCACATCCTTTGGGATCCATCCTTCTTGTCCACAAATAGAACGGGTGCTCCCCAAGGTGAAGAGCTGGGCTGAATGAAACCCTTCTCTAGTTGCTCTTGAATTTGCTTCTTGAGCTCCGCTAATTCCATAGGAGGCATCCTATACGGCCCCTTAGCTATAGGTGCAGTTCCAGGTATTAAATCAATAACAAACTCAATGTCTCGATCGGGTGGCATACCTAGCAACTCGTCCGAAAAAACATCCAAAAATTCACACACCACCAGTTCCTCAATTGCGGCACCGTCCATATGATTCAACTCCAATTGCTTTGGTGCGGTTTGAGATGCTTCAAATTCTACGGTGATCCCTTCTTCATTGGTCAACTTCACCGTCTTCGTGGCACACTCAATAACTCCATTGTGCTTCCTCAACCAGTCCATACCAAGTATAATGTCCAATCTTTGAGAGTCCAAAACAATGAGGTTGGCGGAGAAGTCTACCCCCCTTATTCTAAGGCTTACTTTTGGACATACTATATTTGTCCTCATCTCTCCTCCTGGAGACTTAACCAATAGAGTAAACTTCATATGAGAGATAGGCAAACTATACTTGGCAACATACTTCGATACAATGAATGAATGTGATGCTCCAGAATCAAATATCATAGTTCCGGGGTTGGAGTTTGTGAGAAAAATACCAATGACCACGTCACCCACTTGTTGAGCATCCTCCGTAGAGATATTGTTCACGTTGCCACAAGCAAAATTCTGCTGTCCACGGTTCCCTTGTGGCTGTCCTCCATTGGGTCTTGGGTTTTGCCTCGACGCATTGCTTCCTTGACCAAGGCCTGACTTGGGACACTGATGCGCAAAGTGTCCAGCTTCTCCACAAGTATAACACTTCTTAACTCCACCATAATTACTGGGGCGAGCTTGGTTCTGAACATTTGCACCAGGAAAATTAGCACGAGGTGCATAAGGCATTGGATGCCTAGGTGCTTGCATAACAGGGCGTTGCTGTACAAATTGAGCTGGGCGCGGTGCATAACCAGGGCGCTGTACAGGAGTAGAGGAGCTGTAATATGGCGCATTAGGAGGCGCAAAGTGAGGGCGCACATTACTTCCTTGTTGTTGTCCTTGATATGGTGCCTTCCTCTTGTTGTCTTGCTCCATCTCACGGATCTTGTTCTCAACCACAATTGCTTTGTCCACAAGCTTCTGAAAATTTGCATAATCACAATTGAGTAGTTGCACTTGGATTTCATTGTTCAAGCCCCTCATGAACAAGTATTGTTTCCGACTGTCCCGACTAACATCCTCAGGCGCATATCTTGAGAGTTGAGTGAACTTATTGAGATATTCACTCACGCTTGATTTTCCTTGCCTTAAGTTCTCAAATTCTTGCCGCTTCAAGATCATAACACCTTCCGGCACATAATGAGAATGAAAACTCTCCTTGAATTCTGCCCAGGTAATTCTCTCTTGGTTCTCATGAGCATTGCATAGTGAATCCCACCATCCGCGGCTGCTCCAACTAGTTGATGAGAAGCGAAAAGAACCTTCTCTCGGTCACTGCATTGGACAATAGCAAGTTTATTCTCCACAGGCTTGAGCCAATCATCCGCATCCATAGGGTCAGCAGCTTGAGCAAAGGTCGGCGGCCTAGTCCTCATAAACTCTCTCAACCGGTTATGAGGGGGTGGGGGTGGTGGTGGAGGCATGTGGGGCTGATTATTGTTATTGCCAGCCTACAGTTGTCCCATAGTCTGTATCATGGTTTGCATGAGCTGGTTTTGCACAGCCAATAGCTGCTCAATGTTGATAGCTCCATGAGCAGGTCCTTGCCCATTGTTGTTCTGAGGTACTCCATGGTTCTCCTCCTCATCATTGACATCCCTCTGCTTGCGAGTCCTCATCATTTGAAGAATAGCAAGAGATAAGAATTATAAAACGTCCCCGACTATATGCATCAAGGGATATGAAACTAAACAACTAACTAGCCTGTGTGGACATGGCAATGCTAAAGCATCCCAAAATCCTCTATTAAACACACAAGCAAACAATATATAGCAAACAACATACCAACCAAAATACATCGATTCATGAGTGCTCCTATGTGCTCTAAAGTGTCCATTCTATCTAGGTTGCATCATACGGTCAACATGTGGCTCTGATACCAATCTGTGACACCCGGTTCCGAAAACTGAACCAAGTGAACGCATATGTGTGCCCAGGATGTTGAACACACATACACGAGTGCATCACAAAAGAGTATACAGAAAATTACCACAGAACAAGATTAATTATCAAATTTTATTGCACAAACCATACTACCCTCGAGTACAAACTCTAATGAATATTAATGACAAGTTCAACTAATGTAGCGGAAATAAACTAAACAAGCAAACTAAACAGCTAGACAACATAAGCAATAGGGTATAGCACAGCTCCATGCAACACCACAGGCAAGCTGACAGTAGACACAGCCTAGAACTCTGCATTATCGCCATTAAACTCTCAATCCTGACATGCAACTGTTGGGGGGGGGGGTTGCAAGAGTGAGTACATGTCGTACTCATCAAGTATGGAAAGTATGACATGTGGCTGATACAAATAACGAATATAATAATGGTTAAGTGCTGAAAAGTACATTAAAATATTTGAAAAGCAATATATTACATGTATGTGAAGTAAACCCATCATAATCATAAGTAATATCATAATATCAGCCTGAGTTCTCAACCATCATCATTAATTCCAGATTTCAACATTTGCCAATAACCATATTCAATACCAAAAAATAATCCATAACCAACCATAACCATTACCAAACCATAACCATTCCAATACTGAGTTCCCTCTAATCATGGAAGTTGTCCAGGTGCTCATAACCGGGAGCACGGCTATCATGATAGTTTTATTAGACTCTGCAGAGTTTGTACCGCTTTACCCACGTGTTTGTGATTTCATCACCTGTCGGTGACTAAAGAACCTCCCTTATGCCAATTACACTTTCTTTGGTGTATGGCCAAGAGATCACAAAATAGAATTTACAAAGGAATTACTAGCCTATTTAGACCCCATTGAGGTTTCACCGGTGGCGATGTCTCCCACAGAGCACATCTTCAACCAAGGGCCCCCTCTTGAGCCATTCGGATCCCAGGGTAGTCCCACCAATCATCAACAAACCCAATCCGACTACCCCTTCCTCGAGCATCCTTAATGGTCCAAATAGCACTGACAAAGCCCTAATTAATCAACTACGGTGCACCCATACTTGGCCTCGTGGTGGCACTGTAGTCCTGGCTTATTCTCGCATGAACCGGTCCTTAGATCTAAAGCAAGCAAACCACCATGACATCCAACCCATCCACATACCAGGCTTGCATAGATCACCCATACCATATCATATTAACCAGTTCATGTCAACCATAATCTCATTAATGTATAATTAAATTGAGTAGTATAGTTGTTTTTCCATCCCAGTTGATTAAGCGAAGCAAAAATGTAAAAAGCCCTTCCCGACGCTCTACCATAATTCCAGGTGACAAGGGTGGTTAAACAAAGCTAGTAAACTTCTTACCATAGGATTTCCCATCAAATTGACACAACATGCAGTTTTGCAAACAAAACATTTATTTTAAAAACAGGATCAATATGCTTCAAAGACACTTGCCTTGCTCTTGCGGTTAATTAGGGTCAAAGCCTTCAAACTCTTGGTGCTGTAGATCCTCCGCGGCACTCTCTAACGCAAATCCGTCTAATCCACACAATAAACATACAAGACAAGAAACTCAATCAAAGAGTGCACAAATATTACTCAACATGACATGACATGCATGATTAATGCAAATGCAAGGTAGAACTTGTTAATAGATTGCTTTTAATGGTCACTAACTAGTTCTAATAGATTTTAACAAGTTTATACAGGTTTGGAGTTGATTATATCAAATTTTAGAATCAATTCAACACAATTTAGTCAGCAAAATCGAACTAGTCTGCAGAAGGCCGGACTAGTCCGCGCTTCGCAGAACAAGCGAACTAGGGTTTTCTAGATCAACGTGAATTTGGAGATTAGGGGTTGAATTCACGTAAGGAAAAGAGAATAGAAGGTATACCAGGTGTTTAGGACTCCAATGAATCAAGAAACTTGGAGGTAACACTTGGATCTTGATGATCTAAGGTTGATGAAGAACTTGGAGATGAATTGGTGATGAAGGACGAAACTTGGTGGAGATCTTGATCCTTTCGTTTCCTCCTCTTCTTCTTGCTTGAGATCTTCTCCTCCCTCCTTGGTGGTGGCTCCTCACGAACTAAGGTTTGGGTGGGGTGGAAAAGTGGCAAATAGATGTCAAGCAAAGGGGTGGGGTTGTTTATATAGAGGTGGAGGCTAGGGTTAGATGGATTTCGAGTTTGAGAGGAGTAGAGGCCGGTTTAGAGTCCCACATGGGATCTAAAAGAGTTAGGCAGGACATCCCTAGGCCCACTTAACATGAAACCCAAGAAACAAGTCGTAAAACGAAAGATCAATTCGGAGTCGCGAAATATCGGACAAGTCCGAAATGGACCGGGCTAGTCCGAAGTTGTGCAGAGAAAAAATCGAACAAGTCTGGCCAAAAATCGGACAAGTCCGACTTTAGTCAGAGAGAAATCGGACAAGTCTGCTGGAACACCAGACTAGTCCGAAAAAGTCCAGGAACTTAGCAAATTTTCAAGGATCCTTGGAAAATTGGACTAGTCCGCACAAAATCGGACAAGTCCAAAAGTTTCCAGAGGCAAAATCGGACTAGTCCGCGGCAAAAGCAGACAAGTCCGTTTTTAGTCAGAGTGAAATCGGACTAGTCCTCAGTAAAATCGGACTAGTCCGCACTTTCCTGCATTTTAAGTACGATTTTGTTCCAAATCAATTTTAAATGCTCCAAATCAATTTTAAACTCGTTCCTCTTGTTGTGGATTAATGTTAAACATGTATATGAATGTATGTAGGGCATGATGCATGAAAATGAGGGTGTTACAGCTTTGTCGAACGCTCGTATTCAAGTTATCGATGAGCACTTGAAGGCAACCCAGTACCACATACGACACTTCCGGCAGGAGAGCGAGAGGCACCTGACGGAGGAGTACGCGCAGATATGTGGGGGTGTCATAAATATTTTTTATGATAATTTCCTCAATGGTATTTTAACGACCTATAACTATGTGCAGGGCCACGTGAGCTGGTTGCAGGGTCTGTCTGATGCATACCAGACCCTTTGTCGGTACTGAGCTAGTGATGAGTTTAAGGCTAAGTTCCAGAGGGCTCAAGGGTTCAGAGGAGTCGAGAAGAAGCACAACCACGACCAAGATAACCACCTGCGTTTAGCTAAACACATGGTAAGTGTATCAAAATTATGTTTATATATTCATAATCTACTATTCATAGTAACACATATTGATAGGAGCGCGAGACGAGGGTGTCGCCGACCCTTGCTGAGGTCTAGAAGATAGGTCACAGGGACCCTTCTCAGCCTCAGGGGTGTAGTCAGTCTGCAATGAGCGGTTGGTAAGTTTAGAAATCATTCGTATCAAATATAACTATATTGATTATTGAACTTAACGATTTTCTTGTTTTTCAGGCTAGGTATGTAGAGGAGGCTAGGAGGATACATGACACAAGTTTCGATTGGGAACATGACCCAGTCGACCCTCAAGCCGCGTATGCAAGCGGAGGTGGAAAAAACCACAGAAGGTAAGTTCATAAGTCATTTTATCGTTTTCAATTCAAAATATTCAAGATATTTCAATTCCATATTACTGATTCTTTTTTTATAGGCTTGTCATATTCGACTGAGTTTTTGACTCGAGGGTAGCGAGACCTGCGTGAGGCAGCTCCACGCAGGCTTTTTCGACGAGCCCGAGTCGCCATGTCTTGCAGGTAGAGACTCTCGCCTGTCAGGTCCAAGAGAGCCGCGAGCTGTACCAGTCGGACATGGAGGCGCAGAGGGCGGTGATGGAGGTGCAGAGAGCGGCGATGGAGGCCACCATCTCCTACCAGCGAGCCTGCATGGAGCATATGCAGAAGACGATGGAGATGCAGAGGCAGGCGATGACGGTAAGTTAAAGTAATTTAAATTCATCGCATTCTTAATAATATATAATAACATGTAATGTTTGCAATGATAGAGTTTCTTTCAAGACCACGAAGTCCAGGGGTTGCACCTCGAGATACCTCCACTGCCACCATCAATTCCACCGTCAGAAGTGCACCTACCGCCGCTGGTGCACACTTCTTTGGGTTTTCAGGTAATAAAAAACGTTCTTACTTAGTCTTCATTCATCAAATGTAGGCTATTGTAGTCTTACTTAGTCTTAAATAATCAAACATAGCAAATCTAACTCAAATTAACTAAAGTAAGTTCAATATGATCAATTCTAGTTAAAAACGAAGTTACAAACTAATCAATATGTCAAACAACTTCTATGTGTTGCAGAGATCAGTGACAGAGGCTCAAACTCTGTCGTCGTCTATACCGGCGCCTAGACTGACGCGCAACGAGGATGCTGGTGGCTCCGGAGGTAGCTAGAATTGAGAAGAAGGGCTAGCGGATTGTTTTGTGTTCTTTGTGTTGTGATAGAGATGTTATATATTGTGTTTTGGAGGTTGCTGCTGTTGTGTTGTTGATGTTATATATTTTGTCTCTGTCGTGTTTCAGGCTAACGAGCCAGGCATCATTTCCTGTTTTTTTTAAAACAAAAAACCTTATTTGCAACGGCTTTTTATACAGTACCGTCGCAAATAAGAGTTCTAGCCATCGCAAATTAATCTATGTTATTTGGGACGGCTGGACCGTCGCAAATATAACCCGTGTTATTTGCGACGGCCATGGTAAGCCGTCGCAAATAGGTCCTTAGTTGCGACGGCCACCACCAGCCGTTGCAAATTGTCGGGTCGAGCCTATCTGTTGGGCCCGGGCTCTGATTTGCGACGGTCGTCGCAAATAATCTTATTTGCGACGGTGGCCGTCACAAATAACCTTTATTGTGATAAAACACGAGCGACAGTTAGAAACCGTCGCAAATAAGGAAAATCGTTGCAAATCGTCGAGATTTCTGTAGTGGACCGTTTTCATCCCTAGATGGCATCACAAAAAGACCTAAATGGATAAATGGATCTTAATTTTTGGGTATTGTTGTTGGAGTCAGCCTTAGATGTGGAGAGATTAGAAGGTTGCTTCATTTACTGGCAACCTATGGTAATCCCGTTATCAAGAATCAGGGCTCTATCTTTATAGGTGTGTGGCAAGCTGGGTCCAAGCCAGTGATTTAGAATCATGCCCACAACTCACGAAAAAGTTTGTCGGTTGTCGCACTATTCTTCAGGGGTGGTAGTCGCCTTAGATCAATTCTAGCATTTCCATGACGATGGCCCATGGAGCACTGTAATGTGCTACTAGAAATAAAATTACTAGCTGGACGCCCATACCATATCTTTCCGAGGTCTATCAATGCACCTCTTTTTTGGAAAGTCGGTTTCTATTATATAAGAAGAAGCAGAATTACATTGATTGTACGTTACAGGATCCTCTCTGGTGTCACAGTGCACTATCCTTCCATCACTCGAGTCAAGTGAAAAGACTATCGTACCAACAACCTCTAAAACATACTCTATCCTCTAAAGCTTATTCTATATATTTATATTTTTAATTTTACCTCTCTCTAAATATACAGTCATCTTTACGGTACTCTTTAGAGTGTCTTTTAGAGGCCCTTAGTGCGGATAACCTAAGAATCTAAAATAGAACTACGCGGCAGCAGCGCTCTCATATGCTTGGCACCAGTAAACGACCACGATCTCGCTTCATCATGTATCCATCGCAGGACTTGTGATGCGCTTTGCTCCAATCCATTGAAGATATGCACATTCCCTTCACGCCAGAGTGCCCAACAGACTAGTATCACGAATGAACGTGTGCTTTTGGATTCCGGAGTTTGTTTGGCCGACTCCAAGTCCATGAACTAGTCGACGATGTCAGCACCATCCTTCCACTGCATTGGATGTAGTTGAGGCTTTTGACTGATATTGGAGATTACAGTCCATACTGTTCACAAGAAAGAACAATCTCTGAATTGTGCATGGCCGTTTCCAGGTTTCTTCAGCACAACGAGCAGAAATATCCATTTGGCCGTCTCCTTTCTAATAGTCTTGCTGTCATCCAGATTCTATCTTGCGAGAGGAGCCACGTAAATAAATTGAGTTTTGCAGCGCCCAAACCTCCCATATCAGTGTTGGGAATCTTGATCCAAGCACTCCTTCAAATTGAATTTTATAAGCTGATGAGGAGGAGTATTTTTGAGTAGCCATGGGGCGCTAGGAGATTTTAATCCCGACCATTGTTAGAAAATAGGAGGTAATTTACCGAATAATTCCGGAAAACAAGCGAAATCAGCAGCGATCAATACCAGCAGACAGACGGGACGATAAATATGTTGAAATAAATGGGCTAGGCCCAATATTTATTTCAGAGTTAATTCTAATAAATCTCAAAGGCCCATTAGTGCAAGAGAGAGTGATGCTAAATATTTAGTCTCACATGGGAAGTGGAAGTGTAGCAACTCTTACATATAAGGGGTTGCTCTTCCACTCCTTGAGTGAGAGAGAAGAGAGGAAGCCAGTGGTGACCCACGCACACTCCTCCTCGCTCGCCTCGCCACGCCACGCCACGCCCCGCCCTGCACATGCGCGCACGCGCGTGTGTTCGTGTGAATTCGAACCTCGAGTCGAGTCTAGATTTTATATTTTACAGAAAATTAAATTGGGCTTTGGCCTTTTGGGCTTTCAAATTTTTGGGGCTTCCAAGACAGAGTACAAGTCCAATTCGAATCAGTACATGATATTTTATTAGAAAATAGGAGGCAATTTACTGATTTGAAGCTGGACGGACCGCTGTAGATCTGACGGCGAACAGCCGCTGCAGACGTTGGTGTCGATGTTGGGCCGTAGCGCCCGATCTTCTCGGTATACGACCTGTGGTGAAGAACACGAGCAGTCGCACGAAGCGCTTCCCAAAAACCTTATTCGCCCTCTCTCGGTGCAGGATCGCAAGGGCGAGTGTTTCCGGAGACATGCTCTCCCGATCGTCGTTGCACACCGGCACTCGGGATGGAGTAGACTAGAAGGCGTCTCAAGGAAACGCGAACGTGGAAAAGATCTGATCATGGGATGATCTGCCGTACCACGCACAACAGTATTTATAGAGTCCCACGGAGGCGGTTCGTATGCGATCCGGAGGATCCGGATCCGAACTGACTCCACAGTCGTAAACGCATCCGTCTCCAACGACTTGGACTATGTCTTGGAAGCCCCAAAAAATTCGGAAGCCAAAAATCCCAAAGCCCAATTTAATTTTTTGCAAAAATATAAAATCTGGACTCAGCTCGAGGCTCGAATTCATATGAACACACGTGCGTGCGCGTGTGCGGGGCGGGGTGTGGGGTGGCGAGGCGAGCGAGCAAGAAGGAGGAGGAGAAGGAGCGCGCGTGGGTCACCCCTGTCTTCCTCTCTTCTCTCTCACTCAAGGAGTGGAAGAGCAATCTCTCTTATATGTAGGGATTGTTCCACTTTCAATTCCCATGTGGGACTAGACATTTAGCACCACTCTCTCTTGCACTAATGAGCCTTTGAGATTTATCGGAATTAATTCTGAAATAAATATTGGGCCTAGCCCATTTATTCCAACAACCATCTTTCTGTAGATTTGGTGCAGATTCATTGATCTGTATTCATAGTGTGATGATGTCTACCAGGATGTGTCTGGGGTGATGTTGTGGGCAACATCTTGGATCCACCTGTCCCCTGGCAGAGCTTGAGCAACTATCCGTTAGGAAATACATGATATACTACTCTAACATTACATCTACCGCATAACTCAGGAAACTTACGAGTAAAGGAGTCGTAGATCATTACGACTAAACACGCAGTGTAGCTAAAGGAGAATTGGAGCAGACGGTCCAACGTAGATACGCGTAGGTCTAGACAAGTAGTCGATCACGATCGTCTCCTCATCATCTGCTCGTTAGGAAATACATGGTATGCTACTCTAGCATTATATCTATTGCATCACCCAGGAAACTTACGAGTAAAGGAGTCATAGATCGTTACCGTTAGACAAGCAGAGTGGCAAAAGAAGAATCGGAGCAGACGGTCCAACGTTGATGCGTGTCGGTCTAGAGGACTAGTCGATCACGATCATCTCCTCGTTCTCATTCCAGTGGCATCCTCGCGATATATTGCCAATCAGCACAGCACCAGCAACAGCGTCTCCACGGAGTCCACAAATACGGGAAAGGAACGTCGTTCACCGTTGTGCTGGCACCTTGCGCCTAGCAGGGGTTCTGGGGTAATACAAGTGGGAGGTGGCGGCTAGGGTTGTCCCATGGTGGATCAATGTGCCTCTAGCCCCACCCCTAATCTTTATAGAGCACACTAATGGGCTTCCAAGTCATAGGCCAATTGTATCCTATTCTCTCATAGATCAAATATTTATTGGGACCTTAATCTGAATTGTTATGATTGCCTCTTATGCATATCAGCAACGATCTACCTTGCACTAGAGGCAATCATATAGTAAACCATTTCAATATTCAAGCCTCTTAAGTGTGTGACTTTTTAGGTTCATATGCAAACGATTGTGAACAAAAACCATTTCTGAACCACAAACCAGCAGCGGTACCCAGCTAGACATACTGACTCTCAAATATACATAAAAATCATTTGGCTGAACCTAGATACATTCACATACTAATCTTTTTTCCTCACAGTACCAATCAAGCTCAAGGCGAGATATGTTCCACCTTGTGTAGCTCGACCATTTGCTAGATAAAATAGTAGATTCAATTTATGACTAACTTTTAGTCAGCTGGCCAATTCCTTAATCATATTGGTATGGCCATGCACTTTCCGATCCAACTATCTCAAGAGGCTCAGAGATATCTCTTCTGATATTTAGAAGGGGCAAATTTCACCTTGATCCGCTCACATCCTATTCGATGTTTTATGATACATTTGAAGAATACTTTTATGACTATTCAGTTATGAAGTAGTGTTTGGAACCCCAAGGTGCACCACTACACATGGTAAGAAACAATGGTGATCTCGGGTCTACCACTCGAGACCAACTGATGGAACATATAAAATAACAATCCCAGCAGTATCTCGAGGTGGGTCAATCTAACATCATGTACACCAACATGTGTTCACATTCTTAATCTGGTATCTCATATCTGTTATTCGTAAAACGTGATCGTCAATTAATACATATGCTAGTTTGTGTGTTTTCATTGTCCTGAAGTGGAAGCCACACTTCCTTTCTTCTTGTTGTTCTTTAGATCCTTCAAGTACTTCTTGTAGTTTCTAGACCAATGTTCTTTGAGATAATAACGGCAACATTCATCATCAAGAGAAGGGCCATATTTGCCCTTTGGCTTAGGCTTAGAGCTTGGGGGCTCATTGGAAACAATCTTTCCCTTGCCTTTTCCTTTTGGAGACGTCCAATGCTTCCTTGTTTTGTTCTTCTTTTGTACCATCATCACATAAGTGGGTTTTTTCTTAATACTTTTCTCAACTATTTTTAGCATCCCATACAATTCAACCAATTTTCTCCATGCTATTCATCTGAAAGTTCATAATAAATAGCTCATAGCTCATCGGGAGGGACTAAAGAATGATGTCAATAGTGAGATTATCGTTGAGTTCACAACTAAGTTTGTCCAAGGTATTAATTTAATCAATCATCTTGATCACATGAGGACTAACTGGGCTATCCTCCACGAGCTTGTATGTGAACAAGGACTTTAAGATGTTGTACCTCTCAACCTTTGCTTGGTTCTCAAACATTCTACGTAGATCCTCAATCATAAAGTGAGCATCCATATGCTCATATTGCTTCTACAAATTATAGAACATGACAACGAGCATGAGATAGCTTACATTAAGTGCATCATCGAAATGCTTCTGATAAGTTCTACGAGTTATAGCATTTGCATCAGTGGAGGGTCAATAGGGCATGGTTGCTGAAGAATATACTAGGTTTCTCTTGTTTGAGAACAATTCTCATGTTGCAGTATCAATAAATAAAGTTAGCTCTGTTGAGCTTTTCCTTCTCAAGCACAGATCGAAAAATTGATACCAAAAATGTTACAAGCAGAGATGATCTATAATAAAAAAATAAATATACAAATTTTTAGCACTAAGTTATGTACCAATCTTCTATTAGCAATTTAATAAAAGACACATTCGCTATATTAACATTGTCCTTCCTCTAACAACATATAGTGGTCCAAGATCTCTATTCACTAAAATTAAAGTGAGCTTTGGTTTCACTGCTAGAAAATTAGTGACATAGGTAAACTATAATATATTACTCATATCTTTGTATGACTCTTGTTTGTTGGGTGGCTTCTAATGCTCCGGCTCCCAGCTCCATACAATAAAGTCCAAAAGTGTTTGTCGGCAGTTGGAGCCGACAGATCTCCCTACACTACTAAAGTGATAGGGGAGTTTGATGTTCGGTGTGAGCGCGCGGAGATTCAAGAAGGTGAATTAGAGTTTGACATAGGAGACACAGGAATTTACGTGGTTCGGGCCGCCTGAGCGTAATACCCTACTCCACGGGTGTGTTGGTGTTGTATTAGTAGTAAGAGCTTGTCACGAGTGTATGGGGTGCGTGAGCTCGTTCGTTAACGTCCGTCCCCGCGTGTATCGTCGGCCTGTCCTTTTATAGTTCAAGGGCAGGCCGTTACAAGTTAGCCTGGCCCGACATGTGGCCCCGGTGGTTACTAGTATTGACACACGCTTAATTGCTCTTAATGATCCTGTAACGGGCTCTGACAGCGCTGTTACTGGTGTTAAGATCGTCCGTTTAAGTGTCATTAATATGGCGTTAATGACACTTAATCGGGTCTTGAAGTCCTTGGTTATCCTTTGAAGATCCGGAGCCGTTACAAGGTCTCCCGGAGGTTAGAGGCTGGCAGGTCAAACGATTGGACACGTGGCAGCTCTGGAGCTTGCTGTGGGAGGCAGGTAGCTCCGGGGCTACCAGACACGTGTCAGGTCCGGAGCTTCTCTCGATCTGGGGTTAAGTCCGGAGGTGCCGTTTCGGTACGTGGCCCGGAGCTTCCCTCTTGTGGGCGGTAGCTCCGGTTTGGTTGTACACGTGGTGACCCAGGGATTAACCATGTTGGAGAAGCAGGTCCGGTCATGTCTGACAAGTGGGCCTCCGAGGGTCTTCAAACCAAGTAGATGGCTTTCCTTTGAGATCTTTGTAACCTCAAGGGGTGTACGGTTTCTAGGGTACCGACAGTGGCCCCCTGGACCTACCTCCGAGGAAGATCATTGGGGTGAAGTCATTCCGTCGGAGGTGGGTCCATCCTTGCGACTCTTGAACTGAGTCTTCAAGGGTCTTCGGAGGTGCCGTTGGCAGGAATTTACAGTTAGATCCCACCGCGTGGCGCACCTCAGGCGGCAGATGAGATCTTTGACGTGCGGATCTCACGCAATTGAAGGTCGCCGGTTCCCGATATGAAAACTGTATCGGTTCCGCGCGCCCTGTCAGGCCGCCGCCTTTGGGTTTCCCGCCGCGTGATGACAATCGTTCGCCTTGGTAAGAGCCTCGACTTGATCGTCGGGGTGGTCCCGGGCCCTCTTGTCATCGGCTGGGTTGAATTCTTGAATGGTATCTTCGACTTCCCTGCGGTTTCCATCCAAGCGTTGCGAGGGCTTACTTAAGAAGGGAAGCGCGCACTGTCGGGAGTTCTTTACGCCTCTCATATGATCTTGCGCTCAAACTCCCAACTCCTGCTTAGCTCTTCTTCTCTTGTCTAGCTGTGCTGCGATGGAGTTGGGTCTGCGCGAGAGTCGCTTGAAGACCGACAGCGATTTGAAGAAGGTCCGGGCCCTCATGGGGTGGTCCTCGGACTTCTTCAACCGCTTGGTCCGTGCCGGCGGAGAGCTCCCCTTCGAGAAGGAGCGCGCCGGCGAAATGGTGTACTTTTCTTCGTACGCCATGGTGGGGTTGATCCCACCTTTTTCTTCCTTCTTCTTGATGCTACTAGACTTCTATGGTCTGCAGCTATACCACCTTGGCCCTCACTCCATTCTCCTCGTGTCTATCTTTGTCCACTTCTGTGAGATGTGGGTGGGCATCCCCCCCTGTATCGAACTCTTCCGGACCTTCTTCACCGTCCACACCACCGGCCAGAGCAATGAGTATCTTGGCTTCTACTACTTTGTGAAGCGCAAGAAGTGCCCATTCAAGTACCTCCGGTCGTTCCCTTCCGGGAAGTGGGATGACTGGAAGAAAGATTGGATAGTCGTCAGGGTGGAGGAGCACAAAAGGTTGGAGCTGCCCGACGGTCTGCCCGGCATCGACACGACGATCTGGAGTGAAGTTCCGGTGCTGGCGGAAGCTTTCAACCCCTCCTTGACCAGGATCCGCCAATGTGTGGAGGGAGGATTGACTCCTCAGGCGGTATTCTGCAATTTCCTGGCCAACAGGTGGGCGCCGCTGAAGAGGAGGGAGAAGCTCGCTTGGGCCCTCAACAGCGTGATGGACGAGGACCGGGTTGAGACCGGGTTGAAGTCCAACATGGTGGGGAAGACCTTGGAGTTCCACCTCAAGAAATTCCAGCACGGCATCGACGTCAACGGTGATGACTTGACTCCGCCGTCAGCTTTTCTCCCTCTGAACGTGGAAGTGGAGTTCAGCAGGGAGCTCTGGCGGATGATGCCCACACTTGACGACCTTGGTGTCGTCGAGAGAAGATCAACCACCCGGATGGAAATCCCCGGAATGCCCGAAGATGGCTCCATCCCTGCCCCACAGCCGAGGGTCATGGTCGTTGGCAAGGGCAAGGAGCTGGCGGATGAGCCGGAGAGCCGGAAGAGGATGCTGCGACACACCGACGGAAGGTCTGTCAGGCCCGCTACTTCCGCCTCGGTTCCTTCTCCCCAGAGGGGAAGATCTTCTGCCACCGTGGCGACTGTCCCCGTAGTGGGGTCCTTCCGGGACAATACCGTTCCTGCAGTGGGATCCTCCCGAGCGCGTTTGTCCCCGTGGTGGAACCCTCCTGGGGTGCTAGCTCCGGGCGCACGACTCTGGCACCTGGGACGGTGGGAGCCTCCAGGTCCAGGGGTTCCTCCCGATCGAGGAGAGGCTCAACCCGGGAAACGCCCGTAGCTGCGACAAGTTCCGGGGGGCCTTCCGGAGCTCCTACGCCGACCGTGGCCAGCCCGGAACGTCCAGGAAAAAGGTTCCGCGCAAGTTGGTGCGGAAGCCTTCCAAGGTAATTTTTAATCTTTACCTTGGTTAACTATTTAATTGTAGCAACTGTTTGTTAATTTTCTTCGTTCATCATCTGCAGTGTCCCCAAGAAGGGGAGTGAAGCTCCACCCTCAGCCACAGTGTCTGAGGCCGTGGGAGCTTCTGCTCCTGTCCCGGTGCCGCCCCAGGTGGCGGCTGAGGCTGCGACAGCTCCGGCGCCGGCTGTCGTGGTCATGGACCTCGACTCATCCCCAAAAGTTCCTGTGGTAGCGCCGGACCACGGGAGTGAAGACACGCCAGTGGCACCTGTCCCGGAGGTTGAAGCTTCGGGTCTTGGTGCTGCAGTGATGGAAGCTCCGGCTGTTGAGCCGGAGGAAGTAGTATTCCCGGCCTCGGAGCCGGAAATTGTTGAAGCCCCGGCGGTTGAGCCAGAGGTGACTGAAGCCCCGGCATGCGAGCCGGAAGTCTAGGTAGCTCCGGCAGTTGAGCCGGTTACCTCCGAAGCACCGGCCGCTGAGCCGATTATTGTTGGAGCTCCGGCCTCAGGGCCGATCGAAAAGTTGAAGATCCTCCGGCTCTTGAGCCGGTGGTCGAAGAGGCGATGGAGCTCGAGCCTCCTTCGGAAGAGGTGCCCAGACCGGAGCCAGTAGCAGCTCCTGCTCTGGAAGTGACAACGTCGGAGGTGCCTACGGCAGAGCCGGAGTCCCCAAGCGAAGTCGCTGGCCCCCTGCCCGAGGGGGCGAATGAAGACTTGGCGGTGGGGCCTTCTTTGATGGCGACTGAGGCCATCCCGGAGGACGGCCCTAGTGCCTTGGAAGCTCAGGGGT
This sequence comes from Tuctoria greenei, assembly GCA_036927565.1. Taxonomy (NCBI): domain Eukaryota; kingdom Viridiplantae; phylum Streptophyta; class Magnoliopsida; order Poales; family Poaceae; genus Tuctoria; species Tuctoria greenei. Next base: position 123,189,977 of record JAYESD010000006.1, read on the forward strand.
CCACTCTTGTAGAGTGGGACCCAATTTTTGTATGTGAAGACCCGCTGGAACCAGCGGAGGAGACCCCAGCAGGTCCGGAGCCCATCCCGCTGTCGATATCTATCGACAATGCCTGCTCCAGTCTACGTCAAGTCCAACTGGCCTTCTTCCACGACAGCAAGGCTCTTGAAGAGGAGCGCCAAACCCTTAGGCGGTGGCGTAACCGGCTCTACTTCGAGACCAAGCTGGCGTAGTCGAGGCTAGTGGATGACAAGGAGTGGATCAAGTGGGAGAAGATCCGCCTGGAGTACTGGGGCAAGCTACTGGATGACAGGGAGAGCATGACTCATGCCCTCGATGCTCAATCCCGGGAGATCTACGATCAGGCTAAAGCTGCCAATAACGCGGCCGATGCTCGGTACGAACAGCTTGAGGCCATTAACACCGCACTCATCAAGCGCCGAGAGGCACTTGAAGAGAGGGAGAGACGGCTCGAGGATGAATAGCAGAAACTCCTGGAGCTGCGGGATGACGTCCTGAGGAGGGAAGAGGAGCTCACCAAGAAAGTAGCTCTGGCTGACAAGGGCCTCGAGGAGCATGCCAAGAAATTGGAAGAGCGCTGCCAAGAGGAAGAGGAGAAGACCTGGGTGCGGGGGCAGGAACTCTACGAATACGAGTGTGCCCTTGTTGCCCGGGAGAAAAAAGTGGAGGCTAGGGAGAAGGACCTGGTCGATCGCCAGAACAAGATCCACCTCCGGGAGGAGGAGCTCGGAAGACTCGAGAGGCGGGTTGCTGCAAAGATTCAGCAAAACGCCAAAGAAGTTGAGCGCCTCGCTCGTGAGAATTCCGAACAGACGGCGGCCAGGAGATCCATGGAAGAGATGAAGAGCTTAAGGACGGCGGACTCCCTACAGATTTGGGAGTTCCTGGGCAAGGCCAACGACGCGCTGACGCCGATGGGTTTCAGCCCCGTGCGCCCGGATGATCCGGAGCCGGAGCCGGAGCCGGACCTTGCGCTGCAGGCGTTGAGCGCAGCAGGTAGCAAGCTCTCCAAGGTGGGCGATGTCATCGCGGACCAACTTGAGGTTGAGGGGCAATCCCTGGCGAAGAACGTCGCAGAGTATGTGCTGACGTGCTACACCAGCCGGAACTCCCAATTTCCTCTTGACCCGGTGCTTGAAGGCCCCGTCGAAGGAGAAGGCGAAGCTACCCGAGCTAGCGTATCGGAGGTCGCCCAGAAGGTCGCCGAGTTCTTCCATAGGGTCTAGGACCATCTCTTTAGCTCTCACTTGTATTTTCTCTTCTTCTTCCTCAATTTTGTAATCCCTTGTCTCCAGATGTAATCTCCTGTCTCCAGAGGATTGAAATCCCCAAAATTTTTGCGAATTTCACTTTTTGTCTCCAACATCTTTATCTTCACTTGGCCCCCTGGTAGATGTACACAATTTGATTGTGAACATGTACCAAAAGGATATTGTGTTTTGTTGAAGACTCATTTGCTCCGAACTTGTAGAATTTTAGGTCTGAAGTCTTCGATAGTGAAGGCCCCCTGAGGTTATCGGAGCTTAGAAGCCCCGGCATTGTCCATCGCTGGAGCTTGGTAGCTCCGGCAATAGCCTCTATCAACACATAGAGCGTCGATAGTTAGTCCTACGGGGTGTCGGAGCTGAGTAGCTCCGGCAGTGACCTTTGCCAACACTTGGTTTGTTGGCAGCAGACTCCATTTACGGGGTCTTCTCACCATCTTATATTCAGCGTCGACGGTTGGCCCCCTTTGGGGAGTCGAAGCTTAGTTAGCTCCGGCTTTTCTCCATCAACGTAGACTTTATTTTTCCTGCACACTTAAGCCAAGAAAAATAGTAAAATTCGTTCCTTGTCTATAATTTCATAGCGGCTTACGATTCTCAAGAAAACTTTAAGTTGAACGCGATTTTAAGTACAACCGGATGTGTTGACTTTTATCTTAGATTCAACTGTTCATGGACCCGCCTTACTTCGGCCTGCCGTGGTGTAGGTAGAGTGGCGTACTTAGGGTGCTTGACCAAGCTAAGTCGATAGCACACTCCAGCCCTAGATTGGCTTGGCGGCTTTCAGGTGAGTTGGCCATGAACGATATTTGAATCCAAAAGAACTGACAATACAACTCGAATCGTATATAAACCGGTCGAACTAAAATTTCTTAAGAATTACACGTCTTTGTTATAGACAAGAAAGAGAAAAATAAAAATGTCGAGCCTGTACAAAATAAATGCACGTGGAGTCTATTTCACATGAAGATGTCTTTCATTATATGTCCGGGGTACAGGGGAAACAAGTACACTCTTAAGGTACGGAACCAGGCTAAGTGTGTTTGGTTTCTCGTTTGACCCAGGGTAGTTAGCCGCACTTTTAGTCCGGAGACTGTGACAAGTGCTGCATGAGCTTTGCGGACCTTTCGGGAAAGATCCAGCTGCTTTCCCGGAGGAACTACCCGACTCTGTACAATGACTCTATAACATACATCTCAAGTTACTCAAGACTCACCTTCGTGGTGTTAAGTGTACAACTTACGGAGGTGCTCGATGTTCCAAGGATTCGGGAGAGGTGTCCCATCCTTGGTAGCCAAGCGAACGCTTCCGGGATGGGATACTTTGATCACTCGGAAGGGTCCCTCCCAGCCGGGGGAGAGTTTGTTTAACCCTTCTCTGGATAGTATTCTCCGTAGCACCAGATCGCCTTCCTCGAGCTGTCGGTTGTGTACATTCCGCTGGTGATAACGCCGTAGAGCTTGGCGATATCAGGAATTCCGAACAGATGCTTGGCACCTTTCCTCCTCGAGGAGGTCTAGGTCTTCACGCCGGAGCTGGTCCTGCGCGGCTTCGTCGAAGGTCCAGACCCGGAGCGAACCCAAGGTGATTTCCGGGGAAAGGATTGCTTCAGCTCCGTACACCAGAAATAAGGGTGTTTCTCCGGTTGACCGGTTTGGAGAAGTCCTGTTGGCCTGTAGAGTGGGCGGAAGCTCTTCGATCCAGTTGGCTCCGTGTTTTTTCAAGCGCTCATAGGTGCGCGTTTTGAGTCCTTTAAGGATTTCTGCATTTGCTCTCTCGGCTTGGCCATTGCTGGCTGGGTGAGCTACGGAAGCGTAGCAAACTTGTATGCTGAGGTCTTCGCAATATCCTTGGAATGCGGAGCTTGTGAATTGAGTCCCATTATCAGTGATGATTTTGTTTGGGACTCCAAATCTGCTCACAATGGTTTGCAGAAAGTTGATAGCAGATTGCTTGTTGATCGTCACAACTGGAGTCGCTTCCGGCCACTTGGTGAACTTGTAAATGGCGACGTACAGGAACTTGTAACCTCCGACGGCTCTTGGGAAGGGTCCCAAGATATCCATCCCCCACACAGCGAAGGGCCATGTAGGAGGTATCATTTGTAAGGGCTGAGCCGGTGTATGAATTTGCTTTGCATGAAATTGGCATGCTTCACATTTCTTTACCAGCTCAGTGGCATCCTGGAGCGCTGTAGGCCAGTAGAAGCCATGCCGAAAGGCTTTTCCGACCAGCGTGCGGGAAGATGCGTGGTTCCACACTCGCCTCCATGGATTTCTGCGAGAAGTTCGCAGCCTTCTTCCCTTGTGATGCACCGTATTTGGATGCCGTTGGCACCGCGCCGGTAGAGATCCCCTTCTACCAACGTGTATCTTTTAGCCAATCTGACTACCCGGTCAGCGGATACATCATCGTCAGGAAGGATGTTGTCTTTCAAGTAGCTCCAGATCTCCGAGATCCATGCATCGGAGCTAGCTTGAGCTTTTGAGTCTTGCGTGATGGGTTGCTCGGAGCTCCCGGCAGCACCTACGACCCTTGATGGCAGCCATGGTAACAGGGCCATCGGGACCGTCAGCTTCGGGATGCTGATCTCGCCCCCTTCGCTCAGTTCGGCAGGCTGAGCTGTGGGTTTCGACAATCTCCGGACAAAAGTTCCATCAGGAGCCGGAGCTCCGGTTGACACTTTCGTCGAGAGTTCGTCGGCTTCAGCGTTGTGGGCACGCTGAACATGGTGGAGGTCTAGGACTTCAAAGTCCTTCTGAAGCCTCTGGACTTCTAGGAGGTAAGCAGTTAGCTGGAGATTATTGCTGGAGCATTCACCCTTCACCTGCTTGATGATGAGCTGTGAATCTCCTTTGACCAGCAGTTGCTTGACACCATATGACAGTGCCACCTTTAGTCCGTAGATGAGTGCTTCATACTCTGCCATGTTGTTGGTTGCCTTGAAGTCAAGGTGTACCTTGTATTTTACTTTCTCCCCAGTCGATGCAAGGAGAAGGATTCCAGCTCCGGCCCCTTCTTCTGCATGGAGCCGTCGAAGTAGAGGGTCCAGTGAGGCTCGGTGAAGGTTGGAGCTTGATGCTCCGTCTTCTGTTCACTGGGGCCCCCAGGGTTTGATGGAGAGGGAGTCCATTCCGCCACAAAATCTGCCAATGCTTGACTCTTGACTGCTTGTCTTGAAATAAATTCAAGATCAAATTCAGCCAATTCCGCAGCCCACTTTGCAATATTCCCAGTTGAATTGGGATTATGCAAGATTGCTCGAAGTGGGTAGGAGGTCACCACCGAGACTTTGTGAGCTTGGAAGTAATGTCGAAGCTTTCTTGAGGCAATAAGAACTGCATAAAGCAGCTTATGCACCTCTAGGTATCGAGTCTTGGCATCATGTAATACTTCGCTGATGAAGTATACCGGGCGTTGAATGGTCCGGACCCTCCCGGAGGGGTCTGGGGCTTCCTCTTCATTGATCCGGACCCTCTCGGAGGGGTCCAGATTCTCTTCGGGGACCTCCGGGTTCTGGCTGGAGGAACCCGGAGCTTCTTCAGAAATGCCCTGGACCCTCCCGGAGGGGTCTAGGTCTCCTGAAGTGACTTCTTGCGGGTTCGAATCTGGGAGCTGGGACCTAGACTCGCTTTTAGGAACCTCCGGACCCTCCTGAAGGGGTCTCGGATGAATCCGGCTTCGAGTAGCTTCTTCACTTCTTGTCGGATGAAGTTCTGCCGCTCTACGGATTGCTTCTGAGGCTTCTGATGCACAGGCCGGGCATCGGGGTAGATCTTCAGATTGTGCTCAATCACTTCCCTGGGGATCCCAGGCATTTGTGACGGTTGCCAAGAAAACACTAGCCCGGAGGAAAGTGATGAGCGCGAGTTCCTATTTGTCGTTCAATCCTCCCGATATACGGGTGGTCTAAGCGGCATCGGAACCAATTTGGACGACTTTGACGGGAATGTCAGTGTCGCCGCTTGGCTGCACACGGGGTGCAGAGTTCGAGCCTCGTTGACGAATGCTCGGGGGTTTCGGAGCTTGCTCCTGCCTGGAGTCCTCCTCTTGCGCCGTGGTGAGTGCGTGGAGTTCCTCCAGAGCAGTTACTCCGGCAGTGCGATCTCCGCGGATCTGGAGAACGCCTACTGGTGTTGGCATCTTCAACACCAGGTATCCATAATGAGCAGCTGCCATGAATTTGTACAGGGCAGGTCTACCCAAGATGGCGTTGAATGGTAAGTTGATCTGAGCGACGTCGAAGACCAACTTCTCGGTGCGATACTTCTCCCGGGTCCCGAAGGTAACGGGGAGAGTAATAGCTCCGAGTGGGGTAATAGCCCCCGGACCTACTCCAGAGAAAGGTCGAGAGGGATGGAGATCCGAAGGTCGGAGCTGAAGCTTAGTGAAAGCTTCGAAGCTGATGAGGTTAAGCCCTGAACCTCCGTATACCATGACATGGTGGAGCTGGATGTTATTGATGGTAGGAGATACCATCAAAGGTAGCTGACCTGCTCCAACCATGCTCCGCGGGCAATCAGAAGCATCAAAAGTGATGGAGGTGTCCATCCACTTTCGATGAGGTTCTGGCCTGACTGTAGGGGCTACAGCGGCCATATCTCGCCGCATAGTCTTGATGACGAGACGAGAGGTGATATCCCATGACCCACCGAAAATGGTGTTCATGGTCTTCCGACGCTCGTTGTCAGAGACGTCAGAATCATCGTCGATGGAGGTGTAGACAGCCTTCAGGACCTTTTTGGGATCCTGAAACCCTAACTCCTCTTTAGTCGGAGCTTCGTCGACCTTCTGTTTCCCTTCCCTCTGTCGGAAAGGAGATTCTTCCCGGCGCTTGCTGTAGCGCTCGGCAAGGTTTTGGACCTCCCGGCAGTCTTCCAAACCGTGGCTGCCCGTTTTGTGAATGGGGCACCACACTTTGGGTTTGCCACCGTCTTCAGAAGACGGTCGAGGTCGCTTTTCGGGGCGTGGCCCCCGGCCACCCGGAGTTGCAGCAGCTGCAACGTTGGATGTACCGGCCGACGGCTTTTTCTTGCCATTGGTCTTCTTTTTCTTCTTGCCACCCCCGGAGGTAGCGGCTTCTTCTTTGGAGGATTTCTTGTGATCCTCCGAGGCTGGTTTGGAGTGCATATCACGGCCCTCCGCAGCTCTAGCACATTTATCTGGCAGGCTGAAGAGTTTCGTGACGCTGGTGACCTCTTTGATCGCCAGCTTCTCCAACATCTTCTTGTCTCGTACGCCCTGTCTGAATGCTACAATGACAGAAGAGCTTGAGATAGAAGGGATAGTGTTTCATACCTGAGAGAACCTTTGGATGAAGGACCGCAAAGATTCTCCCCCTTTTTGCACGACCGCAAAAAGGTCTAGTTCAGTGCCTGGTCGGGTGTATGAACTCCCGAAGTTGGCAGTGAACTGATGGCACAGCTCCTCCCAACTGTTGATAGAGTTGGGTGGAAGGCTCATAAACCAGGACCTGGCGGTCCTAGTTAAGTCCACTGGAAAGTAATTGGCCATCACGGCCTCGTTTCCTCCAGCTGCCAAGATTGCAGTGGAGTATATCTGAAGAAATTCGGCGGGATTGATAGTCCTGTCGAATTTTTCCGGCAAGTGAGGCCGGAACTTCTGTGGCCATCTAACCATGCACAGGTGCATGGCTAGGGCTGAACAGCCTCCTCCTACTCCTTCAAGAGTAGAAAGGTCCTGAGCTTCCCGTCTTTCACGGGCTCGCTCAATATGGACACGGCCATCCTGATGGCGGTATCGGCGATCAAGCTCCGCTCGGAGGTCATGAGTCGAAAGCCTGGATACCGTGTGAGTGCGTTGAGCCCCAGAGGGCAATGACGTCACTTGCTGAGATGCATCACGTCTCCTACTATTGGAGGCGTGTGGACCAAGTCTTCGAGACAAAGTCCGCCGCTGCGACAAGGCTCGTCCCGAAGGAGGAGGATCCTGGTTGTTGAGGCGTTCGGCCGCTGCTGTGACCAAATGCTCCACATCGGCCCTCCACTACTCCATTGCATCTCGAGATGCATCCGGAGGTGGTGGGCGTTGAAGAAGAGCACGCGCTACATGAAGCGCGTGTTCTGGGTTGTCATGATTTGCCGACACAGTGTTTGACGCCGGCGCACCATCACGCTGCCCAGCACGATTTGCCGGAGGAGATGGTAGAGGTGGGAGTGTGACTCCTGCTGGTGCTGAGGCTCCTGCTGGTGGCTGCCTGTTGGAGGGATTGCCCCCAACAGCCTGAGCAGCAGGTTGGCCGTTGGATGATCCAGCAGCGGAGTTCACCATTCTCGAAAATCTCAGGCGCCCCCTACCTAGCGCGCCAACTGTCGGCGGTTGGAGCCGGCAGATCTCCCTACACTACTAAAGTGATAGGGGAGTTTGATGTTCGGTGTGGGCGCGCGGAGATTCAAGAAGGTGAATTGGAGTTTGACACAGGAGACACAGGAATTTACGTGGTTCGGGCCGCCTGGGCGTAATACCCTACTCCACGGGTGTGTTGGTGTTGTATTAGTAGTAAGAGCTTGTCACGAGTGTATGGGGTGCGTGAGCTCGTTCGTGAACGTCCGTCCCCGCGTGTATCATCGGCCTGTCCTTTTATAGTTCAAGGGCAGGCCGTTACAAGTTAGCCTGGCCCGACATGTGGCCCCGGCGGTTACTAGTATTGACACACGCTTAATTGCTCTTAATGATCCTGTAACGGGCTCCGACAGCGCCGTTACTGGTGTTAAGATCGTCCGTTTAAGTGTCATTAATATGGCGTTAATGACACTTAATCGGGTCTTGAAGTCCTTGGTTCTCCTTTGAAGATCCGGAGCCGTTACAAGGTCTCCCGGAGGTTAGAGGCTGGCAGGTCAGACGATTGGACACGTGGCAGCTCCGGAGCTTACTGTGGGAGGCAGGTAGCTCCGGGGCTACCAGACACGTGTCAGGTCCAGAGCTTCTCTCGGTCTGGGGTTAAGTCCGGTGGTGCCGTTTCGGTACGTGGCCCGGAGCTTCCCCCTTGTGGGCGGTAGCTCCGGTTTGGTTATATACGTGGCGACCCAGGGATTAACCATGTTGGAGAAGCGGGTCCGGTCATGTCTGACAAGTGGACCTCTGTGGGTCTTCAAACCAAGTAGATGGCTTTCCTTTGAGATCTTTGTAACCTCAAGGGGTGTACGGTTTCTAGGGTACCGACAGTGTTTTTATAACTTTGCTGAGTAAACCAATATTTTGCTTGTGGATGTCCAACATCTATCCTATTCATAATGATAGTTGATGATATTTTGATTTGGCAAACCTACCACACAACGACCAAAATTAAATATGTGCAGCTATTGGTAAAAGGCATAAAAATACTCAAATTTTCCAAAGAAAGTTATTCTATCATGACAAAAACATGCACCATATGAAAAGCATGAAAAAATAGTAATACAAGAAAGCAAACATCATATATATATATATATATATATATATATATATATATATGATCATATCATATTTTGAATATTATGACCATTAGAATTGTAGCGGTATCCATCATCATGGTACCATCATAATCTCCATCACCATTCCTCCTATTTTGTGGTGATCACCATCGCCATCATGCTTGGAGAAATCTCCATGAATATGTGTGAAGCTAATATATCTAATAGCTGGTAAAAAAATAATATGAGATATCAAGCATCACATGTAAACACGGATGTCATTATATCATAATGGGACAAACTCAACTCGGTTGTGTTAACTTGTAGCAATGCAAGTTGCACAAATGTTACACATAGATCATCACATGATATTGAAGTCATACCATTCACATCATACCCTGCAAAAATAAGTTAACCGTAGAACGTCTTTTACCAAAAAATGATACTATGATATCACTATAGCAGATAGTAACAAAGGTCTATGAAAACCTTACAGAATTACATAGATCTCCTTTATCAAATCACTATAAAAACCTCATTGGATTGATCAAACTAACCCAAATCTGAGCCATTCGGAATACCTTAATTTTCCCTAGATCAATCCAATTGATCTACCTGTGACATGTATACACGAGAAGATCACTACACATGACCTTGATCTGTTGGCTCAATCTACTGACTATGCATACACCAAGCCCCAATGGTAATTCCAGCCGGTAGGGGCATATCGCACACACAGTATAGAAGGAGCACAAACTAATCTTTTGGTCACATGATGCAATCTACTTAAACCTATTCCAACCCTTTATGACCAATTAAGCAAGCTGTGTAACAAAGAATCCATCACATTAGTAATAGATCACATCTACTAATATCACATATGTGCAAGATCCTGACCAAAAACTACGAAGAACGACTCTGTTGCTGTTGTTAGGAAATATGTGATATGCTACTCTAGCATTACATCTACCACATATCACACAGGAAACTTGTAGGTAAAACGTCATAGATCGTTACCACTAGACGCATAGTGTATCTGAAGAAGAATTGGAGCAGACAGTCTGATGAACTTGTAGATGTGCGTCGGTGCAGAGTTGTAGTCAATCACAATCTTCTCCTCCTCGTCCTCGTCCCAGCAGAAACACCCGCACAATCGTAGTCAATCAGCACAACAACACCAGCAACAGCACCTCCACAGAATCTACAAGTATGGGGAAGGAACACCATGTGTCGATGTGCTAGCATCTTGCGCCCAGCAGGGATTTCGGAGTAAGGCCGGTGAGAGGTCGTGGCTAGGGTTGTGTCGTGGTGGATCAATCTATCCGTAGTCTCACCCCTCATATTTATAGAGCACACTAATAGGTGTCCAAACCGTAGGCCCATTAGTACCATAATCTATCATGGATCACGTATCCATTAGCCATTTCATCTGAATTGTTATGATTGTCTTTTAGGCATATCACCAACACCATTTTCGCCTTTCTTCTGCAGTGTGTGTACAGCCTTGGCCACTTTGACATCGGCGCTAAACCATTGAGCCAGCTTGATTGTCAAAAAATAGCCATTAGCGTTCCTGATTGTGACCACTGTTGAAGCTGCAAACAACGCCCGATCCACCCTGTCCACGGTAATTCAGAGGCAATCAATGGATTAGCAGCAGGCAGTGCCCATGAGCACCAGATCCACCTCAGTCTAGTGGCACGACTGAATTTTTCTCGGTCCAAATAACCCAGTCTTCCGCGCTAGACTGGTCTACAAACTTGCTTCCAGTTAAATTTGCATTTTCCACCATGCATATCCTGACTCTCAGCCCATAGAAAACGATGTTGATATTTATCAATTTCGTTATAGAATTGCTTTGGGGCCTTTAGCTTTGTGATTGTGTAGACTAACCGAACTAAACTGTCGAAGTCCACCCAAGGATAGCAACCTCTCCTTCCATCCGGCTAGTCTAGACTTGATTCAATCAATAACATGTTGTAGGTGGTGTAAATGCAATCCGCCAAGCGTGATTGGGAGACCCAGATAGATGGCTGGAAATTGCCCTTGCGTGCCATCAAAGTTTTGTAGAATCAAGGATTGATCCTCTGGTGAGCAATTGATCGGGTAGACAATGCTCTTTGCCGCATTGATGGGCAACCCAGTGGCATTTCCAAAGTGGTGCATGATGTCCAATACCATGTCTATTTTCTCTTTCACTGGGTTAACAAAAATCACCGCATAATCAACATATAAGGACGTTCGCATTCTAGCAGTGGTCTCACATAGGCAGTGCCCATGAGCACAAGAGCCACCTCAGTCAGTTGTCCACTACAGGAATCCCGACGATTTGCGACGGCCGGGGCCGTCGCAAATAAGCCAAATGCCATCGCAAATAAGCTACTTGCGACGGTTTACCTTATTTGCGACGGCTTCTGGCCGTCGCAAGTTTGTTGTCGCAAATAAGCTTATTTGCGACGGCCACCGTCGCAAATAAACTTATTTGCGACGGCTTGGAGTCGCCGTCGCAAGTTATTGCTGCGGGCTGGCAGGCCCCGCAGATGCTTATTTGCGACGGCCTAGCCGTCGCAATTAAGGGCCACTATTTGCGACGGCCAGGCCGTCGCAAATAAGTTCAGAGGGCAGGGCCCACGTGTCCTCCTCCGGGACCCACGACGCTATTTGCGACGGCCGGGCCGTCGCAATTAATGCTTATTTGCGACGGCCAGGCCGTCGCAAATAACTGTGGTTTAATTGCGACGGCTTGTACTCTTATTTGCGACGGTACTGTATAAAAAGCCGTCGCAAATAAGGTTTTTTATTTTTTTTAAAAACAGAAAATACTACCCGGCTCGATGGCCAGAATCACAACAAACACAATATACACAATATACACAATATATACACAGTATACACAAACATCATCACAATCACAAACTAAAATTCCGATACATCTCACATCGTCATCAACAAAGTAAATAAAAGGGCTCACTCGCCCATCTAACCTCCGAAGCCACCTCCGAAGTCGAAGTCGTCGTCGTCGCGCCTCAATCCAGGCGGCGGTAGCGAAGGCGACGGCGTTTGTGCAGCCGTCGCGGATCCCTGCAATTAATAAAACTTAGAGTTAGAATATAAATGCATCAACATCTCTCTCCCTCCCTCTCCCTCTATCTTCATCTAGATCACCCTCTCTTCCTCTCTCTTTTCATTTCTCTCTTTGTCTCTCACTCTATCTTTCTTTCTCACTCTATCTCTCTATTGCTATCATTTTCCCTCTATCTTCCTCCCTCTATCTCCATCTACATCTCCCTCCCTCTATCTTCCCCTCTCTCTATCTCCATCTACATCTTACTCTCTCTTCATTCCCATCCATCTACGTCAGGATGAATCGATAGAGTGATAGAGGTCACTCTGTCTAAGTTCTCTTCCATGGTGTATCTCTTATCTTTAGCTTCCATTCAATCTTGTTATGAATATGATTTTATATTATTGATAGGGCCAGAAGCTTCAATATATAGAGTACATGATGAGTACAAATATACAAATAAGCCATTAATACTGTTAAGAATAAACCCATCGCATGTGTGTGCATGGGTCATGAGAGTTTGCTGTCTTAGCATGTATGTGTGTGCGTACGTGTGTGTCGCGTGGTGTATCTGTGTGTGTTGCTGCTACTAGCGCGTGCGTGCGTGCGTTGCGGACGTTGGCTTGGCGCGTGAGTTGCGTAGAGGAGCCAGTAGTGCTGGCCGTTGTGATCTGTTGGAGGCAGACCGAGTCTTGCGTGTATGAGCGCGTCGTGTGCTGGGCATGCCATGCGGATCGCAGCGGAAAGGCAGGGTGTGGAGTTAGTGCTCTAGCAGAGCTGACGGCTTATAAATCATCCTGTAACGATCATTGTGAGTATGTGAAGATAAATAGATAACTCAGTGTGCGTGCGCTGGGGGTGTTCGGGCGCCATATCTTTTCCCTTCCTCGCACCTACTGTTCATCCGTCTTCCACCTTCAGCCTTTTCTGTTTGTGCTAGTCGGAGTGGGTGTCTGCATGCCTCAAAGTTCCAACAATTGGTATCAGAGCCTCAAGATCCTATGGCGTTGATTCCGCACGGTGCCGGAGGGAGCAGCGGTGTGTCGCTTGCATACCCGATGCTGTCCTCGACGAACTACACGGCGTAGGCGGTCAAGGTGGAGGCCATCCTTGATGCCTAAGGCCTTTGGGACGCCGTGAGTCCGGCGGAAGGCGTGGTGGATGCGCGGAAGGACAAGACTGCGAGAGCACAACTTCTCCAAGCGCTACCTAAAGAAATTCTTATGCAGGTTTCAACAAAGAAGACGGCGAGGGAGGTGTGGGACAGTCTCAAGACGAGATTTGTCGGTGCCGATCGCATGAAGGTTGCTCGCCTTGCAACTCTCAAGGGTGAGTTCCACAAGCTGAGCATGAAGGACGCGGAGCCGTTGGACGACTACGCCGGAAAAATCAGCAGCATGGCAGCGAGGTACGCCGGCCTTGGGGCGATCCTCGATGATGCCGCCATGGTCAAGAAGCTTCTCGACACCGTTCCAGATCGGTTATATCCTGCTTTTGCGGGGATCGAGCAGTTCTGCGATGTTGAGAAGATGCCATTTGAGGAGGTGCTCGGGAGGCTTAAGACCTTTGAGGAGCGTTGTCGCCGGTGCACTCAAGGCAGCGAGGCCGCTGCTGGTGATAGTCATCTACTGCTCATGGAGGCGGAGTGGAAGGCTCGGCAGAAATCGAAGTCGTCGATCGGAAGGTGATACAACTGCAGTGCTCGCGGTCACTTCGCCCGGGACTGCCGCAAGCCAAAGAAGGAGGAGGAGGAGGCGCTGCTCGCCAACGCCGACGAGGAACCAGTGCTGCTTTGAGTGGACGCACATGGTGGCGTCGGGTTTAGGGGATGATTGTTAAGAATAAACCCATCGCATGTGTGTGCATGGGTCGTGAGAGTTTGCTGTCTTAGCACGTATGTGTGTGCATACGTTTGTGTCGCGTGGTGTATCTGTGTGTGTTGCTGCTACTAGCGCGCGCGTGCGTGCGTGCGTTGCGGTCGTTAGCTTGGCGCGTGAGTTGCGTAGAGGAGCCAGTAGTGCTGGCCGTTGTGATCTGTTGGAGGCAGACCGAGTCTTGCGTGTATGAGTGCATCGTGTGCTGGGCATGCCCTGCGGATCGCAGCAGAAAGGCAGGGCGTGGAGTTAGTGCTCTAGCAGAGCTGACGGCTTATAAATCATCTTGTAACGATCATTGTGAGTATGTGAAGATAAATAGATAACTCAGTGTGCGTGCGCTGGGGGTGTTCGGGCGCCATATCTTTTCCCTTCCTCGCACCTACTGTTCATCCGTCTCCCACCTTCAGCCTTTTCTGTTTGTGCTAGTCGGAGTGGGTGTCTGCACACCTCAAAGTTCCAACAAATACATCATCTAATATAAATATAGTATTATATCTTTAACACCCCCCTCAAACTCAAGGTGCATTACGAACATTGAGTTTGAAGAGATAAAAAATCATGCTGAGAGCCACAAAGATGACCCAAATAGTGGTGTCGCTGAGCAAACGTCGAAGTAGACGAAGCAGCAAAAGTGGAGCCGACTGAACTGGCAGGAGCAGCAGAAGGAAGACGAAGCCAGTCACGCTCCCAAAGACGCTTCGAATCACGACGATGAAGGTCAATACCAACCAAAGATCACCCATGAGCAACTCCTAGAGTCGTAGATCACGCATATGTAGATGCATACGAGGAACCCAATCGCGGTAATTGATACCAGTAAAAAGCACCAGACACCGCACAACTGGAATTCCCGCCGAAGAAGAAAAAGTCATCATGAAGAAGATGACAGGCGACGACAAGAGCGCAAAATAAGCAGCGGCGGGCGACGGGGAGAGCGCAAATAAAAGCAGTGCAAGTAGCAAGTTTTTTTTAAGCGGCCCAAGCTAGAGCTATTTTTTTAATCAGGGTTGTACCCTGCTGATGTCAAGATGATGTCACGCTGATGACATGTTGATGTCATGATGACGTCATGCTAACATCAGCACCATCGCAGATCCACACCGTGTCGACGCCTGTGCTGCCGCCGCCGAGGCTGGAGAAGAACGCGACCCAAGCAGCGCCGAGCATGACGGCGACGGTGCCAGATCAGAGCAGCACCATCCACACGAGCAGGACGATGCCGACGCACGCCAGTGAAGATGAAGCTGCGGTCAGATCTACGAGCAGGACGAAGTCGCAAATCGACGAAACAGCCGGCGGCACCAACAACCCGTGATAGAAGATGTGGCGCGGGAGGGCGAGGCGCGCGCGGCTGCATGACCGAAATAGCGGTCGTGGACTGACACGCTCCTGCAACGGCACAGAGGAACAGGATGCGCGCCTCGGTGAGCACGTGCTTAGACGGCAGCATGGGCAGGGCGTGCGCGGGCACTGCCTCGCGCACCATCCTAGCCACCATCCGCCGCTCTGCTCTGGCGCCCGCCGCCGGACGAAAAAAATAACCTAGCTCTTATATCATGTTATGAATATGACTTTATATTATTGAAAGAGCCGGAGCCTCCAATATATAGAGTATATGATGAGTACAAATATGCATAAGCTCCTAATACATCATCTAATATAAATATAGTACAATCTAATCCTTGATGTTGCTGAAGCTTTATTTTTCTTATCCATGTTGTTAGAACGCGGCCCGGCCCGTCACGCAGACGGGCCCATGCCGTCAGCCCAAGTCGCAACGGGTCTGCTACACAAATAGGCCCAACCGGAGCCCCAACCAAGGTCTGGGCCACCTCAACTCAAAAGACTATCCTGATAGGTGAGGTTCCCTCCACCTTATATGTTGGGCTCCCCCAACATCAATATCCGATGTGGGATTAAACCTAACAATCTCCCCTTCATCACACATCGGGTGGTCATACTCCCCTTCACACTCGGGTGGACACTACTCCAACAGCCCGATTTCATGTGGCCCGGGAGATCTCTCCGACGGCCCGATATCCGTGTGTGGCCCGAGAGACGTTACAGGTTTCCGACCTGGCTCTGATACCACTTGTTAGAACGCAGCCCGGCCCGTCACGCAGACGGGCCCATGTCGTCAGCCCAGGTCACAATGGGTCTGCTACACAAATAGGCCCAACCGGAGCCCCAACCAAGGTTCTGGGCCACCTCAACCCAAAAGACTAGCCTGATAGGTGAGGTTCCCTCCACCTTATATGTTGGGCTCCCTCAACATCAATATCCGATGTGGGATTAAACCTAACAACATGTGATGAGCCTTTTTTTTGCCTCCCCGACGAGATGCAGACTACGTACACCATGACATACTCCAAACTCTTCTAGAAGCAAAGAGAGGCTTACGTCTCACAGAGTTGTATTTTAGTCTGTTTTAAAATTATTATTGCTAACATAATAATGTCAATTTTAATTTAGTAATTAGCATGCATGGTGTTCCTGCAGCTTCTATACTCCCGACCTTGTACTCTCATGTGTACTCTCATCTTTTTACTGGCTCACGTTTCCTCTTTTACACCTCAGCACACGGAGCAAACGGCACCAAACACAGCAGTCATGGTTGCTAGCAGGAGTAAGTCATAAATGCAGTTAAACCAACAGACGGTCATTAATACCAATGCAGGGAAGTTGAAAAAGAATGTGTCTTCTTTACTGAGAAAATGGCGCCAAACAATTCTTCTACAAAACACCTTCCCGCAACTCGCAGTCTATAGAAGATAAGTTTTACACATAGTAAACACATTCTTAATCTCTCATATCACAGAGATGCAGTCACATCGTATACCCACACTTCGAAGATAGAAATAATATATGCCACACAGGAGAGCTGACGTCTAAAGAGCTCCCAGAGTCACATTGCCATCGGTGTGCTCAAGACCAGGAGGGAATCTGCTAAATCCACCCAGCTGCAGATGCTAGTAAAACTGAAATGATGTTCAAAGAGCTGCCAAGTGCTGATACTAGCGTTTTGATCTCCAAGTTTCTTTTCCATACATTCCTGTTCAACACCATGGTTACAGAACAAAATTAGGTGTAAAATGTATGATTAGAAAGTTCTTATGATATTTATGTTTTACAGCAACCACAAATGCAACATTGTCCAGAACACATGGTACCTATTATTGGAATGTCATTTATCTCTGAGCAAGATGCATATGAGTTTTACAATTCTTATGCTAAAAAGATGGGTTTTAGTATTCGAAGGGTTGGTTGTCACTATGTGAGTTGTTCTTCTATAATAAAGACTAGGACGTTTTGTTGCTCTCGTGAAGGTATTCAACAATCCTACTATCATTATAATATATCATTTTAGCACAATCATTTTTTAACTAATCTTTTACACTACAGGAACTCATCGCTCCGACAAAAAGCAAGACACAATGGATAAAAGTTACATGAGGTCGGAGACACGGTGCATGTGTCAAGCATCTATGAAGAAAAATCTTAAAAATGGATTGTGTTTTGTCTATCACTTTGTGTCGGAGCACAATCATATACTTTCTACTATAGAACAGACCCACCAGTTAAGGTCACAAAGAAAAATTGATGACGTGCAGATTTCAAAGATTCAAGTGGTAAAATCTGTAGGGATATCTACAAAAGCATCCATTGATTTATTGGCAAAGGAAGCGGGTAGGATGGAAAATCTTGGATTCACTCGTGTTGATGTGAAAAATAGATTATATACAAATAGATCACTAAAGGTACACCAAGGGGACACGGGAGGCGTGTTGGAATATATGGAGAAAAAGACATCAGAAGATGCTAAATTTTTTCTACTCTATTCAAGTTGATAAGGATGATTTGATAACTAACATTTTTTGGATGGATGGTAAAATGGTTGCAGACTACGAATCCTTTGGTGATGTTGTTGGTTTTGACACAACATACAGAAAACTGAATGATGGTCGTCCTCTTGGTTTACTTGTTGGGGTAAGTAATCATAAGAAAATATTTATTTTTGGTGCTGCACTTTTATATGATGATACAATGGAAAGTTTTATTTGGCTCTTTAGAACATTTCTAAAGGTAATGTCCGGAAAGAAACCTAAGACTGTTTTGACAGATGAAGATTCAGCTATGGCTAAAGCAATTGGAATAGTTCTACCGGAAACCCATCATAGACTATGTGTATGGCATATCAATCAGAATGCATGCAAACATCTTGATAGAGTTGTTAAAGATTATAAGAAATTTAATATCGAATTCCAGAAATGCATTTATGATCAATAAGAGGAGGATGATTTTATAGATGCATGGAACAAATTGCTGAAGACATATGAGCTTCAAGGTAACCAATGGCTACAACGACTTTTTGGTAAAAGATATCATTGGGCACTAGTATATGGTAGAAATATATTTTCTGCTGATATGAGTACTACACAAAGAAATGAAAGCTTGAATAATAAAGTAAAAGGCTACATCAGTGTAAAGAATGACATGCTTACTTTCTTTGAGCACTTCGATAGACTCGTGAGTGATAAACGATACGAGGAGGTTGTAAGTGACTTTAAGGCAACACAGAGTATACCTGTGCCAAAGGCAAAGTTGACAATATTAAAGCAGACATCAAAAGTATACACTCCAGCAATATTTAGATTATTTGAGGATCAGGTTTTGCAAACTTGAAGCACTTGAAGAAGCTGCTTCTAGAGTCTGATGGAAGAGGAGGAGGTGGAGAACCCACAGGATGAGAGGAGGAGGCATGAGGATCGACATTCTTCCTTCTTAGTGCAATAGGCTCGGGAGGAGAAAGTTGAGGGCGAAGCCTCCAATGAGTAACATCCTTCCTGAATTTTACCCCGGGGACCTTCTCAATTAGATACATGATATATGGTGCATAGCCACATGAGCGGTTGGGAGTGTTAGATATGTTGGATATGTCATCAAAGATATACTCCACAACATGGAATCGAGCATCCCCATCAATGAGCACCGTCAAATGTCTCAAATTTCCTTGAATGATCCCCGCATCTCCATCCTTGGAGGCGATAGTCTTCCTTAGAACACGGTTGAGCACACTATAGAATGGCTTGATATTCCTTATGTGCCCCGCGTCATAAATTGCATGTCTTGGATACATGTAATCCAAATCATCCCTATTAATAGCCTTGAGATTTGAAATGATGATCTCGTTGTCAATTTGATCCTCCAAGCCAAGAATGTGGGCAAACTCCCGATATGTGAATTAGTATTGCTCACCATTAGTGAGCCAAGTGATCCTCCGATCTCCTTGCTTATGGAAGTAGACTGTGGTGTGGAATTGCACAATAACTTCAATGTTACAATCGTATCTGGAAGCCATGAGATTCTTGAGTCCAGGTCACTCTACAGCCTCAATCACCGCATTGAATGCAACATGGTTCTTCTCCGCCATGTAATCCTAATCAATCCATTTTGCATCGATCACTGGAGTTTGCTTGGTCATATAGACTGTCTGATAGCAATCACAATACAAGTCACACAAAAAATGAGGGTTGGCAGTGTACTTCTCATACCTATAGCAGTCTTCCATCCTCAATCTTTTGGCCTTCTCTACCCCTTTTCCTCTGAATAGATTAGCTTCAATGGTGGCTTGTTGATTTGGATTCCTAGCAGGTGAGGAAATTCTTAAAGGGCCAATGGGTTGTGAGGACCCCTTTTTACCCTTTTCTTTTATGTTGACCCCAACTTGCACCTTGCTTGTAGGATTTTTCACAGCTGTTGTTCTCTTCTTGGGCGGTTCGTCTGCTGGTGCCTTGCCTTTGTCCTTTGCACCTATAGTCGCTCGAGTTCTTGTTTTCTCACCCATGGTCACAAGCCTCTTCTTCCTTGGGGCTAGTTCGGCTGCAGCTGAGTTATGAGTCTCTCATTGTTGTTTCTTGGCCTTCCTTGCCTCATTCCTCGACTCGAGGAGAGCTATAGCAAGCTCTCGCTCCTCACGAGCACGCCGATAGGTTTCTTGCCTCGCCGCCTCATGCACGGGATCGGATAGAGGCGAGTCTTCAAGATTCGACATCGTCCCTGGGAAGAGATAAACATGAGAGTATATGAGTCCAAGGAGGTGGAATATTGCGTTAGAATTCATAGAAACGATCAAGGTTAGGATTTTTACTGTGAACCCCGAACTTGTCCGCCTAAGGTTCGGACTAGTCCGCACGAGCCGTACTTATCTGTCTTTTAGCCAGACTAGTCAGATGTACACAGCAAGAACCCTAATCTTGAGGATTTTTGCAAAAACTATGAATTTGGGTACAATATTCCAAGGATATGATCACAATGATATATAGAACAACTTTTGTGAAGTGGTTTCTATCAAAAGACCTAAAAGATTCGAGTTTTGAAGGATTTAGGGTTAGGTCAAGAAAACCTCTTCAAATCTTAAAATCGACGAAATGTGGATGAACAATCGGCCAAGGATGCTTGGGGAAGAGTTCACACACGCCTTGGGTCTTCAATCCACGGATTACAATCGGTTTTTGGTGGAGGGAATTTTTTATGTTTCTTACATCACAAATCATCTCTCGAAAGAGATGAGATCCACAAGCGCACGAAAATTGTCGTGTAGCATTTCACCCAAGAGTATTCCCAAGGGTATCGGATTCATCACAAAGGAAGGCAGTGGAGTAAAGTAAACACTACTCTTATGATCAAACTATGGGATACTAGTCAATTATCAAGACAGGGGTAAGTTGATAATATATGGGTAGTATGACACACACCTAAGCAATCTATTCTAAAGGGTAAATGAGTCATAATGGAAATTAGGCTAAGAATTTGGGAGATGCTCCTACAATGCTTCTAATATACATATACATAGTATAGGTTAGATACTAATAAGCATGTCAATGGTGAATCCTCATGCTAAGTTGTTCAACATATCGGGCACGGGTTTACCCCTAGCAACACTAGGCAACTCCTGCCAAGAGCATGTGGCATAGCCGAACGTGGAGGATTACAAAGGAAAGATAGGGTTGTCACCACCTACTGCCTACCTCTTCAATCTGTGGGTCTACGAGACATCCAATGCTACTTAACTATCCTAGCACCATGCTAGCATATTAAGTAAATACCTTAGGGGCTGCAGCACAAGCCATCCTAATGCGGTGACTAACCTAAACAATGTTGAACCAATGTTGAAACATAGCATAGGATATTCATATTAACATGATCATATCATATCTAATTAGACTATAGTGGGGGTTTATAGTGTTTATGATGATAGTATAATGATATTAAGGCATGATCATAAAGACTGTACCTACCACATACATGGATTCCACAATCAAATAAGAAATGCTTCATCCAAGTATATGAATAAGAGAAGACTAAAGATAATATTTTTATTATGCATAAAGTCACAAATATAAGAAAAGATACATGAGCCAGCCTTTCCCAATTTGGACTTCGGATTAGAGGCTCTCCTCCCTATAGCCTAACTCCACTAAAGACTAAGAGAACTAGTGTATAAAATAGAATGATGCCCAAGTGGTGTGTGTTGAAGTGAGGGTGAGGAATCCTATTTATAGCTTGGAGAAGGGTTGGTTCCCAACACATAAAGTGCGTGAATCAATCACCACTGACTTCTTCAAGCGGAGAGGAGCCAACACGTGGAAGCTGGACGAGTTTTGAAGAAAGACCAGGTCGGCCGACTAGGGGGGGTCGGCCGACCTGGTAAGTCCTCCAAATGGTATGTGCTTTCTTGGAGTGACTTCCAGGTGGCTCACATCACCTAATATGGGTGCTACACCATTGGATGGCATGGGATACTTTTGTTTGTGGGCCATTTGATCCATGTGGTACCACATGTCGGCGCTTGATTGGTTGGGATGATATTTTATAGGATCCATCACCTTGTTTCACTTCAATTCATTATAAAATACTGCATGCACCAATTCTCCAAGTACAAGTGGAAATATGTTAAATATAAAGGTGATGTGTGCAAGAAATGATATTTCCTTCAAATAATTGAGTTATATTGATGGGTGAAATTGGTATATAACAGCCGTCAACAAACTCCCTCAAGCTTATCCTTTGCTCGTCCCGAGCAAAGTCAAGACTTTAGGTTGATGATCAGGAGTTGCTACAATGTTCTATTTTTCAAAAGTACAATGTGCACAACAAAATACTCTACCTAGTATTGCAAAAGTTGGCATGGTACTTCACCCATCTTAAGTCATTATGGGGCTTATGCCATCTCCTATTCATGGGTGGTTGAAAGACAGAACATCAAATAGAGCACACATACCCTAGAAATCAAGTTTCACTCAAATTCCAGAGAGTTCAATTTAGATTTTAAGTATCTCAATTTGATTCTCTCAAGTCCCTCCTTTGTGTGTAGTGGAAATATATCCTCACCAAGGCATTTTGCCTAAATTCATCCTACCTCTACATAAGACTTGTATATGGAACTTGGTAGGGAATATAGTAGGCATATTTGCAACACATAATGTTGCTAAGTCAAAAGAGCAAGCCTTAGGAGAAATCAATTCAAAACAATTTTTATTCAAGACTTGTGCATGTGTGATGGAATGAAGTGGATGTGGATATTTGAGATGCCTCCTATTTATGTAGACTCCCTTAGTTTGCAGGGATGAAACATGGCTACTTTTCCTTTTTCTTGTCTTTTTTTTTCTTATGCTTATGATGTAAGCATGCATTTTTTTTTCTTTTTTTTTCTTGTAGCCATATCTTCTACTGCCTTTTTATGTAATAAACTTGGAGAGAGTACTAAGCATAAAGGGTATGGAGTTTCTCTTTTTATTATGGAATGGTGGTATGATGGTAATTTGCTTACTTCTAGTGTAAAAGTACAACATGTGCAAGTGAAATCTTGAATTTAAAAAGTAATGAATGAAATCTCACATAGGTCTATACTAGTTTGACAAAGCTCAATGTGAAGACAAATAGCATATGCATAAGGTCTAACAATGTAATATATCATATGGCTTTGGTAGGTATTCCCAATCAAATGAGAGTAACTTAAATCTTTTTAGAATTTCTTTGGAAATCTAAGTTTCACTTTCAAACTAGGAATAGCAGCCCTATCACTATATCATATCTCACAACAACTTAGAATTGGATTAAGCTTTTGCTGCCCACAATTTCTAAATCAAGGCAAAAGTAATTCTAGCCAATGAAAGCAATATTTTGGAGAGTAGTATGTTGTAAACTAGGGACTTAGGAAAATTAAAACAGAGCAATTATTCATCATTTCATCTATGTGAATTCCAAATCATTCTTACCGCACATCTTTTATTTTATTTTGAAAGCAAATCTACTCTACTTATTTTTAAGTTTTTTTATAGATGCAAGGTGGATGATGGGTGAATGGAAAATAAATATGCAAGGGTGTGATACAAGTTACCTCAAGTGGGGGTTCTCCCCCAAGCTTGTTCTTGTTCAATGTTCGCGATAGGGGTTGAAACCCTAATGACGGATGTAGGACATGAGGTTGGCCTAACCTTGTTGCAGCATGGCTTTTGCATTGGAGGGTTGAGTGTCGATGTTGGTTTGCCTTTCATGGGTTTCATGAGTGTGGTCAAGAAGAGTGTTGTCGATGTCGCTCATCCACACTTCAAGGTTTCCACGGGTTGGATGTATCTTGTTATTCCTTGGCTAAGGTAGAGATAACCCTTAGCAAAATGGCATGACGTGCACTCAACTGTTCCGTCATTCTTTGGCTAAGGTGTATCATACCTTCTTGCCATAAAGTAATAATATGTACCTCTCATGTATTGGGTGTGATCCGTCATGCCTTGGCTAAGGTAATGATACTCTTGAGCCACAAAGTAGTTACATGTACCCAACAAGTGTTGAGTATGATCCGTTATTCTTTGACTAAGATACAACATACCTATAACCACAAAGGGATGACGAGCACTCAATGGAGGTTGAGTGTGATTCGTTGTTCCTTGGCCAGGGTGTAAAATACCTTTTGGTCACATAGGAACAACTTGCACGCAATATATATTGGATGTGATCTTGTCATTCCTTGGTTAAGGTACATCATACCTTTTAGTCACAAAGGAATAACCTACACCCAATGACGGTGGCAATTCCCTTGAGCTTGAATGAGTGCCTAGAATAGTTGAGAGCATAATGCTCTCACATATTCGTAGCAGCCCATTGATTACTCACGGAGGGTTTCCATGTCAAATCTCCAACCTCGTATAGTTATGGTTGACCTTCGGGCTTAATTTCCGATACATAGCAACCATCCTAATTTACTCCTTGTCCAAGAGATATTGAAATGGAATCCTCTTAGTGTTTCCAACAATTTGATCTTTCAATGATTGCATAGTTATTTTACTCCTGCAACTTCCCCTCTATGATAGAGGGATGGTGAATGTGGCCTAGAGGGGGGTGAATAGGCCTTTTTGATTTTCTATCAGAACCTGCAACACTTAACAACCAGATCAAATCTCGAGATATCGGACTAGTCCGGTCGAGTGCGGACTAGTACGGTGTGTACCGACTAGGTTGATCAAATTGGATCGATTATCTTGATCCTAGGATGTATGCAGCGGAAATATACTTGTAATTGAAGTGTTACAAAACTATGAGTTAGGATGTACCACAAGTTAATCTTATATTCAATATTTCAATGTAAAGTGAACAAGATTGATTGAAACCCTGGATTTATATGAAGAGTAAGAACGATATGCGCAAAGTAAGAAAGCAAGCTCTTTATCTCGTGGTTTGGTTCCCACAGAGGCAACCTACGTCCACGTTGAGGAGTCCACAAAGGACCGGGTCTTCTCCAACCCTACCCACGTCATATCGCCGCGGAGGCCAATCCTCTTCACTAATCACAAAGGGCAAACAACCAAATTCAAGGGGCCTTCTCACAAGTTGAGGGCTCCCCAAGATTACAATATGAACACCACCATGAATACACTCTTAAGATCACAATGAAAACCACAGGAGTGTGTTAGGGAATCAAACCAAGAGCTCAATGAGTGATGAACCATGTCTCTCCAATGATCCAAAGTGTATCCTCAAGGGATTGATCTTTCTTGCGTTGGAATTCGTGGAGAGAGGTGTTTTCTAGGCTCTTGGAAGGTGTGATGGCGCAGGGGGTCGAGAGCTGTGAAAGATGGGCCGTGCACACCTATTTATATGGGGTTTCCAAAAGTTACCGTTAGGGTTTAGAAAGATCAGACTAGTCCGTGGTGAACACCGGACTAGTGTAGCAAACCCTAGGTGTCCCGAAATATCGGACTTGTCCGAAGTGAAGCCAGACTAGTCCGATTCCGGTTCTGGAAATCTTCAAACTAGTCCGATAAATATCGGACTTGTCCGGATAAGTGAAACCCTAAGTGAATTTGGGGGACAAGTCCGCACTTGGAGGACTTGTCCAATTTAGGTCAGAGGGTTTTCGGACTAGTCCGTGCTAATATCGGACTTGTCCGATTGACATCAGAAAGATATCGGACTAGTCCGTAGAGTTATCGGACTTGTCCGATTTTGTGCAACATGTGAAGTGTTTGGGGACTAGTCCGCACTGGGGAGGACTAGTTCGATTCTAGTCAGAGAGATATCAGACTAGTCCATGGTGATATCGGACTAGTCCGGTCAGTGAAAAACTGGACTGAGAGGACAAGTCCGCATTGTGAGGACTTGTACGATCTTGTGCAGGAAGATATCGGACTAGTCCGGAGTCAGTCGGACTAGTCCGGTCCTGTATAAATTTGTGCAATGTGTGAGATTATTTGTGCTTGAGCTCTTGGGGTGTGTTTCTTTAGCACACTGCATACACAATGATCTACTACACTTGTTTCTTGAGCTCTTTTCCGCATTGCTCCTCATTCTCCTTTATTTTTGGCACTTTGCTCATTTTCTCATTAGAACCTATGCTCATCTCAACAAAGTGGTTAGGATATCATTTGCTTGTCATAAATCAACCAAAACCCACAAGGGATTCCTAGGTGCACTTTCAGTCTCCCCCTTTTTGGTTATTGATGACAACCAATTGAGATTTTACAAAATATGATAAAAGGTTGAGATTTTCATAAAGTGTGCACATATGAGTTTAAAACACATTAATCAATGAGAACATGATCCATATGTGCACTCTTTATGGTGGGATGTATAACTAGGTGTATAGAAACAATAATCACGATGAGAATAACATAATTGACATCAACATGTTAACAACAAGCATATATGTCATTCTTAGAGAAAAATCACATATTTCATCAATATCTTCACAAGCAGTTCAAAACATTGCATCACAAGACCAATAGTACCAAAAGAGCATATTATAAGTCTTACAACCCACAAATAGACAAAAGACACAAAAAGACAGCTAAAACCTAAGACTCCTAAGACTCCCCCTCAATCTCTTCCCCTTTGGCATCAAGACACCAAAAAGAAGGAGAGGAGGGACCTAAGGTCTTCAAGCCTCGTTGTCGGTCCTCTCATTATCTTCATCTTTATTCTCTGGTTGGTGAGGAGGAGGAGGAGGAGGAGGAGGAGGAGGAGGAGGAGGAGGAGGAGGAGGAGGAGGAGGAGGAGGAACGGAACCACTTGAGTCCCCAATGCCAAAATGGGCAAGCTCGAAGGGAGTCAAGGGCTCGAGCTCGGTGAAATCAGAATCTGAGTCATCAGAAAGGACTAGAGACCCAATGGGCTCGATCTCCAGCTTTTGGCAAATTTGCTTCACATTCTCTTTGACATATCTCATGTCGGCCTTTCTTCTCTTGTTTAGCTTGTGGGCTTTCACTTCAGCCTTTCTGCAAGAGGCAAAGATGGATGATAGGTACTCCAAGATGCCACTTGGGGACCCCTTTTGAGGAAGGGCCCTAGTGGCGGAAGCAGCCCTAGCATCTCCATTGGCTCTCACTGGAGCCTCAGGACTCAAAGCTGGAGAGGTAGCAGCATGAACACTTGCTTGTTGATGCTTCTAGGGCCTCAAAAGGAGGTGCTCCACACCCTTGACAAACTCTATCCCTGTGACCTTCTCTATCATAAACATCAGATATGGAGCATAGCCGCAGGACCTGTTCGGCGTGCAGAAGATGTTGACCATGTTGTTCCAAATATAGTCAAAGACATCAAACTTCCTCTCTTTGCTAATGACCTTCATCAAGGTCCTGAGATACCCCTGCACACTTCCAACATCCCCATCCTTGGGGGCAATGGTCTTCCTAAGGACCCTGTTCAACACCACAAAGAAGGGCTTCATGTTCTTGGTGGAGGGAGGAATGAACTTTGAGTTGGGTTCATAGAGAAACTTCATCCTGTCCTTCTCAATGACACCAATGTTGTGGATGATCAAACTGTCATTGCTCGAGGTGTCAAGATGCAGCAATCTTGCAATATCTTCATAAGTGATGGTGTACTTGGATCCATGAGTCCTCCAAGTCACCCTTTCTTCCTCTTTACTGGAAAAGTGGCAAGTGGCATAAAATTGGGCTATGACTTCATCATTCCAATTGTTTCAGAAGGAAAAGAGGTCCTTCAAGCCATGCTTCTCGATTGCCTCTACTACCTCCACAAATGGTGAGCAACCCTTCTTCTCAAAATTCGCTCAATCAATCCATTGGCTGCGGACCACGGGGGTCTTCATTGAGAGATAGATAGACTTGTAAAAGTATGCATGGAAGTTACTCCAAAACCTCCCATCAGCAGCTTGCTTGGGACGGCTGTAACAATCAACATTCCTGAACTTCGTAGTCGTGTCGCTGCCCTTTCCATTGAATCTCTCCTCTGCGGGATCCCGGACCGCTTCCCTTGGAGCTGACAGCTTTAGAGGGCCAATCGGGCCTGTTGCAATCCCTTTGCCCTTGCCTTTTGCTTGGCGGGCACTTGCTGAGCTAGGGCCTCCTCCAGCAGAAGCCTTGGAGGCAGGCTTCTTTGCGAGCACTTTCCGTCGAGCCTCGGGAGGATAAGTAGCCGGCTCGGATGGGCGCTCTTGGCACTTCTTGCTTAGGCCCGTTGAGGACCGAAGCACGGCTTCGTGGTCCAACTCGGCCTCGAAATCAGAGATTTCGTCGTTGGTGGTCGACATTGTCCTGAGAATGGGTTTCACAAGGTATTGATGAGAATAGATGACAAGGAATTGCATTGAGGAATTAAGAAGATAGGGTTGAGTTCAGAAAAATTGGACTAGTCCGGTGTACAGGCACAGACTAATCCGGTTGACTGGACTTGTTCGTTCATGGACCGGACTAGTCCGGTATTCAACCTCTAAACCCTAACTATGAGGCAAATGGTGATTCCTAATGCACAAGTAGCTTAGCAGCAATGTAATACATCAAGGAAGCTTGTATATGGTGAAAGGAACTAAACTAGTTGATCAACATTGAAGTAAATAGCAACTTCTAGGGTTTGGGATGAGATTTTACCGAAAGATCTTGATTCTCGGAGATGTAGGGGATGAAGTGTCAGTACCATCCGTACCGAATACCCCTTAGGATTGCAAAGATCACAAGGAAACTCCATCTACCACATTGGAAGACCTCCAAAGGCCCCACATGTCAAGCATAGCCGTACCTACTTCCCCGACATGGTTAGTTCCGGGGCCGCCACGTGTATCACAAGACCGAAGCTATCACCCACACCTGGGAAGCTCCGGTCAGAGTACCAATATGGCACCCCCGGACCTAACCCCAGACAGAGGGAAGCTCTAGAACTGACACGTGTCCAACAGCATCGGACCTACCTGTCCACGATGGTGAGCTCCGGAGCTGCCACGTGGCAACCACCAGACCTTCAACTTCAACTATCAGGCCGGTGGACCCCCCCCCAACGGCTCCGGACCTTCAAGGATCAATCAAAAACTTCAAGACCCGATTAAGTGTCATTAATGCCATATTAATGACACACGATCGGATGGTCAACCAGGCTATTAAGGGTAATTAACTCCATTTATTGTCCATCAAGCATGTGTAACCGCTGGGGCCACCTGTCGGGCCAGGCTAACGTTGTAACGACCAGTCCTTGCGCTATAAAAGGACTGGTCGACGATACACAAAGGACGGTTCCAGACCACTGCTGAACACTCTGAGCTAGACGAGCTTCTTCTTCTGGAGCTTCTTCTAGATTCACAAGCTTAATACATCACCAACACACCCCGTGGAGTAGGGTATTACGCTCAGGCGGCCCGAACCACGTAAATCCTTGTGTACACGTGTCTTTCACCTTCTTGAATCTCTGTGCGCCCATTGCCGAACTACAACTCCTCGATCTACCAAAGGTAGTGTCGGGAGATCTGCCGGTTCCAAACACCGACAGTTGGTGCGCCAGGTAGGGGGTGCTCGAGATTTCAAGTATGGTGAACTTGGCTGCTGGATCTTCAAACGGCAACCGTGCCGTTCAACCCGCTGGAGGCAATCCCTCCAACATGCAGCAACCAGCAGGTGTCGTGGCTCTAGCAGGAGTCATGCCTCCACCACCACCGCCTACACCAGCACGTCAAGCTGAGCAGCGTGACAGTGCATCGGCGTCGGTCACTGCATCGGCAAACAACAACAACCCTGAACACGCGCTTCATGTGGCGCGTGCTCTCCTCCAATGTCCACCACCTCTAGGTGCATCCCAGGCTGCAATGGAGCAGTGGAGGGCTGATGTGGAACACCTGGTTGCAGCAGCAGCCGACTGCATCATCAACCAAGGTCCTCCTCCATCGGGGCGGGCCCCATCGCAGCGTTGGACCGTGTCTGGTAGACTTGGTCCGCATGCTTACCAGAATAGGAGGCGTGCTGCATCACAGCAAGTTACGTCGCTACCCTCCGGGGCACGACGTACTCATACGGTAACCAGGATGTCAACTCATGACCTCCGGGCGGAGCTTGATCACTGTTACCGTCAATAGGACAGCCGTGTCCATATCGAGCGCGATCGCGAAAGGCAAGAGGCTCGAGACAGCCCTGCTCCCGAGGGAGTAGGAGGAGGTTGTTCTGTACTAGCCATGCACCTACGCATGGTCAGATGGCCACAAAACTTCTGTCCACACCCACCGGAGAAATTTGACTGGACGGTTAACCCCGCCGAGTTTCTCCAAATTTACACCACCGCAATCCTTGCGGCCGGAGGTAACAAGGCTGTAATGGCCAACTACTTCCCAGTGGCTTTGACTGGGACCGCCAGGTCCTGGTTCATGAGCCTTCCTCACGACTCTATCAATAGTTGGGAGGAATTGTGCCAACAGTTCACCGCCAATTTTGGGAGTTCATACACCCGACCAGGCACCGGACTGGACCTTTTTGCAGTTGTGCAAAAGGGGGGAGAGTCCCTGCGATCATTCATCCAGAGGTTCTCCCAGGTACGAAACACCATTCCTTCTATCTCTAGCGCTTCTGTTATCGTGGCATTTAGACAGGACGTACGGGATAAGAAGGTGCTGGAGAAGCTGGCGGTCAAGAAGATCACCAGCGTCATGGAGCTCTTCAGCTTGGCAGACAAATGTGCCAAAGCTGTGGAGGGCCGTGAAATGCAGTCCAAACCACCTCCGGAGGATGGCAAAAAATCCTCCAAAGGCGAAGACACTACCTCTGGGAGTGGCAAAAAGAAGAAAAAGCCCAACGGCAAGAAGAAGTTGTCGGCCGGCACATCCATCGCTGCAGTTGCTGCAGCTCTGGGTGGCCAGGGGACATGCCCCGAGAAACGACCTCGGCCATCCTCTGAAGACGGTGGCAACTCCAAAATATGGTGTCCTATCCACAAGACGAACGACCACAACTTGGAGGACTGCCGGGAGGTCCAAAACCTTGTCGAGCGCTACCACAAGCGTCGGGAAGAAATTCCTTTCCGTTAGAGGGAAGGAAAGCAAAAAGTCGACAAAGCTCTGGCTGAAGAGGAGTTGGGCTTCCAGGACCCTAAAAAGGTCCTAAAGGCTGTGTACACCTCCGTCGACGACGACTCCGATGTCTCCGATAATGAGCGTCGGAAGACCATGAACACCATCTTTGGTGGTTCGTGGCACATCACCTCTCGCCGTGTCCTCAAGACTATGCGGCGGGACATGGCCTCAGTAGCTCCTACAGTAGGGCGGAGCCTCATCGAAAGTGGATGGACACTACCATCACTTTTGATGCTTCGGACTGCCCTCGGAACATGATTGGAGCTGGCCAGCTACCTCTGATGGTATCACCTACCATCAACAACATTCAACTCCACCATGTAATGGTGGACGGAGTTTCGGGGCTGAACCTCATAAGCTTCGAAGCTTTCGTCAAGCTTCAGCTCCGACCTTCAGATCTTCGCCCCTCCTGACCTTTCTCCGGAGTAGGTCCGGGGGCCATAACACCACTCGGTGCCATTACTCTCCCTGTGACCTTCGAGACTCAGGAGAATTTTTGCACTGAGAAATTGATCTTTGACGTCTCTCAGAAAAACTTGCCCTTCAACGCCATTCTGGGTAGGCCCGCCTTGTATAGATTCATGGCTGCTGCTCATTATGGCTACCTGGTGTTAAAGATGCCGACACCAGCTGGCGTTCTTCGGATCCAAGGAGACCGTACTACCGGAGTGACTGCTTTGGAGGAACTACATGCGCTTGCTACAGTGCAGGAGGAAGAATCCAGGCAGGAGCAAGCCCCGAAACCCCCGAGCATCCGTCAACGAGGCTCAACCTCTGCACCTCGCATGCAACCAAGCGCCGACACCGACATTCGCGTCAAATTCGTCCAAATCGGTTTCGATGCTGCTCAGACCACCCGTATATCGGGAGGTATGAATGACAAATAGGAACTCGCGCTCATCACTTTCCTCCGGGCTAACGTCGACGTGTTTGCCTGGCAACCGTCACAAATGCCTGGGATCCCTAGGGAAGTGATCGAGCATAATCTGAAGATCTATCCCGACGCACGACCGGTACATCAAAAGCCTTGGAAGCAATCCGTAGAGCGACAGAACTTCATACGACAAGGAGTGAAGAAGTTGCTCGAAGATGTATTCATCCAATAAGTCTTCCATCCAAAATGGCCGGCAAACCTAGTCGTTGTACCCAAGGTCGGCGGGAAGCTTCAGATGTGTATCGACTACACAACACTAAATAAGGCATGCCCAAAAGATCCATTCCCACTACCTAGAATAGATCAGATAGTGGATTCCACCTCCAGGTGTGAATTACTGTGTTTCCTAGACACATATTATGGGTACCATCAAATCAGAATGTCTAGGGAAGATGAAGAACATACTTCTTTTATAACAGTAGATGGATTGTACTGTTATACTGCCATGCCATTTGGTCTCAAGAATGCAGCCTCAACATTTGTACGAGCTATGTACAAAACCTTTGGAGAGCTCATCAGAGACGTAGTGGAAGTGTATGTTGATGACATCGTTGTCAAGATCAAGGACAAGGAGTCACTCCTTGACACCATGCAAGTTGTCTTCGACAAGCTGTGGGTCACCCGCACGAAGCTGAAAAAAGACAAGTGCATCTTTGGGGTTAGATCCAGAAAGCTTCTTGGTTTCCTCATAAACCACCGGGGCATAGAGGCAAATCCGGCGAAGATTAAAGCCATAGAGGAGATGCGTCCACCAGCCCGCATCAAAGATGTCCAGAAACTGACTGGATGTCTAGCCGCCCTCAGCCGGTTCATCTCAAGACTGGCGGAACGGGCGCTACCCTTCTTCAAGTTATTGAGGAAGTCCGGACCATTTCAATGGTCTGAAGAAGCAGAAAAGGCGTTCCAAGAGCTAAAGCAGCTCCTCACCACTCTACCAACCCTGGTAGCTCCGAACCCTGGTGAGCCCTTACTGCTTTACATTTCAGCAGCCGACGAGGTTGTCAG
The DNA here is from genome assembly GCA_036927565.1 of Tuctoria greenei. Lineage (NCBI taxonomy): Eukaryota > Viridiplantae > Streptophyta > Magnoliopsida > Poales > Poaceae > Tuctoria > Tuctoria greenei. Next base: position 123,222,395 of record JAYESD010000006.1, read on the forward strand.
CATGGTCCTGGTCGTGGAGAGACCAGAACCCTCACAAGCTCAGGAATCCAGACCCCTCCGGGAGGGTCCGGAGATTCCTGAAGGTAAGTATGGGTCTCAGCCCCCAGACTTGGATCAACAAGGAGTTGTCCCAGAAGACTTGGACCCCTTCGGGAGGGTCCGGGTCAATCCAGCAAAAGCTCCTGGTTCCTCTGGCAGGAACCCGGAGGTTCTCGAAGCAGTTCCGGACCCCTCCGGGAGGGTCCAGGTCAATGTGGAGGAAGCTCCAGGCCCCTCCGGGGGGGTCCGGACAGTCCAATGCCCAGTGTACTTCATCAGCGAAGTACTACATGATGCCAAGACTCGATACTTAGAGGTGCACAAGCTGATCTATGCAGTCCTCATCGCCTCCAGGAAGCTTCGCCATTACTTCCAAGATCACAAGATCTCAGTGGTGACCTCTTACCCACTGCGTGCAATCTTGCATAATTCCAACTCTACTGGGAACATTGCAAAATGGGCAGCGGAATTGGCCGAATTCGATCTTGAATTCGTTCCCAGACAAGCGATCAAGAGTCAAGCATTGGCAGATTTCTTGGCGGAATGGACCCCCTCTCCATCAAAACCTGGGGGCCCAGTGAGCAGAAGTCGGAACTCAAGGCACCAGTCTTCACCGAACCTCACTGGACCCTCTACTTTGACGGCTCCATGCAAAAACAGGGGGCCGGAGCTGGAGTCCTTCTCCTCGCACCAACTGGGGAGAAGGTAAAATGCATGGTACACCTTGACTTCAAGGCGACCAACAACATGGCAGAGTATGAAGCACTCATTCATGGACTAAAGGTGGCACTATCATACGGTGTCAAGCAGCTGTTGGTCAAGGGAGATTTGCAGCTCATCATTAAACAGGTGAAGGGTGAATGCTCCTGTAACAATCCTCAACTAGTTGCTTATCTCCTTGAAGTCCAGAGGCTTCAGAAGGACTTCAAAGTCCTGGATCTCCACCATGTACAGCGTGCCCATAACGCTGAAGCTGACGAACTCTCGACGAAAGCGTCAACCGGAGCTCCTGCTCCTGACGGAACCTTGGTCCGGAGGTTGTCAAAACCCACAGCTCAGCCTGCCGAACTGAGCGAAGGGGGCGAGACCAGCATCCCGAAGCTGGCGGTCCTGATGGCCCTGTTACCATGGCAGCCATCAAGGGTCGTAGGTGCTGCCGGAAGCTCCGAGCAACCCACCACGCAAGACTCAAATGCTCAAGCAAGCTCCGATGCATGGATCTCGGAGATCCGAAGCTACTTGAAAGACAATATCCTTCCTTACGATGATGTATCCGCTGACCGGATAGTCAGATTAGCTAAAAGATACACGTTGTTAGAAGGGGATCTCTACCGGCGTGGTGCCAACGGCGTCCTAATGCGGTGCATCAAAAAGGAAGAAGGCTGCGAGCTCCTCGCAGAAATCCATGGAGGCGAGTGTGGGAACCACGCGTCTTCCCGCACGCTGGTCGGTAAAGCCTTCCGGCATGGCTTCTACTGGCCTACAGCGCTCCAAGATGCAACTGAGCTGGTGAAGAAATGCAAAGCATCCCAGTACCATGCAAAGCAAATTCACACACCAGCTCAGCCTCTACAAATGATACCTCCTACATGGCCTTTCGCTGTGTGGGGGATGGACATCTTGGGACCTTTCCCAATAGCCGTCGGAGGTTACAAGTTCCTGTATGTTGCCATCTACAAGTTCACCAAATGGCCAGAAGCAACTCTAGTTGTGACAATAAACAAGCAATCAGTTATCAACTTCTTGCAGTCCATAGTATGCAGATTTGGAGTCACGAACAAAATCATAACAGATAATGGGACCCAATTCACAAGCTCTGCTTTCCAAGGATACTGCAAAGATTTTGGCATCCAAGTCAGCTACGCCTCTGTAGCTCACCCGACAAGCAATGGCCAAGCCGAAAGAGCAAATGCAGAAATCCTGAAAGGACTCAAGACGCGCACATATGAGCGCCTGAAAAAACATGGAGCCAACTGGATTGAAGACTTCCGCCCACTCTATGGGCCAACATGACAACTCCAAACCGGTCAACCGGAGAAACACCCTTCTTCCTGGTGTACGGAGCTGAAGCAGTCCTTCCTCCGGAAATCACCTTGGGGTCGCTCCGGGTCCGGACCTCTGACGAAGCCATGCAGAACCAGCTCCGGCGTGAAGACCTTGACCTCCTTGAAGAGGGAAGGTGCCGAGCAGCTGTTCGGAATGCCCGATACCACCAAGCTCTTCAGCGCTATCACCAACGGCATGTTCACAGCCGACAGCTTGAAGAAGGCGATCTGGTGCTACGGAGAATACAATCCAGAGAAGGGTTAAACAAACTCTCCCCCAGCTGGGAGGGACCCTTCCGAGTGATCAAAGTATCCCGTCCCGGATGCGTTCGCTTGGCAACCGAGGATGGGATACCTCTCCCAAATCCTTGGAATATTGAGCACCTCCGTATGTTCTACGCTTAGTATCACGGAGGTGAGTCTGTAATTACATGTGGTGTATGTTATAGAGTCATTGTACAGAGTCGGGTAGCTCCTCCGAGAGGGCAGTCGGACCTACCCTGCTAGGTCCGCAACACCCATGCAACACTTGTCACAGTCTCAGAACTAAAAGTGTAGCTAGCTACCTTGGGTCAAACGAGAAACGAAACACACTTAGGCTGGTTCCGTACCCTAAGAGTGTACTTGTTTCCCCTGTATCCCGGACCTATAATGAAAGACATCATTGTGTGAAAACAGACTCCACGTGCATGTACTTTGTACAGGCTCAATATTTTTTTATTTTTCTCTTTCTTGTCTGTAACAAAGTTGTGCAGTTCTTAAGAAACTTTAGCTCGACCAGTTCATGTACAATTCGAGTTGCATTGTCTATCCCTCCGGGTTCAAGCATTGTTGATGGCCTACTTGTCTGAATGCCACCAAGCCAATCTAGGGCCAGTGTGTGCTATCGACTTAGCCTGGTCCTGCACCCTAAGTACGCCACTCTACCTACACCCCGGCAGGCTGAAGTAAGGCAAGTCCGAAAACGATCGGCCCTGAAGGAAGATAGACGGCGCTCTTGATTGTATTTAGAATTGTGTTCGACCTAAAACTTTCTCGGGAACAGTAAGCCGTAATTAAGTTATAGATAAGAACCGAATTTTACTGTTTTTCTTGACTTCAGTGTGCAGGAAAAATAAATAAGCTCCGACATCCTTTAGGCGGCTTGTGGTCAATGTTCAAACATTGACATCGAGCATCTCTCGAGCTACTCAGTTCAGGTAAAGCTAGGAGGCAAGTCGTCAACATGAAGATGGTGGAAAGACTCTAAAGTGGAGTCTAACGTTGACACAACACGTGTTGATGGAGGTCACTACCAGAGCTACCAAAGCTCCGACACCCCAGAGGACTAACCATCAATGCTCCGGAGCTACTAAGCTCCGGTGATGGTCAATGTTAGAGCCACTAAGCTCCGACGGCCTCAAGGGGCCTACACTATCGAAGACTTCGGACCTACATTCTACAAGTTCGAAGCACGCAAGTCTTCAACAACTGTTACATCCTCTTGGTACATGTTCACAATCAAATTGTGTACATCTACCAGGGGGCCAAGCGGGACAAAGTTGTTGAAGACAAAAAATGAAATTCGAATTCACAAAAATTTGGATTTCATTCATCTAGAGACAAGAGATTACAAAATTGGGGAGGAAGAAGAGAAAGTACGAGCAGGAGCTACAGGGAGACGATCCTAGACCCTATGGAAGAACTGGGCGACCTCCTGAGCCACCTCCGACATGTTGGCTCGAGCGGCTTCACCCTCTCCTTCGATGGGACCTTCAAGCACCGGGTCCAAAGGGAATTGAGGGTCCCGGCTGGTGTAGCACGTTAGCACATACTCTGCGATGTTCTTCGCCAGGGGCTGACCCTCCGTTTCTAATTGGTCTGCGATGACATCGCCCACCTTGGAGAGTTTGATGCCTGCTGACCCCAGCGCCTCCAATGCCTGGTCCAGCTCCGGCTCCGGATCATCCGGACGCACGGGACTGAAGCCCATTGGCGTCAGCGTGTCATTGGCCTTGCCCAGGAAGTCCCAAAGTTGTTGGGACAGCCCTTGCACCACGCATCTCCGCCAAGGATCTTTTGGCCGCCGCCAGCTCCGAGCTCTCCCGAGCAAGACGCTCCACCTCTTTGGCATTCTGTTGAATCGTCTCAGCAACCTGCCTTTCGAGCTTGCTGAGCTCTTCCTCCCGGAGGTGGATCTCGTTCCGGCGATTGAACAAATCTTTCTCCCAGCCCCACACTTTCTTCTCCCGGGCGGCGATGGCATTCTCCTACTTGTAGAGTTCCTGCCCTCACTCCCAGGCTTTCTTCTCCTCCTCCTTGCAACGCTCATCCAATTTCTTGGTGTGTTCTTCAAGGCTCTTGTTAGCCAGAAATGTCTTTTGGACAAGCTCCTCCTCCCTATTCACGAGGTCGTCCCGCAGCTCCAGGAATTTCTGCTCTTCATCTTCAAGTCGTCTCTCCCGAGCTTCAAGAGCCTCCTAGCGTTTAACGATACTATCGTGGATGGTGGAGAGCCTTTCCTGGCGTTCATCAGCTGCACTATTGGCAGCCTTGGTCTGATCATATATGGCCCGGGATTGGTTGTCGAGTGTCCGCGTCATGCTTTCCCTCTCATCCAACAACTTTCCCCAGTACTCCAGGCGGACCTTCTCCCTTTGCACCCACTCCTTGTCGTCAACCAGCCTCGACTATGCCAGCTTGGTCATGAAATGGAGTCGGTTGCGCCACCTCCTAAGGGTTTGGCGCTCCTCCTCGAGGGCCTTGCTATTGTGGTAGAATGCCCAGCCGCCAGATCATCAACAATTGGTCCCTCTAGTGAGGGGCCAGCAGCTTCATCCCAGCACTCTGGCTCGGCAACGGGCACCTCCGGGATCACTGCTTCCGGAGCAGGCGTTGAAGGTTCGGCCAGAGCAGAAGCTACTTCTGGCTCTGGCGCAGGCGCTTCCTCCACCTCTGGTTCGGGTGCTGGCGCTTCAGCCATCACGGGCTCCGGCGCTGGTGCTTCGACCACCATAGGCTCAGGCGCCGATGCCTCCACAGCAACTGGCTCGGACGCTGGAACCTTTGCAATAGCCGGCTCCACAGTCGGAACTTCTGCAGCTACTGGCTCTATCACCAGAGCTTCCTCGACAACTGGCACAAGTGCCGGAGCTTCATCAACACCCGACTCTACCGCCGGAACCTCCTCAACCACCGGCTCAACTGCCGGGGCTTCAACAACATCTGGCTCTAGGGTCGGAATCACAGCATCCCCCAGCTCTGCGGCCGGAGCGTCCAACATCACAGCATCCAAGCCCGGAGCTTCAACTTCCGAGGCTGGCACTGCTGGTACATCTTCAGTCCCGTGGTCCGACGTACCACGGGAGCTTCTGGGGATGAGTCATCCAAAACCACGACAGTCGGTGCTGGGGCTGCCGCAGCTTCTGCCACTTTTTGGGGTGGCGCAGGAATCGGAGCTGGAGCTTCAGCCCGCACAGCCTCAACTGCTGCTGCAGGGGCCGGAGCTTCAGCCCTTTTCTTGGGCATGCTGTGGATGAAGGACGAAGAGACTCAAAATACAGTTAACAATAAAACGACTGACTAAGGAAAAAATTAAAATTTACCTCGGAAGGATTTTGCACCAGTTCCCGCGGAACCTCTTCTCCGGACGCTCCGGACTAGCCCCAGCCAACACTGGTGTGGTAGTCCTGGAGGGCCCCCCGGAGCTTGCTGCTGCTGCCGGCGTTGCTCTGGTCGAGGCCCCCCTCGACCGGGAGGGACCCCCGGACCCGGAGCCCTCAGCTGGCCCTGGGACCGGAGTCACTTGGCCGGAGCTAGCACCCCGGGAAGATGCCGCAACTAGAGTAGACGCCACCGTCATAGACCTTCCCCTCCTGGGAGAAGGAGACACCACGGAAGAAGTATGTCTGGCCCTCCTGTCGGCATGCTTCCTCTTACGGCTCGAGGGCTCGACCAATTCCTTGCCCTTGCCGACGACTTCGGTTCTTGGCTTAGGGGCGGGGATGGAGCCACCTTCCGGAGCTTCAGAGATCGCCAACCCGGTGGTCGAGCGCCTCTCAACGACACCTAGGTCGTCAAGCACCGGCATCATCTGCCGGAGCTCCCTATTGAACGCTGCCTCCATGTTCAGTGGGAGGAAAGCTGGCGACAGAGTCAAATTGTCGCCCTCGACGTCGATGTCGTGCTGGAATTTCTTTAGGTGTAACTCTAAAGTTGCACCCTCCATGTTGGAATTCAAACTGGTCACGATTCGGTCGTCGTCCAGCATGCTGTTGAGAGCCCAAGCCAACTTCTCCCTCCTCTTCAACGGAGACCACCTGTTGGTCAGGAAGTTGCAAAACACCGCCTGGGGAGTCACCCTCCTTCCACACACAGGTGGATCCTGGTCAGAGCAGGATCGAAGGCATCCGACAGCACCGGAGCTTCACTCCAAACTGCAGTGTCGATGTTGGGGAGGCCCTCCGGTAGCTCCAGCTTCTCGTGCTCCTCCACCCTGATTACAATCCAATCCTTCTTCCAGTCGTCCCATTTCCTAGAAGGGAACGACCGCAAGTACTTGTACGGGGACTTCTAGCGCTTCATAAAATAGTAGAAGCCAAGGTACTCGTCGCTCCTGCCTATGGTTTGGACAGTGAAGAAGGTGCGGAAGAGCTCAATGCAGGGGGGAATGCGCACCCACATCTCGTAGAAGTGGACAAATATGGACACCAGCAGAATGGAGTGGGGGGCAAGGTTGTAAAGTTGCAGACCATAAAAGTCTAGCAGCATCAAGAAGAAGGAGGAGAAAGGTGGGATCAGTCCCACCATGGTGTACGCGGAGAAGTACACCATGTCGCCGGCGTGTTCCTTCTTAAACGGAAGCTTGCCGGCGTGGACCAGGTGGTTGAAGAAGTCAGGGGACCATCCCATGAGGGCCCGGACCTTCTTCAAATTGTTATCGGTCTTCAGTCGGCTCTGGCGGAGACCCAACTCCATTGCGGCACAGCGAGGCAGGAGAGGAAAGGCAAGCTAAAGTTTGGAAGGTTTGAGCGCAAGATCGATTGAAAGGCGTAAAGAACCCCAAATGGTGCATGCTTTCCTTATTAAGTAAGCCCCCGCAACGCCTGGATGGAAACCGCAGAGGAGCCGACAATACCAGTCAAAGATTTCACCCCGCCAATGACAAGGGGGCCCGGGGCCACCCCGACGATCAAGCCGAGGTTCTTACCCCAGGCGAACGGTTGTCATCATGAAAGGCGGGAAACCTGAAGTCGGCGGCCTGACAGGGCGCGCGGAACCGATACGATTTTCGTATCGGGAACCGACGACTTTTAATTGCGTGAGATTCGCACGCTAAGATCTCACCTGCCGCCTTCAAGATACACCACGCGACGGAAGTTTAACTGTGAACTACCGCCAACGGCACAACCGAAGACCCTTGAAGACACGGCTCAGAAACCAAAGAATGGACCCACCTCTGGCGAAATAACCTCATACAAAAGGTCTCTCCCGGCGGTGAGTCCAGGGGGCCACTGTCGATACCCTCCGTACCGGATACCCCTTGGGATTGCAAAGATCACAAGGAAACTCCATCTACCAGATTTGAAGACCTCCGAAGGCCCCACATGTTAGACATAGCCGGACCTGCTTCCCCGACATGGTTAGTTTTGGGGCCGCCACGTGTATCACAAGACCGGAGCTATCACCCACACCTGGGAAGCTCCAGTTAGAATACCAATATGGCACCCCCGGACCTAGCCCCAGATAGAGGGAAGCTCCAGAACTGACACGTGTCCAACAGCACCGAACCTACCCATCTGCGATGGTGAGCTCCAGAGATGCCACGTGGCAACCACCGGACCTTCAACTTCAACTATCAGGCCGGTGGACCCCCCAACGGCTCCGGACCTTCAAGGATCAATCAAAAACTTCAAGACCCAATTAAGTGTCATTAATTACATATTAATGGCACATGATCGGATGGTCCTTAATACTGGTAACGGCACTGTTAAGGCCCACTACCAGGCTATTAAGGATAATTAACTCCATTTATTGTGTATCAAGCATGTGTAACCGCTTGGGCCACCTGTCGGGCCAGGCTAACGTTGTAACGACCAGTCCTTGTGCTATAAAAGCACTGGACGACGATACACAAAGGACGGTTCTAGACCACTGCTGAACACCCTGAGCTAGACGAGCTTCTTCTTATGGAGCTTCTTCTAGACTCACAAGCTTAATACATCACCAACACACCCCGTGGAGTAGGGTATTATACTCAGGCGGCCCGAACCAAGTAAATCCCTGTGTACACATGTCTTTCACCTTCTTGAATATCTGTGCGCCCATTACCGAACTACAACTCCTCGATCTACCAAAGGTAGTGTCGGGAGATCTGCCGGTTCCAAACACCGACATGAAGGATCAGACAAGTCCGTGCTCTTCAATCCCTACGCGAAGAAGGTCAATTTCCACCCAAACTTGCGAAGTTTTGATGGAGGAATCAACAAATCGCCTTGGGGAGCTCGAGCGTGGAGATAGAAAGCTTGAGGCAAGTGTGGGGTGAGGAAGATTAGGGTTTGGCGGCGGCTAGGGTTATGGACACGAAAAATCAGACTTGTCCGAAAATAATCGGACTAGTTCGAACTTTTCCAGAGCCTACATCGGACTAGTCCGTGGTTGGGCGGACTAGTCCGGACCTACAGTCACTCTGCGGACTAGTCTGCATGGGCGGACTAGTCCGGGCAACCACGGACTAGTCCGTGGTCACCAGGTAATAAATGCTTAGCCCATTCGAATATATATTCGAAGGTACTTAATAGGAAAATAGGGAGGCAAATCAAATCATATAATCTTGATGAATATGATCAGTAAGCATACAATAATCAAGCATTAACCATAATTCATCAAGATCTAGTAATTGACATAGTTTTTCGAAAAAAAAATAGAGAGATGATTTTCACAACACAATCAATGAATTTTGAAGATAGCATCGAGGTATACAAGATTTCAAGCCACACTCCGAGCATCAAGGATATTTAGTTTATTTCGGAGCTCACAAAAGCGTTTTTCATCAAGTGGCTTGGTGAATATATCGGCTATTTGCTTTTCGGTAGTGACATGTGAAATGGTTATATCTCCCTTCATTGAATGGTCTCTCAAAAAGTGATGTCGGATGTCTATGTGTTTGGTCATAGAGTGCTCAACGGGATTATGGGCAATTTTAATGGCACTCTCATTATCACAAATGAGTGGAATACGGTTCATATTGTAACTGTAATCCCTTAGAGTTTGTCGCATCCAAAGGAGTTGTGCACAACAACTCCCGGCTGCAACATACTCTGCTCTGGCCGTGGATAAGGCAATGGAGTTTTGTTTCTTGGAGGACCAAGAAACTAGAGATCTTCCTAGGAATTGGCATGTACCGGAGGTAATTTTTCTATCTAATTTGCATCCAGCATAATCTGCATCGGAGTAACCAATGAGATTGAATTTGGAACCTTTGGGGTACCAAAGTCCTAGGTTGGGTGTATGAACTAAATACTGCAAGATTCTCTTAACGGCTGTCAAATGACACTCTTTTGGGTTGGCTTGAAACCTTGCACACAAGCATACACTCAACATAATGTTTGGCCTAGATGCACATAACTAGAGTAGAGATCCAATCATGGAGCGATATACCTTTTGATCGACGTTTGGTCCATCTTCATTGAGATCCAAGTTTCCATTCGTTGCCATGGGAGTCTTTATAGGCTTCGCCTTGTCCATTCCAAACTTCTTGAGTATGTATTGAGTGTACTTAGTTTGGCTTATGAACGTCCCTTCTTTTTGTTGCCTCACTTGGAATCCCAAGAAGTATGTTAGCTCTCCCATCATAGACATCTCAAACCTATCAGTCATAATCTTACTAAATTCCTCACAAAAAGGTTTGTTAGTTGAACCAAAGATAATATCATCAACATAAATCTGACAAATAAAGAGATCATTGTCTAAGTTCTTTGTAGACAATGTATAATTTGCTTTACCGATCTTAAAACCATTTTCAATTAAGAAATCTCTAAGACACTCATACCAAGCTCTAGGAGTTTGTTTGAGGCCGTAGAGAGCCTTACGCAGTTTAAATACGTGGTCGGGGAACTCTTCATCTTCAAACCCAGGGGGTTGCTCCACATACACCTCCTCCTTGATTGGTCCGTTGAGTAAGGCGTTTTTCACATCCATTTGATAGAGCTTGAAATCATGGTGAGTAGCACAGGCAAGTAATATTCTAATAGACTCAAGTCTAGATATGGGAGCAAAGGTTTCGTTGAAATCCAAACCTTCGACTTGTGAATACCCTTTGGTCACAAGTCATGCCTTGTTCCTTGTCACCACCCTGTGTTCGTCTTGTTTGTTTCTGAAGACCCATTTGGTGCCGACGACGTTGGACTTGGGTTTTGACTAGTTCCTACACCTCATTCTGTTTGAAGTTGTTGAGTTCTTCTTGCATGGCAACTACCCAATCCGTATCCTTCAATGCATCCTCAACCCTGCGTGGTTCCAAAAAGGATACAAATGAATAATGCTCACAAAAATAAGCTATGCGAGATTTAGTAGTTACTCCCTTTTGGATGTCACCGATGATGTTGTCGATTGGGTGATCCCTTTGGATGCATTGGTGTACTCTTGGGTGTGGCACTTGCGGTCTTGAATCTTCATGATCATCTTCTTCTCCCCCTAGATGGTTGCCCTCATTCATTGGATGATCATTTTTGTTTTCTTGAGATTGATCTTGTATGGAGGCTCCCCCTTGATCATTGACCTCCTCCTGTGGTTCATCTTCCTCATGCATATGTAGAGGTTGTTCTTGTGGTCGAACTTCGCCCAATGCCATTCTTCTCAGTGCTTGGCAGGGAGCTTCTTCTCTATCTAGCACACATGTATCAACTTGCTCCTTTTGGGAGCCATTAGTTTCATCGAACACTACGTCACGTGCTACTTCAACAAGTCCGGAGGTCTTGTTGAAGACACGATAGGCGTAAGAGTTCGAATCATAACCAAGCAAGAAACCTTCATCGGACTTCGAAGCGAACTTTGATGTCCTAGGCTTATTGTTCAAAATATAGCATTTGGAACCGAAAACTCGAAAGTATGAAATATTAGGCTTGTTATCGGTGAGTAGCTCACAGGATGTCTTCTTGAGTAGTCGATGAAGATAAAGTCGATTTATGGCGTGGCAAGCGGTGTTAACCGCTTCCACCCAAAATCGATTTGAGGTCTTTTACTCATCGAGCATTGTTCTCGCCATCTCTATGAGGGTTCGGTTCTTCCTTTCGGCAACTCTGTTTTGTTGAGGGGAGTAAGGTGCTGAAAACTCATGCTTTATGCCTTCTTCATCTAGGTATTCCTCAACTTGTGTGTTCTTGAACTTCGTGTCGTTATCGCTTCGAATGTTCTTGATTGTTAATGAAAACTCATTTTGGGCTCTCTTGAAGAACTTCTTGAGTGTTCCTTGTGTTTCTGTCTTATCATGTAAAAAGAAAACCCTAGTGAAGCGAGAAAAATCATCAACAACTACTAAACCATATTTGCTACAGCCGATGCTTATGTAAGTAATTGGACCGAATAAGTTCATGTGGAGTAGCTCGAGCGGTCTTGTTGTAGTCATGACATTCTTAATGGGATGAGGTGCTCCAACTTGCTTCTCGGCTTGGCACACGCTACAAGGCATGTCTTTCTCAAAAACAACATCCTTCAAACCTCGGATGTGATCGCCCTTGAAGAGTTTTTGAAGATTCCTCATACCAACATGCGCTAGCCGTCTATGCCACAGCCAACCCATGTTGGTCTTTGCAATCAAGCATGTGTCAAATTCGGCTTTATCCTTGTTGAAGTCAACAAGGTAAAGCTTTCCCTTTAACATACCCTTGAAAGCAATGGAATCATCACTCCTTCTAGAGACGGTCACACCCTCATTAGTGAACAAGCAATTATAACCTTTGTCGCATAATTGAGATATGGACAGCAGGTTATTATCTAAGGAATCAACATGTAACACATGAGAAAGAGTATGTTGAGATGATATGGCAATTTTACCGGTACCGAGCACCTTTCCTTGACTATTGTCTCCAAAATATATGCTCTCGCTTGGATCCTCATTTTCTTCATACTCAACGAACATCCTTCTTTCTCCGGTCATACGGTTGGTGCAACCACTGTCTAGCACCCATTCAGATCCACCGGAGGAATAGGCCTACAAAAACAAATCATGCCTTGGTTTTAGGTACCCAAGTTTGCTTGGGTCCTTTTAGGTTAGTCACAAAGGATTTAGGCACCCACACATGAGTCTTGGTGTTCCCATGGCGTGGCCCAACATAATGAGCATAAATCTTACCATAATTACTTCTCATTAAAACATAAGATGCATCAAAGGTTCTAAAAAGAAACTGTTGTTTATAAACAGAACTAGTCTGGGAGATCAGACTTGTCCGGAGGACCGGACTTGTCCGTGTCCCGACCGGACTAGTCCGGTGATCATATGTGTTGGATGTGTTAACTTTGGACTTTCCAGTTTGAGAGGGTCTTCCCTTTACAAAGGCAATGCCTTCCTTGTTATTCTTATGGCTTCTAGCATTTTGCTTTCCACCACAGGAATACCCAATGCCATATTTGACATTAGGAGGTCTTGTGGCCAAGTATGCACTACGTGCATATTTGACCTTCTCCTTGTCAAATATGCCACTTTGGACAGGATGTTTATCCTTGGTAGAGGTTGACTTGTCTTTCAAGCTGGTGTCAACTTTACCACATGAACAGATAATAATGGATTCAGTTTTAAGTGGTTGAGAAGGCGAGCTTGAAGAGGATGAAGGGTCACTTTGCTTGAGTGACTCAACTTGTACTTCAAGAATCTTGTTAACCTTGATTAGGTTAGCAAGTTCGTCCTTGATTGTAATATTTGAGTCGCTTAACTCCAAGCAAGCTTCCTTGCTTGAAGCTAACTCAAGCTCTAGTGACTTTCTTTGCTCCTTTTCAAGTTCTAGAAGCTTGTCAAGTTCAACATATTCCTCCTTTTGGGAGATAATCATGTCTTCTTGTCGGTTTATCATCTTCTCCTTCTCAACAAGTTGATCAAGTAGAAATTTCATTTTTGCAGCCGTTTTCTTATCTAAGCCAATAAGCATATCTTCATTATCACTAGCAATTTCACTATCCCTAGAATAGGAATGTACGGAAGAGGGTTTAGTTGTTACCTTGCATTTACCTTCCTTTGCCATGAGTCAAGTGTTGTTCCCCTTCTATGCGCTGAGAGTGGGGAAGAGAGTGGACTTCTTGGATGTCTTCTCGATGGCTATGCTAGCCATCTCCTCTTCTTCTTCGGATGAGGACTCATCATTTGAGTCCCACTCTTTCCCTAGATGTGCTTGTTTAGCTTGCTTTTTCTTCTTGAAGAATTTCTTGGGTTGAGGCTTTGTTTCCTTGGTCTTCTTCTTGTTCTCTTCATATGGTCAATCAACTATAAAGTGGCTATACTCACCACAGTTATAGCATGCCAGCCTCAACTTTGGTCTTGATTTTTCCTTGTACTTCCCTTCACTTGATTTAGCCCCTTGTCTTCTATGCATCATTCTTTTGAATTTCTTCATGAATAGTATCATGTGATCTTCATCCAAGTCGCTGCTCTCATCGTCACCGTCTTCTTCTAGTTGAGCTTCTCGAGCTTCTCTAGACAAGGGCTTGAGAGTGGACTTCAAAGCTACCCCTTTCTTCTTTGCTGAGGTGAGATCGGCAATCTCCTTAACATGCTTGGCTTGCTTTTCCATCATCTCAAAGTTGATGATTTTCCCAAGTAGCTCATCCGGGGTCATCTTCTTGTACCCGGGACTTTCTCTTATCATCGAGCACAAGGTGACATTGCGAGGCATGAAAGCTCTAAGAATGAGCTTCACCACCTCGCGGTCGTTCCACTTCTTGCTTCCATATGCTCGCACCTTGTTGATGAGTGTCTTTAGTCGGTTGTACATGTCTTGTGGCGACTCGTCTTCTTCGATGCGAATCTTCCCAGCTCACCTTCAATCATCTCGATCTTCGCTTCTCGCACATGATGATCACCTTCATGTGCGGTTTGCAATGTATCACATATCTCCTTTGCGATCTCGAGTCCATCCACCTTTGTGAACTCATCCTGACTGAGTGATTAGGTGATGACTGTAGCAGCTTGGGCATTTCGATGGATTGCTTGCTCTTGGCTAGGTGTGAGCTCCTCATCATCATCCGGGATATCTATTCCTGTGCATACTATGTGCCACAAACTTGGATTGAGAGAAATCAAATGCATTTTCATGTTCTGCCTCCACATTGAGTAGTCATTGCCATCAAAATGTGGGGCTTTTCCAAGTGGAATAGATAAGTAGTGATTATTGCTGGAGTTAAAACTATCGTAGTTGAAAGGATATCGGGGGTAGTCGGTGTGACTACTCCCCTTCTTCTTCCGTCTTCAATCTTCACTTTTCCCTTGGAGAGGGTTCTCTTTCTTAGGAGCGCCTTGAGTTCCAGCGTCTCCTCATCGTCATCCTCGAAGTCTTGAATGGCCTCGAGGAGCCTCTCCAATTTTTGGTTCTTTTCTTCTTCAACCTTCTCTTGGTTGATACTCTTGTGTACGTCCTTCATGTCTGACATGATCTCTTCGAGCGATTAGTCTCCTTTTGAACAATCTTGCTCTGATACCAATTGAATGTGGCCTAGAGGTGGGGTGAACAGGCCTTTTTGATATTCTGTCAGAACCTACAACACTTAACAACCAAATCAAATCTCACGATATCAGACTAGTCCAGTGTGTACCGACTAGGTTGATCAAATTGGATCGATTATCTTGATCCTAGGATGTATGCAGCGGAAATATACATGTAATTGAAGTTGTTACACAACTATGAGTTAGGATGTACCACAAGTTAATCTTATATTCAATGTTTCAACGTAAAGTGAACAAAATTGATTGAAACCCTAGATTGATATGAAGAGTAAGAACGATATGCGCAAAGTAAGAATGCAAGCTCTTTATCATGTGGTGTGACGAGGATCCGTGGAGAGAGGTGTTTTCTAGGCTCTTGAAAGGTGTGACGACGCAGGGGGTCGAGAGCTGTGAAAGATGGATCGTGCACACCTATTTATATGGGGTTTCTAAAAGTTACCATTAGGGTTTAGAAAGATTGGACTAGTCTGTGGTGAACACCAGACTAGTCTGGTGTGCTACGTGTAGCAAACCCTAGGTGTCCCAAAATATCAGACTTGTCCGAAGTGAAGTCGGACTAGTCCGATTTCGATTATGGAATTTTTGAACTAGTACGATAAATATCGGACTTGTCCGGATAAGTGAAACCCTAAGTGAATTTGGGGGACAAGTCCGCACTTGGAGGACTTGTTCAATTTAGGTCAGAGGGTTTTCGGACTAGTCCGTGCTAATATCGGACTTGTCCGATTGACATCAGAAAGATATCGGACTAGTCCGTTGAGTTATCGAACTTGTCTGATTTTGTGCAACTTGTGAAGTGTTTGGGGACTAGTCCGCACTGGGGAAGACTAGTCCAATTCTAGTCAGAGAGATATCGGACTAGTCTGTGGTGATATCGGACTAGTCCGGTCAGTGAAAAACTGGACTAAGAGGACAAGTCTGCATTGTGAGGACTTGTCCGATCTTGTGCAGAAAGATATCGGACTAGTCCGGAGTCAGTCGGACTAGTCCGGTCCTGTATAAATTTGTGCAATGTGTGAGATTATTTGTGCTTGAGCTCTTGGGGTGTGTTTCCTTAACACACTCCATACACAATGATCTACTACACTTGTTTCTTGAGCTCTTTTCCGCATTGCTCCTCATTCTCCTTTCTTTTTGGCACTTTGCTCATTTTCTCATTAGAACCTGTTCTCATCTCAACAAAGTGGTTAGGATCTCATTTGCTTGTCATAAATCAACCAAAACCCACAAGGGATTCCTAGATGCACTTTCAGATGGTTAGCTCCTGATACTTGTACAAATGAATTTTCGGATTAGGTAACCGAATCTTCGTTTGTGCGTACATGGAAGAGCAAAATCAAAGATGCATTGGGTCCAATTTCAAGTGTGTGTATGAACAATGTATGAGTCATTGATATGAGTGGGGATTTATGGATAAATCAATTTACCTATTTTCTAAAGCTCCTACTCATAACAATTCAAGTTATATAAATACACTATATGGGTCCCTTCAACTTGTAAATTTTCTAACCATCATATTTTTTTTTCTTACACAAGAGCAAATGTCATTATTTGGATCATGGAAAACAAGATTCTCAATTTTATTGTCTTGAAAATTTTTAATTTCTTGCATGGGAATTTTAGTTTCAGTGATCCATGCATGAATGAGTTTCAAATCAAAATTATGGACATCACTATTCCTAGGTTGATACATACCAATTCAACCATTAAGTAATTCCATAAGCATTACCTACCTAGGCAGAAAATGTCTAAGTCAATTTTAGCAATGCTTATGAAATTCTAGGTACTTGTTTAAATTTATTCTCAACTAAGGTGACATTCCTTTTTGAAGAATCAAAAAGAGTATTGTCAACACTTACTCTTGTGAGGATGCATAAGAGTTGAATGATGAGAAGGTGTAAACCTTCTATACCATTGTAAGAAAAAATCATTCAATCCTAATGTAATTCCAACGATGAAAAATTTTAAACTTGTACCTAAATTGAAGAGGAGCTTAGTTGAAGGTCGTTGTGTGAGAAATTCACGACCATGGATTTTGGTGTAGCCTTCATGTTCAATGCCAAGTTGAGGTTGGATTTGAATGAGCTTTATCTTGTTCCTCCATTGGGCCATCATCTTGAGCATTCCTCCACCATGAACTCAAAATGAGATTGATGGAGGAATATGCGATTGATGGGGTATTTCAACCTCTTCACAATTTTTATCCCGACTGCACTAATAATCAAGAACAAACAAAACAACTCGAAAACGATTTACTTTAGCTAAAAAGCATGTTGTACCCTTGGCCAAATTGTTTTGCCCAACTTGAAACAACTTGCAAGTGCATTGAATATTAGGGGAAATATTTTTGGTTTGAATTAGGAAGATGAATTCAAGTGGTTACACCCAAGGTTCATATCCAAATAAATTTATTTCCTAATTCAAAATTTTAATTTTATAATGGTTGGAATTTTTTTCCAACATGCAAGTGTGGAAATTCAAACATGCTAAATGCAAATGCAAAGATTTATGGGGAATTCAAATATGCAATTGGGAAATCAAATATGAGATAACTACCAATTAACCTATTGGCGAGGACTCACCAAATTTTTGAAGTTTGATGAGTGGGACTTACCTCCGTCCATTTTAGTGCGATGATTTGTTGTCCAAATCCGAAGTTTAAGATATGGACAACTTCTCTTGGTTGACATGCCAAATCTCCTTTAGCATGTTAGTTGGACATGTGGGCCACATGGTGGCCCTAGCCTCTTTGTAGTATTGATAAAGACTTGTTGATGTAGTGACAACTTTTCCTTCTTGAAGATATTCTTTTATGAGCATGGTGAGGTGTGTCCTTCTTCAGGGGTGTCACTTTGACCTTCTTGATATTCCTTAAGGTCACATACTTTGATCATGGATCAAAAGCTTCCTTGGGCATGATGACATGTGGACTCCACAATCAAACAAGAAACGCTTCATCCACAATGTCACTTGCCCTAGGTTGCATAGTCTTGGTTGAATGGTAGAAATCCCAACAAGTAATTGTGGGACATCTTGGATCTTGAATGCTCTTTAATTTTCTTGTCCTTGGCCAAGGGCTTCATATGGATGTTGTTTTGATTTCTTGCTTGGCCATGGACAAGATACTTCAAGGTAGGCTAGTTGAACTTAAATCCCTTGAAATCCCTATAGCCTCCTTGATTACAAGGGTGATATTGATTCACTCTTGACCTCCTTGTAGGTGATAGACTTCGGAGTTGAATGAAAGGAAGAATTCTCATGGGTCTTAGGGAAATGATTCCCCATGTGGTCCATGTTGACATGATTTTAACAAATCATGTGAATCTCCATGGCTTGGAACATCCAAACACATCTCTATTGGATTGATCTTCATGATACTTCAATGGGAGATGTAGTTCCTTAGCTAGAATGTCCACCTTAATAGGTAGTGTGCATGCCAAGCTAAATGAACTAGAGCACTCTTCAATCCACCCCTTGAGTAGAGACCATATTCTCATCCATGATGAATGAGAATAGGACTCCTTCAGCTCTAGCACAAAGGTGGTCAAGGATTGGTGGTCCAACCCATGACATGAATGTTGGATAAAGAGCCAAGTATTCACCCTATGGTGGTGGCAAACCAAGAAGAATTCTTGGAGCCCCCCCCCCCCCCAAGCTTGGGGATGGATGACTTTGATTCCTACTGGAAGCTGAAATTCTTTCACGGAAGGTAATGGTGTTGTCTAGCGGACATTTGTTGAGGTACGCCTTCCATCATCTTCTAGTTGAGCACTAGCGTGCTCGTTGGCCATCCCATGAAATGGGTTAGCCAACGCTACCATGTTTTCACCACTTCATCTGCGACAATGTATTGGCAGAGTTCTAATACAGTAATCATAGAATTTTAATACAGTAATTACATTTCTGAAATGTTACAGTTCAATAATAAAAAAGCGTAACTATTTCTTTGAATGAAAATTGTTGTCATATAATGGTTTGATGTTGAAAAGTTGAGTTGTAATAATAGAGATGCCGAGACAAAGTTGAGTGTTATTGTCTGTTTGGAATGTCATGTACTAATTGTACTATGTATTGGATATGTAATTGGAAGTTATTGTTTATTTATTGTCATGTTTGTGCGCCCCATGGTGTTCTAAACATAGCATAATTCATGTAAAGGAGCAGATGACTATTATGCAAGAAGCAGATGACGTGGATGACTTGCATGAAAAGAAGCGGATGACTAGCTAGATAAAAAGTTCAAGAATCACCAAGTAAACCAACCTTGTTTGTTGCTAGTGCCTACTCTTCGTTCTTTATGATCTGGTCGGTGTTCATCCTCCCTTTTCTCCATTGCTTCCGTTGCCTATTTTTTACTTCATTTCAATTGGTGTTATTATCTCCCTTCTTTTTTGCTTTGATGCCAGACCAATCTCTTCGTTCTCATCTGGATCTGTTCGATTTTCTTTGGAAGAGATAAAATTATATGTATCCTGATTTGCCTCATATGAAAGGTTTCTACTTTGAACCCATTTTGTAAATAACTAAATATCAAGGCCCACTATGAAAATTCGCAGCCAATATTGTAAAAATAACAGCCCACGCGGTAACAATTACAGCCCACAAAGGGAACAGTTACAACCCACAACTAACAGATGCGGGTTCTGCTTGCGCGCCCCTTATTATGGACATGCGGGTTTTTTCCTCACCCGTTTTCTAATTGGGTTTGTTTTGCGGGCCTGTTTAGTTCTGTATACAGCAGTACAAACAATTTAACTGTTGGATCCGAATCTAGAGGCTATAAGCGTCACCTAAAAAATATTCTAATCTCAGCCGCCTGAAAAATAGACACCCTCTTTTCTTATTCCCAGCTCCCACATTCAGCGTCCGTTCTTCCTTCACGTTCATCACAGTTTGCGCTCGCGGCTCTGAGATGCTATGAAACGACGCTCTTCCTCGCCTCCGAGGACCTCCTCGCCTCTCACCCCTCCGCCTGCACCCGTTGCGCGTCCATCGCCCCTCCAGTTCTGCCTCGCCACCCCGCCCCTCGAGCTGCGCTCCTCCCTCCGCCCCGCCCCGCCATGCGAGCCATCTCGCATGTGCTCCTTCATCGTCCGAGAATCCTCCCTTGTCGAGAGCTCAACGAAGCCCCACCATCCGACAATTCTCCCCGTCGCGCTCGCAAATCCTCTCCTCTTTGTCGATGTTCCTCCTCCTCCTCGCGCCGCCGCGTCTCCCCGCCTTGACACGCTGCCGCTTTTTCATGCCTCTCCACCTCACTCCTTGTCGCTCGCCCGCTGCCTTGTTCCTCGTCGCGAGATCGCCGGTGCTGCCTTGCTCCTCGGCGCCCGCCGCCTCGTTCCTCGCCGCGTGCCGCCTTGTTCCTTGTTGCGTGCCGCCTTGCTCCTCGGCGCCCGACACCTCGTTCCTCGCCCCGCGCCGCCTTGTTGTTAAAGTAATCTTGCCGGTCGGTCTACTGTCACTCACGTTCGGTTGGGTCTTGGCGTGTAGCGTGAGTCTGTTAGTCTGAAACTCAGTCAGTTAGTTCATTTCGTGTACGTGGGTTTGGTCAGTGTTTCTTGCGCCCTGAAAATACCGAGTCATGGGGCTCAAATCATGGATCGGTAGTGTCTGCACATGACTCGCGAAGCGGCTGTTGTGTGTGCGTCGTGTAAGCGTTGTACTCCTATATATGGTCCTGTTTGGCATAGCTAGAACTTGTTACAAAAGCAGCTTATTTGAAAAGCTGGTACAAAATAGCTTTTGCTTATATCTAGCTTTTAGTTCATTCTGAGAAGCAGCTAAACTAATAAGCCGTTACATAATCTTTCTATTTGTCACACTCTCAGCTTATTTTTATGAAGAAGCTACAGCAGAAGTTATACCAAACAGGGCCTATGTATCACCTGATTAATAGAAGAGCTCCGACTTGCCAAATATTCAGTCCTGCTCCTGCACTCATACACTTTGTTCCTAGAACACCCGAGCCACCTCATCTCTGGCGAGAACCCGGCAAGCAGCTAGCCGACATTGGTTGCAGAGAGAGGGGCTACGTTCAACACGTGGCATCAGAGCCAAGACAAGGCAGGAGCAATGGTGAGCGGGCGTACTCCGACTACTTCACCGACCAAGAGCATTACCGGCAGCGATGACGACGGTGCCATCACAAATCCGTTTGCCGTCGAGCGTGTTGTGAGGAAGACGAGTGCTTCACTTGTCTACCCGTTGCTCACACGCACCAACTACAGTCAATGGGCACTTGTCATGCTAGTGAACCTTGAAGCCCAGGATCTATGGCACGCTGTGGAGTCCGACAAGGTAGAGCGCCAGCAGGACAGACTGGCGTTGGCAGCCATCTTGAGGGGTGTACCATGCGAAATGCACACAACATCAGCTGCTAAGGACAGTGGCAAGTTGGCGTGGGAGGCGGTGAAGAGCAAACGCGCAACAACTCCTGAAGGAATTTGAAGAAATCGAATTTGAGGAGGGCGAAGCCATTGACGAATCCGCCATGAGAATCACAGGTATTGCCAGTAGTCTCCGCACTCTCGGTGAAACTGTTGATGAAGTTCGCATTGTGAAGAAATTTCTTCGAGTAGTTCCTGCCCGTTACATGCAAATTGCTTTGTCAATTGAAACTTTGTTAGACCTCAATCAACTCTCTGTCGAGGAGTTGGTTGGGAGGTTACAGGCAGCAGATGATTGATTCAGCAGCACCAAAGAGGTGAATGACAAAGGAGGTCGTATGTTATTGTCAGAAGAAGAGTGGTTGGCAAAGTATCGAAGTCGTCTGGCACTAGAGTCTTCCTCCACTGGCAACACTGCAAGTGGTAAGGTTCAGTCAAAAGGGAAGGGAGGAACGTACTCTGAAAAGGGGAATTCCTCGGCCAAGCAGACAAGTGAAGGTACACGTCCAAGTAAGGGTAAATATCACAACTGCGGCAAATGGGGGCACTGGGCAAAGGAGTGTCGAAAAACTCGACATGATCGTCAAGATGAAGCTCATGTGGCAGTGGCTCAACCAGAGCAACCATCTCTGTTGTTGTCTGAAAGCTGTGAAGACAGTGCATTTTCTGAAAATTGTCTGAATATGACTGAAGACAATGCATTCTCTGAAAATTGTCTGAATGTAACTGAGGAAATGAAGGAGAACAGTGCATTTTCAGAGGGAAGCACTGACACCACTTGGTATTTAGACTTGGGTGCCAGTAATCACATGACTGGTACTCGAGCTGTGTTATCTTCCCTTGATGATTCAGTAAAGGGAAATGTGAAATTTGGTGATGGTTATTCTGTTGACATAAAGGGTATGGGGTCAGTTGTGTTTTAAGGTCAGGAGCTGATGCATAAAGTCCTATCTGAAGTCTACTACATTCCTAAGCTTAAGACCAATATTTTGAGTCTTGGACAGATGGCTCAGAAGGGCTATAAAGTGATCATTGAAGCTGATCATTTGTGCACTATGGGCTCTGATGGTACACTTCTATTGAAGGTTCCTCGCAGTTGACAACAGGTTGTACATTTCTAATATCAAGGTCACATTTCTTGTGTGTCTCACAGTGTTGTCCAGGCGTCGCTTAGGCGTCCAGTCGCTCCAGACCGGACGCCGTGTTCGGTCGCCTCGCCTGGCCGCCCGCCGGCCAGCTCGCTGCCGCCCGTCGTGCTCCCTGCTGCCGCCCGCCATGGCCATAGGAGGCGGGGAAGAGGGGAAGGAAGAGTGCCGCGCTGGGAGGTGGCAGGGATGATGCGCGCGGATGCTGGATCAGAGACGGCGAAGGCCATCGGGGACGAAGCACCATCAGGCGGACAAAGCCGCTCGTTGGAGAGAGAGAGATAGCGGCTGGACGGGATTGGAGAGAGAAAAAGGACCTCTAGATCTGGTTGGAGACAAAAAATGAACGGCTGGATCAGCTTGAGAGGAGACAGAATAAAACCCTAAGTTTACTGGGCCTTGGCGGCTGGCCCACCCCGCACGCTGTTGCTTCACCCCGCCGCCTCTGGAGTCGCTCCCGTCGCCTACCTCCGCCTCTGCCCCGTCCCCATGGAGCAGCATCTCTCTCGAACGAGCAGCACCTCTCCACCCTCCTCTGTTGCCATCTCCGTCCCCTCGCCTGGCGCTCGCCTAGGCGCCTAGGCGTCAAGGCGGCTAACGGGCGCCTAGGCGTCTAGGGGAGGTTTTACAACACTAGTGTCTCATGTCAAAGGTGACAGACAAGAATTGCGTGTGGCATGCTAGATATGACCACTTGAGTTTCAGGGCCTTGAGGGACCTTGAAAGGGGGAACATGGCTGAAGGAATCCCTATCATAAATCAGCCAGAGTAGGTGTGCGACTGTTGTGCTTTTGAGAAATTACATCATGGATTTATTTCATGCTAACCTGTGTGGACACATTGACCCTCCTAGCGGGGGGTGTCTTCCTTCTGATTGTTGATGATCTCAGCAGGTTTATGTGGGTGGAACTTCTGACCAGCAAAAGTGAAGCTTTCAGCTATTTCAAGCTGATCAAGGTCCAAGCAGAGAATGAATGTGGGTCGAAAGCTCTCAGGGGTGGTGAGTTCAACTCGAATGAGTTTTTTGCATATCTTGGTGAATTAGGAGTCAAGCACTTCACAACAGCTCCATATACTCCCCAGCCGAATGGAGTAGTGGAGAGAAGAAATCAATGGTAGTTGAAATGGCAAGATGTATGCTGAAAGGGATGAAGGTACCAGCCTATTTTTGGGGAGAGGCCATTAAAACAGCAGTGTATGTACTAAATAGATAAGCCTCAAGAAGCACAGATGGGAAAACTCCTTATCAGCTCTAGACGGGTAGGAAACCTTCTGTCAAACATCTTAGGATCTTTGGGTGCACTGCATATGCAAAGATCCAAGGTCCAGGTGTATCAAAACTGTCTGACCAGGAACTTCTTTCCGTGACGTAGTCCGTGGTTCCAGGGCGGATATGTCGAATGTTGTGCACGCCTCGTTGAGGCAGGCACTCCATGGCCAGTCGGCTGTTCTCGTTAGCGGGACGATGGCGGTCGGGATGGCACGCCTACGTCACCACTTGGTTCTGCTCTCTGTTGTGGGTGGCCGCCACGGCGCGGTCCCTGGTGATGTTCGCCACGCCATCCAGCAGCAGGCCTGGATTCCACTCTGGGACATCTCCGTCACAGGGCAAGGAGTTAGCGCCTTCGTAGCACGTCTTACTCGTCGGTCTCAATGTGAGGCTGTGATTGAGCATGGAAGCATCTACGTCGGGGGTGCCGAGTTCAGAGCAGCGCCATGGACTCTGGGTGACACCACTGCAGGCACAACCTGGGTGTATCGCATGAAGATTGTGGTTGAGCGACTCCCGTGGTTTGCGAGATCTGTGAAAGGGATTCACCAAATTCTTGGTGATGTCTGTATCTTCGACCACATGGACCGTCCTACAGCGATGCAGGTAGATCTGACGGATTCGGATTTGTGGGTTGGATGTCCGACCCCAATCTTCTCCCTTGCGTCAAAACAGTGACCTTCCCTTCAGACGCTGGTCAGTCCAGCACATCGGACGTCCCTCCAAGCGGCCTAGCATCGGACGTGCCTCCAGAAGGGAATGAGGTTGACATCTTGATCCACATTGATCATTATTATGACTTCACTTTTGTGCGTTCGGATTCTTCTTTAGATGATAGCGGGCGCCTTTCCTCTGTCTCCTCCAACTCCGAGGACCATGGCAGACCAAGCTACCACAGGTGCGTAAGGTTTCGAGGGGTTCCTGATGAGCCCAGAAGGCCTGCTCGCCGCTCTGCCGGCTGTCACCCTCCGGGTGCTGGTGGCCGACGTCGTGCTCAAGGAGACGATGAAGACCAGGGCCCCCCTCCTGGATTTGACTGGGCTCATCATCAGATTCATGGGACCCAGCCTGCCGTTCAACGCTCCTCCAATCAAGGGGGGGCTCCGCAGCCTGCAACTCAGCTGACTGTCATGTGCAGGTGCATCGGCCCCACTGCGAAAGCTGACATGCCTGGGAACGCTGTTCGTACAGGCTCGGATGCAATCTGGGTCCCCAAGGTTGGTCGTGGCGCTAAGGAATTGGCCATGACTCGCGAAAAGATACCGTCGATCAGGCGACCGGGCCTGTCATCTGTGTGCCTGCTGCTGAGGGTCTGCAGACATGCAGCTTGCAGGGCCCATTTGGTGATATTGACCCGGCCTGGCTGCCTTGCCGTCTACGAAAGGGGCAGGACTACATTCCACATTTGCGGCTATCGAACCAATGCTCGAGGAAGTATCAGCCGGACAAGTGGTGGCAGGCCAGGATGCCAGTGCTTGGAAGCTTACGACTTACGGGTTGGAGCTGCATGTACCGCCCTCAGGGGCATCGTCGGGTGGGACAGCCAACTACGTTGTGTCAGCTGGGGTCGAGACCATGCATACATCCTCTCTGCGTGAGCTGATGCTACCTGGGTCGGACTACCAGGATGTATCAAAGAAGCTCTTCAAGACTACCCCTCAAGCCCTGCTGGATGGGTCGCCATTGGTCCCACCTAAAAGGGGTCACCACAAGAAGGTTGCTAATCCAAAGAACGCTACCCGCCAAAGTGCTCGACGGGCGGCTTGTCCCTCGGTGATTCTTGTGTCACAACGTGCATAGCAACGTCTTATGTGCCTCCTTGACGCTTCGGCGTCGCCATAAGTGGTTGAGCTAGACAAGTTCAAGGCTTCCTTTTCGAGGCCCCTTACAGAAGGGGCCATCAGTTTGATTCGTACATCACTTTAGTTGGATCATGCCCCGCTCAAGGCTGCTTGTGATGTTCTGGCGGCAGAGGAGGTTGTTGTTGGCCCTTAGATGGAGGAGCGTTGTGTACGATCGTCTACGAGAGTTGCTTCAGTGTCAACTATGTGTACCTTCTTCAGTGTTATGTCTCTGTCGTGCTGGGTGCTTCGGGCGTCTCAGTTGGTGTTATGTTGGCTCCATGTCTGAAGGTTCTGTAGGGCTATTGAAGGAAAGCAGTGTCGGTGTGTCCGTGAAGTTGTGGTGGATTGTCTTAATGTTCAAGTTTGTTTGTTGTTGTCTGTGCCACGCTGGATTCTTGCTTACATCTCCTGCTTATCTACGGCGGCGGTTTACAAATTCGCGCCTGGTTGCCAAGGATTGGTTCATATGGATCACAAACGGTTTAGCCTTTTGTCCTAGAACGTCCAAGGTCTTAATCAGCCCGCGGGGCGCCTGGTGGTGCAACAACTGTTACAATCGGCAGCCCCAATGATTGCTTGCATTCAGGAGACAAAGTTAGCTACAATCTCACCATCAGTGCAGTGAGAGGTTCTGGGAAATAATCTTTGTGGCATGGAAGTTTTACCAGCCAATGGTACCCGAGGAGGCATCCTTATAGCTTGGGATCCCACTTATGTCTCGGTATTGGGTGCTCACAGGCGCAGATACTGCTTATCAGTCATGGTTCGGTTAGTCGGGCTTCAAGATGTGTTCAAGTTGATAGCAGTCTAATGGCCCTTGTGACGATGCTGAGAAGGCAGATTTTTTGGAGGAGCTAGGCCAGGCTAAGCCACCCCCTGGAATTGCATGGTTGTGTGCCGGTGACTTTAACTTCATTTATCAAGCAAGCGATAAGAACAATACGAACATCAATCGTAGGCTAATGGGGTCATTCCAGCGCACCATTGACAGATGTGAGCTTCTGGAGTTTGCGCTGCAAAATCGACGTTTTACTTGGAGCAATGAACGGGCAAACCCCACACTTATCCGCCTAGACCGAGTTTTTTGGCAATAAGGAATGGGACATGATCTATACCGATACCTGCCTTCGCCCTCTGTCATCATCGTTGTCTGATCATTGTCCCTTGCTTCTCGGTCACCAGCAAAGACCTTGGAGGCATGCGACATTTCATTTTGAAACCTTCTAGACACGTGCCCCTGGCTTCCAAGAAGAGGTCAAAGAGGTGTGGGACACTACTCCTGTGCAGCCCTCACCTCTTGCCACCTTCCAGCACAAACTCAAAGCAACGACATTGGCGTTAAGAAAATGGAGCAGGTTGGTCTTTGGTAAAGCTAGGATCTAATTGGCTATGATTAACGAAGTGATTCTTCATCTAGACACTGCCCAGGAGAGCCGCCTGCTTTCAGCCGCCGAACTAGCTCTACGTCGTGATCTGAAATCTAGAATGCTGGGGCTAGCTGCCATTGAGAGGGATCGGCGAAGACAAGCCTCAAGATTAACTTGGCTCAAATCTGGTGACACTTGCACCAGGTTCTTCCATCTCAAGGCAAATGCTAGGTCCCGCAAGCTGTTTATTCCTAGGCTCCGAAATGCGGATCAAGAGCTTGTCTCTACTCAGAAAGGCATGGCTGACATTATGTACCACCACTTTCAAGCTACTTTGGGGACACGAGTCCAACGTTCACCGACCTTTCGGTGGGAGGAGCTTCAGGTTCCTGCGCTTAATAACCATGAGCTTGATAAGAGTTCACTGCAGAGGAAATCAAAGAGGCTCTCCTGGATATGCTGTCGGAAAAGGCTCCCGGTCCGGATGGGTTTACTGTCAAATTTTATCGATGCTGCTGGGATACAATCAATTCGACTTAGTCATTGCATTTCAATGTTTGTTTCATATTCAGGGAGGTTCGCTTTGGAAACTCAATAGCGCCCTGATTACTCTCCTACCTAAAACGGAAACAGTTGAACTGCCAGGTGAATTCCGGCCGATAAGCCTCATACACTCGTTTGCCAAACTATTTACCAATGTATTAGCTCGGCGCCTACAAGCACACATGAGCTACCTGGTTGATTCAGCGCAGAGTGCGTTCATTCCGAACGATGCATCCATGATAACTTTCTCTATGTCAGAAATGTGGCACGCCTCTACCACAGGAAACAAAGATTGGTCCTGATGTTCAAGTTTGATATTTCAAAGGCCTTTGACTCGATCTCTTGGGAATTTATGATTGAGATGTTGCAACAGAGGGGATTCCCGAGCAGATAGATCAATTGGTTGTGCCTTCCCTGGTCCTCCTCATTGGCAGTAAAGCTTAATGGCAGTTTCGGCGAATGGATCAGGCCTCGGCGCGGCCTTCGTCAGGGTGACCCCATATCGCCGTACCTATTCATCCTAGGTATTGACCTACTACAGCAAGTTTTCCAGACTGCTACCAGGGAAGGGTTTCTCACCCCACTTGCAGAAAGTGCCGTGAAGAGCAGGGTTTCACTACATGCTGACGTGACAAATGTGATGAGAATTATGGACTGCTTTGGTTCCTCTACAGGTCTTCAGGTGAACATGTCTAAGAGTTCAGTGTCTCCCATCCGATGTGATAACATTGACCTGTCTGAGGTTCTGCTTGGTTTCAATGGACAGGTCTCGACCCTCCCGGTGACTTACCTTGGCCTCCCTCTATCGACAGATTGTCCATGGCTCAGCTTCAACCTATACTGGATCGAGCACAAGGGTGCTTGGCTGGTTGGCAAGGCGGGTTGCTGTCCATGGTTGGACGACATGAGCTGGTACGGTCAGTTCTAAGCACCATTCCTATATATGCCATGATCGCACTTCAACTACCGAAGAAATTCATCTCTGCTCTGTACAAGCTGCGGCGCCATATATTATGGACTGGGTCACAAAATACACAAGGAGGCAAATGCAAGGTCGATTGGGAGGTTTGCAGGCAAGTGGACCGGAGTGGACTAGGACTGCTCGATTTGAACCGGTTCAGCAGGGCATTGCGCCTCTGATGGTTATGGCATAGATGACACTCTCCGTCGAAGCTGTGGATCCGAATGGATCTCCCAGTGGATCCTTCAGATGAAAATCCATTGGCTGTTGCAACGAGAGTCGCTGTTCGGAATGGACAAAGCACAAAGTTCTGGAAGGATAACTGGATGCTCGGCCGGCCATTGATGTTGACTATCCTGGGCCTGCATCGGCATAGCAAGAGAAAAACAGGACTGTTGTGAATGCATTGTACAATCAAAATTGACTTTAGAATTTACTACCCGTTCCATCGCTGGATCTATGGTCTCAGGTCACTACCCTCTGGGAGCTGCTGCAAGGAGTCGATCTCGCTGACGATCCCCAACAATGTGACCAGATTGACTGGGTCTTTTCAACAAACAGTATATTTTCGGTTCGATCAGCCTACAACATCCAGTTTGAGGGCTCGACGAGATCGTGCTGTCCGACGGTGATTTGGAACATTTGAGCGCCGCCGAAGTGCAAGTGTTTTGCTTGGCTCATGGTACAAGATAGATTGTGGTTTGTAGCTCGATTATAGAGGAAGGGGTGGCCTAACCAATACATATGCACCTGTTCTTGGAGTGTCCGGTTTCAAGGTTGATATGGGCATCGGTTGCTCGTAGGCTTACGCTACCATCCTTCGACCCAACTAGTTGGTCGTCAACAAATGAGTTGAGTTGTTGGTTCCAATGTCTTGGAGGTCTGGGAACAAGGCAGCGAGTACGGGGTACTCGAACTATCGCCTTGCTCATCTGCTAGACGATTAGGTGTGAGAGGAACAGACGAGTTTTCGACCAAGCTGAGTGTTCGGTGCCCCAACTTTTAAGTGACATCTCGGAGGCTATAAAATTGTGGTCAATGGCAGGGGCAAAGGACATGTGGTCCGTGTTCCTCTACTTGTAAACTTACTACGTAGGTTATGAATGTTTTCAGAGCGTGTGTGACTCCTTGAGGGCTGCGTGCACCACTGTGCACATGGGCTCCTTTTATCTTGTAAATGTACTCTATTCTTCTTATCAATGAATGTCGGCTTAGGCCTGGATCTTTCTAAAAAAACTGTCTGACAGAGCTATTAAGTGTGTTTTCCTGGGCTATGAAGTGAACTTGAAGGCATACAAATTATTTGATCCCATCAGCAAGAAAGTCTTAGTCTCCAGGGATGTAAAGTTCGATGAAGGAACCCCTGGAACTGGAGTGAAGCACGGATAGTGCAGGAGACTGAAAATTCAGTTTTTACTGTGCATTGGTCTACCACTGTTGAGACTTCAGATGCAGGGTCTGAAACTGATTACCGTGAGCCTCCTTCACCAAGGACACCTGTAATTGAGTCAGATCAAGTGACATCTGACACTACTCACTGGGTCACACCTCTTGCAGGGCAATAAGTCGATTCTGAACGCATACCACAAAACTTCAGAATGGTTTCAGATGTGTTAAGCAACTCTGAAACAGTGACTGACTTTGACAATTCTGAACAATGCCTACTGACTGCAGAAGAGCCCACCTGTCTTGATCAAGACATCAAAGATAGAAATTCGAGAAAAGCAATGTTTGAAGAACTGAAAGCTATCAGAGACGATAAGACTTGTGTTAGGTTTAATCCCACATCGGATATTGATGATGGGGGAGCCCAATATATAAGGTGGAGGGAACATTACCTATCAGGCCAGTCTTTTGGGTTGAGGTGGCCCAGGACCTTGGTTGGGGCTCTGGTTGGGCCTGTTTGCGTAGCAGGCCCGTTGCGACCTGGGCTGGCGGTAGGAGCCCGTCTGCGTGATGGGCCGGACCGCGTTCTACCAAGTGATAGCTGATACCACTTGTTAGAACGCGGCTCGGCCCGTCACGCAGAGGGGCTCCTGCCGCCAGCCCAGATTGCAACGGGTCTGCTACGCAACCAGACCCAACCGGAGCCCTAACCAAGGTCCTGGGTCACCTCAACCCAAAAGACTAGTCTGATAGGTAATGTTCCCTCCATTTTATATATTTGGCTCTCCCATCATCAATATCCGATGTGGGATTAAACCTAACAACTTGGACTTTAGAGAATCTCCCTCCTGACTGCAGAGCCATTGGACTGAAATGGATCTTCAAAGTAAAGGATCATGCTGGCAATGTAGTGAGACATAAAGCCAGACTAGTGGTGAAGGGTTATGCACAAGTTCAGGAAGTGGATTATGATGAGGTGTGTTATGAATATGATCTTATATTATTGATCAGGTCAGATGCCTCTATAAATAGATGTATAAGGATGACAAATATGCTAATAAGTTCCTAATACATCATCTAATATAGTATTACTATTATATCTCTAACACCCCCCTCAAACTCAAGGTGCATCAAAAACATTGAGTTTGAAGAGATAAAAATATACTAAAGCTACAAAGATGGTCCAAAGGGTGGTGTCACTGAGCAGAACGTCGAAGTAGATGAAGTAGTAAAACTGGAGCCGACAAAACTCGCAAGCGCAGCGGAGGAAAGACGAAGCCAATCAAGATCACAAAGATGTTGTGAATGACGACGACGAAGGTCAGCACCAACCAGAGATCACCCATGAGCAACTCCCAAAGTTGTAAACCACACATATGTAGACGCATACGAGGAACTCAATTGCGGTAAGTGATGCCATTGAAAAGCACCAGACGCCGCACAACTGGAATTCCGGTCGAAGAAGAAAATCATCTTGAGAGTGCAAAATAAGCAGCGGCAGACGACAGTGAGAGTGCAAATAAAAGTTGCGCAAGCAACATTTTTTTTTACAAGGCGGGGGCAGAGCTTCCGAAACAACTACGGATCAAGACGTCAAGGGTAGCCAAAATGAAAGCGCCCAAAAGATTTCAATTCCATTCCAGATCCGAGGAGCCGATGCCGCCAATTTTTTAATAAGAAGCTACAGATCAGATCTGTTCATGATGATGTCATGCTGACATCAGCACTAGCCTGATCCTGAAGCCCACGAGCGTGATTGGAAGAAGATGAAGGCACACATGGTGCACATCATGGACAGGAACGCCTGCACGATGAGGAAGGTGAAGAGCATGTTGGAGCTGACGACGAAGGAGAACCCCGTCGTGCACGTCGCCAGCGGGAATAAAGAAACTTCTGACGGGATGAGCCAGCCGAGCGGGCTGAATGACCGCGCGAAGCTCGACACGTAGACGCAGATGAGCACCATGATGCACACCGCCCACACTCGCATCAGATTGTTGTCCGCCCGGACGTGCACCAGCATGATCGCACCCACAGCCGTCTGCGCCACCAGCATCTGCACGCAGGCCTCAAGGAGGAGTCAGCTTCAAGGAAGCGCCTCTTCCAGAACCAAGTGGCAGCGCTAGACCCTGTCGACCATCTCGTCGATTGGCACGCCCTTGGTCTCCGGCAGCAGCACGAGCACGAAGGTCCCCATGACCACCATCCACACGGCGAAGAAGACGCCGACGCGAGGAGGCAGAGGGACAGTGCACGAGGCATTTGCCAGCGATAGAAAAACTTCTGGCGGTGACGGGATCTATCGGCAAAGCACCTCACGAAGAGGAACCGCCGCCTCCAGAAAACAAAATTAGGGTAGGAGATCTAAAACATAAGCTCTGATACCATGTTATGAATATAATCTTACATTATTGAGGAGGCAAGATGCCTCTATAAATATAAGTACAAGGATGATAAATATGCTAATAAGTTCCTAATACTTTGTCTAATATAATATTACTATTATATCTCTAACAAGGTGTATGCACCTGTGGCAAGGTTGGAAACAGTGAGGATTTGTGACGCCCAGTTCCGAAAAAGAACCAAACTAATGCATATGTGTGTCCAGGATGTTCATCGCACATACACGAGTGCATTCACAAAAGAGTATACAGAAAATTACCACGGAACAAGATTAATTAACTAAATTTTATTAAACAAATCATCTTATCCTCGAATACAAGCTCTAATGAATATTAATGACAAGTTCAACTAATGCAACGGATATAAACTAAATAAGCAAACTAAACAACTAGGCAGCATAAGCGATAGGGTATAGCGTAGCTCCAATCAACACCACAGGCAAGCTGACAGTAGACACAGCCTAGAACTCCGCATTATCACCATTAAACTCCCAATCCTGACCTGCAACTGTTGGGGGGATTGCAAGAGTGAGTACATGTCGTACTCAGCAAGTGTGGAAAGTATGACATGTGGCTGATTCAAATGACGACAATGATAATGGCTAAGTGCTGAAAAGTACATTAAAAAATTTGAAAAGCAATATATTATATGTATGTGAAGTAAACCTATCATAATCATAAGTAATATCATAATACCAGTCTGAATTCACTACCATCATCAATAGTTCCATATTTCACCATTGCTAATAACCATATTCAATATCAGAAATAAATCCATAACTAACCATAACCATTACCAAACCATAATCATCCCAAATACCATCTCAATACCAAGTTCCCTCGAATCATGGAAGTTGTCCAGGTGCTCATAACCAGAAGCACGGCTATCATGATAGTTTTAGACACACTCTGCAGAGTTTGTACCACTTTACCCACACGTTTGTGATTTCATCACCTTTCGATGACTAGAACCTCTATTATGCCGTCTCACACTTCCGTTGGTGTGTGGCCAAGAGATCACAAAATTTTACAAAGGGATTACTAGCCTATTTGGACCCCACTAAGGTTTCACTGGTGGTGATGTCTCCTATAGAGCATATCTTCAACCAAGGGCCCCCTCTTGAGCCATTCGGATCCCAGGGTAGTCCCACCAATCATCAACAAACCCAATCCGACTACCCCTTCCCCGAGCATCCTTAATGGTCCAAATAGCACTGACAAAGCCCTAATTAATCAGCTATGACGCATCCATACTTGGCCTCGTGGTGGCACTGTAGTCCTGGCTTATTCTCGCATGAACCGGTCCTTAGATCTAAAGCAAGCAAACCACCATAATATCCAACCCATCCACATACTAGGCTTGCTTATATCACCCATCATTTTAATCAGTTCATGTTAACCATAGTATCATTAATGCATAATTAAATGTGTAGTGTTGTTTTCCCATCCCAATTAATTAAGCGATGCAAAAGGTAAAAACCCTTCCCGACTCTCTACCATGTATTCCAGGTGACAAGAGTGGTTAAACAACGCTAGTAAACTTCCTACCATAGGATTTCCCATCAAGTTGACACAAGCATGCAATTTTGCAAACAAAACATTTATTTGAGAAACAGGATCAATATGCTTCAAGGACACTTGTCTTGCTCTTGCGGTTGATTAGGGTCAAAGCCTTCAAACTCTTGGTGATGTAGATCCTCCGCGGCACTCTCTATCGCAAATCTGTCTAATCCGCACAATAAACATACAAGACAAGAAACACAATCAAAGAGTGCACATTACTCAATATGACATGACATGCGTGATTAATGCAAATGCAAGGTAGAACTTGTTACTAGATTGCTCTTAATGATTAATAACTAGTTCTAATAGCTTTTAACAAGTTTATACAGGTTTGGAGTTGATTAGATCAAATTTTTGAATTAATTCAACACAATTTAACCAGAAATATCGGACTAGTCTGCTAGGGACCGGACAAGTCCGCACTCTGCGAGATCAGCAGATTAGGGTTTTCTAGATCAACGTAAGTTTGAAGATTAGGCATTGAATTCTCATAAAGAAAAGATAATAGAAGGTATACCAGGTGTTTAGAACTCCAATGAATCAATAAACTTGGAGGTAACACTTGGATCTTGGTGATCTAGGGTTGGTGAAGAACTTGGGGATGAATTGGTGATGAAGAACAAAACTTGGTGGAGATCTTGATCCTCTTTCGTTTCCTCCTCTTCTTCTTCTTGCTTGGGATCTTCTCCTCCCTCCTTGATGGTGGCTCTCCACGAACTAGGGTTTGGATGGGGTGGAAAAGTGGCAAATAGATGTCAAGCAAAGGGGTGGGGCTGTTTATATAGAGGTGGAGGCTAGGGTTAGATGGATTTCGAGTTTGAGAGGAGTAGAGGCCGGTTTAGTGTCCCACATGGGCTCTAAAAGAGTTAGTCACAACGTCCCTAGACCCACTTAACATGAAACCCAAGAAACAAGTCGTAAAACAAAAGATCAACTCGGAGTCACGAAATATCGGACAAGTCCGGAAAGGACCGGACTAGTCTGAAGTCGTCCAGAGAGAAAATAGGACAAGTTTGGCCAAAAATCGGACAAGTCCGACTTTAAACAGAGAGGAAAATCGGACAAGTCCGCTGGAACACCAGACTAGTCTGGAAAAGTCCAAGGACTTAGCAAATTTTCAAGGATTCATAGAATATCGGACTAGTCCGCATAAAATCGGACAAGTCCGAAAGTTTTCAGAGCTAAAATCGGACTAGTCCGCAGCAAAAACGGACAAGTCCATTTTTAGTCAGAGAGAAATCGGACTAGTCCTCAGTAAAATCGGACTAGTCTGCACTTTCCTGCATTTTAAGTGCAGTTTTGCTCAAAATCAATTTTAAACTTGTTCCTCTTGTTGTGGGTTAATGTTAAACATGTATATGAGTATATGCAAGACATGATGCATGAAAATGAGGGTGTTACAAACCTACCCCCCTTAAAATGAATCTCGCCCTCGAGATTCGATGCGGAAGAGAAGAGATAGGGAAATTCCTTCTTGAGATCATCTTCTAGCTCCCAAGTTGCTTCTTTTTCTGTGTGGTGCTTCCATTGAACTTTACACCATCGAATCTCCTTGTTCCTTGTGACCCTCTCCTTGGTTTCCAAGATTTTGATCGGTTGCTCGGCATAAGTCAAATCTTCCTCTAGCTCCAATTCTTCCATTGGCACTTGTTCTTCCGGTACTCTCAAACACTTCTTGAGCTGAGAAACATGAAAGACATCATGAACATCTGAAAGATGAGTTGGCATCTCCAACTTATACGCTACTTCTCCTCGTTTGTCCAAAATTTTGAATGGTCCAATGTAGCGAGGTGCGAGCTTGCCTCTTATGTTAAACCTCTTATGACCTCTCATTGGTGACACCTTGAGGTAAACAAAATCTCCTATTTCAAAGGCTAATTTCCTTCTCCTATTGTCCGCATAGCCTTTTTTCCTTGATTGGGCAGCCCTCAAGTTTTCACGAATTATTTGGACTTGCTTTTCGGCTTCTTGCAATACATCCGGACCAAATACTTGAGTTTCTCCTGCCTCATTCCAGAATAAAGGTGTCATACACTTCCTTCCATAAAGCGCTTCATATGGTGACATCTTCAAACTTGCTTGGTAACTATTGTTGTATGAAAATTCCGCGTATGGCAAGCTTTTGTCCTAACCTTTCCCATGCTTTAAAGCACAAGGTCTTAACATGTCATCCAAAATTTGATTGGTCCTCTCGGTTTGTCCATCTGTTTGAGGGTGATATGCTGAACTAAAATTCAACCTCGTCCCCAAAGCTTCATGCAATTTTTGCCAAAACCTAGAAGTGAATTGAGAACCTCTATCCGAGACTATTTTCTTAGGGACTCCATGTCGACACACAATCTGCTCCATGTATATTTCAGCCAATTGTGCAGATGTATATTTGGTCTTCACAGGGACAAAATGAGCCGACTTGGTTAAGCGATCCACAATTACCCAAATTGAGTCATACCCGGACTGAGTACGTGGTAACCCGACTATGAAGTCCATTCCAATTTCTTCCCACTTCCATTCCAGAATCTTCAATGGTTGTAATAATCCAGCTGGCCTTTGATGTTCCGCCTTGACCCATTGACACACATCACACAATGCCACATATTCAGCTATGTCCTTCTTCATGATATCCCACCAATAGCTAGTCTTCAAGTCTTTGTACATCTTTGTACAACCAGGGTGAATTGAGTAAGGTGAGTCATGTGCCTCTTTTAATATCGTCTCCCGAACATGCTTCACATTAGGCACAACGATTCTCTTTCCAAGCCATAAGGTACCTTGTTCGTCTTCATCAAATCTGAATTCTCTCCCTTCTTCGGTCCTTTCCTTGATTTCCTTGATCTCTTCATCTGCGGTTTGTGCCTCTCGAATCACTTGCTCCAAGGTTGGGTTTAACTCTATCATATCCATCTCATTTACAAATCCGAGGTTCAACCTTTCAAACTCCTTACATAACTCGGATGGTAACTCTCGAACTGTGAGTTGATGACTTACCCCCTTTCTACTCAAAGCATCGGCCACTACATTGGCTTTTCCTGGATGATAGTTGATTTCCAAATCATAATCTTTGATGAGCTCCAAACATATTCGTTGCCTCAAGTTCAGATCCGTTTGTGTGAAAATATACTTCAAACTCTTATGATCCGTATAAATTTCACATCTATGTCCAAGGATATAGTGTCTTCAAATCTTCAATGCAAGTACCACGGCTGCAAGCTCCAAATCATGCGTTGGGTAATTCTGCTCATGGTTCTTCAATTGTCTCGATGCATAGGCGACCACTTGACGTTCTTGCATCAATACACATCCAAGTCCTTGTCTCGATGCATCATAATAAATATCAAAACTCTTGCTCACATCCGGCAGTACCAAAACTGGGGCTATTATTAACCTCTTCTTCAATACCTCAAAACTGTTTTGACAAGCTTGAGTCCATTGGAAAGCCTTTCCCTTCATTAGTAACTCCATCATAGGCTTGGCTATCTTGGAAAAGTCCTTGATGAACCGACGGTAATATCCAGCCATCCCAAGAAAACTTCTTATTTTCTTGACATTTTGCGGTGGTTCCCACTTCAACACGTCTCTCACTTTTCCGGGGTCAACCGATACTCCTCCTCCTGAGATTATATGACCCAAAAATGACACCCCTCTCAACCAAAACTGACACTTGTTGAACTTGGCATACAATTGATGCTCCCTCAATTTCTGCAACGTAAGCTTCAAGTGTTCCTCATGTTCCTTCTCATCCTTCGAGTAGATCTTAATATCATCAATAAACACCACAACAAACTTGTCCAAGTACTCCATGAAGACTTTATTCATGAGGTACATAAAGTAGGCAGGTGCATTTGTCAATCCAAAAGACATCACGGTGTACTCATAAGATCCATACCGTGTTCTAAAAGCTGTTTTGGGTATGTCTGATGGTCTAATCTTCATTTGAAAGTATCCCAACCTCAAATCAATCTTAGAGAAGACACAAGCACCCTTCATCTGATCAAACAAGTCTTCTATGCGTGGCATGGTGTACTTGTTCTTGATTGTTACCTCGTTGAGAGCTCGGTAATCCACACACATCCTTTAGGTTCCATCCTTCTTGTCCACAAACAGCACGGGCGCTCCCCAAGGTGAAGAACTAGGGCGAATAAAACCTTTCTCTAGTTGCTCTTGAACTTGCTTCTTGAGCTCCGCTAATTCCAAAGGAGGCATCCTATACGGCCTCTTAGCTATAGGTGCAGTTCCAGATATTAAATGAATAACAAACTCAATGTCTCGATCAGGTGGCATACCTGACAACTCGTCCGGAAAAACATCCAAAAATTCACACACCACCGGAATCTCCTCAATTTTGGCACCGTCCATATGATTCAACTCCAATTGCTTTGGTGCGGTTTGAGATGCTTCAAATTCTACGGTGATCCCTTCTTCATTGGTCAACTTCACCGTCTTTGTGGCACACTCAATGACTCCATTGTGCTTTCTCAACCAGTCCATACCAAGTATAATGTCCAATCCTTGAGAATCCAAAACAATGAGGTTGGCGGAGAAGTCTACCCCCCTTATTCTAAGGCTTACCTTTGGACATACTATATTTGTCCTCATCTCTCCTCTAGGAGACTTAACCAATAAAGTAAACTTCATATGAGAGATAGACAAACTATACTTGGCAACATACTTTGGTGCAATGAATGAATGCGATGCTCCAGAATCAAACAACATAGTCGCGGGGTTGGAGTTGGCAAGAAACATACCAATGATCACGTCATCCGCTTGTTGAGTATCCTCCGTAGAGACATGGTTCACGTTGCCATGAGCAAAATTCTGCTGTCCACGGTTCCCTTGTGGTTGTCCTCCATTGGGTCTTGGGTTTTCCCTCGGTGCATTGCTTCCTTGACCAAGGCCTGACTTAGGACATTGATGCGCAAAGTGTCCAGCTTCTCCACAAGTATAACACTTCTTAACTCCAGCAGAATTATTGGGACGTGCTTGGTTTTGAACACTTGCAACAGGAAAATTAGCACGAGGCGCATAAGGCATTGGAGGCCTAGGTGCTTGCATAACAGGGCGCTACTGCACAAACTGAGTTGGGCGTGGTGCATAACCAGAGCGTTGAGCAGGAATAAAAGAGCTGTAATAAGCGCATTGGGCAGCGCAAAGCGAGGGCGCACATTACTTCCTTGTTGTTGTCCTTGATATGGCGCCTTCCTCTTGTTGTCTTGCTCCATCTCACGGATCTTATTCTCAACCAAGATTGCTTTGTCCACAAGCTTCTGAAAATTTGCATAATCATAATTGAGCAATTGCACTTGGATCTCATTGTTCAAGCCCCTCATGAATAAGTATTGCTTCCGGGTGTCCCGACTAACATCCTCAGGCGCATACCTTGAGAGTTAAGTGAACTTATTGAGATATTCACTCACGCTTGATCTTCCTTGGCTTAAGTTCTCAAATTCTTGCCTTTTCAAAATCATAACTCCTTCCGGCACATAATGAGAAAAAACTCTCCTTGAATTCGGCCCAAGTAATCCTCTCTTGATTCTCGTGAGCATTGCAATAAGCATCCCACCAATCCGTAGCTGTTCCAACGAGTTGATGAGAAGCAAATATCACCTTCTCCCGGTCATTGCATTGGACAATAGCTAGCTTCTTCTCCACGGACTTGAGCCAATCATCCGCATCCATAGGGTCAGCAACTTGAGCAAAGGTCGGTGGCCTAGTCCTCATAAACTCTCCCAACCGGTTATGAGGCGGCAGGGGTGGCACTGGAGGCATGTGGGGCTGATTGTTGATATTGCCAGCCTGCAGCTGTCCCATAGTCTGTATCATGGTCTGCATGAGCTGGTTTTGCATAGCCAATAGCTGCTCAATATTGATAGCTCCATGAGCAAGTCCTTGCCCATTGTTGTTTTGAGGTACTCCATGATTCTCC
The DNA here is from genome assembly GCA_036927565.1 of Tuctoria greenei. NCBI lineage: Eukaryota > Viridiplantae > Streptophyta > Magnoliopsida > Poales > Poaceae > Tuctoria > Tuctoria greenei. The sequence continues at coordinate 123,261,954 of JAYESD010000006.1, forward strand.
TTCTCATCATTGACATCCCTCTGGTTGCGAGTCCTCACCATCTGGAGAAAAGCAATAGGTAAGAATTAGAAAACGTCTCCAACTATATGCATCAAGGGATATGAAACTAAACAGCTAGCTACACTAGCCTAGGTGGACATGGCAATGCTAAGGCATCCCAAAATCCTCTGTTAAGCACACAAGAAAACAATATATAGCAAACAACACACCAACCAAAATACATCGATTCCTGAGTGCTCCTATGTGCTCTAAAGTGTCCATTCTATTTAGGCTGCATCCTACGGTCAAACCTCACTCTGATACCAATCTATAACGCCCGGTTCCGAAAAAGAACCAAGATAACACATATGTTTGCTCAGGATGTTCATCATACATACACGAGTGCATTCACAAAAGAGTATACAGAAAATTACCACGGAACAAGATTAATTAACCAAATTTTATTAAACAAACCATATTATCCTCGAATACAAGCTCTAATGAATATTAATGACAAGTTCAACTAATGCAGCAGAAATAAACTAAATAAACAAACTAAACAACTAAGCAGCATAAGCGATAGGGTATAGCGCAGCTCCAATCAACACCACAGGCAAGCTGACGGTAGACACGGCCTAGAACTCCGCATTATCACCATTAAACTCCCAATCCTGACCTGCAACTGTTGGGGGGGATTGCAAGAGTGAGTACATGTCGTACTCAGCAAGTGTGGAAAGTATGACATGTGGCTGATTCAAATGACGACAATGATAATGGCTAAGTGCTGAAAAATACATTAAAACATTTGAAAAGCAATATATTATATGTATGTGAAGTAAACCCATCATAATCATAAGTAATATCATAATACCAGTCTGAATTCATTACCATCATCAATAGTTCCAGATTTCACCATTGCCAATAACCATATTCAATACTAGAAATAAATCAATAACCAACCATAACCATTACCAAACTATAACCATCTCAATACCAAGTTCCCTCTAATCATGAAAGTTATCCAGGTGCTCATAACCAGGAGCACAACTATCATGGTAGTTTTAGACACACTCTGCAGAGTTTGTACCACTTTACCCACGCATTTGTGATTTCATCACCTTTCGATGATTAGAACCTCTATTATGCCGTCTCACACTTCTGTCGGTGTGTGGCCAAGAGATCACAAAATAGCCTTTACAAAGGGATTACTAGCCTATTTGGACCCCACTGAGGTTTCACCGGTGGCGATGTATCCTACAGAGCACATCTTCAACCAAGGGTCCCCTCTTGAGCCATTCGGATCCCAGGGTAGTCCCACCAATCATCAACAAACCCAATCCGACTACCCCTTCCCCGAGCATCCTTAATGGTCCAAATAGCACTGGCAAAGCCCTAATTAATCAGCTACGCCGCACCCATACTTGGCCTCGTGGTGGCACTGCAGTACTGGCTTATTCTCGCATGAACCGGTCCTTAGATCTAAAGCAAGCAAACCAGCATAACATTCAACCTATCCACATACCAGGCTTGCTTAGATCACCCATCATTTTAACCAGTTCATGTTAACCATAGTATCATTAATGCATAATTAAATGTGTAGTGTTGTTTTCCCATCCCAATTAATTAAGCGATGCAAAAGATAAAAACCCTTCCCGACTCTCTACCATGTATTCCAGGTGACAAGGGTGGTTAAACAACGCTAGTAAACTTCCTACCATAGGATTTCCCATCAAGTTGACACAAGCATGCAATTTTGCAAACAAAACATTTATTTGAGAAACAGGATCAATATGCTTCAAGGACACTTGCCTTGCTCTTGCGGTTGATTAGGGTCAAAGCCTTCAAACTCTTGGTGACGTAGATCCTCCGCGGCACTCTCTATCGCAAATCTGTCTAATCCACACAATAAACATACAAGACAAGAAACACAATCAAAGAGTGCACATTACTCAATATAACATGACATGCGTGATTAATGCAAATGCAAGGTAGAACTTGTTACTAGATTGCTCTTACTGATCAATAACTAGTTCTAATAGCTTTTAACAAGTTTATACAGGTTTGGAGTTGATTAGATCAATTTTTTGATTAATTCAACACAATTTAACCAGAAAGATCGGACTAGTCCGCTAGGGACCGGACAAGTCCGCACTCTACGAGATCAGCGGATTAGGGTTTTCTAGATCAACGTAAGTTTGGAGATTAGGCGTTGAATTCTCGTATGGAAAAGAGAATAGAAGGTATACCAGGTGTTTAGAACTCCAATGAATCAAGAAATTTGGAGGTAACACTTGGATCTTGGTGATCTAGGGTTAGTGATGAACTTGGGGGTGAATTGGTGATGAAGAACGAAACTTGGTGGAGATATTGATCCTCTTTCGTTTTCTCCTCTTCTTCTTCTTGCTTGGGATCTTCTCCTCCCTCCTTGATGGTAGATCTCCACGAACTAGGGTTTGGGTGGGTGGAAAAGTGGCAAATAGATGTCAAGCAAATGGGTGGGGCTATTTATATAGAGGTGGAGACTAGGGTTAGATGGATTTCGAGTTTGAGAGGAGTAGAGGACGGTTTAGAGTCCCACATGGGCTCTAAAAGAGTTAGGCACGACGTCCCTAGGCCCACTTAACGTGAAACCCAAGAAACAAGTCGTAAAACAAAAGATCAACTCGGAGTCACGAAATATCGGACAAGTCCGGAAAGGACCGGACTAGTCCGAAGTCGTCCAGAGAGAAAATTGGACAAATCTGGCCAAAAATCGGACAAGTCCGACTTTAAACAGAAAAGAAAATTGGACAAGTCCGCTGGAACACCGGACTAGTCCGGAAAAGTCCAAGGACTTAGCAAATTTTCAAGGATTCATAGAATATCGGACTAGTCTGCACAAAATCGGATAAGTACGAAAGTTTCCAGAGCCAAAATCGGACTAGTCCGCAGCAAAAACGGACAAGTCCGTTTTTAGTCAGAGAGAAATCGGACTAGTCCTCAGTGAAATCGGACTAGTCCGCACTTTCCTGCATTTTAAGTGCGGTTTTGCTCAAAATCAATTTTAAATTTGTTCCTTTTGTTATGGGTTAACGTTAAACATGTATATGAGTATATGCAAGACATGATGCATGAAAATGAGAGTGTTACAGGATTCTACTTGCTATGTCTGCTAATGACAAATGGCAAGTCCATCATATGGACGTGAAGTCTGCTTTCCTGAATGGGTATCTTCAAGAAGTGATTTTTGTGCAGCAATTTCTAGGCTTCAAAGATGAGAACCACCGTGGGAAAACTCTGAAACTTCACAAGGCACTCTATGACTTTAAGCAAGCACCAAGGGTCTGGGACCGGAGACTTGACATAGAACTACACTCACTTGGTTTCAGTAAGTGTGACTCTGAACCTGCACTCTACAGACAAGGAAATGGTGATAATCTACTCTTGATTGGTGTATATGTAGACGATCTGATCATTTGTGGCCCAAGTGCTAAAAGAATAGAACAGTTCAAGTCTGAAATGAGGAAGAGTTTTTCAATGAGTGATTTGGGTCAACTAAGGTACTGTCTTGGGATAGAAGTTCTGCAGAACAACAATGGGATTTTTATCTGTCAGAAAGCCTATGCTAAAAGGATAGTGGAGGTGGCAGGAATGCAGAATTGTAATTCCTGTGACACCCCAATGGAGCAGAGAACACACTTGAGCAAAGTTGATGGAAGCAAACCGGTGGATGCTACAAGATTCAGGAAGATTGTTGGTTGACTGCGTTATCTGGTTAACACCAGGCCTGACATTGACTTTAGGGTCGGTCTGGCGAGCAGACTCATGGAAGCTCCTTCAGAGATGCATTGGAATGTTATGAAGCGCATATTAAGATACATCTCTAGAACTACTAATTATGGGTGCTTCTACATGACAAAGAAAGGACTGGAGGTCACTGGTTATTGTGACAGTGATCTCGCAGGTGATGTCAATGATAGGAAGAGCATAACAGGAGCAACTTTCTTCCTTGGAGGAAATCTGGTATCCTGCTTTTCACACAAACAACGAGTGGTGGCGCTTTCATCGTGCGAAGCTGAATATATGACTGCTACTACGGCTGTATGTTAGGGTATCTGGATGTGCAGGCTGCTGAGTGAAGTACTGAACGAGGAAATCAGGATGTTCAATCTCTGGGTTGATAATCAGGCAGCCATTGAGCTGAGCAAGAATCTAAGATTTCATGAACGAGTTAAACACATAGATACCAAGTATCATTTCGTACGTGACAGCATTGAGAATGGGAAAGTGCAACTGAACCATATCAACACCAAAGAGCAAGTTGCAGACATACTGACGAAGCCACTTGGAAGAATCAGGTTTGTGGAGATTCGACAACAGATGAACATAGTTCGGGAGCATCAAGGTTAAGGGGGTGTAATGTTGAAGTAATCTTGCTACTCGGTCTACTGTCACTCGCGTTCGGTTGAGTCTTAGTGAGTCTGTTAGTCTGAAACTGAGTCAGTTAGTTCGTTTCGTGTACGTGGGTTTGGTCAGCGTTTCTTGCACCCTGAAAATACCGAGTCATGGGGCTCAAATCGTGGATCGGTAGTGCCTGGCACATGACTCGCGAAGTGGCCGTTGTGTGTGTGTCGTGCAAGCGCTGTACTCCTATATATGTATCACCTGATTAATAGAAGAGCTACGGCTTGCCAAATATTCAGTCCTGCTCCTGCACTCATAAACTCTGTTCCTAGAACACCCGAGCCACCTCATCTCCGGCGAGAACCCTTCAAGCAGCTAGCCGGCGTTGGTTGCAGAGAGAGGGGCTACGTTCAACACTTGCTCCTCGACGCCTGTCGCGTCGTTCCTCGTCGCTCACCGCCTTGCTCCTTGGCGTGAGCCGCCTTGTTCCTCATCGCACATCGCACCGCCTCCTCCCCTGTGTTGCGCTCTGCTCCTCCTCGTTCCTCGCTGCACATCGCACCCCCTCCTCCTCTGTTTTGCGCCCTGCTCCTCCTCGTTCCTCGCCGCACGCCGCCTTGCTCATCGGCACACGCCGCGTCCCCTCACTTGTTGTGTCATGCCCTGCTTCGCCTTGCTCCTCGTCGTGCGTCGCGCCCCCTCGTACTTTGCGCCCGCCATATTCCGCCTCGCTCAACGTCACGCGACCGCCGCCTCATTCCTCGGGGCGTGCCGGCTTGCTCCTCATCTGTGTGTCATGTTTGTGTTCGTCGCTACGCGATGGTGGACGTGGCTAGCTTTCAGGCTGTGCGCTTGCCGTCAATGCTTGCCTTGCTCATGTGTTTGCCTCGCCTGCAATGCCGTCGGGAACAGAGAGAAGTGGAGACGAGGGGAGCAGAAAGGAAAATCGCATTGGTCGGTCACCCGCTAGAAACAGTTGAAGGTGAAACAAAATACAACATCTATTATAAAAGAATAGGGTACAATGTTCTATCTTCAAGGACTTCAAATGCTGAAATAGGTCTATATATTTTTGATTCCTTGTTGGAGATAGTGTTGGAAAATTGCGTATTATTCTAAACTGAGGCAAGTTTCACAGATATTTAAAACTCCGATGCGTACTTTACAGAGCAGTAGGTAGATCAACATAATAAACACTAGCAGAAGTATATGGACTCACTTTGGATTCGTCGATGTAGATGTTGCAGCTCGTCCGTGTGGCAACGTAGATCAATGTCAAACAGCTTCGAGCGGTCGCGCAGATGCGTTGCCCAGAAACCTTATTGTCGTCCCTCATGCAGGCTTCACGTCGGCAACAGTTTGGAGATACCGCTCACCCTCCTCCTCGGTGCTCGCCAAGAAAGAGGATCGGTGAAGTTTTTGACAGCTCAAACACCACAATACAACTTTCCAAAAAGAAGATGAATAGATGGAAGATAATTTTTTTGTGTATTGGAAACCTGAACGTCTCCAGGGCCTGATATAGGCACAACTACCCTCTAGGAGCCGTTTCCTTGTTAATGACGTCCAGTAATTGCTCGTCAAGTTAATGACGTTTATGGCAATAAATCGCGCACTAATTCTCTACTAGTGCAGAACAGTTTAAATTTCGTAAAGGATACAAGTGGCAAAAATACACTCAGTGCAGCCATAACTCTAGAATTTTTCATCTTTCTGACACATTTTAGTCTACGCTTGATGTGCTTGTTGGACTTTGAATTATCCTTTGTATTCACAACTTGAGCTAACATTGATTGGTTATTGCAATACATTAGGATAGGCGGTACCGACTTTTGAAAAAAGGCAAGTCCATCAATAGCTCTCTTAGCCATTCAGCCTCATTGGTTGTTGTTTCTAGTGCTACAAGTTTAGCCTCTATGGTAGACTTTGTTAATACAGTTTGTTTACAAGGCTTACATGAAATTGCATCACCAGCAAGCGTAAACACAAAGCCACTCGTGGCCTTCATCTCATCCGCATCTGAGACACAATTGGAATCACTATATCCCTCCAACGCTGGTGGATATCCCGTGTAGTGAATTCCAAGTGAGGTTGTGCCTCTCAAATAGCACAACACTCATTCAAGTGTCTTCTAATGATCATCTCCTGGGTTTTATGTAAACCGACTGAGTTTGCTCACAGCATAGGAGATATCAGGTCGTGTGACACCAGCTAGATACATAAGGGAATCGATTATTTGTGAATATCTCAGTTGATCTTTTCCCTCTCCTATGAATTTTCGAAGCTTGATGCTTGCATCATAGGGAGTTGGAGAGACTTTGCAGTTATCAAAGTCAAAGCGAGAAATAATTTTCTCTGCATAGTGAGATTGATTTAGAGTGATTCCATCTTCACTTTTAATCAACTTTATATTCAGAGTTACATCTGCTGGTCCCAAGTCTTTCATGTCAAAACATCCAAACAAGAAAGATTTGATATCATCAATCATGCTTGTGCTTGTTTTAAAAATTAATATGCCATCAACATACAAGCACAATATTACTCCTTTACCCCCACCACGATGATAGTACACACACTTGTCCGCCTCATTCACGCTGAATCCGACTGATACTAGAGTGTTGAACTTTTCATGTCATTGTTTGGGTGCTTGCTTTAGACCATACAGGAATTTTATTAATTTACACACTTTATTCTCTTGCCCAAGAATTATATAACCATCTGGTTGCTCCATATATATATTTCTTCTTCTAACTCTCCATAAAGAAAAGTCATTTTTACATCCACTTGATGGACAAGTAAACCACGGGAAGAAGCTATCGCTAGCAATACTCTAATAGTGGTAATTCGGGCAACAGGAGAGTATGTGTCAAAGAAATCCTCTCCTTCTTTTTGTGTGAATCCCTTGACAACAAGACTAGCCTTGTACTTCTCAATAGTACCATCCGACTTCAATTTCTTTTTGAAGATCCACTTACAACCAATTGGTTTACACTCACTTGGACAATCAATGATCTTCCAAGTCCCATTTGACATGATGGAGTCCATCTCACTATCGACTGCCTCTTTCTAATACTCTGCATCTGGAGAAGCATATGCCTTTGAAAGAGTATTGAGCACATCATCTACAAGATAAACAATAAAGTCATCACTAAAAAATTTCACAATCTTTTGTCTCTTACTCCTACGAGGAGATTCAGGATCAACTAAATTGCTATCTTCTCTGGATGGTGTGTGTTTCATCGTTTGATTGAGGTGGTGTGTAATCCTAAGGAGCAGCTGTATGAGTATGATTATTTTCATTATAAGATGTGCTACCTACTGCTCTCATTGCAAATATATTCTCAAAGAATGAAGCATCTCTAGACTCCATGATATTGTTCACATTTTGCTCTGGAGTATTAGATTTGACTACTAAAAATCTATAGGCCGTACTGTTATGTGCATATCCTAAGAATGCATAATCTACTGTTTTGTGTCCAAACTTTCTCTTTTTCAGCTCAGGTAGATTAACCTTTGCCAGATAGCCTCATATCCTCAAAAATTTGACGTTGGGTTTCCTTCCATTCCATCCCTCATATGGAGTGACTTCTCTGTTTTTAGTCATGACTCTATTCAGGACAAAATTTGCTGTCAAAATATCTTTCCCCCACCATTCTTAGGACATATCACGCTCTCTAACATAGTGTTTAGCAAATCTGTTAGAGTTCGGTTTTTCCTTTCAACCACCTCATTAGATTGAGGTGAATATGGCGGTGTCACTTCATGGATGATACCATGTTCAGTACAAAACTGAGAAAAGTCATTTGATGTATACTCTCCTCCACGATCATTGCGCATTCGTTTAATTTTCGTCTCAAGTTGGTTCTCAACCTCGGCCTTATAAATTTTAAAGTAATGTAGAGCTTCATCTTTAGTTTTTAGAAGATAAATATAACAAAAATGAGTAGCATCATCTATAGAAGTCATAAAATATCTCTTGCCCCCTCTAGTCAATATTTCGTTCATCTCACACAAATCGGAATGGATAAGATCTAATGGTGCAAAGTCTCTCTTTTCCTCTAAACTTTTGAGTGGTTTTTGAGGTTGTTTTGCTTGCACACAAGATTGACACTTTGATCATTTGACAATATTAAACTTAGGAATAAAATCTAATCTAGACATTCTAGCAATAGTGTCAAAACCAATATGAAAAAAATGTGAGTGTCATACATCAACTTCACAATCTTTATTAATCATAGATGTAAAATTCAAATGATAATTCATATCAAAAGTACTTAGGCGGAACAAGCCTCCGCTCACATAGTCTTTGCTTATGAAGTTTCTAAACTTAGATATTACAATTTTATTTGACTCAAATACTAACTTAAAACCATCTTGACATAACAACACTAATCAGATTCCTGTTTATTGTTGGAGCATGTTGTACGTTCTTCAAATGGACAGTCTTTCGTGAAGTGACCTTTAGTTCGACAGTACCAACACCAAGAACAGAAGCAGCTGATCCGTTTCTCATCAAGATAGTGGAAGATTGCGTTCCCTGATAAGAAGAAAATAAAAACAAATCAGAACACACATGGACATTGGCACCTGTATCAACTCACCAATCTGAGGATTGTATAAAACAAATGGTAAATTACCATACTAGAAAGATCGGATTCACTGCTGTTGTTTTTGCCAATGATCACATTCACAACCTTCTTTTGTTGTTCATCACCTTTGGTTTTGCGGTGACGACAGTCTTTTGCAATATGTCCTTCTTTGCCATACACAAAACATGTCATGTTGTCTTTCTCATTCTTCTTCTTTTTGAAGTTATTAGTTTTCTTGGTTTTACCACCAGTTTGCATCTTACCCTTGTTGTTATGTTGTGGTTGGCCTTTTTCTACACCATGTTTGCACTAGCATCATTCTCTGCAGCAGTAGATGTGTAAGAAACGCCATTTGCCCTTGTTTTTTCCTTCACATCGAGAGCTATAATCAGATTCTCAGTAGAGATATCATCCCTCTTGTGTTTCAGGCTTGTGGCAAAATCCCTTCAAGAAGCAGAGAATTTGGCAATAATGTCTGCTGCCACAAACCTATCAGGCAAGACACATCTCAAACTTGCAATCTCTCTAGCCAGTAGCTGTATCTCGTGAGCTTGAGAAACAACAGACTTTGGAACATTAATGCTGAAATCAAAGAATTGCTCACAAGTGTACAGCAAGCAACCGACTTCAGAAATGGCATATTTGCGCTCCAGTGCTTCCCACAAGTCTGTGGGGTCCGTGTAACTCATATACACATCATAGACATTATCAACCAAAAAGGTTAAGATGCAACCAAGTGCAGAGTCACACGTTGTTGGATAGGTGGCGGTCTGGTCAACCGTGAATGATATTACTGGGTTAATCACCCACCACAGCCCCATCGACATAAGCCAAAATTTGACTTTAGTCTGCCATCTATGAAGATTTTCGCCACCTCCAAACCTCTCAGGTTTCATTGCATTCGAAGCACCAACTATTACTAGAATAATAGAATAAATGTAATAATAAGGTTTCTAGAATGTTGGAAAATTGCGTATTATTCTAAATCCAGATTCTAAATTGAGGCAAGTTTCACAAATATTCAAAATTGCGATGCATAGTTTACAAAGCAGTAGGTAGATCAACACAATAAACATTAGCGGAAGCATATGGACTCACTTTGGATTCATCGATGTAGATGTTGCAGCTCGTCTGTGTGGTAGCGCAGATCGATGTCAAACAGCTTCGAGCGGTCGCACAGATGCGCTGTCCAGAAACCTTATTGCCGTCCCCCGTGCAGGCTTCACGACGGTAACGGTTCGGAGATACCGCTCACCCTCCTCTTTGGTGCACGCCAAGGAAGAGGATCGATGAAGTTTTTGGCAGCTTAAATACCACAATACAACTTTTCAAAAGGAAGACGAATAGATGAAAGAGAATTTTGTGTGTGCGTGTGTGTGTTGAAAATCTGAACGTCTCGAGGGCCTGATATAGGAACGGCTGCTCTCTAGGAGCCGTTTCCTTGTTAATGACATCCACTAATTGCTCGTCAAGTTAATGACATTTATAATATAAATTGCGTACTAATTCTCTATTAGTGTAAAACGGTTCAAATTTCGTAAAAGATACAAGTAGCAAAAATATACTTAATGCAGCCACGCCACGGTCGTAAGTTGCAAGTCACAAGTCACGCAGAAGAACACGCGAAAAATCTAGGATACGCGAGCGTGAGTGTGTGTGAGTACATAGTCAGCCCCCTCATTATTGCTTTGTCTACTCAGCCATGGGTATGAGGGCTACTATAGTAGTTTGCACCACTATGAACTAGCAGTATGGGATTAAAACCAACAGCACATTGCTTTGAAATTTCAGCTGAATGGGCCAATTAAATGGGTCAAATTCCAACAGCCACATTGCTTTGGAATTTCAGTCTAATGTGAAGAAGGAGAACGATAGGTGGGAATTAGTAGCCTACTATTGAATGGACCACAACTCCGCTCGATCAAACCCTCAACACGGCAGACTAGCTGCATCTCTTATCTGGATGCGCAGATCTGTTCGGAATTGGGAAAGAACAGAACATGGCTGTACCTCGAGGCTGCTATAGCCTGTTCGCTTGGTTCTACTCCCTCTGTCCTCATGAACTTGTCGCTTTGTAGTTCAAAAATGAACTACAAAGCGACAAGTTCATGAGGACGGAGGGAGTACTTTTCATCGTCGCCTCTGGACCACCCGCATCTGTTGATCTCCATGGGCAATAGAAGACGCCGCTGGTCTCGTCTGTCTCCGGGGCTACCGTGCGATGAGGGGGTGCTGCCGGATTTGTATCTTTGCAGGTGTCTTCAAACCATCTACAGTGGCATGCTGTAAAAGTAGAAAAAAAATAATGTATAGAAAAAAATAGTGTATAGAGTATGATTTAGAGTATGCTAATACAGATAGCTCAGCCGCGGCGATGACAGACAGAGGGAATCAGCAGAGAGCGGAGGTTAGGGATGCCACAGTCACATGGTACGACTCGCGAGCGAGCGTCCGCGGCGACCACGATCGAGCGCCCGCGCCCATCGCGACCGAGCGTTGCGCGCGGTCCGACTCGCGAGCGCTGCGCCGTAGCTCCCTCCAGTCCCCGCCTCGCTCGAATCGCGCGCCTCGCGCCCCAATCGCGGCTCCCGCGCCTTGCTCGTCTGCGCCGTGTTACGATATGTTCCGAGTTTGTTCCGTGTACATCCAAGTTTCGATATGTTCCGACTCTGTTCCAGTACACGGTTCTTCCATCTATATAAACTCTAGTCCTCGCCGCACCTTGAGGAAGAGAAAAAGAAAGAGAGAGAACAAGACGGGGAGAGAGAGTTTCTCAGGACAAAAGCAGAGCATGGGCGAAATCAAGACGACGGGAAGGCCACCAAGCAAGGGGCGGCAGCGCATAGTGATCGCGCACATCGCCAACAAGGACCGCCGCCTGGTAACCTTCTCGAAGCGCAAGGCCGGGTTCTTCAAGAAGGCCAGCGAGATCGCCGTGCTCTGCGGCGCCAGCATAGCTGTCGTCCTCTTCTCCGACGCCGGCAAGGTGTACGCCTTCGGCAGTCCATCGGTCGGCAGCGTCCTCCGCCGCCTCGCCCCGCTCCCCGGCGTGGAGGGCTCCCCTGACGCGCCGTACCTGGACGACGACGATCGGACGACGGTGGAGGCGACGCTGCGGCGGGTGGAGGAGACCACAGCGCTCGTGGCCAAGGAGCAGGCGCGGATGGCCGCCGTTGGCGAGAAGGTGCTGCAGGCCGTGGCGCCGGGCAGGCAGTTCTGGTGGGAGGCCGACGTGCAGCAGCTCGGCGAGGCGGAGCTGCCCGAGTTCACCAGGGCGCTCCTGAGGCTCAGGGACAACGTGCAGCGCCGCGCCGACAAGCTGCGTTCTGAATCTGATGCTCCTCCAACGCCGCTGCCGATGTAGTGATGGCGGCTCGAAGCTGGGCCTCGTCATTAAAAAGCTACTACTATACTGCAAGGCAATTCCTCCTTGCTTGTTAGATTCGTGTAGCAACTTCGCTAGCAAATTGGTGTCTTGCGGCACGGCTAGGCCCTGCACCGGCCGCGCCTGTTGGTGTTGGCTGCAGCCGCCAACCGACCCTGCTGCGTAGCAGGCGATCTTCTCATCACAGATAATTTGATCGGGATTAGGAAAGAAAAGGTGATGGCAGGGGAATAAGATCGGCCGCATCATGGATAATAATGACTTTCTAAAATATCTGTGCACGATTCAGATGGTTCCTTGATTAGCGCTCCATTCATAATTATTCGCCGCCTTTGACTGTTTCGCAGCAGAACTAAGTAATCACGTGCACCATCACATGTTTACTACGCATGTTGCCGAGAGTTATTTACACACCGCCGTCACAGACGAAAATGAACCGTACATCGGCTTTTTTTTGTAAGACCATCCGCACCAGCAACCTCTAAAGCATACTTTATCTTCTAAAGTCTACTCTAAAGCATACTCTATATACTCTATATTTACAGTTTTCCCTCTATCTAAATATAGAGTCTCTTTTACAGTTGGCTTTACAGTGCCGTTTAACGGCCACCGGTGCGGATGGCCTAAGCCTCTCTCTGTGACTGGTATCAGTAGCGTCAGAAATGGATGAAACTGTCGGCCTATCTGTCGGTCCGCCATTCACTCTTTTTTTCCTTCGAAAAAATAGGATTATCCGTCATTCACTTAAACCGTCGGACGTGCTCTCTGTAGATATATATATACCACCGTTTTGCGGGATGGAGATTGAAAACTATTTACGTAGTCCCTCTAATCCTCTATACGAAGATGCCAAAGAGGATGGATTGCACCAAATTAGTTAGTACTTGAGCTCATAGCAACGGTGGATCCAATATGGCAGCAGGGGGTCTGGAGTACTTTCTATTGCTCGTTGGACAGCGGAGCCTCTTTCGGCCATGAAAGATAGATTGGAGAGCTAGAGATTGAATGGAGTATGTGATTCGTTCCTTCTATAATTTATGTTTGGATTCGTCACCGACTCACTAAAATATAAAGAATTTACAAAGATGCACAAAATATGCTTGCCCTGGGATGGATGCATATTCACAATCTTGTCCTGGGATGGTCAATCTCTCCTGCAACTGAAGCTCCCCTTCCCCTGATTTCAATCTCATTGGATCGAAGTGATGCTGCTGCCATAGATCGACGACCGGACAATTTTGATATTTACTTTCATCTTTGGAGAAACGGCGGAGCGAATTGGCAAGTTGAAAAAAGAAAATGGGAGAAAGAAGAGGAAGATAGTTGGAATATTGTCTCATCGAGAAAATCAAGATTAAAGGGCCACAATCATAAGAGGGTTACATTTGCTTCCAAGATTATTCAAGATTCTCCAGTGTTCCAAGTCTACGCCACCATAGCTCGAAAAGGCAACTACTCTTAAATTGGGTAGTTTTTTTTTTCTTTCCTGTTGTTTATGATTATCGCAGAATCTTTGGTGTAAAACAACTTGCTAAGAATATCAAAGACTCAAGCCATTATACAAGATCGATGTAGGGGATGTTCGGTTCCTCATAATTCAAATTCTCATTTAAGTGATGTTTGTATCCCGACGTAGCGTATCTTTCAAAGGCTCAGAGAAAATCTTGACATTAATCTGACAAGGCAGTCTTCTAGGGACTAAGAGCTCAGGGCGCAGAGTGAGTTATTGCTGTTAGAAAATAGGCATGCGGAAGCGACGACGGATCTACCGAGCCATCGATGCAAGATCATGGACGACACGCGAGACACGATATTTGTTAACGAGGTTCAGCCGAAGCCTACATCCCCGGGGCATGACTACGGGCGCTCCTCCCCAATATATTGTTTTTCATGGTTACAAAAGCGGTCTTCCCCTCTTATTTATAAGGAGGCCGGTTGAAGAGTCCAACACAAACCCTACATCCCACCGCTAATACAACTCAAAGTCCTATCGTAACCAACTCATACATAATATTCGACACATATCCAACAATTGCAAGGAAACAGAGTTAAAGCTTTCAAGTCTTTCCGTTGTTATAATTGCTTAGCTCTTGGGCATCTAGTTTCTCAGTGCAAAATGAAAATTCGGTGTTTGTTTTGTTTTAATTATGGCCACAAAATTAAATATTGCTTTGCCAAGAAAAGGGCAGAGAGATCCAGATGGGGTCAAGAAGTCTGGTACCTTTCCTTCAATGAGTGGGACGGGAAGGAATCTAAATCAAAATTCATTGTTGCTATTAACTCACCTGTGAGTTGTCCTCTCTTTGAAGCGGTAGCGGACATGATTATTGAGGGCTCTATTGATGAAGCGTTAACTAATAACTTTAATAGCAGTGTGCCTTCTCTTATCTTCTGCATAGGTGTCTCTTCCTCCTCTTACATTATACTACATAGGACTTCCCTCTCTTCTCAACTCATCGATAGTAACCATTTCTGGGAGAGTAGAGATGGCGAACTTCGCTGTTAACCCAACAAGATTCTTTCCGCTCCTGATGACTCACGGGGATTCACAGAAAGTCTAGAAGCACATGCTACCTGTACGGGCCTATCCTTCATGGTCCCAACAGAAATATTATGGAGATTAGCGACCCAAATCAGAACATTAATCTAATTTTTTCTTTTTTTTTTCGAAAGAACCAGCGTCAGGCCGGCCTCGAAATTGCATTATAAGCGGGAAAGGAAATGTGTTACACGGCTCGAGCAGAGCAGAAAACCGGAAAAATTATGAAGAAAAGGAGAAAGAGAAAAAGCGAAAGAGAAGAAAATGGAAATGTAGGGCTACATGTGGGGGCAAGAAGAAGGTGCAACGCGTCTACATAGGTTCTGGCAGAACCACTGTCAGTTTCCGGCACCTTGCATCTCTCCACATTCTGAGCTCATCTTTGATGCTTCTGATAAGTTGCAGAATAGACAGCTCACTCCGCTGGAAAATCCGACCATTGCACTCACACCAAATGCGCCATAGCACCCCAATGACTACAAGGCGAACCCCGTGAGCCCGATCATTGTTCCGGGAGTCGAGGGTGTAGAACCAATCGGCAACAGAGGTGCCACCGTTCCAAGCTGATGGTAGCAAACGCGGCTCGCTTATCCACCTGCTAATCTCCAGCCAAATATGAACTGCACCGGGGCACTCGAGAAATAAATGGGTAATGGTCTCCAAGTTCCTCAGACAAAGAGGGCAAAAATAGTCGTTCGGCCATCCCCGGCGTTGGAGCCGGTCTGCAGTCCACACTTGATTTTGCAGCAACAATCACATGAAAGCCTTGCATTTCGGCAGGGCCCGGGATTTCCAAACCAGTCGGTGGAACTCGGAGCTAGTAGCACCCTGGAATTGGAGCTGGTATGCGGACGCCGCACTATATTCCCCAGACGCATCGGGTAGCCAGAGGATCGAATCATCCGCAGCTTGGTCCAAGCTAATGTGCATCTGGTCAATGGCTGACCAGAGATGGATGTATTCCGGAAGCAGTTCCATTGTGAGATTGCGGGCCAAGTTAGCAATCCATCTGCCACCAGTGAGTGCATCCGCCACCGATCGTCGTTTATTGCTGCAGATTGCAAATAAAGATGGAAAGAGCACCGCAGGGGAGGTGCCATCCATCCAGCTAGATGTCCAGAAGGAGGCCAATTTGCCATTGCATATTGTGACCTTGGTAGCAGCTGCAAACAAGGCCCGATCAGAGTCATCAATGGGCAGCTCCATGTCCTGCCAGGGTCTATTCGGCTGCTTCCAAGTGGACCACAGCCAGCGAAGACGCAAGGCCCGGCTAAAGCGGTTCAGATCGACAATGGCCAAGCCACCACGATTGAAAGGCCTACAGACAGTGTTCCAGGCCACCTTGCATTGCCCGCCGTGCAGGTTCTGATGCCCGACCCACAGGAACTTGCGACGCAAGTTGTCCAGAATTTTGAAGAACCTTTTAGGTGTCTTGACAGCAGAGAGGAGGTATGTGGATATGGAGCCTAGAACTGTATGAACCAGTTCATGACGTCCAGCAAAACTGAGAAGTTGACCCTGCCACCCAGCCATCTTTTTTGATGCGCGGTCAATGTACTGCTGGAGATGCGACATTCTGGTGCGGCCAAGGGTAATTGGCAGCCCGAGATAGGTGATAGGCCACGATGCAGTGGTAAAATGAAAGTCACCGATGATGTCCGCAAGCAGTGATGAGTCACATCTAATAGGGGCCAGCACCGTTTTTGTCTCATTTATTTTCAGCCCCGTTGCAGCCCCAAAATCCTGGAGTAGGCGCACCGTGGTGAGCAGATCTTCACGCATTGGGTTGATGAAGATGGCAACGTCATCCATGTACATTGAAAGTCTAAGGTGCGCCTGTCGACCCGGTATGGGGGTGAGCGCCCCCCGATCGGCAGCCAGCTTGAAGATATGATGCAGTGAGTCAATGGCCAAAATGAAGAGATAAGGGGATAGGGGATCGCCTTGAAGGAGACCACGGGCATGCCAAATTGGGTGCCCCACCGTCCCATTCAAAAGAACAGACGAGGAAGCGGAGGAAAAAATAGTCGCCATCCAATCACCCCACCTTGTCGGAAATCCCCTTTGTGCTAGCATGTCGAAGATATATTCCCAGGAAATGGAATCAAAAGCTTTGGAGATATCCACCTTCATAAGCAACATTGGCGTATTGCCACGGTGGTAGTGACGGGCGAGGTTCCGAACATACAGATAATTCTCCTGTATACAGCGCTTGCGGATGAAAGCTGATTGGGCTTGGGATACCAGACCTCCCAAATGAACCTGAAGGCGTAAGGCTAACACCTTGGTGATTAGTTTGGCATTCGAGTGCATGAGGCTGATCGGCCTGTAGTCGCTTGGGGACTCAGGTGCTTCGGCCTTAGGTAGTAAGGTAATGTTAGACCGGTTCAGTTTATGAAAAGGTCCAATATGCAACGAGTAGAAGCATTGAAAAGCAAGTAGCACATCCGCTTTGATGATCAGCCAACACGATTTATAAAAAAGGTTCGTGAAACCGTCAGGTCCAGGCGCCTTATCCGTTGGCATATCATTAATGGCCTTCCAAATCTCTGACTCTGTGAAAGGCGCATCCAGGCCAGTGGACTGAACCGTCGGGAGCTGTAACTGTCGCCAGTCGATGGTACAGCCGCGCTGCTCCCTCGTACCAATAAGTGAGGCGGAATGCTGGTATAAAATTTGGGCCTTTTCGTCATGTTGAAAAAGAAGCGGACCTTCAAAACGCCTCAAACAGGTGATGAATTTCCTACGGGCTCGTGCTTTGGCTTTTATATGAAAAAATTTTGTACAGGCGTCACCCTCCTTAAGCCACCGCAGGCGAGAAGCTTGTTTGCGTCGTGAACGCTCCACAACAGCTAGCCCCAAAGCCCGAGATTTGAGGTCCTTCCTAAGCGAACATTCCTCGGGCAGCAGAACCCGAGATTCTTGAGCCACATCAAGTCTCAAGATCACCTCGTTAGCAATATGCAATTGCAGCCGAGCATTGCGGAAGAGGCTTTTGCTCCACTGCCGCAGTGCCCGTGATGTGTTCAGCATCTTGTAGTGCAACCGGTTCAAAGCCGAAGATCCAGGCACGGGCAAGTTCCATGCCGTCTGTACAGCTTCGAGAAAGCCGGGAACCCGAACCCAAAAACCCTCAAACTTGAAGGTGGCTTTCCTGACCGGATTCTTCAGAGGCAAAATCAAAATCGGACAGTGGTCGGAGACATTGGACGACAGGACATGCATTGCGTGATTCGGGTGCAGGAGGTCCCAGGCTTGCATGCAAAAGGCGCGGTCAAGTCGGACTAGTGTCGGG
Organism: Tuctoria greenei; assembly: GCA_036927565.1. NCBI lineage: Eukaryota > Viridiplantae > Streptophyta > Magnoliopsida > Poales > Poaceae > Tuctoria > Tuctoria greenei. Next base: position 123,280,124 of record JAYESD010000006.1, read on the forward strand.
TTTGGCCGTTCATTGGACCAAGTGAAACGCCTGTTTTGTAGGCGTATTTCCATCAGTTCAGCATCGTCTAAAGACTTACGGAAAAGGGACATGATGCGCCTATTGAGCCGACTGTTGCTTTTATCCTGGGCTTGGTAGATCTGATTAAAATCACCAAGGCAAGGCCAAGCCAAATTCTGGTTCGGTTTAGAGTCCAGGATCCCCTTGAGGAAGGCTTCCTTATCCGAATCTACTGTAGGGCCATAGACCCCAGTTATCAGACTGCTGATATTGCTTAGCCTGTGTGTCAGTACAATCAAAATAGAGAACTGTTGCACCAGTACAGAGGAAACATGAACAAAGTCTGGGTTCCAGGCCAAAATCACCCCTCCTCTGGTGCCAGCTGATGGGGGGAAGGAGAAACTAGAGAGTAGGGGGGCAAGGAACTGCAAGGCCAGCAGATGATCGATGTGGCTAAGCTTGGTCTTCTGCAGACAGACACAGACTGGTCTGACCTCGTTGATCATGGCTTTGACAGCTTCTCTTCTAGCAGGGGAGTTGAGACCACGAACATTCCAACTCATAATCGATAATTCATTAGCCATGATACTGGGTGTTGCAACGACTAGCATACACTAAGTAGTACACAATACATGGAGACACCACCAGCACACAGGAAGCTGCTCCCACCCCGAGACCCAAGATGAGCAGCTGACACTGCAAGGCAAGCTTGCGGGCCTTTACAAGTGCATTAGGAGCACTACAACAGGGCCAGAAAACACTGAAAAGAAAAGGAACACACGACAGACAGCAACACAGTAACAGCAGCATCATGGTTGATAGAGTGCGACAAGCATCCCTGGAGCACATTAGACAGCGAGCTCCTCCGCGGCCAGGGCAGCCGCCGCTGTGACCATACTTGCATCAGCAAGACCAGTAAGGTCACGAATGGCCTGAATGGCCTTGGTAGACAGCGGCTTCTTGTACAGCTCCTCATAACGCTTCACCATCTCTTCGCCAATCTGGTCCTCCGGACCCGCGAGGTCAAGCTGGCGGATGAGGCAGAAAGTCGCCCTCTGGGCAACAGGAATGACGGAGGGGCGCTGCGCCTGACGAGCACTGTGACGAGATGGAGGCGGGGGGGGGGGGGGGGGGGGGGGGGGGGGGTGGACTTGTCCCTAGCACGCCGCTGCTTCGCTGCTGGGGGCGGCTCCGGGATCAGGGGCGGCGGGAGGGCCTTGAAAATGTTGCTGCAGATGTTGGCCTGGACGCCAGCACCGGATTCAACCGGTAAGGCTCGGGTCTGAAGCTGCTGACCCAAGGAGGCCGCTGGATCGGGAGGGGTGGTATCCAGAGTCTGGGCCCGCGGCAGCGACCCCTCTACAGTGGGAGGTGTCTCCAGCGCTGGCATTGCCACAGCCAAAGCGGCAACCAACTGCTCCAGAAGCATGAGGTCTTGCCTATTGTCAGCACAGGCAGGCAGAACACTATGCACATCTTCAGAGAGGGGGTCATGAATAGTGCCTCCCAGGCTTGGAGGAAAGACCATGGCAGCCTTCAGCAGAGGAGTCTCCTCTCTCCCCTCAGACAGGGACTTGGGAGCTAGCGGTGGCGGGGTCGCCTCCTTGACCAGAGCAGGCCTAGAAGTGTGACCCACCCTTTTCATATTGTTGGAGACAGAGGGTGCAAATGCCTTGCTGGTCGCACCCATGCTGCCCTCACGAGAAGGGTCGCGCCCATGAGGGACCCTAGTGGGGGATTGGGATCAGCGACGCTCCCATCCTTCATCATCGCGTCTAGTGGGGTCCCTGATCCGCAGCCTAGAGGGGGATAGGGAGAGGGTGCGACCCCGCTGCTGCGGCTGGACGGTCCCACCATGACGGCGTCCACCACCCTCTCGATGGGCTGCATCGACCGCAGAGGGCCAACGGGCGCCGACCAACTGATGTCCACGAGCCGGCGGCGGAGCAGCAGCGAGACGGTTCCGGCGCTGGGGCGGGTAGCCGAAATCATTATCGGAGGGGTCATCACGGCTGTGGCCCCCAAAGAACTGGCAACCCCAGCATCCACGCACCCGGGTAGGAGCCGGCTGATTATCAGGTACCCCGGAGATCCAGAAAAAACTTCTGGCGATAGGGGTAGACGGGCCCCGGTTCGGCCGCCCCGGCAACAAAATTCTGGCCAGAAGGAGGGGTCCAGTTGAAGTACTGAGCAAGGTGGATGATGAGCTCGACCTTATGACCGGCCAGAGGATCCACCACTCCAGACTCATCACTACCAATCTCAGCATTGGCTGGGAAGAAGACAGCTTCCTTGGTACATGGGAGGCGGTTGGGGTCTTCCATCCAGACCCAAAAACTGAAGATCCCAGTCTCAGCCTGAAGAACAGCATCATCGTGGATGCGATCGAAGATGCAGCAGTTGCCGAGGACCTGCTTGACCCCCTCGGCATTCCATGCATGCAGCGGCAACCGCTCAATGAAGATGTGGGCATGGAAATACCATTTGCTGGCACGACTTGGCGGTTGCCAGGGGAGGACGTCGAAGGAGGCTCCTCCAGCAACGATAGGACCAGCTCTGCGGACCGCCATGCACTGGACCGCGAAGTCGAAATGGAGCAGGAAGGCATGCGAGTGAAGCCTCGAGACGACAAAGCTTTGCTGCGAGATGCGACGCTGCTCGCAGATCGCAGCGTAGATGGACGGCAGAGTAGCCCGATGGTACCACTCCTCCGTGTAAAGCACCGCGGCGCGGGCGCTGAGCTTGTCAAACTCACGTGACATCACTGGACCCTCAACTACAGCAGCGAAACCAGAGGAGGGGCGGTCATAGGGGTATCCAGGAACGTAGTCGTTAACCGCCATGCGGGAGGGTGAGCCGGACACCGCCTGAGCGTAGGAAAACGAAGCGGAGGCAAGGCGGTCGGCGGCTGCAGCAGCGTGATGTGGGAAAGTGAGGCGGGAATGGACAGGGAGGCAGACGGAAGGGAAGGCTGCAGCAGCGACGGAGACACAGTGCCTAGCAAAATGCCCAGAACTCCAACACTTCACGCATCTCTTGGAATTGCGGCAAGAGGCAAGATGGTGAGAACGGAAGAGGCAGCGAAAACATCTACCCAGGAAGAGCTTCTTAAAGACAGGCGGAAGACCCCGATGAGAGGTAACGGCAGGAGGAGGATGAGCAGGATCCATAACTGCGTGCTTCTCAGAAGGAAAGGCCTCTGACTTCTTTCCCGATGAGGAGCCCGAAAAGGACTTGTTTCGGCGATTGACCACCTTGGACGGCAAGTCCAGGCGACGCCTTCGCTTCTTCGGAAGAACCAACTGCCATTCTTGTGAAAGATCCCCTGAACCATGGCGTCCAGAAGGGCGGGATTGCTTCGGAATCCAAATCTCTGAGTCTAGTCGCCGCCGAGCTAGAGATTGCTTTTCAGCGGCATGGCTGGACTTGTGGGGAGCTAACCGAGGGTCCGGTGCCGGAATGCCACATTGACTAGGGGGTGGCTTGGGGATGAAGGCGATCGAAGAGCACCGAAGAGCGGGGCTGCCCAGATCTGGGGGCCTGCTGCTCGCCTTCAATGCCAAGCAGGACCTCGCTGTGTCACTAATGGCAGGCGGAGCCCATGAAGCAGTCGGGGCTGCCTTGGGCGAGCCATACTTCTCTGCCGGATGTACAGGAACCATCGCCATGATGAGCGGAGTTAAGAGGGAGGGGGACGTACCAGCATCCGGAGAGAGGCTGAGGAGGTTGCCGACGCCACCGAAAAGCGCGGTCCAGAAGCATCCATATGCAGTGCAGCTCCGGCCTTCGGACCAGCGGACAGCGCCAAGCCTTCATCCTCCGACTCCAAATCGCCGACACCGCCGCCCGACAGCACCGGAAGGAGGGAGCAGGCCTAGTCTTCGGCATTAACGGACTCGCAACCAGGGCTGCGCAAAGCCGGGGGCGGGGAGCAGGACTGGCCGGAGATGGCGGTGGAGGGGTCTGTCCTGGATGGACGGGAAAGGAGAACCAGGTGGTGCGGCGGGGAAATCGAGGTGGGAGGCTCGTCAATGGAGGGGAAAAGGGCGGATGGAGGGGGAGCCCGTGCAGCTGCAAGGTCCAGTGGGTGGGAGGGAGGAGTGGCCTGCGTCAAGGGTGGCGGGGAGGGCGGGAGGAGGCTGTTCGCCGGCGTTGGGGGCGGCGGAGCTACGGGAGGGGAAGGGGAAGGGTCTCCCATCCTCTCGTCCTTAATCTAAATTTGAATGACAATCAGCTAGATGTATTATCAGTAGTGAGTTCTGTTTTAAACAATCCTTCCAGGACTACTATGAGAATGGATAACGAGGAGTTTCAAATAGATCCTGAGTTACAAAGTGCTCTCCCCTTCATCACTAACTTAGTTCAAGGTACAAGTTCAATGGTTGCAGAGAAAGAGCAAGCTAAGGAGCAAGAAAGGCATCTAATATCTTTGGCAGATGACATGTTGAGCCCTTCCAAGGGATATTTGTTTGTTAAACCTCTTTCAATATGTATGGACAAACCAGCTTTATGACGGTACCATATGAAAAAGGATAAACATTGTTATAGGAGATAATGAGCAGGTGGGGCAACTGAATCAAGCTAAGTCTGGGGAAGCCATTGTCTGCAAAGCAATTGCTTGAGCCATAAAAGGTAAAGAGAAAATGATAGTGGACGTTTCTAGAGCTAAAGCTAGAAAGAGTTTAGCTATTTCCTCACTAACGGTTGTGGGCTTAAGAAGAAGCCTCCATATTGAGAGAGAGAACCAAGGGACTAAAGGACAATCGATCCACTTCTTCGGTGCTCAAGAAAAGCGACAAGAGAAGTCTAAGAGGAAGAACCATAACAGAGGTAATTTTAAATTTCCTTCTTATAACAATGATGATGAATTCCCTAAATTATCTGATATAATTAATAATGATTTTATCTACCCTGAAATCTCCATTATGGTTCTCCAAACGGTTGGAGTGCAGAGGTGTGCAGTGGCTCCTTCGGAGCTCACTGCAGAGATGCTGCTGGCCTCAGGTGAATGAGGGTGTAACTATCTGGATGTGATGGTCATCAATAGTGATGATAAAGACTAAGCAAGACAGTTATGGTGGCTGCAGCCTATTCAAAGCTTTTGTGAACTATGTCTTCTGGGCAAAGGATGGTTCTGCTATTTATGTCTTTTTGGTTCTTGTTCTTATAGATGATGAAACTGTTGGTCATGTGGTGAAATATGTTTTATCTTATCAACGGGGTCAGTTTAATGATTTGACATTTAAACATGTTATCTATTACATTTTGGGTACTAGGGAGTTACTTTGGATTTCTCTCATCAATGAATTTCTCATATGTCGGTGTTATAATAATACCACATTGCCTATGTAATCAAGGGAGGTCCCCTCACCCCCTTATATATATGTACCACCCCCGGGGATTTTTAATCAATAAAATACAATTATTATTTTCTCCTCAATATTTCCATCATGGTATCAGATTAGGTTCGTTCCTAACTTCCGCTAGCTATGCCCAACTCCGCCTCTTGCGTCGAGTTTGGCTCGCGGCGAATCGCCGCCCTCCGCGCCCGATTTTTTTTCGACGTGTCTTTGCCACCGGAAAAATTTCGCGCACACCGCGCTCTAGAGCGGGGCCCTTCAAAGACCGTCGCACGCCTACGTGCAGCCTTCCGCGCGGCTCGCGCCTGGTCTGAAGTCTTCATCGCCACGCGCCGCGCGTCCGCGGTCTCGGCTGCAGCAGATTGACGCTCGCGCGTCGTGTTTCTTACTTCTTGATGGCTTCTGTTGGCGATGGCTCCCCGGACGCACAAGCAATCTCACAGGACATCACCTTGGCTACCGAGCTAACTCGATTGATCGAGGAGGCGGATAGACTGGACATCGAGGCAACACGTGCACGTGTAGCGGCCGACGAGGCGTGTTACAAGTTGCTTCTCGCAGCCGACGAGATTCGTCATGACTTGATCAACCATGACCTCTCTCCTCTGGCGATTGACGACGTTGCTTCTCTGCATGCTCAAGCAACCACCATCCTCAACATCAAGTCAATGATCCTCGTCGTCCTCGACAAACTTTCGCTGCACTATAATCGGTGGAAAAGTCTCTTCCTCAACACCATCGGGAAGTATGAGCTCTCCAATCATGTCCTCACCAACATTGATCCCACTGTCGCCGACTCTCATTGGCGACGCATGGACTGCACCGTCATCTCCTGGCTTCACAACACCGTCTCTTCTGATCTTATTGAGATCGCCTTGGCGGGCATACCCACAGCTCGTTCTATCTAGCTTGGGCTTCAAGAGCAGTTCATCGGCAATCGGGAGACTCGTGCTATGATTTTGGACGCCGAGTTTCACACGTTTGTCCAGGGTGACCTATCCATCACCGACTATTGTCATCCTATCAAGTTGATGGCCGATGCACTCGGTGACTTGGGCGAGGTCGTCCCCGACCGCACTCTCGTTCTCATGACGCTTCGTAGGATGAACGAGCAGTTCTCTCACATGGCATCCCTTCTCAAGCGACAGCGCCCCTTTCCCACATTTGCCGAGGTCCGCAACGACCTCCAACTTGAGGAGATCGAGATGAAGTCCAAGTCGGGAAACGCCAATGCATTGGCGGCCACCTCCGTAGGTGCGGGCACCCCGTCTTCTATATCATCTAGTGGCGCTCCTCCACGTGCTCCCATTTCTAGTGGCCCTGCATCAAGCACTCCTACCTCGGACGCTGCTGTCTTTGGCCTCTCGTCCTCCAACTGAGGTCGAAATCAGCGTAATCAGAACAAGCGTAATGACACCAGTAAGAACGGTGGATTTCCCACTTCGGGGAATCCATGGAACGGGACCCTGCAGCTTTGGGATGGTGCTTCGCCCCGTCTCGGTCCTCCTCCAGGCTTCCCGACACGTCAACGCGCACCTGCCCCTCCTCAGCAGACCCTTCTGGCACACGGAGGATCCTACGGCGCATCTTCTTATCAGCCACCAGGCTTCTGGACACCTGGCAGACTGCCAATGTCTTTCTACTACAATCCGACTACACCTGGTGGTAGTGATACCGCCTCCTTCTACAGCGGCCAAACCGCAACTCTTGGTGATCCAACCACCAGATCTTTGTACGGGGGAGCTTCCAACTATGCCACATCTTCTACAACATGGGATCAGAATGAGCTGGCTAACTCGTTCAACACCATGTCACCGACGCCGCCACCGTCCGCTGAATGGTACATGGACTCCGGCGCTGATAGCCACATGTGCTCCTCCCCCGGTAACCTCTCCTCCTCCCATCCTCCTTCTTATTCGACTCCTTCATCTATCGTTGTCGGTAATGGGTCATTGCTACCCGTCACCTCCACGGGTCACACTTCTTTCTCTACATCCGCTTGTCCTTTAAATTCGCATCGAGTTCTTGTGTCTCCTCACATAATTAAAAATTTGGTTTCTGTTTGTCAGTTCACTACTGATAATAATGTTTCCATTGAATTTGATCTGTTTGGTCTTTCTGTGAAGGATCTGGACACCAAGAACGTGATCGCCAGATGTAATAGTTCCGGGCAGCTCTACTACATATCCTTGCCGATGCTTTCTGCACCACATGCCTTAGCTGCAGCAACCACACCGTCCACGCTTTGGCATCGTCATCTTGGTCACTTAGGTTTCGAGGCTTTGTCTAGGTTATTTCCACAATGTAATAAACAGGAACTTGACACTCTTTGTCATGTCTGTCAGCTTGGTCGTCACACACGTCTTCCATTTTCTCTATCAAATTCTTGTGCTTCGAACAACTTCGATTTAATACATTGTGATCTATGGACATCTCCCGTGCAAAGTGTTTCTGGTCACAAGTATCATATGTTGTTCTTGATGATTGCTCTCATTATTCATGGACTTTTCCTCTACGCCTCAAATCGGACACTTTTCCGACCTTGTCACGGTTTTTTGCCTATGTATCCACTCAATTTGGTCGCACCATAAAGGCAGTCCAATGTGATAATGGTCGTGAATTCGATAATTCCACATCACGCGCATTCTTTCTCCGTCTTGGTGTTCTTTTACGTCTCTCTTGTCCTCACACGTCTCCTCAAAATGGACGTGCTGAGCGTATTATTCGCACCTCCAATGATACTATGCACTCGATTATGTTCCAAGCTAGTGTTCCAGCCGGTTATTGGGTAGAAGCGCTCCACACCGCTACGCACCTCATAAACTTGCGACCATCCAAAATGCTCTCCTTTGCCACACCACATTTCGCCCTCTTTGGCACCCAACCATGTCGGAGTGTTGTTCTGGCAATTCTTTCGGTACTACTGTTGGTAGCTGTCGGTACCCTAGAAACCGTACACCCCCTGAGGTTACAAAGATCTTAAAAGAAAGTCATCTACTTGGTTTGAAGACCCTTGGGGGCCCACATGTCAGACATAACCGGACCCGCTTCTCCAACATGGTTGATCCCTAGGTCGCCACGTGTACTACCAAACCGGAGCTACCGCCCACAAGGGGGAAGCTCCGGGCCATGTACCGAAACGGCACCTCTGGACTTAACCCCAGACCGAGAGAAGCTCCGGACCTGACATGTGTCGGGTAGTCCCGGAGCTACCTGTTTCCCACAGCAAGCTCCGGAGCTGCCACGTGTCTGACCGTCGGATCTTCAGCTTCTAACCTCCGGAAGACCCCGCAACGGCTCCGGATCTTCAAAGGAGAACCAAGGACTTCAAGACCCGATTAAGTGTCATTAATGCCATATTAATGACACTTAAATGGACGATCTTAACACCAGTAATGGTACTGTCAAAACCCGTTACAGGATCATTAAGAGCAATTAAGCGTGTATCAATACTAGTAACCGCCGGGGCCACATGTCGGGTCGGGCTAACCTGTAATGGCCTGCCCTTATACTATAAAAGGACAGGCCGACGATACACGGAGGGGGATAGACCCATACACGCGCCTCAGACGCTCATATAGCTAATACAACACCAACACACCCGTGGAGTAGGGTATTACGCTCAGGCGGCCCGAACCACGTAAATTCTTGTGTCTCCTACGCCAATTCTTATTCACCTTCTTGAATCTCCGCGCGCCCATACCGAACATCAAACTCCCCTATCACTTTAGTAGGGTAGGGAGATCTGCCGGTTCCAAACACTTAGAGAGACACACACGCGCCTCATACGCTCATCACAAGCTCAAACAGCTAATACAACACCAACACCTCCGTGGAGTAGGGTATTACGCTCAGGCGGCCCGAACCACGTAAATTCTTGCGTCTCCTGTGTCAAATCTTATACACCTTCTTGAATCTCCGCGCGACCACACCGAACATCAAACTCCCCTATCACTTTAGTAGTGTAGGGAGATCTGCCGGTTCCAAACCACCGACAGTGGCCCCCTGGACCTACCTCCGGGGAAGTCATTCCGCCGGAGGTGGGTCCATCTCCGCGACCTTTGAACTGAGTCTTCAAGGGTCTTTGAGGGTGCCATTGGCAAGGACTTGGAATTAAATCCTCACCACATGGCGTATCCCGCATGCGGCAGATGAGATCTTTGGCGTGCGGATCTCACGCAATTGAAGGTCGCCGGTTCCCGATACGAAAACTGTATCGGTTCCGCGCGCCTTGTCAGGCCGCCGCCTTTGGGCTTCCCGCCTCGTGATGACAACCGTTCACCTGGGTAAGAGCCTCGACTTGATCGTCGGGGTGGTCCCGGGCCCTCTTGTCATTGGCAGGGTGGAATTTTTGAATGGTACCTTCGACTTCCTTGCGGTTTCCATCCAAGTGTTGCGAGGGCTTACTTAAGAAGGAAAGCGCGCACCGTCGGGAGTTCTTTACGCCTCTCATCCGATCTTGCGCTCAAACTCCCAACTCGTGCTTCACTCTTCTTCTCTTGCCTAGCCGTGCCTCGATGGAGTTGGGTCTCCGCGAAAGTCGCTTGAAGACCGAAGGTGATTTGAAGAAGGTCCGGGCCCTCATGGGGTGGTCCTCGAACTTCTTCAACCGCTCAGTCCATGCCGGCGGAGAGCTCCCCTTCGAGAAGGAGCACGCCGGCGAAATGGTGTACTTTTCCTCAAAATCCATGGTGGGTTGATCCCACCTTTTTCTTCCTTTTTCTTGATGCTGCTAGACTTCTATGGTCTGCAGTTATATCACCTTGGCCCTCACTCCATTCTCCTCGTGTCTATCTTCGTCCACTTCTGTGAGATGTGGGTGGGCATCCCCCCTGCATCGAACTCTTCCGGACCTTCTTCACCGTCCACACCACCGGTCGGAGCAATGAGTACCTTGGCTTCTACTACTTCGTGAAGCGCAAGAAGTGCCCATTCAAGTACCTCCGGTCGTTCCCTTCTGGGAAGTGGGACGACTGGAAGAAGGACTGGATAGTCGTCAGGGTGGAGGAGCACGAGAGGTTGGAGTTGCCTGGTAGTCTGCCCGGCATTGACACAACGATCTGGAGTGAAGCTCCGGTGCTGGCAGATGCTTTCAACCCTGCTTTGACCAGGATCCGCCAATGCGTGGAGGGAGGATTGACCCCTCAGGTGGTATTTTGCAATTTCCTAGTCAACAGGTGGGCGCCGCTAAAGAGGAGGGAGAAGCTCGCTTGGGCCCTCAACAGCGTGATGGACGACGACCGGGTTGAGACCGGGTTGAAGTCCAACATGGCAGGGAGAACCTTGGAGTTCCACCTCAAGAAATTCCAGCACGGCATCGACGTTGATGGTGATGACTTGACTCCCCCGTCGGCCTTCCTCCCTCTGAACATGGAAGTGGAGTTCAGCAGGGAGCTCCGGCGAAAGATGCCAGTACTTGATCACCTTGGTGTCGTCGAGAGAAGATCAACCACCCGGGTGGCGATCCCCGGAATGCCCAAAGATGGCTCCGTCCCTACTCCTAAGCCAAGGGTCGAGGTCGTCGGCAAGGGCAAGGAGCTGGCGGATGAACCCGAGAGCCGGAAGAGGAAGTTGAAGCATGCTGGCGGAAGGTCCGCCAGGCCCGCTACTTCCGCCTCGGTTCCTTCTCCCCGGAGGGGAAGGTCTTCTGCCACTGCGGCGACTGTCCTCGTAATGGGGTCCTCCCGGAACGAGACTATTCCTGCAGTGGGTCCTCCCAGAGCGCGTCAGTTCCCGCGGTGGGATCTTCTCGGGGTGTTAGATCCGGGCGCGCGACTCCGGCACCTGGGTCGGTGGAGGCCTCCAGGTCCGGGGGTTCCTCCCGATCGAGGAGAGCCTCGACCCGCGAAACGCCCGTGGTCGTGACAAGTTCTGGGGGGCCTTCCGGAGCTTCTACACCGACTATGGCCAGCCCAGAACGCCCGGGAAAAAGGTTCCGCGCAAGTTGGTGCGGAAGCCTCCCAAGGTAATTTTTAATCTCTACCTTGTATAATTATTTTAATTGTAGCAACTGTTTGCTAATTTTCTTCGTCCATCATCTACAGCGTTCCCAAGAAGGGAAGCGAGGCTCCACCCTCAGCCACAGTGTCTGAGGCCGTGGGGGTGGGAGCTTCAACTCCTGTCCCGGCGCCGCCCCAAGTGGTGGCTGAGGCTGCGACAGCTCCGGCGCCGGCTGTCGTGGTCATGGACCTCGACTCGTCCCCAGAAGTTCCCGTGGTAGCGTCGGGCCACGGGAGTGAAGACATGCCAGCGGCACATGTCCTGGAGGTTGAAGCTCCGGGTCCTGGTGCTGCAATGGTGGAAGCTCCGGCTGTTGAGCCGGAGGAAGTAGTAATCCCGGCTTCTGGGTCGGAAATTGTTGAAGCACCGGCGGTTGAGCCGGAGGTGATTGAAGCCCCGGCATGCGAGCTGGAAGATGAGGTAGTTCCGGCAGTTGGGCCGACTTCTTCTGAAGCACTGGCTGCTGAGCTGGTAATTGTTGGAGCTCCGGCCACGGGACCGAGCGACGTTGAAGATCTCCCGGCCCCTGAGCCGGTGGTTGAAGAGGTGACGGAGGTTGAGCCTCCGTCAGAAGAGGTGTCCAGACCGGAGCCTGTAGCGGCTCTTGCTCCGGAAGCGACGACACCGGAGGTGCCTGCGGCCGAGCCGGAGTGCCCCAGCGAAGTACACTCTTAGGGTACGGAACCAGGCTAAGCGTGTTTCATTTCTCGTTTGACCCAGGGTAGTTAGCCACACTTTTAGCTCCAGAAAACTCAAAAGGCGGGTTGCTGAAAAGATTCAGCAAAACGCCAAAGAGGTTGAGCGCCTCGCCCGCGAGAATTCCAAACTGACGGCGGCCAAGAGATCCCTGGAAGAGATGAAGGGCTTAAGGACTGTAGACTCCCTACATATTTGGGAGTTCTTGGGCAAGGCCAACGATGCGCTGACACCGATGGGTTTCAGCCCCGTGCGCCCGGATGATCCGCAGCTGGAGCCGGACCTAGCGCTGCAGGCGTTGAGCGCAGTAGGTAGCAAGCTCTCCAAGGTGGGCGATGTCATCACGGACCAACTGGAGGTTGAGGGGCAATGCCTGGCGAAGAACGTCGCAGAATATGTGCTGACGTGCTACACCAGCCGGAACTCTCAATTTCCTCTGGACCCGGTGCTTGAAGGCCCCGTCGAAGGAGAAGGCGAAGCTACCCGAGCCAGCATATCAGAGGTCGCCCAGAAGGTCGCCCAATTCTTCCATAGGGTCTAGGACCATCTCTGTACTTCTCACTTGTATTTTCTCTTCTTCTTCCTCAATTTTGTAATCCCTTGTCTCCAGATGTAATCTCTTGTCTCCAGATAAATGAAATCCCCAAATTTTGCGAATTTCACTTTTTTGTCTTCAACACTTTTATCTTCACTTGGCCCCCTGGTAGATGTACACAATTTAATTGTGAACATGTACCAAGAGGATATCGTGCATTGTTGAAGACTCTTTTGCTCCAAACTTGTAGAATTTAGGTTCGAAGTCTTCGATAGTGAAGACCCCCTAAGGTTGTTGGAGCTTAGAAGCTCCGGCATTGTCTATCGTTGGAGCTTAGTAGCTCCGGCAATAGTCTCTATCAACACGTAGAGCATCGATAGTTAACCCTCTGGGGTGTCGGAGCTTAGCAGCTCCGGCAGGGACCTTTGCCAACACTCAGTTTGTTGGCAGCAGACTCCATCTACGGGGTCTTTTCATCATCTTTTATTCGACGTCGACGGCCAGCCCCCTTAGGGGAGTCGGAGCTTAGTTAGCTCCGACTTTTCTCCATCAACGTGGAATTTATTTTTCCTGCACACTTAAGTCAAGAAAAATAGTAAAATTTGTTTCTTGTCTATAACTTCGTCGCGACTTATGACTCTCAAGAAGATTTTAAGTCAAATACGATTCTAAATACAACTGAATGTGATGTCTTTTCTTTTAGATCCAACTGTACACGGACCCGCCTTACTTCGGCCTATCGGGGTGTAGGTAGAGTGGCGTACTTAGGGTGCTTGACCAGGCTAAGTCGATAGCACACTCCGGCCCTAGATTGGCTTGGCGGCTTTCAGACGAGTTGGCCATGAACGATATTTGAATCCAAAAGAACTGACAATACAACTCGACTTGTATATAAACCGGTCGAACTAAAATTTCTTAAGAATTGCACGTCTTCGTTATAGACAAGAAAGAGAAAAATAAAAATGTTGAGCCTGTACAAAATAAATGCACGTGGAGTCTATTTCACATGAAAATGTCTTTCATTATAGGTCCGTGGTACAGGGGAAACAAGTACACTCTTAGGGTACGGAACCAGGCTAAGCGTGTTTCATTTCTCGTTTGACCCAGGGTAGTTAGCCAATCTTTTAGTATGGAGACTGTGACAAGTGCTGCATGAACTTTGCGGACCTTTCGGGAAAGGTCCGGCTGTTCTCCCGGAGGAACTACCCGACCCTGTACAATGACTCTATAACATACATCTCAAGTTACTCAAGACTCACCTCCGTGGTGTTAAGTAACTTGAGATGAGTCTTGAGTAACTTGAGATGTATGTTATAGAGTCATTGTACAGAGTCGGGTAGTTCCTCCGGGAGAACAGCAGGACCTTTCCCGGATGGTCCGCAAAGTTCATGCAGCACTTGTCACAGTCTCCGGACTAAAAGTGTGGCTAACTACCCTGGGTCAAACGAGAAATGAAACACGCTTAGCCTGGTTCCGTACTCTAAGAGTGTACTTGTTTCCCCTGTACCCCGGACCTATAATGAAAGACATTTTCATGTGAAATAGACTCCACGTGCATTTATTTTGTACAGGCTCAACATTTTTATTTTTCTCTTTCTTGTCTATAACGAAGACGTGCAATTCTTAAGAAATTTTAGTTCGACCGGTTTATATACAAGTCGAGTTGTATTGTCAGTTCTTTTGGATTCAAATATCGTTCATGGCCAACTCGTCTGAAAGCCGCCAAGCCAATCTAGGGCTGGAGTGTGCTATCGACTTAGCCTGGTCAAGCACCCTAAGTACGCCACTCTACCTACACCCCGGTAGGCTGAAGTAAGGCGGGTCCGTGTACAGTTGGATCTAAAAGAAAAGACATCACATTCAGTTGTATTTAGAATCGCGTTTGACTTAAAATCTTCTTGAGAGTCATAAGTCGCGACGAAGTTATAGACAAGAAACAAATTTTACTATTTTTCTTGGCTTAAGTGTGCAGGAAAAATAAAATCCACGTTGATGGAGAAAAGCCGGAGCTAACTAAGCTCCGACTCCCCTAAGGGGGCCGGCCGTCGACGCCAAATAAAAGATGGTGAAAAGACACCGTAGGTGGAGTCTGCTACCAACAAATTGAGTGTTCGCAAAGGTCCCTGCTGGAGCTACTAAGCTCCGACACCCCAGAGGGTTAACTATCGATGCTCTACGCGTTGATAGAGACTATTGCCGGAGCTACTAAGCTCCAGCAATAGACAATGCCGGAGCTTCTAAGCTCCGACAACCTCAGGGGGCCTTCACTATCGAAGACTTTGAACCTAAATTCTACAAGTTCGGAGCAAAAGAGTCTTCAACAATGCACGATATCCTCTTGGTACGTGTTCACAATTAAATTGTGTACATCTACCAGGGGGCCAAGTGAAGATAAAAGTGTTGAAGACAAAAAAGTGAAATTCGCAAAATTTGGGGATTTCATTTATCTGGAGACAAGAGATTACATCTGGAGACAAGGGATTACAAAATTGAGGAAGAAGAAGAGAAAATACAATTGGGAATTACAGAGATGGTCCTAGACCCTATGGAAGAATTGGGCGACCTTACGGGCAACCTCTGATACGCTGGCTCGGGTAGCTTCGCCTTCTCCTTCGACGGGGCCTTCAAGCACCGGGTCCAGAGGAAATTGGGAGTTCCGGCTGGTGTAGCACGTCAGCACATACTCTGCGAAGTTCTTCGCCAGGGATTGCCCCTCAACCTCCAATTGGTCCGCGATGACATCGCCCACCTTGGAGAGCTTGCTACCTGCTGCGCTCAATGCCTGCAGCGCTAGGTCCGGCTCCGACTCCGGATCATCCGGGCGCACGGGGCTGAAACCCATCGGTGTCAGCGCGTCATTGGCCTTGCCCAGGAACTCCCAAATCTGTAGGGAGTCCACAGTCCTCAAGCCCTTCAACTCTTCCAGGGATCTCTTGGCCGCCGTCAATTCGGAATTCTCACGGGCGAGGCGCTCAACCTCTTTGGCGTTTTGCTGAATCTTTTCAGTAACCCGCCTTTCGAGTTTTCCGAGCTCCTCCTCCCGGAGGTGGATCTTGTTCCGGCGCTCGACCAAGTCCTTCTCCCTACCCCTCACTTTCTTCTCTCGGGCAACAAGGGCACACTCTTGTTCCTAGAGTTCCTGCCCTCACACCGAGGTCTTCTCCTCTTCCTCTTGGCAGCGCTCTTCAAATTTCTTGGCGCGCTCCTCGAGGCCCTTGTCAGCCAGAGCTACTTTCTCGGCAAGCTCCTCTTCCCTACTCAGGACATCATCCCTCAGCTCAAGGAGTTTCTGCTCTTCATCCTCGAGCCGTTTCTCCCTTTCTTCAAGTGCCTCTCGGCGCTTGATGAGTGCGGTGTTAATGGCCTCAAGTTGTTCGTGGCGCGCATCGGCCGTGTTATTGGCAGCTTTGGCCTGATCGTAGATCTCCCGAGATTGAGCGTCGAGGGCATGAGTCATACTCTCCCTGTCATCCAGTAATTTACCCCAGTACTCCAGGCGGACCTTCTCCCGTTTGATCCACTCCTTGTCATCCGCTAGCCTCGATTGGGCCAGCTTGGTCTCGAAGTAGAGCCGGTTACGCCACCGCCTAAGGGTTTGGTGCTCCTTTCAAGAGCCTTGCTGTCGTGGAAGAAGGCTAGCTGGACTTGACGCAGACTGGAACATGCGTTGTCAATGGACAGCGACAACGGGATTGGCTCCGGACCTATTGGGGTCTCCTCCGCTGGTTCCAGCGGGTCTTCAGATACAAAAATTGGGTCCTACTCTACAAGAGTGGTCCCCTGGGTCTCCATGGCACTAGGGTCGTCCTCCGGGATGGCCTCAGTCGCCATCGAGGAAGACCCCGCCGCCAAATCTTCGTTCGCCCCCTCAGGCTGGGGGCCAGCGACTTCGCTGGGGCACTCCGGCTCGGCCGCAGGCACCTCCGGCGTCGTCGCTTCCGGAGCAAGAGCCGCTACAGGCTCCGGTCTGGACACCTCTTCTAACGGAGGCTCAACCTCCGTCACCTCTTCAACCATCAGCTCAGGGGCCGGGAGATCTTCAACGTCGCTCGGTCCCCTGGCCGGAGCTCCAACAATTACCGGCTCAGCAGCCGTTGCTTCGGAGGAAGCCGGCCCAACTGCTGGAACTACCTCATCTTCCGGCTCGCATGGCGGGGCTTCAGTCACCTCCGGCTCAACCGCCGGGGCTTCAACAATTTCCGGCCCAGAAGCCGGGATTACTACTTCCTCCGGCTCAACAGCCGGAGCTTCCATCATTGCAGCTCCAGGACCCGGAGCTTCAACCTCCGGGACATGTGCCGCTGGCATGTCTTCACTCCCGTGGTCCGGCGCTACCACGGGAACTTCTAGGGACGAGTCGAGGTCCATGACCACGACAGCCGGCACCGGAGCTGTCGCAGCCTCAGCCACCACTTGGGGCGGCGCCGGGACAGGAGTAGAAGCTCCCACCCCCACGGCCTCAGACACTGTGGCTGAGGGTGGAGCCTCACTTCCCTTCTTGAGAACGCTGCAGACGATGGACGAAGAAAATTAGCAAACAGTTGCTACAATTAAAATAATTATACAAGGTAGAGATTAAAAATTACCTTGGGAGGCTTCCGCACCAACTTGCGCGGAACCTTTTTCTCGGGCGTTCTGGGCTGGCCACAGTTGGCATAGAAGCTCCGGAAGGCCCCCCAGAACTCGTCGCGGCCACGGGTGTTTCCCGGGTTGAGGCTCCTCTCGATCATGAAGAACCCCCGGACCTGGAGGCCTCCACCGGCCCAGGAGCTGGAGTTGTTCGACCGGAGCTAACACCCCGGGAGGACCCCACTGCAGGAACATCAGCACTCCGAGAGGACCCCACCGCGGGAACAGTCGCGTTCCAGGATGACCCCACTACGGGAACAGTTGCCACAGCTGCAGAGGACCTTCCCCTCCGGGGAGAAGGAGCCGACGCGGAAGTAGCGGGCCCGACAGACCTTCTGTCGGCGTACTGCAACTTCCACTTCCGGCTCATTGGTTCTTCCGCCAGCTCCTTGCCCTTGCGGACGACTTCTCCCCTCGGTTTAGGAGCAGAGCCGGAGCCATCCTTGGGTACCCCAGGGATCGCTACCCCGGAGGTTGGTCTTCTCTCGACAACACCAAGGTCGTCAAGTACGGGCATCTTTCGCCGAAGCTCCCTGCTGAACTCCACTTCCATGTTCAGAGGGAGGAAGGCCGACGGGGGAGTCAAGTCATCACCGTCGACGTCGATGCCGTGCTGGAATTTCTTGAGGTGGAACTCCAAGGTTCTCCCTGCCATGTTGGACTTCAACCCAGTCTCAACCCGGTCGTCGTCCATCACGCTGTTGAGGGCCCAAGCGAGCTTCTCCCTCCTCTTCAGCGGCGCCCACCTGTTGACCAGGAAATTGCAAAATACCGCCTGAGGGGTCAATCCTCCCTCCACGCATTGGCGGATCCTGGTCAAAGCAGGGTTGAAGGCACCCGCCAGCACCGGAGCTTCACTCCAGATTGTTGTGTCAATGCCGGGCAGACTATCAGGCAACTCCAGCCTCTCGTGCTCCTCCACCCTGACGACTATCCAGTCCTTCCAGTCGTCCCACTTCCCAGAAGGGAACGACCGGAGGTACTTGAATGGGCACTTCTTGCGCTTCACGAAGTAGTAGAAGCCAAGGTACTCATTGCTCCGACCGGTGGTGTGGACGGTGAAGAAGGTCTGGAAAAGTTCGATGCAGGGGGGGATGCCCACCCACATCTCACAGAAGTGGACGAAGATAGACACGAGGAGAATGGAGTGAGGGCCAAGGTGATATAACTGCAGACCATAGAAGTCTAGCAGCATCAAGAAAAAGGAATAAAAAGGTGGGATCAACCCCACCATGGCGTACGAGGAAAAGTACACCATTTCGCCGGTGTGCTCCTTCTCGAAAGGGAGCTCTCCGCCGGCATGAACTGAGCGGTTGAAGAAGTCCGAGGACCACCCCATGAGGGCCCGAACCTTCTTCAAATCACCGTCAGTCTTCAAGCGACTCTCGCGGAGACCCAACTCCATCGCGGCACGGCTAGGAAAGAGAAGAAGAGCGAAGCACGAGTTGGGAGTTTGAGCGCAAGATCAGATGAGAGGCGTAAAGAACTCCCGACAGTGCGCGCTTTCCTTCTTAAGTAAGCCCTCATGACGCTCGGATGGAAACCGCAAGGAAGTCGAAGGTACCACCCAAAAAATTCACCCAGCCGATGACAAGCAGGCCCGGGACCACCCCGACGATCAAGTCGAGGTTCTTACCCAGGCGAACGGTTGTCATCAAGAGGCGGGAAGCCCAAAGGCGGCGGCCTGACAAGGCGCGCGGAACCGATACGGTTTTCGTATCGGGAACCGGCGACCTTCGATTGCGTGAGATCCGCACGCCAAAGATCTCATCTGCCGCACGTGGGATACGCCACGTGGTGAGGATTTAGTTCCATGTCCTTGCCAACGGCACCCTCAAAGACCCTTGAAGACCCAGTTCAAAGGTCGCAAAGATGGACCCACCTCTGGCAGAATGACTTCCCCGGAGGTAGGCCCAGGGGGCCACTGTCGGTACCCTAGAAACCGTACACCCCCTGAGGTTACAAAGATCTTAAAAGAAAGTCATCTACTTGGTTTGAAGACCCTCGGGGGCCCACATGTCAGACATAACCGGACCCGCTTCTCCAACATGGTTAATCCCTAGGTTGCCACGTGTACTACCAAAACCAGAGCTACCGCCCACAAGGGGGAAGCTCCAGGCCATGTACCAAAACGGAACCTCCGGACTTAACCCCAGACCGAGAGAAGCTCCGGACCTGACACGTGTCGGGTAGTCTCGGAGCTACCTGTTTCCCACAGCAAGCTCCGGAGCTGCCACGTGTCCGACCGTCGGATCTTCAGCTTCTAACCTCCGGAAGACCCCGCAACGGCTCCGGATCTTCAAAGGAGAACCAAGGACTTCAAGACCTGATTAAGTGTCATTAATGCCATATTAATGACACTTAAACGGACGATCTTAACACCTGTAACGGCACTGTCAAAGCCCGTTATAGGATCATTAAGAGCAATTAAACGTGTATCAATACTAGTAACCGCCGGGGCCACATGTCGGGCCAGGCTAACCTGTAACGGCCTGCCCTTGTACTATAAAAGGACAGGCCGACGATACACATGGGAGACACTTAGACACACACGCGCCTCATACGCTCATCACAAGCTCATATTGCTAATACAACACCAACACACCCGTGGAGTAGGGTATTACGCTCAGGCGGCCCGAACCACGTAGATTCTTGTATCTCCTGTGCCAATTCTTATTCACCTTCTTGAATCTCCGCGCGCCCACACCAAACATCAAACTCCCCTATCACTTTAGTAGTGTAGGGAGATCTGCCGGTTCCAAACCACCGACAGTTCGCTGCTGCTGCAACCAGGGTCCTCCTCCTTTAGGAAGAGCCCCGTCGCAGCGGCGGACTTTGTCTGGAAGACTTGGTCTGCATGTCTCCAATAGTAGGAGACGTGCTACGTCACAACAAGTGACGTCATTGCCCTCTGGGGCTCGACGCACTCACACGGTATCCAGGCTTTCGACTCACGACCTCTGGGCAGAGCTTGATCGCCGATATCGCCAGCAGGACGGCCGAGTCCATATTGAGCGTGCCCGTGAAAGACGGGAAGCTCAGGACCTTTCTACTCTTGAAGGGGTAGGAGGAGGCTGTTCAGCCTTGTCCATGCACCTGCGCATGGTTAGATGGCCACAGAAGTTCCGACCTCACCTGCCGGAAAAATTCGACGGGACTGTCAATCCCGCCGAATTTCTTCAGATATACTCCACTGCAATCTTGGCAGCCGGAGGAAATGAGGCCGTGATGGCCAATTACTTTCCAGTGACCCTAACTGGGACCGCCAGGTCCTGGTTTATGAGCCTTCCACCCAACTCTATCAACAGTTGGGAGGAGCTGTGTCGTCAGTTCAGTGCCAACTTCGGGAGTTCATACACCCGACCAGGCACTGAACTGGACCTTTTTGCGGTCGTGCAAAAAGGGGGAGAATCCCTGCGGTCATTCATTCAAAGGTTCTCTCAGGTACGAAACACTATCCCTTCTATCTCTAGCGCCTCTGTCATTGTGGCATTTAGACAGGGCGTACGGGACAAGAAGATGTTGGAGAAGCTGGCGATCAAGGAGATCACCAGCGTCACGGAACTCTTTAGCTTGGCAAATAAATGTGCCAGAGCTGCGGAGGGCCGTGAAATGCACTCCAAACCAGCCGCGGAGGATCACAAGAAACCCTCCAAAGAAGAAGCCGCTACCTCCAGGAGCGGCAAGAAGAAAAAGAAGACCAACAGCAAGAAGAAGCCGTCGGCCAGCACATCCAACGTTGCAGCTGCTGCAGCTCCGGGTGGCCAGGGGCCACGCCCCGAGAAGCGACCTCGACCGTCTTCTGAAGACGGTGGCAAACCCAAAGTGTGGTGTCCCATTCACAAGACGGGCAGCCACAGTTTGGAAGACTGCCGGGAGGTCCAAAACCTTGCCGAGCGCTACAACAAGCGCCGGGAAGAATCTCCTTTCCGACAAAGGGAAGGAAAGCAAAAGGTCGACGAAGCTCCGGCTGAAGAGGAGTTAGGGTTCCAGGATCCCAAAAAGGTCCTGAAGGCCGTCTACACCCCTGTCGACGATGATTCTGATGTCTCTGATAACGAGCGTCGGAAGACCATGAACACCATTTTTGGTGGATCATGGGATATCACCACCCGTCGCGTCATCAAGACTATGCGTCAGGATATGGCCGCTGTAGCCCCTGCAGTCAGGCCGGAACCTCACCGAAAGTGGATGGACAGGGCCATCACTTTTGATGCTTCGGATTGTCCCCGGAGCATGGTTGGAGCAGGCAGTTACCCTTGCTGGTATCTCCTACCATCAACAACATCCAGCTCCACCATGTCATGGTAGACAGAGGTTCGGGGCTTAACCTCATCAGCTTCGAAGCTTTCACTAAGCTTCAGCTCCGACCTTCGGATCTCCACCCCTCTCGACCTTTCTCCGGAGTAGGTCCAGGGGCCATCACCCCACTCGGAGCTATTACTCTCCCTGTTACCTTCGGGACACAGGAGAAGTACCGCACCGAGAAGTTGGTCTTCAACGTCGCGCAGATCAACTTACCCTTCAATGCCATCCTGGGTAGACCTGCACTGTACAAATTCATGGCGGCTGCTCATTATGGCTATCTGGTGTTGAAGATGCCAACGCCAGTAGGCGTTCTCCAGATCTGCGGAGATCGCACCGCAGGAGTAACTGCACTGGAAGAACTCCATGCACTCACCACAGCGCAAGAGGAGGACTCCAGGCAGGAGCAAGCTCCAAAACCCCCAAGCATTCGCCAACGAGGCTCGACTTCTGCACCTCGAGTGCAGCCAAGCGACAACACCGACATTCCCGTCAAAGTCGTCCAAATTGGTTCCGATGCCGCTCAAACAACCCGTATATCGGGAGGATTGAACGACAAATAGGAACTCGCGCTCATCACTTTCCTCCGGGCTAACGTTGATGTGTTTGCTTGGCAACCGTCACAAATGCCTGGGATCCCCAGGGAAGTGATTGAGCACAATCTGAAGATCTACCCCGATGCCCGGCCTGTGCATCAGAAGCCTCGGAAGCACTCCATAGAGCGACAAAACTTCATCCGACAAGAAGTGAAGAAGTTGCTCGAAGCCGGATTCATCCGAGAAGTCTTCCATCCAAAATGGCTGGCGAACCCAGTTGTTGTGCCTAAGGCCGGCGGGAAGCTTCGGATGTGCATTGACTACACCACACTAAATAAGGCATGTCCAAAAGATCCATTCCCACTACCTAGAATAGATCAGATAGTGGATTTCACCTCCGGGTGTGAATTACTGTGTTTCCTAGATGCATATTCCGGATATCATCAAATCAGGATGTCTATGGAAGATGAAGAGCATACTTCATTCATCACAGTAGATGGATTGTATTATTACACAGCCATGCCCTTTGGTCTCAAGAATGCAGCTTCAACTTTTGTACGAGCTATGTACAAAACTTTTGAAGAACTTATTAGAGACATAGTGGAAGTGTACGTCGATGACATCGTGGTCAAGGTCAGGAACATGGAGTCACTACTTGACACCTTGCAGGCTGTCTTCGACAAGCTGCAGGCTACCCACACGAAGCTAAACCCAGACAAGTGTGTCTTTAGGGTTAGCTCCGGAAAACTTCTTGGTTTCCTAGTAAGTCACCGGGGCATAGAAGCTAATTCGGCGAAGATTAAGGCCATTGAAGACATGCGGCCACCAACCCGCATCAAGGACGTCCAAAAATTAACTGGATGTCTAGCAGCCCTCAGCCGGTTCATCTCAAGACTGGCGGAACGGGCACTTCCCTTCTTCAAGTTATTGAGGAAGTCTGGACCATTCCAATGGTCCGAAGAAGCAGAAAAGGCATTCCAGGAGCTGAAACAGTTCCTCACCACCCTACCGATTCTGGTAGCTCCGAACCCTGGTGAGCCTTTATTGCTTTATATTTCAGCTACTGACGAAGTCGTCAGTATGGTTCTGGTCGCAGAGAGACCATAATTACCTCACACTCAGGAATCCAGACCCCTTCGGGAAGGTCCGGAGGTTCCTGAATGTGAGTCTGGGTCTCAGCTCCCAGATTAAAATCCACCGGAAGTCGTTTCAGGAGACCTAGACCCCTCCGGGAGGGTCTAGGTTATTTCTGAAGAAGCTCCGGGTTCCTCCAGCCAGAACCCGGAGGTCCCTGAAGAAAATCCGGACCCTTCTGAGAGGGTCTGGGTCAATGAAGAGGAAGCTCCGGACCCCTCCGGGAGGGTCCGGACCATTCAACGCCCGGTGTACTTCATTAGTGAAGTATTACATGATGCCAAGACTCGATACCTAGAGGTGCATAAGCTGCTCTATGCAGTTCTTGTTGCCTCCAGGAAGCTTCGACATTACTTCCAAGCTCACAAAGTCTCGGTGGTGACCTCCTACCCACTACGATCAATCTTGCATAATCCCAATTCAACTGGGAATATTGCAAAGTGGGCAGCGGAATTGGCTGAATTTGATCTTGAATTTATTTCAAGACAAGCAGTCAAAAGTCAAGCATTGGCAGATTTTGTGGCAGAATGGACTCCCTCTCCATCAAACCCTAGGGGCCCCAGTGAGCAGAAGACGGAGCATCAAGCTCCAACCTTCACCGAGCCTCACTAGACCCTCTACTTCGACGGTTCCATGCAGAAGCAGGGGGCCAGAGATGGAATCCTTCTCCTTGCACCGACTGGGGAGAAGGTGTAGTACATGGTACACCTTGACTTCAAGACAACCAACAACATGGCAGAGTATGAAGCACTCATTTACGGACTAAAGGTGGCACTATCATACGGTGTCAAGCAACTGCTGGTCAAGGGAGATTCACAGCTCATCATTAAGCAGGTGAAGGGTGAATGCTCCTGCAACAATCTCCAACTAGCTGCTTACCTCCTAGAAGTCCAGAGGCTTCAGAAGGACTTTGAAGTCCTAGACCTCCACCATTTTAACGTGCCCACAACGCTGAAGCCGACGAACTCTCGACGAAAGCGTCAACCGGAGCTCCGGCTCCTGACGGAACTTTTGTCCGGAGATTGTCGAAACCCACAGCTCAGCCTGCCGAACTGAGCGAAGGGGGCGAGATCAGCATCCCGAAGCTGACAGTCCCGATGGCCCTGTTACCATGGCAGCCATCAAGGGTCGTAGGTGCTGTCGGAAGCTCCGAGCAACCCAGCACGCAAGACTCAAATGCTCAAGTAAGTTCCGATGCATGGATCTTGGAGATCTGGAACTACTTGAAAGACAACATCCTTCCTGACGACGATGTATCCGCTGACCGGGTAGTCAGATTGGCAAAAAGATACACGCTGGTAGAAGGGGATCTTTACCAGCGCGGTGCCAACGACATCCTAATGCGGTGCATCACAAGGGAAGAAGGTTGCGAGCTCCTCGCAGAAATCCATGGAGGCGAGTGTGGGAACCATGCGTCTTCCCGCACGCTGGTTGGTAAAGCCTTTTGGCATGGCTTCTACTGGCCTACAACACTCCAGGATGCAACTGAGCTGGTGAAAAAATGCAAAGCATGCCAATTTCATGCAAAGCAAATTCACACTCCGGCTCAGCCCTTACAAATGATACCTCCTACATGGCCCTTCGCTGTGTGGGGGATGGACATCTTGGGACCTTTCCCAAGAGCCGTCGGAGGTTACAAGTTCCTGTACGTCGCCATTGACAAGTTCACCAAGTGGCCGGAAGCAACTCCAGTTGTGACAATCAATAAGCAATCTGCTATCAACTTTCTGCAGTCCATTGTATGCAGATTTGGAGTCCCAAACAAAATCATCACTGATAATGGGACCCAATTCACAAGCTCCGCATTCCAAGGATACTGCGAAGACCTCGGCATACAGGTTTGCTACGCCTCCGTAGCTCACCCAGCCAGCAATGGCCAAGCCGAGAGAGCAAATGCTGAAATCCTTAAAGGACTCAAAACGCGCACCTATGTGCGTTTGAAGAAACATGGAGCCAACTGGATCGAAGAGCTTCCGCCCACTCTATGGGCCAACAGGACATCTCCAAACCGGTCAACCGGAGAGACACCCTTCTTTCTAGTGTACGGAGCTGAAGCAATCCTTCCTCCGGAAATCACCTTGGGTTCACTCCGGGTCTGGACCTTCGACGAAGCCGCGCAGGACCAGCTCCGGCGTGAAGACCTAGACCTCCTTGAGGAGGGAAGGTGCCAAGCAGCTGTTCGGAATGCCCGATATCGTCAAGCCTTACGGTGTTATCACCAGCGGCATGTACACAACCGACAACTCGAGGAAGGCGATCTGGTGCTACAGAGAATACTATGCAGAGAAGGGTTAAACAAACTCTCCCCCGGCTGGGAGGGGCCCTTCCGAGTGATCAAAGTATCCCGTCCCTGAAGCGTTCGCTTGGCTACTAAGGATGGGACACCTCTCCCAAATCCTTGGAATATCGAGCACCTCCGTAAGTTCTACACTTAACACCACGGAGGTGAGTCTTGAGTAACTTGAGATGTAAGTTATAGAGTCATTGTACAGAGTCGGGTAGTTCCTCCGAGAGAACAGCCGGACCTTTCCCGAAAGGTCCGCAAAGTTCATGCAACACTTGTCACAGTCTCCGGACTAAAAGTGTGGCTAACTACCCTGGGTCAAACGAGAAATGAAACACGCTTAGCCTGGTTCCGTACCCTAAGTGTGTACTTGTTTCCCCTGTACCCCGGACCTATAATGAAAGACATTTTCATGTGAAATAGACTCCACGTGCATTTATTTTGTACAGGCTCAACATTTTTATTTTTCTCTTTCTTGTCTATAACGAAGACGTGCAATTCTTAAGAAATTTTAGTTCGACCGGTTTATATACAAGTCGAGTTGTATTGTCAGTTCTTTTGGATTCAAATATCGTTCATGGCCAACTCGTCTGAAAGCTGCCAAGCCAATCTAGGGCCGGAGTGTGCTATCGACTTAGCCTGGTCAAGCACCCTAAGTACGCCACTCTACCTACACCCCGGCAGGACGAAGTAAGGCGGGTCCGTGTACAGTTGGATCTAAAAGAAAAGACATCACATTCGGTTGTATTTAGAATCGCATTTGACTTAAAATCTTCTTGAGAGTCATAAGTCGCGACGAAGTTATAGACAAGAAACAAATTTTACTATTTTTCTTGGCTTAAGTGTGCAGGAAAAATAAAATCCACGTTGATGGAGAAAAGCCGGAGCTAACTAAGCTCCGACTCCCCCAAGGGGGCCGACCGTCGACGCCGAATAAAAGATGGTGAAAAGACCCCGTAGATGGAGTCTGCTGCCAACAAACTGAGTGTTGGCAAAGGTCCCTGCCGGAGCTGCTAAGCTCCGACACCCCAGAGGGTTGACTATCGATGCTCTACGCGTTGATAGAGACTATTGCCGGAGCTACTAAGCTCCAGCGATAGACAATGCCGGAGCTTCTAAGCTCCGACAACCTCAGGGGGCCTTCACTATCGAAGACTTCGAACCTAAATTCTACAAGTTCGGAGCAAAAGAGTCTTCAACAATGCACGATATCCTCTTGGTACATGTTCACAATTAAATTGTGTACATCTACCAGGGGGCCAAGTGAAGATAAAAGTGTTGAAGACAAAAAAGTGAAATTCGCAAAATTTGGGGATTTCATTTATCTGGAGACAAGAGATTACATCTGGAGACAAGGGATTACAAAATTGAGAAAGAAGAAGAGAAAATACAAGTGAGAAGTACAGAGATGGTCCTAGACCCTATGGAAGAATTGGGCGACCTTCTGGGCGACCTCTGATACGCTGGCTTGGGTAGCTTCGCCTTCTCCTTCGACGGGGCCTTCAAGCACCGGGTCCAGAGGAAATTGGGAGTTCCGGCTGGTGTAGCACGTCAGCACATACTCTGCTAAGTTCTTCGCCAGGGATTGCCCCTCAACCTCCAGTTGGTCCGCGATGACATCGCCCACCTTGGAGAGCTTGCTACCTGCTGCGCTCAATGCCTGCAGCGCTAGGTCCGGCTCTGGCTCCGGATCATCCGGGCGCACGAGGTTGAAACTCATCGGTGTCAGCGCATCATTGGCCTTGCCCAGGAACTCCCAAATCTGTAGGGAGTCCGCAGTCCTCAAGCCCTTCAACTCTTCCAGGGATCTCTTGGCCGCCGTCAGTTCGGAATTCTCACGGGCGAGGCGCTCAACCTCTTTGGCGTTTTGCTGAATCTTTTCAGCAACCCGCCTTTCGAGTTTTCTGAGCTCCTCCTCCCGGAGGTGGATCTTGTTCCGGCGCTCGACCAGGTCCTTCTCCCTACCCCTCACTTTCTTCTCCCGGGCAACAAGGGCACAGTCTTGTTCATGGAGTTCCTGCCCTCGCACCCAAGTCTTCTCCTCTTCCTCTTGGCAGCGCTCTTCCAATTTCTTGGCGCGCTCCTCGAGGCCCTTGTCAGCCAGAGCTACTTTCTCGGCAAGCTCCTCTTCCCTCCTCAGGACATCATCCCGCAGCTCAAGGAGTTTCTGCTCTTCATCCTCGAGCCGTTTCTTCCTTTCTTCAAGTGCCTCTCGGCGCTTGATGAGTGCGGTGTTAATGGCCTCAAGTTGTTCGTGGCGCGCATCGGCCGCGTTATTGGCAGCTTTGGCCTGATCGTAGATCTCTCGAGATTGAGCGTCGAGGGCATGAGTCATACTCTCCCTGTCATCCAGTAATTTACCCCAGTACTCCAGGCAGACCTTCTCCCGTTTGATCCACTCCTTGTCATCCGCTAGCCTCGATTGGGCCAGCTTGGTCTCGAAGTAGAGCCGGTTACGCCACCGCCTAAGGGTTTGGCACTCCTTTCAAGAGACTTGCTGTCGTGGAAGAAGGCTAGCTGGACTTGACGCAGACTGGAACATGCGTTGTCAATGGACAGCGACAACGGGATTGGCTGCGGACCTACTGGGGTCTCCTCTGCTGGTTCCAGCGGGTCTTCAGATACAAAAATTGGGTCCCACGCTACAAGAGTGGTCCCCTGGGTCTCCATGGCACTTGGGCCGTCCTCCGGGATGGCCTCAGTCACCATCGAGGAAGACCCCACCGCCAAATCTTCGTTCGCCCCCTCAGGCTGGGGGCCAGCGACTTCGCTGGGGCACTCCGGCTCGGGCGCAGGCACCTCCGGCGTCGTCGCTTCCAGAGCAAGAGTCGCTACAGGCTCTGGTCTGGACACCTCTTATGACGGAGGCTCAACCTCCGTCACCTCTTCAACCATCGGCTCAGGGGCCGGGAGATCTTCAACGTTGCTCGGTCCCGTGACCAGAGCTCCAACAATTACCGGCTCAGCAGCCGGTGCTTCGGAGGAAGCCGGCCCAACTGCCGGAACTACCTCATCTTCCGGCTCGCATGCCGGGGCTTCAGTCACCTCTGGCTCAACCGCCGGGGCTTCAACAATTTCCGGCCCAGAAGCCGGGATTACTACTTCCTCCGGCTCAACAGCCGGAGCTTCCATCATTGCAGCACCAGGACCCAGAGCTTCAACCTCCGGGACATGTGCTGCTGGCATGTCTTCACTCCCGTGGTCTGGCGCTACCACGGGAACTTCTAGGGACGAGTCGAGGTCCATGACCACGACAGCCGGTGCCGGAGCTGTCGCAGCCTCAGCCACCACTTGGGGCGGCGCCGGGACAGGAGTAGAAGCTCCCACCCCCACGGCCTCAGACACTGTGGCTGAGGGTGGAGCCTCGCTTCCTTTCTTGGGAACGCTGCAGACGATGGACGAAGAAAATTAGCAAACAGTTGCTACAATTAAAATAATTATACAAGGTAGAGATTAAAAATTACCTTGGGAGGCTTCCGCACTAACTTGCGCGGAACCTTTTTCCCGGGCGTTCTGGGCTGGCCACAGTTGGCGTAGAAGCTTCGGAAGGCCCCCCACCCCCCCCCCCCCCCCCGGAACTCGTCGCAGCCACGGGTGTTTCCCGGGTTGAGGCTCCTCTCGATCGGGAAGAACCCCCGGACCTGGAGGCCTCCACCGGCCCAGGAGCTGGAGTTGTTCGACCGGAGCTAACACCCCGGGAGGACCCCACTGCAGGAACAGCTGCACTCCGAGAGGACCCCACCGCGGGAACAGTCGCGTTCCGAGATGACCCCACTCCAGGAACAGTTGCCACAACTGCAAAGGACCTTCCCCTCCGGGGAGAAGGAGCCGACGCGGAAGTAGCGGGCCCGACAGACCTTCCGTCGGCGTATTGCAACTTCCTCTTCCGGCTCACTGGTTCTTCCGCCAACTCCTTGCCCTTGCCGACGACTTCTCCCCTCGGTTTAGGAGCAGAGCCGGAGCCATCCTTGGGTACCCCAGGGATCGCTACCCCGGAGGTTGGTCTTCTCTCGACGACACCAAGGTCATCAAGTACGGGCATCTTTCGCGGGAGCTCCCTGCTGAACTCCACTTCCATGTTCAAAGGGAGGAAGGCCGACGGGGGAGTCAAGTCATCACCGTCGACGTCGATGCCGTGCTGGAATTTCTTGAGGTGGAACTCCAAGGTTCTCCCTGCCATGTTGGACTTCAACCCGGTCTCAACCCGGTCGTCGTCCATCACGCTGTTGAGGGCCCAAGCGAGCTTCTCCCTCCTCTTCAGCGGCGCCCACCTGTTGACCAGGAAATTGCAAAATACCGCCTGAGGGGTCAATCCTCCCTCCACGCATTGGCGGATCCTGGTCAAAGCAGGGTTGAAGGCACCCGCCAGCACCGGAGCTTCACTCTAGATCATTGTGTCAATGCCGGGCAGACTATCAGGCAACTCCAGCCTCTCGTGCTCCTCCACCCTGACGACTATCCAGTCCTTCTTCCAGTCGTCCCACTTCCCAGAAGGGAACGACCGGAGGTACTTGAATGGGCACTTCTTGCACTTCACGAAGTAGTAGAAGCCAAGGTACTCATTGCTCCGACCGGTGGTGTGGACGGTGAAGAAGGTCTGGAAAAGTTCGATGCAGGGGGGGATGCCCACCCACATCTCACAGAAGTGGACGAAGATAGACACGAGGAGAATGGAGTGAGGGCCAAGGTGATATAACTGCAGACCATAGAAGTCTAGCAGCATCAAGAAAAAGGAAGAAAAAGGTGGGATCAACCCCACCATGGCGTATGAGGAAAAGTACACCATTTCGCCGGCGTGCTCCTTCTCGAAGGGGAGCTCTCCGCCGGAACGAACTGAGCGGTTGAAGAAGTCCGAGGACCACCCCATGAGGGCCCGAACCTTCTTCAAATTGCCATCAGTCTTCAAGCGACTCTCGCGGAGACCAAACTCCATCGCAGCACAGCTAGGCAAGAGAAGAAGAGCGAAGCACGAGTTGGGAGTTTGAGTGCAAGATCAGATGAGAGGCGTAAAGAACTCCCGATGGTGCGCGCTTTCCTTCTTAAGGAAGCCCTCGCGACGCTCGGATGGAAACCGCAAGGAAGTCGAAGGTACCACCCAAAAAATTCACCCAGCCGATGACAAGCGGGCCCGGGACCACCCCGAAGATCAAGTCGAGGTTCTTACCCAGGCGAACGGTTGTCATCAAGAGGCGGGAAGCCCAAAGGCGGCGGCCTGACAAGGCGCGCGAAACCGATACGGTTTTCGTATCGCGAACCGGCGACCTTCAATTGCGTGAGATCCGCACGCCAAAGATCTCATCTGCCACACGCGGGATACGCCACATGGTGAGGATTTAATTCTAAGTCCTTGCCAACGGCACCCTCAAAGACCCTTGAAGACCCAGTTCAAAGGTCGCGAAGATGGACCCACCTCCAGCGGAATGACTTCCCCGGAGGTAGGCCCAGGGGGCCACTGTCGGTACCCTAGAAACCGTACACCCCCTGAGGTTATAAAGATCTTAAAAGAAAGTCATCTACTTGGTTTGAAGACCCTCGGGGGCCCACATGTCAGACATAACCGGACCCGCTTCTCCAACATGGTTGATCCCTAGGTCGCCACGTGTACTACCAAACCGGAGCTACCGCCCACAAGGGGGAAGCTCCGGGCCATGTACCGAAACAGCACCTCCGGACTTAACCCCAGACCGAGAGAAGCTCCGGACCTGACACGTGTCGGGTAGTCCCGGAGCTACCTGTTTCCCATAGCAAGCTCCGAAGCTGCCACGTGTCCGACCGTTGGATCTTCAGCTTCTAACCTCCGGAAGACCCCGCAATGGCTCCGGATCTTCAAAGGAGAACCAAGGACTTCAAGACCCGATTAAGTGTCATTAATGCCATATTAATGACACTTAAACGGACGATCTTAACACCAGTAACGGTACTGTCAAAACCCATTACAGGATCATTAAGAGAAATTAAATGTGTATCAATACTAGTAACCGCCGAGGCCACATGTCGGGCCAGGCTAACCTGTAACGGCCTGCCCTTGTACTATAAAAGGACAGACCGACGATACACGGAGGGGGATAGACCCATACACGCGCCTCAGACGCTCATACAGCTAATACAACACCAACACACCCGTGGAGTAGGGTATTACGCTCAGGCGGCCTGAACCACGTAAATTCTTGTGTCTCCTGCGCCAATTCTTATTCACCTTCTTGAATCTCCGCGCGCCCACACCGAACATCAAACTCCCCTATCACTTTAGTAGGGTAGGGAGATCTGCCGGTTCCAAACCACTGACAGTAGCCCATAGAGTTTATAGTTCGGTATTGGGTGCGCAGAGATTCAAAGGATGATGGCAAATAGATACAAGGATTTACATGGTTCGGGCCGCCTGAGTGTAATACCCTACTCCACGGGGTGTGTAGTTGTTGTATTGAGCGCCTGAGAGCTTTGAGCTGGGGTTTTAGAGAGTCCGAGCCGAGAGTTCAACCGAGAGTGTGTTCGGCTGGAGGAGAGCCCCTCTATGTATTGTCGACCAGTCCTTTTATAGTACAAGGACTGGTCGTTACACCGTTAGCCTTGCCCGACATGTGGCCCTGTCGGTTACTAATGCTTAATACACAATTAATGAGGTTAATTGCCCTTAATAGCGTGGTAACGACCTTGACAGTGCTGTTACTGGTATTAAGGGCCTTCCGATCGTGTGTCATTAATATGGTATTAATGACACTTAATCGGGTCTTGAAGTCTTTGATTGCCCCTTGAAGGTCCAAGCCGTTGGGGGTCCACCAGTCTGATTGTTGAGGCTGAAGGTCCGGTGGTTCGACACGTGGCAGTTCCGGAGCTTTCTGTCTAGGACGGGTAGGTCCGGTGTAGATGTACACGTGTCGGTACCGGAGCTTCCCTCTGTCGGGGGTTAGGTCTGGGGTGCCGCACAGGTGTTTAGCCCGGAACTATCCCATGTGCGGGATGTAGGTCCAGTTGCAGTATACACGTGGCAACACCGAGACTAACCATAGATGGGAGGCAGGTCCGGTCCCGTATGACACGTGGGGCCTTCACATGTCTTCAAATCAGACAGGTGAAGTTCTTTTGGTCTTTTTGTAGTCCCAAGGGGTATACGGTACGCAGGGTATCGACAGTGGCCCCTCTGGGCCCACCTCTGGGAGAGACCTTTTGGATGAAGCCATTCTGTCGGAGGTGGGTCCATCCTTTGATTTTTGAGTCGTGTCTTCAAGGGTCTTCGGATGTGCCATTGGCTGTAGTTCGCAGTTACACCAATGCCGCGTGGCATATCCAGGATGCGACAGGTAAGATTGAGCGTGCGGATCTCACACAATTGAAGGTCGATGTGTGACGCCCGGTTCCGAAAAATGAACCAAGCTAACGCATACGTGTGCCCAGGATGTTCATCACACATACACGAGTGCAATCACAAAAGAGTATACAGAAAATTACCATAGAACAAAATTAATTAACCAAATTTTATTACACAAACCAGATTATCCTCGAATACAAGCTCTAATGAATATTAATGACAAGTTCAACTAATGCAGCGAAAATAAACTAATTAAGCAAACTAAGCAACTAAGCAGCATAAGCGATAGGGTATGTATGCGCAGCTCCAATCAACACCACAGGCAAAGCTGACGGTAGACATGGCCTAGAACTCCGCATTATCGCCATTAAAATCCCAATCCTGACCTGCAACTGTTGGGGGGGGGGGGGTTGCAAGAGTGAGTACATGTCGTACTCAGCAAGTGTGGAAAGTATGACATGTGACTGATTCAAATGACGACAATAATAATGGCAAAGTGCTAAAAAGTACAGTAAAACATTTGAAAAGCAATATATATATATATATATTATATGTATGTGAAGTAAACCCATCGTAATCATAAGTAATACCATAATACCAATCTGAATTCACTACCATCATCAACAATTCCAGATTTCACCATTGTCAATAACCATATTCAATACAAGAATTTAATCCATAACCATCCATAACCATTACCAAACCATAACCATCCCAAAGTCCAATTTCCCTCTAATCATGGAAGTTGTCCAGGTGCCCATAACCGGGAGCACGGCTATCATGATAGTTTTATTTAGACTCTGCAGAGTTTGTACCTCTTTACCCACGTGTTTGTGATTTTATCACCCGTCGGCGACTAAAGAACCTCCCTCATGCCAATTACACTTCCTTTGGTGTATGGCCAAGAGATCACAAAATGGCCTTTACAAAGGGATTACTAGCATAATTAGACCCCACTGAGGTTTCACCGGTGGCGATGTCTTCCGCAGAGCACATCTTCAACCAAGGGCCCCCTCTTGAGCCATTCGGATCCCAGGGTAGTCCCACCAATCATCAACAAACCCAATCCGACTACCCCTTCCCCGAGCATCCACAATGGTCCAAACAACACTAGCAAAGCCCTAATTAATCAGCTACGCCGCACCCATACTTGGCCTCGTGGTGGCACTGTAGCCCTGGCTTATTCTCGCATGAACCAGTCCTTAGATCTAAAGCAAGCAAACCACCATAACATCCAACCAATCCACATACCTGGCTTGCTTAGATCATCCATTACCATATCATATTTAACCAGTTCATGTTAACCATAATCTCATCCATACATAATTAAATTGAGTGGTATAATTGTTTTCCATCCCAGTTGATTAAGCGAAGCAAAAAGGTAAAAGCCCTTCCCGACTCTCTACCATATATTCCAGGTGACAAGGGTGGTTTAGCAAATCTAGTCAACTTCCTACCATAGGATTCCCATCAAATTGACACAAGCATGCAGTTTGCAAACAGAACATTTATTTTAAAAACAGGATCAATATGCTTCAAGGACACTTGCCTTGCTCTTGCTGTTGATTAGGGTCAAAGCCTCCGAACTCTTGGTGCTGGAGATCCTGCGCGGCACTTTCTAGCGCAAATCCATCTAATCCACACAATAAACATACAAGACAAGAACACAATCAAAGATTGCACAAATATTACTCAATATGACATGACATGCATGATTAATGCAAATGCAAGGTAGAACTTGTTACTAGATTGCTTTTAACGATCTCTAACTAGTTCTAATAGCTTTTAACAAGTTTATATAGGTTTGGAGTTGATTAGATCAAATTTTAGAGTCAATTCAACCCAAATTAACCAGGAAGATCGGACTAGTCTGCTAGGGACCGGACAAGTCCGCACTTGACGAGATCAGCAGATTAGGGTTTTCTAGATCGACGTGAATTTGGAGATTAGGGGTCGAATTCACGTAAGGAAAAGAGAATAGAAGGTATACCAGGTGTTTAGAACTCCAATGAATCAAGAAACTTGGAGGTAGCACTTGGATCTTGATGATCTAGTCTTGGTGATGAACTTGGAGATGAATTGGTGGTGAAGGACGAAACTCGGTGGAGATCTCGATCCTCTTTCGTTTCCTCCTCTTCTTCTTCTTGCTTGGGCTCTTCTCCTCCCTCCTTGATGGCGGCTCCCCACGAACTAGGGTTTGGGTTGGTGGAAAGTGGCAAATAGATGTCAAACCAAAGGGTGGGGTTGTTTATATAGAGGTGGAGGCTAGGGTTAGATGGATTTCGAGTTTGGGATAAGTAGAGGCCGGTTTAGAGCCCCACATGGGCTCTAAAAGAGTTGGGCACGACGTCCCTAGGCCCACTTAACGTGAAACCCAAGAAACAAGTCGTAAAACAAAAGATAAATTCGGAGTCACGAAATATCGGACAAGTCCGGGCAGGACCGGACTAGTCCGAAGTCGTCCAGAGAGAAAATCGGACAAGTCTGGCCAAACATCGGACAAGTCCGAATTTGAACAGAAAGGAAAACGGACAAGTCTGCTGGAACACTGGACTAGTCCGGAAAAGTCCAGGGACTTAGCAATTTTTCAAGGATTCTTGGAATATCGGACTAGTCCGCACAAAATCGGACAAGTCCGAAAGTTTCCAGTGCCAAAAATCGGACTAATCCGCAGAAAAAACAGACAAGTCCGTTTTTAGTCAGAGAGAAATCGAACTAGTCCGCAGCAAAAACGGACTAGTCCGCACTTTCCTGCGTTTTAAGTGCGGTTTTGTTCCATATCAGTTTTAAACTTGTTCCTATTTATGTGGATTGATGTTAAACATGTATATGAATGTATGCAGGGCATGATGCATGAAAATGAGGGTGTTACACGCCGGTTCCCGATATGAAAACTGTATCGATTTCGCACGCCCTGTCAGGCTGCCGCCTTCGGGCTTCCCGCCTTTCATGATGACAACCGTTTGCCTGGGGTAAGGACCTCGACTTGATCGTTGGGGTGGCCCCAGGCCCCCTTTTCAATGGCAGGGTGAAGTTTTTGAATTGTATCGTCGGCCCCTCTGCGGTTTCCATCCAAGCGTTGTGTGGGCTTACTGAAGAAGGAAAGCGCGCACCATTTGGGGATTCTTTACGCCTTTATTCGAACTTTCGCTCAAATCCTCCAAACTTTTGCTTTCTTTTCATCCCTAGCCCCGCTGTGCTGCGATGGAGTTGGGTCTCCGCGAGAGCCGACTTAGGACCCACGGTAATTTGAAGAAGGTCCGGGCCCTCATGGGGTGGTCAAGTGACTTCTTCAACCACCAGGTCCGCGTCGGCAAGCTTCCATTCTTGAAGGAGCACGCCGGCAACATGGTGTACTTCTCCGCGTACAATATGGTGAGACTGATCCCACCCTTCTCTTCTTTTCTCTTGATGCTGCTAGACTTCTATGGTCTACAGCTGTACCACCTTGGCCCCCACTCCATTCTTCTGGTGTCGATCTTTGTACACTTTTGCGAGATGTGGGTGGGTATTCCTCCCTGCGTTGAGCTCTTCTGCACCTTCTTCACCATCCACACCACCGGCAAAAGTGGCGAGTACCTTGGCTTCTATTATTTTGCGAAGCGCAAGAAGTGCCCGCACAAGTACTTGCGGTCGTTCCCTTCTAGCAAGTGGGACGACTGGAAGAAGGATTGGATTATCATTAGGAGAGAGGAGCATGAGAGGCTGGAGCTACCCGGAGGCCTCCCCAACATCGACACTGAAGCTTGGAGCGAAGTTCTGGTGTTGTCGGACGCCTTCAGCCCTGCTCTGACTAGGATCCGCCAATGTGTGGAAGGAGGGGTGACTCCCCAGGCGGTATTCTACAACTTCCTGGTTAACAGGTGGGCTCCGTTGAAGAAGAGGGAGAAGCTCGCTTGGGCCCTCAACAGTGTGATGGACGACGATCGGATCGAGACCGGTTTGAAGTCCAACCTGGAAGGCGCAGCTTTGGAGTTTCACCTCAAGATGTTCCAGCATGACATTGATGTCAAGGGTGACGACTTCACTCCACCGGCAGCTTCCCTCCCTCTGAACATGGAGGCGGAGTTCAACAGGGAGCTCTGGTGGAAGATGCCGGTGCTTGACGACCTCGGTGAAGTTGAGAGGTGTTTGACCACCAGGTTGGTGATTCCCGGAGCTTCTGAGGGTGGTCCCCCTTCCGCCCCGAGACAGAAAGTTGAAGTTGTGGGCAAGGGCAAAGAATTGGCCGAGCCCTCGAGCTGTAAAAGGAAGTTGAAGCACTCTGACGGGAGGTCCGTCAGGCCTGCTCCTTCCATAGCAGCTCCTTCTCCCCGAAGGGGGAGGTCTTCAACGGCGGCAACCACTCTAGCATCGGCATCGTCCCGGGGTGCTAGTTCTGGCCATGTGGCTCCAGTACTAGGGCCAGTTGAAGGCTCTGGGTCTAGAGGTCCTTCCTGGTCGAGGGGGGCCTCAACCAAAGTGATGTCGACGGTAGCAGCAAGCTCCGGGGAACCTTCCGGAGCTAACACGCCAGTGGCGGTAGGGTCCGGCTCTGAGCATCCGGGGAAGAGGTTCTGCGCTAGCTGGAGCAGAAGCCTCCCGAGGTAAATTTTGTTTTTTACCTCAGTTGGTTGTTTTTGTTGTAACTGTGTTTTGAGTGTCTTCGTCCTTCATCCACAGGGTACCCAAGAAAGGGGTTGAAGCTCCGTTTCCTGCACCAGCAGCTGAGGCTGTGCAAGCGGAAGCTATGGCTCCAATCCCAGCGCCGCCCCAAGAGGTGGGTGAGGTCACGACAGCTCCGGCGCCAGCTGTCGTGGTCCTTGACCTCGAGTCATCCCCTGAAGCTCCCGTGGTAGCGCCGAACCACGGGAATGATGATGTTCCAGTTGCACCCGCCCCGGAGGTTGAAGCTCCGGGTTTGGATCCTGAAATGGTGGACACTCCAGCCTCAGAGCCGGAGGTAGCTGCAATTTCGGCCCTAAAGCCGGATGTTGTTGAAGCCCCAACAGTGGAGCTGTTTGTTGATAAGGCCCCGGCGGTAGAGCTAGTGGTTGATGAAGCCCTGACGGTAGAGTCGGTGGCTGATGAAATTCTGGCGATAGAGCTGATCGTCGAAGAAGTTCTGACGCCTGAGCCGGTTGCTGCAGAGGTGCCGGCGCCCGAGCCCATGATGGTCGAAGCGTCAGCGCCTGAGCCGGCGGTGGAGGAGGCGCCAGTGTCAGAGCCGGAAGTAGCTTCAGCTCCGATCGAACCTTCAATTCCTGCCCCGGAGGTAGTGGTCCCGGAGGTGCTCGCGCCTGAGCCAGGGTGCCAAGATGAAGCTGCCGGCCCCCAGCCTGAGGGACTAGTTGTTGACGACCTGGCGGCGGGACCTTCGGAACCAATTCTGGAGGTCGAAACTTCAGTTGTAGGACCTTCCTCGGTGGCAACTGAGGCTATCCCGGAGGGCGGCCCTAGTGCCGTGGAAGCTCAGGGGACCGCTCTTGTAGAGTGGGACCCGATTTTTGTCACGGAGAACCCGCTGGAACCAGCGGAGAAGACCCCAACGGGCCCGAAGCCAATCCCTTTGTCGCTGTCTATCGACAACGCCTGCTCCAGTATTTGTCAGGTCCAGCTGGCTTTTTTCCACGACAACAAGGCCCTCGAGGAGGAGCGCCAAACTCTTAGGAGGTGGCGCAGCCGACTCCAATTCGAGACCAAGCTGGCGCAATCGAGGCTGGCTGACGACAAGGAGTGGATGAAGAAGGAGAAGGTCCAGTTGGAGTACTGGAGCCAGCTGCTGGACGAGAGGGGAAGCATGATGTGATCCCTTGACAACCAGTCGCGGGCCATCTACGAACAGGCCGTAGCTTCTAATAATGCAGTGAGTGATCGCCAAGAGAGGCTCGACGCCATCCACGACATTCTCATCAAGCGCCGGGAGGCTCTTGAGGAGCGGGAGAGAAAACTCGAAGATGAAGAGCAAAAACTCCTGGAGCTGCGGGATGACCTCGTGAAGAGGGAGGACAAGCTTACTCAGAGGCTGACTCTTGGTGACAAGAGTCTCGAGGAGCGCACTAAGAAGTTGGAGGAGCGATGTGAGAAAGAGGAGAAGAAGGCCTGGCAGCAAGGACAGGACCTCCACAGGAGGGAGAATGACGTTGCTGCCAGGGAGAAGAAGGTGCGGGGCCGGGAGAAGGACTTGGTTAACCGTTGGAATGAGATCCACCTTTGGGAGGAAGAACTCAACAGACTGAAAGGCAAGTTATTGAAAAGATTCAGCAGAACGCCAAAGAGGTAGAGTGTCTTGCCAGGGAGAATTTGGAGCTTGCGGCGACCAGAAGATCCTTGGAGGAGATGCGAGGTTCAAGGGCTAACGCCAATGGGTTTTTGTCCCGTGCGTCCGGATGATCCAGAGCCTGAGCTGGACCAGGCATTGTAGGCATTGAGTTCGACAGGCGACAAGCTCATGAAGATGGGTGATGTCATCGCAGACCAGTTGGAAACCGAGGGACAATCCCTGGCAAAGAACGTCGCAGAATTTGTGCTGACGTGCTACACAAGCCGGGATCCTCAATTCCCACTGGACCCGGTGCTTGAAGGCACCATCGATGGATAGGGAGAAGCTGCCCAAGCCAGCATGTCGGAGGTTGCCCAGAAGGTCGCCTCGTTCTTCCATAGGGTCTAGGACTATCTCTTTGTAGCTCCCGCTTGTATCCTCTCTTCTTTTTCTCCAATTTTGTAATATCTTGTCTCCAGATGAAATCCAAGTTTTTTGTGAATTTCATTTTTTGTCTTCAACACCTTTGTCCCACTTGGCCCCCTGGTAGATGCACACAATTTGATTGTGAACATGTACAAGAGTATGTAACAGTTGTTGAAGACTTATGTGCTTCGAACTTGTGGAGCGTAGGTCCGAAGTCTTCGATAGTGAAGGCCCCCTGAGGTTGTCGGAGCTTAGTGGCTCCGGCATTGACCATCGTCGGAGCTTAGTAGCTCCGGCACCAGTCTCCATCAATGCGTAGAGCATCAACATTTAGTCCTCTGGGGTGTCGAAGCATGGTAGCTCCGGCAGTGACCTCTGTCAACACGCGGTGTGTCGACAGCAGACCCTACTGTAGAGTCTTTCCACCATATTTTCTTCATGTTGACGGCTGGCCCCCTGGCTTTACTGGAGCTGAGTAGCTCCAGCGACGCTTGCTATCAATGTTTGAAACATCGACTATAAGCCACCTAGGGGATGTCGGAGCTTTGATAGCTCCGGCTTAATTCATCATCATCATGAAATCTTTATTTTTCCTGCACATTGAAGTCAAGAAGAACAGTAAAATATATTTCCTATCTATAACTCAATTGCGACTTACTATTCCAGAGAAATTTTTAGGTCGAACACAATTGTAAATATAATTAAGTGCACTGACTTGTTTTCTCCAGGTCTGATCGTTTCTGGACTTGCCTTACTTCGGCCTGCCGTGGTGTAGGTAGAGTGGCGTACTTATGGTGCATAACCAGGCTAAGTCGATAGCACACTCCAGCCCTAGATTGGCTTGGCGACATTCACACAAGTAGACCATTAACAATGTTTAAACCTGGAAAAGTTGACAATGCAACTTGAATTATACTTGAATTGGTCGAGCTAAAGTTTCTTAAGAATTGCACAACTTTGTTATAGACAAGAAAGAGAAAAATAAAAAATATTGAGCCTGTACAAAATAAATGCATGTGGAGTCTGTTTTCACATAATGATGTCTTTCATTATAGGTCCGGGGTACAGGGGAAACAAGTACACTCTTAGGGTATGGAACCAGACTAAGTGTGTTTCGTTTCTCGTTTGACCCAATGTAGCTAGCTACACTTTTAGTTCTGAGACTGTGACAAGTGTTGCCTCAACTTTGCAGACCTTCCGGGGAAGGTTCGGCTGTTTTCTCGGAGGAGCTACCCGACTCTGTACAATGACTCTATAACATACATCACATGTAACTACAGACTGACCTCCTTGATATTAAGTGTAGAACTTACGGAGGTGCTCAATGTTCCAAGGGTTAGGGAGAGGTGTCCCATCCTCGGTTGCCAAGCGAACGCATCCGGGACGAGATACTTTGATCACTCGGAAGGGTCCTTCTCAATTGGGGGAGAGTTTGTTTAACCCTTCTGTAGATTTTATTCTTCCTCGAGCTGTCGGCTGTGAACATGCCTTTGGTGATAGCGCCGAAGAGCTTGGTAGTATCGGGCATTCCGAATAGCTGCTCGACACCTTCCCTCTTCAAGGAGGTCTAGGTCTTCACACCGAAGCTGGTCCTGCGTGGCATCGTCGAAGGTCCGGACCCGGAGCGACCCCAAGGTGATTTCTGGAGGAAGGACTGCTTCAGCTTCGTACACCAGGAAGAAAGGTGTCTCTCCAGTTGACCGGTTTGGAGTTGTCCTGTTGGCCCATAGAGTGGGCAGAAGCTCTTCGATCCAGTTAGCTCCATGTTTTTTCAGGTGTCTTGAGTCCTTTTAGGATTTCTGCATTTGCTCTCTCGGCTTGGCCATTACTTGCCGGGTGAGCTACGGAAGTGTAGCTGACTTGGATGCCGAGGTCTTCGCAATATCCTTGGAATGCAGAGCTTGTGAACTGGGTCCCATTATCAGTTATGATCTTGTTTGGGACTCCAAATCTACATACGATGGACTGCAAGAAGTTGATAGTTGATTGCTTGTTTATTTTCACAACAGGAGTTGCTTTCGGCCATTTGGTGAATTTGTCAATGGCAACGTACAGGAACTTGTAACATCCAACGGATCTTGGGAAAGGTCCCAAGATATCCATCCCCCACACACAGCGAAATGCCATGTAGGGGGTATCATTTGTAGAGGCTAAGCTGGTGTGTGAATTTGCTTTGCATGGAAGTGGCATGCTTCACATTTCTTCACTAGCTCAGTTGCATCCTGGAGCGCTGTAGGCTAGTAGAAGCCATGCCGGAAGGCTTTACCGACCACGTGCAGGAGGACGCGTGGTTCCCACACTCGCCTCCATGGATTTCTGCGAGGAGCTCGCAGCCTTCTTCCCTTGTAAGGCACTGCATTAGGACGCCGTTGGCACCACGCCGGTAAAGATCCCCTTCTACTAGTGTGTATATTGTAGCCAATCTAACTATCCGATCAGCGGATACATTATCTTCAGGAAGGAAATTGTCTTTCAAGTAGCTCCAGATCTCCGAGATCCATGCATCGGAGCTAGCTTGAGGATTTGAGTCTTGCGTGCTGGGTTGCTCGGAGCTTCCTGCAGCACCTACGACCCTTGATGGACACCATGGTAACAGGGCCATCGGGACTGCCAGCTTCGAGGTGCTGGTCTTGCCCCCTTCGCTCAGTTCGGCAGGCTGAGCTGTAGGTCTAGACAACCTCCGGACGAAGGTTCCGTCGGGAGCCGGAGCCCTGGTTGAAGATTTCATCGAGAGTTCATCGGCTTCATCTTTGTTGAGACGCTGGACATGGCAAAGATCCAGGACGTCTGTCGGTACCTTGCAGACCGGGTACCCCCGCGCACAGGAGAAAACCGCTAAGGACTCCGCCTCCGCCTAAGAATCCGAATCCAAGGCTGCCACGTGGAGGAGGGAAGGACCTGATCCTACCTCCCCGTCGGTGGAGGCTCCCAAGCTACCACGTGGCCGGCAGGGCCAAGCCCACGCCTCCCCGCTGAGGAGGGCTCCGGAGCCACCACGTGGTCAATCGGGAGCTCAGGGCCAAGCCAACGCCTCCCCGCTGAGGAGGGCTCCGAAGCCGCCATGTGGCCAATCGGGACCTCAGGGCCAAGTCCGCGCCCGCACAGGGAAAGGCACCGGAGCTACCACGTGGCCTGCAGGGCTGAGCCCCCACCCCTCCATAGAGGTGGGCTCCGAATGCGCCACGCAGCCTGTTCCGTCAAGTGCTTTGCTTCCCGCAGAGGCAGGCTCCAGCGTAACCATGTGGCGGACGCCCAACTCAGTGCGGTAGGGAGCCGCAGTAAAGGAATGCGTGCGCTGCTTAGACAGGCATTAAGTACGCGCGCCTTCCCCAGGCAGGCTGAGCCGCGCTTACGAAAGTCAAGGCTCCAGTGTCCTGTCTTGTCCAAGTAGCCGATACAGACCCACGCTGCAA
Organism: Tuctoria greenei; assembly: GCA_036927565.1. Classification (NCBI taxonomy): domain Eukaryota; kingdom Viridiplantae; phylum Streptophyta; class Magnoliopsida; order Poales; family Poaceae; genus Tuctoria; species Tuctoria greenei. The sequence continues at coordinate 123,322,989 of JAYESD010000006.1, forward strand.
GACGGACGAATGGGCCGCGAGGACAAGACGGACGAGACGTGCACCGCCATCATCACCAACTATGTGTAGCCCTGGCGCACGACGCAGCGGGACGGCGCATTGACACCCCTAACAAAGGGAAGTAGATAACAATTACTCCTAGATCTTGTATAGGATATGGCTCTCCCCAGGACCACCTGTCGGGTATTGGGACCCACCTTGTGACTACAGAGTCCTCGAACTATAAAAGAGCTCTGCAGACGACCTTCAGAGGAAACGGAAAAAAAATTAGACCAAGGCTCATACACGCTTGAGCAAGGCAATACACAACACTCCCGTGGACGTAGGGTATTACGCTCCGGCGGCCCGAACCACGTAAATCCCCTGTGTTCATCATTCTGCTGTGTTCGATCTCCTGGGACTAGTCCTCGTGAATCCAAAGAACCTTCGCGGGCTGCTCTCTAAGCAGGTCCGGGGGAAGTGTCGTTTACGACCTTCGACATTTGGTGCGCCAGGTAAGGGGCTCTTTCCCTGTCAAGATCTCCACCAGCAGCAATGGTGAACGACCAATCCAACGCCGGATCATCCAGGGCATAGTCGTGGCGACAGACAGTGGCGGAGGATCAGACGTCATCCCGCTCTAGAGCAGGCTACCGCTCTAGGGCAGGAAGGTCAGAACCTTTGTGTTGCCCCGCAGTCACTTCGCCGGCTGCAGGCCGACACGCCACTCCACGGCGTACTCCTGCCGTGCCAGCAATCACGGCGCCACCAGCTGCAAGCCCGGAGAGCGCGCTCGCGGCAGCGCGCACGCTACTCCACAACCCTCCGGCGGGGGATGCCCCTCAAGGAGCAGCTCAGTAGTGGATCAACGACGTCGACCACCTCGTCATCGCCACACTCAATGCACCTCCGCCGAGGGAAACACATGCCCAGCCGGTGCATGTGTCATTGTCGCGAACGCCGAGTTGACCGGTGGACGGCAGACTCGCGCTCAACCAGGATCTCAACAACAGATCTGAGAACCGGGCTGCAGCGCCGCAGGACTGGAGAGGACTGCCGAGTCACCATCGAGCGCCAGAGGGAACGTCGGCGCAACCTCGAGGCAGATTACAGCGTGCCGCGCCACGTGCCCCAGGCTCATGCTGCGCCTCCACCACACCAGACGTACGTCGTGCCTCCACCGCACCAGGCGTACGTCGCGCCTCCTGTACAGGAGTATGCAACACCACTCCAGCACCAGGTGTGCGCAGGCCCGCCTGCTCACCCAGGGTATGCGCTGCCGCCACCAGCACCAGTCAGCCCTAGCCAAGGGTGTGCAACGCTAGCGCCTCACCTCTGTTTCGTGGTCTGGCCACGAAAGTTCCGGCCACACATGCCGGAGAAGTATGACGGGAGTGTCAACTCGAGCGAGTTCTTGCAGATCTACACCACTGCGATACTAGCTGCAGGAGGCGACGAGGCCATTATGGCTAACTACTTCCCCGTCGTCCTGACCGGCCCAACTCGGTCATGGCTCATGAACCTGCCCCAGGGGTCCATAACCTCCTGGGATGAGTTGTGCCGATAGTTTGTGGCTAACTTTGGCAGTTCCTACAAGCGCCCCGGCACAGAGCTTGACCTCCACGCCGTTAGGCAGCGCGCTGGAGAGTCGCTGCGATTGTTCATCCAGCGGTTCTCCTAGGTACGGAACACCATCCCTCATGTTGCTAGCGCATCGGTTATCGTCGCGTTCAGACAAGGTGTGAGGGACAAGAAGATGCTCAAGAAGTTAGCCACGCACGAGGTGCGTGATGTCTCCAAGCTGTTCTCCCTGGCGGACAGATGTGCTAGGGCAGCTGAGGGGCGCAACTGGCACTCCCAACCATCCTCAGAAGCAAGGGAAACCACCCCGACTGAGGAAGGAGCCTCTGCGAGGAGCAGCGGCAAGAAGAATAAGGGCGGTGGCAGGAACAGTCCAAAGCTCGGAGCCCAGGAAGTGGCGGCTGTGGCGCCCGGCGGAGCCCAAGCATCGCGCCGGGACAAGCGCCCTAGGCAGTCGCCTGATCCCAAGGAGCCTGACTTCAAGTGCCTGGTGCACCGTACAAATAGCCACAGTGCTAGCGAGTGCCGGGAAGTGAAGAGATTCGCGGAACGATTCCGCGAACAGAAACAGAGGCAGCAGCGCCAGGAGGGTGCTCCCCCCCGCCAAAGGGAGGGCAAGCAGAAGGCTGATCCTGAGAAAGAGGATGACAACGAGATGGGGTTCCAGGAACCGCAGCGGGCGGTCAAGGCCGTCTTTGAGGGTGCCGACTCCGACTCCAGCAGTGATAAGGAGTGCTGCAAGACCCTCCATGTCATCTACAGGGGAGCCACCGACCCCACGTCCCGAAACGCGGTGAAAACCCTGCGTCGGGCAGTGGCCGCAGTGGCCCCCGCCCCAAGTCCGGCTCCCCACCACAAGTGGATGAGCGCGGCGATCAGCTTCGACGCTTCCGACTGCCCGAAGAACATGGCAGGGGCAGGAGTGCTCCTGCTACTGGTGTCCCCGACCATCGCCAATGTGAAGGTCTTTCACGTGTTGATAGATGGAGGGGCGGGCCTCAACCTCATCTCCACGGCGGCTTTCCGGAAGCTGCAGCTGCTGATGTCCCAACTCACACCCTCGAGCCCGTTCTCGGGTGTCAGACCTGGGCAAATCCTCCCGTATGGTAACATACACCTCCTGGTGACCTTCGGGACCCCGGAGAACTACCGTACGGAGAGCGTTTTATTCGACGTGGCAGACGTCGACCTTCCCTTCAATGCAATCATCGGGAGGCCAGCCCTCTACAGGTTCATTGCTGTAGCCCACTACGGCTACCTCGTCCTGAAGATGCCGACGCCTTCCGGTGTCCTCAGGATCAGAGGGGACCGCTCAGCCGCAGTGTCAGCCTTGGAGCATCTCCAAGCACTGGCAGCGGGGAGGGCTCCAGTCCCAGGAGGCTCGACGGAGAGTCGGCCAGAGCAACGCCCGGTGCAGCGAGCCTCCACTGCTGCACCTCGTGTGCAACCTGCCAACGACGACGACGTCCCTGTGAAGGTCGTCAGGATTGGCTCTGAGGCTGCCCAGACGACCCGAATCGCGGGGAACCTGGATAGCAAATAGGAATGCACGCTCATCACCTTCCTCCGGGACACCACCGATGTGTTTGCGTGGCAACCATCACAGATGCTCGGGATCCCCAGGGAGGTGATTGAGCACCATCTGAAGATCTACCCCAACGCCCGGCCGGTACAGCAGAAGCCCAGGAAACAATCCATCGAGCGGCAGAACTTCATGCGTGAATAAATCAAGAAGCTGCTCGATGCTGGTTTCATCCGGGAGGTTCACCACCCACGGTGGTTGGCCAACCCTGTTGTCGTTCCTAAGGCTGGCGGGAAGCTCCGGATGTGCATCGACTACACCAATCTCAATAAGGCATGTCCCAAGGATCCATTCCCTCTTCCTAGGATAGATCAAATAGTAGACTCAACATCAGGTTGTGACCTTCTGTGTTTCCTAGATGCGTATTCCGGTTTTCACCAAATACCTATGTCTAGGGAAGATGAGGAACACACTGCTTTCATAACAGTAGACGGCCTGTATTGTTATGTCTCCATGCCTTATGGCCTCAAAAATGCTCTCCCCACCTTTGTATGTGCAATGCATAAGACATTCGGGGACCTCATTAGAGATCTGGTAGAGGTGTATGTTGACGACATCGTGGTAAAAATCAGGGACAGCACATCCCTATTAGACAACTTAGCCAGAGTCTTCAGCAAGCTGCGCACGACACGCACGATGCTGAACCCCGACAAGTGTGTCTTTGGGGTCTCTGCAGGGAAGCTCCTTGGTTTCTTGGTATCGCACCGAGGGATCGAAGCTAACCCAGAGAAGATCAAGGCGATAGAGCTGATGCGGCCGCCGGCCCGCATCAAGGACGTGCAGAAGCTTGCAGGATGTTTGGTAGCTCTCAGTCGGTTCATCTCAAGACTGGCTGAGCGAGCCCTGCCCTTCTTCAAGATTCTACGGAAGTCAGGCCCCTTTGAGTGGACTGAGGAAGCTGAAGCGTCCTTCCAGGAGCTCAAGAAACACCTGACGACGCTACACATTATGGTGGCGCCAGAACCCGGCGAACCGCTCCTATTGTACATCACCGCAACAACGGAAGTGGTCAGCATGGTCTTGGTTGCAGAGCGGTCGGAGCTACTACCGCAACAAGTACCAGAAGGAGCCCCAGAGGGGGAGGCCGAGCCTTAAGGCCCGAAACCAAAAGAGCCCCCCCCCCCCCCCCCCGCTATGAGTTCCAGTGACCAAGTGCCTTACGGGTCCCAGCCCCCGGAGGCCCAGCTAGACCCTGGGAGCCACATTCCCCAGGAGGCAGATGCATTGCAAGGAGCCCCGGACCCCCCAGGGAGGGTTCGGACCTGCCAACGGCCAGTCTACTATGTCAGTGAGGTCCTCCATGAAGCAAAGCCAAGATACTTGGAGGTACACAAACTGCTGTATGCAGTGCTCATAGCGTCGAGGAAGCTCCGGCATTACTTCCAGGTTAGCGAGCTTGTGGCATATTCTGATGTTGATTGGGACGATTGCCCTGACACACGTCGTTCCACCTCCGGATATGGTATCTTCCTTGGTGATAATATGATCTCCTGGTCTTCAAAGCCCCAACACATGATATCCCTCTCCAGCGCCGAAGTGGAATATCGTGTTGTAGTCAACGCTGTCGCCAAAGCTTCTTGGTTGCGTCAGTTGCTAGAGGAACTTTACTGTCCACTTCAGAAGGCCACTTTGGTCTATTGTGACAATGTTAGTGCTATGTATCTCTCGACCAATCCGGTGCAACATCAACACACCAAGCATATCGAGATTGATTTGCACTTCGTTCGCGACAAGGTGGCCACTAGTGCTGTTCGAGTTCTTCACGTTCCCACCAGCTCACAGTATGCGGACATCTTCACCAAGGGGCTGCCCGCCATCTTCGGTGTTTGTGGAGTTTCGATCCAGTTTGAATGTTCTAGCTAATAGACGTTTAGACTGCGGGGGGGGGGGGGGGGGGGGGGAGTGTTAGAATAATACCACATTGCCTATGTAACCAAGAGAGGTCCCCTCATCTCCTTATATATATGTACCACCCCTAGGGGTTTTTAATCAATAAAATACAATTATTATTTTCTCCCCAATATTTCCATCAGTCGGAGTTTACTGCTCCATCTTTTGAATGGGTCTCTGAGTTAGTTAATCATTCACAATATCCTTTGGATGCTACACTATTTTGCTTGACCACATGTTACCATGGATAGTTGCAACTGGAAAAATGGAATGTGTTTAACTGAAATGTCAGAGGGTTGAATTCCAATGCAAAGTGTCTTGCAGTTAAAGAAAAATTTAAAGAGTGCACTGCTGATATAATTTGCATCCAAGAAACAAAATCAGAATTTGTAGACCAAAGCCTTATTAGAAAGATTGTCCCGAAAAGCTTCACTGATTTTGTGTTCTCTCAATCCGTGGTGTTGGTGATATGCCCAAGAGGCAATCATAATAATTCGAATTAAGGTATGTTGGATATTTGATCTACAAGTGATTAGGATACTAATGGGTCTGCATCTAAAAGCCCATTAGCACGCCTATAAATATAAGGAGTAGGGTTAAGGGCGGATTACTCCACCAGGTGGCAGTCCTAACCGCCACCTCTCACAGTCCATGCCAGGATTGTTTTGCTTTTTTCTATAGTGTGGAAGAAAGGTAGCAAGTGATCCTATTGTATGTTCATTATGTTCCAGCAGGCCACACTGAAGGGGCACCAAAAGAAGAGATGATATGTTAATTCTTCCAAGTTCAGGTGGCACAACACATAGGAGTAGTCATCCCTTGTATTGTAAGGTTTTTTCTTTTCAGCAAGTTTCTTGAATTCAATCTGTCTCCAAACATTAGCCAAATGAAGATTTTAATCTTCCTTACTATTTTTGAGCTCCATGTCCATTGGAATGGTGTTGGCGGGTTGATTGTCCTGAATCGATATAGGGTTGAGAGTCCTGAATCAATATATGTATACTTGGTTGGATGAGAATATTTCTTTATTGTTGTTGTTCAGCCATATGTTTCTATCCCATCCTCTGTTGTTGACTTGTTCCATGGTGTCTTCAAGCATTTGTAGCTCTGCTTGGGCTTCTTCCGAGAGTGGATTGACAAAGTGCCTCAATGTCTTTGGTTGAGCCTTGAACTGAGTGAATGAGATATTTGGTTTCCTTGCGAAATAGAATAATCTAGAGAAGTCATTTTGTAGGATGCGGCCTCCCATTCATCCTTCCAAAGTAATATTGTGTCCCATATCCTGATGTGCACCTTTAGTTGTTGCCTTAATTCTTCCCAACAGCTTAGAACACCCCGCCACCAAAAGAATCCCTTCTCTTTTGTGCTATGTGGAGGCCTTCCGTTTGTATAATATTTGCCTATAACCACCTGTACCCAGGGGGTCACTTGTTTGTTGTATATCTTAAACAGAAATTTGCTAATCAGTGCTATGTTCATTGTTTTGAGGCATTTGATTCCTAGCCCTCCTTTGTCAAGTGTTGAGGATATGTTTTATTTGCCTCTATCACATCAAGCCTTTCATAAGCTGCAAAAGCTACATGCAACAATTTAGAATATAAAATACAATCTAAACGATAGAGACAAATGAAATTATATTTGGGAGTTGGACAATGTTCTTCAAGGAAGTTTTATGACTTCACTTTCAAGTCCATGTCTTCCCCCAAACTGATCACATGGATTTGGAAAGCCAAGTATAACAACAAACTAAAAGTCTTTCAGTGGCTATTGTTTATGGATTGATTAAACTCCAGGAATATATTATTGAAAGTGCATCTAGGTCCCTTGTGGGTTTTGGTTAACTAATGACAAACAATTAAAGAGCTAATGAGTTTGGTTGAGTTCTTGCAGGAAATGTAGTGCGGAGTGAAATTCATGAAAAAGGAAAAAAGGCGCGAAAAGTGGAGTAGAAATAGGTTTTCTATTTCTCCTTGAGTCATAGGAAAATCTGTACTATTAAGAGGGACACGACGCGTGGAAACTTAGTGAGTTAAATGGGAGCTCAACCCTTGGTTAGGTTTAAGGAAAACCCCTTTTGTCAAAGTCAGACTTGTCCGATGCCTTGGATCAAACATGTTCGAAAACCTTCTGTCTAGAGTCAGACCTGTCCGACACCTTGTTCGGATAAGTCAGAAATTCCTCTAGTGGAATTCAGACATGTTCGAACTATATTTCGGACATGTCTGAAACTTCTCTAGTTGTTTCCAGACATGTCCGAAGTGGGTTGGACATGCCTGAGGTACTTGACTTAGAAAAATCTTCTAAGTGTCTGAAACTCGGAGTTGTCCGAGATGTGGTTCAGACAAGTCCGAGAAGCCTCTGTTTGATTTCAGACATATCTGAAGTGGGTCGGTATGTCTGGGGTGGACTTTTTTGGCTTATTGCCTCAGATAAGTCTGAGTTGAAAAACCTTTCCTTGTGTGTCGGACTTGTCTGACGCGGCTTTTGCGCAGATTCAAATTCGAGTGATTAGCCTTACAAATTCTGTTGACAGTCTGTCATACTTGTCCAAACTGGGTTGGACTTGTCTGACGTGGGCTGTTAACTAACGGCTAAAAACACTTTTTGAGTATAAGTTGATGGGATATTGTCCCCAATTATAGTCTAACCCTACAGAAACTCTCAGAGCCGCCTCAAGCCCTCAAGAAACCCTCCCCTCTTGTTCTTCACCCTCTTGAGCCCAAATCCGAAGATTTTTGGGATGAGTGAAGGAGATATTGCGAGAATTGGCAAGAGAAGTCCATAGGGAGTTGAGCAACGTTTGATTCGCTGAGTTTCTTCGTGATCGCGTGTTTGTTACTCTTGGGGTTCTCCCCTAGACGGTTAGGCATCGTCCTAAAGATTTCTTGTGTGATTTCTTGATTCAGGGAAGTTTGTAATCTTTGTGATAGTGGAGGATCCAAGACTTGACCTTTGAGGCATCTTGGCGAGGATAGGGCTGTTAGGTTTGACCCTTTGAGGGTTCCACAACGGGGACATAGGTTTTCGTGGAACCGACCTCGGGAGAAAATCCTTGTGTTCATTGTCTCTATTTATTTTTTTCGCAAAGTCCTTACTTTCTAGTGATCATCTAGGTTTATTTCATTTCGAGCACTTAATCTTATTTCCATCATCTACTAGAATTGCTAGGACACATTTCCATTCACTAGGTTGCGTAAAAACTTCATTTTTATCGCTGCTCTGTAAATTCTATCTGACTTATCCAATCAGAATCAAACTTGTCCAACTTCAGTCAGACAAGTCTGATTCTAAGTCAGACAAGGCTCACTTGCATTGACATGAAATATTTTAATTGAGTCTAGATTTTCGATTATTGCCTATTCACCCCCCTGGGTTACTTTCAATTGGTATCAGAATATGTCTCTTTATCAAGAGTCTAACAACTCGGAGAGGAGATGACCAACATAGGTGACAACCAAATGATCGTTGACGGAGATGACAAGACGGAGAACGTCGATGTGCTTCAAGATGATCCAAATGACAACGAGGAAGTGTGCCTACTCAAAGTGCGACTTCGTGAGAAGCTGAGTATTCCCAAGAAGGAGACCAATGACGCCAATCGGAGTGGTTCACAAGACTATACTCGATATCCTTACAATTATGAGCGCTTAACTCATAATAATCATTATTTGTCTATTCCAATTGGCAAACCTCCTCAATTTGATAATAATGATTATACTATGTGGAAGCATAACATGAAGATGCACCTCATTTCTGTAAAAGTCCGCATTTGAGTAGAGCAAGAACGCAAAAATGTGAACTTAAAAATTTTAAGTTAAATTGGGAAATTAAGCTCACAATGAACTATGTTAGTTAATAAATGAGGCTAAAACAAGAACTTGTTAAAAATTTTACACCTAAGAAGATCTTGTGAGTATATATTGCACTTAAGCAAATAATTAGGAGGAAGGAGAAATGTCAAATACAATTCCAAAGACAGAGTGAAATACAAATGTAAGTTTCGAATGCGAATAACATCAAATGAAAATCATTTAAAAACCTTATGACATAATTTAGCTCTAGAATCTAATAGAGAGAGAAGAAATTTTAAAATGAACACTAGAGTGCGTATGAGATGTCAATTAAACTGTATGAAGGGAGTTTCAAATTCAATTCAAAATCTCCTATTCAATCTATCAAACTCCAAATTGGAATTTACTAGTGTGTTTTACATATTTCCAATAACCGCCTGCCAAGTTTGATAATATTTGAACTTCATTTGCCATATAATTGAGTCAAAACATGTGAGGACATTCAAATTCAAATTCAAATTTTAACTTACATTCCAACTTCATAAAACTTAAATTTTAGTCTACCATTGGAATTATGATATTCAAATTACTTCTTTTGCAAATATCAGGTATTTGTGGAGCAAGCTTGCTGAGTAAATTAAAATGCAACTAGAAAGATATAATTCAAATATGAATTCAAATTCAATTTTGAAAGTCAAACTCACTTTCATTAAATATCAAATGGGATTGCACAATTAGCTTCCTCCCATTTTCTTTAGCAGCCCTGCTATTTTTCATCATTTTTGGAGCAAGTCTACCAGTTGTTTGCTAGGTCCAGAGAAGAATGGAGAGTGGGACCCACCTATAAGCGACAGAGCGAAGATAAGCTTCCTCTGTTCCAGCGCGATGCTGAGCAAGCACTGCTTGCCCTGCACGCAGCTGCCTGATTGCCGCTAAGTTTACTTGCCGTATCCCTTCCTTTGGTCATTCCTTGCATACAGAGCAAAAACCTAGTCTCTCTGTTCAATTCTTCACCTTGCTGCTCACGTTCATGCGCTGTTCGTCGATGGTGCTCTGCTTCGCTCTCGCTTGTGCACCCTGCATGCCATCGGCACATCTCTGCGTGCCGCTGCACTCTCAAGCAGCACTGCTCCACTGCTGCTCTGCGGTCTCGCCCAAGGCCATGCACGAGTCACCATCCCCCTCAACGCATGCCAAGCTGTGTTGCAGCGAAGCCCACCAAGAACAGCGGAGCTCTTTTTCTTTTTCACCTCTGTTCTTTCGGCTCAACGGTGACAAGCCCATCTACTTGCCTTGCAGCTCAGCCGAGGGTGCCACGAGTGTCGCCAAGTCTTCCTCTTCGTCTTCGAATTGGCGCCAGGCCGTCCTGTGCTTTCCCCAAGCTGCTCCACGGCGTGGTGCTCTATTCCCCTTGAGTGGAGCCGCCATGGTGCGTCCTCGATTGCCCGGCGCCTCAAGCTCGCTCCCCATCAGTTAAGCACGCCAAAAGGTCCACAACGATAGTTCCTTCCTTCTCCTAGCCTCGTTCTTCATTTCCTAGCTCAGTTCCATTGAATTTCAAGTTTTGCTCTCGACTTTTTTCTCGAACACCGAAACTGCATCAATCAAATTCCCGTTACGCAAAGCAAATCCCGTCGTTCCAATTAGAGAACCTCTCCCTCATGACCCTACAAACATCCTGGTTCAATTAGAATCGAAATTGATAAAGTCTTGGCCCCAGGAAACATTTTTCCCCACCGGCGGCCACAAAACCCTAGCTCCACCGGTGAGGTTATTTTCCAGTCAATATCAGCCAGATTTGAGTCCAAAATGTGCCTCCTCGTGCCTCCTTGATGCTCCGCGACCATTTCCAAAGCTTGAAACCTCATCTCAGCACTATTCCACTGTGGCCGACGAATGCGCCGCCGCCGCCACCGTTGCTGGTCCTGTTCCGGTCATCACCGGCGCACTGGTGTCCCTGTTCAGAGGTTAAAGATGAACCTGTCCAGTGGGTCCCATTGTCAGCCGGTTGACGAATTCTCCAGTAAAACAAAAATGTAAAGAATTCTAGAAACCATAGTAAATCGTAGAAAAATCATAAAAATGTGAAATAAATTTTTTTAGTCTCCTAATTACCAGTACTTTGCAATGGTCTAGTTTATTTGATATGACAAGCCTCAGAATTTTTTCTAAAATTCTATTAGTATTAAACCTTTGTAAAATCATTATTGAAGACCCCATTATTATGAAATTCTCAAACTTGGCCAAATTACTCCTTAAGTGATCAATTACGTCCAGTACAAATTTCATTCCCAGAAACTATTTTTAAGGTAGTTTAATTATCAGGTTTCCTCTATGTCCACAAAAATACTAGAAAATATCAGAAACAATTTCAGCAATTGGTAGAAACTTGGAAAATCAATATCTCCCTCTATTAAGCTTAGAAAAATGTGAAACAAATTCTGTTGGAATTTTCTTGACCTCCTCAAAACATAAACACAATTTTGCCTATGTCAAAACTCCAGACCAGCCGAGAAAATTTAGAGAAGCTTAATGCCTTGGGGAATTTTGTAGATCAGATACCTCCTTGGTTTTAGCTGAAACTTTTCCAGCACCTTTATTTTGACATCTGTGGACTACTCCAAAAAGCCCAGGTCTATTAGGTGTGGTCCTCATCAGAACCATCTCATTTGGTTTTGTATTTACATGAGGGTCATATTAAAGTTCATGATTCTATTGTTTCCAAATCAACTTTGTTAAAATTCATGTCCTGCCACCCAAGTTGAAATACAGTACAAACCTTCCTTTAGTACTGTACAGAATGCCATTTTCACTCTTCAGCTCTATATAGTTTCATCTTTGCTAAACCAATTCTTCTACATGAATTTCACATTAAGGTTCATAATCCATTACTCCCAATTCAACTTGGCTAGAACTAAATCATTTCCACCAGAATCTGAAATACATCAGCAACCCTTCTGCAGTTCTTGTACTACATTGTTTTCCTCTCAAGATTCATATGATTCTCTCTTTGTAAACCATAAGTCTTACATGTGCATTGTTCATATCGAATAGTGATCACGACGGAGCTCGACGAGGAGTACAACTCGGAGGCGAGGATTCCCATCTCGGAGCTGTCATGGCGGATTTTCCAGAGGAAGATCACTAACAGTTGACAATTATCATGCTAATGTTTTGAGGAATCCGGTAGAAGTCGAGTAGTTGGAATCTACTCGCGAGATAGGATTTTATCACTGGGGATGGATTTGATCAAAGAATAGTTTATAATTATGAATTTGAGACCAAACAGAGGTATAGGATGCAGCGAGACGTGGTCTCACATGCATAGCCCTGCTTGTGTTGATTGAGGACCGATCTGTGTGTGGCCCTGCTGGACAAGTTTGAACTGTACCGGATGCATACTGGCTATATGGAAACTAGGAAACCAATGTAATTGGTTAACCTGGGTGTCGAGGCTCACCCTACCATTTTATAAGAGTGGGTTGAGGGCAGCAAGGTGTAAATCTGCCGGCGGGCACAGACACGCTCCGCGCGGGGACCTCCTGCCCGTTACGGAAGGACCGGTTCAACATTCGGGTTTCCTTTGAAAGGTTGTTGCATACAACATAGTATTGAAGTGTGATTTGCTCCACTTCCGAAATGGGTGTATGTAACGTGTTATTCGGGTGTCTACTGGTTGCAATCACCGTCCCTCGTGGTTATTTGAGTACCACTTGTTCACTATGCCGTAACATAGTAATCCACAGTGGTTAAAATATTATGAATTGCTGCAATGACTACAATATTGTATTGCAACCTTGTGTGGCTTAGAGATAGCACAATTAAAGTTTACAGTTTCCAAACACTTAACGTGTAATAGCATTATGTGCTTTGGGCATGTCATATCATCGGCAAAGCGTTTCTTATTTGATTGCGGAGTCTATGATGTGTCGTGCCTGAGGAATGTCATTTGCTACTTAAAACATGACTATAAGGATCCACTTGTAGGCGAGTCTACTTATGCTATTTCCTACCTATGTTTAGTCTTTACCTTGCATATGTCTAGTGAGACGGGTCAGTCTTGCTAAACCTTATGCTCACGTTTGCAGTTAACGAGTTTTTGCAGGTTATACCATTGATGAAGGGTCTGACGACGATGCCTCACCCTCATCAGGGTTCATGGCTGAGTGAGAGCCCTGCACGCCGCCGTGATAGGGAGAGTGAGTGCTGCTAGTGCGAAGTGTCCTAAGGGCATGGACGACTTTGCTTTTGCATAGCTAGAGCTGAGAGTGTAGCTATGATGTATAAACTCTTTTCTTCGTTTAGTATTGTAAAAAATTTTGCTGTGTTTATAAATAAAAGACTTGGTTGGTATTTTATTCTGGTTCTTTTCATGTTTAATGTTGGGTGTCGCATCGCACGACACCATCCAATGAGATTCTTGGATGTCGGGACCCCGGTCCCCACAATTTCCTTAAACCCTAGCTTGTGGCAAATTGTTTCGACAGATGTTCATCTTCCCGAGAATGAGGAGGACGTGACCCCAGAGCAACCCGTCCTACTTCACTGCAATGCTCAAGCGGTCAAAGTGATCACCTCCTCCTTGACCCATGAGGAGTTCAACCGAATTGAAGGGTTGGAGGTGGCCAAGGACATTTGGGACACCCTCAAGACGGCGCATGAGGGCAACTGGGTGATAAGGGAGGCCAAGATTGAGATGATCTGTAACACCCTCATTTTCATGCATCATGCCATGCATCCATCATTATACATGTCTAACATTAATCCACATAATAAGGAACAAGCTAAAAATGAATTGATAGCAAAACCGCACTTAAGAATGCTGGGAAGTGTGGACTAGTTCAATTTCTCTCTGACTTCAATCGGACTTGTCTGTTTGCTGTGGACTAGTCTGTTTTTTCTCTCTAGACACTTTTGGACTTGACTAGTCCAGTACGGACTAGTCTGGTGTTGCAATTCCTTTGAAATTTTGCTAAGTCCCTGGACTTGTCCGAACTTGTCCGGTATTTCAGCGGACTTGTCCGTTTTCCCCTCTGACTAAAGTCGGACTTGTTTGATTTTGGCCAAACATGTCTATTTTTCCCCTCTGGATAAGATCGTACTTGTCCGATGTCCAGTGCGGACTTGTCTGATTTCTCTTTGTCTGACTTCAAACTAGTCTGACCCTTTTCGGACTTGTCTGATAAATTGCGACTCTGAGTTGATATTTTGTTTCATGACTTGTTTCTTGGGTTTTAGCTTAAGTGGGCCTAGGCACGTCATGCCTAACTCTTTTAGAGCCCATGTGAGACCCTAAAACTGACCCCTCCTAAAACCGACCCCTACTCATCTCAAACTCGAAATCCATCCAACCCTAGCCTCCACCTCTATATAAACAACCCCACCCCTTGGCTTGACATCTATTTGCCACTTTTTTACCTCACCCAAACCCTAGCTCGTGGATAGCCGCCACCAAGGAGGGAGAAGGAGATCTAGAGCAAGAATAAGAAGATGAGGAAATGAAAGAGGATCAAAATCTCCATCAACTTCGTGTTCTTCATCAATAATTCACCATCAAGTTCTTCACCAACCCTAGATCGTCAAGATCCAAGTGTTGCCTCCAAAACCCTTGATTCTTTGGAGTCTTGGACACATGGTATACCTTAAACTTCCTTTTCCTTACGTGAATTCAACCCCAAATCTCCAAATTCACATCGATCTAGAAAACCCTAGTTCGCCAGTTCTGCGAAGTGTGGACTTGTCCGGTCCGTAGCGAACTAGTCCGATTTTCCTGGTTAATTTCTATTGAATTAATTCTAAATTGACTCAAATCAATTCCCTGACCAAAATTGTAAATAACTATTAGAACTAGTTAGTAATCATTAATAGTAACCCATTAACTAGTTTTGCTTCGCAATTGCATTAATCATGCATGTCATGCCATATTGAGTAATATATGTGCACTCTTTGATTGTGTTTCTTGTCTTTTATGTTTATTGTGCGGATTAGACGGATTTGCGCTAGAGAGTGTCACGGAGGATCTCCAGCACCAATAGTTTGAAGGCTTTGACCCGAACCAATCCCAAGAGCAAGGCAAGTGTCCTTGAACATATTGATCCTATTTTAAAACAAATGTTTTTGTTTACAAAACTGCATGCTTGTGTCAATTTGATGGGAATCCTATGATAGGAAGTTTACTAGCGTTGTATAACCACCCTTGTCACCTGGGATTCATGGTAGAGAGTCGGAATGGGCTTTTTATCCTTTTTGCTTATCTTAATTATTTGGGATGGAACACAACTTAATGATGCATTTACGAGATTATGATTAATATGAACTGGTTAATATGATATGGTAATGGGTTATCTAAGCAATACTGGTATGTGGATGGGTTGGAAGTTATGGTGGTTGCTTGCTTTAGATCTAAGGACCGCTTCGTGGAGCGACCATACAGGATTTACAGTGCCACCACGAGGCCAAGTATGGGTGCAGCATGGCTGATTAATTAGGGCTTTGCCAGTGCTATTTGGACCATTAAGGATGCTCGGGGAAGGGGTAGTCGGATTGGGTTTGTTGATGATTGGTGGGACTACCCTGGGATCCGAATGGCTCAAGAGGGGGCTCTTGGTTGAAGATGTGCTTAGTTGGAGGCATCGTCACGGGTGAAACCTCAGTGGGGTCTAAATAGGCTAGTAATTCCTTTGTAAAAGCTATTTTGTGATCTCTTGGCCACACACCTAAGAAAGTGTGAGACAACATAATTAAGATTCTATAGTCATCGAAAGGTGATAAAATCACAAACACGTGGGTAAAGTGGTACAACCTCTGCAGAGTGTCTAAAAACTATCATGATAGCCATGCTCCCGGTTATGAGCAACTTGAATCCTCACATGATTAGAGGGAAATTGGGATTTGGGATGGTTGGTTGGTTATGGTTATGGTTTGGTAATGGTTATGGCTAGCTATGGATTAAATTCTGGTATTGGATGCGATTGATGGTAATAATCTGGAATAAGGATGATGGTAATGAAATATGGATTGGTACTATGATATTACTTATGATTTATGATGGGTATACTTCACATAAATATATTATATTGCTTTTCAAATGTTTTAATGTACTTTTCAGCACTAGGCCATTATTATATTCGTCATTTGTATCAGCTACATGTCATACTTTCCACACTTGTTGAGTACGACATGTACTCACCTTTGCAATTCCCACACCAACAGTTGCAGGCAAGGATTGGGAGTTCAACGATGATAATGCGGAGTTCTAGGCCGTGTGTGCCGTTAGCTTGCCTGTGGTGTTGATTAGAGCTACTCTATACCCTATTTGCTTATGTTGCTTAGTTTGCTTATTTAGTTTATTCCTACTGCATTAGTTGAAACTTGTCATTAATATTCACTAGGGCTTGTATTTGATGATATTCTGGATTCTGTAATAAAAGTACTTAATTAATCTTGTTCTGTGGTAATTTTTTGTATATCCTTTTGTCAATGCACTCGTGTGTGTGTGTTGAACGTCCTGGGCACACATATGCGTTCACTTGGTTCATTTTCGGAACCGGGTGTCACATGATCGAAGGAGAACTTGGGAGGTTCACTATCATGGATGGTGAACCACCCCAAGACATGTACAACCACCTCAGGATCCTTATCAACAAGAGTCGCTCATATGGAAGAACCTGATGGACGAACCATGAAGTCGTGAAGAGGATGATTCGGGCATTCATGCCTCAAAATGTCACTCTTTGCTCTTTGATTCATGAAAGTCCAGGATTTCACAAGATGACTTCCGAAGAAGTGATAGGGAGAATCATCAACCATGAGATGATGGAGCAAGAGGTCATTTTCTATAATGACCTTCAAAAGATCTCCTCCTCCAAGGAGAAAGATGTTGCATTCAAGGCAACGTCATCAAGATCCCAAGAACAAGAAGAGAGTGATCAAGAGAGCCCCAACACCGATGAGGAGGAGGCACCCTTCATCAAAATTTCAAGAGGATGATGAGAAGGAGGAGGGGGAGCTACCATCGTGAAGGCAAGAGCAAAGACAAGCCCAAGACCATATCAAAGAGGGCTTGCTACAATTCTGGGGAGTATGACCACTTTATTGTGGATTGCCCACATGAAGAAACCAAGAAGAAGAAGGAGGGCAAGTCTCAAGAGAAGAAGTACTTCAAGAACAAGAAGCAATCGGGACAAACCCACCTTGGGAAGGAGTGGGACTCAAATGAAGACTCCTCCTCCGATGAATAAGATAAGATAGCAACAATTGCCATGAAGAAATCAACTATGGAGAACAAGCTTTTCCCAACTTGGAGAGCTCAAGACCAACTTGCCCCATGGCCAAGGAGGGAAGAAAGAAGGTTAAATCTAAACCATCTTCTTCAATTTCTTCACATGCTAACTTTGATACTTCTAGTGAAAATGAATACATGCTAAAGGACATAGTAAGAGTACATTGAAAAGGTTGAAGATGTTGTCGTATGAGATATTTGAGAAGTAAGATCTCGTAAACTGTCAAGAGGACATGCTCATCCAACAAAAGGAGAGATGTCAAGAGTTTGAGGAGCTCTTGGAGCTTGAAAGAGAAAGAAGCAATGCACTTGAGTGTGAACTCGCTTTGAGCAAGGAAACTTGCTCAAACCTTGAGAACACTACAATTGTGCTAAAGGATGAACTTGTTAGCTTGAAAAAGTTAATAAGATCCTTGAAACACAAGTGAAGTCTCTCGAGGTCAATGCACCTTCTTCCTCTAAAAGCTCACCTTCCACAAATATCAAATCTGAAACACCTCAAGCTTGCAAGTGCTCTAACTTGATCCTAAAATTAAAAGATGAGCTTAAGGTGGCACAAAACAAGCAAGCACCGAAAGGTGGCATCTTTGACAAGGATAATATGGCATATGCACATAGTGCATACACCAACACAAGGCATCCTCTTGTCAAAGATGGTATTGGCTATTCTAGAGAGAGGAAGCAAAATGCTAAGACTCCCAAGAATGACAAAAACTTGATTGCTTTTGTCAAGGAAGGTTCTTACCACAACAACAAGGGAAAGAACATTGCTACTTCACATGATATTTCTAAAAATGAACCTCATCCTTTGTTTCATGATTTTGATGCTTCATATGTATTGTTAAGGAATAAGTTTGAAAAGCCTTATGCTAGGTATGTTGGGCCACACCGCAAGAGTCCAAAATCTTGCGTGTGGGTGCCCAAGTGCCTCTTGACTAACATCAAAGGTTTAACTCTATTTTGTAGGCATACTCCTCCGGTGGAACCAAGTGGGTTCTTGATAGTGGATGCACAAACCATATGACCAGAGAGAGGAAGATGTTTGTGGAGTGTGAGGGAAACGAAGATCCAAGTGAGGGAATCTACTTCGGGGACAATAGCCAAGGGAAAATCCTTGGCATCGGTAAAATTGTTATATCCCCTAATCATACACTTTCAAATATTTTGCATGTTGATTCACTCGATTATAATCTCTTTTCCATATCACAATTATGTGACAAAGGTTATAACTGTCTTTTTACTAACGAGGGTGTGAACGTCACAAGAAGGAGCAATGACTCAATTTCCTTTAAGAGTGTGCTCAAGGGAAAGCTTTATCTTGTTGATTTTTCCGCGAATAAAGCCGAACATGACACATGCTTAATAGCAAAAACCAACATGGGATGGCTTTGGCATAGAAGACTAGCCCATGTTAGGATGAAGAACTTTCAAAAACTTCTTAAGGGCAAGCACATCCGTGGTTTGAAGAATGTTGTGTTTGAAAAGGATAGGCTATGCAGCGCTTGCCAAGCCAGAAAGCAAGTTGGAGCTCAACATCCATCCAAGAACATCATGACGACAACGAGACCATTGGATCTTCTACACATGGACCTATTTAGCCCAATTGCCTATATAAGCATTGGCGGTAACAAATATGGTCTTGTCATTATCAATGATTTTTCATGTTTCACTTGGGTGTTCTTTTTGCATGACAAGAGCGAGACTCAAGGTTTCCTTAAGAAATACTTGAGGAGAGCTCAAAATGAGTTCTCCTTGAGGATCAAGACCATAAGGAGTGACAATGGCACCGAATTCAAGGAACACTCAAGTTGAAGAGTTTTTGGATGAAGAAGGCATCAAGCATGAGTTCTCAGCCCCCTACTCCCCTCAACAAAATGGGGTGGCCGAGAGGAAAATAGGACCCTCATTGAGATGTCAAGAACAATGTTTGATGAGTACAAGACGTCGGTTAGGTTTTAGGCGGAAGCGGTCAACACCGCTTGCCATGCCATAAATCGGTTGTACCTTCATCGCATATTGAAGAAGACGTCCTACGAGCTCCTAACTGGTAATAAACCCAACATTTCCTATTTTCGTGTTCTTGGGAGAAAATGTTATATTCTCAACAAGAAGCCTAAGACTTCGAAGTTCGCTTCAAAGTCTTATGAGGGTTTCTTACTTGGTTATGACTCAAACACTTATGCCTATCATGTTTTCAACAAATCCTTCGGAATTGTTGAAGTAGCACGTGACGTAGTGTTTGATTAGACTAATGGCTCCCAAGTGGAGAAAGTTAATCGTCGTGTGCTATATCAAGAAGAAGCTCCACAAGTGGTGATAGGAAGGATGGAACTTGGAGATAATCGACCACAAGAAGAACCTCAAGACTCAAGTGGACATCCCACACATCAAGCAAGCTCTTCCTCGAACGATCAATTTCAGGACCCTCAAGTTGCACCTTAACAAGATCAAAATGGAGGCAACGATCAAGGGGGAGACAAAGATAATGAGGAAGATGAAGATGAAGATACAAGACCTCAATCACCACACCCAAGAGTACATCAAAGCGTTCAACGGGACCATCCTGTCGACAACATCCTTGGAGATATCACCAAGGGGATAACTACTTGATCTCGTGTTGCAAATTTTTGTGAACATTACTCTTTAGTTTCTTCCTTGGAACCTCAGAAGGTTGAATAAGCACTACGAGATCCAGATTGGGTGGTGGCCATGCAAGAGGAGCTCAACAACTTTGAAAGAAATCAAGTGTGGGAGCTCGTGAAGAGACCAAATGCAAATGTTGTTGACACCAAGTAGGTGTTCCACAACAAACGAGATGATCACGGGGTGGTTACAAGGAAAAAAACACGACTTGTGGCCAAGGGGTACTTACAATTCGAAGGTTTGGATTTCAATGAAACCTTTGCTCTTGTAGCTAGGCTTGAATCAATTCGTATATTACTTGTCTTTGCTACTCACCATGATTTTAAGTTATACCAAATGGATATCAAGAGTGCATTTCTCAATGTTCCAATCAAAGAAGAAGTGTATGTGGAGCAACCTTCGAGCTTTGAAGATAAAGACTTCCCAAACCATGTCTACAAATTGTGTAAGACTCTCTATGGCCTCAAACAAGCCTCTAGGGCTTGGTATGAGTGCCTTAGAGACTTTCTAACTCAAATTGGTTTCAAAATTGGGAAGACCGACTATACTCTATTCAAAGCATTTCAATGATGATTTGTTTTTTTGCGAAATATATGTCGATGACGTTATATTTTATTCTACTAACAAAACTTTTTGTGATGAGATTTCTAAGATTATGACCGAAAGGTTTGAGATGTCGATGATGGGGTAGTTGAAGTTCTTCCTAGGATTTCAAGTGAAGCAACTCAAGGAAGGCACGTTCATTAGTCAAACGAAGTACACACAAATATTCTCAAGAAATTTGACATGGAAAAAGCCAAGTTCATCAAGACTCCAATGGGAACCAATGGGCACCTTGACCTTAATGAAGGTGGTCCAAGTGTGGACCAAAAGGTATATCACTCCATGATAGGTTCATTGCTTTACTTATCTGTATCTAGGCTCGATATAATGTTAAGTGTTTATATTTGTGATTAATTCCAAGCTGCTCTCAAGGTATGTCATTTGATCGCCGTATAGAGAATTCTTAGATATTTAGTTCACACACCAAGCCTAGGACTTTGGTACCCCAAGAGCTCTAAGTTTAATCTCATTGGATGTTTCGATGATGATTATGCGGGGTTCAAAGTCGATAGGAAGAGTACCTCTGGAACTTGCCAATTTTTGGGAGGTCCCTAGTGTCTTAGTCCTCAAAGAAACAAAACTACATTGCTCTATCTACAGCCGAAGCGGAGTATGTTGCAATCGGGAGTTGTTGTGCACAACTTCTTTGGATGCGGCAAACTCTTAGGGACTATGGTATAAACTTGTGTCATATACCTATCCTATGTGAGAATGAGAGTGCCATCAAAATAACCCACATTCCAGTTGAGCATTCAAGGACCAAGCACATTGATATCCGCCACCACTTCTTGAGAGATCACTCCATCAAAGGAGACATGGTGATATCCCATGTGAGAACTGAAAAACAATTGGCCGATATCTTCACCA
Organism: Tuctoria greenei; assembly: GCA_036927565.1. NCBI lineage: Eukaryota > Viridiplantae > Streptophyta > Magnoliopsida > Poales > Poaceae > Tuctoria > Tuctoria greenei. The sequence continues at coordinate 123,344,206 of JAYESD010000006.1, forward strand.
AACCCTTAGATGAGAAAAGATTTTATGAACTTAGGAGTAAACTCAATATCCTAGATTCTCGAAATGTGGCTTGAGTCTTGCACATCTAATTGTTACTTGTATTTGTTTCAAAATTCATGCATGCTTGCAAAAAACTCTTCCTCCTCGATTTTCTACAAAACTATTTGAAATTATTGGATTTTTGTGAATTATGGTCATAGTTTGGGTGTTGATTGCTTACTGACCATGTTTGCAAAAATATTTTGTGAAAACTTGTCCATAATGTCCAAATTATCTGACCCCTCCTCAAAATTCTAGTTGCACACTGCAACTATTCACGTGGAGTCGAACAAGTTTGACTCGCAAGTTAGACATGTCTGACTAAGTCAGACATGTTTGACAGCTGAGTCGGACAAGTCCGATGTGGGTCAGTTTGGGTTTCGGGAGACTGTCGGACAAGTCTGACGTGGGACGTCTGAGGCCCTCCAAAAGAGATTGGCATCTCTTCTCCCTCCCTCCCTCCTCTCTCTCTCTCTATCTCTCTCTCTCTCTCTTCACTTCATCCATTCCAAATCGAGTTCCTCTCCATTTCTCTCAAGATTCCCTTCGATTTTGAGTGTCTTGCGACGATTATGTGAGGTCGATCCATCCAAGGCTTGAAGATCTTCAACTTTTTCGACCTTCTTCCATCTTTCCCCATTTCAAGGTATATTCTCCATTCTTACCTCATTTCTTTCGGATCTTGCGGCAGGTTGTTGTTTTCTTGTTAATGAATTTGTTCACTAGCATGATTAACAACTTGTGGTAGAATTTTGTTGGTAAAAAATTGTTTTGTATAGTTTAGATAGAAGTTAGAGTTAAAATTGTACATGTCGGAAATGTCTGACATCTACTTCGGACAAGTCTGACTTAGTTTGTCGGATATGTCTGACTTTCGGGTCAGACAAGTTCAATCTTGTATAGCATTAACTATCAATGAATAATTCTATCCTTCTTGCTTTGTCTCTTACCTATCCTTTATGTCTATTTCTAGCCATGGCTCGTGACAACCAAGGTGTAAAGAGAGGAAAGTAACCCGCAAGCAGTGAAGCATCCACTCAAGCCCCAAAAAGGGTCAAGCAAATTGCCCGTCGCACCAGCTCTGCTCAGGGAGCCATTGTCATCTCGGGAGGATCCAGTGGTGGTCCTCAAGCCACTCTAGAGGATGCTAAGATTGGACCCTTGGTAGTCCACGCACCAGAAGGTGACCCTCGTCATTCGGTAGGCCGGGTCAGTTATAGAAGGAACCTTCCAGAGACACAGACTCAGAGGGATGTCATGTGCTACGAGATGCCTAAGGTTGGGAGAGACCCTCAGTTTTGAAGCTATTTCCACATGGACTACTATCGTTCAGTGCTTATGACTAAGCAAAATATAGTGACTGACATGCAGTGGGTTGACTGGGAGAAAATCCAAAAGAAGAAAGATGTGTTATTTACTGAAGTTAAGGATGCTTGTGAATTACATGGTGTAAAGCACATCATGGTGCTGCAATACCCATGGAATGTCGAAGTGATTCTTCAGTTCTATGCCACCATATTCTATTGGACCAACAAACATGGTTTCACTTGGATGACCAATGGTGAGAAGTACTCCGTGAGCTATGAAGATTTTGCCAACATCTTGGGCATGGGACACTATTTGAGGCATCCATTAAAGATCCATGTGGAGCCTCTTGTGACCACTGAGAAGATGTTGGATTTCTACTCAGAAGGATACCCTGCTCAGCCTCCTCACATCCACGGGCTACGTCCTTTTCATGTTGTGCTCAATCGTCTCATCCGAAAGACGATAGCCCCTAAAGATGGCGATGCCAATCGGATCAACCACAACAGCTGCAATGTGATCAAGCTTCTTGCCAACCAACAGGAGTTTAATGCATTTGACTACATCTATGAGGAGATTTACATTGCTTCAGAGTCTCTTGCCAGGTCTTGCTGTTATGCTCCCTACATCATGAAGCTTATTGAGACTGTCTCTGGCAAGAAATGTATGAAGGAAGTAGTGCATAGTCCTCTAGTGCCTCATAAGCCCTCGAAGCTTCATCGTCCTGTGAGAGCTCCTTCGGCACCATCTCAACCCAGCTCACCCAGGAGGTGCTCAGCTCAACCTCCTTCTCCTCCTGTGCCACAACATCCTTCTTGCTCTTCGGGACTCTTGAAGGTTCTCAAGGTGATGTTCTCTATGTGCCACTTAAAGAGAGACATGGCAGTCATCAGAGAGCACCTCCAGCTTCCTCATGCCCCTATGTCAGATGACAGCGAAGATGAAGTACCTCTGGAGTTTCCAGAGCTGTCAGAGTTTGAGATTGCATTCTTCTCAAGGATTGGTGGTTCCTCTAGTGCCCCCGCGGCAGCTGGTGCTGTTGATGATTATGGGAAGGTGTAGAATGGGAATGGTGTTCTCTTCAATATTGATAATGCCAAAGGGTTACATATATAGGGTACAAGAGCTAGGGTTAGAGAACACTCCTAACTAATGACCAAACTACCCTTGACACACACACTCTAACATCCCCCCGCAGTCAAAACTCTAGCTGCGACAGATGTTGAGACTGGACAAAAACATTCTCCATACATGAGTAAATACAAAGACACTCTAATAAGACCTCCTCGCAGTCACAACATCTAGTCATGGCAGATGTTGAGACTGTACCAAAAGACCCTACATACATGAGTAAACACACTCTAACATCTTCTCGCGAAGAACACTGTAGAAGAGCCCACTCATGTTCCCGAGCGGCGACGAGGACAAAGTGGGCCGCAAACACCTCAGCACAAGGGGCACGGCCAACAGAGATGGCCAGAGTGCGCACGACAGAGGCCAACAGTGCGTGGAAGGAGAGTCAGGACGCGTGCGGTGGATGCCAATGACGCGGGGTAGGAGGACTTATGCGCACGGCAGAGGCCGACAGCACGAGGTAGGACGAGGGACGCACGCGACAGAGGCCGACAGCACAGGGTAGGGGGAGGGCAAGGACGCGTGCGTAAGGCCGGCAACGCGAGGTAGGAGGAGGGATGCGCGCGGCGGATGCTGACAACACGGGGAAGGAGGGACGCGCGCGGCGAAGGCCGACAGCGCGGGACAGGAAGAGAAGGACAGGGAACGCGCGCTTGCACAGAAGGCCGACAGCGCGGGGTAGGAAGGATGCGTGCGGCTGATGCCGATGACGCGGGGTAGGTAGGGGAGGGCAGGGACGCGCACGGAAGGCCGACAGCGCAAGTTAGGAGGGAAGCGTGCATCAGAGGCCGACGATGCGAGGTAGGTAGGGGAGGGCAGGGACGCGCGCGGAAGGCCAGCAGCGCGGGGTAGGAAGGACGCATGCGACAGCGACCGTCGGCGCGGAGTAGGAGGGAAGAGCGTAGTAGAGGCCGACGGCGCGAGAGAGGAAGGGGAGGGCAGAGAGCGCGCTCGAAAGGCCGGCAGCGCGGGGTAGGAAGGACACGCGAGACAGAGGACGTCGATGCGAGGTAGGAGGGAAGCGCGCGACAGAGGCTGACGGTGCAGGATAGAAGAGGGGGGGGGCAGGGAATGCGCGCGGAAGGCCAGCAACGCAGGATGGAAAGGGGAGGCACCACAGGAAGGTGAAGCCGACGGGGTGAAGGCAGACACGTCAGCGGCGGAAGCTAAGAGGGGGCCGACGGTGGAGGCTCGCCGACAGCCAGCGACAACATGTGTCCAAGGAGCATGGTGGCGGACAGAGGTGCCGGCGGCAGTGCAAGCGGAGGTGCACACGGTCAGATCCGGCGACCGCGCGCTCGATTTGGTCTTCGTTGGCAAGATCTGGACTGGCAGGGATGGGTCCTGGGCCGACGAGATCTGCGCCAACGGCGGTGCTTCTTGGGCCGACTGCTGCGGCGCCCAGTGGCCACGCAGGTGGCAGTGGCACGCAAGCAGAGCTCGCGGCGGCGGGTTAAGCGATGGCGCTGCTAGCCGGGGTGGCGGTGCGGGTCCTGGTCCAGCGACGAGATCTGGGCCAGTAGTGACGCTTCCTGGACCGACGGATGAGGCGCCCAATGGCCACGCGAGTGGCGGCAGCACGTGCAGAATCCGCGGTTGCGAGTTCAGGGGCGGTGCGGCCGCTGCGCTGGGACCAAGGAAGCCAGCAGCGCGGAGATCTGCGGCGGATCTGGCCGGGCATGGTTCGAGGAAGGTGACAGCGGGGAGGACGACTGTGGATCTGGCCATTTAAGGTCGGCGACGGCGGATCCGATAAGAACGGGGAGTGTCTGGGGCGTGGGGTGGCGGATCCGGTTGGGGGAGGTTGGCGGCAACCGGCGACCAGAGGGTGGCGACGGGGTCGGACAGGCCGGCGGCGACGGGAGCAACCGCCCTGTGCGTCGATCCAGACCGGCAAGCGTCGATCCAGCATAAGTGAGATCGGCTGCCGTCAATAGCCAGGGGAGGGGTTGGCTAGGGTGCGGGGCGGGCCGCCACTGGCTCGCCAGCCGGCGGCGGCGCGCTGGCAGAGCGACCGCTGCACTGCAACATGGAAGGGGTGGTGGCGGCTGGTGGCGGGAGAGAGCGAAGAGAAGGGAGGCTGGCTGGAGAGGTCCCTAGAAAACCTAATCTGATACCATATTGGAAGGTGTAGAATGGGAATGGTGTTCTCTTCAATATTGATAATGCCAAAGGGTTACATATATAGGGTACAAGAGCTAGGGTTAGAGAACACTCCTAAATAATGACCAAACTACCCTTGACACACACACTCTAACAATGATGATGAAGAAAGCGAGTATGAAGAGGGGCGAGAGAGTGGAAGTTCCGCAGATAGTGCCGACAATTAGATACTAGGGCTCCTTTTAGTTTTTCTCCTTTTTGGTTCTTTGATGCCAAAGGGGGAGAAGTATTTTAGTTATGGACATGTACTTGTACTCATTTTGTGGTTTATGTGTGTAAAATATTTACCTAGTAATGCTTAATGCTTGTGATGCTTATGTCTCACTTATCTTTTGAATGCTTAGTTTATTTCAAGTCATCAATGTTTATTCATTTGCAATGCATCACAATGCTCTTCACACAAAATGCACGTAGGCACCCCACGAGTCTTAAGAGTATATGAGCTCCTCTAATCCTGTCTTTAATCGAAAGCTCATAGAACCTTAATACTCAAAATCAAATTTTTATCCAATTTTGGGAAGCTTTAATTGGTTGTCATCAATCACCAAAAAAGGGGATATTGAAAGTGCATCTAGGTCCCTTGTGGGTTTTGGTTGATTAATGATAAATAATTATAGAGCTAATGAGTTTGGTTGAGTTCTTGCAGAAAATGTAGTACGGGGTGAAATTCACGAAAAAGGAGAACATACGTGAAAAGTGGAGTAGACATAGATTTTATATTTCTCCTTGAGTCATAGGAAAATCTGTACTATTAAGAGGGACACGACGCGTGGAAACTTAGTGAGTCAAATGGGAGCTCAACCCTTGGGTAGGTTTTAGGAAAACCCGTTTTTTCAGAGCCGGACTTGTGCGATGTCTTGGATCAGACATGTCCGAAAACCTTCTATCTAGAGTCAGATTTGTCCGACACCTTGGTCAGATAAGTCCGAAATTCCTCTGGTGGAATTCAGACATGTCTGAACTGTATTTCGGATATGTCCAAAACTTCTTTGGTCGTTTTCAGACATGCCCGAAGTGGATCCGAGGTACTTGACTTAGAAAAATATTCTAAGTGTCTGAAACTCGGAGTTGTCTCAGATGTGGTTCAGACAAGTCCGAGAAGTCTCCGTTCGATTTCAGACATGTCCAAAGTGGGTCAAACATGTCCGAGGTGGACTTATTTGGGTCAGTGCCTCAGATAAGTCTGAGTTAAAAAAAACCTCTCCTTGGGTGTCGGACTTGTCCAACGCGACTTTTGCGCGCATATTCAAATTCGAGTGATTAGCTGTACAGATTTCGTTGACGGTCTGTCGGACTTGTCCAAACTTGGGTCGGACTTGTCCGATGTAGGCTGTCAACTAACGGCTAAAAACACTTTTTGAGTATAAGTTGATGGGGATTTTGTCCCTAATTATAGCCTAACCCTACAGAAACTCTCAGAGCCGCCTCAAGCCATCAAGAAACCCTCCCTACTTGTTCTTCACCCTTTTGAGCCCAAATCCGAAGATTTTTTGGAGGAGTGAAGGAGAGATTGTGAGAATTGGCAAGAGAAGTCCATAGGGGGTTGAGCAACGTTTGATTCGTTGAGTTTCTTCGTGATCGCGTGTTTGTTATTCTTGGGGTTCTTCCCTAGATGGTTAGGTGTCGCCCCGAAGATTTCTTGCGTGATTTTTTGATCCGGGGAAGTTTGTAATCTTTGTGGTAATGGAAGATCCAAGACTTGACCTTTGAGGCATCTTGGCGAGGATAGGGTTGTTAGGCCCGACCCTTTGTGGATTCCTCAATGGGGACGTAGGTTTCTTCATGGAACCGAACCTCGGGAGAAAATTCTTGTGTTCATTGTCTCTATTTACTTTTCTGCAAAGTCCTTACTTCTAGTGATCATCTAGGTTTACTTCATTTCTAGCACTTAATCTTATTTTTTCCATCATCTACTAGAATTGCTAGGACGCATTTTCATTCACTAGGTTGCATAAAAACTCCATTTTATCATTGCCCTGTGAATTCTGTCAGACTAATCCAATCAGGATCAGACTTGTCCGACTTCAGTCAGACAAGACCGATTCTAAGTCATACAAGTCCGACTTGCATTGACATGAGAAATTTTAATTGAGTCTAGATTTTCGATTATTGCCTATTCACCCCCTCTAGTCTACTTTCAATTATGAAGAAGGAGATGTTCAATGGAAAATAATGATTACAGTTGTGTTCTTTGTAGGGATTGTGTTGAGGAGATTTCATTTCATCTTTTCTTTACTTGTTCATTTGCTAAGACTTGTTGGAGATGGATTGGATTATCTTGGGACTGTCAGACTGGCTTCTTTAAGATGATTGAAGAAGCAAAGAACTTTAAGGCTGATCACTTCATGGATATTTTAATTATTGCATGTTGGGCCATTTGGAACCAGAGAAATCAATGGATTTTCAGAAATATTGTTCCATCTATCCAATCTTGGAAACTTCATTTTCGAGAGGAGTGCAAACTACAGTCTCACAGATTCAATGATAAATCTTACTTAATATTGTTCCATCTATCCAATCTTGGAAACTTCATTTTCGAGAGGAGTGCAAACTACAGTCTCACAGATTCAATGATAAATCTTACTTTCTAGAATGGCTAGTTAATCTTGCATGATCTTATCATTTGATGTACTTATCTTCGTGTACACAATCCTTAATTTGCCTTAACATAATATTTATAACAGTAGGGACCTTATGATCCTTGTATGTATCTTATGATCCTTTTCACCACAGCCATATGAGTGTTACTAGGATTGTGAAGGAACTGACACACCTTGTTAACAGAAAAAGAGATATCTGGCCTGGTTAGGGTAAGGTACCAAAGAGCCCCAACCGGGTTTCTGTAACGTGTAGCTTCATGTGCGTCCAACACCTTCCCTTCATGTGCGGTGACTTTGTCAGAAGCAGACAACGGGGTGCTAACCGGTTTGCATCTAAGCATTCCTGCTTTTCTCATAATCTTCATAGCATATTTTTTTTCTGATTCAGGATGATTCCTTCTTTATTTTGTTTTACCTCAATGCCAAGAAAGAAGTTCAACACACCCAAATCCCTCAGAGCAAAATCTAGATTTAAACTCTTTAGTAGGTCGTCCACTGCTACACTAGAAGAGCTAGCCACAACTATATCGTCTACATAAATTAACAAGAATATTGTGATACCCTCTTTCCTAAATATGAATAGTGAAGTGTCACCTCTTGAGGGTACAAAGCTGAGGGTGATTAATCTTGAACTCAACTTGGAGTATCAGACTCTTGGTGCTTGTTTGAGCCCGTAGATTGCCTTATCTAGTTTGCATACAAAATTAGGATATCGTCTGTCTTCATAACCAGGTGGCTAAGACATATACACCTCTTCTTCTAATTCACCATGTAGGAATGCATTTTGTACATATCTCAAACACTAGTTTTTAGAGACCGCAATAGATAAGACAATTCAAATAGTAGCAGCTTTAACTATAGGACTGAAGGTATCTTCATAGTCAATGTCATACTTTTGCTTCAACCCTTTTGCTACTAGCAAGGCTTTGTACCTGTCAATAGAACCATCAACTCTTCTTTTAATTTTGTAGACCCATTTGGAATCAATAACATTGCTATTTTCTTTTCTAGGAACCAGGTGCCAAGTTTGGTTCCTCTTTAATGCTTGAAACTCATGATTCATTGTCTCCTTCCACTTTTTATCTTGGAATGCCTGTTCCAAACTCTCCGGTTCTCCCGTGGTGGTCAACAGACATATATACAAAGTCATTACCAAAGGATTTAGGTTTACTAATGTTATTCTGTGACTTGGTGTGTGGGCGCATATTTTCTTATGTGGCTGCCTCGGTTCCCAAGGCATGATCAGGTTCTGTTGGGCAATCCGGCATAGACGCAGGTGCTGAATGCACGAGATCCGAGGGTGATGCTGTCAATGTAGGCGAAATTGAAGGCGCCGAAGACTGTTGTTGCACAGGTGAATGCACGAGACCGAAGGACGATGCTGTTAACGCAGGCAGAATTAATGGCACCGAAGACAAATGGTGTCCCCTTGCCGCTGAAGGAGCCTCATGCAGAGGCACAAACCCCGAGAATGCTGGTGTTGCGCTCACCTGCCCTGGTCAGAACTCAAATCCCGGAGGTGGGCCACGTCGCGGACTTCTGGTGAAGGCAGACGCGATGATGCGCGTGTGGGTTGGTTGGGAAATAAATCCCGAAGGGGGGCCACGGGGAAGACGCGTTGCAGGGACAACCATCGTATATCCTTCGTTGTCAGCACCGAGATTTGTTGAGGTAGATGGATCCCTAGGATCTTCTGTTTCCTGCACCAGATCAGAACTTCCAACATGTTGTGCATTAGAGCCACATGGTAAATCAGCATAAAATTCATTTTGCTGAATATTTCCGCCTGCATATCCTGTGGAGGAGAGCAAAGTGGGATGAAAGAGAAGAATTTCTGATCTTAATTGGGCCCCTCCAATTGGATGCAATTTTCAAAATAGGAAAACTGTTTCATCAAAAATTGCATCCCGTAAGATGTAAACTCAACCGGTGGCAATGTCCAAACATTTGTACCTTTTATGGAGAGTGTTATATCCTAAGAAAGCACATTGTTTGGAACGGAATGATAATTTGTGCTGATTATATGGTCGAAGATTGGACCAACGTGCACATCCAAATACCTTTAGTTGAGAATAATTAGGCATTTCCCAAATATTTTTCTAGTGGAGTTTGATATTGAATGACCTTGAAAGGTGTTCTATTGATCAGATATACGGCTGTGGAAAATGCCTCATCCCAAAATTTTAGAGGCACTGATGCATGAGCAAGGAGTGTGAGTCCTACCTCCATAATGTGTCTATGTTTTCTTTTAGCTGCCTCGTTTTGCCGGTGTGTGTGTGTGTGTGTGTGTGTGTGGACAAGAAACAAGACGCAAAATGCCTATTTGCTGAAAAAAGGAGCTAAACTTCTTATACTCCCCTCCCCAGTCGGTTTGAGTAGAAACAATCTTTCTATTGAATAATCTCTTCACCATAGCTTGAAATATGTGAAATTTCTGAAACACTTCATGCTTGTGTTTCACTATGTATAGCCAAGTAAACTTGCTAAAACCATCAATTAACAACACACATAAATTGTTTCAACCTACTGAGGAGGGAGTTGGTCCCCATACATCAGAGAAGATGAGATCTAATGGGGCTTCACACACACTTAGAGATTTTGCAAAGGGCAACTGATAGCACTTGCCTTGCTGACACGCATCATAGACTTGTCTTTTACTGGACTCAACTGAACATGGCCAATTATTTGCACTTACTACTCTATTGACTATAGGCATAGCAGGGTGACCCAATCTATCATGCCATCTTTCTAGAGATGGTTTATTTGAGAAGAAAACACTCTTGGTGGACGAATTCTCCAGGGAGAGCCATGGGTAGAGGCCTCCTTTACTCTTGCCTTGTAGGACGATCTTCTTCGCAGCCTGATCTTTGACCAAAAAATATTGTGAGTGAAATTCAATAAAGATGAGGTTGTCACTAGTAAGATTATGGACAGAGATTAGATATCTGGTGGTGTGGTAGGCACATGAAGGATTTTGTTTAGATGCAATCGTCTATTAGGAAGATGCAGGATAAATTTTCCAACAAAATCGATTTTCATACTTGAACCACTTGCGGTGTGGATCTTGTCCTGACCATTGTACTTTTCCCTTGTGTTCAGCTTGTTCATCTCACCTGTGATATGATGTGTAGCTCCGATGTCCATATACCAGTTTGTATCCACTCTGTAGAATGTCGTGGCTGAGTTTGCATATATGTCTTATAGATTGAATTCTCTATCGAAACTTTTTGTAGCACCTTGTAGCCGTGTGACTGATCTTCTCACAGATTTGGCACACCGGCTTGTTTTCTGGTGCACCGGGTCCTGGTCCTCCATTGCCACTACCCCCACGACGTCCTCCTCTACAACGTTTACCTCCTTCGCGTGATGCAGCATTAGTGATGTATTGATAACCACCTGGGTTTTGCCTCTCCAACTGAGCCTTTGGGGCCAACAGCTGAGCAAAAATGTCAGATATTGATTATGTTCTTGTACTTACGTTCTCGACTAGGGAGTTGTAGTCGGCATCAAGTCTTGATAAAACGTAGGTAATGACATCATCGTCTTCGAGTTTCTTCCCTTCCGAGACTATCTCATCTGCATATTCCTTCATCTTCAGGAAATACACAGTCACAGTCATCTCTCCTTTTCTGGTGCTTGATAATTTTGCGCACAGGTGCATGATGCACGCCCTCAATTGAAAAGCAAAAGCTCTCTTGTATATCCTTTCATACCTCAGCTGTCGAGTTGAACATTGCCACTTGTCCAAGCACCTCTTTGGACAGTGTGGAGTTGATGTAGCTCAAGAGTTGTTGATCTTGAGTCATCCATGTTGCAAATTGCAGATTAGGAACATGTGCTTATTCTCCTTGTTGACCATCTCGATCGTAATCTCGGCTTGCGGCATGAATCTGGTGCCGTTAGTGAAGTTGTTGAGTTGTGCTCCCCTTATGGCTGGGAGCAATTGTGCCTTCTATAAAAGGAAGTTGTCTCTAGTCAACATTTCAACCGAATGGTTGAGGGTGTGAAACCCTGCCACCGAGGATGATGTTCCATCAAGCGTCATTGTTGACTCGTGGGAGTTCTTCTCGCTCTAGCTACCATGAAAGCGTGGTATAAACTGTTGTGTCGGTCTAGTCGAGCAGGTTTCGTGTTCATATAAATAAAGGAGTGTAATATGTAAAGATCATGGGTTGTTCCAAGCGATGATTCAGCAACAACCGGCTCAACCATCAATCAACCGTGATCAAGAGATAAAAATAATAAAATAGTTTTTATAGATTACATTTGATCTACTCTTATCTCTAGCTATAAGATCTAAACTATCTCTATCTTTTGCCTTCAGACTCAATCATCTCAGGACTCCTCGGCAGGCTCTCTTTTCTGTTATTTCATGTGCGTAACACGCACCAGACCACACCAAACTATGTTGACACGCCTGTTTCTCCAATAGGCGATGCACTTGCAGAGGAGCAGCACGTCCTCGGGCTCCCGGCGACCAGAGGCTCTAGAACGGCCTCCATGTCGAACTTGTATCGTAGCACCAAGGCAATGGTGGAGGAAGGTACGAGAGCATGACTGTGTACCTGACGCTGCCACATCGTCGTACCCTCCTGCCTCACTCACACGGAATCGAAGACGGCGAAGGTGTGGGGAGCTGCGTCCCTGGAGAAGCTGTGGAGGCGAGGCACAGAGAGTTGGCAGAGGGCTCGCGAGAGGCGACAGAGGATGACGCCGTTGAAGTGGGATCAATGGATCCACTCGATTTCTAGGAGATCAGTCCGCTTCGGATCTCTGTAGAATATTCCCTTTTAGGATAACTTCATCCCACTTGTCTCCGAAGCAAACACCACTAGAAGTGGATTCAATCCACTACTACAATAAGCCTGGCGGGAACAATCCAAAGCCCGTAGCCCATGCAGTGGCGGCCGCGGCACCCGGCGGAGCCTGGCTGCCGCGCCGAGACAAGCGCCCTCGGCAGTCACCAGAACCCGAGGAGCCTGACTTCAAGTGCCCGGTGCACCGCACAAACAGCCATAGCGCTAGCGAGTGCCGGGAAGTGAAGAAGTTCACGGAGCGCTTCCGTGAACAATAGCAGAAGCAGCAGCGCCAGGCGGGCGCGCCTTCTCGCCAGAGGGAGGGCAAACAGAAGGTCGATCCCGAAAAGGAGGATGACAGCGAGATGGGGTTCTAGGAACCCCAGAGGGCGGTGAAGGCCGTCTTCGAGGGTGGCAACTTCGACTCCAGCAGCGATAAGGAGCACCGCAAGACTCTCCACGTCATCTACAGGGGAGCCACAGATCCCACGTCCCGAAATGCAGTGAAGACTCTACGACGGGCAGTCGCCGCGGTGGCCCCCGCTCCAAGCCCGGCTCCCCACCACAAGTGGATGAGCAAGGCAATCGGCTTCGATGCCTCTGACTACCCGAAGAACATGGCGGGAGCAGGCGTACTTCCGCTGCTGGTCTCCCCGACCATCGCCAACGTGAAGGTCTTTCATGTGCTGATTGATGGTGGGGCAGGCCTCAACCTCATCTCCACGGCAGCCTTCCGGAAGCTGGAGCTGCTAATGTCCCGACTCACACCTTCGAGCCCGTTCTCAGGTGTCGGACCGGGGCAGATCCTCTCGTACGGTAACATTCACCTCCCGGTGACCTTTGGGACCCCGGAGAATTACCGTACGGAGAGCGTTTTGTTCGACGTGGCAGACGTCGACCTCCCCTTCAACGCAATCATCGAGAGGCCGACGCTCTATAGGTTCATGGCCGTAGCCCACTACGACTACCTCGTCCTGAAGATGCCGACGCCTTCCGGCGTCCTCAGGATCAGAGGGGACCGCTCAGCTGCAGTATCTGCCTTGGAGCAGCTCCAGGCGCTCGCAGCAGGGAGGGCTCCGCCTTCAGGGGCACGAAGGAGAGTCAACCAGAACAGGGTCCGATGCAGCAGGCCTCCACTTCTGCACCCCGTGTGCAACCAGTCGACGACGACGTCCCAGTAAAGGTCGTCAATATTGGTTCTGAGGCTGCCCAGACAACCCGTATCGCGGGGAACCTGGACAGCAAATAGGAACTCGCGCTCGTCACCTTCCTCCGGGACAATGTCGATGTGTTTGCATGGCAACCATCACAAATGCCCGGGATCCCTAGGGAGGTGATTGAGCACCACCTGGAGATCTATCCTGACGCCCGACCGGTGCAACAAAAGCCCAGGAAACAGTCCATCGAGCGGCAGAACTTCAACCATGATGAAATCAAGAAGCTACTCGATGCTGGTTTCATCCGGGAGGTCCACCATCCACGGTGGTTGGCCAACCCTGTCGTCGTCCCCAAGGCTGGCGGGAAACTCCGGATGTGCATCGACTACACCAACCTCAACAAGGCATGCCCAAAGGACCCATTCCCTCTTCCTAGGATAGATCAAATAGTAGACTCAACATCAGGTTGTGATCTTCTGTGTTTCCTAGATGCATATTCTAGTTTGCACCAAATACCAATGTCTAGGGAAGATGACGAACACACTGCTTTCATAACAGTAGATGGCCTGTATTGTTATGTCTCCATACCTTATGGACTCAAGAATGTTCTCCCCACCTTTGAGCGTGCAATTCATAAGACATTTGGGGACCTCATTAGAGACCTGGTAGAGGTGTATGTCGATGACATCGTGGTAAAAATTAGAGTCCGCACATCCTTATTAGACAACCTGGCCCAGGTCTTCAGCAAGATGCGCACGACGCGCACAATGTTGAACCCCGACAAGTGTGTCTTTGGGGTTTCTGCAGGGAAGCTCCTTGGTTTCTTGGTCTCACACTGAGGAATTGAAGCTAACCCAAAGAAGATCAAGGCAATAGAACTGATGCGGCCGCCGGCCCGCATCAAGGATGTGCAGAAGCTTGCAGGGAGTTTGGCGGCCCTCAGCCGTTTCATCTCAAGACTGGCTAAGCGGGCGCTCCCCTTTTTCAAGATTCTACAGAAGTCGGGTCCCTTTGTGTGGACCGAGGAGTCGGAAGCGGCATTCCAGGAACTCAAGAAGCACCTGACGACGCTCCCCATCATGGTGGCACCGGAACCCGGCGAACCACTCCTGCTCTACATCACCGCAACAACGGAGGTGGTCAGCATGGTCTTGGTTGCAGAGCGGCCGGAGCCACCGCCGCAGCAAGCACCCGAGGGAGCCCCCGGGGAGGAATCTGAGCCTTAGGGCCCGCATCCAGCCGAGGACCCCCTCGTTGTGTGCTCCAGTGACCAAGAGCCCTCCGGGTCCCAGCCCCCAGAGGTCCGACCAGATCCTGGGGGCCACATTCCCCAGGATGCAGACACATCGCAAGGAGCTCAGGACCCCCCAAGGAGGGTTCGGACCTCCCAACGGCCTGTCTACTACATCAGTGAGGTCCTCCATGAAGCAAAAACAAGGTATCTGGAGGTACACAAAGTGTTGTATGCGGTGCTCATAGCGTCGAGGAAGCTCCAAGATTACTTCCAGACTCACTGGATTTCAGTGGTGACCTCCTTCCCACTAAAAATCGTGCTCCACAGCCCCAACTCGACTGGAAACATTGCCAAGTGGGCAGAGGAGCTGGCGGAGTTCAAGCTGGAGTTCCTACCTCAACATGCAGTCAAGAGCCAAGCACTGGCGGACTTTTTGGCAGAATGGACTCCATCGCCAAGCAACCCAGGGGGCCCGGACAACAGAGAAACGGTGCCCAAGGCTCCAGTTTTCACCAAAACTCCCTGGATGCTCTACTTCGACGGCTCCTCGCGGAAGCAGGGGGCCGGGGCCGGGGTCCATCTCCTCACCCCGACTGGGGAGCAGTTCAAGTACATGGTGCGCCTCGACTTCAAGGCGACAAACAACATGGCAGAATACGAAGCCCTCATCTTCGGGCTAAAGACTGCCCTGACTCTCAATGTCCGTCATCTTCT
This sequence comes from Tuctoria greenei, assembly GCA_036927565.1. Classification (NCBI taxonomy): domain Eukaryota; kingdom Viridiplantae; phylum Streptophyta; class Magnoliopsida; order Poales; family Poaceae; genus Tuctoria; species Tuctoria greenei. The sequence goes on from JAYESD010000006.1 coordinate 123,359,348, forward strand.
GGCTAAAGGTGATTCCCAACTGATCATCAAGCAAGCCAAAGGGGAGTGCAGCTGCAACGACCCACAGCTAGCAGCATACTTGCTGCACGTCCGGAAGCTCGAAAAGGACTTTGAAGTCTTGGACTTGTGCCATGTACCCCGAGCCGACAACTCAGTCGCAGACGACCTGTCAACGAAGGCCTCCACAGGGGCCCCAGTGCCTGAAGGAGTCTTTGCAAGGACGTTACCGCGACCAACCGCCCGAGCAGTCGAACCGGGCAAAGGGGGCGAGCCCAGCACCTCAAAGCTGGTAGTCTCGGTAGCCCTGCTACCATGGAGCCCACCAAGGATCGTATGCGCCGCTGGGAGCTCCGAGCTACCGGGCGCCCAAGATCCACAGGCTCAAGTAAGTCCCGATGCATGGATCTCGGATGTCCGAGACTACTTGAAAGACAACATCCTTCCCGAAGAACATGCCCTGGCAGAAAGGATAGTCCGCATGGCTAAGAGGTACACGCTGGTGGAAGGGGATCTCTACCGGCGTGGCGCCAACGACATCCTGCTGCGTTGCATTACCCGGGAGGAGGGCTGCGACTTGCTTGCAGAGATCCATGGAGGCGAGTGTGGGAACCACGCATCGTCCCGCACGCTAGTCGGTAAAGCCTTTCGGTACGGCTTTTACTGGCCGACAGCACTCCAGGATGCCACCGAGATGGTCAGGAGATGCAAGGCGTGCCAGTTCCATGCCAAGCAGATCCACACACCAGCTCAGGCACTGCAGATGATCCCTCCATCATGGCCATTTGTTGTATGGGGGTTGGATATCCTGGGACCCTTTCCAAGAGCCGTCGGAGGATTTCGGCACCTCTACGTCGCCGTAGACAAGTTCACCAAGTGGCCGGAAGGCGCCCTAGTCGTCACCATCAACAAGCAGTCAGTAGTCACATTCATCAAGTCGATCGTCTGCCGGTTCGGGGTCCCGAACCGAATCATCACTGATAACGAGACCCAGTTCACAAGTGCAGCATTCCAGGAATACTGCGAGGACCATGGGATCCAAGTCTGTTATGCATCTGTCGCTCATCTAGAGAGCAATGGACAGGTCGAGAGGGCCAATGCAGAGATCCTAAAGGGCCTCAAGACTCGCACATTCTCACACCTTGAGAAGCATGGTGCAAACTGGGTAGATGAGCTTTCGTGTGCACTGAGGGATAGCTGGACATCAACCAGCCGAGCCACGGGGGAAACGCCTTTCTTCCTGGTGTACGGGGCAGAGGTCGTCGCCCCCCCCCCCCCCCAGAAATTACCAGGGGCTGCCCCCGTGTCCGGGTGTATGACGAAGCCGCGCAGGACCAGCTCCGGCATGAAGACGTGGACCTCGTCGACGAGGGACGAGTGAGAGTGACTCTCCAAAATGCACGGTACAGGCAGACGCTCTGGCGCTACCACCAGAGGACCGTGCAGAGTAGGGAGCTAAGGGTAGGCGACCTGGTGCTGCGTCGCATACTCTCCCGGGAAGGGGCTAACAAACTCTCCCCCAGATAGGAGGGCCCCTTCCGGGTTACGGAGGTATGGCGCCCTGGGTGCGTCCGCCTAGCCACGGTGGATGGAGAGCGACTGCCCAACCCCTGGAACATCGAGCACCTCCGTAAGTTCTACCCCTAGACCGGCGTTAGGACAGTTTTCTTTCATTGTAAAAGGTACATGGTGCCTAGTAACGGTACTTAGGGTAACTAAGGCTCCGCGGACGAGGCTCTGAGTGCACATTTCGCTTAGCCTGGTCCAAAACCCTAAGTAGGTGCACTCGACTTCCTTTGTCGCCCAAGCTGGGTCGTTACCCTTGTAAAACCTGTCCCATCTTATGGGAAACCGCAATGAAAGATTGTTGTCCTACCCTGTATAGGGTTTCTCATTCAAAAAATTATCTTTAATTTTTATGATATTGCTATACGTTCCCTGTAGCTCGTGATCTATCATGAGCGCTGTCATTTTTCCCTGCTCTAGCAATAGTGGGAGCCTTGATGTCTGGTTGCAGGTGGGGTAGCTTGAGGTACCTGTAATGTGCCTAGGGCCTCGAATGTTCCCATACTCGGGGTAAGTGTCTCCAGATGGTCTCCCCCGGGAAAAGCTTACGCCGAGCGGGAGGTCCAGGGGCACAGCCTGCTTAGCCTGGTCCTATACCCTAAGCCTGTGCGCCCTGCCTCCCTAGTGCTATAGCTGAGTACTGGGGGCCAGATGGACCTCCCTTAAGTAGTACGAATAGCGAGTCCTAGGTGCAGACACACTGAATTACCCAAGCCCCATGAGTCAGCCCAAGATCGTAAGTCAAGCGACACTAAAAAGGAGCGGGGAAGCAATGACCAGCGGACAGAATTACTTCTACTGTTTTTTGATCTATACGCAGGTCTTATAGGAGTTCTCTCGGCCATAACCGTCAGAGTACCCACGAAGATGGTGGGCACCGCCGGACCAAGGCTCCGGTGGTACCCCCAGGGGGCCCGCCGTCGACGTTTCACAGAAGATGGTGGGCACCGCTGGACCAAAGCTCCGGCGGCACCCCCAGGGGGCCCGCCGTCGATGTCCCTGCACACTCAGTTACAACAATGCTACCTACGCATCCTAAGCTCCCCTGCAACCGTCCACCCTAACTTCTAGGTATCTGACAGGTGTGCCCATAACAACTGGCCACACCTGCCAGGGGGCCGCACACTCCGGGGGACGGCAGGTCCTGGAAGCTAAGGAACAACAAGCAACTAGAAGATATTGCTGGAAATAAAAGCATGCTGAGTATAAGAGGCACCCCAAGCATATTTTTTGTTCCAAAATAAAAAGTTTGCCACCACAAGCAATCACAGACAAAAGCTAAAAGAAACACAAAACATAAACAGCGCATGGGGAGCCCTCAGCGGCTCTGCTGGAACCTTGAGGTGATAAGCGCCACCGCATCTGAGACTTCAGACTTGGCGGCCTCTTCCCTCTCGGCGATGGGCCCCTCGAGGACCGGCTGCAAAGAGACATCAGGTTACCAGCTCCGGTAGTAGGGCAGGATCTGCGTTGCCACCTCCTGCACCAGCATCCTCCCTTCTGCCTCCAGCTGTTTGTCGATGATGGCCCCCAGCGAATGCATCCTCGAGCTGGTGGAGTCAAGTGCCGGGAACACCTGGCTCACCTCTTGCGTTGGTTCCCCCACGCGCACCGGGCTGAAGCCGAGCGGCACCAGAGCCAAGTCAGCGCGGCCAAGGAACTCCCAGACCTTCTGGGCCTCAGTAGAGCGCGACACTCGGAGCTCCTGCACCTCCTACTGGGCCGCCGCCAACGCTCGGGGGTGCTCGTCCAGGAACCGCTTCTCCTTGGCCGCCAGGGCCCTCTCGCGCTCGCTGACCTCCCGCTCGCGGCGGCTCAAGTCACCCTCCTTGAGGGCGACGTTGAACTCACGGTCCAGGAGGGCCTGGCGCTTGGCGAGCTGGGCTTGCTCCGCTTCAGCCAAGGCGGCATCCCGGTGGTCTAGCTCAGCGGTGGGGACCCTCGCCCCTTCCTGCTGGAGGACGAGCCAGCGGGAGGTCGCCTCCACCTCAGCCTACTTCGCCGCCAGCTCCTGCTCCCGTTCGGCAAGAGCAGCTTCCCGGTGAGACTGCAGTTGCTGAAGGTCCTCGCAGAACTGGAGACGGGAGCTGGCCTCAGCGTGTATAGTCGCGGCGTCCGCCTTCAGCTTCTGGGTGACGGCGTCCAGTTGAGCGATGAGCTGACGCTCCTGCTCGAGGATCTTCATCTCCTCCCGAACAACCGCCTCCCGCTGAGCTGCTCGGCTCTTCGCCAGCTGGGTCCGGGCCTCCAGGGTCCTCGCCCATTCCGGGAGTCGGTCATCCTCGTCTTCAAGCCGCCCTTTCTCCCGGGCGAGGGCCGCCTGAGCCTGCCGGAAGCCGGAGTAGGCCACGGCCATGGCCTCAGACTGGGGGAGGGGATCCACCGTAGCAGCGGGTCCTTGCCTCCCCACTTCTTCAATATCATCCTCCATTTGGAGGACCACTAGGGAGACGGGGACCAGAGCTCCTCCAATCGGAGAAGGGGGGGCCACCGCCGGAAACAGGCGCATCGCCCCCAAGGGCCCCCTCCCCAGCAGCGGCACCCGGGGCGGCGGCGCTAGCCAACGTAGCGGTGTCGGACGGTGCGGCGGCATCGGCCGGCTCAGAGTAGCTGGTGGATGCGGAGTCGTTGGCGGGCGCGGTGACAGTCGTCGGCACGTGCGGCTAGGCTTCAGCACCCGCTGTGGGGGTCTCGGGCACGGAGGCCCAGGGCACCCCAGCGGCAATAGCCCGGTGCATCGGAGCGGAGCCTGAGGCTGCAGAGGAGCCCCGCGAGCTGGCTGGAGCTGCATACCCTCCAGCAGAAGGGCCCGCGGGCGGAGAAGGAGTAGTTGTAGTGGTGCTGAAATCAAGCAAACCCGGATCATAAGAAAATGACAGGGTAAGTGCACAGCAAAGAGCACCCAAGATAAAATCTATACTGACTTACCGGGGGATGTTGAAGTTCCACCGCTTCCCGAAAGGGTTGGGGGGGGGGGGGTTCAGACCCCCCGAACCCGCAGTGGGGGCCGCTGAGTGTGCTGGGGGCCCCTGTGGTGGAGGAGTCGGCAGCACCCCCGAAGTCGGGCGGTCCTCCGAACGGCGAGGGAGCACTGGGGTCCCGTCGGCGTTGAGGAGCCTCCCCCTCTTGTGCGTCGAGGACTCGGGCGGCAGAGTGGCGCCATCGGTGCCCCCTGACGACGAATGCTGCAGGGCTCCAGCGTCCAGACAAGGAGTGGAGGGGGCCGGCGGTGGCGACCGGGCGCGCTTCTTGGGGGTCAGGTCCGACACCTGAACCGGTGCTTCCCTTTCCCCTTGTCAACAGAGGAGCCGTCGCCTCCCCATTGACGGTGTTGGGGCCTGCCTGAGGCGTCGTTGCTTGAAGGATATTCGTCGCTTGAGGGAGCCCCGCCACCCTCAGCGTCATCGACGATGTTGACCCCCCAGAATGGGTCCCCGATTTGGCGCTGCGCCAGCCCGGACTCGTCAAGTGTCGGCATCGTCTTCAGCAACTGCCTCCTCAGCTCGGAGTCTGAGCACAAGGGGCGGCAGGCCATCGGAAGAGCCAACTCCTCGAGGGAAATGTCGTCGGGGCAGACCTGGTTCAGCATGTCGTGCAGCTGCTGCTCGCCCAGGTTGGAGTCGGGGCCAGTATCGAGCCGGGTGCAGTCCGATAGGCCGGTGAACATCCACGCCGGGCAGGTGCAGCGCTGGAGCGGAGCTATGCGGCGGGACATGAAGTCCCTCAGCACCATGGCAGACGACAGCCCGTGGTCCGCCAGCATCTGGATCCTCTCCAACACCGGGTTGAATGCCTCCTCCAGCTCTGGGCGCTCCTCCCAGAATGACCGCTCGGAGTAGGGGATCCCGGTGGGGAGGCACATCCGTTCGTGGGCTTCGACCTTGGCGATCATCCAATCTTCGCGCCACTGCTCCCATCGTGCAGAGTTGAAGGAAGCAATGTACCTCGTGGGGGCCTAAGTGCGGCGCTGAAAGTAGTAGGTGCCAAGATGCTCCTTGGAGCTTCTGCCGGTGGGCCTCAGTACAAAAAAGTACCTGAAGAGCTTCACCGACGGCATCACCCACACGAACATCTCACAGAGGTGAGCAAAGACCGCCAGCATGGCGATCGAGTTTGGCGCAAGGTGGTGGAGTTGGAGGCCGAAGGTCTCCAGGAGCATGACCAGGAAGGCGGATGCAGGCGGGATGAAGCCGGCCAGCACGTACGACGAAAAAAGCACCATCTCCCCGGCGGAGAGGCTCAGCGGCAGCCTCCTGGGACGGAGCCACTTCTCTTGCTCAGGAGCGTGCCAGCTGAGAAGCCGGCGCATGGGGGCCAGGTCAGCGGACCAAGACAGCCGGGACTTGGGCAGGATGTTCACCATGAGGATCGAAGGAGGAGGCTCTAGAAGGGGAGATCGGGAGCTAGAGTGCAAGAACTGGGCTTGGGGCAAGAAGGCACGAGCGCAAGGATGCAGAAGCGGAAGAAAGGACCCTTAGGGGGAAAGGTCTCTTTCTATTCACCTCTGCAAGCCAACAGACGCAGTGTGTGAATCACCGCAGCCTCAGTAGAAGAGCAACAGACCCACATAGGCAATGACGTGAGGGCCCAGATCGCTCAACAAAGAAGGCGAGTCGGGTGGCTAACTATGCGGGAGATAACTCGGCGGTTTCTGAAAAGGCAAAAGTAGCATAAGTGCAGGAGCCTCCTTGGGAACCACCGCAGTTAAAGCACGATTGAATGCGGAAGTCATGTCGCGTGGCGCCTGTACAGTGCCTCCGCTTACCAGGAGGAGACGCGTCGCCACAATGGCAGGGACGTGTCGCCCGGGGAACTGCCCCGAATTGGAATCAAAAGAGTTGCACGGGAAGATAAGGAAGGAGACCCCACCTGCGATATCGACGACTCTCCCGAGGTGGGCTCGGGGGCCACTGTCAGTACCCCGCAGACCGGGTACCGCCACGCACAAGGAGAAAACGGTTAAGGACTCGGCCTCTACTTAAGAGTCTGAATCCGAGGCTGCCACGTCATGGAGGGAAGGACCAGATCCTACCTCTCCACCGGGGCAGGCTCTCGGGCTGCCGCGTGGCCGGCAGGACTGGACCCTCGCCTCCCCGCTGAGGCGGGCTCGCTTCCTCGAGGGGAAAACTACCAGAACTACCACATGGCCCATAGGGTTGATCCTCCACCGCTCCACAGGGGTGGGCTCTGGATGCGCCACGTGGCTTGTACCATCGAGTGCTCGACTCCCCACAGAGGCAGGCTCCGGCGCAACCACGTGGCGGACAGCCAACTCAGTGCGGTAGGACGCCGCAGTAAAGGAAGGCGTGCGCTGCTCAAAAAGGCATTAAAGTACGCGCGCCTTCCCCAGGTGAAGCGGAGTCACGCATGCGTAAGTCAAGGATCCAGTGTCCTGTATTGTCCAAGTAGCCGGTACAATCCCACGCCGCAAGACGGACGAATGGGCCGCAAGGACAAGACGGGCGGGACGTGCACCGCCATCATGACCAACTATGTGCAGCCCTGGCACACGACGCGGCGGAACGGTGCATTGACGCCCCTGACAAAGGGAAGTAGATAGCATTTAATCCTAGATCTGGTATAGGAGTTGGCTCTCCCCGGGATCACCTGTCGGGCCCCGGGGCCCACCTTGTGACTGCAGAGTCCTTGAACTATAAAAGGACTCAGCAGGCGACCTTGGCAAGGGATCAAGAAAAATCAGACTAAGACTCATACACGCTCAAGCAAGGCAATACAAAAACACTCCCGTGGACGTAGGGTGTTACGCTCCAGCGGCCCGAACCACGTAAAACCCTCTGTGTCCACCATCTTGCTACGTTCAATCTCCTGGGACTAGCCCTCGTGAATCCAAAGAACCTCCGTGGGAAGCTCTCTAAGCAAGTTCGAGGCAAGTGTCGTTTAAGACCTTCGACACCCTCGTTGGTCAAACTGACCGAGCAAAGACCCACCATTGAGTTTGCTCATCGCACCCTTCTAATGGGTGAGGATTGCCCTTACTGGTAATTTCGTCTAATATCTTATTCCATTTCTGGACTTTGGGGGCATATCCGGCAGACCCCAAACGATGATGGTATTTGTTCTTTTTTGCAAGATATGACCTAGTTGCACTTAGAGCTTTAGCATCAGGTGTGCTCTTTTGACGAACAAACTCTTGCCACTGAGCTTGTGTGATTTTTCCCATCTTCCTCGGGCTAGGGACCTTATCGGCCTTAACATAAGCATTCATTTCACTCTTCCAGCCATGAAACTTCTTGCCGCAAGAGGCCAATGTTGCTTTCTTTACAGCTTCTTCTGTGCCTTTCGGGAACTTGAATTGTTTCTTTATCCTTTCCCACAACTCATTCTTGGTCTGCTCGGGTAATTTCCTCCAATTCTCGGTTGTGATCGGCACAATCTCCCTAACAAGAAAACCGCATGCATTACGGTACTTGGTAACTGAATCCAGTGGTTCTTGGGGAAGCCCACCTGGACCGACCCTTGTTATGTACATGATGCGGTCCAATGGATCCTTATTGGGACCTCGTTGCCCTCGTTTCTGCTTGAGTGAAGTTGAGGATTCATCCATTGGAGAACCTTCTGCGGTTTTAGGAGCCGATGTCACCTCATTGTCTTTGCGATTAATCTTGGTAGAAAAGAATTATAAGACTTCGTATACTTGAAAACCAACATTAACTTGAACTGCTGAAGTTAAGATTCGTGATCCATACCACTTCGGCAGGATCATATTCCGGGTTTAGATCCTCTGAAGTCTTTTTAATTTTTATATTCGGAAAAGGATATGATGGACTATGATAGGAGCCTGAACTGCTGGAGTCAGTAAACTCCATATTGTCTTCTTTATTGTTACTACCAGGACCAGTCTTCTTAGGGTTTTCCATGCTAGAACTAATAAGACAAAAAATCTAATAAATGGCATATTAACTCTACATGAAGTGTTGCATGAAGAAAAAGATGGAAGCATTCTAGGATTTGATAAGGCATTATAGGGTTTAAGGCGACTGACCAAAAGGTTCCTATACATTGCGAGGGTGACAAGCATGTTAAAGTTGCTCACCAGCAATGGCAATTTTATCTTCTTATTCTAAATAGGCTAGATTCATTCAGAGTGGCGACCATGTTCTTGAGGTTTACTAGGCGGCGCCTAGCTCCGGACCTATAACTGATCAAGCTGTGACACCCGATTCCGAATATGAACCAAGCGTAATGCATATGTGTGCCCAGGAAGTTCATCACACATATACGGTTGCATCACAAACGATATACAGAATTTAACCACGTCTTAACTATTAAATAAGTACTTTATTACAATAATCCAATTGTTCACGAATGATAAAACTCTAAATAATGCAGCGGAAAATAAACTAAGCAGTACGACTCCAATCCACAGGCAATTGACGGCGGTACGCAACCTAGTACTCCACGTGATCCTCAGGGTACTCCCAATTGTCTCCAGTAGCTGTTGGGGGGGATTGCAAGGGTGAGTACATGTCGTACTCAGCAAGTGTGGAAAGTATGACATGTGGCTAATTCAAATGTCGAATGTAATGGCTAAGTGCTGAAAAGTACAGTAAAACATTTGAAAAGCATTATACTATGTCTATGTGAAACAATCCCATCATAACCATCATATTAACAAATATAAACCATATCCAATTATTGCCAACATCACCATTATCCATGTCCAATTACCATAACTCAAATTCATATCCATGACCATAATCCATAAACCATAACCATTACCAACCCATAACCATAAACCAACCATAACCATCCCAAATCCCAATTCCAATTCCAACTCTAATCATGTAGGTCATCCAGGCGCTCATAACCGGGAGCACGGCTATCACGATAGTTTTAAACACTCTGCAGAGGTTGTACCACTTTACCCACATGTTTGTGATTTCATCACCTTTCGATGACTAAGAAACCTCCATTATGCCATCTCACACTTCCGTAGGTGTGTGGCCAAGAGATCACAAAATAGCCTTTCAAAAGGGACTACTAGTATGTACGGGCCCACTAAGGTTTCACCGGCAGGCTTGAATCTCCATTCTCCCACCCACGAGCCCACTCGTGTGCCATGCGGATCCCAGGGCAGTCCTCCTCGACTCCTATTCCCCGCGCCATCCAATGGTCCATACAATACTAGCAGCACTCCTAATTATTCAGCTACGCCGCACCCATACTTGGCCTTGTGGTGGCACTGTTGACCTGGCATATTCTCGCATGAACCGGTCCTTAGATCTAAGGCAAGCAAACCACCATAACATCCAACCCATCCACAAAACCATGCTTGCTTAGATCACCCATCGTATTGACCAGTTCACATTAACCATAATATCATCGATGCATAATTAAATGTGTGTTTGCCATCCCAATCAATTAAGCGAAGCAAAAAGGTAAAAACCCTTCCCGACTCTCTACCATAAATCCCAGGTGACAAGGGTGGTCAAACAAAACTAGTAAACTTCCTACCATAGGATTCCCACCAATTTGACACAAGCATGCAGTTTGCAAACAAAACATTTAATAAAACAGGATCAATATGCTTCAAGGACACTTGCCTTGCTCCGGCGGATAGGGTTGCTCAAGCGCTTCGAAGTCTTGATTTTGAAAATCCTCGTACACGATCTCTTGAGCACTTCCCTCTACTCACGATCACACATACAAGAAAATTCATACAATTCAATATGATGCACACAAAATAATCAACATGCAATGACATGCATGCATGCACAATTCAATAATCAATTAACTATGGTTGTTTATTAATTAGATGCGACTAGTTCATACGTGTTCATATGAGATTACGGGGGTTTTAGCGGGGATTAATGCTGCTGAAATTAAAAAGATGACACAACTACGATCAAATTATGCCTATTAGGTTCAATATGATCGCTAAAATTCGCATCGGGAACATGGCCTACCGTAGATGCCTTGGCTTCGACGATCGCAGGATGGGGACGATGCGTAGACGAAGTAGATGCGTGAGATCCTCCGGCGGCACGACGACGGCGGCGCGATGGCGACGACGATCTCCGGCGGACGGCGGCGCCCTCCTCTTTTTCTTCCTCTTCTTCCCCTTCTTTTCCTCCTTTTTCTTCCCTGGGCGCAGCCCTCTGGTTCTCTGTACCGGCAGTTTTTCTTCTCTGGGAGGCGGCGGCGGCTGTTCTGCGGTATCGGGGAAAAAACCACGGAGGCTGCGGTATTTTATAGGCGCGGGGGGGCTCTCGATCGGGGGTCGAGTCGGTTCCGGGAATCACGCGCGGGCGTAAGCGAGCGGGAGTCACGATTTTGTCGGCGGGAATCAGGAGGCGGGAATCGGGAGGCGGGGTCGGACGCGGGGGCGGGCGGCCGAGCCGGGGCGGGGTCGCGCGCTGGCGGCGCGGAAGGCCGGGGCGGGGTGGGACCGGGAGCGCGGGGGGGGGGGGGGGGGGGGGGTGATACGGCGGGTGGGGCGCGTGCGGCGTAAGCCGCATCTGGGTGGCGTGGCCAGCGGGGCCCAGGCGGGCGCGCGCGGTACGCGGGAGCCGGGGCTACGGGGTTGGCTGGCTGGGCCAGCTCGGCCTGGCCAGCGGCGGTTTCTTTCTTTTTTTTCTTTTTTTTATTTATTCTTTTCTTTTATAACTAAATATTAATATATATTATATATTTTTTATATATATTATTATATATATTGTTTATACATATATTTATATATATTGTTTATACATATATTTATATATATTTTTATTATTATTATTTTTTATACTTTTTCCCCATTGCAAGTTTCAGGCTATAACTATTATTTTCTTTTTCTTCTTTTGCTACACTATATATGTATGTTTTATGTTTTATTATTTTTCTTTCATTCTACTAATGTTTAGTGCATGATCATGTATGCAATGCATGATGCGAAAATTTAGGGTGTTACAAACCTACCCCCTTAAAGTGAATCTCGCCCTCGAGATTCGATAGCGTGGAGAAAAGGTGAGGGAATTCTGCCTTCAAGTCTTCTTCACGTTCCCATGTAGCTTCGGCTTCCGTATGGTGTTTCCATTGCACTTTGCACCAACGGATCCTCCTATTTCTCGTGACCCTTTCCTTCATGTCCAAAATCTTGATAGGTTGCCCGACATAGGACAAATCCTCCTGAAGTTCTAACTCGTCCATCGGCACTTGTTCTTCTGGTACCCTGAGACACTTCTTGAGTTGAGAGACGTGAAATACGTCGTGTACATCGGAGAGATACATCGGCAGCTCAAGTCGATATGCCACTTCTCCTTGTTTGTCCAAAATCTTGAATGGTCCGATGTAACGTGGTGCTAGTTTTCCTTTGACGTTAAACCGTCGCTGACCTCTGATAGGTGACACTTTGAGGTATACAAAATCTTCAACTTCAAAAGTCAGACACCTTCGCCTATTATCAGCATAACCTTTCTGTTGAGACTGGGCAGCCTTTAAGTTTTCCCGTATTATTTGGACTTGCCTTTCAGCATCTTGTAACACGTCGGGACCAAACACTTGATTCTCTCTGGTTTCATTCCAAAACAAGGGAGTCCTACACTTCCTTCCGTACAATGCTTCGTAGGGTGACATTTTCAGACTTACTTGATAGCTATTGTTGTAAGAGAATTCAGCGTACGGCAAACTTTTATCCCAACCTTTCCCATGCTTTAATGCACAAGCTCTTAACATGTCTTCCAAAATTTGGTTGGTCCTCTCGGTTTGTCCATCTGTTTGAGGGTGATACGCAGAACTGAAGTTCAACCTTGTTCCCATTGCTTCATGCAATTTCTGCCAAAATCTGGAGGTAAACTGAGAACCTCTATCCGAGACTATCTTCTTCGGTACTCCATGTCGACACACAATATGCTCCATATACAATTCAGCTAGCTTTGCAGTGGTATATGTAGTCTTGACAGGGATGAAGTGAGCTGATTTTGTCAACCGATCCACAATAACCCATATTGAATCATAGCCAGACTGAGTTCGCGGTAATCCAACTATAAAGTCTATACCAATCTCTTCCCACTTCCACTCCGGGATCTTTAATGGTTGTAACAATCCGGCTGGCTTTTAATGTTCATCTTTAACTCGTCAGCACACATCACAAAGTGCAACATATTCGGCTATGTCCTTTTTCATGTTGGCCCACCAATAGCATGTCTTTAAGTCCTTGTACATCTTCGTACAGCCAGGATGAATTGAGTAAGGCGAGTCATGTGCCTCCTTCAATATTGTTTCCCGAATATGCCTAACATTAGGTACCACAATCCTCTTTCCAAGCCATAAGGTACCCTGTTCGTCCTCATCAAATCTGAATTATTTTCCTTCTTAGGTCCTTTCCTTGATTTCATGTATTTCCTTGTCCTTTGTTTGTCCTTCCCGTATTTCTTGCTCTAATGTTGGGTTGACTTCCATCGTTCCCATCTCATTTATGAATCCAAGGTTCAACCGTTCGAACTCCTTGCATAACTCGGATGGTAACTCTCGAACTGTGAGTTGATGACTTACTCCTTTTCGGCTCAAAGCATCAGCCACTACGTTGGCCTTCCCTAGGTGATAGTTGATTCCCACGTCATAATCCTTGATGAGCTCCAACCATCGGTGTTGCCTCAGATTCAGATCCGTTTGCGTAAATATGTACTTGAGACTCTTGTGATCTGTATAAATCTCAAATCGGTGACCAAAAACATAGTGTCTCTATATCTTCAAGGCGTGTACCACGGCTGCGAGTTCAAGGTCGTGTGTAGGATAATTCAACTCATGTTTCTTTAGTTGCCTCGATGCATAAGCTACCACTTGGCCTTCTTGCATGAGCACACATCCTAATCCTTGTCTTGATGCATCACAATATATATCAAAACTCTTGCTCACGTCCGGTAATACTAACACTGGCGCGGTTGTCAACATTTTCTTTAACTCCTCAAAGCTATCCTGACAAGCTTGAGTCCATCGGAATGCCTTCCCTTTCATGAGTAATTCGGTCATAGGCTTGGCTATTTTGGAGAAATCCTTGATGAATCGGCGGTAATATCCAGCCATTCCAAGGAAACTCCGAATTTCCTTGACATTCTGTGGCGGTTCCCACTTAAGCACATCTCTCACCTTCCCTGGGTCAACTGATACTCCTCCTCCAAAAATAATATGGCCTAAGAAAGAAACTTCCCGTAACCAAAATTGACATTTACTAAACTTGGCATACAATTGGTGTTCCCGTAACTTCTGCAATGTAAGCTTCAAGTGTTCTTCATGTTCTTCCTCGCTTCTCGAGTATATCATAATGTCATCGATGAACACTACAACGAACTTATCCAGATATTCCATGAAGACCTTATTCATGAGATACATAAAGTACGTAGGCGCGTTTGTCAATCCAAATGACATGACAGTGTACTCATAAGATCCATATCGTGTCCAAAATGCTGTCTTGGGTATATCCGATGGTCTAATCTTCATTTGGAAGTATCCTGACCGCAAGTCGATCTTGGAGAAGATACAGGCACCCTTCATTTGGTCGAACAAATCCTCAATACGGGGCAGTGAGTACTTGTTCTTGATTGTCACTTCGTTGAGAGACCTATAGTCCACACACATCCTATGGGTTCCATCCTTCTTATCTACGAAGAGTACTGGGGCTCCCCTCGGGGATGATCTTGGGCGTATAAAACCCTTCTCTAGCTGCTCTTGAATTTGCTTCTTGAGCTCTGCTAATTCCTTAGGAGGCATCCTATACGGCCTCTTAGCTATAGGTGCAGTTCCGGGTATCAACTCAATGGCGAATTCTATGTCACGATTAGGTGGCATACCTGGCAACTCATCTGGAAACACGTCCGGGTACTCGCGAACGATCGGAATGCTTTCCAATGTCACTTCTTCCACGTGATTCAGCACCGCTTTCTCTATTGCAGGTTGGGCTGCCTCAACTTCGATGCGTGTACCATGTTCACTCGTCAACTGCACAATCCTCTCGGCACATTGAATGACTCCATTATACTTGCTCAGCCAGTCCATTCCAAGTATTATGTCTATTCCTTGGGAGTCCAATACTATGAGGTTTGCGAGAAAGTCTACCCCCCTTATTTTAATGCTTACTTTCGGACATACTATATTTGTCCTCATCTCTCCGCCAGGAGAACTTACTAGCATAGTTTGCTTCATATGAGATATAGGCAAATTGTACTTGGCAACATACTTTGACGAGATGAATGAATGAGATGCTCCTGAATCAAATAAAACAGTCGCGGGGTTGGAGTTGGCAAGAAACATACCAATCACGACGTCATCAGCTTGCTGGGCTTCCTCAATAGAGACATGATTCACATTGCCACAAGCAAAATTTTGCTGTCCACGGTTGCCTTGTGGTGCTCCTCCATTTGGTCGCGGGTGATTTGGCCTTGGTGCATTGTTCATAGGTCCATAGTTTCTCCTGGGGCATTAACTTGCAAAGTGTCCGGGTTCTCCACACACATAGCATGTCTTACCGCCCGTAGCATTAGTGTAACACCCTCATTTTCATGCATCATGCCCTACATGCACTCATATACATGTTTAACATTAACCCATAACAAGAGGAACAAGTTTAAAATTGATTTGGAGCAAGACCGCACTTAAAAATGTAGGAAAGTGCGGACTAGTCCGGTTTTGCTGAGGACTAGTCCGATTTCTCTCTGTCTAAAAACGGACTTGTCCGTTTTTGCTGCGGATTAGTCCGATATTTGCCCCTGGAAAATTTCGGACTTGTCCGATCTTGTGCGGACTAGTCCGATGTTCCACGAATCCTTGAAAATTTGCTAAGTCCCTGGACTTTTCCGGACTAGTCCGGTGTCCCAACGGACTTGTCCGTTTTCCTTTCTGACTAAGATCGGACTTGTCCGATTTTAGGCCAGACTTGTCCGATTTTCTCTCTGGACGACTTCGGACTAGTCCGGTCCTGTCCGGACTTGTCCGATATTTCGTGACTCCGAGATTGACCTTTTGTTTTACGACTTGTTTCTTGGGTTTCACGTCAAGTGGGCCTAGGGACGTCGTGCCCAACTCTTTTAGAGCCCATGTGGGACTCTAAACCGGCCTCTACTCATCCCAAAACTCGAAATCCATCTAACCCTAGCCTCCACCTCTTTATAAATGACCCCACCCCTTGGTTGGACGTCTATTTGCCACTTTTCCACCCACCCAAACCCTAGTTCGTGGGGAGCCACCATCAAGGAGGGAGGAGAAGATCCCAAACAAGAAGAAGAAGAGGAGGAAATGAAGGAGGATCAAGATCTCCACCAAGTTTCGTCCTTCACCACCAATTCATCTCCAAGTTCATCACCAACCCTAGATCATCAAGATCCAAGTGTTACCTCCAAGTTTATTGGTTCATTGGAGTTCTAAACACCTGGTATACCTTCTATTATCTTTTCCTTACGTGCATTCAACCCCTAATCTCCGAATTTACGTCGATCTAGAAAACCCTAATCTGCTGATCTCGTCAAGTGCGGACTTGTCCGGTCCCTAGCGGACTAGTCCGATCTTTCTGGTTAAATTGTGTTATATTGATTCTAAAAATTTGATCTAATCGAATCCAAACCTGTATAAACTTGTTAAAAGCTATTAGAACTAGTTAGTTATCATTAAAAGCAATCAATTAACAAGTTCTACCTTGCATTTGCATTAATCATGCATGTCATATCATATTGAGTAATATTTGTGCACTCTTTGATTGTGTTTCTTGTCTTGTATGTTTATTGTGTGGATTAGACGGATTTGCGCTAGAGAGTGCCACGGAGGATCTACAGCATCAAGAGTTTGAAGGCTTTGACCCTAATCAACAGCAAGAGCAAGGCAAGTGTCCTTGAAGCATATTGATCCTGTTTTAGAATAAATGTTTTGTTTGCAAAACTGCATGCTGTGTCAATTTGATGGGAATCCTATGGTAGGAAGTTTACTAGATTTGCTAAACCAACCTTGTCACCTGGAATTTATGGTAGAGAGAGTCGGGAAGGCTTTTTACTTTTTGCTTCGCTTAATCAACTGGGATGGAAAACAACTATACCAATCAATTTATTTATGCATGGATGAGATTATGGTTAACATGAACTGGTTAAATATGGTATGGTAATGGGTGATCTAAGCAAGCCTGGTATGTGGATGGGTTGGATGTTATGGTGGTTTGCTTGCTTTAGATCTAAGGACCGGTTCATGCGAGAATAAGCCAGGACTACAGTGCCACCACGAGGCCAAGTATGGGTGCGGCGTAGCTGATTAATTAGGGATTTGCTAGTGCTGTTTGGACCATTGTGGGTGCTCGGGGAAAGGGGTAGTCGGATTGGGTTTGTTGATGATTGGTGGGACTACCCTGGGATCCGAATGGCTCAAGAGGGGGCCCTTGGTTGAAGATGTGCTCTGCGGGAGACATCGCCACCGGTGAAACCTCAGTGGGGTCTAAATAGGCTAGTAATCCCTTTGTAAAGGCTATTTTGTGATCTCTTGGCCACACACCAACGGAAGTGTGTAATGTGACCGACGGGTCATGGGCATAAGGGAGGTTCTTAGTCACCGAAGGGTGATGAAATCACGAACACGTGGGTAAAGAGGTACAAACTCTGCAGAGTTAATTAAAACTATCATGATAGCCGTGCTCCCGGTTATGAGCACCTGGACAACTTCCATGATTAGAGGCAAATTGGAATTTGGGATGGTTATGGTTGGGTAATGGTTAAGGTTGATATTATGGTTATGGTTTGGTGATGGTTATGGTTTGGTAATGGTTATGGATTAATCTCTGGTAATGAATATGGTTATTCGCAATGGTGAAATCTGGACTTATTGATGATGGTAATGAATTCAGTTTGGTATTATGGTATTACTCGTGATTATGATTGGTTTATTTCACATACTTATACTATATTGCTTTTCAAACGTTTTAATGTACTTTTCAGCACTTTACCATTATTATTGTCGTCATTTGAATCAGCCACATGTCATACTTTCCACACTTGCTGAGTACGACATGTACTCACACTTGCAATCCCCCCCCCCCCCAACAGTTGCAGGTCATAATTGGGAGTTTAATGGTGATAATGCGGAGTTCTAGGCCGTGTCTACCGTCAGCTTTGCCTGTGGTGTTGATTGGAGCTGCGCATACATACCCTGTCGCTCATGCTGCTTAGTTTGCTTAATTAGTTTATTTCCGCTGCATTAGTTGAACTTGTCATTAATATTCATTAGAGCTTGTATTCGAGGATGATATGGTTTGTGTAATAAATCTGATAATTAATCTTGTTCTGTGGTAATTTTCTGTATACTCGTTTGTGATTGCACTCGTATATGTGTGATGAACATCCTGGGCACACATATGCGTTAGCTTGGTTCAGTTTTCGGAACCGGGCGCCACAATTAGGGAAGTTTGGGCGCAGCTGGTTTTGAGCATTTGCCGCCATGTTAGGACGCGGTGCAGGTGGCACAGTATAGCGAGGCGCTTGCATGGTGGGGCGTTGCTGCGGTGGCTGATTTGGGCGGGGCGGATAAGCAGTGCGGTATGCAGGAGCAGATGGGTTGTATTGTGGTGCAGTAGGTGGTGCATAGCGGGGGCAAACATTGCTTCCTTGCTGCGGTCCATGATGTGGCATCTTCCTCTAGTTGTCCTGCTCCATCTCACGAATCTTGTTCTCAACCACAATAGCCTTGTCAACCAGCTTTTGGAAGTTTGGATAATCAGTATTGAGCAACTGGACTTGAATTTCATTGTTGAGACCCCTCATAAACAAATATTGCTTCCTACTATCAGTTTTGATGTCTTCTGGAGCATATCTTGATAATTGAGTGAATTTGTTGAGATACTCACTCACGCTCATCCTTCCTTGCCTGAGATTTTCAAAATCTTGTCTTCTCAGTATCATAACACCTTCAGGTACATAGTGGGAACGGAAACTCTGCTTAAACTCAGCCCAAGTGATTGCCTCCTGATTATCATGAGCGTTGCAAAGAGCTTCCCACCAGTCAGCGGCTGCTCCAACTAGTTGATGTGATGCAAAGAGAACCTTCCCCCTATCAGTGCACTGGACAATAGCAAGTTTCTTCTCAACAGACTTCAGCCAATCATCAGCTTCCATTGGGTCTGTGGCTTGTGCAAAGGTAGGCGGTCTGGTCCTCATGAACTCTCCCAATCGGTTGTGAGGAGGCAGGGGTGGCGGTGGAGGCATGTGGGGCTGATTGTTCTTATTGCCAGCCTGCAGTTGTCCCATAGTTTGTATCATGGTCTGCATGAGCTGGTTCTGCATAGCTAACAGTTGTTCAATATTGATAGCTCCATGAGCATGTCCCTGGTTGTTCTGAGGTACTTCATTGCGCTCCTCCTCATCGTTGGCATCCCTTTGGTTACGAGTTCTCACCATCTGTTGGCGAAAGAAGGGTGGGGACAGAAGGATTTAGAATTTGGAAGGAAACGTCCCAACTATATGCATCAAGGTATGTGACACTAAATAATCCTTTATTAACATAGACCTATATTATGAGGATGTGGACAAGTGCCGAAGCATTCCACAACTCTCTACTAAGCACACAAGCACTCAAACAAGCACCAAACAAAATTGACAAAAATCCTAAAAGAAGTAACACAACTCAAGGTCACACAAGTATATCTACGTCGCTCTTATTTAACTAATGGGGGTGTGCCTATCCTTGAGTCGTGGCATAGGTCGAGGACTACTCGTTGTCAAGCGGAAACTCCTTCGGGTCCTCGTCGTCGTCGTCGGGGTCCTCGGGGTCCTCGGGGTCCTGTGGTGGTGAGGCAGCAGGCGGCGGTGGTGCGGTAGATGCCACACTGGAAGGCTCCTCGTTGGAGGACTCCTCAGAAGACGACTCACGCTGACCGTTGCGACGGTCTGGAGAGTCTGGGGTCCACATCGGGGTGTCGGACGCGTAGTCATCCGGGTCCTCGTTGGTGATCCGACGATACCTCCTGATTATCGCCTCGTGGCGCTGGGCGAGGTCACGTCCATCCTGAATCTCCTGATGCGCCCTCTGAAGTCGGGCGCTGAGTTGGGCCACGTCGTCAACAGTCTGACGAGACTGCGGGAGGTCCAGGGGTCCCTCCACGTGCCTGGAGATGAAGCGCACAGTGCCACTGGGACGCTGCGGAATGAAGGCGTGCACCGTGTCCTCCAGACGGAAACGGCGGGCGTGACTCCAAAAGGTGGCTGCTTCCCAGCTAGCATCCTGCTCCGCAGATCGGCGGGAGCTCCTCCAAGCAGGACTGTTGTGGGTCTTCACCAACTCATCACCATAGTAGATGTAGATCTTGCAGCTCCACTCCTTCCTGCCGGGGCGCTGCACTCCAGTGGTGTGGTAGGAGAGCGAGAGGCTATGGTGACGGTAGCCAGCCTCGCGGAGTAGGGCACGGAGACGATGTCGCAGTTGTCCTACGCCCTGCCGTCAGAACGGATCACCACGGGGTGACAGGGGTCGATGGCCGGGAGAGCGACTGGCCAACCTATGCGGGGGCACAAGTCCACCGGTCGACTTACAGGGGGTTGTCTTGGTGCAGGCCATCTACAGAAAACAAGAATACATTAGAGGAAAAAGGAAATAACGAAATACAAATCTGAAAATTTCAGCAGCTAAAATGGCGGAAAAAGAGCGGTGCAGCGGTTCCAAAAGAACGAAAAAATAGAGAGAAAAAATACAGCAGCCAACACAATAATTTTACCCACACATAACAGCGGGAAAACACACTTTTTCCGCGAAAATTTAAGCAGCAAAACAGCAGCACTTAATATTGCTCACTTCTGAAAATTTTTATCAAAAACGCAACAGCGATCAATAATTTTTGCAGCTGAAAATAAGGGAACAGAACAGCAGCAAAAAATTTCGAAAATAGCAGATTAGAAGAGTGTTCCTAAGTGCTCTAGAATGTCCAATCTACCTAGGCTTGCGTCCTACAGTCAACCTGGCTCTGATACCAATTTGTGACACCCGGTTCCGAATATGAACCAAGCGTAACGCATATGTGTGTCCAGGAAGTTCATCACACATATACGGTTGCATCACAAACGATATACAGAATTTAACCACGTCTTAACTATTAAATAAGTACTTTATTACAAAGTTCACGAATGATAAAACTCTAAATAATGCAGCAGAAAATAAACTAAGCAGTACGACTCCAATCCACAGTCAATTTACGGCGGTACGCAACCTAGTACTCCACGTGATCCTCAGGGTACTCCCAATTGTCTCCAGTAGCTGTTGGGGGGGGGATTGCAAGGGTGAGTACATGTCGTACTCAGCAAGTGTGGAAAGTATGACATGTGGCTAATTCAAATGTCAAATGTAATAATGGCTAAGTGCTGAAAAGTACAGTAAAACATTTGAAAAGCATTAAACTATGTCTATGTGAAACAATCCCATCATAACCATCATATTAACAAATATAAACCATATCCAATTATTGCCAACATCACCATTATCCATGTCCAATTACCATAACTCAAATTCATATCCATGACCATAATCCATAAACCATAACCATTACCAACCCATAACCATAAACCAACCATAACCATCCCAAATCCCAATTCCAATTCCAACTCTAATCATGTAGGTCATCCAGGCGCTCATAACCGGGAGCACGGCTATCATGATAGTTTTAAACACTCTGCAGAGGTTGTACCACTTTACCCACATGTTTGTGATTTCATCACCTTTCGATGACTAAGAAACCTCCATTATGCCATCTCACACTTCCGTAGGTGTGTGGCCAAGAGATCACAAAATAGCCTTTCAAAAGGGACTACTAGTATGTACGGGCCCACTAAGGTTTCACCGGCAGGCTTGAATCTCCATTCTCCCACCCACGGGCCCCCTCGTGTGCCATGCGGATCCCAGGGCAGTCCTCCTCGACTCCCATTCCCCGCGCCATCCAATGGTCCATACAATACTAGCAGCGCTCCTAATTATTCAGCTACGCCGCACCCATACTTGCCCTTGTGGTGGCACTGTTGACCTGGCATATTCTCGCATGAACCAGTCCTTAGATTTAAGGCAAGCAAACCACCATAACATACAACCCATCCACAAAACCATGCTTGCTTAGATCACCCATCGTATTGACCAGTTCACATTAACCATAATATCATCGATGCATAATTAAATGTGTTGTTTGCCATCCCAATCAATTAAGCGAAGCAAAAAGGTAAAAACCCTTCCCGACTCTACCATAAATCCCAGGTGACAAGGGTGGTCAAACAAAACTAGTAAACTTCCTACCATAGGATTCCCATCAATTTGACACAAGCATGCAGTTTGCAAACAAAACATTTAATAAAACAGGATCAATATGCTTCAAGGACACTTGCCTTGCTCCGGCGGATAGGGTTGCTCAAGCGCTTCGAAGTCTTGATTCTGAAAATCCTTGTACACGATCTCTTGAGCACTTCCCTCTACTCACGATCACACATACAAGAAAATTCATACAATTCAATATGATGCACACAAAATAATCAACATGCAATGACATGCATGCATGCACAATTCAATAATTAATTAACTATGGTTGTTTATTAATTAGATGCGACTAGTTCATACCTGTTCATATGAGATTACGGGGGTTTTAGCGGGGATTAATGCTGCTGAAATTAAAAATATGACACAACTACGATCAAATTACGCCTATTAGGTTCAATATGATCGCTAAAATTCGCATCGGGAACATGGCCTACCGTAGATGTGATGGCTTCGATGATCGCGGGATGGGGACGATGCGTAGATGAAGTAGATGCGTGAGATCCTCCGGCGGCACGACGACGGCGGCGCGATGGCGATGACGATCTCCGGCGGACGGCGGCGCCCTCCTCTTTTCCTTCCTCTTCTTCCCCTTCTTTTCCTCCTTTTTCTTCCCTGGGCGCAGCCCTCTGGTTCTCTGTACCGGCGGTTTTTCTTCTCTGGGAGGCGGCGGCGGCTGTTCTGCGGTATCGGGGAAAAAAACCACGGAGGTTGCGGTATTTTATAGGCGCGGGGGGGGGGGGGGGGGGGGGCTCTCGATCGGGGGCCTAGTCGGTTCCGGGAATCACGCGCGGGCGTAAGCGAGCGGGAGTCGCGATTTCGTCGGCGGGAATCGGGAGGCGGGGTCGCGCGCTGGCGGCAGGGAAGGCCGGGGCGGGGTGGGACCGGGAGCGCGGGGGGGGGGGGGGGGGGGGGGGGGGGGGCGATACGGCGGGCGGAGCGCGTGCGGCATAAGCCGCGTCGGGGTGGCGTGGCCAGCAGGGCCCAGCCGGGCGCGCGCGGTACGCGGGAGCCGGGGCTGCGGGGTTGGCTGGCTGGGCCAGCTCGGCCTGGCCAGCGGCGGTTTCTTTCTTTTTTCTTTTTTTATTCTTTTCTTTTATAACTAAATATTAATATATATTATATTTTTATATATATATATTATTATATATATTGTTTATACATATATTTATATATATTTTTATTATTATTATTTTTTATACTTTTTCCCCATTGCAAGTTTCAGGCTATAACTATTATTTTCTTTTTCTTCTTTTGCTACACTATATATGTATGTTTTATGTTTTATTATTTTTCTTTCATTCTACTAATGTTTAATGCATGATCATGTATGCAATGCATGATGCGAAAATTTAGGGTGTTACACAAGCAAAGGACAAAAAGCAAATCCTCCAGGCTTTTTCTAGTATCAAGAATCGCAAAGTGTGGCACTTGGATTTGGATGGTGAGGTGAGGCGACGTGAGGTAGCTGCAGGCGAGAAGAGACACTCTTTTTCAGCGATCATCTCTACAACCGTGGGATTTGCACGGTAAAAAGAGATAAAAGACCCACATTCTCAAACGAATCAGGAATCCGGAAACATTCACCAAAATCTAATCCCGGTGTGCCCGACCGCACCAAATGGGCTCATCATGGCACCAAGTTCAGCCATCATGAAAGGCATTACGTGCCCTACATATGATGGCACCGACAACCCAAGGCATAACTTAGTCAAAATTAGTCAAGTATAGCTATATCTAATGTAACTTAGCCAAAATTAGCCAAATTTGCTCAACTTAACCAAATATAGCTAAATCTTGCCCCGCATAGTCAAACTTGCTTGATTATGCTTCAGTTAGCTAAATTTGGTCATATTTAAAACAAATTTTCTCAATTTTGACTCAATTAAGTAAATTTAGCCAAAACACATTTTTGAAGTTATATAGGTCTAACTAAATTCTTGTATCATAGAGATTGGCAGCATATGCTCAGACTCCATCGCCACACCTAGTGGTACTTAGATATGGGCGTGAGGATGCTCCTGGCATCACAAATGAGTTGGCCAGCAAATTGCCTACCCACCGAACCCTAACCAAAGATGCCACTGAACTTGACAGTTTTTCGAATTCCACCGAACCCTAACCAAGGATGCCTACCATTTTCAAATTCTCAAACCCTAACCAAGGATATGCAAGGCGGCGGTGAGGGTGGGGAGGGAGGCGGCATGGCGAAGGAGGATGGAAGGTCGAAGGGTTTAGGGTTTACCTTGAAGCTCGGTGATGACGGCAATGGCTTCGCTCGGCGTACCTGGAAGTGACGAGGGTGAAGCTCGGCGGCGACGGCGATGGCGGCGAACACTTGGCGGCAAACGAAATTTTGGCAACCTAGCGGTGTCTAAGTGTTTTGCCCGGGTTAGGTTTTTCCAACGCTACCGAGGGGTATATATAGACTCCCATTTTCTCAAGCGGATTTTAAGTACCGACCACCTGAGAAGATGGTTACCTCAGGCGGGTTTTACTTATCAACCGCCTGAGAAGATACAATTATCTCAGGTGGCTGGTAAGTAATACCCGCCTGCAATAAACATCTTCTCAAGTAGTTATTAAGTACCAACCGTCTGTGAAGATATTTACTTCTTCTTAATTAATATTCTTGATTAAATGTGGGTCCTTTAAAAAGGCAAAATTTCACTTTCTTGTAATATTATTGATAAGTAAAGTTTACCATTAAATTTCACTTCATAAATCCTTTGAAATTGGTCAGAACATAAAAAACATACAACAAATGCTATTTTTCATTTTTCTATCTTGATGAATATAATGCTTTTTTCATTTATTTTTTCAGACATTTTTACTCATCATACCAACCTCTATGAATTTTTTCAGATTTTTTTAAATTTTTTTGAATCAATGTGTGTTCATAATTTGATGAATGCCTCATATGTATATGAGCATTTAGTTAGAATGATGGATAATTTGAAGTTTGACATGTTTGAATGCTTTTAAAAAATTAACAAAATTCATACATGTATAAATGATACAATTATGTTCATACAAACAAAATTAAGTGAAGGATCTTTTTTTATGAGATACACAAATATGAATAATATGTGAGTTGAAATTAATTTGATATTTACCAAAACATTACAATGTCAGCTATATAAGTTTTAAAATATTTTGTTCAGGTGGTAGATGTTAATTTTATACAAATGTAGAAGAAAGAATCATCGAATTTGGACACAATTTGAAGAATATAAACATGTTTGAGTATTTATATTGGAATCTAAATAAAAAAAGCAAGGGATAAGGAAACTGAAGAACAGTATCGGACATTATCTCAGGCGGTTGGTAAGTAATACCCGCCTAAGATAAACATCTTCTCAGGCAGTTATTAAGTACCTACCGCCTGTGAAGATATTTACTTTGTTGTAAATTAATATTCTTGATTGGAATCTAAATAACTGCCTCAGGCATTATCACAGGCGGTTTGTAAGGAATAACCGCCTGAGATAATGTTTTTCTCAGGCGATTATTTATTACCAACCGCCTATGAAAAACTGACGTCTATATAAAGACCCCTCGCCACAGTCGAAACGTAACCCTAGAGAGTTTTCCACCGCCGCAAGGCTGCCGAAATTTCCCACTGTCGCGCCTGCTCTGCCGCGTCGCCGCCCAACCTGCACTGCCGCACCGCCGCTCAGCCCGCACAGCCGCGCCGCCGCCTAGAGCCCACACTGCCGCGCCGCCGCCCAGACCCGCAGAGGCACGCCTGATCTGCCCAGTCCCACATTGCGCCACAAGGTATAAATTCTCATAGTTTCCTTTTGCATGTTGTGTTGGTATATAGATTGTGTCCTTTTGCATGTTAGTATATTCTCATAGTGTGTTGGTATATGGATTGTGTCATAGTATGTTGGTATACGGATTGTGTCCTTTTACATGTTGGTATATTCTCATAGTGTTGGTATATGGATTGTGTCATAGTGTGTTGGTATATGGATTGTGTCCTGTTGCATGTTGGTATATATAGATTGTACCCGAACCTGAACCTGCGGGTAAAATATAGCACCCGTACCCGTACCCGACGGGTTTCTAACGGGTTTCGGGTACCCATCAGGTACCCGCTTTTAATATCCCAAATGGTCGGGCTGAAATCAAAGCTGCAGTAGGGTTGGGTGTTGGCGACCATACCTCCTCGTTGCTAGGTGACATCAATGGTGGCAGGGTGAAGAAGCCAGCAACAGGGCCATCTCCAAGCGTCAGTGAGGTTGGGAAATGGCACCGGGGGTGGAAGGCGGCACCAGGGCCAGCTGCAGGTGGCGACAAGGACGGAGACAGTATTAGATGCACCAGGGCCAGCTGTCGGCGGCGGCGAGACCGAAAGACGGAGGTGATGGCCGGAGCCGCGGGCGACGGCGCGCGGTGGTCAGTGGAAAGTAATACCCGCACCCATACCCGCAACACATCAGATCGGGTACGGGTTGTACCCACGGGTAAAAAAATCCACCCATAGCCGCACTCGTCGGTTGCAATACCCGTCGGGTACCCGTACCCGCACTTGTAGCCAAATTTTGTAAATCTGACAAAAATTTTATTATTGAAGCATGGACCGTCGAGCGTGGATGTATAACATGCCAAGTATCTTCCGTATTGGAAGAATCTGGAATTTTGCCATAGTATTGATTTGATGCACATTACAAAGAATGTATTTGACAGCATCATTGAGACCTTGCTGGACATGCCGAGAAAAACAAAGGATAGATTAAATTCACATATGGACCTAGTAAATCTTGATTTGAGACCAGAGCTTCATCCAGTAGAAAAGGCGAACGGGAAGCATTACCTTCCCCCAGCCAGCTACAACTTGACGCTAGAAGAGAAAAAAGCAATTTGTGAATGATTCCGTGGGATCAAAGTGCCCACGAGTTTCTCATCCAATATCCGCAAACTATTCTCGATGAAAGACTTGTCTTTATTCGATTATAATTCTCATGACTGTCACATGATGATGACAGTTTTCCTTGCCATTGCAATAAGAGTCATCAAACCTGAGCATATAAAAGTTGTCATCACATGTTTGTGTTACTTCTTCAATGCAGTATCGCAAAAGGTGATAGCACGTGAAGATTTAGACTATCTAAAAACATACATCGTCGAGACAATGTGCAAGCTTGAGATGTGTTTCCCACCATCCTTTTTCGATATGCATGTACACCTAATCATACATCTTGTTGATCAGATAAAAGCATTGGGGCCACTATATTTACATCATATGTTTTTGTTTGAGAGATATTTAGGAGTACTAAAAGGTTATGTGCGGAACCGTGCTCACCCAGAGGGTTCAATTATGGAAGGATACACCACTGAAGAAGTGATTGAGGGTTGCGCTGATTACATCAAAGATGGAAAATCGATAGGTGTGCCTATACCGGTACATGAGGGTAGACTACGTGGGAGAGGCAAAGTGGGTAAGAAAACTTTTATCATTCAAGATTACAAGAATGTACACCGTGCACATTTTGCTGTACTACAACAGCTCGCAATAGCTAAGTCATACATCGAGGAACACCAAATTGAGCTTTGTGATAAAAACCAAGACCGCACAGAGGACTGGATCATGAAAGAGCACAGAAGATGTTTCACTGAATGGTTAATGGACAAAAATATACCATACAGAAACACTATAGAAGAGGCAACAATGAAGAAGTTAGCTTCTGGCCCATATGCTTTGGTGACATCATGGCAAGCATATGACATCAATGGTTACACATTTTACACTAAAGAAAAAGACGGTAAGAGTGTTGCACAAAATAGTGGTGTTCGTATTGGGGCTTATGATTCATAAGGGCAAAAGACCACATACTTCGGGTTCATAGAGGAAATATGGGAACTCGATTATGGTGAAAGAATGGTAATGCCCGTATTTAAGTGCCAATGGGTCAAACATCCTGATGGTGTGAAAGTGGACAATTACGGGCTGACACTGGTAGACTTGAAAAAAGTGGGTTATAAAGATGACCTGTGGGTTCTCGACAATAATGTTGTACAAGTTTTTTATGTTCAAGATCTAGAAACTGAGAAGATGCATGTAGTTGTTTCTGGAAAGCAAAATATTGTTGGGGTTGAGAATGTGGGAGATAATGAAGAGGAATATAATCAGTATGAAGAGATGTACCTTTTCACCGAACCAGGAAACATCAAGCGCGTAGAGAGAAGCATTAAAAAGAATTTGAAACCCTATATGCGAGAAGATGTCAATGCTGGAAAAAATGCATATAACAATGCGAGATGATATATATTGTATATATTTGTATCTTCTGAAATCAACTTAGAACAATGTTCTATTTCAGCTTTAGATAGCATGTTTCGAACCTTATTAAATTCAGCTTCTGTTTCGAGCTCCTGTCAAGCTAATCCCTTCACAGCAAGCTCTTGTAGATGCAAGTAACACCCGATACTCATCATTTGGATTGTTAAAAGCTTCAATTGAAGTCTGACGATACTTCCCGTCCATTTGAGGGCTTGTTTGGATAGGAGTACACCCAAACAAGCCCTGCAAGATTTCTTTCTCTTCTCTCCATTTTGATAACTTACGAAGATGCTACTTTATCAGTTCTAATGGCTGAATATATTGACTACAAATCAGTACCATCTCTCTTAGTGCTTTACACAAGCGACAAAATGTACAACTTCAATCACAAATCTTGTTTTTACCATTTTCATAGGAATTTTACCTTAATCTTTCAAGCATAGATTTATCAATAATTGAAGCTTCTTCATCAGACATGTTAATGGCAGTTACAAGTGAAGGGTGTGTTGAAGCAAACGAAATCTCAATGGGACTGAAGACAAAGAGATGCTGCATATGAGTGACAATGTCTAGGTTAGACAGCATGAAGCTATGATGACAGACTTCACGTAGTTTAACCTGAACATTGCCACTCATATGCAGGATCTCTTTATCTTGATTCAGATTTCATTAGCTTCGACACATCCTTCACTTATAACTGCCATTAACATGTGTGATAAGGAAGCTTCACTTATTTGATAAATCTATGCTTGAAATATTAAGGTTAAATCCCTATGAAAGTGTAAAAACAAGATGTGTGATTGAAGTTGTTCGCTTACTCGCTTATGTGAAGCACTAAGAAAGTGGGTATTGATTTTTAGTCAATATATTTATGCATTAAAACTGAGAAAGGAGCATCTTCCTAAGTTTTCAAATGGACAGGAGGGAAAGAAATCGCTCAAATGGATGGGAAAATCCTTCCAAGGATCGTCAGGCTTCAAATTGATGCTTTCAACAATTCAAATGATGAGCCACGGGTGTTACTTGCATCTACAATAGCTTGCTGTGCAGGGATTAGCTTGATAAGAGCTTAGCAGCATCAGAGGCGATTGGTAAGTAAAACCCGCCTGAGATAAACATCTTCTTAGGTGGTTATTAAGTACCAGCCACATGTGAAAAATTTAAAAACCGCCTATGAAAAACTGACGCCTATATAAAGACCCCGCGGAGGCACGCCTCTGCCCAGTCCCACATCGCGCCACGAGGTACCTAAGTAAATTCTCATAGTTTCTTTACTATGCATTGCATGGTACCTTTTTCTTTGTATATTTTCATAAGCTGCCAGTTTTGTGTGTTGGTATATGGATTGTGTCCTTTTGCATTTGTGTACATATGCGTTTGGACTCAATAATTTGGAAGTTTGGTCTTTTAGATATTGATGTCTCGGGCGTGTAGCCGATTGAAGGAGGAGCGCTTAGCGTGGCGCAAGAACCATCCCCATGTATGTACATATGGCACACCGATCGCATGGTTGCATATACATATGTATCTGTAATGGACTGATGAACTTAACTGTAGTTCGTTTTTCCATCTTGTTTGTTTTTTGTATTTTCAATTTCTCTATGTAGGGTTTCTCTGTGAAGCCTAAATCGGGAGATTTATTGAAGTGGCGGTGCATCGTCCCCGGTAAAGAAGGGGTAAGTCATCAAGAACAAGCACAATATGAGTTTAACCATCGTCCTCTTATTAATAAATTTCTTTTGCAAACTGAATGGGAAGATTGTTACTACCCCCTGACAATCTCCTTCTCTAAGGACTATCCCTTGGTGCCTCCAAGATGCACCTTTCCAAGTGGGTTCTTCCACCCAAATGTCCATCTGTCGATGTTTGGATCCGGCAGATCTCCCGACACTACGTTTGGTATATCGAGGAGTTGTAGTTCGGTGAAGGGCGCGCAGAGATTCAAGAAGGTGAAAGACAAGTGTACACAAAGATTTACATGGTTCGGGCCGCCTGAGCGTAATACCCTACTCCACGGGGTGTGTTGGTGATGTATTAAGCGTGTGAGTCTAGAAGAAGCTCCAGAAGAAGAAGCTCGTCTAGCTCAGGGAGTTCAGTAGTGGTCTGGAACCGTCCCTTGTGTATCATCGACCAGTCCTTTTATAGTACAAGGATTGGTCGTTACGTCGTTAGCCTGGCCCGACAGGTGGCCCCGGCGGTTACACGTGTTTGATACACAATAAATGGGGTTAATTACCCTTAATAGCCTGGTAACGGGCCTTAACTGTGCTGTAACCAGTATTAAGGGCCATCTGATCATGTGTCATTAATATGGTATTAATGACACTTAATCGGGTCTTGAAGTCTTTAATTGATCCTTGAAGGTCCGGAGCTGTTGGAGGGTCCACCAGCCTGATTGTTGAAGTTGAAGGTCCGGCGGCCGCCACGTGGCAGAACCGGAGCTTATCGTCGTGGACGAGTGTAACACCCTCATTTTCATGCATCATGCCCTACATACACTCATATACATGTTTAACATTAACCCACAACAAGAGGAACGAGTTTAAAATTGATTTGGGACAAAACTGCACTTAAAATGCAGGAAAGTGCGGACTAGTCCGATTTTGCTGAGGATTAGTCCGATTTCTCTCTCACTAAAAACAGACTTGTCTGTTTTTGCTGCAGACTAGTCCGATTTTGGCCCCTGGAAACTTTCGGACTTGTCCGATTTTGTGCGGACTAGTCCGATATTCCAAGAATCCTTGAAAATTGCTAAGTCCTTGGACTTTTCCGGACTAGTCCGGTGTTCCAGCGGACTTGTCCGTTTTCCTCTCTGTTTTATGGCGGACTTGTCCGATTTTTGGCCAGACTTGTCCGATTTTCTCTCTGGATGACTTCGGACTAATCCGGTCCTTTCCGAACTTGTCCGATATTTCACGACTCCGAGTTGATCTTTTGTTTTACGACTTGTTTCTTGGGTTTCACGTTAAGTGGGCCTAGGGACGTCGTGCCTAACTCTTTTAGAGCCCGTGTGGGACTCTAAACCGGCCTCTACTCATCCCAAAACTCGAAATCCATCTAACCCTAGCCTCCACCTCTATATAAACAGCCCCACCCCTTGGATTGACATCTATTTGCCACTTTTCCACCCACCCAAACCCTAGTTCGTGGGGAGCCACCATCAAGGAGGGAGGAGAAGATCTCAAGCAAGAAGAAGAGGAGGAAACGAAGGAGGATCAAGATCTCCACCAAGTTTTCGTTCTCCATCACCAATTCATCTCAAAGTTCATCACCAACCCTAGATCACCAAGATCCAAGTGCTACCTCCAAGTTTCTTGATTCATTGGAGTTCTAAACACCTGGTATACCTTCTATTCTCTTTTCCTTACGTGAATTCAACCCCTAATCTCTAGATTTACGTTGATCTAAGAAACCCTAAATTGCTGATCTCGCAGAGGGCGGACTTGTCCGGTCTCTAGCGTACTAGTCCGATCTTTCTGGTTAAATTGTGTTGAATAAATTCTAAAATTTGATCTAATCGAATCCAAACCTGTATAAACTTGTTAAAAGCTATTAGAACTAGTTAGTGATCATTAAAAGCAATCTAGTAACAAGTTCTACCTTGCATTTGCATCAATCATGCATGTCATGTCATATTGAGTTATACTTGTGCACTGTTTGATTGTGTTTCTTGTCTTGCATGTTTATTGTGTGGATTAGACGAATTTGCGCTAGAGAGTGCCGCGGAGGATCTTCAACACCAAGATTTTGAAGGCTTTGATCCTAATCAACAGCAAGAGTAAGGCAAGTGTCCTTGAAGCATATTGATCCTGTTTTAAAATAAATGTTTTGTTTGCAAAACTGCATGCTTGTGTCAATTTTGATGGGAATCCTATGATAGGAAGTTTACTAGCTTTGTTTAACCACCCTTGTCACCTGGAATATATGGTAGAGAGTCGGGAAGGGCTTTTTACCCTTTTGCTTCGCTTAATCAACTGGGATGGGAAATAACTATACCACTCAATTTAATTATGCATGGATGAGATTATGGTTAATATGAACTGGTTAAATATGATATGGTAATGGGTGATCTAAGCAAGCCTGGTATGTGGATGGGTTGGATGTTATGGTGCTTTGCTTGCTTTAGATCTAAGGACCGGTTCATGCGAGAATAAGCCAGGACTACAGTGCCACCACGAGGCCAAGTATGGGTGTGGCGTAGCTGATTAATTAGGGCTTTGCCAGTGCTATTTGGACCATTAAGGATGCTCGGGGAAGGGGTAGTCAGATTGGGTTTGTTGATGATTGGTGGCACTACCCTGGGATCCGAATGGCTCAAGAGGGGGCCCTTGGTTGAAGATGTGCTCAGTTGGAGGCATCGCCACCGGTGAAACCTCAGTGGGGTCTGAATAGACTAGTAATCCCTTTGTAAAGGCTATTTTGTGATCTCTTGGCCATACACCAAAGGAAGTGTAATTGGCGAAAGGGAGGTTCTCTAGTCGCCGACGGGTGATGAAATCACAAACACGTGAGTAAAGAGGTACAAACTCTGCAGAGTTAAATAAAACTATCATGATAGCCGTGCTCACGGTTATGAGCACCTGGACAACTTCCATGATTAGAGGGAACTCGGTATTGGGATGGTATTTGGGATGGTTATGGTTTGGTAATGGTTATGGCTGGTTATGAATTTATTTCTAGTGTTGAATATGGTTATTGGCAAATGGTGAAATCTGGAATTATGGATGAGGATGGTGAATTATGGACTGGTATTATGGTATTACTTATGATTATGATGGGTTTACTTCACATACATATAATATATTGCTTTTCAAATGTTTTAATGTACTTTTTAGCACTTTGCCATTATTATTGTTGTCATTTGAATCAGACACATGTCATATTTTCCACACTTGCTGAGTATGACATGTACTCACTCTTCCAATCCCCCCCAACAGTTGTAGGTCAGGATTGGGAGTTTAATGGCGATAATGCAGAGTTTTAGGTCGTGTCTACCGTCAGCTTTGTCTGTGGTGTTTTTGGAGCTGCGCTATCCCTTATGCTTAGTTTGCTTAGTTGCTTATTTAGTTTATTTCCGCTGCATTAGTTGAACTTGTCATAA
The DNA here is from genome assembly GCA_036927565.1 of Tuctoria greenei. Classification (NCBI taxonomy): domain Eukaryota; kingdom Viridiplantae; phylum Streptophyta; class Magnoliopsida; order Poales; family Poaceae; genus Tuctoria; species Tuctoria greenei. The sequence goes on from JAYESD010000006.1 coordinate 123,392,551, forward strand.
ATATTCATTAGAGGTTGTATTCGAGGATAATCTAGTTTGTGTAATAAAACTTGGTTAATTAATATTTTTCTGTGGTAATTTTCTGTATACTCTTTTGTGATTGCACTCGTGTATGTGTGGTGAACATCCTGGGCACACATATGCGTTAGCTTGGTTCATTTTCCGGAACCAGGCGTCACAGATTGGTATCAAAGCCACAGGTTGACCGTAGAATGCAGCCTAGATAGAATGGACACTTTAGAGCACATAGGAGCACTCAGGAATCGATGTGTTTTTGTTTGGAGTGCTGTTTGCTATATATATTGTTTTCTTGTGTGCTTAATAGAGGATTTTGGGGTGCTTTAGCATTGCCATGACCACCTAGGATAGTGTAGCTAGCTGTTTAGTTTCATATCCCTTGATGCATATAGTTGGGGATGTTCTCTAATTCTTACCTATTGCTATTCTTCAGATGGTGAGGACTCGCAATCAGAGAGATGGCAATGATGAGGGGGAGAACAATGGAGTGCCTCAGAACAACATCGAACATGGATCTACTCAGGGAGCTATCAACATTGAGCAGCTTTTGGCTATGCAAAACCAGCTCATGCAGACCATGATACAGACTATGGGACAGCTACAGGCTGGCAATATCAACAATCAGCCTCACATGCCTCCATCGCCACCCCCGCCTCCTCATAACCGGTTGGGAGAGTTTATGAGGACTAGGCCGCCGACCTTTGCTCAAGCTGCTGACCCTATAGATGCGGATGATTGGCTCAAGTCCATGGAGAAGAAGCTAGCTATTGTCTAATGCAATGACCGGGAGAAGGTGCTATTTGCTTCTCATCAACTCGTTGGAGCAGCTGCGGATTGGTGGGATGCTTATTGCAATGCTCATGAGAACCAAGAGAGAATTACTTGGGTCGAATTCAAGGAGAATTTTCGTTCTCATTATGTGCCCGAGGGTGTTATGATCTTGAAGAGGCAAGAATTTGAGAATTTAAGGCAAGGAAGATCAAGCGTGAGTGAATATCTCAATAAGTTCACTCAGCTCTCAAGGTATGCGCCTGAGGATGTTAGTCGGGACAGCCGGAAGCAATACTTGTTCATGAGAGGATTGAACAATGAAATCCAAGTGCAACTACTCAACTGCGATTATGCCAATTTTCAGAAGCTTGTGGATAAAGCAATTGTGGTTGAGAACAAGATCCGTGAGATGGAGCAAGAAATCAAGAGGAAGGCGCCATATCAAGGACAGCAACAAGGAAGTAATGTGCATCCTCGCTTTGCGCCGCCCAATGCGCCTTACTTCAGCCCTTCTATTCCTGCTCAGCGTCCTGGTTATGCACCACGCCCAACTCAGTTTGTGCAGCAGCGCCCTATCATGCAAGCACCTAGGCCTCCAATGCCTTATGCGCCTCGTGCTAATTTTCCTGCTGCAAATGTTCAAAACCAAGCTCGTCCCAATAATTATGGTGGAGTTAAGAAGTGCTATACTTGTGGAGAAGCTGGACACTTTGCGCATCAATGTCCTAAGTCAGGCCTTGGTCAAGGAAGCAATGCGCCGAGGCAAAACCCAAGACCCAATGGAGGACAACCACAAGGGAACCGTGGATAGCAAAATTTTGCTCATGGCAACGTGAACCATGTCTCAACGGAGGATGCTCAACAAGCGGATGACGTGGTCATTGGTATGTTTCTCGCCAACTCCAACCCTGCGACTATGTTATTTGATTCTGGAGCATCGCATTCATTCATTGCATCAAAGTATGTTGCCAAGTATAGTTTGCCTATCTCTCATATGAAGTTTACTCTATTGGTTAAGTCTCCTGGAGGAGAGATGAGGACAAATATAGTATGTCCAAAAGTAAGCCTTAGAATAAGGGGGTAGACTTCTCCGCCATCCTCATTGTTTTGGATTCTCAAGGGTTGGATATTATACTTGGTATGGACTGGTTGAGGAAGCACAATGGAGTTATTGAGTGTGCCACAAAGACGGTGAAGTTGACCAATGAAGAAGGGGTCATCGTAGAATTTGAAGCATCTCAAACCGCACCAAAGCAATTGGAGTTGAATCATATGGACGGTGCCGCAACTGAGGAGATTCCGGTGGTGTGTGAATTTTTGGATGTTTTTCCAGACGAGTTGTCAGGTATGCCACCCGATCGAGACATTGAGTTTGTTATTGATTTAATACCTGGAACTGCACCTATAGCTAAGAGGCTGTATAGGATGCCTCCTTTGGAATTAGCGGAGCACAAGAAGCAAATTCAAGAGCAATTAGATAAGGGTTTTATTCGCCCTAGCTCTTCACCTTGGGGAGCGCCCGTGCTGTTCGTGGACAAGAAGGATGGATCCCAAAGGATGTGCGTAGATTACCGAGCTCTCAACGAGGTAACAATCAAGAACAAGTACACCTTGCCACGCATAGAAGACTTGTTTGATCAGATGAAGGGTGCTTGTGTCTTCTCTAAGATTGATTTGAGGTCGGGATACTTTGAAATGAAGATTAGACCATCGGACATACCCAAGACAGCTTTTAGGACACGGTATGGATCTTATGAGTACACCGTGATGTCATTTGGATTGACAAATGCGCCTGCCTACTTTATGTACCTCATGAATAAGGTCTTCATGGAGTACTTGGATAAGTTCGTTGTGGTGTTTATTGATGACATTATGATCTACTCGAAGGATGAGAAAGAACATGAGGAACACTTGAGGCTTACGTTGCAGAAATTGAGGGAGCATCAATTGTATGCCAAGTTCAACAAGTGTCAGTTTTGGTTGAGAGAGGTGTCGTTTTTGGGTCATATAATTTCAGGAGGGGGAGTATCGGTTGACCCCGGAAAAGTGAGAGACGTGTTGAAGTGGGAACCGCCGCAAAATGTCAAGGAAATAAGGAGTTTTCTTGGGATGGCTGGATATTACCGTAGATTCATCAAGGACTTTTCCAAGATAGCCAAGCCTATGACGGAGTTGCTAATGAAGGGAAAGGCTTTCCAATGGACTCAAGCTTGTCAAAATAGTTTTGAGGAGTTGAAGAAGAGGTTGACAACAGCCCCAGTTTTTGTACTGCCGGATGTAAGAAAGAGTTTCGATATCTATTGTGATGCATCAAGACAAGGACTCGGGTGTGTTTTGATGCAAGAAGGTCAAGTGGTCGCCTATGCATCAAGACAATTGAAGAAACATGAGCAGAATTACCCAACACATGATTTAGAACTTGCAACCATGGTACATGCATTGAAGATTTGGAGGCACTATATTCTTGGACATAGGTGTGAAATTTATACGGATCATAAGAGTTTGAAGTATATTTTCACACAAACAGATCTGAACTTGAGGCAACGAAGATGGTTGGAGCTCATCAAAGATTATGATTTGGGGATCAACTATCATCCTGGAAAAGCCAATGTAGTGGCCGGTGCTTTGAGTAGAAAAGGAGTAAGTCACCAACTCACAGTTCGAGAATTACCATCCAAGTTATGCAAGGAGTTTGAACGGTTGAACCTTGGGTTTGTAAATGAGAAGGAGATGATGGAGTTAAACCCAACCTTGGAGCAAGAAATTCGAGAGGCACAAACCATACATGAGGAGATCAAGGAAATCAAGGAAAAGATCGAGGAAGGGAGAGAATTCAGATTTGATGAAGACGAACATGGTACCTTATGGCTTGGAAAGAGGATCGTTGTGCCTAAGGTGAAGCATATTCGGGAGACAATATTAAAGGAGGCACATGACTCGCCGTACTTGATTCACCCTGGTTGTACAAAGATGTACAAAGACTTGAAGACTTGCTATTGGTGGGATAGCATGAAGAAGGACATAGCTGAATACGTACATTGTGTGATATGTGCCAACGAGTCAAGGCGGAACATCAAAGGCCAGTCGGATTATTGCAACCGTTGAAGATTCCGGAATGGAAGTGGGAAGAAATTGGAATGGACTTCATAGTTGGGTTACCACGTACTCAGTCCGGGTATGACTCAATTTGGGTAATTGTGGATCGCTTAACCAAGTCAGCTCATTTTGTCCCTGTGAAGACCAAATATACAGCTGCACGATTGGCCGAAATATACATGGAGCATATTGTGTGTCGACATGGAGTCCCTAAGAAGATAGTCTTGGATAGAGGTTCTCAATTTACTTCCAAGTTTTGGCAAAAATTGCATGAAGATTTGGGAACAAGGTTGAGTTTTATTTCAGCATATCACCCACAAACGGATGGACAAACCGAAAGAACCAATCAAATTCTAGAGGACATGTTAAGAGCTTGTGCTTTAAAGCGTGGGAAAAGTTGGGACAAAAGCTTGCCATACGCGGAATTTTCTTACAACAATAGTTACCAAGCAAGTTTGAAGATGTCACCGTATGAAGCGCTTTATGGGAGGAAGTGTAGGACACCTTTGTTCTGGAATGAGGCAAGAGAAACTCAAGTATTTGGTCCGGATGTGTTGCAAGAAGCCGAAAAGCAAGTCCAAATAATTCGTGAAAACTTGAGGGCTGCCCAATCAAGGCAAAAAGGCTATGCGGACAATAGGAGAAGGAAACTAGCCTTTGAAGTGGGAGATTTTGTTTACCTCAAGGTGTCACCAATGAGGGGTCATAAGAGGTTTAACATAAGAGGAAAGCTAGCACCTCGCTATATTGGACCATTCAAGATTTTGGACAAAAGAGGAGAAGTAGCATATAAGTTGGAGATGCTAGCTCATCTTTCAGACGTACATGATGTCTTTCATGTTTCCCAGCTCAAGAAGTGCTTGAGAGTACCGGAAGAACAAGTGCCAATGAAAGAATTGGAATTAGAGGAATATTTGACTTATGCCGAGCAACCGGTTAAGATTTTGGAAACCAAGGAGAGAGTCACAAGGAACAAGGTGATTCGATGGTGTAAAGTTCAATGGAAGCACCACACAGAAAAAGAAGCGACGTGGGAATTAGAGGATGATCTCAAGAAGGACTTTCCCTATCTCTTCTCTTCTGCGTCGAATCTCGAGGGCGAGATTCATTTTAAGGGGGGTAGGTTTGTAACACCCCCATTTTCATGCATCATGCCCTACATACACTCATATACATGTTTAACATTAACCCACAACAAGAGGAACGAGTTTAAAATTGATTTGGGACAAAACCGCACTTAAAATGCAGGAAAGTGCGGACTAGTCCGATTTTGCTGAGGAATAGTCCGATTTCTCTCTGACTAAAACGGACTTGTCCGTTTTTGCTGCAGACTAGTCCGATTTTGGCCCATGGAAACTTTTGGACTTGTCCGATTTTGTGCGGACTAGTCCGATACTCCAAGAATCCTTGAAAATTGCTAAGTCCTTGGACTTTTCCGGACTATTCCGGTGTTCCAGCGGACTTGTCCATTTTCCTCTCTGTTTTAAGTCAGACTTGTCCGATTTTTGGCCAGACTTGTCTGATTTTCTCTCTGGACGACTTCGGACTAATCCGGTCCTTTCCGGACTTGTCCGATATTTCGCAACTCTGAGTTGATCTTTTGTTTTACGACTTGTTTCTTTGGTTTCACGTTAAGTGGGCCTAGGGACATCGTGCCTAACTCTTTTAGAGCCCGTGTGGGACTCTAAACCGGCCTCTACTCATCCCAAAACTCAAAATCCATCTAACCCTAGCCTCCACCTCTATATAAACAGCCCCACCCCTTGGATTGACATCTATTTGCCACTTTCCACCCACCCAAACCCTAGTTCGTGGGGAGCCACCATCAAGGAGGGAGGAGAAGATCTCAAGCAAGAAGAAGAGGAGGAAATGAAGGGGGATCAAGAGCTCCACCAAGTTTTCGTTCTCCATCACCAATTCATCTCAAAGTTCATCACCAACCCTAGATCACCAAGATCCAAGTGCTACCTCCAAGTTTCTTGATTCATTGGAGTTCTAAACACCTGGTATACCTTCTATTCTCTTTTCCTTACGTGAATTCAACCCCTAATCTCCAGATTTACGTCGATCTAGGAAACCCTAAACTGCTGATCTCGCAGAGGGCGGACTTGTCCGGTCTCTAGTAGACGAGTCCGATCTTTCTGGTTAAATTGTGTTGAATTAATTCTAAAATTTGATCTAATCAAATCCAAACCTGTATAAACTTGTTAAAAGCTATTAGAACTAGTTAGTGATCATTAAAACCAATCTAGTAACAGGTTCTACCTTGCATTTGCATCAATCATGCATGTCATGTCATATTGAGTAATACTTGTGCACTCTTTGATTGTGTTTCTTGTCTTGTATGTTTATTGTGTTGATTAGACGGATTTGCGCTAGAGAGTGCCGCGGAGGATCTTCAGCACCAAGAGTTTGAAGGCTTTAATCCTAATCAACAGCAAGAGCAAGGCAAGTGTCCTTGAAGCATATTGATCCTGTTTTAAAATAAATGTTTTGTTTGCAAAACTGCATGCTTGTGTCAATTTTGATGGGAATCCTATGATAGGAAGTTTACTAGCTTTGTTTAACCACCCTTGTCACCTGGAATATATGGTAGAGGGTCAGGAAGGGCTTTTTACCCTTTTGCTTCGCTTAATCAACTGGGATGGGAAATAACTATACCACTCAATTTAATTATGCATGGATGAGATTATGGTTAACATAAACTGGTTAAATATGATATGGTAATGGGTGATCTAAGCAAGTCTGGTATGTGGATGGGTTGGATGTTATGGTGGTTTGCTTGCTTTAGATCTAAGGACCGGTTCATGCGAGAATAAGCCAGGACTATAGTGTCACCATGAGGCCAAGTATGGGTGTGACATAGTTGATTAATTAGGGCTTTGCCAGTGCTATTTGGACCATTAAGGATGCTCGAGGAAGGGGTAGTCGGATTGGGTTTGTTGATGATTGGTGGGACTACCCTGGGATCCGAATGGCTCAAGAGGGGGCCCTTGGTTGAAGATGTGCTCAGTTGGAGGCATCGCCACCGGTGAGACCTCAGTGGGGTCTGAATAGACTAGTAATCCCTTTGTAAAGGCTATTTTGTGATCTCTTGGTCATACACCAAAGGAAGTGTAATTGGCGAAAGGGAGGTTATCTAGTCGCCGACGGGTGATGAAATCACAAACACGTGGGTAAAGAGGTACAAACTCTGCAGAGTTAAATAAAACTATCATGATAGTTGTGCTCCCGATTATGAGCACCTGGACAACTTCCATGATTAGAGGGAACTCGGTATTAGGATGGTATTTGGGATGGTTATGGTTTGGTAATGGTTATGGCTGGTTATGAATTTATTTCTGGTGTTGAATATGGTTATTGGCAAATGGTGAAATCTGGAATTATGGATGAGGATGGTGAATTATGGACTGGTATTATGGTATTACTTATGATTATGATGGGTTTACTTCACATACATATAATATATTGCTTTTCAAATGTTTTAATGTACTTTTTAGCACTTTGCCATTATTATTGTCGTCATTTGAATCAGCCACATGTCATATTTTCCACACTTGCTGAGTACAGCATGTACTCACTCTTGCAATCCCCCCCCAACAGTTGCAGGTCAGGATTGGGAGTTTAATGGCGATAATGCGGAGTTCTAGGTCGTGTCTACCGTCAGCTTTGCCTGTGGTGTTTTTGGAGCTGCGCTATCCCTTATGCTTAGTTTGCTTAGTTGCTTATTTAGTTTATTTCCGCTGCATTAGTTGAACTTGTCATAAATATTCATTAGAGGTTGTATTCGAGGATAATCTGGTTTGTGTAATAAAACTTGGTTAATTAATCTTGTTCTGTGGTAATTTTCTGTATACTCTTTTGTGATTGCACTCGTGTATGTGTGGTGAACATCCTGGGCACACATATGCGTTAGCTTGGTTCATTTTCTGGAACCGGGCGTCACAACGAGTAGGTCCGGTGCTACCTGACACATGTCAGTACCGGAGCTTCCCTCGGTCTGGGGTTAGGTCCGGGGGTGCCATATTGGTATTCCGACCGAAGCTTCCCATGGGTGGGTGATAGCTCCGGTCTTATGATACATGTGGCGGCCCTGGGACTAACCATGTCGGGGAAGCAGGTCCGGTTACGCCTGACATGTGGGGCCTTCGGAGGTCTTCAAATCTGGTAGATGGAGTTTCCTTGTGATCTTTGCAATCCCAAAGGATATTCGGTACGGAGGGTACCGACAGTGGCCCCCTGGACTCACCTCTGGGAGAGACCTTTTGGATGAAGTCATTTAGCCGGAGGTGGGTCCATTCTTCGGTTTCTGAACCGTGTCTTCAAGGATCTTTAGTTGTGCTGTTGGTGGTAGTTCGTGGTTAAACTTCTGCCGCGTGGCGTATCTAGGAGGCGGCAGGTGAGATCTCAGCATGCGGATCTCAGGCAATTGAAGGTCGTCAGTTCCTGATACAAAAATTGTATCGGTTCCGCGCGCCCTGTCAGGCCACCGACTTCGGGTTTCCCGCCTTTCATGATGACAACCGTTCGCCTGGGGTAAGAACCTCGACTTGATCGTCGGGGTGGCCCTGGGCCCCCTTGTCATTGGCGGGGTGAAATTTTTTACTGGTATCGTCGGCTCCTCTGCGGTTTCCATCCAGTCGTTGTGGGGGCTTACTTAAGAAGGAAAGCACGCACCATTTGGGGTTCTTTACACCTTTCAATCGATCTTGCACTCAAACCTTCCAAACTTTTGCTTGCCTTTCCTCTCTTGCCTCGCTGTGCCGCGATGCAGTTGGGTCTCCGCCAGAGCCGACTGAAGACCGATGACGATTTGAAGAAGGTCCGGACCCTCATGGGATGGTCCTCTGACTTCTTCAACCACTTGGTCCGCGCTGGCAAGCTTCCGTTCAAGAAGGAACACGCCGGCGACATGGTGTACTTCTCCGAGTACGCCATGGTGGGACTGATCCCACCTTTCTCCTCTTTTTTCTTGATGCTGCTAGACTTCTATGGTCTACAGCTGTACCACCTTGGCCCTCACTCCATTCTGCTGGTGTCAATCTTTGTCCACTTCTGCGAGATGTGGGTGGGCATTCCCCCCTGCATTGAGTTTTTTCGCACCTTCTTCACTGTCCAAACCACAGGTCGGAGCGAGGAGTACCTTGGCTTCTACTATTTTGTGAAGCGCAAGAAGTGCCTGTACAAGTACTTACGGTCGTTCCCTTCTGGGAAGTGGGACGACTGGAAGAAGGACTGGATTGTAATCAGGGTGGAGGAGCACGAGAAGCTGGGGCTGCCGGAAGGCCTCCCCAACATCGACACTGCAGTTTGGAGTGAAGCTCCGGTGCTGTCGGATGCCTTCAACCCTGCACTGACTAGGATCCGCCTATGCGTGGAAGGAGGGGTGACTCCCCAGGCGGTGTTTTACAACTTCCTGACCAACACATGGGCTCCGCTGGAGAGGAGGGAGAAGTTGGCTTGGGCCCTCAACAGTATGCTGGACGACGACCGGATCGAGACCGGTTTGAAGTCCAACATGGAGGGTGCAACTTTGGAGTTCCACCTGAAGAAATTTCAGCACGGCATCGACGTCGAGGGCGACGAGTTGGCTCCGTCGGCGGCTTTCCTCCCTCTGAACATGGAGGCAGAATTCAGTACGGAGCTCCGGCGGACGATGCAGGTTCTTGATGACCTTGGTGTCGTTGAGAGGCGCTCGACCACCGGGTTGGCGATCTCCGAAGCTCCGGAAGGTGGCTCCGTTCCCGCCCCTTTGAGCCGCTCCCGAAGTCATCAGCAAGGGCAAGGAATTGGTCGAACCTTTGAGCCGTAAGAGGAAGCATGCCGACAGAAGGTCCGCCAGGCATACTTCTTCCACGGCGTCTCCTTCTCCCCGGAGGGGGAGGTCTACGACGGCGGCGTCTACTCCAGTAGCAGCTTCCTCTCGGGGTGTTAGCTCCGGCCAGATGACTCCGGTTCCAGGGCCAGCTGAGGGCTCCGGGTCCGGAGGTCCTTCCCGGTCGAGGGGGGCCTCGACCAGAGAAACGCCGATAGCTGCATCAACCTTCGGGGGGACCCTTCAGGACTACCACGCCAGTGGCGGTTGGGGCCAGTCTGGAGCATTCGAAGGATAGGTTCCGTGCTAACTAGTGCGGAAGCCTTCCGAGGTAACTTTTGATTTTTTACCTCAGTCAGTCGTTTTATTGTTAACTGTATTTTGATTTTCTTTGTCCTTCATCCACAGCGTGCCTAAGAAGAGGGTTGATGCTCCGGTCCCTGCAGCAGCAGTTAAGACTGTGCAAGCTGAAGCTTCGGCTCCAATCCCAGCGCCGCCCTAAGAGGTGGCTGAGGCTGGGGCAGCCCCGGCGCTGGCTGTCGTGGTTTTGGACGACTCATCCCCAGAAGCTCCCGTGGTAGCGCCGGACCACGGGAATGAAGACGTACCAGCAGCGCCAGCCTTGGAGATTGAAGCTCCGGGCTTGGATGTTGTGATGTTGGACACTCCGGCCGCAGAGCTGGAGGAAGCTGTGATTCCGGCCCTAGAGTCGGTTGTTGTTGAAGCCCCGACAGTCGAGCCAGTGGTTGATGAGGTCCCGGCAATGGAGCCGGGTGTTGATGAAGCTCTGGCACTTGAGCCGGTCGTCGAGGAAACACCGGCGGCAGAGCCAGTTGCTGCAGAAGATCCGGCTGTAGAGCCGGTCGTTGAAGATGTTCCGGCGTCTGAGCCAGTTGCTGCGGAGGTGTCGGCGCCTGAGCCTTTGCTGGTCGAAGCATCGACGCCCGAGCCCATGATGGTCGAAGCGCCAGCACCTGAGCAAGAGGCGGAGGAGGCGCCTGCGCTGGAGCCAGAAGTAGCTTCTGCTCCGACCGAACCTTCAACACCCGCTCCAGAAGCGGTGATCCCAGAGGTGCCCACTGCTGAGCCGGAGTGTCATGTTGAAGCTGCTGGCCACCCGCTGGAGAGGCCAGTTGTTGATGACCTGGCGGTTGGGCCTTCGGAACCAATTATAGAGGTTGGAACTTCGGCTGCAGGTACTTCCTCGACGACGTCCGAGGCTATCCCAGAGGACGGCCCTAGTGCCGTTGAAGCTCAGGGGACCGCTCTTGTAGAGTGGGACCCAATTTTTGTTGCTGAAGATCTGCTGGAGCCAGTGGAGATGACCCCGGCGGGTCCGGACCCGATCCCCCTATCGTTGTCTATCGACAACGCCTGCTCTAGCCTTCGCCAAGTCCAGCCGGCCTTCTACCACGACAGCAAGGCCCTTGAGGAGGAGCGCCAAACCCTTAGGAGGTGGCGCAACCGACTCCATTTCGAGACCAAGCTGGCATAGTCGAGGCTGGCTGACGACAACGAGTGGGTGCAAAGGGAGAAGGTCCGCCTGGAGTACTGGGGAAAGTTGTTGGGTGAGAGGGAAAGCATGACGCGGACCCTCGACAACCAGTCCCAGGCCATCTATGAGCAGGCCAAGGATGCAAATAGCGCGGCAGATGAACACCAGGAAAGGCTCTCCGCCATCCACGATAGTCTCGTCAAGCGCTGGGAGGCTCTTGAAGCTCGGGAGAGACGGCTCGAAGATGAATAGCAGAAATTCCTGGAGTTGCGGGACGACCTCGTGAAGAGGGAGGAGGAGCTTGTCCAAAAGACAGCTCTAGCTGACAAGAGCCTCGAAGAACGCTCCAAGAAATTGGATGAGCATTGCAAGGAGGAGGAGAAGAAGGCCTGGGAGCGAGGGAAAGATCTCTACAAGCAGGAGAATGCCATCGTCGTCAGGGAGAAGAAAGTACGGGTAGAGAGAAGGATCTGGTCAACCGCAGGAATGAGATCCACCTCCGGGAGGAAGAGCTCAGCAAACTCGAAAGAAAGGTTGCTAAAACGATTTAGCAGAATGCCAAAGAGGTGGAGCGTCTTGCTCGGGAGAGCTCGAAGCTTGCGGCGGCCAAAAGATCCTTGGCAGAGATGCGGAGCAGAAGGGTTGTGGAGTCCCAACAAGTTTGGGACTTCCTGGGCAAGGCCAACGACGCGCTAACGTCAATGGGCTTCAGTCCCGTGCGTCTGGATGATCCGGAGCCGGAGCTGGACCAGGCGTTGGAGGCACTGAGTTCAGCAGGCAACAAGCTCTCCAAGATGGGCGATGTCATCGCGGACTAGCTGGAAACAGAGGGTCAGTCCCTGGCGAAGAACGTCGTAAAGTTTGTGCTGACGTGCTACACCAGCCGGGACCCTCAATTCCCTCTAGACCCGGTGCTTGAAGGCCCCATCGAAGGAGAGGGTGACGCCACCCGAGCTAGCGTGTCGGAGGTGGCTCAGAAGGTTGCCCAGTTCTTCCATAGGGTCTAGGACCATCTCTCTGTAGCTCCCGCTTGTATTCTCTCTTCTTCTTCTCCAATTTTGTAATCTCTTGTCTCCAGATGAATGAAATCCAAATTTTTGCAAATTCAAATTTCATATTCTTTGTATTCAACTCCTTTATATCACTTGGCCCCCTGGTAGATGTACAAAATTTGATTGTGAACATGTACCAAGAGGATGTAACGGTTGTTGAAGACTTGTGTGCTTCGAACTTGTAGAAGGTAGGTCCGAAGTCTTCGATAGTGTAGGCCCCCTGAAGTTGTCGGAGCTTAGTGGCTCCGGCATTGACCATCGCCGGAGCTTAGTAGCTCTGGCAGTAGTCTCCATCGACGTGTAAAGCATCGGTGGTTAGACTTCTGGGGTGTCAGAGCTTGGCTACTTCGGAAGTGACCTCCGTCAACACGTGTTGTGTCAACGTCAGACTCTACTTCAGAGTCTTTCCACCATCTTCAAGTTGACGACATGCCTCTTATCTTTATCAGAACTGAGTAGCTCTATAGATTCTCGATGTCAATGTTTGAACATTGACTACAAGCTGCCTAGAGGATGTCGGAGCTTATTTATTTTTCCTGCACACTGAAGTCAAGAAAAACAGTAAAATATGTTTCCTATCTATAACTTCATTGCGGCTTACTGTTCCCGAGAAAGTTTTAGGTTGAACACAATCCTAAATACAATCAAGAGCACCGTCTTGCTTCCTCCAGGTCCGATTGTTTTTGGACTCGCCTTACTTTGGCCCGTCGGGGTGTAGGTAGAGTGGCGTACTTAGGGTGCATGACCAGGCTAAGTCGATAGCACACTCCGACCCTAGATTGGCTTGGCGGCATTCAGACAAGTAGGCCATCAACAATGTTTGAACCCGGAAGGATAGACAATGCAACTTGAATTGTACATGAACTGGTCGAGCTAAAGTTTCTTAAGAACTGCACAACTTTGTTATAGACAAAAAAGAGAAAAATAAAAAAAATATTGAGCATGTACAAAGTAAATGCACATGGAGTCTGTTTTCACACAATGATGTATTTCATTATAGGTCCGGGGTACAGGGGAAACAAGTACACTCTTAGGGTACGGAACCAGGCTAAGTGTGTTTCGTTTCTCATTTGACCCAAGGTAGCTAGCTACACTTTTAGTTCTGAGACTGTGACAAGTGTTGCATGGACGTTGCGGACCTAGTAGGGTAGGTTCGGCTGCCCTCCCGGAGGAGCTACCTGACTCTGTACAATGACTCTATAACATACATCACATGTGATTACAGACTCACCTCCGTTATATTAAGTGTAGAACTTACGGAGGTGCTCAATGTTCCAAGGATTTGGGAGAGGTGTCCCATCCTCGGTTGCCAAGTGAACACATCCGGGACGGGATACTTTGATCACTCGGAAGGGTCCCTCCCAGCTGGGGGAGAGTTTGTTTAACCCTTCTCTGGATTGTATTCTCCGTAGCACCAGATCGCCTTCCTCGAGCTGTCGGCTGTGAACATGCTGTTAGTGATAGCACCGAAGAGCTTGGCGGTATCGGGCATTCTGAACAGCTGCTCGGCACCTTCCCTCTTCAAGGAGGTCAAGGTCTTCATCCCGGAGCCGGTCCTACGTGGCTTCGTCGGAGGTCCGGACCCGGAGCGACCCCAAGGTGATTTCCGGAGGAAGGACTGCTTCAGCTCCGTACACCAGGAAGAAGGGTGTCTCTCCAGTTGACCAGTTTAGAGTTGTCCTGTTGGCCCATAGAGTGGGCGGAAGCTCTTCAATCCAGTTGGCTCCATGTTTTTTCAGGCGCTCATATGTGCGCGTCTTGAGTCCTTTCAGGATTTCTGCATTTGCTCTCTCGGCATGGCCATTGCTTGTCAGGTGAGCTACGGAGGCGTAGCTGACTTGGATGCCGAGGTCTTCGTAGTATCCTTGGAAAGCAGAGCTTGTGAATTGGGTCCCATTATCTGTTATGAATTTGTTCAGGACTCCAAATCTGCATACTATGGACTGTAAGAAGTTGATAACTGATTGCTTTTTTATTGTCACAACTGGAGTTGCTTCCGGCCATTTGGTGAACTTGTCAATGGCAACATACAGGAACTTGTAACCTCCGACGGCTCTCGGGAAAGGTTCCAAGATGTCCATCCCCCATACAGCGAAGGGCCATGTAGGAGGTATCATTTGAAGAGGCTGAGCCGCTGTGTGAATTTGCTTTGCATGGAACTGACATGCTTTGCATTTCTTCACCAGCTCGCATCATAGAGCGTTGTAGGCCAGTAGAAGCCATGTCAGAAGGCTTTACCGACCAGCGTGCGGGAAGACGCGTGATTCCCACACTTGCCTCCATGGATTTCTACGAGGATCTCGCAGCCTTCTTCCCTTGTGATGCATCGCATTAGGACGCTGTTGGCACCGCGCCGGTAGAGATCCCCTTCTACCAGCGTGTATCTTTTAGCCAATCTGACTATCCGGTCAGCAGATACATCATCGTCAGGAAGGATATTTTCTTTCAAGTAGCTCCGGATCTCCGAGATCCATGCATCGAAGCTTGCTTGAGCATTTGAGTCTTGCGTGCTGGGTTGCTCAGAGCTTCCGGCAGCACCTACGACCCTTGATGGCTGCCACGGTAACAGGGCCATTGGGACCGCCAGCTTTGGGATGCTGGTCTCGCCCCCTTCGCTCAGTTTGGCAGGCTGAGCTGTGGGTTTTGACAACCTCCGGACGAAGGTTCCGTCAGGAGACGGAGCTCTGATTGACACTTTCGTCGAGAGTTCGTCAGCTTCAGCGTTATGGACACGCTGGACATGTTGGAGATCCAGGACTTTGAAGTCCTTCTGAAGCCTCTGGACTTCAAGGAGATAAGCATCTAGTTGGGGATTGTTACAGGAGCATCCATCCTTCACCTGTTTTATGATGAGCTGCGAATCTCCCTTGACCAACAACTGCTTGACACCGTATGATAGTGCCACCTTTAGTCCTTAAATGAGTGCTTCATACACTGCCATGTTGTTGGTCGCCTTGAAGTCAAGGTGGACCATGTATTTTACCTTCTCCCCGGTTGGAGCGAGGCGAAGGACTCCAGCTCCGGCCCCCTACTTTTGCATGGAGCCGTCAAAGTAGAGGGTCCAGTGAGGTTCGGTGAAGACCGGAGCCTTGAGTTTTGACTTCTGCTCACTAGGGCCCCCAGGGTTTGATGGAGAGGGGGTCCATTCCGCCATGAAATCTGCCAATGCTTGACTCTTGATCGCTTGTCTTGGGTCGAATTCAAGATCGAATTCAGCCAATTCCGCTGCCCACTTTGCAATGTTCCCAGTAGAGTTGGGATTATGCAAGATCACACGTAGTGGGTAATAGGTCACCACTGAGATCTTGTGAGCTTGGAAGTAATGGCGAAGCTTCCTGGAGGCGATGAGAACTGCATCGAGCAGCTTGTGCACCTCTAAGTATCGAGTCTTGGCATCATGTAGTACTTTGTTGATGAAGTACACTGGGCGTTGGACTGTCCGGGCCCTCCCGTAGGGGCCCGGAGCTTCCTCCACATCGCCCCGGACCCTCCCAGAGGGTCTGGACCTGCTTCGGGGGCCTCCGGGTCCCTGCTAGAGGAACCCAGAGTTTCTACTGGAGTGACCCGGACCCTCCCGGAGGGGTCCAGATCTTCTGGGATAACTCCGTGTTGATCCAAGTCTGGGGGCTGGGACCCAGACTCACCTTCAGGAACCTCCGGACCCTCCCGGAGATGTCTGGATTCCTGAGCTTGAGATGGTTCTGGTCTCTCCGTGACTATCGGTACCCCGCAGACCGGGTAACCCCGCGCACAAGGAGAAAATGGCTAAGGACTCGGCCTCTACTTAAGAGGCCAAATCCGAGGCTGCCACATCGTGGAGGGAAGGACCAGATCCTACCTCTCCGTCGGGGAGGGCTCCCGGGCTGCCGCGTGGCCGGCAGAACTGCACCCTCGCCTCCCTGTTGAGGCGTGCTTCGAGGCCGCCACGTGGCCAATCAGAACCTCGGGGCCAGGCCCGCTTCCTCGCAGGGAAAGGCACAGGAACTACCACGTGGCTCGCAGGGCTGAGCCTCCACCCCTCCACAGGGGTGGGCTCCGAGTGCGCCACGTGGCATGTACCATCGAGTGCTCGACTCCCCACAGAGGCAGGCTCCGGCGCAACCACGTGGTGGACGGCCAACTCAGTGCGGTAGGACACCGCAGTAAAGGAAGGCGTGTGCTGCTCGAATGGGCATTAAAGTACGCACGCTTTCCCCAGGCAAAGTGGAGTCGTACATGCGTAAGTCAAGGCTTCAGTGTCCTGTCTTGTCCAAGTAGCTGGTACAGACCCACGCCGCAAGACGGACGAATGGGCCGCAAGGACAAGATGGGTGGGACGTGCACCGCCATCATCACCAACTATGTGTAGCCCTGGCGCACGACGCAGCGGGACGGCGCATTGACGCCCCTGACAAAGGGAAGTATATAGCATTTAATCTTAGATCTTGTATAGGATTTGGCTCTCCCTGGGACCACCTGTCGGGGCCTGGGGCCCACCTTGTGACTGCAGAGTCCTTGGACTATAAAAGGACTCTGCAGACGACCTTCACGAGGGGAGACAAGCAGACTAAGACTCATTAACGCTCAAGCAAGGCAATACACAAACACTCCCGTGGACGTAGGGTATTATGCTCCGGCGGCCCGAACCACGTAAACCCTCTGTGTTCACCATCTCGCTGCGCTCAATCTCCTGGGACTAGCCCTCGTGAATCCAAAGAACCTCCGCGGGCTGCTCTCTAAGCAGGTCCGGGGGAAGTGTCGTTTAAGACCTTCGACATTTGTCGCGCCAGGTAGGGGGCTTTTTTCCTGTGAAGATTTCCACCAGTAGCAATGGTGAACGGCCATTCCAATGCCGGCACATCCAGGCCGCAGTCACAGCGACAGGTAGTAGCAGAGGACCAGGCATCATCTCGCTCTAGAGCGGGATCCCACTGTAGAGCAACGAGGCCGGGACCTTCACGTTGCCCTGCTGTCACCTCGCCGGCTGCAGGTTGGCACACCACACCATGGCGTACTCCAGCCATGACGGCAGCTACAGCGCTGCCGGCAGCAAGCCCAGAGAGTGCGCTCGTAGCAGCGCGTGCACTACTCCACAACCCACCTGTTGGAGATGCTCCTCAGGGAGCAGCTCAACAGTGGATCAACGACGTCGACCACCTCGTCACCGCTGCGCTCAACGCACCTCCACCAAGGGAGACACATCCCCAGCCGATGCATGTGTCGTTGTCGCGGACTCCAACCATCGACCTGGATAGCAGACTCGCGCTCGACCAGGATCTCGGCAACAGGCCTGAGAACTGGGCTGCAGCGCCGCAGGTCGGGAGAAGACTGTCGAGTTACCATTGAGTGACAAAGGGAGCGGCAGCGCAACCTTGAGGTGGACTACAGTGCGTTGGGCCCTATTCCCCAGGCTCACGCCGTGCCACCGACGAGTCCGGTGTATGTTACGCCACCTCCATATCAGGTGTACGTCGCGCCCCCACCTCCACAGGCGTATGCTGCACCACCCCAGCCTCAGGTGTACGCATGTTCGCCTGTACACCAGGGGTATGCAGCGCCACAACTAGCGCCAGCCAACCCCACCCAAGGGTGTGCGGCTCTGGCACCCCACCTCCGTTTCGTGGTCTGGCCACGAAAGTTCCGGCCACACATGCCGGAGAAGTATGACGGGAGTGTCAACCCGAGTGAGTTCTTACAGATCTACTCCATCGCGATACTAGCTGCAGGAGGCAACGAGGCCGTCATGGCCAACTACTTCCTCGTCGTCCTGACTGGTCCAGCCCGGTCATGGCCCATAACCTCCTGGGATGAACTGTGCCGACAGTTCGTGGCGAACTTCAGCAGTTCCTACAAGCGACCCGGCACGGAGCTTGACCTCCACGCCGTCAGACAGCACGCTGGAGAGACGCTGCGATCATTCATCCAGCGGTTCTCTCAAGTACGGAACACAATCCCTCATATTGCTAGCGCGTCAGTTATTGTAGCATTCAGGCAGGGTGTGAGGGACAAGAAAATGCTTGAGAAGCTAGCCACGCATGAAGTGCGTGATGTCTCCAAGCTGTTTGTCCTGGCAGACAGATGTGCTAGGGCAGCTGAGGGACGCAACTGGCACTCCCAACCTTCCTCAGAGGCAAGGGAAGCCACGCCGATTGAGGAAGGAGCCTCTGCAAAAAGCAGCGGCAAGAAGAAGAAGAAGGGCAATGGCAAGAACAAGCCAAAGCTCGGAGCCCATGCAGTGGCAGCCGCGGCTCCCGACGGAGCCCGGCCGTCGCGCCGAGACAAGCACCCTCGGCAGTCACCTGAACCCGAGGAGCCTGACTTCAAGTGCCTGGTGCACCGCACAAATAGCCATAGTGCTAGCGAGTGTCGGGAAGTGAAGAGGTTCGCGGAACGTTTCCGCGAGCAGAAACAGAAACAGCAGTGCTAGGGGGGCGCACCTCCCCGCCAGAGGGAGGGCAAGCAGAAGGTCGATCCTAAGAAGGAGGATGAAACCGAGATGGGGTTCCAGGAACCCCAGAGGGCGGTGAAGGCCATCTTCGAGGGCGGCGACTCCGACTCCAGCAGCGATAAGGAGCGCCGCAAGACTCTTCACGTCATCTACGGGGGAGCCACATATCCCACGTCCCAGAATGCAGTGAAGACTCTGCGGCGGGCAGTGGCCGCGGTGGCCCCCGCTCCGAGCCCGACTCCCCACCACAAGTGGATGAGCACGGCAATCAGCTTCGACGCCTCTAACTGCCCGAAGAACATGGCGGGAGCAGAGGTACTCCCGCTGCTGGTGTCCCCGACCATCGCCAATGTGAAGGTCTTCCATGTGTTGATTGATGGCAGGGCAGGCCTCAACCTCATCTCCACGGCGGCCTTCCGAAAGCTGCAGCTGCCGATGTCCCGGCTCACACCTTCGAGCCCGTTCACGGGTGTTGGACCTGGGCAAATCCTCTCGTACGGTAACATACACCTCCTGGTGACCTTCGGGACCCCGGAAAACTACCGTACGGAGAGCGTTTTGTTTGACGTGGCAGACGTCGATCTCCCCTTCAACGCAATCATCGGAGGACCGGCGCTCTACAGGTTCATGGCCGTAGCCCACTACAGCTACCTCGTCCTGAAGATGCTGACACCTTCCGGCGTCCTCAGAATCAGAGGGGACCGCTCTGCTGCAGTGTCGGCCTTGGAGCAGCTCCAGGCACTTGCAACGGGGAGGGCTCCGGCTCCGGGAGGCCCGAAGGAGAGTCGACCAGAATAGGGTCCGGCGCAGCGGGCCTCCACTTCTGCACCCCATGTGCAACCAGTCGGCTACGACGTACCAGTAAAGGTCGTCAGGATTGGTTCTGAGGCTGCCCAGAAACCCCGCATCGCAGGGAACCTGGACAGCAAATAGGAACTCACGCTCGTCACGTTCCTCCAGGACAATGTCGATGTGTTTGCATGGCAACCATCACAAATGCTCGGGATCCCTAGGGAGGTGATTGAGCACCATCTGAAGATCTACCCTGACGCCCGACCAGTGCAACAGAAGCCCAGGAAATAGTCCATCGAGCGGCAGAACTTCATCCGTGAAGAAATCAAGAAGTTGCTCGATGCTGGTTTCATCCGAGAGGTCCATCACCCACGGTGGTTGGCTAATCCTGTTGTCATCCCCAAGGCTGGCGGGAAACTCTGGATGTGCATCGACTACACCAACCTGAATAAGCCATGCCCAAAGGATCCATTCCCTCTTCCTAGGATAGATCAAATAGTAGACTCAACATCAGGTTGTGATCTTCTGTGTTTCCTAGATGCGTATTCCGGTTTCCACCAAATACCAATGTCTAGGGAAGATGAGGAACACACTGCTTTCATAACAGTAGATGGCTTGTATTGTTATGTCTCTATGCCTTATGGACTCAAGAATGCTCTCCCCACCTTTGTGCGTGCAATTCATAAGACATTTGGGGACCTCATTAGAGATCTGGTAGAAGGTATGTCGATGACATCATGGTAAAAATTAGAACCCGCACATCCTTATTAGACAACCTGGCCCAGGTCTTCAGCAAGCTGCGCACGACGCGCACGATGCTGAACCCAGACAAGTGCGTCTTTGGGGTTTCAGCAGGGAAGCTCCTTGGTTTCTTGGTCTCACACCGAGGAATTGAAGCTAACCCAGAGAGGATCAAGGCGATAGAGCTGATGCGGCCGCCGGCCCGCATCAAGGATGTGCAGAAGCTCGCAGGGTGTTTGGCGGCCCTCAGTCGGTTCATCTCAAGACTGGCTGAGCGAGCGCTCCCCTTCTTCAAGATTCTACGGAAGTCAGGTCCCTTTGTGTGGACTGAGGAAGCGGAAGTGGCATTCCAGGAACTCAAGAAGCACCTGACGACGCTCCCCATCATGGTGGCGCCGGAGCCCGGCGAACCACTCCTGCTCTACATCACCGCAACAACGGAGGTGGTCAGCATGGTCTTGGTTGCAGAGCGGCCGGAGCTGCCGCCGCAGCAAGCACCCGAGGGAGCCCCCGGGGAGGAAGCTGAGCCTCAGGGCCTGCATCCAGTAGAGGATCCCCTTGGTGTGTGCTCCAGTGACCAAGAGCCCTCCAGGTCCCAGTCCTCCGAGGTCCGACTAGACCCTGGGAGCCACATTCCCCAGGTTGCAGACGCATTGCAAGGAGCCCCGGACCCCCCAGGGAGGGTTCGGACATCCCAACGGCCAGTCTACTACATCAGTGAGGTCCTCCATGAAGCAAAAATAAGATACTTGGAGGTACACAAACTGCTGTATGCAATACTCTTAGCGTCGAGGAAGCTCCGGCATTACTTCCAGGCTCACCGGGTTTCAGTGGTAACCTCCTTCCCACTAAAAATCGTGCTCCACAGCCCCAAGCAACATTGCCAAGTGGGCAGCGGAGCTGGCGGAGTTTGAGCTGGAGTTCCTACCTCAACATGTAGTCAAGAGCCAAGCACTGGCGGACTTCTTGGCAGAATGGACTCCATCACCAAGCAACCTAGGGGGCACAGACAACGGAGAAACGGTGCCCAAGGCTCCAGTTTTCACCAAAACTCCATGGACGCTCTACTTCGATGGCTCCTCACGGAAGCAGGGAGTCGGGGTCCTGCTCCTCACCCCGACTGGGGAGCAGTTCAAGTACATGGTGTGCCTCGACTTCAAGGCGACAAACAACATGGCAGAATATGAAGCCCTTATCTTCGGGCTAAAGACTGCCCTGACTCTCAATGTCTGTCAGCTTCTGGCTAAAGGTGATTCCCAGCTGATCATCAAGCAAGCCAAAGGGGAGTGCAGCTGCAATGAGACACAGCTAGCAGCATACTTGCTGCACGTCCGGAAGATTGAAAAGGACTTTGAAGTCTTGGACTTGTGCCATGTACCCCGAGCCGACAACTCAGTCGCAGACGACCTGTCAACGAAGGCCTCCACAGGGGCCCCAGTGCCTGAAGGAGTCTTTGCAAGGACGTTACCGTGACCAACCGCCCGAGCAGCCGAACTAGGTGAAGGGGGCGAGCCCAACACCTCAAAGTTGGCAGTCCCGGCGGCCCTGCTACCATGGAGCCCGCCAAGGATCGTATGCGCCACC
Source organism: Tuctoria greenei (assembly GCA_036927565.1). Taxonomy (NCBI): domain Eukaryota; kingdom Viridiplantae; phylum Streptophyta; class Magnoliopsida; order Poales; family Poaceae; genus Tuctoria; species Tuctoria greenei. Next base: position 123,414,342 of record JAYESD010000006.1, read on the forward strand.
GGGAGCTCCAAGCTACCAGGGGCCCAAGATCCAGAGGCTCAAGTAAGTCCCGATGCATGGATCTCGGAGGTCCGAGACTACTTGAAAGATAACATCCTTCCCGAAGAACATGCCCTGGCAGAAAGGATAGTCCGCATGGCTAAGAGGTACATGCTGTTGGAAGGGGATCTCTACCGGCGCGGCGCCAACGACATCCTGTTGCGTTGCATTACCCGGGAGGAAGGCTGCGACTTGCTCACAGAGATCCATGGAGGCGAGTGTGGGAACCACGCGTCATCCCGCACGCTGGTCGGAAAAGCCTTTCGGCAGGGCTTTTACTGGCCGACAGCACTCCAAGATGCCGCCGAAATGGTCAGGAGATGCAAGGCATGCCAGCTACATGCCAAGCAGATCCACACACCAGCTCAGGCGCTGCAGATGATCCCACCCTCATGGCCATTCGCTGTATGGGGGTTTGACATCCTAGGACCCTTTCCCAGAGCCGTCGGAGGATTCCGGCACCTCTACGTCATTGTAGACAAGTTCACCAAGTGGCCGGAAGCCACCCCAGTCGTCACCATCAACAAACAGTCAGCGGTCAAATTCATCAAGTCGATCGTCTGCCGGTTCGGGGTCCCGAACAGAATCATCACTGATAATGGGACCTAGTTCACAAGCGCAGCGTTCCAGGAATACTGCGAGGACCTTGGGATCCAAGTCTGTTATGCATCTGTCGCTCATCCACAAAGCAATGGACAGGTCAAGAGGGCCAATGCAGAGATCCTCAAGGGCCTCAAGACTCGCACATTCTCACACCTTGAGAAGCATGGTGCAAACTAGGTAGACGAGCTTACGTGTGCACTGTGGGCTAGCTGGACATCAACCAGCCGGTCCACGGGGGAAACGCCTTTCTTCCTCGTGTACGGGGCAGAAGCCGTCCTCCCCCCAGAAATTATCAGGGGCTCCCCCTGTGTCCGGGTGTACGATGAAGTCGCGCAGGACCAGCTACGGCGTGAAGACGTGGACCTCATCGACGAGGGATGAGTAAGAGCGGCTCTCCGAAATGCACGGTACAGGCAGACGCTCCGACGCTACCACCAGAGGACTGTGCGGAGTAGGGAGCTAAAGGTAGACGACCTGGTGCTGCGTCGCATACTCTCTCGGGAAGGGGCTAACAAACTCTCCCCCAGATGGGAGGGCCCCTTCCGGGTTACGGAGGTATGCCACCCTGGGTGCATACGCCTAGCTACGGAGGATGGAGAGCGACTGCCCAACCCCTGGAACATCGAGCACCTCCGTAAGTTCTACCCCTAGACCAGTGTTAGGACAGTTTTCTTTCATTGTAAAAGGTACATGGTGCCTAGGAACGGTACTTAGGGCAACTAAGGCTCCGCGCGCGAGGCACTGAGTGCACATTTTGCTTAGCCTGGTCCGGAACCCTAAGTAGGTGCACTCGGCTTCCTTTGCCGCCTGAGTCGGGTTGTTCCCTTGTAAAACCAGTCCCATCTTATGGGAGACCGCAATGAAAGATTGTTGTCCTACCCTGTATAGGGTACCTCATTCAAAAAATTATCTTTAATTTTTTATGATATTGCTATGCGTTTGCTGTAGCTCGTGATCTATCATGAGCGCTGTCATTTTTCCCTGCTCTAGCAATAGTGGGAGCCTTGCTGTCTGGTTGCAGGTGGGGTAGCTTGAGGTACCTGCAATGTGCCTGGGGCCTCGGATGTTCCCATACTCGGGGGTAAGTGTCTCCAGATGGATTCCCCCGGGAAATGCTTACGCCGAGAGGGAGGTCCAGGGGCACAACCTGCTTAGCCTGGTCCTATACCCTAAGCCTGGGCGCTCTGCCTCCCCAGCGCTGCAGCTGAGTACTGGGAGCCAGATGAACCACCCTTAAGTAGTATGGATAGCGAGCCCTAGGTGCATACGCACTGAATTACCCAAGCCCCATGAGTCAGCCCAAGATCGTAAGTCAAGCGACACTAAAAAGGAGCAGGGAAACAATGACCAGCGGACAGAATTACTTCTCCTGTTTTTTTTATCTATACGCAGGGCTTCAAGGAGTTATCCCGGCGATAACAGTCAAAGTACCCACAAAGATGGTGGGCACCGCCAGACCAAGGCTCCGGTGACACCCCCGGGGGCCCACCATCGACCTTTCACAAGAGATGGTGGGCACCGCCGGACCGAAGCTCTGGTGGTACCCCAAGGGGGCCCACCATCGACGTTTCACATAAGATGGTGGGCACCACTGGACCAAGGCTCTGATGACACCCCCGGGGGCCCGACGTCGACCTTTCACCAGAGATGGTGGGCACCGCCGGACTGAAGCTCCGGTGGTACCCCCAGGGGTCCCGTCGTCGGCATTTCACAAAAGATGGTGGGCACCGCCGGACCAAAGCTCTGACGGCACCCCCAGGGGGCCCGCTATCGACGTCCCTGCATACTCAGCTATGGCAACGCTACCTACGCATCCTAGGCTCCCCTGCAACCGTCTGCCCTAAGTCCCAAGTGTTGACGGGTGTGCCCACAACAACTGGCCACACCTGTCAGGGGGCCACACTCTGGGGGACGGCAGGTCCTGGAAGCTAAGGAACAACAAGCAACCAGAAGATATTGCTGGAAATAAAATCCTGCTGAGTATAAGAGGCACCACAGGCAGATTTTTGTTCCAAAATAAAAAGTTTGCCACCACAACCAACCACAGACAAAAGATGAAAGAAACACAAAACATAAACAGCGCACAGGGAGCCCTCAGCCACTTTGCTGGAACCTTGTGGTGATGAGCGCTATCGCATCTGAGACTTTAGACTTGGCGGCCTCTTCCCTCTCGACGATGGGCCCCTCAAGGACCGGCTGCAGAGAGACGTCGGGGTACCAGCACCGGTAGCAGGACAGGATGTGCGTCGCCACCTCCTTCACCAGAATCCTCCCCTCTACCTCCAGCTGGTTATCGATGATGGCCCCCAGCGAACGCATCCTCGAGCTGGTGGAGTCAAGTGCCGGGAATACCTGGCTCACCTCCTACGCTGGTTCCCCCACGCGCACCGGCTGAAGCCGAGCGGCACCATAGCCGAGTCGGTGCCGCCAAGGAACTCTCAGACCTTCCGGGCCTTAGCAAAGCACGACGCCCGGAGCTCCTGCACCTCCTGTTGGGCCGCCGCCAACGCCCGGGGGCCGCCGTCCAGGAACCGCTTCTCCTTGGCCACCAGGGCCTGCTCGTGCTCGCTGACCTCCCTCTCGCGGCAGCTCAAGTCACCCTCCTTGAGGGCGATGTTGAACTCGTGGTCCAGGAGGGCCTGGCACTCGGTGAGCTAGGCTTGCTCCGCTTCAACCAAGGCGGCATCCCGGCGGTCTAGCTCGGCGGCGCAGACCCTCACCCCTTCCTGCTGGAGGACGAGCCAACGGGAAGTCGCCTCCACCTCAGCCTGCTTCGCCGCAAGCTCCTGCTCCTGTTCGGCAAGAGCAGCTTCTCGGCGAGACATCAGTTGCTGAAGGTCCTCGCAGGACTGGAGGCGGGAGCTGGCCTCAGCGTGGATAGCCGCGGCGTCCACCTTCAGCTTCTAGGTGACGGCCGTCCAGTTGAGGGATGAGCTCGCGCTCCTGCTCGAGGATCTCCATCTCCTCCCGAACAACCGCCTCCCGCTGAGCTGCTCGGCTCTTCGCCAGCCGGGTCCGGGCCTCCAGGGTCCTCGCCCATTCCCAGAGTCGGTCATCCTCGTCTTCAAGACGCCCTTTCTCCCGGGTGAGGGCCGCTTGAGCGTGCCGGAAGCCAGAGTAGGCAACGGCCATGGCCTCAGACAGAGGGAGGGGCTCCACCGTAGCAGCGGGTCCCTGCCTCCCCACTTCTTCAATATCATCCTCCATTTGGAGGACCACTGGGGAGACGGGGACCAGAGCTCCCCCAATCGGAGAAGGCGGGGGGATCACCGCCAGAAGCAGGCGCGTCACCCCTAAGGGCCCCCTCCCTGGTGGCGGCACCCGGGGCAGTGGCGCCAGCCAACGTAGCGGTGTCGGACGGCGCGGTGGCATCGGCCAACACGGAGTAGCCGGTGGATGCGGAGTCATTGGCGGGTGCGACAACAGTCGCCGGCGTGTGCAGCTGGGCTTCAGCAGCTGTTGTGGGGGTCTCGGGCACGGAGGCCCAGGGCACCCCGGCGGCAGCAGCCCGGTGCGTCGGAGCAGAGTATGAGGCTGCAGAGGAGCCCCGCGAGCCAGCTGGGGTTGCATACCCTCCAGCAGAAGGGCCCGCTGGCGGAGAAGGAGTAACTGTAGTGGTGCTGAAACCAAGCAAACCCGGATCATAAGAAAATGATAGGGTAAGCACACACCGAAGAGCACCCAAGATAAAATCTATGCCGACTTACCAGGGGATGTTGAAGTTCCACCGCTTCCTGAAAGGGTTGGGGGGGGGGGGGGGGGGGGTCGGACCCCCACAACCCGCGGCGGGGCCGCTGAGTGTGCTGGGGGCCCCTGTGGTGGAGGAGTCGGCGGCACCCCCGAAGTCGGGCGCTCCTCCGAATGGCGAGGGAACGTTGGGGTCCCGTCGGCATTCAGGAGTCTCCCCCTCTTGCGCGCCGAGGACGCGGGCGGCAAAGTGGCGCCATCGGCGCCCCCTGACGACGAATGCGACAGGGCACCGGCGTCCTGACGAGGAGCGGAGGGGGCCAACGGCGGCGACCGGGCACGCTTCTTGGGGCTCGGGTCCGACACTGGAATCAGCGCTTTCCCTTTCGCCTTGTCAATAGAGGCGTCGTCGCCTCCCCATTGACGGTGCTGGGTCCGCTTGAAGCGTCGTCGCTTGAAGGATCTTCGTCGCCTGAGGGAGCTCCGCCTCCCTCGGCGTCGTCGACGATGTTGACCCCCCGGAACGGGTCCCCGATCTGGCGCTGCGCCAGCCCGGACTTGTCGAGTGTCGGCATCACCTTCAAAAGCTGCCTCCTCAGCTCGGAGTCTGAGGACAAGGGGCGGCAGGCCGTCGGAAGAGCCAGCTCCTCGGGGATGTCGTCGGGGCAGACCCGGGTCAGCATGTCGTGTAGTTGCTGCTTGTCCAGGTTGGAGTCGGGGCCGGTCTCGAGCCGAGTGCAGTCCGATAGGCCGGTGAACATCCACGCCAGGCGAGTGCGGCACTGGAGCAGAGCTATGCTGTGGGACATGAAGTCCCTCAGCACCATGGCAGACGACAAACCATGATCCGCCAGCATCTGGATCCTCTCCAACACCAGGTTGAATGCCTCCTCCAGCTCGGGGCGCTCCTCCCAGAACGACCGCTCGAAGTAGGGGATCCCGGTGGGGAGGCACATCCGGTCGTGGGCTTCGACCTTGGCGATCATCCAATCTTCGCGCCATTGCTCCCATCGTGCAGAGTTGAAGGAAGCAATGTACCTCGTGGGGACCTTGGTGCGGCGCTAGAAGTAGTAGACACCAAGGTGCTCCTTCGAGATTCTGCCGGTGGCCCTCAGTACAAAAAAGTACCTGAAGAGCTTCACCGACGGCATCACCCCCACAAACATCTCGCAGAGGTGAGCGAAGACCGCCAGCATGGCTATCGAGTTCGGCGCGAGGTGGTGGAGTTGGAGGCCGAAGGTCTCCAGGAGCATGACCAGGAAGGCGGATGCAGGCGAGACGAAGTCATCCAGCACGTACGACGAAAATAGCACCATCTCCCCAGCGGAGAGGCTCAGCGGCAGCCTCTCGGGACGGAGCCACTTCTCCTGCTCAGGAGCGTGCCAGCCGAGAAGCCGGCGCATGGGGGCCAGGTCGGCGGACTTGGACAGCCGGGGCTTGGGCAGGATGCTCGCCATGAGGATCGAAGGGGGAGGCTCTGGAAGGGGAGATTGGGAGCTAGAGTGCAAGAACTGGGCTTGGGGCAAGAAGGCACAAGCGCAAGGATGCAGAAGCGGAAGAAAGGACCCTTAGGAGGAAAGGTCTCTTTTTATTCACCTCTGCAAGCCAACAGACGCAGCCTCAGTAGAAGAGCAACATACCTGCATAGGCAATGACATGGGGGCCCGGACCGCTCGACAAGGAAGGCTAACCGAGTGGCTAACTATGTGGGAGGTAACTCGGCGGTTTCTGAAAAGGCAAAAGCAGCGGAAGTGCAGGAGCCATCTTGGGAACCACCGCAGTTAAAGCACGGTTAAAGGCGGAAGTCATGTCGTGCGGCGCCTGTCCAGTACCTCCGCTTACCAGGAGGAGACGCGTCGCCACAACAGCAGGGACGTGACGTCCCGAAAACTGCCTCGAATTGGAATCGAAAGAGTTGCACGGGAAGATAAGAAAGAAGACCCCACCTGCGGTATCGACGACTCTCCCGAGGTGGGCTCGGGGGCCACTGTCGGTACCCCCGCAGACCGGGTACCCCCGTGCACAAGGAGAAAACGGCTAAGGACTCAGCCTCTACTTAAGAGGCCAAATCCGAGGTTGCCACGTCGTGGAGGGAAGGACCATATCCTACCTCTCCGCCGGGGAGGGCTCCCGGGCTGCCGCGTGGCCGGCAGAACTGCACCCTCGCCTCCCCGCTGAGGCGGGCTCCAAGGCCGCCATGTGGCCAATCGGAACCTTGGGGCCAAGCCCGCTTCCTCACAGGGAAAGGCACCAGAACTACCACGTGGCCCGCGGGGCTGAGCCTCCACCCCTCCACAGGGGTGGGCTCCGGGTGTGCCACGTGGCCTGTACCATCGAGTGCTCGACTCCCCACAGAGGCAGGCTCTGGCGCAACCACGTGGCGGATGGCCAACTCAGTGCGGTAGGACGCCACAGTAAAGGAAGGCGTGTGCTGCTCGAACAGGCATTAAAGTACGCGCGCTTTCCCCAGGCGAAGTGGAGTCGCGCATGTGTAAGTCAAGGCTCCAGTGTCCTGTCTTGTCCAAGTAGCCGGTATAGACCCACGCCGCAAGACGGACAAATGGGCCACAAGGACAAGACGGGCGGGACGTGCACCGCCATCATCACCAACTATGTGTAGCCCTGGCGAACGACGCGGCGGGACGGCGCATTGACACCCCTGACAAAGGGAAGTAGATAGCATTTAATCTTAGATCTTGTATAGGATTTGGCTCTCCCCGGGACCACCTGTCGGGGTCTGGGGCCCACCTTGTGACTGCAGAGTCCTTGGACTATAAAAGGACTCTGCAGACGACCTTCACGAGAGGAGACAAGCAGACTAAGATTCATTGACGCTCAAGCAAGGCAATATACAAACACTCCCGTGTACGTAGGGTGTTACGCTCCGGCGGCCCGAACCACGTAAACCCCCTGTGTTCACCATCTCGTTGCGCTCAATCTCCTGGGACTAGCCCTCGTGAATCCAAAGAACTTCCGCAGGCTGCTCTCTAAGTAGGTCCGGCGGAAGTGTCATTTAAGACCTTCGACAGCGACCAGGACCATGCTGACAACCTCGTCAGTTGCTGAAATGTAAAGCAGTAAGGGCTCACCAGGGTTCGGAGCTACCAAGGTTGGTAGAGTGGTGAGGAGCTGCTTTAGCTCTTGGAACGCCTTTTCTGCTTCTTCAAACCATTGAAATGGTCCGGACTTCCTCAATAGCTTGAAGAAGGGTAGCGCTCGTTCCGCCAGTCTTGAGATGAACCGGTTGAGGGCGGCTAGACATCCAGTCAGTTTCTGGACATCTTTGATGCGGTTTGGTGGCCACATCTCCTCTATGGCTTTAATCTTCGCCGGATTTGCCTCTATGCCCCGGTGGTTTACAAGGAAACCGAGAAGCTTTCCGGAGCTAACCCCGAAGACGCACTTGTCTGGGTTCAGCTTCGTGCGGGTGACCCGTAGCTTGTCGAAGACAGCTTGCAAAGTGTCAAGGAGTGACTCCTTGTCTTTGATCTTGACGACGATGTCATAAACATACACTTCCACTATGTCTCTGATGAGCTCTCCAAAGGTTTTGTACATAGCTCGTACAAATATTGAAGCTGCATTCTTGAGACCAAAGGGCATGGCAGTATAACAGTACAATCCACCTACTGTGGTAAAAGGAGTATGTTCTTCATCTTCCCTAGACATTCTGATTTGATGGTACCCAGAATATGCGTCTAGGAAACACAGTAATTCACACCTGGAGGTGGAATCCACTATCTGATCTATTCTAGGTAGTGGGAATGGATCTTTTGGGCATGCCTTATTTACTGTTGTGTAGTCGATACACATCTGAAGCTTCCTGCCGGCTTTGGGTACAACGACTGGGTTTGCCAGCCATTTTGGATGGAATACTTCTCGGATGAATCCAGCTTCGAGCAATTTCTTCACTTCTTGTCGTATGAAGTTTTGTCGCTCTACGGATTGCTTCCGAGGCTTCTGATGTACAGGCCGAGCATCAGGATAGATCTTCAGATTATGCTCGATCACTTCCCTAGAGATCCCAGGCATTTGTGACGGTTTCCAGGCAAACACGTCGACATTAGCCCGGAGGAAAGTGATGAGCGCGAGTTCCTATTTGTCGTTCAGACCTCCCGATATATGGGTGGTCTGAGCGACATCAGAACTGATTTGGACGACTTTGACGGGGATGTCGGTGTCGCTGCTTGGTTGCACGCAAGGTGCAGAGGTTGAGCCTCGTTGACGAATGCTCGGGGGTTTAGGAGCTTGCTCCTGCTTGGATTCTTCCTCTTGCGCTGTAGCAAGCGCATGAAGTTCCTCCAGAGCAATCACTCCGGCAGTACGGTCTCCGCAGATCCGGAGAACGCCAGCTGGTGTCGGCATCTTCAACACCAGGTAGCCATAATGAGCACCAGCCATGAATTTGTACAGGGCGGGCCTGCCTAGAATGGCGTTTAAAGGCAAGTTGATATGAGCGACGTCAAAGATCAACTTCTCAGTGCGATAATTCTCCCGAGTCCCGAAGGTCACGGGGAGAGTAATGGCACCGAGTGGTGTTATGGCCCCTGGACCTATTCTGGAGAAAGGTCGGGAGGGGCGAAGGTCTGAAGGTCGGAGCTGAAGCCTGACAAAAGCTTCGAAGCATATGAGGTTCAGCCCCGAACCTCCGTCCACCATTACATGGTGGATTTGAATGTTATTGATGGTCGGAGATACCATCAATGGTAGTTGACCAGCTTCAATCATGTTCCGAGGGCAGTCTAAAGCATCAAAAGTGATGGTAGTGTCCATCCACTTTTGATGAGGCTCCGCCCTGGCTGTAGGAGCTACTGAGGCCATGTCCCGCCGCATGGTCTTGAGGACACGGCGGGAGGTGATGTCCCATGAACCACCAAAGATGGTGTTCATGGTCTTCTGACGTTCAGTGTCGGAGACGTCGGAGTCATCGTCGACGGAGGTGTACACAACCTTCAGGACCTTTTTAGGGTCCTGAAAGCCCAACTCCTCTTCAGCCGGAGCTTCATCGACTTTCTGTTTTCCTTCCCTCTGACGGAAAGGAACTTCTTCCTGGCGCTTATGGTAGCGCTCGGCAAGGTTTTGGACCTCCCGGGAGTCCTCCAAGTTGTGGCTATTCGACTTGTGGATGGGACACCACAATTTGGAGTTGCCACCGTCTTCAGAGGACGGACGAGGTCATTTCTCGGGGCGTGGCCCCCGGCCACCCGGAGCTGCTGCAACTACAGCGGTGGATGTGCTGGCCGACGGCTTCTTTTTGCCGTTGGACTTTTTCTTCTTTTTACCACTCCTGGAGGTAGTGGCTTCGCCTTTGGAGGATTTTTTCCATCCTCCGGAGGTGGTTTGGAGTGCATTTCACGGCCCTCTGCAGCTTTGGCACATTTGTTTGCCAAGCTGAAGAGCTTCGTGACGCTGGTGATATCCTTGACCGCCAGCTTCTCCAGCATCTTCTTATCTCGTACGCCCTGTCTAAATGCCATGATAACAGAAGCACTAGAGATAGAAAGAATGGTGTTTCGTACCTGGGAGAACCTCTGGATGAATGAGCACAGGGATTCTCCCCCCTTCTGCACAACTGCAAAAAGGTCCAGTTCGGTGCCTGGTCGGGTGTATGAACTCCCGAAATTGGCGGTGAACTGTTGGCACAATTCCTCCCAACTATTGATAGAGTTGTGAGGAAGGCTCATGAACCAGGACCTGGTGGTCCCAGTCAAAGCCTCTAGGAATTAGTTGGCCATTACGGCCTCGTTACCTCCAGTCGCAAGAATTGCGGTGGTGTAAATTTGGAGAAACTCAGCGGGATTGACTGTCCTGTCAAATTTCTCCGGCAAGTGAGGCCGAAACTTTTGTGGCCATCTGACCATGCGTAGATGCATGGCCAGTGCAGAACAGCCTCCTCCTACTCCCTCGGGAGCAGGACTGTCTTGAGCCTCTCGCCTTTCGCGAGCACGCTCGATATAGACACGGTCGTCTTGTTGACGGTAACGGTGATCAAGCTCCGCCCGGAGGTCATGAGTTGAAAGTCTGGTTACCGTATGAGTACATCGCGCCCCAGAAGGTAGCGACGTAACTTGCTGTGACGTAGAACGCCTCCTATTCTGGGAAGCATGCGGACCAAGTCTGCCAGACACGGTCCGGCGCTGCGATGGGGCCCGCCCCGAAGGAGGAGGACCTTGGTTGTTGATGCGGTCGGCTGCTGCTGCAACCAGATGTTCCACATCGGCCCTCCACTGCTCCATTGCACCCTGGGATGCACCTGGAGGTGGTGGACATTGAAGGAGAGCACGCGCTGCATGAAGCGCATGTTCAGGGTTATTGTTATTCGATGCAGTGACCAATGCCGATGCACCATCATGCTGCTCAGCTTGACGTGCTGGTGCAGGCGGTGGCGGTGGAGGCATGACTCCTGCTGGAGCCACGGCATCTGCTGGTTTCTGCATATTGGAGGGATTGCCTCCAGCGGGTTAAACAGCAGGGTTGTCGTTGGATGATCCAGCAGCTAAGGTCACCATACTCAAAATCTCGGGCACCCCCTTCCTGGCGCGCCAACTGTCGGTGTTTGGATCCGGCAGATCTCCCAACACTACATTTGGTAGATCGAGGAGTTGTAGTTCGGTGAAGGGCGCGCAGAGATTCAAGAAGGTGAAAGACAAGTTGAAAGCATCTAGGCCCCCCATAAGGTATGGTTTCGGTGATTAATGACAACCATTGGATTTTACTAATAAATTTGTAAATGCAAGGTCCCCATAATCACTCAATCAAATGAAATAAACATGTTATTGGAGACCCATATACAATCAATGTATGAGATCAAATCAATTTTGTGAAGACAAGAAGTGAAAGCTCTTATGTCAAGTCACTCAATCAAAATTGAAGACACTTAATGATTGACAATCATCAGAGATACATGTTCAACAAAGTCTAAGAGGTCATTTGAGCAAGACACAAAAATTCACTTAGAAACAACCCAAAGCAAACAAAACCAACTCACTAGATCAACCGATGATTCCTCAGAATAACACATCGGTCGAGTTGGCTTAGCTGAAGAAGAAGATCTCAGAACCAAGTACTCACCGGATCATCCGATGTGAATGGCTCAGTAACATCGGTCCATAAGTACAGTTTGCAAGATCATTGAACCAAGTGTAGCATCAAATCATCCAATGTACAGAGAAGCACACATCGGTCAATTACTCCAGTAAGCATCAAGATTGAGAAAATTCTGGAGGAAGAGCCACCGGATCATCCGATGAGAAGACAGGATCAACATCGGCCTAACAACGGTCATATCTGACACAATGACGTCAGCTAAAGTAACTTGACCGATGATAACTAAAGGGGAGACATCGGATCATCCGGTGTTCATAGTAAAGTTCTGTCTGCCTACTTTTCTAACGGCTATTTCGGGGAGGCTGGCTATAAATACCCCCTAATCTTGTCATTTCGTCAAGTCTTGATCACCAGACACCATCAACACATCCACAAGCATTCAATACCAAGAGCAATCACTTCCACACCATTTCGATCATCTATACACCAAGATTTAGACTAGAACTAGCTAGAGAGAGAGCTTGTGTGCCACCATTCTGGGTGAGTGGACTCTCTAGGATAGTGTGAGAGCCTCAAGGGAGTGCCCATGGTGTTTGTAACTGTGAGAAGACTTCCGGAGCTTGCCAAAGCGTGTGTGAAAGCCCGGAAGGTCGAAGTTGTACAAGGCTTGAGCTCCACCTTGCCAAGGGAGGCGAACGAAGAGGAATGGTGAAGATCCCTCGTCTCGGTGACTTGGGTGTGGCAAAACCCCTTGGTGGGTGCCACAACGTGGATGTAGGAAGATCTTGACGATCTTGCCGAACCACGGGATAAATCCTTGTCTCCTCGGGAGTTTGCATCCTTCTCCTTCCCTTACTTTTATGCATTCTATATTCCGCAAAGTTTCTATCTACTAGAATGCATAGATAGTTGCGTAGGGAATTGGGATTTAGAAATTAAGTTTCATTGCTTAGAATTTTTCGAAGAAAGCCCAATTCACCCCCCCCTCTTGGACATTCGGTCCTTACAATTGGTATCAGAGCAAGGTTGCTCATAGGATCATTCTAGCTTCACCGCTAGAGAGCTAAAATGGCCAAGGTTGGGGGTTCGGTTCCTATCTTCGAGGGCAAGAACTTTGCCTATTGGAAAGCACGCATGCGCGCTTATCTTGAGGCTATTGCTCCCGAAGTATGGGAAGCGACCCACGCGGGGTTTGGAGAACACAATTATGTTGGTGATCAGATTAAGTGGGATGCTAAAGCTAGGAATGCTATTTATGAATGCATTAGTCAAGATGTGTTTTCTAGGATTGCTAGCAAGGAAAAGGCTTGTGAAATTTGGGCTTGCTTAATAGAGATTAATGAGGGTTCTTCTAGGGTCAAGGAACTTAAATATCACATGCTTAAAGCAAAATATGATGAATTTAAGATGCTACCTCATGAAAATGTTAATGAGATGTTCTCTCACTTAAATGTGCTTATTGAGGAAATAAATGCTCTTGACATTGCTTCTCTTGGCAAAGGACTCATCAACCGCAAGATCCTCATGCTCCTTCCCAAGCCAAAATACAACATCATCAACTCCATGCTCCAAAAAGAGTCACTTGACCACATTGAAGTTTCAGAGCTCATTGGAGAAATACACGCTCATGAGATGAGTGTACTTGGGATGATGGAGCAATCATCTTCAAAGACAATTGCTGTAAAGGCCTCCACCAAGAAAACAAGCCACAAGAAGAAGAAGGTGGTTGAGCCTAGCTCAAGTGAATAAGAACAAGCATCAAGTGAAGATGAGGATGATGAGCTTGCATTGATGATGAGGAAGTTCTCACGCTTGAACTCCAAAATCACTAAGAAGGGATACACATTTGATCCCAAGAAGAGAGCATTCCTACCAAGGAGAGATGATGACAAGACATGCTACAATTGTGGTGATCAAGGCCACATCTCCTATGATTGTCCAAGACCGGACAAACGAAGAGAGAACCACAAGAGCAAGCATCGCAAGCTTGGAGGAAGTGATGATGATGAAGAAGAAGCCAAACCAAAGCCAAGATCCTTTGGGAAGAATAAACATGACAAGGGTAAGAAGGCAAGGCTCTTCCCAAAGAAGAGAAATGGCCCACAAAAGGTGTTCATGTGTGAGGCAAATGAATGGGTCACCGACGAAGAAACAAGTGATGAAGAGAGTGAAGAGGAAGAAGAAAGCTTGGCTGGCCTCGCCATCGCCAACAATGATGATGCACCTCTTCATCCACCGCCCATGTGCCTCATGGCGAAAGGTAACACCAAGGTATGTGATGACTCTAGCGATGATGAGCTTTCCCCCGATGATTTAACTTCTTTGATAAATGAATATCATGCTATCATTAAGAGGGAAAAGAGTAAGGTTAAAGTGCTTGAAGAAACTCGTGCTAGACTTGAGAGTGCTAACCTTGATTTTCTTGACAAGTATGAAAGCATACTCAAAGAGCATGACACGCTCAAATCCCATGTCAAGCAAATTGAGGAAGAAAAGGCTAAAATCAAGATAGATAATCTTGAACTTAACTTAGCACACCAAACACTCTTGGAAGAGCACAACAAGTTAATACAAGAACATCAAACACTTAACCTTGCTCATGACATGCTTGATCAAGAGTTGAAAAATATGAAGAAGCAAACTCTTAATGATAAGATATCCATTACTTCTCATGCCACTAATGCTTTGCACAAGTCTTTGCCTTTGAAAGCTAATGCTAGGGAGAAGGACTTGTTGGAAGAAATTGAGAGTCTCCGCACTAGTGTGGCTAGACTTTCAAAAGGGGAGGTCAAACACAAGGAAATCCTCTTCCAACAAGCAAAGGCCTTCAACAAAAGAGGACTTGGATCCTTCCCGGTGCCCAACAAAGGAAAGGTGCCCTCACCGGAGCTAAGAACAAGCTTCATCAAAGAAGTTAGTTCTTATTGCCAACATTGTGAGGTCACCGGTCACCACACAAGGGAGTGTCCTCTTCCTAACCGACACTCTCCCAAGCTTCCTACTAATTACAAATCTACTTTCAATGATCATTATTATCTCTTAAGTAAAGTAGGTGGCAAGGTGAAGGCTAGGTTCATTGGCAAGGACATGAAAGGCATGAAAGGGAAGCTCCCCAAGCAACTTTGGGTTCCAAAGACACTTGTATCACACATACAAGGACCTAAGTTGGCTTGGGTGCCTAAAGTTAAAAATTGAATTCATGTGTGTAGGTGAACTACAAAGCCGGAGGAAAGCACTGGGTACTCGATAGCGGGTGCACCCAACATATGACCGGCAATGATGGTATGTTCACCACCATAGAAAACCCCGACAATCATGAATAAGTCACCTTTGGTGATAACTCTAAGGGAAAGGTAATTGGGTTAGGTAAAATTGCTATTTCAAATGATTTGTCCATTTCTAATGTTTTGTACGTTAAGTCACTTAGCTTTAATTTACTTTCTATTGCACAACTATGTGATCTTGGACTAACGTGCACATTTAGCAAAAATGATGTTGTTGTGAGTAGTGAAACAAGCCAAGACATAGTCTTCAAAGGATGTCGGCATGGACATCTCTACCTAGTGGACTTCGCCAACAAGAATGCTAGCTTGACCACTTGTCTTTTCACTAAGACAATCTTGGGTTGGCTATGGCACCGACGCATAGCGCACACTGGAATGAGCAAACTCAAGAAGTCATTCAAGCTTGGGATGGTGACCGGCGTGAAGGATGTCACATTTGAGAAGAACAAGCTTTGTAGCGCTTGTCAAGCCGGGAAGCAAGTTGCTTCACACCACCCAATGAAGACAATGGTGTCAACCTCCAAGCCACTTGAGCTAATCCACATGGACCTCTTCGGACCGTCCACATATCAAAGCCTTGGTGGTAACCTCTATTGTCTCGTTATTGTTGATGACTATTCTCGCTATGCTTGGACTTTATTTCTAGGTGACAAGAGTGAAACTCCGGAAGTGTTCAAGACCTTCGCCAACCGCGCTCAAAGGGAATTTCAACTTCCCATCATCAAGGTCCGGAGTGACAATGACACCGAATTCAAGAACTACAACATTGGGGAGTGGTGTGACCGCGAAGGCGTGAAACATGAGTTTTCGGCCACATACACTCCTCAACAAAACGGTGTCACTGAAAGGAAGAACAAGACACTCATCACTCTTGCAAGAGCAATGCTTGATAACTACGGCACGTCGTAGAAGTTTTGGGCCGAAGCGATCAACACGGCATGCCATGCCGCAAATAGGGTCTATCTACATCGACTACTTCAAAAGACCCCGTACGAGCTTCTCATTGGGAGAAACCCAACATCTCCTACTTTCGAGTCTTTGGATGCAAGTGCTACATCTACCGCAAGAAAAGGCTCGGTAAGTTTGAAAGAAGATGTGATGTTGGTATATTTCTTGGTTATGCATCAAACTCAAAAGCATATCGAGTATTCAACCAAACCTCCGGTTTAGTTGAGGAAAGTTGTGATGTTGAGTTTGATGAATCTAATTGCTCCCAAGAGGAGAGTTTTGGTCATGATGAAATAGATGATGAGCCTCTACGAGAAGCCATGAAGAACATGACCATTGGAGACATCAAGCCGGAAGTTGAGGAGAGCCATGATCAAGGGGGAGCTTCAAGTTCCAACAACAACACCTCCATGGCACCTCAAGTTGACGAAGAAGAGAAGGATGATCCATTGCCGACTCAAGACTCACAAGCACAACAACATCAAGAAGAAGAAGTCCATGATCAAGTCCAACCACAAGAGGAGCAACACGCATCACCTTCGCCAAGTGCTTCACAACCGCTTATGAGGCATGGACGCATCTCCAAGGTGCATCCAATGGACCAAATCATTGGAAGTCCGTCAAGGGGTGTAAGTACACGTTCTTGCCACTTTGCTTCGTTTTGTGAGCACTACTCGTTTGTTTCGTGTGTAGAACCCACTCACATTGAGGAAGCACTCCAAAACCCAAATTGGGTAATGGCCATGCAAGAAGAACTCAACAACTTCATCCGCAATGAAGTTTGGGTGTTGGAGGAGCGACCCAAGGACAAGAACGTCATCGGAACAAAGTGGGTGTACCGCAACAACAAGACGAGAATGGCGTTGTGGTCCGCAACAAGGCAAGACTTGTGGCCAAAGGGTTCTCGCAAGTTGAAGGACTAGATTTTGGGGAGACATTTGCCCCGGTCGCCCGGCTAGAAGCCATCCGTATACTTCTTGCCTTTGCATCACATCATAGCATTAAGCTTTATCAAATGGATGTGAAAAGTGCCTTTCTTAATGGTTACATTAACGAGCTTGTTTATGTTGAACAAACTCCCGGGTTTGAAGATCCGAGGAATCCTAATCATGTGTATAGGTTGCACAAGGCGCTCTATGGGCTCAAGCAAGCACCTAGGGCGTGGTACGAATGACTACAGGACTTCCTCATCATGCAAGGATTCAAGATCGGGAGGGTGGACACCACACTCTTCACCAAGGACATCAACGGAGATTTGTTCATTTGTCAAATTTATGTTGATGATATTATTTTTGGTTCAACTAACGAAGCTCTTAGCCATGAGTTTGGCAAAATGATGTCTAGGGAATTCGAGATGTCAATGATTGGAGAGCTCAACTTCTTCCTTGGATTTCAAATCAAGCAACTTCAAGAGGGGACCTTCGTCTATCAAGAGAAGTACACCAAGGACCTCTTGAAGAAATTTGAGATGGGAGATTGTAGCTCAAGAAGCACTCCAATGGCAACCAATTGTCATCTCGACGCGGATAAGGACGGTAAACCTATTGATCAATCTAACTACCATTCTATGAGTGGTTCATTGCTTTACCTTACCGCATCTAGGCCCGGTATCATGTTTAGTGTATGCTTGTGTGCTCGCTTTCAAGCGGCACCTAAAGAAACGCATAGGAAGGTGGTCTTTAGGATACTTAGGTATATCAAGCATACTCCTAGTGTGGGCTTGTGGTACCCTAAAGGTGCAAAATTCCATCTTGTGGGATACTCGGATTCGGACTTTGCCGGATGCCGCGTGGATCGCAAGAGTACCTCCGGTGGGTGCCACTTGCTTGGGCGTTCCCTAGTATCTTGGTCAAGCAAGAAGCAAAACTCCGTCGCCTTATCCACGGCAGAAGCGGAGTATATTGCGGTCGGTGCATGTTGTGCCCAAATTCTTTATATGAAACAAACCCTTTTGGACTTTGGTATTAAACTTGGTTGTGTGCCTCTCCTTTGTGACAATGAAAGTGCGGTTAAGATAGCTAAAAACCCCGTTTAACACTCCCGCACTAAGCACATTGATATTCGCCATCATTTCCTAAGGGACCATGAAGCTAAGGGAGACATCTCCTTGAGAGGTGTTAGGTCCGAAGAACAATTGGCGGATATCTTCACTAAACCACTTGATGAGATAACTTTTTCTAGGCTAAGAAGTGAATTAAATGTGCTAGATGCAACTAACGTCATGTAAGAATGCACTTCATATAGGTCTTGCCTAACTCTCAAAGGATAGGGGTGAGCAAGGGTTAGCTTGGGATGGAGGTTCCTTTGGGTCGTCCCAAGGTTTGGAGAGTAGCTCTCCCTGAAGAAGCCTTTGAAAGGTTCAAATTTGTCAAGATAGATTTATTTTATACCTTGCATGATGCCTGCCATATAGACTTATAACTTCTTGCATTATAAAATGTTTGGCATTGCATACGGTAGATTGTCACAAAGGGGAACCCACCTCATGAGAAAGAGACTTGTTTGAAATGCAATATCTCAACTCATACAAGGTGGAAAGAACAAAATGTTAGGTGCGTTAATGCCTAGAGGAACATGCTTTAAAGAGATAGAAGTCTTCATACTCTAGCTCACAAAGCATGGGCCTTACATTTTATTTGGATGTTTTTCCTCCTATTTTTTTCTCGGTGTTCCATTTGCTTTAAGGCCTAGCCAAGTTATTGGCATATTAGTATTTTTGAGGGGTAAGGGGTTGCCCAAAAAGTCCTAAGACATGTGTTTCTCATGGCTTGTTTGTTTGGTCAAAGGACATATATGGGATGTTATTGTTCTGTAGTCATCGGATTATCCGATGCCTAGGTCAATCCCTCATCGGATCAATTGGTGTTCAATCTCCAAGTGCCAGTTTAGTCAGTATCTCAATTCAACCGATGAGTTCATTCTGGAAAACATCGGTCGATCCGATGTTTACTCTTCTGGAACTGTGCCAAATTCCACCGATGCTACTTCCTCCCACGTCGGACCATCCGGTGACAACATTCCTCTTTTGAATACCCTTACTGTGCTATTCGACCGATGATCCCAACCCTCAACGTCAGTCCATCCGGTGTCAACTGCACTTTTCTGAAAAACCTTACTGTATCATTCAACTGATGCTCCCGTCGTTCATCATCGATCCGTCCGGTGTTAAAAAATCGGCTAGGGTTTGGGACCCACTATTTAAACATTGTCTCGCCTCCGCCGGTTTCTCTCTCCCGATCCCGACGCCGCCACTGCCGATTCTCTCGCCCTTACGCCACCGCCGCCCGTCGCCGCCCGCCGCCTCCAAGCACCGCCGCAACCGCCGCCTCACCTCCGCTGCAGCAACCGCCGCCTCACCTCCGCCGCAGCCGCCGCCGCTGCTCCACCAAGCGCCGCCGCCGCTCTCCCTCTCCACCACAGCGACGCCGCCGCCTCCTCTCGTGCACCACCAGCCGCCCCACACGCACAACTCGCCGTCGTGGTGCCTCCACGGTCACCACCCAGTCGCTAGGGTTTCCCAGTCCGTTGATCTCCGTATCATTCCGTGCGCGTGACTTCGTCAACCTCACTCTTGATCATCGCAATGGCTCGCGACAAGAAGAACAAGGGCAAGGCCATCGCGGAGCCGGCCGCAAAGAAGCAAAAATTGTCGAAGGAGGAGAAGAAGGCATTGATGGCCGCTCGCGCCGCCGAGGAGCATGAGCGTGGCCGAGGAGGATCACTGAGAATCCTCGAGGCTCGTTCGAGGCAGCCTCCTGTGATCGATGACTCCAAGGCCGAAGAAGAGCTGGTAGAGCCTCTCGTCCGCCGGCGCTCAGCCTGGACCCGTGGGGGTCATCTCGCGGCAGCTCCACGTCCGAGACCGACGGCTGCCGATCGTCGTGAGGACAGGGAGGCCCAGCGAGCTATCTATGAGATGGACACTACTGTCCATGTTGCTGAAGGAGTCCGGTTGACCGACTACCGGAAGATGAAGGCCAAGCAGCTTCGCAGACTCAGGTGGAGTGTGCTGCTTGAGGAGTGGTACCCGCAGCCCCGGGAAGCCCTTGTAGACAGTCATTTCTGGACTGTGACGCAGGCGTCTCTCTACGAGACTTACAGACGTCGAGGCCACAAGTTGTTCCAGCACAACTACCTGGACTGGGTTCAGCTCGCTCTGGCTGCCGAGACAGAGATTCGACCTTATTTCGGGAGGTACAGAGGTCTGGTACAGCTAGTGTCCTATGAGAGGAGTGCCTACGTGGAGGATTGGGTCCGCGTGTTCTACGCCACCCTCTACGTCTCTGAGGGTAGAAGATCGATTGATTTCATGTTCATGGGACAACACTATCACCTGATGAGGCAGACGCTGGCACAGCTGCTGGGAGTGGACTTGCACGACACCTGCGTGCATGAGAGGGTCTACGGTCAGGCAGATCCACCGAGGAGGCCACTCACTGGAGGAGTGGCACCACCGCTGGAGGAGATTCGTTCCCTGTTTGGTCCCACTTTCTCTCCTGACCAGCCGAGAGTACCGGCCTTGTTGACTCCAGCTGCGCGCACAGTGCACCTCGCCTTGCGCCGCACGCTCCTGCCGAGGTCTGGCTACTTGGAGGGGTTCACCAGCTTACAACAGACTCTCCTATTCTACATCATGAACGGGATGGAGTTCGACATAGTGGACGTCCTCATATGCGAGATGGAGGATGTGATCACAGATGGAGTGGGCATGATGAGGCAGCTCGTATATGGACACTGGATCAGCTACCTGCTCACCATGATGGTTCCTGAGGGGTCCGTCGTGCATGACCGTCTCACTGACGAGGGCGTCATACGGTTCGGTCACTACCGTGCCCCAGCTCCTGGAGACCGCCGCCTTGGCCGTCCAGTCGAGCATCAGGTCAGGGCTCGTCTTTCTGAGGAGGACTGGTCGGACTTGGAGAAGGAGGATGAGAGGCTAGCTGAGGCAGAGGCACAGGATGAGGACCTGCATCACATATGGTCCGAGAGCGACACCGACGACAGTGTCGAGGAGTACTTCCCTCCTCCTCCCTCACCCAGGCAGCACGACGCGGAGGCTGGAGGCTCTACAGTGCCACCACCTACTCCACCTCCCGTCACTGAGGCACAGGTCACTCAGCCGTCAGAGCTGACTTTGCTCCTCCAGCAGATGGTTGAGCAGCAGCGTCTGGACAGGCTGGCAGCTGAGCAGGCTCGAGCGGAGCAGACTGCCCGTCTCCTTGAGCTCCAGCAGCAGCAGCAGGAGATGCAGCGTCAGATCGCCCATGAGAGGCGTGAGGACACTGACCGGCTGACTGGACTTATCGACCAGATGCACCAGCGCACCCTCGACCAGCAGCAGCAGACGCAGCAGGCGATGATGGGCATCCTGGGGTTGATCACCAACCTCTACACCCAGACCGAGATTGCCCTCCCGTCGCAGCTGCCAGGAGTCGCTCCACCACCACCAGTCCTGGCTCCAGCTGCCGCTCCGGTGCCGTCTACGCCGATTCCCTCCATCAGCATGTCTCCACTTCTGGCTCCTGGTGCTCCGATTCACTCCCCGCTACCGGCTACGACCCTGTTTCAGCAGACGCCGGCCTCCGTCGTCAGTGCCCCTATTCCAGCAGCTCCTACACACCAGGCACCGACGGTGGCTCCTACGGCTCCGACAGCTCCTTCCACCGCTACTTCAGCCATCAGCTCCGACGACAGCGACGGTGATCAGTTCGTCATCGCGCCTAGTACTCAGGGCCCTTAGGCACTCGGATCCCTTTTTGGTGTCTTCATGCCAAAGGGGGAGAAGAGTTAGAGGAGTCAGGGGGAGGAGAGCTTAGACTCAGGGGGAGCGTCTTAGTCTCAGGGGGAGTCCTTCTTATGAGTCATCTTTTGTAATTTGGAGTTTAATTCGGAATTTATCTATATTACTTTGTGTAATTCGATGCATTTGGTGTTCTTTGAGTACTCTTGTGTTAATTAATCGATTGAGCTTATTTGGTGTTACTCACTTATTCACACTTGAGTTATTGATCATTTTTTAGGCTTCAAATGTTAAGTGTGATATCTTATATTCATTACATATCCGCCGTTTAAGTTTCATTCTACCAAATTCATTACTATTGCGCTTTAATTGTTGTGTTGTCATCAATCACCAAAAAGGGGGAGATTGAAAGCATCTAGGCCCCCAATGAGGTATGGTTTCGGTGATTAATGACAACCATTGGATTTTACTAATGAATTTGTGAATGCGAGGTCCCCATAATCACTCAATCAAATGAAATAAACATGTTATTGGAGACCCATATACAATCAATGTATGAGATCAAATCAATTTTGTGAAGACAAGAAGTGAAAGCTCTTATGTCAAGTCACTCAATGAAAATTGAAGACACTTAATGATTGACAATCATCAGAGATACATGTTCAACAAAGTCTAAGAGGTCATTTGAGCAAGACACAAAAATTCACTTAGAAACAATCCGAAGCAAACAAAACCAACTCACCGGATCAACCGATGATTCCTCAGAATAACACATAGGTGGAGTTGGCTTAGCTGAAGAAGAAGACCTCAGAACCAAGTACTCACCGGATCATCCGATGTGAATGGCTCAATAACATGGGTCCATAAGTACAGTTTGCAAGATCATTGAACCAAGTGTAGCACCGAATAATCTGATGTACAGAGAAGCACACATCGGTCAATTACTCCAGTAAGCATCAAGATTGAGAAAATTCTGGAGGAAGAGCCAGCGGATCATCCGATGAGAAGACAGGTTCAATATCGGTCTAACAACGGTCATATCTGACATAATGACGTCAGCTAAAGTAACTTGACCGATGATAACTGAAGGGGAGACATCGGATCATCCGGTGTTCACAGTAAAGTTCTGTCAGCCTACTTTTCCAACGTCTATTTCGGGGAGGCTGGCTATAAATACCCCCTAATCCTGTCATTTCGTCAAGTCTTGATCACCAGACACCATCAACACATCCACAAGCGTTCAAGACCAAGAGCAATCACTTCCACACCATTTCGATCATCTATACACCAAGATTTAGACTAGAACTAGCTAGAGAGAGAGCTTGTGTGCCACCATTCTAGGTGAGTGGACTCTCTAGGATAGTGTGAGAGCCTCAACGGAGTGCCCTTGGTGTTTTTAACTATGAGAAGACTCCCGGAGCTTGCCAAGGCGTGTGTGGAAGCCCGGAAGGTCGAAGTTGTACAAGGCTTGAGCTCCACCTTGCCAAGGGAGGCGAACGGAGAGGAATAGTGAAGATCCCTCGCCTCGATGACTTGGGTGTGGCAAAACCCCTTGGTGGGTGCCACAATGTGGATGTAGGAAGATCTTGACGATCTTGCCGAACCACGGGATAAATCCTTGTCTCCTCGGGAGTTTGCATCCTTCTCCTTCCCTTACTTTTATGCATTCTATATTCCGCGAAGTTTCTATCTACTAGAATGCATAGATAGTTGCGTAGGAAATTGGGCTTTAGAAATTAAGTTTCATTGCTTAGAATTTTTCGAAGAAAGCCCAATTCACCCCGCTCTTGGACATTCGATCCTTACACAAGTGTACACATAGATTTACATGGTTCAGGCCGCCTGAGTGTAATACCCTAATCCACGGGGTGTGTTGGTGATGTATTAAGCGTGTGAGTCTTGAAGAAGCTCCAAAAGAAGAAGCTCGTCTAGCTCAGGGAGTTCAGTAGTGGTCTGGAACCGTCATTTGTGTATCGTCGACCAGTCCTTTTATAGTACAAGGACTGGTTGTTACATCGTTAGCCTGGCCCGACAGGTGGCCCCGACGGTTACACATGTTTAATACACAATAAATGGGGTTAAGTACCCTTAATAGTCTGGTAACGGGCCTTAATAGTGCTGTTACTAGTATTAAGGGACATCCGATCGTGTGTCATTAATATGGTATTAATGACACTTAATCGGGTCTTGAAGTCTTTAATTGATCCTTGAAGGTCCGGAGCTATTGGAGGGTCCATCAGGCTGATTGTTGAAGTTGAAGGTCCGGCGGTCGCCACGTGGCAGCACCGGAGCTTATCGTCGTGGACGAGTAGGTACGGTGCTACCTGACATGTGTCAGTACCGGAGCTTCCCTCGGTCTGGGGTTAGGTCTGGGGTGCCATATTGGTATTCCGACCGGAGCTTCCCATGGGTGGGTGGTAGCTCCGGTCTTATGATACATGTGGCGGCCCTGGGACTAACCATGTCGGGGAAGCAGGTCCGATTACGCCTGACATGTGGGGCCTTCGAAGGTCTTCAAATCTGGTAGATGGAGTTTTCTTGTGATCTTTGCAATCCCAAGGAGTGTACGGTACGGAGGGTACCGACACCATCGTTCAGGAGCACTCTGCATCGAGATTCTTGATCAAGAGACTATAAGATATACCTATTTTGCTCATGTAATTAATATTTAATTGTTGTCGAACTTATTTGAACTGGTTTCTTATATTGCTTAAATTATATTTCATAGGGGTGGTACAGTGGTTTTACAATCAAAACTATACTACTTGAAGTTCAACGTTTGCTGCATCAACCAAATGTGTCTGATGTTGAAAATGATTGCTATAATCTACTTATCAAGGTTAGATGACACTTTGACTTAGTGACCAATGTAGGTTATTCATTCCTTCTTCGATATTTGTTAATTTAAATAATGTCAATATTTTTAGGATCCAACGGAATATAAGAGACGTGTTCGGGAGCAAGCAAGACGATACAATTTAGTTTGATCGATGGGAGCTTCATCGAGTTGTGAATTACCTTTGAATTGTTGAGCTTCATACAGTTTAAATTTGAATTTAGTTTAGAGGGCACATAATGTATGATCTATGGAATTCATCGAGTTGTGAATTACCTCTGAATTGCAATGTCATTTGCGTTTGTTTATCTTTGTATTCCAATTATGCAATGTCATTGCATTTGTTTATCCCTGCAATAGACGCTCACGATCTAGAGCACTCTGACGTTTCCGGAGATACAAAATAAGTGGAAACAATGACTTTCCCTATGCGGTTCTTCAATGAAAACCGTTTGTGATAATTGAACAACTACATACGGTTCTTATACAATGACTGCCGGTGAAAATACATGATCTTCTCAGGCCGTTGTTAATTAAAAACCGCCTGTGAAGTTCATTATATTGCAGGCGGTTTTTAATTTATAACCGTCTGAGAAGATCATGTATTTACCCAGGCGGTTGTTTCTTAAAATCCGCCTGTGATGTTATTTTATTGCAGACGGTTCTTAAGTAATAACCGCCTGAGAAGATCGAGTATTTACCTAGGCAGTTGTTTTTTAAAATCCGTCTGTGTTGTTCTTTCATCACATGCGGTTATTATATCATTCGTTATTACAGACGCATATTTTTAAGGACCGTCTGTGTTTAAAAAATTTGAAAAATTGAGACGTCTGTAAAAATACTTTTTGTAGTAGTGTTCCATCCTATCCCACTTCATACCACGAACCAAACGCACTCCAAAGAAACGCACTCCAAAGTTAGCGGTCTGTCACTAGAAATCAACGTAGGTCGAACAACATCTATTTTAACACCTTATATTAATATGTCTTCTAAAATTCAAGAGTCATCGATTTTTCTAGTCAAATATTACCACAATTAATTCTAAATCTACAGTAGAGCAACTTCACCAGCTTGGATGCTAAACAGCTCCTTAATGAGTGATGAAAATTGGCAATTTTACAACTGTGTAGTACACGATGAAGAAAAAGAGTATATTTGTATTTTGATCTTCCGGCTTCGCTAGCGGGTTTGGATTGGCTCCAGATCTGGTCGAGACCTACGGTATGCTGACTCAGACACAATTTTCGCACACCGTACAACAGCTTTCAACTTGGAGTTGAGAAGAAGACAACTGCGAGGGGCCGGTGGTTCTGCGCGATGGTCGGTCAGTCGCACTTCTCTAGTAATCGCGTCAACTGGACTGGATTTGTGACATACTCTAATGATTCCTTCAGTCCGTGAGTAACCCTTAACTTGCTTGGATGTTGGAAGATAGATTCTGAGCTATCGATTCCTAATTTTCCGGGAATGGAAGAAAGATTAGGTGTTCAGCTGAGCTGCGCTCTACACGTTTGTAGATGACGGCTAAGTGTATGTAAAATTTAAAGAAAACACAACATTACATGCATATTTTTATCGTTCTGAGCTGATTTTCCCTGCCCACGTACACTGCGCTCTCATTTTCTCCGGCCCATCAGCTCCTCCGTCTCCTCTGTGTCTTAGCCTGCAGCCCAGCCCAATCTCCCGCAGTCTGTCTTACCCCGGCACCAATCCACGAGCGCCCAGAGCCCCCGCCGCCGATCCCCCTCACCCGCGGCCAGGACCGCCGCCGCCAATCCCCCTCACCCGCGGCCAGGACCGCCGCCGCCGCCGATCCCCTCCGCACCCGCTGCCAGATCCGCTCCAACAACCCCCCGCCGTCAGATCTACGAGCCGCCCCCGCCGCCAGATCTGCGCCTGCGCCCCCCGGCAACGGCCCTGTCCCCACCCGCGTTCCTCGTCCTCTGCCTCCGGAGGGATACCCTCTCCCCCGTCTCTAAAGAGAGCCCCTTTCCTTATTTTTATTAGGGTTCAGGGTAGGTAGGGGAGTCGGAGATGTTCTACTCGCAGTTCATCTTGGCCAAGAAGGGGCCTCTCGGGACAATATGGATTGCTGCGCACTTGGAGCGGAAGCTGCGCAAGAACCAGGTCGCAGACACGGATATCGGTGTCTCTGTAGGTGGGTGGACTTTGCTGTTCTTTCCCCATCTTTTTCTTTTCAGATCTAGGGTTTGCGCACATCAAGGACTAACCTGCTGTATGCCTGTGAAGTGCGGTTTTGCTAATGCTCGTTGGTACTGTAGTTGTGTAAAACAAAAAGATGCTAGTTTTATCTCCTCTATCGCTCTGCAGTATTCGTCCCCTTGTCTAGAACTTCTGGACTAGAAACCTTATAGCATTTTTGGTGTAGGTCTGACTGGCTTCTTGCTGCTGCTTTTGAAATGAGTTTTAAAAATGTTGTATTTTCAAGCAAGGTTCCAAAAGGCGCTACGCCGTCAGTGATCCTCTGCCTAGAGCTTAGGCGTTACCAAGGTTGTAAATTGGTCTGGACGCCTAGGCGCCCGCCGACCGACTCGGCGCCTAGGCGCTGTCCAGGCAACCATGCATATTTGCCTCAGGTAGAGAGAATGAGGGAGAGGATAGATTCGGAGAGGATGGAGAGAGGTAGAGCCGGCGGCGGCCTGGGACGGAACATGCGCCTGATGGGGCGGCGGGGGCGGAACCAGCCGTGAGGGGGCGGCTGTAGAAAGGCCAGGCAGTTAGGGTTTCAAAAAGTATATGTTATAATGGGCTGGGCCAAGAAAAGCCCACCTTCCCCCAACCCTAGTTGACCCTAACATAACCATGCTGCATCTCTTCGTCTCCCTCCGTCCCCAACGCGCCGCCCCTCTCTGCACCTGCGCCACGCCACCTCTCTCCTCCGTCCGAGCCTCCCCGCGCCGCCCCCTCCTCTGTCCGGACCATGTCGCGCCGCGGTGCACCCTCCTCCGTCTGGGCTGCGTCACGACGAACGATCCCCCCTACTCGCCGTGCTGCCCCCCTCCCCTTGTTCGCCGCACGGTCTGGACACCGCCGATTCGATGGCCATCAACGCGCCGGTCGCTGGCCCATGACGACTGGACGCCGCGCCAGGACGCCATGGCGTCCCAGTCGGCCGCCTGGACTGCTCCAGGCGAGGGGATGTGTCATGGCGTCCGTCGTGGAGCGACGGCGCCTAGGCGTTGCCTGGACAACACTGGGCATTACACTGTAGCAATAATGCAATATAAAATTTAAAAAAGTACAGAAGTATGTCCACTTCTCTCTGTCTTACACAAGCCCAGCCCAACACTTGTTTACACAACAGCACACCGCTATGGCTCGGGCGCGATGCCCCCCCCCCCCCCCAGCGATTCCTTCATTGGCCTAGGTCGATTAGGATAACTAATCGTTGACTAGGACGACCAGACGAATCTAGTCGACTTGACTATTTTTTATGTCAATATCTAGTCGACCCTATATATATATATATCAACATTTATATAATTGTATATTAGCAGTAGTAGCACATAGCTTTAGCATAGCAATTAGCAAACAAAATTCAGAAGCAAATTAATTAAAAAACAGCAACAATTTACAGTTTCAAAATTCAGAAATAGAATTCCGGAATTTAGATAACTTCATATTTCACTATTTCAGTTTCAGATAACTCCAGAGTACAGATTCTGCTAGTCTGTAGCAGTTTATAAAAATATTCTAAAGCACAACAGATTCTATGTTTCTAACAGGTCAAAAAAAAAACAGCAACATTCCCTGATCTAGTCATTCTGATCGTTAGATCGCCTGATCGCTTGATTAGTTGCCTAGATCGTCCAACTAGTCGGACGACTAGTTTCCTAGTCGCCCGGATCGAGTTGTTGTTCCTGATCGTCCTTCAGCGACTGATATGGACAACTAATTGCGATTGATCGTGATTGGTCGGACAACTTGAGAACATTGATGCAACCATGCAATTGCAGAAAGCCAATCAAA
Organism: Tuctoria greenei; assembly: GCA_036927565.1. NCBI lineage: Eukaryota > Viridiplantae > Streptophyta > Magnoliopsida > Poales > Poaceae > Tuctoria > Tuctoria greenei. Next base: position 123,442,516 of record JAYESD010000006.1, read on the forward strand.
CACAAGTCTCTTACCGAGAAAATTTTGAGAAATCCATTCAAATGAACCATATATCAAGTGTGGATTCATTACCAGGAATTAGTTTGAGAAAAATGTTACTTATATAACATCACTAATCCTTCTTGCTGATTTGCACTACAAGAATGCTGTAATTGGAACAAAATTTCTTGAAGGTGGTGAACGAAGAAAGAACAAATATATCCATTGTGCACCGTGCTCCTCAGGGCAGAAACAACTCGTGTTGGTTTACTTGGCCCATTATTTTTCTGTTAGTCCTCTAGTTGGGCTAAGGATGGTTTTAATTTCGAGGCAGCCAATAAGATTTAATTCTAATTACTGTGTGCCATACTGTGTCATATTGTGTTTGCAGGAGTTTTCCAGTCTCCTCTCTTACAGCTAACATAGGAATTTCAGGAAACCTGCCTGTTTTCTAGTTAACATCATATTGAAGCAACTTTTATAGGCATTGACATGTTCCAGTGTGTCATATATAGGAATTTGCCTGTTCTCTATAGCATGATCCCAACATCTATAGCTCTTTTCACCTGTGCCCTTTTGCTTACTTTGTTCAAGGAACCAATAGAGAACACAGCTACTGTACAAGCCTGGATGGGCAAACCTGCTGCCCTTGAATGAAACAGTCATAATTGTGACATTTCAAAGAATTTCATAAAATTGGTGTTTAACCTGACAACTGTTCCTATTATTATGGATGGATCATTGATGGTTTCTATTCTTGCAGATTCAATCATATTCCCTGATGTTCCAATTGCACTTCGATTGTCAAGCCATCTTATGTTAGGTGTGGTCAGAATCTATTCTCGGAAGGTCAACTACCTGTTCCATGACTGCAGTGAAGCTTTGCTGAAGATAAAACAAGCCTTCAGGTCCACTGCTGTTGACCTACCCCCTGAGGAGTCAACTGCTCCTTATCACTCTATAACACTGCCCGAGACATTTCATCTTGATGATTTCGAGCTACCAGAAGCTGCATTTCAAGGGTAAAGCCATGACCCTTATTTTCATATGTTCATTATTTATGGACGCCTCTGTTTTCTGAATGCTTCCCTCTTTGATCCAGTGACATTGATCATCATATAAGCACAAAAGAACAGATCACCTTGCAAGACAACCCAGAGAGAACAGGATACTCAACATCTCAATTTGGCCTAGATGGTTGGTCCTGTCTCTATCTGCATCTTGCGTCATTCAATTTGTATAGCACTTTAATCATATTTATTTATGTTTCTATATACAGAAAGATTTGGTGATGGCAGTTCTTCACATATTGGCTTGGATTTGGAGGAGGTAATATGGAATCTTATTTTATTTTGGGTAAAGTGTATCAATAGTGCCTGAACTTGTTTGGGTGTGTCATTTAGGTCCACGAACTTTTAAAGTGCATATTTGGGTCTATAAACTTGTTAAAGTGTGTCATATGGATCCACAATACCGAAAATACCCCTATGATCATTGACATAACTGTTACTTGAGCTTTATTTTTCATATTTATTCTCTTCTAAAATCAACATTTTTATCATAATTCATATTGGAGACTAACAAAACTGATTTGAGGAGAGAATTGATATGAAAAATAAAGCTTAAGTAATGTCGGGTGACCCTGGGCCTGGGCCTGGGGCGGCCTGGTGCGGCTGAGCCCACCAGGGGCGCGCGCGCCCAGGCGGGGCCCACCTCCCTGGAGCGGTCAGTAGATAGAGTCCAGAAAAATTAGAAATTCTGTTTAGAGTCCAAAGAGTTATTGCTAATAGATAGAGTCCTGTTTTTAAATTGGAGATCGAGTTGTAAGGCCCTGGGACTCTCCCAGCCGGCCCCTATATATACAGGGCTGCGCCCCCCCTGTACCTGCACCTCATTAGAAAATAATACAAGTTTTCCACCAGACCAGGCCTCCCCACGGCAGAACCTGATCTAGCCGAGTTCCCTAACTCGCCTAGATCAGGATTTCGCTTCTGCTCCATCAGGAACACGCCGAGTTCACCTCTGTTCCCCTCTTCTCCGATCTGATCAGCACCGGGGTGCCTTCTACTCTCTCTGCCCTCTCTGTTCTGCACACAGGGATCACCCTGTACTGAACTGCAGCGCAGAACAGATCTGTTCTGGCCGAACAGACCTGATCAGCACACCTGCAGAGCCAGCAACAGGGCTGAACAGGCCGGATTTCTAACATTCGTGGCATCAGAGCCATGTCGACCTCTCCCCCAAGCAGCGGCAGCGTCACCGGCAACGGCGGCAAGATCACGACGACGACCTCTCCGGTAGTTCGTGAGGTGAACACGGGAACCGGGTTTCCGCTGCTCACCAAGACCAACTATGCGGAGTGGGCCGTCATGATGGAGATCAAGCTGAAGGCGCGGCTACTTTGGAAGGCGGTGGAAGAAGGCAACGTGACGCAGCAGGAGGACATGTTGACGCTCGACATCCTAGTCAGCGCCATCCCGTCGGAGATGATCACGACGATCGGGAAGAAGAAGACGGCGAAGGAGGCTTGGGACACGATCGCCCTCATGCGAGTGGGGGCCGATCGCGTGAAGAAGACCACGGCGCGTCAACTCAGGCGGGAGTTTGACGCCGCCACGTTCAAGGACGGCGAGAGCGTGGAGGACTTCTCCCTTCGTCTGAGCGGCATCATAGCCCATCTCGAGACGCTAGGGGAGCACATCGACGAAGATGTGGCGGTGGAGAAGCTCATTCGGAGCGTTCCAGAACGCTTCGAGCAGATCGTGGTGGCGATCTCGACCCTGCTGGACGTGTCGACCCTCACGTTGTCGGATGTGACGGGGAGGCTGAGGGCTGCCGAAAACGCCTTCGACACAACGCGGCGCAAGGGAGGAGTGCACGACGGCCAGCTGTACCTCACTCAGGAGGAGTGGGAGGCACGGCGGAAGGAGGCGCGTGGAGATGAGGGCTCTTCCAGAAGGGGTGGCCGCAAGGGGGCACCCAAGAAGAAGAAGGGTTCCGCGAAAGACATTCCGCGGGACCAGTGCAGGAAGTGCGGCAAGAAGGGCCATTGGGCCAAGGAGTGTCGTTCAAAGAAGCAGCAGCAGCAGGAGCCGCAGCAGCAGGCGCACGTGGCGAAGGCGGAGGAGGAGGGCGCCTTGTTCATGACAAGGGCGGCCTCAGTACAGGAGGAGCCTGTACGCGAGCGTTCCACGCGTCCACTGGAGATAGTGGAGGGACGCGTCTTCGCACATCGTGGCCACGACGACGACGACGACTCCGACGACGCCCTTTGGTACCTCGACACGGGCGCGACCAACCACATGACTGGTTCGCGCGCCGTCTTCTCCGAGCTCGACGAGAACGTCGTCGGAACCATCAAGTTCGGCGACAACTCGGTTGTGCGGATCGAGGGGAAGGGCACGGTCCTGTTCGCCTGTAACACGGGTGAGCATCGGCGGCTCACTGGTGTCTACCTCATCCCGCGTCTCACCACCAACCTCATCAGCCTCGGGCAGCTGGATGAGGATGGCTACAGCGTCACCATGCATGCAGGGGTGATGCACATTCGAGACGAGCAGAACCGTCTCATCACACGAGTGCGGCGCGACGACAGCAAGTTGTACCCCGTCAGGCTCAACATCACGCGTCCAGTTTGCCTGACCGCACGACGTGGTGACGTCGCGTGGCGTTGGCACGAACGTTACGGACACGTCGGCTTCCAGGCGCTTCGGAAGCTGGCAAAGGAGGAGATGGTGCTCGGGCTTCCGCAAATTGATCATGTCGATCAATTGTGCGAGGCTTGCTTGGCCGGGAAGCAGAGGCGCTCCAGCTTCCCCACGCAAGCTCGTCGGCGCGCGGAGGGCGCACTCGACCTCGTCCACGGCGACATCTGCGGGCCGATCACGCCGACGACTCCAGGCGGCAACAAGATGTTCTTGTTGCTAGTGGATGACATGAGCCGCTATATGTGGCTCTATCTCCTAGCAAGCAAGGACAAAGCGCCCGACTTAATTCAGAAATTCCAGGTGACAGCTGAATTAGAGTCCGGGAGGAGGCTGAAGCTACTTCGTACTGATCGCGGAGGGGAGTTCACCTCACGGGAGTTCGGCGAGTACTGCGCTCAGCACGGCGTACAACGTCAGCTCACAGCCCCATACACGCCGCAACAGAATGGGGTTGTGGAGCGGCGCAACCAGACGGTGGTCGGGATGGCGAGAAGCATGTTGAAGGCGAAGGGTATGCTCGGGTTCTTTTGGGGTGAGGCGGTCCTGACAGCTGTCTACATCTTGAATAGATCCCCCACCCGCGGCCTCGACGGGAAGACGCCATATGAAGCTTGGTACGGGGAGCGACCAGCCGTCAACTACTTCCGAATTTTTTGGTGCGTGGGACATGTCAAAAATACAAGCCCCCACCTGAGAAAGTTGGAAGACCGAAGTACGCCGATGGTGTTTCTTGGCTATGTTGCAGGGACGAAGGGCTACCGGATGTACAATCCGGCCGATGGGCGCACACACATATCACGTGACGTGATATTCGACGAGAGGGCCAAGTGGGACTGGGGTGAAGGAGCTGAAGAAGAGGACTACGACGCGTTCTATGTCGACTCCATGGGTTTAGCACATGCTGAACCTGCTGTTCCAGCACCTAGCAAGGTATTGCAGGACTCGGAAGGGCCAAACAGCACCCCTGCAGCACCCAGGAGGGGTGCAGCAGGGTCTGTCCAGACCCCAGGGGCCCCGGTGGGGCACACCAGGGCTGCTGGTAGGCGACCAGCACCCCCCGCAACACCCCGCAGGCTTCTACAGGGGCTGTCCAGTCCAGAACAGACCTGGGATACCCCGCTACAGGAGTCAGCAGCGGCTGGAGGATCCGATACTGAAGATTCCAGCACCTTTGTCACGCCCCGGCACCCTCCACGGCCCATCCGCTTCGCCACGCCGCCGACGGATGTCGGCAGCAACGTCGACGCCTGTCACAACGACAACGTTGCACTTCGGTTCCGCACGATGCGCAACGTGCTGGGAACCCTCACCCCTCTTGGGCGCGCGCCACGCCCACCGAGCCTGGAGGAGGGGGAGCTCATGTTTACCACCGCGGAGGAGCCTACGTCCTTCGCCGATGCCGAGGAACACCCGTGCTGGAAACGGGCCATGCTCGAGGAGATGGAGTCCATAGAAGAAAACAAGACGTGGCAACTTGTTGATCTTCCTGCAGGACACAAGCCCATTGGTCTCAAGTGGGTGTTCAAGGTGAAGAGGGACGAGTATGGAGAGGTGGTGAAGCACAAGGCTCGTTTGGTGGCCAAAGGCTATGTCCAGCGGCAAGGAATAGACTTTGACGAGGTATTCGCTCCTGTAGCCCGTCTAGAGTCTGTTCGCTTGCTCCTTGCAGTAGCTGCGCACAAGGGATGGGAGGTACACCACATGGATGTGAAGAGCGCCTTCCTGAATGGCGATCTGATGGAGGAGGTGTACGTCTCTCAGCCCGCTGGCTTCATCGTCGAAGGAGCCGAACACAAAGTGTATCGGCTCAAGAAGGCTTTGTACGGACTTCGCCAAGCGCCCAGGGCCTGGAATGCCAAGCTCAACGATAGCTTGTTATCGCTTGGTTTCCAGAAGAGTACGAGCGAACACGGGATTTACTTCTGTGGAGCTGGAAAGGAGAAGCTCATCGTCGGCGTGTACGTCGACGATCTCGTGATCACAGGAGGGGGCGACATCAAGAAGTTCAAGGAGGAGATGATGAGGCGATTCAAGATGAGCGACTTGGGCCTCTTGTCGTATTATCTTGGCCTGGAGGTGCGGCAGTCTGAAGCGGGGATAAGTGTTGGGCAGGAGGCCTACGCTTCCAAGCTTGTCTCAAAAGCTGGCCTGGAGGAGTGCAACCCTTGTGCATTCCCCATGGAGCAAGGCCTGAAGCTTTACAAGACAAGTGACAGTCCGTTGGTGCACGCAACGGATTACAGGAGTTTGGTGGGAGGGCTGCGATATTTGGTGAACACACGCCCCGACCTCGCCTACTCGGTTGGGTACGTGAGTCGGTTTTTGGAGGAGCCAAGGGAAGAACACTACGCTGCAGTCAAGCGCATCGTACGCTATATAGCGGGTACGATCCACTTCGGAGTCTTCTATCCAAAGGGAGGCAACTTGGAGTTGATTGGCTACTCGGATAGCGACTATGCGGGAGATGTGGAGGACCGCAAGAGCACAAGTAGGGTGCTGTTTTGTCTAGGAAACAGCCCCGTTTCGTGGCAGTCCAGCAAGCAGAAGGTGGTGGCCTTGTCCTCCTGTGAGGCAGAATATATTGCAGCAGCTCAAGGGGCATGTCAAGGTGTATGGATGACACGGCTAATGGAAGACTTGGTTGAACAGGTGAAGACGCCAGTGCTACGGGTTGACAACAAGTCTGCCATAGACTTGAGCAAAAATCCGGTACACCATGACAGGAGCAAGCACATAGACACCAAATACCACTACATACGTGAGTGTGTGGACAACGGTGTTATCGTGCTTGAGCAGATCTCTACAAAGGACCAGATGGCGGACATCTTGACCAAGGCACTTGGAAGACAGAAGTTCATCGAGATGAGAAGAAGAATTGGCGTTCTGGACATTCTGCAGGTCCAGGGTCAGGAGGAGAATGTCGGGTGACCCTGGGCCTGGGCCTGGGGCGGCCTGGTGCGGCTGAGCCCACCAGGGGCGCGCGCGCCCAGGCGGGGCCCACCTCCCTGGAGCGGTCAGTAGATAGAGTCCAGAAAAATTAGAAATTCTGTTTAGAGTCCAAAGAGTTATTGCTAATAGATAGAGTCCTGTTTTTAAATTGGAGATCGAGTTGTAAGGCCCTGGGACTCTCCCAGCCGGCCCCTATATATACAGGGCTGCGCCCCCCCCCGTACCTGCACCTCATTAGAAAATAATACAAGTTTTCCACCAGACCAGGCCTCCCCACGGCAGAACCTGATCTAGCCGAGTTCCCTAACTCGCCTAGATCAGGATTTCGCTTCTGCTCCATCAGGAACACGCCGAGTTCACCTCTGTTCCCCTCTTCTCCGATCTGATCAGCACCGGGGTGCCTTCTACTCTCTCTGCCCTCTCTGTTCTGCACACAGGGATCACCCTGTACTGAACTGCAGCGCAGAACAGATCTGTTCTGGCCGAACAGACCTGATCAGCACACCTGCAGAGCCAGCAACAGGGCTGAACAGGCCGGATTTCTAACAAGTAACAGTTATGTTCATAGCCATAGGGACATTTTTGGTATTTTGGACTCAGACGACCCACTTTAACAAGTTTATGGACCTAAATATGCACATTAAATGTTTATGGACCTAGATAATACACCCAGACAAGTTTAGGAACCATTGGTGCACTTAACTCTTCTATTTTCCCCATTTTTTGCTCTAGAAAAGCTTGTTTTCATCATCAGTATCATTTGTTAGTCTTCTGCAACTAGACGTATTTTGATTCTTTGAGAGACAGTTTAAGAAACATATTCTTATTGTTATGTCAATGTATCCCTTTCTTTTCTGTGTGCATAACCAACTCCAATTTTTTAATAGAAAATTAGAAATTGAATCATGTTAAAAGCCCCCAGTCCGGCAGAAAAAAATAATCAAACAGTAAACTTAGCAACTTATTGAACCTGAGGCAGTTAGTGATTTTTGTTATGCTGCCGGACCATGTCTTTCTTGCTAATATGCTAATCTTAAATCTTTTAAGTTTCAGTACTTGATAAACGAGCAGACTGATTTCTTAGTGCAAGAATTGAAACATTTAATTTCTTTCTGAGCTGATCTTATTTATTTGTGGTCAGGAATTAATGCTGAACAAGGATCACTCTATTAATCACGAGTCTGATGATGGGTAAGACTTTGTCCTGACTGTTGAATACTTTCCATTATGGTATCTGATATTTTGATATCAATATATATATTCTCTTGCCTGCATGTAGCAATTTGTATCTTTGTTCTCTTCTAAACTTTCGACTTCTGTCGTTCTAATGGAATGCTTATAAGCTGTTCATGCTGCAAAATTAGAGTTGTAAAATTGGATGATCGTCAGATGACCAGTTATCTTTGCATGTAGTTAGCTCATTTTATGAGAACACTTATTTGTTCCCATGGCATCCAGAATGTGATGGTGTAGCATTGTTGTCCTATATCCTCGTATTTGAGCTACATTGCTTAGGTCTTTCTTTGTTTGCCTCTCCCCAGCATTATTATTCAAGGCCAACCGTCAGTTCCTTCAACTGATATGGATATTGATGATAACCAAAGTAAAGATGACATGGCTGAAGGATACAGAAACATGGAAGGTGGTCCTTCTACTCAGGGAAAGCTAAGTCCACTGAATGCAGATAATCTAGGGGGGGACAATTTTCCTAACTGGAATGGTTACAATGTACAGACACCAGATTTGAATGATATGCTATTGCACAATAACAGTATTCCAGGTCCTTCAGCTTCATATTATCAACCTAGCCCCTTCACCTGTGATGAACCTGCGTCACCGGAGTTTATTAGTGCTCAGGCCCCAGCTACACCTGGTTTAATGGAAGAAACAGTTCCTTCCAGAGTCCATGAAAGTCCTATTTTGAGCCCGCAGAGAAAAGGTTCGCCGTCAAGCAATGAAACTGCAAAGGGTGATGCTTCTGCTGCTCCAGCTTCAGTTTTTCTTCATACAACTGCTGCAAATACCAGTGATATTGGTGCAGAGATGACTGAACATGCACTGTCAAAACCTGTTCAGGTTGAGTCTTTTACAGCTGTGCAGGATGTTGATTCACTGAGGAAAAAATGCACAAGTGAGGATTTGCCTCCCCAATGTGAAAACTCAAACTCAGAAGCTGCTTTTGATAAGTTGGCTGTCAGTGCTGATGGTATAGCTGCATCTAGGGAAAAAGTAATTGCAGAAGCAACCACTGAAAATCTACCTTTGGCTGAAAATGGTTCAGAGCCATCTGTGATCGAGAACTCAACACAGATTAATCAGCAACCAGTTGATGCACAAGGTAATCACTTGCTTCCCGACCTCTCGCCCTCCACCACCCACCCCACACCATGTTTGCTGGCAAAGTTGAAAATTATCTAACTTTTTATCTATTTTTGATGCAGTGGATAGTATGCATGCATCTGATGCAATTGTACTATGTACAGATTTCCAACAGAAAAACCAGGCAATGCAACAAGAGGCATCTAATGGTAGAACAAATGAACATTTCACCCCAGAATTTGCTGAACCTGAGAAAATGCTGTCAGCTCCAGACGCTGAATTCAATCAGGCAAATGACTTGGGGCAAGTAACAGCAGAAAAAGGAATAACTGAATCTGATGGAAGTAACAAAATAGGCAGTCTTACTAGCAGAAAAAGACACCTGGAAGATAGCTTACCAGCACTAGAAATTGAGACTACTGAAAGGTTGTCTAGCCGACCATGTGGTAGAAGGACTGCCGACTTTGTTCCTGATGATGATGATTTACTGGCATCTATTTTAGGTACAAGTAACTGATTGACCATGTTTCTGCTGAATGGATTTTACTGCATTACCTAATCACTTGACCTTGTATTAGTCGGTCGAAGGACGCCTAGATTGACGCTTGGTTCAACACCACTGCCTCCAAGGGCACCATCATTGAAACGGCAACGATTGGGATCAAAGATAGCTATACTCAAGAGAAAAGTGCAACTAGACGATGCCATGGTTCTACATGCTGAGTACGTATATGCTTTATAGCCTTCAAAAGAACTCGTTGCTATGAACAAGTGACTGGTTATTTTCTAAGTGCACCAGTGCACCGCTGTGATATAAGACATTACTGCCACCTTCTTCCTTATTTGATGTGTACTTCCTTTTTGTAGCCCCTTGACTTGATTCTTGACTTGTTATATATGGCGGTAGTGCCGGTGTAAAGCATTGTTAGAGAAATAAACTTTTAGAGTATACTTTGGTGCAGAATTGACTTCCCTCTTGCAGCATTTTTGAGGCGTCGACTAGGCGGTGGCGGGAGGAAGCCAGGTCGGCTCGCCTCGCTTGGTCGTCGTCGCCGCCGCTGCCCGTCGCTGCCGTCTCTGCCGCCGTTCCTGCCGTCTTTGTTGTCGTCGCCGCCGCCACTAGCTGCCGTCGCCGCCGCCACTGGTCGCCGTCACCGCCGCCGCGGGCTGGTGAGAGAGGAGAGGTGAGGAGGAAGAAAAGTTAGGGTTTGGAAGGTGAGGGCCTGTCTTTATAGTGTCCCTGATCTGAAAAATGGACCGTTGGATCCCATCCAACGCTTCACATCATTTGGGCCGAGTCGCGTTTAGGCCCTTTAGGCGTTGTGCGCCCTTCTTCCTCCGCCCGACACCTCTGCCGCCCGACCCGGCATCTCTACGCCGCCGCCGCCACCCGCCCTGCCTTCAACTTCCGCTGCCACCGCCTGTCCCTGCCCTCAGCTCCGCAGCTGCCACCCGTCCCTGCCCCAATGTTCATTAGTCGTCTAGTCGACCCCAGTCGCCTAAGGACTGAATAGGGCGACTAGATCGATTAGTCGTCGATAAGGGCGATTAGTCGATCCTAGTCGACCCCCTAGTCGTCCCTAGTCATCCTGGATATTTTGGACGACATATCTAGTCAGACACTATATATATGTCAACATATATATACATATTACATAAACAAATATCAGTTTTGCATAACATACTTCAACTAACAATTTGCAGCACAATCTACATTTGCAATACAAGCATGACAGCCTTGAACAACTTAGAAAAATAACATAACCCAGCAGACCAGGATAAACTACCAAGCATAGCATATTATCAGTATTCAGTAATGAACAATGACAGCAGGGTGCAGGGCAGCATGAACCTTGGCATGTACAGCAAAACATGGATCATATATGCAGGTGCATCAAGTGTACAAATCTGAATAAGTATATGCAGGTGCATCAAGTGTACAAATCATGATCAGAGCATCAGTGCATCAAGTGTACAAGTCTAAACAAGCATATGCAGGTTCATATATGCAGATTTCAACTTTCCATATGTATAGCAAACCATAAGAGGAACCATCAGAGCAAACCATCGGAGGAACTCAAGTGTACAGCAAACAAGAAACAGGGGAGGGAGGGTTGAAACTTACCATCCTCCGACGAACTCATGGAGGAGGAGATAGAAGAGGCGCACATGAAGACGAGGAGAGGCGCAAGGGAAAGGAGGAAAGGCGCCGGTGAGGAGGGGGACGAGCGCCGGTGAGGGGATCTCCGCTTCTCTGGGCGGCGGTGGCTTGCTCCAGCGGCCCCGAAGTCGGAGCGGACGCGGGCGGCGGCTCCAGAGTAGGGGAAGGAAGCGGGCGCTGATAGGAGTCGGTTAGACGGGGAGGGAACACGGGGATACAGGGTATAGTAACCCTAATGGGTCACAATAGAGGCCCAACTCTATTTTCCCTCCCAGACTTGATCGTCCAGACTAGCCTGATCGCTAATCGGCCGATTAGTCGCCCTAATCGGACGACTAATTGGACGATTAATATTCTGATCGCTCTAATCGAGTCGTTCACCCTAATCGTGATGCGGTTACCGATAAGCCCGACTAATCGCGACTAATCGCGACTAATGAACAATGCCCTGCCCTCAGTACCACCGCCGCCACACTCAGATTTGCCGTCGTCGTTCGCTCATTCAGACCCAGGCCCTCCTCTGTGGTGTATTACAGATCCTCACCTGGCGCTCGCCTAGGCGTCCTGGCGGCCGGCGGGTGCCTAGGCATCCAGGTGGGATTTCAAAACACTGCCCTCTTGATGTTATTACTGTAAATTTGACATCAATACATTATTATGTGTTTATTCTTGTACCCATTTTGTACTGCATCGACAACCTTGCTTGTAGCAGCTTTCTTACTCATGCAGAGATGAATATGCTGCAATTTGCTTACATTTTTGTTTGGGTATGTCATAGTCCTACATTTTGCTGTTTGTTTGCATTTTCTGCACCTGCTGAATATGTCTCTAGAAACCAAGTTATATACTGTCTCCAAACTAACCTATAAAATGAGCTGATGATATCTTCTGTTTTCCAGTACTATACGGCAGCAGTTAATCAGTACTGAGGATATACGCCGCATTCGTAAAAAGGCTCCATGTACTCGTTCTGAAATATGGATGATAGAGAAAGGTTCGCTGGAAGATGATATATTCTGTGAGCCCATCTTTACCTGTAAGTTGTCTGCTACATTGCCTTCGGTCTTCTTTTTCCTTTTCACACATACTAAATTGGAGGAGAAAATGGAAGCATCATGATACTGATATTAGTTTCTAATCCTGATGATGAATGGTGGTTACCCCGAGCCCTAAAATCTACTCGTGTATGTGTTTGTGTGTCAACCAGGCATGTCTGAGGAGCTAAACAATCTACACAACCGGACATATGAGATTGTGACATTACAAGTGCAACCAAACATGTCTGAAACTATCGCAGAAGATAGCAACAATGTTGGGACATCAGGTGCCAAGGATATTGCTGCTATCGAAGATCTTCTCATACAAGATGGAACACACTCAGATGTGGTGCAGCCAGAAACAAATGCTACTGCTGCTTATGGTTTGGATCCTGACAACCAGGTTAATGGTGTATCTAATGAATTTGTTGCTGAAACTGTGTATCAAGGAGTTCCTGAACCCTTAATTGACACTGAAAAAGAAGTGGTACTAGCTGACAGAACACATGCCCATGTTGATACTCTGAAAGATGACCATCTTCAAGATGTTCTGTCTGACATGCAGCGTAGTACAGATGCAAAAGTGTCAAGTTTAGATGTGGTATGCTCTGGCCAAGATCGTGTACAAGCAGCGGTCATGACAGGGGATTTTAATCATTTTGTTCATAATGATGTTAATGTGATTGAGAACAATGAGATTCCTACTTCCGAGATTACTGGGGTGGAATGTAATCAAGATATCACTGGTATTGCTGAACCAACAGAGGATGAGAACATTGTGTCTGCTATGGGAGATAATTCTGGCTTGCAAGAAAACATGGAATCTCTAATGGATATGGATATGTATATGGTGCATGATGTTGCGTTGAAGGAATGCAATGTGAGTCCATGTAGATGTCATTTACGAAATATTGTGAAATGTTTTGTGCATCCGTTGATCACTTACCACACCATGATTTTTTAGGGCACTTTGAAAATCTTGATGTGAAATGTCTGCACTATTTTATCAGTTACATTAAGGCAATATAATAAATGTTTCGTCTGTTTGCTTTCAGGACTTTGGAAGTGCAATTCATGGTGTTGATACGGGTAAATTTTCTGTCTGTGAAAGCATCATCATGTGCTCTAATTTAGTGTCATGTGGGGCCGACATTATCAGCGCCGGCCTAGGTTCCAGGCGCACAATTCAAAATGTAGGCGCACTTTAGGAAAGAAATAAGTGCCAATCGGCATGCATGGCAAGCTAGAATCAAGGGGGATTGGTTTCCTTTTGCGTTTTAGGAAAGAAATAATTGAGAATAAACGTGCAATGCAAGATCGGATCAGGGGAGCTTTGTTTCCTTTGATAAAGATTAGTTTCCTTTTTTAGGCAAGCTGCGAGCCTATATATTGGAGGGAGTATGTACCCCTGAGGGATAAGAAAGAACCACTATTCTACTCTCCCTGTCCTCCTCTAAATCTCACCCTCTTCAACAATGAGGCAGCCGGGCAAAAACCTCGATGCCCCTACCGGTCGCGGCTACAAGCTACGTCGTCAGGGGCCCGCTGTCTTGGGCGCCGACGTCCTTGATAGCATGGTAATCACGATCCAAGCGTTCCTCTTCCATTACACCACCATCCACATGGGCCGCTCCCGCCTCGTTGCGCCGTCGCCCCCAACACTGACAGGACCCTCGCCAATGGACGCACCAACATCAGCCGATCTGGTGGCCCTCATCACGAACCTGACCGTGACAGTCGCGTCGTTGTAGGCCAAGCTCGAGACGCTCACCACCGACTCCTCCGCATCGAGCCCCATAAGAGTGCATGTCGGCGAGCACCACAACGACCGGCCGCCATGTTTCCAGAAACTGGATTTTCCCAAGTTTGATGGAAAATCCTATCCCCTCGCGTTCATCAATCGGTGTGAGTCTTACTTCCACCAACGCGTCGCGGAAGAAGAAAATGTATGGATGGCATCATAGAATCTGGAGGCCGGTGCATAGGGATGAAAACGGACGGATATTGACGGCTAAAATGCTTTTCCATATTCGTATCCGATAAAAATTTCGGAAACGAATTCGGATCGGATGTTGTCGAAAACAGATATGGTGTTGGATATGTCGGATGTATCGAAAATGGATTCATTGGATCGGAAAATTATGGATATCGGATGGATTCGGATCTTTATTTCGGAAAAAACAATTCACAAGTAACATGTAATTTATAGTTCATACACATAATCCATAACGCATCCGCATCAAATGCATACATAGTTCATACATGAAACATACAAATAGTTCATACATAGTGCATATATGTTTCAAACACACAAATATATAGTTTGTCATAATTCATACACATTACATCAGCAAGACATTGATAAAATGAATAAATCAGTACCGTGAGACCTCAAGCACGCACTACTGTCAGTCACACTAGTTGCGGCGTTAGTAGTACTAATATTTCATCAAGTATTCAAGTGCATTCTAGCCTAGCCGTGACATCTCAATCGACACCAGAACAAAGCGTCAGTTTTCATTTTTTCACCTGTGACGGCACTGGCCTGTGAGGCGATAGCGGACGGCCTACGTGGGGGGGGGGGGGGGGCGTCGGTGGAGACTTGGAGCGTCGAGCGTGCATCGTAGTGTCATTGGAGGCGTGGTGGAGCGCGTCCCGTACTCCCGTGGCCCGTGGGCGTCGTCGTGTCGGTAGACGGTGGTGGAGCGTGGACCATCATCCTAATCGGGACCATGTATAGCACCAACGCCACCAATACGCACAGCGCCACGAACATCCCGGTGGCCTGCGGGTCCCGCCACGACACGAGCACCTGCATCCTCTCCGCCTGCGTCGCCACGACACAAGCGACTGCATTGTATGCGCCTGCGTCACCACGTCTCCGACCATGGCCTGCATGCACGCGCCGACCATCCTGGAGTGGTTGTACCACACCCGCACCACCTCCGGCGGCCTCACCGAGCCGGGTCAAACTCCTCGTCTAGCTCCTCCCTGTCCGGTGCCTCTGCCATGGATGTACCTCCACACCCCCACCGCCGCCGCGTGGAGCGCGGCCGTCGGCACCACGAGGTTCGGGTGCCATGCGAGGACAAGCACCGCGTGCGCCATCGCCGTGCCTGTGAGGTTGTGCCACGACCGGGTGTCCACCTAGCGCGTCGCGTCGGCTGCCCACGCGAGCGCGGCCACCGCACGGTTTTAGCTGGCGTGCAGCTTACGCAAATGGCACAACACAGGGAAACAACAGCGGTAGGGCAGCACCGCCTACGGCCTACAGGAACGGCACCGTAGACTCGGGATCAGGGGGGATTGGGATTGTACGGGATAGTCTCAGTCTGATTAGGGTTGGGAATTCCAAAATGGGTTGGGCCAAGCCGTCGATGTAATAATGGGCCCAAAATTTCTTAGATAATGATTCGGATATATACGATAAAATATGGATATTCGATCATTCAGACAGATATCAAGCCGTACCCGATCTGATATCCATTCAAATATCCGATCCATATCCGATTGAGATCCGACAAAAACAGATATGGATCAGATATTTTCTGATCTGAAACCCGAACGGATCGGAAAATATCCGATCCATTTTCATCCCTACCGGTGCACAACTGTGGTTCATGCAAATTCAGCGCGACGGAGGCACACCGTTGTGGAGGCGTTTCACCGAGTTGCTCAACACACGCTTTGGACCGCCTTTGCGTTTTGATCCGCTCGGTGAGCTCGTGGCGTGCAGACACATGGGCTCGGTCGCCAAGTACCAGGACTAGTTTGAGGCCCTGCTTCTGCTTCCCCGCGTTGGTGCACTCACGAAGGCCCAAAAAGTGCATTTCTTCATCGCCGTTCTGCAGCCACCCCTCAGCCTCAACGTCGAGATCCACAACCTTCAGTCTCTCGCCATCGGTCTCTTGCCATTGCCATGAGCCTCGCACGCAAGCTGGAGCTGCGCGATCAGTGCATGGGGGCCTCCGCGCCATAGCCTCATCTTCAACAACGACGCACCGATGCCCTCATCGCGACCCGCACTTCTGGCGCTCGGTCCGCATTATGTGCCCTTGCAGACACCGACCACGGTAGAGGGGTGCCTGGTCAAGCGCCTGTCCTAGGCAGAGATGGAGCGACGTCGCCTGGGTCTCTTCTTCAATTGCAACGCGAAGTTTGGACGCGGTCACATCGTGTTTGCAACGAATCTTCCTCCTCGACTTGGCGTTCGAAGACGGTGCAGAGGACTAGGGGGATGAGACAGCGTCCGACGAATTGCACGTCTCGATCATCGACATCCACACTAGCGAGACGATGCAAGTGTCCATCCACATCGGCGACATATCCCTCCTCGCCCTACTCCACTCCGGCTCCACCAACAACTTTGTCGCCGAGGAAGCGGCCGTCCGCACCTCGCTCAAGGTTCGAACCGGAGGCAAACTGCAGGTTACAACGGCAAACGGCGACCGCATATGGTGTCTGAGCGTGTGCCGCAACGCGACGTTCTCCGTCGACGAGTTCTCCGCGGACTTCTAGGCCCCGCCTCTCGCCGGCTACGATGTGGTCCTGGGAACGCAATGGCTCGCGTCTCTGGTACCCATCCTCTGGGACTTCAGTGCTCTTACAGTGTTCTTCTAGCGTGGCGATCACCAGGTGTGCTAGCGCCGCCAGGCAGGCCCAAAAGTCCAGCAGTGCGGGCGTGCACCGGCGACGACCTCCTGACCGCCCTTGATGCATTCGCCGCGGTCTTCACCGAGCCCAAAGGCATGCCACCGCCACACTCCCGTGACCACGACATCAGACTACTACCCAATGTTGTAAATTAGCGCCTGGACGCCTAGGCGCCCGCCAACCGACTGGACGTCTAGGCGCCTAGGCGGGCGCCTAGGCGGTGTCCAGGCGACTATACAGATTTGCTGCAGGTAGAGAGAGAATAGAGAATCAGACGAATTGGAAGAGGACGGAGAGAGGCGAGAAACAGATTGGAAGAGGAGTGGAAGGCGCCCAGGTGGAGGCGGCGGGGGCGGAACAGGCGGCCACGCGTAGAGGCGGCGGGGGCGAGGCGGCGGGGGCTGTACAACGGCCAGACAGTTAGGGTTTTAAAGGATACGTGTTATAATGGGCTGAGCCTAAGGAAAGCCCACCTTCCAACCAAAAACCCTAACATAACCAGGCCAATCTCTTCGTCTCCCCTGTCCCCCACAGCTGGCCGCGCCGCTCCCGCTCTGTGCCTGCGCCGCATCGCTCCGGCGCTCCCTCCGTCCGAGCCTCGCAGCAGCGCCGCCTCCTCCGTCCGGGCCGTGCAGCGCCGCCCCCTCCTCCGTCCGGGCCGTGCAGCACCGCCCCCTCCTTCGTCCAGGCCGCTGCGACGAGCGATCCCTCACCCTGGTCGCAGCGCCGCCCCCCTCCCCTGTTCACTGCGTCGTCTATGGTCTCCATCGGCACCGATTTGATAGGCATCGACGCGCCAGTCGCTCGTCCATGACGACTGGACGCCGTGACAGGACGCTTGAGGACGCCATGGCGTCCCAGTCGGCCGACTGGACCGCTCCAGGCGAGGCGATGTGTCACGGCGTCCGTCGTGGAGCGACTGGACGCCTAGGCGCCGCCTAGGCGACGCCTGGACAACACTGCTACTACCAGGGTTTGCACCAGTGGCAGTCCGGCCTTACCGGTACCCCGTCGCGTGCAAGGACGAGTTGGAACGCTAGTGAGCCACCATGCTAGAGCAGGGCATCATCGGTGTTGCTTGTGCAGAAGGCTGACAGAAACTTGTGTTTCTGCATCGACTATCGCGCTCTGAACGCCATCACGGTCAAGGACACGTTCCCGATCCCCGTGGTTAACAAACTCCTTGACGAGCTCCACGGTGCCTGCTTCTTCTCCAAGCTGGATCTTCCTTCCGGCTACCATCAAGTCCGGATGCGCGTCAAGAACATTGACAAGACAGCGTTCCACACACACAAAGGCCTCTACGAGTTTCTGGTCGTGCCATTTGGGTTATGCAACGCCCCGACAATATTCCAGGCGCTCATGAACGACATCCTGCAGCGTTCCTACATCGATTCGTCCTCGTCGTTTTTGATGACATCATCTACAGCATCAAGAGTGTGTCGTTCTCGACGTTCTACACCATCACCGCCTCTTCGTCAAGCGATCAAAGTGTGAGTTCGGCGCCGACTCCATTGCCTACCTCGGCCATATCATATCTGCCTCCGACGTCGCCATGGATCCGACCAAGGTACAAGCAGTCGCAGATTGGCTGGTTCCCCGGTCTACACAAGTGGTGCGAGGCTTCCTCGACATTGCAGGCTACTATCGCAAGTATGTCAAGGAGTTTGGCGGGACAACCGCGCCCCTCACCGCTCTCCTCTGCAAGGAGGGATTCGACTGGTCCGCCGAGGTCGAGGAGGCATTCACGGCGCTCAAGACTGTCGTCACCAAGGCGCCCGTGTTCACACTACCCGACTTCAACAAACCCTTTGTCATTGAGTGTGATGCCTCGGCACATGGGTTTGGCGCCGTACTCCTTCAAGAGGAACACCCGGTGGCATTCTTCAGTCGGTCGGTCGCACCGCGTCACTGATCCCTGGTGGCTTATGAGCGCGAACTCATTGGCCTCGTCTTCACCATCCGACATTGGAGGATGTATCTCTGGGGTCGTCGTTCCCTGGTACAAACTGATCATTGTAGCCTCAAGTTCTTACTCGACCAGCGCCTCACCACCATTCCACAACATCATTGGGTGAGAAAATTCCTCGGCTTCGACTTCTCAGTGGAGTACTAGGCCGGTAGCACCAACACGATGGCCAATGTCCTCTCCTGGCGTGACACAGACGAGCTGACGATCCTCGCCATTTTTTCCCTGCTTCGACTTCGTCGGCCATCTCCGCCAGGCACACGCCATTGACCCAGCTCTGGTGGCGCTTAAGGAAGAAATTGCAGTAGGACAACGAGTTGGCTTTTGGGCGATCATGGACGGACTCGTGGCGTTTAAGGGCCACCTCTACGTGCCGCCTACATCGCCGCTCCTCCACGGTTTCATCTCCGCAGTGCACGACGATGGCCACGAAGGCGTGCAATGTACATTGCACCGCCTACGCCGCGATTTCTTCCTCGGCCTCCGGCAAGCGATCCATGACTATGTATGCGCTTGCATCACATGCCAATGTTACAAGTTGGAACATCTGCACTCGGCCGGCCTGCTCCTGCCTCTACCCTTGCTCACGGCGGTTTGGACAGACATTGAGCTGGATTTCATCGAGGCGCTGCCACGTGTCACCGGGAAGTCTGTCATCCTCACGGTGGTGGACAGATTCAGCAAGTACTACCACTTCATTCCCCTCGCACACCCATACACAGCGTAGTCGGTGGCGCAAGCTTTCTTCATCGAGATATTACGCCTTCATGGTGTACCACAGTCCATGGTTTCGAACCGAGACCTCGTCTTCACCTCCATCTTTTGGCGGGAGTTGATGCGCATCGTCGGCACCAAGCTGCACATGATGTTGACTTTTCAGCCCCAGTCCGACGGCCAGACGGAGGTCACCAATAAGGTGATCACCATGTACCTACGCTGCTTCATCGGCGTTCGTCCTCGACAGTGGCTACGTTGGCTGCCCTGGGCGGAGTACATCTACAACACCGCCTACCAGTCTGCATTCCACAACACTCCGTTCCAGGTGGTCTATGGTCGTGACCCACCCTCCATCCACTCTTATGAACCCGACAAAACAAGGGTGGTGGCAGTCGCCAAGAACATGGCGGATCGAGACGAGTTCCTAGCTGACGTTTGCCTCCGCCTCGAGCAAGCCCAAGCTGTCTACAAGCGCCACTATGAGGTGGGCGAGTGGGTTTGGCTGCAACTACGACAACGAGCTGCCTCTTCGCTGCACGTACCCACATTAGGGAAGCTCAAGCCGCGCTTCTACGGACCATACCGCATTGCCGCAGTCATCAATAATGTCGCCTACAAGCTGGAGCTGCCTCCCAGGGCCCGCCTCCACCGATGTGTTCCACGTGGGCCTTCTGAAGAATTTCGTGGGCACTCCACCGACCGCACCTCCAGCGCTTCCACAGATCCACAACGGTGTTGTCGTGTCGGAACCGGAACACGTTCTCCGTTCTCGCTTGGTCAGGGGTGTTCGCTACACTTGAAGGGTGAGACGGCAGCGTCGGCCACGTGGGAAGATGCCGACAACTTCATCGACCGCTATCCCGGTTTCCACCTCGAGGACGAGCTGCTCGTCAAAAGGGGAGAGATGTCATGTGGGGCCGGCATTATCAGCGCCGGCCCGGGGACCAGGCGCACAATTCAAATGCAGGCGCACTTTAGGAAAGAAATAAGTGTCAATCGGCATGCATGGCAAGCCAGAATCAAGGGGGTTGGTTTGTTTTTGCGTTTTTGGAAGGAAATAATTGAAAATAAGCATGCAAGACAAGATAGGATAGAGGAGGTTTGTTTCCTTTGATAAGGATTAGTTTTCTTTGTTAGGCAGGTGTCAGAGCTTATATATTGGAGGGAGTATGTACTCTTGAGGATAAGAAAGAACCACTATTCTACTCTCTCCTCTAAATCTCACCCTCTTCAACAATCGGGCAGCCGGGCAAAAACCCCGATGCCCCTACTGGCTGCGGCTACGAGCTACGTAACCAGAGGCGTAACCAGAGGCCCGCTGCGCCGACGCCCTTGACATGTACCGTATATGCTTTATATGCATGGAGATTTCGTATCTAGAGCACCTAGTGTTTGTCTATTCTTGACTGTCGTATTACTCACACAAATTCTGTGCGTGAGAATTCCACGAGCCACACTTCTGGCTCACTAGAATACAGGAAGTATTTTTCAAACTAATGTGCCTACTATGCTGGTCTATGTTGTGACATACATAATGGGATTTTGTCATAGTTTGGCCTTCTGTTGTTTCAGATTTTCTGAACTATGATGACGATGGGGACTATGATGATGCAAATAATGATGAGCCAAATAATGATGAATTTCAGTCTCTTGACAGCAGCGGCTGGTCTTCTCGCACTAGGTACAGTCGAGCGAAGTTTTATTTCCTTTTGCTTAGTGCTCAACACTAACATTTGTTGGTCTGCACTCTGTGCAGGGGTGTTGCGAAATATCTCAAGACTTTGTTTAATGAAGAATCTGGTCTGGGAAGAAAGAGAGTGGCAATCGATCATCTGTTAAATGGAAAGACTCGAAAGGAAGCATCAAGAATGTTCTTTGAGACTTTGGTATGCCATCTACTCATCTATTTAACAGCTGTTGTTTAGACCATGTGACCTCCCTTGTACCGTTCAGTGATATGAGCTCTAATTTACAGGTCCTGACAACAAAGGACTTCATTAGTGTGGAGCAGCCAAAACCGTTTGATTTTGTCAGCGTAAAGCCAGGACCAAAGCTATTGAAGTCAGATTTCTAGGTTACTGTCAGCTAGCCTGTCGCGATACGTACATCTTACCATATCTGTTGTCATATTACCAACAAATGCAGATGCCGTCTTCCACGTAAGTTTCACCTTTATTTGTTATCCACGTAACTTCCACGCATCTCCCACGCTGATGTCTGTTTGCTAGGGTTGAGTAGGGCCGTGTTGTACCTTGCATATTCCTTGTATATGTATATATGTTTAGCTCCTGTAAAGTCTTGACATGTATCATCATCAGCTCTAAGTTACACTGTATTGTTGTATGTACACTGTAAGTCAATTATCCCTAGTGACTATTCAGGATAACTCTTGTGCCAGATCCATGGGTAAAAAGACCCCATTTATTTTTGTTCAGTATAGTGCTATCTTTATGAACTCAGCGGATATCGCAAAGGCGTCTCTGATAAGTGCCGGTATGCAGAACGACTTTGGTAAGCAACAGCGGCAGGGTTGCACCCTCGCAGTCTGAGTTTCACTGTGGCGACAGCCGAGTACATCCGCGGCGATTTGCATTCATCACAATGAGAATGAAGCAAAGTATTATTATGATTTTAGCATTGATATGTTGAAGCTGGAATTTCGGGAAGCGCAATTGTCCCGCAGGAGACACTGCCGCTGAATTGTGCTGCAGAACTTGCGAGTATTTGACAGGAAAAATGATGCAAAAAGACATTTGTACCCTTAATTTTCCTACTTGTTAATTCGCATAATTCAAAAATCAGTACAATTTAATAAAAAACATTTGTGCCCTTAATAAAAGACATTTGTACCCTTAATTTTTTTGAAAATCATATAAAATATTTAAAATTCGCATAATTCAAAAAATGTTACAAATTTAATAAAACAGTAAAATAAATTTGAGAAAATATTGAAATTTCGAAAACATGTTAAAATCAGTACAAAACTATTAAAAATTTGGAAAATTAGAGTAAAAAGGTGGAAATTTGGGAAAATGTTAAGGTAATTTTCAATATTTCGAAAACATGTTAAAATCAGTCCTTTTTACTCTAATTTTACAATATTTTAATATTTGTTTACTGTTTTTAATTTTTCCTGAAATATAAAAATAATTTCTGAAATTTATTTCTGTTTTATTAAATTTAAAACATTTTTTGAATTATTATATAATTTCGCGAATTTTAAATTTTTTGTGATTTTTAAATATTTTTTTTAAACAAGTATGGAAATGAATAGTACAAATATCAAAGGTGACATCCTATCACAATAGAAAAGGAGCAACATGAAGAATATTATAATGATATTTTGGCTATTAACAAGTTGAGGACGGAATTTTGGCAAAGATCACTGTTGGAATGGGGGTGAGAAAATCTCAATTTTCTGTCTCCTGCTGGCCCATGGCGTCCGACACGGGAGACCAAGTCTGGATCCATCGGGAGGAGAAAGGACGCGGTAGCCATTGATCCTAACAACGCGGCAGTTTTGCTGTATGGTACTTGTATGGATAAGTTTAGGTATGCAGTGTGCAGATTACAAAATTTACAAAGAATAGAAACCGTAAAGGCAGAAGCTGGGGAACAAACACAATCAATTCCACCCAAAAGAATTGTGTTCCAGCATCTTTCATCTCCCGGCACTTCATATAGTCATACCAGTAACACCGATCTCCGGTTCAGCAGCAGTCCGCTTTCTTGATTGCTGGGACCTCACAAATTCTTCAATCTGTCCCTTGAGCTCCGTATTTGGTATCAACATGTCTTGGGTAAGGTGAGAGCGGTTAAATGGATTGGTCTGTAGAACAACACATCAGGCAAATATGAAACTCTATAGGGAGGGACCAGCGAATTAGGAAATCAGAGCTTACTGAATCACTTAGCAAATGCCTGATAATAACGGGTCGATCTATCGTGACCCTAGATGATGGAAGTATTACAGGATCTTTCATCAAAGTGTACTGCAAAATACAACCATAGGTTACTTAGCAGAAGCAGCAAATACTAAGTTTAAATTAATGTATTGATCTATGCACAACAAATATCATGAACTTCGAGAGGGCAAGTTGGTAAGATGCTCAGATTCAGATTGGTCGAGATAAAAACGGTATGGGTAAGCATACAAATAAGATGAGTTATAGCCTTATAGGAACAAGATGAGTTAATAGCTTACTCATCCGGACATACACACAGAGTACCAAGTATCCTAATTAGACTAGGCTAAAATAATTTTACAAAAAAAAGGAATATACACTGTTACTGCTGCAGGCCGCAAGGTGCTAGTCCTAGTTCGACAAAGATAAATAACAAGATAATAAAGCTGCTAAGCTATAGTAGTGAGGCAGCTTGGTGGGCCAGAGTCCATGTAGATTACCATAGATCATCCAAAAACAAGGATATATATGCATAATTGCATACACTGGATGTGATATAAAAGCTAAGTCATAGTTTGGATGCCAATGAATCAAGCATAAAAATAATAGAAAAGAAAGGAGCAGAGTTATTGGGTCATGTTGAATGAAGGGTAGGTTTTCCTTGCCAATTAAATGAATGACTACCTGATATCTACCATCCCATTTTCAACTTAGAAAAAATATCTAAATAGCAGTGAAAAGAAAGTTGACATTTTTTACACTCACCTGAATTGGATCAAGAAATTCATCTGGTATATCTCCAAGGACAGCCTCAGCATCCAAGGCTTCAGCAGCAGCGGCTCTAACCTTACCAGCAAGCTGCACAAAGTCCTGTATGATTTGAGGGTCACCACCAATCTTCCACAGAATATTAGCTGCACTGGTAAACAACTGCAATAAATTGTCAGTCTACAAGCACAGAAGCAAACTCCAATAGGAAAAAAAATTTACCTGGTCATTGTAAGATCTGCCATCTCTAGAGATCGAAGCTGGGAAGATACCATCCTTATCACCCCGTGAGATATGAACATAGATTGAGGCGATCTACAACAGAAAGTAAATAAGATTCAGAAGAACTGTGACACATCAGATGGAGGAGAAAGGCTGACGTTAATATCTTCACGAGACCTGTTTCAATAGCTGCTTCGGCTTGAACTCGTACTTCTCAGGATCCTTCACGGTCAGCGATTTCCTCTGGGGACCAGCAAGTTGCAAAAGGAAGTAATTAAGCATGCTCGCCACTCTTTCCACCTGGAAAAAAAAATCAGACAGTTGATCAAAAGACGAGCCAATTTGACTCCCTTCAAGATATTCCAAGAAAATTAATACTCAGGCAGATGAGAAATAACAGTCAGTATCACGAGCTGATAATTTTGTACAAATAGTCTGAAGCTTCAGCAATTCAAATCAAAGTTTAATAATGACACAACACATCATTGCACTGAAGTAAACATGGATTTGAGGTCATGAAATTACCATTTCAGGGATAAGGAAAGGTGCAGGGATTTGTTCTGAAGTAAATGTAAGCATCCCAACATCCTCATTTGCCAGCTTCATGTCAAATCGGACAACCTGAAAAAATACATCGTAGATACAAAACTGAAGGAGTTGAAACATGAATTGCATACACTAGTCAACAATACTAACATTCTCCCACTGATGGAATACACGTAGCCTCTCTTCTCTTTCTTGAGGGGGTCTGCGCTCCCACTCAATGGTGTTGGCCATTTCAGCCTCTATTTCTTTCAGTTCGAGAATTTTGTTCAAGCTCTCATCAAGAAGGTAGATACTATCATTAATAAGGAAGTTTAGAAAATTTAAGTATACACCCTTCTCTTCTTCTTTAGCTATCTGCCACAGTAAAATGTGCAAAAGTTCAGTAACAAGATAGTCACAAAAAGAAAAGAAAAATACTTATGCTGGAATAATTACTAACTTGTCTCCATGCATTCCGATGACTGGGAACATCCCACAAATACTCCAGAAGCTCAGCAATGTTATGTCTAATGTTAAACTTGTCAAAGAACTGCATGGATTGACAATAATGCAATTAAACTAGAAGTGTGAGATGATTTGAAGTTATTAGCAATACTGCAATAGGCTTCGTTAAATACAGAAACTCATCAAGCAACTTACTTGTGTATGAGATCCAGTGAATTCAATATCCACATAAAGCTTTAGAAGATTTCTCACAAGGTAATCAAGACATAATTGGTGCCCATCAAATAGGGAGGCTGTAGAATTCATGTCACTGTGCAAACGATGTTGTAAGAGCTTTCAGTACACAAACTTACAGTCCGAAATGATAGATATAGAACATAAAAAATTTGAACCTTCTTTGTGGCATCCAGCAATTCAAAACTTCAACCATTTTTGCTCTCAGGTAAGGATTTTTAATGTAAGAAGAGCTTGACATGAACATAATGATGAAATTGAGAAAGTTGTCCTGTCAATTGGGACAGAAGTCAAAAGCAGGCATATAACTAAGATCTGGCAAACGATATAGCATTGCAAAATGGATGCTTACCAATGCAAAACTTTCCAGGGCTTTTGGAATTCTAGAGGTTAAGACAAGTAAATCCATTGCGTCGTCAAGAAAATGCTCGGGGATGCACGAAAATTCCTTGGGGCATGTCAAGGGCGTCAGGGCCTAGGGTAGCCGGCCCTTGGCTTCGAAGCTCGTAGCCGCGGTTCGTCGTCGTCGGCGAGGTTTTGCCCCTCTGCCGTCGGCGTGGATTGGAGAAGAGATAGGGAATTAGGGAATATGATCTTATTGCTTGCCCTTCAATGTACGGGTACAGGGAATATAAATAGGCTAAAGCCTTAACTAATCTTTCCTAAACTCAAGGAATCTAAACTAATCTCTCTTTCTAAATCTTAACTACTCTTGGTGCTGTTCCTGTTCGGCGCGGTCTGTGGCGCGGCGCACGTCACGGCGGCGCCTGTACGTGCGTCCCCACATGACATCTCTCCCCCCCTCGAGGTCCAGCTCGTCCCCGAGCTGAAAGTCGGGGTACTTGATGCGGAACTCGTCGAGGTCTTCCCACGAAGTCGACTCCGCTGGTTCGCCGCGCCAATGAACCAGGACTTGTTGAACCCCACGCGCCAAGCGAGCTTTCTCGACACGTTGTGGTTCTGGAATCACCGCGCCGTTGTGGATGGCCGGCAGGGTCGGGGGCGATGCTGGAGGTTCGCCGATATACTTCTTGAGGACGCCAACATGGAACACATCATGGAGTCGGGCACCCAGGGGCAGCTCCAGGCGAACTGCGACCTCGTTGATGATCTCGGTGACGCGGAAGGGTCCCACAAATCGGGGCTTCAGCTTGCCTGTGGACGTCCTGGGTAGGGAGTTCGCTGCACGCTGCCGGAGTCGAAGTAGTGCCCAATCGCCGACCTGATACGAAACCTGCCGATGCTGCCGGTCGTAGTGGAGTTTCTGTGATGACTGGGCCTGTTCCAGGCGGTAC
Source organism: Tuctoria greenei (assembly GCA_036927565.1). NCBI lineage: Eukaryota > Viridiplantae > Streptophyta > Magnoliopsida > Poales > Poaceae > Tuctoria > Tuctoria greenei. Next base: position 123,469,421 of record JAYESD010000006.1, read on the forward strand.
CGGACATCTGCCAGGAAGGCCTCCCGAGCCTCCATGTCTTGGGCGACCGCAGCCACTCTCGTCTCCCCTGGCTCATAAGAGCGGATGGACGGCGGATCCCGGCCATATACCACTCGGAACGGCGTGTCCCGGAGGGAGGTCTCGTATGCGGTATTGTATATGTATTCGGCCCACGGCAACCAGCGCAGCCACTGGCGGGGACGATCTCCGGTGAAGCAACGCAGGTACATCACGATGACGCGGTTGGCAGCCTCCGTCTGACCGTCCGACTGTGGATGGAAAGCTGTCGTCATGTGTAGTTTGGTGCCCATAAGTCGCATGAGTTCGCGCCAGAATGACGAAGTAAACACTGGGTCACGGTCGGAGACGATGGACTGCGGGACGCCATGGAGGCGAACAATGTCGGTGAAGAAAGCCTGTGCCACCGATTCTGCCGTGTACGGGTGTGCAAGGGGAATAAAGTGGCAGTACTTGCTGAACCGGTCGACGACAGAGAGTATGACCGTCTTCCCATTCACCCTTGGTAACGCTTCCACGAAGTCCATACCAATGTCGGACCAGACCGCCGCTGGCACCGGCAATGGCATAAGCAGCCCTGCTGGATGCAGGTGCTCTGACTTGTACCTCTGACAAGTAGGACACGACCGCACAAAGTCCTGCACCACACGACGCATGTTAGGGAAATGAAAATCGCGGTGGAGGCGGTGGAGCGTGCGTTGGACGCCCTCGTGCCCATCCTCATGCACGGCCTTCACGATCTCCGATATCAGCAGGGAGGTGGGTGGGATGTACAGGCGCCCTCCGTAGGTGACCATGTCATCGACCACTGTCCACGGCGCGTCGCGTGTGCCTGCTCGAACCTCTTCGTGGATGGCTACCAGTGATGGATCCGTGGCCTGCGCGTGACGAAGACGGCCGATGAAGTCAAAACGAGGAGCCGAAACCGCCAGTAAGGCGCCCTCCTCAGTATCACGGCGGGAGAGGGCGTCAGCCACGACGTTCGCAGAGCCGGACTTGTATTCGACAGCGAAGTCGAACCCCAACAGCTTGCCGACCCAATGGTGTTGTGGAATTGTGGCCAGACGCTGGTCAAGAAGGTACTTCAGACTGTAGTGGTCCGTCTTGACGATGAAGCGTCGTCCCCACAAGTACGGCCGCCAATGTCGTACTGCCTGAACCAACCCAATGAGCTCTTGCTCATACGCGGCGAGTGAGTGATGGCGCGACGCCACCGGCCTGCTGAAGAATGCGACGGGATGGCCCTCCTGGACCAGCACCGCCCCAAAACCATAGGTCGAGGCGTCACACTCGACGACGAATAGTTTAGAGAAGTCCGGCAGTGCCAGTACTGGCGCCGATGTCACCGCCTCTTTGAGAGCATTGAAGGCCGCCGCTGCGTTGTCGTTCCAGGAGAACCCCTCCTTTTTCAGAAGAGCTGTGAGAGGGGCAGCGATAGCACCGTAGTTGTGGACAAACTTCCTGTAGTATCCTGCCAAGCCGAGGAAGCCCCGCACCGCCCGTGCCGAGCGTGGTGGAGGCCAATCGTGGATGGCCTGGACCTTAGCCTGATCCATGGCCACGCCTGCCGCGGATATGGTGTGCCCGAGGTAGGAGACCTCTTTCACGCCGAAGTAGCACTTGGAGCGCTTGACAAACAGACGATGTTGCCGGAGCACCGTGAGGATGACGCGGAGATGGCGCAGGTGATCCGCCCAGGAAGCACTGTATATCAATATGTTGTCAAAGAAGACAAGCACGAACCGGCGGAGGTAGGCGCGCAGCACGTCGTTCATGAGTGACTGGAACGTGGCAGGTGCGTTGCATAGCCCGAACGGCATGACCAAAAACTCGTAGAAGGCGTCATGCGTCCGGAACACCGTTTTGTCGATGTCCTCCGGCTTCATAAGGACCTGATGGTAGCCGGATCGGAGGTCGAGCTTGGTGAAGAAACGGGCGCCATGGAGTTCATCCAGAAGCTCATCGACTATTGGAATGGGGAACACGTCCTTGATGGTGATGGCGTTCAGCGCGCGGTAGTCGACGCAGAACCTCCATGAGCCGTCCGCTTTCTTGACGAGCAGAACAGGTGACGAGAAGGCTGAGCTGCTGCGCCGAATGATCCCTTGGTCCAGCATGGATGCACATTGACGCTCCAGTTCGTCTTTGTGCAAAGCAGGGTAGCGGTAAGGACGAACGGCCACCGGCGGTACCCCCGGTACTAAGTTAATGTTGTGGTAGCGGCTGCGTGATGGAGGCAGGCCGCGTGGCTCGCCGAAGACGTCGTCGAAGTGTGCTAGGAGTTCGTCGAGTAGCGAGCTGCTAGCCGTGGTCGTGCTCATGGCCGGCACGCGAGGGCCCACCAGCCCCTGCCAGCAGAAAGCGCGATCCTGGTATGTGAAAGATACCGTGCGGTTGCCGAAATCCCACATAATCGGACCGAGCCCGGCGAGCCATCTTGTGCCAAGGACGACATCGTACCCTGCCAAGGGCATGACGTAGAGGTCAGCAGGGAACGAAACGCCCCCAACGGTCAGCGGAGCGTCGCGGATAACGCCCACGCACGCGACGCGTTCGCCGTTGGCGACCAAAGCCGTAAGGCGAGGTTGATGCTGGAGAGGCAGACCCGTTCGGAGGGCAGCGGCCTCCGAGATGAAGTTGTGGGTGCTGCCGAGTCGAGAAGGGCGACGAGGGTTGTGGATCCCAGCCCGACCTCCAGGTGCATTGTGTCGGTGAAGGCGACCCCGGCTAGGGCCTGGAGGGAGAACACGGGCGCTTCACCAGCCCCCTCGCCAGCGACGGCCTCCCGGGCCGGTCCGTCGTCGTCTTCCTCAATGCCCTCCAGGAGGAATAACCGTTTGCACACACGGTTGTGGCCCCTGGTGAATTTGTCGTCGCAATTGTAACAAAGTCCAAGGCGGCGGCGTTCTTCCTGTTCCGCCTGGGTCAGGCGTTTGATGGGGCGGCCCTCGACGGTGATGGTCGCTGGGGTGGCTGTTATGGTACCCTGCGGCGTGGCCGGGACCAAGCGAGTGGCCGGAGTCGGCAACAAAGGACGTTGCGGGGCTCTGGCAGTTGGGGCGGTGTACTGCTCCCGTAGTTCCAACTGGCGAGCCAAGCTCATGGCGGCGGCCAGGGACTGTGGGTTTTGGATTCAGACGTCGATGCTGAGCGGCGGTTGAAGACCTCCGGTGAACAACTGAACCCGCTGCGCCTCGGTAAGCGGACCAGCACGAGGAAGGAGCGCTTGAAACCGATCTTGATACTCGGCGACCGTGCCCGTGCGCCGGCATTCGGCCAATTCGGCGAGTGGCGCAGAGCGCAAAGGCGGACCATAACGCAGATGCAGCAGCTCCTTGAAGCGGCGCCATGACGGGGTACCCTCGTCTGTCTGGACCTGTATGTACCACATCTGCGCGCCCTCCTCCAAATTGTAGGAGGCCATCCAGACTTTCTCCTCCTCCATAATTCGTTGTTGATGAAAGTACGATTCACAGCGATTGGTGAAGATCAGCGGATCGGTTTTTCCGTCATAGCGGGGAAAATCCATCTTTTGGAACCGTGGCGGCCGATCGTGGTGTTGCGGCCGATCGTAGCCTCCCGGATCGGATGATGAGGCGTCAGGTCGCTCCTGTTGGAGCGCGGCCACGGACTTCTGCAAGGATGCCACCGACGCGGTCAGGGTCTCGATCAACTTGGCCAGGTCGGCGGTAGAGGGCTCCGACATGGCTGGCGGGTGCGGCGTGTCAACTATGGGTGGCGCGGCGGAGGAGGGCTGATGCAGCGGCGAGGCAGATGGGGACGAGGAACGACTGGATCGTGATACCAGGTTGTCAAGGGCGTCAGGGCCTAGGGTAGCCGGCCCTTGGCTTCGAAGCTCGTAGCCGCGGTTCGTCGTCATCGGCGAGGTTTTGCCCCTCTGCCGTCGGCGTGGATTGGAGAAGAGATAGGGAATTAGGGAATATGATCTTATTGCTTGCCCTTCAATGTACAGGTACAGGGAATATAAATAGGCTAAAGCCTTAACTAATCTTTCCTAAACTCAAGGAATCTAAACTAATCTCTCTTTCTAAATCTTAACTACTCTTGGTGCTGTTCCTGTTCGGCGCGGTCTGTGGCGCGGCGCACGTCACGGCGGCGCCTGTACGTGCGTCCCCACATGACAGGGCATTGTGATGGCAAAGGCATCTTAAATCCACCAACTAGGTCTACTGACCACATTATCATTAGTCTGTAGAAAGATAATGCTTGTTGAAGAAATGAACCATCCTGCTAATATTAAAAGGTAAACTATAAGTACATTGCATAATTTTAAGTGAAAGCAACAATTAATATTAAAGAAGTAACCATCCTTGAATATACAGGAGTTCTGAGAAAAATAATCAATACACATATTTCACATGTAGTTGTGTGAAATCAACAGTTTTGCGACAAAAATCTCACACAATATAACACACTTTGAGCACAACAAATACAATGTACAAGAAATAAAACAAACAAAACTACACCTTCGTGGATAGCTGTAACAAATAAAAGGGCAGAATGGAATTACAGTAGCAACTAAGCTTGATCCAAAGAAGTTCGTAAATAGCACCAAAAATAGTAAACACATCTTTCTTACTTGAGCGAACCCTAAGAGTGCCCGACGCCCTTTCTAGGAAATAACAGCAGCCCGGTGCATGTAGCTCCCGCTTGCGCAGGGTCCGGGGAAGGGTCCGACCCATTTAGATCTTTTGTACGCAGTCTTTCTCTACATTTGGGTCTTTCTATGAAATAACAGCGTAACAGGAAATACTAAAGCAGGATCCTACAGCCCCAAATTTTGGTCTAAGAAGATTCAATCATCTCGAGCAAGATGAATAATAACATGCAGTTAAAGGACTCTGGATTTGCAAGTATAAAAGGATCTAGATTTGACTGCTCAACATTCTTTTTTAGTAGGGATGGCAATTGTACCCACGAGTTCGGGTACCCGGCGGGTATTGTACCCGACGGGTGCGGGTACAATTTTTTACCAGCGGGTACAACCCAAACCCAACCAGATGTTTTGCAGGTACGGGTTTAATTTTCTACCCACGGGTACCCGACAGGTTACCCGGAATAGTTTTTTTTTTGAAGCAAAACTGCAAGGGAAACCCCGACAATGTAATATATTGATTAAAGGGGTGGTGATTACACCACAATACATAGGGCAAGAATGGTTGGGAGAGGAAAAGCATGTCGCTCTTGAGATAAGAGTAGACGAAGCTTAGTCCAACAGCCCAAACCAATCGCCCGACACGACCATTACGAACTGAAACGACCGATACAAACTGACACGACCGATACAAACAGACGCGACCAAACAGGAGTAGTAGGCGACCAACAGCCACTGCCATCCAAGCGGGCTGCAAAGCGAACCAACTAACTAGAGGGTGAGATGGCAGCTTCGTGGATCATCCGAAAGGCGCTCAACGACCATTGGATGAACCAATTGCGCAGTGGTGAGCCAAACAGCGGGACCATAAAGTTTTCTCAACCCCAGTAGAAGACCACATAGCCGACTTGAGATCCGGCTCTTTGTCAAGGTGGATGACCACTCGACGAACTTTGACTTGGTGTAGCGAGGCATCAGGAGAAGCATCAGAGCAGCTACAGCGAGAGATAAGGGGCAGCTATGGTAGTCACACTCTAGCTTCCCAGAGACAGTGATGCAGATTTCGTCTTGGGCTGTTGATGTAGCCACAGCAGATGTTGGCGGGGGCGGCGTCGCGATCGTCGAGGTGGAAGAACGGCGACGAGCAAGTGCGCAATTGCGTGATTTGTGGCCTTCCCCCTTGCAGCGGAAGCAACGCGTGGCCTCCTTACACATGGCAGCAAAGTGGCGGCGGGAGAAGCAGTAGAAGCATTTACCGATCAGATCTTTAGGGACTGATCGAATAACATGCCGACTAGAAGAGTGAGTCGGTTAACCCAGAGGTCTGAGAGGGGATGGCGGTGAGGGTAAGAGAGGAGGGAGAGACAACTTTGGGGGAGGCGGCCTAGGAGAAGACAGAGCCGAAGATGGAGGAGGCAGCAATGCAGCAAAGCTGGAAGGCAGCAAAGTGGTGGAGATGGTAGGCAATGTAAGGGGGGCAAGATTGGGGTCAAGCAGCACATTGAGCGCGAGTGGCTGGGTGAGGAGCGGCGGGGGGAACGAAGAAGCAGCAGAGGTGGACCAAGCCGAGGAGATGACAGGCACAACTGCCAATGAGGGGGCCTGCAGCGATGGCGCAGTCTTCGACTTTGATGTGGACAATCAACCCTTCCTCATCCAGGAGAAGTTGGTGGGGGTGGTGGAAGGAGCAAGTAGTTGTGGTTCGAGCGACAACGCTGAAGATGAGGATTCCACAATCGAGGAAGGATTGGAGGGCACCTTCAGCAGGGTTGTCGTGGTATGACCACCAGAGAGCGAAGACATCGGGGAAGGTGGAACCTGCTGAGTCTCCAAGCGCGCAGAGGATAAAGCGGTGGGCGACCAAGGCAGGGAGGGAGATGGTGCGGTGGGCGAGGGGGCAGTGGGGAAATAGCTGGCTGAGGTGGGGGGGGGGGGGGCGAGGAGGAACGGTCACCAGCGGCACAAGAACTGGAGGTGCTGGATCTGGCGGAGGAACCAAATCAGGTCGGCCTGGTGCAGGAGGACGCGCGGAAGGAGGGGACGGAGATGGCTGAGAGTGGGGCGACACGTGACACCAGATCTGGTCAGATAACTGGCGGATAGAGGGGAGGTGGGGAGACGCACCTGGATGAGGATGTCGAAGAGAAGAGCGGCGAGGGAACCAGAGGGAAGGACGGACTTGAGCGGCGCGCCGACCGCAGGACCACGATCGAACACCTCGGCGACTGAGCAACGGCCATCGAGACCAGAGTGCTGGAGTGGAGCGGAGCGACGACCGAGAAGCGGCACCAAGGACGAGGGTGCCGAAGCGGGAGGACCCAGGAAGGAGGCCGAAGAGGAGGGGGGCGACCGCCGGGGAGGTGCCCGCGGGGGGTGGCGAGGTCACCCACCGCACCGCCTGCTACCGAGCGGAGCGACTTGAGACATTCTTCATGCATGCTGTTACCCGGAATAGTTATTCAACAGTTCAAGCGTTTCAGGCCAGCCGTCCAGGTCTCTAGGGAGCGGCAGCCGCCCATTTCACATTCCAGGCGCAAACCCTAATTCCCCACCCCCACCCAGCCAGCCCCAGGCGCCGCACACGGTACTCCTCGAGACCCCGATGTCCCCGCCCCGTTCCCCTAATACCCTTCGTCCAAACCCCGACTCCCAAGTGTCGCCGCCCGCCGCCAATCGCCTTCGGCTTCGCCCAGCCCTCCTCATTGCTCAACGTCGGCCTCCGCCACCCCGCCCTGCTCTCAACTTCCCCAGCGCCACCGCAGCACCGCTCGACCTGGCAATCGCGCAACCTTAGCCAGCCGCCGCCAACCCGCCTTCCGCCGGCAAAACTGCTGACTTGTGAAACTGTAATCTGTTATGACTTGTCCTGTAATATGTATATTATATTCTGTATGGTTATTTGATATTTGTAACTCTGATATTGTAACTGCAACTTTTATATTTTAGAATTATGGCAAAGACATTGCTGTTGCATCTGATAATGCTGTTGACAACCTGAAAGTTTGCTGAAATGGCTGTTATAATTCTGATTTTATCATACCCGACGGGTACCCGAAGCCCGTCGGGTTCGGGTATCTTTTTCTACCCGCGGGTTCGGGTACGAAAACTTACCCATGCATTTTTTTTGGATCGGGTTTTCGCTCTACCCAACCCGAACCCAACCCGTTGCCATCCTACTTTTTAGGAAATAACAGCCTAACATGGAATACTAAAGCAGGATCCTACAGCTCCAAGTTTTAGTCTAAGAAGATTGAACCATCTTGAGCAAGATGAATAATAAACATGCAGTAAAAGGATCTGGATTTGCAAGCATACCCTCAGTATCTGAGCTTCATAACAGAATTTTTCCTGTGATAAAATTTCAACCATCTTCTCCAAGCGGTTTATATCTTGCTCGAGCTGTGGTGAACCCCCACCTTGATCTCTCATTGCTCTGTTTGATTCTAAGTCATCTTCATACCTTGCGTTTTGCTGAATTTGGATCAAAATAAATGATGTGTTCATTAGAGATGAATTCGGGCCTGGATCTAAATGCAAAGTTTGCATTAAGTACGTGTGTGCCCTATAACAATCTAGGTATGCTGAAGGAAGATTACCCGTTTTTTGCTGGCATCAATAATATAGTCCTTTTGCACAATATAAGGAATATGTTATCTAACTCATTGACTATGGAGACGCTCAAAATACCTAGGCTACCGATCACTATCATCTTCAGCAGTTCAGCGCATGCATGCAAGTGAGCGATATAAATTAAAATATGGACGAGCCTACTCAAAAAAGGGCCTACATTTTCTGGACACAGATGTGTGAGCAGATGATGCTTCAATTAGAAATATAACTGTGAGTAGAGAAGAAACAGAAGTGAAACAAAGAAATGGTATCTCCAAACCTGAGCAATATGTTTAAAGTCTGATAGAGCTTTCATCAGTCCCAGATTAAGTACTCTTGCGGTCATGAAGAAACATTCACAGATAAATGAGAAATTATCCTTCTTTGAAAACCTAGCTAGAGTGCCGCCTCTAGAAAGAAGAGAAGTGCTATTTTTGCCAGAGCTTGTGGCTTCCTTTGATTCCACAAAGCGATCCTCTCCACTTGTGTTATTTTGAGCATGCTCTTTGTTTCTGCTCTCTATCCAGGATGATACTTCTTCAGAAGAAGCATTTATTGCTGTCAAATCCCTAAAGTTGCAATGTATTGGTTAGCAAAATAATGCAGAATATGCATTACACAGTTCTACTCAGCATTGAGCATCAAACGTTTGTGCTGACTTGCTGTAAAGAAACTCACTTGAAATTGATTCTATGGTTGCAGAAAAGGTAACCGACATCGATCTTGTCCTTCTTTGACTCCATGTTATTCAGAATAGGTTCGCATAGACGGAGCATCACAGCACTAAGATTCACAAACATACCTGAACTCGCACATTTTAACGGGTCTACCTGTTGCGCAACACAGATGCTTCAATGTTGCATGATATCAACAGGCAGGAATGACTATAGTTCATTAACAGGTTTTTTTTACAGGTACACTAGTAACATCGCTAAGTATTACAAACACACTTTACATGTATTGCAGACTTTAGAAGATCCAAAACATATACAGCTTAAGTTTCTCCATGTTGGTTGTGACAAAGCTATCAGGCAATCTAAATTCATGGTATACGAATACCAGCACAGACCCAACTATCATCAGACGCATGATGGACAAAGGTTGTCAGCCAAATGTATGCTGTATCTAGAGTCCATGAATAGAAATTTCTTCGACACAATCTTAGGTTCTATTAGGAATTATATTACTTAACTTTAGTACCAACTAGTTGAAAGAACTTTTGCGAGCTGTAATAGACAAGACTCTCCTACCAAACCAGATTATGGACTGCAACACCATGCAGCACTAACAGTTAGTTTGACACTATTGTAAACTCACTCAAATTTGTGCTCAAACATTTTGTATTTAATGTGTACCATGACCCGTGACTCAGATGGTGCAACAAAGGGAATCTTGATCAAAGCTACACCACTCATCATGGTGCTCAGTTAAATACAATCAATTACCTGCATGCCTGATCTGGCCGCATTTTTATTTATCAATTCTGAAATGTACTCGAGAACCTTTTCTCGAGTATCAAAATTTTTTAGAAGGATTAAAAAGACATCCTTAAGGCCATCATACAAGCCATTCATAACACTCTTGATTGTAGTGAAAGATGACAACATATCTGCCGGTCGGCGTGAAGATGCCTCAGAGAAGCACTGCTGCCTGACCAAGAAATGAAAGAAACATAAGGATGAGTGATTATACTCACAAACAAAGATAGAATAGTAGGCTTGGATTTGAAACATCTAGTATGGAAGTAGTCAAAAGACAAGAGAATTGGAGACCCTAAAATCATATTAAATTAAAATTGAACCTTGAATATCAAACTTAGGAAATACCATACAGAAGGGATAATAAAGATCTTCTATTCAAGAAATGTGTTTTAGAAGGACCCTCACGAGCCATGAACAAGGAACAAAATTCATTTATGGAACCAGAACAGTACATGGTGACATCTCATCAATAACTAAAATTTAAAAAATGGTGAAAGTTAGTGAAGTGAGAAAAGAACTACTGGATGATGTGAATCTGCCCGGTATCACAGAAGCATAGAAGTACGAAATCCCAAAATAGGTGCTTATAAGTTGGAGAATACGATAATACATCAAAATTATGAACTTAGGCAATAACACATACAAAGAAAGAACATTTTAGGCAAAGTCTTTTGACCGGCGGAAACATTTTTGTTGCCAATCTTAGGCCAGTATGTGTGCATCAACACTGCAATTCAGTTCACATCTTAGGCATTCATGTCCAAAAGGCACAGACTTTTTGAAGTTGAGGGTGTCTCAGAATTCAGGATTGACTATCTCTACGTTGGCCACTAACCAAATTTTGAACTTTTGAATAAAACTTGCAGCAAGACAGCTCAACTTGCTCGATTTTGACTTACAAAAGTATCTCCCAAAATCTCCAAGAAATATGTATCAAAATGGCAGCTTTAGATTTGTAAACAAACAGTAAACAGTAATTGAAATGAACCACAGACAGAGCAATAACACTCACCCCACATCAGGCTTGTTTGCAAACTCACGGTCACGGATAGCGCTGACGTGGAAGAAAGGCCCAAGCACGCTGGAGAGCTCCATGACCCTCCCCTCTCCTATGAGCATGATCTGATCCTTGGGTATCCACTTGGGGTGGTTCACCAAAGCCTTGGCGCAGTTGGGGACCCCAACCAGCCGCCTTAATACCCGTAGGGGCCGCTGGAAGTCGCCAAGCGCCGACACCCTGTCGACGCACTGCCTGAGCCGTTCGTACAGCTCCACCATCGCCGGCTCGATGGTCTCGTAATCCGCGCTTCCCAACAACTCATCGATGAAACCCCGCGGCGGCGGCGCGCCGGGGGACGGGGTGGGATCGAGCGGGTCGGTGGCGTCGGCAAGGAGGAAAACGAGGAGCTCGGCTGCGGGGTGGGGCGCGTTGGGGGGCGAGGGGAAGGTGTCGGGGTTCCCCACGACGATGCGCGCGTAGGAGAGGATGAGCCCCCGGAGGTGCGCGATGGAGGCCGCGAGGCGCGCCCGGAGCGCGGCGTCCCGGATGGTGGAGATCTTGCGCGCCTCGTCGGCGGCGCGGCGGAAGGCGGCGGCGAGGAAGGCGAAGGGCGAGGGCGAGCCGGGCGGTGGGTCTGGGAGGGAGAGGCGGTCTATGAGGAGCCGCTCGGCGGCGTCGCGCAGCGCGAGGAGCGGTCGCGACTCGGAGAGGAGCTCGGCGGCGGTGAGCTGGAGGTAGGCGATGGCGGGGCTGGGGTTGGCCGGGGGCGTGAGGGCGACGAGGAGGATCTTGCGGAGGATGATGTCCTACACCTCGTCGGGCGTACGCTGCGGCCGCACCGGCGACGGGGAGGCCATCGGGTTGCTGCTGCTTCGACTTCGCCGACCTCGACTGAAGACTTGGGCCCGGGGGATTCGCGTATTTGGTTTGTTTTTGCCAAACTCGAAATTTTATGGTTAGTGGTGATTTGGATACTCGATTTGCTGTAGAGAGTTACAGACCGGGTGTTTGTCAATCGTGATCTTTTTATGGATTACTCCTACCGTTTTATGTAAAATGATGCATATACATGATGTTTCACAAACTCATTTTTATTAGGTTTTTTCTATCATATCCAATATTATTAGTAGATATTTTGTTACAATATTATATAGTTTGATATTTACCACTTTCACGCATACATAAGGGTTGTAATGAACACATAATTAACAAAAAAATATTTTATTTAATACAATATGTAGTCATGAAAGTAATAAAAGATAGACCAGAAATAGTTTGTGTATAATACTTATTCATCAAACATTGCAGCATCAATAGAATCTCGCAAAGCATAATAAGATGTGATTCAAAATCTTTCATCTTGAAGTAAAACTATCACATATGCTTATGGCCAACGGGCCGTGCCAGGCCGGCTCGGGCCGAGCTCGGCCAGACTCGATCCTTAAAAGCCTCAGCCCGGCACGAGTCCGATCGAGCTCGGGCCTTAAAAGTCTCGGTTTGTTATGGTCCGAAAATAAATCGAGTCGTGTCGAGCCGGTCCCGTGCCGAAGTTCAAGGCCCGAATTCATTTTATGCGTGTCGGGTCATGCCCGGCCGACCCGTGGCCCGTTAGTTTAAAATACATTAGAAAAGCAAAAAAATTCATTATTCGGCCCTAAGTGGGCCGTGTCGGCCCCTGCGGGCTAACCGGGCCTAAATGGGTCCGATTTTTTCGTGTCGGGTCATTTTTGCTGGATTCGGCCGGCCCATTTGGCCACCTGTACATATGCTAGATTGACTCACTCCAATATTAGTGCCATGAATATGTGATTCAAAACTCGGATCATGTATGCTATTTTTCTAACAAAAATATGGAAAGTCATACAAACAACTATAGTTTTTTACTACTTCTCAACTATAATTTCCAAATGGTCATTCAATCACATTTCTAAGTGATGAATGTGTTTGATTAAACACTTCCTTTGATCCCATCGAGATATTGCCATTTGGAAATATGATACATTTGTCTCTTGTAAGGTGCAATATATGTTCTTTGTTAGGATACAGAGTCCACAAGGTTATACTTCTATGCATAGTTAATTATCAAGTATTATTTCATTGCAAAAACAATAGTATAAATTGCAGGATGTTTGCGAGAGTTGAGGCCTGTCGGTACCTGGCGAACCGGGTACCCATAGATACAGGGAAGAGGATGAGCAGGGCCCCGCCTATCATGGAGGTGGGCCCCAGCGTAAACCACGTGGCGCGAGGCTCCTGACTCCTAGGCCAACCTCTCTGCTGAGGGTAGGTCTGACCCTGCCACGAATCCGGTACCTCCGGATCAGCCTCCACACTAAGAGGAGGCCCGGAGGTCCCGCACATGTCACAGCTCCGGGTCGGACCTCTCCATTGAGGACGCGGCCGGCGCACCCATATCTCCCGTAGCTCTGGACCTGCAGCTCCGATGGAGAGGTCCGGCGCTGCCACGTGTTCCGCAGCCCCAGACCCGCCACCCCGGTGAGGAGGGTCTGGCGCTGCCACGTGCTCTGCAAGCTTCGGACCCGCCTCCCCGATGAAGAGAGGTCCGAAGCAGCTGCGTGTTCTACGACGTCTGACATAGGCCTCCCTGTATCAGACGGACCCAGGTTGAGCCGCTTGGTTGACGGCCACCGGAGAATGGAAGGAAGAAGGAGTAAGGTAAGGCACATCCACCGTGTCCAAGGAGTAAACACTCGCGCCTTCTCTAGGTGAGCAGGGGTGTTCGTTCGTAAGTCAAGAGGCTTGTACCCAGTCTTGTGATAACAGGCTGCTGTCGAACTACTGTGTACGGCGGACGAATGAGAGGTCGCGACAAGACATACAGGACGTAGCCAATCATGATGAGGGGCTATGTGTAGCCCTGCAGCAGGGGATGGCCAGGTGGCACATTGAAGCTATTGTCAGGAGATAGCATTTACTCCCAGATCTTAGATTGGATTTGGTTACTCCCGTGGCCACCTATCGGAACCCAGGTCCCACTTGTAAGCTGCTCGGCCTTGGTCTATAAAAGGACCGAGCAGCCATCGACTTAGATCATCTTGGCTCAGACCCAGACACACGCTCGAACAATACAACACACAAACCACCATGGAGTAGGGTATTACGCCCAGGCAGCCTGAACCACGTAAATCCCTTGCGTTCATCGTTCACTGCGCTTGATCTTGCTAGGACTAGCCCCCCGAAATTACATCGAACCTCCGCAGGCTGCTTCCAAGCAGGTCAGGGGGAGGTGTCAGTTTAGACACCTCGACGTTTCACGCGCCAGGTAGGGGAGTTTTCTCCTGTAAGGATCTTCACCAGCAGCATGGTGAATGCCCGTTCCAACGCTAGTTCCTCCAAGCCACAACCCCGCCAGCAGGCGGCGGGTGAGGACCAAGCTTCATTCCACCCCAGAGTTGGGTCCCGCTCCAAGGTGGGAAGATCTGGACGATCGCGTCGCCGCGCAGTCACTCCACCGACTGCAGACTCGCACAACACGGCACGGTGAACTCCTACCGTGACAGCTGCTACAACACCACCGGTGGCAAGCCCGGAAAGTGCACTCCTTGCCGCGCGTGCGCTACTCCGCAACGCACCGATGGCAGGTGCCCCGCAGGGGGCAACCCAGCAGTGGGTAAACGATGTCGACCATCTGGTCTTTACTGCGCTTCAAGCGACTCCACAAGGCGGGAGGCGAGCGCAACAACATTTGTTTCGCTATCGCGTACACCTACTGTCGACCGGCAGACCGTTGATAGCCGCTCAACAAGGCTTTCAACGGCAGACATGCGGGCTGAGTTGCAGCACCGCAGGGCTGGAGAGGAATGTCGAGTCGTCATCGAACGACAACAAGAGCGGCGACTCAATCTTGAAGCTGACTACAGCCTGCCGGGTCCTGGACCCCAAGTGTATGACGCTCTCCCACCACGTCAGGAGTATGTGGCACCTCCCGGGCAGCACCGGATGTACGTGGTGCCTCCTCCACATGAGGCATACGTTGCGCCTCCCCCACCCCAGGAGTATGGTTTGCCTCCGTCGCACCAAGCGCCTGCCGCCACACCTCAACACCAGGCATACGCAGTGCCGCCTAGTCATCAAGGTCATGCAGCACCAAACTTGCAGCCCGCAAGCACAGGTGGGGGGTGTGCAGTTTTAGCTCCGCACCTACGGAGGGTGGTGTGGCCTCACAAGTTCTGGCCGCACACGCCGGAGAAGTATGACGGGAGCGTCAACCCGAGTGAGTTCCTGCAGATCTACTCCACTTCGATCCTAGCTGCAGGGGGTGACGAGGTCATCATGGCCAATTACTTCCCGGTAGTCCTGGCCGGCCCAGCCCGGTCATGGCTCATGAACCTCCCCCAAGGGTCCATCACCTCCTGGGAGGAGCTATGCTGGCAGTTTGTGGCAAACTTCGGAAGCTCGTACGAGCGCCCTGGCACGGTGCTCGACCTCCACGCTGTTAGACAGCGCTCAGGGGAGCCGCTGCGAACGTTCATCCAATGATTCTCCTAGGTACGGAACACCATCCCACACATCTCGAATGCATCTGTCATAGTTGCATTTAGGCAAGGTGTGAGGGACAACAAGATGCTCGAGAAGCTCGTCACGCATGACGTGCGCGATGTCTCTGAGCTGTTTGCCATGGCAAACAGATGCGCCAAGGTTGCGGAGGGTCGTAACTGGCACGCTTGACCCTCCTCAGAGAGTGGGGAGCCCTCACAGTCCGAAGTGGAAGCCACTACCAGGAGTGGTGGTAGGAAGAAAGAAAACAGGGGTCGCGGTAGGAGTAAGCCAAGGCCCAGGGCTCCCATGGTGGCAACTACGGTAGCTAGAAGAGCCCTGGGCTTGCGCCACTTTAAGCGCCCACGTCCGTCACCTGAGGGTGACGATGCTGACTTCAAGTGCCCGGTGCACCGGACCAATGGTCACAATGCAAGTGAGTGTCAGGAGGTCAAGAAGATCGTGGAACGTTTCCGCGAGCAGAGGCAGAAAAATCAATGCCAAGAGAGTGAGCCTCCCCACTAGAGGGAGGGTAAGCAGAAGCTTGATCCCATGGAGCACAAAGATGAGGACATGGGGTACCAGGAGCTCCACAGGGCAGTGAAAGCAGTCTTCACGAGTGCTAACTCGGACACCAGCAGCGGCCAGGAGCGTCGAAAGCTCCTCTATGTAATCTACGGGGGAGCCACGGACCCCGCGTCTCGGAACGCAGTGAAAGTCCTACGACGGGCTGTCGCCGCGGTGGCCCCAGCTCCAAGTCCACCCCCCCCCCCCCCCCCCCACAGCAAGTGGATGAGCACTGCAATTGGCTTTAATGCCTCGGACTGCCCAAAAAACATGGCAGAGGCTGGGGTGCTCCCACTGCTTGTGGCCCCAACCATCACCAACGTGAAGCTTCATTATGTGTTGATCGACGGCGGTGCAGGCCTCAACCTCATCTCAACTGCAGCCTTCCGGAAGTTGTAGATACCTATGTCCCGGCTCACGCCTTCGAGCCCGTTCTCAGGCGTGGGCCCAGGGCAAATCGTGCCCAGTGGCAGCATCCACCTCCTGGTAACCTTCGGCACTCCGGAGAACTACCGCACGGAGAGTGTTCTGTTCGATGTGGCGAACGTCGAACTTCCCTTCAAGGCCATCATCAGAAGGCTGGCGCTATACCAGTTCATGGCCGTAGCTCACTACGGCTATCTGGTCTTGAAGATGTCGACGTCATCTGGAGTCCTCAAGGTCCGGGGAGACCGCACGGTGGCGCTGTCGGCTTTGGAGCAGCTCCAAGCACTTGCAGCAGGACAGGCACCGAGCCTTGATGGTACAAGGGAGTGCCGACCATGCCAAGGCCCATCTCAGCGGACCTCCGCCGCAGCTTCGCATGTGCTGCCCACCGAAGACGACGTCCCAATCAAGGTCGTCAGAATCGGCTCCAAAGCTTCCCAGACAACCCGCATAGCGGGTAACCTGGACAGCAAATAGGAACTCGCGCTCGTGTAAGGATCGAATGCCCAAGAGGGGGGTGAATTGGGCTTCTTTTCAAAAATTTAAAGCAATAAAACTTAATTACTAAAAGCCCAATTCCCTATGCGAACAACCTATGCATTCAAGTGACTAGTAACTTTTTGCGGTATATGAAATGCATAAGTGTAAAGTGAGATTAAGAGAATGCAAACTCCCGAGGAGACATGAAGATTTATCCCATGGTTCGGCAAGATCGTCAAGATCTTCCTACATCCACGTTGTGGCATCCACCGAAGGGTATAGCCACACCCAAGTCACCAAGACTAGGGATCTTCACTATTCTTCTCCGTTTGCCAACCTCGGCAAGGTGGAGCTCAAGCCTTGTACAACTTGGATCCTCCGGGCTTCCACAACCGTCTTGGCAAGCTCCGGAAGTCTCTCTCAATCACAATCACCAAGGGACACTCCCTTACATCTCTCACTACACTAGAGATTCCAATCACCAAGAATGGAAGCACACAAGCACTATCTCTAGCTAGTTCTAGCCTATCTCTTGGTGTGTAAGTGGTGTAGATGATCTAGAAGTGGTAGCTCAATGTCTTGAATGCTTGAGAATGTGTAGAGTATGTTTGGTAGTCAAGACTTGTCGAATAGACTGGTTAAAGGGGTATAAATAGCCAGCCTCCACGAAATAGCCGTTGGAAAAGTAGGCTAACATCACTGTTCTGCGAACACCGGATGATCCGATGCTCCCCCTTCAGTTATCATCGGTCAAATACGAATTAGCTGATGTCACTATGTCAGATATGACTGTTGTTAGACCGATGTTACACTTGTCTTCTCATCGGATGATCTGATGGCACTTCCTCCAGAATTGGTTCAGACTTGATGCTTACTGGAGTGATTGACCGATGTGTTTATAGTTGAACATCGGATGGTCCGGTGGTACACTTGGTCCAAAGAGATTGCTTACTGTACTGATGGACCAATGTAACATGCCCTTCATCATCGGATGATTCGGTGAGTACTTGGTTCTGAGGTCTTCTTCTTCTGCTGAACCAACTCGATCGATGTGTAGTTTTCTGGAAACATCGGTTGATCCGGTGAGTTGATTTTGTTTGCTTCGAGTTGTTCTAAGTGAATCTTTTGGAATTTTCTCGAGCGACCTCTTATACATTGGTTTGAAATATTCTTCTGATGATTATCAAGCGTTGATTGCTGTCAATATTGGTTGAATAATTTTGACATGTGAGCTTTTTCTTCTAGTCTTCATAATATTGATTGATCTCATAAAATTATTGTTTAGGGGTCTCCAATTGTATCCGGTGGTCAGTAGATGATATTCATATTCATATAGATTTCATTGTAATGAGTGATATGGGAGACCTTGCATCCACAAATTCATTAGTAAAATCCAACGGTTGTCATTAATCACTGAAACCATACCTCATGGGGGCCTAGATGCTTTCAATCTCCCCCTTTTTGGTGATTGATGACAACACAACAAGTGAAGCATAATAGTAATGAATTTGACAATGTGATACTCAAGAAGATATGCAATGAGTACAAGATATGGCACATTAAACTTGAAGATTCAAAAGAGATTAATAACTTGAAAGCTTAACGATCAATAACATATGAGAGAATTAAGAGACACAAGCATACTCAATGAATAGCAAAGGAGTAGCAAAACACCAAACTACAAAAGATAGAAATAGATAGACTCCCCCTACAGCTAGGACTCCCCCTGAGACTAAGCTATCCTCCCCCTGACCCTTCTCTAACTCTTCTCCCCCTTTGGCATCAAGACACCAAAAAGGAATCCGAGTGCCTAAGAATCCTTAGTGCTCGGAGCGATGACGAACTGGTCACCGTCGGGGGTTCTGTCGTCGGAGCTGCTACCTGCTGCTGCGGCTGAGGCTGGAGTAGAGGTGGAGGGAGCTGCAGGAGCCGCTGTCGGTGCCTACTGGGACGGGACTGCAGGAAGAGGGGCACTGACAACGGATGCTGATGTCTGCTGGAAAAGCATCGTGGCCGGCAGCGGAGAGTGGATGGGGGCACCTGGAGCAAGCAGGGGAGACATGCTGATCGTCGGGATCGGCGTGGTCGACACTAGTGCTGCAGCTGGAGCCAGGACAGGCGGGGCTGGAGCAAAGCCTGAAAGCTGCGACGGCGGGGCAATCCCGGTCTGTGTGTAGAGGTTGGTGATCAACCCTAGGATGCCCATCATCGCCTACTGCGTCTGCTGCTGCTGGTCAAGAGAGCGCTGGTGCATCTGATCAATCAGCCCAGTCAGCCTGTCGGTGTCCTCTCGCCTCTCGCGGGCAATCTGTCGCTGCATCTCCTGCTGCTGCTGCTGAATCTCTAGGAGACGTGCAACCTGCTCAGCTCGGTCCTGCTCAGTTGCAAGCCGGTCCAGGCGCTGTTGCTCAACCATCTGCTGAAGTAGGGAGGTAAGCTCAGATGGTTGAGAGACCTGTGCCTCTGACACCGGAGGTGGAGTAGGAGGTGGCACAGTCGAGCCTCCAGCCTTCGCGTCGTGCTGCCTGGGTGAGGGAGGAGGTGGGAAGTACTCCTCAACGCTGTCATCTGTGTCACTCTCGGACCAAATATGCTGAATGTCCTCACCCTGAGGCTCTGCCTGTGCTAGTCTCTCGTCTTCCTTCTCCAAGTTTGACCAGTCTTCCTCGGATAGACGACCACGGACCTGACGCTCAACTGGACGACCAAGGTGGCGGTCTCCAGGAGCTGGAGCACGGTAGTGGCTGAACCGTGTGACATTCTCATCGGTGAGACTGTCACGCACGGCTGTCCCCTCAGGAGCAACCATGTAGAGCAAGTAGCTGATCCAGTGACCAAACACAAGCTGTCTCATCATCTCAACTCCATCAGTGATCACGTCCTCCATCTCACATATGAGGATGTCCACAATGTCGAACTCCATCCCGTTCATGATATAGAACAGGAGAGTCTGCTGCAAGCTAGTGAACCCCTCAAGGTATCCGGACCTCGGCAGTAGTGTGCGGCGCAAGGCAAGGTGCACAGTGCGCGCAGCTGGAGTAAGCAATGCCGGTACCCTCGGCTGGTCTGTAGAGAATGGCGGAGAAAACAGTGAGCGTATCTCCTCCAGTGGTGGTGCCACTCCTCCAGTAAGCAGTCTCCTCAGTGGGTCGGCCTGTCCATACACCCTCTCGTGCAGGCAAGTGTCATAGAGATCCACTCCTAACAGCTGCTCCAAAGTCTGCCTGGTCAAGTGATGATGTTGGCCCATGAACATAAAGTCAATGGATCTGCAACCCTCAAAAACGTAGTGTAAGACCTATGTGTGCTGAATACATTGGCTTGTAGTGAATACACTTGGCTTTGATGATAAAAGTTTTGGAAATCACCAAAACACCTTTTTATCAAGGTCCGACTCTAGCTCTGAGCTACAGCAAGGTCCGACGGTAGGTCCGGCTTGGTTTGGGTAGCTCCGGTTACGTTCGATGCTAGGTCCGACTAGCTTTGGTCAGCTCCGGTGAAGTTTTGTCTTTAGCTCCGGCATGTCTTTGTTAGCTCCGGTATATCTTTGATAGCTCCTGCATATCTTTGATAGCTCCGACATGTTTTTGCTAGGCTCCGAAGTTGATTTTTCTAGCTCTGGCTTTTGGGTTTACTAGTTCCGACTAGTGCTGGTTAGCTCCGGCGCTAGGTCTTGCTAGTTTTGTAAGCTCCGGCGGGAGCTTGGTTGTACTAGTTTTGGTAAGCTCCGGCGCTAGGTTCTACTAGCTCTTGTTAGCTCCAGCTCAAGCTTCGGGTTGCTCTGGCAAGGTCTGGAACTTGACCGAAGTGCTTCTGCTTTTCATTTGCAATGTTTCTTACTTGCTTTACATGATTGGAAAGATTGCTTAGTATTCATTTGCTAAGTTTTGGTGCGTTTTGGATGATATGGCTGATATCGCTTTTGCTATACTTTGCAACATGCTTATGTGAGGCTCTCACGTAAGGTGTTATGTTCGGAACTAACTTGAGTCAAGTCAAGGACTTGGACTCGTATGGATTGGTTGTTTATTCATGTGCAGGTGTTGCTTGAGTTCAAGACATGGCTGGTGACGGGATCCATTGGACTAGTCTCAGGGAGGAGATGAGGTTCCAACAACCAAATTCAGGAGGAATTGTGGTTGAGCTGATCAGGAGGTTGCGCAACATGATTGAATCAAGAACAATGCATATGAAGGTATCGTGGACATCGATGGAAGATGTTTGCACGTGTGCAAGGAGTGCATGGACGTGGCTACATGGTTCCGGGACGTGATGAATAGATATGGACGTAAAGAATTGGTTGGAAAGGTC
Source organism: Tuctoria greenei (assembly GCA_036927565.1). Taxonomy (NCBI): domain Eukaryota; kingdom Viridiplantae; phylum Streptophyta; class Magnoliopsida; order Poales; family Poaceae; genus Tuctoria; species Tuctoria greenei. The sequence continues at coordinate 123,490,425 of JAYESD010000006.1, forward strand.
CAACCGACTAGGTTATGGACTCAGGCTGCGGCTGAGTCGGGTTTGACTCAAATATGGAAAGTTTTGAGTTGGTTATTTTAGGATTTCGTGTGGGTCACGAATTTGAGTTGGTTAGGAATGTTGGATACGTTCCTAAGGTGTTTGGAAGTCTTAAGATTGCTTCTATCTGCGTATAGAAGAATCTTGAGCAGTTATGGAAAGTTACGATTCGTGATCTGAGTAGGATTGCAGTCCTAGTTGATATTGGGTTGGCCTAAGGGCTGGTTATATAAGCAAGGGAGCCCAGAGCTCGTGGTGCACGACTTTGGGGCTGTTCCACTTGTGTTCTATTGAATAAAATTTGTAGTTTGAATGAACTTTTGTGCCTTGTTCGTCCGACTTGTTCTAGACAAGTTTTACTCGTCGAGTTTCTGGACAGCACTACCTTTCGTTGGTGGTTTTATCATAACTCGAGTTTTACTGATACAATTGATGTGATTCTTTTTGGGTTGTCTTCACAACTTGATTGTCTATCATCTGTCAAAATTTCACGGTCATTGGATTTGTGGTCTATGATCTACACGAGTTTCTTTGCAGCGTTCCAGAACTGTTTTTTCTCAGGTAGGGCAGATTGACCATTGTTTGAACTTTCGATCATAACTTGAGTTTTTCTCCACGGATTTGAGTGATTCTTTTTGTGTTGTATTCGTGACTTGATTCTCTCTGATATCTATCACTTTTGTCACGGTTAAACACATTTAGATTAGTCTCACACACGATTTCTTCAACAGATCGTTTTTCTGCCGAAGGGTTTGGGGTTTAATTGTTTCCGCTGCGTAAGATTTTTAAATCTACCATTCACCCCCCTCTGGTAGATTTTCACGTGCTCTTCGATCCTACAATTGGTATCAGAGCCACGGTGCTCTAATCTTTGTGATTTGCGCATGTTTTTGACTAATCATCATGGAGAAGTACTCTGCCAAACCTTGTGTGTTCGCTGGTATTGATTTTCAGGTTTGGAAGGCACGCATGGAGGCTTTCATCCAGGCACAAGGCTTTGCAATATGGGAAAAGGTATACAAGCCTTACGAAGTGCCATCAAACGATCAAGTTACAGCTACAAATCTGAGAGATGTCGACAACAACAACAAGGCTTGGAACTTGATCATACAAGGATTAACACAAAGCGACTTCGACCGTGTTGCACACCTCCGATCTGCATATGATGTGTGGAAAGCACTTTGTGACTACCACAAAGGATCCAACACGATCAAAGAGGTAAGGCAATACATGTTCAAGAAAGAATACATGCGCTTCGAGATGCAACCCGGTGATTCTATTGATGACCTTTTTGCTCGATTTAATAAGATTCTCATCAACTTGCGTAGTGTCAATGTTAATTTTTCAGATGCTGAAAATGCTAGGCAATTGCTAAGTGCATTAGATATGTCAATTTGGGAGATGAAAGTCACATCTATTCGTGAATCTACTGTCATGAGTTCACTTACTTTAGATGTGCTATATTCCAAGTTAAAAACTCATGAAATTGACATAATCTCACGTAAGAACCCCAATAAGTCTATTGCATTTGTTTCACAACGTAATATGTCTAGCTCCAGCCAATCATCATCTTGCAATACTCTTGCTTTGTTGTCCTCACTAACTGTGGAGCAGATCGAAGAATTTCTAGAAGAGGAGTTGGCACTCATCTCTACTAGATTCTCAAAAGCATTGCAAAATGTGAGAACTAGAAGGAGTGGAAGCTCCGAACCTCAACGCTGTTTTGAATGTGGTAAAACAGGACACTTTCGTACAGAATGCCCTAACCTTTCAGGTCCGACCACCCGGGAAGAAAAACAAAGCAAGGTTCGGACCTCCTCTGGAAATTTCAACAACAAGAAGAAAGGTACTATAGGACGCAAGATGATCAACAGTTTCATCACCGTGCTTCAAGAGTTCAGTTCAAGCGACGTGGACATTGGAAGTGATGAAGATGAAGATAATTTGGCAAACTTGTGCTTTATGGCGGGCAAGTCAAGATCAAGTATGGAGGAGGCAGAACACAACAGCGACAATGAAGAGGTATGTCTTACTTGCGAAGAAATGTGTGATGCTATTTCTCGTGCCACTGTTATTGTTAAGAAAAAGGACAAAAAGCTTAGGGATAGTGTTGCTAAAATTGAATCACTAGAATCTGAAATCAATCGTTTAAAAACCTTGATTCCTAGTGATGATGCATGTCCCTCATGTGATTTAATATATGAACAATTGTCCTCATTAAGAAGTGCGCACACCTCCACACTTGATAAACTTGAGTTAGAAATTGAAAAGAACAAAGAGCTTGCTGCACTTAATGATAAAAACTTGAAAGATGTTTCTTGTTCTACAATTGATTTGCATTGTTCTACTTGTGATGATCTTGATAAGAAACTACAGGATGCTATGAATGAAATTTCTATATTGAACAATGCTTTACGTTCTCATGAAGTTAAATTTTGTTCCAATTGCAAACTAAAAGGAAAAACTTCATGTGAAAATTGCCTTGATTTGTCCAATAAACTTGATGACATGCATAGGACATTAGATCGGTTTTGTAATGGGAATAAGAACCTAAACTTACTGCTGAATTCTTCCAAGTCTTGCAATGATAAAACTGGTTTAGGTTTTGATTCTCATGCTCATGCTAAGGCACATCCACCTAAAATTGTAAATTCATTAGGAAGTGGTTTGATTCAAACAGTTCCTAAACAAAAAGGAGTGGTTTTCAAATCTGCAGGAGTGTTGCCTCATTCGGTTTCAAATAAAAATATTGCTTGCTCATCTAGACATGAACACAAAGTTAAATTTCATTGTACCTTCTGTGGTAGAGATGGTCATGTCATAGATTTTTGTTATAGACTAGCTAAACAACAGAAAAGGGAAAGAATGATTGCTAGATCTCATAACTTTCATGCAAAATTTGCTGCACACATTGAACCGAATGTAAAACCTGCTATTTTGAGTCAAAAACATTCAAAGTTTACCTCCGGACCTTCTGTTTTTGCCCCCGGAGCTACTGATTTTTGTGCTACACAAGTAACACCGTATAGGTCATTAGTCAAGAATAAAAAATCTCAAACTTTGACTCATAAACCTGCTGTTTTGTCTCAGCTTTCGCGTGTTTTTCCTGATGCACGTCGCGTGACTCAGTACTGGATTCCTAAATGCCTTTTGACTAACCCCAGTATTGAGTCATCGACGTATTTTGCTTCTATGTAGGTTACACGTTTGAGGAAGGAGAACGTTTGGATTGTGGATTCAGGTTGCTCACGCCACATGACCGGACCTTCACGTGTTCAATCCTTCGGAGGTAAATGGTATGTTCTCGTTATCGTTGATGATTATTCTAGATACTCTTGGGTTTACTTTATGGCGTCTAAGAATGAAGTTTTTAGTCACTTTAGAACTTTATTTCTTAGATTATCAATTGATCACCCAGGATCATTAAAAGCAATTAGAAGTGATAATGGAACTGAATTTAAAAATCAATCTTTTGATCACTTTGGTGCTGAAAATAGAATAGATCATCAATTCTCTTCACCATATGTACCTCAACAAAACGGTGTTGTAGAAAGAAAGAACAAAACCTTAGTTGAGATGGCTAGGACTATGCTTGATGGATATCAAACTCCTAGGAAATTTTGGGCTGATGCGTTAGCAACCGCTTGTTATGTCTCAAATCGTGTTTTCTTGCGTGCTAAGCTAGGTAAAACACCATATGAGCTCCGGTTTGGACATAGGCCTAGTGTTACACACTTTCGGGTCTTTGGTTGCAAATGCTTTGTTAAGAAACATGGTAATCTTGATAAATTTGAACCCAGATCCATTGATGGCATGTTTCTTGGTTATCCATCTCATACTAGAGGCTACCGTGTGCTTTTACTTGACACTAACAAAATTGTGGAGACTTGTGAAATGTCTTTTGATGAAGCTAGCCCAGGTACTAGCTCTGGTGTTGCAGGACCAGATCCGTATCCTCAGGGGGAGGGTATTTTCGAAGATGAAGAAGAGCTGGTGATATTGCCTGGTAGTTCCGAAGTTGACACGTGTCCAGCTCCGGACATTGAACAAGCTCCGGCTATCACCTATGCTGGTCCTGATCGTCCACAAGTCACAAGCTCATCAATCTACGATGAACCTAATGAATAAAAAGCTTGCGAGACATTTGTTCCCCTACGTTTTTACAAAGATCACCCCCCGAAACAGATGATTGGAAGCTTGCACGAACGAGTCACACGGTCCAGGTTTTGCGATCCAAACTCTCATGCTCATTCTGCTTTTGTTGCTTCTTTTGAACCCAAAGATATATCACACACACTCACTAATGAATCTTGGATTATTTCCATGCAAGAAGAGTTAGAAAATTTTGAAAGAAATAATGCTTGGAAACTTGTACCTCCACCTCAAGGTCACACTTTAATTGGAACTAAATGGGTATTTAAAAATAAACAAAGTGAGGATGGGGTTGTGGTTAGGAATAAGGCTAGGTTGGTTGCTCAAGGTTTCACTCAAGTTGAAGGTCTAGATTTTGATGAAACTTTTGCTCCTGTTGCTAGATTAGAAGCCATAAGAATTTTGTTAGCTTTTGCAGCATCTAAAGGTTTTAAGCTTTATCAAATGGATGTTAAAAGTGCTTTTCTTAATGGCTACATAGATGAGGAGGTTTATGTCAAACAACCACCGGGTTTTGAAAATCCAGATTTTCCTAATCATGTTTACAAACTGTCCAAAGCCTTATATGGTCTCAAACAAGCCCCTAGAGCATGGTATGATAGGTTAAAAACATTCTTACTTGAAAAGGGGTTTACCATGGGCAAGGTTGATAAAACTCTTTTTGTGCTTAAGCATGGCAATGAATCATTATTCGTTCAAGTGTATGTGGATGATATTATCTTTGGTTGTGCTTCTCATGATCTTGTGTCCAAGTTTTCAGCAATGATGAGTTCCGAATTTGAAATGAGTATGATGGGTGAACTCACTTACTTTTTGGGGCTGCAAATCAAGCAAACCAAGGAGGGTACCTTTGTGCATCAAACGAAGTATACCAAAGACCTCCTAAGGCGCTTCAACATGGACAAAAGCAAGCCTCTTCGGACACCAATGGGAACAGCAACAACTCTTGAACTTGATGAAGATGGTGAATCCGTGGATCAAAAAGAATATAGAAGCATGATCGGATCACTTTTGTACCTCACGACATCAAAACCGGACATACAATTCAACGTATGTCTTTGTGCACGGTTTCAAGCTTCCCCACGTGTTTCACATCGTCAAGCCGTCAAAAGAATTCTAAGGTACTTACATGGAACTCAAGAATTTGGCATTTTTCTTCCTTCTTCCTCAACTGTTACTTTGAATGCTTTTTCGGATGCTGATTTTGGGGGTTGTAGGATTGATAGGAAAAGTACTTCCGGTGCTTGTCATTTTCTTGGTAATTCTCTTGTTGCTTGGTTCTCTAGAAAACAAAATTCAGTTGCACAATCCACAGCCGAATCTGAATATGTAGCTGCTGCTAGTGCTTGTTCGCAAATTCTTTGGATTGTTCAAACACTTAAGGACTATGGGGTTGATCTAGATAGTGTTCCACTGTTTTGTGATAAACTAGTTCCATTTGCATTGCTAAAAACCCCGTGCAGCATTCTAGAACTAAGCACATTGACATTAGGTATCACTTTCTCCGAGATAATGTTGAAAAAGGAAACATTGTGCTTCACCATGTAGATACCGAACAACAATTGGCTGACATTTTTACAAAACCTTTGGATTTCACTCGTTTTTGTTACATTCGTAGTGAAATAGGGGTTATGCATCCTCATGGCTTAAATTGAGGGGAGTTTTTGAAACTTGGGAAGTTTATGTGTGAATCTGAAATTAAAATAATATGAGCATAGTATTTCATACATATATGACTTTGTGATTCCTTTTACATGCTGAAAGTTCTTACTACATTACTCGTGTTATACATTTTGTAGTTTTTGCCATGTCTAGTAATTGGAATAATTACTTACACTAAAACTGGTCATGGTCGAACTTTCTTGCTGTTTTGAACTTGTTACATGTTCACAAGTTCTTTTAATCATTAAGAATTAATCAAGTAATCAATTCACATGTTGAGTTTTTAATGAACAAATATAAATTGAGAAAAGATCAAGAGAATATGCATGCATCACACTTCTTTTTCTGAGATGGCTTATCATTGCACTTAGATTTGAACTTGGAAGAAGTTGTGTATGACTAAAACCATGTCCTTAAGCTTCTGATTGTCAAATGACATAGGCTTGGCGTGGTTGGTTAGAATAAGGCAGATGCGCATATAATCTCTTGCAAATATCATATGATCTAAATTTGTGCTTTGAAAAATAATAAAATGCAGCAACTTGTGTCATGCTTTCAAGTTTTGAAATAGTTAAGTTTGTGAGATCATGACTTGATTAAATTGAAAATTACATATGATCTCTAGCATGGCTTACACTACTTTATGTATCTCATTGATGTGATAGTGTAAGTTGCTTGATAGTATGACTTGGATGAGCTTTGTTTTATATGTATATGTTATAATATGCTCATAACAATTAAAATTTCTCTTTTACCTTGCTGAATACATTGTCAAAGGGGGAGAGATTAATCACACATTCAAAAAGAGAAAGATAATGTGCATGGGGAGAGATGATAAAGGGGGAGAGATATGTGAATTTTGAATTTTGAATTTTGAATTTTTGCTTTTCTTCTCATTTTATTTCTGATTTACAAAAGGGGAGAAATTGTTTTCAAAACTTTTATTGAAAATAAGCCAATGTTCGGATATTAAGTGGTGTTGCCAATGCATTCATCAAGGGGGAGATTGTAAGACCTATGTGTGCTGAATACATTGGCTTGTAGTGAATACACTTGGCTTTGATGATAAAAGTTTTGAATATCACCAAAACACCTTTTTATCAAGGTCTGACTCTAGCTCTGAGCTACAGCAAGGTCCGACGGTAGGTCCGGCTTGGTTTGGGTAGCTCCGGTTACGTTCGATGCTAGGTCCGACTAGCTTTGGTCAGCTCCGGTGAAGTTTTGTCTTTAGCTTTGGCATGTCTTTGTTAGCTTCGGTATATCTTTGATAGCTCCTGCATATCTTTGATAGCTCCGACATGTTTTTGCTAAGCTCCGAAGTTGATTTTTCTAGCTCCGGCTTTTGGGTTTACTAGTTCCGACTAGTTCTGGTTAGCTCCGGCGCTAGGTATTGCTAGTTTTGTAAGCTCCGGTGGGAGCTTGGTTGTACTAGTTTTGGTAATCTCCGGCGCTAGGTTCTACTAGCTCTTGTTAGCTCTGGCTCAAGCTCCGGGTTGCTCTGGCAAGGTATGGAACTTGACCGAAGTGCTTCTGCTTTTCATTTGCAATGTTTTGTACTTGCTTTACATGATTGGAAAGATTGCTTAGCATTCATTTGCTAAGTTTTTTGTGCGTTTTGGATGATATGACTGATATCGCTTTTGCTATACTTTGCAACATGCTTATGTGAGGCTCTCACGTAAGGTGTTATGTTCGGAACTAACTTGAGTCAAGTCAAGGACTTGGACTCGTATGGATTGGTTGTTTATTCATGTGCAGGTGTTGCTTGAGTTCAAGACATGGCTGGTGACGGGATCCATTGGACTAGTCTCAGGGAGGAGATAAGGTTCCAACAACCAAATTCATGAGGAATTGTGGTTGAGCTGATCAGGAGGTTGCGCAGCATGATTGAATTAAGAACAATGCATATGAAGGTATCGTGGACGTTGATGGAAGATGTTTGCACGTGTGAAAGGAGTGCATGGACGTGGCTACATGGTTCCGGGACGTTATGAAGAGATATGGACATAAAGAATTGGTTGGAAAGGTCCAACCGACTAGGTTATGGACTCAGGCTGCGGCTGAGTCGGGTTTGACTCAAATATGGAAAGTTTTGAGTTGATTATGATAGGATTTTGTGTGGGTCACAAATTTGAGTTGGTTAGTAATTTGGGATACGTTCCTAAGGTGTTTGGAAGTCTTAAGATTGCTTCTATCTTCGTATAGAAGAATCTTGAGCAGTTATGGAAAGTTACGATTCGTGATCTGAGTAGGATTGGAGTCCTAGTTGATATTGGATTGGCCTAAGGGCTGGTTATATAAGCAAGGGAGCCCAGAGCTCGTGGTGCACGACTTTGGAGCTGTTCCTCTTGTGTTCTATTGAATAAAATTCATAGTTTGAAGGAACTTTTGTGCCTTGTTCGTCCGACTTGTTCCAGACAAGTTTTACTCGTCGAGTTTCTGGACAGCACTACCTTTTGTTGGTGGTTTTATCATAACTCGAGTTTTACTGATCCAATTGACGTGATTCTTTTTGATTTGTCTTCACAACTTGATTGTCTATCATCTGTCAAAATTTCACGGTCATTGGATTTGTGGTCTATGATCTACACGAGTTTCTTTGCAGCGTTCTAGAACTGTTTTTTCTCGGGTAGGGCAGATTGAGCATTGTTTGATCTTTCGATCATAACTTGAGTTTTTCTCGACGGATTTGAGTGATTCTTTTTGTGTTGTCTTCGTGACTTGATTCTCTCTGATATCTATCACTTTTGTCACGGTTAAACACGTTTAGATTAGTCTCACACACGATTTCTTCAACAGATCATTTTTCTGCCGAAGGGTTTGGGGTTTAATTGTTTCCGCTGCGTAAGATTTTTAAATCTACCATTCACCCCCCTCTGGTAGCTTTTCACGTGCTCTTCGATCCTACACGTAGGGTGTAGCATAGAATACGCGGACCCAGTCCTCCACGTAGGCACTTCTCTCGTAGGACATCAGCTCCACCAGCCCTCTATACCTCTCAAAGTAGGGGCGTATCTCAGTCTCGGCTACCAGTGCAAGCTGATCCCAATCAAGAAAGTTGTGTTGGAAGAGCTTATGGACCCGACGTCTATATATCTCGTACAATGACACCTGTGTCAAGGTCCAAAAACGGCTATCCACAAGTGTCTCTCTGGGCTGCGGGAACCATTCCTCAAGCAAGATGCTCCATCTGAGTCTTCTGAGCTGCTTGGCCTTCAATTTCCTATAGTCTGTCAGCCGGACACCCTCACCAACACGAACGTTGGTGTCCATCTCATAGATGGCTCTCTGGGCCGCCCTGTCCTCTCGAAGATCAGCGGCTGACGGTCTCGGTCGTGGTACTGCCGCTGGATGACCCCCACGGGTCCTGGCTGAGCGTCAGCGAACAAGCGGCACTTCAGACTCTTCTTCTTCTTCGGACTCCTCTGGCACGGGAGGCTGCCTCTAACGGGCCTCGCGTATCTTCAACGATCCTCCTCGGCCACGCTCTCGCTCCTCGGCGGCGCGAGCGGCCATCAAATCCTTCTTCTCTTCCTTCGACGGCTTTTGCTTTTTGGCGGCCGGCTCCGCAATGGCCTCGCCCTTTCCCTTCTTGTCATGGGCCATTGCGATGAGACAAGTGACAATGCGTGAGAATGAGGTCATGGAACGACGATGTCGGGCGCACGACACGGCGACACGAATATCGTCGCGGTCGGGGCCCTAGCGGCGCAAGAGACGGCGACCGTGGAGGGGGGAAGGTCACCACGGCGGTGCAGAGGGCAGTGGTGCGGCTGTGCTTGGGGGTGGTGGCGCTGCTTGAGGCGGTGGCGGTGGCGCTGGGTGGAGCAGCGGCGGCGGTGAAGAGGGCGGCGGTGGCGGCCGGAGGCGGCAGCGGCCGGAGGGCGGCGGCGGCGGCAAGGCGAGGGAGCGGCGGCGGCGGAGGTGAGGCACAGCGTTGGGGAGAGGAAATGTCGGGGAGAGAGAAAGGTGGGAAGAGGCACGCTTAAAGGGTGGGGCCCAAACCCTAGCTTAAAATTTAACACCGGATGAACCAACGTGAAATGATATGATCATTGGTCGAATGGCACAGTAAGGGTTTTCCAAAAGGTACCGTTGGCACCGGATGGTCCGACGTGGAAAGGATTCGCATCTGTGGAATTTAGCACAACTCCAGAAATGTGAACATCAGATGCACCGATGTTTCTCAGTATGAACTCGTCGGTTGATTTGTCTTACTGACTGAACTGACTCTTGGCATTTGAACACAAACTGATCCGATGATGGTCTGGCCTGAGCATCGGATAATCCGATGACTATAAAACAACAACATCCCATATATGTCCTTTGACTCAAACAAACAATCACGAAGAAACACATGTCTTAGGACTTTTTGGGCAACCCCTTACCCCTCAAAAATGCTAATTGCCAATAACTTGGCTAAGCCTTAAAGCAAATAGAACATGGAGAAAATAGGGAGGAAATTATCCAAATAAAATGTAAGGCCCATGCTTTGTGAGCTAGAGGATGAAGACTTCTATCTCTTTAAAGCATGTTCCTTTAGGCATTAACACACCTAATATTTTGTTCTTTCGACCTCATATGAGTTGAGATATTGCTTTCAAACAAGTCTCTTTCTCATGAGGTTGGTTCCCCTTTGTGACAATCTACTGTATGTAATGTCAAACAATTTATAATGCAAGAAATTTAAATGAGAGTGCAAGTCTATATGGCAGGCATCATGCAAGGCATAAAATAAATCTATCTTGCCAAATTTGAACCTTTCAAAGGCTTCTTCAGGGAGAGCCACTATCCAAGCCTTGGGGAAACCCAAAAGAACCTCCATCCCAAGCTAACCTCTTGCTCACCCCTATCCTTTGAAAGTTAGACAAGACCTATATGAGATGCATTCTTACATGATTATGGCAACTTACATGACGTTCGATGCGTCTAGCACATTTAATTCACTCCTTAGCCTAGAAAAGGTTTTCTCATCAAGTGGTTTAGTGAAGATATCTGCCAATTGTTTTTCGAACCTAGCACCTCGCAATGAGATGTCTCCCTTAGCTTCATGGTCTCTCAAGAAATGATGGCGAATATCAATGTGCTTAGTGCGGGAGTGTTGAACGGGGTTTTTTGCTATCTTAACCGCACTTTCATTGTCACAAAGGAGAGGCACACAACCAAGTTTAATACCAAAGTCAACAAGGGTTTGCTTCATATAAAGAATTTGGGCACAACATGCACCGGCCGCAATATATTCCGCTTCCGCCGTGGACAAAGCGGCGAAATTTTGCTTCTTGCTAGACCAAGATACTAGGGAACGCCCAAGCAAGTGGCACCCACCGGAGGTACTCTTGCGATGCACGCGGCATCCGGCAAAGTCCGAATCCGAGTATCCCAAGAGATGGAATTTTGCACCTTTAGGGTACCACAAGCCCACACTAGGGGTATGCTTAAGATACCGAAGTATCCTAAAGACCACCTTCCGATGCGACTCCTTAGGTGCCGCTTGAAAGCGAGCACACAAGCATACACTAAACATGATATCGGGCCTAGATGCGGTAAGATAATGCAATGAACCAATCATAGAACGGTAGTTAGATTGATCAATAGGTTTACCGTCCTTATCCGCGTCGAGATGACAATTTGTTGCCATTGGAGTGCTTCTTGAGCTACAATCTCCCATCTCAAATTTCTTCAAGAGGTCCTTGGTATACTTCTCTTGATAGACGAAGGTCCCCTCTTGAAGTTGCTTGATTTGGAATCCAAGGAAGAAGTTGAGCTCTCCAATCATCGACATCTCAAATTCCCTAGACATCATTTTGCCAAACTCATGGCTAAGAGCTTCGTTAGTTGAACCAAAAATAATATCATCAATATAAATTTGACAAATAAATAATTCTCCGTCGATGTCTTTGGTGAAGAGTGTAGTGTCCACCCTCCCGATCTTGAATCCTTGCATGATTAAGAAATCCCGTAGTCGTTCATACCACGCCCTAGGTGCTTGCTTGAGCCCGTAGAGCGCCTTGTGCAACCTAAACACATGATTAGGATTCCTCGGATCTTCAAACCAGGGAGGTTGTTCAACATAGACAAGCTCATTAATATAACCATTAAGAAATGCACTTTTCACATCCATTTGATAAAGCCTTATGTTATGATGTGATGCAAAGGAAAGAAGTATACGGATGGCTTCTAATCGGGCGACCAGAGCAAATGTCTCCCCAAAGTCTAGTCCTTCAACTTGTGAGAACCCCTTGGCCACAAGTCTTGCCTTGTTGCGGACCATAACGTTGTTCTCATCTTGTTTGTTGTGGTACACCCACTTTGTTCCGATGACGTTCTTGTTCTTGGGTCGCTCCTCCAACACCCAAACTTCATTGCGGATGAAGTTGTTAAGTTCTTCTTGCATGGCCATCACCCAATTTGGATCTTGGAGTGCTTCCTCAATGTGAGTGGGTTCTACACATGAAACAAACGAGTAGTGCTCACAAAACGAAGCGAAATGGCGAGAACGTGTACTTACTCCCTTGACGGACTTCTGATAATTTGGTCCATTGGATGCGCCTTGGAGATGCGTCCATGCGTCATAAGTGGTTGTGAAGCACTTGGCGATGGTGATGCGTGTTGCTCTTCTTGTGGTTGGACTTGATCATGGACTTCTTCTTCTTCTTGATGTTGTGTGACTTTTGAGTCTTGAGTCGGCAATGGATCATCTTTCTCTTCTTCGTCAACTTGAGGCGCCATAGATGTGTTGATGTTGGAACTTGAAGCTCCCCCTTGATCATGGCTCTCCTCAACTTTAGGCTTGATGTCTCCAATGGTCATGTTCCTCATAGCTTCTCGTAGAGGCTCATCATCTATTTCATCATGACCAAAACTCTCCTCTTGGGAGCCATTAGTTTCATCAAACTCAACATCACAACTTTCCTCAACTAAACTGGAGGTTTGGTTGAATACTCGATATGCTTTTGAGTTTGATGCATAACCAAGAAATATACCAACATCACATCTTCTTTCAAACTTACCAAGCCTTTTCTTGCGGTAGATGTAGCACTTGCACCCAAAGACTCGAAAATAGGAGATGTTGGGCTTCCTCCCATTGAGAAGTTCGTATGGGGTCTTTTGAAGTAGTCGATGAAGGTATACCCTATTTGCGGCATGGCACGCCGTGTTGATCGCTTCGACCCAAAACTTCTCGGACGTGACATAGTCATCAAGCATTGCTCGCGCAAGAGTGATGAGAGTCTTGTTCTTCCTTTCAACAACACCATTTTGTTGAGTAGTGTATGTGGCCGAAAACTCATGCTTCACGCCTTCAAGGTCACACCACTCCCCAATGTTGTAGTTCTTGAATTCGGTGTCGTTGTCACTCTGGACCTTGATGATGGGAAATTGAAATTCCCTTTGAGCATGGTTTGCAAAGGTCTTTAACACTTCTGGAGTTTCACTCTTGTCACCTAGAAACAAAGTCCAAGCATAGCGAGAGTAGTCATCAACTATAACAAGACAATAGAGGTTACCGCCAAGACTTTGATATGTGGACGGTCCGAAGAGATCCATGTGAAGTAGCTCAAGTGGCTTGGAGGTTGTCACCATTGTCTTCATTGGGTGGTGTGAAGCAACTTGCTTCCTGGCTTGACAAGCGCTACAAAGCTTGTTCTTCTCAAATGTGACATCCTTCACGTCGGTCACCATCCCAAGCTTGAATGACTTCCTGAGCTTGCTCATCCCTATGTGCGCTATGCGTCGATGCCATAGCCAACCCAAACTTGTCTTAGTGAAAAGACAAGTGGTCAAGCTAGCATCCTTGTTGGAGAAGTCTACTAGGTAGAGATGTCCATGCCGAAATCCTTTGAATATTAGTTCTTGGCTTGTTTCACTACTCACAACAACATCATTTTTGCTAAAGGTGCACGTTAGTCCAAGATCACATAATTGTGCAATAGACAGTAAATTAAAACTAAGTGACTTAGCGTACAATACATTAGAAATAGATAAGTCATTTGAAATAGCAATCTTACCTAACCCAATTACCTTGACCTTAGAGTTATCACCAAAGGTGACTTGTTCATGATTGTCGGGGTTTTCTATGGTGGTGAACATACCATCATTGCCGGTCATATGTTGAGTGCACCCGCTATCGAGTACCCAATGCTTTCCTCTGGCTTTGTAGTTCACCTACACACATGAATTCAATTTTTAACTTTAGGCACCCAAGCCAACTTAGGTCCTTGTATGTGTGATACAAGTGTCTTTGGGACCCAAAGTTGCTTGGGGAGCTTCCCCTTCATGCCCTTTATGTCTTTGCCAATGAACCTTGCCTTCACTTTGCCATCTACTTTACTCAAGAGATAATAGTGATCATTGAAAGTAGACTTGTAGTTAGCAGGCAATTTTGGAGAAGGTCGTTTGGGAAGAGGACACTCCCTTGTATGGTGATCGGTGATCTCACAATGTTGGCAATAGGAACCAACTTCCTTAATGAAGCTTGTTCTAAGCTCCGGTGAGGGCACCTTTCCTTTGTTAGGCACCGGGAAGGATCCAAGTCCTCTCTTGTTGAAGGCCTTTGCTTGTTGGAAGAGGATTTCCTTGTGCTTGACTTCTCCTTTTGATAGTCTTGCCACACTAGTGCGGAGACTTTCAATTTCTTCCAACAAGTCCTTCTCCCTAGCATTCTCTTTCAAAGGCAAAGACTTGTGCAAGACATTAGTGGCATGAGAAGTAATGGATACCTTATCATTAAGAGTTTGTTTCTTTATATTTTTCAATTCTTGATCAAGCACTTCATAAGAAAGGTTGAGTATTTGATGCTCTTGAATTAACTCATTGTGCTTAACCAAGAGTGCTTGGTGGGCTAAGTCAAGCTCATGATGATCTAGCTTGATTTGAGCCTTATCCTCCTCAATTTGCTTGACATGGGATTTGAGCGTGTCATGCTCTTTAAGTATGCTTTCATACTTGTCAAGCAAATCGAGGTTAGCGCTCTCAAGCTTAGCACGAGTTTCTTCAAGAGCTGTCGATACCCCGCAGACCGGGTACCCCAGCGCACAGGGAGAAAACCGCTAAGGACTCCGCCTCTGCCTAAGAAGCCGAATCCCAAACTGCCACATCGTGGAGGGAAGGACCAGATCCAACCTCTCCGTCGGAGGAGGCTCCCAAGCTGCTACGTGGCCGCAGAACTGGACCCTCGCCTCCCCGCTGAGGCGGGCTCCGGAGCCGCCACGTGGCCAATCGGGACCTCAGGGCCAGGCCCGCGTCCTTGCAGGGAAAGGCACCGGAACTACCACGTGGCCTGCAGCGCTGAGCCCCCACCCCTCCATAGGGGTGGGCTCCGGATGCGCCACGTGGCCTGTTCCGTCAAGTGCCCGACTTCCCACAGAGGTAGGCTCCGGCGCAACCACGTGGCGTACGATCAACTCAGTGCGGTAGGAAGCCGCAGTAAAGGAACGCGTGCACTGCTCAGACAGGCATTAAGTACGCGCGCCTTCCCCAGGCAAGCTGAGTTGCGCATGCGAAGGTCAAGGCTCCAGTGTCCTGTCTTGTCCGAGTAGCCGGTACAGACCCACGCTGCAAGACGGACGAATGGGCTGCGAGGACAAGACGAACGGGACGTGCACGGCCATCATCATCAACTATGTATAGCCCTGGCGCACGACGCGGTAGGACGGCACATTGACACCCCTGACAAAGGGAATGTAAGACCTATATGTGCTGAATACATTGGCTTGTAGTGAATACACTTGGCTTTGATGATAAAAGTTTTAAATATCACCAAAACACCTTTTTATCAAGGTCCGACTCTAGCTCTGAGCTACAGCAAGGTCCGACGGTAGGTCCGGCTTGTTTCGGGTAGCTCCGGCTATGTTCGAAGCTAGGTCCGATTTCTTGGTAAGGTCCGACTAGCTTTGGTTAGCCCCGTTTAGCTTTATCTTTAGCCCGGCATGTCTTTGATAGCTCCGACATATATTTGGTAGCTCCGGAATGTTTTTGCTAAAGCTCCGAGTTGATTTTTCTAGCTCCGGCTTTTGGGTTTACTAGTTCCAACTAGTTCTAGTTAGCTCCGGCGCTAGGTCCTGCTAGTTTTGTAAGCTCCGGCGGGAGCTTGGTTATACTAGTTTTTGGTAAGCTCTGGTGCTAGGATCTTCTAGTTTTGGTAAGCTCCGGCAGGTGCTTCATTGTACTAGCTTTTGTTAGCTCCGGCTCAAGGTCCGGGTTGCTCTGGCAAGGTCCGGAACTTGACCGCAGTGCTTCTGCTTTTCATTTGCAATGTTTCGTACTTGCTTTACATTGTTGGAAAGTTTGCTTAGTATTTTTTTACTAAGTTTTTTTTGTGCGATTTGGATGATATGGCTGATATCGTTTTGCTATGCTTTGCAACATGCTTATGTGAGGTTCTCACGTAAGGTGTTGTGTTCGGAACTGACGTGAGTCAAGTCGAGGACTTGGGCTTGTATGGATTGGTTGTTTATTCATGTGTAGGTGTTGCTTGAGTTCAAGACATGGCTGGTGACGGGATCCATTGGACTAGTCTCAGGGAGGAGATGAGGTTCCAACAACCAAGTTCGGAAGGAATTGTGGTTGAGCTGATCAGGAGGTTGCGCAGCATGATTGAATCAAGACCAATGCATATGAAGGTATCATGGACGTCATTGGAAGATGTTTGCACGTGTGCAAGGAGTGCATGGACGTGGCTACATGGTTCCGAGACGTGATGAAGAGATGTGGACGTAAAGAATTGATCGAAAAGGTCCAACCGACTAGGTTATGGACTCAGGCTGCAGCTGAGTCGGGTTTGACTCAAATATGGAAAGATTTGAGTTGGTTATGATAGGATTTCGTGTGGGTCACGAATTTGAGTTGTTTAGGAATGTGGGATACGTTCCTTAGGTGTTTGGGAGTCTTAAGATTGCTTCTATCTTCGTATAAAAGAATGTTGAGCAGTTATGGAAAGTTACGATTTGTGATCTGAGTAGGATTGGAGTCCTAGTTGATATTGGGTTGGCCTAAGGGCTGGTTATATAAGCAAGGGAGCCCAGAGCTCGTGGTGGACGACTTTGGGGCTGTTACTCTTGTGTTCTATTGAATAAAATTCGTAGTTTGAAGGAACTTTTGTGCCTTGTTCGTCCGACTTGTTCCAGACAAGTTTTACTCGTCGAGTTTCTGGACAGCACTACCTTTCGTCGGTGGTTTTATCATAACTCGAGTTTTACAGATCCAATTGACGTGATTCCTTTTGGGTTGTCTTCACAACTTGATTATCTATCATCTGTCAAAATTTTACGGTCATTGGATTTGTGGTCTATGATTTACACGAGTTTCTTTGCAGCGTTCCAGAACTGTTTTTTTTTCTCGGGTAGGACAGATTGACCATTGTTTGGTCTTTCGATCATAACTTGAGTTTTTCTCGTGGGTTTTGAGTGATTCTTTTTGTGTTGTCTTAGTTACTTGATTCTCTCTGATATCTATCACTTTTTTTATGGTGAAACACGTTTAGATTAGTCTCACACACGATTTCTTTAACATATCGTTTTTCTGCCGAAAGGGTTTGGGGTTTAATTGTTTCCGCTGCGTAAGATTTTTAAATCTACAATCCACCCCCCTCTGGTAGCTTTTCACGTGCTCTTCGATCCTACAATTGGTATAAGAGCCCCGGTGCTCTAATCTTTGTGATTTGCACGTGTTTTTGACTAATCATCATGGAGAAGTACTCCGCCAAACCTTGTGTGTTTGCTGGTATTGATTTTCAGGTTTGGAAGGTACGCATGGAGGCTTTCATCCAGGCACAAGGCTTTGCAATATGGGAGAAGGTATACAAGCCTTACGAAGTGCCATCAAACGATCAAGTTACAGCTACAAATCTGAGAGATGTCGACAACAACAACAAGGCTCGAAACTTGATCATACAAGGATTAACACAAAGCGACTTCGACCGTGTTGCACACCTCCGATCTGCATACGATGTGTGGAAAGAACTTTGTGACTACCACGAAGGATCCAACATGATCAAAGAGGTAAGGCAAGACATGTTCAAGAAAGAATACATGCGCTTCGAGATGCAACCCGGTGAGTCTATTGATGACCTTTTTGCTCGCTTTAATAAAATTCTCAGCAACTTGCGTAGTGTCAATGTAAATTTTTCAGATGCTGAAAATGCTAGGCAATTGCTAAGTGCATTAGATATGTCAATTTGGGAGATGAAAGTCACATCTATTCGTGAATCTACTATCATGAGTTCTCTTACATTAGATGTACTCTATTCAAAACTAAAAACTCATGAAATTGACATCCTAGCACGTAAGAACCCCAACAAGTCTATTGCTTTTGTTTCTCAATGTGATATGCCTAGCTCCGGCCAATCTTCATCTTGTAGTACACTTGCTTTGTTGTCCTCTCTAACCCTTGAACAGATTGAGGAGTTTCCAGAGGAGGAGCTAGCACTTCTCTCTACGAGGTTCTCAAAAGCATTGCAAAATGTGAGAACTAGAAGGAGAGGAAGCTCCGAACCTCAACGGTGCTTCAAATGTGGTAAGACAGGACATTTTCGTTCAGATTGCCCTAACCTTTCAGGTCCTACTTCCCGGGATGAAAAGAAAACAAGAACGAAGCACTCCTCTGCAAAA
Source organism: Tuctoria greenei (assembly GCA_036927565.1). Lineage (NCBI taxonomy): Eukaryota > Viridiplantae > Streptophyta > Magnoliopsida > Poales > Poaceae > Tuctoria > Tuctoria greenei. The sequence goes on from JAYESD010000006.1 coordinate 123,508,883, forward strand.
GATACGAAGAAAAAGAAGGGTACCATAAGACGCAAGATGATTAACAGCTTCATCACCGCACTTCAAGAACTTAGTTCAAGTGATGTAGACTTTGAAAGTGATGAAGATGATGATGATCTAGCCAACTTATGCTTCATGGCGGGCAAAACAAGATCAAGATCAAGTCAGGAGGATGCAAAACACAACAGTGAAGACGATGAGGTATGTTCTACCTGCAATGAAATGTGTGATGCTATTTCTCGTGCAACTATTATTGTCAAGAAAAAGGACAAAAAACTTAGGGATAATGCTGCTAAAATTGAATCACTAGAATTTGAAATTAACCGTTTAAAAACTTTGATTCCTAGTGATGATGCATGTCCCTCATGTGACTTAATCTATGAACAATTGTCCACATTAAGAAGTGCACACTCCTCCACTCTAGATAGACTTGATGAAGAAATTGAAAAGAACAAAAAGCTTGCTGCACATAATATTGGAAACTTAAAAGATGCTTCTTGTTCTACAATTGATTTGCATTGTTCTAGTTGTGATGATCTTGATAAAAAATTGCAAGATGCTATGAATGAAATTTCTATATTGAACAATGCTTTACGTTCTCATGAAGTTAAATTTTGTTACAATTGCAAACTAAAAGGAAAAACTTCATGTGAAAATTGCCTTGATCTGTCCAATAAACTTGACAACATGCATAGGACATTAGATCGGTTTTGTAATGGGAATAAGAACCTAAACTTGCTGCTGAATTCTTCCAAGTCTTGCAATGATAAAACTGGTTTAGGTTTTGATTCTCATGCTCATGCTAAGGCACATCCACCTAAAATTGTAAAGTCATTAGGAAGTGATTTGATTCAAACAGTTCCTAAACAAAAAGGAGTGGTTTTCAAATCTGCAGGAGTGTTGCCTCATTCGGTTTCAAATAAAAATATTGCTTGCTCATCTAGACATGAACACAAAGTTAAATTTCATTGTACCTTCTGTGGTAGAGATGGTCATGTCATAGTTTTTTGTTATAGACTAGCTAAACAACATAAAAGGGAAAGAATGGTTGCTAGATCTCATAACTTTCATGCGAAATTTGCTGCACACATTGAACCGAATGTACAACCTGCTGTTTTGAGTCAAAAACATTCAAAGTTTACCCCCGGAGCTACTGATTTTTGTGCTACACAAGTAACACCTTATAGGTCAGTAGTTAAGATAAAAAATCTCAAACTTTGACTCATAAACCTGCTGTTTTGTCTCAGCTTTCGTGTGTTTTTCCTACTGCACGTCGCTTGACTCAGTACTGGATTCCTAAATGCCTTTTGACTAACCCCAGTATTGAGTCATCGACGTATTGTGCTTCTATATAGGTTACACGTTTGAGGAAGGAGAACATTTGGAATGTGGATTTAGGTTGCTCACGCCACATGACCGGTAACAAAGATTGGTTCTCCTCCCTCTCTTTTGTGTCACGTGTAGAGAATGTTACTTTTGCCGATAATCCTTCAACTCCTATAATTGCTAAGGGTTCGGTTAGAGTAAATGATCACTACACTTTGAAGGATGTGGCACTTGTCAAAAATTTGAAATACAACTTGCTTTCTGTTGCACAATTGCTAGATGAAAATCTAGAAATTATTTTCAATAAAAACTGCTGCAAAGTTGTAGGTTCAAATAGTGAGCTTATTTTTAACACATCTCGGTTTGGAAGAGTTTTTAAAGCTGATTTTGATATGTCCTTCTCTAAGCATAGGTGTCTAGTTGCTAATGATTCAAAGGACCTATATTTTTGGCATCGTAGACTTGGTCACGTAGGCTTTGATCACCTGACGTGTGTTAGTGCTCTTGATCGCATACGTGGGTTGCCTAAGCTTAAAGGGGATAAAGAAATTGTGTGCTCTTCTTGTAGACATGCTAAGATGGTTGCAGGTTCACATACTCCTCTCACAATGATCATGACAACTGAACCATGTCAACTTTTGCATCTTGACACCGTAGGACCTTCACGTGTTCAATCCTTCGGAGGTAAATGGTATGTTCTTGTTATTGTTGATGATTATTCCATATACTCATGGGTTTACTTTATGGCATCTAAGAATGAAGTTTTTAGTCACTTTAGAACTTTATTTCTTCGATTATCAATTGATCACCCAGGATCATTAAAAGCAATTAGAAGTGATAATGGAACTGAATTTAAAAATCAATCTTTTGATCACTTTTGTGCTGAAAATAGAATAGATCATCAATTCTCTTCACCATATGTACCTCAACAAAACGGTGTTGTAGAAAGAAAGAATAGAACCTTAGTTGAGATGGCTAGGACTATGCTTGATGAATATCAAACTCCTAGGAAATTTTGGGTTGATGCGTTAGCAATCGCTTGTTATGTCTCAAATCGTGTTTTCTTGCGTGCTAAGCTAGGTAAAACACCATATGAGCTCCGGTTTGGACATAGGCCTAGTGTTACACACTTTCGGGTCTTTGGTTGCAAATGCTTTGTTAAGAAACATGGTAATCTTGATAAGTTTGAACCTCGATCCATTGATGGCATGTTTCTTGGTTATCCATCTCATACTAGAGGCTACCATGTGCTTTTACTTGACACTAACAAAATTGTGGAGACTTGTGAAGTGTCTTTTGATGAAGCTAGCCCAGGTACTAGCTCCGGTGTTGCAGGACCAGATCCGTATCCTCAGGGGGAGGGTATTTTCGAAGATGAAGAAGAGCCGGTGATACTGTCTGGTAGTTCCAAAGTTGACACGTGTCCAGCTCCGGACATTGAACAAGCTCCAACTATCACCTATGCTGGTCCTGATCGTCCACAAGTCACAAGCTCATCAATCTACAATGAACCTAATGAAGAAGAAGCTTGTGAGACATCTGTTCCCCTACGGTTTTACAAAGATCATCCCCCACAACAGATGATTGGAAGCTTGCACGAACGAGTCACATGGTCCAGGTTTTGCGATCCAAACTCTCATGCTCATTCTGCTTTTGTTGCTTCTTTTGAACCCAAAGATATATCACACGCACTCACTAATGAATCTTGGATTATTGCCATGCAAGAAGAGTTAGAAAATTTTGAAAGAAAAATGTTTGGAAACTTGTACCTCCACCTCAAGGTCACACTTTAATTGGAACTAAATGGGTATTTAAAAATAAACAAAGTGAGGATGGGGTTGTGGTTAGGAATAAGGCTAGGTTGGTTGCTCAAGGTTTTACTCAAGTTGAAGGTCTAGATTTTGATGAAACTTTTGCTCCTGTCGCTAGATTAGAAGCCATAAGAATTTTGTTAGCTTTTGCAGCATCTAAAGGTTTTAAGCTATATCAAATGGATGTTAAAAGTGCTTTTCTTAATAGCTACATAGATGAGGAGGTTTATGTCAAACAACCACTGGGTTTTGAAAATCCAGATTTTCCTAATCATGTTTACAAACTGTCCAAAGCCTTATACGGTCTCAAACAAGCCCCTAGAGCATGGTATTATAGGTTAAAAACATTCTTACTTGAAAAGGGGTTTACCATGGGCAAGGTTGATAAAACTATTTTTGTGCTTAAACATGGCAATGACTCATTATTCGTTCAAGTGTATGTGGATGATATTATCTTTGGTTGTTCTTCTCATGATCTTGTGTCCAAGTTTTCAGCAATGATGAGTTCCTAGTTTGAAATGAGTATGATGGGTGAACTCACTTACTTTTTGGGGCTGCAAATCAAGCAAACCAAGGAGGGTACCTTTGTGCATCAAACGAAGTATACCAAAGACCTCCTAAGGCGCTTCAACATGGACAAAAGCAAGCCTCTTCGGACACCAATGGGAACAGCAACAACACTTGAACTTGATGAAGATGGTGAACCCGTGGATCAAAAAGAATATAGAAGCATGATCGGATCACTTTTGTACCTCACGGCATCAAGACCGGACATACAATTTAGCGTATGTCTTTGTGCACGGTTTCAAGCTTCCCCACGTGTTTCACATCGTCAAGCCGTCAAAAGGATTCTCAGGTACTTACATGGAACTCAAGAATTTGGCATTTTTCTTCCTTCTTCCTCAACCGTTACTTTGAAAGCTTTTTCGGATGCTGATTTTGGGGGTTGTAGGATTGATAGGAAAAGTACTTCCGGTGCTTGTCATTTTCTTGGTAATTCTCTTGTTGCTTGGTCCTCTAGAAAACAAAATTTAGTTGCACAATCCACAGCCGAATCTGAATATGTAGCTGCTGCTAGTGCTTGCTCACAAACTCTTTGGATTGTTCAAACACTTAAGGACTATGGGGTTGATCTAGATAGTGTTCCACTGTTTTGTGATAACAATAGTGCTATTTGCATAACCAAAAACTCCGTGCAACATTCTAGAACTAAACACATTGATATTAGGTATCACTTTCTCCGAGATAACGTTGAAAAAGGAAACATTGTGCTTCACCATGTAGATACCGAACATCAATTGGCTGACATTTTTACAAAACCTTTGGATTTCACTCGTTTTTGTTTCATTCATAGTGAAATAGGGGTTATGCATCCTCATGGCTTAAATTGAGGGGGAGTTTTTGAAACTTGGGAATTCTATGTGTGAATCTGAAATTAAAATAATATGAGCATAGTATTTCATACATATATGACCCTGTGATTCCTTTTACATGCTGAAAGTTCTTACTACATTACTCGTGTTATACATTTTGTAGTTTTTGCCATGTCTAGTAATTGGAATAATTACTTACACTAAATCTGGTCATGGTCGAACTTTCTTGTTGTTTTGAACTTGTTGCATGCTCACAAATGCTTTTAATCATAAAGAATTAATCAAGTAACCAACTCATATGTTGAGTTTTTATGAACAAATATAAATTGAGAAAAGATAAAAAGAATATGCATGCATCACACTTCTTCTTTTGAGATGGCTTATCATTGCACTTAGATATGAATTTGGAAGAAGTTGTGTATGACTAAAACCATGTCTTTAAGCTTCTGATTGTCAAATGACATAGGCTTGGCTTGGTTGGTTAGAATAAGGCAGATGCGCATATAATCTCTTGCAAATATCATATGATCTAAATTTATGCTTTGAAAAATAATAAAATGCAGCAACTAGTGTCATGCTTTCAGGTTTTGAAATAGTTAAGTTTGTGAGATCATGACTTACTTAAATTGAACATTACATTTGGTCTCTAGCATGGCTTACACTACTTTATGTATCTCATTGATGTGATAGTGTAAGTTACTTGATAGTATGACTTGGATGAGCTTTGTTTTATATGTATATGTTATAATATGCTCATAACAATTAAAATTTCTCTTTTACCTTGCTGAATACATTGTCAAAGGGGGAGAGATTAATCACACATTCAAAATGGGAAAGATAATGTGCATGGGGAGAGATGATAAAGGGGAAGAGATAAAGGGGGAGAGATATGTGAATTTTGAATTTTGAATTTTTGCTTTTCTTCTCATTTTATTTCTGATTTACAGAAAGGGGAGAAATTGTCTTCAAAACTTTTAATGAGAATAAGCCAATGTTCGGATTTTAAATGGTGTTGCCAATGCATTCATCAAGGGGGAGATTGTAAGACCTATATGTGCTGAATACATTGGCTTGTAGTGAATACACTTGGCTTTGATGATAAAAGTTTTAAATATCACCAAAACACCTTTTTATCAAGGTCCGACTCTAGCTCCGAGCTACAACAAGGTCCAACGGTAGGTCCGGCTTGTTTTGGGTAGCTCCGGCTATGTTCGAAGCTAGGTCCGATTTCTTGGTAAGGTCTGACTAGCTTTGGTTAGCCCCGGTGAGCTTTATCTTTAGCTCTGGCATGTCTTTCATAGCTCCGGCATATATTTGATAGCTCCGGAATGTTTTTGCTAAATCCCCGAGTTGATTTTTCTAGCTCCGGCTTTTGGTTTTACTAGTTCCAACTAGTTCTAGTTAGCTCCAACGCTAGGTCCTACTAGTTTTGTAAGCTCCGGCGGGAGCTTGGTTATACTAGTTTTTGGTAAGCTCCGGTGCTAGGATCTACTAGTTTTGGTAAGCTCCGGCTGGTGCTTCATTGTACTAGCTTTTGTTAGCTCTGGCTCAAGGTCCGGGTTGCTCTGGCAAGGTCCGAAACTTGACCGCAGTGCTTCTGCTTTTCATTTGCAATGTTTCGTACTTGCTTTACATTGTTGGAAAGTTTGCTTAGTATTTTTTTTACTAAGTTTTTTTGGTGCGTTTTGGATGATATGGCTGATATCGTTTTGCTATGCTTTGCAACATGCTTATGTGAGGTTCTCACGTAAGGTGTTGTGTTCGGAACTGACGTGAGTCAAGTCGAGGACTTGGGCTCGTATGGATTGGTTGTTTATTCATGTGCAGGTGTTGCTTGAGTTCAAGACATGGCTGGTGACGGGATCCATTGGACTAGTCTCAGGGAGGAGATGAGGTTCCAACAACCAAGTTCGGAAGGAATTGTGGTTGAGCTGATCAGGAGGTTGCGCAGCATGATTGAATCAAGAACAATGCATATGAAGGTATCATGGACGACACTGGAAGATGTTTGCACGTGTGCAATGAGTGCATGGACATGGCTACATGGTTCTGAGACGTGATGAAGAGATGTGGACGTAAAGAATTGATCGGAAAGGTCCAACCGACTAGGTTATGGACTCAGGCTGCGGCTGAGTTGGGTTTGACTCAAATATGGAAAGATTTGAGTTGGTTATGATAGGATTTCGTGTGGGTCACGAATTTGAGTTGTTTAGGAATGTGGGATACGTTCCTTAGGTGTTTGGGAGTCTTAAGATTGTTTCTATCTGCGTATAGAAGAATCTTGAGGAGTTATGGAAAGTTACGATTCGTGATCTGAGTAGGATTGGAGTCCTAGTTGATATTGGGTTGGCCTAAGGGCTGGTTATATAAGCAAGGGAGCCCAGAGCTCGTGGTGGACGACTTTGGGGCTATTCCTCTTGTGTTCTATTGAATAAAATTCGTAGTTTGAAGGAACTTTTGTGCCTTGTTCGTCCGACTTGTTCCAAACAAGTTTTACTCATCGAGTTTCTGGACAGCACTACCTTTTGTCGGTGGTTTTATCATAACTCGAGTTTTACAAATCCAATTGACATGATTCCTTTTGGGTTGTCTTCACAACTTGATTATCTATCATCTGTCAAAATTTTACGGTCATTGGATTTGTGGTATATGATCTACACGAGTTTCTTTGCAGCGTTCCAGAACTGTTTTTTTTCTAGGGTAGGGCAGATTGACCATTGTCTGATCTTTCGATCATAACTTGAGTTTTTCTCGTCGGATTTGAGTGATTCTTTTTGTGTTGTCTTCGTTACTTGATTCTCTATGATATCTATCACTTTTGTTACGGTGAAACACGTTTATATTAGTCTCACACATGATTTCTTTAACAGATCGTTTTTCTGCCAAAAGGGTTTGGAGTTTAATTGTTTCCGCTGCGTAGGATTTTTAAATCTACCATTCACCCCCCTCTGGTAGCTTTTCATGTGCTCTTCGATCCTGCAGGGAAGTAGATAGCAATTAATCCTAGATCTTGTATAGGATTTGGCTCTCCCCGGGACCACCCGTCGGGTCCTAGGGCTCACCTTGTGACTGCAGAGTCCTTGAACTATAAAAGGACTCGGCAGACGACCTTCGCAAGGGATCGAAAAACAAGACCAAGGCTCATACACGCTGTAACACCCTAAATTTTCGCATCATGCATTGCATACATGATCATGCATTAAACATTAGTAGGAAAAAAAAGATAATAAAAGGATAAAACATACATATATGGTGTAGCAAAAAGAAGAAAAAGAAAATAATAATTTTAGCCTAAAACTTGTAATAGGGAATAAGTATAAAAATAATAATAAAATATATAAATATATGTATATAAATAATATATATAATAATCATATATAAAAATAATATAAAAAAATAAAATATAAAATAATATAGTAATATATTTATAAAAAAAAGAAAAAAAAACAAAAACAAAACCGCCGCCTGGCCCCGCGCCCAGCGCGAATCCCACCTCCCACGCTCCGCCCGCGCGATGACGCGCTCGCGCCCCGATGCCGCGCGCAGTGACCGCGCCCCGGCCTTCCCGCTGCCGCGCCAACCCTAGCACCGCGTGCCGCCGATTATAAAAGGGACCGAGGCCCTCGTTTTCTCGATCCCAGGAAACAGCGCCGCCGCCTAGATCAAAAAGCAGCCGCCACCAAAAGGAAAAAAAGAGACCTAGCCGCCGGAAAAAAAAAAGAAACCGGAGTCCAGAGCCGCCGCCAGGAAGAAAAAAAGAGAGGGAAAAAAAGGGAAGAAGAGGAAGAAAAAGAGGAGGGTGCCACCGTTTGCCAGAGATCGTCGTCGCCATCGCGTCGCCATCGTAGTGCCGCCGGAGGACCTTGCGCATCTACTTCGTCTACGCATCGTCCCCATCCCGCGATCTTCGAAGCCATCACATCTACGGTAGGATTCGTTTTTCCCGATGTGAATTTTAGTGACGTATTAGATCTAATAGACGTAAATTGATTTTAGTTGCATCGTCTTTTTATTTTCAGCAGCATTAATCCACTCTAAAACCCCCGTAAACTCGTATGAACACGTATGAACTAGTTGCATCTAATTAATAAACAACTGTAGTTAATCAATTATTAAACTTTGCATGCATGCATATCATCGCATGTTGATTAATGTGTGTGCATCATGTTGATTTGTATGTATTTTCTTGTATGTGTGATCATGAGTAGAGGGAAGTGCTCAAGAGATTGTGTACGAGGATTTTCAGAATCAATACTTTGAAGCGCTTGAGCAACCCTATCCGCCGGAGCAAGGCAAGTGTCCTTGAAGCATATTGATCCTATTTTAAAATAAATGTTTTGTTTGCAAACTGCATGCTTGTGTCAATTTGATGGGAATCCTATGGTAGGAAGTTTACTAGTTTTGTTTGACCACCCTTGTCACCTGGAATATATGGTAGAGAGTCGGGAAGGGTTTTTACCTTTTTGCTTTGCTTAATTAATTGGGATGGCAAACAACACTACACATTTAATTATGCATCATTGATATTCTGGTTAATGTGAACTGGTCAATACGATGGGTGATCTAAGCAAGCCTGGTATGTGGATGGGTTGGATCTTATGGTGGTTTGCTTGCTTTAGATCTAAGGACCGGTTCATGCGAGAATAGGCCAGGACTACAGTGCCACCACGAGGCCAAGTATGGGTGCGGCGTAGCTGATTAATTAGGGCTTTGCTAGTGCTATTTGGACCATTGTGGATGCTAGGGGAAGGGGTAGTCGGATTGGGTTTGTTGATGATTGGCGGGACTACCCTGGGATCCGAATGGCTCAAGAGGGGGCCCTTGGTTGAAAATGTGCTCAGTTGGAGGCATCGCCACCAGTGAAACCTCAGTGGGGTCTAAATAGGCTAGTAATCCCTTTGTAAAGGCTATTTTGTGATCTCTTGGCCATACACCAAAGGAAGTGTAATTGGCATAAGGGAGGTTCTTTAGTCGCCGACGGGTGATGAAATCACAAACCCGTGGGTAAAGTGGTACAAACTCTGCAGAGTCTATTAAAACTATCATGATAGCCGTGCTCCCAGTTATGAGCGCCTGGATGACCTACATGATTAGAGGGAAATTGGAATTTGGTTGTGGTAATGGTTATGGTTATGGTTTGGTGATGGTTATGGTTGGTTATGGATTTATTTCTGGTATTGAATATGGTTATTGGCAATGGTAAATTATGGACTGGTATTATTATGGTTACATGGTATATGATGGGTTTACATCACATAAATATGATACATTGCTTTTTCAAATGTTTTACTGTACTTTTCAGCACTTAGCCATTATTACATTCGTCATTTGAATCAGCCACATGTCATACTTTCCACACTTGCTGAGTACGACATGTACTCACTCTTGCAATCCCCCCCCCCCAACAGTTGCAGGTCAGGATTGTGAGTTTAATGGTGATAATGCGGAGTTCTAGGCCGTGTCTACCGTCAACTTTGCCTGTGGTGTTGATTGGAGCTGCGCTATCCCTTATGCTTAGGTTGCTTAGTTGCTTATTAGTTTATTTCCGCTGCATTAGTTGAACTTGTCAATAATATTCATTAGAGCTTGTATTCGAGGATAATATGGTTTGTGTAATAAAATTTGATAATTAATCTTGTTCTGTGGTAATTTTCTGTATACTCTTTTGTGATTGCACTCGTGTATGTGTGTTGAACATCCTGGGCACACATATGCGTTAGCTTGGTTCAGTTTTCGGAACCGGGCGTCACAGATTGGTATCAGAGCCACAGGTTGACCGTAGGATGCAGCCTAGATAGAATGGACACTTTAGAGCACATAGGAGCACTCAGGAATCGATGTGTTTTTGCTTAGTGCTGTTTGCTATATATATATTGTTTGCTTGTGTGCTTAATAGAGGATTTTGGGATGCTTTAGCATTGCCATGTCCACCTAGGCTAGTATAGCTAGTTGGTTAGCTTCATATCCCTTGATGCATATAGTTGGGGACGTTTCTTAATTCTTACCTATTGCTTCTCTTCAGATGGTGAGGACTCGCAATCATAGGGATGTCAATGGTGAGGAGGAGAACCATGGAGTACCTCAGAACAACAATGGGCAAGGACCTGCTCATGGAGCTATCAACATCGAGCAGCTATTGGCCATGCAAAACCAGCTCATGCAGACCATGATACAGACTATGGGACAGCTGCAGGCTGGCAATATCAACAATCAGCCCCACATGCCTCCACCGCCACCCCCACCTCCTCATAACCGATTGGGAGAGTTTATGAGGACTAGGCCGCCAACCTTTGCTCAAGCTGCTGACCCTATGGAGGCTGATGATTGGCTCAAGTCCGTGGAGAAGAAACTTGCTATTGTCCAATGCGGTGACCGAGAGAAGGCCCTATTTGCTTCTCATCAACTTGTTGGAGCAGCTGTCGATTGGTGGGATTCACTATGCAATGCTCATGAGGATCAAGAGAGGATCACCTGGGCGGAATTCAAGGAGAGTTTCCATTCTCATTATGTGCCGGAAGGTGTTATGATCTTGAAGAGGCAGAAATTTGAGAACTTGAGACAAGGAAAATCAAACGTTAGTGAATATCTCAATAAATTCACTCAACTCTCAAGGTATGTGCCTGAGGATGTTAGTCGGGACAGCCGGAAGCAATACTTGTTCATGAGGGGCTTGAACAATGAGATCCAAGTGCAACTACTCAACTGCGATTATGCCAATTTTCAGAAACTTGTGGACAAAGCAATTGTGGTTGAGAACAAGATCCGTGAGATGGAACAAGACAACAAGAGGAAGGCGAGGAAGGCGTCATATCAAGGACAGCAACAAGGAAGTAATGTGCGCTCTCGCCTTGCACCACCCAATGCGCCTTACTTCAGTTCTTCTGAGCCTGCTCAACGCCCTGGATTTGCACCACGCCCAACTCAGTTCGTGCAGCAACGCCCTGTCATGCAAGAACCTAGGCCTCCAATGCCTTATGCACCTCGTGCTGATTTTCCTGGAGCCAATGTTCAAAACCAAGCTCGTCCCAATAATTCTGGTGGAGTTAAGAAGTGCTATACTTGTGGAGAAGCTGGACACTTTGCGCATCAATGTCCTAAGTCAGGCCGTGGTCAAGGAAGCAATGCATCGAGGCAAAACCCAAGACCTAATGGAGGACAACCACAAGGGAACCGTGGACAACAGAATTTTGCTCGTGGCAACGTGAACCATGTCTCTACGGAGGATGCTCAACAAGCGGATGACGTGGTCATTGGTATGTTTCTCGCCAACTCCAACCCCGCGACTATGTTATTTGATTCTGGAGCATCGCATTCATTCATTGCATCGAAGTATGTTGCCAAGTATAGTTTGCCTATCTCTCATATGAAGTTTACTCTGTTGGTTAAGTCTCCTGGAGGAGAGATGAGGACAAATATAGTATGTCCAAAAATAAGCCTTAGAATAAGGGGGGTAGACTTCTCCGCCAACCTCATAGTTTTGGATTCTCAAGGGTTGGATATTATACTTGGTATGGACTGGTCGAGGAAGCACAATGGAGTTATTGAGTGTGCCATGAAGACGGTGAAGTTGACTAATGAAGAAGGGATCACCGTAGAATTTGAAGCATCTCAAACCACACCGAAGCAATTGGAGTTGAATCATATGGACGGTGCCGCAATTGAGGAGATTCCGGTTGTGTGTGAATTTTTGGATGTGTTTCCAGATGAGTTGCCAGGTATGCCACCTGATCGGGACATTGAGTTTGTCATTAATTTAATACTTGTAACTGCACCTATAGCTAAGAGGCCGTACCGGATGCCTCCTATGGAATTAGCGGAGCTCAAGAAGCAGATTCAAGAACAACTAGAGAAAGGTTTTATTCGCCCTAGTTCTTCACCTTGGGGAGCGCCCGTTCTATTTGTGGACAAGAAGGATGGATCCCAAAGGATGTGCGTGGATTACCGAGCTCTCAACAAAGTGACAATTAAGAACAAGTACTCACTGCCCCGTATAGAGGATTTGTTCGACCAAATGAAGGGTGCCTGTATCTTCTCCAAGATCGACTTGCGGTCAGGATACTTCCAAATGAAGATTAGACCATCGGATATACCCAAGACAGCATTTCGGACATGATATGGATCTTATGAGTACACCGTCATGTCATTTGGATTGAGGAACGCGCCTGCGTACTTTATGTATCTCATGAATAAGGTCTTCATGGAATATCTGGATAAGTTCATTGTAGTGTTCATCGATGACATTATGATATACTCAAGAAGCGAGGAAGAACATGAAGAACACTTGAAGCTTACATTGCAGAAGCTACGGGAACACCAATTGTATGCCAAGTTCAGTAAATGTCAATTCTGGTTACGGGAAGTTTCTTTCTTAGGCCATATTATTTCCGGAGGGGGAGTATCAGTTGACCTAGGGAAGGTGAGAGATGTGCTTAAGTGGGAACCGCCACAGAATGTTAAGGAAATTCGGATTTTCCTTGGAATGGCTGGATATTACCGCCGATTCATCAAGGATTTCTCCAAAATAGCCAAGCCTATGACCGAATTAATCATGAAAGGGAAGGCATTCCGATGGACTCAAGCTTGTCAGGATAGCTTTGAGGAGTTAAAGAAAAGGTTAACAACAGTCCCAGTTTTGGTATTACCGGACGTGAGCAAGAGTTTTGATATATACTATGATGCATCAAGACGAGGACTCTGATGCGTGCTTATGCAAGAAGGTCAAGTGGTCGCCTATGCATCAAGACAATTGAAGAAACATGAGCAGAATTACCCCACGCATGATCTTGAACTAGCAGCCGTGGTACATGCATTGAAGATTTGGAGACACTATATTCTTGGACATAGGTGTGAAATTTACACAGATCATAAGAGTTTGAAGTATATTTTCACACAAACGGATCTAAACTTGAGGCAACGAAGATGGTTGGAGCTCATCAAAGATTATGATTTAGGGATCAACTATCATCCAGGAAAAGCCAATGTAGTGGCCGATGCTTTGAGTAGAAAAGGAGTAAGTCATCAACTCACGGTTCGAGAGTTACCATTCGAGTTATGTAAGGAGTTTGAACGGTTGAACCTCGGGTCTGTAAATGAGATAGAGATGATGGAGTTAAACCCAACCTTGGAGCAAGAAATTCGAGAGGCCCAAACCGCAGATGAAGAGATCAAGGAAATCAAGGAAAGGATCGAGGAAGGGGGAGAATTCAGATTTGATGAAGACGAACATGGTACCATATGGCTTGGAAAGAGGATCGTTGTGCCTAATGTAAAGCATATTCGGGAGACAATATTAAAGGAGGCACATGACTCGCCTTACTCAATTCACCCTGGTTGTACAAAGATGTACAAAGACTTGAAGACTTGCTATTGGTGGGATAGCATGAAGAAGGACATAGCTGAATATGTTGCATTGTGACGCATTGCAAGGAGCCCCGGACTCCCCAGGGAGGGTTCAGACCTCCCAACGGCCAGTCTACTACGTCAGTGAGGTACTCCATGAAGCAAAAACAAGATACTTGGAGGTACACAAACTACTGTATGCAGTGCTCATAGCGTCGAGGAAGCTCCAGCATTTCACCGGGTTTCAGTGGTCACCTCCTTCCCACTGAAGACCATACTCCACAGCCCCAACTCGACTGGCAACATTGCCAAGTGGGCAACGGAGCTGGCTGAGTTTGAGCTGGAGTTCTTACCTTGACATGCAGTCAAAAGCCAAGCACTGGCGTACTTCTTGGCCGAATGGACCCCATCGCCAAGCAACCCGGGGGGCCTGGACAATGGCGAAACAGTGCCCAAGGCTCCAGTTTTCACCGAGACCCCATGGACGCTCTACTTCGACGGCTCCTCGCAGAAGCAGGGGGCCGGGGCCGGGGTCCTGCTCCTCACCCCAACTAGGGAGCAGTTCAAGTACATGGTGCACCTCGACTTCAAGGCGACAAACAACATGGTAGAGTATGAAGCCCTAATATTTGGGCTAAAGACTGCCTTGACTCTCAATGTCCGACAGTTTCTGGCTAAAGGTGATTCCCAACTGATCATCAAGCAAGCCAAAGGAGAGTGCAGCTGCAACGACCCTCAGTTAGCAGCATACCTGCTGCACGTCCGGAAGCTGGAAAAGGACTTTGAAGTCTTGGACTTGTGCCATTTACCCCGAGCCGACAACTCAGTCGCAGACGACCTGTCAACGAAGGCCTCCACAGGGGCCCCAGTGCCTCAAGGAGTCTTTGCAAGGACGTTACCGCGACCAACCGCCCGGGCAGTCGAACCGGGCGAAGGGGGCGAGCCCAACACCTCGAAGCTGGCAGTCCCGGTGACCCTGCTACCATGGAGTCTGCCAAGGATCGTATGCGCCACCGAGGGCTCCGAGCTACCGGGCGCCCAAGATCCAGAGGCTCAAGCAAGTCCCGATGCATGGATCTCGGAGGTCCGGGACTACTTGAAAGACAATATCCTTCCCGAAGAACATGCCCTGGCAGAAAGGATTGTTCGCATGGCTAAAAGGTACACACTGGTGGAAGGGGATCTCTACCATCGTGGTGCCAACGACATCCTACTGCGATGCATTACCCGGGAGGAGGGCTGCGACTTGCTCGCAAAGATCCATGGAGGCGAGTGTGGGAACCACGCGTCCTCCCGCACGCTGGTCAGTAAAGCCTTTCGACATGGCTTTTACTGGCCGACAACACTCCAGGATGTCGCCGAGATGGTAAAGAGATGCAAGGCGTGCCAGTTCCATGCCAAGCAGATCCACACACCAGCTCAGGCGCCGCAGATGATCCCCCCCCCCCCCCCCCCTCATGGCCATTCGCTGTATGGGGGTTGGACATCCTGGGACCCTTTCCCAGAGCCGTCGGAGGATTTTGGCATCTCTATGTCGCCGTAGATAAGTTCACCAAGTGGCCGGAAGCTGCCCCAGTTGTCACCATCAACAAGCAATCAGCAGTAAAGTTCATCAAGTCGATCGTCTGCTGGTTCGGGGTCCCAAACAGAATCATCACTGATAACGAGACCCAGTTCACAAGTGCAGCGTTCCAGGAATACTGCGAGGACCTGGGGATCCAAGTTTGCTATGCATCCATTGCTCATCCAGCGAGCAATGGGCAGGTCGAGAGGGCCAATGCAGAGATCCTCAAGGGCCTCAAGACTCGCACATTCTAACACCTTGAGAAGCATGGTGCAAATTGGGTGGATGAGCTTCTGTGTGCGCTGTGGGCTAGCCGGACATCAACCAGCCGGGCCACGGGGGAAACACCTTTCTTCTTGGTGTACGGGGCAGAGGTCGTCCTCCTCCCATAAATTACCATGGGCTCCCCCCGTGCCCGGAGGTACGACGAAGCCGCGCAGGACCAGCTCCGGCGTGAAGACCTGGACCTCGTCGATGAGGGACGAGTGCGAGCGGCTCTCTGAAATGCACAGTACAGGCAGACGCTCCGGCGCTACCACCAGAGGACCGTGCAGAGTAGGGAGCTAAAGGTGGACGACCTGGTGTTGTGCCGCATACTCTCCAGGGAAGGGTCTAACAAACTCTCCCCCAGCTGGGAGGGTCCCTTCCGGGTAACAGAGGTTTGCCGTCCAGGATGCATCCGCCTGGCTACGGAGGTTGGACAGCGATTACCCAACCCATGGAACATCGAGCACCTCCGTAAGTTCTACCCCTAGACGAGGGTTGGGACAATGTATTTCATTGTAAAAGTTACATACTATCTTAGGACAACACTTAGGCTAGGGGGATGGGACTCCGAGTGCACATTCCACTTAGCCTGGTCCAGAACCCTAATTAAGTGCACTCGACTTCATCCGACACCCAGGCCGGGTTATTCCCCTTGTAAAGTCTGCTCCGTTTTATGAGAAACTACAATGAAAGAATGTTGTCTTGCCTGGTATAGGGTTTGTCAATTCAAAAATTATCTTTATTTTTTATGATGTTGCTGCAAGCCCGCCATAGCTCGTGATCTATCATGAGCGCTGTCATTTTTCCCATGCTTTAGCAATAGTGGGAGTCTTGCTATCTGGATTGCAGGTGGGGTTGATTGAGGTACCTGCAATGTGCCTGGGGCCTCGGATGTTCCAATACTCGGGGGCTTGTGTCTCCAGATGGTCTCCCCCGGAAAAGGCTTACGCCGAGCGGGAGGTCCAGGGGCACAATCTGCTTAGCCTGGTCCTGTACCCTAAGCCTGTGTGCTCTGCCTCCCCAGCGCTACAGCCAAGTACTGGGGGCCAGATGGACCACCCTTGGGTAGTATGGACGACGAGTCCTAGGTCCAGATGCACTAAATTACCCAAGCCCCACGAGTCAGCCCAGGGTTGTAAGTCAAGCGACACTACAAAAAGAGCAGGGGTAAAGTGACCAGCGGACATAATTACTTCTCTTTTTTGATCTATGTACAGGTCTTTGAGGAAGTTATTCTGGCAACCACCGTCAGAGTACCCGCGAAGACAGTTGGCACCGCTGGACTGGAGCTCTGGCAGCACCCCCAGGGGGCCCGCTGTCGACCTCTCACTGAAGATGGCGGGCACAGCCGGACTGGAGCTTCGGCGGCACCCCCAGGGGGCCCGCTGTCGACCTCTCACTAAAGATGGCGGGCACCGCTGGACTGAAGCTCCAGCGGCACCCCCAGGGGGCCCGCTCTCGACCTCTCAATAAAGATGGTGGCCACGGCCGGACTGAAGCTCCGGCAGCACCCCCAGGGGGCCCGCTGTCGACATACCTCCATACTCAGCTACGACAATGCTACCTACGCATCCTAGGCTCCCCCTGCACCGGTCTGCCCTAAGCCCTAAGTGTATGACAGGTGTGCCCACAACAACTGGCCACGCCTGTCAAGGGGCCATACTTTGGGGGACGACAAGTCTTGGAAGCTAAGGAACAACAAGCAGCTAGAAGACATTGCTGGAAATAAAAGCAGGATGAGTATAAAAGGCACCATAGACAGATTTTTTATTACACAAATAAAAAGTTTGTCACCACAACCAACCACAAGACAAAAGCAGAAAGACAAAAACTTAAACAGGCGCCCGGGGAGCCCCTCAGCCGCTCCGCTGGAACCTTGAGGCGATGAGTGCCACCGCATCAGAAACTTTAGACTTGGCGGCCTCTTCCCTCTCGACAATGGGCCCCTCGAGGACCGGCTGCAGGGAGACGTCGGGGTAACAGCTCTAGTAGGAGGACAGGATGTGCGTCGCCACCTCCTTCACCAGCATCCGTCCCTCTGCCTCCAGCTGGTTGTCGAGGATGGCCCCCAGCGAACGCATCCTCGAGCTGGTGGAGTCAAGCGCCAGGAACACTTGGCTCACCTCCTGCGCCGGCTCCCCCACGCGCGCCGGGCTGAAGCCGAGCGGCACGAGAGCCAAGTCGGCACCGCCAAGGAACTCCCAGACCTTTCGGGCCTCAGCAGAGCACGCCGCCCGGAGCTCCTCCACCTCCTGCTGGGCCGCCGCTAGCGCCTGGGGGCAGCCGTCCAGGAACCGCTTCTCCTTGTCCGCCAAGGCCCTCTCGCGCTCGCCGACTCCCTTCTCGCGGCGTTCCAAGTCACCCTCCTTGGGGGCGACATTGAACTCGCGGTCCAGGAGGGCCTGACGCTCAACGGACTTGGCCTGCTACGCCTCAGCCACGGCGGCTTCTCGACGGTCTAGCTCGGCGGCGCGGACTCTCGCCCCTTCCTGCTGGAGGATGAGCCCATGGCAGGTCGCCTCCACCTCGGCCTGCTTCGCCGCCAGCTCCTACTCTCGTTCGGCCAGAGCAGCCTCTCGGAGGGATAGCAGGTGCTGAAGGTCCTCGCAGGCCTGGAGGCGGGAGCTGGCCTCAGCGTGGATGGCCTCAGCGTCTGCCTTCAGCTTCTGGGTGACGGCGTCCAGCTGGGCGATGAGGTCGCGCTCCTGCTCGAGGATCTTCATCTCTTCCCGAACGACCACCTCCCACTGGGCCGCTCGGCTCTTCGCCAGCCGGGTCCGGGCCTCCAGGATCCTCTCCCATTCTCGGAGCCGGTCGTCCTCATCCTCGAGCTGCCCTTTCTCCCGGGCGAGGGTCGCCTGGGCCTACCGTGTAAGACCTATATGTACTGAATACATTGGCTTGTAGTGAATACACTTGGCTTTGATGATAAAAGTTTTTAATATCACCAAAACACCTTTTTATTAAGGTCCGACTCTAGCTCCGAGCTATAGCAAGGTCCGACCATAGGTCCGACTTGTTTTGGGTAGCTCCGGCTACGTTAGATGCTAGGTCCGGCTTCTTGGTAAGGTCCGACTAGCTTTGGTTAGCTCCGGTGAGTTTTATTTTTAGCTCCGGCATGTCTTTGATAGCTCCGACATATATTTGATAGCTCCAGAATGCTTTTGCTAAGCTTCAACGTACTTTGTCTAGCTCCGATTTTGGGTTGACTAGTTTTGACTAGTTTTTGGTAAGCTCCGGTGCTAGGATCTACTAGTTTTGGTAAGCTCCGGCAGGTGCTTCATTGTACTAGTTTTGTTAGCTCCGGCTCAAGGTCTGGGTTGCTCTGGCAAGGTCCGGAACTTGACCGTAGTGCTTCTGTTTTTCATTTGCAATGTTTCATACTTGCTTTACATTATTGGTGCGTTTTGGTTGATATGGATAATAATGTGTTATTGTGGTTTTGCAACATGCTTATGTGAGGTGCTCACATAAGGTGTTGTGTTCGGAACTAACTTGAGTCAAGTCGAGGACTTGGGCTCGTATGGATTGGTTGTTTATTCATGTGCAGGTGTTGCTTGAGTTCAAGTCATGGCTGGTGACGGGATCCATTGGACTAGTCTCAGGGAGGAGATGAGGTTCCAACAACCAAGTTCGGGAGGAATTGTGGTTGAGCTGATCAGGAGGTCGCGCAGGATGATTGAATCAAGGGCAGTGCATATGAAGGTTACTGAATGTCGAAGGAAGGTGTTCGCACGTATGCATGCGGTGCATGACGTGGCAACATGGTTCCGAAGATGGGATAAGGAAGGAAAGATCTGGTTGGAAGGATCGGATCGTACCGGTTGATGACTTTGGCTGCGGCGGAGTCGGTTATGGCTCGATATGGAAATCATCGAGTTAGTTATGTTAGGATTTCGTGTGGGTCACGAATTTGAGTTGTTTAGGAATGTGGTATACGTTCCTAAGGTGTTTGGAAGTCTTAAGATTGCTTCTATCTGCGTATAGAAGAATCTTGAGCAGTTATGGAAAGTTACAATTCGTGATCTGAGTAGGATTGGAGTCCTAGTTGATATTGGGTTGGCCTAAGGGCTGGTTATATAAGCAAGGGAGCCCAGAGCTCGTGGTAGACGACTTTTGGGCTGTTCCTCTTGTGTTCTATTGAATAAAATTCGTAGTTTGAAGGAACTTTTGTGCCTTGTTCGTCCGACTTGTTCCAGATAAGTTTTACTCGTCGAGTTTCTGGACAGCACTACCTTTTGTTGGTGGTTTTATCATAACTCGAGTTTTACAGATCCAATTGAAGTGATTATTTTTGGGTTGTCTTCACAACTTGATTATCTATCATATATCAAAATTTCACGGTCATTGGATTTGTGGTTTATGATATACACAAGTTTCTTTGCAGCGTTCCAGAACTGTTTTTCCTCGGGTAGGGCAGTTTAACCTGTGTTTGATCTTTCGATCATAACTTGAGTTTTTCTCGACGGATTTGAGTGATTCTTTTTGTTGTCTTCGTGACTTGATTCTATCTGATATCTATCACTTTTGTCACGGTGAAACACGTTTAGATTAGTCTCACACACAATTTATTTAACAGATCGTTTTTCTTCTGAAAGGGTTTGGGGTTTAATTGTTTCCGCTGCGTAAGATTTTTAAATCTACCATTCACCCCCCCTCTGGTAGCTTTTCACGTGCTCTTTGATCATACAATTAGTATCAGAGCCATGGTGCTCTAATATTTGAGATTTGCACGTGTTTTTGACTAATCATCATGGAGTAGTACTCCACCAAACCTTGTGTGTTTGCTGGTATTGATTTCCAGGTTTGGAAGGCACGCATGGAGGCTTTTATTCAGGCACAAGACTTTGCAATATGGGAGAAGGTGTATAAGACTTATGAAGTTCCACCTAATGATCAAGTCACGGCCACAAACCTATGAGACGTCGACAACAACAACAAAGCCCGAAACTTGATCATCCAAGGACTCACTCAAAGCGACTTTGATCGTGTCGCGCACCTCCGATCAGCATACGATGTTTGGAGAGCTCTCTGTAATTATCATGAAGGCTCCAACACAATCAAGGAGGTAAGGCAAGACATGTTCAAGAAAGAATACATGCACTTCGAGATGCAACTCGGTGAGTCTATTGATGACCTTTTTGCTCGCTTTAATAAGATTCTCAGCAACTTGCGTAGTGTCAATATTAATTTTTCAGATGCTGAAAATGCTAGGCAATTGCTGAGTGCATTAGATATGTCAATTTGGGAGATGAAAGTTACATCTATTCGTGAATCTACTGTCATGAGTTCACTTACTTTAGATGTGCTATATTCTAAACTAAAAACTCATGAAATTGACATCCTAGCACGTAAGAACCCAAATAAGTCTAGTGCATTTGTTTCACAACGTGATATGTCTAGCTCCGGCCAATCATCATCTTGCAATACTCTTGCTTTGTTGTCCTCACTAACCCTGGAGCAGATCGAAGAATTTCCAGAAGAGGAGTTGGCACTCATCTCTACTAGATTCTCAAAAGCATTGCAAAATGTGAGAACTAGAAGGAGAGGAAGCTCCGGACCTCAACGCCATTTTGAATGTAGTAAAACAGGACACTTTCGTACAGAATGCCCTAACCTTTCAGGTCCGACCACCTGGGAAGAAAAACAAAGCAAGGTCCGGACCTCCTCTGGAAATTCCAACAAAAAGAAAAAGAAGGGTACCATAGGACGCAAGAAGATTAACAGCTTCATCACCGCACTTCAAGAACTTAGTTCAAGTGATGTAGACTTTGAAAGTGATGAAGATGAAGGTGATTTGGCAAACTTGTGCTTTATGGCGGGCAAGTCAAGATCAAGTATGGAGGAGGCAGAACACAACAGCGACAATGGAGAGGTATGTCTTACTTGCGAAGAAATGTGTGATGCTATTTCTCGTGCCACTATTATTGTTAAGAAAAAGGACAAAAAGCATAGGGATAGTGCTGCTAAAATTGAATCACTAGAATCTGAAATCAACCGTTTAAAAACATTGATTCCTAGTGATGATGCATGTTCCTCATGTGATTTAATATATGAACAATTGTCCTCATTAAGAAGTGCGCACACCTCCACACTTGATAAACTTGAGTTAGAAATTGAAAAGAACAAAGAGCTTGCTGCACTTAATGATAAAAACTTGAAAGATGCTAGCTGTTCTACAATTGATTTGCATTGTTCTACTTGTGAGGATCTTGATAAGAAACTACAGGATGCTATAAATGAAATTTCTATATTGAACAATGCTTTACGTTCTCATGAAGTTAAATTTTGTTCAAATTGCAAACTAAAAGGAAAAACTTCATGTGAAAATTGCCTTGATCTGTCCAATAAACCTGATGACATGCATAAGACATTAGATCGGTTTTGTAATGGGAATAAGAACCTAAACTTGCTGCTGAATTCTTCCAAGTCTTGCAATAATAAAACTGGTTTAGGTTTTGATTCTCATGCTCATGCTAAGGCACATCCACCTAAAATTGTGAAGTCATTAGGAAGTGGTTTGATTCAAACAGTTCCTAAACAAAAAGGAGTGATTTTCAAATCTGCAGGAGTGTTGTCATATTCGGTTTCAAATAAAATATTGCTTGCTCATCTAGACATGAACACAAAGTTAAATTTCATTGTACCTACTGTGGTAGAGATGGTCATGTCATATATTTTTGTTATAGACTAGCTAAACAACAGAAAAAGGAAAGAAAAATTGCTAGATCTTATAACTTTCATGCAATTAGAAAAACACAACCTACTTTAGTGAGTCAGAAATTTGAAAAGGTAGCTTCCGGACCTTCTGGTAAGAAATCCGCAAAAGCAGCTCCGATAGTTCTGATAGCTCCGAGAGCTTCCGGACCTTCTGTTGTTTCCTTCGGAACTTCAGCTTTTGCTTCCGGAGCTTCAGCCTTGTCTTTTGGAACTGCTGCTTTTACCTCCGGAGCTACTGGTTTTTGTGCTAAAAGAGTTAAGAATAGAAAACCTCAAACTTTGACTCATAAACCTGCTGTTTTATCTCAGCTTTCGCGTGTTTTTCCTACTGCACGTCGTGTGACTCAGTACTGGATACCTAAATGCCTTTTGACTCCCCAGTATTGAGTCATCGAAGTATTATGCTTCTATGTAGGTTACACGTTTGAGGAAGGAGAACATTTGGATTGTGGATTCAGGTTGCTCACGCCACATGACCGGTAACAAAGATTGATTCTCCTCCCTCTCTTTTGTGTCACGTGTAGAGAATGTTACTTTTGCCGATTATTCTTCAACTCCTATAATTGCTAAGGGTTCGGTTAGAGTAAATGATCACTACACTTTGAAGGATGTGGCACTTGTCAAAAATTTGAAATACAACTTGCTTTCTGTTGCACAATTGCTAGATGAAAATCTAGAAATTATTTTCAATAAAAACTGCTGCAAAGTTGTAGGTTCAAGGGGATAAAGAAGTTGATTTTGGAAATTATTTTTAACATGTCTCGGTTTGGAAGAGTTTTTAAAGCTGATTTTGATATGTCCTTCTCTAAGCATAGGTGTCTAGTTGCTAATGATTCAAAGGACCTATATTTTTGGCATCGTAGACTTGGTCACGTAGGCTTTGATCACCTGACGTGTGTTAGTGCTCTTGATCGCATACGTGGGTTGCCTAAGCTTAAAGGGGATAAAGAAATTGTGTGCTCTTCTTGTAGAAATGCTAAGATGGTTGCAGGTTCACATACTCCTCTCACAATGATCATGACAACTGAACCATGTCAACTTTTGCATCTTGACACCGTAGGACCTTCACGTGTTCAATCCTTCGGAGGTAAATGGTATGTTCTTGTTATTGTTGATGATTATTCCATATACTCATGGGTTTACTTTATGGCGTCTAAGAATGAAGTTTTTAGTCACTTTAGAACTTTATTTCTTCGATTATCAATTGATCACCCAGGATCATTAAAAGCAATTAGAAGTGATAATGGAACTGAATTTAAAAATCAATCTTTTGATCACTTTTGTGCTGAAAATAGAATAGATCATCAATTCTCTTCACCATATGTACCTCAACAAAACGGAGTTGTAGAAAGAAAGAACAGAACCTTAGTTGAGATGGCTAGGACTATGCTTGATGAATATCAAACTCCTAGGAAATTTTGGGCTGATGCGTTAGCAACCACTTGTTATGTCTCAAATCGTGTTTTCTTGCGTGCTAAGCTAGGTAAAACACCATATGAGCTCCGGTTTGGACATAGGCCTAGTGTTACACACTTTCGGGTCTTTGGTTGCAAATGCTTTGTTAAGAAACATGGTAACCTTGATAAATTTGAACCTAGATCCATTGATGGCATGTTTCTTGGTTATCCATCTCATACTAGAGGCTACCGTGTGCATTTACTTGACACTAACAAAATTGTGGAGACTTGTGAAGTGTCTTTTGATGAAGCTAGCCCAGGTACTAGCTCCGGTGTTGCAGGACCAGATCCGTATCCTCAGGGGGAGGATATTTTCGAAGATGAAGAAGAGCTGGTGATACTGCCTAGTAGTTCCGAAGTTGACACGTGTCCAGCTCCGGACATTGAACAAGCTCCGACTATCACCTATGCTGGTCCTGATCGTCCACAAGTCACAAGCTCATCAATCTACGATGAACCTAATGAAGAAGAAGCTTGTGAGACATCTGTTCCCCTAAGTTTTTACAAAGATCATCCCCCACAACAGATGATTGGAAGCTTGCACGAACGAGTCACACGGTCCAGGTTTTGCGATCCAAACTCTCATGCTCATTCTGCTTTTGTTGCTTCTTTTGAACCCAAAGATATATCACACACACTCACTAATGAATCTTGGATTATTGCCATGCAAGAAGAGTTAGAAAATTTTGAAAGAAATAATGTTTGGAAACTTGTACCTCCACCTCAAGGTCACACTTTAATTGGAACTAAATGGGTATATAAAAATAAACAAAGTGAGGATGGGGTTGTGGTTAGGAATAAGGCTAGGTTGGTTGCTCAAGGTTTCACTCAAGTTGAAGGTCTAGATTTTGATGAAACTTTTGCTCCTGTCGCTAGATTAGACGCCATAAGAATTTTGCTAGCTTTTGCAGCATCTAAAGGTTTTAAGATATATCAAATGGATGTTAAAAGTGCTTTCTTAATGGCTACATAGATGAGGAGGTTTATGTCAAACAACCACCGGGTTTTGAAAATCCAGATTTTCCTAATCATGTTTACAAACTGTCCAAAGCTTTATACGATCTCAAACAAGCCCCTAGAGCATAGTATGATAGGTTAAAAACATTCTTACTTGAAAAGGGGTTTACCATGGGCAAGGTTGATAAAACTCTTTTTGTGCTTAAGCATGGCAATGACTCATTATTCGTTCAAGTGTATGTGGATGATATTATATTTGGTTGTGCTTCTCATGATCTTGTGTCCAAGTTTTCAGCAATGATGAGTTCTGAATTTGAAATGAGTATGATGGGTGAACTCACTTACTTTTTGGGGTTGCAAATCAAGCAAACCAAGGAGGGTACATTTGTGCATCAAACGAAGTATACCAAAGACCTCCTAAGGCGCTTCAACAGGACAAAAGTAAGCCTCTTCGGACACCAATGGGAACAGCAACAACACTTGAACTTGATGAAGATGGTGAATCTGTGGATCAAAAAGAATATAGAAGCATGATCGGATCACTTTTGTACCTCACGGCATCAAGACCGGACATACAATTCAGCGTATGTCTTTGTGCACGGTTTCAAGATTCCCCACGTGTTTCACATCGTCAAGCCGTCAAAAGGATTCTCAGGTACTTACATGGAACCCAAGAATTTGGCATTTTTCTTCCTTCTTCCTCAACCGTTACTTTGAAAGCTTTTTCGGATGCTGATTTTGGGGGTTGTAGGATTGATAGGAAAAGTACTTCCGGTGCTTGTCATTTTCTTGGTAATTCTCTTGTTGCTTGGTCCTCTAGAAAACAAAATTCAGTTGCACAATCCACAGCCGAATCTGAATATGTAGTTGCTGCTAGTGCTTGCTCACAAATTCTTTGGATTGTTCAAACACTTAAGGACTATGGGGTTGATCTAGATAGTGTTCCACTGTTTTGTGATAGCACTAGTGCCATTTGCATTGCTAAAAACCCCGTGCAACATTCTAGAACTAAGCACATTGATATTAGGTATCACTTTCTCCGAGATAACGTTGAAAAAGGAAACATTGTGCTTCACCATGTAGATACCGAACATCAATTGGCTGACATTTTTACAAAACCTTTGGATTTCACTCGTTTTTGTTACATTCGTAATGAAATAGGGGTTATGCATCCTCATGGCTTAAATTGAGGGGGAGTTTTTGAAACTTGGGAAGTCTATGTGTGAATCTGAAATTAAAATAATATGAGCATAGTATTTCATACATATATGACTCTGTGATTCCTTTTACATGCTGAAAGTTCTTACTACATTACTCGTGTTATACATTTTGTAGTTTTTGCCATGTCTAGTAATTGGAATAATTACTTACACTAAATCTGGTCATGGTCGAACTTTCATGCTGTTTTAAACTTGTTTCATGCTCACAAATGCTTTTAATCATTAAGAATTCATCAAGTAATCAACTCACATGTTGAGTTTTTATGGACAAATATAAATTGAGAAAAGATCAAGAGAATATGCTTGCATCGCACTTCTTCTTTTGAGATAGCTTATCATTGCACTTAGATATGAACTTGGAAGAAGTTGTGTATGACTAAAACCATGTCCTTAAGCTTCTGATTGTCAAATGACATAGGCTTGACTTGGTTGGTTAGAATAAAGCAGATGCGCATATAATCTCTTGCATATATCATATGATCTAAATTTATGCTTTGAAAAATAATAAAATTCAGCAACTAGTGTCATGCTTTCAGGTTTTGAAATAGTTAAGTTTGTGAGATCATGACTTGCTTAAATTGAAAATTTCATATGATCTCTAGCATGGCTTACACTACTTTATGTATTTCATTGATGTGATAATGAAAGGTACTTGATAGTATGACTTGGATGAACTTTGTTTATATGTATATGTTATAATATGCTCATATCAACTAAAGAGGGAGAGATAATTTGTTTACATGCTCATGACTTGCTGAATACATTGTCAAAGGGGGAGATATAAGCATGAGAATATGTGCATAAGGAGAGATAATAAAGGGGGGAGATAATATGGGATATTTTTTGGATTTTCTTCTCATTTTACTTTTGATTTACAAAGGGGGAGAAATTGCCTTCAAAACTTTTATGTGAATAAGCCAATGTTCAGATTTTAAATGGTGTTGCCAATGCATTCATCAAAGGGGAGATTGTAAGACCTATATGTGCTGAATACATTGGCTTGTAGTGAATACACTTGGCTTTGATGATAAAAGTTTTTAATATCACCAAAACACCTTTTTATTAAGGTCCGACTCTAGCTCCAAGCTATAGCAAGGTCCGACCATAGGTCCGACTTGTTTTGGGTAGCTCCGGCTACGTTAGATGCTAGGTCCGGCTTCTTGGTAAGGTCCGACTAGCTTTGGTTAGCTCCGGTGAGTTTTATTTTTAGCTTCGGCATGTCTTTGATAGCTCCGGCATATATTTGATAGCTCCGGAATGCTTTTGCTAAGCTTTGACGTACTTTGTCTAGCTCCGGTTTTGGGTTGACTAGTTTTGACTAGTTTTTGGTAAGCTCCGGTGCTAGGATCTACTAGTTTTGGTAAGCTCCGGCAGGTGCTTCATTGTACTAGTTTTGTTAGCTCCGGCTCAAGGTCCGGGTTGCTCTGGCAAGGTCCGAAACTTGACTGTAGTGCTTCTGTTTTTCATTTGCAATGTTTCGTACTTGCTTTACATTGTTGGAAAGATTGCTTAGTATTCATTTGCTAAGTTTTTGGTGCGTTTTGGTTGATATGGATAATATTGTGTTATTGTGGTTTTGCAACATGCTTATGTGAGGTGCTCACATAAGGTGTTGTGTTCGGAACTAACTAGAGTCAAGTCGAGGACTTGGGCTCGTATGCATTGGTTGTTTATTTATGTGCAGGTGTTGCTTGAGTTCAAGTCATGGCTGGTGACGGGATCCATTGGACTAGTCTCAGGGAGGAGATGAGGTTCCAACAACCAAGTTCGGGAGGAACTGTGGTTGAGCTGATCAGGAGGTCGCGCAGGATGATTGAATCAAGGGCAATGCATATGAAGGTTACTGAACGTCGAAGGAAGGTGTTCACATGTATGCATGCGGTGCATGACGTGGCAACATGGTTCCGAAGATGGGATAAGGAAGGATCGGATTGTACCGGTTGATGACTTTGGCTGCGGCGGAGTCGGTTATGGCTCGGTATGAAAAGTATCGAGTTAGTTATGTTAGGATTTCGTGTGGGTCATGAATTTGAGTTGTTTAGGAATGTGGGATATGTTCCTAAGGTGTTTGTAAGTCTTAAGATTGCTTCTATCTGCGTATAGAAGAATCTTGAGCAGTTATGGAAAATTACGATTCGTGATCTGAGTAGGATTGGAGTCCTAGTTGATATTGGGTTGGCCTAAGGGCTGGTTATATAAGCAAGGGAGCCCAGAGCTCGTGGTAGACGACTTTGGGGCTGTTCATCTTGTGTTCTATTGAATAAAATTCGTAGTTTGAAGGAACTTTTTTGCCTTGTCCGTCCGACTTGTTCCAGACAAGTTTTACTCGTCGAGTTTCTGGACAGCACTACCTTTCATCGGTGGTTTTATCATAACTCGAGTTTTACAGATCCAATTGACGTGATTCTTTTTGGGTTGTCTTCACAACTTTATTATCTATCATATATAAAAATTTCACGGTCATTGGATTTGTGGTTTATGATCTACACGAGTTTCTTTGCAGCGTTCCAGAACTGTTTTTCCTCGGGTAGGGCAGTTTAACCTGTGTTTGATCTTTCGATCATAACTTGAGTTTTTCTCGACGGATTTGAGTGATTCTTTTTGTGTTGTCTTCGTGACTTGATTCTCTCTGATATCTATCACTTTTTTCATGGTGAAACACGTTTAGATTAGTCTCACACACGATTACAGATCGTTTTTCTGCCGAAAGGGTTTGGGGTTTAATTGTTACCGCTGCGTAAGATTTTTAAATCTACCATTCACCCCCCCCTCTGGTAGCTTTTCACGTGCTCTTCGATCCTACATGCCGAAAGCCAGAGTAGGCCACGACCATAACCTCGGACAGGGGGAGAGGCTCCACCGTAGCAGCGGGCCCCTGCCTCCCCACTTCTTCAATGTCGTCCTCCATTTGGAGGACCACTGGGGGGACGGGGACCAGGGCCCCCTCCCCGATGGCAGCACCCAGGGCGGTGGCGCCAACCGACGTAGCAGTGTCGGAGGGCGCGACGACATCGGCCAGCACGGAGTAGCTGGTGGATGCGGAGTCGTTGGCAGGCGAGACAGCGGTCGTCGGTGCGCGCGGCTGGGCTTCGGTAGTCGCCGCGGGGGTCTCGGACACGGAGGCCCAGGGAACCCCGGCGGCAGCAGCCCGGTGCACCGGAGCAGGGCCCAAGGCTGCAGAAGATCCCCGCGAGCCGGCTGGAGCGGAAAACCCCTCAGCAGAAGTGCTCGCGGGTGGTAGAGAAGCTGTGGTGGCGCTGAAATCAAGCAAACTCAGATCATAAGAAAATGACAGGGTAGGCGCACAACAAAGAACACAAAAGGTAAAATCTGAGCAAGCTTACTGGGGGACACTGAAGTTCCACCGCTTCCCGAAAGGGTTGGGGGGGGGGGGGTTCGGACCCCCCGAACCCGCAGCGGGGGCCCCTGAGTGTGCTGGGGGCCCCAGTGGTGGTGGCGTCGGTGGCACCCCCGAGGTCTGGCGCCCCTCCGAACGGAGAGGGAATGTTGGGGTCCCATCGGCGTTGAGGAGCCTCCCCCTCTTGTGCGTGGAGGACTCGGGCGGCAAAGTGGCACCATCGGCGCCCCCTGGCGACGAGCGCGGCGGGGCTCCGGAGTCCTGACGAGGAGCAGAAGGGGCCGGCGGTGGCGACCGAGCGCGCTTCTTGGGGGTCGGGTCCGGCACCAGAACCGGCACCTTCCCCTTCCCCTTGTCAGCAGAGGCGACGACGCCACCCCATGGATGGTGATGGGGCCCACTCGAGGAGTCGTTGCTTGAAGAACCGTCGTCGCTTAAGGGAGCCTCGCCTCCCTCAGCGTCGTCGGCGATGCTGACCCCTGGAACGGGTCCCCGATCTGGCACTGTGCCAGCCCAGACTCATCGAGGGTCGGCATCGTCTTCAGCAGCTGCCTCCTCAGCTCGAAGTCCGAGCACAAGGGGCGGCAGGCTGACGGAAGAGCCAGTGCCTCAGGGGAGATGTCATCGGGGCAGACCCGGGACAGCATGTCGAGCAGCTACTGCTCGCCCAGGTTGGAGTCGGGGCCGGTCTCGAGCCGAGTGCAGTCTGACAGGCCGGTGAACATTGACGCCGGACGGGCGCGGTGCTAGAGCGGAGCTATGCGACGGGACATGAAGTCCCTCAACACCATGGCAGACAACAGCCCATGGTCCGCCAGCATCTGGATCCTCTCCAGCACCGGGTTGAACGCCTCCTCCAGCTTTGGGCGTTCCTCCCAGAATGACCGCTCGGAATAGGGGATCCCGGTGGGGAGGCACATCCGGTCGTGGGCCTCAACCTTAGCGATCATCCAATCTTCACTCCACAGCTCCCACTGTGAAGAGTTGAAGGAAGCAATGTACCTTGTGGGGACCTTGGTCCGGCGCTGGAAGTAGTAGGCCCCGAGGTGCTCCTTCGAGCTCCTGCCGGTGGCCCTCAGTACAAGAAAGTACCAGAAGAGCTTCACCGATGGCATCACCCCCACGAACATCTCGCAGAGGTGAGCGAAGACCGCCAGCATGGCGATCGAGTTCGGTGCGAGGTGGTGGAGTTGGAGGCCGAAGGTCTCCAGGAGCATGACCAGGAAGGCGGATGCTGGCGGGACAAAGCCGGCCAGCACGTACGACGAGAAGAGGACCACCTCCCCGACAGAGAGGCTCAGCGGGAGCCTCCCGGGACGGAGCCACGTCTCCCGCTCTGGAGTATGCCAGCCGAGAAGCCGGCGCATGGGGGCCAGGTCAGCGGACCTGGACAGCCGGGACTTGGGCAAGATGCTCGCCATGAGGTTTGAAGGAGGAGGCTCTGGACGGGGGGATCGGGAGTTAGAGCGCAAGAACTGGGCTTGAGGCAAAAAGCACGAGCGCAGGGGTGCAGAGGCAGGAGAAAGGACCCTCAGGGGGAAAGTTCTCTTTTTATGCACCTCTGCAGGCCAACAGGCGCAAAAGTGTGAATCGCCGCGGCCTCAATAGAAGAGCAATGGTCCCGCGTAGGCAATAACATGAGGGCCCGGGTCACTCGACAAAGAAGGCGAGCCGGGCAGCTAGCTATGCGGGAGGTAACTCGACGGTTTCCGAAAGGGCAAAAACAGCGGAAGTGCAGGAGCCACCTTGGGAACCACCGTAGTTAAAGCACGATTGAAGGCAAGAGTCACGTCGCGCGACGCCTGTTCAGCACCTTCACTTACCAGAAGGGGACACGTCGCCTCAACGGTAGGGGCATGTCGCCTGGGGAACTGCCTCGAAGTGGAATCGGAAGAGTTGCGTGGGAAGAAAAGGAAGAAGACCCCACCTGCGGTATCGACGACTCTCCTGAGGTGGGCTCGGGGGCCACTGTCAGTACCCCGCAGACCGGGTACCCCCGCGCATAGGGAGAAAACCGCTAAGGACTCCGCCTCTGCCTAAGAGGCCGAATCCGAGACTGCCACGTCGTGGAGGGAAGGACCAGATCCTACCTCTTCGTCGGAGGAGGCTCCCAAGCTGCCACGTGGCCGGCAGAACTGGACCCTCGCCTCCCCGCTGAGGCGGGCTCCGAAGCCGCCAGATGGCCAATCGGGACCTCAGGGCCAGGCCCGCGTCCTCGCAGGGAAAGGCACCGGAACTACCACGTGGCCTGCAGCGCTGAGCCCCCACCCCTCCATAGGGGTGGGCTCCGGATGCGCCATGTGGCCTGTTCCATCAAGTGCCCGACTTCCCACAGAGGTAGGCTCCGGCGCAACCACGTGGCGGACGGTCAACTCAGTGCGGTAGGAGGCCGCAGTAAAGGAACGTGTGCGCTGCTCAGACAGGCATTAAGTATGCGCGCCTTCCCAAGGCAAGCTAAGTCGCGCATGCGAAGGTCAAGGCTCCAGTGTCCTGTCTTGTCCGAGTAGCCGGTGCAGACCCACGCCGCAAGAAGGACGAATGGGCCACGAGGACAAGACGGACGGGACGTACACGGCCATCATCACCAACTATGTGTAGCCCTGGCGCATGACGCGGCGGGACGGCACATTGACACCCATGATAAAGGGAAGTAGATAGCAATTAGTCCTAGATCTTGTATAGGATTTGGCTCTCCCCAGGACCACCTGTCGGGTCCTGGGGCTCATCTTGTGACTGCGGAGTCCTTGAACTATAAAAAGACTCAGCAGACGACCTTCGCAAGGGATCGAAAAACAAGACCAAGGCTCATACACGCTCAAGCAAGGCAATACACAAACACTCCCGTGGATGTAGGGTATTACGCTCCGGCGGCCTGAACCACGTAAATCCTCTGTGTTCATCATCCTGCTGCGTTCGATCTCCTGGGACTAGCCCTCGTGAATCCAAAGAACCTCCGTGGGCTGCTCTCTAAGCAGGTCCGGGGGAAGTGTCGTTTACGACCTTCGACAAGAGCCTTAAACTTACTCTTTTCCCTCTTAATGATAGTGTGATATTCATTTATTAGTGAAGTTAAATTCTTGGGGGAAAGCTCATCATCGCTATAGTCATCACATACCTTGGTGTTACCTTTAGCCATGAGGCACATGGGTGGTGGATGAGGAGATGAGTCATCATTGTTGGCAATGACAAGGCCGACCAAGATTTCTTCTTCCTATTCACTCTCTTCATCACTTGATTCTTCGTCGGTGATCCATTCATTTGCCTCACACATGAACAACTTTTGTGGTCCTTTTCTTTTCTTTGGGAAGAGTTTTGCTTTCTTGCCCTTGTCATGTTTCTTCTTCCCAAATGATCTTTGTTTGGGTTTGACCTCTTCTTCATCATCTTCACTATCTTCAAGCTTGCGATGCTTTCTCTTGTGGTTCTCTCTTCTTTTGTCCGGTTTTGGACAATCATAGGAGATGTGGCCTTGATCACCACAATTATAGCAAGTCTTGTGGTCATCTCTCCTTGGTAGGAACGCTTTCTTCTTGGGATCAAAGGTGTATCCTTTCTTGGCAATCTTGGAGTTCAAGCGAGAGAACTTTCTCATCATCAATGCAAGCTCATCATCGTCATCTTCACTTGATGCTTGCTCTTCCTCACTTGAGCTAGGCTCAACCACCTTCTTTTTATTGAGACCTATTTTCTTGGTGGAGGCCCTTAGAGCAATTGTCTTTGAAGATGATTGCTTCATCATCCCAAGTACACTCATCTCATGAGCGTGAATCTCTCCAATAAGTTCCGAAACTTCAATGTGGTCAAGAGATTCTTTTTGAAGCATGGAGTTGATGATGTTGTACTTTGGCTTGGGAAGAAGCATAAGAATCTTGCGGTTAATGAGTCCTTTGCCAAGAGAAGCAATGTCAAGAGCATTAATTTCTTCAATAAGCACATTCAAGCGAGAGAACATTTCATTAACATTTTCATGAGGTAGCATTTTAAACTCATCATATTTGGCTTTAAGCATATGATATTTTAGTTCTTTGACACGAGAAGAACCCTCATTAATTTCTATCAAGCAAGCCCAAATTTCACAAGCCTTTTCTTTGCTAGCAATCCTAGCAAACACATCTTGACTAGTGCATTCATAAATTGCATTCCTAGCTTTAGCATCCCACTTGATTTGATCACCAACATAATTGAGCTCACCAAACCCCGTGTGGGTCGCTTCCCATACTTCGGGAGCAATAGCCTCTAGATAGGCACGCATGCGTGCTTTCCAATAGGCAAAGTTCTTTCCCTCGAAGATAGGAACCAAACCCCCAATCTTGGCCATTTGAGCTCTCTAGCGGTGAAGCTAGAATGATCCAATGAGCAACCTTGCTCTGATACCAATTGTAAGGATCGAATGCCCAAGAGGGGGGGTGAATTGGGATTCTTTTCAAAAATTTAAAGAAATAAAACTTAATTACTAAAAGCCCAATTCCCTCTGCGAACAACCTATGCATTCAAGTGACTAGTAACTTTTTGCGGTATATGAAATGCATAAGTGTAAAGTGAGAGTAAGAGAATGCAAACTCCCGAGGAGACACGAAGATTTATCCCGTGGTTCGGCAAGATCGTCAAGATCTTCCTACATCCACGTTGTGGCAGCCACCAAAGGGTATAGCCACACCCAAGTCACTGAGACTAGGGATCTTCACTATTCTTCTCTGTTTGCCAACTCGGCAAGGTGGAGCTCAAGCCTTGTACAACTTGGATCCTCCGGGCTTCCACAACGTCTTGGCAAGCTCCGGTAGTCTCTCTCAATTACAATCACCAAGGGACACTCCCTTACAGCTCTCACTACACTAGAGATTCCAATCACCAAGAATGGAAGCACACAAGCACTATCTCTAGCTAGTTCTAGCCTATCTCTTGGTGTGTAAGTGGTGTAGATGATCTAGAAGTGGTAGCTCAACGTCTTGAATGCTTGAGAATGTGTAGAGTATGTCTGGTAGTCAAGACTTGTCGAATAGACTGGTTAAAGGGGTATAAATAGCCAGCCTCCATGAAATAGCCGTTGGAAAAGTAGGCTGACATCACTGTTCTGCGAACACCGGATGATCTGATGCTCCCCCTTCAGTTATCATCAGTCAAATCCAAATTAGCTGATGTCACTGTGTCAGATATGACCGTTGTTAGACCAATGTTACACTTGTCTTCTCATCGGATGATCCGGTGGCACTTCCTCCAGAATTGGTTCAGACTTGATGCTTACTGGAGTGATTGACCGATGTGTTTATAGTTGAACATCGGATGGTCCGGTGGTACACTTGGTCCAAAGAGATTGCTTACTGTACTGATGGACCTATGTAACATGCCCTTCATCATCGGATGATCCGGTGAGTACTTGGTTCTGAGGTCTTCTTCTTCTGCTGAACCAACTCGACCGATGTGTAGTTTTCTGGAAACACCGGTTGATCCGGTGAGTTGATTTTGTTTGCTTCGAGTTGTTCTAAGTGAATCTTTTGGAATTTTCTCGAGCGACCTCTTATACATTGGTTTGAAATATTCTTCTGATGATTATCAAGCGTTGATTGCTGTCAATATTGGTTGAATAATTTTGACATGTGAGCTTTTTCTTCTAGTCTTCATAACATTGATTGATCTCATAAAATGATTGTTTAGGGGTCTCCAATTGTATCCAGTGGTCAGTAGATGATATTCATATTCATATAGATTTCATTGTAATGAGTGATATGGGAGACCTTGCATCCACAAATTCATTAGTAAAATCCAACAGTTGTCATTAATCACCGAAACCATACCTCATGGGGGCCTAGATGCTTTCAGCTCGTCACCTTCCTCCAGGACAATGTCGATGTGTTTGCCTGGCAACCATCGCAGATGCTCGGGATCTCCAGGGAGGTGATTGAGCACCATCTGAAGATCTACCGCGACGCCCGCCCAGTACAACAGAAGCCCTGAAAGCAGTCCGTCGAGCGCCAAAACTTCATCCGAGAGGAGATTAAGAAGCTGCTCGACGTTGACTTCATCCGGGAGGTCCACCACCCTTGGTGGTTGGCTAATCCAGTTGTCGTCCCCAAGGCTGGCGGGAAGCTTCAGATGTGCATCGACTACACCAACCTAAACAAGGCATGTCCAAAGGATCCATTCCCACTCCCCAAGTGTCGGTGGTTTTGATCCGGCAGATCTCCCAACACTACTAAAGTGTTAGAGGAGTTTGAGGTTCGGTGTGGGCGCGCGGAGATTCAAGAAGGTGAAGTGTTAAGTGACACAAGAGACACAAAGATTTACGTGGTTCGGGCCACCTGAGCCTAATACCCTACTCCACGGGGTGTGTTGGTGTTGTATTGGATGTATGAGATCAACGTCAGTTGAGAATGTAGAGTGAGTGTGTCTCCAGTGAGTGTGTGTAGAGTCTCCTATGTATCGTCGGCCCGTCCTTTTATAGTACAAGGGCAGGCCGTTACAAGTTAGCCTGGCCCGACATGTGGCCCCGACGGTTACTAATATT
This sequence comes from Tuctoria greenei, assembly GCA_036927565.1. Lineage (NCBI taxonomy): Eukaryota > Viridiplantae > Streptophyta > Magnoliopsida > Poales > Poaceae > Tuctoria > Tuctoria greenei. The sequence goes on from JAYESD010000006.1 coordinate 123,544,777, forward strand.
GATACACATTCAACACGATTAATTGCTCTTAATGACCGAGTTACGGGCTTTGATAGCACCGTTACTGGTAATTAAGGTCGTCCGATCGTGTGTCATTAATATAGTATTAATGACACTTAATCGGGTCTTGAAGTACTTGATTCCCCTTTGAAGATCCGGAGCCGTTGTGGAGTCTTCCGGAGGTTAGAGGCTGAAGATCCGTCGGTTGGACATGTGGCAGCTCCAGAGCATACTGTGGGGAACAGATAGGTCCGGAGCTACCTGACACGTGTCAGTTCCAGAGCTTCCCTCGGTCTGGGGTTAGGTCCGGGGGTGCCATTTCGGTACATAGCCTGGAGCTTCCCCCTTGTGGGCGGTAGCCCCGGTTTGATAGTACACGTGGCGACCCTGGGACTAACCATGTTGGAGAAGCGGGTCCGGTTATGTCCGACATGTGGGCCTCCGAAGGTCTTCAAATAAAGTAGATGACATTCCCTTGAGATCTTTGTAATCTCATGGGGTGTACGGTTCCCAGGGTACCGACAGTGGCCCCCTGGGCCCACCTCTGGGGAAGATCCCTTGGGCGAGGTCATTCTGCCGGAGGTGGGTCCATCCTTCTACTTTTGAACTTCAAAGGTCTTCAGATGTGCCATTGGCGATAGTTTGGAGTTAAATCCTCGCCGTGTGGCATATCCTGTGTGCGGCAAATGAGATCTTTGGCGTGCGGATGTCACGCAATTGAAGGTCGCCGGTTCCTGATACGAAAATCATATCGGTTCTGCGCGCCTTGTCGGGCCGCCGCCTTTGGGCTTCCCGCCTCATGATGACAACCGTTCGCCTGGGTAAGAACCTCGACTTGATCATCGGGGTCGTCTCGGGCCCTCTTGTCATCGGCTGGGTGGAATTTTTGAGTAGTATATTCGACTTCCTTGCGGTTTCCATCCAAGCATTGCGAGGGCTTACTTAAGAAGGAAAGCGCGCACCGTCTGGGGTTCTTTACGCCTCTCATCTGATCTTGCGCTCAAACTCCCAACTTGTGCTTGATTTTCCTCTCTTGCCTTGCTGTGCTGCGATGGAGTTGGGTCTCCGCGAGAGCCGTTTGAAGACCGAAGTTGACCTGAAGAAGGTCCGGGCCCTCATGGGATGGTCCCCGGACTTCTTCAACCGTCTGGTTCGCGCCGTAGGAGAGCTCCCGTTTGAGAAGGAGCACACTGGCGAGATGGTGTACTTCTCTTCGTACGCCATGGTGGGGTTGATCCCACCTTTTTCCTCCTTTTTCTTGATGCTGCTATACTTTTATGGTCTGCAGCTGTACCACCTTGGCCCCCACTCCATTCTTCTTGTGTCTATCTTCATCCACTTCTGTGAAATGTGGGTGGGCATCCCCCCCTGCATTGAACTTTTCCGGACCTTCTTCACCGTCCATACCACCGGTAGGAGTAATGAGTACCTTGGCTTCTACTACTTCGTGAAGCGCAAGAAGTGCCCATTCAAGTACCTCCGGTCATTTCCCTCTGGAAAGTGGGATGACTGGAAGAAAGACTGGATAGTCATCCGGGTGGAGGAGCACGAGAAGCTGGAGCTGCCCGAAGGCCTCCCCAACATCGACACTGCAGTCTGGAGTGAAGCTCTGGTGCTGTCGAATGCCTTCAACCCTGCTCTGACCAGGATCCGCCAGTGCGTGGAGGGAGGATTAACTCCTCAGGCGGTATTTTGCAATTTCTTGGTCAACAGGTGGGCACCGCTGAAGAGGAGAGAAAAACTCGCTTGGGCCCTCAACAGCGTGATGGATGACGACCGGGTCGAGACCGAACTGAAGTCCAACATGGCGGGGGCAACCTTGGAGTTTCATCTCAAGAAGTTCCAGCACGACATCGATGTCGCGGGTGATGACTTGACCCCGCCATCATCCTTTCTCCCCCTGAACATGGAAGTAGAGTTCAGCAGGGAGCTCCGGCGGACGATGCCGGTGCTTGACGACCTTGGTGTCCTTGAGAGAAGATCGACCTCCAGGGTGGTGATCCCTGGGGCTTCCGAAGGTGGCTCCGACCCTACCCCGAAGCCAAGTATCGAAGTCATAGGCAAGGGCAAGGAGCCGGCGGACGAACCCTTGAGCCGGAAGAGGAAACTGCAGCATGCCGACGGAAGGTCCGTTAGGCCTGCAACCTCTGCATCAGCTCCATCTCCCCGGAGGGGGAGGTCTTCTTCAACTGCGGCGACTGTACCCGCAGCAGCATCTTCCCGAGGTGCTAGCTCCGGGCATGCGACTCCATCACTAGGGCCAGTTGAAGCCTCTAGGTCCGGAGGTCCTTCCCGGTCGAGGAGGGCCTCGACTAAGGAAATGCCCGTGGCTGCAACGAGTTCCGGGGGGCCTTCCGGAGCGTCCACGCCGGCGGCGGCTATGGTTAGCCCAGAACGCCCGGGAAAGAGGTTTCACGCAAGCTGGTGCCCTCCCAAGGTAATTTTTAATCTTTACCTCAAACAGTTGTTTTATTGTAGTAACTATTTTTTAAGTTTCTTCATCCTTCATCTGCAGTGTTCCCAAGAAGAGGAGTGAGGCTCCACCGTCAGCCACAGCAGCTGAAGCTATGAGGGCGGAAGCCTCTGCTCCTGTCCCGGTGCTGCCCCAAGTGGTGGCTGAAGCTGCGGCAGCTCCGGCGCCAGTTGTCGTGGTCATGGACCTCGACTCATCCCCTGAGACTCCCGTGGTAGCGCCGGACCACGGGAGAGAAGATGCGCCAGCAGCATCTGCCTCGGAAGTTGAAGCTCCGGGTTTGGGTGCTGAGATGATGGAAGTTTCGACCGTTGAGCCGGAGGAAGCAATAATTCTGTCCCAGAGCCGGAAATTGTCGAAGCCCCGGCAGTTGAGCCGGAGGTAATTGAAGTCCCGGCGTGCGCGCCGGATGTTGAGGAAGTCTCAACGATTGGGCCGGCTACCTCTGAAGCACCGGCCGCAGATCCGGTCGTTGCTGGAGCTCCAGTTGCAGGGCCGGTTGATGTTGAAGACCTTCCGGCTCCCGAGCCGGTTGTCGTTGAAGCTCTGGCCGCAGGGCCGGCTGTTGTTGAAGATCTTCCAGCGCCTGAGCCGGTCGTTGCGAAGGCGTCAGCGCTCGAGCCCCCAGTAGAGGAGGTGCCCAGGTTAGAGCCAGAAGCAGCCCCTGCTACGGGAGTGACGACGCCGGAGGTACCCACGGCTGAGCCGGAGTGCCCTGATGAAGTCGCTGGCCCCCTGCCCGAGGGGGCGAACGAAGATCTCGCGGCTGGTCCTTCGGAACCACTTCCGGAGGTCGGAACTTCATCTGCGGGACCCTCCTTGATGGCGACTGAGGCCATCTCAGAGGACGGCCCTAATGCCGTGGAGGCTTAGGGGACCACTCTTGTGGAGTGGGACCCAATTTTTGTAACTGAAAATGTGGGGACCTGAGTCCACACATCCGAGGATCTCATTGGGTGGTACCGTGCGATGCGGCACCTAACAGCACACACAAAAAGGATACCAAAATATATAAAGTTTTCATTTCATAATAAGAAGAGTTTACAAAAGAGTGTACAATAGAAGTACACACGCAGCGGAAAATACATACTCATAATCCCACCTAACTAAGCAGGAGAGAAGACGTCCATGCCCTAGGACGATTCTCACTAGCAACACGAAGAACATACAGCAGCGGCGTGGCTCACATGAGATTTATCTCGACACCTCGAGTCTCATGTACAACCTGAACAACAGAAATAAAACTAATACCTGCAAAAATCGTTAAAGCGCAAACGTGAGCATAAGGCTCAGCAAGACTTAACCGTCTCACTAGACAGATGCACGGGGACACTAAACATAGGTAAGGAATAGAATAAATGACTCGCCTACAAGTGGATCCTTATAATCAAGTTTTAAGTAGCAAATGACATTCTCTGAGCACGGCACATCATGGGCTCCACAATCAAACAAGAAACGCTTTACCGATGATATGACATGCCCAAAGCACATAGTGCTATTACAGCTAAAGTATGGGGAAATTGTAAACTTTTAATGGTACTATCTCTAAATCATACAAGGTTGCAAAGTAATTATAATTCACTACCATCTGACTTTTCTGACTTCTTTAGTATTTACTACGTCACCGCTCAGTGAACAAGTGGTACTCTATTACTGCGAGGGACAGTGATTGCAATCAGGACACACCCGGACAACACGACACATACGCACTTTCGGAAATGCCAGCGAGCACTTCGCGCAGTACCTACGTAGCACTTCAGTACTAGTCGTATATGGCAACCTTTCGCGAGACACTCAAATGCCGAACCGGTCGATCCGTCACGGGCAGGAGGTCCCTGCGTGGGGCGTACTCTGACGTGCCCACCAGCGGATTTACACCTTGCTACCCTCAACCCACACCTATAAAACGGAACGGTATGCCTCGACACCCAAGTGACCAAGCTACGTCAGTTTATTGGATTCCATATGTCCATTATGTTGCCGGTACAATTCAAGCTTGTCCGAAGGGGCCGCATACGGACGGGCCTTAATCGACACAGGCAGGGCTATGCGACCGAGACTCAATTCTCGCCGCTTCCTATCCATTCCCTGCCCGGTCTCAGTTTCATTACATTATGTTATTTTCTATCTAACCAATCCTGTGAGATATGTCCTACATCTCTCGCGAGTAGATTCCAACTACTCGACTTCTACCGGATTTCCTATGCATTAGCAAAGCAGTTACTATAGGTCAAACTGTAACTCGTTCCAACCAATCCATGGGATTTTTGGTCATGCAAGTGGAGTATCAATCACCCTATACGTAATGCACATATCAAACTTATGACGTAAGGTGATAAAGACTGTAAAAACTCTGTAAAGCTTTTAAATGCAAACCGGGGCTTGCCTTAGTTTGCGACTGAACAAATGTCAATTGTTAGGGCTTGATCTTCCTCCGGAGAACCTGCCATGGAACCTCAGTGGAAACACATCGGCCTTCTCCTCCAAGGGAAGCTCCTCGTCGATCACCTACCATCACATTTCCTATCGACATGATATGCATATAAGTAATTAAGTAATTAAGTAATTTAAGAAAAGACTCCACGGGGTTGTGTAAACTCTAAGAATGAGGAGTTCGACTAGGAAGGACAGATATGCCTTTGTTGTGTGAATGAACAAAGGATGAAGTCAAGTGTTCATAGTAGTATCGAGATGTGAATTGAAAGGTGCAATGTAAGCACACATTGCAACTTGGCACTCAACACTCGACGCTATGCCACTCAAGGACGATACAGCTGAATGGTGTGAAAGTGTTGGACTGGTAGGGTAAGGATGACCTAAGAGTCAAGGTGGCATAGTAGTGTCGAGATAAGCACTGAAAGGTGTAATGTAATGACACATCGCAATTTAGCACTCGACACTTGGAGCTATGCCGCACAAAGAGTGATAAGGTAGAATGGTGAAGAAGTATTACTGGACTGTGTGATGTAAGGAAGAATAAGCGATCAAGATGGAGCATTGAAAGCTTAAGGCGTGAGTGAACTGTGCAACAAGAGTTTGTGACTTAAAAGTCGACCAATGAAGTTACACAAACTCATTAAGGAGTAAACCTAATTACGGGACAAGTGTGGTCGCAGGGTCCTGATAAGGATGAACTAGGGTGAAACCCTAGCGACACTTGGGAGTGAAGTGAGGTCAACATTGCTTGGACACAAAGAGTCGTAACAAGCCCTGTTAATTTGATGTGAGTACCAAGACAACATTGAAATGACTTTTTGGTAAAGTAGTTTCTACGGCAAGCTTCTTGAGCATCGTTCAAGTGCTTACACGACACTATTGCAGTGTCCTTTGCAAGATTGTCCAGATGAGCTCGGTGAACTCCTAGAACTCGAACATGATGCGAGACCTTGTCATGACGATCATGCTTTGCCATCACGAGAAGATCGGATTAGCGAGGTCCACATCGACCCGGACTCGTCAAAGGGGTGAGCGGAATCTCGAACACCACTTCATGAGTCGAAGAGTTAGGGACTCGACTTAGTTGTCGACAAAAGACTCGACGAACCTACCGTCGATGAAGAGGTACACCTAGGTAAGCAATTCTGCGAGCGGAAAGGAAACGTCCTCGACACGACTAAGAAATTCTTATCCAAGGTTCCACTTGGACTAGTTCTCCTTGTCGGTCGCAACGTTCTCGCAGTATTCTACCCTAGGTCATCGGTGGTCACCAATACACTCGGTTTGACCTAGAAGGCATTTCATCTAGCATCTAGGCTACACCTAGGACTCGACGAGTCTCGCCTTGACCAAACCCTAATTTGGCTAAACGACCATCGACTGATGTGTCGTGGTCGTGTTCCAGTACCACGTACATCACATGTATCCTTCACCTCGATGCCAGGACACGATAACGGCTCGGAGCGTCACGACGACGTCATATGGTCAACGACGTCGACGCGGCTCATGGTGGAGCATCACGAGCACACACGGACAAGTTAACGCGATCCAAAGGACAAAGAAGGTCAACTTGGGGACTCCTATAGGAATGATATCAATGCGGAAACTGGATGTACGACTTGACGACACATGAGTAACCTTAGCGATCATGACGAACGGACGTCGATGACATCAAGCAAGGTATTTCAGGGTAAGGCTCACCTTGTATGCATTTCGCCGAACATCTTGGGTGTGTACTTGATTTCCGTCGCTTCATCACCATTCAAAGGGTATCTTGGCACTTGGGCTTGTCGAGTTGCCACATCACCATACCCCTGCATCAAGACCAACTCTGAACATCAACGAAGTTGGTTCTTTCCTTGTGAACATTTCATCGAATACCTAGGCTGCAGTCACCGATCCAATCACTCTTGCAAAATAAGAGCTAACCTGGATCAATGGTCGATACCATTGTGTCAACGACGCGTTCTGGGATCTCATACATCACATACATCCCTCGCTTTGCTGGTTGGGTGCAACCATGGCGCGAAACGGGGCGACGATGTCGGGCGTCGACCACCGGTTGGGGCGCGGCAAGGCAGGGGCATGGTCAGCAGAAGGCGGCTATGGTGTGCAGGCTCGGCGTGTGCAATAGCGACCATGGCGTGCTGGAATTGGAACAGGGAACAAGCAGGATGGCACAGCCATGGTACGGGTGGTCGGCGTGGCGCAGCCTGCACCAGCGGCTGGAACGCGACGCGCAGCAGTGGGATGGGCGCAGCGTCGGCAGCCAGGGGCACACAGCCGCAGGAGGACAAGGGGGCACAGTTGCCGGCGAGGCGATGCAGCAGCGTGGAGGGCGGTCGGCGAAGGAGCAGAACGGCGAGAGAAGCAAGCGCAGACCAAGGCGCGTTTGTGGGCGGCAAGCCGGAGCACGGGGACAGCGCGGCAGCGCTGGGGCGCGGGCGCTGCTGGGACGCCGGCGAACGGACGGCCGGCGGGGTGGTGCGGCTCCGGGCGCGGGGCGCAGCAGCGCGGCATCGTCGGCGCGTGGACAAGCGCCGGAGGGAGGCGAGGAGCAGAGACGGTGCGAGTCGGCGAGCAGGGAGATGAGGCGTCGGGGCGGTGGAGCGCTCGCGAGCTGGTGGCGCCGTGGGCTGCCGAGCGCGGGGCTAGGCGCAGTCGCCGTGGACGGCCGACGGGAGGAGCCGGGGGAAAGGCACAGGTGGAGCACCGGCCAGGCCGAGCGGCGGCCGGCGTGGGGCACAACAGCGCGGGTGCGTCGGGGCGACCAGGCGAGCAGGCGCGGGCAGTGAAGGCGCGTAGGGCGGCGAGAGCCGGTGGCCGGGAGCTATGGCGGCGGCGGCCTGGGCACGAGGCGGCGCGGCGATGGGGTGGCTCGGCCTGGCGACAAAGCAGCGCCAGGGAGGAGACGAGGAGGCGCGCGGACGGCGGTGCCGTGAGCGGCTGGCGGGGAGGCGCGCTCGAGCAGGGGAAGGCCGACGGGGAGAAGGCGCGCGGGAGTGCCGTGGAGCGAGCGGTCGAGTGCGGTGATAAGGACGGGAGAGAAGGAGCCAATTTGGTTTTTGTGACCACTAGGATAAACATGAGATGTGGGGTCACTTTTTCCTAGTACTGAGGATAAATATGATATGTGGGTCCCACTCTCTTCTCCCTCCTCTTTTCAAAATTCAAAAGGAGCTAACAGACAGGCTTCAAAAATAGTCAACTTTGGCCCAGTGACTAAATAAAATGTGGAGAATTTTAGGGTGCGATCAGATTTCAAAACTGAGCAAGTTGAATTTGAACTCAGGTTTGAATTTGAATTCAAGTGGTGACACTTGACTCAAGGAAATAAATAGTAGATTAGGTTGAAAAATCCTGAAACTTTGAAGTTAACCTTTCTGAACCATAAGGGACCTCAGGAAAAATTTGGAGTTGATTTGGACAAGGTTGAGCGCGAAGTTTAAATTTGAAGTCGACGTTGATTAAACTCTCAGTACGTGTCCAATAAATGGGAAACGTGCTTCAAAAATTTTTGAAACTTTTCTGAGAGTCCAATTGGAATATTAGAAGGTCATGGAAAAATTTACGGCATGAGATTTGAATATTTTTGAATGTCCCATTTTAGGGTTGAAATAATTCCTATTAAGATTTTAAGTTTTAACAAGTCCATATTTGTAGTGAACATGGGTTAACGCACGTGATACATGTGAGTTTGGATTTCTAAGTTCATTTTCAGAAAATTTTAAGTTCACATTTTTACATTTTTGTTCTTCCGAAAAGCGGGCTTTTACAGAAAACCCGCTGGAACCAGCGGAGGAGACCCCAGCAGGTCTGGATCCTATCCCGTTGTCATTGTCTATTGACAACGCCTGCTCCAGTTTGCTTCAAGTTCAGTTGGCATTCTTCCACGAAAGCAAGGCTCTTGAAGAGGAGTGTCAAACCCTTAGGAGGTGGCGTAATCGGCTCTACTTCGAGACCAAGCTGACGCAGTCGAGGTTGGCAGATGGCAAAGAATGGATCAAGCAGGAGAAGGTCCGCCTGGAATACTGGGGCAAATTATTGGATGACAGGGAGAGCTTGACTCGCGCCCTCGACGCTCAATCCCGGGCCATTTATGAGCAGACCAAGGCAGCTAATAGTGTGGCTGATGAACGCCAAGAAAGGCTGGAAGCCATTAACACTACTCTTATCAAGCGCCGGGAGGCACTTGAGGAGAGGGAGAAGAGGCTCGAAGATGAAGAGCAAAAACTCCTAGAGCTGCGGGATGACGTCCTGAAGAGGGAGGAGGAGCTCACTGAAAAGGTGGCTCTGGCTGACAAGGGCCTCGAGGAGCGCGCCAAGAAATTGGAAGAGCGCTGCGCTGAGGAGGAGGAGAAGGCCTGGGTGCGGGGGCAGGAAATCTACCAGCAAGAGTGTGCCATCGCTGCCAGGGAGAAGAAAATGAGGGGCAGGGAGAAGGACCTCGTGGACCGCCGGAACAAGATCTACCTCCTGGAGGAGGAGCTCGGAAAACTCAAGAAGCAGGTTGCTGAAAAGATTCAGCAAAATGCCAAAGAGGTTGAGTGCCTTGCTTGCGAGAATTCTGAACTGGCGGCGGCCAAAAGATCCTTGGAAGAACCGAAGGGTTTGAGGATGGCGGACTCCCTACAGGTTTGGGAGTTCCTGAGCAAAGCCAACAACGCGCTGACACCGATGGGCTTCAGTCCCGTGCGTCCGGATGATTCGGAGCCGGAGCCGGACCTGGCGTTGCAAGCGTTAAGCTCGGCGGGTAGCAAACTCTCCAAGGTGGGCGACATCATCGCGAACCAGTTGGAGGTTGAGGGGCGATCCCTGGCGAAGGACGTCGCAGAGTATGTGCTGACGTGCTACACCAACCGGAATCCCCAATTCCCTCTTGACCCGGTGCTTGAAGGTCCCGTCGAAGGAGAAGGTGAAGCCGCCCGAGCCAACGTGTCGGAGGTTGCTCAGAAGGTCGCCCAGTTCTTCCATAGGGTCTAGGACCATCTCTGTAGCTCCCACTTGTATTCTCTCTTTTTCTTCCCCAATTTTGTAATCCCTTGTCTCCTGATGAATGAAATCCCCAAATTTTTGTGAATTTCATTTTTGTGAATTTCATTTTTTGTCTTCAACACTTTTGTCTTCACTTGGCCCCCTGGTAGATGTGCACAATTTGATTGTGAACATGTACCAAGAGGATATTATGTTTTTTTGAAGACTCATTTGCTTCAAACTTGTAGAATGTAGGTCCGAAGTCTTCGATAGTGAAGGCCCCTTGGGGTTGTCGGAGCTTAGAAGCTCCGACATTGACTATAGTCGGAGCTTAGAAGCTCCGGCAATAGTCCCTATCAACGCATACAACATCGATAGTTAGCCCTCCGGGGTGTCGGGGCTTAGTAGCTCCGGCAGTGACCTTTACCAACGTGTAGTTTGTTGGCAGCAGACTCCACTTGTGGGGTCTTCTCACCATCTTTTATTTTGCGTTGACGGTTGGCCCCCCTAGATTTATCGCATCTTGATTGCTCTGGTGATGCTCGTTTTCAATGTTTAACATCGATTACAAGCCACCTAGGGGAGTCGGAGCCTTGTTAGCTCCGGCTTTTCTCCATCAACGTGGATTTTTTATTTTTCCTGCACACCGAAGCCAAGAAAAATAGTAAAATTCGTTCCTTGCCTATAACCTCGTCACGGCTTACGATTCTCAAGAGAGTTTTAGGTCAAACGCGATTATGAATACAACTGAATGTGTTGTCTTTTCTTCCAGATCCAATTGTACTTGGACCCGCCTTACTTCGGCCTGCAGAGGTGTAGGTAGAGTGGCGTACTTAGGGTGCTTGACCAGGCTAAGACAATAGCACACTCCGGCCCTAGATTGGCTTGGCGGCATTCAGGCGAGTGAGCCATGAACAATATTTGAATCCAAAAAAATTGACAATACAGTTCGAATTGTACATGAACCGGTCGAACTAAAATTTTGTAAGACTTGCACAACTTTGTTATAGACAAGAAAGAGAAAAATAAAAAATTTTGCGCCTGTACAAAATAAATGCACGTGGAGTCTATTTCACATGAAGATGTCTTTAATTATAGGTTCGGGGTACAGGGGAAACAAGTACACTCTTAGGGTACGGAACCAGGCTAAGCGTGTTTCATTTCTTGTTTGACCCAGGGTAGCTAGCTACACTTTTAGTCCTGAGACTGTGACAACTGTTGCATAAACTTTGCGGACCTTCCGGGAAAGGTCCGGCTGTTCTCCCGGAGGAACTTCCTGACTCTGTACAATGACTCTATAACATACACCTCAAGTTAGTATAGACTCACCTCCGTGATATTAAGTGTAGAACTTACGGAGGTGCTCAATATTCCAAGGATTTCGGAGAGGTGTCCCATCCTCGGTAGCCAAGCGAACGCTTCCGGGACGGGATACTTTAATCACTCGGAAGGGTCCCTCCCAGCTGGGGGAGAGTTTGTTTAACCCTTCTCTGGATTGTATTCTCCGTAGCACTAGATCGCCTTCCTCGAGCTGTCGGTTGTGTACATGCCGCTGATGATAGCGCCGAAGGGCGGCGGTATCGGGCATTCCGAACAGCTGCTTGGCACCTTCCCTCCTCCAGGAGGTCTAGGTCTTCACGCTGGAGCTGGTCCTGCATGGCTTCGTCGAAGGTCCGAACCCGGAGTGACCCCAAGGTGATCTCCAGAGGAAGGATTGCTTCAGCTCCGTACACCAGGAAGAAGGGTGTCTCTCCAGTTGACCGGTTTGTAGTTGTCCTGTTGGCCCATAAAGTGGGCGGAAGTTCTTCAATCCAGTTGGCTCCATGTTTTTTCAAGCGCTCATAGGTGCGCGTTTTGAGTCCTTTAAGGATTTCAGCATTTGCTCTCTCGGCCTGGACATTGCTTGCTGGGTGAGCTATGGAGGCGTAGCAAACTTGAATGCCGAGGTCCTCGCAATATCCTTGAAATGCAGAGCTTGTGAATTGGGTCCCATTATCAGTGATGATTTTATTTGGAACTCCAAATCTGCATACAATGGACTGCAAGAAATTGATAGCAGACTGCTTGTTGATTGTCACAACTGGAGTTGCTTCCGGCCACTTAGTGAACTTGTCAATGGCGACGTACATGAACTTGTAACCTCCGACGGCTCTTGGGAAAGGTCCCAAGATGTCCATCCCCCACACAGCGAAGGGCCATGTAGGAGGTATCATTTGTAAGGGCTGAGCCGGTGTGTGAATTTGTTTGCATGAAATTGGCATGCTTCGCATTTCTTCACCAGCTCAGTTGCATCCTGGAGTGCTGTAGGCCAGTAGAAGCCATGCCTAAAGGCTTTACTGACCAGCGTGCGGGAAGACGCGTGGTTCCCACACTCTCCTCCATGGATCTCTGCGAGGAGCTCGCAGCCTTCTTCCCTTGTGATGCACCGCATTAGGATGTCGTTGGCACCGCGCTGGTAGAGATCCCCTTCTACCAACGTGTATCTTTTAGCCAATATGACTATCCGGTCAGTGGGTACATCATCGTCAGGAAGGATGTTGTCTTTCAAGTAGCTCCGGATCTCTGAGATCCATGCATCGGAGCTAACTTGAGCATTTGAGTCTTGCGTGCTGGGTTGCTCGGAGCTTCCGGCAGCACCTACGACCCTTGATGGCTGCCATGGTAACAAGGCCATCGGGACCGTCAGCTTCGGGATGCTGATCTCGCCCCCTTCGCTCAGTTCGGCAGGCTGGGTTGTGGGTTTTGATAACCTCCGGACAAAATTTCCGTCAGCAGCCGGAGCTCCGGTTGACGCTTTCAGCGAGAGTTTGTCAGCTTCAGCGTTGTGGGCACGCTGGACACGGTGGAGGTCTAGGACTTTGAAGTCCTTCTGAAGCCTCTGGACTTCAAGGAGGTAAGTAGCTAGCTGGAGGTTGTTGTAGGAGCATTCACCCTTCACTTGCTTAATGATGAGTTGTGAGTCTCCCTTAACCAGCAGCTGCTTAACACTGTATGACAGTGCCACCTTTAGTCCGTAAATGAGTGCTTCGTACTCTGCCATGTTGTTGGTCGCCTTGAAGTCAAGGTGTACCATGTATTTTACCTTCTCCCCGGTTGGTGCAAGGAGAAGGATTCCAGCTCCGCCCCCCTGCTTTTGCATGGAACCGTCGAAGTAGAGGGTCCAATGAGGCTCGGTGAAGACCGGAGCCTTGTGTTCCGACTTCTGCTCACTGGGGCCCCAAGGGTTTGATGGAGAGGGAGTCCATTCTGCCATGAAATCTGCCAATGCTTGACTCTTGATTGCTTGCCTTAAAATGAATTCGAGATCGAATTCGGCCAATTCTGCTGCCCACTTTGCAATATTCCCACTTGAATTGGGATTATGCAAGATTGCTCGAAGTGGGTAAGAAGTCACCACTGAGATCTTGTGAGCTTGGAAGTAATGGCGAAGCTTCCTGGAGGCAATAAGGACTGCATAGAGCAGCTTATGCACCTCTAGGTATCGAGTCTTGGCATCATGAAGTACTTCACTAATGAAGTACACTGGGCGCTGAATGGTCCGGACCCTCCCGGAGGGGCCCAGAGCTTCCTCTTCATTGACCCGGATCCTCCCGGAGGGATCCGGATTTTCTTTGGGGACCTCCGGGTCCTTGCTGGAGGAACCCAGAGCTTCTTCAGAAGCGACCTGGACCCTCTCGGAGGGGTCTGGGTCTTCTGAAGTAGCTTCTTGTGGAATCAAGTCTGGGAGCTGGGACCCAGACTCGCTTTCAGGAACCTCCGGACCCTCCCGAAGGGGTCTGGACTCCTGAGTATGGGATAGTTCTGGTCTCTCCGCAACCAGGACCATACTGACGACTTCGTCAGTGGCTGAAATGTAAAGCAACAAAGGCTCACCACGGTTCGGAGCTACCAGAGTTGGTAGGGTGGTGAGGAGCTGTTTTAACTCCTGGAACGCCTTTTCTGCTTCTTCAGACCATTGGAATGGTCCGGACTTCCTCAATAACTTGAAGAAGGGAAGTGCCCATTCTGCCAGTCTTGAAATGAACCGGCTGAGGGCTGCTAGGTATCCAGTTAGCTTTTGGACATCTTTGATGTGGGCTGATGGCCGCATGTCTTCAATGGCCTTGATCTTCGCCGGATTAGCTTCTATGCCCCAGTGACTTACCAGGAAACCAAGAAGTTTTCCGGAGCTAACTCCGAAGACACACTTGTCTGGGTTTAGCTTTGTGCGGGTGACCCGCAGCTTGTCGAAGACAACCTGCAAGGTGTCAAGGAGTGACTCCTTGTTCTTGACCTTGACCACGATGTCATCGACATACACTTCCACTATGTCTCTAATGAGTTCTTCAAAGGTTTTGTACATAGCTCATACAAAGGTTGAAGCTGCGTTCTTGAGACCAAATGGCATGGCTGTATAACAGTACAATCCATCTACTGTGATGAAAGAGGTATGCTCTTCATCTTCCCTAGACATTCTGATTTGATGATACCCAGAATATGCGTCTAGGAAACACAGTAATTCACACCCGGAGGTGGAATCCACTATCTGATCTATTCTAGGTAGTGGGAATGGATCTTTTGGACATGCTTTATTTAATGTTGTGTAGTCGATACACATCCGAAGCTTCCCGCCGGCCTTGGGCACAACAACTGGGTTTGCCAGCCATTTTGGATGGAAGACTTCTCGGATGAATCCAGCTTTGAGCAACTTCTTCACTTCTTGTCGTATGAAGTTCTGTCGCTCCACGGATTGCTTCCGAGGCTTCTGATGCACAGGCCGGGCGTCGGGGTAGATCTTCAGATTGTGCTCAATCACTTCCCTGGGGATCCCAGGCATTTGTGACGGTTGCCAGGCAAACACGTCTACATTAGCCCGGAGGAAAGCGATGAGCGCGAGTTCCTATTTGTCGTTCAATCCCCCCGATATATGGGTGGTCTGAGCGGCATCGGAACCAATTTGGACGACTTTGACGGGAATGTCGGTGTCGCCGCTTGGCTGCACGCGAGGTACAGAAGTCGAGCCTCCCTGACGAATGCTCGGGGGTTTTGGATCTTGTTCCTGTCTAGAGTCCTCCTCTTGCGCCGTAGTAAGCACATGAAGTTCTTCCAGAGCAGTTACTCCGGTAGTGCGATCTCCGCGGATCCGTAGAACACCTACTGGTGTGGGCATTTTTAACACCAGGTAACCATAATGAGCAACTGCCATGAATTTGTACAAGGCAAGCCTACCCAAGATGGCATTGAAGGGTAAGTTGATCTGAGCAACGTCAAAGACCAACTTTTCAGTGCGATACTTCTCCCGGGTCCTGAAGGTAACGGGGAGGGTAATAGCACCGAGTGGGGTAATGGCTCCCGGACCTACTCTGGAGAAAGGTCGGGAGGGGTGGAGATTCGAAGGTCGGAGCTGAAGCTTGGTAAAAGCTTCCAAGCTTATGAGGTTGAGCCCCGAACCTCCGTCTACCATGACATAGTGGAGCTGAATGTTATTGATGGTAGGAGATACCATCAAAGGTAACTGACCTGCTCCAACCATGCTTCAAGGGCAATCTGAAGCATCAAAAGTGATGGCTGTGTCCATCCACTTCCGATGAGGCTCCGCCCTAGCTATAGGAGCTACAACAGCCATGTCCCAACGCATAGTCTTGAGGACGCGACGGGAGGTGATGTCCCATGATCCACCAAAAATGGTGTTCATGATCTTCTGACGCTCGTTGTCAGAGATGTCAGAATCGTCGTCGATGGAGGTGTAAACGGCCTTCAGGACCTTTCTGGGATCCTGAAAACCTAACTCCTCTTCAGTCGGAGCTTCGTCAACTTTTTGTTTTCCTTCCCTCTGTCGGAAAGGAGCTTCTTCCCGGCGCTTGTTGTAGCGCTCGGCAAGGTTTTGGACCTCTCGGCAGTCTTCCAAACTGTGGCTGTCCGTTTTGTGAATTGGACACCACACCTTGGGTTTGCCACCGTCTTCAGAAGACGGTCGAGGTTGTTTCTTGGGGCGTGGCCCCCGGCCACCCGGAGCTGCAGCAGCTGCAGCATTAGATGCACCGGCCGACGGCTTCTTCTTGCCGTTGGTCTTTTTCTTCTTCTTGCCACTCCCGGAGGTAGTGGCTTCTCCTTTGGAGGATTTCTTGTGATCCTCCGGAGTTGGTTTGGAGTGCATTTCACGGCCCTCCGCAGCTCTGGCACATTTGTCAGCCGAGCTGAAGAGTTCTGTGACACTGGTAATCTCCTTGATCGCCAGTTTCTCCAGCATCTTCTTATTCCGCACTCCCTGTCTAAATGCCACAATGACAGAGGCGCTAGAGATAGAAGGTATAGTGTTTTGTACCTAAGAGAATCTCTGGATGAATGATCGCAGGGATTCTCCTCCTTTTTGCACGACTGCAAAAAGGTCCAGTTCAGTGCCTGGTCGGGTGTATGAACTCCCGAAGTTGGCGGTGAACTGCTGGCACAACTCCTCCCAACTGTTGATGGAGTTGGGTGGAAGGCTCATAAACCAGGACCGGGCGGTCCCAGTTAAAGCCACTAGAAAATAATTGGCCATTACAGCCTCATTTCCTCCAGCTGCCAGGATAACAGTGGAGTAAATCTGAAGAAATTCGACGGGATTAATGGTCTCGTCAAACTTCTCCGGGAGGTGAGGCCGAAATTTCTATGGCCACCTGACCGTACGCAAATGCATGGCCGGGGCTGAACAGCCTCCTCCTACTCCTTCAGGAGCAGGAATGTCTTGAGCTTCTCGTCTTTCACGAGCACACTCAATATGGACTCGGCCGTCTTGTTGGCGATATCGGCGATCAAGCTCCGCCCGGAGGTCATGAGTTGAAAGCCTTGATACCGTGTGAGTGCGTCGTGCCTCGGAGGGCAATGACGTCACCTGCTGTGATGCAGCACGTCTCCTGCTGTTGGAAACGTGTGGACCAAGTCTGCTAGACAAGGTCCATCGCTGCGACGGGGCCCGTCCTGAAGGAGGAGGACCCTGGTTGCTGATGCGGTCGGCTGCTGCTGCAAAC
This sequence comes from Tuctoria greenei, assembly GCA_036927565.1. Taxonomy (NCBI): domain Eukaryota; kingdom Viridiplantae; phylum Streptophyta; class Magnoliopsida; order Poales; family Poaceae; genus Tuctoria; species Tuctoria greenei. Next base: position 123,561,649 of record JAYESD010000006.1, read on the forward strand.
AAATGTTCCACATCAGCCCTCCACTGCTCCATGGCATCCCAGGACGCATCCGGAGGTGGTGGGCATTGAAGGAGAGTACGTGCTGCATGGAGCGCGTGTTCCGGGTTGTCAAGATTCGTCGACGCAGTGATTGACGCCGGTGCACCATCGCGCTGACCAGCTTGATTTGCTGGTGGAGGCGGCGGTGGTGGAAGTGTGACTCCTGCTGGGACCGTGATTCCTGCTCGTGGCTGCATATTGGAGGGATTGCCCCCAACAACTTGAACAGCGGGATGACCATTGGATGATCCAGCGGCTGAGTTCACCATTCTTGAAATCTCAGGCACCCCTACCTGGCGCACCAACTGTCGGTGGTTTTGATCCGGCAGATCTCCTGACACTACTAAAGTGTTAGAGGAGTTTGAGGTTCGGTGTAGGGCGCGCGGAGATTCAAGAAGGTGAAGTGTTAAGTGACACAAGAGACACGAAGATTTATGTGGTTCGGGCCGCCTGAGCGTAATACCCTACTCCACGGGTTGTGTTGGTGTTGTATTGGATGTATGAGGTCAACGTCAGTTGAGAATGTAGAGTGAGCGTGTCTCCAGTGAGTGTGTGTAGAGTCTCCTATGTATCGTTGGCCTGTCCTTTTATAGTACAAGGGCAGGCCGTTACAAGTTAGCCTGGCCCGACATGTGGCCCCGACGGTTACTAATATTTATACACATTCAACACGATTAATTGCTCTTAATGACCGAGTTACGGGCTTTGACAGCATCGTTACTGGTAATTAAGGTCGTCTGATCGTGTGTCATTAATATAGTATTAATGACACTTAATCGGGTCTTGAAGTCCTTGATTCCGCTTTGAAGATCTGGAGCCGTTGTGGAGTCTTCCGGAGGATAGAGGTTGAAGATCCGTCGGTTGGACACGTGGCAGCTCTGGAGCATACTGTGGGGAACAGATAGGTCCGGAGCTACCTCACACGTGTCAGTTCTGGAGCTTCCCTCGGTCTGGGGTTAGCTCCGGGGGTGCCATTTCGGTACATAGCCCGGAGCTTCCCCCTTGTGGGCGGTAGCCCCAGTTTGATAGTACATGTGGCGACCCTGGGACTAACCATGTTGGAGAAGTGGGTCCGGTTATGTCTGACATGTGGGCCTCCGAAGGTCTTCAAATCAAGTAGATGACATTCCCTTGAGATCTTTGTAATCTCAAGGGGTGTACGGTTCCCAGGGTACCGACACCAAGATAGATCAAATTGTAGATTCTACATCAAGCTATGATATGCTATGTTTCCTAGACGCGTATTACAATTTACAGCCAATACTTATGTCTAGAGATGATGAAGAACACACTGCTTTTGTGACAATAGATAGCCTGTATTGTTATGTCTCCACGCCTTATGGTCTTAAGAATGTTCTCCCCACATTTGTATGAGCAATGCATAAAATGTTTGGGGACCTCATTAGAGACGTAGTAGAAGTGTATGTCGATGACATCGTGGTAAAAATAAAAAACCGCACATCTTTTTTGGACAGCTTAGCGCAAGTCTTTAGCAGGCTGCGCATCACGCGCACGATGTTGAACCCCGAAAAGTGTGTCTTTGGGGTCTCTTCTGGAAAGCTGCTTGGGTTCCTGGTCTCCCACCGTGAAATCGAAGCTAATCCCGAGAAGATCAGGACGATAGAGCTAATGCAGCCTCCGGCTCGCATCAAGGATGTGCAGAAGCTCGCAGGGTGCCTAACAGCCCTCAGCCGGTTCATCTCGAGACTGGCAGAGCGGGCGCTTCCCTTCTTCAAGATTCTGCGAAAAGCGGGTCCCTTTGCGTGGACCGAAGAGGCGGAAACGACATTCCAGGAGCTCAAGAGGCACCTGACATCTCTCCCCGTTATGGTGGCGCCAGAGCCCGATGAGCCCTTGCTGCTGTATATTATTGCAACAACCGAAGTGGTTACTATGGTTTTGGTCGCAGAGCGATCGGAACCACAACAACAACATACACGGGAAGGAGCTCATGACACAAGCACGAAGCCTCAGGTCTCGGACCAGGCCATGGATCCTCCCCTAGGGAGCTCCAGAAACCAAGAAACCCTCAGGTCCCAACCCCCGGAGGATGATGCGGATCCTAGGAGCCAGGAGCCCCAGGACTTGGACCCGCTGCGAGGGGAACCGGACCTCTCAGACAGAGTTTGGACCGTTCAAAGGCCAGTCTACTACATCAGCAAAGTCCTCCATGAAGCGAAAACAAGGTATCTGGAGATACACAAGTTGTTGTACGCCATGTTGGTAGCATCGAGGAAGCTTCGACACTATTTCCAGGGCCACAAGATCTTGGTGGTCACCTCCTTCTCACTGAGAACGGTGCTCCACAGCCCTAACGCTACCGACAACATCGCCAAGTGGGCAGTCGAGCTAGCAGAGTTTGAGATTGAGTTCCTCCCTCGGCACGCGGTCAAAAGTCAGGCACTGGCGGATTTCCTGGCCGAGTGGACTCTATCACCTAGCAACCCTAAGGCTCAGGCAGCGGGGAGGCAGTGTCCAGCGCACCAGTCTTCACTGAGACCCCCTGGACACTTTACTTCGATGGTTCCGCGTGGAAACATGGGGCCGGGGCCGGAGTGATGCTCATAGCCCTGATAGGGGAGCAGTTCAAATATATGGTGTGCCTTGGCTTCAAAGCCACCAACAACATGGAAGAGTACGAAGCCCTTATCTTCGGGCTGAATACAGCATTGACCCTCAATGTCAACAAGCTCTTTGCCAAAGGTGATTCCCAGCTAGTTGTCAAGCAGGTCAAAAGAGAGTGCAGTTTCAATGACCCCCAACTGGCAGCATACTTGTTGCACGTCAGGAAGCTGGAGAAAGACTTTGAAGTCTTGGATCTGTGCCATGTGCCCCGAGCTAACAAATCAGTTGCAGATGACCTGTCAACGAAGGCCTTCACAGAGGCACTAGTGCCCAAAGGAGTCTTTGCAAGGACGTTATCGCGACCAACCACCTGAGCTGCCGAGCCGGGTGAAGGGGATGAAGCTAGCACCTCAAAGCTAGCAATCCCGGCGGCCCTGCATCCATGGTGCCCGCCAAGGTTCTTATGCACCACCGGCAGCTCCAAGCAGTCGGGCGCCCAAGAACTAGAAGCTCAAGAAGGTCCCAATGCATGGATCTCGGAGGTCCGGGACTACTTGAAAGACAACTACCTTCCTGAAGAACATGCCCTGGTAGAACAGATTGTGCAGATGGCTAAGAGATACATGCTGTTAGAGGGGGATCTCTACCGGCATGGCGCCAACGGGATCCTACTGCGATGCATTACCCGGGAGGAAGGCTGCGACTTGCTCGCAAAAAATCCATGGAGGTGAGTGCGGGAACCACGCATTGGCCCGCACGATGGTCGGCAAAGCCTTTAGGCACGGCTTCTACTGGCCAACAACACTCCAGGATGCCGCTGAGATGGTTTAGAGATGCAAGGCGTGCCAGTTCCATGCCAAGCAGATCCACACACCAGCTCAAGTGCTTCAGATCATCCCTCCCTCGTGGCCATTCGTCGTGTGGGTACTGGACATCCTGGGACCTTTCCCAAGAGTCGTCGGAGGATTTCTATACCTCTACATCGCAGTAGACAAGTTCACCAAATGGCCAGAAGCCACTCCAGTCGCCACCATTAACAAGAAGTCGGCAGTGAAGTTCATCAAGTCGATCGTCTGCAGATTCGGGGTCCCGAACAAGATCATCACTGATAACGGGACCTAGTTCACGAGCGCGACATTCCAAGAATACTGCAAAGACCTTGGAATCCAAGTTTGTTATGCCTCTGTTGCTCACCCCGAGAGCAATGGGCAGGTAGAGAGGGCAAACACTGAGATTCTCAAGGGCCTCAGGACTTGTACATACTCAAGCCTTAAGAGGCATGGTGCAAACTGGGTGGATGAACTGCCATATGCATTGTGGTCTAGCCGGACATCAACCAGCCGGGCTACGGGAGGAACGCCCTACTTCTTGGTGTACGGGGCAGAGGCCGTCCTTCCCCCAGAGATCACCATGGGCTCCCCCCGTGTCTGGATGTATGACGAAGCCACACAGGACCAGTTCAGGTGTGAAGACATGGCCCTCGTCGACGAGGGACGCATACGAGCAACCCTTTGAAATGCACGGTACAGGCAAGCGCTCCGACGCTACCATCAGCGGACTGTGCGTAGTAGGGAGCTGAAGGTAAACGACCTAGTCCTGCGGCGTCTGCTTTCCTGTGAAGGGACAAACAAGCTCTCCCCTGGTTGGGAGGGGCCCTTCCGGGTAGCACAAGTTTGTAGTCCCGGGTGCGTTCGCCTAGCTACGGAGGATGGGCAACCAGTGCACAATCCATGGAATATTGAACACCTCCATAAGTTTCATCCATAGCCAGTGGAAGGCCATTTTATTTTCCTTTGTTATAAAGCGAGCATAGTGTCTAGAGACAGCACTTGGTTTAACCAAAGCCAGGCAGATGAGCTCCAAGTGTACTCCTTGCTCGGCATGGTCTGGTACCCTGAGAAGGTACACTCAGCTTCTTGCCACCCAGGTCGCGTCGTTCTTCCTGTGAAGACTGTTCTCTCCTATGAATAATTATAATGAAAATATGTTTGCCCTACCCTGAAGTGTTTTATTCATTTGAAATTATCTTTAGTTCTTATGAATGACGTCACGCGTTTACCATGAGCTCATCACCAAGCGTGGGTGCAGTAAGTTTTTCCCTCGTCTCTGCAATAGTGGGAGCTTTGCTGTCCGGTCGCTAGCGGGTTACTTAGGGTACTTGCTAAGTATCCGGATCCTTCAAACCCACCTCCCACGTCCGGTGGGTACCGGGTTCCGGGTACGGACGCTCTGAGTTACTCAAGTGCCCCATGACAGTAAGGGATTGTAAGACAAGCAACACTAATAGAGCGTGGGAAAAGAGTGACTAGAGAGCGGAATGACCTTTATCTGTCATGTGTGCAGGCTCCTAAGGTTGTAACGCTAGTAAAGCCACGCGCGTGCCACCGATGATGAACGGTTACCTCACTGGAAGTGGGCTCGGGGGCCCGACGGTGACGTCTCCTACATGGAAAATGGTGTCATCGGAGCTCCTAAGCTCCGAAAACCCCAGGGGGCCCAGCGTCCACGTCCTATGTTGACAATGGGTGTCGCCGGAGCTCCCAAGCTATGAAAACCCCAGGGGGCCCGACGGTGACGTCACATGGACAATGGGCAACACCGGAGCTCCTAAGCTCCGACAACCCTAGGGGTCCCAGCTCCGACGTCCTCAAAACAGGTGTTAGTTCTTTGTGGTACATGTACATAATCAAAATTATGTACATCTACCAGGGGGCATGACACGAAATATCAAAGACAAAAATCAGGAGGACTTCATTCATTAGAAGATCATATTACAAAATCGGAAGCATACAGGCGGGAGCAAGGAAGGAAAAGCCTAGGTCCTACGGATAGTTGAGGCTATGGCTTGAGCAGCCTCCTAAACACTCTCCCTGGTAGCATCCATCCCTTCCTCGATCGGCCCTTCGATCGCCGAACTCAGGGGAAAGTTGGAGTCCTGGCTCCGATAGCACGTTAGCACGTACTCGACGACGGTCTTGGTCAAGGACCTCCCCTCGGTCTCCAGCTGGTCCGCGACGACGTCACCCAGCGCGTCGAGCTTGCTACCAGCGGAGCTAAGAGTCGACAACACTTCGCCCAGCTCTGGCACTGGGTTGGCCGGACATACGGGGCTGAAGCCAAATGGCGCCAGTGCTCCGTCGGCTCGTCCCAGGAAGTCCCACACCCGCTGGGACTCAGTCACTCTCGAGCCCTGCAACTCCTCCAACGCCCTCCTAGTGGCTGCCAGTTCCGCACCCTCCTTGGCGAGGCGCTCAGCCTCCTTGCCGTGCTGTTGAATGCTCTTGGCTAACTGCCGCTCGCAATCAGTGAGCTTTGACTCCTTGAGGTAGATACGGTTTCGCCGCTCTGCCAGGTCTTCCTCCCAGCCCCGAACCTTATCCTCCCTAACGGAGACATCGTCCTCTCGCCTGGTAAGGTCTTGTCCCAGTTGCCAGAGCCTGTCCTCCTCGAGCTTATATCGCGCATCAAGTTTCTTGCGGTGGTGTGCCAAGCTCTACTCACCCGCTAACATCTTCCGAGAGAGCTCCTCCTCCCTCTGGCTTAAGCCCTTCCGCATCTCGGAGAGTTCGGCTTCCCTCTTGTCAAGATCCTGACGGTGCTTCTAGAGAGTCTCATGCCAGACAGTCAAACCTCCTTGGCGCTGGTCCGCAGCCCTGTGACATTCCACAGCCCCCTCATATATCTCTTGCGCATTCGCATCAAGTTCTTTGAGGTTAGCCTCCCTCTCGCTGAGCAGCTCGCCCTGATCGATCAGCCGTGCCTTATCCCCCTCAATCCAGTCTTTGCGTTGACAGAGCCGATCGCGCCAACGACCAAGGGCGGTACGCTCTGTTTCTAGGGCCTTGGGGTTGTGGTCGAAGGACACTACAACCTGTTACAGACTAGAGCGGGCGCTAACGATGGCCAGTACCAGGATAATGGGCGCCGGACCTGATGGGGGCGCCTCCTCCTCTGTCTCCTCCAGGACGCCCACCGTCATCAGGGAGGGGCCCCAACTCGCAGGTGGGGGCACCCGCGGGCTTGAGGCGCTTGGGGTGCTCTCTAGAAGCTCTGTAGCCTCGGGGGCGCCTAGAGGGGGGTTGACCGGAGCAGCGCCGGTCTCCACTGGGCCCTCCGGTGTGGCCATGGACGCTCCAGGACAGGCCTCCGCCGGGGGATAGGCGAGATGCTCCACCGGAGCCTCCACATCTTGCGGCCCGGGCGCCGGTGCGCCGGACGCCACTGACTGAGGTTCTAAAGCCTCAGACACCTCCAGCACGGGGCAGACATTTCGACTACCAGCGGGTCGACCACCGCAACCTCTGCAGTAGTTGGTGTGGGGACTGGCTCTTCAACTGCTTTCGGCTTGTGAGCCAGCTCGTGGGCCGGAGCCTCTACCACATCTGGTGTGGGGTTGGCCCCTCAGCTACGTTCGGCCGGAGTACCGGAACCTCTACCGCGTCTGGCAGGGGGGCCGACCCCTCAGCTACGTCTGACTGAAGTATCGGAACCTCTCTGGAAGGCGGCATGGGGGCCAACCCTTCAGTGGCTCCCAGCACCGGGGGTAGAGCCACCGTCGATGCCGGCGCATACGCTGGAGCTGCGTCGGCACTTGGCATCCCCGCCGGAGCCTCAGAAGATACTGGCTCCGACGCTGGAACTCTAGCCATCCTTGCGTCAACGACCGGAGTCCTGGGTGCTGGCGCAACAGTATCTACGGTTGGTGCCATCCTCGTGTCGCCCGGAACCTCCACGTTCGCCCGGGCAGGCGCAAGAGCCGGAGCCAAAACACCTGCTTGTTCAGCCCCCTGCACTGCCGTTGGAGTTGCGGTTTTATCTCCCTTCTTGGAGATGTTGCACACCAAAGATAGAAACTTTCAAAGAGTGACTTTAACTGAATGTGGCCTAGAGGGGGGGTGAATAGGCCTTTAAAATTTTCTGCACACATAATAGACTTGTCAAAAACTTGTTTGACCGGACTAGTCCAGTTATGTGGGCGGACAAGTCCGGTGTGCTGAAAAATGTGAATTGATTAAGTGTTGTTGGGAAACTAGATTCTTTTAGCAGCAGAAATGAGAACAACAGATACTTTGGTTTACTATTATTGTATGAATGCACGTGGAAACTTATAAGCAACTTAAATTGATGTTTAGTAATCAAGTGATCTAGTGAACAAAATGTAAAAGAAATAAGGCACAAGAGACACGAATTTTTACCGAGGTTTGATATCACCACGAGATCTACGTCCTCGTTGAGGAAGCTCACATAGAGCCGAGTCTTCAACCCTTTTCCTCTTCAAGTCACCACACAGGCCGACTTGATTCCACTAGCACGGGTAATCACCGAGTTTGTGGGGCAACCTCACACGTTGAGGGCTCCCACGAGAATTACAACGAAAGAAGCGATCAAATACACTTGAAAGTATTACAATGCAGAGTATGAGTGTAGAAAGATCAAACCCAAAGAGCTCGCAACAAAGGAACGGCGATCTCCCAATCCCGAATCCAAGTGTTCAATTGATTTTTCTCTTTTTGCACTTTATATGTGTGGGGAGATGTGTTTTGGGCTCTTGGGACAAGGTGGCAGCGCTAGGGTTTGTATTTTCAGCAGTATTCGACGTGTGTTTTTCATAGGAAAGCCATGGATCCTCTTTTTATAGGGTTTCCAAAAAGTTACCGTTGTAAAACCCTAATACCGGACTAGTCCGGTGCAAGTCCGGACTTGTCCGGTCACAGTGCAACTCAATGTCCAGAAAGTTTGGCGGACTAGTCCGGTTGGAAAACGGACTTATCCGGCCCTATGTGAAGATGGACTCCAGAAAGTCTGGCAGACTAGTCCGGTTGGAAGACGGACTAGTCCGGCCCTATGTGAAAGCAGACTCCAGAAAGTCTGGCGGACTAGTCCGGTTGGGAAACGTACTAGTCCGGCCCTATGTGAAAACAGACTCCACAAACTCTGGCGGACTAGTCCAGTTGGAAAATGGACTAGTGCGGTGCACTGTGAGATGTTAGGTTAATTTTAAAACCCTTACCCCTGCGCAAGGTCGTGAGCTCTTGGGATGTGTGTCTTTCATACACTCCCTATACATTTAAAATCTAATGTGTTCTTCCAAGTTCCATCAAAGTATTCCTCTTTGGACACCACTCCATTTTTCACCTTTTTGTGTGCAACGAGCTGTTTCACTTTGTTTGTCCTGCAATCATCTCTATAGTTTCATTAGGATCTCATATGTTCGTCATCAATTAGCCAAAACCCACAAGGGATATCCTAGATGCACTTACATTAACCCAAGGAGAAATCAGAGTAAGAACTCAGTCGATTACATTGTGAAGCTCCAGGTGCCACAGAGGCGAAGCCGCTTCGAAGCGGGGCTAGAGCCAGAGCCCGATGGACCCAATGTGGTCAGAGCCCCCAGCCCCCCAGGGGCTTGGGCTGGCACCTCCCTGGCCGGAGTGTCCCTTGACATGGAGGGGCCACCAGATCTTGGCCCCGTGCTTGGCGCCGAAGTGGGGAGGTAGCCCCCCGGAACTGGCACCCGTCGGAGGTTCCTGAGCCAGAGGAGCTGGCCCTCCGGAGGTCCCGACGTGACTTCTGTCACCCCACACCAGTTTTCTCTTCCGACTGGAGGGCTCCGCCGACACCTCGCCCCTGCCGGAGCTAGCGGCTTCACCTCCCTGTCTTGGGGGAACAGGGGCTGGCCCCTCAGAAGCCCCTGGAACGGTGATCGTGGAGGGAGCACGCTTCTTCACAACTCCGATATCGTCTAGCGTTGGCATCAACTTCCGGGGCTCCCGACGGAACTCAGGAACTAGGTTCAATGGCGGGAAGGACTCAGGGGGCTTCAGGGAGTCAAGCAGTATGTTGGTTTTGCTCTGGAATTTCTTCAGTAGAGTCTTCAGAGCTTCGTCCCTCATCTGGGAATCACCACCGCGCGACGTGAATGTCCATGCAAACCGTTCCCTAAACTTTAGTGGAGCCCACCTATTCCTCAGGAAGTTCCCAAAGACCATCTGGGGGGGGGGGGGGTCACACCGCTGGCAACGCAGCCTTCGATCCTTGTCACAATGGGCTTGTACGCTGCCGGCAGCTCCGGGAGCTCATTCCAGAGGTCGGTGTCCACGTTAGGGAGGCCCTCTAGCAGGTCCAGCTTCTCATGATTGTCCACGGTGATGATCACCCACTCCTTCTTTCATTCATCCCATTTGCCGGAGGGAAAGGTTTGCAAGTACATGAAGGGGCACCTCTTCCGCTTCACAAAGTAGTACAACCTGATCATCTCGTTCCCTTTCCCGGTGGTCTGCAGGGTGAAGATGCACCGAAAGAGCTCTAGGATGGGCTGCACCCCCACCCACATCTCGCAGAAGTGAATGAAGGTAGTGACCAACAAAAGGGAATGGGGGTCGAGGAATTGTAGCTGGATGCCATAGAACTGCAACAGTGTCATTAGGAAAGATGAGAAGGGGGGAAGCAAGCTGACCATGGTGTATCCTTGTAAGTAAACCATATCATCGGCATTCTTATTCTCAAAGGGAAGCTCGCTAGGGCGTATCCTTTCATTGAAGGAGTCATGGGACCACCCCATGTAGGCGCGAACCTTCTTCAGCTCCTTCTCATTCTTGATCTTGCTGGCAGGAAGACCCAACTCCATTGTAACAAAATGGAGCAGGGGATGGTTGTGGAAGGGCTAAGGCTCAAAGCATGAGAATGCGAGGAGGCAGGAGGGTCCTGAGCGCGAGTGCGAGTGGAGGCGTAAAGGGCTCACAACCTGTGCTAGTCCCCTCCTTAAGAATACTTCCGCGACAATGGAAACATCGGACACTACGATGCTGAAGCTACCCTCGCGATGACTGGTGGGCCAGGATCCGATTTGGCCGAAAAGCCTAAGTGACCGCCTCGAGGAAACCACCTCCGTAGGGGAAAGTTCGAAACCTAAGGGCGGCGACATGATGGGCGCGTAAGACCGAAATGAAAATCGTATCGAGAACCAGAGCCAGTTGATGGCGTGATATGTGCAGACAAGATTTTGTCCGCTGCATTGAAAGGAAGTCCCTAAAGTCGCGGCACGAGGATTCAAAATGGCCCCACCTCGGGTATAACCACTTAATCAAGGAAGCTCCTTCCCAAGATGGGCCCGGGGGCCACTGTCGGTACTTGGCGAATCGGGTACCCATAGATACAGGGAAGAGGACGAGCAGGGCCTCGCCTGTCATGGAGGTGGGCCCCAGCGTAAGCCACGTGGCGCGAGGCTCCTGGCTCCTGGGCCAACCTCTCTGCTAAGGGTAGGTCTGACCCCGCCACGAATTTGGTACCTCCAGATCAGCCTCTACACTAAGAGGAGGCCCGGAGGCCCCGCACACGTCACAGCTCCAGGCCGGACCTCTCCATTGAGGACGCGGGCAGCGCAGCCACATCTCCCGTAGCTCTGGACCCGCAGCTCCGGACCTACCACCCCGGTGGGGAGGTCCGGCGCTGCCACATGTCCTGCGGCCCCGGACCCGCCACCCTGGTGAAGAGGGTTCGATGTTGCCACGTGCTCTGCAAGCTTCAGACCCGCCTCCTCGATGAAGAGAGGTCCAAAGTAGATGCGTGTCGTACGACATCTGACATAGGCCTCCCTGTGTCAGACGGACCCAGGCTGAACCGCTTGGTTGACGACCACCGGATAATGGAAGGAAGAAGGAGTAAGGTAAGGCACATCCACCGTGTCCAAGTAGTAAACACTCGCGCCTTACCTAGGTGAGCAGGGGTGTGCGTTCGTAAGTCAAGAGGCTTGTACCCAGTCTTGTGATAACAGACTGGTGCCGAACTACTGCGTACGATGGGCGAATGAGAGGTCGCGACAAGACAGACGGGACACGACCAACCATGATGAGAGGCTATGTGTAGCCCTGCAGCATGGCATGGCCAGGCAGCACATTGAAGCCATTGTCAGGAGATAGCATTTACTCCCAGATCTTAGATTGGATTTGGTTACTTCCGGGGCCACCTGTCGGGACCCAGGGTCCCACTTGTAAGCTGCTCGGCCTTGGTCTATAAAAGGACTGAACAACCATCGACTTAGATCATCTTGGCTCAAACCCAGACACACGCTCGAACAATACAACACACAAATCACCGTGGAGTAGGGTATTATGCCCAAGCGGCTCGAACCATGTAAATCCCTTGCATTCATCATTCACTGCGCTTGATCTTGCTAGGACTAGCCCCCTGAAATTACATCGAACCTCTGTGGGCTGCTTCCGAGCAGGTTCGGGGGAGGTGTCAGTTTAGACACCTCAACAAGGCCCAATAAACTATATGCCAAGTGCGCTCCCAGCAGCGGGTGTCGTGGTGGGCGGCCACACCAGCCCTTGCGGCCGGCGCCGCCCCTGTTCCTCCCTCCCTCCCCTCTGGTCTCCTCCCCTCTGGAACCCCTCTCCCGCCACCCTTCTCCGGTCGCCGCTGTGCCGCGTCCCGCGGATCTGGTGCACCCGCCGGCGGTCTTGCGACCAGCGCGCCGGCCGAGTCCGGCCTTCCCACTGGTTCCCTCGTCCATCCTCTCCTCATTCTCCCCCTCTTCTCCTCCAAGGTGCGTCCCTCCGCCCCTCTCTTCCCTGCAACATCCACCTCCGCTCCAGCGAGATCTGGCCGTCCCTAGTTCGCCTCTGGCTGCGCCGCCAGTGACAGTCGTGCGGCCAGTGCGCCGCCCCTCCCCTTCCTTCCCTCTGGTACTCCCCCCTTCCTCCCCTCGCCCTCAACTGTCCCTCGAACCATGTCCTCTCCGCTAGTGTCTGCACCGGGCGGGCCAGTCCTGGTCGTATCTCCACAGTGCTCAGCTCTGACCATCCTTTCCGCTGACTCCTCTCCCTCTCTGCTCCCCTTGTCTTTGACCCCTCCGCCTCACTTGGTAGCTACTCCAGCACCCTTGCTTGCAGAACCCTCCCCTGCTACAGTCGCTGCCACTGCTTCTTCGAGGGAAGTTTCATCCCCTGTGCAGCCTTGCACCTCCTCCCCCACCACCACCTCCGGATTCTCCTGGGTGCGCAAGGGTTGGTTGGCAGCTCCAAAGTCCAAGCCCGGGTTTCCTGCGCCGGAGTCTTCCATGTCGGCCGACTCCTTGGTAACCATGCTGATTTCCCGCCCGACTCCTTCCGCCACCCTCGCTGCTTCCCAGGTACATGTATTGCCCCACATCACTCCTCCACTATTGCCAAAAACTCTCCTCCGGTCCTACACCCGCCCACCCCCCAGGCCGCTGTCTCGGTCTCCACCGAGGTCGCCACCCCCACTGTCATCTTCTCCTCCCGTCATGCCTTCTCCTCCACCTTTGGGCTCTGTATTGGGGCTCCCACCCGCCCCTTTCGGGCCTCCATGCAAACTTGCTCTCTTCGCCAGCGAAGGCAAGAAACATTCTGCTGTTGGTCCCCATCATTGGGTTGCTCGGTGAGTGCCTACTGATCTGATCGGCAAGTGCTTCAACTGCCTCTCCTTCGACCACACCGCTGCAAGGTGTACGGAGGCCACTAGATGCTTCCGTTGCAAGGGGGAAGGCCACAAAGCACGCAACTGCGTTCTTCCTCATCGCCGCCCATCAGCAAACTCATCAACTGTTGTACCTTCTCCCTTGACATCTCTTGCTACTCCTTCAAGATTTCTAGAGGAAGTTTGCATCACCACTAGCTCGGGAAAGTTGGAGTGTGAATGCCCTAGCTGCCCATTCTTCCTGGCTGCATCTACTTTGGCTGCCTCTTCTCGAGCTTCATTTCCCAAAGCCAATATTTGTCGAGTGACCTTCCACTTTGACAAGGAGCCTACTCTCAAGTTGGCATTGGGGTCCTCTACCAAGAATGAGAAGGCTACAAGGTTACACTCTTCGGCTACCGATGCTCATATGGGTTATCCAGAGGTCGTGGAGCACTTGGATGATGAATGGGACCCTATGATTCTGGAAGCTTCATTCCCACTTGTGCCACCCTCCTCCTTTCCTCTTTGTGGTGTAGTTGGTTCGGGTGGTAGTGACTCATTTCATGTTGTCACTGCATAGGTCACCGGTTGGTCCTCCTCCTCTCTGTTGCCTCTCTAGGTGGTAGAGGTTGTTGATCGTTTGTTTTATTTCTCTCCTTTTTTATTATGTCAGTTTGTATCGGTCGTGCCAGACAATTGGAATGAGTTGTAGGTCTAAGCCTTGTTGCCTCTTATCTCAAGAGTGACACACTTTACCTCTCCCTACCAATCTTGCATTTGGTGTCTGTAATGTGGTTTTAACACCACCCTATTAATAATTAATATATTCACTGCTGGAGTTTCCCTTGCAGTTTCGGTTAAAAAAAACAAAGTTATGAATGTGGAAATTCTTTCTTATATATGATTACAGTATCCAATAAATTTCGTGTGTCATGCACTCATCCTGACCAATCAGTTTCAACAAATATAAACCTCATATCAAAGTCACAAACTACTATAACATTCCAAAATGGATAATCATGTCTTTAAATATATTTTGTTTGTTCAAATTCTGAGACAGTAAGCAGTATATGTGTAGCATCAATTGCATCAATGTAGCCTTTGAAATGAGACCAAAACTTTGGTGTAGTGTAACTTATGGTGAACCATAATAAATTGTGAATCCTTTGACCTTATAATGTCACAACACAAACTTAGGACATATTTTATAACATCTGAAAACTCTCTACTAACAGTTTCTAATGAGTGACCAACTTTATTTTTCACTTGCCTAAAAGATTGAGGTGCACCACAGGTCCACAAAAAACATTTCTAATGCTTCTTTTGTACACATACATCTACTTTATTCCAACCCATAATCTTGTAATACTGTTTTATGAAGTTGTAGAAAAATTAACCTTGTCATTCTAAACATATTGTAACACTACTGGATTTTGTAGTTGCAACTCAATCCATTGAATTCTAATCATAACAGGAATATTTCTTTTCATTATGTTCTTATCACTGGAAGCTGCGCCCATGTACTCTAATGCAGCATATGGCACCATAAATCATCATCACTTGCATGATCAACATTATAATCATTAGAGATGCTCACCATCATGTCATAAAACCCCATTTCAAAAGTAAATACAAGATAAAATGTCTCATACATGATAAAAAGCCTCAACAACGCATAATAAATTGTCTCATAAATAAGAATAAAAATATCTCAAAATAGAATAAATGATAAAATGTATCACACATAAAACACATAATAAAATATGTCTCACACATAAAACACATAATAACATATCTCACACATAGAACACATAACAAAATGTCTCATACATAAAAAACACAAGAAAATGCTTCGCACAAAAAACACATAATATAATATCTCAAACATAAAACGTTTAAACACTAACGATACTAGTGCTTTTTATTGTCTTCTCGTTCCCTCCTTATCCAATTTAACCTCCCACTTGATGTCTTCAAAGTAATGAATACATCACAATTCTCTTTGTTTTTAAGAAGTTGTGTCACATAGTAGTGTTCATCACTGCCTTCTTCAGCCCCATCATTAATGATTTGATCTAACATATTACCAATCTCTTCTCTAACACTATCAATAACTTGTGAGATGGCTGAATTATTGTTACTTTGCAACCTTCTTCTCATATGCTTCCACTAAATGCTTCATATATTGATCTCTCATGTTCTTTTTCTTCTTTCCCCTACGAGAATATGGTGCTGGCCTTTTTCCGGAAGTGAGCTTGCTACTTTGGTCAGCTTCCCCCTCCCCCTCCCCCTCGCCATCACCATCAGCTTGAGTAGCTCGAGCGGCAGCACCACTTGATGGAACAAATGAAGTTCCGTTTATAATGCTAATAGTGTTGATGATCTGCATATGATCCTCATCCTGAAGTGGTACATCTTCGAAACTGTACAACCTGGCATAGTCTAAAAAAACACAACACATTGGTTATTGCAATTTGTTTGAAACAGGTAACTTAGATATGAACTGAATAATGACAAACTCGATGTGTGCTCATATTATTTTGCTCTTGCCACCAAGCAGTCTATAACTCTAGATATAAAATATGGTTTTACCCGTTGCTATCTTGATGTTTTTATATTTCTGGTTTACTTTCTCATGAACTTATTGTCTTTGGTATCATAATTCTTCTTAGCCATACAGACACCCGGACACAATGTAAATGCAGCTTCAGATTTCAGGGTGCACAAAAATGCAATTCCTCAACAAACAATCAGTACAGCACTACAGCCTAATATTGAGCAGTCATTTTAACAATCTGCTAGTGCTATCTACCAGACAATAACAGTACCAGGCTACCAGCAACAGAAATGGCACCCAAACAAAGAAACTGGTACAGCAAACACTAGAGTGCCCCCAATCTAGTAGACAGTTTCTGGAATAAAGATTTTGTGGGTGGTGAGTTCTCGTCCATGGTAGTGAAGTATATAGAATGATTGTTGGTAGTGCGTGGTGAAGCTGTTACCGGGGTGAGTGTTATATAGACGAGCGGATGATGGTGTATGTACCTAGTCTATAAGAAAATTCATCGCTGACATGTATAAGTGTGAAATGACATTTCACGGGTCTGACACGGAGCAGTGCAATTTTGTATGTCTCTTGTACGAGATTCGCCTGACATGGAGTATGAGATTCGTCTGACACGGAGCAGTGCAATTTCGTATGTCTCTTGTACGAGATTCGCCTGACATGGAGTATGAGATTCGTCTGACACGGAGCAGTGCAATTTCGTATGTCTCTTGTACGAGATTCGCCTGACATGGAGTATGAGATTCGTCTGACATGTAGCAGTGCACTACTTAGTTGTCAGACGAATAATCCAAATAGCCTCCCTGCAAAGTTTCAAGATTTTTGAATCCTTTTTGCTATTTTATTTCAGACGTTCAGGAAATTTCAATAAAATTCAAATCCGAATTTTAAAAAATTTTCAAAAAAAAAAATAAAATAACATCTGACCATACCATTGTGTTCTGCATGTTTCGCTTGACATATCTACAAAGTTTCATATTTTTTGAAAGTCATCATCTATTTTTAATTGAATAAATAAACTGGTTGTTTATGTCGTATGAGGCACATACGACGGTTCTGTGCATGTCGTATGGGCCTCATACGACATGCCACCGTGGCCGGTTTCGGCCCCGCTGGACGGCCCAGCCGACACACGTGGCATGAGCCACCACCAATGTCGTATGGGCCTCATACGACATTTGCATGTCGTATGGGCCTCATACGACATCCATTATGTCGTATGAGACTCATACGACGGCCGGTCAGATTTGAAAAAAATTTGAATCGAGGGTTATTAATATAAATTTGGATTAAAATACGTATATTAAAAAAAAAGTTCCTGCTTCGTATTTCTTTTGGTTCCTGCCTTCGTGCTACGTAATTCTCCCTCAGCAACAGACTAGTATCTAACCAATCAAGTTACAATTAATCCCCCTCAGCCCCCGATATTTCTTGCTGTGTCATCATTTATTTTGTTCATTGAGGTTTGGTCTTTCGGATAAATTAGTAATGCTTCAATTTATGTAGTAAAATGCTGATTCTGGGTTTCAGATAGCATATCTACTGAGATTAATTTATGTTGCTCGTGTAGATAGAGAAAAGGTTCCAATCCCCGAGGGATTGCAACCTCCAATGTGTTTCTGTGGCACTGATTGTAGGTTTGTAAGAGATCTTCGACCTGGTTACTCGTATGGTTGCCGGCTTTGGATGTGCGACAACTACGAGTACGATCCTCCTCACAGGACGTGCCCATTTCTTCCAGGTGGTAGGAAACAGGTAATATGCAACATTACTTATGTTTTATGCATGCTATAGAATCTAATATTTTGGACAAACACTTGTGCAGTCGCCGCCACCTCTATGCGACTTCAGGAACTACATCGACCAGGAACAATCGGCAGAAGACGCCGCAGAGGTTGAGAGAATGGCTCGACTTGCATATTGGAAGTTCAAAGAAGAAAGAGAGTGGGATGAAAGAATAGAGCAAGAGAGGAGGAATAGAGCTGCACAGGAGGAGCGTCGTCGCAAGAGGCAAGAAGAAATTCGACAATGGAGAGCAGAGTGTGAGCGCAAAGCTGCAGAGGAGGAACGCGTCGCAGCACAAGCACGAGAGGTTGAGCGAGAACGCATGCGCGAGAGAGCTCGTCGCGCAAAAGAAGCCGGTCCGAATGCTTTGCGTAAGGGAAAATACCCCCGTTGCACTCAGTAGCAACTTGGGTAATTCAACTAAGGCGTGTTAGAATTAGATCGGCGTATCTTTAGTGCGTCGTACACACGCCATTTGTATCACCTATTTTACATTTTGTTCCAGAAATATGTGCACTTATGTTTTGCCTCATGTACCGTAGTAGTAGACTGGTAAACAACATGCACATACTTTCGAAACTACGTAATTTCATTTTATGTAACCGCCGCCGAGCTTACAATTAATTATCTTCAATTATTATGCATTTGTATAAATTTATACATTAATTGTATCATTTTCCAAACTATGCATTTCTAATCACTATAGGATTTAAAAAAAAATTGATACTCCCATTAAACTCTCATATATTATATTCATAACTTATTTTTTATACTCCACAAAACTTACATTACAATAACCTATATGAACATTTATGTCGATTCTAACTACAAATATTTGTAAACAAAAAATAAAACTGAATACATTTTACAAATTTGCAGAAACGTGATCGTATTGCCTAATAACACATACAATTACTCTAGTTTCTACATACTAAACATAGATAAAGTTCATTGATTTCAAAACTTCACAATGTATTCTCTATTTTCTACTTTAGAAGTTTTTAGCAAATTGGTCTACAAATATTTTAAAATTTTTGACTAAAATCCATTACAAGATGGTGGTTCAACACGGGCTAGGGTTAGGGCACGCACGCATGTCGTACGTGCCCCATACGACGGTTCTGTTCATGTCGTATGGGGCACGTACGAAATGCTCATTCTCCTGACATGTACCAGTGAACTGTCGTATGTGTCTTTTACTAGTCCTAAGTGCAACAATATGTCCTGTGAATGTCCTCACCACAAGTGAAAATGTACTAGTTACGAACTATGTTTCATTATTCCATCAAATGTATCGTTTAAATGTTCCTATGCCTTCAATTTCAATAAGATACTCGTTTGCTTCAGTTTTTTAAGTAACACGTAGTATGTAATACTTCCTTTCCATGCGAAACACCATAGAAATAGAAACATAATGAAGTAATATAATAGAACATAAGTTTTTTACATCATAAGTCACACGTGGCAGCGAGCACTGCTGACCCCCAACTGTACTGAGGCATGTCCTGTGGTGTGGACTCAGCTACAACTCTAGCAAACGGAATAAGATGTCTATCCACCGAGTCGCCATGGCTGTTGGTGAACAGAATCGACCCAAACAACCACAACAAGTATGCCTCCAAGTATCTAGTGACCGTGTCATCATCTGCGTCTGGATGCATAGTACTCAACTGCAAGTAAAATAAATGGAATTTGTTAGTTTACTGCATGGTATGAAACATTTGAATTGAAAATAAGAAAGAATACCTCGTAGCAAGACAACCATCTCTTTGACGGACCGTGGTGCTGGCCGTCCTCAAGAGCAGGTACGGGATCAACATTAGCGACCCGTTGCACGTTCTGAAAACGTGCGACCATCTGCGCACGCCAGGTGGGTGTGTCCTCAGGTGCAGAAACAGCCGCACCTGCGAGAGGAAGACCCAACAGGAAAGACACGTCCTCCAACGTGACGGTCATCTCCCCACACGGTAAGTGAAACGTGTGCGTCTCCGGTCTCCAGCGATCAGTCAACACACTCAAGAGGGCTTTGTCGAAGCTAAAACGGTACTTGCGATCCTCCGGATCAAACGGTCTCCTCTCAACTAGCCGACATATGGGCAGCAGACCTGCTGCACTCCACCTGATTACAAAACAAATCGGATGAGAACATGTTTTCATGTACATTGGATCATGAAGTATGAAAGAAAGAAGTACCTAGGAATCCATCGATCGTCTATTTTCCAGAATTTCATAGGAACCTGGGGACGAAGGACGGGCAACTCCTGACCTACGGAGACTCGGTAACCGCGGTGCGTCAAGTCAACTCGAGACGAAAGAAGATCGAGACACTCTCGCTGTGGGCCGGCCATACCTACATTGTCAAGTATAGAAAAAATTATAACATGAAGTGCATTTTGAGCTAAAGTTAAATGACATCAACAACATATTAACATACATAACATGAAGTTCATATGCATCTAACTGGAGTTCACATAACATCATAACATAATCCAAATACATAACACCGATACACTTAGTTCACTTAACATCGATAGAGTAAGTGCTACAAATACATAAAATACTTGACATCACATCGCATCGCCATCTCCATCCCTAAACGTAGTTGTCTTCCTAGCACGAGGACGCCGTCCACTCTGCGGATCCCCAGAAGGTCCAGCTTCAACCACATTTGGCTCTGTATGTTGTCCACTATACGGGCATACATATGATTTGCAATGAAATCTGAGGTCAAAGCACCGTTGCACTTCTCCAATTCCTGCAACTGACATGTGTGATCAACCATTTTTGAAACTTTCCAAAGCTTCGTCCACTTCTCCTCGAAACCATGAACTCGAAAAGGACAAGTTGGGAACACACATTTCACATCATATAATTTTGGACTAGACTTGTAAACTGTAAATGATCTCTGCACAGACAAAGACCAATATTTTACTGCATCTTTCAAACCATCTTTGTCTTTAAAAATATCTCCTTGTGTTAACTGGTTCTCATGATATCCAGATAACCCAGAATATTTTTCTGCAGCTGCTAAATTACTTGGGATTGCATTGTTCCAGTCTGCAGGAATGATAATATCATTCCCATCATCAGAAGAGTCATCTTCAATAACATTTTCATATTCCATGTCCTCAATTCTAATTTGTTCAACTAAATCTTCGATGTGCTCTCCTTCATCAGCGACACCAAGTGGATCTTCTTGCATCTGGTTCACTCCGCCTTCGACCTCTACCTCAGTATCTTCCATATCGTCTGCTTCAGCTGAATCTTCAACTTCTTTCGTTTCTGCTTGCGCAAGAAACACCAGCGGCCAACCCCGCTCCACAACTGTATCTACCCATTTCCTCCAATTTTGTGTCCCCTTAATAGGAACGAAATCCCAATAACATCCATCTCTTGCTCGATTAATCAATCCTTTCAGTTTCACTTGATATACTTGTTCATCAAGGTTTAACGTTTTAATCAGCCATTTCTCCAGACTACCAAATGACCTCTCATTTGGTCTTGCTATCCCCCTCACCAACGACGTCCAAGCAGACATATCAACCCCAGTTGACCCATAAACAAGCGTGCCTTCTCCGTAGAAAATACGAAACATTAATTTGTCCGACATTCCTACTGTATTCAATATAAACAAACGTATTATAATCTACTCTAACCAAATTAATTTGACTCTATAAAATGTATATATTTGCCACACATTTGTAACTACAGGAGCAATTTTACGCTCCTCTGTATAACAATATTTTATAAATACTAATAAAACATAATATAATATATATTACACATTTATAAACTGAAAAAACATATCAAAAAACGAGTACATTTTAATTAAACGAATAATACATTAAGAAAACATGCTGCAATAATGTACTCTACCGTAATCATGACATTCGCATGAATATTAACAAAATTCATATTAAACTATATGCATGAACCATATAAATTCATATAATATTGACAACAATCGCGTGCACAACGAGTAACAATATACAATTATATTATATTGACAACAATACACTATATGCATGAACAACGTGTACAAAAATTAAATACAATAAACTATGTCGCGTGTGTTATCAACACTATACATTCATACAAACAAATATCATAATATAATACGCATTCATATTATATTGACAACAAAACAACACAAATGTACGGTGGCAAAATCAATACCGAAGTCGCAAGGATCCGAGGACGACGGATCGGAGACGAAAAAGGTGAGAGTAGCGAGCGTCGGAGGCGCCGTGCGGGAGCGGTGGAGGTCGCGGGCGGCGCGGGCTGGGAGGGAGGCAGGCGGCGGGCTGGGAGCGAGGCAGGGGCGGGGCAGCGCTTTATAACCGGCAGACCGTCGTATGAGCCTCATACGACGGTTCGCCCGTTACCGCAAGTCGTATGAGGCTCATACGACGTTCGCTGCCGCCTCGTTTTCCGCGGCGACCGTTGGCCGCGTGGCAGACACGTCGGACCGTCGTATGAGCCCCATACGACATTCAGTACGTCGTATGCGACTCATACGACGGTGGGTCAAATCTGCAAATTTTTTAAATCGACGGTTATTAATAAAATTTTGGATTAAAAATCGTATATTAAAAAAAATTCTACGAAGCAGGACGGCAGGAACCAACGAAAATACGAGTTTGTTACTTACCGTTCGGGGGGCAGAGGGCGATGCCTGGGGCTGGGCACGAGGGTGGCGTGCCGACTGGAGGCCGGCAGCGGCGGGAGGGCGCCTCGCGCGGCTGACAAGTCTGGCGAGGCGGCGGCTATCGGGACTCTAATTTGTTAAAGCCAGGGATTCTGAAAAGCCGTCTTATTGTTTGTGGGCTTTTTTAATAATCGGCTTAGGGATAAGTAAGAATTAAATAAATATTTTTTAGATGATAGAAAAAAATATCGACCTTCCTTGATGATGAGGTTATGGCCACGTTATTACAACACGATACTTATATGATCCCTTAACTGTTACTAAACCTACTCATGATCATGGACTCTAGCAACTGCTTCTCAAATTGTTTTGGTGCGTTCCTCACATCTTTGCAGTGATCCTCAAGTTCTTCACCGATATATTCCTCTAAACAGATTTGCATATGTGCTTAATGGACACTTGTCAAATGCAATATCATGCTCACCCAGATAGGCCAGTATAATGCTCAAGCATCTGTAATCAATAATTTTTTGTTCTCACATTCATTTTAGATATCCAATTATTAAATATTTAGGCGAGAATTTGGTTTATTTTCACCCATAAACTGATTATAAATGATTAAATATTTAGGTGATATTTTGGTTTATTTTCACCCATAAACTGATTATAAATGAAACCAAACAGAGAAAAATGTCTTTGTTGCGGCTTTATTTTTTCTCGTTTTCCTTTGGAGATACGAGCAGTGTAGATCTTATCTGTCCGATAACGAGTTTGGATGAGGATTAAAGTTTCACTTTGCGAGGAATATTGAAGGTCTAGTTTTCTATTTCTATTATTATTTTTTAGAAGAGGCAACATAAATTTATCGAATACACCATGACCCTCGTCATAGGGATAGCCAGGAAGAGGATAGATTGAGCGCTAAAAGTCCTAAAGTCTTACTCATGAAATACAATATGATGCACAAATACGAAAATTGCTAAATCTATCTATCTACTATCATTTTTTCCTTAAATTATTATTGCCAGTCGAATTGGATGTTTCTGCACAAGGGGGGCAGCATTTCTTGGTAACTATTGTCACCAATACCTTGCGTTGACATTAAGGAAAAGTAATGCTACTTTCCGGTAGCCTTGGTCCTTTCTCCGAAGTCCCAAAGCTCCACTTATTTTTTATTGTCTTCTATTTTGCAAAAACATGTTCCACGACAATGCTATAAGTTCTTATTCATTAAATATTATATTACATATACATGAGAACCCTATAAGTGAAAGAATAACTAAATCACGGAAAGTGTACTCTTTTCTTACTCAAATAAGGGTACATTGTTCATATAGAAATACTATTCGTCATGTATCTGAAGTCTAAGAACTTTTCAGGTGCCCATTAGATTTGTTTTGGAATTTGTGCGCCTCAACCTTATCTTCTTTCCAACCTCTCGTGACTCCAAACTCCATCGGGGCATCGGGCACCCAACCTCTACCCACTTCAGATAGATGCTCAATCTTGTTAATTTTTGTCGGTACCCTAGAAACCGTACACCCCTTGAGGTTATAAAGATCTCAAAGGAAAATCATCTACTTGGTTTGAAGACCCTCGAAGGCCCACGTGTCAGACATAACCGGACCCGCTTCTCCAACATGGTTAATCCCTAGGTCGCCACGTGTACAACTAAACCGGAGCTGCCGCCCACAAGGGGGAAGCTCCGGACCATGTACCAAAATGGCACCCCCGGACTTAGCCCCTGACCGAGAGAAGCTCCGGACCTGACACGTGTCGCGCAGTCCCGGAGCTACCTGTTTCCCACAGTAAGCTCCGGAGCTGCCACGTGTCCAATCGTCGGATCTTCAGCTTCTAACCTCCGGAAGACCCCGCAACGGCTCCGGATCTTCCAAGGAGAGCCAAGGACTTCAAGACTCGATTAAGTGTCATTAATGCCATATTAATGACACTTAAACGGACGATCTTAACACCAGTAACGGTGCTGTCAAAGCCCGTTACAGGATCATTAAGAGCAATTAAGCGTGTATCAATACTAGTAACCGTCGGGGCCACATGTCGGGCCAGGCTAACCTGTAACGGCCTGCCCTTGTACTATAAAAGGACAGGCCAACGATACACATGGGGGACACTTAGACACACACGCGCCTCATACGCTCATCACAAGCTCATATTGCTAATACAACACCAACACACCCGTGGAGTAGGGTATTACGCTCAGGCGGCCCGAACCACGTAAATTCTTGTGTCTCCTGTGCCAATTCTTATTCACCTTCTTGAATCTCCGCGCGCCCACACCGAACATCAAACTCCCCTATCACTTCAGTAGTGTAGGGAGATCTGCCGGTTCCAAACCACCGACAGTTGGCGCGCCGGGTAGGGGGGCCTAAGATTTTGAGAATGGTGAACTCTGCTTCTGGATCATCCAACGGCCAACCTGCTGCTCAGGTTGTTGGGGGCAATCCCTCCAACAAGCAGCCACCTGCAGTAGCCTCATCACCAGCAGGAGTCACACTCCCACCTCCACCATCTCCTCCAGCAAATCGTGCTGGGCAGCGTGATGGTGCGCCGGCGTCAATCACTGCGTCGGCAAATCATGACAACCCGGAACACGCGCTTCATGCAGCGCGTGCTCTTCTTCAACGTCCACCACCTCCGGATGCATCTCGGGATGCACTGGAACAGTGGAGGGCCGATGTGGAGCATTTGGTTGCAGCAGCAGCCGAACGCCTCAGCAACCAGGGTCCTCCTCCTTCAGGAAGAGCCCCGTCGCAGCGGCGGACTTTGTCTGGAAGACTTGGTCCGCATGTCTCCAATAGCAGGAGACATGTTGCATCACAACAAGTGACGTCATTGCCCTCCGGGGCTCGACGCACTCACACGGTATCCAGGCTTTCGACTCACGACCTCCGGGCGGAGCTTGATCGCCGATATCGCCAGCAGGACAGCCGAGTCCATATTGAGCGTGCCCGTGAAAGACGGGAAGCTCAGGACCTTTCTACTCTTGAAGGGGTAGGAGGAGGCTGTTCAGCCTTGGCCATGCACCTGCGCATGGTTAGATGGCCACAGAAGTTCCGACCTCACCTGCTGGAAAAATTCGATGGGACTGTCGATCCCGCCGAATTTCTTCAGATATACTCCACTGCAATCTTGGCAGCCGGAGGAAATGAGGCCGTGATGGCCAATTACTTTCCAGTGGCCCTAAATGGGACCGCTAGGTCCTGGTTTATGAGCCTTCCACCCAACTCTATCAACAGTTGGGAGGAGCTGTGCCGTCAGTTCACTGCCAACTTCTGGAGTTCATATGCAAAAAGGGGGAGAATCCATGCGGTCATTCATTCAAAGGTTCTCTCAGGTACGAAACACTATCCCTTCTATCTCTAGCGCCTCTGTCATTGTGGCATTTAGACAGGGCGTACGGGACAAGAAGATGTTGGAGAAGCTGGCGATCAAGGAGATCACCAGCGTCACGGAACTCTTCAGCTTGGCAGATAAATGTGCCAGAGCTGCGGAGGGCCGTGAAATGCACTCCAAACCAGCCGCAGAGGATCACAAGAAACCCTCCAAAGAAGAAGTCGCTACCTCCGGGAGTGGCAAGAAGAAAAAGAAGACCAACGGCAAGAAGAAGTCGTCGGCCGGCACATCCAACGTTGCAGCTGCTGCAGCTCCGGGTGGCCGGGGGCCACGCCCCGAGAAGCGACCTCGACCGTCTTCTAAAGACGGTGGCAAACCCAAAGTGTGGTGTCCCATTCACAAGACGGGCAGCCACAGTTTGGAAGACTGCCGGGAGGTCCAAAACCTTGCCGAGCGCTACAACAAACGCCGGGAAGAATCTCCTTTC
Organism: Tuctoria greenei; assembly: GCA_036927565.1. Classification (NCBI taxonomy): domain Eukaryota; kingdom Viridiplantae; phylum Streptophyta; class Magnoliopsida; order Poales; family Poaceae; genus Tuctoria; species Tuctoria greenei. Next base: position 123,587,515 of record JAYESD010000006.1, read on the forward strand.
CGACAAAGGGAAGGAAAGCAAAAGGTCGACGAAGCTCCGGCTGAAGAGGAGTTAGGGTTCCAGGATCCCAAAAAGGTCCTGAAGGCCGTCTACACCTCCGTCGACGATGATTCTGACGTCTCTGATAACGAGCGCCGGAAGACCATGAACACCATTTTTGGTGGATCATGGGATATCACCTCCCGTCGCGTCATCAAGACTATGCGTCGGGATATGGCCGCTGTAGCCCTTGCAGTCAGGCCGGAACCTCACCGAAAGTGGATGGACACGACCATCACTTTTGATGCTTCGGATTGTCCCCAGAGCATGGTTGGAGCAGGACAGTTACCCTTGATGGTATCTCCTACCATCAACAACATCCAGCTCCACCACGTCATGGTAGACGGAGGTTCGGGGCTTAACCTCATCAGCTTTGAAGCTTTCACTAAGCTTCAGCTCCGACCTTCGGATCTCCACCCCTCTCGACCTTTCTCCGGAGTAGGTCCAGGGGCCATCACCCCACTCGGAGCTATTACTCTCCCTGTTACCTTCGGGACACGGGAGAAGTACCGCACTGAGAAGTTGGTCTTCGACGTCGCACAGATCAACTTACCCTTCAATGCCATCCTGGGTAGACCTGCCCTGTAAAAATTCATGGCGGCTGCTCATTATGGCTATCTGGTGTTGAAGATGCCAACGCCAGTAGGCGTTCTCCGGATCCACGGAGATCGCACCGCAGGAGTAACTGCACTGGAAGAACTCCATGCGCTCACCACAGCGCAAGAGGAGGACTCCAGGCAGGAGCAAGCTCCAAAACCCCCAAGCATTCGGCAACGAGGCTCGACTTCTGCACCTCGAGAGCAGCCAAGCAGCGACACCGACATTCCCGTCAAAGTCGTCCAAATTGGTTATGATGCCACTCAAACCACCCGTATATCGGGAGGATTGAACGACAAATAGGAACTCGTGCTCATCACTTTCCTCTGGGCTAACGTTGACGTGTTTGCTTGGCAACCGTCACAAATGCCTAGGATCCCCAAGGAAGTGATTGAGCACAATCTGAAGATCTACCCCGATGCTCGGCCTATGCATCAGAAGCCTCAGAAGCAACCCGTAGAGTGACAGAACTTCATCCGGCAAGAAGTGAAGAAGTTGCTCGAAGCCGGATTCATCCGAGAAGTCTTCCATCCAAAATGGCTGGCGAACCCAGTCGTTGTGCCTAAGGCCAGCGGGAAGCTTCGGATGTGCATCGACTACACCACACTAAATAAGGCATGTACAAAAGATCCATTCCCACTACCTAGAATAGATCAGATAGTGGATTCCACCTCCGGGTGTGAATTACTGTGTTTCCTAGATGCATATTCCGGATATCATCAAATCAGGATGTCTAGGGAAGATGAAGAGTATACTTCATTCATCACAGTAGATGGATTGTATTGTTACACAGCCATGCCCTTTGGTCTCAAGAATGCAGCTTCAACTTTTGTACGAGCTATATACAAAACTTTTGAAGAACTTATTAGAGACATAGTGGAAGTGTACGTCGATGACATCGTGGTCAAGGTCAGGAACAAGGAGTCACTCCTTGACACCTTGCAGGCTGTCTTCGACAAGCTGCGGGCTACCCGCACGAAGCTAAACCCAGACAAGTGTGTCTTTGGGGTTAGCTCCGGAAAACTTCTTGGTTTCCTGGTAAGTCACCGGGGCATAGAAGCTAATCCGGCGAAGATTAAGGCTATTGAAGACATGCGGCCACCAACCTGCATCAAGGACGTCCAAAAATTAACTGGATGTCTAGCAGCCCTCAGGCGGTTCATCTCAAGACTGGCGGAACGGGCACTTCCCTCTTCATGTTATTGAGGAAGTCCGGACCATTCCAATGGTCCGAAGAAATAGAAAAGGCATTCCAGGAGCTGAAACAGTTCCTCACCACCCTACCGATTCTGGTAGCTCCGAACCCTGGTGAGCCTTTATTGCTTTATATTTCAGCTACTGACGAAGTCGTCAGTATGGTTCTGGTCGCGGAGAGACCAGAATTACCTCACACTCAGGAATCCAGACCCCTTCGGGAAGGTCCGGAGGTTCCTGAAAGTGAGTCTGGGTCTCAGCTCCCAGATTCAAATCCACCAGAAGTCGTTTCAGGAGACCTAGACCCCTCCGGGAGGGTCCAGGTCATTTCTGAAGAAGCTCTGGGTTCCTCCAGCCAGAACCCAGAGGTCCCTGAAGAAAATCCGGACCCTTCTGAGAGGGTCCGGGTCAATGAAGAGGAAGCTCCAGACCCCTCCGGGAGAGTCCGGACCATTCAACGCCTAGTGTACTTCATTAGTGAAGTATTACATGATGCTAAGACTCGATACCTAGAGGTGCATAAGCTGCTCTATGCAGTTCTTATTGCCTCCAGGAAGCTTCGACATTACTTCCAAGCTCACAAAGTCTCGGTGGTGACCTCCTACCCACTACGAGCAATCTTGCATAATCCCAATTCAACTGGGAATATTGCAAAGTGGGCAACGGAATTGGCTGAATTTGATCTTGAATTTATTTCAAGACAAGCAGTCAAAAGTCAAGCATTGGCAGATTTTGTGGCAGAATGGACTCCCTCTCCATCAAACCCTGGGGGCCCCAGTGAGTAGAAGACGGAGCATCAAGCTCCAACCTTCACCGAGCCTCACTGGACCCTCTACTTCGACGGTTCCATGCAGAAGCAGGGGGCCAGAGCTGGAATCCTTCTCCTTGCACCGACTGGGGAGAAGGTGAAGTACATGGTACACCTTGACTTCAAGGTAACCAACAACATGGCAGAGTATGAAGCACTCATTTACGGACTAAAGGTGGCACTGTCATACGGTGTCAAGCAACTGCTGGTCAAGGGAGATTCACAGCTCATCATTAAGCAGGTGAAGGGTGAATGCTCCTGCAACAATCTCCAACTAGCTGCTTACCTCCTAGAAGTCCAGAGACTTCAGAAGGACTTTGAAGTCCTAGACCTCCACCATGTTCAGCGTGCCCACAACGCTGAAGCCGACGAACTCTCGACGAAAGCGTCAACCGGAGCTCCGGCTCCTGACGGAACTTTTGTCTGGAGATTGTCGAAACCCACAGCTCAGCCTGCCGAACTGAGCGAAGAGGGCGAGATCAGCATCTCGAAGCTAACGGTCCCGATGGCCCTGTTACCATGGCAGCCATCAAGGGTCGTAGGTGCTGCCGGAAGCTCCGAGCAACCCAGCACGTAAGACTCAAATGCTCAAGTAAGTTCCGATGCATGGATCTCGGAGATCCGGAACTACTTGAAAGACAACATCCTTTCTGACGACGATGTATCCGCTGACCGGGTAGTCAGATTGGCTAAAAGATACACGCTGGTAGAAGGGGATCTTTACGGGCGCGGTGCCAACGACATCCTAATGCGGTGCATCACAAGGGAAGAAGGCTGCGAGCTCCTCGCAGAAATCCATGGAGGCGAGTGTGGGAACCACGCGTCTTCCCGCACGCTGGTTGGTAAAGCCTTTTGGCATGGCTTCTACTGGCCTACAGCACTCCAGGATGCAACTGAGCTGGTGAAAAAATGCAAAGCTTGCCAATTTCATGCAAAGCAAATTCACACTCCGGCTCAGCCCTTACAAATGATACCTCCTACATGGCCCTTCGTTGTGTGGGGGATGGACATCTTGGGACCTTTCCCAAGAGCCGTCGGAGGTTACAAGTTCCTGTACGTCGCCATTGACAAGTTCACCAAGTGGCCGGAAGCAACTCCAGTTGTGACAATCAATAAGCAATCTGCTATCAACTTTCTGCAGTCCATTGTATGCAGATTTGGAGTCCCAAACAAAATCATCACTGATAATGGGACCCAATTCACAAGCTCCGCATTCCAAGGATACTGCGAAGACCTCGGCATACAGGTTTGCTACGCCTCCGTAGCTCACCCAGCCAGCAATGGCCAAGCCGAGAGAGCAAATGCTGAAATCCTTAAAGGACTCAAAACGCGCACCTATGAGCGTTTGAAGAAACATGGAGCCAACTGGATCGAAGAGCTTCCGCCCACTCTATGGGCCAACAGGACATCTCCAAACCGGTCAACCGGAGAGACACCCTTCTTTCTGGTGTACGGAGCTGAAGCAATCCTTCCTCCGGAAATCACCTTGGGTTCACTCCGGGTCCGGACCTTCGACGAAGCCGCGCAGGACCAGCTCCGGCGTGAAGACCTAGACCTCCTTGAGGAGGGAAGGTGCCAAGCAGCTGTTCGGAAATGCCCGATATCGTCAAGCCTTACGGTGTTATCACCAGCGGCATGTACACAACCGACAGCTCGAGGAAGGCGATCTGGTGCTACGGAGAATACTATCCAGAGAAGGGTTAAACAAACTCTCCCCCGGCTGGGAGGGGCCCTTCCGAGTGATCAAAGTATCCCGTCCCGGAAGCGTTCGCTTGGCTACTGAGGATGGGACACCTCTCCCAAATCCTTGGAACATCGAGCACCTCCGTAAGTTCTACACTTAACACCACGGAGGTGAGTCTTGAGTAACTTGAGATGTATGTTATAGAGTCATTGTACAGAGTCGGGTAGTTCCTCCGGGAGAACAGCCGGACCTTTCCCGAAAGGTCCGCAAAGTTCATGCAGCACTTGTCACAGTCTCCAGACTAAAAGTGTGGCTAACTACCCTGGGTCAAACGAGAAATGAAACACTCTTAGCCTGGTTCCATACCCTAAGAGTGTACTTGTTTCCCCTGTACCCCGGACCTATAATGAAAGACATTTTCATGTGAAATAGACTCCACGTGCATTTATTTTGTACAGGCTCAACATTTTTATTTTTCTCTTTCTTGTCTATAACGAAGACGTGCAATTCTTAAGAAATTTTAGTTCGACCGGTTTATATACAAGTCGAGTTGTATTGTCAGTTCTTTTGGATTCAAATATCGTTCATGGCCAACTCGTCTGAAAGCCGCCAAGCCAATCTAGGGCCGGAGTGTGCTATCGACTTAGCCTGGTCAAGCACCCTAAGTACGCCACTCTACCTACACCCCGGCAGGCCGAAGTAAGGCGGGTCCGTGTACAGTTGGATCTAAAAGAAAAGACATCACATTCGGTTGTATTTAGAATCGTGTTTGACTTAAAATCTTCTTGAGAGTCATAAGTCGCGACGAAGTTATAGACAAGAAACAAATTTTACTATTTTTCTTGGCTTAAGTGTGCAGGAAAAATAAAATCCATGTTGATGGAGAAAAGCCGGAGCTAACTAAGCTCCGACTCCCCTAAGGGGGCCGGCCGTCGACGCCGAATAAAAGATGGTGAAAAGACCCCATAGATGGAGTCTGCTGCCAACAAACTGAGTGTTGGCAAAGGTCCCTGCCGGAGCTGCTAAGCTCCGACACCCCAGAGGGTTAACTATCGATGCTCTACTCGTTGATAGAGACTATTGCCGGGGCTACTAAGCTCTAGCGATAGACAATGCCGGAGCTTCTAAGCTCCAACAACCTCAGGGGGCCTTCACTATCGAAGACTTCGAACCTAAATTCTACAAGTTCGGAGCAAAAGAGTCTTCAACAATGCACGATATCCTCTTGGTACATGTTCACAAATAAATTGTGTACATCTACCAGGGGGCCAAGTGAAGATAAAAGTGTTGAAGACAAAAAAGTGAAATTCGCAAAATTTGGGGATTTCATTTATCTGGAGACAAGAGATTACATCTGGAGACAAGGGATTACAAAATTGAGGAAGAAGAAGAGAAAATACAAGTGAGAAGTACAGAGATGGACCTAGACCCTATGGAAGAATTGGGCGACCTTCTGGGCGACCTCTGATACGCTGGCTCGGGTAGCTTCGCCTTCTCCTTCGACGGGGCCTTCAAGCACCGGGTCCAGAGGAAATTGAGAGTCCCGGCTGGTGTAGCACGTCAGCACATATTCTGCGACGTTCTTCGCTAGGGATTGCCCCTCAACCTCCAGTTAGTCCGCGATGACATTGCCCACCTTGGAGAGCTTGCTACCTGCTGCGCTCAACGCCTGCAGCGCTAGGTACGGCTCCGGCCCCGGATCATCCGGGCGCACGGGGCTGAAACACATCGGTGTCAGCGCATCGTTGGCCTTACCCAAGAACTCCCAAATCTGTAGGGAGTCCGCAGTCCTTAAGCCCTTCATCTCTTCCAGGGATCTCTTGGCCGCCGTCAGTTCGGAATTCTCGCGGGCGAGGCGCTCAACCTCTTTGGCGTTTTGCTGAATCTTTTTAGCAACCCGCCTTTCGAGTTTTCCGAGCTCCTCCTCCCGGAGGTGGATCTTGTTCCGGCGCTCGACCAGGTCCTTCTCCCTACCCCTCACTTTCTTCTCCCGGGCAACAAGGGCACACTCTTGTTCGTAGAGTTCCTGCCCTCGCACCCAGGTCTTCTCCTCTTCCTCTTGGCAGCGCTCTTCCAATTTCTTGGCGTGCTCCTCGAGGCCCTTGTCATCCAGAGCTACCTTCTCGGCGAGCTCCTCTTCCCTCCTCAGGACATCATCCCGCAGCTCAAGGAGTTTCTGCTCTTCATCCTCGAGCCGTTTCTCCCTCTCTTCAAGTGCCTCTCGGCGCTTGATGAGTGCGGTGTTAATGGCCTCAAGCTGTTCGTGGCACGCATCGGCCACGTTATTGGCAGCTTTGGCCTGATCGTAGATCTCCCGAGATTGAGCGTCGAGGGCATGAGTCATACTCTCCCCGTCCTCCAGTAATTTACCCCAGTACTCCAGGCGGACCTTCTCCCGTTTGATCCACTCCTTGTCATCCGCTAGCCTCGATTGAGCCAGCATGGTCTCGAAGTAGAGCCGGTTACGCCACCGCCTAAGGGTTTGGCGCTCCTCTTCAAGAGTCTTGCTGTCGTGGAAGATGGCTAGCTGGACTTGACGCAGACTGGAACATGCGTTGTCAATGGACAGCGACAACGGGATTGGCTCCGGACCTGTTGGGGTCTCCTCCGCTGGTTCCAGCGGGTCTTCAGATACAAAAATTGGGTCCCACCCTACAAGAGTGGTCCCCTGGGTCTCCATGGCACTAGGGCCGTCCTCCGGGATGGCCTCAGTCGCCATCGAGGAAGACCCCGCCGCCAAATCTTCGTTCGCCCCCTCAGGCTGGGGGCCAGCGACTTCGCTGGGGCACTCCGGCTCGGCCGCAGGCACCTCTGGCATCGTCACTTCCGGAGCAAGAGCCGCTACAAGCTCCGGTCTGGACACCTCTTCTGACGGAGGCTCAACCTCCGTCACCTCTTCAACCACCGGCTCAGGGGCCGGGAGATCTTCAACGTCACTCGTTCCCATGGCCGGAGCTCCAACAATTACCGGCTCAGCAGCCGGTGCTTCGGAGGAAGCCGGCCCAACTGCCGGAACCACCTCATCTTCTGGCTCGCATGCCGGGGCTTCAATCACCTCCGGCTCAACCGCCGGGGCTTCAACAATTTCCGGCCCAGAAGCCGGGATTACTACTTCCTCCGGCTCAACAGCCGGAGCTTCCATCATTGCAGCACCAGGACCCGGAGCCTCAACCTCCGGGACATGTGCCGCTGGCATGTCTTCACTCCCGTGGTCCGGCACTACCACGGGAACTTCTGAGGACGAGTCGAGGTCCATGACCACGACAGCCGGCGCCAGAGCTGTTGCAGCCTCAGCCACCACTTGGGGCGGCGCCGGGACAGGAGTAGAAGCTCCCACCCCCACGGCCTTAGACACTGTGGCTGAGGGTGGAGCCTCGCTTCCCTTCTTGGGAACGCTGCAGACGATGGACGAAGAAAATTAGCAAACAGTTGCTACAATTAAAATAATTATACAAGGTAGAGACTAAAAATTACCTTGGGAGGCTTCCACACCAACTTGCGCGGAACCTTTTTCCCGGGCGTTCTGGGCTGGCCATAGTCGGTGTAGAAGCTCCGAAAGGCCCCCCAGAACTTGTCGTGGCCACGGGCGTTTCCCGGGTCGAGGCTCTCCTCGATCGGGAGGAACCCCCGGACCTGGAGGCCTCCATCGGCCCAGGTGCCGGAGTCGCGCGCCCGGAGCTAACACCCCGGGAAGATCCCACCATGGGAACTGACGCACTCCGGGAGGACCCCACTACAGGAACGGTCTCGTTCTGGGAGGACCCCATTACGGGGACAGTCACCGCAGTGGCAGAAGACCTTCCCCTCCGGGGAGAAGGAACCGAGGCGGAAGTAGCGGGCCTGACGGACCTTCCGTCGGCATGCTGCAGCTTCCTCTTCCGGCTCTCGGGTTCATCCGCCAGCTCCTTGCCCTTGCCGACGACCTCGACCCTTGGCTTAGGAGCAGGGACGGAGCCATCTTCGGGCATTCCGGGGATCGCCACCCGGGTGGTTGATCTTCTCTCGACGACACCAAGGTCGTCAAGTACTGGCATCTTTCATCGGAGCTCCCTGCTGACCTCCACTTCCATGTTCAGAGGGAGGAAGGTCGGCGAGGGAGTCAAGTCATCACCGTCAACATCGATGCCGTGCTGGAATTTCTTGAGGTGGAGCTCCAAGGTTCTCCCTGCCATGTTGGACTTCAACCCGGTCTCAACCTGGTCGTCGTCCATCACGCTGTTGAGGGCCCAAGCGAGCTTCTCCCTCCTCTTCAGTGGCGCCCACCTGTTGACTAGGAAATTGCAAAATACCGCCTAAGGGGTCAATCCTCCCTCCACGCATTGGCGGATCCTGGTCAAAGCAGGGTTGAAAGCATCCGCCAGCACCGGAGCTTCACTCCAGATCGTTCTGTCAATGCCGGGCAGACTATCAGGCAACTCCAGCCTCTCGTGCTCCTCCACCCTGACGACTATCCAGTCCTTCTTCCAGTTGTCCCACTTCACAAAAGGGAACGACCGGAGGTACTTGAATGGGCACTTCTTGCGCTTCACGAAGTAGTAGAAGCCAAGGTACTCATTGCTCCGACCGGTGGTGCGGACGGTGAAGAAGGTCCGGAAGAGTTCGATGCAGGGGGGATGCCCACCCACATCTCACAGAAGTGGACGAAGATAGACACGAGGAGAATGGAGTGAGGGCCAAGGTGATATAACTGCAGACCATAGAAGTCTAGCAGCATCAAGAAAAAGGAAGAAAAAGGTGGGATCAACCCCACCATGGCGTACGAGGAAAAGTACACCATTTCGCCGGCGTGCTCCTTCTCGAAGGGGAGCTCTCTGCCGGCACAGATTGAGCGGTTGAAGAAGTCCGAGGACCACCCCATGAGGGCCCGAACCTTCTTCAAATCGCCTTCGGTCTTCAAGCGACTTTCGCGGAGACCCAACTCCATCGCGGCACGGCTAGGCAAGAGAAGAAGAGTGAAGAACGAGTTGGGAGTTTGAGCGCAATATCGGATGAGAGGCGTAAAGAACTCCCGACGGTGCGCGCTTTCCTTCTTAAGTAAGCCCTCGCAACGCTTGGATGGAAACCGCAAGGAAGTCGAAGGTACCATTCAAAAATTCCACCCTGCCAATGACAAGAGGGCCCGGGACCACCCCGACGATCAAGTCGAGGCTCTTACCCAGGCGAACGGTTGTCATCACGAGGCGGGAAGCCCAAAGGCGGCGGCCTGACAAGGCGCGCGGAACCGATACGGTTTTCGTATCGGGAACCGGTGACCTTCAATTGCGTGAGATCCGCACGCCAAAGATCTCATCTGCCGCACGCAGGATACGCCATGTGGTGAGGATTTAATTCCAAGTCCTTGCCAATGGCACCCTCAAAGACCCTTGAAGACTCAGTTCAAAGGTCGCGGAGATGGACCCACCTCCGGCGGAATGACTTCCCCGGAGGTAGGTCCAGGGGGCCACTGTCGGTACCCTAGAAACCGTACAACCCTTGAGGTTATAAAGATCTCAAAGGAAAATCATCTACTTGGTTTGAAGACCCTCGAAGGCCCACGTGTCAGACATAACCGGACCCGCTTCTCCAACATGGTTAATCCCTAGGTCGCCACGTGTACAACTAAACCGGAGCTGCCGCCCACAAGGGGGAAGCTCCGGACCATGTACCAAAATGGCACCCCCAGACTTATCCCCTGACCGAGAGAAGCTCCGGACCTGACACGTGTCGCGCAGTCCCGGAGCTACCTGTTTCCCACAGTAAGCTCCAGAGCTGCCACGTGTCCGATCGTTGGATCTTCAGCTTCTAACCTCCGGAAGACCCTGCAACGGCTCCAGATCTTCCAAGGAGAGCCAAGGACTTCAAGACCCGATTAAGTGTCATTAATGCCATATTAATGACACTTAAACGGACGATCTTAACACCAGTAACGGTGCTGTCAAAGCCCGTTACAGGATCATTAAGAGCAATTAAGCGTGTATCAATACTAGTAACCGCCGGGGCCACATGTCGGGCCAGGCTAACCTGTAACAGCCTGCCCTTGTACTATAAAAGGACAGGCCGACGATACACATGGGGGACACTTAGACACACACGCGCCTCATACGCTCATCACAAGCTCATATTGCTAATACAACACCAACACACCCGTGGAGTAGGGTATTACGCTCAGGCGGCCCGAACCACGTAAATTCTTGTGTCTCCTGTGCCAATTCTTATTCACCTTCTTGAATCTCCGCGCGCCCACACCGAACATCAAACTCCCCTATCACTTCAGTAGTGTAGGGAGATCTGCCGGTTCCAAACCACCGACAATTTTTATTTGTTAACCTGTTAATTTAGAAGGATTATTTTAGTTGTAGAATAGTCGATCAATATAATTTTGTGATTGTATAGACCATAAAGAAAATGTTAGTTTTGTTAATTATTTGGAGTAACTGCTAAATTACAGCAATTAGCAATTAATTGCATGGCACATGAAATCTTTCCAAATTTTAGACGTATGAAAATGTGTACGGACCCTTGTTCATATTGACTCCAAATCAATTCCATTAGCTCAGAAAGACTTGGATATCAATCAAGTCAAATTGCTTCAAAAGAAACACTCAGCTCCATTTTTTTTTCATATAGAGCATGCACTAAATCTAGTGGGTTTCGTTTCCATGAGAATAGCTAAGTATAGTTATTGGCTCGCCAAGTCTATAACAACTCCTCCTCCTTTATCCGCGTTTGGGACCAACTATGTCATTACCTAGAGATTTGGCACATGATAAGATTGTATGAAAATTAACAATTCATGTGCAAGAATCTTAGTTTATTCGTATTTTGTTACTCTTATCTTCTTTCTTATTAATATATTTCTAAAATAAATAAAATGTAGAATCTTATTTTATTTGTATTTTTTTACTCCCATCTTATTTTCTATTACTTCTCTTAAAAATTATTGGATTTCATTTCTAGCCGACCCCAACTTGTTTAGGATAAAGAATTAATTGATTGATTGTTGTTGTTGTTGTAAGAGCAAACACATGGACAAAAGAAAATCAAACATAATAGAAAGACACAGTTTGACATTCACATTAGCGTCCCTCAGGGATCTATCCAGCTTTGGATCTCTCAGTGGCCTCTACTGTTGAATAAGCCTATGTGTGTCAGTTTATTTTTCTAGTAAGTTGTAATATACATTTTTAGTTGAGTTTATGGCTGCAGTTACTAGTCAGTTGTCATACATGCTTTAGTGCAGGTTATGATAGCAGTTACCGATCATTATAATGCACACTTTAGTGCAGGTTATGACAACCGTGTGAGAATTTTTTCCAACATTTGGTAACTAGAGTCATGTGGAACCCCGGGGCTCAACAAGGCAGCCGTCCCCCTCGACGACAATCGCTCTCTCCTCCACCATGTCAACCACAACATCGGGATGTTGGCCGTGAGATTATCATTGAGCGAGTTATTGAAAGGAGTTCTGTGTCTGTCGACTACCCCATCCTCACGTGGACCAACAACGCCGAGTGGTCAATGATCATGCGGGTGAACCTGCAAGTGCATGGTCTATGGGATGCAATTGACTTAGGGACTGACGACTTCCGCAAGGACCAAAATGCACTGGCCGCTGTACCATCACACTATGCTGCAGGAAATGCAGGCAGGCTTGACCGTGAAGGAGTCTAGAAGAGAGGCATGGGAGGTGATTCAGTCCGTTCGAGTCGGTGTCGAGCAGGTGAAGGAGGCTAACATCGAGAAGTTGCATCAGGACATCGTCGAGATGACTTTCAAGCCCGACAAGACGGTTGAAGACTTTGCGCTACGCATCACCACTATAGCTAATCAACTACGCGTCCTCATAAAAAACATCTCCAACAGGGAAGTTGTCAAGAAGATGTTGCACTCCATCCCATAGCATGTGGAACAGGTGGCGATCTTCATCGATACGCTACTTGACCTAACCACAATCTCGATCGATGAGGCGGCTAGACGTCTGCGTGCCGTCGAACAACACAAGAAGTCATCGTCCACCCCTGTCAAGGACAACAACGGACACCTTCCTCTCAGAGAGGAGGAATGGCTCGTGCCCCAAAAGATATGTGATGGAAAAAAGGGTGGTTTCGGCTCCAACTTTGGTGAATGTCAAGGTGGCAACAAAAAGTCTCGTGGTCACGATTGCAACATTGGGTCACGTGGTGGCAAGGCACAATCTAGCCAAGCTTCCGGTGATGACCTCTGTGTGTACTGTGGTAAAAGAGGCCATTGGCTCGAGAATGCCACAAGAAGAAGAGAGATGAGGAGGCTCATCTTGTCCTGGGAGAAGAAGATGACCATGCCTTGCTGATGGCCCATGCCGTCACCATCAGCGACGCTGCACCACCGACCGCTCCAAGTTCCACCTTTTAGATCGAGGAGCAGAAGGTGTTGGCCGAGCTCGACCCACCGAAGGAACAAGGTCATCATAGACGGGTTTTGGATACAGGAGCCACAAACCACATGGCTGGGTTCAAAGGTGTTTTTGCCGAGCTTGACGATGGGGTGTGCAACACTGTCAAATTTAACAATGGATCCATCGTCCAACTCAAGGGTTGTGGCACCATCATCTTCACTTGCAAGAGTTGTGAACACCGTGCGCTAACACGGGTGTACTACTCCCGCGACTAAAGACCAACATCATCAACATTGGCCAGCTATATTAGGTTGGCTGCTGCGTGGTTATCGATCATAACATACTATGCATCTTCGACCAGAGCCGACGCCTGTTCACCAAGGTGTTGCGATCAGCATCACGCCTCTACTACCTCTAGCTGAACATCGGCCATCTCGTGTGTCTGTCCACACGAAGTTCAGATGTGGCCTGATGATGGCATGGTAGGATTGGGCACCTCATCTTTTCCATGTTGCGCCAGATGGTAAACATGGTTCGCGGGCTGCTACTACTTGAGCAGAGCACATCCTTGATCTCATCCACAACAACATATACGGTCCAATCACACCAATAACTCTGAGGGAACAAATACTTTTTGTTGTTGGTTGATGATATGAGCAGGTACATGTGGTTGCGATTGTTATCCAGCAAGCATTAAACGACATCTGAGATAAAAAAATTTTCCAAATGGCCATCAAGGTGGAGATCGAGAGGAAGCTAAAGGTACTCTCCACTGATCATGGGGGAGTTTACATCCGTGGAGTTCTGTCAGTATTGCATAGAGCATGGAGTCGACACTCAACTCACTACCCATATTCGCTTCAACAAAATGGGCTGGTTGAGCGTCGCAACTAGAGCTTGGTGGCCATGGCACGATCCATGCTCAAAGCGAAGAACTTGCCCGACTACATATGGGGTGAGGTTGTGACCATGGATGTATGCATCCTCACTCGTGCCACAACACGTGCACTCGATGGGAAGACACCTTATGAGGTGTGGCATGGCAAACTCCTCATCGTGCACTACTTCCGCACCTTCGGCTGCATCACACACATCAATAACATGGAACCACATCTTAAGAAGCTCGACGATCGTTGGTCCAAGGCGATCTCTACCGGGTACGAGTACAGCACCAAGGTGTACAATTGCTACGACCCCGTCAACATGTGCATCAAATCACGCGTGGTGTTGTCTTTGATGAATCTTATCAGTGTTGCTGAGAGAACAACGATTGCGAGACGGTGAACGGCCATGAGCCCTTCATCATTGAGTACATCACGAAGGTCATCACAACATTGAGAGTGGCGGAGCCCACTCCCGTACCTTCTCCAGCTTCTTCTACACCACACACACCACATGATGAGACATCACCACCTGTTGCTCTTGTGAACTTTTGAAAGTGGATCTAGGCATCCCCGTGGGTTTTGGATGATTGACGACGACAAATTAAGAGACTAATGAGCTCTGTTGATCTTAAGCACATGTGTGATGATTGAAATGAAAGAAAATCCCTTAAAAAGGAAAATATTAAAACGCTGTCGAAGACTCAAGCATGGAAATTAGGGTTTTCTTATGTGTTGAGTTTAGACTAGCCTTCTGTGTATGAGGGTGTGTGTATCAAGTGCAATGAGATCATAAAAGAGGGCTCAAAGTCGTGGTTGAGAGAAAAACTAAGTGAGAAGCCTTGTTGAGAGTATTCCCAGCAGACCGGACTTGTCCGAACCTAAGTGCCAGACTAGTCCGGGTTGTCCCGAGTAGTCCATTTTTGTCCGGACTAAGAGTTTTTGTGTGAGTTCGGACTTGTCGGTTTTGGGACGGACTAGTCCGTGAGAATTTTTGGAGCGAAGTCCCGGGAGGCCAGACTTGTCCGCCACATAGGACGGACTAGTTCGAACGTGCCAAAGTAGTCCATTTTTCGCCAGACTAAAGGTTTCTGTTGTACTTTAGACTTGTCGGTTATGAGGACTAGTCCGTGGTATTAAGAGAGTAGGAGTTTCTGAAGCTAAGTCCTGTTGTTTGGACTTGTCCGCCCCCGTGGCCAGACTAGTCCAATGCTTCTAGACTTGTCCGTTTTTAGATGGACCGAGACATTCTGTTTGAGTTCGGATTTGTCCATTATTTTGTGGACTAGTCTGGTATGCCATGACTGTTTGAAATTCAAATGTTAGAGGGTACGTCACTCTCTATGGAGCATGACGTAGTGTGGACCCATTATGTAATACTAGTCCGGGGTCCTGGCCGGACTAGTCCGCACATTCATTGCTGGCAACGGTTAGATTTCGGGACCCCTATAAAAAGGGATCCCCGACCTCTAACTTAGAATCTTTGAACCCTAGCGCCGCCACAAGTTTCCTTGAGCCATCCTAAACCTTTTACTCTGCCTACTTGCCCTCTAGAACCAAATCTTGAGGATATTAGGGTTTGAGAAGGGGAGAGAAGGAAGACCGTCTTACTTTGGCTCTCGGCTTGATCTCTTGCACTTGGTGTCGCGTTTTGTGGCTTGTGGCTGTTGAGCTTTGTGTGCTCCTTGCTGTAAATCATTTGTGGGAGCCCCAACTTGTGAGAAGCCCCAAGAACTTGGTGATTACCCTTGTGATTAGTGGAAACCAAGCCGACCTTTTGTGGTGGCTTGGCAAGAAGAGGGTCAAGTGAGGCATGATCCTTTTGTGGACTTCTCAATGTGGATGTAGGTTTCTTCGTGAAGTTGAACCATGAGATAAATCGTGTCTTACTTGTTGCTTTACTTTCCGCTATTCACTAGAATTGCTTTTAGAGTTCATATTGTTCTTCATATTATTCTTCATTGAAATCTTGCAACCTATTTGTTCACACTTATTAATCTAAGTTATGTTAGGTTGCTAGACATTGTATTAATCTTTCGTCGAACTAAAATCCACAAATAACTTGTAGTAATCAAGTTTTTAGGTTTTCCCTGTGTACTGAGCGGACTAGTCCGACCCTAACCAGACTAGTCCGGCCTCAAAGATTTAATCTCGTTTGATTAAGTAATTTCAGGTCATATTACTTATTCACCCCCCTCTAGGCGACTTTCAACTTTGTCTCTCCACCACCTGCTGCTCCTATGCACAACGAAGAGAACCTGGATGCAGACTTTAACAATGCACCGCTTCAACTTGCTCTTGAAGCTCTGCACTTCACCATGGTTGATGAGTCAACCTCCATTACTGATAGGGGTGGGCGTTCGGTCTAAACGGTAAATTCGGTTCGGTCATTTCGGTCTTTTGAATTTCGGTTTTTGAAAAGCAGTACCCGAAATGCTATACAAATATTAGATACCCGAAATTTTTTAGTACCTAAATTTCGGTTCGGTCTTCGGTCTTACCCGAAATACCCGAATTGTACATTATTCTTACTTCATGCTCTCAACAATCAATATAAGTTTAATATCATTCATAAATTTAATCTCGAGAGACAATACATTATTAGTTAATTAATGATAGATCGTAAATAAATAGTTTAATCTAATGATTTCACATATCAAAACTCACAAATGAAATATCAAAATCCATATTATTTAGGATTCATAGATTATAATTTAACTTGAAATTTTATTGTTAGGTTATTCGGTTATTTTGGTTACCCGAGAGTGATACCCGATTTCGAAATTAATATATCGGTTATTTAGATTTGGTACCCGAATAGGTACCCAATACCCGATATTTCGGTCTTTTCGGTCTCGGTCTCGGTTTTTTTAGTTCGGTTTTTTTGGTCCCAGTTTTTTTGCCCACCCCTAATTACTGAGGCCAAGCAACACTCAGACTGGCATCAAACCATGTTGGAGGAACTGCGAGCCATCAACGAAAATGACACCTAGACACTCGTCGAGCTGCCATCAAACTAGAAACCCATCAAGCCACCATCAAACCAGAAATCAGTTGGCTGAAGTGGGTTTTCAAGCTGAAGAAAGATGCAAGTGGTGTCGTCGTCAAGCACAAAGCAAAGATAGTAGCCAACGACTATGCACAACGTGTTGGGGTGGATTTTGAGGAAGTTTTTGC
The DNA here is from genome assembly GCA_036927565.1 of Tuctoria greenei. Lineage (NCBI taxonomy): Eukaryota > Viridiplantae > Streptophyta > Magnoliopsida > Poales > Poaceae > Tuctoria > Tuctoria greenei. The sequence goes on from JAYESD010000006.1 coordinate 123,604,248, forward strand.
TCCAACTGCAAGAATTAAGTCATTATGCCTTCTGATCACCATCTCCGCACACCATGGTTGGCGGGTACACCACATGGATGTCAAGTCGGCGCTCCTCAATGGCGACCTCAACGAAGTTGTGTTCGTCACTCAACCACCTGTTTTTGAGCTTGACGGACATGAGAATAAAGTCTACAAGCTTCCCAAGGCACTTTACAACCTTCACCAAGCGCCCAAGGCATGGAACGCCAAGCTTGACAGCACCACAGTGACGGATCTAGGATTTTACTTTTGGGTATGCCGCGCAAAAACTTTTATATGTAATTTGATAAAAAAATTATCAATTCGGGAAATAGCATAATTCAATATAAAAACAAAAAGAAATAAGATGATAAATCTTAAATTCAATAAATTTGTAATAAAAATAATTCAAATATAATACGGTTGTTAAAGAATATTACATAATATAAACAGAAAATACTACTTGTACAACTTTTTAACTCCCTCTTTTAAATAACACAAATGCATTGGATATGTCATTTTCATCCTTTTTGAGTTCAAGTAGTATGGTCTGCGCTTTTGGATGACACATTGCACCACGTTTTTCCTTTCTTAAGCCTAAACAGACATAGAAAAGACCCTCTTTTCCCTGCATCTACAAAAGAGCTCGGAGCTTATGCCTCATCAATGGCGCTTCCCAGCAGCAGAGCTTGCGTCCTCCCAGTCGCTCTCTCCTGCACGGAGGACCCGCGCCTGAGTACGCTCCCGCCCCCCAGCCGTGCCTCGAGCTCGCATTCCCTTGCAGCCCCGATGCGCTTGGGCGCTCTCCGGCCACCAACGCTCGCTGCAGTTTGCTTGGTGGCTCAGGTCTGTAGTATTTGGCTGGGATACAGGGAATGTCGTGGCCCATGTGGCATACCCTGTAGGTCCGCCACTACAGCACCATGTCGTCACTCAAGTTCAGTTGCAGCGCCACCCAACATGCAGTCTGCATTCGGGACATCAACAACACACCACTGCTTGTTGGAGTCTATGTCGACGACCTCATCATAGTGGGCGCACAACAACAAGAGGTCGATAAGTTCAAAACTGAAATGAAGTAGCTCTTCAAGATGAGCGATCTCGGTCCCCTCAACTACTACCTTGGCATCGAGGTAACCCAATCTAACATTTGCATTACCTTGACTCATAGTGCATATGCAAGAAATGTCCTTCGGAAGGCAGGGACGGAGGATTGCAATTCTTTCAGTGTTCCATGCAACCAATACTCAAGCTGAGCAAATCAAGCACTAATCTCCCAGTTGATGCCAAGCTGTACAGGAGCATTGTTGGGAGCTTGATGTACTTGGTACACACTCATCCTAACATCACATTTGCATTTGGGTTACGTGAGAAAATTTATGGTGGCTCTAACAATTGAATACATGAGAACAGTGAAGAATCTGCTGCGCTACATTGCTGACACGTTGGACTATGGATATGTTTTCAACTGGAGCAGTGGAGCACTTGAATTGGTCGGCTATTGCGACTCGGACCTAGCTGGTGATCGAGATGACATCAAGAGCATGTCGAGCGTTTTCTTCTTCCTCAATGAAAGATCAGTGAGCACAATATCAGAAGCATCAAGTGGTGGCGCTCTCCTACAAAGTAGAGTACATTGCAGGAGCTACTGCAGCATGTCGAGGTTTGTGGCTTTCATGGTTGTTCATCGAGCTGCTGAATAGAGATGTCACCCCACCCACACTCTACATCGACAACAAGTCTGCCATTGCTCTCGCCTAGAAACCAGGTCAGCATGACCGATGCAAATACACTAATCTTCGATACCATTTTCTTTGTGACTGCGTCAGTGATGACAAGTTGGTGCTGGAATACATCAACAAGCTAACGGACATGCTTACAAAGCCGCTTGGACGTGATTGTCTTCGTGATCTTTGCAACTGTAGCAGCAACATCAACATGAAGCTCGCGCATCAGGATTAGGGAGAGATTGTTGAATAAATTTGTGCGCATCAATTTATATTTTTAGTAAGTTGTAACGCATATTTTAGTGCAGATTATGACTGCAGTTACAAGTTAGTTGTAATACGTGCTTTAATGTAGATTATGACCGTAGTTACTGGTTGTTGTAATGCACGCTATAGTTCAGATTATGAAAGCAGCTTCTGTTAGACTATGTATTAGAGGGTCATGAGCATTTTAGTCCTTACCCTAATAGGCTTCTTAGAGGACAAGTCTTGTACCTCTATATATTGTACTCTTGACAACCTTGGTTGATTAATTCATTCCATTTCCTCCAAAGCTTTAGGTCATTGTAGCCTTTAAATAATGCAACAAAAATTCAGAAAAGACTGCAAAGTCAGTGCAACACTCGAAAAATTCCAGTGTTTGTTCCTTCTCGTGTGAGAATTTTTGCAGCATCTGCAACTGCTTTTATGCAGGATCCTGTCCAATAACACGCTTGTGCAGCTCTTCCTCCGAACAGAGCAACTATTCTATGTTAGACTGCTTTAGTTTTTAAACCGCAATACCTGGCCACCTGCTCACTATTTCAGCAATATCGTATTGGGTCACCTCTGCTCTTAGCATGGATTTCTCAGAACTCTGGTATTCATCTAGCTCCTTTTCTGTTTTTGAAGCTGGCACTGCAAGGCATTCAGACTGCCATACTTCAGTTCAGCGGCACGATTGAGATCATACTCATATTATGCCTGCAGAATCTCCCCGTTAATCTGTTCAAACAAATACATGGTCGGCTGTCTGGCAAAACCAACTCCCCTGGTATATAATGTAGTAATCCCTCCGACCCCATGAACTTGTCGCTTTGTAGTTCAAAAATGAACTACAAAGCGACAAGTTCATGGGGACGGAAGGAGTACGTTATTGCAGAAAATTCAAGCATTACCTCTTCTTTGATAGCTTTAATTTTTGTAATAACTGACTTCTCGTGATCCCACTGCTTGGTCAACTCACGCTGTTTATCCTTAGAGCGACAGTTCTGCTTCAATGTAGGATAGTCTGTCTTTTGATGCATTAGCAGCATCATTTGTCAGTGAAAGATGTTTCATTTCCAGCATCAGGGCAGCACGATCGATCTCATCTAGTGCAGTTAGTTTCAATGTTATCTCCATTTTCAACTTGGCAGCTAATTCATCGACCAAATCAATTGCTGTAACAAAACATAAGTACTTGTTAGAACGGTCACAAAAGATATTGTAGTAGAGGCCGCGATAATTCTACATTCTGAACAGGTTATTAGTATAAAGTATCAATGATGCTGAGTCAAATAAATCACCTTTGTTAGGCAAGTCACCCACTGATACATTGATATGAAAGAACAGCTACAGCTACAAGGGCACTGCCAGATATGCGTACCTATCGTGCAACTCATATCTCACACGTAATCATCTGAGTAGAGATTGTATCTTCTGTAGCCTGCCAGTTGGTCAACCGCGACACATTGTATTTGTTGCTCCCTCCATGTGTACAGTGTGGATTACCCTTTACCTCACCCGACCTCTCAATCATCCAGCTTCCAAGCCTTGCTGGGTCCAGATCGTGTGACCTGTCTGTCTCACAGTGAGACATGTCGATGTTTGGAGGTGGCATAACAGGTTCAAGCACATCTTCTTTGACATAATGTGATGAATATCCAGGTAGGAGATTGTAATGGATGCCAAAGATGGATCACATTGACCAGTTGTGTGATGTTTGCATCACCACAAAGTAAAAGCGGCTTCCCTTCCCTAGAAAATCAAGCTACTGCATTGAGTCTCCATTCAAACTCATCCACGGTCTGAATGTGGCCTAGAGGGGAAGGTGAATAGGCCTCTGAAACTTTTTCCTGAAACACTTAGCAAACTGGTCAAATCCAGGAAGGCCGGACTAGTTCTGTGTAGGGTACGGACTAGTCCGATGTTGTCGCAAAACACTTGCAAGAATCTAAATCTTTTTGGTATTTTCTTCGAGTAGTAATGCAGCAGAATATGTAAGACTACTTTAATGTAATTAACAAGTGTATCTGATAACCAAATTACACTAAGATCACAAGTTTAATGCCAAATAGAGGACTGATTGAGTTGTGCTCTAATTAGTTGCAATTATGAAAGAAGTAAACAAGAGGCACAAGACATCACGACTTTTACCGAGGTTCGATTCCACACAAGAGATCTATGTCCTCATTAAGGAGCTCACACAAAGCCGGATCTCAACCAACTCTTCCCTCGTTAAGTCACCACTGAGGCCGACTTGATCTCACTATCAACGGGGTAATCACCAAGTTTATGGGGTCACCTCACAAGCTGAGGGTTCCCACAAGTTTACATCAAGAGAATTGATCAAACACACTTGAATGATGTACAAGAAATAGCAAGAGTGTGAGAGAGAACAAACTCTAAGAGCTCAAGATCACGTAGAACGTCTCTCTCCCTTTTCCAAATCTCAAATCCCAAAAGGTTGAACTTTTAGAGACTTAGATGTGTGGAGAGGAGTGTTTTCGTTCTCTCGGGAGGTGTGACGGTGCTAGGATTCTTGGTTTGTGGTTATGGGGTCGGAGATCTCTTATTTATAGACATTTTCAAAAGTTACCGTTTAAATCCCAACGCGGGCTAGTCCGCTATGGAGTACCAGACTAGTCCAGTGTGTTGAGTGAATTCTGCGTGAAGATGTGCAACACACTAAGAAACCCTAATTTGCATTAGTGTACCAGACTAGTCCGCATAGGACCGGACTGGTCCGTTTTGTGTTCAGAGAGAAATCGGACTAGTCCGACCAATATCAGACTAGTCTGGTGCTGGTGAAAACTGAAGGGTAAAGGACAAGTCCGGTGTGGAGGACTTGTCTGATTGTGCATCAAGAGATAACAGACTAACAAATTTGGACTAGTCCGATGCATGTGAAAATAGGAAGGAAAGGACTAGTCCGCATTTGCGAACTTGTCCTTTTGAGCACCATAGGGATATAGGGCTAGTCCGAACAATATTGGACTAGTCTGTTTCCTACTTGAAGAGGAATCAGACTAGTCTGATATCCGGTTGTGTTTTCAATTAAGTTTTAGATCTTACTCTCTACACAAAGACTTAAGCTCTTGGAGGTGTGTCTCTCACACACACTCTATGCATTTAGAACTACTTTTTGCGTCTTTTCTTCACTCGTGCTCTTCCCTTCTTGATTTTTTATTTTTCTTTGCACCTTTAGTTCCATTCTCCGAAACCTGCTCTTAACTCAACAAATTTCTTCAAGTAGTTTGCAGCGGAATATGTAAACCTTTAGTTCCATTCTCCGAAACCTGCTCTAGTCCAGTGTTGTCGCAACACTTGCACGAATCTAAATCTTTTTGATATTTTCTTCAAGTAGTTTGCAGCGGAATATGTAAGACTACTTTAATGTAATTAACAAGTGTATATGATAACCAAGTTACACTAAGATCACAAGTTTAATGCCAAATAGGAGATTGATTGATTTGTGCTCTAATTAGTTGCAATTATGAAAGAAGTAAACAAGAGGCAAAAGACACGACAATTTTTACCGAGGTTCGATCTTACACAAGACATCTACGTCCTCGTTGAGGAGCTCACACAGAGTTGGATTTCAACCAACCCTTCCCTCGTCATGTCATCACGAAGGCCGACTTGATCTTACTATCAACGGGGTAATCATCACCAAGTTTATGGGGCCACCTTACAAATGAGAGCTCCCACAAGTTTAATCCAAGAGAATTGATCAAACACACTCGACTGATGTACAAGAAACAACAAGAGTGTGAGAGAGATCAAACTCCAAGAGCTCAAGATCGCGTAGAACATCTCTCTCCCTTTCCCAAATCTCAATCCCAAAAGGTTGAACTTTTAGGGTCTTAGATGTGTGCAGAGGAGTGTTTTTATGCTCTTGGGGGGGGGGGGGGGGGGGGGTGACGACGCTAGGGTTCTTGGTTTGTGGTCATGGGGTCGTGATCTCTTATTTAGGTTGTCTCCAACAGACATCCTAAAAGAGAGCCCAAACCTTTTCTGAGTGTTGAAACAACCTCCAACAGTCAGTCTATCCATCAAGCCCATCTGAGGCGTGCTTCCTCTCCGTAGCCTATAGATGGGCACGGAGGGACGACTCGCTTTCCCAACTACCGCAGACGAAAAGAAAAAAAAAACATCGGGAAGGAACTCGAGCAGTCGAGCTGCAGTGGCTGCGGAGGAGAGCGGAGCTATTTCGAGCTACAGCGGTGGCGGTAGTCTACATCAATGTCCTGTGCACTCACCAAATACTACCCCACATCGTCTGGTTTTATGGATCAGTGCCGCCATGCCACACCGGGCGAGTGCTACTGGAAGCCGGCTTCCCTCCACGGTTGCGACCTTTCGCCATAACCTCCTCCCTGCTCCCTATAACCTGGCTGTCTATCTCAAGGTCTGAACTTTCTTACATCTTGGTGAGATGTGTTACGGATTTGGACATTGCAAACCGATTCAATGAAACAGGGAATGATTGTTCAGCGTTTTAGTTTTAGTAGGGGACAACTGAGTAAATTGATGCTACATGATAGTTGTTATTCTATGATCTGAGATATTATATCCTGTTAGAAGCTCCATCAGCCACAGCCACACCACAGTACGGTGAAAAGATGTAAGGGTTCTAGTTTTTTTTTTTTTGAAGAAGATGGTTTGAAATCAGTGGCACCCATGCACACCCTCGCTAGCCCTCACGCGCGCGCCTGCCCTCCTGCAAGCTCCCGTGCTAGCACCCGCGCGCTCGCCCAGTCGCGCTCGAGGTCGCTAATGCACGTCCCTGCGCTTATTTCGTCCACCAGCGCTCCTGCTCTTGCCCAACAACTCGTGTATGCGCCATCGCCAGAGGGGACGGGTTCGTGCGCCCAGCGAGAGTGGAATCGTGAAAAGATTTTTCGTCCCAATCTGTTAAACATATCCTATTTTAGAATAATCACTGTTGGAGATCTTTTAAAATGGGTTGCACGAATGTGTTCCCACACAGCCCAATTAACTCCCTTATTTGGGCTACATGTTAGAGATAGTCCTATAGACATTTTGAAAAGTTACCTTTTGGTTCCCGACACCCGAACTAGTCCGCTATGGAGTACGAACTAGTCCGGTATGCTGAGAAAATTCTGCATGAAGATGTGCAACACACTAGGAAACCCTAATTTGCATGACTATACCGGACTAATTTGCATGGGACCGGACTAGTCCGTTTTGTGTCCAGAGAGAAATCGGACTAGTCCAGTGTTGGTGAAAACAGAAGGGTAAAGGATAAGTCCGGTTGGAAGACTTAAGCTCTTGGGGGTGTGTCTCTCACACACACTCTATATATTTAGAACTACTTTTTGCATCTTGTCTTCACTTGTGCTCTTTCTTTCTTGGTTCTCATTTTTTCACATTTTTGCACCTTTAGTTCCATTCTTCGAAACCTGCTCTTAACTCAACAAATTTCATTAGGATCTCGCTGGTTTGTTATCAGTCGTCCAAAACCCATAAGGGTGTGCCTAGATGCACTTTCACGGTCCAATCTCACCCGGGACTCCGGGTGGATGATATTCCTTCCTTTTCATCGTTGATGATGCCACTTGATACATTTGGGTCAGCCTGCTAATCGAGAAAGGAGATGTTACTACATCAATCCAATAGATCCAAACTACAACACAAGCAGAAAGTGGGAGGAAACTGCACATGATTCAGACTGATAATGGTCAGAAATTTGCTTCACTTGAGTTTCAACGCCACTAAGACCACTGAGTCCTGAGGCGATTCACCAACCCCAACAGCTTGTAGCGGAATGGGGTCATGGAGAGGAGAAACCTCACTATTGTCAAGATGGCAGAGCTTTGCTAAAATAGAGAAACCTCCCAACGAGGTTTTGGGGAGAGGCGGTCACTACAATAGTGTACCTGCTCAATCGCTCCCCTACCAAAGCCTAGATGGCAAAACACCATTCCAGGTGTAGCATGGGCTGAAACCGACTGTGAAGCACCTTCACACATTTGGGTGCATGGTTTTCGTCAAGGATACGCGCCCATAGTTGAAGAAGCTTGACGATCTTAGTAAGCTGATGGTATTCTTCAACTATAATGAGTGAGTCAAGGGGCTATCGCATCTTCGACCTAACAACATGTCACATGCATATCTGCAGACTAGAAAAATAAATACAAATATAATAGAAAAATAAAAATAAACAGAAGAGAGTCCAGTGCTGCTAATGGTAGCCAATCTGCAGACTAGATCACCACCGATACGCCTGGAAAAGGATATCCTTGACCACTTGCTCAACTGCTTGCAGGTAACTAGTAGCATAGGCTACAGGAATACAGGATAGGCTTCTGCAGCGCAACCCAAGTATGAAGCTAATGTGTAGTCATATAGATAAATTATCCTTAGTTAAGACAACCCCTTTTCTTAAATACCAGAGAAATATCTTTATCTTTAGGGGAGCCTTAATTTTCCAAATCTTCAAGTTCGGAACATCCACATGGATCAGTGCTAAATAATGTGATCTCGTCGAGAATTGTCCGTTTTATGATTTATTTATAGGAAATAGTGCTAAATAATGTATTTTCCTTGTTATATTTATTTATGGTAACATTTTCTCAAGGTTTGTGCCAACTTCATATAAGCATTCTTAGGCAACAGGGGGTGCTTTTACCCCTAAAGTTTCACGTTATTTACTCTTCTCCAACTGGCATGAGAGTTACAATAGACGATCACCACTAGCCAAGTCTTAGTATCCTCGACGTACTGCATCACACCCTCCCCGAGCCAATGGTAAAGCAAGTTTGACCTGGGTAGTCACCAATATAGTAGAATAAGACTTTAAACAGAAATATACTCTAATAAAGTGATAAGTTTCATCATGTAATGTTGGGTAGGCCTAGGTATACTAAAGGTTTCGTTGGCTCCGCCACAACCCCAAGGCCTCCTCCCTACAGATCTTCTCACTGATGAGGCTTACAATAAATTAACTAAAAGTCAGTGCTCTAGATCAATAGTTATTTTGGATCAACGACTATTGTTGGCACGTCGAGGAGATTGGAGGGGCTATAAGGTTAAGAGAGAGGAATAAAACTATGTATTAAGTGGGTGAAAACACTATTCGAGCAAATTTACAAGAAACGAAACTAAATAGGTACTTCTATGATATATTACTGACTCTACCAGAATGCATTCTGATTTTTTTCCTTGCAGAAGATAGTGTTTGCTTTTATGGTGATTATTAGAGGGCTAGAACGATTGCTTAATTAACCAAATGTCTGGGTACATATTTATAGATACATAGATGGGCCGCAGGCCCAAACACATAACTCAACACAATCCAACACCCCCCGCAGTCCCAACATCTAGCGACAACAGATGTTGAGACTGGACCGAAACTCAGAAAATAAAGACGTCGGGAGTCCCTTCGTGAAGATGTCGGCAAACTGTGACGTCGTCGGCACATGGAGAACTCGAACCTCACCGCGTGCAACCTGCTCACGAACAAAGTGAAGATCAATCTCCACATGTTTCGTGCGCTGGTGTTGGACGGGGTTGGTGGAGAGGTAAACGGCGCTGACATTATCACAGTAGACCAACGTGCTCCGGGCGATAGGGGAGTGGAGCTCCTGAAATAACTGTTGGAGCCAAGACGCCTCTACCACGCCGTTAGCCACGGCGCGGTACTCCGCCTCAGCACTGGAGCGAGAAATCACGGGCTGCCGCTTCGAGGACCAGGAGACAAGATTCCCCCCTAGGAAGACGGTGTAGCCAGAGGTGGAGCGGCGGGTATCAGGGCACCCCACCCAGTCAGCGTCGGTGTAGACCACCAGCTCAGAAGTCGAGTCACGTCGAAGTAGAAGGCCGTAGTCGAGGGAGCCGCGCAGGTACCGAAGAATCCGCTTCATCGCCGTGAGATGCGTCTCCCGCGGAGCATGCATGTGGAGACACACCTGCTGAACCGCGTAGGAGATGTCCGGCCTGGTGAAGGTAAGGTACTGCAGGGCACCTGCAAGACTCCTGTAAGAAGTGGGGTCGACGACCGGGGCGCCGTCGGCCGAAGACAGCTTCGCCTGGGTGTCCACGGGAGTGGAGCACGGCTTGCAATCAGCCATGCCCGCTCGCTCGAGGATATCTAGGCAGTACTGGCGTTGGTGGAGGAACAGAGCGTCCAGGCGGTGCTCGACCGCATCGCCCAGTAAGTGGTGGAGATGGCCGAGATCCTTCATCGCAAACTCGCGCTGCAGGGCGGAGATCGTGCGCTGAAGAAGAGCCAGGCTAGACGCCGTGAGGACAATATTGTCCACGTATAGGAGGAGGTAGACAGTGTCACCCTCATGTCTGTAAACGAAGAGCGAGGTGTCCGACTTGGCCTCGACGAAGCCGAGCGAGGCTAGGAAGGAGGCGAACTGGTTGTACCAAGCCCGAGGCGCCTGCTTCAACCCGTATAGGGACTTGTTCAGCCGGCAGACCAAGTCTGGACAAGCTAAATCAACGAACCCTATCGGCTGACTGCAGTACACCGTCTCTGTCAGCGTCTCGTGGAGGAAGGCATTCTTGACGTCCAGCTGGTGGACAGGCCAAGAACGCGAGAGAGCCAATGACAGAACAGTTGTACTGTCGCTGGCTTAACCACCGGACTGAAGGTCTCATCGTAGTCCACTCCAGGGCGCTGAGTGAAGCCCCGAAGTACCCAACGGGCCTTATATCTCTCCAGGGATCCATCCGCCTTCCTCTTATGCGTGAAAACCCACTTGCCTGTGACAACGTTGCCACGAGGAGGACGGGGAACAAGGTCCCATGTCCGGTTGGCAAGTAGGGCCGCATACTCCTCCTCCATAGCGCGGCGCCAGTGAGGGTCAGCGAGGGCGCTACGGACGGAGGTCGGTATAGGTGATACCGAAGAGGAAGTGGATGGTGTCGGTGTCGTCGAAGAGAGTACCACTCCGGAGAACCTCTCAAGAGGCCGGAGAACCCCAGCGGCACGTCTAGTCACCATCGGTTGAACGTGTCCTGGGTCCCGGTGGAGCAACGGTGGGTGGTACACCGAGGGCTCGGGACGAGCAGGCGCAGAGTCACCAACCCGCTCTCGTCGCTGGTAGACAAGAGCAGGGTCAGCGAACCGTGGAATAGGGGCCGCGCGTGGCGCAGCGCGTGACGAGGCCGGAGACGCTGGAGCTGCGCGTGACGCCGGAGTCGGAGTAGACGTCGGGTCCGCGCACGGCGCGGGAGTCGAGGTCGGAGACGCCGGGGCCGCGCGTGGCGCAGCTGTAGGAGACGTCGGGACCTCGTGTGGCGCAGGAGTCGAGGTCGGAGATGCCGGGGCCGCGCGTGGCGCAGCCGTAGGAGGCGCCGGGGCCTCGTGTGGCGCAGGAGTCGAGGTCGGAGACGTCGGGGCCGCGCGTGGCGCGGCCGTAGGAGACACCTGGGTTGCACGTGGCGCAGCAGGAGGCGTCGGTGCCACGTGTGGTGCATCACTCGTCCCCAGGGTCGACGGAGCCTGGGCACCAACCCGCACTCGTCGTTGGTAGACGAGCGCAGGGTCAGTGAACCGCCGTGTCGTGGCTGTAGTAGGCACAGCCGGAGTCGCCACAGGTGTCGGCGCTGCGTAAGGTGCAGCGGTCGACGTCGTGGGAGCCACCTGTGAGACGGTGGGTAATGTACCTGCAAAAAAAGGCCAAGGCAGCTGTGGTGGAGCAGCCTCGGTGTCAGTAGAAAAAAGGGAGTCCAGCTCTGCAGCTGAACCAGAGGTGGAGGAAGAAAAGGGGAAGGAGGACTCGTCGAAGACGACGTGCCGAGAGATCAAAATGCGGTGGGTAGAGAGGTCGAGGCACCGATACCCCTTATGCTCAAGGGAGTACCCAAGAAAGACACACCTAGTAGAGCTGGGCGCAAGCTTATGTGGAGCTGTGGCGGAAAGATTAGGGTAGCAGGCGCACCCAAAGGCACGAAGGTGGTCGTAGAGAGGGGTAGTGCCATACAGGGCAAAGAAAGGAGTCAGTGCTCGAATCGCCTTGGTGGGAAGGCGATTAAGGAGGAAGGTGGAAGTGTGGAGTGCCTCTACCCAGTATCGAGCGGGGATAGATGCCTGAAACATCAAGGAACGTGTGACATCATTAGTGGTGCGAAGCATGCGCTCAGCCTTGCCATTCTGGGGGGATGTGTATGGACAAGACATGCGTAGCTGTGTGCCATGTGTAAGAAGAAAGTCACGGGGTCGCGAGTTGTCAAACTCGCGTCCGTTGTCACACTGGAGAGCACGAACAGTACGCCCAAACTGTGTGGAAACCCAAGTAAAGAAGTCAGAGAGAGTATCAAATGTCTCAGATTTCAAACGTAAGGGAAAAGTCCAAGAGAAATGTGAGAAATCATCAAGTACCACCAAATAATATTTAAAACCAAGACACTGATAACAGGAGATGTCCACAAATCGCAGTGAATAAGATCAAAAATGTGTTGCATATGAGACACAGAATTGGGAAAGGGAAGCCGAACATGGCGACCAAGTTGACAAGCGTGACATAATGACTCATGTGTGCCCCTAGTACACGATATAACTGAACTACTAGACAACTTCGACATAGCATCAGCGCCAGGGTGACCAAGCCGGCGGTGCCAAGTAGCGGACGAAGCTGTCGTAGCCAGAGCAAATGACGGAGATGCAGCGGAAGTAGGAAGTCGAAGAGTGTACAGGGGCCCCGAACTATCACATCGAAGAAGAAGACGTCGGGTGGAAAGATCCTTCACAGACAAACCAAAAGGATCAAACTCAACAAAAATATTGTTATCAGTAGTGAAACGACGAATGGAAAGCAAGTTTTGAATAATGTCTGGAGCGACTAGAACATTGTTAAGATGGAATGAACACGGAGAAACTGAGTCACCTACTGAGGTGACTGGAAGAACAGATCCATTGCCAACAACGACCGATGAAGGAAACGAGGGATGAGGTGGGTGGGTAGAAGAGAGAATACCAACATCTGGGGTGGTGTGGTAGGAGGCGCCAGAATCAGCCACCCAATCAGTAGTCGGCGGTGTGAGGTGCATGGTGCTGAAAGAAGACGCCAAGTCCTGACGATCCCACCCCAGGGGCGGCTCCTGGAGGGGTGTTGGCGGCTCCGAGTACCCAGCGGGGTAGGTAGCACCGCCGTATGCTAGAGTTGGCGATCCAGCCGCGGGGTGACCAAGTCTGCCATAGCCCGGGTGGGCTACGTATGCCGCCTGATGACTTGGCTGGCGCGGAGTAGAAGAAGTCGGTGGCGCCCCAAGAATACTCGGAGACGATCCATGCCACATAGAGATCTGGCCAGTCCACGGGTTGTACGGTGTGGGCCAGGGCGCACCTCCCCGGCCAGTGCCACCAGTACCACTACAAGTAGGAGCAGTGGACATAGAAGTGCCGCCAGCACCTCGTCCTGTGCGCCTTCCGCCGCGACGTCGATGAGTACCACTCCCAGAGCCAGCAGAGGCACCCGGGGCGGTAGGCGGAGTAGGTGGTCGCGGTAGTGGTCCCCCAGAAGACGGTGGACGTGAGGGCTAACCAGAGCCATAGAAGGCTGTGGCAGGCCCAGAGGTAGCAGATCCACCAGTCGTGATCTCCTCAAGCTCGAGATCGGACCAGACCTTCTCGAAGGTCGGTGGCGGCTCCATACGAAGAAGCCAGAAGCGAAGATGGCTGAAGCCCTCGTTCAGGCCGTGAAAGACCCGAAGTACTAGTGTGCTGTCGGCAACCGGCTCGCCAAGCTCGCACAAGGAGTCAGCCATGCCCTTCATCTCTCCACAGTAGGCAGAGATGGAGCGGTCACCATGCACTGTAGTCTAGAACCGTGCATTAATGTGAAGAGCCCGAGTCGCACGGTTCCCCAAGAAGTGGTGCTCCAGTATCTGCCAGGCCCGGCGCGCGGTGTCCCCGCCGCGCTGTCCGACAAGCTTGTGCAGATCGTCGGCGAGAGTGCCAAGGATCCAAGCAAGGACCAAACTGTCCATGTTGATCCAAGAGTCATCCCACGGGGCGTCGTCCCGCTGGACGTGGTCCGCAAGCTGGTACCGCCGCAACGTGAGGAGGAACTCGTTACGCCAGCGGGCGTATGTGGTGGAGTTACAGCTCAGGACAGTCGGCACTAGTGTCCGAATGTTCTGAACTCCAGCCGCCTGGGCGTGTAGAGCGGCGGCGAGAGACGCCGAGTATGCGGAGTGCACACTGGTGTCCGAGGTGGGCTCGTACGTTGCGCTCAACGGTCGGTGAGCGCTCTCCTGGATCTGGTGCGAGAGAGCAGCCGCTGAAGCGCGCTCCTGCTCTAAGGCAGGAGCGAGTGTCCGCTCGCGCTCGCGAGAGGCAGCCAGAGCGCGAAGACACCGGAGGTGTCTGCGGCCGTCGTGGTGGTGCTGGCGACGCCGTAGAGAGGATCAGTGGCCGCACGAGGAGCAGTAGTAGTGCCAACAGCAGATCCGGAGCCCGTCATGAAGGCGACGGCAGTAGGGCCGCCAAGTGATCCGCCAACTGTCGGATTAGTCGCTGCGGCGGGCGCGTGCCGAGCCATAGAGACGAGTGGTGCGCCAGCTGTCGGACCAGTAGCAGGTACACCGGCGGGATGAGGCACACCGGCCAGGGGGGCGCCGGCTAGGGGGAGGGCGGCGGCAGCGACCAGGGAGGGGGCGGTGGCAGTGGCCAGAGGAGGGGGCGGCGGCGGCGGCCAGGGAGGGGGCGGCGGCGGCGGCCAGGGAGGGGGCGCCGGCGGCGGCCAGGGGGGACGCCGGCGGCGGCCAGGGGGGAGGCGCCGTCCATAGGGGGGGTCGGCAGCTAGGGTTAGGGTGGTGGGGATTAGGGTTATGGTTTGGCTAATGATACCATATTAGAGGGCTAGAATGATTGCTTAATTAACCAAAGGTCTGGGTACATATTTATAGATACATAGATGGGCCGCAGGCCCAAACACATAACTCAACACAGTTCAACAGTGATTGTAAATTGAATTTTCCTGTAGTTTTCTGTTGAGACCTCTGATACTGAAGTTTCTACTAGGCAGGTAGGCAATAATCCTTCAATTAGTATAGCAGGCTGGAAACCATAAAAACAGATGGTTGATCAGTGCATCTGTTTGTGAGAGTGCTTGTTACTTTGGAGGTTATCCCTAGGTCATTTATGGTGTTGACAAAAGGAGTTATGCCTAGGTTGACTAATATTTTGTTCCTCGTGTGACTATGTGCTCTTTCTCTAACGTTTTTGACAATTTGAAAATGACGGGAAGATCTATCTGGTATTCTGGTTACTGTTGTGCATTAAAAGTAGAAAATAATAATCACATTTTCTCCATAGATATCATTACGTACTTTGGCATGCTGATAGTTCATTTATGATGTGCTGTGTTGCATCATAGTGGGAGTGGGATTGTTATTTCTCTTGTTACCCTAATGAATTAATGCAGTGGAAAACTGAGGGGTACCTCAATTTGAGTCTGTTAGTTGAATTCATTGAATTATTGTTAATATTGCACTTAAAAAGGTGTTATCCAAATTCCATAAGAAACTGAGGGGGTACCTCAATTGAGTCTGTAAGTTCCAGATTTTAGTATGATGTATTAATCATCGGCCACCCTGGACTTGTTCAATTTTGTCTTCAGTTCTAGTTTTTTTTTTGACGCAATCTAGTTTCATTTTTATCTAACATACTTACTTCCATAGAAACTTTTGATGTTAACCTATAGGATCCACTTTGGTTACTCAAGAAGATACACATTATTGTTCATATACACTAGAAAAACAGGTAACGACTAGCATATAGATAATTAGAAAAAATGTTTGTGCTTGTATGTCGGATCATCCACAGTTTTGTTACCCTGTGTCTTGATCAACACTTTTTGTTACCCTTCCTATTATATCACACACACTTTGTTCAGGGAATATTCTTGTAATGTACATCTACCACGGAATGTCTATGTTATCAGTAATTCAAAGAAATTCTTAGGAAATCTGAAACAGTCATATCTAAATTTAACAATGTTGTATGCATGATGATGACTTCATTCTTGCTTGTTTAATCTTTGTGAACATAGAGTGGATAATAGACATTTTAGTGTTCCTTGGTAGATCCTAGAGCTTTTGGGGACATAAATCGATAGCTGTCTCTGAACTATATTTTTTTCAATGAGAGAATTTTATTAACTCCGCCCATGTTGTAATGACATAGCCGGTCCCAAGCCCGGATAAAGGAGGAGGGGTTGTGATAGGTTTGGCGAGCCAACAACTATACTTAGTCATTCTCATGGAAATGAAATCCATCGGAAATTCATTGGGGCGTAACCCTCTTAGCGACGCGCCATACCAAAACCCGGGTATGGTGTTAAGTGGGAAAGGGCCAGGTCGCCACCGCCTTAGTGGCGCGCCATATCAGAACTCGGATGTAGTGTTAAATGGGCAAGGGTCGAATCGCCACCGTCATCGTCCGTATGTAGTGTTAAGTGAGCAAGGGTCTTTGCATCTTACGCGACAGATGCGAAGGGTAAGGAAGCTAGCCGAGGAAACTAGGTTTCGGGTGGGTAGTTGGAATGTAGGATCGTTGACGGGAAAGCTACGAGAGTTAGTGGACGTTGCGTAGGAGGTGTGTAAATATCTTTTGTGTACAAGTGACTAGATGGGCAGGTCAAAAGACGAGAGAGGTTGAGAATACCGATTTCAAGCTTTGGTATTCTGGCTTGACTGGGACTAGGAATGGCGTATGCATCCTAATAGATAAGAGCCTCAAGGATGGAGTAGTAGATGTTCGTAGACGAGGGGATAAGATCATCCTAGTCAAGGTAGTTGTGGGGGACCTTATCTTGAATGTCATTAGTGCTTATGCCCCACAAGTTGGGCTCGACATGAGCACTAAGAGACAATTTTGGGAGGACTTGGAGGATATGGTTAGTGGTGTACCGATAGCCGAGAAGCTCTTCATAGGAAGATATCTCAATGGACATGTAGGTACAACTAACGTAGGTTTTGAGGGGGTACATGGAGGTTTTTGGTGTGGCGATAGAAACCAGGAGAGTAAGCATATCCTGGACTTTGTCGTAGCCTATTACCTATTGGTAGCTAACACCATCTTTAAGAAGAGGCTATCTCACTTAGTGACCTTTACTAGTGCCCAACATTCTAGTCAAATCGACTATATCCTCACCAGGAGAAGGGAGAGAGGGGCATGTTTAGATTGTAAGGTGATCCCTGGAGAATGTGTTGTTCTACAACATAAACTTATGGTAGCCGACTATCGTTTCCACGTGCGTGTGTCACGAGACAAATGTGTTAAAACTGCAAGAACAAAGTGGTGGAAGTTGAAGGATGAAGCGCAACAATCATTCAAAAGGAGGTTGATCGCGGAAGGACCTTGGAGCGAAGACGAAGATGCGGATAATATGTGGGTGAAGATGACGACTTACATTAGGAAGGTAGCTAGGGAGGTGTTTGGGTGGACAAAAGGTAAGAAACTTGTAGATAAAGACACTTGGTGGTGGAATGGGGATGTACAAAAAGCTATTAAGGAGAAGAAGAAGTCTTATAAGAGCTGACATCATGAGAGAAGCGCAAGTAACATGGCGAAGTATAAAGAGACTAAAAAAATGCAAGGCGTGTTGTGAGTAAAGCAAGGGGGCAAGCCTATGACGCGCTATATGAGAGACTAGGGACAAAAGAAGGCGAAAAGGATATATACAAGATGGCGAAACTTCGCGAGAGGAAGGTGAGGGATCTCAACCAAGTCAAATGCATTAAGGATGAGGCAGATCGAATTCTATTGAAAGATGAAGAGGTTAGGAACAGATGGCGGTAATACTTCAATGGATTATTCAATGACGGAAATGAGAGCATTAAGTTCGAGTTGGATGACTCATTTGATGACCCCAACAGACGATTCGTGCGAAAAATACAAGAGTCTGAGGTTAGAGAGGCCTTAAAAAGGATGAAAGGAGGAAAGACCCTCGGCCCCGATGATGTTCCCATTGAGGTGTGGAGATGTCTTTGGGATGTAGCAATAGTATGGCTCACTAAACTATTAAACCGCATTTTTCGGTTAAACAAAATGTCTGAAGAGTGGCGAAAAAGTATTTTAGTACCCATCTTCAAAAATAAAGGAGATGTTCAAAGTTGTACTAATTACCGAGAAATTAAGCTTATGAGTCATACTATGAAGCTCTGGGAGAGAGAGTGATTGAACACCGCTTGAGGAAAGTGACCAATGTCACTAAAAATCAGTTTGATTTTATGCCTGGGAGGTCCACTATGGAGGCGATTTTCTTACTCCGTCAGCTTATGTAGAGTATAGGGAGCAAAAGAAGGATCTACATATAATGTTCATTGACTTGGAGAAGGCATACGATAAGGTACCAAAGCCGGTCATGTGGTGGGCGCTAGAAAAACACAAAGTCCCAACAAAGTACATTAACCTTATCAAGAATATGTATGATAATGTGGTGACAAGTGTGTGCGTAAGAGATAGTGAGACCGATACTTTTTCTATCACAATAGGGCAACACCAAGGATCAGCCTTAAGTCCATACATCTTTTCCTTAGTGAGGGATGAGGTGTCGAAGGATATACAAGGGGATATCCCTTGGTGTATGCTCTTTGCTGATGATGTAGTGTTGGTAGATGAAACTAGAGATGATGTTGATAGCAAATAGGAGCTATGGAGGCAGACCTTAGAGTCTAAGGGGTTTAAACTTAGTAGAACCAAGACCGAGTATATGAGATGCGACTTTAGTGATGTCGGGTGCGAGGATGGAAATGCTAGTTTACAAGGACAAGTAATACCTAGGAGGGACACATTTCGATATTTACAATCAATGTTACAAAGCAATGGTGATATTGACGAAGATGTTTGCCATAAGATTAAGATCGGATGGATGGAGTGGCAGCAAGCATCTAGAATCCTATGTGATAAGAAAGTGTCACAAAAATTGAAAAAAAAATTCTATAGGGCGGTGATTAGACCTGCGATGCTGTATGGGGCAGAATGTTGGCCAACTAAAAGGCAACATGTCCAACAATTGAGTGTTGCTAAGATGCGCATGCTACGGTGGATGTGCGGTCACACAAGAAGAGACAAAATTAGGAACGAAGTGATACGTGATAGGATAGGGGTGGCACTAATTGAGGAGAAGCTAGTCCAACATCGTCTACGGTGGTTTGAGCATATCCAACTGAGACCTTCAGAAGCACCAGTCAACAGTGGGATTATAAAGAGTAGAGAAAATTTTAGGAGGGGTAGAGGTCGACCAAGGTTGACATGGTAAGAGGCGGTGAAACGAGACTTAAAGGAGTGGGAAATACCTAGAGATTTGGCTCATGATAGGACTGCATGGAAATTAGCAATTCATGTGTCAGAATCTTAGTTTATTCGTATTTTGTTACTCTCATCTTCTTTCTTATTAATCCATTTCTAAAATAAATAAAATGTAGAATCTTATTTTATTTGTATTTTTTACTCTCATCTTATTTTCTATTATTTTTTAAAAAATTGTTAGGTTTTATTTTTAGCCGACCCCAACTTGTTTGGGACAGACTTGATTGTTGTTGTTGTTGAGAGAATTTTATTATTTTTTCATGACAGTTATATCAAGCTAATATCCCTTACATGAAAATACACTCTCGACATTTTGCATTTTTTGATATGCAAGGACTAAAAATAAAAGAGAAAATAAACTTCTAGACACTAGCAGTTACACTACGAGAATCGACGAACGCGGTGTCAAGAAACTATAAAGGTCAGGACCGTCGAACATTAATGACCCACCTGCTCTAACTGTTTGCAACTTGAGCAGTAGGCTTCCGAAGATCATGCCAGCAGAGCCGATGTGTAGCTATAGAAATAACCTGCACATAGAGAACCATACATCATCTTTCAAACAATATCATTCTTATAACACCAAATCACCTAGCAAATAATAGCAGCCCTCAACAAAAACAAGTGATTTTAGTCGTTCGTTAATTCCACAGCCAAGTACTAAACACATTTCTCACACTACAAGGTGAGTAAGATTTGTTGCCACTTGAATCATGCCCCATGCATGCCACATAAATTGACATTCAAAGACAAGTGTTTAATTGTTTCTCCTATGTTACAAGAACATTTAACACAAACCTTCCAGTTACGCTTAGCGAAATTATCCTTAATAAGAATGACTCCTCTTCTCAAGTACCAAAGAAATATCTGAATTGTTAATGGAGCTTTTAGCCTCCATTATTTCTTATTTAAATTTCATACATCTGAATGTATTAGGGCTAAATAATGAGATCCCGTTGAGAACCTACTTGGAACAAAATTTCATCAAAATTCGTCCGGTTCTTGAGATAAAGCAAAACACAAAGTCGTGTGCATAATACGTTCCAGGCTACTAATTTCGTCCCTATGAGATCCCTTCGCCGTGATCAGTTATATTGCGAAGTTGCAAAACCTTCACAACCGTAGCTTGTTTATGACGAACTATATGATATAAACAGAGATATTGCACACTAAAAGTTGATATACCCAACCATCTATCTTCCCAGAATCTAATATGTGTGCCATCATTGTTTGAAGGTTCCAAATTGGAGAAAGTCCTGTTTCACCTTCATCAATCCGCTCTAGAAGTGAGAATCTCCAGATTTTTAGTATGTTTGAGAAAGAGGTTTCGGGCCCAGGTATTTATTTCTTAACATTTGTTACCATGTATGATTAGTTGTTAGCAGCCTCTTGCCAGCATATCTGTCACAATATTGATCAATAATGGAGATAGCAGAACTCTCTATCAAAGGCTTTTATTTGTCTGGAAAGAAGGTGGATAGCATCATTCACATTGATAGCTACCCTCCCACACCTGATAGAAGACTAGTAGGTTCAATAGATGTTATCTAGCATTTCATTCTGTTGGATTGGGTACTTCTGCTAATATGGTGTTATGTGACCCTCTCTAATGCCTCTTTTTGAACACAATTTTATAACAGAGGTATAAGATTGAAGTACAAACACAATATTGAGATAAAAGAAAAAGAAGTATAGAACAGTCTTGACTCACCACAGAGTCGTGTTTATATCTTGCAAGTCCAGTTGTGATTTTATCCTCGAAGATTAGGGTTTGTAATTTTATCCCTGATTTTCCTAAACAAAACTAAAGTATACCCCGACTCTGTTAAGAATCGTAATGGTGTTAACTATGAGAAAAAAGTAGAATTATTCATATGATTTTATCTCTACTTTTAATTTGCATTTTTGAACTTACCCCTGTGTTTAATATAGTCATGTTAACATTTTGATGATGTATTTAATAGTATTTTAAACAAGATACTATATATATATATATATATAATGTTTTAGGAACTATTATTGAATTTCAAATAATATCAATTTTCTCATGAAATTTATTGTTACCTAGATAATATTTCAGCAGTATTTCACAACATTTGACAATATTTCAGCAACTTGTCGGTAAGAACTTGTCTTCAGCAGCTTGTTTTGATCCCTCACCTCCTTTCCGGAAAGCGAACTTTTACTGCGGAAGCTGGCCATTGGATCCACAGTGACCTGGGTGAAACAAAGATGTTGTCCTCATCCTTGAATTCGCCCCTGAGGATGCCCTTTGCAAGTTCATTATCCACATATTGTTGTATCACTCCCTTCACTGGCCTAGCACCATAGTTCGGATCGTACCCGAGGTTTCCCAAAAATTCAACTGCTCCCTGTCATACTTCGAGTTTGATCATGCGGTCTGCGATCCTCTTCTGTAATGTTGCCAGCTGTAGTGCAGGAAGAACCAAATAAAAATATGTTTATATAACATGTTTAAATATGGAATGTAATTGACATGGTAACATCAATTTTGAAAAGAAGTTAGTTTATGTCTACTATCCCATTTATTTCAAAACTGATATTTGCATATGTAAATGTCACAAAACTATGTTATCCTTGATCCCTCCAAAGTAAAAAACTGTCACCTGTAATTTGACAATGTTGTTGATCTGTTCTCTCTCGAGAGGCTTAAAAACAATGTACTCATCTATGCAATTCATGAACCCTGGGCGGAAAAAAGATATTGCAGCCTCCAACACCGTCCTCTTTACAGTCTCATAGGCTGAATCAGATGCACAGAATCAATTGCTGCATCAGAACATAAAGCGTTTGTTAGAATGTTCATAAAAGATCTTGAAGTAGAGGCCGCAATAGTTTCAGTCTGAGCAGGTTAGTACTATAAAGTATCAATTATGCTGAGTCAAATAAATCACCTTTGTTAGGCAAGAATTGCCAACTAATATATTGATCTGAAAGAACAGCTGCAACAACAAAGGCTTTGTCAGATATGCATATCTGTCGTGCAACTCATCTCTCATAGTCCTCGGAGTATAAAGATTTTATCTTCAACTGTACGCCGGTCAACCGCGACACATTGTGCTTGTTGCTCCCTCCATATGTATGGTGAGGATAGCCCATGACCCTATCGGACCCCATCATTGACCATTAAGTTGGCTCCATTAAGTTACATATCATGAGACAAGAAACGCATTCCTTCTCCAACGTGGCAACGTATCAACAACTTCATTAACTCCGATTAGCGACCACAATAATCATGCATCACAATCAATAAACATGCTCATGCAATCCTAAAAAATCCACATTCAACTCAAATGCTAAATCAATTCAATGTTGATTAATCATCAAAAAGCAAAGCTATGGCATATCTCAACACGGCTTCTTAACTAAATTTGCTGTCAGTACAGATTACCAAATTAACAGCCTTGCAACACAGGCTTCTCTAAGATCATAGACTAGTGTGATAACACCAGTCCAATATTCTAGTTTCAGTTTCGCATACTCTAGCTATTATTCAGCAATGTGCATACTCTAGCTATTATTCAGCAATATGCAGCAAGGACATTTCTAATAAAATAGTAAAGAACAGCCCTAAAGCACAGGATATTGTCAAGAGTAAAGAACAAGTGATGAGGATAGTAATTATATTGACAAGGTTAAAGCGATTTCCCTAGAACATAGTTATTTCTACCACACTACTTGGTCCATTTTCATCATTGGGTATTAATACCCATCATGAGCATGCAATTTCTCACTGAGAATGATCACCTCCTCCATAAAAAAAATAAATAGACAATATATGAGGTGTTATTCTTTCTGCTGTGTAATTTTGCCATAATAGCGCCAATCTCTGATTGTGTGCCATCCAAAACTAAAGTAGAACAGAGAAACTTTCTAATGTCATACCTGTAGCTCTTTTGCACGATATAATCATTACATGACAAAAATAGTATCCTTTGAACACGATGAATATTGATCTTCATTTATAAAAGATACAAAAAATGTAACCCCAAAAAAATTAGAAGACAACCTGGAAAAACAAGATTTAGTTATCGGATAGGATATCAATATTTAATTATTCTAAAATGAGACAGCAATGTTGGAATTCCGAACAAAAACAACTCCAAATTTTAATATTTGACATGTTACAGATAAAAGTTCACAAAAATTAGGAGTCTCTCTAAAACACTTGACTCAAACTTAACTTCATCTTCAACTCTATCTCTAACCTGATTTGGACTCTCCTACACTATTAATCTAGAAAACAAGATTATAATCAATAATCATCCTCATATCTTGTTTTCTAGGACACTCTCACTAAATTTAGAATGTGGCCACACTACACCCACAGGATGAACACATCAACCTGGCAAACCATGGGATGAACACTCATCCTTGGAACGAACACATCATCCCGTACACAAATCTGGAGTGAACACATTAAGATGAACACATCATGTCGAGCACTCCTCTATGGAATGAACAAGCACATTTCTCACGGACACCCAGATGGCATGAACCACATTTGTCACGTCCTTAGGAACAACACCTTGCACATGACAAACACCAACACAACTCAGGCCAACCAGCTCAGTCATGCTCTTCTTCTTCCTTCGGCCCAGAACAGCTCGTCACCATCTTGACCTTGGCCCAGACTTAATCTGTTCTGATCGCACACCTTATCGGGCCTAACGCAGTCCACCAAGCCAACGTGGCCTCTACGGGCGGGTAAAAATATCGGAACCAAATTAACCAAAACTGACTAAACCAGACTAAATTTTGGTTCTCGAACTGTAAAAACACGAATTATTTTCGATTTTCGACTTTTGCATCCATTAACTGAAATACGCAATGGTCCAGTGAATTGATCCAATCCATCAGTGAGGTGGCCCACCACCCCGACCCAATCAACAGTACAACTCCTAACCCTAACCAATCGACCGCCAGAGCCAGGCCATCCGGTCTTGAACTCACGTCCCCGACTCCCATCTCCACCCAGTAGCTCCTCGAACACCCGTGACCCCGCAACTCCTCCATCACTCACGCTCGTCGCCCTACCGCTAGCCGATGACAACCCGGTGTAGTGGAGCCTGCGCACCACGCCCAACCCATACACCGACTTCAACCTTTTCTTCATGGCTTATGGCTCGAAGCCAGTATTGCCGATCAGGCTAGAATATGACTCGCCCCGAGCCAAGGCCAACGAAGAAGTCCGGTCCGAGCAAGCGCGACAGAACTCCGTCGACCAGCTCGATGAGGCCCGTGACATCGCACTTCTGCGGTCAGTCAAGTACCAACAGGCGCTACAACGCTAGCACGAGCGATGGCTTCAGCCCCGAGCTTTCCAAGTCGACAACCTGGTCCTCTGAATGATTCAGACCAACAAAGGATAAGCACAAGTTGTCCTCCCCATGGGAGGGCTCGAACATAATGGCGGTCGTCCTACGACCCGACACCTACCACCTGATGGACATCGATGGCAATCTCGTTCCCAATGCGTGGACATTGAACTCAGGCGGTTCTATGCATAGGAGCACCAAGCTTCGCATAGTGCAACGCCAAGAACACAAGCCTGAGCCTGACTCCTGACCTCACCGGCGAGAGGGCAAACCTGGCACCCCGTACCTCCTCAAAAACACCGCGCGACGGAAGGAACAAACCAACCGCCCCACGATCCTCGAGGGCTACACATCCATACAAGGCTTGGCCATACGTCTCGAAGACTGGCCCCGTCCGTGCCTCGCAACTCACGACTAAAGAGCAGCGGAAGTTCTAAAAGAAACTAAGGTTCGAGCAAGATGCAGGGACAAAAAAACAAGTTAAAAACGTTCGAAACTTCCTTTTTTCTCATTAAGAGAACCCCCAAAGGCTTTGTTACAAAGGAAAAAAACTACATCAAGACTATGATCGGGCTTCACCCGTGCTCCTCCATCTTCCAAATGGAGTCATTGGGAACCTGCTCCCTCAAGGCACGGGTCGTAGGCTCAACCTTCTTGAGGAACCCCTTGAGCTCCTCGTTCGTCGAACCATCAGCGAATCCCTCCCCCAAGGCCTCGAGGTCGACGCCGGGGTAGTGCAGCAACACCACGGCTAGGGCGACCTGAACTCCGCACCAAACCCGACATTCACGTAGGATGACAAAGAGGTTGTCAGCCGACCCAAGACCGATGACAGCTCGACTCCAAGCTGCTTTGCCGAGTAGTCCTCGAGCAACGAGCGACACACGGAGTGCCCAGCAGCTCGGAGCCTCTCGAGCCTTGACCAAAGCGCATCGAACTCCTCAGAAACCTCTCGGAGCCGAGTTTTCACGGAGGCATCACCCGAGGAGGAGCTTCTAATAGGCCTAGCAACAGGTCATAGGTCACGGTCGCCGCGTCGCGGATCCTTCTTGCCTCCTCCTGGGCAGCAAAAAGCTGGGTGTGAAGGCCTTCAAGCTCTCCTTCCTGGGCCCGAACCTCCCCTCTTTTGCAGCCA
The DNA here is from genome assembly GCA_036927565.1 of Tuctoria greenei. NCBI lineage: Eukaryota > Viridiplantae > Streptophyta > Magnoliopsida > Poales > Poaceae > Tuctoria > Tuctoria greenei. The sequence continues at coordinate 123,629,985 of JAYESD010000006.1, forward strand.
GAACGTTGAAGGTGAGACGACAAGGAACGATCGCGGGACAAGAAGAGAAGACGAAACCTACCCGCGAGCTAGCGCTCCATCACAGCCATGGTGTCCCGCACTATCTGGGCAGTCTCCCCGTTGGCAGTCGCATCCGCAACAACCTTGGCCACCTTATCCCGAGTAGCCCCCGCCTCAGGCGAGCCTCCGCAAGCACGACAACCGAGCTCGCCACCTTCGCAATCACGGTCGCCTCACCCCGAGTGGCCTTCTCCACATCCCGGACTTGTGCGAGCTCCACCTACACCCTCGACAACTCGACCTCCGCAATGCCCCAGTGAAGCTCACTCTCCTGGACGAGCCGCAACTTCTCAGCAGACTACCGGGCCTACCCCTACAAAACCAGGAGTACAAAAAATAAATGACCCGCGAGGATAGCAAAAACAGAGGCGGAATACACACCCGACCGCTAGGAGCCGCCATCCGAAGCCGCTTGAGCACGTGATCCACACGCTTGCACTCGGTGGCAAGACTTGCCAGGGCGACGACGAATGTTTCAAACCCTTGACAGCAAGGCTAAGGCCTCCCCGATCGATACCCGCTACCGACAGAACCCCAGCCACGGGCATAAAGCAAGCTGTTCGGCTGCCGGCAACGCGTCGGCCTCCGAAGGCCCGACCATGACCTAGGTCGAGCCCGTATCTGCTGCCCCGTCCTCAGGCGCAAGCGGTGGAGAAGGGTCTGCAACCCCCATCGCTGCCACGACCTTCACGGCGGCCAACGACGACGACATCAGGGCGGTGGTCAACCCGACAACCTTGTCGACCGGGAACCGAGCTGGCACCGAGTCCGACAGGATGAACCGGTGAGGGCAACCACTCCTCCACAGCAGGCGGAGCCGGGCGATCTGCTCCCGCCGGACCCTAGGTCGGAACACTGACATCGGAGTCACACCTCCTGCACCAGGGCAACTGTGAGACACCGCGCGATCCCCACCTCGGGTCCAGACGAAAAAGGAGGAGGCCCCTTACCTATTTGATCGGGTTAGTATCGCACTCGATTCGGCCTTCGCGATCGGCTTAGGGTTCAGGGAAATGGGCCGCTCGACCCTCGTTTTCCTCTTCTTCAAGATCGGGTCGACAACCCACCTTGATGGTTGCTCATGAGCGACACCCGATTGCGAGGGCAACCCGGACGCGACGGGATAAGCTTGTCAAGGGGTCGATCCGCGGACAGAGGGAGAACTCTCCCGAAGATCGACATCGTACGTGGGAGCCGATCCCACAAGATCATGCACCCTCGTCGCGTCCTCTAAGGGGGAGAGCTCAGTTCCCGACTCCCTCATCGGATCCTTCGAGCCCAAGTACTCCCACATTGGGTGCAACCGAACCAAAGGGGTTGGATCTATCGCTCCACGATGGTGCAAAGGATGTTCATACCAGTGAGTCCCCTCTTATGTAGGTCTTCCAACCGGGCAAGGAGCGGCCTCAACGTGCCCATCTCGCCGTTAGGGACCCCTATAGGTGGCCAAATGGGCCGGACCAGATGGGTCGACACGAAAGCCCTTAAAAAAACACAGGACGAACCTGGCACGGCCCGAAAAATTAGGCCCGGGCCTCGACCTCCGGCCCATCGGGCTTGACGGCACGACTCGTTTAGGCCCGGTACGGCCTGACACGCCTAAAATGGACTCGGGCCGTGCCCCGGCCTTGACCTCCGGCCCGTGAGCCGGCCCGACACGGCCCTTTAGCCACCTATAGGGACCCCTTCATGCTAGGAGGCTTTGGGCTCCGGCGGGTTGCCAGTGAAGCATGGGAGTTCAGGAGCCTGGGTGCCGCATTTCGGATGTAATACCACCCCTGGTGCCACCCCTTGAGAGACAACGGAGGGGGGCAACGAAGTAGCACAACTGCTGAATGCGAAGCTGGACGCAGGGGCCGCCGAAGTTCGGAAGCAGCAGATCCTTGGACGAAGCCCGCATCAAGAAGTAGAACCTCCACAGGTTTAGATCCGGCTCTATCCCCAGGAAAGCCTCGTACAAAGTGACCAAGACTAGCAGATGAGGACGTCGTTCAACGTCAGTTGATGAAGCTCAACGTCGTATTCCTCAAGGAGCCTCCTGAAGAAGCGATGCGTCAAAAGACCGAGCCCTCGCGCGTGAAATGCGAGGAACGACATAACCTCATCGTCGCGCGGTTTTGGGACGCCCTCTCCGTCGGTGAGGCGAATGGCATGGGCCTCTCTTGTCGAGAGCAAGCCCCGGTGACGAGGTCGAAAACACGATCTGATTGGCGCGCAATGTCATCCACGCTGACATGGTGACACAAGGAGAAGAGGAAACTAGCGACCCTCTCCATAGCCTCGCCTTGCCCAACACTCAAGGGTACCGCTCGAGTAGTACAAAAAGAAGGCGGGGGAGGGGGCGAGGATGAAAAAAGAGAGTGTGCCTGGGAAGGAGCGCCCCACGGAGGCTTATAAGGCCGACAAAGCGACGTGGGCTAACAACTGCCAGAGGGCGTGCGGCCATTTGCGCCAATTCGTAACTGGCGCTGCTTCAATCCGCCCAACCGACCCGAACTGGAACCGAACGATTCTCACGATGCGAAAAAGTCGATTCCATCTACGCCTCCTCGATTTTTCGAAATACAGACCCTGTGCGACCATGGTAAGAAAGGTAAGTTTCGTCCCACTTTTGGGGTCCAACAAGTTCTGCATTCGAAGGTCGACCCACTGGGTTTTGAGACCGCCCAGAACGTCGCAGAGCGAGGATGGACAATACGAGATAGTCCCCAAGAGTGACTACCTCGGGGGAACCGAACGTCCCTGACATCTCTAAGTCTACATCCGAGTCCTAGCCTGCAATACCGCAGTGGCCTCCCGAATAGGCATCGAGCCGCCCAGGCCCACGGAAGGCATGGGAGCTACGTGAATGCCACGAGGGAGATGAAATGAAGCATGAACACCGAGCCTTGACCAGGACGCCCCTGCGAAATTGGGTGGTTCTGGCCGCCCTTACGAAATAGAGCGGTCAAGTTTCGCTCGGATCTACCCGATAACCAGTTCACCGAGCCTAGGGGCTCGACCAACGAGGAAAGCCCCAGATCAGCCCAGTCCCTCTGAGCCACAAACGGTTCATAGATGGGGAGAAGAGCGGATCCATGACAAACATTAACACCCCAGGGCTCGGGGATCACGACCAAGGGCCACAACCTAGGATGAACACGTCACCCTGCACGACCATGGGATGAATACATCATCCCGTATACTTACACCTATGAGACAAACACATCATTCCGTACACTAACCACTAACACCTATGGGACGAACACATCATCTCGTAGGACGAGCACATCATCCCGAACACGAATTTGGGGTGAAAAATCATCTCTTGGGTTGAACAGTATCATCCCGAGCACTCTTTGTGGGATCACCACAAAGTTTCTTATGACTCAAGAAGCGCCTTCTGACCTGTCAGCGAACCTCAAACTTCGGTCCTCTCGACGTCTCCCGCCGGATCCGATGAGATCAGAGGTTGCACCGGCCGATCCATGAGGTACGCCTCGTAACCCTAACCTAGCTCTGATTCTTGGATTTCCGATCACAATACTTTCTCTTTATTGGATTATTCAACCGGAGACAAGGTTGGCTATTATATAAGCCCCTTACACGTGACTCAAACTAGGTCTCTTCTTCTTAAACCGACTTAGACTCTATCCCTAATCTGTTACATCTAGATCTAGACACCCTCTAATCTTTATTTTATTCTAGAAAATGTGATTAACTGAACAGAATATGTGCAAAAACTCAATCTATGAATTATTCTAACGTATTAGAACTTTAATATGAATGGATTTTGGGATAGGAAGTGTACCTGGTTCTGGAGCTTCGAGAAACTTTGCACCAGCATAATAGTCGGGAACGGGAGATGAAGAGGTTGTGGCTCCGACAGCAAGATCCCCTCCCATCCTAGTGGGCGGAGAGAGATCGGCAGGGGAGCGCGAACTGCCCAAGGCGAGAAGCATACTCACCCGCGTGGGCACGGTAGGCACGGGCAGGGCGGCGGAGGCAGGCACCGGCGGAGGAAGATCACGGGTGGCGGCGGCGGCAGGCATGGGCTGAGCACGGGCGGCGGCGGCGGCAGACATGGGCGGCGAAAAATCAGGGGCGGCGGAGGCAGACATGGGCGGCGAAAAATCAGGGGCGGCGGCGGCAGGCATGGGCTGAGCACGGGCGGCGGCGGCAGGCATGGGCGGCGAAAAATCAGGGGCGGCGGCGGCGATACAGATCGGCGCGGGGGGCGCGGGAGGGGGAGCTGAAGAATCGACGGCGAGAGAAGTACTCACCGGCGTAGTCGAAGCGGGACGGGCTGCGGGTGCAGGGGTAGTGCTGACGATGCGCTTGTCCGCCACCCAGCTGTTGCTGAGCGAGGCTCGCCCGACGACCTTCACGCCACCTGTCCTCTCGACCGGCGGCAGCGGCTCAAGAAGAGTGCGTTGGGCGGCCTTGTCCCTGATCCAGCTCTCACTTGTGGAGGCGCGCCCCGAATCCCCGGGCACGGCCGGCGTGGGGAAGCCGGAGCGGCGGGTGAAGCAGGGGCCGGGCGAGCGTAGGTTCCGCGGCCGAGAAGCCGCGTCGCGCGAGAAGGTGGTAGCCATCGGAACAACTGCAATATGAGAGATATCAAGGGCGAAGCGAATTCGAGTGGTGCGCTGATGGCGACGGGTAGTTTTCTTGTTATATTTATCGGTGATACTATACCGCAAGCGTCTGATCCAACGCAAGATTTCAAGTCTTTTTTATTTTTTGTTAATTGTTAATTCTTATTCTGTAAAGATTATATTAATTGTAAAATAATTAAGCAAATATTTTTATGATTGATTAACCTATAGAGTAAGAGTTACTGATTAATCACAAAAAAAAAAATTATAGGTTAATGAGAGTAATTAGCTGCGTGTTTGAATTTTTTTTTCAAATTTCATGTGCGTGAAATTTAGACAGCCCCTATATTTATTTATAGATGAAAGTAATGATAAATATATAAGATCGGTTCACTGATACTATTCCAATGCCAATTGGACAGTTGTCCCATTAAGCATGGCTTTCTCAGTGTAATGTCAAAACCTTTTCATTGCGATACGCATTTTCAATTGCAAAGTCTAGATGGCAACCGGTCATTCTAGCTTCTAGTTAAGTTAAAAGGTGGTTCCTCGAGCAGGATTAATTAAAGCTAGTTCTTGTTCCGGTCAAAATAAATAACACAAGTTATGCATAACTAGAACTCTATCGAGTTTATATATCAGTAAGCACAGATGTTCAAATCTTTGAGCCGCATTCTAGGCACCACTGCTAAAATATCCAAAAACTTCTCTGCAAACACCGGACAGACGAAACATGTTTGTACTGATATACTTCTTTGAAAAATAGCAGGAATGAAACAAAATTGCAATACTCAGACTGAACTTATGCTTATTGTAGTGTTTTGCTAAAAAAAAAGGAAACTGAGTGTATTAGGCCATTAGACAGTCGGTAAGAACTTGTCTTCAGCAGCTGATTTTAATCCCTCGCCTGCTTGAAAACTAACTTTTGCTGCGGAAGCTGACAATTGGACGGCGCCGTAACTTGGGTGTCAACAAAGATGTTGTCCCCATCCTTGAATTCGCCCCTGAGGATCCCCTTTGCAAGTTCATTCTCCACATACTGTTGTATCACTCGCTTCACTGCTCTGGCACCATAGTTTGGGTCGTACCCAAGGCTTCCCAAAAATTCAACTGCTCCTGGTGATACTTCAAATTTGATCTTGGGGTCTGCGGTCCTCTCCTGTCATCATGGCTTGAAACCCTAGCAGTCGTCGTGACACTTCTTCCCCCTCAATACCTCTGCGCAACAACCTGGCGCTGATGTTCCCTGCCCTGCGCAGCCCACGGCGCAGCAGGACTCTCCCCCACCACGTTGCTCAGGACTGAGGTGTGCCCTAAAACAATCAAGGTATGCTGAAGGAAGATTATCCATTTTTGCTGGCGTCGATAATAGTCCTTTTGCATAAGAATATAAGGAATATTTTATCTAACTTATTGACCATGGAGACATTAAAAAATGTCAAGGCTACCGATCACTATCATCTTCAGCTCATGCATGCAATTGAGCAATATAAAGTAAAACGTGGACAATCCTACTAAAAAAAGGGGCCTACATTTTCTGAACGCACAGGTGTGCAAGAAGATGATGCATAAATTATAAATATAATTGTAAGTAAAGAAGAAATAGTCAAAACAAATTAATGTTGTCTGCCTACCTTCAAAACTGAGCAACATGTTTAAAATCTGAGAGAGCTTTCATCAACCCAGATTAAGTACTCTTGCTGTCATAAAGAAACATTCATCTATAAATGAGAAATTATCCTTCTTTGACCGCCTAGCTAGAGTGCCGCCTTCACAGAAAGAAGATAAGCGCTATTTTTGCCAGAGCTTGTGGCTTCCTTTGATTCCACAAAGCGACCCTCTCAACTTTCCAGGATGATACTTCTTCTGAAGAAACTTTTTTCGTTGTCAAGTCTCTAAAGCTGCAAGGTATTGGTTAGCAAAATAATGCACAATATGTATTATACTCAGCATTGAGCATCAAACATTTGTGCCGACTTCCTGTAAAGAAACTCACTTGAAATCGATTCTATGGTTTCAGAATAGGTAATTGACATCAATCTTGTCCTTCTTCGACTCCATGTTATTTAGAAAAGGTTCACCTAGACGGAGCATCACAGCACTAAGATTCACAAACATACTTGAACTTGCACATTTTAAAGGATCTACCTGTTGCACAACACAGATGCTTCAATATTGCATGATATCAAATGAACGAATATACTTCATGAACAGGGCTTTTTACAGATTCATTAATAACATCGCTAAGTACTACAAACACCTTTGTTAGGCAAGAATTGCCAACTGATATATTGATCTGAAAGAACAGTTGCAGCTACAAAGGCTTTGTCAGATATGCATATCTGTCGTGCAACTCATCTCTCATAGTCCTCAGAGTATAAAGATTTTATCTTCAACTGTAGGTTGGTCAACCGCAACACATTGTGTTTGTTGCCCCCTCCATATGTATGGTGGGGATAGCCCATGACCATACCCGAACCCATCATTGACCATTAAGTTGGCTCCATTCAGTTACCTATCATGAGACAAGAAACACATTCCTTCTCCAGCGTGGCAACATATCAACAACTTCATTAACTCCAGTTAGCGACCACAATAATCATGCATCACAATCGATAAACATGCTCATGCAATCCTAAAAAATCCACATTCAACTCAAATACTAAATCAATTCAATGTTGATTAATCATCAAAAAAGCAAAGCTATAGCATATCTCAACACGGCTTCTTAACTAAATTTGCTGTCAGTACAGGTTAACAAATTAACAGCCTTCCAACACAGACTTCTCTAAGATCATAGACTAGTGTGATAGCACCAGTCCAATATTCTAGTTTCAATTTAGCATACTAGTGTTCACTGTTCAGAATACTCTAACTATTATTCAGCAGTGTGCAAAAAGGACATTTCTAATAAAATAGTAAAGAACAGCCCTAAAGCACAGGATACTGCCAACAGTAAAGAACAAGTGATGTGGATAGTAATTATATTAACAAGGTTAAAGCGATTTCTCTAGAACATAGTTTATTCTACCACACTTGTCTCATTTGATCCATTTTCATCATTGGATATTAATACCCATCATGAGCATGCAATTTCCCACTGAGAATGATCACCCCCTCCGTAAAAAATAAATAGACAATATATAGGGTGTTATTCTTTCTGCTGTGTAATTTTGCCATAATAGCGCCAGTCTCTGATTGTGCACCATCCAAAACTAAAGTAGAACAGAGAAACTTTCTGAAGTCATACCTGTAGCTCTTTTGCACAATAGAATCATTACATGACAAAAATAGTATCCTTTGAACACGACGAATATTGATCTTCATTTATAAAAGATACAAAAATGTAACCCCCAAAAAAATTAGAAGACAACCTGAAAAAACAAGATTTAGTTATCGGATATGATATCAATATTTAATTATCCTATAATGAGACAGCAATGTTGGAATTCCGAACAGAAACAACTCCAAATTTTAATAGTAGACATGTTACAGATAAAAGTTCACAAAAATTAGGACTCTCTCTTGAAACACTTGACTCAAACTCTATCTCTAACCTGATTTGGACTCTCCTACACTATTAATCTAGAAAACAAGATTTGGTGGTCTAGATTTGAAGCCAAGCCATCTCGATCTCGAGGAAACAACGTCGATCCACGGTCGGATCCTTCTCGATCCGCACCGCCTCAACGTTGGCCCGCCACCTTGAACCGTGCTGACTTACCTTGATTTCAACCAGATTCACGTGAATCGTACACGAGATTCGCCCAACCAAGGTTGCTAGTTGACCCCGATCGATCTCTTTCGACACAACCCAGATTGTTTGCCCCTAGTTTGCTCCTTTCTCCGGGCGAATCACCTGTAAGGGCCTATATCTGACCACGCTCTCCCAACGGCATGTCCTCCATGCGGCAATGATTATGATCTTCACCTAAACTCTGATTACCAGTTGTTGGAATTCCGAGCAAAAAACAACTTGAAATTTTAATAATAAAATTGCTTAATTTATTTCTTGGGATTGTCTAACTATATATAGACCTGTTACAGGTAAAAGTTGACCAAAAATCTGTTAAGCACTCTCTTTAAAACACTGGGACTCAAGCTCTAGCTTTATCTTCAACTCTATCTCTAACATGATTTGAACTTTCATAAACTATTAATCTAGAAAAGAAGATTATACTTAACAACCACACTTAAAAAACAAACAGAAGACATCATGAAATGTATAATTGCAAATCATAGTGTTCCTGCCTAGACAATAGACACCATGGTCGGGTGCCTGGTCGCCCAACTGGCAATCGAGTAGGCCTCCAGACGCCCTTTTAAAACATTGTTAATGATATCATAAGGTCCACATGATTATATTGATGAATCTAATCATAACTCTTCATTGGATTAATTCAACGAAGGGCTAGGGCAGCTATGCATATAAGCCTCTTACACATGACTAAAACTAGGACTCTTCTTCTTAAACAGACTTGGACTCTAATCTGTTGGGACCTGATCTAGACACCCTGTAATATCTATTCTATTATATAAAACATGATTAACTCAACAATCACTCTCTTAATCATGTTTTCTAGTACACACCTGACGGCTTTTTGTACCTTGACCGCCTAAACAGACGGATTGGACACCGTTCTAAGGTACGATGACCAAGTCAACACATGGCCCCTGACTGGGTACTCGAGGGGTGCCCCGGGGAAAGCGGGTTTCTATGCGATGCAGGGTGCTCAGAGTATAAATCCCTTGATCTTGAAGATAGGCCAACTCGAGGACAAACGCACGGCGAAATCAGTACTAGTCAGAGGTCCAAACACCAACTGTTCGCGCGCCCGATCGAGGATTGTCGTGTGTTCCATTCTCTACTTCCTCGATGGCTTCATCACGCCCAACTTTCGTGCCCGTTAGGAAGGTCTTATTTGGCGACTTCAAGTTCATCGCTGATGGTAGCGATGGGCAGGAGGTCGCCACCACCTTTCTCCACCGCCATGCCCTTTGTCTGGGGAGCCTAGACTTCTTCGTCAGCGATTTTGGCACCCTATGTATCTCGAGCACGAGACCTGACATCCTGCCTACGACAGACAGGACGACCGACGACTCCGACGCAAACACTGCCATCGACATTTCGACATCCTCTTATATAGGGACGGTCGAATATGCTACGACGACCCCCCCCCCTTCCACAATGACCTGGAGGTCAAAGTCATCACGACGGCCGTCCATACCTTCCTACAGTGGTCGGGGATCACGTTCGACCGGTCGGACCATCCCGACCACCTCCCACAGCCCGGGTGTTTTTCTTTAATCACGGACCCGATAGTCGGCCCCAAGCGCCTAACCAAAGTGATGATGGATGACGGGAGTGGCCTCAACATCCTATACGGAAACCCTAGACGTAATTGGAATATGGCGCTCTCGCCTTCGCCTGACTCGATTCGACTAGCAGAAGCATCGAGCCATCGGGGTCGAGATCGACAAGGTTCTTAAGCTGGTTTCATCGAGGAGGTACAACACCCAGAATGGTTGGCTAGTCCCGTGCTCGAGTGCACGAGCTTCAACAAGGCATGCCCAAAAGATCATTTCCCTCCACCTCACATCGACCAGGTCATCGACGTCACCGCAAGGCTAGTCCCGTGCTCGACTACACGAGCTTCAACAAGGTATGCCCAAAAGATCATTTCCCTCCACCTCGCATCGACCAGGTCATCGACGTCACCGCAAGGAGCGAATTCGTGTGCTTCATAGACGCCTACTCATGATATCACCATATTGCCCTCCACGAAGAGGAGCGGTTGGGCACCACGTTCATCACTCCTTTTCGATTCTTACTACTTTTCAGGCTGAATAATGTTGAAAATAATCATGTTTCTAGAAGGAAAATAGCGTCCAGATTTGGGCGTACTAGATCTGTTAGGGATAAGAGTCCTAAATCGAGTTGATGTAGTTTAAAAGAGTCCTATTCGTGATTAGAAAAGAGTCTAATATGTAATAGTCTATAAATAGACGGGATTACCCGAGGAATAAACAAGCAATCGAGTTTCCGGAGATCCAACAATTGGTAATCAGAGCGAGAACGATCGGGCGGACATACCTCATCGACTCGTGACCCCAGCGCGGCGCCATCCGGCGAATCTCGCCGTGCCGACGCGGATCTCAAGGAAAGCGACCGAATCCGGCATGGATTTGGCAGAGATCTGGCGGCAGACGACGATTCTGTTCGGTGGCGTGTTCGAGGAAGGCGGCCGGCGAGTTCGTGCGCAACGGGTACGGCTTCTGAGGCGGCTAGGGAAGCGCGATGCGGCGGCGTCAGGACGCGCGTCGCAGCGGCGGCGGGACGTGAGAACGGTGCGGCGAGGAGGAAGCGGCGGAGGTACCTCCGTAGGAAGACATCGTCGGCGGCTTCAACTTGAAGCGGCGGCGCGCGACTGAAAGCGGTGACGATCTCCGGTGCGGCGGTTGGGCGCGTCGAGAAACTGAGGCTGGCGGAGCTCAGCTGGAAGAAGAAAAGGTTGGGCTAGGGTTTCCACTGGGTCAAGACTAAGTCTACGCTATCTGGACAAAAATTGAATTGGGCCTGGTCTGGCTTCAGAGTGCTTCGGTACAGATCGACCCAGGGACACGGCAGTTGGGCTGAACTTCCACTGTGGAAACAGGACGATTGGGCTGAGCCTGTTTTCTGAGTTTTGCTAAGTGCACTCAGAAAATCATACCAGTTACTTGAGTCTGAGAGAATTCAGCGCTAAAAATATACACAGGAGGTGTACTCAATATGGAGAATAAAATGGCGCTCCATTATCCTATGCTGACAAAGACAAATTATACGGCATGGACAATCAAGATGAAAGTCTTTTTGAAGGCGCAAGGGGTGTGGGAAGCCATTGAAGAAGACAAACCTGATCCAAAACAAGATCAATTAGCACTTGCGGCCATCTATCATGCTATTGATGAAGACACTCTCATGCAGATTTCTGAGAAAGAGACGGCAAGGGACGCTTGGGAGATGATCAAGACCAAGGTCTTAGGTGAAGAACATGTGATGGAAGCAAGAATCCAAACTCTTCAGAACGAGCTTGATGTGATGCATATGAATGGAGGTGACTCCATTGACGATTTCGCCACAAGGGTGATTGTCGAAGGTCGTAAACGACACTTCCCCCGGACCTGCTTAGAGAGCAGCCCGCGGAGGTTCTTTGGATTCACGAGGGCTAGTCCCAGGAGATCGAACACAGCAGAATGATGAACACAGGGGATTTACGTGGTTCGGGCCGCCGGAGCGTAATACCCTACGTCCACGGGAGTGTTGTGTATTGCCTTGCTCAAGCGTGTATGAGCCTTGGTCAATTTTTTTGTCCGTTTCCTCTGAAGGTCGTCTGCAGAGCCCTTTTATAGTTCAAAGACTCTGTAGTCACAAGATGGGTCCTAGTACCCGACAGGTGGTCCTGGGGAGAGCCATATCCTATACAAGATCTAGAAGTAATTGCTATCTACTTCCCTTTGTCAGGGGTGTCAATGCGTCGTCCCGCCGCGTCGTGCGCCAGGGCTACACATAGTTGGTGATGATGGTGGTGCACGTCTCGTCCGTCTTGTCCTCGCGGACCATTTGTCTATCTTGCGGCGTGGGTCTGTACCAGCTACTTGGACAAGACAGGACACTGGAGCCTTGACTTTCGTAAGCGCGGCTCAGCCTGCCTGGGGAAGGCGCACGTACTTAATGCCTGTCTAAGCAGCGCACGCATTCCTTTACTACGGCTCCCTACTGCACTGAGTTGGGCGTCCGCCACATGGTTACGCCGGAGCCTGCCTCTGCGAGAAGCAAAGCACTTGACGGAACAGGCCACGTGGTGCATTCGGAGCCCACCTCTATGGAGGGGTGGGGGCTCAGCCCTGCAGGCCACGTGGTAGCTCCGGTGCCTTTCCCTGCGCAGGCGCGGACTTGGACCTGAGGTCCCGATTGGCCACGTGGCGGCTCCGGAGCCCTCCCCAGCGGGGAGGCGTGGGCTTGGCCCTGAGCTCCCGATTGACCACATGGCGGCTCTGGAGCCCTCCTCAGCGGGGAGGCGTGGGCTTGGCCCTGCCGGCCACGTGGTAGCTTGGGAGCCTCCACCGACGGGGACGTAGGATCAGGTCCTTCCCTCCTCCACGTGGCAGCCTCGGATTCGGCTTCTTAGGCAGAGGCGGAGTCCTTAGCGGTTTTCTCCTGTGCGTGGGGGTACCCGGTCTGCAGGGTACCGACAGTGGCCCCCGAGCCTACCTCGGGAGAGTCGTCGATACCGCAGGTGGGGTCTTCTCCCTTTTCTTCCCGCGCAACTCTTCTGATTCCGCTTCAAGGCAGTTCCCCAGGCGACACGCCCCTGCCGTTGAGGCGACGTGTCTCCTTCCGGTAAGCGAAGGTGCTGAACAGGCGCCGCGCGATGTGACTCCTGCCTTCAATCGTGCTTTAACTGCGGTGGTTCCCAAGGTGGCTCCTGCACTTCTGCTGCTTTTGCCCTTTCGGAAACCGCCGAGTTACCTCCCGCATAGCTAGCTGCCCGGCTCGCCTTCTTTGTCGAGCGTCCCGGGCCCTCATGTCATTGCCCGTACGGGTTCATTACTCTTCTACTAGGGCTGCGGCGATCTACACTTTTGTGCCTGTTGGCCTGCAGGGGTGCATAAAAAGGGAACTTTCCCCCTGAGGGTTTTTTCTCCTGCCTCTACATCCCTGCGCTCGTGTTTTCGCCTCAAGCCCAGTTCTTGCGCTCTAGTTCCCAGTCTCCCCGTCCAGAGCTTCCAACCTCAGCCCTCATGACAAGCATCTTGCCCAAGTCCAGGCTGTCCAGGCCCGCCGACCTGGCCCCTATGCGTCGGCTTCTTGGCTGGCATACTCCTGAGCGGGAGTCGTGGCTCCGTCCTGGGAGGCTCCCGCTGAGCCTCTCCGCTGGGGATATGGTTCTCTTCTCATCGTACGTGCTGGCCGGCTTCGTCCCGCCAGCATCCGCCTTCTTGGTCATGCTCCTGGAGACCTTCGGCCTCCAACTCCACCACCTCGCGCCGAACTCGATCGCCATGTTGGCAGTCTTCGCTCACCTCTGCGAGATGTTCGTGGGGGTGATGCCGTCGGTAAATCTCTTCCAGTACTTTTTTGTACTGAGGGCCACCAAAAGGAGTTCGAAGGAGCACCTCGGCGCCTACTACTTCCAGCGCCGGACAAAGGTCCCCACAAGGTACATTGCTTCCTTCAACTTAGCAAGGTGGGAGATGTGGCACAAAGATTGGATGATCGCGAAGGTCGAGGCCCACGACCGGATGTGCCTCCCCACCAGGATCCCCTACTCTGAGCGATCATTCTGGGAGGAGTGCCCAGAGCTGGAGGAGGCATTCAACCCGGTGCTGGAGAGGATCCAGATGTTGGCGGACCACGGGTTGTCGTCTGCCATGGTGCTGAGGGACTTCATGTCCCGCCGCATAGCTCCGCTTCAGCACCGTGCCCGCCTGGCGTCGATGTTCACCGGCCTGTCGGTCTGAACCCGGCTCGAGACCGGGCCCGACTCCAACCTGGGCAAGCAGCAGCTGCTCGACATGCTGGCCCGGGTCTGCCCCGACGACATCTCCGCACAGGCACTTGCTCTTCTGTCGGCCTGCCGCCCCTTGTGCTCGGACTCCGAGTTGAGGAGCCAGCTGCTGAAGACGATGCCGACCCTTGACGAGTCCGGGCTGGCGCGGCGCCAGATCGGGGACCCGTTCCGGGGGGTTAGCATTGCCGACGATGCTGAGGGAGGCGAGGCTCCCTTAAGCGATGTTGGTTCTTCAAGCGACGACTCCTCGAGCGGCCCCCAGCACCATCCATGGGGTGGCGTTGTCGCCCCCGGCGACAAGGGGAAGGGGAAGGTGCCGGTTCCGGTCCTGGACCCGTCCCCCAAGAAGCGCATCCGGTCGCCGCCGTCGGCCCCTTCCGCCCTTCGTCAGGACTCCGGAGCCCTGCCGCGCTCGTCGCCAGGGGGCGCCGATGGCGCCACCTTGCCGCCCGAGTCTTCCACACGCAAGAGGGGGAGGCTCCTCAACGCCGATGGTACCCCAACGTTCCCTCTCCGTTTGGAGGGGCGCCAGACCTCGGGGGTGCCGCCGACACCATCACCCCAGGGCCCCCCAGCACACACAGGGCCCCCCATCACGGGTTCGGGGGGTCCGAACCCCCCCAACCCGTTCGAGAAGCGGTGGAACTTCAGCGTCCCCCGGTAAGCCTGCTCAGATTCTACCTTGGGTGTTCTTTGCTGTGCGCCTACCCTGTCAATCTCTTATGGTCTGAGCTTGCTCGGTTTCAGCGCTTCCACAGCTACTCCACCATGCGCGGTCACTTCTGCTGGAGGGTCTGCCGCTCTAGTCGGCTCGCGGGGATCGTCTGCTGCCTCGGGCCCTGCTCCGGTGCCCCAGGCTGCTGCCGCTGGGGTACCTCGGGCCCCCGTGTCTGAGACCCAGCGGCTGCTAGAGCCCAGCCGCGTGCGCCGATGATCGCCGCTGCGCCTACCAACGACACCGCGTCCACCGGCCACTCTGTGCCGGCCGACGTCGCCGCGCCCTCCGACACTGCTGCGTCGGCTGGCGCCACCGCCCCGGGTGCTGCCATCCGGGAGGGGGCCCTGGTCCCTGCCTCCCCAGTGGTCCTCCAAATGGAGGACGATATTGAGGAAGTGGGGATGCAGGGGCCTGCTGCTACGGTGGAGCCCCTCCCCCTGTCCGAGGCTATGGCCGTGGCCTACTCCGGCTTCCGGTAGGCCCAGGCGGCTCTTGCCCGAAAGAAAGGGCGGCTTGGGGACGAGGACGACCGGCTCCGGGAGTGGGCGAGGGCCCTGGAGGCACGGACTCGGCTGGCAAAGAGCCGAGCGGCCCAACGGGAGGCGGTCATTTGGGAGGAGATGAAGATCCTCGAGCAGGAGCGCGACCTCATCGCCCAGCTCGACACCGTCACCCAGAAGCTGAAGGCAGACACCGAGGCCATCCACGCTGAGGCCAGCTCGCGCCTCCAGGCCTGCGAGGACCTTCAGCACCTGCTGTCCCTCCGGGAGGCCGCTCTAGCCGAACGGGAGCAGGAGCTGGCAGCGAAGCGGACCGAGGTGGAGGCGACCTGCCGCGGGCTCATCCTCCAGCAGGAAGGGGCGAGAGTCCGCGCCGCCGAGCTGGACCGCCGGGAAGCCGCCGTAGCTGAGGCGCAGTAGGCCCAGTCCGCTGAGTGCCAGGCCCTTCTAGACCGCGAGTTCAACGTCGCCCTCAAGGAGGGTGACTTGAACCGCCGTGAGGTGGGGGTCGGCGAGCGCGAGGGGGCCCTGGCGGCCAGGGAGAAGCGGTTCCTGGACGGCGGCCCCCGGGCACTGGCGGCGGCTCAGCAGGAGGTGGCGGAGCTCCAGGCGGCACGCTCTGCTGAGGCCCAGAAGTTCTGGGAGTTCCTCGGTAGTGCTGACTCGGCTCTGGTGCCACTCGGCTTCAGCCCGACGCGCGTGGGGGAGCCAACGCAGGAGGTGAGTCAGGTGTTCCCGGCGCTCGACTCCACCATCTCGAGGATGCGCTCGCTGGGGGCCATCCTTGACAACCAGCTGGAGGCCGAGGGACGGAAGCTGGTGAAGGAGGTGGCGACGCACATCCTGTCCTGCTACCGGAGCTGGTACCCCGACGTCTCCCTGCAGCCGGTCCTCGAGGGGCCCATCGCCGAGAGGGAAGAGGCCGCCAAGTCTGAAGTTTCGGATGCGGTGGCACTCATCGCCATAAGGTTCCAGCGGAGCAGCTGAGGGCTCCCTGGGCATCTGTTTAAGTTTTTGTCTTTTTGTCTTTTGTCTTGTGGTTGGCTGTGATGACAAACTCTTTATTTGTTCGATAAAAAATCTGTCTGTGGTGCCCTTTTATACTCAGCTTGCTTTTATTTCCAGCAATGTCTTCCAGCTGCTTGTTGTTCCTTAGCTTCCAGGACCTGCCGCCCCCCCAAAGTATGGCCCCCTGACAGGCGTGGCCAGTTGTTATGGGCACTCCTGTCATACACTTAGGGTTTAGGGCGGACCGGTGCAGGAGGAGCCTAGGATTCGTAGGTAGCATTGCCGTAGCTGAGTATGCAGGTATGTCGACAGCGGCCCCCCTGGGGGTGCCGCCAGAGCTTCAGTTCCGCGGTGGCCAGCATTTTTATGGAGAGGTCGACAGCGGTCCCCCTGGGGGTGCTGCCGGAGCCTCAGGCTGGCGGTGCCCACTGTCTTCGCGGGTACTCTGACGGTGGTTGCTGGAATAACTTCCTCAAAGACCTGTACATAGATCAAAAAAAAAGAGAAGTAATTCTGTCCGCTGGTCACTTTACCCCTGCTCTTTTTGTAGTGTCGCTTGACTTACGATCCTGGGCTGATTCGTGGGGCTTGGGTAATTCAGTGCTTCTGCACCCAGGACTCTACGTCCAGAATACCCAAGGGTGGTCCATCTGGCCCCCAGTACTCGGCTGTAGCGCGGGGGAGGCAGAACACACAGGCTTAGGGTATGGGACCAGGCTAAGCAGGTTGTGGCCCTGGACCTCCCGCTCGGCGTAAGCCTTTTCCGGGGGAGACCATCTGGAGACACATGCCCCCGATTATTGGAACAACCGAGGCCCCAGGCACATTGCAGGTACCTCAAGCAACCCCACCTGCAGTCCAGACAGCAAGGCTCCCACTATTGTTAAAGCAGGGGAAAAACAACAGCGCTCATGATAGATCACGAGCTATGGCGGGCTTACAGCAACATCATAAAAATTAAAGATAATTTTTGAATTGACAAACCCTATACCAGGCAGGAAAACATTCTTTCATTGTAGTTTCTCATAAGATGAAGCAGACTTTACAAGGGGAATAACCTGGCCTGGGTGTTAGATGGAGCCGAGTGCACCTACTTAGGGTTCTGGACCAGGCTAAGCGGAATGTGCACTCGGAGCCCCATCCCCCTATACTAAGTGTTGTCCTGAGATAATGTGTAACCTTTACAATGAAATAGCATTGCCCCGACCCTGGTCTAGGGGTAGAACTTACGGAGGTGCTCGATGTTCCATGAGTTGGGTAATCGCTGTCCATCCTCCGTAGCTAGGCGAACGCATCCTGGGCGGCAAACCTCTGTTACCCGGAAGGGACCCTCTCAGCTGGGGGAGAGTTTGTTAGACCCTTCTCGAGAGAGTATGCGGTGCAACACCAGGTCATCTACCTTTAGCTCCCTACTCCGCACGGTCCTCTGGTGGTAGCGCCGGAGCGCCTGTCTGTACCGTGCATTTCGGAGAGCTGCTCGCACTCGTCCCTCGTCGACGAGGTCCAGGTCTTCACACCGGAGCTGGTCCTGCGCGGCTTCGTCGTACCTCCGAGCACAGGGAGAGCCCATGGTAATTTCTGGGGGGAGGACGACCTCCGCCCCGTACACCAAGAAGAAAGGCGTTTCCCCCGTGGCCCGGCTGGTTGATGTCTGGCTAGCCCACAGCGCATACAGAAGCTCATCCACCCAATTTGCACCATGCTTCTCAAGGTGTGAGAATGTGCGAGTCTTGAGGCCCCTGAGGATCTCTGCATTGGCTCTCTCGACCTGCCCATTGCTCTCTGGATGAGCAACAGATGCATAGCAGACTTGGATCCCCAGGTCCTCGTAGTATTCTTGGAACACTGCACTTGTGAACTGGGTCCCGTTATCAGTGATGATTCTGTTCGGGACCCCGAACCGGCAGACGATCGACTTAATGAACTTTACTGCTGACTGCTTGTTGATGGTGACAACTGGGGCGGCCTCCGGCCACTTGGTGAACTTATCTACGGCGACGTAGAGATGCCGTAATCCTCCGACGGCTCTGGGAAAGGGTCCCAGGATGTTCAACCCCCATACAACGAATGGCCATGAGGGAGGGATCATCTGCATCGCCTGAGCTTGTGTGTGGATCTGCTTGGCATGGAACTGGCACGCCTTGCATCTCTTTACCATCTCGGCGGCATCCTGGAGTGCTGTCGGCCAGTAGAAGCCATGCCGAAAGGCTTTACGGACCAGCATGCGGGAGGACGTGTGGTTCCCGCACTCGCCTCCATGGATCTCTGCGAGCAGGTCGCAACCCTCCTCCCGGGTAATGCATCGCAGTAGGATGTCGTTGGCGCCACGCCGGTAGAGATCCCCTTCCATCAGCGTGTACCTTTTAGCCATGCAAACAATCCTTTCTGCCAGGGCATGTTCTTCGGGAAGGATATTGTCCTTCAAGTAGTCCCAGACCTCCGAGATCCATGCATCGGGACTTGCTTGAGCTTCTGGATCTTGGGCGCCCGGTAGCTCGGAGCCCTCGGTGGCGCATACAATCCTTGGCGGACTCCATGGTAGCAGGGTCGCCGGGACTGCCAGCTTCGAGGTGCTGGGCTCGCCCCCTTCGCCCGGCTCGGCTGCTCGGGCGGTTGGTCGCGGTAACATCCTTGCAAAGACTCCTTGGGGCACTGGGGCCCCTGTGGAGGCCTTCGTTGACAGGTCGTCTGCGACTGAGTTGTCGGCTCGGGGTACATGGCACAAGTCCAAGACTTCAAAGTCCTTTTCCAGCTTCCGGACGTGCAGCAGGTATGTAGCTAATTGAGGGTCGTTGCAGCTGCACTCTCCTCTGGCTTGCTTGATGATCAGTTGAGAATCACCTTTAGCGAGGAGCTGTCGGACATTGTGGGTCAGGGCAGTCTTCAGCCCAAAGATTAGGGCTTCATACTCCGCCATGTTGTTTGCCGCCTTGAAGTCGAGGCGCACCATGTACTTGAACTGCTCCCCAGTCGGGGTGAGAAGCAGGACCCCAGCGCCGGCCCCCTGCTTCCGCGAGGAATCGTCGAAGTAGAGCGTTCAGGTGGTCTCGGTGAAAACCGGAGCCTTCGGCACCGTTTCTTCGTTGTCCGGGCCCCCTGGGCTGCTTGGTGATGGGGTCCATTCGGCCAAGAAGTCCGCCAGTGCTTGGCTTTTGACTACATGTCGAGGTAAGAACTCCAGCTCGAACTCAGCCAGCTCCACTGCCCACTTGGCAATGTTGAATTGGGGCCGTAGAGTATGGTTTTCAGTGGGAAGGAAGTGACCACTGAAACCCGGTGAGCCTGGAAGTAATGCCGGAGCTTCCTTGACGCTATGAGCACTGCATACAGCAGTTTGTGTACCTCCAAGTATCTTGTCTTTGCTTCATGGAGGACCTCACTGACGTAGTAGACTGGCCTTTGGCAGGTCCAAACCCTCCCTGGGGGGTTCGGGGCTCCTTGCAATGCGTCTGCCTCCTGGGGAATGTGGCTCCCAGGGTCTAGCTGGGCCTCCGGGGGCTGGGACCCGTAAGACACTTGGTCACTGGAACTCACAGCGGGGGGGCTCTTCTGGGTTCGGGCCTTGAGGCTCGGCCTCCCCCTCTGGGGCTCCTTCTGGTACTTGTTGCGGTAGTAGCTCCGGCCGCTCTGCAACCAAGACCATGCTGACCACTTCCGTTGTTGCGGTGATGTACAACAGGAGCGGTTCGCTGGGTTCTAGCGCCACCATAATGGGTAGCGTCATCAGGTGTTTCTTGAGCCCCTGGAAGGATGCTTCAGCTTCCTCAGTCCACTCAAAGGGGCCTGACTTCCGCAAAATCTTGAAGAAGGGCAGGGCTCGCTCAGCCAGTCTTGAGATGAACCGACTGAGGGCTGCCAAACATCCTGCAAGCTTCTGCACGTCCTTGATGCGGGCCGGCGGCCACATCAGCTCTATCGCCTTGATCTTCTCTGGGTTAGCTTCGATCCCTCGGTGCGATACCAAGAAACCAAGGAGCTTCCCTGCAGAGACCCCAAAGACACACTTGTCGGGGTTCAGCATCGTGCGTGTCGTGCGCAGCTTGCTGAAGACTCTGGCTAAGTTGTCTAATAGGGATGTTCTGTCCCTGATCTTTACCACGATGTCTTATGCATTGCACGTACAAAGGTGGGGAGAGCATTTTTGAGGCCATAAGGCATGGAGACATAACAATACAGGTCGTCTACTGTTATGAAAGCAGTGTGTTCCTCATCTTCCCTAGACATAGGTATTTGGTGAAAACCGGAATACGCATCTAGGAAACACAGAAGGTCACAACCTGATGTTGAGTCTACTATTTGATCTATCCTAGGAAGAGGGAATGGATCCTTGGGGCATGCCTTATTGAGATTGGTGTAATCGATGCACATCCGGAGCTTCCCGCCAGCCTTAGGAACGACAACAGGGTTGGCAAACCACCGTGGGTGGTGAACCTCCCGGATGAAACCAGCATCGAGCAACTTCTTGATTTCTTCACGGATGAAGTTCTGCTGCTCGATGGACTGTTTCCTGGGCTTCTGCTGTACCGGTCGGGCGTCGGGTTAGATCTTCAGATGGTGCTCAATCACCTCCCTGGGGATCCCGGGCATCTGTGATGGTTGCCACGCAAACACATCGACGTTGTCCCGGAGGAAGGTGATGAGCGCGCATTCCTATTTGCTGTCTAGGTTCCCCGCGATTCGGGTCGTCTGGGCAGCCTCAGAGCCAATCCTGACGACCTTCACAGGGACATTGTCGTCGTTGGCAGGTTGCACACGAGGTGCAGCAGTGGAGGCTCGCTGCGCCGGGCCTTGCTATGGCCGACTCTCCGTCGAGCCTCCTGGGACCGGAGCCCTCCCCGCTGCCAGTGCTTGGAGCTGCTCCAAGGCTGACACTGCGGCTGAGCGGTCCCCTCTGATCCTGAGGACACCGAAAGGCGTCGACATCTTCAGGACGAGGTAGCCGTAGTGGGCTACAGCCATGAACCTGTAGAGGGCTGGCCTCCCGATGATTGCATTGAAGGGAAGGTCGACGTCTGCCACGTCAAATAAAACGCTCTCCGTACGGTAGTTCTCTGGGGTCCCGAAGGTCACCGGGAGGTGTATGTTACCATACGGGAGGATTTGCCCAGGTCCGACACCCGAGAACGGGCTCGAGGGTGTGAGTTGGGACATCGGGAGCTGCAGCTTTCGAAAAGCCGCCGTGGAGATGAGGTTGAGGCTCGCCCCTCCATCTATCAACACGTGAAAGACCTTCACGTTGGCGATGGTCGGGGACACCAGTAGCGGGATCACTCCTGCCCTTGCATGTTCTTCGGGCAGTCAGAAGCGTCGAAGCTGATCGCCGTGCTCATCCACTTGTGGTGGGGAGCCAGACTTGGGGCGGGGGCCACTGCGGCCACTGCCCGATGCAGGGTTTTCACCGCGTTTCGGGACGTGGGGTCGGTGGCTCCCCCGTAGATGACATGGAGGGTCTTGCGGTGCTCCTTATCACTGCTGGAGTCGAAGTCGCCACCCTCGAAGACGGCCTTGACCGCCCGCTGCGGTTCCTGGAACCCCATCTCGTTGTCATCCTCTTTATCAGGATCAGCCTTCTGCTTGCCCTCCCTTTGGCGGGGGGGAGCACCCTCCTAGTGCTGCTGCCTCTGTTTCTGTTCGCGGAATCGTTCCGCGAATCTCTTCACTTCCCGGCACTCGCTAGCACTGTGGCTATTTGTACGGTGCACCGGTCACTTGAAGTCAGGCTCCTCGAGATCAGGCGACTGCCTAGGGCGCTTGTCTTGGCGCGACGCTCGGAATCCGTCAGGCGCCGCAGCCGCCACTACCTGGGCTCCGGGCTTTGGCCTGTTCCTGCCATCGCCCTTCTTCTTCTTGCCGCTGCTCCTCGCAGAGGCTCCTTCCTCAGTCGGGGTGGTTTCCCTTGCTTCTGAGGATGGCTGGGAGTGCTAGTTGCGCCCCTCAGCTGCCCTAGCACATCTGTCCACCAGGGAGAACAGCTCGGAGACATCACACACCTCGTGCGTGGCTAACTTCTCGAGCATCTTCTTGTCCCTCACACCTTGTCTGAATGCGACGATAACCGATGCACTAGCAACATGAGGTATGGTGTTCCGTACTTGGGAGAACCGCTGGATGAACGATCGCAGCGACTCTCCAGCCCGCTGCCTAACGGCATGGAGGTCAAGCTTGGTGCCGGGGCGCTTGTAGGAACTGCCGAAGTTAGCCACAAACTGTCGGCACAACTCATCCCAAGAGGTTATGGACCCCTGGGGCAGGTTCATGAGCCATGACCGAGCTGGGCCGGTCAGGACAACGGTGAAGTAGTTAGCCATAATGGTCCCGTCGCCTCCTGCAGCTAGTACCACAGTGGTGTAGATCTGCAGGAACTCGCTCGGGTTGACACTCCTGTCGTACTTCTCCGGCATGTGTGGCCGGAACTTTCGTGGCCAGACCACGAAACAGAGGTGAGGCGCTAGCGCTGCACACCCTTGGCTAGGGCTGACTGGTGCCGGCGGCGGCAGCGCATACGGGCCTGCGCACACCTAGTGCTGGAGTGGTGTTGCATACGCTTGTACAGGAGGCACGACGTACGCCTGGTGCGGTGGAGGCACGACGTACGTCTGGTGTGGTGGAGGCGCAACATGAGCCTGGGGCACGTGGCCCGGCACGCTATAATATGCCTCGAGGTTGCGCCGACGTTCCCTCTGGCGCTCGATGGTGACTCGGTAGTCCTCTCCAGCCCTGCGGCGCTGCAGCCCGGTTCTCAGATCTGTTGTTGAGATCCTGGTTGAGCGCGAGTCTGCCGTCCACCGGTCAACTGTCGGCGTTGGCGACAATGACACATGCACTGGCTGGGCATGTGTTTCCCTCGGCGGAGGCGCATTGAGTGCGGCGGTGACGAGGTGGTCGACGTCGTTGATCCACTGCTGAGCTGCTCCCTGAGGGGCATCCCCAGCCGGAGGGTTGTGGAGTAGCGCGCGCGCTGCCGCGAGCGCGCTCTCCGGGCTTGCACCCGGTGGCGCTGTGATTGCTGTCACGGCAGGAGTACGCCGTGGAGTGGCGTGTCGGCCTGCAGCCGGCGAAGTGACCATGGGGCGACGCGAAGGTCCTGACCTTCCTGCCCTAGAGCGGTAGCCTGCTCTAGAGCGAGATGACGCCTGATCCTCCGCCACTGTCTGTCGCCGCAACTGCGCCCTGGATGATCCGGCGTTGGATTGGTCGTTCACCATTGCTGCTGGTGGAGATCTTTACGGGGAAAGAGCCCCCTACCTGGCGCGCCAAATGTCGAAGGTCGTAAACAACACTTCCCCCGGACCTGCTTAGAGAGCAGCCCGCGGAGGTTCTTTGTATTCACGAGGGCTAGTCCCAGGAGATCGAACACAGCAGAATGTTGAACACAGGGGATTTACGTGGTTCGGGCCGCCGGAGTGTAATACCCTACGTCCACGGGAGTGTTGTGTATTGCCTTGCTCAAGCGTGTATGAGCCTTGGTCTAATTTTTTGTCCGTTTCCTCTGAAGGTTGTCTGTAGAGCCATTTTATAGTTCAAGGACTCTGTAGTCACAAGGTGAGTCCCAGTACCCGACAGGTGGTCCTGGGGAGAGCCATATCCTATACAATATCTAGGAGTAATTTCTATCTACTTCCCTTTGTCAGGGGTGTCAATGCGCCGTCCCGCCGCGTCGTGCGCCAGGGCTACACATAGTTGGTGATGATGGCGGTGCACGTCTCGTCCGTCTTGTCCTCGTGGCCCATTCGTCCGTCTTGCGGCATGGGTCTGTACCAGCTACTTGGACAAGACAGAACACTGGAGCCTTGACTTTCGTAAGCGCGGCTCAGCCTGCCTGGGGAAGGCGCGCGTACTTAATGCCTGTCTAAGCAGCGCACGCATTCCTTTACTGCGGCTCCCTACCGCACTGAGTTGGGCGTCCGCCACATGGTTACGCCAGAGCCTGCCTCTGCAGGAAGCAAAGCACTTGATGGAACAGGCCACGTGGCGCATTCGGAGCCCACCTCTATGGAGGGGTGGGGGCTCAGCCCTGCAGCCCACGTGGTAGCTCCGGTGCCTTTCCCTGCGCGGGCGCGGACTTGGCCCTGAGGTCCCGATTGGCCACGTGGCGGCTCCGGATCCCTCCCTAGCGAGGAGGTGTGGGCTTGGCCCTGAGCTCCCGATTGACCACGTGGCGGCTTCGGAGCCCTCCTCAGCGGGGAGGCGTGGGCTTGGCCCTGCCAGCCACGTGCTAGCTTGGGAGCCTCCACCGACGGGGAGGTAGGATCAGGTCCTTCCCTCCTCCACGTGGCAGCCTCGGATTCGGCTTCTTAGGCAGAGGCGGAGTCCTTAGCGGTTTTCTCCTGTGCACGGGGGTACCCGGTCTGCAGGGTACCGACAGTGATGATCATCGTCACAAAGATTCGTGGTCTTGGGGGTGAAGTCAAAGAAAGTTATATCGTGAAGAAATTGTTGCGTGTTCTGCCTTTGAAGTTCCTCAATATTGCATCCACTATTGAACAATTTGTTGATATGAAGACGATGACTGTGGAGGAACTCGTTGACAGACTCAAGGCGCATGAAGAACGTGTGCATGGCTTCAACCAAGAGCATGAGGAGAAACTCTACTTGACGAGAGAAGAGTGGAAAGCACGAGAAGCGAAAGAAGGTGGTCAAACGAAGAAGAAGAAATTGGACAAGTCAAAGATTTGTTGCTTCAATTGTCAGAAGTTTGGACACTTCGCTCGGGAGTGTACCAAAAAGGAGAAAGAGAAAGAGGAGAGGGCGCTTCTTGCGTCCGAAGGAGAATTGTTCTAAATTCTCACCAAGAGGTGCTCGGGGTGTAGATGCGCCCATCCCGAGATTGTGTGCAGGATGAAGATGAGTCCATCCTGAGTTGAAGATGCGTCCAACCTAAACTTGTGTGCGGGGTGAAGATGAGTCCATCCCGGGGATGAATATGTGTTCATCCCAAAAATGTGCAGGGTGAAGATGTGTCCATCCTGGGAGTGTAGTTGCGTCCACTCCAAAATAGGGTTGATTGGGATGTAGTTGCGTCCATCCCAAGGGTGTAGTTGTGTCCACCCAAAGTCGTGTTCGTGATGGATATGTCCGTCTCAAGGGTGTAGTTGTGTCCACCCGAAAAGTGTGTAGGATGGATAGGTGTGTCTCCGTCCTAAGTGTGTCCTAGAAACAAGATTAGGGGGTGTGTTGAAAATAATCATGTTTCTAGAAGGAAAATAGCGTCCAAATTTGGGCGTACTAGATCTGTTAGGGATAAGAGTTCTGAATCGAGTTGATGTAGTTTAAAAGAGTCATATTCATGATTAGGAAAGAGTCTAATCTGTAATAGTCTATAAATAGATGGGATTACCCGAGGAATAAACAAGCAATCAAGTTTCTGGAGATCCAAGAAATAACGTGGGAACGACATACCATCGATCCATGCAGAAGTGTTTCTAGCAACAGGTCGAGCGGAAACTCGAGGTCTACGTCGATGACATCATGGCAAAGTCTAGGAGGGCATCGAGCCTCATCACTATATTAGAGTGAAAATGATTGGATTAGGGTTTCACAAATGAGTGTCAAGGGAACATATAGCCTCTAGGGATAGATACATGGGCCTGGCCCAATAAACACCACATACACAGTCCAACCCCCCCCCCCCCCCCATCTAGCTGTGGCAGATGTTGAGACTGGACCGAAACTTGGAGAACAATGACGAAGGGAGACCCTTCGTGAAGATGTCGGCGAACTGTGATGTCGTCGGGATGTGGACACTCAAACCTCGCCACGGGCAACCCGCTCACGAACGAAGTGGAGGTCGATCTCCACATGCTTTGTGCGCTGATACTGAACAGAGTAGGTGGAGAGGTAGACGACGCTGACATTGTCGCAGTAGACCAACATGCTCCGAGCGACAGGGGAGTGGAGCTCCTGAAGCATCTGCTGGAGCCAGGCGGCCTCAGCCACGCCATTGGCCACCGCGCGATACTCCGCCTCAGCACTCGAGTGCGACACCACCGACTGTCACTTCGAGGACCAGGAGACGAGGTTACCGCCCTGGAAGACGATGTAGCCAGAGGTGGAGCGATGGGTGTCCAGACAAACCGCCCAGTCAGCGTCGGTGTAGACGACCAGCTCAAAAGCCGAGTCACCCCGAAGGAGGAGGCCGTAGTCGAGGGAGCCGCGCGGGTACCGAAGGATCCGCTTCACAACAATGAGATGTGGCTCCCGCGGGTCATGCATGTGAAGGCACACCTGCTAAACCGCGTAGGAGATGTCCGACCTGGTGAAGGTGAGGTACTGAAGAGCACCCGCAAGACTCCTGTAAGATGTGGGGTCATCAACAGGGACTCCGTTGACGGAGGAGACCTTTGCCTGGGTGTCCACTGGAATAGAGTATGACTTGCAATCAGCCATGCCCGCTTGCTAGAGGATGTCTAGGCAATACTGTCACTGGTGGAGAAATAGGTTGCCTGGGCAGTGCTCGACTGTAATGTCGAGGAAGTGGTGGAGCTGGCCCAGATCCTTCATCGCGAACTCCCACTGCAGGGCGGAGATCGTGCGCTGAAGGAGATCCGGACTAGACGCCGTGAGGACGATGTCGTCGATGTAGAGGAGGAGGTAAACAGTGTCCCCCTCACGGCGGTAGACGAAGAGCGAGGTGTCTGACCTGGCCTCGACGAAGCCAAGGGAGGCCAGGAAGGAGGCGAACCGGCTGTACCAAGCCCGAGGCGCCTGCTTCAGACCGTATAGGGACTTGTTCAACCGGCAAACCTTGTCTAGGTGAGTTGAATCAACAAACCTTATCGGCTGACTGCACTACACTGTCTCCGTCAGCGTGCCGTGGAGGAAAGCGTTCTTGACGTCCAACTAGTGAACAGGCCAAGAAATGACTTAATAAAACGAGATCAGTACTCAGGGGGCGGACTAGTCCGGTCCACCTCGAGGGAAAACCTAAAAAGTGTTTCTAACAAGTTTTGGTTGGACTTTCGTGATGCGAAAAGTGTTAGAATGATTCGGTGAACCTTAACAAGTTATATGGCAAGTATGAAGCTAAGGATCACAATGAAACAAGAGTGATGATCATCAACGGTAAAGCTAACCCTAGAAGCAATGTGCGATAAATGAAAGCGAAGTACACAAGGGACACAAGAATTTTGTCCCGATGTTCGATCCCACACAGGAACCTACGTCCCCGTTGAGGAGCCCACGAAGAACCGGGTTCAACAACCCTTCCCTCACCAAGTTTACCACAAGGGCCTAACTTGGTTCTCCACTATCACAAGGGTGAATACAAGATTCGTTGAGGCTTCTCACAATCTGAGGCTCCCACCACAAATACAATCTCAAATCACAAAGAATGACTCAAGTCACATATCACAAATATTCAACAAGTGCAAGAGATCAAATCGAGAGCCTAGAGCGTTGTTCTTCCTCTTCTTCACCTCACCAAACCCTAATACACACAAGAATTAGTTTTAGAAGGAAGGTTAGCAAGAAGGAGGCTTTTGGAGGCTCAAAGTTTGTTGCGGCGGCGCTAGGGTTTCAAAGTTCTCAAGTGTTGGTTCAAATGAACCTAGGGGCCCTCTATTTATAGAGGTTCCCAGCGTCGGGAATGATTGGGAAAGGTCTCCCACGCCTCCAAAGGGTCCAATGCACGGATTGGAATCGGTTTCTGGTGGAGGACATTGAAAATCGCCCAAAAGGTGGAGTTTTTCGAGCATGAGGGAGAGAGGGAGGCAAATGAGCGGGAGAGGAGGGGTCGGGCCGCCTCCTGGGGGTTTAAGTCCCCAGGGGCCAGACTAGTCCGGTCAGCGGACCAGATCTAGACCAGAACGGATCCGGACTTATCCGGCCATAGGGCGGACTAGTCCGGTCCTAAAAGGCTGAAAGCATATATATTTGAGTTTTAGCCACTACTGATGATCATTTTGGACATATTGCCACAACAAAACTTTATGAATATGGTCAGTAAGCAATCAACAATCAAACTATGACCATAACTCACAAAGTCAATAGTTTTTCAAATATTTTAGAGAAAATCGAGATAGAGATTAATTTCTCAAACACATACGTTCTTTTGAATAAGGAGTAAAGTAAACATTCAGATGTGCATGTTTCAAGCTCACAAAAACGCTTCTCATCTAGGGGCTTGGTGAATATATCGGCTAGTTGGTTCTTGGTTCTTACATGAGAAATCACTATATCCCCCTTCAAGGAATGATCTCTCAAGAAGTGGTGTCTAATATCAATGTGCTTTGTCCTCGAATGCTCAAACGAATTATGGGCTATTTTTATGGCGCTCTCATTGTCACATAGGAGTGGAATATGGCGCAAGTTTATACCATAATCCCTTAGAGTTTGTCGCATCTGAAAAAGTTGTGCACAACAACTTCCGGCTGCGACATACTCCGCTTCGGCTGTGGAAAGAGCAATGGAGTTTTGTTTCTTGGAGGACCAAGACACTAAGGATCTACCCAAGAATTGACATGTTCCAGATGTGCTCTTTCTATCCGTTGGACTGTGTTAAGTTATGTGTTTGGGCCTCACATCTGTACCGGCCCATCTATGTATCTATAAATATGTACCCTGTCTCTTGGTTAATGAATCAATTATTCTAGCCCTCTAATATGGTATCATTAGACAAACCCTAACCCTAATCCCCACCACCCTAGCCGCCGACCCCCCCCCCCATGGCCGGCGCCTCTGATCCCCTGGCAGCCGCCGGTGCTCCCCCCTGGCCGCCGCTGGCGCTCCCCCTGGCCGCCGCCGGCGCCCCCTCTCTGGTCGCCGCCGGCGCCCCCTCCCTGGCCGCCGCCGGCGCCCCCTTCCTGGCCGCCGCCGGCACCCCGTCCCTGGCCGCCACCAGTGCCCCCTCCCTGGCTAGCGGCCCCCTGGCCGGCGCCGCCCCCCTGACCGGCGGCCGGGACGGTGCCCCCCCCCCCCCCCCCCCCCCCCCCCGTCGGCGGCCCCCTAGCCGGCGCCCCCCTGGCCGGCGGCCTAACCGGCAGCCCTTTCCTGGACAGCGCCATCGGCGCCCCGCCACTGGCCGGAGCACCCCATCCCGCCGGTGTACCTGCTACTGGTCCAGCAGCCGGCACACCACTCGTCTCTATGGCTCGGCACGCGCCCGGCGCATCGACTAATCCGGCAGTTGGCGGATCACTCAGCGGCCCTACTGCAGTCGCCTTTATGATGGGCTCCGGATCTGCTGTTGGCACTGCTACTGCTCCTTGTGCGGCCACTGATCCTCTCTACGGCGTCACCAGCACCAGCACGACGGCCGCGAGCACTCGCTCTTGCCTTGGAGCAGGAGCGCGCTTCAGCGACTGCTCTCTCGCACAAGATCCAGGAGAGCGCTCATCGACCGCTAAGCGCGACGTACGAGCCCACCTCGGACACCAGTGTGCACTCCGCATACTCGGCGTCTCTCGCCGCCGCTCTACACGCCCAGGCGGTTGGAGTTCAGAACATTCGGACACTAGTGTCGACTGTCCTGAGCTGTAACTCCACCACCTACGTCCGCTGGCGTAACGAGTTCCTCCTCACGTTAAGGCGGTACCAGCTTGAGGACCACGTCCAGCGGGATGACGCCCCGTGAGATGACTCTTGGATCAGCATGGACAGTCTGGTCCTTGCCTGGATCCTTGGCACTCTCGCCGATGATCTGCACCAGCTGGTCGGACAGCGTGGCGGGGGCACCGCGCGCCGGGCCTGGCAGATACTGGAGCACCACTTCTTGGGGAACCGTGCGACTTGCGCTCTTCACATTAACGCACGGTTACAGACTACAGTGCAGGGTGACCGCTCCATCTCTGCCTACTGTGGAGAGATGAAGGGCATGGCTGACTCCTTGCGCGACCTTGGCGAGCCGGTTGCCAACAGCACACTAGTACTTCGGGTCCTTCACGGCCTGAACGAGCGCTTCAGCCATCTTCGCTTCTGGCTTCTTCATATGGAGCCGCCACAGACCTTCGAGAAGGTCTGGTCCGATCTCGAGCTTGAGGAGATCACAACTGGTGGATCTGCTACCTCTGGCCCTGGCACAGCCTTTTATGGCTCTGGGCAGCCCTCACGCCCACCGTCTTCTGGGGGACCACTACCGCGACCACCTACTCCGCCTACCGCCTCGGGTGCCTTTGCTGGCTCTGGGAGTGGTACTCTTCGACGTCACGGCGGTAGGCACACAGGACGAGGTGCTGGCGGCACTTCTATGTCCACTGCTCCTACTAGTAGTGGTACTGGTGGCACTGGCCGGGGAGGTGCGTCCTGACCCACACCGTACAACTCGTGGACTGGCCAGATCTCTATGTGGCCTGGACCGTCTCTGGGTATTCTTGGGGCAGCACCGACTTCTTCTACTCCGCGCCAGCCGCATCCTCAGGCGGCGTACGTAGCCCACCCGGGCTATGGCGGACTTGGTCGCCCTGCGGCTGGATCGCCAACTCCGGCCTACGGCGGTGCTGCCTACCCCGCTGGGTACTCGGAGCCACCAACACCCCTCCAGGAGCCGCTCCTGGGGTGGGATCGTCAAGACTTGGTGTCTTCATTCAGCACCATGCACCTCACACCGCCGACTACTGATTGGGTGGCTGATTCTGGCACCTCCTACCACACCACCCCAGATGCTGGTATTCTCTCTTCTACCCACTCACCTCATCCCTCGTTTCCTTCATCGATCGTTGTTGGAAATGGATCTGTTCTTCCAGTCACTTCAGTAGGTGACTCGATTTCTCCGGGTTCATTCCATCTTAACAATGTTCTCGTTGCTCTAGACTTTATTCAAAATTTGCTTTCTATTCGTCGTTTCACCACTGATAACAATATTTATGTTGATTTTGATCCTTTTGGTTTGTCTATGAAGGATCTTTCCACTCGGCGTCTTCTTCTTCAATGTGATAGTCCGGGGCCCCTGTACACTCTTCGACTTCCTACTTCCGCTGCATCTCCATCATTTGCTCTGGCTACGACAGCTTCGTCCGCTACTTGGCACCGCCGGCTTGGTCACCCTGGCGCTGATGCTATGTCGAAGTTGTCTAGTAGTTCAGTTATCTCGTGTACTAGGGGCACACATGAGTCATTATGTCATGCTTGTCAGCTTGGTCGCCATGTTCGGCTTCCCTTTCCCAATTCTGTGTCTCATGTGCAACACATTTTTGATCTTATTCACTGCGATTTGTGGGCATCTCCTGTTATCAGTGTCTCGGGTTTTAAATATTATTTGGTGGTACTTGATGATTTCTCACATTTCTCTTGGACTTTTCCCTTACCTTTTGTAGGATCGAAGAGCACGTGAAAAGCTACCAGAGGAGGGGGGGTGAATGGTAGATTTAAAAATCTTACGCAGCGGAAACAATTAAACCCCAAACCCTTTCGGCAGAAAAACTATCTATTAAATAAATCGTGTATGAGACTAATCCAAACGTGTTTCACCGTGACAAAAGTGATAGATATCAGATAGAATCAAGTCACGAAGACAACACAAAAAGAATCAATCAAATCCGTCGAGGAAAACTCAAGTTATGATCGAAAGATCAAACAAAGGTCAATCTGCCCTACCCGAGAAAAACAGTTCTGGAACGCTGCAAAGAAACTCGTGTAGATCTTAGACCACAAATCCAATGACCGTGAAATTTTGATATATGATAGAAAATCAAGTTGTGAATACAACCCCAAAATAATCACGTCAATTGGATCTGTAAATCTCGAGTTATGATAAAACCACCGCCGAAAGGTAGTGCTGTCCAGAAACTCGACGAGTAAAACTTGTCTGGAACAAGTCGGACGAAAAAGGCACAAAAGTTCCTTCAAACTACGAATTTTATTCAATAGAATACAAGAGGAACAGCCCCAAAGTCGTCTACCACGAGCTTTGGCCTTCCCTCGCTTAGATAACCAGCCCTTAGGCCATCCCAATCTCAACTAGGACTCCAATCCTAATCCGATCACAATCGGAACTTTCCATAACTGCTTAGGACTCTTCTATACGCAGATAGAAGCAATCTTAAGACTTCCAAACACCTTAGAAACGTATCCCACATTCCTAAACAACTCAAATTCGTGACCCACATGTAATCCTAACATAACCAACTCGATATTTCCATACCGAGCCATAACCGACTCAGCTAGCAGCCTAAGTCTTCAACCGATACGATCCGATCCTTCCGATCAGATCTTCCTTCCATAATCCGTCTTCTAGAAGCATATTGCCACGTCATACACCGCATGCATATGTGCGAACACCTTCCTTTGACCTTCATATGCACCGCCCTTGATTCAATCATCCTGCGCGACCTCCTGACCCGCTCAACCACAGTTCCTCCCGAACTTGGTTGTTGGAACCTCATCTCCTCCCTGAGACTAGTCCAACGGATCCCGTCACCAACCATGACTTGAACTCAAGCAACACCTGCACATGAATAAACAACCAAACCATACGAGCCCAAGTCCTCGACTTGACTCAAGTTAGTTCCGAACACAATACCTTATGTGAGAACCTCACATAAGCATGTTGCAAAACCATAGTAACACGATATCATCCATATCATCCAAAACGCACCAAAAACTTAGCAAATGAATACTAAGCAATCTTTCCAAAAATGTAAAGCAAGTACGAAACATTGCAAATGAAAAGCAGAAGCACTGCGGTCAAGTTCTGGACCTTGCCAGAACAACCCGGAGCTTGAGCCGGAGCTAACAAAAACTAGTAGAACCTAGCGCTGGAGCTTTCCAAAACTAGTAGATCCTAGCACCGGAGCTTACCAAAAACTAGTCAAAACTAGTCAACCCAAAACCGGAGCTAGAAAAAGTACGTCGGAGCTTAGCAAAAGCATGCCAGAGCTATCAAATATATGTCGGAACTATCAAAGACATGCCAGAGCTAACAAAGACATGCCGGAGCTAAAGATAAAGCTCACCGGAGCTAATCAAGGCTAGTCGGACCTTACCAAGAAACCGGACCTAGCATCTAACGTAGCC
This sequence comes from Tuctoria greenei, assembly GCA_036927565.1. Classification (NCBI taxonomy): domain Eukaryota; kingdom Viridiplantae; phylum Streptophyta; class Magnoliopsida; order Poales; family Poaceae; genus Tuctoria; species Tuctoria greenei. Next base: position 123,663,349 of record JAYESD010000006.1, read on the forward strand.
AGAGCTACCCAAAACAAGCCGGACCTACCGTCGGACCTTGCTGTAGCTCAGAGCTAGAGTCGGACCTTGACAAAGAGGTGTTTTGGTGATATTTAAAACTTTTATCATCAAAGCCAAGTGTATTCACTACAAGCCAATGTATTCAGCACATATATGTCTTACAATCTCCCCCTTGATGAATGCATTGGCAACACCATTTAAAATCCGAACATTTGCTTATTCACATAAAAGTTTTGAAAGCTATCTCAAAAGAAGAAGTGCGATGCAAGCATATTCTCTTGATCTTCTCTCAATTTATATTTGTTCATAAAAACTCAACATGTGAGTTGATTACTTGATGAATTCTTAATGATTAAAAGCACTTGTGAGCATGCAACAAGTTCAAAATAGCAAGAAAGTTCGACCATGACCAGATTTAGTGTAAGTAATTATTCCAATTACTAGACATGGCAAAAACTATAAAATGTATAACACGAGTAATGTAGTAAGAACTTTCAGCATGTAAAAGGAATCACAAAGTCATATATGTACGAAATACTATGCTCTTATTATTTTTATTTCAGATCCACACGTAGACTTCCCAAGTTTCAAAAACTCCCCCTCAATTTAAGCCATGAGGATGCATAACCCCTATTTCACTACGAATGAAACAAAAACGAGTGAAATCCAAAGGTTTTGTAAAAATGTCAGCCAATTGATGTTCGGTATCTACATGGTGAAGCACAATGTTTCCTTTTTCAACGTTATCTCGGAGAAAGTGATACCTAATATCAATGTGCTTAGTTCTAGAATGTTGCACGGGGTTTTTGGCAATGCAAATAGCACTAGTGTTATCACAAAACAGTTGAACACTATCTAGATCAACCCCATAGTCCTTAAGTGTTTGAACAATCCAAAGAATTTGTGAGCAAGCACTAGCAGCAGCTACATATTCAGATTCGGCTGTGGATTGTGCAACTGAATTTTGTTTTCTAGAGGACCAAGCAACAAGAGAATTACCAAGAAAATGACAAGCACCGGAAGTACTTTTGCTATCAATCCTACAACCCCCAAAATCAGCATCTGAAAAAGCTTTCAAGGTAACGGTTGAGGAAGAAGGAAGAAAAATGCCAAATTCTTGAGTTCCATGTAAGTACCTGAGAATTCTTTTGACGGCTTGACGATGTGAAACACGTGGGGAGGCTTGAAACCGTGCACAAAGACATACGCTGAATTGTATGTCTGGTCTTGATGTCGTGAGGTACAAAAGTGATCCGATCATGCTTCTATATTGTTTTTGATCCACGGATTTACCATCTTCATCAAGTTCAAGTGTTGTTGCTGTTCCCATTGGTGTCCGAAGAGGCTTGCTTTTGTCCATGTTGAAGTGCCTTAGGAGGTCTTTGGTATACTTCGTTTGATGCACAAAGGTACCCTCCTTGGTTTGCTTGATTTGCAGCCCCAAAAAGTAAGTGAGTTCACCCATCATACTCATTTCAAATTCGGAACTCATCATTGCTGAAAACTTGGACACAAGATCATGAGAAGCACAACCAAAGATAATATCATCCACATACACTTGAACAAATAATGAGTCATTGCCATGCTTAAGCACAAAAAGAGTTTTATCAACCTTACCCATGGTAAACCCCTTTTCAAGTAAGAATGTTTTTAACCTATCATACCATGCTCTAGGGGCTTGTTTGAGACCGTATAAGGCTTTGGACAGTTTGTAAACATGATTAGGAAAATCTGGATTTTCAAAACCTGGTGGTTGTTTGACATAAACCTCCTCATCTATGTAGCCATTAAGAAAAGCACTTTTAACATCCATTTGAAATAGCTTAAAACCTTTAGATGCTGCAAAAGCTAACAAAATTCTTATGGCTTCTAATCTAGCGACAGGAGCAAAAGTTTCATCAAAATCTAGACCTTCAACTTGAGTGAAACCTTGAGCAACCAACCTAGCCTTATTCCTAACCACAACCCCATCCTCACTTTGTTTATTTTTATATACCCATTTAGTTCCAATTAAAGTGTGACCTTGAGGTGGAGGTACAAGTTTCCAAACATTATTTCTTTCAAAATTTTCTAACTCTTCTTGCATGGCAATAATCCAAGATTCATTAGTGAGTGCGTGTGATATATCTTTGGGTTCAAAAGAAGCAACAAAAGCAGAATGAGCATGAGAGTTTGGATCGCAAAACCTGGACCGTGTGACTCGTTCGTGCAAGCTTCCAATCATCTGTTGTGGGGGATGATCTTTGTAAAGCCGTAGGAGAACATATGTCTCACAAGCTTCTTCTTTATTAGGTTCATCGTAGATTGATGATCTTGTGACTTGTGGATGATCAGGACCAGGAGAGGTGATAACCGGAGCTTGTTCAATGTCCGGGGCATGACACGTGTCAACTTCGGAACTACCAGGCAGTATCACCGGCTCTTCTTCATCTTCGAAAATACCCTCCCCCTGAGGATACGGATCTGGTCCTGCAACACCAGAGCTAGTACCTGGACTAGCTTCATCAAAAGACACTTCACAAGTCTCCACAATTTTGTTAGTGTCAAGTAAAAGCACACGGTAGCCTCTAGTATGAGATGGATAACCAAGAAACATGCCATCAATGGACCTAGTTCAAATTTATCAAGATTACCATGTTTCTTAACAAAGCATTTGCAACCAAAGACCCGAAAGTGTGTTACACTAGGACTATGTCCAAACCGAAGCTCATATGGTGTTTTACCTAGCTTAGTACGAAAGAAAACACGATTTGAGACATAACAAGCGGTTGCTAACGCATCAGCCCAAAATTTCCTAGGAGTTTGATATTCATCAAGCATAGTCCTAGTCATCTCAACTAAGGTTCTGTTCTTTCTTTCTACAACACCGTTTTGTTGAGGTACATATGTTGAAGAAAGTTGATGATCTATTCCATTTTCAGCACAAAAGTGATCGAAAGATTGATTTTTAAATTCAGTTCCGTTAGCACTTCTAATTGCCTTTAAAGATCCTGGGTGATCAATTGATAATCTAAGAAATAAAGTCCTAAAGTGACTAAAAGATTCATTCTTAGACGCCATAAAGTAAACCCAAGAGTATCTAGAATAATCATCAACAATAACCAGAACATACCATTTACCTCCGAAGGATTGAACACGTGAAGTTCCTACGGTGTCAAGATGCAAAAGTTGACATGGTTCAGTTGTCATGATCATTGTGAGAGGAGTATGTGAACCTGCAACCATCTTAGCATGTCTACAAGAAGAGCACACAATATCTTTGTCCCCTTTAAGCTTAGGCAGTCCACGTATGCGATCAAGAGCACTAACACGCGTTAGGTGATCAAAGCCTACGTGACCAAGTCTACGATGCCAAAAATATAAGTCCTTTGAATCATTAGCAACTAGACACCTATGCTTAGAGGAGGACATATCAAAATCAGCTTTAAAAACTCTTCCAAACTGAGACATGTTAAAGATAAGCTCACTATTTGAACCTACAACTTTGCAGCAGTTTTTATTGAAAATAATTTCCAGATTTTCATCTAGCAATTGTGAAACAGAAAGCAAGTTGTATTTCAAATTTTTGACAAGTGCCACATCCTTCAAAGTGTAGTGATCATTTACTTTAACCGAACCCTTAGCAATTATAGGAGTTGAAGAATTATCAGCAAAAGTAACATTTTCTACACGTGACACAAAAGAGAGGGAGGAGAACCAATCTTTGTTACCGGTCATGTGGCGTGAGCAACCTGAATCCACAATCCAAATGTTCTCCTTCCTCAAACGTGTAACCTACATAGAAGCACAATACGTCGATGACTCAATACTGGGGTTAGTCAAAAGGCATTTAGGTATCCAGTACTGAGTCACACGACGTGCAGTAGGAAAAACACGCGAAAGCTGAGACAAAATAGCAGGTTTATGAGTCGAAGTTTGAGGTTTTCTGTTCTTAACAATTGATTTAGAAGTTGTTACTTGTTTAGAGTGAAAACCAGTAGCCCCGGAGGTAAAAGCAGAATGTCCGGAGGCAACAGCAAAAGCTTTGGAGGGAACAGCAGAAGACCGGGAGCTCTCGGAGCTATCATAACTACCGGAGCTGCCTTTGTAGATTTCTTACCAGAAGGTCCGGAAGCTACCTTTTCAAATTTCTGACTCACTAAAGCAGGTTGTGTTTTTCTAATTGCATGAAAGTTATAAGATCTAGCAATTTTTCTTTCCTTTTTCTGCTGTTTAGCTAGTCTATAACAAAAATCTATGACATGACCATCTCTACCACAGAAGGTACAATGAAATTTAACTTTGTGTTCATGTCTAGATGAGCAAGCAATATTTTTAGTTGAAACCGAATGAAGCAACATTCCTGCAGATTTGAAAACCACTTCTTTTTGTTTAGGAACTGTTTGAACCAAACCACTTCCTAATGACTTTACAATTTTAGGTGGATATGTCGTAGCATGAGCATGAGAATCAAAACCTAAACCAGTTTTGTTATTGCAAGACTTGGAAGAATTCAGCAGCAAGTTTAGGTTCTTATTCCCATTACAAAACCGATCTAATGTCCTATGCATGTTGTCAAGTTTATTGGACAAATCAAGGCAATTTTCACATGAAGTTTTTCCTTTTAGTTTGCAATTGGAACAAAATTTAACTTCATGAGAATGTAAAGCATTGTTCAATATAGAAATTTCATTCATAGCATCCTGTAGTTTCTTATCAAGATCATCACAAGTAGAACAATGCAAATCAATTGTAGAACAGCTAGCATCTTTCAAGTTTTTATCATTAAGTGCAGCAAGCTCTTTGTTCTTTTTAATTTCTTCATCAAGTCTATCTAGAGTGGAGGAGTGTGAACTTCTTAATGTGGACAATTGTTCATAGATTAAGTCACATGAGGGACATGCATCATCACTAGGAATCAAAGTTTTTAAACGATTAATTTCATATTCTAGTGATTCAATTTTAGCAGCATTATCCCTAAGCTTTTTGTCCTTTTTCTTGACAATATTTGTTGCACGAGAAATAGCATCACACATTTCATTGCAGGTAGAACATACCTCATCGTCTTCACTGCTGTGTTCTGCATCCTCCTGACTTGATCTTGATCTTGTTTTGCTCGCCATGAAGCATAAGTTGGCTAGGTCATCATCATCTCCATCACTTTCAAAGTCTACATCACTTGAACTAAGTTCTTGAAGTGCGGTGATGAAGCTGTTAATCATCTTGCGTCCTATGGTACCCTTCTTCTTGTTGGAGTTTCCAGAGGAGGTTCGGACCTTGCTTTGTTTTTCTTCCCGGGTGGTCGGACCAGAAAGGTTAGGGCATTCTATACGAAAGTGTCCTATTTTGCCACATTCAAAACAGTGTTGAGGTCCAGGGCTTCCTCTCCTTCTAGTTCTCACATTTTGCAATGCTTTTGAGAATCTAGTAGAGATGAGTGCCAACTCCTCTTCTGGAAATTCTTTGATCTGTTCCAGGGTTAGCGAGGACAATAAAGCAAGAGTATTGCAAGATGATGATTGGCCGGAGCTAGACATATCACATTGTGAGACAAATGCAATAGACTTGTTTGGGTTCTTACGTGCTAGGATGTCAATTTCATGAGTTTTTAGTTTAGAATAGAGTACATCTAATGTAAGAGAACTCATGACAGTTGATTCACGTATAGACGTTACTTTCATCTCCCAAATTGACATATCTAATGCACTAAGGAGTTGTCTAGCATTCTCAGCATCAGAAAAATTTACATTGAGACTACGTAAGTTGCTGAGAATTTTATTAAAACGAGCAAAGAGGTCATCGATTGACTCACCTGGTTGCATCTCAAAACGCATATATTCCTTTTTGAACATATCTTGTTTTACCTCCTTGATTGTGTTGGAGCCTTCATGATAATCACAGAGAGCTCTCCAAACATCGTATGCTGACCGGAGGTGCGCGACACGATCAAAGTTGCTTTGAGTGAGTCCTTGGATGATCAAGTTTCGGGCTTTGTTGTTGTTGTCGACGTCCCGGAGGTTCGTAGCCGTAACTTGATCGTTAGGTGGGACTTCATAAGGTTTGTACACCTTTTCCCATATTGCGAAGCCTTGTGCCTGGATGAAGGCTTCCATGCGTGCCTTCCAAACCTGAAAATCAATACCAGCAAACACACAAGGTTTGGCGGAGTACTTCTCCATGATGATTAGTCAAAAACACGTGCAAATCACAAATATTAGAGCACCGTGGCTCTGATACCAATTGTAGGATCGAAGAGCACGTGAAAAGCTACCAGGGGGGGGGTGAATGGTAGATTTAAAAATCTTACGCAGCGGAAACAATTAAACCCCAAACCCTTTCGGCAGAAAAACTATCTGTTAAAGAAATCGTGTATGAGACTAATCCAAACGTGTTTCACCGTGACAAAAGTGATAGATATCAGAGAGAATCAAGTCATGAAGACAACACAAAAAGAATCACTCAAATCCGTCGAGGAAAACTCAAGTTATGATCGAAAGATCAAACAAAGGTCAATCTGCCCTACCCGAGAAAAACAGTTTTGGAACGCTGCAAAGAAACTCGTGTAGATCTTAGACCACAAATCCAATGACCGTGAAATTTTTATATATGATAGAAAATCAAGTTTTGAAGACAACCCAAAAATAATCACGTCAATTGGATCTGTAAAACTCGAGTTATGATAAAACCACCGCCGAAAGGTAGTGCTGTCCAGAAACTCGACGAGTAAAACTTGTCTGGAACAAGTCGGACGAACAAGGCACAAAAGTTCCTTTAAAATACGAATTTTATTCAATAGAATACAAGAGGAACAGCCCCAAAGTCGTCTACCACGAGCTTTGGCCTTCCCTCGCTTATATAACCAGCCCTTAGGCCATCTCAATCTCAACTAGGACTCCAATCCTAATCCGATCACAATCGGAACTTTCCATAGCTGCTTAGGACTCTTCTATACGCAGATATAAGCAATCTTAAGACTTCCAAACACCTTAGAAACGTATCCCACATTCCTAAACAACTCAAATTTGTGACCCATACGAAATCCTAACATAACCAACTCGATATTTCCATACCGAGCCATAATCGACTCAGCTAGCAGCCTAAGTCTTCAATCGATACGATCCGATCCTTCCGATCAGATCTTCCTTCCATAATCCGTCTTCTAGAAGCATATTGCCACGTCATACACCGCATGCATACGTGCGAACACCTTCCTTCGACCTTCATATGCACCGCCCTTGATTCAATCATCCTGCGCGACCTCCTGACCCGCTCAACCACAGTTCCTCCCGAACTTGGTTGTTGGAACCTCATCTCCTCCCTGAGACTAGTCCAATGGATCCCGTCACCAGCCATGACTTGAACTCAAGCAACACATGCACATGAATAAACAACCAAACCATACGATCCCAAGTCCTCGACTTGATTCATGTTAGTTCCGAACACAATACCTTATGTGAGAACCTCACATAAGCATGTTGCAAAACCATAGTAACATGATATCATCCAAAACGCACCAAAAACTTAGCAAATGAATACTAAGCAATCTTTCCAACAATGTAAAGCAAGTACGAAACATTGCAAATGAAAAGCAGAAGCACTGCGGTCAAGTTCCGGACCTTGCCAGAACAACCCGGAGCTTGAGCCGGAGCTAACAAAAACTAGTAGAACCTAGCACCGGAGCTTTCCAAAACTAGTAGATCCTAGCACCAGAGCTTACCAAAAACTAGTCAAAACTAGTCAACCCAAAACCGGAGCTAGACAAAGTACGTCGGAGCTTAGCAAAAGCATGCCAGAGCTATCAAATATATGTCGGAGCTATCAAAGACATGCCGGAGCTAACAAAGACATGCCGGAGCTAAAGATAAAGCTCACCGGAGCTAACCAAAGCTAGTCGGACCTTACCAAGAAGCCGAACCTAGCATCTAACGTAGCCGGAGCTACCCAAAACAAGCCGGACCTACCGTCGGACCTTGCTGTAGCTCAGAGCTAGAGTCGGACCTTGACAAAGAGGTGTTTTGGTGATATTTAAAACTTTTATCATCAAAGCCAAGTGTATTCACTACAAGCCAATGTATTCAGCACATATAGGTCTTAGACCTTTGAAATCTGAGACATTTGATACTCTCTCTCACTTCTTTACTTGGGTTTCCACACAGTTTGGGCGTACCGTTCATGCTCTCCAGTGTGACAACGGACGCGAGTTTGACAACTCGCGACTTCGTGACTTTCTTCTTACACATGGCACACAATTACGCATGTCTTGTCCATACACATCCCCCCAGAATGGCAAGGCTGAGCGCATGCTTCGCACCATTAATGATGTCATGCGTTCCTTGATGTTTCAGGCCTCTATCCCCGCTCGATACTGGGTAGAGGCACTCCACACTTCCACCTTCCTCCTTAATCGCCTTCCCACCAAGGCGATTCAAGCACCGACCCCTTTCTTTGCCCTGTATGGAACTACCCCTCTCTACGACCACCTTCGTGTCTTCGGGTGCGCCTGCTACCCTAATCTTTCCGCCACAGCTCCACATAAGCTTGTGCCCCGCTCTACTAGGTGTGTCTTTCTTGGGTACTCCCTTGAGCATAAGGGGTATCGGTGCCTCGACCTCTCTACCCACCGCATTTTGATCTCTTGGCACGTCGTCTTCGACGAGTCCTCCTTCCCCTTTTCTTCCTCCACCTCTGGTTCAGCTGCAGAGCTGGACTCCCTTTTTTCTACTAACACCGAGGCTGCTCCACCACAGCTGCCTTGGCCTTTTTCTGCAGGTACATCACCCACCGGCTCACAGGTGGCTCCCACGACAACAACCGCTGCACCGTACGCAGCGCCGACACCTGTGGCGACTCCGGTTGTGCCTACTACAGCCACGAAACAGTGGTTCACTGACCCTGCTCTCGTCTACCAGCGACGAGTGCGGGTTGGTGCCCAGGCTTTGTCGACCCTGGGGACGAGTGCTGCAATACGCGTGGCACCAACGTCTCCTGTTGCGCCACGTGCAGCCCCGGTGTCTCCTACGGCTGCACCACGCGAGGTCCCGGCATCTCCTACGGCTGCGCCACGCGCGGCTCCAGCATCTCCGACCTCGACTCCTGCGCCACACGAGTCCCCGACGTCTCCTACGGCTACGCCATGCGCAGCCCCGGCGTCTCCGACCTCGACTCCTGCGCCACACGAGGCCCCGACGTCTCCTACGGCTGCGCCACGCGCAACCCCAATGTCTCCAGCCTTGACTCCTGCACCACACGAGGCCCCGACATCCCCTACAGCTGCTCCACACGCGGCCCCGACGTCTCCGGTCTCAACTCCCGCGCCATGCGCGGACCCAGTGTCTACTCCGACTCCCGCGTCATGTGCAGCTCCAGCGTCTATGGCCTCGTCACGCGCTGCGCCACGCGCGTCCCCTGTTCCACGGTTCGCCGACCCTGCTCTTGTCTACCAGCAACGAGAGCGGGTTGGTGACTCTGCGCCTGCTCGTCCCGAGCCCTCGGTGTACCACCCACCGTTGCTCCACCGGGACCCAGGACACGTTCACCCGATGGTGACTAGACGTGCCGCTGGGGTTCTTCGGCCTCTTGAGCGGTTCTCCGGAGTGGTACTCTCTTCGACGACGCCGACACTATCCACTTACTCTTCGGTATCACCTATACCGACCTCCGTCCGTAGCGCCCTCGCTGACCCTCACTGGCGCAGCGCTATGGAGGAGGAGTATGCGGCCCTACTTGCCAACCAGACATGGGACCTTGTTCCTCGTCCTCCTCGTGGCAACATTGTCACAGGCAAGTGGGTTTTCATGCATAAGAGGAAGGCGGATGGATCCCTGGAGAGATATAAGGCTCGTTGGGTACTTCGGGGCTTCACTCAGCGCCCTGGAGTGGACTACGACGAGACCTTCAGTCCGGTGGTTAAGCCAGCGACAATACAGATTGTTCTGTCGTTGGCTCTCTCGCGTTCTTGGCCAGTCCACCAGCTAGACGTCAAGAATGCCTTTCTTCACGGTACTCTGACGGAGACGGTGTATTGCTCTCAGCCGATAGGATTTGTGGATTCAGCTCGCTCAACCATGGTCTGCAAGCTGAACAAGTCCTTGTACGGTCTGAAGCAGGCACCTCGAGCCTGGTACAACAGATTCGCCTCCTTCCTAGTCTCCTTGGCTTTCGTTGAAGCCAAGTCGGACATGTCACTCTTTGTTTATCGACGGGGGGATGACACTGCCTACCTTCTTCTCTACGTCGATGACATTGTGCTCATAGCGTCCAGCCCTACGCTCCTTCAGCGGATAATTTCTGCTCTCCAGCAGGAGTTCGCTATGAAGGACTTGGGCCGGCTTCACCACTTCCTGGGGATTGCAGTCGAGGACAGACTAGTTGGTCTGTTTCTTCACCAGTGGCAGTATTGTCTGGACATCCTCGAGCGTGCGGGTATGGCTGAGTGTAAGCCATGCTCCACACCGGTGGAGACCCAGGCAAAGATCTCTTCTGCTGATGGGACTCCTGTCAGCGACCCGACTGCCTATAGGAGTCTTGCAGGTGCACTACAATACCTCACCTTCACCAGGCCGGACATCTCCTACGCGGTCCAGCAGGTGTGCTTGCACATGCACGACCTGCGGGAGCCGCACCTCACCGCTGTGAAGCGGATTCTTCGGTACCTGCGCGGCTCCCTCGACTACGGCCTTCTACTTCGACGTGACTCGCCTTCTGAGTTGGTGGTCTACACCGACGCTAACTGGGCAGGGTGCCCTAATACCCGCCGCTCCACCTCTGGCTACACCGTCTTCCTGGGGGGGAATCTTGTCTCCTGGTCCTCGAAGCGACAGCCCGTGGTTTTTCGCTCCAGTGCTTAGGCGGAGTACCGCGCCGTGGCTAATGGCGTGGCAGAGGCATCTTGGCTCCAACAGTTACTTCAGAAGCTCCACTCCCCCGTCGCCCGGAGCACGTTGGTCTACTGTGATAATGTCAGCACCGTTTACCTCTCCACCAACCCCGTCCAACACCAGCGCACGAAACATGTGGAGATTGATATTCATTTTGTTCGTGAGCGGGTTGCACGCGGTGGGGTTCGAGTTCTCCATGTGCCGACGATGTCACAGTTTGCCGACATCTTCACGAAGGGACTCCCGACGTCTTTATTGTCTGAGTTTCGGTCCAGTCTCAACATCTGTTGTGGCTAGATGTTGGGACTGCGGGGGGGGGGGGGGGGGGGGGGTGTTGGACTGTGTTGAGTTATGTGTTTGGGCCTGACCTGTGTACCGGCCCATCTATGTATCTATAAATATGTACCCTATCCCTTGGTTAATGAATCAATTATTCTAGCCCTCTAATACTATCAACTTTGCATCCCACATAATCCGCATCGGAGTAGCCAATAAGGTTAAACCTGGATCTTTTGGAGTACCAAAGTCTTAGGCTCGGTGTGTGAACTAAATATCTAAGAATTCTCTTAACGGCGGTCAAATGACACACCTTAGGTGCAGCTTAAAAACGTGCACACATACACACACTAAGCATAATATCGGGTCTGGATGCACAAAGATATAACAAAGAACCAATCATAGAATGATATACCTTTTGGTCTACACTTGGACCATCTTTGTTGAGGTCTAGATGTCCATTAGTTGCCATTGGAGTCTTGATGGGTTTGTCCTTGTCCATGTCAAACTTCTTTAATATGTCTTGAGTGTACTTTGTTTGACTTATGAACGTGCCTTCTTTGAGTTGCTTGACTTGGAAACCTAAAAAGAACTTCAACTCCCGCATCATGGACATCTCAAATCTCTCTGTCACTATCTTAGAAAACTCATCACAAAACACTTTGTTAGTAGAACCAAATATGATGTCATCGACATATATTTGGCACACAAAGAGATCATCATTAAAGTGCTTTGTAAAGAGAGTATAATCAGCTTTTCCTATCTTAAAACCATTTTGAATCAAAAAGTCTCTAAGGCACTCATACCAAGCTCTAGGAGCTTGTTTGAGGCCATAGTGAGCCTTACGCAATTTGAAGACATGGTTTGGGAAGTCTTGGTCTTCAAAGCCTGGTGGTTGCTCCACATAGACTTCCTCCTTGATTGGACCATTTAGGAACACACTCTTGACGTCCATTTGGTAAAGCTTAAAATCATAGTGAGTAGCAAAGGCAAGTAATATACGAATTGACTCTAGCCTAGCTACAGGTGCAAAGGTTTCATCAAAATCCAAATCTTCGACTTGTGAGTACCCCTTGGCCACAAGTCGTTCCTTGTTCTTTATCACCACGCCATGCTCATCTTGCTTGTTGCAGAACACCCACTTGGTGCCCACAACATTTGCTTGTGGACGCTTGACAAGCTCCCAAACTTTGTTCCTCTCAAAGTTGTTGAGTTCCTCTTGCATGGCCACCACCCAATCTGGGTCTCTCAATGCGTCTTCAACCTTATGGGGCTCCAAAGAAGAGACAAAAGAGTAATGCTCACAAAAGTTAGCAACACGAGAACGAGTGGTCACCCCTTTTGTAATGTCTCCTAGGATGTTGTCAACGGGGTGATCCCGTTGAACACTTTGATGTACACGAGGATGTGGAGGTTGAACTCTTGGGTCATCATCATCCTCTTCTTCTTCTTCTTCTTGTTCTCCCCCTTGATGTATGCTTCCCTCTTGACTTTCGTCTTCTTGATCATGTTGAGGTGCCACTTGTACATCTTCAACTTGGTCACGTGGGGGTTGACTTGCATCATCTTGTGGATGATCACTTGAGTTTTGAGGTTGTTCTTGTGGACGAATATCTCCAAGTGCCATACTCCTAAGAGACTCTTGTGGAGGGTCTTCTTGATCTAACACACTTTGATCAACTTGCTCCACTTGGGAGCCATTAGTTTCATCAAACACCACGTCGCGTTCTATTTCAACAATCCCAAAGGATTTGTTGAAGACACGGTAGACGTGGGTGTTTGAATCATAACCAAGCAAGAAACCTTCATCGGACTTTGAAGCGAACTTCGAAGTCCCAAACTTCTTGTTGAGAATATAGCATTTGCTCCCAAAAACACGAAAGTAAGAGACATTGGGTTTCTTACCAACTAGATGCTCGTAGGGTTTCTTGAGAAGGCGGTGAAGGTACAATCGGTTGATGGCGTGGCAAGCGGTGTTAACCGCCTCTGCCCAGAAATGGTTTGATGTCTTATACTCATCAAGCATCGTCCTTGACATCTCGATGAGTGTCATATTCTTCCGTTCTGCCACCCCATTTTGTTGAGGGGAGTAGGGGGTTGAAAATTTATGCTTGATGCCCTCCTCATCCATGAACTCTTCCGCTTGAGTGTTCTTGAACTCGGTGCCGTTGTCGCTTCTTATAGCCTTGATTCTTGAGGTGAACTCATTTTGAGCTCTCCTCAAGAACCTCTTGAGGACACCGTGAGTTTCACCCTTATCATGCAAGAAAAATACCCAAGTGAAACGAGAAAAATCATCAACAATAACAAGACCATATTTGTTACTGCCAATGCTAATGTAGGTTATTGGCCCGAAAAGGTCCATATGTTGCAGTTCCAAAGGTCTTGTCGTTGTCATGATGTTCTTGGAGGGGTGCTGAGCTCCCACTTGCTTCCCCGCTTGGCAAGCGCTACATGGCCTATCTTTTTCAAACACAACATTTTCAAGCCATAGATGTGCTCGCCCTTAAGAAGCTTTTGTAAGTTCCTCATCTCAACATGGGCTAGCCTTCTATGCCAAAGTCATCCCATGTTGGTTTTCGCCATTAAGCATGTGTCAAGTTGGGCTTTATTCGCGGTAAAATCAACAAGATAAAGCTTTCCTTTGAGCACACCCTTAAAAGCGATTGAGTCATCACTTCTCCTAAGGACGCTCACACCCTCATTAGTAAAAACACAATTATAACCTTTGTCACATAGTTGTGATATGGACAAAAGGTTATAGTCTAAAGAATCAACATGCAAAACATGAGAAAGAGTATGTTGGGGGGAAATAGCAATTTTACCGGAGCCAAGGATTTTCCCTTGGATACTGTCCCCAAAGAAGATCCCTTCACTTGGATCATCGTTTTGTTCATACTCCACGAACATCTTTCTCTCTCCGGTCATGTGGTTGGTGCATCCACTATTGAGCACCCATTTGGATCCACCGGAGGAGTATGCCTACAAAACAAGATTATGCCTTCCTTTTAGGTACCCAAGCGGAGTTGGGTCCTTTGACGTTAGTAGTGAGGCACTTGGGCACCCACACGCAAGGCTTGGGGCTCTTGCGGAGTGGCCCAACATACTTAGCAAAGACTTTGCCATACTTGTTCCTCATTAGAACATAAGATGTATCAAAATCATGAAAGAGAGGATGTTGTTTAGTTTTAGGCATATCTTTGCTTGTTGAAATGTTCTTCCCAATTTTAGTTGGGGATGTGCTTCCCTTGACAAAGACAATCAATTCTTTGCCATACTTGGAGGTTTTAGCAATTTACTTTCCGCCTCTAGTATAATCAAGACCATCTTTGACATAGGGAGATCTTGTGTTGGTGTATGCACTTCGTGCATACGCCACCTTCTCTTTGTCAAAGATGCCACCCTTAGGTGCTTGTTTGTCTTGAGTCAACTTAAGCTCATCCTTTAATTTAAGAATCAAGTTAGAACATTTTCAAGTGGAGATTGTTTTGGATGCAACCTTTAAGGAGGGTGAGCTTTTGGAGGAAGAGACTACATTAGTCTTGAGGGACTCAACTTGAGTTTCAAGGATCTTGTTAACTTCTGACAAGTTGCCAAGTTCGTCCTTGAGCCCAATGGTTGTCTCTTCAAGACTTGAACATGTTTTCTTGCTTAAAGCAAGTTCATGCTCTAATGCCTTGCTCTTCTCTCTCTCAAGCTCAAGGAGCTCAATAAGCTCTTGACATCTCTCCTTTTCATGGATAAGCATGTCCTCTTGCATATGTATGAGTTCCTCCTCAAAGATTTCATCCGAGAGCAATTTCATTCTACGCAAAGTGCTCTTACTTATATCCTTAAACATGTGTTCATTTTCACTAGCACTATCAAATTTATCATGAGAGGATATGGAGGAGGATGAGCGAGAAGTAACCTTTCTCCTTCCTTCTTTCGCCATGAGGCAAGTTGGCTTGTGGTCGTTGAGGTTGGGGAAAAGCTTGCTTCCCTTGGAGCTTCTCCCGATGGCGATGGTTGTCACCTTCTTCTCATCTTCGGAGGAGGACTTATCGTTAGAGTCTCATTCCATGCCCAAGTGAGCATGACCGGAGGGCCTCTTCTTCTTGAAGAATTTCTTTTCTTGAGGTTTGCCCTCCTTCTTCTTACCCTCTTCATGTGGGCAATCTACAATGAAGTGCCCGTACTCGCCACAATTGTAGCAAGCTCTCTTTGTTTTGGGCTTTTCTTTTTCCTTGCTATTGCTCTCATGGTTGTATCCTTCTTTCCTTCTTCTCATCATCCTTTTGAACTTGTTGATGAAGAGGGCCTCTTCTTCATCGGTGTTGAGGCTCTCCTCATCATCTTTTTTTTTCCTCTTTTGAGGAGGATGTCGCTTTGAGTGCAACATCCTTCATCTTCGATGCGGTGAATCTTTGGAGGTCGTTGTAGAAGAGTGCCTCCTTCTCCATGATCTCATAGTTGATGATCCTTCCTAGGACCTCTTCCGGGGTCATTTGAGCAAACCCTAGGCTTTCTCGTATCATGGAGCAAAGAGAGATGTTTCTATGCATGAATGCCCGAATCATCCTCTTTACCAGCTCGTGGTCCGTCCACTTGGTGCATCCATAAGATCTACTCTTGTTGATGAGTAGCTTTAGGCGGTTGTACATCTCCTGGAGAGATTCACCATCCATAATGGCAAACCTCCCGAGCTCTCCTTCAAAGAGCTCAATCTTTGCTTCCTTCACGACTCGGTTGCCTTCATGAGCCGTCTTGAGGGTGTCCTAAATATCCTTGGCCACCTCAAGTCCATCTACACGGTTAAACTCATCTCTTGAGAGAGACGAGATGATCACTCCGGCCGCTTGGGCATTGCGGTGAAGGAGCACGGCTTGCTCCAGAGTGATGTCTTCTTCATTCTTCGGAATATGCACCCCTGTCAACACAATTTGTCACAAAGAAGGGTTGAGTGACACGAGATGGATCTTCATGTTGTGCATCCACATCCCATAGTCGGTTCTATCGAATTGGGGAGGCTTTCCCAATGGGATGGAAAGATAGTGGTTGTTGGAGACAAGGTGTTCATAGTTGTAACCTAGTTGGTTGTAGTTGGTCGTGCCACCCGTTGTAGAGGTTGAAGTGTCAACCTTTGGAATCTTCAACTTCTCTCGAAGTTTCGCCTTGAGCTGGCGAGTCTCTTCATCATCCGTTGGTTTGTCTTGGTAGACAAACATCTTCTCTTGGGTTGCTTGGATCTCATTGGTTGAGACTTCGTCATACCCCACTCCGACCATCTTCTCTCCGAGTTGTTAGACTCTTTGGGAGAGTCCTTGCTCTGATATCAATTGAAAGTTGCCTAGAGGGGGAGGGGTGAATAGGCTAATCGACCTGAAATGACTTAATAAAATGAGATCAGTATTCAGGGGGCGGACTACTCCGGTCAAGGGGCAGACTAGTCCGGTCCACCTGCAGGGAAAACCTAAAAAGTGTTTCTAACAAGTTTTGGTTGGACTTTCGTGATGCGAAAAGTGTAGAATGATTCAGTGAACCTTAGCAAGTTATATGGCAAGTATGAAGCTAAGGATCATAATGAAACAAGAGTGATGAACACCAACGGTAAAGCTAACCCTAGAAGCAATGTGCAATGTTCGATCCCACACAGGAATCTACGTCCCCGTTGAGGAGCCCACGAAGGACCGGGTTCAACAACCCTTCTCTCACCAAGTTTACCACAAGGGCCTAACTTGGTTCTCCACTATCACAAGGGTGAATACAAGATTTGTTGGGGTTTCTCACAATCTGAGGCTCCCACCACAAATACAATCTCAAATCACAAAGAATGACTCAAGTCACAGATCACAAAGATTCAACAAGTGCAAGAGATCAAACCGAGAGCCTAGAGCGGTGTTCTTCCTCTTCTTCACCTCACCAAACCCTAATCCACACAAGAATTAGTTTTAGAGTGAAGGTAGGGAAGGAGGCTTTTGGAGGCTCCAAGTTTGCTGTGGCGGCGCTAGGGTTTCAAAGTTCTCAAGTGTTGGTTCAAATAAACCCAGGGGTCCTCTATTTATAGAGGTTCCCAACCCATACTGCTGACTTCAGCAGATGGACAAACTAGTCCGGCCTACGGCCTGGACTAGTCCGGCCTTTGGGACCACTGACTTCCCTGACAACTGTCGCACTGCGCGGCAATTGTCACGCTACTGCCAAACTTCAAATTCAAACGGTCACTTCATAACGGACTAGTCCGGTCCACACCAGACTAGTCCGATCTCACACAAAACCTTTTGTTCCATATGAAAACGGACTAGTCTGGAGACCACGGACTAGTCCGGCCCCCAGGGCGTACTAGTCTGGCCTCCCAGACTTAGTTGCTGAAGCACCTAACTCTCACCAATCTAGACTAGTCCGACCCCCAGGGCGGACTAGTCCAATCTCAGTTAGGACCTCTTGATACGGACTAAAACAGACAAGTCCGTGGTTTTGGGACTTAGTCCCGAAAACCCACTCCATGACTACCCGGACTAGTCCGTCCCACTACGGACTAGTCCAAAGTCAGTCAGACCCTTCTAGTCCGCCTGAAAACGGACTAGTCTGGCCAGGAGCGGACTAGTCCGGCCACCAGCACAGACTAGTTCGGCCACTCCTTCCAGACTACTCTAACACTCTTCTCTCAATAGGTTTTGATCTCTAAACCGCTTCGAGCTCCCAACTTGATCTCAATGCATTTTATGCACACATCCTCATACATGTATGGCTAGTCTAAACTTGACACGCTAGAAACCCTTGTTTCTTCTTTTCGAGTCGACATCACTGTTTTCATCCTTTTCCTTTTTGAGGGTTTGTGTTTCCACTTGAGTCCACACCTATTCTTAAGATCACTGAGATCATTAGTTACTTAATTGTCGTCATCAATCATCCAAAACCCACGGGGATCCTAGATGCACTTTCAACAGTTGTATTTTTTTTACTCCCATCTTATTTTCTATTACTTCTCTTAAAAATTATTGGATTTCATTTCTAGTCGACCCCAACTTGTTTTGGATAAAGAATTAATTGATTGATTGTTGTTGTTGTTGTAAGAGCAAATACATGGACAAAAGAAAAACAAACATAATAGAAAGACACATTTTGACATTCACATTAGCGTCCCTCAGGGATCTATCCAGCTTTGGATCTCTCAATGGCCTCTACTGTTGAATAAGCCTATGTGTGTCAGTTATTTTTCTAGTTAGTTGTAATATACATTTTTAGTTGAGTTTATGGCTGCAGTTACTAGTCAGTTGTAATACATGCTTTAGTGCAGGATATGATAGCAGTTACCGATCATTATAATGCACACTTTAGTGCAGGTTATGACAACCGTGTGAGAATTTTTTCCAACATTTGGTAACTAGAGTCATGTGGAACCCCGGGGCTCAACAAGGCAGCCGTCCCCCTCGACGACAATCGCTCTCTCCTCCTCCATGTCGACCACAACATCGGGATGTTGGCCGTGAGATTATCATTGAGCGAGTTATTGAAAGGAGTTATGCGTCTATCGGCTACCCAATCCCCACGTGGACCAACAACGCTGAGTGGTCAATGATCATGCGGGTAAACCTGCAAGCGCATGGTCCATGGGATGCAATTGACTTAGGGACTGATGACTTCCGCAAGGACCGAAATGCACTGGCCGCTATACCATCACGCTATGCTGCAGGAAATGCAAACAGGCTTGACCGTGAAGAAGTCTAGAAGAGAGGCATGGGAGGTGATTCAGCCCATTCGAGTCAGTGTCGAGCAGGTGAAGGAGGCCAACATCGAGAAGTTGCGTCAGGACATCGTCGAGATGACATTCAAGCCCGACGAGACGGTTGAAGACTTTGCGCTACGCATCACCACTCTAGCTAATCAACTACACGTCCTCATAAAATACATCTCCAACAAGGAAGTTGTCAAGAAGATGTTGCACTCCATCCCATAGCATCTGGAACAGGTGGCGATCTTCATCGAGACGCTACTTGACCTAACCACAATCTCGATCGATGAGGCGGCTAGACGTCTGCGTGCCGTCGAACAACACAAGAAGTCGTCGTCCACCCCTGTCAAGGACAACAACGGACACCTTCCTCTCAGAGAGGAGGAATGGCTCGTGCACCACAAGATACGTGATGGCAAAAAGGGTGGCTTCGGCTCCAACTTTGGTGAATGTCAAGGTGGCAACAAAAAGTCTCGTGGTCACTGTCGGTACCCTGGGTACCGTATACCCCTTGAAATTGCAAAGATCTTAAGGAAATGTCATCTACTTGATTTGAAGACCTTCGGAGGCCCACATGTCAGACATAACCGGACCCGCTTCCCCAATATGGTTAGTCTCAGAGTCGCCACGTGTACCATCAAATCGGAGCTACCGCCCGCAAGGGGGAAGCTCCGGGCTATGTACCATAACGGCACCCCCGGACCTAACCCCAGACCGAGGGAAGCTCCGGAACTGACACGTGTCTGGTGGCACCGGACGTATCTATTCCTCACAGCATGTTCCGGAGCTGCCACATGTCCTACCGTTGGATCTTCAGCCTCAAACCTCCGGTAGACTCCACAACGGCTCCGGATCTTCAAAGGGGAATCAAGGACTTCAAGACCCGATTAAGTGTCATTAATACTATATTAATGACAAACGATCGGACAACCTTAATTACCAATAACGGTGTTGTCAAAGCCCGTAACTCGGTCATTAAGGGTAATTAAGCGCGTCAAATGTGTATTAATATTAGTAACCGCCGGGGCCACATGTCAGGCCAGGCCAACTTGTAACGGCCTGTCCTTATACTATAAAAGGACAGGTCGACGATACATAGGGGAGACGGATCTGACCTGCTCTGATCTGATCTGGTCTAATCGACTCACACGCGCACCCAACTCACGTCACCTGAGTTGAGTTCATACATCCAATACAATACCAACACATCCCGTGGAGTAGGGTATTACGCTCAGGCGGCCCGAACCACGTAAATCTTTGTGTCTCCTGTGTTATTTTACATTTCACCTTCTTGAATCTCCGCGCGCCCACACCGAACTTCAAACTCCACAAACACTTTTAGTAGTGTCGGGAGTTCTGCCGGATCAAAACCACTGATAGTTGGCGCGCCAGGTAGGGGCGCCTGAGATTTCAAGAATGGTGAACTCAGCTGCTGAATCGTCCAATGGTCATCCCCTGCTGGGGGCAATCCCTCCAATATGCAGCCACCAGTAGGAACATCAGTTCCAGCAGGAGTCACACTTCCACCACCGCCGCCTCCACCAGCAAATCAATCTGGGCAGCGCGATGGTGCACCGGCGTCAATCACTGCGTCGGTGAATCATGACAATCTGGAACACGCGCTCCATGCAGCACGTGCTCTCCTTCAGCGCCCACCACCTCCGGATGCATCCCGGGATGCAATGGAGCAGTGGAGGGCCGATGTGGAACACTTGGTCGCAGCAGCAGCCGACCGCATCAGTAACCAGGGTTCTTCTCCTTCAGGACGGGCCCCGTCGCAGTGATGGACCTTGTCTAGCAGACTTGGTCCGCACGTTTCCAACAACAGGAGATGTGTTGCGTCATAGCAAGTGACGTCGTTGCCCTTCGGGGCGCAAAGCACTCACACGGTATCAAGGCTTTCAACTCATGACCTCTGGGCGGAGCTTGATCGCTGATACCGTCAACAAGACGACCGAGTCCATATCGAGCATGCTCGTGAAAGACGAGAAGCTCAGGACATTCCTGCTCCTGAAGGAGTAGGAGGAGGCTGTTCAGCCCTGGCCATGCATCTGCGTATGGTCAAGTGGCCACAAAAAATCCGGCCTCACCTGCCGGAGAAGTTTGACGGGACCGTTAATCCCTTCGAATTTCTTCAGATTTACTCCACTACAATCCTGGCAGCTGCAAGAAATGAAGCCGTAATGACCAACTATTTTCCAGTGGCTTTAACTGGGACCGCTCGGTCCTGGTTTATGAGCCTTCCACCCAACTCCATCAACAGTTGGGAGGAGTTGTGCCGGCAGTTCACCGCCAACTTCGGGAGTTCATACACCCGACCAGGCACCAAACTGGACCTTTTTGCAGTCGTGCAAAAAGGGGGAGAATCCCTGCGATCATTCATCCAGAGATTCTTTCAGGTACGAAACACTATCCCTTCTATCTCTAGCGCTTCTGTCATTGTGGCATTTAGACAGGGCGTACAGGATTAGAAGATGTTGGAGAAACTGGCGATCAAGGAGATCACCAGTGTCACGGAACTCTTTAGCTTGGGTGATAAATGTGCCAGAGCTGCGGAGTGCCGTGAAATGCACTCCAAACCACCTCCGGAGGATCACAAGAAATCCTCCAAAGGCGAAGCCACTACCTCCAGGAGTGGCAAGAAGAAGAAAAAGACCAACGGCAAGAAGAAGTCGTCGGCCGGCGCATCTAATGTTGCAGCTGCTGCAGCTCCGGGTGGTCGGGGGCCACGCCCCGAGAAGCAACCTCGACCGTCTTCTGAATACGGTGGCAAACCCAAGGTGTGGTGTCCAATTCATAAGACGGACAACCACAGTTTGGAAGACTGCCGGGAGGTCCAAAACCTTGTCGAGCGCTACAACAAGCGCCGGGAAGATATTCCTTTCCGACAGAGGGAAGGAAAACAAAAGGTTGACGAAGCTCCAGCTGAAGAGGAGTTAGGTTTTCGGGATCCTAAAAAGGTCCTGAAGGTCGTCTACACCTCCGTCGACGACGATTCTGACGCCTCTGACAACGAGCGTCGGAAGACCATGAACACCATTTTTTGTGGATCATGGGACATCACCTCCCGCCGCATCCTCAAGACAATGCGATGGGACATGGCCGCTGTAGCTCCTACAGCCAGGGCGGAGCCTCATCGGAAGTGGATGGACACAACCATCACTTTTGATGCTTCGGACTGCTCTCGAAGCATGGTTGGAGCAGGTCAGTTACCTTTGATGGTATCTCCTACCATCAATAACATTCAACTCCACCATGTTATGGTAGACGAAGGTTCGGGGCTGAACCTCATAAGCTTCGAAGCTTTTACCAAGCTTCAGCTCCGACCTTCGGATCTTCATCCCTCCCGACCTTTCTCCGGAGTAGGTCCGGGAGCCATTAACCCACTCGGTGCTATTACCCTCCCCGTTACCTTCGGGACCCGAGAGAAGTATCGCACTGAGAAGTTGGTCTTTGACGTTGCTCAAATCAACTTACCTTTCAATGTCATCTTGGGTAGGCTTGCCTTGTACAAATTCATGGCAGCTGCTCATTATGGTACCTGGTGTTAAAGATGCCAACACCAGTAGGCGTTCTCCGGGTCCGTGGAGATCGCACTGCCGGAGTAACCGCTCTGGAAGAACTTCATGCGCTTACTACGGCGCAATAGGAGGACTCCAGGCAGGAGCAAGCTCCAAAACCCCCGAGCATTCGTCAACGAGGCTCGACTTATGCACCTCGAGTGCAGCCAAGCGGCGACACCGACATTCCCGTCAAAGTCGTCCAAATCGGTTCTGATGCCGCTCAGACCACCCGTATATCAGGGGGACTGAATGACAAATAGGAACTCGCGCTCATCGCTTTCCTCCGGGCTAATGTCGACATGTTTGCTTGGCAACCATCACAAATGCCTGGGATCCCCAGGGAAGTGATTGAGCATAATCTGAATATCTACCCTGACGCCCGACCCGTGCATCAGAAGCCTCGAAAGCAATCCGTGGAGCGACAGAACTTCATTCGACAAGAAGTGAAGAAGTTGCTCGAAGCTAGATTCATCCGAGAAGTCTTCCATCCAAAATGGTTGGCGAACCCAGTCGTTGTGCCCAAGGCCGGCGAGAAGCTTCGGATGTGTATTGACTACACAACACTAAATAAGGCATGTCCAAAAGATCCATTCCCACTACCTAGAATAGATCAGATAGTGGATTCCACCTCCGGGTGTGAATTACTGTGTTTCCTAGACGCATATTCTGGATATCATCAAATCAGAATGTCTAGGTAAGATGAAGAGCATACCTCTTTCATCACAGTAGATGGATTGTACTGTTATACAGCCATGCCATTTGGTCTCAAGAATGCAGCTTCAACCTTTGTACGAGCTATGTACAAAACTTCTGAAGAACTCATTAGAGACATAGTGGAAGTGTACGTCGATGACATCGTGGTCAAGGTCAACAACAAGGAGTCACTCCTTGACACCTTACAGGCCATCCTCGACAAGCTGCGGGTCACCCGCACAAAGCTAAACCCAGACAAGTGTGTCTTCGGGGTTAGCTCCGGAAAACTTCTTGGTTTCCTGGTAAGTCACCGGGGCATAGAGGCTAATCCGGCGAAGATCAAATCCATTGAAGACATGCGGCCACTAGCCCGCATCAAGGATGTCCAAAAAGCTGACTGGATGTCTAGCAGCCCTCAGCCGGTTCATTTCAAGACTGGCAGAACGGGCACTTCCCTTCTTCAAGTTATTGAGGAAGTCTGGACCATTCCAATGGTCTGAAGAAGCAGAAAAGGCGTTCCAGGAGTTAAAACAGCTCCTCACCACCCTGCCAACTCTGGTAGCTCCGAACCCTGGTGAGCCTTTGCTGCTTTACATTTCAGCAACTGACGAAGTCGTCAGTATGGTCCTGGTTGCGGAGAGACCAGAACTATCCCATGCTCAGGAATCCAGACCCCTCCTGGAGGGTCCGGAGGTTCCTGAAAGCGAGTCTGGGTCCCAGTTCCCAGACTTGAGTCCACAGGAAATTACTTCAGAAGACCCAGACCCCTTCGGGAGGGTCCAGGTCACTTCTGAAGAAGCTCTGGGTCCCTCCAACAAGGACCCGGAGGTCCCCGAAGAAAGTCCGAAACCCTCCGGGAGGATCCGAGTCAATGAAGAGGAAGCTCCGGGCCCCTCCGGGAGGGCCCGGACCATCCAGCACCCAGTGTACTTCATCAGTGAAGTACTTCATGACGCCAAGACTCGATACCTAGAGGTGCATAAGCTGCTCTATGCAGTTCTTATCGCCTCCAGGAAGCTTCACCATTACTTCCAAGCTCACAAGATTTCAGTGGTGACTTCTTACCCACTTCGAGAAATCTTGCATAATCCCAATTCAACTGGGAATATTGCAAAGTGGGTAGCAGAATTGGTCGAATTCGATCTCGAATTCATTCCAAGACAAGCAATTAAGAGTCAAGCATTGGCAGATTTCGTGGCGGAATGAACTCCCTCTCCATCAAACCCTGGGGGCCCCAGTGAGCAAAAGCCGGAACACAAGGCTCCGATCTTCACCGAGCCTCACTGGACCCTCTACTTCGACGGCTCCATGCAAAAGCAGAGGGCCGAAGCTGGAATCCTTCTCCTCGCACCAACCGGGGAGAAGGTAAAATACATGGTACACCTTGACTCATCTACGGACTAAAGGTGGCACTGTCATATGGTGTTAAGCAGCTGCTGGTCAAGGGAGATTCACAACTCATCATTAAACAAGTGAAGGGTGAATGCTCCTGCAACAATCTACAGCTAGCTGCTTACCTCCTTGAAGTCCAGAGGCTTCAGAAGGACTTCGAAGTCCTAGACCTCCACCACGTCCAGCGTGTCCACAACGCTGAAGCCGACGAACTCTCGACGAAAGCGTCAACCGGAGCTCCAGCTCCTGACGGAACTTTTGTCCGGAGGTTGTCAAAACCCACAGCTCAGCCTGCCAAACTGAGCGAAGGGGGCGAGATCAGCATCCCGAAGCTGACGGTCCCGATGGCCCTGTTACCATGGCAGCCATCAGGGGTCGTAGGTGCTGCCGGAAGCTCCGAGCAACCCATCACGCAAGACTCGAATGCTCAAGTTAGCTCCGATGCATGGATCTCGGAGATCCGGAGCTACTTGAAAGACAATATCCTTCCTGACGATGATGTATCCGCTGACTGGATAGTCAGATTGGCTAAAAGATACACGTTGGTAGAAGGGGATCTCTACTGGCGCGGTGCCAACGGCGTCCTAATGCGGTGCATCACAAGGGAAGAAGGTTGCGAGCTCCTCGCAGAAATCCATGGAGGCGAGTGTGGGAACCACGCGTCTTCCCGCACGTTGGTTGGTAAAGCCTTCCGGCATGGCTTCTACTGGCCTACAGCACTCCAGGATGCAACTGAGCTGGTGAAGAAATGTGAAGCATGCCAATTTCATGCAAAGCAAATTCACACACCGGCTCAGCCTCTACAAATGATACCTCCTACATGGCCCTTCGCTGTGTGGGGGATGGACATCTTGGGACCTTTCCCAAGAGCTGTCGGAGGTTACAAGTTCCTGTATGTCGCAATTGACAAGTTCACCAAGTGGCCGGAAGCAACTCCAATTGTGACAATAAACAAGCAATCTGCTATCAACTTTTTGCAGTCCATTGTATGCACATTTGGAGTCCCAAGCAAAATCATTACTGATAACGGGACCCAATTCACAAGCTCTACATTTCAAGGATATTGCGAAGACCTCGGCATTCAAGTTTGCTACGCCTCCGTAGCTCACCCGGCAAGCAATGGCCAGGCCGAGAGAGCAAATGCTGAAATCCTGAAAGGACTCAAAACGCGCACCTATGAGCGCTTGAAAAAACATGGAGCCAACTAGATTGAAGAACTTCCGCCCACTCTATGGGCCAACAGGACAACTCCAAACCGGTCAACTGGAGAGACACCCTTCTTCCTGGTGTACGGTGTTGAAGCAATCCTTCCTCCGGAAATCACCTTGGGGTCACTCCGGGTCCGGACCTTCGACGAAGCCACGCAGGACCAGCTCCGGCGTGAAGACCGAGACCTCCTTGAGGAGGGAAGGTGCCAAGCAGCTGTTCGGAATGCCCGATACCGCCAAGCCCTTCGGCGCTATCATCAGCGGCATGTACACAACCGACAGCTCGAGGAAGGCGATCTGGTGCTACGGAGAATACAATCCAGAGAAGGGTTAAACAAAATCTCCCCCAGCTGGGAGGGACCCTTCCGAGTGATTAAAGTATCACGTCCCGGAAGCGTTCGCTTGGCTACCGAGGATGGGACACCTCTCCCAAATCCTTGGAATATTGAGCACCTCCGTAAGTTCTACACTTAATATCACGGAGGTGAGTCTGTAATAACTTGAGGTGTATGTTATAGAGTCATTGTACAGAGTTAGGTAGTTCCTCCGGGAGAACAGCCAGACCTTTCCTGAAAGGTCCGCAAAGTTCATGAAACACTTGTCACAGTCTCAGGACTAAAAGTGTGGCTAGCTACCCTGGGTCAAATGATAAATTAAACACGCTTAGCTTGGTTCCATACCCTAAGAGTGTAATGGTTTCCCCTGTACCCCGGACCTATAATGAAAGATATCTTCATGTGAAACAGACTCCACGTGCATTTATTTTGTACAGGCTCAACATTTTTTATTTTTCTCTTTCTTGTCTATAACAAAGTTGTGTAATTCTTAAGAAATTTTAGTTCGACCAGTTCATGTACAATTCGAGTTGTATTGTCAATTCTTTTGGATTCAAATATTGTTCATGGCCCACTCGCTTGAATGTCGCCAAGCCAATCTAGGGCCAGAGTGTGCTATCGACTTAGCCTGGTCAAGCACCCTAAGTACGCCACTCTACCTACACCCCGGCAGGCCAAAGTAAGGCGAGTCCAAGTACAATTGGATCTAGAAGAAAGAAGGCAATGCATTCGGTTGTATTCAGAATTGTGTTTGACCTAAAACTTTCTTGGGAATCGTAAGCCACGACGAAGTTATAGGCAAGGAGCAAATTTTACTATTTTTCTTGGCTTCAGTGTGCATGAAAAATAAAGAATCCACGTTGATGGAGAAAAGCTGGAGCTAACAAAGCTCCGACTCCCCCTAGGTGGCTTGTGATCGATGTTAAACATTGAAAACGAGCATTACCGGAGCAACCAAGCTCCGACAAAGCTAGGGGGGCCAGCCGTCGACGCAGAATAAAATATGGTGAAGAAGACCCCACAAGCGGAGTCTGCTGCCGACAAGCTATGCGTTGGCAAAGGTCACTGCCGAAGCTACTAAGCTCCGACACCCTAGAGGGCTAACTATCGATGCTCTACGCGTTGATAGGGACTATTCCCGGAGCTACTAAGCTCCGACGGTAGTCAATGCTGGAGCTTCTAAGCTCTGACAACCTCAGGGGGCCTTCACTATCGAAGACTTCGGACCTACACTCTACAAGTTCGAAGCAAACGAGTCTTCAACAAAATACAATATCCTCTTGGTACATGTTCACAATCAAATTGTGTACATCTACCAGGGGGCCAAGTGAAGACAAAAGTGTTGAAGACAAAAAATGAAATTCACAGAAATTTGGATTTCATTCATCTGGAGACAAGGGATTACAAAATTGGGGAAGAAAAAGAGAGAATACAAGTGGGAGATATAGAGATGGTCCTAAATCCTATGGAAGAACTGGGCGACCTTCTGAACAACCTCCGACACGTTAGCTCGGGTAGCTTCACCTTCTCCTTCGACGGGACCTTCAAGCACCAGGTCCAGAGGGAATTGGGGATCCCGGCTGGTGTAGCACGTCAGCACATACTCTGCGACGTTCTTCGCCAGGGACTGCCCCTCAACCTCCAACTGGTCCGCGATGACGTCACCCCCTTGGAGAGTTTGCCACCCGCCGAGCTCAACGCTTGCAACGCCAGGTCCGGCTCCGGCTCCGGATCATCCGGACGCACGAGACTGAAGCCCATTGGTGTCAGCGCGTCGTTGGCTTTGCTCAGGAACTCCCAAACCTGTAGGGAGTCCGCAGTCCTCAAGCCCTTCACTTCCTCCAAGGATCTTTTGTCCGCCGCCAGTTCAGAATTCTCACGAGCAAGGCCCTCAACCTCTTTGGCATTTTGCTGAATCTTTTCAGCAACCTGCTTCTCGAGT
Organism: Tuctoria greenei; assembly: GCA_036927565.1. NCBI lineage: Eukaryota > Viridiplantae > Streptophyta > Magnoliopsida > Poales > Poaceae > Tuctoria > Tuctoria greenei. The sequence goes on from JAYESD010000006.1 coordinate 123,691,328, forward strand.
TTTCCGAGCTCCTCCTCCCAGAGGTGGATCTTGTTCCGGCGGTCGACCAGGTCCTTCTCCGGCCCCTAACTTTCTTCTCCCTGGCAGCGATGGCACACTCTTGCTTGTAGAGTTCCTGCCCTCGCACCCAGGCCTTCTCCTCCTCCTCAACGCAACGCTCCTCCAATTTCTTGGCGCGGTCCTCGAGGCCCTTGTCAGCCAAAGCCACCTTTTCGGCGAGCTCCTCCTCCCTCTTCAAAACTTCATCCCGCAGCTCTAGGAGTTTTTGCTCTTCGTCTTTGAGCCTCTTCTCTCTTTCCTCAAGTGCCTCCCGACGCTTGATGAGAGTAGTGTTAATGGCCTCCAGCCTTTCTTGGCGCTCATCAGCCACACTATTAGCTGCCTTGGTCTTCTCATAAATGGCCTGGGATTGAGCATCGAGGGCACGAGTGAAGCTCTCCCTATCATCCAATAATTTGCCCCAGTATTCCAAGCGGACCTTCTCCTGTTTGATCCACTCCTTGTCGTCTGCCAGCCTCGACTGCGCCAGCTTGGTCTCGAAGTAGAGCCGGTTACGCCACCGCCTAAGGGTTTGGCGCTCCTCTTCAAGAGCCTTGCTGTCGTGGTAGAACGCCAGCTGGACTTGACGCGGACTGGAGCAAGCGTGTCAATGGACAACGACAGGGGAATAGGGTCCGGACCTGCTGGAGTCTCTTCCGCTGGTTCCAGCGGGTTCTCGCTTATAAAAATTGGGTCCCACTCCACAAGAGTGGTCCCCTGAGCCTCCACGACACTAGGGCCGTCCTTTGGGATAGCCTCAGTCGCCACCGAGGAGGGTCCCGCAGAAGAAGTTCCGACCTCCGAAAGTTGTTCCGAAGGCCCTACCGCCAGGTCTTCATTTGCCCCCTCAGGCAGGGGGCCAGCGACTTCATTAGGGCACCTTGGCTCCGCAGCAGGCACCTCTGCCGTCATCACTTCCGGAGCAGAGGCTACTTCAGGCTCTGGCCTGGGCTCCCCCTCCGCTGGTGGCTCAGGCGTTGGCACCTCGACCATCATAGGTTCGAGTGTTGTTGCCTCCACAACGACCGGCTCGGGCGCCGGAAGGTCCGCAACAACCGGCCCTGAGGCCAGAGCTTCAATCTCAACCGGCTCAGGCGCCGGAAGGTCTTCAACCACAATCGGCTCTGCAGCCGGAGCTTCGGAGGTAGCCGGCTCAACCGCTGGGACTTCCTCAACATCCGGCTCGCTCGCCGGGACTTCAATAACCCCCAGCTCAACCGTCGAGGCTTTGACAATTTCCGACTCTGAGGCCGGAATCACTGCTTCCTCCAGCTCAACGGCCGAAGCTTCCAACATCTCAGCATCAAGACCCGGGGCTTCAACCTACGGGGCAGGTGCCGCTGGCGCATCTTCTCTCCCGTGGTCCGGCACTACCACGGGAGTCTCGGAGGATGAGTCGAGGTCCATGACCACGACAGCTAGCGCCGGAGCTACCGCAGCTTCAGCCACCACTTGGGGCGGCACCGGGACAGGAGCAGAAGCCTCCGCCCTCACAGCTTCAGCTGCTGTGGCTGAGGGTGGAGCCTCACTCCTCTTCTTGGGGACGCTGCAGATGATGGATGAAAAAACTTAAAAAACAGTTACTACAACAAAACAACTGTCTGAGGTAAAGATTAAAAATTACCTCGGAAGGCTTCCGCACCATCTTGCACGGAACCTCTTTCCCGGGCGTTCTGGACTGACCATGGCCGCCGCGGTGTGGTAGTTCTGGAAGGGCCCCCGAAACTTGTTGCAGTCGCGGGCATTTCCTTAGTCGAGGACCCCCTCGACCGGGAAGGACCTCCGGACCCAGAGGCCTCAACTGGCCCTGGTGCTGGAGTCACATGCCCGGAGCTAGCACCCCGGGAAGACACTGCTACAGGTACAGTCGCCGCAGTTGTAGAAGACCTTCCCCTCTGGGGAGAAGGAGCTGCTGCAGAGGATGCAAGCCTGACGGACCTTCCGTCGGCATGCTTCAGTTTCCTCTTCCAGCTCGAGGGTTCGGCCGCCGGCTCCTTGCCCTTACCGACGACTTCGGTCCTTGGCTTCGGGGCAGGGTCGGGGCCACCTTCAGAAGCCCCAGGGATCACCACCCTGGAAGTCGATCGTCTCTCAACGACACGAAGGTCGTCAAGCACTGGCATCGTCCACCGGAGCTCCTTGCTGAAATCTACTTCCACGTTCAGAGGGAGGAAAGCTGGTGGCGGGGTCAAGTCATCACCCGCAACGTCGATGCCGTGCTGGAACTTCTTGAGATGAAACTCCAAGGTCGCCCCCTCCATGTTGGACTTCAGCCCGGTCTCGACCCGGTCGTCGTCCATCACACTGTTGAGGGCCCAAGCGAGTTTTTCTCTCCTCTTCAGCGGTGCCCACCTGTTGACCAGGAAATTGCAAAATACCGCCTGAGGAGTTACTCCTCCCTCCACACAATGGCGGATCCTGGTCAGATCAGGGTTGAAGGCATCCGACAGCACCGGAGCTTCACTCCAGACTGTAGTGTCGATGTTGGGGAGGCCTTCGGGCAGCTCCAGCTTCTTGTGCTCCTCCACCCAGATGACTATCTAGTCTTTCTTCCAATCGTCCCACTTTCCAGAGGGAAACGACCGGAGGTACTTGAATGGGCACTTCTTGCGCTTCACAAAGTAGTAGAAGCCAAGGTACTCATCACCCCTTCTGGTGGTATGGATGGTGAAGAAGGTCCGAAAAAGCTCAATGCAGGGGGGATGCCCACCCACATTTCGCAGAAGTGGATGAAGACAGACACTATAAGAATGGAGTGGGGGCCAAGGTGGTACAACTGCAGACCATAGAAGTCTAGCAGCATCAAGAAAAAGGAGGAAAAAGGCGGGATCAACCCCACCATGGCGTACGCAGAGAAGTACACCATCTCGCCGGCGTGCTCCTTCTCGAACGGGAGCTCCCCACCGGCGCGGACCAAGCGGTTGAAGAAGTCCGAGGACCACCCCATGAGGGACCGAACCTTCTTCAGGTCACCTTCGGTCTTCAAGCGGCTCTTGCGGAGACCCAACTCCATCGCAGCACGGCGAGGCAAGGGAGGAAAAGCAAGCACAAGTTTGGGAGTTCGAGCGCAAGTTCATATGAGAGGCGTAAAGAACCCCAGACGGTGCGCGCTTTCCTTCTTAAGTAAGCCCCCGTAACGCTTGGATGGAAACCGCAAGGAAGCCGAAGATACTATTCAAAAATTTCACCATGCCGATGACAAGAGAGCCCGGGACCACCCCGACGATCAAGTCGAGGTTCTTACCCAGGCGAACGGTTGTCATCATGAAAGGCGGGAAGCCCAAAGGCGGCGGTCTGACAAGGCGCGCGGAACCGATACGATTTTTGTATCGGGAACTGGCGACCTTCAGGTGCGTGAGATCCTCATTTGCCGCACCCGGGATGTGCCACGAGGCGAGGATTTAACTCCAAAACTATCGCCAATGGCACATCTGAAGACCTTTGAAGACTCGGCTCAAAAGTCGAAGGACGGACCCACCTCCGGCGGAATGACTTCACCCAAGGGGTCTTCCCCAAAGGTGGGCCCAGGGGGCCACTGTCGGTATCCTGGGTACCGTATACCCCTTGAGATTGCAAAGATCTTAAGGAAATGTCATCTACTTGATTTGGAGACCTTCGGAGGCCCACATGTCAGATATAACCGGACCCGCTTCCCCAATATGGTTAGTCTCAGAGTTGCCACGTGTACCATCAAACCGGAGCTACCGCCCGCAAGGGGGAAGCTCCGGTCTATGTACCATAACAGCACCCCCGGACCTAACCCCAGACCGAGGGAAGCTCCGGAACTGACACGTGTCTGGTGGCACCGGACCTATCTGTTCCTCACAGCATGCTCCGGAGCTGCCACGTGTCCTACCGTTGGATCTTCAGCCTCAAATCTCCGGTAGACTCCACAACGGCTCCGGATCGTCAAAGGGGAATCAAGAACTTCAAGACCCGATTAAGTGTCTTTAATACTATATTAATGACACATGATTGAACGACCTTAATTACCAATAACGGTGCTGTCAAAGCCCGTAACTCGGTCATTAAGGGTAATTAAGCGCGTCAAATGTGTATTAATATTAGTAACCGCCGGGGCCACATGTCGGGCCATGCCAACTTGTAACGGCCTGTCCTTATACTATAAAAGGACAGGCCAACGATACATAGGGGAGACGGATCTGACCTGCTCTGATCTGGTCTAATCGACTCACACGCGCACCCAACTCACGTAACCTGAGTTGAGTTCATACATCCAATACAACACCAACACATCCCGTGGAGTAGGGTATTACGCTCAGGCGGCCCGAACCACGTAAATCTTTGTGTCTCCTGTGTTATTTTACATTTCACCTTCTTGAATCTCCGCGCGCCCACACCGAACTTCAAACTCCACAAACACTTTTAGTAGTGTCGGGAGATCTGCCGGATCAAAACCACCGACAGTCACGATTGCAACATTGGGTCACGTGGTGGCAAGGCACAATCTAGCCAAGCTTCCGGTGATGACCTTTGTGTGTACTGTGGTAAAAGAGGCCATTGGCTCGAGAATGCCACAAGAAGAAGAGAGATGAGGATGCTCATCTTGTCCTGGGAGAAGAAGATGACCATGCCTTGCTGATGGCCCATGCCGTCACCATCAGCGATGCTGCACCACCGACCGCTCCAAGTTCCACCTTTCAGATCGAGGAGCAGAAGGTGTTGGCTGAGCTCGACCCGCCGAAGGAACAAGGTCATCATAGATGGGTTCCGGATACAGGATCCACAAACCACATGGCTGGGTTCAAAGGTGTTTTTGCCGAGCTTGACGATGGGGTGTGCGACACTATCAAATTTGACGATGGATCCATCGTCCAACTCAAGGGTTGTGGCACCATCATCTTCACTTGCAAGAGTTGTGAACACCGTGCGCTAACATGGGTGTACTACTCCTGCAACTAAAGACCAACATCATCAGCATTGGCCAGCTAGATTAGGTTGGCTGCTGCGTGGTTATCGATGATAACATACTATGCATCTTCGACCAGAGCCGACGCCTGTTCACCAAGGTGTTGCGATCAGCATCACGCCTCTACTACCTCTAGCTAAACATCGGCCATCCCATGTGTCTGTCCACACGAAGTTCAGATGTGGCCTGGTGATGGCATTGTAGGATTGGGCACCTCATCTTTTCCATGTTGCGCCAGATGGTAAACATGGTTCGCGGGCTGCTACTACTTGAGCAGAGCACATCCTTGATCTCATCCACAGCGACATATACGGTCCAATCACACCAATAACTCTGAGAAGGAACAAATACTTTTTGTTGTTGGTTGATGATATGAGTAGGTACATGTGTTTGCGATTGCTATCCAGCAAGTATTAGACTACATCCGAGATAAAAAAAAAATCCAAGCAGCCATCAAGGTGGAGATCGAGAGGAAGCTAAAGGTACTCTCCACTGATCATGGGGGAGTTTACATCCGTGGAGTTCTGTCAGTACTGCATAGAGCGTGGAGTCGACACTCAACTCACCACCCATATTCGCTTCAACAAAATGGGTTGGTTGAGCGTCACAACTAGAGCATGGTGGCCATGGCACGATCCATGCTCAAAGCGAAGAACTTGCCCGACTACATATGGGGTGAGTTTGTGACCATGGCTGTATGCATCCTCACTCGTGCCACAACAGGTGCACTCGATGGGAAGACACCTTATGAGGTGTGGCATGGCAAACTCCCCATCGTGCACTACTTCCGCACCTTCGGCCGCATCACACACATCAAGAACATGGAACCACATCTTAAGAAGCTCGACGATCGTTGGTCCAAGGCAATCTCTACCGGGTACAAGTACACTCCCATACCTTCTCGAGCTTCTTCTACACCACACACACCACATGATGAGACGTCACCACCTGTTGCTCCTGTGAACTTTTGAAAGTGGATCGAGGCATCCCCGTGGGTTTTGGATGATTGATGACGACAAATTAAGTACTAATGAGCTCTATTGATCTTAAGCACATGTGTGATGATTGAAATGAAAGAAAATCCCTTAAAAAGGAAAATATTAAAACGGTGTCGAAGACTCAAGCATGGAAATTAGGGGTTTTTTATGTGTTGAGTTTAGACTAGCCTTCTGTGTATGAGGGCGTGTGTATCAAGTGTAATCAGATCATAAAAGAGGGATCAAAGTCGTGGTTGAGAGAAAACCTAAGTGAGAAGCCTTGTTGAGAGTATTCCCAGCAGACCGGACTTGTTGGAACCTCAGTGCTAGACTAGCCCGGGTTGTCCCGAGTAGTCTGTTTTTGTCCGGACTAAGAGTTTTTGTGTGAGTTCGGACTTGTCTGTTTTGGGACGGACTAGTCCGTGAGAATTTTTGGAGCGAAATCCCGGGAGGCCGGACTTGTCCGCCACATAGGACGGACTAGTCCGAACGTGCCAAAGTAGTCCATTTTTTGCTGGACTAAAGGTTTCTGTTGTACTTTAGACTTGTCGGTTATGAGGACTAGTCCGTGGTATTAAGAGAGTAGGAGTTTCTGAAGCTAAGTCTTGTTGGTTGGACTTGTCCGCCCCCGTGGCCGGACTAGTCCGACGCTTCCAAACTTATCCATTTTTAGATGGACCGAGACATTCTGTTTGAGTTCGGATTAATCCATTGTTTCGTGGACTAGTCCGGTATGCCATGACTGTTTGAAATTCAAATGTTAGAGGGTACGTCACTCTCTATGGAGCGTGACGTAGTGTGGACCCAGTATGTAATACTAGTTCGGGGTCCTGGCCGGACTAGTCCGCACATTCATTGCTGGCAATGGTTAGATTTCGGGACCTCTATAAAAATGGATCCTCCGACCTCTAACTTAGAATCTTTGAACCCTAGCGCCGCCACAAGTTTCCTTAAGCCATCCTAAACCTTTTACTCTGCTTACTTGCCCTCTAGAACCAAATCTTGAGGATATTAGGGTTTGAGAAGGGGAGAGAATGAAGACCGTCTTGCTTTGGCTCTCGGCTTGATCTCTTGCACTTGGTGTCGTGTTTTGTGGCTTGTGGCTGTTGAGCTTTGTGTGCTCCTTGCTGTAAATCATTTGTCGGAGCCCCAACTTGTGAGAAGCCTCAAGAACTTGGTGATTACCCTTGTGATTAGTGGAAACCAAGCCGACCTTTTGTGGTGGCTTGGCAAGAAGAGGGTCAAGTGAGGCCCGATCCTTTTGTGAACTTCTCAATGTGGATGTAGGTTTCTTTGTGAAGTTGAACCACGGGATAAATCGTGTCTTACTTGTTGCTTTACTTTCCGCTATTCACTAGAATTACGTTTAGAGTTCATATCGTTCTTCATATTGTTCTTCATTGAAATCTTGCAACCTATTTGTTCACACTTGTTAATCTAAGTGTTGTTAGGTTGCTAGACATTGTATTAATCTTTTGCCGAACTAAAATCCACAAATAACTTGTAGTAATCAAATTTTTAGGTTTTCCCTGTGTACTGAGCAGCCTAGTCCGACCCTGGCCAGACTAGTCCGGCCTTAGAGATTTAATCTCATTTTATTAAGTAATTTCAAGTCATATTACTTATTCACCCCCCCTCTAGGCGACTTTCAACTTTGTCTCTCCACCACCTGCTGCTCCTATGGATTTTGTCTCTCCACCATCAGAGCACAACGAAGAGGACCTGGATGCAGACTTTAACAATGCACCACTTCGACTTGCTCTTGAAGCTCTGCACTTCACCATGGCGGATGAGTCAACCTCCATTACTGAGGCCAAGCAACACTCAGACTGGCATCAAGCCATGTTGGAGGAACTGCGAGCCATCAACGAAAATGACACCTGGACACTCGTCGAGCTGCCATCAAACTAGAAACCCATGAAGCCACCATCAAACCAAAAATCGATTAGCTGAAGTGGGTTTTCAAGCTGAAGAAAGATGCAAGTGGTGTCGTCGTCAAGCACAAAGCAAAGATAGTAGCCAAGGACTATGCACAACGTGTTGGGGTGGATTTTGAGGAAGTTTTTGCTCCAACTGCAAGAATTGAGTCATTATGCCTTCTGATCACCATCTCCGCACACCATGGTTGGCGGGTACACCACATGGATGTCAAGTCGTCGCTCTTCAATGGCGACCTCAATGAAGTTGTGTTCGTCACTCAACCACCTGTTTTTGAGCTTGACGGACATGAGAATAAAGTCTACAAGCTGCGCAAGGCACTTTACAACCTTCACCAAGTGCCCAAGGCATGGAACGCCAAGCTTGACAGCACCATGTCGTCACTCAAGTTCAGTTGCAGCACCACCCAACATGCAGTCTGCATTCGGGACATCAACAACACACCACTGCTTGTTGGAGTCTATGTCGACGACCTCATCATAGTGGGCGCACAACAACAAGAGGTCGATAAGTTCAAAAATGAAATGAAGTAGCTCTTCAAGATGAGCGATCTCGGTCCCCTCAACTACTACCTTGGCATCGAGGTAACCCAATCTAACATTTGCATTACCTTGACTCAGAGTGCATATCCAAGAAATGTCCTTCGGAAGACAGGGACGGAGGATTGCAATTCTTTCAGTGTTCCATGCAACCAATACTCAAGCTGAGCAAATCAAGCACTAATCCCCCAGTTGATGCCAAGCTGTACAGGAGCATTGTTGGGAGCTTGATGTACTTGGTACACACTCATCCTAACATCACATTTGCATTTGGTTTACATGAGAAAATTTATGGTGGCTCCAACAATTGAATACATGAGCAGTGAAGAATCTGCTGCGCTACATTGCTGACACGTTGGACTATGGATATGTTTTCAACTGGAACAGTGAAGCACTTGAATTGGTCGGCTATTGCGACTCGGACCTAGCCGGTGATCGAGATGACATCAAGAGCATGTCGAGCGTTTTCTTCTTCCTCAATGGAAGATCAGTGAGCACAATGTCAGAAGCATCAAGTGGTGGCGCTCTCCTACAAAGTAGAGTACATTGCAGGAGCTACTGCAGCATGTCGAGGTTTGTGGCTTTCATGGTTGTTCATCGACCTGCTGAATAGAGATGTCACCCCACCCACACTCTACATCGACAACAAGTCTGCCATTGCTCTCGCCAAGAAACCAGGTCAGCATGACCGATGCAAATACACTAATCTTCGATACCATTTTCCTCGCAACTGCGTCAATGATGGCAAGTTGGTGCTGGAATACATCAACACTAGTGACCAGCTGACGTACATGCTTACAAAGCCGCTTGGATGTGATCGTCTTCGTGATTTTTGCAACCGTAGCAGCATCATCAACATGAAGCTCGCGCATCAGGATTAGGGGGAGATTGTTGAATAAATTTGTGCGCATCAATTTATTTTTTTAGTAAGTTGTAATGCATATTTTAGTGCAGATTATGACCGCAGTTACAAGTTAGTTGTAATACGTGCTTTAATATAGGTTATGACTGTAGTTACTGGTTGTTGTAGTGCACGCTATAGTGCAGATTATGAAAGCAGCTTCTGTTAGACTATGTATTAGAGGGTCAGGAGCATTTTAGTCCTTACCCTAATAGGCTTCTTGGGGCTCAAGTCTTGTACCTCTATATATTGTACTCTTGACAACCTTGGTTGATTAATTCATTCCATTTCCTCCAAAGTTTTAGGTCATTGTAGCCTTTAAATAATGCAAGAAAAATTCAGAAAAGACTGCAAAGTCAGTGCAACACTCAAAAGATTCCAGTGTCTGTTCCTTCTCGTGTGAAAATTTTTGCAGCATCTGCAACTGCTTTTATGCAGGATCCTGTCCAATAACACGCTTGTGCAGCTCTTCCTCCGAACAGAGCAACTATTCTATGTTAGACTGCTTTAATTTTTAAACCGCAATACCTGGCCACCTGCTCACTATTTCAGCAATATCGTATTGGGTCACCTCTACTCTTAGCATGGATTTCTCAGAACTCTGGTATTCATCTAGCTCCTTTTCTGTTTTTGAAGCTGGCACTGCAAGGCATTCAGACTGCCATACTTCAGTTCAGCGGCACGATTGAGATCATACTCATATTATGCCTGCAGAATCTCCCCGTTTATCTGTTCAAACAGATACATGGTCAGCTGTCTGGCAAAACCAACTCCCCTGGTATATAATGTAGTAATCCCTCCGACCCTATGAACTTGTCGCTTTGTAGTTCAAAAATGAACTACAAAGCGATAAGTTCATGGGGACGGAAGGAGTATGTTATTGCAGAAAATTCAAGCATTACCTCTTCTTTGATAGCTTTAATTTTTGTAATAACTGACTTCTCGTGATCCCACTGCTTGGTCAACTCACGCTGTTTATCCTTAAGAGCGACAGTTCTGCTTCAATGTAGGATAGTCTGTCTTTTGATGCATTAGCAGCATCATTTGTCAGTGAAAGATGTTTCATTTCCAGCATCAGGGCAGCACGATCGATCTCATCTAGTGCAGTTAGTTTCAATGTTATCTCCATTTTCAACTTGGCAGCTAATTCAATGACCAAATCAATTGCTGTAACAAAACATAAGTACTTGTTAGAACGGTCACAAAAGATATTGTAGTAGAGGCCGCGATAATTCTACATTCTGAACAGGTTATTAGTATAAAGTATCAATGATGATGAGTCAAATAAATCACCTTTGTTAGGCAAGTCACCCACTGATACATTGATATGAAAGAACAGCTACAGCTACAAGGGCACTGCCAGATATGCGTACCTATTGTGCAACTCATCTCTCGTAATCATCTGAGTAGAGATTGTATCTTCTGTAGCCTGCCGGTTGGTCAACCGCGACACATTGTGTTTGTTGCTCCCTCCATGTGTACAGTGTGGATTACCCTTTACCTCACCCGACCTCTCAATCATCCAGCTTCCAAGCCTTGCTCGGTCCTGATCGTGTGACCTGTCTGTCTCACAGTGAGACATGTCGATGTTTGGAGGTGGCATAACATGTTCAAGCACATCTTTGACATAATGTGATGAATATCCAGGTAGGAGATTGTAATGGATGCCAAAGGTGGATCACATTGACCAGTTGTGTGATGTTTGCATCACCACAAAGTAAAAGTGGCTTCCCTTCCCCAGAAAATCAAGCTACTGCATTGAGTCTCCATTCAAACTCATCCACGGGGGTGTCTGTGGTCTGAATGTGGCCTAGAGGGGGAGGTGAATAGGCCTCTGAAACTTTTTCCTAAAACACTTAACAAACTGGTCAAATCCAGGAAGGCCGGACTAGTTCGGTCTAGAGTACGGACTAGTCCGATGTTGTCGCAACACTTGCAAGAATCTAAATCTTTTTGGTATTTTCTTCGAGTAGTAATGCAGTTGAATATGTAAGACTACTTTAATGTAATTAACAAGTGTATCTGATAACCAAATTACACTAAGATTACAAGTTTAATGCCAAATAGAGGATTGATTGAGTTGTGCTCCAATTAGTTGCAATTATGAAAGAAGTAAACAAGAGGCACAAGACATCACGATTTTTACCGAGGTTCGATTCCACACAAGAGATCTACGTCCTCGTTAAGGAGCTCACACAGAGCCGGATCTCAACCAACCCTTCCCTCGTTAAGTCACCACGAAGGCCGACTTGATCTCACTATCAACAGGGTAATCACCAAGTTTATGGGGCCACCTCACAAGTTGAGGGTTCCCACAAGTTTACATCAAGAGAATTGATCAAACACACTCGAATGATGTACAAGAAATAGCAAGAGTGTGAGAGAGAACAAACCCCAAGAGCTCAAGATCACGTAGAACGTCTCTCTCCCTTTTCCAAATCTCAAATCCCAAAAGGTTGAACTTTTAGAGACTTAGATGTGTGGAGAGGAGTGTTTTCGTTCTCTCGGGAGGTGTGACGGTGCTAGGATTCTTGGTTTGTGGTTATGGGGTCGGAGATCTCTTATTTATAGACATTTTCAAAAGTTACCGTTTAAATCCCGACGCGGGCTAGTCTGCTATGGAGTACCAGAATAGTCCAGTGTGTTGAGTGAATTCTGTGTGAAGATGTGCAACACACTAGGAAACCCTAATTTGCAATAGTGTACCAGACTAGTCCGCATAGGACCGGACTGATCCGTTTTGTGTTCAGAGAGAAATCGGACTAGTCCGACCAATATCGGACTAGTCTGGTGCTGGTGAAAACTGAAGGGTAAAGGACAAGTCCGGTGTGGAGGACTTGTCTGATTGTGCACCAGAGAGATAACAGACTAATCCAGACAAATTCGGACTAGTCCGATGCATGTGAAAATAGGAAGGAAAGGACCAGTCCGCATTTGTGGACTTGTCCGTTTGAGCACCATAGGGATATATGGCTAGTCCGAACAATATTGGACTAGTCTGTTTCCTACTCGGAGAGGAATCGAACTAGTCCGATATCTGGTTGTGTTTTCAATTAAGTTTTAGATCTTACTCTCTACACAAAGACTTAAGCTCTTGGAGGTGTGTCTCTCACACACACTCTATGCATTTAAAACTACTTTTTGCGTCTTTTCTTCACTTGTGCTCTTCCCTTCTTGATTTTTCATTTTTCTTTGCACCTTTAGTTCCATTCTCTGAAACCTACTCTTAACTCAACAAATTTCATTAGGATCTCGCTTGTTTGTCATCAATCGTCCAAAATCCACAAGGGTGTGCCTAGATGCACTTTTAATCTACTCATTTTTGGTGATTGATGACAACCATTTTAAGATACACATATATGAATAAAAACTTTATTTTCATAAAGTGTGCATATATGAGAATAAAAATTATGAACATGAATCATTCTCACATATATGCGCTCTTAAAAGCATCTAGGCCCCCATGAGGTACGGTTTCAGTGATTTATGACAACCTTTGGATTTTACTAATGAATTTGTGGATGCAAGGTCTCCCATATCACTCAATCAAATGAAATCTATATGATTATGAACATCAACCACTGATCATTGTAGATCCCTAAACAATCACTTTATGAGATCAATCAATGTTATGAAGATTAGAAGTAAAAGCTCATATGTCAAAGTCATTCAACCATAATTGACAACACTCAATGCTTGAAAATCATCAAAAGTATATTTCCAACAAATATCTAAGAGGTCAATCGAGCAAAATACAAAAGAATCACTTAGAACAACTCGAAGCAAACAAAATCAACTCACCGGATCAACCGATGTTTCCAGAGAATAACACATCGGTTGAGTTGATTCAGCAAAAGAAGAAGACCTCAGAACAAAGTACTCACCGGATCATCCGATGTTAAGAGTAATGTTACATCGGTCCATCAGTACAGTATGCAATATCCTTGGACCAAGTATAGCACCGGATCATCCGATGTACAACCTTAAACACATCGGTCAATCACTCCAGTAAGCATCAAGTCTGAACCAATTCTGGAGGAAGTGCCACCGGATCATACGATGAGAAGACAAGTGTAACATCGGTCTAACAACGGTCATATCTGACACAGTGACATCAGCTAAAGTGAACTTGACCGATGATAACTGAAGGGAGAGCATCGGATCATTCGGTGTTCGCAGAGCAGTGATGTCAGCCTACTTTTCCAACGGCTATTTCGTGGAGACTGACTATTTATACCCCTTCAACCAGTCTATTCGACAAGTCTTGATCACCAGACATACTCTACACATTCTCAAGCATTCAAGATGTTGAGCTACCACTTTTAGATCATCTACACCACCTACACACCAAGAGATAGGCTAAAACTAGCTAGAGATAGTGTTTGTGTGCTTCCATTCTTGGTGAGTGGAATCTCTAGTGTAGTGGAAGCTGTAAGGGAGTATCCCTTGGTGTTTGTAATTGAGAGAGACTTCCGGAGCTTGCCAAGACGATTGTGGAAGCCCGGAGGATCCAAGTTGTACAAGGCTTGAGCTCCACCTTGCCGAGGTTGGCAAACGGAGAAGAATAGTGAAGATCCCTAGTCTCGGTGACTTGGGTGTGGCTATACCCTTTGGTGGGTGCCACAACGTGGACATAGGAAGATCTTGACGATCTTGCCGAACCACGGGATAAATCCTCGTGTCTCCTCGGGAGTTTGCATTCTCTTCCTCTCCCTTACACTTATGCATTTCGTATATCGCAAAGTTACTATTCACTTGAATGCATAGGTTGTTTGCCTAGGGAATTGGGCTTTTAATAATTAAGTTTTATTGCCTTAATTTTTGAAAAGAAGCCCAATTCACCCCCTCTTGGGCATTCGATCCTTACAGCTCTTTATAGTGGGGTGCCTAACCATGTGTGTTGGAACAATAATTGCAATAAAAAATGAATAACAATGTGATGATCATAAACAACCAACCATCACTGAGGCATGGTAATAAGCATTACACACATTAACACTAAGGCATAATGGACATTATTCAAAAGTAAACTTATAATAGTCTAAAATTTAAAAAAAAATACATGTTCAAGATCAAATAGACCTTATGAAGGCTACTACTCTTAATCTCTCCCCCTTTGGAATCAAGACACCAAAAAGGGAAACATGAGGGAAACTACTCATTATCCTTGCTCCCAGCTACAATCTCCGTCCTATCATCGTCTTCGTCTTCATCTTCATCTTCATGAGCATGGGTAGGAGGAGCCGAGGAACCACCCACTCCAAAGAAGGTGAGCTCATCACCGTGAAAGGGGGAGCTCAATGAAGTCTTCAACAAAGTCATTGTTAAACTCCTCCTAGCTTAGTGATGAGGTGATCACCGCGACAATTTGTGCATTGCGGTGAATAGCTTGAGCTTGCTCCGAGGTGAGTTCACCGTCGACGTCTGGGATATCTATACCTGTACAAACAATATGTCAAAGACTTGGGTTTAAAGAAATTAGATGCATCTTCATATTATACTTCCACATTGTATAATCATTTCCATCAAAATGTGGAGGTCTTCCTATGGGAATGGAAAGATTGTGATTGTTAGAATTAAGACGCTCGTAATTAAAAGGATATCGGGAATAGTCTTGATGACTACTCCCTTTTTTAGCTTCTCGTCTTCCTTCTTGCACTTTTGACTCAAGAGCTTCTTCCTTCGAAGAGCCTTGAGCGGGCGTACTTCTTCATCATCGTGCTCGTACTCCATGAGCACATCGAACATTTTAGTCTCATGAGCATCTCCGTCGATGGGTATTTACAGAATCTCATTTTTCTTGTTGTCGGCCATTTGTCTCCCCGTGCGATTAGTCTCTTGATGAAGAGTCCGGCTATGATACCAATTGAATGTGGCTTAGACGGGGGGGGGGGGGGGGGGGGGGGGTTAATAGGCGAAACTTTTTCCTGAAATACTTAGCAAACTGGTCAAATCCAGAAAGCCAAGGCTAGTCCAGTGTTGTCGCAACACTTGCACGAATCTAAATCTTTTTGGTATTTTCTTCGAGTAGTTTGCAGCAGAATATGTAAGACTACTTTAATGTAATTAACAAGTGTACATGATAACCAAGTTACACTAAGATCACAAGTTTAATGCCAAATAGGAGATTGATTGATCTGTGCTCTAATTAGTTGCAATTATGAAAGAAGTAAACAA
Source organism: Tuctoria greenei (assembly GCA_036927565.1). Classification (NCBI taxonomy): domain Eukaryota; kingdom Viridiplantae; phylum Streptophyta; class Magnoliopsida; order Poales; family Poaceae; genus Tuctoria; species Tuctoria greenei. Next base: position 123,706,829 of record JAYESD010000006.1, read on the forward strand.
GAGGCAAAAGACACAACAATTTTTACCGAGGTTCGATCTCACACAAGACATCTACGTCCTCGTTGAGGGGCTCACACAGAGTTGGGTTTCAACCAACCCTTCCCTCGTTATGTCATCACGAAGGCCGACTTGATCTTACTATCAACGAGATAATCGTCACCAAGTTTATGGGGCCACCTTACAAAATGAGAGCTCCCACAAGTTTACTCCAAGAGAATTGATCAAACACACTCGAATGATGTACAAGAAACAACAAGAGTGTGAGAGAGATCAAACTCCGAGAGCTCAAGATCGCGTAGAACGTCTCTCTCCCTTTCCCAAATCTCAATCCCAAAAGGTTGAACTTTTAGGGCCTTAGATGTGTGCAGAGGAGTCTTTTTATGCTCTTGGGGGGGGGGGGGGGGGACGACGCTAGAGTTTTTGGTTTGTGGTCATGGGGTCGTGAATCTCTTATTTAGGCTGTCTCCAACAGACATCCTAAAAGAGAGCCCAAACCTTTTTTGAGTGTTGAAACAACCTCCAACAGTCAGCCTATCCATCAAGCCCATCTGAGGCGCGCTTCCTCTCCGTAACCTATACATGGGCACGGAGCGACGACTCCCTTTTCCAACTACCGCAGACGAAAAGAAAAAAACATCGGGAAGGAACTCGAGCAGTCGAGTTGCAGTGGCTGCGAAGGAGAGCGGAGCTCTTTCGAGCTGCAGCGGCGGCGATAGTCTACATCGATGTCCTGTGCACTCACCAGATACTACCCCACCTCGTTTGGTTTTGTGGATTAGTGTCGCCATGCCGCGTCGGGCGAGTGCTACCGGAAGCCGGCTTCCCTCCACGGTTGCGACCTTCCGCCATAACCTCCACCCTGCTCCCTATAACCTGGCTGTCTATCTCAAGGTCCGAACTTTCTTACATCTTGGTGAGATGTGTTACAGATTTGGACATTGCAAACTGATTCAACGAAACAGGGAATGATTGTTCAGCGTTATAGTTTTAGTAGGGGACAACTGAGTAAATTGATGCTACATGATAGATGATATTCTGTGATCAGAGATATTCTATCCTGTTAGAAGCTCCATCAGCCACATCCACACCACAGTACGGTGAAAAGATGTAAGGGTTCTAGCTTTTTTTTAAAGAAGATGGTTTGAAATCAGTGGCACCCATGCACACCCTCGCTAGCCCGCACGCGCCCGCCCGCCCTCCTGCAAGCTCCCGTGCTAGCACCCGCGCGCTCGCCCAGTCGCGCTCGAGCTCGCTGATGCACGTCCCTGCGCTTCGTTCGTCCACCAGCGCTCCTGCCCTTGCCCAGCAACTCGTGTCTGCGCCGCCGCCAGAGGGGACGGGTTCGTGCGCCCAGCGAGAGTGGAATCGTGAAAAGATTTTTCGCCCCAATCTGTTAAACATAGCCTATTTTAGAATAATCACTGTTGGGGATCTTTTAAAATGGGTTGCACGAATGTGCTCCCACATAGCCCAAATAACTCCCTTATTTGGGCTACATTGTTAGAGATAGTCTTATAGACATTTTGAAAAGTTACCTTTTGGTTCCCGACACCCGAACTAGTCCGCTGTGGAGTACGAACTAGTCCGGTATGCTGAGAAAATTCTGCTTGAAGATGTGCAGCACACTAAGAAACCCTAATTTGCATGACTATACCGGACTAATCCGCATGGGACCGGACTAGTCCGTTTTGTGTCCAAAGAGAAATCTGACTAGTTCGGTGTTGGTGAAAACTGAAGGGTAAAGGATAAGTCCAGTGTGGAGGACTTGTCCAATTGTGCAACAGAGAGATAACAGACTAGTCCGGACAAAATTGGATTAGTTCGATCCATGTGAAAATGTGAAGGAAAGGACTAGTCTGCATTTGTGGACTTGTCCGTTTGAGCATCAGAGGGATATCGAACTAGTCCGTTGTCTACTTAGAGAGGAATCGGACTAGTCTGCACATTATCGTACTAGTCCGGTATCTGACTGTGTTTTTATTAAGATTTAGCCTTTACTCTCTACGTAAAGACTTAAGCTCTTGGGGGTGTGTCTCTCACACACACTCTATACATTTAGAACTACTTTTTGCATCTTGTCTTCACTTGTGCCCTTTCTTTCTTGGTTCTCATTTTTTCACATTTTTGCACCTTTAGTTCCATTCTTCGAAACCTGCTCTTAACTCAACAAATTTCATTAGGATCTCGCTGGTTTGTTATTAGTCGTCCAAAACCCATAAGAGTGTGCCTAGATGCACTTTCACGGTCCAATCTCATCCGAGACTCTGGGTGGATGATATTCCTTCCTTTTCATCGTTGATGATGCCACTTGATACATTTGGGTCGGCCTGCTAATCGAGAAAGGAGATGCTGCTACATCAATCCAATAGATCCAAACTACAACACAAGCAGAAAGCGGGAGGAAACTGCACATGATTCAGACTGATAATGGTCAGAAATTCACTTCACTTGAGTTTCAACGCCACTAAGACCACTGAGTCCTGAGGCGATTCACCAACCCCAACAGCCTGTAGCGGAATGGGGTCATGAAGAGGAGGAACCTCACTGTTGTCAAGATGGCACGAGCTTTGCTAAAATAGAGAAAGCTCCCAACGAGGTTTTGGGGAGAGGCGGTCAGTACAATAGTGTACCTGCTCAATCGCTCCCCTACCAAAGCCTAGATGGCAAAACACCATTCCAGGTGTGGCATGGGCTGAAACCGACTGTGAAGCACCTTCACACATTTGGGTGCATGGTTTTCATCAAGGATACGCGCCCATAGTTGAAGAAGCTTGACGACCTTAGTAAGCTGATGGTATTCTTCAACTATAATGAGTGAGTCAAGGGGCTATCGCATCGTCGACCTAACATGTCACATGCACATCTGCAGACTAGAAAAATAAATACAAATATAATAGAAAAAAAAATAAACAGAAGAGAGTCCAGTGCTGCTAATGGTAGCCGATCTGCAGACTAGATCACCACCGATACGCCTGGAAAAGGATATCCTTGACCACTTGCTCAACTGCTTGCAGGTAACTAGTAGCATAGGCTACAGGAATACAGGATAGGTTTCTGCAGCGCAACCCAAGTATGAAGCTAATGTGTAGTCATATAGATAAATTATCCTTAGTTAAGACAACCCCTTTTCTTAAATACCAGAGAAATATCTTTATCTTTCGGGGAGCCTTAATTTTCCAAATCTTCAAGTTCGGAACATCCACATGGATCAGTGCTAAATAATGTGATCTCGTCGAGAATTGTCCGTTTTATGATTTATTTATAGCAAATAGTGCTAAATAATGTATTTTTCTTGTTATATTTATTTATGGTAACATTTTCTCAAGGTTTGTACCAACTTCATATGAGCATTCTTAGGCAACAGGGGGTGCTTTTACCACTAAAGTTTCACGTTATTTACTCTTCTCCAACTGGCATGAGAGTTACAATAGACGGTCACCACTAGCCAAGTCTTAGTATCCTCGACGTACTGCATCACACCCTCCCCGAGCCAATGGTAAAGCAAGTTTGACCTGGGTAGTCACCAATATAGTAGAATAAGACTTTAAACGGAAATACTCTAATAAAGAGATAAGTTTCATCATGTAATGTTGGGTAGGCCTAGGTATACTAAAGGTTTCGTTGGCTCCGCCACAACCCCACGGCCTCCTCCCTACAGATCTTCTCACTGATGAGGCTTACAATAAATTAACTAAAAGTCAGTGCTCTAGATCAATAGTTATTTTGGATCTACGACTATTGTTGGCACGTCGAGGAGATTGGAGGGGCTATTAGGTTAAGAGAGAGGAATAAAACTATGTATTAAGTGGGTGAAAACACTATTCAAGCAAATTTACAAGAAACGAAACTGAATAGGTACTTCTATGATATATTACTGACTCTACCAGAATGCATTCTGATTTTTTTCCATGCAGAAGATAGTGTTTGCTTTTATGGTGATTGTAAATTGAATTTTCCTGTAGTTTTCTGTTGAGACCTCTGATACTGAAGTTTCTACTAGGCAGGTAGGCAATAATCCTTCAATTAGTATAGCAGGCTGGAAACCATAAAAACAGATGGTTGATCAGTGCATCTGTTTGTGAGAGTGCTTGCTACTTTGGAGGTTATCCCTAGGTCATTTATGGTGTTGACAAAAGGAGTTATGCCTAGGCTGACTAATATTTTGTTCCTCGTGTGACTATGTGCTCTTTCTCTAACGTTTTTGACAATTTGAAAATGACGGGAAGATCTATCTGGTATTCTGGTTACTGTTGTGCATTAAAAGTAGAAAATAAAAATCACATTTCCTCCATAGATATCATTACGTACTTTGGCATGCTGATAGTTCATTTATGATGTGCTGTGTTGCATCATAGTGGGAGTGGGATTGTTATTTCTCTTGTTACCCTAATGAATTAATGCAGTGGAAAACTGAGTACCTCAATTTGAGTCTGTTAATTGAATTCATTGAATTATTGTTAATATTGCACTTAAAAAGGTGTTATCCAAATTCCATAAGAAACTGAGGGGTACCTCAATTGAGTCTGTAAGTTCCAGATTTTAGTATGATGTATTAATCATCGGCCACCCTGGACTTGTTCAATTTCGTCTTCAGTTCTAGTTTTTTTTTTGACGCAATCTAGTTTCATTTTTATCTAATATACTTACTTCCATGGAAACTTTTGATGTTAACCTATAGGCTCCACTTTGGTTACTCAAGAACATAGATACACATTATTGTTCATATACACTAGAAAAACAGGTAACGACTAGCATATAGATAATTAGAAGAAATGTTTGTGCTTGTATGTCGGATCATCCACAGTTTTGTTACCCTGTGTCTTGATCAACACTTTTTGTTACTCTTCCTATTATATCACACACACTTTGTCCAGGGAATATTCTTGTAATGTACATCTACCACGGAATGTCTATGTTATCAGTAATTCAAAGAAATTCTTAGGAAATCTAAAACAGTCATATCTAAATTTAACAATGTTGTATGCATGATGATGACTTCATTCTTGCTTGTTTAATCTTTGTGAACTTAGAGTGGATAATAGACATTTTAGTGTTCCTTAGTAGATCCTAGAGCTTTTGGGGACATAAATCGATAGCTGTCTCTGAACTATATTTTTTTCAATGAGAGAATTTTACTAACTCCTCCCATGTTGTAATGACATAGCCGGTCCCAAGCCCGGATAAAGGAGGAGAGGTTGTGATAGGTTTGCGAGCCAACAACTATACTTAGCCATTCTCATGGAAATGAAATCCACTGGAAATTCGTTGGGGCGTAACCCTCTTAGCGACGCGCCATACCAGAACCCGGTTATGGTGTTAAGTGGGCAAGGGTCAGGTCGTCACCGCCTTAGTGTCGCGCCATATTGGAACCCGGATGTAGTGTTAAATGGGCAAGGGCCGAATCGCCACCATCATCGCCCGGATGTAGTGTTAAGTGAGCAAGGGTCTTTGCATCTTACGCGACAGATGCAAAAGGTAAGGAAGCTAGCTGAGGAAACTAGATTTCGGGTGGGTAGTTGGAATGTAGGATCGTTGACGGGAAAGCTATGAGAGTTAGTGGACGTTGCGTAGGAGGCCTGTAAATATATTTTGTGTACAAGAGACTAGATAGGCAGGTCAAAAGGCGAGAGGGGTTGAGAATACCAATTTCAAGCTTTGGTATTCTAGCTCGACTCGGACTAGGAATGGCGTAGGCATCCTAATAGATAAGAGTCTCAAGGATGGAGTAGTGGATGTTCGTAGACGAGGGGATAAGATCATCCTAGTTAACGTAGTTGTGGGGGACCTTATCTTGAATGCCATTAGTGCTTATGCCCCACATGTTGGGCTCGACATGAGCACTAAGAGACAATTTTGGGAGGACTTGGAGGATATGGTTAGTGGTGTACCGATAGCCGAGAAGCTCTTCATAGGAGGATATCTCAATGGCCATGTAGGTACAACTAACGTAGGTTTTGAGGGGGTACACAGAGGTTTTGGGTGTGGCGATAGAAATCAGGAGGGTAAGGATATCCTGGACTTTGTCGTAGCCTATGACCTATTTGTAGCTAACACCCTCTTTAAGAAGAGGCTATATCACTTAGTGACCTTTACTAGTGCCCAACATTCTAGCCAAACCGACTATATCCTCACCAGGAGAAGGGAGAGAGGGGCATGTTTAGATTGTAAGGTGATCTCTGGAGAATGTGTTGTTCCACAACATAAACTTATGGTAACCGGCTTTCATTTCTACGTGCGTGTGTCACGAGACAAATGTGTTAAAACTGCAAGAACAAAGTGGTGGAAGTTGAAGGATGAAGCGCAACAATCATTCAAAAGGAGGTTGATCGCGGAAGGACCTTGGAGCGAAGAGGAAGATGCGGATAATGTGTGGGTGAAGATGATGACTTACATTAGGAAGGTAGCTAGGGAGGTGCTTGGGTGGAAAAAAGGTAAAAAACTTGTAGATAAAGACACTTGGTGGTGGAATGAGGATGTACAAAAAGTTATTAAGGAGAAGAAGAAGTCTTATAAGAGTTGGCATCATGAGAGAAGCGCAAGTAACATGGCGAAGTATAAAGAGACTAAGAAAAATGTAAGGTGTGTTGTGAGTAAAGCAAGGGGGCAAGCCTATGACGCGCTATATGAGAGACTAGGGACAAAAGAAGGCGAAAAGGATATATACAAGATGGCGAAACTTCGCGAGAGGAAGGTGGGGGATCTCAACCAAGTCAAATGCATTAAGGATGAGGTAGATCGAATTCTATTGAAAGATGAAGAGATTAGGAACAGACGGCGGGAATACTTCAATGGATTATTCAATGACGGAAATGAGAGCATTAAGTTCGAGTTGGATGACTCATTTCATGACACCAATAGACGATTCATGCGAAGGATACAAGAGTCTGAGGTTAGAGAGGCCTTAAAAAGGATGAAAGGAGGAAAGACCCTCGGCCCCGATGATGTTCCCATTGAGGTGTGGAGATGTCTTGGGGATGTAGCAATAGTATGGCTCACTAAACTATTGAACCGCATTTTTCGGTCAAACAAAATGTCTGAAGAGTGGCGAAAAAATATTTTAGTACCCATCTTCAAAAATAAAGGAGATGTTCAAAGTTGTACTAATTACCGAGGAATTAAGCTTATGAGTCATACTATGAAGCTCTGGGAGAGAGTGATTGAACACTGCTTGAGGAAAGTGACCAATGTCACTAAAAACCAATTTGGTTTTATACCTGGGAGGTCCACTATGGAGGCGATTTTCTTACTCCGTCGGCTTATGTAGACTATGGGGAGGAAAAGAAGGATCTACATATGATGTTCATGACATGGAGAAGGCATACGATAAGGTACCAAAGCCGGTCATGTGGTGGGCGCTAGAAAAACACAAGTCCCAACAAAGTACATTAACCTTATCAAGAATATGTATGATAATGTGGTGACAAGTGTGTGCGTAAGAGATAGTGAGACCGATATTTTTTCTATCACAATAGGGCAACACCAAGGATCAGCCTTAAGTCCATACATCTTTTCCTTAGTGATGGATGAGGTGTCGAAGGATATACAAGGGGATATCCCTTGGTGTATGCTCTTTGCTGATGATGTAGTGTTGGTAGATGAAACTAGATATGATGTTGATAGCAAATAGGAGCTATGGAGGCAGACCTTAGAGTCTAAGGGGTTTAAACTTAGTAGAACCAAGACTGAGTATATGAGATGCGACTTTAGTGATGTCGGGTGCGAGGATGGAAATGTTAGTTTATAAGGACAAGTAGTACCTAGGAGGGACACATTTCGATATTTACAATCAATGTTACAAAGCAATGGTGATATTGATGAAGATATTTGCCACAAGATTAAGATCGGGTGGATGAAGTGGCGGCAAGCATCTAGATTCCTATGTGATAAGAAAGTGTCACAAAAATTAAAAAAAGAATCTATAGGGCGGTGATCAGACCTGCGATGCTGTATGGAGCAGAATGTTGGCCAACTAAAAGGCAACATGTCCAACAATTGAGTGTTGCTGAGATGCGTATGCTACGGTGGATGTGCGGTCACACAAGAAGAGACAAAATTAGGAACGAAGTGATACGTGATAGGGTAGGGGTGGCACCAATTGAGAAGAAGCTAGTCCAACATCGCCTATGGTGGTTTGAGCATATCCAACTGAGACCTTCAGAAGCACCAGTCAACAGTGGGATTATAAAGAGTAGAGAAAAATTTAGGAGGGGTAGAGGTCGACCAAGGTTGACATGGCAGGAGGCGGTGAAACAAGACTTAAAGGAGTGAGAAATACTTAGAGATTTGGCTCATGATAAGACTGCATGGAAATTAGCAATTCATGTGTCAGAATCTTAGTTTATTCGTATTTTGTTACTCTCATCTTCTTTCTTATTAATCCATTTCTAAAATAAATAAAATGTAGAATCTTATTTTATTTGTATTTTTTACTCTCATCTTATTTTTTATTATTTTTTTAAAAATTGTTAGGTTTCATTTTACCCGACCCCAACTTATTTGGGACAGACTTGAGTGTTGTTGTTGTTGAGAGAATTTTATTATTTTTTCATGACAGTTATATCAAACTAATATCCCTTACATGAAAATTCACTCTCGACATTTTGCATTTTTTGATATGCAAGGACTAAAAATAAAAGAGAAAATAAACTTCTAGACACTAGCAGTTACACTACGAGAATCGATGAACGGGGTGTCAAGAAACTATAAAGGTCAGGACCACCGAACATTAATGACCCACCTGCTCTAACCGTTTGCAACTTGAGCAGTAGGCTTCCGAAGATCATGCCAGCAGAGCCGATGTGTAGCTATAGAAATAACCTGCACATAGAGAACCATACATCATCACTCAAACACAATATCATTCTTATAACACCAAATCGCCTAGCAAATAATAGCAGCCCCCAACAAAAAACAAGTGATTTTAGTCGTTCGTTAATTCCACAGCCAAGTACTAAACACATTTCTCACACCACCACGAGGTGAGTAAGATTTGTTGCCACTTGAATCATGCCCCATGCATGCCACATAAATTGACATTCAAAGACAAGTGTTTAATTGTTTCTCCTATGTTACAAGAATATTTAACACAAACCTTCTAGTTACGCTTAGCGAAATTATCCTTAATAAGAATGACTCCTCAAGTACCAAAAAAATATCTGAATTGTTAATGGAGCTTTTAGCCTCCATTATTTCTTATTTAAATTTCATACATCTGGATGTATTAGGGCTAAATAATGAGATCCCATTGAGAACCTACTTGGAACAAAATTTCATCAAAATTCGTCCTGTTCTTGAGATAAAGCAAAACACAAAGTCGTGTGCATAATACGTTCCAGGCTATTAATTTCGTCCCTATGAGATCCCTTCGCCGTGATAAATTATATTGCGAAGTTACAAAACCTTCACAACCGTAGCTTGTTTATGACGAACTATATGATATAAACAGAGATATTGCACACTAAAAGTCGATGTACCCAACCATCTATCTTCCCAGAATCTAATATGTGTGCCATCATTGTTTGAAGGTTCCAAATTGGAGAAAGTCCTGTTTCACCTTCATCAATCCGCTCTAGAAGTGAGAATCTCCAGATTTTCAGTATGTTTGAGAAAGAGGTTTCAGGCCCAGGTATTTATTTCTTAACATTTGTTACCATGTATGATTAGTTGTTAGCAGCCTCTTGCCAGCATATCTGTCACAATATTGATCAATAATGGAGATAGTGGAACTCTCTATCAAAGGCTTTTATTTGTCTGGAAAGAAGGTCGATAGCATCATTCACATTGATAGCTACCCTCCCACACCTGATAGAAGACTAGTAGGTTCAATAGATGTTATCTAGCATTTCATTCTGTTGGATTGGGTACTTCTGCTAATATGGTGTTATGTGACCCTCTCTAATGCCTCTTTTTGAACACAATTTTATAACAGAGGTATAAGATTGAAGTACAAACACAATATTGAGATAAAAGAAAAAGAAGTACTCCCTCCGGTTTCAAAAAAGAAGTCGTTTTAGCTCTGTACTCAAAGTTACATAAAAGAAGTCATTTTCATTTTCCAATGCATTTTTGTCAAATATACCCCTATATGGTTCCCTTCGTTCCACGTGCTCAACCAATCAGCCAAGGTTTGTATGTAGATGTAACTGTATTTATTATGGGTAAAGAAGGAAAACTATGATAAAATTAACGACTCATTGGTATGCGAAATCTTGTATAAAACGACTTCTTTTTCAAAACTGGAGGGAGTATAGAATAGTCTTGACTGACCACACAGTCGTGTTTATATCTTGCAAGTCCAGTTGTGATTTTATCATCGAAGATTAGGGTTTGTTATTTTATCCCTGATTTTCCTAAACAAAACTAAAGTATACCCCGACTCCGTTAAGGATCGTAATGGTGTTAAATATAAGAAAAAAGATAGAATTATTCATATGATTTTATCTCTACTTTTAATTTGCATTTTGAACTTACCCCTATGTTTAATATAGTCATGTTAACATTTTGATGATGTATTTAATAGTATTTTAAACAAGATACTATATATATATATATATATATAATGTTTTAGGAACTATTATTGAATTTCAAATAATATCAATTTTCTCATGAAATTTACTGTTACCTAGATAATATTTCAACAGTATTTCACAACATTTGACAATATTTCAGCAACTTGTCGGTAAGAACTTGTCTTCAGCAGCTTGTTTTGATCCCTCACCTCCTTTCTGGAAAACAAACTTTTACTGCGGAAGCTGGCCATTAGATCCCACAGTGACCTGGGTGTCAACAAAGATGTTGTCCTCATCCTTGAATTCGCCCCTGAGGGTGCCCTTTGCAAGTTCATTATCCACATACTGTTGTATCACTCCCTTCACTGGCCTAGCACCATAGTTCGGATCGTACCCGAGGCTTCCCAAAAATTCAACTGCTCCCTGTCATACTTCGAGTTTGATCATGCGGTCTGCGATCCTCTTCTGTAATGTTGCCAGCTGTAGTGCAGGAAGAACCAAACAAAAATATGTTTATATAACATGTTTAAATATGGAATGTAATTGACATGGTAACATCAATTTTGAAAAGAAGTTAGTTTATGTCTACTATCCCATTTGTTTCAAAACTGATATTTGCATATGTAAATGTCACAAAACTATGTTATCCTTGATCCCTCCAAAGTAAAAATTGTCACCTGTAATTTGACAATGTTGTTGATCTGTTCTCTCTCGAGAGGCTTAAAAACAATGTACTCATCTATACAATTCATGAACCCTGGGCGGAAAAAAGATATTGCAGCCTCCAACACCGTCCTCTTTACGGTCTCATAGGCTGAATCAGATGCACAGAATCAATTGCTGCATCAGAACATAAAGCGTTTGTTAGAATGTTCATAAAAGATCTTGAAGTAGAGACCGCAATAGTTTCAGTCTGAGCAGGTTAGTACTATAAAGTATCAATTATGCTGAGTCAAATAAATCACCTTTGTTAGGCAAGAATTGCCAACTGATATATTGATCTGAAAGAACAGCTGCAGCAACAAAGGCTTTGTCAGATATGCATATCTGTCGTGCAACTCATCTCTCATAGTCCTCGGAGTATAAAGATTTTATCTTCAATTGTACGCCGGTCAACCGCGACACATTGTGCTTGTTGCTCCCTAGTCCCTCCATATGTATGGTGAGGATAGCCCATGACCCTATCGGACCCCATCATTGACCATTAAGTTGGCTCCATTAAGTTACATATCATGAGACAAGAAACGCATTCCTTCTCCAACGTGGCAACGTATCAACAACTTCATTAACTCCGGTTAGCAACCACAATAATCATGCATCACAATCAATAAACATGCTCATGCAATCTTAAAAAATCCACATTCAACTCAAATACTAACTCAATTCAATGTTGATTAATCATCAAAAAGCAAAGCTATGGCATATCTCAACACAGCTTCTTAACTAAATTTGCTGTCAGTACAGATTACCAAATTAACAGCCTTGCAACACAGGCTTCTCCAAGATCATAGACTAGTGTGATAACACCAGTCCAATATTCTAGTTCCAGTTTCGCATACTCTAGCTATTATTCAGCAATGCGCAGCAAGGACATTTCTAATAAAATAGTAAAGAACAGCTCTAAAGCACAGGATATTGTCAAGAGTAAAGAACAAGTGATGAGGATAGTAATTATATTAACAAGGTTAAAGCGATTTCCCTAGAACATAGTTATTTCTACCACACTACTTGGTCCATTTTCATCATTGGGTATTAATACCCATCATGAGCATGCAATTTCTCACTGAGAATGATCACCTCCTCCATAAGAAAATAAATAGACAATATATGAGGTGTTATTCTTTCTGCTGTGTAAATTTGCCATGATAGCGCCAATCTCTGATTGTGTGCTGTCCAAAACTAAAGTAGAACAGAGAAACTTTCTGATGTCATTCCTGTAGCTCTTTTGCACGATATAATCATCACATGACAAAAATAGTATCCTTTGAACACGATGAATATTGATCTTCATTTATAAAAAATACAAAAAATGTAACCCCAAAAAAATTAGAAGACAACCTGGAAAAACAAGATTTAGTTATCGGATAGGATATCAATATTTAATTATTCTAAAATGAGACAGCAATGTTGGAATTCCGAACAAAAACAACTCCAAATTTTAATATTTGACATGTTACAGATAAAAGTTCACAAAAATTAGGAGTCTCTCTAAAACACTTGACTCAAACTTAACTTTATCTTCAACTCTATCTCTAACCTGATTTGGACTCTCCTACACTATTAATCTAGAAAACAAGATTATAATCAATAATCATCCTCGTATCTTGTTTTCTAGGACACTCTCTCACTAAATTTAGGATGTGGCCACACTACACCCACAGGATGAACACATCAACCTGGCAAACCATGGGATGAACACTCATCCTTGAGACGAACACATCATCCTGTGCACAAATCTGGAGTGAACACATTAAGATGAACACATCATGTCGAGCACTCCTCTATGGAATGAACACATTATCCCAAGCACACTTCTCACGGACACCCAGTTGGCATGAACCGCCTTTGTCACGTCCTTGGGAACAACGCCTTGCACGTGACAAACACTAACACAACTCAGGTCAACCAGTTCAGTCATGCTCTTCTTCTTCCTTCGGTCCAGAACAGCTCGTCACCATCTTGACCTTGGCCCAGACTTAATCTGTTCTGATCGCACACCTTATCGGGCCTAACGCGGCCCACCAAGCCCACGTGGCCTCTACGGGCGGGTAAAAATATCGGAACCAAATTAACCAAAACTGACTAAACCAGACTAAATTTTGGTTCTCGAACTCTAAAAACACAAATTATTTTCGATTTTTGACTTTTTCATCCACTAACTGAAATACGCAATGGTCCAGTGAATTGATCCAATCCATCAGTGAGGTGGCCCACCGCCCCAACCCAATCAATAGTCCAACTCCTAACCATAACCAATCGACCGCCAAAGCCAGACCATCCGGTCTTGAACTCTCATCCCCGACTCCCATCTCCACCCAGTAGCTCCTCAGACGCCCGTGACCCCGCAGCTCCCCCATCACTCACGCTCGTCGCCCTGCCGCTAGCCGATGACCATCCGGTGTAGTGGAGCCTGCGCACCACGCCCAACCGATACACCGACTTCACCCTTTTCTTCACCCTTTTCTTCATGGCTTATGGCTCGGAGCCAGTCTTGCCGATCAGGCTGGAATATGACTCGCCCCAAGCCAAGGCCTACGAAGAAGTCTGGTCCGAGCAAGCGCGACAGAACTCCATCGACCAGCTCGATGAGGCCCGTGACATTGCACTTCTGTGATCAGTCAAGTACCAACAGGCGCTACAACGCTAGCACGAGCGATGGCTTCAGCCCCGAGCTTTCCAAGTCAACAACCTGGTCCTCCGAATGATTCAGACCAACAAGGATAAGCACAAGTTGTCCTCCCCATGGGAGGGCTCGAACATAGTGGCGGTCATCCTACGACCCGACGCCTACCGCCTGATGGACATCGATGGCAACCTCGTTCCCAATGTGTGGACATTGAACTCAGGCGGTTCTATGCATAGGAGCACCAAGCTTCGCATAGTGCAATGCCAAGAACACAAGCCCGAGCCTGACCCCTAACCTCGCCGGCGAGAGGGGAAACCTGGCACCCCACACCTCCTCAAAAACACTGCGCGACGGAAGGAACAAACCAACTGCCCCACGATCCTCAGGGCTACACATCCATGCAAGGCTTGGCCATACGTCTCGAAGACTGGCCCCGTCCGTGCCTCGCAACTCACGACTAAAGAGCAACGGAAGTTCTAAAAAAAACTAAGGTTCGAGCAAGATGCAGGGACGAAAAAACAAGTTAAAAGCGTTCGAAACTTCCTTTTTTCTCATTAAGAGAACCCCCAAAGGCTTTGTTACAAAGGAAATAAAAACTACATCAAGACTATGGTCAGGCTTCACCCGTGCTCCTTCATCTTCCAAATGGAGTCATTGGGAACCAGCTCCCTCAAGGCACGGGTCGTAGGCTCAACCTTCTTGAGGAACCCCTTGAGCTCCTCGTTCGTCGAACCATCAGCGAATCCCTCCCCCAAGGCCTCGAGCTCGACGCCGAGGTAGTGCAGCAACACCACGGCTAGGGCGACCTGAACTCCGCACCAGACCCGACATTCATGTAGGATGACAGAGGCTGTCAGCCGACCCAAGACCGATGACAACTCAACTCCAAGTTGCTTTGCCGAGTAGTCCCCGAGCAACGAGCGACACACAGAGTGCCCAGCAGCTCGGAGCCTCTCGATCCTTGACCAAAGCGCATCGAACTCCTCAAAAATCTCTCGGGGCCGAGTTTTCACGGAGGCATAACCCGAGGAGGAGCTTCAAACAAGCCTAGCACCAGGTCATAGGTCACGGTCGCCGCGTCGCGAATCCTTCTCGCCTCCTCCTGGGCAGCAAAAAGCTGGGTGCGAAGACCTTCGAGCTCTCCTTCCTGGGCCCGAACCTCCCCTCTTTTACAGCCAGAACGTTGAAGGTGAGATGACAAGGAACGACCGCGGGACAAGAAGAGAAGACGAAACCTACCCAGGAACTAGCGCTCCATCACAGCCATGGTGTCCCGCGCTATCTGGGCAGTCTCCCCGTTGGCAGCCGCATCCGCCACAACCTTGGCCGCCTTATCCCGAGCAGCCCCCGCCTCGGCCGAGCCTCCGCAAGCACGACAACCGAGCTCGCCACCTTCGCAATCACGGTTGCCTCACCCCGAGTGGCCTTCTCCGCATCCCGGACTTGTGCGAGCTCCACCTACACCCTCGACAACTCGACCTCCGCAATGCCCCAGTGAAGCTCACTCTCCTGGACGAGCCGCAACTTCTAGGCAGACCACTGGGCCTACCCCTACAAAACCAGGAGTACAGAAAATAAATGACCCGCGAGGATAGCAAAAACGGAGGCGGAATACGCACTCGACCGCTAGGAGCCGCCATCCGGAGCCGCTTGAGCACGTGATCCACATGCATGCACTCGGTGGCAAGACTCGCCAGGGCGACGACGAATGTTTTGAACCCTCGACAGCAAGGTTGAGGCCTCCCCGATCGATACCCGCTACCGACGGAACCCTGGCCGCGGGCATAAAGCAAGCTGCTCAGCTGCCGGCAACGCGTCGGCCTCTGAAGGCCCGACCACGACCTAAGTCGAGCCCGTATCTGCTGCCCCGTCCTCAGGCGCAAGCGGTGGAGAAGGGTTTGCAACCCCCGTCGCTGCCACGACCTTCACGGCGGCCAACGACGACGACACCAGGGCGGTGGTCAACCCGGCAACCTTGTCGACCGGGAACCGAGCCGGCACCGAGTCCAACAGGATGAACCGGTGAGGGCAACCACTCCTCCACAGCAGGCGGAGCTGGGCGATCCGCTCACGCCGGACCCTCGGTCGGAACATTGACATCGGAGTCACACCTCCTGCACCAGGGCAACTGTGAGACACCGCGCGATCCCCACCTCGGGTCCAAACGAAAAAGGAGGAGGCCCCTTACCTATTTGATCGGGTTAGTATCACACTCGATTCGGCCTTCGCGATCGGCTTAGGGTTCAGGGAAATGGGCCGCTCAACCCTCGTTTTCCTCTTCTTCAAGACCGGGTCGGCAACCCACCCTGATGGTTGCTCATGAGCGACACCCGATGACGAGGGCAACCTGGACGCGAAGGGATAAGCTTGTCAAGGGGTCGATCCGCGGACAGAGGGAGAACACGAAGATCGACATCGTACGTGGGAGCCGATCCCACAAGATCCTGCACCCTCGTCGCGTCCTCTAAGGGGGAGAGCTCAGTTCCTGACTCCCTCATCGGATCCTTCGAGCCCATGTACTCCCTCATTGGGTGCAACTGAACCAGAGGGGTTGGATCTACCACTCCACGATGGTGCAAAGGATGTTCATACCAGTGAGGCCCCTCTTCTGTAGGTCTTCCAACCGGGCAAGGAGCGGCCTCAACGTGCCCATCTCGCCGTTAGGGACCCCTATAGGTGGCCAAATGGGCCGGACCAGATGGGTCAACACGAAAGCCCTTAAAAAAGCACGGGCCGAACCCGGCACGACCCGGAAAATTAGGCCCGGGCCTCGACCTCCGGCCCGTCGGGCTTGCCAGCACGGCACGTTTAGGCCCGGCACGGCCTGACACGCCTAAAATGGACTCGGGCCGTGCCCGGACTTTGACCTCTGGCCCGTGAGCCAGCCCGACACGGCCCTTTAGCCACCTATAGGGACCCCTTCATGCTAGGAGGCTTTGGGCTCCGGCGGGTTGCCAGTGAAGCATGGGAGTGCAGGAGCCTGTGCGCCGCATTTCGGATGTAATACCACCCCTAGTGCCACCCCTTGAGAGACGACGGAGGGGGACAATGAAGTAGCACAACAGCTGAATGTGAAGCTGGACGCAGGGGCCGCCGAAGTTCGAAAGCAGCAGATCCTTAGACGAAGCCCGCATCAAGAAGTAGAACCTCCACAGGTTTAGATCCGGCTCTATCCCCAGGAAAGCCTCGCACAAAGTGACCAAGACTAGCATATGGAGGACGTCGTTCAACGTCAGTTGATGAAGCTCGATGTCGTATTCCTCAAGGAGCCTCCTAAAGAAGCGATGCGTCAAAAGACCGAGCCCTCGCGCCTGAAATGTGAGGAACGACATGACCTCATCGTCACGCGGTTTTGGGACGCCCTCTCCGTCGGTGAGGCGAATGGCATGGGCCTCACTTGTCGAGAGCAGGCCCCGACTGACGAGGTCGGAAACACGATCTGATTGGCACGCAATGTCATCCACGCTGACATGGTGACACAAGGAGAAGAGGAAACTGACGACCCTCTCCATAGCCTCGCCTTGCCCAACCACTTAAGGGTCCCGCTCGAGTAGTACGAAAAGAAGGCGAGGGAGGGGGCGAGGATGAAAAAAGAGAGTGTGCTTGGGAAGGAGCGCCCCACGGAGGCTTATAAGGCCGACAAAGCGACGTGGGCTGACAACTGCCAGAGGGCGCGCCGCCATTTGCGCCTCTTCGTAACTGGCGCTGCTTCAATCCGCCCAACCGACCCGAACTGGAACCGAACGATTCTCACAACGCGAAAAAGTCGATTCCATCTACGCCTCCTCGATTTTTCGAAATACAGACCCTGTGCGACCATGGTAAGAAAGGTAAGTTTCGTCCCACTTTTGGGGTCCAACAAGTTCTGCATTCGAAGGTCGACCCACTGGGTTTCGAGACCGCCCAGAACGTCGCGGAGCGAGGATGGACAATACGAGATAGTCCCCAAGAGTGACTAACTCGGGGGAACCGAACGTCCGTGACATCTCTAAGTCTACATCCGAGTCCTAGCCCGCAATACTGCAGTAGCCTCCCGAATAGGCATCGAGCCGCCCAGGCCCACGGAAGGCATGGGAATTGCGTGAATGCCACGAGGGAGATGAAATGAAGCGCGGACATCGAGCCTTGACCAGGACGCCCCTGCAAAATAGGGTGGTTCTGGCCGCCCTTACGAAATAGAGTGGTCAAGTTTCGCTCGGGTCTACCCGATAACCAGTTCACCGAGCCCAGGGGCTCGACCAACGAGGAAAGCCCCAGATCGGCCCAGTCCCTCTGAGCCACAAACGGTTCATAGATGGGGAGAAGAGCGGATCCGTGACAAACATTAACACCCCGGGGCTCGGGGATCACGACCAAGGGCCACAACCTAGGATGAACACGTCACCCTGCACGACCATGGGATGAATACATCATCCCGTATACTTACACCTATGAGACGAACACATCATTCCGTATACTAACCACTAACACCTATGGGACGAAAACATCATCTTGTAGGACGAGCACACCATCCCGAACACAAATTTGGGGTGAAAAATCATCTCTTGGGTTGAACAGTATCATCCCGAGCACTCTTTGTGGGATCACCACAAAGTTTCTTATGACTCAAGAAGCGCCTTCTGACCTGTCAGCGAACCTCGAACTGCGGTCCTCTCGACGTCTCCCACCAGATCCGATGAGATCAGAGGTTGCACCGACCGATCCATGAGGTACGCCTCGTAACCCTAACCTAGCTCTGATTCTTGGATTTCCGATCACAATACTTTCTCTTTATTGGATTTATTCAACCGGAGACAAGGTTGGCTATTATATAAGCCCCTTACACGTGACTCAAACTAGGACTCTTCTTCTTAAACCGACTTAGACTCTATCCCTAATCTGTTACATCTAGATCTGGACACCCTCTAATCTTTATTTTATTCTAGAAAATGTGATTAACTGAACAGAATATGTGCAAAAACTCAATTTATGAATTATTCTAACGTATTAGAACTTTAATATGAATGGATTTTGGGATAGGAAGTGTACCAGGTTCTGGAGCTTCGAGAAACTTTGCACCAGCATAATAGTCGAGAACGGGAGATGAAGAGGTTGTGGCTCCGACAGCAAGATCCCCTCCCATCCTAGTGGGCGGAGAGAGATCGGCAGGGGAGCGCGAACTGCCCAAGGCGAGAAGCATACTCACCCGCGTGGGCACGGTAGGCACGGGCAGGGCGGCGGAGGCAGGCACCGGCGGAGGAAGATCACGGGTGGCGGCGGCGGCAGGCATGGGCTGAGCACGGGCGGCGGCGGCGGCAGGCATGGGCTGAGCACGGGCGGCGGCGGCGGCAGACATGGGCGGCGAAAAATCAGGGGCGGCGGCGGCGGCGGCAGGCATCGGCTGAGCACGGGCGGCGGCGGCAGGCATGGGCGGCGAAAAAATCAGGGGCGGCGGCGGCGATACAGATCGGCGCGGGGGGGGCGCGGGAGGGGGAGCTGAAGAATCGACGGCGAGAGAAGTACTCACCAGCGTAGTCGAAGCGGGACGGGCTGCGGGTGCAGGGGTAGTGCTGACGATGCGCTTGTCCGCCACCCAGCTGTTGCTGAGCGAGGCTCGCCCGACGACCTTCACGCCACCTGTCCTCTCGACCGGCGGCAGCGGCTCAAGAAGAGTGCGTTGGGCGGCCTTGTCCCTGATCCAGCTCTCACTTGTGGAGGCGCGCCCCGAATCCCCGGGCACGGCCGGCGTGGGGAAGCCGGAGCGGCGGGTGAAGCAGGGGCCGGGCGAGCGTAGGTTCCGCGGCCGAGAAGCCGCGTCGCGCGAGAAGGTGGTAGCCATCGGAACAACTGCAATATGAGAGATATCGAGGGCGAAGCGAATTCGAGTGGTGCGCTGATGGCGACGGGTAGTTTTCTTGTTATATTTATCGGTGATACTATACCGCAAGCGTCTGATCCAACGCAAGATTTCAAGTCTTTTTTATTTTTATTTTTTGTTAATTATTAATTCTTATTCTGTAAAGATTATATTAATTGTAAAATAATTAAGCAAATATTTTTATGATTGATTAACCTATAGAATAAGAGTTACTGATTAATCAAAAAAATTATAGGTTAATGAGAGTAATTAGCTGCCATTTACTCGGTGTTTGAATTTTTTTTCAAATTTCATGTGCGTGAAATTGAGACAGCCCCTATATTTATTTATAGATGAAAGTAATCACAAATATATAAGATCGGTTCACTGATACTATTCCAATGCCAATTGGACCGTTGTCCCATTAAGCATGGCTTTCTCAGTGTAATGCCAAAACCTTTTCATTGCGACACGCATTTTCAATTGCAAAGTCTAGATGGCAACCGGTCATTCTAGCTTCTAGTTAAGTTAAAAGGTGGTTCCTCGAGCAGGATTAATTAAAGCTAGTTCTTGTTCCGATCAAAGTAAATAACACAAGTTGTGCATAACTAGAACTCTATCGAGTTTATATATCAGTAAGCATAGATGTTCAAATCTTTGAGCCGCATTCTAGGCACCACTGCTAAAATATGTAAAAACTTCTCTGCAGACACCAGACAGACGAAACATGTTCGTACTGATATACTTCTTTGAAAACTAGCAGGAATGAAACAAAATTGCAATACTCAGACTGAACTTATGCTTATCGTAGTGTTTTGCTAAAAAAAAGGAAACTAAGTGTATCAGGCCATCAGACAGTCGGTAAGAACTTGTCTTCAGCAGCTGATTTTAATCCCTCGCCTGCTTGAAAACTAACTTTTGCTGCGGAAGCTGGCCATTGGACGGCACCGTAACTTGGGTGTCAACAAAGATGTTGTCCTCATCCTTGAATTCGCCCCTGAGGATCCCCTTTGCAAGTTCATTCTCCACATACTGTTGTATCACTCGCTTCACTGCCATGGCACCATAGTTTGGGTCGTACCCAAGGCTTCCCAAAAATTCAATTGCTCCCAGTGATACTTCGAATTTGATCTTAGGGTCTGTGGTCCTCTCCTGTCATCATGGCTTGAAATCCTAGCAGTCGTCGTGACACTTCTTCCCCTCAATACCTCTACGCAACAACCTGGCGCTGATGTTCCCTGCCCTGAGCAGCCCACGGCGCAGCATGACTCTCCCCCACCACGTTGCTCAGGACTCAGGTGTGCCCTAAAACAATCAAGGTATGCTGAAGGAAGATTATCCATTTTTGCTGGTGTCGATAATAGTCCTTTTGCATAAGAATATAAGGAATATTTTATCTAACTCATTGACCATGGAGACATTAAAAAATGTCAAGGCTACCGATCACTATCATCTTCAGGTCATGCATGCAATTGAGCAATATAAAGTAAAACGTGGACAACGGTCAGTCGTTTGGATCTGGCAGTTCTCCCGACACTACTAAAGTGTTAGAGGAGTTTGATGTTTGGTGTGGGCGCGCGGAGATTCAAGAAGGTGAATTGTAAATAGCACAGGAGACACGGAGATTTACGTGGTTCGGGCTGCCTGAGCGTAATACCCTACTCCACGGGTGTGTTGGTGTTGTATTAGCTGTATGAACTTGTATCGAGCATCTATGGAACCCCTTTGAGTGTGTCGTCGGCCTGCCCTTTTATAGTACAAGGGTAGGCCGTTACAAGTTAGTCTGGTCCGACATGTGGCCCCAGCGGTTACTAATATTGATACTCATTCAACACGTTTAATTGCCCTTAATGACCAGGTAATGGGCTTTGACAGCACTGTTACTGGTAATTAAGGTCGTCCGATCGTGTGTCATTAATATAGTATTAATGAATATTAATGACACTTAATCGGGTCTTGAAGCCCTTGATTCCCCTTTGAAGATCTGGAGCCGTTGTGAAGTCTTCCGAAGGTTAGAGGCTGAAGATTCGACAGTTGGGCACGTGGCAGCTCCGGAGCATACTGTGGGAAACAAGTAGTTCCGGAGCTACCTGACACGTGTCAGTTCCGGAGCTTCCCTCGGTCTGGGGTTAGATCCGGGGGTGCCATTTCGGTACATAGCCCGGAGCTTCCCCCTTGTGGGCGGTAGCTCCGGTTTGACAGTACACGTGGCGACCCTAGGGTTAACCATGTTGGAGAAGCGGGTCCGGTTATGTCTGACATGTGGGCCTCCGAAGGTCTTCAAATCAAGTAGATGACTTTCCCTTGAGATCTTTGTAATCTCAAGGGATGTACGATTCCCAGGGTACCGACAGTGGCCCCCTGGGCCCACCTCTGGGGAAGACCCTTTGGGTGAATTCATTCCGCCGGAGGTGGGTCCATCCTTGCGACTTTTGAACTGAGTCTTCAAAGGTCTTCGGATGTGCCGTTAGCGATGGTTTGGAGTTAAATCCTCGCCGTGTGGCGTATCCTACGTGCGGTAGTTGAGACCTTTGGCGTGCGGATCTCACGCAATTGAAGGTCGCCGGTTCCCGATACGAAAACCGTATCAGTTCCGCGCGCCTTGTCAGGCTGCCGCCTTTGGGCTTCCCGCCTCATGATGACAACCGTTCGCCTGTGTAAGAACCTCAACTTGATCGTTGGGGTGGTCCTGGGCCCTTTTGTCATCGGCTGGGTGGAATTTTTGAGTGGTATCTTCGACTTCCTTGCGATTTCCATCCAAGTGTTGCGAGGGCTTACTTAAGAAGGAAAGCGCGCACCGTCTGGAGTTCTTTACGCCTCTCATATGATCTTGCGCTCAAACTCCTAACTTGTGCTTCGCTTTTTCTCTCTTGCCTTGCTATGCTGCGATGGAGTTGGGTCTCCACGAGAGTCGTTTGAAGACTGACAGCGACCTAAAGAAGGTCCGGACCCTCATGGGATGGTCCTCGTACTTCTTCAACCGCTCGGTCCGCGCCGGGGGAGAGCTCCCGTTCGAGAAGGAGCACGCCGGCGAAATGGTGTACTTCTCCTCGTACGCCATGGTGGGGTTGATCCCACCTTTTTCCTCCTTTTTCTTGATGTTGCTAGACTTTTATGGTCTGCAGCTATACCACCTTGGCCCTCACTCCATTCTCCTTGTGTCTATCTTCGTCCACTTCTGTGAGATGTGGGTGGTCATCCCCCCTGCATTGAACTCTTCTGGACCTTCTTCACCGTCCATACCACCGGTAGGAGCAATGAGTACCTTGGCTTCTACTACTTCGTGAAGCGCAAGAAGTGCCCATTCAAGTACCTCCGGTCGTTCCCCTCTGGGAAGTGGGATGACTAGAAGAAGGACTGGATAGTCATCCGGGTGGAGGAGCACGAGAGGCTGGAGCTGCCCGAAGGCCTCCCCAACATTGACACGACAATCTGGAGTGAAGCTCTGGTGCTGGCGGACGCCTTCAACCCTGCTCTGACCAGGATCCGCCAGTGCGTGGAGGGAGGATGAACTCCTCAGGCGGTGTTTTGCAACTTCCTGGTCAACAGGTGGGCACCGCTGAAGAGGAGAGAAAAACTCGCTTGGGCCCTCAACAGTGTGATGGACGACGACCGGGTCGAGACCGGGCTGAAGTCCAACATGGTGGGGACAACCTTGGAGTTTCATATCAAGAAGTTCCAGCACGGCATCAACGTCGAGGGTGACGACTTGACTTCGCCATCAGCTTTTCTTCCTCTGAACGTGGAAGTAGAGTTCAGTAGGGAGCTCCGGCGGAAGATGCCCGTGCTTGACGACCTTGGTGTCGTCGAGATAAGATCAACCACCAGGGTGGCGATCCCTGGAGTGTCCGAAGGTGGCTCTGACCCTGCCCCGAAGCCAAGGGTCGAGGTCGTCGACAAGGGCAAGGAGCCGGCGGACAAACCCTTGAGTCGAAAGAGGAAGCTATAGCACACCGACGAAAGTTCCGTCAGGCCTGCCACCTCTGCATCGGCTCATTCTCCCCGGAGGGGGAGGTCTTCTGCCACCACGACGGCTGTACCTGCAGTGGGGTCCTCCCGGGGTGCTAGCTCCGGGCATGCGACTCCAGCTCCAGGGCCGGTTGAGGTCTCTAGGTCCGGAGGTTCTTCCCGATCGAGGGGGCCTTGACCAGGAAAACGGCCGTGGCTGCAATGAGTTCCGGGGGGCCTTCAGGAGCTTCGACGCCAGCGGCGGCTATGACCAGCCCAGAACGCCCGGAAAAGAGGTTCCGCGCAAGCTGGTGCGGAAGTCTCCAAAGGTAATTTTTTATCTTTACTTTGGACAGTTGTTTTGTTGTAGTAACTGTTTTTTAAGTTTCTTCGTCCATCATTTGCAGCGTTCCCAAGAAGAGGAGTGAGGATCCACCCTCAGCCACAGCAGCTGAAGCTGTGAGGGCGGAAGCTTCTGCTCCTGTCCCGGTGTTGCCCCAAGTGGTGGCTGAAACTGCGACAGCTCCGGCGCCAGCTGTCGTGGTCATGGACCTCGACTCATCCCCAGAGACTCCCGTGGTAGCGCCGGACCGCGGGAGAGAAGATGCGCCAGCGGCACCTATCCCGGAGGTTGAAGCTCCGAGTCCTGGTGCTGAGATGATGGAAGCTCCGGCTGTTGAGCCGGAGGAAGCAGTAATTCCGGCCTCAGAGCCGGAAATTGTCGAAGCCCCAGAGGTTGAGCCGGAGGTGATTGAAGTCCCGGCGTGCACGCCAGAAGCTGAGGAAGTTCCGGCAGTTGGGTCGGCTACCTCTGACGCACCGGCGCAGAGCCGGTCATTGTTGGAGCTCCGGCCGCAGGGCCGGTCAATGTTGAAGATCTTCCGGCTCCCGAGCCGGTTGTTGCAGAGGCCTCGGAGCTCGAGCCCCCATCGGAGGAGGTGCCCAGGCCGGAGCTAGAAGCGGCCCCTGCTCCAGAAGTGACGACGTCGGAGGTACCCGCGGCTGAGCCGGAGTGCCCTAGTGAAGTCGCTGGCCTCCTGCATGAGGGGGTGAATGAAGACCTGACGGCAGAGCCTTCCTAGATGGCGACTGAGGCCATCCCGGAGGACGGCCCTAGTGCCATGGACACCCAGGGGACCACTCTTGTGGAGCGGGACCCAATTTTTGTATCTGAAAACCCGCTGGAACCAGCAGAGGAGACCCCAGCAGGTCCGGAACCTATCCCGTTGTCACTGTCTATTGACAACGCATGTTCCAGTCTGCGTCAAGTTAAATTGGTCTTCTTCCACGACAGCAAGGCTCTTGAAGAGGAGCGCCAAACCCTTAGGCGGTGGCGTAACCGGCTCTACTTCGAGACCAAGCTAGCGCAGTTGAGGCTAGCAGATGACAAAGAGTGGATCAAGCGGGAGAAGGTCCGCCTGGAATACTGGGGCAAGTTACTGGATGACAGGGAGAGTATGACTCGTGCCCTTGACGCTCAATCCCGGGAGATTTACGAGCAGACCAAAGCAGCTAACAGTGCTGCCGATGAGCGCCAAGAAAGGCTTGAGGCCATTAACACTACACTCATCAAGCGTCGGGAGGCACTTGAAGAGAGGGAGAAACGACTCGAAGATTAAGAGCAGAAACTCCTAGAGCTGCGGGATGACGTCCTGAGGAGGGAGGAGGAGCTCACCGAAAAGTTGGCTCTGGCTGACAAGGGCCTCGAGGAGCACGCCAAGAAATTGGAAGAGCGATGCACTGAGGAGGAGGAGAAGGCCTAGGTGCGAGGGTAGGAGCTCCACGAATAAGAGTGTGCCCTTGCTGCCAGGGAGAAGAAAGTGAGGGGCAGGGAGAAAGACCTGGTCGACCGCCGGAACAAGATCCACCTCCGGGAGGAGGAGCTCGGAAAACTCGAGAAGCGAGTTGCTGAAAAGATCCAGCAAAACGCCAAAGAGGTTGAGCGCCTCGCTCGCGAGAATTCTGAACTGGTGGCGGCCAAAAGATCCCTGGAGGAATTGAAGGGCTTAAGGACTGTGGACTCCCTACAGATTTGGGAGTTCCTGGTCAAGGCCAACGACGCGCTGACACCGATGTGCTTCAGTCCCGTGCGTCCGGATGATCCGGAACCGGACCTGGCGTTGCAGGCGTTGAGCTCGGCAGGTAGCAAACTCTCCAAGGTGGGCGACGTCATCGCGAACCAACTGGAGGTTGAGGGGCAATCCCTGGCGAAGAACGTCGCAGAATATGTGCTGACGTGCTACACCAGTCGGAATCCCCAATTCCCTCTGGACCCGGTGCTTGAAGGTCCCGTTGAAGGAGAAGGTGAAGCTGCCCGAGCCAACGTGTCGGAGGTTGCCCAGAAGGTCGCCCAATTCTTCCATAGGGTCTAGGACCATCCCTGTAGTTCCCACTTGTATTCTCTCTTCTTCTTCCTCAATTTTGTAATCCCTTGTCTCCAGATGAATGAAATCCCCAATTTTTTGTGAATTTCGCTTTTTGTCTTCAACACTTTTGTCTTCACTTGGCCCCCTGGTAGATGTACACAATTTGATTGTGAACATGTACCAAGAGGATATTGTGTTTTGTTGAAGACTCACTTGCTCCGAACTTGTAGAGTGTAGGTCCGAAGTCTTCGATAGTGAAGGCCCCCTGAGGTTGTCGGAGCGTAGAAGCTCCAGCATTGTCTATCGTCGGAGCTTAGTAGACTCCCGCAGGTAATAAGAAGCTAAAAA
The DNA here is from genome assembly GCA_036927565.1 of Tuctoria greenei. Classification (NCBI taxonomy): domain Eukaryota; kingdom Viridiplantae; phylum Streptophyta; class Magnoliopsida; order Poales; family Poaceae; genus Tuctoria; species Tuctoria greenei. The sequence goes on from JAYESD010000006.1 coordinate 123,733,181, forward strand.
AATGAAGCCCATGTCTTTGAAATCCAACGATCGTAATGCCTATAAAAATGGAAAATGAAAGAGCCAAAGTAATGAGAAAATGACTTGTCACTGTGAAGCTAAAGGGTATCATACCGTGGAGATTACAAAATAACAAAAAAGTAAAAGTGACCGAGATGCGAGGGAAAAAATTTTGTTTTACATTTCTGGAAAGACCACCTATTTGTTCATTTACCAGGTTCGGCACGAAATCATAAATAAGCTCTACCAAGGATTGCCATGCATTTGGCACTGACTTTCCCCCTTCCGGCAATAATCCCTATCTACGCGTAGAGCATCGATAGTTAGTCCTCCGGGGTGTCGGAGCTAGTAGCTCCGGGAGTGACCTTTGCCAACACGTAGTTTGTCGGCAGTAGACTCCGTTTGTGGGGTCTTCTCACCATCTTTTATTTAGCATCGACAGCTGGCCCCCCTAGCTCTACCGGAGCTTGGTTGCACCGGTGATGCTTGTTTTTAATACTTAACATTGATTTCAGGCCACCTAGGGGAGTCGAAGCTTTGTTAGCTCCGGCTTTCCTCCGTCAACATAGATTTTATTTTTCCTGCACTTTGAAGCCAAGAAAATAGTAAAATTCGTTTCTTGCCTATAACTTCGTCGTGGCTTATGATTCTCAAGAAAATTATAGGACCAACGCGATTCTAAATACAACCGAATGTGTTGTCTTTACTTCCAGATCCAATTGTACTTGGACCCACCTTACTTCGGCCTGCCGGGGTGTAGGTAGAGTGGCGTACTTAGGGTGCTTGACCAGGCTAAGTCGATAGCACACTCCGGCCCTAGATTGGCTTGGCGGCATTCAGGCGAGTGGGTCATGAACAATATTTGAATCCAAAAGAATCGACAATACAACTCGAATCGTATATGAACCAGTTGAACTAGAATTTCTTAAGAATTGCACGTCTTTGTTATAGACAAGAAAGAGAAAAATAAAAAATGTTGAGCCTGTACAAAATAAATGCACGTGGAGTCTGTTTCACATGAAGATGTCTTTCATTATAGGTCCGGGGTACAGGGGAAACAAGTACACTCTTAGGGTACGGAACCAGGCTAAGCGTGTTTTATTTCTTGTTTGACCTAGGGTAGCTAGCCACACTTTTAGTCCTGAGACTGTGACAAGTGTTGCATGAACTTTGCGGACCTTCCAGGAAAGGTCCGGCTGTTCTCCTGGAGGAACTACCCGACTCTGTACAATGACTCTATAACATACATCTCAAGTTACTACAGACTCACCTCCGTGATATTAAGTGTAGAACTTACGGAGGTGCTCAATGTTCCAAGGATTTGGGAGAGGTGTCCCATCCTCGGTAGCCAAGCGAACGCTCCCGGGACGGGATACTTTAATCACTCGGAAGGGTCCCTCCCAGCTGGGGGAGAGTTTGTTTAACCCTTCTCTAGATTGTATTCTCCGTAGCACCAGGTCGCCTTCCTCGAGTTGTCGGTTGTGTACATGCCGCTGATGATAGCGCCGAAGGGCTTGGCGGTATCGGGCATTCTGAACAGCTGCTTGGCACCTTCCCTCCTCAAGGAGGTCTAGGTCTTCACGCCGGAGTTGGTCCTGCGTGGCTTCGTCGAAGGTCCGGACCCGGAGTGACCCCAAGGTGATTTCTGGAGGAAGGATTGCTTCAGCTCCATACACCAGGAAGAAGGGTGTCTCTCCAGTTGACCGGTTTGGAGTTGTCCTGTTGGCCCATAGAGTGGGCGGAAGCTCTTCAATCCAATTGGCACCATGTTTTTTCAAGCGCTCATAGGTGCGCGTTTTGAGTCATTTAAGGATTTCAGCATTTGCTCTCTCGGCTTGGCCATTGCTTGCTGGGTGAGCTACGGAGGCGTAGCAAACTTGAATGTCGAGGTCTTCGCAATATCCTTGAAATGCAGAGCTTGTGAATTGGGTCCCATTATGAGTGATGATTTTGTTTGGGACTCCAAATCTGCATACAATGGACTGCAAAAAGTTGATAGCAGATTGCTTGTTGATTGTCACAACTGGAGTTGCTTCCGGCCACTTGGTGAACTTGTCAATGGTGACGTACAGGAACTTGTAACCTCCGACGGCTCTTGGGAAAGGTACCAAGATGTCCATCCCCCACATAGCGAAGGGCCATGTAGGGGGTATCATTTGTAGAGGCTGAGCCGGTGTGTGAATTTGCTTTGCATGAAATTGACATGCTTCACATTTCTTCACCATCTCAGTTGCATCCTGGAGTGATGTAGGCCAGTAGAAACCATGCCGAAAGGCTTTACCAACCAGCGTGCGGGAAGACGCGTGGTTCCCACACTCGCCTCCATGGATTTCTGCGAGGAGCTCGCAGCCTTCTTCCCTTGTGATGCACTGCATTAGGATGTCGTTGGCACCGCGCCGATAGAGATCCCCTTCTACCAACGTGTATCTTTTAGCCAATCTGACTACCCGGTCAGCAGATACATCATCGTCAGGAAGGATGTTGTCTTTCAAGTAGTTTCGGATCTCCGAGATCCATGCATCGGAGCTATCTTGAGCATTTGAGTCTTGCGTGCTGGGTTGCTCGGAGCTTCCGGCAGCACCTACGACCCTTGATGGCTGCTATGGTAACAGGGCCATCGGGACCGTCAGCTTCGAGATGCTGATCTCGCCCCCTTCGCTCAATTCGGCAGGCTGAGCTGTGGGTTTTGACAACCTCCGGACAAAAGTTCCGTCAGGAGCCGGAGCTTCGGTTGACGCTTTCGTCGAGAGTTCGTCGGCTTCAGCGTTATGGGCACGCGGGACAAGGTGAAGATCTAGGACTTCGAAGTCCTTCTGAAGCCTCTGTACTTCAAGGAGGTAAGCAGCTAGCTGGAGATTGTTGCAGGAGCATTCACCCTTCACTTGCTCAATGATGAGATGCAAATCTCCCTTGACCAGCAGTTGCTTGACACCGTATGACAGTGCCACCTTTAGTCCGTAGATGAGTGCTTCATACTCCGCCATGTTGTTGGTCGCCTTGAAGTCAAGGTGTACCATGTATTTCACCTTCTCCCCTGTTGGTGTGAGGAGAAGGATTCCAGCTCTGGCCCCCTGCTTTTGCATGGAGCCGTCGAAGTAGAGGGTCCAATGAGGCTCAGTGAAGACCGGAGCTTCGTGTTCCGGCTTCTGCTCACTGGGGTCCCCAGGGTTTGATGGAGAGGGAGTCCATTCCACCATGAAGTCTGCCAATGCTTGACTCTTGATTGCTTGCCTTGAAATGAATTCGAGATCAAATTCGGCCAATTCTGCTGCCCACTTTGCAATATTCCCAGTTGAGTTGGGATTATGCAAGATTGCTCGAAGTGGGTAAGAGGTCACCACTGAGATTTTGTGAGCTTGGAAGTAATGTCGAAGCTTCCTGGAGGCGATAAGAACTGCATAGAGCAGCTTATGCACCTCTAGGTATCAAGTCTTGGCATCATGTAGTACTTCACTAATGAAGTACACTGGGTGCTGAATGGTCCGGACCCTCCCGGAGGGGCCCGAAGCTTCCTCTTCACTGACCCGGATCCTCCCGGAGGGATCCGAATTTTCTTCGGGGACCTCCGGGTTCTGGCTGGAGGAACCCGGAGCTTCTTCAGAAGCGACCTGGACCCTCTCGGAGAGGTCTGGGTCTTCTAAAGTGTCTTCTTGTGGGTTCGAGTCTGAGAGCTGGGACCCAGACTCGTTTTCAGGGACCTCCGGACCCTCCCGAAGGGGTTTGGATTCCTGAGTATGGGGTAGCTCTGGTCTCTCCGCAACCAGAACCATATTGACGACTTCGTCAGTCGCTGAAATGTAAAGCAACAAAGGCTCACCAGGGTTCGGAGCTACCAGAGTTGTAGAGTGGTGAGGAACTGTTTTAGCTCCTGGAATGCCTTTTCTGCTTCTTCAGACCATTGGAATGGTCCGGACTTCCTCAATAACTTGAAGAAGGGGAGTGCCCATTCCGCCAGTCTTGAAATAAACCGGCTGAGGGCTGCTAGACATCTAGTTAGCTTTTGGACGTCTTTGATGCGGACTGGTGGCCGCATGTCTTCAATGGCCTTGATCTTCGCCGGATTAGCTTCTATACCTCGGTGACTTACCAGGAAGCCAAGAAGTTTTCCGGAGCTAACCCCGAAGACACACTTGTCTGGGTTTAGCTTTGTGCGGCTAACTCGCAGCTTATCGAAGACAACCTGTAAGGTGTCGAGAAGTGACTCCTTGTTCTTGACCTTGACCACGATGTCATCAACGTACACTTCCACTATGTCTCTAATGAGGTCTTCAAAGGTTTTGTACATAGCTCGTACAAAGGTTGAAGCTGCATTCTTGAGACCAAATGGCATGGCTGTATAACAGTACAATCCATCTACTATGATGAAAGAGGTATGCTCTTCATCTTCCCTAGACATTCTGATTTGATGATACCCAGAATATGCATCTAGGAAACACAGTAATTCACACCCGAAGGTGGAATCCACTATCTGATCTATTCTAGGTAGTGGGAATGGATCTTTTGGACATGCCTAATTTAGTGTTGTGTAGTCGATACACATCCGAAGCTTCCCGCCGGCCTTGGGCACAACGACTGGGTTTGCCAGCCATTTTGGATGGAAGACTTCTCGGATGAATCCAACTTCGAGCAACTTCTTCACTTCTTGTCGAATGAAGTTTTGTCGCTCTAAGGATTGCTTGCGAGACTTCTGATGCACAGGCCGGGCGTCAGGGTAGATCTTCAGATTGTGCTCAATCACTTCCCTGGGGATCCCAGGCATTTGTGACGGTTGCCAGACAAACACATCGACATTAGCCCGGAGGAAAGTGATGAGCGCGAGTTCCTATTTGTTGTTCAACCCTCCCGATATACGGGTGGTCTGAGCGGCATCAGAACCGATTTGGACGACTTTGACGGGGATGTCGATGTCGCCGCTTGCCTGCACACGAGGTGCAGATGTCAAGCCTCGTTGACGAATGCTCGGGGGTTTTGGAGCTTGCTCCTGCCTGGAGTCCTCCTCTTGCGCCGTGGTAAGTGCATGGAGTTCTTCCAGAGCAGTTACTCTGGCAGTACGATCTCCGCGAATCCGGAGAACGCCTACTAGTGTTGGCATCTTTAACACCAGGTAGCCATAATGAGCAGCTGCCATGAATTTGTACAAGGCAGTCCTACCCAAGATGGCGTTGAAGGGTAAGTTGATCTGAGCAACGTCAAAGACCAACTTCTCAGTGCGATACTTCTCCCGTGTCCCGAAGGTAACGAGGAGAGTAATAGCTCCGAGTGGGGTAATGGCTCCCGGACCTACTCCGGAGAAAGGTCGGGAGGGGTGGAGATCCGAAGGTCGGAGCTGAAGCTTGGTAAAAGCTTTGAAGCTTATGAGGTTAAGCCCCGAACCTCCGTCTACCATGACATGGTGGAGCTGGATGTTATTGATGGTAGGAGATACCATCAAAGGTAGCTGACCTGCTCCAACCATGCTTCGAGGGCAGTCTAAAGCATCAAAAGTGATGGCTGTCTCCATCCACTTCCGATGAGGTTCCGCCCTGGCTGTAGGAGCTACAGCAGCCATGTCCTGACACATAGTCTTGATGACGCGGCGGGAAGTGATGTCCCATGATCCACCAAAGATGATGTTCATGGTCTTTCGACGCTCGTTGTTAGAGACGTCGGAATCGTTGTCAACGGAGGTGTAGATGGCCTTCAGGTTCTTTTTGGGATCCTGAAAACCTAACTCCTCTTCAGCCGGAGCTTCGTCAACTTTTTGTTTTCCTTCCCTCTATCGGAAATGAACTTCTTCCCGGCGCTTGTTGTAGCGCTCGGCAAGGTTTTGGACCTCCCGGCAGTCTTCCAAATTGTGGCTGCCCGTTTTGTGAATTGGACACCACACCTTGGGTTTGCCACCGTCTTCAGAAGACGGTCGAGGTCGCTTCTCGGGGCGTGGCCCCCGGCCACCTGGAGCTGCAGTAGCTGCAACATTGGATGTACCGGCCGACGGCTTCTTCTTGCCGTTGGTCTTCTTCTTCTTCTTGCCACTCCCGGAGGTAGCGGCTTCCCCTTTGGAGGATTTCTTGTGATCCTCCGGAGTTGGTTTGGAGTGCATTTCACAGCCCTCCGCAGCTCTGGCACATTTGTCGGCCAAACTGAAGAGTTCCGTGACACTGGTAATCTCCTTGATCGCCAGTTTCTCCAGCATCTTCTTGTCCCGTACACCCTGTCTGAATGCCACAATGACAAAGGCGCTAGAGATAGAAGGGATAGTGTTTCGTACCTGAGAGAACCTCTAGATGAATGATCGCAGGGATTCTCCCCCTTTTTTCACGACTGCAAAAAGGTCCAGTTCAGTGCCTGGTCGGGTGTATGAACTCCCGAAATTGGCGGTGAACTGCCGGCACAGCTCTTCCCAACTGTTGATGGAGTTGGGTGGAAGGCTCATAAACCAGGACCTGGCGGTCCCAGTTAAAGCCACTGGGAAATAATTGGCCATTACGGCCTTATTTCCTCAAGCTGCCAAGATAGCAGTGGAGTAGATCTGAATAAATTCGACAGGATTGATGGTCCCGACGAATTTCTCCAGCAGGTGAGGCCGGAACTTCTGTGGCCACCTGACCATACACAGATGCATGGCCAGGGCTGAACAGCCTCCTCCCACTCCTTCAGGAGCAAGAACGTCTTGAGCTTCTCGTCTTTCACGAGCACGCTCAATATGGACTTGGCCGTCCTATTGGCGGTATCGGCGATCAAGCTCCGCCTGGAGGTCATGAGTTGAAAGCCTGGATACCGTGTGAGTGTGTCGTGCCCCGGAAGGCAATGACGTCACTTGTTGTGATGTAGCACGTCTCCTGTTGTTGGAAATGTGCGGACCAAGTCTACCAGTCAAGGTCCGTCGCTGCGACGGGGCCCGTCCTGAAGGAGGAGGACCCTGGTTGCTGATGCGGTCGGCTGCTGCTGCAACCAAATGTTCCACGTCGGCCCTCCACTGCTCCAGTGCATCCCGAGATGCATCCAGAGGTGGTGGGCGTTGGAGAAGAGCACGTGCTGCATGGAGCGCGTGTTCCGGGTTGTCATGATTTGCCGACGCAGTGATTGACGCCGGTGCACCATCGCGTTGTCCAGCTTGATTTGCTGGTGGTGGCGGCGGTGGTGGCAGTGTGACTCCTGCTGGCGCTGAGGCCCCTGCTGGTGGTTGCATATTGGAGGGATTGCCCCCAACAGCTTGAACAACAGGATGACCGTTGGATGATCCAGCAGCTGAGTTCACCATTCTCGAAATCTCAGGCACCCCTACCTGGCGCGCCAACTGTCGATGGTTTGGATACGGCAGTTCTCCTGACACTACTAAAGTGTTAGAGGAGTTTGAGGTGTGGGCGCGCAGAGATTCAAGAAGGTGAATTGTAAATAGCACAGGAGACACGGAGATTTACGTGGTTCTGGCCGCCTGAGCGTAATACCCTACTCCACGGATGTGTTGGTGTTGTATTAGCTGTATGAGCTTGTATCGAGCGTCTATGGAACCCCTTTGAGTGTGTCGTCGGCCTACCCTTTTATAGTACAAGGGTGGGCCGTTACAAGTTAGCCTGGCCCGACATGTGGCCCCGGCGGTTACTAATATTAATACTCATTCAACATGTTTAATTGCCCTTAATGACTAGGTAATGGGCTTTGACAGCACCGTTACTGGTAATTAAGGTCGTCCGATCGTGTGTCATTAATATAGTATTAATGACACTTAATCAGGTCTTGAAGCCCTTGATTCCCCTTTGAAGATCCGGAGCCGTTGTGAAGTCTTCCGGAGGTTAGAGGCTGAAGATTCGACGGTTGGGCACGTGGCAGCTCCGGAGCATACTGTGGGAAACAAGTAGTTCCGGAGCTAGCTGACACGTGTCAGTTCCGGAGCTTCCCTCGGTCTGGGGTTAGATCCGGGGGTGCCATTTCGGTACATAGCCCGGAACTTCCCCCTTGTGGGCGGTAGCTCCGGTTGACAGTACACGTGGCGACCCTGGGGTTAACCATGTTGGAGAAGCGGGTCCGGTTATGTCTGACATGTGGGCCTCCGAAGGTCTTCAAATCAAGTAGATGACTTTCCCTTGAGATCTTTGTAATCTCAAGGGGTGTACGATTCCCAGGGTACCGACAACAATCCTACTAAAAAAAGGGGCCTACATTTTCTGAACGCACAGGTGTGCAAGAAGATGATGCATAAATTATAAATATAATTGTAAGTAAAGAAGAAATAGTCAAAACAAATTAATGTTGTCTGCCTACCTTCAAAACTGAGCAACATGTTGAAAATCTGAGAGAGCTTTCATCAACCCAGATTAAGTACTCTTGCTGTCATGAAGAAACATTCATCTATAAATGAGAAATTATCCTTCTTTGACCGCCTAGCTAGAGTGGCGCCTTCACAGAAAGAAGATAAGCGCTATTTTGCTAGAGCTTGTGGCTTCCTTTGATTCCACAAAGCGACCCTCTCAACTTTCCAGGATGATACTTCTTCTGAAGACACTTTTTTCGTTGTCAAGTCTCTAAAGCTGCAAGGTATTGGTTAGCAAAATAATGCACAATATGCATTATACTCAGCATTGAGCATCAAACATTTGTGCCGACTTCCTGTAAAGAAACTCACTTGAAATCGATTCTATGGTTTCAGAATAGGTAATTGACATCAATCTTGTCCTTCTTCGACTCCATGTTATCTAGAAAAGGTTCACCTAGACGGAGCATCACAGCACTAAGATTCACAAACATACTTGAACTTGCACATTTTAAAGGATCTACCTGTTGCACAACACAGATGCTTCAATATTGCATGATATCAAATGAACGAATATACTTCATGAACAGGGCTTTTTACAGATTCATTAATAACATCGCTAAGTATTACAAACACCTTTGTTAGGCAAGAATTGCCAACTGATATATTGATCGGAAAGAACAGCTGCAGCTACAAAGGCTTTGTCAGATATGCATATCTGTCGTGCAACTCATCTCTCATAGTCCTCAGAGTATAAAGATTTTATCTTCAACTGTAGGTTGGTCAACCGCAAGACATTGTGTTTGTTGCCCCCTTCATATGTATGGTGGGGATAGCCCATGACCATACCCGAACCCATCATTGACCATTAAGTTGGCTCCATTCAGTTACATATCATAAGACAAGAAACACATTCCTTCTCCAGCGTGGCAACATATCATGCATCACAATCGATAAAAATGCTCATGCAATCCTAAAAAATCCACATTCAACTCAAATACTAAATCAATTCAATGTTGATTAATCATCAAAAAAGCAAAGCTATAGCATATATCAACACGGCTTCTTAACTAAATTTGCTGTCAGTACAGGTTAACAAATTAACAGCCTTCCAACACAGACTTCTCTAAGATCATAGACTAGTGTGATAGCACCAGTCCAATATTTTAGTTTCAATTTAGCATACTAGTGTTCACTGTTCAGAATACTCTAACTATTATTCAGCAGTGTGCAGAAAGGACATTTCTAATAAAATAGTAAAGAACAGCCCTAAAGCACAGGATACTGCCAACAGTAAAGAACAAGTGATGTGGATAGTAATTATATTAACAAGGTTAAAGTGATTTCTCTAGAACATAGTTTATTCTACCACACTTGTCTCATTTGATCCATTTCCATCATTGGATACTAATACCCATGATGAGCATGCAATTTCCCACTGAGAATGATCACCCCCTCCATAAAAAATAAATAGACAATATATAGGGTGTTATTCTTTCTGCTGTGTAATTTTGCCATAATGAAGCGTCCCGACCCATAAGATCGGAACTAAACATGTAATATTATTACCAAGAACAGAGTTCAGTACATAATATTACAATACAAGCGGAACCACAACCATACATAGCTTTATTTCAACGGCATAGCCTTATGGATAAACACTATAACGGCTAACAACATAACTATAATAGTCGACAACAGGACTAGTAGCTCCGTGTCATCCAATCCACTACACATGACTTAGGTGCGGACGCGACCCTACTCGAAATCCTCCGGCACGAAGTCAGAATCCTCTAAAAAAACATATCAACAACATTTGAGTATAAAAGTACTCAACAAGCTCCACCTCGCCCTACAGGAGGGGATTAAAACAGATATAAATGCAATGCATAAAATAAAGAACAATGCAACCTAATGCAGACTAATGCAACCACTTACCTCAACCCAAGACTCCTCTCGACTCAAACTCACAGTAGGTGGCTTTCTAGTTGTCAGGACCACACCATAACCTGTCCTATGCCGAGGACACGGCCGTCCGAACGGGTTTTACACTCTGCAAAGGTTGTACACTTTACCCACATGCACGGGCCATCAAAGACAACCCGTCATAACCAACACCCAGTCGAAACATCACCCGAATCAGTCGTCCCAAACCCAGTGTCATGACATATCTCAATATAATCTTAGCATATATCTCTCTCTCCACTGTGGACGACTGTCACATAAGAATAATATAATCAAAAGGGATTAGTGAAACTTGCCTTCGCTACCGTCGACTGCGTCATTCTCCTGCCCAGCTGGCTCCTCCGGGTTCTTTTCCGGTACCGGGTCTGCTCCATAACGCACACACAAACAATCATACAAAGCAAGACAAACATATGTCAACACATCGTACAAATTTGGTTGTATTAAATAGAATATGATTTTATATGACTTTTAGAGGAAGAATCAGATTCATCAGAGTTTTTATGAGTAAGATATGGATTTTATAGTTTGGTGGCTGGATTAATATTTAACTAAGGGATTTGGCTTATAGTTTGGGTCAAAGCTTCTCAGCCCACACGGGGGGTGGTTTGATCCAGGGACCCACGGCTTAGTTTACATGGTTGGCAGGATGCGGCTCCCTTTTTTTCTTGCTTGGCGTGAGATGCTCAAGGCGGTGCACTAAGGCTGGTCATCTTTTGAACCTACACTCATGCATGTGGGCCAAGGCTTAATTAAGTATCATATTTGATTAGCTCATTGGCTGGCCCAACATAAGCATACCGCATACGAGCTCTTCTTCTACCTCCGTCCAGAAGGCATGGGTTGCCTCGTCGGCTCAATTCCAGGAGGGAAAATGAGGAGGAGGCGGCCTGGAGGAGGGGAAACGGCTACTCAGGCCACGGTGACTTCACTGGAGGCATCAATTTCGGCACGGATTGTGGGAATCGACGGTGGGTTGGGAGGAGGCGGCCATGGCGGCTGGTGGTTGCCGCCAACTTGGAGGAAGAGAGGATTCATCTTGGGGACTGTTTTGGGAGATGGAGTAGGCGCTGAAGGTGCTCACCTTGGTCGGTCCAGCCGGGAAGAGCTTCTCGCCGAGGATCGACGCGTCGGTCTAGTCGTCGCCGCGCGGGGAGGTCAAAACAGGCACTGGAATTCGGCCGGTGAGTGTGAGGTGCGGCTACGGCAAAGCTGAGCTCGGCGAGGTCGATTTATAGGCAGGAAAGGCGGTGGGAGGCCGGCTTTGTTGAAGAAAAATCAGTGGGGCACAGTTAATTCGCCGTACGCGCGTACCGAACTCGGTCGGGCGGTGCGTCGCGTAGTGAGGGGTCCTCACCGTGTCTGCACGAGTTGTCGTGTCCGTTGGTCGTCGAGAATCTGCGTGGCTGCCGAGGCGAACGCCATTGTTGTTGCTTCGTGAGTGAAGGAGGTAGATAGCGGTCGTGTCGCCGGAGCAGCGGCTGACGGATTAGCATGCTATACTAGAGTTCCGGAGACTTCTGGGGAAACAGAGAAGGAAGGAGAGCGAGCTCGGCTCCCTTCCATTGCGTGCTCCCGGCTCAGAGTTTTGGTCAGAGAAGAAAACGTGCTACCCGTTTTGGCTGAAGGAAGAAGAAGGGTGTTTCCTGCTATTAGGGATAAAGAGAAGGGGTAGCTTGCAAATGGAACAAGGTAGCCTGACAAAAGTGGCGTGAGCTGTGCTTGTTGCAGGGATTGCAGCGTGGTCCCTATCCTTTATCTCCCTTTTTTTATTATTTGTTCTTAACTGAACTTTATGGCTGCTCTGGCGTTAGTTTTGTTTCATAACATGTTTGTTACTCCATTTCACCTATTCGTTTTATTTGTTTTATAACCAGAATCATTATTCACCTTTGATTAAATTAATGGTTATGTATATGTTGGTGACATAGATATGTGTATATATTTATTAATTGATTTTTTTTCAGTTTCTTTCATTTTATTTATTACTACTTCTCTTTTGACAGTGTAATTTCATTAGTGTGCAAGAATACCGTAGATAATTAAATATATATAAGCGCGACTTATTAGTTGCGAAAATTAGGATGTTACACATAATAGCGCCAGTCTCTGATTGTGCACCATCCAAAACTAAAGTAGAACAAAGAAACTTTCTGAAGTCATACCTGTAGCTCTTTTACACGATAGAATCATTACATGACAAAAATAGTATCCATTGAACACGGCGAATATTGATCTTCATTTATAAAAGATACAAAAATGTTACCCCAAAAAAATTAGAAGACAACCTGAAAAAAACAAGATTTAGTTATCGGATATGATATCAATATTTAATTATCCTAAAATGAGACAGCAATGTTGGAATTCCGAACAGAAACAACTCCAAATTTTAATAGTAGACATGATACAGATAAAAGTTCACAAAAATTAGGACTCTCTCTGAGACACTTGACTCAAACTCTATCTCTAACCTGATTTGGACTCTCCTACACAATTAATCTAGAAAACAATATTTGGTGGTCTAGATTTGAAGCCAAGCCATCTCGATCTCGAGGAAACAACGTCGATCCACAGTCGGATCCTTCTCGATCCACACCGCCTCAACGTTGGCCCGCCAATATCTACGTTGAGTCGCCTTGAACCGTGCTGACTTACCTTGATTTCAACCAGATTCACGTGAATCGTACACGAGATTCGCCCAACCAAGGTAGCTGGTTGACCCCGATCGATCTCTTCCGACACAGCCCAGATTGTTTGCCCCTAGTTTTCTCCTTTCTCCGAGCGAATCATCTGCAAGGGCCTATATCTGACCACGCTCTCCCAACGGCACGTCCTCCATGCGGCAACAATTATGATCTTCATCTAAACTCTGATCACCAGTTGTTGGAATTCCGAACGAAAAAACAACTTGAAATTTTAACAATAAACTTCTTAATTTTTTCTTGGGATTGTCTAACTATATATAGACCTGTTACAAGTAAAAGTTGAACAAAAATCTGTTAAGCACTCTCTTTAAAACACTGGGACTCAAACTCTAGCTTTATCTTCAACTCTATCTCTAACATGGTTTGAACTTTCGTAAACTATTAATCTAGAAAACAAGATTATACTTAGCAACCACACTTAAAAGACGAACAGAAGACATCATGAAATGTATAATTACAAATCATAGTGTTCCTGCCTAGACAATAGACACCATGGTCGGGTGCCTGGTCGCCCAACTGGCAATCGAGTAGGCCTCTAGACGCCATTTTAAAACATCTTAATGATATAAGATAGATAACCTAAAATAACTTAGGAAACATAAGGTCCACATGATTATATTGATGAATCTATTCATAACTCTTCATTGGATTAATTCAACGAAGGGCTAGGGCGGCTGTCGGTGGTTGAATCTGGCAGATCTCCCGACACTTGTTTTAGTAGTCCGTAGAGTTTGTAGTTCGGTAATGGGCGCACAAATATTCAAGAGATGGTGGCAAATTGACACAGAGGTTTACGTGGTTCGGGCCGCCTGAGCGTAATACCCTACTCCACGGGGTGTGTTGCTATTGTATTGAGCGTCTAGGAGTGTCTGAGTGTGTCCGAGAGCGTGTCTCGCGTGTCTCACGTGTCTAAGAGTGCCCCCTGTGTATCGCCGACCAGTCCTTTTATAGCACAAGGACTGGTCGTTACACTGTTAGCATGGCCCGACATGTGGCCCCGGCGGTTACTAATGTTTGATACACAATAAATGAGGTTATTTACCCTTAATAGCGTGGTAATGGGCCTTAACAGTGCTGTTACTGGTATTAAGGGCCTTCCGATTGAGTGTCATTAATATGGTATTAATGATACTTAATCGGGTCTTGAAGTCTTTGATTACCCCTTGAAGGTCCGAGCCGTTGGGGGTCCACCAGTCTGATTGTTGAGGTTGAAGGTCTGGCGGTTCGGACACGTGGCAGCTCTGGAGCTTACCGTCGTGGACGGGTAGGTCCGGTGCTGTTGGACACGTGTCAGTACCGGAGCTTCCCTCTGTCTGGGGTTAGGTCCGGGGGTGCCATATTGGTATCTAGTCCGGAGCTTTCCCATGTGTGGGCGATAACTCCGATCTTATGATACACGTGGTGGCCCTGGGACTAACCATGTCGGGGAAGCATGTACTTATACGGCTGACATGTGGGGCCTTCGAAGGTCTTCAAATCTGGTAGATGGAGTTTCCTTGTGATCCTTGCAATCCCAAGGGGTATCCGGTATGCAAGGTACCGATAGTGGCCCCCTGGGCCCACCTGTGGGAGAAACTTTTTGGATGAAGTCATTCCGTCGGAGGTGGGTCCATTCTTTGATTTTTGAGCCGTGTCTTCAAGGGTCTTCGGATGTGCTGTTGGCGGTAGTTTGTAGTTAAACTAACGTCGCGTGGAATATCCTGGATGCGGCAGTGAGATCTTAGCGTGCGTATCTCACGCAATTGAAGCTCGCCGGTTCGCAATACGAAAATCGTATCAGTTCCGCGCGCCCTGTCAGGCCGCCGCCTTCTTGTTTCCCACCTTTCATGATGACAACCGTTCGCCTGGGGTAAGGACCTCGACTTGATCATCGGGGTGTCCCCGGGCCCCCTTGTCATTGGCAGGGTGAAGTTTTTGACTGGTATTGTCGGCTCCTCTGCGGTTTCCATCCAAGCGTTGCGGGGGCTTACTTAAGAAGGAAAGCACGCACCGTTTGGGGGTTCTTTACGCCTTTCATTCGAACTTGAGCTCAAATCCTCCAAACTTTTGCTTGCTTTTCATCTCGCCCCACTGTGCTGCGATGGAGTTGGGTCTTCGCCAGAGCCGCCTGAAGACTGACGGTGATTTGAAGAAGGTGCGGGCCCTCATGGGGTGGTCCCCTGACTTCTTAAACCACTTGGTCCGCGCCGGCAAGCTTCCTTTTGTGAAGGAGCACGCCGGCGACATGGTGTACTTCTCCGCGTACGCCATGGTGGGACTGATCCCACCTTTCTCCACTTTTTTCTTGATGCTCCTCGACTTCTATGGTCTGCAGCTG
Source organism: Tuctoria greenei (assembly GCA_036927565.1). Lineage (NCBI taxonomy): Eukaryota > Viridiplantae > Streptophyta > Magnoliopsida > Poales > Poaceae > Tuctoria > Tuctoria greenei. The sequence continues at coordinate 123,748,398 of JAYESD010000006.1, forward strand.
TACCACCTTGGCCCCCACTCCATTCTTCTAGTGTCAATCTTCGTCCACTTCTACGAGATGTGGGTGGGCATTCCCCCCTACGTTGATCTCTTTCGCACCTTCTTCACCGTCCAGACCACCGGCAAGAGTGACGAGTACCTTGACTTCTATTATTTTGTGAAGCGCAAGAAGTGCTCGTACAAGTACTTGCTGTCGTTCCCTTGTGGGAAGTGGGATGACTGGAAGAAGTTTTGGATCGTCATCAGGGTGGAGGAGCATGAGAAGCTGGAGCTGCCCGAGGGCCTCCCCAACATCGACACTGCAGCTTGGAGTGAAGCTCCGGTGTTATCAGACGCCTTCAACCCTGCTCTGACCAGGATCCGCCAATGCATGGAAGGAGGGGTGACTCCTCAGGCGGTATTTTGCAACTTCCTGAACAACAGGTGGGCTCCACTGAAGAAGAGGGAGAAGCTTGCTTGGGCCCTGAACAGTGTGCTGGACGACGACCAGATCGAGACCGGTTTGAAGTCCAATGGAGGACACAACTTTGGAGTTTCACCTCAAGAAGTTACAGCACATCATTGACGTCGAGGGTGACGACTTGACTTCACCAGCAGCTTTCCTCCCCCTCAACATGGAGGCAGAGTTCAGCAAAGAGCTCTGACGGAAGATGCCAGGGATTGACGACCTTGGTGTCATTGAGAGGCGTTCGATCACCGGGTTGGCAATCTCCGGAGCTTCCGAGGGTGGTCCCCCTTCTGTCCCGGAACAGAGAGTTGAAGTCGTGGGCAAGGGCAAAGAGTTGATCGAGCCCTCGAGCCGTAAAAGGAAGCTGAAGCACTCTGAAGGGAGGTCCGTCAGACCTGCTCCTTCCACGGTGGCTCTTTCTCCCCGGAGGGGAAGGTCTTCATCGGCGGCGACTACTCCAGCATCCACATCTCCCCGGGGTGCTAGCTCCGGCCATGCGGCTCTAGTACCAGGGCCAGTTGAAGGCTCTGGGTCCAGAGGTCCTTCCCGGTCGAGGGAGGCCTCAACCCGAGTGACACTGACAGCAGCAGCGAGCTCTGGGGAACCTTCCGGAGCCACCACGCCAGTGGCGACAGGGTCCGGCTCCGAGCGTCCGGAAAAGAGGTTCCGTGCTAACTGGTGCAGAAGCCTTCCGAGGTAATTTTTGATTTTTTACCTCAGTTGATTGTCTTTTGTTGTAACTGCGTTTTGAGTGTCTTCGTCCTTCATCCATAGAGTGCCCAAGAAAAGGGTTGAAGCTCTGGTTCTTGCAGCAGCTGCTGCGGCTGTGCAAGCGGAAGCTCCGACTCCAATTCCAGCGCCGCCCCAAGAGGTGGCTGAGGCTGCGGCAGCTGCGGCAGCTCTGGCGCCAGCTGTCATGGTCTTGGACTTTGACTCATCCCCATAAGCACCCGTGGTAGTGCCGGACCATGGGAATGAAGATGTACCAGCGACACCAGCCCCGAAGGTTGAAGCTCCGGGCTCAGATGCTGAAATGATGGACGCTCCGGCCTCAGAGTCGGAGGTAGCTGCAATTCAGGCCCTAGAGCCAGATGTTGTTGAAGCCCCGGCAGTCGAGCCGGTGGTTGATGAAGTCCCAGCGATAGAGCCGGGTGTTGATGAAGTCCTGGCGCTTGAGACGGTTGTCGAGGAAGCTCTGGCGGTAGAGCTGGTTGCTGCAAAAGTTCCGGTGGTAGAGCCGGTCGTCGAAGAAGTACTAGCGCCCGAGCCAGTTGCTGTAGAGGTGCCGGCGCTCGAGCCCATGGTGGTCGAGGCATTAGCACTGGAGCCGACGGTGGAGGAGGCGCCAACGTCAGAGCCAAACGTGGCTTCAGCTCCGACGGAATCTCCTACGCCCGTCCCGGAAGCAGTGGTCCCGGAGGTGCCCGCACCTGAGCCAGGGTGCCAAGATGAAGTTGTCGACCCCCCGCCTGAGGGGCCAGTTTTTGATGACCTAGCGGCGGGACCTCCAGAGCCAATCCGGAGGTCGAAACTTCTACTGCAGGACCTTCCTCGACGGCGGCCGAGGCTATCTCGGAGGGCGGCCCCAGTGCCGTGGAAGCTCAGGGGACCGCTCTTGTAGAGTGGGACCAATTTTTGTCACAGAGAACCCGCTGGGATCAGCGGAGATGACCCCGACAGGTCTTGACCCGATCCCCCTGTCAATGTCTATTGACATCGCCTGCTCTAGTCTTCGTCAGGTCCAGCTGGCTTTCTACCACGACAGCAAGGCCCTCGAGGAGGAGCGCCAAACTCTTAGGAGGTGTTGCAACCGGCTCCATTTCGAGACCAAGCTAGCGCAATCGAGGCTGGCTGACGATAAGGAGTGGGTGCAAAGGGAGAAGGTCTGCCTGGAATACTGGGGTAAGCTGCTGGATGAGAGGGAAAGCATGATGCGATCCCTTGACAACCAGTCCTGGGCCATCTACAAGCAGGCCAAAGCTGCTAATAGCGCGGCGGATGATCGCCAGGAGAGGCTCGATGCCATCCACGCTAGTCTCGTCAAACGCCGGGAGGCTCTTGAGGAGCAGGAGAGAAAGCTCGAAGATGAAGAGCAAAAACTCCCGGAGCTGCGGGACGACATCGTGAAGATGGAAGAAGAGCTTGTCCAAAAGATAGCTCTAAGTGACAAGAGTCTCGAGGAGCGCACCAAAAAATTGGATGAGCGCTCCGAGGAAGAGGAGAAGAAGGCCTGGCAGCAAGGACAAAACCTCTACAAGCAGGAGAATGTTGTCGCCGACAGGGAGAAGAAGGTGTGGGGCCGAGAGAAGGACCTGGTCAACCGCCAAAACGAGATCCACCTCCGGGAGGAAGAGCTCAACAGACTCAAAAGGCAGGTTGCTGAAAAGATTCAGCAGAACGCAAAGAGGTAGAGTGTCTTGACCGAGAGAATTTGGGGCTTGCGGTGGCCAAAAGATCCTTGGAGGAGATGCGAGGCACAAGGGCTGCAGAGTCCCAACAAGTTTGGGACTTCCTGGGCAAAGCCAATGACGCGCTGACGCCAATGGGTTTTAGTCCCGTGCTTCTGGATGATCCGGAGCCGGAGCTGGACCAGGCGTTGCAGGCGTTGAGCTCGACAGGCAACAAACTCACCAAGATGGGCGATGTCATCGCGGACCAGCTGGAGACCGAGGGACAATCCCTAGCGAAGGACATCACAGAATTCGTGCTGACGTGCTACACAAGCCGGGACCCTCAATTCCCCGTGGACCCGGTGCTTGAAGGCCCCATTGAAAGAGAGGGAGAAGCTGCCCAAGCCAGCGTATCGGAGGCTGCCCAGAAGGTTACCTTGTTCTTCCATAGGGTCTAGGACCATCTCTTTGTAGCTCCCACTTGTATTCTCTCTTCTTTTTCTCCAATTTTGTAATCTCTTGTCTCCAGATGAATGAAATCCAAGTTTTTTGTGAATTTCATTTTTTGTCTTCAACACCTTTGTCCAACTTGGCCCCCTGGTAGATGTACACAATTTGATTGTGAACATGTACCAAGAGGATGTAACAGTTGTAGAACGTAGGTTTGAAATCTTCAATAGTGGAGGACCCCTGAGGTTGTCGAAGCTTAGTGGCTCCAGCATTGACCATCATCGGAGCTTAGTAGCTCTGGCATTAGTCTCCATCAATGCGTAAAGCATCGACGGTTAGTCCTCTAGGGTGTCAGAGCGTGGTGGCTCCGGCAGTGACCTCTGTCAACACGTGGTGTGTCGACAGCAGCCTCCACTCTAGAGTCTTCCTACCATCTTTTCTTCACGTTGACGGCTGGCCCCCTAGCTTTACCGGACCTGAGTAGCTCCATTGACACTCGCTATCAATGTTTGAACATCGATCACAAGCCACCTAGAGGATGTCGGAGCTTTGATAGCTCTGACTTCATTCTCCATCATCATGAAATATTTATTTTTCCTGCACACTGAAGTTAAGAAAAACAGTAAAATCCATTTTCCTATATATAACTTCATTGTGACTTACTATTCCTGAGAAATTTTTAGGTCGAACACAATTCTAAATACAATCAAGTGCACTGCCTTGTTCCCTTCAGGTCCGATTGTTTCTGGATTCGCCTTACTTCGGTCTGCCGGGATGTAGGTAGAGTGGCGTACTTAGGGTGCATGACCAGGCTAAGTCGATAGCACACTCCGGTCCTAGATTGGCTTGGCGGCATTTAGACGAGTAGACCATCAACAATGTTTGGACCCAGAAGAATAGGCGATGCAACTTGAATTATACATGAACTGGTCGAGCTAAAGTTTCTTAAGAACTGCAAAACTTTGTTATAGACAAGAAAGAGAAAAATAAAAAATGTTGAGCTTGTACAAAATAAATGCACGTGGAGTCTGTTTTCACACAGTGATGTCTTTCATTATAGGTCCGGGGTACAAGGGAAACAAGTACACTCTTCGGGTACGGAACCAGACTAAGTGTGTCTTGTTTCTCGTTTGAACCAAGGTAGATAGTTTCACTTTTAGTTCTGAGACTGTGATAAGTGTTGCATGGACGTTGCGGACCTTACGGGGTAGGTCCGGCTGTCCTCCCGGAGGAGCTACCTGACTCTGTACAATGACTCTATAACATACATCACATGTAATTACAGACTCACCTCCGTGATATCAAGCGTAGAACTTATGGAGGTGCTCAATGTTCCAAGGATTAGGGAGAGGTGTCCCATCCTCGGTTGCCAAGTGAACGCATCCAGGACGTGATACTTTGATCACTCGGAAGGGTCCTTCCCAGCTGGGGGAAAGTTTGTTTAACCCTTCTCTGGATTGTATTCTCCGTAGCACCAGATCGCCTTCCTCAAGCTGTCGGCTGTGAACATGCCATTGGTGATAGCGCCGAAGAGCTTGGCGGTATCAGGCATTCCGAACAGCTGCTTGGCACCTTCCCTCTTCAAGGATGTCAAGGTCTTCACGTCGGAGCTGGTCCTGCGTGGCTTCGTCGAAGGTCTGGACCCGGAGCGACCCCAAGGTGATTTCCAGAGGAAGGACTGCTTTAGCTCCGTACACCAGGAAGAAGGATGTCTCTCTAGTTGACCGCTTTGGAGTTGTCCTGTTGGCCCATAGAGTGGGCGGAAGCTCTTCGATCCAGTTGGCTCCATGTTTTTTCAGGCGCTCATAAGTGCGCGTCTTGAGTCCTTTTAGGATTTCTGCATTTGCTCTACCGGCTTGGCCATTGCTTGCCGGGTGAGCTACGGAAGCATAGCTGACATGGATGCTGAGGTCTTCGCAATATCCTTGGAATGCAGAGCTTGTGAACTGGGTCCCATTATCAGTTATGATTTTACTCGGCACTCCAAATCTGCATACGATGGACTGCAAGAAGTTGATAGCTGATTGCTTGTTTATTGTCACAACTGAAGTTGCTTTCGGCCATTTGGTGAATTTGTCAATGGCAACATACAGGAACTTGTAACCTCCGATGGCTCTTGGGAAAGGTCCCAAGATGTCCATCCCCCACACAGCGAAAGGCCATGTAGGAGGTATCATTTGTAGAGGATGAGCCAGTGTGTGAATTTGTTTTGCATGAAACTGGCATGCTTCACATTTCTTCACCAGCTCAGTTGCATCCTGGAGCGCTGTAGGCCAGTAAAAGCCATGCTGAAAGGCTTTACCGACCAGCGTGCGGGAAGACGCGTGGTTCCCACACTCGCTTCCATGGATTTCTGTGAGGAGCTCGCAACCTTCTTCCTTTGTGATGCACCGCATTAGGACGCTGTTGGCACCGCGCCGGTAGAGATCCCCTTCTACCAACGTGTATCTTTTAGCCAATTTGACTATCCGGTCAGCGGATACATCATCATCAGGAAGGATATTGTCTTTCAAGTAGCTCCGAATCTCCGAGATCCATGCATCGGAGCTAGCTTGAGCATTTGAGTCTTGCGTGCTGGGTTGCTCGGAGCTTTCGGCAGCACCTACGACCCTTGATGGCTGCCATGGTAACAGGGCCATCAGGACCGCCAGCTTCGGGATGCTGGTCTCGCCTCCTTCGCTCAGTTCAGCGGGCTGAGCTGTGGGTTTTGACAACCTCCAGACGAAGGTTCCATCGGGAGCTGGAGCTCCGGTTGACGCTTTCGTCGAGAGTTTGTCAGCTTCAGCGTTATGGAGACGCTGGACATGGTGGAGTTCCAGGACTTTGAAGTCCTTCTGAAGCCTCTGGACTTCAAGGAGATAAGCAGCTAGTTGAGGATTGTTGCAGGAGCATTCACCCTTCACCTGTTTAATGATGAGCTGCAAATCTCCCTTGACCAACAACTGCTTGACACCATATGATAGTGCCACCTTTAGTCCGTAAATGAGTGCTTCATACTCCGCCATGTTGTTGGTCCCCTTGATGTCAAGGTGCACCATGTATTTAACCTTCTCCCCGGTCGGAGCGAGGAGAAGGACTCCAGCTCCGGCCCCCTGCTTCTGCATGGAGCCGTTGAAGTAGAGGGTCCAGTGAGGCTCGGTGAAGACCGGAGCCTTGAGTTCTGGCTTCTGATCACTAGGGCCCCCAGGGTTTGATGGGGAGGGGGTCCATTCCGCCACAAAGTCCGCCAGTGCTTGACTCTTGATCGCTTGTCTTGGGACGAAATCAAGATCGAATTCGGCCAATTCCGCTGCCCACTTTACAATGTTCCCAATGGAATTGGGATTATGCAAGATCGCACGCAGTGGATAAGAGGTCACCACTGAGATCTTATGAGCTTGGAAGTAATGGCGAAGCTTCCTGGAGGCGATAAGAACTGCATAGAGCAGCTTATGCACCTCTAGGTATTGAGTCTTGGCGTCATGGAGTACTTCGCATATGAAGTATACTGGGCGTTGGACTGTCTGGACCCTCCCGGAGGGGCCCGGAGCTTCTTCCTCATCGGACCAGACCCTCTCAGAGGGGTCCATACCTTCTTCGGGGATCTCCGGGTCCTTGCTGGAGGAACCCGAAGCTTCTTCTGGAGTGACCCGGACCCTCCCGGAGGGGTCCGGATCCTCTTGTTCAGCAAGAGTAACTCCTTGTGGATCCAAGTCTGGGGGCTGGGACCCAGACTCGCCTTCAGGAACCTCCTGACCCTCCTGGAGGGGTCTATATTCCTGAGCTTGTGAGGGTTCTGGTCTCTCCGCAACCAGGACCATGCTAACAACTTCGCCAGTTGCCGAAATGTAAAGCCGTATAGGCTCACCAGGGTTCGGAGCTACCAAGGTTGGTAGGGTGGTGAGGAGCTGCTTCAGCTCCTGGAACGCCTTTTCTGCTTCTTCAGACCATTGGAATGGTCCGGACTTCCTCAACAGCCTGAAGAAGGGAAGTGCCCGTTCCACCAGTCTTGAGATGAACCGGCTGAGGGCAGCTAGACATCCAGTCAGCTTCTGGACGTCCTTGATGTGGGCTGGTGGCCGCATATCTTCAATGGCTTTAATCTTCGCTAGATTCGCCTCTATGCCTCAGTGGTTTACCAAGAATCCAAGAAGCTTTCCGGAGCTAACCCCGAAGACACACTTTCCTGGGTTCAGCTTTGTGCGGGTGATCCACAGCTTGTCGAAGACAGCTTGCAAGGCGTCCAGAAGTGACTCCTTGTCCTTAATCTTGACGACGATGTCATCAACATACACTTCCACTACGTCTCTGATGAGCTCTCCAAAGGTTTTGTACATAGCTCGTACAAATGTTGAGGCTGCATTCTTGAGACCAAATGGCATGGCAATATAACAATACAATCCATCTACTGTGATAAAAGAAATGTGCTCTTCATCTTCCCTAGACATTATGATTTGATGGTACCTTCACACCCGGAGGTGGAATCCACTATCTGATCTATTCTAGGTAGTGGGAATGGATATTTTTGACATGCCTTATTCAATGTTGTGTAGTCGATACAGATCCGAAGCTTCCCGTCGGCCTTGAGTACAACGACTGGGTTTGCCAGCCATTTTGGGTGGAAGACTTCTCGGACGAATCCAGCTTCGAGCAACTTCTTCACTTCTTGTCGTATGAAGTTATGTCGCTCTACTGATTGCTTCCAAGGCTTATGATGTACAGGCCGAGCGTCAAGATGGATCTTCAGATTATGCTCGATCACTTCCCTAGGGATCCCAGACATTTGCGACGGTTGCCAGGCAAACACGTCAACGTTAGCCCGGAGGAAAGTGATGAGCACGAGTTCCTATTTGTCATTCAGACCTCCCGATATACGGTTGGTTTGAGCGGCATCGGAACCAATTTGGACGACTTTCACAGGAATGTCGGTGTCGCCGCTTGGTTGCACACGGGGTGCAGAGGTTGAGCCTCGTTGACGAATGCTCGGGGATTTCGGAGCTTGCTCCTGCCTAAACTCTTCCTCCTGCGCTGTAGCGAGCGCATGAAGTTCTTCCAGAGCAGTCACTCCAGCAGTGCGGTCTCCGTGGATTCAGAGAACACCAGCTGGTGTTGGCATTTTCAACACCAAGTAGCCATAATGAGCAACAGCCATGAACTTGTATGGGGCTGGCCTGCCCAGAATGGCGTTGAAGAGTAAGTTGACCTGAGCAACATCAAAGACTAACTTTTTAGTGCGATAATTCTCCCGTGTCCCGAAGGTCACGGGGAGAGTAATGGCACCAAGTGGGGTTATGGCCCCCGAACCTACTCCAGAGAAAGGTCTAGAGAGGCGAAGGTCTGAAGGTCGGAGCTGAAGCTTGACGAAAGCTTCGAAGCTTATGAGGTTCAGCCCCGAACCTCCGTCCACCATTACATGGTGGATTTGGATGTTGTTGATGGTCGGAGATTCCATCAATCGGAGTTGACCAGCTTCGATCATATTCCGAGGGCAGCCCGACGCGTCGAAAGTGATGGCGATATCCATCCACTTCCGGTGTGGCTCCGCCCTGGCGGTGGGAGCTACCGCAGCCACGTCCCGTCGCATGGTCTTGAGGACACGGTGGAAAGTGATGTCCCACGAACCACCAAAGATGGTGTTCATGGTCTTCCGACGTTCATTGTCGGAGACTTCAGAGTCATCGTCGACGGAGGTGTACACAACCTTCAAGACCTTTTTAGGGTCCTGAAAACCTAACTCCTCTTCAGACGGAGCTTTGTCGACTTTCTGTTTTTCTTCCCTTTGTCGGAAAGGAACTTCTTCCTGGCGCTTGTTGTAGCGCTCGACAAGGTTATGGACCTCTTGGCAGTCTTCCAAGTTGTGGCTGTTCGACTTATGAATAGGACACCACATTTTGGAGTTGCCACCATCTTCAGATGAAGGTCGAGTTCGTTTCTCGGGACGTGGCCCCCGGCCACCCGGAGCTGCAGCAGCTGCAGCAGTAGGTGTGCCAGCCGACGGCTTTTTCTTGCCGTTGTACTTTTTCTTCTTTTTTCCACTCCCGGAGGTAGTGGCTTCGCCCTTGGATGATTTTTTATCCTCCAGAGGTGGTTTGGAGTGCATTTCACGACCCTCCGCAGCTTTAGCACACTTGTCTGCCAAGCTGAAAAGCTCCGTGACGCTGGTTATCTCCTTGATCGCCAGCTTCTCCAGCATCTTCTTGTCTCATACACCCTATCTAAATACCACAATAACAGAGGCACTAGAGATAGAAGGAATAGTGTTTCATACCTGGGAGAACCTCTGGATGAAGGAACGCAGAGATTCTCCCCCCTTCTGCGTAACAGCAAAAAGGTCCAGTTTGGTGCCTCATCGGGTGTATGAACTCCCGAAATTGGCGGTGAACTGTTGGCACAATTCCGCCCAGCTGTTGATGGAGTTGGATGGAAGGCTCATGAACCAGGACCTGGCGATCCCAGTTAAAGCCACGGGGAAGTAGTTGGCCATTACGGCCTCATTACCTCCGGCTGCGAGGATTGTAGTGGAGTAAATCTGGAGAAACTCAGCGGGATTGACAGTCCCATCAAATTTCTCCGGCGGGTGAGGTCAGAACTTTTGTGGCCATCTGACCATGCGCAAGTGCATGGCCAGGGCAGAACAGCCTCCTCCTACTCCCTCGGGAGCAAGACTGTCACGAGCCTCTTGCCTTTCGCGAGCACGCTCGATATGGACACGACCGTCCTGTTGACGGTAACAGCGATCAAGCTCCGCCCGGAGGTCGTGAGTTGAGAGCCTGGTTACCGTATGGGTGCGTCGCGCCCCGGCAGGCAGCGACGTAACTTGTTGAGACACATCATGCCTCCTATTTTGAGAAGCGTGCATACCAAGTTTGTCTGACAAAGTCCGAGGCTGCGATGTGGCCCACCCCGAGGGGGAGGACCTTGGTTGCTGATGCGGTCGGCTGCTGCTACAACCAGGTGTTCCACATCAGCCCTCCATTGCTCCATTGCGCCCTAGGATGCACCCGGAGGTGGTGGGCGTTGGAGAAGAGCACGCGCTGCATGGAGGGCGTGTTCGGGGTTGTTGTTATTCGCTGATGCAGTGACCGACGCATATGCTCTGTCCCGCTGTCCAGCTTGATTTGCTGGTGCATGCGGTGGAGGCGGAGGCATGACTCCTGCTGGAGCCACGGCATCGGCTGGTTGTTGCATGTTGGAGGGATTGCCTCCAGCAGGTTGCGCAGCGAGGTTGCCGTTGGACGATCCAGCAGCTCAGTTCACCATTCTTGAAATCTCGGGCACCCCCTACCTGGCGTGCCAACTGTCGGTGGTTGAATCCGACAGATCTCCCGACACTAGTGTTAGTAGTCCGTGGAGTTTGTAGTTCGGTAATGGGCGCGCAGAGATTCAAGAGATGGTAGCAAATTGACACAGAGGTTTACGTGGTTCGGGCCGCCTGAGCGTAATACCCTACTCCACGGGGTGTGTTGCTATTGTATTGAGCGTCTAAGAGTGTCTAAGTGTGTCCGAGAGCGTGTCTCGCGTGTCTCGCGTGTCTAAGAGTGTCTGAGTGTGTCCGAGAGCGTGTCTTGCGTGTCTAATAGTTCCCCTTTGTATCGCCGACCAGTCCTTTTATAGCACAAGAACTGGTCGTTACACTGTTAGCCTGGCCCGACATGTGGCCCCGACGGTTACTAATTTTTGATACACAATAAATGAGGTTAATTACCCTTAATAGCGTGGTAACGGACCTTAACAGTGCCGTTACTGGTATTAAGGTCCTTCAGATCAAGTGTCATTAATATGGTATTAATGACACTTAATCGGGTCTTGAAGTCTTTGATTACCCCTTGAAGGTCCGAGTCGTTGGGGGTCCACCAGTCTGATTGTTGAGGTTGAAGGACCGACGATTCAGACACATGGCAGCTCTGGAGCTTACCGTCGTGGACAGGTAGGTCCGGTGCTGTTGGACACGTGTCAGTACTGGAGCTTCCCTCTGTCTGGGGTTAGGTCCGGGGGTGCCATATTGGTATCTAGTCTGGAGCTTTCTCATGTGTGTGTGATGGCTCCGGTCTTATGATACACGTGGCGGCCCTGGGACTAACCATGTCGGGGAAGCATGTCCGGATACGGCTGACATGTGGGGCCTTCGGAGGTCTTCAAATCTGGTAGATGGGGTTTCCTTGTGATCTTTGCAATCCCAAGGGGTATCCGGTACGCAAGGTACCGACAACGGCTATGCATATAAGCCTCTTACACATGACTAAAACTAGGACTCTTCTTCTTAAATAGACTTGGACTCTAATGTGTTGGGTCCTGATCTAGACACCCTGTAATCTCTATTCTATTATATAAAACATGATTAACTCAACAATCACTCTCTTAATCATGTTTTCTAGTACACACCTGATGGCTTTTTGTACCTCGACCGCCTAAACGGACGGATTGGACACCGTTCTAAGGTACGATGACCAAGTCAACACATGGCCCCTGACTGGGTACTCGAGGGGCACCCCGGAGCAAGAGGGTTTCTATGCGATGCAGGGTTCTCAGAGTATAAATCCCTTGATCTTGAAGATAGGACAACTCGAGGAAAAACGCACGGCGAAATCAGTACTAGTCGGAGGTCCAAACACCAACTGTTCGCACGCCCGATCAAGGATTGTCGTGTGTTCCATTCTCTACTTCCTCGATGGCTTCATCACGCCAAACTTTCGTGCCGTTAGGAAGGTCTTATTTGGCGACTTCAAGTTCACTGCTGATAGTGGTGATGGGCAGGAGGTCGCCACCACCTTTCTCCATGCCATGCCCTCTGTCTGTGGAGCCTAGACTTCTTCGTCAGCGATTTTGGCACCCTATGTATCTCGAGCACGAGACCTGCCATCCTGCCTATGACAGACAGGACGACAGACGACTCCGACGCAAACACTGCCATCAGCATCTCAGCATCCTCTTATATAGGGACGGTCGAATATGCTCCGACGACCCCCACCCCTTCCACGACGACCTGGAGGTCAAAGTCGTCACGACGGCCATCCATACCTTCCTACGGTGGTCGGGGATCACGTTCGACCGGTCGGACCATCCCGACCACCTCTCACAGCCCGTGTGTTTTCCTTTAATCACGGACCCGATAGTCGGCCCCAAGCGCCTAACCAAAGTGATGATGGATGACGGGAGTGGACTCAACATCCTATATGGAAACTCTATACGTAATTGGAATATGGTGCTATTGCCTTCGCCCGACTCGATTCGACTAGCAGAAGCACGGAGCCATCGGGGTCGAGATCGACAAGGTTCTTAAGCTGGTTTCATCGAGGAGGTACAACACCCAGAATGGCTGGCTAGTCCCATGCTTGAGTACACGAGCTTCAACAAGGCATGCCCAAAAGATCATTTCCCTCCACCTCGCATCGACCAGGTCATCGACGTCACCGTAAGGCTAGTCCCGTGCTCGACTACACGAGCTTCAACAAGGCATGCCCAAAAGATCATTTCCCTCCACCTCGCATCGACCAGGTCATCGACGTCACCGCAAGGAGCGAATTCATGTGCTTCGTAGATGCCTACTCATGATATCACCATATTGCCATCCACGAAGAGGAGCGGTTGGGCACCACGTTCATCACTCCTTTTCGGTTCTTACTGCTTTTTAGGCTGAATAAAGTGGGAATGACATACCATCGATCCATGCAGAAGTGTTTCTAGCAACAGGTCGAGCGGAAAATCGAGGTCTACGTCGATGACATCATGGCAAAGTCTAGGAGGGCATCGAGCCTCATCATTGTATTAGAGTGAAAATGATTGGATTAGGGTTTCACAAATGAGTGCCAAGGGTACATATAGCCTCTAGGGCTAGATACATGGGTCTGGCCCAATAAACCCCACATACACAGTCCAACACCCCCCTGCCGAAGTCCCAACATCTAGTTGTGGCAGATGTTGAGACTGGACCGAAACTCGGAGAACAACGACAAAGGGAGACCCTTCGTGAAGATGTCGGCAAACTGTGATGTCGTCGGGATGTGGACACTCGAACCTCGCCACGGGCAACGCGCTCACGAACGAAGTGGAGGTCGATCTCCACATGCTTTGTGCACTGATACTGAAAGGAGTTGGTGGAGAGGTAGATGACGCTGACGTTGTTGCAGTAGACCAACGTGCTCCGGGCGACAGGGGAGTGGAGCTCCTAAAGCAGCTGCTGGAGCCAGGCGGCCTCAGCCATGCCGTTGGCCACCACGCGATACTCCGCCTCAGCACTCGAGCGCGACACCACCGACTGTCGCTTCGAGGACCAGGAGACAAGGTTACCGCCCAGGAAGATGGTGTAGCCAGAGGTGGAGTGATGGGTGTCCAGACAACCCACTCAGTTAGCGTCAGTGTAGATGACCAGCTTAGAAGTCGAGTCACCCCGAAGGAGGAGGCCGTAGTCGAGGGAGCCGCGCTGGTACTGAAGGATCCGCTTCACAGGAGTGAGATGTGGCTCCCGCGGGTCATGCATGTGAAGGCACACCTGCTAAAACGCATAGGAGATGTCCGGCCTGGTGAAGGTGAGGTACTGAAGAGCACCCGCAAGTCTCCTGTAAGAGGTGGGGTCAGCGACAGGGACGCTATCGACGGGGGAGACCTTCGCCTGAGTGTCCACCGGAGTAGAGCATGACTTGCAATCAGCCATGCCCGCTCGCTAGAGGATGTCCAGGCAATACTGTCGCTGGTGGAGAAATAGGTTGCCTGGGCGGTGCTCGACTGTAATGCTGAGAAAGTGGTGGAGCTGGCCCAGATCCTTCATTGCGAACTCCCGCTGCAGGGCGGAGATCGTGCACTGAAGGAGCGCCGGACTAGACGCCGTGAGGACGATGTCGTCGACGTAGAGGAGGAGGTACACAATGCCCCCCTCACGGCAGTAGACGAAGAGCGAGGTGTTCGACCTGGCCTCGACGAAGCCAAGGGAGGCCAGGAAGGAGGCGAACCGGCTGTACCAAGCCCGAGGCGCCTGCTTCAGACTGTACAGGGACTTGTTTAGCCGACAGACCTTCTGTGGGCGAGCTGAATCAACAAACCCTGTCGGCTGACTACAGTACACTGTCTCCGTCAGCGTGCCGTGGAGGAAAGCGTTCTTGACATCCAACTGGTGGACAGGCCAAGAACGCGAGAGATCCAGCGACATAACGGTTCGAACCGTCGCCGGCTTCACCACCGGGCTGAAAGTCTCGTCGTAGTCGACACTAGGGCGCTGAGTGAAGCCCCGAAGAACCCACTGAGCCTTGTACCTCTCGAGAGACCCATCCGCCTTCCTCTTATGCGTGAATACCCACTTGCCCGTGAAAACATTGCCACGACCAGGACGGGGAACCAAGTCCCAGGTCCGGTTGGCAAGCAAGGCCGCATACACTTCTTTCATAGCCTAACGCTAGTGTGGATCAGCGAGAGCGCTACGGACAGAAGAGGGGATAGGCGAGATGGGTGAAGAGGCAGGCGGCGGAGAGGTCGTGGAGGAGAGGACAACCCTGGAGAACCGCTCCACTGGACGGAGGACCCCAGCGGCACGCCTTATCACTATCGGGTGAATGTGGCTAGGGTCACGGTGGAGCAGTGGCGGGTGGTACACCGGGGGCTCGATGCGGAAGGAGGTCGAAACACCAACCCGCGCTCGTCGCAGATAGACGTGAGCGGGTACTCCATGCAGGAGCCGCACGTGGCGCAGTAGGGGGTGTCAGGGCCACGCGTGGTGCCGCAGGGGACGTCGGGGCCGCGCGTGGTGCAGTAGGCGAAGTCGGGGACGCTGGTGCCGCACGTGGCGCAGCAGGGGACGTCAGGGCCGCGCGTGGCGCAGTGAGCGACATCAGTGACACGGGGGCCGCACACGACACAGCTATCGATGTCGGTGACGCTGTGACAGTGCAAGGCGGAGCTGGAGGTGTCGAGGACACTGGGGCCACACATGGCACAGTTGAAAGTTGCCTACAGGGGGGTGAATAGGCTAATCGACCTAAAATGACTTAATAAAACGAGATCAGTACTCAGGGGGCGAACTAGACCGGTCCACGTGCAGGGAAAACCTAAAAAGTGTTTCTAACAAGTTTGGTTGGACTTTCATGATGCGAAAAGTGTTAGAATGATTCAGTGAACCTTAGCCAGTTATATGGCAAGTATGAAGCTAAGGATCACAATGAAACAAGAGTGATGAACACCAATGGTAAAGCTAACCCTAGAAGCAATGTGCGATAAATGAAAGCGATGTACACAAGGGACACAAGGATTTTATCCCAAGGTTCGATCCCACACAGGAATCTACGTCCCCGTTGAGGAGACCACGAAGGACCGGGTTCAAAAACCCTTCCCTCACCAAGTTTACCACAAGGGCCTAACTTGGTTCTCCACTATCACTAGGGTGAATACAAGATTCATTGGGGCTTCTCGCAATCTGAGGCTGCCACCACAAATACAATCTCAAATCACAAAGAATGACTCAAGTCACAGATCACAAATATTCAACAAGTGCAAGAGATCAAATCGAGAGCCTAGAGCGGTGTTCTTCCTCTTCTTCACCTCACCAAACCCTAATCCACACAAGAATTTGTTTTAGAGGGAAGGTAGGCAAGAAGGAGGCTTTTGGAGGCTCAAAGTTTGTTGTGGTGACGCTAGGGTTTCAAAGTTCTCAAGTTTTGGTTCAAATGAACCCAGGGGTCCTCTATTTATAGAGGTTCCCCGCCCATACTGCTGACTTCAGCAGATGGGCGGACTAGTCCGGCCTGCGGCCCGGACTAGTCCGGCCTTTGGGACCACTGACGTCCCTGACAGCTGTCGCACTGCGCGGCAATCGTCACGCTACCCTCCAAACTTCAAATTCAAACGATCACTTCATAACGGACTAGTCCGGTCCACACCGGACTAGTCCGATCTCACACAAAACCTTTTGTTCCTTGTGAAAACGGACTAGTCTGGAGACCACGGACTAGTTCGGCCTCCCAGACTTAGTCGCTGAAGCACCTAACTCTCACCAATCTAGAATAGTCTGGCCCCCAGGGCGGACTAGTCCGATCTCAGTCAGGACCTCTTGATCCGGACTAAAACAGACAAGTCCGTGGTTTTGGTACTTAGTCCCGAAAACCCACTCCATGACTACCCAGACTAGTCCGTCCCGCTACGGACTAGTCCAAAGTCAGTCACACCCTTCTGGTCCGCCTGAAAACGGACTAGCCTGGCTAGGAGCGGACTAGTCTGGCCACCAGCACGGACTAGTCCGACCACTCCTCCCAGAGTACTCTAACACTTTTCTCTCAATAGGTTTTGATCTCTAAACCGCTTTGAGCTCCCAACTTGATCTCAATGCACTTTATGCACACATCCTCATACATGTATGGCTAGTCTAAACTCGACACGCTAGAAACCCTTGTTTCTTCTTTTCGAGTCGACATCGCCATTTTCATCCTTTTCCTTTTTGAGGGTTTGTGTTTCCACTTGAGTGCACACATGTGCTTAAGATCACTGAGCTCCTTAGTTACTTAATTGTCGTCATCAATCATCCAAAACCCACGGGGATCGTAGATGCACTTTCAATCTCCCCCTTTTTAGTGATTGATGACAACACATTAAGTCTTCACATATAAGAGTATAAATTTTGGTTTTCATAACGTGCGGGTGTATGAGTGACTCCCCCTCAATGAATGCATCATAAAAAGAAGATTGAGGAAGTCCTTCATACACACACGCGTTATGGTGGGGTGCCTACGTGTTGTGCTCAACATTTGTGACAAGACATATTAAATATGAATATGATCAAAAGATAGACATTCAAAGCATCTATTGATATTAAACATTCAATACATATTCTTGCACAAATTTAATCACCCGAATGACATAAATATTACAATAAGAAGTGCAACATGTCCAAGGATCCAAAAGATAGAGTGTTACCCCCTCTAACCCCATCCATCTAACTCTCCCCGAGTGCTACCCCCTCTAACCCCATCCATCTAACTCTCCCCATCTAACTCTCCCCCTTTGGCATCAAGACACCAAAAAGGAAAATAAGAGGGGAATAATGAGGCCCAAAGTCTAGTCATCATCCGTGCCGCTCTCCTCGCTATCGGCCGCCTTATCACCATGAAGATGGCATTGAAGCACTTAAAGAAAGCGCTCATTGACTAAGGTGGAGGTGGAGATGGAGGTGCCAAGGGGTGAGGTGCTGGCATCGCAGAGTGAGAGGGGGCTCCGCATTCTTCCGGCGCGGAGGAGGCGGCACAAAGAGTGGCGTCTGTGGGTGAAGCGGGCAATGAGTCACATCCTTGACAAAGGTCAAGCTCGACACCTTCTCGATGAGACACATAATGTATGGTGCATACCCACAAGCACGATTAGGGGTATGCGAGATGTTGAAGATGTCGTCGAAGATGTAGTCGACGAGATTGAACTTCTCATCACCATCAATAAGAAGGAGCAGGTGCCTTAGGCTTCCTTGGATCACCCGTGCATCACCATCCTTGGGTGCTATGGTCCTCCTCAGAATCCTGTTCAGAATGCTATAAAATGGCTTGATGTTGCGAGCAAGCCCGACATCATATTGAACATGACTGGGATACATGTAGGCCAGCTCATCTCTATCTACGGCCTTGAGGTTAGAAATAATGATCTCATGATCCAAATGGGCCTCAAGTCCGAGAATCTTGACAAACTCCACAAAGGTGACTGAATACTGCTCCCATGAGTCATCCAAATGATCCGTCTATCACCTTGAGTGGTGAAGTAGATGGTAGAGTAGAACTGTAGGATGACCTCAACATTCCAGTTGTACCTGAATTCCATTATGACCTTGAGCTCATGACGCTCGGCTACCTCAATAACTGCATCAAAAGCAGAGTGCTCCTTCTGGGCCATATAGTCCAAGTCAACCCATTGAGCTTCAATCACCGGCTTCTTCATCATCTGGTAGACCAGACGGTAATAGTCACAATGAAAGTCGCACCAAAACTTGGGGTCGGCGGTGCTCCTTTCATACTTGTAGACTTTTTCAGTTCTCAATTTCCTTGCCTTGTCTGCTCCTTTCCCATGGAAGACATTTGCAGCCAACTCACGCTGCCGATTAGGGTTCCTCTCAGGAGTGTGAACTTCCAAGAGACCAATGGGTTTGGCCTGCCCCTTCTCCTTTATGACCACGCCCTTGACCTTCTTTGCCGGTACCTTCACAGAGGGCTTCCTTTTCTTGGGCTTTGCAGGAGCCGGGTCCTTGCCCTTCTTCGGATCTCTCTCGATCCGATGTTTTGCAACTTCTTCTTGGGCTTGTTCGTTAGCCCTTTCCTTCTCTCCCATTGTAACTAGCCTCTTCCGCTTAGAAGCTTGCGCTGCGGCAGCCTGAGAGTTATGAGCCTCTCGCTCCTCTCGCTTCTTCCGGAGCTCCTTGCAGGACTCCTCTAGGGCACGTGCCAAAGCTTCATCTTCGTTGTAGGCCGTAGCTGCAGCCTTAGACGCCCCGAGGGCTTGCAGTTGCTTGGTTGCCTTTGCTTTCTCTCGCTGCTCGAGGTGCTTCTTAACAGCCTCAACCTCTGCCCGTGCCCGTTCTTCACCAAGGCGATGCTGCTCCACCTCCCACTCGGAGTCTGTGGGGGGAGAAGCGGATCGGGGAGGAGCTGTCATTGCTGCTGAAATGGGAAGAAGGCATAAGATAGAAGGTCAGGAAAGTGGAATAGTGCGAAAGAAATCACGAGAAAAGTCAAAGTTGGAGTTTGTCCTATGTACACCGGACTTGTCCGCCCCAGGGGCAGACTAGTCTGGGTTGCACAGGATAAACCCTAACCCTAACGTTTTTTCGAGAAATCGTTGAATCAAGTCGCAATATTCCTAGACTATGATCACAAGGGTACTAGAAACAACTTTGATGAAGAGGCACCTATCAAAAACTTAATGAATCAAGAATGAGGAAAGTTTTTGAAAAGTGAGGAGTACCTCTTCAAATCTTGAGAAATCGACGAGATCGGGGATGGATCGCGTCGAGAATGACTGGTAAAGGTCTCCCATGCCTCCAAAAGGGTCCAATGCACGGATTGGAATCGGTTTTTGGTGGAGGAAATTGAAAATCGCCCAAAAGGTGGAGTTTTTCGAGCGTGACGGAGAGAGAGAGGCAAATGAGCGGGAGAGGAGGGGTCGGGCCGACTCCTGGGGGTTTAAGTCCCCACGGGCCGGACTAGTCCGGTGTAGCGGCCGGACTAGTCCGGTCAGCGGACCAGACCCGGACCAGAACGGATCCAGACTTGTCCGGCCATAGGGCGGACTAGTCTGGTCCTAAAAGGTTGAAAGCATATATATTTGAGTTTTAGCCACTATTGATGATCCTTTTGGACATATTGCCACAACAAAACTTTATGAATATGGTCAGTAAGAAATCAACAATCAAACTATGACCATAACTCACAAAGTCAATAGTTTTTCAAATATTTTGAAGAAAATCGAGATAGAGATTAATTTCTCAAACACATGTGTTCTTTTAAATAAGGAGTAAAGTAAAAATTCAGATGTGCATGTTTCAAGCCACATTTCGAGAATCTAAGATATTGAGCTCACTCCTAAGCTCATAAAAACGCTTCTCATCTAGGGGCTTGGTGAATATATCGGCTAGTTGGTTCTCGGTTCTTACATGGGAAATCACTATATCCCCCTTCAAGGAATGATCTCTCAAGAAGTGGTGTCTAATATCAATGTGCTTTGTCCTCGAATGCTCAACCAAATTATGGGCTATTTTGATGGCGCTCTCATTGTCACATAGGAGTAGAATATGGCGCAAGTTTATACCATAATCCCTTAGAGTTTATCGCACCCAAAGAAGTTGTGCACGACAACTTCCGACTGCGACATACTCCGCTTCGGTTGTGGAAAGAGCAATGGAGTTTTGTTTCTTGGAGGACCAAGACACTAAGGATCTACCCAAGAATTGACATGTCCTGGATGTGCTCTTTCTATCAACTTTGCATCCCGCATAATCCACATCGGAGTAGCCAATAAGGTTAAACTTGGATCCTTTGGGGTACCAAAGTCCTAGGCTCGGTGTGTGAACTAAATATCTAAGAATTCTCTTAATGGCAGTCAAATGACACATCTTAGGTGCAGCTTGAAAACGTGCACACATACACACACTAAGCATAATATCGGGTCTATATGCATAAAGATATAACAAAGAACCAATCATAGAATGATATACCTTTTGGTCCACACTTGGACCATCTTCGTTGAGGTCTAGATGTCCATTAGTTGCCATTGGAGTCTTGATGGGTTTGGCCTTGTCCATGTCAAACTTCTTTAATATGTCTTGAGTGTACTTTGTTTGACTTATGAACGTGCCTTCTTTGAGTTGCTTGACTTAGAAACCTAAAAAGAACTTCAACTCCCCCATCAAGGGCATCTCAAATCTCCCTGTCATTATCTTAGAAAACTCATCACAAAACACTTTCTTAGTAGAACCAAATATGATGTCATCGACATATATTTGGCACACAAAGAGATCATCATTAAAGTGCTTTGTAAAGAGAGTATAATCAGCTTTTCCTATCTTAAAACCATTTTGAATCAAAAGGTCTCTAAGGCACTCATACCAAGCTCTAGGAGCTTGTTTGAGGCCATAGAGAGCCTTACGCAATTTGAAGACATGGTTTGGGAAGTCTTGGTCTTCAAAGCCCGGTGGTTGCTCCACATATACTTCCTCCTTGATTGGACCATTTAGGAACACACTCTTGACGTCCATTTGGTAAAGCTTAAAATCATGGTGAGTAGCAAAGGCAAGTAATATACGAATTGACTCTAGCCTAGCTACGAGTGCAAAGGTTTCATCAAAATCCAAACCTTCGACTTGTGAGTACCCCTTGGCCACAAATCGTGCCTTGTTCCTTGTTACCACACCATGCTCATCTTGCTTGTTGCGGAACACCCACTTGTTGCCCACAACATTTGCTTGTGGACGCTTGACAAGCTCCCAAACTTTGTTCCTCTCAAAGTTGTTGAGTTCCTCTTGCATGGCCACCACCCAATCTGGGTCTCTCAATGCGTCTTCAACCTTATGGGGCTCCAAAGAAGAGACAAAAGAGTAATGCTCACAAAAGTTAGCAACACGAGAACGAGTGGTCACCCCTTTTGTAATGTCTCCTACGATGTTGTCAACGGGGTGATCCCGTTGAACACTTTGATGCACACGAGGATGTGGAGGTTGAAATCTTGAGTCATCATCATCCTCTTATTCTTCTTGGTCTCCCCCTTGATGAATGCTTCCCTCTTAGCTTTCGTCTTCTTGATCATGTTGAGGTGCCACTTGTCCATCTTCAACTTGGTCATGTGGGGGTTGACTTGCATCATCTTGTGGATGATCACTTGAGTTTTGAGGTTGTTCTTGTGGACAAATATCTCCAAGTGCCATCCTTCTAAGAGCCTCTTGTGGAGGGTCTTCTTGATCTAACACACTTTGATCAACTTGCTCCACTTGGGAGCCATTAGTTTCATCAAACACCACGTCGCGTGTTATTTCAACAATCCCGGAGGATTTGTTGAAGACACGGTAGGCGTGGGTGTTTGAATCATAACCAAGCAAGAAACCTTCATCGGACTTTGAAGCGAACTTCGAAGTCCTAGGCTTCTTGTTGAGAATATAGCATTTGCTCCCAAAAACACGAAAGTAAGAGACATTGGGTTTCTTACCAACTAGAAGCTCGTAGGGGTTCTTCTTGAGAAGGCGGTGAATGTACAATCGGTTGACGGCGTGGCAAGCGGTGTTAACCGCGTCTGCCCAAAAACAGTCCGATGTCTTGTACTCATCAAGCATCGTCCTTGACATCTCGATGAATGTCCTATTCTTCCGTTCTGCCACCCCATTTTGTTGAGGGGAGTAGGGGGCTGAAAATTCATGCTTGATGCCTTCCTCATCCAAGAACTCTTCCACTTGAGTGTTCTTGAACTCGGTGCCGTTGTCGCTTCTTATAGCCTTGATTCTTGAGGTGAACTCATTTTGAGCTCTCCTCAAGAACCTCTTGAGGACACCGTGAGTTTCATCCTTATCATGCAAGAAAAATACCCAAGTGAAATGAGAAAAATCATCAACAATAACAAGACCATATTTGTTACCGCCAATGCTAATGTAGGTTACTGGCCCGAAAAGGTTCATATGTAGCAGTTCCAAAGGTCTTGTTGTCGTTATGATGTTCTTGGAGGGGTGCTGAGCTCCCACTTTCTTCCCCGCTTGCCAAGCGCTACATGGTCTATCTTTTTCAAACACAACATTTTTCAAGCCATAGATGTGCTCGCCCTTAAGAAGCTTTTGTAAGTTCCTCATCCCAACATGGGCTAGCCTTCTATGCCAAAGCCATCCCATGTTGGTTTTCGCCATTAAACATGTGTCAAGTTGGGCTTTATCCGCGGTAAAATCCACAAGATAAAGCTTTCCTTTGAGCACACCCATAAAAGCGATTGAGTCATAACTTCTCCTAAGGACGCTCACACCCTCATTAGTAAAAACACAATTATAACCTTTGTCACATAGTTTTGATATGGACAAATGTTATAGTCTAAAGAATCAACATGCAAAACATGAGAAAGAGTATGTTGGGGGGAAATTTCAATTTTACCGGAGCCAAGGATTTTCCCTTGGCTATTGTCCCCAACGAAGATCCCTTCACTTGGATCATTGTTTTGTTCATACTCCACGAACATCTTTCTCTCTCCGATCATGTGGTTGGCGCATCCACTATCGAGCACCCATTTGGATCCACCGGAGGAGTATGCCTACAAAACAAGATTATGCCTTCCTTTTAGGTACCCAAGCGGAGTTGGGTCCTTTGATGTTAGTAGTAAGGCACTTGGGCACCCACACGCAAGGCTTGGGGTCTTGCGGAGTGGCCCAACATACTTAGCAAAGACTTTGCCATACTTGTTCCTCATTAGAACATTAGATGCAACAAAATCATGAAAGAGAGGATGTTGTTTAGTTTTAGGCATATCTTTGCTTGTTGAAATGTTCTTCCCAATTTTAGTTGCGGATGTGCTTCCCTTGACAAAGACAATCAAGTCTTTGCCATACTTGGAGGTTTTAGCATTTTGCTTTCCGCCTCTAGTATAACCAAGACCATCTTTGACATAGGGAGATCTTGTGTTGGTGTATGCACTTCGTGCATACGCCACCTTCTCTTTGTCAAAGATTCCACCCTTAGGTGCTTGTTTGTCTAGAGTCAACTTAAGCTCATCCTTTAATTTAAGAATCAAGTTAGAACATTTGCAAGTGGAGATTGTTTCGGATGCAACCTTTAAGGAGGGTGAGCTTTTGGAGGAAGAGGCTACATTAATCTTGAGGGACTCAACTTGAGTTTCAAGGATCTTGTTAACTTTTGACAAGTTGCCAAGTTCGTCCTTGAGCTGGTGAGTCTCTTCGTCATCCGTTGGTTTGTCTTGGTAGACAAGCATCTCCTCTTGGGTTGCTTGGATATCATTGGTCGAGACTTCGTCATACCCCACTCCGGCCATCTTCTCTCTGAGTTGTTAGACTCTTTGGGAGAGTCCTTGCTCCGATACCAATTGAAAGTTGCCTAGAGGGGGGGGGGGTGAATAGGCTAATCGACATGAAATGACTTAATAAAACGAGATCAGTACTCAGGGGGCGGACTAGTCCGGTCCATGTGACGCCCGGTTCCGGAAATGAACCAAGCTAACGCATATGTGTGCCCAGGATGTTCAACACACATACACGAGTGATTCACAAATGATAACCAGATAATTACCACATCTCAAATTATTAAATAAGTACTCTTATTACATAATTCATTATATCCTCGAATACAAGCTCTAATGAATATTAATGATAAGTTCAACTAATGCAGCGGAAATAAACTAATTAAACAACTAAGCAAACTAAGCAAAAGGGATAGCGCAGCTCCATGCAACACCATAGGCAAAGCTGACGGTAGACACGGCCTAGAACTCCGCATTATCGCCATTAAACTCACAATTCTGACCTGCAACTGTTGGGGGGATTGCAAGAGTGAGTACATGTTGTACTCAGCAAGTGTGGAAAGTATGACATGTGGCTGATTCAAATGACGACAATAATAATGGCAAAGTGCTGAAAAGTACAGTAAAACATTTGAAGAGCAGTATATTACATGTATGTTAATTAAACCCATCATAATCATAAATAATACCATAATACCAAACTGAATTCCTCACCATCATCAATAATTCCAGATTTCACCATCGTCAATAACCATATTCAATACCAGAAATTAATCCATAACCATTACCAAACCATAACCATCCCAAATTCCGTCTCAATACCAATTACCTTCTAATCATGGAAGTTGTCCAGGTGCTCATAACTGGGAGCACGGCTATCATGATAGTTTTAATTAACTCTGCAGAGTTTATACCTCTTTACCCACGTGTTCGTGATTTCATCACCTTTCGGTGACTAAGAATCTCCCTTATGCCCATGACCCGTCAGTCATATTACACACTTCCGTTGGTGTGTGGCCAAGAGATCACAAAATAGCCTTTACAAAGGGATTACTAGTCTATTTAGACCCCACTGAGGTTTCACCGGTGGCGATGTCTCCCGCAGAGCACATCTTCAACCAAGGGCCCCCTCTTGAGCCATTCGGATCCCAGGGTAGTCCCACCGATCATCAACAAACCCAATTCGACTACCCCTTCCCCGAGCATCCACAATGGTCCAAACAGCACTAGCAAAGCCCTAATTAATCAGCTACGCCGCACCCATACTTGGCCTCGTGGTGGCACTGTAGTCCTGGCTTATTCTCGCATGAACCGGTCCTTAGATCTAAAGCAAGCAAACCACCATAACATCCAACCCGTCCACATACCAGGCTTGCTTAGATCACCCATTACAATACCGTATTAACCAGTTCATGTCATCCATAATCTCATCCATGCATAATTAAATTGAGTGGTATAGTTGTTTTTCCATCCCAGTCGATTAAGCGAAGCAAAAAGGTAAAAACCTTTCCCGACTCTCTACCATAAATTCCAGGTGACAAGGGTGGTTTAACAAGTCTAGTAAACTTCCTACCATAGGATTTCCCATCAAATTGACATAGCATGCAGTTTTACAAACAAAACATTTATTTTAAAAAAACAGGATCAATATGCTTCAAGGACACTTGCCTTGCTCTTGCTTGTGATTAGGGTCAAAGCCTTCAAACTCTTGATGCTGTAGATCCTCCGCGGCACTCTCTAGCGCAAATCCGTCTAATCCACACAATAAACATACAAAACAAGAAACACAATCAAAGAGTGCACAAATATTACTCAATATGACATGACATGCATGATTAATGCAAATGCAAGGTAGAACTTGTTACTAGATTGCTTTTAAAGATCACTAACTAGTTCTAATAGCTTTTAACAAGTTTATACAGGTTTGGATTCGATTAGATCAAATTTTAGAATTAATTCAACACAATTTAACCAGAAAGATCGGACTAGTCCGCTAGGGACCGGACAAATCCGCACTTGACGAGATCAGCAGATTAGGGTTTTCTAGATCGATGTAAATTCGGAGATTAGGGGTGGAATTCATGTAAGGAAAAGAGAATAGAAGGTATACCAGGTGTTTAGAACTCCAATGAACCAAGAAACTTGGAGGTAACACTTGGATCTTGATGATCTAGGGTTGGTGATGAACTTGGAGATGAATTGGTGGTGAAGGACGAAACTTGGTGGAGATCTTGATCCTCCTTCGTTTCCTCCTCTTCTTCCTCTTGCTTGGGATCTTCTCCTCCCTCCTTGATGGTGGCTCCCCACGAACTAGGGTTTGGATGGGTGGAAAAGTGGCAAATAGATGTCAAACCAAGGGGTGTGGCTGTTTATATAGAGGTGGAGGCTAGGGTTAGATGGATTTCGAGTTTGGGATGATTAGAGGTCGGTTTAGAGTCCCACATGGGCTCTAAAAGAGTTAGGCACGACGTACCTAGGCCCACTTAACGTGAAACCCAAGAAACAAGTCGTAAAAAAAGGTCAATCTCGGAGTCACGAAATATCGGACAAGTCCGGAAAGGACCGGACTAGTCCGAAGTTGTCCAGAGAGAAAATCGGACAAGTCTGGCCAAAAATCGGACAAGTCCGATCTTAGTCAAAAAGGAAAACGGACAAGTCCGCTGGAACACCGGACTAGTCCGGAAAAGTCCAGGGACTTAGCAAATTTTCAAGGATTCATGGAATACCGGACTAGTCCGCACAAAATCGGACAAGTCCGAAGTTGTCCAGAGGCAAATATCGGACTAATCCGCAGCAAAAACGGACAAGTCCGTTTTTAGACAGAGAGAAATCGGACTAGTCCTCAGCAAAACCGAACTAGTCCGCACTTTCCTACATTTTTAAGTGCGGTTTTGTTCCAAATCAATTTTAAACT
This sequence comes from Tuctoria greenei, assembly GCA_036927565.1. Taxonomy (NCBI): domain Eukaryota; kingdom Viridiplantae; phylum Streptophyta; class Magnoliopsida; order Poales; family Poaceae; genus Tuctoria; species Tuctoria greenei. The sequence continues at coordinate 123,775,029 of JAYESD010000006.1, forward strand.
TGTCCCTCTTGTTATGGGTTAATGTTAAACATGTATATGAGTGTATGCAAGGCATGATGCATGAAAATGAGGGTGTTACAAACCTACCCCCCTTAAAATGAATCTCGCCCTCGAGATTCGACGCGGAAGAGAAGAGATAGGGAAATTCCTTCTTGAGATCATCTTCAAGCTCCCAAGTTGCTTCTTCTTCGGTGTGGTGCTTCCATTGAACTTTACACCATCTAATAATCTTGTTCCTTGTGACTCTTTCTTTAGTTTCCAAGATTTTGACCGGTCGCTCGGCATAAGTCAAATCTTCCTCTAATTCCAATTCTTCCATTGGCACTTGTTCTTCCGGTACTCTCAAACACTTCTTGAGCTGGGAAACATGAAACACATCATGTACGTCTGAAAGATGGGCTGGCATCTCCAACTTATATGCTACTTCTCCCCTTTTGTCCAAAATCTTGAATGGTCCAATGTAACGAGGTGCGAGCTTCCCTCTTATGTGAAACCTCTTATGACCTCTCATTGGTGACACCTTGAGGTAAACAAAATCTCCTATTTCAAAGGCTAATTTCCTTCTCCTATTGTCCGCATAGCCTTTTTGTCTTGATTGGGCAGCCCTCAAGTTTTCACGAATTATTTGGACTTGCTTTTCGGCTTCTTGCAACACATCCGGACCAAATACTTGAGTTTCTCCGGCCTCATTCCAGAATAAAGGTGTCCTACACTTCCTCCCATAAAGCGCTTCATATGGTGACATTTTCAAGCTTGCTTGGTAACTATTGTTGTATGAAAATTCCGCGTAGGGCAAGCTTTTGTCCCAACTTTTCCCATGCTTTAAAGCACAAGCTCTTAACATGTCCTCCAAAATCTGATTTGTCCTCTCGGTTTGTCCATCCGTTTGAGGATGATACGCAGAACTAAAATTCAACCTCGTTCCCAAAGCTTCATGCAACTTTTGCCAAAATCTGGAGGTAAATTGAGAACCTCTATCCGAGACTATCTTCTTAGGGACTCTGTGTCGACACACAATATGCTCCATGTATATTTCGGCCAATTGTGCAGCTGTATACTTGGTCTTCACAGGGACAAGATGAGCTGACTTGGTTAAGCGATCCACAATTACCCAAATTGAGTCATACCCGGACTGAGTACGTGGTAAGCCAACTATAAAGTCCATACCAATCTCTTCCCACTTCCACTCTGGAATCTTTAATGGCTGCAATAACCCTGCTGGCCTTTCATATTCCGCCTTGACTCGTTGGCACACGTCACACAATGCAACATATTCGGCTATGTCCTTCTTCATGCTATCCCACCAATAGCAAGTCTTCAAGTCTTTGTACATCTTCGTACAACCTGGGTGAATCGAGTAAGGCGAGTCATGTGCCTCCTTTAATATCGTCTTCCGAATATGCTTTACATTAGGCACAACGATCCTCTTTCCTAGCCATAAGGTACCATGTTCATCCTCGTCAAATCTGAATTCTCTCCCTTCTTCGGTTCGTTCCTTGATTTCCTTGATCTCCTCATCTGTGGTTTGTGCCTCTCGAATTTCTTGCTCCAAGGTTGGGTTTAACTCCATCATCTCCATCTCATTTACAAACCTGAGGTTCAACCGTTCGAACTCCTTGCATAGCTCGGATGGTATCTCTCGAACTGTGAGTTGGTGACTTACTCCCTTTCTACTCAAAGCATCGGCCACTACATTGGCCTTTCCCGGGTGATAGTTGATTCCCAAATCATAATCTTTGATGAGCTCCAACCATCTTCATTGCCTCAAGTTCAGATCCGTTTGTGTGAAAATATACTTCAAACTCTTATGATCCGTATAAATTTCACACCTATGTCCAAGAATATAGTGTCTCCAAATCATCAATGCATGTACCACGGCTGCAAGTTCTAAATCATGTGTTGGGTAATTCTGCTCATGTTTCTTCAATTGTCTTGATGCATAGGCGACCGCTTGACCTTCTTGCATCAATACACACCCAAGTCCTTGTCTCGATGCATCACAATAGATGTCGAAACTCTTGCTTACATCCGGCAATACCAAAATTGGGGCTGTTGTCAACCTCTTCTTCAATTCCTCAAAACTGTTTTGACAAGCTTCAGTCCATTGGAACGCCTTTCCCTTCATTAGCAACTCCGTCATAGGCTTGGCTATCTTGGAAAAATCCTTGATAAACCGACGGTAATATCTAGCCATCCCAAGAAAACTCCTTATTTCCTTGACATTTTGCGGCGGTTCCCACTTCAACACATCCCTCACTTTACCAGGGTCAACCGATACTCCTCCTCCTGAGATGATATGACCCAAAAATGGCACCTCTTTGAACCAAAACTGACACTTGTTGAACTTGGCATACAACTGATGCTCCCTCAATTTCTGCAATGTAAGCCTCAAGTGTTCCTCATGTTCCTTCTCATCCCTTGAGTAGATCATAATGTCATCAATAAACACCACAACAAACTTATCCAAGTAATCCATGAAGACCTTATTCATGAGGTACATAAAGTAGGCAGGCGCATTTGTCAATCCAAAAGACATCACGGTGTACTCATAAGATCCATACCGTGTCCTAAAAGCTGTCTTGGGTATGTCCGATGGTCTAATCTTCATTTGAAAGTATCCCGACCTCAAATCAATCTTGGAAAACACACAGGCGCCTTTCATCTGATCAAACAAATCCTCTATACGGGGCAAGGTGTACTTGTTCTTGATTGTTACCTCGTTGAGAGCTCGGTAATCCACGCACATCCTTTGGGATCCGTCCTTCTTGTCCACAAACAGCACAGGCGCTCCCCAAGGTGAAGAACTAGGGCGAATAAAACTCTTCTCTAATTGCTCTTGAATTTGCTTCTTGAGCTCCGCTAATTCCATAGGAGGCATCCTATACGGCCTCTTAGCTATAGGTGCAGTTCCACGTATTAAATCAATGACAAACTCAATGTCTCGATCGGGTGGCATACCTGGCAACTCGTCCGGAAAAACATCCAAAAATTCACACACCACCGGAATCTCCTCAATTGCGACACCGTCCATATGATTCAGCTCCAATTGCTTCGGTGCGGTTTGTGATGCTTCAAATTCTACGATGATCCCTTCCTCATTAGTCAACTTCACCGTCTTTGTGGCACACTCAATAACTCCATTGTGCTTCCTCAACCAGTCCATACCAAGTATAATGTCCAATCCTTGAGAATCTAAAACAATGAGGTTGGCGGAGAAGTCTACCCCCCTTATTCTAAGGCTTACTTTTGGACATACTATATTTGTCCTCATCTCTCATCCAGAAGACTTGACCAACAGAGTAAACTTCATATGAGAGATAGGCAAACTATACTTGTCAACATACTTTGATGCAATGAATGAATGCGATGCTCCAGAATCAAATAACATAGTCGCGGGGTTGGAGTTGGCGAGAAACATACCAATGACCACGTCATCCGCTTGTTGAGCATCCTCCGTAGAGACATGGTTCACGTTGCCACGAGAAAAATTCTGCTGTCCACGGCTTCCTTGTGGCTGTCCTCCATTGGGTCTTGGGTTTTGCCTCGGCGCATTGCTTCCTTGACCAAGGCCTGACTTAGGACATTGATGCGCAAAGTGTCCAGCTTCTCCACAAGTATAACACTTCTTAACCCCACTAGAATTGTTGGGACGAGCTTGGTTTTGAGCATTTGCAGCAGAAAAATTAGCACGAGGCTCATAAGGCATTGGAGGCCTAGGTGCTTGCATAACAGGGCGCTGCTGCACAAACTGAGTTGGGCGTGGTGCATAACCAGGGCGCTGAGCAGGAATAGAGGAGCTATAATGAGGCGCATTGGGCGGCGCAAAGCGAGGGCGCACATTACTTCCTTGTTGCTGTCCTTGATATGGTGCCTTCCTCTTGATTTCTTTCTCCATCTCACGGATCTTGTTCTCAACCACAATTGCTTTGTCCACAAGTTTCTGAAAATTGGCATAATCACAATTGAGCAATTGCACTTGGATATCATTGTTCAAGCCCCTCATGAACAAGTATTGTTTCCGGCTGTCCCGACTCACATCCTCAGGCGCATACCTTGAGAGTTGAGTGAACTTATTGAGATATTTACTCACGCTTGATCTTCCTTGCCTTAAACTCTCAAATTCTTGCCTCTTCAATATCATAACACCCTCCAGCACATAATGAGAACGGAAACTCTCCTTGAATTCGGCCCAAGTGATTCTTTCTTGGTTCTCATGAGCACTGCAATAAGCATCCCACCAATCCGCAGCTGCTCCAACAAGTTGATGAGAAGCGAACAGGACCTTCTCCCGGTCACTGCATTGGACAATAGCTAGCTTCTTCTCCACAGACTTGAGCCAATCATCCGCATCCATAGGGTTTCCGGCTTGATCAAAGGTTGGCGGCCTAGTCCTCATAAACTCTCCAATCGGTTATGAGGAGGCGGGGGTGGCGGTGGAGGCATGTGGGGCTGATTGTTGATATTGCCAGCCTGCAGCTGTCCCATAGTCTGTATCATGGTCTGCATGAGCTGGTTTTGCATGGCCAAAAGCTGCTCAATATTAACAGCTCCTTGGGCAGGTCCTTGTCCATTGTTGTTCTGAGGCACTACATTGTTCTCCTCCTCATCATTGCCATCCCTCTGGTTGCGAGTCCTCACCATCTGAAGAAGGGCAATAGGTAAGAATTAGAAAACGTCCCCAACTATATGCATCAAGGGATATGAAACTAAACAACTAACTACACTAGCCTAGGTGGACATGGCAATGCTAAAGCATCCCAAAATCCTCTATTAAGCACACAAGCAAGCAATATATATAGCAAACAGCACACCAAGCAAGAACACATCGATTCCTGAGTGCTCCTATGTGCTCTAAAGTGTCCATTCTATCTAGGCTGCATCCTACGGTCAACCTGTGGCTCTGATACCAATCTGTGATGCCCGGTTCCGGAAATGAACCAAGCTAACGCATATGTGTGCCCAGGATGTTCAACACACATACACGAGTGATTCACAAATGATAACCAGATAATTACCACAGCTCAAATTATTAAATAAGTACTCTTATTACATAATTCATTATATCCTCAAATACAAGCTCTAATGAATATTAATGATAAGTTCAACTAATGTAGCGGAAATAAACTAATTAAACAACTAAGCAAACTAAGCAAAAGGGATAGCGCAGCTCCATGCAACACCACAGGCAAAGCTGACGGTAGACATGGCCTAGAACTCTGCATTATCGCCATTAAACTCACAATTCTGACCTGCAACTGTTGGGGGGATTGCAAGAGTGAGTACATGTCATACTCAGCAAGTGTGGAAAGTATGACATGTGGCTGATTCAAATGACGACAATAATAATGGCAAAGTGCTGAAAAGTACAGTAAAACATTTGAAGAGCAGTATATTACATGTATGTGAAGTAAACCCATCATAATCATAAATAATACCAAAAAACCAAACTGAATTCCTCACCATCATCAATAATTCCAGATTTCACCATCGTCAATAACCATATTCAATACCAGAAATTAATCCATAACCATTACCAAACCATAACCATCCCAAATTCCGTCTCAATACCAAGTACCTTCTAATCATGGAAGTTGTCCAGGTGCTCATAACTGGGAGCACGGCTATCATGATAGTTTTAATTAACTCTGCAGAGTTTGTACCTCTTTACCCACGTGTTCGTGATTTCATCACCTTTCGGCGACTAAGAATCTCCCTTATGCCCATGACCCGTCAGTCATATTACACACTTCCGTTGGTGTGTGGCCAAGAGATCACAAAATAGCCTTTACAAAGGGATTACTAGTCTATTTAGACCCCACTGAGGTTTCACCGGTGGCGATGTCTCCCGCAGAGCACATCTTCAACCAAGGGCCCCCTCTTGAACCATTCGGATCCCAGGGTAGTCCCACCGATCATCAACAAACCCAATCCGACTACCCCTTCCCCGAGCATCCACAATGGTCCAAACAGCACTAGCAAAGCCCTAATTAATCAGCTACGCCGCACCCATACTTGGCCTCGTGGTGGCACTGTAGTCATGGCTTATTCTCGCATGAACCGGTCCTTAGATCTAAAGCAAGCAAACCACCATAACATCCAACCCGTCCACATACCAGGCTTGCTTAGATCACCCATTACAATACCATATTAACCAGTTCATGTCATCCATAATCTCATCCATGCATAATTAAATTGAGTGGTATAGTTGTTTTTCCATCCCAATCGATTAAGCGAAGCAAAAAGGTAAAAACCTTTCCCGACTCTCTACCATAAATTCCAGGTGACAAGGGTGGTTTAACAAGTCTAGTAAACTTCCTACCATAGGATTTCCCATCAAATTGACATAGCATGCAGTTTTACAAACAAAACATTTATTTAAAAAAAAAAACAGGATCAATATGCTTCAAGGACACTTGCCTTGCTCTTGCTGTTGATTAGGGTCAAAGCCTTCAAACTCTTGATGCTGTAGATCCTCCGCGGCACTCTCTAGCGCAAATCCGTCTAATCCACACAATAAACATACAAAACAAGAAACACAATCAAAGAGTGCACAAATATTACTCAATATGACATGACATGCATGATTAATGCAAATGCAAGGTAGAACTTGTTACTAGATTGCTTTTAAAGATCACTAACTAGTTCTAATAGCTTTTAACAAGTTTATACAGGTTTGGATTCGATTAGATCAAATTTTAGAATTAATTCAACACAATTTAACCAGAAAGATCGGACTAGTCCGCTAGGGACCGGACAAATCCGCACTTGACGAGATCAGCAGATTAGGGTTTTCTAGATCGATGTAAATTCGGAGATTAGGGGTGGAATTCACGTAAGGAAAAGAGAATAGAAGGTATACCAGGTGTTTAGAACTCCAATGAACCAAGAAACTTGGAGGTAACACTTGGATCTTGATGATCTAGGGTTGGTGATGAACTTGGAGATGAATTGGTGGTGAAGGACGAAACTTGGTGGAGATCTTGATCCTCCTTCGTTTCCTCCTCTTCTTCCTCTTGCTTGGGATCTTCTCCTCCCTCCTTGATGGTGGCTCCCCACGAACTAGGGTTTGGATGGGTGGAAAAGTGGCAAATAGATGTCAAACCAAGGGGTGTGGCTGTTTATATAGAGGTGGAGGCTAGGGTTAGATGGATTTCGAGTTTGGGATGATTAGAGGTCGGTTTAGAGTCCCACATGGGCTCTAAAAGAGTTAGGCACGACGTACCTAGGCCCACTTAACGTGAAACCCAAGAAACAAGTCGTAAAACAAAAGGTCAATCTCGGAGTCACGAAATATCGGACAAGTCCGGAAAGGACCGGACTAGTCCGAAGTTGTCCAGAGAGAAAATCGGACAAGTCTGGCCAAAAATCGGACAAGTCCGATCTTAGTCAGAAAGGAAAACGGACAAGTCCGCTGGAACACCGGACTAGTCCGGAAAAGTCCAGGGACTTAGCAAATTTTCAAGGATTCATGGAATACCGGACTAGTCCGCACAAAATCGGACAAGTCCGAAGTTGTCCAGAGGCAAATATCGGACTAATCCGCAGCAAAAACGGACAAGTCCGTTTTTAGACAGAGAGAAATCGGACTAGTCCTCAGCAAAACCGGACTAGTCCGCACTTTCCTACATTTTTAAGTGCGGTTTTGTTCCAAATCAATTTTAAACTTGTCCCTCTTGTTATGGGTTAATGTTAAACATGTATATGAGTGTATGCAAGGCATGATGCATGAAAATGAGGGGGTTATAGTCCACCTACAGGGAAAACCTAAAAAGTGTTTCTAACATGTTTTGGTTGGACTTTCGTGATGCGAAAAGTCTTAGAATGATTCAGTGAACCTTAGCAAGTTATATGGCAAGTATGAAGCTAAGGATCACAATGAAACAAGAGTAATGAACACCAACGGTAAAGCTAACCCTAGAAGCAATGTGCGATAAATGAAAGCGAAGTACACAAGGGACACAAGGATTTTATCCTGAGGTTCGATCCCACACAGGAATCTATGTCCCTGTTGAGGAGCCCACGAAGGACCGGGTTCAACAACCCTTCCCTCACCAAGTTTACCACAAGGGCCTAACTTGGTTCTCCACTATCACAAGGGTGAATTCAAGATTCGTTGGGGCTCCTCACAATCTGAGGCTCCCACCACAAATACAATCTCAAATCACAAAGAATGACTCAAGTCACAGACCACAAAGATTCAACAAGTGCAAGAGATCAAACCGAGAGCCTAGAGCGGTGTTCTTCCTCTTCTTCACCTCACCAAACCCTAATCCACACAAGAATGAGTTCTAGAGGGAAGGTAGGGAAGAAGGAGGCTTTTGGAGGCTCAAAGTTTGCTGTGGCGGCGCTAGGGTTTCAAAGTTCTCAAGTGTTGGTTCAAATGAATCCAGGGGTCCTCTATTTATAGAGGTTCCCAGCCCATACTGCTAACTTCAGCAGATGGGCAGACTAGTCCGGCCTACGGCCTGGACTAGTCCGACCTTTGGGACCATTGGCGTCCCTGACAACTGTCGCACTGTGCGGAAACGTCACGCTACCCGCCAAGCTTCAAATTCAAACGGTCACTTCATAACGGACTAGTCCGGTCCACACCGGACTAGTCCAATCTCACACAGAACCTTTTGTTCTATGTGAAAACGAACTAGTCTAGAGACCACGGACTAGTCCGGCCACAGGGCGTACTAGTCTGGCCTCCCAGACTTAGTCGCTGAAGCACCTAACTCTCACCAATCCGGACTAATCCGGCCCCCAAGGCGGACTAGTCCGATCTCAGTCAGGACCTCTTGATCTGGACTAAAACGGACAAGTCTGTGGTTTTAGGACTTAGTCTTGAAAACCCACTCCATGACTACCCAGACTAGTCTGTCCCACTACGGACTAGTCTGAAGTCAGTCAGACCCTTCCGGTCTGCCTGAAAACGGACTAGTCTGGCAAGGAGCGGACTAGTCCGGCCACTCCTGCCAGACTACTCTAACACTCTTCTCTCAATAGGTTTTGATCTCTAAACCGCTTTGAGCTCCCAACTTGATCTCAATGCACTTTATGCACACATCCTCATACATGTATGGCTAGTCTAAACTCGACACGCTAGAAACCCTTGTTTCTTCTTTTCAAGTCGACATCGCCATTCATCCTTTTCCTTTTTGAGGGTCTGTGTTTCCACTTGAGTCCACACATGTGCTTAAGATCACTGAGCTCATTAGTTACTTAATTGTCGTCATCAATCATCCAAAACTCACGGGGATCCTAGATGCACCTTCAATAGTTGGTGGCATCAGGGCCGCGCGTGGCGCAGCTGGTGGCGTCAGGGATGCCGGTGCCGCGCGTGGCACAACGAGTGGGTAACCTGCAGGAGGTAAAACACAAGGTCGCTGTACCGAAGCAGCCTTAGGGTCAGTAGAGAGGAAAGAATCCAAATCAGCAACAAAGTCAGAGTACGAAGCAAAAAAGGGAAAACAGGACTCGTCAAAGATGACGTGTCGAGAGATCAAGATACGACGAGTAGTAAGGTCAAAGCACCGGTACCCCTTATGATTGGGGGAGTATCCAAGGAAGACACACCGAGTCGAGCGAGGCGCGAGCTTATGGGGGGCCGTGGCAGAGAGGTTAGGGTAGCAAGCACACCCAAAGACTCGAAGGTGGTCGTAAAGAGGAGTGTTGTATAAAGCGAAGTGAGGGGTGGGAGCACTAATCGCCTCAGTGGGAAGGCGATTAATGAGGTAGATGGCAGTGTGAAGGGCCTCCGCCCAGTAGCGAGCAGGAGTAGAAGCCTGGAATATTAAAGAGCGCATGACATCTTTGGTGGTCCGAATCATGCGCTCAACCTTGCCGTTCTGGGGGGAAGTGTACGGGCACGACATACACAACTGAACATCGTGCGAGAGCAGGAAGTCACGAAACGTAGAGTTGTCAAACTCGCGTCCAGTGTCACACTGGACCGCCCGGATTGTGCGCCCAAACTGGGTGGATACCTAAGCGAAGAAGTGAGAGAGAGAGTGACAAACATATCAGACTTCTTTCGCAAGGGGAAAGTCCACAAATAGTGCGAGAAATCATCAACAACTACCAAGTAATACTTATGGCATGAAACACTGAGAAGAGGCGATGTCCAAAGATCACGGTGAATCAGATCAAAGATGAGTTCGACACGAGTGACAAAATGCAGAAAAGGAAGTCGAACGTGTCGACCCAACTGACAAGCATGGCAAAGAGGCTCATGAGTACCCCGAGCACAAGAAATCACTGAACTATGAGACAACTTCGACATAGCATCAGCACCAGGGTGGCCAAGCCGACGATGCCAGGTGGTCGAAGAGGCTGTCGTAGTCAGGGCAAATGGTGTAGCGAAGCAGAAGCAGGAAGACGCAACGTGTACAGGGGCCCCGAACTCTCACAGCGGATAAGAAGACGTCGGGTAGTAAGATCCTTTACAGATAAACCAAAAGGATCTAACTCGATGGAAACATGGTTGTCAGTGGTAAAACGACGAACAGAAAGAAGGTGCTAAATGATGTCAGGAGCGACAAGAACATCACGAAGCTAAAAGGAACCCAGCGAACCCGAGTCACCTACTGAGGTGACCGGAAGAACAGACCCATTTCCAACAACGATAGATGAAGGAGAAGAAGGGTGCAAAGGGCGATTAGAGGAGAGTATATCTGTGTCAGGAGTGGTGTGGTACGGAGCTCCAGAGTCCACGACCCAGTCAGGACTGGATGGTGGGAGACTCAGCACATTGAAAGAGGATGTGATTGACTGTTGGTCCCAAGTCAAGGGTGAGGTGTGGTGCTGCACTGAAAATGCAGGCTGGCGGACTGGGTTCCCCGAAGCCCTGTAGGCCATAGCAGACGGCCCAGCAGCAGGGTGGCTTGGCGGCGCGGCCCAGGTGGCGGCTGGATCTGGCCAGGCGGAGGGGACGACAGCAGCGGCCAACGCGGACACGCAAGGGGTGGCAGCGGCGGGCGCGCAGGGGATCGACAGTGCGGATCTGACTGGTAGCGCACAGAGGAAGACGGCTGGCGGCAGAGCGGCCCAAGCGGTCGGCGGTGACACGACAGCCGGGGCGGTCAGCAGTGCGCGTGCAAGCAGCATGGCCGGCAACAACTGAGTGTCAGGAGCTGAGGGCAGCCCAGTACCCAGTGGCGGCGGGTTCGGCGGCGGCTGCCGCATCGGAGCCGACCACGACCGGATCTGAGCCAGTGGTAGCGTGGCAGTCTAGGACGGGGACGCGGCGAACCATGGCGCCGGAGCAGGCCAGGCCGCGACAGCGGCGGCTGGCAAAGGGACGACGACGGCTAACAGCAGGCTGGCAGGTGCAGGGAAGACTGCAAAGCCGTGGGGGCGGCAGATTCAGGCCCGACGGCGGCATCGGCAGCGGATCCATGGCCGAAAATTGGCGGCGCGGCGGCCATGGGCGCCAGCACAGCGGCCAGGGGCGAGGCGGCGGTATGGGACGACAGTGCGACAGCCATGGACGGTGGCACAACGGCTAGGGGCGCGGCGCGACTGCAGGGCCATGGGGGGCGGCAGATCTGGTCCCGGCGGCGGATCCACGACCAAAGAACGGTGGCCCGGCGGCCAGGGGCGGCGGCGCGACGGCCAGAGGCGGCGCCGTGGCGGCCAGGTGCGGCGGCGGCGCGGCGGCCAGGGGCGGCGGCTAGAGGTGGCGGCGGTGCGGCAACCAGAGGCAGCGGCGGCGGGCGATGGCAAGAGGCGGCAGCGGCGGCGAGTCCATCTAGAGGGAGAGGGAGAGAAGAAAACCTAGTCTGATACCATATTAGAGTGAAAATGATTGAATTAGGGTTTCACAAATGAGTGTCAAGGGTACATATAGCCTCTACGGCAGGAACCAACGAAAATACGAGTTTGTTACTTACCGTTCGGGGGGCAGAGGGCGATGCCTGGGGCTGGGCACGAGGGTGGCGTGCCGACTGGAGGCCGGCGGCGGCGGGAGGGCGCCTCGCGCGGCTGACAAGTCTGGCAAGGCGGCAGCTATCGGGACTCTAATTTGTTAAAGCCAAGGATTCTGAAAAGCAGTCTTATTGTTCATGGGTTTTTTTAATAATTGGCTTAGGGATAAGTAAGAATTAAGTAAATATTTTTTTAGACGATAGAAAAAAATCCCGACCTTCCTTGATGATGAGGTTATGGCCGCGTTATTACAACACGATACTTATATGATCCCTTAACTGTTACTAAACCTACAACACGATACTTATATGATCCCTTAACTGTTACTAAACCTACTCATGATCATGGACTCTAGCAACCGCTTCTCAAATTGTTTTGGTGCGTTCCTCACATCTTTGCAGTGATCCTCAAGTTCTTCACCGATATATTCCTCTAAACAGAATTTGCATATGTGCTTAACAGACACTTGTCAAATGCAATATCATGCTCACCCAGATAGGCCAGTATAATGCTGAAGCATCTGTAATCAATAACTTTTTGTTCTCACATTCATTTTAGATATCCAATTATTAAATATTTAGGTGAGATTTTGGTTTATTTTCACCATAAACTGATTATAAATGATTAAATATTTAGGTGAGATTTTGGTTTATTTTCACCCATAAACTGATTATAAATGAGACCAAACAGAGAAAAAAGGCTTTGTTGTGGCTTTATTTTTTCTCGTTTTCCTTTGGAGATACGAGCAGCGTAGATCTTATCCGTCCGATAACGAGTTTGGATGAGGATTAAAGTTTCACCTTGCGAGGAATATTGAAGGTCTAGTTTTCTATTTCTATTATTTTTTTTTGAGAAGAGGCAACATAAATTTATCGAATACACCATGACCCTCGTCATAGGGATAGCCAGGAAGAGGATAGATTGAACGCTAAAAGTCCTAGAGTCCCACTCATGCAATACAATATGATGCACAAATACGAAAATTGCTAAATCTATCTATCTACTATCATGTTTTCCTTAAATTATTATTGCAAGTCGAATTGGATGTTTCTGTACAAGGGGAGCAGCATTTCTTGGTAACTATTGTCGCCCATACCTTGCGTTGACATTAAGGAAAAGTAACGCTACTTTCCGGTAGCCTTGGTCCTTTCTCCGAAGTCCCAGAGCTCCACTTATTTTTTATTGTCTTCTATTTTGCAAAAACATGTTCCACAACAATGCTATAAGTTCTTATTCATTAAATATTATATTACATATACATGAGAACCCTATATGTGAAAGAATAACTGAATCACGGAAAGTGTACTCTTTTCTTACTCAAATAAGGGTACATTGTTCATATAGAAATACTATTCATCATGTATCTGAAATCTAAGAATTTTCCAGGTGCCCATTAGATTTGTTTTGGAATTTGTGCGCCTCAACCTTATCTTCTTTCCAACCTCTCGTGACTCCAAACTCCATCGGGGCATCGGGCACCCAACCTCTACCCACTTCAGACGGATGCTCAATCTTGTTAATTTTTATTTGTTAACCTGTTAATTTAGAAGGATTATGTTAGTTGTAGAATAGTCAATCAATATAATTTTGTGATTGTATATACCATAAAGAAAATGTTAGTTTTGTTAATTATTTGGATTAATGGCTAAATTACAGCAATTAGCTGTTAATTGCGTGACACATGAAATCTTTCCTAATTTCAGACGTATGAAAATGTATACGGACCCTTGTTCATATTGACTCCAAACCAATTCCATTAGCTCAGACAGACTTGGATATCAATCTAGTCAAATTCCATCAAAAGAAACACTCAGCTCCATTTTTTTTCATATAGAGCATGCGCTAAATCTAATTGGTTTCATTTCTATGAGAATAGCTAAGTATAGTTATTGGCTCGCCAAGCCTATCACAACCCCTCCTCCTTTATCCGGGTTTGGTACCGACTATGTCATTACCTAGAGATTTGGCTCATGATAGGATTGCATGAAAATTAGCAATTCATGTGTAAGAATCTTAGTTTATTCGTATTTTGTTACTCTTATCTTCTTTCTTATTAATATATTTCTAAAATAAATAAAATGTATAATCTGATTTAATTTGTATTTTTTTACTTCCATCTTATTTTCTATTACTTCTCTTAAAAATTATTGGATTTCATTTCTAGCCGATCCCAACTTGTTTTGGATAAAGAATTGATTGATTGATTGGTTGTTTTTGTTGTCGTAAGAGCAAACACATGGACAAAAGAAAAACAAACATAACAGAAAGACACAATTTGACATTCACATTAGCGTCCCTCAGGTATCTATCCAGCTTTGGATCTCTCAGTGGCCTCTACTGTTGAATAAGCCTATGTGTGTCAGTTTATTTTTCTAGTAAGTTGTAATATAAATTTTTAGTTCAGTTTATGGCTGCAGTTACTAGTCAGTTGTAATACATGCTTTAGTGCACGTTATGATAGCAGTTACCGATCATTATAATGCACACTTTAGTGCAGGTTATGACAACCGTGTGAGAATTTTTTCCAACATTTGGTAACCAGAGTCATGTGGAACCCCGGGGCTCAACAAGGCAGCCGTCCCTCTCGACGACAATCGCTCTCTCCTCCACCATGTCGACCACAACATTGAGATGTTGGCCGTGAGATTATCATTGAGCGAGTTGTTGAAAGGAGTTTGTCGTCCGTCAGCTACCCCATCCTCACGTGGACCAACAACGCCGAGTGGTCAATGATCATGCAGGTGAACTTGCAAGCGCATGGTCTATGGGATGCAATTGACTAAGGGACTGACAACTTCCGCAAGGACCGATATGCACTGGTCGCTGTACCATCACGCTATGCCGCAGGAAATGCAGGCAGGCTTGACCGTGAAGGAGTCTAGAAGAGAGGCATGGGAGGTGATTCAGTCTGTTCGAGTCGGTGTCGAGCAGGTGAAGGAGGCCAACATCAAGAAGTTTCGTCAGAACTACGCGTCCTCATAAAAAACATCTCCAACAAGGAAGTTTTCAAGAAGATGTTGCACTCTGTCCCATAGCATCTGGAACAGGTGGCAATCTTTATCGAGACGCTACTTGACCTCAACACAATCTCGATTGATGAGGCGGCTAGACGTCTGCGTGCCGTCGAACAACACAAGAAGTCGTCGTCCACCCCTGTCAAGGACAACAACGGACACCTTCCTCTCAGAGAGGAGGAATAGCTCATGCGCCACAAGATACATGATGGCAAAAAGGGTGGCTTCGGCTCCAACTTTGGTGAATGTCAAGGTGGCAACAAAAATTCTTGTGGTCACGTTTGCAACATTGAGTCACGTGGTGGCAAGGCACAATCTAGCCAAGCTTCCAGTGATGACATCTGTGTGTACTGTGGCAAAAGAGGCCATTGGCTCGAGAATGCCACAAGAAGAAGAGAGATGAGGAGGCTCATCTTGTCCTGGGAGAAGAAGATGACCATGCCTTGCTGATGGCCCATGCCGTCACCATCAGCGATGCTGCACCACCGACCGCTCCAAGTTCCACCTTTCAGATCGAGGAGCACAAGGTGTTGGCCGAGCTCGACCCACCGAAGGAACAAGGTCATCATAGATGGGTTCTGGATACAGGAGCCACAAACCACATGGCTGGGTTCAAAGCTGTTTTTTCCGACCTTGACGATGGGGTGTGCGACACTGTCAAATTTGATGATGGCTCCATCGTCCAACTCAAGGGTTGTGGCACCATCATCTTCACTTGCAAGAGTGGTGAACACCGTGCGCTAGCACGGGTGTACTACTCCCGTGACTAAAGACCAACATTATCAGTATTGGCCAACTAGATTAGGTTGTCTGCTGCGTGGTTATCGATGATAACATACTACGCATCTTCGACCAGAGCCGACGCCTGCTCACCAAGGTGTTGCGATCAGCATCACGCCTCTACTACCTCTAGCTGAACATCAGCCATCCTGTGTGTCTGTCCACACGAAGTTCAGATGTGTCCTGATGATGGCATGGTAGGATTGGGCACCTCAACTTTTCCTTGTTGCGCCAGATGGTAAACATGGTTCGCGGGCTGCTACTACTTGAGCAGAGCACATCCTTGATCTCATCCACAACGACATATACGGTCCAATCACACCAGCAACTCTGAGAGGGAACAAATACTTTTTGTTGTTGGTTGATGATATGAGCATGTACATGTGGTTGCGATTGCTATCCAGCAAGCATTAAATGACATCCGAGATAAAAAAAAAATTCCAAGCGGCCATCAAGGTGGAGATCGAGAGGAAGCTAAAGGTACTCTCCACTGATCATGGGGGAGTTTACATCCGTGGAGTTCTGTCAGTACTGCATAGAGCGCGGAGTCGACACTCAACTCACCACCCATATTCACTTCAACAAAATGTGCTGGTTGAGCGTCACAACTAGAGCGTGGTGGCCATGGCATGATCCATGCTCAAAGAGAAGAACTTGCCCGACTACATATGGGGTGAGGTTGTGACCATGGATATATACATCCTCACTCGTGCCACAACACGTGCACTCGATGTGAAGACACCTTATGAGGTGTGGCATGGCAAACTCCCCATCGTGCACTACTTCCGCACCTTCGGCTGCATCACACACATCAAGAACACATAACCACATCTTAAGAAGCTCGACGATCGTTAGTCCAAGGTGATCTCTACCGGGTACGAGTACAGCACCAAGGTGTACAATTGCTACGACCTCATCAACAGGTGCATCAAATCACGCGTGGTGTTGTCTTTGATGAATCTTCTTAGTGGTGCTGAGAGAACGACGATTGCGAGACGGTGAATGGCCATGAGCCCTTCATCATTGAGTACATCACGAAGGTCATCGCAACATCGAGAGTGGTGGAGCCCACTCCCATACCTTCTCTAGCTTCTTCTACACCACACACACCACATGATGAGACATCACCACTTGTTGCTCCTGAACTTTCGAAAGTGGATCTAGGCATCCCCGTGGGTTTTGGATGATTGATGATGACAAATTAAGAGACTAATGAGCTCAATTGATCTTAAGCACAGGTGTGATGATTGAAATGAAAGAAAATCCCTTAAAAAGGAAAATATTAAAGGTGTCGAAGACTCAAGCATGGAAATTAGAGTTTTCTTATGTGTTGAGTTTAGACTAGCCTTCTGTGTGTGAGGGCGTGTGTATTAAGTGCAATGAGATCATAAAAGAGGGCTCAAAGTCGTGGTTGAGAGAAAATCTAAGTGAGAAGCCTTGTTGAGAGTATTCCCAGCAGACCGAACTTGTCCGGGTTGTCCCGAGTAGTCTGTTTTTGTCCGGACTAAGAGTTTTTGTGTGAGTTCGGACTTGTCTGTTTTGGGACGGACTAGTCTGTGAGAATTTTTGGAGCGAAGTCCCGAGAGGCCGGACTTGTCCGCCACATAGGACGTACTAGTCCGAACATCCCAAAGTAGTCCATTTTTCACCGGACTAAAGGTTTCTGTTGTACTTTAGATTTGTCGGTTATGAGGACTAGTCTGTGGTATTAAGAGAGTAGGGGTTTCTAAAGCTAAGTCATGTTGGCTGGACTTGTCCGCCCCCGTGGCCAGACTAGTCTGATGCTTCCAGACTTGTCCGTTTTTAGACAGACCAAGACATTCTATTTGAGTTCAGATTAGTCCATTGTTTCGTGGACTGGTTCGGTATGTTATGACTGTTTGAAATTCAAACGTTAGAGGGTACGTCACTCTCTATGGAGCGTGACGTAGTGTGGACCCAGTATGTAATACTAGTCCAGGGTCCTGGCCGGACTAGTCCGCACATTCAATGCTGGCAACGGTTAGATTTTGGGACCCCTATAAAAAGGGATCCCCCGACCTCTAACTTAGAATCTTTGAACCCTAGCGCCGCCACAAGTTTCCTTGAGCCATCCTAAACCTTTTACTCTGCCTACTTGCCCTCCAGAACCAAATCTTGAGGATATTAGGGTTTGGGAAGGGGAGAGAAGGAAGACCGTCTTGCTTTGACTCTCGACTTGATCTCTTGCACTTGGTGTCGCGTTTTGTGGCTGTTGAGCTTCGTGTGCTCCTTGCTGTAAATCATTTTTGGGAGCCCCAACTTGAGAGGAGCCCCAAGAACTTGGTGATTACCCTTGCGATTAGTGGAAACCAAGCCGACCTTTTGTGCTGGCTTGGCGAGAAGAGGGTCAAGTGAGGCCCGATCCTTTTGTGGACTTCTCAATGTGGATGTAGTTTTCTTCGTGAAGTTGAACCACATGATAAATCATGTCTGACTTGTTGCTTTACATTCCGCTATTCACTAGAATTGCTTTTAGAGTTCATATCGTTCTTCATATTGTTCTTCATTGAAATCTTGCAACCTATTTGTTCACACTTGTTAATCTAAGTTGTATTAGGTTACTAGATATTGTATTAATCTTTCGTCGAACTAAAATCCGCAAATAACTTGTAGTAATCAAGTTTTTAGGTTTCCCCTATGTACTGAGCGGACTAGTCTGGCCCTGACCAGACTAGTCCGTCCTTAGAGATTTAATCTCGTTTGATTAAGTAAGTTTAGGTCATATTGCTTATTCACCCCCCTCTAGTCG
Source organism: Tuctoria greenei (assembly GCA_036927565.1). NCBI lineage: Eukaryota > Viridiplantae > Streptophyta > Magnoliopsida > Poales > Poaceae > Tuctoria > Tuctoria greenei. The sequence goes on from JAYESD010000006.1 coordinate 123,793,503, forward strand.
ACTTTCAACTTTGTCTCTCCACCACCTGCTGCTCTTGTGGATTATGTCTCTCCACCATCAGAGCACAGCGAAGAGGACCTGGATGCAAACTTTAACAATGCACCGCTTCGAATTGCTCTTGAAGCTCTGCACTTCACCATGGCGGATGAATCAACCTCCATTGCTGAGGCCAAGCAACACTCAGACTGGCATCAAGCCATGTTGGAGGAACTGCGAGCCATCAACGAAAATGACACCTGGACACTCGTCGAGCTGCCATCAAACTAGAAACCCATCAAGCCACCACCAAACCAGAAATTGATTGGCTGAAGTGGGTTTTCAAGCTGAAGAAAGATGCAAGTGGTGTCGTCGTCAAGCACAAAGCAAAGATAGTAGCCAAGGACTATGCACAACGTGCTGGGGTGGATTTTGAGGAAGTTTTTGCTCCAAGTGCAAGAATTGAGTCATTACGCCTTCTGATCACCATCTCCGCACACCATGGTTGGCGGGTACACCACATGGATGTCAAGTCGGCGCTCCTCAATGGCGACCTCAACGAAGTTGTGTTCGTCACTCAACCACCTGTTTTTTGAGCTTGGTGGCGTCGGGGCCGCGCGTGGCGCAGCTGGTGGCGCCGGTGCCGCGCGTGGCACAATGAGTGGGTAACCTGAAGGAGGTAAAACACAAGGTCGCTGTACCGGAGTGGCCTTAGGTTCAGTAGAGAAGAAAGAATCCAACTCAGCAACAAAGTCAGAGTACGAAGCAAAAAAGGGAAAAGAGGACTCGTCAAAGATGACGTGTCAAGAGATCAAGATACGACGGGTAGTAAGGTCAAGGCACCGGTACCCCTTATGATCGGGGGAGTACCCAAGGAAGACACACTGAGTCGAGCGAGGCGCAAGCTTATGGGGGGCCGTTGCAGAGAGTTAGGGTAGCAAGCACACCCAAAGACTCGAAGGTGGTCGTAAAGAGGAGTGCTGTATAAAGCGAAGTGGGGGGTGGGAGCACTAATCGCCTTAGTGGGAAGGCGATTAATGAGGTAGATGGCAGTGTGAAGGGCCTCCGCCCAGTAGCGAGCAGGAGTAGAAGCTTGGAACATTAAAGAGCGCATGACATATTTGGTGGTCCGAATCATGCGCTCAACCTTGCCGTTCTGGGGGTAAGTGTACGGGCACGACATACGCAACTGAACACTGTGCAAGAGCATGAAGTCATGAAACATAGAGTTATCAAACTTGCGTCCAGTGTCACACTGGACCCCCCGGATTGTGCGCCCAAACTGGGTGGATACCCAAGTGAAGAAGTGAGAGAGAGAGAGTGACAAACGTATCAGACTTCTTTCGCAAGGGGAAAGTCCATGAATAGTGCGAGAAATCATCAACAACTACCAAGTAATACTTATGGCCTGAAACACTGAGAAGAGGCAATGTCCAAAGATCACAGTGAATCAGATCAAAGATGTGTTCGACACGAGTGACAAAATGCGGAAAAGGAAGTCGAACGTGTCGACCCAACTGACAAGCATGGCAAAGAGGCTCATGAATACCCCGAGCACAAGAAATCACTGAACTACGAGACAGCTTCGACATAGCGTCAGCACCAGGGTGGCCAAGCCGACGATGCCAGGTGGTCGAAGAGGCTGTCGTAGTCAGGGCAAACGGCGTAGGCGAAGCGGAAGCAGGAAGACGCAACATGTACAGGGGCCCCGAACTCTCACAGCGGATAAGAAGACATCGGGTAGTAAGATCCTTTACAGATAAACCAAAATAATCAAACTCGATGGAAACTTGGTTGTAAGTGGTAAAACGACGAACGAAAAGAAGGTGTTGAATGATGTCAGGAGCGACAAGAACATCATGAAGCTAAAAGGAACCCGACGAACCCGAGTCACCTACTGAGGTGACTGGAAGAACGGACCCATTTCCAACAACGATAGATGAAGGAGAAGAGGGGTGCAAAGGGCGAGTAGAGGAGAGTATATCAGCGTCAGGAGTGGTGTGTTACAGAGCTCCAGAGTCCACGACCCAGTCAGGACCGGGTGGTGGGAGACTCAGCGCACTGAAAGAGGATGCGATCGACTCCCGGTCCCAAGTCAAGGGTGAGGTGTGGTGCTGCACTCAAAACGCAGGCTGGCGAACTGGGTTCCCCGAAGCCCTGTAGGCCATAGCAGACGGCCCAGCAGCAGGGTGGCTCGACGGCGCGGCCCAGGTGGTGGCTGGATCTGGCCAGGCGGAGGGGACGGCAGCAGCAGACGAAGCGGACGCACAAGGGGTGGCAGCGGCGGGCGCGTAGGGGATTGACGGTGCGGATCCGACTGGTGGCGCACAGAGGAAGACGACCGGCGGCGGAGCGGCCCAAGCGGTCGCGGTGACACGACAGCTGGGGCGGTCGGCGGTGCGCGTGCAAGCAGCAAGGCCAGCGACAACTGAGTGTCAGGAGCCGACGGCAGCCCAGTACCCGATGGCGGCGGGTTCGGTGGCGGCTGTCGCATCGGAGCCAACCACGACCGGATCTGAGCCAGTGGCAGCGTGGCAGTCTAGGACGGCGGCGCGACGAACCATGGCGCTGGAGTAGGCTAGGCCGCGATAGCGGCGGCTGGCACAGGGACGACGGCGGCCGGCAACAGGCTGGTAGGTGCACAGAAGACTGTAGAGTCGTGGGGGGCGGGAGATTCGGGCCCGGCGGCGGCAGCGGCAGCAGATCCATGGCCAAAAATCAGCGGCGCGACGGCCATGGGCGCTAGCACAGCAACCAGGGGCGAGGCGGCGGTCAGGGATGGCGGTGCGACCGCCATGGACGGTGGCGCAATAGCTAGGGGTGCGACGCGACTTCAGGGCCATGGGGGCTGGCAGATCCAGTCCCGGCGGCGGATCCACGACCAGAGAATGGTGGCCCGATCGCCAGGGGTGGCGGCACAACGGCTAGAGGCGGCGCTGCGGAGGCAAGGGGTGGCGGAGCCGCGGCGGCCAGGTGCGGCGGCGGCGTGGCGACCAGGTGTTGTGTTGGCGCAGCGGCCAGGGGCGGCAGCTAGAGGTGGCGGCGACACGGCGACCAGAGGTGGCGGCGGCAGCGCGACGGCAAGAGGCGGCAGCGGCCAGTCCATCTAGAGGGAGAGGGAGAGAAGAAAACCTAGTCTAATACCATATTAGAGTGAAAATGATTGGATTAGGGTTTCACAAATGAGTGCCAAGGGTAGATATAGCCTCTAGGGCTAGATACATGGGCATGGCCCAATAAACCCCACATACATAGTCCAACACACTGATCTCGAGGAAACTTTTGGCATCCTTTGGAGCAACAACATCAAGCTGAACCCAGAAAAGTGCATGTTCGACGTGCCTCGAGGCAAGTTGCTCGGTATATCATCTCGGAGCGCGACATCGAAGCCAACCCCAAAAAGATAACGACGATTACCAGAGCATGGGCCCCAAGACCTCCATCCTCGTCGACGGCGAGCTCTTCTAGCGCAGCGTCACCGGGATCCTGCAACGATGCATCCCCAACGAGTAAGGAAGGGAGCTGCTTCTCGACATGCACACATGGATATGTGGCGACAATGCGTCCCCAAGGATCCTGATCAAGAAACATACCGACATGGTTTCTACTGGCCGACCGCTGTCACTGATGCCTAGCTGGTCGTGCGCACCTGCAAAGGCTGTCAGTATTTCGCTCGACAACCCCCCCCCCCCCCCCGACTCAAGACCTCCAAATCATCCCCATCACGTGGCCTTTCTCCGTGTGGAGATTTGACCTCCTCAACCCCTTTAAGAAGGTGCACAGAGGCTTCACCGTTCGCCTCGTCACAAGCGACAAGTTCACCAAATGGATAGAAGCGAAGCCGTTCGTCACGGCTACATCCAAGCAAGCAACGAGCTTCTTCCGCGACATCGTCTACCACTTAAGGGTGCCAAACACCATCATCATCGACAAAACACCCAACTCACGGGAAAGAAGTTCCTTAAATTCTGCGACAACTTCCACATCCGAGTCGGCTGGACTTCAGAAGCCCACCCGCGAACGAACGAGCAGGTCGAGCACGCCAATGGAATGATTCTACAAGGGCTTAAGCCTCACATCTTCGACTGGCTAAACAAGCTTGCAGGACGTTTAGTCATCAAGGTGTCGTCCGTGTTGTGGAGCCTGCGCACCACGCCCAACCGATCCACCAGCTTCACGCTTTTCTTCATGGCTTATGGCTCGAAGGTTGTCTTGCCAACCAAGCTAGAATATGACCCGCGCAAAGCCAAGGCCTACGAAGAAGTCTAGTCCGAGAAAGCACAACAAAACTCTATCGACCAACTTAACAAGGCCCATGACATCGCACTTCTGCGATCAGTCAAGTACGAACAAGCGCAACAAGCCTACAACACTACCACGAGCAAAGGATTCAACCTCGAGCTTTCCATGTCAACAACTTGGTCCTCCGAATGATTCAGACCAACAAGGATAAGCACAAGTTGTCCTCCCCATGGGAGGGCCCGAACATAGTGGCGGTCGTCTTTCGACTCGACGCCTACCGCCTGATGGAAGTCGATGGCAACCTTGTTTCCAATGCGTGGACATAGAACTCTGGCGGTTCTATGCATAGGAGCACCAAGCTTCGCATAGTGCAATGTCAAGAACACAAGCCCGAGCCCGACCCCGTGACCTCGCCGGCGAGAGAGAAACCTGGCACCTCGTACCTCCTCAAAAACACCACGCAACGAAAGGAATGAACCGACTGCCCCATCATCCTCGAGGGCTACACATCCATACAGGGCTCGACCATACGTCTCAAAGACCGGCCCCACCCGTGCCTCGCAACTCACGACTAAAGAGCCGCGGAAGTTCTAAAAAAAAACTACGGTTCGAGCGAGATGCAGGGACAAAACAACAAGTTGACCACGTTCGAAACTTCCTTTTTTTTTTCTTATTAAGATAACCCCGAAGGCTTTGTTACAAAGGAAAAAAACTACATCAAGACTATGGTCGGGGTTCACCCATTCTCCGCCATCTTCCAAACTGAGTCATTGGGAACCAGCTCTCTCAAGGCGCGTGTCGTAGGCTCAACCTTCTTGAGGAACCCATCGAGCTCCTCGTTCGTCAAACCATCAGCTAATCCCTCTCCCAAAGCCTCAAGGTCGGTGCCGAGGTAGTGCAGCAACACCACGGCCAGGGTGACCTGAAGTTCGCAATCAACCCTGACGTTCACGTAGGATGACAAACAGGCTGACAACCGACCCACGACCGATAACAGCTCAACTCCAGGCCACTTTGCCGAGTACTCCCTGAGCAACAAGCGACACACAGAGTGTCCAACAGCACGGAGCCTCTCGAACCCTGACCAAAGCGCCTCTGAATGTGGCCTAGAGGGGGGGTGAATAGGCCTTTTGAATTTCCTGCACACTTAATAGAATCGTCAAAACTTGGTTGGCCGGACTAGTCCGGTCGTGTGGGCAGACTTGTCCGGTGTGCTAAAAATATGTGTGTTGATCAGGTGTTATTTGGGAAACTAAATTTCTTTAGCAGCGGAAATGAGAACAACTGATATTTTTATTTGAGATTAATATAAGAATGCAGGTAAAACTTATAATTGCCTTAGGTTGATGTTTTAGCACTCAAGTGATTTAATGAACAAAATTTAAATAAAATAAGGCGCAAGACGCACGATTTTTTCCCGAGGTTCGATCTCACCACGAGATCTACGTCCTCGTTGAGGAAGCTCACACAGAGTCGGGTCTCCAACCCTTTCCCTCTTCAAGTCACCATGAAGGCCGACTTGATTCCACTATCACGGGTAATCACCAAGTTTGTGGGGCAACCTCACACGTTGAGGGCTCTCACGAGAATTACAACGAAAGAAGTGATCAAATACACTCAAAAGTATTACAATGCAGAGTATGAGTGTAGAAAGATCAAACCCCAAGAGCTCGCAACGAAAGAACGACGATCTCCCAATTCTGAATCCAAGTGTTCAATTGATTTCACTCTTTTTGCACTTTAGATGTGTGGGGAGATGTGTTTTGGGCTCTAGGGACAAAGTGGCGGTGCTAGGGTTTGTTCTTTGATTAGTATTCGATGTGTGTGACAATAGGAAAGCCGTGGACTCTCTATTTATAGGGTTTCCAAAAGGTAGCCGTTGAAAAACCCTAACACCGGACTAGTCCGGTGCAAGTCCGAACTTGTCCGGTCTCAGTGCATTTTGAAGTCCAGAAAGTCTGCCGGACTAGTCCGGTTCAAGCTCGGACTAGTTCGGTGCTGTGTGAAGGTGAACTCCAGAAAGTTCAACGGACTAGTCCGATCTCGACATATGGGAGACTCCAGAAAGGTCAACGGACTAGTCCGGTGGTACAACGGACTAGTCCGATCCCTCAATATGAGAGACTCCAGAAACATCAACGGACTAGTCCGGTGGACGCACGGACTAGTCCGGTCTACCAATAAGTGAGATTCCAGAAAGATGAACGGACTAGTCCGGACCATGATCGAACTAGTCTGATGCTTTGTGAAAGTTAGGTTAATTTTAATCCCTTACCCTCGCGCAAAGTTGTGAGCTCTTGGAGTGTGTCTTTCATACACTCCCTATACATTCAAAATCTAATTTGGTCTTCCAAGCTTCATCAAAGTATCTCTCTTTGAACACCACTTCATTTTTCACCTTTTTGTGCGCACCGAGCTGTTTCACTTGTTTGTCCTGCAATCATCTCAGTAGTTTCATTAGGATCTCATATGTTTATCATCAATTAGCCAAAACCCACAAGGGATATCCTAGATGCACTTCTAATCTCCCCTTTTTTGGTGATTGATGACAACCATTTGAGATATCACAATTGAGAATAAAATCTTGATTTTCATAAGGTGTGCACATGTGAGAATAACGATAGGTCCACAAAAATCTTCTCACATATGCACACACCTTATGGTGGGGTGCCTAACAGGTGTGTGATCAACAAGGTGAAGAAATAATCATTGCAACAATAAGCATCACACATAAGAGAAGAAATAGTGCATTACAAGGTTTTAAAAATAAGTACACGTCCTTGATCACAAAAACATAAAGACACGCCTACTAGTCTCAATCTCTCCCCCTTTGGCATCAAGGCACCAAAAAGGGAAAAATTGAGGGGGAATCACTCATCGCCACTCTCTTCCTCAGTCTCGGTTCGGTCTTCATCTTCACCACCATCATCATTCTCTGGAGCAGGCTCTTCCTCAGAGTCCTCGAAGGCGGGCGGGGATCCCACCGGCTCAACCTCCAGCTTGTCACAGATGGCTTTGATGTTGGCATTGACATATTGTTGATGCTTCTTCTGCCTGACTTCAATCTTGCGGCAGCAGGCAAAGATAGAGGTGAGCATTTTGAGCACACCACCGGAGGATTCATGGGCAGGTGCAGAGCTAGGAGGAGCAGCTGAAGATCTTGTGGCATTCACATCCCGAGTTTGTTTAGTCCTCCGCTCATCTTCATGGGAGGGAGGTGCATCAGGAGCTGAAGGTAGAGTGTACTCGGTGGGCTTTTGCGGTTTCAACCCGGTATGGTGAACATCCTTGACGAACTCATGTCCAGTCACCTTCTCAATCATGTACATGATGTACGGGGCATACCCGCAAGATCTGTTTGGAGTGATTGAGATGTTCACAATGTCATTGTAGATGTATTCAAAGACATTGAACGGTCTCCTCCCACCAATGACCTTCATTAGGGTCCTCAAGGTTCCTTGAATAGTCCCCGCATCTCCATCTTTTGGGGCTATTGTCTTCCTCAAAATTCTGTTGAGGACCACATAGAAGGGCTTCAAATATTTGATATTGGGAGGGACATAAGGCATCCTTGTGTCATAGAGAAATTTGAGCTCATCCTTCTCCAAGGGTTGCAGATTGTGGATAACAAGATCATGATCCAAAGTGTGTTCAAGGTGGAGGATTCTTGCAAATTCATCATAGGTGACACTAACCATGAGTCATCCAAGTCAGACTGTCTCCATCACCACGAGCAAAGTAGAGGGTAGAGTAAAATTGGGTGATGACCTCATTGTTCCAGTTACACTCAAAGGCAAACAGATCCTTCAAGCTGTGCCTCTCCAGGGCCTCAACGACCTCACGAAAAGCAAGATATCTCTTCGATTGTAAGTATCCAACATTCACCCATTGAATCTCTACAACGGGATTCTTCATCTTCATATACACATGCTCGTAGTAGTCGGCATGGAAGTTGCTCCAAAATCTTGGGTCTGAGCATTGCCGAGGTTGATCATACACATTAACCTGCCTGAAGCTATCGGCAAGCTCACCCCCTTTTCCGGTGAAATCTTTACTCGAGCGCTGCCTGTTGCGGTGACTTGGGTTCTTCATCTTCAGGGGTCCAATGGGACCACTAGCAAGCCCCTTTCCTTTGTTGAGAGTCCTCTTTGGCCCTGAGGAGCTCTCGCCAGCTTTTCCTTGGGCCTTCTTAACAACCACCCTCCTTTTCTTGGGCAAGTTGTCGTCGGAGGGTGGAAAGTGCACATTTACATCATGTCTTTTCTTCATGTACCTCTCTTTGGCTCTCTTCACTTTTTCGCGTTCAACTTCTTCATCAACATGGAAGGAGCTGTCATCTGAGCTTGAAGACATCGTGCCTAATAAGGAGTTCATGATTTATATGAGAATGAACTAAGAATGAAGGAGGTGTGAGGATTCAAATGTCAGAGACCGGACTTGTCCGGTTTCAGAGTGCGGACTTGTCCGGTGTACCGGACTAGTCCGTATCTGGGAGCCGGACTAGTCCGGCCTGGCACAAGAATCCTAACAAAACTATGAATCACAACTTCCATCTAAGGATGCAAAGGAGCATGAAGGTGAAAGGAATACATCTCTAAAGCTAATGTACTTCCTTGGAATCAAGAGAAATAAGCTAGAACTAGAAAAGTTGAGAGTTTGATTTTTGGGAGAAATTTACCGAGATTAGAAGATTTGCGTTGAAGGAGCACGAATCTGTTCGGATGATTTTGGAGTGGAGTATCAAATCGTCGAGGGGAGGATTTCCCACAAAGAAAACTTGGATTTTGAGGGCTCAACTCGAAAATCAAATTTGGGGGCTAGGGTTTGAGAGGTGAGGGTTCAACTCAAAGTGGAGGGAGGTTTGAAACGGTTTTGGGTCGGCCAGCTGCTTATATACGCGGCCGACCGGACTAGTCCGGTCAGAGGACGGACTAGTCTGGTGCCCCTGGAAAACCTAGGAAAGAGAGACTGTCCGGACTAGTCCGGTGGCAAACCTGACTAGTCTGGTTTCCCTGGAAAAACTGTGTATTTGGAGATAACTAATAGTGATCCAAGGACAAATTTTGCAAATAATCTTGGTAATTATGACCAGAAAGTAATCAACAATAAAAAATGGTCATAAATTCCAAGATTTCTTCATTAAAATTAGTTTTCTTAGGAGAAAAAGAGGTGAGGGGCAGTTTTAGCAATAAAATGTAACATTTGAAGTTTCAACCAGGTGTGCAACGTTTCAAGCCACATTTCGAGAGTCAAGAATATTAAGTTCATTCCTAAGTTCACAGAACCTTTTCTCATCCAATGGTTTGGTAAAAATATCCGCAAGTTGTTTTTCAGTTCTAACATGTGAAATAGCAATGTCACCTTTTAATGAATGATCTCTAAGAAAATGATGACGGATATCTATGTGCTTAGTTCTTGAGTGCTCTACCGGGTTGTGTGCAATTTTTATAGCACTTTCATTATCACATAGAAGTGGGATATGGTTAAGATTGTAGCTGTAGTCCCTAAGGGTTTGTCGCATCCAAAGTAGTTGTGCGCAACAGCTACCGGCTGCAATATATTCTGCTTCTGCTGTGGAAAGGACAATGGAGTTTTGCTTTTTAGATGACCAAGAGACCAGGGACCTACCAAGAAACTGACAAGTCCCTGACGTGCTCTTTCTATCAACTATGCATCCTGCATAGTCGGCATCGGAATACCCTATCAAGTTAAATTTGGATCCTTTGGGATACCAAAGGCCCAAGTTGGGTGTGTGCACAAGGTACCTTAGGATTCTTTTTACTGCAACTAAGTGACACTCTTTAGGTGCGGCTTGAAACCTTGCACACAAGCAAACACTAAGCATAATATCTGGCCTAGATGCACATAAATAAAGTAAGGAGCCAATCATGGACCGATATACCTTTTGGTCCACATTTGGACCATCTTCATTGAGGTTGAGGTGTCCATTAGTGGCCATGGGTGTCTTGATGGGCTTGGCTTTGTCCATATTGAATTTCTTGAGAATGTCTTGTGTATATTGGGTTTGGCTTATAAATGTACCTTCTCTTAGTTGCTTCACTTGGAATCCCAAGAAGAACTTCAATTCGCCCATCATTGACATCTCGAACCTATCTGTCATAATTTTGCTAAATTCTTCACAGAAGGATTTGTTAGTGGATCCAAAGATAATGTCATCAACGTAAATTTGACATACAAATAAATGATCATCACAATGTTTAGTGAAAAGTGTATAGTCAGCTTTACCAATTTTGAATCTATTCTGAATTAGAAAATCTCTAAGACACTCATACCAAGCTCGAGGAGCTAGTTTGAGGCCATAGAGAGCCTTACGCATTTTGTAGACATGGTTGGGATACTTCTGGTCTTCGAATCCTGGTGGCTGCTCCACATAAACTCCCTCCTTGATTGGGCATTTAAGAACGCGCTTCGACCTGAGAATAACCTTTGGCCACCAATCTTGCCTTATTTCTTTTTACTACTCCATGTTCATCTTGCTTGTTTCGAAAGACCCATTTGGTTCCAACTATGTTCGCCTTTGGTCTCTCCACCAGCTCCCATACTTCATTTCTCTTGAAGTTGTTCAGCTCCTCTTGCATTGCAATCACCCAGTCTGGATCCCTTAAGGCTTCTTCTACCCTGTATGGTTCCAGAAAAGACATAAAAGAATAGGATTCACAGAGATTTGCAACTTGAGATCTAGTAGTTACTCCCTTAGCAATGTCTCCAATGATATTATTGACAGGGTGGTCTCTTTGCACGCTCTGGTGTACTCTTGGGTGTGGAGCTTGTGTAGTTGCTTGTTCTTCATTATCTTCATGTGCATTGTCTCCCCCTAGATCATTGTTCCCATGATTGTCCTGATCTTCTTGATCTTCCTCCTATTGATCTTGTGCAAGAGCTCCCCCTTGATCATTGCCTCCGTGTTGAGGTTCATCTTGTGCATTTGAGTCGAATGTTTGCTCTTGTGGTAAGATATCACCAAGTCCCATTTTCTTCAGTGTTTCATATGGAGCTTCCTCTTTATCTGGCGCACACTTATCAACTTGCTCCACTTGTGAGCCGTTAGATTCATCGAACACTACGTCACGTGCTACTTCAACAAGGCCGAACACCTTGTTGAAGACACGATAGGCGTAGGCATTCGATTCATAACCGAGCGAGAATCCTTCATCGGACTTTGAAGCGAACTTCGAGGCCCTCTGTTTCTTGTTCAGAATAAAACATTTGCAACCAAAAACTTTAAAGTAAGAAACATTAGGCTTTTTACCGGTAAGGAGCTCATATGGAGTTTTCTTCAGTAGTTGATGGAGATACAGTCGATTCGTGGCATGGCAAGCAGTGTTCACCGCTTCTGACCAAAATCGATTTGATGTCTTGTATTCATCCAACATAGTTCTCGCCGTTTCGATCAATGTTCTGTTCTTCCTTTCGGCCACTCCATTTTGTTGAGGGGAGTAGGGTGCCGAGAATTCATGCTTTATCCCTTCTTCATCGAGAAACTCTTCAACTTGGAGGTTCTTGAATTTTGTCCCATTGTCACTTCTGATGTTCTTTATGGTTGATGAGAATTCATTTCGAGCTCTTTTCAAGAACTTCTTGAGGATCCCCTGAGTTTCTGATTTATCATACAAGAAAAATACCCAGGTAAATCTTGAAAAATCATCAACAATTACTAAACCGTATTTGTTACCGCCGATGCTGATGTACGAAACTGGACCAAAGAGATCCATGTGGAGAAGTTCCAGCGGTCTTGCGGTAGTCATCACATTCTTGGCGGGGTGTGGTGCTTCGACTTGTTTTCCTGCTTGACAAGTGCTGCACGACCTGTCTTTTTCAGAAACTACATCCTTAAAACCACGGATGTGACCACCTTTTAGAAGTTTCTGCAGATTTCTCATCCCAACATGGGCTAGCCGTCTATGCCACAGCCATCCCATGTTGGTCTTAGCAACCAAGCAAGTGTTGAGTTCGGCTTTATCTTTGTTGAAGTCAACTAGATAAAGCTTGCCCTTCAACATTCCCTTGAATGCAATCGAGCCATCGCTTCTTCTAAAACAGTCACACCCTCATTAGTGAATAAACAGTTGTAACCTTTGTCGCATAGTTGGGATATTGACAAAAGGTTATAATCTAGAGAATCTACATGTAAAACATTTGATAAGGTATGTTGAGAGGATATTCAATGTTACCGCTACCAAGGACCTTTCCTTGGTTGTTGTCTCCGAAGTATATGCCTTCACCTGGATCCTTGTTGTACTGGTACTCTACAAACATACCTCTCTCTCCGGTCATGTGATTTGTGCATCCGCTATCAAGTACCCATTTTGTTCCACCAGAGGAGTAAGCCTGCAAATAGAATTATTCCTTGGTCTTAGGTACCCAAGCTTGCTTGGGTCCTCTCAGGTTAGTCACAAGAGTTTTGGGCACCCACACACAAGTTTTGAAGTTCTTGTGGCCTGGCCCTGTATATTTGGCAATGACTTTTCCATATTTGACTTTCATAAGAACATAAGAAGCGTCAAATGTACGAAACAATATTTGTGGTTCAAATTCATGGGATTTTTCCTTAACAAAGACAATTCTATTCTTAGCATGATTAGAAGTAGACATATGTTTGTTCTTATCAAAACCAAGGCCATCTTTGACATTAGGAGGTCTAGTGACCATATATGCACTGCGTGCATATTTGATCTTCTCCTTATCAAAGATGATGCTTGGAGGGGCATGCATATTATGAGAAGTTGAAGTATTAGAAATAATATTCTTCTTACTAGAGCAAGTGTAAGTTCCAATTGTTGTCGAACTTATATCTTTGGAGGAAGAGCTCTTGGAGGATGAGAAGTCACCTTGCTTGAGCGACTCAACTTGCACCTCAAGGATCTAGTTGGCTTTTGACAAGTTAGCAAGTTCTTCCTTGATTGCAATATGCGAGTCTTCTAGCTTTGAGTAAGTTTCCTTACTCAAAGCTAGCTCAACTTCAAGTGACTCGTTCTTCTCTCTTTCAAGCTCGAGAAGCTTTTCAACTTCTTGATATCTCTTCCTTTCACGGATGAGCATATCTTCTTGTCGGTCAAGAAGTTCCTCCTTTTCAAAAATTTCGTTCGACAACATTTCCATTTTCTTTAGAGCAATTTTACTTAGTACTCTAAATATTTTTTCATTATCACTAGAGCTGTCAAAGTCATCAATAGAGGAATTTAGCGTAGGAGGAGTAAGCCATACCTTTTTCTTGCCTTCCTTAGCCATAAGGCAAGTGTGGTTGTTCATGTCCCGTCCTCCCATGTTTGGAAAGAGTGTGGCCTTCATAGTAGGTTTCTTGATTGCGATAGTGGCCATCTCTTCTTCTTCGTCGGAGGAGGACTCGTCGTTTGAGTCCCACTCCTTGCCAATGTGAGCTTGATGGGTTTGTCTTCTTTTTCTGAAAATTTTCTTTTCTTGAGGTCTTGTTTCCTTCTTCTTTTTGTTTTCTTCATAAGGGCAGTCCACCATGAACTGACCATACTCTCCGCAGTTGTAGCAAGTGCGTCGAGCCTTGGATTTTCCTTTATCCTTGCTTTTGCCTTCATTTGAGTTGTTGCCGTGTCTTCTTTTCATCATTCGCTTAAACTTCTTGATAAAGAGTACCATTTCTTCATCATCAAGATCGGTGCTCTCGTCACTTGTATGCCCATCATCTTGATCTTCACGAGCTTCTTTGAGTTTGGGTCGGCATGTTGCTTTGAGAGCAACCTCTTTCTTTTTGAAGGAAGTGAGTTCGGCCAACTCTTTGACGTATTGTGCCTCTTTCTCCATCACTTCATGATTTATGATCTTTCCCAACAACTCATCGGGAGTCATTTTGTGAAACCCGGGGCTTTCTCTAATCATTGAGCAAAGTGTGACATTTCTTGGTATGAAGGCTCTAATCATTCTCTTGACTACCTTGTGATCCGTCCATTTCTTACTTCCATAGGCACGTATTTTGTTGATGAGTTTCTTCATCCGGTTGTACATGTCTTGAGGTGATTCACCTTCTTCAATAGCAAATCTTCCTAACTCTCCTTCAAGCATTTCGATTTTAGCCTCACGAACCGATCTATTTCCTTCGTGAGCTGTCTTGAGTGTATCCCAGATTTCTTTTGCACTTTCTAAGCCATCAATCTTGGTGAATTCCTCTCTGCTTAGTGATGATGTGATCACGGTGACGGCTTGTGCATTTCTGTGAATCTCTTGTTCTTGTTCTAGGGTGAGTTCTTCATCCGTGTCCGCGATATCTATGCCAGTGCAAACAATGTGCCACAGACTAGGATTTAGGGATATTAGATGCATCTTCATGTTGTACTTTCACATTGTATAGTCGCTTCCGTCAAACTGTGGAGGTTTTCCCATAGGAATGGAAAGATAGTGATTGTTTGAATTGAGACAGTTGTAGTTGTAAGGGTATCGGGAGTAGTCGTGATGACCACTCCCCTTCGTCTTCTCTTCTTCTTTTCCCTTTTGTCCTAGCAGTTTCTTTCTCAGAAGTGCCTTTAATTGTCGCACTTCTTCATCATCGTGTGGGCTCTCTTTCAGCACATCAAAAGTTTTAGTTTCTTGTTCCTCCACATTAATGTTCATCTTCGAGATATCGTTGTTCTTCTCAGAGGCCATTGATCTCTCTGAGATGTGAGTCTCATTGGTGGAGAACCTTGCTCTCATACCAATTGAATGTGGCCTAGAGGGGGGTGAATAGGTCTTTTGAATTTCCTGCACACTTAATAGAATCGTCAAAACTTGGTTGGTCGGACTAGTCCGATCGTGTGGGCAGACTTGTCTGGTGTGCTAAAAATATGTGTGTTGATTAGGTGTTATTTGAGAAACTAAATTTCTTTAGCAGCAGAAATGAGAACAACTGGTATTTTTATTTGAGATTAATATAAGAATGCAGGTAAAACTTATAATTGCCTTAGGTTGATGTTTTAGCACTCAAGTGATCTAATGAACAAAATTTAAATAAAATAAGGCGCAAGACACACGAATTTTTCCCGAGGTTCGATCTCACCACGAGATCTACGCCCTCGTTGAGGAAGCTCACACAGAGCCGGGTCTCCAACCCTTTCCCTCTTCAAGTCACCACGAAGGCCGACTTGATTCCACTATCATGGGTAATCACCAAGTTTGTGGGGCAACCTCACACGTTGAGGGCTCCCACGAGAATTACAACAAAAGAAGTGATCAAATACACTCAAAAGTATTACAATGCAGAGTATGAGTGTAGAAAGATCAAACCCCAAGAGCTCGCAATGAAAGAACGACGATCTCCCAATTCCGAATCCAAGTGTTCAATTGATTTCACTCTTTTTGCACTTTAGATGTGTGGGGAGATGTGTTTTGGGCTCTTGGGACGAAGTGGCGGCGCTAGGTTTTGTTCTTTGATCAGTATTCAACGTGTGTGACAA
Source organism: Tuctoria greenei (assembly GCA_036927565.1). NCBI lineage: Eukaryota > Viridiplantae > Streptophyta > Magnoliopsida > Poales > Poaceae > Tuctoria > Tuctoria greenei. Next base: position 123,809,141 of record JAYESD010000006.1, read on the forward strand.
TAGGAAAGCCGTGGACTCTCTATTTATACGGTTTCCAAAAGGTAGCCGTTGAAAAACCCTAACACCAGACTAGTCCGGTGCAAGTGCGGACTTGTCCGGTCTCGGTGCATTTTGAAGTCCAGAAAGTCTGCCGGACTAGTCCGGTTCAAGCTCAGACTAGTCCGGTGCTGTGTGAAGGTGAACTCCAGAAAGTTCAACGGACTAGTCCGCGGACTAGTCCGATCTCCACATATGGGAGACTCTAGAAAGGTCAACGGACTAGTCCGGTGGTACAACGGACTAGTCCAGTCCCTCAATATGAGAGACTCTAGAAACATCAACGGACTAGTCTGGTCTCCCAATAAGTGAGATTCCAGAAAGATGAACGGACTAGTCCGGTCCATGATCGGACTAGTCCGGTGCTTTGTGAAAGTTAGGTTAATTTTAATCTCTTTCCCTCGCGCAAAGTTGTGAGCTCTTGGAGTGCGTCTTTCATACACTCCCTTTACATTCAAAATCTAATTTGGTCTTCCAAGCTTCATCAGAGTATCTCTCTTTGAACACCACTTCATTTTTCACCTTTTTGTGCGCACCGAGCTGTTTCACTTGTTTGTCCTGCAATCATCTCAGTAGTTTCATTAGGATCTCATATGTTTGTCATCAATTAGTCAAAACCCACAAAGGATATCCTAGATGCACTTACAGCCTCGAACTCATCAGAAACCTTTCCGAGCTGAGTTTGAGTAGCTCAGCGGCAGCACCACTTGATGGAACAAATGAAGTTTCATTTATAATGCTAATAGTGTTGATGATCTGCATCTGATCCTCATCTTGAAGTGGTACATCTTCGAAAATTGTACAACCTGGCATAGTCTGAAAAAAACACAACACATTGGTTATTCCAATTTGTTTGAAACAGGTAACTTAGATATGAACTGAAAAATGACAAGCTCGACGTGTGCTCATATTATTTTGCTCTTGCCACCAAGCAGTCTATAACTCTAGATATAAAATGGTTTTACCCGTTGCTATCTTGATATTTTTATATTTCTGGTTTACTCTCTCATGAACTTATTGTCTTTGGTATCATAATTCTTCTCAGCCATACAGACACCCAGACACAACGTAAATGCAGCTTCAGATTTCAGGGTGCACAAAAATGCAATTCCTCAACAAACAATCAGTACAGCACTACAGCCTAATATTGAGCAGTCATTTTAACAATCTGCTAGTGCTATCTCTCAGACAATAACAGTACCAGGCTACCAGCAACAGAAATGGCACCCAAACAAAGAAACTGGTACAGCAAACACTAGAGTGTCCCCAATCTAGTAGACAGTTTCTGGAATAAAGATCCACACGAGCAACATAAATTAATCTCAGTAGATATGCTATATGAAACCCAGAATCAGCATTTTACTACATAAATTGAAGCATTACTAATTTATCCGAAAGACCAAACCTCAGTAAACAAAATAAATGATGACACAGCAAGAAATATCGGGGGCTGAGGGGGATTAATTGTAACTTGATTGGTTAGATACTAGTATGTTGCTGAGGGAGAATTACGTAGCACGAAGGCAGGAACCAAGAGAAATACGAAGCAGGACGGCAGGAACCAACGAAAATACGAGTTTGTTACTTACCGTTCGGGGGGCAGAGGGCGATGCCTGGGGCTGGGCACGAGGGTGGCGTGCCGACTGGAGGCCGGCGGCGGCGGGAGGGCGCCTCGCGCGGCTGACAAGTCTGGCGAGGCGGCAGCTATCGGGACTCTAATTTGTTAAAGCCAGCGATTCTGAAAAGCCGTCTTATTGTTCGTGGGATTTTTTAATAATCGGCTTAGGGATAAGTAAGAATTAAGTAAATATTTTTTAGACGATAGAAAAAAAAATCCCGACCTTCCTTAATGATGAGGTTATGGCCGCGTTATTACAACACGATACTTATATGATCCCTTAACTGTTACTAAACCTACTCATGATCATGGACTCTAGCAACCGCTTCTCAAATTGTTTTGGTGCGTTCCTCACATCTTTGCAGTGATCCTCAAGTTCTTCACCGATATATTCCTCTAAACAGAATTTGCATATGTGCTTGATAGACACTTGTCAAATGCAATATCATGCTCACCCAGATAGGCCAGTATAATGCTGAAGCATCTGTAATCAATAATTTTTTGTTCTCACATTCATTTTAGATATCCAATTATTAAATATTTAGGTGAGATTTTGGTTTATTTTCACCATAAACTGATTATAAATGATTAAATATTTAGGTGAGATTTTGGTTTATTTTCACCCATAAACTGAATATAAATGAGACCAAACAGAGAAAAAAGGCTTTGTTGCGGCTTTATTTTTTCTCGTTTTCCTTTGGAGATACGAGCAGCGTAGATCTTATCCGTCCGATAACGAGTTTGGATGAGGATTAAAGTTTCACCTTGCGAGGAATATTGAAGGTCTAGTTTTCTATTTCTATTATTTTTTTTGAGAAGAGGCAACATAAATTTATCGAATACACCATGACCCTCGTCATAGGGATAGCCAGGAAGAGGATAGATTGAACGCTAAAAGTCCTAGAGTCCCACTCATGCAATACAATATGATGCACAAATACGAAAATTGCTAAATCTATCTACTATCATGTTTTCCTTAAATTATTATTGCGAGTCGAATTGGATGTTTCTGTACAAGAGCAGCATTTCTTGGTAACTATTGTCGCCCATACCCTGCGTTGACATTAAGGAAAAGTAACGCTACTTTCTGGTAGCCTTGGTCCTTTCTCCGAAGTCCCAGAGCTCCACTTATTTTTTATTGTCTTCTATTTTGCAAAAACATGTTCCACAACAATGCTATAAGTTCTTATTCATTAAATATTATATTACATATACATGAGAACCCTATATGTGAAAGAATAACTGAATCACGGAAAATGTACTCTTTTCTTACTCAAATAAGGGTACATTGTTCATATAGAAATACTATTCATCATGTATCTGAAATCTAAGAATTTTTCAGGTGCCCATCAGATTTGTTTTGGAATTTGTGCGCCTCAACCTTATCTTCTTTCCAACCTCTCGTGACTCCAAACTCCATCGGGGCATCGGGCGCCCAACCTCTACCCACTTCAGATGGATGCTCAATCTTGTTAATTTTTATTTGTTAACCTGTTAATTTAGAAGGATTATGTTAGTTGTAGAATAGTCAATCAATATAATTTTGTGATTGTATATACCATAAAGAAAATGTTAGTTTTGTTAATTATTTGGATTAACTGCTAAATTACAGGAATTAGCTGTTAATTGTGTGACACATGAAATCTTTCCAAATTTCAGTCGTATGAAAATGTATACGGACCCTTGTTCATATTGACTCCAAACCAATTCCATTAGCTCAGAAAGACTTGGATATCAATCAAGTCAAATTCCATCAAAAGAAACACTCAGCTCCATTTTTTTTCATATAGAGCATGCGCTAAATCTAATTGGTTTCATTTCTATGAGAATAGCTAAGTATAGTTATTGGCTCGCCAAGTCTATCACAACCCCTCCTCCTTTATCCAGGTTTGGGACCGACTATGTCATTACCTAGAGATTTGGCTCATGATAGGATTGCATGAAAATTAGCAATTCATGTGCAAGAATCTTAGTTTATTCGTATTTTGTTACTCTTGTCTTCTTTCTTATTAATATATTTCTAAAATAAATAAAATATAGAATCTTATTTAATTTGTATTTTTTACTTCCATCTTATTTATTTTTACTTCTCTTAAAAATTATTGGATTTCATTTCTAGCCGACCCCAACTTATTTCGGATAAAGAATTGATTGATTGATTGGTTGTTGTTGTTGTTGTAAGAGCAAACACATGGACAAAAAAAAACATAACAGAAAGACACAGTTTGACATTCACATTAGCGTCCCTCAGGTATCTATCCAGCTTTGGATCTCTCAGTGGCCTCTACTGTTGAATAAGCCTATGTGTGTCAGTTTATTTTTCTAGTAAGTTGTAATATACATTTTTAGTTCAGTTTATGGCTGCAGTTACTAGTCAGTTGTAATACATGCTTTAGTGCACGTTATGATAGCAGTTACCGATCATTATAATGCACACTTTAGTGCAGGTTATGACAACCGTGTGAGAATTTTTTCCAACATTTGGTAACCAGAGTCATGTGGAACCCCGGGGCTCAACAAGGCAGCCATCCCCCTCGACGACAATCGCTCTCTCCTCCACCATGTCGACCACAACATCGAGATGTTGGCCGTGAGATTATCATTGAGCGAGTTGTTGAAAGGAGTTCTTCGTCCGTCAGCTACCCCATCCTCACGTGGACCAACAACGCCGAGTGGTCAATGATCATGCGGGTGAACCTGCAAGTGCATGGTCTATGGGATGCAATTGACTTAGGGACTAACAACTTCGCAAGGACCGATATGCACTGGTCGCTGTACCATCACGCTATGCCGCAGGAAATGCAGGCAGGCTTGACTGTGAAGGAGTCTAGAAGAGAGGCATGGGAGGTGATTCAGTCCGTTCGAGTCGGTGTTGAGCAGGTGAAGGAGGCCAACATCGATAAGTTGCGTCAGAACTACGCGTCCTCATAAAAAACATCTCCAACAAGGAAGTTTTCAAGAAGATATTGCACTCTGTCCCATAGCATCTGGAACAGGTGGTGATCTTCATCAAAACGCTACTTGACCTCAACACGATCTCGATTCATGAGGCGGCTAGACGTCTGCGTGCCGTCGAACAACACAAGAAGTCGTCGTCCACCCCTGTCAAGGACAACAACGGACGCCTTCCTCTCAGAGAGGAGGAATGGCTCGTGCGCCACAAGATACATGATGGCGACAAGGGTGGCTTCGGCTCCAACTTTGGTGAATGTCAAGGTGGCAACAAAAAGTCTCGTGGTCACGATTGCAACATTGAGTCACGTGGTGGCAAGGCACAATCTAGCCAAGCTTCCAGTGATGACATCTGTGTGTACTGTGGCAAAAGAGGCCATTGGCTCGAGAATGCCACAAGAAGAAGAGAGATGAGGAGGCTCATCTTGTCCTGGGAGAAGAAGGTGACCATGCCTTGCTGATGGCCCATGCCGTCACCATCAGCGATGCTGCACCACCGACCGCTCCAAGTTCCACCTTTCAGATCGAGGAGCAGAAGGTGTTGGCCGAGCTCGACCCACCGAAGGAACAAGGTCATCATAGATGGGTTCTGGATACAGGAGCCACAAACCACATGGCTGGGTTCAAAGGTGTTTTTGCCGAGCTTGACGATGGGGTGTGTGACACTGTCAAATTTGACGATGGCTCCATCGTCCAACTCAAGGGTTGTGGCACCATCATCTTCACTTGCAAGAGTGGTGAACACCGTGCGCTAACACGGGTGTACTACTCCCGCGACTAAAGACCAAAATCATCAGCATTGGCCAGCTATATTAGGTTGGCTGCTGCGTGGTTATCGATGATAACATACTACACATCTTCGACCAGAGCCGATGCCTGCTCACCAAGGTGTTGCGATCAGCATCACGCCTCTACTACCTCTAGCTCAACATCAGCCATCCTGTGTGTCTGTCCACACAAAGTTCAGATGTGGCCTGATGATGGCATGGTAGGATTGGGCACCTCATCTTTTCCTTGTTGCGCCAGATGGTAAACATGGTTCGCGGGCTGCTACTAATTGAGCAGAGCACATCCTTGATCTGATCCACAACAACATATACGGTCCAATCACACCAACAACTCTGAGAGGGAACAAATACTTTTTGTTGTTGGTTGATGATATGAGCAGGTACATGTGGTTGCGATTTCTATCCAGCAAGCATTAAATGACATCCGAGATAAAAAAATTTCCAAGCGGCCATCAAGGTGGAGATCGAGAGGAAGCTAAAGGTACCCTCCACTGATCATGGGGGAGTTTACATCCGTGGAGTTCTGTCAGTACTGCATAGAGCGTGGAGTCGACACTCAACTCACCACCCATATTCACTTCAACGAAATGTGCTGGTTGAGCGTCGCAACTAGAGCGTGGTGGCCATTGCACGATCCATGCTCAAAGTGAAGAACTTGCCCAACTACATATGGGGTGAGGTTGTGACCATGGCTATATACGTCCTCACTCGTGCCACAACACGTGCACTCGATGGGAAGACACCTTATGAGGTGTGGCATGACAAACTCCCCGTCGTGAACTACTTCCGCACCTTCGGCTGCATCACACACATCAAGAACACGGAACCGCATCTTAAGAAGCTCGACGATCGTTGCTCCAAGGTGATCTCTACCGGGTACGAGTACAGCACCAAGGTGTACAATTGCTACGACCTCGTCAACAGGTGCATCAAATCACGCGTGGTGTTGTCTTTGATGAATCCTCTCAGTGGTGTTGAGAGAACGACGATTGTGAGACGGTGAACGACCATGATCCCTTCATCATTGAGTACATCACGAAGGTCATCACAACATCGAGAGTGGCGGAGCCCACTCCCATACCTTCTCCAGCTTCTTCTACACCACACACACACCACATGATGAGACGTCACCACCTGTTGCTCCTGAACTTTTGAAAGTGGATCTAGGCATCCACGTGGGTTTTGGATGATTGATGATGACAAATTAAGAGACTAATGAGTTCAATTGATCTTAAGCACGGGTGTGATGATTGAAATGAAAGAAAATCCCTTAAAAGGAAAGTATTAAAACGGTGTCGAAGACTCAAGCATGGAAATTAGGGTTTTCTTATATGTTGAGTTTAGACTAGCCTTCTTTGTGTGAGGGCGTGTGTATCAAGTGCAATGAGATCATAAAAGAGAACTCAAAGTCGTGGTTGAGAGAAAACCTAAGTGAGCAGCCTTGTTGAGAGTATTCCCAGTAGACCGGACTTGTCCGAACCTCAGTGCCGGACTAGTCCAGGTTGTCCCGAGTAGTCCGTTTTTGTCCGGACTAAGAGTTTTTGTGTGAGTTCGGACTTGTCTGTTTTGGGACGGACTAGTCTGTGAGAATTTTTGGAGCAAAGTCCCGGGAGGCCGGACTTGTCCGCCACATAGGACGTACTAGTCCGAACGTCCCAAAGTAGTCCATTTTTCGCCGGACTAAAGGTTTCGGTTGTACTTTAGATTTGTCGGTTATGAGGACTAGTCCGTGGTATTAAGAGAATAGGGGTTTCTGAAGCTAAGTCATGTTGGCTGAACTTGTCCGCCCCCGTGGCCGGACTAGTCTGATGCTTCCAGAATTGTCCGTTTTTAGACGGACCAAGACATTCCGTTTGAGTTCGGATTAGTCCATTGTTTTGTGGACTAGTTCGGTATGTTATGACTGTTTGAAATTCAGACGTTAGAGGGTACGCCACTCTCTATGGAGCGTGACGTAGTGTGGACCCAGTATGTAATACTAGTCCAGGGTCCTGGCCAGACTAGTCCGCACATTCAATGCTGGCAACGGTTAGATTTTGGAACCCCTATAAAAAGGGATCCCCCGACCTCTAACTTAGAATCTTTGAACCCTAGCGCCGCCACAAGTTTCCTTGAGCCATCCTAAACCTTTTACTCTGCCTACTTGCCCTCTAGAACCAAATCTTGAGGATATTAGGGTTTGGGAAGGGGAGAGAAGGAAGACCGTCTTGCTTTGGCTCTCGACTTGATCTCTTGCACTTGGTGTCGCGTTTTGTGGCTTGTGGCTGTTGAGCTTCGTGTGATCCTTGCTGTAAATCATTTGTGGGAGCCCCAACTTGTGAGAAGCCCCAAGAACTTGGTGATTACCCTTGTGATTAGTGGAAATCAAGCCGACCTTTTGTGGTAGCTTGGCGAGAAAAAGGTCAAGTGAGGCCCGATCCTTTTGTGGACTTCTCAATGTGGATGTAGGTTTCTTCGTGAAGTTGAACCACATGATAAATCAAGTTTTTAGGTTTTTCCTGTGTACTGAGCGGACTAGTGTGGCCCTGACCAGACTAGTCCGGCCTCAGAGATTTAATCTCGTTTGATTAAGTAATTTTAGGTCATATTGCTTATTGACCCCCCTCTAGTCGACTTTCAACTTTGTCTCTCCACCACATGCTGCTCCTGTGGATTTTATCTCTCCACCATCAGAGCACAGCGAAGAGGACCTGGATGCAGACTTTAACAATACACCGCTTCGAATTGCTCTTGAAGCTATGCAGTTCACCATGGCGGATGAATCAACCTCCATTGCTGAGGCCAAGCGACACTCAGACTGGCATCAAGCCATGTTGGAGGAACTGCGAGCCATCAACGAAAATGACACCTGGACACTCGTCGAGCTGCCATCAAACTAGAAACCCATCAAGCCACCATCAAACCAGAAATTGATTTGCTGAAGTGGGTTTTCAAGCTGAAGAAAGATGCACGTGGTGTCGTCGTCAAGCACAAAGCAAAGATAGTAGCCAAGGACTATGCACAACGTGCTGGGGTGGATTTTGAGGAAGTTTTTGCTCAACTGCAAGAATTGAGTCATTACACCTTCCGATCACCATCTCCGCACACCATGGTTGGCGGGTACACCACATGGATGTCAAGTCGGCGCTCCTCAATGGCGACCTCAACGAAGTTGTGTTCGTCACTCAACCACCTATTTTTGAGCTTGACGGACATGAGAATAAAGTCTACAAGCTGTGCAAGGCACTTTACAACCTTCACCAAGCGCCCAAGGCATGGAACGCCAAGCTTGACAGCACCATGTCGTCGCTCAAGTTCAGCTGCAGCGCCACCCAACATGCAGTCTGCATTCGGGACATCAACAACACACCACTGCTTGTTGTCGACGACCTCATCATAGTGGGCGCACAACAACAAGAGGTCGATAAGTTCAAAACTGAAATGAAGTAGCTCTTCAAGATGAGCGATCTCGGTCCCCTCAACTACTACCTTGGCATCGAGGTACCCCAATCTAACATTTGCATTACCTTGACTCAGAGTTCATATGCAAGAAATGTCCTTCGGAAGGCAGGGACGGAGGATATACTCAAGCTGAGCAAATCAAGCACTAATCCGCCAGTTGATGCCAAGCTGTACAGGAGCATTGTTGGGAGCTTGATGTACTTGGTACACACTCATCCTAACATCACATTTGCATTTGGGTTACGTGAGAAAATTTATGGTGGCTCCAACAATTGAATACATGAGCACAGTGAAGAATCTGTTGCGCTACATTGCTGACACGTTGGACTATCGATATGTTTTCAACTGGAGCAGTGGAGCACTTGAATTGGTCGGCTATTGCGACTCGGACCTAGCCGGTGATTGAGATGACATCTAGAGCATGTCAAGCATTTTCTTCTTCCTCAATAGAAGATCAGTGAGCACAATGTCAGAAGCATCAAGTGGTGGCGCTCTCCTACAAAGTAGAGTACATTGCAGGAGCTACTGCAGCATGTCGAGGTTTGTGGCTTTCATGGTTGTTCATCGACCTGCTGAATAGAGATGTCACCCCACCCACACTCTACATCGACAACAAATCCGCCATTGCTCTCGCCAAGAAACCAGGTCAGTATGATCGATGCAAATACACTAATCTTCGATACCATTTTCTTCGTGACTGCGTCAATGATGGCAAGTTGGTGCTAGAGTACATCAACACTAGTGACCAGCTGACGGACATGCTTACAAAGCCGCTTGGACGTGATCGTCTTCGTGATCTTTGCAACCGTAGCAGCATCATCAACATGAAGCTCGCGCATCAGGATTAAGGGGAGATTGTTGAATAAATTTGTGCGCATCAATTTTTTTAGTAAGTTGTAATGCATATTTCAGTGCAGATTATGACCGCAGTTACAAGTTAGTTGTAATACGTGCTTTAATGTAGGTTATGACCGTAGTTGGTTGTTGTAATGCACGCTATAGTGCAGATTATGAAAGCACGCTATAGTGCAGATTATGAAAGCAGCTTCTGTTAGACTATGTATTAGAGGGTCAGGAGCATTTTAGTCCCTACCCTAATAGGCTTCTTGGGGGACAAGTCTTGTACCTCTATATATTGTATCCTTGACAACCTTGGTTGATTAATTCATTCCATTTCCTCCAAAGTTTTAGGTCATTGTAGCCTTTAAATAATGCAAGAAAAATTCAGAAAAGACTGCAAAGTCAGTGCAACACTCAAAAAATTCCAGTGTTTGTTCCTTCTCGTGTGAGAATTTTTGCAGCATCTGCAACTGCTTTTATGCAGGATCCTGTCCAAATACACGCTTGTGCAGCTCTTCCTCCGAACAGAGCAACTATTCTATGTTAGACTGCTTTAATTTTTAAACCGCAATACCTGGCCACCTATCGTATTGGGTCACCTCTGCTCTTAGCATGGATTTCTCAGAACTCTGGTATTCATCTAGCTCCTTTTCTGTTTTTGAAGCTGGCACTGCAAGGCATTCAGACTGCCATACTTCAGTTCAGCGGCACGATCGAGATCATACTCATATTATGCCTGAATCTCCCCGTTAATCTGTTCAAACAAATACATGGTCAGCTGTCTGGCAAAACCAACTCCCCTGGTATATAATGTAGTACTCCCTCCATCCCCATAAACTTGTCGCTTTGTAGTTTAAAAATGAACTACAAAGCGACAAGTTCATGGGGACGGATGGAGTACGTTATTGCAGAAAATTCAAGCATTACCTCTTCTTTGATAGCTGTAATTTTTGTAATAACTGACTTCTCGTGATCCCACTGCTTGGTCAACTCACGCTGTTTATCCTTAAGAGCGACAGTTCTGCTTCAATGTAGGATAGTCTGTCTTTTGATGCATTAGCAGCATCATTTGTCAGTGAAAGATGTTTCATTTCCAGCATCAGGGCAGCACGATCGATCTCATCCAGTGCAGTTAGTTTCAATGTTATCTCCATTTTCAACTTGGCAGCTAATTCATCGACCAAATCAATTGCTGTAACAAAACATAAGTACTTGTTAGAACGGTCACAAAAGATATTGTAGTAGAGGCCGCGATAATTCTACATTCTGAACAGGTTATTAGTATAAAGTATCAATGATGCTGAGTCAAATAAATCACCTTTGTTAGGCAAGTCACCCACTGATACATTGATATGAAAGAACAGCTACAGCTACAAGGGCACTGCCAGATATGCGCACCTATCGTGCAACTCATATCTCTCTCGTAATCATCTGAGTAGAGATTGTATCTTCTGTAGCCTGCCGGTTGGTCAACCGCGACACATTGTGTTTGTTGCTCCCTCCATGTGTACAGTGTGGATTACCCTTTACCTCACCCGACCTCTCAATCATCCAGCTTCCAAGCCTTGCTCGGTCCTGATCCCCCCATCGTTGACCATTAAGTTGGCTCCATTGAACTAGATGACAGTGCGTGGCGTCATTCGTAAGAACCGCAGAGGAAACAGGGGGCTCGAACCCTGAACAGAGAAGGGACCAGCACCAGTGATGAGGTGATCACCGCGACAACTTGTGCATTGCGGTGAGTAGCTTGAGCTTGCTCCGAGGTAAGTTTACCGTCGATGTCTGGGATACCTATACCTATACACACAATATGCCAAAGACTTGGGTTTAAGGAAATTAGATGCATCCATAGTTCTTAAGGCGACGGATCCCCTTTTTACCTTTTAAGCAGTAAGACGTAAGGTGAGGCGACGCCTTAATATTGTATAAAAATAGGAAAATAAAAATAGGTATTAGCTGTAAAAATAAAAAATACTGCAAATTTCTACCTATTGTTATATCTTTCGGTTTTTAGCCCACTGAAGACAACCAGCCCAGCCCATCAAGAAGTCATAGATACCCTAATCAGCAGCCTGTCCCAAAACAGCCGCCGCACCCCCACCCCATCCTCCTCCATACGACTTCCCTAATCGGCTCCGCACCCCCACCTTCCCATGAGATGAGCGCCGCAGTCCACGGCTTCGGCGGCCGCCGCTGCTCTCCCTCCTCAGATCTACGCCGCCCTCCACGGCTCCGGCCACCGCCACCGCTCTCCCTCCTCAGATCGGTGTCGCCTTCCCCGTCTCCGGCTGCCGACGCGTCTCCTAGGGAGCGCCACCGCCGCCGCCTCGCCCTGCTCCTGCTACGGTCGCCGCCTTTCCTGCTCCCGCCGCGTCCCCGCCGCCGGATCCCCCTGCTCCCGCGCCGTTGGCTCCCCTGCCGCCATCGCCTTACTCTCCAAAGCAAGGCGACGGGACGCCTTACGCGGCCAGGCCGCTTTACTGCTAAAGTGTCGCTTTAGCGACGCTAAAGCGACGCCTTGATAACTATGGATGCATCTTCATATTATACTTCCACATTGTATAATCATTTCCATCAAAATGTAGAGGTCTTCCCATGGGAATGGAAAGATAGTGATTGTTAGAATTAAGACGCTCGTAATTAAAAGGATATCGGGAGTAGTCTTGATGACTACTCCCTTTTAGCTTCTCGTCTTCCTTCTTGCACTTTTGACTCAAGAGCTTCTTCCTTCGAAGAGCCTTGAGCTGGCGTACTTCTTCATCATCGTGCTCGTACTCCATGAGCACATCGAACATTTTAGTCTCATGAGCATCTCTGTCGATGGGTATTTACAGAATCTCATTTTGCTTGTTGTCGGCCATTTGTCTCCCCGTGCGATTAGTCTCTTGATGAAGAGTCCGACTATGATACCAATTGAATGTGGCTTAGACCGGGGGGGGGGGGTGTTAATAGGCGAAACTTTTTCCTGAAATACTTTACTTAGCAAACTGGTCAAATCCAGGAAGCTAGGACCAGTCCGGTGTTGTCGCAACACTTGCACAAATCTAAATCCTTTTGGTATTTATCTTCGAGTAGTTTGCAGCAGAATATGTAAGACTACTTTAATGTAATTAACAAGTGTATATGATAACAAAGTTACACTAAGATCACAAATTTAATGCCAAATAGGAGATTGATTGATTTGTGCTCTAATTAGTTGCAATTATGAAAGAAGTAAACAAGAGGCAAAAGACACGACAATTTTTACCAAGGTTCGATCTCACACAAGACATCTACGTCCTCGTTGAGGAGCTCACACAGAATTGGGTTTCAACCAACCCTTCCCTCGTCATGTCATCACAAAGGCCGACTTAATCTCACTATCAACGGGGTAATCGTCACCAAGTTTATGGGGCCACCTTACAAGATGAGAGCTCCCACAAGTTTACTCCAAGAGAATTGATCAAACACACTCGAATGATGTACAAGAAACAAGTATGAGAGAGATCAAACCCCAAGAGCTCAAGATCGCGTAGAACGTCTCTCTCCCTTTCCAAAATCTCAATCCCAAAAGGTTGAACTTTTAGGGCCTTAGATGTGTGCAGAGGAGTGTTTTTATGCTCTTGGGGGGGGGGGGGGGGGGGTGATGGCGCAAGGATTCTTGGTTTGTGGTCATGGGGTCGTGAATCTCTTATTTAGGCTGTCTCCAACAGACATCCTAAAAGAGAGCCCAAACCTTTTTTTAGTGTTGAAACAACCTCCAACAGTCAGCCTATCCATCAAGCCCATCTAAGGCGCGCTTCCTCTTCGTAGCCTATAGATGGGCACGGAGCGACGACTCCCTTTCCCAACTACCGCTGACGAAAAGAAAAAAAACATCGGGAAGGAACTCGAGCAGTCGAGCTGTAGTGGCTGCGGAGGAGAGCGGAGTTCTTTCGTGCTGCTGCGGCGGCGGTATGCTACATCGATGTCCTGTGCACTCACCAGATACTACCCCACCTCGTTTGGTTTTGTGGATCAGTATTGCCATGCCGCGCTGGGCGAGTGCTACCGGAAGCCGGCTTCCCTCCACGGTTGCGACCTTCCGCCATAACCTCCACACTGCTCCCTGTAACCTGGCTGTCTATCTCAAGGTTCGAACTTTCTTACATCTTGGTGAGATGTGTTACAGATTTGGACATTGCAAACTGATTCAATGAAACAGGGAATGATTGTTCAACGTTTTAGTTTTAGTAGGGGACAACTGAGTAAATTGATGCTATATGATAGATGCTATTTTGTGATCTGAGATATTCTATCCTGTTAGAAGCTCCATCAGCCACAACCACACCACAGTACGGTGAAAAGATGTAAGGGTTCTAGCTTTTTTTTTGAAGAAGATGGTTTGAAATCAGTGGCACCCATGCACACCCTCGCTAGACCGCACGCGCGCGCCCGCCCTCCCGCAAGCTCCCGTGCTAGCACCCGCGCGCTCGCCCAGTCGTGCTCGAGCTTGTTGATGCACGTCCCTGCGCTTCGTTCGTCCACCAGTGCTCTGCTCTTACCCAGCAACTCGTGTCTGCACCGCCGCCAGAGGTGTGGAGGACTTGTCCGATTGTGCAACAGAGAGATAACATACTAGTCCGTACAAAATCGAATTAGTCTGGTCCATGTGAAAATGTGAAGGAAAGGATTAGTCCGCATTTGTGGAATTGTCCGTTTGAGCATCGGAGGGATATCGAACGAGTCCGTTGTCTACTCATAGAGGAATCAGACTAGTCTGCACATTATCGTACTAGTCCGATATCTGACTGTGTTTTTTTATTAAGATTTAGCCCTTACTCTCTACGTAAAGACTTAAGCTCTTGGGGGGTGTCTCTCACACACACTCTATACATTTAGAACTAATTTTTGCATCTTGTCTTCACTTGTGCTCTTTCTTTCTTGGTTCTCATTTTTTCACATTTTTGCACCTTTAGTTCCATTCTTCGAAACCTGCTCTTAACTCAACAAATTTCATTAGGATCTCGGTGGTTTGTTATCAGTCGTCCAAAACCCATAAGGGTGTGCCTAGATGCACTTTCACGGTCCAATCTCACTCAAGACCCCGGGTGGATGATATTCCTTCCTTTTCATCATTGATGATGCCACTTGATACATTTGGGTCGGCCTGCTAGTCGAGAAAGGAGATGCTGCTACATCAATCCAATAGATCCAAACTACAACACAAGCAAAAAGCGGGAGGAAACTGCACCTGATTCAAACTGATAATGGTCAGAAATTTGCTTCACTTGAGTTTCAACGCCACTAAGACCACTGAGTCCTGAGGCGATTCACCAACCCCAAAAGCCTATAGCGGAATGGGGTCATGAAGAGGAGAAACCTCACTGTTGTCAAGATGGCACGAGCTTTGCTAAAATAGATAAAGCTCCCAACGAGGTTTTGGGGAGAGGCGGTCACTACAATAGTGTACCTGCACAATCGCTCCCCTACCAAAGCCACGACAAAACACCATTCCAGGTGCGGCATGGGCTGAAACCGACTGTGAAGCACCTTCACACATTTGGGTGCATGGTTTTCGTCAAGGATACACGCCCATAGTTGAAGAAGCTTGACGATCTTAGTAAGCTGATGGTATTCTTCAACTATAATGAGTGAGTCAAGGGGCTATCGCACCTTCGACCTAACAACATGTCGCATGCACATCTGCAGACTAGAAAACTAAATACAAATATAATAGAAAAATAAAAATAAACAAAAGAGAGTACAGTGCTGCTAATGGTAGCCAATCTGCAGACTAGATCACCACCGATACGCCTGGAAAAGGATATCCTTGACCACTTGCTCAACTGCTTGCAGGTAACTAGTAGCATAGGCTACAGAAATACAGGATAGGCTTCTGCAGCGCAACCCAAGTATGAAGCTAATGTGTAGTCATATAGATAAATTATCCTTAGTTAAGACAACCCCTTTTCTTAAATACCAGAGAAATATCTTTATCTTTAGGGGAGCCTTAATTTTCCAAATCTTCAAGTTCGGAACATCCACATGGATCAGTGCTAAATAATGTGATCTCGTCGAGAATTGTCCGTTTTATGATTTATTTATAGCAAATAGTGCTAAATAATGTATTTTTCTTGTTATATTTATTTATGGTAACATTTTCTCAAGGTTTGTGCCAACTTCATATGAGCATTCTTAGGCAACAGGGGGTGCTTTTACCCCTAAAGTTTCACGTTATTTACTCTTCTCCAACTGGCATGAGAGTTACAATAGACGGTCACCACTAGCCAAGTCTTAGTATCCTCGACGTACTGCATCACACCCTCCCCGAGCCAATGGTAAAGCAAGTTTGACCTGGGTAGTCACCAATATAGTAGAATAAGACTTTAAACAGAAATACTCTAATAAAGAGATAAGTTTCATCATGTAATGTTGGGTAGGCCTAAGTATACTAAAGGTTTCGTTGGCTCCGCCACAACCCCAAGGCATCCTCCCTACAGATCTTCTCACTGATGAGGCTTACAATATATTAACTAAAAGTCAGTGCTCTAGATCAATAGTTATTTTGGATCTACGACTATTGTTGGCACGTCGAGGAGATTGGAGGGGCTATTAGGTTAAGAGAGAGGAATAAAACTATGTATTAAGTGGGTGAAAACACTATTCAAGCAAATTTACAAGAAACGAAACTGAATAGGTACTTCTATGATATATTACTGACTGTACCAGAATGCATTCTGATTTTTTTCCATGCAGAAGATAGTGTTTGCTTTTATGGTGATTGTAAATTGAATTTTCCTCTAGTTTTCTGTTGAGACCTCTGATACTGAAGTTTCTACTAGGCAGGTAGGCAATAATCCTTCAATTAGTATAGCAGGCTGGAAACCATAAAAACACATGGTTGATCAGTGCATCTGTTTGTGAGAGTGCTTGCTACTTTGGAGGTTATCCCTAGGTCATTTATGGTGTTGACAAAAGGAGTTATGCCTAGGTTGACTAATATTCTGTTCCTGTGTGACTATGTGCTCTTTCTCTAACGTTTTTGACAATTTGAAAATGATGGGGAGATCTATCTGGTATTCTGGTTACTAAGTAGAAAATAATAATCACATTTCCTCCATAGATATCATTACATACTTTGGCATGCTGATAGTTCATTTATGATGTGCTGTGTTGCATCATAGTGGGAGTGGGATTGTTATTTCTCTTGTTACCCTAATGAATTAATGCAGTGGAAAACTGAGGGGTACCTCAATTTGAGTCTGTTAGTTGATTCATTGGATTATTGTTAATATTGCACTTAAAAAGGTGTTATCCAAATTCTATAAGAAACTGAGGGGTACATCAATTGAGTCTGTAAGTTCCAGATTTTAGTATGATGTGTTAATCATCGGCCACCCTGAACTTGTTCAATTTCGTCTTCAGTTCTAGTTTTTTTTTAACGCAATCTAGTTTCATTTTTATCTAATATACTTACTTCCATGGAAACTTTTGATGTTAACCTATAGGATCCACTTTGGTTACTCAAGAACATAGATACCTATTATTGTTCATATACACTAGAAAAACAGGTAACGACTAGCATATAGATAACTAGAAGAAATGTTTGTGCTTGTATATCAGATCATCCACAGTTTTGTTACCCTGTGTCTTGATCAACACTTTTTGTTACCCTTCCTATTATATCACACGCACTTTGTTCAGGGAATATTCTTGTAATGTACATCTACCACGGAATGTCTATGTTATTAGTAATTCAAAGAAATTCTTAGGAAATCTGAAACAGTCATATCTAAATTTAACAATGTTGTATGCATGATGATGACTTCATTCTTGCTTGTTTAATCTTTGTGAACTTAGAGTGGATAATAGACATTTTAGTGTTCCTTAGTAGATCCTAGAGCTTTTGGGGACATAAATCGATAGCTGTCTCTGAACTATATTTTTTTCCAATGAGAGAATTTTATTAACTCCGCCTATGTTGTAATGACTTGGAGAAGGCATACGTACCAAGGCCGGTCATGTGGTGGGCGCTAGAAAAACACAAAGTCCCAACAGAGTACATTAACCTTATCAATAATATGTATGATAATGTGATGACAAGTGTTCGCGTAAGAGATAGTGGGACCAATACTTTTCCTATCACAATAGGGCTACACCAAGGATCAACCTTAAGTCCATACATCTTTTCTTTAGTGATGGATGAGGTGTCGAAGGATATACAAGGGGATATCCCTTGGTGTATGCTCTTTGCTGATGATGTAGTGTTGGTAGATGAAACTAGCGATGATGTTGATAGCAAATAGGAGCTATGGAGGCAGATTTTAGAGTCTAAGGGGTTTAAACTTAGTAGAACCAAGATCGAGTATATGAGATGTGACTTTAGTGATGTCGGGTGCGAGAATGGAAATGTTAGTTTACAAGGACAAGTAGTACCTAGGAGGGACACATTTCGATATTTACAATCAATGTTACAAAACAATGGTGACATTGACGAAGATGTTTGCCACAAGATTAAGATCGGGTGGACGAAGTGGCGGCAAGCATATGTATCTTATGTGATAAGAAAGTGTCACAAAAATTGAAAGAAAAATTATATAGGACAGTGATTAGACCTGCGATGCTGTATGGAGCAGAATGTTGGCCAACTAAAAGCCAACATGTCTAACAATTGAGTGTTGCTGAGATGCGCATGTTACGGTGGATGTGCGGTCACACAAGAAGAGAAAAAATTAGGAACGAAGTGATACGTGATAGGGTAGGGGTGGCACCAATTGAGGAGAAGCTAGTCCAACATCACCTACGGTGGTTTGAGCATATCCAGCTAAGACTTTCAGAAGCACCAGTCAATAGTGGGATTATCAAGAGTAGAGAAAATTTTAGGAGGGGTAGTGGTCGACCAAGGTTGACATGACAGGAGGCAGTGAAACGAGACTTAAAAGAGTGGGAAATACCTAGAGATTTAGCTCATGATAGGACTGAATGGAAATTAGCAATTCATATGCCATAATCTTAGTTTATTCGTATTTTGTTACTCTCATCTTCTTTCTTATTAATCCATTCCTAAAATAAATAAAATGTAGAATCTTATTTTATTTGTATTTTTTTATTCTCATCTTATTTTCTATTATTTTTTAAAAAATTCTTAGGTTTCATTTCTAGCCGACCCCAACTTGTTTGGGACAAAGACCTGATTGTTGTTGTTGTTGAGAGAATTTTATTACTTTTTCATACTAGTTATATCAAGCTAATATCCCTTACATGAAAATTCACTCTCGACATTTTGTATTTTTTGATATGCAAGGACTAAAAATAAAAGAGAAAATAAACTTCTAGACACTAGCAATTACACTACGAGAATCGATGAATGGGGTGTCAAGAAACTATAAAGGTCAGGACCGTCGAACATTAATGACCCACCTGCTCTAACCGTTTGCATATAACCAAGACCGTTTCTTGAGCAGTAGGCTTCTGAAGATCATTCCAGCAGAGCCGATATGTAGCTATAGAAATAACCTGCACATAGAGAACCATACATCATTGCTCAAACACAATATCATTCTTATAACACCAAATCGCCTAGCAAATAATAGCAGCCCCCAACAAAAACAAGTGATTTTAGTCGTTCGTTAATTCCACAGCCAAGTGCTAAACACATTTCTCACACCACGAGGTGAGTAAGATTTGTTGCCACTTGAATCATGCCCCATGCATGCCACATAAATTGACATTCAAAGACAAGTATTTAATTGTTTCTCCTATGTTACAAGAACATTTAACACAAACCTTCCAGTTACGCTTAGCGAAATTATCCTTAATAAGAATGACTCCTCTTCTCAAGTACCAAAGAAATATCTGAATTGTTAATGGAGCTTTTAGCCTCCATTATTTCTGATTTAAATTTCATACATCTGAATGTATTAGGGCTAAATAATGATATCCCGTTGAGAACCTACTTGGAACAAAATTTCATCAAAATTCGTCCTATTCTTGAGATAAAGCAAAACACAAAGTCGTGTGCATAATATGTTCCAGGCTACTAATTTCGTCCCTATGAGATCGCTTCGCCGTGATAAGTTATACCGCGAAGTTGCAAAACCTTCACAACCGTAGCTTGTTTATGACGAACTATATGATATAAACAGAGATATTGCACACTAAAAGTTGATGTACCCAACCATCTATCTTCCCAAAATATATGGCACAATTCTGTTGGATTGGGTACTTCTGCTAATATGGTGTTATGTGACCCTCTCTAATGCCTCTTTTTCAACACAATTTTATAACAGAGGTATAAGATTGAAGTGCAAACACAATATTGAGATAGAAGAAAAAGAAGTATAGAACAGTCTTGACTGACCACACAGTCAAATAAGTTAGAGGCTATTGTGTTTATATCTTGCAAGTCCAGTTGTGATTTTATCCTCGAAGATTAGGGTTTGTAATTTTATCCCTGATTTTCCTAAACAAAACTAACGTATACCCCGACTCCGTTAAGGATCGTAATGGTGTTAAATATGAGAAAAAAGATAGAATTATTCATATGATTTTATCCCTACTTTTAATTTACATTTTTGAACTTACCCCTATGTTTAATAGTCATGTTAACATTTTGATGATGTATTTAATAGTATTTTAAACAAGATAATATATATATATATATATAATGTTTTAGGAACTATTATTGAATTTCAAATAATATCAATTTTCTCATGAAATTTATTGTTACTTAGATAATATTTCAGCAGTATTTTATAACATTTGACAATATTTCAGCAACTTGTCGGTAAGAACTTGTCTTCCGACTTGTTTTGATCCCTCACCCCCGTTCCGGAAAACGAACTTTTGCTGCGGAAGATGGCAATTGGACCCCACAGTGACCTGGGTGTCAACAAAGATGCTGTCCTCATCCTTGAATTCGCCCCTGAGGATGCCCTTTGCAAGTTCATTATCCACATGCTGTTGTATCACTCCCTTCACTAGCCCAACACCATAGTTCGGATCGTACCCGAGGCTTCCCAAAAATTCAACTGCTCCCCGTGATACTTCGAGTTTGATCATGCGGTCTGCGATCCTCTTCTGTAATCTTGCCAGCTGTAGTGCAGGAAGAACCAAATAAAAATATGTCTATATAACATGTTTAAATATGGAATGTAATTGACATGGTAACATCAATCTTGAAAAGAAGTTAGTTTATATCTACTATCCCATTTGTTTCAAAACTGATATTTGCATATGTAAATGTCACAAAACTATGTTATACTTGATCCCTCCAAAGTAAAAACTGTCACCTATAATTTGACAATGTTGTTGATCTGTTCTCTCTCGAGAGGTTTAAAAACAATGTACTCATCTATGCAATTCATGAAACCTGGGCGGAAAAAAGATCTTGCAGCCTCCAGCACCGTCTTCTTTACGGTCTCATAGGTTGAATCAGATGCACATAATCAATTGCTGCATCAGAACATAAAGCGTTTGTTAGAATGTTCATAAAAGATCTTGAAGTAGAGGCCGCAATAGTTTCAGTCTGAGCAGGTTAGTACTATAAAGTATCAATTATGCCGAGTCAAATAAATCACCTTTCTTTGGCAAGAATTGCCAACTGATATATTGATCTGAAAGAATAGCTGCAGCAACAAAGGCTTTGTCAGATATGCATATCTGTCGTGCAACTCATCTCTCATAGTCCTCGGAGTATAAAGATTTTATCTTCAACTGTACGCCGGTCAACCGTGACACATTGTGCTTGTTGCTCCCTCCATATGTATGGTGAGGATAGCCCATGACCATATTGGACCCCATCATTGACCATTAAGTTGGCTCCATTAAGTTACATATCATGAGACAAGAAACACATTCCTCTCCAACGTGGCAACGTATCAACAACTTCATTAACTCCGGTTAGCGACCACAATAATCATGCATCACAATCAATAAACATGCTCATGCAATCCTAAAAAATCCACATTCAACTCAAATACTAAATCAATTCAATGTTGATTAATCATCAAAAAGCAAAGCTATGGCATATCTCAACACAGCTTCTTAACTAAATTTGTTGTCAGTACAAATTACCAAATTAACAGCCTTGCAATACAGGCTTCTCTAAGATCATAGACTAGTGTGATAACACCAGTCCAATATTCTAGTTTCAGTTTCGCATACTCTAGCTATTATTCAGCAATGTGCAGCAAGGACATTTCTAATAAAATAGTAAAGAACAGCCCTAAAGCACAGGATATTGTCAACAGTAAAGAACAAGTGATGAGGATAGTAATTATATTAACAAGGTTAAAGCGATTTCCCTAGAACATAGTTATTTCTACCACACCACTTGGTCCATTTTCATCATTGGGTATTAATACCCATCATAAACATGCAATTTCTCACTGAGAATGATCACCTCCTCCATAAAAAAAATAAATATATGAGGTGTTATTCTTTCTCCTGTGTAATTTTGCCATAATAGCGCCAATCTCTGATTACGTGCCATCCAAAACTAAAGTAGAACAGAGAAACTTTCTGATGTCATACCTGTAGCTCTTTTGCACGATATAATCATTACATGACAAAAATAGTATCCTTTGAACACGATAAATATTGATCTTCATTTATAAAAGATACAAAAAATGTAACCCCCAAAAAATTAGAAGACAACCTGGAAAAACAAGATTTAGTTATCGGATAGGATATCAATATTTAAATATTCTAAAATGAGACAGCAATGTTGGAATTCCGAACAAAAACAACTCCAAATTTTAATATTCGACATGTTACAGATAAAAGTTCACAAAAATTAGGAGTCTCTCTAAAACACTTGACTCAAACTTAACTTTATCTTCAACTCTATCTCCAACCTGATTTGGACTCTCCTATACTATTAATCTAGAAAACAAGATTATAATCAATAATCATCCTCATATCTTGTTTTCTAGGACACTCTCTCACTAAATTTAGGATGTGGCCACACTACACCCACAGGATGAACACATCAACCTGGCAAACCATGGGATGAACACTGATCCTTGGGATGAACACATCATCCCGTGCACAAATCTGGAGTGAACCCATTAAGATGAACACATCATGTCGAACACCCCTCTATGGAATGAACAAGCACACTTCTCATAGACACCCAGTTGGCATGAACCACCTTTGTCACGTCCTTGGGAACAACGCCTCGCACGTGACAAACACCAATACAACTCAGGCCAACCAGCTCAGTCATGCTCTTCTTCTTCCTTCGGTCCAGAACAGCTCGTCACCATCTTGACCTTGGCCCACACTTAATCTGTTCTGATCGCACACCTTATCGGGCCTAACACGGCCCACCAAGCCCACGTGGCCTCTACGGGCGGGTAAAAATATCGGAACCAAATTAACCAAAACTGACTAAACCAGACTAAAATTTGGTTCTCGAACAGTAAAAACACAAATTATTTTCGATTTTCGACTTTTTCATCCATTAACTGAAATACGCAATGGTCCAGTGAATTGATCCAATCCATCAGTGAGGTGGCCCACCGCGCCCCGACCCAATCAACAGTCCAACTCCTAACCCTAACCAATCGACCGCCAGAGCCAGACCATCCGGTCTTGAACTCTCGTCCCCGACTCCCATCTCCACCCAGTAGCTCCTCAGACGCCCGTGACCCCGCAGCTCCATCACCCACGCTCGTCGCCCTGCCGCTAGCCGATGACCATCCGGTGTAGTGGAGCCTGCGCACCACGCCCAACCGATACACCGACTTTACCCTTTTCTGCATTGCTTACGGCTCGGAGCCAGTCTTGCCGATCAGGCTGGAATATGACTCGTCCTGAGCCAAGGCCTACGAAGAAGTCCGGTCTGAGCAAGCGCGACAGAACTCCGTCGACCAGCTCGATGAGGCCCATGACATCGCACTTCTGCGATCAGTCAAGTACCAATAGGTGCTACAACGCTAGCACGAGCACTAGCTTCAGCCCCGAGCTTTCCAAGTCGACAACCTGGTCCTTCGAATGATTCAGACCAACAAGGATAAGCACAAGTTGTCCTCCCCATGGGAGGGCTCGAACATAGTGGCGGTCGTCCTACGACCCGACGCCTACCGCCTGATGGACATCGATAGCAACCTCGTTCCCAATGCGTGGACATTGAACTCAGGCGGTTCTATGCATAGGAGCACCAAGCTTCGCATAGTGCAACGCTAAGAACACAAGGCCGAGCCTGACCCCTGACCTCGCCGGCGAGAGGGGAAACCTGACACCCCGTACCTCCTCAAAAACACCGTGCGACGGAAGGAACAAACCAACCGCCCCACGATCCTCGAGGGCTACACATCCATACAAGGCTTGGCCATACGTCTCGAAGACTGGCCCCGTCCGTGCCTCGCAACTCACAACTAAAGAGCAACAGAAGTTCTAAAAAAACTAAGGTTCGAGCAAGATGCAGGAAAAAAAAACAAGTTAAAAACGTTCGAAACTTCCCTTTTCTCATTAAGAGAACCCCCGAAGGCTTTGTTACAAAGGAAAAAAACAAAAAAAAACTACATCAAGACTATGGTCAGGCTTCACCCGTGCTCCTTCGTCTTCCAAATGGAGTCATTGGGAACCAGCTCCCTCAAGGCGCGGGTCGAAGGCTCAACCTTCTTGATGAACCCCTTGAGCTCCTCGTTCGTCGAACCATCAGCGAATCCCTCCCCCAAGGCCTCGAGGTCAACGCCGGGGTAGTGCAGCAACACCACGGCTAGGGTGACTTGAACTCCGCACCAGACCCCACATTCACGTAGGATGACAAAGAGGCTGTCAGCCGACCCAAGACTGATGACAGCTCGACTCCAAGCTGCTTTGCCGAGTAGTCCTTGAGCAACGAGCGACACACGGAGTGCCCTGCAGCTCGGAGCCTCTCGAGCCTTGACCAAAGCGCATCGAACTCCTGAGAAATCTCTCGGAGCCGAGTTTTCACGGAGGCATCACCCGAGGAGGACGCTTCTAACAGGCCCAGCACCAGGTCATAGGTCGCAGTCGCCGCGTCGCGGTTCCTACTCGCCTCCTCCTGGGCAGCAAAAAGCTATGTGCGAAGACCTTCGAGCTCTCCTTCCTGGGCCCGAACCTCCCCTCTTTTGCAGCCATAACGTTGAAGGTGAGACGACAAGGAACGACTGCGGGACAAGAAGAGAAGACGAAACCTACCCGCGAGCTAGCGCTCCATCACAGAATGGTGTCCCGCGCTATCTGGGCAGTCTCGCCATTGGCAGCTGCATCCGCCACAGCCTTGGCCGCCTTATCCCGAGCAGCCCCTGCCTCGGCCGAGCCTCCACAAGCACGACAACCGAGCTCGCCACCTTCGCAATCACGGTCGCCTCACCCCGAGTGGCCTTCTCCGCATCCCGGACTTGTGCAAGCTCCACCTACACCCTCGCCAACTCGACCTCTGCAATGCCCCAGTGAAGCTCACTCTCCTGGACGAGCCGTAACTTCTTGGCGGACCACCGGGCCTACCCCTACAAAACCAGGAGTACAAATAATAAATGACCCGCGAGGATAGCAAAAACGGAGGCGGAATACGCACCCGACCGCTAGGAGCTGCCATCCGGAGCCGCTTGAGCACGTGATCCACACGCTTGCACTCGGTGGCAAGACTCGCCAGGGCGACGACGAATGTTTCGAACCCTCGACAGCAAGGCTGAGGCCTCCCCGATCGATACCCGCTACCGACAGAACCCCGGCCGCGGGCATAAAGCAAGTTGCTCGGCTGCCGACAACACGTCGGCCTCCGAAGGCCCGACCACGACCTAAGTCGAGCCCGTATCTGCCCGTCCTCAGGCGCAAGCGGTGGAGAAGGGTCTGCATCCCCCTTCACTGCCACGACCTTCACGACGGCCAACGACGACGACACCAGGGCGGTGGTCAACCCGACAACCTTGTCGACTGGGAACCAAGCCGGCACCGAGTCCGACAGGATGAACCGGTGAGGGCAACCACTCCTCCACGGCAGGGGGAGCTGGGCGATCCGCTCCCGCCGGACCTTCGGTCGAACACTGACATCGGAGTCACACCTCATGCACCAGGGCAACTGTGAGACACCGCGCGATTCCCACCTTGGGTCTAGACGAAAAAGGAGGAGGCCCCTTACCTATTTGATCGGGTTAGTATCACACTCGATTCGGCCTTCGCGATCGGCTTAGGGTTCAGGGAAATGGGCCGCTCGACCCTCATTTTCCTCTTCTTCAAGACCGGGTCGGCAACCCACCCCGATGGTTGCTCATGAGCGACACCCGATGGCGAGGGCAACCCGAACGCGACGAGATAAGCTTGTCAAGGGGACGATCCGCGGACAGAGGGAGAACCCGAAGATCGACATCGTACGTGGGAGTCGATCCCACAAGATCTTGCACCCTCGTCGCGTCCTCTAAGGGGGAGAGCTCAGTTCCCGACTCCCTCATCGGATCCTTCGGGCCCATGTACTACCACATTGGGTGCGACCGAACCAGAGGGGTTGGATCTACCGCTCCACGATGGTGCAAAGGATGTTCATACCAGTGAGGCCCATCTTCTGTAGGTCTTCCAACCGGGCAAGGAGCAGCCTCAACGTGCCCATCTCGCCGTTAGGGACCCCTATAGGTGGCCAAATGGGCCAAACCAGATGGGCCGACACAAAAGCCCTTCAAAAAGCACGAGCCGAACTCGGCACGACCCGAAAAATTAGGCTCAGGCCTCGACCTCCGGCCCATCGGGCTTGCCGGCACGGCTCGTTTAGGCCCGACGCGGCCTGACACGCCTAAAATGGACTCGGGCCATGCCCGGGCCTTGACCTTTTGCCCGTGAGCCGGCCCGACACGGCC
Organism: Tuctoria greenei; assembly: GCA_036927565.1. NCBI lineage: Eukaryota > Viridiplantae > Streptophyta > Magnoliopsida > Poales > Poaceae > Tuctoria > Tuctoria greenei. Next base: position 123,835,600 of record JAYESD010000006.1, read on the forward strand.
CTTTAGCCACCTGTAGGGAACCCTTCCTGCTAGGAGGCTTTGGGCTCCGGCGGGTTGCTGGTGAAGCATGGGAGTGCATGAGCCTGGGCGCCGCATTTCGGATGTAATACCACCCCTGGTGCCACCCCTTGAGAGACGACGGATGGGGACAACGAAGTAGCACAACTACTGAATGCAAAGCTGGATGCAGGGGCCGCCAAAGTTTGGAAGCAGCAGATCCTTGGACGAAGCCCGCATCAAGAAGTAGAACCTCCACAGGTTTAGATCCAGCTCTATCCCCAGGAAAGCCTCGCACAAAGTGACTAAGACTAGCATATGGAGGATGTCGTTCAACGTCAGTTGATGAAGCTCGACGTCGTACTCCTCAAGGAGCCTCCTGAAGAAGCGATGCATCGAAAGACCGAGCCCTCGCGCGTGAAATGCGAGGAACGACATGACCTCATCGTCGCAACTAGAGCGTGGTGGCCATTGCACGATCCATGCTCAAAGTGAAGAACTTGCCCAACTACATATGGGGTGAGGTTGTGACCATGGATATATATGCCCTCACTCGTGCCACAACACGTGCACTCGATGGGAAGACACCTTATGAGGTGTGGCATGACAAACTCCCCATCGTGCACTACTTCCGCACCTTCGGTTGCATCACACACATCAAGAACACGGAACCGCATCTTAAGAAGCTCGACGATCGTTGCTCCAAGGTGATCTCTACCGGGTACGAGTAAAGCACCAAGGTGTACAATTGCTACGACCTCGTCAACAGGTGCATCAAATCACGCGTGGTGTTTTCTTTGATGAATCTTCTCAGTGGTGCTGAGAGAACGACGATTGCGAGACGGTGAATGACCATGAGCCCTTCATCATTGAGTACATCACGAAGGTCATCACAACATCGAGAGTGGCGGAGCCTACTCTTATACCTTCTCCAGCTTCTTCTACACCACACACACACCACATGATGAGACTTCACCACCTGTTGCTCCTGAACTTTTGAAAGTGGATCTAGGCATCCCGGTGGGTTTTGGATGATTGATGATGACAAATTAAGAGACTAATGAGCTCAGTTGATATTAAGCACGGGTGTGATGATTGAAATGAAAGAAAATCCCTTAAAAGGAAAATATTAAAACGGTGTCGAAGACTCAAGCATGGAAATTAGGGTTTTCTTATGTGTTGAGTTTATACTAGCCTTTTGTGTGTGAGGGCGTGTGTATCAAGTGCAATGAGATCATAAAAGAGGACTCAAAGTCGCGGTTGAGAGAAAACCTAAGTGAGAAGCCTTGTTGAGAGTATTCCAGTAGACCGGACTTGTCCGAACCACAGTGCCGGACTAGTCCAGATTGTCCTGAGTAGTCCGTTTTTGTCCGGACTAAGAGTTTTTGTGTGAGTTCAGAATTGTCTGTTTTGGGACGGACTAGTCTGTGAGAATTTTTGGAGCGAAGTCCCGGGAGGCCGGACTTGTCCGCCACATAGGACGTACTAGTCCGAACGTCCCAAAGTAGTCCATTTTTCGCCGGACTAAAGGTTTCGGTTGTACTTTAGATTTGTCGGTTATGAGGACTAGTCCGTGGTATTAAGAGATTAGGGGTTTCTGAAGCTAAGTCATATTGGCTGAACTTGTCCGCCCCCGTAGCCGGACTAGTCTGATGCTTCCAGACTTGTCTATTTTTAGACGGACCAAGACATTCTGTTTGAGTTCGGATTAGTCCATTGTTTTGTGGAGTAGTTCGGTATGTTATGACTGTTTGAAATTCAAACGTTAGAGGGTACGTCACTCTCTATGGAGCGTGACGTAGTGTGGACCCAGTATGTAATACTAGTCTGGGGTCTTGGCCGGACTAGTCCGCACATTCAATGCTGGCAACAGTTAGATTTTGGGACCCCTATAAAAAGGGATCCCCCGACCTCTAACTTAGAATCTTTGAACCCTAGCGCCGCCACAAGTTTCCTTGAGCCATCCTAAACCTTTTACTCTGCCTACTTGCCCTCTAGAACCAAATCTTGAGGATATTAGGGTTTGGGAAGGGGAGAGAAGGAAGACCATCTTGCTTTGGCTCTCGACTTGATCTCTTGCACTTGGTGTCGCGTTTTGTGGCTTGTGGCTGTTGAGCTTCGTGTGATCCTTGCTGTAAATCATTTGTGGGAGCCCCAACTTGTGAGAAGCCCCAAGAACTTGGTGATTACCCTTGTGATTAGTGGAAACCAAGCTGACCTTTTGTGGTAGCTTGGCGAGAAGAGGGTCAAGTGAGGCCCGATCTTTTTGTGGACTTCTCAATGTGGATGTAGGTTTCTTCGTGAAGTTGAACCACGTGATAAATCGTGTCTTACTTGTTGCTTTACTTTCCGCTATTCACTAGAATTGCTTTTAGAGTTCATATCGTTCTTCATATTGTTCTTCATTGAAATCTTGCAACCTATTTGTTCACACTTGTGAATCTAAGTTGTATTAGGTTATTAGACATTGTATTAATTTTTTGTCAAACAAAAATCCGCAAATAACTTGTAGTAATCAAGTTTTTATGTTTTCCCTGTGTACTGAGCGGACTAGTCTGGCCCTGACCAGACTAGTCCGGCCTCAGAGATTTAATCTCGTTTGATTAAGTAATTTTAGGTGATATTGCTTATTTACCCCCTCTAGTCGACTTTCAACTTTGTCTCTCCACCACATGTTGCTCCTGTGGATTTTATCTCTCCACCATCAGAGCACAGCGAAGAGGACCTGGATGCAGACTTTAACAATACACCGCTTCGAATTGCTCTTGAAGCTCTGCAGTTCACCATGGCGGATGAATCAACCTCCATTGCTGAGGCCAAGCGACACTCAGACTGGCATCAAGCCATGTTGGAGGAACTGCGAGCCATCAACGAAAATGACACCTGGACACTCGTCGAGCTGCCATCAAACTAGAAACCCATCAAGCCACCATCAAACCAGAAATTGATTGGCTGAAGTGGGTTTTCAAGCTGAAGAAAGATGCAAGTTGTGTCGTCGTCAAGCACAAAGCAAAGATAGTAGCCAAGGACTATGCACAACGTGCTGGGGTGGATTTTGAGGAAGTTTTTGCTCAACTGCAAGAATTGAGTCATTACGCCTTCCGATCACCATCTCCGCACACCATGGTTGGCGGGTACACCACATGGATGTCAAGTCGGCGCTCCTCAATGGCGACCTCAACGAAGTTGTGTTCGTCACTCAACCACCTATTTTTGAGCTTGACGGACATGAGAATAAACTCTACAAGCTGCGCAAGGCACTTTACAACCTTCACCAAGCGCCCAAGGCATGGAATGCCAAGCTTGACAGCACCAAGTCGTCGCTCAAGTTCAGCTGCAGCGCCATCCAACATGCAGTATGCATTCGGGACATCAACAACACACCACTGCTTGTTATCGACGACCTCATCATAGTGGGCGCACAACAACAAGAGGTCGATAAGTTCAAAACTGAAATGAAGTAGCTCTTCAAGATGAGCGATCTCGGTCCCCTCAACTACTACCTTGGCATCGAGGTAACCCAATCTAACATTTGCATTACCTTGACTCAGAGTGCATATGCAAGAAATGTCCTTCGGAAGGCAGGGACGGAGGATATACTCAAGCTGAGCAAATCAAGCACTAATCCGCAAGTTGATGCCAAGCTGTACAGGAGCATTGTTGGGAGCTTGATGTACTTGGTACACACTCATCCTAACATCACATTTGCATTTGAGCTACGTGAGAAAATTTATGGTGGCTCCAACAATTGAATACATGAGCACAGTGAAGAATCTGCTGCGCTACATTGCTGACACGTTGGACTATGGATATGTTTTCAACTGGGGAAGTGGAGCACTTGAATTGGTCGGCTATTGCGACTCGGACCTAGCCGGTGATTGAGATGACATCTAGAGCATGTCGAGCATTTTCTTCTTCCTCAATAGAAGATCAGTGAGCGCAATGTCAGAAGCATCAAGTGGTGGCGCTCTCCTACAAAGTAGAGTACATTGCAGGAGCTACTGCAGCATGTCGAGGTTTGTGGCTTTCATGGTTGTTCATCGACCTGCTGAATAGAGATGTCACCCCACCCACACTCTACATCGACAACAAGTCCGCCATTGCTCTCGCCAAGAAACCAGGTCAGTATGATCGATGCAAATACACTAATCTTCGATACCATTTTCTTCGTGACTGCGTCAATGATGGCAAGTTGGTGCTGGAGTACATCAACACTAGTGACCAGCTGACGGACATGCTTACAAAGCCGCTTGGACGTGATCGTCTTCGTGATCTTTGCAACCGTAGCAGCATCATCAACATGAAGCTCGCGCATCAGGATTAGGGGCAGATTGTTGAATAAATTTGTGTGCATCAATTTTTTTTAGTAAGTTGTAATGCATATTTTAGTGCAGATTATGACCGCAGTTACAAGTTAGTTGTAATACGTGCTTTAATGTAGGTTATGACCGTAGTTACTGGTTGTTGTAATGCACGCTATAGTGCAGATTATGAAAGCACGCTATAGTGCAGATTATGAAAGCAGCTTCTGTTAGACTATGTATTAGAGGGTCAGGAGCATTTTAGTCCTTACCCTAATAGGTTTCTTGGGGGACAAGTCTTGTACCTTTATATATTGTATCCTTGACAACCTTGGTTGATTAATTCATTCCATTTCCTCCAAAGTTTTAGGTCATTGTAGCCTTTAAATAATGCAAGAAAAACTCAGAAAAGACTGCAAAGTCAGTGCAACACTCAAAAAATTCCAGTGTTTGTTCCTTCTCGTGTGAGAATTTTTGCAGCATCTGCAACTGCTTTTATGCAGGATCCTGTCCAATAACACGCATGTGCAGCTCTTCCTCCGAACAGAGCAACTATTCTATGTTAGACTGCTTTAATTTTCAAACCACAATACCTGGCCACCTATCGTATTGGGTCACCTCTGCTCTTAGCATGGATTTCTCAGAACTCTGGTATTCATCTAGCTCCTTTTCTGTTTTTGAAGCTGGCACTGCAAGGCATTCAGACTGCCATACTTCAGTTCAGCGGCACGATTGAGATCATACTCATATTATGCCTGAATCTCCCCGTTAATCTGTTCAAACAAATACATGGTCAGCTGTCTGGCAAAACCAACTCTCCTGGTATATAATGTAGTACTCCCTCCATCTCCATGAACTTGTTGCTTTGTAGTTCAAAAATGAACTACAAAGCGACAAGTTCATGGGGACGGAGGGAGTACGAAAATTCAAGCATTACCTCTTCTTTGATAGCTTTAATTTTTGTAATAACTGACTTCTCGTGATCCCACTGCTTGGTCAACTCACGCTGTTTATCCTTAAGAGCGACAGTTCTGCTTCAATGTAGGATAGTCTGTCTTTTGATGCATTAGCAGCATCATTTGTCAGTGAAAGATGTTTCATTTCCAGCATCAGGGCAGCACGATCGATCTCATCTAGTGCAGTTAGTTTCAATGTTATCTCCATTTTCAACTTGGCAGCTAATTCATCGACCAAATCAATTGCTGTAACAAAACATAAGTACTTGTTAGAACGGTCACAAAAGATATTGTAGTAGAGGCCGCGATAATTCTACATTCTGAACAGGTTATTAGTATAAAGTATCAATGATGCTGAGTCAAATAAATCACCTTTGTTAGGCAAGTCACCCACTGATACATTGATATGAAAGAACAGCTACAGCTACAAGGGCACTGCCAGATATGCGTACCTATCGTGCAACTCATATCTCTCTCGTAATCATCTGAGTAGAGATTGTATCTTCTGTAGCCTGCCGGTTGGTCAACCGCGACACATTGTGTTTGTTGCTCCCTCTATGTGTACAGTGTGGATTACCCTTTACCTCACCCGACCTCTCAATCATCCAGCTTCCAAGCCTTGCTCGGTCCTGATCCCCCCATCGTTGACCATTAAGTTGGCTCCATTGACCTAGATGACAGTGCGTCGCGTCATTCGTAAGAACTGCAGAGGAAACAGGGGGCTCGAACCCTGAACAGAGAAGAGACCAACAGCAGTGATGAGGTGATCACCGCGACAACTTGTGCATTGCGGTGAATAGCTTGAGCTTGCTCCGAGGTAAGTTCACCATCGGTGTCTGGGATATCTATACCTATACACACAATATGCCAAAAACTTGGGTTTAAGGAAATTAGATGCATCCATAGTTCTTAAGGCGACGGATCCCCTTTTTAATTTTAAGCGGTAAGACGTAAGGTGAGGCGACGCCTTAATATTGTATAAAAATAGGAAAATAAAAATAGGTATTAGCTGTAAAAATAAAAAATACTGCAAATTTCTACCTATTGTTATATCTTTCTGTTTTTAGCCCACTGAAGACAACCAGCCCAGCCCATCAAGAAGTCCTAGAAACCCTAATCAGCAGCCTGTCCCAAAACAGCCGCCGCACCCCCACCCCATCCTCCTCCCTACGACTTCCCTAATCGGATCCGCACCCCCACCTTCCCATGAGATGAGCGCCGCACTCCACGGCTTCGGCGGCCGCCGCTACTCTCCCTCCTCAGATCTGCGCCGCCCTCCACGGCTCCGGCCGCCGCCGCCGCTCTCCCTCCTCAGATCGGTTTGCCTTCCCCGTCTCCGGCTGCCGAAGCGTCTCCTAGGGAGTGCCACCGCCGCCGCCTCCCCCTGCTCCTACTACGGTCGCCGCCTTTCCTGCTCCCGCCGCGTCCCCGCCGCCGGATCCCCCTGCTCCCGCGCCGTTGGCTCCCCTGCCGCCATCACCTTACTCTCCAAAGCAAGGCGACAGGACGCCTTACGTGGCCAGGCCGCTTTACCGCTAAAGTGTCGCTTTAGCGACGCTAAAGCGACGCCTTGATAACTATGGATGCATCTTCATATTATACTTCCACATTGTATAATCATTTCCATCAAAATGTGGAGGTCTTCCCATGGGAATGGAAAGATAGTGATTGTTAGAATTAAGACGCTCGTAATTAAAAGGATATCGGGAGTAGTCTTGATGACTACTCCCTTTTAGCTTCTCGTCTTCCTTCTTGCACTTTTGACTCAAGAGCTTCTTCCTTCGAAGAGCCTTGAGCTGGCGTACTTCTTCATCATCGTGCTCGTACTCCATGAGCACATCGAACATTTTAGTCTCATGAGCATCTCTGTCGATGGGTATTTACAGAATCTCATTTTGCTTGTTGTCGGCCATTTGTCTCCCCGTGCGATTAGTCTCTTGATGAAGAGTCCGACTATGATACCAATTGAATGTGGCTTAGACCGGGGGCGGTGTTTGATGGTGATCCTGCGTTGCGCAGGGGTGCTGGTGCCGCCAGCCCGAGTCCGAGTTGGACTCTAGCAGGGGCGCGCACGATCCCCATAGAAGAGTCCGGATTCCGGATTGGACTCAATGGTGCTGCACAACATCTGGGAGAAATAACCAACTAGGAGTCTAATAGAGTCCAGGTTTGTTTATAGATAGAGTACTAGATAAAGTAGAGTTAGTTTCATCTACAACTAGTCTATTGTAAACAGATAGAACTGTTATGGTCAGGGCTATAAAAGAAAGCCTGCCGCACCCCTGTACCCATCCCATCCTGAATAAAGAATAAAAGTATATTCCACCAAACAGGAAAACACCTCTGCGACTTGATCTAAAGTCGCCGAGATCCTCTCTCCCTCTCTGTTCATCCCTGTGCTGCTACAAGGAGCACCCTACCTCTTCCTGTTGAGGTTCTATTCGCTACAGCAGCAAGTAACAGCAACCAGACAGGCTGATCTGCTGCTACAGCACGTGAACAGCGACCCAGATCAATCTCCAAACAGGTTCTGCACTCAGCAGAACAGTTCCCTCTCTGCTCTCTCTGCGCAAGACTTTCCTAGGTGCTGCATACCTGTCTGGTGCTGTTCTGATCAGAACAGTACCATTGTGAGGTGTTTAGACACCGGATTTCCAACAATCGTGGCATCAGAGCCGGATTTGACCTTGGGTTAAATTCAGCAACATGTCGACAGATCCGAAGACCCCTCCAAGCAGCGGCAGCGTCACCGGCGGCAAGATCATTACGACAACCCATCCGGCGGTTCGTGAGGTGAACACGGGAACCGGGTTCCCAATACTCACCAAGACCAACTACGCGGAGTGGGCTGTCATGATGAAGATCAAGCTGCGGGCGCGGCTGCTTTGGGAGGCGGTGGAGAAAGGCAATGCAACCGAGCAGGAGGACATGATGGCGCTGGACATCCTCGTCAGCGTTGTCCCGCCGGAGATGATCACGACGATCGGGGAGAAGACGACGGCGAAGGAGGCATGGGACACGATCGCCCTCATGCGGGTCGGGGCCGACCGCGTGAAGAAGACGACGGCGCAGCAACTCCGGCGTGAGTTCGAGGCTGCCACCTTCAAGCATGGCGAGGGGATCGAGGACTTCTCCCTCCGGCTGAGCGGCATGGCGGTGCGCCTTGCCTCGCTTGGGGAGCCGCTGGAGGAGTCGGTGGTCGTGCAGAAGCTCCTGCGAAGCGTTCCAGAACGCTTCCAACAGATCGTGGTGGCGATCACGACTTTGCTGGATGTGTCGACCCTCACATTGTCAGATGTGACGGGGCGACTCAGGGCTGCCGAAAACGCCTTCGACACGATGCAGCGAAGTGGAGGAGTTCATGACGGCCAACTGTACCTCACTCGGGAGGAGTGGGAGAAGCAGGTGGAGGAGGAGCGGGTTGCCGAGTCTTCAAAGAAGGGCGGTCGGAACGACGCGCCAAAGAAGAACAAGAAGGGTTCCGGAAAGAACATTCCGCGGGATCAATGCAGGAAGTGCGGGAAGAAGGGTCATTGGGCCAAGGAGTGTCGGTCGAAGTCGGAGCAGGAGGAGCCGCAGCAGCAAGCTCATGGCTGAGGCAGAAGAGGAGGGCGTCTTGTTCATGACAAGGACGGCCTCAGTACAGGTAGAGCCTGTACAGGAGCGTCCCATGTGCCCACTTGAGATAGTGGAGGGACGTGTCTTCGCGCATCGCGACAATGACGACGACTCCGACGGCGACACATGGTACCTCGACACAGGCGCGACCAACCACATGACGGGCTCACGCGTCGTCTTCTCCGAGCTCGATGAGAACGTCGTCGGGACGATCAAGTTTGGCGACAACTCGATCGTGCGGATCCAGGGGAAGGGTACGATCAACTTCGCCGCCAAGACGGGTGAGCACAGGAGGCTCACCGGTGTCTACTACATCCCACGCCTCACCACCAACGTCATCAGCATCAGCCAACTGGATAAGGATGGCTACCGCATCACAATATATGGAGGAGTGATGCAGATATGGGACGAGGAGAATCGTCTTCTCACACGAGTGCAACGTGACAACAACAAGTTGTACTTCGTCAAGCTCAACATCATGCGCCCGGTTTGCCTGACCACGCAAACAAAAGAAGACTTCAGCACATTCTACATCGACGCCACGGGTCTAGCAGCCGCTGGACCAACTGTTCCTGGCCCTGGAACGGACCTACAAGGGCCAATAGGCCCTACACAGGACTCTGAGGGTGCTGGAACGACTCTGCAAGGGGCAGGAGGCCTTGTACAGGGCGTCGGAGTTGTTGGGAGATGCGCTGCAGCAGCTGAGAGGAGCGCTGAAGGTACTGGGAGTCCTAAACAGCACCCTAGGTTTGCTGGACAGCACCCAACAGGGGCAGCACAGGTCATCAGAGGCCCTGAACGTGTTGCTGTCCCTACGGGGGAGCACGAGGTTGAAGACTGGAACTCTCACAAGACTTCTGAGCATCCTCCAAGACTCATCCAGGTGGTCACATCGTCAACGAACATCAACAGCTACATCGATGCTTACCACGAAGGAGATGCATTGGTCACCCCTCCAGGGCATCGTCCACAAAGCTTAGAGGAGGGTGAGCTCAAGTTCATCACCACGGAGGAGCCTACGTCATTCATGTAGATCAAGTCCAGTGAAGAGGAAGGGACGTGGCATGGTGTGGTGATGAAGCATAAGAAGCGGTTGGTGGTCAAGGACAATGGCTATCAACAAGGTGGTGACGAGCATCTTGACCAAGGTGCTTGGAAGATAGAAGTTTGTCAAGACGGGAAGAAGGACTGGGATCCTGGACTAGACGTGCGCCAACGTTAGGATCAGGAGGAGAATGTTGATGATCCTGCGTTGCGCAGGGGTGCTGGTGCCGCCAGCCCGAGTCCGAGTTGGACTCTAGCAGGGGCGCGCACCATCCCCATAGAAGAGTCCGGATTCCGGATTGGACTCAATGGTGCTGCACAACATCTGGGAGAAATAACCAACTAGGAGTCTAATAGAGTCCAGGTTTGTTTATAGATAGAGTACTAGATAAAGTAGAGTTAGTTTCATCTACAACTAGTCTATTGTAAATAGATAGAACTGTTATGGTCAGGGCTATAAAAGAAAGCCTGCCGCACCCCTGTACCCATCCCATCCTGAATAAAGAATAGAAGTATATTCCACCAAACAGGAAAACACCCCTGCGACTTGATCTAAAGTCGCCGAGATCCTCTCTCCCTCTCTGTTCATCCCTGTGCTGCTACAAGGAGCACCCTACCTCTTCCTGTTGAGGTTCTATTCGCTACAGCAGCAAGTAACAGCAACCAGACAGGCTGATCTGCTGCTACAGCACGTGAACAGCGACCCAGATCAATCTCCAAACAGGTTCTGCACTCAGCAGAACAGTTCCCTCTCTGCTCTCTCTGCGCAAGACTTTCCTAGGTGCTGCATACCTGTCTGGTGCTGTTCTGATCAGAACAGTACCATCGTGAGGTGTTTAGACACCGGATTTCCAACAGTGTTAATAGGCGAAACTTTTTCCTGAAATACTTTACTTAGCAAACTGGTCAAATCCAGGAAGCTAGGACCAGTCCGGTGTTGTCGCAACACTTGCACAAATCTAAATCCTTTTGGTATTTATCTTTGAGTAGTTTGCAGCAGAATATGTAAGACTACTTTAATGTAATTAACAAGTGTATATGATAACAAAGTTACACTGAGATCACAAATTTAATGCCAAATAGGAGATTGATTGATTTGTGCTCTAATTAGTTGCAATTATGAAAGAAGTAAACAAGAGGCAAAAGACACGACAATTTTTACCAAGGTTCGATCTCACACAAGACATCTACGTCCTCGTTGAGGAGCTCACACAGAGTTGGGTTTCAACCAACCCTTCCCTCGTCATGTCATCACAAAGGTCGACTTGATCTCACTATAAACGGGGTAATCGTCACCAAGTTTATGGGGGCACCTTACAAGATGAGAGCTCCCACAAGTTTACTCCAAGAGAATTGATCAAACACACTCGAATGATGTACAAGAAACAAATATGAGAGAGATCAAACCCCAAGAGCTCAAGATCGCGTAGAACGTCTCTCTCCTTCAAAATCTCAATCCCAAAAGGTTGAACTTTTAGGGCCTTAGATGTGTGCAGAGGAGTGTTTTTATGCTCTTGGGGGGGGGGGGGGGGGGGGGTGATGGCGCTAGGATTCTTGGTTTGTGGTCATGGGGTCGTGAATCTCTTATTTAGGCTGTCTCCAATAGACATCCTAAAAGAGAGCCCAAACCTTTTTTGAGTGTTGAAACAACCTCCAACAGCTCTTCGTAGCCCATCTGAGGCGCGCTTCCTCTTCGTAGCCTATAGATGGGCACGAAGCGACGACTCCCTTTCCCAACTACCACTGACGAAAAGAAAAAAAAACATCGGGAAGGAACTCGAGCAGTCGAGCTGTAGTGGCTACGGAGGAGAGCGGAGTTCTTTCGTGCTGCTGCGGCGGCGGTATTCTACATCGATGTCCTGTGCACTCACCAGATACTACCCCACCTCGTTTGGTTTTGTGGATCAGTGTCGCCATGCCGCGCCGGGCGAGTGCTACCGGAAGCCGGCTTCCCTCCACGGTTGCGACCTTCCGCCATAACCTCCACACTGCTCCCTGTAACCTGGTTGTCTATCTCAAGGTTCGAACTTTCTTACATCTTGGTGAGATGTGTTACAGATTTGGACATTGCAAACTGATTCAATGAAACAGGGAATGATTGTTCAGCGTTTTAGTTTTAGTAGGGGACAACTGAGTAAATTGATGCTACATGATAGATGCTATTTTGTGATCTGAGATATTCTATCCTGTTAGAAGCTCCATCAGCCATAGCCACACCACAGTACGGTGAAAAGATGTAAGGGTTCTAGCTTTTTTTTTAAAGAAGATGGTTTGAAATCAGTGGCACCCATGCACACCCTCGCTAGACCGCACGCGCGCGCCTGCCCTCCCGCAAGCTCCCGTGCTAGCACCCGCGCGCTCGCCCAGTCGTGCTCGAGCTTGTTGATGCACGTCCCTGCGCTTCGTTCGTCCACCAGTGCTCTGCTCTTACCCAGCAACTCGTGTCTGCACCGCCGCCAGAGGTGTGGAGGACTTGTCCGATTGTGCAACAGAGAGATAACAGACTAGTCCGTACAAAATTGAATTAGTCTGGTCGATGTGAAAATGTGAAGGAAAGGACTAGTCCGCATTTGTGAGGGATATCGAACTAGTCCATTGTCTACTCATAGAGGAATCAGACTAGTCTGCACATTATCGTACTAGTCCGGTATCTGACTGTGTTTTTTATTAAGATTTAGCCCTTACTCTCTACGTAAAGACTTAAGCTCTTGGAGGGTGTCTCTCACACACACTCTATACATTTAGAACTACTTTTTGCATCTTGTCTTCACTTGTGCTCTTTCTTTCTTGGTTCTCATTTTTTCACATTTTTGCACCTTTAATTCCATTCTTCGAAACCTGCTCTTAACTCAACAAATTTCATTAGGATCTCGCTGGTTTGTTATCAGTCGTCCAAAACCCATAAGGGTGTGCCTAGATGCACTTTCACGGCCCAATCTCACTCAAGACCCCGGGTGGATGATATTCCTTCCTTTTCATCGTTGATGATGCCACTTGATACATTTGGGTCGGCCTGCTAGTCGAGAAAGGAGATGCTGCTACATCAATCCAAAAGATCCAAACTACAACAAAAGCAGAAAGCGGGAGGAAATTGCACCTGATTCAAACTGATAATGGTCAGAAATTTGCTTCACTTGAGTTTCAACGCCACTAAGACCACTGAGTCCTGAGGCGATTCACCAACCCCAACAGCCTATAGCGGAATGGGGTCATGAAGAGGAGAAACCTCACTGTTGTCAAGATGGCACGAGCTTTGCTAAAATAGATAAAGCTCCCAACGAGGTTTTGGGGAGAGGCGGTCACTACAATAGTGTACCTGCTCAATCGCTCCCCTACCAAAGTCTACATGGCAAAACACCATTCCAGGTGCAGCATGGGCTGAAACCGACTGTGAAGCACCTTCACACATTTGGGTGCATGGTTTTCGTCAAGGATACGCGCCCATAGTTGAAGAAGCTTGACGATCTTAGTAAGCTGATGGTATTCTTCAACTATAATGAGTGAGTCAAGGGGCTATCGCACCTTCGACCTAACAACATGTCGCATGCACATCTGCAGACTAGAAAAATAAATACAAACATAATAGAAAAATAAAAATAAACAGAAGAGAGTCCAGTGCTGCTAATGGTAGCCAATCTGCAGACTAGATCACCACCGATACGCCTGGAAAAGGATATCCTTGACCACTTGCTCAATTGCTTGCAGGTAACTAGTAGCATAGGCTACAGGAATACAGGATAGGCTTCTTCAGCGCAACCCAAGTATGAAGCTAATGTGTAGTCATATAGATAAATTATCCTTAGTTAAGACAACCCCTTTTCTTAAATACCAGAGAAATATCTTTATCTTTAGGGGAGCCTTAATTTTCCAAATCTTCAAGTTCGGAACATCCACATGGATCAGTGCTAAATAATGTGATCTCGTCGAGAATTGTCCGTTTTATGATTTATTTATAGCAAATAGTGCTAAATAATGTATTTTTCTTGTTATATTTATTTATGGTAACATTTTCTCAAGGTTTGTTCCAACTTCATATGAGAATTCTTAGGCAACAGGAGGTGCTTTTACCCCTAAAGTTTCACGTTATTTACTCTTCTCCAACTGGCATGAGAGTTACAATAGACGGTCACCACTAGCCAAGTCTTAGTATCCTCGACGTACTGCATCACACCCTCCCCGAGCCAATGGTAAAGCAAGTTTGACCTGGGTAGTCACCAATATAGTAGAATAAGACTTTAAACAGAAATACTCTAATAAAGAGATAAGTTTCGTCATGTAATGTTGGGTAGGCCTAAGTATACTAAAGGTTTCGTTGGCTCCGCCACAACCCCAAGGCCTCCTCCCTACAGATCTTCTCACTGATGAGGCTTACAATAAATTAACTAAAAGTCAGTGCTCTAGATCAATAGTTATTTTGGATCTACGACTATTGTTGGCACGTCGAGGAGATTGGAGGGGCTATTAGGTTAAGAGAGAGGAATAAAACTATGTATTAAGTGGGTGAAAACACTATTCAAGCAAATTTACAAGAAACGAAACTGAATAGGTACTTCTATGATATATTACTGACTGTACCAGAATGCATTCTGATTTTTTTCCATGCAGAAGATAGTGTTTGCTTTTATGGTGATTGTAAATTGAATTCTCCTCTAGTTTTCTGTTGAGACCTCTGATACTGAAGTTTCTACTAGGCAGGTAGGCAATAATCCTTCAATTAGTATAGCAGGCTGGAAACCATGAAAACACATGGTTGATCAGTGCATCTGTTTGTGAGAGTGCTTGCTACTTTGGAGGTTATCCCTAGGTCATTTATGGTGTTGACAAAAGGAGTTATGCCTAGGTTGACTAATATTTTGTTCCTCGTGTGACTATGTGCTCTTTCTCTAACGTTTTTGACAATTTGAAAATGACGGGAAGATCTATCTGGTATTCTGGTTACTAAGTAGAAAATAATAATCACATTTCCTCCATAGATATCATTACATACTTTGGCATGCTGATAGTTCATTTATGATGTGCTGTGTTGCATCATAGTGGGAGTGGGATTGTTATTTCTCTTGTTACCCTAATGAATTAATGCAGTGGAAAACTGAGGGGTACCTCAATTTGAGTCTGTTAGTTGATTCATTGAATTATTGTTAATATTGCACTTAAAAAGGTGTTATCCAAATTCTATAAGAAACTGAGGGGTACCTCAATTGAGTCTGTAAGTTCCAGATTTTAGTATGATGTGTTAATCATCGGCCACCCTGGACTTGTTCAATTTCGTCTTCAGTTCTAGTTTTTTTTTTTTACGCAATCTAGTTTCATTTTTATCTAATATACTTACTTCTATGGAAACTTTTGATGTTAACCTATAGGATCCACTTTGGTTACTCAAGAACATAGATACCTATTATTGTTCATATACACTAGAAAAACAGGTAATGACTAGCATATAGATAATTAGAAGAAATGTTTGTGCTTGTATGTCAGATCATCCACAGTTTTGTTACCTTGTGTCTCGATCAACACTTTTTGTTACCCTTCCTATTATATCACACGCACTTTGTTCAGGGAATATTCTTATAATGTACATCTACCACGGAATATCTATGTTATCAGTAATTCAAAGAAATTCTTAGGAAATCTGAAACAGTCATATCTAAATTTAACAATGTTGTATGCATGATGATGACTTCATTCTTGCTTGTTTAATCTTTGTGAACTTAGAGTGGATAATAGACATTTTAGTGTTCCTTAGTAGATCCTAGAGCTTTTGGGACATAAATCGATAGCTGTCTCTGAACTATATTTTTTCCAATGAGAGAATTTTATTAACTCCGCCTATGTTGTAATGACTTGGAGAAGGCATACGATAAGGTACCAAGGCCGGTCATGTGGTGGGCGCTAGAAAAACACAAAGTCCCAACAGAGTACATTAACCTTATCAATAATATGTATGATAATATGATGACAAGTGTGCGCGTAAGAGATAGTGAGACCCATACTTTTCCTATCACAATAGGGCTACACCAAGGATCAACCTTAAGTCCATACATCTTTTCCTTAGTGATGGATGAGGTGTCGAAGGATATACAAGGGGATATCCCTTGGTGTATGCTCTTTGCTGATGATGTAGTGTTGGTAGATGAAACTAGAGATGATGTTGATAGCAAATAGGAGCTATGGAGGCAGATTTTAGTGTCTAAGGGGTTTAAACTTAGTAGAACCAAGATCGAGTATATGAGATGTGACTTTAGTGATGTCGGGTGCGAGAATGGAAATGTTAGTTTACAAGGACAAGTAGTGAAAGTTGCCTAGAGGGGGGGTGAATAGGCTAATTGATCTGAAATGACTTAATAAAACGAGATTAATACACAGGGGGCGGACTAGTCCGGTCCACCTACAGGGAAAAACCTAAAAGGGGTTTCTAACAGATTTTGGTCCAATTCTTGTGATGCAAAGTTTGGTAGAACAACTTAGTGAGCCTTAACAAGTTATATGGCAAGTATGAAGCTAAGGATCACAATATAGCAAAGGTGATGAGTAAAACGGGCAAGGCTTAACACTAGAAGCAATATATGATGAATGAAAGCTAAGAACAGAAGTGACACGAGGATTTTATCCCGAGGTTCGACCCCCACAAGGAATCTACGTCCCCGTTGAGGAGTCCACAAAGGACCGGGTTCAACAACTCTTCCCTCACCAAGTTTACCGCACGGGCCTAACTTGGTTCTCCACTATCACAAAGAAGGAATACAAGATTCGTTGGGGCTTCTCACAATCTGAGGCTCCCACCACAATTACAATTGCAAATCACAAGGATTAACTCAAGCCACAGATCACAAAGATTCACAAAGTGCAAGAAATCAAACCGAGAGCCAAAGAGCGGGGTTCTTCCTCTTCTTCACCTCACCAAACCCTAATCCACACAAGAATTAGTTTTAGAGGGAATGTAGGCAAGAAGGAGGCTTTTGGAGGCTCAAGGTTGCTGTGGCGGCGCTAGGGTTTCAGTTTTCTCAAAGGATGGTTCAAATGAACCCAGGGGACCTCTATTTATAGAGGTCCCAAGCCCATACTGCTGACTTCAGCAGAAGGGCGGACTAGTCCGGCCTACAGCCCGGACTAGTCCGGCCTAGGGGACCACTGACGCCCCTGACAACTGTCGCACTGCGCGGCAATCGTCACACTACCCGCCAAACTTCAAATTCAAACGGTCACTTCAACAACGGACTAGTCCGGCCCTCACCGAACTAGTCCGATCTCACACAGAACCTTTTGTTCCGTGTGAAAACGGACTAGTCTGAAGACCACGGACTAGTCCGGCCCCATGGGCGGACTAGTCCGACCTTCCCAGACTTAGTCTTTGAAACGCAGTCTTCTCTCAAACCCGGACTAGTCCGGCCCCCAGGGCGGACTAGTCCGATCTTAGTTAGGACCTCTTGGTCCGGACTAAAACGGACAAGTCCGTGGTTTTGGGACTTAGACCCAAAACCCACTCACGGCTACCCGGACTAGTCCGTCCCAATACGGACTAGTCCGATCTCAGTCAGACTCTTCTGGTCCGGCCGAAGACGGACTTGGCTGGCCAGGGGCGGACTATCCGGCCTCCTGCACGAACTAGTCCGACCCTACTGCCAGACTACTTCTAACTCTCTTCTCTCCATAGGTTTGACCTCTAAACCGCTTTGAGCTCCCAACTTGATCTCAATGCACTTTACACACACATCCTCACACACATTTGGCTAGTCTAAAATCGACACACTAGAAACCCTAGTTTCCCTTTTCGAGTTGACATCACCGTTTCCATTTTTTTCCTTTTTGAGGGATTGTGCTTCCACTTAGTCCACACCTGTGCTTAAGATCACTGAACCCACGGGGATCCTAGATGCACTTTCAATCTCCCCCTTTTTGGTGATTGATGACAACACATTAAGTCTTCACATATAAGAGTGTAAATTTGTGGTTTTCATAACGTGCGGGTGTATGAGTGACTCCCCTCAATGAATGCATCATAAAAGAAAGATTGAGGAAGTCCTTCATACACACACACGTTATGGTGGGGTGCCTACGTGTTGTGCTCAACAATTTGTGACAAGACATAATAGGCATGAATATGATTAAAAGATAGACAATCAAAACATCATATGTGATATTTAACATTAAGAGCATAGTCTTGCACAAATTTAAGCGTTCGACATAACATAGATATTACAATAAAGGAGTGCAACATGTCCACGGACCCAACATAAGAACTACACTCGACTCACCACACCTATACACTCCCCCATATTGACTATCTCTCCCAACTGACTCCCAACTAACTCCCAACTATCTCCCCCCCTTTGGCATCAAGACACCAAAAAGGGAAAAGAAGAGGGGAAACACGACCTCGAAGTCTAGTCGTCGTCTTCCTCGTCATTGTCGTCATCGCGGGAGTCACTCTCTGTGGCCTCCGGGTCCTCTTGATCCTCATCGTCATCGTCGGAGGCTCGAGCCGAAGGAGCTGCCCGGGAAGAGCTTCCGTCCTCTTGGAGCTGGGCGAGCTCGTCGGCGGTGAAGTTGGGGAAAGGAGTGATCTCCCCGTCACTCACTTCCGGAGAGGACATAGGGACCTCCAGCTTGTCGCACACCGCCTTAAGATACTTTTCTTGGCGATTGTGTGCCCTCTGAGCCCGGATCTCTTGCTTCCGGCAGGAAGTGAAGATTGCCTTGAAGCACTTGAAGAAAGCGCTCATCGATTGAGGCGGAGGCGGAGAAGGAGGCGCCACGGGGCGAGATGGAGGATCTGCATTCTTCCGGCGTGGAGGAGCCGGCACATTTGGAGGCTGCTGAGGACGAAGCGGGTGATGCGACACGTCCTTGACAAAGGACAAGCCCGACACCTTCTCTATGAGGCACATACTGTAGGGAGCATACCCGCAAGCACGGTTGGGGGTATGCGAGATGTTGAAGATATCGTCGAAAATGTAATCGACGAGGTTGAATTTCTCCTCCCCATCAACAAGAAGTAGCAAGTGCCTCAAGTTTCCTTGAATCACCCCAGCATCACCATCCTTTGGTGCTATTGTATTTCTGAGGATCCTGTTCATGATGCTGTAGAAGGGCTTGATGTTGCGAGCATGTCCGACACTATATTGGACATGACTGGGGTACATGTATGCCAGCTCATCACGGTCCACGGCCTTGAGATTAGAGATGATGATCTCATGATCCAGATGTGCCTCAAGCCCTAGAATCTTAGCAAACTCCCCATAAGTGACTGAGTATTGCTCGCCATGCGTCATCCATATGATCCTCCGGTCACCTGAGGTGGTGAAGTAGATAGTGGAGTAAAATTGCAGGATCACTTCGACGTTCCAGTCATATTTGAACCCCATGATCTCCTTGAGCTCATGACGCTCAGCAGCTTCAATGACGGCGTCAAATGCAGAGTATTGCTTCTTTTCCATGTACTCCCAGTCTACCCACTGTGCTTCAATCACAGGCTTCTTCATGCTTTGGTAGACCAGACGGTAGTAATCACAATGAAGTCGCACCAAAACCGAGGGTCGGCGGTGCTCCTTTCATACTTATACACCTTGTCCGTCCGGAGCCTTCTTGCTTTCTCAGCTCCCTTTCCATGAAAGATATTTGCACCTATGTCACGCTGCCTGTTGGGATTCCTCTCGGGAGTGTGCACTTCCAGGGGACAATCGGTTTGGCTTTCCCCTTGTCCTTGATAGCAATGCCCTTTGCTTTCGCAGCCGAGGCCTTCACCGAGGGCTTCTTTTTCTTTGGCTCAGGAGGAGTCGGGGCCTTGCCCTTCTTCGGATCTCTCTCGATCCGGCGTTCAGCAATGTCTTCTTGTGCTGGTTCCTTGCCCTTGTCCTTCTCTCCAAGTGTCACAAGTCTCTTCCTCTTGGAGACTTGTGCAGCAGCAGCCTGAGAGTTGTGAGCTTCACGCTCCTCTCGCTTCTTCTTTCGGAGATCCTTCCGTGATTCCTCAATGGCCCGAGCCATTGCTTCATCCTCGTCGTAGGCCAATGTGGCGGCCCGAGCAGCTTGTTGCTTCTTGGCTGCTTGCGCTCTTGCATGCTGCTCGAGATACTTCTCCGCAGCCTCAACTTCAGCTCTTGCTCGCTCTTCGGCGAGACGAAGTTGCTCTGCCTCCCACTCGGGGTCAGTGGGGGGAGAAGCGGAACGACGAGGAGCGGCCATTTTAGCTGAAAAGAATAGAGTCCATAAGATAGAAGGTCAAGGAGTTGGAATAATGCGAAAGCATTCACGAAACACAACCAAAGTGTGAGTTTGACCTGTGCAGACCGGACTTGTCCGCTCCAGGGGCGGACTAGTCCGGGTTGCACAGGCTAAATCCTAACTCTAGCTGTTTTTCGAGAAAATTGGAATCAAGTCGCAATACTCCTAGGCTATGATCACAAGGTCACTAGAACCAACTTTAATGAAGAGGCATCTACCAAAAACTTAATGAATTAAGAATGAGGCTAGTTTTTGAAAAAGGAGGAATACCTCTTCAAATCTTGAAGAATCGACAAGATCGGGGAGGGATCGCGTCGAGGATGTTTGGGAAAGGTCTCCCTTGCCTCCAAGGAGTCCAATGCACGGATTGGAATCGGTTTTTGGTGGTTGGAATCGAAAATCGTCGAAAGGAGGCGGTTTCGCGCGCGTGGAAGAGAGAAAGGTCTAGATGAGGAAGTGGAGGGGTCGGCCGCTTCCTGGGGGTTTAAGTCCCCAGGGGCCGGACTAGTCCGGTAAGGGGGCCGGACTAGTCCGGTCAGCGGACCAGACCCGGACCAGTCTGGATCCGGACTTGTCCGGCCATAGGGCGGACTAGTCCGGTCCTAGGAGGCTGAAAACATATATATTTGAGTTTTAGCCACTATAAAAGATCCTTATGGACATATTGCACAACAAAACCTTGTGAGTATGGTCAGTAAGCAATCAACATTCAAGCTATGACCATGACTCACAAAGTCACTAGTTTTTCAAATATTTTGGAGAAAATTGAGATAGAGATGAATTTTCTAACCACATGCATTCTTTTGAACAAGGCATAAGTAAGCATTCAGATGTGCATGTTTCAAGCCACATTTCGAGAATCTAATATATTGAGCTCACTCCTAAGCTCACAAAATCGCTTCTCATCTAGTGGCTTGGTAAATATGTCGGCTAATTGGTTCTCGATTCTCACATGGGAAATCACTATATCCCCTTTTAAGGAATGATCTCTCAAGAAGTGGTGTCTAATGTCTATGTGTTTGGTCCTTGAATGCTCAACTGGATTATGGGCTATTTTGATGGCGGTCTCATTGTCACATAGGAGAGGGATATGGCGCAAGTTTATACCATAATCCCTTAGAGTTTGTCTCATCCACAGAAGTTGTGCACAACAACTTCCGGCTGCGACGTACTCCGCTTCGGCTGTGGAGAGAGCAATGAAATTTTGTTTCTTCGAGGACCAAGACACTAATGATCTACCCAAGAATTGGCATGTCCCGGATGTGCTCTTTCTATCAACTTTGCACCCCGCATAATCCGCATCGGAATAACCAATGAGGTTGAACTTGGATCCTTTGAGGCACCAAAGTCCTAGGCTTGGTGTGTGAACTAGATATCTAAGAATTCTCTTCACGACGGTCAAATGACACACCTTTGGTGCAGCTTGAAACCGTGCACACATACACACACTAAGCATGATATCCGGTCTAGATGCACAAAGATATAACAGGGAGCCAATCATGGAACGATATACCTTTTGGTTCACACTTAGACCATCTTCGTTGAGGTCTAGGTGTCCATTCATCGCCATAGGAGTCTTAATGGGTTTGGCCTTGTCCATGTCAAACTTCTTCAATATGTCTTGAGTGTACTTTGTTTAACTTATGAACGTGCTTTCTTTGAGTTGCTTGACTTGGAAACCTAAAAAGAACTTCAACTCCCCCATCATGGACATCTCAAATCTTTCCGTCATAATCTTTGAAAACTCATCACAAAACACTTTGTTAGTAGAACCAAATATAATGTCATCGACATATATTTGGCACACAAAGAGATCATCATTGAAGTGCTTTGTAAATAGAGTGTAATAAGCTTTTCCTATCTTAAAACCATTTTCAATTAGAAAGTCTCTAAGACACTCATACCAAGCTCTAGGAGCTTGTTTGAGGCCATAGAGAGCCTTACGCAACTTGAAGACATGGTTTGAGAATTCTTGGTCTTCGAAGCCCGGTAGTTGCTCCACATATACTTCCTCCTTGATTGGGCCATTTAGGAACGAACTCTTGACGTCCATTTGATAGAGCTTAAAATCATGGTGAGTGTGTCACCTGTTTGATGGCGAAACGTCCTTGATCGCAGGTTGTACGGGTGAGAAGGCGGTGGTCTGGAGCGCTGTCGCCGAACCGGGCACTTGGACGCCGGCGCCGTTTTTGCGCCAACAGACAAGGCTCGGGGGTAAGGAGATTAACTCTGAAAACATGCTTTATTTCTCCCCAAAGATAGATATATATAGTACAAGTATATCTGTCCCAGGGGAACTCAGACTCTAACATGGAAACAACCTCTTAGCTAAAAACCGATTCTGACTCTGACTCTGTTTCCTAAACTGACTCTGTTTCCTAAACTGACTCTGTTTTCTAAACTGATCTGAACCAAACATTACTAGACTCAGGTTCTGACTTAAACTTAATTAATTCAAAACCTACAATTCTTATTTGACTCCATACCCTATAATTATAGACTTCTTTTCTTAGATATTCCTTCTACGGCGTTGATCTCTTGCACGTCTGGTATATTGTAATCCCCACATGACATCTCTCCCTTCCTCAGGAAAGAGCTCGTCCTCGAGCTTAATAGATGGATAAGTCTTCCTGAATTCTGTTACGTCTTCCCAAGACGCTTCTGATGCTGGTTGATTAGCCCATTGAACAAGTATTTGCCAAGTTCCCCTGTAAAGTCTTGATTTCAGAACTATTTCTGGTGTTGGTATAACATGGCCATTATGAATTAGAGGCAATGTTGGTGGTTCTGTTGGTGGAGTCCCTATGAAGGCCTTGAGTAAACCAACATGAAAAACTGGGTGTAATTTTGCTTTGGCTGGTAATTGTAATTTATATGCTACTGCTCCAATGCGTTCCAGAATTTTATATGGCCCATAATATCTTGCTGCCAACTTTCCTTTCTGGTCTATATGTGTAGAAGTCAGTCTTTTTTGTTGAAGGTGCAACCACACCCATTGTCCTACCTCAAATTCCACTTGACGATGCTTAACATCATAATACTTTTTATCATGTTGTTGGGCTTGCATTAGTCTCTCCTTGACTTGCTACAAGAACTCATCACGATTCAACAATGTTTGATCTACTGCTGGTATTTGTGCTGAATATTTTTCATAAGATCTTAAGGATGGAGGATCTCGACCATAGACAACTTTGAATGGTGTTGTCTGTAATGCCGTATGATAAGATGTGTTATAGCAGAATTCAGCCCAAGGCAACCATTGTACCCATTGTTTGGGTTTGTCACCAGTCATGCAACGTAAATACATAGCAATTACCTTGTTCACAGCTTCAGACTGTCCGTCTGTTTGAGGATGAAAGGCAGTGCTGTATAGCAATTTTACTCCTGAAAGGGAGAATAATTCTTTCCAGAACTTGCTAGTAAATACGGAGTCTCTGTCTGAAACAATAGTTGCTGGAAATCCATGAAGTCACACAATGTCATTGAAAAACGCCCTTGCAACAGATTCAGCTGTATATGGGTGGGATAAGGGGATGAAGTGTGCATATTTAGAAAACCTGTCAACCACTGTTAGAATTACTGATTTTCCACAAACTTTGGGTAAAGCTTCTATAAAATCCATAGCAATGTCTGTCCACACATGTTCAGGAAGGGGTAATGATTGTAATAATCCTGATGGGTGTTTGTTTGAAACTTTATGCTGTTGACAAGTGATGCAAGCATGAACAAAGTCTTCTACAGCCTTTCTCATACCAGTCCAAGTGAAATCTTTGCGAACTCTATGCAGTGTTTTCTCAATACCTTCATGTTGTGGTTCATGTGATGATATCAAAATTTCTGATATTGAAGGGGATGATTCAACCATATATATACGGTTCCTATGCAGGATTAATCCATCTTTGACTGTCCAGTCCAGACCCATTTCTCCTTGATTTATTTTCCTTGACAGATCAACTAGTGCAGGATCTTCCTCTGTTTCTTTCCGTAATCTGTCCAGTAGGTCAAATCTTAGTCCAGATAAGGCAAATAATTGTGCTGTTTCCATATCCCGTCGGGACAAGGCGTCGGCTACTTTATTAAGTTTCCCTGGACGAAATTCGACGGCAAAGTCAAACCCAAATAGCTTGCTTACCCATTGATGTTGTGGTATAGTTGATAAGCGTTGGTCAAGTAGGTATTTCAGGCTAAAATGATCAGTTCGCACAATGAAACTTCGTCCCCATAGATATGGTCTCCAGAAACTTCGTCCCCATAGATATGGTCTCCAGTGTCGTATTGCATATACTAGTCCAATTAGTTCACGCTCGTATGCCGCCAATTTTGCATGTCTAGGCAATATAGGTTTGCTGAAAAAAGCTACTGGACCACCACCTTGATGAAGGACTGCCCCGAATCCTGATCCCGATGCATCACATTCAACAATGAAGTTTGTTGAGAAATCTGGTAGTTGTAATAGGGGAGCAGATGTTAAGGCGCTCTTTAGTGTTTCAAAAGCCGTAGAGGCATCAGGAGACCACCGAAATCCTTCTTTTGATAACAGTTTTGTTAAAGGAGCTGCTATAGATCCAAAGTTTGTAATAAACTTTCGATAATAACCTGCTAGGCCTAAGAATCCTCTCAGTGCCTTGATATTCTTTGGTGTGGGCCATTGTTGTACTGCTGCAACCTTGTCCTGATCCATAGCGACTCCCTCAGCTGAAATTATATGGCCCAAGTAAGAGACTTTTTCTGCACCGAAAGAGCATTTAGATTTCTTTAATAAACTTTCGATAATAACCTGCTAGGCCTAAGAATCCTCTCAGTGCCTTGATATTCTTTGGTGTGGGCCATTGTTGTACTGCTGCAACCTTGTCCTGATCCATAGCGACTCGCTCATCTGAAATTATATGGCCCAAGTAAGAGACTTTTTTTGCACCGAAAGAGCATTTAGATTTCTTTAAATATAGGTGGTGGTGTCGTAGTAATGAGAATACTAGCCGAACATGACGGAGATGATCTGCCCAGTTTTTGCTGTAAATGAGAATGTCATCAAAGAATACTAGGACAAAACGGCGTAAATACGGTTGAAGAACTGAGTTCATCAGTGCTTGGAAGGTTGCTGGCGCGTTGGTGAGCCCGAACGGCATTACCAAGAATTCAAAAAGGCCTTCATGAGTGCGGAAAGCTGTTTTTTCAATATCTCCATCGAACATACGTATCTGATAATATCCTGAATGTAAGTCCAGTTTTGTGAAAAAACGACTTCCCTTTAGTTCGTCCAATAATTCCTCGACCACGGGTATGGGAAATTTGTCTTTGATAGTTTTATCATTCAATGCTCTATAGTCAATGCAAAGTCGCCATGAGCCATCCTGTTTTTTTACTAGTAACACAGGAGATGAGTATGCTGATGAACTATGCCGAATGAGGCCTTTGGATAAGAGATCTGCACACTGTTTCTCCAGTTCATCTTTTTGTGTTGGAGGGTAGCGATAAGGACGTACTACCACGGGTAAAGTTCCTGGTTTGAGGTGTATGTGATGATCACAAGGACGGGCTGGTGGCAGTCCCTGAGGAGTATTGAATAAGTTGTCGAACTCATCTAGGAGTGCTTCTAATAAATTATCAGTAGAGCATGCATAGGCCGAAGCTTCATAATCAGAAGTTGCATGTAATCCTTCCCAGACGACTTGATGGTCAGAATGCCAGAAGGTCATCTTCATGGTTTTGGAGTCCCAAAGTACAGGGCCAAGTTTCTTAAGCCACTGAACACCCAGGATAATATCATGTCCACCTAACAATATGGCGATTAAATGTGTCAAAAATTCTGACCCATGAATATTTAATGCAACCTCTCTGCAAATACCAGCGCTGTCAATCTTATCACCATTAGCCACGGACACCTGCAGGCCATGGCGCGTAAGGGGGTGGAGCCCTGCTAACCGAGCAGCTTCTTCCGAAATAAAATTATGTGTCGATCCCGAATCAATCAAGGCCGTGAATTTTTTTCCTCCGATATACACATGTATCTGCATAGATTTCTGGTGTTTGATGCCTGATATTGCATAGAGAGAGATTTCTGGAGAGTCTTCCTCATCTGATATTTCATAAGCAACTTTATCTTCATCAGAAGTAAGAGCTAACTGAAACAGGCGGGGGCACGTCCTTTTATGATCAAGGGAGAACTTTTCATCGCAGTTAAAACAGAGGCCCTTCGCTCGTCGATCTGCCAAATCTTCTTTACTAAGAATTTTAATTGGGCGACGTGATATTCCTGCTGCAGTTGTAGTTCCAGAGGATGGTCCTTCATTTTTATCCTTGACTAATTGATGTTGCTTGAACTGTCTAAATCTGCCATCATGTGAAAGGAGGCTTCTCTTCTTGTAAGCTCGTGCTAAATTCATTGCCTCTTCCAGAGATGTTGGGCGAAGAAGTTCCACATCTGTTCGTAGTGGTTCACGCAGTCCAGATGTGAAGTGCTTCATGGCATGAAAATCAGGCACGTCGTCACATATGCATAATAGATGAAGGAAGCTTTCTTGGTATTCAGCCACAGTCCCGGATTGAGATAACCTACCCAAATCGCCCAGAAAATTAGATCTCATTGGAGGACCAAAGCGTCGATTAACATGTAAAACAAAGTCGTGCCAGGATGGTTCTCCATGATCGCGGGCGAACCGATAATACCATAAGTCAGCTGATCCCTCAAGGTGCAATGTGGCATACCAAACTCTGTCCTGATCGGCAATATCTTGTCCCATAAAGAATTGCTGGCATTTGTTTAACCAAGGTAATGGATCTGTAGAACCATCGTATACTGGAAACTTGATGCGATGCAGTTGTTGGGGAAATCGACGGCCCTGTCTCAGATCATCCTCAATACGTCCCTGGTTGCGAGTCCTCCTAGTATCATGACCTCCTGAACCAGAACTCTGGTTATCGTCTGGGTCACCTGGATCATCCTGAAACTGTTTCGTTCCTGAGATCTTGAATTGTGTTCGGTTGTGACTAAAGGTGATGTCATCTGTAATAGTCTCAAAGAGCTTTTCTGTGTTGAGCTTCTCGTCCTCTTTGTTCCTTGATGTAGAGGGGTGTTCCAATCGCGAAATTGCGATATTCTGGGCGGCCACCTGTTGTGAGATGTCCCTGATATCTGCTTTAAGTCCCGACATAGAGTCCAGTTGTGCTGCCTCATGCTTGACTTGCGTGGTGAGTTCGTTCAGGGATGCGGTCAGCTTGTCGATCTTGTCATTGAGTGCATCATTGTTTTTCTTGTCAGCCATCAGATCGCTGCTGGAATCTGATACCAAGTTGTCACCTGCTTGATGACGAAACGTTCTTGATCGCAGGTTGTACGGGTGAGAAGGCGGTGGTCTGGAGCGCTGTCGCCGAACCGGGCACTTGGACGCCGGCGCCGTTTTTGCGCCAACAGACAAGGCTCGGGGGTAAGGAGATTAACTCTGAAAACATGCTTTATTTCTCCCCGAAGATAGATATATATAGTACAAGTATATCTGTCCCAGGGGAACTCAGACTCTAACATGGAAACAACCTCTTAGCTAAAAACCGATTCTGACTCTGACTCTGTTTCCTAAACTGACTCTGTTTCCTAAACTGACTCTGTTTTCTAAACTCATCTGAACCAAACATTACTAGACTCAGGTTCTGACTTAAACTTAATTAATTCAAAACCTACAATTCTTATTTGACTCCATACCTATAATTACAGACTTCTTTTCTTAGATATTCCTTCTACGGTGTTGATCTCTTGCACGTCTGGTATATTGTAATCCCCACATGACAGAGTGACAAAGGCAAGTAATATTCGAATTGACTCTAACCTAGCTACGGGAGCAAAGGTTTCATCAAAATCCAAACCTTCGACTTGTGAGTACCCCTTGGCCACAAGTCGTGCCTTGTTCCTTGTCACAACACCATGTTCATCTTGCTTGTTGCGGAACACCCACTTGATGCCCACAACATTTGCTTGTGGACGCTTGACAAGCTCCCAAACTTTGTTGCTCTCGAAGTTGTTAAGCTCCTCTTGCATGGCCACCACCCAATCCGGATCTCTCAAGACATCTTCAACCCTATGGGGCTCCAAAGAAGAGACAAAGGAGTAATGTTCACAAAAGTTTGCAACACGAGAACGAGTGATTACCCCTTTAGTAATGTCTCCTAGTATATTGTCAACGGGGTGATCCCGTTGAACACTTTGATGTACACAAGGATGTGGAGGTTGAGCTCTTAAGTTATCATCATCTTCTTCTTCTTCTTGATCTCCCCCTTGATGAGTGCCTCCCCCTTGATGAGTGCCTCCCCCTTGACTTTCATCTTCTTGGTCGTTTTGAGGTCCTACTTGATGGTCAACAACTTGATCGCGTGAAGGAGTAATTGCATCATCTTGTGTTGGTCACTTGAGCATTGAGGTTGTTCTTGTGGTCGAACATCTCCAAGTGCCATTCTCCTAAGTGCTTCTTGTGGAGAGTCTTCTTGATCTAGCACACTTTGATCAACTTGCTCTACTTGGGAGCCATTAGTTTCATCAAACACCACGTCGCGTGCTATTTCAACAATTCCGGAGGTTTTGTTGAAGACACGGTAGGCGTGAGTGTTTGAGTCATAGCCAAGCAGGGAACCTTCATCGGACTTTGAAGCAAACTTCGAAGTCCTAGGCTTCTTGTTGAGAATATAACACTTGCTCCCAAAAACACGAAAATAAGAGATATTGGGTTTCTTACCAACTAGAAGCTCATATGGAGTCTTCTTGAGGAGGCGGTGGAGGTATAATCGGTTGACGGCGTGGCAAGCGGTGTTAACCGCCTCCGACCAAAACCGATCCGATGTCTTGTACTCATCAAGCATTGTCCTTGACATCTCGATGAGTGTTCTATTCTTCCGTTCCGCCACCCCGTTTTGTTGAGGGGAGTATGGAGCTGAAAATTCATACTTGATGCCTTCCTCATCCAAGAATTCTTCCACTTGAGTGTTTTTGAACTCGGTGCCGTTGTCACTTCTTATAGCTTTGATTCTTGAGGCGAACTCATTTTGAGCTCTCCTCAAGAACCTCTTGAGGACACCATGGGTTTCACCCTTATCATGCAAGAAAAACAGCCAAGTGAAACGAGAAAAGTCATCAACAATAACAAGACCATATTTGTTACCGCCAATGTTTATGTAGGTTATTGGCCCGAAAAGGTCCATGTGTAGCAGCTCCAACGGTCTTGTTGTCGTCATGATGTTCTTGGAGGGATGTTGAGCTCCTACTTTCTTCCCCGCTTGGCACGCACTGCATGGTCTGTCCTTTTCGAAGACAACATTCTTCAAGCCATGGATGTGCTCGCCCTTAATAAGCTTTTGTAAGTTCCTCATGCCAACATGGGTCAGCCGTCTATGCCAAAGCCATCCCATGTTGGTTTTCGCCATTAAGCATGTGTCAAGTTGAGCTTTATCCGAGGCAAAGTCCACAAGATAAAGCTTTCCCTTGAGCACACCCTTAAAAGCGATTGAGTTATCACTTCTTCTAAGGACGCTCACACCCTCATTAGTGAAAACACAATTATAACCTTTGTCACATAGTTGTGATATGGACAAGAGGTTGTAGTCTAAAGAATCAATGTGTAGAATGCTAGAAAGAGTGTGTTGAGGAGAGATGACAATTTTACCGGAGCCAAGGATTTTTCCTCGGCTATTGTCTCCAAAGAGGATTCCTTCATTTGAATCATCGTGTTCTTCATACTCCTCGAACATCGTCTCTCTCCGGTCATGTGGTTTGTGCACCCACTATCGAGCACCCATTTGGAACCACCGGAGGAGTATGCCTACAAAACAGGATTATGTCTTCCTTTTAGGTACCCAAGCGGAGTTGGGTCCTTTGATGTTAGTGGTAAGGCATTTGGGCACCCACACGCAAGGCTTGGGGCTCTTGCGTAGTGGCCCAACATATCTAGCATACACTTTGTCATATTTGTTCCTCATCAACACATATGATGCATCGAAATCATGATATAGAGGATGTGGTTCAGCTTTAGGCGTGTAAGTGCTAGTTGAGGTGTTCTTCACAATTTTAGTTGGAGATGAGCTTCCTTTGACAAAGACAATCAAGTCTTTGCCATACTTGAAGGTTTTGGCATTTTGCCTTCCACCTTTAGTATAGCCAAGACCATCCTTGACATTGGGAGGTCTTGTGTTGGTGTACGCACTTCGTGCATACGCCACCTTCTCTTTGTCAAAGATGCCAACCTTAGATGCTTGCTTGTCTTGAGTCAACTTAAGCTCATCCTTTAGTTTAAGAATCAAGTTAGAACATTTGCAAGTTGATATTGCTTTGGATGCAACTTTTGAGGAGGATGAGCTTGTGGAGGAAGAGGCTACACTAGTCTTAAGGGACTCAACTTGAGTCGTTGAGTCTCAAGGATCTTGTTAACTTTTGTCAAGTTGCCAAGTTTGTCCTTGATCTCAATAGTTGTCTCCTCAAGACTTGAGCATGTTTTCTTGCTTAGAGCAAGTTCATGCTCTAATGTCTTGCTCTTCTCTCTCTCAAGCTCAAGGAGTTCAATGAGCTCTTTACATCTTTTCTTTTCTTGGATAAGCAAGTCCTCTTGCCTATCTAAGAGCTCCTCCTTCTCAAAAATCTCATCCGAAGGCAATTTCATTCTTCGCAATGTGCTCTTGCTTATATCCTTAAACATGTGTTCATTTTCACTAGCACTATCAAAATCATCATGGGAGGATATGGAAGAGGATGAGTTAGAATTTACCTTTCTTCTTCCCTGTTTTGCCATAAGGCACGTTGGCTTATAGTCGTGGAGATTTGGGAAGAGCATGCTTCCCTTGAAACTTCTCTCGATGGCTATGGTTGCCATCTTCTCCTCATCTTCGGACGAGGAGGACTCATCGTTAGAGTCCCACTCCTTGCCTAAGTGAGCATGACCGGAGGGCCTCTTCTTCTTGTAGAACTTCTTCTCTTGTGGCTTGCCCTCCTTCTTCTTCTTGCCATCTTCATGCGGACAATCTACCATGAAGTGTCCGTACTCACCACAATTGTAGCAAGCCCTCTTGTTTTTGGGCTTTGCCTTTTCTTTGCCTTTTCCCTCATGCTTGTATCCTCCTTTTCTTCTCCTCATCATCCTCTTGAAGTTGTTGATGAAGAAGGCCTCTTCCTCATCGGTATCAAGGCTCTCCTCATCATCTTCCGTTTGCTCTTTTGGGGGGCATATTGCTTTGAGAGCAACATTCTTCATCTTCGAGGCGGTGAACCTTTGAAGGTCGTTGTAGAAGAGCGCCTCCTTTTTCATGATCTCGTGATTGATGATCCTTCCAAAGACCTCTCCGGAGTCATTTTGGCAAACCCCGGACTTTCTCGGATCATGGAGCATAGAGAGACGTTTCTAGCCATGAATGCCCGAATCATTCTCTTCACCACCTCGTGGTCCGTCCACTTAGTACAGCCGTAAGATCTACTCTTGTTAATGAGTATCTTTAGGCGGTTGTACATTTCTTGGGGAGATTCGCCATCCATAATGGCAAACCTCCCGAGCTCTCCTTCAATGAGCTCAATCTTTGCTTCCTTGACGACTCGGTTGCCTTCATGAGCCGTCTTGAGAGTGTCCCAAATATCTTTGGCCACCTCGAGTCCATCGACTCGGTTGAACTCATCTCTTGAGAGAGATGAGATGATCACTCCGGCCGCTTGGGCATTGCGGTGAAGGAGCACGGCTTGCTCCGGAGTGATATCTTCTTCATTCTTAGGGATGTGCACCCCGGTCAACACAATTTGCCACAGAGAGGGATTAAGTGACACAAGGTGGATCTTCATGTTGTGCTTCCACATCCCGTAGTCGGTTCCATCGAATTAGGGAGGCTTCCCAGTGGGATGGAAAGGTAGTGGTTGTTGGATACAAGGCGCTCATAGTTGTAGCCTTGTTGGTTGCAGTTGATTGTACCACTCGATGTGGAAGTTGAGGTGTCAACTTTGGGAATCTTCAACTTCTCCCACACATGATAAAAGACTATAGTAGGTTCAATAGATGTTATCTAGCATTTCATTCTGTTGGATTGGGTACTTCTGCTAATATGGTGTTATGTGACCCTCTCTAATGCCTCTTTTTCAACACAATTTTATAACAGAGGTATAAGATTGAAGTGCAAACACAATATTGAGATAAAAGAAAAAGAAGTATAGAACAGTCTTGACTGACCACACAGTCAAATAAGTTAGAGGCGATTGTGTTTATATCTTGCAAGTCCAGTTGTGATTTTATCCTCGAAGATTAGGGTTTGTAATTTTATCTCTGATTTTCCTAAACAAAACTAACGTATACCCCGACTCCGTTAAGGATCGTAATGGTGTTAAATATGAGAAAAAAGATAGAATTATTCATATGATTTTATCCTACTTTTAATTTACATTTTTGAACTTACCCCTATGTTTAATAGTCATGTTAACATTTTGATGATGTATTTAATAGTATTTTAAACAAGATACTATATATATATATATAATGTTTTAGGAACTATTATTGAATTTCAAATAATATCAATTTTCTCATGAAATTTATTGTTACTTAGATAATATTTCAGCAGTATTTCATAACATTTGACAATATTTCAGCAACTTGTCGGTAAGAACTTGTCTTCCGACTTGTTTTGATCCCTCACCTCCTTTCCGGAAAACGAACTTTTGCTGCGGAAGCTGGCCATTGGACCCCACAGTGACCTGGGTGTCAACAAAGATGCTGTCCTCATCCTTGAATTCGCCCCTGAGGATGCCCTTTGCAAGTTCATTATCCACATGTTGTTGTATCACTCCCTTCACTGGCCCAACACCATAGTTCGGATCGTACCCGAGGCTTCCCAAAAATTCAACTGCTCCCTGTGATACTTCGAGTTTGATCATGCGGTCTGCGATCCTCTTCTGTAATCTTGCCAGCTGTAGTGCAGGAAGAACCAAATAAATATATGTCTATATAACATGTTTAAATATGGAATGTAATTGACATGGTAACATCAATCTTGAAAAGAAGTTAGTTTCTGTCTACTATCCCATTTGTTTCAAAACTGATATTTGCATATGTAAATGTCACAAAACTATGTTATACTTGATCCCTCCAATGTAAAAACTGTCACCTGTAATTTGACAATGTTGTTGATCTGTTCTCTCTCGAGAGGTTTAAAAACAATGTACTCATCTATGCAATTCATGAAACCTGGGCGGAAAAAAGATCTTGCAGCCTCCAGCACCGTCTTCTTTACGGTCTCATAGGCTGAATCAGATGCACAGAATCAATTGCTGCATCAGAACATAAAGCGTTTATTAGAATGTTCATAAAAGATCTTGAAGAAGAGGACCCAATAGTTTCAGTCTGAGCAGGTTAGTACTATAAAGTATCAATTATGCTGAGTCAGATAAATCACCTTTCTTAGGCAAGAATTGCCAACTGATATATTGATCTGAAAGAATAGCTGCAGCAACAAAGGCTTTGTCAGATATGTATATCTGTCGTGCAACTCATCTCTCATAGTCCTCAGAGTATAAAGATTTTATCTTCAACTGTACGCCAGTCAACCGTGACACATTTTGCTTGTTGCTCCCTCCATATGTATGGTGAGGATAGCCCATGACCATATCGGACCCCATCATTGACCATTAAGTTGGCTCCATTAAGTTACATATCATGAGACAAGAAACACATTCCTCTCCAACGTGACAACGTATCAACAACTTCATTAACTCCGGTTAGCGACCACAATAATCATGCATCACAATCAATAAACATGCTCATGCAATCCTAAAAAATCCACATTCAACTCAAATACTAAATCAATTCAATGTTGATTAATCATCAAAAAGCAAAGCTATGGCATATCTCAACACAGCTTCTTAACTAAATTTGCCAAATTAATAGCCTTGCAACACAGGCTTCTCTAAGATCATAGACTAGTGTGATAACACCAGTCCAATATTCTAGTTTCAGTTTCGCATACTCTAGCTATTATTCAGCAATGTGCAGCAAGGACATTTCTAATAAAATAGTAAAGAACAGCCCTAAAACACAGGATATTGTCAACAGTAAAGAACAAGTGATGAGGATAGTAATTATATTAACAAGGTTAAAGCGATTTCCCTAGAACATAGTTATTTCTACCACACCACTTGGTCCATTTTCATCATTGGGTATTAATACCCATCATGAGCATGCAATTTCTCACTGAGAATGATCACCTCCTCCATAAAAAAAAAATAGACAATATATGAGGTGTTATTCTTTCTCCTGTGTAATTTTGCCATAATAGCGCCAATCTCTGATTGTGTGCCATCCAAAACTAAAGTAGAACAGAGAAACTTTCTGATGTCATACCTGTAGCTCTTTTGCACGATATAATCATTACATGACAAAAATAGTATCCTTTGAACACGATAAATATTGATCTTCATTTATAAAAGATACAAAAAATGTAACCCCAAAAAAATTAGAAGACAACCTGGAAAAACAAGATTTAGTTATCGGATAGGATATCAATATTTAATTATTCTAAAATGAGACAGCAATGTTGGAATTCCGAACAAAAACAACTCCAAATTTTAATATTCGACATGTTACAGATAAAAGTTCACAAAAATTAGGAGTCTCTCTAAAACACTTGACTCAAACTTAACTTTATCTTCAACTCTATCTCCAACCTGATTTGGACTCTCCTATACTATTAATCTAGAAAACAAGATTATAATCAATAATCATCCTCATATCTTGTTTTCTAGGACACTCTCTCACTAAATTTAGGATGTGGTCACACTACACCCACAGGATGAACACATCAACCTGGCAAACCATGGGATGAACACTGATCCTTGGGACGAACACATCATCCCGTGCACAAATCTGGAGTGAACCCATTAAGATGAACACATAATGTCGAGCACTCCTCTATGGAATGAACAAGCACACTTCTCATAGACACCCAGTTGGCATGAACCACCTTTGTCACGTCCTTGGGAACAACGCCTTGCACGTGACAAACACCAACACAACTCAGGCCAACCAGCTCAGTCATGCTCTTCTTCTTCCTTCGGTCCATAACAGCTCGTCACCATCTTGACCTTGGCCCACACTTAATTTGTTCTGATCGCACACCTTATCGGTCCTAACACGGCCCACCAAGCCCACGTGGCCTCTACGGGTGGGTAAAAATACCGGAACCAAATTAACCAAAACTGACTAAACCAGACTAAATTTTGGTTCTCAAACAGTAAAAACACGAATTATTTTCGATTTTCGACTTTTTCATCCATTAACTGAAATACGCAATGGTCCAGTGAATTGATCCAATCCATCAGTGAGGTGGCCCACCGCCCCGACCCAATCAACGGTCCAACTCCTAACCCAACCAATCGACCGCCAGAGCCAGACCATCCGGTCTTGAACTCTCGTCCCCGACTCCCATCTCCACCCAGTAGCTCCTCAGACGCCTGTGACCCCGCAGCTCCATCACCCACGCTCGTCGCCCTGCCGCTAGCCGATGACCATCCGGTGTAGTGGAGCCTGCGCACCACGCCCAACCAATACACCGACTTCACCCTTTTCTTCATGGCTTACGGCTCGGAGCCAGTCTTGCCGATCAGGCTGGAATATGACTCGTCCCGAGCCAAGGCCTACGAAGAAGTCCAGTCTGAGCAAGCGCGACAGAACTCCGTCGACCAGCTCGATGAGGCACATGACATCGCACTTCTGCGATCAGTCAAGTACCAACAGGTGCTACAACGCTAGCATGAGCGCTAGCTTCAGCCCCGAGCTTTCCAAGTCGACAACCTGGTCCTTCGAATGATTCAGACCAACAAGGATAAGCACAAGTTGTCCTCCCCATGGGAGGGCTCCAACATAGTGGCAGTCGTCCTACGACCCGACGCCTACCGCCTGATGGACATCGATGGCAACCTCGTTCCCAATGTGTGGACATTGAACTCAGGCGGTTCTATGCATAGGAGCACCAAGCTTCGCATAGTGCAACGCCAAGAACACAAGCCCGAGCCTGACTCCTGACCTCGCCGGCGAGAGGGGAAACCTGGCAACCTGTACCTCCTCAAAAACACCGCGCGATGGAAGGAACAAACCAACCGCCCCACGATCCTCGAGGGCTACACATCCATACAAGGCTTGGCCATACGTCTCGAAGACTGGCCCCGTCCGTGCCTCGCAACTCACGACTAAAGAGCAGCAGAAGTTCTAAAAAAACTAAGGTTCGAGCAAGATGCAAGGACAAAAAAACAAGTTAAAAACGTTCGAAACTTCCTTTTTTCTCATTAAGAGAACCCCCGAAGGCTTTGTTACAAAGGAAAAAAACAAAAAAAAACTACATCAAGACTATGGTCAGGCTTCACCCGTGCTCCTTCGTCTTCCAAATGGAGTCATTGGGAACCAGCTCCCTCAAGGCGCGGGTCGTAGGCTCAACCTTCTTGAGGAACCCCTTGAGCTCCTCGTTCGTCGAACCATCAGCAAATCCCTCCCCCAAGGCCTCGAGGTCGACGCCGGGGTAGTGCAGCAACACCACGGCTAGGGCGACTTGAACTCCGCACCAGACCCCACATTCACATAGGATGACAAAGAGGATGTCAGCCGACCCAAGACTGATGACAGCTCGACTCCAAGCTGCTTTGCCGAGTAGTCCCTGAGCAACGAGCGACACACGGAGTGCCCTGCAGCTCGAAGCCTCTCGAGCCTTAACCAAAGCGCATCGAACTCCTCAGAAACCTCTCGGAGCCGAGTTTTCACGGAGGCATCACCCGAGGAGGACGCTTGTAACAGGCCCAGCACCAGGTTATAGGTCGCGGTCGCCGCGTCGCGGTTCCTACTCGCCTCCTCCTGGGCATCAAAAAGTTATGTGTGAAGACCTTCGAGCTCTCCTTCCTGGGCCCGAACCTCCCCTCTTTTGCAGCCATAACGTTGAAGGTGAGATGACAAGGAACGACTGCGGGACAAGAAGAGAAGACGAAACCTACCCGCGAGTTAGCGCTCCATCACAGCCATGGTGTCCCGCGCTATCTGGGCAGTCTCGCCATTGGCAGCTGCATCCGCCACAGCCTTGGCCGCCTTATCCCGAGCAGCCCCCGCCTCAGCCGAGCCTCCACAAGCACGACAACCGAGCTCGCCACCTTCGCAATCACGGTCACCTCACCCCGAGTGGCCTTCTCCGCATACCGGACTTGTGCAAGCTCCACCTACACCCTCGCCAACTCGACCTCTGCAATGCCCCGGTGAAGCTCACTCTCCTGGACGAGCCGTAACTTCTTGGCGGACCACCGGGCCTACCCCTACAAAACAAGGAGTACAAATAATAAATGACCGCAAGGATAGCAAAAACGGAGGCGGAATACGCACCCGACCGCTAGGAGCCGCCATCCGGAGCTGCTTGAGGACGTGATCCACACGCTTGCACTCGGTGGCAAGACTCGCCAGGGCGACAACGAATGTTTCGAACCCTCGACAGCAAGGCTAAGGCCTCCCCGATCGATACCCGCTACCGAGAGAACCCCGGCCGTGGGCATAAAGCAAGTTGCTCGGCTGCCGGCAACATGTCGGCCTCTGAAGGCCCGACCACGACCTAAGTCGAGCCTGTATCTGCCGCCCCGTCCTCAGGCGCAAGCGGTGGAGAAGGGTCTGCAACCCCCGTCGCTGCCACGACCTTCACGGCGGCCAACGACGACGACACCAGGGCGGTAGTCAACCCGACAACCTTGTCGACTGGGAACCAAGCCGGCACCGAGTCCAACAGGATGAACCGGTGAGGGCAACCACTCCTCCACGGCAGGGGGAGCTGGGCGATCCGCTCCCGTCGGACCTTCGGTCGGAACACTGACATCGGAGTCACACCTCATGCACCAGGGCAACTGTGAGACACCGCGCGATCCCCACCTTGGGTCTAGACGAAAAAGGAGGAGGCCCCTTACCTATTCGATCGGGTTAGTATCACACTCGATTCGGCCTTCGCGATCGGCTTAGGGTTCAGGGAAATGGGCCGCTCGACCCTCATTTTCCTCTTCTTCAAGACCGGGTCGGCAACCCACCCCGATGGTTGCTCATGAGCGACACCCGATGGCGAGGGCAACCCGGACGCGACGAGATAAGCTTGTCAAGGGGCCGATCCGCGGACAGAGGGAGAACCCGAAGATCGACATCGTACGTGGGAGTCGATCCCACAAGATCTTGCACCCTTGTCGCGTCCTCTAAGGGGGAGAGCTCGGTTCCCGACTCTCTCATCGGATCCTTCGGGCCCAAGTACTACCACATTGGGTGCGACCGAACCAAAGGGGTTGGATATACCGCTCCACGATGGTGCAAAGGATGTTCATACCAGTGAGGCCCATCTTCTGTAGGTCTTCCAACCGGGCAAGGAGCAGCCTCAACGTGCCCATCTCGCCGTTAGGGACCCCTATAGGTGGCCAAATGGGCCGGACCAGATGGGCCGACACGAAAGCCCTTCAAAAAGCACAAGCCAAACCCGGCACAGCCCAAAAAATTAGGCTCACGCCTCGACCTCCGGCCCGTCGGGCTTGCCGGCACGGCTCGTTTAGGCCCGCCGCGGCCTGACACGCCTAAAATGGACTCGGGCCATGCCCGGACCTTGACCTATGGCCCGTGAGCCGGCCCGACACGGCCCTTTAGCCACCTATAGGGACCCCTTCCTACTAGGAGGCTTTGGGCTCTGGCGGGTTGCTGGTGAAGCATGGGAGTGCATGAGCCTGGGCGCCGCATTTCGGATGTAATACCACCCCTAGTGCCACCCCTTGAGAGACGACGGAGGGGGACAACGAAGTAGCACAACTGCTGAATGCAAAGCTGGACGCAGGGGCCGCCGAAGTTTGGAAGCAGCAAATCCTTGGATGAAGCCCGCATCAAGAAGTAGAACCTCCACAGGTTTAGATCCGGCTCTATCCCCAGGAAAGCCTCAAACAAAGTGACTAAGACTAGCATATGGAGGACGTCGTTCAACGTCAGTTGATGAAGCTTGACGTCGTACTCCTCAAGGAGCCTCCTGAAGAAGCGATGCATCGAAAGACCGAGCCCTCGCGCGTGAAATGCGAGGAACGACATGACCTCATCGTCGCGCGGTTTGGGGACGCCCTCTCCGTCGGTGAGGCGAATGGTGTGGGCCTCTCTTGTCGAGAGCAGGCCCCGACTGACGAGGTCGGAAACACAATCTGATTGGCGCGCAATGTCATCCACGCTGACATGGTGATTGGTGACACAAGGAGAAGAGGAAACTGGCGACCCTCTCCATAGCCTCGCCTTGCCTAGCCACTCAAGGGTCCCGCTCGAGTAGTACGAAAAGAACGCGGGGGAGGGGGGCGAGGATGAAAAAAGAGAGTGTACCTGGGAAGGAGCGCCCCGCGAAGGCTTATAAGGCCGACAAGGCGACGTGGGCTGACAACTGCTAGAGGGTGTGCGGCCATTTGCGCCTCTTCGTAATCGGCGCTGCTTCAATCCGCCCAACCGACCCGAACTGGAACCGAAAGATTCTCACGACGCGAAAAAGTCGATTCCATTTATGCCTCCTCGATTTTTTAAAATACAAACCCTGTGCGACCATGGTAAGAAAGGTAAGTTTCGGCCCACTTTTGGAGTCCAACAAGTTCTGCATTCGAAGGCCGACCCACTGGGTTTCGAGACCGCCCAGAACGTCGCAAAGCGAGGATGGACAATACGAGATAGTCCCCAAGAGTGACTACCTCGGGGGAACCGAACGTCCCTGACATCTCTAAGTCTACATCCGAGTCCTAGCCCACAATACCGCAGTAGCCTCCCGAATAGGCATCGAGCCGCCCAGGCCCACAGAAGGCATGGGAGCTGCGTGAATGCCACGAGGGAGATGAAATGAAGCGCGGGCACCAAGCCTTTACCAGGACGCCCCTGCGAAATAGGGTGGTTCTGGCCGCCCTTACGAAATAGAGCGGTCAAGTTTCGCTCGGATCTACCTGATAACCAGTTCACCGAGCCCAGGGGCTCGACCAACGAGGAAAGCCCAAGATCGGCCCAGTCCCTCTGAGCCACAAACAGTTCATAGATTGGGGAGCAGAGCGGATCCGTGACAAACATTAACACCCCAGGGCTCGGGGATCACGACCAAGGGCCACAACCTAGGATGAACACGTCACCCTGCACAACCATGGGATGAATACATCATCCCGTATACTTACACCTATGAGACGAACACATCATCCCGTACACTAACCACTAACACCTATGGGAGGAACACATCATCTCGTAGGACGAGCACATCATCCCGAACACGAATTTGGGGTGAAAAAATCATCTCTTGGGTTGAACAGATCATCCCGAGCACTCTTTGTGGGATCACCACAAAGTTTCTTATGACTCAAGAACCGCCTTCTGACCTGTCAGCGAACCTCGAACTGCGGTCCTCTCGACGTCTCCCGCCAGATCCGATGAGATCAGAGGTTGCACCGGCCGATCCATGAGGCACGCCTCGTAACTCTAACCTAGCTCTGATTCTTGGATTTCCGATCACAATACTTTTTCTTTATTGGATTTATTCAACCGGAGACAAGGTTGGCTATTATATAAGCCCCTTACACGTGACTCAAACTAGGACTCTTCTTCTTAAACCGACTTAGACTCTATCCCTAATCTGTTATATCTAGATCTGGACACCCTCTAATCTTTATTTTATTCTAGAAAATGTGATTAACTGAACAGAATATGTGCAAAAACTCAATCTATGAATTATTCTAACGTATTAGAACTTTAATATGAATGGATTTTGGGATAGGAAGTGTACCTGGTTCTGGAGCTTCGAGAAACTTTGCACCAGCATAATAGTCGAGAACGGGAGATGAAGAGGTTGTGGCTCCGACAGCAAGATCCCCTCCCATCCTAGTGGGCGGAGAGAGATCGGCAGGGGAGCGCGAACTGCCCAAGGCGAGAAGCATACTCACCCGCGCGGGCACGGTAGGCACGGGCAGGGCGGCGGAGGCAGGCACCGGCGGAGGAAGATCACGGGTGGCGGCGGCGGCAGGCATGGGCTGAGCACGGGCGACGGCGGCGGCAGGCATGGGCTGAGCACGGGCGGCGGCGGCAGGCATGGGCGGTGAAAAATCAGGGGCGGCGACGGCGGCGGCAGGCATGGGCTGAGCACGGGCGGCGGCGGCAGGCATGGGCGGCGAAAAATCAGGGGCGGCGACGGCGACGGCGGCGGCAGGCATGGGCTGAGCACGGGCGGCGGCGGCAGGCATGGGCGGCGAAAAATCAGGGGCGGCGGCGGCGATACAGATCGGCGCGGGGGGCGGGGGAGGGGGAGCTGAAGAATCGACGGCGAGAGAAGTACTCACCGGCGTAGTCGAAGCGGGACGGGCTGCGGGTGCAGGGGTAGTGCTGACGATGCGCTTGTCCGCCACCCAGCTGTTGCTGAGCGAGGCTCGACCGACGACCTTCACGCCACCTGTCCTCTCGACCGGCGGCAGCGGCTCAAGAAGAGTGCGTTGGGCGGCCTTGTCCCTGATCCAGCTCTCACTTGTGGAGGCGCGCCCCAAATCCCCGGGCATGGCCGGCGTGGGGAAGCCGGAGCGGCGGGTGAAGCAGGGGCCGGGCGAGCGTAGGTTCCGCGGCCGAGAAGCCGCGTCGCGCGAGAAGGTGGTAGCCATCGGAACAACTGCAATATGAGAGATATCGAGGGCGAAGCGAATTCGAGTGGTGCGCTGATGGCGACGGGTAGTTTTCTTGTTATATTTATCGGTGATACTATACCGCAAGCGTCTGATCCAACACAAGATTTCAAGTCTTTTTTATTTTTATTTTTTGTTAATTGTTAATTCTTATTCTGTAAAGATTATATTAATTGTAAAATAATTAAGCAAATATTTTTATGATTGATTAACCTATAGAGTAAGAGTTACTGATTAATCACAAAAAAAATTATAGGTTAATGAGAGTAATTAGCTGCCATTTACTCGGTGCTTGAATTTTTTTTTTCAAATTTCATGTGCGTGAAATTTAGACAGCCCCTATATTTATTTATAGATGAAAGTAATGACAAATATATAAGATCGGTTCACTGATACTATTCCAATGTCAATTGGACCGTTGTCCCATTAAGCATGGCTTTCTCAGTGTAATGCCAACAACTTTTCATTGCGACACGCATTTTCAATTGCAAAGTCTAGATGGCAACCGGTCATTCTAGCTTCTAGTTAAGTTAAAAGGTGGTTCCTTGAGCAGGATTAATTAAAGCTAGTTCTTGTCCCGGTCAAAGTAAATAACACAAGTTATGCATAACTAGAACTCTATCGAGTTTATATATCAGTAAGCACAGATGTTCAAATCTTTGAGCCGCATTCTAGGCACCACTGCTAAAATATCCAAAAACTTCTCTGCAAACACCGGACAGACGAAACATGTTCGTACTGATATACTTCTTTGAAAACTAGCAGGAATGAAACAAAATTGCAATACTCAGACTGAACTTATGCTTATCGTAGTGTTTTGCTAAAAAAAGGAAACTGAGTGTATCAGGCCATCAGACAGTCGGTAAGAACTTGTCTTCAGCAGCTGATTTTAATCCCTCGCCTGCTTG
The DNA here is from genome assembly GCA_036927565.1 of Tuctoria greenei. Classification (NCBI taxonomy): domain Eukaryota; kingdom Viridiplantae; phylum Streptophyta; class Magnoliopsida; order Poales; family Poaceae; genus Tuctoria; species Tuctoria greenei. Next base: position 123,878,300 of record JAYESD010000006.1, read on the forward strand.
AAAACTAACTTTTGCTGCGGAAGCTGGCCATTGGACGGCACTGTAACTTGGGTATCAACAAAGATGGTGTCCTCATCCTTGAATTCGCCCCTGAGGATCTCCTTTGCAAGTTCATTCTCCACATACTGTTGTATCACTCGCTTCACTGCCCTGGCACCATAGTTTGGGTCGTACCCAAGGCTTCCCAAAAATTCCTGCTCCCAGTGATACTTCGAATTTGATCTTGGGGTCTGCGATCCTCTTTTGTCATCATGACTTGAAACCCTAGCAATCGTCGTGACACTTCTTCCCCCTCAATACCTCTGAGCAACAATCTGGCGCTGATGTTCCCTGCCCTGTGCAGCCCACGGCGCAGCAGGACTCTCCCCCACCACGTTGCTCAGGACTCAGGTGTGCCCTAAAACAATCAAGGTATGCTGAAGGAAGATTATCCATTTTTGCTGGCGTCGATAATAGTCCTTTTGCATAAGAATATAAGGAATATTTTATCTAACTCATTGACCATGGAGACATTAAAAAATGTCAAGGCTACTGATCACTATCATCTTCAGCTCATGCATGCAATTGAGCAATATAAAATAAAACATAGACAATCCTACTAAAAAAAGGGGCCTACATTTTTTGAACGCACAAGTGTGCAAGAAGATGATGCATAAATATGGCAGTTGAGTAGATTTGAAGAAATTTGGCGGGGTTGACTGTCCCGTCGAATTTTTCCGACAAATGAGGTCGGAACTTCTGTAGCCATCTGACCATGCGTAAATGCATGGCCAGGGCAGAACAACCTCCTCCTACTCCTTGAGGGGCAGGGTTGTCTCGAGCCTCTCGCCTTTCGCGAGCACGCTCGATATGGACACGGTCGTCCTGTTGCCGGTAACGGCGATCCAGTTCCGACTTAGGTCATGAGTAGGAATCCTGGTGATGGTATGGGTGCGTCGCGCCCGGGGGCAACGAAGTCACTGATGGGAGGCAACAAGTCTCCTTTGTTGAGAGGCTTGTGGACCAAGCCGACCGGAAAGGGTCCGTCGTTGTGAAGGTGCTCGCCCTGAAAGAGGAGGATCTTGGTTACTGATGCCTGCATCCGCAACTACGACCAGATGATCGACATCAGCCCTCCAGTGCCTCCACTGCTCCATAGCACCCTGGGGTGCACCTGGTGGTGGTGGATGTTGCAGAAGAGCTCGTGCAGCAATGAGCGCATGATCGGAGTTGTTGTTTGTCGATGCAATGATCGACGCGGATGCTCCATCTCGTCCAGCATTGTTTGCTGGAACAGATGGTGGCTGTGGTGCCACTGTGCCTGCTGGAACAACGACACCTGCTGGTTGTCGGACGTTAGTGGGATTGCCTCCAGCAGGTTGTCCGGCATGGTTGCCATTGGAAGATCCAGCAGCTGAATTCACCATCTTGTGATCTTGGGATTTGCCCCCCTACCTGGCGCGCTAAATGTCGAAGTGTTTGATACAACACTTCCCCCGGACCCGCTGAGAAGCAGTCCGCGGAGGTTATTTTGTGGTTGGGGCACGCAAAGATCAATATCAAGATGGTGACCTCAGGGATTTACGTGGTTCGGGCCACCTGAGCGTAACACCCTACTCCACGGGGTTTGTGTAATTGTATTGAGCGAGTGTGTTCGCTAGGGTTAGCTTCAATCAGTCAGATCAGCTTCCTGATATTCGTGCGGTGCAGCTCTTTTATAGTTCCAAGGACTGACCGTTACAAAGTTGGTCTGGCCCGACATGTGGCCCTGGCGTGCTTAATGACCTAATACACTGTCTAAAGAGTATTAAGTATCATTAATAGTGTGGTAACGTGCCTTCATGGCAGCATTACCCCTATTAACGGTGCACTGATCGTGTGTCATTAATATGACATTAATGACACATTATCATACCTTATAACAGCTGCTTTAACCGTCCTTGAATGTTTGTAACGGACGTGATCTGCTCGTATTTCTATTGGCGATAAGGTTCGGGGGCTCCACACGTGGCAAATCCGGAGCTTTCCTTGCGGGACGGTAGGTCCGGGGCTGTTGTACACGTGTCAGCACCAGAGCTCCTCTCTGACGGGGGCTAGGTTCGAGGCTATTATACACGTGTAGTTGCCGGGGCTTCCCTTGGTTGGGAGTTTTGTTCCGGTCTTATTTTACACGTGTTAACCTGGGAGCCAACCATGTGAGAGGAGCGGGTCCGGTGTAACGTGACATGTGGGACCTGCAAGGGCCTTCGACTCTGACGGGTGGAACTTTCTTGCACCTCTTGCAGTATCGTGGGGTACCCAGTACGTAGGGTACCGACATCGTCCGACCTTGTCTGTAAAAGGACCGGACCGCCACCGTTACAAGGGGTCGACTACAGTCGATATCTCAACTCAGACACACTCAACACACGCATTCACATCAGCAATACAACTTACACCGTGGAGTAGGGTATTACGCCCCGGCGGCCTGAACCACGTAAAACCACCGTCTCACCATCTTTCCATACGCGCAATCTCTCTTGAGGACTAAGCCCTGCCGATCAAGAACCTCTGCGGGCTGCTCGCATAGCAGGTCTGGGGGAAGTGTCGCAAGAACACTTTGACATTTGGCGCGCCATGTAGGGGCTTTTTCTCTCAAGAAGTTGCGCCTCCATCACCGCCGGAGCATCTAGCTCCGGCACCACCCAGGAGGCCCGCCGTCAACGTTTCTTAGCGTTGATGGTGGGCACCGCCGGAGCATCCAGCTCCAGCACCACCCAGGAGGCTCGTCGTCAACGTTTCTTAGCGTTAATAGTGGGCGCCACCAGAGCATCTAGCTCCAGCACCACCCACGAGGCCCGCCGTTGACGTTCCGCACATTGATGATAGGCGACGCCGGAGCATCCAACTCCGGCACCTCCCAGGGGGCCCGCCGTTGACGTTTCTTCTTGTTGATGATGGGCGTCGCCGGAGCATCCAACTCCAGCACCTCCCAGGGGCCCGCCGTCGACGTTCTTCTAGTTGATGATGGGCATCGCCGGAGCATCCAGCGCCAGCACCTCCCAGGGGGCCCGCTGTCAACGTTCCGCACGTTGAGGGTGGGCATCGCCTAGGTTCAACAGCTACCTTGTCGCCATCGCCGCCAGAGACTTCTCCGTCGGGGGTCCGCCGACGACATCATGCGACTAAGTGGTAGGCGTGTCCAACCAGTTGGCCGCACCTACCAGGGGGCCTCTAAGGGGTCCCATGGGCAAGACGTCAAGCGGTTTCCCGCCACCACGGCGACAACGACGTCACCAAGGCATTACGCTAAGTTCCACCCACGATGCCGTGGGAGGTCCAGCGTGTACAACATGCTTAGCCCGGTCTAACACCTTAAGCAGGTACATGTTGCTTCCCCGGTGTTACTGCTGTAAGTTTTACTTTTGGCACGGTGGGAGGTCTAGAGTATGCAACCTGCCTGGTCCTGCAACTTAAGTGTGTACACTTTTCCACCCCAACGCCACTTCGTTAAATCTTCACCCTGGACGTAGTGGTAGAATAGTTTTTCTTTTTTTCAAAAAAGGGTGTCAATACCGTCTAGAAGCAGCGCTCGAAGCAACTAAGCTCCAGCGGGTCCGATCCAGAGTCTTTAGCCTGCTTAGCCTGGTTCCGTACCCTAAGCCTGTACATTTTGCCTCCCTTGTCATCCGGAGCGGGTCGTTGCCTTGTTGTAAAGCCTGTCTCCTCATATGATTACCAAGTTAGAAAACCACTATCTTGCCCTATGCTCTTTTTATGTTCATTAATTACGCATTAATTTTATGATCATCAAATCATGCTCATCCTCGCATATTCTTTGCCATATGCTCGGTCACTCTCTCCTTGTCTCGCGCCTAGTGGAGTTATGCAATCCTGCTGCAGGCGGGTCTGCTTGTGGTACTTGCAACGTGTCTAGGGTCTCCCGATCGTCCCTTTGCTTGGGGTCCTGTGTCGCTAGACGGTCTCCCCCACGAAAGGCCTACGCCAAGCCGGAGGTCTAGGGTGTGTAGCCTGCTTAGCCTGGTTCCGTACCCTAAGCGTGCACACCTTGCCTCCCAGTGCTACGGCTAAGTACCGGGGGGGGGGGGGGGCAGACGGCTCACACCTCGAGTAAAGTGGGAATCGGGCCTCGAATGCTAACGCACTGAGTAACCCAAGCCTCACTCCTTAACTTAGAACTGCAAGGCGTAGAAGAACTAAAGAGCAAGAAAGGAGCGACCGACGAGCAAAAATACTTACATTATGCTTTAATTTTTTGCTTACTTTCGCATATCGTTCGCCATATGCCCGGTTGCATTTCTCCTGTCTCATCCCTAGTTGGAGTTGTGCTATCCTACTGCAGGCGGGTCTGCTTGAGGTTCTTGTGATGTATTTGGATTCTTTGGTTGTTTTCCTGCTCGGGAGCTCGTGGCGTCGAATGGTCACTCCTCTGAAAAGCTAACGCCCATGGGAGGTCCAGAGTGTACAGCCTGCTTAGCCTGGTCCTGCACCCTAAGCTTGTGCACTTTGCCTCTCCAGCGCTAACGATTGAGTACATGCACGCTCCTGAGCAGGACGATAACCATAACCCGAGTATCGTCGCACTGAATTACCCAAGTACCGCAAGCCCGACTTAGGACCATAAGACATAACGAAACTAAGAGTAGGAGGAATGTGACCGGTAAGTGCATTACTTTCTTGTCTATCATGCCTATGCATGTCCCAACCAAATACAGGTTTGGAACAACCACGTGGGACGGTATGATGGTGGCTCCACCTGCGGGATCATCACCCCTCTCGAGGTGGGTCCGGGGGCCACTGTCGGTACCTTCAAGATCGGATACCCCGCGTACAAGCTAGAAGAGGCATCGGGCCCTTGCTCCTATCGAGGAGGGTTCAGGAGTTGCCACGCGTCCTCCGGCTCTGGGCCCTTGCTCTCGCCGAGAAGGGCTCCGGGGCTGCCACGTGTCCTCCGGCTTCGGGCCCTTGCTCCTACCGAGGAGAGCTCCGAGGCTGCAACGCGTCCTCTGGCATCTGGTCCTTGCTCCCACCGAGGAGGGCTCCGAAGCTGGAGTGTATCCCACGACCTGCAATGGGTCGTGGGCCCCGAAGAGTAAAGGGTGGCACGTCCTGACCAGTCGCGCATTGAAAGCATGCGCCTTCCCTAGGCACACGGTGTAGCGCGCACCTCCTATCAGGTACCGCTGCGTCCAATCACATGGCAGTGAAGGCGACGCAGGCCTACCCCGCTCCGCTAAGTGGGTAGCTTACGACGACAAGACAGATGGATGTGACATTTCCTACCATCATCAATGACTACGCCTAGCCACTGGCGACCGATGCGGCAAGATAGTAAGTCTTTAAGGCATGGTCAGAGGCAGCGTAGGCAAGAAGCCTTAGATCTTTAGGATAAGATCGCCTCGAGGACCATCTGTCGGGTCCCGAGCCCCGCTTGTAAGGCGTCCAGCCTTGTCTATAAAAGGACTGGACTGCCACCATTACAAGGGGTCGACTACACTCGATATCTCAACTCAGACACACTCAACACACGCATTCACACTAGCAATACAACTCACACCCTGGAGTAGGGTATTACACTCCAGTGGCCCGAACCACGTAAAACCACCGTCTTACTATCTTCCATACGCGCAATCTCTCTTGAGGACTAAGCCCTGCCGATCAAGAACCTCCGCGGGTTGCTCGCATAGCAGGTCTGGGGCAGGTGTCGCAAGAACAATTCGACAGTCGCGGTCACCGCGTCGTGAATCCTTCTCGCCTCCTCCAGAGCTGCAAAAAGTCGGGTGCGGAGACCCACGAGCTCTCCGTCCTGGGCCTGACCCTCCCCTCTTTTGCAGCCAGAACGTTGCAAGGTGAGACGACAAGGAACGACTGCGGGGGACAACAAGAGAAGAGGAAACCTACCCGCGAGCTAGCGCTCCGTCGAAGCCATGGTGTCGCACGCTATCCAAGCAGTTTCGCCTTTGGCAACCGCATTTGCCACAGCCTTGTCCGCCTTATATCCCGAGCAGCCCCCGACCTCGGTCGAGCCTCTGCAAGCTCTGCGGCCGACCTCTCCACCTTCGCAACCGCGTTCGCCTCACCCTGAGTGGCCTTCTCTGTGACATTACTGGCTCAAGTATTAATAGGATTGATAGAATACTCATACCACCAAGGTATACCTTCTTTTTCGGAAGCTCACCTACAAAGAACTCTGAGATTAAGCGTGCTTGGCTCGAAGCAATTTGCAGATGGGTGACTGACCAGGAAGTTTTCACTGGTGCGCACGAGTGAGGACAAAATGCGCAGAAAAGACTAGTGTTGGTCTGGCTAGTCAATGATCATAGAGAGCTACAAGAAGTAACGACCGCCAGACCCGTAGTGGTTGGGGTGTTACAGAACTGCATCCGCACAGAACTGTGCAAGCTCCACCTGCACCCTCGCCAACTCGACCTCTGCAATGCCCTGGCAAAGCTCACTCTCCTGGACGAGCCGCAACTTCTCGATGGAACACCGAGCCTACCCCTACAAAACCAGGAGTACAAAAAATAAAAGATCTGCGAGGCACTAACATCGGGGTCACACCTTGTGCACCAGGGCAACTGTGAGACACCGCGCGATCCCCACCTCGGTGCGGACGAAAAGGAGGAGGCTCCTTACCTATTCGATCGGCGTAGTATCGCACTCGATCTGGCCTTCGCGATCGGCTTAGGGTTCAGGGGAATGGGTCACTCGATCCTCATTTTCCTCTTCTTCAAGATTGGTTCAGCAACCCACCCCGACAGTAGCGAACGAGCGGCACCTAATGACAAGGGTAACCCGGACGCGATGGGATAAGCTTGGGAAGGGGTCGGTCCGCGGACAGGGGGAGAACCCGGAGATTGATGTCGTACGCGGGAGCCGATCCCAAAAGATCCTACACCCACGTCGCGTCCTCTGACAGGGAGAGCTCGGTTCTCGACTCCCTCGTCGGACCGTCAGGCCCAAGTACTCCCACATTGGGTGCAACCAAACCCAGAGGGGTTGGATCTACCGCTCCACGATGGTGCAAAGGATGTTCATACCAGTGAGGCCCCTCTCCTGTAGGTCTTCCAACCGGACAAGGAGCGGCCTCAATGTGCCCATCTCACAGTTAGGGACCCCTTCATGCCAGGAGGCTTTGGGCTCCGGCGGGTTGCCAATGAAGCGTGGGAGCGCAGGAGCCCGAGCGCCGCATTTCGGATGTAAAACCACCCCTGGGTGCCACCCTTGAGAGAGGACAGAGGGGGACAGCGAAGTAGCAGTTGGGCGCAGGCACCACCATAGCTCGGAAGCAGCAAATCCTTGCACGAAGCCCACATCAAGAAGTAGAACCTCCACAGGTTCAGATCCGGCTCTGTCCCTAGGAAAGCCTTGCACAAAGTGACGAAGACCGTTATATGGTGGACGTTTTTCGACGTCAGTTGATGAAGCTTAACGTCGTACTCCTCAAGGAGCCTCCTGAAGAAGCGAAGCGTCAGAAGACCGAGCCCACACGTGTGAAACGTGAGGAACGACATGACATCATCGTCGCGCGGTTTGGGGACGCCCTATCTGCCCTATCCGCCTGTGAGGCGAACGGTGTGGGCCTCCCTCGTCGAAAGCAGCCCCCGGTTGACGAGGTCGGAAATACGATCAAGATTGGCGCACAATGTCATCCACGCCGACATGGTGATAGAAGGGAAAGAGAAACCGATGACCCTCTCTATAGCCTCGCCTTGCCCAGCCTCTCAAGGGTCCCGCTCGAGGAGTACGAAAAGAAGGCGGGGCGCGAGGATGAAAAAAGAGAGTGTGCCTAGGACGGAGCGCCCTGCGGAGGCTTATAAGGCCGACAAAGCGACATGGCCTGACAACAGTTAGAGGGCGTGCAACCATTTGCACCTCTTCGTAACCGGCGCTGCTTCAATCCGCCTAACCACCCCGGACTGGAACCGAACGATTCTCACGACACGAAAGTCGAGTCGATCTACGCCTCCTCGATTTCCCGAAATGCGGGCCCTGTGCGACCATGGTAAGAAAGGTAAGTTTTACGAGATAGTCCCCAAGAGAGACGACCTCGGGCGAACCGAACGTCCGTGACATCACTAAGTCTGCATCCGAGTCCTAGCCTCGCAATACCGCAGTAGCCTCTCGAATAGGCATTGAGTTGCCTAGGCCCACGAAAGGCATGGGATTTGCACGAATGCCACGAGCGAGATAAAATGAAACACGAGCATCGAGCCTCGATCAGGATGCCTCTACGAAATAGGGTGGTTCTGGCTGCCCTTACAAAATAGAGCAGTCAAGTTTCGCTCAGATCTACACGATAGCCAGTTCATAGAGCCTGGTGGCTCGACCAATGAGGAAAGCCCCCGATCGGCTCAGTCCCTCTGAGCCACGAACGGTTCAGAGATGAGGAGCAAAGTGGATCCGTGACAAACACTAACGCTCTGAGGTTTGGGGGTCACGACCAAGGGCCACAACCTACGGCCTGGCCGCTCGGTGATCGCAAGTAAAACGTTATCTAACGTCTTTCATTTTGCTTTTTATCTCTTTCAGGATAAGTACCACGCAACTCCAGCCACAAGCCAACCCCTGCGCTCAGCCAAAGGCTCGGGGCTACTGACCGGGTTCTGTACCCCGACCACCTAAACCACCAGCGCAACTCCAGCCACAAGCCAACCCCTACGCTCAGCCAAAGGCTCGGGGCTACTGACCGGGTCCCGTACCCCAACCACCAGTGTCAACCACGGATTGGACACCGTGCTACGGTATCATGACCAAGTCGACACATGGCCCCCAACCGGGTACTCAAGAGGCGCCCCGGGAGCCATGTGTGCACCCGAGCCCGAGCTCGGGCGCAAATGGGCAAGCAGCTTTCAATGCGGTGCAGGCTACTCTGAGTAGGTGTCGACGTCATGCAAAGGGCAGCGCACCCTCGAACGCCCCCTGACACACTCGATGCCTCATCACATCTGGTGTCAGGTGCCCGTACATGCGCCGCATTGTGGCACTGACAAGCGACAAGACCACGACAGACGCAGCGATGACTTTCGTAGTCCGACCCCGTCCCGAGGCACTCCACCTGGAGTATGGAGTGGATGCGTGCTTGTCGGTACCCCGCAGACCGGGTACCCCCGCGCACAAGGAGAAAACGGCTAAGGACTTGGCCTCTACTTGGAGGCAGAGTCTGAGGCTGCCACGTCGTGGAGGGAAGGACCAGATCCTACCTCCCCGTCGGAGCGGGCTCCCGGGCTGCCACGTGGCCGGCAGGACCGAACCTTCGCCTCTCCGCCAAGGCGGGCTCCAGGGATGCCACGTGGCCGGCAGGACCGGACCCTCGCCTCCCCGCCGAGGCAGGCTCCGGGGCTGCCACGTGGCCGGCAGGACCAGACTCTCGCCTCCCCACCGAGGCCGGCTCCGGGGCTGCCACGTAGCCAATGGAATCCCCAGGACCAGGCCCATCTCCCCGCAAGGAAGGGCTCCTGGACTACCATGTGGCCCGCAGGGCTGAGCCCCCGCCCTCCCGCGGAGGTGGGCTCCGGAGGCGCCATGTGACCAGTACAGCTGGGCGCTCAACTCCCCGCAGGGGAAGGCTCCGGTGCAACCACGTGGCGGCGGGCCGACTCGATGCGGTAGGAGGCCGCAATAAAGGAAAGAGTGCTCCGCTCAGACAAGCATTAAGTACGTGCGCCTTCCCCAGGCGAAGCGGAGTCGCGCATGCGAAAGTCAAGGCTCCAGTGTCCTGTCTTGTCCAAGTAGCCGGTACAGACCCACGACGCAAGGTGGACGAGTAAGCCGCGAGGACAAGACGAACGGGACGTGCCCTGCCATCATCAACAACTATGTGTAGCCCTGGCGCACGACGCGGCGGGACGGCACATTGAACACATTGAAGCCTCTGACAAAGGGAAGTAGATAGCATTTAATCCTAGATCTTGTATAGGATTTGGCTCTCCCCGGGACCACCTGTCGGGCCCCGGGACCCACCTTGTGACTGCAGAGTCCTTGGACTATAAAAGGACTCGGCATATGACCTTCACAAGGAACGGCATCAGACCGATTGAAACCCATACACGCTCAAGCAAGGCAATACACATACACTCCCGTGGACGTAGGGTGTTACGCTCTGGCGGCCCGAACCACGTAAACCCTCTGTGTTCATCATCTCGTTGCGCTCAATCTCCTGGGACTAGCCCTCGTGAATCCAAAGAACCTCCGCGGGCTGCTCTCTAAGCAGGTTCGGGGGAAGTGTTGTTGAAGACCTTCGACAGCGCTCTTGTAACCCTTGCCCAATTTATGAGGAGTTAGGGGACAGGTAGGCAACCGGGCAAGATATGGTCGGCTTATAAGAGGGGTTGAAGGCCATCTCACCCAGGAAAGATTAACTTGTAAGAAGCATCTTCTGACCCGTCAGCAAACCTCAAATAGCGGTCCTCTTGACGTCTCCCGCCGGATCCGATGAGATCAGAGGTTGCAGCAGCCGATCCATGAGGTACGCCTCGTAACCCTAACCTAGCTCTGATTCTTAGATTTCCAATCTCAATACTTTCTCTTTATTGGATTGATTCAACCGGAGACAAGGTCGGCTATTATATAAGCCCCTTACACGTGACTCAAACCAGGACTCTTCTTCTTAAACCGACTCGGACTCTATCCCTAATCTGTTACATTTAGATCTAGACACCCTCTAATCTTTATTTTATTCTATAAAATGTGATTAACTGAACAGAATATGTGCAAAAACTCAATCTATGAATTATTCTAACGTATTAGAACTTTAATATGAATGAATTTTGGGATAGGAAGTGTACCTGGTTCTGGAGCTTTGAGAAACTTTGCACCAGCATAATAGTCGACAACCGGAGATGAAGAGGTTGTGGCTCCGACAGCAAGATCCCCTTCCATCCTAGTGGGCGGAGAGAGATCGGCAGGGGAGCGCGAACTGCCCAAGGCCAGAAGCATACTCACCCGCATGGGCACGGTAGGCATGGGCAGGGCGGTGGAGGTAGGCACCGGCGGAAGAAGATCACGGGTGGCGGCGGCGGCAGGCATGGGCTGAGCACGGGCGGCGGCGGCAGCGGCAGGCATGGGCGGAGGAATATCAGCGGCGGCGGCGGCGGAAGGCATGGGCTGAGCACGGGCGACGGCGGCGTCAGACATGGGCGGCGAAAAATCAGGGGCGGCGGCGGCGGCGGGCATGGGCTGAGCACGGGCGGCGGCGGCAGGCATGGGCTGAGCACGGGCGGCGGCGGCGGCGGAAGGCAGGCATGGGCGGCGAAAAACCAGGGGCGGCGGCGGCAATACAGATCGGCGCGGGGGGTGCGGGAGGGGGAGCTGAAGTATCGACGGCGAGAGAAGTACTCACTGGCGTAGTCGAAGCGGGACGGGCTGCGGGTGCAGGGGTAGTGCTGACGTGTTACGGCCACTGTTACTTAGTGGTGTAATTAGTATTTACTAGTTACGGAAACTAAAGCATTGATGAATGAGGGTGAACTGGGTGGACCGTTGTCGAGGCTTGTGATATATATGGCCACACATACGTTCTGTAAAGGTTAACTGATTTCTGGAATATAACACACTCAATCAGTTCCCACTTATATCCATCTTCTTCTCCCACACGCCAACGTCGTGCCCGCTCGACAGAGACCACGCAAGCTGTAAAATCCCCGGGGGGTGTGCTTTGGTCGTGATCTTCGTGGTGGAGCACCCCCTCGGTTGGCTTGAGTTGCGGTTGGTCACCACAGTGCCGGCGAAGCCTTCAGTATAGTCGCGGTTCATCCTGGACGCGATGGAGAAGATGGTGAAGTTGGACGATGAGCGTTAGGACAAGATGTCCGCGCGGTTAAAGGAGATCGATGAGGTGCAGCAGCAAGTGCTCGAGCAACAGGCGCTTGTGGCAAGGGTGGCAGAACAAGCTAGTCGGGAGAGGGAGGTTCTGTTCAAGCAGGTTGCCCGAGACCAGGAAGCGGGTTGCAGATCTCACCCTGGAGCAGATGGTCGAGAACATGGAACACTTCTCCGTGGATTGGTCTTCGGATGAGAGGTATGGTGGGGAGGACTGGCGAGATCAGGTGCTGGGAACTGACAGGGGGGAGCGCAGGATGGGCGCTCCGCAGCGATCTCGTTAGAGGGATGACGAGCGGCGCGAGCGTCCGCCTCCTCCTGAGCATTACGATTGGGACGATCATCGTCGCGGCCAGCTTGGGGACATGCCTGAGGGGAGCCGCATGAGAGCGGGACGCAGTGGTGATACGGAGGGCTACAGACCGCTCCGTGAGCACAGATCTACAGAGAAGACTCTCATCAAACTATATTTCCCCAAGTTTGCAGGTGAGAACCCATCTATCTGGCTCGATAAATGCGTTGATTATTTCACCTTCTACAATGTTCCTGAGGCTATCTGGGTCCGAGTAGCTAGTATTCACATGGAAGGTAATGCAGCACGTTGGTGCCATGTCTTTAAGCTTACTAAAGGTTCTGTTTCATGGCATCAGTTTGTGGATGCAGTTAAACTGAAATTTGGCTCTTATGAATATCCCCAATCCATGTATGACTTATTGCATTTGCGTCAAAATGGTCCTCTGGATGATTACATTGCTGCATTTGAGGAATCTCGCTATACCACTGCTATGCACAACCCTAATTTGGATGAAACATTTTATGTCACTCAGTTCGTTAAAAGTCTTCGTATGGAGATTCAGGGTCCTGTCTTGGCTCAAGTGCCCACTACTGTAACTCGTGCGATGTTGTTAGCTAAGCTGCAGACTGATATACAGGACAGAGGTAAACTGAGATATCAACGATCCGGGTTCATGGGACGCAATGCTGTTCCACTCAAGGCTAATGGAAAATTAGGGGTCCCTGGGACTGAAACCTCTAAAGAGTGACAGCTGCGTGACTATAGAAGAATTCATGGCTTATGTTACACTTGTGGGGAAAAATATGAACCTGGACAAGCAGCAGCTTGCCCTAAGAAGGTTCCTCTCCAACTGAATACATTGTCAACTGATGATCTGGGTATGGTCCTATCCGATCAGATGTTACAATTATTAGATGAAGAGGATAGAGGTTTACAAGAAGTGGAGGAACTGTCCCTGCATGCTATTTCTGGTACAGAAGGTTCAAACTGTTTGCGACTTCGCGCTTTGCTGAAGAACAAAGTACTTCTGTTGCTAGTGGATTCCGGCAGTTCTTCCACCTTTATCAATTCCGGATTTGTGGCTCAGGCAGGTCTCTCTGTGCAGAAATGTACACCTCTCATAGTCCAAGTTCCAAGTGGAGACAAGTTGGTCTCACATACATGGGTCCCTAAGGTCCCTTGGTGGTGTGCAGGAAACACATTTACAACTGACATGAGAGTTCTTCCCTTCAGTGGATATGATGCAATTCTGGGAATGGATTGGCTTAATGGCCCAATGATATGTAACTGGAATGACAAGACTTTGCAGTTTCAGTATAATGATCATACAGTGCAGCTCACAGGGGTCCCTTCTTCCATTCAAGCTTCCATACAAGTTTCAGCTGTACAGTTGGGTAAATGGCTAATGCACAGAGATGTGTGGTCTTTAGCCTTTGTGCATTCATTGGATCCAGATGGTGTGCTGCCCTCTGAACAACCTGTATTTCCACAATTGCAGTTTGTTCTCTCTGACTTTCATGATAGGTTTGAGGACCCCAAGACGGCCACCTGCCAGGGAGTTTGATCATGTGATTTCTTTGGTTCCTGGAGTTGTTCCTGTGAATGCAAAGCCCTATAGGTACTCCCCACACCACAAAGATGAGATTGAGAAACAAGTCAAGGAGTTGTTAACCTCTGGCCTCATCGAAAACAGTGTGAGTCCATATGCTTCTCCGGTCCTGCTGGTGCAAAAAAAAAGATGGTACGTGGAGGTTTTGTATTGATTATCGCAAACTGAACGATTTGACCATCAAAAATAGATTTCCCATACCTCTAGTGGATGAAATCCTGGATGAGCTCTTGGGTTCCAAATTCTTTACAAGCCTCGATATGAAGTCGGGTTATCACCAAATTCGAATGAAGATGGGGGAGGAATATAAGACTGCATTCAAGACCCACTGTGGACATTACCAGTTCAAAGTTATACCCTTCGGGTTAACAAATGCCCCAGCCACTTTTCAATGCGCCATGAATTCTATTTTGGAACCATTTTTGAGGAAATTTGTATTGGTCTTCCTGGACAATATTCTGATTTATAGTCCTTCTATGGAGCTCCATGTGGAACATATCAGGTTGGTGTTACAGAAGCTGAGGGAGCACAATTTTTACCTCAAGCGATCCAAATGCTCTTTTGCCAAAACAGAGCTGTCTTACTTGGGGCATATCATATCAACATCAGGAGTTGCCATTGATCCACAGAAAACTGAAGCAATGAGCAAGTGGCCTGTTCCATCTTCCTTCACTGAATTACGATCCTTTTTGGGCCTCACAGGATATTATCGCAAGTTTGTTCAAGGTTATGGTATTATTGCAAAACCTCTAACTTCTTTACTTAAGATGAAACAGTTTCAGTGGACTCCAGCAGCTCAACAGGCCTTTGATCTGTTAAAGTCTGCGATGATATCCACACCAGTGTTGGCCTTGCCAAACTTTTCTGAACCCTTTTTGATCGAAACTGATGCCAGTGATCAAGGCTTCGGGGCTGCCTAGATGCAACATGGCAAACCAGTGGCTTATTTGAGCAAAGCTATATCTGACAAACACAGGCATCTTAGCATTTATGAAAAAGAGTTTTTGGCCTTGATTTTGGCGGTTGACAGGTGGCGCCCCTATCTCCAAAGGACTGCTTTTACTATCAAAACAGACCACAAGAGCCTCTCATTTCTTGAAAATCAACCACTGCAGTGTGATTTGCAAAAGAAAGCAATGCGTAAACTAGTGGGTCTCAATTTCAAAATCTTGTATAAAAGTGGCAAAGAAAATTTAGTGGCTGATGCCCTATCCAGATCAGGACCTTTAATGCAGTTGCATGCTATCACTGAAATCACACCTCAATGGGTGCAAGAAGTCCTCAATTCCTATATAACTGACAAGGAAGCCCAACAACTGTTGTCCAAATTGGCCATCTGTCCTGATACTGACCAAGGACTGTCTCTGCAGCAGGGACTTATATGGAAGGATCAATGCATTTGGGTTGGTTCCAATTCGGCTTTAAGGACCAAGATCATTGCTGCTCTGCATGAGAGTGCTTTAGGGGGCTATTCTGGCATTCATGTGACTTATCACCAGGTCCGAAAACATTTCTATTGGAAAGGCTTGAAATTGGATATCTCTGACTTTGTGAAGCAGTGTAGTGTATGTCAACAAGCAAAAGGGCAACATACTCATCGTGTTGGTCTTCTCCAACCCCTTCCCATTCCTAATGGAGCCTGGCAGGAGATAACTATGGATTTCATAGAGGGGCTTCCATCTTCCGAGGGGTTCAATACAATATTGGTGGTGGTGGATGGTTTCACGAAGTATGCACATTTCTTTCCTCTCAAACAGCCCTTTACAACACTCCAAGTAGCCCAAGTTCTCCTTGACAATGTCATTAAGTTATATGGATTGCCTAAGACGATGTTATCTGACCGTGATAAGATTTTTACAAGCAATGTGTGGAAGCAACTATTTACCCTACTGAACACTAAGTTACTGCTCTCTACGGCCTATCATCCCCAAACGGACGGCCAAAGTGAGCGGGTTAATCAATGTCTCGAGATGTATTTGCGTTGCTCTGTTCATGCCGCACCTCACAAGTGGAAGAAATGGCTGGCTTTTGCGGAGTTCTGGTACAACAATGCCTTCCATTCGGCACTGGGTTGTTCACCCTTTAAAGCCTTGTATGGGTATGAGCCTAATATGCTTGCTTCCTCTGTTCTCTCAATTGACTCAGATCAGACTGTGCAGGAGCTGTTAGCTGAGCATGAGTCTTACTCTGAATTGCTAAAAGGGCAGTTGACTACTGCACAGAACCGTATGGGTCAACTTGCTGATAAACATCGCATGGATCGGGAGTTCACTGTGGGTGAGTTAGTGTTGCTGAAGCTCCAACCGTATGCACAATCGTCGGTGGTGAATAGACCCTGTTCGAAGCTTGCTTTCAAGTTCTATGGGCCTTTCAAAGTGCTGCAACGCGTGGGTCGGGTTGCTTACAGATTGGAACTTCCTGCAGGAGCGCAAATTCACAATGTTTTTCATGTTTCTCAGCTTAAACATTACTTGCCAAACTACTCCCCTGTTTATGCTGACTTGCCTAAGGTTGTTGATTTGGAGCATGAGAAGCTGCAGCCGGTGGCCATTACTGAACGATGTTTTGTCAAAAAGGGCAATCATGGAGTTCCTCAAGTGTGCGTGCGTTGGTCCCATCTGAAGCCTGAATACACTACTTGGGAAGACTATTACGTTCTGGTGAAGCAATTTCCTGAGATAGCTGCTTGGGGACAAGCAGCAATTGGCGGGGGAGGAGATGTTACGGCCGCTGTTACTTAGTGTTGTAATTACCATTTACTAGTTACGGAAACTAAAGCATTGATGTAATGAGGATGAACTGGGTGGACCATTGCCGAGGTTTGGGATATATATGGCCACACATACATTCTGTAAAGGTTCACTGATTTCTAGAATACAACAGACTCAGTTCCCACCCATATCCATCTTCTTCTCCCACACACCAACGTCGTGCCCGCTCGACCGACGACCACCGTGTCGTCTCACGTCCTGGACTTGGCGACAGAGACCACGGGCCACCACATGACGATGCACTTCTCTACCACCCAACTGTTGCTGAGCGAGGCTCACCCGACGACCTTCACGCCATCTGTCCTCTCGACCGGCGGCAGCGGCTCAAGAAGAGTGTGTTGGGCGGCCTTGTCCCTGATCCAACTCTCACTTGTGGAGGCGTGCCCCGAATCCCTGGGCATGGCCGGCGTGGGGAAGCCGGAGCGGTGGGTGAAGCAACAGTTGGGCGAGCGTAGGTTCTGCGGCCGAGAAGCCGCGTCGCGCGAGAAGGTGGTAGCCATCAGAACAACGAGAATCTAAGAGATATCGAGGGCGAATCGAATTCGAGTGTTGCGCTGATTATAGATCCCCAAATGGGTCGGGCCCATTCGGAGGCCCGGGGCACAGCCAGAACACGATCCCGACCCAAGATGAATAGTGTCGAGTCGGCCCGAGCACGATAGTCAGGCCGTGCCTGGGCCGGCTTTCCAGCACGTTGGGCCAGCACGAGCCCGACCCGATTTTTAGACTGGCTCGATAATGGCCCGTCTGGTTATATAAAAGTGGATCTTTCCTCCAAACCCTAGAACTCTCCCAATCTTTTACCCAGGGCGGCGGCGGCCTCTCTCTCCCAAACCCTCTTTCTCTCTCTTCTTCGGCCCCCCTTTGGCCCCGCGGTCGCGCCGCCGCCCGTCGTCCTCGCCTGGCCCCGCGCTCGCGCCATCGCCTGCCGTCTGCGCCACCGTCTGCACTCGGCCCTATGCTCGTGCTGCCGTTGGCGCTCGCGCTGCTGCGCTCGCACTACCGGTCGTTCCTCGACGCTCGCGCCATCAACGTCCTCGTCCCCGCGCCATGGCGGCCATGTCCGAGCTCGCCCTCACCGCCGGGCTCGTGCCGCCGTGCCATCGGGCTGTCGTCGTGCCGGCCCGACACGAAGCAATGGTCGTCGTGTCGTGCCTGGGCCGACTCTTCGGCAGGCGGAACGGAACGGCACGGCACGGAAGTGGCGTCGTGTCTGGTAGTGTCAGGCCGCTTCGTGTCGGGCCTTATTGTGCTCGGGCCGTGCTCGGGCCAGGCGGCCCATTTGGGGATCTATAGCGCTGATGGAGACGGGTAGTTTTCTTGTTATATTTATCGGTGATACTATACCCCACGCGTCTGATCCAGCGCAAGATTTCAAGTTTTCCATTTTTATTTTTTTGTTAATTGTTAATTCTTATTCTGTAAAGATTATACTAATTGTAAAATAATTAAGCAAATATTTTTACGATTGATTAACCTATAGAGTAATAGTTAATTATTAATCACAAGAATTATAGGTTAATGAGAGTAATTAGCTGCTATTTACTCAATGCTTGAAATTTTTTCAAATTTTATGTGATTGAAATTTAGACAGCCCCTATATTTATTTATTAATGTCAAATATATAAGATCAGTTCACTAATACTGTTCCAATGCCAATCGGACCGTCGTCCCATTAAGCATGATTTTCTCAATGTAATGCCAACAACTTTTCATTGTGACACGCATTTTCAATTGCAAAGTCTAGATGGCAACCGGTCATTCTAGCCCGTCTTGTCTGGTTAAGTTAAAAGGTGATTCCTCAAGCAGGATTAATTAAAGAGTAAAATGCACTGGAGGTACATGAAACCTCACAAAAGCACATGAACATGTTGAATTTTAGAACTTTCATTTAACCCCCCACGAATACTCCTATTTAAGCAGATCCAACACGTAGGACAAACGGAGACGCGACCATTAGGCGACGGGCGGAGCTTCCATCGGGTTTGGTGGCTTCCATCTCACGGAGGTGGCTTCAATCTCATAGGAACATTGACCTCAGCCGCGGCGCAATACTCAGATCAGAGTTGTGGCGCTGATTGGAAGCGAACTGCTAGCCGAAGATTGAGATCGGGGCGCCACTGCACCGCACGCCGAACCTAACCCGCCAAATCAACCAACCCCATCATCCCGTCCCGTTCCGGCCGACAGGCAGCCGCTGGCGTAGGAGCACCGTGTCCCCCACTCCTTGTGCGCTGCCTGCCTCCTCTAGATCCTCCGCGGCGCGGTGGTGGGCGTCGGCTCCCCAACAAACAATGCGAGCCTTGTGGCCCAGAGAACAAATCAAGGCATGCATCCCAAGCCTGAGGATAGCAACGCGGATGGGGCCGTCGCAGAGGTCGTGTCCTCACGGTTGGGATACTTCCGACAGCGGAGCATGCACGCTGCCGTGGAACCGGAGGTGGCACGCAGGCCGTTCGACATCGAGAATCCTCCGACCCCCGCCCTCGGCGGACTCCGGCCCTGCGAGTCAGTGACCAAGATGGATTCGCCGGAGAAGGGACGTGAGGGATGAAGGTCCAAAAGGCAGAGATGGAGCTTCACCAACGCAACATAACTGAGGAGGTTGAGCGCTGCACCTTCATCCACCAAGACGTGATAGAGTTGGACATTGTTAATAGTAGGAGAAACCATCAATGGCAGCTGACCATCTCCGATCATGTTCCTTGGGCAGTCTGAAGCATCAGAAGTGAGGTCAGCAGTAGGGGCTCGGGACCCCTATAAAAAGGGGACCCCGGGCTCATTTGAATATGTCTGGAACCCTAGCGCCGCCACAAGCATCCTAGAGCCTTCCAAAGCCTTCTACTCGTCCTACTAACCCTCTAAGAGCAAATCTTGAAGAGATTAGGGTTTGGGGAGGAGAGTAAAGGAAGATCATCGCATTTTGGCTCTCGATTTGATCTCTTGCACATCGTGTTGTGTTTTGTGGCTTGTGTGAGTTGAGCTTCGTGTGCTCCTCATTGTATTGATTTGTGGGAGCCTCAAGTTGTGAGCAGCCCCATCAAACTTGGTGATTACCCATTGATATAGTGGAAACCAAGCCGGCCATCGTGGTGTCTTGGTGAGAGAAGGGTCAAGTGAGACCCGATCCTTGTGTGGACTTCTCAATGTGGAGGTAGGTTTCTTCATGGAGCTGAGCCATGGGATAAATCTTATTTTACTTGTCTTTCACTTTTTGTGATCACTAGTATTGCTATTCGGATTCACTTTGCTCTTATTGCCCTACACTTTGATCATTATTGTAAACTTGTAATCTAAGTGTTTAAACCTCACAATCTGAGCTTTACAACTTTGATATACATTGCCTATGTCTTTGGTGAACTTTAATTCCGCAAACAACTTGTAGAAATCAAGTTTTAGGGTTTCTACCCTGTGCTGACTGGACTAGTTCGGCCTTGTGCAGACTAGTCCGACCACAGGAATTTAATCCTGTTTGATTAAGTGTTTTCAGGTATTATTGCCTATTCACCCCCTCTAGGCGACTTTCAATTGGTATCAGAGCCAGGTTTCTCCACAATAGTCTAACAACTCAGAGAAGTAATGGTCGGAAGGGGTGCCAACGAAGTTCCAGTGGTCGTCGATGACACCAAGACAAAGAACGTCGATGTTCTTCAAGATGATCCGAATGACGACGAAGAAGTTCGGATGCTCAAAGCACGGCTTCGTGAGAAGCTCAACGTGCCCAAGAAGGAGATCAAGTCAATTGCTCCGGTCAACATCGACAATGGGAGTAGCTCACAAGACTACTCCCGGTATTTTTACAATTATGAGCAACTTACCGCGAGCAACCATTATTTGTCTATTCCAATTGGCAAACCTCCTCAATTTGACGGAAATGATTATTCCATGTGGAAGCATAATATGAAGATGCACCTCATTTCCTTAAACCCTAGCTTGTGGCAAATTGTGATGACAGGTGTTCATCTTCCAAAGAATGAGGAAGACATCACTCTGGAGCAAGCCGTTCTTCTACATCGAAATGCGCAAGCCGTTGGAGTGATTACCTCCTCATTTACTCGTGAGGAGTTCAACCGCATTGAAGGGTTGGAGGTTGCCAAGGAGATTTGGGATACCCTCAAGACGGCGCACGAAAGCAACCGCGTCATTAGGGAGGCAAAGATCGAGATGATTGAAAGAGATCTTGGGAGATTCACCATCATGGAGGGTGAATCTCTCCAAGATATGTATGACTGCCTCAAGACTCTCATCAACAAGAGTCGGTCATATGGAAGCACCCGGTGGACCGACCACGAGGTGGTAAAGAGGATGATTCAAGCATTCATGCCTCAAAACGTCACTCTTTGCTCACTAATTCGTGAAAGTCCGGGCTTCCACAAGATGACTCCCGAAGAAGTGCTAGGAAGAATCATCAACCATGAAATGATGGAGCAAGAAGCGATGTTCTACAATGATCTACAAAAGCTTTCCTCCTCCAAGAAAAGGGATGTTGCATTCAAAGCAACGTCCTCAAGATCACATGAAAAGGAAGAGAGTGATGAAGAGAGTCCGACACCGATGAGGAAGAAGCTCTCTTCATCAAAAACTTCAAGAGGATGTTTAGAAGGAGGAGGGGGAGCTACCAAAATGAAAGGAGAACCAAAGACAAGCCCAAGACAAGATCAAAAAGGGCTTGCTACAATTGCGGAGAATATGGTCACTTCATTGTGGATTGTCCACATGAAGAAAACAAGAAGAAGAAGGAGGGCAAGTCCAAAGAGAAGAAGTACCTCAAGAAGAAGAAGCAATCCGGACATGCCCACCTTGGAAAGGAGTGGGATTCAAATGAGGAATCCTCCTCCGATGAAGATAAGAAGGTAGAAACTATTGCTATGAAGAAGACAACAACGGAGAACAAGCTCTTCCCAAACTTGGAGACTTCAAGACCAACATGTCTCATGGCCAAGGAGGGAAGAAAGAAGGTTAAGTCTAAATACTCTTCTTCAATTTCTTCTCATGATGACTTTGATAGTAGTAGTGAAAATGAACGTATGCTTAAAGACATGAGCAAAAGCACCTTGAAGAGATTGAGATTGTTGACAAAAGAGATATTTGAGAAGGAAGAACTCATCAACCGTCAAGAGGACATGCTCATCCAACAAAAGGATAGATGTCAAGAGGTTGAGGAGCTCTTGGAGCTTGAAAGAGTAAGAAGAAGGCACTTGAGCGTGAACTAGCTTTGAGCAAGGAAACTTTCTCAAACCTTAAGAACACTACAATTGTGCTCAAGGATGAACTTGTTAGTTTGACTCAAGCTAACAAGATCCTTAAGACGCAAGTGAAGTCTCTCAAGGTCAATGCACCTTCTTCCTCTACAAGCTCACCTTCCACGAATATTAAATCCGAAGCATCTCAACCTTGTAAATGCTCAAACTTAATCATAAAGCTTAAAGATGAGATAAAGTTGGCACAAACCAATCAAGCACCCAAGGGTGGCATCTTTGACAAGGAGAAGGTGACATATGCACGTAGTGCATATACCAACACAAGACATCTCCTTGTCAAGGATGGTCTTGGTTATTCTAGGGGGATGAGGCAAATCGCCAAAACTCTCAAGAATGGCAAAGACTTGATTGTTTTTGTCAAAGGAGGCTCGTACAACAATAAAGGAAAGAACATTGCTACTACACCTAAAATGCCTAAGAAAGAACCTCATCCATTGTTCTATGATTTTGATGCTTCATATGTTTTATTGAGGAACAAGTTTGGAAAGGCCTATGCTAGGTATGTTGGGCCACACCGCAAGAGTCCTAAACCTTGTGTGTGGGTGCCCAAATGCCTCTTGACTAACATCAAAGGACCCAACACCGTTTGCGTACCTAAAGATAAGGCTTAAATCTTTCTTGTAGGCATACTCCTCCGGTGGAACCAAGTGGGTTCTTGATAGTGGATGCACAAATCATATGACCGGAGAGAGGAGGATGTTTGTGGAGTATGAGCTAAATGAAGATCCAAGTGAAGGAATCTATTTTGGGGACAATAGCCAAGGAAAAATCCTTGGCACCGGTAAAATTGCTATATACCCTAATCATACTATTTAAAATGTTTTAAATGTTGATTCACTTGATTATAACCTCTTGTCCATATCACAACTATGTGAAAAAGGTTATAATTTCTTATTCACTAATGAGGGTGTGACCGTCACAAGGAGAGGCAATAACTCAATTGCCTTTAAGAGTGTACTCAAGGGAAAGCTATATCTTGTGGATTTCTCTGCGGATAAAGTTTAACTTGATACATGCTTAATTGCAAAAACTAACATGGGATGGCTTTGGCATAGAAGGCTAGCCCATGTTGGAATGAGGAATTCGTAAAAACTCCTTAAGGGCGAGCACATCCGTGGTTTAAAGAATGTCGTGTCTGAAAAGGATAGGCCATGTAGCGCATGTCAAGCCGGAAAGCAAGTTGGAGCACCACATCCATCCAAGAACATTATGACAACATCAAGACCATTGGAGCTTCTACACATGGATCTCTTCGGTCAAATCGCCTACATTAGTATTGGTGGTAACAAATATGGTCTTGTTATTGTTGATGACTTTTCATGTTTCACTTCAGTATTCTTTTTGCATGACAAGAGCGAAACCCAAGGTGTTCTCAAGAGATACTTGAAGAGAGCTCAAAATGAGTTCTCCTTGAGTATCAAGACCATA
This sequence comes from Tuctoria greenei, assembly GCA_036927565.1. Classification (NCBI taxonomy): domain Eukaryota; kingdom Viridiplantae; phylum Streptophyta; class Magnoliopsida; order Poales; family Poaceae; genus Tuctoria; species Tuctoria greenei. The sequence continues at coordinate 123,901,463 of JAYESD010000006.1, forward strand.
AGGAGTGACAATGACACCGAATTCAAGAATACTCAAGTTGAAGAATTTTTGGATGAAGAAGGCATCAAGCATGAGTTCTCGGCCCCCTACCCCCCTCAACAAAATGGGGTGGCCGAGAGGAAAATAGGACTTAAATTGAGATATCAAGAACCATGCTTGATGAGTACAAGATGTCGGCCCGGTTTTGGGCGGAAGCAGTTAACACTTCTTGCCATGCCATAAACCGGTTGTATCTTCACCGCATACTTAAGAAGACGTCATATGAGCTCCTAACCGGTAACAAGCCCAACATATCTTACTTTCATGTTTTTGGGAGCAAATGCTATATTCTAAACAAGAAGCCTAGGACTTCAAAGTTTGCTTCTAAGTCCGATGAGGGTTTTTTGCTTGGCTATGACTCAAACACTTACGCCTATCGTGTCTTTAACAAATCCTCCGGAATTTTTGAAGTAGCACGTGACGTAGTGTTTGATGAGACTAATGGCTCCCTAGTGGAGCAAGTTGATAGTCATGTGCTATATCAAGAAGAAGCTCCACAAGTGGTGATAGGAAGGATGGCACTTGGAGACATATGACCACAAGAACAACCTCTAGATGCAAGTGACCATCCTACACATCAAGCAAGCTCTTCCTCAAATGATCAAGATCAAGTTTCCCAAGATGCGCTCCAAGAAGATGAAAATGGAGGCATCAATCAAGGGGGAGACAATGAGGATGAGGAAGACCAAGATGATGAATCAAGACCTCAAGCGCCACACCTAAGAGTTCATCAAAGCGTCCAACGGGACCATCCCGTCGACAATATACTTGGAGACATCTCCAAGGGGGTAACTACTCGATCTCGTGTTGCAAACTTTTCTGATCATTACCCTTTTGTTTCTTCCTTGGAGCCCCACAAGGTTGAAGAAGCACTACGAGATCCGGATTGGGTGATGGACATGCAAGAAGAGCTCAACGACTTCGAGAGAAATCAAGTATGGGAGCTTGTGAAGAGGCCTAATGCGAATGTGGTAGGCACCAAATGGATGTTCCACAACAAACAAGATGAACACGAGGTGGTTACAAGGAACAAGGCACGACTTGTGGCCAAAGGGTATTCACAAGTCGAAGGTTTGGACTTCAAAGAAACCTTTGCTCCTGTAGCTAGGCTTTAATCAATTCGTATATTACTTGCCTTTGCTACTCACCATGCTTTTAAGCTATATCAAATGGACGTCAAGAGCACATTCCTAGATGGTCCAATCAAGGAAGATGTGTATGTGGAGCAACCCCCCGGATTTGAAGATGAAGAATTCCCAAACCATGTGTACAAATTGCGTAAGGATCTCTATGGACTCAAACAAGCTCCTAGAGCTTGGTATGAGTGCCTTAGAGACTTTCTAACTCAAAATGGTTTCAAAATTGGGAAGATGGACTATACTTTATTCACTAAGCACTTCAATTATGATTTGTTTGTTTGCCAAATATATGTCGATGACATTATATTTGGTTCTACTAACAAAGCTTTTTGTGATGAGTTTTCCAAGATAATGACGGAAAGATTTGAGATGTCCATGATGGGGGAGTTGAAGTTCTTTCTAGGTTTTCAAGTGAAGCAAATCAAGGAAGGCACGTTCATTAGTCAAACCAAGTACACACAAGATATACTCAAGAAGTTTGACATGGACAAGGCCAAACCCATCAAGACTCCTATGGCAACCAATGGGCATCTCGATCTTAATGAAGATGGTCCAAGTGTGGACCAAAAGGTATATCGTTCCATGATAGGCTCATTGCTTTACTTATGTGCATCTAGGCCCAATATCATGCTTAGTGTATGTATGTGTGCTAGATTTCAAGCCGCTCCTAAGGTGTGTCATTTGACCGCCGTTAAGAGAATTCTTAGATATTTGGTTCACACACCAAGCCTAGGACTTTGGTACCCCAAAGGCTCTATGTTTAACCTCATTGGATATTTCGATGCGGACTATGCGGGATGCAAAGTTGATAGAAAGAGTACATAGGGAACTTGCCAATTCCTTGGTAGATCTCTAGTGTCTTGGTCCTCAAAGAAGCAAAACTCTATTGCACTTTCCACAGCCGAAGCGGAGTATGTCACTGCCGGAAGTTGTTGTGCACAACTTTTTTGGATGCGACAAACTCTTAGGGACTATGGCATAAACTTGCGACATATCCCTCTCCTATGTGACAATGAGAGTGCCATCAAATAGCCCACAATCCAGTTGAACACTCAAGGACCAAGCAAATCGATATTTGCCACCATTTCTTGAGAGATCACTCCGTTAAAGGAGACATTGCAATTTCCCATGTGAGAACCGATAAACAATTGGACGATATATTTACCAAGCCCCTAGATGAGAAGAGGTTTTGTGAACTTAGGAGTCAGCTAAATATCCTAGATTCTCGAAATGTGGCTTAAGTCTTGCACATCTGATTGTAATATTAAAAATTCACACATGCTTGCAAAAAACTCATACTCCTCAATTTTTCTACAAATTATTTTTGAAATTATTGAATCCTTGTGAATCATGGTCATAGTTTGATTGTTGATTGCTTACTGACCATATTTACAAAGATCTTTTGTGAAATATAGTCCAAAAGGATCAAATCTCCACTTAAAAATCAATATATATGAGTTTTAGGTCTTAGGACCGGACTAGTCCGCTCCATTGCATCGGACTAGTCCGGTGGCTTAGGTTGTCCAGACCTAGTCCGGAGGCTGGACAAGTCCGTCCCCTGGGGACTTAACCTCCCCAGGGAGCCCTCGACCTCTCCACTTCCATTCAAAAACACTCTCTCCAAAAACACTCGACTACTGTCTCCCAAACGGCGATTTGCGATTCCCTCCACAAAATCTTGATTCCAATTCGTGGATTGAAGCCCTAAGGTGCTTACGAACCATTATCCAAGCATCAGAGGCCGATTCCTCACTCACATTTCATCGAATCGAAGATTTGAAGAGGTATTCTTGACCTAACTCCAAAATCCTTGAAATTCAATTCTTTTGGATCCTTTGATAGAAACTTCTTCACAAATATTGTTGTGCACATCAATGTGATCATGTACCTCAATTTTTGTGGTAGGATCCGTAGTTTTTGCAAAATTTCCCTAGATTAGGGTTCTTGCTGTGTGAACCGGACTAGTCCGGCCACAGGGCAGACAAGTCTGACCTAGTGCGGACTAGTCCGACCCCTGGGCGGACAAGTCCGGGTTACACAGTGAAAAACCTAACCTAGGCTGGTTTTGTGAATTCTACCTCTACCCCTTAACTTCCTTGACTCATACACATTCCCTTGCTTCTCTTGTCAGCAACCATGTCGGACAATGACTATATTCCACCTTCCGACTCCGAGACCGAAGCGGAGAAGCAAGCTCTCTTTCGCTGGAAGCAAAGAGAGGATCAAGAGATGGCAGTTTCGTACTTTGCCTCTCAGAGGGCAAAGAAGACGCAGCGTGAGGAGCACAACTCTGCAGCCGTCGAGGCAACCCCAAAACGGAAGCGGCTTGTGACCTTGGGTGAGCAAGCCAAGTCCTAGGGGGCGAGGACCTCCAAAGATAAAGGCAAAGCCCCAGTTGATGTTGCACCCAAGAAGAGGGTGATTGTGGCCAAGAAGGGTGCAAGCAAAATTAAGAAGGGTGACCCTCAACCCATTGGCCCGTTGAGCATGTCTTCTACTACACGGAACCCAAACCGTGCAGCCGCTTTTGACGCCAACATCTTCAAGGGCAAGGGGACTGAGAAGGCACGCAAGATGAGGAAGATCAATGTATATCAGTGTGACAGGAGCACAGTGGATCCCCGGTTCTGGTGTGACTTCCACTGTGACTACTACAAGACGGTCTATATGACCAAGCAGACCCCCTTTCACAGACGCTCAGTGGATAGATTGGGACTATATGGCCCAGAAAGATCATCAAGCCTTCAATGCTGTGATTGAGGCAGTCGAGAGGCATGACTAGAAGAAATTCATGGCCTTCCAGTATGACTGGAATGTGGAAGTCATCACTCAGTTCTACTCCACTTTATACTTCCACACTGATGGGGATAGGAGGATTACCTGGATGACCCATGGAGAGCCGTAATCCACCACATATTGGGAGTTTGCTCAGTTGCTTGACTTGGAGGACCAACTTGAAAATGAGATCATCATTTCAAATCTGAAGTCAGTTGATCGGGACACCTTGGAGTATATGTACCCAAGTCATGCACAGTATGAGGCCGGGCACATCAAAAACATCAAGCCCTTCTACAATGTTCTCAACCGGGTCCTCAGAAAGACCATTTCCCCCCAAGGATGGAGATGCGAGGATCATACAAGGAAATTTGAGGCACTTGATGGTGCTGATCGATGGAGATGTCCGTTTCAATGTGGTGGACTATATCTTTGATGACATCTTCAACATCTCTCACACCCCCAACTGATCATGTGGATACGCTCCGTACATCATGTACATGATCGGGAGGATCTCCGGGCTCACGTTCAAGAAAGATATCATTCACCGGAGACTTCGACCACAACTCCCTCCTCCAGAGCCGGCTGCTCCTAGGAGGAAGAATGTGGATCCTCCCGCTTCCTCCTCTCGCTTCGTGCCATCTCCTCCACCACCTCCGTCTTCCTCGCAATGCGAAAGTGAATTCTTCAAATGTTTCAAGGCTCTTTTCTCCTCTTGTCGGAAGACGGAAATTCGGCAACATCGCATGGAGCGTCGCAACGAGAAGTATCTCAAAGAGATGTGCGACAAGCTGGACATTCCAATGTCGCCCGCTGAGGAGAGCGATGGTGAGATCACTTCCTTTCCGGAGTTCACTACCGAGGAGCTTGCTCAGTTTGGAGAAGCTGGGACTTCCACCGTGGCCCCGACCGATGATGATGAGGCACATCTTGACCCGAAGGCCATGGAGAGCGACAGCGAGCGCCAAGGCGGCGATGATGAGGATGACTCCGATGATGAGTAGACCTAAGGGCCCTTCCTCTCTTCTTTTCCTTTTTGGTGTCTTGATGCCAAAGGGGGAGATATAGCTTGGAGATAGCTTGGATGGGCACTTAGATCTAGTGGTAGAGATATAGGGAGAGAGATGAAGGGGGAGAGATAAGATAGATTATTTAGTGAGAGTATTGATCTATGAAGGACTTATGTTTTTAGAACTCATTTCAAGTTGTATTGTAAGACTTAATCTATGTATTCATGTATCTTGCCTAAATTTGTGATGTGTTCCCTCATTTAAATGTCTACTTTGCATAATCATTGTCTTATCACACTTTATGAACACATCACTTAGGCACCCCACCATAACATGTATATGTATGAGAACTCTCTCAATCTCTCTTACTCATGATGCATACATTGAGGGGGAGTCACTCATACAAATACATGCTACAAAAATAAATTATTATCCTTATTGTTGAAGTCTTAACGTGTTGTCATCAATTCATCAAAAAGGGGGAGATTGAAAGTGCATCTAGGCATCCCCGTAGGTTTTGGATGATTGATGATGACAATTAAGAGGCTAATGAGCTTAGTTGATCTTAAGCACAGGTACAAGGATTGAAATGAGATGAAAACTCTCAAAAAGGAAAAAGAGAAAACAGGCGTCAAAGACTCAAGCATAGAAATTATGGTTTCTATGGTATTGAGCTTATATGAGCCGTACATGTGAGAGGGTTGATGTATCATGTGCATTGAGATCATACCAAGGGGCTCAAAGTGGTGGTTTAGAGAAAAACCTAAGTGAGAAGCCTAAAATGAGGAAAATCCTAGGAGACCGGACTAGTCCGGCCATGACAAACCAAACATCTCTGGAGTGAATCTGAGTGAATTTGGAGCTAAGTCCGAGAAGTCTGGACTTGTCCATTTTTGGACGGACCAAAGCTCTCTGGAGTAGTTCACACTTGTCCGTTGGGTACAAACTTGTCCGTTTGAGACCTAGTAATCTTAACTGAGAGAAACCCTAGGGGCCGGACTAGTCTGGGCCAACCCAGAAGAGTCCATTTTGGAACGGACCAAGTGGTTCTGTTCCACTTCAGACTAGTCCGTTGTTGACCGGACTAGTCCGTTGTCTAGTGACCGTTTGAAATTGGAAATTTGGCGGGTAGCATGATGATCGTTGCTTAGTGTGGCAGTTGTGGGGAACTGACCAGAGGTCAGTGGTCCCATAGGGCCGGACTAGTCTAGGCCCAAAGGTCGGACTAGTACGCCCCTCTGCTGAGGTCAGCAGTAGGGGCTCGGGACCCCTATACAAAGGGGACCCCCGGGCTCATTTGAATATGCCTGGAACCCTAGCGTCGCACAAGCATCCTAGAGCCTTCCAAAGCGTTCTACTCATCCTACTAACCATCTAAGAGCAAATCTTGAAGAGATTAGGGTTTGGGGAGGAGAGTAAAGGAAGATCATCGCGCTTTGGCTCTCGGTTTGATCTCTTGCACATTGTGTTGTGCTTTGTGGCTTGTGTGAGTTGAGCTTCGTGTGCTCCTCGTTGTATTGATTTGTGGGAGCCTCAAGTTTTGAGCAGCCCCATCAAACTTGGTGATTACCCATTGATATAGTGGAAACCCAACCGACCATCGTGGTGTCTTGGTGAGAGAAGGGTCAAGTGAGACCCGATCCTTGTGTGGACTTCTCAACGTGGAGGTAGGCTTCTTCGTGAAGCTGAACCATGGGATAAATCTCGTTTCACTTGTCTTTCACTTTTTGTGATTACTAGTATTGCTATTAGGATTCACTTTGCTCTTATTGCCCTACACTTTGATCATTATTGTAAACTTGCAATCTAAGTGTTTAAACCTCACAATCTGAGCTTTACAAGTTTGCTACACATTGACTATCTCTTTGGTGAACTTTAATTCCGCAAACAACTTGTAGAAATCAAGTTTTAGGGTTTCTACCCTATGCTGAGCGGACTAGTCCGGCCCTGTGCAGACTAGTCCGGCCACATGAATTTAATCCTGTTTGACTAAGTGATTTCAGGTATTATTACCTATTCACCCCCCTCTAGGCGACTTTCACTGATGAACTAGGAACTTGCCATCCCGGTTAGAGCTACTGGGAAGTAGTTGGCCATTACGGCCTCATTACCTCCAGCCGCGAGGATGGCAGTGGAATAGATTTGGAGGAATTCGACGGGGTTGACTGTCCCATCGTACTTCTCTGGTAAATGAGGCTAGAACTTAGGTGGCCAGTTGGCCATGCGAAGGTGCATGGCAAGGGCTGAACAGATGCTCCATACTCAAAAGGAAGAAGGGTTTTCTCGAGTCTCTCGCCTCTCGCGTGCGTGCTCGATTTGGACACGTCCGTCCTGCTGCCTGTATCGGTGGTCGAGCTCCGACTGGAGATCATGCGTCGAGAGCCTCGATGCCATATGAATGTGGCATGGCCCGGAGGGTAGTGATGTCACTTGTTGGGAGGGCACATGTCTCCTATGTTGTGACGTCTGAGGACCAAGTCTGCAGACAAGGTCCTGTTCCTTGAAGGTTCCTGCCCGACAGGGGGTGAACCTTGGTTGTTGACGGCATCGGCTGCGGCTGCAACCAGATGCTCCACATCAGTGCGACACTGTTCTATCGCACCCTGGGGTGCTTTGGGCGTCGGTGGATGCTGTAGAACAGTTCGTGCTGCATTCAACATGTTCTCTAGGTTGTTTGTCAATGTAGTGACCGACACGAAAACACCATACCGCTGTCCAGCGTTGGCTGCCAGAGCAGGTGGTGGTGGTGGTGCGACAATGCCTGCCGGAATAACAGTGTTGGCCGGCTGCTGCACATTGGAGGGATTTCCTCCAGCAGGCTGCTTAGCCAAACCGTTGGACGATTTAGTGGCAGAGTTCACCATCTCGAGATCTTAGGCGCCCCTGCCTGGCGCGCTAAATGTCGAAGTATTGACTAAGACACTTCCCCTGGTACTACTAAGACGTACTCCGTGAAGGTTCGTATACGGTTGGAGCACGCGTAGGATTAAGAGAAAGATGGTGACACGGAGGATTTTTACGTGGTTCGGGCCGCCTGAGCATAATACCCTACTCCATGGAGTGGTTGTTGATTGTATGAACTTGTGTGCGTAGTATGCCTTGGGTGCGTGTCAACTTAGTTCCCGTCCGTCGTGTGACACAACCCTTTTATAATGCAAGGACTAGCCATTACATTGTTAGCCTGGCCCGACGGGTGGCCTCGACGGTATTCAATCACCTATACACGATCTACATGTATTAAGTGTGATTAATAGTGTGATAACGCGCCTTAATGGCAACGTTACATATACTAATGGTCCTCTAACCATGTGTCATTATTATGGGATTAATGACACGTAATCAGTATTATAACGGTTGTTTAATGGCCCCTTGAATGTCCGCACCGTTGGAGATCCAGTATCTTTCCTGTTGCAGACTTAGGTTCGACAGTCGAACACGTGGTAGCTCCGGAGCTTCTCCCTGGGGGGATGTAGGTCCGGAGCTACTTGACATGTGGCAATACCGGAGCTTCCCTCTACTGGGGGTTAGGTCCGGTGCTATTGGACACATGGGGGAACTGGAGCTTCCCTGTGAAGGGAGGTAGGTCCAGCCCCGCCAGACGTGGTAGCATTAGAGCTACCCAAACGAGAGAGATGGGCCTAGTATTGCGGGACGCATGTTGCATTCAGAAGTCTTCAACTTGGACATATGAACTCCTCAGTTTTTAGCACGATATCATGGGGTACCTGGTATCCAGGTTACCGACAGTGGCCCCTGGGCCCACCTCTGGGTGAAGTTATTCTACCAAAGGTGGGGCCATCTTCAATTCCGGCACTACGACTTCAAAGCTTCTTGGTGGGCGGTTGAGGCATCGACAAAGAGTTATGCCGCTGCCACATGCCCTTTTTCACTCGACGCGTGGGATCCTGGCGTGCGGATCTCACACAATTGAAGGTCGTCGGTTTCCAAAACGAAATTTGTATCAGTTCCCAGCATAATATTTGTAGCCCTGTCAGGCCGCCGCCCTCGGGCTTCCAACTTCCCATCATGACAATAGTTCACCTGGTGCGACTTTTGATCAAAGTGGGCCCAGGTCCTCTTGTCATTGACAGTGTCGAAGGTTGTAAACGACACTTCCCTCGGACCTGCTTAGAGAGCAGCCTGCGGAGGTTCTTTAGATTCACGAGGGCTAGTCCCAGGAGATTGAGTGCAGCGAGATGATGAACACAGAGGGTTTACGTGGTTCGGGCCGCCGGAGCGTAACACCCTACGTCCACGGGAGTGTTTGTGTATTGCCTTGCTTGAGCGTGTCTCAGTTTCGATCCCCTTTGAAGGTCGCCTGCTGAGTCCTTTTATAGTCCAAGGACTCTGTAGTCACAAGGTGGGCCCCGGGCCCCGACATGTGGTCTCGAGGGGAGCCAAATCCTATACAAGATCTAGGATTAAATGCTATCTACTTCCCTTTGTCAGGGGCTTCAATGTGCCGTCCCGCCGCATCGTGCGCCAGGGCTACACATAGTTGTTGATGATGGCAGGGCATGTCCCGCCCGTCTTGTCCCCGCAGCTCACTCGTCCGTCTTGCGAAGTGAGTTTCTACCGACTACTTGGACAAGACAGGACACTGGAGCCTTGACTTGCCCATGCGTGACTCCGCGCGCCTGGGGAAGGTGCACGTACTTAATGGCTGTCTGAGCAGTGCACTCTTTTCTTTACTGCGGCCTCCTACCGCATTGAGTTGGCCGTCCGCCACGTGGTCGCACCGGAGCCTGCCTCTGCGGGGAGTCGAGCGCCCAGCTGTACAAGCCACGTGGCGCCTCTGGAGCCCACCTCCGCGGAAGGGCGGAGGATCAGCCCTGCGGGCCATGTGGTAGTTCCGGAGCCCTTCCCTGCGGGGATACGGCCTGGTCTCGGGGGTTCCAATGGCTACATGGTAGCCCCGGAGCCCGCCTCGGCGGGGAGGCGAGGGTCCGGTTCTGCCGGCCACGTGGCAGCCCCGGAGCCCGCCTCGGCGGGGAGGGGAGGGTCTGGTTCTGTATGCCACGTGGTTGCCCCAGAGCCTGCCTCAGTGGGGAGGCGAGGTTCCGGTCCTGCCGGCCACGTGGCAGCTCAGGAACCCGCCCGGCGGGGAGGTAGGATCTGGTCCTTCCCTCCACGACGTGGCAGCCTCGGAGTCTGCCTCCGAGTAGAGGCCGAGTCCTTAGCCATTTTCTCCTTGTGCGCGGGGGTACCCGGTCTGTGGGGTATTGACAATGGCCCCCGAGCCCACCTCAGGAGAGTCGTCGATACCGCAGGTGGGGTCTTCTTCCTTATCTTCCCGCGCAACTCTTTTGATTCCAATTGGGGGCAGTTCCCCGGGCTGCGCATCCCTGTCATCGTGGCGACGCGTCTCCCTCTGGTAAGTGGAGGCGTGGGACGTGCGCCGCGCGACATGACTTCTGCTTTCAATCGTGCTTTAACTGCGGCAGTTCCCAAGGTGGCTCTTGCACTTCCGCTGCTTTTGCCTTTTCAGAAACTGTTGAGTTACATCCCGCATAGTTGGCCACCCGACTCGTCTTCTTTGACGAGCGACCCGGGCCCTCATGTCATTGCCAATGCGGGTCTGTTGCTCTTCTACCAAGGCTGTGGCGATTCACACGCCGCGTGTGTTGGCTTGCAGAGGTGAATAAAAAGAGACTTTTTCCCCTAAGGGTCCTTTCTTCCGCTTCTACATCCTTGCGCTCGTGCCTCTTTCCCCAAGCCCAGTTCTTGCGCTCTAGCTCCCGATCTACCCTTCCAGAGCCTCCTCCTTCAACCTCATGGCGAGCATCCTTCCCAGGTCCCGGCTGTCCAGGCCTGCCGATCTGGCCCCCGTACGTCGACTTATCAGCTGGCGAGCCCCTGAGCAGGAGAAGTGGCTCTGTCGCGGGGATCTCCCACTGAACCTCACCGACGGGGAAATGGTGCTATTATCGTCATACATGTTGGCCGGCTTCATTCCGCCAGCATCTGCCTTCCTGGTAATGCTTCTAGAGACCTTCGGCGTCCAACTCCACCACCTTCCACCGAACTCAATCGCCTTGCTGGCAGTCTTTGCTCACCTCTACGAGATGTTCATGGGGATGATGCCGTGGTGAAGCTCTTCAGGTACTTCTTTGTACTGAGGGCCACTGGCAAAAGCTCGAAGGATCAGCTTGGCGCCTACTACTTCCAGCACCGAAGCAAGGTCCCCTCTAGGTGCATTGCTTCCTTCAGCTCTGCACGATGGGAGCAATGGCGCGGAGATTGGATGATCGTCAAGGTCGAGGCTCACGACCGGATGTGCCTCCCCACCGGGAGCCCCTACTCCGAGCGGTCATTCTGGGAGGAGCGCCCATAGCTGGAGAAGGCGTTCGACCCGGTGTTGGAGAGGATCCAGATGCTGGCGGACCACGAGTTAACGTCTGTGATGGTGTTGAGGGACTTCATGTCCCGACGCATGGCTCCGCTCCAGCGCTGCACCCGCCCAGCATGGATGTACACCGGCCCAATGGACTACACCCGGCTCGAGACCGGCCCCGACTCCAACCCGGACGAGCAGCTGCTGCACGATATGCTGGTCCAGGTCTGCCCTGACAATGTTTCCCCTGAGGGACTGGCCCTTCTGGTGGCCTGCCGCCCCCTGTGCTCAGACTCTGAGCTGAAGAGGAGGCTCCTGAAGACGATGCTGATGCTCGATGAGTCCGGGCTGGCACAACGCCAGATTGGAGACCTGTTCCGAGGGGTCAACATTGCCGACGATGCTGAGGGGGTCGACATTGCCGACGACGCTGAGGGAGGTAGAGATCCCTCAAGCGACGAAGATCCCTCGAGTGATGACCCCTCATGCGGGTTCCAGCACCGTCAGCGGGGAGGCGTCGGTGCCTCTGCTGACATGGGGAAAGGGAAAGCACTAGTGCCAGTGTCGGACCCGACCCCCAAGAAGCGCACCCGGTCGCCGCTGTCAGTCCCCTCCGTTACTCGTCAGGATGCTGGAGTCCCGCTGCACCCGGCGTCAGGGGGTGCCGATGGCGCCTCTTTGCTGCCCGAGTCCTCGACGCGCAAGAAGGGGAGGCTCCTCAACGCTGATGGGACCCCAGCGTTCCCTCGCCGTTCGGTGGAGCGTCAGACTTCGAGGATGCCGCCGACTCCTCCATCTCAGGGGCCCCCAGCACACGCAGCGGCCCCCGCCACGGGTTTGGGGGGTCCGGACCCCCAACCCTTTCGGGAAGCGGTGGAACTTCAACGTCCCCCGGTAAGTCTGCATAAATTTCATCTTGGGTGTTCTTTACTGTGTGCTTACCCTGTAATATACTTATGATTCGGGTTTGTCTGATTTCAGCGCAACCGCAGCTACTCCTTCTTCGCCCCGCGCGCCCTTTTGCTGGTGGACATGCTGCTCCAGCCAGCTCACGAGGCTCCTCTGCAGCCTCAAAGCCTGCTCGGGTGCACCGGGCTGCTGCCACCGAGTTGCTACGGGCCTTCGTGCCCGAGGCCCCTACAACAGGTGTTGAGGGTCCGCAGCGCATGCTGGTTACTGGTGACGCGCCCGCCAATGACTCTGCATCCACCGGCTACTCCACACCGGCTGATGCTACCGCGCCGACTGACACTGCTACGCCGGCTGGCGCCACCGCCCCGGGTGGAGCTCCCGGAGCCAGCTTAGGAGCCGTCGGCAGTAGTGCTGGGGCCTCCAATGGGGAGGGGGCCCCTATAGACGACGCGCCTGCTTCCAGCGGCGGTTCTCCCCCGCCTTCTCCGATTGGGGGAGCTCTGGTCCCCGTATCCCCGGTGGTCCTCCAAATGGAGGACTATATTGAAGAGGTGGGGAGGCAGGGACCCGCGGCTACGGTGGAGCCCCTCCCCCTGTCTGAAGCCATGGCCGTAGCCTACTTCGGTTTTCGGCAGGCTCGGGCGACCCTCGACCGGGAGAGGGGGAGGCTTGAGGACGAGGAGGACCGACTTCGGGGATGGGCGAGGACCCTGGAAGCCTGGACCCGGTTGGCGAAGAGCCGGGTGGCGCAGCGGGAGGCAGTCGTCTAGGAGGAGATGAAGATCCTCGACCATGAGCGTGAGCTTATCGCTCAACTGGACGCCATCACCCAGAAGCTGAAGGCAGACACCGCGGCGATCCATGCTGAGGCTAGCTCCCGCCTCCAGTCCTGTGAGGAGCTCCAGCAGCTGTTATCTCACCGGGAGGCTGCTCTTGCCGAACGGGAGCAGTAGTTGGCGGCGAAGCAGGCTGAGGTGGAGGCGACCTCCCGACGGCTCGACCTCCAGTAGGAAGGGGCGAGAATCCGCGCCGCCGAGCTAGACCGCCGGGATGCTGCCCTGGCTGAGGCGCAGCAAGCCCAGTTTGCTGAGCGCCAGGCTCTCCTGGACCACGGGTTCAACATCACCCTCAAGGAGGGTGACTTGAGCCACCGCGAGAAGGAGGTCGGCGAGTGTGAGAGGGCCCTGGCAGATAAGGAGAAGCGGTTCCTGGACGGCGGCCCCCGGGCGCTGGCGGCAGCCCAACAGGAGGTGCAGAAGCTCCGGGCGTCACGTTCTGCTGAGGCCCAGAAGGTTTGGGAGTTCCTGGGTGGCGCTGACTCAGCTCTGGTGTCACTCGGCTTCAGCCCGGTGCGCGTGGGGGAACCAGCATAGGAGGTGAGTGAGGTGTTCCCATCTCTTGACTCTACCAGCTCGAAGATTCGTTCGCTGGGGGCTACCATCGACAACCAGCTGGAGGCAGAAGGGAAGATGCTGGTGAAGGAGGTGGCAACACACATTCAGTCCTGCTACCGGAGCTGGTACCCTGATGTCCCTCTTCAGCCGGTCCTCGAGGGGCCCATTGCCGAGAGGAAGGAGGCCGCCAAATCTGAAGTCTCAGATGCCGTGGTACTCATCACCTCGAGATTCCGGCAGAGCGGCTGAGGGCTCCCCATGCGCTGCTTGTATCTTGTGTTTCTTTCAGTTTTTCTTTGTAGTTGTTTGTGATGACAGACCTTCATTTTGGAACGAAAAATCTGCTTGGAGTGCCCCTCATACTTAGAATGTTTTACCTTTCAGCAATATCTTCTAGTTGCCTGTTGTTCCTTAGCTTCCCAGACCTGCCGTTCCCCGGAGTGTGGCCCCCTCGCAGGTGTGGCCAGTTATTATGGGCACACCTGTCAAATACCTAGAACTTAGGGCAGACGGTTGCAGGGGAGCTTATGATGCGTAGGTAGCATTACTGTAACTGAGTATGCGGGGACGTCAACGGCGGGCCCCCTGGGGGTGCTATTGGAGCTTCAGTCCGGCGGTGCACACCATCTTCGGTGAAACGTCGACGGCGGGCCCCCTGGTGGTGCCGCCGGAGCTTCGGTCCGATAGTGCCCACCATCTTCGGTGAAAGGTCGACGGTGGGCCCCCTGGGGGTGCCACCGGAGCTTCAGTCTGGCGGTGCTGACCATCTTCAGTGAAAGGTCGATGGTAGGCCCCCTGGGGGTGCCACCGGAGCTTCAGTCCAGCGGTGCCCGCCATCTTCGTGGGTACTCTGATGGTTATTGCCGGAATAACTCCGCGAAGACCTGCGTATAGATCAAGAATAGGAGAAGTAATTATGTCCGCTGGTCATTTCTCCCCTGCTCTTTTTTAATGTCGCTTGACTTACGATATTGGGCTGACTCATGGGGCTTGGGTAATTCAGTGCATCTGCACCTAGGGCTCGCTATCCATACTACTTAAGGGTGGTCCATCTGGCCCCCAGTACTCAGCTGCAGCGCTGGGGAGGCAGAGCGCACAGGCTTAGGGTATAGGACTAGGCTAAGCAGGTTGTGCCCCTGGACCTCCCACTCGGCGTAAGCCTTTCCCGGGGGAGACTGTCTGGAGACACAGGCCTCCGAGTATGGGAACATCCGAGGCCCCAGACACATTGCAGGTACCTCAAGCGACCCCACCTGCAACCAGACAGCAAGGCTCCCATTATTGCTAAAGCAGGGAAAAAATGACAGCTCCCATGATAGATCACGAGCTATGGTGAACTTACAGCAATATCATAAAAAATAAAGATAATTTTTTGAATGACAAACCCTATACAGGGCAGGACACCATTCTTTCATTGCGGTTTCCCATAAGATGGAGCAGACTTTACAAGGGGAACGACCCGGCCCGGGCGACAGAGGAAGTCGAGTGCACCTACTCAGGGTTCTGGACCAAGCTAAGCGAAATGTGCACTCAGAGCCCCATCTCTCTAGCCTTAGTTACCCTAAGTACTGTCCCTAGACACTATCTACCTTTTTCAATGAAAGAAAATTGTCCTAACACTGGTCTAGGGGTAGAACTTACGGAGGTGCTCGATGTTCCATGGGTTGGGTAGTCGTTCTCCATCCTCCGTAGCTAAGCGGACGCACCCTGGGCGGCAAACCTCTGTAACCCGAAAGGGGCCCTCCCAGCTGGGGGAGAGTTTGTTAGCCCCTTCCTGGGAGAGTACGCGACGCAACACCAGGTCATCTACCTTTAGCTCCCTACTCCGCCCGGTCCTCTGGTGGTAGCGCCAGAGCGCCTGCCTGTACCGTGCATTTTGGAGAGCCGCTCTGACTCGTCCCTTGTCGACGAGGTCCACGTCTTCACGCCGGAGCTAGTCCTGCGCGGCTTCGTCGTACATCCGGACATGGGGGGAGCCCATGGTGATTTTTGGGGGGAGGACGACCTCTGCCCCGTACACCAGGAAGAAAGGCGTTTCCCCCATAGCTCGGCTGGTTGATGTCCGGCTAGCCCACAGCGCACACGGAAGATCATCTACCCATCTTGCACCATGCTTCTCAAGGTGTGAGAATGTGCGAGTATTGAGGCCCTTGAGGATCTCTGCATTGGCCCTCTCGACCTGTCCATTGCTCTCTGGATGAGCAACAGATGCATAGCAGACTTGGATCCCAAGGTCCTTGCAGTATTCCTGGAACGCTGCACTTGTGAACTGGGTCCCGTTATCAGTGATGATTATGTTCGGGACCCCGAACCGGCGGACGATCTACTTGATGAATTTGACTGCTGGCTGCTTGTTGATGGTGACAACTGGGGCGGCTTCCGACTACTTGGTGAACTTGTCTACGGCGACGTAGAGGTGCCGGAATCCTCCGAAGGCCCTGGGAAAGGGTCCCAGGATATCCAACCCCCACACAGCGAATGGCCATGAGGGAGGGATCATCTGCAACGCCTGAGCCAGTGTGTGGATCTGCCTAGCATGGAACTGGCACGCCTTGCATCTCCTGACCATCTCGGCGGCATCCTGGAGTGCTGTCGGCTAGTAAAAGCTGACGTGTGGTTCCCACACTCGCCTCCATGGATCTCTGCAAGCAAGTTGCAACCCTCCTCCCGGGTAATGCTTCGCAGTAGGATGTCGTTGGTGCCATGCCGGTAGAGATCCCCTTTCACCAGCGTGTACCTCTTAGCCATGCAGACTATCCTTTCTGCCAGGGCATGTTCTTCGGGAAGGATGTTGTCTTTCAAGTAGTCCCGGACCTACGAGATCCATGCATCGGGACTTGCTTGAGCCTCTGGATCTTGGGCGCCCGGTAGCTCGGAGCCCCCGGTGGCGCATACGATCCTTAGTGGACTCCATGGTAGCAGGGCTGCCGGGACTGCCAGCTTCGAGGTGCTGGGCTCGCCCCCTTTGCCCGGTTTGGCTGCCCGGGCGGTTGGTCACAGTAACATCCTTGCAAACACTCCTTCAGGCACGGGGGCCCCGTGGAGGCCTTCGTTGATAGGTCGTCTATGATTGAGTTGTCGAATCGGGGTACATGGCACATGTCCAAGACTTCAAAGTCCTTCTCCAGCTTCCGGACATGCAGCAAGTATGCTGCCAGCTGAGGGTCGTTGCAGCTGCACTCCCCTTTGGCTTGCTTGATGATCAACTGAGAATCACCTTTAGCCAGAAGCTGATGGACATTGAGGGTCAGGGCAATTTTTAGCCCAAAGATTAGGGCCTCATATTCTTCCATGTTGTTAGTCGCCTTGAAGTCGAGGCGCACCATGTACTTGAACTGCTCCCCAGTCGGGGTGAGGAGCAGGACCCCGACACCGACCCCTTGCATCCGCGAGGAGCCGTTGAAGTAGAGCGTCCAGGGGGTTTCGGTGAAAACTGGAGCCTTGGGCACCGTTTCTCCGTTGTCCGGGCCCCCTGGGTTGCTTGGCGATGGAGTCCATTCTGCCAAGAAGTCCGCCAGTGCTTGGCTCTTGACTGCATGTCAAGGTAAGAACTCTAGCTCAAACTCCGCCACCTTCGTTGCCCACTTGGCGACGTTGCCAGTCGAGTTGGTGCTGTGGAGTACGGTCTTTAGTGGGAAGGAGGTGACCACTAAAACCCGGTGAGCCTGGAAGTAATGCTGGAGCTTCCTCGATGCTATGAGCACTGCATACAACAGTTTGTGTACCTCCAGATATCCGATTTTTGCTTCATGGAGGACCTCATTGATGTAGTAGACTGGCCGTTGGGAGGTATGAACCCTCCCTGGGGGGTCCGGGGCTCCTTGCAATGCGTCTGCATTCTGGGGAATGTGGCCCCCAGGGTCTAGTCAGACCTTCGGGGGCTGAGACCCGAAGGGCACTTGGTCACTGGAGCACACAGCGAGGGGGTCCTCTGCTGGGTCCAGGCCCTGAGGCTTAGCTTCCTCCTCAGGGGATCCCTCAGGTGCTTGCTGCGACAGTAGCTCCGGCCGCTCTGCAACCAAGACCATGCTGACCACCTCTGTTGTTGCGGTGATGTACAACAGGAGTGGTTTATTGGGTTCTGGCGCCACCATGATGGGTAGCGTCGTCAGGTGCTTCTTGAGCTCCTGGAACGCCGCTTCCGCTTCTTGGGTCCACACAAAGGGACCCGACTTCCGCAGAATCTTGAAGAAGGGCAACGCTCGCTCAACCACTCTTGAGATGAACCGGCTGAGGGCTACCAAACACCCTGCAAGCTTCTGCACATCCTTTATGTGGGCCAGCGGACGCATCAATTCTATTGCCTTAATCTTCTCTGGGTTAGCTTCGATTCCTCGGTGCAAGACCAAGAAACCAAGGATCTTCTCTGCAGAAACCCCAAAGACGCACTTGTCGGGGTTCAACATCGTGCTCATGCGCAGCATGCTGAAGACTTGGGCTAGGTTGTCTAATAAGGATGTGCGGGCTCTAATCTTTACCACGATGTCATCGACATACACCTCTACCAGATCTCTAATGAGGTCCCCAAATGTCTTATGCATTGCACGTACAAAAGGTGGGGAGAGAATTCTTAAGTACATAAGGCATGGAGACATAACAATACAGGCCATCTACTGTTATGAAAGCAGTGTGTTCCTCATCTTCCCTAGACATTGGTATTTGGTGGAAACCAGAATATGCATCTAGGAAACACAGAAGATCATAGCTTGATGCTGAGTCTACTATTTGATCTATCCTAGGAAGAGGGAATGGATCCTTTGGGCATGCCTTATTGAGGTTGGTGTAGTCGATGCACATCCGGAGTTTCCCGCCAGCCTTGGGGACAACAACAGGGTTGGCCAACCACTGTGGGTGGTGGACCTCTCGGATGAAACCAGCATCGAGCAGCTTCTCGATTTCTTCACGGATGAAGTTCTGCCGCTCGATGGACTGTTTCTTGGGCTTCTGTTGCATCGGTCGGGCGTCGGGGTAGATCTTCAGATGGTGCTCAATCACCTCACTGGGATCCCGGGCATTTGTGATGGTTTCCATCCAAACACATCAACGTTGTCCTGTGGGAAGGTGACGACCGCGAGTTCCTATTTGCTGTCGAGGTTCCCCGCGATGTGGGTTGTCTGGGCAGCCTTGGAGCCAATCCTGACAACCTTTACCAGGATGTCGTCATCGACTGGTCGCACGCGGGGTGCAGAAGTGGAGGCCCGCTGTGTCGGTCCCTGTTCTGGTCAACTCTCCTACACGCCCCTAGAGCCGGAGCCCTCCCCGCTGCGAGCGCCTAGAGCTGCTCCAAGGCGGATACTGCAGATGAGCAGTCCCCCTCTGACCCTGAGGACGCCAGAAGGCGTCAACATCTTCTGGATGAGGTAGCCGTAGTGGGCTACACCCATGAACCTATAGAGCGCCGGTCTTCCGATGATTGCGTTGTAGGGGAGGTCGACGTCCGCCACATCGAACAAAACGCTCTCCGTAAGGTAATTCTCTGGGGTCCCAAAGGTCACCGAGAGGTGAATGTTACCGTACGGGAGGATTTGCCCCTGTCTGACACCTGAGAACGGGATCGAAGGTGTGTGCTAGGACATCGGCAGCTGCAGCTTCCGGAAGGCCGCCGTGGAGATGAGGTTGAGGCCTGCCCCACCATCAATCAGCACGTGAAAGACCTTCACGTTGGCAATGGTCGGGGACACCAGTAAAAGGAGTACGCCTGCTCCCACCATGTTCTTCGGGCAGTCAGAGGCGTCGAAGCTGATTGTCGTGCTCATCCACTTGTGGTGGGGAGCCTTGCTCGGAGCGGGGGCCACTGCGGCCACTACCCGTTGCAGAGTCTTCACTGCATTTTGGGACGTGGGATCTGTGGCACCCCCGTAGATGACGTGGAGAGTCTTGCGGCGCTCCTTATCGCTGCTGGAGTCGGAGTTGCCACCCTCGAAGACGGCCTTCACCGCCCTCTGGGGTTCCTGGAACCCCATCTCGGTGTCATCCTCCTTTTCAGGATTGACCTTCTGTTTGCCCTCCCTCTAGTGGGGAGGCGCACCTTCCTGGCGCTGCTGCTTCTGTTTATGCTCGCGGAAGCGCTCCACAAACTTCTTCACTTCCCGGCACTCGCTAGCGCTATGGCTATTTGTGCGGTGCACCGGGCACTTGAAGTCAGGCTCCTCGGGTTCTGGTGACTGCTGAGGGCGCTTGTCTCGGCGCGGTGCTCGGGCTCCGCTAGGTGCCGCGGCCGCCAGCGCATGGTCTCCAGGCTTTGGCTTGTTCTTGCCATTGCCCTTCTTCTTCTTCTTGCCACTGCTCTTTGCAGGAGCTCCTTGCTCAGTCGGCGTGGCCTCCCTTGCCTCTGAGGATGGTTGGGAGTGACAGTTGCGTCCCTCAGCTGCCCAAGCACATCTGTCTGCCAGAGCGAACAGCTCAGAGACATCACACACTTCGTGCGTGGCTAGCTTCTCGAGCATCTTCTTATCCCTCACACCCTACATGAACGCAACAATAACTGATGCGCTAGCGACATGAGGGATGGTGTTCCGTACCTGAGAGAACTACTGGATGAACGATCGTAGTGACTCTCCAGCGCGCTGTCTGACGGCGTGGAGGTCAAGCTCTGTGCTGCGGCGCTTGTAGGAACTGCTAAAGTTCACCACGAACTGTCAGCACAGCTCATCCCAGGAGGTTATGGACCCCTGGGGTAGGTTCATGAGCCATGACTGGGATGGGCCGGTCAGGACGACGGGGAAGTAGTTAGCCATGATGGTCTCATCGCCTCCTGCAGCTAGTATCGCGGTGGAGTAGATCTGCAGGAACTTGCTCGGGTTGACGCTCCCGTCGTACTTCTCCGGCATGTGTGGCCGGAACTTTTGTGGTCAGACCACAAAACGGAGGTGAGGTGCCAGAGCTGCACACCCTTGGGTGGGGCTGGCTGGCGCCGGCCGTGGCACTGCATACCCCTGGTGAGCAGGTGGGCCTCCGTATACCTGACGCTGGGGCGGTGCAGCGTACGCCTGTGGAGGTGGAGGCGCGACATACACCTAGTATGGTGGAGGCACGGCGTGAGTCTGGGGCTCAGGGCCCGGCACACTGTAATCTGCCTCGAGGTTGCACCACCGCTCCCTCTGTCGCTCGATGGTGACTCGGCAGTCTTCTCCTGACCTGCAACGTTGTAGCCCGGTTCTCAGGTCTGTTGTCGAGATCCTGGTCGAGCGCGAGTCTACCGTCCATCGGTCAATTGTTGGGGTCCGTGACAACGACACATGCATCGGCTGGGCATGTGTCTCCCTTGCTGGAGGTGTGTTGAGCGCAGCGGTGACGAGGTGGTCGACGTCGTTGATCCACTGCTGAGCTGCTCCCCGAGGAGCATCCCCAGCAGGTGGGTTGTGGAGTAGCACGTGCACTGCTATGAGCGCACTCTCCGGGCTCGCAGCCGGCGGCACCGTAGCTGTCGTCACGGCTAGAGTATGCCGCGGTGTGGCGTGCCGGCCTGCAGCTAGCGAGGTGACAACAGGGCAATGTGAAGGTTCCGACCTTGTTGCTCTACAGAGGGATCCCACCCTAGAGCGAGATGATGCCTGGTCTTTAGCTACTGCCTGTCGTCGTGACTGCGGCCTGGATAAACCGGCGTTGGAATGGCCGTTCACCATTGCTACTGGTGGAAATCTTCACGGGGAAAAAGCCCCCTAACTGGCGCGCCAAATGTCGAAGGTCGTAAACGACACTTCCCTCGGACCTGCTTAGAGAGCAGCCCGCGGAGGTTCTTTAGATTTCTGAGGGCTAGTCCCAGGAGATTGAGCGCAGCGAGATGATGAACATAGAGGGTTTACGTGGTTCGGGCCGCTGGAGCGTAACACCCTACGTCCACAAGAGTGTTTGTGTATTGCCTTGCTTTAGCGTGTCTCAGTTTCGATCCCCTGTGAAGGTCGCCTGCTGAGTCCTTTTCTAGTCCAAGGACTCTGTAGTCACAAGGTGGGCCCCGGGGCCCGACAGGTGGTCCCGGGGAGAGCCAAATCCTATACAAGATCTAGGATTAAATGCTATCTACTTCCCTTTGTCAGGGGCTTCAATGTGTTGTCCCGCCACATCGTGCGCCAGGGCTACACATAGTTGTTGATGATGGCAGGGCAAGTCCTGCCCGTCTTGTCCCCACAGCTCACTCGTCCGTCTTGCGCAGTGGGTCTGTACCGGCTACTTGGACAAGACAGGACACTGGAGCCTTGACTTGCGCATGCGCGACTCTGCCGCCTGGGGAAGGCACGCGTACTTAATGCCTGTCTGAGCAGCGCACTCTTTCCTTTACTGCGACCTCCTACTGCATTGAGCTGGCCGTCCGCCACGTGGTCGCACTGGAGCCTGCCTCTGCGGGGAGTCGAGCGCCCGACTATACAGGCCACGTGGCGCCTCCGGAGCCCACCTCCGCGGAAGGGCGAAGGCTCAGCCCTACAGGCCACGTGGTAGTTCGGGAGCCCTTCCCTGCGGGGAGACGAGCCTGGTCTCGGGGGTTCCAATGGCTACATGGCAGCCCCGGAGCCCGCCTCGGTGGGGAGGCGAGGGTCCGGTTCCGCCGGCCACGTGGCAGCCCTGGAGCCCGCCTCAACGGGGAGGGGAGGGTCCGGTTCTGTATGCCACGTGGCTGCCCCAGAGCCCGCCTCGGTGGGGAGGCGAGGATCCTGTCCTGCCGGCCACGTGGCAGCTCGGGAACCCGCCCCAGCGTGGAGGTAGGATCTGGTCCTTCCCTCCACGATGTGGCAGCCTCGGACTCTGCCTCCAAGTAGAGGCCGAGTCCTTAGCCATTTTCTCCTTGTGCACGGGGGTACCCGGTCTGCGGGGTACCGACAGACAGGGTACTTTTTGTGATTGTGATTTTGATCCCGACACGGTTTCCATCCAAGCATTGTGGAGGCTTAGTAAAGGGAGAAAGCTTGGCTTCGGAGAGAACTCTTTACGCTTTCATTCAAACATGCGCTCAGAGCCTTTCGCCTTAGCACAACTTTCCCACTTCGGCTCCACCTTACTGCAATGGAGTTGGTACTCCGCAAAAGCTGAATCAAGAAAGATGAAGACTTGTTGAGGGTCCGCGCCTTCATGGGGTGGTCGAGCGGGTCCTTCAACAACTTCATTCGCGTCGACAAGTTCCCCTTCAAGAAAGAGAACCTCGACGGCATCATATACTTCCTGGCATACGCCATGGGCGGGCTCGTCCACCTTTCTCTAGCTTCTTGTTGATGCTGCTAGACTTCTACAGTCTGCAGCTTCACCACCTTGGCCCGACTCCTTCTTGCTAGTGGCGAAATTTGTCCACTTTTGCGAGATGTGGGTGGGTGTGCCTCCCAGCATCAAGCTCTTCCGGACCTTCTTTACGGTCCATGCCAACGGGAAGAGCAACGAGTATCTTGGCTTCTACTACTTCGTGAAGTGCAAGAACTCGCCCCTCAAGTACCTGGAGATGTTCTTTTCCGAGAAGTGGGACAACTGGAAGAAGGATTGGGTGGTCATCACGGTGGATCGCCATGATATGCTGGAGCTGCCTGACAGCCTTCCGGCCATTAACACTGATATCTGGGAGGTAGCTCCGACATTATCACAGGAGTATAACCCAATCTTGACAAGGATATGGGAGTGCGTCGGGGGAGGAGTGACTCCTCTGATGGTCATCGCCAACTTCTTGATGAACCGGTGGGCTCTGCTGAAGATGAGAGAGTGGCCCGCATGGGGGTTCGGAAGTGAAATGGATCACAACAAGATTGACATTTGCCTCGGGACAAATTTGGATGAAGAGGCTTTGAAGGTTCATCTCCAAAAACTGCACCACGAGACCATTCGCCTTGATGATCTAACACCTCCGGCAAAGTTCCTACCTCTGAACATGGTGCCAGAGTTTAGGAGGGAGCTGAAGAAGAAAATGCCGACTCTTGATGATCTGGGCCTTGAGGACAAGCATAGGAGTATTCCTCCGTCGAGGATTGTAATTCCCGGAGCTCCTAGCTCCCAGGAAGGCTCCAAGCTTGTGCGTTCCGAGTCGTAAGCGGAAGCTGACAAGGAATGATGGTAGCAATGTGAGGGAAGCTCCGAAAGGAGTGACACCTCAGACTTGGCTTAGGTCCGTGGTGGTCGTGCCTCAATCTCCGGTTCGTTCTTTGGCTCCAGTGCCCGCTGAAGGCACTGGCCCCGGCTCCAGCGTCGGCAGCGAGCTCTAGGTTCGAGGGTCCTTCCCAGCTGAGGGAGGCCCCGACTGAGGTGACGCCAATGGTTGCGGCTAGTTCTGTGCAGCAACCCGGAGGCTCCACCACACCAACTACGGTGGGTTCTAGCTCCGTTCACCTGAAGAAGAAGTTCCACGCCAACTAGAGCGACAACATCCCAAGGTAAGGGTTGTTTGCTCAACTTGGGCTACAATATTTAATCTTTTACTGTTTCTTGAATTTTGCCCTCTTTGTTTCAGAGTATTGAGAACGAGCACAATAGCTCCAGGGCCTACCGTAGCTTCGGAGGCTGCAACGGCTGAAGCTCCTGCCTCGGTTCCCACCATTCCCTTTGCAGTGGTGGCGGATGACACGCTAGCTTTGGCGCCAACTGTCGTGGAGACAAGTCCAAAGCCAACAACCGAAGAGCCTGTGGTAGCGCCAGACCACGTGGAAGAAGCATTTGTAGAAGCTCCAGAAGTTCCGGAGGCTGTTGTAGAAGCTCTGGTTTCAGTGCCAGAAGTGGTTGAAGCTTCGGCTGAGGCTTCTATGCGGACTCCAGAAGTGACTGGTCTTGATGTGGTCATGTCCGAGCCAGCACAACCGAAGAATTCTTCAATGGGCCCTCCTCCAACCATTGAAGATCTAACCTGGGGTCCCTCCTCATCAGTTCTGGAGGTGATCATGTCCGCACCGAGGCAACCCGAGGATCCTGCCTCAGGTCCTCCACCCTTCGAATCACTAGTTGAAGATCTAGCTGAGGGACCCTCCCTTCGGTTCCGAAGATTGAAGTTCCTGCTGCGGGACCTTCCTCGGCCGAAGTAGATGCATAAGAGCTCCCAGAGAGCGGCCCCAGTGCCGTGGAGCCGCGGGGGACCACGCTAGTGTTGTGGGACCTGTTATTTGTTTTTGAAGACCCAATGGAGCCTGCGAAAGTGCTTCAAGTGGGCCCAGAGCTAATTCTCTTGGCGCTGTCTATTGACAACGCCTGCTCAAGTCTTCGCCAAGTCTAGCTAGCCTTCGATTATGAGAGCAATACTCTCGAAAAAGAGCGCAACACTTTAATGCCTTGGCGTAACATGCTTCATTTCGAGATGAAGCTGACTCAATCAAGGCTGACGGATCTGCGGGAATGGGTAGAGAAAGAGAAGGTTCAACTGGCGCAGTTAGACTGCGCTCTCAATGAAAGAGAGGCCATGATTAAGACCCTCGATGAAAAATCTTGGGAGATTTATGAGCACGCTAAGGAGGCCAATGAAGCGGCCGACGATCGCTCGAACAGCCTTGATGAGCTGAATGAGCATCTACTCAAGCATCGGGAAGCCCTCGATCAAAAGGAGGATAAGCTCCTAGAGAAAGAGGAAAACCTCTTGAAGAGGGAGGATGAGGTCTTCCAGAAACTCTCCCTAGGTGAGAAGAGTCTGACTAAATGTGCCGAAAAGTTCAAGCTATGGTGCAAAGAAGAAAAGCACCAGATCTGGCTGGTAGGGGAGAATGTCTCCAAGAGAGAGACTGACATCTCTTCCCGAGAGGAGAAAGTGAAGGCTAAGGAGAAAGACCTGGCAAATCGGAGGAACTGCATCCACCTCCAAGAGAAGGAGCTTGGCGACCAAGAGAAACAGTTGACTGAAAGTATCCCAACACGATAAGGAAGTCGAGTGCTTCTCCAAATAGGGTTCTACGAAACTCTCGGCTGCTACGAGGTCTCTGGGGGAGCTCTGGAACTTGAGGACAACTGAGTCCCAACAATTCTGGGATTTTTTTGGAGCATGCCAATGAAGCGTTGGTGCCGTTTGGGTTTACCCCAGTACGTTCGGATGACCCATAGCCGGAGATGGACAGAGCTCTGACGGCGCTGAACTCTGCTGGCAACAAACTAGATGCTGTTGGTGACATGATCGTCGACCAACTGGAGACAGAAATGAAAGCCCTGGCCAAGAACATTGTCGAATATTTGTTGGCGTGTTTCAAAAGTAGGGACCACCGAATGTCTTTAGCTCCGGTGGTCAAAGGACCCGTTGTAGAGGAGGAAGAAGCCACTAGGGCGAGTGTTCAAGAAGCTGCCCAGACGATTGCCTCCTTCTTCGCTAGGGACTCCAATAGTTAGGACCTGTTGTTTTTGTACCTTCAACTTGTAATTCTCCAATTTTGAATGATTGAAATTGCCATGAATTTGATTTTTTATGTGTCTTCAATGCATTGTCCTTTATATTGTTGCCCCACTAGTAGATGTACGCAATTGGATTGTGAACATGTACCAAAAGGATTTAACAATGTCTTGAAGACTTTGCTTTGGACTTGTATCCAAAATGATAGCTCCGAGGTCTGGAGTTTATATCCGACATCTCCAGGGACCCTTTGTTATGTCGATGGCGGGCCCCCTAGGAGTTGTCGGAGCTTAGTAGCTTCGACGACGCCTATTGTCAATGCATGGAACGTCAACAGCCGGCCCCCTGGGGTTGTCGGAGCTTAGTAGCTTTGACGGCACCCACTGTCAACGCGTAGAACATCGACGACGGCCCCCCTGGGAGTTGTTGGAGCTTAGTAGCTTTGACGGTGCCCACTGTCAACACGTAGAACATTGACAGCAGGCCCCCTGGGGTTGTCAGAGCTTAGTAGTATCGACGGCACCCACTGTCAACGTGTAGAACGTCGACGGCTGGCCCCCGGGGGTTATAGGAGCCAGATAGCTCCAATGGTACCCACTTTCAACGTATAAAATGGTAACGGCGGGCCCCTGGGGTTGTCGGAGCTTAGTAGCTCAGGTAGCATCCACCATCGCCATCAGTTTTTCATTTTTCCTGCTCATGAAGAGAAGAAAACCAGTAAAATTCATCCTCTTGTCTATAATTTGTTTGCGTCTTACTATCCTTATTTGAATTTTAAATCCCAAGGAATTCAACATGATAACAAGTATATTGATAAAATATCTTTAGATCCAAATGCTTTCCGGACCCCCCGTACTGAGACCTGTCAGGATATAGATAGAGTGGCGTACTTAGGGTGCCTGACGAGTCTAAGTCGATAGCACACTCCGGACCCGTCATTGGCTTTGGTTTTCAGACGAGTAGACCATCTAGCAATGCTAAGATCCAAAAGAAGATCAACAATATAACTTATATACCACATGAATAACCCGGACTAAATTTCAAAAAGAATTGCACACGAGAAGGAAAAGATAATAAAGTAACGAGCGTGTACAAAATTAATGCACATAGAGTCTGCTTTCACACAAAATGTCTTTAATTATAGGTCCGAATTACATGGGAGACAAGGACACACTTAGAGTACGGAACCAATCTAAGTGTGCTATTCATCTTGTTCTAACCCAGGGTAGGTAAGCTACACTTAAAGTACAATCACCAAGTTAAGTGTGCTTTTTTTTGTCTAGGACCTACCCGACTCTATCCAAAGACTCTATAATTTACATTATCTATAAGTATAGACTCACTTCCGTGAAACTAAGCATAACACTTACGGAGGCGCTCGATATTCCATGGGTTGGGAAGCGGGGTCCCATCCTCTGTCGCCAAGCGAACGCATTCGAGGCAGGAAACTTTGATAATCGAAAGGGACCTTCCCAGCCTGGGAAGAGTTTGTTCATCCCTTCTCGAGTAAGCATTCTCTGCAGCACCAGATCACCTTCTTCTAGCTACTAGTTACACACGAATTATTGATTATAATGCTCGGAGTACCTGGAGGTATTGCGCATTCCGAATAACTACTTGGAACCTTCCCTTGTCGATGAGGTCTAGGTCTTCACACTGGAGCTTGTCCTGCGTGGCTTCATCGAAGGTCTGGACCCGGAGAGATCCCATGGTGATCTCCGGAGGAAGGATTGCTTCATCTACGTACACCAAAAAGAAAGGTGTCTCTCTAGTTGACCGGTTAGGTGTCGTTCTACTCGCCCACAATGCAGACGGAAGCTCCTCTATCCAGTTGGCTCCATGTTTTTTTAGTCGCTCATATGTGCGTGTCTTGAGTCCTTTGAGTATCTCTACATTTGCTCTCTCAGCTTGGCCATTGTTTGCCGGGTGAGCTACTGATGCTTAGCTGACTTGTATGCTGAGATCTTCGCAGTACTCTTGGAATGTTGCACTTATGAATTGGGTTCCATTGTCAGTTATAACTCTGTTCGGAACTTCAAATCTACAGACTATTGACCTCAAGAACTTGATAGCAGATTGCTTGTTAATTGTCTAACTGGAGTAGCTTCTGACCACTTAGTGAACTTGTCGATGGCGACGTACAGAAACCTGTAACCTCCGATGACTTTTGGAAAAGGTCCCAAAATGTCCATACCCCACACAGCAAATGACCATGTAAAAGGTATCATTTGCAGTGACTGAGCCGGTGTGTGAATCTGTTTCGCGTGGAACTGGCATGCTTCACACTTTTTTACTAGCTCAACTACATTCTGGAGTGTTGTATACCAGTAGAAGCCATGCTGAAAGACTTTACAAACCAACGTGCGGCAAGAAGCATGGTTACTGCACTCGCCCCCATGGATTTCTGTGAGGAGTTCATGACCTTCTTCCCGGGTAATGCACCGCATTAGAACACCGTTGGCACCACATCGGTAGAGATCCCCTTCTACCAGCATATATCTTTTAGCCAATCTGACGATTTGGTTAGCGGAATCACCATCTTCAGGAAGGATATTGTCTTTAAACTAGCTTCGGATCTCCGAGATCCATGCATCAGAGCTGACTTGACCTTCTGGACCTTGCGTGCTAGGTTGCTCGGAGCTTCCTACAACACCTACAATCCTTGGTGGACGCCATGGTAACAGGACCACCGGGACCGCCAGCTTCTGGGTGTTGGTCTCACCCCCATCACTCAGTTCGGCAGGTTGAGCGGCTGGTCCTGACAATCTCCTGACAAAAACTCCATCGGGAGCTTGAGCTTCGGTTGAAGCTTTAGTCGAGAGTTCATCGGCTTCAGCGTTGTTGAGACGCTGGACATGGCAGAGGTCCAAGACGTGGAAACCCTTATGTAGCTTCTGGACTTCAAAGAGATAAGCAGCAAGTTGAGGGTTGTTGCAACTGCATTCACCTTTGACTTTCTTGATGATGAGTTGCGAGTGACCCTTCGCTAGCAACTGTTTGATGCCATATGATAGTGCCATCTTGAGACTGTTGATGAGAGCTTTATACTCTGCCATGTTGTTGGTTGCCTTGAAGTCAAGGTGTACCATGTATTTGACCTTCTCCCCGTGTAGGATCGAAGAGCACGTGAAAAGCTACCAAAGCGGGTGAATGATAGATTTAAACTTTTTTAGTAGAAGCAACGAAAATCCCTCAGCAGAAAAACGACCTGTTAAAGAAATCGTATGTGCGACTAATCTAAACGTGTTCAATCGTGATAGAAGTAGTAGATATTGTAGAAAAATGAAGTCACGAAGACACGACAACAACAATTACAGAAATCCTTCGAGAAAAACTCAAGTTACGATCGAAAGATCGAACAAAGGTCAATCTGTTCTACCGAGTAAAAAATAGTTCTGCAATATTGCAAAGAAACTCGTGTAGATCGAAAACCACAAATCCAACGATCGTAAAATTTTCACAGATAATAGATAATCAAGTTATGAAGACAATCCAAAAAGAATCATGTTAATTGGATCTGAAACTCGAGTTATAATAAAACCACCAAAGAAAGGTAGTGCTGTGCAGAAACTTCGACGAGAAAAACTTGTAGACAACAAGTCGGATGAACAAGGCAAAAAAGTTCCTTTAAACTACAATCTTTATTCAATAGAACACAATAGGAACAGCCCAAAAGTCCTCTATCACGAGCTTTGACCTCCCTTGCTTATATAACCAGCCCGAAGGCCAACTCAACTCAAACTAGGATTCTAATCCTACCTTGATCACGAATCGCAACTAACCATAACTGCTCAAGATCTTCCTATTTGCAGGTAGAAACAATCTCAAGACTTCCTAACAAACTTAGGAACATATTCCACATTCCTAAAACAACTTAACTTCGTATCCCACACGAAAACTATCATAACGATCTCGATACTTTCCATATCCGATCCATAGCTGACTCCGCAGCACCAAAGTCATTATCTGATACAATCCGATCCTTCCAACCAGATCTTTCCTTCCATAACCCGTCTCCGGGACCATGTTGCCACGTCATGCACCGCATGCATACGTGCGAACACCTTCCTTCGACATCCAATTTCCTTCATATGCACTGCCCTTGATTCAATCACCCTGCGTGACCTCCTGATCAGTTCAACCACAATTCCTCCCGAACTTGGTTGTTGGAACCTCATCTCCTCCATAAGACTAGTCCAATGGATCCCGTCACCAGTCGTGTCTTGAACTCAAGCAACACGTGCACATGAACAAACAATTGATACTTCAGAGCACAAGTCCTCGACTTGACTCTCATTAGTTCTGAAACCATAACACCTTACGTGAACACCTCACATAAGCATGTTGTAGACCACAATAAAAGTGGACATTTTTATAACAGCCAAAACGCAACAAAAACTTAGTAAATGAATACTAAGCAACATTTCAGAATTGTAAAACAAGTTTGGAACAATTTAGAGAAGCAATAAAATTAGGTTCCGAAACTTGCAAAAGCTAACGGGAGCTAAAACAAAGTCAGTTGAAATACAACTAATAGGAGCTTCCCAAAGTTAGCAGAACTAGCATCCGCTAGAGCTTACCAAAACTAGTTGGAACTAGTCAACCCAAAAAGGCGGAGCTAGAAAAAGCAAGTCGGAGCTTAACAAAGACATGTCGGAGCTAAAGACAAAGCTTCATCGGAGCTACCCAAAAACATGTTAGACCTAGACAAAGCAAGTCGAACCTTACGTCGGACCTTGCTGGAGCTATCCAAAACAAGCCGGACCTATCGTCGGACCTTGCTGGAGCTCGGACCTAGGGTCAGACCTTGTTAAAAAGGTGTTTTGGTAGAATTCAAAACTTTTATCGTCAAAGCCAATGTATTCATCACACATAGGTCTCACAATCTCCCCCTTGATGAATGCATTGGCAACACCACTTAAAATCCAAACATTGACTTATTCACATGAAATGTTTTGAAAACAATTTCTCCCTTTTTTTTGAAAACCAAATGAGATAGAAAAAATTTCACTTGAATATGTGCAATGTGTGATCAATTTCTCCCCCTTTGACAATGTATTCATCAAAGTTCAAAAGAGAAATTTCAAATGTTATGAGCATGTTAGAACATATACATATAAAACAAAGCTCATCCAAGTCATACTATCAAGTAACTTACACTATAACAATGAGATACATAAAGTAGTGTAAGCCATACTAGAGATCAAATGTGATTTTCAATTTAAGCAAGTCATGATCTCACAAACTTAACTAGTTCAAGACTTGAAAGCATGACACTTGTTGTTGCAATTTTGATCATCATTTAAAGCACAAATTTTGATCATATAACATTTGCAAAAGATTATATGTGCATCTGCCTTATTCTAACCAACCAAGCTAAGTCTATGTCATTTGACAATCAAAAGCTTAAGGACATGGTTTTAGTCATACACAACTTCTTCCAAATTCATATCTGAGTGCAATGATAAGCCATCTCAAAAGAAGAAATGTGATGCATGCATATTCTCTTGATCTTTTCCGAATTTATATTTGACCATAAAAAACATAACATGTGAGTTGATTACTTGATTAATTTTTTATGATTAAAAGCACTTGTGAGCATGCAACAAGTTCAAACAGCAAGAATGTTCAATCATGACCAGATTTAGTGTAAGTAATTATTCCAATTACAAGTCATGGCAAAAACTACAAAATGTATAACAAGAGTAATGTAGTAAGAACTTTTAGTATGAAAAAGGAATCACAAAGTCATATATGTATTGAAATATTATGCTCATATTATTTAATTTTGGATTCACACATATACTGTCCAAGTTTCAAAACTCCTGCTCAATTTAAGCCATGGGGATGCATAACTCATATTTCACTACGAATGAAACAAAAACGAGTGAAATCCAAAGGTTTTGTAAAAATGTCAGCCAATTGTTGTTCGGTATCTACATGGTGAAGCACAATGTTTCTTTTTTCAACATTATCACAGAGAAAGTGATATCTAATGTCAATGTGCTTTGTTCTCAAATGTTGCACGGGGTTTTTAGCAACGCAAATGGTGCTAGTGTTATCACAAAAAAGTGAAACATTATCTAGACCAACCCCATAGTCCTTAAGTGTTTGTACAATCCAAAAAAATTGTGAACAAGCGCTAGCAACCGCTACATATTCAGATTCGGTTGTGGATTGTGCAACTGAACTTTGTTTTTTAGAGGACCAAGCAACAAGTGAATTACCAAGAAAATGACAAGCACCCGAAGTACTTTTCCTATCAATCCTACAACCCCCAGAATCAGCATCGGAAAAAGCTCTCAATGAAACAGTTGAAGAAGACGGAAGAAAAATGCCAAATTCTTGAGTTCCATATAAGTACCTGAGAATCCTTTGGATGACTTGACGATGTGAAGCACGTGGGGAAGCTTGAAACCGTGCATAAAGACATACGCTGAATTGTATGTCCGGTCTTGATGTCGTGAGGTGCAAAAGTGATCCGATCATGCTTCTATATTCCTTTTGATCCAAGAGTTCACCATCTTCATCAAGTTCAAGTGTCGTTGTTGTACCCATTGGTGTCTGAAGAGGCTTGCTTTTGTCCATGTTAAAGCGCTTAAGAAGGTCTCTTGTATACTTTGTTTGATGCACAAAGGTACCTTCCTTGGTTTGCTTAATTTGCAGCCCCAAGAAATAAGTCAGTTCACCCATGATACTTATTTCAAATTATGAAATCATCATCGCTGAAAACTTGGACACAAGATCATGAGAAGCACAACCAAATACAATATCATCCACATACACTTGAACGAATAGTGAGTCATCGCCATGCCTAAGTACAAAAAGAGTTTTATCTACCTTGGCCATGGTAAAACCTTTTTTCAATTAAGAAAGTTTTTAACCTATCGTACCATGCTCTAGGAGCTTGTTTTAGACCATACATGGCTGTAGTTAGTTTGAAAACATGATTAGGAAATTCTAGATTTTCAAAACTAGGTGGTTGCTTAACATAAACCTCCTCATCTATGTAGCCATTAATAAAAGCACTTTTTACATCCATTTGATATAACTTGAAACCTTTTGATGCGGCAAAGGTTAATAAAATTCTTATGGCTTCTAATCTAGTAATAGGAGCAAAAGTTTCTTCGAAATCTAAGCCTTCAATTTACGTGAAACCTTGAGCAACCGATCTAGATTTATTCCTAATTACCACACCATCCTCACTTTGTTTGTTTTTAAACACCATTTAGTTCCGATTAAGGTGTGGTTATGAGGTGGAGGTACAAGTTTCCAAACATTATTTCATTCAAAGTTTTCTAACTCTTCTTGCATGGCAATAATCCAAGATTCATTAGTAAGTGCATGTGATATATCATTGGGTTCAAAAGCAGCAACAAAAGCTGAGTGAGCATTGTCGGTTCCTGGCGAACCGGGTATTCCTGGGTACAGGGATAAAAGCATGTTGGGCCCCACCGCCCACGGGGGCGAGATCTGACATGGGCCCAGGGTGCGGCATGACAAGCGGTGCAGCGGCGTCTCCCATTGAGGGAAAGTCTGATGCCACCACGTGGCCAGCAGCGCTAGGTCCACCGCCTTGCCGAGGGAAGGTCCGACATGTTCGCTAGGTCAGTAGCCCCGGACCTCCCCTTGTGGGGAGAGGGTCCGGTGCTGTCACGTCCCCGGCAGCTCCGGACCCGACCTCCCAGACCCGATCATCCCGCTGAGGGAAGGACCGGGAGCTGCCACGTGCCACACGACACTGAGCCTGAGCCTTTCCCCGAAAGGAGTAGTAAAGGGAGGCGTGCTAGGTGCGCCTAAGATAGAAGGACGCGCACGTTCCCTAGGTAGGCGGGAGCTCACACTCATAAGTCAAGAGGACAATGGCCGGTCGTGTCATGACTGGTCAGAGCTGAACTATTATGTATGGCGGACCAATGAGACGCCGTGACAAGACAGACAAGACACGACCGACCATGATGAGGGGCTATCTGTAGCCCTGAAGCAGGGCATGGCCAGGCGGCACATTGAAATCGTTGTCAGGAGATAGCATTTACTCCTAAATCTTAGGATGGATTTGGTGACTCCCGGGGCCACCTATCGGGCCCTGGACCCCACCTGTAAGCCGCTTGACCTTGTGCTATAAAAGGACTGAGCGGCCACGGATTCAGACAAGCTCTCCTAGACTCAAGCAATACAACACACAAACGACCATGGAGTAGGGTATTACGCTCAGGCGGCCCGAACCACGTAAATCCCTCGTGTTCATCGTCACTGCGCTCGATCTTGCTAGGACTAGCCCCTCTAATATACATCAAACCTCCGCGGACTACTCCCGAGTAGGTCCGGGGGAGGTGTCAGTTCAAACACCTCGACATTTGGCGCGCCAGGTAGGGGGCTTTCTCCTGCAACAATCTTCACCAGCAGTATGGTGAACACCCGTTCCAACGCTAGTTCCTCCAGGCCACAACCCCATCAGCAGGTGGCACGTGAGGACCAAGCTTCATCCCACCCCAGAGATGGGTCCCACTCCAGAGGGGAAGATCTGGGCCATCGCGTCGCCGAACAGCCACCCCATCGACAACAGGTCAACACAATGTGGCACGGCGGACCCCTGCAGTGACAACCGCCACGACACCATCGGCGGCAAGCCCAGAGAGTGCGCTTCTTGCTGCGCGTGAGTTGCTCTGCAATGTACCAATGGCAGGAGCCCCCCAGGGGGCAACCCAGCAGTGGGTAAACGATGTTGACCACCTGGTCGTCGCTGCACTCTAGGCGACTCCGCAAGGCGGAAGGCGAGCGGCAACAACATTTGTTTCGTTGTCGCGTACACCTACTGTCGACTGGCAGACCGCCGATAGTCGCTCAACTAGGCTTTCGTCGGCGGACCTACGAACGAGGTTGTAGCACCGCCGCAGAGCCAGCGAGGACTGTCGAGTTGTCATCGAACGACAAAGAGAGCGGCGCCACAACCTTGAAGCTGACTGCAGCCTGCCGGGCACTGGGGCCCAGGTGCACAACGCTCTCCCACTGCGCCAGGCAGACGCGGCACCTCCCGCGCAGCACCAGGCGTACATGATGCCTCCTCCGCACCAAGCGTACATTGCACCTCCCCCACCGCAGGCATATGGTGTGCCTCCGCCGCACCAAGCACCGGCCGCAATACCCCAACAATTGGCATACGTGGCGCAACCAGCTCATTATGGTCATGCAGCACCAAACTTCCCACCTGCAACTACAGGTGGAGGGTGCACAACCTTAGCTCCCCACCTACGAAGGGTGGTGTGGCCTCACAAGTTCCGGCCACACACGCCGAAGAAGTATGATGGAAGCGTCAACCCGAGTGAGTTCCTGCGGATCTACTCCACCTCCTGGCCGCTTGGGGCCATGAGGTCATCATGGCCAACTGCTTCCCTGTGGTTCTGGCTGGTCCAACCCGTTCATGGCTCATGAACCTGCCTCAAGGATCCATCACCTCCTAGGAGGAGCTGTGCCGGCAGTTCGTGGCGAACTTTGGAAGTTCGTATGAGCGCCCCGGCACGGAGCTCGACCTCCATGCCATTAGACAGCGATCGGGAGAACCACTGCGAGCCTTCATCCAGCGATTCTCCCAGGTACGGAACACCATCCCCCACATCTCGAATGCATATGTCATAGTTGCATTTAGGCAAGGTGTGAGGGACAAGAAGATGCTTGAGAAGCTCGCCACGCATGACGTGCGCGATGTCTCTGAGCTGTTTGCCTTGGCAGACAAATGTGCCAAGGCTGCAGAGGGGCGTAACTGGCACACCCGACCCTCTCAAAAAGCGGGGAGCTGTCACAGTCTGAAGCAGAGACCACTATCAGAGGTGGGGGAAGGAAGAAGAAGAGCGGGGGCCGCGGCAGGAGTAAGCCAAGGCCCGAAGCTCCCATGGTGGCAGCTGCGGCACCTGGCAGAGCTCGGAGCTCGCATCAGGATAAGCGCCCGCGCCCGTCCCTTGAAAGGGACGACGATGACTTCAGATGCCCGGTGCATTGGACCAATGTTCACAGTGCAAGTGAGTGCCGGGAAGTCAAGAAACTCATGGAGCGTTTCTGCGAGCAGCGACAGAAGCAGCAGCGTCAAGAGGAAGATTGACCCTGCGGAAGACAAGGACGAGGACATGGGGTACCAGGAGCCCCATAGAGCAGTGAAAGTAGTGTTCACAGGTGCTGACTCGGACACTAGCAGTGACCAGGAGCGGCGAAAGCTCCTCTACATCATCTATGGGGGGGCCTCAGACCCTGTGTCTCGGAACGCAATGAAAGTCCTGCGATGCACCGTGGCGGCAGTGGCCCCGGTGCCAAGCCCGGCTCCCCACAGCAAGTGGATTAACACGGCTATCAGCTTCGACGCTTCGGACTGCCCGAAGAACATGGTAGGAGCTGGAGTGCTCCCACTGCTCGTGGCCCCAACTATCGCCAACGTGAAGCTCCATTACGTGCTGATCGATGGCGGGGCCGGCCTCAACCTCATCTCCACTGCCACCTTCTGGAAGTTGCAGATACCTATGTCTCGACTCACGCCTTCGAGCCCGTTCTCAGGCATGGGCCCAGGGCGGATTGTGTCCAGTGGTAGTATCCACCTCCCGATTACCTTTGGTACCTCGGAGAACTACCGCACGGATAATATCCTATTCGACGTGGCGGATGTTGAGCTTCCCTTCAACACCATCATCGGAAGGCCGATGCTATACTAGTTCATGGCCGTAGCTCATTACGGCTATCTGTTCCTGAAGATGCCAACGCCATCCAGAGTCCTCATGGTCCGGGGGGATCGCACCGTAGTGGTGTCAGACTTGGAGCAGCTCCAAGCACTCACTGCGGGGCGGACCCCGAACCTGGACGATGCAAGGGAAGGCCAACCAAGTCAAGGCCTGCCCCAACGGACCCCCACCGCAACCTCGCGTGTGCTGCCCGCTGAAGACGACGTCTCAGTGAAGGTCGTCAGGATCGGCTCCGAGGCTGCCCAGATGACCCGCATAGCGGGTAATCTGGACAGCAAATAGGAATTCGCGCTCGTCACCTTCCTCCGGGACAATGTCGATGTGTTCTCTTGGCAACCATCACAGATGTCCGGGATCCCCAGGGAGGTGATTGAGCATCATCTGAAGATCTACCCTGATGCCCGCCCGGTACAACAGAAGCCCTGGAAGCAGTCTGTTGAGCGCCAAAACTTCATCCGAGAGGAGATCAAGAAGTTGCTCGATGCCGACTTCATCCGGGAGGTCCACCACCCTTGGTGGTTGGCCAATCCTATCATCGTCCCCAAGGCTGGTGGGAAACTTTGAATGTTCATCGACTACACCAACCTATACGGGCTAAAGACAGCACTGACCCTCAACGTCCGCCAGCTCCTTGCCAAAGGGGATTCCCAGCTAGTTGTCAAGCAGGTCAAAGGGGAGTGCAGTTACAATGACCCCCAGCTGGCAGCATACTTGCTTAACGTCAGGAAGCTGGAGAAAGATTTCGAGGTCCTGGATCTATGCCATGTACCTTGAGCTGACAACTCAGTCGCAGACGACCTGTCAACAAAGGCTTCCACAAAGGCACCCGTGCCCGAAGGAGTCTTTGTAAGGACGTTATCGCGACCAACCGCCCGAGCTGCCGAACCGGCGGAAGGGGGTGAAGTGAGAACCTTGAAGCTTGCAACCTTGGCGGCCCTACAACCGTGGTGCTTGCCAAGGTTCCTATGCGCCTCCAGCAGCTCCGAGCAGCTGGGCGCCCAAGAACCAGAGGCTCAAGGAGGTCCCAATGCATGGATCTCGGAGGTCCAGGACTACTTGAAAGACAACTACCTTCCTGAAGAACATGTACTGGCAGAACGGATTGTGCATATGGCTAAAAGATACACATTGGTAGAGGGGGATCTCTACCGACGTGGCGCCAACGGCATCCTACTGCCCTGCATTACCCGGGAGGAGGGCTGCGACTTGCTCATAGAAATCCATGGATGTGAGTGCGGGAACCACGCATTGGCCCGCACGCTGGTCGGCAAAGCCTTTCGGCACGACTTCTACTGGCCCACAGCACTCCAGGATGCGCTGACATGGTTAAGAGATGCAAGGCATGTTCCATGCCAAGCAGATCCACACACCAGCTCAAGCGCTGCAGATCATCCCTCCCTCATGGCCATTCGTCGTGTGGGGACTGGGCATCCTGGAACCTTTCCCAAGAGCCGTCGGAGGATTCCGGCACCTCTCTGTCACTGTACATAAGTTCACCAAATGGCCAGAAGCCACCCCAGTCGTCACCATTAACAAGCAGTCCGCAGTAAAGTTCATCAAGTTGATCGTCTGCAGGTTCAGGGTCCCGAACAGAATCATCACTGATAACGGGACCCAATTCATGAGTGCGGCGTTCCAAGAATACTGCGAGGACCTTGGGATCCAAGTTTGTTATGCCTCTGTTGCCCATCCTGAGAGCAATGGGCGGGTAGAGAGGGTGAATGCCGGGATTCTCAAGGGCCTTCGGACTCGTACATACTCAAGCCACAAGAAGCATGGTGCAAACTGGGTGGATGAGCTGCCATATGCGCTGTGGGCTAGCCGGACATCAACAAGCCGGGCTACGGGAGAAACGCCCTACTTCCTGGTGTACGGGGCAGAGGCCGTCCTTCCCCAGAGATCACCATGGGCTCCCTTCGTGTCCGGATGTATGACGAAGCCACGCAGGACCAATTCCAGCATGAAGATATGGACCTCTTCGACGAGGGACGTGTACGAGCTGCCCTTCGGAACGCACGGTACAAGCAAGCGCTCCGACACTACCATCAGCGGATCGTGCGCAGTAGGGAGCTCAAAGTGAATGACCTGGTCCTGCAATGTATGCTTTCCCGTGAAGGGACAAACAAACTCTCCCCCAAGTGGGAGGGCCCCTTCTGGGTTATAGAGGTTTGTTGCCCAGGCTGTGTTCGCCTAGCTACGGAGGATGGGCAACCGGTACCCAACCCATGGAATATCGAACACCTCCGTAAGTTCTATCCATAACCAGTGGAAGGGCACTCTATTTTTCTTTTGTTATAAAATCGACATAGTGTATAGAGACAACACTTGGGTTAACTAAGGCCGGTGAAATGAGCTCTGAGTGTCTGCCTTGCTCGGCATGGTCCGGTACCCAGAGAAGGTACACTCAGCTCCTTGTCGCCCGGGTCGGGTCATTCCTTCTATAAAGTATGTTCTCTCCTATGAGCGTTATAATGAAAGAGTTTTTTGCCCTACCTTGGAATGCCTTGTTCATTTGAACTTATCTTTAGTTCTTATGAAGATGTCACACATTTGCCGTTAGCTATTCACCTAGCGTGGGTGCAGTCAATCTTTCCTTCGTCTCTACGATAGTGGGAGCGTTGTTGTTCGTTTGCCGGCGGGCCACTTTGGGTACCTGCTCAAAGCCCCTCCACAATGGCAACGGATCGTAAGACAAGCAACACTAATAAAGCGTAGGTAAAAGATTGACTGGAGAGCGGAATTACCTTTTGTCTATCATGTGGGCAGGTTCTTAAGGTATAACACTAAATAAAGCCATTCCTGTGATTCTGGTGGCGAATGGACACTCCGCCTAGAGTACACTCGGGGGCCCACCGTTGGCACCCTATACACCAACAATGGGTGATGTCGGAGCTCCTGAGCCCCAGTAATTACAGGAGACACAACGTCGACGTCCTACCGAGATCATGGGTGTTGCCGGAGCTCCTAAAGCTCTGACAACCCCAGGGGGCCAGGCGGTACATGGCGTCTCCTCTGAAGGTCATGGGCGTTGCCGGAGCTCCTAAGCTCCGACAATCCCGGGGGGGGGGGGGGGGCGGCGGTGGCGTCCCCTGAGAAGACCATGGATATTGCTGGAGCTCCTAAGGCCTGACAACCCCAGGGGGCCCGACGATGGCGTCTTCTATAGAGACCACGAATGTTGCCAGAACTCTTGAGCTCCGGCAACCCCAGGGGGCCGATGTTCCCGAAGCGAGTGCTAGCCCCTCTTGGTACATGTACACAATCAAAATTGCGTACATATACCAGGGAACAGGACACAAAAATATCAGAACTGAAGATTCATTAAAAGATTATCTTACAAAATTGGAGGCATACAGGTGGGAGCAAGGAAAGAAATACCTAAGTTCTACTGATAGCTGAAGTAATGGCTTCGGCGGCCTTCTGAACACTCTACCGAGCAGTGTCCAGCTCTGCCTCGATCGACCCTTCGATTGCTGGACTCAGGGGGAAGTGAGGGTCCCGGCTCCGGTAGCACGTTAACATGTATTCATCGACAGTCTTGGTCAAGGACCTCCCCTCTATCTCCATCTGGTCTGCAACGACGTCGACCACTGCGTCGAACTTGCTGCCAACAGAGCCAAGAGCCTCCAGCGCGTCGTGTAGCTCCGGCACCGGGTGGGCCGGACGTACAGGGCTGAGGCCAAACTGTGTCAGTGCTCTGTCTGCCCGCCCCAGGAAGTCCCACACTCGCTGGGACTCGGCCGCTCTCGAGCCCTGTAACTCTTCCAGAGCCCTCCTGGTGGCCGCCAGTTCCACACCCTCCTTTGCGAGGCGCTCGAACTCCTTGCCTTGCTGCTGGATGCTCTTGGCTAGCTGCCGCTCACGATCAGTGAGCTCCGACTCCTTGACAAAGATACGGTTTCGACGCTCCGCCAAGTCTTCCTCCCAGCTCCGAACGGTGTTTTCCCTGGCAGAGACGTCGGTCTCCCGCTCGTTGAGGCTTTGCCCCTGTTTCCAGAGCCTGTCCGCCTCAAGCTTACACCACGCTTCAAACTGTTCGCGGCGGTCTTCCAAGCTCTGCTCACTTGCCGACAGCTTTCGAAAGAGCTCCTCCTCTCTCTGACTCAGGTCCTCCAGCTTCTCGGTGAGTCTAGACTTGCCCAAGTCGAGCTCCTACTTGCGCTTCTGGAGGGTCTCATGCCAGGCAGTTAAACCACCTTGGCGCTGGTCCGCAGCTCTGTGGCATTCCACAGCTTCTTTGTAGATCTTCTGTGCCTTCTCGTCGAGAGCCTTGAGAGTAGCCTCTCTCGCGTTGAGAAGCTCACCTTGCTCGATCAGCTGGGTTTGCTCACCCTTGGCCCATTCTTCATGTTGACGGAGCCTTCTACACTCCTCCTCCAGAGCCTTGAGGTTGTGCTCGAAGGACACAACAACCTGCTGTAAGCTGGAGCGAGCGTTGTCGATGGCCCGTGTAAGGATCGAATGCCCAAGAGGGGGGGGTGAATTGGGCTTCTTTTCAAAAATTAAAGCAATAAAAACTTAACTACTAAAAGACCAATTCCCTATGCAAACAACCTATGCATTCAAGTGAATAGTAATTTTGCGATTTATGAAATGCATAAGTGTAATGGGAAGAAAGAGTGTGCAAACTCCTGAGGAGACAAGAAGACACGGAGATTTATCCTGTGGTTTGGCAAGATCGTCAAGACCTTCCTACATC
Source organism: Tuctoria greenei (assembly GCA_036927565.1). NCBI lineage: Eukaryota > Viridiplantae > Streptophyta > Magnoliopsida > Poales > Poaceae > Tuctoria > Tuctoria greenei. Next base: position 123,942,757 of record JAYESD010000006.1, read on the forward strand.
CACGTTGTGGCACCCACCAAAGGGTATAGCCACTCCCAAGTCACCGAGACTAGGGATCTTCAGTAAACTTCTCCGTTCGCCAACCTCGACAAGGTGGAGCTCAAGCCTTGTACAAGTTGGACCCTCCGGGCTTCCACAACCGACTTGGCAAGCTCCGGAAGGCTCTCTCCAATCACCTTCTCTTACACGGTGAGTACAATCACCAAGAGACACTCCCTTACAGCTCTCAGCATACTAGAGACTCCAATCACCAAGAATGGAAGCACACAAGCGTTATCTCTAGCAAGTTCTAGCCTATCTCTTGGTGTACTAGTGGTGTAAATGATATGGAAGTGGTAGCTCAATGCCTTGAATGCTTGGTAATGTGTAGAGTAGGTCTGGGCTTCAAGTCATGTTGAAATGACAGGTTGAAGGGGTATAAATAGCCAGCCTCCACGAAATAGCCGTTGGAAAAGTAGACTGACATCACTGTTCTACAAACATCGGATGATCCGATGTTCTCCCTTCAGTTGTCATCGGTCGAATCCAAATTAGCTCATGTCAATGTGTCAGATATGACCGTTGTTCAAGCGATGTAACACTTGCCTCATCATCGGATGATCCGGTGACACTCCATCCAGAATGGTCCAGAAATAATGCTTACTGGAGTGATTGACCGATGTGTTATAGTTGTACATTGGATGGTTCGGCGTTACACTTGGTCCAGGGTAATTGCTTACTAGAATGATCGACCGACGTAACACTTTCTTCATCATCGGATGATCCGGTGAGTACTCAGTTCTGAGGTCTTTTTCTTCTGTTAAACCAACTCGACCGATGTATTGTTTTCTGGAAACATCGGTTGATCTGGTGAGTTGATTTTGTCTGCTTCGAGTTGTTCTAAGTGATTCTTTTGGTATTTGCTCGAGTGACCTCTTACACATTGGTTTGAAATATTCTTCTGATGATTACCAAGTCTTGGGTGTTGTCAATTTCGATGGAATAACTTTGACATATGAGCTTTTTCTTTTAGTCTTCATAAAAATCGATTGACCTCGTGAAATAGTTTGTTTAGGGGTCTCCAATTATATCCAATGAGCAGTAGATGATATACATATAGAGTTCATTAAGTGTGATGAGTGATATGAGAGACCTTGCATCCAAAAATTCATTAGTAATATCCAACGGTTGTCATTAATCACCGAAACCATACCTCATGGGGGCCTAGATGCTTTCAGTCTCCCCCTTTTTGGTGATTGATGACAACACAACGAGTAAAGCATAATTGTAATGAAATTAAGAATACGATACTCAAAAAGATATGCAATAGGTACAAGATTTTACACATTAAACTTGAAGGCTAAAAAACTATCAATAAAGCACAAGAGAATTAAGAGGCACACGAATACTCAATGAATAGCAAAAGAGTAGCAAATCTCTCAAATTACAAAAGACTCCCAAAAAGATAAACTCCTCCCCCTACAACTAGGACCCCCCCTAGGACAAAGCTATGCCCCCCTGACTCTTCTCCCCCTTTGGCATCAAGACACCAAAAAGGGAAGCCGAGTGCCTAAGGATCCTGAGCACTCGGGGCGAGAGAAAGATTGAAACGAAAAGGCGCTAAATAGGTGGGGACCGAACCCTAGCTCAAAATTTAATGTCGGATGAACCGACGTTAGTTGGGAGGAGCATCGGTCGAATGGTACAGTAAGGGTGTTCTAGAGGCAGCATCGGCACCGGATGATCCGACGTGGAAATGATTAGCATCGGTTGAATTCGGCGCAACTCCAGAAATGTGAACATCGGATGCACCTATGTTTCTCAGAGTGAACTCATCGGTTGATTTGACTTTCTGACTGAGCCGACCCTTGAATTTAAGCATAAACTGATACGATGAAACTCCTGCCCTAAGCATCGGATAATCGGATGACTACAAAACAGTAACATCCCATATATGTCCTTTGACTCAAACAAATAAACAAAGAGAAACACATGTCTTAGGACTTTTTGGGCAACCCCTTACCCCTCAAAAGACTATAACACTAGTTGCCAAAAACTTGGCTAAGCCCTAAAGAAAATAGAACACCAGAAAAAATTGAGGAAGAAATCCAAATAAAATGTAAGGCCCATGCTTTGCGAGCTAGAGGATGAAGACTTCTATCTCTTTAAAGCATGTTCCTTTAGGCATTAACGCACCTAACATTTTGTTCTTTCCACATCATATGAGTTGAGATATTGCATTTCAAACAAGTCTCTTTCTCATGAAGTGGGTTCCCCTTTGTGACAATCTACCGTATGCAATGCCAAACAATTTTAAAGCAAGAAATTAAACGTGAGTGCAAGTCTATATGGCAGGCATCATGCAAGACACAAATTAAATCTATCTTGCCGAATTTGAACCTTTCAAAGGCTTCTTCAGGAAGAGCCACTCTCCAAGTCTTGGGGAAACCCAAAAGAACCTTCATCCCAAGCTAACCCTTCCTCACCCCTATCCTTTGAAAGTTAGACAAGACCTATATGTGATGCATTCTTACATGATGTAAGGACCGAATGCCCAAGAGGGGGGGTGAATTGGGCTTTCTTCGAAAAATTCTAAGCAATAAAACTTAATTTCTAAAGCCCAATTCTCTACGCAAACTATCTGTGCATTATAGTAGATAGAAACTTCGCGGAATATAAAATGCATAAAAGTAAGGAAGGAGAAGGATGCAAACTCCCGAGGAGACAAGGATTTATCCCGTGGTTCGGCAAGATCGTCAAGATCTTCCTACATCCATGTTGTGGCACCCACCAAAGGGTTTTGCCACACCCAAGTCACCGAGACGAGGGCTTCCACACACGCCTTGGCAAGCCCCGGAAGTCTCCTCACGATTACAAACACAAAGGGCACTCCCTTGAGGCTCTCACACTATCCTAGAGAGTCCACTCACCCAGAATGGTGGCACACAAGATCTCTCTCTAGCTAGTTCTAGCCTAAACCTTGGTGTATAGATGATCGAAATGGTGTGGAAGTGATTGCTCTTGGTCTTGAACACTTGTGGATGTGTTGATGGTGTCTGGTGATCAAGACTTGACGAAATGACAGGATTAGGGGGTATATATAGCCAGCCTCCCCGAAATAGCCGTTGGAAAAGTAGGCTGACAGAAATTTACTGTGAACACCGGATGATCCGATGTCTCCCCTTTAGTTAACATCGGCCAAGTTACTTTAGCTGACGTCATTGTGTCAGATATGATCGTTGTTAGACCGATGTTGATCCTGTCTTCTCATCGGATGATCTGGTGGCTCTTCCTCCAGAATCTTCTCAACCTTGATGCTTACTGGAGTAATCGACCGATGTGTGCTTCTCTGTACATCGGAGGATCCGGTGCTACACTTGGTCCAATGATCTTGCAAACTGTACTGATGGACCGATGTTACTGAGCCATTCACATCGGATGATCCGGTGAGTACTTTGTTCTGAGGTCTTCTTCTTCAGCTGAACCAACTCGACCGATGTGTTGTTCTGAGGTATCATCGGTAGATCCGGAGAGTTGATTTTGTTTGCTTCGAGTTGTTTTCTAAGTGAATTTTTGTGTCTTGCTCAAATGACCTCTTAGACTTTGTTGAACATGTATCTCTGATGATTGTCAATCATTAAGTGTCTTCAATTTTGATTGAGTGACTTGACATAAGAGCTTTCACTTCTTGTCTTCACATAATTGATTTGATCTCATACATTGATTGTATATGGGTCTCAATAACATGTTTATTTCATTTTATTGAGTGATTATGGGGACCTTGCATTCACAAATTCATTAGTAAAATCCAACGGTTGTCATTAATCACCGAAACCATACCTCATGGGGGCCTAGATGCTTTCACATGACCATGGTAACTTACATGACGTTCGATGCATCTAGCACATTGAATTCACTTCTTAGTCTAGAAAAAGTTTTCTCATCAAGTGGTTTAGTGAAGATATCCGCCAATTGTTCTTCGGACCTAACACCTCACAAGGAGATGTCTCCCTTAGCTTCATGGTCCCGCAAGAAATGATGGTGAATATCAATGTGCTTAGTGTGGGAGTGTTGAACGGGGTTTTTAGCAATCTTAACCGCACTTTTATTGTCACAAAGGAGAGGCACACAACCAAGTTTAACACCAAAATCCAAATGAGTTTGCTTCATATAAAGAATTTGGGCACAGCATGCACCGGCCGCTATATATTCCGCTTCTGCAGTGGACAAAGCAACGAAATTTTGCTTCTTGCTAGACCAAGATACTAGGGAACGCCCAAGCAAGTGGCACCCACCGGAGGTACTCTTTCGATCCACACGGCATCCGGCAAAATCCGAATCCGAGTAACCCAAGAGATGGAATTTAGCACCTTTAGGGTACCACAGGCCTACACTTGGGGTATGCTTGAGATATCGAAGTATCCTAAAGACCGCCTTCCGATGCGATTCTTTAGGTGCCGCTTGAAAGCGAGCACACAAGCATACACTAAACATGACGTCGGGCCTAGATGCGGTAAGATAAAGCAATGAACCAATCATAGAACGGTAATTAGATTGGTCAACAGATTTACCGTCCTTATCCGCGTCGAGATGACAATTTGTTGCCATTGGAGTGCTTCTTGAGCTACAATCTCCCATCTCAAATTTCTTCAAGAGGTCCTTGGTATACTTTTCTTGATAGATGAAGGTCTCCTCTCGAAGTTGCTTGATTTGAAATCCAAGGAAGAAGTTGAGCTCTCCAATCATCGACATCTCGAATTCCCTAGACATCATTTGGCCAAACTCATGGCTAAGAGCTTCGTTAGTTGAACCAAAAATAATATCATCAACATAAATTTGACAAACAAATAGTTCTCCATCGATGTCTTTGGTGAAGAGTGTAGTGTCCACCCTCCCGATCTTGAATCCTTGCATGATCAAGAAATCCCGTAGTCGTTCATACCACACCCTAGGTGCTTGCTTGAGCCCGTAGAGCGCCTTGTGCAACCTAAACACATGATTAGGATTCCTCGGATCTTCGAACCCGGGAGGTTGTTCAACATAGACAAGCTCGTTAATATAACTATTAAGAAAGGCACTTTTCACATCCATTTTATAAAGCTTTATATTATGATGTGATGCAAAAGCAAGAAGTATACAGATAGCTTCTAGTCGAGCGACCGGAGCAAATGTTTCTCCAAAGTCTAGTCCTTCAACTTGCGAGAAACCCTTGGCCACAAGTATTGCCTTGTTGCGGATCACAACACTGTTCTCGTCTTGTTTGTTGCGGTACACCCACTTTGTCCCGATGACGTTATTGTCCTTGGGTCGCTCCTCCAACACTAAAACTTCATTGTGGATGAAGTTGTTGAGTTCTTCTTGCATGGCCATCACCCAATTTGGATCTTGGAGTGCTTCCTCAATGTGAGTGGGTTCTACACATGAAACAAAGGAGTAGTGCTCACAAAACGTAGCGAAATGGCGAGAACGTGTACTTACTCCCCTTGACGGACTTCCGATGATTTGGTCAATCGGATGCGCCTTGGAGATGCGTCCATGCCTCATAAGTGGTTGTGAAGCACTTGGCGGTGGTGATGCGTGTTGTTCTTCTTGTGGTTGGACTTGATCATGGACTTCTTCTTCTTCTTCTTGATGTTGTGTGGCTTGTGAATCTTGTGTCGGCAATGGATCATCCTTTTCTTCTTCATCAACTTGAGGTGCCATAGATTTTTTGATGTTGGAACTTGAAGCTCCCCCTTGATCATGGCTCTCCTCAACTTTAGGCTTGATGTATCCAATGGTCATGTTCTTCATAGCTTCTCGTAGAGGCTCATCATCTATTTCATCATGACCAAAACTCTCCTATTGGGAGCCATTAGTTTCATCAAACTCAACATCACAACTTTCCTCAACTAAACCGGAGGTTTGGTTGAATACTCGATATGCTTTTGAGTTTGATGCATAACCAAGAAATATACCAACATCACATCTTCTTTCAAACTTACCGAGCCTTTTCTTGCGGTAGATATAGCACTTGCACCCGAAGACTCGGAAAAAGGAGATGTTGGGCTTTCTCCCAATGAGAAGTTCGTACGGGGTCTTTTGAAGTAGTTGATGTAGGTAGACCCGATTTGCGGCATGGCACGCCGTGTTGATTGCTTCGGCCCAAAACTTCTCGGACGTGCCATAGTCATCAATCATTGCTCATGCAAGAGTGATGAGAGTCTTGTTCTTCCTTTCACGACACCATTTTGTTGAAAAGTGTATGTGGCTGAAAATTCATGCTTCGTGCCTTCACGATCACACCACTCTCCAATGTTGTAGTTCTTGAATTCGGTGTCGTTGCCACTCCGGACCTTAATGATGGGAAGTTGAAATTCCCTTTGAACACGGTTAGTGAAGGTCTTGAACACTTCCGGAGTTTCACTCTTGTCACCTAGAAACAAAGTCCAAGCATAGCGAGAGTAGTCATCAACTATAACAAGACAATAGAGATTACCACCAAGACTTTGATATGTTGACGGTCCGAAGAGGTCCATGTGGAGCAACTCAAGTGGCTTGGAGGTTGACACCATTGTCTTCATCGGGTGGTGTGAAGCAACTTGCTTCCCGTCTTGACAAGCGCTACAAAGCTTGTTCTTCTCAAATGTGACATCCTTCATGTCGGTCACCATCCCGAGCTTGAATGACTTCTTGAGCTTGCTCATTCCAATGTGAGCTATGCGTCGATGCCATAGCCATCCCAAACTCATCTTGGTGAAAAGACAAGTGGTCAAGCTAGCATCCTTGTTGGAGAAGTTTACTAAGTAGAGATGTCCATGCCGAAACCCTTTGAAGATTAGTTCTTGGCTTGATTCACTAGTGACAACAACATCATTCTTGCTAAAGGTGCACGTTAGTCCAAGATCACATAATTGTGCAATAGAAAGCAAATTGAAACTACGTGACTTAACATACAATACATTAGAAATAGATAAATCATTTGAAATTGCAATATTACCCAACCCAATTACCTTCCCCTTAGAGTTATCACCAAAGGTGACTTGTTCATGATTGTCGGGGTTCTCTATGGAGGTGAACATACCATCGTTGCCGGTCATGTGTTAAGTGCACCCGCTATCGAGTACCCAATGCTTCCCTCCGGCTTTGTAGTTCACCTTGGTGTTACCTTTGGCCATGAGGCACATGGGAGGTGGATGAAGAGATGAATCATCATTGTTGGCAATGGCAAGGCCGGCCAAGCTTTCTTCTTCTGCTTCACTCTCTTCATCACTCGATTCTTCGTCGGTGATCCATTCATTTGCCTCACACATGAACACCTTTTGTGGACTTTTTCTATTCTTTGGGAAGAGTTTTGCCTTTTTGCCTTTGTCATGCTTCTGCTTCCCAAAGAATCTTGGTTTGGGCTTGTCCTCTTCATCATCCTCACTATCCTCAAGCTTGCGATGCTTGCTCTTGTGGTTCTCTCTTCTTTTGTCTGGTTCTGGACAATCATAGGAGATGTGGCCTTGATCACCACAATTATAGCAAGCCTTGTTGTCATCTCTCCTTGGTAGAAATGCTTTCTTTTTGGGATCAAAGGTGTATCCCTTCTTGACAATCTTGGATTTTAAGCGAGAGAATTTTCTCATCATCGATGCAAGCTCAGCATCATCATCTTCACTTGATGCTTGCTCTTCTTTGCTTGATCTAGGCTCAACCACTTTCTTTTTGTTGAAACTTGTTTTCTTGGTGGAAGCCTTTAGAGCAATTGTCCTTGAAGATGATTCCTCCATCATCCCAAATACACTCATCTCATGAGCGTGAATCTCTCCAATAACTTCTGAAACTTCAATGTGATCAAGAGATTCCTTTTGAAGCATGGAGTTGATGATGTTGTACTTTGGCTTAGGAAGGAGCAGAAGAATCTTGCGGTTGATGAGTCCCTTGCCAAGAGAAGCAATATCAAGAGCATTAATTTCCTCAATAAGCACATTCAAGCGAGAAAACATTTCATTGACATTTTCAAGAGGTAGCATTTTGAACTCATCATATTTGGCCTTAAGCATATGATACTTTAGTTCTTTGACACGAGAAGAACCCTCATGAATTTCAATCAAGCAAGCCCAAATTTCACAAGCTTTTCTTTGCTAGCAATCCTAGCAAACACACCTTGACTAATGCATTCATAAATAGCATTTCTAGCTTTAGCATCCCACTTGATTTGATCACCAACATAGTTATGCTCACCAAACCCCGCATGGGTCGCTTCCCATACCTCGGGAGCAATAGCCTCTAGATAAGCACACATGTGTGCTTTCCAATAGGCAAAGTTCTTGCCCTCGAAGATGGGAACCGAACCCCCAATCTTGGCCATTTTAGCTCTCTAGCGGTGAAGCTAGAATGATCCAATGAGCAACCTTGCTCTGATACCAATTGTAAGGATCGAATGCCCAAGAGGGGGGTGAATTGGGCTTCTTGTAACACCCTAAATTTTCGCATCATGCATTGCATACATGATCATGCATTAAACACTAGTAGAATAAAAGAAAAATAATAAAACATGTATATACAAATATGGATAGCAAAAGAAGAAAAAGAAAATAATAATTATAGCCTAAAACTTGTAATAGGGAATAAGTATAAAAATAATAATAATAAAATATATATAAATGTATATAAATAATATATATAACAATATATGAAAATAAATAAAATATTAATATTAATAATATACATTATAATAATAGTAAATAATAAATATATAATATGAATAATATATATATATATAAAATATATATATAATAAATTATATAATAAAAAAGAGTATAAAAAAAGTAAAATAAATAAATATAAATTATAAAATAATAATAATACTAAATAAAAAAAAGAAAAAGAAAAAAAGAAAAAAAAAGGGCCAACCCGGCGGCCAGGCCAGCGGCCCAGCCGACCGAGCGCCCCGCGCCGCGTCGCCAGCGCGCGGCCTCGCCCCGGCCTGCTCCCGCCCGCGCTGGGCCCCTCCCCGCTGGCCCCGACGCTCCCGCCCCGGTCCGACCCCGCGCGCGCCCGCCCCCGAGTCCCGTCCCCCCCCCCCCCCCCCCCCCGACGCCGGTTCCGATTTTTCCGATCCCGCCCGACCCCGCCGAAAGTCCCGCCCCCGGTACGACTCCGCGTCGCCTCCCACCGCCCCTATATATACGACCGAAGGCCCACGACCCCGACGCCAGAAACGCTCCAGGAAGAACCCTAGCCGCCGGGAGAAACGCCAGGGACCAGAGAGCTGCGCCCAGGGAAGAAAAAAAAGGAGAAAAAGAAGTGGAAGAAGAGGAAGAAAAAGAGGAGGGCCCCGCCGTCCGCCGGAGATCGTCGTCGATATCGCGCCGCCGTTGTCGTGCCGTCGGAGAATGCATCTACTTCGTCTACGCATTGTCCCCATCCCGCGATCATCGAAGCCATCGCATCTACGGTAGGCCATGTTCCCGATGTGAATTTTAGCGATCATATTGAATCTAATAGGCGTAAATTGATTTTAGTTGCACCATAATTTTATTTTCAGCAGCAAATATCCACCCTAAAACCCCCGTAAGCTCATATGAACACGTATGAACTAGTTGCATCTAATTAATAAACAACCGTAGTTAATTAATTATTGAATTGTGCATGCATACATGTCATTGCATGTTGATTATTTTGTGTGCATCATGTTGATTGTATATATTTTCTTGTATGTATGATCACGCGTAGAGGAACATGCTCAAGAGGCCGCATACGAGGATTTCCAAAACCAAGACATCGAAGCGCTTGAGCAACCCCATCCGTCGGAGCAAGGCAATTGTCCTTGAAGCATATTGATCCTGTTTTATTAAATGTTTTGTTTGCGAACTTGCATGCTTGTATCAAATTGATGGGAATCCTATGGTAGGAAGTTTACTAGTTTTGTTTGACCACCCTTGTCACCTGGGATATATGGTAGAGAGTCGGGAAGGGTTTTTACCTTTTTGCTTCGCTTAATTAATTGGGATGGCAAATAACACTACACATTTAATTATGCACCAATGATATTCTGGTTAATGTGAACTGGTCAATACGATGGGTTATCTAAGCAAGCATGGTTTTGTGGATGGGTTGGATGTTATGGTGGTTTGCTTGCTTTAGATCTAAGGACCGGTTCATGCGAGAATATGCCAGGTCAACAGTGCCACCACAAGGCCAAGTATGGGTGCGGCGTAGCTGAATAATTAGGAGCGCTACTAGTATTTTATGGACCATTGGATGGCGCGGGGAATGGGAGTCGAGGAGGACTGCCCCGGGATCTGCACGGCACACGAGGGGGCCCGTGGGTGGGAGAATAGAGATTCAAGCCTGCCGGTGAAACCTTAGTGGGCCCGTACATACTAGTAGTCCCTTTTGAAAGGCTATTTTGTGATCTCTTGGCCACACACCTACGGAAGTGTGAGATGGCATAATAGAGGTTTCTTAGTCATCGAAAGGTGATGAAATCACAAACATATGGGTAAAGTGGTACAACCTCTGCAGAGTGTTTAAAAACTATCATGATAGCCGTGCTCCCGGTTATGAGCGCCTGGATGACCTACATGATTAGAGTTGGAATTGGGATTTGGGATGGTTATGGTATGGTAATGGTTATGGTTGGTTTATGGTTATGGTTTGGTAATGGTTATGGTTTATGGATTATGGTCATGGATATGAATTTGAGTTATGGTAATTGGACATGGATAATGGTGATGTTGGCAATAATTGGATATGGTTTATATTTTGTTAATATGATGTTTATGATGGGATTGTTTCACATAGACATAGTATAATGCTTTTCAAATGTTTTACTGTACTTTTTAACACTTAGCCATTTATTACATTCGTCATTTGAATTAGCCACATGTCATACTTTCCACACTTGCTGAGTACGACATGTACTCACCCTTGCAATCCCCCCCCCAACAGCTACTGGAGACAATTGGGAGTACCCTGAGGATCACGAGGAGTACTAGGTTGCGTACCGCCGTCAATTGCCTGTGGATTGGAGTCGTGCTGTTTAGTTTATTTTCCGCTGCAATTATTTAGAGTTTTATTATTCGTGAAATATTGGATTATTGTAATAAAGTACTTATTTAATAGTTAAGACGTGGTTAAATTCTGTATATCGTTTGTGATGCAACCGTATATGTGTGATGAACATCCTGGGCACACATATGCGTTACACTTGGTTCATATTCGGAACCGGGTGTCACAAATTGGTATCAGAGCCGCGTTGACTGTAGGACGCAAGCCTAGGTAGAATGGACACTCTAGAGCACTTAGGAACACTCTTCTAATCTGCAATTTTCGAAAAATTTTGCTGCTGTTTTGTTCCTTTATTTTCAGCCGCAAAAAGTACTGATCGCTGCTGCGTTTTTGATAAAAAATTTCAGAAGTGAGCAATATTAAGTGCTGCTGTTTTGCTGCGTAAATTTTCGCGGAAAAAGTGTGTTTTGCCGCTGTTATGAGTGGGTAAAATTATTGTGTTGGTTGCTGTATTTTTTTCTCTTTATTTTTCGTTCTTTTGGAACCGCTGCACCGCTTTTTTCCCGCCGTTTTAGCTGCTGAAATTTTCAGATTTGTATTTCGTTATTTCCTTTTCCTCTAATGTATTCTTGTTTTCTGTAGATGGCCCGCACCAAGACAACCCTCCGTAAGTCGACCGGTGGACTTGTGCCTCCGCGTAGGTTGGCCAGTCGCTCTCCGGCCATCGACCCCCGTCACCCCGTGGTGATCCGTTCTGACGGCAGGGCCGCAGGACAATTGCGACACCGTCTCCGTGCCCTACTCCGTGAGGCTGGCTACCGTCACCACAGCCTCTCGCTCCCCTACCACACCACTGGAGTGCAGCACCCCGGCAGGAAGGAGTGGAGCTGCAAGATCTATATCTACTATGGTGATGAGTTGGTGAAGACCCACAACAATCCTGCTTGGAGGAGCTCCCGCCGATCTGCGGAGCAGGATGCTAGCTGGGAAGCAGCCACCTTCTGGAGTCACGCCTGCCGTTTCCGTCTGGAGGACACGGTGCACACCTTCGTTCTGCAGCGTCCAGTGGCACTACGCGCTTCGTCTCCAGGCACGTGGAGGGACCCCTGGACCTCCCGCAGTCTCGTCAAACTGTTGACGATGTGGCCCAGCTCAGTCTGACTTCAGAGGGCGCAGCAGGAGATTCAGGATGGACGTGACCTCGCCCAGCGCCACGAGGCGATAATCAGGAGGTATCGTCGGATCACCTACGAGGGCCCGGACGACTACGCGTCCGACACCCCGACGTGGACCCCAGACTCTCCAGACCATCGCAACGGTCAGCGTGAGTCGTCTTCTGAGGAGTCCTCTGACAAGGAGCCTTCCAGTGTGGCGTCTACCGCACCACCGCCGCCTGCTGCCTCACCACAACAGGACCCCGAGGACCCCGACGACGACGACGTCGACGAGGACCCGGATGAGTTCCCGCCCGACGACGAGTAGTCCTCGACCTATGCCACGACTCAAGGATAGGCACACCCCCATTAGTTAAATAAGAGCGATGTAGATATACTTGTGTGACCTTGAGTTGTGTTACTTCTTTTAGGATCTTTGTCAATTTTGTTTGGTGCTTGTTTGAGTGCTTGTGTGCTTAGTAGAGAGTTGTGGAATGCTCCGGCACTTGTCCACATCCTCATAATATAGGTCTATGTTAATAAAGGATTATTTAGTGTCACATACCTTGATGCATATAGTTGGGACGTTTCTTTCCAAATTCTAAATCCTTCTGTCCCCACCTTTCTTTCGCCAACAAATGGTGAGAACTCGTAACCAGAGGGATGCCAATGATGAGGAGGAGCGCAATGAAGTACCTCAGAACAACCAGGGACATGCTCATGGAGCTATCAATATTGAACAACTGTTAGCTATGCAGAACCAGCTCATGCAGACCATGATACAGACCATGGGACAGCTGCAAGCTGGCAACAACAATCAGCCTCATATACCGCCCCCACCGCCACCCCTGCCACATCACAACCGTTTGGGAGAGTTCATGAGGACCAGACCGCCCACCTTTGCACAAGCCACGGACCCAATGGAAGCTGATGATTGGCTGAAGTCCGTTGAGAAGAAACTTGCTATTGTCCAGTGCACTGATAGGGAGAAGGTTCTCTTTGCATCAGATCAACTAGTTGGAGCAGCCGCTGACTGGTGGGAAGCTCTTTGCAATGCTCATGATAATCAGGAGGCAATCACTTGGGCTGAGTTTAAACAGAGTTTCCGTTCCCACTATGTACCTGAAGGAGTTATGATACTGAGAAGACAAGATTTTGAAAATCTCAGGCAAGGAAGGATGAGCGTGAGTGAGTATCTCAACAAATTCACTCAATTATCAAGATATGCTCCAGAAGACATCAAAACTGATAGTAGGAAGCAGTATTTGTTTATGAGGGGTCTCAATAATGAAATTCAAGTCCAGTTGCTCAATACTGATTATCCAAACTTCCAAAAGCTGGTTGACAAGGCTATTGTGGTTGAGAACAAGATTTGTGAGATGGAGCAGGACAACAAAAGGAAGATGCCACATCATGGACCGCAGCAAGGAAGCAATGTTCGCCCCCGCTATGCACCACCTACTGCACCACAATACAACCCATCTGCCCCTGCATACCGCGCTGCTTATCCGCCCCGCCCAAATCAGCCACCGCAGCAACGCCCCGCCATGCAAGCGCCTCGCTATCCTGTGCCACCTGCGTTGCGCCTAACATGGCGGCAAATGCTCAAAACCAGTTGCGCCCAAACTTCCCTAATGCTACGGGCGGTAAGACATGCTATGTGTGTGGAGAACCCAGACACTTCGCAAGCCAATGCCCCAGGAGAAACAATGGACCTATGAACAATGCACCAAGGCCAAATCACCCGCGACCAAATGGAGGAGCACCACAAGGCAACCGTGGACAACAGAATTTTGCTCGTGGCAATGTGAATCATGTCTCTACTGAGGAAGCCCAGCAAGCTGATGACGTCGTGATTGGTATGTTTCTCGCCAACTCCAACCCCGCGACTGTTTTATTTGATTCGGGAGCATCTCATTCATTCATCTCGTCAAAGTATGTTGCCAAATACAATTTTCCTATATCTTGTATGAAGCAAACTATGCTAGTAAGTTCTACTGGCAGAGAGACGAGGACAAATATAGTATGTCCGAAAGTAAGCATTAAAATAAGGGGGTAGACTTTCTCGCAAACCTCATAGTATTGGACTCCCAAGGAATAGACATAATACTTGGAATGGACTGGCTGAGCAAGTATAATGGAGTTATTCGATGTGCCGAGAGGATTGTGCAGTTGACAAGTGAACATGGTACACGCATCGAAGTTGAGGCAGCCCAACCTGCAAGAGAAAAAGCGATGCTGAATCACGTGGAAGAAGTGACATTGGAAAGCATTCCGATCGTTTGCGAGTACCCGGATGTGTTTCCAGATGAGTTGCCAGGTATGCCACCTGATCGTGACATAGAATTTGCCATTGAGTTGATACCCGGTACTGCACCTATAGCTAAGAGGCCGTATAGGATGCCTCCTAAGGAGTTAGCAGAGCTCAAGAAGCAAATTCAAGAGCAGCTAGAGAAGGGTTTTATACGCCCAAGTTCATCCCCGTGGGGAGCCCCAGTGCTCTTCATAGATAAGAAGGATGGAACCCAGAGGATGTGTGTGGACTATAGGTCTCTCAACAAAGTGACAATTAAGAACAAGTACTCACTGCCCCGTATAGAGGATTTGTTCGACCAAATGAAGGGTGCCTGTATCTTCTCCAAGATCGACTTGCGGTCAGGATACTTCCAAATGAAGATTAGACCATCGGATGTACCCAAGACAGCATTTCGGACACGATATGGATCTTATGAGTACACCGTCATGTCATTTGGATTGACAAACGCGCCTGCGTATTTTATGTATCTCATGAATAAGGTCTTCATGGAATATCTGGATAAGTTCGTTGTAGTGTTCATCGATGACATTATGATCTACTCGAAGGATGAGAAGGAACATGAGGAACACTTGAGGCTTACGCTGCAGAAATTGAGGGAGCATCAATTGTATGCCAAGTTCAGTAAATGTCAATTCTGGTTACGGGAAGTTTCTTTCTTAGGCCATATTATTTCCGGAGGAGGAGTATCAGTTGACCCAGGGAAGGTGAGAGATGTGCTTAAATGGGAACCGCCACAGAATGTCAAGGAAATTAGGAGTTTCCTTGGAATGGCTGGATATTACCGCCGATTCATTAAGGATTTCTCCAAAATAGCCAAGCCTATGACCGAATTACTCATGAAAGGGAAGGCATTCCGATGGACTCAAGCTTGTCAGGATATCTTTGAGGAGTTAAAGAAGAGGTTGACAACCGCGCTAGTGTTAGTATTACCGGACGTGAGCAAGAGTTTTGATATATATTGTGATGCATCAAGACAAGGATTAGGATGTGTGATCATGCAAGAAGGTCAAGTGGTAGCTTATGCATCGAGGCAACTAAAGAAACATAAGTTGAATTATCCTACACACGACCTTGAACTCGCAGCCGTGGTACACGCCATGAAGATATGG
The DNA here is from genome assembly GCA_036927565.1 of Tuctoria greenei. Classification (NCBI taxonomy): domain Eukaryota; kingdom Viridiplantae; phylum Streptophyta; class Magnoliopsida; order Poales; family Poaceae; genus Tuctoria; species Tuctoria greenei. The sequence continues at coordinate 123,958,296 of JAYESD010000006.1, forward strand.
AGACACTATGTTTTTGGTCACCGATGTGAGATTTATACGGATCACAAGAGTCTTAAGTACATATTTACACAAATGGATCTGAATCTGAGGCAACGCCGATGGTTGGAGCTCATCAAGGATTATGATGTGGGAATCAACTATCACCCTGGAAAGGCCAATGTAGTGGCCGATGCCTTGAGCCGAAAAGGAGTAAGTCATCAACTCACAGTTCGAGAGCTGCCATCCGAGTTATGCAAGGAGTTCGAACTGTTGAACCTTGGATTCATAAATGAGATGGGAACGATGGAAGTCAACCCAACATTAGAGCAGTAAATACGGGAAGGACAGACAAAGGACAAGGAAATATAGGAAATCAAGGAAAGGACCCAAGAAGGAAAAAAATTCAGATTTGATGAGGACGAACAGAGTACCTTATGGCTTGGAAAGAGGATTGTGGTACCTAATGTCAGGCATATTCGAGAAACAATATTGAAGGAGGCACATGACTCGCCTTACTCGATTCATCCTGGCTGTACAAAGATGTACAAGGACTTAAAGACATGTTATTGGTGGGCCAGCATGAAAAAGGACATAGCCGAATATGTTGCACTTTGTGATGTGTGCCAACGAGTTAAAGCTGAACATCAAAGGCCAGCCGGATTGTTACAACCATTAAGGATCCCGGAATGGAAGTGGGAAGAGATTGGTATGGACTTTATAGTTGGATTACCGCGAACTCAGTCTGGCTATGATTCAATATGGGTTATTGTGGATCGATTGATGAAATCGGCTCACTTCATCCCTGTCAAGACCACATATACCACCGCGAAGCTAGCATAATTGTATATGGAACATATTGTGTGTCGACACGGAGTATCGAAGAAGATAGTCTCGGATAGAGGTTCTCAATTTACCTCCAGATTTTGGCAGAAATTGCATGAAGCAATGGGAACAAGGTTGAACTTCAGTTCGGCGTATCACCCTCAAACAGATGGACAAACCGAGAGGACCAACCAAATTTTGGAAGACATGTTAAGAACTTGTGCATTAAAGCATGGGAAACGTTGGGATAAAAGTTTGCCGTCCGCCGAATTCTCGTACAACAATAGCTACCAAGCAAGTCTGAAAATGTCACCCTACGAAGCATTGTATGGAAGGAAGTGTAGGACTCCCTTGTTTTGGAATGAAACCGGAGAGAATCAAGTGTTTGGTCCCGACGTGTTACAAGATGCTGAAAGGCAAGTCCAAATAATCCGGGAAAACTTAAAGGCTGCCCAGTCTCGACAAAAAGGTTATGCTGATAATAGGCGAAGGAGTTTGACTTTTGAAGTTGGAGATTTTGTATACCTCAAAGTGTCACCTATCAGAGGTCAGCGACGGTTTAACGTCAAAGGAAAACTGGCACCACGTTACATGGGACCATTCAAGATTTTAGACAAACGAGGAGAAGTGGCATATCGACTTGAGCTGCCAACGTATCTCTCCGATGTAAATGACGTATTTCACGTCTCTCAACTCAAGAAGTGTCTCAGGGTACCGGAAGAACAAGTGCCGATGGACGAGTTAGAACTTCAGGAGGATTTGTCCTATGTCGAGCAACCTATCAAAATTTTGGACATAAAGGAAAGGGTCACGAGAAATAAGAGGATCCGTTGGTGCAAAGTGCAATGGAAACACCATACGGAAGCCGAAGCTACATGGGAACGTGAAGAAGACCTGAAGGCAGAATTCCCTCATCTTTTCTCCACGCTATCGAATCTCGAGGGCGAGATTCACTTTAAGGGGGGTAGGTTTGTAACACCCTAAATTTTCGCATCATGCATTGCATACATGATCATGCATTGCATACATGATCATGCATTAAACACTAGTAGAATATAAGAAAAATAATAAAACATGTATATACAAATATGGATAGCAAAAGAAGAAAAAGAAAATAATAATTATAGCCTAAAACTTGTAATAGGGAATAAGTATAAAAATAATAATAATAATATATATAAATGTATATAAATAATATATATAACAATATATGAAAATAAATAAAGTATTAATATTAATAATATACATTATTATAATAATAAATAATAAATATATAATATGAATAATATATATATAATATATATATAATAAATTATATAATAAAAAAGAGTATAAAAAAGTAAAATAAATAAATATAAATTATAAAATAATAATAATACTAAATAAAAAAAGAAAAAAAAAGGGCCAACCCGGCGGCCAGGCCAGCGGCCCAGCCGACCGAGCGCCCCGCGCCGCGTCGCGTCGCCAGCGCGCGGCCTCGCCCCGGCCTGCTCCCGCCCGCGCTGGGCCCCTCCCCGCTAGCCCCGACGCTCCCGCCCCGGTCTGACCCCGCGCGCGCCCGCCCCTGAGTCCCCCCCCCCCCCCCCCCCCCCCCGACGCCGGTTCCGATTTTCCCGATCCCGCCCGACCCCGCCGAAAGTCCCGCCCCCGGTACGACTCCGCGTCGCCTCCCGCCGCCCCTATATATACGACCGAAGGCCCACGACCCCGACGCCAGAAACGCTCCAGGAAGAACCCTAGCCGCCGGGAGAAACGCCAGGGACCAGAGAGTTGCGCCCAGGGAAGAAAAAAAGGAGAAAAAGAAGGGGAAGAAGAGGAAGAAAAAGAGGAGGGCCCCGCCGTCCACCGGAGATCGTCGTCGACATCGCGCCGCCGTCGTCGTGCCGCTGGAGAACGCATCTACTTCGTCTACGCATTGTCCCCATCCCGCGATCATCGAAGCCATCGCATCTACGGTAGGCCATGTTCCCGATGCGAATTTTAGCGATCATATTGAATCTAATAGGCGTAAATTGATTTTAGATGCACCATAATTTTATTTTCAGCAGCATTAATCCACCCTAAAACCCCCGCAAGCTCATATGAACACGTATGAACTAGTTGCATCTAATTAATAAACAACCGTAGTTAATTAATTATTGAATTGTGCATGCATACATGTCATTGCATGTTGATTATTTTGTGTGCATCATGTTGATTGTATATATTTTATTGTATGTATGATCACTCGTAGAGGAACGTGCTCAAGAGGCCGCATATGAGGATTTCCAAAACCAAGACTTTGAAGCGCTTGAGCAACCCCATCCGTCGGAGCAAGGCAAGTGTCCTTGAAGCATATTGATCCTGTTTTATTAAATGTTTTGTTTGCGAACTTGCATGCTTATGTCAAATTGATGGGAATCCTATGGTAGGAAGTTTACTAGTTTTGTTTGACCACCCTTGTCACCTGGGATATATGGTAGAGAGTCGGGAAGGATTTTTACCTTTTTGCTTCGCTTAATTAATTAGGATGGCAAACAACACTACACATTTAATTATGCACCAATGATATTTTGGTTAATGTGAACTGGTCAATACGATGGGTGATCTAAGCAAGCATGGTTTTGTGGATGGGTTGGATGTTATGGTGGTTTGCTTGCTTTAGATCTAAGGACCGGTTCATGTGAGAATATGCCAGGTCAACAGTGCCACCACAAGGCCAAGTATGGGTGCGGCGTAGCTGAATAATTAGAAGCGCTGCTAGTATTGTATGGACCATTGGATGGCACGGGAATGGGAGTCGAGGAGGACTGCCCTGGGATCCGCACGACACACGAGGGGGCCCGTGGGTGGGAGAATAGAGATTCAAGCCTGCCGGTGAAACCTTAGTGGGCCCGTACATACTAGTAGTCCCTTTTGAAAGGCTATTTTGTGATCTCTTGGCCACACACCTACGGAAGTGTGAGATGGCATAATAGAGGTTTCTTAGTCATCGAAAGGTGATGAAATCACAAACATGTGGGTAAAGTGGTACAACCTCTGCAGAGTGTTTAAAAACTATCATGATAGCCGTGCTCCCGGTTATGAGCGCCTGGATGACCTACATGATTAGAGTTGGAATTGGGATTTGGGATGGTTATGGTCTGGTAATGGTTATGGTTGGTTTATGGTTATGGTTTGGTAATGGTTATGGTTTATTGATTATGGTCATGGATATGAATTTGAGTTATGGTAATTGGACATGGATAATGGTGATGTTGGCAATAATTGGATATGGTTTATATTTTGTTAATATGATGGTTATGATGGGATTGTTTCACATAGACATAGTATAATGCTTTTCAAATGTTTTACTGTACTTTTCAGCACTTAGCCATTTATTACATTCGTCATTTGAATTAGCCACATGTCATACTTTCCACACTTGCTGAGTACGACATGTACTCACCCTTGCAATCCCCCCCCCTCCAACAGCTACTGGAGACAATTGGGAGTACCCTGGGGATCACGAGGAGTACTAGGTTGCGTACCGCCGTCAATTGCCTGTGGATTGGAGTCGTGCTGTTTAGTTTATTTTCCGCTGCAATTATTTGGAGTTTTATTATTCGTGATCTATTGGATTATTGTAATAAAGTACTTATTTAATAGTTAAGATGTGGTTAAATTCTGTATATCATTTGTGATGCAACCGTATATGTGTGATGAACATCCTGGGCACACATATGCGTTACGCTTGGTTCATATTCGGAACCGGGTGTCACACTTCTATTCAAAAATTAAAGCAATAAAAACTTAACTACTAAAAGCCCAATTCCCTATGCAAACAACCTATGCATTCAAGTGAATAGTAATTTTGCGATATATGAAATGCATAAGTGTAATGGGAAGAAAGAGTATGCAAACTCCCGAGGAGACAAGAAGACACAGAGATTTATCCTGTGGTTGGGCAAGATCGTCAAGACCTTCCTACATCCATGTTGTGGCACCCACCAAAGGGTATAGCCACTCCCAAGTCACCGAGACCAGAGATCTTCACTAAACTTCTCCGTTCGCCAACCTCGGCAAGATGGAGCTCAAGCCTTGTACAAGTTGGATCCTCCGGGCTTCCACAACCGACTTGGTAAGCTCCGGAAGGCTCTCTCCAATCACCGACTCTTACACGGTGAGTACAATCACCAAGAGACACTCCCTTACAGCTCTCACTATACTAGAGACTCCAATCACCAAGGATGGAAGCACACAAGCGTTATCTCTAGCAAGTTCTAGCCTATCTCTTGAGGTACAAGTGGTGTAAATGATATGGAAGTGGTAGCTCAATGCCTGGAATGCTTGGTAATGTGTAGAGTAGGTCTGGGATTCAAGTCATGTCGAAATGACAGGTTGAAGGGGTATAAATAGCCAGCCTCCACGATATAGTCGTTGGAAAAAGTAGGCTGACATCACTATTCTGCAAACTTTAGATGATCCAATGTTCTCCCTTCAGTTGTCATCGGTCGAATCCAAATTAGCAGATGTCACTGTGTCAGATATGACCGTTGTTCGACTGATGTAACACTTGCCTCATCATCGGATGATCCGGTGACACTCCATCCAGAATGGTCCAGAAATAATGCTTACTGGAGTGATTGACCGATGTGTTATAGTTGTACATCGGATGGTCTGGTGTTACACTTGGTCCAGGGTAATTGCTTACTGGAATGATCGACCGACGTAACACTTTCTTCATCATCTGATGATCCGATGAGTACTCAGTTCTGAGGTCTTTTTCTTCTGTTAAACCAACTCAACCGATGTATTGTTTTCTGGAAACATCGGTTGATCTGGTGAATTGATTTTGTCTGCTTTGAGTTGTTCTAAGTGATTCTTTCGGAATTTGCTCGAGTGACCTCTTACACATTGGTTTGAAATATTCTCCTGATGATTACCAAGTCTTGGGTGTTGTCAATTTCGTGGGAATAACTTTGACATATGAGCTTTTTCTTTTAGTCTTCATAAAAATCGATTGACCTCGTGAAATAGTTTGTTTAGGGGTCTCCAATTATATCCAATGAGCAGTAGATGATATACATATAGAGTTCATTAAGTGTGATGAGTGATATGAGAGACCTTGCATCCACAAATTCATTAGTAATATCCAACGGTTGTCATTAATCACCGAAACCATACCTCATGGGGGCCTAGATGCTTTCAGCCAGTTCTAAGGGAATGGGCGCCGAACCGGATAGGAGCGCCCCTTCCCCCGTCTCCACCAGGATGTTCGCCGTCATCCAGGAGAGGCTACCCCTCGAAGGCGGTGGTACTTGCGGGCTCAAGACGCCTGGGGTCTCCGTCGGACCCTATGGTGCAACCGCAGGCGCTCCCGATCCAGCCCCCAGCGCTCCCGGCTCAGCCTCCGATGTCAGAGAAGTGAGACGTGTGCCCAGAGCCTCTGCGGCTTAAAGCGTGGACGCGGGCGCACTGGGCGCCGCTGACTGAGGCACTAGAGCCTCAACCACCATCGGAGCGGGAGCAGGTACTTCGACGACCGTCGGGTCGGCCACCCCGACCTTCGTAGTGGTTGGTGTGAGGGGCGGCTCTTCGACCACTCTCAGCTCGCCGACCAGAGCCCCCTCCGCGTCTGGCATGGGGGCCGGCTCCTCAGCTACGTCCGGCTGGGACATCGGAATCCCCTCAAAAGATGGCGCAGGAGCCAACCCCTCGGTGGCCCCCGACACCAGGGGTGGAACTACCACCGACTCCTGATCTGGCTGGGGCACCGGGATCTCCTCGGAAGATGGTGCGGGAGCCGATCCCTCGGTGGCTCTGAAAGCATCTAGGCCCCCATGAGGTATGGTTTCGGTGATTAATGACAACCATTGGATTTTACTAATGAATTTGTGAATGCAAGGTCCCCATAATCACTCAATAAAATGAAATCAATATGTCACTGGAGACCCCTAACAATCAATGTATGAGATCAAATCAATAATAAGAAGACAAGAGGAGAAAGCTCTTATGTCAAAGTCATTCAACTTTGAATTGACAACATTCAATGCTTAAAGATCATCAGAAATGTCTTTGCAATAAATGTCAAAGAGGTCAATCGAGCAAGACACAAAAGAATCACTTAGAAACAACTCAAAGCAAACAAAATCAACTCACCGGATCAACCGATGATACCTCAGAACAACACATCGGTCGAGTTGGTTCATCTGAAGAAGAAGACCTCAGAACAAAGCACTCACCGGATCATCCGATGTGAATGGCTCATCTACATCGGTCCATCAGTACAGTTTGCAATATCATTGGACCAAGTGTAGCACCGGATCATCCGATGTACAGAGAAGCACACATCGGTCGATTACTCCAGTAAGCATCAAGTTAGAGAAAATTCTGGAGGAAGAGCCACCGGATCATCCGATGAGAAGACAGGATCAACATCGGTCTAACAACGGTCATATCTGACAAAATGACGTCAGCTAAAGTAACTTGACCGATGATAACTAAAGGGGAGACATCGGATCATCCGGTGTTCACAGTAAAGTTCTGTCAGCCTACTTTTCCAACGGCTATTTCGGGGAGGCTGGCTATAAATACCCCCTAATCTTGTCATTTCGTTAAGTCTTGATCACCAGACACTATCAACACATCCACAAGCATTCAAGACCAAGAGCAATCACCTCCACATCATTTCGATCACCTTTACATCAAGAGTTAGGCTAGAACTAGCTAGAGAGAGAGCTTGTGTGCCTCCATTCTGGGTGAGTGGACTCTCTAGGATAGTGAGAGAGCCTCAAGGGAGTGCTCTTGGTGTTTGTAACTGTGAGGAGACTTCTGGAGCTTGCCAAGGCGTTTGTGGAAGCTCGGAAGGTCGAAGTTGTACAAGGCTTGAGCTCCACCTTGCCAAGGGAGGCAAACGGAGAGGAATAGTGAAGACCCCTCGTCTCGGTGACTTGGGTGTGGCAAAACCCTTTGGTGGGTGCCACAACGTGGATGTAGGAAGACCTTGACGATCTTGCTGAACCACGGGATAAATCCTCGTGTCTCCTCGGGAGTTTGCATCCTTCTCCCTTCTCTTACTTTTATGCATTTTATATTCCGCAAAGTTTCTATCTACTAGAATGCATAGATAGTTTGCGTAGGGAATTGCGCTGTAGAAATTAAGTTTTATTGCTTAGAATTTTTCAAAAGAAGCCCAATTCACCCCCCCCTCTTGGGCATTCGGTCCTTACAATTGGTATCAGAGCAAGGTTGCTCATAGGATCATTCTAGCTTCACCGCTAGAGAGCTAAAATGGCCAAGGTTGGGGGTTTGGTTCCTATCTTTGAGGGCAAGAACTTTGCCTATTGGAAAGCACGCATGCGCGCTTATCTAGAGGCTATTGCGCCCGAAGTATGGGAAGCGACCCACGCGGGGTTTGGAGAACACAATTATGTTGGTGATCAAATTAATAGGGATGCAAAATCTAGGAATGCAATCTATGAATGTATTAGTCAAGATGTGTTTTCTAGGATTGCTAGCAAGGAAAAGGCTTGTGAAATTTGGGCTTGCTTAATAGAGATTCATGAGGGCTCTTCTAAAGTCAAGGAACTTAAATATCACATGTTGAAAGCAAAATATGATGAATTTAAGATGCCACCTCATGAAAATGTCAATGAGATGTTCTCTCGCTTAAATGTGCTTATTGAAGAAATAAATGCTCTTGACATTGTTTCTCTTGGCAAGGGACTCATCAACCGCAGGATCCTCATGCTCCTTCCCAAGCCAAAGTACAACATCATCAACTCCATGCTCCAAAAAGAGTAACTTGACCACATTGAAGTTTCGGAGCTCATTGGAGAAATACACGCTCATGAGATGAGTGTACTTGGGATGATGGAGCAATCATCTTCAAAGACAATTGCTCTAAAGGCCTCCACCAAGAAAACAAGCTTCAAGAAGAAGAAGGTGGTTGAGCCTAGCTCAAGTGAAGAAGAACAAGCCTCAAGTGAAGATGATGATGATGAGCTTGCGTTGATGATGAGAAAGTTCTCACGCTTGAACTCCAAGATCACTAAGAAGGGATACACATTTGATCCCAAGAAGAGAGCATTTCTACCAAGGATAGATGATCGCAAGACTTGCTACAATTATGGTGATCAAGGCCACATCTCCTATGATTGTCCAAAACGGAGAAAAGAAGAGAGAACCACAAGAGCAAGCATCACAAGCTTGAAGGAAGTGATGATGATGAATAAGAGTCCAAACCCAAGTCAAGATCCTTTGGGAAGAAGAAACATGACAAGGGCAAGAAGGCAAGGCTCTTCCTAAAGATGATGCACCACAAAAGGTGTTCATGTGTGAGGCAAATGAATGGGTCACCGATGAAGAAACAAGTGATGAAGAGAGTGAAGAGGAAGAAGAAAGCTTGGCCGGCCTTGCCATCGCCAACAATGATGATGCACCTCTTCATCCACCGCCCATGTGCCTCATGGCGAAAGGTAACACCAAGGTATGTGACTACTCTAGCGATGATGAGCTTTCCCCCGATGACTTAACATCTTTGATCAATGAATATCATGCTATCATTAAGAGGGAAAAGAGTAAGGTTAAAGTGCTTGAAGAGACTCGTGCTAGACTTGAGAGTGCTAACCTTGATTTGCTTGATAAGTATGAAAGCATACTCAAAGATCATGACATGCTCAAATCCCATGTCAAGCAAATTGAGGAAGAAAAGGCTAAAATCAAGATAGATAATCATGAACTTAACTTAGCACACCAAACACTCTTGGAAGAGCACAACAAGTTAATACAAGAACATCAAACACTTAACCTTGCTCATGACATGCTTGATCAAGAGTTGAAAAATATGAAGAAGCAAACTCTTAATGATAAGATATCCATTACTTCTCATGCCACTAATGCTTTGCACAAGTCTTTGCCTTTGAAAGCTAATGCTAGGGAGAAGGACTTGTTGGAAGAAATTGAGAGTCTCCGCACTAGTGTGGCTAGACTTTCAAAAGAGGAGGTAAAACACAAGGAAATCCTCTTCCAACAAGCAAAGGCCTTCAACAAAAGAGGACTTGGATCCTTCCCGGTGCCCAACAAAGGAAGGGTGCCCTCACCGGAGCTAAGAACAAGCTTCATCAAAGAAGTTGGTTCTTATTGCCAACATTGTGAGGTCACCGGTCACCACACAAGGGAGTGTCCTCTTCCTAACCGACCCTCTCCCAAGCTTCCTACTAATTACAAATCTACTTTCAATGATCGTTATTATCTCTTAAGTAAAGTATATGGCAAGGTGAAGGCTAGGTTCATTGGCAAGGACATGAAGGACATGAAGGGGAAGCTCCCCAAGCAACTTTGGGTCCCAAAGACACTTGTATCACACATACAAGGACCTAAGTTGGCTTGGGTGCCTAAAGTTAAAAATTGAATTCATGTGTGTAGGTGAACTACAAAGCCGGAGGAAAGCATTGGGTACTCGATAGCGGGTGCACCCAACATATGACCGGCAATGATGGTATGTTCACCACCATAGAAAACCCCGACAATCATGAACAAGTCACCTTTGGTGATAACTCTAAGGGAAAGGTAATTGGGTTAGGTAAAATTGCTATTTCAAATGATTTATCCATTTCTAATGTTTTGTACGTTAAGTCACTTAGCTTTAATTTACTTTCTATTGCACAACTATGTGATCTTGGACTAACATGCACATTTAGCAAAAATGATGTTGTTGTGAGTAGTGAAACTAGCCAAGACATAGTCTTCAAAGGATTTCGGCATGGACATCTCTACCTAGTAGATTTATCCAACAAGAATGCTAGCTTATCCACTTGTCTTTTCACTAAGACAAGCTTGGGTTGGCTATGGCACCGACGCATAGCGCACATTGGGATGAGCAAACTCAAGAAGTCATTCAAGCTTGGGATGGTGATCGGCGTGAAGGATGTCACATTTGAGAAGAACAAGCTTTGTAGCGCTTGTCAAGCCGGGAAGAAAGTTGCTTCACACCATCCAATGAAGACAATGGTGTCAACCTCCAAGTCACTTGAACTACTCCACATGGACCTCTTCGGACCGTCCACATATCAAAACCTTGGTGGTAACCTCTATTGTCTCGTTATTGTTGATGACTATTCTCGCTATGCTTGGACTTTATTTCTAGGTGACAAGAGTGAAACTCTGGAAGTGTTCAAGACCTTCGCCAACCGCGCTCAAAGGGAATTTCAACTTCCCATCATCAAGGTCCGAAGTGACAACGGCACCGAATTCAAGAACTATAACATTGGGGAGTGGTGTGACCGTGAAGGCGTGAAACATGAGTTTTCGGCCACATACACTCCTCAACAAAACGGTGTCGTTGAAAGGAAGAACAAGACACTCATCACTCTTGCAAGAGCAATGCTTGATGACTACGTCACGTCGGAGAGGTTTTGGGCTGAAGCAATCAACACGGCGTGCCATGCCGCAAATAGGGTCTATCTCCATCGACTACTTCAAAAGACCCCGTACGAGCTTCTCATTGGGAGAAAGCCCAACATATCCTACTTTCGAGTCTTTGGATGCAAGTGCTACATCTACCACAAGAAAAGGCTCGGTAAGTTTGAAAGAAGATGCGATGTTGGCATATTCCTTGGTTATGCATCAAACTCAAAAGCATATCGAGTATTCAACCAAACCTCCGGTTTAGTTGAGGAAAGTTGTGATGTTGAGTTTGATGAATCTAATGGCTCCCAAGAGGAGAGTTTTGGTCATGATGAAATAGATGATGAGCCTCTACAAGAAGCCATGAAGAACATGACCATTGGAGACATCAAGCCCGGAGTTGAGGAGAGCCATGATCAAGGGGGAGCTTCAAGTTCCAACAATAAAACCTCTATGGCGCCTCAAGTTGACGAAGAAGAAAAGGATGATCCATTGCCGACTCAAGATTCACAAGCACAACAACATCAAGAGGAAAAAGAAGTCCATGATCAAGTCCAACCACAAGAGGAGCAACACGCATCACCTTCGCCAAGTGCTTCACAACCACTTATGAGGCATGGACGCATCTCCAAGGCGCATCCAATGGACCAAATCATTAGAAGTCCGTCAAGGGGTGTAAGCACACGTTCTCGCCACTTTGCTTCATTTTGTGAGCACTACTCGTTTGTTTCATGTGTAGAACCCACTCACATTGAGGATGCACTCCAAGACCCAAATTGGGTGATGGCCATGCAAGAAGAACTCAACAACTTCATCCGCAATGAAGTTTGGGTGTTGGAGGAGCGACCCAAGGACAAGAACGTCATCGGAACAAAGTGGGTGTACCGCAACAAACAAGACGAGAATGGCGTTGTGGTCCGCAACAAGGCTAGACTTGTGGCCAAAGGGTTCTCGCAAGTTGAAGGACTAGACTTTGGGGAGACATTTGCCCCGGTCGCCCGGCTAGAAGCCATCCGTATACTTCTTGCCTTTGCATCACATCATAGCATCAGACTTTATCAAATGGATGTGAAAAGTGCCTTTCTTAATGGTTACATTAACGAGCTTGTTTATGTTGAACAACCTCCCGGGTTTGAAGATCTGAGGAATCCTAATCATGTGTATAGGTTGCACAAGGCGCTCTACGGGCTCAAGCAAGCACCTAGGGCGTGGTACGAACCACTACGGGATTTCCTCATCATGCAAGGATTCAAGATGGGGAGGGTGGACACTACACTCTTCACCAAGGACATCAACGGAGATTTGTTCATTTGTCAAATGTATGTTGATGACATTATTTTTGGTTCAACTAACGAAGCTCTTAGCCATGAGTTTGGCAAAATGATGTCTAGGGAATTCGAGATGTCAATGATTGGAGAGCTCAACTTCTTCCTTGTATTTCAAATCAAGCAACTTCAAGAGGGGACCTTCGTCTATCAAGAGAAGTACACCAAGGACCTCTTGAAGAAATTTGAGATGGGAGATTGTAGCTCAAGAAGCACTCCAATGGCAACAAATTGTCATCTCGACACGGATAAGGACGGTAAACCTATTGATCAATCTCACTACCGTTCTATGATTGGTTCATTGCTTTATCTTACCGCATCTAGGCCCGATATCATGTTTAGTGTATGCTTGTGTGCTCGCTTTCAAGCGGCACCTAAAGAATCGCATAGGAAGGTGATCTTTAGGATATTTAGGTATCTTAAGCATACCCCTAGTATGGGCTTGTGGTACCCTAAAGGTGCAAAATTCCACCTCTTGGGATACTCGGATTTGGACTTTGCCGGATGTCGCGTGGATCGCAAGAGTACGTCCGGTGGGTGTCACTTGCTTGGGCGTTCCCTAGTATCTTGGTCTATCAAGAAGCAAAATTCCGTCGCCTTGTCCACGGCGGAAGCGGAATATATAGCAGCCGGTGCATGTTGTGCCCAAATTCTTTATATGAAACAAACCCTTTTGGACTTTGGTATTAAACTTGGTTGTGTGCCTCTCCTTTGTGACAATGAAAGTGCAGTTAAGATAGCTAAAAACCCCGTTCAACACTCCCGCACTAAGCACATTGATATTCGCCATCATTTCTTAAGGGACCATGAAGCTAAGGGAGACATCTCTTTGAGAGGTGTTAGGTCCGAAGAACAATTGGCGGATATATTCACTAAACCACTTGATGAGAAAACTTTTTCTAGGCTAAGAAGTGAATTAAATGTGCTAGATGCAACGAACGTCATGTAAGAATGCACTTCATATAGGTCTTGCCTAACTCTCAAAGGATAGGGGTGAGCAAGGGTTAGCTTGGGATGGAGGTTCTTTTGGGTTTTCCCAAGGTTTGGAGAGTGGTTCTCTCTGAAGAAGCCTTTGAAAGGTTCAAACTTGGCAAGATAGATTTATTTTATGCCTTGCATGATGCCTGCCATATAGACTTAAAATTTCTTGCATTATAACATGTTTGGCATTGCATACGGTAGATTGTCACAAAGGGGAACCCACCTCATGAGAAAGAGACTTGTTTGAAATGCAATATCTCAACTCATACAAGGTGGAAAGAACAAAATGTTAGGTGCGTTAATGCCTAGAGGAACATGCTTCAAAGAGATAGAAGTCTTCATACTCTAGCTCACAAAGCATGGGCCTTACATTTTATTTGGATAATTTCCTTCCCATTTTCTTACTTCGGTGTTCTATTTGGTTTAAGGATTAGCCAAGTTATTGGCATATTAGCATTTTTGAGGGGTAAGGGGTTGCCCAAAAAGTCCTAAGACATGTGTTTCTCATTGCTTGTTTGTTTGGTCAAAGGACATATATAGGATGTTATTGTTCTGTAGTCATCGGATTATCCGATGCATAGGTCAATTCCCCATCGGATCAATTGGTGTTCAATCTCCTAGGGCCAGTTCAGTCAGTATCTCAAATGATCCTACGAGTTCATCTTGAGAAACATCGGTCCATCCGATGTGTACAATTCTGGAACTGTGATCAATTCCACCGATGATATTCCCTCCCACGTCGGACCATACGGTGTCAACATTCCATTTTTGAACACCCTTACTGTACCATTCAACCGATGTTCCCATCCTTCAACGTCGATCCATCCGGTGTCAACGGCACTTTTCTGAAAAACCTTACTGTGGCATTCGACCGGTGCATCTATCGTTCATCATCGGTCCATCCGGTGTTAAAAAGACGGCTAGGGTTTGGGACCCACTATTTAAACGGCCGTACGCCTCCTCTCTCTCTCTTCCCGACCCCGTCACCTTCCAACGCAGCCGCCCGTCGCCGCCCGCCAATCTCCGGTCGCCGCCTCACGCACCGCCACCGCCGGACGCCGCCGCCGCCCTCCGGCCGCCGCCGCTCGCCAGTGCCGCTGCTCTCAACCGCAGCCACCGCCACCGCAGTTGCCGCCACCGCTCCGCCGCTCTCGCCCATCACCACAGTGCCGCCGCCGCTCCACCAAGCGCCGCCGCCGCTCTCCCCCATCACCACAGCACTGCCGCCGCTTCCTCCCGTACACCACCAGCCGCCCCACGCGCACATCTTGCCGTCGTGGTGCCTCCACGATCGTCGTCTCTAGGGTTTCCGGGTGCGTCATTCTCCGCGTTGCCATTCCGACTCCGTTCACGCGCCCGATCGCAATGGCTCGTTACAAGAAGAACAAGGGCAAGGCCATCGCGGAGCCGGCCACGAAGAAGCAAAAATTGTCCAAGGAGGAGAAGAAGGCGTTGATGGCCACTCGCCGCCGAGGAGCATGAGCGTGGCCGAGGAGGATCGTTGAGGATCCGCGAGGCTCGTCCGAGGCAGCCTCCTATGATCGATGACTCCAAGGCCGAAGAAGAGCCTGTAGAGCCTCTCGTCCGCCGGCGCTCAGCCCGGACCCGTGGGGGTCATCCTGCGGCAGCTCCACGTCCGAGACAGATGGATGCCAATCGTCGTGAGGACAGGGAGGCCCAGCGAGCCATCTACGAGATGGACACCGCTGTCCATGTCGCTGAAGCAGTCCGGTTGACCGACTACCAGAAGATGAAGGCCAAGCAGCTTCGCAGACTCAGGTGGAGTGTGCTGCTTGAGGAGTGGTACCCGCAGCCCAGAGAGGCCCTGGTGGACAGTCGTTTCTGGACTGTGACGCAGGCGTCCCTCTACGAGACCTACAGACCCCGAGGCCACAAGTTGTTCCAGCACAACTTTATGGATTAGCATCAGCTTGCCCTCGCAGCGGAGACGGAGATACGGCCCTACTTTGAGAGGTACAGAGGGCTGGTGCACCTGATGTCCTATGAGAGGAGTGCCTACGTGGAGGACAGGGTACGCGTGTTCTACGCTACTCTCTACGTCTCTGAGGGCAGAAGATCGATTGATTTCATGTTCATGGGACAGCACTACCACTTGACGAGGCAGACACTGGCACAGCTGCTAGGCGTGGACCTGCACGACACTTGCATGCATGAGAGAGTATATGGTCAGGCAGACCCGCCGAGGAGGCCGCTCACTGGAGGAGTGGCACCAGCTCTGGAGGAGATCCGTTCCCTGTTTGGCCCTACCTTCTCACCATACCAGCCGAGGGTACCGGCTCTGTTGACCCCAGCTGCACACACAGTGCACCTCGCCTTGCGCCGCACGCTCCTGCCGAGGTCAGGTTACTTGGAGGGGTTCACCAGCTTACAGCAGACTCTCCTGTTCTACATCATGAACGGGATGGAGTTCGACATAGTGGACATCCTCATATGCGAGATGGAGGACATGATCACAGATGGAGTGGGGATGATGAGGCAGCTCTTGTATGGATACTGGATCAGCTACCTGCTCACCATGATGGTCCCTGAGGAGTCCGCCGTGCATGACCACCTCACTGACGAGAATGTCACACGATTTAGCCACTACCGTGCTCCAGCTCCTGGAGACCGCCGCCTTGGCCGTCCAGTAGAGCGTCACGTCAGGGCTCGTCTTTCTAAGGAGGACTGGTCGGACTTGGAGAAGGAGGATGAGAGGCTAGCTGAGGCAGAGGCACATGGTGAGGACCTGCAGCACATATGGTCCGAGAGCGACACCGACGACAGTGTCGAGGAGTACTTTCCACCTCCTCCCTCACCCAGGCAGCACGACGCGGAGGCTGGAGGCTCTACAGTGCCACCACCTACTCCACCTCCCGTCACTGAGGCACAGGTCACTCAGCCATCAGAGCTGACTTCGCTCCTCCAGCAGATGGTTGAGCAGCAGCGTCTGGACAGGCTGGCAGCTGAGCAGGCCCGAGCGGAGCAGGCTGCCCGCCTCCTTGAGCTCCAGCAGCAGCAGCAGGAGATGCAGCATTAGATCGTCCGTGAGAGGCGTGAGGACACTGACCGGCTGACTGGACTCATCGACCGGATGCACCAGCGCACCCTCGACCAGCAGCAGCAGACGCAGCAGGCGATGATGGGCATCTTGGGGTTGATCACCAACCTCTACACCCAGACCGGGATTGCCCTCCCGCCGCAGCTACCAGGAGTCACTCCACCACCACCAGTCCTGGCTCCAGCTGCCGCTCCGGTGCCGTCTACGCTGATTCCCTCCATCAGCATGTCTCCACTTCTGGCTCCTGGTGCTCCAATTCACTCCCCGCTGCCGGCCACGACACTGTTTCAGCAGACGCCGGCCTCCGTCGTCAGTGCCCCTGTTCCAGCAGCTCCTTCACAGCAGGCACCAACGGTGGCTCCTACGGCTCCGGCAGCTCCTTCCACCGCTACTCCAGCCAGCAGCTCCGATGACAGCGACGGTGACCAGTTCGTCATCGCGCGTAGTACTCAGGATCCTTAGGCACTCGGATCCCTTTTTGGTGTCTTGATGCCAAAGGGGGAGAAGAGTTAGAGGAGTCAGGGGGAGGTCTGCTTAGACTCAGGGGGAATGTCTTAGTCTCAGGGGGAGTCTTTCTTATGAGTTATCTTTTGTAATTTGGAGTTTATCTAATTATCTTGTGTAATTTGATGCTTTTTGCTACTCATTTGGTGTTCATTGAGTACTCGTATGTTAATTAATCGATTGAGCTTATTTTGTGTTACTCACTTATTCACACTTGAGTTATTGATTGATTTTGAGCTTTCAAATAATAAGTGTGATATCTTGTATTCATTGCATATCCTTTAAGTTTCATTCCTTCAAGTTTCATTCTATCAAATTCATTACTATTGCGCTTTAAATTGTTGTGTTGTCATCAATCATCAAAAAGGGGGAGATTGAAAGCATCTAGGCCCCCATGAGGTATGGTTTCGGTGATTAATGACAACCATTGGATTTTACTAATGAATTTGTGAATGCAAGGTCCCCATAATCACTCAATAAAATGAAATCAATATGTCACTGGAGACCCCTAACAATCAATGTATGAGATCAAATCAATAATATGAAGACAAGAGGAGAAAGCTCTTATGTCAAAGTCATTCAACTTTGAATTGACAACATTCAATGCTTAAAGATCATCAGAAATGCCTTTGCAATAAATGTCAAAGAGGTCAATTGATCAAGACACAAAAGAATCACTTAGAAACAACTCAAAGCAAACAAAATCAACTCACCGGATCAACCGATGATACCTCAGAACAACACATCAGTCGAGTTGGTTCATCTGAAGAAGAAGACCTCAGAACAAAGCACTCACCGGATCATCCGATGTGAATGGCTCATCTACATTGGTCCATCAGTACAGTTTGCAATATCATTGGACCAATTGTGGCACCGGATCATCCGATCTACAGAGAAGCACACATCGGTCGATTACTCCAGTAAGCATCAAGTTAGAGAAAATTCTGGAGGAAGAGCCACTGGATCATCCGATGAGAAGACAGGATCAACATCGGTCTAACAACGGTCATATCTGACACAATGACGTCAGCTAAAGTAACTTGACCGATGATAACTAAAGGGGATACATCGGATCATCTGGTGTTCACAGTAAAGTTCTGTCAGCCTACTTTTCCAACGGCTATTTCGGGGAGGCTGGCTATAAATACCCCCTAATCCTGTCATTTCGTTAAGTCTTGATCACCAGACACTATCAACACATCCACAAGCATTCAAGACCAAGAGCAATTGTAAGTGCATCTAGGTCCCTTGTGGGTTTTGGTGGATTGATGATGAACCATTAAAGTGCTAATGAACTTGGTTGAGCATGAGCGCAGATCCGGAGTACGGAATGGAGCTTTGAAGAAAGACGGCAAAAGGAGAAAAGTTGTGGCGAAGAAGAATAGAAATAGGGTTTTCTATTTTCTCCTTGAGTCGTAGGAAAAATCGTACTATTAAGAGGGACACGACGTGTAGACACTTAGTGAGTCATTCGGGTGCTCAACCCCTTAGTAGAAGATTTTAGTAGGGCCTTTGTGGCTTGGGCGGACTTGTCTGACTTGTAATGTCAGACATGTCCGAATTCCCCCTGTTGGAATTCGGACATGTCCGAATCTGTAAGTCAGACTTGTCCGAATTGGCACTGGAAAGGTTCCAGTGAGAGTTCCACTGAAGTTTCGGACTTGTCCAAACCTGGGGGTCGGACATGTCCAAAATGGATCTGTTCCCAGGGACTAAGAAAAATTTTCTAAGTCCTAGAGAGTCAGACTTGTCCGAGGTCTATCTGCAGAATTTCAGACATGTCCGAGATTGTATGTCAGACATGTTTAAAGTGGCTTTGGTCAGACAAGTCTGAAGTGAAAGGCCTGACCTTTGAGGTCAGACATGTCCGACATTGTGTCAGACATGTCCGACGCGGGATGTGTCAAACGGCTCTAATGACTTTTTGGAGTATAAATAGGTGGTGGTTTCGACCCACCAGCAATGCCTAACACTCCAAAACAGTTCTGAACGGCCATTTGAACTCAAGAACCTCTCTCCACTTGTTCTTCACCTCTAGAGCCCAAATTCGAATTTTTGGGAGAGTGAAGACTGCCTTGTGAGGATTGGGAGAAACGGTTTGTTGAGGGGTTGAGCAACGTGTGATTCGCTAAGTTTCTTCGTGATTGCGTGTTTGTTGCTCTTGGGGTTCTCCCCTAGACAGTTAGGCGTCGCCCCGCGATTTCTTTGTGATCTCTTGTAATCGGGGAGTTTGTAACAATCTTTGTGATAGTGGAAGATCGGGAGTTGGCCCTTGGGGCAACTCGTGAGGGGAAGGCTAGAGAAGGCCTGGTCCCTTGTGGACTCCTCAACGGGGATGTAGGATCCTTTGTGGTTCCGAACCTCGGGATAAAATCATTTGTCTCTTGTTGTTCTTTCGTTCTCACAAGTTTTGATTCTAGTGTTTTTCCGCGTGCTATCTCTCCCTCAACTTTCTTTCTACTCCATACTTCGTGTAGAACTGCTAGGGATCGATATCTCTCACTAGATCGCTTAAAAATTGGATTTTTGGTCTGATCGTGCAGGTAAGCTCGGACTTATCCGACCCAGGTCAGACTTGTCCGACTTAGGTCAGACAAGTCCGACTAGAAGTCAGACAAGTCCGACTTCTCTATTTTCAGAACTCTGATTTAAGTTTAAATTATCGATTATCGCCTATTCACCCCCCCTCTAGGCCGCCTTTCAATTGGTATCAGAGCAAGTTTCTCCGGAAGAGACTAACATCTCGGAGAATCGATGGCGGAAGAAAGGAACAAGGATGATACCTCATATGTCGAGGGTGAAGGATCAATTGACAAGAACTACGACGTTCTTCTTGATGATCCGAAGGACGACGAAGAAACTCGCCAACTCAAGGTGAAGCTTCGGGAGAAGCTAGGGAAACAACCCAAGATCAACAAAGAGAAGGAGAAGAGTAACGATGACTATACTCAAACTCACTTTGATTATGATTGTCTTCATGCTAACAATCACTATTTGTCTATTCCACTTGGCAAACCTCCTCAATTCGATGGAAATGACTATTCAATGTGGAAACACAATATGAAGATGCATTTAATCTCTTTGAATCCTAGTTTGTGGCAGATTGTGCAAATTGGAGTTCATATGCCAAGGAATGAGGAAGACGTCACTCCACAACAAGCTATCCTACTTCATCGCAATGCTCAAGCTGTGGGAGTCATAACCTCATCTTTGACTCGGGATGAATTCAACCGAGTCGAAGGTTTGGAAGTGGCCAAAGATAATTGGGATAGACTCAAGACGGCGCACGAGGGCAACCGAGTCATCCGGGAGGCGAAGATTGAGATGATCGAAGGAGAGCTTGGGAGATTTACCATCATGGATGGTGAGTCACCCCAAGACATGTACAACCGCCTCAAGGTGCTCGTGAACAAGATTTGTGCCTATGGAAGCACTCGATGGACGGACCATGAAGTGGTGAAGAGGATGCTTTGGGCATTCATGCCTCGAAACATCGCTCTTTGCTCCTTGATCCGTGAAAGCCCCGACTACACCAAGATGACTCCGGAAGAAGTGCTTGGGAGGATAATCAACAATGAGATGATGGAGAAGGAAGCTATGTTCTACAACGATCTCCAAAAGCTTGCCTCATCAAAGAAGAAAGACATAGCCCTCAAAGCAACTTCCACATCCTACAATGAAGATTCAAGTGATGATGAGAGCATGGACTCTGATGAGGAAGAAGCTTTCTTCGTCAACAAGTTTAGAAGGATGATGAGAAGGAAGAAGGGAGGCTATCACCAAGAAGGCAAGAGCAAGGAGAAACTAAAGAAGAAGACTTGCTACAAGTGTGGTCAACATGGGCACTTCATTGCGGAATGCCCATACAATGAAAGCAAGAAGAAGGACGGCAAGACCCAAGATAAGAAGCTCTTCAAGAAGAAGAAGCCATCGGGACATGCCCACCTTGGAAGAGAATGGGACTCAAATGAAGATTCATCTTCCGACGATGAAAGGTGGCAACCATTGCCATCGGAAAGAGCTCAAGTGCAAGCAAGCTCTTACCCAACCTTGATGATTTCAAGTCCACATGTTTCATGGCAAAGGAGGGAAGGAAAAAGGTCAAATCTAAACCCACTCCCTCTATAACTTCTTGTGATGAACTTGATAGTGATAGTGAACTTGAATCCATGCTTAAAGGCTTAAGTAAGAGTGCCATGAGAAAGATGAACTTTTTTATGGATGAAATCTCCGAGAAGGAGGATCTCCTTGAGCGTCAAGAGGGCATGCTCATCCAAAAATTGGAGAGATGTCAAGAGCTTGAGGAGCTCCTCGAGCGTGAGAGAGAAAGAAGCAATGCATTGGAGCATGACCTTGCCATGTGCAGGGAAGCATGCTCAAATCTTAAGGACAAGACCGTTGAGCTCAAGGATGAACTTGTTAACTTGACAAAGGTTAACAAGATTATAGAGACAAAGGTTGAGTCACTTAAGATCAATGCACCTTCTTCCTCAAAGAGCTCATCTTCTCAAAAGATTTCATCCGAGGAAGTTCACACTTGCATGTGCTCAAGCTTGATCCTAAAACTTAAGGATGAACTCAACTTGGCACAAAACAAGCAAGCACCGAAAGGTGGCATCTTTGACAAGGAGAAGGTGGCCTATGCACGTAGTGCATATACCAATGTGAGACCTCCCCATGTCAAGGATGGTCTTGGTTATTCTCGGGAGCGGAGAAAAAATGCCAAAGCCCCCAAGAGTAACAAAGACTTGATTGTTTTTGTCAAGGAAGGTTCATCCGCTCAAGATAAAGGAAAGAACATTGTCTCAACATCTTATATGCCTAAAAATGAACCTCATCCTTTGTTCCATGACTTTGATGCTTCTTATGTTTTATTGAGGAACAAATTTGGCGAGACTTATGCTAGATATGTTGGGCCACTCCGCAAGAGCCCAAAGCCTTGCGTGTGGGTGCCCAAATGTCTTGTGACTAACATCAAAGGACCCAACTCCGTTTGGGTACCTAAAGGAAAGGCATAACTCTTTTTGTAGGCATACTCCTCCGGTGGATCAAATTGGGTGCTTGATAGTGGATGCACTAACCATATGACCGGAGAGAGGAAGATGTTTGTAGAGTACAAGGAAAATGAAGATCCTAGTGAAGGAATCTTCTTTGGAGATAATAGCCAAGGGAAAATCCTTGGCACCGGTAAAATTGCTATCTCCTCAAAACACACTCTTTCCAATGTGCTTCATGTTGATTCACTTGATTACAACCTCTTGTCTATTTCTCAATTATGTGATAATGGTTATGATTGTCTTTTTACTAACAACGGTGTGACCGTCTCAAGAAGATGCAACAACTCAATCGCCTTTAAGGGCGTACTCAAGGGAAAGCTTTACCTTGTGGATTTCTCCACGGATAAAGCCCAACTTGATACGTGCTTAATGGCGAAAACTAACATGGGATGGCTATGGCACCGAAGGCTAGCCCATGTTGGGATGAGAAACTTGCAAAAACTTCTTAAGGGGGATCATATCCGTGGACTAAAAGATGTTGTCTTTGAGAAAGATAGACCATGTAGCGCATGTCAAGCCAGAAAGCAAGTAGGAGCTCAACATCCATCCAAGAACATCATGACAACCTCAAGACCATTGGAGCTACTACACATGGACCTATTCGGACCGATCGCCTACATTAGCATTGGCGGTAACAAGTATGGTCTAGTTATTGTTGATGATTTTTCTCGCTTCACGTGGGTATTTTTCTTGCATGACAAAGGTGAAACCCAAGGAGTTCTCAAGAAGTTCTTGAGGAGAGCTCAAAACGAGTTCTCCTTAAGAATCAAGAAGATTAGGAGCGACAACGGAACGGAGTTCAAGAACACTCAAGTTGAAGACTTCTTGGATGAAGAAGGAATCAAGCATGAGTTCTCCGCTCCCTACTCCCCTCAACAAAATGGAGTAGCGGAGAGGAAGAATAGGACTCTAATTGAGATGTCAAGGACGATGCTTGATGAGTACAAGACGTCTGACCGGTTTTGGGCGGAAGCGGTTAACACCGCTTGCCATGCCATAAACTGGTTGTATCTTCATCGACTCTTGAAGAAGACCTCATACGAACTACTAACCGGTAACAAACCCAATATCTCATACTTTCGTGTTTTCGGGAGCAAGTGCTATATTCTCAACAAGAAGCCTAGGAATTCAAAGTTCGCTTCAAAATCCGATGAAGGTTTCTTGGTTGGCTATGACTCAAACACCTACGCCTATCGTGTCTTCAACAAGTCCTCCGGGATTGTTGAAGTAGCACATGACGTAGTGTTTGATGAGACTAATGGCTCTCAAGTGGAGAAAGTTGATAAGTGTGTGCTAGATCAAGAGGAGACTCCACAAGAAGCACTTAGGAGAATGGCACTTGGAGATGTGCGACCACATGATCCAAATGATCTTCAAGCAAGCGAAGAAGATGCAAATCCCCCACATGAACAAGATCAAGATCCTCAAGATGAATCTCAACAAGGTCAAAATCAAGGAGGAGGTTTGGATCAAGGGGGATATCAAGAAAATGATCAAGATGAAGACAATGATCGAGAAGCTCAACCACCACATCCAAGAGTTCATCAAAGCGTTCAACGGGACCATCCCATTGACAACATACTTGGAGACATCTCCAAGGGGGTAACTACTCGCTCACGTATGGCTAACTTTTGTGAACACTATTCCTTTGTTTCCTCTCTAGAGCCACGGAAAGTAGAAGAAGCTCTACAAGACCCGGATTGGGTAATGGCGATGCAAGAAGAGCTCAACAACTTCAAGAGGAACAAGGTGTGGGAACTCGTGAGGAGACCAAATGCAAATGTTGTTGGAACCAAGTGGGTGTTCCGCAACAAACAAGATGAACACGGGGTGGTAACAAGAAACAAGGCAAGACTTGTAGCAAAAGGATACGCTCAAGTCGAAGGTTTGGATTTTGATGAAACCTTTGCTCCCGTAGTAGGCTTGAATCTATCCGCATATTATTGGCTTTTGCTACTCACCATGATTTCAAGTTATATCAAATGGATGTGAAAAGTGCATTCCTCAATGGTCCAATCAAGGAGGAAGTGTATGTGGAGCAACCGCCCGGATTTGAAGATGAAGAGCATCCCGATCACGTCTACAAGTTGTGTAAGGCTCTCTATGGCCTCAAACAAGCACCTAGAGCTTGGTATGAGTGCCTTAGGGATTTTCTCACTCAAAATGGTTTTAAGATTGGGAAAGACGATTATACTCTCTTCACTAAGTATTTTGATAATGACTTGTTCGTATGCCAAATTTATGTTGATGATATCATATTTGGTTCTACTAACAAGACTTTTTGTGATGAGTTTTCCAAAATCATGACGGAGAGATTTGAGATGTCTATGATGGGGGAGTTGAAGTTTTTCCTAGGTTTCCAAGTAAAGCAACTCAAGGAAGGGACCTTCATATGCCAAACCAAGTACACTCATGACATTCTCAAGAAGTTTGGCATGGAGAAGGCGAAGCCCATCAAGACACCTATGGGAACAAACGGGCATCTAGGACTAAACGAAGAAGGAGCGAGCGTGGACCAAAAGGTATACAATTCTATGATTGGCTCTTTGCTTTATCTTTGTGCTTCTAGACCCGACATTTTGCTTAGTGTGTGCATGTGTGCTCGATTCCAAGCCACTCCAAAAGAGTGTCACTTGACAGCGGTTAAGAGGATCCTTAGGTATTTAGTTCACACTCCTAATCTAGGTCTTTGGTACCCTAAAGGATCCAAGTTTGATCTCGTCGTTTATTCCGATGCGGATTATGCGGGCTGTAGGGTAGATAGGAAGAGCACATCCGGGACATGCCAATTTCTTGGTAGGTCCTTGGTTGCGTGGTCTTCCAAGAAACAAAACTCCATTGCCCTTTCCACAGCCGAAGCGGAGTACGTTGTAGCCGGAAGTTGCTGTGCGCAGCTTCTTTGGATGCGACAAACTCTTAGGGATTATGGTTACAATCTGAACCATATTCCTCTCCTATGTGACAATGAGAGTGCCATCAAGATTGCTCACAACCCCGTAGAGCATTCTAGAACCAAACACATAGACATCCGTCACCATTTCCTATGAGACCACTCTATCAAGGGAGATATCGTTATCTCTCATGTTAGAAGTGAGAAGCAATTAGCGGATATCTTCACCAAACCCCTTGATGAGAGACGCTTTTGTGACCTAAGGAGTGAGCTAAATATCTTGGATTCTCGAAACATTGCTTGAGTCGTGCACATCTGATTGCTACTAGTTCTCAACTTCAAAATGTTGTGTGTTTTTCGAAAATATCATCTATTTTTCTTGAAAACTATGTTCTAAACTTCTCTTTGGTGAAAATGATCATAGTTTGATTGTTGGTTTCTTACTGATCATTCTTGTCAAAGATATTTTCAAAA
Source organism: Tuctoria greenei (assembly GCA_036927565.1). Classification (NCBI taxonomy): domain Eukaryota; kingdom Viridiplantae; phylum Streptophyta; class Magnoliopsida; order Poales; family Poaceae; genus Tuctoria; species Tuctoria greenei. The sequence continues at coordinate 123,983,754 of JAYESD010000006.1, forward strand.
AACTTGTCCAAAATGTCCATATATTCCCTTCTTTAGATCCCCAAGTGTTTGCACATTGCATACACTCAGGGGGAGTCGGACAAGTCTGACAAAATTCAGACATGTCCAAAGTGGGTTTTTATGTCTGCAGAGAGAACTCGGACTTGTCCGACGTCAAATTCGGACATGTCTGACGTGGGAAGTCCGAACCCCTTCAAATAGGCCGACGGTTTCCTTTCCTTCTCTCTCCTCACTTCAAACCCTAATCTCCATCTCTCTCAAACCTCCCAAGGCAATTCACATTGCTTTTTAGGCTCTTGTGAGGAGTTCTTGAGGGAAAATCTCCCTCGAAGTTGGAGGATTCACATCCCCTTCGGAGTTCTTCAATCCTTTTCTCCATCCGAAGGTATTTTTCCGCATCTTTCCTCTCAATTCTAAATCTAGCGGCAAGATTGCAAATTTATGCCCTTGAAATTGTTCCTAGGCATGTTTACAACCTTGTTGCAAAATTTGGTCGGTAGAAAAATTGATTTGCTTAGTTTCCTTAGCAATTAGGGTCAGTTCTGTACAGGTCGGACAAGTCTGACTCTGAAATTCGGACATGTCCGAAATTCCTGAGTCAGACAAGTCTGACTTTCCAGTCAGACATGTCCGATCCTGTATAACTCTGAGGCCTAATTTCTATCGAAACTATCAAGTTAATTGCTCTATCTCTCTTGCCTTGACTCTTACCTATCCTTGTATCTTTTTCTAGCTATGGGTCACGACAAAAGAGGCAAGGAGCCCGCGGGTCCCGATTCTTCGGCTCAACCATCAAAGCGACCAAATAAAGTGACTGTCAAGCGACCCACAAGCGGTCAGCTCACTATTCACAGCGGTCAGGGGGGCAGCTCGAGCTCCCAAGGGCAGCAAGAGATCGGTCCGTTGGTCGTGCACTCTCCAGTTGGTGACACTCGACGCACGACCGACAGGGTAAACTACCGGAGGAACATCCATGACACCATGCACATGAGAGATGTGCGGTGCTATGACCAGCCAAGGGAGAGCAAGGATCCCCGTTTCTGGTGCTTCTTCCACATGGATTACTACCGGTCAGTCCTCACGACCAAGAAGAACCCAGTCACGGAGATGCAGTGGGTGGATTGGAAGGCTGCATTGAAGAAGAAGGACTGCTACCTTCTCTTCAAGGGGGTGCTCGACGCTTGCGAGCACCACGGAGTTAGCGAGATCATGGGCCTCCAATACCCATGGAACAAGGAAGTCATCCTCCAATTCTATGCCACAGTTTTCTATTGGGTCGACAAGCTCGGCTTCACCTGGATGACCAATGGGGTGAAGTACGAAGTCAGCTATGAGGAGTTTGCCCGCATTCTTGGGATGGAGGACAGTCTGCAGCACTCACTGAAGATCCATGAGATGGATATAGTGAACCTCCTCGAGATGGAGAGTTTCTATGAGGATGGGTATCCATCCGACCCTCCTCATATCCACGGCCTCAAGCCATTCCATGCCGTGGTGAACCGTCTAATCAGAAAGACCCTCTCGCCCAAGGATGGGGATGCCAACAGGATCAATCACAACAGCAGAAATCTGATCCAGCTCTTGGCAGGGGAGCAACAATTCAACGCCTTTGACTATATCTCGAGGAGATTTACCTTGCCTCGGAGACGCCAGCTAGGTCTTGCTGCTATGCCCCGTACCTGATGAAGCTAATTGAGACGGTGTCCAGGAAGAAGTTTGTGAAGGATGTGCCTCATAGGTGCCTCGTGCCTCAGAAGCCTTCCAAGCTTCATCGCCCGATTCGAGCAGCTGCACCGGCACCAGCAGAGGGAGGACCCAGCTCCTCGAGGAGGAAGTCTGCACAGCCTCCCAGCTCATCCTCCGTGCCCCAGCAGCAGCCATCTTGCTCCTCAGGACTGCTCAAAATCCTGAAGTCGATCTTCACCGTCTGCTGGTCGACTCACCGCTTGGCAAAGAGGAACCAGAGGGACCTCGCGGCCATCAGGGAGCACCTCCAGCTTCCTCCAGTCGGCGACGCCAGCTCAGACGAGGAGCCACCGGAGTTTCCGGAGCTCACCAAGGCGGAGATGGCGTTCTTCACCAGCACTGGCGCCTCTTCTTCAGCACCTCCTGCAGCTCCCGATGACTCCAGAGAGGAGAGCGACTACGAGGAGGAGAGCGGCGACGATGGCAGCGACGACGACGAGGAAGACACCGAGTAGACTAGGTCTTAGTGTCCACTTTTCTCCTTTTTGGTGCCTTGATGCCAAAGGGGGAGAAGTATTTGTCTCTAGTGCCTTTTCTTGGACATGGACATGTATCTAGTCATATTTTCTATCGTGGTGTGTCTTGTACTTATTTATTACTCGTTTATGACTGTTAACGCTTAATGATGTGTGTTGATGCCTTATGATAATCATTATGATGCTTCATTGATCTCGTGTGCATTTCTTCATATTTATCATGTTGTTGCACACACACGAGCATATAGGCACCCCACGACGATTGAGTGTATATGAGTTGTTTTTTTTTTGTTATTCCAAAAGCTCATATACACTTGAGACTCAAAACTTCTATCAAATCTTATTTTTGTCGAAGACCTTAGTTGGTTGTCATCAATCACCAAAAAGGGGGAGATTGTAAGTGCATCTAGGTCCCTTGTGGGTTTTGGTGGATTGATGATGAACCATTAATGTGCTAACGAACTTGGTTGAGCATGAGCGCAGATCCGGAGTACGGAATGGAGCTTTGAAGAAAGACGGCAAAAGGAGAAAAGTTGTGGCGAAGAAGAATAGAAATAGGGTTTTCTATTTTCTCCTTGAGTCGTAGGAAAAACCGTACTATTAAGAGGGACACGACGCGTAGACACTTAGTGAGTCATTCGGGTGCTCAACCCCTTAGTAGAAGATTTTAGTAGGGCCTTTGTGGCTTGGGCGGACTTGTCTGACTTGTAATGTCAGACATGTCCGAATTCCCCCTGTTGGAATTCGGACATGTCCGAATCTGTAAGTCAGACTTGTCCGAATTGGCACTGGAAAGGTTCCAGTGAGAGTTCCACTGAAGTTTCGGACTTGTCCGAACCTGGGGGTCAGACATGTCCAAAATGGATTTGTTCCCAGGGACTAAGAAAAATTTTCTAAGTCCCAGAGAGTCAGACTTGTCCGAGGTCTATCTGCAGAATTTCAGACATGTCCGAGATTGTATGTCAGACATGTCTGAAGTGGCTTTGGTCAGACAAGTCTGAAGTGAAAGGCCTGACCTTTGAGGTCAGACATGTCCGACATTGTGTCATACATGTCCGACGCGGATGTGTCAAACGGCTCTAATGACTTTTTGGAGTATAAATAGGTGGTGGTTTCGACCCACCAACAATGCCTAACACCCCAAAACAGTTTTGAACGCCCATTTGAACTCAAGAACCTCTCTCCACTTGTTCTTCACCTCTAGAGCCCAAATTCGAATTTTTGGGAGAGTGAAGAGTGCCTTGTGAGGATTGGGAGAAACGGTTTGTTGAGGGGTTGAGCAATGTGTGATTCGCTAAGTTTCTTCGTGATTGCATATTTGTTGCTCTCGGGGTTCTCCCCTAGACGGTTAGGCGTCGCCCCGCGATTTCTTTGTGATTTCTTGTAATCAGGGAGTTTGTAACAATCTTTGTGATAGTGGAAGATCGGGAGTTGGCCCTTGGGGCAACTCGTGAGGGGAAGGCTAGAGAAGGCCTGGTCCCTTGTGGACTCCTCAACGGGGATGTAGGATCCTTTGTGGTTCTGAACCTCAGGATAAAATCATTTGTCTCTTGTTGTTCTTTCGTTCTCACAAGTTTTTATTCTAGTGTTTTTCCGCGTGCTATCTCTCTCTCAACTTTCTTTCTACTCCATACTTCGTGTAGAACTGCTAGGGATCGATATCTCTCACTAGATCGCTTAAAAATTGGATTTTTGGTCTGATCGTGCAGGTAAGCTCGGACTTATCCGACCCAGGTCAGACTTGTCCGACTTAGGTCAGACAAGTCTGACTAGAAGTCAGACAAGTCCGACTTCTCTGTTTTCAGAACTCTGATTTAAGTTTAAATTATCGATTATTGCCTATTCACCCCCCCTCTAGGCCGCCTTTCAGCAATCACCTCCACATCATTTCGATCACCTTTACACCAAGAGTTAGGCTAGAACTAGCTAGAGAGAGAGAGCTTGTGTGCCTCCATTCTGGGTGAGTGGACTCCCTAGGATAGTGAGAGAGCCTCAAGGGAGTGCCCTTGGTGTTTGTAACTGTGAGGGGACTTCTGGAGCTTGCCAAGGCGTTTGTGGAAGCCCGGAAGGTCGAAGTTGTACAAGGCTTGAGCTCCACCTTGCCAAGGGAGGCAAACGGAGAGGAATAGTGAAGACCCCTCGTCTCGGTGACTTGGGTGTGGCAAAACCCTTTGGTGGGTGCCACAACGTGGATGTAGGAAGATCTTGACGATCTTGCCGAACCACGGGATAAATCCTCGTGTCTCCTCGGGAGTTTGCATCCTTCTCCCTTCCCTTACTTTTATACATTTTATATTCCGCGAAGTTTCTATCTACTAGAATGCATAGATAGTTTGCGTAGGGAATTGGGCTTTAGAAATTAAGTTTTATTGCTTAGAATTTTTCAAAAGAAGCCCAATTCACCCCCCCCCTCTTGGGCATTCGGTCTTTACAGGCTCCCGGCACCAGGGGCGGAGCCTCTACCGACTCCTGAGCTGGGCCGACGCTTGGCACCTCCATCGGGGCCTCGGGGGCCACTAGCTCCGGCACTGGAGCCCCAGCCACCCCCGCGTCAACAGACAGAGCCCTCGGATCAGGCGCAGTCGCACTTGGGGTTGCAGCCGCCCTCGTGTCGGTCGGAGCCTCCGCAGTCGTATGGGTAGGTGCAGGAGTTGAAGCTGAAGCGCCTACCTGCTCAACCTCCCGTGTCGCCAGAGGTGTAGCGGTCATCTCACCTTTCTTGGAAGCGCTGCACAATCAAGATAGAAATGTTTAAAGGGTGACCTTGACCTGAAGAGGGATCAAAGCAAGGATCTCGATTGCTTACCTTGGGAAGCCCCAAGTACCGCAGACAGAGCCGCTTCTGGGTAGGGCCGGAGCTGGAGCCTGAAGGACTCGATGTGGCCGGAGCCTCAGGCCTCTCAGAAGCTTGGACCGGAGCCAGAGCTAGAGCCTCCCTGGCCGGAGCAACCCTTGTTTGAGGGGGACCTCCAGAGCTCGGTCTCATACTTGGCACCGTGGCAGGAGGTGGCCCCCCGGAACCAACGCCCACCGGAGGTCCTGGAGCTGGATGAGGTGGCTCCCCGGAGGCACCAACGTGACTTCCATCACCCCGCACTAGTTTCCTCTTGCGACTGGAGGGTTCTGTCGGAGCCTCGCCCTTGCCGGAGTTGGCGACTCCATCCCCCTGGCTAGGGGGAACTGGGGCTGATCCCCCGGAGCGGTGGTTGCTGGAGCAACCTTCCTCGTCGCGACTCCGATGTCATCCAGCCTTGGCATCAGCTTCTGGAGCTCTCGGCGGAACTCAGGAGCCAGGTTCAGGGGTGGAGAGGATGCTGGAGGCGCCAGGGACTCAAGCGAGAAACTGGGCTTGCTCTAGAACTTATTCAGCAGCTCCTTCAGTGCTTCATCCTTCAGTTGGGTGTCAACATCTCACGGCGTGAATGTCCACACCATCCGTTCCCTGAACTTCAGTGGTGCCCACCTGTTCCTCAGGAAGTTCCCGAAGACCATCTGGGGGGTCACTCCACCATCTACGCAGCCTTCGATCCTTGCCACAATAGGCTTGTACGCCGACAGCAGCTCCGGGACCTCGTTCCAGAGGTCGATGTCCACGTTCGGGAGGCTCTCTGGCAGCTCCAGCTTCTCGTGCCAATCCACAGTGATGATCGCCCACTCCTTCTTTCAATTGTCCCATTTGCTGGAGGAAAAGGTGTCCAAGTACTTGAAAGGGGAATGCTTCCATTTCACGAAGTAGTACATCCCAATCAACTCGTTCACCTTCCCGATGGTCTGCAGGGTGAAGACATTCCGAAAGAGTTCTAAACTGGTTTGCACCCCCACCCACATCTCGTAGAAGTGGACAAAGATAGCAACCAGCAGAACGGAGTGGGGCCCGAGGAAGTGTAGTTGGATGTCGTAGAACTCCAGCAATGTCATTAGGAAGGACGAGAAGGGGGGAAGCAGGCTGACCATGGCGTATCCTTCAAAGAAGACCATGTCGCCGGTGTTCTTCTTTTCGAAAGGAAGCTTGCTAATGCGGATCTTGCCGTTGAAGGACTCATGGGACCGTCCCATGTAGGCTCGGACCTTCTTCAGCCCCTTCTCGGTCTTGATCTTGCTGGCGGGGAGACCCAACTCCATGGCAACGAGATGGAGGAGGGAAAGGTTGGATGTGCGGGGAACTAGAGCTCAAAGTTGAGGGATGCGAGAAGGCAGTAAGGACTTAATCACGGGTGCAAGTGGAGGCGTGGAGAGTATGTGACCTGTGCTAGTCTCCTTCTTAAGTATAGATTTGCGACGTTTGGAAGAAAACCACAGGCACCAAGGTACTGGGGCTACCCGTGCTATGACTGGTGGGTCAAGATCCTGAATCAGCGGAAATACTGAGTAACCGCCTCAAGGCAGCCGTTTTCGTAGGTGCGAGTTCAAAACTCAAGGGCGGTGACTTAATGGGCGCGCGGAACCGAAATAGATTTCGTATCGGTAACCGGTGCCAATTGATGGTGCAATATCCGCAGACAAAGATTTTGTCACCCGCATTGAAGGGAAGTCTTTAAAGCCACAGCACGAAGATTCAAAATGGTCCCACCTCAGGTATAACCATCTTACCAAGGAAGTTCCTCCCTGAGATGGTCCCGGGGGCCACTGTCGGTGCCTGGCAAACTGGGTATCCCTGGGTACAGGGATAAAAGCACGTTGGGCCCCAACGCCCATGGGGGCGAGATCTGACATGGGCCCAGGGTGCGGCACGACAAGCGGTGTAGCGGTGTCTCCCATCGAGGGAAAATCCAGTGCCACCATGTGGCCAGCAGCGCTGGGTCCATCGTCTTGCCGAGGGAAGGTCTAGCATGTTCGCTAGGTCAGTAGCCCCGGAACTCCCCTCGTGGGGAGAGGGTCCGGTACTGTCACATCCCCGGCAGCTCCGGACTCGACCTCCCGGACCCGATCATCCCGCTGAGGGAAGGACCAGGAGCTGCCACGTGCCATGCGGCACTGAGCCTGAGCCTTCCCTCGGAAGGAGTAGTAAAGGGAGGCATGCTCGGTGCGCCTAAGCTAGAAGGACGCACACGTTCCCTAGGTAGGCGGGAGCTCGCACTCATAAGTCAAGAGGACAATGGTCGATCCTGTCATGACTGGTCAGAGCCGAACTACTATGTACGGCGGACCAATGAGAGGCCATGACAAGACAGACAAGACACGGCCGACCATGATGAGGGGCTATATGTAGCCTGGCAGCAGGGCATGACCAGGCGGCATATTGAAACCGTTGTCAGGGGATAGCATTTACTCCTAAATCTTAGGATGGATTTGGTGACTCCCGTGGCCACCTGTCGGGCCCTGGACCCCACCTGTAAGCTGCTTGGCCTTGGGATATAAAAGGACCGAGCGGCCACGAATTCAGACAAGCTCTCTCAGACTCAAGCTATACATCACACAAACCACCGTGGAGTAGGGTATTACGCTCAAGCGGCCTGAACCACGTAAATCCCTCGTGTTCATCGTCCACTGCGCTCGATCTTGCTAGGACTAGGCCCTCGAATATACATCAAACCTCCGCGGACTACTCCCGAGTAGGTCCAGGGGAGGTGTCAGTTCAGACACCTCGACAAGCATGAGAATTGGGGTCAAAAAAACTGGATCTTGTAACTCGTTCATGCAAGCTTCTAATTATCTGTTGCGGGGGATGATTCTTGTAAATCCGTAGGGGGACAGATGTCTCACAAGCTTCTTCTTTATCAGGTTCATCACAGATTGATGATCTTGTGGCTTGTGGACGATCAAGACCAGCAGAGGTGGTAGTCGGAGCTTGTTCAAAGTTCGGAGCAGGACACGTTCCAGCTTCGGAACTATCAGGCAGTATCACTGACTCTTCTTCTTCTTCTTCTTCTTCTTCTTCTTCTTCTTCTTCTTCTTCTTCTTCTTCTTCTTCTTCTTATTCAAAAATACCCTCCCGCATAGGATATGTATCTGATCCTGTAGTACTGGTGCTAGTACCTGGGCTAGCTTCATCAAAAGGAACTTCACAAGTCTCTATAATTTCGGTAGTTTCCAATAAAAGCACACGGTAACCTCTAGTATAAGATGGATAACCAAGAAACATGCCATCTCATAAGGTTCATAAGGTGTTTTACCTAGTTTAGTACACAAAAAAACCCTAAAGTGTAAAACACAGGGCCTATGTCCAAACCAAAGTTCATAAGGTGTTTTACCTAGTTTAGTACACACAAAAATACAGTTTGAAACATAACAAGTTGTTGCAATTGCATTTGCCCAAAATTTTCTAGGAGTTTGATATTCATAAAGCATGGTCCTAGCCATCTCAACTAAGTTATGTATTTCCTTTCAACAACACCGTTTTGTTGAGGAACATATGATGAAGAAAACTGATGTTCTATTCCATGTTCAGTACAAAAGTGATTGAATGATTGATTTTTAAATTTAGTTCCATTATCACTTCTGATTGCTTTTAATGATCTTGGGTGATCAATTAATAGTCTAAGAAATAAAGTCCTAAAATGAGTAAAAGCTTCATTCTTAGATGCCAAAAAATATACCCAAGAGTATCTGGAATAGTCATTAACAATTACTATCACGTACCATTTACCTCCAAAGGATTATACATGTGTCGTTCAGTTGTCATAGTCATTGAGAGAGGAGCATGTGAACCTGCAACCATCTTAGCATATCTACACGAAGAGCATACAAAATATTTGTCTCCTTTGAGTTTAGGCAAACCACGTATGCGATCAAGAGCACTAACACGAGTGAGGTGATCAAAGCCTGCGTGACCAAGTCTACGATGCCGGAAAAATAAACCTTTTGAATCATTGGCAACTAGACACCTATGCTCAGAAGTTGACATATCAAAATCAGCTTTAAAAACTCTTCCAAAACGAGGCATGTTAAACAAAAGCTCACAATTTGAATCTACAACTTTGCAACAATTTTTAGAGAAAATTATTTCCAAATTTTCATCAAGCTATTGAGAAACAGAGAGCAAGTTGTATTTTAAATTTTTAACAAGTGCCACATCTTTTAAAGTGTCGTGGTCATTACCCTAACCGATCCTTTAGCAATAATAGGAGTCGAAGAATTATCGGCGAAAGTAATATTTTCTACACATGACACAAAAGAGAGGAGGGGGACCATTCTCTGTTACCGGTCATGTGGCGTGAGCATCCTGAATCCACAATCCATATGTTCTCCTTCCTCAAGCGTGAAACCTATACAGAAAGACAATACATTGTTGACTCAATACTGGGGTTAGTCAATAAGCATTTGGGAATCCAGTATTGAGCCATGCGACGTCCAGTATGAACAACACGCGAAGGCTGTGATAAAACATCATATTTATGAGTCAAGGGTTGAGGTCTTCTGTTCTTAACTACTGATTTAAAATTTGTTACTCGTTTAGCACGAAAACCAGTAGCTTCGGAGTTAAGAACAGTAGTTCCAAAGGAGAAAGTTGAAGCTCCAGATGCAAAGACTGAAGTTCCAAAGAGAACAACAGAAGGTCCGGGAGCTCTCGGAGCTATCAGAACTACCAAAGCCGCCTTTGCAGATTTCTTACCAGAAGGTCCGGAAGCTACTTTTTCAAATTTCTAACTCACTAAAGCAGGTTGCATGTTTCTAATTTTAGGTTTAGCATGCATAGAAGATTTAACATGAAAGTTATGAGATCTAGCAAACACTTTATCATTTTTAATTTGTTTAGCTAGTCTATAACAGAAATCTACGACATGACCATCTTTATCACAATAAGTACAATGAAATTTTATTTTGTAATCATGTCTAGATGAGAATATGGTATTAAAAACAGAATTAGGAAGCATTCCTACAGATTTAGAAATCACATCCTTTTGTTTAGGGACAATTTTGATTAAACCTCTTCCAAATGATCTTACAATGTGAGGTGGATGTGTTTTAGAGTAAGTATGGGAATCAAAACCTAAACCAGTTTTATCATTGCAAGGTTTAAAAGAATTTAACAGCAAGTTTAGATTCTTGTTCCCATTGTAGAACCGCTCTAGTATCTTATTTTTATTGTCAAGTTCTTTAGATAAAACTAGGCGGTTGTGACATGAAGTTTTTCCTTTTAGTTTGCAATTGAAACAATATTTAACTTCATGAGAACATAAAGCATTGTTAAGAATGGAAATTTCATTCATTGCATCTTTTAGGTTCGTGTCAAGATTGTCACATGCAGAAAATGTAGATCATCTATAGAACAAGAAGCATATTTTAAATTTTTAACATTAAAATCAGACAACTTTTTGTTCTTTTCAATTTCTTCATCAAGTCTATCTAGAGTGGAGGAGTGTGCACTCCTTAATGTGGACAATTGTTCATATATTAAGTCACATGAGGGACATGCATCATCACTGGGAATCAAAGTTTTTAAACAGTTGATTTCAGATTCTAGTGATTCAATTTTAGCAGCATTATCCCTAAGCTTTTTGTCCTTTTTCTTGACAATGATAGTTGCATGAGAAATTGCATCACACATTTCATTACAGGCAAAACATACCTCATCGTTGTCACTGTTGTGTTCTGCATCCTCTTGACTTGATCTTGATCTTGTTTTGCCCGCCATGAAGCATAAGTTGGCTATATCGTCATCATCTTCATCACTTCCAATGTCCACATCACTTGAACTGAGATCTTGAAGTGCGGCGATGAAGCTGTTTATCATCTTGCATTCTATGGAACCCTTCTTTTTCTTGTTTGAGTTTCGAGAGGTGGTCTTAACTTTGTTCTGCTTCTCTTCATAGGTAGTCAACCTGAAAGGTTAGGGCATTTTATATGAAAGTGTCTTGTCTTACCGCATTCAAAGCATCATTGAGGTCCGGAGCTTTCTCTCCTTCTAGTTCTCACATTTTGCAATGCTTTTGAGAACCGAGTAGAGATGAGTGCTAGCTCCTCTTCTGGAAATTCTTCAATTTGTTCCAGGGTTAGTGAAGACAGCAAAGCAAGAGTATTGCAAGATGATAATTGGTCGGAGCTAGGCATATCACGTTGTGAAATGAATGCAATAGACTTATTTGGATTCTTTCACGATAAAATGTCAATTTCATGAGTTTTTAGTTTAGAGTAAAGTGTATCTAAAGTAATAGTACTCATGACAGTTGATTCGCGAATGGATGTTACTTTCGTCTCCCATATTGTGATGTCTGATGCACTAAGGAGTTGCCTAGCATTCTCAGCATCAGAAAAGTTTACGTTGACACTACGTAGATTACTGAGAATTTTATTAAATCGTACAAAAAGTTAATTCATGGACTCACCAGTTTGCATCTCAAAGCGCATGTATTCCTTTTTGAACATATCTTGTTTTACCTCCTTGATTGTGTTGGATCCTTCGTGATAATCACAAAGAGCTCTCCAAACATCGTATGCTGATCGGAGGGGCGACACGATCAAAGTCGCTTTGAGTGAGTCCCTAAATGATCAAGTTACGAGCTTTGTTGTTGTTGTCAACGTACCGTAGATTCGTAGCCGTAACTTGATCGTTTGGTGGCACTTTATAAGACTTGTATACCTTTTCTCATATCGCGAAGCCTTGTGCCAGGATGAAAGCCTCCATGCGTGCCTTCCAAACCTGAAAATCAATACCACTAAACACACAAGGTTTGACGGAGTATTTCTCCATGATGATTAGTCAAAACACGTGCAAATCAAAGATATTAGAGCACTGCGGCTCTGATACCAATTGTAGGATGGAAGAGCACATGAAAAGCTACCAAGGGGGGTGAATGGTAGATTTAAACTTTTTCAGCGGAAGCAAAGAAACTCATATAGATCCAAAACCACAAATCCAATGACCGTGAAATTTTTGCAGATGATAGATAATCAAGTTGTGAAGACAACCCAAAAATAATCACATCAATTGGATCTGTAAAACTCGAGTTATAATAAAACCACCGAAGAAAGGTAGTGTTGTGCAGAAACTTCGACGAGAAAAACTTGTAGACAACAAGTCGGACGAACAAGGCACAAAAGTTCCTTTAAACTACGATCTTTATTCAATAGAACACAAGAGGAACAACCCAAAAGTCGTCTATCACGAGCTCTGGCCTCCCTTGCTTATATAACCAGCCCGAAGGACAACTCAACTCAAACTAGGATTCTAATCCTACTCTGATCACGAATTGCAACTAACCATAACTGCTCAAGATCTTCCTATTCATAGATAGAAACAATCTCAAGACTTCCTAACAAACTTAGGAATGTATTTCACATTCCTAAAACAACTTAACTTCGTGTACCACTGTTGACGGCTCCTAAGGTATACTAACAAATCATCCCCGACAATAGTGCCAGAAATGCTTGTTGGTATTTCTTATGCACCATTAACTAAACATTTACAACTGATGTGTCAGAAATGCTTGTTAATGGTTCTATTGGATCACAGAGTGAATTCTGCAAGCGCGCGGAGGTATCATTGTAGCATTTCCCCTTAAGAGAGTATTCCCAAGGGTGTCATTTACTTGATCTCAAAGGAAGGCAAGGTAGAGATATAACAATCATCAAGTGGAAAGGGTAGAAAGCTCTAGGTAAGAATCTAGTAAGGATGGATAAAATAATAGTGGAGGTAGTGTGACACACACAAAATCTTTCAAGTCTAAGGGAGGTAAGAGGATCCTAGAGGTTAGTTAAGGTTGAGAGTTATGAAGGTACTCGTACTATGATCTATTGTACATATACATAGTCTAAACTAATTATTCATAAGCTAGATCAATAGTGAATACTTATGCTACGTGGTTCAACACATCGGGCACGGGCTTACCCCTAGCAAGACTAGGGCGACTCCCGCCAAGAGCCTGTGGCATAGCCGAACGTGGAGGATTACAAAGGACAGATAGGACTGTCACCACCTACTGCCTACCTCTTCAATCCGTGGGTCTACGAGACATCCAATGCTACTTAGCTATCCTAGCACCATGCTAGCATATTAGGTAATTACCTTAAGAGCCTAGGCACAATCCATCCTAAGGCAATGAATTGAATCATCATTGAACCAATATTGATACACAACATAATTATCCATACTAACCTAGTTATGTTATAATTAACTAGACTATAGTGGGGGTCTATAGGTTCTATGATAATGAGATATGTTCATGATGAAATAGTCATAGAAGCTATACCTTCCACATACATGAACTCCACAATCAAACAAGAAATGCTTTGCCCAAGTATATGTATAAGTAGAGACTAAAGATACTATCTTTATTATGCATAAAGTCACAATTACAAGAAAGAATACATGAGCCATACCTTTCCCAATGTAGGATTGGGAAGAGAGAGACTCCTTACTCCTTTCCCAATTTGGACTTGGGACTGGAGACTCTCCTCTCTACAACCTAACTCCTCTAAGACTATGGATGATAGTGTATACAATAGAGATGAAGCTCAAGTGGTGTGTGTTGAAGTGAGGGGTAGGGGGTCCTATTTATACTAGTGTTGAGGTCGGTTCCCGCCACCAAAAGCGCGCGAGTCAGTCACCATTGACTCCTTCAAGCCAGGAGGAGCCAACAGGCGTCGTTTGACCGCGTTTGGCGCCAGGAAGAGGTCGGCCGAACCAGGGGTTTGGCCGACGTGGTCAGCACTCCAAACGCGGAGTGCTTCCTCCACGTGGCTGCCAGGTGGGGCCCCTTGATGTATATGGGTGATACACCGTCGGATCTCCTCGGATACTTCTGTTTGTGGGCCATTTGATCCATGGGATGCCACGTGTCATCGCCTGATTGGCTGGGATGATATTTTATAGGATTGGTCCCTCTACATTTCCTCATTTCATGCATAAAATGTTGCATACACATATTTCTCCAAGTCCAAGTGGAATTGGGTTAGATAGAGAGGTGATGTGTGCAAGAAATGACAAATCCTTCACATAATTGAGTTAAATTGACGGATGAAATTGGTATATAACAGCCGTCAACAAACTCCCCCAAGCTTATCCTTTGCTCGTCCCGAGCAAAGTCAAGACTTTAGGTTGATGATCAGGAGTTGCTACAATGTCTTATTTTCAAAAGTATCTAATGCACAATAAGATACTCTACCTAGTATTGCAGAAATTGGCTATGATACTCTACCCTTCTTAAGTTATCATGGGGCTTATGCTTTCTCATATTCATGAGTAGTTGAAAGGTAGAATAGCAAATGGAGCAAACATAGCCTAGAAATCAAGTTCCACTTAAATCCCAGAGAATTCAGTTTAGATATTAAGTGCCTCAATTTGATTCTATCAGTCACTCCTTTATGGATAGTGGAAATATTTCCTCACCCAAGTATTGTGCCTCTACTATTCCTACTCATTGGATATGGCTTGTATGTGGAGCTTGGTAAGGAAAGTAAGTAGGCATATTTGCATCACATATATTGCTAAGTCAAAATAGTAAGCCTTAGGATAATTCAAATCAAAACTTTTTGATTCAAGACTAGTGTATGTGTGATGAAGTGGAAGTGGATGTGGATACTTGAGATAACTCCTTTTTGGTGTAACCTCTCTTTCTTTTGCAGGGATGAAACATGGCTACTTTTCTTTTTTTCTTTTTTTTCTCATGCTTATGATGTAAGCATGCCTCTTTTTTTTTCATTTTCTTTTTATAGCCATGTCTTCTACTCCCTTTCTTTGCAATGAATTTTGAAGAGAGTGCTAAACATGAATAACATGGAGTTTCTCTTTTTATTGTGGTATGGTGGATATGATGGACGTTTTGCTTACTTCTAGTGTAGAAGTATAGCATGTGCAAGTGAAGTCTTGAATTCAAAAAGAGTTGAATGATTTCTCACATAGGTCTATACTAGTTTGACTAGGCTCAATGTGAAAGCAACTAGCATATGCATAAGGTTTTGTCTATGTATAAACATCATGTGGCTTTGGTAGGTATTTCCAATCAATTGAGGGAAACTTAAATCTTTTTAGAATTTCTCCGGAAATCTAAGTTTTACTTTCAAACTAGGACTAGCAGCCCTATTACCAATTCTAATCTCACAACAACCTAGAATTAGATCAATCTTTTGCTACCCACAACTTCCAAATTAAGGTAAAAGTAATTCAAACCAATGAAAGCAATATTCGAAGAGTAGCAAGTTGTAAACCAGAGACTTAGGAAAATAAAACAGAGCAATTATTCATCATTTCATCTATGTGAATTCTAAATCATTCTTACCGCACATCTTTATTTGATGAAAGCAAATCTAACCTATATATATTTTTTTTGATGCAAGGTGGATGATGGATGGATGGAAAATAAATATGCAAGGAATGTGATACATGTTACCTCAAGTGGGGTCCCCCCCCAAGCTTGTTCATCAACTACCTCCGTGATAAGGGTTGAACCCTTGATGACGGAAGTACGCTGCAAGATTGGCTTGTTGTTGTTGTTGTAGCGCCGTGTTGAAGTTGGTGAATTGAGCATTCATGTGTTGTTGCCAATCCTGGGTACCTTGAACATGCTCTTGGAGTGTGCTGTAGATGTCACCCGTTCTCACTTCAAGTTTTCCTATACGTCTAGTGAGGTTCGTCATTACTTGGCTATAGTCATGATGACTTCTAGCCGAAAAGGAACGACGTCCTCTCATGGACGTTGGGGGCAAGCTGCTAGAGCTTGAAGTGGATAAGGGTGGATCCCTTTACCATTCTTGCCAAGATGATCCCCCAGTCTCATACGTTGGAGGTTGAGTCCATCCGGGCGCACAACCCGTTGGGTTCTCTTCCTCTTGGTATTCATGGACCGGAGAGATTATCAGTGGCATTCTTGTGGTTGCATCCCTCGCACGATCCCTTGTTACCCTACCATAGACATTACTTCTTCTTGCTTCCTCAAGGGGAAGAAAATTAATGGTTAGCCTCCGGCATTTGTACAAATGAAAATTCGGGTTAGGTAACCGAATTTCATTGACAAAGCCGGGATAGAAAAATATCAAGGACCCATCTTGATCATGCTTAAGGGTATGTCCTTGCACTAAATAGTGTTCATCAATTAATTCTCTTTCAGTTTCAATGTATTGAAATGAAGAGTATTTAAGTGCTCCTACCCTATCAGCAATATGAGTAATCAATGAAGTGCATTCAATTGGTCCTGATTTTGAAATGTAATCTAACCATTGTGTCATCATGGCTTTGACTGGAGCAACTTTTATCTTTTTACTCATGGCAAACAAAATTTTCAATTCATCATCTTGCACAACCCTAACATCTCCCCTAGGGAACATAGTCATAGCCACCCATCTATGCATGAGGCGTAAGGTAGGGTTTTGGATGTGGCTATTCCTAGGAGCCCTACATGTGACCTCACTAGTTAGCTCATGCCAAAAACTTTGTTTGTTAAACTTAGGCAAATTGTCTAAATCTAGCAAACACCGTTTATGGAAACCTAGGATGCTACCTAATTTTTTCCATAGGATGTTATATTCTTTTTGAAATAATCTAAAAGAAATATCATCAAATCCTATTCTTAGCGTGCAAAGGAATTGGATAGTGAGAAGGCGTGAACCTTTCTCCTCTATGTGAGCAAAGTCATCAAATCCAATTGCATGCAAATGGAAAGAAATTCGGAGTCCATACCTATTTTGGAGAGCAAATGTGGATCGTAAGCCTTGGTGTGGCGGAACTCACGATCCTGGAGAAGCCTGCGTGCTTGATCTTCAACTTCGCTTCGTATGTCGAGGTTGCTATCATGAAGAAGTTGATGTGGGTTGCTTCTCTCTTCCAGGGGAGTGTCCTCACACACATTTCTCCTCCTTGGGCTTGTACCCATGGAAGAGGGGAGTGCACTAGAACCTTCACCATGGCTTGAGCTTGCAGCCTCCTTCCTCTTTCCAAACAACCTCTTCATGTCTTTTTGAGTTCAACAAGCAAGAACAAAACAAGGCGAGAAAAATCTAAAAAGAAGCGATGTTTGGAAAACAAAACTCTCAACGAATTTTCTCCTCCTGAAAGCTTGAGTGTAAAATGCAAATGCAAACAAAAGAAAATCTTTTTGGGGATGGATTTGAGCAAGAGTGTTGCAATGAAGAGCAAGAAAAACAAGGTGAGCTAGAGGGTGACTTGGGGAGGTGTAAGATGATGTGGTGTGTGAAGAGAAGTGCTCCTCACGGCCACAATTTATAGGGTGCACCTTCCAACAGTCACTTGGGGTTCAAAATATAGCCGTTGGAGGAAGGGGAGCCAAATTGGCTCCACTCCCTGTTCGGATGACCAGGGGGTTCGGCTGACCTGACAGGTGGCCCCCTCTGGTTCCCCTTTTGGCAAATGGCTCCCCAACGGCTATAAAGTTAGCACGTTGGTGAAATGCCACATGTGCAGCTCAGAAAAAAATTGTTTTTCAAATAAAAACCTTTTTTCAAATTCAACAAAAATTTTCTTTTGAAAAGAAAGAAAGAAGAAAGAAAGAAATGATAGTTGAGAATATAAGATTCTCAACTTTCTAGGAAAAATCAAATATGCAATGGGAAAAATCCAAATGGGGTGGAAAAAGAAAGAAAGGAAAATAAAGTGGGATAACTACCAATTTAACCTATTGGCGTAGGTCTCACCACCGTCCGATGAGATGGACATTCCTCCATCTTCATTTCACATCCGGGCCCAGAGGGATGGGCTTGGACGGCTTGTCCTGCTTCTTCCGCCGTTCCTTCTTTGGCGGCTTGGTGGACTTGGGCCTTCGGGAAGGTCCAGACGATTCCGTCGTCTTTGGATATTGGCGTGGTCAAAATGATGGATTATCCTCGTAGATTAATTTGATTCGAATCATGGAGCATTGTTCTAGTCTAGGCCGAAAGTTAAACTTTTCCTCCTTGCCATTGATATGGAAGTGGATTTCTCCAGCTCCCAAGTCTATGCGAGCTCTTGCAGTGCTTAGGAATGGACGCCCAAGAATGAGTGGTGTATCTTTCTCAGTGTCCATGTCTAGCACCACAAAATCCACGGGTATGAAGCAGTTCTGGATCTTCACTGAAACGTCTTCAGCAATACCCGCTGGATAGCAGACTGAAGAGTAAGCCAGTTGTAGCTGCATTGGTGTTGGAGTCAGCTCTGTGAAGTCCAGCTAGTCGAACACAACCTTGGGCATCACACTAACACTTGCTCCCAAATCACAAAGTGCCTTGTCAAAGTGGTGATCCCCAATTGAGCATGAAATGGTAGGACACCCAGGGTCCTTCTGCCAGTTGCTCTCTCGTACGGAAATCGTGTTGACATTTTCCGTTGGTGGTTCTAGCTGTCCTGGCATCTTGCCATTCTCCATCGGAGGAATAGCAGCTGCCAGCTGAGCCAACTGAGTCTCGAGCATCTTGTTGAAGCTCAAATGATTCTTGAAGGTTGAGGATAGTCCTTCCATCTTTGCATTGATATTATCTAGGGTCTTGTCATTAGCTGACAGCTTCTTGGATAGGGCATCGTTGATGTTGAGCTGGCTAATGGCAAGTTCTCTCAAGTTGGGCTGATTTCCATGGTTGCCATTGTTGTTGTACTCTCCTTGAAAGAATGGGCGTTGTTGACCCCACCCTTGACCTCCTGGACGATAGCCATTGTTGTTGTTGAAATTTTCGTTGTTGGCGAGGTATAAGGCATCCTCACGAGTTTCTGGGCAATCATTGCCCATATGACCCGTGTCGCCACAGACTTCACATATGATGTGAGAGTCTAGAGCATAGGCATTGCCAGACACTTCACCACTGGCTTGTCCATCAATTTTCTTCATTAGGAGGTCCAATTTTGCAGCGATCATGTCCACCTCCTTCAAGGTGTGCATGCCTCATTATCGGTTATGGAGATGCTCATCGTTCCATCCCATGTTGGACACCATCTTCTCAATAAGATCTTTATCTTTTGGCACCATCAATGAGAAGAAGGCTCATCTAGCAGCTGCATCCAAATGGTCACGAGCTGATGGGATCATCCCGTTACAGAAGTTTTGAATAAGGAGCCAGTCATCCATCCCATGGTGGGGACAGGCTAGGATGTACTCCTGAAGCCTTTCCCATGCCTCGGGAATAGATTCCTTGGGCTCTTGCTGAAAGCTGGAAATCCTTCCACGTAGGGCATTGGTTTTGCCCAATGGGAAGAATTTGGCGAGGAATGTTGTATAACATTTCTCCCAAGTGTCTACAGCACTTCGGTTCACGTAGAACCACTGTTTCACTCTCCTAAGGAGAGAGAATGGGAACAATCTCAGACGGACCGCATCCGGAGACACGCCCTTGATCTTAAAAGTGCTGCAGATCTCGAGGAATTGTTGCAGGTGAGCACTTGCATCCTCGTTAGCTTTCCCACAGAATGGGTTGGCTTGCACCATAGTGATAAGGCCAGTTTTGATCTCGAAGTTCACATCTCCCGTGTTAACAGTGGGCCCAATAGGCACATTGTTAGTAGAGGGAGCTGAGAACTCACGAAGGGTCTTTTGGGACATTGTCATTTGGATTATTGGTGTAGAAATGTTGGCTTGCCTTGCCGCTCGAATCTTCTGAGGAGTAACGACACGGGGTCGGTCTCTCAGAAGAGATTCGGGATATTCAACAAAGTTTTCCGGCAGGCGGAAACCAAACATACACTACCCTGTTTTCACATTTAAAATGCGAAAACAAAGAATGGTTATCCTACTAAAATCCTACCCAGGGTTTTATCCTATTCACTCAGTCATGTTATATATCTATTTGCCTTCCCCGGCAACGGCGCCAGAAATGCTTGTTGACGGCTCCTAGGGTATACTAACAAATCATCCCCGACAATAGTGCCAGAAATGCTTGTTGGTATTTCTTATGCACCATTAACTAAACATTTCTAACTGATGTGTCAGAAATGCTTGTTAATGGTTCTATTGGATCACAGAGCGAATTCCGCAAGCGCACTGATGTATCATTGTAGCATTTCCCCTTAAGAGAGTATTCCCAAGGGTGTCATTTATTTGATCCCAAAGGAAGGCGGGGTAGAGATATAACAATCATCAAGTGGAAGGGTAGAAAGGTCTAGGTAAGAATCTAGTAAGGATGGATAAAATAATAGTGGAGGTAGTGTGACACACACAAAAGCTTTCAAGTCTAAGGGGGGTAAGAGGATCCTAGAGGTTAGTTAAGGTTGAGAGTTATGGAGGTACTCCTACTATGCTCTATTGTACATATACATAGTCTAAACTAATTATTCATAAGCTAGATCAATAGTGAATACTTATGTTATGTGATTAAACACATAGGGAACTGGCTTACCCCTAGCAAGACTAGGGCAACTCCCGCCAAGAGCCTGTGGCATAGCCGAACGTGGAGGATTACAAAGGACAGATAGGGCTGTCACCACCTACTGCCTACCTCTTCAATCCGTGGGTCTACGAGACATCCAATGCTACTTAGCTATCCTAGCACCATGCTAGCATATTAAGTAATTACCTTAAGAGCCTAGGCACAATCCATCCTAAGGCAATGAATTGAATCATCATTGAACCAATGTTGATACACAACATATTTGTCCATACTAACCTAGTTATGTTATAATTAACTAGACTATAGTGGGGGTCTATAGGTTCTATGATAATGAGATATGTTCATGATAAAATAGTCATAGAAGCTATACCTTCCACATACATGGACTCCACAATCAAACAAGAAACGCTTTGCCCAAGTATATGTATAAGTAGAGACTAAAGATACTATCTTTATTATGCATAAAGTCACAATTACAAGAAAGAATACATGAGCCATACCTTTCCCAGTGTAGGATTGGGAAGAGAGAGACTCCTTACTCCTTTCCCAATTTGGACTTGGGACTAGAGACTCTCCTCTCTACAACCTAACTCCTCTAAGACTATGGATGATAGTGTATACAATAGAGATGAAGCTCAAGTGGTGTGTGTTGAAGTGAGGGGTAGGGGGTCCTATTTATACTAGTGTTGAGGTCGGTTCCCGCCATCAAAAGCGCGCGAATCAGTCACCATTGACTCCTTCAAGCCAGGAGGAGCCAACACGCGTCGTTTGACCGCGTTTGGCGCCAGGAAGAGGTCGGCCGAACCAGGTCAGCACTCGAAACGCGGAGTGCTTCCTCCAGGTGGCTGCCAGGTGGACCCCCTTGGTGTATATGGGTGATAAACCGTTGGATCTCCTCGGATACTTCTGTTTGTGAGCCATTTGATCCATGGGATGCCACGTGTCATCGCCTGATTGGCTGGGATGATATTTTATAGGATTGGTCCCTCTACATTTCTCATTTCCTGCATAAAATGCTGCATACACATATTTCTCCAAGTCCAAGTGGAATTGGGTTAGATAGAGAGGTGATGTGTGCAAGAAATTACAAATCCTTCACATAATTGAGTTAAATTGACGGATAAAATTGGTATATAACAGCCATCAACACCCACACGAAAACTATCATAACGAACTCGATACTTTCCATATCCGATCCATAACTGACTCCGCCGCAGCCGAAGTCATCATCCGATACGATTCGATCATTCCAACCAGATCTTTCCTTCCATAACCAGTCTTCGGAACCATGTTGCCACGTCATGCACCGCATGCATATGTGCGAACACCTTCTTTCGACATCCAGTTTCCTTCATATGCACTGCCCTTGATTCAATCACTCTGTGTGACCTCCTGATCAACTCAACCACTATTCCTCTCGAACCTGGTTGTTGGAACCTCATCTCCTCCCTGAGACTAGTCCAATGGATCCTGTCACCAGCCGTGTCTTGAACTCGAGCAACACCTGCACATGAACAAACAACCGATACTTCCGAGCACAAGTCCTTGACTTGACCCTCATTAGTTCCAAAACCAAAACACCTTATGTGAACAACTCACATAAGAATGTTGCAAACCACAGTAAAAGTGGACATTTTTATAACAGCCAAAACGCAACAAAAACTTAGTAAATGAATACTAAGCAACATTTCAGAATTGTAAAACAACTTCGGAACAATTTAGAGAAGGAATCAATTTAAGTTCCGAAACTTGCAAAATCTAACGGGGGCTTATACAAAGTAGATCGAAATACAACCAATAGGAGCTTCCCAAAGTTAGCAGAACTAGCATCTGCCGGAGCTTACCAAAACTAGTCAGAACTAGTCAACCTAAAAAGACGGAGCTAGAAAAAGCAAGTCAGAGCTTAACAAAGACATGTCGTAGCTAAAGACAAAGCTTCACCGGAGCTACCCAAAAACATGTCGTACCTAGACAAAGCAAGTTGGACATTACGTCGAACTTTGTCGGAGCTACCCAAAACAAGTCCGACCTATCGTCGGACCTTGCTGGAGCTCGGACCTAGGGTCGAACATTGTTAAAAAGGTGTTTTGGTAGAATTCAAAACTTTGACGGGTATGTCGGTGTCGCCGCTTGGCTGCACGCAAGGTGCGGAGGTTGAGCCTCGCTGAAGAGAGCTCGAAGGTTGAGCAACTTGCTACTTGCCGGATCCTTCCTCCTGTGCTGTTGCAAGCGCGTGGAGCTCTTCCAGTGCAGTGACTCCAGTAGTACGATCTCCTCGAATCTGGAGGACACTTGAAGGAGTCGGCACCTTCAACACTAAATAGCCATAATGAGCTACAACCATGAACCTATACAGGCATGGCCTGCCTAGGATGGCGTCGAAGGGGAGGCTGATGTGCGCTACATCGAAGATCAACTTCTCGTACCTATAGTTGTCCCAGGTCCCAAAGGTCATGGGCGAAGGTCCAAAAGACTGAGCTGGAGCTTCACGAACGCAACATAGTTGAGGAGGTTGAGCGCCGCACCTCCGTCCACCAAGACGTGATAGAGATGGACGTTGTTAATGGTAGGAGAAACCATCAATGGTTGTTGACCAGCTCCGATCATGTTCCTTGGGCAGTCCGAAGCATCTATAGTGATGTCAGTGTCCATCCACTTCCGATGAGGTTCTGCTTTGGTGGTGGGAGTTGCGGCAGCCATCTCCCGACGCATAGTCTTGAGGATGCACCAAGAGGTGATGTCCCAGGACCCTCCATATATCATATGGAGAGTATTCCGACGCTCGTTGTCGGAGATATCAGAATCATCGTCGACAGTGTTGTACACGGCCTTTAAGACCTTCTTGGAGTCCTGGAAGCCCAACTCCTGATCAGTCGGAGCTTCGTCAACCTTCTACTTTTTTTCCTGTTGACGGAAAGGAGCTTCTTCCTGGTTCTTGTTGTTGCATTAACAAGTTGCTTGACCTCCCGACAGTCTTCAAGATTGTGGGTGTCCGTTTTATGGATTGGACACCACATCTTCTCAACGCCGCCATCCTCAGACGATGGTCGTGGATGTTTTTTGGGGTGTGGTCCCCAGCCACCTGGAGCTGCCGCTGCAGCTGAGTAGGCGCGCAGGCCAATGACTTCTTCTTGCCGTTGGACTTCTTCTTATTCTTCTTCTTTCCACCACCGGAGGTAGTAGCTTCAGCTTTGGAGGAGGATTTACCAGCCTCCGTAGCTGGTTTGGAGTGCATCTCTCAGCCATCTGCATCCCTAGCATATTTGTTGGCTAGGCTAAAAAGCTCCGTGATGCTACTGACTTCTTTGGTTGCCAGCTTCTCCAGCATCTTCTTATCTCTTACTCCTTGTATAAGTGCGAAAACAACAGAGATGTTGGAGATTGAAGGAATGGTGTTTCGTACTTGAGAAAACCACTGGATGAATGCTCACAACGATTCCCCCGCCTTTTGTTGTACAACGAACAGATCCACCTCCGTGCCAGGTCGGGTGTAGGAGCTCTCGAAATTGGCAGTGCCCTGGCGATAAACTTCCTCCCAACTATAGATGGAGTTGGGAGGCAGGCTCATGAACCAGGACCTTGCCGTCCTGGTTAGAGCTAATGGGAAGTAGTTGGTCATTACGGCCTCATGACCTCCAGCCGCAAGGATGGTAGTGGAATAGATTTGGAGGAATTCAACAGGGTTGACTGTCTCGTCGTACTTCTCCGGCAAATGAGGCTGCAACTTTGGTGGCTAGTTGGCCATGTGAAGGTGCGCTGAACAGCCACTCCCTACTCCCAAAGGAGAAGGGTTTTATTGAGCCTCTCGCCTCTCGCGAGCATGCTCAATTTGGACACGTCCGTCCTGCCGCGTGTATCAGCGATCGAGCTGTGACCAAAGATCATGTGTTGAGAGCCTCGACACCGTATGCGTGCGACATGGCCCGGAGGGTAGTGACGTCACTTGTTGGGAGGGTGCACGTCTACTGTGCTGTGATGCCCGAGGACTAAGTCTGCCAGACAAGGTCATGTTCCTTGAAGGTGCCTGCCCAGTAGGGGGTGGACCTTGGTTGCTGATAGCATCAGCTGCTGCTACAACCAGATGCTCCACATCAGCGCGCCACTGTTCCATCGCACCCTGGGGTGCTCTGGACGCAAGTGGACACTGAAGAAGAGTCGGTGCATCATTCAGCGCGTTCTCCGGGTTGTTTTTCGATGCAGTGACCGACACAAAAACACCATCCTGCTGTCCAGCGTTGACTACCAGAGCAGGTGGTGGCGGTGGTGCGACAACGCCTGCTGGAATAATAGTGTTGGCCGACTGCTGCACGTTGGAGGGATTTCCTCCGGCGGGCTGCTCAGCCAAACTGTTGGACGATGCAGCGACGAAGTTCACCATCTCGAGATCTTAGGCGCCCTTACCTGGCGCGCCAAATGTCGAAGTGTTAACTAATACACTCCCCCCGGTACTACTAAGACGTAGTCCGCGGAGGTTGTAAGGACCGAATGCCCAAGAGGGGGGGTGAATTGGGCTTTCTTCAAAAAATTCTAAGCAATAAAACTTAATTTCTAAAACCCAATTCCCTACGCAAACTATCTATGCATTCTAGTAGATAGAAACTTCGCGGAAAATAAAATACATAAAAGTAAGGGAAGGAGAAGGATGCAAACTCCCGAGGAGACAAGGATTTATCCCGTGGTTCGGCAAGATCGTCAAGATCTTCCTACATCCACGTTGTGGCACCCACCAAAGGGTTTTGCCACACCCAAGTCACCGAGACGAGGGGTCTTCACTATTCCTCTCCGTTTGCCTCCTTTGGCAAGGTGGAGCTCAAGCCTTGTACAACTTTGACCTTCCGGGCTTCCACACTTGCCTTGGCAAGCTCCGGAAGTCTCCTCATGATTACAAACACCAAGGGCACTCCCTTGAGGCTCTCACACTATCCTAGAGAGTCCACTCACCCAGAATGGTGGCACACAAGCTCTCTCTCTAGCTAGTTCTAGCCTAAACCTTGGTGTATAGATGATCGAAATGGTGTGGAAGTGATTGCTCTTGGTATTGAACACTTGTGGATGTGTTGATGGTGTCTGGTGATCAAGACTTCACGAAATGACAGGATTAGGGGGTATTTATAGCCAGCCTCCCCGAAATAGCTGTTGGAAAAGTAGGCTGACAGAACTTTACTGTGAACACCGGATGATCCGATGTCTCCCCTTTAGTTATCATCGGTCAAGTTACTTTAGCTGACGTCATGGTGTCAGATATGACCGTTGTTAGACCGATGTTGATCCTGTCTTCTCATCAGATGATCCGGTGGCTCTTCCTCCAGAATTTTCTCAATCTTGATGCTTACTGGAGTAATCGACCGATGTGTGCTTCTGTGTACACCGGATCATCCGGTGAGTTGATTTTGAGAATTGGTCCAGAAATAATTGCTTCTGTTGAATTGGACCGATGTACCACTTCCTACACATCGGATGATCCGGTGTGTACTTCAGTTTTGAGGTCTTCTTCTTCTGTTGACACAACTCGACCGATGTAGTCATCTCACAAAACATCGGATGATCCGGTGAGTTGATCTTGTTTGCTTCGAGTTGTTTTAAGTTGATCTTTTGGAATTTGCTTGAGTGACCTCTTTGACATTTGTTGGGGATGTTCTTCTGATGAATATTGAGTTCCTTGTGTTGTCAATTTTGATGGAATTGCGTTGACGTATGAGTTCTTCTTTTAGTCTTCATGAAAATCGATTAACCCATTAGAATAGTTCGTTGAGGGATCTCCATTTGTATCCAATGAGCAGTAGATGATATGAATAGATAGTTCATTACGTTTGATGTGTTATACGTGAGACCTCGCATCCACAAACTCATTAGTAATTTCTAACGGTTGTCATTAATCACCGAAACCGTACCTCATGGGGGCCTCGATGCTTTCAATCTCCCCCTTTTTGGTGATTGATGACAACACAACAAGTAGAGCATAGAGGTAATGAAATTAAGAACGCAATGCTCATAAAGAAATGTAACAAGTACAAAATTCAAGACAAGAAGCTCGAAGGCTCAAACAAAGATCAATAAATCATAAGAGCATAAAGTAGCACACAGTGGATACACAATAATAGCAAATGATAGTAAATATGACAATAAGTCCAAAATAGATAGAACCCCCCCTGCAACTAAGACTCCCCCTATGACTGAGCTAACCTCCCCCTGACTCTAACTCTTCTCCCCCTTTGGCATCAAGACACCAAAAAGGGAAGTCGAGTACCTAAGACTCCGGAGCGCTCGGGGCGATGGTGAAGCGGTCGTCGTCGGGGGTGCTGTCGTCGGAGCTAGAGTCGGCGGTCGCTGCTGCTGGAGCGGAGGAAGCTGGGGGATCCGCTGACGGTGTTGGGGGCGCCGGTGGAGCTGGAGCAGCTGGAACTGGAGCACTGACGACGGAGGTCGGCGTTTGCTGAAACAGGGTCGTAGCCGGCAGCGGAGAGTGAATCGGAGCACCAGGTGCCAGAAGTGGAGACATGCTGAAGGAGGGAATCGGCGTAGACGGCACCGGAGCGGCAGCTGGAGTTAGGACTGGTGGTGGTGGAGCGACTCCTGGCAGCTGCGACGGGAGGGCAATCCCGGTCTGGGTGTGGAGGTTGGTGATCAACCCCAGGATGCCCATCATCGCCTGCTGCGTCTGCTGCTGCTGGTCGAGGGTGCGCTGGTGCATCTGGTCGATGAGTCCAGTCAGCCGGTCAGTGTCCTCACGCCTCTCACGGGCAATCTGACGCTGCATCTCCTGCTGCTGCTGCTAGAGCTCAAGGAGACGGGCAGCCTGCTCCGCTCGGGCCTGCTCAGCTGCCAGTCTGTCGAGACTCTACTGCTCAACCATCTGCTGGAGGAGCGAAGTCAGCTCTAATGGCTGAGTGACCTGTGCCTTAGTGACAGGAGGTGGAGTAGGTGGTGGCACTGTAGAGCCTCCAGCCTCCGTGTCGTGCTACCTGGGTGAGGGAGGAGGTGGAAAGTACTCCTCGACACTGTTGTTGGTGTCGCTCTCTGATCATATGTGCTGCAGGTCCTCCCCCTGTGCCTCTGCTTCAGCTAGCCTCTCATCCTCCTTCTCCAAGTCCGACCAGTCCTCCTCAGAAAGATGAGCCCTGACCTGACGCTCGACTGGATGGCCAAGGCGGCGGTCTCCAGGAGCCGGGGCACGGTAGTGACCGAACTGTGTCACGCCCTCGTCAGTGAGGCGGTCATGCACGGTGGACCCCTCAGGAACCATCATGGTGAGCAGGTAGCTGATCCAGTGTCCATATACGAGCTGCCTCATCATGCCCACTCCGTTTGTGATCACATCCTCCATCTCGCATATGAGGACGTCCACTATGTCGAACTCCATCCCGTTCATGATGTAGAACAGGAGAGTCTGCTGTAGGCTGGTGAACCCCTCCAAGTAACCAGACCTCGGCAGGAGCGTGCGGCGCAAGGCGAGGTGCACTGTGCGTGCAGCAGGAGTCAACAAAGCCGGTACTCTCGGCTGGTCAGGAGAGAAGGTAGGACCAAACAGGGAACGGATCTCCTCCAGAGCTGGTGCCACTCCTCCAGTGAGCGGCCTCCTCGGCGGGTCTGCCTGACCATAGACCCTCTCATGCACGCAGGTGTCGTGCAAGTCCACTCCTAGCAACTGTCCCAGCGTCTGCCTCGTCAGGTGATAGTGCTGACCCATGAACATAAAATCAATTGATCTTCTGCCCTCAGAGACATAGAGGGTGGTGTAGAAGACGCGGACCCAATCTTCCACATAGGCACTCCGCTCATATGACATCAGCTGCACCAAACCTCGGTACCTCTCAAAATAAGGACAGATCTCTGTCTCTGCTGCCAGAGCTAGCTGACCCCAATCCAGATAGTTGTGTTGAAACAGCTTGTGACCTCGGTGCCTGTAGGTCTCATATAGTGACGCCTGGGTCATAGTCCAGAAGCGACTATCCACCAGAGCCTCTCTGGGCTGCGGGTACCACTCCTCAAGCAGCACACTCCACCTGAGTCTGCGAAGCTGCTTGGCCTTCATCTTCTGGTAGTCAGTCAACCGGACTCCTTCAGCGACATGGACAGTGGTGTCCATCTCATAGATAGCTCGCTGGGCCTCCTTGTCCTCACGATGATCGGCAGCTATCGGTCTCGAACGTGGAGCTGCCGCGGGATGACCCCCACGGGTCTGGGCTGAGTGCCGGCGGATGAGAGGCTCAACCGGCTCTTCTTCGGCCTTGGAGTCATCGATTACAGGAGGATGCCTCGGACGAGCCTCGCGGATCCTCAGCGATCCTCCTCGACCACGCTCACGCTCCTCGGCGGCGCGGGCGGCCATCAATGCCTTCTTCTCCTCCTTTGACAATTTTTGCTTCTTCACGGCCGGCTCCGCGATGGCCTTGCCCTTGTTCTTATTGTCGCGAGCCATTCCGATCGGACGCGATTGAACGGAGTAGAAACGGCGACGCAGAAATCGACGCAGCCAGAAACCCTAGCGGCGACGATCGTGGAGGCACCACGACAGCAAGATGTGCGTGTGGGGCGGCGGCGGCGCTGTGGTGATGGGGGAGAGCGGTGGCGGCGCTTGGTGGAGCGGCGGCGGCGACTGGTGGAGCGGTGGAGATGAGGTGGCGGCTGCTGCGGTGGAGATGAGGCGGCAGCTGCGGCGGCGCTTGGAGGTGGTGGGCGGCGACGGGCGGCGGCAGCCGGAGGGTGGCGGCGGCGTCCGACGGCGGTGATGGCGGCGCTAGAGACTCGGCGGCGGAGGGAAGCGACGGTGGCGGCGTCGGGATCGGGAGAGGGAAGAGGGAAGGCGTACGACCAGTTTAAATAGTGGGTCCCAAACCCTAGCCGAATTTTTAACACCGTATGGACCGATGATGAACATGAGAAGCATCGGTCGAATGCCACAGTAAGGTTTTCAGAAAGGTGCAGTTGACACCGGATGGACCGACGTTGAGGGTTGGGATCATCGGTCGAATGGCACAGTAAGGGTATTCAAAAGAGGAATGTTGACACCGGATGGTCCGACGTGGGAGGAAGTAGCATCGGTGGAATTTGGCACAGTTCCAGAAGAGCGAACACCGGATCGACCGATGTTTTTCATAATGAACGCGTCGGTTGAATTGAGATACTGACTGAACTGGCACTTGGAGATTGAACACCAATTGATCCGATGAGGGATTGACCTAGGCATCGGATAATCCGATGACTACAGAACAATAACATCCCATATGTCCTTTGACCAAACAATTAAGCAACGTGAAACACATGTCTTAGGACCTTTTGGGCAACCCCTTACCCCTCAAAGATACTAATATGCCAATAACTTGGCTAGGACTTAGGGCAAATGGAACATCGAGAAAAATAGGAGGAAATTATCCAAATAAAATGTAAGGCCCATGCTTTGTGAGGTAGAGTATGAAGACTTCTATCTCTTTAGAGCATGTTCCTCTAGGTATTAACGCACCTAACATTTTGTTCTTTCCACCTTATATGAGTTGAGATATTGCATTTCAAACAAGTCTCTTTCTCATGAGGTGGGTTCCCCTTTGTGACAATCTACCGTATGCAATGCCAAACATTTTATAATGCAAGAAATTGTAAGTCTATATGGCAGGCATCATGCAAGGCATAAAATAAATCTATCTTGCCAAGTTTGAACCTTTCAAAGGCTTCTTCAGGGAGAACCACTCTCCAAACCTTGGGAAACCCAAAGGAACCTCCATCCAAAGCTAACCCTTGCTCACCCCTATCCTTTGAGAGTTAGGCAAGACCTATATGAAGTGCATTCTTACATGACGTTCTTTGCATCTAGAACATTTAACTCACTTCTTAGCCTAGAAAAAGTTTTCTCATCAAGTGGTTTAGTGAAGATATCCGCCAATTGTTCTTCGGACCTAACACCTCTCAAGGAGATGTCTCCCTTAGCTTCATGGTCCCTTAGAAAATGATGGCGAATATCAATGTGCTTAGTGCAGGAGTGTTGAACGGGGTTTTTAGCTATCTTAACCGCACTTTCATTGTCACAAAGGAGAGGCACACAACCAAGTTTAATACCAAAGTCCAAAAGGGTTTGTTTCATATAAAGAATTTGGGCACAACATGCACCGACCGCTATATATTCCGCTTCCGTCGTGGACAAGGCGACGGAATTTTGCTTCTTGCTAGACCAAGATATTAGGGAACGCCCAAGCAAGTGGCACCCACCGGAGGTACACTTGCGATCCACGCGGCATCCGGCAAAGTCCGAATCCGAGTATCCCACAAGATGGAATTTTGCACCTTTAGGGTACCACAAGCCCACACTAGGGGTATGCTTAAGATACCTAAGTATCCTAAAGACCGCCTTCCTATGCGATTCTTTAGGTGCCGCTTGAAAGCGAGCACACAAGCATACACTAAACATGATATCGGGCCTAGATGCGGTAAGGTAAAGCAATGAACCAATCATAGAACGGTAGTTAGATTGATCAATAGGTTTACCGTCCTTATCCGTGTCGAGATGACAATTGGTTGCCATTGGAGTGCTTCTTGAGCTACAATCTCCCATCTCAAATTTCTTCAAGAGGTCCTTGGTGTACTTCTCTTGATAGATGAAGGTTCCCTCTTGAAGTTGCTTGATTTGAAATCCAAGGAAGAAGTTGAGCTCTCCAATCATTGACATCTCGAATTCCCTAGACATCATTTTGCCAAACTCATGGCTAAAGGCTTCGTTAGTTGAACCAAAAATAATATCATCAACATAAATTTGACAAACGAACAAATCTCCGTTGATGTCCTTGGTGAATATTGTGGTGTCCACCCTCCCGATCTTAAATCCTTGCATGATGAGGAAGTCCCGTAGTCGTTTGTACCACGCCCTAGGTGCTTGCTTGAGCCCGCAGAGCACCTTGTGCAACCTATACACATGATTAGGATTCCTCGGATCTTCAAACCCGGGAGGTTGTTCAACATAAACAAGCTCGTTAATGTAACCATTAAGAAAGGCACTTTTCACATCCATTTGATAAAGCCTAATGCTATGATGTGATGCAAAGGCAAGAAGTATACGGATGGCTTCTAGCCGGGCGACCGGGGCAAATGTCTCCCCAAAATCTAGTCCTTCAACTTGCGAGAACCCTTTGGCCACAAGTCTTGCCTTGTTGCGGACCACAACGCCATTCTCGTCTTGTTTGTTGCGGTACACCCACTTTGTTCTGATGACGTTCTTGTCCTTGGGTCGCTCCTCCAACACCCAAACTTCATTGCGGATGAAGTTGTTGAGTTCTTCTTGCATGGCCATCACCCAATTTGGGTCTTGGAGTGCTTCCTCAATGTGAGTGGGTTCTACACATGAAACAAACGAGTAGTGCTCACAAAACGAAGCAAAGTGGCGAGAACGTGTACTTACACCCCTTGACGGACTTCCAATGATTTGGTCCATTGGATGCGCCTTGGATATGCGTCCATGCCTCATAAGTGGTTGTGAAGCACTTGGCGAAGGTGATGCGTGTTGCTCCTCTTGTGGTTGGACTTGATCATGGACTTCTTCTTCCTCTTGATGTTGTTGTGCTTGTGAGTCTTGAGTTGGCAATGGATCATCCTTTTCTTCTTCATCAACTTGAGGTGCCATAGAGGTGTTGTTGTTGGGACTTGAGGCTCCCCATTGATCATGGCTCTCCTCAACTTCGGGCTTGATGTCTCCAATGGTCATGTTCTTCATGGCTTCTCGTAGAGGCTCATCATCTATTTCATCATGACCAAAACTCTCCTCTTGGGGGCCATTAGATTCATCAAACTCAACATCACAACTTTCCTCAACTAAACCGGAGGTTTGGTTGAATACTCGATATGCTTTTGAGTTTGATGCATAACCAAGAAATATACCAACATCACATCTTCTTTCAAACTTACCGAGCCTTTTCTTGCAGTAGATGTAGCACTTGCATCCAAAGACTCGAAAGTAGAAGATGTTGGGCTTTCTCCCAATGAGAAGCTCGTACGGGGTCTTTTGAAGTAGGCGATGTAGGTAGACCCTATTTGCGGCATGGCACGCCGTGTTGATCGCTTCGGCCCAAAACTTCTCCGACGTGCCGTAGTCATCAAGCATTGATCTTGCAAGAGTGATGAGTGTCTTGTTCTTTCTTTCAACGACACCGTTTTGTTGAGGAGTGTATGTGGCCGAAAACTCATGTTTCACGCCTTCGCGGTCACACCACTCCCCAATGTTGTAGTTCTTGAATTCGGTGCCGTTGTCACTCCAGACCTTGATGATGGGAAGTTGAAATTCCCTTTGAGCGCGGTTGGCGAAGGTCTTGAACACTTCCGGAGTTTCACTCTTGTCACCTAGAAATAAAGTCCAAGCATAGCGAGAATAGTCATCAACAATAACGAGACAATAGAGGTTACCACCAAGGCTTTGATATGTGGACGGTCCGAAGAGGTCCATGTGGAGTAGCTCAAGTGGCTTGGAGGTTGACACCATTGTCTTCATTGGGTGGTGTGAAGCAACTTGCTTCCCGGCTTGACAAGCATTACAAAGCTTGTTCTTCTCAAATGTGACATCCTTCACGTCGGTCACCATCCCAAGCTTGAATGACTTCTTGAGTTTGCTCATTCCAATGTGTGTTATGCGTCGGTGCCATAGCCAATCCAAGCTTGTCTTAGTGAAAAGACAAGTGGTCAAGCTAGCATTCTTGTTGGCGAAGTCCACTAGGTAGAGATGTCCATGTCGGAATCCTTTGAAGACTATGTCTTGGCTAGTTTCACTACTCACAACAACATCATTTTTGCTAAATGTGCACGTTAGTCCAAGATCACATAGTTATGCAATAGAAAGTAAATTAAAGCTAAGTGACTTAACGTACAAAACATTAGAGATGGATAAATCATTTGAAATAGCAATTTTACCTAACCCAATTACCTTTCCCTTAGAGTTATCACCAAAGGTGACTTGTTCATGATTGTCGGGGTTTTCTATGGTGGTGAACATACCATCATTGCCGGTCATATGTTGGGTGCACCCGCTATCGAGTACCCAATGCTTTCCTCCGGCTTTGTAGTTCACCTACACACATGAATTCAATTTTTAACTTTAGGCACCCAAGCCAACTTAGGTCCTTGTATGTGTGATACAAGTGTCTTTAGGACCCAAAGTTGCTTGGGGAGCTTCCCCTTCATGTCCTTCATGTCCTTGCCAATGAACCTAGCCTTCACCTTGCCATCTACTTTACTTAAGAGATAATAACGATCATTGAAAGTAGATTTGTAATTAGTAGGAAGCTTGGGAGAGGGTCGGCTAGGAAGAGGACACTCCCTTGTGTGGTGATCGGTGACCTCACAATGTTGGCAATAAGAACCAACTTCTTTGATGAAGCTTGTTCTTAGCTTCGGTGAGGGCACCTTTCCTTTGTTGGGCACCGGGAAGGATCCAAGTCCTCTTTTGTTGAAGGCCTTTGCTTGTTGGAAGAGGATTTCCTTGTGTTTGACCTCCCCTTTTGAAATTATAGCCACACTAGTGCGGAGACTCTCAATTTCTTCCAACAAGTCCTTCTCCCTAGCATTAGCTTTCAAAGGCAAAGACTTGTGCAAAGCATTAGTGGCATGAGAAGAAATGGATATCTTATCATTAAGAGTTTGCTTCTTCATATTTTCAACTCTTGATCAAGCATGTCATGAGCAAGGTTAAGTGTTTGATGTTCTTGTATTAACTTGTTGTGCTCTTCCAAGAGAGTTTGGTGTGCTAAGTTAAGTTCATGATTATCTATCTTGATTTTAGCCTTTTCTTCCTCAATTTGCTTGACATGGGATTTGAGCGTGTCGTGCTCCTTGAGTATGCTTTCATACTTGTCAAGCAAATCAAGGTTAGCACTCTCAAGTCTAGCACGAGTTTCTTCAAGCACTTTAACCTTACGCTTTTCCCTCTTAATGATAGCATGATATTCATTTATCAAAGAAGTTAAATCATCGGGGGAAAGCTCATCATCGCTAGAGTCATCACATACCTTGGTGTTACCTTTCGCCATGAGGCACATGGGCGGTGGATGAAGAGGTGCATCATCATTGTTGGCGATGGCGAGGCCGGCCAAGCTTTCTTCTTCCTCTTCACTCTCTTCATCACTTGTTTCTTCGTCGGTGACCCATTCATTTGCCTCACACATGAACACCTTTTGTGGGCCATTTCTCTTCTTTGGGAAGATCCTTGCCTTCTTGCCCTTGTCATGTTTCTTCTTCCCAAAGGATCTTGGCTTTGGTTTGGCTTCTTCTTCATCATCATCACTTCCTTCAAGCTTGCGATGCTTGCTCTTGTGGTTTTCTCTTCGTTTGTCCGGTCTTGGACAATCATAGGAGATGTGGCCTTGATCACCACAATTGTAGCATGTCTTGTGATCATCTCTCCTTGGTAGGAATGCTCTCTTCTTGGGATCAAATGTGTATCCCTTCTTAGTGATTTTGGAGTTCAAGCGTGAGAACTTCCTCATCATCAATGCAAGCTCATCATCTTCATCTTCGCTTGATGCTTGCTCTTCTTCACTTGAGCTAGGCTCAACCACCTTCTTCTTCTTTTGGCTTGTTTTCTTGGTGGAGGCCTTTAGGGCAATTGTCTTTGAAGATGATTGCTCCATCATCCCAAGTACACTCATCTCATGAGCGTGTATTTCTCCAATGAGCTCCGAAACTTCAATGTGGTCAAGTGACTCTTTTTGGAGCATGGAGTTGATGATGTTGTACTTTGGCTTGGGAAGGAGCATGAGGATTTTGCGGTTGATGAGTCCCTTGCCAAGAGAAGCAATGTCAAGAGCATTTATTTCTTCAATAAGCACATTTAAGTGAGAGAACATCTCATTGACATTTTCATGAGGTAGCATCTTAAATTCATCATATTTTGCTTTAAGCATGTAATATTTAAGTTCCTTAACTCTAGAAGAACCTTCATGAATCTCTATTAAGCAAGTCCAAATTTCACAAGCTTTTTCCTTGCTAGCAATCCTAAAAAACACATCTTGACTAATGCATTCATAAATAGCATTCCTAGCTTTAGCATCCCACTTAATTTGATCACCAACATAATTGTGTTCTCCAAACCCCACGTGGGTCGCTTCCCATACTTCGGGAGCAATAGCCTCAAGGTAAGCGTGCATGTGTGCTTTCCAATAGGCAAAGTTCTTGCCCTCGAAGATAGGAACCGAACCCCCAACCTTGGCCATTTTAGCTCTCTAGCGGTGAAGCTAGAATGATCCTATGAGCAACCTGGCTCTGATACCAATTGTAAGGACCGAATGCCCAAGAGGGGGGGTGAATTGGGCTTTCTTCAAAAAATTCTAAGCAATAAAACTTAATTTCTAAAACCCAATTCCATATGCAAACTATATATGCATTCTAGTACATAGAAACTTCGCGGAAAATAAAATGCATAAAAGTAAGGGAAGGAGAAGGATGCAAACTCCCGAGGAGACAAGGATTTATCCCGTGGTTCGGCAAGATCGTCAAGATCTTCCTACATCCACGTTGTGGCACCCACCAAAGGGTTTTGCCACACCCAAGTCACCGAGATGAGGGGTCTTCACTATTCCTCTTCGTTTGCCTCCTTTGGCAAGGTGGAGCTCAAGCCTTGTACAACTTCAACCTTACGGGCTTCCACACACGCCTTGGTAAGCTCCGGAAGTCTCCTCACGATTACAAACACCAAGGGCACTCCCTTGAGGCTCTCACACTATCCTAGAGAGTCCACTCACCCAGAATGGTGGCACACAAGCTCTCTCTCTAGCTAGTTCTAGCCTAAACCTTGGTGTATAGATGATCGAAATGGTGTGGAAGTGATTGCTCTTGGTATTGAACACTTGTGGATGTGTTGATGGTGTCTGGTGATCAAGACTTCACGAAATGACAGGATTAGAGGGTATTTATAGCCAGCCTCCCCGAAATAGCCGTTAGAAAAGTAGGCTGACAGAACTTTACTGTGAACATCGGATGTTCCGATGTCTCCCCTTTAGTTATCATCGGTCAAGTTACTTTAGCTGACGTCATGGTGTCAGATATGATCGTTGTTAGACCGATGTTGATCCTGTCTTCTCATCGGATGATCCGGTGGCTCTTCCTCCAGATTTTTCTCAATCTTGATGCTTACTGGAGTAATCGACCGATGTGTGCTTCTGTGTACATCGGATCATCCGGTGAGTTGATTTTGAGAATTGGTCCAGAAATAATTGCTTCTGTTGAATTGGACCAATGTACCACTTCCTACACATCGGATGATCCGGTGTGTACTTCAGTTTTGAGGTCTTCTTCTTCTATTGACACAACTCGACCGATGTAGTCATTTCACAAAACATCGGATGATCCGGTGAGTTGATCTTGTTTGCTTCGAGTTGTTTTAAGTTGATCTTTTGGAATTTGCTTGAGTGACCTCTTTGACATTTGTTGGGGATGTTCTTTTGATGAATATTGAGTTCCTTGTGTTGTAAATTTTGATGGAATTGCGTTGACGTATGAGTTCTTCTTTTAGTCTTCATGAAAATCGATTAACCTCTTAGAATAGTTCGTTGAGGGGTCTCCATTTGTATCCAATGAGCAGTAGATGATATGAATAGATAGTTCATTACGTTTGATGTGTTATACGTGAGACCTCGCATCCACAAACTCATTAGTAATTTCTAACGATTGTCATTAATCACCGAAATCGTACCTCATGGGGGCCTAGATGCTTTCAGATGTTCGTATTCAGTTGGGCGCACGTAAGATTAAGAGCAAGACTGTGACACAGATGATTTTTACGTGGTTCGGGCCGCCTGAGCATAATACCATACTTCACGGGGCAGTTGTTGATTGTATGAACTTGTATGCGTAGTATGCCTTGGGTGCGTGTCAGCTTAGTTCTCATCCTTCGTGCGACACAACCCTTTTATAGTCCAAGGATTGACTGTTACATTGTTAGCCTGGCCCGACGGGTGGCCCCAGCGGTATTCAATCACCTATGAACGATCTACATATATTAAGTGTGATTAACAGTGTGATAACGTGCCTTAATGACAGTGTTACCGGTACTAATGGTCATCTGATCGTGTGTCATTAACACATGATTGATGACACGTAATCAGATATTGTAACGACTGTTTAATGACCTCTTAAATGTTCACGCCATTGGAGATCCAGTATCTTTCCCGTTGCAGACTTAGGTCCGGCAGTCGGTCACGTGGAAGCTTTAGAGCTTCTCTCTGGGGGATGCAGGTCCGGAGCTACTTGACACGTGGCAGTACCGGAGCTTCTCTCTACTGGGGGTTAGGTCTGGTGCTATTGCACACGGAGGGAACCGAAGCTTCGTTGTGAAGGGAGGTAGGTCCGGCCCCGCCAGACATGTGGTAGCATCGGAGCTACCCAAACGAGGGAGGCGTGCCCAGTAGTGCGGGACGCGTGCCGCCTTCAGAAGTCTTCAACTTAGACATAGGAACTCCTCGGTTTTGAGCATGGTATCAGGGGGGTACCTAGTATCCAGGGTACCGACAAATGCCAATTGGACTGTCGTCCCATTAAGCATGGCTTTCTCAGTGTAATGCCAACAACTTTTCATTGCGACACGCATTTTCAATTGCAAAGTCTAGGTGGCAACCGATCATTCTAGCTCGTTTTGTCTGGTTAAGTTAAAAGGTGGTTCCTCGAGCAGGATTAATTAAAGAGTAAAATGCACTGGAAGTATATGAACTTATAGTGTGTCACTTAGGTCCATAAATTTCTAAAATGCGTTTAGAGACCCTTAAACTAATTAAGAGTGACAGTGGCGGTCCATCGCATGTGAAGCCCGCACACGTGGCTGACACCTCACAAAAGCATATGAACACGTTGAATTTTAGAACTTTCGTTTAACTCCCCACGAATACTCCTATTTACGCAGATTCAGCACATAGGACAAACAGAGACGCGACTATTAGGCGACGGGCGGAACTTCCATCGAGTCTGGTGGCTTCCATCTCACGGAGGTGGCTTCAATCTCATAGGAACGTTGAGCTCAGGCGCGACGCGATACTCGTATCGGAGCTGCGGCGGTGATTGGAAGATAACTACTGGTCGAAGATTCAGATTGGGGTGCCACTGCACCGCACGCCAACCCGAACCTGCCAAATCAACCAACCCCACCATCCCGTCCCGTTCTGGCCGGCAGGCAGCCGCTGGCGCAGGCGCACCGTG
Source organism: Tuctoria greenei (assembly GCA_036927565.1). Taxonomy (NCBI): domain Eukaryota; kingdom Viridiplantae; phylum Streptophyta; class Magnoliopsida; order Poales; family Poaceae; genus Tuctoria; species Tuctoria greenei. Next base: position 124,022,309 of record JAYESD010000006.1, read on the forward strand.
TCCCCCACTCCTCGTCCGCTGCCTGCCTCCTCCAGATCCTCCGCGGCGTGGCGGTGGGCGTCAGCTCCTCAACGAACAATGCGAGCCTTGTAGCCCGGAGAGCAAATTGAGGCATGCATCCCAAGCCCGAGGATGGCGACGCAGATGGGGCTGCTGCAGAGGTGGTGTCCCCGCGGTCGCGATTCTTCCGGCAGCAGAGCGTGCACGCTGCCGTGGAATCGGAGGCGGCGCACAGGTCATTCGACGTTGAGAACCCCTCGGCCCCTGCCCTCGGCGGGCTCCAGCCCTGCGAGTCGGTGACCAAGCTGGAGTCGCCGGAGCGCGGTCCCACGCTGGCGCCTGCCGTCGTGCTCAGGACTGGGTTCTACATCCTGGTGTGGTACGCGTTCAGCACCTGCCTCACGCTTTGATTGGCCATGGCCTCGATCTCTCCTCTCGCCGACCCCAACCCAACCGCGCCTTGCTGCCACAAAAATGGTGGCCTGGTTGCTTCGTTGGCTGTGCCGCAGATACAAGTCTCTCTGGAGGACAAGTTGGTCAAGTTCCAGGCGCCGATCTGAGTACAGTGCCGCGGCTGAGCTCAACGCCTCGATGACATCAAAGCCACCTCCATAACATACCAGAGCCAATGGGAACTCCGACCGTCGCCCGATACTGATATGTGTAAATAGAAGTATTTTGGTGGGAGGGGGGTTAAACGAAAATTCTAATATCCAATGTGTCCATGTGCTTTTGTGACGTGTCAGCCACGTGTGCGGTCCACGTGTGTGATGGACTGTTACTGTCACTCTTAATTAGTTTAGAGACCCTAAATGCCTTTTAGAAGTTTATGAACCTAAGTGGCACACTCTTACAAGTTCATGTACCTCTGGTGCATTTTACTCTTAATTAATGCTAGTTCTTGTTCCGGTCAAAGTAAAAAACACAAGTTATGCATAGCATGTTAGAAACCCTAGAACAGGTAATGTACTCATTGGCCGAGAGCAGCTTATAACTAGAACTCCATCGAGTTTATATATCGGTAAGCGCAGATGTTCAAATCTCTGAGCTGCATTCTAGGCACCACTGCTAAAATATCCAAAAACTTCTCCGCAAACAACGGATAGACGGAACATGTTCGTACTCATATACTTCTTTGAAAACTGGCGGAAATGAAACAAAATTGCAAAACCAAGACTGAACTTACGCTTATCGCAGTGTTTTGCTAAAAAAAAAGAAACTGGGTGTATCAGGCCATCAGACAGTCGGTAAAAACTTGTCTTCAGCAGCTGGTTTTAATACCTTGCGTGCTTTCCGGAAAACTAGCTTTTGCTGCGGAAGCTGGCCATTGGACGGCACCGTAACCTGGGTGTCAACAAAGATGTTGTCCTCATCCTTGAATTCGCCCCTGAGGATCCCCTTTGCAAGTTCATTCTCCACATACTGTTGTATCACTCGCTTCACTGGTCTGGCACTATAGTTTGGGTCGTACCCAAGGCTTCCCAAAAATCCAACTGCTCCGGGTGATACTTCGAATTTGATCTTGGGGTATGTGATCCTCTTCTGTCATCATGGTTTGAAACACTAGCAGCCGTCGTGACACTTCTTCCCCCTCAATACCTTTGCGCAACAACCTGGCACTGATGTTACCTGCCCTGCACAGCCCACGGCGCAGTAGGACTCTCCCCCACCACGTTGCTCAGGACTCAGGAGTGCCCTAAAACAATCAAGGTATGCTGAAGGAAGATTATCCTTTTTTGCTGGCATCGATAATAGTCCTCTTGCATAAGAATATAAGGAATATTTTTATCTAACTCATTGACCATGGAGACATTCAAAAATGCCAAGGCTACCGATCACTATCATCTTCAGCTCATGCATGCAAGTGAGCAATATAAAGTAAAATATGGACAATCCTACTAAAAAAGGGGCCTACATTTTCTGAACGCACAGGTGTGCAAGAAGATGATGCATAAATTATAAATATAATTGTAAGTAAAGAGGAAACAATCAAAAGTCAAAACAAATTAATATTGTCTGCCTACCTCCAAAACTGAGCAATCTGTTTAAAATCTGAGAGAGCTTTCATCAACCCAGATTAAGTACTCTTGCTGTCATGAAGAAACATTCGCCTATAAATGAGAAATTATCTTTCTTTGAGCACCTAGCTAGAGTGCCGCCTTCATATAAAGAAGATAAGCGCTATTTTTGCCAGAGCTTGTGGCTTTCTTTGATTCCACAAAGCGACCCTCTCAACTTTCTAGGATGATACTTCTTCTGAAGAAACTTTTTTCGCTGTCAAGTCTCTAAAGCTGCAATGTATTGATAGCAAAATAATGCACGATATGCATTATACTCAGCATTGAACATCAAACATTTGTGCTGACTTGCTGTAAAGAAACTCACTTGAAATCGATTCTATAGTTTCAGAATAGGTAATTGACATCAATCTTGTCTTTCTTCGACTCCATGTTATCCAGAAAAAGGTTCATCTAGTCGGAGCATCACATCACTAAGATTCACAAACATACCTGAACTTGCACATTTTAAAGGATCTACCTGTTGCACAACACAGATGCTTCAATATTGCATGATATCAAAAGAACGAATATACTTCATTAACAAGGCTTTTTACAGATTCATTAATAACATTGCTAAGTATTACAGACACACTTTACACATATTGCAAATTTTAGAAGATCCAAAACATATAAACGTTAATTTTCTCCATGGCAGTCGTGACAACGCTATCAGGCAATCTAAACGTATGGTATATAAATACCAGCGCAGACCCAACTATAATCAGGCGCATGATGGACAAAGGTTGTTAGCCAAATGAATGATATATCCAGAGTTCATGAATAGAAATTTCTTCCCCGCAATCTTAGGTTCCAACAGTTAATGAATAGCATTTTTATGTGCTGTAACAGACAAATCTCTCCTATCAGAGCAGATTACGGACAGCAACACCATGTAGCAATAACAGTTAGTTTGACACTTCTGTAAACTCACTCAAATTTGATCTCGAATAATTTGTATTAATTGTGTACCACAACTGTGACACATATGAAAAGATGGTGCGACAAAGGAAATCTTGATCAAGCAACACCATTGGTCATGGTGCCCAGTTAATAACAATCAATTACCTGCATGCCTGATCTGGCCGCATTTTTATTTATCAATTCTAACTGTACTCAAAAACACTTTCTCAAGTATCGAATTTTTTAAGAAGGATAAAAAAAGACATCCTTAAGACCATCATACAAGCCATTCATAACACTCTCGATTGAAATGAATGAAACATAAGGCTGCATGATTAGACTCGCAAATAAAAATAGAATAGTAGGCTTGGATTTGAAACATCTAGTTTGGAAGTAGTCAAAAGGCAGCAAATTGGATACCCTAAAATCACAATAAATTAAAGTTGAACCCTGAATATAAAGAAAGAGTATATTTACCCCTCCAACTATGGCATAGAGCAACTTTAACCTGCTTTAGCTTAGAAACCGGAATAAATGTCCACCTGCTCCCTATTTAAGCAATATTGTGTTAGTCACCTCTTCTATTTAGCATCAATTCCTCAGAACTCTGGTATTCATGTAACTCCTTTTATGTTGTTTGAAGCAAGTGTTATCCTAAACGCGTCTAAACTGGGGTTTAAACGGTAAACAGATGGCTTTGGCTGCTGTGTAGTTTAGGCCTTAAACGGGTCGTTTGAACGGGCTGAATGAAACAGTTCTGGGTGAGTTTAAACACTGTTTCGATCCGTTTACGTGAAGTATATAACTGCAGCTAGGGGTAGAAATTGGGTCTCTTCGTCCGCATGTTAAGCCACCGCGCCTCAGATCGAGATGAGCCCCCGACGAAATCATGCCGCCCTCTAGCGTCAGGCACACGCCGCCTACCTAGCCCACGGCTGTCGTTTGTCATCTGTCAAACAGCCGTCGGGCGTCTCTCGCCCGTCGAGCCACCGTCTAGCGTCCCCTGCCCGCCAAACAGCCTCCCGACATCCACCGCCCGCCGAGCCGTGTTCTTCTGGCTTAAGCCGCCATATTGTTCATCAGTTGTCCTACTAATCACGATTAGTCAGGCATATCGCTCCAGCGCGGCCGACTAGGTCCACCAATGCGACTAGTCCGATCAGATAACTAGTCGTTTGACTAATCGTCCGATCTGGGCGACTAGGTGTCATAAGCGATCGGACATGTAAACTGGCGGCCCATTAGGTTGTCCCGAGTCCTGAAACCGAACCGAAGCCAGCCGCATCCCATCGGCGATTTGGCGCTCATCCCTTCCTTCCGGCGCTCATCCTGTTCTCCTCGGCGCTCCTCCCCGCCGATCGCCGCTCCTCCCTATCGCAGATCCGCCGCCTCCCCCCTCCTCTTCCTCAACGCGCGGGAGCGGGAGTCCGGGTCTGAGATGAGTTCATCTTCAGAAGATGGTAAGGATTTCATCCGTCCTCTGTTTTTTGTTCTTCATACTGGATATGTTGTCAATGTGTTGGTAGTTGATTGCTTGATGCTTTGTTTTGTGTTGAGGGAACTAGATTGCACTCATTGCAGACATTGCAGATTGCACTGTGTAGTGTTCATGGCTCATGGGTAATAGTCGGCTGATCTGATTTTCTGGTCTGAAAAATGAAAATGGCTGTATCAAAATTCAAACATGAAGGAGCACATTGCTATGAGGTCAGTTTTTCTGCATTTTATTTAGTTGCGGAATAGTCAATAAGATCTGATTTTTTGGTCTGAAAATGGCTGTATCAAACAATGCTGCCTTTACTTTTTTCTTATTGCAGATTAAAGGTAGATGGAGGTCGTTTGGGTGAGTACATAATCTGAATGGAAGCTAACAGAGTAACAGGAACTGAAAAGGTGAGTTCTCAATCTGAATCTGAATACTTATTATATTTTTCATGAGTTCTGCAGTTCTGCTAGATTATGTATTCATGAGTTCCTGTTGCGTATGGAGGGCGTTCAAGCTGCTAGGTCCTTCCAGTTACATGAGGTAAATCTGATGTATGTTATGTTTTTCCATGGACGGAACTGCTGCTATCACATTGTGCTGAAAATTGAAATCTGAGGTATGTTATGCAAATTTTACTCTCTATGTGCTATTCCTGGTACCATAAATTATATATATATATATATATATATATATATATATATATATATATATATATATAGAGAGAGAGAGAGAGAGAGAGAGAGAGAGCGACTAGAATGCAATCAGATATTTGGTGCAATCGTGCAATCAATCGTACTCCATAGTTGGATTTGTATCCTATGACCGGTCTTGCTTATGGTGCACGGGACAGGGACAGCAATCGTGCAATCAATGGGACACACGCTAAATCTGTGTTTTGTGTGAATGTCTTGTGATTGCTGATGTTTATATTTTGCATTTTGCTGTTCTTGTTTATATTTTGCTTTCTATAAATTCATTATTCACCATTAAGAGCATGTATTATTGCTCTCACTTTTTTGTGATGTTTAATTATTATTATGCTTAGGCGAATTCTAAATGGGATTGTAGATGAAGCCAGCATTTGGCTACCTCTCATCGAAACTTAGAAGTTACAACTGGAATTATTATCAGTAGCTGATGCGTAACGTCAGATATTATTCTTGTTTAATTTCTAACAGTGAAATATAACTGTGTATGTTCAATGACACGCTTAGATGAATTCCGGATGAAATTGTTTCCAAATATTTCATGATCTTGATCTTCATTTACCACCTGCCATTGGTTCCGGATGAGATTGTCTGACAAAACCAACTCGCCTGGTACATAATGTAGCAAGTTATTGAAGAAAATCCAAGCATTACCTCTACTTTGATAGATTTAATTTTTATAATAACTGATTTGTCGTGATCCCACTGCTCAGTCAACTCATGTTGTTTATCCTTCAAAAGCGACAGTTCTACTTCAACGCGGGATAGTCTGTCTTTTGATGCTTTGTCAGTGAAAGATGTTCCGTTTCCAGCTTCAAGACAGCACAATCGATCTCATCTAGGCTAGTTAGATTTGAGGTTATCTTCAGTTTCAACTTGGCAGCTAATTCATCGACCAAATCAATTGCTGCATCAGAACATAAAGCGTTTGTTAGAATGGTCATAAAAGATCTTGAAGCAGATGGCGCAATAGTTTCAGTCTGAGCAGGTTAGTACTATAAAGTATCAATTATGCTGAGTCAAATAGATGACCTTTGTTAGGATTTAGGAAAGAATTGTCAACTGATATATTGATCTGAAAGAACAGCTGCAGCTACAAGGGCTTTGTCAAATATGCAAATCTGTCATGCAACTCATCTCTCATAGTCCTCGGAGTATAAAGATTGTATCTTCAACTGTAAGCTGGTCAACCGCGACACATTGTGTTTGTTGCTCCCTCCATATATATGGTGTGGATAGCCCAGGACCATACCCGACCCCGACCCCATCATTGACCATTAAGTTGGCTTTATTAAGTTACATATCAGGAGACAAGAAACACATTCCTTCTCCAACGTGGCAATGTATCAACTTCATTAACCCCGGTTAGCGACCACAATAATCATGTATCACAATCAATAAACATGCTCATGTAATCATAAAAGATCCACATTCAACTCAAATACTAAATCAATTCAGTGTTGATTAATCATCAAAAAGCAAAGCTATGGCATATCTCAACAGAATCATTGTGACACGTTTGTTAGAATGGTCATAAAAGATCTTGAAGTAGATGCCGCAATAGTTTCAATTGAACTGTCATCCCATCAAGCATGGCTTTCTCAGTCTAATGCCAACAACTCTTCATTGTGACACACATTTTCAACGGTCATGCTAGCTCGTCTCTTGTCTGGTTAAGTTAAAAGGTGGTTCCTCGAGCAGGATTAATTTAAGCTAGTTCTTGTTCAGGTCAAAGTAAAAAACATAAATTATGCATAGCATGTTAAAAACCCTAGAACAGATAATGTACTCATTGGCCGAGGGTAGCTTATAACTAGAACTCCATCGAATTTATATATCAGTAAGCGCAGATGTTCAAATCTTTGAGCCACATTCTAGGCATGCTAAAATATTTAAAAACTTCTCCGCAAACACCGGACAGACGGAACATGTTTGTACTCATATACTTCTTTGAAAACTGGTGGAAATGAAACAAAATTGCAATACCCAGACTGAACTTGCGCTTATCGCAGTGTTTTGCTTTAAAAAAAAAAAGAAACTGAGTGTATGACTGTGCTACAACCGAAGGAATAATCTACCGGTTTGTCACCTTATGTACATTTTATTCCTCAACCTGCAGCATCAGGCCATCAGACAGTCGGTAAAAACTTGTCTTCAGCAGCTGGTTTTAATACCTTGCCTGCTTTCCGGAAAACTAGCTTTTGCTGCGGAAGCTGGCCATTGGACGGCACCGTAACCTGGGTGTCAACAAAGATGTTGTCCTCATCCTTGAATTTGCCCCTGAGGATCCCCTTTGCAAGTTCATTCTCCACATACTGTTGTATCACTCGCTTCACTGGCCTGGCACCATAGTTTGGGTCGTACCCAAGGCTTCCCAAAAATTCAACTGCTCCCGGTGATACTTCAAGTTTGATCTTGCGGTCTGCGATCCTCTTCTGTAATCTTGCCAGCTGTATCGCAGGAAGAACCAAATAAAAATATGTCAATATAACATGTTAAATATAGAATGTAATTGACATCTCATATGGTAACATAAATCTTGAAAAGTAGTTTATGTTTACTATCCCATTTGTTTCAAAACTGATATTTGTAATTGTAAATGTTTTAAAACAACATCATCGTCGATCCCTCCAAAGTAAAAACTGTCACCTGTAATTTGACAATGCTGTTGATCTGTTCTCTCTCGAGAGGCTTAAAAACAATGTACTCATCAACACGATTCATGAACTCTGGGCGGAAAACAGATCTTGCAGCCTCCATCACCCTCCTCTTTATGTTCTCATAGGCTAGATCAGACGACCCACCTTCTTCCTCCATGTTTAAGATGTACTGTGACCCAACATTTGATGTCATGATAATAACGGTATTTGTGAAGCTAACTTTCCGGCCCTGTGAGTCAGTAACCCTACCGTCATCCAATATTTGAAGAAAAACATTGAAGACATCTGAATGAGCTTTCTCAATCTCATCAAACAAGACAACAGAATAAGGTCTCCGACGAACAGCCTCTGTTAGCTGACCACCCTCTTCATATCCAACATAACCTGGTGGAGCACCAATCAATCTTGAGACTGAATGCTTCTCCATATACTCGCTCATGTCAATCCTAACAACAGCTTCCTCAGTGTTGAACATAAAAGCAGCAAGGGCTTTTGCTAACTCTGTTTTGCCAACTCCAGTAGGTCCCATGAACATGAAGCTGGCAATGGGACGATTTGGGTCAGACAGACCAGCTCTGGATCTCTGAATGGCCTCTGCAACTGCTTTTACTGCAGGATCCTGTCCAACAACACACTTGTGCAGCTCTTCCTCCAAATAGAGCAACTTTTCTCTGTCAGACTGCTTTAGTTTAGAAACAGGAATACCTGTCCACCTGCTCACTATTTCAGCAATATCGTCTTGGGTCACCTCTTCTCTTAGCATGGATTTTCCAGAACTCTGGTATTCAACTAGCTCTTTTTCTGTTGTTTGAAGCTGGCGCTGCAAAGCATTCAGACTGCCATACTTCAGTTCGGCAGCACGATTGAGATCATACTCACGTTCTGCCTGCTGAATCTCCACATTTACCCTGTCAATCTGTTACAACAAATACATGGTCAGTTATGTGACAAAACAAACTCCGTTGGTACATAATGTAGCATGCTATTGCAGAAAATTGAAGCATTACCTCTTCTTTGATAGATTGAATTTTTGTCATAACTGATTTCTCGTGATCCCACTGCTCAGTCAACTCACGCTGTTTATCCTTCAAGAGCGACAGTTCAGCTTCAATGCGGGATAGTCTGTCTTTTGATGCTTTGTCAGTATCATTTTTCAGTGAAAGACGTTCCATTTCAAGCTTCAAGACAGCACGATCGATCTCATCTAGTGCAGTTGGCTTCGATGTTATCTCCATTTTCAACTTGGCAGCCGATTCATCGACCAAATCAATTGCTGCAACAAAACATAAGCACTTGTTAGAATGGTCACAAAAGATTTTGAAGTAGATGCCGCAATAGTTCCAGTCTGAGGCCTGAGCAGGTAAGTAGTATAAAGTATCAATGATGCTGGGTCAAATAAATCATCACCTTTGTCAGGCAAGAATCGTCCACTGATATATCGGTCTGAAAGAACAGCTGCCGCTACAAGGGCACTGTCAGATATGCGTACCCCGTGGTGCAGCTCATATCTCTCTCGTAGCCCTCGGAGTATAGAAATTGTATCTTCAACTGTAGGCTGGTCAACATAAACTTGTTGGAAGCGTCGCTCCAATGCTGGGTCTTTCTCAATGTACTTGCGGTACTCATCAAGGGTTGTTGCACCTATACACCGTAGTTCTCCTCTCCCAAGCATTGGTTTCAGAAGATTACCAGCATCCATTGCACCATTTGTGGCACCTGTATAAGATGAAGAATCATTAAATGTCCTATATGTTGATGGTAGCAAAATCATGCTGGTTTTGGCAAGCAGTTTCATATTAACATCTAACACTCTAAACCAGTGGACAGGACCTTACATCATCGGATCAGGATAACTTAATGCACCATGCATTTGAAAGATCTCATGTTCGAAATTAAATGTTGCATCTAACTGTTTAGTATAGAGTGTTGTCCTAGAACACCTCAAAACGGGTACACGAATGAGGTTATGCCTCACTGATTTTTTCTCTTTTGCGCACTCGGTGTTTTCTCCCCTCTCCCTCTGTTTCGCTCTTCACTAATGAGAGCTGAAGAGTGGGTATACGAAAAATGCAGCTGAGCGGCTCTCTTCTCTTCTCAATCAAGGCTGAATCAGTGGCCGTGTGGGAAATGCAACTGAGCTGGTTTGGGGAAGACATTCCCCCTCTTTTTATATCCAGCAACTGCTACACTAAATGTGTTGCTACAGTAGCCACGCAGCTACAGTAGCCACACAGCTACAGTTAACCCCAGAACACAAATGTCTTGCATAGAGCATCTACTTTCCCTTTCATCATAAAATGAAAAAAAAGGAAAATCAGGAGGAAAATGCATTTATGAGTGACTACTGACTACGCTTCAATACTTTGCATTACATACACTTTTCCACTCTACGAGTACAAACTACAAACAGGAAATCCATTACAAACCCGTGATACAATTTCACAGGTGTCAATACACTATTTGATTTAGAGAACTGAAATGTCAATACAGTCCTGAAAATACCAAACCAAACAAATTAGATAGATTAACACCACAAAGGTAAGGTTGGCATGGCAGAGCAAATGCCACACCAAGTACATTGCACTTGAGTTCAGTAGGCAGTGCAAGATACTCGTGAGCTTATGAAAACAAAATGGCAACAGTCCCCAGTCCAACTAACAGCCACTGAATGGCATCAACTACTAGGGCCCATACAAGCAAATCATCTATCTGTGTAAATTTTTAATGTAATTATTTGGCAGAAAAATCTGGCAGCTGATGAAACAAGAAAACATAGTGCATATCATTACCTGCTCCAACAACAGTGTGAATTTCATCTATGAAAAGAATGGTTTGTCCATCAGAATCTGTGACTTCTTTGAGAACAGCCTTCAGCCTATCCTCAAACTCTCCACGATATTTTGCACCAGCAATCAAAGCTCCCATATCAAGAGCAATTAGCTGTAAAAGAAAACAAAAAAAATTAAAATCAATAATGGAAGGTTACAACATTACAGTACTTCACCACTTAAATATAATGACAATAGTATTAGATTGTGCTCTCAAAAAAAAAGTTAATAAGTCCTCTAAATCAGCAACAGAGCATATAATTCAATACTTTTGAAACTGACTTGAGCATTCAAGATACATTTCCAGAAGTTTCACAGAACAACCAACTAACTAGTATCAACCTGTATGCACACACACACACACACAAATACACAGTATATTTATTAAAGAACACTTGTGGAATGTGCTCTAGAATTATACTGAAAAGATATGAGACTATATGGGAAACAAGATAGTACAACCCTAAAAAACATAAATAAACAAGCGTAGTTCTTAAGGCGTCGCTTAAGCGCTTAAGCGGTAAGGCGTGTTTAGCAGGTGGGCCGTCCTAATCGCCTTAAGATTAGGTGTAAGGCGTCCTAAGGCGTCCCTAAGGCGTCTGTGGGGCGCTAAGGCGGGACGCCTTGCCCCTTGTACGCCTCTGGGCCCAGCCCGACAGGTCCTCTTCTATTTCTCTCTCTGTTCGATGGGTTTCTTCCTCTCTCTGTTCGACGCGGTTAGGGTTTCGGCCGGAATAGAGGGCGGCGGCGGCCGGAATAGAGGGTGGCGACGGCGGGAAAAGAGGGCGGTGGCGGCGCTTGGAAGAGGAGGGTAGCAGAGGGCGCACACCTAGAATAGAGAAGGCGCGGCTCCCCCAGGCAGAGGACGGCGGCGCTTCTCCAAGGCAGAACGGCAGGTAATACTTGCTCCTCTGTCCTTCTCTCTTTTGCTACTTTGATTGGCTGCGATTGGAGTGCCTGGTGCCTTGCAATTGCTGCTGTTGTTGGCTTGTGGCCATGTGCATTGGCTATTGCTCTCCCAGACTGTTGCTGCATTGTTGGTACTTGATGTCTTGTTGTTGTTGCTGCATTGTTGGCACTTTGAGTGCTGCTAGTCTGCATGCTCAATTGCTCATTGCTGCTGTTGTTGTATTTCAGGGTTGAAGTCTTGAAGATTGAATATGAATCCAATAGAGAGTGTCGGTTCCGCGGATGCTCCTGCGAATGTCAATAGCTATGATCCCATGGCTGATCCAAAGAGAAAAGCAAAGTCCAATGATCCGGGATGGAAGTATGGCTATTGGACAGAAATTGGGAATCGAGACAAAGTGACTTGCAACCTTTGCAAGAATGTAACAACAGAGGGGATCAAAAGGTTGAAAGAGCACCTTGCAGGTATATATGCTGATACGGTGATGTGCTCCAAGACCACCACTAAGATCAGGAAAGAAATGAGGGCCTTTTGGAGAAAAATAAAAGAACTAGACCAATATTTTTGGATGAAGATGGTGTTGAGCAGCAGCAGGAGCAGGGGCAAGGTGGGGATGGGGATAGCTCTCAAAAAACTGTTGTTCAACCAAGTTCAGGGACAACTGCTAAAAGGAGGAGGTCTATGTTTCAGGTGCAGACCATAAAGAATGCACAAGCTGCAATAACACAAGGCTCATCAAAAGTTGCAACCATGCTTCGAAAAACACCTGAACAAGTTGTGGATGATAGGCACTCTGCAGGCCACACCAAACCACCATTGAGGCTAGCACAAAGTCTAAGGCTGATAGGAATTATGTGAGCAAGCAATGAGCTTTGTTTTTCTATGAGTGTGGTGTTCCATTTAATGCCATTAGCGCCCGACAGTTCCATATTGCTTGTAAGGCCACTACACAATATGGTTCAGGATATGTTCCTCCTAGTCAGCATGAATTGAGAGAGCCTCTACTTCATGAGTGTGTAGAGGATACAAGTCGCATGCGGGTTGATCACGAGTTAGCATGGAAGACATATGGTTGCACACTCATGTCGGATGGATGGACCGATAAAAGGGGACATCACTTGATCATTTTTCTTGTCAATAGCCCAGCTGGTACATACTTTCTGGAGTCCGTTGATGCATCAAGTGAATCACATGATGCAACTATGTTAGTTGCTTTGCTAGAGAAGAGGATTGTCCAAATTGGTAAAGAAAATGTGGTTCAAGTGGTGACAGATAATGGTGCAAACTATAAGGCAGCGGGCAGGCTTCTAATGCAAAGGATTTCAACATTGTTTTGGACTCCTTGTGCAGCTCAGTGTTTGGACCTCATGTTGGAGGATGTTGGAAAGCTAAAAGAATTTAAGAAGCCAATTGCACAAGCCAAACGGGTCACCAACTTTATATATAGGCATGGAAGAATTCTTAGTGCAATGAGAGAGAAGACAGGTGGGATGGACTTGGTAAGACCTGCAGTCACTCGGTTTGCCACTTGCTTTCTTACTTTGAAGAGCTTACACAAGCACCGAGATGCCTTGAGAGGTCTATTTGTGAGTGAAATATGGAACCAAAACAAATTAGCAATGACTCAGGCTGGGCAAAATGTGTGTGATATTATTCTAGCTAAGATTTGTGACACTATTCTTGCTAAAGTTTGTGATATTAATATATTATTGTTGCTGATGTTTGGGTTACTATTGTTGCTAATGTTTCTGTCATTATTCTTGCTTAGGTGTTTTGGTCCTCAGTTGAAGATTGTCTTAGAGCTTCTGCACCTCTTCTCATTGTGCTTAGGGCAGTTGATGCTGATGAGAGGCCAGCCATGCCTGAAGTTGCAGCTTTGACGAATGTTGCAAAAACTAAGATAAGTGCTAGCTTCCCTACTCAAAACAAGCAAGGTTCGCTGAAAAAATCTTGGACATCATTGAGCGTAGATGGTTCTCACAAATGGACCATCCATTGTATGGAGCTGCACTTTATTTGAACCTGGGAAAATTCTTTGAATGGGTAAGTATTGTAGTTCCATAATCCACATACTTTGAATATTGGAGTTTCATAATCTATATACTCATTTGGCTTCCTATTGTTGAATTTGTAGATGCACGCAAAGAGAAGGAACCGATTGCTACACAAGAGGTTAAATGACTTGGTCTTTGTGTCATACAATCGCAAGATGCAAAGTAGGTTTCAAAAGAGGAAGGAGAATGCTGGCCCAAGTTATGATCCATTAGTCGTTGAAGATTTTGATTGGGACAATGAGTGGATAGACTCATCGGTTGTTCAAACCGATAGAGAGAATGATGGTATTCTTGACCTCACATGGGATCATGTTGATGAAGCTGTTGGAGCATCAAGCTCGCTTTGAGGTCGCAATCTTCCAAGGCAAGCTAGTAAGATTAACACGTACCAAAGGCGTGCAAGAATGAGGGCACAAGAAGTTGAGGAAGATGCTAATGACTCGGACTTGGAGGATGACCCATGTCATGACTTGGATGTGAGTGATAATGAAGAAGGTTTTGGTGGGGATGATGGTGGAGAAGAAAGTGATCCTACAATCACCGACGAGTTCGATGATGGATATTGAGAGATGAGAGTGCTTATCTAGTACTATCTATGTTGGTCTTTTAGTCTATTATGTTGGACTACCTCTATTTGCTACTTAATTATGTTGAACTACTTCTATTTGCTAATTGGTTATGTTGGATTTTAATCTATAATGGATCACATAATTTACTTATTTATCTTATTTTTATATATTACTAAGGCGTCGCCTCGCCTTACGCCTTACCGCTTAAAAGGTAAAAAGGGGGGCGGTCGCCTTACCGCCTTAAGAACTATGTAAACAAGTAACTTACTCGGCGGTTTGTCAGAGCTTGAGGGACATCTCCTTGTACAATCCTTTGAGCAAGCCTAAAAATCAATTTAGAGGAATTAATTTGATACTTTGTATGGCAAAAATATGCATTTCAATGTCTTTTCTTCCTACCCTTCAGCTATAGCTGTTTTTCCAACACCAGGTTCACCAATCAAAACCGGATTGTTCTTTGTTCTTCGAGATAAAATCTGTATACATCTACGAATTTCATCATCTCTTCCAATAACTGGATCAAGCTTCCCTTGGCGCGCCATAGCTGTCAGGTCCTTTCCATACTTGTCCAAAGCTTCATATTTTCCCTCGGGATCTATTGAAAATAAGCCATTTGAGGTTAATGTAGTGATAGTGAACTAGGTCCACGAGGTCGAGCTTACAGGTGAAAAAACACATATCCAGTATGTATAATAGTCATGTATTCTTATTTTCTAGTTACACGACACTGTAAATACTCATATAAAAAATGAGCATTAAGAAGGGCAACAACTAAGGGCATGTTTGGTTGATAACTAAACATTGCCACACTTCTTTGCCAAACTTCGCCCAACTATGGTGAATAAAATGCTCACCACACTTTTGGCAAAGTTTTTGTTCACCATACTTGGGCAAAGTTTGGCAAAGATATGGGTCTATGACATGTGGGGTACCAGTATGGCAAGCCGTAGGTGTGATAAGACAACGAACACTAGCCGAAGAAATTGTGGCATGACTCCACTTTAGCGTGACAATGTTCAGTAACCAACCAGACATGCCCTAATTATTTTAGGAAGGCTAGATATCCGTGGCTAGTTTAATTCATTCATAAGCCTTGTCATCCACTAGGAACGTTGACGTATTCCAACCAAATAAGAAGCAAAGCAAGTTAAGTTATCAAGGTTTACTCATAGATAGGTAAATAAGTGGCATGAAGCAATTTTATCAGAACATAAACATGTAAAACAATACCAGCTAAAAACAAGTTGCTTCAGGGTTGCTTACTGTAGTTTCAGAAATTAAGGAAAAAACAGAGATCCTATACCTTGATCAACTACATTTTGCTTCCCTCTTATCGATTCAATGGCTGATTTCAAGGTCTTCACATTAATTTGAAAATCCTTGAATAGTTGTCTCCCAAATCGCTTATCATCAGCAAAGCCAAGGACTAGATGTTCAACTGAGACAAATGAGTCACCATACTCTTTCTTAAAGTCTCTTGCTCTTTGTATCAGAGCTTCCAAGTCGCGCCCCAACATGGATCCAGGATCTTCACCTAATACCTGAATCATCGAACAGAACTTCAGAAAGTTGTCACATTGCAAATGTTTTCATCTGAAAATAAAGCAAATAGGAGAATGATAGTTGATGTTTATAACTTTATATATGACACCATAGTATTTTTTTCATAAGAAGTAGAATGATACTATCTGCATAAGTTGAGGTTAGAGATGCACTTCAATCTGTGACACCCCCCTTCACCAGAACAATACTATCTGCATCTGCTGAGATAAGAGATGCATTTTGATCTATGAGACTATGACATCCTATTACCACTTGATAAGTAGAACAGTACTATCTGAATAAGCTGAAAAGTTCACAACCCAAACGTATCCTATGCCGCAAGAAAGTTCACTGAAAAACGATACAAAGGCATGAAATAAAGAAAAATGAAAATAGAAGCTGACTTTTGCACTTATGCAGCTATCAGTAATGACTGCAATGTTTCCAACAGTGCAATCAGCAACCAGCAGTGAATGAAAAAATCAAGTGCATATGAAGTAGTTATCCTCTAAATTGTGCCGGCCGATAATCAGAATCGAAGTGTGTTTAGGATAAACCACCACCTTGGGCTGCCTCTGGATAAACTTCACAGCAGCATCGAGAAGCTTTGTATTGTCAACTCCAGCCTTAGAAAAGATGCGCCGTGCAAGCCCATTTCTCTGTTCCAGCAAAGATTTCATCAGATGTTCTGTCTCCACAATCTGGTGCTTACTCTCCTTGGCCACCTCGGGTGACAAGACGATCGCCTGCCACGCCATCTCAGTGAACTCTTGTTGTGTAATCTGTTAGCAGACAGAAACGATGAGTGTTAACTATTGCATACAAGAAATACCGCATGGAACCGAAGATGAAGCTCAGCAAGTGAACTGGGGCCAAATCAAATGGAAAAGGGAAAAGTTAAATCACACCAGAGTGTTTTAAAGGGCTCCAAAACCTGAATTTTAATGACCAAGATTTGTGTCAAGATTTGTGCTTTAGGTATAAGAAGTAAATAAAAAGAAGAATTTGTGAGTTCTGTGACCTCCCAACACCTGAGTTTTTGTTTGCACTACAATTACAATTATGTTACACATAATTACATCATCTTTTTTGTGTAACTTTTTAGTAACAATGCTGTAAGTGCTGTACAATGATGATGTAACCAAAATTCAGGTGTTAGAACCTGTAGAAACGCTTGGTTTTTTATTAGTACAAATTAGATCTAGGCGCACATCTCAAAAACTGAATGGGTATAAATTTAAGCGCTGGAAGCCCTCGAATGTTGTATAGATAATCCCAAACAAAAAGCAAAGCAGGTAATACACTTAGATAAATGGTCCGTACCTTTCCGTCCCGGCTGCTGGCGTCGCACCTAACGGAGAGCGGCGCCCGGCGACGCCCCATGCCGACCATAGGCACTGCCAGCCCTGCCGTCCTCATCATTCTGAGCCGTGTCGCCTTGCATCTTGCCGCCCCCGCTCTCGCCGCGCCCCAAGCCGCAGCGACGACCGGAGTGGGGGTCGCGGCGGCGTTGGGACAGGGGGACGGGAGGAGCAGGTTGGCGGCGAGCGGCGGCGCGGCGGCCATGGTGTGCCGTGGCAGTGAGGCTGCAACTAAGGACAATCCCGTTCTCGAGTGCCAACTCGATCCGGGGTGCGGGGTTTAGAGAGGCTTGGAACCGGAGCTCTCTGGATTGGAGTAGCGGAGCGAAAACGATAAAGTACAGTGCTATGCTGCTATAGAATTGGGCACCGCGGCGAGAAGAAGGGTATTGTTATAGGTAGATCGGTGGCACGCGCGTCGCGGCGTGGAGGCGGAGCGGAGGGAGGTTCTGGGTGGTTCGGGTGGACGCGAGGAGGGTGCGGAGACGGGGCGAATGATGATGACGATGGCGATAGGGGAATGGGAGGAAAGGGGTGGGGCGCGTGCTTCGAGAGCGGAGCGCCGTCGGATCTCGCGTCCAGCGGCCGAGATATTCGCCGATGTGGGCTTCGTCACCAGGCAGGCGTGTGATTTGTTGAAGTTTTACTTTTTAACTAATGTTTTTAATTATTTAATATAAATAACCACTGTTTCGGATGCCTCAGTAAGCTCCTATCGTCCTTTAGCAGCACGACAGGAAGCTATTCGGACTATTGATTTCGCTGTGTGTTTGTCTTGAGAAGTGATCTACGTCTAATATCGACCTTCTGCTCTTTGTTGATCGAAAGAGGAGAAATGATATTGCGGGAGCCTAAACGAGCACGCTGAGTTGTGTGTGCGTAAGTCCCTTTTAGGTGGTCTTCAGACCCTTTTTATAATCAACTCGGTGCTTCTTCTGTCTAAGGCTGCTCACACTCGTTCACTTCTAAATTTAACTTCTAAAATAATATTTTCGGTCTTTTACAGTTACCTCTAAAAGATTCTTAGCTTTATAGTTTTGATATTCTCACCCGTTCACCTCTAAATTAGACCTCTATATCAACTATCTTCTATATTATATCATTTCATTCAATCACTTTTTTTTTTTATTTTACCATTTAAGTACTTATATTTTTCTAATATTATAAACAAAATTTCTAAAAATCCACTAGATTCATTATTTGTTTCCTTTTAATTTTCCCCCGTGTATTTCACTATCTTATATTCCTTTATCTTTGCTTTTCTTTAATTTTTTCTTTATTGTTTCCTTTTTTTCCTCTCGCCGATATTTCTCCACGTCTCCAGATCTTTCTGTCGATCGTTTTTTTAACCTTCTCTCCCCGTCGAACATTCTCAGCCTCTATCGGTGACCCAGTACGATATTTCCGTCGCATCCCAGCCTCAATCTAGTCGCTCTCCTCCGCTGCGTCTCCTTTGCCGCGCTCGCCCCCGCGTTGGCTGCCTCTCCAAGCGCCTCCGCGCTGGCACCCTCGCCACGCCGCTCTTCATTGGCTGCCTTTGCTCGCCAAGCCAAGCTCGCCCTCGCGCATAACAACGTCGCGCTCGCCCCCGCACCCATAGCCGCCAAACTCGCCCCTTCCCCGCGCCGAGTGCCCAAATGTAACACCTCATTTTCATCCATCATGCATTGCATACATTCTTGTACATGTTTAAAATTAAACAACACACTATTGAAAACTCCCAAGAATCTTGATCTGGTTTGGAACTGGACAATTTCGGGCTTGTTCGCTCCTGTACCGAACTTGCCCGTTTGACTCTCTGATCTTGGACGAATTTATCTAGTATTGCACCAAACTTCTCCGTTGAATTCTTTGTACCCGATCGGACTTGTACGACCTCTCTATGGACTAGTCCGGTGTGTGGGGTTTCAACTCAGATCCTATTTTTCCTCCACGACAAGTTATTGGATGATTACCTTAATTGAGACCCAAAATGTTGTGCCCAACCCCTGAGGAGCCCAAAGCGAGACTCTACCACGCCCTCTACTTGTTTCCACCTATTATACTGGAATTCTTCCCTAACCCTACCACCTCTCCTCCTATATAAACAACCCACCATCCATCCTTTACCCCTTTGCCACGTTAGACAAATTACAGCGTCTGCTCTCTTCTTAGCCGCTGCTCTTGAAGGGAGAAGAAGGAAGGGAAGGGAAGAAAGAAGAAGGGGAGGAAGGAATCAAGCGAGATCGTCGTCGCTGCTGCGATCTTCTTCAACAATTCTTCGACGTCAACTTTCTCCTTCGTCAATTCTCTATCTCCATCGATCTAGACGTCAAGACCTCAAGTTCATCAAATCCTTGACCTTTGAACCCTAGGATTCACGGTAAATATCTTAGATCAATCTTTCCTACGTAAATTATAGTTCTATATTAACTCAAACTATGCTCTAGTTAGAAATTCGCCAAAACCCTAGCCATAGCGGACTTGTCCGTTCCAGTGCGGACTAGTCCGATCAACTCTCTAGTTCAGAGCGGACATGTCCGACCAAGGTGCGGACTAGTTCGATCTCCCAAATATGAGAATTCCTGGTCCTCAAAATGACTTGAAACTTGTTGTAACATGTAAAACTTAATTGTGTCTAGTAAGTAAGCAATAGTAGCAATCTAACAACATGCATTACCATATAATTGCATCTTTCATGCATGACATGGCATATTGAGTAATATATGAGTTTTTATTGATTGTAATGCTTGTTTTGCATATTTGTTGCACGGAATAGAAGGTATTGCTCTAGAGGGCGTTGTTGAGGACCTCCAGCTCCAGAACTTTGAAGCTTTTGATCCTAACCAGTCTCAAGAGCAAGGCAAGTGTCCTTAAACATTTTGATCATGTTTTTAAATATTTTGTTTAAAAAATTGGATGCTTGTGTCAAATTGATGGGAAACTTGTGATAGGTGTTTACTAGTCTTGTTTGACCATCCTTGTCGCTTGGAATATATTGGAGAGAGTTGGGAAGAATATTTTACCTTTCTACTTCGCTCTAATTAATTAGGATGGGAAAACAACCAACTAGCTTAACTATGAATTAATGAACTTATGTATGATATGAATTGATGACCATGGTTAATTGGTAAAATGAGACTTGGGAGATCTAAGTAAGCGTGGTTTGTGGATTGAGTTGGAAGATATGGTGGTTTTGCTTGCTTTAGATCTAAAGACTGGTTCATGCGAGAATAAGCCAGGACAACAGTGCCACCACAAGGCCAAGTATGGGTGCAGCTTACCCAATTAATTAAGTGTATTGCCATCATTGTTCAAATCATTTGGGGGAGCAAGGAATGAGAGTTAGTTGGGTTTGCAATAGTGGTGGGATTGCCCTGAGATCCGAACAGCACAAGAGGGGGACCTTGGTTGGATGTGCTTAGTCGGAGGCGACCCGTGAAACCTCAGTGGGTCTGAATATGCTGGTAGTCCCTTTGTGAAGGCTATTTTGTGATATCTTGGCCATACATCTAAGATAGTGTATTTGGCATGAGGGAGGTTCTTTTAGTCATCGACGGGTGATGAAATCACGAACTTGTGGGTAAAGCGGTACAACCTCTATAGAGTGTTAAAAACTATCATGATAGTCGTGCTCCCGGTTAAGAGCACTTGGATGACCTACATGATTAGAGTGGAACTTGGTTTTTGGAATGCTTTGGTTATGGATATGAATTGGGTTCGGTTAAGAGCACTTGGATGACCTACATGATTAGAGTATAACTTGGTTTTTAGAATGCTTTGGTTATGGATATGAATTGGGTTATGATAAATGGATATGATTGATGATGATGGTAAGAATCTGGTATATGGATGGATAATTGATGATTGATTCATATTATGTTAATTATTTGAGATATGATGGGCTCAATACACATGGACATTGTAGGATGCTTTTTACATGTTTTAAATGTACATTTTAGCAAATATACATTATTTATTATCATTCCTTGTTTAAGCTAAATGTCATTATTTTCCCACACTTGCTAAGTACGACATGTACTCATCCTTGCAATTCCCCCACCAACAGTTTCAGGTGATGTTTGGGAGTACCCTGAGGATAATGCAGAGTTCTAGGTTGTGTGCTATCGTCGACTTGCCTCTGGTTATGCTTGGAGCCGCACTATCCCCTTTGCTTCGTTTGCCTAGTCTAGATTATTTCCACTGTGTATTAATAGTATTAGTAATAATGATCATTAGAGCTTGTAATTTGAGGATTACTTAAATACTGTAATAAAAATACTTATTTACTAATTTGTGTCGTAGTAATTTTCTGTATATCGTTTGTGGTTTTTTCGTGTATGTGTGATCAACGTCCTGAGCACACATATGCGTTCACTTGGTTCATTTTTCGGAATCGGGTGTCACAAATTGGTATGTTGACCGTAGGATGCAGTATAGATAGAATTGACACTTTAGAGCATATAGGAACACTTAGGAATAGATGAGGTTTGTTTGGTGTGCTGATTGCTATATAATGGTTGCTTGTGTGCTTAGTAGAGGATTGTGACATGCTTTGGCATTTATCATATCCATATAGGCTCATATAGGTAGTTACTTAGTTTCATACCCCTTGATGCATATAGTTGGGGATGTTTTCTAAATTCTTCTATCTCTTGCTCTTTCTCCAGATGTCAAGGACTCACAAACAAAGGAATGCCAATGAGGAGGAGAACAATGGGGCACCTAAGAACAACAATGGATTTAGACTTGAGGCTAGCATCCTTGAGCGGTTGATGGTTATGCAGAATCAGCTCATGCAGTCCGTGATGCAAACTTTGGGGTAGCTGCAAGTCAATAACCAGAATCAACCCCACATGCCTCCACCACCGCCCCCATCGCCTCATAACAGATTGGGAGAGTTTATGAGGACTAGGCCACCCACTTTTGCTTAAGCCAATGATCCTATAGAAGCTGATGATTGACTGAGTTCTGTGGAGAAGAAGCTTACTATTGTCTAATGCAATGATAAGGAGAAGGTCCTTTTTTTTTGCCTCCCATCAGCTAGTTGAAGAAGGTGCGGATTGGTGGGAATCCCTTTGCAATGCCCATGCTAATCAGGAGAGGATCACTTGGGCTGAATTCAAAGAGATCTTTCATTCTCATTTTGTTCCTGAAGGTGTTATGATCTTGAAGAGGCAGGAATTTGAGAAGCTTAGGCAGAGAAAGTCAAGTGTGACTGAGTACCTAAATAAATTCACTCAACTACCAAAGTATGCTCCAGATGATGTCAACCGGGATAACCACAAGCAATATTTGTTCATAAGGAGGTTAAATAATGAGATTCAAGTCCAATTGCTCAATTGTGACTATGGAAATTTCCAGAAGCTTCTGGACAAGGCCATTGTGGTTGAGAACAAGGTTCATGAGATGGAACAAGATAATAAGAGGAAGATGCCATATCAAGGATAGCAACAAGGAAGCAATGTTCACCCCTGCTTTGCACCACCAAATGCACTATACTACAACCCCTCTACTCCTGCATATCGTACTGCTATTCCACCGTGCCTAGCTCAGCCAATGAAGTAATGCCCTGCCATGCAAGCACCTCGCCCTCCAATACCTCATGCGCCCCGCGCCAATTTTCCCGCCAATGCTCAAAACCAAGCTCGCCCTAACAATTCCGATGCAGCAAGGTCGTGCTATACTTGTGGTGAGGTGGGACACTTTGCATCTCAATGCCCTAAGTTAGGCCTTGGTCAAGGGAACAATGCTCTGAGACAGAACCCACGACTGAATGGTGGAGCGCCATAGGCAACCGTGGACAGCAGGATTTTGTTCGTGGCAAGGTGAATCATGTCTCTATAGAGGAGGTCCAACAAGCGGATGACGTGATGATTGGTATGTTTCTCGCAAACTCCAACCCGGTGACTATGTTATTTGATTCTCGAGCATCACATTCATTCATTGCATCAAAGTATGTTGCCAAGTATAGTTTGCCCATATCTCATATGAAGTATACCTTGTTGGTTAAATGTTCTGGAGGGGAGTTGAGGATGAATATAGTATGTCGAAAAGTAAGCTTTAGAATAAGGGGTAGACTTCTTCGCCAACCTCATTGTTTCGGAATCACAAGGATTGGACATAATACTCGGTATGGATTGGTTAAGGAAGCACAATGGGATAATTCTATGTGCCACAAAGATGATGAAGTTGATAAATGAGGAAAGGGTCAACATAGAATTTGAAGCATCTCGACACACACCAAAGTAGGTGGAGCTAAATCAAATGAACGGTGTAGCAATTGAGGAGATTTTGGTAGTGTGCGAATTTTTGAATGTATTTCTGGATGAGTTTTCAGGTATGCCACCTGATTGTGACATAGAGTTTGTTTTTGAATTAACACCTGGAACTGCACCTGTAGCTAAGAGGCCATATAGGATGCCTCCTATGGAGTTAGCAGAGCTCAAGAAGCAAATTCAAGAGCAGCTAGAAAAGGGTTTCATTTGCCCAAGCTCCTCACCTTGGAGAGCACCATTGCTTTTTGTGGATAAAAAGGATGAATCCCAAATGATGTGTGTGGATTACCTGACTCTCAATGAGTTGACGATTAAGAACAAGTATGCATTGCCCCATATAGAAGATTTGTTTGATCAAATGAAGGGCTCCTGTGTTTTTCCCAAGATTGACTTGAGGTCAGGTTATTTCCAAATGAAGATTAGACCATCAGATATATCCAAAACAGCTTTTCAAACACAATATGGATCTTATGAGTACACTGTTATGTCCTTTGGATTGACGAATGCACCTGCATATTCTATGTACCTCATGAATAAGGTATTCATGGAGTACTTGGATAAGTTTATCGTGGTGTTCATTGATGACATTATGATCTACTCGAGAAGCGAGGAGGAACATGAGGAGCATTTGAGGCTCACGCTGCAAAAATGAGGGAGCACCAATTATATGCCAAATTTAGTAAGTGCCATTTTTGGTTAAGGAAAGTATCCTTTTTGGGGCATATCATCTCCAGAGGAGGAGTATCGTTTGACTCAAGAAAACTGAGGGATGTGCTAAAATGGGAGCTGTCGGAGTGTGGTTCTGGCAATTCTCCCGGTACTACTGTTGGTAGCCCACGAAGTCTGTAGTTCGGTATTGGGCGCGCAGAGATTCAGAACACGATGGTAAGTAGACACAAGGATTTACGTTGTTCGGGCCGCCTGAGCGTAATACCCTACTCCACGGGGTGTGTAGTTGTTGTATTGAGCGTCTAAGGGTAGAGAGCTTTCCAGACATCGAGAGGAGAGAGCGTTGTGTATCGTCGACTAGTCCTTTAGGACTGGTCATTACACCATTAGCCTGACCCGACATGTGGCCCTGGCGGTTACTGATGCTTAATATACAATTAATGAGGTTAATTACCCTTAATAGCATGGTAACGGGCCTTGACAGTGCCGTTACTGGTATTAAGGGCCTTCCGATTGTGTGTCATTAATATGGTATTAATGAAACTTAATCGGGTCTTGAAGTCTTTGATTGCCCATTGAAGGTCCGAGCTGTTGGGGGTCTACCAGTCTAATTGTTGAGGCTGAAGGTCTGGCGATTAGACATGTGGCAGCTTTGGAGCTTTCCGTATGGGACAGGTAGGTCCGGTGTAGATGTACACATGTTCGTACCAGAGCTTCCCTCTGTCAGGGGTTAGGTCCGGGGGTGCCACACAGGTGTTTAGCCCAGAGCTATCCCATGTGTGAGATGTAGGTCCGGTTGCAGTATACACGTGGCAGCACCGGGACTAACCATAGATGGGAGGCAGGTCCGGTCTCGTATGACACGTGGGGCCTTCACAGGTATTCAACTCAGACAAGTGAAGTTCCTTTGGTCTTCTTGCAGTCCCAAGGGGTATACGGTATGTAGGGTACTGACAGTGGCCCCCTGGGCCCACCTCTGGGAGGGACCTTTTGGATGAAGTCGTTCTGCCGGAGGTGGGTCCATCAATTTTTGAGCCGTGTCTTCAAGGGTCTTCGGATGTGACGTTGGCGGTAGTTCGCGGTTAAACCAACGCCGCATGGCATATCCAGGATGCGGCAGGTGAGATCTGAGTGTGCGGATCTCACGCAATTGAAGGTCGCCAGTTCCCGATACAAAAACTGTATCGGTTACGCGCGCCCTATCAGGCCGCCGCCCTCGGGCTTCCCGCCTTTCATGATGACAACCGTTTGCTTGGGGTAAGGACCTCGACTTGATCGTCGGGGTGGCCCCGGGCCCCCTTGTCATTGGCCCCGAGCATCCGGGGAAGAGGTTCCGCACTAGCTGGAGCGGAAACCTTCCAAGGTAAGTTTGATTTTTTACCTTAGTTGATTGTTTTTTGTTGTAACTGTGTTTTGAGTTTCTTCATCCTTCATCCACAGGGTGCCCAAGAAAGGGGCAGAAGCTTCAGTTCCTGTAGCAGCAGCTGAAGCTGTGCAGGTGGAGGCTCTGGCTCCATTCCCAGCGCCACCTCAAGAGGTGGCTGAGGCTACGACAGCTCCGGCGCCGGCTGTCGTGGTCCTGGACCTCGACTCATCCCCAGAAGCTCCCATGGTAGAACCGGACCACGAGAATGAAGATGTACCAGCGGCACCAGCCCCGGAGGTTGAAGCTCTGGGTTTGGATGCTGAGATGACGGACACTCTGACCTCAGAGCCGGAGGTAGCTGCGATTCCGGCCCTAGAGTTGGTTGTTGTTGAAGCCTCGGTGGTTGTGCCGGGTGTTGATGAAGCCCCAGCGACTGAGACGGTGGTTGATGAAGCCCCGACGGTAGAATCGGTGGTTGATGGAGCTTCGGTGCTTGTGCCAATCGTCGAAGAAGTTCTGGCGCCTGAGCCGGTTGCTGCAGAAGTGCCGGTGCCCGAGCCCATGACGGTCGAAGCGCCAGCGCCTGAGCCGGCAGTAGAGGAGGCGCCAGCGTCGGAGCCGGAAGTGGCTTCAACTCTGACCGGACCTTCAACGCCTGCCCCGGAGGTGGTGGTCCCGGAGGTGCCTGCGCTTGAGCCAGGGTGCCTAGATGAAGCTACCGGCCCCCAGTCTGAGGGACCAGTTGTTGATGACCTGGCGGCGGGACCTTCAAAGCCAACTCTAGAGGTCGAAAATTCTGTTGCAGGACCTTCCTCGGCGGCGACCGAGGCTATCCTGGAGGGCGTCCCTAGTGTCGTGGAAGCTCAGGGGACCGCTCTTATAGAGTGGGACCCGGTTTTTGTCACGGAGAACCCGCTGGGGCCAGCGGAGAAGACCCCGACAGGCCCAGAGCTAATCCTTTGTTGCTGTCTATCGACAACGCCTACTCCAGTCTTTGTCAGGTCCAGCTGGCTTTTTTACCACGACAGCAAGGCCCTCGAGGAGGAGCGCCAAACTCTTAGGAGGTGGTGCAACCGGCTCCAATTCGAGACCAAGCTGGCGCAGTCGAGGCTGGCTAACGACAAGGAGTGGGTGAAGAAGGAGAAGGTCTGGTTGGAGTACTGGGGTAAGTTGCTGGACGAGAGGGAAAGCATGGTGCGATCCCTCGACAACCAGTCTCGGGCCATCCACGAACAAGACGTAGCTACTAATAATGCAGCGAATGATCGCGGGGAGAAGCTCAGCGCCATCCACGGCAGCCTCGTCAAGCACCGGGAGGCCCTTGAGGAGCGGGAGAAAAAGCTCGAAGATGAAGAGCAAAAACTCCTGGAGCTACAGGATGACCTCGTGAAGAGGGAAGAAGAGCTTACTCAGAGGCTAACTCTGGGTGACAAGAGTCTCGCGGAGCGCACCAAGAAGTTGAATGAACGCTGCGAGAAAGAGGAGAAGAAGGCCTGGCAGCGAAGACATGACCTCCACAAGAGGGAGGATGAAATTGCTGCCAGGGAGAAGAAGGTGCGGGGCCAGGAGACGGGCCTGGTCGATCGCCGGAACAAGATCCACCTCTGGGAGGAGGAGCTCAGTAAACTCGAAAGGCAGGTTGCTGAAAAGATTCAGCAGAACGCCAAAGAGGTTAAGCGCCTTGCCCGGGAGAATTCGGAGCTCGCGGCGACCAGAAGATCCTTGGAGGAGATGCGAGGCTCAAGGGCTGCGGAGTCTCAACAAGTTTGGGACTTCCTGGGCAAAGCCAACAACGCGCTGACGCCAATGGGTTTTAATCCCGTGCGTCCGGATGATACGGAGCCAGAGTTGGACTAGATGTTGCAGGCGTTGAGTTCAGTAGGCAACAAGCTCACCAAGATGGGCGATGTCATCGCGGACCAGCTAGAAACCGAGGGACAACCCCTGGAGAAGAAAGTCGCAGAATACATGTTGACGTGCTACACAAGCCGGGACCCTCAGTTCCCACTAGACCCGGTGCTTGAAGGCCTCATTGACGGAGAGGGAGAAGCCGCCCAAGCCAGCGTGTCAGAGGTTGCCCAGAAGGTCGCCTCGTTCTTCCATAGGGTCTAGGACTCTCTCTTTGTAGCTCCCGCTTGTATTATCTCTTCTTTTTCTCCAATTTTGTAATCTCTTGTCTCCATATGAATGAAATCCAAGTTTTTATGAATTTCATT
The DNA here is from genome assembly GCA_036927565.1 of Tuctoria greenei. Taxonomy (NCBI): domain Eukaryota; kingdom Viridiplantae; phylum Streptophyta; class Magnoliopsida; order Poales; family Poaceae; genus Tuctoria; species Tuctoria greenei. Next base: position 124,049,894 of record JAYESD010000006.1, read on the forward strand.
TTTTGTCTTCAACATCTTTGTCTCACTTGGCCCCCTGGTAGATGTACACAATTTGATTGTGCACATGTACCAAGAGGATGTAACAGTTGTTGAAGACTTGCTTCTTCGAACTTGTAGAGCGTAGGTCTGAAGTCTTCGATAGTGAAGGCCCCTTGAGGTTGTCGGACTTAGTAGCTCTGGCAGTGACCATCGTCGGAGCTTAGTAGCTCCGGCAATAGTCTCGATCAATGCGTAGAGCATCAATAGTTAGTCCTCTGGGGTGTCGAAGCTTGATAGCTCCGGCAGTGACCTCTATCAACACGCGGTGTGTCGACAGCAAACCCCACTGTGGAGTCTTCCCACAATTTTTTCTTCACGTTGACGGCTGGCCCCCTAGCTTTACCAGAGCTGAGTAGCTCCAGCGACGCTCGCTATCAATGTTTGAAACATCGACTACAAGCCACCTAGGGGATGTCGGAGCTTTGGTAGCTCCGGCTTCATTCACCATCATCATGAAATATTTATTTTTTCTGCACACTAAAGTCAAGAAAAACAGTAAAATCCATTCCCTATCTATAACTCAATTGCGACTTACTATTCCCGAGAAATTTTTAGGTCGAACGCAACTGTAAATACAATCAAGTGCACTGGCTTGTTTTCTCCAGGTCCGATCGTTTCTGGACTCGCCTTACTTTGGTGTGCCGGGGTGTATGTAGAGTGGCGTACTTAGGGTGCATGACCAGGCCAAGTCGATAGCACACTCTGGACCTAGATTGGCTTGGCGGCATTCAGACAAGTAGACCATTAACAATGTTTAGACCTAGAAGAATTGACAATGCAACTTGAATTATACTTGAATTGGTCGAGCAAAAGTTTCTTAAGAATTGCACAACTTTGTTATAGACAAGAAAGAGAAAAAAATATTGAGCATGTACAAAATAAATGTACGTGGAGTCTGTTTTCACACAATGATGTCTTTCATTATAGGTCCGGGGTACAGGGGAAACAAGTACACTCTTAGGGTACGAAATCAGGCTAAATGTGTTTCGTTTCTCATTTGACCCAATGTAGCTAGCTACACTTTTAGTTCTGAGACTGTGACAAGTGTTGCCTGAACTTTGCGGACCTTCCAGGGAAGGTCCGGCTGTTCTCCCGAAGGAGCTACCCGACTCTGTACAATGACTCTATAACATACATCACATGTAACTACAGACTCACCTCCGTGATATTAAGCATAGAACTTACGGAGGTGCTCAATGTTCCAAGGATTAGATAGCGGTGTCCCATCCTCGATTGCCAAGCGAACGCATCCGGGATGGGATACTTTGATCACTCGGAAGGGTCCTTCCCAGCTGGGGGAGAGTTTGTTTAACCCCTCTCTGGATTGTATTCTCTGTAACACCAGATCGCCTTCCTCGAGCTGTCGGTTGTGAATATGCCTTTGATGATAGCGCCGAAGAGCTTGGCTGTATTGGGCATTCCGAACAGCTGCTCGGCACCTTCCCTCTTCAAGGAGGTTAATGTCTTCACGCCGGAGCTGGTCCTACGCGGCATCGTCGAAGGTTCGGACCCGGAGCGACCCCAAGGTGGTTTCTGGAGGAAGGACTGTTTCAACTCCGTACACCATGAAGAAGGGTGTCTCTCCAGTTGACCGATTTGGAGTTGTCCTGTTGGCCCATAGAGTGGGCGGAAGCTCTTCGATCCAGTTGGCTCCATGTGCGCGTCTTGAGTCCTTTTAGGATTTATGCATTTGCTCTCTCGGCTTGGCCATTGCTTGCCGGGTGAGCTATAGAAGCGTAGCTGACCTGAATGCCGAGGTCTTCACAATATCCTTGGAATGCAAAGCTTGTGAACTAGGTACCATTATCAGTTATGATCTTGTTTGGGACTCCAAATCTGCATACGATGGACTGCAAGAGGTTGATAGCTGATTGCTTGTTTATTGTCACAACTGGAGTTGCTTCCGGCCATTTGGTGAATTTGTCAATGGCAACATACAGGAACTTGTAACCTCTGACGGCTCTTGGGAAAGGTCCCAATATATCCATCCCCCACAGAGCGAATAGCCATGTAGGAGGTATCATTTGTAGTGGCTGAGCTGGTGTGTGAATTTGCTTTGCATGGATCTGGCATGCTTCGCATTTCTTCACTAGCTCAGTTGCATCCTGGAGCATTGTAGGCAAGTAGAAGCCATGCCAGAAGGCTTTACCGACCAGCATGCAGGAAGACGCGTGGTTCCCACACTCCCCTCCATGGATTTCTGCGAGGAGCTCGCAACCTTCTTCCCTTGTAATGCACCACATTAGGACGCCGTTGGCACCACGCCGGTAGATATCCCCTTCTACCAATGTGTATCTTTTAGCCAATCTAGATAGCCGGTCAGTGGATACATTATCTTTAGGAAGGAAATTGTCTTCCAAGTAGCTCCAGATCTCCGAGATCCATGCATCAGAACTAACTTGAGGATTTGAGTCTTGCGTGCTGGGTTGCTCGGAGCTTCCTGCAGCGCCTACGAACCTTTATGGATGCCATGGTAACAGGGCCATCAGGACCGCCAGCTTTGAGGTGCTGGTCTCGCCCCCTTTGCTTAGTTCGGCAGGCTGAGCTGTAGGTTTAGACAACCTCCGGACGAATGTTCCGTTGGGAGCTGGAGCCCCGGTTGAAGCTTTCTCCGAGAGTTCGTCGGCTTCAGTGTTGTTGAGACGTTGGACATGGCAAAGATCCAGGACGTCGAAGTCCTTCTGAAGCTTCTGGACTTCAAGTAGGTATGCAGCTAGTTGAGGGTTGTTGCAGCAACATTCACCTTTGACTTGTTTTACAACAAGCTGTGAATCACCCTTTACCAAAAGTTGCTTGACACCATATGATAGTGCCACCTTGAGTCCATAAATTAGTGCTTCATACTCCGCCATGTTGTTGGTCGCCTTGAAGTTAAGGTGCACCATGTATTTAACCTTCTCCCTGGTCGAAGCGAGGAGAAGGATTCCAGCTTCGGCCCCCTTCTTCTGCAGGGAGCCATCGAAGTAGAGAGTCCAGTGAGGCTCAGTGAAGACCGGAACCTTGGGTTCCGACTTCTGCTCACTGGGACCCCCAGGATTTGATGGAGAGGGGGTCCATTCCGCCACGAAGTCCGCCAATGCTTGACTCTTGATCGCTTGTCTTGGAATGAATTCAAGGTCGAACTCGGTAATTCCACTGCCCACTTTGCAATGTTCCCGATGGAATTGGGGTTATGCAAGATTGCACGTAGTGGATAAGAGGTTACCACTAAAATCTTGTGAGCTTGGAAGTAGTGTCGAAGCTTCCTAGAGGCAATAAGAACTGCGTAGAGCAGCTTATGCACCTCCAGGTACCGAGTCTTGGCGTCGTGGAGTACTTCGCTGATGAAGTACACTGGGCGCTGGACCGTTCGGACCCTCCCGAAGGGGTCCGGAGCTTCCTCCTCATCTATCCGGACCCTCCCAGAGGGGTCCGAACCTTGTTCGGGGACCTCTGGGTTTCGGTTGGAGGAACCAGGAGCTTCTTCTGAAGTGACACGGACCTTCCCGGAGGGGTCCAGATCTTGTTGCTCAGTAGCAGTGACTCCTTCATTTGAAGGAGATGGATCTTCCGGCGCCTCGTCTTGAGGATCCGGGTCTGGGACCCAGACTTGACTTCAGGTAGCTCCAGACCCTCCCGAAGGGGTCTGGATTCCTGAACTGGGGATCATTCTGGTCTTTCCGCAACCAGGACCATGCTAACAACTTTGTCAGTTGTCGAAAATGTAAAGCAGTAGTGGCTCACCAGGGTTTGGAGCTACCAAGGTTGGTAGGGTGGTGAGGAGCTGCTTCAGCTCCTGGTATGCCTTTTCTGCTTCTTCAGACCATTGGAATGGTCCGAAATTCCTCAATAGCTTGAAGAAGGGTAGAGCCCGTTCCGCCAGTCTTGAGATGAACTGGCTGAGGGCAGCTAGACATCCAGTCAGCTTCTAGACGTCCTTGATGCGGGCTGGTGGCTACATGTCTTCAATAGCTTTTATCTTTGTCGGGTTTGCTTCTATTCCTCGGTGGTTCACCAAGAAACCAAGAAGTTTTCCGGAGCTAACCCCGAAGACATACTTGTCCGAGTTCAGCTTCATGCGAGTGACTCGCAACTTGTCGAAGACAGCTTGCAAGGTGTCAAGGAATAACTCCTTGTTCTTGATCTTGATGACGATGTCATCGACATACACTTCCACTACGTCTCTGATGAGCTCTCCAAAATTTTCGTACATAGCTCGTACAAATGTTGAAGCAACATTCTTGAGACAAAATGACATGGTAGTATAACAATATAATCCATCTACTACGATGAAGGAGGTATGCTCTTCATCTTCCCTAGACATTCTGATTTGATGGTACCCAGAATATGCATCTAGGAAACACAGTAATTCACACCCGAAGGTGGATTCCACTATCTGATCTATTCTAGGTAGTGGGAATAGATCTTTTGGACATGCCTTATTTAGTGTAGTGTAGTCGATACACATCCAAAGCTTCCCGCCGGCCTTGGGTACAACGACTGGGTTTGCCAGCCATTTTGGGTGGAAGACTTCTCAGATGAATCCAGCTTCGAGCAACTTCTTCACTTCTTGATGTATGAAGTTTTTTTGCTCTACGGATTGCTTCTGAGGCTTCTGGTGTACAAGCCGAGCATCGGGATAAATCTTCAGATTGCGCTCGATCACTTCCCTAGGGATCTCAGGCATTTGCGACGGTTGCCAGGCAAACACATCGACATTAGCCAGGAGGAAAGTGGCGAGCACGAGTTCCTATTTGTCGATCAGAACTCCCGATATACAGGTGGTCTGAGCAACGTCGGAACCGATTTGGACGACTTTGACAGGGATGTCGGTGTCACCGCTTTGTTGCACACGAGGTGCAGAGGTTGAGACTTGATGACGAATGCTCCGAGGTTTCGGAGCTTGCTCCTTTCCGGATTCTTCCTCCTGCGCTGTAGCAAGCGCGTGGAGTTCTTCCAGAGCAGTAACTCCGGCGGTGCGATCTCCGCGGATCAGGAGAACACCAGCTGGTGTTGGCATCTTCAACACCAAGTAGCCATAATGGGCGACAACCATGAATTTGTACAAGGATGGCCTGCCCAAAATGGCGTTGAAGGGTAAGTTGATCTGCGCCACGTCGAAGACCAACTTCTCAGTGCGGTAATTCTCCCGGGTCCCAAAGGTCACCGGAAGAGTAATTGCACCGAGTGGGGTTATGGCCCCCAAACCTACTCTGGAGAAAGGTCGAGAGGGGCGAAGGTCCAAAAGTCAGAGCTGAAGCTTGACGAAAGCTTCAAATCTTATGAGGTTCAACCCCGAACGTCCATCCACCATTACATGGTGGAGTTGGATGTTGTTGATGGTCGGAGATACCATCAATGGGAGTTGGCCAGCTCCGATCATATTCTGAGGGCAGTCTGATGCATCGAAAGTGATGGCAGTGTCCATCCACTTCCGGTGCGGCTCTGCCCTGGTGGTGGGAGCTACTGAGGCTATGTCCTGCCGCATAGTCTTGAGGACACGGCGGGAGGTGATGTCCCACGAACCACCAAAGATGGTGTCGGTGGTTTGGAACCGGCAGATCTCCCTACACTACTAAAGTGATAGGGGAGTTTGATGTTCGGTGTGGGCGCGCGGAGATTCAAGAAGGTGAGTAGGAAATGACACAGGAGACACAAGAGTTTACGTGGTTCGGGCCGCCTGAGCGTAATACCCTACTCCACGGGTGTGTTGGTGTTGTATTAGCTGTATGAGCGTCAATGGCGTGTATGTCTATGTGTCTAGCCCTTGAACATGTCATCGGCCTGTCCTTTTATAGTACAAGGGCAGGCCGTTACAAGTTAGCCTGACCCGACATGTGGCCCCGGCGGTTACTAGTATTGATACACGTTTAATTGCTTTTAATGACCCTGTAACGGGCTTTGACAGCACCATTACTGGTGTTAAGATCGTCCGTTTAAGTGTCATTAATATGGCATTAATGACACTTAATCGGGTTTTGAAGTCCTTGATTCCCCTTTGAAGATCCAGAGCCGTTGCGAGGTCTTCCGGAGGTTAGAAGCTGAAGATCCGACGATTCGACACGTGGCAGCTCCAGAGCATACTGTTGGAAACAGGTAGCTCCGGGGCTACCTGACACGTGTCAGGACCGGAGCTTCTCTCGGTCTGGGGTTAAGTCCGGAGGTGCCATTTCGGTACATGACCCGGAGCTTCCCCCTTGTGGGAGGTAGCTCCAGTTTGATAGTACACGTGGCAACCCAGGGATTAACCATGTTGGAGAAGCGGGTCCGGTTACATCTGACATGTGGGCCTCCGAAGGTCTTCAAATAAAGTGGGTGACTTTTCCTTGATATCTTTGTATCCTCAAGGGGTGTACTGTTTCCAGAGTACCGACAGATGGTGTTCATGGTTTTCTGATGTTCATTGTCGGAGACGTCGGAGTCGTCGTCGACGGAGGTGTAAACAGCCTTCAAGATCTTTTTATGGTCTTGAAAGCCTAACTCCTGTTCAGCTGGAGCTTCGTTGACTTTCTGTTTTCCTTCCCTTTGACAGAAAGGAACTTCTTCTCGGCGCTTGTTGTAGTGCTCGGCAAGGTTCTGGACCTCCCGGCAGTCTTCCAGGTTGTGGTTGTTCGACTTGTGTATAGGACACCACATCTTGGAGCTACCACCATCTTCAGATGACGGCCGAGATTGTTTCTCGGGGCGTGGCCCCCGGCCACCCGGAGCTGCGGCAGCTGCAGTAGTTGGTGTGCCGGCTGACGGCTTTTTCTTGCCGTTGGACTTTTTCTTCTTTTTGCCACTCCCGGAGGTAGTGGCTTCACCCTTGGAGGATTTTTCGTTGTCCTCCGGAGGTGGTTGGGAGTGCATCTCATGGCCCTCCGCAGCTTTGGCGCATTTGTCTGCCAAGCTAAAGAGTTCCGTGACGCTGGTGATCTCCTTGGTCGCCAGCTTCTCCAGCATCTTCTTGTCTCGTACACCCTGTCTAAATGTCACAATAACAGAGGCGCTGGAGATAGAAGGAATAGTGTTTCGTACCTGGGAGAACCTCTGGATGAAGGATCGTAGGGATTCTCCCCCTTCTGCTTGACAGCAAAAAGGTCCAGTTCGGTGCCTGGTCGGGTGTATGAACTCCCGAAATTGGAGGTGAACTGTTGGCACAGTTCCGCCCAACTGTTGATGGAGCCAGGCAGAAGGCTCATGAACCAGGACCTGGCGATCCCAGTCAAAGCCACGGGGAAATAGTTGGCCATTATGGCCTCGTTGCCTCCGGTCGCAAAGATTGCGGTGGAGTAGATTTGGAGAAACTCAACGGGATTGACAGTCCCATCAAATTTCTCCGGCAGGTGAGGCCAAAACTTTTGTGGCCATCTGACCATGCGTAGGGGCATGGACAATGCAGAACAACCTCCTCCTACTCCCTCAGGAGCAGGACTGTCTCGAGCCTCTCGCCTTTCACGAGCTCGCTCAATATGGATGTGGCCGTCCTGTTGACTGTAACGGCGATCAAGCTCCGCCCGGAGGTCGTGAGTTGAAAGCCTGGTTACCGTATGGGTGCGTCGCTCCTCGGAAGGCAACAACATCACTTGTTGAGACGCAACATGCCTCCTATGTTGGGAAGCGTGTGGACCAAGTCTGCCTGACACGATCTGATGCTATGATGGGGCCTGCCCCGAGGGGGGAGGACCTTGGTTGCTGATGCGATCGGCTGCTGCTGCAACCAAATGTTCCACATCAGCCCTCCACTGCTCCATTGCACCCTGGGATGCACCTGGAGGTGGTGGGTATTGGAGAAGAGCACGCGCGAAATGGAGCGCATGTTCATGGTTGTTGTTAGCTGATGCTGTGACCGACGCAGACGCTCCATCCCGCTGTCCAGCTTGATTTGCCGGTGCGGACGGTGGCAGCGGAGGCACGACTCCTACTGGAGCCACATCACCTACTAGCTGCTGCACATTGGAGGGATTGCCTCCAGCAGGTTGCGCTGCAGGGTTGCCATTGGACGATCCAGCAACAGAGTTCACCATCTTTGAATCTCGAGCACACCCCTACCTGGCACACCAACTGTCAGAGTGTGGTTCCGGCAATTCTCCGGGTACTACTGTTGGTAGCCCATGGAGTTTGTAGTTCGGTATTGGGTGCGCAGAGATTCAGAACACGATGGTAAGTAGACACAAGGATTACGTGGTTCGGGCCGCCTGAGTGTAATACCCTACTCCATGGGGTGTGTAGTTGTTGGATTGAGCGTATAAGGGTAGAGAGCTTTTCAAAGATCGAGAGGAGAGAGCCCTGTGTATTGTTTACCAGTCCTTTTATAGTACAAGGACTGATCGTTACACCGTTAGCCTGGCTCGACATGTGGCCCTGGCGGTTACTGATGCTTAATATACAATTAATGAGGTTAATTACCCTTAATAGCATGGTAACGGGCCTTGACAGTGCCGTTACTGATATTAAGGGCCTTCCGATCGTGTGTCATTAATATGGTATTAATGACACTTAATCGGGTCTTGAAGTCTTTGATTGCCCCTTGAATGTCCGAGCCGTTGGACGTCCACCAGTCTGATTGTTGAGGCTGAAGGTCCGGTGGTTGGACATGTGGCAGCTTTGGAGCTTTCCGTCTAGGACGGGTAGGTCCGGTGTAGATGTACACGTGTTGGTACCGGAGCTTCCCTCTGTCGGGGGTTAGGTCCGGGGGTGCCGCACAAGTGTTTAGCCCGGAGCTATCCCATGTGTGGGATGTAGGTCCGGTTGCAGTATACACGTGGCAGCACCAGGACTAACCATAGATGGGAGGCAGGTCCGATCTCGTATGACACGTGGGGCCTTTGCAGGTCTTCAACTTAGACAGGTGAAGTTCCTTTTGTCTTTTTGCAGTCCCAAGGGGTATACGGTACGCATGGTACCGACAGGAGCCGCCACAGAATTGGAAGGAGATTAGGAGTTTTCTTGGAATGGTTGGATATTACCGTTGATTCATCAAGGAATTTTCCAAAATATCCAAGCCTATGACATAATTGTTAATGAAAGGGAAAGCATTCCAATGGACTCAAGCTTGTCAAGACAATTTTGAGGAGTTAAACAAGAGGTTAACAACAACACCTGTCTTGGTATTGCCAGATGTGAGAAAAAGTTTTGATATTTATTGCGACACATCAATTCAAGGACTTGGATGTGTGCTTATGCAAGAAGGTCAAGTGGTAGTATATGCATCAAAGCAGTTGAAGAAACATGAGCAAAATTATCCTATGCATGATCATGAACTTGCAGCTGTAGTGCATGCCTTGAAGATTTGGAGACATTACATTCTTGGTTATAGGTGTGAAATTTATACGGATCACAAGAGTCTTAAGTACATATTCACACAAACGGACCTAAATCTGAGGCATCAAAGATGGTTGGAACTCATCAAGGATTATGATGTGGGAATCAACTATCACCCTGGAAAGGCTAATGTCGTGGTTGATGCTTTGAGTCGGAAAGGAGTAAGCCACCAACTCACGATTCGAGAGTTGCAATCTGAGCTATGCAAAGAGTTTGAACGGTTGAATCTTGGATTTGTGAATGAAATGGGGATAATGGAGTTAAAACTGATTTTGGAACAAGAAATCCGAGAAGGTCAAACAAAGGATGAGAAAATCTAGGAAATCAAGGGAAGGATCTAAGAAGGGAGAGAATGGAGGTTTGATGAAGATGATCATGGTACTCTATGGCTTGGGAAAAGAATTGTCATGCCTAACGTGATGTATCTCTGGGAGAAAATATTAAAAGAGGCACACGACTCACCCTACTTAATTCATCCAGGCTGTACGAAGATGTACAAGGACTTGAAAACTTGCTATTGGTGGGATAGGATGAAAAAGGACATAGCGATATATGTTGCATTGTGATGTATGCCAACGAGTCAAGGTTGAACATCAAAATCCAGCTAGATTATTGCAGCCATTGAAGATTTCGAAATGGAAGTGGGAAGAAATTAGTATGAACTTCATAGTTGGATTACTGCGCACCCGGTCCGGTTATGATTCCATATGGGTTATTATAGATCGGTTGACCAAATCAGCTCATTTCATTCCCGTTAGGACAACCTATATCACCGCAAAGCTAGCATAATTGTATATAGAGCATATTGTATGCTGACATGGAGTTCCAAAGAAAATAGTGTCTGACTGAGGTTCTCGATTCACCTCTAGGTTCTGGGAGAAACTGCATGAAGCTATGGGTATCAGGTTAAATTTCAGCTCAGCATATCACCCGCAAACTAATGGGCAAACCGAGACGACCAACCCAATATTGGGAGATATGTTGAGAGCTTGTGCCTTGAAGCATGGACGCAGCTGGGATAAGAGCTTGCCATATGCTGAATTTTCCTACAATAACAATTACCAAGCAAGTTTGAAGATGTTGCCATATGAAGCACTATATGGAAGGAAGTGTAGGACACCCTTGTTTTGGAATGAGTCAGGAGAGAACCAAGTATTTGGACCTGATGTGTTGCAAGAAGCCGAAAAGCAAGTTTAGACAATTCGCGAGAATTTGAGGGCTTCTCAGTCAAGACAAAGGGCTATGCGAATAATAGGCGAAGAAACTTATCCTTTGAAGTGGGAGACTTCGTATATCTCAAAGTGTCGCCTATGCGAGGTCATAAGCGGTTTAACGTCAAAGGCAAGTTGGCACCTCGCTATATCAGACCATTCAAGATTTTGGACAAACATGGAGAAGTGGAATATAAGTTGGAGATGCCAACACATCTTTCTGATGTTCATGATGTGTTCCATGTTTCTCGGCTCAAGAAGTTCTTAAGAGTACCGAAAGAACAAGTGCCGATGGAAAATTGGAAGTAGAGGCATATTTGACTTATGTTGAGCAATCGGTTAAAATATTTGAAACAAAGAAGAGAGTCACAAGAAATAAGGTGATTTGATGGTGCAAATTACAATGGAAGCATCATACATAATCGGAAGCAACTTGGGAGCTAGAAGATGATCTCAAGGAAGAATTTCCCTATCTTTTTCTTCTACGTCGAATCTCGAGGGCGAGATTCATTTTAAGGGGGGTGGGTTTGTAACACCCTCATTTTCATCCATCATGTATTGCATACATTCTATACATGTTTAATATTAAGCAACACACAAAGGAACAAGTTTAAAATAAATTAGAACCAAAACAACAATAAAAAACCTGTATCAGTGTGGACAAGTCCGCACTAGACCCCAAACTAGTCCGATGTACTCCCAGTTGTCCTTCAGACTTTACTGCTAATTGCTACGAATTAGTAAGGAATTCATCTTTGATGTTCATCGGACTTGTCTGTTGTATATGCGGACTAATCCGATTTTGTTTCAGTACCTGTCCAAACTTGTCCGTTGCCAGATACAGACTAGCCCGATGACCTTTGTTGAAAACTCCTAAGAATCTTGGTCAGGTTTGGAACTGGACAATCCCAGACTTGTTTGGCCCTGTACCGGACTTGTCCGTTTGACTCTCTGATCTTGGATGGATTTGTCTGTTATTGCACCGGACTTCTCCATTGAATTATCTGTACCCGATCAGACTTGTCTGGCCTCTCTATAGACTAGTCCAGTGTGTGGAGTTTGACTCAGATTCTATTTTTCCTCCATGATCAGTTATTGGGTAATTACCTTAATTGGGTCCAAGAACGTCGTGCCCAACCCCTGAGGAGCCCAAATAGGGACTCTACCATGGCCTTTACTTGTTTCTACCGCATTATACTTGGATTCTACCCAAACCCTACCACCTCTCCTCCTATATAAACACCCCACCACCCACCCTTTACCCCTTTGCTACATTAGACAAATTCCAATGCCTGCTCTCTTCTTAGCCGCCGCTCTTGAAGGGAGAAGAAGGAAGGGAAGGGAAGTAAGAAGAAGGAGAGGAAGGAATCAAGCAAGATCGTCGTCGCTGCTGTGATCTTCTTCAACAATTCTTCGACGTCAACTTTATCCTTCATCAATTCCTGTCTCCATCGATCTAGACATCATGATCTCGAGTTCATCAAATCCTCGACCTTTGAACCCTAAGAGTCACGGTAAATATCTTAGATCAATCTTTCCTACGTAAATTATGGTTCTATATTAACTCAAACTATGCTCTAGTTAGAAATTCGCCAAAACCCTAGCCATAGCGGACTTGTCCAGTCCAGTGCGGACTAGTCCGATCAACTCTCTGGTTCAGAGCGGACATGTTCGACCAAGGTGCAGACTAGTCCGATCTCCCAAATCTGAGAATTCCTGGAACTTCTCTAATTTTCCCCAAAATGACTTTAAACTTGCTCTAACATGTAAAACTTAATTGTGACTAGTTAGTAAGCAATAATAGCAACCTAATAACATGCATTACCACATAATTGCATCTTTCATGCATGACATGGCATATTGAGTAATATATGAACATTTATTGATTGTAATGCTTGTTTCGTATGTTTGTTGCGCGAAATAGAAGGTATTGCCCTAGAGGGTGCTGTCGAGGACCTCCAACACTAGAACTTCGAAGCTTTTGATGCTAACCAGTCTCAAGAGCAAGAGAAGTGTCCTTAAACATTTTGATCCTCCTTTTAAATGTTTTGTTTGCAAAACTGCATGCTTGTGTAAAATTGATGGGAAACCCGTGATAGGTGTTTACTAGTCTTGTTTGACCATCCTTGTCGCTTGGAATATATTGTAGAGAGTCGAGAAGGATATTTTACTTTTTTGCTTTGCTCTAATTAATTGGGATGGGAAAATAACCAAATAGCTTAACTATGAATTAATAATTTTATGGATGAGGTGAATTGATGAACATGATTAATTGGTAAACTGGAACTTGAGAGATCTAAGCAAGCATGGTTTGTGGATTGGGTTGGAAGATATGATGGTTTTGCTTGCTTTAGATCTAAGGAACGGTTCATGCGAGAATAAGCCAGGACAATAGTGACACCACAAGTCCAAGTATGGGTACGACTTAGACAATAAATTAGGTGTATTGCCAACATTATTTGAATCATTTGGGAGAGCAGGGAATGAGAGTCGGTTCTATTTGCAATAGTGGCGGGACTGCCCCGAGATCCGAACGGCACAAGAGGGGGCCTTTCGTTGGATGTGCTCAGTTGGAGGCATCACCACCGGTGAAACATTAGTAGGTCTGAATATGCTGGTAGTCCCTTTGTAAAGGCTATTTTGTGATCTCTTGGCCATACACCTAAGGTAGCGTATTTGGCATGAGGGAGTTTCTTTTAGTCACCGATGGGTGATGAAATCACGAACTTGTGGGTAAAGTGGTACAACCTCTGCAGAGTGTTAAAAACTATCATGATAGTCGTGCTCCCGGTTAAGAGTACCTGGATGACCTACATGATTAGAGTGGAACTTGGTTTTTAGGATGGTTTGGTTTTATGGATATGGATTGGGTTATGATAATTGGACATGGTTGATGATGATGGTAAGAATCTGGTATATGGATGGATCATTGATGATGGATTCATATTATGTTAATTATTTGGGATATGATGGGGTCAATACACATAGACATTGTAGGATGCTTTTTACATGTTTTAAATGTACTTTTCAGCAAATAACCATTATTCATTCCTTGTTTAAGCTACATGTCATTATTTTCCTACACTTGTTGAGTACGACATGTGCTCACCCTTGAAATTCCTTCACCAACAGTTTCAGGTCATGTTTGGGAGTACCATGAGTATAATGCAGAGTTCTAGGCTGTGTACTACTGTCGACTTGCCTGTGGTTATGCTTGGAGCTGCACTATCCCCTTTGCTTAGTTTGCCTAGTCTAGATTATTTCCGCTACAATATTAATAGTATTTTTAATAATGATCATTAGAGCTTGTAATTTGAGGATTATTTAAATATTGTAATAAAAGTACTTATTTACTAGTTTGTGCTGTGGTAATTTTCTGTATATCATTTGTGGTTTTGTCATGTATGTGTGATCAACATCCTAGGCACACATATGTGTTCACTTGGTTCATTTTTTGGAACCGGGTGTCATTAGATCCGTCGAGCGCCTTCTCGTTGGTCATCGTCGTCGGTCATCGACGTAGTCGTCCACCTCCACCGATCTACCTCCCCGGCGCCCGTCTTCATCGTCAACGACACCGTTCAAGCGCCCACCTCCTTCGCCTCTGATTCAAGTCGAACTAGCGATGCTCCTCTCCGCTCCATCGTCGTCCTCGTATCCAAGCCCAGGCTAGTGATGTCCCACCGTGCTCTGCTGTCCTCGGCGAGCTTCTCATCGATGGCGTTCAACGCATCCTTGTCGACATTGTCATTCAAGCGTTCGTCGTTGCCGCCATCTCGTTGTAGTCTTCCTGTCGCGGATCAAGCCTTCCATCTAGCGTGCGAAGCCAATCGCGGGACTCCCTCTCCCTCTTCGTAGCGGTGTGTGTCAGAAACTCTTTTTCTGGAGGTGGACTATAGCCATTGCGATCATAGCGGGCCGCTATCTGTCACCAGTGCGGACGAACAATATCGCTCCAACCTCCATATTTGCAGTCGCAGTCAGCATACAGGTCTCCAGTGCGATCAACCTGATCAACCTATCTACCCCTGATTTCCTGATAAATGGGGTAGAGGTTACATCGGTTCCTACCGCTAGAGCGTAGCCTCCGCTGCACCCAGGAGTGAGACCGGTTCAGGGAAGTCGTTGCCGCACCTGCTCTAGTCTTGTCATCTGCTAGCATCGTATTACAGGGCACACCTGCCATCATGCCGAATGGGACGGAGCATGGAGTGTGTGAGCAGGATATGTGGCCTCTGTTAGGAAAACGCTCGAGTTCGGCTGTCTTATCGGTAGTAAAGATATCTGCTCCATCCATGCCGTATTGATTGCCGCTGCCAACCCCACTCCCGAACTTGGACTCAGTCGGCTTCAATGCCAACCTCGACGGTCGGTGGTCAGCCACACTCGTCATCGACCTCGGCTGATGGGTGGGTACTACCGTACGTCGTATCTTGTTGGAGCTCGAACGGCGATCAACGCCTTCTAGTAGCCAGCATACGGAACCCCATCAGTATCAGTCGAGCATTTGACCAAGAAGTCTGATCGGTCGGAGGCTGGCACAATGCCGCGTGTCTCCCAAGGACAAAATATCAAATGCATGAGTTCGAGACTTGCTTGTGATCGCTACGAGGTTCGGGGTCAGAATGACAGGGCAACCCAGTTATGATTCTCGAGCTCTACGGCGAGCCCTCATGCATTCTTGCGAGGGTCGGGTTAAAGTTTTTCACGAATATGCTTCGTGCCCCTTTTGAGAGCCGTTCGTGGCTCGAAGGGGATGAGCTGGTTGGGAATTTTCCTAGATGGACGAATTCTCGAGCTCGGTGCACTGTCTATTGGGTAAATCCCAGTGAAACCCGATCACCCTATTTTGTAAGGACGAGCGAAAGCGATCATCATGTTTTGAAGCATCATCCCAGTCTGGGCTTGGTGCCTGCATTTTATTGGATCCCGCTTGTTGACGGTCATTAAGTACCAATTTCGACCGTCAATATATCTCAATTTTGTGACGAAGTAGACATTTAGTACACATATTGCTTTTGGAAATAACCTGGTTCCACTTGTACTTGTAGAAAATAGTGCATGCATATATTTTATACAGAATTGAAGTGAAACCAATGGAGGAATCCTAAAGAATACGTTCACAGCCAATCAGATGCTGACATGTGGCAGCACATGGATCAAATGGCCCACCTACAGGAGTATCCAAGGGCATCCAACGACGTAGCGTCCCGAAATGGTCAGAGAACCCACCTGTCAGCCACCTGGAGGAAGCACACCGCGAATGGTGCACCAACCAGGTCGGACAACCTGGTGGCTCGACTGACCTGGTAAGAGCGCCAAACACAGTCAACTTCCACATGTCGACTCCTGTGGTGAGCTGATAATGATGGTGACTTATTTGCGCACTTTTGGTGGCGGAAACCGCCTCAACTCCATGTATAAATAGGGGGAGGTGCCTCACTTTACTTCACACACCATTTGAGCATTCACTCTCTTGTATACATTAGTTCTCCAAGTCCTTAGTGTAGGTTAGACTACAGAGAGGAAACTCTAGTCCCAAGTCCAAATTGGGAAAGGTATGACTCATGCATCTTTCTTTACTTTTGTGACTTTATGCATACTAATAATATTATTATTAGTCTCTCTTTATTCATGTACTTGGGAAAAGCATTTCTTGTTTGATTGTGGAGCTCATGTATGTGCTAGGTGTAGATGCTATTATGATCTGATCATAATATTCATATCATGTTATCATAAACATCATACACCACCACTATAATCTAACTAGGTAATAATATGATTATATTAATATGAATATGTTAGTGCTTGGTTCCCATATTGGTTCAACGATGTCTAGGTTAGTCATTGTCTTAAGAAGATATTTATACCATGACTTTTAAATTATTTACTTAACATGTAATCATGGTGCTTAGATAGCTAACACTACAGGAAATGAGTAAAAGAGTGTCGGCCATATAGACGTTGGTAGGCTACTATAGCCGATGCTTGTAATATATAGCTGTCAGCGTACCGACGACCATTGTCCGACATTTTTAAATTGTACAGTTGTCGGTGTCGACGTCTTTAGTTGCTATAACTGTAGGTTTGGGGGCACCCGACGCTTTTAATAATTTTAACAAACTATAGCCGTCAGCCGAAGAATCAATAGGCTTATGTTGATACAGCCGTAGGGTATGGGACCAACTGACTTCTTTACTTTTCTAAGACTTTCGGCCTGACAAAGGGGGTGATGCCTTCAAGTCTTATGATCGTAGGCCTGGCAAAGGGGCTGACGCCTTTAAGTCCGTAAGACAGTCGGCCTGGCAACCCCTGATGTCTTTTAGTCTTTTAAAACCGTCGGCCTCCATTTGAAAATCGACTTTTTTAGCTTTAGAGCCATCGATCTCTGACTAACTGATAGTTATAGTGAATGTTCTCCCCTTTTTAAATTGTGGCTGCTTTGGCTACTTCCCCGAGTGGGAAGCCTCCTATGCAGATACAACACTACCAGCACACACATTGCAGCAACACATAGTCAGCACCATCAACATGTAGCAAATTTTAATTCATAGCCCACATAGTTCGACACACATAGCACACAGTTCAACACACATAGTTCCATATAGCAACAAACTTAAATATAAACGACAAGTTAACATGTCCCAAATTAAAACACAATGCAAACGACATTGCAAAGATCAATTCATCTCCATGTTGTTGTTCGAACCTCCGTCACTCGCACCTCCGTCATTCAAATTCAGAAAATCATCGCAAGCTTGAGGCGTTACATGACCAGAACCCCACGAGAAATAAATACAAATTAAAATTTGCATTATACTTATAATTCACATGTCTCAATCTCTCTAAATTCACTAGTTGACTTATGTAATACAAAACTCACAGATGTAACTACACTATGTCTACAATTGTCGTTCTTATGTATATTTTGTTCAAATCTATTACCAACTATAAATTTGTTTCAAAGTCGCTAAGTATTATTCAAATTAACCTACATTTTCATAAGAGCTAATGATTTAGAAGTCATACCGTTGCGATCAGAGGTGTTGATGGTTAAATCTGCATTGGAGCGAATGACGATGGTAGGAGAACACCTGGATAAGGTTGCAATCCAGGGACCAACATCGACATGAATCCCTGAGAACACATATGGTTACAATTTTGTATTATAACTTGAATTCATAAGACATGCAGTTATACCTCTGATGAGGAGCCAACATGTTGTCCTGGCTACATCGAACGAGGCATACCGAACTACGATCCAATACCATCTTGAGCAAAGAACTACATAAAGTAAAGATGTTCGGTTAATTAGTTTATCACATCTATTGTAAGGAATATTCTAACTTGAATAAAATGGACAATTATACCTGCAACATCATGTCGAACTGAGATTGATGAGGCATTTCAAACTAGAACCAGTGTTACCTTGACCCAAGAACTGCATAAGTAAATTATTTGCAAGATCTTAAGTAGAACCATTTTTAAAATTGTACAAATTGTGTTAATTGTTAAGATTACATGTTATTGGTGCCATATACAGATATTGCATCTGTTGATGCAACATTTGTGTCTGTTACTGTTGTAGTTGCAGCTGCATCTGCTCTCGGATGCATCTCAATTCTTCTTTTAATTCATCTACCTCCGTAATAGACCGAGACCAACTAGAGCTAGTATTGGAGGACCGTCGTCTAACATATGCCTCACGCTCCACATACCCGTCATCCAATCCAAGTCTACAAAAACACAAGTGTGATGAATTGATAATTATTATTCTATAAACCATCAATATCTTTACACATACCTCCCATACGGTACACCTTTGCCGACTTCCTACGCCGCACTCACATCCAACAGAGCTCTTACAAAATCCACGTCATCTACATGATTTTTCTTGAAACACTCAACATATTTTGCCTGCGAGGATACATTGAGTTCACAAATAGATGTAATAATAGAACTATTGAGTTCATAGATAGATGTAAAAAACACTCAACATACTTACCACGTGTTGCATTGTCGTCTCATCACACAACTGTTCCGGGCGATTTAGATATGTGCCTCTATGCCCCTTGAGGTAAACCTCAAAAAAAAGAGTGACACCAGTCAATACCAAATAGTTCAATCAATGCAATTTTTTTAGATAATATAAAAATGATTGTAATAGTTCATACCATTCTTTGTGCCATCCGCGCACGTCCATCTACCCCATAACGTTGTATTCCAGACTTGCTCTTCCGGTTTCTTCGGTTTCTATTCGAAGCACTTTTGAACTCTTTCGAACCCCAGTACTCGCATAACCACTCCCAAGCTTGCATATCTGCACAAATCGAATCCACACTGCTCTGCAAGTATTACTCCTTGCTCAGGTGACTTGTAGCTGCTTCTTTGTTGGCCATGGGCTGCAACAACCCAGTATTGAAATACACGGTCACATCTTTGATCTGTGCATCAGAGAAGGAGTCCTTCATATGTCTTCTTGTTGACGTCTCGAAAATGGGCCTCGCATATGGTGCACACAAACACTCCTCCAAGCAAAATAAACTCTACATAGAAACAATAATTAATATCAACTAAAGCAAGATGCAACATAATTTAAACAATCAAAACAAACTTACCCAAAATTTCTCCCAAACTCTATCGTGACAAAGACCCAAACTGCCACCGATTTCAAGGCATAGTGATCCCAATTCGAAGGGGCATCAATCAGTCTGCCCCTGTCTTGCCTCAGCTATCTCTGCTCTTTCCAGCCTTGCATGTCGATATAGATCATCTTCCTCGTCATCGCCGCTCTC
The DNA here is from genome assembly GCA_036927565.1 of Tuctoria greenei. Lineage (NCBI taxonomy): Eukaryota > Viridiplantae > Streptophyta > Magnoliopsida > Poales > Poaceae > Tuctoria > Tuctoria greenei. The sequence continues at coordinate 124,069,221 of JAYESD010000006.1, forward strand.
TTGATCACCCTCAGAAGAACCCTTAGAGGAGGACGGTCCAAAGGCCTGCTCCATCGTGCATGCTTCTGAGCCTCCTCCCTGCTCCTAAGCCTCCTATGGGTACACCTCATCCAGGTACGTTGGACAGTGAGCCTCTGTGACCTAGTGGGACTCGAACCTCGTGTTGGCTGGCTCGATGCCTACTCTTCCACACACCCAATGAGTTGCCTCTACCTTTGTGCACACGGTAGTGCCCTGCAAATGCAAATAAACATGTAACAAATAGTAAATAGATGATTATGACATTGAAATGTATATAAAAATAGACAAGTACCTAAAACAAGGATGCGTGATCCAAACAACTACTGGGCTGAGACGTGGAGGAAGAAGTGCCACTGTGCTTCTTCCCCTATTTTTAAATGCTTCCACACCTGCATATACACATATTTCAAAATAATGATTAGTATATGAGAATATCAAACAATAAACAATAAACATTAAAGAATAAAATATGTTCAAAATAAGAATCAAAATCTCAAAGAATGTGCACAATAAGAATAAAAAATCTTCAACATCAAAATCTGCTTCTGCCACACTTGCATGAAGATGTTCACATCTCTCTTCTTCTTCCATCTCTTCTTCAAACTCTTGTCCTTCACTCTCTTGCTCAAATCTATCTTGTTCTTCAATATTGTTTTTTTTGCTTTTCAATAATCCTTTGTGATTGTGGAAGATGTTTTCTCAAAGGGCCAACTTGTTCTTCACGCATTAACTCTAAAGTATGACTAGCTATTTCTGCGAGTCCTGTCCCACAAGAGATTCTAAAATCTTCTACTTCTTAGACTTCATCTTAATAGACACCACCATCATCATCTTCCTAATTCTCTATGTACTTATCATAACAACGACAATGCACTTCACAGTTAACTTTATATACAACCCACCAATTTTTCAAACTTGGGCGAGGATAACTTAAATAGTACACTTGTTCCACTTGATGCGCAAGTACAACATTATTGTTATGGGCTGAATATCACAAGTTGTGGTTGACCTCCACCATTCCAAAATCATACACTCGCGTGCTCGATGTTGGATCAAACCATTGATAGTCAAAAGACACAATCTTCTGTTCTTTTGGACCATCAAATGTGTACTCAATTATTTTTGGAAGAACACCATAGTATTCATTCACTTCTCCACTAGCCTCCGCGGCCGTCAAACACACTCCACAGTTTGATGTCATTGCAAGTGGGTGATTTGCTTCTAGACTTGCCGTTTGAAAACAGTATCCGTTGATACCGTATCAGTTAAATTCTCTTTCTTTCAATTGACCATGCAACATCTGTCGCAAGTCATCGGAGATGTTGACATCCTTCATACACTACATATACAATAATATACAAAGTTAGCATATTATGATAAGCATATGACCTATGATTCAAGAACAAAGGACGAATAGAAAAATGCATGTCCTCGGAAGCAGTTCACGAAGTTTGGGCCATCTTTTATGCCATGTTGACGTAGATTATCCTATTGACTTTGCGTAGGTCTTCGAGAAGATGTCCAATGCAACTTGTCAAACACTTCAAAATATGGTAACACTTCCTCCATGTTGAAAAACATGTAAAGCATGGTGTAGTTCCTCTCTTGCTCCGAAATATAATGAGATGTGATAGTCCCAACACCTTTACCCTTCGAACGAAAAATCTTAAGCTCAATCGTAGGTTGCTCATCTAATATCGTGTCATAGATGCATTGACGTTGTTAGCACGTGATAAATATTTGCAAGAGAAATTTGTAATCTCTTAAGCTACAAATGCCTCTGCAATACACTACTCAACTCTTGCCTTGTTGCGCACTGTAGCTCTAAGTTTTTTCAATTATCTTTCTTGACTATACATCCAACTGAACTATTCATGTACTACTACCAACGCTTTATAAGACAAATGCACCAACAAATGTTGCATAACATTTATAAGTCCAGGCAGAAAGACTTTTTCCATCTTACATACAAGCACAACGATTTCTTTCTCTCACTACCGCATCATCTTCTTTGACACTTCCTTAGCACATATCTGCCTATAAAAGTAGCTAAGTTCAGCAAATATATTCCACGAATAAGTTTTGAAGTAGGTATGAAACAATACCGGTACAAGTCTTTGCATCATAATGTGGTAATCATGACTCTTCAGCCCATTCAATTTACTGGTGTTGAGATTAACACGTCATTTTATGTGTCGCATAGCAATTTGGAAACATCAATATTTTCAACCAACTAAGTATTTGCTTTCTTTCTTCTGGCTTGACACAATATGGATCTTATGGTCTAATTTCATTTCCACTTGCATTTGTTCTAACCTCAACCCCAGGACGATCACAAAGCTCAGTTAAATCTTTCATTGCATTCAAATTATCTTTGGTTTGTCCGGTAAAATCAAAGCACATGCTTATGATGCTTTCAACGACATTACACTCCTGGTACATTAAATATATTTTGTGCGGTAAAAGCAGCGCCTTTGCGTATGGTAGCTCCCAAACAAAAGAAATATGAGTCCAGTTTTGTTCTTTACCATACCATTTGAAACCATTTTCTGTGGACTCTTTTAACTTTGCATGCCATGATTGTGTATCACTCCTAAAAGGATGGTTTGAAGGAAGGAATCGTTGATGAAAATCAAGGAAGCTGACTTTTTTCCATACTTCATCCTAATGGCATGAGTGTTAGCCATACATATGGGGCACCACAATTGTCTGTGGAAAGACCAACAAACCCAAATGCCATATGCCAACAAATCATGGATTGACCATAGATACGCAACATGTAAGTTAAATTCACATTTCAGATGAATGTCATATGCCTTTACACCTTGACATAACTCTTTCAGCTCTTCAATCAACAGCGGCATAAACACATTGATTTTCTTACCTGGATGTTTAGGACCATGAATGACTGCTGCAAGGAATACGTATCCTTCTTTCATGCACATGTTAGGAGGGATATTGTAGGGTATGATAAAAATAGGCCAACAAGAATATGTGGTGTTACTGATGCTCAGAGGAGTGAAACCATCTGTTGATAACTCAAGATGAACATTTGTGGGATCTCTTGCAAACTTCAGATCAAAACCCTCTAGAGCCCGCAACATCCGAAAGATGCACCATAACATCTTTTTCATCACTTCACCAAAGTTGTTTGAATGGTACTTTTGTAGTTATTTCCTCTCCATCATCACTCACAACCTCCACGTATCTAGATGTATTGCAATGCATACAATGAGTATCGTTCTTGTGTTGCTACTAAAACAACATGCTATTATTCTCGCACGCATCAATCTTCTCATAATTCATACCCAGACTAGACAAAAGCTTCATAGATTCGTATAGGTCTTCCGACATCTTATGATTTGATGGAAGGAGATCACTTATCGGCTTCAAGATACCATTGTAGCAATCCTTCGCGAATTTGTACTTGGACTTCATCGCCTTAAGTCTTGTGACTGCCTACAAAACGGTCACATTGGTGCCCTCATGCACTTTTTCATCTAAGGCGACAAGAAGACTGTAAAACTTCTGCACCTCTTCTGGTGGTGTCTGCTCTTCGTACTCTCTACCAACATCCGCTATCATCTCATCCATCCGATCTTCATCCTCATTTTCGTCTGATTCATCGGCATGCTCCATCTCCCCATGCTCACGCCACAACAGGTAGTCAGGCATAAATCTGTGCTTGCAAAGATGCAGCTCCATTTCATACTTATCCATACATCGACAATTCTTGCACTTGCTACACGGATACTTTGCAACATGAGCATCACTAGCAATTGCATGGTTCACAATAACATTTGCAATACGAGCCCATTCCATATTGTGCGCACCAGTTGAACTCCATCCATCGTACATCGCCTTACGGTCGTCACCCATTTTAAAACTACAACAAATCAATATATGTTAATGAACATAAATGAACACAAACTACACACACACACACACACACACACACACACACACACACACACAAGATGCAGCGTTCTCTCATGGATGACGACACGTAGACTAACTACATTCAAAATCCTATTATACCATACACATATTCAATCTACTCATACATATTCAAACTAACATATATATGTTAATCGAGTTCTCATACACATATATGGATCAAATGCAATGTAAAAAAGATTCACACTAATGGATTACATTAATAAAATTGGAGCTTTGACATACACATATGGATCAAATACAATATTAAAGAGCTTCAAACTAATATTAAAAAGTTTCAAACTAGAGAATTAAATACAAGTAATCTAATAACTAAACTTTGAGCTTTGACATAACTAAACCTTGAAATTTGCAAGTAAGCTAATAACTAAATTTTAAAATTTGTCATAATTTGACTTTAAATTAACAAATAATCTAATAACTAAACTTGAAACATTGAATTTTGAAACCATATTAAACATTTAGAAAGAAATTTACCTTGAGTGACCAGTTGGAGCCGGTTGGAGAGGTGGTGGAGGAAGGCAGTGACAAGGGGTTGGGGCGCCGGGATGACATGCACAAGGCCGAGTAGCCTCACCGTTGAGGAGCTCCCTCGCCGCAGACGCTGAGTGCGCGAGCCTCTAGGCGTGCAGAGGCATAGGTTGGGGAGCTGCACGGCAAGCGCCAGTGGAGCAGTCGCTGTCGGTCAAGGAGACACGGAGGAGAGGAGCACACCGACGGAGCAGCTGCCGTCCGTTGGGGCCGGTGGCGGAGGAGAGGAGCAGGCTAGTGGTAGCGCAGGCCAACGACGGCAGAGAAGAGGAGGCGACAACACGCAATGGGATCTTGGGGTTCACGGGAAAGTTTGCGATTCACGAGCGTGTGCAACGAAGGCAGTGGATGTGGGAGCGGGACCCACTTTAAACGTCGGCCAACGAGGACCCGACGACTTTAAAGTTGTAGTTGTTCGCCGAGTTCAACCCCACATCTTTAGTTCTATGGGTGTCGACTTTTTGCCCATCTTGCCGCCTTTAATTCAGCCGTGGAGGCCCCACATTATATTCGTCGGCCAAATGAGCGCAACCAACAACTTTAATTTTATAGCTGTCGACCCCAACCGTTCCACCAACGCTTTATAGTCGGAACCTGCAGTCATGCGGGCACAAACATAAAACCGTCAGCCTTTCTGGTCTACCCGACATTTTAATGTTACTACTGTCGGTTTTGTTAGTGCACCCGACACCTCTACGTAAAGCCGTCAACTCTCTTAGAAAGGCTGACTTCTTTACATTTGGCCGTCGGGCTTTTTGTGCTCGATGCCTTTAGCTCCCTTATGATTGACGACCCCGACACTCAAAGCATAATCGATAACCTATTGCTTGATTCCTGTAGTGTAAGTAGCGTTGGATGTCTCGTAGGCCCACGGGTTGTAGGGGCAGGCGGCAGGTGGTGACAACCCTGTCCGTCCTTTGTACCCCCCACATTCGGCTATGCCACAGGCTCCTAGTGATATCGTCCTGACGTTGTCAGGGGTAAACCCGTGCCCAATGTGTTAGACCACTAAGCCCTAGTATTCGTCATTAACATATTCATGTTTACATTATTAGGCTATGCATATGAGTAATTAGAGCACAGTAGGAGCAGCCTCTTCTCATAGTTTAACCCCACTAGGACAACCTTATCTGTAGGAGTAGAATGCTTAGGTCTGTGTCACACTACCCCTATTATCATCTTACCCCTATTCTGATAATGACTTGGTCTCCTATACCTTGATCATAAGAATAATGTTTACTTTACTTCACCACCTTCCTTTGGGATAAATAAGATACCATTGGGAATACTCATGGATGAAATGCTACAATGGTAGGTTCTGTGCGCTTGCGAATCTCATCTCTTACCAGAGATGATATGTGGTGTCAAGAAATACCAACAAGCATTTCTGGTGTCGTTGCCGGGGAAGGCAAAGAAAGTAAAGGATAACTATCACTTATGATTAAGTTATAGGTACTAGTAGTTGTAAGACAGGATTACCCTTGTTTTGTTTTCTCTGTTGTGTGAAAACAGGGTAGTGTGTGGCTAACCCATTTCATGGGAAAGCCAATGAGGATGCAAGTGCTCAACTGTAAAAGCAACTCAAGGCGTTGCTTGACAAATTCTTCTCTTTGGGCAACACCATTGCCTATCACGTGAGGATTCTCCAGCTTCCAGCAAGAGCCAAAGACATCTATCCCCAAAGCTTGGGGGAGGCTCCACGATTATATCTTGGTTTGCCTTCGCCATGGGGTGGATAGTTGGCTCATCGTCCAACACTCCTACAACAGGTTGACTTTGTCTAACCAGATCACATTCATGCTGAAGCTGGAAATGGATTCTTCTCAATGATCATAAGAAAGATGAAAATTTGATTGAGAAGAAGGTCACCATTAAACAGGTGGATCATTGAATGTTTTAGTTCCGCTAGTATGGCATGTATAGACAAGGTGGACATGCTAACCACGAAACTAGACATCCTATTGAAAGATCAAGATGGTCAAGCCAATGGAGAAGTGTTTGGATGATCCAAGCCACGGATATTCACATGATTTGTGAAAATTCATGTCAACATGGGATACTTGGGGATTTACTTCCCTAAGACCCGTGAGGAGTCTTCATTTCCAAACAACAACTTCAAAGGCCACCACCAACAAGGGGGTGAAGAGTGGAACCAATATAATCAAGGAGGCTAAGGGAATTTGAATTCCAACATATTCAACTTCAACTAGCCTACCTTGAAGTATCTTGTCCATGGCCAAGGAGAAATCAATGGCAACATACCCAAGAAGCAATTATCCAAGGACAAGACATTTTGAAAAGCATTCAAGAGCCCAGGGTTCCACAATTACTTGTTAGACCCTACAATTCGACGAAGCCCGTGCAACTTTGGGCAAACCAACATTGTGGATGAAGTGTTTCTTGTTTGATTGTGGAGTTCACATGTCATCATGCCCAACCTCATTGCCTCTATGAGAAAATCCAGATTTGAGAGTACTCCTTTATGTCATCCACGATGACACTCTAAGAAGACGCAGAAGCAAGGGTCATCCAAATTGCACAAGTCCACTGAACTACCAATAAAAAAATGGCAGAGAAGGACAAGCCCCACCAAGTTCATGAAATAATATCTTCAGGAAGGAAAGTTGTCACAACATCATCAAGTCTCCATTAAGACAATGAAGAGGTCGGGGCCACATGTGCCCCACTTGTCCAAATGGCAGCCAAAGGAGGTTTGGCATGCCAACAAGAGAAGTCATCCACACCTTCATCTCCGGGTATGGATGACACACCATCACGCCAAACAGGACAGAGGTAAGTCCCACTCGTTGGACTTCAAAAAAGTTGATGAGTCCTTGCCAATAGGTTAATTGGCAGTTATCTCATATTTGATTTTCCAATTGCATATTTGAATTTCTCATCAAATCTTGCATTCATTTAGCATGTTTGAATTTTCACACTTGCATGTTAGAAAGTAAAATTTCCAACCAACATAAAACTAAAATTTTGAATTAGAGAAGAAATTTATTTGGATATGAACTTTGGGCATAACCACTTGAATTTAATTTCCTAATTCAAACCAAAAAGATTTACCTTGTTCCTTATTGCATTTGCAAATTGTTTCAAGTTGGGCAAGACAATTTGACAAGGGGTTCAATTTGCTTTTGGCTAACATAACTCGTTTTTGAGTTTTTTTGTTTGTTATTGATTCTATTGCAGGCAGGTGGAAATGTGTAAAGAGGTTGTTTGGCAATTCCAAGGGGACACCTCATCAAGCTCAAGGCACCATCCGAAGGATTCAATCATATATCACTCCAACAATCTCGTTCGAGTTCAAGGTGAAGGAATGCTCAAGATGATGGCCTAAAGGAGGAGCAAGATGAAGTTTCATTCATCTTCAACACCAACTTCAACTTGGCAATAGACATCAAATATGAAGGCTACATCAAAATCCATGATTGTGAATTTTTCACACAACAATCTTCAACCCGAACTTCTCTTCAAAGGAGGTACAAGTTAAATTTTCTATCATTGGGATTGAATTATGATTGAATGATTTTTTCTTGCATTGGCAAAGGTTCACACCTCCTCATCATTCAATTCTTATGCTCCCTCACGAGAGTAAGTGTTGGCATTACCTTTTGATTTTTGAAAAGGAATGTCACCTTACTTGGAAGGAATTTAAACAATACCTAGAGATCCATAAGCATTGTTTAGAGACTTTGTCATTATCTGCCTAGGTTTAGTAAACAAAGCTTATGAAATAACTTGATGGTTGAATTGACACATAGCAACCTAGGAATAGGGATGCAATAATTTGATTTGAAACTCATTCATACATAGATCACTTGATTTCAAATTCCTAGACAAGACATTAGAAATGTCCAGGAGGATAAAATTGAGAATCTTGTATGTGCCATGATCCAAATGATAAATAATTGCTCTTGAAAAAATAAAGATGGTTAGAAAATTCAAAGATGAAGGAACCCATAGAGTGTACATCTATCACTTGCATTGCTATGAGTAAGAGCTTTAGAAAATGTGCAAATTGATTAAATTATAATGCTCCACTCTTATATCAATGAATAACACCTTGATTATGGATGCACTCGAAATTGGACCCGATGGATCTTTGCTGTTTTTCTTTCCCGGATGTACAAATGAAATTCGGTCATCTAACCCAAAGTTTTAGTTTAACATGTGTGGAGAGCTAACCATTCGTCTCTATTCAAAAGAGGAAGCTTGCAGGAGTAGTACTTCTATGCAGGCATACATGAAGTCGATTATCGAAGGAAGACTTGGAGATTCCATTTTAGCATCTCCTGGCCATTGAGTAATCGAGCATGGTTTAAAGCTATCGGGATTTAACCCTGAGGGCCAATCATAGCTTTACGAGGCCGGAGATTTGAAATGGAAATCTTCCATGAGCAACCAATGGGGTACTATGAATAAGTGGGATCACTATGCTCCCAACTATTCTAAGCACCGATTCAAGTTCGAGGAAGTCACCACCTTCGTTGGATGAATGTTGTTCGTTGTGGCTATAGGTTATCATAACCTTAGCTAGGGAGTTGCGGATCACACCCAACACATGTTGGGTTCATGTTGTTCCTTCATGGGTAGATATTATCATACCCTTAGCCAAGGAATAATGAATCACACCCAACACATGGGGAACCTTGAGACGTGAAAAGGCGCATCAACAATGTTCTCTTCGACCACGCTCATGGCACCCATGAGAGGCAGCAACATTGACACTCAAACCTCCATTGTCAAAGCCGCTCTGCAACAAGGATATACCTACCTCCGCCATTAAGGTTTCAACCCCTGTTGCAGACATTGACCAAGAACAAGCTCGGGGGAGGACCCCCACTTGAGGTAACTTGTATCACATCCCACCTTGCATTTCATTTTCGCCTTTTCAACATCATTGCATCTAAAAAAACACCAATAACAAAAACTCTTAGGATAGGATTAATAAAATAAAATATGCATGATAAGAATGTTTGATTCCCTCATAAGTTGAAATGATGAATAGTTGCTTTATATTCTTTGTTAGTACAAAGTTACAATTCAATATTCTCCAACTATTGAGTTTATTGGCTTTAAGTACTTCACCTAGAACTTAGAAATTGTGGGTAGCATAAACATGATCTAATTCTACGTTGTTGTGAGATATGACATAGAACATAGGGCCGCTAGTTTTCTAATCAAAGTGAAACTTGATGTCTGGAGAAATTTCCAAATTAATTCAAAATAAAGTTCCTCATTTGATTTGAATTTCCTACCAAAGCTATGTGATATTTCAAATTGATAAACCCCATGCATATGATATCTGTCTTGACATTGAGCCTAGTCAAACTAGTATAGACCTATATAAAAATATTTTCATATTTCCATGATCAAGATTACACACGTGCATCTGCTAAACTTCTACACTAGAATTTAGCAAATTTTCCATCATTCCATTTTCCACCCCCAAAAAGATACTCCATATATTCAATGCCAAAGACTCTCTTCAATTTTATTTAAAAAGAAAGGGAGTAGAAGACATGGCTACAAAAAATGATTAAAGCATGCACTCGAGGAATGAGCATGAGAAAAAAAGAGAAAAAGTAGTCATGTTTCATCCCTACAATAAAGAGAGTGCATAAAAGGAGTAATCTTTCACCGCACTTGCACAATCTTGATCTAGAGGTATGATTTGTTTTCTCCTAAGACTTGTTGTTTTGACTTATCAATATATGTGTTGCAAATATGCCTACTCTTGTTGCCTGCCAAGATCCACAAAGAGCCATATTTAGATATAGGTAGGGATGAAAACGGATGAATAAAATGCTTTTTCATATCCATATCCATATAATAATTTTGAAAATGGATGCGGATCGAAAGTTGTCGGATGTACCAAAAACAGATTAATCGGATCAGAAACTTATGGATATCGGACGGACTCAAATATTTTCTTCGAAAAAAACATTTCACAACAACATAGTTTGTAGTTCATACACAGAATTCATAACACATCCCCATCAAATTCATACATAGTTCGTACATAGTTCATACATGGTTTAAAATTCAAACACACAAATAGTTTGTCCATAATTCATGCACAACACTAACACATAGCAGCCATTACCCAACAATGTAACACCCCAGCTACTACGGACCTAGCGGTTGTTACTCCTGGCAGCTCTATAGGATCACAGACTAGCCCCACAGACCAACACTTGTCTTTTCTGCGCATTTTGTCCTCACTCATACGCACTCGGGAAGACTTCTCGATCGGTCACCCATCCGTAAATTGCTCCAGGCCAAACAAGCTTAACCTCGGAGTTCTTTGCGGGTGGCGCGAGGGTCAGCCCTGATACCATTTTGTAACACCCAAGCCACTATGGGCCCGACGGTTGTTACTCCTGGTAAGTCTATAGGATCACAGACTAGCCTCACAGACCAACACTTGTCTTTTCTACGCATTTTGTCCTCACTCGTGCGCATCCGGGAAGACTTCCCAGTTGGTCACCCATCCGTAAATTGCTCTGGGCCAAGCATGCTTAACTTCGGAGTTCTTTGCAGGTGGGCTCCCAGAAAAGAAGGTATACCTTGGTGGTATGAGTATTCTATCAATCCTATTAATCCTTGAGTCAGGATGTCACAAACAACAACAGTGAACAACAATGCACTAGCAGGCAGCGGCTCCAGCAACCAACAGGCAACAACACACGCACGCCAGCACCAGCAGGCAGCAACACACGACACCAGCATCAATGTAGCAGCACAGGACACCCTGCACACAGGTTTTTGAAACAACATGAAGGAATAGCGGATGAGGGAATCACAAAAGTAACACACCAGGACTGAGAGGGTGGTATTAGGAGTGCCACTACTTGGCGGGTGGCAGCGGCATGCGAGGTGCCAGTGCTGACTGCTTGGTGGCGGCCTGACGGGTGCTTGATGGCGGCGGGGTGGCAGCCTACCGGCGTCGGGTACGGGTTCCTGGTGGCGCCGGGGTGCCGACGTGTTTGGTGGCGGCGGGGTTGCGGCCTATCAGCGTCAGGTGCCTGCCTGCCTGGTGGAGGCGGGGTGCCGGCGTGCCGTGGCGCGTCGATGCATGTATGCGCCCACTCGCAGCCTCGCCCGAAGTCCCGATGCGAGGATGCGCCCACTCCGACGGCTCCTTCTAGGGTTACAATAAGTTACGGGAAGGAGAAGGATGGGCGATAAGGTAAGGCCGTAAGGGTACTAGCGTTGGGGGAATCGGGGTTGGAAGCCTGGAACGGAAGCGTCGGGTGCTTGCCTGCCTGGTGATGGGCTGGACCGGGACCCTGTTAATGGGCCATAATATGAATTGAATATTAATTCGAATACTAGTTGGATATATTCAACACAATATGGATATCCAACCATTCAAACGGATATTACGATGTACCTTTTCTCAATTATGTGACAGAGCAGACATTTCTTACACGTATTGCTTTTTGAAATAACCTAGTTTCACTTGTACTTGGAGAAAATGGTGCATGTAGGTATTTTATACAGAATTGAAGTGAAACCAAGTGAGAAATCCTAAAGAATACCTTCTCAGCTAATCAGACGCCAACATGTGGCAGCACATGGATCAAATGACCCACCTACATGAGTATCCGAGGGCATCCAGCGACGTAGCACCCCCAAATGGCCAGAGGACCCACCTGTCACCCACCTGGAGGAAGCACACCGCGAATTGTGCACTTACTAAGCCGACCGACCATGTAAGAGCACCAAACGCGGTCAACTTCCATGCGTTAACTCTCTGTAGTGAGCTGATAACGATGGTGACTGATTTGCGTGCTTTCGGTTGCGGGAACCGCCTCAACTCCGTGTATAAATCGGGGGGAGGTGCCTCACTTCTGTGCACTTGCAGATCTCACATCTTACCAGAGATGATTTGTGGTGTTAAGAAATACCAACACCACTCGGGACACCCACACAGATCTCAGGCCATTCGCGGGCTCGAGCAGCTCGATGCTGACTCTTAAAGGTGTTATCGCGGAGTCTTCGAGCTAGGACTCGGATATGGAGCACTAGAGACATCTAGGGCATTCGGTACACCTGAAGTTGCTTCATGTGGGCTATCGCACATTTGTCCAACCCTCAATTTGGTTCGTTTCGAGCACCTTCGGAAACCCGTGGTTCAGCCTTCAAACCTAGAACTTGATCGACCCTGAAAGTAGGCTGGAAGCTTACCTGACTTACCTCGACCCATCAGGCCAGTGTTGTGGGAAACATAGGGGCACCACACCTTTCAGCTCCCGCATCGTGGGGATCTTGGAGATTGTGGGGGAGAGCGAGATTTTAAGTCAGGTGGTTGGCCCACTTTTATCCGGCGCTAGTTACTAGAGATCATGGGTGAGGTCTGACATTCTCACCGTGTCAGGGTGCTAGTTTCAGCGCCGTCTTTATAAACTGTTGTGGCTTGTCCCCCTCCCTCAACACACACTCCCGTCCCTTTGCCTTAAGCTTCCTGCCTTTGTTTCCATCTCTTCGACCCACGAGAGCCAAAGTCACAAAGAGATTTAGCGAGGAAAGATTTGAGGAAGAGTAGGTGTCTTTGAGCAAGGTCATCGTGGGTGAGGTCCAATGCACGCTGGAGCCACATCACCACCCTTCATGCCATGGGGTTCTTTTCTGTGTGCAATTCCCATGCCGCCCGTCTTACCATCGCGAAGCCCGATCCCACCCCGAATGCCAATGAGGTGGTGTCATCTGTCGCCTTTCATATGCGGGGCATGGGTTGTTCGGCGCATGCCTTCTTCCAAGCCCTTCTGCACGAGTACGGGCTAGAGCTCCATCACCTTACAGCGAAAGGAATTCTTGGCATAGCAGTGTTCATCACCCTATACGAAATCTACTTGGATATCGATCCCCACTTTGAGGGGTGCTCATCCTCTGCAGTACTGCAGGTGCAGTAGATGTGGCTAACATGTGGACCCTACGGGGTGTGGGACCCACATGTTAGCCATTTCTACTGCACCTGTAGTACTGTAGGGGATTTGAACCCCACTTTGAGCTGTGGTGGCAGTTCTTCCGCATACATGTGCATGCCCGGCTCTGAGGTTTCAGAGGCCCGGGGCGGACTCAAAAATTGGGCCCTCTTTTATATAAATAAAATTTTAATCTCTTGATATACACATATATTTATCCCAAAAAATAATAGTATATCAAAAAACATATCAAAATATTTTATACAATACCTTAAAAGTTTCTTTTAACATTTCTTGATGCGAAGTATTGATAGTATTGATATCACTGACCACCGCGGTCCGCGAGGTCAAGCCGGTCAAAGCCGTCAGGCGCCAACGTGTTGGCGTGTTGCTGTTGCTGATTTGCTGGACGGATTGTCTTCCACGCACGCCGCCGCCACCAAGAAACGACCGACTATTCTATGTGTATATCAGTATATGTACTATGTATATAGGCCAGAGGTTAGGGAAGGGGGCCCTCAGATTTGGGGGCCCAGGGCGGCCGCCCTGGTGGCCCTCTCCCCAGAGCTAGCCCTGTACATGTGAAATCTCACCAACTCCCCCCCCCCCCCCCCCCCCCCCAAATTGTTGGTAGCCCCTGCATCTAGTTTCTTAGGAAGCATTGGCGGTACTTCGATCTGAAGTTACCTTCCCTCATTAAGATGATGCCCCCACCCTCCCGTCCTTTACCAGTAGGCCTCTGCTGGCTCGAGATTCTTGGGGCTAGAGGGTCTGAGGCAGAAAAGCTCAAGGACGTCCTCGTGTAGGGTGGAGGCCCTTAAAACGGGGGGCCTCAGATTTTGTGCATTTTTTGCACCTTTCTAGAACGGAGGGTGCTACTGATTAGGACCCAGGTGCACGCCTTGTATCTCTACTCCGAGCCCAATGAACTGACGCGAGAGTCGAGAAAAGAGCTATCCAAGGACGAGGTTTCCTAACGCCTTAGGGATGTCACGGGATTGGACGTCACGAGAGGTGACAGGCCCGAGCTACTCCTGATTGCCGGAGGGTGGCCCTCAACTCGGAGCCTTTTGGTTGTCTCATTAGCCTCCCCAAGCTACCCGATAACCAGGAGAAGAGGGTGGCGAAGGCTGCCCATTCTACCGTCGAGAAGAGGAAGAAGGACGAGTACATGACTTGTTGAATCCAATATCAGAAGGTGTCGAAAACCACATCCAAGTCCTGGAAACGCCCAACCGGCCTGCAGTCGAGCACTCAGACAAGGAACAAGAGGTCTACAAGTTTTATAATAACTTGATAGGCACTAAAGTAACAAGACAAGTCACTCAAAACTGGGCGCAACTAGGCTACGACCGAAGAAGAATGTCGGATCTGCAAGCTTTAGAAGCGTATTTCTCAGAGCAAGAAGTGATAGAAGCAATAAGAAACTCACCCAACGAGAAATCCCCAGGCCCAGATGGATATATTATGCTATTCTTTTCAGCTTGTTGGGGCATCATTAAAGAAGACATAATGCACGTTTTCCCCCAGTTGTCGCAGCTCAGAGGAGATGGCTTCATGCTCCTTAACAAAGCACATATTATTCTGCTATCTAAAAGGGAGCACCCTGGAAGCATTGGAGACTACAGACCAATTAGTCTATTGCATAGCTTTGCTAAGCTCTTCTCCAAAGTGCTCGCGCACCGTTTGGCACCAAAGCTGGATAGTCTGGTCTCAGCCAACAAGAGCGCATTCATTAAAGGAAAGAGGATACATGACAATGTTTTGTTTGTACAAAACTTACTCAAAGAAATCCATGCCAGAAAAGAACCTGCTGTTTTTGTCCGGTTGGATATTAGCAAGGCCTTTGACTCAGTATGTTGGGGGTACCTCGTGGAACTGCTAGAAGTGATCGGTTTTGGGCCGAGGTGGAGAGAATGGATCTCATTAATTCTCGGGACGGCTTCAACTAAGGTGCTGCTCAATGGCCGGCCAGGAAAAACCATCCTCCACAAAAGGGGTCTTAGGCAAGGGGACCCACTCTCCCCAATGCTATTCATCTTGGCCATTGACCCACTACAACAAATCCTCAAGCTAGCTACAGACAGGGGGTGATAAAAAGGATATCATCCAGATCGGTGCGAGCCAACATCTCACTTTATGCGGACGATGCTGCAATGGTAATCAAGCCTTTCAATAGAGACCTTACAGCAGTCAAAAAGATACTGGAGTTTTTTGGAAAGACATCGGGATTGAAGATTAACCTAGATAAAACAGAACTATACCCCCTCAATATTGATAGTGAGAACACCCAACTCATAAAGGCCTGCATCCCTGGGAAACTATGCTCCTTTCCTTGCAAGTACCTGGGATTACTCGTGCATGTAAACAGACTCAGGAGAGATGATTTCCAACCCCTTATAGATAAGGTTGGAGCAAAGCTTCAAGGCTGGAAAGGAAAATTGCTTTCCAAGGCGGGAAGGACAACCTTGGTGAAGTCTGTCTTAACATCTACGGTCATTTATCATGCAACGGCAATGATCCTTCCAAAATGGGTTATAAAGAAGATCGACTCATACATGAAACATTTTATCTAGTATGGCGGAGCCGACAACCATATGGAGAGAGGTGTTCACTTAGTGGACTGGAATACCGTTTGCCGGCCAAAGAGTCTTGGCGGCTTAGGAGTCCTGGACCTATGCAAATTCGGTTCAGCACTGCGCCAATCTTGGTTGTGGCAGTCCTGGACAGCTCAACACAAGTCATGGATAGGCATGCTCCTCCCGTGCAATGACATCGATCATGCTCTCTTCCAAGCCTCCACAAAGATAAAAATTGGTAGTGGTAAGAATACCCTCTTCTTGAAGGATAACTAGACGCAGGAGGGGACATTGCAGGAACTAGCTCCGAACTTGTTTGCCTTGGCGCGACGCAAAAACAAGTCAGTGAAGGATGAGCTGACTGATAACAAGTGGATGCAAATAATTGGCAGAATCACAAACATTGAACAATGCATGAGTTCCTATTAGTATGGCGATTCGCCCAACAACTCACACTCGACAATGCTGCACAAGATGAGGTCCTATGGAAATGGACCTCGAATGGATAATATTCAGCTAAGTCAGCATATCTCCTCCAGTTCCAGGGGACCACAAAACCTTTCTAGGCCGGAAACCTCTGGACAGCCAAAGCGGAGCCGAAGGTTCTTTTCTTCGGCTGGACCATGATGCATGAAAAAATCTTGACAGCCGACAACTTGGAGAGAAGAGGTTGGGATAATAACGTTGTGTGCCCACTCTGTTTTCAAAAGATGGAAACTGTAACACATTTAACACTTCAGTGTGAATTCACCCAAGAAGTATCCAGCTTGGTTGCGACATGGATGGGCATGGTGGGAGAACAACAAGCCTTAGTCAGTCGTTCAACTTCAATAAAGGACTGGATTCATGAATGGAACAACTGCACTAGTAGACAATTGTGACGTAAACAGATGAGATTTTTTCTATACATCTGGTGGAACGTGATGAAAGAGAGAAATCGTAGAATATTTGAAGGGCTTGAGAAAAACGCCCTTGCAGTGGCGTTAATGGCCAAAGAAGAAATTGCCGAGAGGCACCTAGCGCTAGGGATCCAAGAAGCCTGGGGATCCTAGAAGCCTAAATTTGCTTCTGGCTTGATTGGAACTGTTCCAGGCAGCCTGCACTTCATCTTTTTTGTTTGTACTCCCTCTCTGTTGCTGTACTCTCTTAATTTTTTTCCTTTCTCTTGGTGTGATTGGATCCTTCTAGGATCAGCGCCTACCTCAGATACTTTTGTATTTTGCTCCTCCTTTCAATGCAAATGCAGTGTCACTGCCGTTTTCGTCAAAGAAAAAATCAGAAGGTGTTAGGCGAGCGATTCCAGCTGAGGCAACTCCGAGACCATCATAGCCTAACTGAGTGGAAACCGACGGCTGGGCCTGCCGTTGACCTAGCCCAAACAAGGGCCAGGTCGAGCACCGAGCCCATTCCTTCGCCCCTTGCAGGCCCATCATTAATACCTCGAGAGAACGGGTCTCGGGAGTACCTATTGCCTTGCAGCCGATCGCTGTCAATCCAGAGGCTCGGACATCTATTCAGGCCGACGCGGAACGAGAATCCATGGCCCAGTCAACCATCAGGTTGACCACCTCTGAGGCGATGGTTCGGTCGATGCCCCATCCATCCATCCATCTTTTGCTGCTCGAAGAGTTAAGTTTAATTGACATGTTGCTTCATTTGCGAAGAAGTGTTGCATGCATTTTTCATGAGTCGCCCGATGTAGGACGTACATGCCCAACTTCTTCGTCATGGACAAAAGTTCGGCGGGGGTGGCCAGCCCTTCTCCATCAATGCCCTTGACCACTCCATGCTCGCTGACACAGCAAGCGGAGGCAATGCAGAGCACTCAACGATGCTCGAGTTGCAGCTGCCTCCTGATCCCATTCTAGCGAGACTGGTGCCACGATGATTTGCCTTGCCAGCTGCTCCCGAGACGCGGGATGGTCCTACAATGACTACGTCCGCCTCTGGACCTGCTGCGGCGGAGTCATCAGTGCTCCCCGACCCAGCTGGCGATATTATCTTCATGACATCATCACCGTAGGTGACTCCTTTCTCGGTTGGAGGAGGGAGTGCATCCTCGAAAGTCACTTTTGCGCTGGTGGTGGGCGTCAGCGGAAGAAAATCGATCAAGGGCCGGGCTCGAGTATCACTTTTGAGGTCCCAGTGGTTGAGATGCCCATGACGGAAGCTATTCTAGGCTCGGGGTCAGACGTTGCTTCAAAGTCCCGACTCGATGGTCGTGCACCTGTTGCAGGTGCTTAAGCAGCCCAGAGTGTCAGCGGACGGAGGAGTCGGGGTTGAGCTCGAGGTTTCACGGAGTTTGTCGAGTGGAGGCGCGTTCTGGAGGATGTCACCCACTCTTGCTCCCAACTTGACAGCGCCCAAACAAGCATTGATGACACGCTCCGGCGACTGCAAAGGATGGTCCCCAGCGGTCGGGTAAGTACCTTACTTCTTTTTCTATCGTCCCCCTTTTTTTTTGCACTGCACTTTACTAGTTTTGACATGACATCCTTCACAGAGGTTGGCCTAGTGGGCTGCTGAAAAGTCACGACTTATCTGTGAGATCGAGCTACGTTGACGCCTCGTGGTGATCGAGCTGGCAGGGATGCGGGCGGAGCTCGAGCAGGCTCAGGCGGATCCGGTGAGGGCTGGTCGAGAGGGAGCAGCAACAGTTCCGAGAGCGGTGGAGTTGGCCATCGAGCTTGCTTAGGCCTGCACTGAGGTTGAGACCGCTTGGGATAATGTGACTCGAGCGGTCGCAGATGCTGCAGGCAACGCTGAAGAGGCTCGAGAGGCATGGGACCACGTGGTCGTGGTGGATAACCAGATCACAACCCTTCTTTTCTCGTCTTTTCCCCTTTTAGTCGTGTGTTGTCTTAGCCACTCCGAGCGCTTCTGACAGTGTCGGAAGACTGAGTCCAGGTGCGGGATGATGAGATCATGGGACTTCACAACCATCTCTCTACCACCGAGAGGGTGGCGGAGAAGATCAGTGATGTGGCGGTGGCCGCCTATGATCTGGTGCTGAGGCCGATGGAGGTGACCACTGGTGATAGTTTTTAAGTAACACTAACAAATTATCTCCGGCTACGATATCAGAAATGTTTGTTGATATTTCCTACACACTACTAACAAATCATTTCTAACAGTAATGCCAGAAATGCTTGTTGGTAGTTCTTAAATTACAGATTTAAATCCACAAGTGCACGGAATCTATCGATGTAGCATTTCTCCGTTTAGAGTATTCCTAAAGGGTGTCTGTCGGTACCCTCAAGACTGGGTACCCCCACATACAAGAAGAAGCTCCGGACCCGACCTTCCCGCTGAGGCGTCCTCCGGAGCTGCCATGCGTCCTCCGGTTTCAGACCTTTGCTCCCACCGAGAAAGGCTCCAGAGCTGCCACGCGTCCTTCGGCTTGGGCCCTTGCTTCCACCAAGGAGGGCTCTGGAGCTGCCACACGTCCTTTGGCTCCGGGCCCTTGCTCCCGCTAAGGAGGGCTCCGGAGCTGCCACGTGGCCTCTGGCATCGAGCCCTCGCTCCCACCAAGGAGGGCTCCAAAGCTGGAGTGTGTCCCACGACCTGCAATAAGCCTTGGGCCCCGAAGAGTAAAGAGCGGTGTGTCATGTCCAGTTGCGCATTGAAGGCGCGCGCCTTCCTCAGACGCACGATACTGCACACACCCCCTGTCAGGTACCGCTGCGTCCAATCACATCGCAGCGAAGGTTCCGCAAGCCTACCTCACACCACAAAGTGGGTAGCTTACAATGACAAGACGGATGGGATGTTCCCCGCCATCATCAACGACTACGCATAGCCACTGACGCCCGACACGGCAAAATGATGGGTCTTCAAGCTGCAATCAGAGGCAGCGTACGCAAGAAACCTTAGATCTTGTATATGATAAGATCACCCCGGGGCCACCTGTCGGCCCCCAGGCCTCACTTGTAAGCTGTCCGGCCTTAGACTATAAAAGGACTAAGCAGCCACCGACTTAGATATCTTCTCTAGTCCGCTCGAACTAGGGATCCCGACATCGAACACCAGACACAAAATCCCCGATACACACACAAGCATACACACTCACCAAGCAATACAATCCACCGTGGAGTAGGGTGTTACGCTCCTTGCGGCCCGAACCACGTAAAATCCACTATCTCATGCTCTTTCGCTAGAACACTAGTTTGAGGCCTAAGCCTCGCCGAACAAGAACCTCTGCGGGCTGCTCCTTAGCAGATCCGTGGGAAGTGTCGCATTAGCACTTTGACATTTGGCGTGCCAAGTAGGGGATTTTTCCATAAAAAAAGTGGTATCGCTTTTACCACCATGGTGTTCATCAAGCCTGCGAGTAGCAGCAAGATCAAGCCACAAAAAGCCGATCAGCTCCGGCACCACCCAGGGGGCCTGCCATCGATGTTTCTACAACGACGATGGGCGACGTCGGAGCAGCCAGCTCCGGCACCACCTAAGGGGCCTGCCGTCGACGTTTCTACAGCGAAGATAGGCGACACCGGAGCAGCCAACACCGGCACCACCCAGGGGGATTGCCGTCGATGTTTCTACAACGACGATGGGCGACGCTAGAGCAGCCAGCTCCAGCATCACCCAAGGGGCCTACCGTCGATGTTTCAAAAGCGACGATGGGCGACACCAGAGCAGCTAGCTCCGGCACCACCCAAGGAGCCTGCGGTCGACGTTTCTACAGTGACGATGGGCAACGTCAGAGCAGCAAGCATCAGCACCACCCAGGGGGCCCGCTGTCGATGATTCTTCTCGTTGATGATTGGCGATGCCGGAGTATACAACTCTGGCACCTCCTAGGGGCCCGATGTCGACGTTTCATATCGTTGATGGTGGGCGCCACCGGGGCATCCAACTCTAGCACCACCCAGGGGGCCTATCGTCGACGTTTCTACAACGACGATGGGCAACATCGGAGCAGCCAGCTCCGGCACCACCCAAGGGGCCTGCTGTCGACATTTCTACAAAGATGATGGGCGATGCCGGAGCAGCCAACATCGGCACCACCCAGGGGGCCTACTGTCGACGTTTCTACGACGACGATGGGTGACGCCGGAGCAGCCAGCTCTGACACCACCCAAGGGGCCTATCGTCGACGTTTCTACAGTGACGATGTGCAATGCTGGAGCAGCAAGCTCCGGCACCACCCAAGGGGTCTGCCGTTGATGTTTCTACAGCGACGATGGGCGATGCCAGAGCAGCCAGCACCGGCACCACCCAGGGGGCCCACCGTCGATGATTCTTCTTGTTGATGATTGGCGATGCCGGAGCATTCAGCTCTGGCACCTCCCAGGGGCCCGCTGTCGACGTTTCTTAGCGTTGATGTTGGGCGCTGCCGGAGCATCCAGCTCCGACACCTCCCAGGGGCCCCGCCGTCGACGTTTCGAATGTTGAGGGTGGGCGCCGCCTCGGTTCGGTGGCTACTCATTGCCTTCGCCGCCAGTGTCAACTATCCATGCTCCAGTGCGCCGCCGGGGGCCGCTGATGACATCCTGCGTCTAAGTGGTAGGCGTGCCCAACCAGTTGGCCACACCTACCAGGGGGCCTCTAAGGGGTCTCATGGGCAGGACGTCAAGCGGTTTCCCACCACCACGGCGACAACGACGTCACCAAGGCGTTATGGTAAGTTTGACCCGAAGATCTGCTGTAAGTTTTACTTTTAGCAGGGTGAGAGGTCCAGAGTATGCAGCCTGCTTAGTCTAGTCCTGCACCCTAAGCGTGTACACTTTGCCTCCCAGTGCCACTTCGGTAAAGCTTCACCCTTGGCGTAGTGGTAGGATAGTTTTTTTCTCTAAAAAGGGTGTCATAGCGTCTAGGAGCAGCGCTCGAAGAAACTAAGCTTTGGTGGGTCCGGTCCAGGGTGTTCAGCCTGATTTGCATGGTTCCATACCCTAAGCCTGTACATTTTTCCTCCCTTGTCACCCGGAGCAGATCGTTGCCTTCTTGTAAAGCCTACCGCCTCCTATGATTACCAAGTTAGAAGAACCACTGTCTTGCCCTATGCTCCATTTATGTTCATTTAATTACACATTAATTTTATGATCATCAAATCATGCTCGTTCTCGCATATTCTCTGTCATATGCTCGGGCACTCTCTCCCTGTCTCGCGCCTAGTGGAGTTATGCAATCCTGCTGCTGGCGGGTCTGCTTGAGGTTCCTGTGATGTATTTGGGTTCTTTGGTTGTTTTCCTACTCGGGAGCCCGTGGCGCCGAATGGTCACTCCCATGAAAAGCCTACACCCATGGGAGGTCCAGAGTGTACAACCTGCTTAGCCTGGTCCTGCACCCTAAGCGTGTACACTTTGCCTCTTCAGCGCTAACGGCTGAGTACAGGGGATCGAACAGCACACACACCTAAGCAGGGCGATAACCATAACCCGTATACCATCGCACTGAATTACCCACACACCGTAAGCCCAACTCGGGTCCGTAAGACATAACGAGACTAAAAGCAGGAAGGGGGTAACCGACGAGCAAAATTATTTACATTATGCTTTAATTTTTTGCTTACTTTCGCATATCGTTTGTCATATGCCCGGTTACATTTCTCCTGTCTCGTCCTAGTTGGAGTTGTGCTATCCTACTAAATGCGTATCCGCATGAGGTACCTGCAATGTGTTTGGGGTTTGATGATCGTTTTCTTGGTCGAAGTCCATGGTGTCGAATGGTTCTAACTCTTGAAAGGCTAATGCCGAGCCGGAGGTCCAGGGTGTGCAGCTTGCTTAGCCTGGTTCTATACCCTAAGCATGTGCACCTTGCCTCCCAGTGCTAACAGCTGAGTACAGGGGGCCGGACGGCTCATGCCCTGAGCAAGGCAGCGACCATATCCTGGGTGCTGTCGCACCGAATTACCCATGCCCCATACCTTAGCTAAGGATAGTAAGCCATAAAGAAACTAAAGAGCAGGGAAGTGGTGACTGCTGAGTGAAATTACTTTTTGTCTATCGTATGTGCAGGACATATAGGGAGCTGTCGTCGAGGTTCTACACGTCTGTCGTAGCCGCCAACATCGCTTCTCGAGCTCCGGCGCCCTCCAAGAGGGCCACTGGTGCCGTCGACGCTTCTCCAAGCTCTAGCGCCCCCCAAGGGGACTGTTGGCGTCACTTCTTCGAGCTCCGACGCTCCCACGGGGACTGCCGACGATGCTTCTCTGAGCTCCGGTGCCCCCCAAGGGGGCCGCTGACGTCACTTCTCTGATCTCGGCCGCTGGCGTCACTTCTCTGAGCTCCAGCGTCCCCAAGGGGGCCGCTGACGTCACTTCTTTGAGCTCCGGCGCCCCCCAAGGGGGCCGTTGTCATTACTCCTCCGAGCTCTAGCGCCCCACAAGGGGGCCGCCGGCGTCACTTCTCCAAGCTCTGGCGCCCCCCAAGGGGGCCGCTGGTGTCACTTCTCCGAGCTACGACGCTCCCAAAGAAAACCTGGCAGAGGATCCGATTCCTGGCAGACAATGGCCTGTCAGAGCTGTCGATGATGGCCGACTTCGTTCGCCGCTGTCTGGCCCCTTTCCAGCACCGTTGCCACCCTGCATGGCTCTACTTCGGGCTCCAAGATGGTACCAGGTTGCTAAGGGGTCGCGACATGGAGGTGACCCTGCAAGAGGTGTTTGAAGCAATGTCCAAGGCGTGCAACGACCTGCTGTCGAACGACGTCTTCAACCTTCCGTAGGCTTGCCCACAGCTTTGCACGAATCGGGACCTTCGGACGAAGATTTTGAAGGAGATGCCCAACTTGGACGCGATTGGTCTTGTGCTGCGGCAGGTTGGCAATGAGAGCCGGGGCCTGGCCATTGTAGACTCTTTGGAGGAGTCCACACCTTCTTCAGGCTCCGAAGCCTCCATGGCGGAGGAGGCGCCTACTGCTAGGGGGAAAGGCAAGGCGCTGGTCCTTGTTGTAGGTAAGGGGAAGGCACCAGTCCCCAACGTAGGCAAGGGGAAGGCCCTGGTGGTCGAGTTCGTGAAGGAGAAATGCCCTCGGTCACCACCGAGGACGCCGCCGCAGGTGGCCTTCGCTCCAAGTCAGCGTCCACTGGCACGCCTCTCTTCATTACCTGGCATCGACGGTTCTTCGAGGGGAGGTTTGGTCTGTCAAGCGGCGGCAGTCGGCACGTCATCCAACATCCCCGTTACCTTTGCGGTCCAGGGTGCCATAGGGGACTCTGGCAGCATTACACCAATGGAGCCTCAGGCAAAAAGGCCTCAGGCAAAAAGGCCTCGTCGGCGTCTTGGGAGGTGGCTCGGTCGGGGTTGGTGGAAGCACACCGGCGCAGTGCATAGGCACTGCTGGTGGTTTTGGCGGAGGCCCTACTAGGATGGCATCACCTGTTATGCCACCAGGTCCTGCAGCTTCAAGGTCGCTGAAAGTGGAGGCTCGCTGGAGCTTCTGGGGACGTCGGTAAGGCATTCTTGCCAACTCTTGCTCTACTATCTCGCCTTCCTATGTTGATTGGTTAGGGCTTGATCTTGATTTGCTGGGTTACCTTAGCTGTTGTGAAGCCACTACCGATGGGGGTAGTGCCCAAAAGTGCTTTGAAGGCGGCCGAGGATGCTACTGCTATGCTGGTAGGGTAGCCTGCCAAGCTTGTTCAGGGGAGCGCTGCTCTGATGTCTGTGCCCGACGTGGGTAGTGAAGCATCTCCGGTTGTATCTCCAGCTGTCACACCAGAGGCACTTCCAGCTGTCGTGGTAGAGGCACCTCCGACCGTCGTGGGAGAGGCCATGTCAGAGCCGACTCTGGGGTTTGGGGGTATGACCTCCACTGCTGCCGATTCGAAGGGCGGCTCTCTGAGCGATGGTGGCCTTGCTGGGTCAGGTAGCACCGCAACTCCTGCTCAGACCCCGGGGGCAAGATCCCTAGTGCTGGTGGCCTCGCCTTCACCGCTACGGGAGGAAGGGGTCCCCAAGATGATCACCGGTCGGCCTTCCCTGACTTTAGTGCAGCCGGAGAAGCTTTCTGACGTCATGGACTTGACGCAATCCAACATCCTTCAGGTGCAATCCAACCTCCGCCGGGCGCAGGAGGCTCTTGCCACGGAGTGGGAGAAGCTACGTGCCGTGGGAGAGTGCCTCCGAGGCTGGGAGGGTCTCCTGAGCTCCAGGATCTCCGAGGCGAATGCGAAGTACCAGAAGGAGAGCAAGGAACTGGAGGTGAAGCACCACTTGGTGAGGGCCTCAGACGCCTTGACCCAGAAGATTCTAGCCGATGCTAAGGCAGCCACTGATGCTGCTGATGCCCGCCTGCACGATCTTGCTGCCGGTCGAGAGGCCCTGAGTCACCAAGAAGCCACCGTTGCCAAGAGGGAGGCTGCTGTCGCCGAACAGGAGGTGCCAGCGCAAGCGATGACGGCCCGGGCTAAGGCCGATCGGGATAGACTGCAGTCCCGCCTCGAAGACCTTGAGCTCCGGGAGAGCAATTTGGTGCGGGATCGGGCGCAGCACCTAGCTGAGCATCAGGAACTCCTCCCGCACGATCTTGACGTTTAAGCCTGGGAGCAGGCAGCAGAGCGCCGTGGCCGGGAGCTTGATCTGCGAGAGCGTCAACTAGCTCAGTGTCTGGAAGCCAAGGGTAGGGCGGCAGCGGAGACAGTGGCATCCCATGTATTTGTGTGCTATCGTAGCCAGTAAAATGATCTGCCACTGGAGCTAGTTTTTGAAGGCCCCGTTGAGGAACGCGAGGCGACAACAGCGGCGGAGGTTAAGGAAGCTGCCAAACATGTCGTAGCGCAGTTCTGTCGGGGCTGAGGCTGGTAGCTTATTTTTTGTATTTGGGGTTCACCCTCCCTTGTAAAGAATTCCTTAATGAACTCGAATTTGTGTTTGGCTTCTTGCCTTGTCTCTGTGCTTCTCAACTGTTGCTCCGAGTCCTTAGCTACGTAAGGATTTGCAGAACCTTTGTTGAGCTCGTTTGCTTCTCAGGACCAACAATTTGCACAATTGACATGGCCGAAGTGTTGTTCGTTGATTTTCTGCACGTGGATCCCCTTAGAGGCCCCTTGGCAGATGTGGTTAGTTGGCTAAGCACATCTACCACTTGATCGCAGAATTTCTTGAACTGGACCCCAGTGGAGTGGAGGTGTTTGGAGTGTCGTAGTGCCACCATTTGTCAGAGTTGGATGCTCTAGCGTCGTCCACCATCATTGCAGAGTCGTTGACAGCAGGCCCCATGGGAGGCGCCAGAGCTGGATGCTTCAGCATCGTCCACCATCGTTGTGGAGTCGTCGACGGCAGGCCCCTTGGGAGTTTTTGGAGCTGGATGCTCTGGCGTCGTCCACCATCGTCGTACAGATGTCGACGACAGGCCCTTTGGGAGGTGCTGGAGCTGGATGCTCCAGCATTGTCCACCATCATTGTGTAGATGTCGACGGCAGACCCCTTGGGAGGTGCCGGAGCTGGATGCTCTGGCGTCTTCCACCATCTTCGTGTAGGCATCGACGGCAGGCCCCTTGGGAGGTGTCAGAGCTGGATGCTCCGACATCGTCCACCATCTTCGTGTAGACGTCGACGGCAGGCCCATTGGGAGGTGCCGGAGCTGGATGCTCTGGTGTCGTCCACCATCTCCGTGTAGACGTCGACAGCAGACCCATGGTTTACAGGCTATCCCAAGGGAACCTTGTTAGCAACAAGAGCGGGGCAGGAAGGTTTACTCACTAATCTGCGCTTGGTGCTGTCATTGACGTTCTAGGACGTCGACAGCAGGCCCCTTGGGAGGTGCCGAAGCTGGATGCTCTGGCGTTGTCCACCATCGTCGTAGAGACGTCGACGGCAGGCCCCTTGGAGGGTGCCGGAGCTGGATGCTCCGGCATCGTCCACCATATTTGTGTAGACGTCGACAGCAGGCCCCTTGGGAGGTGCCGGAGCTGGATGCTCTGGTGTCGTCTACCATCTTCATGTAGACGTCGGCGGCAGGCCCCTTGGGAGGTGCCGGAGCTGGATGCTCCGGCGTCCTCCACCATTTTAGTGTATATGTCAACGGCAGGCCCCTGGTTTACAGGCAATCCCAAGGGAACCTTGTTAGCAACGAGAGCGGGGCAGGAGGGTTTACTCACTTATCCGCGCTTGGTGCTGTCGTTGACGTTCTGGGACATCGACGGTAGGCCCCTTGGGAAGTGCCGGAGCTGGATGCTCCGACGTCGTCCACCATCTTCCTGTAGACGTTGACGGCAGACCCCTTGGGAGGTGCCTAGGTTGGATGCTCTGGCGTCGTTCACCATCTCCATGTAGACGTCGATGGCAGGCCCCCGGTTTACAGGCTATCCCATGGGAACCTTGTTGGCAACAAGATCGGGGCAGGAGGGTTTACTCACTTATCCGTGATTGGTGCTGTCGTTGATGTTCTAGGACATCGACTGCAGGCCCCTTGGGTGGTGCCGGGGCTGGATGCTCCGGTGTCGTCCACGATCGTCATAGAGACATCGACGGTAGGCCCCTTGGGAGGTGCCGGAGCTGGATGCTCCAGCATCGTCCACCATCTTTGTGTAGACATCGACGACAGGCCCCTTGGGAGGTGCCGGAGCTGGATGCTCCAACGTCGTCCACCATCTTCGTGTAGACGTCGACAACAGGCCCCTTAGGAGGTGCCAGAGCTGGATGCTCTGATGTCGTCCACCATCTTTGTGTAGATGTCGACGGCAGGCCCCTTGGGAGGTGCTGGAGCTGGATGCTCCAGCGTCGTCCACCATCTTCGTGTAGACGTTGATGGCAGGACCCTTCGGAGGTGCCAGAGCTGGATGACCCGGTGTCGTCCACCATGTTCGTATAGACGTTGACAACAAACCATTTGGGAGGTGCCGAAGCTGGATGCTCCGACGTCGTCCACCATCTCCGTGTAGACGTCGATGACAGGACCGTGGTTTACAGGCTATCCCAAGGGAACCTTGTTAGCAACAAGAGTGGGGCAGGTGTGTTCACTCACTTATCCGCGCTTGGTGCAGTCGTTGACGTTCTGGGACGTCGACGGCAGGTCCCTTGGTAGGTTCCAGAGCTAGATGCTCTGGCATCGTCCACCATTGTCGTAGATACGTCGATGGCAGGCCCCTTGGGAGGTGCTGGAACTGGATGCTCTGGCATCGTCCACCATCTTTGTGTACACGTCGAGGGAAGGCTCCTTGGGAGGTGCTGGATCTGGATGCTTTGGCGTCGTCCACCATCTTCGTGTATACGTCGAGGGCAGGTCCCTTGGGAGGTGCCAGATCTTGATGCTCTAGCGCGGGCCGTTCTGCACATATGATAGAAGCAAGGTGGACTAGTTTGCTCGTTGATTTACCTTTAGCTCTCCCTTAGCTTTGTCTTGCGTTACTGTCCTGGGCTGATTTGCGGGGCCTGTGTAATTCAGTGCTTTGGTGATCTGGGGCCTGGCTCTTGTTATCCTCAGGGTTTGAGCTTTTTGGCTCTCAGTACTTGGATGTAGCGCTGGGAGGCATGCTGTGTACGCTTAGGGTACAGGACCAGGCTAAGCAGTTTACACCCCCTGGACCTCCTGCTCGACACAAGCCTTTCTTGGGGAACCTTTTGGTGTCACAGGTCCCTAATGACGAGAGGGGCCAGAAGAACCCCTCATACACCTCAGGTACCTCAAGCAGACCCGCCTTCATTAGGACTGCATGACTCCTACATGTGTCAGTTATAGAGTGTACAATCGCGCATATAAACTAATACACAATAATTAGTGTGGCATGTTCATAAACTTAATGCGTAAGTAAATGGACAAAGTTTTTAAGAATCCTTTAAGTAAAACAATGATTTTTTGATAGGAGTTCATAGGGGGAGACAAGCTTTTACAAAAGAGGGCAACGACTTGCCTCCAGATGATGTGGGGAGGCAGGGTGCGCAGGCTTAGAGTTTGTAACCAAGCTAGGCTGGCTGCACACTCTGGGCCTGACCCCCCTGGTGCCTGGTTGTCCTTAGTGCTGCTCCTAAGCCCTACGAAATCCTTTACATTGTTCTACGAAGACTAATATTTACAATACCAGGGGTGCCCACAGATCCATGAGTAGCTGCGATAGTTGGCGGGCAACCTTGTTGTCAACAACTACTTAGAGGGGCGATGAGCGAGCATCCCTATTTCCTGCCTTTACTGCCCGTCTTGCATGTGGTCCAAGCAGAGCCGAGATTGGGCTTGGAAGCTTTGGCGGAGGTGTCGATGCTGCCAGAGGGCTGCAACTGAGGTGCAGCAGGTGCTCTGCGCTGTCGTGAACTTGGCAGAGGTCAACTTGATCCAGCGTCGATCGGGATTGGTGCTGGGTCTGCCATGAATGCTTGAAGCTGCTCCAAGGCTAACATTGCAGCGGTGCGATCTCCGCAGATCCTGAGGACAACGGAGGGGGTTGGCATCTTTAGGACGAGGTAGCCGTAGTGGGCTACAGCCATAAACTGGTACAGGGCAGGCCTGCCGATGATGGCGTTGAAGGGGAGGCTGACATCGGCGGCGTCAAAGAGGATGCTCTACGTCCTGTAGTTGTCAGGTGTCCCAAAGGTCACCCGTAGGTGGATGTTGCCGTACGGGATGATACTCTCAGGTCCCACCCCCGAAAACGAGCTCGAGGGGGCCAGCTTGGACACCGGGATCTGCAGCTGCTCGAAGGCTGCATGGCTGAGTAGGTTGAGGCTGGCCCCGCCATCTATCGAGACGTAGTGGAGCTTGACGTTAGCTATGGTGGGGGAGACTAGGATAGGTAGGACCCCTGCCCTGGCCATGTTCTTGGGACAGTTAGAGGCGTCGAAGCTGATTAGCGTCTCCTTCCAGCGGTGGTGCTGCGCCAGAGTGGGTACAAGGGCTATCGAAGCCACCGCACGACGAAGGGTCTTGACCGCGTTCCGAGATGCGGGATCCCAAGACCCTTCGAAGATGACATGGAGGGTCTTGCGACAAGCTTGTTGTCGCTGCTGGCGTCGGAGTCCCCATCTTGTTGGACCACTTTGACAACCCACTCTTTCTTCTGGTACTCCAACTCCTCATCCTTGTTGACCTTGGGTTCGACCTTCTGCATGCCCCCCCCCCCCCCCCCCCCCCCCCCCCCCCCGTTGGCGGAAGGGGGCGCCGTCCAGGCGCTGTTGCGCCCGCTCTTGGTTGCGTTTGGCACACCTTTTTATCTCCCAGCACTCGCTCGCGGAGTGTTCGCGAGTCTTGTGCAACGGGCAGGGCTCAACGTCTTCATCAGTGGCAGGTGGCTGACGAGGGCTATTCTTTGGGCGTGGGTGCTTGCCTCCTCCGGTTGTGGCTGCTGCCGCGACAGGGGATCCATGCAGCAGCTTGTTCTGGCCGCCACCTCAGTTCCTGTTTTTCTTTTTGCCGCTACCAGGGGTAGCGGCTCCTTCTCCAGTCTAGCCGGTCCTGCCCGCTCCGGGGGCGGGCTGAGCATGCCAGTCGCAGCCTTCTGCCGCTCTGGCGCACCGATCAGCGATGGAGAAGAGCTCGGAGACGTCTTGTACGTTGCGTGTAGCTAACTTCTCGAGCATCTTGCGGTCACGTACCCCCTGGCAAAATGCCACAGAGGCATTTGGGATGTTGGGAATGGAGTTGCATACCTGGGAGAAACACAGGATGAATGATCACAATGTCTCCTTGGGTTGCTATCCCACGGCGTGGAGGTCAAGCTCGATGCCGGGGCGAGTGTAGGAGCTACCAAAGTTTGCGGTGAACTGCCGACACATCTCATGCCAAGAGGTTATAGACCCCTCTGGAAGGTTCATCAGCCACGAGTGGGATGATCCAGTCAGGGTGACTGGGAAGTAGTTCACCAGGGTGATCTCATCCGCTCCTGCAGCAAGGAGCGTCGTAGTGTAGATCTGCAGGAACTCCGCCGGGTTGATGCTTCTGTCGAATCTCTCCGGGATATGTGGCCGGAACTTGCGTGGCCACATTGCGAAGTGGAGGTGTGGAGCCAAAGCCGAGCAGCCTCCCACGGGCCTCGTCGGAGAGGCAGATGGGATAGCATACCCCAAGGGGGTCTGCTGCATGACGTGCGACACTTGTTGGACTTGCGGTTGTGGCACTGGTTGTGCCATGCGTTGCTGCAATGGTACTGGCTGCGCCAAGTACTGCTGCTGCACATCCTGCTGCACCGAGTACTGTAGGGGAGCTGTCGAGTCGACATACTCCTGGTCAGGTGGCGGAGGGGTTACCTGCAACACACCTTGGATGGAGGACACGTCGTGAACAGGGCATTGAGGGCCATATTCATTGTCGAGGTTGCGCCGCCTCTCTTGCTGCCGCTCGATGATGACATGACCGTGCATGTGAGCTTGACGACAGTCAAGCTCAACCCTGAGATCCTCCGTGGGGAGCCGGCCAACGCTCGTAGGCTTGGAGGAGCAGGAGTTGGCAGAGTGATGGTCGATGGACAGCGTGCGTGATAGCGACACGAGGCACCTTCCCCTATTGAAGGAGTTGATGGCTGTGACGAAGAGGTGGTCTATGTCTTGGACCCACTGTTGAGCCGCCCCCTGAGAGGCGTTCAGCGACGGTGGGTGGTGGAGGAGAGCTCTGGCCACCGCCAAATCGCTCTCCGGGCTTGCTGTTGTGGGTGCTGGTGGAGCCGACTGAGCTGGGGCGTGTCCTGACGTGCCATTTTGGCCAGTCGTAATTGCATGGGGTCGAGATAGACCAAAGAGCACCGCTCGAGCGATGGACCTGGTCACTGGATGACGATCGCGAAAACTGCCTTCTACGGGCCTAATGAACACCATGGTGAAAGCGCTACCACTTTTTTGAGGAAAAAAGCCCCTACCTAGCGCGCCAAATGTCGAAGGGTCAATGCGACACTTCCCCCAAATATGCTAAGGAGCAACCTGCAGAGGTTCTTGTTTAGCGGGGCTTAGGCCTCAAACTAGTGTTCTAGCGGAAGAGTATGAAACAGTTGAGTTTTTAAGTGGTTCGAGATGCAAGGAGCGTAACACCCTACTCCATGGTGGATTTTATTGCTTAGTGAGTGTGTGTGTGTGTGTGTGTGTATCGGGGATTCTGAGTCTTGTCCTTGTAGAGATGGCGGTCCGAGCCTTTTATAGTCAAAGTCGAATGCCTTACAAGTGGGGTCCCGAGGCCCGACAGGTGGTACCGGGGCGATCTTATCCTAAGAGATATAAGGCTTCTTCTGTAAGCTTGCTCTGACCGCGGACATGAGGACTCGCTGTCTTGTTGCCCTGGTTGTCAGTAGTCCATGCACCGCTGCTGATGTTGGCAGGGAATGTCCCATCCAACTGTCTCTGGCACCGTAAGCTACCCACTTGGCAGAGGGGGATAGGCCTGTGACGCCTTCATTGTGATGCGATTAGTCGTAGCGGTACCTGACATTAGGTGTGTGCCGCACCATGCGCCTGGGGAAGCCGTAGATCTTCAAGTCTTAATGGAGACAAGGCGCACCGCCCTCTTAACTTCTCCACTATCTGCTCAGGGCAAGTGGACTGACCATGCGGCCGCTGGGGAGCTCTCCACCATGGTGGAGGCCACGCCCGTCTTGTGGGCCACGTGGCAGCTCGGGAGCTCACCTCCGTAGGGGAGGCCAGGTCTCACCCCGCGGGCCGCGTGGTAGCTCGGGTGCCCGCCTTCGCTGGGGAGATCGGGTCTCGACTTCATGGGCCACGTGGCAGCTTGGGAGCTCTCCTCTGCGGAGGAGGTCGGGTCCCATCCCGCTGGACACGTGGCTGCCTGGGAGCTTGTCGTCAAGGTGGAGTTGGGCTCCCCCCTTTGGATGCCTCATGGGCACCCCGGACTTCCCATCAGAAGCCGGCGGGTCCAGGTTTCTTTGAACACGTGGCGCCCTTGGAACCTGTCCCTATTGGGAGGCGAGGTACCTAGGCGGCTCTAGCTTGTGCGTGAGGGTACCTAGTATGCTGGGTACCGACATATACCTTTCCCAATTTGGACATGGGACTAGAGGCTCCTCTCTACAGCCTAACCTCCACTAAGGACTTGGAGAACTAATGTATACAAGAGAGTGAATGCTCAAGTGGTGCTTAGAGTGAGAGAGCCCCCTACCTCCTATTTATACCCTCCAAAGGTTGGTTTGGCGCCAGAAAAAGAAAGGCAATCAGTTCCCATCGTGATCTCCAAGCCATGACGAGCCAACACTTGGCGGTTGACCGCATTTAGCATGAATACCAGGTCGGGCGACCTGGTGGTTCGGCCGAACTGCAAACGGCTCCAATCGTGCCGAAACTTCTCTGTGACACTGTTATATGGGCCCTTATCATGGGTATGGGTGATTCCCTTGATTTTTAGTTGGTTTTCTACATTGAGTGGGCCCATGAATCCTCGTGCTTGCGCCTGATTGGTCGGAAGTGTGTTTCCTTGCCTTGTGGCCATGCATTCACCTCAAATCTGCCTATAATATCTGCTTGCACCAATTTCTCCAAGTACAAGTGGAACTAGGCTTATTCCTAACTATGATGTGTGTAAGAAATATTCATTCCTTCACATAATTAAGTTATATTGATGGTTGAAATTGGTATATAACGACCATCAACAAACTCCCCCAAGCATACCCTTTGCTCGTCCTGTAGCAAAGATAAAGACTTAGGTTGTTGATCAGGAGTTGCTACAATGTCTTATTTTGCAAAAGTACCAAGTGCACAACAGAATATTCTACCTTGCATTGAATAAATTTGATATGGTACCTCACCCTTTTTCTTAGTCTTTATGGGGCTTATGCCTCATCCTTTTCTTGGGCGGTTGAAGGACAAAACAACAAAATGAGCATGCATTACCTAATGTATGAGTTCCACTCAAATTTCTAGAAAATTTCAAATGGTGTTTTGATTTAAGTTCCTCAAATGATGCACTCAATCACTCCTATGTGGGAAGTGGTATTTGTATCCTCACCAAGGCAATGCCTTTCTTGTCCTACTTCTAAATAGGGCTTGTATGTGGAGCTTGGTAGGGATCAAGAGTAGGCATTTTTGCAACACATATATTGCTAAGTCAAAAGAGTAAGCCTTAGCAGAAAACCAAATCATACTTTGATCAAGATTTGTGCAAGTGTGATGGAATATTTGCGGAGTGGGAATATGAAGATGACTCCTTTGGATGCACTCTCTTTATGTGAGGATGAAACATGGCTACTTATTTTCTATTTTTTTCTTCTTTTTCCCTTTTTTTCTCACACTCTTGTACATGAGCATGCATTGTATTTTTCTTGTAGCCATGTCTTGTACTCCTCCTTTTTTTCTCAAGTAATTTCGAGAGAGTATTATGCATGAAAATCACGGAGTATCTTTTTGGTGGTGGAATGGTATAATAGAATTTTGCTAACTTATAGTGTAGAACTTTAGCATGTGCTCATGTAATCTTGATCTTAAAAGCATGAAAAGATTCTCATATAGGTCTATACTAGTTTGACCAAGCTCAATGTGAAGGAAAATAGCATATGCATAAGGTTTGTCTAATTCAAATCATCATATGGCTTTGGTAGGAATTTCTATCAAATGAGGAACTCTCATTTTAAGTTTTCTTCGTGAAATAAAGTTTCACTTTCAACTAGGATATTAGCAGCTCTTATCACTATATCATATTCCACAACAACCTAGATTTGGACATAGCTTATGCTACCCACAATTTCTATGTTTCAGGCAAGAATATTCTAGGCCAATAAACCCAATACTTGGAGAATACTAAGTTGTATGCAAGGGACTATAGAAAACTAAACAGAGCAACTATTCATCATTTCAACTTATGCAAAGTAAAAGACATCAAGGATGTTCATAAATGGCACAACATAATACTAGGAGCTGGAACATTCTAAATTGGAATGTTCGTGGCCTCAATGACATTGGCAAACAGTTGGCAGTAACATCCAAGATAGATAAAATCCTGGATTGCAATATTTTTTGCAATCAAGAGACAAAGAAAGAACATATGGATGTTTCATTAATTAAGAAAATTGCCCCCGCAGATTCAACAAATTTGCCTTCTCCTTCTAGAGGGGCCTCGGGTGGAATTTTGATGGGGTGGAATGGAAACCTACTGGTAGGGGACAACATACAAGTATTAGACTATGCTATCTCCGTGCAATCCACATCAACTCAGAATGGCAAGAAATGGAAGCTCATCACAGTTTATGGCCCTTGTCATGGTGAACAAAGGATTGAGTTTATGCAATAAATGTGGAATTTACCTCTCAACCTAGAGGACCTTTGGATGATTATTGGTGACTTTAATTTTTATAGAAGTGTGGAGGACCGAAATAGACCTAGAGAAAACTTCACTGATATGCAAACTTTCAATAGTATTATTCAACATTTGGGTCTGCTTGAAATTCCATTGAAGGGAAGGAACTATACTTGGAGTAATATGCAAGAAACTCCACTTCTAGAACAACTGGATTGGTGCTTCACTTCAATCCAATGGACGGTCACCTTCCGAAGCACTTTGCTCTTGCCACTAGCCAGAGACACATCAGACCACATCGCTTGTGTTGTTCAAATAGAACCAACATTCTGAAGGCTCAATGTTTTAGGTTTGAGAATTGTTGGCTAAAACAACCCCAGTTCATGGACATAGTGAAAGGATCCTCGGATCTTCCACTCCCACACATGAATGGTGCAAAACTCATCACAGCAAAATTGAAAAGGCTGAGAAGGACACTTAAATATTGGAGCAAGAACCTGGGAAGCATTTCTAAACTCATTGGAGCATGCAATGAGGTATTATTGGTGGTTGATAAGCTTGAAGAACAAATACGCTTGTTCCTTCGGGAAAAGGAATTTCAAATACTGATCAAGGACCATCTAGCCAAGCTGCTGCAACAAAAGAATGACTATTGGAGGCAAAGATACACAGTACGATGGACCAAGTTAGGTGATGAACCTACAAAATTCTTTTTGGCAGCTACTACTAAGAGATATAGGCACAACACCATCACAATTATTCAATGGGAGGATGGTGCTAATCTTTTGGATCACAGAGAAAAGGAGAACTTGGTATGGAAAGAATTCAATGAGAGGCTTGGGAGATCAGAACCTATCCAGGAATGGCCACAACTACAGGAGATGATGTCAGAGCAACAACACCTCGAGTGGCTTTGTGACCCTATCACTTGTGTGGTGGTAAACAGAACTCTAAAGGAAATGCCAGCAGATAAGTCCCCGGGACCTGATGGTTTGAACACAAGATTCTACAAAGCTTGTTGGCCGATCATTAAAGAGGACATCTTGTAGGATCGAAGAGCACGTGAAAATCTACCAGAGGGGGGTGAATGGTAGATTAAAAAATCTTATGCAGCAGAAACAATTAAATCCCAACCCTTCAGCAGAAAAACGATCTGTTAAAGAAATCGTGTATGAGACTAATACAAACGTGTTCCACCGTGACAAAAGTGATAGATATCATAGAGAATCAAGTCATGAATACGACACAACAAGAATCACTCAAATCTGTCGAGAGAAACTCAAGTTACAATTCAAAGATCGAACAAAGGTCAATCTGTCCTACCTAAGAAAAACAGTTCTGGGACGCTGCAAAGAAACTCGTGTAGATCAGAAATTAAAAATCCAATGACCGTGAAATTTTGACATATAATAGATAATCAAGTTGTGAAGACAACCCAAAAAGAATCACATCAATTGGATTTGTAAAACTCGAGTTATGATAAAACCAGCGAACCAAGGTAGTGCTGTGCAGAAACTCGACGAGAAAGACTTGACAGAAACAAGTCGGACGAACAAGGCACAAAAGTTCCTTTCAACTATGAATTTTATTCAATGGAAATCAAGAGGAACACACCCAAAGTCGTCTCCCACGAGCTCTGGCCTTCCTTGCTTATATAACCAGCCCTTAGACCAACCCGATCTCAACTAGGACTCTAATCCTACTCAAATCACGAATCGAAACTTTCCATAACTGCATAGGACTCTTCTATACGCAGATAGAAGCAATCTTAAGACTTCCAAACACCTTAGGAATGTATACCGCATTCCTAAAATAACTCAAATTCGTGACCCACACGAAATCCTATCATAACCAACTCAAATCTTTCCATATTTGTGTCAAACACGACTCAGCCGCAGCTTGAGTCCATAACCTAGTCGGTTGGACCTTTTCGACAATTATTTATGTCCACATCTCTTCATCACGCCTCGGAACCATGTAGCCACATCCATGCACTCCTTGCATACATGCAAACATCTTCCAACGACGTCCATGATACCTTCATATGCATTGTTCTTAATTCAAACATTTTGCGCAACCTCCCGATCACCTCAACCACAATTCCTCCCGAACTTGGTTGTTGAACCTCATCTTCTCCCTAAGACTAGTTCAATGGATACCGTCACCAGCCATGTCTTGAACTCAAGCAACACCTGCACATGAACAAACAACCAATCCATACGAGCCCAAGTCCGTGAATTGACTCAAGTTAGTTCTGAACACAACACCTTACGTGAGCACCTCACATAAGCATGTTGCAAAGCATAGCAAAACAATATCATCCATATCAACCAAAACACACCAAAAACTGAGCAAATGAATACTAAGAAATCTTTCCAACAATGTAAAGCAAGTTCGAAACATTTCACAGTAAAAGCAGGAACATTGCGATCAAGCTTCGAATCTTGCCAAAGCTAACTAGAGATTGAGCCGGAGCTTACCAAAGCTAGTAGAACCTAGTGCCAGAGCTTACCAAAGCTAGTACAACCTAGCGCTGGAGCTTACCAAAGCTAGTCAGACCTAGCGTCGGAGCTTGCCAAAGCTAGTCAGAACTAGTCAACCCAAAAGCCAGAGCTAGAAAAATATGTCAGAGCTAACCAACATAAGTCAGAACTATCAAAACATATCGGAGCTTAACAAAGACATTCCAGATCTATCAAAGACATGCCGGAGCTAAAGACAAAGCTCACCGGAGCTATCAAAAAACATGTCGGACCTAGACAAAGAAAGTCGGACCTATTGTCGGACCTTGCAGAAGCTCGAAGATAGAGTCGGACCTTGCTAAAAAGATGTTACGGCAACATTCAAAACTTTTATTGTCAAAGCCAATGTATTCAGGACACATAGGTCTCACAATCTCCCCCTTGATGAATGCATTGACAACACCACTTAAAATCCGAACATTGGCTTATTCACATTAAAAGTTTTGAAAATAATTTCTCCCCCTTTGTAAAACAGAAATAAAATGAGAAAATGAAATTCTCCCCCTGAGAAGAATCGTGCCAAAAGCAATTGTGAATATGTGCAATGTGTAATCAATTTCTCCCCCTTGCATACTTATCTTTCAAAAAATTCACATATTATCTCTCCTCCTTTGACAATGTATTCAATAAGGTTCAAAAGAGAAATTTTAATTGTTGTGAGCATATTAACACATATACATATAAAACAAAGCTCATCCAAGTCATACTATCAAGTAACTTACACTATCACAATAATGAAATACATAAAGTAGTGTAAGCCATGCTAGAGATCAAATGTAATTTCCAATTTAGCAAGTCATGATCTCACAAACTTAACTATTTCAAAACCTGAAAGCATGACACTTGTTGCTGCAATTTATTATTTTTCAAAGCACAAATTTAGATCATATGATATTTGCAATAGCTTATATGCACATCTGCCTTATTCTAACCAACCAAGCCAAGCCTATGCCATTTGACAATCAGAAGCTTAAGGACATGGTTTTAATCATACACAACTTCTTCCAAGTTCATATCTAAGTGCAATGATAAGCCATCTCAAAAGAAGAAGTGTGATGCATGCATATTCTCTTGATCTTTTCTCATTTTTATTTGATCATAAAAGCTCAACATGTGAATAGTTCATTGATTAATTTTTCATTATTAAAAGCACTTGTGAGCATGCAACAAGTTCAAAACAGCAAGAAAGTTCGACCATGCCCAGATTTAGTGTAAGTAATTATTCCAATTACTAGACATGGGAAAAAACTACAAAATGTATAACACGAGTAATGTAGTAAGAACTTTCAGCATGTAAAAGGAATCACAAAGTCATATATGTATGAAATACTATGCTCATATCACTTTAATTTCAGATTCACACATAGACTTCCCAAGTTTCAAAACTCCTCCTCAATTTAAGCATAACCCCTATTTCACTACGAATAAAACAAAAACGAGTGAAATCCAAAGGTTTTGTAAAAATTTCAGCCAATTGTTGTTCGGTATCTACATGGTGAAGCACAATGTTTCCTTTTTCAACATTATCATGGAGAAAGTGATACCTAATGTCATTGTGCTTTGTTTTACAATGTTGCACGGGGTTTTTAGCAATGCAAATGGCACTATTGTTATCACAAAACAGTGGAACACTATCTAGATCAACCCCATAGTCTTTAAGTGTTTGAACAATCCAAAGAATTTGTGAGCAAGCACTAGCAGCAACTACATATTCAGATTCAGCCCTGGATTGTGCAACTGAATTTTGTTTTCTAAAGGACCAAGCAACAAGTGAATTACCAAGAAAATGACAAGCACTGAAAGTACTTTTCCTATCAATCCTACAATCCCCAAAATTAGTATCGGAAAAAGATTTTGAAGTAACGGTTGAGGAAGAAGGAAGAAAAATGTTAAATTCTTGAGTTCCATGTAAGTACCTGAGAAACCTTTTGACGGCTTGACGATGTGAAGCACGTGGGGAGGCTTGAAACCGTGTACAAAGACATACGTTGAATTGTATGTCCGGTCTTGATGCTGTGAGGTACAAAAGTGATCCGATCATACTTCTATATTCTTTTTGATCCATGGGTTCACCATCTTCATCAAGTTCAAGTGTTGTTTCTGTTCCCATTGGTGTCCGAAGAGGCTTGCTTTTGTCCATGTTGAAGTGCCTTAGGAGGTCTTTTGTATACTTCGTTTGATGCACAAAGGTACCCTCCTTGGTTTGCTTGATTTGTAGCCCCAAAAAGTACGTGAGTTCTCCCATCATACTCATCTCAAATTCTGAACTCATCATAGCTGAAAACATGGACACAAGATCATGAGAAGCACAGCCAAAGATAATATCATCCACATACACTTGAATGAATAATGAGTCATTGCCATGCTTAAGCACAAAAAGAGTTTTATCAACCTTGACCATGGTAAACCCCTTTTCAAGTAAGAATGTTTTTAACCTATCATACCATGCTCTAGGGGCTTGTTTCAGACCGTACAAGGCTTCAGACAGTTTGAAAACATGATTATAAAAATCTGGATTTTCAAAACCTGGTGGTTGTTTGATATAAACCTCCTCATCTATGTAGCCATTAAGAAAATCACTTTTAACATCCATTTGATATAGCTTAAAACCTTTAGATGAAGCAAAAGCTAACAAAATTCTTATGGCTTCTAATCTAGCAACAGGAGCAAAAGTTTTATCAAAATCTAGACCTTCAACTTGAGTGAAACCTTGAGCAACCAACCTAGCCTTATTCCTAACCACAACCCCATTCTCACTTTGTTTGTTTTAAACCCCCATTTAGTTCCAATTAAAGTGTGACCTTGAGGTGGAGGTACAAGTTTCCAAACATTATTTCTTTCAAAATTTTCTAACTCTTCTTGCATGACAATAATCCAATATTCATTAGTGAGTGCGTGTGATATATCTTTGGGTTCAAAAGAAGCAACAAAAGCAGAATGAGCATAAGAGTTTGGATCGCAAAACCTGGACCGCGTGACTCGTTCGTGCAAGCTTCCAATCATCTGTTGTGGGGGATGATCTTTGTAAAACCGTAGGGGAACAGATGTCTCACAAGCTTCTTCTTCTTCATGTTCATCACAAATCGATGATCTTGTGACTTGAGGAGGATCTGGACCAGCAATGGTGGTCGTCGGTGCTGGCTGTGAATCAAATCAGGAGCTGGAACAATGTCATTAGCTGCTGAATTTTCAGGCAGCAGCACCACTTCTTCCTCATCTTCAACGAAAATGCTCTCCCCATGTGGATATGGATTCGGACCTGCAATGTTTGAGCTAGTACCTGTGCTAGATTCATCAAAAGACACCTCACAAATCTCAACAATTTTGTTAGTGTCAAGTAAAAGCACACGGTAGCCTCTAGTATGAGATGGATAACCAAGAAACATGCCATCAACGGATCTAGGTTCAAATTTATCAAGATTA
Source organism: Tuctoria greenei (assembly GCA_036927565.1). Lineage (NCBI taxonomy): Eukaryota > Viridiplantae > Streptophyta > Magnoliopsida > Poales > Poaceae > Tuctoria > Tuctoria greenei. The sequence continues at coordinate 124,110,291 of JAYESD010000006.1, forward strand.
CCATGTTTCTTAACAAAGCATGTGCAACCAAAGACCTGAAAGTGTTTAACACTAGGCCTATGTCCAAACCGGAGCTCATATGGTGTTTTAACTAGCTTAGCACGCAAGAAAACACGATTTGAGACATAACAAACAGTTGCAATCGCATCAACCCAAAATTTCGTAGGAGTTTGATATTCATCAAGCATAGTCCTAGCCATCTCAACTAAGGCTTTGTTCTTTATTTCTACAACACCGTTTTGTTGAGGTACATATGGTGAAGAAAATTGATGATATATTCCATTTTCAGCACAAAAGTGATCAAAAGATTGATTTTTAAATTCGGTTCCATTATCACTTCTAATTGTTTTTAAAGATCCTGGGTGATCAATTGATAATCTAAGAAATAAAGTTATAAAGTGACTAAAAGCTTTTCTTAGATGCCATAAAGCAAACCCAAGAGTATCTAGAATAATCATCAACAATCACAAGAACATACCATTTACCTCCGAAGGATTGAACGCGTGAAGGTCCTACGGTGTCAAGGTGCAAAAGCTGACCCAGTTCAGTTGTCATGATCATTGTGAGAGGAGTATGTGAACCTGCAAACATCTTAGCATGTCTACAAGAATATCACACAATTTCTTTGTCCCCTTCAAGCTTAGGCATCCCACGTATGCGATCAAGAGCACTAACACTCGTTAGATGATCAAAGCCTACGTGACCAAGTCTACGAAGCCAAAAATATATGTCCTTTGAATCATTAGCAACTAGACACCTATGCTTAGAGGAAGATATTTCAAAATCAGCTTTAAAAAGTCTTCCAAACCGAGACATGTTAAAAATAAGCTCACTATTTGAATTTACAACTTTGCAGCAATTTTTAGTGAAAATAATTTCCAAATTTTCATCTAGTAGTTGTGAAACAAAATGCAAGTTGTATTTCAAATTTTTAACAAGTGCCACATCCTTCAAAGTGTAGTGATTATTTACTCTAACCGAACCCTTAGCAATTATAGGAGTTGAAGAATTATCAGCAAAAGTAACATTCTCTGCACGTGACACAAAAGAGAGGGAGGAGAACCGGTCTTTGTTACCGGTCATGTGGCCTGAGCAACCTGAATCCACAATCCAAATGTTCTCCTTCCTCAAGAGTGTAACCTACATAGAAGCACAATACATCAATGACTCAATACAGGGGTTAGACAAAAGGCATTTAGCAATCTAGTATTGAGTCACACGACATCCAACAGGAATAACACGCGAAAGCTGAGATAAAGCAGCAGGTTTATGAGCCAAAGCTTGAGGATTTTTGTACCCAACCACTGTCCTATGAGATGTTACATTTGTAGCACAAAAAACAGTAGGTTTGGGAGCAACCTTTGCATGTTTTCAACTTATTACAGCAGACTGCATGTTCCTATCATTCGGTTTAGCAAGTGCAGCAAATTTTGCATGAAAGATATGAGATCTAGCAATCCTTCTTTCCTTTTTATGTTGTTTAGCTAGTCTATAACAAAAATCTATGACATGACCATCTCTACCACAGTAGGTACAATGAAATTTAACTTTGTGTTCGTGTCTAGATGAGGAAGCAACATTTTTATTTGAAACCGAATGAGACAACACTCCTTCAGATTTGAAAACCACTTCTTTTTGTTTAGGAACTATTTGAATCAAACCACTTCCTAATGACTTTACAATTTTAGGTGGATGTGCCTTAGCATGAGCATGAGAATCAAAACCTAAACCAGTTTTATCATTGCAAGACTTGGAAGAATTCAGCATCAAGTTTAGGTTCTTATTCCCATTACAAAACCGATCTAATATCCTATGCATGTCATCAAGTCTATTGGACAGATCAAGACAATTTTCACATGAAGTTTTTCCTTTTAATTTGCAATTGGAACAAAATTTAACTTCATGAGAACATAAAACATTGATCAATATAGAAATTTCATTCATAGCATCTTGTAGTTTCTTATCAAGATCATCACAAGTAGAACAATGCAAATCAAATGTAGAACAGCTAGCATCTTTCAAGTTTTTATCATTAAGTGCAGCAAGCTCTCTATTCTTTTCAATTTCTAACTCAAGTTTTTCAAGTGTGGAGGTGTGCACACTTCTTAATGAGGACAATTGTTCATATATTATCACATGAGGGACATGCATCATCACTAGGAATCAAAGTTTTTAAACGGTTGATTTCAAATTCTAGTGATTCAATTTTAGCAGTAGTACCCCTAAGATTTTTGTCCTTTTTCTTAACTATAATAGTTGCATGAGAAATGGCATCACACATTTCTTCGCAAGTAGGACATACCTCTTCATTGTCGCTATTGTGTTCAGCCTCCTCCATACTTGATCTTGACTTGCCCGCCATGAAGCACAAGTTTGCCAAATCATCTTCGTCTTCATCACTTCCAATTTCCACATCGCTTGAGCCAAGTTCTTGAAGTGTGGAGATAAAACTGCTCACCAATTAACATCCTGTAAAACCCTTTTTTTTCTTCATCTTTTGTAGAGGAGTGCTTCGTCCTTGTTTGCTTTTCATCCCGGAAAGTAGGACCTGAAAGGTTAGGGAAATCTGAACGAAAATGTCCTGTCTTACCACATTCAAAACATCGTTGTGGTCCGGAGCTTCCTCTCCTTCTAGTTCTCACATTTTGCAATGCTTTTAAGAACTTAGTAGAGAGAAGTACTAGCTCCTCCTCTGGAAACTCCTCAATCTGTTCAAGGGTTAGAGAGGACAACAAAGCAAGTGTACCACAATATGAAGACTGGCCGGAGCTAGGCATATCACGTTGAGAAACAAATGCAAGAACTTGTTGGGGTTCCTACGTGATATTATGTCAATTTCATGAGTTTTTAACTTGGAATATAGCACAACTAAAGTAAGTGTACTCATGACAGTAGATTCATGAATAGATATGACTTTCATCTCCCAAATTGACATATCTAATGCACTTAACAATTGCCTAGCATTTTCAGCATCTAAAAAATTAACATTGACACTACGCAAGTTGCTGAGAATTTTATTAAAGCGAGCAAAAAGGTCATCAATAGACTCACCGGGTTGCATCTCGAAGCGCATGTATTCTTTCTTAAACATGTCTTGCCTTACCTCCTTGATCGTGTTGGATCCTTCGTGGTAGTCACAAAGTGCTTTCCACACATCGTATGCAGATCGGAGGTGTGCAACACGGTCGAAGTCACTTTGAGTTAATCCTTGTATGATCAAGTTCTGAGCCTTGTTGTTGTTGTCGACATCTCTCAGATTTGTAGCTGTAACTTGATCATTTGACAGCACTTCGTAAGGCTTGTATACCTTCTCCCATATTGCAAAGTCTTGAGCCTGGATGAAGGCTTCCATACGTGCCTTCCAAACCTGAAAATCAATACTACTAAACACACAAGGTTTGGTGGAGTATTTCTCCATGATGGTTAGTCAAAAACACATGCAAATCACAAAGATTAGAGAACCGTGGCTCTGATACCAATTGTAGGAACGAAGAGCACATGAAAAGCTACCAGAGGGGGGGGGGGTGAATGGTAGATTAAAAAATCTTATGCAGCGGAAACAATTAAATCCCAACCCTTTCAGTAGAAAAACAATCTGTTAAAGAAATCGTGTGTGAGACTAAACTAAACGTGTTTCACCATGACAAAAGTGATATATATCATAGAAAATCAAGTCACGAAGACGACACAACAAGAATCACTCAAATCTGTCGAGAGAAACTCAAGTTACGATTCAAAGATCGAACAAAGGTCAATCTGTCCTACCCGAGAAAAACAGTTTTGGAACGCTGCAAAGAAACTCGTGTAGATCAGAAACCTCAAATCCAATGATCGTTAAATTTTGAAAGATGATAGATAAGATCGAACAAAGGTCAATCTGTCCTACCCGAGAAAAACAGTTTTGGAACGCTGCAAAGAAACTCGTGTAGATCAGAAACCTCAAATCCAATGATCGTTAAATTTTGAAAGATGATAGATAATCAAGTTGTGAAGACAACCCAAAAAGAATCACGTCAATTGGATTTGTAAAACTCGAGTTATCATAAAACCACCGAACCAAGGTAGTGCTGTGGAGAAACTCGACAAGGACTTGACAGAAACAAGTCGGACGAACAAGGCACAAAAGTTCCTTTCAACTATGAATTTTATTCAATATAAAACAAGAGGAACATCCCCAAAGTCGTCTCCCATGAGCTCTGGCCTCCCTTTCTTATATAACCAGCCCTTAGGCCAACCCAATCTCAACTAGGACTATGATCCTACTCAAATCACGAATTGAAACTTTCCATAACTGCTTAGGACTCTTCTATACGCAGATTGAAGCATTCTTAAGACTTACAAATACCTTAGGAACGTATCCCACATTCCTAAAATAACTCAAATTCATGACCCACACGAACTCCTATCGTAACCAACTCAAATCTTTCCACATTTGAGTCAAACACGACTTAGCCGCAGCTTGAGTCCATAACCTAGTCGGTTGGACCTTTCCGACCAATTATTTACGTCCACATCTCTTCATCACACCTCGGAACCATGTAGCCACGTCCATGCACTCTCTGCATACGTGCAAACATCTTCCAAAGACGTCCACGATACCTTCATATGCATTGTTCTTGATTCAAACATGTTGGGTAACCTTCCGATCAACTCAACCACAATTCCTCCCGAACTTGGTTGTTGAACCTCATCTTCTCCCTAAGACTAGTTCAATGGATCCCGTCACTAGCCATGTCTTGAACTCAAGCAACACCTGCGCATGAATAAACAACTAATCTATACGAGCCCAAGTCCGCGACTTGACTCAAGTTAGTTCCGAACACAACACCTTATGTGAGCACCTCACATAAGCATGTTGCGAAGCATAGCAAAACAATATCATCCATATCAACCAATACGCACCAAAAACTTAGCAAATGAATACTAAGCAATCTTTCCAACAATGTAAAGCAAGTTTGTAACATTTCACAGTAAAAGCAGGAACATTGCGATCAAGCTCTGAATCTTGCCAAAGCTAGCCGAAGCTTGAGCCAGAGCTTACCAAAGCTAGTAGAACCTAGCACCGGAGCTTACCAAAGCTAGTACAATCTAGCATTGGAGCTTACCAAAGCTAGTCAGACCTAGCGCCGGAGCTTGCCAAAGCTAGTCGGAACTAGTCAACCCAAAAGCCGAAGCTAGAAAAACATGTCGGGGCTAACCAACATAAGTTGGACCTATCAAAACATATCGGAGCTTAACAAAGACATGCCGAAGCTATCAAAGACATGCCAGAGCTAAAGACAAAGCTCACCGAAGCTACCAAAAAACATGTCAGACCTAGACAAAGAAAGTCAGACCTATTGTCGTACCTTGCAGAAGCTCGAAGCTAGAGTCAGACCTTGCTAAAAAGATGTTACAGCAGTATTCAAAACTTTTATTGTCAAAGCTAATGTATTCAGCACACATAGGTCTCACACATCTATAACCTTTGCACCCAATTTGCTAGTCACAATGTTAACCTTTGGCCAATGAACAGTTCTTTCATCATGCTCATTCCAAAGGTGTCCAATCCGACCAAAGTAAATGACTAAAGACCAATCTCACTGCTCAACACCTCAGTAAAGCTCATTACCAAAATACTATCCTTGAGATTGCAATTTGCCATTACTAGGCTCATACACAAAAATGAATATGGGTTTATTCACAGTATGACTATTCAGGATTGCATGGCATGGACTTATGAATATCTGTATCAGTGCAAACACTCAAAGGTGAAGATAATTATACTAAAGCTGGACTTTGAGAAGGCCTTTGACATGGTGGAACACAACTTCATAATGTTATTGCTTAGGTGTCTGGGTTTTAGTGAATAGTGGTTTGACTGGATCAAGAAAATCATCTCTACAGCTAGCTCGACAGTTCTTTTAAATGGAGTGCTTGGAAAATTCTTCCAATGCAAAATTGGGGTTAGGCAAGGCAATCCGCTATCTCCTTTGCTGTTTGTCCTGGCAGCGGGCATTCACGGATACTCATCAACAAAGCTTCTACTATGGGTATGCTTTCTTTCCCAATCCACCAAATGCCAAATGTTTAGTTCCCAGTGGTTCAATATGCCGATGACACGATCGTCTTCCTCAAAGCCTCCCAAAGGGAACTTTTCTTCTTGAAAAGCCTCTTGCATCGACTGGGAGGCGCCACGGGTTTGAGGGTAAACTGGGGAAAATCGAGTCTTATGCCAGTCAGTTTGTCGAATGAGGAAACAAGCAACATGGCTGGAACCCTAGGATGCAAGATAGGATATTTTCCATTCACCTACTTGGGTCTCCCAATGGGACTTTCAAGACCAAAAGTAGAAGATTTCTTGCAGCTAATCTCTAACATTGAAATAAGATTATCAGCAACAACTACTTGGTTATCTATGGGAGGGAGATGCACATTGGTTAATAGTGTTATCTCAGCTATCCCGATTTATGCAATGTGTACTGTTAGGTTAAATGGCCAAGTGATTAAGGAAATCGATAAGACTTGAATGATTTGTTTGTGGAGAGGCTCGAATGTGGCAGGAAAGGGAAGCCATTAGTAGCTTGGGATCAAGTAACGGCTCCGGCAGAAAAGGGAGGGCTAGGCCTCAAGTGCCTCCAAAACATGAACAACGCGCTACTCTGCAAATTTCTAGTTAAGATTTGTAACAAGGAAGATGTTCCCTGGGTCAACCTGGTGTGCCAGACATACTGCTTGGCTGGAAAACCACCTCAAAGTACGAAAGGCAAAGGGTCCTTTTGGTGAAGAGACGTCCTGAGTCTTTGGGAGGACTTCAGACTGCAAACAAATGTCACAGTTGGTAGGGGGGACACGGTCCTGTTGTGGCATGATAAGTGGGAGGGAAATATTTTGAAAAGAGACTTTCCGAGGCTGTTCACATTTGTCAAGAAACCAAACATTTCAATTGCACAGTACATTGCTCAGATAGACATGACACACCATTTTTATACCCCACTATCTGTGGAAGCTCAGGCTGAGCATGCTAACATGGACACAATTATTCGACAAGCAATACACAGAGGTCAGATGGAGGATGAGTGGAAAGATCAAAATAATAGACTATACTGCTCAAAGAGAGGGTATGCATTTCATTACAGAAATATAGTTACTCCCATTCCTTTTCAATGGACTTGGCAATCAAGAGTGCTGAAGAAAATTAAAATATTTACATGGTTGATGTTCAGAGACAGGCTAAACTCAAGAAACTTTCTAAAAAGGAAAAATTTTAACATTGAAGGAGAAGACTACACTTGTGTCTTGTGCACGGGTGGCATAGAGGAATATACATATCATCTATTTTTCGTTTGCCCTTCCAGTGAATCTTGCTGGATAAGTCTGGGCATACATTGGGATCACGATATATCTTTCTTTGATACAATAACTTCAGCGAAGAGAGAATGGAACCAAGTCGGCTTCATAGAGGTTTTTGCTACAAAAGCCTGGGAAATTTGGAAACAACGTAATTTGAAGATTTTCAGAGCATCTCAACCTACAGTGCAACTGTGGAGAGGATGTTTCCTTGCTTTGCTAAGTTGTCAACTAAGCAGATTCAGAGAAGTAGATAGGGCTGCTCTTCTTCTTTGGATGGAGACTCTCTAGAGCTGCTGTCCTAACTCAGGACACCCTCTGGGAGTTCTTCATTTGTGTTTGCCTATGGCATATGTGTACTTTGCTGTTTTTGGTATGTTCCTTTGAATCAATATATATACTGCAGGGGCTTCCCTTGCAGTTTTGCGCTAAAAAAAACTAATGCAAAGGAAAAATATTCTAGCTGCACATTCTTTATTTTGTTTAACCTAACCTATACTACGTTATTTAATTTTTTGAAGATGCCAATGTGGTAGAAAGAAAGTGTAGGATTGAAGATCACGTGAAAAGCTACCAGAGGGGGGGTGAATGGTAGATTTAAAAAATCTTACGCAACGGAAACAATTAAATCCCAACACCTTCAGCAGAAAAACGATCTGTTAAAGAAATCATGTGTGAGACTAATATAAACGTGTTTCACCGTGAAAAAAGTGATATATATCAGAGATAATCAAGTCATGAAGAAAACAAAAGAAGAATTACTCAAATCCGTCGAGAGAAACTCAAGTTATGATCGAAAGATCGAACAAAGGTCAATCTGTCCTACCCGAGAAAAACAGTTCTGGAACGCTGTAAAGAAACTCGTGTAGATTAGAAACCACAAATCCAATGACCGTGAAATTTTGACAGAGAATAGATAATCAAGTTGTGAAGAGAACCCAAAAAGAATCACGTCAATTGGATCTTTAAAACTCGAGTTATGATAAAACCACCGAAGCATAGCAAAATGATATCAGTCTTAACCACCAAAGCACACCAAAAACTTAGTAAAAGAATACTAAGCCAACTTTCCAAGAATATAAAGCAAGTTCGAAACATTGCAAGATAAAGGCAGGAACATTGCGATCAAGCTCCGAACCTAGCCAAAGCTAACTGGAGCTTGAGCCGGAGCTTACCAAAGCTAGTACAACCTAGCGGAGCTAATCAAAGCTAGTCGGACCTAGTGCTGGAGCTAACCAAAACCAGTCGGACCTAGCACTGGAGCTAACCAAAACTAGTCGAAACTAGTCAACCCAAAAGCCGAAGCTAGAAAAACATGTCGGAGCTAACCAACATAAGTCGAACCTAGCAAAACGTATCAGAGCTTAACAAAGACATGCCAAAGCTATCAAAGACATGTCGGAGCTAAAGACAAAGCTCACCATAGCTACCCAAAAACATGTTGGACCTAGACAAAGAAAGTCAGACCTATTGTCGGACCTTGCAGAAGCTCGGAGCTAGAGTTGGACCTTGCCAAAAAGATGTTATGACAGCATTCAAAACTTTTATCGTCAAAGCCAATGTATTCAGCACAGATAGGTCTCACAATCTCTCCCTTGATGAATGCATTGGCAACACCATTTAAAATCCGCACATTGGCATGAAAAGTTTTGAGAACAATTTCCCCCCTTTTTGAAAATAAAATGAGATAGAAATAAATTTCTCCCCCTATACATATTTCTTCCCCTTGCATAATTCACCATATTATCTCTCCCCCTTTGACAATGTATTCAGCAAGGTTCAAAAGAGAAATTTTAATTGTTATGAGCATATTATAACATATACATATAAAACAAAGCTCATCCAAGTCATACTATCAAGTAACTTACACTATCACATCAATGAGATACATAAAGTAGTGTAAGCCATGCTAGAGATCAAATGTAATTTTCAATTTAAACAAGTCATGATCTCACATACTTAACTATTTCAAAACCTGAAAGTGTGACACTTGTTGCTGTATTTTATTATTTTTCAAAGCACAAATTTAGATCATATGATATTTGCAAGAGATTATATGTGCATCTGCCTTATTCTAACCAACCAAGCCAAGACTATGTCATTTGACAATCAGAAGCTTAAGGACATGGTTTTAGTCATACACAACTTCTTCCAAGTTCATATTTAAGTGCAATGATAAGCCATCTCAAAAGAAGAAGTGCGATGCATACATATTCTCTTGATCTTTTCTCAATTTATATTTGTTCATAAAAACTCAACATGTGAGTTGATTACTTGATTAATTCTTTATGATTAAAAGCACTTGTGAGCATGCAACAAGTTCAAAACAGCAAGAAAATTCGACCATGACCAGATTTAGTGTAAGTAATTATTCCAATTACTAGATATGGCAAAAACTACAAAATGTATAACACGAGTAATGTAGTAAGAACTTTCAGCATGTAAAAGGAATCACAAAGTCATATATGTATGAAATACTATGCCCATATTATTTTAAGTTCAGATTCTCACATAGACTTCCAAATTTCAAAACTTCCCCTCAATTTAAACCATGAGGATGCATAACCCCTATTTCACTACGAATGTAACAAAAACGAGTGAAATCCAAAGGTTTTGTAAAAATGTTAGCCAATTGTTGTTCGGTATCTACATGGTGAAGCACAATGTTCCCCTTTTCAACATAATCACGGAGAAAGTGATACCTAATGTCAATGTGTTTAGTTCTAGAATGTTGCACGGGGTTTTTAGCAATGCAAATGGCACTAGTGTTATCACAAAACAGTGGAACACTATCTAGATCAACCCCATAGTCCTTAAGTGTTTGAACGATCTAAAGAATTTGTGAGCAAGCACTAGCAGTAGCTACATATTCAGATTCGACTGTGGATTGTGCAACTGAATTTTGTTTTCTAGATGACCATGCAACAAGTGAATTACCAAGAAAATGACAAGCACCGGAAATACTTCTCCTATCAATCCTACAACCTCCAAAATCAGCATCGGAAAAAGCTTTCAAAGTAACGGTTGAGGAAGATGAAAGAAAAATACCAAATTCTTGAGTTCCATGTAAGTACCTGAGAATCCTTTTGACGGCTTGACGATGTGAAGCACGTGGGGAAGCTTAAAACCGTGCACAAAGACATACGCTGAATTGTATGTCCGATCTTGATACCGTGAGGTACAAAAGTGATCCGATCATGCTTCTATATTCTTTTTGATCCACGGGTTCACCATCTTCATCAAGTTCAAGTGTTGTTGCTGTTTCCATTGGTGTCCGAAGAGGCTTTCTTTTGTCCATGTTGAAGCGCCTTAGGAGGTCTTTTGTATACTTCATTTGATGAACAAAGGTACCCTCCCTGGTTTGCTTGATTTGCAACCCCAGAAAGTACGTGAGTTCTCCCATCATACTCATCTCAAATTCTGAACTCATCATAGCTGAAAACTTGGACACAAGATCATGAGAAGCACAACCAAAGATAATATCATCCACATACACTTGAACGAATAACGAGTCATTGCCATGCTTAAGCACAAAAAGAGTTTTATCAACCTTTCCCATGGTAAACCCCTTTTCAAGTAAGAATGTTTTTAACCTATCATACCATGCTCTAGGGGCTTGTTTGAGACCGTACAAGGCTTTGGACATTTTGTAAACATGATTAGGAAAATTTGAATTTTCAAAACCCGGTGGTTGTTTGACATAAACCTCCTCATCTATGTAGCCATTAAGAAAAGCACTTTTAACATCCATTTGATATAACTTAAAACCTTTAGATGCAGCAAAAGCTAACAAAATTCTTATGGCTTCTAATCTAGCAACAGGAGCAAAAGTTTCATCAAAATCTAGACCTTCAACTTGAGTGAAACCTTGAGCAACCAACCTAGCCTTATTACGAACTACAACCCCATCCTCACTTTGTTTATTTTTAAACACCCATTTAGTTCTAATTTAGGTATGACCTTGAGGTGGAGGTACAAGTTTCCAAACATTATTTCTTTCAAAATTTCCTAACTCTTCTTGCATGGCAATAATCCAAGATTCATTAGTGAGTGCGTGTGATATATCTTTGGGTTCAAAAGAAGCAACAAAAGCAGAATGAGCATGAGAGTTTGGATCACAAAACCTGGGCCGTGTGACTCGTTCGTGCAAGCTTCCAATTATCTGTTGTGGGAGATGATCTTTGTAAAACCGTAGGGAACATATGTCTCACAAGATTCTTCTTCTTCATGTTCATCACAAATTGATGAGCTTGTGACTTGAGGAAGATCCGAATCAGCATTGATGGTTGTTGGTGCTGGTTGAGAATTAACATCTAGAGCTGAAACAAAGTCTTTAGCTGCTGAATTTTCTGGCAGCAGCTCCAATTCTTCCTCATCTTCAATGAAAATGCTCTCCTCCTGCGGATATGGATCCGGACTTGCAATGTTTGAGCTAGTACCTGGGCTAGCTTTATCTAAAGACACTTCACAAGTCTCCACAATTTTGTTAGTGTCAAGTAAAAGCACACGGTAGCCTCTAGTATGAGATGGATAATCAAGAAAATGCCATCAATAGATCTAGGTTCAAATTTATCAAGATTACCATGTTTCTTAACAAGGCATTTGCAACCAAAGACTCGAAAGTGCGTAACACTAGGCCTATGTCCAAACCGGAGCTCATATGGTGTTTTACCTAGCTTAGCGCGCAAGAAAACACAATTTGAGACATAACAAGCGGTTGCAATCGCATCAGCCCAAAATTTCCTAGGAGTTTGATATTCATCAAGCATAGTCCTAGTCATCTCAACTAAGGTTCTGTTCTTTGTTTCTACAACACCGTTTTGTTGAGGTACATATGGTGAAGAAAATTGATGATCTATTCCATTTTCAGCACAAAAGTGATCAAAAGATTGATTTTTAAATTCAGTTCCGTTATCACTTCTAATTGCTTTTAAAGATCCTGGGTGATCAATTGATAATCTAAGAAATAAAGTTCTAAAGTGACTAAAAGCTTCATTCTTAGATGCCATAAAGTAAACCCAAGAGTATATAGAATAATCATCAACAATCACAAGAACATACCATTTACCTCCGAAAGATTGAACACGTGAAGGTCCTACGGTGTCAAGGTGTAAAAGTTGACCCGGTTCAGTTGTCATGATCATAGTGAGAGGAGTATGTGAACCTACAACCATCTTAGCATGTCTACAAGAAAAACACGTGCAAATCACAATGATTAGACACCGTGGCTCTGATACCAATTGTAGGATCGAAGAGCACGTGAAAAGCTACCAAAGGGGGGGTGAACGGTAGATTTAAAAAATCTTACGCAGCAGAAACAATTAAATCCCAACTCCTTCAGCAGAAAAACGATCTGTTAAAGTAATTGAGTGTGAGATTAATATAAACATGTTTCACCATGACAAAAGTGATATATATCATAGATAATCAAGTAACGAAGAAAACACAAGAATAATCACTCTAATTCGTCGAGAGAAACTCAAGTTATGATCAAAAGATCGAACAAAGGTCAATCTGTCTTACTCGAGAAAAACAGTTCTGGAATGCTGCAAAGAAACTCGTGTAGATCAGAAACAACAAATCCAATGACCGCGAAATTTTGAGATAATAGATAATCAAGTTGTGAAGACAACCCAAAAAGAATCACGTCGATTGGATCTGTAAAACTCGAGTTATGATAAAACCACCGACGAAAGGTAGTGCTGTCCAGAAACTCGACGAGTAAAACTTGTCTGGAACAAGTCGGATGAACAAGGCACAAAAGTTCCTTCAAGCTACGAATTTTATTCAATAGAACACAAGAGGAACAGCCCCAAAGTCGTGCACCACGAGCTTTGGCCTCCCTTGCTTATATAACCAGTCCTTAGGCCAACCCAATCTTAACTAGGACTCTAATCCTACTCCGTTCACGAATCGAAACTTTCCATAATTGCTTAAGACTCTTCTATACGCCGATAGAAGCAATATTAAGACCCCCAAACACCTTAGAAACGTATCCCACATTGCTAAAACAACTCAAATTTGTGACCCACACGAAATCCTATCATAACCAACTCGATACTTTCCATACCGAGCCATAACCGACTCTGCCGCAGCCAAAGTCATCAACCGATACGATCCGATCCTTCCAACCAGATCTTCCCATCCATAAACCATCTTCAGAACCATGTCTCCACGTCATGCACCACATGCATACGTGCAAACACTTTCCTTCGACGTCCAGTAACCTTCAGATGCACTACCCTTGATTCAATCATCCTGCGCGACCTCCTGACCCGCTCAACCACAATTCCTCCTGAATTTGGTTGTTGGAACCTCATTTCCTCACTGAGACTAGTCCAAAAGGATCCTGTCACCAGCCATGACTTGAACTCAAGCAACACCTGCACATGAACAAACAACCAATCCGTACGAGACCAAGTCTGCGACTTGACTCAAGTCAGTTCCTAACACAACACCTTATGTGAGCACCTCACATAAGCATGTTGCGAAGCATAGCAAAATGATATCAGTCTTAACCACCAAAACACACCAAAAACTTAGTAAAAGAATACTAAGCCAACTTTCCAAGAATATAAAGCAAGTTCGAAACATTGCAAGATAAAGGCAGGAACATTGCGATCAAGCTCCGAACCTAGCCAAAGCTAACTGGAGCTTGAGCCGGAGCTTACCAAAGCTAGTACAACCTAGCGGAGCTAATCAAAGCTAGTCGGACCTAGTGCCGGAGCTAACCAAAACCAGTCGGACCTAGCACTGGAGCTAACCAAAACTAGTCGAAACTAGTCAACCCAAAAGCCGAAGCTAGAAAAACATGTCGGAGCTAACCAACATAAGTCGAACCTAGCAAAACGTATCAGAGCTTAACAAAGACATGACAAAGCTATCAAAGACATGTCGGAGCTAAAGACAAAGCTCACCATAGCTACCCAAAAACATGTTGGACCTAGACAAAGAAAGTCAGACCTATTGTCGGACCTTGCAGAAGCTCGGAGCTAGAGTTGGACCTTGCCAAAAAGATGTTATGACAGCATTCAAAACTTTTATCGTCAAAGCCAATGTATTCAGCACACATAGGTCTCACAGAAAGAGAAAAAAAAATAAAGGGATGCAAATGGGGTGTGATACAAGTTACCTCAAGTGGGGGTCCTCCCCCAAGCTTGTTCTTGGTCATGGTCAGTGATAGGGTTGAAACCCTAACAACGACTATAGGCCATGAGGTTGGCCTAACCTTGTTGTAGCATGGCTTTGACATTTGGAGGGTTGAGTGTTGATGTTGGGTTCCATGAGTGTGGTCGAGGAGGGTGTTGTCGATGTCACTCATCCACATCTCAAGGTTTCCATAGGTTGGATGTACCTTGTTATTCCTTGGCTAAGGTAATGATAACCTTTAGCTACAAAATAATGATGTGCACTCAACATGGTTGAGTGTGTTCCCTCATTTTTTGGCTAAGGTGTATCATACCTTCTTACCATAAAAGAATAAATTGTACCCCTCATGCATCGGGTGTGATCCGTCATTCCTTGGGTAAGTAATGATACCCTTTAGCCTCAAAGGAGTGACATGTACCCAACATGTGTTGAGTATGATCAACTATTCCTTGGCTAAGGTACAAAATACCTATAACCACAAAGGGATGACTTGCACTCAACATGGGTTGAGTGTAATCCATTATTCCTTGGCTAAGGTATAAAATGCCTTCTGGCCACATAGGAATAATTTGCACCCAATATACATTGGATGTGATCTTGTCATTCCTTGGTTAAGGTACATCATACCTTTTAGCTACAAAGGAATAACTTACACCCAATGATGGTGGAAATTCCCTTGAGCTTGAATGAGTGCTTAGAATAGTTGGGAGCATAATGCTCTCACATATTTGTAGCAGCCCATTGGTTGCTCATGGAAGGTTTCCATGTCAAACCTCCGACCTCGTATAGTTATGGTTGACCTTCGGACTTACTTTCCGATAGGTAGCAACCATCCTAATTTACTCCATGGCCAAGAGATGTTGAAATGGAATCCTCTTAGGGTTCCAACAATAAAATCTTTGAATGTCTGCATAGTAATATTACTCCCGCAAAGTTCTCCTCTATGATAGAAAGGGATAGTTAGCTCCCTATACTTGTACAAATGAATTTTTTGGGTTAGGTAACCGAATCTTCATTTGTACATACGGGGAAGAACAAAATCAAAGATGCAGTGGGTCCAATTTCAAGTGTATTCATGAGCAATGTATGAATCATTGATAGGAGTGTGGGCTTTATGGATAAATCAATTTGCACATTTTTCTAAAGCTCCTACTCATAGCAATGCAAGCGATATAAATACACTATATGGATCCCTACATCTTGTAAATTTTCTAACTATCATAGTTTTTTACACAAGAGCAAATGTTATTATTTGGATCATGGCAAACAAGATTCTCAATTTTATCCTCCTAAACATTTTTAATTTCTTACATAGGAATTTGAAATTTAGTGATCCATGAGTTCCAAATCAAAATTATGGACATCACTATTCCTAGGTTGCTACAAACTAATTCAACCATTAAGTCATTCCATAAGCATTACCTAGGCAAAAAATGTCTAAGTCAATTTTAGCAATGCTTATGAAATTATAGGTACTTGTTTAAATTTATTCCCAGGTAAGGTGACATTCCTTTTTGAAGAATCAAAAAGAGTAATGCCAGCACTTACTCTCGTGAGGATGCATAAGAATTGAATGATGAGAAGGTGCAAACCTTCCTTACCAATGTAAGCCAAAATCAAATCATTCAATCCTAATGCAATTCAAACGACGGAAAATTTGAACTTGTACCTTAATTGTAGAGCAGTCCGGGTTGAAGGTTGTTTTGTGAGAAACTCACAACCATGAATGTTGGTGTAGCCTTCATGTTCAATGTCTACTGCGAAGTTGAGGTTGGAGTTGAATGGGCTTCATCTTGTTCTTCCATTAGACCACCATCTTGAGTATTCCTCCACCATGAACTCAAAATGAGATTGATGGAGGGATATGCGCTTGATGGGGCCTTTCAACCTCTTTACAAATTATATCCTAGCTGAACTAAAATCAAGAACAAACAAAACAACTCGAAAATAGGTTACATTAGCTAAAAAGCATGTTGTACCCTTTTTCAAATTGTTTTGCCCAGCTTGAAGCAACTTGCAAATGCAATGAATATTAAGGGGAATATTTTTTGTTTGAATTAGGTAGATGAATTCAAGTGGTTATGCCCAAGGTTCATATCCAAACAAATTTATTTCCTAATTCAAAATTTTAGTTTTATGATGGTTGGAAATTATATTTTCCAACATGCAAGTGTGAGAATTCAAACATGCTAAATGCAAATGCAAAGATTGATGGGAAATTCAAATATGCAATTAGGAAAATAAATATGAGATAACTACCAATTAACCAATTGGCAAGGACTCGCCGAATTTTTGAAGCCCGATGAGTGGGACTTACCTCCATCCATTTTAGTGCGATGATTTGTTGTCCAATCCTGGAGTTGAATATGTGGACATCTTCTCTTGATTGACATGCCGAATCTCCTTTGGCATGTGGGCCACATGGTGGCCCTAGCCTCTCTCTCTGTGAAACCTATGTGTGTTGAATACATTGGCTTTGACGATAAAAGTTTTGAATACTACCAAAACATCTTTTTATCAAGATTCGACGATAGGTCCGGCATGTTTTGGTTAGCTTTGGCAAGGTTCGAATCTTAATCGCAGTGGTTCTGCTTTTATCATGCAATGTTTCAAACTTGCTTTATACTTATAGAAAGTTTGCTTAGTATTCTTTTACTAAGTTTTTGGTGTGTTTTGGTGGTTAAGGCTGATATCATTTTGCTATGGTTTACAACATGCTTATGTGAGGTGCTCACGTAAGATATTGTAGTTTCGGAACTAACGAGAGTCAAGTCGAGGACTTGTGCTTGGAAGTATTGGTTGTTTATTAATGTGCAGGTGTTGCTTGAGTTCAAGACATGGCTGGTGACGGGATCCATTGAACTAGTCTTAGGGACAAGATGATGTTCAACAACCATGTTCGGGAGGAATTGTGGTTGAGTTGATCGGGAGGTTGCGCAACATGTTTGAATCAAGAACAATGCATATGAAGGTATCGTGGATGTCATTGGAAGATGTTTGCACATATGCAAGGAGTGCATGGACGTGGCTACATGGTTCCGAGGTGTGATGAAGAGATGTGGACGTAAAGAATTGGTCGGAAAGGTCCAACCAACTAGGTTATGGACTCAGGCTGCGGCTGGGTCGGGTTTGACTCAAATATGGAAAGATTTGAGTTGGTTATGATAGGATTTCGTGCGGGTCACGAATTTGAGTTGTTTTAGGAATGTGGGATACGTTCCTAAGGTGTTTGGAAGTCTTAAGCTTGCTTCTATCTGCGTATAGAAGAGTCTTGAGCAGTAATGGAAAGTTACGATTCGTGAATTGAGTAGGATTAGAGTCCTAGTTAGGTATGGGTTGGCCTAAGGGCTGGTTATATAAGCAAGGGAGGCCAGAGCTCATGGTAGAAGAATTTTAGGCTGTTTCTATTGTGTTCTATTGAATAAAGATCATAGTTTAAAGGAACTTTTGTGCCTTGTTCGTCCGACTTATTCCAGACAAGTTTTTCTCGTCGAGTTTTCTGCACAGCACTACCGTTCTTCGGTGGTTTTATCATAACTCGAGTTTTACAGATCCAATTGACGCGATTCTTCTTTTGTTGTCTTCACAACTTGATTATATATCATATTTCAAAATTTCACGGTCATTGGATTTGCAGTTTTTGATCTACACGAGTTTCTTTGCAGTATTGCAGATCTATTTTTTACTCAGTGGAACAAATTGACCTTTGTTCGATCTTTCGATCGTAACTTGAGTTTCTCTCGACGGATTTGAGTGATTATTATTGTGTCGTCTTCGTGATTTGATTCTCTCTAATATCTATCACTTTTGTCATGGTGAAACATGTTTAGATTAGTCTCACACACAATTTCTTTAACAGGTTGTTTTTCTACCGAGGGGTTTTCATTGCTTTTGCTAAAAAATTTTTAAATCTACCATTCACCCCCCTCTGGTAGATTTTCACATTCTCTTTGATCCTACAATTGGTATAAGAGACACGGTGCTCTAATCTTTGTGATTTGCACATGTTTTTTTGACTAATCATCATGGAGAAATACTCCGCCAAACCTTGTGTGTTTAGTGGTATTGATATTCAGGTTTGGAAGGCACGTATGGAAGCTTTCATACAGGCACAAGGCTTCACAATATGTGAGAAGGTATACAAGCCTTACGAAATGCCATCAAACAATCAAGTTACAACTACAAATCTGAGAGATGTCGATAACAACAATAAGGCTCGAAACTTGAGCATACAAGGATTTACTCAAAGCGACTTCGACCGTGTTGCACACCTCCGATCTGCATACAATGTGGAAAGCACTTTGTGACTACCACGAAGGATCCAATACAATCAAGGAGGTAAGGCAAGACATGTTCAAGAAAGACTACATGCACTTCGAGATGCAACCCGGTGAGTCCATTGATGATCTCTTTGCTCGCTTTAATAAAATTCTCAACAACTTGCGTAGCATCAATGCTGAGAATGCTAGGCAATTACTAAGTGCATTAGACATGTCAATGTGGGAGATGAAGGTTACATCTATTCATGAATCTACTGTCATGAGTACACTTACTTTAGATGTACTATATTCTAAATTGAAAACTCATGAAATTGACATAATCTCACGTAAGAACCCCAGCAAGTCTCTTGCATTTGTTTCTCAACTTGATATGCCTAGCTCCGGCCAATATTCATATTGTGGTACACTTGCTTTGTTGTCCTCTCTAACCCTTGAGAAGATTGAGGAGTTTCCAGAGGAGGATCTAGTACTTCTCTCTACTAGGTTCTCAAAAGCATTGCAAAATGTGAGAACTAGAAGGAGAGGAAGCTCCGGACCTCAACGATGTTTCGAATGTGGTAAGACAAGACATTTTTGTTCAGATTGCTCTAACCTTTCAGGTCCTACTTCCCGTGATTAAAAGCAAACAAGGACGAAGCACTCCCCTGCAAAAGATACGAAGAAAAAGAAGGGTTTTACAGGCCGTCAATTGGTGAGCAGTTTTATCTCCGCACTTCAAGAACTTGGCTCAAGCGATGTGGACATTGGAAGTGACGAAGATGAAGATGATTTGGCAAACTTGTGCTTCATGGCAGGCAAGTCAAGATCAAGTACGGAGGAGGCCGAACACAACAGCGACAATGAAGAGGTATGTCCTACTTGCGAAGAAATGTGTGATGCTATTTCTCGTGCCACTGTGATAGTTAATAAAAAGGACAAAAAGCTTAGGGACAATGGTGTTATAATTGAGTCACTAGAATATGAAATTAATCGTTTAAAATCCTTGATTCCTAGCGATTATTCTTGTTCCTCATGTGATTTAATATATGAACAATTGTCCTCATTAAGAAGTGCGCGCATCTCCACACTTGATAAACTTGAGTTAGAAATTGAAAAGAATAGAGAGCTTGCTGCACTTAATGATAAAAACTTGAAAGATGCTAGCTGTTCTACAATTGATTTGCATTGTTCTCCTTGTGATGATCTTGATAAGAAACTACAAGATTCTATGAATGAAATTTCTATATTGAACAATGCTTTACGTTCTCATGAAGTTAAATATTGTTCCAATTGCAAATTAAAATGAAAAACTTCATGTGAAAATTGCCTTGATCTGTCCAATAAACTTGATAACATGCATAGGACATTAGATTGATTTTGTAATGGGAATAAGAACCTAATCTTGCTGCTGAATTCTTCCAAGTCTTGCAATGTTAAAACTGGTTTAGGTTTTGATTCTCATGCTCATGCTAAGGCACATCCACCTAAAATTGTAAAGTCATTAGGAAGTGGTTTGATTCAAACAGTTCCTAAACAAAAAGAAGTGATTTTCAAATCTGCAGGAGTGTTGTCTCATTCAGTTTCAAATAAAAATGGTGCTTGCTCATCTAGACATGAACACAAAGTTAAATTTCATTGTACCTACTGTGGTAGAGATGGTCATGTCATAGATTTTTGTTATAGACTAGCTAAACAATAGAAAAAGGAAAGAATGATTGCTAGATCTCATAACTTTCATGCAAAATTTGCTGCACTTGCTAGACCCAGTGATAGGAACATGCAATCTGCTGTAATGAGTCGAAAACATGCAAAGTTTGCTCCCAAACCTACTGTTTTTTGTGCTACACATGTAACATCTCGTAGGACAGTAGTTGGGTACAAAAATCCTCAAGCTTTGGCTCATAAACCTGCTGTTTTATCTCAGCTTTCGCGTGTTATTCCTGCTGGACGTCATGTGACTCAGTACTGTATTCTTAAATGCCTTTTGACTAACCCCAATATTGAGTCATTGACGTGTTGTGCTTCTATGTAGGTTACACGCTTGAGGAAGGAGAACATTTGGATTGTGGATTCAGGTTGCTCATGCCACATGACTGGTTACAAAGAATGATTCTCCTCCCTCTCTTTTGTGTCACGTGTAGAGAATGTTACTTTTGCCGATAATTCTTCAACTCCTATAATTGCTAAGGGTTCGGTTAGAGTAAATGATCACTACACTTTAAAGGATGTGGCACTTGTTAAAAATTTGAAATACAACTTGCTTTCTGTTTCACAACTGCTAGATGAAAATCTGGAAATTATTTTCACTACAAATTGCTGCGAAGTTGTAAATTCAAATAGTGAGCTTATTTTTAACATGTCTCGATTTGGAAGAGTTTTTAAAGCTAATTTTGATATGTCTTCATCTAGGCATAGGTGTCTAGTTGCTAATGTTTCAAAGGACTTATATTTTTGGCATCGTAGACTTGGTCACGTAGGCTTTAATCATCTAACACGTGTTAGTGCCCTTGATCGCATACGTGGGCTGCCTAAGCTTAAAGAGGACAAAGAAATTGTGTGCTCTTCTTGTAGACATGCTAAGATGGTTGAAGGTTCACATACTCCTCTCAAAATGACCATGACAACTGAACCGGGTCAACTTTTGCACCTTGACACCGTAGGACCTTCACGTTTTCAATCCTTCGGAGGTAAATGTTATGTTCTTGTGATTGTTGATGATTATTCTAGATACTCTTGGGTTTACTTTTGGCATCTAAGAATTAATATTTTAGTCACTTTGGAACTTTATTTTTTAGATTATCAATTGATCACCCAGGATCTTTAAAAGCAATTAGAAGTGATAACGGAACCAAAATTAAAAATCAATCTTTTGATCACTTTTGTGCTGAAAATGGAATAGATCATCAATTTTCTTG
Organism: Tuctoria greenei; assembly: GCA_036927565.1. NCBI lineage: Eukaryota > Viridiplantae > Streptophyta > Magnoliopsida > Poales > Poaceae > Tuctoria > Tuctoria greenei. The sequence continues at coordinate 124,131,943 of JAYESD010000006.1, forward strand.
ACCATATGTACCTCAACAAAATGATGTTGTAGAAAGAAAGAACAGAACCTTAGTTGAAATGGCTAGGACTATGCTTGATGAATATCAAACTCCTAGGAAATTTTGGACTGATGCGATTGCAACTGCTTGTTATGTCTCAAATCGTGTTTTCTTGCGCACTAAGCTACGTAAAACACCACATGAGATCCAGTTTGAACATAGTCCTGGTGTTACACACTTTCGGGTCTTTAGTTGCAAATGCTTTGTTAAGAAACATGGTAATCTTGATAAATTTGAACCTAGATCCGTTGATGGCATGTTTCTTGGTTATCCATCTCATACTAGAGGCTACCGTGTGCTTTTACTCGATACTAACGAAATTGTGGAGACTTGTAACGTGTCTTTTGACGAAGCTATCCCAGGTAATAGCTCAAACATTGCAGGTTAGGATCCATATCCGCAGGGGGAGAGCATTTTCGTTGAAGATGAGGAAGAGGTGGAGCCGCTGCCCGAAAATTCAGCAGCTAATGACATTGTTCGAGCTTCTGATTTTGATTCACAGCCAGCACTGACGACCACCATTGCTGGTCCAGATCCTCCTTAAGTCACAAGCTCATCGATTTGTGATGAACATGAAGAAGAAGAAGCTTGTGAAGTGTCCACTCCCCTCCGGGTTCTCGAAAGTCATCCTCCACAACAAATTTTTGAAAGCTTGCACGAATGAGTCACAAGGTCCAGGTTTTGCGATCCATACTCGCATGCCCATTCTGCTTTTGTTGGTTCTTTTGAACCCAAAGATATATCACACGCACTCACTAATGAATCTTGGATTATTGCCATGCAAGAAGAGTTATAATATTTTGAAAGAAATAATGTTTGGAAACTTGTACATCCACCTCAAGGTCACACTTTAATTGGAACTAAATGGGTATTTAGAAAAAAACAAAGTGAGGATGGGGTTGTGGTTAGGAATAAGTCTAGGTTGGTTGCCCAAGGTTTCACTCAAGTTGAAGGTCTAGATTTTGATGAAACTTTTGCTCCTGTTGCTAGATTAGAAGCCATAAGAATTTTGTTAGCTTTTGCTGCATCCAAAGGTTTTAAGCTATATCAAATGGATGTTAAAAGTGATTTTCTTAATGGCTACATAGATGAGGAGGTTTATGTCAAACAACCACCGGGTTTTGAAAATCCATATTTTTCTAATTATGTTTACAAACTGTCCAAAGCCTTCTACGGTCTCAAACAAGCCCCTAGAGCATGGTATGATAGGTTAAAAACATTCTTACTTAAAAAGGGGTTTACTATGGACAAGGTTGATAAAACTCTTTTTGTGCTTATGCATGACAATGATTCATTATTCGTTCAAGTGTATGTGTATGATATTATCTTTGGTTGTGCTTCTCATGATCTTGTGTCCATGTTTTCAGCTATGATGAGTTCAGAATTTGAGATGAGTATGATGGGTGAACTCACTTACTTTTTGGGGCTGCAAATCAAGCAAACCAAGGAGGGTACCTTTGTGCATCAAACAAAGTATACAAAAGACCTCCTAAGGTGCTTCAACATGGACAAAAGCAAGCCTCTTCAAACACCAACGGGAATAGCAACAACACTTGAACTTAATGAAGATGGTGAACCCGTGTATCAAAAAGAATATAGAAGCATGATCGGATCACTTTTGTATCTCACGGCATGAAGACCGGACATACAATTTAGCGTATGTCTTTGTGCACGGTTTCAAGCTTCCTTACGTGCTTCACATCGTCAAGCCTCAAAAAGATTCTCAGGTATTTACATGGAACTCAAAAATTTGGCATTTTTCTTCCTTCTTCCTCAATCGTGACTTTGAAAGCTTTTTCGGATGCTGATTTTGGGGGTTGTAGGATTGATAGGAAAAGTACTTCCGGTGCTTGTCATTTTCTTGGTAATTCACTTGTTGCTTGGTCCTCTAGAAAATAAAACTCAATTGCACAATCCACAGTTGAATCTGAATATGTAGCTATTGCTAGTGCTTGCTCACAAATACTTTGGATTGTTCAAGCACTTAAGGACTATGGGGTTGATTTAGATAGTGTTCCACTATTTTGTGATAACACTAGTGCTATTTGCATTGCTAAAAACCCCGTGCAACATTCTAGAACTAAGCACATTGACATTAGGTATCACTTTCTCCGAGATAATGTTGAAAAAGGAAACATTGTGCTTCACCATGTAGATACCGAATAACAATTGGCTGACATTTTTACAAAACCTTTCGATTTCACTCGTTTTTGTTTCATTCATAGTGAAATAGGGGTTATGCATCCTCATGGCTTACATTGAGGGGGAGTTTTGAAACTTGAGAAGTCTATGTGTGAATCTGAAATTAAAATAATATGAGCATAGTATTTCATACATATATGACTTTGTGATTCCTTTTACATGCTGAAAGTTCTTACTACATTACTCGTATTATACATTTTGTAGTTTTTGCCATGTCTAGTAATTGGAATAATTACTTACACTAAATCTGGTCCTGGTTGAACTTTCTTGCTATTTTGAACTTGTTGCATGCTCACAAATGCTTTTAATCATAAAGAATTAATCAAGTAATCAACTCACATGTTGAGTTTTTATGAAGAAATATAAATTGAGAAAAGATCAAGAGAAGATGCATGCATCACACTTCTTCTTTTGAGATGGCTTATCATTGCACTTAGATATGAACTTGGAAGAAGTTGTGTATGACTAAAATCATGTCCTTAAGCTTTTGATTGTCAAATGACATAGGCTTGGCTTGATTGGTTAGAATAAGGCAGATGTGACATATAATCTCTTGCAAATGTCGTATGTTAAAATTTTGTTCTTTAAAAAAATTGCAGCAACCAGTGTCATACTTTCAGGTTTTGAAATAGATAAGTTTGTGAGATCATGACTTGCTAAAATTGAAAATTACATTTGGCCTCTAGCATGGCTTACACTACTTTATGTATCTCATTTTGTGATAGTGTAAGTTACTTGATAGCATGACTTGGATGAGCTTTGTTTTAAATGTATATCTTATAATGTGCTCATAACAAATCAAAATTTATCTTTTGTACCTTGCTGAATACATTGTCAAAGGGGGAGAAGTATGCAAAGGGGGGAGAAATTTATTTATATCTCATTTGATTTTCAAAAAGGGGGAGAAATTGTTTTCAAAACTTTTCATGTGAATAAGCCAATGTTCGTATTTTAAGTGGTGTTGCCAATGCATACATCGAGTGGGAGATTGTGAGACCTATGTGTGCTTAATACATTGGCTATGGCGATAAAAGTTTTGAATACTACCAAAACACCTTTATCAATAAGGTCCGACTCTAGGTCCGAGCTCCAGCAAGGTCCGACGATAGGTTCGCCTTGTTTTGGGTAGCTCCGGCAAGGTCCGATGTAAGATCTGACTTGCTTTGGCTAGGTCCAACTTCTTTGTCTAGGTCCGACTAGCTTTGGTTAGCTCCAGCTCTAGTTCCGACTAGCTTTGTTAAGCTCTGGCGCTAGGTCCAACTAGCTTTGGTTAGCTCCGGTGCTAGGTCCTGCTAGCTTTGGTAAGTTCCGGCGCTAGATCCTGTTAGTTTTGGTAAGCTCCGGTTCAAGGTACAGTTAGCTTTGGCAAGATTCAGAGCTTGATCGCAGTGGTTTTGTTTTTACTTTAAAATATTTCAAACTTGTTTTACATCTATGGAAAGTTTGCTTAATATTGTTTTACTATGTTTTTGGTGTGTTTTGGTGGTTATTGCTGTTATCAATTTGCTATGGTTTGCAACATGCTTATGTGAGGTGCTCACATAAGATGTTGTGGTTATCGGAACTAACGAGAGTCAAGTCGAGGACTTTTGCTCGGAAGTATTGGTTGTTTATTCATGTGCAGGTGTTGCTTGAGTTCAAGACATGGCTGGTGACGGGATTCATTGACCTAGTCTTAGGGAGAAGATAAGGTTCAACAAACCAAGTTCGGGAGGAATTGTGGTTGAGTTGATCGGGAGGTCATGCAACATGTATGGATCAAAAACATTGCATATGAAGGTATCGTGGACGTTGTTGGAAGATGTTAGCACGTGTGCAAGGAGTGCATGGACGTGGCTACATGGTTCTGAGGCGTGATGAAGAGAAGTGGACGTAAAGAATTGGTCGAAAAGGTCCAACTGACTAGGTTATAGACTCAGGCTGCGGCTGAGTCGTGTTTGACTCAAATATGGAAAGTTTTGAGTTGGTTATGATATGATTTCTTGTGGGTCATGAATTTGAGTTGTTTTAGGAATGTGGGATACGTTCCTATGGTGTTTGGAAGCCTGAAGATTTCTTCTACCTGCGTATAGAAGAGTCTTAAGAAGTTATGGAAAGTTTTGATTCGTGAATTGAGTAGGATTAGAGTCCTAGTTAGGTTTGGGTTGGCGTAAGAGCTGGTTATATAAGCAAGAGAGGCCAGGGCTTGTGGTAGACGACTTTGGGGCTGTTCCTTGTAAGTTTTGATCTATAAAATTCGTTGTCTAAAGGAGCTTTTGTGCCTTGTTCGTCCGACTTGTTTTCTTGAAGTCTTTCTCGTCGAATTTCTGCACAGCACTACCTTGCTTTGGTGGTTTTATCATAACTCGAGTTTTTCAGATCGGATTGACGTGATTATTTTTGGGTTATCTTCAAAGCTTGATTTTATATCATCTGTGAAAACTTCACGATCATTGGATTTGTGGTTTCTGATCTACACGAGTTTCTTTGCAGTGTTCCAGAACTATTTTTCTCGGGCAGGATAGATTGACCTTTGTTCGATCTTTCGATCGTAACTTGAGTTTCTCTCAACGGATATTCGTGATTCTTGTTGTGACATCTTCGTGACTTGATTATCTACAATCTATACTAGTTTTTTCACAGTTGAGCACGTTTAGATTAGTCGCACATACAACTTCTTTAACAGATCGGTTTTTCTGCCGAGGGGTTTTTTCGTTGCTTCTGCTGAAAAGTTTTAATCTACCATTCACCCCCCTCTGGTAGCTTTACACGTACTCTTAGATCCTACACATGTTGACAAGGATTTTCACAAATCATGTGAATATCCATGGCTTTGATCATCCAAACACTCCTCCATTGGCTTGATCTTCATGTGACTTCAATGGGAGGTGTAGTTCCATAACTAGCATGTCCACCTTGCTAAGTGGTGTGCATAGAAAGCTAAGAGAACTAAATAATTCTTCAATGAACCTATTTTGTGGAGACCATGTTCTTATCCATGATGAATGAGAATAGGACTACTTTAGCTCCACCATAAGCGTGCTCATAGATTGGTGAAGCCAACCCATGACATGATTGTTGGATGAAGAGCCAACTATCCACCCCTTGGTTGAGGCAAACCAAGAAGAACTCTTGGATCCTCACCCAAGCTTGGGGATGGATGACTTTGGCTCCTACTAGAAGCTAAAATTTTCCGCGAAAGGCAATGGTGTTGCCTAGCAGAAATTTGTTGAGGTACACCATGAATCATCTTGCAGTTGAGCACTTGCGTCCTCGTTGGCCATCCCATAAAATGGGTTAGCCATCACTACCATGTTTTCACACAAAAGGAGAAAACAAACAAGGGTAATCCTGTATAATAATGATTAGTACCTATATCTTAATCACAAGTGATATCTATCCTTCACTTCCTTTTGCCTTCCCCGACAACAGCGTCATAAATGCTTGTTGACGTTTCTTACATCACATATAAAAATCCGCAAGCACACGGAAACTGTCATGTAGCATTTCACCCAAGAATATTCGCAAGGGTATCATATTTATCCCAAAGGAAGGCGATGAAGCAAAGTAAACACTATTCTTGTGATCAAGGTATATGATACTAACTTTTTATTAGAACAGGGGTAAGATGATAATGAGGGTAATGTTTCACACACATAAGAAATCTACTCTGAGGATAAGTTTGTCCTAGTAAGGGTTAGACTACGAGGCGGAGCTACTCCTACTGTGCTCTAATTACTCATATACAGAGCTGCATAAAGTACACATGAATATGCTAATGGTGAATACTAAGACTTAGTGGTCCAACATATCGGGCACGGACTTACCCTGGTCTGCTAGGCGACTCCTGCCGAGAGCATACGTCGTAGTCGAACGTGGAGGATTACAACGGACGGATAGAGCTGTCACCACCTACCGTCTATCTCTACAGCCCGTGGACTACAATGCATCCAATGCTACTTAACTATCCAAGCACCACACTTGCATGCTAAGTAAATACCTTAAGAGTTGCAACATAATATTCATCCTAAGGCAATGACTAGTCCAAACATCATTGAATCAATGTTGGATCCAAGCACTTTCATATTCATATTAACATAATCATATCATTACCCAATTAGACTATAGTGAAGGTGTATGATGTTTGTGATAACATGATATTGGTATTATGTCTAGATCATAACAACATCTACACCTAACACATACATGGACTCCAAAATCAAACAAGAAACACTTTGCCCCAATATATGAATAAAGAGAGAGTAATAATACTATTATTATAATGCATAAAGTCACAAATACAAGAAAAGATACATGAGCCATACCTTTCCCAATTTGGACTTGGGACTAGAGGCTCCTCTCTACAACCTAACCTCCATTAAGGACTTGGAGAACTAATGTATACAAGAGAGTGAATGCTCAAGTGGTGTGTGGAGTGAGGGAGCTCCCTACCCCCTATTTATACCCTCCAAAGGTCAGTTTGGTGCCAGAAAAAGTGAAGGAATTAGTCACCATCGTGATCTCCAAGCCGTGAGGAGCCAACACGTGGCGGTTGATCACATTTGGCGCGAATACCAGGTCGGGCGACATGGTGGTACGGCTGAACAGCAAACGGCTCCTATCGTGCCAAAACTTCTCTGTGACACTGTTATATGGGCCCCCATCATGGGTATGGGTGATTCCATTGATTTTAGTTGGTTTTCTACTCCGAGTGGGCCCATGAATACTTGTTCTTGTGCCTGATTGGTGGGAAGTGTGTTTCCTTGCCTTGTGGCCATGCATTCACCTCAAATCTGCATATAATACCTGCATGCACCAATTTCTCCAAGTACAAGTGGAACTAGGTTATTCCTAACTATGATGTGTGTAAGAAATATTCATTCCTTCACATAATCGAGTTATATTGATGGTTGAAATTGGTATATAACGACCGTCAACACCCATGCATCTAAGATCCTCAAAAGTGAAATTCTTTGAGTATACAGATTTGGGACTGGGAGATCGTTGTCTATGCGTCATTGAGCTCTTGGGGTTTGATCTCTTTACACTCTTGCATTACTTATAATATTTTCGAGTGTATTAGATCGCGTTTTCTGCTGTAATCTTTGTGGGAGCCCTCAACGTGTGAGGTTGTCCCATCAACTCGGTGATTACCCGTGATAGTGTAATCAAGTCAGCCTTGTGTGGTGACTTGACAAGGGAAAGGTTTTGAAGAGACCCGGCTTTGTGTGGGCTTCCTCAACGAGGAGTAGATCTCTTCGGTGAGGTCGAACCTCGGTAAAAATTTGTGTCTCGCGTGTTCTATTCTTTTACTTTTGCAAGTTTCATCATCTAGGGCATTAGAATTTATCAATCAAGTAATTGTATTCCATGTGCAATTTTGTAATACTAATTGTTCAATCAAGTGTTCCGAATAGTTGTTTAAATTATGCTGCTATAACATTTACAATTTCTGCATCAACACCTGATCAATTCTCAACACATCAGCACACTGGACTAGTTTGCAGTCAAATCGGATAAGTCTGGTCCCTTAGGTATTTAACAATTTGATTAAGTGTGCAGGAAAACTTTAAAAGCCTATTCACCCCCCTCTAGGCCACATTCAATTGGTATCAGTGCGAGATTATCCATTTACGAGACTCGCCTCTCAGAGAGATCTAATGGCCTCAGAGAAGAACAACAAGATCCCGAAAGTGCCCAACACCGAAGATGAACATGACACAAAGGCTTTCGATGTGCTCAAGGAGAACAAACACGATGATGAAGAAGAGCGTCAACTCAAGGCGCTTCTAAGAAAGAAGCTTCTAAGCAAAAAGGACAACTAAGAAGATGAGAAGATGACGGGGAGTTGTCATCATGACTACTCCTGATATCCTTATAATTATGATCATCTTAATTCTAACAATAATTATCCTTCAATTCCTATGGGAAAACCTCCTCATTTCGATAGAAATGACTATACAATATGGAAGTATAATATGAAAATGCATCTTATCTCCTTAAACCTAAGTCTTTGGCATGTTGTTGTGTACAAGTGTAGATATCCCGGATAACGACGATGAACTCACCCTAGAGCAAGAGCAAGAAATTCACTGCAACGCACAAGCCGTTGCTGTGATCACTTCTTCCTTGAGCCGAGAAGAGTTCACCAAGATTGATGGACTGGAAATGCCAAGGAAATATGGGATACACTCAAGACAGCTCACGAAGGAAATCGATCAGTTCATGAAGCAAAAATTGAAATGCTTGAAGGAGAATTGGGGAGGTTTGCCATTGAGGAGGGCGAATCACCTCAAGAAATGTAGAATTGGATGAAGGCACTTATTAACAAGATTCGTGCCTATCGAAGCAAGAAGTGGACTGATCATGAGGTCGTCAAGAGGATGATAAGGGTATTCATGCCCCGCAATGTAACCTTGTGCTTGATGATCCGAGAAAGTCCAGGGTTACATAAATGACTCCGGATGAACTGGCCAAGATCATCAATCATGAAATGATGAAAAAGGAAGCCAAATATGTGAAGGATCTTGTCGAGCTAACTTCATGAAAGACGAAAGAAATTGCGCTCAAAGCAACTAGCAAGCCTAAAGGAAAGGAAATTCGTGATACACAAGGCGAAGAAGACACAAGTGATGTGAGCACCGATATGGATGATGAAGAGATGGTTCTCTACATCAAGAAATTCAAGCGCATAATGAGAAGAAAAAAGGGCAGCAACACAAGTGATGGTAAGAGAAAAGAGAAAGGAAAATCCAAGGCACAATATACCTGCTAAAACTATGGCAAGTACGGTCACTTTATGGTTGACTGCACATATGAAGAAAATAAGAAGAATGAAGCGAAGCCACAAGAGAAGAAGACCTTAAAGAAAAGGAGGCAATCTCACCAAGCGCACATTGGCAAGGAGTGGGACTCAAACAATGAGTCCTCCTCCGATGAAGAAGAGGAGATGACTACATTGCCATCAAGAAGCCTACCAAGAAGTCTACACTCTTCACGAACATGGGAGGACGAGACTCAAAATCATACTTGCCTCATGGCTAAGGAAGGCAAGAAAAAGGTTCGACTTACATCCCCCTCGCTTGATTCCGCCATTGATGATTTTGATAGCTCTAGTGAAAATGAAGAAATGTTTAAATGCTTAAGTAAAACTGTCTTAAAGAAAATAAAAATGTTGTTGGATGAGATTTTTGAGAAGGAGGAGCTTGTCAACTGACAAGAAGATATGCTCATCCGCGAAAGGAAGAGATATCAAGAGGTTGAGAAACTCTTTGATCTTGAGAAGGAGAAGAGCAAGTCACTCGAGTATGAGCTAGCCTTGAGTATGGAAACTTACTCAAAACTAGAAGACTCACACAGTGCAATCAAGGATGAACTTGCTAACTAGTCAAAAGTTAACAAAATCCTTGAATTGCAAGTTGAGTCACTCAAGCAAGGTGACTCCTCCTCCAAGAGCTCACCTTCCAAAGGTGTAAATTCGACAATAACCGTAACTTGCACTTGCTCTAGTAAGAAAAATATTGTTAAAGATGATTCTTCTATTTCACACGCTAAACATCTATCCCAAAGTGACATCTTTGATAAGGAAAAGATTAAATATGCACGTAGTGTATATATGGTCACTAGACCTCCTAACATCAAAGATGGTATTGGGTTTACTAAAAATAAAAACATGTCCACTAATGTTCAAGTTAAGAAAAAAATTACTTTTGTTAAGGAAACATCACATGAATCTGAATTGCAAATACTGTTATGTACTTTTGATGCTTCCTATGTACTCATGAAGATAAAACTGGACATGTCTTTGCTAAATATGTAGGGCCATGCCACAAGAACTCCAAAACTTGTGCGTGGGTGCCCAAAACTCTTGTGACTAACCTGCGAGGACCCAAGCAAGCTTGGGTACCTAAAACCAGGAAATAACTCTGTTTTGCAGGCCTACTCCTCCGGTGGATCGAAATGGGTACTGGACAGTGGATGCATTAATCACATGACCGGAGAGAGGAGTATGTTCGTTGAGTATGAGCGCAACGCGGGTCCAAGTGAAGGAATATACTTTGGAGACAACAACTAAGAAAAGGTCCTTGGTAGCGGTAAAATTGAAATTTCTTCTCAACATACTCTTTCAAATGTTTTACATGTCGATATCTATTTTATAATCTTTTGTCCATATCTCAGCTATGCGACAAAGGTTATAATTGTTTATTCACTAATGAGTGTGTGACTGTTTTTAGAAGAAACGATGGCTCGATTGCATTCAAGGAAATGTTGAAGGGAAAACTTTATCTTGTTGACTTCAACAAAGATAAAGCTGAACTCAACACTTGCTTGGTTGCAAAAAACTAACATGGGATGGTTGTGGCATAGACGGCTAGCCTATGTTGGGATGAGGAATCTACAGAAACTTCTAAAAGGTGGTCACATCTGAGGTTTAAAGGATGTTCTTTTTAAGAAAGACAGGTCGTGCAGCGCATGCTAGGGGGGAAAACAAGTTGGAGCGCCACACCCGCCAAGAACGAGATGACTACATGAAGAATGTGGGCTCCCTGTTATCCCCTTTGGAAGGTGGCTCCCCAATGGCTATAGAATTAGCACGTTGGTGAATTACCACTTTTGCAGCTGAGAAACATTTTTTTGAATAAAAACTCTTTTTACAAAACCCAACAGTTTTCTTTTTGTGAAAATAAAGAAATAAAAATGATAGTTGAGAATGTAAGGTTCTCAACTCGCGAAGAAAAAAATATGCAGTGGGGAAGAATCAAACTAAATGGGGGAAACCAAATGACGAGAAAAGAAAAATTGAAGAAAAGATAACTACCAATTTAACCTATTGGCTAGGCCTGACCACCATCCGATGAGATGGACATTCCTCCTTCTTCATTTCTTGACATCCGGGCCTAGGGGGATGGGCTCGGACGGCTTATCTTGCTTCTTCAGCCATTCCTTTTTTGGCGGCTTGGTGGACTTGGGCCTTTGGGGAGGTCCAGACTTCTCCGTCTTCTTGGGATGTCGTCATGGATGATAAGACGTGTTTTCTGCATAGATCAAATTCCTCATGAATGCAATGAGCGGGTCCACTTTTGGAGGTGTGACTTCAACCTCTTGAATGTGTTTAACATTCGGCCCATACTTCATACAGATCATGGAGCATTTCTCCAACTTTGGGCGAAAGTTAAACTTCTCCTCCTTTCCATTGATATAGAAGTGGATTTCTCCAGCTCCCACATCTCTGCGAGCCTTTGCGATGCTACGGAATGGTCGCCCAAGAATGAGCACTGTATCCTTCTCGACCTCCATGTCGAGCACCACGAAATCAATGGGTATGAAGCAATTCTAAATTTTGACCAGAACAACTTCAATGATACCCGTCGGATAACGGACTCAAGAGTCAGCCAAATTTAGATGCATTGGTGTTGGAGTAAGCTCCATGAAGTTCAACTGGTCGAAGACCACCTTGGGCATCACACTCACACTTGCTCCAAGGTCACAAAGGGCCTTGTCAAAGTAGTGAGCCCCAATCGAGCATGATATCATAGGACATTCAGGGTCCTTCAGCTAGTTGCCTCCCTGTAGATAAATCATGTTGACATTTTCCATGGGAGGTTCGGACTATCCTGACATCTTGCCATTCTCCACTGGTGGAACAACAGCTGCTAGTTGAGACAACAGAGCTTCCAACATCTTGTTGAAGCTCAATTGATTTTTGAAGGCCCAAGATAGTCCTTCAATCTTGGCATTAATGTTTTCTAGGTTCTTGTCAATAGTCGAAAGTTTCTTGCATAAGGAAACATTGATCTTTATATAGCTAATGGCAAGATCCTTCAAGTTGGGCTGATTTCCATTGTTGCCATTGTTGTTGTACCCTCCTTGAAAGAATGGGCGTGGTTGGCCCCACCCTTGACCTCCTGGACGATATCCACTATTTTTCCCGTTGTTGGCTACGTATAGGGCATCCTCACGGGTTTTTGGACACTCATTGTTCAAATGGATCGTATTGCCATAAACTTCACAGGTGATGTGAGAGTCTAGGGCATACGCATTGCCACATACCTCACCAATGGCTTGTCCATCTATCTTCTTCATAAGGAGGTCCAACTTGGCAGCGATCATGTCCACCTCCTTCAAGTTGTGCATGCCTCACTGGCAGGTATGGAGACTCTAATCGCTCCAACCCATGTTTGACACCATCTTCTCAATCAAATCTTTGGCTTTGGGCAGCATCAATGAGAAGAAGGCACCTCCATCAGCAGCGTCAACATGGTCACGGGCGGAAGGGATCATCCCATTGTAGAAGTTTTGGATAATGAGCCAATCATCCATCCCATGGTGGAAGCAGGCTAGGATATACTCCTGCAGCCTTTCACAAGCCTCAGGAATAGACTCCTTGTCATCTTGCTAGAAGCTGGAAATTCTTCCACGTAGGGCATTGGTCTTCCCCAACAGGAAAAACTTGGTGAGGAATGACGTAGAACACTTATCCCAAGTGTCTACAACGCTTCGGTTCGCGTAGAACTACTGCTTTGCTCTCCCAAGAAGAGAGAACAGAAACATCCTAAGACGGACAACATGAGGAGATACGTCCTTGATCTTAAAAGTGCTGCAGATCTCAAAGAACTATAGCAGATGAGCACTTGCATCCTCGTTAGCCTTCCCAAAAAATGGGTTGGCTTGCACCATCATGATCAGGCCAGTATTGATTTTGAAGTTCACGTCTCCCGTGTTAACAGTGGGCCCAACAAGCACATTGTTAGCAGAGGGAGCCGAAAGCTCACAAATGGTCTTATGGTCCATTGCCGTTTTAGTTGTTGGTGCAGTTGTGTTGGCTTGCTTTGCCACTCGAAGCTTTTGAGGAGTAATGACATGAGGTCGATCTCTTAGAAGGGATTCAGGATCTTCAACAAAGTTTTTCGGCAAGCGGAAACCAGACATACACTACCCTGTTTTCACATAAAATCCGAAAACGAGAAGGGTTATCCTACTAAAACCTACCCAAGGTCCTATCCGATTCACTCAATCATGAAATACTTCGGCTGCCTTCCCCAGTAACAGCGCTAGAAATGATTGTTGATAGTTCTTACATAACACTAACAAATCATCCCCGGCAACGGCGCCAGAAATTCTTGTTGATATTTTCTACGCACTACTAACAAATCATCCCTAGGAGTGATGCCAGAAATGCTTCTTGGTAGTTCTTAAATTATATATATAAATCCGCAAGTGCACAAAATCTATCGATGTAGCATTTCCATTTTTAGAGTATTCCGAAAGGGTGTCATTCATATTCTCCCAAAGGAAGGCTAGGTGGAAGTAAAACAATCATTAAATGGAAAGTCTAGGTTTGTCTAGGTAGTGTTCTAGCAAGGATGGGTAAATGATAATTTGGAGATAGTGTGACACACACAAGAGCATTCTATCCTAAGGGGTAAATGAGGTAAAGAGGAACTAGTCTAAGAGTTAGATAGAGACTCCTACTATGCTTCTAAAATACATATACTTAGCGTAAGTTAGTTACTAATGATCATATTAATTATGAATTCTCATGCTAAGTGGATTAACACATCGGGCACAGGTTTACCCCTAGCAACACTAGGGCGACTCCCACCAAGAGCCTGTGGCATAGCCGAACATGGAGGATTACAAAGGACGGATAGGGTTGTCACCACCTACTGTCTACCTCTTCAATCTGTGGGTCTACGAGACATTCAACGCTACTTATCTGTCCTAGCACCATGCTAGCATATTAAGTAATTATCTTAAGAGCCTAGGCACAAGCCATCCTAAGGCAATGAACTAAATCATCATTGAACCAATGTTAATACATAGCATAAGTGATTCATATTAGCATAATCATGTCAGAGCTTAGACTATAGTGGGGGTTTATAGTGTTTATGATGATATAATGAGAATTGTATGGCGTAAACATAAATACTACTTCTACCACATATATGGAATCCACAATCAAACAAGAAACGGTTCATCCAAGTATATGAACAATAGAATACTAAATATAACATCTTTATTAAGAGCAAAGTGATAAATACAAATAGGAATATGAGAGCCATACTTTTCACAATTAAGAATTGGGAAGAGACTCCTTCTACTCCTCTCCTACTTGGACTATGGACTAGAGGCTCTCCTCTCTATAGCCTAAACTCCTTTAAACCTATGGAGAATAGTGTATACGATGGATGAATACTCAAGTGGTGTGTGTGTGAAGTGATTGTAGGGGGTACTATTTATAGGTGGAGAAGGGTTGGTTCCTGCAACCAAAAGAGCGTGAATTAGTCACCACTGACTTCTTCAAGCCAAGAGGAGCCAACACGTGGCGATTGACTGAGTTTGGCGCCAGGACCAAATCGGCCGACTAGGGGGGGTCGACCGACCTGGTCTCTACACCATTTCTCACGTCTTTCTCTAGGTCACTGCCAAGTGGGTCCCATCTTTTGATACGGGTGCTACATTGTTGGATAGTCTCAAATACTTCTGTTTGTGGGCCATTTGATCCATGTGGTGCCACATGTTGTCGCTAGATTGGCTGGGATGGTATTTTATAGTATTGCTCCCCCTCTTTTACCTCATTTCCTACAATAGTTCCCTACATGCACTATTTTTTCAAGGACAAGTGGAAATAGGTTAAATAGAAAGGTGATGTGTGCAAGAAATGACAATTCCTTCACATAATTGAGTAATATCGATCGGTGAAATTTGTATATAACAACCGTCAATAACTACCTCGTCGAATGAGGCCTCCGTGGAGACTCGACTCCCGGAGATCCTCAAGAGCTTGGGGCACTTCAAACGGAGCTCGAGGAGCATCGAGATGTCAGGCATGATTGGTGGTGACATCGAGAGTTCCTTAGCATTCCTTGGCTTAACACAACCAAGCTTGTGCACTAGCGACTCACAGGTGGTCTCGAAGAGGAAAGTTGCAATGACGTCAGCGACGAATACATCGAGGACCTCGTTGCATTTCTTGAAGAAGCAATAGATGTAGCCGCGAAAGGTCTCGCCTGACCTCTACCAGCATCCCTTGAGATCCCATGAGTTTCTAGCGTGGACGTATATGCTTTGGAAGTTGTCGATGAACGTTTCTTAGAGCTTGGCCCAACTCTGTATGCTGTCGGCCGGGAGGTATTCCAACTAGGCCCGGGCTGAATAGTCTAGGTAGATGGGGAGGTACTGGATGATGAAGAACTCAACATGAGATCCACATGCCTTGCATGTCTGTAGTAGTCCTCCAGCCACACGCTAGGGTTTGTCTTGTTGTCGTACATCCCAATCATGGTTAAGGCTTGAAAACAATCCAGGAAAGGGTGTTGCATACCGGCCTCCCAAATGCCTTGGGCCTGGGGAGTCTGCGCTCAAGATTCAATCCTCTTCGTCATTGTAGTGGCCGCCACGATGGGGTCGGCACTATCCGGGCTTGGGTCGTGAGTCCATGACTTCTCCTCTGGCTCAGCGCCAGGCCACGAGGGTTCAATAGAGGTTGGACGGCCCCATGCGCTCGTGAACCGAGTTGCGCAAGAGGGTCGATGTTGGTATTACTTACGGAAACAGAATAATCTGCAAGCGCACAGAAATACCGTTGTAGCACTTCCACTTAAAGAGTATTCCTAAGGGTATCGAATCCAAGGAATGTGTGTGTATATCTCTTAACTTGTTTTCTAAAGGAATTCAATGGTTTGATCCAAAGCCATATCAGCCTAAGGTAGTTGTTTGCTTCAGGCACGAGTTTTCCCTTGACAATATCAGGACGATTTCCGCTAAGAGCCTATGGCATAACCAAACATGGAGGATTACAAGGACAGCTAGGGTTGTCATCACATGCTTCCTACCTTTTCAATTTGTGGGTCTACGAGATATTCACTGATGGTTTCTAACCTAAGACCATACTGAAGTTCTAAATCACAACTATAATCTTTTCGAATGCAAAGCTAAGACTAGAACCTCTAATGAATTAAAGCGGTGAACCCACAAGCATCTACTGAAGTTAACTAATATGAATTACAAATCAAACTTGAATTGAATTCTGGAAAGTGTTACTCAATCCCGGTAGAACTTCCGTAGAGGTACAAGCGCGGAATAGGGACTTAACATGTCCAAGACTTCTCCTCCTAGCTCCTCCTCACTCTCCTTTTACTTGGATAGTCTCTTGGGCAGCACTAAACCTTTGTAATGGACTACTATTCTCAAACTTGTTGTGTGTGAAGTGAGGGATCGAGGGAGACTATTTATACACGAGTTCAGTCAATTTGGTGCCAGAATTAGCACGTCAATTAGTCCTCACTGCCTTCAGGGAGCCATAGGGAGTCAACACATAGAGTTTAACTGCGAAAGGTGCCCAGACCAAGTCGGTTGAGCCAGGGGGTCGGCCGACTTGGTCCTGGCCTCCCTCACGCTGTGTTTCTTCTGGGTGGCTCACTTGTGGGACTTGTTCTATTCCCACGTGAATCGATGTTGGATTTACTCGGATATCCTTGAGAATGAGTCCACAGATCCATCTGTCGCCACATGTCATCGCCTGATTGGTTGAAGTGTAACTTTTAGCATTGCTCCCTCCATTTCATGGTATTTTGGGATTTAATTCACCTACATGCAAATAGACACTAACACTTGTGAAAATGGTTAGTATTAACTGTAAACACCCTAAAAAACTTAATGCATAATTAAGCTTGAGAAAAGAAAGTGGGAAATAGAAACTAGTGATCACATAGGAAATGGAATTTGAACCCTAAAGTGGAGATTCAAAATCAAACCGATTTATCCTATTCAATTCTGTCAAAATCCAAATTTGAATTCAATAATATGTTTCTCATGAACCAAATATCACTCAAGCCCAGCTCGATCATTTTGAACCCCATTTACTATTTATTTGAATCACTTCATTGGAGACTGTCAGTACCCTGCGTACCGGATACCCCACGATACCACAAGAAGTGCAAGGGAGTTCCACCTGTCAGAGTTGAAGACCTCCGTAGGCCCCACGTGTTACATGACACTAGACCTGCCTCCTTCTTTTGGGTAGCTCCAGCACTACCAAGTGTAATATAAGACCAGAGCTAAACTCCATACTTAGGGAAGCTCCATGCTTGACACGTGGCTAGTGACCTCGAACCTAACCCCAGTAGAGGGAAGCTCCAGTGCCGCCACGTGTGTAGTGGCTCCGGACCTAGCTCCCCGTAAGGGGAAGCTCTAGAGCTGCCATGTGGAGAGCTTCCAGACCTACAACACCAATAAGAATATTGACGGATCTCCAACGGCACGAACATTCAAGGGAAAGTTATTGCTACAGTTACAAGGCCTGATTACGCGTCATTAATACAATATTAATGACACACAATCAGAAGACCCTTAATACCAGTAACGCCACCATTAAGGCGCATTATCACGCTATTAGGGTGAATAAACACACTCAAATCGTGTATTAGGCAATAATAACTGCCGGGGCCACGTGTCGGGTCAAGCTATTGATGTAACAGCCATCCCTTGGTCAATAAAAGGGATTGTGCTGCACGATAGAAAACAACTATTCTTAGACACACACAAGCACCAGTGAATCCCTAATACAACAACACACACCCCGTGGAGTAGGGTATTATGCTCAGGCGGCCCGAACCACGTAAATATTCTGTGTCATCATCTTGTCTAGAATCTCCGCGCGCCCATACCGATCAAAGAGCCTCTGCGGGCTACAATTTAGTAGTACAGGGGGAAGTTTCATTCGTACACTTCGACATTTGGCGCGCCAGGTAGGGGGGTCTGAGATCACAAGATGGTGAATTCCGCCGCAGGATCATCCAATGGCAACAACGCTGAGCAGCCTGCAGGAAGGAATCCTACCAACATCCAACAGCCTGCAGCCACCATTGTCCCGGCGGGCGTCATGCCACCACCACCACCATCTGTTCCGACAAACAATACTGGACAGCAGGATGGGGTACCAGCGTCGATCACTGCATCGATGAACAACAACTCTAAGCACGCGCTTTTTGCTGCGCGTACTCTACTCCAACGTCCACCACCTCCAGGAGCACCCCATGGTGCGATGGAGCAGTGGAGGGCTGATGTTGAACATCTGGTTGCAGCTGTAGCCAATGGCATTAGCAACCAAGGTCCTGCTCCTTCGAGGCAGGCACCTTCACAGCGTCGGATCTTGTCAGGAAGACTTGGTTCGCAAGCTTCACAACATAGGAGATGTGCTGTGTCCCAACAGGTGACTTCGCTACCTTCTGGGGCGTGTCGCACCCACACTGCATCGAGACTCTCAATACATGACATGCGGTTAGAGCTCGATTGCCGCTACTGGCAGCAGGACGACCGTGTACACATCGAGCGTGCTCGCGAGAGGCGAGAAGCTCGGGACAACCCTGTTCCTTTGGGAGTAGGAGGAGGCTGTTCTGCCCTGGCTATGCATTTACGCATGGTCAGGTGGCCATAGAAGTTCCAGCCTCATTTGTCGGAGAAACTCGACAGGACTGTCAACCACGCCGAATTCCTTCAAATTTACTCCACCACTATCCTTGCGGCGGGGGGCAATGAGGCCTTAGCCAATTATTTCCCTGTGGCTCTGACTGGGACCGCTAGGTTCTGGTTCATGATTCTGCCGCTTGACTCCATCAACGGTTGGTCGGAGCTATGCCAACAGTTCACCGCCAATTTCGAGAGCTCCTACACCCGACCCGACACTGAACTAGACCTTTTTGCTGTTCAGCACAAATCGGGAGAGTCGTTGCGGTCCTTTATCCAACGATTCTCTCAGGTACGCAATACCATCCCTTCTATCTCAAACACTTCTGTTATTGTCGCATTCAGACAGGGCGTCCGAGACAAGATGTTGGAGAGGCTAGTGACAAAAGAAGTCACCAGTGTCATGGAGCTCTTCAGTCTGGCTGACAAATGTGCTAGAGCTGCGGAGGGCCGTGAGATGCACTCCAATCCAGCTCCAGAGGCCAACAAGAAGTCCTCCAAGGCTTAAGCCACTACCTTCGGTAGTGGAAAGAAGAAAAAGAAGACCAACGGCAAGAAAAAGCCGTCGGTCGGTGCACCTACTGCTGCAGTTGTTGCAGCTCTGGGTGGTCGGGGGCCACGCCCCGAAAAACGACCTCGACCTTCAACAGAAGACGGCGGTAGTTCCAAGATGTGGTGTCCAATCCACAAGACAGACAAGAACAATCTAGAAGACTGCCGAGAGGTCCATAACTGTGTCGAGCGCTACAATAAGCGCCGAGAAGAAGCTCCTTTCCGCCAGCGGGAAGGAAAGCAAAAAGTCGACGAAGCTCCAGCTAAAATGGAGCTAGGCTTCCAGGACCCCAAGAAGGTTCTGAAGGATATGTACAACACAGTCGACGACGACTCTAACATCTCTGACAATGAGCGTCGGAAGACCCTAAACACCATCTATGGTGGTTCCTAGGACATCACTTCTCACCGCATCCTCAAAACAATGCGGCGGGACATGGCCGCTGCAGCTCCTACCACCAGGGCGGAACCTCATTGGAAATGGATGGACACTCCCATCACCCTCAAAGCTACAGACTGCCCCCGAAACATGATCGAAGCTGGCCAATTGCCACTGATGGTGTCTCCTACCATCAACAATGTCCATCTCTACCATGTTTTGGTGGACGGAGGTGCGGGGCTGAACCTCCTGAGCTATGAAGCCTTCATCAAGATCCAGCTCCGACCCTCGGACCTTCATCCCTCATGACCTTTCTATGGGGTAGGTCCGGGGGCCATTAGCCCGCTCGAATCTATCACACTCCTGGTGACCTTCGGAACTCGGGAGAAATGCAGGACCGAGAAGCTGATCTTTGACGTCGCACAGATCAGCTTACCCTTCAACGCCATCCTAGGTAGGCCTACCCTGTATAGGTTCATGGCTGTAGCCCCTACGGCTATTTTGTGCTGAAGATGCCGACACCTTCGGGCGTTCTCCGCATCCACAGGGACCGTACTACAGGAATCACTGCGCTGGAAGAACTCCATGCGCTTGCAACAGCGCAGGAGGAGGCATCCGACAAAGAGAAAGCTGCTCAACCTCCCACCACTCGTCACCAAGGCTCAACCTCTGCACCACGTATGCAGCCCAGCGGCAACAACGACATACCCGTCAAAGTCGTATAAATTGGTTCCGATGCTGCTTAGACCACCTGTATATCGAGAGGTCTGAACAACAAATAGGAACTCGCACTCATCACTTTCCTCCGAGCGAATGTTGACGTGTTTGCCTGGCAACCGTCACAAATGCCTGGGATCCCTAGGGAGTGATTGAGCACAATCTGAAGATTTATCCCGACACACGGCCTATACACCAGAAGCCCCAGAAGCAATCAGTTGAAAGGCAGAACTTCATCTGTCAGGAGATCAGGAAGCAGCTCGAAGCTAGTTTCATTCGGGAGGTTCATCACCCAAAATGGCTGGCAAACCCAGTCGTTGTACCCAAGGCCGACGAGAAGCTTCGGATGTGCATCGACTACACCACACTAAATAAAGCATGTCCAAAACATCCATTTCCACTACCTAGAATAGATCAGATAGTGGACTCCACCTCCAGGTGTGAGCTATTATGTTTCCTAGATGCCTACTCCGGATATCATCAAATCCAGATGTCTAGGGAAGATAAAAAGCATACTGTCTTCATAACAATAGATGGATTGTATTGTTATACTACCATGCCCTTTGGTCACAAAAATGCTGCTTCAACCTTTGTGCGAGCTATGCAAAAAACTTTTGGAGAACTCATTAGGGACTTGGTGGAGGTGTATGTTGATGACATCATCGTGAAGGACATGAACAAGGAGTCACTCCTTGACAACTTGCAAGCCGTCTTCGACAAGCTGCGCATCATGCGGACCAAGCTGAACCCAGACAAGTGTGTCTTCAGGGTTAGATCCGGGAAGCTCCTCGGTTTCTCGGTGACCCACCAAGGAATCGAGGCAAACCCGACGAAGATCAAGGCTATTGAAGATATGCGGCCTCCAATCCACATCAAGGACGTCCAGAAGTTAACTGGATGTCTAGCTGCACTCAGCCGGCTCATCTCAAGACTAGCAGAGCGCGCACTTCCCTTCTTCAAGCTATTGAGGAAGACCAGGCCTTTCCATTGATCTGAAGAAGCAGAAAAGGAGTTTCAAGAACTCAAGCCGCTCCTCACCACACTACCAATCTTGGTAGCTCCGAACCCTGGTGAGCCTCTACTGCTTTATATTTCTGCAACTGCAGAGGTTGTCAACATGGTCTTGGTCGCGGAAAGACCAGAACCACATCCAGTTCAAGAGCCTAGACCCCTCTAGGAGGATCCGGAGCTACCTGAAGGCAAGTCTAGGTCCCAGCCCCCACGAACGGATCTTCAAGGCAAAATGCTAGAAGATCAACCTCTCTCATCTGAGGGGGTTCTCACGGCTGATCAGGAAGACCCAGACCCATCTGGGAGGGTCAGGATTGAACAAGAAGTTCTGGAATCCTCCGGGATGGTCCGAGAATATGAACAAGAAGGTCTGGACCCCTCCGGGAGGGTCCGGGTCGATAAAAAGGAAGCTCCGGGCCCCTCCGAGAGGGTCCAGACTGTCCAACGGTCAGTGTACTTCATCAGTGAAGTACTCTATGATGCCAAGACCAGATACATTGAGGTGCATAGCTGCATTATGCAGTTCTTATTGTCTCAAGGAAGCTTCATCATTACTTCCAAGCCCACAAGATTTAAGTGGTAGCTTCTGATCCACTACGTTGTATTCTGCATAATCCTAATTCAACAAGGAATATCGCCTAGTGGGCAGCGGAACTGGCAAAATTTGATCTTGAATTCCTGCCACGACAAGCTATCAAGAGTCAAGCCTTGGCCAAATTTGTGGCGGAGTGGACTCCTTCACCATCAAATCCTGGGGGCCCCGGTGAGCAGAAGCCGGAACCCAAGGTCCCGGTCTTCACTGAGCCTCATTGGACCCTCTACTTTGACGGCTCCGTGCAGAAGTAAGGGGCCGGAGCTGAAATACTTCTCCTCGCTCCGACCGGGGAGAAGGTCAAATATATGGTGCACCTTGACTTCAAGGAGACCAACAATATGGCGGAGTATGAAGCTCTCATCTACGGCCTCAAGGTGGCACCATCCTATGGTGTCAAGCATCTGTTGATGAAGGGTGATTCGTAGCTCATCATAAAACAAGTTAAAGGTGAATCCTGCTGCAACAACCCCATAGTAGCCGTTTATTTCCTTGAAGTCCAAAAGCTCCAGAAGGACTTCAAAGTTTTAGATATCCACCATGTTCAGCGTCTCCACAACGTTGAAGCCGACGAACACTCTACGAAGGCCTCAACTGGAGCTCCGGCTCGCGACGGAATCTTCGTCCGGAGGGTGTCAAGACCAACAGCTCAGTGTGCCGAACTGAGCGAAGGGGGCGAGACCAACACCTCGAAGCTGGCGGTCCTGGTGGCCTTGTTACCATGGCATCCATCAAGGGTCGTAGGAGCTGCAGGAAGCTCCGAGAAACCCAACACGCAAGACTCAAAAGCTCAAGTTAGCTCCAATGGATCTCAAAGATCCGAAGCTACTTGGAAGACAACTACGTTCTTGAAGACAGTGTATCCGCTAACCGGATTGCCAGATTGGCTAAAAGATACACACTGGTAGAAGGGGATCTCCACCGGCACGGGGCCAATGGCGTCCTAATGCGGTGCATTGCAAGGGAAGAAGGCCGAGAGCTCCTTGTGGAGATCTATGGAGGCGAGTGTGGGAACCACGTGTCTTCCCGCACGCTGGTCGACAAAGCCTTTCGACACGGCTTCAGATGCAGTAGAGTTGGTAAAAAGTGTGAAGTGTGGCAGTTCCATGTGAAACAAATTCACACACCAGCTCAGTCATTGCAAATAGTTCCTCCTACATGGCCATTCGCTGTGTGGGGCATGGACATCTTGGGACCTTTTCCAAAAGCCGTCGGAGGTTACAGGTTCCGGTATGTCGTCATCGACAAGTTCACCAAGTGGCCGGAAGCTACTCTAGTTGTGACTATCAATAAGCAGCCAGTAATCAAGTTCTTGAAGTCCATAGTTTACAGATTTGGAGTTCCAAATATGTTAGTCATCACTGACAACAGAACCCAATTTACAAGTGCAACATTTCAAGAATATTGGGAAGACCTCGACATTCAAGTCAGCTACGCATCAGTAGCTCACCAGGCAAGTAATGGCCAAGCCGAGAGAGCAAATGCAGGAATATTGAAAGGACTCAAGACGCGCACTTATGAGCACTTGAAGAAACATGGAGCCAACTGGATCGAGGAGTTTCCATCCGCACTATGGGCAAGCAGGACTACACCTAACTGGTCAACTAGAGAGACACCCTTCTTCCTAGTGTTCGGAGCTGAAGCAGTCCTTCCTCCGAAGATCACCATGGGGTCACTCCGGGTCTGGACCTTTGACGAAGCTGCGCAAGACCAGGTCTGGCGTGAAGACCTTGACCTCGTCGACGAGGGAAGGTTCTAAGTAGCTGTTCGGAATGCACGCTATCGCCAAGCGCTCCGGCGATATCATCAAAGGCATGTATGTAACCGACAGCTCGAGGAAGGCAATCTGGTGCTGCGGAGAATACTAACTCATGAAGGGATGAACAAACTTTCCCCCAGCTAGGAAGGTCCTTTCTGAGTGATCAAAGTATCCCGTCCCGGATTCGTTTGCTTGGCAAATGAGGATGGGACCCCGCTTTCTAATCCTTGGAAGATCAAGCACCTCCGTAAGTTCTATACTTAGTGTCACGGAGGTGATTCTGCAATTATATGCAATGTAAATTATAGAGTCTATAAAAAGAGTCGGGTAGGTCCTCCAGGAGAACATCTGGACCCCTCTGGGAGGGTTCGAGAAGTTCAAGCAACACTTGATACAGTCGCGACACTAAAAGTGTAGCTACTTGCCCTGGGTTAGTACAAGATGTATACCATGCTTAGCTTGGTTCCATACCCTAAGTGTGTCCTTGTTGCCCCAGTAATCCAGACCTATAATGAAATGCTTTGTTGTATAAAACCAGACTCCATGTGCATAAATTTTGTGCAGGCTCATTCTCTTTTATCCTTCTCCTTCTTGTCTATAACGAATTGCACAATTCTTTTTGAGTTTTAGTCCAAGTTATTCATATGTTGTACAAGTTATATTGATGATCTTTTTGGATCTTAGCATTGCTACATGGTCTACTCGCCTGAACGCCAAGCCAACATAGGTCCGGAGTGTGCTATCGACTTAGCCTGGTCTTGCAAACTAAGTACGCCACTCTACCTACATTCCGGCATGCCTCAGTAGGGCGGGACCTAAAAGCATTCGGATCTGGAAAGATTATATAAATGTGCTCGTTAACATATCGAGTTTCTTCGGATCTAAAATTCAAACAAGAATAGTAAGTCGCAAAATAGTTATAGATGAGAGGATGAATTTTATGGTTTTTATTGACTTTGATGCATAGGAAAAATGAAAACTCATTGCGATGGTGGATGATGCCAGAGCTATTAAGCTCCGACAACCTCCAATGGGGCCCACCGTCGACATTTTGGACGTTGAATGTGGGCGCCGCCAGAGCTGACAAGCTCCAGAAACTCCCATGGGGGCCCTCCATCCACATGAAGTATAATGCTAATTCAAGTGAAGATGGCGTAACCACCCGAGGGGTTCACTGTCAACGTATTCTACGATTGATGGTGGATATCGTCGAAGCCAATAAGCTCCAAGAACCCCAGGGGGCCCGCCGTCGATGTTTTACGTGTTGATAGTTGGTGTCGTCGGACCTACCAAGCTCTGACAACCCCAGGGGGGCCGGCATCGATGTTCGATGCATTAACAGTGGGTGTCGTCGAACCTACCAAGCTCCAACAACCCCAGGTGGCCCGCCATCGATGCAACAAAAGCTCTCTGGAGAAGTAGGAAATAAACATCAGACCTAAAAGCTACAAGTTTGAAGCATCCAAGTCATCAACACATTGTCAAATCCTTTTGGTACATGTTCGCAATCAAATTGTGTACATCTACTAGAGGGAAAACAAGATAAAGGTCAGTGTATTGAAGACAAGGACAAAATGGAATTCATCACAAAAAGAGTGGATTTCATATATCTGAAGTACTAGATTACAAAATGAAGATTACAGTAAAAGGAAAAAGGAAAAGGTCCTAGCTACTGGAGAATCTAAGTCCTGCGAAAAAATGATGCAACCTTCTCAGCAGCTTCTTGGACGCTAGCCCTAGCAGCATCCTCCTTTTTGGAAACGAGTCCTTCAAAGACCGGATCTAGAGAATGTTGGAGGTCTCGGCTCTTGTAACACGCCAGGACATATTCAGGGACATTCATGGCCAACGATTTCCCCTCAATCTCCAGCTGGTCGGTGATGACATCACCCATCACGTCGAGTTTGCTACCAGCAGAACCAAGTGCCATGAGTGTCTGGTCCAGCTCTGGGGCTGGGCTCTTCGGGCGTACTGGGCTGAAGCCAAGCGGCACCAAAGCTTTGTCTGCATGACCCAAAAAATCCCATACATACTGGGACCGAGTCGCTCTCGAGCTCCGCAGCTCCTCTAGTGACCTTCTGGCCGCTGCAAGCTTCGAACCTTCCAAAGCGAGGCACTCGACCACTTTGGCATGTTGCTGCATACTCTCAACTACTTGCTTTTCACGGTCGATTAGCTCCGTCTCCCGGAGGTGGATGCGGTTCCGCCGTTTAGCCAGGTCCCTCTCTCTGCCTCCTACTTTCCCTTCTGTGGTGGCAACACCAGCTTCTCTTTTTGAGAGATCTTGCCCCAGTTTCCAATACTTCTTCTCTTCTTCTTTGCTTCGCAGATCAAGCTTCTTAGTGCGATCTGCTAAATTTTGCTCCGCCAGAGTCATCTTCTAGGCGAGCTCCTCCTCTCTTTTCCGGATATCCTCCTCCTGTTCCAGGAGTTTGTCTTCCTGTTCATTAAGACCCTCCTGGCACTTGAGAAGCGTCTCATGGGAAGTCTTGAGGTTGTCTTGGCGGTCATTCGCTACCTCGTTGTCCTATTTGGCCTGCTCACATAAAGACCGGGATCAGTCGTCGAGAGCTTTGATCAAACCCTCCTTCTCAGTGAGCAACTGCTCAAACCTTGCAAGTCGGGTCTTTACCCGGTCTATCCAATTCTGTTGGTCTGCCAGCCTTGACTGTGTTAGCTTTGTCTCGAAGTGAAGCCTCTTGCACCAACGCCTCAAGGTGTGGCGCTCTTCTTCGAGAACTTTGGTTTCATGGTCGAAGGCAAGATGAACTTGACAGAGACTGGAGCAGGCGTTGTCAATTGACGACGCCAAAGGAATAGGCTCTGGACCTGCTGGAGTCATCTCTACTGGCACCAAGGGTCTTCAAGAACAAAAAAGAGTCCCACGCCACAAACATGGTTCCATGAGCTTCAACGACACTAGGGCCGCCCTCCAAGAGCTCCTAGGCCGCTACTGAGGAAGAACCCACAGGGGGAACTTCTACCTCCGGACCTGACGCCGAAGGTCCTGCCGCAGGGTCTTAAGTTGCTGGCTCCGCAGATGGAGAGCCTGCCACTGCTTCTTTAGGATGTTCTGGCTCGGGTATGGACACCTTCAGAGCAATTACCTCTGGAGCCGTTGTTGGAGCTCCGTCCAAAGCCACTTCCACCGCCGGCTCAGGCGCCGGTACTTCAAACACCTCCAGCTCAACTGCCAGAGCTTCAGGCACTTCCGGCTTAGTAGCTGGAGCTTCAATTATCTCCGACACAGAAGCCAGAGCTTCAGGAACCTCCGGCTCAATCGCCGGATCTTCAACCACTTCTAGCAAGGGCCCCGGAGCTTCGGGTACCTCCGGCTCAAGTGTTGGAGCTTCCGACATCTTCGATTCCTGCACTGGAGCTTCAGCCTCTGGTGCTATTGCTGGTAGTGCTGCTGGTGCATCTTCAACAATTTCTCCCCCGTGGTCTGGTGCTACCACAGGAGCTTCAGGCGTCTCTTCTGGATCCAAGTCCACGACAGCTGGCGCCAGAGCTACCGTGTCTTCTACCACCACCTGGGGAGGCTCGATGAATGAAACCGTAGCTTCAACATTGTTGATGGCTCCTAAGATATTCTAACAAATCATCCCCGGCAACGGTGCTAGAAATTCTTGTTGGTATTACTTATGCACCATTAACTAAACATCTCCAACTGATGTGTCAGAAATGCTTGTTAATGGTTCTATTGGATCACAGAGTGAATTCCGCAAGCGCACAGAGATATCATTGTAGCATTTCCCCTTAAGAGTATTCCCAAGGGTGTCATTTATTTGATCCCAAAGGATGGCGGGGTAGAGATATAACAATCATCAAGTGGAAAGGGTAGAAAGGTCTAGGTAAGAATCTAGTAAGGATGGATAAAATAATAGTGGAGGTAGTGTGACACACACAAAAGCTTTCAAGTCTAAGGGGGGTAAGAGGATCCTAGAGGTTAGTTAAGGTTGAGAGTTATGGAGGTACTCCTACTATGCTCTATTGTACATATACATAGTCTAATCTAATTATTCATAAGCTAGACCAATAGTGAATACTTATGCTATGTGGTTCAACACATCGGGCACGGGCTTACCCCTAGCAATACTAGGGTGACTCCCGCCAAGAGCCTGTGGCATAGCCGAACGTGGAGGATTACAAAGGACAGATAAGGATGTCACCACCTACTGCCTACCTCTTCAATCCGTGGGCCTACGAGACATCCAATGCTACTTATCTATCCTAGCACCATGCTAGCATATTTAGTAATTACCTTAAGAGCCTAGGCACAATCCATCCTAAGGCAATGAATTGAATCATCATTGAACCAATGTTGATACACAACATAATTATCCATACTAACCTAGTTATGTTATAATTAACTAGACTATAGTGGGGGTCTATAGGTTCTATGATAATGAGATATGTTCATGATGAAATAGTCATAGAAGCTATACCTTCCACATACATGGACTCCACAATCAAACAAGAAATGCTTTGCCCAAGTATATGTATAAGTAGAGACTAAATATACTATCTTTATTATGCATAAAGTCACAAATACAAGAAAGAATACATGAGCCATACGTTTCCCAATGTAGGATTGGGAACAGAGAGACTCTTTACTCCTTTACCAGTTTGGACTTGGGACTAGAGACTCTCCTCTCTACAACCTAACTCCTCTAAGACTATGGATGATAGTGTATACAATAGAGATGAAGCTCAAGTGGTGTGTGTTGAAGTGAGAAGTAGGGGGTCCTATTTATACTAGTGTTGAAGTCGGTTCCCGCCACCAAAAGCGCGCGAATCAGTCACCATTGGCTCCAGGGAGCCGGGAGGAGCCAACACGTGGAGGTTGACTGAGTTTGGTGCAAAGACCAGGTCGGCCGACCCCCTGGTTCGGCCGACCTGGTCATTGCACCATTTCTCGTGTGATTTCTCCAAGTGGCTGCAGGTGGGTCCCATTGATGTATATTGGTGATACACTGTTGGATCTCCTTGGATACTTCTTTTTGTGGGCCATTTGATCCATGGGATGCCACGTGTCATCGCCTGATTGGCTGGGATGATATTTTATTGGATTGGTCCCTCTACATTTCCTCATTTCCTGCATAAAATGCTGCATACACATATTTCTCCAAGTCCAAGTGGAATTGGGTTAGATAGAAAGGTGATGTGTGCAAAAAATGATCAATCCTTCACATAATTGAGTTAAATTGATGGAAGGATTGGTATATAATAGCCGTCAACAAACATGCACAGCTCCAGTAGCTGTAGAAGATGCCGAAGCCTTAGACTTTTTTCTCGACACTTTAGAAATGAAAGGTCGAGAAGATTAAAAACATAATAAAAACAAGATTAGCATTTCAAGGTAAGTTGACGATGCTTACCTGGGAATGCTACCGCCACAGTCGCCGCTGAATCTCTTCTTCTAAGGCCCGGAGTCAAAGCCCACCAAATTTGGTGAGAAGGTAACTTTGGACCTTGGTCGGGTGCCATCTGCAGCAGCTGGAGTCTTCTCAGCCGGAACCCCCCTCGACTAGGAAGGACTTCTGGACCTAGAGCTCACAACCAACACTGGAGCTGGAGTTGACCTGCCGGAGCTTGAGTCCCTCGAGGGCGCTGGCACCGAAGCAGGTATTTTCACCGAAGGTCTCCTTCGCCGAGGCGAAGGGGCTGTTGGAGTTGGAGTAGACCCGATAGGGCTCCCGTCAACATGCCTCAACTTCCTCTTGCGGCTGGAAGATTCAGCTGGTTCCTTGGCTTTACCCTTGCCCTTGCCGATGTCATCGACTCTCCGACTCGTGGCAGGGGCAGTCACCCTTTCAGAATCTCCGGGGATTGTAACCCCAGAGACAGGGCGCCTGTCTACCACACCCAAGTCATCCAATGCAGGCATTCTCCTCCGGACCTCCCTGCTGACCTCCGGAACCATGTTCAGAGGCAGGAAGGTAGCTGGCGGAGTCATGGCGTCACGGGAGACACCTCCAGTTTGAAACTTTTTGGGATGTATCTTCAAAGCTTCATCATCCAAGTTGGTGTTCAAACCAACTACAATTCACTCATGATCCATCTCACTCTTGAATGCCCATGCGGGACGTTCCCTAGTCTTCAACGGAGCCCACATGTTCACCAAGAAATTGCCGAAGACCATTTGGGGGGTCACTCCTCCCTCTATGCATTCTTCGATCCTTTCCAGGATTGGCTTGTATGCATTCGACAGCTTCGGAACTACGTTCCAGACGTCGATGTCTACATTGGGAAGGCCCTCGAGTAGCTCCAGCTTCTCATGCTCCTCCACAGTGAGGATCACCCAATACTTCTTCCAATCATCCCACTTGCCAGAGGAGAAGGACTTCAAGTACTTGAAGGAGCAATTCTTCCGCTTCATGAAATAGTAGAAGCCGATGAGCTCTATCCCCTTGCCGATGGTGTGGACCGTGAAGAAGGTCCGTAACAACTCGATGCAGGGAGGCACGCCCACCCACATCTCGCAGAAGTGGACGAAGGTCGCCACTAGCAAGAGGAAGTGGGGGACGATATGATAAAGCTGGAGGCCGTAGAAGTCCAACAGCATCAGGAGGAAGCTTGAGAAGGGCGGGAACAGACCCACCATGGCGTACGTCGAGAAGTACACCATATCTCTGGTGCGCTCCTTCTTGAAGGGGAGCTTGCCGAAGCAGATGTCCTTATTGCAAGAGTCGCTGGACCAACCCATGTAGGTCCCGACACTCGCCATCTCCTCCTTAGTCTTGACCTTGCTGCGGGGAAGACCCAACTCCATCGCGGCAAAGTGGAGCGAAAGTTGGAAGGCTATGCGAGGGTTGGGAGGCTCTGAGCGCGAGTTTGATTGAAAGCGTGAAGAGTCCCCAAACCATGCAGAATTTTCTTCTTAAGTAAGCCTTCGCAACGCATGGATGGAAACTACAAGGGGACCGAGGTTACGCTCTAAAAAATCTACCTTGCCAATGATGAATGGACCCGGGTCCACTTTGGCGGAAGAGCCGAAGCTTTTGCCCCAGGTGAACCATTGTCATGATGGGTGGCGGGAAGTCCGAGGGTGACAACCTGACAAGGCGCTCGAAACCGATACGATTTTTGTATTGGGAACCAGCGACCTTCAATTTCGTGAGATTTGTCGCGCGGGTATCACCTCCCGCATTCAAAGAAAGCCACGCGGCAATGCAAACCATCACCCCAACTGCACTTTTGAGCCCACAGGGCGGGAATCGAAGAGGGCCCCACCTCCGGTAGAATAAATTAACTCAAAGGGTTTCTCCCGAAGGTGGGCCCAGGGGCCACTGTCGATAACCTGCGTACCGGGTACCCCACGATACCGCAAGAAGTGCAAGGGAGTTCCACCTGTCAGAGTTGAAGACCTCCGTAGGCCCCACGTGTTACACGACACTTGATGGAAGGATGAGTCCCGATCTTCCGATAGATAATGGGTAAGTCGATTGATGGAGATCTTGACGTTGATGATCCGAGGCTCTCGAGTAGACCACGAAAAACCCCTGCAATCATTACACCACTGCTCCGTTGGTTATCAACCATGCTTCACAGCATTGACCTTGCCAAGAAGGCTAATCCCTGCAAGTGCAACCGAGAACACAAGCAATGAAAAGGTAGAAGCAATCTGAATTGCTAAGTTGGGGTCTCACAAACCGATGAACGGCGAAACTGTGTATAACAGATTAATCTAAGCAAAACCCAATTGTTTATGGCGGCCACTATGGAGTATATATAGGTGGGAGGACGTCCAAGATGGTGTTGGGGTCGTTATCTAACCCTAAGACACGAAAATAAGATATGTAGAATTGATACAAGGCCCAATGACCCAATATGGTGGCGCAGCACCCTGACAGATTCTGATGTCGATTTTGTTTCAACAATTCCTGTCAACTCCGAAGGAATTCTAACATGGGATCAGCTGCATTGGAAGTTTATCTTCTACCCTTTTTGCTCATATGTAGAACGTCCAAAACGGAGTTCATATGCGTCCTGGGTGTCCGTTTTAGTGCGAACTGCTCCTGGACTTTGAGTTGGACACAAATTTTAGTTGGGGTCGGTTTCCATCTTCTTTGAACGTAATATCTGGTCCTCCATGCCCCTAAATCTTCCTCCAATTACTCCTTGAACTTCTCCATGGATCCTAATCACAATTAATTTATTAGGTAGCAATGTATTCTCAAAAATATATAAGGAAACATATAAGAACGAGCTCACCTCTGAAATTAATTGGTGTGTGAATTCTATTGATTGCATCTTGTATGTTGAATAGAGTGTTGTGTATATCCATAGGAGTGATGTCCTCATCATCCTCCCCTTCTTCAATTGGAGTCGTCCTCGACTCAAGTTCATCTTCTCTCATGTGTTGGTCCATATGTGCAACGCTATCAAATCCTCTTGTGTGCATCAAAGGAGGAGGCCAAGGTGGTGCATGATATAGTATACCATCTCCATGTTCTCCATCAAATAAGCAAGACCATTCACTTGAGCCAGGATCCCAAACAAATAAACATTGTGCCATGTTTATTTGTGCAATGATAATGTGCATGATCTTATCATTCTGCCCTTCTTTATGACAAGCCATCCTCGGCTTGCTTGTATGTCCAGCAAAGAGGCTTTCTTTGGGGGTAGAATGAGATTGCCCATATTGCACAACTGTAGCGAGCAATGCTCCTCTATTAAATGTCGTCCGTGCTGCAAGAAAAAAATACTAGAAAACTTGACAAAGAATTATTAGTGCTAGTGCGTCCATTCGTTTCACCATGTTGTTGCATCACAAAATGGGATTTCTCATTTGAGCATATGTAAACTTTATGCACCATAAATTCACCACTATCTTCATAGTTGCCTATAGCATGAAAAATATTTATACTTAACAAAGGCAATTCAGATTGGAAAAATATTCTCCTCTCTACAATATTTAGATCACAAAGAGTATCAAATTCAATATAACCCAAAGTATTTAGAGAAGACAAAAATTTTAGCTCATCATTTTCAGCGGTAGCAATGATCAAATTATAAATTTCAGAACACAACTCTTTCTTACCGGAACGATCAGCAGGAAAATCAACATGTGACAATGGTGTATAAATAAACGATTGTAGTAGTCGCTCCTCGAAAATAGCATGATTGGTGGAAAAATTCAGAACATCCAAAACCTTCTCACCTTCTATATTTGTAGAATGTTTTGCTTTATCATTTTCAGCAGTGATTTCGAGTGCATTATGAGTTGATCCATCTAAAAATTTACAAGTGTTGTCGAAAGGATCATTCTCTTTTGCATCATCTATATTATTTTCTATATTGTCCTGCAAAACATTAGACACAAAAGGAGGTACAATAAGAAATTTCTCCTCAAATTGATACACTTCATCTTTGCAATTAGATACATTCATAAAAGTTTCTCGCATACAAATTTTCATATCCTTCCATGTTCGTGGTTTTTCTAAATCATTTAATTTGTTCCACCAAGTTAATGCACAACCTACTAATACACTTGCAACATTTCTAATCTTTCTCCTCTCACACATATGACATCGTCCAAAAATTTTATCCAACTTTATTTCCCAAGCAATATATTCATCGTAACCAAAACCATCATAAGAAGGAAAAGATGGGAGAATGTAATTACTTTCTGTGGAAGGAGTTGTAAAGATGGTATGAATATCATGTCAAACCTTAGTTGATGTTTGATTCTTAGCAAGCAACTCCATCGCCATCTTCATCATGTCAATCATCTCAGCATATAATGCATGATTCTTGCTTTTACCTGACATTGTTAGTAGTAAACAGAAGACAACAAAAAAATATGTTATCCCTATCAACTACAAAGGATAATGGCAATGTGGAAGTGGAATCACACACTCTCAAGCGTCTTACCACACTCTTACAAGTGTTCTTACCAACACTGCAGGTGGCAAACGGTGGCCGGTATGAAGAAACCAATGAAGCGTGGGATGATTGCAAAGGTGCATCGATTCTGCTCAAGAGTAAAGTGTAGCTTGGATGACACTTTATATGTAGCAAGGATTAGCAATAATGAAATCAGATAGTAAAGTTGAATAAGTGTTCAAAGTACTTGTCAAAGTTGCTGGCCTAAATGTGTTCCTAGTAGTTCAAGCTAGCAAGACATGAGACAAAACTAGATGACACAAAGAATGCAAGCACTTCTATTTTTTTGTTATTTTTTCCTCCTTTTTTGTGCGGATTTTGTTTCTTGTTTTGCACTTGCCTTTTTCTTTTTTCTTCCTTTTTTTTTCAGAATGTGCTGCAAAAGAAGAACACAATGAAAAGCAATCAAAGATATCTCGTGGGTCTATCACAGATTTTCTGCTCAATCGTCTAAGGACAAATAGGCATACTTAGAGGCTCCAAATAGAAAACTTACAATAGCAAGATTGTATATATATATCTCCTCTCTAATTTCGATATATGGAATAAATATTTTGTACAAGAAAAAAAGGAGATATTGCCCCCAAAACACAAACTGTTCATAAATTCTAGGTCGAGAACAGATTCAGGTCTAATGCACTTTTGACCATGATAACTCCGCTTTCTGGAAAACCTATGAATACAAAAGTTGTATAGAACTTCTTAATATTTCCAGAAAGAACAAGAACTACAAATTCCAAGTTCGTATGTGTGAGAGATGATCAAACTACTGAACTGAACATAGATGAATCTAATCTAGACGTGATGACGCGATTCAAAAATATGAATTGACACAATGCAAAACTCAAACTAATACCAAAAACACTCTCTAAACCAGTAATATGACTCAACAACGGACACAAGCTCAACAATACCAAACTGAAAATGAAAGCTGTAAAGGCATTGTGGTTTGGACAAAGTAATGAACAAATATATTAAACTGCATGTTTTTTTGTGGCTTTTTTGTGGACTCTATGTATATAAAACAAAACTAATTTAATGGATAGATGAATTACCTAACGGGCAATCTAGAAATCTGATACCAATTGATGGAAAGGGTTTCGGCCCGATCTTCCAAAAGGTAATGGATAAGTTGTTGATGGAGATCTCGACGTTGATGATCCGAGACTCTCGAGTAGAACACAAAAAACCCCTGCAATCACTACACCACTGCTCCATTGGTTATCAACCATGATTCACAGGATTGACCTCGCCAAGAAGGCTAATCCCTGCAAGTGCAACCGAGAACACAAGCAAGAACAAGGTAGAAGCAATCTGAATTGCTAAGTTGGGGTCTCACAAACCGATGAACGACGAAACTGTGTATAACGCATTAATCTAAGCAAAACTCAATTGTTTATGGCGTATACTATGGAGTATATATAGGTGGGAGGACGTCCAAGAGGGTGTTGGGGTCGTGATCTAACCCTAAGACACGAAAATAAGAGATGTAGACTTGATACAAGTCCCAATGGCCCAATATGGTGGCGCAGCACCCTGACAGATTTTGAAGTTGATTTTGTTTCGACGATTCCTATCGGCTCCTAAGGAATTTTAACATGGGACTAGAGACATTAGAAATTTTATCTTCTCCCCTTTCCGTTCATATATAGAACGTCTAAAACGGAGTTCGTATGTGTCCTGGGCATCCGTTTTAGTGCGAACTGCTCGTGGACTCCGAGTTGGACACGAATTTGAGTTGGGGTCGGTTTCTATGAACGTAATATCTGGTCCTCCACGCCCCTAAATCTTCCTCCAATTACTCCTTGAACTTCTTCATAGATCCTACTCACAATTAGTTTATTAGGTAGCAATGTATTCTCAAAAATATATAAGGAAACATATAAGAACGAGCTCACCTCTGAAATTAATTGGTGTGTGTGAATTCTGTTGATTGCATCTTGTATGTTGAATGGAGTGTTGTGTATATCCATAGGAGTGATGTCCTCATCAGCACTGGACCTGCCTCCTTCTTATG
Source organism: Tuctoria greenei (assembly GCA_036927565.1). Classification (NCBI taxonomy): domain Eukaryota; kingdom Viridiplantae; phylum Streptophyta; class Magnoliopsida; order Poales; family Poaceae; genus Tuctoria; species Tuctoria greenei. The sequence continues at coordinate 124,167,548 of JAYESD010000006.1, forward strand.
GCTAGCTCCGGCACTACCACATGTAATATAATACCGGAGCTAAAGTCCCTAGTTAGGGAAGCTCCATGCTTGACACGTGGCCAGTGACCTCAAACCTAACCCCCTGCAGAGGGAAGCTCCGGTGCCGCCATGTGTGTAGTGGCTTCGGACCTACCTCCCCGCGAGGGGAAGCTCCGAAGCTTCCACGTGGAGAGCTTCTGGACCTACTACACCAACGGGAATACTGACGGATCTCCAACGGCACAGACATTCAAGGGACAGTTATTGCTATAGTTACAAGGCCTGATTACGCGTCATTAATACAATATTAATGATGCACAATCAGAAGACCCTTAATACCGGTAACACCACCATTAAGGCGCGTTATCACGCTATTAGGGTGCTTAAACACACTCAGATTGTGTATTAGGCAATAATAACCGCCGGGGCCATGTGTCAGGCCAGACAATTGATGTAACAGCCATCCCTTGGTCTATAAAAGGGACTGTGCTGCACGATACAAAACAACTAAGCTCAGACACAAGCAAGCACCAATGAATCCCTAATACAACAACACACACCCCGTGGAGTAGGGTATTACGCTCAAGCGGCCCGAAACCACGTAAATCTTCTGTGTCATCATCTTGTCTAGAATCTCCGCGCGCCCAAACCGATCAAAGAACCTCCGCGGGCTACAATTTAGTAGTACCAGGAGAAGTGTCGTTCGTACGCTTTGACAGAGACCATATAAATTTGAATTTCAATTCCAACTTTGTCAAATGCCAAATGTGACTTCACATTTGAATCCCTCACATGTGAATTACCCTAGTTGCCAATTCTCACATTTTTCAAAGAATGTTTGAACAGCATTTGAATTTAACAGAGAAGGAGAGGTGCTTGTGCAGTGGACCCACCTGTCATTGTCTTTTTTCCTCATCTGTTTCTCTGCCTCTTCACAGCTTGCCACCGCATGACATGCAAGTCCAGGCAGCTACCTGCCTGCTTGATTCCCTCACTGCTCTACAACCGTGCACAGCAAGCTGTTTCATTCTCATCCTGAACAACGCTGAAACCTTCCTATGCTTTCTCTGTTTTGTCCCTCTCGCAAGAACACACCGGCGACTACCCCCTCGATGCTCCCTTGCAGCAGCTGTTCCAGTCTGAGTTTTCACATCCCAGTGAACAGCAAAAGTGGTGCAACATCACTCTCCATCTACTCCTCCAATTAGTTCATTGTTTTCTCACCTATGTGCTCCTTATTTTGAAGTTTGGCGCCATTGAAATCCGGCCGCCGTGGAGGCCTCCCTATGTTCCAGCGTCGACCAGGCGATACATACCTCATCTCATCCCCTTCTTTGAGACAGAAAGGTGCGCAACTAGCTGTAGAATATGCTGGTAAAATTTCAGCTCATCCCATGCTTTCTAGCCTTGGTATTCCCAAGTCTTCTGATGAAATTCGTGTATGAACAAAGCTAGGTTTCAATCTAAAATCATCTTCCACGTGCTAGTATTTATCGTGTCTGTGAGCTTTTATCATCCTTATGACCAGGTGCACCAACTCAAATTAACAAGAGCTGAGGAAAACCATCGAGGATAGGCTCGGGAAATTGAATTCTTGTAGCCGGCGGTGAAAGTGAGATAGCTCACTGTCAACTTTGTATCTCCGAGTCGTTCCACTGCCTTTGGACCCTCATTCCATGACTCTAGTTCACCAGAAACCTTTTGGTGCAATTTCCCGTCTAAATAAGGCACTAGGGAGGCCGACCGACACGGCCGGAACCCTAATTCTGTCCGCCGCCGTGGGAACCTCATCGCCGGTCATCCTTAGCCGCCGAGGACTATACCATCCTCTTCCCTGTCAAAAATTAGTCAGAGGCGGCAAGACTCAAAGGCCACTGTGCCCTGGCGTGCGTGCCGGCGAGCCGCCTCCATCGAGCACCGCCGTCGCGAGGTGGAATAAGGCTCCTCGCGGGCCCAGGCTGTCAGCCTAATGGCTGCACTACTGGATGTGCTCATATTGATCCGGTGTGGCCATAGCCCAACACGATGTGGCCCCATGTGGCTCCAAGCCCATTGGCTGTTTTAAAACCCGTGGTCCCATTGACTATTTAAATATTCCCAATTCAAAATTAATTCCCATTCTCATCCAAACTTAGAAAATTGATATCTCCTGGAGTATTTGGCCAACAATTCTCAAATAACTTTTGTTAGAACCAGGGTGATCTATACTTTCCAGTGGTGCGCTTGGATTGATATGCACAGCCCAGAAATGTCCTCAATAATTCCATGATGCAAAAAGCCTTTGGAATTTAATCTAGATGTTCTGTTCATTAAAAAACTCTAATTTTAGCCAGATGCTTCCACATGATTCTTTTGAACTCCAATTAAAATGTCAGACTCATTTGACTTAATTTGCTAAGTCAAATTGAGTTCCCAACCTGAATGTACCTGAAAAATTCAAAAATGTCCATAAACATTTTCAGAAAACTGTCCAAACTTCTAAAATCTATGTCTCCCTGTAGAATGCTTAGAAATTTATGAAATATGAAAATTATGTCTGGAAATTACCTTCTGAAATTCATATTACCGGTTTACCTTCTCTAAACAAAAGACCAACTCTTGGGTATATTACAGTTCTTGATTTCCCATGAAAATTCTGGAAATTTTTAGCTTCATTGAATTTTAGAGACCAGAAACTGCCATGAACATTTCTCAAATTTGACCAGAGCCCCAGTCCTGGTATCTAGGGTCCACAGTAAAATTTCCAGCAGCAATGGTCATGATTTCATATACTGAACTGTGTTTCGATTCACTATGTCGCTATATGAATATTAATCCACTTTGCATTTATTCTTGCATATCGAATAGTTGCCGAGCTCGAGGAGACCCTGGAGCCACTTGAAGTCATCACTCAGGAGATTAACATTGACCCTCAGAAAACCCCATGAGTGCTAGGTAGATGATTAAGTGCTCGAGTTGTCCAGCTATGCTTAATGTTATAGAGGCTTCGGTAGAAGTCAAGTAGTTGGAATCTACTAGCGAGTTCAAAAATTGGAATCAAACGGGTTTGGTCAAGCGATAAATTCACCATTTTGAACATGAGATTGGGCATGGAGTAGGAGCATTTGGACATCGGGGCTTGTGAGTTGTAGTTGTGCCTGTGTTGATCAATGACCGATCCATGTGTGGTCCTGTTGAGCTAGTTTGAATATACTGAAGGCATACTGGATATATGAGACCCAGTAAACCGATGTAACTTGTCCACCTTAGCGTCAAGACATAATCCACTGCCTTATAGGCGAGGGTTGAGAGCAGCAAGGTGTAAACCTGCCAGTGGGTACGTCGTATTCCTTGTGGGGACCTCCTGCTCGTAGCGGTGGGATCGATTCGGCATATAGGTAGCGAGTGAAAGGTTGCCGCATACAACATCAGTGGAGTGTGCCTTCGCAGCTCCGAGTGTGGGTGTATTTGTCGTGCTATTCGGGTATCGCTGCAGGTGTATATCGATTCGAGTCGCCGTCCCTCGCGGTTATTGAGTACCGCTTGTTAACCGAGTCTTGATGTCTAGTTAATTATTGCAGTTGGAATTGTTGAATCCTGCTTCATGAATTAATATTGTACTGATACTTGTATGCTCTAGCTCGACAGAAGTTACTTTTTATGAAGCTTTAATCTGCTTCTAAAATCTGAATGTAATGACGAACATTAGGTGAGTCGTTTTATGCAACTAGCTGTCCTATGTTATATGTAAATCCAGCATATAGAGTTTCATGTTTAGTGGAGACACTTAAGTCTTGTTGGGCCTTCGTGCTCATGGTTGCTATTTAATGTTTTTGCTGAATATGACGACTATGATGAAGGGTTCACTAGTGGGGCGTTTGTCAGTACCCTGTGTATTGTATACCCCTTGGGACTGCAAAAAGACCAAAGGAACTTCACCTGTCTGAGTTGAAGACCTGTGAAGACCCCACGTGTCATACGAGACCGGGCCTGCCTCCCATCTATGGTTAGTCCCGGTGCTACCACGTGTATACTGCAACCGGACCTACATCCCACACATGGGATAGCTCCGGGCTAAACACTTGTGCGGCACCCCCGGACCTAACCCCCAACAGAGGGAAGCTCCGGTACCAACAGGTGTACATCTACACCGGACCTACCCGTCCTAGACGGAAAGATCCAAAGCTGCCATGTGTCCAACCGCCGGACCTTCAGCCCCAACAATCAGACTGGTGGATCCCCAACGGCTCGGACCTTCAAGGGGCAATCAAAGACTTCAAGACCCAATTAAGTGTCATTAATACCATATTAATGACACACGATCAGAAGGCCCTTAATACCAGTAACGGCACTGTCAAGGCCCGTTACCACGCTATTAAGGGTAATTAACCTCATTAATTGTATATTAAGCATCAGTAACCGCCAGGGCCACATGTCGGGCCAGGCTAACGGTGTAATGACCAATCTTTGTACTATAAAAGGACTGGTCAATGATACATAGGGGTCTCTCCTCTCGATCTCTGGAAAGCTCTCTACCCTTAAATGCTCAATACAACAACTACACACCCCGTGGAGTAGGGTATTACGCTCAGGCGGCCCGAACCACATAAATCCTTGTGTCTACTTACCATCGTGTTCTGAATCTCTGCGCGCCCAATACCGAACTACAAACTCCGTGGGCTACCAACAGTAGTACCGGGAGAATTACCGGAACCATACTTCGACAGTTGGCGCGCTAGGTAGGGGGGTGCCCGAGATTCAAAGATGGTGAACTCTGCTGCTGGATCGTCCAACGACAACCCTGCAACGCAACCTGCTGGAGGCAATCCCTCCAATTTGCAACAGCTAGCAGGTGCTATGGCTCCAGCAGGAGTCGTGCCTCCGCCGCCATCGTCCGCACCGGCAAATCAAGCTGGACAGCGGGATGGGGCGTCTGCGTCGGTCATAGCATCGGCTAACAACAACCCTGAACACGCGCTCCACACCGCGCGTGCTCTTCTCCAATGCCCACCACCTCCAGGTGCATCCCAGGGTGCAATGGAGTAGTGGAGGGCTGATGTGGAACATTTGGTTGCAGCAGCAGCCGATCGCATCAGCAACCAAGGTCCTCCCCCCTCGGGGCGGGCTCCATTGCAGCATCGGACCATGTCGGGCAGACTTGGTCTGCACACTTCCCAACATAGGAGGCGTGCTACGTCTCAACAAGCGACGTCGCTGCCTTCCGGGGCGCGATGCACCCATACGGTAACTAGGCTTTCAACTCACAACCTCCAGACGGAGCTTGATCGCCGTTACCGTCAACAGGATGGTCACATCCATATCGAGCGTGCTCGCAAAAGGCGAGAGGCTCGAGACAGTCCTGCTCCCGAGGGAGTAGGAGGAGGCTGTTCAGCACTGGCCATGCACCTACGCATGGTTAGATGGCCACAAAAGTTCTGGCCTCACCTGCCGGAGAAATTTGATGGGACTGTCAATCCCGCTGAGTTTCTCCAAACCTACTCCACTGTAATCCTTGCGGCCAGAGGCAACGAGGTCGTAATGGCCAACCACTCGTGGCTTTGACTGGGACCGCTAGGTCCTGATTCATGAGCCTTCCGCCCGACTCCATCAACAGTTGGGCGGAACTGTGCCAATAGTTCACCACCAATTTTGGGAGTTCATACACCCGACCAGGCACCGAACTGGACCTTTTTGCTGTCAAGCAGAAGGGGGGAGAGTCCCTGCGATCCTTCATCTATAGGTTCTCCTAGGTACGAAACACTATTCCTTCTATCTCTAGTTCCTCTGTTATTGTGGCATTTAGACAGGGCGTACGAGACAAGAATCTGTTGGAGAAGCTGGCGACCAAGGAGATCACCAGCGTCACGGAACTCTTCAGCTTGGCAGACAAATGCGCCAAAGCTGCGGAGGGCCGTGAAATGCACTCCCAACCACCTTCGGAGGACAACAAAAAATCCTCCAAGGGTGAAGCCACTACCTCCGGGAGTGGTAAAAAGAAGAAAAAGTCCAACGGCAAGAAAAAGTCGTTGGCCGGCACACCAACTGCTGCAGCTGCCGCAGCTTCGAGTGGTCGGGGCCCACGCCCCGAGAAACAACCTCGGCCGTCATCTAAAGACGGTGGCAGCTCCAAGATGTGGTGTCCTATACACAAGTCGAACAGCCACAACCTGGAAGACTGTCGGGAGGTCCAGAACCTTGCCGAGCGCTACAACAAGCGCCGAGAAGAAGTTCCTTTCCATCAAAGGGAAGGAAAACAGAAATTCGACGGAGCTCCGGCTGAAGAGGAGTTAGGCTTTCAAGACCCTAAAAAAGTCTTGAAGGCTATCTATACCTCCGTTGACGACGATTCCGACGTCTCCAACAATGAACGTCGGAAAACCATTAACACTATCTTTGGTGGTTCGTGGGACATCACCTCCTGCCATGTTCTCAAGATTATGCAGCGGGACATGGCCTCAGTAGCTCCCACAGCTAGGGCAGAGCCGCACCGGAAGTGGATGGACACTGCCATCACTTTCGATGCATCAGACTGCCCTCGGAATATGATCGGAGCTGGCCAACTCCCATTGATGGTATCTCCGACCATCAACAACATCCAACTCCCCCATGTAATTGTGGACGGAGGTTCGGGGCCGAACCTCATAAGATTTGAAGCTTTCATCAAGCTTCAGCTCTGACCTTCGAACCTTCGCCCCTCTCGACCTTTCTCCGGAGTAGGTCCGGGGGCCATAACCCCACTCAGTGCAATTACTCTTTCGGTGACCTTCGGGACCCGGGAGAATTACCGCAATGAGAAGTTGGTCTTCGATGTGGCACATATCAACTTACCCTTCAATGCCATTTTGGGCAGGCCGGCCTTATACAAGTTCATGGCTGCTGCTCATTATGGCTACTTGGTGTTGAAGATGCCAACACCAGGTGGTGTTCTCCGGATCCGTGGAGATCGCACTGCCAGAGTGACAGCTCTGGAAGAACTCCACGTGCTTGCTACAGCGCAGGAGGAAGAATCCGGAAAGGAGCAAGCTCTGAAACCCCCGAGCATTCGTCATCGAGGCTCAACCTCTGCACCTCGCATGCAACCAAGCAGCGATGCCGACATTCCCGTCAAAGTCGTCCAAATCGGTTCCGACGCCGCTCGGACCACCCGTATATTGGGAGGTCTGAATGACAAATAGGAACTCGCACTTGTCACTTTCCTCCGGGCTAATGTCGACGTGTTTGCCTGGCAACCGTCACAAATGCCTGGGATCCCTAGGGAAGTGATCGAGCATAATCTAAAGATTTATCCCGACGCTTGGCCTGTACATCAGAAACCTCAGAAGCAATCAGTAGAGCGACAGAACTTCATACGTCAAGAAGTGAAGAAGTTGCTCGAAGCTAGATTCATCCGAGAAGTCTTCCACCCAAAATGGCTGGCAAACCCAGTCGTTGTACCCAAGGCCGGCGGGAAGCTTCGGATGTGTATCGACTACACTACACTAAATAAGGCATGTCCAAAAGATCCATCCCACTACCTAGAATAGATCAGATAGTGGATTCCACCTCCAGGGGTAAATTAATGTGTTTCCTAGACACATATTCTGGGTACCATCAAATCAGAATGTCTAGGGAAGATGAAGAGCATACCTCCTTCATCACAGTAGATAGATTATATTGTTATACTGCCAATCCATTCGGTCTCAAAAATGCTGCTTCAACATTTGTACGAGATATGTACAAAACTTTTGGAGAGCTCATCAGAGACATAGTGGAAGTGCATGTCGATGACCTCGTCGTCAAGATCAAGAACAAGGAGTCATTCCTTGACACCTTGCAAGCCGTCTTCGACAAGTTGCGAGTCACTCGCACGAAGCTGAACTCGGACAAGTGTGTCTTCGCGGTTAGCTCCGGAAAACTTCTAGATTTCTTGGTGAACCACCAAGAAATAGAAGCAAATCCGGCGAAGATAAAAGCTATTGAAGACATGCGGCCACCAGCCCGCATCAAGGACGTCCAGAAGCTGACTGGATGTCTAGCTGCCCTCAGCCGGTTCATCTCAAGACTGGCGGAATGGGCGCTACCCTTCTTCAAGCTATTGAGGAAGTCTGGACCATTCCAATGGTCTGAAGAAGCAGAAAAGGCATTCCAGGAGTTGAAGCAGCTCCTCACAACCCTACCGACCATGGTAGATCCAAACCCTGGTGAGCCACTCCTTCTTTACATTTCGGCAACTGACAAAGTTTTTAGCATGGTCCTGGTTGGGGAAAGACCAGAACCATCTCCAGTTCAGGAATCCAGACCCCTTCAGGAGGGTCCAGAGCTACCTGAAGTCGAGTCTGGGTCCCAGCTCCCAGACCCTGATCCTCAAGGCGAAATGCCGAAGGATCCATCTCCTTCAAATGAAGGAGTCACTGCCATTGAACAAGAAGGTTCGGACCCCTCCGGGAGGGTCCGGATCACTTCAGGAGAAACGCCGAGTTTCTCCATCCGGAATTCAGAGGTTCCGGAACAAGGTCCGGACCCCTCGGGAGGGTCCGGACGGCCTAGTGCTCAGTGTACTTCATCAGCGAAGTACTCCATCACGCAATGACTCGGTACCCGGAGGTGCATAAGCTGCTCTACACAGTTCTTATTGCCACTAGAAAGCTCCGACACTACTTTCAAGTTCACAGGATTTCAGTGGTAACCTCTTATCCACTACGTGCAATCTTGCATAATCCCAATTCCACTGGGAATATTGCAAAGTGGGCAGTGGAATTAGCCGAGTTCGACCTTGAATTCATTCCAAGACAAGCGATCAAGAGTCAAGCATTGGTGGACTTCGTGGCAGAATGGACTCCCTCTCCATCAAATCCTGGGGGCCCCAGTGAGCAGAAGTCGGAACCCAAGGTTCCGTTCTTCACTGAGCCTCACTGGACTCTCTACTTTGACGGCTCCGTGCAGAAGCAGGGGGCCAAAACTGGAATCCTTCTCCTCGCTCCGACCGAGGAGAAGTTTAAATACATTGTGCACCTTGACTTCAAGGCGACCAACAACATGGCGGAGTATGAAGCACTAATTTATGGACTCAAGGTGGCACTATCGTATGGTGTCAAGCAGCTGTTGGTAAAGGGTGATTCACAGCTTGTTGTAAAACAAGTCAAAGGTGAATGTTGCTGCAACAACCTTCAACTAGCTGTATACCTACTTGAAGTCCAGAAGCTTCAGAAGGACTTCGACGTCTTGGATATCTGCCATGTCCAGCATCTCAACAACGCTGAAGCCGGCGAACTCTCAACGAAAGCTTCAACCAGGGCTCCGGCTCCAACGGAACCTCCATCTAGAGGTTTTCTAAACCTACAGCTCAACCTGCCGAACTGAGCGAAGGGGGCCAGACCAGCACCTCAAAGTTGGCGGTCCCGATGGCCCTGTTACCATGGCGTCCATCAAGGGTCGTAGGTGCTGCAGGAAGCTCCGGGCAACCTAGCACGCAAGACTCAAATCCTCAAGCTAGCTCCAATGCATGGATCTCGGAGATCCAGAGCTACTTGAAAGACAATTTCCTTTCTGAAGATAATGTATCCGCTGACCGGATAGTCAGATTGGCTAAAAGATACACACTGGTAGAAGGGGATCTCTAGCGGCGTGGTGCCAACGGCATCCTAATGCGGTGCATTAAAAGGGAAGAAGGCTACAAGCTCCTCACGGAAATCCATGGAGGCAAGTGTGAGAACCACGCGTCCTCCCGCATGCTGGTCGATAAAGCCTTCCGGCATGGCTTTTACTGGCCTACAGCGCTCCAGGATGCAACTGAGCTAGTGAAGAAATGTGAAGCATGCCAGTTCCATTCAAAGCAAATTCACACACGAGCTCAGCCACTACAAATTATACCTCCTACATGGCCATTCGCTTTGTGAGGGATGGATATCTCGGGACCTTTCCCAAGCGCCGTCGGAGGTTACAAGTTCTTGTACGTTGCCAGTGACAAATTCACCAAGTGGCCGGAAGCAACTCCAGTTGTGACAATAAAACAAGCAATCAACTATCAACTTCTTGCAGTCCATCGTATGCAGATTTAGAGTCCCAAACAAGATCATAACTGATAATGGGACCCAGTTCACAAGATCTGCATTCCAAGGATATTGCGAAGACCTCGACATTCAGGTCAACTACGCTTCTGTAGCTCACCCGGCAAGCAATGGACAAGCCGAGAGAGAAAATGGAGAAATCCTAAAAGGACTCAAGACGCGCACATATGAGCGCCTGAAAAAACATGGAGCCAACTGGATCGAAGAGCTTCCGCCCACTCTATGGGCCAACAGGACAACTCCAAACCGGTCAACTGGAGAGACACCCTTCTTCCTAGTGTACGGAGCTGAAGCAGTCCTTCCTCCGGAAATCACCTTGGGTCGCTCCAGGTCCGGAACTTCGACGATGCCGCGCAGGACCAGCTCCGGCGTGAAGACCTTGACCTCCTTGAAGAGGGAAGGTGTCGAGCAGCTGTTCGGAATGCTCGATACTGCCAAGCTCTTTGGCGCTATGACCAAAGGCATGTTCACAACCGACAGCTCGAGGAACGCGATCTGGTGCTACGGAGAATACAATCTAGAGAAGGGTTAAACAAACTCTCCCCCAGCTGGGAAGGACCCTTCCGAGTGATCAAAGTATCCTGTCCCGAAAGCGTTCGCTTGGCAACCGAGGATGGGACACCGCTCCCTAATCCTTGGAACATTGAGCACCTCCGTAAGTTCTACGCTTAATATCATGTAGGTGAGTCTGTAGCTACATGTGATGTATGTTATAGAGTCATTGTACAGAGTCGGGTAGCTCCTTCAGGAGAACAGCCGGACCTTCCCCGACTCAGAACTAAAAGTGTAGCTAGCTACCTTGGGTCAAATGAGAAACGAAACACACTTAGCCTAGTTCCATACCCTAAGAGTGTACTTGTTTCCCCTGTACCCTAGACCTATAATGAAAGACATCATTGTGTGAAAATAGACTCCACGTGCATTTATTTTGTACAGGCTCAATATTTTTTGTTTTTCTCTTTCTTGTCTATAACAAAATTGTGCAATTCTTAAGAAACTTTAGCTCGACATTCAAGTTGCATTGTCATATCTTCTGGGTCTAAACATTGTTAATGGTCTACTTGTCTGAATGCTGCCAGCCAATATAGGTCCGGAGTGTGCTATCGACTTAGCCTGGTCATGCACCCTCAGTACGCCACTCTACCTACACCCCGGCAGGCCGAAGTAAGGCGAGTCCAGAAACAATCATTATGAGGACATCACTCATATGGATACAAACAACACTCTGCTGAATATACAAGATGCAATCAATAGAGTTCATACACAACAATTAATTTCAGAGGTGAACTCGTTCTTATATATTTCCTTATATGTTTTTGAGCATAGATTGCTACTTAATGATTTATTTGTGATTAGGATCCATGGAGAGGTTCAAGGAGTACTTGGAGGGAGTATTAGGGACGTGGAAGACCAGAGAATTCGTTCAAAGAAGATGGAAACCGAACCAAACTCCAAATCGTATCCAACTCGGAGTCCAGGAGCAGTACTCACTAAAACGGACGCCCAGGACACATACGAACTCCGTTTTGGACGTTCTACATATGAACGGAAAGGGGAGAGGATAACCTTTCCAATGGCACCGGTCCCGTGTCAAAATTCCTAGGGAGTCGTCGGGAATCGTCGAAACAAAATCAAGTACAGAATCTGTCAGGGTGCTGCGCCACCGTACTGGGCCATTGGGCCTTGTATCAAGTCTAAGTTCATTATTTTCGTGTCTTAGGGTTAGGTCACGACCCTAACACCCCCTTGGACGTCCTCCCACCTATATATACTCCATAGTAGCTGCCATAGACAATTGGGTTTTGCTTAGATAAATAAAATCGCCGTTCTACGGTTTGTGAGACCCCAATTTCGCGATTTATATACGGAGTCCAGGAGCTATTTAGGCCCGATCTTCTGAAAGGTATGTCGATTGGGGTGGAGAACTCGACGTTGATGATCCGCGGCACTCGAGCGGTTCGAGTACCCCTGCAATCACTACACCACGGCTCCGTTGGTTATCAAGCGTGCTGCACACGCTTGACCTCGCCAAGAAGGCTAATCCTTGCAAGTGCAATCGAGAACACGAGCAAGAACGTAGAAGACACGATCGGAAATTGCGAAATTGGGGTCTCACAAACCATAGAACGGCGATTTTATTGATCTATGCAAAACCCAATTGTCTATAGTGGCTACCATGGAGTATATATAGGTGGGAGGACGTCCAAGGGGTTGTTAGGGTCGTGACCTAACCCTAAGACACGAAAATAATGGACTTAGACTTGATACAAGGCCCAATGGCCCAATACGGTGGTGCAGCACCCTGATAGATTCTGTACTTGATTTTGTTTCGATGATTCCCGTCGACTCCGAAGGAATTTTGACGTGGGACCGGCTCCATTGGAAAGGCTATCCTCTCCCCTTTCCGTGCATATGTAGAACGTCCAAAACGAAGTTCGTATACATCCTGGGCGTCTGTTTTAGTGCGTACTGCTCCTGGACTCCGAGTTGGATACGATTCGGAGTTTGGTTCGGTTTCCGTCTTCTTTGAACGAATTATCTGGTCTTCCACGTCCCTAATACTCCCTCCAAGTACTCCTTGAACCTCTCCATGGATCCTAATCATAAATAAATCATTAAGTGGCAATCTATGCTCAAAAACATATAAGGAAATATATAAGAACGAGTTCACCTCTGAAATTAATTGTTGTGTATGAACTCTATTGGTTGCATCTTGTATGTTCAATGGAGTGTTGTTTGTATCTATAGAAGTGATGTCCTCATCATCCTCCCCTTCTTGAATTGGAGTCGTCCTGGGCTCAAGTTCATCTCCTCTCATATATTGGTCCAAATGTGCAACACCATCAAATCTTCTTGTATGCATGAATGGAGGAGGCCAAGGTGGTCGACGACATAGTGCACCATCTTGATCTTGTCCATCAAATAAGTGTGCACATTCACTTGAGCCAGGATCCCAAACAAATAAACATTGTGTCATGTTTGTAGGTGCAATAATAATGTGCATGATCTCATCATTCTCCCCTTCTTTATGACAAGCCATCCTCGGCTTGCTCGTATGTCCAGCAAAAAGTATTGCTTTGGGGGTAGAATGAGTGTTGTCCATAATGCACAACCGCAGTGAATAATGCTTTTGTTGTCTCTGCTGCAAGGAAAAAATACTAGAAAAACTTGACAAGACATTATTAGTGTTAGTACATTCATTTACTTGACCATGTTGTTGCAGCACAAAAGGATCTTGCACAATGGAACATATAAATACTTTATGCACCATAAATTCACCACGATCTTCATAGTTGCCTATAGCATGAAAAATATTTCTACTTAACAAAGGCAATTCAGATTGGGAAAATATTCTCTTCTCTACGATATCTAGATCACAAAGAGTGTCAAATTCAATATAACCCAAAGTATTTAGAGAAGACAAAAATTTCAGCTCATCATTTTCAGCAGTAGCGGTGATCAAATTATGAATTTCAGCACAAGTAGGTGAATCCAAAACACAATCATCTTGTACATTAACTTGTTTTCGCATAGGTGTAATAGAGTTATCAGCACACAACACTTTCTTAGCGCAACGATCAGCAGGAAAATCAACATGTGACAATGGTGTATAAATAAACAATTGTAATAGTTGCTCCTCGAAAATAGCATGATTGGTGGAAAAATTCAGAACATCCAAAAACTTCTCACCTTGTGTATTTGTAGAATGTTTTGCCTTACCATTTTCAGCAGTGATTTCGAGTGCATTATGAGTTGATCCATCTAAAATTTCACAAGTGTCGTCGAAAGCCTCGTTCTCTTTTGCATCATCTATATTATTTTCTATATTGTCCTGCAAAACGTTAGACACAAAAGGAGGTACAACAAGACTTTTTTCCTCAAATTGCTGAATTTCTTCTTTGCACATAGATACATTAGAAAAGTTTCTCGCATAAGAATTTTTGTTTCTTTCCATGTTCGAGGTTTTTCTAATTCACTTAAATTGTTCCACCAAGTTAATGCACAATCTACTAATACACTTGCAACATTTCTAATCTTTCTCCTCTCACACATATGACATTGTCCAAAAATTTTATCCAACTCTATTTCCCAAGCAATATATTCATCGTAACCAAAACCATCATAAGAAGGAAGAGATGGGAGAATGTAATTACTTCTTGTGGAAGGTGTTGTAAAGGTGGTCTGAATGTCATGTGAATCCTTGGTTGATGTTTGATTTTTACTGAGCAACTCCATCGTCGTCTTCATCATGTCCATCATCTCAGCATATAATGCATGATTCTTGCTTTTACCTGACATTGTTAGTAGCAAACAGAAGACAACACAAAAATATGTTATCCCTATCAACTACAAAGGATAATGGCAAAGTGGAAGTGGAATCACACACTCTCAAGCGTCTTACCACGCTCTTACAAGTGTTCTTACCGACACTGCAGGTGGCAAACGGTGGACGGTATGAAGAAACCAATGAAGCGTGAGATGATTGCAAAGGTGTATCGATTCTGCTCAAGAGTAAGGTGTAGCTTGGATGGCACTTTCTATGTATCAAGGGTTAGCAACAATGAAATCAGATAGTAAAATTGAATAAGTGTCCAAAGTATTTGTCAAAGTTGCTGGTCTAAATGTGTTCCTGGTAGTTCAAGCTAGCAAGACATGAGACAAAACTAGATGACACAAAGAATGCAAGCACTTCTGTTTTTTGTTGTTGTTTTTTTTCCTCTTTTTTTGTGCGGCTTTTGTTTCTTGTTTTGCACTTGCCTTTTTTTTTTTTCTTCCTTTTTTTTTCAGAATGTGCTGCAAGGGAAGAACACAATGAAAATCAACCCAAGATATCACGTGTGTCTGTTGCAGATTTTCTGCTCAATCTTCCAAGGACAAATAGGCACACTTATAGGCTCTAAATTGGAAAACTTAGAACAGCAAGACTGTAGATATATCTCTACTCTTTAATTTCAATATATGGAAGACCTATTTTGGAAAAGAACAATAGGATATACTGACCCCGAAATACAGACTGTTCAAAAATTTTAGGTCAATAACAGATTCGTATCTAATGCAATTTAGACATCGATAACTATATTTTCTGGGAGAATGATGAATATGAAAGTTATAGAGCACTTCTTAAGCTTTCCATAAAGTGCAAGAACACCAAAATCCGAGTTCGTATGAGCGAGATATGATGAAAATACCGAACTGGACAGAGGTGAATCTAATCTGGACGTGATGACGTGATTCAAAAGGATGAATCACACAATGCAAAACTCAAACTAAGACCAAAAACACTTTCTAAACCAGCAATATGACTCAACAACGGACACAAACTCAACAAAACCAAACTGAATAACAAAGTTGCATAGGCTCAATGTGGTTTGGACAAAGTAATGAACAGATCTACTAAACTACAAGTTTTTTTGTGGCTTTTTTTGTGGACTCTAGGTATGAAAAACAAAACTAATGTAATGGATAGATGAATTACCTAACGGTCGACCTGGAAATCTGATACCAATTGATAAGTAAAATTGGTCCTGATCTTCCGAAAGGTAATAGATAAGTCGATTGATGTGGAGATCTCGACGTTGATGATCCGAGGCTCTCGAGTAGAACACAAACAACCCCTGCAATCACTACACCACCGCTCCGTTGGTTATCAACCGTGCTGCACATGCTTGACCTTACCAAGAAGGCTAATCCCTGCAAGTGCAACCGAGAACACAAGCAAGAACGTAGAAGAAGCAATCTGAAATTGCTGAATTGGGGTTTCACAAACTGATAAACGGCGATATTATTGATCTAAGCAAAACCCAATTGTTCATGGCAGCTACTATGGAGTATATATAGGTGTGAGGACGTCCAATGGGGTGTTGGGGTCGTGACCTAACCCTAACACACGAAAATAATGGACTTAGACTTGATACAAGGCCTAATGGCCCAATACGGTGGTGCAGCACCCTGACAGATTCTGTACTTGATTTTGTTTCGACGATTCCCGACAACTCTGAAGGTATTTTGACATGGGACCGGTGCCATTGGAAATGTTATCCTCTCCCCTTTCCGTGCATATGTAGAACGTCCAAAACGGAGTTCGTATGCGTCCTGGGAATCCGTTTTAGTGTGTACTGCTCCTGGACTCCGAGTTGGATACGATTCGGAGTTTGGTTCGGTTTCCATCTTCTTTGAACGAATTCTCTGGTCTTCCACGTCCCTAATACTCCCTCCAAGTACTCCTTGAACCTCTACATGGATCCTAATCACAAATAAATCATTAAGTAGCAATTTATGCTCAAAAACATATAAGGAAATATATAAGAACGAGTTTACCTCTGAAATTAATTGTTGTGTATGAACTCTATTGATTGCATCTTGTGTTTTCAATGGAGTGTTGTTTGTATCCATAGAAGTGATTTCCTCATCATCCTCCCCTTCTTGAATTGGAGTCGTCCTCGACTCAAGTTCATCTTCTATCATGTGTGGGTCCATACGTGCAACGCCATCAAATCTTCTTGTAAGCATGAAAGGAGGAGGCCAAGGTGGTGGACGGTATAGTGCACCATCTTGATCTTGTCCATCAAATAAGAGTGCACATTCACTTGAGCTAGGATCCCAAACAAATGAACATTGTGTCATATTTGTAGGTGCAATAATAATGTGCATGATCTCATCAAATCGGACCTGGAGAAAACAAGCCATTGCACTTGATTGTATTTACAGTTGTGTTCGACCATAAAAATTCTCGGGAATAGTAAGTCGCAATTGAGTTATAGATAGGGAATGGATTTTACTATTTTTCTTGACTTCAGTGTGCAGGAAAAATAAAGATTTCATGATGATGGTGAATGAAGCCGGAGCTACCAAAGCTCTGACATCCCCTAGGTGACTTGTAGTCGATTTTTCAAACATTGATAGCGAGCATTGCTGGAGCTACTCAACTCCGGTAAAGCCAGGGGGCCATCCGTCAATGTGAAGAAAAGATGGTGGGAAGACTCCACAGTGGGGTCTGCTGTCGACACAGCGCGTGTTGACAGAGGTCACTGCCGGAGCTACCAAGCTCCGACACCCTAGAGGACTAACCGTTGATGCTCTATGCGTTGATGGAGACTGCTGCCGGAGCTACTAAGCTCTAGCGATGGTCACTGCTGAAGCTACTAAGCTCCAACAACCTCAGGGGGCCTTCACTATCGAAGACTTCGGACCTACGCTCTACAAGTTCGAAGCATGCAAGTCTTCAACAACTGTTACATCCCCTTAGTACATGTTCACAACCAAATTGTGTACATCTACCAGGGGGCCAAGTGAGACAAAGATGTTGAAGACAAAAAATGAAATTCATAAAAACTTGGATTTCATTCATCTGGAGACAAGAGGTTACAAAATTGGAGAAAAAGAAGAGATAATACAAGCGGGAGCTACAAAGAGAGAGTCCTAGACCCTATGGAAGAACAAGGCGACCTTCTGGGCAACCTCTGACACGCTGGCTTGTGCGGCTTCTCCCTCTCCGTTGATGAGGCCTTCAAGCACCGGGTCCAGTGGGAACTGAGGGTCCCAGCTTGTGTAGCACGTCAGCACGTATTCTACAACGTTCTTTGCCAGGGATTGTCCCTCAGTTTCCAGCTGGTCCGCGATGACATCGCCCATCTTGGTGAGCTTGTTGCCTACCGAACTCAATGCCTGCAACGCCTGGTTCAGCTCCGGCTCCGGATCATCCGGACGCACGGGATTAAAACCCATTGGCGTCAGCGCGTCGTTGGTTTTGCCCAGGAAGTCCCAAACTTGTTGGGACTCCGCAGCCCTTGAGCCTCGCATCTCCTCCAAGGATCTTCTGGTCGCCGCGAGCTCCGAATTCTCCCGGGCAAGGCGCCTAACCTCTTTGGCGTTTTGCTGAACCTTTTCAGCAACCTGCCTTTCGAGTTTACTGAGCTCCTCCTCCTAGAGGTGGATCTTGTTCCGGCGGTCGACCAGGTCCTTCTCCCGGCCCCGCACCTTCTTCTCCATAGCAGCAATTTCATCCTCCCTCTTGTGGAGGTCCTGTCCTTGCTGCCAGGCCTTCTTCTCCTCTTTCTCGCAGCGTTCATCCAACTTCTTGGTGCGCTCCGTGTGACTCTTGTCCCCCAGAGTTAGCCTCCGAGTAAGCTCTTCTTCTCTCTTCACGAGGTCATCCCGCAGCTCCAGGAGTTTTTGCTCTTCATCTTTGAGCTTTTTCTCCTGCTCCTCAAGGGCCTCCTGGCGCTTGATGAGGATGTCGTGGATGGCGTTGAGCTTCTCCCCGCGATCGTTCGCTACATTATTAGCAGCTACGGCTTGTTTGTGGAACCCCCAAGACTGGTTGTCGAGGGATCGCACCATTCTTTCCCTCTTGTCCAGCAGCTTACCCCAGTACTCCAACCAGACCTTCTGCTTCTTCACCCACTCCTTGTTGTCAGCCAACCTCGACTGTGCCAGCTTGGTCTCGAATTGGGGCCGGTTGCGCCACCTCCTAAGATTTTGGCGCTCCTCCTCGAGGTCCTTGATGTTGTGGTAAAAAGCCAGCTGGACCTGACCAAGACTGGAGCAAGCGTTGTCGATAGACAGCGACAAAGGGATTGGCTCTGGGCCTGCCGGGGTCTTCTTTGCTGGCCCCAGCGGGTTCTCCGTGACAAAAATTGGGTCCCACTCTACAAGAGCGGTCCCCTGAGCTTCCACGACACTAGAGCCGCCCTCCGGGATAGCCTCGGTCGCCGCAGAGGAAGGTCCTGCAACAAAAGTTTCAACCTCCGGAGTTGGCTCTGAAGGTCCCGCCGCCAGGTCATCAACAACTGGTCCCTCGGGCTGGGGGCCGGCAGCTTCATCTAGGCACCCTGGCTCAGGCGCGAGCACCTCCGGGGCAGGCGTTGAAGGTCTGGTCGGAGCTGAAGCCACTTCCATCTTCGAAGCTGGCGCCTCCTCTACCGCCGACTCAGGCGCTGGCGCTTCGACCGTCATGGGCTCGAGCACTGGCACTTCTGCAGCAACCGGCTATGGCGCCAGAGTTTCTTCGACGAACGGCACAAGCACCAGAGGTCCATCAACCATCGTCTCTACCGCTGGGGCTTCATCAACCATCGGCTCAACCGTCGGGGCTTCATCAACACCCGACACCACCATCTGGGCTTCAACAACAACCGACTCTAGGGCCGGAATTGTAGCTACCTTCGGCTCTGAGGCCGGAGTGTCCGTCATCTCATTATCCAAACCCAGAGCTTCAACCTCCAGGGCTGGTGCCGCTGGTACATCTTCATTCCCGTGGTCCGGCGCTACCATGGGAGCTTATGGGGATGAGTCAAGGTCAAGGACCACGACAGCCGGTGCCGGAGCTGTCGCAGCCTCAACCACCTCTTGAGGCGGCGCTGGGATTGGAGCCAGAGCCTCCGCCTGCACAGCTTCAGCTGCTTCTACAGGAACCTGAGCTTCAGCCCCTTTCTTGGGCACCCTGTGGATGAAGGACGAAGAATCTCAAAACACGGTTACGACAAAAAACAATCAACTGAGTTAAAAAATCAAACTTACCTTGGAAGGCTTCCGCTCCAACTAGCGCGGAACCTCTTCCCGGGATGCTCGGGGCCAATGACAAGGGGGCCCGGGGCCACCCCGATGATCAAGTCGAGGTCCTTACCCTAGGCAAACGGTTGTCATCATGAAAGGCGGAAAGCCCAAGGGCGGCGGCCTGACAGGGCGCGCGGAACCGATACGGGTTTTGTATCGAGAACCGGCGACCTTCAATTGCGTGACATCCGCACACTCAAATCTCACCTGCCCCATCCTGGATATGCCACGCGGCGTTGGTTTAACCGCGAACTACCGCCAACGGCACGTTCGAAGACCCTTGAAGACACGACTCAAAAATCGAAGGATGGACCCACCTCCAGCAAAACGACTTCATCCAAAAGGTCTCTCCAAGAGGTGGGCCCAGGGGGCCACTGTCGGTACCCTGCGTACCGTATACCCCTTGGGGCTGCAAAAAGACCAAAGGAACTTCACGTGTCTGAGTTGAAGACCTGCGAAGGCCCCAGTGTCATACGAGACCGGACCTGCCTCCCATCTATTGTTAGTCCTGGTGCTGCCACGTGTATACTGCAACCGGATCTACATCCCACACATGGGATAGCTCCGGGCTAAACACCTTGATGAGTAAAAGGATGATGGATGAGTCCCGATCTTCCGAAAGGTAATGGGTAAGTCGATTGATGGAGATCTCGACGTTGATGATCCGAGGCTCTCGAGTAGAACACGAACAGCCCCTGCAATCACTACACCACCGCTCCGTTGGTTATCAACCGTGCTTCACACGATTGACCTCGCCAAGAAGGCTAATCTCTGCAAGTGCAACCGAGAACACAAGCAAGAACGTAGAAGACACGATATGAAATCGCGAAGTTGGGGTTTCACAAACTGTAGAACAGCGATATTATTAATCTATGCAAAACCCAATTGTTTATGGCGGCTACAATGGAGTATATATAGGTGGGAGGACGTCCAAGGGGGTGTTAGGGTCGTGACCTAACCCTAAGACACGAAAATAATGGACTTAGACTTGATACAAGGCCCAATGGCCCAATACGGTGGCGCAGCACCCTGACAGATTCTGTATTTGATTTTGTTTCGATGATTCCCGTCGACTCCGAAGTAATTTTGACATGGGACCGGTTCCATTGGAAAGGTTATCCTCTCCCCTTTCCGTGCATATGTAGAACGTCCAAAACGGAGTTCGTATGCGTCCTGGTCGTCCGTTTTAGTGCGTACTGCTCTTGGACTCCGAGTTGGTTACGATTTGGAGTTTGGTTCGGTTTCCATCTTCTTTGAACGAATTCTCTGGTCTTCCACGTCCTTAATACTCCCTCCAAGTACTCCTTGAACCTCTCCATGGATCCTAATCACAAATAAATCATTAAGTAGCAATCTATGCTCAAAAACACATAAGGAAATATATAAGAACGAGTTCACCTCTGAAATTAATTGTTGTGTATGAACTCTATTGATTGCATCTTGTATATTCAGCAGAGTGTTGTTTGTATCCATATAAGTGATGTCCTCATCATCTTCCCCTTCTTGAATTGGAGTCGTCCTCGACTCAAGTTCATCTTCTATCATGTGTGGGTCCATACGTGCAATGCCATCAAATCTTCTTGTAAGCATGAAAGGAGGAGGCCAAGGTGGTGGACGGCATAGTGCACCATCTTGATCTTGTCCATCAAATAAGAGTGCACATTCACTTGAGCCAGGATCCCAAACAAATAAATATTGTGTCATGTTTGTAGGTGCAATAATAATGTGCATGATCTCATCATTCTCCCCTTCTTTATGACAAGCCGTCCTCGGCTTGCTCGTATGTCCAGCAAAGAGGCTTGCATTGGAGGTAGAGTAAGTGCTGTCCATAATGCACAACCATAGTGAATAATGCTTTTGTTGTCCCTGCTGCAAGGAAAACATACTAGAAAAACTTGACAAGACATTATTAGCGTTAGTATATTCATTTACTTGACCATGTTGTTGCAGCAAAAAAAGAGCTTCCTCATTTGAACATATGTAAACTTTATGCACCATAAACATACCACTATGTTCATATTTGCCTATAGCATGAAAAATATTTCTACTTAACAAAGGCAATTCAGATTGAGAAAATATTATCTTCTCTACGATATCTAGATCACAAAGAGTGTCAAATTCAATATAGCCCAAAGTATTTAGAGAAGATAACAATTTCAGCTCATCCCTTTCACATGTAGTTGGGATCAAATGCTTAATTTCAGCACAAGTGAGTGATAAAGTATCAAATTCATTTGGTTGTTCTAGCATAGATATAATATAATTATCAGCACACAACTCATTTTTGTTATAAGAATCAGTGGGAAAATCAACTAATGGTAAAGTTGTATTATGAAAAGGTTCATCTTGTTGCTGCTCATCGATAGTATGATTGGTAGCAAAATTCAGCACATCTGAAAATGTCATACTGTGGTTAACTGTAGAGCATTGTCCATTAACACTACTCTCATTTTCAGCAAGAAATTCAAATGCATTATGAGTTGATTCATCAAAAAATTCAGAAGAGTTGTTCAACACCTCACTCTCATTTGCATCTCCATTTATTTGTTCATGTTCCTGCAAAAGGTTAGGCAAAGGAGGAGGTACAACAAGAAAATTCTTCTCAAGTTCATGTATTTCATCTTTACAATTAGATACATTAGAAAAAGTTTCTCGCATAAGAATTTTCATATCTTTCCATGTTCGAGGTCTTTCTAAATCACTTAAGTTGTTACACCAAGTCAATGCACAACCTACTAATGCACTTGCAACATTTCTAATCTTTCTTTTCTCACACATATGACATTGTCCAAAAATTTTATTCAACTCTATTTCCCAAGCAATATATTCATCATAACCAAAACCATCATAAGAAGGAAGAGATGGGAGAATGTAATTACTTCTTGTGGAAGGTGTTGTAAAGGTGGTCTGAATGTCATGTGAATCCTTGGTTGATGTTTGATTTTTAGTGAGCAACTCTATCGCCGTCTTCATCATGTCCATCATCTCAGCATATAATGCATGATTCTTGTTTTTACCTGACATTGTTAGTA
This sequence comes from Tuctoria greenei, assembly GCA_036927565.1. NCBI lineage: Eukaryota > Viridiplantae > Streptophyta > Magnoliopsida > Poales > Poaceae > Tuctoria > Tuctoria greenei. Next base: position 124,190,160 of record JAYESD010000006.1, read on the forward strand.
GCAAACAGAAGACAACCCAAAAAAATATGTTATCCCTATCAACTACAAAGTATAATGGCAAAGTGGAAGTGGAATCACACACTCTCAAGCGTCTTACCACGCTCTTACAAGTGTTCTTACCGACACTGCAGGTGGCAAACGGTGGCCGGTATGAAGAAACCAATGAAGCATGGTATGATTGCAAAGGTGTATCGATTCTGCTCAAGAGTAAAGTGTAGCTTGTATGGCACTTTCTATGTAGCAAGGATTAGCAACAATGAAATCAGATAGTAAAGTTGAATAAGTGTCCAAAGTATGTGTCAAAGTTGCTGGCCTAAATGTGTTCCTAGTAGTTCAAGCTAGCAAGACATGAGACAAAACTAGATGACACAAAGAATGCAATCACTTCTGTTTTTTTTGTTGTTTTTTTTTTTTCTCTTTTTTTTTTGTGCGGCTTTTGTTTCTTGTTTTGCACTTGCCTTTTTCTTTTTTCTTCTTTTTTTTTTCAGAATGTGCTGCAAGGGAAGAACACAATGAGAATCAACCCAAGATATCTCGTGTGTCTGTCGCAGGTTTTCTGCTCAATTTTCCAAGGACAAATAGGCACACTTATAGGCTCTAAATTGGAAAACTTAGAACAGCAATATTGTAGATATATCTCTCCTCTTTAATTTCAATATATGGAAGACCTATTTTGGAAAGGAACAATAGGAGATACTGACCCCGAAATACAGACTGTTCAGAATTTTTAGGTCAATAACAGATTCGAATCTAATGCAATTTAGATATCAATAACTATATTTTCTGGGAAAATGATGAATATGAAAGTTATAGAGCACTTCTTAAGCTTTCCATAAAGTACAAGAACACCAAAATCCGAGTTCGTATGAGCAAGATATGATGAAAATACCGAACTTCACAGAGGTGAATCTAATCTGGACGTGATGACGTGATTCAAAAGGATGAATCAACACAATGCAAAACTCAAACTAAGACCAAAAACACTTTATAAACCAGCAATATGACTCAACAACGGACACAAACTCAACAAAACCAAACTGAAAACGAAAGTTGTAAAGGCTCAAACGTGGTTTGGACAAAGTAATGAACAGATCTACTAAACTGCAAGTTTTTTTGTGGCTTTTTTGTGGACTCTAGGTATGAAAAACAAAACTAATGTAATGGATAGATGAATTACCTAACGGGCAACCTGGAAATCTGATACCAATTGATAGGAAAAGATGATGAATGAGTCCCGATCTTCCGAAAGGTAATGGGTAAGTCGATTGATGGAGATCTCGACGTTGATGATCCGAGGCTCTCGAGTAGAACACGAACAGCCCCTGCAATCACTACACCACCGCTCCGTTGGTTATCAACCGTGCTTCACACGATTGACCTCGCCAAGAAGGCTAATCCCTGCAAGTGCAACCGAGAACACAAGCAAGAACGTAGAAGACACGATATGAAATCGCGAAGTTGGGGTTTCACAAACTGTAGAACAGCGATATTATTAATCTATGCAAAACCCAATTGTTTATGGCGGCTACAATGGAGTATATATAGGTGGGAGGACGTCCAAGGGGGTGTTAGGGTCGTGACCTAACCCTAAGACACGAAAATAATGGACTTAGACTTGATACAAGGCCCAATGGCCCAATACGGTGGCGCAGCACCCTGACAGATTCTGTATTTGATTTTGTTTCGATGATTCCCGTCGACTCCGATGTAATTTTGACATGGGACCGGTTCCATTGGAAAGGTTATCCTCTCCCCTTTCCGTGCATATGTAGAACGTCCAAAACGGAGTTCGTATGCGTCCTGGTCGTCCGTTTTAGTGCGTACTGCTCCTGGACTCAGAGTTGGTTACGATTTGGAGTTTGGTTCGGTTTCCATCTTCTTTGAACGAATTCTCTGGTCTTCCACGTCCTTAATACTCCCTCCAAGTACTCCTTGAACCTCTCCATGGATCCTAATCACAAATAAATCATTAAGTAGCAATCTATGCTCAAAAACACATAAGGAAATATATAAGAACGAGTTCACCTCTGAAATTAATTGTTGTGTATGAACTCTATTGATTGCATCTTGTATATTCAGCAGAGTGTTGTTTGTATCCATATAAGTGATGTCCTCATCATCTTCCCCTTCTTGAATTGGAGTCGTCCTCGACTCAAGTTCATCTTCTATCATGTGTGGGTCCATACGTGCAACGCCATCAAATCTTCTTGTAAGCATGAAAGGAGGAGGCCAAGGTGGTGGACGGCATAGTGCACCATCTTGATCTTGTCCATCAAATAAGAGTGCACATTCACTTGAGCCAGGATCCCAAACAAATAAACATTGTGTCATGTTTGTAGGTGCAATAATAATGTGCATGATCTCATCACACCTGTGCGACACCCTCGGACCTAACCCCCGACAGAGGGAAGCTCCAGTACCAACACGTGTACATATACACCGGACCTACCCGTCCTAGACGGAAAGCTCCGAAGCTGCCACATGTCCAACCGCCAGACCTTCAACCTCAACAATCAGACTGGTGGACCCCCAACGGCTAAGACCTTCAAGGGGCAATCAAAGACTTCAAGATCCGATTAAGTGTCATTAGTACCATATTAACGACACATGATCGGAAGGCCCTTAATACCAGTAACGACACTGTCAAGGCCCGTTACCACGCTATTAAGGGTAATTAACCTCATTAATTGTATATTAAGCATCAGTAACTGCCAGGGCCACATGTCGGGCCAGGCTAACGGTGTAACGATTAGTCCTTGTACTATAAAAGGACTGGTCGACGATACACATGGGTCTCTCCTCTCGATCTCTGGAAATCTCTCTACCCTTAGACGCTCGATACAACAACTACACACCCCGTCGAGTAGGGTATTGCGCTCAGGCGGCTCGAACCACGTAAATCATTGTGTCAACTTACCACCGTGTTCTGAATCTCTGCGCACCCAATACCGAACTACAAACTCCGTGGGCTACCAATAGTAGTACCGAGAGAATTGCCGGAACCACACTCCGACAGCGTTGCCCCTGTCAAGGTACATGGCCGAGTGGGAACCCTGCACGCCACCGTGAGTTACTCTTCTGTGTTGCTAGTGTGTTTCCATTAGCGGGCTGAACGGAACACTTTTGCATAGCTTAGGCTTGAGAGTCGTGCACTATGAACTTATCTCTGCTGTAGTGTATTTTGATGTATATTAATTGTAAAAGAGAAAAAGCTTGTACAATACTATGTTGTTTTATATAATACATTGTACATTTATATGTGCTGCTGGGTGCCGCATCGCCCGACACTACCAAATTACGATTCCTAGAATGTCGAGACTCCGATCCTCACATTAATGCCTACCACTATGTTGTGTTCTCATTTTTATGTTCTTTAGAAGGTGGATTGAAGGTCAAATTTTGCATTTAAGGACCGTCAACAAACTCCTCCACACTTAGTCCTTTGCTCGTCCTTGAGTGAAGGCAAGAAAAACTAAATGTGAAGATACAATTTTGCTATACGTATGAAATAAGCATACAATGTATTTCAACTCATACCTTTGTTGATGAACCCTTTTTGATGTCGCTACAACATCATCTTGGGTGTTTGAGATTTGAAACGGTCTGAATGTATTTCACCTGGATTTCCTACTGCTAAAATAATCTTGAAGATTGCTATATCTTGAAAGTCAAAAAGATATTGTTGTTCCTCTCAAATGGATTCTCTCAATTCGCTCAATGTGTTTGAATTCTCATCTTGGCATGAATTACCACTTTTTTCCCTACAACTAAGTATGACTTTTGCGGGGCTTGGTAGGGATAAAAAGAAGATCCCTTGCAATTTATATTTTACTAAGTCAAAAACTAGATCCTTATGAGGGGACTATGCAAGAAAAACCAATGACTAAGGAATTTTCTTGTGCATGTATTGTGGATGATGGATGAAGATGACCCCTAATTGTTAACTCTTTTTTTGTGCAAGGATGAAACATGGAAATTTATTGTCTCCTTTTTTACATTGAGAGCTCTTTATAGCCATGCCTTCTACTCCTTTTTATGCATCTTTTTAAAGAGAGGGTATTTTGAAAGAATTTGCATGGAGTTTTGGTGATGGATGGATGGAAGCTATGAAATATAGCTAGGGTGAAATGCACAAGAAATTCCTAATGAAAGATTTCATGCAAGTCACTCAATAGGATCAAGAGTTTGACAAAGTTCAATGAACATGCAAGGTGACATATGCATGTGGTTTTTAATATTTGTATCATATGACCTTGTTGGGTATTTATAAATTCCAATGAGAGAATAAGGAAAAAACTCATTTGTGCAAAAATCAAAATTAATTTCAAGCAAGGGGAGATTTATCTATGGTTTTATTTACTAGCCATATCACACCAATCAAATATTTAGATGACATGTTTTCCTAATTTAATTATGTGGGTCCAGAAACATGGTGATGAAACTGAAATACAAATCATAATAATTTCAACTAAAGCAACATTGTGATTGTTCATTTTAATTTTGAGTTTATTTTAAAGAAGTTTTATGTGAATTCATCAAAATTTTCAACTCAATTGCCAGGGATTCATATGAAACAGGGTATAGGAGATTCAAACCAACTTTGTGTAGCGAAATGGGGCCACCGCCAGGTCGGCTGAACCAAGGGCTCGACCGAGCCTGATCTGGCTCCACTACCCTTCTGCTTTGTCCTATCATCTCGTGTGCTCGGGTGCGATGAGATTTCGGGTGAAACATGAAGTTTGCAGGTCAATAGTCCATGAGGGGACTCCTCTCACACACTTGTTTCCTGAATTCTTTATTGAACAAACGCAATGATAGAACAAAGGGAACTGTACTGGTGTTAGCTAAAGCGGTAAGTTCTATTTTATTGAATTCAAAATGGGGGCGCTCGAATGAAAATTGAAATTGAAAAACAAAATGAACTAGCACCCTAAGACTAAATAGTAATTTGAAGATGGAACTTGGGCAAGGTGAGAATTAGAAGGATGTTGTAGCACCGAGGGATTTATTGGGTTCGAGAATTCAAGAGGAATTTGAAGAAACAATGTGAAATTGATCAAATTTATCACGTCGAACTCTGTCGACGGTTGGAGCCGGCAGATCTCCCTACACTGCTAAAGTGATTGGGGAGTTTGAAGTTCGGTGTGGGCGCGCGGAGATTCAAGAAGGTGAATTGGAGTTTGACACAGGAGACATGGGAATTTACGTGGTTCGGGCCGCCTGAGCGTAATACCCTACTCCACGGGTGTGTTGGTGTTGTATTAGTAGTAAGAGCTTATCACGAGTGTATGGGGTGCGTATGATCGCCCGTGAATGTCCCTGAGTGTATCGTCGGCCTGTCCTTTTATAGTACCAGGGCAGGCCGTTACAAGCTAGCCTGGCCCGACATGTGGCCCCGGCGGTTACTAGTATTGATACACGCTTAATTGCTCTTAATAACCCTGTAACGGGCTTTGACATCACCGTTACTGGTGTTAAGATCGTCCGTTTAAGTTTCATTAATATGGCATTAATGACACTTAATCGGGTCTTGAAGTCCTTGGCTCTCCTTTGAAGATCCGGAGCCGTTACAAGGTCTTCCGGAGGTTAGAAGCTGAAAGGTCCGATGATTTGACACGTGGCTGCTCTGGAGCTTGCTGTGGGAGCAGGTAGCTCCGGGGCTACCAGACACGTGTCAGGTCCGGAGCTTCTCTCGGTCTGGGGTTAAGTCCGGAGGTGCCGTTTCGGTACGTGGCCCGGAGCTTCCCCCTTATGGGCGGTAGCTCCGGGTTAGTCGTACACGTGGCGACCCAGGGATTGACCATGTTGGAGAAGCGGGTCCGGTTATGTCTGACAGGTGGGCCTCCGAGGGTCTTCAAACCAAGTAGATGGCTTTCCTTTGAGATTTTTGTAACCTCAAGGGGTGTACGGTTTTTAGGGTACCGACAGTGGCCCCCTGGACCTACCTCCGAGGAAGATCACTGGGGTGAAGTCATTCTGTCGGAGGTGGGTCCATCCTTGCGACTCTTGAACTGAGTCTTCAAGGGTCTTCGGAGGTGCCGTTGCCAGGGATTTACAGTTAGATCCCGCCGCATGGTGCACCTCAGGCGGCAGATGAGATCTTTGACGTGCGGATCTCACACAATTGAAGGTCGCCGGTTCCCGATACGAAAACCGTATCGGTTCCGCGCGCCCTGTCAGGCCGCTGCCTTTGGGTTTCCCGCCGAGTGATGACAACCGTTCACCTGGGTAAGAGCCTCGACTTGATCATCGGGGTGGTCGGGCCCTCTTGTCATCGGCTGGGTTGAATTCTTGAATGGTATCTTTGACTTCCCTGCGGTTTCCATCCAAGCGTTGCGAGGGCTTACTTAAGAAGGAAAGCGCGCACCGTCGGGAGTTCTTTACGCCTCTCATCTGATCTAGCGCTCAAACTCCCAACTCGTGCTTAGCTCTTCTTCTCTTGCCTAGCTGTGCTGCGATGGAGTTGGGTCTGCGCGAGAGTCGCTTGAAGACCGACAATGATTTGAAGAAGGTTCGGACCCTCATGGGGTGGTCCTCGGACTTCTTCAACCGCTTGGTCCGTGCCGGCGGAGAGCTCCCCTTCGAGAAGGAGCACGCCGGCGAAATGGTGTACTTTTCTTCATACGCCATGGTGGGGTTGATCCCACCTTTTTCTTCCTTCTTGTTGATGCTGCTAGACTTCTATGGTTTGCAGCTATACCACCTTGGCCCTCACTCCATTCTCCTCGTGTCCATCTTTGTCCACTTCTGTGAGATGTGGGTGGGCATTCCCCCCTGCATCGAACTTTTCCGGACCTTCTTCACCGTCCACACCACCGGCCGGGGCAATGAGTACCTTGGCTTCTACTACTTTGTGAAGCGCAAGAAGTGCCCATTCAAGTACCTCCGGTCGTTCCCTTCTGGGAAGTGGGATGACTGGAAGAAAGATTGGATAGTCGTCAGGGTGGAGGAGCATGAGCGGTTGGAGCTGCCCGACGGCCTGCCCGGCATCGACACGACGATCTGGAGTGCGGTTCCGGTGCTGGCGGAAGCTTTCAACCCCGCCTTGACCAGGATTCGCCAATGCGTGGAGGGAGGATTGACTCCTCAGGCGGTATTCTGCAATTTCCTGGCCAATAGGTGGGCGCCGCTGAAGAGGAGGGAGAAGCTCACTTGGGCCCTCAACAGCGTGATGGACGAGGACCGGGTTGAGGCCGGGTTGAAGTCCAACATGGTGGGGAAAACCTTGGAGTTCCACCTCAAGAAATTTCAGCACGGCATCGACGTCGACGGTGATGACTTGACTCCACCGTCGGCCTTTCTCCCTCTGAACGTGGAAGTGGAGTTCAGCAGGGAGCTCCGGCGGAAGATGCCCGCACTTGACGACCTTGGTGTCATCGAGAGAAGATCAACCACCCGGGTGGCGATCCCCGCGATGCCCGAAGATGGCTCCGCCCCTGCCCCATAGCCGAGGGTCGAGGTCGTAGGCAAGGGCAAGGAGCTGGCGGATGAGCCGGAGAGCCAGAAGAGGAAGCTGCGACATGCCGACGGAAGGTCCGTCAGGCCCGCTACTCCCGCCTCGGTCCCTTATCCCCAAGGGGGAAGATCTTCTGCCACCGTGGCGAATGTCCCCGTAGTGGGGTCCTTCCGGGACTATACCGTTCCTGCAGTGGGATCCTCCCGGAGCGCGTCTGTCCCCGTGGTGGAACCCTCCTGGGGTGCTAGCTCCAAGCGCACGACTTCGGCACCTGGGACGGTGGGAGCCTCCAGGTCCAGGGGTTCCTCCCGATCGAGGAGAGCCTCGACCCGGGAAACGCCCGTAGCTGCGACAAGTTCCGGGGGGCCTTCTGGAGCTTCTACGCCGACCGTGGCCAGCCCGGAACGTCCAGGAAAAAGGTTTCGCGCAAGCTGGTGCGGAAGCCTTCCAAGGTAATTTTTAATCTTTACCTTGGTTAACTTTTTAATTGTAGCGATTGTTTGTTGATTTTCTTCGTCCATCATCTGCAGCGTCCCCAAGAAGGGGAGTGAAGCTCCACCCTCAGCCACGATGTCTGAGGCCGTGGGAGCTTCTGCTCCTGTCCCGGTGCTGCCCCAGGTGGTGGCTGAGGCTGCGACAGCTCTGGCGCCCGCTGTCGTGGTCATGGACCTCGACGCGTCCCCAGAAGTTCCTGTGGTAGCGCCGGACCACGGGAGTGAAGACACGCCAGCGGCACCTGTCTCGGAGGTTGAAGCTCCGGGTCCTGGTGCTGTAGTGATGGAAGCTCCGGCTGTTGAGCCGGAGGAAATAGTAGTTCCGGCCTCGGAGCCGGAAATTGCTGAAGCCCCGGCGGTTGAGCCGGAGGTGACTGAAGCCCCGACATGTGAGCCGGTAGTCGAGGTAGTTCCGGCAGTTGAGCCGATTATTGTTGGAGCGCCGGTCATAGAGCCGGTGGTTGAAGAGGCGATGGAGCTCGAGCCTCCCTCGGAAGAGGTGTCCCGGCCGGAGCCAGTAGCAGCTCCTGATCCGGAAGCGACGACGTTAGAGGTACCTGCGGCAGAGCCGGAGTGCCCAAACGAAGTCGCTGGCCCTCTGCCCTAGGAGGTGAACGAAGACTTGGCGGCGGGGCCTTCTTCGATGGCGACTGAGGCCATCTCGAAGGATGGCCCTAGTGCCTTGGAAGCTCAGGGTTCCGCTCTCGTAGAGTGGGACCCAATTTTTGTATGTGAAGACCCGCTGGAACCAACGGAGGAGACCCCAGCAGGTCCGGAGCCCATCCCGCTGTCGATGTCTATCGACAACGCCTGCTCCAGTCTGCATCAAGTCCAATTGGCTTTCTTCCACGACAGCAAGGCTCTTGAAGAGGAGCGCCAAACCCTTAGGCGGTGGCGTAACCGACTCCACTTTGAGACCAAACTGGCGCAGTCGAGGCTAGCGGATGACAAGGAGTGGATCAAGCGGGAGAAGATCCGCCTGGAGTACTGGGGCAAGCTGCTGGATGACAGGGAGAGCATGACTCATGCCCTCGACGCTCAATCCCGGGATATCTACGATCAGCCAAAGCTGCCAATAACGCGGCCGATGCTCGGCACGAACAGCTTGATGCCATTAACACCGCACTCATCAAGCGCCGAGAGGCACTTGAAGATAGGGAGAGACGGCTCGAGAATGAAGAGCAGAAACTCCTTGAGCTGCGGGATGATGTCTTGAGGAGGGAAGAGGAGCTTGCCGAGAAGATAGCTCTGGCGGACAAGGGCCTCGAGGAGCGCTGCCAAGAGGAGGAGGAGAAGACCTGGGTACGAGGGCAGGAACTCTACGAATACGAGTGTGCCCTTGTTGCCCGGGAGAAAAAAGTGGAGGCTAGGGAGAAGGACCTGGTCGATCGCCGGAACAAGATCCACCTCCGGGAGGAGGAGCTCAGAACACTCGAGAGGCGGATTGCTGCAAAGATTCAGCAAAATGCCAAAGAAGTTGAGCGCCTCGCCCGTGAGAATTCCGAACTGACGGCGGCCAAGAGATCCCTGGAAGAGATGAAGAGCTTAAGGACGGCGGACTCCCTACATATTTGGGAGTTCCTGGGCAAGGCTAATGACGCGCTGACGCCGATGGGTTTCAGCCCCGTGCGCCCGGATGATCCGGAGCCAAAGCCGGACCTTGCGCTGCAGGTGTTGGGCGCAGCTGGTAGCAAGCTCTCCAAGGTGGGCGATGTCATCGCGGACCAACTGGAGGTTGAGGGGCAATCCCTGGCGAGGAACGTCACAGAGTATGTGCTGACGTGCTACACCAGCCGGAACTCCCAATTTCTTCTGGACCCGGTGCTTGAGGGCCCCGTCGAAGGAGAAGGCGAAGCTACCCGAGCTAGCGTATCGGAGGTCGCCCAGAAGGTCGCCGAGTTCTTCCATAGGGTCTAGGACCATCTCTTTAGCTCTCACTTGTATTTTCTCTTCTTCTTCTTCCTCAATTTTGTAATCCCTTGTCTCCAGATGTAATCTCCTATCTCCAGATGAATGAAATCTCCAAAATTTTGCGAATTTCACTTTTTTTCTTCAACATCTTTATCTTCACTTGGCCCCCTGGTAGATGTACACAATTTGATTGTGAACATGTACCAAAAGGATACTGTGTTTTGTTGAAGACTCATTTGCTCCGAACTTGTAGAATTTTAGGTCCGAAGTCTTTGATAGTGAAGGTCCCCTGAGGTTGTCGGAGCTTAGAAGCTCCAGCATTGTCCATCGCTGGAGCTTGATAGCTCCGGCGATAGCCTCTATCAACACGTAGAGCGTCGATAGTTAGTCCTCCGGGGTGTCGGAGCTGAGTAGCTCCGGCAGTGACCTTTGCCGACACTTGGTTTGTTGGCAGCAGACTCCATTTACATGGTCTTCTCAGCATCTTATATTCAGCGTCGACGGCTGGCCCCCTTGGGGGAGTCGGAGCTTAGTTAGCTCCGGCTTTTCTCTATCAACGTAGACTTTATTTTTCCTGCACACTTAAGTCAAGAAAAATAGTAAAATTCGTTCCTTGTCTATAATTTCGTCGCGGCTTACGATTCTCAAGAAAACTTTAAGTTGAACGCGATTTTAAATACAACCGGATGCGTTGCCTTTTCTCTTAGATTCAACTATTCATGGACCCGCCTTACTTCGGCCTGCCAGGGTGTAGGTAGAGTGGTGTACTTAGGGTGCTTGACCAGGCTAAGTCGATAGCACACTCCGACTCTAGATTGGCTTGGCGGCTTTCAGGCGAGTTGGCCATGAGCGATATTTGAATCCAAAAGAACTGACAATACAACTCAAATCGTATATAAACCGGTCGAACTAAAATTTCTTAAGAATTGCACGTCTTTGTTATAGACAAGAAAGAGAAAAATAAAAATGTTGAGCCTGTACAAAATAAATGCACGTGGAGTCTATTTCACATGAAGATGTCTTTCATTATAGGTCCGGGGTACAGGGGAGACAAGTACACTCTTAGGGTACGGAACCAAGCTAAGTGTGTTTGGTTTCTTGTTTGACCCAGGGTAGTTAGCCACAAATTTAGTCCGGAGACTGTGACAAGTGCTGCATGAGCTTTGCGGACCTTTCGGGAAAGGTCCGACTGCTCTCCCGGAGGAACTACCCGACTCTGTACAATGACTCTATAACATACACCCCAAGTTACTCAAGACTCACCCCCGTGGTATTAAGTGTAGAACTTACGGAGGTGCTCGATGTTCCAAGGATTTGGGAGAGGTGTCCCATCCTCGGTAGCCAAGCGAACGCTTCCGGGATGGGATACTTTGATCACTCGGAAGGGCCCCTCCCAGCCGGGGGAGAGTTTGTTTAACCCTTCTCTGGATAGTATTCTCCGTAGCACCAGATCTCCTTCCTCGAGCTGTCAGTTGTGTACATGCCGCTGGTGATAACGCCGTAGAGCTTGGCGATATCGGGCATTCCGAACAGCTGCTTGGCACCTTCCCTCCTCGAGGAGGTCTAGGTCTTCACGCCAGAGCTGGTCCTACGCGGCTTCATCGAAGGTCCGGACCCGGAGCGAACCCAAGGTGATTTCTGGAGGAAGGATCGCTTCAGCTCCGTACACCAGAAAGAAGGGTGTTTCTCCGGTTGACCGGTTTGGAGAAGTCCTGTTGGCCCATTGAGTGGGCGGAAGCTCTTCGATCCAGTTGGCTCCGTGTTTTTTCAAGCTCTCATAGGTGCGCGTTTTGAGTCCTTTAAGGATTTCAGCATTTGCTCTCTCGGCTTGGCCATTGCTGGCTGGGTGAGCTACGGAGGCGTAGCAAACTTGTATGCCGAGGTCTTTGCAATATCCTTGGAATGCGGAGCTTGTGAATTGAGTCCCATTATCAGTGATGATTTTGTTTTGGACTCCAAATCTGCTCACAATGGATTGCAGAAAGTTGATAGCAGATTGCTTGTTGATCGTCACAACTGGAGTTGCTTCCGGCCACTTGGTGAACTTGTCGATGACGACATACAGGAAATTGTAACCTCCGACGGCTCTTGGGAAGGGTCCCAAGATGTCCATCCCCCACACAGTGAAGGGCCATGTAGGAGGTATCATTTGTAAGGGCTGAGCCGGTGTATGAATTTGCTTTGCATGAAATTGGCATGCTTCGCATTTCTTCACCAGCTCAGTGGCATCCTGGAGCGCTGTAGGCCAGTAGAAGCCATGCCGAAAGGCTTTTCCGACTAGCGTGCGGGAAGATGCGTGGTTCCCACACTGGCCTCCATGGATTTCTGCGAGTAGTTCGCAGCCTTCTTCCCTTGTTATGCACCGCATTAGGATGCCGTGTATCTTTTACCAGCGTGTATCTTTTAGCCAATCTGACTACCCGGTCAGCGGATACATCATCGTCAGGAAGGATGTTGTCTTTCAAGTAGTTCCGGATCTCCGAGATCCATGCATCGGAACTGACTTGAGCATTTGAGTCTTGCGTGCTGGGTTGCTCGGAGCTTCCGGCAGCACCTACGACCCTTGATGGCTGCCATGGTAACAGGGCCATCGGGACCGTCAGCTTCGGGATGCTGATCTCGCCCCCTTCGCTCAGTTCGGCAGGCTGAGCTGTGGGTTTCGACAATCTCCAGACAAAAGTTCCGTCAGGAGCCGGTGCTCCGGTTGACGCTTTCGTCTAGAGTTCGTCGGCTTCAGCGTTGTGGGCACGCTGAACGTGGTGGAGGTCTAGGACTTCAAAGTCCTTCTGAAGCCTCTGGACTTCTATGAGGTAAGTAGCTAGCTGGAGATTGTTGCAAGAGCATTCACCCTTCACCTGCTTGATGATGAGCAGTGAATCTCCTTTGACCAGCAGTTGCCTGACACCGTATGACAGTGCCACCTTTAGTCCATAGATGAGTGCTTCATACTCCGCCATGTTGTTGGTTGCCTTGAAGTCAAGGTGTACCATGTATTTCACCTTCTCCCCAGTCGGTGCAAGGAGAAGGACTCTAGCTCCGGCCCCCTGCTTCTGCATGGAGCCGTCGAAGTAGAGGGTCCAGTGAGGCTCGGTGAAGGTTGGAGCTTGATGCTCCGTCGTCTGTTCACTGGGGCCCCCAGGGTTTGATGGAGAGGGAGTCCATTCTGCCACAAAATCTGCCAAAACTTGACTTTTGACTGCTTGTCTTGAAATAAATTCAAGATCAAATTCAGCCAATTTCGCTGCCCACTTTGCAATATTCCCAGTTGAATTGGGACTATGCAGGATTGCTCGAAGTGGATAGGAGGTCACCACCGAGACTTTGTGAGCTTCGAAGTAATGCCGAAGCTTCCTAGAGGCGATAAGAACTGCATAGAGCAGCTTATGCACCTCTAGGTATCGAGTCTTGGCATCATGTAATACTTCACTGATGAAGTATACCGGGCGTTGAATGGTCCGAACCCTCCCGAAGGGGTCCGGAGCTTCCTCTTCATTGATCCGGACCCTCTCGGAGGGGTTCGGATTCTCTTTGGGGACCTCCGGGTTCTGGCTCGAGGAACCCAGAGCTTCTTCAGCAATGACCCGGACCCTCCCGGAGGGGTCTAGGTCTCCTTAAGTGACTTCTTGTGGGTTCGAATCTGGGAGCTGGGACCCAGACTCGCTTTCAGGAACCTCCGGACCCTCCCGAAGGGGTCTGGATTCCTGAGTGTGGGGTAGTTCCGGTCTCTCCGCAACCAGAACCATACTGACGACTTCGTCAGTAGCTGAAATGTAAAGCAACAAAGGCTCACCATGGGTCGGAGCTACCAGATCTGGTAGGGTGGTGAGGAACTGTTTCAGCTCCTGGAATGCCTTCTCTGCTTCTTCGGACCATTGGAATGGTCCGGACTTCCTCAATAACTTGAAGAAGGGAAGTGCCCGTTCCGCCAGTCTTGATATGAACCGGCTGAGGGCTGCTAGACACCTAGTTAACTTTTGGACGTCTTTGATGCGGGTTGGTGGCCGCATGTCTTCAATGGCTTTTATCTTCGCCGGATTAGCTTCTATGCCCCAGTGACTTACCAGGAAACCAAGAAGTTTTCCGGAGCTAACCCCAAACATGCACTTGTCCGGGTTTAGCTTTGTGCGGGTGGCCCGCAGTTTGTCGAAGACAGCCTGCAAGGTGTCTAGGAGTGACTCCTTGTTTCTGACCTTGACCACGATGTCATCGACGTACACTTCCACTATGTCTCTGATGAGTTCTTCAAAAGTTTTGTACATAGCTCGTACAAAAGTTGAAGCTGCATTCTTGAGACCAAAGGGCATGGCTGTGTAACAGTACAATCCATGTACTGTGATGAACGAAGTATGCTCTTCATCCTCCCTAGACATCCTGATTTGATGATACCCAGAATATGCGTCTAGGAAACACAGTAATTCACACCCGGAGGTGGAATCCACTATCTGATCTATTCTAGGTAGTGGGAATGGATCTTTTGGACATGCCTTATTCAGTGTGGTGTAGTCGATGCACATCCGAATCTTCCCGCCGGCCTTAGGCACAATGACTGGGTTCGCCAGCCATTTTGGATGGAAGACTTCTCGGATGAATCCGGCTTCGAGCAACTTCTTCACTTCTTGTCGGATGAAGTTCTGTCGCTCTACGGATTGCTTCCGAGGTTTCTGATGCACAGGCCGTGCATCGGGGTAGATCTTCAGATTGTGCTCAATCACTTCCCTAGGGATCCCAAGCATTTGTGACGGTTGCCAGCAAACACATCAACGTTAGCCCGGAGGAAAGTGATGAGCGCGAGTTCATATTTGTCGTTCAACCCTCCCGATATACGGGTGGTTTGAGCGGCATCAGAACCAATTTGGACGACTTTGATGGGAATGTCGGTGTCGCCGCTTGGCTGCACACGGGGTGCAGAGGTCGAGCCTCGTTGACGAATGCTCGGGGGTTTCGGAGCTTGCTCCTGTCTGGAGTCCTCCTCTTGCGCTGTGGTGAGTGTGTGGAGTTCCTCCAAGCAGTTACTCCGGCAGTGCGATCTCCGCAGATCCGGAGAACGCCTACTGGTGTTGGCATCTTCAACACCAGGTATCCATAATGGGCAGCTGCCATGAATTTGTACAGGGCAGGTCTACCCAGGATGGCGTTGAATGGTAAGTTGATATGTGCGACGTCGAAGACCAACTTCTCGGTGCGATACTTCTCCCGTGTCCCGAAGGTAACGGGGAGAGTAATAGCTCCAAGTGGGGTAATGGCCCCCGGACCTACTCCGAAGAAAGGTCGAGAGGGCTGAAGATCCGAAGGTCGGAGCTGAAGCTTAGTGAAAGCTTCGAAGCTGATGAGGTTAAGCCCCGAACCTCCGTCTACCATGACATGGTGGAGATGGATGTTGTTTATGGTAGGAGATACCATCAAAGGTAACTGTCCTGCTCCAACCATGCTCCTCGGGCAATCTGAAGCATCAAAAGTGATGGAGGTGTCCATCCACTTTCGATGAGGTTCCGGCCTGACTGTAGGGGCTACAGCGGCCATATCCCGCTGCATAGTCTTGATGACGCGACGAGAGGTGATATCCCATGACCCACCGAAAATGGTGTTCATGGTCTTCCGACGCTCGTTGTCAGAGACGTCAGAATCATCATCGACGGAGGTGTAAAAGGCCTTCAGGACCTTTTTGGGATCCTGAAACCCTAACTCCTCTTCAGCCGGAGCTTCGTCGACCTTCTGTTTTCCTTCCCTCTGTCGGAAAGGAGATCCTTCCCGACGCTTGTTGTAGCGCTCGGCAAGGTTTTGGACCTCCCGGCGGTCTTCCAAACCGTGGCTGCCCGTTTTGTGAATGGGACACCACACTTTGGGTTTGCCACCGTCTTTAGAAGACGGTCAAGGTCGCTTCTCGGGGCGTGGCCCCCGGCCACCCGGAGCTGCAGCAGCTGCAACGTTGGATGTGCCGGCCGACGGCTTCTTCTTGCCGTTGGTCTTCTTTTTCTTCTTGCCACTCCCGGAGGTAGAGGCTTCTTCTTTGGAGGATTTCTTGTGATCCTCCGAGGCTGGTTTGGAGTGCATTTCACGGCCCTCCGCAGCTCTGGCACATTTGTCTGCCAGGCTGAAGAGTTCCGTGACGCTGGTGATCTCCTTGATCGCCAGCTTCTCCAACATCTTCTTATCCCGTACGCCCTGTCTGAATGCCACGATGACAGAAGCGCTTGAGATAGAAGGGATAGTGTTTTGTACCTGAGAGAACCTCTAGATGAAGGACCGCAAAGATTCTCCCCCTTTTTGCACGACCGCAAAAAGGTCCAGTTCAGTGCCTGGTCGGGTGTATGAACTCCCGAAGTTGGCAGTGAACTGACGGCACAGCTCCTCCCAACTGTTGATAGAGTTGGGTGGAAGGCTCATAAACTAGGACCTGGCGGTCCCAGTTAAGGCCACCGGAAAGTAATTGGCCATCACAGCCTCATTTCCTCGAGTTGCCAAGATTGCAGTGGAGTATATCTGAAGGAATTCGACGGGGTTGACAGTCCCGTCGAATTTTTCCGGCAGGTGAGGCCGGAACTTCTGTGGCCATCTAACCATGCGCAGGTGCATGGCTAGGGCTGAACAGCCTCCTCCTACTCCTTCAAGAGTAGAAAGGTCCTGAGCTTCCCGTCTTTCACGGGCACGCTCAATATGGACACGGCCATCTTGCAGGCGGTATCGGCGATCAAGCTCCGCCCGGAGGTCATGAGTCGGAAGCCTGGATACTGTGTGAGTGCGTCGAGCCCCGGAGGGCAATGACGTCACTTGCTGAGATGCAGCACGTCTCCTACTATTGGAGGCGTGTGGACCAAGTCTTCCAGACAAAGTCCGCCGCTGCGACAGGGCTCGTCCCGAAGGAGGAGGTCCCTGGTTGTTGAGGCGTTCGGCCGCTGCTGTGACCAAATGCTCCACATCGGCTCTCCATTGCTCCAGTGCATCCCGAGATGCATCCAGAGGTGGCGGGCGCTGTAGAAGAGCACGCGATGCATGGAGCGCATGTTCCGGGTTGTCATGACTCGCCGACGCAGTGTTTGACGCCGGCGCACCATCACGCTGCCCAGCACGATTTGCTAGAGAAGACGGTGGTGGTGGGAGTGTGGCTCCTGCTGGTGCTGAGGCTCCTGCAGGTGGTTGTCTATTGGAGGGATTGCCCCCAACAGCCTGAGCGGCAGGTTGGCCGTTGGATGATGCAGCAGCAGAGTTCACCATTCTTGAAAATCTCAGGCGCCCCTTCCCGGCAGATCTCCCTACACTGCTAAAGTTATTGGGGAGTTTGAAGTTCGGTGTGGGCGCGCGGAGATTCAAGAAGGTGAATTGGAGTTTGACATACGAGACACGGGAATTTATGTGGTTCGGGCTGCCTGAGCGTAATACCCTACTCCACGGGTGTGTTGGTGTTGTATTAGCAGTAAGAGCTTATCACGAGTGTATGGGGTGCGTATGATCGCCCGTGAACATCCCTGAGTGTATCGTCGGCCTGTCCTTTTATAGTACAAGGGCAGGCTGTTACAAGCTAGCCTGGCCCGACATGTGGCCCCGACGGTTACTAGTATTGATACACGCTTAATTTCTCTTAATAACCCTGTAACGGGCTTTGACAACACCGTTACTGGTGTTAAGATCGTCCGTTTAAGTGTCATTAATATGGCATTAATGACACTTAATCGGGTCTTGAAGTCCTTGGCTCTCCTTTGAAGATCTGGAGCCGTTACAAGGTCTTCCGGAGGTTAGAAGTTGAAAGGTCCGACGATTTGACATGTGGCTGCTCCGGAGCTTGCTGTGGGAAGCAGGTAGCTCCGGGGCTACCAGACACGTGTCAGGTCCGGAGCTTCTCTCAGTCTGGGGTTAAGTCCGGAGGTGCCGTTTCGGTACGTGGCCCGGAGCTTCCCCCTTGTGGGCGGTAGCTCCGGGTTAGTCGTACACGTGGCGACCCAGGGATTAACCATGTTGGAGAAGTGGGTCCGGTTATGTCTGACAGGTGGGCCTCCAAGGGTCTTCAAACCAAGTAGATGGCTTTCCTTTGAGATTTTTGTAACCTCAAGGGGTGTACGGTTTTTAGGGTACCGACAAACTCCTTTCCAAATTCTCGTGGGAATCTAAGAAGATTTTGAGACGGTGCCATTCACTTTAAATAGATGTCCTTTATCATTTTGGAGTGTGATGGCTCCATGAGATGAAGTCTCTATTACAGTAAATGCTTCTTCCAATTTACTTCATAACTTCTCATGTTCGAAGAATTTTACCCTAGAGTTAAAGGGCAGAACTTTATCTTCAAGCTTAGACTCTTTTGGTGTAATTTTTTTGTCATGTGACCTCTTGGTTCTTTCCTTATTATCTTGACACTATGATACGCCTTATCCCACCATTCCCCATGTTCAGAAATTTGTCTTAAACAGTGCTTTCCGGCCTCAATGAGATTCATGTTTCACCTTTTTATGGCCCAATATACTCTATGTTCCAACTCTAAAGGAAGATGTCAAGTCTTACCAAAAACGAGTTGGAAATGAGACATGCCAATGGGTGTCTTATATGCAGTACGGTATGACCACAATGCATCGGGTAGCTTGTGCTTCCAAACCATTCCCATTTTCAAGATAGTCTTTTGCAGAACATTCTTGATTATCTTATTGGGTATTTTTTCTTGATCGCTTGTTTGTGGGTGGTATGAAGTGACAATGTTATGCTGGACTCCAAGCTCCCTTAAAAAGTTCTGGAAGGTCTCATCAATGAAATGAGACCCTCTTTCCCTTGTAACCATTTCGGTAGTGCTAAAGCGTGGGATAATGATCTCATGGAACATTTTTCTAGCTTTCTTGGAATCGACATTTTTGCAAGGCAATGCCTCTACCCATTCTGACATGTAATTGACTGCCAACAGAAATATGCTCACAATAATAGAACTTTAGAACAGATCCTATGAAGTCAATACTCCGAATAATTTGACTTTGAGATTATATGTGAGGGGCATGACACTGCAAGTAGTGATTCATCCATGCTTTTGTCATTTCCAACATCGGCGAACGAATTCCTCGGTATCTTCATACATATAAGACCAATACAATCTATTTTGCCAGATCTTTGCCTGTGTACAGTAAACACTGTAATGGCCTCCATTGAGGCTACCATGACATTTTTCAATGATTTTGGTGCCTTTAATTATGTGGACACACCTTCTAAGAAGACCGTCGGCACATACTCGTAGAGATATGGGTTGTCCCATAGGTGTCTACAACTCTCATAAATAAGTTTCTTTTTATTTTCCCCTGGTGGTATGTATCCTGTGACCATGGACTTCACGATGTCCACATACCAAGGTTGAGAGTCGGTCACCTTGAGCAGCATGTCATCACGTATGAAGTCATTTATGGGTATGTCCATGGCTTGAGTGACTCCCATACATGAGAGTTGATCAGCGATGGAATTCTCCACTCCCTTTTATCCTTAATTTCGAAAAAGAATTCTTGGAGTAGGAGAATCCATTGGGTTAGCCTTGGTTTATCATCCTTTTTGGTGAGCAAAAGTTTCAAGGCTGCATGGTCCATGTATACTATGACCTTGGCTCCAACCAAATAGGATTTAAACTTGTCTATAGCAAAGCCAACTACCAGGAGCTCTTTTGTGTTGTGACATAATTGAGTTGTGCTACTGTTAGAGTCTTGCTAGCGTAGGCCTAGGATTGCACCAATAGAAAAATCGTTGGCATCACACATGATTTCAAATGGAAGGGTCCAATTAGGATGTTGAATGATTGAAGCTGAGATAAGTGCATTTTTAAGAGTTTTAAAAGATTTGAGGCACTCCTCATGGAAATCAAAGGGAGCTTCCTTATCTAACAGGTTGGTGAGGGGTCTAGCAATTTTGGAGAAATCCTTGATAAATCGTTGATAGAACCCCACATGATCTAGGAAGCTGCAGATTCGTCTTATGTTGATAGGAGGTGGAAGTTGTTCAATAACTTCAATCTTTACTTTGCCCACCTCTATTCCCCTCCCGGGTACTAAGTCTCCAAGAAAGATGCATTCACGAACCATAAAGTGACACCTTTCCTAATTAAGTATCGGGTCTTTCTTTTGGCATCTTTTTAGGACCTTGTCTAAATTTTGCGGACAATGATTGAATGTTTTTCCGTAGATGGAGAAATAATCCATGAAAACTTTCATGATCTCCTCAATCATGTCGGGAAAAATAGACATCATGTGCCTTTGAAAAGATGCTGGTGCATTACACAGTCCAAAAGTCATTTGCTGGTATTCATATGTTCCATACGGACATGTGAAAGTTGTCTTACTTTGATCATCGAGATTGATGTGAATTTGAGGATAGCCCAAATATCCATCAAGGAAACAAAAGAAGGCATGTTTTGTCAACCGCTATAACATCTCATCGATGAAGGATAGTGGAAAATGGTCCTTCCTAGTTGCCTTGTTAAGTTTTTGTTAGTCTATGCACATTCTCTATCGCGTGATGGTTCATTGAGGAAATAATACATTCTTCTCATTTTGAACAACAATCATTCCTCCCTTGTTTGGCACTACTTGAAATGGGTTGACCCACTCACTATGGCTCTGTTTGGTTTTGCTTATTTGAGTCTCGCTTATCTTATGAGCACGATTTACTAATAAGTCACAGGCTGGATAATCTGCTTATTAGAGAGACAGGGTGTTTGGTAAAGCTGTTTTTTTCAGTGGATTATTCACGCCTTGGCTGCTATATCCGATCACCCCTCCAAGCTCATTAGAGGAGCATAACATGGAGAGATCATGCCGCAAAGAAGGAGATGGAGGAGAGGTTTTAGCTGCGCCAGCAACGGAGAGGGCGGCAACAGATGGAGCAGGGGTCCAGTAGCGACGCCAGTGGAGAGAGGAGAGTTCGACATCAGCGTGAAGAGAGAGGTAGAGGCCGGCAGCACCAGAGAAGCCGCTGCCGGTAGAGGAGTCGGCAACGGCTATGGCAGGCAACGGACAATCAGGCGGGGAAGAAAGGGTACCGACGGAAAAGATCGCTTGATTCTCCATATCGTGAGTCCAGAGTCGCGATTTATAGAAGCAAAGTTCCTGTTGTTTTGTGATTTTCCTAATAATCGGCTTACCAGATGAGCGAGATTTAAGCAAACCGTTTGGTTGGGATTTTTGCTTATTTTTATCCATAAGTCGATTATAATTGGAACCAAACAGGACCTATGAGAAATGGGATAAATAATCTTGGCATGAAGAAGTTTCAAGACCTCCTTCACAACTTCACACATTGCATTATTGAAGCTCCGTTGAAACTCCCGTGAGGGGGTACTCTCAGGGTCAATGGGAATGCGATGGGTGCAAAGAGAAGTGCTGATTCCCTTGTGGTCTTGGAGTGAGTATCCAAAGACAGTCCTATGCTTTTCTAATATGGCTATGAGTTTGAGAGTTTCTTCATCTTCAAGCACTTCCCCTTATAGATTATACCCAAGGATATCGAATCCAAGGAACATGTGCGAATATGATAGGAAAAAAGGTTTAGTCCCGATCTTCCGAAAGTTAATGATAAGTCGATTGATGGAGATCTCGACGTTGATGATCCGAGGCTCTCGAGTAGAACACGAACAACCTCTGCAATCACTACACCACCGCTCCGTTGGTTATCAACCTTGCTGCACACAATTGACCTCGCTAAGAAGGCTAATCCCTGCAAGCGCAACCGAGAACACAAGCAAGAACGTAGAAGACACAATCTGAAATCGTGAAGTTGGGGTTTCACAAACCATAGAACGGCGATATTATAAATCTAAGCAAAATCCAATTGTTCATGGCGGCTACTATGGAGTATATATAGGTGGGAGGACGTCCAAGGGGGTGTTGGGGTCGTGACCTAACCCTAACACGCGAAAATAATGGACTTAGACTTGATACAAGGCCCAATGGCCCAATACGGTGGCGCAGCACCCTGACAGATTCTGTACTTGATTTTGTTTTGACTATTCACATCGACTCCGAAAGAATTTTGACATGGCACCGGCGCCATTGTAAATTTTATCCTCTCCCCTTTCCGTGCATATGTAGAATGTCCAAAATGGAGTTTGTATGCGTCCTGGGCGTCCGTTTTAGTGCGTACTGCTCCTGGACTCCGAGTTGGATACGATTTGGAGTTTGGTTCGGTTTCCATCTTCTTTGAACGAATTCTCTGGTCCTCCACGTCCCTAATACTTCCTCCAAGTACTCCTTGAATCTCTCCATGGATCCTAATCATAATTAAATCATTAGGTAGCAATCTATGCTCAAAAACATATAAGGAAATATATAAGAATGAGCTCACTTCTGAAATTAATTGTTGTGTATGAACTCTATTGATTGCATCTTGTATATTCAATGGAGTATTGTTTGTATCCATAGAAGTGATGTTCTCATCATCTTCCCATTCTTGAATTGGAGTCGTCCTCGACTCAAGTTTATCTCCTCTCATGTGTTGGTCCAAATGTGCAACGCCATCAAATCTTCTTGTATGCATGAATGGAGGAGGCCAAGTTGGTGGACAACATAGTGCGCCATCTTGATCTTGTCCATCAAATAAGAGTGCATATTCACTTGAGCCAGGATCCCAAACAAATAAACATTGTGTCATGTTTGTAGGTGCAATAATAATATGCATGATCTCATCAGAATATCTCCTAACTTGTTCTCCCAAAGACACAATTTGTTTCGTAGGTAAGGATTGAGAGGATTTTAATAGTTTCATCCTAAGCCATAGTAGCCTATGGTACTTATTTGCTTCGTGCACGGGATTACTCCTGTCGGTACTCTGCATATTGGGTACCCCTTGGTACCTTAAACCGAAGGATATACGCGTCCTACAGTACTAGATCTGCCTCCCTCCTTAGCATGGCTCCGGTGTTGCCACGTGCCCAAAAGAGCCAGAGCTGCCTCCCCCGATTGGGAAGCTCCGATGCTACCATATGTCCTGCAGGGCCGGACCTACCTCCTTCCTCAGGGAAGCCCCACCACTGCCACATGTCCAGTAGCACATGACCTATCCCCCAGTAGAGAGGAGCTCCGGAGCTGCCATGTGTCACACGCCCGGACCTAAGTCTGCAACAGGAAGGCATCGGGATCTCCAACGACACATACATTCAAGGGCTATTAATTGGCCATTACAAGGCCTGGTTAACATGTCATTAATGATATATTAATGATGCATGATCAGAAGACTATCAAGACTGGTAACGCTGCTGTTAAGGCATGTTATTACAATATTAACCACCATTAACACCATAGGTCGTGTATAGGGCGGTTTATTACAGCCAGGGCCACATGTCGGACCATTGCGCACACTGTAACAGCTAGTCCTTGGCATGTAAAACGGTTGCGCTACACGATAGAAGACAAGTGATCTCAGACACATACAAGCTCAGCTAAGCTCAAACAATCTATACACACCCCGTGGAGAAGGATATTACGCTTAGGCGGCCCAAACCACATAAAAACTTCGGTGTTCACCCTTGTGCTTGATCTTGATTAGCGCCTGCCTAAATATGAACCTTCACGGACTACTCCTTAGTAGTATTGGGGGAAGTGTCCTAGTTCACACTTTGACATTTGGTGCACCAGGTATGGGCTTTATCTCAAGATCTCCAAGATGCTGAATTCCGCTGCTTCATCCAATAGACCGGCTGCACAGGTTGTTGGAGAAATCCCTCCAATGTTTAGTAGCCATCCAATGTTGCTGTCCCAGTGGGTGTTGTTCCACCACCACCACCATCTGTTGCAGCAGCCAATGTTGGACAGCAAGATGGTGAATTCATGTCAGTCACAACATTGACGAACAACCTGCAGAACACGTTGAATGCAGCGCAAACTCTACTTCAGCATCCTCCGGTGCCAGGAGCTCCTTTGGCCATGCCGGAACAGTGGCACACTGACATTGAGCACCTGGTTACAGCAACATCCACTGCGCACAAGAACCAGGGTCTGCCCCATGCAGGGCAGGCACCTTCACGTAATAGGACATTGTATGGAAGGCTTGGTCCTGCGGCATTGAAACCCAGAAGACATTCGCCCTCTTAGCACGTGACGTCACTACCCTCTGGGACACGTCGTACTCATACGGCGTCGAGTCTCCCAACTCAGGACCTCCAGTCGCAGCTTGACCGTAGGTACATGAGACGGGATGGTCGCGTCAACATTGAGAGTGAGTCGCTCGTGTGTAGTATCAAAGATCATGTGAAAAGCTAACAAAGAGTGTGAATGGTAGATTAAAACTTTTTTAGCGGAAGCATTGAAAACCACTCGGCGGAAAATTGATCTATTAAAGAATTCGTGTGTGCGACTAACCTAAACGTTTTCAACCATGAAAAAAGTAGTAGATATTGTAGATAATCATGTCATGAAGACAAGACAATAAGAACCACAGAAAACCATCGAGAAAAACTCATGTTACAATCTAAAGATTGAACAAAGATCAATCTGTTCTACTCGAGAAAAATCAGATCTGCAACGCTAAAAACTCGTGTAGATACAAAACCACAAATCCAATGACCGTGTAATTTTTACAGATGATATATAATCAAGTTGTGAAGACAACCCAAAATAATCACGTCAATTGGATCTATAAAACTCGAGTTATGATAAAACCACTAAAGCAAGGTAGTGTTGTGCAGAAACTCGACGAGAAAAACTTGTTTGAAACAAGTCAGACGAACAGGGCACAAAAGCTCCTTTAGACTATGAATTTTTTTTTTGATCAAAAGACAAAAGGAACAGCCCCAAAGTAGTCTACCACGAGCTCTGGCCTCCCTTGCTTATATAACCAGCCCTTAGGCCAACCCAATCTTAACTAGGACTCAAATCCTACTCAATTCATGAATCGAAACTTTCCATAATAGCTCTAGACTCTTCTATACGCAGATAGAAGCAATCTTAAGAATTCCAAACATGTTAGAAATGTATCCCACATTCCTAAAACAACTCATCTTCATGATCCACAAGAAATCCTTTCATAACCAATTTTGATCTTTCCATATTTGAGTCAAACCCGACTGAGCCGCAGCCTGAGTCCATAACCTAGTTGGTTGGAACTTTCCGACCAATTCTTTACGTCCAAATCTCTTCATCACACCTCGAAACCATGCAGCCATGTCCATGCACTCCTTTCACATGTGCAAACACCTTCCAACGACGTCCACGATACCTTCATATGCTTGATTCAAACATGCTGCGTGACCTCCCCATCAACTCAACCACAATTCCTCCCGAACTTGGCTGTTGAACCTCATCTTCTTTCTAAGACTAGTTCAATGGACCCCATCACCAGCCATGTCTTGAACTCAAGCAACACCTGCACATAAATAAACAACCAATACTTCTGAGCACAAGTCCTCGACTTGACTCACGTTAGTTCTGAAACCACAACACCTTACGTGAGCACCTCACATAAGCATGTTGCAAACCATGCAAAATATTAACCACCATGATCAGCCAAAAGCATAAAAAACTTAGTAAAATAATACTAAAAAAACTTTTCATAAGTGTAAAGCAAGTTTGAAACATTGCAAGTTAAAAGCAGAACCATTGCAGACTAGCACTGGACCTTGCCAAAGCTAATCGGACCCTGAACCGGAGCTTACCAAAGCTAGTCGGACCTAGCACGCGAGCTTACCAAAGTTAGTCGGACCTAGCACTAGAGCTTACCAAAGCTAGTCGGACCTAGCGCCGGACCTAGTAAAAACTAGTTGGACCTAGCAAAAAATAAGTCAGACCTTACGTCGGACCTTGCCGGAGCTACCCAAAACAAGTCAGACCTATTGTCGGACCTTGCTAGAGCTTGGACCTAGAGTCGGACCTTGTTGAAAAGGATGTTTTTGCAATATTCAAAACTTTTATCGTAATAGCCAATGTATTCAACACACATAGGTCTCACATCATGAAAATCTTCTCCTCTGGGTTGGGAGCGGCTGTTTGACTCTTTCCATGCATCTTCGCATGGTGAAGTGGCCACCCAAGTTCCAGCCTCATCTACCGGAGAAATATGATAGGAGTGTCAACCCCGTTGAGTTTCTTCACATCTACCCCCATTGCCATCCGCGCGGCTGGAGGAAATGAGGCCGTCATGGCCAACTACTTCCTTGTGGCTTTGACTGGGACCGCAAGGTCCTGGTTCATGAGCCTACCTCTTGAATCCATCTGCAGTTGGGGGGAACTCTGACGCCAGTTCAACGCCAACTTTGGGAGCTCCTACACCTAGCCTGGCATCGAGATCTGTTCGTTGTACAGCAGAAGTTAGGAGAGTTGTTGCATCCCACAATTGTCTTAGATACGTAACACAATTCCTTCTATCTCCAACACTTCTGCTGACGTTGCGTTCCGAGAGGGGGTTCGAGACAAGAAGATGCTGGAGAAGCTGGCAACTAAGAATGTCAGCAGTGTCACGAAACTCTTTAGCATGGCCATCAAGTCTGCCAGAGCTGCGGAGGGCCATGAGATGCACTCCAAACCAGATGCGGAGGCTGGTCAGTCCACCTCCAAAGCTAGAGCTACTGCCAACGGCAGTGGTCAAAAGTAGAAGAAGTCACTTGCTGGCACACCTACAGCTACCGCTGCCACAACACCTGGTGGCCGGGCGCCACGCCCAAACAAGCGACCTTGACCATCATCTGAGGACAGTAAAAAGATGTGGTGCCCGATCCACAAATCCGTGGGCCACAATATTGAAGATTGTCATGAGATCAAGAGGCTTGCTGAACGCAACAACAAGCTTCAAGATGAGACCCCTTTTCGTCAGCGGGAAGCGAAGCAGAAAGTCGGTGAAAAAGCTTCGTCTGATTAGGAGCTAGGACTCCAAGATGCCAAGAAGGCATTGAAGGTGGTCTACAACATCGTCGATAACGACCTTGATATCTCCATCAACGAGCGTCGGAAGACTCTCTATATGGTATATGGAGTGTCCTAGGACATCACCTCCCGGCGCATTCTGAAGACTATGCGTTGAGAGATGGCTGCCGCTGCTTCTACCGCCAAGGCAGAACCCCATCGGAAGTGGAAGGATACTTCCATTACCTTCAATGCATCGGACTGTCCGAAGAATATGGTGGGATATGGACAATTGCCCATGATGGTCTCCCTGACTATCAACAATATCTAGCTCTTCAATGTCTTGGTGGATGGAGGCGCGGCGCTCAACCTCCTTAGTTTCGCAGCTTTTGTGAAGCTCCAACTAAATCTCTCGGACCTCTGGCCCTCACGCCTATTCTCTGGAGTAGGTTCGGGAGCCATCACGCCTCTCGGGTCGGTTACCCTACCGATGACTTTTGGGACACGGGACAACTACAGGTCCGTGAAGCTGGAGTTTGATGTGGCACACATCAACCTCCCCTTCAACGCGATCTTATGCAGGCTATCTCTGTATAGGTTTATGGCCATGGTCCACTACGGCTACCTCGTGTTGAAGATGCCAACTCTGTCAGGCGTCCTCGGATCAGGGTGGACCACACTATTGGGGTTACTACGCTGGAAGAACTTCATGCGCTGGCAACAGCGCAAGAAGATAAATTCGGCAAGGAGCAAGCTGCTCTTGAACCGCCGAGCTCGCGCCAGCGTGGCTCATCCTCTGCACCTGGTGTGCAACCAAGCGGCGACACCGACATTCCTGTCAAAGTCATCCAAATCGGTTATGATGCCGCTCAAACTACCCATGTATCGGGAGGTCTGACTGACAAATAGGAACTCGCGCTCGTCACTTTCCTCTAGGCAAATGTCAACGTGTTGTCATGGCAACCGTCACAAATGCCAGGGATCCCCAGGGAGGTGATCGAGCACCGTGTTTATGGCTACTAAGAAAAATTAACAAATCACCCACAACAACGGCGCCGGAAATCCTTGCTAACGTTACTTATGTCACAAATCATCTCTCGGAAGAGATGAGGTCCGCAAGCACACGGAAACTATCGTGTAGCATTTCACTCAAGAGTATTCCCAAGAGTATCGTATTTATCCCAAATGAAGGCAAAGGAGTAAAGTAAACACTACTCTTATGATCAAGCTATGGGATACTAATCAATGATCAAGACAGGGGTAAGTTCATAATATATGGGTAGTGTGACACACACATAAGCAATCTACTTTATGGGTAAGGTTGTCCTAGCGAGGGTTAGACTACGAGACAGAGATACTCCTACTATGCTCTAATTACTCATATACATAGCCTAATAAAGTACACATGAATATGCTAATGGTGAATACTAGGGCTTAGTGGTCCAACATATCGGGCACGGGTTTACCCCTAGCAATACTAGGATGACTCCCGCAATGATCCTGTGGCATAGCCGAACGTGGAGGATTACAAAGGATAGATAGGGTTGTAACCACCTACTGCCTACCTCTTCAATCCGTGGGTCTACGAGACATCCAACGCTACTTAACTATGCTAGCACCATGCTAGCATATTAAGTAAATACCTAAGGGGCCGCGGCACAAGCCACCCTAAGGCAATGACTAACCTAAACATCGTTGAACCAATGTTGGGACTAAACACTACATATTCATATTAACATTATCATATTATTACCTAATTAGACTATAGTGGTGGTGTATGATGTTTATGATAACATGATAATGGAATTATGTAAAGATCATAACAACATCTACACCTAGCACATACATGGAGTCCACAACCAAACAAGGAACTCTTTGCCCAAGTATATATGTAAATAAAGACTAATAATGGTACTATTATAAAGCACAAAGTCACAAATACAAGAGAAGATACATGAGCCATACCTTTCCCAATTTGTACTTAGGACTAGAGGCTCCTCTCTACAGCCTAACCTCGACTAAGGAACTAGGAGAACTAGTGTATACAATAGAGTGATGCTCAAGTGGTGTGTGTTGAAGTGAGGGGTGAGGGGTCCTATTTATAGCTTGGAGAAGGGACGGTTCCCACCACCAAAAGTGCGCGAATCAGTCACCCATGACCTCTTCAAGACGAGAGGAGCCAACATGTGGCGTATCACCGCCTTTGGCGCCAGGACCTAGTCGGCCGACTAGGAGGGTCAGCCGACCTGGTCTTGACCTCGTTGGGGCTGTGCTTCCTCCAGGTCTCTGTCAGGTGGATCCCATTCCTTTATATGGGTGCTACACCATTGGATGGCCTCGGATACTTCTGTTTGTGGGCCACTTGATCCATGTGATGCCATATGTCAACGCTTGATTGGCTGGAATGATATTGTGACACCCGATTTCGAAAATGAACCAGGTGAATGCATGTGTGCCCAGGACGTTCAACACACATACACGAGTGCAACCACAAAAGAATATACAGAAAATTACCACAAAAGAAGATTAATTAAGCACTTTTATTACACAATTCATAATATCCTCAAATACAAGCTCTAATGAATAATAATGACAAGTTTGAACTAATGCTGTGGAAATAAACTAATTAAGCAAACTAAGCAGAGGGATAGCACAGCTCCAACCAACATCACAGGCAAAGCCGACGGCAGACACGACCTAGAACTCCGCATTATCATCGTTATACTCCCAATCCTGACCTGCAACTGTTGGTGGGGGAATTGCAAGGGTGAGTACATGTCGTACTCAGCAAGTGTGGAAAGTATAACATGTAGCTGATTCAAATGACGAATATAATAATGGCTAAGTGTTGAAAAGTACATTAAAATATTTGAAAAGCAATATATTATATGTATGTGAAGTGAACCCATCATAATCCATAATTAATATCATAGCACCAGTCCATATTTCATTACCACAATCCATATACCAGATTTCACCATTACCATTAATCATATCCAATACCAGAATTTAATCCATAACCAGCCATAACCATATTATTAACCATAACCATTACAAAACCATCCCAATACCAAGCTTCCCCTAATCATGTGAGGTTCCAGGTTGTTCATAACAGGGAGCACGTCTATCATGATAGTTTTTAGACACACTCTGCAGAGGTTGTACCACTTTACCCACGTGTTTGTGATTTCATCATCTTTCAATGACTATAGACTCTCAATTATGCCGTCTCGCACTTCCTTAGGTGTGTGGCCAAGAGATCACAAAATAGCCTTTACAAAGGGATTACTAGCCTATTTAGACCCCACTGAGGTTTCACCGGTGGTGATGTCTCCAACTGAGCACATCTTCAACAAAGGGCCCCCTCTTGAGCCATTCAGATCCCAGGGTAGTCCAATCAATCATCAACAAACCCAATCCGACTACCCCTTCCCCGAGCATCCTTAATGGTCCAAATAGCACTGGAAAAGCCCTAATTAATTAGCTACACCGTACCCATACTTGGCCTCGTGGTGGCACTGTAAATCCTGGATGGTCACTCCATGAACCGGTCCTTAGATCTAAAGCAAGCGGAACCACCATAACATCCAACCCATCCACATACCATGATTGCTTAGATCACTCATTACCATATCATATTAACCAGTTCATATAAACCATAATCTCATTAATGCATAAGTAAATAGTATAGTGTTGTTTTCCCATCCCAAGTAATTAAGCGAAGCAAAAAGGGTAAAAATCCCATCCCGACTCTCTATCATGCATTCCAGGTGACAAGGGTGGTGAAACAACACTAGTAAACTTCCTATCATAGGATTCCCATCAAATTGAAACGAGCATGCAGTTTTGCAAACAAAACATTTATTTTAGAAATAGGATCAATATGCTTCAAGGACACATGCCTTGCTCTTGGGATTGGTTCGGGTCAAAGCCTTCAAACTCTTGGTGCTGGAGATCCTCCGCAACACTCTCTAGCACAAATCCATCTAATCCGCACAACAAACATACAAAACAAGAGTTTCAATCAATAGATGCACATATATTACTCAATATGACATGATATGCATGATTAATGCAATTGCAAGCTAAAACTAGTGAATGAGTTATTAATGATATTTATTAATATATTTCAATGGTTATTGAGAAGTCTACATAGGTTTGAAACTAATTCAAAACAATTTAGATTTAATTCAACAGAAAATAGGTTGCAAAAATCGGACAAGTCCGTAGGAGGCCGGACTCGTCCGCACTACGCAGGAACAACAGACTAGGATTTTCTAGATCGACATGAATTTGGAGATTTGGGGTTGATTTCACGTAAGGAAAAGGAATTAGAAGGTATACCAGGTGTTTAGAACTCCAATGAATCAAGGATCTTGGAGGCAAAACTTGGATCTTGACGATCTAGGGTTGATGAAGAACTTGATGGTGAATTGTTAATGAAGAACGCAAAGTTGATGGAGATCTTGATCCTCTTTCGTTTCTCCCTCTTCTTATTCTTGCTCTAGATCTCCTTCTCCCTCCTTGGTTGCAGAGTCTAAAGATGCAGTGGGTCCAATTTCAAGTTTATCTATGAACAATGTATGAATCATTTATAGTAGTGGAACTTTATGGATAAATCAAGTTGAAAATTTTCTAAAGCTCCTACTCATAGAAATGCAAGTGATATAAATACACTATATGGATTCCTTCATCTTGTAAAATTTCTAACCATCGTAGTTTATTTACAAGAGCAAATATTTATCATTTGGGTCATGGCAAACAAGATTCTCAATTTTATCCTCCTAACATTCTTAATTTCTTGCCTAGGAATTTGAAATTTAGTGATTCATGCATGAATGAGTTTCAAATCAAAATTATGGATATCACTATTCCTAGGTTGCTACATACCAATTCAACCACTAAGTCATTCCATAAGAATAAACTAGGCAGAAAATGTCTAAGTAAATTTTAGCAATGCTTATGAAACATTAGGTACTTGTTTAAATTCATTCCCAAGTAAGGTGACATTCCTTTTTGAATAATCAAAAAGAGTAATGCCAACACTTACTCTCGTGCGGATGCATAAGAATTCAATGATAAGAAGGTGTAAACCTTCCTTGCCAATGTAAGCAAAAATCATTCAATCCTAATGTAATAACAACAACGAAAAACTTGAACTTGTATCTCAATTGAAGATCAGTCCGGGTTCAAGGTTGTTGTGTGAGAAACAACCATGAATTTTGGTGTAGCCTTCATGTTCAATGCCTTCTTCCAAGTTGAGGTTGGATTTGAATGAGCTTCATCTTGTTCCTCCATTGGACCACCATCTTGAGCATTCCCCCATCATGAACTCAAAATGATATCGATGGAGGGATGTGTGCTTGATGGGGCCTTCCAACCTCTTTGCAAATTTTTTTCTTGGCTGCACTAAAATCAAGAACAAAGAAAACAACTCCAAAACGGGTTACGTTAGCTCAAAAGCATGTTGTACCCTTTGCCAAATTGTTTGCCCAACTTGAAACAACATGCAAATGCAATGAATATTAAGGGAAATATTTTTGGTTTGAATTAGGAAGATGAATTCAAGTGGTTACGCCCAAGTTTCATATCCAAATAAATTTATTTCCTAATTCAAAATTTTAGTTTTATGATGGTTGGAAATTTTATTTTCCAACATGAAAGTGTGAAAATTCAAACATGCTAAATGCAGATGTAAAGATTGATGGGAATTCAAACATGCAATTGGGGAATCAAATATGAGATAACTACCAACTAACCTATTGGCAAGGACTCAACAAATTTTGATGTCCGGTGAGTGGGACTTACCTCCGTCCTATTTAGTGCAATGATTTGTTGTCCAATCCCAGAGTTGAAGATGTGAACAACTTCTCTTGATTGTCATGCCAAATCTCCTTTGGCATGCGGGCCACATGGTGGCCCTAGCCTCTCTGTCGTCTTGATGAAGACTTTTTGATGTAATGACGGCTTTTCCTTCTTGAAGATATTGTTTTGTGAGCATGGTGAGGCTTGTCCTTCTTTAGGGGTGCCACTTCGACCTTCTTGATATTCCTTAAGGTCAACCCATACTTTGATCATGGATCAAAAGCTTCCTTGGGCATGATGACATGTGGACTTTACAATCAAACAAGAAACACTTCATCCACTATATCACTTTCCCTAGGTTGCATGGGATTGGCCGAAGGGTAGGAATCCAAACAAGTGATTGTGGGATATCTTGGATCTTGAATGCTTATTTAAGTTTCTTGTCCTTGGCCAAGAGCTTCATGTAAATGTTGTCTTGATTTCTTGCTTGGCCATGGACAAGATACTTCAAGGTAGGCTAGTTGAACATAAATTCCTTGAAATCTTCATAGCCTCATTGATTACAAGGGTGATGTTGACATGGATTTCCCAAATCATGTGAATATTCATGTCTTTGATCATCCAAACACTTCTCTTTTGACTTGGTCTTCATGATACATCAATTGGAGGTGTAGTTCCTTCGCTAGCATTTGCACCTTGTTAAATGGTGTGTATGCCACGCTAAGGGAACTAGAGCACTCTTCAATCCACCCCTTTAGTAGAGACCATATTCTCATCCATGATGAATGAGAATAGGACTCCTTCAGCTCCAGCATGAATGTGGTCATGGATTGGTGGAGCCAACCCATGACATGAGTGTTGGATGAAGAGCCAACTATCCACACTATGGTGGAGGCAAACCAAGAAGAACTTTTAGAGCCTCCCCCAAGCTCGGGAATGGATGACTTTGGCTCCTACTGGAAGATGAAAGTCTTTTGCGAAAGGCAATGGTGTTGCCTAGCGGATATTTGTTGAGGTATGCCTTTAATCATCTTGCAGTTGAGTACTGGCGTCCTCGTTGGCCATCCCGTGATATGGGTTAGCCAACACTACCCCATTTTCACCACAAAAAGGAGAAAAACAAATAAGGGTAATCCTTTCTAATAACTGCTAGTACCTATAGCTTAATCACAAGTGATAGCTATCCTTAACTTCCTTTGCCTTCCCTAGCAACGGCGCCAGAAATGCTTGTTGACAGCTACTAAGAAACATTAACAAATCATCCCCGGCAATGGCGCCAGAAATGCTTGTTGGCGTTTCTTACATCACAGATCATCTCTCAAAAGAGATGAGGTCCGCAAGCGCATGGAAACTATCGTGTAGCATTTCACCCAAGAGTATTCCCAAGGGTATCGTATTTATCCCAAAGGAAGGCAATGGAGTAAAGTAAACACTACTCTTATGATCAAGCTATGTGATACTAATCAATGATCAATTTAGGTTTAAGTTGATTATATATGGGTAGTGTGACACACACCTAAGCAATCTACTCTAAGGGTAACGTTTTCCTAGCGAGGGTTAGACTACGAGACGGAGATACTCCTACTATGCTCTAATTACTCATATACATAGCCTAATAAAGTACACAACAATATGCTAATGGTGAATACTAGGGCTTAGTGGTCCAACATATCAGGCATGGGTTTACCCCTAGTAATACTAGGATGACTCCCGCCAAGAGCCTGTTGCATAGCCGAATGTGGAGGATTACAAAGGATAGATAGGGCTGTGACCACCTACTACCTACCTCCTTCAATCCGTGGGTCTACAAGACATCCAACGCTACTTAACTATCCTAGCACCATGCTAGCATATTAAGTAAATAGCTAAGGAGACGCGGTACAAGCCACCCTAAGGCATTGACTAACCTAAACATTGTTGAACCAATGTTGGGACCAAGCACTACATATTCATGTTAACATTATCATATTATTACCTAATTAGACTATAGTGGTGGTGTATGATGTTTATGATAACATGATAATGGAATTATGTAAAGATAATAACAATATCTACACCTAGCAAATACATGGACTCCACAACCAAACAATGAATGCTTTGCCCAAGTATATAAGTAAATAAAGACTAATAATGGTATTATTATAAAGAACAAAGTCACAAATACAAGAGAAGATACATCAGCCATACCTTTCCCAATTTGGACTTGGGACTAGAGGCTCCTCTCTACATCCTAACCTCCACTACGGAACTAGGTGAACTAGTGTATACAATAGAGTGATGCTCAAGTGGTGTGTGTTGAAGTGAGGGGTGAGGGGTCCTATTTAGAGCTCGTAGTAGGGTCGGTTCCTTCCACCAAAAGCGCGTGAAGCAGTCACCCATGACCTCTTCAAGCTGTGAGGAGCCAACATGTGGCATTTGACCGCGTTTGGCCAGGACCTAATCGGCCGACTAGGGTGGTTGGCCGACCTGGTCTTGGCACCGTTGGGGCTGTGCTTCCTCCAGGTCTCTGCCAGGTGGGTCACATTCCTTTATATGGGTGCTACACAATTGGATGTCCTCGGATACTTCTGTTTGTGGGCCATTTCATCCATGTGGTGCCATGTGTTGATGCTTGATTGGCTAGAATGATATTTTATAGGATCCATCCCCTTGTTTCACTTCAATTCTGCATAAAATTTCTGCATGCACCTGTAGGATCGAAGAGCACGTGAAAAGCTACCAGAGGGGGGGGTGAATGGTAGATTTAAAAATCTTACGCAGCGGAAACAATAAAACCCTAATCCCTTCGGTAGAAAAACGATCTGTTAAAGAAATCGTGTATGAGACTAATCTAAACGTGTTTCACCGTGACAAAAGTGATATATATCAGAGAGAATCAAGTCACGAAGACAACACAAAAAGAATTACTCAAATCTGTCGAGAACAACTCAAGTTATGATCAAAAGATCAAACACTGGTCAATCTGACCTACCCGAGAAAAACAGTTTCTGGAGTGCTGCAAAGAAACTCGTTTAGATCAAAAACCACAAATCTAATGACCGTGAAATTTTGACAGATGATATATAATCAAGTTGTGAAGACAACCCAAAAAGAATCACGTCAATTGGATCTGTAGAACTCGAGTTATGATAAAACCACCGACGAAAGGTAGTGCTGTCCAGAAACTCGACGAGTAAAACTTGTCTGGAACAAGTCGGACGAACAAGGCACAAAAGTTCATTCAAACTACGAATTTTATTCAATAGAACACAAGAGGAACATTCCCAAAGTCATCTACCACGAGCTTTGGCCTTCCCTTGCTTATATAACTAGCCCTTAGGCCATCCCAATCTCAACTAGGACTCTAATCCTAATCCGATCACAATCGGAACTTACCATAACTGCTCAAGATTCTTCTATACGCAGATAGAAGCAATCTTAAGACTTCCAAACACCTTAGGAACGTATCCCACATTCCTAAACAACTCAATTTCGTGACACACACGAAATCCTAACATAACCAACTCGATACTTCCCATACCGAGCCATAACCGACTCTGCCGCAGCCAAAGTCTTCAACTGATACGATCCGATCCTTCCGATCAGATCTTCCTTCCATAATCCGTCTCTAGAAGCATATTGCCACATCATGCACCTCATGCATACGTGCGAACACCTTCCTTCGACCTTCATATGCACTGCCCTTGATTCAATCATACTGCGTGACCTCCTGACCCGCTCAACCACAGTTCCTCCCGAACTTGGTTGTTGGAACCTCATCTCCTCCTGAGACTAGTCCAATGGATCCTGTCACCAGCCATGACTTGAACTCAAGCAACACCTGCACATGAACAAACAACCAATCCATACGAGCCCAAGTCCTCGACTTGACTCACGTTAGTTCCGAACACAACACCTTACGTGAGAACCTCACATAAGCATGTTGCAAAACCACATTAGAAACGACATCAGCCGTATCATCCAAAACGCACCAAAAACTTAGCAAATGAATACTAAGCAATCTTTCCAATCTTGTAAAGCAAGTAAAAAACATTGCAAATGAAAAGCAGAAGTACTGCAGTCAAGTTCCGGACCTTGCCAGAGCAACCCGGAGCTTGAGCCGGAGCTACCAAGAACTAGTAGAACCTAGCGCCGGAGCTTACCAAAACTAGTAGATCGTAGATCCGGAGCTTATCAAAACTAGTCGGAACTAGTCAACCCAAAACCCGGAGCTAGACAAGGTACGTCGAAGCTTAGCATCACGGAGCTAACGAAAATATGCCGGAGCTATCAAATATATGCCGGAGCTAAAGATAAAGCTCACCGGAGCTAACAAATATATGTCGGAGCTAAAGATAAAGCTCACCGGAGCTAACAAATATATGCCGGAGCTAAAGATAAAGCTCACCGGAGCTAACCAAAGCTGGTCAGACCTTACCAAGAAGTTGAACCTAGCATCAAACGTAACCGGAGCTACCCAAAGCAAGCCGGACCTATCGTCGGACCTTGCTGTAGCTCGGAGCTAGAGTCGGACCTTGATAAAAAGATGTTTTGGTGATATTTAAAACTTTTATCATCAAAGCCAAGTGTATTCACTACAAGCCAATGTATTCAGCACACATAGGTCTTACAATCTCCCCCTTGATGAATGCATTGGCAACACCATTTAAAATCCAAACATTGGCTTATTCACATAAAAGTTTTGACATTGGCTTATTCACATAAAAGTTTTGAAATTTCTCCCCTTTTGTAAAACAAACGTAAATGAAAATCTCTTCCCCTTTTGAAAATGAAAATGTCTCCCCCTTTATTATCTCTCCTTTTTTTTGAATGTGTGATTAATCTCTCCCCCTTTGACAATGTATTCAGCAAGGTAAAAGAGAAATTTTAATTGTTATGAGATATAAACAAATTATCTCTCCTTCTTTAGTTGTTATGAGCATATTATAACATATACATATAAACAAAACTCACCCAAGTCATACTATCAAGTAACTTACACTATCACATCAATGAGATACATAATGTAGTGTAAGCCATGCTAGAAAGCAAGTGTGATTTTCAATTTTAGCAGGTCATGATCTCACAAACTCAACTATTTCAAAACCTGAAAGCATGACATTTGTTGCTGCATCTTATTATTTTTCAAAGCATAAATTTAGATAATATGATATTTGCAAGAGATTATATGCTTATCTGCCTTATTCTAACCAACCAAGCCAAGCCTATGTCATTTGACAATCAGAAGCTTAAGGACATGGTTTTAGTCATACACAACTTCTTCCAAGTTCATATCTAAGTGCAATGACAAGCCATCTCGAAAGAAGAAGTGCGATGCATGCATATTCTCTTGATCTTTTCTCAATTTATATTTGTTCATAAAAACTCAACATGTGAGTTGATTACTTGATAAATTCTTAATGATTAAAAGCATTTGTGAGCATGCAACAAGTTCAAAAAAGCAAGAAAGTTCGACCATGACCAGATTTAGTGTAAGTAATTATTCCAATTACTAGACATGGCAAAAACTACAAAAAGTATAACACGAGTAATGTAGTAAGAACTTTCAGCATGTAAAAGGAATCACAAAGTCATATATGTATGAAATAATATGCTCATATTATTTTAATTTCAGATTCACACATAGACTTCCTAAGTTTCAAAAACTCCCCCTCAATTTAAGCCATGAGAATGCATAACCCCTATTTCACTACGAATGTAACAAAAACGAGTGAAATCCAAAGTTGTTCGGTATCTACATGGTGAAGCACAATGTTTCCTTTTTCAACATTATCACGGAGAAAGTGATACCTAATGTCAATGTGCTTAGTTCTAGAATGTTGCACGGGGTTTTTAGCAATGCAAATAGCACTAGTGTTATCACAGAACAGTGGAACACTATCTAGATCAACCCCATAGTCCTTAAGTGTTTGAACAATCCAAAGAATTTGTGAACAAGCACTAGCAGCAGCTACATACTCAGATTCGGCTGTGGATTGTGCAACTGAACTTTGTTTTCTAGAGGACCAAGCAACAAGAGAATTACCAAGAAAATGACAAGCACCGGAAGTACTTTTCCTATCAATCCTACAACCCCCAAAATCAGCATCCGAAAAAGCTTTCAAAGAAACGATTGAGGAAGAAGGAAGAAAAATGCCAAATTCTTGAGTTCCATGTAAGTACCTGAGAATCCTTTTGACGGCTTGACGATGTGAAACACGTGGGGAAGCTTGAAACCGTGCACAAAGACATACGCTGAATTGTATGTCCGGTCTTGATGCCGTAAGGTACAAAAGTGATCCGATCATACTTCTATAATCTTTTTGATCCACGGATTCACCATCTTCATCAAGTTCAAGTGTTGTTGCTGTTCCCATTGGTGTCCGAAGAGGCTTGCTTTTGTCCATGTTGAAGCGCCTTAGGAGATCTTTGGTATACTTTGTTTGATGCACAAAGGTACCCTCCTTGGTTTGCTTGATTTGCAGCCCCAAAAAGTAAGTGAGTTCACCCATCATACTCATTTCAAATTCGGAACTCATCATTGCTGAAAACTTGGACACAAGATCATGAGAAGCACAACCAAAGATAATATCATCCACATACACTTGAACGAATAATGAGTCATTGCCATGATTAAGCACAAAAAGAGTTTTATCAACCTTTCCCATTGTAAAGCCTTTTTCAAGTAAGAATGTTTTTAACCTATCATACCATGCTCTAGGGGCTTGTTTGAGACCATATAAGGCTTTGGACAGTTTGTAAACATGATTAGGAAAATCTGGATTTTCAAAACCTGGTGGTTGTTTGACATAAACCTCCTCATCTATGTAGCCATTAAGAAAAGCACTTTTAACATCCATTTGATATAGCTTAAAACCTTTAGATGCTGCGAAAGCTAACAAAATTCTTATGGCTTCTAATCTAGCGACAGGAGCAAAAGTTTCATCAAAATCTAGACCTTCAACTTGAGTGAAACCTTGAGCAACCAACCTAGCCTTATTCCTAATCACAACCCCATCCTCACTTTGTTTATTTTTATATACCCATTTAGTTCCAATTAAAGTGTGGCCTTGAGGTGGAGGTACAAGTTTCCAAACATTATTTCTTTCAAAATTTTCTAACTCTTCTTGCATGGCAATAATCCAAGATTCATTAGTGAGTGCGTGTGATATATCTTTGGGTTCAAAAGAAGCAAAAAAAGCAGAATGAGCATGAGAGTTTGGATCGCAAAACCTGGACCGTGTGACTCGTTCATGCAAGCTTCCAATCATCTGTTGTGGGGGATGATATTTGTAAAACGTAGGGGAACAGATGTCTCACAAGCTTCTTTTTCATTAGGTTCATTGTAGATTGATGAGCTTGTGATTTGTGGACGATCAGGACCAGCAGAGGTGACAGCCGGAGCTTGTTCAATGTCCGGAGCTGGACACGT
This sequence comes from Tuctoria greenei, assembly GCA_036927565.1. Classification (NCBI taxonomy): domain Eukaryota; kingdom Viridiplantae; phylum Streptophyta; class Magnoliopsida; order Poales; family Poaceae; genus Tuctoria; species Tuctoria greenei. The sequence goes on from JAYESD010000006.1 coordinate 124,230,015, forward strand.
GTCAACTTCGGAACTACCAGGCAGTATCACCGGCTCTTCTTCATCTTCGAAAATACCCTCCCCCTGAGAATATGAATCTGGTCCTGCAACACCGGAGCTAGTACCTGGGCTAGATTCATCAAAAGACACTTCACAAGTCTCCACAATTTTGTTAGTGTCAAGTAAAAGCACACGGTAGCCTCTAGTATGAGATGGATAACCAAGAAACATGCCATCATTGGATCTAGGTTCAAATTTATCAATATTACCATGTTTCTTAACAAAGCATTTGCAACCAAAGACCCGAAAGTGTGTAACACTAGGCCTATGTCCAAACCGGAGCTCGGTGTTTTACCTAGCTTAGCACGCAAGAAAACACGATTTGAGACATAACAAGCGGTTGCTAACGCATCAGCCCAAAATTTCCTAGGGGTTTGATATTCATCAAGCATAGTCCTAGCCATCTCAACTAGGGTTCTGTTCTTTCTTTCTACAACACCGTTTTGTTGAGGTACATATGGTGAAGAAAATTGATGATGTATTCTATTTTCAGCACAAAAGTGATCAAATAATTTATTTTTAAATTCAGTTCCATTATCACTTCTAATTGCTTTTAATGATCCCGGGTGATCAATTGATAATCTAAGAAATAAAGTTCTAAAGTGACTAAAGACTTCATTCTTAGACGCCATAAAATACACCCAAGAATATCTAGAATAATCATCAACAATAACAAGAGCATACCATTTACCTACGAAGGATTGAACACGTGAAGGTCCTACGGTGTCAAGATGCAAAAGTTGACATGGTTCAATTGTCATGATCATTGTGAGAGGAGTATGTGAACCTGCAACCATCTTAGCATGTCTACAAGAAGAGCACACAATTTCTTTGTCCCCTTTAAGCTTAGGCAGCCCACGTATGCGATCAAGAGCACTAACACACATTAGGTGATCAAAGCCTACGTGACCAAGTCTACGATGCCAAAAATATAAGTCCTTTGAATCATTAGCAACTAGACACCTATGCTTAGAAGAAGACATATCAAAATCAGCTTTAAAAACTCTTCCAAACCGAGACATGTTAAAAATAAGCTCACTATTTGAATCTACAACTTTGCAGCAGTTTTTATTGAAAGTAATTTCTAGATTTTCATCTAGCAATTGTGAAACAGAAAGCAAGTTATATTTCAAATTTTTGACAAGTGCCACATCCTTCAAAGTGTAGTGATCATTTACTCTAACCGAACCCTTAGCAATTATAGGAGTTGAAGAATTATCGGCAAAAGTAACATTCTATACACGTGACACAAAGGTGAGGGAGGAGAACCAATCTTTGTTACCGGTCATGTGGCGTGAGCAACCTGAATCCACAATCCAAATATTCTCCTTCCTCAAGCGTGTAACCTACATAGAAGCACAATACGCCGATGACTCAATACTGGGGTTAGTCAAAAGGCATTTAGGAATCCAGTACTGAGTCACGCGACGTACACCAGGAAAAACACGTGAATGCTGAGATAAAACAGCAGGTTTATGAGTCAAAGATTGAGGTTTTCTGTTCTTAACAGTTGATTTAGAAGTTGTTACTTGTTTAGAGTGAAAACCGGTAGCTCCGGAGATAAAAGCAGAAGGTCCGGAGGCAAAAACTGAAGCTCCAGAGGGAACAACAGAAGATCCGGCAGCTCTCGGAGCTATCGGAACTATCGGAGCTGCTTTTGCGGATTTCTTACCAGAAGGTCTGGAAGCTACCTTCTCAAATTTCTGACTCACTAGAGCAGGTTGTGTTTTTCTAATTGCATGAAAGTTATAAGATCTAGCAATTTTTCTTTCCTTTTTCTGTTGTTTAGCTAGTCTATAACAAAAATCTATGACATGACCATCTCTACCACAGAAGGTACAATGAAATTTAACTTTGTGTTCATGTCTAGATGAGCAAGCAATATTTTTATTTGAAACCGAATGAGGCAACACTCCTGCAGATTTGAAAACCACTTCGTTTTGTTTAGGAACTGTTTGAATCAAACCACTTCCTAATGACCTTACAATTTTAGGTGGATGTGCCTTAGCATGAACATGAGAATCAAAACCTAAACCAGTTTTATCTTTGCTAGACTTGGAAGAATTCAGCAGCAAGTTTAGATTCTTATCCCCATTACAAAACCGACCTAGTGTCCTATTCATGTCATCAAGTTTCTTGGACAAGTCTAGACAGTTTTCACATGAAGTTTTTCCTTTTAGTTTGCAATTGGAACAAAATTTAACTTCATGAGAACGTAAAGCATTGTTCAACATAAAAATTTCATTCATAGCATCTTGCAGTTTCTTATCAAGATTTTCACATGCAGGACAATGCAAATCATCTGTAGAACAAGAAGCATCTTTTAAGTTTTTATCATTAAGTGCAGCAAGCTTTTTGTTCTTTTCAATTTCTTCATCAAGTCTGTCTAGAGTGGAGGAATGTGCACTTCTTAGAGAGGACAATTGTTCATAGATCAAGTCACATGAGGGACATGCATCATCACTAGGAATCAAAGTTTTTAAACGGTTAATTTCAGATTCTAGTGATTCAATTTTAGCAGCACTATCCCTAAGCTTTTTGTCCTTTTTCTTGACAATAATAGTTGCACGAGAAATAGCATCACACATTTCATTGCAGGTAGCACATACCTCATCATCGTCACTGTTGTGTTCTGCTTCCTCCTGACTTGATCTTGATCTTGCTTTGCCCGCCATGAAGCATAAGTTGGCCAGATCATCATTATCTTCATCACTTTCAAAGTCTACATCACTTGAACTGAGCTCTTGAAGCGCGGTGATGAAGCTGTTGATCATCTTGCGTCCTATGGTACCCTTCTTTTTCTTGTTGGAATTTCCAGAGGAGGTCCGAACCTTGCTTTGTTTTTCTTCCCGGGTGGTCGGACCTGAAAGGTTAGGGCATTCTGTACGAAAGTGTCCTGTTTTACCACATTCAAAACAACGTTGAGGTCCGGAGCTTCCTCTCCTTCTAGTTCTCACATTTTGCAATGCTTTTGAGAATCTAGTAGAGATGAGTGCCAACTCCTCTTCTGGAAATTCTTCGATCTGTTCCAGGGTTAGTGAGGACAACAAAGCAAGAGTATTGCAGGATGATGATTGATCGGAGCTAGACATATCTCGTTGTGAGACAAATGCAATAGACTTGTTTGGGTTCTTACGTGCTAGGATGTCAATTTCATGAGTTTTTAGTTTAGAATAAAGTACATCTAATGTAAGAGAACTCATGATAGTTGATTCACGAATGGATGTTACTTTCATCTCCCAAACTGACATGTCTAATGCACTAAGAAGTTGTCTAGCATTCTCAGCATCAGAAAAATTAACATTGACACTACGTAAGTTGCTGAGAATTTTATTGAACCGAGCAAAGAGGTCATCGATTGACTCACCTGGTTGCATCTCAAAGCGCATATATTCTTTCTTGAACATATCTTGTTTTACCTCCTTGATTGTGTTGGAGCCTTCATGATAATCACAGAGAGCTCTCCAAACATCGTATGCTGATCGGAGGTGCGCGACACGATCAAAGTCGCTTTGAGTGAGTCCTTGGATGATCAAGTTTCGGGCTTTGTTGTTGTTGTCGACATCCCGGAGGTTCGTAGCCGTAACTTGATCGTTAGGCGGGACTTCATAAGGTTTGTATACCTTTTCCCATATTGCGAAGCCTTGCGCCTGGATGAAGGCCTCCATGCGTGCCTTCCAAATCTGGAAATCAATACCAGCAAACACACAAGGTTTGGCGGAGTACTTCTCCATGATGATTAGTCAAAAACACGTGCAAATCTCAAAGATTAGAGCACCGTGGCTCTGATACCAATTGTAGGATCGAAGAGCACGTGAAAAGCTACCAGACGGGGGGGGGGGGGGGGGGGTGAATGGTAGATTTAAAAATCTTACGCAGCGGAAACAATAAAACCCTAATCCCTTCGGTAGAAAAACGATATGTTAAAGAAATCGTGTATGAGACTAATCTAAACGTGTTTCACCATGACAAAAGTGATATATATCAGAGAGAATCAAGTCACGAAGACAACACAAAAAGAATTACTCAAATCTGTCGAGAACAACTCAAGTTATGATCAAAAGATCAAACACTGGTCAATCTGACCTACCCGAGAAAAACAGTTTCTGGAGTGCTGCAAAGAAACTCGTTTAGATCAAAAACCACAAACCTAATGACCGTGAAATTTTGACAGATGATAGATAATCAAGTTGTGAAGACAACCCAAAAAGAATCACGTCAATTGGATCTGTAGAACTCGAGTTATGATAAAACCACCGACGAAAGGTAGTGCTGTCCAGAAACTCAACGAGTAAAACTTGTCTGGAACAAGTCGGACAAACAAGGCACAAAAGTTCCTTCAAACTACGAATTTTATTCAATAGAACACAAGAGGAACAGCCCCAAAGTCATCTACCACGAGCTTTGGCCTTCCCTTGCTTATATAACTAGCCCTTAGGCCATCCCAATCTCAACTAGGACTCTAATCCTAATCCGATCACAATCGGAACTTACCATAACTGCTCAAGATTCTTCTATACGCAGATAGAAGCAATCTTAAGACTTCCAAACATCTTAGGAACGTATACCACATTCCTAAACAACTCAATTTCGTGACACACACGAAATCCTAACATAACCAACTGGATACTTCCCATACCGAGCCATAACCGACTCTGCCGCAGCCAAAGTCTTCAACCGATACGATCCGATCCTTCCGATCAGATCTTCCTTCCATAATCCATCTCTAGAAGCATATTGCCACGTCATGCACCTCATGCATACGTGCGAACACCTTCCTTCGACCTTCATATGCACTACCCTTGATTCAATCATCCTGCGTGACCTCCTGACCCGCTCAACCACAGTTCCTCCCGAACTTGGTTGTTGGAACCTCATCTCCTCCTGAGACTACTCCAATGGATCCTGTCACCAGCCATGACTTGAACTCAAGCAACACCTGCACATGAACAAACAACCAATCCATACGAGCCCAAGTCCTCGACTTGACTCACGTTAGTTCCGAACACAACACCTTACGTGAGAACCTCACATAAGCATGTTGCAAAACCACATTAGAAACGACATCAGCCGTATCATCCAAAACGCACCAAAAACTTAGCAAATGAATACTAAGCAATCTTTCCAATCTTGTAAAGCAAGTACAAAACATTGCAAATGAAAAGCAGAAGTACTGCGGTCAAGTTCCGGACCTTGCCAGAGCAACCCGGAGCTTGAGCCGGAGCTACCAAGAACTAGTAGAACCTAGCGCCGGAGCTTACCAAAACTGGTAGATCGTAGATCCAGAGCTTATCAAAACTAGTCGGAACTAGTCAACCCAAAACCCGGAGCTAGACAAGGTACGTCGAAGCTTAGCATCCCGGAGCTAACGAAAATATGCCGGAGCTATCAAATATATGCCGGAGCTAAAGATAAAGCTCACCGGAGCTAACAAATATATGCCGGAGCTAAAGATAAAGCTCACCGGAGCTAACAAATATATGCCGAAGCTAAAGATAAAGCTGACCGGAGCTAACAAATATATGCCGGAGCTAAAGATAAAGCTCACCGGACCTAACCAAAGCTGGTCGGACCTTACCAAGAAGTCGGACCTAGCATCAAACGTAACCGGAGCTACCCAAAGCAAGCCGGACCTATCGTCGGACCTTGCTGTAGCTCGGAGCTAGAGTCGGACCTTGATAAAAAGATGTTTTGGTGATATTTAAAACTTTTATCATCAAAGCCAAGTGTATTCACTACAAGCCAATGTATTCAGCACACATAGGTCTTACAGCACCATTTTCTCCAAGGACAAGTGGAAATCGGTTAAATAGAAAGGTGATGTGTGCAAGATATGATATTTCCTTCATATAATTGAGTTATATTGATGGGTGAAATTGGTATATAACAGCCATCAACACACCGTCTAAAGATATATCTCGGCGCACGACCTATACAGAAAAAGCCCCGGAAGCAATCTGTTGAGCGGCAGAACTTCATCAGACAAGACGTCAAAAAGCTGCTTGACGCTGGATTCATTCGGGAGGCTCATCATCCACAATGGCTGGCAAACCCAATTGTTGTACCAAAGGCGGGCGTGAAGCTTCGGATGTGCATCGACTAAACTACACTAAATAAGGCATGTCCAGAAGACCCCTTTCCACTACCAAAAATAGATCAAATAGTGGATTCTACCTCCGGGTGTGAACTATTTTGTTTCCTAGACGCTTATTCTGGATATACCAAATTCCAATATCTAAGGAAGATGAAGAGCATACCGCCTTTACCACAGTAGATGGGCTATATTGTTATACTGCCATGCCTTTTGGTCTTAAAAATGCTGCCTCTACTTTTGTGCGAGCCATGCACAAAACATTCGGGGAGTTTGCTAGGGACCTGGTGGAAGTCTACATCAATGACATCATTGTCGAGGTGAAGAACAAAGATTCACTACTTGACAATCTTCAATCCGTCTTTGGCAAGCTATGCTTAACATGCACGAAGCTCAACCCGGACAAGTGTGTCTTCGGGGTTAGCTCTGGAAAGCTTCTTGGTTTCTTGTGACTCATCGAGGAATTGAGGCAAATCCGGCCAAGATCAAAGTCATCGAAGAGATGTGGTCTCCAGCCTATATCAAGGACATCCAGAAGCTTACTGGGTGTCTAGCTTCGCTTAGCCGGTTCATCTAAGGTTGGCAGAGCGACGCTTCCCTTCTTCAAGCTGTTGAGGAACTCTGGACTATTCCATTGGCCTAAAGAAGTAGAGAAGGCATTCCAAGGGCCCAAGAATCTCCTCACCACCCTACCAATCATGGTAGCTCCGGAACCTAGTGAACCTCTTCTGCTTTACATCGCTGCAACTACGAAGGTTGTCAGCATGGTTCTGGTTGCGGAAAGATAAGAAACATCTTCAACTCAATAGCTTAGACCCCTCCGGGAGGGTCCAGAGCTACCTGAAGGCGAGTCTGGGTTCCAACCTACAGGCACAAATCCTAAAGGCAGGTTGCCTGTGTATCAACCTCTCTCATCCGAGGAAGTTTCTACTGACCAAGAAGAAGATTCGGACCCCTTCGGGAGGGTCCGGGTTGATCAAGTAGGAGGTCTGGAGCCCTCCGAGAGGGTCCGAATTGATGAAGAAGTAGCTTTAGACCCCTCTAGGAGGGTCCAAACTGTGAACGGCCAGTGTACTTCATTAGTGAAGTACTCCATGACGCTAAGACTCGGTACATTGAGGTGTATAAGCTGCTGTATGCAGTCCTTAGTGCCTCAAAAAAAGCTTTGTCACTACTTACAAGTCCACAAGATATCAGTGGTAACCTCTTATCCACTGAAAGCTATTTCACATAATCCTAGTTCAATGGGAAATATCGCCACGTGGGCTGCGAAGCAGGCAAAATTCGATCTTGAATTCCTGCCTCGACATGCAATCAAGAGTCAGGCACTGGCTGATTTCGTGAAAGACTCGACACCTTCTTCATCAACTCCAAGGGGCCTCAATGAGCAGAAGCCAGAACCTAAGGTCCTGGTCTTCACTAAGCCTCACTAGACTTTCTACTTTGATGGATCCATGTAGAAGCAGAGGGCGGGAGCCAAAATCCTTCTCCTCGCGCTGACCGGCCAGAAGGTCAAGTACATGGTGTGCCTCGACTTCAAGGCAACCAACAACATGGTGGAATATGAAGCTCTCATCTTCGGACTCAAGGTGGCACTATCATATGGCGTCCGATAGCTGTTGGTGAAGGATGACTCGCAACTCATCATCAAACAAGTCAAAGGCGAATGAAGTTGCAATAACCCTCAGATTGCTGCTTATATACTTGAAGTCCAAAAGTTGCAAAAAGACTTCCACATCCTGGAACTCTGCCATGTCTAGCATTTCAACAACGCTAAAGCTAACAACCTCTCAACAAAGGCTTCAACCGGGGCTCAAGCACCCGCTGGGGTTTTTGAGATTATGAGCACCCACCGCTCAGCCTGCCGAACTAAGGGATGGGGACGAGACCAGCACCCCGAAGCTGGCGGTCCCGATGGCCCTATTACCATGGCGTCCACCAAGGATCGTAGGCGCTACAGGAAGCTCCGAGCAACCAAGCGCGCAAGATACATAAGCTCAAGTTGGTCCTAATGCATGGATCTCGGAGATTCGGGACTACTTGAATGACAACATCCTTCCTAAAGACGGTGTATCCGCTGAGCGAATTGTCAGATTGGCTAAAAGATACATGTTGGTAGAAGGGGATATCTAACAACGTGGCAATGTCATTCTAATGCAGTGCCTTTCCCGGGAAGAAGGTTGCGAGCTCCTCGCAGTGATCCATGGAGGCGAGTGCAGGAACCACACGTCATACCTCACGCATGTCGGTAAGGCCCTCAACATGGTTTTTATTGGCCTACGGCAGTCCAGGATGCAGTCGAGCTGGTCAAGAAGTGTGAAACATGCCAGATTCATGTGAAGCATATCCACACACCGGCGCAGTCACTGAAAATAGTTCCTCCCACGTGGCCATTCGTTGTGTGGGGGATGGATATTTTGTGATCTTCCCGAAAGCCGATTGTGGTTACCAGTTCTTATATGTCGCCATCGACAAGTTCACAAAGTTGCCAGAAGCAACTCCAATTGTGACAATCAACAAACAAACTACAATCAAATTGTTGAAGTCCATAGTCTGCAAATCTGGAGTTTCAAACAGAGTAATACTGACAACGGAACCCAATTCACAAGTGTAGCTTTCCAAGAGTACTACAAAGACCTCAGCATAACAGTCAGCTACGCATTAGAAGCTCATCCAGCAAGTAATGGTCAGGCTGAGAGAGCAAACGCAGAAATACTCCAGGGACTCAAGACCCGCACTTATGAGCGCTTGAAAAAACATGGCGCCAACTGGATATAAGAGCTTCCATCTGCTTTGTGGGCAAGATGGACAACACCTTGTCGGGCAACAGAAGAAACACCCTTGTTCTTGGTGTACGAAGATAAAGCAGTCCTTCCTCCAGAGATCACCATGGGTTCCCTCCTGGTCTGGACCTTTGATGAAGCCACGCGGGACTAGCTCCTGCATGAAGACCTAGACCTCGTCGACGAGGCAAGGTGCCAAGAAGCTGTCTGAAACGCATGCTATCGCCAAGCGCTCCGGTGCTATCATCAAAGGCACGTGCACAATCGGCAGCTAGAAGAAGGTGATCTGGTGCTGTGGCGAATACTTACTCGTGAAGGAATGAACAAACTTTCCTCCGGCTGGGAAGGTACCTTTTGAGTAGTCAAAGTTTCCCACCCCAGATGTGTCCGTTTAGCAACAGAGAATGGGATCCCACTTCCCAACCGTTGGAACATTGAGCAACTTCATAAGTTCTACACCTAGTTCAAGCAGGTGATTTTGTATTTGTATAAGTTGTGTCTCTTAGAGTCTATGAACAGAGTCGGGAGGGTCCAAGATCAAAAGCACACTTAACTTGGTCCTGTACTTTAGGTGTGTCTTTATCTTCCCTGGGTTAGATCAAGATGAATAACAAACTTAACTTGGTCCTATACTTTAAATGTGTCCTTGTCTTCCCCTGTTATTCGGACCCATAATGAGAAACATTTTTATACAAACAGACTCTACGTGCATTTCATTTGTGCAAGCTCATTTCATTTTATACCTTCTTATCGACAGTGATGTTGTGCAATCCACTTGAAACATGGTTCTAAATATTCATTTGAAATATGTAAGTCTTATTGATGATTTTCCATTAGATCTTGGTCATTGTTAAATGGTCTACTGACCTGAAAACCAAAGCCAACCACAGGTCCAGAATGCGCTATCGACTAAGCCTGGTCCATCACCCTAAGTACGCCACTCTACCTATTCCGGCAGGTCTTAGTAAGGCGGGTCCGGAAAGCATACGGACTTTTGGAAGTTTTATCAGAAAACTTATATTTTTCAGTGAATTCGTTGGGACCTAAATTTCAAGTAAGGACGGTAAGTCGCAATTAAACTACGGGCAAAAGGATAAATTTTACTGCCTTTCTTGTCTTTCATGCGCTGGAGAAATGAACAATTGACGACAATATGCACGGCGACGATGGATGCTGCTAGAGCATTTAGCTTCAGCATCACCCAGGGGGCCTGCCGTCGATGTTTAACGCATTGACAGTGGGCGCCGTTGAAGCACTTAAGCTCCGACAAACCCCTGGCAGCCCGCTATTGACGTTTTACGTGTTAACAGTGGGCGATGTTGAAGTACTTAAGCTCCGATGCCACCGAGGGGGCCTGCTGTCAACATTTCACACATTGATAGTGGCGACATCAAAGCTACCAAGCTCCAACACCTCCCAAGGGGCCCGCCGTCGACGTAACAAAGGGTTCTTGGAGTGTACGGATGCAAGTGTAACACCCTCATTTTCATGCATCATGCCATACATACACTCATATACATGTTTAACATTAACCCACAACAAGAGGAACGAGTTTAAAATTGATTCAGAGCATTTAAAATTGATTTGGAGCAAAACCGCACTTAAAACGCAGGAAAGTGCGGACTAGTACGATTTTACTAAGGACTAGTCCGATTTCTCTCTGACTAAAAACGGACTTGTCCGTTTTTGCTGCGGACTAGTCCGATTTTGCCCTTGGAAACTTTCGGACTTGTCCGATTTTGTGCGGACTAGTCCGATATTCCAAGAATCCTTGAAATATTGCTAAGTCCTTGATATTTTGTGCGGACTAGTCCGGTGTTCCAGCGGACTAGTCCGTTTTTTCTCTCTGTTCAAAGTCGGACTTGTCCGATTTTAGGCCAGACTTGTCCGATTTTCTCTCTGGACAACTTCGGACTAGTCCGATCCTTTCTGGACTTGTCCGATATTTCGCGACTCCGAGTTGATCTTTTGTGTTACGACTTGTTTCTTGGGTTTCACATTAAGTGGGCCTAGGGACGTCGTGCCTAACTCTTTTAGAGCCCATGTGGGACTCTAAACCGGCCTCTACTCATCCCAAAACTCGAAATCCATCTAACCCTAGCCTCCACCTCTATATAAACAGCCCCACCGCTTGGATTGACATCTATTTGCCACTTTTCCACCCACCCAAACCCTAGTTCGTGGGGAGCCACCATCAAGGAGGGAGGAGAAGATCCCAAGCAAGAAGAAGAAGAGGAGGACACGAAAGAGGATCAAGGTCTCCACCAAGTTTCATCCTTCTCCACCAATTCATCCCCAAGTTCATCACCAACCCTAGATCATCAAGATACAAGTGTTACCTCCAAGTTTCTTGATTCATTGGAGTTCTAAACACCTGGTATACCTTCTATTCTCCTTTCCTTACGAGAATTCGACCCCTAATCTTCAAATTCACATCGATCTAGAAAACCCTAATCTGCTGATCTCGCAGAGTGCGGACTTGTCCGGTCCCTAGCGGACTAGTCCGATCTTTCTGGTTAAATTGTGTTGAATTAATTATAAAATTTGATATAATCAATTCCAAACCTGTATAAACTTGTTAAAATCTATTAGAACTAGTTAGTGATCATTAAAAGCAATCTAATAACAAGTTCTACCTTGCATTTGCATCAATCATGCATGTCATGTCATATTGAGTAATATTTGTGCACTCTTTGATTGTGTTTCTTGTCTTGTATGTTTATTGTGCGGATTAGACGGATTTGCGCTAGAAAGTGCCGCGGAGGATCTACAGCACCAAGAGTTTGAAGAAATTGACCCTAATCAACAGCAAGAGCAAGGCAAGTGTCCTTGAAGCATATTGATCCTGTTTTAAAATAAATGTTTTGTTTGCAAAACAGCATGCTGTGTCAATTTGATGGGAATCCTATGATAGGAAGTTTACTAGAATTGTTTAACCACCATTGTCACCTGGAATTTATGGTAGAGAGTCGGGAAGGGCTTTTACCTTTTGCTTCGCTTAATCAACTGGGATGGGAAACAACTATACCACTCAATTTAATTATGCATGGATGAGATTATGATTAACATGAACTGGTTTAAATGATGGGTGATCTAAGCAAGCCTGGTATGTGGATGGGTTGGACGTATGGTGGTTTGCTTACTTTAGATCTAAGGACCGGTTCATGCGAGAATAAGCCAGGACTACAGTGCCACCACGAGGCTAAGTATGGGTGCGGCGTAGCTGATTAATTAGGGCTTTGCTAGTACTGTTTGGACCATTGTGGATGCTCGGGGAAGGGGTAGTCGGATTGGGTTTGTTGATGATTGGTGGGACTACCCTGAGATCTGAATGGCTCAAGAGGGGGCCCTTGGTTGAAGATGTGCTCAGTTGGAGGCATCGCCACCGGTGAAACCTCAGTGGGGTCTAAATAGGCTAGTAATCCCTTTGTAAAAGCTATTTTGTGATCTCTTGGCCACACACCGATGGAAGTGTGAGACGGCATAATAGAGGTTCTTAGTCACTGAAAGGTGATGAAATCACAAACACGTGGGTAAAGTGGTACAAAGTCTGCAGAGTGTGTCTAAAACTATCATGATAGCCGTGTTCCCGGTTATGGGCACCTGGACAACTTCCATTATTAGAGGGTACTCAGTATTGGGATGGTATTTGGGATGGTTATGGTTGGTATTATGGTTATGGATTTATTTCTGGTATTAAATATGGTTATTGGCAAATGGTGAAATCTGGAATTATTGATGAGGATGGTGAATTGTGGACTGGTATTATGATATTACTTATGATTATGATGGGTTTGATTCATATAAATATAATATATTGCTTTTCAAATGTTTTATTGTACTTTTCAGCACTTTGCCATTATTATTGTCGACATTTGAATAAGCCACATGTCATACTTTCCACACTTGCTGAGTACGACATGTACTCACTCTTGCAATCCCCCCCCCAACAGTCGCAGGTCAGGATTGGGAGTTTAATGGCGATAATGCGGAGTTCTAGGCCGTGTCTACCGTCAGCTTTGCTTGTGGTGTTATTGGAGCTGCGCTATACCCTATTGCTTATGCTGCCTAGCTGTTTAGTTTGCTTAATTAGTTTAATTCTGCTGCATTAGTTGAACTTGTCATAAATATTCATTAGAGCTTGTATTCGAGGATAATCTGGTTTGTGTAATAAAATTTGGTTAATTAATCTTATTCTGTGGTAATTTTCTGTATACTCTTTTGTGATTGCACTCGTGTATGTGTGATGAACATCTTGGGCACACATATGCGTTAGCTTGGTTTATTTTCCGGAACCGGGTGTCTCAGATTGGTATTAGAGCCACAGGTTGACCGTAGGATGCAGCCTAGATAGAATGGACACTTTAGAGCACATAGGAGCACTCAGGAATCGATGTGTTTTTGCTTGGAGTGTTGTTTGCTATATATATTGCTTGTTGTGTGCTTAATAGAGGATTTTGGGGTGCTTTAGCATTGCCATGTCCACCTAGGCTAGTGTAGCTAGCTGTTTAGTTTCATATCCCTTGATGCATATAGTTGGGGACGTTCTCTAATTCTTATCTATTGCTTTTCTTCAGATGGTGAGGACTCGCAACCAGAGGGATGGCAATGATGAGGAGGAGAACAATGGAGTGCCTCAGAACAACATCGGACAAGGATCTACTTAGGGAGCTATCAACATTGAGCAGCTATTGGCTATGCAAAACCAGATCATGCAGACCATGATACAAACAATGGGACAGCTACAGGCTGGCAATATCAACAATCAGCCCCACATGCCTCCACCGCCGCATAACCGATTGGGAGAGTTTATGAGGACTAGGCCGCCAACCTTTGCTCAAGCTGCCGAACCTATGGATGCGGATAATTGGCTCAAGTCTGTGGAGAAGAAGCTAGCTATTGTCCAATGCAGTGACCGGGAGAAGGTCTTGTTTGCTTCTCATCAACTAGTTGGAGCAGTTGCGGATTGGTGGGATGCTTATTGCAATGCTCACGAGAATCAAGAGAGGATTACCTAGCCGGAATTCAAGGAGAGTTTCCGTTCCCATTATGTGCCAGAGGGTGTTATGATTTTGAAGAGACAAGAATTTGAGATTTAAGGCAAGAAAGATCAAGCGTGAGTGAATATCTCAATAAGTTCACTCAACTCTCAAGATATGCGCCTGAGGATGTTAGTCGGGACAGCCGGAAGCAATACTTGTTCATGAGGGGCTTGAACAATGAAATCCAAGTGCAACTACTCAATTGTGACTATGCAAATTTTCAGAAGCTTGTGGACAAAGTGATTGTGGTTGAGAACAAGATCCGTGAGATGGAGTAAAAAATCAAGAGGAAGGCACCATATCAAGGACAACAACAAGGAAGTCATGTGCGCCATCGCCTTGCACCACCCAATGCGCCCTATTACAGCTCCTCTATTCCTGCTCAGCACCCTGGTTATGCACTGCGCCCAACTCAGTTTGTGCAGCAGCGCCCTGTCATGCAAGCACCTAGGCCTCCCATGCCTTATGCACCTCGAGCTAATTTTCCTGCTGCTAATGTTCAAAACCAAGCTCGTCCCAATAATTTTGGTGGAGTTAAGAAGTGTTATACTTGTGGAGAAGCTGGACACTTTGCGCATCAATGTCCTAAGTCAGGCCTTGGTCAAGGAAGCAATGCTCCGAGGAAAAACCCAAGACCCAATGGAGGACAACCACAAGGGAACCATGGATGGCAGAATTTTGCTCGTGGCAACGTGAACCATGTCTCTACGGAGGATGCTCAAAAGAAGATGAAGTGGTCATTGGTATGTTTCTCGCCAACTCCAACCCCGCGACTATGTTATTTGATTCTGGAGCATCGCATTCATTCATTGCATCGAAGTATGTTGCCAAGTATAGTTTGCCTATCTCTCATATGAAGTTTACTCTATTGGTTAAGTCTCCTGGAGGAGAGATGAGGACAAATATAGTATGTCTAAAAGTAAGCCTTAGAATAAGGGGGGTAGACTTCTCTGCCAACCTCATTATTGTGGATTCTCAAGGGTTGGATATTATACTTGGTATGGATTGGTTGAGGAAGCACAATAGAGTTATTGAGTGTGCCACGAAGACGGTGAAGTTGACCAACGAAAAGGGGATCACCATAGAATTTGAAGCATCTCAAACCGCACCAAAGCAATTGGAGCTGAATCATATGGGCGGTGCTGCAATCGAGGAGATTCCGGTGGTGTGTGAATTTTTTGATGTTTTTCCAGACGAGTTGCCAGGTATGCCACCTGATCGAGACATTGAGTCTTTTATTGATTTAATACCTGGAACTGCACCTATAGCTAAGAGGCCGTATAGGATGCCTCCTATGGAATTAGCGGAGCTAAAGAAGCAGATTTAAGAGCAATTAGAGAAGGGTTTTATTCGCCCTAGCTCTTCACCTTGGGGAGCACCTATGCTGTTTGTGGACAAGAAGGATGGATCCCAAAGGATGTGCGTAGATTACCGAGCTCTCAATGAAGTAACAATCAAGAACAAGTACACCTTGCCACGTATAGAAGACTTGTTTGATCAAATGAAGGGTGCTTGTGTCTTCTCTAAGATTGATTTGAGGTCGGGATACTTTCAAATGAAGATTAGACCATCAGACATACCCAAAACAACTTTTAGAACACGGTATGGATCTTATGAGTACACCGTGATGTCTTTTGGATTGACAAATGCGCCTGCCTACTTTATGTACCTCATGAATAAGGTCTTCATGGAGTACTTGGATAAGTTTGTTGTGGTGTTTATTGATAATATTATGATCTACTCGAAGGATGAGAAAGAGCATGAGGAACACTTGAGGCTTACGTTGCAGAAATTGAGGGAGCATCAATTGTATGCCAAGTTCAACAAGTGTCAGTTTTGGTTGAGAGAGGTGTTGTTTCTGGGTCATATAATTTCAGGAGGAGGAGTATCGATTGACCCCGAAAAAGTGAGAGACATGTTGAAGTGGGAACCGCCGCAAAATGTCAAGGAAATAAGGAGTTTTCTTGGGATGGCTGGATATTACCGTCGGTTTATCAAGGACTTCTCCAAGATAGCCAAGCCTATGACAGAGTTGCTAATGAAGGGAAAGGCTTTCCAATGGACCCAAGCATGTCAAAATGGTTTTGATGAGTTGAAGAAGAGGTTGACAACATCCCCAGTTTTGGTATTGCCGGATGTGAGCAAGAGTTTTAACATTTATTGCGACGCATCGAGACAAGGACTTGGATGTGTATTAATGCAAGAAGGTCAAGTGGTCGCCTATGCATCAAGACAATTGAAGAAACATGAGAAGAATTACCCCACGCATGATTTGGAACTTGCAGCCGTGGTACATGCATTGAAGATTTGGAGGCACTATATTCTTGGACATAGGTGTGAAATTTATACGGATCATAAGAGTTTGAAGTATATTTTCACACAAACGGATCTGAACTTGAGGCAACGAAGATGGTTGGAGCTCATCAAAGATTATGATTTGGGGATCAACTATCATCCGGGAAAGGCCAATGTAGTGGCCGATGCCTTGAGTAGAAAGGGAGTAAGTCACCAACTCACAGTTCGAGAGTTACCATTCGAGTTATGTAAGGAGTTTGAAAGGTTGAACCTCGGATTTGTAAATGAGACGGAGACGGTGGAGTTAAACCCAACCTTGGAGCAAGAAATTCGAGAAGCACAAACCACGGATGAGGAGATCAAGGAAATCAAGGACAGGACCGAAGAAGGGAGAGAATTCAGATTTGATGAAGATGAACATGGTACCTTATGGCTTGGAAAGAGAATCGTTGTGCCTAATGTGAAGCATATTCGGGAGATGATATTAAAAGAGGCACATGACTCACCTTACTCAATTCACCCTGGTTGTACCAAGATGTACAAAGACTTGAAGACTAGCTATTGGTGGGATAGCATGAAGAAGGACATAGCTGAATACGTAGCGTTGTGTGATGTGTGCCAACGAGTCAAGGCGGAACATCAAAGGCCAGCTGGATTATTGCAACCGTTGAAGATTCCGGAATGGAAGCGGGAAGAAATTTGAATGGACTTCATAGTTGGGTTACCTCGTACTCAGTCCGGGTATGACTCAATTTGGGTAATTGTGGATCGCTTAACCAAGTCGGCTCATTTCGTCCTTGTGAAGACCAAATATACAGCTGCACGATTGGCCAAAATATACATGGAGCATATTGTGTGTTGACACGGGGTCCCGAAGAAGATCGTGTCGGATAGAGGTTCTCAATTTACCTCCAGATTTTGGCAAAAATTGCATGAAGCTTTGGGAACGAGGTTGAATTTTAGTTCAACATATCATCCTCAAACGGATGGACAAACCGAGAGGACCAATCAGATTTTGGAGGACATGTTAAGAGCTTGTGCTTTAAAGCATGGGAAAAGTTGGGACAAAAGCTTGCCATACGCGGAATTTTCATACAACAATAGTTACCAAGCAAGTTTGAAGATGTCACCATATGAAGCGCTTTATGGGAGGAAGTGTAGGACACCTTTATTCTGGAATGAGGCAGGAGAAACTCAAGTATTTGGTCCGGATGTGTTGCAAGAAGCTGAAAAGCAAGTCCAAATAATTCGTGAAAACTTGAGGGCTGCCCAATCAAGGAAAAAAGGCTATGCGGACAATAGGAGAAGGAAATTAGCCTTTGAAAAAGGAGATTTTGTTTACCTCAAGGTGTCGCCGATGAGGGGTCATAAGAGGTTTAACATAAGAGGAAAGTTAGCACCTCGTTATATTGGACCATTCAAGATTTTGGACAAAAGAGGAGAAGTAGCGTATAAGTTGGAGATGCCAGCTCATCTTTCGGATGTCCATGATGTCTTTCATGTTTTCCCAGCTCAAGAAGTGCTTGAGAGTACCGGAAGAACAAGTGCCAATGGAAGAATTGGAACTAGAGGAAGATTTGACTTATGCCGAACAACCGATCAAAATCTTGGAAACCAAGGAGAGAGTCACAAGGAACAAGGTTATTAGATGGTGTAAAGTTCAATGGAAGCACCACACCGAAAGAGAAGCAACGTGGGAATTGGAAGATGATCTCAAGAAGGAATTTCCCTATCTCTTTTCTTCCGCATCGAATCTCGAGGGCGAGATTCATTTTAAGGGGGGTAGGTTTGTAACACCCTCATTTTCATGCATCATGCCCTACATACACTCATATACATGTTTAACATTAACTCACAACAAGAGGAACGAGTTTAAAATTGATTCAGAGCATTTAAAATTGATTTGGAGCAAAACCGCAATTAAAACGCAGGAAAGTGCGGACTAGTCCGATTTTACTGAGGACTAGTCCGATTTCTCTCTGACTAAAAACGGACTTGTCCGTTTTTGCTACGGACTAGTCCGATTTTGCCCCTGGAAACTTTCGGACTTGTCTTATTTTGTGCGGACTAGTCTGATATTCCAAGAATCCTTGAAAGATTGCTAAGTCCTTGGACTTTTCCGGACTAGTCCGGTGTTCCAGCAGATTTGTCCGTTTTTTCTCTCTGTTCAAAGTCGGACTTGTCTGATTTTAGGCCAGACTTGTCCGATTTTCTCTCTGGACAACTTCGGACTAGTCCGATCCTTTCTGGACTTGTCCGATATTTCGCGACTCTGAGTTGATCTTTTGTATTACGACTTGTTTCTTGGGTTTCACATTAAGTGGGCCTAGGGACGTCATGCCTAACTCTTTTAGAGCCCATGTGGGACTCTAAACCGGCCTCTACTCATCCCAAAACTCGAAATCCATCTAACCCTAGCCTCCACCACTATATAAACAGCCCCACCGCTTGGATTGACATCTATTTGCCACTTTTCCACCCACCCAAACCCTAGTTCGTGGGGAGCCACCATCAAGGAGGGAGGAGAAGATCCCAAGCAAGAAGAAGAAGAGGAGGACACGAAAGAGGATCAAGGTCTCCACCAAGTTTCGTCCTTCTCCACCAATTCATCCCCAAGTTCATCACCAACCCTAGATCATCAATATCCAAGTGTTACCTCCAAGTTTCTTGATTCATCGGAGTTCTAAACACCTGGTATACCTTCTATTCTCTTTTCCTTATGAGAATTCGACCCCTAATCTTCAAATTCACGTCGATCTAGAAAACCCTAATCTGATGATCTCGCAGAGTGCGGAATTGTCCGGTCCCTAGCGGACTAGTCCGATCTTTCTGGTTAAATTGTGTTGAATTAATTCTAAAATTTGATCTAATCAATTCCAAACCTGTATAAACTTGTTAAAATCTATTAGAACTAGTTAGTGATCATTAAAATCAATCTAGTAACAAGTTCTACCTTGCATTTGCATCATTCATGCATGTCATGTCATATTGAGTAATATTTGTGCACTCTTTGATTGTGTTTCTTGTCTTGTATGTTTATTGTGAGAATTAGACGGATTTCCGCTAGAAAGTGCCGCGGAGGATCTACAGCACCAAGAGTTTGAAGAAATTGACCCTAACAACAGCAAGAGCAAGGCAAGGGTCCTTGAAGCATATTGATCCTGTTTTCAAATAAATGTTTTGTTTGCAAAACTGCATGCTGTGTCAATTGGATGGGAATCCTATGATAGGAAGTTTACTAGAATTGTTTAACCACCCTTGTCACCTGGAATTTATGGTAGAGAGTCGGGAAGGGCTTTTACCTTTTGCTTCGCTTAATCAACTGGGATGAGAAACAACTATACCACTCAAATTAATTATGCATGGATGAGATTATGATTAACATGAACTGGTTTAAATGATGGATGATCTAAGCAAGCCTGGTATGTGGATGGGTTGGACGTATGGTGTTTTGCTTGCTTTAGATCTAAGGACCGGTTCATGCGAGAATAAGCCAGGACTACAGTGCCACCACGAGGCCAAGTATGGGTGCAGCGTAGCTGATTAATTAGGGCTTTGCTAGTACTGTTTGGACCATTGTGGATGCTCAGGGGAGGGGTAGTCGGATTGGGTGTGTTGATGATTGGTGGGACTACCCTGGGATCCGAATGGCTCAAGAGGGGGCCCTTGGTTGAAGATGTGCTCAGTTGGAGGCATCGCCACCGGTGAAACTTCAGTGGGGTCTAAATAGGCTAGTAATCCCTTTATAAAAGCTATTTTGTGATCTCTTGGCCACACACCGATGGAAGTGTGAGACGGCATAATAGAGGGTCTTAGTCACTGAAAGGTGATGAAATCACAAACACATGGGTAAAGTGGTACAAACTCTACAGAGTGTGTCTAAAACTATCATGATAGCCGTGCTCTCGGTTATGAGCACCTGGACAACTTCCATGATTAGAGGGTACTCAGTATTGGGATGGTATTTGGGATGGTTATGGTTGGTATTGTGGTTATGGATTTATTTCTGGTATTGAATATGGTTACATGCAAATGGTGAAATCTAGAATTATTGATGAGGATGGTGAATTGTGGACTGGTATTATGATATTACTTATGATTATGATGGGTTTGATTCATATAAATATAATATATTGCTTTTCAAATGTTTTAATGTACTTTTCAGCACTTTGCCATTATTATTGTCGACATTTGAATAAGCCACATGTCATACTTTCCACACTTGTTGAGTACGACATGTACTCACTCTTGCAATCCCCCCCAACAGTTGGAGGTCAGGATTGGGAGTTTAATGGCGATAATGCGGAGTTCTAGGCCGTGTCTACCGACAGCTTTGCATGTGGTGTTATTGGAGCTGCGCTATACCCTATTGCTTATGCTGTCTAGGTATTTAGTTTGCTTAATTAGTTTAATTCCGCTGCATTAGTTGAACTTGTCATAAATATTCATTAGAGCTTGTATTCGAGGATAATCTGGTTTGTGTAATAAAATTTGGTTAGTTAATTTGTTCTGTGGTAATTTTCTGTATACTCTTTTGTGATTGCACTCGTGTATGTGTGATGAACATCCTGGGCACACATATGCGTTAGCTTGGTTCATTTTCCAGAACCGGGCGTCACAGCAAGCCTCGAACCTCGGAGCTATCACACTAGCTACGGATTTGAAGCAGTAAAGTTTTCAAGAAATTAGTTTATTCCTCATGGTAGATGTCCTAAATCAACTGAGTGCATCTAATAGGTGGTTAACAGGATAAAGGCAATGTCTTGAAGACAAAAATGGAATTTGAAAGGATTTCTGTTAGTACCCTGCGTACCGGGTACCCCTTGATACCGCAAGTAAAGCCTAGGAGTTCCTATGTCTGAGTTGAAGAATCCTGAAGGAAACGGGCATCACGCAGCACTGGGCCTGCCTTCCTCATTTGGGTAGCTCTGGTGCTACCTTATGTCCTGTGGGGCTGGACCTATGTCCCTTCATAGGGAAGCTCCAGTTCCACCGTGTGGCCAATGGCCCCGGACCTAACCCCCAGTAGAGGGAAGCTCTAGTGCTGCCACATGTTAAGTAGCTCCGGACCTGCCTCCCCACAGAGGGAAGCTTCGGAGCTTCCACGCGTCTTGCACCCAGACCTAAGTCTGCAACGGGAAGAATACTAGATCTTCAATGGCACGGACATTCAAGAAGGCTATTAAACAGCCATTACAAGACCTGATTATGTGTCATTAAAGCTGTATTAATGACACACGATTAAAGCACTATCAATGTTAGTAATGCCGCCATTAAGGCGCGCTATCACACTATTAACCACCCATAATACTAGTAGATTGGGTATAGGCAGATTAATGCAGCCGGGGCCACTTGTCGAGCCAGGCATACACTGTAACGACCAGTCATTGGCATATAAAAAGGCTTCGTCACACGGTGGAAAAAGGGCCAATCCAAGCTAATCGGAGACAAGCCATCTCTCACACACACAAGCACACTCATACAATCAACAACCATCCCGTGGAGTAGGGTGTTATGCTCAGGCGGCCCGAACCACGTAAAATCTCTCGTGTCACCATCTTGTTTGTGATCTTATGCGCGCCCCATCTGAATATGAACCTCCGCGGACTACACTTGAGTAGTATCGATGGAAGTGTCGTTGCTACACTTCAACATTTGGCGCACCAGGTAGGGGCGCCAAAGACCTCAAGATGATGAATTCCGCCACCCCATCGTCCAACGGTTTGGCTGAGTAGGCCGCTGGAGGGAATCCCTCCAACGTGCAGCAGCTAGCCAATGTTGTTGCTTCGATGGGCGTCGTCGCACCACCACCCCCACCACCACCTGCTCCAGCAGTCAACGCTAGACAACAGGATGGTGCCTTCACATCGGTCACTGCATCAACAAACAACTCTGAGAATGTGCTGAATGCAGCGCGGACTCTTCTCCAACGTCCTCCAGCACCCGGAGCTTCTCCGGCCACCATGGAACAATGGTGCGCTAATGTTGAGCATTTAGTTGCAGCTGCAGCTAATGCCTCAGTGTCCATGGTCTGCCCCATGCTTGGCAAGCACCTTCTCAACACAGGACCTGTCTGGTAGACTGGGTCCTTAGGCGTCGCTGCACAGGAGACGTGCACCCTCCCAGCAAGTGACGTCACTACCCTCTGGAGCTCAAGGTACCCACACTACATCAAGGCTTACTACTCAGGACCTCCAGTCATAGCTCGACCAATGTTACATGAGGTAGGACGGTCGCGTCCATATCGAGCGCCCTCACGAGAGGCGAGCTGCTCGGGAAAACCCTTCTCCCCTGGGTGTGTGAGGCAGCTGTTCGGCCCTGTCCATCAGTCTTCGCATGGTCGAATGGCCACCCAAGTTCCTGCCTCATATGCCGAAGATGTACAACTTGACAGTCAACCCCATTGAATTTCTGCAAATCTACTCATCCGCCATCCTTGCGGCTGGAGGCTATGAGGTTGTGATGGCCAACTACTTCCCAATGGCTCTAACTTGGACTGCAAGGTCCTAGTTCAAGAGTCTACCTCCCGACTCCATCTATAGTTAGGGGGAACTAAGTCGCTAGTTCACCGCCCATTTCAGGAGCTCCTACACACGACTTGGGACTGAAATAGACCTTTTTGTTGTACAGCAAAAATTAGGAGAGTCGTTGTGATCATTCATCCAATGCTTTTCCCAGGTACGGAATACAATTGATTCTATCTCCACTGCCTATGTTGTTGTTGCATTTTGATATGGAGTTAGAGATAAGAAGACGCTGGAGAAGATGGCAACAAAAAATGTCAGCAGCGTCACAGAGCTTTTCAACCTAGCAGAAAATGTGCTAGGGCCGCGGAGGGCTGAGAGATGCACTCCAAACTAGCTGCGGAGGCTAGAAAACCTTCCTCCGAGGTTGAAGCTACTGCCTCAGGTAGTGGAAACAAGAAGAAGAAGTCCAACGGCAAGAAGAAATCATTGGACGACACATCTACTGCCGCCGCAGTTGCAGCTCCTGGTAGCCGGAGGCCACACCCCAAAAACGACCACGACCATCGTCTAAAGATAGCGACGGCGAGAAGATGTGGTGTTCGATCCATAATACGAAGACCCATAATATCAAAGACTGTCGCGAGGTCAAGCGCCTTGTTGAATGCAACAACAAGCGCCAAGAAGAAGCTCCTTTCCGTCAACGGGAAGGGAAGAAGAAAGTCGGTGAAGGTCCATCTGATCAGGAGCTAGGCTTCCAGAACGCCAAGAAGGCACTAAAGGCCATCTATAACTCCATCGATGATGATTCTGATATCTCTGACAACGAGCATCGGAAGACTCTTAATATGATATATGGAGGGTCCTGGGATATTACCTCCTGGCGTATCCTCAAGACTATGCGTCGAGAGATGGCTGCTGCAGCTCCCACCGCCAAGGCAGAACCTCATTAGAAGTGGATGGACACAGCCATCACCTTTGATGCTTCGGATTGTCCGAAGAACATGACCGAAGCTGGTCAATTGCCTTTGATGGTCTCTCCTACGATCAACAACATCCAACTCTATCATGTCCTAGTGGACGGAGGTGCGGCGCTCAACCTCCTCAGCTACGCAGCTTTTGCGAAGCCCCAACTCAGTCTCTCGGACCTCCGACCCTCACGTCCCTTCTCCGGAGTAGGTTCGGGAGCAATGACTCTTCTCGAATCAATTACACTCTTGGTAACTTTTGGGACCAGGAACAATTATAGGTCCGAGAAGATGGTCTTTGATGTGGCACACATCAGCCTTCCCTTCACCGCCATCCTAGGCAGACCAACCCTGTACAAGTTCATGGCCGTAGCTTATTATGGCTACCTAGTGTTGAAGATTCCAACTCCTTCAAGTGTCCTCCGGACCTGTGGGGATCATACTACTGAAGTCACTGCGTTGGAAGAACTCCACGCGCTTACAACACCGCAGGAGGAAGGATCCAGCAAGGAGCAAGCTGCTCAACCTCCGAGTTCACGCCACCACGGCTCAACCTCTGCACCTCGTGTGCAACCAAGTGGCGACACCAAAAATATTATCAAAGTCGTCCAAATTGGTTCTGATGCTGCCCAGACAACTCGTATATCAGGAGGTCTAGACGAAAAATAGGAACTCGCGCTCATCACTTTCCTCCGGTCTAATGTCGACTTGTTTGCATGGCAACCATCACAGATGGCTGGGATCCCTAGTGAGGTGATCGAGCACAACCTGAAGATATACCCTGATGCATGCCCACTACATCAGAAACCCCAGAAGCAATCTATCGAGTGGCAGAACTTCATCAGACAAGAAAAACAAGAAGCTGCTCAACGCGGGTTTCATCCGGGAGGTTCACCATCCACGATGGCTGGCAAACCCAGTCATTGTACCAAAGGCCAGCGGGAATCCTTAGATGTGCATTTACTACACCACCTTGAATAAGGCATGTCCAAAAGACCCATTTCCACTACCTAGAATAGATCAAATAGTAGATTCCACCTCCGGGTGTGAAATATTGTGTTTCCTAGATGCATATTCTGGATATCATCAAATTCAAATGTCATGGGAAGATGAAGAGCATATTGCCTTCATTACAATAGATGGGTTGTATTGTCACACTGCTATGCTTTCGGTCTCAAAAATGCTGCTTCAACTTTTGTGTGAGCTATGCACAAAACATTTGGAGAGCTCATCAAGGACTTGGTGGAGGTCTGCGTCGATGACATCGTCTTCGACGTGAAGAACAAAGAATCACTCCTTGATAATCTACAAGTCATCTTCGACAAATTGCGCTTGACGTGCACGAAGCTTAACCCAGTCAAGTGTATCTTTGGGTTAGCTGCGGGAAGCTCCTTAGTTTCTTGGTGACTCACTGAGGAATTGTGGAAAATCCGGTGTCAAGGCCACAGAGAAGATGCGACCCCCAGCTCACATCAAGGACGTCCAAAAGCTAACTATATGTCTAGCTACGCTCAGCCTATTCATCTCAAGACTGGTAGAGCAGGCGCTTCCCTTCTTCAAGCTATTGAGGAAGTCTGGGCCATTTCATTGGTCCGAAGAAGCAGAGAAGGTGTTCCAATAGCTCAAGCAGCTCCTCACCACACTACCAGTCTTGGTAGCTCTGGAGCCTAGTGAGCCTCTTCTGCTTTACATTTCGGCAACTACAGAGGTTGTCAAT
Organism: Tuctoria greenei; assembly: GCA_036927565.1. Lineage (NCBI taxonomy): Eukaryota > Viridiplantae > Streptophyta > Magnoliopsida > Poales > Poaceae > Tuctoria > Tuctoria greenei. The sequence continues at coordinate 124,255,414 of JAYESD010000006.1, forward strand.
ATGGTCCTGGTCGCGAAGAGACCAGAGCTATCCTCAGCTCAGGAGCCTAGACCCCTCCAGGAGGGTCTGGAGCTACTTGAAGGCGAGTCGGGGTCCCAGCCCCCAGGCACAGATCCTAAAGGCAAGCTGCCTATGGATCAACCTCTCACATCTGAGGGAGCTCTTACGGCTGTTCAAGAAGAAGCTCCGGACTCCTCCAAGAGGGTCCGGGTTGCTCAAGAAGGAAATTCGGACCCCTCTAGGAGGGTCCGAGTTGATGGAGAAGAAGCTTCGGGCTCCTCCGGGAGGGTATAGATCGTCCAGCGGCCAGTGTACTTCATCAGCAAAGTACTCCACTATGACACCCAGTTCCGAAAATGAACCAAGTAAACTCATATGTGTGCCCAGGATGTTCAACACATATACACAAGTGCATTCACAAAAGGATATACAAAAAATTACCACAGCACAAGATTAATTAACCACTTTTATTACACAATTAATAATATCCTCGAATACAAGCACTAATGAATATTAATGACAAGTTCAACTAATGCAGCGGAAATAAACTAATTAAGCAACTAAACAGCTAGGCAGCATAAGCAATAGGGTAGTGCCGCTCCAATCAACACCACAGGCAAAACTGACAGTACACACGGCCTAGAACCCCGCATTATCATCGTTAAACTCCCAATCCTGACCTGCTACTGTTTGGCGGGGGGGGGGGGATTGCAAGGGTGAGTACATGTCATACTCAGCATGTGTGGAAAGTATGATGTAGCTGATTCAAATGACGACAATAATAATGGCTAAGTGCTGAAAAGTACATTAAAGCATTTGAAAAGCAATGTTTTATAGATATGTGAAGTAAATCCATCATAAACCATGTAATCATCATAATATTAGTCCATATTCCATATCCATCATCCATAAACCAGATTTCACCATTACCATTGATCATATTCAATACCATAATCCAGTTCATAACCAGCCATAATCATTACCAAACCATAACCATCCCAAAAACCATCCCAATACCAAGTTCCCTCTAATCATGTAGGTCATCCAGGCACTCATAACCGGGAGCACGACTATCATGATAGTTTATTAGACTCTCCAGAGTTTGTACCACTTTACCCACGTGTTTGTGATTTCATCACCTTGCAGTGACTAGAACCTCTATTTTGCCGTATCGCACTTCCATTGGTGAGTGGCCATGATATCACAAAATAGCCTTTACAAAGGAATTGCTAGCCTATCTAGACCCCACTGAGGTTTCACCGGTGGCGATGTCTCCTACAAAGCACATCTTCAACCAAGGGCCCCCTCTTGAGCCATTCGGATCCAAGGGTAGTCCCACCATTCATCAACAAACCCAATCTGATTACCCCTTCCCCGAGCATCCTTAATGGTCCAAATATCACTGGCAAAGCCCTAATTAATCAGCTACACCGCACCCATACTTGGCCTCGTGGTGGAACTGTAATCCTGGCTTATTCTCGCATGAACCGGTCTTTAGATCTAAAGCAAGCAAACCACCATAACATCCAACCCATCCACATACCAGGCTTGCTTAGATCACCCATTACCATATCATATTAACTAGTTCATATTAACCATAATCTCATTAATGCATAATTAATGTGTAGTATTGTTTTCCCATCCCAATTAATTAAACGAAGCAAAAGGTAAAAAGCCCTTCCCGACTCTCTACCATATATTCCAGGTGACAAGGGTGGTTAACCAAAACTAGTAAACTTCCTATCATAGGATTCCGATCAAATTGACATAAGCGTGCAGTTTTAAAAACAAAACATTTACATGAAAAATAGGATCAATGTGCTTCAAGGACACTTGCCTTGCTCTTGGAATTGGTTAGGATCAATGACTTCAAACTCTTGGTGCTGTAGATCCTCCGCGGCACTCTCTAGCGCAAATCCGTCTAATCCGCACAATAAACATATAAACAAGAAACACAATCAAAGAGTGCACAAATATTACTCAATATGACATCACATGCATGATCAATGCAATGCAAGGTGGAACTTGTTAATGAGTTGCTTTTAATGATCACTAACTAGTTCTAATGACTTTTAACAAGTTTATACATGTTGGAGTTGATTAGACCTAATTTTATAGTTAATTCAACAGAAATTAACCAGGAAAATCGGACTAGTCCGCTAGGGACCGACAAGTCAGCACTGCGTGAGAACAACAAATTAGGGTTTTCTAGATCAACGTGAATTTTGAGATTTGGGGTTGAATTCACATAAGGAAAATAGAATAGAAGGTATATCAGGTGTTTAGAACTCCAATGAATCAAGAAACCTGGAGGTAACACTTGGATCTTGACGATCTAGGGTTGATGAAGAACATGGAGATGATTTGGTGATGAGGAACGTGAAGTTGATGGAGATCTTGATCCACTTTCGTTTCCTCCTCTTCTTCTTGCTCTAGGTATCCGTCTCCCTCCTCGATGGCGGCTCTCCACGAACTAGGGTTTGGGTGGGGTTGAAAAGTGGCAAATAGATGTCAAACCAAGGGGTGGGGTTGTTTATATAAAGGTGGAGGCTAGGGTTAGATGGATTTCGAGTTGGGGGTGAGTAGAGGTCGGTTTGGAGTCCCACATGGGCTCTAAAAGAGTTAGGCACGAGACCCCTAGGCCCACTTAACGTAAAACCCAAGAGACAATTCATGAAACAAAAGATCAACTCGGAGTCATGAATTATCGGACAAGTCCGAAAAGGGCCGGACTAGTTCGAAGTTGTCTAGAGAAAAATCAGACAAGTCCGGACTATACATTGGACAAGTCCAAACTCATCCAGAGGGGGGAAACGGACAACTCTGGCCAAAAATCGGACAAGTTCGATTTAGTCAGAGGGGAAAACAGACAAGTCCGCTGGAGTACCAGACTAGTCCGGACAAGTCCAGGTACTTAGCAATTTTTCAAGGGTTTTGGAACACCGGACTAGTCTGCACAGGACCGGATGTTGGTATTTCTTAACACCACAGAGTTATCCGCAAGCACACGGAAATACCGTTGTAGCACTTCCCCTTAAGAAGTATTCCCAAGGGTATCAAATCCAAATTACGTGTGTGCTAATCTTTCGGACTAGCTTACCCAAAAACACAAAGTTGTTTGGTAGGCAAGGAATAGAGAGAAATTAAATGTTTTGATCCTAATTCAAGGTAGTTTGCAGTAGATGCTTGCTTCGGGCACGGGCTTACTCCTAGCAATACTAGGACGACTCCCGCCAAGAGCCTATGGCATTGCCGAACGTGGAGGATTACAAAGGACAGATAGTGCTGTCACAACCTACTGCCTACCTCTTCAGTCTGTGGGTCTACGAGATATTCACTAGTGATTTCTAACCTAAGCACCGCGCTTACATTCTAAATCACAACTCTAGTTGTTTCAAACACAAAGCTACAACTAGATCCTCTAATGAATTAAAGCAATGAACGCACAAGTAACTACTTATGCAAACTACTATGAATCAAGAATCAAACTTGAATTGAATTCACAAAGGCTTACTTGATTGAGTAAAACTTTGTAGGGGTACAAGTGTAGAAGAGGGACTTGACAAGCACAAGCCTCCTTCTCCTAGACTCTTCACCACACTCTCCTTCTACTTTGGTAGCCTCTAGGACTACTCTAAACCTTTGGAGTGTACCACTATTCTCAACTTTTAGTGTGTGTGAGAAGTGAAGTGAGGGGGTACATTTATAGGTGGAGAAGGGTCGATTCCCGCCACAATTAACGCGCGAATCAGTCACCATTGACTCCAAGGAGCCAGGAGGAGCCAACACGTGTCATTTGACCGGGGTGTTGCGCCAGGAAGGGGTCGGCCGAACCCCTGGTTCGGCCGACCTTGTCAAGCCTCCCCTTGGGGAGTGCTTCCTCCAGGTGGCTTCCAGGTGGGCCCCCTTGATGTCTATGGGTGCAACACCGTTGGATCTCCTCATATTCTTCTGTTTGTGGGCCATTTGATCCATGTGTTGCCACATGTCATCGCCTGATTCATTGAAATTCATTTTCATGGATTCATCCCTGCATGTTATGGTATTTTGGGTAATAATTCACCTGCATACAAATAGACACCAACACTTGTGGAATTGGGTCAGTGTATAGTCCTACCACTATGTTTTGTGTTTCTTTTATGCACATTATGAGGTGAATTGACGGTCAAAATATGGTACTTAAGGACCGTCAACAAACTCCCCCACACTTAGTCCTTTGCTCGTCCTCGAGTGAAGGCAAGAAGAACTAGAATGTTGTCATGAATTTGCTATAATTTAGAAAATAAGGATACTAGATATTTCAACTTATACCTGAATTCATGGATCCCCTTTGTGTATGTGGCTACCACATCAATCTTCGGTGTTTGAAAAGTGGAACAGTTAGAATGAAGTTCCCTTGGATCATACTCTGCTGAAATGATTTGGCAATTGCTATATTTGAAAGTCATAGGAACATTTTCCCTTGCCTCCTCAATCAGAATCTCTCAAATCTCTCAAAGTGTTTGAGTCCTCACCATGGCATGTTTTGCCAATTCTTGTCCCTATACTAAAAGTGGCTATATCTGGAGCTTGGTAGGGATGAATGTGGCACACGTTTACAATTCATATGTTACTAAGTCAAAAACTTGATCCTATGAGACTTATGCAATGTACAAAGTGAAGGGAAAATTCTTGTTAACATGGATGAAATGGAGCGGTGAGGTGTTAACTCCCATGAATTTGCTCTCTTTTAAGGATGAAACATGGCTACTTTTTTTAGCACTCTTACTCTTTTTTCAAGAGTGGATGCTTTTTCTTTTTCTTGTAGCCATGTCTTCTACTCCTTTTTATTTTTAGAGAGGCTTTTATTTGTATTGTATGGAGTTTATTTTTGGCGGATGGGTAATCGATGGATGCAAACTCTCAATGTGAGAAATTTTGCATGAGTGGAGTGCACAAGAGTTTTCAATTCAAAAAGTTCATGCATGTCACTCAATTGGGTCACGGGTTTCACAAAGTTCAATGAAAAGCAATGTGGCATATGCTTGTGGTTTTCAATGAATGTATCATATGGCCTTGGTGGGTATATAAAGTTCCAATGAGAGATCTAGGCAAAGTTCAAGACTTCAAATAGTTACAAATGTCAAAATCAATTTCAAGCAAAAGGATGATTTCTAAAGAACTCATTTACCATATCACACTAGTCAAATACCTAGATGATGTGTTTTTCCTATTGAATTATGGGAATCATAAACAAGGTAATGAATTGAAATATAAAGTATTCAAATTTTCAGCTTAAGCAAATTCTTGACTACCAAATTTTATTTCAATTTGTTGAGTTGATTCATTTTAGATATGCAATGAAAAATATGAAATCAACTCAAACAAAAGGGTAGCGCATAAAAGTGGGGATAGGAAATCCAAACCGATTTTTTGGAGTGACCTCCTGTTGGCTCTGTTTTGTCGGGTCGTTTTGCTCATTCGGTCGCGACGTTTTTTGATATGCAACGTTAATTTTTCACGTCGGGATTTCGTGAATTGGAGACATGTTTCCCCCACACTTGTTTCCTAAATTCTTTATTAAACAAAATAAACTAAAGGGGGAACTTTACCGGTGTTAGATGAACCGGTAAGTTCACTTTATTGAAATCAAAATATAGGGATGCTTACATTATTTAACCTAGCTTTAGAAAACAAATGTTTATTAAAAAAATTAAAATCCTAAGTAGTAAGCATCCTATGCTGTCGGGACATCTAAACTATGGTGCGTTGTAGATGTCGGGCTCCCCGACAGCATTGCACAAGCACTGCAGTTTTGCGCTCATGTCACGGCAAACACCGTCAATCTCCTCCTTGAGAGCCATGATGTCAGCCTTCAGTTCCGCCCTCTCGATGTGCCCTTCAGCCACCAAGTCAGTTAGCTTCTTGTTATCCAAGCGGAGAGAAGCTAACTCCTTGGTCAGCTGTGCCACTTTAGGGGCACGAGGAGAGTCCTCATCACTGCCCTCGAACTGGCTGGGTGGCCCGTTGATGGCAGGTGGTGGGATGTGTCGCCTAATCTTGGAGGGCGACGATCCCGTCGACTCCTCCATCGCCAGATTATCCACGCACTTGAATAGGCCCTTAGCGTAGCCTCCTTCAGGTTTTCCCCCCTCCCAGTGGATAAGAAAGCGATCTCCAATGCGTTCCAGCGAGGTACAGGTGGGCGTCTTGTAGTGGTGGCTCACTACATCGCCCTTCTTAGGCTTCAATGTGTACATGAACTCCTCGCCGGGCAGCAACGATGGGAGAGACTCGTCTTTTCCATGGAAAAGATGTGTCTTGACTGGGTTCAGTCCATCCAAAGTCGAACGGCATGGCGTTGTCGACTTCATCGGCGTTCTCTGAGGGGAGATCGACCGGACAGCGCTACGAGGTGTAGGGCTGCACCCGCGCGGAGTCGTCGCAGGCGGGATCATGGCAAGGGTCTTGACATCGATCACCATGACGGACTCCAAGGCGAGGGAAGTTTTATCGTTGGGCGGCGTAATGTCCCCGCTCAGGTTGAAGGTTGAGATGGAGGAGGCGTGAGGCACAATCTTCTTGTCGGCCATGACGAGGACAGGAGGAAGATGATGATTCAATGAGGTGTATAACTTTCCTCTCCGTTTACGTCCTTTAAGTAGGCGGGGAACAACGCATTTCACCGAGGATTTTGTGGAGGATATCAAGGAGGATCAACACGAGAAAACAGAACGCGAACGGCGCAAAGGGAGAGTCGGCCAATCTTAGGTTTCGACCGACCCCCTTCTGGCTCTGTTCGGGCCACATTTTCTCGGGTCGATTAAATGGGCCTCATAGATGAAGAATTGGATGGGCCCATCAGTTGGACGTGGAGAATTTAAACAGAATTGAAAGAAATGGCATGGAAATCGATTAGATTTACCACGTCAAATTCTTTTTCTGTATCCTTTTGGGAATTGAGAACTAATTCGAGTCGGTGCCCATTCACTTTGAATAATAGACCGTCATCACCTTGGAGTGTGATTGCTCCATGGGATGGAGTCTCTACTACAGTGAAGGGTCCTTCACATTTACTTCTAAGCTTCCCATGTACAAAGAGTTTAACCCTAGAGTTAAAGAGTAAAACTTTATCTCCAGGTTTGAACTCTTTCAGCGTAATCGTCTTATTGTGCCATCTTTTGGTTCTCTCTTTATAAATTCTGGCACTGTGGTACGCCTTATCTCTCCATTCCTTCAACTCAGAGATTTGCTTCAATCAGTGATTTCCAGCTTCATTAAGATTCATGTTCCACCGCTTGATGGCCCAATACGCTCTATGTTCCAATTCTACGGGAAGATGGCATGTCTTCCCATAGACAAGTTGGAAAGGAGACACGCCGATAGGTGTCTTGTAGGCAGTACGATATGCCCACAATGTGTCGGATAGCTTTTGCTTCCATCCCGTTCCCATTTCCAAGACAGTCTTTTGCACAATATTCTTAATTTGCTTATTAGATGTTTCTGCTTGACCATTTGTCTGTGGGTGGTATGGGGTAGCAATGTTATGCTGGACTCCAAGTTCCATTAAAAATTCTGGAAGGTATTATCTATGAAATGAGACCCTCCATCACTTATGACCATACGGGAAGTTCCAAAGCGTGGGAAAATGATCTCATGGAACATTTTCCTTGCTTGCTTGGAATCAGCATTTTTGCATGGTAATGCTTCTACCCATTTTGACACATAATCGATGGCAAACAGAATATACTCGCAATCATAAGACATAGGAAAAGGTCCCATGAAATCAATACCCCATACATCAAATAATTCCACTTGGAGATTGTATGTTAGGGGCATCGCATTGCAAGCAGAGATTCCTCCATGCTTCTGGCATTTCCAACATCTACAAATGAATTCCTTGGTATCTCCATACATTTAAGGCCAATAGAATCCACTCTGCCAGATCTTCGCTTGATTACGGTAAACACCGCAATGACCACCATAAAGGCCAGCATGGCATTTCTCTATAATTTTGGTGCCTTCGATTGATGGGACGCTCCTTCTAAGAAGGCCATCGGTACATACTCGATAGAGGTAAGGGTCATCCCAAAGGTGTCTACGACTCTCATAAATGAGTTTCTTTTTGTTCTCCCCTGGTGTTACGTATCTCGTGACCATAAATTTCACGATATCCGCATATCAAGGGTGAGAGTCTGTCACTTTGAGGAGCATAACATCTCGTAGAAAGTCATTGATAGATATGTCCATGGTTTGTGTGACTTCCATACGTCAAATATGATCTGCTACTGAATTCTCTACTCCTTTCTTATCTCTTATTTCCAGATCAAATTCTTGGAGTAGAAGAATCCATCGAATTAGCCTGGGTTTAGCATCCTTTTAATAAGCAGATATTTCAAAGCAGCATGGTCTATGTAGACTATGACCTTTGCTCCAACCAAATAGGATCTAAACTTGTCGATAGCAAAAACTACTACTAGGAGCTCTTTCTCAGTTGTGGCATAATTGAGTTGGGCTCCTTTCATAGTTTTGCTAGTGTAGGATATTGCGTGATGCTTTTTATCTTTGGTTTGTCCTAAGACCGCACCAACAGCAAAGTCACTGGCATCACACATGATTTCGAATGGCAGCATCCAATCAGGAGGTTGGATAATTGGAGCTAAGATGAGTTCCTTTTTGAGTATATCAAATGATTTAAGGCATTCATCATCAAAATCAAAGGGAGCTTCGTTAGCTAATAGGTTGGTGATGGGTCTAGAAATTTTGGAGAAATTCTTGATAAATCATCGGTAGAACCCCGCATGACCTAAAAAGCTGCGAATTCCCTTAACATTGATAGGAGGTGGAAGTTTTTCAATAACTTCAATTTTAGCTTTGTCCACCTCTCTCGGACACCAAGTGTCCAAGAACGATGCCTTCCCGGACCATGAAATGGCACTTTTCCCAATTAAGCACAAGGTCCTTCTCCTGGCATCTGTGTAAGACCCTGTCTAAATTTTCTAAACAATGATCAAAAGTTTTTCCATAGACGGAGAAATCGTCCATGAAAACTTTCATGATATCCTCGATCATGTATGAAAATAAAGACACCATGCATCTCTAGAAAGAGGCAGGAGCGTTACACAGTCCAAAGGACATACACCGGTAGGCATAGGTCCCGTAAGGACATGTGAATGTGGTCTTACTTTGATCATTGGGATGGATAGGAATTTGATGATATCCCAAATACCCGTCAAGGAAACAGAAGTAGGAGTGTTTTGCCAATCGCTCTAACATCTCATCGATGAAGGTCAATGGAAAATGGTCTTTGCTTTGCCTTGTTAAGTTTTCGGTAGTCAATGCACATCCTCCATCCCGTGACGGCCCGTATAGGAATTAATTCGTTCCTCTCGTTTTGAACGACCGTCGTACCTCCCTTCTTAGGCACTACTTGAACTGGACTTACCCATTCACTATGAGGAACAGGGTAAATAATCCCGGCATGCAGAAGTTTCAAAACTTCTTTCTTGAGAACTTCTCGCATCGCATTATTCAATCGCCTTTGAGGTTCCCTTGAGGGGACACTCTCAGGGTCAATAGGAATACGATGGGTGCATAACGCTGGACTAATTCCCTTGATATCCTTAAGTGAATATCCAAAAATAGCTCTATGCCTTTCTAACATGGCTATGAGTTTGAGCGTTTCATCATCTGAAAGCTTGTCACTTGTGATGACAGGGGCTTCCAAGTTGCCATTTAGAAAGGCATAACGTTGGCTTGGAGGTACAATCTTAAGCTCAACAGGAGGTTTTGGGGAGGGCTCTTCTTTTGGTAATTCAATTTCCTCCTGAAATTCATCCTCCTCTTGGACGAAGTCTTCTTCTTCTTTAATTTCAGAGGGTTCTAAAAATTGAAGAGTCCTAACCTCCTCCATTGGCTCATCTTGGATGGGAGATTCTATGGATGTGTTCTTTGAACGCAGAATAGGCATGGAGAAATTTCTCCCTCCAAGATTGATATTGAGGCTTCCTTCCAAAGGAACATCCATGAGAAATTTCTCTATGGGATTCCCTATCATGATGTCGAAATCTTGTATTTCGAACACATGAAAATCTAGGAGAGCTTCAACATCTTTGTGTCTAACAGACACTTGTTGCAGAACCCCACATCCTTCAAGAATAGTTTTAAATGAATCTTGGAAGGATTTGCGTGTTGGTGCCAATGGCACATCACAAAGAATGGCGAGAGCACAAGAATCAGAAATGAGATTTGCTCCAACAGTAGGGTTGTATAGGATTCTCATTGGTGTCCCTCTAATAGAACATAAAATGGTAGCCAAAGGTGAGGTCATCCGAAGAATATCGGGTGAATTCTCAACTTCAGTTGTCCACTCTCTGCTTAGGATAGAGGTCAACTCCTTGACCGTCTGACGGACGAAAACCCTGTCAGGTGGTTCAGGTGGAGTTGGTGGCAATGAAAGTTTCCTATAGCAACAATAATTCGAGGTATTTACATAATCTTCGAAAAGCTCTTCCTCAAAGTAAAATGGAAACTGCGAGGGTTGAATTTCTTCTACCTTCGTAGTCTCAGGTTCGGGAGAGGATTCCTCTAGCAAGGCTTGGGGTAAACAAGAAATGGGTTCATCCTTGTCCAAGAGTGTATCCTATGTTCTTGACACGACTTCCTCTTGGGGAGGCTCATTAAGACCCATAATGAAGGAAGAATTTTCTAGAATTCTGTCGAGAAGAACCTTGCCTTCTTCTGGAGTCTTATGGAGGAAAGATCCTCCAGCCGTAATGTCAAGATATAGGGCAGACTCTTTGTTTAATCCCATGAAGAAATGTTGCAAAAGCATTGGATCAGAGATTAACAAATCTGGGCTAGAATTTTTCAAAAGAGAAAATTTGTCCCAAGTTGCACCTACGGATTCCTTCTCCATCTGCTGGAAGCATAGTACTTCCTTTTGTAAGGAAACAATTTGGGCAATGGGAAAGAAAACAAGACAAAATTTGTCTCGTAATTCACTCCAATCACTGTTTGTCTTCCCAATGTAGTGGTTGTACCATTGTTTGGCTTTTTCCTTGAGGGAAAAAGGAAACAACTTCCATTTGAGAGTTTCCTGTGTCATACCTTTGATTAGAAGGCATGAACACAGTTGTTCGAATTCTCGTAGATGGTGGTAAGGGTTTTCACAATCCGTTCCTGAGAAGGATTGTTCCCGAACCATGGCTATAAAGCGAGGGCGAAGTTCATAGCTGGTTGAACAAATAGGTTTCGCCGAAGGCGGTGGCTCACAGAACTTGCCCTTCGGGGCAGAGTAAGAAAGAATTGTGGTTTGCTCCATTTATATGGTGGTGGTAAGGTAATAATAAGAAAAGTAAGATGATAGATAAGGGGGATATGATACGAGGGTGATCTTGGTTCGAAGATTAACAACAACCGTTCCCCGGCAACGGCACCATAAATGCTTATTGTTATTTCTTAACACCACAGAGTTATCCGCAAGCGCACGGAAATACCGTTGTAGCACTTCCCCTTAAGAAGTATTCCCAAGGGTATCGAATCCAAAGAACGTGTGTGCTAATCTTTCGAACTAGCTCACCCAAGGACACAAAGTTTTTTTGGTAGGCAAGGAACAGAGAGGAATTCAAAGTATTGATCCTAATTCAAGGTAGTTTGCAGTAGATGCTTGCTTCGAGCACGGGCTTACTCCTAGCAATACTAGGACGACTCCCGCCAAGAGCCTATGGCATAGCCGAACATGGAAGATTACGAAGGACACATAGGGCTATCACAATCTACTGCCTACCTCTTCAATCCGTGGGTCTACGAGATATCCACTGATGATTTATAACCTAAGCACCACGCTTACGTTCTAAATCACTACTCTAGATGTTTCGAACACAAAGCTACAACTAGAGCCTCTAATGAATTAAAGCAGTGAACCCACAAGTAACTACTTGTGCAAACTACTAAGAATAAAAGATCAAACTTGTATTGAATTCACAAAGACTTACTTGATTGAGTAAAACCTTTGTAGGGGTTAAATTGTAGAAGAGGGACTTGACAAGCCCAAGCTTACTTCTCCTAAACTCTTCACCAAAATCTCCTTCTACTTTGGTAGCCTCTAGGACTACTATAAACCTTTGGAGTGTAGCACTATTCTCAACTTTTGGTGTGTGTGAGAAGTGAAGTGAGGGGGTCTATTTATAGGTGGAGAAGGGTCGGTTCCCGCCACAATTAACACGCGAATCAGTCACCATTGACTCCAGGTAGCCGGGAGGAGCCAACACGTGTCATTTGGCCGGGTTTGGCACCAGGAAGGGGTCGGTCAAGCCTCCCCTCGGGAAGTGCTTCCTCCAGGTGGCTTCCAAGTAGGCCCCCTTGAGGTATATGGGTGCAACACCGTTTGATCTCCTCGTATTCTTCTCTTTGTGGGCCATTTGATCCATGTGTTGCCACGTGTCATAGCCTGATTCATTGAAATCCATTTTCATGGATTCATCTCTGCATGTTTTGGTATTTTGGGTAATAACTCACCTGCATACAAATAGACACCAACACCTGTGGAATTGGGTTAGTGTATAGCCCTACCACTATGTTTGTTGTTTCTTTTATGCACATTATGAGGTGAATTGACGGTCAAAATATGGTACTTCACGACCGTCAACACCAGACAAGTCCGAAAGTGTCCGGAGGCAAAAACAGACTAGTCCGAAGAAAAACGGACAAGTCCGATTGAGGTCAGAGAGAAATCGGACTAGTCCGCACCAAAAACAGACTAGTCCGCACTTCCCAGAATTGTTAAGTGCGGTTTTGTTCTAAATAAATTTTAAACTTGTTCCTTTTTATGTGGATTAATGTTAGACATGTATTAGAATATATGCAATGCATGATGACAAGACTCACTACATTGAGGTGCATAAGCTGCTCTACACAGTTCTTATTACATCAAGAAAGCTATGTCACTACTTCTAGGCCCACAGGATATCAGTGGTAACTTCTTACCACTGCGAGCAATCTTACATAATCCAAATTCTACTAAAATATCGCCAAGTGGGCTGTAGAGCTGGTAGAATTTGATCTCGAATTCCTGCCTCAACACACTATCAAGAGTCAGGCGCTGGCTGACTTTGTGGCGGAATGGACTCCTTCTTCATCAACTCTAGGGGGTCTCATTGAGCAGAAGTCGGAACCTAAGGTCCCGATCTTCATTAAGCCTCACTGGACACTCTATTTTGACCGCTCCGTGCAGAAGCAAGGGGCCAAAGCTGGAATACATCCCCTCGCTTCGACCGGGGAGAAGGTCAAGTACATGGTACACATTGATTTCAAGGCGACTAACAACATGGCGGAATATGAAGCTCTCATTTACGGACTCAAGGTGGCGCTATCATATGGCATTCGGCAGCTGCTGGTCAAGGGTAACTCGCAAGTCATCATCAAACAAGTAAAAGGTGAATGCAGTTGCAACAACCCCCAACTTGCTGCTTATCTACTTGAAGTCCAGAAGCTATAGAAGGACTTCCACGTCGTGGACCTCTGCCATGTCCAGCTTCTCAACAATGCTAAAGCTGATGACCTCTCGACGAAGGCTTCAAATGGAGCTCAAGCTCCCGACGGAGTTTTTGTCCGGAGATTGTGAGAACCTGTCGCTCAACTGTTGACGGTCCTTAAGTTTAGTATTTAGACCATCAATTCACCTCATGATGTGCACAAACGAGAAACACAACGTAGTGGTAGGGTTAAAAACTAACCAATTCCACAAGTGTCGTTGTTTATTTCTATGCAGGTGAATTTAGACCCAAAATACCAAGACATGCAGGGAGTAATCCATGAAATTGGATTTCTGACGAATCAGGCAACACCACATGTCATCACATGGTTCAAATGGCCCACAAACAGAAGCATCCGAGGCCATCCAATGGTGTAGCACCAATATAAAGGAATGGGACCCACCTCGCAGAGACCTGGAGGAAGCACAGCCCCAATGGAGCCAAGACCTGGTTGGGTGACCCCCTAGATGGCCAACTAAGTCATGGCGCTAAACACGGTCAAACGCCACGTGTTGGCTCCTCACGTCTTGAAGAGGTCATGGGTGAGTGATTCGCACGCATTTTGTGGTGGGAACCGACCCTTCTCCCCCTATAAATAGAACCCCACACCTCACTTCACTCACACACCAAAAGTTGAGAATAGAATACCACTCCTAATGTTTAGAGTAGTCCTAGAGGCTGCCAAGTAGAAGGAGAGTGTGGTGAAGAGTTTAGGATAAGGAGGCTTGGGCTTGTCAAGTCCCTCTTCTACACTTGTACCCCAACAAAGGTGTTATTCAAATGAAGTAAGCCTTTGTGAATTCAATTCAAGTTTGATTCTTGATTCATAGTAGTTTGCATAATTATTTACTTGTGCGTTCATTGCTTTAATTCATTAGAGGCTCTAGTTGTAGCTTTGTGTTCGAAACAACTAGAGTTGTGATTTAGAATGTAAGCGCGGTGCTTAGGTTAGAAATCAATAGTGAATATCTCGTAGAACCACAGACTGAAGAGGTAGGCAGTAGGTGGTGACAGCCCTATCTGTCCTTAGTAATCCTCCATGTTCGGCTGTGCCATAGGCTCTTGGCAGGAGTCATCCTAGTGTTGCTAGGGGTAAAACCATGCCCGAAGCAAGCAGTTGCCGCAAATTACCTTGAATTAGAATCAATACTTTGAATTCCTCTCTCTTCCTTGCCAACTAAACAACTTTGTGTCCTTGGGTGGATTAGTTCGTAAGATTACACGTTCCTTAGTTTCAATGCCCTTGGGAATACTCTCTTAAGAGGAAGTGCTACACGACAACTTTTGTGCGCTTGCTGTTTATTATCTGTGATGTAAGAAACATTAACAAGCATTTCTGGCACCGTTGTTGGGGAACGGTTGCTGTTAATCTTCAAACCTTGTTTACCCTCGTATCTATCTTCTTATCTTATCTTTCTTTTTTCTTACCACCACCACATAAATGGAGCAACCCACCGTTCTTTCTTATTCTGCCCCAAAAGGCAAGTTCTATGAGCCACTGTCGTCGGTGGAACCCATTTGTTCTACTAGCTAGGAACTTTGCCCTGACTTTATAGCCATGGTTAATCCTTCTTAGGAACGGATTGTGAAAACCCTTACCACCATCTATGAGAGTTCGAAGAATTGTGTTCATGCCTTCTAATCAAGGGTATGACACAAGAAACTCTCAAATGGAAGTTGTTTCCTTTTTCACTCAAGGAAGAAGCGAAACAATGGTACAACCACAACGTTGGGAAGACAAACGGAAATTGGAATGAATTACGAGACAAATTTTGTCTTGCTTTCTTTCCAATTGCCCGAATTGTTTCCTTGCGGAAGGAAGAACTATGCTTCCAACAGATGGAGAGGGAATCCATAGGTGCAGCTTGGGATAGATTTTCTCTTTTATGAAATTCCATCTCAGATTTGTCCATCCCTGATCCGTTTCTTTTGCAACACTTCTATATGCGATTGAACAAAGAGTATGACCTACATCTTGATATTACGGCTGGAGGATCTTTCCTCCATAAGACGCCGGAAGAGGGCAAGGATCTTCTACACCGGATTCTAGAAAATTCTTCCTTCATTATTGGTCTTAATGTGCCCCCTCAAGAGGAAGTAGTGTCAAGAACCAAGGATAAATCCATGGACGAGGAAGAACCCATCTCTTGCCTATCCCAAACCTTGTCAGAGGAATCCTCTCCCAAACCAGAAACTACGAAGAAGAGATATTTGAAGATTTTGGAAATACCTCGAAGTACAGTTGCCATAGGAAACCATCATTGCCTTTAACTCAACCTGACCCACGTGATGGAGTGTTTGTCCAACAGACGGTCAAGGAGTTAACCTCTACTTTAAGTAGGGAATGGACTGCGGAAGTTGAGCTGTCACCCAAAATCCTTCGGATGACCTCACCTTTGGTGACTATTCTATGCTTTATTAGAGGAACACCAATGAAGGTCCTATACAACCCCACTATTGGAGCAAATCTCACTTCCGATTATTGTGCTCTCGGCATTCTTGGCGATGTGACATTGGCACCAACATGTAAATCCTTCTGAGATTCTTTCGGAAACATCCTTGAAGGATGCAGGGTTTTGCAACAGGGGTCTATAAGACACAATGATATTGAGGCAATCCTAGATTTCCATGTGTTCGAAATTCAAGATTCTGACATTATAATTGGAATTCCCATTGAAAAATTTCTCATGGAAATTCCTTTGGAATGAAACCTCAATGTCAACCTTGGAGGGAGAAGATTTTCTATTTCTATCCTGCGTGCCAAAAACACATCTGCAGAATCGCCATCCAAGATGAACCATTAGAGGAGGTTAGAACTCTTCAATTCTTAGCTCCCCCTAAAATAGAAGGAGAAGAAGATTTCATCCAAGAGGAGGATGAATTTCAGGAGACAATTAAATTGCCAAAAGAAGAGTTCTTCCCAAAACCTCCTGTTGAGTTGGAAATTCTATCTCCAGGCCTACATTATGCCTTTCTAAATGGCGGTTTGGAAGCCCCTGTCATCATAAGTGACAAGCTTTCGGATGATGAGACACTCAAACTCATTGCCATGTTAGAAAAGCATAGAGCTGTTTTTGGCTATTGACTTGAAGATCTTAAGGGGATTAGCCCTGAGCTATGCACCCATCGCATTCCTATTGACCCTGAGAGTGTCCCCTCAAGGGAACCTTAAAGGCGATTGAATAATGCGATGCAGGAAGTTGTCAAGAAGGAAGTCTTGAAACTTCTGCATGCCAGGATTATCTACCCTGTTCCTCATAGTGAATGGGTCAACCCAGTTCAAGTAGTGCCTAAAAAGGGAGGTATGACAATCGTTCAAAATGAGAAAAATGAATTCATTCCTCAATGAACCGTTACGGAATGAAGGATGTGCATTGATTATCAAAAACGTAACAAGGCTACAAGGAAGATCATTTTCCACTACCCTTCATCGATGAAATGTTAGAGCATTTGGAAAAACACTCCTACTTTTGTTTCCTTTATGGGTATTCGGGCTATCATCAAATCCCGATCCTTCCCAACAATCAAAGTAAGACCACATTCACATGTCCTTATGGGACTTATGCTTACCGGCGTATGACTTCTGGACTGTGCAATGCTCCTGCCTCTTTTCAAAGATGTGTGATGTCTATCTTATCTGACATGATTGAGGATATCATGGAAGTTTTCATGGACGATTTTTCCATCTATGGGAAAACTTTTGATCATTGTATGGAAAACTTAGACAAGGTCTTACGAAGATGCCAAGAGAAGGACCTCGTACTTAACTAGGAAAAGTGCCATTTCATGGTCCGTAAAAGCATCGTTCTTGGAGACTTAGTGTCCGAGAGAGGGATAGAGGTCGACAAAGAAAAGATTGAAGTCATTGAAAAACTTCCACCTCCTATTAATGTTAAGGGAATCCGCAACCTCCTAGGTCATGCGGGGTTCTATCGGCGATTCATCAAAGACTTATCAAAAGTCGCTAGATCCCTAACTAACTAGTTAGTTAAGTATGCTCCCTTTGATTTCGATGATGAATGCATTAAATCATTTGAAACACTCCAAAAGGCACTCATCTCAGCTCCAATCATTCAACCTCTTGATTGGACGCTGCCATTCGAAATCATGTGTGATGCTAGTGATTATGCTGTTGGTGCGGTCTTAGGCCAAACCAAAGATAAAAAGCATCATGCAGTAGCCTACAGTAGCAAAACTCTGACAGAAGCTCAACTCAATTATGTCACAACTAGAAAGGAGCTCTTGGTCGTAGTTTTTGCTATCGTTAAGTTTAGATCCTATTTGGTTGGAGCCAAGGTCATAGTCTATATAGACCATGCTGCCTTGAAGTAATTGCTCACCAAAAAGGATGCTAAACTAAGGCTAATCCGTTGGATTCTCCTACTCCAAGAGTTTGACCTAGAAATCAAGGATAATAAAGGAGTAGAGAATTTCGTGGCAGATCATCTCTCGCACATGGAAGTCACGCAAACTATGGACATCCCCATCAATGACTTCCTACGAGATGATATGCTTCTTAAGGTAATGACTCTCACCCTTGGTATGCGGATATCGTGGACTTCATGGTCACGTGATACGTACCTCCAGGGGAAAACAAAAAGAAACTCATCTATGAGAGTCATAGACACTTTTGGGATGACCCATATCTCTATGGAGTTTGTGCTGATGGCCTTCTTAGAAGGTGCATCCCATCAATCGAAGGCACCAAGGTTATTGAGAAATGCCATGCTATCCCCTATGGTGGCCATTACGGTTTACTTTACCCAGGCAAAGATCAGGCAGAGTGGATTCTGTTGGCCTTCTATGTATGAGGATACAAAAATATTCATTTGCAGATGTTGGAAATGGCAAAAGCATGGAGGAATTTCAGCTTGCAATGCGATGCCCCTAACATATAATCTTCAAGTGGAATTATTTGATGTGTGGGGTATTGATTTCATGGGACCTTTCCCTAGGTCCTATAATTGCGAGTTTATCCTGGTGGCTGTAGATTATGTGTCAAAATGGGTAGAAGCTTTGCCTTGCAAGAATGCTGATTCCAAGCAAGCTAGGAAAATGTTCCATGAGATCATTTTTCCGCGCTTTGGCACTCCCCGTATGGTTATAAGTGATGGAGGGTCTCATTTCATAGATAATCCCTTCCGAAACTTTTTGAGGGAGCTTGGGTGTCCAACATAATATCGCTACTCCATACCACCCACAAACAAGTGGTCAAGCAGAAATATTTTGCAAAAGACCGTCTTGGAAATGGGAACGGGATGGAAGCATAAGCTACCCGACGCATTGTGGGCATACCGTACTGCTTACAAAACTTTCATTGGCATGTCTCTGTTCCAACTTTTCTATGGAAAGACTTGTCATCTTCCTGTAGGATTGGAACATAAAGCCTATTAGGCCATCAAGCGGTGGAACATGGACCTTCACGAAGCGGGAAAGCACCGACTGAAGCAACTCTCCAAATTGGAAGAGTAGAGAAATAAGGCGTATCATAGTGCCAAAATTTACAAGGAAAGAACCAAAAGATGGCACGATAAGAGGATTATGCCTAAAGAGTTCAAACTTGGAGATAAAGTTCTACTCTTCAACTCTAGGGTTAAACTCTTTGGACATGGGAAGCTTAGAAGTAAATGGGAAGGACCTTCACTGTAACACCCTCATTTTTATGCATCATGCCCTACATACACTCATATACATGTTTAACATTAACCCACATAAAGAGGAACAAGTTTAAAATTGATTTGGAGCATTTAAATTGATTTGGAACAAAACCGCACTTAAAATGCAGGAAAGTGCGGACTAGTCCGATTTTACTAAGGACTAGTCCGATTTCTCTCCAACTAAAAACAGACTTGTCCGTTTTTGCTGCGGACTAGTCCGATTTTGTCTCTGGAAACTTTTGGACCTGTCCGATTTTGTGCGGACCAGTCCGGTATTCCATGAATCCTTGAAAAATTGCTAAGTCCTTGGACTTTTCCAGACTAGTTCGGTGTTCCAGCGTACTTGTCCGTTTTCCTCTCTGTTTAAAGTCGGACTTGTCCGATTTTCTCTCTGGACGACTTCGGACTATTCCGGTCTTTCCGGACTTGTCCGATATTTCATGACTCCGGATTGATCTTTTGTTTTACGACTTGTTTCATGGGTTTCACGTTGAGTGGGCCTAGGGATGTCGTGCCTAACTCTTTTAGAGCCCATGTGGGACTCTAAACCGGCCTCTACTCATCCCAAACTCGAAATCCATCTAACCCTAGCCTCCACCTCTATATAAACAACCCCACCCCTTTTCTTGACATCTATTTGCCACTTTTCCACCCCACCCAAACCCTAGTTCATGGAGAGCCACCATTAAGGAGGGAGGAGAAGATCCCAAGCAAGAAGGAGAGGAGGAAACGAAAGAGGATAAAGATCTCCACAAGTTTTGATCTTCATCACCAATTCATCTCCAAGTTCATCACCAATCTTAGATCACCAAGATCCAAGTGCTACCTCCAAGTTTCTTGATTCATGGGAGTCCTAAACACCTGGTATACCTTCTATTATCTTTTTCTTACGTGAATTCAACCCCTAATCTCCAGATTTACGTCGATCTAGAACCCTAATCCGCTGATCTCGCAGAGTGCGGACTTGTCTGGTCCCTAGCGGACTAGTCCAATCTTTCTGGTTAAATTGTGTCGAATCAATTCCAAAAACTGACCTAATCAACTCCAAACCTGTATAAACTTGTTAAAAGCTATTAGAACTAGTTATTGATCATTAAAAGCAATCTATTAACAAGTTCTACCTTGCATTTGCATAAATCATGCATGTCATGTAATATTGAGTAATATTTGTGCACTCTTTGATTGTGTTTCTTGTCATGTATGTTTATTGTGCGGATTAGATGGATTTGCGCTAGAGAGTGCCGCGGAGGATCTACAACACCAAGAGGTTGAAGTCTTTGATCCTAATCAACCGCAAGAGCAAGGCAAGTGTCCTTAAAGCATATTGATCCTATTTTGAAATAAATGTTTTGTTTGCAAAACTGCATGCTTGTGTCCATCTGATGGGAATCCTATGATGGGAAGTTTACTAGCGTTGTTTGACCACCCTTGTCGCCTGGAATTTATGGTAGAGAGTCGGGAAGGCCTTTTACCTTTTTGCTTCGCTTGATTCATTCGGAAGGGAAAACAACAATACAAATTTAATTATGTATTAATGATATTCTGGTTAATGTGAACTGGTCAATATGGTATGGTAATTGGTGATCTAAGCAAGTCTGATATGGGGATGGGTTGGATATCATGGTGGTTTGCTTGCTTTAGATCTAAGGACCAGTTCATGCAAGAATAAGCCAGGACTACAGTGCCACCACAAGGCCAAGTATGGGTGCGGCGTAGCTGATTAATTAGGGATTTGCTACTGCTGTTTGGACCATTGTGGATGCTCGGGGAAGGGGTAGTTGGATTGGGTTTGTTGGGGATTGGTGGGACTTCCCTGGGATGCGAATGGCTCAAGAGGGGGCATTTGGTTGCAGATGTGCTCTGTAGGAGACATCGCCACCGGTGAAACCTCAGTGGGGTCTAAATAGGCTAGTAATCCCTTTGTAAAGGCTATTTTGTGATCTCTTGGCCACACACCTACATAAGTGTGAGACGGCATAATTGAGATTCTATAGTCATCGAAAGGTGATGAAATCACAAACACGTGGGTAAAGAGGTACAAACTCTGCAGAGTGTGTCTAAAACTATCATGATAGCCGTGCTCCCGGTTATGAGCACCTGGACAACTTCCATGATTAGAGGGTACTTGATATTAGGATGGTATTTGGGATGGTTATGGATTTCTTTCTGGTATTGAATATGGTTATTGGTAAATGGTGAAATCTGGAATTATTGATGAGGATGGTGAACTACGGATTGGTATTGTGATATTACTTATGATTATGATGGGTTTACTTCTCATACATATAAATATATTGCTTTTCAAATGTTTTAATGTACTTTTCAGCACTCAATCATTATTATTGTCGTCATTTGAATCAACCACATGTCATACTTTTCACACTTGCTGAGTACGACATGTACTCACTCTTGCAATTCCCCCAATAGTTGCAGGTCAGGATTGGGAGTTTAGTGGTGAGAATGCAGAGTTCTAGGCCGTGTCTACCGTCAGCTTGCCTGTGGTTCTATTGGAGCTGCGCTATCCCTTATGCTTAGTTTTCTTAGTTGCCTAATTAGTTTATTTCCGCTGCATTAGTTGAACTTGTCATTAATATTTATTAGAGTTTGTAATCGAGGATAATATGGTTTGTGTAATAAAATTTGGTTAATTAATCTTGTTCTATGGTAATTTTATGTATACTCTTTTGTGATTGCACTCGTGTATGTGTGATGAACATCCTGGGCACACATATGCGTTAGCTTGGTTCATTTTTCGGAACTGGGCGTCACAGATTGGTATCAGAGCCACAGGTTGACCGTAGGACGCAACCTAGATAGAATGGACACTTTAGAACACATAGGATCACTCAGGAATCGATGTATTTTGGTTGGTGTGCTGTTTGCTATATTTATTGGTTGCTTGTGTGCTTAATAGAGGATTTTGGGGTGCTTTAGCATTGCCATGTCCACGTAGGCTAGCTAGTTGTTTAGTTTCATATCCCTTGATGCATATAGTTGGGGACGTTTTCTAGTTCTTACCTATTGCTTTTCTTCAGATGGTGAGGACTCGCCACCAGAGGGATGGCAATGATGAGGAGGAGAACAATGGAGTACCTCAGAACAACAATGGGCAAGGACCTGCTCATGGAGCTATCAACATTGAGCAGCTTTTGGCCATGCAAAACCAGCTCATGCAGACCATGATACAAACAATGGGACAACTGCAGGCTGGCAATATCAACAACCAGCCCCACATGCCTCCACCGCCACCGCCACCCCCGCCTCCTCATAACCGATTGGGAGAGTTTATGAGGACTAGGTCACCGACCTTTGCTCAAGCTGCTGACCCTATGGATGCGGATGATTGGCTCAAGTCCGTGGAGAAGAAGCTATCTATTGTCCAAAGCAGTGACCGGGAGAAGGTGCTATTTTCTTCTCATCAACTCGTTGGAACAGCTGCAGATTGGTGGGATGCTTATTGCAATACTCATGAGAACCAAGAGAGAATTACCTGGGTGGAATTCAAGGAGATTTTCGTTCTCATTATGTGCGGAAGGTGTTATGATTTTGAAGAGGCAAGAATTTGAGAACATAAGGCAAGGAAAATCAAGCGTGGGTGAATATCTCAATAAGTTCACTCAACTCTCAAGATATGCACCTGAGGATGTTAGTCGGGACAGCCGGAAACAATATTTGTTCATGAGGGGCTTGAACAATGAGATCCAAGTGCAATTGCTCAATTGCGACTATGCCAACTTCCAGAAGCTTGTGGACAAAGCAATTGTGGTTGAGAACAAGATCCTTGAGATGGAGCAAGACAACAAAAGGAAGGCGCCATATCAAGGGCAGCAACAAGGGAGTAATGTGCGCCCTCGCTTTGCGCCGCCCAATGCACCTTATTACAACTCTTATATTCCTGCTCAACGCCCTGTTTATGCACCACGCCCAACTCAATTTGTGCAGCAGCGCCCTGTCATGCAAGCACCTAGGCCTCCAATACCTTATGCACCTCGCACTGACTTTCCAGCTGCAAGTGTTCAAAACCAAGCTCGTCCCAATAATTCTGGTGGAGTTAAGAAGTGTTATACTTGTGGAGAAGCTGGGCACTTTGCGCATCAATGTCCTAAGTCAAGCCTTGGTCAAGGAAGCAATGCGTCGAGGAAAAACCCAAGACCTAATGGAGAAGCGCCACAAGGGAACCGTGGACAACAGAATTTTGCCCGTGGCAACGTGAACCATGTCTCTACGGAGGATGCTCAACAAGCGGATGATGTGTTCATTGGTATGTTTGTCACCAACTCCAACCTTGCGACTATGTTATTTGATTCTGGAGCATCGCATTCATTCATTGCATCAAAGTATGTTGCCAAGTATAGTTTTCCTATCTCTCATATGAAGTTTACTCTATTGGTTAAGTCTCCTGGAGGAGAGATGAGGACAAATATAGTATGTCCAAAAGTAAGCCTTAGAATAAGGGGGGTAGACTTCTCCGCCAACCTCATTGTTTTGGATTCACAAGGATTGGACATTATACTTGGTATGGACTGGTTGAGGAAGCACAATGGAGTTATTGAGTGTGCCAAGAAGATGGTGAAGTTGACCAATGAGGAAGGGATCACCGTAGAATTTGAAGCATCTCAAACCACACCGAAGCAATTGGAGCTGAATCATATGGACGATGCCGCAATTGAGGAGATTCCGGTGGTGTGTGAATTTTTGGATGTTTTTCCGGACGAGTTGCCAGGTATACCACCTGATCGAGACATTGAGTTTGTTATTGATTTAATACCTGGAACTGCACCTATAGCTAAGAGGCCGTATAGGATGCCTCCTTTGGAATTAGCGGAGCTCAAGAAGCAAATTCAAGAGCAACTAGAGAAGGGATTTATTCGCCCTAGCTCTTCGCTTTGGGGAGTGCCCGTTCTATTTGTGGACAAGAAGGATGGAACCCAAAGGATGTGTGTGGATTACCGATCTCTCAACGAGGTAACAATCAAGAACAAGTACACCTTGCCACGCATAGAAGACTTATTAATCAGATGAAGGGTGCTTGTATCTTTTCTAAGATTGATTTGAGGTCGGGATACTTTCAAATGAACATTAGACCATCGGACATACCCAATATAGCTTTTAGGACACGGTATAGATCTTATGAGTACACCGTGATGTCTTTTGGATTGACAAATGCGCTTGCATACTTTATGTACCTCATGAATAAGATCTTCATGGAGTACTTGGATATGTTCATTGTGGTGTTTATTGATGACATTATGATATACTCGAAGGATGAGAAGGAACATGAGGAACACTTGAGGCTTACATTGCAGAAATTGAGGGAGCATCAATTGTATGCCAAGTTCAACAAGTGTCAATTTTGGTTGAGAGAGGTGTCGTTTTTGGGTCATATAATCTCAGGAGGAGGAGTATCGGTTGACCCCGGAAAAGTGAGAGACGTGTTGAAGTGGGAGCCACCGCAAAATGTCAAGGAAATAAGAAGTTTTCTTGGGATGGCTGGATATTACCGTCGGTTTATCAAGGACTTTTCCAAGATAGCCAAGCCAATGACGGAGTTGCTAATGAAGGGAAAGGCTTTCCAATGGACCCAAGCTTGTCAAAATAGTTTTGAGGAGTTGAAGAAGAGGTTGACAACAACCCCAGTTTTGGTATTGCCGGACGTGAGCAAGAGTTTTGATATTTATTGTGACGCGTCGAGACAAGGACTTGTATGTGTATTGATGCAAGAAGGTCAAGTGGTCGCCTATGCATCAAGACAATTGAAGAAACATGAACAGAATTACCCAACACATGATTTAGAACTCGTGGCCGTGGTACATGCATTGAAATTTTGGAGACACTACATCCTTGGACATAGGTGTCAAATTTATATGGATCATAAGAGTTTGAAGTATATTTTCACACATATGGATATGAACATGAGGCAACACAGATGGTTGGAGCTCATCAAAGATTATGATTTGGGAATCAACTATCATCCGAGAAAAGCCAATGTAGTGGCCGATGCTTTGAGTAGGAAAGGAGTAAGTCATCAACTCACAGTTCGAGAGTTACCATCCGAGTTATGTAAGGAGTTTGAAAGGTTGAAACTCGGATTTGTAAATGAGATGGAGATGATGGAGTTAAACCCAACCTTGGAGCAAGAAATTTGAGAGGCACAAACCACAGATGAAGAGATTAAGGAAATCAAGGAAAGGACCGAAGAAGGGAGAGAATTCAGATTTGATGAAGACGAACATGGTACCCTATAGCTTGGAAATAGAATCGTTGTGCCTAATGTAAAGCACATCCGGGAGACAATATTAAAGGGGGCACATGACTCACCTTACTCAATTCACCCTGGTTGTACAAAGATGTACAAAGACTTGAAGACTAGCTATTGGTGGGATAGCATGAAGAAGGACATAGCTGAATATGTGGCATTGTGTGATGTGTGTCAACGAGTCAAGGCGGAACATCAAAGGCCAGCTGTATTATTGCAACCATTGAAGATCCCAGAATGGAAGTTGGAAGAAATCAGTATGGACTTCATAGTTGGGTTACCACGTACTCAGTCCGGGTATGACTCAATTTGGGTAATTGTTGATCGCTTAACCAAGTTAGCTCATTTTGTCCATGTGAAGACCAAATATACAGCTACACAATTGGCTAAAATATACATAGAGCATATTCTGTGTCGACACGGAGTACCGAAGAAGATAGTCTCAGATAGAGGTTCTCAATTTACCTCCAGATTTTGGCAAAAATTGCATGAATCTTTGGGAACGAGGTTGAATTTTAGTTCAGCATATCATCCTCAGACGGATGGACAAACCGAGAGGACCAATCAGATTTTGGAGGACATGTTAAGAGCTTGTGCTTTGAAGCATGGGAAGAGTTGGGACAAAAGCTTGCCATACGCAGAATTTTAATACAACAATAGTTACCAAGCAAGTTTGAAGATGTCACCGTATGAAGCGCTTTATGGAAGGAAGTGTAGGACACCTTTATTCTGGAATGAGGCAGGAGAAACCCAAGTATTTGGTCCGGATGTGTTGCAAGAAGCCGAAAAGCAAGTCCAAATAATTCGTGAAAACTTGAGGGCTGCCCAATCAAGGCAAAAAGGCTATGCGGACAATAGGAGAAGGAAATTAGCCTTTGAAATAGGAGATTTTGTTTACCTCAAGGTGTCCCCAATGAGAGGTCATAAGAGGTTTAACATAAGGGGCAAGCTCACACCTCGTTATATTGGACCATTCAAGATTTTGGACAAAAGAGGAGAAGTTGCGTATAAGTTGGAGATGCCAGCTCATCTTTCGGATGTCCATGATGTCTTTCATGTTTCTCAGCTCAAGAAGTGCTTGCGAGTACCGGAAGAACAAGTGCCAATGGAAGGATTGGAACTAGAGGAAGATTTAACTTATACCGAACAACCGATCAAAATCTTGGAAACCAAGGAGAGAGTCACAAGGAACAAGGTTATTAGATGGTGTAAAGTTCAATAGAAGCACCACACAGAAAAAGAAGCAACGTGGGAATTGGAGGATGATCTCAAGAAGGAATTTCCCTATCTCTTCTCTTCCGCGTCGAATCTCGAGGGCAAGATTCATTTTAAGGGGGGTAGGTTTGTAACACCCTCATTTTCATGCATCATGCCCTACATACACTCATATACATGTTTAACATTAACCCACATAAAGAGGAAAAAGTTTAAAATTGATTTGGAGCATTTAAATTGACTTGGAACAAAACCACACTTAAAATGCAGGAAAGTGCGGACTAGTCCGATTTTACTGAGGACTAGTCTGATTTCTCTCCGACTAAAAACGTACTTGTCCGTTTTTGCTGCGGACTAGTCCGATTTTTCCTATGGAAACTTTCGGACTTGTCCGATTTTTGTGCGTACTAGTCCGATATTCCAAGAATCCTTGAAAAATTGCTAAGTCCTTGGACTATTCCGGACTAGTCCAATGTTCCAGTGGACTTGTCCATTTTCCTCTCTGTTTAAAGTCGGACTTGTCCGATTTTAGGCCAGACTTGTTCGATTTTCTCTCTGGACAACTTCGGACTAGTCTGGTCCTTTCCGGACTTGTCCGATATTTCGTGACTCCGAATTGATCTTTTGTTTTACGACATGTTTCTTGGGTTTCACGTTAAGTGGGCCTAGGGACGTCGTGCCTAACTCTTTTAGAGCCCATGTGGGACTCTAAACCGGCCTCTACTCATCCCAAACTCGATATCCATCTAACCCTAGCCTCCACCTCTATATAAACAACCCCACCCCTTTGCTTGACATCTATTTGTCACTTTTCCACCCCACCCAAACCCTAGATCATGGAGAGCCACCATCAAGGAGGGAGGAGAAGATCCCAAGAAAGAAGGAGAGGAGGAAACGAAAGAGGATCAATATCTCCATCAAGTTTTGATCTTCATCACCAATTCATCTCCAAGTTCATCACCAACCTTAGATCACCAAGATCCAAGTGCTACCTCCAAGTTTCTTGATTCATTGGAGTCCTAAACACCTGGTATACCTTCTATTATCTTTTTCTTACGTGAATTCAACCCCTAATCTCCAGATTTACGTCGATCTAGAAAACCCTAATCCGCTGATCTCGCAGAGTGCGGACTTGTCCGGTCCCTAGCGGACTAGTCCGATCTTTCTGGTTAAATTATGTTGAATCAATTCCAAAAACTGACCTAATCAACTCCAAACCTGTATAAACTTGTTAAAAGCTATTAGAACTAGTTATTGATCATTAAAAGCAATCTATTAACAAGTTCTACCTTGCATTTGCATAAATCATGCATGTCATGTCATATTGAGTAATATTTGTGCACTCTTTGATTGTGTTTCTTGTCATGTATGTTTATTGTGCGGATTAGACGGATTTGTGCTAGAGAGTGCCGCGGAGGATCTACAACACCAAGAGTTTGAAGGCTTTGATCCTAATCAACCGCAAGAGCAAGACAAGTGTCCTTAAAGCATATTGATCCTATTTTAAAATAAATGTTTTGTTTGCAAAACTGCATGCTTGTGTCAATTTGATGGGAATCCAATGATAGGAAGTTTACTAGCGTTGTTTGACCACCCTTGTCGCCTGGAATTTATGTTAGAGAGTCGGGAAGGCCTTTTATCTTTTTGCTTTGCTTGATTAATTGGGAAAGGAAAACAACACTACAAATTTAATTATGTATTAATGATATTCTGGTTAATGTGAACTGGTCACTATGGTATGGTAATGGGTGATCTAAGCAAGCCTGGTATGTGGATGGGTTGGATGTCATGGTGGTTTGCTTGCTTTAGATCTAAGGACCGGTTCATGCGAGAATAAGACAGGACTATAGTGCCACCACGAGGCCATGTATGGGTGCGGCATAGCTGATTAATTTGGGCTTTGCTAGTGCTGTTTGGACCATTGTGGATTCTCGGGGAAGGGGTAGTCAGATTGGGTTTGTTGAGGATTGGTGGGACTACCCTGGGATCCGAATGGCTCAAGAGGGGGCCCTTGGTTGCAGATGTGCTCTGTAGGAGACATCGCCACCAGTGAAACCTCAGTGGGGTATAAATAGGCTAGTAATCCCTTTGTAAAGGCTATTTTGTGATCTCTTGGCCACACACCTACGGAAGTGTGAGACGGCATAATTGAGATTCTATAGTCATCAAAAGGTGATGAAATCAATAACACGTGGGTAAAGAGGTAAAAACTCTGCAGAGTGTGTCTAAAACTATCATGATAGGCGTGCTCCCGGTTATGAACACCTGGACAACTTCCATGATTAGAGGGTACTTGGTATTGGGATGGTATTTGGGATGGTTATGGTTGGTTATGGATTTATTTCTGTTATTGAATATGGTTATTGGTAAATGGTGAAATATGGAATTATTGATGAGGATGGTGAACTACGGATTGGTATTGTGATATTACTTATGATTATGATGGGTTTACTTCTCATACATATAATATATTGCTTTTCAAATGTTTTAATGTACTTTTCAGCACTCAGCCATTATTATTGTCGTTATTTGAATCAGCCACATGTCATACTTTCCACACTTGCTGAGTACGACATGTACTCACTCTTGCAATCCTCCCCAATAGTTGCAGGTCAGGATTGGGAGTTTAATGGTGAGAATGCGGAGTTCTAGGCCGTGTCTACCGTCAGCTTGCCTGTGGTGTTATTGGAGCTGCCCTATCCCTTATGCTTAGTTTGCTTAGTTGCCTAATTAGTTTATTTCTGCTGCATTAGTTGAACTTGTCATTAATATTTATTAGAGTTTGTAATCGAGGATAATATGGTTTGTGTAATAAAATTTTGTTAATTAATCTTGTTATGTGGTAATTTTCTGTATACTCTTTTGTGATTGCACTCATGTATGTGTGATGAACATCCTGGGCACACATATGCGTTAGCTTGGTTCATTTTTCGGAACCGGGCATCACATTCACTGTGGTAGAAACCTCATCCCATGAAGCAATCACACTTCAAGGTGATGATGATCAACTATTTAAGGTGAATAGGCACCGACTCAAATTATTTCTTGAATCCCAAGATGGGGAAGCAAAAAAAAATTGACGTGATAAATCTTATTGATTTTCACCCCATTTCTTTAAATTCTATCTAAAGTCTTCGCGTCTAATTAATGGGCCCATCCAATTATTCATCTATGGGGCCAATTAAGCCAACCCACGAAAACTTGGCCTGAATGGAGCCAGGAAGGGTTCGATCGAACCCTAGGGTCAGCCGACCTCCCCCTTGCGCTGTCAACCTTCTAATTTCGCGTGCGGACTCTCCCATCATATTTCAACAAGACTCTCGGTGCTATCGTGTTTTCCTTGCTTATAAATTGATGCGAACATAGAGGGGAACCTTGCACCATCTTGAAAATTCATCTCCTGTTCCAAGTCATGGCCGACAAGAAAGTTGTGCCTCATCCCCACTCTAGCTCAACCTTCAACCTGAGCGGAGACATCACGCCGACCAATGACAAGTCCCCCTTGCTTCGAAGTCTATCATGGCATTGGATGTCGTGCCTCTCGCCATGATCCCCCACCGACGACGACTCCGCATGGGCACAACACCACACCTCGTGGTGTTGCACGGTCATTCTCCCCTCGGAGAACGCCCATGAAGTTGACGACACCTGCACGTCGTCAGACTCTGACTGGCCTTAAGTCAGTCAAGACTTGTCTTTTTCCTAAAAAAGACGAGTCTCTCCTAGAGCTACAGCATCGCGAGGAGTTTATGTACACTCTGTAGACCAAGGACGGCGACATAGTGAGCCACCACTACAAGTCACCCCCGCGTACCTTGCCTGAGCGTGTGGGAGACCACCTCATTATCCACAGGGTGCGCCGGCCTGATGGAGGCTATGCAAAAGGCTTGTTCAAGAAAGTGGATAATTTGGCGATGGAGGGATCGACGGGCTCGTCACCCTCCAAGATTAGGCGTCACCTCTTGCCGCCTGCCATCAGAAGGCCATCTGGCCAATTTGAGGACAGCGACGGGAAATCTCCTTGTGCCCCTAAAGTGGCACATCTTTCTAAGGAGTTAGCTTGTCTCCATTTGGAGAATAATAAGCTATCGTACTTAGTGGCTGAAGGGCGCATTGAGAGGGCAGAACTGAAGGATGAGCTCATATCCCTCAAAGAGGACATTGATGGTGTTCGCCGTGAATGAGTGCCAAGCTGCGGCTCTTATGCAATGCCGTTGGGAAGCCCGACATCTACAACGCTCCATAGTTTAGAAGACATGGCACAAGGATGGGATGGATATATGTGGACTCCATGGCTCTCCATAGTTTAGAAGACCAGGTCGGTCGACCCCCCTAGTAGGCCGACTAGGTCATGGTGCCAAATGCGGTCAAACACCACATGTTGGCTCCTCCCGGCTTGAAGGGGTCATGGGTGACTGATTTGCAAATTTTGTGGCGGGAACCGACCCTTCTCCCCCCTATAAATAGAACTCCACACCTCACTTCAGTCACACACCAAAAGTTGAGAATGGAATACCACTCCTAAGGTTTAGAGTAGTCCTAGAGGCTGCCAAGTAGAAGGAGAGTGTGGTGAAGAGTTTAGGAGAAGGAGGCTTGGGCTTGTCAAGTCCATCTTCTGCACTTGTACCCCTACAAAGGTGTTATTCAAATCAAGTAAGCCTTGGGTAATTCAATTCAAGTTTGATTCTCGATTCATAGTAGTTTGCGTAAGTAGTTACTTGTGGGTTCATTGCTTTAATTCGTTAGAGGCTCTAGTTCTAGCTTTGTGTTTGAAACAACTAGAGTTTTGATGTAGAATGTAAGTGTGGTGCTTAGGTTAGAAATCACTAGTGAATATATCGTAAACCCACACATTGAAGAGGTAGGCAGTAGGTGGTGACAGCCCTATCTGTCCTTAGTAATCCTCCACATTCGGCTATGCCATAGGCTCTTGGCAGGAGTCATCCTATTGTTGCTAGGGGTAAACCCGTTCTCAAAGCAAGTAGATGACGCAAATTACCTTGAATTAGAATCAATACTTTGAATTCCTCTCTCTTCCTTGCCTACAAAACAACTTTTTGTCCTTGGGTGGATTAGTCCGTAAGATTACACACACGTTCCTTGGATTTGATACCCTTGGGAACACTCTCTTAAGGGGAAGTGCTACACGATAGTTTCCACGCGCTTATAGATTATTTTATGTGATGTCAGAAACGTCAACATCAGCCTGCCAAACTGAGTGATGGGGGCGGGGCCAGCACCTCGAAGCTGGCGGTCCCGGTGGCCCTCTTACCATGGAGCACAACAAGGATCATAGGTGCTGCAGGAAGCCCCGAGCAACCCAGCACGCAAGATCCAGATGCTCAAGTTAGCTCCGATGCATGAATCTTGGAGATCTGGAGCTACTTGAAAGACAATATCCTTCCTGATGACGGTGGTTCTGCTGATTGAATTGTCAGATTGACTAAAAGATAAACATTGGTATAAGGGGATCTCAACCAACGTGGTGCCAACAGCGTTCTAATGCGGTGCATTTCTTGGGAAGAAGGTTGTGAGCTTCTCGCGAAGATACATGGAGGTGAGTGTAGGAACCACGTGTCTTCCCGCACATTGGTCGGTAAAGCCTTCCGACATGGATTTTACTGGCCTACAACACTCCAGGATGCAGCCAAGCTGGTAAAGAAGTTTGAAGCGTGCCAGTTTCACACGGAGCAGATTCACACACCGGCTTAGTCACTGCAAATGATACCCCCCACGTGGCCATTCGCTGTGTGGGGGACGGACATTTTGGGACCTTTCCCAAAAGCTGTCGGAGGTTATAGGTTCTTGTACGTCGCCATTGACAAGTTCACCAAGTGGCCGGAAGCTACCCCAGTTGTGAAAATCAACAAACAATCAACTATCAAATTCTTGAAGTCCATAGCCTGCAGATTTGGAGTTCCAAATAGAGTCATTACAGACAACGGAACCCAATTCACAAGCGCAGCTTTCCAAGAGTATTGCGAAGATCTTGATATACAAGTTAGCTACGCATCAGTAGCTCACTCGGCAAGCAACGACCAAGCTGAGAGAGCTAATGTTGAAATACTCAAAGGACTCAAGACGCGCACATACGAGCACCTGAAGAAACATGGAGCCAACTGGATAGAGGAGGTTCTGTCCGCACTATGGGCAAGCAGGACAACACCTAACCGAGCAACTGGAGAGACACCTTTCTTCTTAGTGTACGGAGCTGAAGCATGCCTTCCTCCAGATATCACCATGGAGTCTCTTCGGGTACGGACCTTCGATGAAGCCGCACAAGACAAGCTCCGGTGTGAAGACCTAGACCTCGTTGACGAGGGAAGGTGCCAAGCGGCTGTTCAGAACGCACGAAACCGCCAGGCGCTCCGACACTATCATCAAAGGTTAACGCGCAACCGACAGTTAGAAGAAGGCGATCTCGTGCTATGGAGAATACTGACTCGAGAAGGGATGAACAAGCTCTCCCCAGGATGGGAAGGTACTTTCCCTGTTATCAAAGTTTCCCGCCCCGGATTTGTTTGCTTAGCGAAAAAGGATGGGACCCCGCTTCCCAATCCATGGAATATCGAGCACCTCCGTAAGATTTATGCTTAGTTCCACGGAGTTCAGTCTGTATTTACACATAAGGTACCTTATAGAGTCTATGAATCGAGCCGGGTAGGTCCTAGTTAAAAAGCACACTTAACTTGGTCATTGTACTTTAAGTGTGTCTTACCTTCCTTGGGTTAGAACAAGATGAATAGCACACTTAGCTTGGTTCCGTACTCTAAGTGTGTCCTTTTCTCCCCTGTAATTCAGACCTATAATGAAATACATTTTTGTGTGAAAGCAGACTCCACGTGCATTACTTTTGTACAAGCTTATTACTTTTATCATCTTTTCCTTCTTGTCTATAACAAATTTGTGCAATCCCATTGAAATTTAGTCCGGGTTATTCATGTGATATATAAGTTGAATTATTAATCTTCTTTAGGGTCTTAGCATTGCTAGATGGTCTACTCGCCTGAAAATCAAAGCCAATGATAGGTTCAGAGTGTGCTATCGATTTAGACTGGTGAGGCACCTTAACTACGCTACTCTACCTATAGTCTGGCAAGTCCCAGTAGGGCAGGTCCGGGAGTCATTCAGACCTAAAGAGATTACATCAATATACTTATGTTATCATGTTGAGTTCCTTAGGATCTAAAATCCAAATAAGGATAATAAGACGCAAATAAGTTATAGACAAGAGGATGAATTTTATTGCTTTTCTTGTCATTAATGCACACGAAAAATGAAAAATTGATGGAGATGGTGGATGCTGCCAGAGCTACCAAGCTCCGACAACCCTCAGGGGGCCTGTCGTCGACGTTTTATATGTTGAAAGTGAGTGCCATTGGAGCTAACAAGCTTCGATAACTCCCATGGTGGCCCGCCGTCGACGTGAACAATTAATGGTGATCTAAACGAAGATGGTGGAGAAATCACCCCAATAGGGCCTGCCATCATTGTTCTATGCATTGACAGTGGGCACTGTCAAAGCTACCAAACTCCGACAACCCTAGGGGGCCTGCCATTGACGTTCTAAGCATTGACAGTGGGCGTTGTCAAAGCTACCAAGCTTCAACAACCCCCAAGGGGCCCGCCATTGACGTTCTACGCGTTGACAGTGGGTGTCGTCGAAGCTACCAAGCTTCAACAACCCCCATGGGGCCCGCCGTCGACATTCTACGAGTTGATAGTGGGTGCCGTCAAAACTATGAAGCTCCGAGAACTCCCCGCGGGCCACCGCAGATGTAACAAAGGGTCCCTGGAGATGTCGGAGGTAAACTTCGGACCTCAGAGCTATCATTTTGGCTACAAGTTCGAAGTGAAGTCTTCAAGAGATTGTCAAATCCTTTTGGTACTTGTTCGTAATCCCATTGTGCACATCTACCAGGGGGCCAACAATATAAAGGGCAATGCATTGAAGACATAAAAAATGGAATTCAAAAGGATTTCATTCATTCAAAATAAGAGGATTACATGTTGAAGGTGCAAAAAGAAGAAGTCCTAACTACTGAGTTCCTAGTGAAGAATGAGGCAACTGTTTGGACAACTTCTTGAACGCTGGCCCTGGCGGCTTCTTCCTCCTCGTCCATGGGTCATTCAACCACCAAAGCTAAAGACATTTGGGGGTTCCGACTTTAGAAACAGGCAAGCACATATTTGGTGGCATTCTTTGTGACACCCGGTACCGAAAATGAACCAAGTGCAGTATATGTGTGCCCAGGACATTCAACACACAGACACGAGTGCATTCACAAATGGATACACAGAAAATTACCACATAACAAGATTAATTAAGCACTTTTATTACACAATTCAGAATATCCTCAAATACAAGCTCTAGTGAATATTAATGACAAGTTTGAACCAATGCAGCAGAAATAAACTAAATAAGCAACTAAGCAAACTAAGCAAAAGGGATAGCGCAGTCCAATCAACACCACAGGCAAATCTGACGGCAGACATGGCCTAGAACTCCGCATTATCAACGTTATACTCCCAATCCTGACCTGCAACTGTTGGTGGGAGAATGGGAAGAGTGAGTACATGTCATACTCAGCAAGTGTGGAAAGTATGACATGTAGCTGATTCGAAGGACGACAATAATAATGGATAAGTGCTGGAAAGTACATTAAAGCATTTGAAAAGTCGTATATATTATATGTATGTGAAGTAAACCCATCATAAACCATGTACTTATCATGATACCAATCCATATTCCATTACCATCATCCATATACCAGATTTCTCATTACCATTAACCATATTGCCATAAGCCATAATACCATCCCAAAACCAATACGAAACCATCCCAATACCAAAACCCCTCTAATCATGTAGGTCATCCATGTGCTCTTAACCGGGAGCACGACTATCACGATAGTTTTAATACTCTGTAGAGTTTGTACCACTTTACCCAGGTGTTTGTGATTTCATCACCCGTCGGTGACTAAAGAACCTCCCTTATGCCAATTACACTTCCTTTGGTGTATAGCCAAGAGATCACAAAATAGCCTTTACAAAGGGACTTCTAGCATGTATGGACCCACTAAGGTTTAACTGTGGTGATGTCTCCAACTGAGCACATCTTCAACCAAGGGCCCCCTCTTGTGCCATTCGGATCCCAGGGAGTCCCGCCAACCATATCCAAACCCAATCTGCCTCCCCTTCCCTGGTGCGCCAAATGATCCATTCAATACCAGCAATACCCTAGTTAATCATCTATGCTGCACCCATACTTGGCCTCGTGGGGGCACTGTTGTCCTGGCTTATTCTTACATGAACCGGTCCTTAGATCTAAAGAAAGCAAACCACCATAACATCCAACCCATCCATATACCATGCTTGCTTAGATCACCCATTACCATATCATATTGACCAGTTCATATTAACCATAATCTCATTAATGCATAATAGAATAGTATAGTTGTTCTCCCATCTCAGTTGATTAAGCGAAGAAAAAAGGTAAAAAGCCCTTCTCGACTTTCTACCATGAATTTCAGGTGACAATGGTGGTTAAACAAAGCTAGTAAACTTCCTACCATAGGATTTCCCATCAAATTGACACAAGCATGCAGTTTTGAAAACAAGCATTTATTTTAGAAACAGGATCAATATGTTCAAGGACACTTGCCTTTCTCCTGGGCATGGTTTGGGTCAAAAGTTCAAACTCCTGGTGGTGGAGATCCTCCGCAGCACTCTCTAGTGCAAATCCGTCTAAACCGCGCAACGAACAAACAAGACAAGAATTACAATCAATATGTTCACATATATTACTCAATATGACATGCATAATTAATGCAAATACGAAGTGAAACTAGTTAATGAGTTGCTTTTCATGGTTACTAATCAATTACAATGGTGTTTAACAAGTTTATACATGTTTGGAAATGATTCAAATCAATTTAGATTTAGTTC
Organism: Tuctoria greenei; assembly: GCA_036927565.1. Classification (NCBI taxonomy): domain Eukaryota; kingdom Viridiplantae; phylum Streptophyta; class Magnoliopsida; order Poales; family Poaceae; genus Tuctoria; species Tuctoria greenei. The sequence goes on from JAYESD010000006.1 coordinate 124,292,004, forward strand.
AACAGGAAATAGATTGCAAAATCGGACTAGTCCGTAGGGACCGGACTAGTTTGCCCTTCGCAGGAACAGCGAACTAGGGTTTTCTAGATCAACGTGAATTTGAAGAAACAGGGTTGAATTCATGTGATAAAGAGGAAGTAGAAGGTATACCAGTTGTTTAGAACTCCAATGAATCAAGAACCTTGGAGGCAACACTTGGATCTTTGACGATCTAGGGTTGATGAGATCTTGATGGAGGATTGTTCATGAAGAACGAAACATGATGGAGACCTTGATCCTCTTTCGTTACCTCCTCTTCTTATTCTTCTTGCTCGGCATCTCCTTCTCCATCCTTGGTGGTGTCTCTCCACGAACTAGGGTTTGGGGTTGTTTATATAGAGGTGGAGGCTAGGGTTTGATGGAATTCGAGTTTAATACAGGTAGAGGCCGGTTTGGGGTCCCACATGGGCTCCAAAAAGAGTTAGACACGACATCCTTAGGCCCACTTAAGGTAAAACCCAAAAACAAGTCATGAACAAAAGGTCAACTTGGAATTGTGATTTACCGGACATGTCCGAAAAGGGTCGGACTAGTCCGAAGTTAGACAAAGAGATATCGGACAAGTCCGGACTGGACATCGGACAAGTCCGAACTTGGTCAGAGGAAAAACAAACAAGTCTGGCCAAAACCGGACAAGTCCGATTTTAGTCAGGGGAAAAACGGACAAGTCCGCTGGAATATCGGATAAGTTCGGACAAGTCCAGGGACTTAGCAAAATTTCTAAGGAATTGGAATACCGGACTAGTCCGCAATGGACCGGACAAGTCCGAAAGTGTCCATAGGCAAAAACCGGAATAGTCCACACGAAAACGGACATGTCTGAGCGTGGTCAGAGAGAAATCGGACTAGTCCGCACCAAAAACGGACTAGTCCACACTTCCCAGAATTCTTAAGTGCGGTTTTGCTCTAAATGAATTTTAAACTTATTTATTTTTATGTGGATTAATGTTGGACATGTATTAGAATGTATGCAATGCATGATGGATGAAAAATGAGGGTGTAACAATCCTACCCCCCTTAAAACGAATTTCGCCCTTGAGATTTGATGCGAAAGAGAAAAGATAGGGAAATTCCTTCTTGAGATCATATTCCAGCTCCCATGTTGCCTCTGATTTTGTATGATGCTTCCATTGCACTTTACACTAACGAATCACCTTGTTCCTTGTGACCCTCTCCTTGGTTTCCAAGATTTTGACCGGTTGCTTGGCATAAGTCAAATCTGCCTCTAGCTCCAATTCTTCCATTGTCACTTGTTCTTCCGGCACCCTTAAACACTTCTTGAGCTGGGAAACATGAAAAACATCATGAACATTTGATAAGTGAGTTGGCATCTCCAACTTATATGATACCTCTCCTTTTTTGTCCAAGATCTTGAATGGTCTGATATAGCGAGGTGCTCGCTTGCCTCTTATGTTTAACCACTTATGACCTCTCATTGGTGACTCCTTGAGGTAAAAAAAATCTCCCACTTCGAAGGTTAGGTTTCTCCTACTGTTATTCACATATCCTTTTTGCCTTGATTGAGCAGCCATCAAGTTTTGGCGAATAATCTGAACTTGTTTTTCAGCTTCTAGCAACACATCCGGACCAAATACTTGAGTTTCTCCTGTCTCATTCCAGAACAAGGGTGTCCTACACTTCCTCCCATATAGTTCTTCATATGGTGCCATCTTCAAACTTGCTTGGTAACTATTGTTGTATGAAAATTCTGCATACGACAAGCTCTTGTCCCCAACTTTTTCCATGCTTCAAGGCACAAGCTCTTAACATGTCCTCCAAAATCTGATTGGTCCTCTCAGTTTGTCCATCCGTTTGAGGGTGATACGCCAAACTCAAATTTAAACTTTTCCCCAATGCTTCATGCAATTTCTGCCAAAATCTGGAGGTAAATTGAGAACCTCTATCCGAAACTATCATCTTTGGAACTCCATGTTGGCACACAATATGCTGCATATATAGGTCTGCTAGTTGTATTATATTATACTTGGTCTTGACAGGGATGAAGTGAGCTGACTTGGTCAAACGATCCACAATAACCCAAATTGAGTCATAACGGGACTGGGTACGTAGTAAACCAACTATGAAGTCCATACCGATTTCTTCCCACTTCCACTCCGGAATCTTTAATGGCTGGAATAATCTAGCTGGACTTTGATGTTCCTCCTTGACTCGTTGGCACACATCACACAAGGCTACATATTCGGCTATGTCCTTTTTCATGCTATCCCACCAATAACATGTCTTCAAGTCCTTGTACATCTTTGTACAATCGGGATGAATTGAGTAAGGTGAGTCATGTGCCTCCCTTAATATTGTCTCCTGAATATGCTTCACATTGGGCACGACAATCCTCTTTCCAAGCCATAAACTACCATGTTCATCCTCATCAAATCTGAATTCCCTCCCCTCTTGGGTCCTCTCTTTGATCTCCTGAATTTCCTCATCCTTGGTCTGACCTTCTTGAATTTCTTGCTCCAAAGTCGGATATAACTCCTTATTCCCATCTACCTCAAAATCCCAAGATTCAACTGTTCAAACTCCTTACATAATTTGGATGGCAGCTCTCGAACCGTGATCTGATGACTTACTCCCTTCCAACTCAAGGCATCGGCCACTACGTTAGCCTTTTCCGAGTGATAGTTGATTCCCACATCATAATCCTTGATGAGCTCCAACCATCTTCGTCGCCTCAAATTCAGGTCCGTTTGTGTGAAAATATACTTAAGACTCTTATGATCCGTATAAATTTGACACCTATGTCCAAGGATATAGTGTCTCCAAATCTTCAATGCATGTACAATGGCTTCAAGCTCCAAATCATGTGTTGGGTAATTCTGCTCATGTTTCTTCAATTCTCTCGATGCGTATGCAACCACTTGACCCTCTTGCATGAGCACACATCCAAGTCCTTGTCTCGATGCATCACAATAAATATCAAAACTCTTGCTCACATCCGGCAATACTAAGAGTGGGGCTGTGGTTAACCTTTTTTCAACTCCTCAAAACTTTCTTGACAAGCTTGAGTCCATTGGAAAGCCTTCCCCTTCATTAACAACTCCGTCATGGGCTTGGCTATTTTGGAAAGTCCTCAATGAATCAACGGTAATATCCAGCCACCCCAAGAAAATTCCTTATTTCCTTAACATTCTGCGGTGGTTCCCATTTTAGCACATCTCTCACTTTTCCTTGGTCGACCGATACTCCTTCTCACGAGATGAGATGACCCAAAAATGACACCTCTTTCAGCCAAAACTGGCACTTGCTGAACTTGGCATACAACCGATGCTCCCTCAATTTCTGCAACGTAAGCCTCAAGTGTTCCTCATGCTCCTTCTCATCCTTCGAGTAGATCATGATGTCATCAATAAACACCACGACAAACTTGTCCAAGTACTCCATGAAGACCTTATTCATGAGGTATATAAAGTAGGCAGGTGCATTTGTCAATCCAAAAGTCATCACGGGGTACTCATAAGATCCATACCGTGTCCTAAAAGCTGTCTTGGTTATGTCCGAGGGTCTAATCTTAATTTGAAAGTATCCCGACCTCAAATCAATCTTGGAGAAAACACAAGCACCCTTCATCTAATCAAACAAATCCTCTATGCGGGGCAAAGTGTACTTGTTCTTGATGGTCACCTCATTGAGAGCTCGGTAAACCACACACATCCTTTGGGATCTATCCTTCTTGTCCAAGAAAAGAACAGGCGCTCCCCAAGGTGAAGAGCTTGGGAGAATAAAACCCTTCTCTAGTTGCTCTTGAATCTGCTTATTGAGCTCTGCTAACTCCTTCGGAGACATCCCATAGGGCCTCTTAGCTATAGGTGCAGTTCTAGGTATTAAATCAATAACAAACTCAATATATCGATCAGGTGGCATACCTGACAACTCATCCAGAAACATGTCCAAAAATTCACACACCACCGGAATCTCCTCAATTGCGGCACTGTCCATATGGTTCAGCTCCAATTGCTACGGTGCATGTTGAGATGCTTCAAACTCTACGGTAATCCCTTCCTCATTAGTTAACTTCACCGTCTTTGTGGCACATTGAATGACTCCGTTGTGCTTCCTCAACCAGTCCATACCAAGTATAATGTCCAATCTTTGAGAATCCAAAACAATGAGGTTGGCAAATAAGTCTACCCCCCTTATTCCAAGGCTTACTTTTGGACATACTATATTTGTCCTCATCTCTCCTCCAGAAGACTTAACCAATAGAGTAAACCTCATATGAGAGATAGGCAAACTATACTTGGCAACATATATCGATGCAATGAATGAATGTGATACTCCAGAGTCAAATAACATAGTCGCTGGGTTGGAGTTTGCGAGAAACAAACCAATCACCACGTCATCCTCTTGTTGAGCATCCTCTGTAGAGACATGGTTGACGTTGCCACGAGCAAAATTCTGCTGTCCATGGTTCCCTTGCAGCTGCACTCGATTTGGTCTTGGTTTCTATCTTGGAGCATTGCCTCCTTGACCAAGTCCTGACTTAGGACAATGATGTGCAAAGTGTCCAGCTTCTCCACATGTATAGCACTTCCTAACTGCACTAGAATTATTTGGACGAGCTTGATTATGCACATTTGCACCAGGAAAGATGGCACGAGGTGCAAAAGGCATTAGAGGCCAAGGTGCTTGCATGACAGGACGTTGCTGCACAAGATGAGCTGGGCACAGTGCATATCCACGGCGTTGTACAGGAGCAGAAGAGCTGTAATAAGGCGCATTGGGTGGTGCGACATGAGGGCACACATTACTTCCTTGTCGCAGTCCTTGATATGGCACCTTCCTCTTCTTATCTAGCTCCATCTCACGGACCTTGTTCTCCACAACAATTGCTTTGTCCACAAGCTTTTGGAAGTTGGCATAATCGCAGTTGAGCAATCGCACTTGGATCTCATTGTTCTAGCCCCTCATGAACAAGTATTTTTTCTGGCTGTCCCGACTCACATCCTCACGCGCATATCTTGAGAGTTGAGTGGATTTATTGAGGTATTCACCCACACTCGATCTTCCTTGCCTCAAGTTCTAAAATTCTTGCCTCTTCAAGATCACAACACCTTCTGGCACATAATGAGAATGGAAGCTCTCCCTAAACTCAGCCCAAGTGATCCTCTCTTGATTTTCATGGGCGTTGCATAGCGAATCCCACCAATTGGAAGCTACTCCAACTAGTTGATGAGAAGCAAATAGAACCTTCTCCCGGTCACTGCATTGGACAATAGCTAGCTTCTTCTCCACAGTCTTGAGCCAATCATCGGCGTCCATAGGGTCAATAGCTTGAGCAAACGCCGGTGGCCTAGTCCTCATAAACTCTCCCAACCGCTTATGAGGCGGTGGGGGTGGCAATGGAGGCATGTGGGGCTGATTGTTGTTGTTGCCAGCCTGCAGCTGTCTCATAGTCTGTATCATAGTCTGCACGAGTTGGTTTTGCATGTCCAATAGTTACTCAAGATTGATAGCTCCTTGAGCAGGTCCTTGTCTATTGTTGTTCTGAGGTGCTCCATTATTCTCCTCCTCATCATTGACATTCTTCTAGTTGCGAGTACTCACCATCTGAAGAAAAGTAAGAGATAAGAATTTAGAAAATGTCCCCAACTATATGCATCAAGGGATATGAAACTAAGCAACTACCAATACTAGCTTATGTGGACATGGCAAAGCTAAAGCATCCCAAAATCCTCTACTAAGAACACAGGCTGCATTACATAGCAAATAGCACACCAAGCAAAAACACATCAATTCCTAAGTGCTCCTATGTCCTCTAAAGTGTCCATTCTATCTAGTCTGTGTCCTACGGTCAACCTGTGGCTCTGATACAATTTGTGACACCCGGTTCCAAAAGTAAACCAAGTGCCGTATATGTGTGCCCATGACATTCAACACACATACACGAGTGCATTCACAAATGGATACACAAAAAATTACCACAGAACAAGATTAATTAAGCACTTTTATTACACAATTCAGAATATCCTCAAATACAAGCTCTAGTGAATATTAATGAAAAGTTTGAACTAATACAGCTGAAATAAACTAAATAAGCAACTAAGCAAACTAAGCAAAAGGGATAGCGCAGCTCCAATCAATATCACAGGCAAAGCTGACGGCAGACATGGCCTAGAACTCCGCATTATCATCGTTATACCCCCAATCCTGACCTGCAACTGTTGGTGGGAGAATTGCAAGAGTGAGTACATATGGTACTCAACAAGTGTGGAAAGTATGACATGTAGCTGATTCAAATGACGACAATAATAATGGCTAAGTGCTGGAAAGTACATTAAAGCATTCGAAAAGCAGTATATATTATATGTATGTGAAGTAAACCCATCATAAACCATGTATTTATCATTATACCAGTTCATATGCCATTACCATCATCCATATACCATATTTCTCATTACCATTAACCATATCCATTGCCATAAGCCATAATACCATCCCAAAACCAATACCAAACCATCCCAATACCAATATCCCTCTAATCATGTAGGTCATCCAGGTGCTCTTAACCGGGAGCACGGCTATTAAGATAGTTTTATTACTCTGCGGAGTTTGTGCCACTTTACCCACATGTTTGTGATTTCATCACCCGTCGATGACTAAATAACCTCCCTTATGCCCATTACACTTCATTTGGTGTATAGCTAAGACATCACAAAATAGCCTTTACAAAGGGACTACTAGCATGGACGGACCCACTGAGGTTTCACCGGTGGCGATGTCTCCAACTAAGCACATCTTCAACCAAGGGCCCCCTCTTGTGGCATTCGGATCCCAGGGAGTCCAGCCAACCATATCCAAACCCAATCTGACTCCCCTTCCCCGGTGCGCCAAAAGATTCATTCAATACCAGCAATACCCTAATTAATCGGCTACGCCGCACCCATACTTGGCCTCGTGGTGGCACTGTTGTCCTGGCTTATTCTCGTATGAACCAATCCTTAGATCTAAAGCAAGCAAACCACCATAACATCCAACCCATCCATATACCAGGCTTTCTTAGATCACCCATTACCATATCATATTGACAAGTTCATATTAACCATAATCTCATTAATGCATAATTGAATAGTATAGTTGTTTTCCCATCCCAGTGGATTAAGCGAAGCAAAAAGGTAAAAAGCCCTTCTCGACTTTCTACCATGAATTCCAGGTGACAAGGGTGGTCAAACAAAGCTAGTAAACTTCCTACCATAGGATTTTCCATCAAATTGACACAAGCATGCAGTTTTGAAAACAAAGCATTTGTTTTAGAAACAGGATCAATATGTTCAAGGACACTTGCCTTGCTCTTGGGCTTGGTTTGGGTCAAAAGTTCAAACTCCTGGTGGTGGAGATCCTCTACAGCACTCTCTAGCGCAAATCCTTCTATACCACGCAACGAACAAACAAGACAAGAATTACAATCAATAAGTGCACATATATTACTCAATATGACATGCATGATTAATGCAAATGCGAAGTGAAACTAGTTAATGAGTTGCTTTTAATGGTTACTAATCAATTACAATGGTGTTTATCAAGTTTATACCAGTTTATCAATTTAGATTTAATTCAGCAGAAAATAGATTGCAAAATCGGACTAGTATGCTAGGGACCGGACTAGTCCGCCCTTCGCAGGAACAGTGAACTAGGGTTTTCTAGATCGATGTGAATTTGGAGAAACGGGGTTGAATTCACATGAGAAAGAGGATTGGAAGGTATACCAGGTGTTTAGAACTCCAATGAATCAAGAATCTTAGAGGCAAGAATTGGAGCTTTGACAATCTATGGTTGATGAGATCTTGATGGAGGATTGTTGATGAAGAACGAAACTTGATGGAGATCTTGATCATCTTTCGTTTCCTCCTCTTCTTCTTCTTGCTCGGGATCTCCTTCTCCCTCCTTGGTGGTGGCTCTCCACGAACTAGGGTTTGGGTGGACTTCAATTGGGGCAAAAGGATATTAAGTCAAGGGGTGGGGTTGTTTATATATAGGTGGAGGCTAGGGTTTGACAGAATTCAAATTTAAGATGGGTAGAGACCAGTTTGGGGTCCCACATGGGCTCCAAAAAGAGTTAGACACAGTGTCCTTAGGGCCACTTAAGGTAAAACCAAAAAACAAGTCGTGAAACAAAATATCAACTCGGAATCATGATTTATCGGACAAGTCCGAAAAGGGTCGGACTAGTCCGAAGTTAGACAGAGAGATATTAGACAAGTCCGGACTGGACATCGGACAAGTCCGAACTTGGTCAGAGGAAAAACAGAGAAGTCTAGCCAAAATCAGACAAGGCCGATTTTATTTAGAGGAAAAATGGACAAGTCCGCTGGAATACCGGACAAGTCTGGACAAGTCCAAAGACTTAGCAAAATTTCCAAGGAATTGGAATACCGGACTAGTCCGCAATGGACTGGTCAAGTCCAAAAGTGTCCAGAGGCATAAACCGGAAGAGTCCGCATGAAAATGGACATGTACGAGCGAGGTCAGAGAGATATCAGACTAGTCTACACCAAAAACGGACTAGTCCGCACTTCCCAGAATTCTTAAGTGCGGTTTTGCTCTAAATCAATTTTAAACTTATTTCTTTTTATGTGGATTAATGTTAGACATGTATTAGAATGTATGCAATGCATGATGGATGAAAAATGAGGGTGTTACATTCTTGGCCAGTGTCTTCCCCTCTGCCTCCAGATGGCCGATGATCACGTCACCAACAGCTTCCAACTTGTTGCTGGCGGAGTTCAACGCCACCAGTGCTTTGTCCATCTCTGGCTCTGGGTCAGCTGGACGTACCGGGCTGAGACCAAAGGGCACCAGAGCTTCATTGGTGTGCCCAAAAAAGTCCCATACTTGCTGGTACTCACTCGCTCTCAAACTCCTAAGCTCCTCCAGGGAGCTTCTGGCAGTCGAGAGTTTCGTAGAACCCACCTTGGAGAAGCGCTCAACTTCCTTAGCATGCTGTTGTATACTTTCGGGCAGCCGCTTCTCTTGGTCACTGAGCTCTTTCTCTCGGAGGTGAATATGGTTCCGTCGGCTCACCAAGTCCTTCTCCTTGTCCTTCACCTTGTCCTCCCAGGAAGAGATGTCAATCTCCCTCTTGGAGACGCTCTCCCCCACCAGCCAAATCCGGTGCTTTTCCTCTTCGCAGTGGTTCTTCTCTTCTTTGCACCACAGCTTGAACTGTTCCGTGCATTCATCCAAGCATTTCTCGCCCAAATATATCTTTTAGGAGAGCTCATCCTCCCGCTTCACGAGGTCTTCCTCCTTCTCTAGGAGTTTGTCCTCCCTTGTGTTGAGAGCTTCCCGACGCTTGAGGAGTTGCTCATTCAACTAATCAAGGCTCTTTGAACGGCTATCAGCCGCTTCGTTGGCCTCCTAAGAATGCTCATATACCACTCGAGTATTTTCATTGAGGACCTTGATGATAGCCTCTCTCTCATTGAGCGTGCGGTCTAACCGCGCCAGCTGGGCCTTCTCCTTCTCTACCCATTCCCGCTAGTCCGCAAGCCTTGATTGCATCAGCCTTGTCTTGAAATGAAGCCTGTTGCACCAACGCCTTAAGGTGTTGCACTATTCTTCGAGAGTCTTGCTCTCATAATTGTAGGCGAGCTGGACCTAGTGGAGACTTGAGCAGAAATTGTCATAGACAACACCAGGGGAATCGGCTTTGGGCCCGCCTATAGTGCCTCTTCAGGTTCCAGTGGGTCTTCCAGAACAACTATCGCATCCCATGGCGCAAGTGTGGTATTCTGCGGCTCCACGGTGCTGGGGCCGACCTCTGGGAGCACTTCTACCTCCACAGCAGCCGAGGAAGGCCCCATAGCAAGAACTTATACCTCCAGAGTTGATGAGGAGGGTCCTTCAGCCAGATCTTCAATTGTCGACTCATAAGGTGGAGGACCCTCCACAGGATCCTCCGGTTTTGCTAGCTCCGACATGGTCACCTCTGGACCAGTCGCCTCTGGGGCCGACACATAAGCTTCAGCCACTTCTGGTACTGATGTTGAAGCCTCCTCAGCAGGCTCTGGAACTGCTGGAGCTTCTTCGCGTACTTCTTCCACGTGGTACGGCGCTACCACGAGATCTTCTAGCAATGGAACTGGACTTGTATCCACGACAGCCGACACCAGAGCTATCGTGTCGTCCACCACCACCACTGGGGGAGAGGCAGGAGCCGGGGCAGGAGCTTCATCTTGCGCAGCCTCTATCGCTGCAGCAAGAGCCGGAGCTGCAACCTCCTTTTTAGACACTCTGGAAATAGAGTAAACAAAATTCAAGAAACTGCAAAGAAGTAAATACTTCAACACAAGTTAACGAGATGTCCCTTACCTTGGGACATTGCCACTCCAGTCAGCGAGGAACTTATTCTTCTAGCGACTGGAGCTAGAACCCACCGTAGTTGGTGTGGCAGAGGCTCTGGATTTAGGCCCGTAGCTCGCCGGAGTCATCGGCATTACCTAAGCTGGGACCTCTCTCGGCCGGGAAGGACCCTCGGACCTAGAGCCTGCAGCCGACACTGGGGCCGGGGACGAATTGCCGGAGCCAGCGTCCTTCGTGGACGCCGGGCCCGAAGATGATTTGCCACCAAAGCTAGACTTGGTCGAGGTGGGATTACGGAATTCATGTAGCAATGTGTTCCACTAGCAAGTAGGAGTGGGGGCCAAGGTGATGAAGTTGCAGACCGTAGAAGTCCAGCAGCATCAGCAGGAAGCTGGAGAAGGGTCGGATGAGCCCCACCATGGCGAAAGAAGAGAAGTAGACAATCTCACCAGCGTGTTCCTTTTTGAAGGGGAGCTTGCCAACACGGATCGAGTTGTTGAAAGAGTTTCTCGTCCACCCCATGTTGGTGCGGACCTTCGACAACTCATTCTCACTCTTGATTCTACTGCGGGAAAGACCTAACTCCATCATGGGAAAGTGGAGCGGAAGACGGAAAGGCTATGCAAAGGTGAAAGGCTCTGAGCGCAAGATTGAATGAAAAGAGTAAAGAGCTCTCTAAGAGTGCAAGCTTTCCCCCCTTTAGTAAGCCTCCGCAACGCTTGTATGGAAACCACGTCAGGATCAAAATCATACTCTAAAAAGTTACCCCGTCGATGACAAGGGGGCCCGATCCCAAATTGGTAAAAAGTCGTACCAGGAGAACCGTTGTCATGATGGAGAGTTGCAAGCCCGAGGGCGGCGGCCTGACAGGGATACAAAGATTAAGCTTGACTTGATACGAATTTTGTATTGGGAACTAGCGACCTTCAATTGCGTGAGTTCCGCACGCCAGAATCCCACGCTCCATATCAAGAAGGGCCATATGGCGGCGGCATAACTCCTTGTCGTCGCCTCAAGCGCCCAGCAAAAGACTTTGAAGCCGCAGCGCGAGAATCAAAGATGGCCCCACCTCCGGTAGTATAACCTCACCCAGAGGGTCTCTCATAGAGGTGGGCCCAGGGTCCACTGTCGATACCCTGCGTACCGGGTACCCCATGATACCGCAAGTAAAGCCTAGGAGTTCCTATGTCTGAGTCAAAGAATCCCGAAGGCAATGCGCATCACGCAACATTGGGCCCGCCTCCCTCATTTGTGTAGCTCCGGTGCTACCACATGTCCTGTGGGGCTGGACCTATGTCCCTTCATAGGGAAGCTCCAGTGCCACCATGTGGCCAATAGCCCCGGACCTAACCCCTAGTAGAGGGAAGCTTCAATGCCGCCACGTGTTAAGTAGATTCGGACCTTCCTCCCCATAGAGGGAAGCTCCATAGCTTCCACGCGTCTAAGTCTGCAACGGGAAGAATATTGGATCTCTATGGAACATGCATTCAAGAGTCTATTAAAAAGCCGTTACAAGACCTAATTATGTGTCATTAAAGTTGTATGAATGACACACGGTTAGAGCACTGTCAATGCCAGTAACACCGCCATTAAGGCGCATTATCACACTGTTAACCACCCATAATACCAGTAGATTGTGTGTAGGGAGATTAATGTAGCCAGGACCACTTGTTGGGCCGGGCATACACTAAACGGCCAGTCCCTGGCATATAAAAGGGTTATGTCGCATGGTAGAAAAAGGGCCAATACAGGTTAATCAGAGACAACCATCTCACACTCACACAAGCACAATCATACAATCAACAACCATCCTGTGGAGTAGGGTGTTACGCTCAGGCGGCCCGAACCACATAAAACCTCTCGTGTCACCATCTTGTTTGTGATCTTACACGCGCCCCATCAGAATACGAACCTCCTCGGACTACGCTTAGTAGTACCGGGGGAAGTGTCTTTGCTACACTTTGACAATTTCATTAATTTGAAATTGGAGGTTTACAAGGTGAAGGTACAAAGAGAAAGGTCCTAGCTACTGGAGTTCCTCATGAAGTACGAGGTAACCTTCTGGGTAGCTTCTTGGACGCTAGCCTTTGCAACTTCCTCCTCTTTGGCGATGGGTCCTTCGACCACCGGAGCTATGGACTTCAAGGGGTCTCAGCTTTGGAAGCACATCAGCATGTACTCTGGGACGTTCCAAGTCAGAGACTTTCCTTCAGTCTCGATCTGGTCAACGACCACATCTCCCAAATCATCCAGGTTATTGCCGTCGGAGTTAAGGACCACCAAGGCTTTGTCCATCTCTGTATCTGGGTCATTCAGTCGGACCGGGCTAAACCACAAAGGCACCAAAGTTTCATTTGCACGCCCAAGGAAGTCCCAGACTTGCTAGGACTCAATTGCCCTTGCGCTCTAGAGCACTTCAGTAACTTCCTTCCATATGGAAGCTCCACAGAACCCTCCTTTGAGAAACACTCGACCTCTTTTGTTTGCTCCTGGATCCGTTCAGCTAGCAACTTCTCTTGGTCAGCAATCTGCTTCTCTCTGAGGTGTGCGCGGCTTTGCCTTTCTACAAGGTCCTTCTCCTTAGCCTTCACCTTATCCATCCTGGCAGAGATAGCAGATTCTCTTTTGCTGACTCCTTCCCCTGCCAACCACATTTGGTGCTTCTCTTGTTTGCACCAGGACTTGAATTTTTCCACACGGTCAGCCATGTCCTGCTCGCTGCGTGCTAGCTTCTATGAGAGTTCATCCTCCCTCTTCTAGATTCCATCCTCCTTTTCTTTGAGTTTATCCTCCTTATTATCAAGTTCATCCCGATGCTTCAGGAGTTGTTCCCTAAAAGCATCAAGACTCTCCGAGCGACTGTCAGCCAGTTTGTTAGCCTTCTGGGCATGCACGTAGATCTCCAAGACTTCTCATCGAGGGCCTTTATGGCGGCCTCTCTCTCAATCAGCGCGTTATTCAAACGCGTCAATCGGGCCTTCTCCATCAACGCCCACTCCCTCTGGTCTGCAAGCTGAGACTGGGTCAGCTTCGTCTCGAAGTATATCCTATTGCGCCAACGCCTGAGGGTGTTGCGCTCTTCTTCAACAGACTTGCGTTTGTAGTCGAAGGCGAGCTGGACCCGACGGAGGCTTGAGTAGACATTGTCGATTACAACGCCAGGGGAATGGGCTCCAAGCAAGCTTTAGGTTCCTCCCCAGGATCCAATGGGTTTTCCAGAATAATAGTAAGAGCCCATGGCACGAGCATGGACTCTAACAGCTCGACATCGGCGGGGCTGATCTCCAGAAGTCCATCGACCTCTGGTGCGGATGAGGAAGGTCCCGCAACTAGATCTTCAACCATCGGCGCAGACGACGAAGGTTCCATAGCCAGATATTCAGCTGATGGCACAATCACCTCTGAAGCTGGTGGCGGAGCTTCAACCTCAGCTTCTGAAGTCTCCAGCACTAGTGTCGGTACCTCCAGTGCTTGCTCCGGAGTAGCCGAAGCTTGTCTGGTGCTGCTTCCATATGCTCTTATGTTACTGTGGTTTCTTCGGTCGCTGGTACCGAGGTTGTCTCAGTGCTAGTGGTCGTCGGAACTAAGAGATCGACCACCTCAAGCACCAGAGGATCCGTTTCAACAATGGGAGCTTCGGATTGTGCAGTCTCCAAAGCCATGATGGGGGCAGGTGCTTGAGAAGAGGCTTTATATGGAGCGGTCTCTAGGACCGCGATGGAGGCAGGTGCTGGAGCAGAATCTCATCTTGATACTCTGGAAACAAAGAAAGAGAATTTCAGGGAAAAGCAAAAATCAAAAACAAGACTCAGGTTAAAGAATCGATCAATACCTGGGCACATTGCCAGTCCAGTGACACGAAGTTTCTTTTTTGGACGGCCAAAGCTAGAACCCACCATCGTTGGTGAGGCAGAGGCTCCGGTCTTGTCCCGGGGGTTGAGGTAGCCACTAAAGCTGTCTAAGCAAGAACCGGAGGCGTATGGGAAGGTGCTTAGGAACCAAGGCTAGCTGCTGGCATCAGATACTTGCTGGACCCGATGCCCCCCTTAGGCATCGGTTCCGAAGATGGTCTGGCTGATGGAGCCTGACTTGTCATTGTTGGAGGCACAACCAGCACTGACTTGAAGGCTTGTCAAGGTGGCAGCACCGTTTGCATTGGAGTTAATCTGACAGAGCTTTTGTCAGACTGTGTCAGCTTCCTCTTTCGGCTAGAGGATTCGACGGGCTCTTTGCATTCGCCCTGACTCAAGTCAGGTTCCTTCAGGCTTGGAGCTGCAGGATCCTTGTCTTGAGAAGCTTTGGGGATAGAGATCCCTGCTGGAGGAGCACTTCTGCGCCTCTCCACAATGCCCAAGTCGTCAAGCACCAGCATCTCTTTCCGCAACTCTCTCCTAAACTCTGAAACCATGTTCAAGGGAAGGAACTCCACTGGAGGTGTCAGGTCGTCGGGATTGATGGTTCAGTGGTGCAACTTTTGGAGATGAATCTTCAAAGACTTTTCATCCAAATTTGACCCGAGACCAATATCAATCTGGTATGGGTCCATTTCTCCAGTGAATGCCCATGCTGGCCATTCCCTCTTCTTCAGCAGAGCCCAACAGTTGGTTAGGAAGTTTGCAATCACCATCATAGGGGTCACCCCTCCTTTCACGCAACTCTGGATCCTTGACAAGATCAGGTTGTACTCTTTCATCAGCTTCGGAAGCACCTCCCAGGTGTCGGTGTTGGTGGTGAGAAGGTTGTCAAGCAGCTCCACCCTGTCATGGCAATCCGCCCTGATGATCACCCAATCCTTCTTCCATCCATCCCACTTCCTGGAGGGAAACATCTTCGAGTACTTGAAGGGTGAATCCTTGCGCTTCACAAAGTAGTAGAAGCCAAGAAACTATTCCATTTCCTGGTTGTGTGGACCATGAAGAAGGTCAGGAAGAGATCAATGTAGGGCGGCACACCCACCCACATCTTGCAAAAATGGACGAAAGTCGCCACCAGCAAGAAGGAGTGGGGGCCGAGGTGGTGGAGCTGCAAACCATAGGAGTCCAGCAACATCAACAAGAAGCTTGAGAATGGCGGGATGAGCCCCACCATGGTGAATGTCGAGAAGTACATGATCTCGTTGACGCCTTCCCTCTTGAAGGGGAGCTTGCCAAAGCGAATCTAGTTCTTGAAGGAGTCACTCGACCACCCCATGTAGGTGCGAACTCTCGACAACTCGTCGTCGCTCTTGATCCTGCTGTGAGGAAGTCCTAACTCCATAGCTGCAAAGTGGAGCAGAAGTGGAAAAAGTGATTTAAGGGCAGAGAGCTCTAAGCGCGAGATCAAATGAAAGCGTAAGGTGTTCTCTTCCCATGCGGACTTCCCCCCTTTAGTAAGCCCCAACAATGCTGGGATGGAAACTACATTTAGACCCAAATCATGAATAACCTCGTCAATGACAAGGGGGGCCGGGTCCACTTTGTTAAAAAGTTGCACCAGGTGAACCGTTGTTATGATGGGAAGTTGGAAGCTCGAGGGCGGCAACCTGACAGGGCTAGAAAGATTACACTAGGAACCTATACAAACTTCATATTGGGAACTGGCGATCTTCAATTGCGTGAGATCTGCACGCCAGGATCCCACTCACCATATCGAGATGGGCCACATGGCGATGGCATAACTGTGTGCCATCGCTTCGACCGCCCACGACAATACTTTGGAGCAGCAGCATGGGAATCGATGATGGCCCCACGTCCGGTACCACAACCTCTCCCTGAGGTGGGCCCGGTGGCCACCATCAGTATCCTGCGTACCGGGTACACCTTTGTACCTTAAACAAAGTCATGGAGTTTCTATATCCAGGTGGCGGATGCCCGATGGAGATACGCATCTCGTAGTACCAGATCTGCATCCCTCCGTAGGATGGCTCCAGTATTACCATGTGTCCAAAAGAGCCGGACCTGCCTCCCTCGACTGGGTAGCTCCAGTGCTACCATGTGTGGTGAGTAGGTTTAGGCCCGATCTTCCGAAAGGTATGTCGATTGGGGTGGAGAACTTGATGTTGATGATCCGCGGCACTCGAGCGGTACGAGTACCCCTGCAATCACTACACCACGGCTCCGTTGGTTATCAACCGTGCTGCACACACTTGACCTGTCCAAGAAGGCTAATCCCTGCAAGTGCAACCGAGAACACAAGCAAGAACAAGGTAGACACGATCTGAAATCGCGAAGTTGGGGTCTCACAAACCGAAGAACGGCGATATTATTGATCTAAGAAAAACCCACCGAATATGACCGGCGGCTGCAGTATTTATAGGCTAGGGTTCGACCAAAACACGATTAGACGCGTCCCTAATGGACTCTTACGAGATACAAGGCCCAAAGGCCCGATTCGGTGGTGCAGCACCGGACAGAAATCTGGACTCGACTTGTTTCGACGATTCCCAATGACTCTAGAAGAATTTTGAGGTGGGACCAGAACCTTTGGAAATTTTATCTTCTCCTCTTTCCGTGCATATGTAGAACGTCAAAAACGGAGTTCGTATGCCTCCTGGGCATCTGTTTTAAGGTGGACTGCTCCTAGACTCCGAGTTGAACTCGAGTCCGAGTTGTAAACTGTTTCCATCAACTTGTGGATGTCCCAGCTGGTTCTCCACGCACCCAAGGCCTCCTTCCTTCACTTGTTGATCTTCTCCATTATTCCTAATAACAATTAAATCATTACATAGCAATCTATTATCAAACTCACATGCAAAAGAAGTTAGGAACGAATTCACCTGCTGATTTAATAACCGTGCTCGTGCTCTTGTGATTGGTCCTTGCAGTTCAATGTGCGTCTCCGCTGTTGTGATGCCCTCATTAATCGTCCTCGACTCAAGTTCATCTTCTTCTCCCAAGTACGGTATCAAATCTGAAATGTTAAATGTAGGACTAACCCCAAAATCGGGAGGCAATTCAAGCTTATATGCATTATCATTAATCTTTTCAATGATCTTAAAAGGACCAGCAGCTCGTGGCATAAGTTTAGATTTTCTCAAGTCGGGAAATCGCTCTTTTCTCAAATGTAACCACACCAAATCACCCGGTTCAAGTTTTACTTCTTTTCTACCTTTACTACATGCAATCCTATACTTATCATTCATCATTTCAATATTTTTCTTTGTAGTTTCATGCATCTTAAGAATGAATTCAGATCATTGTGTAGCATCCAAATTTATAGTTTAAGAAGGCAAAGGTAGTAAATCAATAGGAGCACGGGGATGGAAACCATACACTACCTGGAATGGACTTACCTTTGTCGTGGAGTGAACGGATCTGTTGTACGCAAATTCTATATGTGGTAAACACTCCACCCACAACTTCAAATTTGTTTTCAAGACAGCCCGCAACATAGTGGATAAAGTACGATTAACGACCTCGGTCTGTCCATCCGTTTGTGGGTGACATGTAGTTGAAAATAGCAACTTGGTTCCCGATTTATACCACAAAGTTCTCCAAAAATGACTTAAAAATTTTGCATCACGATCAGAAACAATGGTATTTGGCACACCATGTAAACGAACAATTTCCGTCATAAATAAATCAGCAATGTGTGAGGCATTATCATTCTTATGACAAGGTATAAAGTGTGCCATTTTGGAAAAATGATCAACAACTACAAAAATACTATCCCTCCCCCTCTTAGTCCTAGGCAATCCCAAAACAAAGTCCATAGAAATATCCTCCCAAGGTACACTAGGAACAGGAAGAGGCATATAAAGACCATGTGGGTTAAGGCAAGACTTAGCTTTGTTGCAAGTAGTGCATCGTGACACGTAGCGCTCGACATCACGCCTCATCTTTGGCCAAAAGAAGTGTGTGGACAGCACATCTTCAGTTTTCTTCACTCCAAAATGTCCCATCAAACCTCCTCCATGTGCTTCCTGCAAAAGCAATAGACGAACGAAGCTAGCTGGAATGCATAGCTTGTTAGCACGATAGAGGAGACCCTCTCGCAGCACATATTTATTCCAAGTTCTTCCTTCTCTACAATTTTCAAAAGCATCTTTGAAGTCCAAATCAGTAGAATATAATTCTTTAATTGTTTCCAAACCAAAGATTTTATGATCAAGTTGGGACAGCATGGTATAACGCCTAAATAATGCATCGACAATGATATTTTCCTTCCCTTTCTTATGCTTAATGATGTATGGAAACGACTCTATGAACTCAATCCATTTAGCATGTCGTTTATTCAGATTGGTTTGACACTTAAGATACTTCAATGATTCATGATCAGAATGTATGACAAACTCCTTAGACCAAAGATAATGTTGCCAAGTTTGTAATACACGCACTAAGGCATACAATTCCTTATCATAAGTAGAATAATTCAGAGAAGGAACATGAAGTTTTTCACTAAAGAAAGCAATGGGTTTACCTCCTTGTATGAGAACGCCTCCAATACCAATGCCGCTTGCATCGCATTCTAGCTCAAAAGTCTTATCAAAATCAGGAAGTTGTAGCAACGGTGCTTGTGTAAGCTTCGATTTGAGAGCATCAAAAGCTTGCTGCTGCTGTTCGCCCCATCGAAATGGAACTCCCTTCTTCGTTAGCTCATGTAGAGGTGCTGCAATGGTGCTGAAATCCCGCACAAAGCACCGATAAGAACCTGCAAGACCAAGAAAACTACGAACCTGTGTGACGGTTGTTGGGGCTGGCCAGCTGGTGATTGCTTCAATTTTGGCCTCGTCCATCTCAATTCCCTGCGAGGAAACGACATAGCCAAGAAACGAGACTCGATTGGTGCAAAAGACGCACTTTTAGAGGTTACCAAACAAACGTGCATCTCTCAAAACAGTAAAAACAGCACGTAAATGATCAAGATGTTCATCATATGACTTGCTGTAAATGAGGATATCATCGAAGTAAACCACCACAAATTGTCCAATGAAAGCACGTAAAACCTCGTTCATTAATCGCATAAAGGTGTTGGGTGCATTAGTTAAACCAAAAGGCATGACTAACCACTCATAAAGTCCAAACTTGGTTTTAGATGCAGTTTTCCATTCATCTCCTAGTGCCATTCTAATTTGGTGGTAACCACTACGCAAGTCAATTTTTGTGAAGATGATAGCACCACTCAATTCATCAAGCATGTCATCTAATCGAGGAATAGGATAACGATATCGAATGGTGATGTTATTAATCGCTCGACAATCAACACACATGCGCCAACTACCATCTTTCTTAGGAACCAAAAGAACAGGAACGGAACAAGGGCTAAGGCTTTCACGAATGTACCCGCGGTCCAAAAGATCTTGGACTTGTCGCTGAATTTCCTTAGTTTCTTGTGGATTCGCCCTGTATGCTGCACGATTTGGCAAACTTGCTCCTGGAATCAAATCGATCTTGTGTTCAATGCCTCTCATCGGTGGTAAACCAGGGGGTATCTCGAAGGGAAACAAATCCTCAAACTCCTGCAAAAGGTTAGCAACAGCAGGGGGCAATGCAATAGACAATTCATGAAGTGAAAACATGGCTTCTTTGCAAACTAAAGCATAGCACATCCCCTTAGCATCGAATGAATCAGCAAGTTCTGATTTAGTTGCGAGCAACGATGGTGATTTTAACTTAATAACTTTCTGTTTTTCATATTCTAAATTTGTTGCTTTGCCCTCACGAATTTTACTCTTCTCAAAATGCACAATTTCAGCAGGAGTCATGGGGAGCAAAGTGATTTTCTTTCCCTTATGCATGAGAGTATATTTATTGGTTCTACCATGATGAATAGCATCTGTATCAAATTCCAAGGACGACCCAATAAAAGAGAACAAGCATCCATAGGAACAACATCAAAATCAGCAAAATCATGGTATGAACCAATTGAAAAATGTATTCTCGCTGTTTGTGTTACCCGAACCTTACCGCTGTTGTTGAACCATTGAATGTGGTACGGATGAGGGTGTGCTCTTGTTGTAAAACCGAGTTTCTTGACGACGTCCGTGTTCACCAAGTTATTGCAGCTACCTCCATCAATTATAGTGTGTACACGGCAGTCCTTGACGACAAGAAACATGTGGAAGAGGTTGTGTCGTTGTAGCTTGTCGTCAGTCTCCACTTTGGAGCTCAAGGCACGCTGCACAATGATGCTCCTATAGTTCTCCGTTGGCGCTGTACCAAGTACCTCTTCTTCGGTGTGTTCATCATTTGGATCTGTAAAGTCAGTAGCAAGAGAATTTTCATCTTCAACATCCGAAGTACTATCATACCCGCCATCGTCGCGTGCTATGTATGCTCGTTTGCTCGGGCAATCTCTCATCATATGACCAAGTCCCTGGCAGAGGTGACACTTAATGTCGGAAGTATGACCCATAGAAGGAGTGGACGACGAAGGCTTGAATGATGTCGCCTTGCTGCCTTCCGGCATGCGAGAAGGTGGAGCAGCAGGTATAGTTCGTTGGCCGCTATTGGGTGGTGTAGTCGCTGCACGGGGGGTCGAAGATGGTGCTGTTTTGGATGGTGTAGTCGCTGCACGCGGCGTAAAGTTGCTCCTCGTGCGTTGTTGCTGTTGTTGTCGGCCCTGCAATTCTTTTTCTGCCAACATAGCAAGCTGAAACAATCTGTTAACAGTATCATATTCCTTGTAATCAACAATGTCCTGAATTTCACGCCTCAGCCCCCCATAAAAACGAGCTATTTTATCATCCATGTCCTCTACTACCCCACAACGCAGCATACCCTTTTGTAACTCTTGATAATACTCCTCTACGGACATGTTACCTTGGTCTAAACACTGCAATTTTTTGCGAAGGTCCCGCTGAAAAGATGGAGGAACAAATCAAACACGCATAGCTTCCTTTAATCTATCCCATGTTGGAGGATCAGTTCTAGTTTTAACAAGTTCATTCCACCATATGATAGCAAAGTCCTTAAACTCACTAGTGGCTTGACGAACTCTATGTTGTTCAGGAACAAGATGGGAATTAAATTTTTGCTCTACTGTCATCTCCCAATCAAGATAAGCCTCAGCATCATAAGCACCAGAAAAAGAGGGTATAGTAAATTTCACTTTAGCAAAAGGATCATCAGGAGGGCGATTATAATTGTTATGATTATTACCTCCCATACCTCGATGATAAAGTGGCAGTCTTGGCTGATTATTGTGATCTTCCAGTTCATCATAAGCATTGTCTTCTTGTCTTCCAATGAGAGGCAACCGAGCCTCAAAAGTATTCATCCGAAGAGCAAGGTCATCCATTTGGCGAGTCAAGTTCGCCAATGACTCCTCCGTTGCTGCGTTGTATTTGGCGAACATATCCGTCATGGTCTTCATCATATCACGTAACTCAGCATGTTGAACACATTATCATTATTGTCTTCTCCTGCCATTGTTAGTAGGAAACAAAATACAACAAAAAAATATATTATCCCTATCAACTACAGTGACAATGTGGAAGGTGGAAGAAAACAATCTCTCTCGCTCAAGCGTCTTACCACGCTCTTAAAAGTGTTCTTACCGACACAGCAGGTGGTGTGGACGGTTAAATGAACCAATGAAGCGTGGGGTGATTGCAAAGGTACCTGTTATGCTCCAGAGAAAGGTGGAGCTTGGATGGCACAATATGGTGGCTAATAAGTAGAAAATCGTTAACAGCTAAACAAAGTTGAATAAGTATTCAATGTAGGAAACTGTTGCTGGTCAACCGAGTGCCCTAGAGCCTAGCACAACACAAGGAGGTATCAAGGCAAAAGAAAGACAGAATGATATAACCAACAAAACAGCACCAAGTGGTATAGGCCAATTGCTTTAATATGCGTGCTCTTCACTATTTTTTTCTTTTTTGTAATATTTTTTTGATATTTTTTCTTTACTCAGGAGCACGAAGATATGAAGCACACCAATTTTCAGTTCAATTGGATGTAGTATGCGGCCTACAGAAAATCAAGAAGATTCTTTAAAATTCGTGCTGAAACTTCGGAGGCCGGATAGCCTATCTTCCGAGGGGAATTTGGGCAATCTAATTTTGCCGAACGCGGCTACGCGGCGGAAAATCAGATGTGAAATTTCGCGTAGATGAATTTGAAAAATAAATTCGCCCGATTTCGAGTCCGTATGCGAAAGTTATGACCGTTTTAAGGTAGGCTGTCCGAGTTACGATTTTTTGGATATTGATTCCAACTCGGTTTGAGAACAGAACTCGCAATCGGATACGAAAACGATCGGAAATTTGCACAGCAACTAATGGGGTGGTGTGTGATGATTCAAGGATGAATGGCACAAAGGTTTGTCACCTAATCTAGGGCTGGCGATGCGGGAGTTCACGCAAGGCGGCTAGCTAGGGCAAACCGATGAACGTTGCGGATCGGTTTGTTATTTAGGGATTGTGGAATAGGTGTCGAATAGCAAGAAAACAAGGACGAAACACGATAACTAGGACTCAAAAACACAAAGCTAAACCAGCAACAAGACTCAACCACACGAATGCAAACTCAACAATGCAAACTGAAAAACGAAACTGCAGGCACTATAGTCTGGGAAGCGGTAAAAACAATCTAATTTTTTTGTGACTTTTTTGTGGACTCTAGGTATGAAACAAAAAATCGATCTAATGGAAGGAAGGAAAACAAAGATACCTCACGGGCAACCTGGAAATCTGATACCAATTGATGAGTAGGTTTAGGCCCGATCTTCCGAAAGGTATGTCGATTGGCGTGGAGAACTCGACGTTGATGATCCGCGGCACTCGAGCGGTATGAGTACCCCTGCAATCACTACACCACGGCTCCGTTGGTTCTCAACTGTGCTGCACACGCTTGACCTCACCAAGAAGGCTAATCCCTGCAAGTGCAACCGAGAACACAAGCAAGAACAAGGTAGACACGATCTGAAATCGCGAAGTTGGGGTCTCACAAACCGAAGAACGGCGATATTATTGATCTAAGCAAAACCCACTGAATATGACCGGCGGCTGCAGTATTTATAGGCTAGGGTTCGACCAAAACACGATTAGACGCATCCCTAATGGACTCTTACGGGATACAAGGCCCAAAGGACCGATTCGGTGGCGCAGCACTGGACAGAAATCTGGACTCGACTTGTTTCGACGATTCCCAATGACTCCGGTGGAATTTTGAGGTGGGACCAGAACCATTAGAAAGTTTATCTTCTCCTCTTTCCGTGCATATGTAGAACATCGAAAACGGAGTTCGTATGCCTCCTGGGCATCTGTTTTAAGATGGACTGCTCCTAGACTCCGAGTTGAACTCGAGTCCGAGTTGTAAACTGTTTCCATCAACTTGTGGACGTCCCAGCTGGTTCTCCACGCTCCCAAGGCCTCCTTCCTTCACTTGTTGATCTTATCCATTATTCCTAATAACAATTAAATCATTACATAGCAATCTATTCGCAAACTCACATGTAAAAGAAGTTAGGAACGAATTCACCTGCTGATTTAATAACCGTGCTCGTGCTCTTGTGATTGGTCCTTGCAGTTCAGTGTGCGTCTCCACTGTTGTGATTTCCTCATCAATGTGTCCTACAGGGCCGGACCTACCTCCCTCCTTAGGGATGCTCCACCACTGCCACGTGACCAGTGGCACCGGATCTATCCCCCAGTAGAAGGGAGCTCTAGAGCTGCCACGTGTCACATGCCCGGACCTAAGCCTGCAACGGTAAGACAGCGGGATCTCCAACGACACGGACACTCAAGGGCTATTAATTGGCCATTACAAGACCTGGTTAACGCATCATTAGTGATGCATGATCAGGAGACTATCAAAACTGGTAACGCTGCCGTTAAGGCATATTATTATAATATTAACCACTTTTAACACCATAGATCGTGTATAGGGTGGTTTATTACAGCCTGTGCCACATGTTGGGCCATGGCGCACAATGTAAAAACCAGTCCTTGGCATATAAACAGGCTGCGCTGCACGGTAGAAGACAAGTGATCTCAGACACATACAAGCTCAACTAAGATCCAACAATCTACACACACTCCGTGGGGTAGTGTATTACGCTTAGGAGGCCCGAACCACATAAAAACCTCGGTGTTCGCCCCTGTGCTTGATCATGATTAGTGCCCTGCCTAAATACGAACCTCCGTGGACTACTCCTTAGTAGTGCCGAGAGAAGTGTCCTAGTCCACACTTCAACAATCCCGACAATATCAGGATGATTGCTGCTAAGAGCCTATGACATAGTCGAACATGGAGGATTACTAAGGACAGATAGAGATGTCACCACCTACTACCTACCTATTCAAACTGTAGGTCTACGAGATATTCACTGATGCTTTCTATCCTAAGCACCATGCTTAAGTTCCAAATCAAAATTCTAATCTTTTTGAATGCAAAGCTAAGTCTAGAGCCTCTAATAAATTAAAGCAGTGAACCCACAAGCAGCTACTGCAATAAACTAATTTGAATTATGAATCTAACTTGAATCGAATTCACGAAAGTCTTACTCGATTTCGGCAAAACTTCGCAGAGGTACAAGGGTGGAATAGGGACTTTACAAGCCCAAGCCACCTCCACCTAGTTCCTCCTCACTCTTATTCTACATGGCTAGCCTCTTGGGCAGCATTAAGCCTTTGGAGTGGACTACTATTCTCAAACTTGTGCTATGTTAAGTGAGGGAGTGAGAGGGGCTATTTATACATGAGTTCAATCGGTTTGGCACTAGAATTAGCATGCATATCAGTCCTCACTGCCTTCCGGGAGCCACAAGGAGTCGACACGTGGCGTTTGACCACGAAAGGTGGTCAGACTAGGGGGGTCAGTCGACCTGGTCCTGGCCCCTCCCTCGGTTGTGCTTCCTTTGGGTGGCTGACTTGTAGGCCCGGACCCCCTTCTCGCGTGAATCGGCATTGGATTCCCTAGGATACACCTAGGAACGGGTGCATGAATCCATGTGCCGCCATGTGTCATCGCGTGATTGGTCAAAATGTAACTTTAGGAATTTTCCCTGCATTTCTTGGAATTTTGGGGCTTAATTCACCTGCATGCAAATAGACACTAACACTTGTGGAAATGGTTAGTGTTGGTACCCTGTAGACAAGGTACCCCCACATACAAGGAAGACAAGACATTGGGTCCCACCTCCCAAGTGGGGAGGTACCCAAAGTCTACCATATGTACCACAGCTCCGGACCTACCTCGTTGCTACGGGTGGCTTCAGTGTTGCCACGTGTCCCGTAGCTCCGGACCTGGCTCCCAGCCAAGGGTGGCTCCAGTCCTGCCACGTGCTCCACAGCTTCGGACCTTTGGTGGTGCCACGCGTCCCGCGGCTCCAGAACCAACCTCCGCGCTGAGGAGAGGTCTGATGCTGCCACGCATCCTGCGGCTCCAGACCCAGTCTCCCCGCCGAGGAGAGGTCTGGTGCTGCCATGCATCTCGCGGCACCGAACCCGACCTCCCTGCTGGAGGGCTCCGGTGCTGCCATGTGCCCCATGGTTCATGAAGACGACGTGTGCACTCAAAACCACATTAATGTGCCTTCAAGACAACATTAATGTGTCATCAAAACCGCGCCTTCAAGATGGCATCAAGACCCATTATCGTGTCATCAGGACGACGTTAATGCACTATCAAGACCTATTAACATGTCATCATGACCATGTTTATGCGCTTTCAAGAAAAGCTAACCTGGGGCCACTTGTCGGGCCCCGGTCATAATGTAAGATGCCGGCCCTTGGCATATAAAAGGACCAAGCAGCCACCGACAGGAGGGGGCTGCTTAGGCCAACCCCAACTCACTCATGAGAGATCAGACTCTCACATACTCATACATACGCAATACAACACAGAAACTCTCGTGGATGTCAAATATTATGCTTCAGCGGCCCGAACCATGTAAAAATATTCGTGTCACCATTGTTCTTGAGTTCTTTGAGTTACACCCTTCCTAAAATTGAACCTCCGCAGACTACTTATTAGTAGTGTCGGGGGAAGTGTCGATTGCACACTTCAACATTTGGCATGCCAGGAAGGGGTGCTCTCAAGAATTTCAAGATCAACAATGGTGAACTCTGTTGCTGCCTCCTTTGGCCCTGATACAAATCCCGCTGCCAGAGGAGAGAATCGAGTTGGCACACCTCTCGTCATCCTGGTGGCAATCCATCCACAGATCCACAAGCTAGTGCAGCGCTTCATCCTGGGAACAATGGATCACCACCTGCTGCAGCAGCAGCGCTGCTGAGATGCAGGATGGTGTCCTAGCGTCGGTCACTGAATCGATCACAACTACAGAAAAAGGGTTGATTGCAGCGCGTGCCCTCCTTCTAGCGCCACTTGACATTTAGCGTGCCAGGTAGGGGACACTTTTTTGGCTCTAAGATCCTCACAACGATTGTGAATTCTCAATCCAACACCGGCTCCTCTCGACCCTCCTGCCATGAAAGGAGCAGGCAGGACAATGCCACTTCCCGCTCCATAGCGGGCTGACCCGACAGACACATGGTCGCGGTTCCGATGGCTACTTTTGTCACCAAGCAACGACTTTCTACCACCACTGCAACAATGACGCATCCAGATACATGTGATGTATCTGGTCTCCTTTGTTATTTTCTTGCTCGGAATCCCATGGCGCTAGCAACTCCCATGAAAAGCTAATGCCAATAGAGGGTCTAGAGTGTAATGTCTGCTTAGCCTGGTCCTACACCCTAGGTATGCGCACTCTACCTTTCTTGTGGCTGAGTTCTGGAGGTCTGGAGTGTGCTACTTGCTTAGCCTGGTCCTGCACCCTAAGTATGCACACTCTACCTTTCCAATGATGTGGCTGAGTACTAGGGGCCGAAAGTCCCCCAAAAGACTAATGTCTGTGGGAGGTAAAGAGTGTGCAGCTTGCTTAGCCTGGTCTTGCATCATAAGCATGTTCCCTATGAGCCTAAGCTAGCGCACTCTTCCTCCCCAGCACTGCGGTTCAGTACTGGAACTGAAAGTGAAGGTCACCTAGAGGGGGTGAATAGGCCATATGACCTGAAATCACTTAGTCAAACGAGATTAAATTCCTGAGGCCGGACTAGTCTGGTATGGGCCAGACTAGTCCGCTCAGTACGAGGCGAAAACCTAAAAACCTGATTTGTACAAGTTATTTGCGGAATTTAGGTTGACAAAAGTTAGATGCAATGTCTAGCAACCTAAATACAACTTGGATTAACAAATATAAACAATTAGGTTGCAATATTTCAATGAAGAACGATATGAACCCTAATAGCAATTCTAGTGAATACCAAAATGTAAAGTGACAAGAGAGACACATTTTATCCCATGGTTTAGCTCCACAAAGAAGCCTACATCCACATTGAGAAGTCGACACAAGGACCGAGTCTCACTTGACTCTCTTCTCACCAAGCCATCACAAATGGCCGATTTAGTTGCCACTATAATAAAGGGTAGTCACCGATTTTTTTGGGCTGCTCAAAAGTTAAGGCTGCCACAAATGAATACAGCACAACTCACACAAGCCACAAAATGCAACACCAAGTGCAAGAGATCAAACCAAGAGCCAAAGCACGATGATCTTCCTTCACTCTCCTTTCCAAACCCTAATATCTTCAAGATTTGGTCTTAGAGGGCAAGTGGGCATAGTAGAATGCTTTGGAAGGCTCAAGGATGGTTGTGGCGGCACTACAGTTCCAGATACTTCAAATAGGAGTCGGGGGTCCTCTTTTTATAAAGGTCCCATCAGCTAGCCGTTGCCAACCACCCATGTCCAGACTAGTCCGACCCCTTGGAACCACCAACAATTCAACATCACCGATCGAGAAAAGTGGTGACGTCTCTGCCAAACATTTTAATTTCAAACGGTCATGGCAACCCAGACTAGTCCAGCCAAAAATAGACTAGTCTGAAGTGGAACAGAATGCTTTAGTCCGACTGAAAACGGACCAAACTAGGAGTGCCCGGACTAGTCCGACCCCAGAGGCAGACAAGTCAGGCCTCCCAGGACTTGGCTTCGGGATCTAACACTAAGGCTAAAACGGACTAGTCCGTACACGAACGGACAAGTACGAACTCGAACAGAAAGCTTTAGTCCATCCTAAAATGGACTACTCCGGGGAGTCCGGACTAGACCGACCTCCTAGGACATAGCTTCACAACTGCTCACCAAGGCAGAACGGACTATTCTGTACCCATACGGACAAGTCTGAACTGGAACAGAAACGTTTAGTCCGACCCAAAATGGACTAAACCGGCTGCACCGGACTAGTCCGGCCTGAGGCCTGGACAAGTCTAGTCTCTAGGAATTTTCTCTCAAAGGCTTCTCACTTAGGTTTTTTCTGTCAACCACCACTTTTAACCCTTTTTGATGATCTCAATGCACATGATACACACACCCTCACACTTGATACAGCTAGTCTAAACTCAACACAATAGAAACCTTAATTCCTATGCTTGAGTCTTTGATGCCCGTTTCAACATTTTTCTTATTTAGGTATTTTGTCTCATTTCAATAATCACACATGTGCTTAGGATCAACTCAGCTCATTAGTCTCTTAATTGTCATCATCAATCATCCAAAACCCACGCGGATGCCTAGATGCACTTTCAATCTCCCCCTTTTTGGTGATTGATGACAACACATTAAGCTTCAGCAAAAATGATATTAATTGGTTTTCATAACATGTATGTTTATAAGTAACTCCCCCTCAATGTATGCATTAAGAATAAAGAAATTGAGAGAGTTATCATACGTATACATGTTATGGTGGGGTTCCTAAGTGATGTGTTCATAATTTGTGATAATACAATGAATATGAGTGATAAATAAGTCATTTCAAGCATCACATCACAATTAAGCATAGCAAACATTGTAAAGTGCATACAACCCATAATAGATTAAGTCTTACACAAATTTAAATGCGAGAGTTTTTAAAACATAATAAATGTTCGTAGTAAGATAAAAAGAGACAACAAAAACTCTAAGTACCCCCTACCAATCTCTCCCCCTTTGGCATCAAGACACCAAAAAGGTAAATAGAGGAGGAGAGTCCTAAGATCTACTCTTCATCGTCATCATCGTCTTCATCGTTGTCGCTCTCTGTAGCCTCAGGATCCTCAGCATCCTCATCATCGCCTTCTTCTTCGGATCGTGCCACAGTGGAGGTGCCAACATCACCAAATTGAGTGAGTTCTTCGGCGATTAACTTGGGAAACGGATTCAAATCTCTATCACTCTTTGCGGCAGGAGACCAGTGAACCTCGAGCTTGTCGCACATCACCTTGAGGTACTTCTCTTGGCAAAGCTCCATTCAACGAGTCCAAACTTCCACCTTCCGGCAAGAGGCGAAGATTGCCTTGAAGCACTTGAAGAAGCCACTTCCGAAATGTGATGGAGGAGGCGGAGGAGGTGGAGAAGCTATGGGATGAGAGGATGAGGCAGGAGGATCCACATTCTTCCTTCTTGGTGCAACAGGCTCTGTAGGAGGAATCTGAGGATGAAGTCTTCTATGAGTGATGTCCTTCTTGAAAGTCAGCCCTAACACCTTCTCGATCAAGTACATAATATGAGGTCAATAGCCACATGATCGATTGGGTGTGTTAGAGATGTTGAAGATGTCATCAAAGATATAGTCCACCGCATTGAATAAGACATATCCATCAATAAGCGCAATTAAAAGTCTCAAATTGCCTTGAATGGTGCCCACATCACCATATTTCGGGGCTATTGTCTTCCTAAGCACATGGTTGAGGACACTGTAAAAGGGCTCTGTGTTTCGAATGTGTCCCGCCTCATAAAGTGCATGACTTGGATACATGTAACCCAAGACATCTCGATCAACTGCCTTGAGGTTTGAAATGATAATCTCATTCTCAAGTTGATCTTCCAATCTAAGGATTTGAGCAAACTCCCAATAAGTGATGGTGTATTGCTCTCCTTTTATCATCCAAGTAATCCTTTGATCTCCATCGGTGTGAAAATAGACAGTTGAGTAGAACTGCACAATTACTTTAACATTCCAATCATTGAAATGCGATAAGTTTCTTCAATCCATGGCGCTCTATGGCCTCAATCATGACATTGAAGGCCATGTGATCTTTCTGTGCCATATACTCCCAATCAATCCATTGGGCATCCATCACTGGAGTCTGCTTTGACATATAAACTGTCCGGTAGTAGTCACAACGGAAATCACACCAAAAGCGAGGGTTGGCGGTGCGCTTCTCATGTTGATACACTTTGACCAATCAGAGTCTTCTTGTCTTCTCAGTCCATTTGCCTCTAAAAATATTGGCTTCAACGGTAGCTTGGCGATTGGGGTTTCTTGCGGGTGAAGACATCCTCAAGGGACCTATGGGCTGCGAGGATGCCTTCTTAGCTTTGCTGGCTGGGTTCTTAACAGTGGTTGCTCTCTTACTTGGTTCCTCCTCAATGGGTGCCTTGCCCTTGTCCTTTGATCCCTTAGCTTCTTGAGTTCTTGCTTTCTCGCCCATGGTCACAAGTCTGTTTTTGCTTGGGGCAATCTCGGTTGCAGTTGAGTTGTGTGCCTCTCTTTGCTTCTTCTTGGCATTCTTTGCTTTAGACCTCGATTTGAGGAGAGCTATAGCAAGCTCTCTGTAAGGATCGAATGCCCAAGAGGGGGGGTGAATTGGGCTTCTTTTCAAAAATCTAAACAATAAAACTTAATTCCTAAAAGCCCAATTCCCTACGCAAACTATCTATGCATTGAAGTAAATAGCAACATCGCGGAATATAAAATGCACAAATGTAGGGGAGAGGAAGAGGATGCAAACTCCCGAGGAGACACGAGGATTTATCCCGTGGTTCGGCAAGATCGTCAAGATCTTCCTACATCCACGTTGTGGCACACACCAAAGGGTTTAGCCACACACAAGTCACCGAGACGAGGGATCTCCACTATTCTTCTCCGTTTGCCAACCTTGGCTAGGTGGAGCTCAAGCCTTGTACAACTTCGACCCTCCAGGCTTCCACAAACGCCTTGGCAAGCTCCGGAAGTCTCTCACGGTTACAAACACCAAGGGGCACTCCCTTGAGGCTCTCACTATCCTAGAGATTCCACTCACCCAGAATGGAGGCACACAAGCTCTCTCTCTTTAGCTAGCTCTAGCCTATCTCTTGGTTTGTAGGTGGTTGAAAATGATGTAGAAGTGATGGCTCTTGGTCTTGAACGCTTGTGGTTGTGTTGACAATGTTTTGTGATCAAGACTTGTCGAAATGACAGGTTTAGGGGGTATTTAAAAGCAGCCTCCACGAAATAGCCGTTGGAAAAGTAGGATGACAGAACTTTTCTATGAACATCGTATGATCCGATGTCTCCCCTTTAGTTATCATCGGTCAAGTTTACTTTAGCTGACGTCATTGTGTCAGATATGACCGTTGTTAGACCTATGTTGCACTTGTCTTCTCATCGGATGATCCGGTGGATCTTCCTCCAGAATTGAGTCCAACTTGATGCTTACTGGAGTGATTGACCGATGTGTGTATTTCTGTACATCGGATGATCCGGTGCTACACTTGGTCCAAGGATATTGCAAACTGTACTGATGGACCGATGTAGCCGAGCCCTTAACATCGGATGATCCAGTGAGTGCTTTGTTCTGAGGTCTTCTTCTTCTGCTGAACCAACTCGACCGATGTGTTGTTCTCAAAAATCATCGGTTGATCCGGTGAGTTGATTTTGTTTACTTCGAGTTGTTTCTAAGTGATTCTTTTGTGTCTTGCTCGATTGACCTCTTAGACTTTTGTTGGAAATGTACTTCTGATGGTTGTCAAGCATTAAGTGTCATCAATTGTGGTTGAATGACTTTGACATAAGAGCTTTCACTTCTTGTCTTCATATCATTGATTTGATCTCATAAAGTGATTGTATATGGGTCTCCAATGACATATAGATTTCATTTGATTGAGTTATTATGGGGACCTTGCATTCACAAATTCATTAGTAAAATCCAATGGTTGTCATTAATCACCGAAACTGTACCTCATGGGGGCCTTGATGCTTTCAATCTCCCCCTTTTTTGTGATTGATGACAACACAACAATTTAAAGCACAATAGTAATGAATTTGATCATACGAAGCTTAAGAGGATATGCAATGAATACAAGATTATTACACTTAAAATTTGAAAGCTCAATCAAAGAATAACTCAAGTGAATAAGTGACCATAAGATAGGCACCAAATAAGCTCAATCGATTAATAACTTAAGACTACTCAATAAACACCAAATGAGTAGCAAAAGTATCAAATTACAAAAGATGATAATATCGAATTACAAAGATGATATAGGTAAACTCCCCCTAAGGCTAGGACACTCCTCCTGAGACTAAGCTATCCTCCCCCTGACTCCTCTAACTCTTCTCCCCCTTTGGCATCAAGACACCAAAAAGGGATCCGAGTGCCTAAGGACCCTGAGTACTAGGCACGATGACGAACTAGTCACCGTCGCTGTCGTCGGAGCTGCTGCCTGGAGTAGAGGTAGAAGGAGCTGTCGGAGCCATAGGAGCCGTCGGAGCCGTCGTTGGTGCCTGCTGGGTAGGAGCTGCTGGAACAGGGGCACTGAAGACGGATGCCGGCGTCTGCTGGAACAGTGTCATGGCCGGCAGTGGAGAGTGAATCGGTGCGCCGGGAGCCAGCAGTGGAGACACGCTGATCGAAGGGATCGGCGTAGTCGGCACCGGAGCGGCAGCTGGAGCAAGGACAGGTGGAGGTGGAGCAACTCTTGGCAGCTGCGACGGGAGGGCAATTCCGGTCTGGGTGTAGAGGTTGGTGATCAACCCCAGGATGCCCATCATCGCCTGCTGCGTCTGCTGCTGCTGGTCGAGGGAGCGCTGGTGCATCTGGTCTATGAGCCCAGTCAGCCGGTCAGTGTCCTCATGCCTCTCACGGGCGATCTGGCGCTGCATCTCCTGCTGCTGCTGCTGGAGCTCCAGAAGTCGTGCGGCCTGCTCCACTCGGGTCTGCTCAGCTGCAAGCCGGTCCAAGCGCTACTGCTCAACCATCTGTTGTAGGAGGGATGTGAGCTCAGACGGCTGAGAAACCTGTGCCTCTGAGACGGGAGGTGGAGTAGGGGGTGGCACTGTAGAGCCTCCAGCCTCCGCGTCGTGCTGCCTGGGTGAGGGAGGAGGTGGGAAGTACTCCTCAACACTGTCATCTGTGTCGCTCTCGGACCATATGTGCTGCAGGTCCTCACCCTGTGCCTCTGCCTCAGCCAGCCTCTCATCCTCCTTCTCCAGATCTGACCAGTCCTCCTCAGATAGACGAGCCCTGACCTGATGCTCGACTGGACGGCCAAGGCGGCGGTCTCCAGGAGATGGGGCACGGTAGTGACCGAACCGTGTGACACTCTCGTCAGTGAGACGGTCATGCACGGCGGACTCCTCAGGGACCATCATGGAGAGCAGGTAGCTGATCCAGTGTCCATACATGAGCTGCCTCATCATGCCCACTCCGTCAGTGATCACATCCTCCATCTCGCATAAGAGGACGTCCACTATATCAAACTCCATCACGTTCATGATGTAGAATAGGAGGGTCTGCTGCAGGCTGGTGAACCCCTCTAAGTAACTGGACCTCGGCAAGAGAGTGCGACGCAAGGCAAGGTGCACTGTGCGCGCAGCTGGAGTCAACAGTGCCGGTACCTTCGGCTGGTCTGGAGAGAAGGTCGGGCCAAACAAAGAGCAAATATCCTCCAGTGGTGGTGCCACTCCTCCAGTGAGCGGCCTCCTCGGTGGGTCTGCCTGACCATACACCGTCTCATGCACGCAAGTGTCGTGCAGGTCCACTCCCAGCAGCTGTGCAAGCGTCTGTCTCGTCAAGTGATGGTGCTGTCCCATGAACATGAAGTCAATCGACCTGCGTCCCTCAGAGACGTAGAGGGTAGCATAGAACACGCGTACCCAATCCTCCACATAAGCACTCCTCTCATAGGACATCAGCTGCACCAGCCCTCTATACCTCTCAAAGTAGGGGTGTATCTCTGTCTCTGCAGCTAGGGCGAGCTGATCCCAGTCCAAAAAGTTGTGCTGGAATAACTTGTGGCCTCGGCGTCTGTAGGTCTCATAGAGCGACGCCTGTGCCACAGTCTAGAAATGACTATCCACAAGATCCTCTCTAGGCTACGGGTACCACTCCTCAAGCAACACACTCCATCTGAGTCTTCGGAGTTGCTTGGCCTTCATCTTCCGGTAATCTGTCAATCGTACACCTTCACCGACACGGACGGTGGTGTCCATCTCGTAGATGGCTCTCTGGGCCTCCCTGTCCTCACGATGATCGGCATTCGTCGGTCTCAGACGTGGTGCTGCCGCGGGATGCCCCCCACGAGTGCGGGCTGAGCGTCGGCAGACAAGTGGCTCTTCCGACTCTTCTTCGGCCTCGGACTCATTGATCACTGGAGGCTGCCTCGGACGAGCCTCGCGGATCCTCAGTGATCCTCCTCGGCCTTTCTCTCGCTCCTCGGTGGCGCGAGCGGCCATCAACGCCTTCTTCTCCTCCTTCGAGAGCTTCTGCTTCTTTGCGGCTGGCTCCGCAATGGCCTTGCCCTTGTTCTTCTTGTCGCGAGCCATTGCGTTCGGGCGATGCACGAGAATGAATTATGATCACGTCCGGCAACCCTAGCGATGAAGAGATGGTGACGGTGGAAGCACCACGACGACGATGTGCTTGGGGCGACGATGGTGCACGGGAGGAGGCGGCGCTTGGGTGCTGTGGTGGTGAGGGAGAGTGGCGGCGGTGCTTGGGTGGAGCGGCGGCGGCGGCGGCTGGGTGGAGCGGCGGCGGCTGCGGTGGAGGCGAGTGGCGGCAGCGCTATATGGTGCGGCGGCGGCACTGGAGGATGGCGGCGGCGGCCGGAGTGCGGCGGCGGCGACCGGAGACGGCGGTGGCGCAGGTGAGAGGAACGGCGGCGGTGTGATTCGGCGACGGGATCGGGAGAGAGAAGAGAGGAGGCGAACGGTCGTTTAAATAGTGGGTCCCAAACCCTAGCCGTAAATTCAACACTGGATGGACCGATGTAGAAACAATAGAAGCATCGGTCGAATGGCACAATAAGGGTATTCAAAAAGGTGTCGTTCACATCGGATGGACCGACGTGCAAAGAGATAGCATCGGTCGAATGTCACAGTAAGGGTATTCAAAAAGGTACCGTTGACATGGGATGGACCGACGTGGAAGGGAATGTCATCGGTGGAATACATCATAGTTCCAGAATTGTGAACACCGGATGGACCGATGTGTTTCCAAATGAACGCGTCGGTTGATTTGTGTTGCTGACTGGTCCGACTCTTGGCTTTTGAACACCAACTAATCTGATGATGGTCTGACCTAAACATCGGATAATCCAATGACTACTAAACAGCAACATCCCATATATGTCCTTTGACCAAGCAAACAAACAATGAGAAACACATGTCTTAGGACTTCTTCGGCAACCCCTTACCCCTCAAAGATACTAATATGCCAATAACTTGGCTAGGCCTTAAAGCAAATGGAACACCGAGAAAAATAGGAGGAAATTATCAAAATAAAATGTAAGGCCTATGCTTTGTGAGGTAGACTATGAAGACTTCTATCTCTTTAGAGCATGTTCCTCTAGGCATTAACGCACCTAACATTTTGTTCTTTCCACCACATATGAGTTGAGATATTGCATTTCAAACAAGTCTCTTTCTCATGAGGTGGGTGCCCCTTTGTGACAATCTACCGTATGCAATGCCAAGCAATTTTATAGTGCGAGAAATTACAAGTCTATATGGCAGGCATCATGCAAGGCATAAAATAAATCTATCTTGCCAAATTTGAACCTTTCAAAGGCTTCTTCAGGGAGAGCCACTCTCCAAACCTTGGGGAAACCCAAAAGAACCTCCATCCCAAGCTAACCCTTGCTCACCCCTATCCTTTGAGAGTTAGGCAAGACATATATGAAGTGCATTCTTACATGACGTTTGACGCATCTAGCACATTTAATTCACTTCTTAGCCTAGAAAAAGTTTTCTCATCAAGTGGTTTAGTGAAGATATCCGCCAATTGTTCTTCGGACCTAACACCTCTCAAAGAGATGTCTCCCTTAGCTTCATGGTCCCTCAAGAAATGATGGCGAATATCAATGTGCTTAGTGCGGGAGTGTTGAACGGGGTTTTTATCTATCTTAACCGCACTTTCATTGTCACAAAGGAGAGGCACACAACCAAGTTTAATACAAAAGTCCAAAAGGGTTTGTTTCATATAAAGAATTTGGGCACAACATGCACCGGCCACTATATATTCCGCTTCCGCCGTGGACAAGGCCACGGAATTTTGCTTCTTGCTAGACCAAGATACTAGGGAATGCCCAAGCAAGTGGCACCCACCGGAGGTACTCTTGCGATCCATGCGGCATCCGGCAAAGTCCGAATCCGAGTGTCCCAAGAGGTGGAATTTTGCACCTTTAGGGTACCACAAGCCCATACTAGGGGTATGCTTAAGATACCTAAGTATCCTAAAGACCGCCTTCCTATGTGATTCTTTAGGTGCCGCTTGAAAGCGAGCACACAAGCATACACTAAACATGATATCGGGCCTAGATGCGGTAAGATAAAGCAATGATCCAATCATAGAACGGTAGTTAGATTGGTCAATAGGTTTACCGTCCTTATCCGCGTTGAGATGACAATTTGTTGCCATTGGAGTGCTTCTTGAGCTACAATCTCCCATCTCAAATTTCTTCAAGAGGTCCTTGGTGTACTTCTCTTGATAGACGAAGGTCCCCTCTTGAAGTTGCTTGATTTGAAATCCAAGGAAGAAGTTGAGCTCTCCAATCATCGACATCTCGAATTCCCTAGACATCATTTTTCCAAACTCATGGCTAAGAGCTTCGTTAGTTGAACCAAAAATAATATCATCAACATAAATTTGACAAATGAACAAATCTCTGTTGATGTCTTTGGTGAAGAGTGTGGTGTCCACCCTCCCGATATTGAATCCTTGCATGATCAAGAAATCCCGTAGTCGTTCATACCATGCCTTAGGTGCTTGCTTGAGCCTGTAGAGCGCCTTGTGCAACCTATACACATGATTAGGATTCCTCGAATCTTCAAATCCGGGAGGTTGTTCAACATAAACAAGCTCGTTAATGTAACCATTAAGAAAGGCGCTTTTCACATCCATTTGATAAAGTCTAATATTATGATGCGAAGCAAAAGCAAGGAGTATACGGATGGCTTCTAGCCAGGCGACCGAGGCAAATGTCTCCCCAAAGTCTAGTCCTTCAACTTGCGAGAACCCTTTGGCCACAAGTCTTGCCTTGTTGCGGACCACAACGCCATTCTCGTCTTGTTTGTTGCGGTACACCCACTTTGTTCCGATGATGTTCTTGTCCTTGGGTAACTCCTCCAACACCCAAACTTCATTGCGGATGAAGTTGTTGAGTTCTTCTTGCATGGCCATCACCCAATTTGGGTCTTGGAGTGCTTCCTTAATATGAGTGGGTTCTACACATGAAACAAACGAGTAGTGCTCACAAAATGAAGCGAAATGGCGAGAACGTGTACTTACACCCCTTGACGGACTTCCAATGATTTGGTCCATCGAATGCGCTTTGGAGATGCGTCCATGCCTCATAAGTGGTTGTGAAGCACTTGGCGAAGGTGATGCGTGTTGCTCCTCTTGTGGTTGGACTTGATCATGGAATTCTTCTTCTTCTTGATGTTGTTGGGCTTGTGAGTCATGAGTCGGCAATGGATCATCCTTGTCTTCTTCGTCAACTTGAGGCGCCATTGATGTGTTGATGTTGGAACTTGAAGCTCCCCCTTGAACATGGCTCTCCTCAACTTCAAGCTTGATGTCTCCAATGGTCATGTTCTTCATGGCTTCTCGTAGAGGCTCATCATCTATTTCATCATGACCAAAACTCTCCTCTTGGGAGCCATTAGATTCATCAAACTCAACATCACAACTTTCCTCAACTAAACCGGAGGTTTGGTTGAATACTCGATATGCTTTTGAGTTTGATGCATAGCCAAGAAATATACCAACATCACATCTTCTTTCAAACTTACCGAGCCTTTTCTTGCGGTAGATGTAGCACTTGCATCCAAAGACTCGAAAGTAGGAGATGTTGGGCTTTCTCCCAATGAGAAGCTCGTACAGGGTCTTTTGAAGTAGTCGATGGAGATAGACCCTATTTGCGGCATGGCACGCCGTGTTGATTGCTTCGGCCCAAAACTTCTGCGACGTGCCGTAGTCATCAAGCATTGCTCTCGCAAGAGTGATGAGTGTCTTGTTCTTCCTTTCAACGACACCGTTTTGTTGAGGGGTGTATGTGGCCGAAAACTCATGCTTCACGCCTTCATGGTCACACCACTCCCCAATGTTGTAGTTCTTGAATTTGGTGCCGTTGTCACTCCGGACCTTGATGATGGGAAGTTGAAATTCCCTTTGAGCGCGGTTGGCGAAGGTCTTGAACACTTCCGGAGTTTCACTCTTGTCACCTAGAAATAGAGTCCAAGCATAGCGAGAGTAGTCATCAACTATAACAAGACAATAGAGGTTACCGCCAAGGCTTTGATATGTGGACGGTCCGAAGAGGTCCATGTGGAGTAGCTCAAGTGGCTTGGAGGTTGACACCATTGTCTTCATTGGGTGGTGTGAAGCAACTTGCTTCCCGGCTTGACAAGGTCTACAAAGCTTGTTCGTCTCAAATGTGACATCCTTCACGCCGGTCACCATCCCAAGCTTGAATGACTTCTTGAGTTTGCTCATCCCTATATGTGCTATGCGTCGGTGCCATAGCCAACCCAAGCTTGTATTAGTGAAAAGACAAGTGGTCAAGCTAGCATTCTTATTGGAGAAATCTACTAGGTAGAGATGTCCATGCCAAAATCCCTTGAAGACTATGTCTTGGCTTGTTTCACTACTCACAACAACATCATTTTTGCTAAATGTGCATGTTAGTCCAAGATCACATAGTTTTGCAATGGAAAGTAAATTAAAACTAAGTGACTTGACATACAAAACATTGGAAATGGATAAATCATTTGAAATAGCGATTTTACCTAACCCAATTACCTTTCCCTTAGAGTTATCACCAAAGGTGACTTGTTCATGATTGCTGGGGTTTTCTATGGTAGTGAACATACCATCATTGCTGGTAATATGTTGGGTGCACCCGCTATCGAGTACCCAATGCTTTCCTCCGGCTTTGTAGTTCACCTACACACATGAATTCAATTTTTAACTTTAGGCACCCAAGCCAACTTAGGTCCTTGTATGTGTGATACAAGTGTCTTTGGGACCCAAAGTTGCTTGGGGAGCTTCTCCTTCATGCCCTTCATGTCCTTGAAAATGAACCTAGCCTTCACCTTGCCATCTACTTTACTTAAGAGATAATAACAATCATTGAAAGTAGATTTGTAATTAATAGGCAACTTTGGAGAAGGTCGGTTAGGAAGAGGACACTCCCTTGTGTGGTGACCGGTGACCTCACAATGTTGGCAATAAGAACCAACTTCCTTGATGAAGCTTGTTCTAAGCTCCGGTGAGGGCACCTTTCCTTTGTTAGGCACCGGGAAGGATCCAAGTCCTCTCTTGTTGAAGGCCTTTGCTTGTTGGAAGAGTATTTCCTTGTGTTTGACTTCCCCTTTTGAAAGTCTAGCCACACTAGTGCGGAGACTCTCAATTTCTTCCAACAGGTCCTTCTCCCTAGCATTTGCTTTCACAGGCAAAGACTTGTTCAAGGCATTAGTGACATGAGAAGTAATGTATATCCTATCATTAAGAGTTTGCTTCTTTATATTTTTCAACTCTTGATCAAGCATGTCATGAGCAAGGTTAAGTGTTTGATGTTCTTATACTAACTTGTTGTTCTCTTCCAAGAGTGTTTGGTGTGCTAAGTTAAGCTCATGATTATCTAACTTGATTTTAGCCTTTTCTTCCTCAATTTGCTTGACATTAGATTTGAGCGTGTCATGCTCTTTGAGTATGCTTTCATACTTGTCAAGCCAATCGAGGTTAGCACTCTCAAGTCTAGCACGAGTTTCTTCAAGAGTTTTAACCTTACTCTTTTCCCTCTTAATGATAGCATGATATTCATTTATCAAAGAAGTTAAATCATCGGGGGAAAGCTCATCATCGCTCGAGTCATCACATACCTTGGTGTTACCTTTCGCCATGAGGCACATGGGCGGTGGATGAAGAGGTGAGTCATCATTGTTGACAATGGCGAGGCCGGCCAAACTTTCTTCTTCCACTTCACTCTCTTCATCACTTGTTTCTTCGTCGGTGACCCATTCATTTGCCTCACACATGAGCACCTTTTGGGGGCCATTTCTCTTCTTTGGGAAGAGTCTTGCCTTCTTTTCCTTGTCATGTTTCTTCTTCCCAAAGGCTCTTGGTTTGGGTTTGGCCTCTTCTTCATCATCATCACTTTCTTCAAGCTTGCGATGCTTGCTCTTGTAGTTCTCTCTTCTTTTGTCCGGTTTTGGACAATCATAGGAGATGTGGCCTTGATCACCACAATTGTAGCAAGTCTTGTGATCATCTCTCCTTGGTAGAAACACTTTCTTCTTGGGATCAAAGGTGTATCCCTTTTTGGTAATCTTGGAGTTCAAGCGTGAGAACTTTCTCATCATCAATGCAAGCTCATCATCTTCATCTTCACTTGATGCTTGCTCTTCTTCACTCAAGCTAGGCTCAACCACCTTCTTCTTCTTGAGGCTTGTTTTCTTGGTGGAGGCCTTTAGAGCAATTGTTTTTGAAGATGATTGCTCCATCATCCCAAGCACACTCATCTCATGAGAGTGAATTTCTCCAATGAGCTCCGAAACTTCAATGTGGTCAAGAGACTCTTTTTGGAGCATGGAGTTGATGATGTTGTACTTTGGCTTGGGAAGGAGCATGAGAATCTTGCGGTTGATGAGTCCCTTGCCAAGAGAAGCAATGTCAAGGGCATTAATTTCTTCAATAAGTACATTCAAGCGAGAGAACATCGCATTAACATTTTCATGAGGTAGCATCTTAAATTCATCATATTTTGCTTTAAGCATGTGATATTTAAGTTCCTTCACACAAGAAGAACCCTCATGAATTTCTATCAAGCAAGCCCAAATTTCACATGCCTTTTCTTTGCTAGCAATCCTAGAAAAAACATCTTGACTAATGCACTCATAGATTGCATTCCTAGCTTTAGCATCCCATTTAATTTGATCACCAACATAGTTGTGTTCTCCAAACCCCGCGCGGGTCGCTTCCCATACTTCGGGAGCAATAGCCTCTAGATAAGCGCGCATGCGTGCTTTCCAATAGGCAAAGTTCTTGCCCTTGAAGATAGGAACCGAACCCCCAACCTTGGCCATTTTAGCTCTCTAGCAGTGAACCTAGAATGATCCTATGAGCAACCTCGCTCTGATACCAATTGTAAGGATCGAATGCCCAAGAGGGGGGGTGAATTGGGCTTCTTTTCAAAAATCTAAACAATAAAACTTAATTCCTAAAAGCCCAATTCCCTACGCAAACTATCTATGCATTGAAGTAAATAGCAACATCGCGGAATATAAAATGCATAAATGTAGGGGAGAGGAAGAGGATGCAAACTCCCGAGGAGACACGAGGATTTATCCCATGGTTCGGCAAGATCGTCAAGATCTTCCTACATCCACGTTGTGGCACCCACCAAAGGGTTTAGCCACACCCAAGTCACCGAGACGAGGGATTTCCACTATTCTTCTCCGTTTGCCAACCTTGGCAAGGTGGAGCTCAAGCCTTGTACAACTTCGACCCTCCGGGCTTCCACAAACGCCTTGGCAAGCTCTGGAAGTCTCTCACAGTTACAAACACCAAGGGGAACTCCCTTGAGGCTCTCACTATCCTAGAGATTCCACTCACCCAGAATGGAGGCACACAAGCTCTCTCTCTAGCTAGCTCTAGCCTATCTCTTGGTGTGTAGGTGGTCGAAAATGATGTAGAAGTGATGGCTCTTGATCTTGAACGCTTGTGGTTGTGTTGAGAATGTTTTGTGATCAAGACTTGTCGAAATAACAGGTTTAGGGGGTATTTAAAAGCAACCTCCATGAAATAGCCGTTGGAAAAGTAGCTGACAGAACTTTTCTGCGAACATCGGATGATCCGATGTCCCCCCTTTAGTTATCATCGGTCAAGTTTACTTTAGCTGACGTCATTGTGTCAGATATGACCGTTGTTAGACCGATGTTGCACTTGTCTTCTCATCGGATGATCCGGTGGCTCTTCCTCCAGAATTGACTCCAACTTGATGCTTACTGGAGTGATTGACCGATGTGTGTATTTCTGTACATCGGATAATCCGGTGCTACACTTGGTCCAAGGATATTGAAAACTGTACTGATGGACCGATGTAGCCAAGCCCTTAACATCGGATGATCCAGTGAGTGCTTTGTTCTAAGGTCTTCTTCTTCTGTTGAACCAACTCGACCGATGTGTTGTTCTCAGAAATCATCAGTTGATCCGGTGAGTTGATTTTGTTTACTTCGAGTTGTTTCTAAGTGATTCTTTTGTGTCTTGCTCGATTGACCTCTTAGACTTTTGTTGGAAATGTACTTCTGATGGTTGTCAAGCATTAAGTGTCATCAATTGTGGTTGAATGACTTTGACATAAGAGCTTTCACTTCTTGTCTTCATATCATTGATTTGATCTCATAAAGTGATTGTATATGGGTCTCCAATGACATATAGATTTCATTTGATTGAGTGATTATGGGGACCTTGCATTCACAAATTCATTAGTAAAATCCAATGGTTGTCATTAATCACCGAAACCGTACCTCATGGGGGCCTAGATGCTTTCACTCTCGCTCCTCTCGAGCCTGACGTTAGCTTTCTTGCCTCCTTTCCTCAGCCTATGGATCAGATAGAGGCGAGTAGTCGAGATCCGACATCGTCCCTGAGAAGTGATGCACAAGAGAGTATATTAGTCTAAGAAAGTGTAATATTGCATTAGAATTCATAGAAATGATCAAGGTTGGAGTTTTTACTGTGTAGCCCGGACTTGTCTGCCAAAGGACCGGACTAGTCCGCACATGCCGGACTTGTCCGCCCTTAAGCCGGACTAGTCCGGTTTACACAGCAAGAACCTTAATTTTGAGGATTTCTGCAAAATCTATGGATCCAGCCACAATATTCCAGGGATAGGATCACAATGACACATAGAACAACTTTTGTGAAGAGGTTTCTATAGAAAGACATAAAAGAATGAAGTTTTGAAGGATTTAGGGTAAGGTAAAGAATACCTCTTAAAATCGACGAAATGTGGATGAAGAATCGGCCTAGGATGCTTGGGGACGAGTTACCACGCACCATGGGGCTTAAATCCATGGATTGGAATTAGTTATTGTTGGAAGGAATAAAAAATCGCTGATTTGGGGTGCGGTTTTCGCGTTTTGAGGAGAGAGGAGTGTTTGAGAGAGTGAAGGTTCGGGGGTCCCCTGGGGGGATTAAGTCCACAGACCACAGGGGTCGGTCTAGTCCGGTTGGAGACCGGGAATTTTTCGGCCTACGAACTGGATCCGGACTACTCTGATGACAAGTCCGTTTGGGACTTATCCATCAGAGCCTAGCGAAGCTAAACTCCGGACTTGACCGGCAACTGGGGCGGACTAGTCCAGTCCAAAGGCTGAAAACACATATATATATTGAGTTTTCAACGAAGATTTAATCCTTTTGGACTAGGTTTTCACAAAATATCTTTGGAAACATGGTCAGTAAGCAATCAACAACCAAACTATGACCATAATTCACAAAGATTTAATAATCTTAAATATTTTTGTAGAAATTGAGGGGGAAGAGTTTTTCGCAAGAATGTATGAATTTTGAAGCAAATACAAGTAACAATCAGATGTGCAAGACTCAAGACACATTTCAAGAATCTAAGATATTGAGCTCACTCCTAGGTTCACAAAATCTTTTCTCATCTAATGGCTTGGTGAATATAT
The DNA here is from genome assembly GCA_036927565.1 of Tuctoria greenei. Classification (NCBI taxonomy): domain Eukaryota; kingdom Viridiplantae; phylum Streptophyta; class Magnoliopsida; order Poales; family Poaceae; genus Tuctoria; species Tuctoria greenei. The sequence continues at coordinate 124,336,225 of JAYESD010000006.1, forward strand.
CAGCCAATTGTTTTTCAATGTCTACTTTGATGGAGTGATATCTCAAGAAATGGTGGCGGATATCGATGTGTTTGGTCCTTGAGTGTTCAACTGGATTGTGAGCTATTTTAATGGCACTGTCATGGTCACATAGGAGAGGGATTTGGCACAAGTTTATGCCATAGTCCCTAAGAGTTTGTCGCATCCAAAGAAGTTGTGCACAACAACTTCCGGCGGGGACATACTCCGCTTCGGCTGTGGAAAAAGCAATGGAGTTTTGTTTCTTTGAGGACCAGGACACTAGGGATCTACCAAGGAATTGGCAAGTTCCGAAGGTACTCTTTCTATCAACTTTGCACCCCGTATAATCCGCATTGCAATATCCAATGAGATTAAACTTATAGCCCTTGGGGTACCAAAGTCCTAGGCTTGGTGTGTGAACCAAATATCTAAGAATTCTCTTAACGGCGGTCAAATGACACACCTTAGGAGCAGCTTGGAATCGAGCACAAATACAAACACTTAGCATTATATCGGGCCTAGATGCACATAAGTAAAGCAATGAACCTATCATGGAACGATATACGTTTTGGTCCACACTTGGACCATCTTCATTAAGGTCGAGGTGCACATTGGTTCCCATTGGAGTCTTGATGGGTTTGGCTTTGTCCATGTCAAACTTATTAAGTATATCTTGTGTGTACTTTGTTTGACTAATAAATGTGTCTTCCTTGAGTTGCTTCACTTGAAAACCTAGGAAGAACTTCAACTCCCCCATCATGGACATCTCAAACCTTTCGGTCATAATCTTTGAAAACTCATCACAAAAAGCTTTGTTAGTAGAACCAAATATAATGTCACCGACATATATTTGGCAAACAAACAAATAATCATTGAAATGCTTAGTAAATAAAAAAGTGTAATCGGCCTTCCCAATTTTGAAACCATTTTGAGTTAAGAAGTCTCTAAGGCACTCATACCAAGTTCTAAGAGCTGGTTTGAGGACATAGATAGCCTTACGCAATTTATAGACATTGTTTGGGAAGTCTTGATCTTCAAAGCCGTGAGGTTGCTCTACATACAAATCTTCTTTGATTGGACCATTGAGGAATGCACTCTTGCCATCCATTTGGTATAGCTTAAAATCATGGTGAGTAGCAATGGCAAGTAATATATGAATTGATTCAAGCCTAGCTAATGGAGCAAAGGTTTCATCGAAATCTAAACCTTTGATTTGTGAGTACCCTTGGCCAAAATTCATGCTTTGTTCCTTGTAACCACCCCGTGCTCATCTTGTTTGTTGCGGAACACCCACTTTGTGCCCACAACATTGGCGTTTGGCCTCTTCACGAGCTCCCGTACTTGATTTCTTTCAAAATTGTTGAGCTCTTCTTGCATTGCCATCACCCAATCCGGATCTTGTAGTGCTTCTTCAACCTTGTGAGGCTCCAAAGAGGAAACAAAAGAGTAATGTTCACAAAAATTTGCAACACGATATCGAGTAGTTACCCCCTTGGAGATGTCTCCAAGGATGTTATCAACAGGATGATCCCGTTGAACACTTTGATGTACTCTTGGGTGTGGTGCTTGAGGTCTTGGATCTTCATCTTCCTTATTTTCTTCGTCTCCCCCTTGATCAATGCCTTCATTTTCATCTTGTTTAAGCGCATCTTGAGGGTCTTGAGCTTGATTATTTGAGTAAGAGTTTGCTTGATGTATGGGATGATCACTTGAGTCTTGAGGTTGTTCTTGTGGTCGAATATCTCTAAGTGTCATCCTTCCTATCACCACTTGTGGAGATTCTTCTTGATCTAGCACATGACGATCAAATTGCTCCACTTGGGAGCCATTAGTCTCATCAAACACTACGTCACGTGCTACTTCAACAATTCCGGACGATTTGTTGAAAACACGATAGGCGTAAGTGTTTGAGTCATAACCAAGCAAGAAACCCTCATCAGACTTAGAAGAGAACTTCAAGGTCCTAGGATTATTATTGAGAATATATCATTTGCTCCCAAAAACAGGAAAATAGGAAATATTAGGTTTGTTACCAGTTAGGAGTTCGTAAGACGTCTTCTTCAATATGCTATGGAGATACAATTGGTTTATGGCAAGGCAAGTGGTGTTAACTGCATCCGCCCAAAACCGGTCCAACGTCTTGTATTCATCAATCATTGTTCTTGACATCTCCATGAGAGTCCTATTCTTCCTGTCAGCCACCCCATTTCGTTGAGGGGAGTAGGGCGCGGAGAACTCATGCTTGATGCCTTCTTCATCCAAAAACTCTTCAACTTGAGTGTTCTTGAATTCGGTGCCATTGTCACTACTTATAGTCTTGATTATTAAGGAGAACTCATTTTGAGCTTTCCTCAAGAATTTCTTGAGGGCACCTTGAGTCTCACTCTTATCATGCAAAGAGAACACCCAAGTGAAACGTGAAAAATAAACAACAATTACAAGACCATATTTGTTACCGTTAATGCTTATGTAGGCGATTGGACCAAAGAGGTACATGTGTAGAAGATATAATGGTCTTGTTGTCATCATTATGTTCTTGGATGGATGTTGAGCTCCAACTTGTTTTCTAGCTTGACATGCGCTACAAAGCCTATCTTTTTCAAACACAACATTCTTTAGACCTCGGATGTGCTCACCCTTAAGAAGTTTTTGCAAATTCCTCATCCCAACATGGGCTAGTCTTCTATGCCAAAGCCATCCCATGTTGGTTTTTGCAATTAAGCATTCCCTAGATAGAGCTTTCCCTTGAGCACACCCTTAAAAGAAATTGAGTTATTGCTTCTTCTTGTGACAGTCACACCCTCATTAGTGAAAAGACATATATAACTTTTTTCACATAGTTGTTATATGGACAAAAGGTTATAATCAAGTGAATTGACATGTAAAACATTTGAAAGTGTATGATTAGGGGATATAGCAATTTTACCGGTGCTATGGATTTTCCCTTGGCTATTGTCCCCAAAGTAGATTCCCTCACTTGGATCTTCATTTTCCTCATACTCCACAAATATCTTCCTCTCTCCGGTCATATGGTTTGTGCATCAACTATCAAGAACCCACTCGGTTCCACCGGAGGAGTATGCCTTCTTTATTCCCTCCTTGGCCATGAGGCAAGTTGGCCTTGAGTTCTCCAAGTTGGGTAAGAGCTTATTTTCCATAGCTGACTTCTTTATAGAAATAGTTCCTATCTTATCTTCTTCATCAAAGGAGGAGTCTTCATTTGAGTCCCAATCCTTCCCAAGGTGGGCTTGCCCCGTTTGCTTTTTCTTCTTGAAGTATTTCTTCTCTTGAGATTTGCCCTTCTTCTTCTTCTTCTTCTTCTTGTTTTCTTCATGTGGGCAATCCACAATGAAGTTGTCGTATTCCCCACAATTGTAGCAAGCCCTCTTTGATATTGTCTTGGGCTTGTCTTTGCTATTGCCTTAACGATGGTAGCTCCCCCTCCTTATTCTCATCATCCTCTTGAAATCCTTGATGAAGAGTGCCTCTTCCTCATTGGTGTTAGAGCTCTCTTCATCACTCTCTTCTTTCTCTTGGGATTTTAAGGACGTTACCTTGAATGCAACATCTCTCTTATTAGAGGAGGATAGCTTTCGAAGGTTGTTGTAGAACATAGCCTCTTGCTCCGTCATCTCATGGTTGATGATTCTCCCTAGCACTTCTTCAGGAGTCATCTTGTAAGATCCCAAACTTTCACGAATTAGTGAGAAAAGAGTAACATTTTGAGTCATGAATGCCCGAATCATTCTCCTCAACACTTCGTGGTCCATCCATCGGGTGCTTCCATAAGGTCGACTCTTGTTGATGAGGGTATTGAGGCAGTTGTACATGTCTTGGGGAGACTCAGCATCCATGATAGTGAACCACCCAAGCTCTCCTTCAATCATTTTGATCTTTGCTTCCCGAATGACACGGTTGTCCTCATGTGCCATCTTGAGCGTGTCCCATATCTCTTTGTCCACCTCCAAACCTTCAACCCGGTTGAACTCCTCTCGAGTCAATGAGGAGGTCATCACTCCAACCGCTTGAGCATTGCGTTGGAGTAGGACGGCTTGCTCCGGGGTAATGTATTCCTCATTCTTGGGAAGATGAACACCTGTCAAGACAATTTGCCACCAGCTAGGGTTTAAGGAAATGAGATGCATCTTCATATTATGATTCCATAGAGTAATCATTTCCATCAAATTGAAGATGTTTCCCAATAGGAATACACAAATAGTGATTGCTAGCAGTTAAACGCTCATAGTTGTAAGGATATTAGGGGTAGTCTTGTGAACTACTCCCATTATTGTTGTTGATTGGACCGATCGCCTTGGTCTACTTCTTGGGAAGACCTAGCTTCTCACAAAGTCGGGCCTTGAGTAGATGCACTTCCTCGTCATCATTGGGATCATCTTGAAGCACATCGACGATCTTCGTCTTGTCGTCGTTGACGATCACTGGACCTCATTGTCACACCTTTCAGCCATCTCTTCTCCAAGTTGTTAGACTCTTGGTTGAGAGACCTGCTCTGATACCAATTGAAAGTCACCTCGAGGGGGGTGAATAGGCAATATGACCCAAAATCACTTAATCAAACGAATTCCTTAGGCCGAACTAGTCTGGTATGGGATAGACTAGTCCACCAAGAATGAGGTGAAAACCTAAAAACTTGATTTCTACAAGTTATTTGTGGAATTTAGGTTGACAAAAGTTAGATGCAATGTATAGCAACCTAATACAACTTGGATTAACAAATGTAAAGAATTAGGTTGCATGATTTCAATGAAGAACGATTCGAAGAACGATATGAACCCTAATAGCAATTCTAGTGAATACCAAATTGTAAAGCGACAAGAGAGACACTATTTGTCCCATGGTTCAGCTCCACAAAGAATCCTACATCCACATTGAGAAGTCCACACAAGGACCGGGTCTCACTTGACCCTCTTCTCACCAAGCCACCACAAATGGCCGACTTGGTTTCCACTATAACAAAGGGTAATGATGGAGTTTTTGGGGCAGCTCACAAGTTCAGGCTCCCACAAATGAATACAGCAAGGAGCACATGAAGCTCAACTCACACAAGCCACAAAACGCAACATCAAGTGCAAGAGATCAAACTGAGAGCCAAAGCACGATGATCTTCCGTCACTCTCCTTCCCAAACCCTAATATCTTCAAGATTTGGTCTTAGAGGGCAAGTGGGCGGAGTAGAATGCTTTAAAAGGCTCAAGGACGGTTGTGGCGGCACTAGGGTTCAAGATACTTCAAATAGGAGTCAGGGGTCCCCTTTTTATATAGTCTCGGTAGCTAGCTGTTGTCAACCACCCAAGTCCTGACTAGTCCGGCCCTGGACCACGGACTAGTCTGGCCCCTTGGGACAACTGACAATTCGACATCACCGATCGACAAAAGAGGTGACATACCTACCCAACGTTTGAATTTCAAACGGTCATGGCAACCCGGACTAGTCCGGCCAAAAATGGACTAGCCTAAAGTGGAACAAATTGCTTTAGTCCGGCTAAAAATGGACTAAACTGGGAGTGCCCCGACTAGTCTGGCCCCGTAGGCGGACAAGTCAGGCCTCCCAGGACTTGGCTTCAGGATCTCACACTAAGGCTAAAATGGACTAGTCCGTACACGAACGGACAAGTCCGAACTTAAATAGAAAACTTTAGTCCGCCCTAAAACGGACTACTCTGGGGGGGGGGGGGGTCCGTACTAGTCCGGCCACAATGGCGGACAAGTTTGGGCTTCCAGGACTTAGCTTCACAACTGCTCACCAAGACAAAACGGACTAGTTAGTATTCATATGTACAATTCCGAACTAGAACAGAAATGTTTAGTCCGACCCAAAACAGACTAAACCGACTGCATTGGACTAGTCTGGCCTGAGGCTCGGACAAGTTCAGTCCCTAGGAATTTTCTCTCAAAGGCTTCTCACTTAGGTTTTTTCTCTCAACCACCACTTTGAGCCCTCTTTGATGATCTCAATGCACATACACCCTCACACTTGATACGGCTAGTCTAAACTCAGCACAATAGAAACCCTAATTCCTATGATTGAGTCTTCGACGCCTATTCCAACCTTTTCCTTTTTGAGGGATTCTGTCTCATTTCAATCATCAAACCTTTGCTTAAGATCAATCAGCTCATTAGCCTCTTAATTGTCGTCATCAATCATCCAAAACCCACGGGGATGCCTAGATGCCTTCAGACAGGCACATGCTCCTGGACGAAGCAATAACCATAATCCAAATATTGTCACCATGTTCATATAACTATGCTTCAATATTATGCATATTGTTCTCCTTTCGCTCTGTTACATCTTTCTATTTTCCCATAGTGGGAGTTGTGCTATCATATTGCAGATGGAGAACCTGTAGTACCTATGATGTGTTTGAGTATTCTTGGTTGTTTTCTCATTTGGGATCCCATGCTCGCTAAATGGACTACTCAAGTGAAAACCAATGCCAATGGCAAGTCTGGAGTGTGCTAAAGACATAGCCGGGTCCAGCACCCTAAGTACACCACTCTAACTTTTCTGGTGTTGCATCAGAAAAAGGCAAGTTCGTACAGCACACGAACCTATGTGAGGTGGCATCAATACCCGGGTACTATCGCACTGAATTACTCAGGCCGTGTAGCCCGGCCAAGGACTGTAAGCCACAACAAAGCCGAGGGCGGGAATATTGTAACCAATGAGCACTATTACTCTTTATGTTGTCACTCTTGTGCAGGTCCTAGTTCAACTTTCTTCGGGCTCCACCGTCGGATCTCAAGCTCTGACAGCGGCACCTCCAAGGGTGCCTGCATTCGACGTTTTTAGCATTGATGATGGTGGCCCCACCTCTGGGATATTCGCCTCTCCCGAGGTGGGCTCGAGGGCCACTATCGGTAACCTGCAGACCGAGTACCCCCACATACAAGAAAGACAAGATGTTGGGTCCCACCTCCCAAGAGGGGAGGTGTCCAGAGGTTACCACGTGTCCCGTAGCTCCGGACCTGCCTCGCTGCTAAGGTTGGCTCTGATGCTGCCACGTGTCCCATAGCTCCAGACTTGCCTCCCTGCCAAGGGTGGCTCTCGTGCTACCACGTGCTCGCAACTCCGGACCTTCAGTGCTTCCACATGTCACGCGGCTCCGAACCCAACCTGCCCACTGGGGAGAGGTCCGATGCTGCAACGCGCCCTGCGGCTCCAGACCCAGCCTCCCCGCTGAGGAGAGGTCCAGTGCTGCCACGCGTCCTGCGGCAGCGAACCCGACCTCCCCGCTAGAGGGCTCCGGTGCTGCCACGTGCCTCGCGGTTCATGAAGACGACATGTGCACTCAAGACCACAATTACCTGCCTTCAAGATAGCATTAATGTGTCATCAAGACCGCGCCTTCAAGAGGGCATCAAGACTCATTAACGTGTCATCAAGACCACGTTAATGCGCTAGTAAGACCTATTAACATGTCATCAAGACCATGTTTATGCGCTTTCAAGACCAGCTAACCCGGGGCCACCTGTCAGGCCCCGGTCATAATGTAAGTTGTCGGCCCTTGGCATATAAAAGGACCAAGCAGCCACTGACAGGAGGGGGGCGCTTAGGCCAACCCACACTCACTCATGAGAGACCAGACTCTCGCATACACATACATCGCAATACAACACATAGACTCCCATGGATGTAGAGTATTATGCTCTGGCGGCCCGAACCACATAAAAATCTATGTGCCACCTCTATTCTTGAGTTCTTTGAGTTACGCCCCTCCTAAAAAGAACATCCACGGATTACTTCTTAGTAATGCTAGGGGAAGTGTCGATTGCACACTTCGACAATTAGTATTAACCCCTATCACTATGTTGTGTTCTCATTTTTTATAATTTTTATGAGGTGAATTGATGGTCAAATTTAGCATTTAAGGATGGTCAACAACCTGTAGACGTTAAGAAATACCAACAAGCATTTATGGTGTCATTGTCAAGGAAGGCTAAGAGTATTGCATGATTACAGTAGATAGGAATCTAGCAGGTTTTTAGTAGGATAACCTTGGTTTGTTTTTGTACTCTTATGATGTGAAAATAGGGTAGTGTATGACCGGTTTCCGCTTGCCGACAAAATACATTGAAGATCCTGAATAACTACAGAGAAGAGTTTGACCTCCTGTTGTTCCTCCTTGGGTGATCCTGTTGGCAAGGAAACCAGTCATCTCTGCACTATCACGCTGCAAGTCAATGGGCCAGAAGACCCTTCGTGAGTTTTTGGCTCCATCTGTTGGCAATGTACCTACTGGGCCAAATGTCAACATGGGAGATTATACTTTAAAATCAAGTCTAGACTAATCACTATGGTGCAGGCTAATCCCATTTGTGGGAAAACCAACGAGGATGCAAGTGCTCACCTGCAACAATTCCTAGAGATTTGTAGCACTTTTAGGATCAAGGATGTCACTCCCGAGGTCATCCATTTTTGACTATCTTTGATCTCCCTCCTTGGGAGAGTGAAGTAGTGGTTCTACGCGAACTAAAGTGCTATAAACACTTGGGAAAAGTGTTTTACGACATCCCTTGTCAAATTCTTCCCGTTGGGCAAGACTAATGCCTTACGCGGAAGAATATCAAACTTCCAGCAAGAGCCCAAGGAATCCACTCCCGAGGCATCGAAAAATCATGAGGAGTACATCCTGGCCTGTTCCCATCATAGGATGGATGATTGACTCATCATCCAAAACTTCTACAACAGGTTCACTCCGTCAGCTCGTGATCATGTGGATGCTGCTACTGGAGGTGTCTTCTTCTCACTTACGATGGCTAAAGTAAAGGAATTAATTAAGAAGATGGTGTCCAACATGGGTTGGAGCGACGAGCGTTTCCAGCCCCAACAGCGAGGCATGCACACGATGAAAGAGGTGGACATGATCGCTGCCAAGATTGATCTCCTGATGAAGAACTTAGACTATCATGCCAATAGAGAAGTACTTGGCACAGCCCAGGCCTTAGATGCTCATGACATGTGAGGTATGTGGCAAAGCGGGTCACATGTGGAGTGACTGCTCCGAGAAGTGATGAATGAAGGGAACTTGAGCTCTCTTGTGCTTCTATTTTCTCTTCGAACCACCTGTGATTTCTGAGAAGTCTTTTTGCTTAGAGCAAGAAGCGGAACTAAGGTGACACCTAGAAAAATGAAGGAAGTCCACGAGTAAGGCCGCTTTCTCTACCCCTGGAACATTCTGCGCGTGTTGCTCATGACTTCTGAATGACGAAGACTTTGAACAGCTTGACAGGAGAGGAGTGCAGGCTCACCATGACAGAAAAAACTCCCTTCTTTCAAATTATATCCCTCAAACACCCTAAAAGTATTCAGAACATTCCACCTCCACCTTGCTTTCACAGTCCCCCTACGAGCAGCCCCTAGGCTACCTCTTCACATTGCACCATTCATAATGTTGCATCTCAATACTTGGCATCTTTTTCCTACTATTGGCTCAGAAATTTGCCTTGTTTTCACTGGAATTCTTTTATGTTGGGGTCTGTCTGGAAATGGAAAATAGTTCTCTCTCTGATATGGTCTCGCCACAGTGATAGGAAAACAAGTAAATAATTGGAATAGAATGCAATCGTCAACCAAAAAAGAAAGCCTTGCCTCACTCGCAAGTGAGGACCTCACCCCTCCTTCCTCATTTGTTGAGAATGGAAAAAGACGATGTTTATTACTTCCTCAAAACAAGAGTTCCACGGGCGTTTTTTTCATAAACCAGCAAGGCAAGGATCCATACACATGATTCATGGAGTCTTTCCTTGTTTTTAGGTTGTTTGTGTACGCGTGTTGCTCATCACTTCTGAATGACAAAGACATTCAAATAATTCCCATTCCTTCAAGTCAAGAGTGTGGGATAGAGGAACTACCTTGAACAGATTCAAAAACTGGTGAAGGCATTGCTCGCCATCCGTCTAAGTGTAATGAACAGTTCCTACCTTATCCTTTGGATTCCATGACCTAAATTCTTTATTCGTTTTTCCCCGCAGTGCTCCCCTCCCGGTGCTAATCTTCTACATCACTAGGTTAGCCGGACCTGAAGAAAAACTAAGTCCGTCTATCGAAAACTCAGTTGTTGGTTTGGTGATACTAGTGGTTTCTAGTGTTTGAGTTGTTCAGGAGTCGTTATAAGTCAGATTACCTCATCAACAACTCTGTCTTTCTCTACTTGTCAACCTGCAAAGTGGAAAATTGATCAATGGTGGAAAGAACCTTGCAGATGAACTCATAGTTGTGGAACTCCTTCCGAACATTCTATGTAACGAAAAATTCCTATTTTCCTTTCATTAAGGTATGAGGGCTTCTTATTAGCAATAATGCAGCAACGATCCCCTTGAGGCGGCGGCCTCATCAAGTGCTCCGGCTGACACAGGATGAAATAGGCGCCCCTGTAAGCACGGCCCCCCTCGGCACCCTCCTTATGAGGAATGAAAGGGGGCTGGTAGAGGGGGATATAAAAGGGAACAAGCTATTGGTACTTCTTTTCTACATCCTTTATAGATGGAGGAATGGACACGAGTAGCAACATCGGGAGATGGAACCTAACACAGGAAAGACAAAACATGAGTATTCTCCCAGCTTCTTTCTCCTCTAGCCATTGAGAAGCAAGCCTTTGCAGTGCTCGCAGTGCCAACTGCCCAAAGTGAGAAGCAAAAATCTTGCTGTCTAATTGGCAAGCCTTCATTGCTCCATTCTGTAACTTCCCTTCTTTCATCCGTCCACGAGGCAGTCAAAAGATAGAGAGAAAGCGGTGGTGCTCTGGCGATCATGGTGGGATTGGTACACCTCTATATGCTGTAAAATAAAGGTACTCTTGAGTTCATGCTACCACTGCCGATTGTTCTTGTGACCATAACGGATTGATGTGACCATAGTGGCGCCTAGAATCGATCTGAATGGGGCAATTCAGCCATCCTTTGAAGAAAGCGTAATAGCTCACTGGTCTAGCTCCATGGAACCGAAAATGTCTCAGGGCTCAAGTGATTCATCGAAGCGACGAGACCTTGAATGCTGCTTTTCAAGTGTCAGTAGCGGGACGTTCTGTCAATCGGGCAAGGTTTTTGGTGACAAGACCTGTGGTTTTTTTGGTATAGCAGGACTTGAACCTACGACTATTAGGTTAAGAGGAGGTGATTAAGGAACTGAAATAGGCCTACTTGAGCAAGTTTACTTTCAGACATATACCGGTGCTTCAATCAACAATGGCTACTGTCCAGGAGGTCAATGGTGGGGGCCAACCATGCCCTTTCTTTTAAGGGGGCTACAAAAAAAACAATGACAATGGGAATCAATCCAACTTTAAGGAACTTGCCATTAGCCAATTCAAGATCAATGATACTCTATACAAGAAGCTATCGGTTAATGACAAGACTCTAGAGAATATCAATGCCAAGATCGAAGGGTTAGCATCTGCTTTTAAGAACCAATTGGGCTTCAATAAGATGTTGGAAAATCAATTAGCTCGACTTGCAGTTGTTGTCCCTTTGTTACAAAATAGAGAGATTTTGGGGCAGCCCGAAGCTCCCTTGGAAATTGTGGGTGCGATAGCCACGAGGGTCGGAAAGACCACTCGTGATCCACCATACCCCACTCAAGACAATGTAACAGTTGAGAAGGGCAAGAACAAAAACCCTTCTGACAAAAGCAAACAACTTAGCAAGAGAATGGCAAGGCAATTTGGGGATACAACGTTCATGCCATTCCCTCAACAAAATTTGCAGTCAACTGTGGATGAGCAGTTCAATCGCTTTGTTGAAGTTATCCAGACAATCCACATCAATGTGCCCTTGATAGATGTGATGCAAGTACCAACTTATGCTCACTATCTCAAGGACATTTTGAACAATAAGCGACCATTGCGCACCACTGAAATTTCAAGTTGACGGAGGACTGCAGAGCGACCATCCTCAACGTGATTCCAAAAAAGGACACAAGATGTCCCACAATATCCTTCTCGATTGGGACACAACATGTGGACAAGGCACTTTGTGACCTTTATGCTAGTGTTAGTGTCATGCCAAAGGTGGTCTTATGATGTTATCTCCAACACCAATGCAACTCTAGCTGGCTGACTATTCAGTCCGCAACCCTATTGGTATTCGGGAAGATGTTCTGGTGAGAGTTCAGAACTGCTTCATACTAGTGGAATTCGTGGTGCTTGACATGGAGGTCGAAAAGGAAAATGTGCTCATTCTTGGGCGACCTTTCCTTAGCACCATGGATGATCGCATCGATATAGGAAAAAATTCATTTCCATATCAATGGCAAGGAGAAGAAGTTTGACTTTTGGTCAATGAAAGAGCAATGCTCCATGATCAAGATCAAATGTGGCCTGAATGTCAAACACATCAAGGAGATCGAAGTGACACCACCACAAGTGGATATCCTCATTGCATGGATAAGGAAGTTAATTTATGAGGGGACTCCGTCGTTCCATCCGTGACGACATTTCAAGAAGACAGAGAAAACAGGGTCATCTTAACGGCCTAAGTCCACTAAGCCGCCAAAGAGAGAATGGCGGAAGAAGAAAGTCGTGCCTTTCGAGTCTACTTCTCCGTGGCTGGAGGCAAAAATTGAAGCTTCACAAGATGTAGAAAAATTCCATCTCATTGGATTTTTGGGTGATCCCTTGTCAATAGGATAATTTGGTAGTTATCTTATATTTGCTTTTTTAGCCCTCATTTGATTTTTCCCATTTGAGTTCGCATTTTCCGCAATATGCTTGGAGTTTTTAGGGTGTTGAGAATTTGGTATCCTCAACTTAGATTTGTTTCCTTTTATTAAAAAAATAATATTGGATTTGAGAAAGTTTTAATTGCAAAACAATTTTTGGATCAAATTTCAAGTCAATTCAACCAATGGCCAGAAATATAGACGTTGAGAAGCCAGTTTCCAAAAAAAAAAAAAAGAAGCAAGGGGGGCGAAACCCCTAGTCGGCCGACTTGGGGGAGTGCCATTTTGGCTCTCCCTCCTCCAACAGCTATATTCCTTCTTCTTGTGGCTGTTGGGGGCGACAACACTATTTATACATACCCGGGTGAGTGTGTTGCTTCACTCTAAACTCCATTTCACCTCCCCAAATCACTAACTAACTTGCTCAAATTGTTTTGCTTTTCATTGAAGCACTTCTCTCAAATTCTAATCCAAAAAGATTTGCTTCCATTTTTGCAGTTGCATTTCCATGTTGCTCTCAAGTTGGCAAGGCAACTCGTCAAAGGTTTCACTTTGTTTTCACTAACGTAACCCTTTCCAAGTTTGGTTTTGTTGTTTGTTCTCAAGTTGTGCAGCCATGAAGAAGGGAAGGAAGAGGTTTTTTGGGAAGAGGAAGGGAGTGTCATCAAGCTCAAGCTATGGGAGAGACTCAATCTCGCACCTCTCCTCCGAGCCTACACCACGTCCACGATGGGGAGGTGTGCACATCACGACGTCCCAATAGAGGAAGGCGATGCTTCATCTCACCTTCTCAATGACAACGACCTTGACATAGAGAAAGTTGAACATCAAGCCTACAACCTCCTCCGAGATCGTGATTTTTCTCACAGGAAGGCCTACGATCCAGCACTAGTCTCCAAAATTGTTATGGATTCCGAATTCTTTACCATTTTGCATGCATTAGGATGGGATAATTTTTCTCAAATAGATGAGGTTGGTTCATGCCTCCTTACTATTCAGTTCCTATGCACCTTCAAAATAGGACATGCAGGTAATACTTTTAGGTTTTTCCGAAAACAATACTCGATCCTATGGAAAGCATTAAATGAAATCCTAGACTTCCATAGATGTTGTTTAATAGATTTAGACATTTTGCCTAAATTTAATAAACAAGGTTTTTGACAAGAATTGACTAATGAGGTCGCATGTAGGGCTCATAGAAATAGTCACTTGCAAAATCCTACTTTACGCTTCTACATAGGTGGGTGGCTATGTCTATGTTCCTTAGAGGAGATGATAGTATAGTGCGTGATGGTGAACTTAGGATCCTTTTTGCCATGGTTTAGTAGACTAAAATTGCTCCTATTAAAGCTATGATGTCTCAATGGTTAGAAGACACTAAAATGACGGGACCACTAGAATGTACTTCATTAATTACTTGTATTGCTACAAAAGTAGGGGCTTTAGAAAATGTTTCCATTGAATATATTTCAACAAGACGCTATTTAGTAGATGAGGATTATCTAGTGCAAGGACGCACTCTTAAACATGATCCAAATGGATCCTTAATGTTTTTCTATCCTAGCTTTGTGAATGAAATTCAATTACTAACCCGGATTTCCATTTATAGAAATGCTCACAACTAGCTATTGCTCTACAACTCAAAGAGGCTCGTAGGAGTAATGTTTCATTTCTTTTTTATAAGGGCAATGAACCATTCATAAAGATCCACCATGGAGATGCCTCCATGATCTAATCCCGCCTATGAGTACCAAGAGGAAGTGGATCCGATGGGTGATGCACCCGGTTGGACCCAACATCAAACGTATGAGGCCGGAGGATCGTCATGGCATGAGTGGACTACCATAGGAGGAAGATGGGACTCATACGGTTTCAACTCAAGCTCTAGTAGCTCACCTCCTCCACCGAGGAGTACCCTCCATTCCTTCTTGGCCAGAGGTTCTTGTGACCTTGGTCAAGGAACGGCAGAGTTGACTCAACGGGTGGAAGACCTTGAATTGAGGACATGCGATTTCATCAACAATCTTCAAGATCACTTTTGGGGTACCCACGACTGGCAACAACAAGTCTACACACAATTCAACAACATCAATGCCACGCTACAACAATAACGGATTGACCTCATCGCCTACTTCCGTCATCAAGAGTTCAACGCTTATCACGGAGATTGATGAACAACAAGCTTGGGGTAGGACCCCACTTCAGGTAACTTGTATCACACCCCATTTGCATTTAATTTCTTTGATTTCTTTCTTTCCACATCATTTGCATATAAAAATAAAAAATCTAGTAATGTAGAATATGGTAGTTTAAATAAAATAAAAGATGTGTGGTAAGCATATTTTTACTTTGCATAAGTTGAAATGATGAATATATGCTCTATTTTTTCTTAGTCCCTAGTATAAAACTTAGTATTCTCTCAGTATTGCGTTTATTCGCTTAGAATAATTTTCCCCTAAACTTAGAATTTGTGGGTAGCATAAGCTTAATCTGATTCTAGGTTGTTATGGGATATGATACAGTAATAAGAGCTGCTAAATTTCTAGTTACGAGTAAACTTTCTTTTTCGGAGTATTTCAAAAAAGACCAAACTAAAGTTCCTCATTTGACTGAATTTCCTACCAAAGCCATGTCATGTTCAAATTTGATAAACCCCATGCATATGCTATTTACTTTCACAGTGAGCCTAGTCAAACTAGTATAGACCTATGTGAGAATCTTTTCATACTTTTAAAGATAAAGATTTCATGGGCACATGCTAAACTTCTACACTAGAAGTTAGCTAAAATTCTATCATACCACTCCACCATCAAAAGATACTCCATACCCTTCATGCATAATACTCTCTTCAAAATTATTTGAAAAGGGGAGTAGAAGACATGGCTACAAGAAAAAAAAAGAGACAGATAAAATGCATGTTGATATATAAGAGCCTGAGAAAAAAAGAGAAAAGAGAATAAGTAGCCATGTTTTATCCTCACAACAAATAGAGTCCACAAAAAGGAGTTATCTTCGAATTCCCACCCCACTACATTCCATCACACATGCACAATCTTGACCGAAAGTATGATTTGTTTTCTCCTAAATCTTACTCTTTTGACTTAACAATATATGTGTTACGAATATCCCTATCGAGCTCCACATAAAGCCTTATTTATATGTAGGACAAAAAAGGCATTACCTTGGTGAGGAAAAATCCACTTACTACATAGGAGTGACTGAGAGCATCAATTGAGGAACTTGAAATTAAACACCATTTGAAACACTTTGGAATTCAAGTGGAACTTAGACATTAGCTGAGGCATGCTCACTTTACTGTTCTATCCTTCAACCACCCATGAAAAAGAGAAGGCATAAGCCCCATAATGACTAAGAAAAAGGGTGAGGTACCATAGCCAATTTATGCAATGCAAGGTAGAATATTTTGTTGTGCACTTGGTACATTTGAAAAGTAGAACATTGTAGCAACTCCTGATCAACAACCTAAGTTTTCATCTTTGCTTCGAGACGATCAAAAGGTAAGATTGGAAAAGTTTGTTGATCTCCATTATATACCAATTTCAACCATCAATATAACTCAATTATGTGAAGGAATAAATATTTCTTACACACATCACTCTCACATTTGACATAATTCCACTTGTACTTGGAGAAATAGTGCATGAAGGTATTTTACTACAGGAATGAGAAGAATTGTAGGGAGCAATCCTAAAAAGTTACATCCCATCCAATCACACGATGACATGTGGCATCTCATGGATCCATGGACCCATTCCCATGCATATCCGAGGGAATCCAACGTCAACTCACGCGGGAAGGAAACCAAGGCCCACATGTCAGTCACTCAGAGGGATTACAGCCGAGGGGGGGGGGGGGGCAGGACCAGGTTGGTCGACCTCCTCGCTCGGCTACTAGTTCTCGGTGCCAAACTCGGTCTCCTTCCATGTGTCGACTCATCGTGGCTCTCTAATAGCGGCTCTGACTGCTTCGCGTGCAAAAGATTGCGGGAACCGACTGCGCTTTGTGTATAAATAGGACCCCTCACTTCAACACACACCACTTGAGCATCACTCTCTTGTTTTCTCTTAGTCGTTACTGGGGGTTAGGTTGTAGAGAGGAGCCTCTAATCTCAAGTCCAAGTCGGGAAAGGTATGACTCATGTATCTTTTATTCTTTTTGTGACATTATGCTATTTAATATATTCATTAGCCTGTCTTTATTCATATACTTGGGCAAAGCATTTCTTGTTTGATTGTGAGGTCCATGTATGAGATAGGTGTAGATGTTATTATGATTCCATATTAACATCCTTATTATGTAATCATAAACACCATACACCTCCACTATAGTCTAATTAGGTAATAACATGAATATGTTAGTAAGAATAAATTAGTACTTAGTTCCAACATTGGTTCAATGATGTTTAGTTTAGTCATAGCCTTAGGAAGGCATCTGTATTGCAGCCATTAAGGCATTTATTTAACATGCAAGGGTCGTGCTTATATAGTTAAGTAGTGTTGGATGTCTCGTAGACCTATGGGTTGTAGAGGTAGGCTGTAGGTGGTGACAGCCCTGTCCTTCCTTTGCACCCCCACGTTCGACTATGCCACAAACTCTAAGTGGGAATCATTCTGATTTTGCTACAGGTACACCCGTGTCTGATATGTTGAACCACTAAGCCCTAGTATTCACCATTAACATGTTTTTGTGTACATTCTTAGGTTATGTATGAGTAATCAGAGCACAGTAGGAATAACCCTTCTCATAATTTAACTTTCACTCGGAGAACTTTACACCTTAGAGTAGATTGTTTAGGTGTGTGTCACACTACCCAATTCCATCATTTATCCATCCCACTAGATATCCCATTCTATCCATGATTTGCCACACTTCACTTGCCTTACTTCGGGATAAAATAAATATGATACCCTAGGGAGTACTCTCGGGTGAAATGCTACAGCGGTACTTTCCATGCGCTTGCGGAACTCATCTTGCTTTGGACTAGGTTAGCCTAGTGCCAACTGCATGTCTAGCATTCGTTGCTAGGATGACATGTAGACGTAAGAAATACCAAAAACCACATAGTGTCATCATTATGTAAGATACTCAAAACATGATGAACACGCCACACTTCATTGATCATTGGAGCGTTACATATATAGGCGATGCAAGTGTAACAGAATGTCAGCACAGGTGTGACGTGCGTGTGTGGATACGTGAGGTGCGGCATACAGATGTGTGAGGCGGTGGTGGACTGAGTGAATATAGGATCATGGTTTAACGTCCCCCCTGTAGTCTCAGGGGGAGGACTTTCGACGCAGAGACTAGCTCGAAAATCTTTAAACGGTGATGAAGGCAGTCCTTTGGGGAACAAATCTGCAAATTGTTTGTCACTGGGAACATGTTGTATTTGAAGTTTGCCGAGAGCGACCTGATCCCGTACAAAATGTTTGTCAATTTTAATCTGCTTCGTCCTATTGTGGTGTACCAGATTTTGAAAAAGACTTCACTCTTGTTGCATGTAGGGAAGGGCCATACGTAATGAGTAAAATCATCGATGATAACCAAATACTATTGAAAACCGGATACACTAAGAATGGGAGATGTCCAAACATCCATGTGTAAAAGTTGAAACAGAAAATATGTGAAGGAACATGAGGAAGTAAAAGGTAGGCGCACGTGTTTGCCAAGGTGACAAGCTTGGTAAGAATGTTGTGTGTCTTTATTACAATGAAATGAGAACTAAAGCAATGCTTCGTGAAGACTCTGGCGCCTTGGATGACTGCGTCGTTGATGCCACAAATCAACAGATGTTGTGGAGGCGTGTAGAGCCGTGGATGGGTGTAACCACAATGGATAGAGGTCGCCCGAGCTGTTACACCTTAGGATCTCCGCTCTGGTTGGAAGATCCTTGATACAAAAACCCAAATGGTCAAATTTCATTGAGACATTGTTATCATGAGTTAATTGTTGCACGAAAATCTAATTATGAACAAGAGTGGGCGACAAAAGAATATTGGACGGAGACATGGCCTTGTGTTGTGTAGGAATAACAAATGAGGCCATGTGTGTGATAGGTAGACGGTCATCGTTGCTCACAGTGACTATTTTACCGTAAGGAAAAGGTTGTGTGGATGTAAAAAGAGTTTGTGTACCGGCCATATCTGAAGAGGCACCGGAGTCGACAAACCAGTCCGAGGTTTATTGCAACGTGACAACAGCTGTGTTCAGTACATGGAGGAGCGCTTAAATATCCCAAGGTCTGGCGTTGTTGTCGAAGTCGGGAACGTCGGTCGGGCCAGCGCACATTGCTTGGTGAGGAGATGCGCCGGGGTGTGGTCCCAGAATGTCGGCGCCCGGGGCATGGAATGGCATAGGCCAAGCCTGCACTATTTCAGTCCAAGGGTTAAAGCTTGGATGCCAGGGCTCTGGCGATGGAGGTCGCAGACCAGATGTCGTGCTGCCATAATTGTTGTTGGTGTTGTTAGCGTTGCGGCCACGCCCGCGCCCGCCATGGCCGCCATGCTGACCGCCAGAATCCGAGCCAGTCGACTTGTTGGAGGAAGGGGCAGTATTGGGAGAGTTGTTCTCGCTGGCAACAAGGGCATGCTGCGCCACAACAACGGCCCTTTGTGTATCGAAGAGCTCTTCCATAAGGAGATGGGAGCGGGCACTTAAGAAGGTATGTGGAGGTTTGAGTGACGTGATGGAAGAAATGGCGTGCCTCTACATTAGATTGAGGCCCCGAAGAAGATTCAACACCTGGGATGATTCGGAGACTAGTTGCCCCACTTACTGCAGATTGTCAGCAAGTTCCTTTAACTTGGCGCAGTAGTCCGTGATGGACATGTCGCCTTGGCAAAGAGAATGGAACTCAGCTTCATAGAAGACGGCCCTCTAGAGATGATTGTCATGGAACAGCTGGTTGATGGCCTCCCACAAATTGTAGGCAGTGGTCTTGCGCTGGCGGACGATCTGGAATACCTCGCTGGAGAAAGTAGTGTAGATCCAATTTACAAGACATTAATCGACATCATGCCAATCACTGTCTTGATCATAAAAAGGAGGAGAGGAGGCGACATGGCGCTCAAGGCCAAACATGTCGAATGTTGAGTCGAAGAAGATTCGCCATTCTGACTAGTTCGGCTCGGTGAGTTGAAGAGTGATGGGGACGTGCGTGCAGATGTTTACGGACCGAAGGATGTCGGCCAGTTGGGGTTGGGAGGAACATGGTTGGCCATCGTCGGCAGCGAGGTTGGAGGATGTCGAGCTCAGGGATGGAGAGAAGGTGGGATTAAAGAGTCCATGAGTAGAGAATGATGGGGGGGGGATTGAGATGGTGTTTGATACCATGTAAGATACTCATAACATGATGAACACACCACACTTCTTTGATCATTGGAGCGCTACATATATATGTGATGCAAGTGTAACAGAATGCCGGCAGAGATGTGACATACGTGTGTCGGTGCGTGAGGTGCAGCGTACAGATGTCTGAGGCGGTTGTGGACTGAGTGAATATAGGATCGTGGTTTAACAATCTACGATGCTTGTGGTAAGAATGTTGTCCGATTGTTATTATGGTTGATTGCCTAGCTCAACAACTAACTCATGGTCGCGATGTTGTAGGTATTTGATGCACTCTTGAGTTTTTAGAACAGGCGATGAATCAACCCAGAGTGTACAGATTATTTTCATTGTTGTACCACTACAATAATAAAGACATTAGAAAATGTGCACATAGGTTCAATAATGAAATATATGTGCACCAAAGATATATTTTATACTTACTCCACCAAGAGGGCCTCAAAAGAAACAACGGTCGCTATCCTCCACTCCATCTTTCATGTGCACACCAGAATTTAGGTCATTATTGCACTTAGGTGAATCCTTTTTGTTGTTGTCATATGGTCACAAAGGATTAAATGGTCCAAAATCGCTCTTGCTCTGAACTGGGAACTCTGGAAGTGTTTTTTCAAACCAAGGTGACCCACCCATTCCATGACTATATATTCTTAGGCGCTATTCTTACAGCAAGACCTCCCCGCCCGCCACGAGCTCTACTCACCATTGTATTTCTGCAATCTTCCCTTGTCAATAAAATGAAGCAGACTACTTCATTTTATAGGAGATTGGTTCAGAGTCGGTCAATGATTTTATTTTGGTGTTGATATGGACAGGACAATGAGTGTTGTGACACAACCTATAGCCTACTAAAGATTTTTGCAGATGATGTGGACAACACTCGGATTGAATCTACGGTGTACTAAAGTGTTTTGCATGTGATGTGGACAACACTTGGATTAAATCTATAGACAATACAAAAGTGATTTGCAGGTGATGTGAACAACACTTTAAATATGCACTTGAAGTCGATGATACTATAATGCAGGGTAAACAAAATATGAAGTATAAACGACTTGAGTCATAATTTTGTAATATAAGGCAAGCAATAGTACATGAAAAACAAGAAAGATAATATTATACATAGAGTCAATGATGATACGACCCATAATACAAAAGTGGCACATAACTATTGCCTACCATGCTTAGGGGTGTTACCCCTAAGTGCCCTCCGCCCCCCTCTCATGTGGCCCAAGGGGCGTGTCCAGCGGGTATGTCGGGTGGGCCCTGACACATCCTGGGCCCTGCTCATCAAATCCTAGGTACTCAGTTCCTTCCTTGATCAGTTTGTACTCTGTTACGTAAACAAGCATCAAACGGGAGGCATGGAAGTAAATTGGTAGCTATGCAGGTAGAGTACATAAAATACGCGCCATACACCGGCTGGCTGTGAGCCTATGATCATCAATCGCAACCAGCACAGCACACGCAAGAACGACCGCCAAGAGTACGAAACCACTACGGCACCATGTACTCAACAAAGGACATAGCAGTTACCAGATGAAAGGTCTCGAGAAGCACAACAGTGAGATAGTTCTTTACATTATCGTAGATCGATAACGACCGACCAAATTATTCGTATTCACTCCATATATTTTTTTGTTGTGATGGAAAAATTGTTCGTGTTATTCTTATTCCGCATATTTTTAGAAATAAATTGTTTGTGTATCAAGATCAATATATTAGATATCATTTCGCCCAACATAAATATTAATATCATATATTCATAACATAGTGAGTTTTTTATTATCATGAGTTCTATTATATTATATTGTACTCCCTCCGTCCCCAAATACATATCACAGTTCAGTTCATTTTTTAACTTAAGTGTGACAAGTATTTGTGGATGTAGGGAGTACTTATTATCGATTACCGTACATACATAGTTTAGTGAAATATATTTTTTACGGCATAACCTTTTATAAAATCTTAGATACGTCACTGTGTGTCCCGCAAGTACGTGAGAGGTACAGGAGGCTGAATCTCTCTAGTGGGCCGATCTAAAGGGGCAGCTGTCACGAACTCATCCTGTGAGGCCTGGGTCGCCATTATGCGACCTGTCTCCAACGAAGGACTCCTAGTCAAACATCTGTGTCAGTGACCACTTCGGTTGTGCGGCCTCAGAAGCATACTTAGTTGATGACATACCTACAATATAAATATTTGTTAGAATTCCAAACTACATCATTTACAATTTTGTAAGACATAATTCAAATGAAATTAATGCCATACCGCCATCCTATGTCGACGGGCCTGCAAAGCCAACATGAGGATGGTGCGTAGCACGAGGGTGCGACATCAACAGTGTTGCAACGGCAAAAAGAGAAGTAACTTGGATACAATATTTAGTATCACGTAACTTATAATACATAATTCAAAATTTCTTATAACCAGGTTCAAGTGGTCGAAGTGGTGGTGCTATTGTGGGTCCAATGTACCTTGGTTGTTGCACTAAAGAGTCTTGATGACAAGACTTTGTGCATGACAACAACATTGACTTCATTGCGTCCCTTACCATATCATATACTAAATTCTAGTAACTAGTTTCTAATAACTAACACTAATTTATACTATTCTTATTACATGACATATTTTCTATCTATTTATTACAACTACATATTAGTTATAGAAAATTATTTAAAAAATTACTATTTTTTTCTCTTCTCTTCTCTTCTCTTCTTCTGCTTTTCTTCCCCTCCTCCCTTCTCGGCTGAGATCATATGTGTATGCGGCTTTTAGAGCCTGTAGCATCGTGCAACGCGCGTTGCATGGCCCATTGCAAACATATCACCGAACGAGTCATCCTGTAGCCGAACGGTAGCCGGTAGGTTGTTTGACAGTTGGCGTGAGGATGAAACAATCCTCTGACCTGCCACGCAAGTGCCATTTCATGCACAGTCGCCCTGTAGTCGGACGATAGCCTGACGTCACTACCATGTGGCATCAATCGTCGGATTATTAAACTATAGATCTATCTTCCTGTAACCGGAGGACTAGGTGGCGAGAATGTAAAAAAAATGAAATTGGTGGTTCTTTATATTAAATGGTTAAATAAATAAGTTGAGTATACAAAAATCGTGGATAGCTCAATGTCATGCGACCATGTTTTCCTGAACGAAAAAGGTGCAAAGAAAAGTGGTACTTATATGCAGGTAG
Organism: Tuctoria greenei; assembly: GCA_036927565.1. Classification (NCBI taxonomy): domain Eukaryota; kingdom Viridiplantae; phylum Streptophyta; class Magnoliopsida; order Poales; family Poaceae; genus Tuctoria; species Tuctoria greenei. Next base: position 124,359,460 of record JAYESD010000006.1, read on the forward strand.
CACCTGATTTATTCTAAAGGGAGTATTGTATTCATACCCTGATTAAACTCAATTGTCGTTTTATTCTCAAAATTTATGATTTGTGATTTTAATCGTATTTTTTTCAAAATAGAGCGAGCGTAAACCCCCTACCTTATTATTAAGTGTTAATACTGTTGAATATGATGAAAAATGACAAAAATACCCTTGTGATTTACCTCTATTTTAATAGTCATGTTGACAGATTCATGATGAATTTAGCAGCATTTTGAATAAGATATTGTGTATGTGTGTGTGTCTATATATATATATATATATATATATATATATATATATACTGAATTTTGAAATAATATCAATCTAGTCATGAAATTGGACAATATTTTAACAGTATCCAGCAACATTTTGCCAATATATTAGCATTGTCTACATAATATTTTAGCAACAATATTTTGCAACAAACATAGACATGCATATAAAATAGTGCATATTATCACATAGTCACGGTTTGCAAATCCAATAGAATCACATAGTCACACCGTTGCTACTGTGGTGAAGGCGGATGCGGCGAAGACTAAGGTCGAGCTGGGGAGGGGGGCCGCTGAGTGGCCTACGAGGAGTTGGGGCGAGAGCTACCGGTGGGGCGAAGAGCCTATGAAGGCATATGAGGAATAAGCTTTCGGTGAGGCATGTCCTTCACAAACTTCTTTCCAGACACATGCTCAATCATCTTCATCAAATATGGAGCATAGCAGCAAGATTTGGCTGGAGTCTCAGAGGCTAAGTAGATTTCTCCATTGATGCAAACAAATTGAACTTGTTGCCTCCCCTTAGCCACTTCAGAAGTCATCACTTGAAGTTAGAATTGTAAATTGAGAAATGCTATTTCTCAGGTAAATATTGTGGTGAGCTTGTTTTGAAGTCTAGGTACGACACACAAAATGAGTCAAAGCGTGTAGTATATACCAAGTTAGAAGGACGAAGAGCATGATGCTTTAGACAATGCAAACGAACTTGTTGGCACCACAATGAAGTTGTGACCAGCGCTTCCAACCGCAATGAACAAGAAACTGCACAAGATGACACACATGGGCTGATGGGGAAATGCCGCCATGGTAGTGTGCTTCTCATTCACGAATGGGCAAATAAACACAATGTATTTATCAGGTAATCTGGGGAACCTTGGAGGCATCAAAGGATGAGGGAAATGTGTCAATTCATAATCATACAGAAAATTCAACTCACTTATTCCCACAATGCCATCCTCATGAATTTTGTCCTGATACCAGAGGGTCTGGTAGAGTCCCAAAATCTATGCAAAGTCCCCATAGGACACTATGTACCTCTCACCATGTGTCATCCAAGTCATGTTTTTCTTGTCTAGGTGGTAGAAGACTGTAGTATAGAATTGAAAGATGACCTCCACATTCCAAAATACTTAATAGCCATGAAGTCCATGACATTGTGATACTCACAAGCCTCAACCACTTCCTGGAAAAGTGGGTTAGGCTTCTTCTGCATTGCCTCCCAGTCCATCCATTGCTTCTCTAACACTTGATGCTTCTTGGTCATAAGCACAGAGTGGTAGTAGTCTATGTGAAAATAGCTCCAAAATCTGGGAACACCACCAACCTTAGGCTGATCATAGTAGATTACATCCCATTGCTCTTGAGTCTACTTGAGGTTTCTCAGGTAATCAACTCTATTGGTCAGACACTTAGGGTCACCGACTGGAGAAGTAACCACTAGGGGTCCTATCCCCTCAACCCGAGTAAAACGTGAGAGACTACCCTGACTTGGCTCCCTTATAACCAAAACACCACTAGCTTCTTCAAAGAATGGTCACACCCTCATTAGTAAAAATGCAATTATATCCCTTCTCGCGAAGTTGTGAGATAGACAACAAGTTATATCGATTCAATATGAAAAATATGAGAAATTGAATGTTGTGAAGAAATGACAATTTTACCAACCCTAGTACCCTTCATTGTCTATTCTCACCAAAGGAAATGCTTTCGCTTGGATCAACATTTGCTTAATATGCAATGAAGACATTCTTCTTTCCGATCATATCATTGATGCATCCACTTCAAGTACCCATTTTAATCCATCAAAGGAGTATGTCTACAAAACAATTTTGAACTTTATTTTTAGGTATCCAAACTTGTTTGGGTCCTTTGAGGTTAGTCACAAGTGATTTTGGCACACAGACACAAGATTTTGATCTCTTATGGAGTGACCCAACATATTTAGCATAAACTCTACCAAATTTATTTCTCGTAAGAACGGTACCATGGAATAGCATATGAGAGGTAATTTTAGCATTTTCATGTTTAAGAGATGAACTATCATTATTTTTGCTTTGTAGGAGCCCTCCTTGACAAATGTAATACACTTTATTATTCTTAATGGTTCTAGCATTTCACTTGTCATCCCTAGAATAACTAAGACTATATTTGATAACAAGAAATCTAGAGACTATATATGCACTTCGTGCATATTTGATCTTCTCCTTCGCAAAGAAGCCGCTCTTTTGTGAGTGTTTTCCTTGAGCCACCTTAAGTTCATCTTTTAAGTTGATTATCAATGTGGGAAAATCACAAGTTTTGTTAAGGAAGTAGTGTTTAAAATATGTGATCTTTTTTAAGAAGAGGAGCCACTTGATTTTAGAGTATCAAATTACATTTCAAGATTTTTGTTAGCTTTTTATAAACTCATAATTCCATCTTGAAGGACAACTTTTGAACTCTTGAGACTTGTACAAGTCTCCTTGCATGAATCAAGTTGAAGATTTGCCACAGATAAGTTACTCATTTTCAAGCACTTGATCAATTAAACTTTTCAATTTAGCAATAGATTTCTCGTTCCTACCCTCGATTATAAATTTATTTTCACTATCACTATCAAAGTCACCATCAAAAGAAATTAACTTTGGTTTAGATTAAACCTTGGGCTTTTCCTCCTTTGCCATGAGACAAGTGTGACTTGTGCTTCTCCAATCACTCTCGTTGGGTAAGAGTGTCTTCTTCATTGTGGGCTTCTTGATTGCAATGTTCGCCACTTCTTCATTGTCATCGGAGGAGCTCTCATCATTGGAATCCCATTATTTTCCAATGTAAGTTGCCTCAAAGACCTTCAGCTTGAAGTCTTTCTTGTCTTCTTCTTGCCTTTATCCTCATCTTGCTTCTCATATGGGCAATTCACAATGAAGGAACATACTTGCCACAACTATATTAAGCTCTTTTGGATCTTGTCTTATTCTTCTCTTTGCCCTTGCTTTCATAGTTGTTTTTGGACCTCTTCTTTCTCATGACTCTCTTGAATTTTCTAATGAAAAGAGTCAACTCTTGTTCATCCATGTCAGAGCTTTCATCATCGTTTTCTTCTTCCTCACTTGTGTCTTCTGCTTCTTTGCTCTTCCTCTTCTTAGTGGTATTGAGTGCAATGTCCCGCTTCTTGGATGAGGAGCTGGTGACAATATTCTTGACATGTTGATCTTTCTTCTCCATCATTTAAAGATTTGAACTCATTGTGAGTCATCGTGTGGAAATTTGAACTCTCCATCAAGGTGTAAATGATGATGTCGTGAACGATGAATGCTCTTATCATTCTCTTGACGACCTCATAGTATGTCCACTTCTTGCATTCATATGTCCGACTCCTATTGATGAGTATCTTGAATGACTTGTACATCTCTTGAAGGGTCACATTGTCTTCCGTGGCAAATCTTTCAAGATCTCCCTCAATTGTAATATTGTGCGACCTATATGTGCTGAATACATTGGCAATTATGTTAAATGTGAAGGTTTACATGCAAAGTTTTGAATATACTTGAGAAAAACACTTTGCACTATCCGAACTTTTCTTATACATTGCATAGCGGCTACTTTGTACTGTATGATCTTTCTATGAGCTGAAATAATCGTGTGACTGCTATGTTTTTCATTTGCAATGTTTCAAACTTGCTTTACACTTATGGGAATATTTTATTTGTATTCTTTTACTAAGTTTTTGATGTGTTTTTCTGATCATGATGGACATTATCTTGCTATGTTTTCAACATGCTTATGTGAGGTGCTCACATAAGGTGTTGTGGTTTTCGAACTAAGGAGGGTCAAGTCGAAGACTTGTGCCAGGAAGAATTGGTTGTTTTTTCATGTGCAGGTGTTGCTTGAGGTCAAGACATGGATGGTTACAGGATCCATTGAACTAGTCTTAGGGAGAAGATGAGGTTCAACAACCAAGTTCGGGAGGAATTGTGGTTGAGTTGATCGGGAGGTCACGCAACATGTTCAGGTCAAGAACAATGCATATGAAGGTATCATGAATGTTGTTGGATGGTGTTTGCATGTGTGAAAGGAGTGCATGGACGTGGAAAAATGGTTCCGAGGCATGGTGAAGAGAAGTGGACGTAAAAAATTGGTCGTAAAGGTTCAACCGGCTAGATTATGCCTCGGGTTGCGGCTGAGGTGGTTATGGTTCGTTTATGGAAAGTTTCGAGTTTGTTTTGGTTATATTCGTGTGGGTCACGAAGTTGAGTTATTTTAGGAATGTTTGGGATGTTCCTAAGGTGTTTGAAAGTCCTAAGATTGCTTCTATCTGCGTATGGAAGATTCTTGAGTAGTTATGAAAAGTTTTAGTTGAAACTGAGTAGGATTAGAGTCCTAGTTTGGATTGGGTTGTCCTTAGGGCTGGTTATTTAAGCAAGGGAGGCCAGAGCTCGTGGTGAGACGACTTTGGTCTGTTACTATTGTGTTTCGGCCTTAGGAGCTTTTGTGCCTTGTTCGTCCGACTTGTTTCAGACAAGTTTTTTTCGTCGAGTTTCTGCACAGCACTATGTTGCGTCAGTGTTTTTATTATAACTAGAGTTTTACAGATCCAATTGATGTGATTCCTTTTAGGTTGTCTTTACAACTTGATTATCTATCATCTGTGAAAATTTTACAGTCATTAGATTTGTGCTTTCTGATATACAAGAGTTTTTTTGCAGTGTTGCAGATCTGGTTTTTTACTCGGGTAGAACAGCTTGACCATTTTTCGATCTTTCGATCATAACTTGAGTTTTCTCGACGGTTTTTCGTGATTCTTGTTGTTACATCTTCGTGACCTAATTATTCACAATCTATACCACTTTTTTCATAGTTGAACACGTTTAGATTAGTCGCACACATTGTTTCTTTATCAGATTGTTTTTCTGCCGAGGGGTTTTTGTTGTTTCCGCAAAAAAAGTTTTAATCTACCATTCACCCCCTCTTGTAGCTTTTCACGTGATCTTCAATCCTACAATTGGTATTAGAGCCACGGTGCTCTAATATTTATGATTTGCACGTGTTTTTGACTAATTATCATGTAGAAATAGTCCGCAAAATCTTGTGTGTTCAGTGGCATTGAGTTTCTTGTTTGGAAGGCTTGTATGGAGGCTTACATACAAGCTCAAGGCTTTGTGATCTAGGAGAAGGTCTGTAAGTCCTTTGATGTGCCACCAAACGATCAAGTTATGGCTACGAACATGAGAGATGTCGATAACAAAAACAAGGCGCGAGACTTGATCATACAAGGATTGACTCAAAGCGACTTCGATCGAGTTGCACACCTCCGATCAGTGTACGATGTGTGGAAGGCACTTTGCGACTACCACAAAGGATCCAACACGATCAAGGAGGTAAGGACAGATATGTTCAAGAAAGAATATATGCACTTTGAGATGCAACTAGGTGAGTGCATCGACGATTTATTTGCTCCCTTTAACAAAATTCTCAGCAACTTGCGTAGCGTCAATGTTAATTTTTCAGATGCTAAAAATGCAAGGAAATTACTAAGTGCATTAGACATGTCAATTTGGGAGATGAAAGTAACATCTATTCGTGAATCCACTGTCATGAGTACACTATTATGTGTGCTATATTCCAAGTTAAAATCTCATGAAATTGACATAATATCACATAAGAACCCCAACAAGTATCTTTCATTTGTTTCACAACGTGACGCGCCTAGTTCTAGCCAATCTTCATCATGTGGCACACTTGCTTTGCTGTCTTATCTAACCCTTGAACGGATTGAAGAATTTCCAGAAGAGAAGCTGGCACTTCTCTCCACTCGATTCTCAAAAGCATTGCAAAATGTGAGAACTAGAAGGAGAGGAAGTGGTGGTTCTCAACGATACTTTGAATGTGGTAAGACAGGACATTTCGTACAGATTGCCCTAACTTTTCAGTTCCTTCTACTCGTGATGAAAAGCAAAATAAGTTCAAGTCCTCTTCTGGCAACAACAACAAGAACAAAAAGACTTTCACAAAACGCCAAGTGGTGGACCATATCCTCTCTGCTCTACTAGAAAACAACTTGAGCGATGTGGACTCTAGAAGTGATGAGGATTAAAACAATTTAGCAACTATGTGTTTCATGGCGGGCAACTCAAGATCAAGTATGGAGGAAGCAGAACACAACGGTGATGATGAAGAGGTATGTCCCACTTGCGAAGAAATGTGTGATGCTATTTCTCGTGCCACTGTTATACTTAAGAAAAAGGACAAAATACCTAGGAACAATTTTGTTAAAATTGAATCACTAAAATCTGAAATTAATCATAAAAAATCTTTGATTCCTAGTGATGATTCTTGTTCCTCATGTGATCTTATATATGAACAATTGTCCTCTTTAAGAAGTGCGCACACCTCCACACTTGATAAACTTGAACTTGAAATTGGAAAGAACAAAAAGCTTGCTACAATTAATGATAAAAACATAAAAGATGCTAATTGTCCTACATTTCATTTGCATTGTTATACTTGTGATGATCTTGATAAGAAACTACATGATGCTATGGATGAGATTTCTGTTTTGAACAATGCTTTACGCTCTAATGAAGTTAAATATTGTTCTAATTGCAAATTAAAAGGAAAAACTTCATGTGAAAACTTTCTAGACTTGTCTAAGAAACTTAATGACATGAATAGGACACTAGAGCGGTTTTATATTGGGAATAAGAATTTTAACTTGCTGCTGAATTCCTCTAAATCATGTAATAATAAATCTAGTTTAGATTTTGATTCTCATGCTCATGCTAAGGAACATCCACCTAAAATTGTAAAGACATTAGGAAGTGGTTTGATTCAAACAGTTACTAAATAAAAAGAAGTGGTTTTCAAATATGTAGGAGTGTTGTCTCATTCAGTTTCAAATAAACATGTTGCTTGCACATCTAGACATGAACACAAAGTTAAATTTCATTGTACCCACTATGGTAGAGATGGTTGTTGATATTTCCTACACACTACTAACAATTCATTCTTAGCAGGGGTGCCAGAAATGCTTGTTGGTAGGTTCTTGATCACACATGTAAATTTGCAAGCGGACGGAAATTATCGAAGTAGCATTTCCCCTCTAAGAGTATTCCCAATGGGTGTCATTTATATTTTCCCAAAGGAAGGCTTAATGGAAGCAAAGCAATCATCAAATGGAAAGGCTAGGTTGATCTAGTTAGGGTTCTAGTAAGGATGGATAAAGGGTATTTGAGGTAGTGTGACACACATAAGAGCATTCTATCCTAAGGGGATAAATGAGGTAATAGAGGGACTAGGCTAAAAGTTAGGTAGATACTCCTACTATGCTTCTAATATACATATATATAGCCTAAGTTAGTTACTAATGATCATGTCAATTATGAATTCTCATGCTAAGTGGATTAACACATCGGGCACAGGTTTACCCCTAGCAACACTAGGTGACTCCCGCCAAGAGCCTGCGGCATAGCCGAACGTGGAGGATTGAAAATGACAGATAGCGCTGTCACCACCTACTGCCTATCTATTCAATCCGTGGGCATATGGGACATTCAATGCTACTATCTATCCTAGCACCATGCTAGCATATTAAGTAATTACCTTAAGTGCCTAGGCACAAGTCATGTTATGGCAATGAACTAAATCATTGTTGAACCAATGTTAATTCATAGCATAAGTGATTCATATTAACATAGTCATATCATAGCTAATTAGACTATAGTGGAGGTTTATAGTGTTTTTGATAATGTAATGAGCATGGTATAGCACAATCATAAATACTATTCCTACCACATACATGGAATCCACAATCAAACAAGAAACGCTTCATCCAAGTATATGAACAATAGAAGACTAAAGATATCATCTATATTATGAATAAAGTCACAAATACAAATAGGAATATAAAAGTCATACATTTCTCAATTGGGAAGAGACTCCTACTGCTCTCTTACTTGGACTATGGACTAGAGACTCTCCTCTCTACAGCCTATACTCCTCTAAACCTATGGAGAGTAGTGAATACAAAGGAAGAATACTCAAGTGGTGTGTGTTGAAGTGAGGGGTGAGGGGTTCTATTTATAGCTTGGAGAAGGGTTGGTTCCTTTCACCAAAAGCGCGTGAATCAGTCATCCATGACCTCTTCAAGCTGGGAGGAGCCAACACGTTGCGTTTGACCGTGTTTGGCGCCAGGACCAAGTCGGCCGACAAGGGGGATCGCTCGACCTGGTCTTAGCCCTGTTGGGGTTGTGCTTCCTCCAAGTCTCTGTCAGGTGGGCCCCATTCCTTTATATGGGTGCTACACCGTTAGATGGCCTCGGATACTTCTGTTTGTGGGCCATTTGATCCATGTGGTGCCATGTGTCAATGCTTGATTGGATGGAATGATAGGACCCATGCACTTGTTGCACTTCAATACTGCAAAAAATCACTGCATGCACCATTTTCTCCAATGAAGAGTGGAAATAGGTTAAATAGAAAGGTAATGTGTGCAAGAATTGACAATTCCTTCACATAATTGGGTTATATTGACGGGTGAAATTGGTATATAACAACTGTCAACAAACTCCCCCAAGCTACCTTTGCTCGTCCCGAGCAAAGTCAAGACTTTAGGTTGATGATCAGGAGTTGCTACAATGTTCTACTTTTCCAAATTACCATGTGCACAAAAAAATACTCTACCTAGTATTGCAAAAATTAGCACGGTACTTCACCCATGTCAAGTCATTATGGGGCTTATGCCTTCTCCTTTTCATGGGTGGTTAAAATATAGAACAGCAAATGGAGCACACATACTCTAGAAATCAACTTACACTCAAATTCCGGAGAGTTCAACTTAGATTTTAAGTATCTCAATTTGATTCTCTCAAGTCTGTCCTTTATGTGTAGTGGAAATATGTCCTCACCAAGGCATTTTGTCTAAATTCATCCTACCTTTACACAGGGCTTGTATGTGGAGTTTGGCAGGGAATAGAGTAGGCATATTTGTAGCACATAATATTGCTAAGTCAAAATAGCAAGCCTTAGGAGAAAATCAATTCAAAACAATTTGATTCAAGACTTGTGAATGTGTGATGGAGTGGAAGTGGATGTGGATATTTTTGAGATGACTCCTTTTGGAGTCTCTCTTATTTTGCAGGGATGAAACATGGCTATTTTTTCTTCTTCTTTTTTCTCATGCTTATGATGTAAGCATGCATTTTATTTTTCTTTTTCTTGTAGTCATGTCTTCTACTCCCTTTTTATGCAACAAATTTTGAAGAGAGTACTAAGCATGAAGGATATGGAATTTCACTTTTCATTGTGGAATGGTGGTATGATGGAAATTTGCTTACTTCTAGTGTAGAAGTATAGCATGTGCAAGTGAAGTCTTGAATTGAAAAAGTAATGAATGAAATCTCACATAGATCTATACTAATTTGACAAAGCTCAATGCGAAGGCAAATAGCATATGCATAAGATCTATAAATGTAATGTATCATATTTCTTTGGTGGATATTTCCAATCAAATGAGGATAACTTAAATCTTTTCAGAATTTCTCTAGAAATCTAATTTTCACCTTCAAACTAGGAATAGCAGCCCTATCACTATAGCATATCTCACAACAATTTAGTATGGTTTAAGCTTTTGCTACCCACAATTTCCAAATCAAGGCAAAAGCAATTTCAGCCAATGAGAGCAATATGTTGGAGAGTAGTAAGTTGTAAACTAGGGACTTAGGAAAATTAAAATAGAGCAACTATTCATTATTTCATCTGTGTGAATTCCAAGTCATTCTTACCGCACATCTTTTATTTTATTGAAAATAAACAATCCTATATATATATATATATATATTTTAAAAGGTAAGGTGGATGATGGGTAAGTGGAAAATAAATATGCAAAGGGTTGATACAATTTTACCTCAAGTGGGGTCCTCCCCCAAGCTTTTTCTTCACTCACCTCTGTGATGAGGGCTGAACCCTTGATGACGGAACTGTGCCGCAAGATTGGCTTGTTGTTGTTGTAGTGTAGAGTTGATGTTGATGAATTGAGCGTCCATGTGTTGTTGCCAGTCTTGGGTACCTTGGACATGCCCTTGGAGAGTGTTGTAGATATCACCCATTCTTACCTCAAGCTCTTCCATACGTCTAGAGAGGTACATCATTCCATGGCTATAGTCACGATGACTTCTAGCCGAAGAGGAACGACATCTTCTCATGGACATTGGAGGCAAGCTGCTAGAGCTTGAAGTGGATAGGGGTGCCTCCCATGTGGCACCTGGCCATCCATGCCAAGACGGACCTTTGGTCTTATACGATGGAGGTTGAGTCCATCCGGCTGCATCACCCGTTGGGTTCTCTTCCTCTTCATACTCATGGACCGTGGAGGTTGTCGGGGGCATGACTGCTCTCCTTGTACGGCTTCTAGTTACCCTATCAGAGACATTACTTCTTCCGACTTCCTCAATGGGAAGTAGGTCAATGGCTAGCCTCCGGCATTTGTACAAATGATAATCCGGGTTAGGTAACCGAATTTCATTGACAAAGCCGGGATAATAAAATATCAAAGAGCCATTTTGGTCATGCTTAAAGGTATGTCCTTGCACTAAATAATCTTCATTAATTAATTCTCTTTCATTTTCAATATACTCAAATGAAGAATATTCTAGTGCTCCTACCCTAGTAGAAATACAGGTAATCAATGAAGTTCATTCAATTGTCCCTACTCTTGGAATGTAATCTAACCATTATGTCATCATGGCAATAACTGGAGCAACTTTTATCTTTTTAGTCGTGGCAACAAAATTTTCACCTCATCATCACGCACTATCCTTACATCTCTTGTAGGGAACATAGTCATAGCAACCCATATATTCATGAAGCGTAAAGTAGGGTTGTGTAAGTGTCTATTCCTAGGTGCACTACAACTAACCTCACCAGTTAAATCTTGCAAAAAAACTTTGTTTGTTAAACTTAGGCAAAGTGTCTAAATCTAGCAAACAATGTTTATGGAAGCCTAGGATTTCACTTAATTCTTCCCATAGGATGTTGTATTCTTTTTTAAATAATCTAAAAGTAATACCATCAAATCCTATTTTTAGTGCGCAAAGGAATTGTATGGAGAGAAGGCGTGAACCTTTCTCCTCTATGTGAACAAAGTTTTCCAATCCTAATGCACGCCAAATGGAAAAGAATTTAGAATCCATACCTATTTTGGAGATCAAATCCGGATCATAAGCTTTCATATGAGAAAACTCACAATCTTGGAGGAGCTTGCGTGCTTGATCTTCAACTTCACTTCGTATGTCGAGGTCGTTGTATTGAAGAAGCTGGTGAGGGTTGCTTCTCTCACCCATGGCAGTGTCCTCTCCTACACTCCTCCTTCCTGAACTTGGTGTAGCAATGAAAGAGGGACGTGCACTTGAATCTTCACCATGGCTTGAGCTTGCAGCCTCCTTCCTCTTTCCAAACAACCTCTTCATTCCTTTCATGGCCACAACAAACAAGAACACAACAAGACAAAAACTCGAAAGAGGTGATGTTAGTGAAAACAAAACCTTGCAAAATTTTCCCTTGAAGAACTTGAGAGCAAATTGCAAATGCAAACTAAAGCAAATCGTTTTGAGTTGGGAATTGATCAAGAGTGCTTCAATGAAGAGCAAGAAAAACAATGTGAGCAAGAGTGTCTTTGGGAATGTATGAAATGAGGTGAAGTGTGAGGAGAAGAGCTCCTCACAACCACCATTTATAGTGTGCATTCCCCAATAGTCACTAGGGTACCAAATGTAGCCGTTGAAGGAGATAGAGCCAAAATTACCCTTTCCCTAGTCGGCCGAACAGGGGGGTTGGCCGACTTGATAGGTGGCCCCCCCTGTTCTCCCTTTTGGCAGGTGGATCCCCAAAGGCTAAGGAATAAGCCCGTTGGTGAATTACCACTTTTGCAACTCATAAAAATTGTTTTTCGAATAAACACTCTTTTTTCAAAACCAAACAATTTTATTTTTGTGAAAATAAAGAAATAAAAATGTTAGCTGAGAATATAATATTCTCAACTTGCTACAAAAAACCAAATATGCAGTGGGGGAAATCAAACTAAGTGGGGAAAAATCAAATGAAGAGAAAAGAAAAATCAAATAAAGGATAACTACCAAGTTAACCTATTGGCTAGGTCTCACCACTGTCCGATGAGATGGACATTCCTCCTTCTTCATTTCTTGACATCCGGGCCCGGAGGGATGGGCTCGGACGGCTTGTCTTTCTTCTTCCACCATTCCTTCGTTGGCGGCTTGGTGGACTTGGGACTTTGGGGAGGCCCAGATTTCTCCGTCTTCTTGGGGTGTTGGCGTGGACGATAAGATGGGTTTTCCGCATAGATCAACTTCCTCATGAATGCAATGAGCGGATCCACCTTTGGAGGTGTGATTTTGACCTCCTGAATGTTCTTAAAATTTGGGCCATACTTGATATGGATCATGGAGCATTGCTCCAACTTTGGGTGAAAGTTAAACTTTTCATCCTTGCCATTGATATGGAAGTGGATTTCTCCAGCTCCCACATCTATGCGAGCCTTTGCGGAGCTTAGGAATGGTCGCCCAAGAATTAGCAATGTATCCTTCTCGACCTCCATGTCGAGCACCACAAAATCCACAGGTATGAAGCAATTCTGGATTTTCACTGGGACATCTTCAGCAATACCCGCTGGATAACGGACTGAGGAATCAGCCAGTTGGAGCTGCATTGGTGTTGGAGTAAGTTTTGTGAAGTTCAGTTGGTCAAAAACCACCTTGGGCATCACACTCACACTTGCTCCAAGGTCACAAAGGGCCTTGTCAAAGTTGTGAGCCTTAATTGAGCATGATATTGTAGGACATCCAGGGTCCTTCAGCCAGTTGCCTCCTTGTAGAAAGATCATGTTGGCACTTTCCATGGGAGGTTCGGGCTGTCCTGACATTTTGCCATTCTCCACTAGAGGAATATAAGCTGCTAGTTGATCCAACTGAGTTTCTAACATCTTGTTGAACCTTAACTAATTCTTGAAGGATGAGGATAGTCCTTCAACCTTGGCATTAATGCTCTCTAGGGTCTTGTCATTGGTCGACAACTTCTTGGACAGAGACTCATTGATCTTTAGCTGGCCAATGGCAAGATTTCTCAAGTTGGGTTGATTTCCATTGTTGCCATTATTGTACCCTCCTTGAAAGAATGGGTGTGGTTGGCCCCACCCTTGACCTCCTGGACGATAGCCATTATTGTTTCCATTGTTGGCTACGTATAAGGCATCCTCATGAGTTTTTGGGCAGCCATTGCCCAAATGGCCCGTGTTGCCACAGACTTCACATGTGATGTGAGAATCTAAGGCATATGCATTGCCACATATACATCACCATTGGCTTGTCCATCAATTTTCTTCATAAGGAGGTCAATTTGGCAGCGATCATGTCCACCTCCTTCAAGGTGTGCATGTCTCGCTGGCAGGTATGGAGATGCTCGTCGCTCCAACCCATGTTTTACACCATCTTCTCAATCAAATCTTTGGCTTTGGGCACCGTTAATATGAATAAGACACCTCCAGCAGCAGCATCAACATGGTCACGGGCGGAAGAGATCAGCCCGTTGTAGAAGTTTTGGATAATGAGCCAATCATCCATCCCATGGTGGGGGCAGGCTAGGATATACTCCTGCAGCCTTTCCAAAGCCTCGGGAATAGACTCCTTGGCATCATGCTGGAAGCTGGAAATTCTTCTAGGTAAGGCATTGGTTTTGCCCAATGGGACAAACTTGGCGAGGAATGCCATAGAACATTTCTCCCAAGAGTCTACAACACTTCGATTCGCATAGTACCACTATTTTGCTCTCCCAAGAAGAGAGAATGGGAACAGCCTGAGGAAGATAGCATCAGGAGATACGTCCTTAATCTTAAAAGTGCTGCAGATCTCAAAGAACTGTTGTAGGTGAGCACTTGCATCCTCATTTGCCTTCCCACAAAATGGGATGGCTTGCACCATAGTGATTAGAACAGTCTTGATTTCGAAAGTCACGTCTCCCGTGTTAATAGTGAGCCCAACAGGCACATTGTTTGCAGAGGGAGCCAAAAACTCACGAAGCATCATTTGGGCCATTGGCGTTACGGTTGTTGGTGCGGTTGTGCTGGCTTGCTCTGCCGCTCAAAGCTTCTGAGAAGTAACAACACGAGGTCGATCTCTAAGAAGGGATTCAGGATCTTCAACAAAGTTTTCCGGCAAGCGGAAATCAGACATACACTACCCTGTTTTCACATAAAAATGCGAAAACAAAGAAGTGCCACGCTACTAAAACCTACCAGGGTCCTATCCTATTCACTCAATCATGCAATACTTCGGTTGCCTTCCCCGACAACAGCGCCAGAAATGCTTGTTGATATTTCCTACGCACTACTAACAGTTCATTCTTAGTAGGGGTGCCAGAAAATCTTGTTGGTAGGTTCTTGATCACACATGTAAATACGCAAGCGCACAAAAATTATCGATGTAGGATTTCCCCTCTAAGAGTATTCCCAAAGGGTGTCATTTATATTTTCCCATAGGAAGGATATGTGGAAGCAAAGCAATCATCAAATCGAAAGGCTAGGTTGATCTAGATAGGGTTCTACCAAGGATGGATAAAGGGTATTTGAGGTAGTGTGACACACACAAGAGCATTCTATCCTAAGGGGATAAATGAGGTAATATAGGGACTACGCTAAGAGTTAGGTAGATACTCCTAATGTGCTTCTAATGTACATATACATAGCCTAAGTTAGTTACTAATGATCATGTCAATCATGAATTCTCATGCTAAGTGGATGAACACATCGTGCACGGGTTTAACCCTAGCAACACTAGGCAACTCCCGCCAAGAGCCTGTGGCATAGACGAACGTGGAGGATTACAAAGGACAGATAGGGTTGTTACCACCTACTGCCTACCTCTTCAATCCGTGGGCATACGAGACATTCAATGCAACTCTCTATCAAAGCACCATGCTAGCATATTAAGTAGTTAACTTAAGCAGCTAGGCACAAGCCATCCTAATGCAATGAACTAAATCATCGTTGAACTAATGTTAATTCATAGCATACGTGATTCATATTAACATAGTCATATCATAGCTAATTAGACTATACTGGAGGTTTATTGAGTTTATGATAATGTAATGAGCATGGTATACACTACAAGGATTCCGACCTGTTGCAATAATTGTACTGCAACGAATACTAAATCATTGCAGTAAGCTTGGCTTTTTGCCACGATTCACTAGTTCGTGGCACTAGGATCTATCGCCACAGAACACAATCGTTGCATTAGGATCTGTTGCCACAAGTTACTAGTTCGTGGCACTAGGATCTATCGCCACGGAATACAATCGTTGCATTAGGATCTGTTTCCACGAATTACTGGTTCGTTGCGTTACAGGATCTATCGCCACGGAACACAATCGTTGCATTAAGATCTATTGCCACGAATCACTAATTTGTGGCGTTACAGGATCTATCGCCACGGAACACAATCGTTGCATTAGGATATGTTGCCACGAATTACTAGTTCGTGGTGTTACAACTTTATTGCCACGGAACACAATCGTTGCATTAGGATCTGTTGCCACGAATCAACAAACAGTTGCATTTGGACCGTAATGCAACTAAGTAGAATCGTTGCATTAGGATGTGTTGCCACGATACTCTGGTTCGTGGCGTTAGTATCAATGGCCACAGACCCCAATTGTAGCAATTAGGATGTGTGGCCACGATTCAATTTTTCGTGGCATCAGGATGCTAATGCAATGAAACACGATCGTTGCATTAGGATCTGTTGCCACGAATCACTAGTTCATGGCGTCAGGATGCTAATGCAACAGACCACAATAGTTGCATTAGGATATGTTGCCACGAATTACTGGTTCGTGACGTTACAGGATCTATTGCCACGGACCACAATCGTTTCATTAGGATCTGTTGCCACGAATTACTGGTTCGTGGCATTACAACTTTATTGCCATGGAACACAATCGTTGCT
Organism: Tuctoria greenei; assembly: GCA_036927565.1. Taxonomy (NCBI): domain Eukaryota; kingdom Viridiplantae; phylum Streptophyta; class Magnoliopsida; order Poales; family Poaceae; genus Tuctoria; species Tuctoria greenei. The sequence continues at coordinate 124,375,733 of JAYESD010000006.1, forward strand.
TTAGGATCTGTTGCCACGAATTAGTGGTTTGTGGTGTTACAGCTTTATTGCCACGGAACACAATCGTTGCATTAGGATCTGTTGCCACGAATTAGCAAACAGTTGCATTTGGACCATAACGTAACAAAACAGAATCGTTGCATTAGGATGTGTTGTCATGGTACTCTGGTTCGTGGCGTTAGTATCAATAGCCACGGACCCCAATTGTAGCAATTAGGATGTGTGGCCACGATTCAATTTATCGTGGTGTCAGGATGCTAATGCAACGAAACACAATCATTGCATTAGGATCTGTTGCCACAAATCACTAGTTCGTGGCATCAGGATGCTAATGCAACGGACCACAATCGTTGCATTAGGATCTGTTGCCACGAATTACTGATTCGTGGCATTACAGGATCTATCGCCACGGACCACAATCTTTGCATTAGGATCTGTTGTCACGAATTACTCGTTCGTGGCGTTATAGCTTTATTGCCACGGAACGCAATCGTTGCATTAGGATCTGTTGCCACGAATTACTGGTTTGTGGCGTTACAGCTTTATTGCCATGGAACACAATCGTTGCATTAGGATTTGTTGCCACGAATCAGCAAACAGTTGCATTTGGACCGTAATGCAACGAAACAGAATCATTGCATTAGGATGTGTTGCCATGATACTCTGGTTCGTGGCGTTAGTATCAATGGCCACGGACCCCAATCATAGAAATTAGGATGTGTGGTCACGATTTACTTTTTCGTGGCATCAGGATGCTAATGAAACGAAACACAATCGTTGCATTAGGATGTCTTGCCATGATTCACTGGTTCGTGGCATGAGGATGCTAATGCAACAGACCACAATCGTCATTAGGATCTGTTGCCACGAATTACTGGTTCGTGGCATTACAGGATCTATCGCCATGGAACACAATCGTTGCATTAGGATGTGTTGCCATGATACTCTGGTTCGTGGCGTTAGTATCAATGGCCACGGACCCCAATCGTAGCAATTAGGATGTGTGGCCACGATTCACTTTTTCGTGGCATCAGGATACTAATGCACGAAACACAATCGTTGCATTAAGATGTCTTGCCATGATTCACTGGTTCGTGGCGTTAGGATCTATCGCCACAGGACCACAATCGTTGCATTAGGATGGAGCTACATGAAGTTGCATCCGAGGACACGACTTGTATACTCCCATTCAGTGCTTCCATGCGTGCTCCTACTTAAGTGTCATGATTTTATTGGCCCTTTCATTTACCTAACATAATGTCTGATTTAACTTCAACCAATTAGATGATGACACATAAGCGCGGAGTACGCATGGAAGCACAAACGGGAGCACCGAAGTTGCATCCCCAGATGGTTGCCACGTACGTTCACGCTCCAAATCCTACAGCCAAGGGCGCATTGCACGATTCCTGAGACTGTACCACCCTACCCTGATGATTGCTACGTACGCGAGCGCACCGAATCTTGCAGGGCGCACGGGCACACACGAACTCCACGTCCGAACTTTGCTCAGCGATCCGAATAACTCGGCGCTCGGCGTGCACGATCGATCATCATGCACACGAATAATATTATGAAATTATCAACTTTGATGATTCAATAATCTCAATCAAGTTTCATCCAACCTACCAATAAAAAATTGGATCGTCCAGTCCATCCAACCAAACGTTAATTTGGATGATCCAAGACATAAAGAAATGGATGATCTATCTCCAATTGAACTTTGACGTCAAACCAAATGCAATTGATTACTGAGCACTTTGTCACATGTCACTAGAGTGTACGCACAAATGACAAATACACAGCTCAACACCGGGTTTAGAGTGCATCATGGACTAACCACATGACCCAACCAAACACTCACGTAATTACCATACACCTGCAAAAGCAACCATCTGGCCGCATCCACCAACGCATCCCGACCCTACGGAAGGATGACGAGCAGCGGCAGGTGAACGCGTTGCAGCGGCGGCGCAATGGAAAACGGTGGCAGCGGACGGTGACGTACCTGGATGTTGGCGTAGTCAACCTCGCACATCTTCCGTGAGTCGTTCACCTTCCGCGGCGAGCTGAACCACACTGGCAGGAACTCCTCGGTTTCGCAGTCGAAGCATGACTTGGAGAAATGGGCCACCAACACATCCCGACCCTGCGAAAGGATGACGAGCAGTGGCAGGTGAACACCATGCAGCAGCGACGCAATGGAAAACGGTGGCAGCGGACGGCGACGTACCTGGATGTTGGCGTAGTCGACCTCGCACATCTTCCGTGAGTCGTTTCCAACGGAAGCCATGCAGGTGCTTCGTCCACAGCTAGAACGCCGCATCTGGCGATGTGACGTTGACAAAGCAGTAGCCCTTGTTGGCCTTGGACCTTGGCAAATGCAACAAATGAGGTTAAGTATCAATCAGTAAAAGACTGGAGCTTGATTAGTATAATCATATATTTCAAAGCATAAGCGTGGTACTTGAAGTCAAATGGAACGTGAATAAAATCGTAAAACCGACTTGACGTAGCCAACTGCAATTTTCGCGTTCTCCTCGGCGCAGTGCTGATCAATGATGTTCATTACTTTTTGCCTCCTGACGACTCAGTGCTAGACTAACGACGCTAATGATCCGCAACATACTCAACGATGTAAAACATCAGGTATTAACGCATCAACAAATATGAGGGGGAGAATACCAACGCACAGATTTAAAAGTATGTTGCGGAATATCAGCGTCCTCAGTCCAGAAGTAGGGTAGAAGCGGCGCTGTGGCCGCCGCGAACTCGAGAATGGATCAGGATAAGGCTCATCGCCAACGGATTGAGGGGACGAAAGCTACACGACCGTTATTCACGAGTCAGGGGCCGACCGGCGTTTGGGGCGCAGGGGCGGCGGGCCGGCGGCAGAGCCGGGGGCGCGGCAGGTGACGTTGTGCGGCAGGGCCGCAAAAAATTTATCTCCGACCGCCTAGGCTCAGAGCCGGGCCTGCCTTTAAGACCATCTGCAGTGGTTCACGGTAAAGCGGTGATGGGACGCAGAGCGGTTCCAATTGAATTCAAAGATGCGCATGCGGGATGCATAACCTCTGCAGTACTGCAGGTGCAGTAACAGTCACTGACATGTGGGCCCCACGGCTAGCCAGACCCACATGTTAGTGATTGTTACTGCACCTGCAGTACTGCAGGTGATTTCAATGCATGCAATGCGCGCGTCTTAGGCACCTCGGTCATTGGCATGCACGTAAGCTCGGTGCGCCTAGTCGCATCAACCGCCTGTACAAATGGCTACGGCTTGAACGAAGGAAGAAACCTTATGCGGCAAACAGCAACGTATAATACTTCCTCCGCCCCAACTAAACTCTATTTCTGTTTTGGTCGAACTAATTACCTTTGACAAATGATTTATATGGAATTTATTAACTTAAATAACATGTAGTACTAGATTGTATATTATGGAAATATTTTCATAGTGAATCTAAAAGTACAATTCTTGTATTGTTAAAACAGATCAAAATTGCATAAATCTGAAAGATAGATTTGACGAAACCTAAGACTTCCCTTTAAAAAAGTTTTATACTTTACATTAGTTTTACATATGTAATATGCACATAGGATATATCACTAAATAGTTTTGCAAAAAAAACATGAAGGAGAAATATGTATATCCTATATATATGCTACTACTATGTAAATTAGGGGTGGGCAAATAAACTGAGACCGAAAAACCGAAACCGATAAAACCGAGACCGGAACTGAAAAGACCGAAATATCGGGTATCGGGTTCTTTTCGGGTAGCAAATATAAATAAATGAAAAATAAATGTCGGGTTCGGACGGATGAATTCATAGTAGAGCTACATGTCACGTACTTATTTATACTAAAATTCATCATCTTCGATGTCGTCCCCCCACAATAGAGCTACATGACCATCATTGGTATATGTATCGTCGTCATCATCGTCTTCATTTTCTGATGCAACTCCATCTACCTCAAACCGATCACTTGACGTTGTCATTATAAGAGTGGAAGCATCGCTGCTGGCTCCCTCAATGTCATTCCTAGCCCATGCGGTCGTATCCTCATTATTGATATCATCAGTAAGCAGATCATCATGAAATGTCTCAGCCTCCATCGTCTCAGTCACATTATTTTCACTGTCTCCAGGGGCATGGCAAAAAGGTTCCATGGCTTCGTTTTAACAACTGTAGCCCATTTAAGATGCTTCACACTTGGAACATAAAAAACTTGTTCTGCTTGGGTGGCTAGAATGTAAGGCTCATACTAGAATCGAAACAGAGTTGCGTCAACATCTATCATTCCGTATTGATCCTTTTTGTAGCCTCTGCTTTGGTTCTGACTGCTTCCAAAAGGCCGAGCAAACCATTCACACTGAAATAACAAAACCTCTTTATTTTTTTCAAAATCAACAGCAATGATTTTCTTGATTACTCCAAACCAATCATGATCAGTGCCCCGAACAACAATACCACTGTTTTGGATCCGTAAATCTTTTTCCACATCAGCAGTTTGAAAGAAGAAGCCATTGATGAATAACCAACTAAAAAAACGTGCCCGACGATCAGGTCCTCTAGATAATGCATACAGATAATCGGTTGCTTTGCCTTCTTTGTGTAATGTCGTAATATGTACACATTAGTATAACAGGGGTTATCGAGGACAAACAATTTTTGGAACACATATTTGTTCAATATTTCATCAAAGTGCAAACTTGCATGTACTTACTCATTTCTGAAACCAATCAACAAACTCATCTCTATGGCATTTATCAACATCACGAGAATGAATCTTTTTCAGTTCTTCAATATGCTCACTGAAAAGGGTACAAAATTAAATTAGCCATCTACAATAAGCCATATATATAGTATACAACATCTGAGTTATACGTTATTACTTGATCCATGGAGCGGCCTCTTCAACATTAGTAATAAGATAATGCCTGATATTATGTAGTTCCACCATAGTAAGTTGGTCCCATTTATACCCTTTTTTAGAATTATCAACTGCTGTAAATATGTTAGAATTATCAACAGAAGGTTCATTTGTAGCTGCAGCTTCATGACGTTCTGGCCTATTACGCTTGGTGCTGATGTTATCCAAAAACTGACTACAAAAAGTCATACATTCTTCGGCAATATATCCCTCAGCCACAGAACCCTCCGGGTGAGCTTTGTTACGTACATACCTCTTCAATGTACCAAGGTACCTCTCAATTGGGTGCATCCATCTGTAAGAAATAGGTCCACCCAACCGTGCTTCTTCAGCAAGATGGGTTGGAAGATGTACCATGATATCAAAGAGAGCGGGAGGAAACAACATCTCAAGCTTACAAATTGTTTCAGGAATTTGTTTGCTCATCTTGTCCAAATCTGGTTCCGCCAATTATTTAGAACAAATTCCAGAAAAGAATGTGCTAAACTCAATTAAAGGTGCAACAACCTTTTCAGGCAATATGTTACGTATTTCAATAGGAAGGAGCTTCTGAAATATAATATGGCAGTCATGAGTTTTTAGACCCGATACCTTACATGCTTTTATGTCCACAAACTCTTGATGTTTGAGGCATAACCATCAGGCACCTTCACATTCCCCAAAAACTTGCACAAGGTGGTCTTCTCATCTTTGCCCAAAGTATATAATGATGGTGGGAATGTGTACTTGCTCTTTATGAACTTCAGATGTTGATCTGGCCGTATACCCATATCCTTCATATCAAGACGAGCTTGTAGACTATCTTTTGTTTTACCATCCATAGCAAGCAATGTCCCCAATATGCTATCACAAATGTTTTTCTCAATGTGCATGACATCCAAGTTATGCCTTATTAGCAATGTCTTCCAATAAGGGAGGTCGAAAAATATACTTTTCTTCTTCCAATTATGCCATCTATTTTCCTTGGTGTGCTTTCTCTTATTATTCGTCACTCCAAAACTTACTTGATCGAAACAGTCAAATTGTTGGAGTACTTCGTCACCAGAGAGTGATGTTGGAGCCTCTCTATTCTCTGCCTTGTTGTTGAAAGAACCTTTGTTTCGACGCCATCTGTGATCCTGAGGTAGGAAACGACGATGACCCATGTAACAATGCTTTCGTCCATATTTCAACCAGAAGGCGTCAGTGTTTATATGGCAGTATGGACATGCTAGCTTCCCTTTTGTGCTCCATCCAAATAGCATTGCATATGCTGGAAAATCATTTGTTGTCCACAATAATGAAGCTCGCATGACAAATGTCTCTTTCTTTAAACTGTCATATGTTTCAACACAATCAGACCATAATTTCAGTAGCTCATCAATCAAAGGCTACAGATACACATCAATGTTGTTTCCAGGTGATTTTGGCCCAGGAATTATCATTGACATCATCCAATAAGACTGCTTCATACACAACCAAGGTGGTATATTATAAGGGATTAGAATAACAGGCCATGTACTGTACGAAACATTCATTACTCCAAAAGGGTTGAAACCATTAGATGCTAGCCCAAGTCTTATGTTGCGAGGATCAGATGAGAAATTTGGGTGAATGCTATCAAAATGCTTCCATGCTTTCGAATCGGTGAGATGGCGTAATATTCCATCATCAGCACGACCTTCTTTGTGCTAGTGCATGTTTGATGTCGTTGATTCTCCCATATAAAACCTTTGTAGACGGGGAATAAGAGAGAAGTAACGTAGAATCTTGCGTGCTACAAGCTTCTTGGATTTTCCACAAGGTAAAGCCTCTCTTGCATCCCCAACAGTACTATTTTTCCATCTTAATTCAGCACATTTTGGGCAACTATTCAGTAGAGAATAGTCCTTCCGGAATAACAAACAGTCATTGACACATGCATCGATCTTTTGGTAGTCCAGCCCGAGGTCACGAAAAACCTTCTGAAGTTTATCAAGTGTATTAGGAATACAGTGGCCCTTTGGAAGCGCAAATGAGAATAGTTCAAGTAACATCTCACAAGCTACTTTGCTCATACCAGTTAAACACTTTATCTGGTAGAACCTGACAATGTAGGATAATTGGGTCAGCTGCGAACAACCTGGATACAACTCGTTATTGGCATCAGTTAATAAGTCATAGAATTTCTTTGCATCCCCAGTTGGCTCCTGCTGATTTATAGCATTTTCTTGATCATCAACATCTGCTGAAGTACCACCATGATCAGTGCCTCTAAGTAGACTGGACAACATATTTTGCATAGCACCATCATCAGAAATTATCTCCTCATTATTTGCTGATTCCTTAGCAATATTTTCCTGAACTCATATTTCTCTATGGTGTATCCAACAAGTATAATCCAATAACAACCCATTTCTGAGCAGGTGTAAATGAACTCCCTTGCGTGTCTTGTGGCAAATATTACGACATCTCGTGCAAGGACAAGGCATAGTTCCTCCTTCACGAGTGCCCTGAAATGCAAAATTTAAAAATGACTTAATTCCATCCTACCACTCCCTCGTATGTCTGTCTTTTCCCATCCATGTCTTATCTTCTGACACCGCTTCCTACAATTCAATCAACCATCAGCCTATCCGTAAGAGGATAGATGTACAAGAATACATTATGTGAGCAATTGTACCTAGCTATTGTTACTCCATGCGCTGCGGCCGGCGGATTCTTATACAAGCGTGGCGGCCGGTGGATGCTCCTCCAAGCGTGGCGGCCGGCGGTTGGTCCTCCAAGCTTGGCAGCCGGCGGGTGCTCCTACAATAGTGGCGGCCGGCGGATGCTCTACAAGCGTGGCGGCCTACGTCCTCGCCATGCTCCGCTACGACGCCGACCGCGGGGAACGCGACGCCCTCGAGTATATCCGGCAGGTCGAAGGCGAGGCCCATGTCGGCGACAACGCGGTCAGGTCCGTCGCGATGAAGAGGACCAACACGGAGTGCTGCCGATGTCGGAATCAAGCCATGCAGAGGCTCGACGTTTTCATGAGCTGGAGGTTACTGCGTAGGCCTCCTCCGGGACCGCCGCCGGTGGCGCTGCCCGACATTGACGATGGCGTTTGCCACTGCCCAATAGGAGGGAACCAGGGGCCTGCCCGCTGCGGTCAGTGAGGGTGGTACGAGTGGACCGTCTTCTGTACTGAGAATTGTAGGATTGAGCGCGAGTATGACCTGTTCTGCCATAACGTGTTGTACTCTATGGGTTATATTCCCTCCATTCACTTTTGGATGTGCTACCCCTCTAGTTCTCCCAACGCCAATGAAAAGTGAACAAAGGGAGTATATAAAATAGACTTGTATAAGGCATGTTGATGTGTTTCTCCTATATATGCATGCTCGTCTCTTTGATGAATGTTGCACGGTGTTTCCCCTATGCGCGCTCGTCTTTTGTTTAGCCCCGTTTGCATCAAAGGAAACTCACGGGGCAGTTTAAAGGAATGGATTCCTCCGGAAGTGACACATGTGCTTTAAAAAATCTAGGTTCTATAAATTTTGTCTTCACTAATAATAAAGTTGTATAAATTGCTACTTCTATACAGGTTCATAATTAAGTACTACTAGATATAAACACAGTGATATAAACAAGGATTAAAATAAAGCATATGCATAAAATCTCTTCAACTAGCAACACAGAGATATAAACAAGGATTAAATACTAGATATAAACATTAACAGAACCAAACAATAGTGTTCAACGTACCATTCCAGGCAACAAACTAATTAATTTGATAGTACTAGCTCTTACGTAATCAAAAAACACAAAATAAACTAATCGGCACATCTAGTCCGCACCACATCTCTTCAAGCAGCACCTTCAGTCCATCAGCTTGCTCCATGCATCGTCCTGCACCACCACCTTGCTTGGGTCTACCTCCATGCATCCTGCATCACGACAACCTTGCTTGGACCACCGTCATTGTTTTCAACAGCGATTAGTTTATGGCATCATCAAATCTGGAGTAATTTTTCTAGATCATTTGGGGCCGAAAAAATAGTTAACACGCTATATATGAGGAGAAATATTAGGATATTATATGCTACCTGCGCCGTGGACAACATATCCAACGCTTCATTCTGGTCACCAGGATCATTCTGCCCCATGTCATCTGGGACAGCAAGCGGAGGACCTTGATCATCAGGATAATATATATATATTATTGGATGACTATATATATCTCTCAACAAAAATAGAAAATTAACTTTTGTTTGCATCCTCTAGGGTATCGCAACTGCGCGCTCAATGAGGGCGATGGGAGTTCTGGTAATGATGACACCGCGTATAGGGGCATAGGGCCAGTGGTAATAAGTACTTCCAGCCGGTTCCAGCCGTTGCATCACAAAATAAGAAAAGAAAAATATTAAAAACAAGAAGAGAAAAACAACATCAGGACTGGATTAATCTGCGTCAATATATTTCCTCTTTTGCAGTTTGGTTCTCCACGGTCGGATGGACAGAGTCCTCCAGCTTAAAGGAATATGAACTCGTCGGTGGCCCCGGTTTACTCCAAACCGCGGTTTGCATCCTCTCGGTCCCAACGGCTCGACGCGTCCCATCGGCATAAGAGAAAATTAACCGTGTATGCCACACGTACGACTATCCGAGCATTAATGCTTTGTCGTGATCATGTATGATGGCCGGACATGCATGCATGCTTTTGAAAGAGATCCAGCAAGGTCACCATCATGTTTCATGCATGATTGATCACTTGTTGATGAGGATTTGTGATGTTGATTTTCTTGTTTTATGATGACATTTCTCTTGTTTTGTAATGTTCTATGTTACTAAACTCAATATTGTTTGTCTATTCCATATGTTATTTTCTTCTCTGTCTATTGTCTAATGAACTACATACTCCGTATTTGTGTTCTATGTGTAACATGCATGTGCAAGACCTCGATTCACAATCATGTTAAATCAATTGGACCATCCAAGTGTTTTCTCTTTTTGTTGAAAAAACGATCGTCATGTTTATTATTTGTATATTATTAATTAATATACATTAGTAAAATAAAGAATTAATATATAAATAAATATTATCATATGAAATATCAACATGGATGGTCCAATCTAACCTACGAAACAAAAACTTTTTGATCGTCCAGTACATCCAATGAAACATCAACTAGCATGGATCGAGATCCAGCATACAAAAACATGGATGATCATATCGAATCCAACTTCTTGGGGCGCACAATTGACATTTTCACAATTGAAACTTCACTCCGTGCGCCCAAAATTCCAGTCCCGCCCATTTGTAGCTAGCCACGACGAATATATAAATGTGCGTCTCCCTCTAATCCCACATTGGCTTCCGTTCCCGACACACATGTTCTCCTCTTAGTGCTGTGTTCCAAACTTGCATTCCTAAGAAATTCCCGTGTGAGTGGTGGTGGTGACTGTGGGTACAACGTCGAGCGACCAAGTTTGATGGTCTCTACCGAACCTCTTCGTCGCTGACCCCGCCCTGCGATATCTCGGACTCCAGTTTTGTGCCACGTAAGTTCTACACGATCCATGCCGTCTTTTCATAGAGCTACTCCCTCCTTATCGCTTTAGTTGTCGTCCCAACAGCTGCAGCCAGTTCATTCCTAGTTGTCGTCCCAACTCCTAATATGCTCTTATGTTTCATGAATGTCTAGTATAAATCTGATTAATGGTGCAATCGTGCAATCAACTATCCTCAATCGTTAGATTTGCATCCTATAGTCGATTCATCTTTTTATTTTACCCTAGCATCTGATTGCATTCTACTTGTTTCCATATATAAAATACACTACACCTCTGCCCCGAAATAAATGTCGCTCCGACAGTTTATGGTAGTGTATTTCTAGTACATTTCCATGTCAGGAAAGATAACTATTAAAAACCGCATGTACTATGTAATTTCTTGATTTTGAAGTAAATGACGCCAGGGTTATCTTATCAACCCCTCCCAATGTTGTACTCTCATTCATGTGTTCCAAACTTGTATTCCTAAGATTTTCAGTTCCCACGGTTTATACACGTTTTTCTTGTTTTTCTTTCTCAGATTGTACGGTTTTTTTCCTACTTCATTTCTAATTCCTCCGTTCAAAACAAACATTTTCAGTTCATAGCGACCACACCGCCCGATCTAAAATGCACATCCTCATGTAATCTGACGTTATCACTGTTACTTACTATATATACTCTTTACTTTAGAAACAAGACACCAAACCGTCATGTCGTCTACAAGTAATCGTGATGGGCAACAAGCACCTAGTATAACTATAAATGTGTTTACTATCAAAATACACATATTTATAACATGTTAATTCCTTTGCATCGTATGCAGAGAATACTGCAGCACCTGATGCTCAGGAACCTCGAGATTCGTCATCCCATGCTAGTACTACAAGTATAAATATGTATCGGGCTCTACTAAATATTTTAGTATTGTGATTATAGTTTCCTAGTCCCAGTTAACAGTTAATTAGTATATGTGATGGCGTGATTTATTGATGCCTACACACGCACGATGGGCTCTCTCGCCGCCGGCCACTCTGGCACAAGCGACCACACCCTGCTGCTGCTCACTTTAGTGTCCTCCCCGACGTGTCTCCCTCCACCATCGCCACGTCCCATCCTTCGCGTGTCATGATGACCCCGCCGCCCGCAAACTCCTGTTGCCACCGGTCACTCCGGCACCGGCCGGCGCCCACACCCTGCTGGTGAGTATATGTGATGGTGTGATTTATTGATGCCTACACGCGCACGCTGGGCTCTCTCACCGCCGCCACTCCGGCACCGGCGACCACGCCCTACTGCTGCTCACTTTAGTGTCCTCAGAAACGCGTCTTCCTCGACCATCGCTACGTCCCATCCTTCGCGTGTCATGATGATCCCGCTGCCCGCAAACCCATGTCGCCGCCGGTCACTCTGGCACCGGCCGGCGCCCACACCGTGCTGGTGGTTACTTCACTGTCCTCCCCAACGCGTCTCCCTCCATCTCCACATCCCATCGTTCGCGTGCCATGATGACCCCGCCGCCCGCAAACCCCTGGCCATTACGGCATACCTACATGCTATGCCCCATATGACATGGCATACCCTGGAAAAAATAGTCCAATATCATTAACCCCTGTCCACTAAGAAATGTTAGTATCATATAGTTTAGAGATGCATGTAAATGAGGGTTCATTGCTGCTTATATGATCTCAATTCCGTTTTTTACACTGCCAAATGCGTTGCTGATGTCTGGTAATTAATGCAAGATTATATTCATGTATCCGTTCTAGCACTTTAGGGCGAGATGCTAACATGCAGAGCAAAATATCAGTATGCAATCCACCTAAATTTAATTCCTAGATCCGCCACACTGTCCTCCTAGCCTCGAGACTTGCTCCGGGGTGATATCAATGGACGCAGATCACCTGACTTATACATTTTTACTGCACGCGATGCAGTAAAGATCCAACGGAATCACACTGTTGGATCTTTACTGCATCGCCTGCAGTAAAACGTAAGTCACGTGAGATCGCCGGTGTGATCTGGACGTCGATCCTCTGACTTAAATGTGGTCACTGCACTGCCAGACTGAACCCTAGCTTTGTTAAACGTCGCAAGCTGCCCGCCTCATCTGTCTTGCATCCTCTACCTGCTAATACCACTGACGTCCATGACTCGCCCTGCCACCAATTCGCCTCGAGACGCGCTCCTGCTGATGTTGGTCAGACCGAACCGGCAGTACTGCAGAGGATGAGCACCCGGCGAACCCTCTCTTTCTCTAGCATCGCCAGCTACTGTCTTGCCTGCTTCGCGGCTGGACTGAAAATCCCCTGCAGTACTACGAGTGCTGTAGCGCCACTGACTACTGCCTGATGCCTGATTGTAGGGTATGAACAGCAACAAAGAAGTCAACAAGTCGATGCATCACCCAATATGGAGCAAAATGCTGTTGTGACGCGGTGTTCCCACGCTCGTATTTTCCGCACCCGTCCTGAATATGGTAAAACATCATACTTCTTCTTCTTTCACACTATTTGTACATGATACTAGGCCTGGTCAGTTGCTAATTTGCTTTAAACGTTTACCATTTAAATGACACTAACAGAAGGAAAGAAGTTTGGAAGAGGGGTGGCTAAAGGACTTACGGTTGCTAAATTGCGCTATCTAGCATCTGCAAATAGAACGAATGATCAGAATCGGAAGCTACAAATTTAGTGGTCCCATAGGTTGGGTGCTGCGGTTGGTCCTAATCAGCGGCACTTTGTCGATGATGTGGTTATTACAACAAAAAAAAAATGCACCCCTCGCTGGTGTAAGGAAGTGGGCAGAGGTTGGCGATACTTCGAAGAGCTATATAGTGAGAGACATTCTGGTTAGTGTTGTGACACCCCACATAAGTATTTTTTTCTAGCGGCCTCCATCTTGTACGTTTATAACAATGTGATATACAATGTACAGAATGCCTGGGACTTGGAGGACACAGATGATACCAGAAGAAAAATATTGAAGATTGCTAATGAGCGCTACAAGGGGTGGCGATCAACATTGCATGCCACCTATAAGAAGTATTCGACCGATGAGGAACGTATACAAAACAAGCCTGTTGACGTAGCAGATTCCAACTGGTTGGCACTTATGGACTATTTTGGGTCCGAGCGATTCAAGGTCAGCTAGCTTTCTAATACCTTCATATCCTACAAAAACTATTTGATAACACCCATTCGTGAAATTAATTCTTAAAATTGCAGTCAATAAGCAGAACCAATTCACGAAATCGAAGTACTCAAAAGACAAAACACTTGCTTGGCTCGAAATCTATGCGAGCCTTTGCGGAGCTTAGGAATGGTCGCCCATGAATTAGCAATGTATCCTTCTCGACCTCCATGTCGAGCACCACGAAATCCACAGGTATGAAGCAATTCCAGATTTTCACTAGGACATCTTCAGCAATACCCGCTGGATAACGGAATGAGGAATCAGCCAGTTGGAGCTGCATTGGTGTTGGAGTAAGTTTTGTTAAGTTCAGTTGGTCAAAAACCACCTTGGGCATCACACTCACACTTGCTCCAAGGTCACAAAGGGCCTTGTCAAAGTTGTGAGCCTTAATTGAGCATGATATTGTAGGACATCCAGGGTCCTTCAGCCAGTTGCCTCCTTGTAGAGAGATCATGTTGGCACTTTCCATGGGAGGTTCGGGCTGTCCTGACATTTTGCCATTCTCCACTGGAGGAATATCAGCTACTAGTAAAGCCAACTGAGTTTCTAACATCTTGTTGAACCTTAACTGATTCTTGAAGGATGAGGATAGTCCTTTAACCTTGGCATTAATGCTCTCTAGGGTCTTGTCATTGGTCGACAACTTCTTGGACAGAGACTCATTGATCTTTAGCTGGCCAATGGCAATTTTTCTCAAGTTGGGTTGATTTCTATTGTTGCCATTATTGTACCCTCCTTGAAAGAATGGGTGTGGTTGGCCCCACCCTTGACCTCCTGGACGATAGCCATTGTTGTTTCCATTGTTGGCTACGTATAAGGCATCCTCACGAGTTTCTGGGCAGTTTGACCAAATGGCCTGTGTTGCCACAGACTTCACATGTGATGTGAGAATCTAAGGCATATGCATTGCCACATATACATCACCATTGGCTTGTCCATCAATAATCTTCATAAGGAGGTCAATTTGGCAGTGATCATGTCCACCTCCTTCAAGGTGTGCATGTCTCGCTGGCAGGTATGGAGACGCTCGTCGCTCCAACCCATGTTTTACACCATCTTCACGATCAAATATTTGGCTTTGGGCACCGTTAATAAGAATAAGACACCTCCAGCAGCAGCATCAACATGGTCACGGGCGGAAGAGATCAGCCCGTTGTAGAAGTTTTGGATAATGAGCCAATCATCCATCCCATGGTGGGGGCAGGCTAGGATATACTCATGCAGCCTTTCCTAATCCTCGGGAATAGACTCCTTGGCATCATGCTGGAAGCTGGAAATTCTTCTAGGTAAGGCATTGGTTTTGCCCAATGGGACAAACTTGGCAAGGAATGCCATAGAACATTTCTCCCAAGTGCCTACAACACTTCGATTCGCGTAGTACCACTGTTTTTCTCTCCCAAGAAGAGAGAACGGGAACAGCCTGAGGAAGATAGCATCAGGAGATACGTCCTTAATCTTAAAAGTGCTGCAGATCTCAAAGAACTGTTGTAGGTGAGCACTTGGATCCTCATTTGCCTTCCCACAAAATGGGATGTCTTGCACCATAGTGATTAGACCAGTCTTGATTTTGAAGGTCACGTCTCCCGTGTTAATAGTGAGCCCAATAGGCACATTGTTTGCAGAGGGAGCCGAAAACTCACGAAGCATCATTTGGGCCATTGGCGTTACGGTTGTTGGTGCGGTTGTGCTGTCTTGCTCTGCCGCTCGAAGCTTATGAGAAGTAACAACACGAGGTCGATCTCTAAGAAGGGATTTGGGATCTTCAACAAAGTTTTCCAGCAAGTGGAAATCAGACATACACTACCCTGTTTTCACATAAAAATGTGAAAACAAAGAAGGGCCACGCTACTAAAACCTACCAGGGTCCTATCCTATTCACTCAATCATGCAATACTTCAGTTGCCTTCCCTGACAACAGCGCCAGAAATGCTTGTTGATATTTCCTACACACTACTAACAGTTCATTCCTAGTAGGGGTGCCAGAAAATCTTGTTGGTAGGTTCTTGATCACACATGTAAATACGCAAGCGCACAAAAATTATTGATGTAGCATTTCCCCTCTAAGAGTATTCCCAAAGGGTGTCATTTATATTTTCCCAAAGGAAGGATATATGGAAGCAAAGCAATCATCAAATCGAAAGGCTAGGTTGATCTAGGTAGGGTTCTACCAAGGATGGATAAAGGGTATTTGAGGTAGTGTGACACACACAAGAGCATTCTATCCTAAGGGGATAAATGAGGTAATAGAGGGACTACGCTTAGAGTTAGGTGGACACTCCTACTGTGCTTCTAATGTACATATACATAGCCTAAGTTAGATACTAATGATCATGTCAATCATGAATTCTCATGCTAAGTGGATGAACACATCGTGCACGGGTTTACCCCTAGCAACACTAGGCGACTCCCGCCAAGAGCATGTGGCATAGCCGAATGTGGAGGATTACAAAGGACAGATAGGGTTGTTACCACCTACTGCCTACCTCTTCAATCTGTGGGCATACGAGACATTCAATGCAACTCTCTATCAAAGCACCATGCTAGCATATTAAGTAATTAACTTAAGCAGCTAGGCACAAGCCATCCTAATGCAATGAACTAAATCATCGTTGAACTAATGTTAATTCATAGCATATGTGATTCGTATTAACATAGTCATATCATAGCTAATTAGACTATACTGGAGGTTTATAGAGTTTATGATAATGTAATGAGCATGGTATACACTACAAGGATTCCGACCTGATGCAACGATTGTACTGCAACGAATACTAAATCGTTGCAGTAAGCTTGGCTTTTTGCCACGATTCACTAGTTTGTGGAACTAGGATCTATCGCCACAGAACACAATCGTTGCATTAGGATCTGTTGCCACGAGTTACTAGTTCGTGGCACTAAAATCTATCACCACGGAACACAATCATTGCATTAGGATCTGTTGCCATGAATTACTGGTTCGTTGCGTTGCAGGATCTATCGCCACGGAACACAATCGTTGCATTAAGATCTGTTGCCACGAATCACTAGTTTGTGGCGTTACAGGATCTATCGCCATGAAACACAATCATTGCATTAGGATATGTTGCCACGAATTACTAGTTCGTGGTGTTACAACTTTATTGCCACGGAACACAATCGTTGCATTAGGATCTGTTGCCACGAATCAACAAACAGTTGCATTTGGATCGTAATGCAACTAAGCAGAATCGTTGCATTAGGATGTGTTGCCATGATACTCTGGTTCGTGGCGTTAGTATCAATGGCCACAGACCCCAATTGTAGCAATTAGGATGTGTGGCCACGATTCAATTTTTCGTGGCGTCAGGATCCTAATGCAATGAAACACGATCGTTGCATTAGGATCTGTTACCACGAATCACTAGTTCATGGCGTCAGGATGCTAATGCAACATACCACAATAGTTGCATTAGGATATGTTGCCACGAATTACTGGTTCGTGATGTTACAGGATCTATCACCACGGACCAACATTGTTGCATTAGGATATGTTGCCACAAATTACTGGTTCGTGGCGTTACAGCTTTATTGCCACGGAACACAATCGTTGCATTAGGATATGTTGCCACGAATTAGTGGTTCGTGGTGTTACAGCTTTATTGCCACGGAACACAATCGTTGCATTAGGATCTGTTGCCACGAATCAGCAAATAGTTGCATTTGGACCGTAATGCAACAAAACAGAATCGTTGTATTAGGATGTGTTGCCACGGTACTCTGGTTCGTGGCATTAGTATCAATGGCCACGGACCCCAATTGTAGCAATTAGGATGTGTGGCCACGATTCAATTTTTTGTGGCGTCAGGATGCTAATGCAACCAAACACAATCATTGCATTAGGATCTGTTGCCACGAATCACTAGTTCGTGGCATCAGGATGCTAATGCAATGGACCACAATCGTTGCATTAGGATCTGTTGCCACGAATTACTGGTTCGTGGCGTTACAGGATCTATCACCACGGACCACAATCGTTGCATTAGGATCTATTGCCACAAATTACTGGTTTGTGGCGTTACAGCTTTATTGCCATGGAACACAATCGTTGCATTAGAATCTGTTGCCATGAATTACTGGTTCGTGGCGTTACATCTTTATTGCCATAGAACACAATCGTTGCATTAGGATTTGTTGCCACGAATCAGCAAACAGTTGCATTTGTACTGTAATGCAACGAAACAGAATCGTTGCATTGGGATGTGTTGCCACGATACTCTGGTTCGTGGCGTTAGTATCAATGGCCACGGACCCCAATCATAGCAATTAGGATGTGTGGTCACGATTCACTTTTTCGTGGCGTCAGGATGCTAATGCAACAAAACACAATCTTTGCATTAGGATGTCTTGCCACGATTCACTGGTTCGTGGCATCAGGATGCTAATGCAACAGACCACAATCGTTGCATTAGGGTCCGTTGCCATGAATTACTGTTTCGTGGCATTACCGGATCTATCGCCATGGAACACAATCGTTGCATTAGGATGTGTTGCCACGATACTCTGGTTCGTGGCGTTAGTATCAGTGGCCAGGGACCCCAATCGTAGCAATTAGGATGCGTGGCCACGATTCACTTTTTCATGGCGTCAGGATACTAATGCAACGAAACACAATCGTTGCATGAGGATGTCCTGCCACGATTCACTGGTTCATGGCGTTAGGATCTACCGCCACGGGACCACAATCGTTGCATTAGGATGGAGCTACATGAAGTTGCATCCGAGGACACAACTTGTATACTCCCATTTAGTGCTTCCATGTGTGCTCCTACTTAAGTGCCATGATTTTATTGGCCCTTTCATTTACCTAACATAATGTCTGATTTAACTTAAACCAATTAGATGATGACACATAAGCGCGGAGTATGCATGGAAGCACAAACGGGGGCACCGAAGTTGCATCCCCAGATGGTTGCCACGTACGTTCACGCTCCAAATCTTACAGCCAAGGGCGCACTGCACGATTCCCGAGACTGTACCACCCTACCCTGATGATTGCCACATACGCGAGCGCACCGAATCTTGCAGGGCGCACGGGCACACACGAACTACACGTCCGAACTTTGCTCAGCGATCCAAATAACTCGGCGCTCGGCGTGCACGATCGATCATCATGCACACGAATAATATTATAAAATTATCAACTTTGATGATTCAATAATCTCAATCAAGTTTCATACAACCTACCAACAAAAAATTGGATCGTCCAGTCCATCCAACCAAACGTTAATTTGAATGATCCAAGACATAAAGAAATGGATGATCTATCTCCAATTGAACTTCGACGTCAAACCAAATGCAATTGATGACTGAGCACTTTATCACATGTCATTAGAGTGTACGCACAAATGACAAATACACGGCCTCAACACCGGGTTTAGGGTGCATCGTGGACTAACCACATGACCCGACCAAATACTCACGTAATTACCATACACCTGCAAGAGCAACCATCTGGCCGCATCCACCAACGCATCCTGACCCTAAGGAAGGATGACGAGCAGCGGCAGGTGAACACGTTGCAGCAGTGGTGCAATGGAATATGGTGGCAGCGGACGGTGACGTACCTGGATGTTGGCGTAGTCAACCTCGCACATCTTCCGCGAGTCATTCACCTTCCGCGGCGAGCTGAACCACACTGGCAAGAACTCCTCGGTTTCGCAGTCGAAGCATGACTTGGAGAAATGGGCCACCAACACAATCCGACCCTGCGAAAGGATGACGAGCAGTGGCAGGTGAACACCATGCAGCGGCGACGCAATGGAAAATGGTGGCAGCGGACGGCGACGTACCTGGATGTTGGCGTAGTCGACCTCGCACATCTTCTGCGAGTCATTTACCTTCCAACGGAAGCCATGCAGGTGCTTCGTCCACAGCTAGAACGCCGCATCTGGCAATGTGACATTGACAAAGCAGTAGCCCTTGTTGGCCTCGGACCTTGGCAAATGCAACAAACGAGGTTAAGAATTAATCAGTAAAAGACCGAAGCTTGATTAGTATAATCATATATTTCAAAGCATAGGCGTGTACTTGAAGTCAAATGGAACGTGAATAAAATCGTAAAACCGACTTGACGCAGCCAACTGCAATTTTCGCGTTCTCCTCGGCGCAGTGCTGATCAATGATGTTCATTACTTTTTGCCTCCTGATGACTCAGTGCTAGACTAACGATGCTAATGATCCGCAACATACTCAACGATGTAAAACATCAGGTATTAACGCATCAACAAATATGAGGGGGAGAATACCAATGCACAGATTTAAAAGTATGTTGCGGATTATCAGCGTCCTCAGTCCAGAAGCAGGGTAGAAGCAGCGTCGTGGCCGCCGCGAGCTCGAGAACGGATGAGGAGAAGGCTCATCGCCAACGGATCGAGGTGACGAAAGCTACACGACAGCTATGGGCGATGAGACTTCCCCTCGATCTGTTCTCGAGTCAGTGGCGAACCTGCGGTTGGGGCGCAGGGGCGGCGGGCCAGCGGCAGAGCCGGGGGCGTGGCGGCGGGGGTACGGCAGGCGACATTGTGCGGTAGGGCCGCAGAAAATTTATTTCCGCCCGCCTAGGCATGGAGCCGGGCCTGCCTTTAAGACCATCTGCAGTGGTTCACGATAAAGCGGTGATGGGATGCGGAGCGGTTCCAATTGAATTCAAAGATGCGCATGCGGGATGCATAACCTATGCAGTACTGCAGGTGCAGTGACAATCACTGACATGTGGGCCCCACGGCTAGCTAGACCCACATGTTAGTGACTATTACTGCACCTGTAGTACCGCAGGTGATTTCAATGCATGCGCTGCGCACGTCTAAGGCGCCTCGGTGACTGGCGTGCACGTAAGCTCAGTGCGCCCAGTCGCATCAGCCGCCTGTACAAATGGCTACGGCTTGAACGAAGGACGAAACCTTATGCGGCAAACAGCAACGTATAATACTTCCTCCGCCCCAACTAAACTCTATTTCTATTTTGGTCGAACTAATTACCTTTGACAAATGATTTATATGGAATTTATTAACTTCAATAACATGTAGTACTAGGTTGTATATTATGGAAATATTTTCATGGTGAATCTAAAAGTACAATTCTTGTATTGTTAAAACAGATCAAAATTGCATAAATCTGAAAGATAGATTTGACGAAACCTAAGACTTCCCTTTGAAAAAGTTTTATACTTTACATTAGTTTTACATATGTAATATGCACATAGGATATATCACTAAATAGTTTTGCAAAAAAAATAACATGCAGGAGAAATATGTATATCCCATATATATGCTACTACTACGTAAATTGGGGGTGGGCAAATAAACCGAGACCGAAAAACCAAAACTGATAAAACCGAGACTGGAACTAAAAAGACCGAAATATCAGGTATCGGGTACTTTTCGGGTAGCAAAAATAAATAAATGAAAAATAAATGTCGGGTTCAGACGGATGAATTCATTGTGGAGCTACATGTCACGTACTTAATTATACTAAAAATTATCATCTTCGATGTCGTCCCCCCACAATGGAGCTACATGACCATCATTGGTATATGTATCGTCGTCGTCGTCGTCTTCATTTTCTGATGCAACTCCATCTACCTCAAACCAATCACCTGACGTTGTCATTATAAGAGTGGAAGCATCACCGCTGACTCCCTCAATGTCATTCCTAGCCCATGCGGTCGTATCCTCATTATTGATATCATCAGTAAGCAGATCATCATGAAATGTCTCAGCCTCCATCCTCTCAGTCACATTATTTTCACTGTCTCCAGGGGCATGGCAAAAAGGTTCCGTGGCTTCGTTTTAACAACTGTAGCCCATTTAGGATGCTTCACACTTGGAACATAAAAAACTTGTTCTGCTTGGGTGGCTAGAATGTAAGGCTCATACTGGAATCGAAACAGAGTAGTGTCAACATCTATCATTCCGTATTGATCCTTTTTGTAGCCTCTGCATTGGTTCTGACTGCTTCCAAAAGGCTGATCAAACCATTCACACTGAAATAACAGAACCTCTTGATTTTTTTTTCAAAATCAACAGCAATGATTTTCTTGATTACTGCAAACCAATCATGATCAGTGCCCTGAACAACAATACCACTGTTTTGGGTCCGTAAATCTTTTTCCACATCTACAGTTCGAAAGAAGAAGCCATTGATGAATAACCGACTAAAAAAACGTGCCCAAAAATCTGGTCCTCTAGATAATGCATACAGATAATCGGTTGCTTTGCCTTCTTTGTGTAATGTCGTAATCTGCACACATTAGTATAACAGGGGTTATCAAGGACAAACCAATTTTAGAACACATATTTGTTCAATATTTCATCAAAGTGCAAACTTGCATGTACTTACTCATTTCTGAAACCAATCAACAAACTTATCTCTATGGCGTTTATCAACATAACGAGAATGAATCTTTTTCAGTTCTTCAATATGCTCACTAAAAAGGGTACAAAATTAAATTAGCCATCTACAATAAGCCATATATATAGTATAACACATCTGAGTTATACGCTATTACTTGATCCATAGAGCGGCCTCTTCAACGTTAGTAATAAGATAATGCCTGATGTTATGTAGTTCCACCATAGTAAGTTGGTCCCATTTATACCCTTTTTTAGAATTATCAACTTCTGTAAATATGTTAGAATTATCAATAGAAGGTTCATTTGTAGCTGCAGCTTCATGATGTTCTGGCCTATTACGCTTGGTGCTGATGTTATCCAAAAACTGAATACAAAAAGTCATACACTCTTCGGCAATATATCCCTCAGCTATAGAACCCTCCGGGTGAGCTTTGTTACGTACATACCTCTTCAATGTACCAAGGTACCTCTCAATTGGGTGCATCCATCTGTAAGAAACAGGTCAACCCAACCGTGCTTCTTCAGCAAGATGGGTTGGAAGATGTACCATGATATCAAAGAGAGCGGGAGGAAACAACATCTCAAGCTTACAAATTGTTTCAGGAATTTGTTTGCTCATCTTGTCCAAATCTGGTTCCGCCAATTCTTTAGAACAAATTCCAGAAAAGAATGTGCTAAACTCAATTAAATGTGCAATAACCTTTTCAGTCAATATGTTACGTATTTCAATAGGAAGGAGCTTCTGAAATATAATATGGCAGTCATGAGTTTTTAGACCCGATACCTTACATGCTTTTATGTCCACAAACTCTTGATGTTTGAGGCATAACCATCGAGCACCTTCACATTCCCCAAAAACTTGCACAAGGTGGTCTTCTCATCTTTGCCTAAAGTATATAATGCTGGTGGGAATGTGTACTTGCTCTTTATGAACTTCAGATGTTGATCTGGCCGTATACCCATATCCTTCATATCAAGACGAGCTTGTAGACTATCTTTTGTTTTACCATCCATAGCAAGCAATGTCCCCAATATGCTATCGCAAATGTTTTTCTCAATGTGCATGACATCCATGTTATGCCTTATTAGCAATGTCTTCCAATAAGGGAGGTCGAAAAATATACTTTTCTTCTTTCAGTTATGCCATCTATTTTCCTCAGTGTGCTTTCTCTTATTATTCGTCGCTCCAAAACTTACTTGATCGAAACACTCATATTGTTGGAGTACTTTGTCACCAGAGAGTGATGTTGGAGCCTCTCTATTCTCTGCCTTGTTGTTGAAAGAACCTTTGTTTCGACGCCATCTGTGATCCTGAGGTAGGAAATGACGATGACCCATGTAACAATGCTTTCGTCCATATTTCAACCAGAAGGCGTGAGTGTTTATATGGCAGTATGGACATGCTAGCTTCCCTTTTGTGCTCCATCCACATAGCATTGCATATGCTGGAAAATCATTTGTTGTCCACAATAAAGAAGCTCGCATGACAAATGTCTCTTTCTTTAAACTGTCATATGTTTCAACATAATCAGACCATAATTTCAGTAGCTCATCAATCAAAGGCTGTAGATACACATTAATGCTGTTTCCAGGTGACTTTGGCCCAGGAATTATCATTGACATCACCCAATAAGACTGCTTCATACACAACCAAGGTGGTAGATTATAAGGGATTAGAATAACAGACCATGTACTGTACGAAACATTCATTACTCCAAAAGGATTGAAACCATCAGATGCTAGCCCAAGTCTTATGTTGCGAGGATCAGATGAGAAATTTGGGTGAATGCTATAAAAATGCTTCCATGCTTTCGAATCGGCAGGATGGCATAATATTCCATCATCAGCACGACCTTCTTTGTGCCAGCGCATGTTTGATGCCGTTGATTCTCCCATATAAAACCTTTGTAGATGGGGAATAAGAGGGAAGTAACGTAGAATCTTGCGTGCTACAAGCTTCTTCGATTTTCCACAAGGTAAAGCCTCTCTTGCATCCCCAGCAGTACTATTTTTCCATCTTAATTCACCACATTTTGGGAAACTATTCAGTAGTGAATAGTCCTTCCGGAATGACAAACAGTCATTGACACATGCATCGATCTTTTGGCAGTCCAGCCCGAGGTCACGAACAACCTTCTGAAGTTTATCAAGTGTATTAGGAATGCAGTGGCCCTTTGGAAGCACAAATGTGAATAGTTCAAGTAACATCTCACAAGCTACTTTGCTCATACCAGTTAAACACTTTATCTGGTAGAACCTGACAATGTAGGATAATTGGGTCAGCTGCGAACAACCTGGATACAACTCCTTTTTGGCATCAGTTAATAAGTCATAGAATTTTTTGCATCCCCAGTTGGCTCCTGCTGGTTTATAGCATTTTCTTGATCATCAACATCCGCTGAAGTACCACCATGATCGGTGCCTCTAAGTAGACTGGACTACATATTTTGCATAGCACCATCATCAGAAATTATCTCCACATTATTTGCTGATTCCTCAGCAATATTTTCTTGAACTCGTATTTCTCCATGGTGTATCCAACAAGTATAATCCAATAACATCCCATTTCTGAGCAGGTGTAAATGAACTCCCTTGCGTGTCTTGTGGCAAATATTACGACATCTCGTGCAAGGACAAGGCATAGTTCCTCCTTCACGAGTGCCCTGAAATGCAAAATTTAAAAATGACTTAATTCCATCCTGCCACTCCCTCATATGCCTGTCTTTTCCCATCCATGTCTTATCTTCTGACATCGCTTCCTACAATTCAATCAGCCATCAGCCTATCCATAAGAGGATAGATGTACAAGAACACATTATGTGAGCAATTGTACCTAGCTATTGTTACTCCACGCGCTGCGGCCGGCGGATTCTCCTATAAGCGCGGCGGCCGGCGGATGCTCCTCCAAGCGTGGCGGCCGGCGGTTGGTCCTCCAAGCTTGGCGGCCGGCGGATGCTCCTACAAGAGTGGCGGCCGGCGGATGCTCCTACAAGCGTGGCGGTCGGCGGATGCTCGTTCAAGCTTGGCGGCTGGCGGATGCTCCTCCAAGCGTAGCGGCCGGCGGATGCTCCTCCAAGCTTGGCGGCCGGCGAATGCTCCTCCAAGCGTGGCGTCCCGCGGATGCTCCTACAAGTGTGGCGGCTTGCGGATGCTCCTAAAATCGTGGCGGCCGGCGGATGCTCCTACAAGCGCGTTGCGGGTTGAAGGGTACCGTAATAAAATATTATTTTCATTTCTTTTTTTCCTTCTTCATTTGGCATGACAAAAAATTTTCCTTCTTCATTCGTTTCTTAGTATTTGGTACAACCTTTTTATATATTGTGGGAGTAAATTAATTGTGCCTACTCACCGCTTTGCTTCCTCCTGACGGGTGAAGACGTAATTCTAAAGCACACGTAGTAATTCCAAAATACGAATCGAAGTGACCCCTGCACGGAGGCGGACCAGGCGAGCTGGCCTTCGAAGCCGAGCGGGAGCGCGCGTTCCTTCGGAACTGAGCCGAGCGGGGCGACGACTTTGCGATTCACGCCGGTGGGAACAAATAGTATCGGAGGCAGGGCTGCACGTGGGCGGGCGTGCGACCCTGCTGCAGAGAATTCCCTTCCCCACCATGCCCTCTTCTCTGCGCGCACTAAAAATCACTGGGCGTCTCATCGTCTTCTCCGCGCGTACTAATAAATAGTAGTAGGACGACACACCATCCTCTACTCCGCCACACACACCATCCTTTTATCCGCGCGTACTCTTCCTCTCCATCATGTGTGCCCTCATTGGTTCCCTTCGAAGCCCATGGAGTTCCCCTTGCCGCACGATATTGTGGTCCTGATCGCGGGGTGGGTCGCCGCAACCTCCATCCAGCCCATGGACGACATCTCCAGTCTGCGCGCCACCTGCAACGCAATGCACACGGCATGCCGTAATCCCGCCGTGGGCAGGTGCGTGGCACTGGAGCGGGAGAGTAGCTGGGAGTGGTTCTAATGGCACGGGAACGGGAGCTACGATGCCCTCGTGGAGCGCCTGGCCAATGTGGGCAACCCTCATGTGTGCTACGTCACTGGGTTCGACCTCGTGTTCAACTACGGCTGTGCACAGGCGCAGCGGGGCACCCAGTTCCTTGCCCGGGCAGCCACGAACGGCCACAAGGTGGCGGCCTACGACCTCGCCATGCTCCGCTACGACGCCGACCGCAGGGAACGTGATGCCCTCGAGTATATTCGGCAGGTCGAAGGCGAGGCCCATGTTGGCGACAACGCGACCGGGTCTGTCGCGATGAAGAGGACCAACACGGAGTGCTGCCGGTGTCGGAATCAAGCCATGCAGAGGCTCGACGTTTTCGTGAGCTGGAGGTTACTACGTAGGCCTCCTCCGGGACCGCCGCCGGTGGCGCTGCCCGACATTGACGATGGTGTTTGCCCCTACCCAACAGGGGGGAACCAGGGGCCTGCCCGCTGCGTTCAGAGAGGGTGGTACGAGTGGACCGTCTTCTGTACTGAGAACTGTAGGATCGAGCGCGAGTATGACCTGTTCTGCCATAACGTGTTGTACTCTATGGGTTATATTCCCTCCATTCCCTTTTGGATGTGCTACCCCTAGTTCTCCCAGCGCCAATGAAAAGTGAACAAAGGGAGTATATAAAATAGACTTGTATAAGGCATGTTGAAGTGTTTCTCCTATATATGCATGCTCATCTCTCTCATGAATGTTGCACTTGTTGTATTTCCCCTATGCGCGCTCGTCTTTTGTTTGGACCCGTTTGCATCAAAGGAAACTCACAAGGAAGTTTAAAGGAATGGATTCCTCCGGAAGTGACACATGTGCTTTAAAAAATCTAGGTTCTATAAATTTTGGCTTCACTAATAATAAAGTTGTATAAATTGCTACTTCTTTACAGGTTTGTAATTAAGTACTACTAGATATAAACACAGTGATATAAACAAGGATTAAAATAAAGCATACGCATAAAATCTCTTCAACCAGCAACACAGTGATATAAACAAGGATTAAATACTAGATATAAACATTAACGAAACCAAACAATAGTGTTCAACATACCATTCCAGGCAACAAACTAATTAATTTGACAGTACTAGCTCTTACGTAATCAAAAAACACAAAATAAACTAACCGGCACATCTAGTCTGCACCACATCTCTTCAAGCAGCACCTTCAGTCTGTCAGCTAGCTCCATGCATCGTCCTGCACCACCACCATGCTTGGGTCTACCTCCATGCATCCTGCATCACGACAACCTTGCTTGGACCACCATCATTGTTTTCAGCAGCGATTAGTTTATGGCATCATCAAATTTGGAGTATTTTTTCTAGATCATTTGGGGCCGAAAAAATAGTTAACACGCTATATATGAGGAGAAAGATTAGGATATTATATGCTACCTGCGCCGTGGACAACATATCCGACGCTTCATTCTGGTCGCCAGGATCATTCTGCCCCAAGTCATCTGGGGCAGCAAGCGGAGGACCTTGATCATCAAGAAAATATATATTATTGGATGACCAAATATATCTCTCAACGAAAAGAGAAAATTAACTCTTGTTTGCATCCTCTCAGGTATCGCAACTGCGCGCTCAACGAGGGCGATGGGAGTTCTGGTAATGATGACACTGCGTATAGGGGCAGAGGGCGAGTGGTAATAAGTACTTCTAGCCGGTTCCAGCCATTGCATCACAAAACAAGAAAAGAAAAACATTAAAAACAAGAAGAGAAAAACAACATTAGGACTGGATTAATCTGCATCAATCGATTTCCTGTTTTGCAGTTTGGTTCTCCACGGTCGGATGGACAGAGTCCTCCAACTTAAAGGAATATGAACTCGTCGGTGGCCCCGGTTTACTCCAAACCGCGGTTTGCATCCTCTCGGTCCCAACGGCTCAACGCATCCCATCGGCATAAGAGAAAATTAACACGTGTATGCCACACGTCCGACTACCGAGCCTTAATGCTTTGTCGTGATCGTATGATGGCCGGACATGCATGCATGCTTTTGAAAGAGAGCCAGCAAGGTCTCCATCATGTTTCATGCATGATTGATCACTTGTTGATGAGGATTTGTGATGTTGATTTTCTTGTTTCATGATGACATTTCTCTTGTTTTGTAATGTTCTATGTTACTGAACTCAATATTGTTTGTCTATTCCATATGTTATTTTCTTCTCTGTCTGTTGTCTAATGAACTACGTACTCCGTATTTGTGTGTGTAACATGCATGTGCAAGACCTCGATCCACGATCATGTTAAATTGATGGTGTTATACAAGTGTTTTCTCTTTTTGTTGAAAAAAACGATCGTCATGTTTATTATTTGTATATTATTAATTAATATACATTAGTAAAATAAAGAATTCATATATAAATAAATATTATCATATGAAATATCAACATGGATGGTCCAATCCAACCTACGAAACAAAAACATTTTGATCGTCCAGTACATCCAATGAAACATCAACTAGCATGGATCGAGATCCAGTATACAAAAACATGGATGATCCTATCGAATCCAACTTCTTGGGGCCCACAATTGAGATTTTCACAATTGAAACTTCACTCCGTGCGCCCAAAATTCCAGTCCCGCCCATTTGTAGCTAGCCACGACGAATATATAAATGTGTGTCTACCTCTAATCCCGCATTGGCTTCCGTTCCCGACACACATGTTCTCCTCTTAGTGCTTTGTTCCAAACTTGCATTCCTAAGAAATTCCCGTGTGAGTGGTGGTGGTGACTGTGGGTACAACATCGAGCGACCAAGTTTGATGGGCTCTACCGAACCTCTTCGTCGCCGACCCCGCCCTGTGACATCCCGGACTCCAGTTTTGTGCTACGTAAATTCTACACGATCCATGCCGTCTTTCTATAGAGCTACTCCCCCCTTATCGCTTTAGTTGTCGTCCCAACAGCTGCAGCCAGTTCATTCCTAGTTGTCGTCCCAACTCCTTATATGCTCTTATGTTTCATGAATGTCTAGTATAAAATCTGATTAATGGTGCAATCGTGCAATCAACTATCCCCAATCATTAGATCTGCATCCTATAGTCGATTCATCTTTTTATTTTACCCTAGCATCTGATTGCATTCTACTTGTTTCCATATATAAAATTCACTACACCTCTGCCCCGAAATAAATGTCGCTCTGACAGTTTATGGTAGTGTATTTGTAGTACATTTCCATGTCAGGAAAGATAACTATTAAAAACCACATGTACTATGTAATTTCTTGATTTTGAAGTAAATGACGCCAGGGTTATCTTATCAACCACTCCCAATGTTGTACTCTCATTCCTGTGTTCCAAACTTGTATTCCTAAGATTTTCAGTTCCCACGGTTTATACACATTTTTCTTGTTTTTCTTTCTCAGATTGTACGGTTTTTTTTCCTACTTCATTTCTAATTCTTCCGTTCAAAACAAACATTTTCAGTTCATAGCAACCACACTGCCCGATCTAAAATACACATCCTCATATAATCTGACGTTATCACTGTAACTTACTATATATACTCTTTACTTTAGGAACAAGACACCAAACCATCATGTCGTCTACAAGTAATCGTGATGGGCAACAAGCACCTAGTATAACTATAAATGTGTTTACTATCAAAATACACATATTTATAACATGTTAATTCCTCTGCACCGTATGCAGAGAATATTGCAGCACCTGATGCTCAGGAACCCCGAGATTCGTCATCCCATGCTGGTACTACGAGTATAAATATGTACCGGGCTCTACTAAATATTTTAGCATTGCGATTGTAGTTTCTTAGTCCCAGTTAACAGTTAATCAGTATATGTGATGGCGTTATTTATTGATGCCTACACACGCACGATGGGCTCTCTCGCCGCCGGCCACTCCGGCACAGGCGACCACACCCTGCTGCTGCTCACTTCAGTGTCCTCCCTGACGCGTCTCCCTCCACCATCACCACGTCCCATCCTTCGAATGTCATGATGGCCTCGCCGCCCGCAAACCCCTGTCGCCGCCGGTCACTCCGGCACCGGCCGGCGCCCACGCCCTGCTGGTGAGTATATGTGATGGCGTGATTTATTGATGCCTACATGCGCACGCTGGGCTCTCTCGCTGCCGCCACTCCGGCACCAGCAACCACGCCCTACTGCTGCTCACTTCAGTGTCCTTAGAAACGCGTCTTCCTCGACCATCGCCACGTCCCATCCTTTGCATGTCATGATGACCCCGCCGCCCGCAAACCCATGTCACCGCCGATCACTCCGGCACCGACCGGCGCCCACGCCCTGCTGGTGGTCACTTCACTCTCCTCCCTGACGCGTCTCCCTCCATCTCCACGTCCCATCGTTCACGTGCCATGATGACCCCGCCGCCCACAAACCCCTGGCCATTACGGCATACCTACATGCTATGCCCCATATGACATGGCATACCCTGGAAAAAATAGTCCAATGTCATTAACCCCTGTCCACTAAGAAATGTTAGTATCATATAGTTTAGAGATGCATGTACATGAGGGTTCATTGCTGCTTATATGATCTCAATTCCATTTTTACACTGCCAAATGCGTTACTGATGTCTGGTAATTAATGCAAGATTATATTCATGTATCCGTTCTAACATGCAGAGCAAAATATCAGTATGCAATCCACCTAAATTTAATTCCTAGATCTGCCACACTTTCCTCCTAGCCTCGAGACTTGCTCCGGGGTGATATCAATGGACGCAGATCACCTGACTTATACGTTTTTACTGCACGCGATGCAGTAAAGATCCAACGGAATCACACTGTTGGATCTTTACTGCATCGCCTGCAGTAAAAACGTAAGTCACGTGAGATCACCGGTGTGATCTGGACGTCGATCCTCAGACTTAAATGTGGTCACTGCACTGCCAGACCGAACCCTAGCTTTGTTAAACGTCGCAAGCTGCCCGCCTCATCTGTGTGGCATCCTCTACCTGCTAATACCGCTGACATCCATGACTCGCCCTGCCACCAATTCGCCTCGAGACGCGCTCCTGCTGATGTCGGTCAGACCGAACCGGCAGTACTGCAGAGGATGAGCACCCGGCGAACCCTCTCTTTCTCTAGCATCACCAGCTACTGTCTTGCCTGCTTCGTAGCTGGACTAAAAATCCCCTGCAGTACTACAGGTGCTGTAGCGCCACTGACTACTGCTTGATGCCTGATTGTAGGGTATGAACAGAAACAAAGAAGTCAACAAGTCGATGCATTGCCCAATATGGAGCAAAATGCTGTTGCGACGCGGTGTTCCCACACTCGTATTTGTCGCACTCGTCCTGAAGATGGTAAACATCATACTTCTTCTTCTTTCACACTATTTGTACATGATACTAGGCCTGGTCAGTTGCTAATTTTCTTTAAACATTTACCGTTTAAATGACACTAACTGAAGGAAAGAAGTTTGGAAGAAGGGTGGCTAAAGGACTTAAGGTTGCTAAATTGCGCTATCTAGCATCTGCAAATAGAACGAATGATCAGAATCGGAAGCTACAAATTCAGTGGTCCGATAGGTTGGGTGCTGCGGTTGGTCCTAATCAGCGGAACTTTGTCGATGATGTGGTTATTACAACAAAAAAAATGCATCCCTCGCTGGTGTAAGGAAGTGGGCAGAGGTTGGCGATACTTCGAAGAGCGATATAGTAAGAGACATTCTGGTTAGTGTTGTGACACCCCACATAAGTATTTTTTTCTAGCGACCTCCATCTTGTACGTTTATAACAATGTGATATACAATGTACAGAATACCTGGGACTTGGAGGACATAGATGATACCAGAAGAAAAATATTGAAGATTGCTGGTGAGCGCTACAAGGGGTGGCGATCAACATTGCATGCCACCTATAAGAAGTATTAGATCGATGAGGAATGTATACAAAACAAGCCTGTTGACGTAGAAGATTCCAATTGGTTGGCACTTATGGACTATTTTGGGTCCGAGCGATTCAAGGTCAGCTAGCTTTCTAATACCTTCATATCCTACAAAAACTATTTGATAACACCCATTCGTGAAATTAATTCTTAAAATTGCAGTCAATAAGCAGAACCAATTCACGAAATCGAAGTACTCAAAAGACAAAACACTTGCTTGGCTCGAAATCCTACGCCCAACTTAGTTACGAGAAGGTATGAAAACTAAATCATGCTTTTACTTTGCACTGCAATCATTCAATCAAATTTTACTTGTATTTGATGTAGCGAGACCAAGAGACCGGAAAAGAACCCGATGACATAGAACTGTGGGAGGCAAGCCATGTGAAGAACGGTCAATGGGCAAACGAGCAGGCAGAAGTTGTACATGTGAGAAACACTTCAAATAGTCCCCATTTAAATAAATATTTGCAATGTACATGTGACTTTTCTTTTTGTATATAGACCCAGGCACGTGCCCAAATCAACGTCAAGGAAGCTGAGCTGGGAGTCCCAATCCCACATGAGGAAAGAAACAACATCTTCCAGCTTACTTATATATTCGCAACCGGTTCTGGAGGATCACAGTTTCGGGGGCATGGTTATATGGCTAAACCTAATGTTTCTAAAAGACTGCGTATCCAGATGTCTGACCAGCTCGGCGAGCAAGTTCGATCCTTGCAAAATAGAAATGAAGACCTCAGCTCTCAGGTGCAAGAGTTGGAAGGAAGAAATGATCATATGACCTCCCAGATGGATGGCTTCGTCCAGGCAAATGAACAGCTCAACCAGGAAGTCCAGGCTTTACATGATCAGATGGCAGCCAATTCTGCACGGCAAGAAAAGGAGCTAGCAGACATGCCCAAAATGATGGAGAGCTTGCAAAATCAACAACGACTAGTAGCAACTCCACAAAAGGCTCCTGCTCACACCAAGTCGAAGCTGGATGTTCAAGAAACTATTCCTAGTACTACAACTCGTCGCGTTGCTATTTTAATGGGTGCAATGTTGCAAACTGAAAAAATTGTAAATAACATCGTCTCGCAACGATGCAAGGGTCCTTGAACGTTGCATCAATTGCTGGATGTTTGTTGTTAAGTCGACAGACGTATCATGTGCGAATAAATTGATTCTGTTGCCACTAATTTTCAAACCTGGTGCATTAGGATTCTAGTGCCGCTAATTATAAAATGTGGAATTAACAGATTATTGCGTTGAAAATAAACTGTTGCAATAGGAAGCTGGCTATTGCCACAAATTACAAAATGTTGCACTACAAACATTTGGCTACGACCAAAAAAGCGTTGCACTAGACTGCTATTGCCACCACTCAGAGAACGTCGCATTACGACCCTGTTGCAACAGATTTGAATATGTTGCATTACGAACCTATTGCCACACATCAGAGGTCGTTGCAATACAATACTGTTGCCACGGTTTTGAAATCGTTGCAATACCGTACTATTCACCATGAACGTGAAATCATTGCAATACCGTATTATTGGCCACGGCTGTGAAATCATTGCAATACCATATTATTCGCCACGAGTGTGAAATCATCGCGATACCGTACTATTCACCACATAAGTGAAATTGTTGCAACACCGTAGTATTCGCCACGAATGTGAAAATGTCACGATACCATATTATTCGCCACGAGCGTGAAATCGTCGCGATACCGTACTATTCGCCACGGATGTGAAATCGTTGCAACACCATACTATTCGCCACGAATGTAAAAACGTTGCCATACCATACTATTTGCTACGGATGTGAAATCGTTGCAACACCGTACTATTCGCCGCGAATGTGAAAACATCTCGATACCATACTATTCGCCACGAGTATGAAATCGTCGCAATACCGTACTTATCGCCATAGATGTGAAATCGTCGCAAATAACATATTATTCGTTGCAATACGTTAAATCGTCGCGATACGTTAAACCGTTGCAATACCATACTATTTGCCACGAACGTGGAGTCTTTGCAATACCATACTTTTTGTCATGAATGTGGCATTGTTGCAACACCGTTATTTTCATTGCAATACGTTAAATCGTCACAATACGGTAAACTGTTGCAATACCATACTATTTGCAACGAACGTGGAGTTGTTGCAATACCATACTTTTTGCCACGAACGTGGCATCATTGTGACACAGTTATTTTTGTTGCAATACGTTAAATTGTCGCAATACGTTAAACCGTTGCAGTACCATACTATTTGCCACGAACGTGGAGTCGTTGCAATACCATACTTTTTTCCACGAATGTTGCATCATTGCAACACCGTTATTTTCGTTGCAATACGTTAAATCGTCGCAATAAAATAAACCGTTGCAATACCATACTATTTGCAATGAACGTGGAGTCGTTGCAGTACCATACTTTTTGCCATGAATGTGACATCGTTGCAACATCAATATTTTCGTCGCAATATGTTAAATCATCGCAATACGTTAAACCATTGCAATACCATACTTTTTGCCACCAACGTGGAGTCGTCGCAATACCATACTCTTTGCTACGGATGTCAAGTCGTCGCAATAACCTATTGCAACGGCTGTTATCACCACAAGTCAGAAAAACTATCGCGACGTTCTATTTCGTTGCGACAACAACCTATCGCGACAAATTTCGACCTATTGCAACAATTTTTTTGTCACAATAAACCGGAATCCTAGTAGTGATAGCACAATCATAAATACTATTCCTACCACATACATGGAATCCACAATCAAACAAGAAATGCTTCATCCAAGTATATGAACAATAGAAGACAATAGATATCATCTTTATTATGAATAAAGTCACAAATACAAATACAAATAGGAATATAAAAGCCATACCTTTCCCAATTGGGAAGAGACTCCCTCTACTCCTCTCCTACTTGGACCATGGACTAGAGACTCTCCTCTCTCTAGCCTATACTCCTCTAAACCTATGAAGAGTAGTAAATACAAAGGAACAATACTCAAGTGGTGTGTGTTGAAGTGAGGGGTCCTATTTATAGCTTGGAGAAGGGTCGGTTCCCGCCACCATAAGTGCGAGAATCAGTCACACATGACCTCTTCAAGTTGGGAGGAGCCAACACGTGATGTCTGACCGCGTTTGGCGCCAGGACCTAGTCGGCTGACTAGTGGGGTCGGCTGACCTGGTCATGGCCCCGTTGGGGCTGTGCTTCCTCCAGGTCTCTGCCAGGTGGGTCCCATTCCTTTATATGGGTGCTACACCGTTGGATGGCCTCAGATACTTCTGTTTGTTGGCCATTTGATCCATGTGTTGCCACATGTCAACGCTTGATTGGCTGGAATGATATTTTATAGGATCCATCCCCTTGTTTCACTTCAATTCTGCATAAAATCCCTGCATGCACCATTTTCTCCAACGACAGGTGGAAATAGGTTAAATAGAAAGGTAATGTGTGCAAGAATGACAATTCCTTCACATAATTGAGTTATATTCACGGGTGAAATTGGTATATAAAAGTCATCAACAATGGTTATGTTATAGATTTTTGTTATAGACTAGCTAAACAACAAAAAAAGGAAAGAATGCAAGCTATATCTCATAACTCTCATGCAAAATTTTCTGCACATGCTGAATCGAAAGTTACAAACATGCAATCTGCGGTAATGAGTCAAAAACATGCAAAGTTTGCTCCCAAACCTACTATTTTTCGTGCTGCACATGTAACACCTCATATGTCAGTGGTTGGGTACAAGAATCCTCAAACTTTGTCTCATAAACATGTTGTCCTATCTCAGCTTTCGTGTGTTATTTCTGCTAAACGTTGTGTGACTCCGTACTGAATTCTTAAATGCCTTTTGACTAACCCCAGTATTGAGTCATCGACATATTGTGCTTCTATGTAGGTTACATGCTTGAGGAAGGAGAACATTTGGATTGTGGATTAAGGTTGCTCACGCCACATGACCGGTAACAAAGATTGGTTCTCCTCCCTGTCATTTGTGTCACGGGTAAAAAATGTTATTTTTGCTGATAATTCTTCAACTCCTATAGTTGCTATGGGTTTGTTTAGAGTAAATAATCACTACACATTGAACGATCTGGCACTTGTTAAAACTTTGAAATGCAACTTGCTTTCTGTTTCACAATTGCTAGATGAAAATCTGGAAATTATTTTTACTAAAAATTGTTGCAATGTTGTAGATTCAAATGGTGAGCTTATTTTTAATATGTCTCGGTTTGGAAGAGTTTTTAAAGCTGATTTTGATATGTCATCCTCTAAGCATAGGTGCCTAGTTTCTAATGATTCAAAAGACTTATATTTTTGGCATCGTAGACTTGGTCACGTAGGCTTTGATCATCTCACGGGTGTTAGTGCTCTTGATCGCAGACGTGGGCCGCCTAAGCTTAAAGGGGACAAAGAAATTGTGTGCTCTTCTTGTAGAAATGGTAAGATGGTTACAGGTTCACATGCTCCTCTCACAATGACCATGACAACTGAACCGGGACAACTTTTGCACCTTGACACCTTAGGTCCTTCACGTGTTCAATCTTTTGGATGTATGTGGTATGTTCTTGTGATTGTTGATGATTATTATAGATACTCTTGGGTTTATTTTATGGCATATAAGAATGAATCTTTTAGTCACTTCCGAACTTTATTTCTTAGATTATCAGTTGATCACCCAAGATCTTTAAAAGCAATTAGAAGTGATAACAGAACCTAATTTAAAAATCAATTGTTTGATCACTTTTGTGCTCAAAATGGAATAGATCATCAATTTTATTCACCCTATGTACCTCA
This sequence comes from Tuctoria greenei, assembly GCA_036927565.1. Classification (NCBI taxonomy): domain Eukaryota; kingdom Viridiplantae; phylum Streptophyta; class Magnoliopsida; order Poales; family Poaceae; genus Tuctoria; species Tuctoria greenei. Next base: position 124,412,419 of record JAYESD010000006.1, read on the forward strand.
ACAAAATGGTGTCGTAGAGAGAAAGAACAAAACCTTAGTTAAGATGGCTAGGACTATGCTTGATAAATATCAAACTCTTAGGAAATTTTGGGCTAATGCAATTGCAACCGCTTCTTATGTCTCAAATCGTGTTTTCTTGCGTGCTAAGCTAGGAAAAATACCATATGAACTTCGGTTTGGACATAGGCCTAGTGTCACACACTTTAGGGTCTTTGGTTGTAAATGCTTTGTTAACAAATATGGTAATCTTGATAAATTTGTACCTAGATTTGTTGATGACATGTTTCTTGGTTATCCATCTCATATTAGAGGCTACCTTGTGCTTTTACTTGACACTAACAAAATTGTGGAGACTTGTGAGGTTTCTTTTGATGAAGCTAGCCCAGGTACTAGCTCTAATATTGCAGGTCAAGATGCATATCCGCAAGGGGAGAGTATTTTCATTGAAGATGAGAAAGAAGTGGTGCTGCTGCCCAAAAATTCAGCAGCTAATGACATTGATCACACTACTGATTTTGCACCACAACCAGCACCAACAACTACAGTAGCTAGTACATATCGTACTCAAGCCACAAGTTCTTCGATATGTGATAGACATGAAGAGAAGAAGAATTTTGTGAAGTGTCTAACTCCCCGCCGGGTCCTCAAAAGTCATCCTCCACAACAAATTATTGGAAGCTTGCACGAATGAGTCACACGATCCAGGTTTTGCGATCCAAACTCTCATGCTCATTCTGCTTTTGTTGCTTCTTTTGAACCTAAAGATATATCACATGCACTCGCTAATGAATCTTGGATTATTGCCATGCAATAAGAGTTAGAAAATTTTGAAAGAAATAATATTTGAAAACTTGTACCTCCACCTCGAGGTCACACTTTAATTGGAACTCAATGGGTGTTTAGAAATAAATAAAGTGAGGATGGGGTTGTGGTTAGGAATAATGCTAGGTTGGTTGCTCAAGGTTTCACACAAGTTGAAGGTCCAGATTTGATGAAACTTTTGAATTATATGAATAACAGAAATCAATCCTCACTTGTATTAACTTCATGAGTGAAGAGATAGCTCATGTTGACAGATTAGAAGCCATAAGAATTTTGTTAGCTTTTGTTGCATCTAAAGGTTTCAAGTTATATAAAATTGATGTTAAAAGTGTTTTTATAATGGCTACATTGATGAGGAGGTTTATGTCAAGCAACCACCAGGTTTTGAAAATCCAGATTTTCCTAATCATGTTTACAAACTGTCTGAAACCTTGTACAGTCTCAAATAAGCCCCTAGAGGATGGAATGATAGGTTAAAAACATTCTTACTTGAAAAATGGTTTTACCATGGGCAAAGTTGATAGAACACTTTTTTTGTAAAAGCATGGCAATGACTCATTATTCGTTCAAGTGTATGTGGATGATATTATCTTTGGTTGTGCTTCTCATGATCTTGTGTCCAAGTTTTCAGCAATGGTGAGTTCTGAATTTGAGATGAGTATGATGGGAGAACTCACGTACATTTTGGGGCTGCAGATCAAGCAAACCAAAGAGGATACTTTTGTTCATCAAACAAAGTATACGAGAGACCTTCTTAAGTGCTTCAACATAGACAAAAGCAGGACATCAATGGGAACAACAACGACACTTGAACTTGATGAAGATGGTGACCCGGTCAATCAAAAAGAATATAGAAGTATGGTTGGATCACTTTTGTACCTCACGACATCAAGACCGGATATACAATTCAGCATATGTCTTTGTGCATGATTTCAAGCTTCCCCACGTGCTTCACACCGTTAAGTCGTCAAAAGGATTCTTAGGTACCTACATGGAACTCAAGAATTTGACATTTTTCACCTTCTTCCTCAACTATTACTTTGAAAGCTTTTTCGGATGCTGATTTTGAGGGTTGTAGGATTGATAGGAAAAGTACTTCGGGTGCTTGTCATTTTCTTGGTAATTCACTTGTTGTTTGGTCCTCTATAGAAAATAAAATTCAGTTGCACACAATCCGCAACCTAATCTGAATATGTATCTACTTCTAGCGTTTGCTCACAAATTCTTTGGATTGACCAAACACTTAAGGACTATGGGGTTGATCTAGATAGTTTTCCTCTGTTTTGTTATAACACTACTGCCATTTGCATTGCTAAAAACCTGTGCAACATTCGAGAACAAAGCACGTTGACATTAGGTATCACTTTCTTCGTGATAACGTTGAAAAAGGAAACATTGTGCTTCACCATGTAGATACCGAACAACAATTGGCTGACATTTTTACAAAACCTTTGAATTCCACTCGTTTTTGTTTCATTCGTAGTGAAATAGGGGTTACACATCCTCATGGCTTAAATTGAGAGGGAGTTTTTGAAACTCGAGAGGTCTATGTGTGGATCTAAATTTAAAATAATATGAGCATAGTATTTCATACGTATATGACTTTGCGATTCTTTTTACATGTGTTGATGTTTCTTACATCACAGATCATCTCTCAAAAGAGATGAGGTCCGTAAGCGCACAGAAACTATCGTGTAGCATTTCACCCAAGAGTATTCCCAAGGGTGTCGTATTTATCCCAAAGGAAGGCAATGGAGTAAAGTAGACACTACTCTTATGATCAAGCTATGGGATACTAATCAATTATCAAGACAAGGCTAAGTTGATAATAGGGGTAGTGTGACACACACCTAAGCAATCTATTCTAAAGGGTAGATGAGTCCTAATGGAGGTTAGACTAAGGATCGGTGAGTTGCTCCTACAATGCCTCTAATATACATATACATATCCTAGGTTAGGTACTAATGCGCATGTCAATGTTGAATCCTTATGCTAAGTTGTTCAACACATAAGGCATGGGTTTACCCCGAGCAATACTAGGATGACTCCTGCCAAGAGCATGTGGCATAGCCGAACGTGGAGGATTATAAACGACAAATAGGGTTATGACCACCTACTGCCTACCTCTTCAATCCGTGGGTCTACGAGACATCCAACGCCACTTAACTATCCTAGCACCATGCTAGCATATTAAGTAAATACCTTAAGAGCTGCAGCGCAAGCCATCCTAAGGCAATGAACTAAATCATCGTTGAACCAATGTTGAGACATACCATAAGTTATTCATATTAAAATGATCATATCATAACTACTTAGACTGTGGTGGGGGTTTATAGTGTTTATGATGATAGTATAATGACATTAAGGCTTGATCATAAAGACTATTCTTACCACATACATGGAATCCACAATCAAACAAGAAACCCTTTATACAAGTATATGAATAAGAGAAGACTAAAGAAAATATCTTTATTATGCATAAAGTCACAAATATAAGAAAAGATACATAAGCCATACCTTTCCCAATTTGGACTTGGGACTAGAGGCTCTCCTCCCTATAGCCTAACTCCACTAAGGACTAAGTGAACCAGTGTATACGATAGAATGATGCTCAAGTGATGTGTGTTGAAGTGAGGGTTGAGGGGTCCTATTTATAGCTTGGAGAAGGGTCTGTTCCCGCCACCAAAAGCGTGTGAATCAGTCACCATTTACTTCTTCAAGCCAGGAGGAGACAACACGTGGAAGTTGACCGAATTTGGTGCCAGAAGCACTTCGGCCGAACCACTACTTCGGTCGAACAGAAAAGTGGACCAATTCCATTGTGCTTTCTCGGGGTGACTTCCAGGTGGGTCCCATTGACTATTATAGGGTGTAGACCGCTGGATGGCCTCATATACTTCTATTTGTGGGTCATTTGATCCATGTGATGCCACGTGTCGATGCTTGATTGGCTGGGATGGTATTTTATAGGATTGCTCCCTCCCTTTTACCTCAATTCCTGCATAAAATGTCTGCATACAAAAATTCTCCAAGGACAAGTGGAAATATGTTAAATAGAAAGGTGATGTGTGCAAGAAATGATATTTCCTTCACATAATTGAGTTATATTGAGGGGTGAAATTGTTATATAATAGCCGTCAACAAACTCCCCCAAGCTTATCCTTTGCTCGTCCCGAGCAAAGTCAAGACTTTAGGGGTATGATTAGGAGTTGCACAACAAAATACTCTACCTATTGTTGCAAAAATTAGCATGGTACTTCACCCATATTAAGTCATTATGGGGCTTATGCCATCTCCTATTCATGGGTGGTTGAAAGATAGAACAGTAATTGGAGCACACATACCCTAGAAATCAAGTTCCACTCAGAATCCTGAGGTTTCAGTTTAGATTTTAAACATCTCAATTTGATTCTCTTGGTCTCTAATTTATGTGTAGTGGAAACATATCCACACCAAGGCATTTTGCCTAAATTCATCCTACCACTAAATAAGGCTTGTATGTGGACCTTGGTAGGGAATGTAGTAGGCATATCTGCATCACATAATATTGCTAAGTCAAAAGAGCAAGCCTTAGGAGAAATCAATTCAAAACAAATTGATTCAAGACTTGTGCATGTGTGATGGAATGGAGTGGATGTGGATGTTTGAGATGACTCCTATCACTACAGGAAACACGAGCACTTACATTGGCCTGATTAACTTACGTCGGCCAGCCGACGAAAGTTGAGTAACTTACGTCGGCCAGAACAAACCGACATAAGTTAAATAACTTCTGTCGGCGGCCGACGTAAGTTAGTAGGCTGACAGGAAAAAACATGAACTTACGTCAGCCAACAACCCAAGCCGACGTAAGTTAAAAGGCCGATGTAAGTTATGCTTAAGTTACGGCGGCCGCTTTAATGGCCGACGCAAGTAAATAAGGCTGACGTAATTATATTAATTACCCGACATAAGTTATGGAATTTAACCTACCTGCGCATGCCTCTCTTTCTCCTTACCCGCGCATCGCTTCTGTCCCTCGCTCCCTCGCCCGATGCCACCGCCTCAGCCACCGCCGTGCCTGCCGCGGCCATCGCTGCCATGTACTACTCCTCCCCTCCCCTCCTCCCCTCCCCTCTGCTCCTGTCCCTGACCGCTGGCCCGGCCCCCCGCCCCCTCCCCGAGCGCCGCCCCCTCCCCGACTGACCGCCGCCAGCCCAGCCCTCCCCGTGCCCTTCCCGAGCACCGCCCCCCCTCCACTCCCCTCTGTGAGCCCCCCCTCCCCACCCCCCTCCGCCCCTCCTGGGCCCTCCCTCCACCTCCCCTCCCCGGCCCCCCTCCCCCTCCCCTCTCCTCCCCGGCCGAGCGCCGCCCCCCTCACCGTCCCTGCGGAGGTCACCCCCCCCCCCCCCCACCCTCCCCCTCCCCTCGCCGAGGCCCCCCTCCCCTCCACAGACCCCCACCCCCACCCCCTCAATTTCAAATTTGATTTTCAAATGAATTGCATTGTTCAAAATTGACTTGAATTGATTTGAATTGAATTGTTCAAATTTGAAATTGAATTGAATTGTTTAAATTATGCTTAAATTTCTTAATTGTTTATTTAATTATGCTTAATTAGTTAATTTTCTTAATTTGCTTACTTTATATTATTTTTATTTAGTTATGCTTAAGTGGTTAAGTTGCTTAATTGTGCTTAATTTGCTTAGTGTATATTATGCTTAATTAGTGTAGTGTAGATTATGCTTAATTGGTTTCTGACGAGGGCGGCGTCGGGGGCGGCCGGCTGTTGGGGCACTTAGGTTCTGTCGTGGCTATAGATGGCCAATAGGCTGTGCTGGGCCAGCCCAGCCCGAGCCCGGCCGGTCTCATGCATGAAAACATTAGGCCCGGCACGGCCCGCAAATTTGCTGTGCCGGGCCGGGCTGGCACGACGGGCCATAAGCCAAGGCCAAGCACGACGGATACCATTTTTCCCTGTCGGGCCACGCCGGGCCCATTCTCAGGCCGAGCGTGTCGTGCCGGCCCAACCGTGATATATATGCAGCGTATATACGGCCCATCGGGCCCAACCTTAGCGTATATAGGAAGTGTGGGTCACGATCGTGACCCGTGACTGGTGACACGAGGTGAATCATTAGGGTTAAGTGTATATGGGCCGTGCGGCCCATTACTAACCCTAAAAGTCTGTAACCAGGTATCTCTCCGCCGCAAGACCCCCCGTTCACATCGCACGTGTTTGTGAGTATGAATAAGACAATGAAAACTCAGAAAACGTATGTTGCGAGTATTGTCCTTGACTCACAACATCCGTAAGTGCCCCCCTTTGCACTTTAAGAACTGCACAGGATCGGGGGGTGTAGTGTTAAATATGTGGTGTTATGCTGCCAAAATTTCGTGATTTGTGAGACGTAACCTAACATGTATACCGTTTGCGGGCTAAGCATGCTGTGCCAGCTCGAAGCCCGACCAATCTGTGGTCACCTCCTCCGCAGCTTCTTCGCCAACAGTTTTGTCAGCTCGTCGTAGACCTACCGGGGTCCTCACCTCGCCTCCTCTAGACGAGAGTCTAGGAGTCATCGCTCGTCGGGCTTGCCTGAGGTGTTGGAGGCGAGGGAGGGAGCTGAGGGCGGCCGAGCGGGGTCTGAGGTCAAGCCCGAGCATGGCCCGTGTCGGGCTTCGAGCTGGCCCAGACCTAGTTCACTGTCTCTCTCATTATTTTCTCTATCGTGCATAAATTAATGAGAAACTACCAGTAATTTGTCCGGCTATTAATTGCAGAGTCAAACATGGGCGAAGATCATAGTTGGATGTACACTAGTTGGAAGAGCAGAACTGGTGGTCACTGAGATGAGTGATACGCCAATACAGAAGCTTTTGTGGAATGAGCTTTTTCGTTGTCAAATAGCGATAAGGTGTGGTGCCCATGTACGAAATGCCAAAACAGAACATTTTTGGACAAAGTGAAACTTACGATGCACTTGTGTCGAAACGATTACGTGTCACATTATGAATTGTGGAACTTCCACGGCGAGACAGCTTCTCAAGCTGTACAAGGAGTGGAAGCAGACAATAATGATGCCACGGAGGTTGATATGAGGGATGAGATGCTGGAAGCTATACGACCAGAGCTTACAGAGGACCCTCAAACAGCAGAGGTTAAAATGTTCTTCAAACATCTCAAAGATTCAGAAGAGTCACTGCATGGACACACTAAAATGACAATCCTCAATTTTGTGACTAGACTTATGGCAATTAAGCCAAAGTTCTTCTTTTCTAATAACTGTTACAACAAGCTCATCAATTTGTTCAACGATGCCCTTCCACATCCCAACAAAGTGCCTGAAGATATGTATAAGTCAAAGAAAATTCTTTCCAGTCTCGGTATGAAGTACGAGAAGATTGATGTGTGTCCGTACAACTGTATGCTTTTCTGGAGAGAACATGCCAATGAGAACAAATATTTGAAATGTGGTCAACCAAGGTTTGTCGAAGTTGTTAATAATGATGGTGATACTGTGACGACGTAAGTCGCACGTAAGCAGCTCTCCCAAAGTGGTGGTAAACCACGCGCTCCTTTATGTCTTCGACCTAAAGAAAAGAAAGAAGTTCTCGAATAGTTGCAAAGGTTGAAATTCCCAGATGGTTATGCAGCTAGTCCGAGACGAGCCGTGAATGTGAAAACGGGAAAGCTCATTGGGTTGAAGAGTCATGATTATCACATAGTCATGGAAAGACTTCTGCCTGTTATGTTTCGAGGCTACCTTGACGATGTGGTGTGGAAGGTGTTAGCTGATATTAGCCACTTCTATAGGCAACTCTGTGCTAAAGAAATCACGACAGAGATGATGACTCAATTGGAGAAGGAGATTCTGGTACTTTTGTGTAAGATGGAAAAAAATTTTACTCCAGGATTTTTCAATCCAATGCAACATCTCTTAATTCGTCTTCCATTTGAAGAGAAAATGGGCGGTCCCGTGCAATATAGGTGGATGTATCATATTGAAAGAGCACTAAGATATCTGAAACCAATGGTTGGTAACAGGGCAAGGGTTGAAGGTTGCATCACTGAAGCTTTTACTCTTAAGGAACTAGGATACTTCTCAAGTGTTTACTTTGCAGAGGAACACAATGTTAATACTTCGGTAATTCGGTACAATATGGATGAGCAACCTTCTTGTAGCTATCTCTCCCTTTTTGCAACAACATGCACTACTGTTGGTAGTTACACTTCCTACGACGTTAGCGAAAAAGAAAGGCGTGCTGCTTTCTTGTACATGTACGCTAATATGGAAGAAATGAATGAATATTTCAAGTAAGTGTTTCTCCTACACTTAGGCTTTTTACCATCTTTTCCAACACATGTATTCTAAAAGGTTCTCTTTTCGTGTAGTATGTTCGACAAGCAAAATTGGAGACATAGACATCAACCCACGAGCAAGCAAATAGAACAGATACAACGGGAAGGAATAAACGGGGGATCTAATTTTCTTTCCTGGTTTCGAGATCATGTAACGTTTTCTTGTTAATTTATCAATGTTAACAACGTTTTCTTGCAACTTAAGAATGCTTACATTTTCTAATAACTTCATATCTTGGACAGTGCAAAAAAGATGCCAACGTCCATGAAGATTTGCGACAACTATCATGTGGAGTGGTTAATGTTAGAAGCTATGGTCGATATGACGTCAACGACTTCCGATTCCGTACAACTCAATTTGAATCTCTTTGTCCTCTCGCGGCAACATGTAATACCGTAGTTGTGATGAGGGCAGTCGATTCGCAAGAAAATGAAACTCAGTGCTACGGAATTATTAAAAGAATCCTTGAATTCACTTTTGTCGGAAACAAGACAATTTGAGCAGTATTCTTTGACTGCGAATGGTTTGATTCCATTCGTGGAATTCGAGTAAACAAATTTGGCATGGTCAAAGTAAAACACAAGGAACGGTTGAAATGATTCGATTCATTAGTTATTGCACACCAGGTAGAGCAAGTGTACTATCTACCTTATCCATGCAATAAATTCAAAGCTTGGTGGGTTGTACATAAGGTGAATCCTCGTGAGCGGTTATACGCTCGAGGAGATGATGGTTATCATGAGGAAGCTAAGGCTGATGTGGTCTACCAAGAGGAAGAGTTGCCAGACTCCTTCTCAGTCGAGCCTGGTGTAGGACTCGATGACTTAGTTGGAGACGCTCAAGATATCGAGGCTGGCACAGAAGTGGAAACAGAATCAGAATCGGAAACTAAAGATATCGATGACTTAGTCGAACATGCTGATTTGCGCAACCGAAAATGATATGCGAAAGAAGAAGACCGATGGGCAGTTTTAAGGAGTAGGGTGCATGACCGTGATGTTGATGAATTTTGAAGTAACGTTTTATTCATTGACTTAACATTAATTTTATATATTATCTTTGCATATTAATCATTTATTCATTGCAACAGGATGTCGTCGTCAAAGGGGAAGGTGAAGGGGAAGGGGAAGCCAGTGAGAGGGTTTGAGCCACCACGAGACCCTTGCTCAGGGACCTTGTTACCTTTGAGCCGACGTTCCCTCTTTCTGGTGCACGCTCCACCCTTAGTTCATGTGTGCTTTCAGCGGACGGAGGTAAATTTTAGTTTACAATAAAGTTATTTTACAAATTGCAGTTAATAATAATTATTTATTATCAATCTTTTTATTTTGTGCAGTCTGACTCAGAGTCTTCTGAGTCCGAGTCAGAGGCTAGGGGGCTGCTACAGGAGCCCGAGTCAGAGGCGGGGCCGCTACAGGAGCCCTCTAGCGCTATCCTCCCTTCGGAGCCGGCTAGCGCTAGCCTTCCTCTACAGCTGGCTACCGCTAGCCTCCCTTTGGACTCCGGTGGTTCTGCAGAGCCTTCAAGGTCACAGGACGCGACAGCGTCGTAGCAGAGGCGACGGACGAGAAGGACCCACTTTGCGGCTCCTCCTCCGGTTACTTCTCAGCAGACCACGATCCGTCCTGTCGGTGACAGGTAAAAACTGTATATAGTATATTGAATATTAGATGTTATTTTCCTTACTTTATGATTTAATATATTTTGCAGATGTTGGTACGACTTTTCGTTCACGGGGGCCGAGAAACACCACAGGCAAGTTAACGGTGTCATGGGTGCTATCGTGAAGTTGCACTACCCCAATATCATTGATGGTTTCCCTGCCCTATCGTGGTATGACTACGCTCGTGTCTCTCACCCGGTCCACGGCATGGCTCAAGGAGCCCTGTGGCACAATTTTATGGTAAGTTTAACTGATTTATTTTTTCAACTCATTTAAATTGTTAATGCATATCACATAAATGTTTGTTTGATTAAAGCTGAGGTACCAAGTAGAGGAACCGGGCATGGAGGACCACACGAGACGCGTGTTCCATTACAACGCTCGGAAGCTCACGACAGCGGCGTTGTCGAACGCCCAGATTCAGACCGTCAACGCGTACTACAAGCGGCACCCCCAGGAGCAGGAGCAGGAGCAGGAGCAGCAAAGGGGTCCATTTAGGAAGGACTCCGATGCGTACTTGACAGAGGAGAAGTACGCGGAGGTAATTTTTTAATATTGTTAAGTATTTTACAACATCTGTGTATGTTAACTGCATTGATGAAAAATTAAATATGTGCAGGTTACTATTTCCTGGTTGTAGGGTAACACCGAGGCATACTTAGCTCTCTGTTGGTACTGGGCTTGTGACACGTTCATCAATAAGTCCACAAAGGATAGACAGTGCTGCATGGGGTCCGACGACAAGCACAACTATGGCGGCGACGGCTACTTGCGTTTGGCTAAACGCATGGTAAGTAATTTTTCAATTTATTTATGTGTTCCTAATATATTTATCTCACTAACATGGCTATAAAGGAGCGAGAGATGGGTCATGAGCCGACCCCGACCCATGTTTGGAAGAGAGGTCACAAGGGAAGTGACCCTTCTCAGCCAGGGCAGTGTAGTCAGGTTGCAGCCGACCGACTGGTAGGTTTTCAAAATTCATCAATTTCATTATAACTAATACTATTATTGACATGCTTACAAGATTTATTTATTTTGTATGCAAAGTACGCGCGGGAGGTCGCGAAGATACACAGTGCGGATTACGATTGGGAAAGCGCGCCGATCGACCCCCAAGCCGCGTACAAAAGCGGAGGCGGGAAGGCCCATGGACGGTGAGTTGTTCATGTGTTTCATTTCTTTTTCAATTTATCTTCTTCTACTTAGTGTTTTCATTCTTTTGAAGGTTTGCCTTTTTTGATATAGTTGTCGACTCGGGGTCGACGTGACCTTTGAGAAGCGCTTCATCGTCGCAGGCCTCGTTCGTTGGGACCACCAGTGGTCGTCTCTCGCAAACCCAGCTGGAGCTCCTCGCTTTGAAGGAGACGTTGACACAGACCCAGACAGAGCTGGAGAGGTCGAGAAAGGAGCAGCGGAGGACGGCCTTAATGATGGCCCAGATGCAAGCGGCAGTGGTGGTAAGTAATTTAAAGTACTGTAGTTAAATTTCATAGCATTTCAATAACATATATCTTCTAATATTTTGCAATGGCAGGCTCTTGCTCGACACAGCGGTTAGAATATCGAGATTCCTACGCTTTCGCCGCAGCAGACACCGGAGCAGGTGATAAACTCTTTCTTTAATATTGTGCTAAGCTTCTTAAATGAATTATCCACCCTTTCACATTCTAGGAGTCACCAAGATCATATCCTTTTGTTGGGACGAACAATTGCTATGAAATGAACTTTACTTCTAGAGTGTACACCTTTACAAAGTTTTACCTCCACTTGTTGCTTGCATGCATCACTTAATATCAAAATAACCATAACATCATATGCAGTAAGTGGAATTTGGTAAAATTTGTTTCATTTCATAGTATGTGATAGTTCATGCTTTAAATGGATCGATTGAAGTATAATATGGTTGTGCAATTCTTTACAAGGCTAATACAGGGAATATATTTGGTTCTTTTGCAGGGTTTGGAAAATGCGGCTCAAACTCCTTCGCCACATCCACAGGCACCTGGAGGAACGCGCTGAGAAGACTCGGCTCCAGAGGTAGTGGAAGGGCAAGCGTGTAGCCAGGTAAATGGTTTTGAAACCGTTTTGTGTTGTTGTGGATGTTTTGAATGTTTTGTGGATTATTTTGTGATCTGTGTACTGTATAAACTATTTGTTCATTGTTTTGTGATCTGTCTGGAGCTCGCAATCCTGCGAGGTAGTCAGTTTCAGTTTTTTTTTAAAAAAAAATGAAAACTTAACTTACGTCGGCTATGGCCAAGCCGACGTAAGTTAGCTCAGTTTAACTTACGTCAGTTAGACCATACCAACGTAAGTTGAACCACTTAACTTACGTCAGTTTTGCGCAACTAACGTAAGTTATGCCGCTTAACTTACGTCGGCCAGCAGCAGCCGACGTAAGTGCTCCGGCCCAGCCCACGGCCCATCCCGGTAAATAACTCACATCGGTTGTCAGATACTAATGTAATTAAGTAACTTACGTTGGCGGCCGACGTAAGTTACCTTAATTATGTCCAAACTGCTTCGTCGGCCAGCAACCAACGTAATTAAGGGAAAACCGATGTAGCTAAGTAACTTACGTCGGTTTAGGACTTAATTATGTCAGTCCTGGCCAACGTAATTGCTCGGGATTCCAGTAGTGTATGTATGTAGACTCTCTTATTTTGCAGGGATGAAACATGGCTACTTTTCTTCTTCTTCTTTTCTCTTTTCTTTTTTTTCTCATGCTATGATGTAAGCATGCATTTTTTTCTCATGCTTATGATGTAAGCATGCATTTTTTTCTTTTTCTTGTAGCCATGTCTTCTACTCCCTTTTTATGCAATAAACTTGGAGAGAGTACTCAGCATGATGGGTATGGAGTTTCTCTTTTTATTGTGGAAGGATGGTATGATGGAATTTTGCTTACTTCTAGTGTAGAAGTATAGAATGTGCAAGTGAAGTCTTGAATTCAAAAAGTAATGAATGAAATCTCACATAGGTCTATACTAGTTTGACAAAGCTCAATGTGAAGGCAAATGCATATGCATAAGGTATATCAATGTAATGTATAATATGGCTTTGGTAGGTATTTCCAATCAAATGAGAGTAACATAAATCTTTTTAGAATTTCTCTAGAAATCTAAGTTTCAATTTCAAACTAGAAATAGCAGCCCTGTCACTATATCATATCTCACAACAACTTAGAATTGGATTAAGCTTTTGGTACCCACAATTTCTAATTCAAGGAAAAAGTAATTCTAGCCAATGAAAGCAATATTTTGGAGAGTATTAAGTTGTAAACTAGGGGCATAGAAAAATTAAAACAGAGCAACAATTCATCATTTCATCTATGCGAATTCCAATTCATTCTTACCGCACATCTTTTATTTTATTTTGAAAGCAAATCTACTCTACTTTTTTAAGTTTTCTTTTATATGCAAGGTGGATGATGGGTGAATTGAAAATAAACAAGCAAGGGGTGTGATACAAGTTACCTCAAGTGGGGATCTTCCTCCAAGCTTGTTCTTGTTCAAGGTCCGCGATAGGGGCTAAAACCCTAACGACGGATGTAGGCCATGAGGTTGGCCTAACCTTGTTGCAGCATGGATTTGGCGTTGGAGGGTCGAGTGTCGATGTTGGATTGCTTTCCATGGGTTCCATGAGTGTGGTCGAGGAGAGTGTTGTCGATGTTGCTTATCCACACTTCAAGGTTTCCATAGGTTGGATGTACCTTGTTATTCCTTGGCTAAGGTAGTGATAACTCTTAGCACAAAGGCATGCTGTGCACTCAAAAAGCGTTGAGTGTGCTCCGTCATTCTTTGGCTAAGGTGTATCATACCTTCTTGCCATAAAGGGATAACTTGTACCTCTCATGCATTGGGTGTGATCTGTCATTGCTTTGTTAAGGTAATGATAACCGTTAACCACAAAGGAGTGACTTGTACCCAACATGTGTTGAGTACGATCCGTTATTCCTTGGCTAAGGTACAACACACCTATAACCACATAGGGATGACATGCACTCATCATAGATTGAGTGTGATCCGTTTTTCCTTGACTAAGGTATAAAATACCTTTTAGCCACATAGGAACAACTTGCACCCAATATACATTGAGTGTGATCTTGTCATTCCTTGGTTAAGGTACAACATGCCTTTTAGCCACAGAGGAATAACTTACACCCGATGATGGTGGCAATTCCCTTGAGCTTGAATGAGTGCTTGGAATAGTTGAGAGCATAATGCTCTCACATATTGGTAGCAGTCCATTGGTTGCTCATGGAGGGTTTCCATGTAAATTCTCCGACCTCGTATAGTTATGGTAGACCTTCGAGCTTAATTTCCAATAGGTAGCAACCATCCTAATTTAATCCTTGGCTAAGAGATATTGAAATGGAATCCTCTAGGGATTCCAAGAATCGGATCTTTTGAATGCCTGCATAGTTATATTACTCCTGCAAACTTCCCCTCTATGATAGAGAGGCATGGTTAGCTCCCAATACTTGTACAAATGAATTTTCGGGTTAGGTAACCGAATCTTCATTTGTACACATGGGGAAGAACAAGACCAAAGATGCAATGGGTCCAGTTTCCAATGTATACATGAACAATGTATGAATCATTGCTAGCAGTGGGGCTTTATGGATAAATCAAGTTGAACATTTTCTAAAGCTCCTACTCATAGCAATGCAAGTGATATAAATACACTATATGGATCCCCTCACCTTGTAAAATTTCTAACCATCATAGTTTTTTACAAGAGCAAATGTCATCATTTGGATCATGGCAAACAATATTCTCAATTTTATCCTTTTGAACATTTTTTTAAATTTCTTGCCTGGGAATTTGAAATTTAGTGTTCCATGCATGAATGAGTTTCAAATAAAAATTATGGACATCACTATTCCTAGGTTGCTACATACCAATCTAACCATTAAGTAATTTCATAAGCATTACCTAGGCAGAAAATGTCTAAGTCAATTTTAGCAATGCTTATAAAATTCTAGGTACTTGTTTTAATTTATTTCTATGTAAGGTGACATCCTTTTTGAAGAATCAAAAAGAGTATTGTCAGCACCTACTCCCGTGAGGATGCATAGGCATTGAACGATGAGAAGGTGTAAACCTTCCTTGCCAATGTAAGCAAAAATCATTCAATCCTAATGCAATTCAAATGATGGAAAATTTGAACTTGTACATCAATTGAAGAGCAGTTCGGTTAAAGGTTGTTGTGTGAGAAACAACCATGAATTTTGATGTAGCATTTATGTTCAATGCCTTCTGCCAAGTTGAGGTAGAAGTTGAATGGACTTCATCTTGCTCTTCCATTGGGCCACCATCTTGAGCATTCCTCCACCATGAACTCAAAATGAGATTGATGGAGGGACATGCACTTGACGAGGCCTTCCCACATTTTTACACATTTTGTCTTGGCTGCACTAAAATCAAGAATAAACAAAACAACTAGAAAATGGGTTACGTTAGCCCAAAAGCATGTTGTACCCTTTATCAAATTGTTTTGCCCAACTTGAAACAACTTGCAAGTGCAATGAATATTAAGGGAAATATTTTTGGTTTGAAATAGGAGCATGAATTCAAGTGGTTACACCCAAGGTTCATATCCAAATAAATTTATTTCCAAATTTAAAATTTTATTTTTATGATGGATGGAAATTTTACTTTCCAACATGCAAGTGTAGAAATTCAAACATTCTAAATGCAAATGGGAAATTCAAATATGCAATTTGGAAATCAAATATGAGATAACTACCAATTAACCTATTGGCAAGGACTCACCGAATTTTTAAAGTCCGATGAGTTGGACTTACCTCCGTCCTGTTTGGTGCGATGATTTGCTGTCCAATCCCGGAGTTGAAGATGTGGACAACTTCTCTTGATTGAATTGCCAAATCTCCTTTGGCATGTCAGTTGGACATGAGGACTACATGTTGCCCTAGCCTCTCATCGTCTTGATGAAGACTTATTGATGTAGCGATGGCTTCTCCTCTTGAAGATATTCTCTTGTGAGCATGGTGAGGCTTGTCCTTCTTTTAGGGGTGTCACTTCGACCTTTTTGATATTCCTTCAACCCACACTTTGATTATGGATCAAAAGCTTCATTGGGCATGGTGACATGTGGACTCCACAATCAAACAAGAAACGTTTCATCTATAATGTCACTTGCCCTAGGTTGCATGGGCTTCGTCGAAGGGTAGGAATCCCAACAAGTGATTGTGGGATATCTTGGATCTTGAATGCTCTTTAAGTTTCTTGACCTTGGCCAAGAGTTTCATGCAATTGTTATCTTGATTTCTTGCTTGGCCATGGACAGACAAGATGCTTCATGGTAGGCTAGTTGAACTTAAATCCCTTGAAATCCTCATAGCCTCCTTGATTACAAGGGTGATATTGATTCCACCCTTGACCTCCTTTTAGGTGACAACCATTGGAGTTGTGTTTGAAAGGAAGAATCCTCATGGTTCTTAAAGAAACGATTCCCCAAGTGGCCCATGTTGACATGAATTTTCACAAATCATGTGAATATCCATGGCTTGGATCATCCAAACACTTCTCCATTGGCTTGATCTTCATTATACTTCAATGGTAGGTGTAGTTCATTAGCTAGCATGTCCACCTTGTTAAGTGGTGTGCATGCCAAGCTAAAGGAACTAGAGCACTCTTCAATCCATCCCTTGAGTAGAGACCATATTCTCATCCATGATGAATGAGAATAGGACTCCTTCAGCTCTAGCATCAATATGGTCATGGATTGGTAGAGCCAACCCATGACATGAGTGTTGGATGAAGAGCCAAGTATCCACTCTATGGTGGAGGCAAACCAAGAAGAACTCTTGGAGCCTCCCCCAAGCTTGGGGATGGATGACTTTGGCTCCTAGTGGAAGCTGAAATTCTTCCGCGAAAGGCAATGGTGTTGCCTAGCGGATATTTGTTGAGGTACGCCTTGAATTATCTTGCAGTTGAGCACTTGTGTCCTCGTTGGCCATCTCATGGAATGGGTTAGCCAACACTATCCTGTTTTCACACAAAAGGAGAAAACAAACAAGGGTAATCCTGTATAATAACTACTAGTACCTATAGCTTAATCATAAGTGATAGCTATCCTTCACTTCCTTTGCCTTCTCTCTCCAAAGATATGGGGTCCACAAGCGCACGAAAACTGTCGTGTGGCATTTCACCCAAGAGTATTCCCAAGGGTATCGTAGTTATCCCAAAGGAAGGCAATCGAGTAAAGTAGACACTACTCTTATGACCAAGCTATGGGATACAAATCAATTATCAAGACAGGGGTAAGTTGATAATGTATGGGTAGTGTGACACTCACCTAAGCAATCTATTCTAAAGGGTAGATGAGTCCTAATGGAGGTTAGACTAAGGATTGGTGAGTTGCTCCTACAATGCCACTAATATACATATACATAGCCTAGGATAGGTACTAATGAGCATGTCAATGATGAATCCTTATGTTAAATTGTTCAACACATCGGGCACAGGTTTACCCCTATCAATACTAGGACGACTCCCGCCAAAAGCTTGTGGCATAGCCGAACGTGGAGGATTCCAAAGGTACTTAACTATCCTAGCACCATGCTAGAATATTAAGTAAATACCTTAATAGCTGCAGCACAAGCCATCCTAAGGCAATAAACTAAATCATTGTTCAACCAATGTTGATACATAGCATAAGTTATTCATATTAACATGATCATATCATAACTACTTGGACTATAGTGGAGGTTTATAGTGTTTATGATGATAGTATAATTACATTAAGACTTGATCATAAAGACTATTCCTACCACATACATGGAATCCACAATCAAACAAGAAACGCTTCATCCAAATACATGAATAAGAGAAGACTAAAGATAATATCTTTATTATGCATAAAGTCACAAATATAAGAAAAGATACATAAGCCATAACTTTCCCAATTTGGACTTGGGAGTAGAGGCTCTCCTCTCCATAGCCTAACTCCACTAAGGACTAAGAGAACTATTGTATACAATAGAATGATGCTGAAGCGGTGTGTGTTGAAGTGAGGGGTCCTATTTATAGCTTGGAGAAGGGTCGGTTCCCGCTACCAAAAGCGCGTGAATCAGTCAATGCTGACTTCTTCAAGCCGGGAGGATCCAACATGTGGAAGTTGACCGAAATTGGCGCCATAAGCACTTCACTACTTTGGCCGAACAGAAAAGTGGACCAATTCCACTGTGCTTACTCTGGGTGACTTCCAGACGAGTCTCATTGACTGTTATAGGGTGTACACTGTTGGATGGCCTCGGATACTTCTATTTGTGAGCCATTTGATCCATGTGGTGCCACGTGTTGGCGCTTGATTGGCTGGGATGGTATTTTATATTACTGCTCCCTCCCTTTTACCTCAGTTCCTGCATAAAATGTCTGCATACACAAATTCTCCAAGGACAAGTGGAAATAGGTTAGATAGAAAGGTGATGTGTATAAGAAATGATATTTCCTTCACATAATTGAGTTATATTGATGTGTGAAATTAGTATATAATAGCCGTCAACAACATGCTGAAAGTTCCTACTACATTACTCGTGTTATACATTTTGTAGCTTTTGCCATGACTAGTAATTGGAATAATTACTTGCACTAAATCTAGTCATGATCGACCTTAATTTCTATTTTGAACTTGTTGCAAGTGCTTTTAATAATGAAAAGTTAGTCAATTAGCTATCCACGTGTTGAGCTTTTATGATCAAACAGAAAATTGAGAAAAGATCAAGAGAATATGCATGATCGCACTTCTTCTTTTGAGATGGCTTATCATTGCACTTAGATATGAACTTGGAAAAGGTTGTGTATCACTAAAACCATGTCTTTAATACTACAGGAATTCGTCAACAGGGCATCGGCCATATGAGCATCGGTTGTGTATAGGAACCGACACCCATAAACTAAAGGCGTCAGTTGACCGGTGCTCTTAGCCAACAAAATATGCATAAATGCTTCGGCTGGCGGGACTAATGCCTTTACTGCACTTAAGAGCGTCGGTTCCCCTAAGCCGACACTCTTAAGTGCAGTAAAGGCATCAGTCCCGCCAACCGACGCATTTAAGCATAAGGGTTTTTGTTTTCGCAGCTCTTACGTTGCCAAACCGACGCTCATAACATATTTTTTTATACAGCCTATTTCTTCTCCCTCCCAGGCTGGGGAGCCTCCATTTTGCACAGCACAACACAGATATAACAGTTATACAGCAGCAACATATTCACATATATTTCAAACACAACAACATGGACAAGTTTTAAAAGTTCAAATGTTTCAAGCACAAGCACAACAGTACAAAAATGAGTAAACAAATTCAAATGTCGTTGTAAGAGCCTCCACTCGCACGTCCTTCACTCGCATCTCCTTCACTTGCACCTCCGTCATTGATGTTAAGAAAAACATCACAACCTTCGGGTGTTCCATGACAGGATCCTTGCGATAAATAAATAAAAGAGAAACTTAATAATGTAACATGTTGGCTTCGACTAACATAATAACGTAACTTAATAAAGGAGAAACATTTTGGCTTTGACTAAAACTTAAAAAAGATCTCTCATTTCCTCTCACTCTCCCCATCTCTCCCCCTCTCCCTCACTCGCTCTCCCACTCTCTCTATATATCTTCCCCTCTCCCTCTCTATCTATTTCTTCTTTTCTCTCTCTATCTCTCCCTCTCTCCCTCTCTATGTCTTCCTTTCCCTCTATATCTATCTCTTCTTTTGTCTCTCTCCCTCTCTCTCTATGTCTTCCTCTCCCTCTCTATCTATCTCTTCCTCTCTCGCTCTCTCACTTGTTCCCTCTTTCACTTCATCTCTCTGCTCAGTCTTTCCTTTCCCTTTTTTATATTGTGCTAATTAATATGTGTTGTTATAATGAAAGTATTGTAAAAGGTATACAAGTCATGCATATCACTGCGTCTCCAAGTGATTGGTTCACGAACACATTTGCGATTCGTACCCATTCCAAAGTGTACACACCATGTCAACTCCATCCATCATACATAACCTTACGGTCGTCACTCATTTTTCAGCTTGTACCTATTCACACTAACAAGTCACACATATTTAGAGACAATTAAAAGCTAAACATGCTCACCTATACATACAAATTAAATTATGAAAAACTATTAATCATGCTCACGTATACAAGTTAAACATGTAAATTTGCATGTAATTTGAGGATTAACTATTAATTAAGGTTACACATACACATTAGCTATCAATTAAGTTCACACATACAACATCACATATACAAAGTCATGCACTAAATAAGATCACACATGCATAGAGCTCAAATATACGACCTCAAATGTACAAAGTTTACCTTAGTAACAAATCAAAGACACGTCGTCGGTGGAAGGGGCGCCACAGACGGGGGCGCTACGGACAGAGGGCGCCGCAGACAGGCGCGCCGTGGACGAGTGGCGGAGGCGGCAGGTGGCAGGGACAGGGGCGCCGCCGACCAGTGCACCGCTGACGGGCGACTGGAGGCAGTGAGCAGCGGGGACAGGGCGCTGCCGAGCGGTGCGCCGCAGACGGGCGGCCGGAGGCAGCCGGCGGCGAAGGCAGCAAGCGACGGTGGTGGCGGGCGTCGAAGGCCGGTGGCGGAGGCGACGAGCGCCGAAGGCCAGCGGTGGAGGCGGCGGTGATGGAGGAGTGCGTGCGCGACGTTTACCCTAAACGACTGAAGCGGCGCGCACGAAGAAAGGCGCAGTGCATGGTAGGGTTTTGTGTGGGGCCCACATAAGAGCATCTGCTAGGAAGCCAGCCAACACTCTTAGGGCCTGAGTTGTCGAGCCCGCTAGTAGAGGCGTCGGTTGAGTCGGCACCTTTATTAAGAGGGTCGGTTGAACCAATGCACTTATTAAGTGCGTCGATTTCCTTAGATTGACCGACGCATTTAGTTTACGGGTGTCGGTTTCTTTAAACCGACACCCTTAGTCAATATAAATGCCTCAGTGCCGATGCCTCTAGATGAACCGACACCTTATTCATCATTTTATGTAGTGTCAAATGGCATAGGCTTCCCTTGGTTGGTTAGAATAAGGCTGGTGCAACATATAATCTCTTGCAAATGTTATATAATCAAAATTTGTGCTTTAAATGATAATTAAAAACAAGAAATGCAACAACAAGTGTCATGCTTTCAGGTCTTGAAATAGTTAAGTTT
This sequence comes from Tuctoria greenei, assembly GCA_036927565.1. NCBI lineage: Eukaryota > Viridiplantae > Streptophyta > Magnoliopsida > Poales > Poaceae > Tuctoria > Tuctoria greenei. Next base: position 124,433,432 of record JAYESD010000006.1, read on the forward strand.
GTTAGATTATGACTTGCTTAAACTGAAAAATTACACTTGATCTCTAGCATGACTTACACTACTTTATGTATCTTATTGATGTGATAGTGTAAGTTACATGATAGTATGACTTGGATGAGCTTTGTTTTATATGTATATGTTATAATATGTTTATAGCTATTGAAATTTCTCTTTTGAACCTTTCTGAAGTCATTGTCAAAGGGGGAGAAATATGTATAGGGGGAGAAATATGTCACACATTGTTGTTTTTGAAATTTCTTTCTCATTTGATTTTTTATTTTCAAAAAGGGGAGAAAATTTGTTTTCAAAATTACCGGTACCCTGTGTACCAGGTACCCCTCTGTACCAGAAGAATTCATTTCCACCTTCCAGTGTGTGCACTTCCGGAGGCAACACGTGTCCTACAGTGCCGAACCCGCCTCCCTCCTTAGAGTGGCTCTGGCGCTGACACGTGTCCTGCAGAATCAGATCAACCTCCCTCCATGGGGTGGCTCCAGCTCTGCCACGTGTCCAGGAGCATCGGACTTGCCTCCCCGATAGGGGAAGCCTCAATGTTGTCACGTGTTCAGTGGCTCCGGACCAGCCTCCCCAACAGGGGAAGCTCTGGTGCTGCCATGTGTCCAGTAGCTCTAGACCTGCCTGCCCGCAAAGGGAAGCTCCAGAGCTACCACGTGTCACACATCTGGAGCTATGTGTGCAACGGGAAGAAAACAAGATCTCTAACGGCGTGGACATTCAAGGGCTATTAACCGGCCGTTCGACCTGGTTAACGCGTCATTAATGCCATATTAATATTGCACGATCAGCACATCATAAAGGTCGATAACATTGTTGTTATCACACTAATGACTCCTTTACACCTCTAGATCGTGTAAAGGGCGATTATTGCTGCTAGGGCCACTTGTAGGGTCACGACAAACGGTCAGTCCTTGGCATATAAAAGGATTGCATTGCACGGTAGAAGCTAAGTGATACGCAACTCAAGCTTACACATGCACATACTCAATAAACACATACTCTGTGGAGTAGGGTATTATGCTCAGGCGTCTCGAACCATGTAAAATCCTCTGTGTTCACCATTGTTCTTGATCTTGATTAGCTCCATGCCTAAATACGAGCCTTCGCGGACTACCTCTTAGTAGTACCGGAAGAAGTGTCTTAGTCCATACTTCGACAAATGTTTCATGTGAATAAGCCAATGTTCGGATTTTAAGTGGTGTTGTCAATGCATTCATCAAGGGGGAGATTGTGAGACCTATATGTGTTGAATACATTGGCAATTATGTTAAATGTGAAGGTTTACACACAAAGTTTTAAATATACTTGAGAACACACTTTGCACTGTCCAAACTTTTCTTATACATTGCATAGCAGCTGCTTTGTACTATTCGGTCTTTCTATGAGCTAAAGTGATCGTGTGGCTGCTATGTTTTTCATTTGTAATGTTTCAAACATACTTTACATTTATGGAAAGATTTTCTTAGTATTTTTTACTAAGTTTTTAATGTGTTTTGGCTGATCATGGTGGACATTATCTTGCTATGATTGAAACATGCTTATGTGAGGTACTTACGTAAGGTGTTGTGGTTTTCGAAATAACGAGAGTCCAGTAGAGGAGTTGTGCTCGAAAGAATTGGTTGTTTATTCATGTGCAGGTGTTGCTTGAGGTCAAGATATGACTGGTGACAGAATCCATTGAACTAGTCTTAGGGAGAAGATGAGGTTCAGCACCCAAGTTCGAGAGGAATTGTGGTTGAGTTCATCGGGAGGTCATGCAACGCGTTTGGGTCAAGAACAATGCATATGAAGGTATCGTGAACGTTGTTGGAAGGTGTTTGCATGTGTGCAAGGAGTGCATGGACGTGAGAACATAGTTCCAAGGTGTGATTGAGAGAAGTGGACATAAAAAATTGGTCAGAAAGGTCCAACCGGCTTGATTATGCTTCAGGCTGCAACTGAAGTGGTTATGGTTCGTTTATAGAAAGTTTTGAGTTTGTTTTGGTTAGATTTCGTGTTGGTCAAGAAGTTGAGTTGTTTTAGAAATGTTTGGGACGTTCCTAAGGTGTTTGGAAGTCTTAAGATTGTTTCTATCTGTGTATAGAAGAGTCTTGAGCAGTTATAGAAAGTTTCAGTTGAAACTGAGTAGGATTAGAGTCCTAATTTGGATTGGGTTGGCGTTAAAGCTTGTTATTTAAGCAAGGGAGACCAGAGCTCGTGGTGAGATGACTTTGGGCTGTTCCTCTTGTTTTTTGATCAATAAAATTTTTAGTTTAGATGAGATTTTGTGCCTTGTTAGTCCGACTTGTTTTAGATAAGTTTTTCTCGTCGAGTTTCTGCACAGCACTACGTTACATCAATGTTTTTATCATAACTCGAGTTTTACAGATCCAATTGATGTGTTTCTTTTTTTGTTGTGTTTACAACTTGATTATCTATTATTTATAAAAATTTCACGATCATTGTATTTGTGGTTTCTGATCTATAAGAGTTTCTTTCTAGTATTGCAGATCTGATTTTTTACTCAGGTAGAACAGATTGATCCTTGTTCGATCATTCAATCATAACTTGAGTTTTTCTTACGGTTTTTTGTGATTCTTATTGTGATATCTTGTGACTTGATTCTTCACAATCTATACCATTTTTGTCACAGTTGAACACATTTAGATTAGTCGTACACACTATTTCTTTATCTGATTGTTTTTTCTGTCGAGAGATTTTTGTTGTTTTTGATAAAAAAAGTTTTAATCTACCATTCACCCCCTCAGGTAGCTTTTCACGTGATCTTTGATCCTACAAATATTCTTAATATTTAGAAAAATCTATCTTCACAGCGAGAAACACCATAGAATTGACCTAAAACTGACTATTTTAACCATTGCTTTGATGAACGATGGAAGACTGTAGATGCATAGAACTCGACGAGACGATTTCGTTTTACTAGTCATACGCTTTATTCAGAGATCGGATGAGTTGATTGTGAATCGAATTTGGACCGTTGGATGAATATTAGATTAGCTTGACTAGAAAACTACCGCTAGTTTTTTTTTGCCTGTCAGACACCCAGCGCAGCCACTTTCCAGAGTTCTTCCCGTAGTTTTTTTACCCAATCTCCTCTGCTGCTGGCCATGGAAAAGAAGCCCATGGTGCAGCCTTGCCGTGGAGAGGAAGCCACCTTATGGCCAGCTCTGCCGCTGAAACTTGAACGGATTGCTGGTCCGTCTTGCCGCTGCCTCGCTGCTGCGTGTGCTGCCTGTCTGCCGGTGTTTTGCTGCCAGTTTCTTGGTTTGTGTTGCGTTGGGGGCAGAGCAAGGAGGAGGGAAGCTGGAACACGTTGCAGGTAATCTGAGATCTCCTCTACTTTGCTGGTTTGCCTGCTATTTGCTTGCGACTGCATGCTGCCGTAGTTGCTTGCTGCTGCCACCGATTACAGTTAAATTCTTTTCCTGCGGCCACTGCTAATTCAATTGTTGCTGTCGCCACTTGAGTTGCTGTGTTGCTTCTAGTCATGCCACTGGTGAGAACAAGAAAAAAAATAAGGAAGGGAAAAGCTGATATTATTACCAAAACTGATATTTCTACACACAAAATTAGATGATAACCTCTTAATAAAAATTGTAGATATGCTTTTTACCTTTTAATGGCATAAGCCTCGTTTAATTCCGATCAATAGTTAGGGAGAAATATTCAATTTAGTGCAGCTCCTTTAGGATTTTAAAATTGTGATGTAACATAGTTATTTATCTTTGATCAAATAATAGGATAAATTAACAAATCCCCAATCAACAAAGTTGTTTGAAATATCTTCCTAATTTCCATAATGTATTTGCTTACATTTATTGATTAACAATTTTTTTGAAACGTATGAGAAGATCCAATTGTTGTCGTATGCTAAGTTTGTACTAAGTGTAACTTATGTTCTATAGACTTGGAGTGTTTCGACGTTGAGAGAGCATCAGGCAAGTGCATGACGAGTTGTGTTCCGAGATGTGTTATTCGCTCGTGATTAATCTTTCTCGTGTTGTTGATCCATTATTTGAGTTTTCAAGATCCAATTGATGCATAGTTCTATTTCTCCGAACTTCAAGGTTCAAGTTATTCATTTAATTATCATTCAAGTATCGGTTCGATCCGGTGTGCAATTTGATTCTTATATTCAAATTCCTGTGAGTAAGTGCTGGTCCCACTTGCTCAGCTTTACAGATAAATGATAAGAAGAATTCAAGTATCGTTTATTTCAAACGTAAACTACTATTTCATCATTCTTCAATTCAAGTTATAAATATTGTTATGCCTCATTCAGTTTGATTTATCGTTTTTTCTAACAGTAAGTAAGTGTATTTGGTGAGTGTTTTTACTCGCTCTTGTATTTATTTGGTTTTTAGGTACCCGTTGATCAAAGCATGCATGGGAAGAGGATCCACACGTTGAGCACAAACTTATATGTTAGACCTAGTTTATGAATCATTCTAGATAATTTCATAGTTTGCATCATTGAGAGTTGTGGTGTGGTCGTTTGAATAAATAATTCACTTATGGTGTTTAGTTTGAGTTTAATTGTGATTGTTAGAAAATAGGCACGCGGAAGCGACAATGGGTCTACGAGGCATACGATGCTAGATCACGTACGACACGTGAGACACGATATTTGTTAACGAGGTTCAGCTGAAGCCTACATCCCGGGGCCTGACTACGGGCGCTCCTCCTCAATATGTTGTTTTCGCCGTAGTTATAACAGTGGTTCTCCCCTCAAATTTATAAGGAGGCTGGTACAGAGTCTAACACAAACTCTATACCCCACCGCAAATACAACTCAGAGTCCTAAGCATAACTAACTCGTACACAATATTCAACACATATCCAACAGTGATTCTATATATTATTGTATCTATTATTATGAAATGTTTGCATGCAGTTGATAGAGTTTACAAGGTAGGTTCTATCAAAACTTTAATAATTTTTATGCTTAGTAGGAATGTTTATATATTTGTAGTAGCATACAGGGGTGTCCATATCTGAGGTGTTACATCAATCATCTCAATCTTGACCTCCCTCATGAGCTTGGTTCCTTCATAGGTGACTTTGTAGGTCTCCCATATCTCTTTGGCTTTCTCAAACCATCCACCTTGTTGAACTCATCTTGACTCAAGGATGAGAGTTTCAAATTTGAGGCTTGTGCATTTCAGTTAAGTAGTTGTTCTTGATCCGATGTGAGATCATCATCCTCAGCCATATCTACACTTGTACAAACAACGTGCCAAAGATTAGGATTAAGTGAGATTATCTAGAACATGTTATGCCTCCACTTGGCGTAGTTTGCGCCATTAAAGAAGAGTCTTACCAACTAAAATAGAAAGATAGTTACAGTGAGAGTTTAATTTATCATAGTTAAAAAGATATTGGGAGTAGTCCCATGGACTACTCTCCATCTTGTTCTTCTTTCTCTCCTTTTCTTCTTTCTTTATCTTGAGCAACTTCATGAGGTGCGTGATCCCCTAGACTTCTTCACTTGAATCTCCAGTGGGCTTCTTAGGTTTGTCTCTCTTGTCATTGGATTTTGAGCTTGTGGGCTCTTGGAGTTCTTTATGTTTGCCTTGGTGTTGCTTTCGCTTGATTTAGAGTTGATGGAGCCGATAAGGTTACTGTTGTCCTAGATGATCATCGAAAGATCGTCGACGTTTCCTTGGGTGTCCCCCATATCCTCTCTGAGTAGTTAGACCCTGAATTGGAGAATTAGTCTCTGATACCAATTAAAAATTGCACAAAGGGTGGTGCATACGTAAATATAGAATTTTGAACACAAAATTAAAATGTCATGAACCAGAGTTTCAGATATATCCGAACTGGGTTGGACTTGTAAGACTATAATCGAACAAGTCTGATAGAAAATCGAATATGGCCGATTCCCTATGCAACGGGGAATAAAGAACTTTGAGTGATCTAGTATAGTAAATAAGCATCCTAACTGTTTAAAAGCAATAATATGATTAATAGTACTTAAGGAAGCCCTAGATAATATAGAGTACTAGATTTGATAATAATGATCAAAATGAAGTATATGAGTGAAAAACGATGTCGAAAGTAAATAGCAAGAAGATGACACGATTTTTTACAGAGGTTCGGTTCTACAGAAGAACCTACACCAGTTGATGAGTCCACAAAGAACTAAGCTTTCTCTAGCCCTTTGTAAATAACAAGAAGAAGACACGATTTTTTACCAAGGTTCGGTTCTACAAAAGAACCTACACTAGTTGATGAGTCCACAAAAATTGAGCTTTCTCTAGCCCTTCCCTCACCAAGTGATAACAAAGATCAAAACTTGGTTCATTCACTATTCACTAAGGATAGTACAAACTTCCTTGGCACAAAAATCACAAGTGATTCCCACCGGGCGACAATTTGTCATCTAGGATGTTAATCCAAAAGTAACAAACATGAAAAAACACCATGCAAACTCATCAAATCGAAACAAGCTCAACCCCAAAGCCCATTCTTCTCAAATCTCACTTCCACTCACTGACTTTTTCAAAAAATCTATGATTTTGCTCAAAGAAGGTGAGAAATATGGTTAGAAGGGTCCTTGAGGTTTGTGACGGCGTAGGTTAGTTTCTTAGGTGTTATGTGTAGAGGGGTTTGTACCCTTTTTATAATAGATACAAATTTTGACCGTTGTTACCAACTAATCCTCGAACATGTCCGAAAATATTTTGGATATGTCTAAGATTTTGGGTCCCAGGAGGGTACGGCTTGGTACTTTAGTTTGAATTCGGGCGTAAAAGTCGTGTCTGATATGTTGGACAAGGTCGGACACGTTCGAGACCCAAGATGAGTTTTTTCAAATTGACATGTCGATGTTCATAGCTCGGATAAGTTCGGGTCGGACATGTCTGACAAACCTCACACACGTATGACGCCCAACAGAAGGTGAAAGTGGCACGAGTCGGAAAAGTCTGAGTGCCAACAGAGAGAGAAATCTTTCTATATCCGACTCAATCGAACAAGTTTGGTCGTCACTAGAAAGTGAAAGTTGCTTAGTCGTATAAGTTCGACATCCATAGGATATGTCTGATCGTCATTAGAGAGGTTTTGGCGACTTGCTAGGTAAAATTCAGACATGTCCGAGCACCTCTCGGGTAAGTCTGACTTTCTCAAAAAAAAACTCTAAGGAGAAATCTCTTGAGTTGAGCTCCCATATTTTTTTAAGTTTGCATGTAGCATGTTCCTCTTAATAGTATAACATTACTATACTAAAGAAATATAAAATCCTACATTCTAAGTATTTCTTCATGTTTTTTACTTTCAAGAGACACATAATACATTTTGTCTATTAAAACTGTAATGAACTCAACAATTTCATTAGATATTTAATTGTTTACCATAACTCATCAAAGCCTACACCGGGGCCTAGATGCACTTTTAGATAGGCTTCCATTTCGGATGCCTGGAGATAACCTAAAAAAGTAGAATTTGAACTTGGTTGTAATGTTTTGGGCGCTACACTTTAATTGCACCAACTACAAAGAGAAAATTTGTTTTACAAAAATACTTCTTTCCAGGCGCTTGAAAATAAAGAAAGTTTCACGTGACCGTTAATCTTACTTTGAGGTTCGTGCGCCTCAACTTATCTTCAACCTAACCTACTTGCAGATCTAGAATCTTCCGACTCCATCGGGCGGAGCCTCAGTGGCGGCAGCGACATTACGACGTGGCGTGAAGCTCAAAGCGGAGATGGTGCACGATTGCAGCATGGAAGGAGGGCGAGCGGTCACCAACGGTGACGGTGTCAGCTGGCGGCTGAAGAGGAAGAATAAGGTGAGAAATTTTCTGAATTTTTAATTTATGATTTTGTAATGATTATGTTCGTTGTAAAATAGTCAAGTAAAACAATTTTGTGAATGTATAGGCCATAGAAAAAATTGTGTTTTTTGTTAGTTGTTAGGATTAGTAGTTATTTAGGTCCTGTTTGGAACCTCTAGAACTATTTATTAGCTAGCTAATAAACTATTAGCAGATTGAACCAACTAATTTTTAGCTAGCTAATTATTAGCTGGAGGCTGTTTGAAACTGTCGAAGTGTTGCTACGACACTTTCCCCGGTACTACTAAAGCATAGTCCGCGGAGGTTCATATACGGTTGGGGCGCGTGTAAGATCAAGAACGAGACAGTGACACAGAGAGTTTTACGTGGTTCGGGTCGTCCGAGCGTAATACCCTAATCTATAGAGTGGTTGTTGATTGTATGAGCGTAGCGTGTGTGTGAGCTTGAGTGGGATCCAGTGCCCTTTGGTCGCGCGGCGCAGCCTTTTTATAGTCCAAGGACTGGCCGTTACATTGTTAGCTGGTCCGACATGTGGCCCCGGTGGCATTCAATCCCTCATACACGATCTATGAGTATTAAGTATGGTTAAGAGTGTGATAATGTGCCTTAATATTGGTGTTATCAGCTCTAATAGTCCTCAGATTGTGTGTCATTAATATGGGATTAATGACACGTAATCAGGTCTTGTAATGGCTGCTTTAACAGCCCCTTGAATGTTTGTGCCGTTGGAGATCTAATGTTCCTCCTGTTGCAGACTTAGGTCCGGGGGCTCGACACGTGGCAGCTCCGGAGCTTCCCTTTGTGGGGAGGCAAGTCCGGAGCTGCTAAACACGTGGTAGCACTGGAGCTTCCTTGTATTGGGGGTTAGGTCCGGAGGCACTGGGCATGTGGCATGACTAGAGCTTCCCTATAAAGGAGCTTGGTCCGGCCCTGCGATGTACGTGGTGGTGTCGGAGCTACCCAAACGAGGGAGGCGGGTCTAGTGCTGTGAGACACATGGGGCATTCAGAAGTCTTCAACTCGGATAGGTGGAACTCCATAGCTTTTCTTGCGGTATTGTGGAGTACCCGGTACGAAGGATACCGACTGTGGCCCCAGGCCCACCTCTGGGAGAAACCCTTTGGGTGAAGTTATTCTTCTAGAGGTGGGGTTATCTTCGATTCTCGCCCTGCAGCTTCAAGGCTTCTTGGTGGGTAGTTGAGGCGGCGGCATAACGCGGCCCCTTTTCAGTCGGTGTGTGGGATCCTGGCGTGCGAATCTCACGCAATTGAAGGTCGCTAGTTCCCAATAGAAATTTGTATTGGTTCCCGGTGTAATCTTTGTAGCCCTATCAGGCTGCTATCCTCGGGCTTCCGACTTCCCATCATGACGATGTTTCTCCCGGGGTAACTTTTTAAACAAAGTGGACCCGGGCCTCCTATCATTGATAGGGTAGATTTTTGAAATGAAATTGTATCCTGACGCGGCTTCCATCCAAGTGTTGTAGAGTCTTACTTAAGAAGGAAAGCATGCACGGTTAGAGGACTCTTTACGCCTTCATTCAAACTTGTGCTTAGAGCCTCCCCACCCTTGCATAGCCTTTCCAACTTTTCACTCCACTTTGTCGCGATGGAGTTGGGTCTTCCCCGCAGCAAGATAAAGAGTGACAAGATTTGTCAAGGGTCCGGACCTATATGAGGTGGTCCAGCGCCTCCTTCGACAACTCCACCCGCTTCAGCAAGCTTCCCTTCAAGAAGGAAGGCTACGGAGAGATTGTCTATTTCTCGGCGTACGCCATGGTGGGGCTGATCCTGACTTTTTCAAGCTTCCTCTTGATGTTGCTGGACTTCTACGGGCTCCAGCTTCATCACCTCGCCCCCCACTCATTCTTGCTGGTGGTGACCTTTGTCCACTTATGCGAGATGTGGGTGGGTGTGCTGTCAAGCATCGAGCTCTTCAGAACCTTCTTCATGGTCCACACCAGCGGGAAGGGAAAGGAGTTGGTTGGCTTCTACTACTTCGTGAAGCGCAAGAACTCCCCCTTCAAGTATTTGAAGACCTTCCCCTCTGGAAAGTGGGACAACTGGAAGAAGGACTGGGTGGTCATCCGGGTTGATCATCACGACAGGCTGGAGTTGCCTAAGGGCCTCCCCAATGTCGACACCAACTCCTAGAATGTAGCTCCGGAACTGTCTAAAGCGTACAAGCCCATCTTGACCAGGATCCAGCAATGCATGGAAGGTGTAGTGACCCCTCAAATGGTCTTTGTCAACTTCCTGGTCAACGGGTGGGCTCTGCTGAAGAAGAGGGAGTGGTCTGCCTGGGCTTTCAATAGTGAGATGGACCACCAAAGGATCGAGACTGGCTTTAGGACTAACTTGGATGATGAGGCTTTGAAGCTCCATCTCTAGAAGCTTCACCACGGAGCCATCTCCCAGGACGCTCTGACTGCGCCAGCAGAATTCCTCCCTTTGAACAAAGTTCCAGAGTTCAGGAGGGAGCTCCGGAAGGGGATGCCGAAGCTGGACGACCTTGGCCTAGTGGAGAAGCGCAAGACTCCCGCACTTTGTATTCCTGGAGCTTCAGAAAGGAAGACTCCTGCTGCTCCAGGCCAGCTGGTTGATGACACCAGCAAGGGAAAGGGCAAGGAGTCGGCCGAATCTTCCAGCCGGAAGAGAAAGCTGAGACATGCTGATGGGAGCTCCCTTAGGTCGGCTCCGTCTCCGGCCACATCTTCCCCCAGCCAATTCGAGCTTCGGCGGCCAAACCTTCTTCAGAGCCGGTGTCCGTGAAGGGCGCTAGCTCCGGCAAATCGACCCCAACCCTAGTGCCTGCCACGGGCTCTAGGTCCAAAGATCCTTGCCAACTGAGGGAAGTCCGGTCTGAGGCGACGCCGACGGCTATAGCGAGTTCCGAGCAGCAATCCTTCCACCGCACCGACTATAGTGGGTTCTGGCTCTGGTCGTTCGATGAAGAGGTTCCGCACCTACTGCAGCGGTAGCGTCCCAAGGTAAGAATTATCTCCTCACCTTGAGTTGCTATTTTTGTATTCACCAGGTTTTAATTTTTTGATCCTTTGTTTCCAGGGTGTCAAAAAAGAAGACAGAGGCTCCGGCACCTGCTGCAGCAACTGAGGCTTTGCAGGCAGAAGCTCCGTCTTCAACCCCTATGCCTCCCTTAGTGGTGGCTAAGGACATGATAGCTTCGGCGCCAGCTGTCATGGAACTGAATCCAACATCAACACCAGAAGCTCTCGTGGTAGCGCCGGACCACGGGGAAGAGACTTGTGAAGAAGCGCCAGCGGCTGCAGAGCTGGCGATTGAAGCTCCGATATCGGAGCCGGAGATAGTCGAAGTTCCGATGCCGAACCAGAAGTGGTTGAATCACCGTTGCCTGAGCCGGAGGAAGTTGAAGTTCCGGCGCCTGAGCCGGTGGCGGTCGAAGCTCCGACGTTTGAGTCGGAGGTGATGAGAGCTCCAGACAAAGCTTCAATGCTAGCCCCGGAGATAATTGCTCTGGAGTTATCCATGTCCGATCCAGAGAACCCAGAGGAGAAGGCTAGTCCTCTGGTCACTGAGCCTGCAATTGAAGATCCGGCAGGGGGACCTCCTTCAGCAGATCCAAAGGTCGAAGTTCCGCAGTAGAGCCTTCCTCGGCCATGCCGAATGCAGAAGTGCTCTCGGTGAGGGGCCCCAGCATCGTGGAGCCACAGGGGACCATGCTAGTGGAGTGGGACCCAATTTTTGTTTTGGAAGACCCCCTGGAGGCTGCGGAGGTGCTTCAGGTGTGCCCAGAGCTAATTGCTTTGGCGTTGTCTATCGACAATGCCTGCTCCAGTCTCCGCCAAGTTAAGCTCGCCTTCGACCATGACAGCAAGGTCCTCAAAAAAGAGCGCCACACCCTAAAGCATTGGCGCAACCGACTTCACTTTGAGACCAAGATGACACAAATTAAGGCTTGCAGACTACCGGGAGTGGATTGAAAAGGAGAAAGCCTGGCTGATGTGGTGGGACCGCTTCTTGGATGAGCGGGAGGCTTCCATCAAGGCCCTCCACACGAATACTCGAGAGATATTCGAGTACGTCAAGGAGACCAATGAGGCTGCTGGCGACCATAAGGACAACCTCAATGAATTTAATGAAGTACTCCTCAAGCGTCGGGAGGCTCTCAATGAGATGGAGGAAAAGCTATCGGAGAAACAGGAGGACATCCTAAAAAGGGAGGAAGAAGTCACCCAGAGGTTGTCTTTGGGTGATCAGAGCTTGGCCGACCGCACCAAAAAGTTTGAACAGTGGTGCAAGCAAGAAGAGGAAACGATTTGGCAGGTGGGACAAGAACTCTCCAAGAGAGAGACTGATGTCGCCACCAGAGAGGAGAAGTTGAAGGGTAGAGAGAAAGACCTAGCGAACCATCAGAAATGCATCCACCTCCGGGAGTTAGAGCTTGCTAACCGCGAAAAGCAGCTGGCTGAAAGTATTCAGCAGCATGCCAAAGAGGTCGAGCGTATTGCCCGAGAAGGTTTGGAGCTTGCGGCTGCCAAAAGGTTGCTGGAGGGACTAAGAAGTTTTAGGGCAACTTAGTCCTGATGAGTGTGGGATTTCCTGGGGCGAGCCAACGAAGCTCTAGTGCCACTTGGCTTCGGTCTGGTATGTCCGGATGACCTAGAGCTGGAGATGGACAATGTGCTGGTGGCATTGAGCTCTGCTGGCAACAAATTGGACGTGATGGGTGACGTCATCGTCTCCAACTGGAGATGGAAGGGAAGTACTTCGTGAAGAACGTCGCTGAATATGTGCTGACATGCTTCAAAAGCTGAGACCCCCAATTATCTCTATATGCGGTGGTCGAAGGACCCATCATTGAAGAGGAAGATGCCGCCAGGACCAACGTTCGAGAAGCTGCTGAGAAAGTTGCCTCGTTCTTTCATAGGACCTCCAGTAGTTAGGGCCTTTTTCTTTTGCCTTCACTTGTAATTCTCCCATTTTGAATGAATGAAATCCAATCCTTTGAATGGATGAAATCCATTTTTGTTATGTCTTCAATTCATTGCCCTTTATATTGTTGCCCCCCTGGTAGATATGCACAATTTGATTGCATACATGTACCAAAAGGATTTAACAATGCCTTGATGACTTAATCACTCCGAACTTGTATCTAGGATGTTAGCTCTTAGGTCTGAAGTTTACTCTTGCCACCTTCTAAGGCCCTTTGTGACTTCGACAGTGCGCCCCCTGGGAGGTGTCGGAGCTTGGTAGCTTTGACAGCGCCCACTGCCAACACGTAGAACATCGATGGCGGGCCCCCTTGGGGTTGTCGGAGCTTGGTAGCTTTGACGGTGTCCTCTGCCAACATGTAGAGCATTGACGCGGGCCTCATGGGGTTGTTGGGGCTTGGTAGCTTCGACAGCTCCCATTGCCAACATGTAGAATCTCAACGGCGGGCCCTCTAGGGGTTGTCAGAGCTTGGTAGCTCCGACGGCACCCACTATCAACGCGTAGAACATCGACAGTGGACCCCCTGGGGGTCGTCGGAGCTTGGTAGCTTCGACGGCATCCACTGCCAACGCGTAGAACATTGACGGAGGGCCTCCTAGGGGTTGTTGGAGCTTGGTAGCTTTGACAGCGCCCACTGCCAACGCGTAGAACGTCAACGGTGGGCCCCCTGGGGTTGTCGGAGCTTGGTAGCTCCGATGGCGCCCATTGTCAACGTGTAGAACATCGACGGCAGGCCCCCTGGAAGTTGTCGGAGCTTGGTAGCTGCAGCAGCATCCACCATCACCATCCGTTTTTTCATTTTTCCTGCGTATCAAAGACAAGAAAAGCAATAAAATTCATCCTCTTATCTCTAACTTGTTTGTGACTTATTATCCTTATTTGAAGTTTAGATCTAAAGGAACTCAACATGATGAAAAGCATATTGTAACACCCTCATTTTCATCCATCATGCATAGCATACATTCTAATACATGTTTCAAATTTAGTAACATGAAAAAGAACAAGTTTAAAATGAGTTAGAAGCAAAATCGCGCTTAAAAAGTATGAGAAGTGCGGACTTGTCCGATTTTCCCCGGACTAGTCCGATTTCTCTCTGAACTCGTTTTGGAGGGACTCGTATGTTTTCTCTCTGTACCGGTTTCAAACTTGTCCAGTCCATTGCGGACTAGTCCGATAATCTCATCCTTTCAAAATTTTGCTAAGTCCCCGGACTTGTCCTGACTTGTCCGATTTTTGCCGGACTTGTCCGTTTTTCCTCTGACTAATACCGGATTTGTCCGATTTCGTACGGACTTGTCCGATTTCTCTCTGACTAGCCATCGGACTAGTCCGGTCTTGTGCAGACTTGCCCAGTGTTCGTGACTCCGATTTAATCTTTTCTTCCACGACTCGTTATTGGGTATTTATGTTAATTGGGCCCAAGAATATCGTGTCTAACCTCTTTGGAGCCCTTGGGGGCCCCCAACCCGGCCTCTACCCAACCCTAACCCTCCACCCCTATATAAACAACTCAACACCCCACTTTTACATCTCTTTGCCACAATTGAAGCACCACAAACCCTAGTTCATAGGAGCCACCACCAAGTGGAAATCTAGCAGCAAGGAGGAGAAGGAGATCACGAAGAAGGATCAAGCAATCAAGATATTCATCGACTTTGCATTCTTAATCACCAATTCACCCTCATCTCTTCATCACCATCCGTTTTTTCATTTTTCCTGCGTATTAAAGATAGGAAAAGCAATAAAATTCGTCCTCTTATCTGTAGCTTGTTTTTGACTTATTATCCTTATTTGAATTTTAGATCCAAAGGAACTCAACATGATGAAAAGCATATTGTAACACCCTCATTTTCATCCATCATGCATTGCATACATTATAATACATGTTTCAAATTTAGTAACATAAAAAAGAACAAGTTTAAAATGAGTTAAAAGCAAAACCGCGCTAAAAAAGTTTGAGAAGTGCGGACTTGTCTGATTTGCCCCGGACTAGTCCGATTTCTCTCTGAACCCGTTTCGAGCATGTCCGTTTTCCTGTGGACTAGTCCGTTTTCTCTCAGTACCGGTTTCAGACTTGTCCAGTCCATTGCAGACTAGTCTGATAATCCCATACTTTGAAAATTTTGCTAAGTCCCAGACTTGTCTGGACTTGTCCGATTTCCGTCGGACTCGTCCGTTATTCCTTTGACTAATATCGGACTTGTCCGATTCTGTCCGGACTTGTCCGAATTTCTCTCTGTTTAGCCATCGGACTAATCCGGTCTTGTGCGAACTTGTCCGGTGTTCGCGACTTCGATTCAATATTTTCTTCCACGACTTGTTATTGGGTATTTACCTTAATTGGGCCCACGAATGTCGTGTCTAACCTCTTTGGAACCCTTGTGGGACCCCAACCTGGCCTCCACCCAACCCTAACCCTCCACCCCTATATAAACAACTCAACACCCAACTTTTACATCTCTTTGCCACAATTGAAAGCACCACAAACCCTAGTTCGTAGGAGCCACCACCAAGAGGAGATCTAGCAGCAATGAGGAGAAGGAGATCACGAAGAAGGATCAAGCAATCAAGATCTTCATCGACTTTGCGTTCTTAATCACCAATTCACCCTCAACTCTTCATCACCAATCCTAGATCGTCAAGATCCAAGTGTTGCCTCCAAACTCTTGCTCTTTGAAGTTCTAAACATGTGGTACACCTTCTACTTTCTATTTCCCACGTAAATTCCACATCAATTCCGCAAATTCTCGTAGATCAAGAAAACCCTAATTTGCTAGTTTTGCGAAGGGCAGACTAGTCCAGCCCCTAGTGGACTTGTCCGGCCTCAAAATTCATTTAATGTTGAATTAATTCCAGATTGATGTAAATTAACTTAAAACCTATATAAACTTGATAAGAACCATTGTTACTGCTCAATAAACATTAAAAACAACTCATTAGCTAGTTTCACTTTGTAATTGCATTAATCATGCATGCACTAGCATGTCATATTGAGTAATATATGAGCACTTATTGATTTTAATTATTGTTTTATATGTTCGTTGCGCGGAATAGAAGGATTTGTTCTAGAGGGTGATGACGAGGACCTCCAACACCAGCATTTTGAGGTGTTTGACTCAAACCAAGCTCAAGAGCAAGAAAAGTGTCCTTTAACATATTAATCCTAGTTTTTAAATGTTTTGTTTCCAAAATTGCATGCTCGTATCAATTTGATGGGACTCCTATGATAGAACGTTTACTAGACTTGTTCAACCACCCTTGTCGCTTGGAACACATAGTAGCGAGTCGGGAAGGGCTTTTTACTTTTTGCTTCGCTCAAATTAATTAGGATGGGAAAACAACCAAGTTACTTAATTATAAATTAATGAGATTATGGATAATGTACATTGATGAACATGGTCAATGGTAACATGGTAATGGGTGATCTAAGCATGCATGGTATGTGGATGGGTTGGATGTTATGGTGGTTTGCTTGCTTTAGATCAAAGGATCTGTTCATGCTAGAATATGCCAGGACAACAGTGCCACCACGAGGCCAAGTATGTGTGTGGCGTAGGTGATTAATTAGGGTATTGCTAGTATTGTGTGGACCATTTGAAAGAGCGGGGAATGGGAGTAAGATTAGGTTTGGATTTAGTGGCAGGACTCCCTGGGATTCAAATGGCACCAGAGGGGGGGGGGGGGGCTTTGTTTAGGATGTGCTCAGTTGGAGGCATTGCCACCGGTGAAATCTCAATGGGTTCGTACATGCTAGTAGTCCCTTTGTAAAGGCTATTTTGTGATCTCTTGGCCACACACCAACGGAAGTGTGAGACGACATAATAGAGGTTATTAGTCACCGAAAGATGATGAAATCACGAACATGTGGGTAAAACAGTACAACCTCTGCAGAGTGTTAAAAACTATCATGATAGCTGTGCTCCAGATTATGAGCACCTGGATGACCTACATGATTAGAGGGAACTTGGGATCTGGGATGGTTGGTTATGGTTATGACATGGTTTTGGTTATAGTTATGTATTGAGTTATGATAAATGAACATGGATGATGATGATGGTAATAATCTGGTATATGAATGGATAATTGATTATAGTTTTATATTATGTTAATGTTGTGGGATGTGATGGGCTTACTTCACATAGACACAATATAATACTTTTCAATGTTTTAATGTATTTTTCAGCAATTAGCCTTTATTTATTATCATGCCTTGTTTAAGCTACATGTCATACTTTCTAACACTTGCTGAGTACGACATGTATTCACCCTTGCAATTCCCCCACCAACAGTTGCAGGTCAGGATTGGGAGTATCACGACGTTAATGAGGAGTCCTAGGCTGTGTGCTGCCGTCCGCTTTGCCTGTGGTGTTGCTTGGAGCTGCGCTACCCTTTGCTCGGCTTGCTTAATTCGTTAGCTTAGATTTAGTTTATTTCCACCGCATTAGTCTCAGACTTGTCATTAATAATAATTAGAGTTGTAATTTGAGGATATTCTGAATTCTGTAACAAAAAGTGCTTAATTAACATATTTTGTGGTAATTTTTTGTATATTGTTTGTGAATGCACTCGTGTATTTGTGTTGAACATCCTGGGCACACATATGCATCACACTTGGTTCATTTTTCGGAACCGAGTGCCACGAATTGGTATTAGAGCCACAGATTGACCGTAGGACGCAGCCTAGATATAATGGACACTTTACAGCACATAAAAGCACTCATGAAGCATTGTGATTTGCTTGGTGTGCTGATTGCTATGTAATGCTTGCTTGTGTGCTTTTGTGCTTATTAGAGGATTGTGGGATGCTTTAGCGTTTGCCACATCCATATAGGCTAGTATAGGTAGTTGCTTAGTTTCATACTCCTTGGTGCATATAGTTTGGGGATTCGTTCTATCTCTCTTTCCTATCTTGCTCAACTTCTACTTCAATGGAAGATGGACACAACTAGAAGATTCTTTGTCTCAATGAAGCTATATGGAAGATGAGAACAAAGATAGTATGTCCAAGAATAAGCCTTAAAATAAGGGGGGTATAATTCCTCGCCAACCTTATTGTTTTGGATTCACAAGGATCGGACATGACACTTGGAATGTATTGGCTACGAAAGCACAATGGGATAATTCAGTGAGCCTCAAGGACACCGCAAAATAACGAATGATGAAGGAGTCAACATTGGAGTTGATGCATCACAATAAATGTCAAACCTAACAAACCATCAAGGACTTCTCCAATGTAGTGAAATGCATGACTAAGTTGCTAGCAAGGGGAAGGCTTTTCAAATGGACTCTATCTTGTCAGGACGGCATTGAGGAACTCAAGAAGAGATTTATAACTGCTCTAGTGTTGGTATTAATAGACATGAGTAAGAAGCTTGGATTTATACTACGCACAAGAAAAGGACTTGGATATGTGCTCATGCAAGAAGGTCCAGTGGTAGCCTATGCATCAAGACAATTGAAGAAACATGAGTAGAATTATCCTACGCACAATCTCGAACTTGCAGCCGTATTACATGCATTGAAGATATGGAGACACTACATCCTTGGTCATAGGTGTGAAATTTATATGGACCACAAGAGTCTCAAATACATATTCACGCAAACGGACCTGAATTTGAGGCAATGAAGATGGTTGGAGCTCATCAAGGATTATGATGTAGGAATCAACTATCATCTAGGGAAGGCTAATGTAGTGGCTGATGCTTTGAGTCGGAAAGGAGTAAGTCACCAGCTCACAGTTCGAGAATTGCCATTCGAGCTATGCAAGGAGTTTGAACAGTTGAATCTTGGATTTGTGAATGAGATGGAAATAATAGAGTTAAATCCAACCTTGGAGCAAGAAATTGAGAAGCTCAAACAAAGTATGAGGAAGTACAATAGATCAAGGAAAGGACCCAAGAGGGAAGAGAATTCAGGTTTGATGAGGACGACCAGGGTACACTATGGCTTGGTAAGAGGATTGTCGTGCCTAATGTGAAGCATATTCAGGAGACAAAATTAAAGGAGGCACATGACTCACCATACTCAATTCATCCCGGTAGTACCAAGATGTATAAGGATTTGAAGACATGTTATTGATGGGCTAGTATGAAAAGGGACATAGCTGAATATGTATCTTTGTGTGATGTGTGCCAACGAGTCAAAGCGGAACATCAAAAGCCAGCTGGATTATTGCAGCCATTGAAGGTTCTGGAGTGGAAGTGGGAAGAAATTGGTATGGACTTTATAGTTGGATTAACACGAACCCAGTCCTGTTATGAGTCCATATGGGTTATTGTGGATCGATTGACCAAATCAACTCATTTTATTCCTGTCAAGACCACATATACCACTACGAAGCTGGCAGAGTTGTATATGGAGCATATTGTGTGCCGACATGGGGTACCAAAGAAGATAGTGTCTGGTAGAGGTTCTCAATTCACCCCGAGGTTCTGGGAGATACTACATGAAGCTATGGGTAAAAGGTTGAACTTCAGCTCAGCATATCACCCTCAAACCAACGGACAAACTGAGAGGACAAATCAGATTTTGGAGGATATGTTAAGAGCTTGTGCTTTGAAGCATGGAAGAAGTTGGGACAGGAGCTTGCCGTATGTGGAATTCTCATACAACGATAGCTACCAAGAAAGTTTGAAGATGTCACCTTTTGAAGCATTATATGGAAGGAAGTGTAGGACACCTTTGTTTTGGAATGAGACAGGAGAGAACCAGGTATTTGGACCTGATATGTTGCAAGAAGCTAAAATACAAGTTCAGATCATCCGCAAAAATTTGAGGGTTGTCCAATCAAGACAAAAAGGATATGCGGATAATAGGAGGAGAAGTCTAGCCTTTGAAGTGGGAGACTTCGTATACCTCAAAGTGTCACCCATGCGAGGTCATAAGAGGTTTAACATCAGAGGCAAGTTAGCACCTCACTATATTGGACCGTTCAAGATTTTGGGCAAATGGGGAGAGGTAGCATATAAATTGGAGATGCCAACTCATCTTTCCAATGTCCATGATGTGTTTCACGTTTTGCAGCTCAAGAAGTCCTTAAGGGTACCGGAAGAACAAGTGCCTTGTGGGACCCCAACCCGGCCTCCACCCCTATATACACAACCCAACACCCCACTTTTACATCTCTTTGCCACAATTGAAAGCACCACAAACCCTAGTTCATGGGAGCCGCCACCAAGGGGAGATCTAGCAACAAGGAGGAGAAGGAGATCACGAAGAAGGATCAAGCAACCAAGATCTTCATCGACTTTGCATTCTTCATCA
This sequence comes from Tuctoria greenei, assembly GCA_036927565.1. Taxonomy (NCBI): domain Eukaryota; kingdom Viridiplantae; phylum Streptophyta; class Magnoliopsida; order Poales; family Poaceae; genus Tuctoria; species Tuctoria greenei. Next base: position 124,453,483 of record JAYESD010000006.1, read on the forward strand.
CCAATCCTAGATCATCAAAATCCAAGTGTTGCCTCCAAACTCCTGCTCTTTGGAGTTCTAAACATGTGGTACACCTTCCACTTTCTCTTTCCCACGTGAATTCAACCCCAAATTCTTCAAATTCTCAACGATCAAGAAAAACCTAATTCATTGGTTCTGCGACGGGCGAACAAGTACGGCCCCTAGCGGACTTGTCCCGCCTCTAGATTCGTTTAGTGTTGAATTAATTTCAGATTGATGTAAATTAATGTAAAACATGTATAAACTTGATAAGAACCATTGTAACTGCTTAATAAACATTAAAAGCAACTCATTAGCTAGTTTCACTTCATAATTGCATTAATCATGCATGCCCTGATATGTCATATTGAGTAATATATGAGCATTTATTGATTGTAATTATTGTTGTGTATGTTCGTTACGAGGAATAGAAGGATTTTCTCTAGAGGGTGCTGCCGAGGACCTACGGCACCAACTTGAAGTGTTTGACCCAAACCAAGCTCAAGAACAAGGCAAGTGTTCTTGAACATATTGATCCTAGTTTTTAAATGTTTTGTTTCCAAAATTGCATGCTCGTGTCAATTTGATGGGACTCCTATGATAGAAAGTTTACTAGACTTGTTCAATCACCCTTGTCGCTTGGAACACATAATAGAGAGTCGCGAAGGGCTTTTTACTTTTTGCTTCGCTCAAATTAATTGGGATGGGAAAACAACCAGGTTACTTAATTATAAATTAATGGGATTACGGATAATGTACATTGATGAACAAGGTTAATGGTAACATGGTAGTGGGTGATCTAAGCAAGCATGGTATGTGGTTGGGTTTGATGTTGTGGTGGTTTGCTTGCCTTAGATCTAAGGACCGGTTCATGCGAGAATATGCCAGGACAACAGTGCCACCACGAGGCCAAGTATGGGTGCGCCGTAGCTGATTAATTAGGGTATTGCTAGTATTGCACGGACCATTTGAAAGAGTTGGTAATGGGAGTCAGAGTGGGTTTGGATTAGTGGCGGGACTCCCTGGGATCCGAACGGCACAAGAGGGGGCCCCTGGGTTTAGGATGTGCTCAGTTGGAGGCATCGCCACCGGTGAAACCTCAATGGGTCCATATATGCTAATAGTCCCTTTGTAAAGGCTATTTTGTGATCTCTTGACCATACACCAACGGAAGTGTGAGACGGCATAATAGAGGTTCTTAGTCACCGAAAGGTGATGAAATCCCGAACACGTGGATAAAGTGGTACAACCTCTGCAAAGTGTTAAAAACTATCATGACAACCGTGCTCCCGGTTAAGAGCACCTGAATGACCTACATGATTAGAGGGAACTTGGGATCTGGGATGGTTGGTTATGATTATGACATGGTCTTGGTCATGGTTATAGATTGAGTTATGATAAATGAACATGGATGATGATGATGGTAATAATCTGGTATATGGATGAATAATTGATTATGGTTTCGTATTATGTTAATATTGTGGGATATCATGGGAATACTTCACATAGACATAGTATAATACTTTTCAATGTTTTAATGTATTTTTCAGCAATTAGCCTTTATTTATTATCATGCCTTGTTTAAGTTACATGTCATACTTTCCCAAACTTGCTGAGTACGACATGTACTCACCCTAGCAATTCCCTCGCCAACAGTTGCAGGTCAAGATTAGAAGTATCACGACGCTAATGAGGAGTCCTAGGTTGTGTGCTGTCATCTGCTTTTCATGTGATATTGCTCTGAGCCGCGCTACCCTTTGCTCAGCTTGCTTAATTTGGTAGCTCAGATTTAGTTTACTTCTGTTGCATTACTCTCAGACTTGTCATTAATAATCATTAGAGCTGTAATTTGAAGATATTTTGAATTCTGTAATAAAAAGTGTTTAATTAACTTGTTATGTGGTAATTTTCTGTATGTCGTTTGTGAATGCACTCGTGTATGTGTGTTGAACGTCCTCGGCACACATATATGTCACACATGGTTCATTTTCCAGAACCGGGTGTCACACATATTGATGAAATCATTTTAGATCCGAATGCCTTTCGGGCCCACCCTACTGGGACCTACTAGGATATAGGTAGAGTGGCATACTTAGGGTGTGTTGACGGTTGTTATATACCAATTTCATCCATCAATTTAACTCTATTATGTGAAGGATTTGTCATTTCTTGCACACATCACCTTTCTATCTAACCCAATTCCACTTGGACTTGGAGAAATATGTGTATGCAACATTTTATGCATGAAATGAGGAAATGTAAAGGGACCAATCCTATAAAATATCATCCTAGCCAATCAGGAGACGACACGTGGCACCCCATGGATCAAATGGCCCACAAACAGAAGTATCCGAGGAGATCCAACAGTGTATCACCCAGATACATCAAGGGGGCCCACCTGGTAGCCACCTGCAGGAAGCACTCCACATTTGGAGTGTTGACCAGGTCGGCCGAACCAGGGGTTCGGTCGATCCCTTCCTGGCGCCAAACGCGGTCAAACGACGTGTGTTGGCTCCTCCTGGCTTGACGGAGTCAATGGTGACTAATTTGCGCACTTTTGGTGGCAGGAACCGACCTCAACACTAGTATAAATAGGACCCCCTACCCCTCACTTCAACACACACCACTTGAGCTTCATCTCTATTGTATACACTATCATCCAAAGTCTTAGGGGAGTTAGGTTGTAGAGAGGAGAGTCTCTAGTCCCAAGTCCAAATTGGGAAAGGAGTAAGGAGTCTCTCTCTTCCCAATCCTACATTGGGAAAGGTATGGCTCATGTATTCTTTCTTGTATTTGTGACTTTATGCATAATAAACATAGTATCTTTAGTCTCTACTTATACATATACTTGGGCAAAGCGTTTCTTGTTTGATTGTGGAGTCCATGGATGTGGAAGGTATAGCTTCTATGACTGTTTCATCATGAACATATCTCGTTATCATAGAACCTATAGACCCCCACTATAGTATAGTTAATTATAACATAACTAGGTTAGTATGGATAATTATGCTGTGTATCAACATTGGTTCAATGATGACTCAATTCATTGCCTTAGGATGGCTTGTGCCTAGGCTCTTAAGGTTATTACTTAATATGCTAGCATGGTGGTAGGATAGCTAAGTAGCATTGGATGTCTCGTAGACCCACGGATTGAAGAGGTAGGTAGTAGGTGGTGACAGCTCTATCTGTCCTTTGTAATCCTCCATGTTCGACTATGGCACAGGCTCTTAGCGGGAGTCACCCTAGTATTGCTAGGTGTAAGCATGTGCCCGATGTGTTGAACCACATAGCATAAGTATTCACTATTGATCTAGCTTATGGATAATTAGTTTAGACTATGTATATGTACAATAGAGCATAGTAGGACTACCTCCATAACTCTCAACCTTAACTAACCTCTAGGATCCTCTTATCCCCCTTAGACTTGAAAGCTTTTGTGTGTGTCATACTACCTCCACTATTATTTTATCCATACTTACTAGATTCTTACCTAGACCTTTCTACCATTTCCATTTGATGATTGTTATACCTCTTCCCTGCCTTCCTTTGGGATCAAATAAATGACACCCTTGGGAATACTCTTAGGGGGAAATGCTACAATGATATTTCCATGCGCTTGCGGAATTCACTTTGTGATCCAATAGAACCATTAACAAGCATTTCTGACACATCAGTTGGAGATGTTTAGTTAATGGTGCATAAGAAATACCAACAAGCATTTCTGGCGCCGTTGTCGGGGATGATTTATTAGTATATCTTAGGAGCCGTCAACAAGCATTTCTGGCGCTGTTGCTGGGGAAGGCAAATAGATATATAACATGACTGAGTGAATAGGATAGAACCCTGGGTAGGATTTTAGTAGGATAACCAGTCTTTGTTTTAGCATTTATTGTGAAAACAGGGTAGTGTATGTCTGGTTTCCGCCTGCCGGAAAACTTTGTTGAAGATCCCGAATCTCTTCTGAGACCTACCTCGTGTCGTTACTCCTCAGAAGATTTGAGCGGCAACACAAGCCAGCATTTTTGCACCAACAATCCAAACGCCAATGGCTCAGAAGACCCTTCGTGAGTTCTCAGCTCCCTCTGCTAACAATGTGCCTATTGGGCCCACTGTTAACACGCGAAATGTGAACTTCGAGATCAAAACTGGCCTTATCACTATGGTGCAAGCCAACCCATTCTGTGGGAAGGCTAACGAGGATGCAAGTGCTCACCTGCAACAATTCCTCGAGATCTGCAGCACTTTTAAGATCAAGGACGTGTCTCCGGATGCGGTCCGTCCGAGACTGTTCCCGTTCTCTCTCCTTGGGGGAGTGAAATAGTGGTTCTATGCGAATCGAAGTGCCGTAGACACTTGGGCGAAGTGTTCTACAGCATTCCTCGCCAAATTCTTCCAGTTGGGCAAAACCAATGCCCTACGTGAAAGGATTTCCAGCTTTTAGCAAGAGCTCAAGTAATCTATTCCCGAGGCTTTGGAAAGGCTTCAGGAGTACATCCTAGCATGTCCCCACCATGGGGAGGATGACTGGCTCCTTATTTAGAATTTCTATAACGGGTTGATCCCATCAGCTCGTGACCATTTGGATGCTGTTGCTGGAGGAGCCTTCTTCTCATTGACGGTGCTAAAAGCTAAATATCTTATTGAGAAGATGGTGTCCAACATGGGATGGAACGATGATCGTCTCAATACCCGACAGCGAGGCATGCACACCTTGAAGGAGGTGGACATGATCGCTACAAAATTGGACCTCCTAATGAAGAAAATTGATGGACAAGCCAGTGGTGAAGTGTCTGGCAATGCCTATGCCCTAGACTCTCACATCACGTGTGAAGTTTGTGGCAACACGGGTCATATGGGCAATGATTGCCCAGAAACTCGTGAGGATGCTCTATACCTCGCCAACAACAGAAATTTCTACAACAACAATGGTTATCGTCCAGGAGGTCAAGCGTGGGGTCAACAACACCCGTTCTTTCAAGGAGGGTACAACAACAATGGAAACCCTGGAAATCAGCCCAACTTTAGAGAACTTTCCATTAGCTAGCTCAAGATCAACGATGCCCTATCCAAGAAGCTGTCAGCTAATGACAAGACCCTAGTGAATATCAATGCAAAGATGGAAGGACTATCCTCAGCCTTCAAGAATCAACTGAGCTTCAACAAGATGTTCGAGACTCAGTTGGCTCAGCTGGCAGCTGCTATTCCTCTGATGGAGAATGGCAAGATGCCAGGCTAGCCAGAACACCCGACAGAAATGTCAACATGATTTCTGTATGAGAGAGCAGCTGGCAGATGGACCCTGGGTGTCCTACCATTTCATGCTCAATTGGGGCTCACCATTTTGACAAGGCACTTTGTGATCTGGGATCAAGTGTCAGTATGATGCCCAAGGTTGTGTTCGACCAGCTGAACTTCACAGAGCTGACTCCAACACCAATGCAGCTGCAATTGGCTGACTCTTCAGTCCGTTATCCAGCGGGTATTGCTGAAGACATCCCGGTGAAGATCCGGAACTGCTTCATACTCGTGGATTTTGTGGTCCTAGACATGGACACTGAGAAAGATACACAACTCATTCTTGGGCGCCCATTCCTCAGCGCTGCAAAAGCTCGCATAGATGTGGGAGCTGGAGAAATCCACTTCCATATCAATGGCAAGGAGGAAAAGTTTAACTTTCGGCCAAGATTAGAGCAATGCTCCATGACTCGAATCAAGTATGGGTCGAATGATAAAACACATCAGAGAGGTCGAAGTCACACCTCCAAAAGTGGACTCACTCATTGCATTTATGAGAAGATTAATCTACGAGGAGAATCCTTCGTTTCGACCACGCCGATATCCAAAGGCGACGGAATCGTCTGGACCTTCCCGACGGCCCAAGTCCACCAAACCGCCAAAGAAGGAATGGCGGAAGAAGAAAGACAAGCCATCCGAGCCCATCCCTCCGGGCCTGGATGTGAAATGAAGACGGAGGAATGTCCATCTCATCGAACGGTGGTGAGACCTAAACCAATAGGTTAAATTGGTAATTATCCCACTTTGTTTTTCTTTCTTTCTTTTTTCCACCCCATTTGTATTTTTCCCATTGCATATTTGATTTTTCCTAGCAAGTGAGAATCTTATATTATCAGTTATCATTTTTCTTTCTTTCTTTTGAAAATAAAATTTTTTGATTGGATTTGAAAAAAGGTTTTTATTTGAAAAACAATCTTTTCTGAGCTGCACATGTGGCATTTCACCAATGTGCTAACTTTGTAGCCGTTGGGGAGCCACTTGCCAAATGGGGAACTGAATGTGGCCTAAAGGGGGGGGGGTGAATAGGCCTTTTGAATTTCCTGCACACTTAATAGAATCGTCAAAACTTGGTTGGCCGGACTAGTCCGGTCGTGTGGGCGGACTTGTCCGGTGTGCTAAAAATATGTGTGTTGATCAGGTGTTATTTGGGAAACTAAATTTCTTTAGCAGCAGAAATGAGAACAACTGATATTTTTATTTGAGATTAATATAAGAATGCAGGTAAAACTTATAATTGCCTTAGGTTGATGTTTTAGCACACAAGTGATCTAATGAACAAAATTTAATGGAAATAAGGCGCAAGACACACGAATTTTTCCCGAGGTTCGATATCACCACGAGATATACGTCCTCGTTGAGGAAGCTCACACAGAGTCGGGTCTCCAACCCTTGCCCTCTTCAAGTCACCCCGAAGGCCGACTTGATTCCACTATCACGGGTAATCACCAAGTTTGTGGGGCAACCTCACACGTTGAGGGCTCCCACAAGAATTACAATGAAAGAAGTGATCAAATACACTCAAAAGTAATACAATGCAGAGTATGAGTGTAGAAAGATCAAACCCCAAGAGCTCGCAATGAAAGAACGACGATCTCCCAATCCCGAATCCAAGTGTTCAATTGATTTCACTCTTTTTGCACCTTAGATGTTTGGGGAGATGTGTTTTGGGCTCTTGGGACGAAGTGGCGGTGCTAGGGTTTGTTCTTTGATCAGTATTCGACGTGTGTGTTTATAGAAAAGCCGTGGACTCTCTATTTATAGGGTTTCCAAAAAGGTAGCCGTTGAAAAACCCTAACACCAGACTAGTCCGGTGCAAGTCTGGACTTGTCCGGTCTCAGTGTATTTTTAAGTCCAGAAAGTCTGCCGGACTAGTCCGGTCCAAGCTCGGACTAGTCCGGTGCTATGTGAAGGTGAACTCCAGAAAGTTCAACGGACTAGTCCGCAGACTAGTCTGATCTTCACATATGGGAGACTCCAGAAAGGTCAATGGACTAGTCCGGTGGTCAACGGACTAGTCCGATCCCTCAATATGAGAGACTCCAGAAAGATCAACGGACTAGTCCGGTGGACGCACGGACTAGTCCGGTCTCCCAATAAGTGAGATTCTAGAAAGATAAACGGACTAGTCCGGTCCATGATCGGACTAGTCTGGTGCTTTGTGAAAGTTAGGTTAATTTTAGTCCCTTACCCTCGCGCAAAGTTGTGAGCTCTTGGAGTGTGTCTTTCATACACTCCCTATACATTCAAAATCTAATTTGGTCTTCCAAGCTTCATCAAAGTATCTCTCTTTGAACACCACTTCATTTTTCACCTTTTTGTGCGCACCGAGCTGTTTCACTTGTTTGTCCTGCAATCATCTCAGTAGTTTCATTATGATCTCATATGTTTGTCATCAATTAGCCAAAACCCACAAGGGATATCCTAGATGCACTTACAATCTCCCCCTTTTTGGTGATTGATGACAACCATTTGAGATATCACAATTGAGAATAAAATCTTGAATTTCATAAGGTGTGCACATATGAGAATAATGATAAGTCCACAAAAAGCTTATCACATATGCACACACCTTATGGTGGGGTGCCTAATAGGTGTGTGATCAACAAGGTGTGATGAAGTAAAGGTAATCAATAATGAGCATAGAGATAATCATTTAAGCAACAATAAGCATCACACATAAGAGAAGAAATAGTGCATTACAAGGTTTTAAAAATAAGTACACGTCCTTGATCATAAAAACATAAAGACACCGCCTACTAGTCTCAATCTCTCCCCCTTTGGCATCAAGGCACCAAAAAGGGAAAAAATGAGGGAAATCACTCCTCGCCACTCTCTTCTTCAGTCTCGGTCCGATCTTCTTCTTCACCACCATCATCATTCTCTGGAGCAGGCTCTTCCTCAGAGTCCTCGAAGGCGGCGGGGATCCCACCGGCTCAATCTCCAGCTTGTCACAGACGGCTTTGATGTTGGCATTGACATATTGTTGATGCTTCTTCTCCCTAACTTCAATCTTGCGGGAGCAGGCAAAGATAGAGGTGAGCATTTTGAGCACACCACCGGAGGGTTCATGGGCAGGTGCAAGGCTAGGAGGAGCAGCTGAAGATCTTGTGGCATTCACATCCCGAGTTTGTTTAGTCCTCCTCTCAGCTTCAGGGGAGGGAGGTGCATCAGGAGCCGAAGGTAGAGTGTACTCGGTGGGCTTTTGCAGTTTCAACCCCGTATGGTGAACATCATTGACGAACTCAAGTCCAGTCACCTTCTCAATCATGTACATGATGTACGGGGCATACCCGCAAGATCTGTTTGGAGTGATTGAGATGTTCACAATGTCATTGTAGATGTATTCAAAGACATTGAATGGTATCCTCCCACCAATGACCTTCATTAGGGTCCTCAAAGTTCCTTGAATAGTCCCCGCATCTCCATCTTTCGGGGCTATTGTCTTCCTCAAAATTCTGTTGAGGACCACATAGAAGGGCTTCAAATATTTGATATTGGGAGGGACATAAGGCATCCTTTTGTCATAGAGAAATTTGAGCTCATCCTTCTCCAAGGGTTGCAGATTGTGGATGACAATATCATGATCCAAAGTGTGTTCAAGGTGGTGGATTCTTGCAAATTCATCATAGGTGACACTGTACTTGGAACCATGAGTCATCCAAGTCAGATTGTCTCCATCACCACGAGCAAAGTAGAGGGTAGAGTAAAATTGGGTGATGACTTCATTGTTCCAGTCACACTCAAAGGCAAACAGATCCTTCAAGTTGTGCCTCTCCAGGGCCCCAACCACCTCACGAAAGGCAGGATATCTCTTCGATTGTAAGTATCCAACATTCACCCATTGACTCTCTACAACGAGATTTTTCATCTTCATATACACATGCTCGTAGTAGTCGGCATGGAAGTTGCTCCAAAATCTTGGGTATGAGCATTGCCGAGGTTGATCATACACATTAACCTGCCTGAAGCTATCGGCAAGCTCACCCCCTTTTTCGGTGAAATCTTTACTCGAGCGCTGCCTGTTGCGGTGACTTGGGTTCTTCATCGTCAGGGGTCCAATGGGACCACTAGCAAGCCCCTTTCCTTTGTTGAGAGTCCTCTTTTGCCCTGAGAAGCTCTCGCCAGCTTTTCCTTGGGCCTTCTTAACAACCACCCTCCTTTTCTTGGGAAAATTGTCGTTGGAGGGTGGAGAGTGCACATTTACATCATGTCTTTTCTTCATGTACCTCTCCTTGGCTCTCTTCACTTTTTCACGTTCAATTTCTTCATCAACATGGAAGGAGTTGTCATCTGAGCTTGAAGATATCGTGCCTAATAAGGAGTTCATGATTTAGATGAGAATGAACTAAGAATGAAGGAGATGTGAGGATTCAAATGTCAGGGACCGGACTTGTCCGGTTTCAGAGTGCGGACTTGTCCGGTGTACCGGACTAGTCCGTATCTTGGAGCCGGACTAGTCCGGCCTAGCACAAGAACCCTAACAAAAACTACGAATCACAACTTCTATCTAAGGATGCAAAGGAGCATGAAGGTGAAAGGAATACATCTCTGAAGCTAATGTACTTCCTTGGAATCAAGAGAAATAAGCTAGAACTAGAAAAGTTGAGAGTTTGATTTTAGGGAGAAATTTACTGAGATTTGAAGATTCGCGTTGAAGGAGCACGAATCTGTCCGGATGAGTTTGGAGTGGAGTATCAACTTGTCGAGGGGACGATTTCCCACGGAGAAAACTTGAATTTTGAGGGCTCAACTCGAAAATCACTTTTGGGGGCTAGGGTTTGAGAGGTGAGGGTTCAACTCAAGGTGGAGGGAGGTTTGAAATGGTTTTGGGCCGGCCAGCTGCTTATATACGCGGCCGACCGGACTAGTCGGGTCAAAGGACGGACTAGTCCGGTGCCCCTGGAAAACCTAGGAAAGAGAGACTATCCGGACTAGTCCGGTGGCAAACCTGACTAGTCTGATGTCCCTGGAAAAACGGAGTATTTAGAGATAACTAATAGTGATCCAAGGACAAGTTTTGCAAATAATCTTGGTAATTATGACCAAAAAATATTCAACAATAAAAAATGGTCATAAATTCCAAGATTTCTTCATTAAAATTAGTTTTCTTAGGAGAAAAAGAGGTGAGGGCAGTTTTAGCAATAAAATGTAACATTTGAAGTTTCAACCAGGTGTGCAACGTTTCAAGCCACATTTCGAGAGTCAGGAATATTAAGTTCATTCCTAAGTTCACAAAACCTTTTCTCATCCAATGGTTTGGTAAAAATATCTGCAAGTTGTTTTTCAGTTCTAACATGTGAAATAGCAATGTCACCTTTTAATGAATGATCTCTAATAAAATGATGACGGATATCTATGTGCTTAGTCTTGAGTGCTCTATCGGGTTGTGTGCAATTTTTATAGCACTTTCATTGTCACATAGAAGCGGGATATGGTTAAGATTGTAGTCGTAGTCCCTAAGGGTTTGTCGCATCCAAAGTAGTTGTGCGCAACAGCTACCGGCTGCAATATATTCTGCTTCTGCTGTGGAAAGAGCAATGGAGTTTTGCTTTTTAGATGACCAAGAGACCAGGGACCTACCAAGAAACTGACAAGTCCCTGACGTGCTCTTTCTATCGACTTTGTATCCTGCATAGTCAGCATCAGAATACCCTATCAAGTTAAATTTGGATCCTTTGGGATACCAAAGGCCCGAGTTGGGTGTGTGCACAAGGTACCTTAGGATTCTTTTTACCGCAACTAAGTGACACTCTTTAGGTGCGGCTTGAAACCTTGCACACAAGCAAACATTAAGCATAATATATGGCCTAGATGCACATAAATAAAGTAAGGAGCCAATCATGGACCGATATACCTTTTGGTCCACATTTGGACCGTCTTCATTGAGGTCGAGGTGTCCATTAGTGGCCATGGGTGTCTTGATGGGCTTGGCTTTGTCCATATTGAATTTCTTGAGAATGTCTTGTGTATATTTGGTTTGGCTTATAAATGTACCTTCTCTTAGTTGTTTCACTTGGAATCCCAAGAAGAACTTCAATTCGCCCATCATTGACATCTCGAACCTATCTGTCATAATTTTGCTAAATTCTTCACAGAAGGATTTGTTAGTGGATCCAAAGATAATGTCATCAACGTAAATTTGACATACAAATAAATGATCATCACAATGTTTAGTGAAAAGTATATAGTCAGCTTTACCAATTTTGAATCCATTCTGAATTAGAAAATATCTAAGACACTCATACCAAGCTCGAGGAGCTTGTTTGAGGCCATAGAGAACCTTACGCAATTTGTAGACATGGTTGGGATACTTCTTGTCTTCGAATCCTGGTGGCTGCTCCACATAAACTTCCTCCTTGATTGGGACGTTTAAGAAAGCACTTTTGACGTCCATTTGATACAGATTAAAATTATGGTGAGTAGCATATGCCAATAAAATATGAATGGACTCAAGTCTAGCTACAGGAGCGAAAGTTTCATCGAAGTCCAAACCTTCGACCTGAGAATAACCTTTGGCCACCAATCCTGCCTTATTTCTTGTTACTACTCCATGTTCATCTTGCTTGTTCCGAAAGACCCATTCTGTTCCAACTATGTTCGCCTTTGGTCTCTCCACCAGCTCCCATACTTCATTTCTCTTGAAGTTGTTCAGCTCCTCTTGCATTGCAATCACCCAGTCTGGATCCCTTAAGGCTTCTTCTACCCTGTATGGTTCCAGAAAAGACACAAAAGAATAGGATTCACAGAAATTTGCAACTCGAGATCTATTAGTTACTCCCTTAGCAATATCTCCAATGATATTGTTGACAGGGTGGTCTCTTTGCATGCTCTGGTGTACTCTTGGGCGTGGAGCTTGTGTAGTTGCTTGTTCTTCATTATCTTCATGTGCATTGTCTCCCCCTAGATCATTGTTTCCATGATTGTCCTGATCTTCTTGATCTTCCTCCTCTTGATCTTGTGCAAGAGCTCCCCCTTGAGCATTGCCTCCGTGTTGAGGTTCATCTTGTGCATTTGAGTCGAATGTTTGCTCTTCTGGTAAGATATCACCAAGTCCCATTTTCTTCAGTGCTTCATATGGAGCTTCCTCTTTATCTAGCACACACTTATCAACTTGCTCCACTTGTGAGCCGTTAGATTCATCGAACACTACGTCACGTGCTACTTCAACAAGGTCGGACACCTTGTTGAAGCCACGATAGGCGTAGGCATTCGATTCATAATCGAGCAAGAATCCTTCATTGGACTTCGAAGCGAACTTCGAGGCCCTCTGTTTCTTGTTCAGAATAAAACATTTGCAACCAAAAACTTTAAAATAAGAAACATTAGGCTTTTTACCGGTAAGGAGCTCATATGGAGTTTTCTTCAGTAGTCGATGGAGATACAGTCGATTCATGGCATGGCAAGCGGTGTTCACTGCTTCTGCCCAAAATCGATCTGATGTCTTCTATTCATCCAACATAGTTCTCGCCGTTTCGATCAATGTTCCGTTCTTCCTTTCGGCCACTCCATTTTGTTGAGGGGAGTAGGGTGCCGATAATTCATGCTTTATCCCTTCTTCATCGAGAAACTCTTCAACTTGGAGGTTCTTGAATTCTGTCCTGTTGTCACTTCTGATGTTCTTTATGGTTGATGAGAATTCGTTCCGAGCTCTTTTCAAGAACTTCTTGAGGATCCCCTGAGTTTCTGATTTATCATACAAGAAAAATACCCAGGTAAATCTTGAAAAATCATCAACAATTACTAAACCGTATTTGTTACTGCCAATGCTGATGTACGAAACTGGACCAAAGAGATCCATGTGGAGGAGTTCCAGCGGTCTTGTGGTAGTCATCACATTCTTGGCGGGGTGTGGTGCTCCGACTTGTTTTCCTGCTTGACAAGCGCTGCACGGCCTGTCTTTTTCAAAAACCACATCCTTAAGACCACGGATATGACCACCTTTTAGAAGTTTCTGCAGATTTCTCATCCCAACATGGGCTAGCCGTCTATGACATAGCCATCCCATGTTGGTCTTAGCAACCAAGCAAGTGTTGAGTTCGGCTTTATCTTTGTTTAGGTCAACTAGATAAAGCTTGCCCTTCAACATTCCCTTGAATGCAATCGAGCCATTGCTTCTTCTAAAAACAGTCACACCCTCATTAGTGAATAAATAGTTGTAACCTTTGTCGCATAGTTGGGATATTGACAAAAGGTTATAATCTAGAGAATCTACATGTAAAACATTTGATAAGGTATGTTGAGAGGATATTTCAATGTTACCACTACCAAGGACCTTTCCTTGGCTGTTGTCTCTAAAGTGTATGCCTTCACCTGGATCCTTGTTGTACTCGTACTCTACAAACATACCTCTCTCTGGTCATGTGATTTGTGCATCCGCTATCAAGTACCCATTTTGTTCCACCGGAGGAGTAAGCCTGCAAAAAGAATTATTCCTTGGTTTTAGGTACCCAAGCTTGCTTGGGTCCTCTTAGGTTAGTCACAAGAGTCTTGGGCACCCACACACAAGTTTTCAAGTTCTTGTATATTTGGCAATGACTTTTCCATATTTGGCTTTCATAAGAACATAAGAAGCGTCAAATGTACGAAACAATATTTGTGGTTCAGATTCATGGGATTTTTCCTTAACAAAGACAATTCTATTCTTAGCATTATTAGAAGTAGACATGTGTTTGTTCTTATCAAAACCAAGGCCATCTTTGACATTAGGAGGTCTAGTGACCATATATGCACTGCGTGCATATTTGATCTTCTCCTTATCAAAGATGCCGCTTGGAGGGGCATGCATATTATGAGAAGTTGAAGTATTAGAAATAATATTCTTCTTACTAGAGCAAGTGCAAGTTCCGATTGTTGTCGAACTTATATCTTTGGAGGAAGAGCTCTTGGAGGACGAGGAGTCACTTTGCTTGAGCGACTCAACCTGCACCTCAAGGATCTTGTTAGCTTTTGACAAGTTAGCAAGTTCTTCCTTGATTACAATATGCGAGTCTTCTAGCTTTGAGTAAGTTTCCTTACTCAAGGCTAGCTCAACTTCAAGCGACTCGTTCTTCTCTCTTTCAAGCTCGAGAAGCTTTTCAACTTCTTGATATCTCTTCCTTTCACGGATGAGCATATCTTCTTGTCGGTCAAGAAGTTCCTCCTTTTCAAAAATTTCGTTCGACGGCATTTCCATTTTCTTTAGAGCAATTTTACTTAGTCCTCTAAACATTTCTTCATTATCGCTAGAGCTGTCAAGGTCATCAATAGAGGAATTTAGCGTAGGAGGAGTGAGCCGTACCTTTTTCTTGCCTTCCTTAGCCATAAGGCAAGTGTGGTTGTTCATGTCCCATCCTCCCATGTTCGGAAAGAGTGTGGCCTTCATAGTAGGTTTCTTGATTGCGATAGTGGCCATCTCTTCTTCTTCATTGGAGGAGGACTCGTCATTTGAGTCCCACTCCTTGCCAATGTGAGCTTGATGGGTTTGTCTTCTTTTTCTGAAATTTTTCTTTTCTTGAGGTCTTGTTTCCTTCTTCTTTTTGTTTTCTTCATAAGGGTAGTCCACCATGAAGTGACCATACTCTCCGCAGTTGTAGCAAGTGCGTCGAGCCTTGGATTTTCCTTTATCCTTGTTTTTGCCTTCATTTGAGTTGTTGTCGTGTCTTCTTTTCATCATTCACTTGAACTTCTTGATAAAGAGTACCATTTCTTCATCATCAAGATCGGTGCTCTCGTCACTTGTATGCCCATTGTCTTAATGTTCACGAGCTTCTTTGAGTTTGGGTTGGCATGTTGCTTTGAGAGCAACCTCTTTCTTTTTGGAGGAAGTGAGTTCGGCCAAGTCTTTGACGTATTGTGCCTCTTTCTCCATCATTTCATGATTTATGATCTTTCCCAACAACTCATCGGGAGTCATTTTGTGAAACGTGGGGCTTTCTCTAATCATTGAGCAAAGTGTGACATTTCTTGGCATGAAGGCACTAATCATTCTCTTGACTACCTCGTGATCCGTCCATTTCTTACTTCCATAGGCACGTATTTTGTTGATGAGTGCCTTCATCCGGTTGTACATGTCTTGAGGTGATTCGCCTTCTTCAATAGCAAATCTCCCCAACTCTCCTTCAAGCATTTCGATTTTAGCTTCACAAACTGATCTATTTCCTTCGTGAGTTGTCTTGAGTGTATCCCGGATTTCCTTTGCACGTTCTAAGCCATCAATCTTGGTGAATTCCTCTCTGCTTAGTGATGATGTGATCACGGCGACGGCTTGTGCATTTCTGTGAATCTCTTGTTCTTGTTCTGGGGTGAGTTCTTCATCCGTGTCCGGGATGTCTATGCCAGTGCAAACAATGTGCCACAGACTAGGATTTAGGGATATTAGATGCATCTTCATGTTGTACTTCCACATTGTATAGTCGCTTCCGTCAAACTGTGGAGGTTTTCCCATAGGAATGGAAAGATAGTGATTGTTTGAATTGAGACGGTTGTAGTTGTAAGGGTATCGGGAGTAGTCGTGATGACCACTCCCCGTCGTCTTCTCTTCTTCTTTTCCCTTTTGTCCTAGCAGTTTATTTCTCAGAAGTGCATTTAATTGTCGCACTTCTTCATCATCATGTGGGCTCTCTTTCAGCACATCAAAAGTTTTAGTTTCTTGTTCCTCCTCATTAATGTTCATCTTCGAGATATCATTGTTCTTCTCAGAGGCCATTGATCTCTCCGAGATGTGAGTCTTGTTGGTGGAGAACCTCGCTCTAATACCAATTGAATGTGGCCTAGAGGGGCGGTGAATAGGCCTTTTGAATTTCCTGCACACTTAATAGAATCGTCAAAACTTGGTTGGCCGGACTAGTCCGGTCGTGTGGGCGGACTTGTCCGGTGTGCTAAAAATATGTGTGTTGATCAGGTGTTATTTGGGAAACTAAATTTCTTTAGCAGCGGAAATGAGAACAACTGATATTTTTATTTGAGATTAATATAAGAATGCAGGTAAAACTTATAATTGCCTTAGGTTGATGTTTTAGCACTCAAGTGATCTAATGAACAAAATTTAAAGGAAATAAGGCGCAAGACACACGAATTTTTCCCGAGGTTCGATCTCACCACGAGATCTACGTCCTCGTTAAGGAAGCTCACACAGAGCCGGGTCTCCAACCCTTTCCCTCTTCAAGTCACCACGAAGGCCGACTTGATTCCACTATCACGGGTAATCACCAAGTTTGTGGGGCAACCTCACACGTTGAGGGCTCCCATGAGAATTACAATGAAAGAAGTGATCAAATACACTCAAAAGTATTACAATGCAGAGTATGAGTGTAGAAAGATCAAATCCCAAGAGCTCGCAATGAAAGAACGACGATCTCCCAATCCCGAATCCAAGTGTTCAATTGATTTCACTCTTTTTGCACCTTAGATGTGTGGGGAGATGTGTTTTGGGCTCTTGGGACGAAGTGGCGGTGCTAGGGTTTGTTCTTTGACCAGTATTTGACGTGTGTGTTTATAGAAAAGTCGTGGACTCTCTATTTATAGGGTTTCCAAAAAGGTAGCCGTTGAAAACCCTAACACCAGACTAGTCCGGTGCAAGTCCGGACTTGTCCGGTCTCAGTGTATTTTGAAGTCCGGAAAGTCTGTCGGACTAGTCCGGTCCAAGCTCGGACTAGTCCGGTGCTGTGTGAAGGTGAACTCCAGAAAGTTCAACGGACTAGTCCGCGGACTAGTCCGATCTTCACATATGGGAGACTCCAAGAAGGTCAACGGACTATTCCTGTGGTCAACGGACTAGTCCGGTCCCTCAATATGAGAGACTCCAGAAAGATCAACGGACTAGTCCGGTGGACGCACGGACTAGTCCGGTCTCCCAATAAGTGAGATTCCAGAAAGATAAACGGACTAGTCCGGTCCATGATCGGACTAGTCCAGTGCTTTGTGAAAGTTAGGTTAATTTTAATCCCTTACCCTTGCGCAAAGTTGTGAGCTCTTGGAGTGTGTCTTTCATACACTCCCTATACATTCAAAATCTAATTTGGTCTTCCGAGCTTCATCAAAGTATCTCTCTTTGAACACCACTTCATTTTTCACCTTTTTCTGTGCACCGAGCTGTTTCACTTGTTTGTCCTGCAATCATCTCAGTAGTTTCATTAGGATCTCATATGTTTGTCATCAATTAGCCAAAACCCACAAGGGATATCCTAGATGCACTTATAGGAACCAAGGAGGGCCACCTGTCACATCGGCCGAACCCCCTGGTCGTCTGAACAGGAAGCGGAGCCAAATTGGCTGCCATTCCTCCAACGGCTATATTTTGAACCCCAAGTGACTGTTGGAGGGTGCACCCTATAAATTGTGGCCATGAGGAGCACTTCTCTTCACACACCACATCATTTTAAACCTCCCAAAGTCACTCTCTAGCTCACCTTGTTTTTCTTGCTCTTCATTGCAACACTCTTGCTCAAATCCATCCCGAAAAAGATTTTCTTTTGTTTGCATTTGCATTTTACACTCAAGCATTCAAGAGGAGAAAATTTGTTGAGAGTTTTGTTTTCCAAACATCGCTTCTTTTTGGATTTTTCTCGCCTTGTTTTGTTCTTGCTTGTTTAACTCAAAAAGACATGAAGAGGTTGTTCGGAAAGAGGAAGGGGGCTGCAAGCTCAAGCCATGGTGAAGGTTCTAGTGCACGCCTCTCTTCCATGGGTACAAGCCCAACGAGGAGAAGTGTGTGTGAGGACACTCCCATGGAAGAGAGAAGCAACCCACACCAACTTCTTCATGACAACGACCTCGACATACGAAGCGAAGTTGAAGATCAAGCACGCAGGCTTCTCCAAGATCGTGAGTTCCGCCACACCAAGGCTTACGATCCACATTTGATCTCCAGAATAGGTATGGACTCCGAATTTCTTTCCATTTGGCATGCAATTGGATTTGATGACTTTGCTCACATAGAGGAGAATGGTTCACGCCTTCTCACTATCCAATTCCTTTGCACGCTAAGAATAGGATTTGATGGTATTACTTTTAGATTATTTAAAAAAGAATACAACATCCTATGGAAAGAATTAGGTAGCATCCTAGGCTTCCATAAACGGTGTTTGCTAGACTTAGACAATTTGCCTAAGTTTAACAAACAAAGTTTTTGGCATGAGCTAACTAGTGAGGTCACATGTAGGGCTCCTAGGAATAGCCACATCCAAAACCCTACTTACGCTTCATGCATAGATGGGTGGCTATGACTATGTTCCCTAGAGAAGATGTTAGGGTTGTGCGAGATGATGAATTTAAAATTTTGTTTGCCATGACTGAAAAGAGAAAAATTGCTCCAGTCAAAGCCATGATGACACAATGGTTAGATTACATTTCAAAATCAGGACCGATTGAATGCACTTCATTGATTACTCATATTGCTGATAGGGTAGGAGCACTTAAATACTCTTCATTTGAATATATTGAAACTGAAAGAGAGTTAATTGATGAAGACTATTTAGTGCAAGGACATACCCTTAAGCATGATCATGATGGCTCCTTGATATTTTTCTATCTCGACTTTGTCAATGAAATTTGGTTACCTAATCCGGATTTTCATTTGTACAAATGTTGGAGGCTAACCATTAATATTCTTCCCCTTGAGGAAGCAAGAAAAAGTAATGTCTCTGGCAGGGTAACAAGGAATCGTGCGAGGGCTGCAGCCACAGGCATGACACCGATAATCTCTCCGGTCCATGAATACCAAGAGGAAGAGAACCCAACGGGTTATGCGCCCGGATGGACTCAAACTCCAACATATGAGACTGGGGGAGCATCTTGGCAAGAATGGCAAAAGGATCCACCCTTATCCACTTCAAGCTCTAGCAGCTTGCCCCCAACGTCCATGAGAGGACGTCGTTCCTTTTCGGCTAGAAGTCCTCATGACTTTGGCCAAGGAGTGACGGACCTTACTAGACGTATGGGAGAACTTGAAGTGAGGACAGGTGACATCTACAGCACACTCCAAGAGCATGTCCAAGGTGCCCAGGATTGGCAACAACACATGGATGCTCAATTCACCAACTTCAACACGGCGCTACAACAACAACAAGTCGATCTTGCAGCGTACTTATGTCATCAAGGGTTCAACCCTTATCACGGAGGTAGTTGAAGAACAAGCTTGGGGGAGGATCCCCACTTGAGGTAACATGTATCACATTCCTTGCATATTTATTTTCCATCCATCCATCCATCATTCACCTTGCATTTTAATATATATATATATATATATATATATATATATATAGGTTAGATTTGCTTTCATCAAATAAAGATGTGCGGTAAGAATGATTTAGAATTCACATAGATGAATTGATGAATAGTTGTTCTGTTTTATTTTCCTAAGTCTCTAGTTTACAACTTGCTACTCTCCGAATATTGCTTTCATTGGTTTGAAATACTTTTATCTTAATTTGGAAGTTGTGGGTAGCAAAAGCTTAATCTAATTCTAGGTTGTTGCAAGATTAGAATTAGTAATAGGGCTGCTAGTCCTAGTTTGAAAGTAAAACATAGATTTTCGGAGAAATTCTAAAAAGATTTAAGTTTCCCTCAGTTGATTGGAAATACCTACCAAAGCCATATGATGTTCATACATAGACAAAACCTTATGTATATACTATTTGCTTTCACATTGAGCCTAGTCAAACTAGTATAGACCTATGTGAGAGATCATTCAACTCTTTTTGAGTTCAAGACTTCACTTGCACATGTCATACTTCTACACTAGAAGTAAGAAAAACGTCCATCATATCCACCATACCACAACAAAAAGAGAAACTCTATGTTTTTCATGTTTAGCACTCTGTTCAAAATTCATTGCAAAGAGAGGGAGTAGAAGACATGGCTACAAAAAAAAAACATGCTTACATCATAAGCATGAAAAAAAAGAAAAGAAAAGTAGCCATGTTTCATCCCTGCAAAAGAAAGAGAGATTATACCAAAATGGAGTTATCTCAAGTATCCACATCCACTTCCACTCCATCACACATGCACTAGTCTTGAATCAAAAAGTTTTGATTTGAATTCTCCTAAGGCTTACTCTTTTGACTTAGCAATATATGTGATGCAAATATGCCTACTTACTTTCCTTACCAAGCTCCACATACAAGCCATATTCAATGAGTAGGAATAGTATAGGCACAATGCTTTGGTGAGGACATATTTCCACTATCCACAAAAGACGGATTGAGAGAATCAAATTGAGGTACTTAATATCTAAATTGAATTCTCTGGGATTTAAGTGGAACTTGATTCTAGGCTATGTTTGCTCCATTTACTATTCTACCTTTCAACTACTCATGAATATGAAAAACCATAAGCCCCATGATAACTTAAGAAAGGTAGAGTATCATCGCCAATTTCTGCAATACTAGGTAGAGTATCTTGTTGTGCATTAGATACTTTTGAAAATAAGACATTGTAGCAACTCCTGATCATCACCCCAAAGTCTTGACTTTGCTCGGGACGAGCAAAGGATAAGCTTGGGGGAGTTTGTTGACGGCTGTTATATACCAATTTTATTCGTCAATTTAACTCAATTATGTGAAGGATTTGTCATTTTTTGCACACATCACCTTTCTATGTAACCCAATTCCACTTGGAATTGGAGAAATATGTGTATGGAGCATTTTATGAAGGAAATGAGGAAATGTAGAGGGACCAATCCTACAAAATATCATCCCAACCAATCAGGTGACGACACGTGACATCCAATGGATCAAATGGCCCACAAACAGAAGTATCCGAGGAGATCCAACGGTGTATCACCCAGATACATCTAGAGGGCCCACCTGGCAGCCACCTGGAGGAAGCACTCCACGTTTGGAGTGCTGACCAGGTCGGCCGAACCAGGGGTTCGGCCGACCCCTTCCTGGTGCCAAACGCGGTCAAACGACGTGTGTTGGCTCCTCCTGGCTTGAAGGAGTCAATGGTGACTGATTCGCGCGCTTTTGGTGGCGAGAACCGACCTCAACTCTAGTATAAATAGGACCCCCTACCTCTCACTTCAACACACACTACTTGAGCTTCATCTCTATTGTATACACTGTCATCCATAGTCTTAGGGGAGTTAGGTTGTAGAGAGGAGAGTCTCTAGTTCCAAGTCCAAATTGGGAAAGGAGTAAGGAGTTTCTCTCTTCGCAATCCTACAATGGGAAAGGTATGGCTCATGCATTCTTTCTTGTATTTGTGACTTTATGCATAATAAAGATAGTATCTTTAGTCTCTACTTATACATATACTTGGGCAAAGCGTTTCTTGTTTGATTGTGGAGTCTATGGATGTGGAAGGTATACCTTCTATGACTGTTTCATCATGAACATATCTCATTATCATAGAACCTATAGACCCCCACTATAGTCTAGTTAATTATAACATAACTAGGTTAGTATGGATAATTATGTTGTGTATCAACATTGGTTCAATGATGATTCAATTCATTGCCTTAGGATGGCTTGTTCCTAGGCTCTTAAGTTAATTACTTAATATGCTAGCATGGTGCTAGGATAGATAAGTAGCATTGGATGTCTCGTAGACCCACGGATTGAAGAGGTAGGCAGTAGGTGGTGACAGCCCTATCTGTTCTTTGTAATCCTCCACGTTCAGCTATGCCACAGGCTCTTAGCGGGAGTCGCCCTAGTATTGCCAGGGGTAAGCTCGTGCCCGATGTGTTGAACCACATAGCATAAGTATTCACTATTGATCTATCTTATGGATAATTAGTTTAGACTATGTATATGTACAATAGAGCATAGTAGGAGTACCTCGATAACTCTCAACCTTAACTAACCTCTAGGATCCTCTTACCCCCCTTAGACTTGAAAGCTTTTGTGTGTGTCATACTACCTCCACTATTATTTTATCCATCCTTACTATTTCTTACCTAGATCTTTCTACCCTTTCCACTTGATGATTGTTATACCTCTTCCATGCCTTCCTTTGGGATCAAATAAATGAAACCCTTAGGAATACTCTTAAGGGGAAATTCTACAATGATATTTCCGTGCGCTTGCGGAATTCACTCTGTGATCCAATAGAACCATTAACAAGCATTTCTGACACATCAGTTGGAGATGTTTAGTTAATGGTGCATAAGAAATACCAACAAGCATTTTTGGCGTCGTTGTCGGGGATGATTTGTTAGTATATCTTAGGAGCTGTCAACAGGGTGCCTGACCAGTCGAAGTCGATAGCACACTCTGGACCTGTCATTGGCTTTGGTTTTCAGGCAAGTAGACCATCTAGCAATGCTAAGACCCGGATGAAGATTAACAATACAACTTATACATCACATGAATAACTCAGACTAAATTTCAAAAAGGAATGCACAGCTTCGTTATAGACAAGAAGGAAAAATAATAAAAGAAACAAGCCAATACAAAATGAATGCATGTGGAGTCTGTTTTCACACAAAATGTCTTTCATTATAGGTCCAAATTACAAGGGAGACAAGAACACACTTAGAGTATGGAACCAAGCTAAGTGTGCTATTCATCTTGTTCTTACCCAGGGTAGGTAAGCTACACTCAAAGTACAATGACCAATTTAGTGTGCTTTTTGTTTGGGACCTACCCGACTCTGTCCATAAACTCTATAATTTACATTATATGTAATTACAGAGTCACCTCCGTGAAACTAAGCATAAGACTTATGGAGGTGCTCGATATTCTATGGTTTGTGAAGCAGGGTCCCATCCTCTGTCGCTAAGAAAACGCATCTAGGGCGGGAAACTTCAATAACTCAGAAGGGACCTTCCCAGCCTGGAGATAGTTTGTTCATTCCTTCTCGAGTAAGTATTCTCTGCAGCACCAGATCGCCTTCTTCATGCTGTCGGTTGCATACAAACCTTTATTGATAGCGTTGGAGCGCTTGTCGGTATCGTGCGTTCCAAACAGCTACTTGGCACCTTCCTTCGTCGATGAGGTCTAGGTCTTCATGCCAGAGCTTGTCCTGCATGGCTTCATCAAAGGTCCAGACCAGGAGCAACCCCATGGTGATCTCCAGAGGAAGGACTGCTTCAGCTCCGTACAACAGGAAGAAGAGTGTCTCTCCAGTTGACTGGTTAGGTGTTGTCCTACTCGCCCAAAATGCGGATGGAAGCTCCTCTAATAGTTGGCTCTGTGTTTCTCCAGGCGCTCATATGTGCGTGTCTTGAGTCCTTTTAGTATCTCGGCATTTGCTCTCTCGACTTGTTCATTACTTGCCGGTGAGCTACTGATGCGTAGCTGACTTGTATGCCGAGATCTTTGCAATATTCTTGGAATGTTGCACTTGTGAATTGGGTTTTGTTGTCATTTATGACTCTGTTCAAAAATCCAAATCTATAGACTATGGACTTCAAGAACTTGATAGCATATTGTTTGTTGATAGTCACAACTGGAGTAACTTCTGGCCATTTGGTGAACTTGTCATTGGAGACGTACAGGAAACTGTACCCTCTGACGGCTTTTAGGAAAGGTCCCAAAATGTCCATCCCCCACAAAACGAATGGCCATGTAGGAGGTATGATTTGCAGTGACTGAGTCGGTGTGTGAATTTGTTTTGCGTCGAACTAGCACGCTTCACACTTTTTCACTAGCTCTACTGCATCCTGGAGTGTTGTAGGCTAGTAGAAGCCATGCCGGAAGGCTTTACCAACCAACGTGCGGGAAGATGTGTGGTTCCTACACTCGCCTCCATGGATTTCCGCGAGGATCTCGCGACCTTCTTCCCGGGCAATGCACCGCATTAGAACGCTGTTGGCACCATGTCGATAGAGATCCCCTTCTACCAGTGTGTATCTCTTAGCCAGTCTGACGATTCAGTCAGCAGAAGCACTGTCTTCAGGAAGGATTTTGTCTTTCAAGTAGTTGCATTCTCCGAGATCCATGCATCTGAACTAACTTGAGCTTCTGGATCTTGCATGCTAGGTTGCTCAGAGCTTCCTGAAGCACCTACAATCCTTGGTGGGCGCCATGGTAAAAGGGCCACCGGGACCACTAGCTTCTGGGTGCTGGTCTCGCCTCCCTCGCTCAGTTTGACAGGCTGAGCGGCGGGTCCTGACAATTTCCTGACAAAAACTTTGTCTGAAGCTTGAGCTCCGGTTGAAGCTTTTGTCGAGAGTTGTCAACTTCAGCGTTGTTGAGACGCTGGACATGGCAGAGGTCCAGGACGTGAAAGTACTTCTGGAGCTTCTGGACTGCAAGGAGGTAAGCAGCAAGTTGAGGGTTGTCGCAACTGCATTCACCTTTGACTTGCTTGATGATGAGTTGTGAGTCACCCTTGACCAGCAACTGCTTGACACCATAAGATAGCGCCACCTTGAGTCCTTAGATGAGAGCTTCATACTCCGCATGTTGTTGGTTGCCTTGAAGTCAAGGTGTACCATGTACTTGACCTTCTCCCCGGTTGGAGCGAGAAGGATTCCATCTTCGGCCCCCTGCTTCTGCATGGATCCATTGAAGTAGAGAGTCCAGTGATGCTCGATAAAGACTGGGACCTTAGGTTCAAACTTTGCCTCACTGAGGCCCCCTGGATTTAATGGAGAAGGAGTCCACTCCGCCACAAAGTCAGCCAATGCCTGACTCTTGATAGCTTGTTGAGGCAAGAATTGGAGATCAAACTCTGCCAGCTCTGCCACCCACTTTGCAATATTTCCTGTAGAGTTTGGGTTATGCAATATAGCACGTAGTGGATAAGAAGTTACCAATGATATTTTGTGGGCTTGGAAGTAGTGACGTAGCTTCTTTGAGACAATAAGGACTGCATATAGCAGCTTATGCACCTCAATGTACCGAGTCTTGGCATGATGTAGTACTTCGCTGATGAAGTACACTGGTTGTTGGACGGTCTGGAACTTCCCGGAAGGGCTCGGAGCTTCTTCTTCATCAACCTGGACCCTCCCGTAGGGGTCCATACCATCTTCTTGAGCCACTCGGACCCTCCCAGAGGGGTCCGAGTCTGCTTCTTGATCAACCGTGAGTACTCCCTCAGATAAGAGAGGTTGATCCTCGAGCAGCTTGCCGTTAGGATCCGCGCCTAGGGGCTGGGACCCAAACTCGCATTCAGGTAGCTCCGGACCCTCCCGGAGGGGTCTAGACTCCTAATCTGAAGATGGATCCGGTCTCTCCGCAACCAGGACCATGCTGACAACGTTTGTAGTGGCCAAAATGTAAAGCAAAAGAAGCTCACCAGGCTCCGGAGCTACTAAGATTGGTAGTGTGGTGAGGAGCTGCTTGAGCTCTTGGAATGCCTTTTCTGCTTCTTCAGACCAATGGAATGGCCCGGACTTCCTTAAGAGTTTGAAGAAAGGAAACGTGCGCTCTGCCAGTCTTGAAATAAACCGGTTGAGCGCAGTTAGACATCCAAGTAGCTTCTGGACATCCTTGACGCGGGATGGGGGTTGCATCTCTTCAATAGCCTTGATCTTCGCCGTATTTGCCTCAATTCATCGGTGAGTCACCAAGAACCTGAGGAGCTTCCAGGAGCTAACCCCTGAAGACACATTTGTCTGGGTTCAGCTTGGTGCGTATTATACGCAGCTTGTCGAAGATGAGTTGTAGATTATCAAGGAGTGATTTCTTGTTCTTGACCTTCACGATGATGTGATCGACGTAGACTTCCACCAAGTCCTTAATGAGCTCTCCAAAGGTTTTGTGCATGTCTCGCACAAAAGTTGAGGCAACATTTTTGAGACCGAAAGGCATGGCAGTGTAACAATACAACCCATCTACTGTTATGAAGGCAGTATGCTCTTCATCTTCCCTTGACATTTGTATCTGATGATATCCAGAATACGCATCTAGGAAACACAATAGCTCACACCCGGAGTTGGAATCCACTATCTGATCTATCCTAGGTAGTGAAAATGAGTCTTTTGGGCATGCCTTATTCAAGGTGGTGTAGTCGATGCACATCCAAAGCTTCCCGCCGGCCATTGGTACAACAACTGGGTTCGCCAGCCACTGTGGATGGTGAACCTCAAAGATGAAACCAGCTTCAAGCAGCTTTTTGATTTCTTGCCTGATGAAGTTATGTCGCTCGACTGATTGCTTCTGGGGCTTCTGATGTACAGGTCGTGCATCGGGGTATACCGTCAGGCTGTGCTCGATCACCTCCCTAGGGATCCCAGGCATTTGTAACAGTTGCCATGAAAACATGCCGATATTTGTGTAAGACCTATGTGTGCTGAATACATTGGCTTGTAGTGAATACACTTGGCTTTGATGATAAAAGTTTGAATATCACCAAAACACCTTTTTATCAAGGTCCGACTCTAGCTCTAAGCTACAGCAAGGTCCGACGGTAGGTCTGGCTTGGTTTGGGTAGCTCCGGTTACGTTCGATGCTTGGTCCGACTAGCTTTGGTCAGCTCTGGTGAAGTTTTGTCTTTAGATCTGGTATGTCTTTGATAGCTCCGACATGTTTTTGCTAAGCTCCGAAGTTAACTTTTTTAGCTCCGGCATTTGGGTTTACTAGTTCCGACTAGTTCTGGTTAGCTCTGGCGCTAGGTCCTGCTAGTTTTGTAAGCTCCGGCGGGAGCTTGGTTATACTAGTTCTGGTAAGTTCCGGCGCTAGGTTCTACTAGCTTTTGTTAGCTCCGGCTCAAGGTCCGCGTTGCTCTGGCAAGGTCCGGAACTTGACCATAGTGCTTCTGCTTTTCATTTGCAATGTTTCGTACTTGTTTTACATTGTTGGAAAGATTGCTTAGTATTCATTTGCTAAGTTTTTGGTGCATTTTGGTTCATATGGATGATATCGTGTTACTGTGGTTTTGCAACATGCTTATGTGAGGTTCTCACGTAGGGTGTTGTGTCCGGAACTAACTTGAGTCAAGTCGAGGACTTGGGCTCATATGGATTGGTTGTTTATTCATGTGCAGGTGTTGCTTGAGTTCAAGAAATGGCTGGTGAAGGGATCCATTGGACTAGTCTCAGGGAGGAGATGAGGTTCCAACAACCAAATTCAGGAGGAATTGTGGTTGAGCTGATCAGGAGGTTGCGCAGCATGATTGAATCAAGAACAATGCATATGAAGGTATCGTGGACGTCACTGGAAGATGTTTGCACGTGTGCAAGGACTGCATGGACGTGGCTACATAGTTCCGAGACGTGATGAAGAGATGTGGACATAAAGAATTGGTCGAAAAGGTCCAACCGACTAGGTTATGGACTCAGGCAGTGGCTGAGTCGGGTTTGACTCAAATATGGAAAGATTTGAGTTAGGTATGATAGGATTTCGTGTGGGTCACGAATTTGAGTTGTTTAGGAATGTGGGATATGTTCCTAAGGTGTTTGAAAGTCTTAAGATTGCTTCTATCTGCGTATAGAAGAATCCTAAGCAGTTATGGAAAGTTACGATTCGTGAACAGAGTAGGATTAGGTTCCTGATCTGAGTAGAGTTGGCTTTCGAGCTGGTTATATAAGAAAGGGAGCCCAGAGCTCGTGGTGCACGACTTTGGGTCTGTTCCTCTTGTGTTATATTGAATAAAATTCGTAGTTTGAAGGAACTTTTGTGCCTTGTTCGTCCGACTTGTTCCAGACAAGTTTTACTCATCGAGTTTCTGGACAGCACTACCTTTTGTCGGTGGTTTTATCATAACTCGAGTTTTACAAATCCAATTATGTGATTCTTTTTGGGTTGTCTTCTAAACTTGATTCTCTATCATATGTCAAAATTTCACGTTCATTGGATTTGTGGTCTATGATCTACACGAGTTTCTTTGCAGCATTCCAAAACTGTTTTTTTCTCGGGTATGGCAGATTGATCATTGTTTGATCTTTCGATCATAACTTGAGTTTTTCTCGACGGATTTGAGTGGTCCTTTTTTTGTTGTCTTCGTGACTTGATTATCTCTGATATCTATCACTTTTGTCACTGTGAAACACGTTTAGATTAGTCTCACACATGATTTCTTTAATAGATCATTTTTCTGCCGAAAGGGTTTGGGGTTTAATTGTTTCCGCTGCGTAAGATTTTTAAATCTACTATTCAACCCCTCCTCTAGTAGCTTTTCACGTGCTCTTCGATCCTACAATTTGCCCAAAGGAAAGAGACGACCGCGAGTTCCTATTTGTCATTCAGACCTCCCGATATACGGGTGGTCTGAGCGGCATCAAAACCAATTTGGATGACCTTGATGGGAATGTCGTTGTCGCCGCTTGGCTGCACGCGTGGTCCAGAGGTTGAGCCTCGATGACGAGAGCTCGGAGGTTGAGCAGCTTGCTCCTTGTCGGATTCTTCCTCCTACGCTGTTGCAAGCACGTGGAGTTCTTCTAGCGTGGTGACTCTCGCAGTGCGATCTCTGCGGATCCAGAGAACACCTGAAGGTGTCGGCATCTTCAACACTAGATAGTTGTAATGAGCTACGACCATGAACCTATACAGGGTTGGCCTGCCTAGGATGGCGTTGAAGGGAAGGCTGATATGCACCACATCGCAGACCAATCTCTCGGTCCTATAATTGTCCCGAGTCCCAAAAGTCATCGGGAGTGTAATTGACCCGAGAGGAGTAATAGCTCCCGAATTTACTCTGGAGAAGGGACGTGAGGGGCGAAGGTCCGAGTCGTTGAGCTGGATCTTCACGAACACTTTGCAGCTGAGGAGGTTGAGCACCGCACCTCGATCCTCCAAAACATGATAGAGTTGGACATTATTGGTGGTAGGAGAAACCATCAATGGAAGTTGACCAGCTCCGATCATATTTCTTGGGCAATTTGAAGCATCAAAAATGATGGAAGTTTCCATCCACTTTTGATGAGGTTCTGCCTTGGCGGTGGGAGCTGCAGTAGCCATCTCCCGACGCATGGTCTTGAGAATGCGCCGCGAGGTAATATCCCATGACTCTGCATAGATCGTATGGAGAGTCTTCTAACGTTCGTTGTTGGAGATGTCAGAATTGTCGTCAATGGTGTTGTACACGGCCTTCAGGACCTTCTTGGGATCCTGGAAGCCTAGATCTTGCTCAGCCGGAGATTCGTCGACCTTATGCTTTCCTTCCCGTTGACAGAAAGGAGCTTCTTCTTGGCGCTTGTTGTTACGTTCAATCAGGCGCTTGACCTCGCGGCAGTCTTCAAGATTGTGGGTGTCTGTTTTGTGGATCGAACGCCGCATCTTCTAACCGCCACCATATTCTGACAATGGTCGAGGACGTTTTTCGGGGCATGGCCCCCGCCCGCCCGGAGCTACAGCTTCAGCAGCAGTAGGCATGTCGACCAACGACTTCTTCTTGTCGTTGGACTTTTTCTTCTTTTTCCACAGCCAGAGGCAGTGGCTTTAGTCTTGGGGGGAGGGTTTGCCAGCCTCCGGAGCTGGTTTGGAGTGAATCTCTCTGCCCTCCGCAGCTCTAGCACATTTGTCGGCTAGGCTGAAAGTTCAGTGACACTGCTGACTTTCTTGGTTGCCAGCTTCTCCATCATCTTCTTGTCTCTAACCCCCTTTCGGAATGCGACGATGACAGGAGCGTTGAATATAGAAGGAATGGTGTTCCGTACCTGAGAAAACCGTTGGATTAATGATCGTAGTGATTCTCCTATCTTTTGCTGTACAACGAGCAGGTCCATCTCTGTGCCAGGTCGGGTGTAGGAACTCCCGAAGTTGGCGGTGAACTGGCGGCAAAGCTCCGCCCAACTGTTGATGGAGTCAGGCAGCAGACTCATGAACCAGGACTTGGCTATCCCAGTTAGAGCCACTGGGAAGTAGTTGGCCATCACGGCCTTATTGCCTCCAGCTGTGAGGATAGCGGTGGAGTATATCTGGAGGAATTCGGCAGGGTTGATAGTCCTGTTGTACTTCTCCGGTAGATGAGGCCGGAACTTCTAGAGCCATTTGACCATGCAGAGATGCATGGCTAGAGTTGAACAACCGCCCCCTACTCCAAAAGGAGAAGGGTTTTCACGGGCAGCTCGCCTCTCGCGAGCACGCTCCATAAGGACGCAACCGTCCTACGCCTGTATCAGCGGTCAAGCTCCCACCGAAGATCATACGTCGAAAGCCTCGATGTCGTGTGCATACGATGTGCCCCAGAGGGCAGTGACATCACTTGCTGGGAGGGACCACACCTCCTCAGTTGTGACGCCTGAGGACCGAGTCTGCCTGATAAGGTCCTATTCCTTGAAGGAGTCTGCCCAGCAGGGGTGGGTCTTAATTGCTAATGGCATCGGCTGCAGCTGCATCCAGAGGCTCTACATCCGCGAGCCACAATTCCATCGCACCCTGAGGTGCTCCAGGTGCCGGTGGACGCTGAAGAAGAGTGCACGAGGTTCAGCGTGTTCTCAGGGTTGTTGATCGATGCAGTGACCGACATGAAGACACCATCCTGCTGTCCGGCATTGGCTGCCAGAGGAGGTGGTGGTGGTGGTGGTGGTGCAACAGCACCTGCCTGCACAATGGCGTTGGCTAGTTGCTGCATGTTGGAGGGGTTCTCTCTAGCGGGCTGCTCAGCCAACCCGTTGGACGATGCTGTGGCAAAATTTACCATATTGCAATCTAGGGCCCCCCTACCTGGTGCGCCAAAATGTCGAAGTATTGCTACGACACTTACCCCGGTACTAATAAAGCGTAGTCTGCGGAGGTTCGTATACGGTTGGGGCGTACGTAAGATCAAGAACGAGACAGTGACACATATAGTTTTATGTGGTTCGGGCCACCTGAGCGTAATACCCTAATCCACGAAGTAGTTTTTGATTGTATGAGCGCATGTAGGATCAAAGAGCACGTGAAAATCTACCATAGGGGGTGAATGGTAGATTTAAAAATCTTACGCAACGCACACAATTAAATCCCAACCCCTTCGGCAGAAAAATGATCTGTTAGAGAAATGGTGTGTGAAACTAATCTAAACATGTTTCATCGTGAAAAAAGTGATATACATCAGAGAGAATCAAGTCACGAATAAAACACAATAAGAATCACTCAAATCCGTCGAGAGAAACTCAAGTTATGATCGAAAGATCGAACAAAGGTCAATCTGTCCTACCCGAGAAAAACAGTTCTAGAACGCTGCAAAGAAACTCTTGTAGATCAGAAACCACAAATCCAATGACCGTGAAAGTTTGACAGATGATAGATAATCAGGTTGTGAAGACAACCCAAAAAGAATCACGTCAATTGGATCTATGAAACTCGAGTTATGAAAAAACCACCGACAAAAGGTAGTGTTATCCAGAAACTCGACGAGTAAAACTTGTCTGGAACAAGTCGGACGAACAAGGCACAAACGTTCCTTCAAACTACAAATTTTATTCAATAGAACACAAGAGGAACAGCCCCAAAGTCGTGCACCACGAGGTCTGGCCTCTTTTGCTTATATAATCAGCTCGAAAGCCAACTCAACTCAAATCAGGACTCTAATCCTACTCCGTTCACGAATCGAAACT
Organism: Tuctoria greenei; assembly: GCA_036927565.1. NCBI lineage: Eukaryota > Viridiplantae > Streptophyta > Magnoliopsida > Poales > Poaceae > Tuctoria > Tuctoria greenei. The sequence goes on from JAYESD010000006.1 coordinate 124,485,122, forward strand.
TTCCATAAGTGCTTAAGACTCTTCTATACGCAGATAGAAGCAATCTTAAGACTTCCAAACACCTTAGAAACGTATCCCACATACCCAAAACAACTCAAATTTGTGACTCACACGAAATCCTATCATAACCAACTCGATACTTTCCATACCGAGCCATAACCGACTCCGCCGCAGCCAAAGTCATCAACCGATACGATCTGATCCTTCCAACCAGATCCTCCCATCCATAAACCATCTTCAGAACCATGTTTCCACATCATGCACCGCATGCATACGTGCAAACACCTTCCTTCGACGTCCAGTAACCTTCATATGCACTGTCCTTGATTCAATCATCATGCGCGACCTCCTGACCCGCTCAACCACAATTCCTCCTGAATTTGGTTGTTAGAACCTCATCTCCTCCCTGAGACTAGTCCAAAGGATCCTGTCACCATCCATGACTTGAACTCAAGCAACACCTGCACATGAACAAACAACCAATCCGTATGAGCCCAAGTCCGCAACTTGACTCAAGTCAGTTCCAAACACAACACCTTACGTGATCACCTCACATAAGCATATCACAAAGCATAGCAAAACGATATCAGCCATATCAACCAAAATGCACCAAAGACATAGCAAATGAATACTAAGCAATCTTTCTAAGAATATAAAGCAAGTTCGAAACATTGCAAGATAAAAGCAGGAACATTGTGATCAAGCTCCGAACCTTGCCAAAGCTAGCCGGAGCTTACCAAAGCTAGCAGGACCTAGCATTGGAGCTAACCAAACCTAGTCGGACCTAGCACCGGAGCTAACCAAAGCTAGTAGGACCTAGCACCGGAGCTGACCAAAACTAGTCGGAACTAGTCAACCCAAAAGCTAGAGCTAGAGAAACATGTTGGAGCTTAACAAAGACATGCCGGAGCTAACAATCATAAGTCCGACCTAGCAAAACATATCGAAGACATGTCGGAGCTATCAAAGACATGCTGAAGCTAAAGACAAGGTTCACCGGAGCTACCCAAAAACATGTCGGATCTATACAATGAAAGCCAGACCTTGCTAAAAAGATGTTTTAGCAGAATTTCAGAACTTTTTCATCAAAGCCAATGTATTTAGTACAAGCTAATGTATTCAGCACACATAGGTCTCACAATCTCCCCCTTGATGAATGCATTGACAACACCACTTAAAATCCAAACATTGGGTTATTCAAATTAAAAGTTTTGAAAACAATTTCTCCCCCTTTGTAAAACAGAAATAAAATGAGAAGAAAAACAAATTGTCATCCCGAGAAGAATCGTGCCAAAACAATTGTGAATATGTTTAATGTGTAATCAATTTCTCCCCCTTGCATACTTATCTTTAAAAATTCACATATTATATCTCCCCCTTTGACAATGTATTCAGCAAGGTTCAAAAGAGAGATTTTTATTATTATGAGCATATTATAACATATACATATAAAACAAAGCTCATCCAAGTCATACTATCAAGTAACTTACACTATCACATCAATGAGATACGTAAAGTAGTGTAAGCCATGCTAGAGATCAAATGAAATTTTTCAATTTAAGCAAGTCATGATCTCACAAACTTAACTATTTCAATACCTGAAAGCATGACACTTGTTGCTGCATTTTATTATTTTTCAAAGCACAAATTTAGATCATGTGATATTTGCAAGAGATTATATGCACATCTGCCTTATTCTAACCAACCAAGCCAAGCCTATGCCATTTGACAATCAGAAGCTTAAGGATATGGTTTTAGTCATACACAACTTCTTCTAAGTTCATATCAAAGTGCAATGATAAGCCATCTCAAAAGAAGAAGTGCGATGCATGCATATTCTCTTGATCTTTTCTGAACTTATATTTGTTCACAAAAACACAACATGTGAGTTGATTACTTTATTAATTCTTTATGATTAAAAACACTTGTGAGCATGCAACAACTTCAAAATAGCAAGAAAGTTCAACCATGACCAGATTTAGTGTAAGTAATTATTCCAATTACTAGACATGGCAAAAACTACAAAATGTATAACACGAGTAATGTAGTAAGAACTTTCAGCATGTAAAAGGAAACACAAAGTCATATATGTATGAAATACTATGCTCATATTATTTTAATTTCAGATTCACACATAGACTTATCAAGTTTGAAAACTCCCCCTCAATGTAAGCCATGAGGATGCATAACCCCTATTTCACTACGAATGAAACAAAAACGAGTGAAATCCAAAGGTTTTGTAAAAATGTCAGCCAATTGTTTTTTGGTATCTACATGGTGAAGCACAATGTTTCCTTTTTCAACATTATCACGGAGAAAGTGATACCTAATATCAATGTGTTTAGTCCTAGAATGCTGTATGGGGTTTTTGGCAACGCAAATGGCACTAGTGCTATCACAAAACAGTGGAACACTATCTAGATCAACCCCATAGTCCTTAAGTGTTTGAACAATCCAAAGAATTTGTGAATGAGCGCTAGCAGCAGCTACATATTCAGATTCGGCGGTGGATTGTGCAACTGAACTTTGTTTTCTAGAGGACCAAGCAACAAGAGAATTACCAAGAAAATGACAAGCATCGGAAGTACTTTTCCTATCAATCCTACAACCCCCAAAATCAGCATCCGAAAAAGCTTTCAAAGTAATGTTGAGGAAGAAGGAAGAAAAATGTCAAATTCTTGAGTTCCATGTAAGTACCTGAGATTCCTTTTGACGGATTGACGATGTGAAGTACGTGGGGAGGCTTGAAACCGTGCACAAAGACATACGCTGAATTGTATGTCCGGTATTGATGTCGTGAGGTACAAAAGTGATCCGATCATGCTTCTATATTCTTTTTGATCCACGGATTCACCATCTTCATCAAGTTCAAGTGTTGTTGCTGTTCCCATTGGTGTCCGAAGAGGTTTGCTTTTGTCCTTGTTGAAATGCCTTAGGAGGGCTTTTGTATACTTTGTTTGATGCACAAAGGTACCCTCCTTGGTTTGCTTGATTTGCAGCCCCAAAAATCATGTGAGTTCTCCCATCATACTCATCTCAAATTTTGAACTCATCATAGCTGAAAACTTGGACACAAGATCATGAGAAGCACAACCAAGGATAATATCATTCACATACACTTGAACGAATAATGAGTCATTGCCATGATTAAGCACAAAAAGAGTTTTATCAACCTTGCCCATGGTAAACCCCTTTTCAAGTAAGAATGTTTTTAACCTATCATACCATGCTATAGGGGCTTGTTTGAGACCGTACAAGGCTTTGGACAGTTTGTAAACATGATTAGGAAAATCTGAATTTTCAAAACCCGGTGGTTGTTTGACATAAACCTCCTCATCTATGTAGCCTTTAAGAAAAGCACTTTTAATATCCATTTGATATAGCTTAAAACCTTTAGATGCAGCAAAAGCTAACAAAATTTTTATGGCTTCTAATCTTGCAACAGGAGCAAAAGTTTCATCAATCTAGACCTTCAACTTGAGTGAAACCTTGAGCAACCAACCTAGCCTTATTCCTAACCACAACCCCATCATCACTTTGTTTATTTTTAAACACCCATTTAGTTCCAATTAAAGTGTGACTTGAGGTGGAGGTACCAGTTTCCAAACATTATTTCTTTCAAAATTTTCTAACTCTTCTTGCATGGCAATAATCCAAGATTCATTAGTGAGTGCGTGTGATATATCTTTGGGTTCAAAAGAAGCAACAAAAGCAGAAGTAGCATGAGAGTTTGGATCGCAAAACCTGGACCGTGTATCTCGTTCGTGCAAGCTTCCAATAATCTGTTGTGGAGGATGAATTTTGAGAACCCGAAGGGGAGTGGACACTTCACATGCTTCTTCTTCTTTATGTTCATCACAAATCGATGAGCTTTTGACTTGAGGAGGATATGAACCAGCAATAGTGGTCATTGGTGCTGGCGGTGAATCAAAATTAGGAGCTCGAACAATGTCATTAGCTGCTGAACTTTCGGGTAGCAGCTCCACCTCTTCCTCATCTTCAACGGAAATGCTCTCCCCCTACGGATATGGATTTGGACCTACACTGTTTGAGCTAGTACCTGGTGATGAGATCATGCACATTATTATTGCACCTACAAACATGACACAATGTTTATTTGTTTGGGATCCTGGCTCAAGTGATTGTGCACTCTTATTTGATGCACAAGATCAAGATGGTGCACTATGTCGTCCACTACCTTGGCCTCCACCATTCATGCATACAAGAAGATTTGATGGTGTTGCACATTTGGACCAACACATGAGAGGAGAGGAACTTGAGTCGAGGACAACTCCAATTCAAGAAGGGTAGGATGATGAGGACATCACTTCTATGGATACAAACAACACTCTATTGAACAACAAGATGCAATCAATAGAGTTCATACACAACAATTAACTTCAGAGGTGAGCTTGTTCTTATATGTTGCGTTATATGTTTTTGAGCATAGATTGCTACCTAATGATTTAATTGTGATTAGGATCTATGGAGAGGTTCAAGGAGTAGTTGGAGGAAGTATTAGAGACGTGGAGTACCAGAAAATTCGTTCAAAGAAGATGGAAACCGAGCCAAACTCAAAATCGTGTCCAACTCGGAGTTCAAGAGCAGTACGCACTAAAACAGACGCCCAGGACGCATACGAACTCCGTTTTGGACGTTCTACATATGTAAGGAAAGGTGAGAGGATAACCTTTCCAATGGAGCTGGTCCCATGTCAAAATTCCTTCGGAGTCGACGGGAGTCGACGAAACAAATTCGTGTACAGAATCTGTTAGGGTGCTGCGCCACCATATTGGGCCATTGGGTCTGGTATCAAGTCTACATCTCTTATTTTCTTGTCTTAGGGTTAGGTCACGACCACAAAACCCCCTCGGACGTCCCCCACCTATATATACTCCATAGTAGCCGCTATAAACAATTGGGTTTTGCTTATATTAATAATATCGCCGTTCTACGGTTTGTGAAACCCCAACTTCGTGATTTTAGATCGTATCTTCTACATTCTTGCTCGTGTTCTCGGTTGCATTTGCAAGGATTAGCCTTCTTGGCGAGGTCAATCGTGTGCAGCACGGTTGATAACCAACGGAGCGGTGGTGTAGTGATTGCAGGGTTTTTTGTGTTCTACTCGAGAGCCTCGGATCATCAACGTCGAGATCTCCATCAATCGACTTATCCATTACCTTTTGGAAGATCGGGCCTAAACCCTTTCTTATCAATTGGTATCAGATTTCCAGGTTACCCGTTAGGTCATTCATCTATCCATTACATTATTTTTGTTTTTCATACCTAGAGTCCACAAAAAAGCCACAAAAACTTTTAGTTTAGTAGATCTGTTCATTACTTTGTCCAAACCACCATTGAGCTTTTGCAACTTTCGTTTTCAGTTTAGTTTTGTTGAGTTTGTGTCCGTTGTTGAGTCATATTGCTGGTTTAAAAAGTGTTTTTGGTCTTAGTTTGAGTTATGCATTGTGTTGATTCATCCTCTTGAATCACGTCATCACGTCCATATTAGATTCATCTCTGTCCAGTTTGGTATTTTCATCATATCTGACTCATACGAACTCGGATTTTAGAGTTCTTGTACTTTATGGAAATCTTAAAAAGTTCTCTACAACTTTCGTATTCATAGGGTTCCCAGTAAACGAAGATATCATGGTCAAAAGTGCATTAGGTCTAAATCTGTTCTTGATCTAGAATTTCTGAACACTCTGTATTTCGGGGATAATATCTCCTATTGTTCTTGTCCAAAATAGGTATTAAATATATTTAAGTTAAATAGGAGAGATATTTCAACAATCTTTATGTTATAAGTTTTTCTATTTAGAGCCTCTAAGTGTGCCTATTTGTCCTTGGAAGATTGAGCAGAAAATCTGCGACAGACACACGAGATATCTTTGATTGGTTTTTATTGTGTTCTCCTTTTGCAGCACATTCTGAGAAAAGAAAGACAAAATAAAAAGGCAAGTGGAAAACAAGATACAAAAGCCGCACAAAAAATAGGAGAAAAAAAACAAAAAAAAACAGAAGTGCTTGCATCTTTTGTGTCATCTAGTTTTGTCTCATGTTTTGCTTGCTTGAACTACTAGGAACATATTTAGGCCAGCAACATTTGACAAGTACTTTGGACACTTATTCAACTTTACTATCTGATTTCATTGTTGCTAATCCTTGCTACATATAAAGTTCTATCCAAGCTACACCTTACTCTTGAGCAGAATCGATACACCTTTGCAATCATCCCACGCTTCATTGGTTTCTTCATACCGTTCACCGTTTGCCACCTGCAGTGTCGGTAAGAACACTTGTAAGAGCGTGGTAAGACACTTGAGAGTGTGTGATTCCACTTCCAATTTACCATTATTCTTTGTAGTTGATAGGGATAACATATTTTTTTGTTGTCTTTTGTTTGCTACTAACAATGTCAGGTAAAAGCAAGAATCATGCATTATATGCTGAGATGATTGACATGATGAAGACGACGATGGAGTTGCTCACTAAAAATCAAACATCAACCAAGGATTCACATGACATTCAGACCACCTTTACAACACCTTCCACAAGAAGTAATTACATTCTTCCATCTCTTCCTTCTTATGATGGTTTTGGTTACGATGAATATATTGCTTGGAAAATAGAGTTGGATAAAATTTTTGGGCAATGTCATATGTGTTAGAGGAGAAAGATTAGAAATATTGCTAGTGCTTTAGTTGATTGTGCATTAACTTGGTGGGACAACTTAAGCGATATAGAAACCTCAAACATGGACAGATATGAAAATTATTATGAGAGAAACTTTTGCTCATGCATCTAATTGCAAAGATGAAATACATGAATTTGAGAAGAATTTTCTTGTTGTACCTTCTCCTTTGTCTAACCTTTTGCAGGAACATGAACAAATAAATGTAGATGCAAATGAGAGTGAGGTGTTGAACAACTCTTCTGAATTTTTTGATGAATCAACTCATAATGCATTTGAATTTCTTGCTAAAAATCAGAGTAGTATTAATGGCAATGCTCTACAGTTAACCAAGGTATGACATTTTCAGATGTGCTGAATTTTGCTACCAATCATGCTATCGATGAGCAGCAACAAGATGAACCTTTTCATAATACACCTTTACCACTAGTTGATTTTCCTACTGATTCTTACAACAAAAATGAGTTGTGTGCTGATAATTATATTGTACCTATGCTAGAACAACCAAATAAATTTGATACTTTATCACTCACTTGTGCTGAAAGTAAGCATTTGATTTCAACTACATGTGAAAGAGATGAGCTGAAATTGTTATCTACTCTAAATACTTTGGGCTATATTGAATTTGACACTCTTTGTGATCTAGATATCATAGAGAAGATAATATTTTCTCAATCTGAATTGCCTTTGTTAAGTAGAAATATTTTTCATGTTATAGGAAAATATGAACATAGTGGTATGTTTATGATGCATAAAGTTCACATATGTTCAAATGGGGAAGCTCCTTTTGTGCTGCAACAATATGGTCAAGTAAATGAATGTAAAAACGCTAATAATGTCTTGTCAAGTTTTTCTAGTATTTTTTTCTTGCAGCAGAGACAACAAAAGCATTATTCACTGTGGTTGTGCATTATGGACATCACTCATTATACCTCCAAATCAAGCCTCTTTGTTGGATATACGAGCAAGCCGAGGACAACTTGTCATAAAGAAGGGGAGAATGATGAGATCATGCACATTATTATTGCACCTACAAACATGACACAATGTTTATTTGTTTGGGATCCTGGCTCAAGTGAATGTGCACTCTTATTTGATGGACAAGATTAAGATGGCGCACTATGTCGTCCACCACCTTGGCCTCCTCCATTCATGCATACAAGAAGATTTGATGGTGTTGCACATTTGGACCAACACATGAGAGGAGATGAACTTGAGTCGAGGACGACTCCAATTCAAGAAGGGGAGGATGATGAGGACATCACTTCTATGGATACAAACAACACTCCATTGAACATACAAGATGCAAACAATAGAGTTCATACACAACAATTAATTTTAGAGGTGAGCTCGTTTTTATATGTTGCATTATATGTTTTTGAGCATAGATTGCTACCTAATGATTTAATTGTGATTAGGATCTATGGAGAGGTTCAAGGAGTAGTTGGAGGAAGTATTAGGGACGTGGAGGACCAGAGAATTCGTTCAAAGAAGATGGAAACTGAGCCAAACTCAAAATTGTGTCCAACTCGGAGTCCAAGAGCAGTACGCACTAAAACGAACGCTCAATACGCATACGAACTCCGTTTTGGACTTTCTACATATGCACGGAAAGGGGAGAGGATAACCTTTCCAATCGTGTTGGTTCAATGTCAAAATTCTTTTGGAGTCGACGGGAGTCGTCGAAACAAAATCGAGTACAGAATATGTCAGGGTGCTACGCCACCATATTGGGCCATTGGGCCTTATATCAAGTCTACATCTCTTATTTTTGTGTCTTAGGGTTAGGGCACGACCCCAAAACCCCCTTGTACGTCATCTCACCTATATATACTCCATCGTATCCGCCATAAACAATTGAGTTTTGCTTAGATTAATAATATCGCCGTTCTACGGTTTGTGAAACCCCAACTTCGCGATTTCAGATCGTGTCTTCTATGTTCTTACTCGTGTTCTCAGTTGCACTTACAGGGATTAGCCTTCTTGGCGAGGTCAATCGTGTGCAGCACGATTGATAACCAATGGAGCGATGGTGTAGTGATTGCAGGGGTTTTTCGTGTTCTACTCGAGAGCCTCAGATCATCAACGTCGAGATCTCCATCAATCGACTTATCCATTACCTTTCGGAAGATCGGGCATAAACCCTTTCTTATCACTTGGGCTAGATTCATCAAAAGACACTTTACAAGTCTCCACAATTTTGTTAGTGTTAAGTAAAAGCACACGGTAGCCTTTAGTATGAGATGGATAACCAAGAAACATGCCATCAATGGATCGAGGTTCAAATTTATCAAGATTACCATGTTTCTTAACAAAGCATTTGCAACCAAAGGTCCGAAAGTGCGTAACACTAGGTCTATGTCCAAACCGGAGCTCATATGGTGTTTTACCTAGCTTAGCGTGCAAGAAAACTCGATTTCAGACATAACAAGCGGTTGCAATCGCATCAGCCCCAAAGTCGTGCACCACGAGCTCTGGCCTCTTTTGCTTATATAACCAGCTCAAAAGCCAACTCAACTCAAATCAGGACTCTAATCCTACTCCGTTAACGAATCGAAACTTTCCATAACTGCTTAAGACTCTTCTATACGGAGATAGAAGCAATCTTAAGACTTCCAAACACCTTAGAAATGTATCCCACATTCCTAAAACAACTCAAATTCGTGACCCACATGAAATCCTATCATAACCAACTCAATATTTTCCATACCGAGCCATAACCGACTCCAACGCAGCCAAAGTCATCAATAGATACGATCCGATCCTTCCAATCAAATCTTCCTATCCATAAACCATCTTCAGAACCATGTTTCCACGTCATGCACCGCATGCATACGTGCAAACACTTTCCTTCGACGTCTAGTAACCTTCATATGCACTGCCCTTGATTCAATCATCATGTGCGACCTCTTGACCCGCTCAACCACAATTTGTCCTGAATTTTGTTGTTGGAACCTCATCTCCTCCCTGAGACTAGTCCAAAGGATCCTGTCACCAGCCATGACTTGAACTCAAGTAACACCTGCACATGAACAAACAACCAATCTGTACGAGCCCATGTTCGCGACTTGACTCAAGTCTGTTCCAAACACAACACCTTACGTGAGCACCTCACATAAGCATGTCGCAAAGCATAGCAAAACGATATCAGCCATATCAAGTAAAACACACCAAAAACTTAGCAAATGAATACTAAGCAATCTTTCTAAGAATATAAAGCAAGTTCGAAACATTACAAGATAAAAGCAGGAACATTGCGATCAAGCTCCGAACCTTGCCAAAGCTAACCGGAGCTTGAGCTGGAGCTTACCAAAGCTAGTACAACCTAGCGCCGGAGCTTACCAAAGCTAGCAGGACCTAGCACCGGAGCTAACCAAAACTAGTCGGACCTAGCGCCGGAGCTGACCAAAACTAGTCGGAACTAGTCAACCCAAAAGCTGGAGCTAGAGTAACATGTCGGAGCTTAACAAAGACATGCCGGAGCTAACAATCATAAGTCCGACCTAGCAAAACATATTGAAGACATGCCGGAGCTATCATGGACATGCCGGAGCTAAAGACAAAGCTCACCGGAGCTACCCAAAAACATGTCGGATCTAGACAAAGAAAGTCGGACCTTGCTAAAAAGATGTTTTAGCAGAATTTCAGAACTTTTATCATCAAAGGCAATGTATTAAGTACAAGCCAATGTATTCAGCACACATAGGTCTCACAGCGTAGCGTGTGTGTGAGCTTAAGTGAGATGCAGTGCCCTTTGGTCGTGTGGCACAACCCTTTTATAGTCCAAAGATTGGTTGTTACATTGTTAGCCGCCTGGCCCGACATGTGGCCCCGGCGGCATTCAATCCCTAATACACGATCTGCAAGTATTAAGTATGATTAAGAGTGTGATAACGTGCCTTAATATTGGTGTTATCAGTTTTAATAGTTCTCTGATCATGTGTCATTAATATAGGATTAATAACATGTAATCATGTCTTGTAATGACTGCTTTAACAACCCCTTGAAGTCTATGCCGTTGGAGATCTAATGTTCCCCCCGTTGCAGACTTAGGTCCGGGGGCTTGACACGTGGCAGCTCCGGAGCTTCCCTCTGCGGGGAGGCAAGTCCGGGGCTACTAAACACATGGCAGCACCAGAGCTTTCCTGTACTAGAGGTTAGGTCCGGGGGCCACTGGGTACGTGGCTAGACCGGAGCTTCCCTATAAAGGGAGCTAGGTTCGGCCCTGCGATGTACGTGGCGGTGTCGGAGCTACCCAAATGAGGGAGACTGATCAAGTGTTGCGAGATACGTGGGGCCTTCGGAAGTCTTCAACTCGGACAGGTAGAACTTCGGGTATTGTGGGGTAGCCGGTACGCAGGGTACCGACAGAAATCCATATCTAATTATTTGATTGCTATAGACAATTGACCGTAGTGCTTTTGTTTTCGTTTCTGTAACGGAAGGAGAGAGGGCAAGAGTAGATAGAAATTAGCTAACAATTAGCTGAGATTAGATGAGTTGAACTAGCTTATGAGATTATTATTAGCTAAGAGATTAGCTAATAACTAGTTGTGCTATTAGCTACTCTACTTAGAACCACTATAGCTAATTTTTAACATCTAATAATAATCTATAATGGTTTCAAACAAAAGATTATAAAGATTAGTTGTTAATGATATTAATTACCGTCGTCTGAAATCTTGTCAAATTTGAACATACCTTTTTTAAGCCTACGAAGAGAAAAAAATTGTGCGTGCACCTCAATTTAATATAGGATTCCCTCGCAATAAATAATAATATAGGCATAACTGGCACATGCAGGGTGATTGGGTAAACGATTTTTTTCTTTTTGTCATCACCAAGAACGGGCTTTGTCAATCCTGGATGGACTGTTGAGAATGCCGAGATCATCTTAATGAGGCAAATTGGCCAACCACGATAATATGGATGGGAAAAAATAAACAATGTTTTCTACGAATTAATGGTCGGGCATCCTAGCCAAACGAACGGAGACCTTGCTAGTACGGACTACGGGGTACCTGCATCAAGACGGCCGTAGCTCCGCGGCGACGGAGACCACCAGCCGCCGCGGAAGCACAGCGGGATGAAGCCACAAAGCCGCCGGAATCTCCTCCGCCGTCGCATGGAGTTTCTGTATCTCTTTACATCGTCCACCAGCCACTCCCGGGCGCCGGCGTCGAGGCGTTCGACGGCGCGGGCGATCACGGCGCGCGCGCGGTCAGCGCGGCCGAGGCGCAGCTCCGCCTTGGCGTACCTGGCGTGCACCGCGGGGTCGCGCGGGCACGCCGCTACGGCGAGCTCGGCGACGGCCCGCGTGCGGATGGCGCCGCCGTGGTCGAGCTCAAACGCAATGTAGCGGCACCAGAAGCCGCCTACGTCGTCGTCCTGCGGCTGGTCGTCGTCGCCCCCGTTGTGCCAGGCGCGCCACTCCTCGAAGAGCGACCGCGCGGCGGCTGTGTCGGCAGCGTGGTCCGCCTCCATCGCTGTCCACGCACGGTAGACGGTCAGGTAGTGCACGCCTGCGGCGAGCGCCGCGCGTAGGAGGAGGCGCGCCTCCCGCATGTCGCCGTCGCTCCGGAACATGCCCAGCGCCGACTCGCACAACCGAACGGCGCGGCCGCGCGCGGGGTCGGCGGCGTCGAGGAGTGCGTAGACGCGCCGCCGTCGCTCGGTCGGCGGCACTTCCTAAGCCTTAGTGCCGGAGCGGAAAAGCAAGATGCAGACGCGCGGCGGCCTCACTCTCAAGCGTCTACGCGAGTTCATTTCCGCTGGTCTCCGTGCAAGCGTCGGCGTCCTCTTGTATGGGTTGGAAGTGGACTTCTCATGATCTCATCTCTCGAAGAATCAGAAGCTCGGTCTCATGATTCAGGTGCTTGGTCGCATCGACCAAGTTCATGATGCGTGACAGAATCTTCTACACATTGATTACAGTGAGCATTGCAACTTGATAATGTGAAATGTCAGAAAAAATATTATAAAAGGGTGCAGGAATCATGCAGTACATGCATGTATAGTAAAGCATTGTACAAAGTCAGCGGCGAAAAATGGAAGTGCATATCGAGTCATATAGACGGCGCCTGAACCTGCGCCTGGTTCCAGCGACAGCCGCACCTAGGGGTGGGGAAAAAACCGATAACCGAAACCTGAAACCAAATAAACAGGAACCGAAATTGAATTAATCAAAACCGGTAAAACCGATTTTGTTGAAGTGTTAATGCGACACTTCTCCCCGATCTGTTAAGGAGCGGCCCGCGAAGGTTCTTTGTTTGACGGGACATAGGCTTCAATCAAGTGTTCAAGCGGATGAGAGTATGAGACGGTAGTTTTTACGTGGTTCGGACCGGAAGGAGCGTAACACCCTACTCCACGGTAGATGGTATTGCTAATATATGTGTATGCGTGTGTGTCATGTTCGGTCATTTGTAACGGTGGCGGTCCGAGCTTTTTATAGGCAAGGTCAGACGCCTTACAAGTGGGGTCCGGGGCCTGACAGGTGGTCCTGGGACAATCTTATCCTAAAGATCTAAGCCTTCTCGCGTAAGCTTGGTTGAACGAGGCAGTGAGGACTCGCTGTCTTGCCTCCCCTCTTGTCAGTAGCTCATGCGCTGTTGCTGACGGTGTGTCTTGCCTTCCCTCTTGTCAGTAGCTCATGCACCGTTGCTGACGGTGGCAGAAGGTGTCCCATCAACCTGTCTTGTTGCTGCAAGCTACCCACTTGGCTAAGTGGGATAGGCATGCTCCGCGTTGGGCGCCGGAGGTGGGTGCGCGTCTTCAATGTTTGACTTGAGCAGGGCGCACCATCCCTTGAATCCCAAATCTTAACGTCCGAGGCGAGCTGAGGGACACGTGGCAGCGTCGGGGCTGATCTCCGCTGAGGAGGTCAGACCTGGTCCTTCGTGACGTGTGGCAGCTTCGGGGCTCGTCGGGGGATGTGGCAGCTCTGGACCCTTTCCCTTGGGGGTGTTGGTCCTTGCGCTCCGTGCCACGTGGTTGTATCGGGAGCGCTCCCCCAAGGTTGGATGAGGTCCCGTCCCTACACGTGGCGTCTCGGGAGCCCGTCACACTGGAGGGGCCAAGTCCCATTTTCAAGGCTTACGTGGCAGCACCGCAGCTCAATCTTGAGGGAGGCAAAGGCCTTGGCTCCTATGGGACACGTGGCAGCTCCGAACGTGCCTTGGTGTCTTCATCCTATGTGCGAGGGTACAGACAGTGGCCCCCGGGTCCACTTTGTGGCGTGGTGAAGAGACCAAAAGTGGAGCCCTTTCCATGTTTTCCCGCACTATGCTTTGAATTCTGCCTTGGACAGCTGAAGCGGTGGGTGCTTCTGCCTACGTCGCCACGCGTCCTCTTTAGGTTGAAAGACTATGGCGACGGGATCTTTGCTTGCTGTAATATCTCTGTCTTCTGCAGTGCATTTATCCGTGATGGTTCCCGATGCAGTTATAGCACTTTTGCTTGCTCCGCCTTTATAGAAGTCGCTTCAGCGACTTCCTCAGGCGGCTGATCGACTGGGCCAATGCGTCAGAGCGGGGACGTAGGACCCGTTGTCATGGGTGTTGTGTGTTGAGCGGTGTGGTCTGAATCTTCGCTCGGAGTACCCAGGCGTCTCGGGGGTAATTAAAAAGGAAACCTCTGTTAGAGGGAACAATTCCTTCCTTACTCAAACCCCGCACCCTAAGTTTTCGCCTTCTTCCTCGAGCGCCGGAACCTTCTTCACCCCCTTAGCCAAATCTCTCACCTTATCTTGCTCTAATAGCTTCCCTTTTGCCTCCTTCCCACTTCCAATCGGCCGGAGATCTGGTGCCGGTGAGGCGGCTCCTTGGCTGGGCGGCTTCAGAGTGCGGGTGGATGATCCGCGGCGGATCTCCCGATCTTCGAGATCTTTGTGAGGACGAGACTGTTCTCTTCGTCGTCTACACCACAGACGGGCTCGCACTCCCATTGTCAAGGTTCTTCCTTGCAGTGCTGGGGGAGTACGGGCTGCAGCTTCACCACCTGTCGCCAAACTCCATCGCCTTGGTCATCGTGTTCGTCCATCTGTGCGAGGCGTTCATGGCCTGCGCGCCCACGGTGGAGCTGTTCTAGTATTTCTTCTTGATGAAGACAAATGGAAGGAGTGCGACGACCCTAGTGGGGGCCTACTACTTCCGTCATCAGGACAAGACCTCTCGGGGTTACATTGCCTCATTCAAAGGGGGCAAATGAAGCTACTGGAGGGAAGACTGGGCGATTGTGAGGACAGACACCCATGCCTCGCTGAAGATGCCGTTTGACGGTCCAGGCTCCGACCCTACCACCTGGGATGCATTCTAGGGGTTGCTAGAGGAGTATATGCCCGCCGTGAGGAGGATCCGGTTCCTGGCTGACAAGGGCTTGACCTCCATGATGGTATTGACAGACTTCTTGCCCCGCCGTACCGCCCCTCTCCAGCAGTATCTACATAGGGCATGGGTCTACATCGGCGAATATGACCAATGCTGGTAGGGTCCGGACACCCCAACTCCCAAGATGCTGGAGGAGATGTTGAAAACAGTGACCTCCGATGTTGTTGACAATGAGCACGTCTCCATTCTGGATGACTGCCAACCGCTCCACATAACCACCGACTTGGGGCCTAACTGTGGAGCTCGATGTCGAATGTCAACGTGTTCGGCCTCGTTCGGCTGCATCCCGAAGATACGGATGGATCCTCAGCGGTCCTAAAGAAGAGCAGTGATGCGACGCGGCCAGGGTCAGAGTCTTCCTCGCATCCTTCAACAAGGGCAGAGCCAGAGCCCTCAACTACCTCTGATGGGGCAGGGGGTCCACCAGCCGGCACCAGCTCTGGAGCCGAGAAAGCGTTCCCGCACGCTAGTCACGGGCTCTGTTACTTCTGTGCCAAAGAAGCGGAAGCTATTCTGGGAGGACGGTACTCCCATCTCCAGTTGCAAGGGAGCCGGAGGGGCTGAAACTTCTGTCGTGACTTAGTCTCCGATTCCAGCAGTGGCCCCTGTTTTGGAGGAGGCGCCGAGGGGTCTGCACGAAGGACCACGCCGGTGCGGGTTGATCGGGAGTTGGTACCAGAGACAGTGGCGTCGGCCTTGTTGTCAGGTCCTGGCTACATTGATCTATCGTGCGGGGTGGTGTGACGCCCGGTTCCGAAACTGAACCAAGCTAACGCATATGTGTGCCCAGGATGTTCATCACACATACACGAGTGCAACCACAAAAGAGTATACAGAAATTTACCACAGAACAAGATTAATTAACCAAATTTTATTACACAAACCAGATTACCCTCGAATACAAGCTCCAATGAATATTAATGACAAGTTCAACTAATGCAGCGGAAATAAACTAATTAAGCAAACTAAGCAACTATGCAGCATAAGCGACAGGGTATGTATGCGCAGCTCCAATCAACACCACAGGCAAAGCTGACGGTAGACACGGCCTAGAACTCTGCATTATCGCCATTAAACTCCCAATCCTGACCTGCAACTGTTGGGGGGGATTGCAAGAGTGAGTACATGTCGTACTCAGCAAGTGTGGAAAGTATGACATGTGGCTTATTCAAATGACGACAATAATAATGGCTAAGTGCTGAAAAGTACAGTAAAACGTTTGAAAAGCAATATATTACATGTATGTGAAGTAAACCCATCATAATCATAAATAATACCATAATACCAGTCCACAATTTACCATCCTCATCCATAATTCCAGATTTCACCATTGCCAATAACCATATTCATTACCAAAAATAAATCCATAACCATTACCAAACCATAACCATCCCAATTACCAATTTCCCTCTAATCATGTAGGTCATCCAGGCGCTCATAACCGGGAGCACGACTATCATGATAGTTTATTTAGACTCTGCAGAGTTTGTACCTCTTTACCCACGTGTTTGTGATTTCATCACCCGTCGGCGACTAAAGAACCTCCCTTATGCCAATTACACTTCCTTTGGTGTATGGCCAAGAGATCACAAAATAGCCTTTACAAAGGGATTACTAGCCTATTTAGACCCCACTGAGGTTTCACCGGTGACGATGTCTCCCACTGAGCACATCTTCAACCAAAGGCCCCCTCTTGAGCCATTCGGATCCCAGGGTAGTCCCACCAATCATCAACAAACCCAATCCGACTACCCCTTCCCCGAGCATCCACAATGGTCCAAACAGCACTAGCAAAGCCCTAATTAATCAGCTACGCCGCACCCATACTTGGCCTCGTGGTGGCACTGTAGTCCTGGCTTATTCTCGCATGAACCGGTCCTTAGATCTAAAGCAAGAAAACCACCATAACATCCAACCCATCTACATACCAGGCTTGCTTAGATCACCTATCGCAATACCATATTAACCAGTTCATGTTATCCAGAATCTCATCCATGCATAAATAAATTGATTGGTATAGTTGTTTTCCATCACAGTTGATTAAGCGAAGCAAAAATTAAAAAGCCTTCCCGACTCTCTACCATAAATTCCAGGTGACAAGGGTGGTCAAACAAAACTAGTAAACTTCCTACCATAGGTTTTCCCATCAATTTGACACAAGCATGCAGTTTGCAAACAAAACATTTATTTTAAAAACAGGATCAATATGCTTCAAGGACACTTGCCTTGCTCTTGTTATTGATTAGGGTCAAAGCCTTCAAACTCCTGGTGCTGTAGATCCTCCGCGGCACTTTCTAGCGCAAATCCGTCTAATCCACACAATAAACATACAAGACAAGAAACACAATCAAAGAGTGCACAAATATTACTCAATATGACATGACATGCATGATTGATGCAAATGCAAGGTAGAACTTGTTACTAGATTGCTTTTAATGATCTCTAACTAGTTCTAATAGCTTTTAACAAGTTTATACAGGTTTGGATTCGATTAGATCAAATTTTAGAAATAATTCAACACAATTTAACCAGAAAGATCGGACTAGTCCGCTAGGGACCGGACAAGTCCGCACTCCGCGAGATCGGCAGATTAGGGTTTTCTAGATCGACGTAAATTCGGAGATTAGGGGTTGAATTCATGTAAGGAAAAGAGAATAGGAGTTATACCAGGTGTTTAGAACTCCAATGAACCAAGAAACTTGGAGGTAACACTTGGATCTTGATGATCTAGGGTTGGTGATGAACTTGGAGATGAATTGGTGGTGAAGGACGAAACTTGGTGGAGATCTTGATCCCTTTTCGTTTCCTCCTCTTCTTCCTCTTGCTTGGGATCTTCTCCTCCCTCCTTGATGGTGGCTCCCCACGAACTAGGGTTTGGGTGGGTGGAAAAGTGGCAAATAGATGTCAAACCAAGGGGTGGGGTTGTTTATATAGAGGTGGAGGCTAGAGTTAGGTGGATTTCGAGTTTTGGGATGAGTAGAGGCCAGTTTAGAGTCCCACATGGGCTCTAAAAGAGTTGGGCACGACGTCCCTAGGCCCACTTAACGTGACACCCAAGAAACATGTCATAAAACAAAAGGTCAATCTCGGAGTCACGAAATATCGGACAAGTCCGGACAGGACCGAACTAGTCCGAAGTCGTCCAGAGAGAAAATCGGACAAGTCTGTCCTAAAATCAGACAAGTCCGATCTTAGTCAGAAAGGAAAACGGACAAGTCTGCTGGAACACCAGACTAGTCCAGAAAAGTCCAAGGACTTAACAAATTTTCAAGGATTCATGGAATACCGGACTAGTCCGCACAAGATCGGACAAGTCCGAAGTTGTCCAGGGGCAAATATCGGACTAATCCGCAGCAAAAACGGACAAGTCCATTTTTAGACAGAGAGAAATCGGACTAGTCCTCAGCAAAACCGGACTAGTCTGCACTTTCCTACATTTTTAAGTGTGGTTTTGCTCCAATCAATTTTAAACTTGTTCCTCTTGTTATGGGTTAATGTTAAACATGTATATGAATGTATGCAAGGCATGATGCATGAAAATGAGGGTGTTACAAACCTACCCCCCTTAAAATGAATCTCGCCCTCGAGATTCGACGCGGAAGAGAAGAGATAGGGAAATTCCTTCTTGAGATCATCCTCTAGCTCCCAAGTTGCTTCTTTTTTGGTGTGGTGCTTCCATTGAACTTTACACCATCTAATGACCTTCTTCCTTGTGACCCTCTCCTTAGTTTCCAAGACTTTGACCGGTTGCTCGGCATACGTCAAATCTTCCTCTAGTTCCAATTCTTCCATTGGCACTTGTTCTTCCGGTACTCTCAAACACTTCTTGAGCTGGGAAACATGAAAGACATCATGCACATCTGAAAGATGAGGTGGCATCTCCAACTTATACGCTACTTCTCCTCTTTTGTCCAAAATCTTGAATGGTCCAATATAACGAGGTGCGAGCTTGCCCCTTATGTTAAACCTCTTATGACCCCTCATTGGTGACACCTTGAGGTAAACAAAATCTCCCACTTCAAAGGCTAATCTCCTTCTCCTATTATCCGCATAGCCTTTTTGTCTTGATTGGGCAGCCCTCAAGTTTTCACGAATTATTTGGACTTGCTTTTCGGCTTCTTGCAACACATCCGGACCAAATACTTGAGTTTCTCCTGCCTCATTCCAGAATAAAGGTGTCCTACACTTCCTCCCATAAAGTGCTTCGTATGGTGACATTTTCAAGCTTGCTTGGTAACTATTGTTGTATGAAAATTCCGCGTATGGCAAGCTTTTGTCCCAACTTTTCCCATGCTTTAAAGCACAAGCTCTTAACATGTCCTCCAAAATCTGATTGGTCCTCTCGGTTTGTCCATCCGTTTGAGGATGATATGCTGAACTAAAATTCAACCTCGTTCCCAAAGCTTCATGCAACTTTTGCCAAAACCTGGAAGTAAATTGAGAACCTCTATCCGAGACTATCTTCTTCGGTACTCCATGTCGGCACAGAATATGCTCCATATACAATTCTGCTAGCTTCGCGGTGGTATATGTGGTCTTGACAGGAATAAAGTGAGCTGATTTTGTCAACCGATCTACAATGACCCATATTGAATCATAGCCATACTGGGTTCGCGGTAATCCAACTATAAAGTCCATACCAATCTCTTCCCACTTCCACTCTGGAATCTTCAATGGTTGCAATTACCCTGCTGGCCTTTGATGTTCCGCCTTGACTCGTTGGCACACGTCACACAATGCAACATATTTGGCTATGTCCTTTTTCATGCTATCCCACCAATAGCAAGTCTTCAAGTCTTTGTACATCTTCGTACAACCTAGGTGAATCGAGTAAGGCGAGTCATGTGCCTCCTGTAATATTGTCTCCCGAATATGCTTTACATTAGGCACAACGATTCTCTTTCCAAGCCATAAGGTACCATGTTCGTCTTTATCAAATCTGAATTCTCTCCCTTCTTCGGTTCTTTCCTTGATTTCCTTGATCTCCTCATCTGTGGTTTGTGCCTCTCGAATTTCTTGCTCCAAGGTTGGGTTTAACTCCATCATCTCCATCTCATTTACAAACCCGAGGTTCAACCGTTCAAACTCCTTGCATAGCTCGGGTGGTATCTCTCGAACTGTGAGTTGGTGACTTACTCCCTTTCTACTCAAAGCATCGGCCACTACATTGGCCTTCCCCGGATGATAGTTGATCCCCGAATCATAATCTTTGATGAGCTCTAACCATCTTCGTTGCCTTAAGTTCAGATCCGTTTGTGTGAAAATATACTTCAAACTCTTATGATCCGTATAAATTTCACACCTATGTCCAAGAATATAGTGTCTCCAAATCTTCAATGCATGTACCACGGCCGCGAGTTCCAAATCGTGCGTGGGGTAATTCTGCTCATGTTTCTTCAATTGTCTTGATGCATAGGCGACCACTTGACCTTCTTGCATAAGCACGCATCCGAGTCCTTGTCTTGATGCATCACAATAAATATCAAAACTCTTGCTTACATCTGGCAATACCAAAACTGGGGCTGTTGTCAACCTCTTCTTCAACTCCTCAAAACTATTCTGACAAGCTTCAGTCCATTGGAACGCCTTTCCCTTCATTAGCAACTCCGTCATAGGCTTGGCTATCATGAAAAAGTCCTTGATGAATCTACGGTAATATCCAGCCATCCCAAGAAAACTCCTTATTTCCTTGACATTTTGCGGCGGTTCCCACTTCAACAAGTCTCTCACTTTACCAGGGTCAACCGATACTCCTCCTCCTGAGATGATATGACCCAAAAATGGCACCTCTTTCAACCAAAACTGACACTTGTTTAACTTGGCATACAATTGATGCTCCCTCAATTTCTGCAGCGTAAGCCTCAAGCGTTCCTTATGTTCCTTCTCATCCTTCGAGTAGATCATAATATCATCAATAAATACCACAACGAACTTATATAAGTACTCCATGAAGACCTTATTCATGAGGTACATAAAGTAGGCAGGCGCATTTGTCAATCCAAATGACATCACGGTGTACTCATAAGATCCATACCGTGTTCTAAAATCCGTTTTGGGTATGTCCGATGGTCTGATCTTCATTTGAAAGTATCCCGACCTCAAATCAATCTTGGAAAACACACAGGCGCCTTTCATCTGATCAAACAAATCCTCTATACGGGGCAAGGTGTACTTGTTCTTGATTGTTACCTCGTTGAGAGCTCGGTAATCCACGCACATCCTTTGGGATCCATCCTTCTTGTCCACAAATAGAACGGGCGCTCCCCAAGGTGAAGAACTAGGGCGAATAAAACCCTTCTCTAATTGCTCTTTAATTTGCTTCTTGAGCTCCGCTAATTCCATAGGAGGCATCCTATACGGCCTCTTAGCTATAGGTGCAGTTCCAGGTATTAAATCAATAACAAACTCAATGTCTCGATCAGGTGGCATACCTGGCAACTCGTCTGGAAAAACATCCAAAAATTCACACACCACCGGAATCTCCTCAATTGTGGCACTGTCCATATGATTCAACTCCAATTGCTTCGGTGCGGTTTGAGATGCTTCAAATTCTGCGGTGATCCCTTCCTCATTGGTCAACTTCACCGTCTTTGTGGCACACTCAATAACTCCATTGTGCTTCCTTAACCAGTCCATACCAAGTATAATGTCCAACCCTTGAGAATCCAAAACAATGAGGTTGGCGAAGAAGTCTACCCCCCTTATTCTAAGGCTTACTTTTGGACATACTATATTTGTCCTCATCTCTCCTCCAGGAGACTTAACCAATAGAGTAAACTTCATATGAGAGATAGGCAAACTATACTTGGCAACATACTTCGATGCAATGAATGAATGCAATGCTTCGGAATCAAATAACATAGTCGTGGGGTTGGAGTTGGCGAGAAACATACCAATGACCACATCATCCGCTTGTTGAGCATCCTCCGTAGAGACATGGTTCACGTTGCCACGAGCAAAATTCTGCTGTCCACGGCTTCCTTGTGGCTGTCCTCCATTGGGTCTTGGGTTTTGCCTCGGCGCATTGGTTCCTTGACCAAGGCCTAACTTAGGACATTGATGCGCAAAGTGTCCAGCTTCTCCACAAGTATAACACTTCTTAACTCCACCAGAATTGTTGAGACGAGCTTGGTTTTAAGCATTTGCAGCAGGAAAATTAGCACGAGGCTCATAAGGCATTGGAGGCCTAGGTGCTTGCATAACAGGGCGCTGCTGCACAAACTGAGTTGGGCGCGGTGCATAACTAGGGCGCTGAGCAGGAATAGAGGAGCTGTAATGAGGCGCATTGGGTGGTGCAAGGCGAGGGCGCACATTACTTCCTTGTTGCTGTCCTTGATACGGCGCCTTCCTCTTGATTTCTTGCTCCATCTCACGGATCTTGTTCTCAACCACAATTGCTTTGTCCACAAGTTTCTGAAAATTGGCATAATCGCAGTTGAGTAGTTGCACTTGGATCTCATTGTTCAAGCCCCTCATGAACAAGTATTGCTTCCGACTGTCCCGACTAACATCCTCACGCTCATACCTTGAGAGTTGAGTGAATTTTTTGATATATTCACTCACGCTTGATCTTCCTTGCCTTAAATTCTCAAATTCTTGCCTCTTCAATAGCATAACACCTTCCGGCACATAATGAGAACGAAAATTTTCCTTGAATTCGGCCCAAGTAATTCTCTCTTGATTCTCATGAGCACTGCAATAAGCATCCCACCAATCCGCAGCTGCTCCAACGAGTTGATGAGAAGCGAACAGCACCTTCTCCCGGTCACTACATTGGACAATAGCTAGCTTCTTCTCCACGGACTTGAGCCAATCATCCGCATCCATAGGGTTTGCGGCTTGAGCAAAGGTCGGCGGCCTAGTCCTCATAAACTCTCCCAACCGGTTATGAGGAGGCAGGGGTGGCGGTGGAGGCATGTGGGGCTGATTGTTGATGTTGTCAGCCTGCAGCTGTCCCATTGTGTGTATCATGGTCTGCATGAGCTGGTTTTGCATGGCCAATAGCTGCTCGATGTTGATAGCTCCCTGAGTAGATCCTTGTCCATTGTTGTTCTGAGGCACTCCATTGTTCTCCTCCTCATCATTGCCATCCCTCTGGTTGCGAGTCCTCACCATCTGAAGAAAAGCAGTAGGTAAGAATTAGATAACGTCCCCAACTATATGCATCAAGAGATATGAAGCTAACCAACTAGCTAGCCTACGTGGACATGGCAATGCTAAATCATCCCAAAATCCTCTATTAAGCACACAAGCAAACAATATATATAGCAAACAGCACTCCAAGCAAAAACACATCGATTCCTGAGTGCTCCTATGTGCTCTAAAGTGTCCATTCTATCTAGGTTGCATCCTACGGTCAACCTGTGGCTCTGATACCAATCTGTGACGCCCGGTTCCGAAACTGAACCAAGCTAACGCATATGTGTGCCCAGGATGTTCATCACACATACACGAGTGCAATCACAAAAGAGTATACATGAATTTACCACAGAACAAGATTAATTAACCAAATTTTATTACACAAACCAGATTACGCTCGAATACAAGCTCCAATGAATATTAATGACAAGTTCAACTAATGCAGCGGAAATAAACTAATTAAGCAAACTAAGCAACTATGCAGCATAAGCGATAGGGTATGTATGCGCAGCTCCAATCAACACCACAGGCAAAGCTGACGGTAGACACGGCCTAGAACTCCGCATTATCGTCATTAAACTCCCAATCCTGACCTGCAACTGTTGGGGGGGGATTGCAAGAGTGAGTACATGTCGTACTCAACAAGTGTGGAAAGTATGACATGTGGCTTATTCAAATGACGACAATAATAATGGCTAAGTGCTGAAAAGTACAGTAAAACGTTTGAAAAGCAATATATTACATGTATGTGAAGTAAACCCATCATAATCATAAATAATACCAGTCCACAATTTACCATCCTCATCCATAATTCCAGATTTCACCATTGCCAATAACCATATTCATTACCAAAAATAAATCCATAACCATCCATAACCATTACCAAAACATAACCATCCCAATTACCAATTTCCCTCTAATCATGTAGGTCATCCAGGCGCTCATAACCGGGAGCACGGCTATCATGATAGGTTATTTAGACTCTGCAGAGTTTGTACCTCTTTACCCACGTGTTTGTGATTTCATCACCCGTCAGCGACTAAAGAACCTCCCTTATGCCAATTACACTTCCTTTGGTGTATGGCTAAGAGATCACAAAATAGCCTTTACAAAGGGATTACTAGCCTATTTAGACCCCACTGACGTTTCACCGGTGGCGATGTCTCCCACTGAGCACATCTTCAACCAAGGGCCCCCTCTTGAGCCATTCGGATCCCAGGGTAGTCCCACCAATCATCAACAAACCCAATCCGACTACCCCTTCCCCGAGCATCCACAATGGTCCAAACAGCACTAGCAAAGCCCTAATTAATCAGCTACGCCGCACCCATACTTGGCCTCGTGGTGGCACTGTAGTCCTGGCTTATTCTCGCATGAACCGGTCCTTAGATCTAAAGCAAGCAAACCACCATAACATCCAACCCATCCACATACCAGGCTTGCTTAGATCACCCATTGCAATACCATATTAACTAGTTCATGTTATCCAGAATCTCATCCATGCATAAATAAATTGATTGGTATAGTTGTTTTCCATCCCAGTTGATTAAGCGAAGCAAAAAGTAAAAAGCCTTCCCGACTCTCTACCATAAATTCCAGGTGACAAGGGTGGTCAAACAAAACTAGTAAACTTCCTACCATAGGGTTTCCCATCAATTTGACACAAGCATGCAGTTTGCAAACAAAACATTTATTTTAAAAACAGGATCAATATGCTTCAAGGACACTTGCCTTGCTCTTGTTGTTGATTAGGGTCAAAGCCTTCAAACTCCTAGTGCTGTAGATCCTCCGCGACACTTTCTAGCGCAAATCCGTCTAATCCACACAATAAACATACAAGACAAGAAACACAATCAAAGAGTGCACAAATATTACTCAATATGACATGACATGCATGATTGATGCAAATGCAAGGTAGAACTTGTTACTAGATTGCTTTTAATGATCTCTAACTAGTTCTAATAGCTTTTAACAAGTTTATACAGGTTTGGATTCGATTAGATCAAATTTTAGAAATAATTCAACATAATTTAACCAGAAAGATCGGATTAGACCGCTAGGGACCGGACAAGTCCGCACTCCGCGAGATCGGCAGATTAGGGTTTTCTAGATCGACGTAAATTCGGAGATTAGGGGTTGAATTCACGTAAGGAAAAGAGAATAGGAGTTATACCAGGTGTTTAGAACTCCAATGAACCAAGAAACTTGGAGGTAACACTTGGATCTTGATGATCTAGGGTTGGTGATGAACTTGGAGATGAATTGGTGGTGAAGGACGAAACTTGGTGGAGATCTTGATCCCTTTTCGTTTCCTCCTCTTCTTCCTCTTGCTTGGGATCTTCTCCTCCCTCCTTGATGGTGGCTCCCCACGAACTAGGGTTTGGGTGGGTGGAAAAGTGGCAAATAGATGTCAAACCAAGGGGTGGGGTTGTTTATATAGAGGTGGAGGCTAGGGTTAGGTGGATTTCGAGTTTTGGGATGAGTAGAGGCCAGTTTAGAGTCCCACATGGGCTCTAAAAGAGTTGGGCACGACGTCCCTAGGCCCACTTAACGTGACACCCAAGAAACAAGTCGTAAAACAAAAGGTCAATCTCGGAGTCACGAAATATCGGACAAGTCCGGACAGGACCGGACTAGTCCGAAGTCGTCCAGAGAGAAAATCGGACAAGTCTGGCCTAAAATCGGACAAGTCCGATCTTAGTCAGAAAGGAAAACAGACAAGTCCGCTGGAACACCGGACTAGTCCGGAAAAGTCTAGGGACTTAACAAATTTTCAAGGATTCATGGAATACCGGACTAGTCCGCACAAGATCGGACAAGTCCGAAGTTGTCCAGGGGCAAATATCGGACTAATCCGCAGCAAAAACGGACAAGTCCGTTTTTAGACAGAGAGAAATCGGACTAGTCCTCAGCAAAACCGGACTAGTCCGCACTTTCCTACATTTTTAAGTGCGGTTTTGCTCCATTCAATTTTAAACTTGTTCCTCTTGTTATGGGTTAATGTTAAACTTGTATATGAATGTATGCAAGGCATGGTGCATGAAAATGAGGCTGTTACAGGTGGGAGGCCAGGGTCATTGGAGTGGCCCGACTCGCCGGTAAGTCGCAATTTCCCACTCTGCATTTCTCTTCTTTTCTTTTTTGTTCTTGACGGAGCTTTGTCTCGGCTTTTCAGGGTGTCGTTAGCCGACTTGGTGCTTCCAAGGGTGGGCTTGATAGCCCCTGCCCTTCCCGTAGATGGAACGGGGTCTGCCGCGCCACATCCTACGCCCGAAGGTGCGTCGACCTTAGGTGCTATTGATGACTCTGCACCCCGTCCATCGAGGCAGGTGTGGCAGAAGTGGCGCCAAGCGTGGAAGTGCCAGGGCTGTCGCAAATAAAGGAAAAACCGTCGCAAATAAGCTATTTGCGACGACTTTCTTTATTTGCGATGGTTTTTGGCCGTCACAAATAACTTGTCGCAATTAATCTTATTTGCGACGACCACCGTTGCAAATAAGTCTATTTGTGACGGCTCACAGCGGTCGTCGCAAGTTATTGCCCGGGGACTGGTGGGCCCCGCATCTATATTTGCGACGGCCAGGCCGTTGCAATTTAAGGCCTATTTGCAATGGCCAGGCCATCGCAAATAAGTTCAGCCGGCAAGGCCCCACGTGTCGTCCCCCGGGACCCACTTGGCTATTTGTGAGGGCCTAGCCGTCGCAATTAATGCTTATTTGCGACGGCCAGGCCGTCGCAAATAGCAGAGGCTTAATTGCGACGGCCTGGAACCTTATTTGCGACGGTACTGTATAAAAAGCTGTCGCAAATAAGGTTTTTTATTTTTTTTAAAAAAACAGAAAATACTACCCGGCTCGATGGCCAGAATCACAGAACAGAAGCAATATATCACACAATATATCACACACAAACATCATCACAATCACAAACAACATTCTCAATACATCTCACATGATCATCAACAAAGCAAACAAGGGCTCACTCGCCCGTCTGACCTCCGTAGCCACCTCCGAAGCCACCTCCGAAGTCGAAGTCGTCGTCGCGCCTCATTCCAGGTGGTGGTAGCG
Source organism: Tuctoria greenei (assembly GCA_036927565.1). Classification (NCBI taxonomy): domain Eukaryota; kingdom Viridiplantae; phylum Streptophyta; class Magnoliopsida; order Poales; family Poaceae; genus Tuctoria; species Tuctoria greenei. Next base: position 124,512,412 of record JAYESD010000006.1, read on the forward strand.
ACGGCGACGGCGTTTGTGCAACCGTCGTAGATCCCTGCAATTAATAAAACTTAGAGTTACAATATAAATGTATCAACATCTCTCTCCCTCCCTTCCTCTCCCTCTATCTCCATCTAGATCTCCCTCTCTTCCTCTTTTTCATTTCTCTCTCTCTATCTCAATATCTTTCTCTCTCACTCTATCTCTCTATTGCTATCCTTTTCCCTCTATCTTCCTCCCTCTATCTCTATCTACATCTCCCTCTCTCTATCTCTATCTACATCTTCCTCTCTCTCTTCATTCATCTCCCACTCTATCTAACTATCTCTCACTCTTTCTTCTATCTCTCTCTTTCTTCTATGTCAATCCTTTTCTTTTATCTAACTTTCTCTCTCTTTCTTCTATGTCAATCCTTTTCTTCTATCTAACTATCTCCCTCTTTCTTCTATCTCAATCTTCTTTTCTCTATTTTCCTCCCTCTTCTAACTCCATCTCTCACTCTATGTAACTATCTCTCACTGTCACTCTATTTTCTCGCTTTATTTTCGTTAAATTGAGATAAAATTAGAATTGTTAAGTTAACATAGAAAATTACCTGACCCGCAGAAGAAGGATCGCCTGGAAGGACCGGTGGTAGTAGCAGTAGCTGGATCCCCAGACCTTGCGCTCGAGCCATGGCGTGTCGTTGCAAACATTAATTGTTATCTATTAGTAAGTCATTTACGCTGAATTAATGAGAACTTTAGTTTTTATTTTGTTACCTCCATTGCTTCCAGCATCTTCGCCAACGCTGCTGCCTGGGTTTGGATTGTGGCCTCCATCGCGACCCTTTGGTGTTCCGCATCCCTCCTTTCCTCCTCCTATTGCCTGAAGTTGTCTTCTACAATTTGTCCGAGGGATTGCATCTCAATGTCCCTCTGCGAGACGCGACGACCTGCCGTGCCCACCGAAGAAGCCTGCGTGGAGCTGCCTCTCGCGGGTCTCCCTGCCCTCGAGTTGACAACTCCGTCAAATATGGCGAGCCTATAAAAAAGAGAGTCAGTAATATTAAATTGAAATATCTTGAATACATTGAATCAAAAATGATAAAATGACTTATAAACTCACCTTCCGTGTGCTTTTCCACCTCCGCTTGCATACGCGGCTTGAGGATCAATTGGTTCATGTTCTCAATCGAAATATTCACCGTGTATGTTCCTAGCCTCCTCCCCGTACTTAGCCTGCAAAACAAGAAAAACGTGTAAGTTCAACAATACATATAGTTATATTTAATATGAATGATTTCTAAACTTACCAATCGCTCGGATGCAGCCTGACTTCACCCCTGAGGCTGAGAAGGGTCCCTGTGACCTCTCTTCCAAATCTCAGCAGGGGTCAGCGGCACCCTCGTCTCGTGCTCCTCTCAATACGTGTTATTACGAACAATATATTATGAATATATAAACATAAGTTACATACACTTACCATGCGTTTAGCTAAACACAAGTGGTTATCTTGCCCGTGCCTGCTCTTCCCCTCGACCCCTCTACACTCTCGAGCCTTCTCGAACTTAGCTTTAAACTCATTGCTAGCCCAGTAGCAACAAAGGGCCCAAAATGCATCGGTCCGACCCTGCAACCAGCTCACGTGGCCCTGCACATAGTTGGAAGTCATTAAAAATACCATCGAGGAAATTATCAGAAAAAATACTTACTACACCCCACGTACCTACGCGTAATCCTCCTCCGTCAGATGCATCTTGCTCTCTTGCCGAAAGTGTAGCACGTACTGCTGGTTCGCCTTCAAGTTCTCATTAATAATTTGAACACGGGCATTCGACAAAGCTTGTCGAAGCGCCTTGGCAGCGTTGTAGTGAAACACTCGCCTCGCATCCTCAAACAGGCGAAGGTCGTTCGGGTCCTCTAAAGTATATCTTGCCTGCGATAAAGAATATATTGAAGAGATGTTCATTAATAGAGTTTAAGAGTTAAAACTTAGAAACTTTTTTTAACATACTTACTATAAAATCAGCCCATACAGCCTCCTGAAGGTTGTCATGCTCCTGGTGATGGACGCGTGCGTAGTTCTCCCACAAAAGAGCAGGCACCCCGTCGATGACCCTGGGATAGTGCAAACGCACTAAGGACCCGAGGACACCGTTCACCAGTTTGTGGTGTCTCTCACCGGTGAAAGACGTGTCGTCCCAAACCCTGCAAGATATTTATTGATTCATTACTTAAGTAACTAAAAGATACTAAAATTGAACACTATAATTTTTATTACCTGTCTCCGACTGGACGAATCACGATCCTCTGTGAAGGGACCGCAGGAGGACTGACAAAGTGAGTCCTCCTTGTCCTCCGCGTCCGCTGGGGCGCCACGTCAGGTGACCCAGACGGCTCGTCACCAGCCGAGCCAAAGGCCTCAGGAACAGAAGGATCGCCAGTCGAGGGCTGGCTGGCCGAGGTCTGGCTCACTGAAAGGTAGCCAAGGTCAACTGGCGCCGCAGCCTCTGAGTCAGCCGGTGAGGACTACAACATTCAAATGATTCATAAGTAAGTTTAATGTGAAATTGAATTTAAATAATTTGTCAAAAAACGAGTGAAATTTACCTGTGACGAAGCTCTAGAGCTGCTCAGAACGTGGCCCAGCAGCTGAGAGCATCTACTCCCAGTCGATGAGGCACCAGCGAAAGCGTCCTCAGGTCTAGAGGGGTAGAACCCCCTCGTCAGCGGCACCTTCTTACCCTTTTTGATGCCATCCTGTTTTAATTAGATAATCAGTAAATATACAAATAAAATATACAAAATTCATGTTACTATCTTCAAGAAAACATTACTTGTAATCACTTTCAAAATTCATCAACATCATTATCATGTGCCGGTGCCCTACTCCTTAAACCAGCCCAATGATCTTCCATCGTGGCCTATTCTAATTTCTGTTTTTGCATATCATCTGCCTCTACATCTTCAACGTCTTCAACATCTCCAACTAATTGATCGAGTCCTACACCAAGATCGACAGTAAAAGTGTCTGGCAACTCTTATTCTTGATACACTTTTTCAACGTCTTCGCTATCATGGTAACCATCATCCCCAGGAGTATATAACCGCTCACGAGGATTCACTTTATATACCACCCACCAAGCACTAATCTTCGTGCATGGATAAGGTAGATAATACACTTGTTCCACTTGATGTGCAAGAACAAATGTATCGTAACCTCGTAGTCGGTCCTTATGTTTCACTTCCACCATTCCAAATTGGTTTTCTCGAGTTCCATGAGTGCGATCAAACCAGTCACAGTCAAAGAAGACAACTCGAAGGGTCTTATTTTTAGTAAAAGTAAATTCAAGGATTTTGTTAATGATCCCATAATAATCAGTTAAATTCCCTTGAGTGTCCATTGCTCTCGTCACAAAACCGGAATTTGATGTTGCCGCGAGAGGACGAAGAGCTTCAAAATGAGGTGTACGGAATCGAAAGCCATTTACGTCATATCAGCCATAGCTTCTAACATTCACCAATCCATAAGATAGCTGCCGCAAATCTTTATGGACATTGTGAGTCCGACACTGTCATAAATGATCGTGAGTTAAAATAATACTTCTTTAATAATAGTAATTTATAATACATAGAAGACGAGAGAATATTACATAATCTCGAAACTAGGATAGGAAACTCTGCCCTCCATTTATTCCTTCTTTTCGCATCCCTTCTACTTGTTTGGCTGTAGGTTGATGCCTATGTGGCCAACATTGTCTGTGGAACTCGCTGAACATGAAAAAACATCTTTTTGAATACATGTGTAGCAAAATATGTCGATTAGCATAAATGTAGGACAAACACTTACTCGAAGTATTCCTGCATGCCTTCTATATTTGCGTACATGTAGAGTAAAGCAACGGTCCTTTCATGTTCGGATAGCACGTAGGTCGTGTAGCTACCAACGGTGGTGCCTCTCGTTTGAAAAATGGAAAGGTCGCTTAGAGGCGGTGTTTCGTCCACATTGTACCGCATCGCTGAAGTATTGATATTGTTTTCTTCCACAAAGTAGACACTTGAAAAGTATCCTACTTCCTTAAGAGCATATGCTTCAGCGATGCACCCTTCCACCCTTGCCCTGTTGCCAACCATTGGTTTCAGATATCGTAGCGCTCTTTCAATGTGATACATCCACCTATATTGCACAGGACCGCCAACTTTAGCTTCGAATGGAAGATGGATAAGCAGATGTTGCATTGGATTGAAGAAACCTGGCGGAAATTTTTTTCCCATCTTACATAAAAGTATGGATATCTCCTTCTCTAACTTATCCATCATCCCAATCTTGATTTCTTTAGCACAAAGCTGTCTATAGAAATAGCTGAACTCGGCTAAAACCTTATACACCGCATCATCTAGATAGCCTCAAAACATAACAGGTAAGAGTCTTTCCATTATAATATGATAATCATGACTCTTCAACCCAGTGAGGTTTCCTGTGTTAACATTTACGGCTCGTTTCAGACTAGCTGCGTAACCATCTGGGAATTACAAAGTTTTCATCCATTTCATAACTTCTTTCTTTTCTTTCGATCGAAGACGGAAAGAAGCACGTGGCTTTCCACCACTTTCAGAGATTTCAAGACTTGGTCGGTGACAAATGTCTGCCAAATCTACTCTAGCTTTATAATTGTCTTTCGTTTTGCCAGTCATATCCATGCAAGTGCTTATGATACTTTCGCTCATGTTACGTTCCTAATGCATGACATCAATGTTGTGCATTAGAATCAACGACTTCACATACGGTAGCTCCCAAAGTCCACATATGTGAGTCCAATTGTGTTCCTCTCCATAAACTACAGAATATCCAGGATGACCTTCATCAGGCACCAGTTTGTCCAACATATCAGAAATTTCTGACCCGTTGACACGCTTTGGTGGTCCTTTAGTGAAAATAGTGTTCTTTCGAAAGACATGCCTCTGCTGCCTAAATATGTGATTCGAGGACAGCCAACGTCTGTGACAAATGAAGTAAGATATTTTTCCTCCATGAGTTAGTCGAAAGCAATCCGTGTCTGAAGCACATATCGGACACGTCAGACGATCGTGAGTGCTCCATCCGAAAAACATGCTGTATGTCGGCAAATCATGGACGGACCACAAATAAGCAGCTCGAAGGTTGAATTTCTGCTTCTTGTAACTGTCGTACACTTCGTCTCCTGTCTACAAGACTTTTAATTCTTCGATTAGCGGTTTTAACATCACGTTGAGACGTTACCCGAGATGATCAGGTCCAGGTACAATGAGGCTGAGAAACATGAACATGTTCTTCGTACAAAAAGCAGGTGGCAGGTTGTACAGAATGACAAAGATGGGCCAACATGAGTATAGCGTGGCGTTCGTACTGAATGGTGAGAATCTGTCTGTCGCTAATCCGATGCGAACATTCCTCGCATCATGAGAAAAGTCTGGATCGAAACAGTCTAGCGCCTTCCATGCATCACCGTCAAACGGATGTGTCAAGAATTCTTTGTTCTCACGTTTACCTTCTTTATGCCATCTCATGTGTCTTGCGGTTCTTTTTGAAAGAAACAACCGCTTCAACTGAGGTGTCACAGGCAAGTAATGAAGCTGCTTATGTGCGACATCTGTCATCACATTATCGCCATCGTCATTAACAACTTCGACATACCTCTATTTACCACTTTTCAAGCACATCTTCTCATTGGCGTGCTCTTTCCAGAATAGCATGCAGTTGTCTGGGCACACATCAATTTTCTCATACTTCATACCGAGACAAGATTTCTTGATCTTTGAATGATACATATCTAGTGGCGCATTGTGAGGTTGTGGAAGGATATAACAGATCAATTTCATGAGATCACTGTAGCGGTTGATGGAAAAAAATTACTTGGACTTAATTGCCATAAATCTGGTCAAGAAAGCAAGTACGGTCACAACCGTATGTTCATGCAACGGCTCTTGTGATTTCTTCAGCTCCTCGAAGAACTTCTCTGCCTCATTTGTAAGAGGATCCTCCGCTTCCAGAGCTTCTAGCATCTCATCCATCCTATCAACCTTTGTTATATCATCATCCCCATCCACTTCTTCTAGTCTCGAGAATTAGTCTCGCCGTGAAAGGTCCACACTTCATAATGTGGAGTGAAACCGTTTCGACATAAGTGAAACAAAAGCTCCAATCTTCTCAAAAACTTGGTGTTCCGGCATTTTGTACATGGGAACCGCACCATATCTTCCGTTGACAACGAAAATGCTCGATCCAAAAATTGATCTAACTTGATGTACCACTCATCCGAGTGACCACCAGTTCTGCTCTTCCAGCCAGTACACATCCAACTCCGGTCTTCACCCATGTTTGGCTCTGCAGTTTAACATGAATTATTATTAGTTTCATTGTTATGTTATGTCACGGCCCTACAACCTAGGCAAATAGATCCTAAACCCACCCAAGAGTGACCAAGCGGAGCGTGCTCATGACGAGACGCGTGATCCGGATTCGAACGAAATTTTGACAGTATAATCCCATTGTTCTCCACTGCATGCCCAAAAATGGTGCCGCAGAGAACAACAGAGTTACGCCATCGAAATCTCATCCAAATCCAGACCCGCCTCTCGTCACAAGCCACGCCCACTCGGTCACTCCGATGCTGTCCAAAAAGGGACAATTCTGAACCTGCACGTCTCACATGCCAATGGCATGTGAGACGTGCCGATTCGAAACGGGTAATACATTGCTATAGGTTACGTTGCTCATTTTCATTTTGAGGTCATTTAAGAGAGAGGAAAGAACTAGAGAAAGAGTGAGAAGAAAGTTGGTCTTAGATGACAATTCCACATCCATTTCCACCGTCCACGCAATTGCGGGTCATTGACGTCCTTACCAACCCGTTCGCTTCCATGTCGCCTTGACGCATACGATACCACTACTATGGTCTATACGGCACGATCACACTAATTGCGTGTCGTGTCCTTCCGGGTTGGTCCGAGCCGGCCCAAAACCTCTTTATTTACATATATTAAGTAGTCACTAAAAAATATTAAATATCAATAAACAATAAGCACCAATAAAAAAAATAAATATCAAACAATAGACAATATGTTATATGAGCATGTGTATGATCATTGGCAATGAAATAGCAATGAAGTAGGATCATCTAAACATAACTAGCAATGTTTGATCATATATGAGCACGTATATGAGCACGCACAATTTAAAACATTGCATCATCTAAACATTGACTTACCGACTTGAAAACACTAACAATGTCCACTAAACATGAAGTATTATGATTACATCAACTACCCTGAACACCCTCCCTTTTCACTAGTTTTGTGCCCATGTAATGAAATTTGTAGGGTGTTAGATGAATTATAACATCATCTGTTTTGTCATACAACTTAATGAAGATCATAAACATCCATGCTGCGATATATTTTGCTTCTCACTAATCACTATTTTAGTGTTTCAACAATCAATCACTCGGAAATAGAATATTGCTCTATATTTGGTGAATAATGAACCTGTAGTCCTAGTAACAAACCTAAGACTGACTTACTAATGTAGAAAAATAATCCCTACAATTATCATGGTCAATCAATTTCACTATATCAATTCATACCACGTCATCTTGAAATACAACTCTACATGATGCATTATATCTGTTGTAACCCCAGCTACCATGCATGATTCCCTATTGTGCATCCATATAGTTTGTAGGAATAATTCCCTATTGTACATATGGATTTTAAAATGAACTCAGGCAAAAAAAAGCGGAGCTCACCTCGGTGCTGGAGGCGTCGGGGGCCGCGGGCGGCAGGGGCGCAGCGGCCCGGGGCGGCGGGGGGCGCGGCGGGCCGAGGCCGGGGGGGGGGGGGGGGGGGGGGAGGCGCGCCGGACCGGGGGCGGCGTGGGCGTAGCGGGCCGGCGGCAGGAGCGGGGGCGGAGGGGCCGGGGGCGGAGCGAAGCGGCGGTGGCGCGCGTAAGGATAAGACGAAGAGAATGAGTTCGGCCCGACTGTATAGGACTTTAACTTGCGACGGTTAGTTTAATTGCGACGTCCCTAGGGTTGGCCGTCGCAATTAATACTATTTACGAAGGCTAACAGAAAAGGCCGTCGCAAATAAGCTTAATTTGTGACAGTCTTCTTATTTGCGATGGCCATTTCAGAAACCGTCGCAAATAAGTGTATATTTGCGATGGTTTATCTAATTTGCGACGGCCATCTGCGGGCCGTCGCAAATAGGTTTGTTTGCGACTGCCGGCCGTCACAAATGACCGTGTTTCCTGTAGTGGCAGGGTACCGATAAAAATCCATATCTAATTATTTGATTGCTATAGACAATTGACCGTAGTGCTTCTGTTTTTGTTTCTGTAACGGAAGAAGGGAGGGCAAGAGTAGAATAGAAATTAGCCAATAATTAGCTGGGATTAGATGAGTTGGACTAGCTTATGAGATTATTGTTAGCTAAGAGATTAGCTAATAACTAGTTGTGCTATTAGCTACTCTGCTTAGAACCACTATAGCTAATTTTTAACATCTAATAATAATCTATAAGGGTTTCAAACAGAAGATTATAAAGATTAGTTGTTAATGATATTAATTACCGTCGTCTGAAATCTTGTCAAATTTGAACATACCTTTTTTAAGCCTACGAAGAGAAAAAAATTGTGCGTGCACCTCAATTTAATATAGGATTCCCTCGCAATAAATAATAATATAATCATAACTGGCACATGCAGGGTGATTGGGTAAACGATTTTTTTTTTGTCATCACCAAGAACGGGCTTTGTCAATCCTGGATGCACTGTTGAGAATGCCGAGATCATCTTGATGAGGCAAATTGGCCAACCACGATAATATGGATGGGAAAAAATAAACAATGTTTTCTACGAATTAATGGTCGGGCATCCTAGCCAAACGAACGGAGACCTTGCTAGTACGGACTACGGGGTACCTGCATCAAGACGGCCGTAGCTCCGCGGCGACGGAGACCACCAGCCGCCGCGGAAGCACAGCGGGATGAAGCCACAAAGCCGCCGGAATCTCTTCCGCCGTCGCATGGAGTTTCTGTATCTCTTTACATCGTCCACCAGCCACTCCCGGGCGCCGGCGTCGAGGCGTTCGAGGGCGCGGGCGATAAGCCGAGGCGCAGCTCCGCCTTGGCGTACCTGGCGTGCACCGCGGGGTCGCGCGGGCACGCCGCTACGGCGAGCTCGGCGACGGCACGCGTGCGGATGGCGCCGCCGTGGTCGAGCTCAAACGCAATGTAGCGGCACCAGAAGCCGCCTACGTCGTCGTCCTGCGGCTGGTCGTCGTCGCCCCCGTTTTGCCAGGCGCGCCACTCCTCGAAGAGCGACCGCGCGGCGGCTGTGTCGGCAGCGTGGTCCGCCTCCATCGCTGTCCACGCACGGTAGACGGTCAGGTAGTGCACGCCTGCGGCGAGCGCCGCGCGTAGGAGGAGGCGCGCCTCCCGCATGTCGCCGTCGCTCCGGAACATGCCCAGCGCCGACTCGCACCACCGAACGGCGTCGAGCAGTGCGTAGACGCGCCGCCGTCGCTCGGTCGGCGGCACTTCCTCAGCCTTAGTGCCGGAGCGGAAAAGCAAGATGCAGACGCGCGGCGGCCTCACTCTCAAGCGTCTACGCGAGTTCATTTCCGCTGGTCTCCGTGCAAGCGTCGGCGTCCTCTTGTATGGGTAATGGGTTAGAAGTGGACTTCTCATGATCTCATCTCTCGAAGAATCAGAAGCTCGGTCTCATGATTCAGGTGCTTGGTCGCATCGACCAAGTTCATGATGCGTGACAGAATCTTCTACACATTGATTACAGTGAGCATTGCAACTTGATAATGTGAAATGTCAGAAAAAATATTATAAAAGGGTGCAGGAATCATGCAGTACATGCATGTATAGTAAAGCATTGTACAAAGTCAGCGGCGAAAAATGGAACTGCACATATCCAGTCATATAGACGGCGCCTGAACCTGCGCCTGGTTCCAGCGACAGCCGCACCTAGTGGTGGGAAAAAACCGATAACCTAAACCTGAAACCAAATAAACAGGAACCGAAACTGAATTAATTGAAACCGGTAAAACCGATTTTGTTGAAGTGTTAATACGACACTTCTCCCCGATCTGTTAAGGAGCAGCCCGCAGAGGTTCTTTGTTTGGCAGGACTTAGGCTTCAATCAAGTGTTCAAGCGGATGAGAGTATGAGACGGTAGTTTTTACGTGGTTCCGGCCGCAAGGAGTGTAACACCATACTTCACGGTGGATGGTATTGCTAATATGTGTGTATGCGTGTGTGTAATGTTGAGTCATTTGTAACGGTGGCGGTCCACGCTTTTTATAGACAAGGCCAGACGCCTTACAAGTGGGGTCTGGAGCTTGACAGGTGGTCCCGGGGCAATCTTATCCTAAAGATCTATGCCTTCTCGCGTAAGCTTGCTTGAACGAGGCAGTGAAGACTCGCCGTCTTGCCTCCCCTCTTGTCAATAGCCCATGCGCCGTTGCTGACGGTGGCAGAAGGTGTCTCATCAACCTGTCTTGTTGCTGCAAGCTACCCACTTGGCTAAGTGGGATAAGCATGCGAAACCTTCACTGTTACGCGACTAATCATAGCGGTCACTGATCGTTGGCGTGCTCCGCGTTGGCCGCCGAAGGTGGGTGCGCGTCTTTAATGTTTGACTTGAGCAGGGCGCACCATCCCTTGACTCCCGCATCTTAACGTCCGAGGTGAGCTGAGGGACACGTGGCAGCATCGGGGCTGATCTCCGCTGAGGAGGTCAGACCTGGTCCTCCGTGACGCGTGACAGCGCCGGGGCTCGTCGGGGGATGTGGCAGCTCCGGACCCTTTCCCTTGGGGGGTGTTGGTCCTTGCGCTTCGTGCAACGTGGCAGTATCGGGAGCGCTCCACCAAGGTTGGGTGAGGTCCCGTCCCTACACGTGGCGTCTCGGGAGCCCGTCACACCGGAGGGGCCAAGTCCCATCTTCAAGGCTTATGTGGCAGCACCGCAACTCGATCTTGAGGGAGGCAAAGGCCTTGGCTCCTACGGGACACGTGGAAGCTCCGAACATGACTCGGTGTCTTCATCCTGTGTGCGAGGGTACAGACAGTGGACCCCGGGTCCACTTTGGGGCGTGGTGAAGAGACCAAAAGTGGAGTCCTTTCCATATTTTCCCGCACTATGCTTTGAATTCTGCCTTGGCAGCTGAAGCCGTGGGTGCTTCTGACTACGTCGCCACTCGTCCTCTTCTGGCTGAAAGACTACGACGACGGGATCTTTGCTTGCTGTAATATCTCTGTCTTCTGCGGTGCATTTATCTGTGATGGTTCCCGATGCAGTTATAGCATTTTGCTCGTTCCGCCTTTATAGAAGTCGCTTTAGCGACTTCCTCAGGCGGCTGACCGACTGGGCCAGTGCGTCAGATCGGGGACGTAGGACCCGATGTCATGGGTGTTATGTGTTGAGCGGTGCGGTCTGAATCTTCGCTCGGAGTACCCAGGCATCTCGGGGGTGATTAAAAAAACCTATGTTAGAGGGAACAGTTCCTTCCTTACTCAAACCCCGCACCCTAAGTTTTCGCCTTCTTCCTCGAGCGCCGGAACCTTCTTCACCCCCTTAGCCAAAGCTCTCACCTTAGCTTACTCTAATAGCTTCCCTGTTGCCTCCTTCCTGCTTCCGATCGGTCGGAGATCTGTTGCCGGTGAGGTGACTTCTTGGCTGGGCGGCTTCAGAGTGCGGGTGGATGATCCGCTGTGGGTCTCCCAATCTTCAAGATCTTCATGGGGACGATACTGTTCTCTTCATCGCCTACACCACGGGCGGGCTCGCACTCCCATTGTCAAGGTTCTTCCTTGCAGTGCTGGGGGAGTACGGGTTGCAGCTTCACCACCTGTCGCCAAACTCCATCGCCTTGGTCGTCGTGTTCGTCCATCTGTGTGAGGCGTTCGTGGCCTGCCCGCCCACGGTGGAGCTGTTCCAGTATTTCTTCTTGATGAAGACAAATGGAAGGAGTGCGACGACCCAAGTGGGGGCCTACTACTTCCGTCATCAGGACAAGACCTCCCGGGGTTACATTGCCTCATTTAAAGGGGGCAAATGAAGCTACTGGAGGGAAGATTGGGCGATTGTGAGGACAGACACCCATGCCTCGCTGAAGATGCCGTCTGACAGTCCAGGCTCCGACCCTACCACATGGGAAGCATTCTAGGGGTTGCTAGAGGAGTATAAACCCGCCGTGAGGAGGATCCGGTTCCTGTCTGACAAGGGCTTTACCTCCGTGATGGTATTGGCAGACTTCTTGCTCCGCCGTACCGCCCCTCTCCAGCAGCATCTGCACAGGGTCTGGGTCTACATCGGCGAATATGACCAATGCTGGCAGGGTCTGGACACCCCAACTCCCAAGATGCTCGAGGAGATGTTGAAAACAGTGACCTCTGACGTTGTTGACGATGAGCACGTCTCGATTCTAGATGACTGCCAACCACTCCACATAATCACCGACTTGGGGCTGAACTGTGGAGCTCGATGCCGAAGGTCAACATGTTCGGCCTCGTTCGGGTGCATCCCGAAGATACGGATGGATCCTTGGTGGTCCTAAAGCAGATCTATGATGCAACACAGCCAGGGTCGGAGTCTTCCTCGCATCTTCAACAAGGGCAAAGGCAGAGCCCTCAACTACCTCTGACGGGGCGGGGGTCCGCCAGCCGGCACCAGCTCTGGAGCCGAGATAGCGTTCCCGCACGCTGGCCGCGGGCTCTGTTACTTCTGTGCCGAAGAAGCAGAAGCTATTCTGGGAGGACGGTACTCCCATCTCCCATCGCAAGGGAGCCGGAGGGGCTGAAGCTTCTGTCGTTGACTTAGTCTCTGATTCCAGCAGTGGCCCCAGTTCTGGAGGAGGCGCCGAGGGGTCTGCAAGGAGGACCACGCCGGCGCGGGTTGATCCTGAGTTGGTACTAGAGACGGCGGCGCCGACCTTGTTGTCAGGTCCTGGCTACATTGATCTATCGTGCGGGGTGGGAGGCCAGGGTCATTGGAGTGGTCTGACTCGCCGGTAAGTTGCAATTTCCCACTCTGCATTTCTCTTCGTTTCTTTTTTGTTCTTGACGGAGCTTTGTATCAGCTTTTCATGGTGTTGTTAGCTGACTTGGTGCTCTTGGTGCTTCCAGGGGTGGGCTTGATAGCCCCTGCCCTTCCTGGAGCTGGAACGGGGTCTGCCGCGCCACATCCTACGGCCGAAGGTGCGTCAGCCTTAGGCGCCATTGATGACTCTGCACCCCCGTCCGTCGAGGCAGGTGTGGCAGAAGTGGTACCAAGCGTGGAAGTGCCAGGCGAGGAGGTGCTTGGCGAGGAAGTGCCAGGCGAGGAGTTGCTCGGCGAGGAAGTGCCAGGCAAGGAGGTGCCCAACGAGGATGGGCCCACCTTGGTCATGGCTGCTTCCCTTGGTGGGGCTGACCCGCTGGTCGTTGAAGCGGCGGCGGCACCTGACGTCATTGGCACGCAACATGATGACGCCACCAGCGGCTGGAGATGCCCTTGCAGCAGAGGAGGGGACTTCAACACTGGGTAGTAGCGCAACGGTTCTTGGGGCTCCAACCAGGGAACCATCTAGTGCCCAGAAGCTGGTTTTTGCTGCAGCGTCGGCAGGAGGGGCGGAGGGGCAGTCGTCGGTGTAGATAGTCGAGCCAATCCCTCTCGCCGACGCTGTTGCCGCGGCCCCGTCCATCTTGCACCAGGCGCAGGCTGCTTTCACCCGAGAGTGAGATCAACTTGCGGAGGAGCGACACTTGGTGAAGCTGGTAGACTCCAAGAACAAGGAGGTTGAGGTGAAGGCTTTGAAGGCCCATGCTATCATCGACGCCCACGTGAAGCTTTGCGAGGATCAGCGGCCGGAGTTGGTCCGTCTCAAAGTTTCCGTTGCTAATGCGGAACGAGACTTGACGGCGAAGGAGGAGGAGGTCTCCCGAAGTCTGTAGGAGAAACACTGAGCATTGCAGGACTTGGAGCTAGCCATCCAGCGACGGGAGGATGACCTGGATTGTCTTGCTCGGGAGCTCGCCGACCGGGAGGAGACTGCTCAGAGGGAGGCGGAGATCCTCCAGGTATCCCGCACGATCGAGGCCCAAGGGGTCTGGGACTTCTTGGACCGTGTTGGGGCGATGCTGGAACCCCTCGGCCTTGGTCTCGTGTCACGCAGGGAGCCATCTCAGGGGGTGGCCCAGCTACTTCCCGCCTTGGACTCCCTCTGCTCGTCGTTGGGGTTGGTGAACACCGTCCTTGCAAGGAAGCTGTGAATGTGGCCTAGAGGAGAGGTGAATCGGCTTCGAATGTTTCCAGCACACTTAATCAAATGGTCAAAAACTTAATTGACAGACTTGTCCGGTTGCGTGGGCGGACTGGTCCGGTGTGCCTGGTGTGTGTGCCGATTAGATTAAGCATCGATACAAGATTTAAATTCTTTTAAGCAGCAGAAATGTGAACAACAGATAAGATTACTTGAATTTGCAATTGATGTCGTGATTTTGCACGTGAAAAACAATTAGCACTTCAAATTATGACATTGATCAACTATGTTCCCTAATCAAGATGCAAAAGTAAAAAAGCACACGAGACACTGATTTTTACCGAGGTTAGATCTCACCAAAGAGATCTATTCCTCGTTGAGGAAGCCCACACAGAGTAGGGTCTCTTCAAACCCTTTTCCTTTTCAAGTCACCACACAAGGCCGACTTGAATCCACTATCACAGGCAATCACTGAGTTTATGGGGCAACCTCACACGTTGAGGGCTCCCACGAAAATTACAACGAAAAGATGATCACACTCGAAAAGATTACAGGAGAGAGTACGAGTGTCAAGAGATCAAACCCCAAGAGCTCACAATGTGTAGACGATGATCTCCCAATCCCAAGTCTAAGTGTTCAATTGGTTTTCACCTTTTTTGGACTTTAGAATCGTAGGGAGATGCATTTTTGGGCTCTTGGGATAGGTGGCGGCGCTAGGGTTTATGATTTTGACAGTAGGAATCGAAAGTTGTGTTTGAAGGGCCGTGGATCTCCAATTTATAGGATTTCTAAAAAGTTACTGTTAGAAATCCCGAGGGCCGGACTAGTCTGTACTGGGTACCAGACTTGTCCGGTGTGATGTGTAAAAGTCGGCATGGAATGCAACACACTAGAAACCCTAATTGTGTGAGGTATACCAGACTAATCCGGTGTATGTCTAGACTTGTCTGGTGCTAGTGTAATTCAACTCCAGAGAGTTGAACGGACTAGTCTGATCCTAAAACGGACTTGTCTGGTGCTATGTGTAATTGTACTCCATAGAGTTCAACAGACTAGTCCTGTCCCATGGACGGACTTGTCTGGACTGCACTGAACAGGATTTACAGAGACTTGAACGGACTAGTCCAGTCCATGATTGGACTAGTCTGGTGCACTGTGTTATTGGGTTATGAAAGGTTAACAGACTAGTCTAGTCCGTAGACGGACTAGTCTGGTGCATAGTGTATTTGGACAATAGAGAGTTAAATGGACTAGTCCGGTGCACAGTGTATTTGAAAAACAAAGAGTTAAACGGACTAGTCCGATGCTCAGTGAGTTTTTAGGTGTTTTTAAGCCCTTACCCCTACGCAAAATCTTGAGCTCTTGGGATGTGTCTCTCACACACATCCTATACATTTAAATCTACTTTGCGCTTCAGTTGACAGTTGGCCTTTTCTCTTTTGTACAACACTTCATTTTTCTTCTTTTTTAGTTCACCAATTTATCTAATTTTTCTTATCCTGCAGTCATCTCAATAAATTCATTAGGATCTCATTTTCTTGCCATCAATCGTCCAAAATCCACAAGGTATTGCCTAGATGCACTTTCAATCTCCCCCTTTTTGGTGATTTATGACAACCAATTGAGATTTCACAATTAATAGTAAAAATTTGATGTTCATAAAGTGTGCATATATGATAATAATGAATAATAACAGAAAGCTTCTCACATATATGTACTCTTTATGGTGGGCTTCCTAACATGTGTGTGGTCAACAAATGTGATGCAATAGATAAGCATTTGACAATCATTGCAATAATCATCACATTAACATCAACTAAGCATCACACATTGAGTAAATTTAGCACATCCAAAATAAATTACAATAATTTGAAAATAAGTACATGTCCTTGATCATAGGTCCTTAATGGCTTATCGTAGATAACTAGTCTTAATCTCCCCCCCTTTGGCATCAAGGCACCAAAAAGGGAAAAATTGAGTGGAATCACTCATCGTCACTATCTCTCTCACTCTCAGTCCTCTCTTCATCTTCTTCTTCATCTTTAGGTGCTTGAGGAGGAGGAGGAGGAGGAGGAGCAGAGGTACCAGCCAGTCCAAATGATGCCAATTCTTGCTCAGTTAGAGGAGGCATTTTAGTAAAATTTTCTTCTGAGTCCTCTGAGATCCGAAGTGACCCCACTGGCTCCATCTCTAGCTTCTCACGGATGGCTTTGATATTGGCTTTTACATATCTTTGATGCTTCTTTCTGGCCAAAATCTCCTTGTGCTGCTTGATTTCCACTTTGCGACAAGAGGCAAAGATGGATGATGGCATCTTCAGCACTCCACTGGATGACTCTCTAGGAGGTGGAGGAGCAGGAGCGGCAGCCTCATATCTTGTTCCCTCTTGAGCCTCCTTGGATCTTCGTTCCTCTCTGGGTGAGCTGGGAGCAGAAGGAACAGTGTAGATGGTAGGCTTCTGGGGCCTAAGTCTGGTATGAGGCACATCTTTCACAAATTCCAGTCCTGTCACTTTCTCAATAATATACATGATGTAAGGAGCATAGCCACAAGACCTGTTAGGAGTGATGGAGATATTGACAATGTCATTGTATATGTACTCAAAGACATTGAAGGTCCTTTTCCTACTTATCACTTTCATCAATGTTCTGAGGGTGCCCTGAATGGTCCCTGCATCTCCCTCTTTGGGAGCAATGGTCTTCCTCAAGATCATGTTGAGAACAACAAATAAGGCCTTCAAGTACTTCATAGTTAGAGGCTTGAATGGCATCTTTGTATCATAGAGAAAGTCAAGCTGATCTTTCTCCAGAGGTTTCAAATTGTGGATAACGATGTCATTCTCCAGAGAATCTTCCATATGAAGAATTCTTGCAAACTCCTCATAGGTGACACTGTACTGTGCTCCATGGGTCATCCAAATCATCCTGTCATTGTCATCACGAGCAAAATAGAGAGTAGAGTAGAATTGAGTGATGACCTCAATGTTCCAGTCCCACTGAAAAGAGACTAGATCCTTCAGTCCATGCAGCTCCAAGGCTTCCAGAACCTCTTGATAGGCTTGAGATCTCTTGGACTGAAGGTGAGAGATCTCTAACCATTATCTTTTGATGATTGGGGTCTTCATCTTCAGATACATATGCTCATAGTAGTCAGCATGGAAATTGCTCCAGAATCTAGGATCAACTGACTGTTTGGGCTGACTATAGACTTCTACCTTCCTGAATTTGTTAGCTAGCTCACCACCTTTGCTAGTGAAATCAGCACTAGAGGGCTGCTTGTTCGATGAGTGGGAGCTTTCATCTTCAAGGGGCCAATGGAGCCACAAGCAAGTCCTTTGCCCTTGTTCAGAGTTCTCTTGGGCCCCAATGAGCTCTCAGCAACATTTTTGCCCTACGCCTTTTTCACAACCACTCTCCCTTTCTTAGGAAGAGAGTCGCCGGAAGGAGAAGAATGGATATTGACATCATGTCTTTTCTTCATCACCCTCTCCTTGGCTCTTTGCACTCGAGCACGTTGTACCTCTTCATCATAGTAAAATGAACTGTCCTCGGAACTTGAAGACATTGTGCCTGACAAGGAGGTTCAAGGTTTAGATAAGAATGGATTGAAGACTTAGTGCAAATAGGAATTTAGAAGTTAAAATGTCAAATGCCGGACTTGTCCATTTTCAGAGTGAGGACTTGAGTTTAACTACAAAGTTGTAGTACACTCAAATAGGTTTCCAGAATGTATTTATTTGCCCCCAGATCATTCCTGTATGAGGAGATATGATTTTTGCAAGTTGATAGTGTTTCCGGAAAATTTTTGACAGCACCTCTTCTGTTTAAGGCTGATTTTGTCCACATTTTTCCAGATACAAAACATCAATATTTGCAAAAGTCATCAATTACAACATTGTTGCATACATCCTCTAGATTACAGAAATGCATTATATGAAGTCATTCGTTGAATCTACAAAGAGATATGATGGAAACAATAACAGGGTACAGAAACTGTCCAGTCTCTGTCCAGATTTAACAGAGTTTGCAAATTTGAATTTTTCAATAGTTTACAGGGGGATTCTGAATTGGAGTTGAACATAATAGTTTTAGAGGACTCTCTAAAATTTCCAACCATGTGTGGTAGACCTTCAGGGGTAAAATATACAGGAAGTTATGCTGTTCCAAACTTAGTCAATTTTCTGTCCATTTCACAGTTTAAACCTGGGACTGGTTACTTTAAGTTCAAATGAAGTTTTCAAGTTTTAAATCTTGAAATATGCCTTGGAGCTGAAAATGAAACTTGTGGAGGACTTCCTCAAGTTCCCGAATCACTGTCCTGCGTACTGCAGCGACCCCATGATGAATTTTAAATCTGACCAGCACGCTCTAAAATAGAGATTACAAATTCAACCTTAGTCCTAAGTTGGGAATTTTTACTTGTTATCGAGTCACAACACCAGCACGGATAATGTCGTTGACGTGCCTGCTGAAACTCGAATGCACTGTCGGTACTACGCCCTCACCTAAGAAAATGTTAAGCCAGTATTCCGGCATACGTCTCAACAGTGGATGGAATGATGTTCACTCGCAAACGTTTTCTACTCGAGCTACTTAAATGTGGTTAGTGTACTGCATCTACACACAAATGATAGATCAAACATATGGTGCCGTACGGCACAGCCCGCACGGGCGAACAGTTCACAATAATATATATGAAAGTAAAAACATTCGTCCCATATCATTCCATACGGGCCGCCTCGAGTTAAGCCACGTCTCAAGGTACATAACTGGGTTTTCTACCACCCGACGGGGTCCCACGTCTTTGCATAGTACTGCACCAGTAGGGGGCGCATCGGGTTATGTCCCACCTGATGGGGGCTCCCACTAATTTTGTAGCACGTTGGGGTACCACATGTCATATGTTCTCAGAAACATGGAAAGTTTCAAAGACTCATATTAACATTTCCGTGTCAAGCCACGGAAATAATCACATGCTACCTCTCGCATGGTGAGCTTACCGCAATTGATACGCTTGTGGTGGCGTACCTTACCTCTTACCTGACGTCGGAGCGTCGTTACAAATATAATAACACATAAGTTAGCTTGCCACCTTAAGTAACTAATACTATAATAGACCTTACGTGGGCATAGAACTAATCCTCACTCGACTACTCTTAAGTTTTCAAAATAGGCTCTTTTCAAGTGTGCTATTCTCAATGCGGCTCTGATACTAGGCTGTGGGGACCGGGTCCACACATTCCAGGAATCGCAGAGGGTGGTGCCGTGCGATGCGGCACCCAACAGCACACACGAAAAGAATACGGCAAAATACAAAGTTTTATTTATATAAACAGTGGAAGTCTTTTACAATACTTAATATACAGCGGACGATAATCTTCATAGCTAAACTCTCAGCCTAGCTATGCAAAAGTACAGCCGTCCACCCCGCGGACGCTGCACACTAGCCACACACAATTTACTGCAGCGTGCAGGGCTCCCACTCGACGGTATACCCTGACGGGGCATCACCTCGTCCTCGGGCCTTCCTCATATATCTCACCTGCAAACAACTTAATATAGCAACTGTGAGCACGAAGGCTCAGCAAGACTTAACCGTCTCACCTAAATACGGAACTCTATATGCAGAGATACTTAACATAGGAATGGATATAGCAGTAAATGACTCGCATATAAATTGATCATCATTTTACAAGTTAACAGCAACAACTTAAATGTTCAATAACAGCAACTTTAATGAGGCTAATCTATAGCAAACATAGTGACAAAAACAATTATATTTCAATACATCGTATTCTCCTGACTTCTTCAGTATTTACTACGTCACAGCGCAATGAACAAGCGGTACTCAAATAACTACGAGGGACAGTGATTGCAATTAGGACACACCCAAATAACACATCACGTACACTCGTGCCTAAGGAGCGTGCCGTGCTCCTCACCACGTCATATGCAACAACCTTTCACAAGAGAACTCAAACACCGAACCGGTCCTACCATCGCGGGCATAAGGTTCCCGCATGGAGCGTGTCTGTGCCCACCGGCGAATTTACACCTTACTACCCTCAGCCCACCCCTATCGAAAATGGGATATGCCTCGACATCCAAGTTATCAAGTTACATTGGTTTTCCCTGGTTCCATATGCATCTGGTACTGTTTAAACTTGTCTAGCAGGGCCGCACACGGATCAGTCCTCAATCGACACAAGAAGGGCTACGCACGTGAGACCACGTCTCGCTGCATCCTACCTGCTGCTCAGTCTCAATGTCACAATTCTAAACCATTCTTTGAATCAATTCATCCCGTGTGATAAAGTCCTCTCTCGCGAGTAGATTCCAACTACTCGACTTCTACCGGCTTCCTAGAAACATTGGCATGTCGTTGTCTACTTGTCAAGCTCTAGACCTACCCAATACTCCATGGAATTTGTTGGTCATGCAAGTGGAGTAACAAGCACCTTAACCCTAATGCACAAAGTTCATCCTAGACATAAGTGATACAAATAGAAAATTTGAAATAGCGCTTAAATGCAAACCGGGGCTTGCCTGGATGCAAGTCAGAGGGGAAGTTAGCTTCTAGAAATAGAGTCTCCAAGGGCTCTGGGTCCTCCTCGATCTCGGTCATTATATGATATGCAATATATAAAGTACATGAGTGATATAGAAACTATAGAAGAGATCTTATAAATACTGATCAAGTATGTAAATGATTTTAATTGGCTTTGGGATTTTTGCAGTGGACACTAGGATATATGAGGAAGATCTGTACCAAAAATTGGAGATGTTCAAGGAAGCTTGTTGTCTCTAAAATTCCAACAAGTAAAAGGATTCTCTAAATGTTGGGACTGAATCTGTAGATTTGTCATGGCCACCAGTAGGTGATTATGGTAGAGGGGGTCTCACTAGTTCTAGGAAATTTTGTTTCATAATTTTCTAAGCTTTCTATAGGGAGAAATTGATTTTACAAGTTTGTAAGAATGCTGAAATGCTTACTGTACTTTTCCCAATTTTTAACTACATAGAGATTTGAAACACTGATCAACCTAGTAATTGAAGTCCAATAAAATTGAAATTTTACTGGATATCAAGTGTATTTTTATGAGTGTCCTGACCAAAATTGGGAATTTTTCAGTTAACAGAACAAGAGTAATTAATTTCTCAAGCAGTTAGCTCAAAGGAATTAATTATGAAAATTATGGGAGTTTCATGTCCAACAAATGTCACCACTGCAAAGTTGAGATTGAGATGAGTCTACTAGAATTTATTTAAATTTTTGAGCAAATATAATAGGAGTAATGGATTTTTGAAGTTGTATTGAAATCTGGATTTATTTTCCAACTGAAAAGTTTAAATAAAGCGGCTGGGCCCACTGGTTTAAAATCAACCGATCGCAGCTGGGCCGGAGGTGGTGGGGCGACGACGGTGGAGCTAGGGTTTGGCGATCGTCGGAATCACACGGGAATGGCGTAAGAGGCTCGGGGAAAGGTCGGAAACATTCCTGGAAGCATGGGAAAGATAACTAGGGGGTGCAAACGGGATGAAATCGCCGGCAACGCCGACTTCGCTGGTGGACCGGCGGGTTTTCATTGGCGGCAGGGAAAACTTGAAATCCGACCTCGTCTCTCGATGACTTCCCTTCATTTTTAGTGAGCTGGTGCGCTAGGAGGTATGGATTAATATCCATGAGCTGATTAAAGAATGGTTGCACGTGGAAAGCGAATTAAACAGAGAAGCAAGCTAGTTCATGGGCAAAGGACGAAAGCAAAACTTGAATCATTTGCTCGATATGCAGTGAAACGAAGAACGGTTTGTAACGTGAGAAGGGTTGTGTTCTGGCGATCCTTTTTGCTTTAGGGAGCAGCCCGAGAGAGGGTCTGTGGCATCGGCGCGACTGGGAGGCAGCAATGTCCTCGCGGCGGCCGAACAGCGGCGTCGGCAAAACTGTAAAAAGGTCGCCTTGTAGCCGATGAAACAAGAAACCAAAACCTTGAGAAGGTAGAGGGAAGGCTTAGGCACCACTTTGGTGTTGGAAGGATGACGAAATTCGGCAAGACTTTCGAGCTCGTCGGGCGAGCAGGGAGGCGGCCGTGGTTTGCGCTCGGGAGCGAATAATGAACTGGTGCCTTTCCCTTCAGCCAGAGAGGTGAAGATAAGGAGGAGTAGAGTGGAGGGAGAACATGCAACCGGGGTTCCACACAGCTGCTTGGCGACGGTGCGCTGTTTGCTGCACCATGCGTTGAACGGCGGGGAGTCAGGGAAACAGAGCACTCACGTATATGTCCCTCTGACCAGTGGGTCCCACCGTTCTCATCCTCATCCCTTCTCTGCAACTTCAATTCTCCCACCTAGAATTGTCCAAAAATTCCAGAATTTTGTGGAGATGTGAATTCAAATATGGAAATTCATATTCTGGAATTGGATTTCATATTTGGACAAGTTTCAGATCAAATTCAAATTCAAATTTCAATTCAAATGGAATTCAATGGAGCCACTGAATTAAATAGCAATTGAGCTTCAAAAATTTTGAAACTTGGCAGAGAGGTTATTTGTAATATTTGGAATTTATTGGTGAACTCAGATTTTTAATTTGTAAAAGTTTGAACAGGAGCTACATTTGAATTTTTGAATCCCATCTATTGAAGGTTGACTTGATTTAATTTCTAAATTGTCATTTGATTTCTTTTCCCAATTTCAATTTTTTAAATTCTCTTTTATGAACTTATACATTGAATTTAGGGCTTTTACATTCCTCCCCCTTAAAAGAATCTCGTCCTGATATTATAATTGAAAGAGATGGAGGTAAAACGATTACCGGATATGCGATCATAATAACCCGGGGTAGTTTGATCAGAGATAGCCCTCCCTTTCCCATGTCGCATCCTCAGCGGTATGGTTGCTCCACATGACTTTGTAGAAGTACAAAGTCCAGTTTCTGGTGGTGCGAGTCTTTTCATCGATACCCCGGAATGGATACTCAGAATAAGTGAGATCCGGTTGAAGATCCTCAATGTCTTCAGTGCAGATTTCAACTGAGGATTTAAGACATTTCCGCAGCTGAGAAATGTGGAATACATTGTGAACTCTAGAGAGCAACGCCGGTGAATCCAAACGAGAGGCCACGGGTCCGCATTTTTCAATGACGGCGAACGGACCAATGAATCTTGGAGCAAGTTTTCCCTTTACTCCAAAACGATGAATCCCTTTCATTGTAGAGACATGGAGATAAACATGGTCTCCAATGTCGAAGTGGAGAGGTCGACATCTCTTACCCGCGTAGCTTTTCTGACGAGATTGAGCAGCCTTGAGATTGGCTTGGATCACTAGCACTCATTCTTCGGCTTCATTCACAAGATCAATTCTGTATATAACTTGCTCACCGGATTCACATCAATTGAGTGGTGTACAACATTTTTGGTTGTAGAGAGCTTCATACGGCGCCATCTTGATGCTCGCTTGATAGCCATTATTGTATGAGAACTCTGCCAACGGTAAATTATCATCCCAATTTTTACCGTGGTGGATGGCACAAGCGCGTAGCATATCTTCCAAAACTTGATTCACCCGTTCAGTTTGACCATCCGTTTGCGGGTGATATGCGGAGCTTCGAATCAGTTTCATCCCTAATGATGTGTGCAGCTGCTCCCAAAAAACGAGCAACGAATAGCGCACCGCGATCTGAAATAATCGTCCGGGGAACTCCGTGCAAGCACATGACTCTTGCAATATACAATTCCGCATACTTCTTGGCGATGTACTTTGTATGTACAGGGATGAAATGAGCTGATTTGGTTAGTCGATCGAC
The DNA here is from genome assembly GCA_036927565.1 of Tuctoria greenei. NCBI lineage: Eukaryota > Viridiplantae > Streptophyta > Magnoliopsida > Poales > Poaceae > Tuctoria > Tuctoria greenei. The sequence continues at coordinate 124,536,461 of JAYESD010000006.1, forward strand.
TATCACCCAAATTGAATCATGCTTGTGGAAGGTGAGAGGAAAACCAACGATAAAATCCATACTAATATCCTCCCATTTCCATGCCGGGATTTTTAAGGGTTGCAGCTGTCCAGCCTTTCTCATGTGGTCGGCTTTCACCCGCCGACACGTATCACATTTAGATACGTACCTTGCAATCTCTATTTTCATCCATGTCCACCAAAATCTGGTTTTCAGATCTTGATACATTTTGTTGCTGCCCGGATGAATAGAGTACTTGGACAAGTGAGCTTCATCCAAGATTTTCTTCCTAAGTTCTATGTCACGGGGTACCACAATACGGTCTTTGAACCACAGGGTACCATGTTCATCACTTTGAAAGCACTTCATTTCCCCATTCTTCATTCTCCTCTGAATGTGTGACATACCCACGTCTTTCTTTTGAGCTTCCATAATCTCCTCTCGTATGGTAGGGATGAGAGCAATATTATATAGCACTCCATATGGAACCAAGTATAAACTCAGCTCGTCCTCTTCCATCAGAGTAATGGACAGATTGTTGACATGAGACTTGCGGCTCAGCGTATCGGCAACTACATTCGCCTTGCCAGGATGGTAATGAATTTCAATCTCATAATCTTTGATCAGTTCTAACCATCTTCGCTGCCGCATATTCAGTTCCTTCTGAGAGAAGATATATTTCAGACTCTTGTGATCAGCGTAGAGGTGCACTAAATTTCCGAGTAAATAATGCCTCCACATTTTCAAAGCGAGTACTACAACAGCGAGTTTAAGGTCATGAGTTGGATAATTCTGCTTATGATTTCGGAGATGCCGTGATCCATACGCGATCACGCGGCCTTCTTGCATTAGCATGCAGCCAAGGCCAATGCCGTACACATCACAATAAACGTCGAAAGATTTGGTCGTATCCGGCTGAGCTAACACTGGGGCTGTTGTGAGGTGTTTCACCAATGCTTGAAATGCATCCTCAAATGCCTTTCTCCAAATATATTTAGTCCACTTTTTCAGCAGCTCCGTCATTGGTTTAGCAATTTTTGAGAAGCTCGGAATGAACCTCCGATAATATCCCGCTAATCCGAGAAAACTGCGAACTTCGTGGACGGACGTTGGAGACTTCCATTTCAGCACTTGTACAATTTTGCTTGGATCTACAGCGATACCCTCCGCTGAAATAATGTGACCAAGAAATGGTACTTGTTTGATCCAAAACTCACACTTGCTGAATTTTGCATATAGTTTGTGATCTCGCAATCATTGGCGCACAATATGCAAGTGTTTGGCATGTTCTTCTCTGATTTAGAATACACCAGAATGTCATTGATGAAGACCACGACAAACTTGTCCAACTCCGGCATGAAAACAGAATTCATGAGGTACATGAAGTGAGCCGGCGCGTTGGTAAGTCCAATCGACATGACGATATATTCATAGAGCCCGTATCTCGTTGAGAATGCCGTCTTTGTTATATCCTCCAGCCAGAGTTTTATTTGATGATATCCGGATTGAAGATCCATCTTTGAGAATACTTTAGCACCCACTAATTGATCGAATAAAATATCAATGCGCGGTAGTGGATACTTGTTCTTGATCGTCATGGCGTTGAGCGGACGATAGTCCACACATAGACGTAACGTCTTGTCCTTTTTCTTCACAGATAATGTGAAGCAGCCCTAAGGTGATGAACTTGGGCGGATGAGACCTTTGTCCAGCAGGTCCTTCAAATGCTCCTTTAATTCCGCCAATTCATTTGGTGCCATATTGTACGGCCTTCGGGAAATTGGCGTGGTTTCCGGAATGAGTTCAATCTTGAACACGATATCCTTATCCGGTGGCATACCCGGAAGATCGTTGGGAAACACGTCCGGATACTTACAGACCACACGAATGTCCTCAAGCTTTGTGGCATCCGTGTTGTAGGTGGTTGGAATTTCTTGGATAAGGCGGTCTAGAATGAGAGCGTGTGGTTCATATAGTGGAGAGTTCAAATGGACCACACGTGGAACAATGTCGAGAACAGCACCATGACGGTGCATCCACGACATCCCTAAGATGACATCAAGCTTTTGACCCTCTAATATAATTAGAGAAGTCGGATAGATATTCACACCCATCCTAAGTTGTGCTTCATGGACTTTCATGTCCACTGCTATTTTCCCACCCGAAGAGCAAATCAAGTATGAACTTTCTGTGGGAGTCATAGATAATTGATGCTTGACAACATAAGATTGGCTAATGAAATTATGGGTGGCACCGGAGTCAAATAATATGCCTACGGGATTTTGGAGTAAAGAAAATGTACCTGCGAGAATGGGTTCGCCTTCCGGCACGTCTTCAAGATCTAAGTGGTGGACATTGCCGGGTTTTGGTGCTGGTTTCATGGGCTGGTTGCCGGGTTGAGCTGCACCCCGATATGGTTCTTGCGCGTTGCCTTGTCGCTTCTTGGGCAGTCCTTCACAAAATGCACGACACGGCAGCACGTATAGCACGTGTACTGTGTCGGGTTCCCTCCAATCTGCGGACGGAATCCCGGTGCATGTGGTGAAGGTGGATATGCACGTGGGACCATCCTTTGCTGCTGCTGCTGTTTTGGAGATGGTGGTCGAAAACACGACGCGTTGAAAGATAGACCGCGGAATTGCTGCGGTCGCACCGGTGGCTGCCATCGCTGACCGGATGGTGAGCGATACACCAGACGACTTCTGCGGACCACCCCCACTGCTGCTCGATGGCGCGCTCCGTTTCCTCTTATTAGAAACGAGCTCGCGCTGAGCATCTTCCTGTATAATCGTGGCATTGACTATGTCGTTGAAGGTGCCGCGATTGCTCTGTGCGAGTTGGACCTTCATCATTGGATTCAGGCCCCGGAAGAATATGTCTCTCTTCTTATCTTCTGTACCCACATATTCGGGCGCGTACTGCGCCAAATGATTGAACGCGCGGGAGTATTCGTGGGCACTCCTCCCGCCTTGCTTTAGCTCAAAGAATTCTTGAAGCTTCCTCTTCATTATTCCGGGAGGGATATGGTAGGCGCGGAACGCCTCCTGGAATTCGGTCCATGTGACCGCATGACCGGACGGCGGTGAGGCGATGAAGTTCGCCCACCAAGCACCGGCGGATCCTTGAAGCTGTTGCGCTGCAAACAGCGCCTTCTGCTGTTCGGTGCACCGTAATAAACCGAACTTCGCCTCAAGAGTGCGGATGAAGTTGTCCACCTCCAGAGGCTCCTCGACCTCTGTAAAGACCGGTGGATTCGTCGCCAAGAAATCTGAATACGAGTTTTGTTGGGCTGGCGTGGCCCATTGTCTTGTCGTCCTCCTTGATGGGACGAATGCTGCACCAACATCTGCAATAACTCGGTTTGCTCGTCACGCGAGCCGAGTACTACAGCTAGAATCTCCGTGAGCGTCCTCGGAGGTTCAGGTGGTGGTGGTGGAGGGATTTGTTGCTGTGGTGTCGCGGTTTGCTCCCAGGTCGGAGATTCATCCTCACGACCATGGCTAGATCCTCCCATCTCGGGCGTAGAGCGTGTACGCACCATTCTACATCCACATGATTTAAAAATCAGCAACATGTTTGTTTTCTTCATCCATTCTATAACATAATAGTGCAAGTAATGACAATGTGATAATTGCATAACATTCACATATATTGATAAAGTACAAACTTTATACAAGATATATTATCTCATGACCAAGTGTACAATAGTGATTTCCAAAATGAAGGACTCCCTCTATGGAAGTGCATCTCAACTATACTTGGTTTACATGAGTCGTCATACACATCTTGTCATCTTATACTCACCCACTACTATTTATAATATGACACAAACATGGCCACAAAGTAAATACGAGCAACTACTAACTAGACGTTGCCCCATGATGGCAGTAGTGCTGCCCTATCCTACTCCGATGCATCGTCATCGGCGTGCTCTACTATCTTCGGATCTTCTTCATCCTCAGGATCTGAAGGCACTTGTTCACCCATATACAGCGATATATCATGAGCCGGTGGATACACAACTGGTTGCAATTGTGCTTCGGCCTAAATCACATTATCCTGAAGTTGTTCTGCCTCGTACTCCCAATTCTGGGCTTCTTCAATGGCCGCGTCTCGTTCCTCGGTGACTACCAACAGCTGCTCTTGCTGTTGTTGCACCTCAAACTGACTTGCCTGCAGCCCCTCACGAGCTTGCTGCAGTTCCATGCGAGTTTGCCTCAGTTCGGCGCTAGCTTTTCGCAGTCTCGTGCGAGTGTGATGCAACTGATCCTCGCATTGATTTAATCGGTGATTTGTCGGAGCCAGAAACAAACGTAGCTTCTCATTGATATAATCAAGAGTGTCACCCCGTTCATTTTCTTGCCTCGAGGCTTTGACTTGCTCCTGCAAGATTGCCCCTTGTGCAAGAACCACCATGCTAGAGGCAGCGGCAAATGTCCCAAGTGTTGTCGAGGTTGTGTCGCCATAGGGGCGATAGGCCGCCATCAAACGACATTGCCACTCAAAACCAGCATCACCACGGACCAGGAGAAGAGCATATTGGGTCCCAGCCATGGTATCCTGATGAAGCTCACAAAGCTTCATAAGCGCTTCGCCCGCTGCAAAGGCCCATGTGTCCTCCAATTGAACTCCCTGGATCGTGACCAAAAAAGAAGTCCATCCATAGAAACGCGGACTTGCCGGGATGTCGACCAGGACGGTAAATGACATTACGCCTCTGTCAACCGTCTCTGGACCCCAATAACATGGCATCTCAATGAAGCCAAACTGTTGGAGCACCTCCCGCAGCAGGCTCGGGAAACCCGGACGGTTGGCGCACGTGGAAAACACCCATCCGTCCGGCAATAGCATCACATCTGTCATATATAAAATAAGGACTTGAATGAGTGAAATACTCAAATTAAACAAACTTTGTTGAATAACAGATTGTGGATATGAAATTTGAATTATGAAAGTGAATCCAAATTCAAATGCCAAATGAAACATAACACTGGAATTCTGTCACAGTTCTGTTCCATCTGACCAGTATGGAGAAATTCAAAATTTTCATCCGGTTAGAGGCACATTCAGAACTTGAGTTTAACTAAAAAGTTGTAGTACACTCAAATATATTTCCAGAATGTATTTATTTTCCCCCATATAATTCCTGTATGAGGAGATATGATTTTTGCAAGTTGACAGTGTTTCTGGAAAAATTTTGACAGCACCTCCTCTGTTTAAGGCTGATTTTGTCCACATTTTTCCAGATACAAAACATCAATATTTGCAAAATTCAATAATTACAAAATTGTTGCATACATACTCAGGATTAAATAAATGCATTATATTAAGTCTATTGTTGATTCTACAAAGAGATATGATGGAAAAATAACAGGCTACAGAAACTGTCCAGTCTCTGTCCAGATTTAACAGAGTTTGGAAATTTGAATTTTTCAATAGTTTACAGGGGGATTCTGAATTGGAATTGCACCTAAGAGTTTTAGAGGACTCTATAAAATTTTCAAGCATGTGTGGTAGACCTTCAGGGCTAAAATATACAGGAAGTTATGCTGTTCCAAACATAGTCAATTTTCTGTCCATTTCACAGTTTGAACCAGGGATTGGTTACTTTATGTTCAAAAGAAGTTTTCAAGTTTTAAATCTTGAAATCTGCCTTGGAGTTGAAAATAAAACTTGTGGAGGACTTCCTCAAGTTCCCAAATCACAGGCCTGTGTACCGCAGCGACCCCATGGAGAATTTTAAATCTGACCAGCACGTTCCAAAATAGAGATTACAAATTCAACCTTAGTCCTAAGTTGGGAATTTTTACTTGTTATCGAGTCACAACACCAGCACGGATAATGTCGTCGACGTGCCTGCTGAAACTTGAATGCACTGTCAGTACTACGCCCTCACCAAAGAAAATGTTAAGCCGGTATTCCGGCATACGTCTCAACGGTGGCAGGAATGACGTTCACGAGAAAATGTTTTCTACTCGAGCTACTTAAACGTGGTTAGTGTACTGTATCTACACACAAACAATAGATCAAACATATGGTGCCGTACGGTACAGCCCGCATGGGCGAACAGTTCACAATAATATATATGAAAGTAAAAACATTCATCCCGTATCATTCCATACGGGCCGCCTCGAGTTAAGCCACATCTCGAGTTACATGACTGGGTTTTCTACCACCCGAAGGGGTCCCACGTCTTTGCATAGTGCTGCACCAGTAGGGGGCACATCGGGTTATGTCCCACCCGACGGGGGCTCCCACTAGTTTTGTAGCACACTGGGGTAATACGTGTCATATGTTCTCAGAAACATGGAAAGTTTCAGAGACTCATATTAACATTTCCGTGCCAAGCCACGGAAATAATCACATGCTACCTCTCCTCATATATCTCACCTGCAAACAACTTAATATAGCAACCGTGAGCACGAAGACTCAGCAAGACTTAACCGTCTCACCTAAACATGGAACTCTATATGCAGGGATACTTAACATAGGAATGGATATAGCAATAAATGACTCGCATATAAATTGATCATAATTTTACATGTTAATAGCAGCAGCATAAATGTTCAATAACAGTAACTTTAATGAGCCTAATCTATAGCAAACGTAGTGGTAAAAACAATTATATTTCAATACATCGTATTCTCCTGACTTCTTCAGTATTTACTACATCACAGCGCAGTGAACAAACGGTACTCAAATAACCACGAGGGGCGGTGATTGCAATCAGGACACACCGGGATAACACGTCACGTACACGCGTGCCTAAGGAGCGTGCCGTTCTCCTCACCACGTCATACGCAGCAACCTTTCACAAGAGAACTCAAACGCCAAACCGGTCCCACCATCGTGGGCATAAGGTTCACGCACGGAGCGTGTTTGTGCCCGCCGGCGAATTTACAGCTTACTACCCTCAGCCCACCCCTATCGACAATGGGCTATGCCTTGACATCCAAGTTATCAAGTTACATCGGTTTCCTGGGTTCCATATGCCCAGTATGCATCCGGTACTGTTCAAAATTGTCCAGCAGGGCCACACACGGATCGGTCCTCAATTGACACAAGCAGGGCTACGCACGTGAGACCACGTCTCGCTGCATCCTACCCGCTGCTTGGTCTCAATTTCACAATTCTAAACCATTCTTTGAATCAATTCATCCCGTGTGATAAAGTCCTATCTCGCGAGTAGATTATAACTACTCGACTTCTACCGGGTTCCTAGAAACATTAGCATGGCATTGTCTACTCGTCAAGCTCTAGACCTATCCAATACTTCATGGGATTTGTGGGTCATGCAAGTGGAGTAACAAGCACCATAGCCCTAATGCACAAAGTTCATCCTAGACATAAGTGATACAAACAGAAAATTTGAAATACCGCTTAAATGCAAACTGGGGCTTGCCTGGTTGCGAGTCAGAGGGGAAGCTAGCTTCTGGAAATAGAGCCTCCAAGGGCTCCGGGTCCTCCTCGATCTCGATCACTATATGATATGCAATATATAAAGTACATGAGTGATATAGAAACTATAGAAGAGATCTTATAAATACTGATCAAGTATGTACATGATTTTAATTGGCTTTAGGATTTTTGCAATGGACACTAGGATCTGTGAGGAAGATCTGGACCAAAAATTGTAGATGTTCAAGAAAGCTTGTTGTCTCTAAAATTCCAACAGTTAAAGGCTTCTCTGAATTTTACTGTAGCTTTGTCATGGCCACCAGTGGGTGATTATGGTAGGGGGGGTCTCACTGGTTCTAGGAAAATTTGTTTCATAATTTTCTAATCTTTCTACTGAGAGAAATTGATTTTACAAGTTTGCAAGAATGCTGAAATGCTTACTGTACTTTTCCCAATTTTTAACTACATAGAGATTTGAAACACTGATCAGCCCAGTAATTGAAGTCCAATAAACTTTAAATTTTTACTGGAGATCAAGTGTATTTTTATGAGTGTCCTGACCAAAATTGGGAATTTGCCAATTAACAGAACAGGAGTAATTAATTTCCCAAGCAGTTACATCAAAGGAATTAATTATGAAAATTCTGGGAGTTTCATGTCCAACAAATTTCACCACTGCAAAGTTGAGATTGAGATGAGTCTACTAGAATTTGTTTTGGAATTTTTTGAGAAAATCTATTAGGAGTAATGGATTTTTGAAAGTGGATTGAAATCTGGATTTATTTTCCAACTGAAAAGTTTAACTAAAGCGGCTGGGCCCACTGGTTTAAAATCAACCAATCGCAGCTGAGCCACACAGGGGGCAAAGGGGTTAACCCGCGTAGCCGCACCCGATCCAGTGCCGCAGCTGATCCCACGCGAGAGGGAGAGTCGCTGACAAGCGGGGCCCAAGGGGTCTTTGTCTACCTCCCGACGCATCGCTCGGCCGCGGTGGCGCAGCGCCGGTGAGCTTGCCGGAACGGTTGCGTCGACCTCCTCTCGGCTCGGCCATGACCGCCTAGCCCTAAAATCGACCGTGCAACACGATGGTAGGGTCCAATCGTGGCAGCGACAACCGGAGGTGGTGGCACGACGACGGCGACGGAGCTACGGTTTTGGCGATCATCGGAATCGCACGGGAATGGCGCAAGAGGCTCGGAGAAAGGTCGGGAACATTCCTGGAAGCATGGGAAACATAACTAGGGGGTGCAAACGGGATGAAATCGCTGGCAACGTCGACTTTGCCGGTGGACCGACGGGTTTTCGCTGGTGGCGGGGAAAACTTGAAAACCAACCTCGTCTCTCGATGACTTCCCTTCATTTTTTGTGATCTGGTGCACTAGGAGGTATGGATTAATATCCATGAACTGATTAAGGAATGATTGCACGTGGAAAGCGAATTAAACAGAGAAGCAAGCTCGATATGTAGTGAAGCAAAGAACGGTTTGTACCGTGAGAAGGGTTGTGTTCTGGCGATCCTTTTTGCTTCAGGGAGCAGCTCGAGAGAGGGTCTGTGGCATCGGCGCGACGGGGAGGCAGCAACCTCCTCGCGGCGGCCGAACAGCGGCATTGGCAAAACTGTAAAAAGGCCACCTTGTAGCCAACGAAACTAAGAACCAAAATCTTGAGAAGGTAGAGGGAAGGCTTAGGTACCACTTTGCTGTTGGAAGGATGGCGAGATTCGGCAAGACTTTTGAGCTCGTCGGGCGAGCAGGGAGGCAGCGGTGGTTTGCGCTCGGGAGCAAAGAATGAACTGGTTCCTTTCCCTTCGGCCAGAGAGGTGAAGATAAGGAGGAGTAGAGTGGAGGGAGTACACGCAACCGGGGTGCCACGCAGCTGCTTGCCGACGGTGAGCTGTTTGCCGCACTGGGCGTCGAACGGCGGGGAGTCAGGGAAACAAAGCACTCACGTATATGTCCCTCTGACCACCCACCATTCTCATCCTCATCCCTTCTTTACAACTTCAATTCTCCCACCTAGAGTTGTCCAAAAATTCCAGATTTTTGTGGAGATGTGGATTCAAATATGGAAATTCAGATTCATGAATTGGATTTCATATTTGGACAAGTTTATGGTCAAATTCAAATTCAAATTTGAATTTAAATGGAATTCAATGGAGCCACTGAATTAAATAGCAATTGAGCTTCAAAATTTTTGAAACTTGGCAGAGAGGTTATTTGGAATATTTGGAATTTATTGGTGAACTCCGATTTTTAATTTGGCAAAGTTTGAACAGGAGCTACATTTGAATTTTCGAATCCCTTCTATTGAAGCTTGACTTGATTTAATTTCTAAATTGTCATTTGATTTCTTTTCCCCATTTCAAAATTTTAAATTCTCTTCTATGAACTTGTACCTTGAATTTAGGGCTTTTACACAAAGAGACCTACTCCTTGTTGAGGAAGCCCACACAGAGTCGTGTCTCTTCAAACCCTTTCCATCGTCAAGTCACCACACAAGGCTGACTTAAATCCATTATCACGGGCAATCACCGAGTTTATGGGGAAACCTCACACATTGAGGGCTCCCACAAAAATTACAATGAAAAGATGATCAAATACACTCAAAAAGATTACAAGAGAGAGTATGAGTGTCAAGAGATCAAACCCCAAGAGCTCACAACATGTAGATGACGATCTCCCAATCCCAAATCTAAGTGTTTAATTGGTTTTCACCTTTTTTTGGACTTTAGATGTGTGGGGAGATATGTTTTTGGGCTCTTGGGACAGGTGGCGGTGCTATGGTTTATGATTTTGACAATGGGAATCAAAAGTTGTGTTTGCGGGGCCGTGGATCTCCTATTTATAGGGTTTCCAAAAAGTTACCGTTAGAAATCCCGAGGGCCGGACTAGTCCGTACTGGGTACTGGACTTGTCTTGTGTGCTGTGTAAAAGTGAGTGTGGAATGCAGCACACCAGAAACCCCAATTGTGTGAGGTATAGCGGACTAATCTGGTGTATGTACAGACTTGTCCAGTGCCAGTGTACTTCAACTCCAGGGAGTTGAACGGACTAGTCCGATCCTTGAATGGACTTGTCCGGTGATATGTGTAATTGTACTCCAGAGAGTTCAATGGACTAGTCCTATCTCATGGACGAACTTGTCCGGAGTGCACTGAACATGATTTACAAAGACTTGAACGAACTAGTCTGGTCCAAGAGCGGACTAGTCCGGTGCACTGTATTATTGGGTTCCAGAAAGGTTAACGATCTAGTCTAGTCTGTAGATGGACTAGTCCGGTGCATAGTGTATTTGGACAACAGAGAGTTAAACGGACTAGTCCGGTCCATGAACGGACTAGTCCGATGCTCCGTGAGTTTGTAGGTATTTTTAAGCTACCCCTGCGCAAAGATTTGAGCTCTTGGGATGTGTCTCTCACACACATCCTATACATTTAAATTACTTTGCGCTTCAGTTGACAGTTGGGCTTTTTATTTTGTACACCACTTCATTTTTCACCTTTTTGAGTGCACCAAATTATCTCATTTTTCTTATCCTGCAGTCATCTCAATAAATTCATTAGGATCTCATTTGCTTGTCATAAATCATCCAAAACCTACAAGGGATTTCCTAGATGCACATTCAGGCTGGAGGTTGAAGGAAGGGAGCTGGCTGAGCTGGTGGCCTCCCGTGTCTTGGTGTCCTTCCAGAGCTGGTACCCGATGATCACATTGGAGCCGGTGGAGAAAGGCCCCCTTGATGAGCAAGAGGAAGAGGCGAGAGACGAAGTCCAAGACCTTGCCAAGCAGGTGGCTTTTTCGTTCCATCGGGTTGAGACTGGTGGAGGCAGAATGTTTTTTGTATCCGGGGATGACCCCCCTGTGTAAGTAACTATTTATGAATTTGAATCCAAGTTGTTTTGCTTGTTGGCTTGTCATGTGCTTTCAAATTGTTGCCCCAATTCCTTCTCTTGTGTATGGTCTTGAAGAGCCTTTGTTGATGACTTTAGCCTTTTAGGGACCAATGCTTGCATAGTTGACATGACCGGTTTGTCGCTAGTTGACATCCTGCCTATGGAACCCTCCTTAGAGGCCCCTTGGTAGGCGTGGCCAGATTGTTGGGTACGCCTGCCACTTGACCGCAGGATGTCTTCGACTGGCCCCCAACGGAGTGGGGACCATGAGTGATTGGTCTCAGCGTGCCCCTTTCGGGAGCGGCAGGCTTTTCCTGAGTGTTGCCATCCATGACAGGCCCTCTGGGTGGTGCCGGAGCTGGCTGCTTCGGCATCGCCCTCCCTTGTCGTAAGGTCGTCGATGGCATGCTCCCTGGGAGGTGCCAGAGCTGGTTGCTCAGGTGTCTTCCACCATCATCGTAATGTTGTGGACGGTAGGCCTCCTGGGAGGTGCTAGAGCTAGATGCTCCGGTGTCATCTACCATCATCATGAAGTTGTAGACGGCCAACCCCTGGTGCACAGGACACCACAAGCAAACCTTGTTAGCAGCCAGAGTAGGGCAGGAGTGTGTACTCACTTGTCCGTGCTTGTTGTTGTCGTTGGCGTGCTGGGACGTCGACGGCAGGCCCCCTGGGAGGTGCCGGAGCTAGATGCTCCAGCGTCGTCCACCATCTTCTTAGATACGCCGACGACAGGCCTCTTGGGAGGTGCCGGAACTGGGTGCTCCGGCGTCGCCCACCACAGTCGTTGAGACGTCAATGGCAGGCCCCTTGGGACGTGTCGGAGCTGGATGCTCCGGTGTCGTCCACCATCTTTGTAGATACACTGACGGCAGGCCCCTTGGGAGGTGCTAGAGCTGGCTGCTCCGACATTGTTCACTATCATTGTAAGTCATCGACGGCGGACCCCTGGTGCACAAGATATTACAAGCGAACCTTGTTAGCAGCAAGAGCAGGGCAGGAGAGTGTACTCACTTGTCTGCGCTTGTTGCTGTCATTGACGTGCTGGGACGTCAACGGCAGGCCCCCTAGAAGGTGCCGCAGCTGGATGCTCCGGCGTTGTCCACCGTTTTCATAGACACGCCAACGGCAGGCCCCTTGGGAGGTGCCAGAGCTGGGTGCTCTGGCATCGCCCACCACAGTCGTTGAGATGTCGACGGTAGGCCCCTTGGAAGGTGCTGGAGCTGGATGCTCCAGCATCGCCCACCATCTTTGTAGATACGCCGATGGCAGACCCCTTGGGAGATGCTCGAGCTGGCTGCTCTATCGTCGTCCACCATCGTCGTGAAGTCGTTGACGGTGGGCCCGTGGTGCACAGGCTATCGCAAGAGAATCCTGTTAGTGACAAGAGCGAGGTACAACAGTTTACTCATTTGTCCGTGCTTGTTGCTGGCATTGACGTGCTGGAACGTTGACGACAGGACCTTTGCGACGCGCCGGTGCTGGATGCTCTGGTGCCATTCACCATCGTCGTGAAGTCATCGACGGCGGGCCCCTGGTGCACAGACTATCGCAAGAGAATCCTGTTAGCGACAAAAGCGAGGCAGGAGAGTTTACTTATTTTTCCGTGCTTGTTGCTGGCATTGACGTGCTAGGACATCGACGGCAGGCCCCTTGCGAGGCGCTGGTGCTGGATGCTCCGGCGTCATTCACCATCGTTGTTGAGACATCGACGGTAGGCCCCTTGGGAGGTGCCGGAGCTGGGTGCTCCGGCGTCGCCCACTATCGTTGTAGAAACATCGACGGTAGGCCCCTTGGGGGGTGCTGGAGTTGGATGCTCTGGCGTCGTCTATCATCGTAGTGGATGCATCGACGGTAGGTCCCCTGGAGGTTGCAGGAGCTGACTGTTCCGTCACAACCTGCTTTGTATACACGTCTTGCACACGTAACAGGGGTGCATATTGTTTTGCTCGCTGATGATCTTTTCCTATTCTTGAGTATTGCCATGTCTTACAGTCCTAGGATGGTACGCGGGGTTTGGGCCATTTAGTGCATTAGCGCTTGGGGTTCGGCTTCCTTCTTATTCGGGGTGTGAGCGTCCTGGCCCTCTGTACTTCACCGCAGCATTGGGAGGCAAAGTGCACACGCTTAGGGTACAGGACCAGGCTGCGCGCTCTGGACCTCTAGCTCAGCGTTGGCCTTTTGCAGGGGCCATTTGGCACCACAGGACCCCAAGTAAGAGGGCATTCGCAAGGTTCCAAGACACCTTGCAGGTACCTCAAACACGTCCGCCTGCAGTAGGGTTGCATAACTCTATAAAGGGTGATATAAAAAAAATTTCACTAAGTATATGAAGACAATATACGCAAGAAAAGACTAGCTTGATTGATCACAAAATTAACAGGTAATTTAAGTGAACATAAGAGAAAGCATATGATAAGACAGTGAATTCTTCTCATTGGTGTTCACAGGAGTGGATTGGCTTTACAATTACGCAACGACCCACTCCAGTTGGCCAGGGAGGCATAGTGTTCATGCTTAGGGTATGCGACCAAGCTAAACGACTGAACACTCTTGACTTGTCCCTCCCAGAACTTGGTTGTCCTAAGTGTCGTTCCTTGGCACTATGACACCCTACACTGTCCTACTATTTTATGTGTAGGAATAGAACTTACGGAAGTGCTCTATGTTCCAAGGGTCAGGGAGGGGCTCTCCTTCTTCTGTGGCTAGGCGAACACACTCGGGGTGGGATACTTGCGTTACTCGAAAGGGGCCTTCCTAGCTGGGGGAGAGTTTGTGCGACCCTTCTTGAGAAAGTATGTGCCACAACACCGGGTCACCTGTCTGGAGCTCTCTACTCCGCACGAACCACTCCTGGTAGCGCCTCAATGCCTGTCGGTAGCGTGCATTTCGGATGGTGGCGTGCCACCTATTTTTGTCGACAAGGTCCACATCTTCTCGTCGGAGCTGGTCCTATGAGGTTTCATCAAACGCCCGAACTCATAATGAGCCCACTGCGATCTCTGGGGGGAGGACGGCCTTGTCCCCATACACCAGGAAGAAAGGGGATTCTCCTGTGGCGCGGGTGGGTCATGTACGGCTTTCCCATAGTGCGCAGAGGAATTCGTCGACCCACTTGGAACCATGGCTATCCAAGCTGTTATACGTGCGTGCCTTGAGGCCCCTGAGGATCTCAGCGTTGGCCCTCTCGACTTGACCTATTTGGATGAGCCATTGATGCATAACAAACTTGGATGCCAAGGTATTCATAGTAGTCCTGGAAAGCTGCACCAGTGCACTGGGCCCCATTGTCAGTGATGATCCTGTTCGGGACCCCAAACCTGTAGACAATCGACTTGATGAACTTGACTACGGACTCCTTGTTGATGTTGATCACTGGTGCTTCCCCAACCACTTGGTGCATTTATCTACGACGACGTAGAGGAAGCGGTACCCTCCAACTGCCTTGGGGAAGGGTCCCAGGATATCCAGCCCCCAGACCGCGAAAGGCCAGGATGGCAGGATCATCTGTAGTGACTGCGCCGGAGTGTGAATTTTCTTGGCGTGGAACTGGCACACCATGCATTTCTTGACTAGATTGACAGCGTTTTGTAGTGCTGTTGGCCAGTAGAAACCATGCCGGAAGGCTTTGCCAACCAGCGTGTGGGAAGCTGAGTAATTCCCACACTCTCCTTCATGGATCTCTGCGAGTAAGTCGCAACCTTCCTCCTGAGTTATGCACCGTAGCAGCACGCTGTTGGTGCCACACCAGCAAAGGTCACCTTCTACTAGCGTGTAGCGCTTCCCCATCCTCACGATCCTCTCAACGGGTACTGGATCCTCCAGGAGGATGTTGTCCTTCAGATAGTCTCAGATCTCTGTGATCCATGCAACGGGACTCTCCTGAGCTTCTGGATCTTGGGCGCCGGGTAATATGGGGTCCCTGGTGACGCACAAGAACCACAGGGGGCCCCATGGTTGCAGGGCCGCCGTGATCGCCAGCTTTGTGGTGTAGGGCTTTCCTTCTTTGTTAGGCCCCGCAGGCCTAACAATTCGTCGCACCAACCTCATGCTGAAGACCCCTTCGGAGATCGGGGCTCCCGTGGACGCCATGGTTGACAAGGCGTTGGCGATGGATTTGTCGGTGCGTGGCACATGGCAGAGGTCCAAGGCCTCGAAGCAGCTTCCAGCTCCTTGACGTGCCACAGGTATGCTGTGAGCTAAGGGTCGTTGTAGCAGCATTCTCCCCGGACCTGCTTGATGATCAGCTGGGAGTCCCCCTTGACCAGCATCTGCTGGACACTGAGAACCTGTGCAGCTGTGAGTTTGAAGATAAGGGCCTCGTACCCCGCCATGTTGTTGGTCGCCTTGAAGTTGAGGTGCACTGCGTACTTGGACTGCTCCCCTGTTGGAGAGGTGAGTAGTACACTGGCTCCAACCCCTTACTTCTGCGAGGATCCGTCGAAGAAGAGTGTCCAGTGAGGTCTGGTAAGCATTGGTGCTCTGGGCTCTGGCTCACTGATTTCCCGCCCCCCTGGATTGCTTGGTGAAGGAGTCCACTCAGCAATGAAGTCTGCCAGATCTTGGCTCTTGATTACATGCAGTGGTATGAAGTCAAGATCGAACTCTGCCAGTTCGGCGGCCCATTTGGCGATATTTTCTGTTGTGTTGGGGCTGCACAACACCGCCCCCAGTGGGAACAAAGTCACCCCTAAGACTCTGTGTGCCTGAAAGTAATGGCGAGGCTTCCTCGACGCAATTAGTACCGCATTAAGCCGTCTGCTTCGGGCCTAGACACTCCATGTCTCCAGGGCCCGCTGCATCCTTTGGTGGCTGGGACCCAAAGGCTCCTTGATCTCTGGGCCCTCTAGAAGGACTCAGTCATCCTTTGGGGGCTGGGACTCAGAGGCTTCTTGCTCTCCAGGGCTCCCTAGGGGGACCTGGATCTCCTCTGGGGGCTGGGACCCAGAGGCTTCTTGCTCTCTGCCCCCCCCCCCCCCCTAAGGGGACCCAGACCTCCTCTAGGGGCTGGGACCGAGAGGCTTCTTGCTCTCAGGGGGCCCCTAGGGGGATTCGAACCTCCTCTGGGTGCTGGGGCCCAGAGGCTTCTTTGTTGTCGAGGCCCTCTGCAAGCTCGAAGTCCAGCGGCTCAGAATCAGCAGCAGGGGCCCCTTCCGTCCATCGAGGCTGTTGGGGACCACCCCGCTCTGCAACCAAAACCATGCTTACCACCTCTGTTGTGGCGGCGATGTAGAGGTATAGGGGCTCCTTGGGCTCTGGTGCCACCATTATCGGCAGCGTTGTCAGCTGCTGCTTCAGCTCGCGGAACGCCTTCTCTGCTTCCTCGGTCCATATGAATGGTCCGGACTGGCACATGAGCTTGAAGAATGATAGGGCCCGCTCAGCCAACCTAGAGATAAACCGGCTGAGCGCTGCCAAGCACCCTGCAAGCTTCTGCACGTCCTTGATGCGGGCTAGAGATTGCATCAGTTCCACCGCCTTGATCTTCTCCGGGTTAGCCTCAATGCCCCAGTGTGAGACCAAGAAACCAAGGAGCTTCCCAGCTTTGACTTCGAACACACACTTGTCGGGATTGAGCTTCGTGTGTGTGGTCCGCAGTCGATCAAAGACTAGGGCGAGGTTTTCTAGTAACGATGTATGTGCCTGGATCTTAACTACAATGTCATCAACATATACTTCTACCAGGTCTCAAATGAGGTCCCCAAATGTTTTATGCATGGCGCAAACAAAAGTGGGGAGGTCATTCTTAAGACCGTAAGGCATGGAGACATAGCAGTAAAGGCCATCTACGACTATAAATGCGGTATGTTCTTCGTCCTCTCTAGACATTGGGATTTGGTGAAACCCTGAGTAGGCATCTAGAAAGCACAACATATCACATCCTGAGGTTGAAATTACGATTTGATCTATTCTATGGTGTAGGATCGAAGAGCACGTGTAAAGCTACTAGAGAGGGGGTGAATGGTAGATTTAAACTTTTCAGCGGAAGCAATGAAACATCCCTCGACAGAAACCTGTTAAAGAAACCATGAGTGCGACTAATATAAACATGTTCAACTGTGAAAAAACTAGTATAGATTGTAGAGAATCAAGTCACAAAGACGTCAAAACAAGAATCATGAAAATCCGTCGAGAAAAACTCAAGTTAGGATCGAAAGATCCAACAAAGGTCAATCTGCCCTACCCGAGAAAAACAGTTCTGGAACACTGCAAAGAAACTCGTGTAGATCAGAAACCACAAATCCAATAACCGTGAAATTTTCACAGATGATAGAAAATCAAGTTGTGAAGACAACCCAGAAAGAATCACATCAATCAGATCGGTAAAGCTCAGGTTCTGATAAAACCACCGAAGCAAGGTAGTGCTATGCAGAAACTCGACGAGAAAGACTTCAAGAAAATGAGTCGGACGAACAAGGCACAAAAGCTCCTTTAGACCATGAATTTTATTGAACAGAACTTACAAGGAACAGCCCCAAAGTCGTGCACCACGAGCTCTGGCCTCCCTTGCTTATATAACCAGCCCTTAGGCCAACCCAAACCTAACTAGGACTCTAATCCTACTCAATTCATGAATCAAAACTTTCCATGACTGCTCAAGACTCTTCTATACGTAGATAGAAGCAATCTTCAGACTTTCAAACACCTTAGGAATGTATCCCACATTCCTAAAACAACTCAAAATTGTGACCCACATGAAATCCTATCATAACCAACTCAAAACTTTCCATATTTGAGTCAAACACGACTTAGCCACAGCCTGAGTCCATGACCTAGTTCATTGAACCTTTCCGACCAATTCTTTACGTACACTTCTCCTCATCACGCCTCAGAAACATGTAGTCACATCCATGCACTCCTTGCAGACATACAAACATCTTCCAATGACGTCCACGATACCTTCATATGCATTGTTCTTGATTCAAACATGATGTGCAACCTCCCAATCAACTCAACCACAATTCCTCCCGAACTTGGTTGTTGAACCTCATCTTCTCCCTAAGACTAGTTTAATGGATCCAGTCACCAGCCATGTATTGAACTCAAGTAACACCTGCACATGAATAAACAACCAATACTTCCGAGCACAAGTCCTTGACTTGACTCTCATTAGTTCCGAAATCACAACACCTTACGTGAGCACCTCACATAAGCATGTTGCAACCCATAGCGAAAAGAATATCAGCCATAACTACCAAAACACACCAAAAACTTAGTAAAAGATTACTAAGCAAACTTTCCATCAATGTAAAGCAATTACGAATCATTGCAAGTTAAAAGCAGAACCACTGCGATCAAGCTCCGAACCTTGCCAAAGCTAACCAGACCTTGAACCGGGGCTTACCAAAACTAACAGGATGTAGCGCTGGAACTTACCAAAGCTAGCAGGACCTAGCGCCAGAGCTAACCAAAGCTAGTCGGACCTAGCGTCGGAGCTTACCATAGCTAGTCGGATCTGGAGCCGGAGCTACCCAAAGCTAGTCAGACCTTGCCGGAGCTACCCTAAACAAGTCGAACCTATCGTTGGACCTTGCTAGAGGTTGGAACTTGATGATAAAGGTGTTTTGGTAGAATTCAAAACTTTTATCACCATAGCCGATGTATTCAGCACACATAGGTCTCACAATCTCCCCCTTGATTAATGCATTGGCAACACCACTAAAAATCCGAACATTGGCATGAAAAGTTTTGAAAACAATTTCTCCCCCTTTTTGAAAATCAAATCAGATAGAAATAAATTTCTTCCCCTATACATATTCTCCCCCTTGCCTACTTTTCCTCCTTTGACAATGTATTCAGCAAGGTACAAAAGAGGAATTTTAATTTGTTATGAGCACATTGTAACATATATATTTAAAACAAAGCTCATCCAAGTTATACTATCAAGTAACTTACACTCTCACAACAATGATATACATAAAGTAGTGTAAGCCATGCTAGAGATCAAATGTAATTTTCAATTTAAGCAAGTAATGATCTCACAAACTTAACTATTTCAAGACCTGAAAGCATGACACTTGTTGCTGCAATTTTATTTTCCTTTAAGCACAAATTTTTAACATATGACATTTGCAAGAGATTATATGCCGCGCCTGCCTTATTATAACCAACCAAGCCAAGCCTATGTCATTTGACAATTAGAAGCATAAAGACATGGTTTTAGTCATACACAAATTCTTCCAAGTTCATATCTAAGTGCAATGATAAGCCATCTCAAAAGAAGAAGTGCGATGCATGCATATTTTCTTGATCTTTTCTCATTTTTTCATTTGAACATAAAAGCTTAACATGTGGATAGTTGATTGATTAACTTTTCATTATTAAAAGCACTTGTGAGCATGCAACAAGTTCAAAACAGCAAGAAAGTTCGATCATGACAAGATTTAGTATAAGTAATTATTACAATTACTAGTCATGGCAAAAACTACAAAATGTATAACATGAGTAGTGTAGTAAGAACTTTCAGCATGTAAAAGGAATCACAAAGTCATATATGTATGAAATACTATGCTCATATTATTTTAAATTCAGATTCACACATAAAGTTCCAAAGTTTCAAAACTGCCCCTCAATTTAAGCCATGAGGATGCATAACCCCTATTTCACTGCGAATGTAACAAAAACGAGTGAAATCCAAAGATTTGTAAAAATGTCAGCCAATTGTTGTTCGATATCTACATGGTGAAGCACAATGTTTCCTTTTTCAACATTGTCACGGAGAAAGTGATACCTAATATCAATGTGCTTAGTTCTAGAATGTTGCATGGGGTTTTTAGAAATGCAAATGGCACTAATGTTATCACAAAAAGTGAAACACTATCTAGATCAACACCATATTCCTTAAGTGTTTGAACAATCCAAAGAATTTGTAAGCAAGCACTAGCAGCAGCTACATATTTAGATTCGACTGTGGATTGTGCAACTGAGTTTTGTTTTCTAAAGGACCAAGCAACAAGGAATTACCAAGAAAATGACAATAACCGTAAGTACTTTTCCTATCAATCCTACAACCCCCAAAATCAGCATCCGAAAAAGCTTTCAAAGTAACGGTTGAGGAAGAAAGAAGAAAAATGCCAAATTCTTGAGTTCCATTTAAGTACCTGAGAATTCTTTTGACGGCTTCACGATGTGAAGCACGTGGGGAAGATTGAAACCGTGCACAAAGACATACCCTAAATTGTTTGTCCGGTCTTGATGCCGTGAGGTACAAAAGTGATTCGACCACGCTTCTATATTCTTTTTGATCCACGGGTTCACCATCTTCATCAAGTTCAAGTGTTGTTGCTGTTCTCATCGGTATCCAAAGAGGCTTGCTTTTGTCCATGTTGAAGCGCTTAAGAAGGTCTATTGTATACTTCGTTTGATGCACAAAGGTTCCCTCCTTAGTTTGCTTGATTTGCAGCCCCAAAAAGTACGTGAGTTCTCCCATGATACTCATCTCAAATTCTGAACTCATCATAGCTGAAAACTTGGACACAAGATCATGAGAAGCACAACCAATGATAATATCATCCACAACCACTTGAACGAATAATGAGTCATTGCCATGCTTAAGCACAAAAAGAGTTTTATCAACTTTGCCCATGGTAAACCCATTTTCAAGTAATAATGTTTTTAACCTATCATACCATGCTCTAGGGGCTTGTTTGAGAATGTACAAGGCTTTGGACAGTTTGTAAACATGATTAGGAAAATCTGGATTTTCAAAACCTGGTGGTTGCTTGACATAAACCTCCTTATCTATATAGCCATTAAGAAAAGCACTTTTATCATCCATTTGATATAACTTGAAACCTTTAGATGCAGCAAAAGCTAACAAAATTCTTATGGCTTCTAATCCAGCAATAGGAGCAAAAGTTTCAATTTGTGTGAAACCTTGAGCAACCAATCTAGCCTTATTCCTAATAACAACCCCATCCTCACTTTGTTTATTTTTAAACACCCATTCAATTCCAATTAAAGTGTAATCTTGAGGTGGAGGTACAAGTTTCCAAACATTATTTCTTTCAAAATTGTCTAACTCTTTTTGCGGGGCAATAATCCAAGATTCATTAGTGAGTGCATTTGTTATGTCTTTGGGTTCAAAAGAAGCAACAAAAGAAGAATGAGCATGAGAATTGGGGTCGAAAAACCTAGAACTTGTAACTCATTCATCCAATCTTCCAATTATCTATTGCGGGGGATGATTCTTGTAAATCCATAGGGGAACAGATGTCTCACAAGCTTCTTCTTCATCAGGTTCATCGCAGATTAATGAGCTTGTGGCTTGAGGACGATCAGGACCAGAAGAGATGGTAGTCGGAGCTTGTTCAAAGTTCGAAGCTGGACACGTGTTAGCTTCAAAACTATCAGGCAATATCACCGACTCTTCTTCTTCTTCTTCTTCGAAAATACCCTCCTCTTGAGGATATGGATCCGGACCTGCAATGTTTGAGCTAGTACCTGGGCTAGCTTCATCAAAAGGCACCTCACAAGTCTCTACAATTTTGTTAGTGTCAAGTAAAACCACACGACAACCTCTAGTATGAGATGGATAACCAAGAAACATGCCATCAATGGATCTAGGTTCAATTTTATCAAGATTACCATGTTTGTTAACAAAGCATTTGCAACCAAAGATCCGAAAGTGTGTAACACTAGGCCTATGTCCAAACTGAAGATCATATGGTGTTTTATCTATCTTAGCGCGCAAGAAAATACGATTTGACACATAACAAGCGGTTGCAATTGCATCAGCCCAAAATTTCCTAGGAGTTTGATATTCATCAAGCATAGTCCTAGCGATTTCAACTAAGGTTTTGTTCTTTCTTTCTACAACACCTTTTTGTTGAGGTACATATGGTGAAGAAAATTGATGATCTATTCCATTTTCAGCACAAAAGTAATCTAAAGATTGATTTTTAAATTCGATTCTGTTACCACTTCTAATTGCTTTTAAAGATCCTGGGTGATCAATTGATAATCTAAGAAATAAAGTTCTAAAGTGACTAAAAGCTTCATTCTTAGATGCCATAAAGTAAACCTAAGAGTACTGTGAGACCTATGTGTGCTGAATACATAGGCTTAAAGAATAACAGTTTTGAATGCTGCCATAACATCTTTTTAGCAAGGTACGACTCTAGCTCCGAGCTTCTGCAAGGTTCGACAATAGGTCCGACCTTTTTTATCTAGGCCCGACATGTTTTTGGGTAGCTCTGGTAAGCTTTGTTTTAGCTCTAGCATGATTTTGATAGCTCCGACATGTCTTTGTTAAGCTCCGATATATTTTGCTAGGTCCGACTTATGTTGGTTAGCTCCGACATGTTTTTCTAGCTCCGACTTTTGGGATGGCTAGTTCTGACTAGTTTTGGTTAGCTCCGGGGCTAGGTCCGACTAGTTTTGGTTAGCTCCGGCACTAGGTCCGACTAGCTTTGGTTAGCTCTGACGCTAGGTTGTACTATCTTTGGTAAGCTCCGGCTCAAGCTTCGGTTAGCTTTGGCAAGGTCCGGTGCTTGATCACAATGTTCCAGCTATTAATGTGAAATGTTTCGAACTTGCTTTACATTGTTAGAAAGTTTGCTTAGTATTCTTTTACTATGTTTTCGGTGCATTTTGGTTGATATGGATGATATCGTTTTGATATGTTTTGCAACATGCTTATGTGAGGTGCTCACGTAAGGTGTTGTGTTCGAAACTGACTTGAGTCAAGTCGCGGACTTGGGATCGTACAGATTGGTTGTTTATTCATGTGCAGGTGTTGCTTGAATTCAAGTCAAGGTTGGTGACGGGATCCATTGGAATAGTCTCAGGGAGGAGATGAGGTTCCAACAACCAAGTTCGGGAGGAACTGTGATTGAGCTGATCAGGAGGTCGCGCAGGATGATTGAATCAAGGGTAGTGCGTATGAAGGTTACTGAACAACAAAGGAAGGTGTTTGCACGTATGCATGCGGTGCATGATGTGGCAACTTGGTTCTGAAGATGGTTTATGGATGGGAAAATCTGGTTGGAAGGATCGGATCGTATCGGTTGATGACTTTGGCTGCGATGGAGTCAGTTATGGCTCAGTATGGAAAGTATTGAGTTGATTATGTTAGGATTTCGTATGGGTCACGAATTTGAGTTGTTTTAGGAATATGGGATATGGTCCTAAGGTGTTTGGAAGTCTTAAGATTGCTTCTATCTGCGTATAGAAGAGTCCTAAGCAGTTATGGAAAGTTTCGATTCGTGATCGGAGTAGGATTGGAGTCCTAGTTGAGATTGGGTTGGCCTAAGGGCTGGTTATATAAGCAAGGGAGGTCAGAGCTCGTGGTGCACGACTTTGGGGCTGTTCTTCTTGTGTTCTATTGAATAAAATTCATAGTTTGAAGGAACTTTTGTGCCTTGTTCGTCCGACTTGTTCCAGACTAGTTTTACTCGTCGAGTTTCTGGACAGCACTACCTTTTGTCGGTGGTTTTATCATAACTCGAGTTTTACAAATCCAATTGACGTGATTCTTTTTGGGTAGTCTTCAAAACTTGATTATCTATCTTATTTCAAAATTTCACGGTCATTGGATTTGTGGTTTCTGATCTACACGAGTTTCTTTGCAGCGTTCCAGAACTGTTTTTCTCGGGTAGGACAGAATGACCTTTGTTCGATCTCTCGATCATAACTTGAGTTTCTCTCGACGGATTTGAGTGATTCTTCTTGTGTTTTCTTAGCGACTTGATTCTCTCTGATATATATTACTTTTGCCCCGGTGAAACACATTTAGATTAGTTTCACATACGATTTTTGTAACAGATCGTTTTCTCCCGAAGGGGTTGGGATTTAATTGGTCCCGCTGCGTAAGATTTTTAAATTTACCATTTACCCCCCAGTAGCTTTTCACATGCTCTTCGATCCTACAATTGGTCAGAGCCAGGTTACTCCAATCATTATGATTTGCATGTGTTTTTGACTAATCATAATGGAGAAATACTCCGCCAAACCTTGTGTGTTTGCTGGTATTGATTTTCAGGTTTGGAAGGCACGCATAGAGGCTTTCCTCCAGGCCCAAGGCTTCGCCATATGGGAAAAGGTGTACAAGCCTTATGATGTGCCGTCAAACGATCAATTTACGGCTATGAACCTATAGGACGTCGACAACAACAACAAAGCCCGGAACTTGATCATCCAAGGGCTCACTCAGAGCGACTTCGACCGCGTTGCACATCTCTGATCGGCATACGATGTATGGAGAGCACTTTGTGACTATCACGAAGGATCCAACACGATCAAGGAGGTAAGGCAAGACATGTTCAAGAAAGAATACATGCGCTTCGAGATGCAACCTGGTGAGTCCATCGATGATCTCTTTGCTCGCTTTAACAAAATTCTCAGTAACTTGCGTAGTGTCAACATTAATTTTCCTGATGCTGAAAATACTAGGCAACTTCTTAGTGCATTAGACATGTCAATCTGGGAGATGAAAGTTACATCTATCCGTGAATCTACTGTCATGAGTACACTTACTTTAGATGTGCTTTACTCTAAACTCAAAACTCATGAAATTGACATCTTATCACATAAGAACCCAAATAAGTCTATTGCATTTGTCTCACAATGAGATATGCCTAGCTCCGGCCAATCATCATCTTGCAATACTCTTGCTTTGTTGCCCTCACTAACCTTGGAGCAGATCGAGGAATTTCCAGAAGAGGAGTTATCACTAATCTCTACTAGGTTCTCAAAAGCATTGCAAAATTTGAGAACTAGAAGGAGAGGAAGTTCCGGACCTCAATGCTGTTTTGAATGTGGTAAGACAGGACACTTTCGTACAGAATGCCCTAACCTTTCAGGTCCTACTACCCGTGAAGGAAAACAGAACAAGGTCAAGACCACATCTGGAAACCCCAACAAGAAAAAGAAGGGTACCATAGGATGCAAGATGATTAACAGCTTCATCACTGCACTTCAAGAGCTCGGTTCAAGCGATGTAGACTTTGAAAGTGATGAAGATGATGACGATTTAGTCAACTTATGCTTCATGGCGGGCAAAACAGGATCAAGATCAAGTCAGGAGGATGCAGAACACAACAGTGACGACGATGAGGTATGTTCTACCTGTAATGAAATGTGTGATGCAATTTCTCGTGCAACTATTATTGTTAAGAAAAAGGACAAAAAGCTTAGGGATAAAGTTGCAAAAATTGAATCACTAGAATATGAAATCAACCATTTGAAAACCTTGATTCCTAGTGATGATTCTTGTCCCTCATGTGATTTAATCTATGAACAATTGTCCACATTAAGAACTGCACATTCCTCTACTCTAGATAGACTTGAACTTGAAATTGAAAAGAACAAAAAGCTTGCTGCACTTGACATTATAAACTTAAAAGATGCTTCTTGTTCTACAATTGATTTGCATTGTTCCAGTTGTGATGATCTCGAAAAGAAACTAAAAGATGCTATGGATGAAATTTCAATATTGAATAATGCTTTACGTTCTCATGAAGTTAAATATTGTTCCAATTGTAAATTAAAAGGAAAAACTTCATGTGAAAATTGCCTTGATTTGTCCGATAAACATGATAACATGCATAGGACATTAGATTGGTTCTGTAATGGGAATAAGAACCTAAACTTGCTGCTGAATTCTTCCAAGTCTTGCAAAGATAAAACTGGTTTAGGTTTTGATTCTCATGCTCATGCTAAGGCACATCCAGCTAAAATTGTAAAGTCATTAGGAAGTGGTTTGATTCAAACAGTTCCTAAACAAAAAGAAGTGATTTTCAAATCTGCAGGGGTGTTGTCTCATTCGGTTTCAAATAAAAATGTTGTTTGCTCATCTAGACATGAACACAAAGTTAAATTTCATTGTACCTACTGTTGTAGAGATGGTCATGTCATAGATTCTTGTTATAGACTAGCTAAACAACAGAAAAGGGAAAGAATGATTGCTAGATCTCATAACTTTAATGCAAAATTTGCTGCACATATTAAATCGAATGCCAGGAACATGCAACCTACTGTTATGAGTCAAAAACATTCAAAGTTTACCTCCGAACCTTCCGTTTTTGCCTCCGGAGCTACTGATTTTTGTGCTACACAAGTAACACCTTATAGGTCAGTAGTTAAGAATAAAAAACCTCAAACTTTGACTCATAAACCTGCTGTTTTATCTCAGGTTTCGCGTGTTTTTCCTGCTGCACATCGTGTGACTCAGTACTGGGTACCTAAATGCCTTTTGACTAACCCCAATATTGAGTCATCTATGTATTGTGCTTCTATGTAGGATACATGCTTGAGGAAGGAGAACATTTGTATTGTGGATTCAGATTGCTCACGCCACATGACCGGTAACAAAGATTGGTTCTCCTCCCTTTCTTTTGTGTCACGTGTTACTTTTGCCGATAATTCTTCAACTCCTATAATTGCTAAGGGTTCGGTTAGAGTAAATGAACACTACAATTTGAAGGATGTGGCACTTGTCAAAAATTTGAAATACAACTTGCTTTCTGTTTCACAATAGCTAGATAAAAATCTGGAAATTATTTTCAATAAAAACTGCTGCAAAGTTATAAATTCAAACAATATGCTTATTTTTAACATGTCATGATTTGGAAGAGTTTTTAAAGATGATTTTGATCTATCTTCCTCTAAGCATAGGTGTCTAGTTGCTAATAATTCCAAAGACTTATATTTTTGGCATCGTAGACTTGGTCACGTAGGCTTTGATCATCTCACGCGTGTTAGTGCTCTTGATCGCATACGTGGGCTGCCTAAGTTTAAAAGGGACAAAGAAATTGTGTGCTCTTCTTGTAGACATGCTAAGATGGTTTCAGGTTCACATACTCCTCTCACAATGATCATGACAACTGAACCGGGTCAACTTTTGCACCTTGACACCGTAGGACCTTCACGTGTTCAATCCTTCGAAGGTAAATGGTATGTTCTTGTTATTGTTGATGATTATTCTAGATACTCTTGGGTTTACTTTATGGCGTCTAAGAATGAAGTTTTTAGTCACTTTAGAACTTTATTTCTTAGATTATCAATTGATCACCCAGGATCATTAAAAGAAATTAGAAGTGATAACGAAACTGAATTTAAAAATCAATCTTTTGATCACTTTTGTGCTGAAAATGGAATATACCATCAATTTTCTTCAACATATGTACCTCAACAAAATGTTGTTGTAGAAAGAAAGAACAGAACCTTAGTTGAGATAGCTAGGACTATGCTTGATGAATATCAAACTCCTAGGAAATTTTGGGCTGATGCGATTGCAACCGCTTGTTATGTCTCAAATCATGTTTTCTTGCGCGCTAAGCTAGGTAAAACCCCATATGAGCTCCGGTTTGGACATAGACCTAGTGTTACGTACTTTTGGGTTTTGGTTGCAAATGCTCTGTTAAGAAACATGGTAATCTTGGTAAATTTGAACCTAGATCCATTGATGGCATGTTTCTTGGTTATCCATCTCGTACTAGAGGCTACCATGTGATTTTACTTGACACTAACAAAATTGTGGAGACTTGTGAAGTGTCTTTTGATGAAGCTAGCCCAGGTACTAGCTCAAACATTACAGGTCCAGATCCATATCCGCAGGGGGAGAGCATTTTCATTGAAGATGAGGAAGAGGTGGAGCTGCTGCCCGAAAATTTAGCAGCTAATGACATTGTTCGAGCTCCTGATTTTGATTCACGGCCAGCACCGACGACCACCATTGTTGATCCAGATCCTCCTCAAGTCACAAGCTCATCGATTTGTGATGAACATGAAGAAGAAGAAGCTTGTGAAGTGTCCACTCCCCTCCGGGTTCTCAAAATTCATCCTCCACAACAGATTATTGGAAGCTTGCACGAACGAGTTACACGGTCCAGGTTTTGTGATCCAAACTCTCATGCTCATTCTGCTTTTGTTGCTTCTTTTGAACCCAAAGATATATCACACGCACTCACTAATGAATCTTGGATTATTGCCATGCAAGAAGAGTTAGAAAATTCTGAAAGAAATAATGTTTGGAAACTTGTACCTCCTCCTCAAGGTCACACTTTAATTGGAACTAATGGGTGTTTAAAAATAAACAAAGTGAGGATTGGGTTGTGGTTAGGAATAAGGCTAGGTTGGTTGCTCAAGGTTTCACTCAAGTTGAAGGTCTAGATTTTGATGAAACTTTTGCTCCTGTTGCTAGATTAGAAGCCATAAGAATTTTGTTAGCTTTTGCTGCATCTAAAGGTTTTAAGCTATATCAAATGGATGTTAAAAGTGCTTTTCTTAATGGCTACATAGATGAGGAGGTTTATGTAAAACAACCACCGGGTTTTGAAAATTCAGATTTTCCTAATCATGTTTACAAACTGTCCAAAGCCTTGTACGGTCTCAAACAAGCCCCTAGAGCATGGTATGATAGGTTAAAAACATTCTTACTTGAAAAGGGGTTTACCATGGGCAAGGTTGATAAAACTCTTTTTGTGCTTAAGCATGGCAATGACTCATTATTCGTTCAAGTGTATGTGGATGATATTATCTTTGGTTGTGCTTCTCATGATCTTGTGTCCAAGTTTTCAGCTATGATGAGTTCAGAATTTGAGATGAGTATGATGGGAGAACTCACGTACTTTTTGGGGCTGCAAATCAAGCAAACCAAGGAGGGTACCTTTGTGCATCAAACGAAGTATACAAAAGACCTCCTCAGGCGATTCAACATGGACAAAAGCAAGCCTCTTCGGACACCAATGGGAACAGCAACAACACTTGAACTTGATGAAGATGGTGAACTCGTGGATCAAAAAGACTATAGAAGCATGATCAGATCACTTTTGTACCTCACAGCATCAAGACCGGACATACAATTCAGCATATGTCTTTGTGCACGGTTTTAGGCCTCGCCACGTGCTTCACATCGTCAAGCCGTCAAAAGGATTCTCAGATACTGTCGGTACCCTGCGTACCGTATACCACTTGGACTACAAAAAGACCAAAGGGATTTCACCTGTCTAGGTTGAAGACCTGCGAAGGCCCCACATGTCATACGGGACCGGACCTACCTCCCATCTATGGTTTGTCCCGGTGCCGCCACGTGTACACTGCAACCGGACCTACATCCCACACATGGGATAGCTCCGGGCGAAACACGTGTGTGACACCCCCGGACCTAACCCCCGACAGAGGGAAGCTCCAGTATCGACACGTGTACATCTACACCGGACCTACCCGTCCCAGACGAATAGCTCCGAGGCTGCCACGTGTCCAAAATGCCGGACCTTCAAGCTCAACAATGAGGCTGGTGAACCCCCAACGGCTCAGACCTTCAAAGGGCAATCAAAGACTTCAAGACCTGATTAAGTGTCATTAATATTATATTAATGACACATGATTAGAAGGCCCTTAATTCCAGTAACGACACTGTCAAGTCCCGATACCATGCTATTAAGGGTAATTAATCTCATTAATTATGTATTAAA
The DNA here is from genome assembly GCA_036927565.1 of Tuctoria greenei. Classification (NCBI taxonomy): domain Eukaryota; kingdom Viridiplantae; phylum Streptophyta; class Magnoliopsida; order Poales; family Poaceae; genus Tuctoria; species Tuctoria greenei. The sequence goes on from JAYESD010000006.1 coordinate 124,566,167, forward strand.
CATCAGTAACCGCCAGGGCCACATGTCGGGCCAGGCTAACGGTGTAACGACAAGTCCTTGTACTATAAAAGGATTGGTCGACGATACACAAAGGGACTCTCTGGCACGATCTCTGGACTGGAGACTCGTTGGAAGCTCTAGACTCTTAGACGCTCAATACAAACAACTACACACCCCGTGGAGTAGGGTATTACGCTCAGGCGGACCGAACCACGTAAATCCTTGTGTCCATTTGCCATACTCTTTGGAATCTCTGTGCACCCAATACCGAACTACAAACTTCGCGAGCTACCAACGGTAGTATCGGGAGAATTGCCAGAAAAACACTCCGACACAAGTTTTACTTCATAGTTGCATTAATCATGCATGTCATGTCATATTGAGTACTATATGAGCATTATTTGATTGTAATTACTGTTTTGTATGTTCGTTGTGCGGAATAGAAGGTTTTCCGCTAGAGAGTGCTACGGAGGACCTCTAGTACTAGAATTTTGAAGTCTTTGATCCCAATCAAGCCCAAGAGCAAGGCAAGTGTCCTTGAACATATTGATCCTATTTTGACAATAAATGTTTTGTTTGCAAAACTGCATGCTTGTGTCAATTTGATGGGAATCCTATGGTAGGAAGTTTACTAGCTTTGTTAACCACCCTTGTCACCTCGAATACATGGTAGAGAGTCGGGAATGGCTTTTTACCTTTTTGCTTCGCTTAATTAATTGGGATGGGAAAACACCAATATCATTTAATTATGCATTAATGAGATTATGGTTAATATGACATGGTAATGAGATTATGGGAAGAAGTTCCTTTCCGACAAAGGGAAGGAAAGCAGAAAGTCAACAAAGCTCCGGCTAAAAAGGAGTTAGGCTTTCAGGATCCTAAAAAGGTCTTGAAGGCTGTTTACACCTCCGTCGACGACGACTCCGACGTCTCCAATAATGAACGTCGGAAAACCATGAACACCATCTTTGGTGGTTCGTGGGACATCACCTCCCGCCGCGTCCTCAAGATCATGCGGTGGGACATGGCCTCGGTGGCTCCCACCGCCAGGGCGGAGCCGCACCGGAAGTGGATGGATACTACCATCACTTTTGACGCGTCAGACTGCCCTCGAAATATGATCGGAGCTGGCCAACTCCCATTGCTGGTATCTCCGACCATCAACAACATCCAACTCCACCACGTGATGGTAGACAGAGGTTCGGGGTTGAACCTCATAAGGTTCGAAGCTTTCATCAAGCTTCAGCTACGACCTTCGGACCTTCACCCCTCCCGACCTTTCTCTGGAGTAGGTCCGAGGGCCATAACCCCACTTGGTGCCATTACTCTTTCTGTAACCTTTGGGACTCGAGAGAATTATCGCACTGATAAGTTGGTCTTTGACTTTGCTCAGATCAACTTACCCTTCAATGCCATTCTAGGCAGGCCAACCTTATACAAGTTCATGGCTGCTGCTCATTATGGCTACTTGGTATTGAAGATGCCGACACCAGCTGGTGTTCTTTGGATCCGTGGAGATCGCATCGCCGGAGTGATAGCTCCGGAAGAACTTCACGCGCTTGCCACAGCGCAAGAAGAATAATCTAGAAAGGAGCAAGATCTGAAAACTCCGAGCATTCGTCATCAAGGCTCAACCTCCGCACCTCGCGTGCAACCAAGCGGCGACACCGACATTCCCGTCAAAGTCGTCCAAATCGGTTCTGACGCTGCTCAGACCACCCGTATATCGGGAGGTCTAAATGACAGATAGGAACTCGTGCTCATCACTTTCCTTTGGCCTAATGTCGACGTGTTTGCCTGGAAACCATCACAAATGCCTGAGATCCCTAGGGAAGTGATCGAGCATAATATGAAGATCTACCCTGACGCTCGGCCTGTACATCAGAAGCCTCGAAAGCAATAAGTAGAGTGACAGAACTTCATATGACAAGAAGTGAAGAAGTTGCTCAAAGCTGGATTCATCCGAGAAGTCTTCCGCCCAAAATGGCTGGCAAACCCAGTCGTTGTACCCAAGGCCGGCGGGAAGCTTCAGATGTGTATCGACTACACTACACTAAATAAGGCATGTCCAAAAGATCCATTCCCACTACCTAGAATAGATCAGATAGTGGATTCCACCTCTGGGTATGAATTACTGTGTTTCCTAGACGCATATTCTGGATACCATCAAATCAGAATGTCTAGGGAAGATGAGGAACATACCTCCTTCATCACAGTAGATGGATTGTATTGTTATACTTCCATGCCATTTGGTATCAAGAACACAACTTCAACATTTGTACGAGCTATGTACAAAACTTTTGGAGAGCTCATCAAAGACGTAGTGGAAGTGTATGTCGATGACATCGTTGTCAAGATTAAGGACAAGGAGTCACTTCTTGGCACCTTGCAAGCTTTCTTCGACAAGCTGCGAGTCACTCGCAGGAAGTTGAACCTGGACAAATGTGTCTTCGGGGTTAGCTCTGGAAAGCTTCTTGATTTCCTGGTAAACCACCGAGGCATAGAGGCAAATCTAGCGAAGATTAAAGCCATTGAAGATATGCGGCCGTCAGCCCGCATCAAGGATGTCCAGAAGCTGACTGGATGTCGAGCCGCCCTCAGCCGGTTCATCTCAAGACTGGCAGAATGGGCACTACCCTTCTTCAAGCTATTGAGGAAGTACAGACCATACCAACGGTGTAAAGAAGCAGAAAAGGCGTTCCAGGAGCTGAAGCGGCTCCTCACCTCTCTACCAACCTTGGTACCTCCGAATCCTGGTGAGCCTCTACTGCTTTACATTTCGGCAACTGACAAAGTCGTCAGCATGGTCCTGGTTGCGGAGAGACCAGAACCGTCACAAGCTCAGGAATCCAGACCCCTCCGGGAGAGTCAGGAGGTTCCTGATGGCGAGTCTGGGTCCCAGCCCCCAGACTTGGGTCAACAAGGAGTTACTCTTGTTGAGCAAGAAGAGCCGGACCCCCTTGAGAGGGTCCAAGTCACTCCTGAAGAAGCTTCGGGTTCCTCTAACAAGGACCCGGAGGTCCCCGAAGAAGGTTCGAACCCCTTTGGGAGGGTCTGGGTCGATGAGGAGAAGGCTCTGGCCCCCCCCCCCCCCCCCCCCCGAGAGGGTTCGGACAGTCTAACGACCAGTGTACTTCATCAGTGAAGTACTCCACGACACCAAATCTCGGTACCTGGAAGTACATAAACTACTATACGCAGTTCATATTACTTCCAGGAAGCTCTAACACTATTTCCAAGCTCACAAGATCTTAGTGGTGACTTCATTTCCACTGCGAGCGATTTTGCATAATCCCAATTCCACTGGGAACATTGCAAAGTGGGCAACGGAATTGGCTGAGCTTGACCTTGAATTCATCCCAAGACAAGCAATCAAAAGTCACGCATTGGCGGACTTTGTGGTAGAATGGACCCCCTCTCCATCAAACCCTCGAAGCCCCAGTGAGCAGAAGCCGGAACTTAAGGCTTCGGTCTTCACCGAGCCTCACTGGACTCTCTACTTCAATGGCTCCATGCAGAAGCAGGGGGCTGGAGCTGGAGTCCATCTCCTTGCTCCGACCGGGGAGAAGGTTAAATACATGGTGCACCTTGACTTCAAGGCGAACAACAACATGGCGGAATATGAAGCACTCATTTACGGACTAAAGGTGGCACTATCATATGGTGTTAAGCAGTTGTTGGTCAAGGGAGATTCGTAGATCATGATTAAACAGGTGAAGGGTGAATGCTCCTGCAACAATCCCCAACTAGCTGCTTATCTCTTTGAAGTCTAGAGGCCTCAGAAGGACTTCGAAGTCCTGGACCTCCACCATGTCTAGCGTCTCCACAACGCTGAAGCTGACGAACTCTTGACGAAAGCGTCAATCGGAGCTCCGGCTCTAGAAGGAACCTTCATCCGGAGGTTGTCAAAACCCACAGCTCAGCTCGCCAAACTGAGCAAAGGGGATGAGACCAGCACCCCAAAGCTGGCGGTCCCGATGGCCCTGTTACCATGACAGCCATCAAGGGTCGTAGTTGCTACCGAAAGCTCCAAGCAACCCAGCACGCAAGACTCAAATGCTCAAGCTAGCTCCAATACATGGATCTCGGAGATCTGGAGCTACTTGAAAGACAACATCCTTCCTGAAGATAATGTATCCGCTAACCGGATAGTCAGATTGGCTAAAAGATACACGCTGGTAAAAGGGGATCTCTATCAGCGCGGTGCCAACGGCGTCCTAATGCGGTGCATTACAAGGGAAGAAGGCTGTGAGCTCCTCGCAGAAATCCATGGAGGCGAGTGTGGGAACCACGCGTCTTCCCGCACGCTGGTCGGTAAAGCCTTCCGGCATGACTTTTACTGGCCTACAACACTCCAGGATGCAACTGAGCTGGTGAAGAAATGTGAAGCATGCCAGTTTCATGCAAAACAAATTCATACACCAGCTCAACATCTACAAATGATACCTCCTACATTGCCTTTCGCAGTGTGGGGGATGGATATCTTGGGACCTTTCCCAAGAGCCGTTGGAGGTTACAAGTTCTTGTACGTTGCCATTTATAAATTCACCAAATGGTCTGAAGCAACTCTAGTTGTGACAATAAACAAGCAATCAGCTATCAACTTCTTGCAGTCCATCGTATGCAGATTTGGAGTCCCAAGAAAAATCATAACTGATAATGGGACCCAGTTCACAAGCTCTGCATTCCAAGGATATTGCGAAGACATCGACATTCAAGTCAGCTACGCTTCCGTAGCTCACCCGATAAGCAATGGCCAAGCCGAGAGAGCAAATGCAGAAATCCTAAAAGGACTCAAGACACGCACATATGAGCGTCGGAAAAAACATGGAGCCAACTAGATCGAAGAGCTTTCGCCCACTCTATGGGCCAATAGGACAACTCCAAACTGGTCAACTGGAGAGACACTCTTCTTCTTGGTGTACGGAGCTGAAGCAGTCCTTCCTCTGGAAATCACCTTGGGGCCGCTCCGCGTCCGGACCTACGACAATGCCGCGCAGGACCAGCTCCGGCGTGAAGACCTTGACCTCCTTGAAGAGGGAAGGTGCCGAGCAGCTGTTCGGAATGCCCGATACCGCCAGGCTCTTCGGCGCTATCAACAAAGGCATGTTCACAGCCGACAGCTCGAGGAAGGCGATCCTGTGCTACGGAGAATACAATCCAGAGAAGGGTTAAACAAACTCTCCCCCAGCTGGGAAGGACCTTTCCGAGTGATCAAAGTATCCCGTCCCCAATGCGTTCGCTTGGCAACCAAGGATGGGACATCTCTCCCTAATCCTTGGAACATTGAGCACCTCCATAAGTTCTACGCTTAATATCACGGAAGTGAGTCTATAATTACATGTGATGTATGTTATAGAGTCATTGTACAGAGTCGGGTAGCTCCTCCGGGAGAACAGTCGGACCTTCTCCGGAAGGTCCGCAAAGTTCAGGCAACACTTGTCACAGTCTCAGAACTAAAAGTGTAGCTAGCTACCTTGGGACAAACAAGAAACAAAACACACTTAGCGTGGTTCCGTACCCTAAGGGTGTACTTGTTTCCCCTGTACCCCGGGCCTATAATGAAAGACATCTTTGTGTGAAAACAGACTCCACGTGCATTTACTTTGTACAAGCTCAATATTTTTTATTTTTCTCTTTATTGTCTATAACAAGGTTGTGCGATTCTCAAGAAATTTTTAGATCGACTAATTCATGTACAACTCGAGTCGCATTGTTAATTCCTTCGGGTTTTCACGTTGTTGAATGGCTCACTCACCTGAATGCCGCCAGCTAATCTAGGTCCGGAGTGTGCTATCGACTTAGCCTGGTTCTGCACCCTAAGTACGCCACTCTACCTACACCCCAACAGGCCGAAGTAAGGCGGGTCCTAAAAATGATTGGACTTGGAGAAAACAACTCAGTGCACTTAATTGTATGATGAATTGTGCTCGACCTAAAAATTTCTTACGAGAATAGTAAGTCACAATTGAGTTATAGATAGGAAACAAATTTTACTGTTTTTCTTGACTTCAGTGTGCAGGAAAAATAAAGATCTCATGACGATGGTGAATTAAGCCAGAGCTACCAAAGCTCCGACGTCCCCCTAGGTGGCTTGTAGTCAATGCTTCAAACATTGATAGCAAGCGTCGCTGAAGCTACTCAGCTCCGGTTAAGCTAGGGGGTCAGCCGTCAAAGTGAACAAAAGATGGTGGGAAGACTCCATAGTGGGGTCTGCTGTTGACACACTGCGGGTTGACAAAGGCCACTGCCGGAGCTACCAAGCTCCGACATTCTAGAGGACTAACCATCGATGCTCTACGCATTAATGAAGACTGCTGCTAGAGCTACTAAGCTTCGACGATGGTCAATGCCGGGACCACTAAGTTACGACAACCTCAGGGGGGCGCTCACTATCGAAGACTTCGGACCTACGCTCTACAAGTTCGAAGCACGCAAGTCTTCAACATCGGTTACGTCCTCTTGGTACATGTTCACAATCAAATTGTGTACATCTACCAGGGGGCCAAGTGGGACAAAGTGTTGAAGACAAAAAATGAAATTCACAAAAAACTTGAATTTCATTCATCTGGAGACAAGAGATTACAAAATTGGAGAAAAAGAGAAGAAGATACAAGCGGGAGCTATAAAGAGATGGTCCTAGACCTATGGAAGAATGAGGCGACCTTCTGGGCAACCTCTTATACGCTGGCTTGGGCAGCTTCTCCCTCTCCTCGATGGGGCCTTCGAGCACCGGGCCCAGGGGAATTGAGGGTCCCGGCTTGTGTAGCACGTTAGCATGAATTCTGCGACGCTCTTTGCCTGCGATTGTCCCTCAGTTTCCAGCTAGTCCACAATGACATCACCCATCTTGGTGAGCTTGTTGCCTGCCAAACTCAGCGCCTGCAACGCCTTGTCTAGCTCCAACTCCGGATCATCTGGACGCACAGGACTAAAACCCATTAGCGTTAGCACGTTGTTGGCTTTGCCCAGGAAGTCCCAAACTTGTTGGGACTCCGTAGCCCTGCAACCTCGCATCTCCTCCAAGGACCTTCTGGCCGCTGCAAGCTCTGAATTCTCCCGGGCAAGACACTCTACCTCTTTGGTGTTGTGCTGAATCTTTTCAGCAACTTGCCTTTCGAGTTCGCTGAGCTCTTATTCTCAGAGGTGGATCTCGTTCCGGCGGTTAACCAGGTCCTTCTCTCGGCCCCGCACCTTCTTCTCCCTGGCAGCAACATCATTCTCCCTCCTGTGGAGGTCCTGTCCTTGCTGCCAGGCCTTCTTCTCCTCTTTCTCGCAGCGCTCCTCCAATTTATTAGTGCGCTCCTCGAGACTCTTATCACCCAGAGTTAGCCTCTAAGTAAGCTCTTCCTCTCTCTTCATGAGGTCATCCCGCAGCTCCAGGAGTTTTTGCTCTTCATCCTTGAGCTTTTTCTCCCGCTCCTCAAGCACCTCCCGGCGCTTGACGTGACTGTCGTGGATGGTGCTGAGCTTCTCCCCACGATCATTCGTTGCGTTATTAGCAGCTATGGCATGTTCATGGATGGCCCGAGACTGGTTGTCGAGGGATCGCACCATGCTTTCCCTCTCGTCCAACCCCAGTACTCCAACTGGACCTTCTCCTTCTTTACCCACTCCTTGTCGTCAGCCAGCCTCGACTGCGCCAGCTTGGTCTCGAATTGGAGCCGGTTGCGCCACCTTCTAAGAGTTTGGCGCTCCTCCTCGAGAGCCTTGCTGTCGCGGTAAAAAGCCAGCTGGACTTGGTGAAGACTGGAGCAGGCGTTGTCAATAGACAAAGACAGAGGGATCGGGTCCGGACCTACCGGAGTCATCTCCGCTTGTTCCAGTGGGTTCTCTGTGACAAAAATCGGGTCCCACTCTATAAGAGCGGTTCCCTGAGCTTCCACGGCACTAGGGCTGCCCTCCAGGATAGCCTCGACCGCCATCGAGGAAGGTTCTGCAACAGAAGTTTCGACCTCCAGAGTTGGCTCCGAAGGTCCCACCGCCAGGTCATCAATAACTGGCCCCTTAGGCGGGGGGCCGGCAGCTTCATCTAGGCACCCTGGCTCAGGCGCGGGCACCTCCGGGACCACCACCTCCGGGACAGGTGTGGAAGGTTCGATCGAAGCTGAAGCTACTTCTGGCTCCGACGCTGGCGCCTCCTCCACCGCCGGCTCAGGCGCTGACACTTCGACCATCATGGGCTCAAGCGCCGGCACATCTACAGTGACTGGCTCAGGCGCCGGGACTTATCCAATGACCGACTCTACCGCCAGAACTTCTGTAGCAACCAGCTCTACCGCTGGGACTTGTTGGACAACCGGCTCAGGCGCCGGAGCTTCATCGACCACTGGCTCTACCGTCGGGGCCTCATCAACCACTGGCTTCACCGTCAGGGCTTCAACAACATCCGGCTCCAGGGCCATAATCGTAGCAATCTCCGGTTTCGAGGCTGGAGCGTCCGCCATTTCAGCATCCAGACCCAGAGCTTCAACCTCCTGGACAGGTGCCACTGGTACATCTTCATTCTCATGGTCCAGCACTACCACGGGAGCTTCTTGAGATGAGTCAAGGTCCAAGACCACGATAGCTGGCGCTAGATCTGTCGCCGCCTCAGCCACTTCTTGGGGCGGCGCTGGGATCGGAGCCGGAGCCTCCGCCTGCACAGCTTCAGCTGCTGCTGCAGGAACCGGAGCTTCAACCCCTTTCTTGGGTACCCTGTGGATGAAGGACGAAGACACTTAAAACGTACTTACAACACAAAACAACCAATTGAGGTAAAAAACAAAATTTACCTCGAAAGGCTTCCGCTCCAGCTAGCACGGAACCTCTTCCCCGGACGCTCAGGGCCGGACCCTGTTGCCACTGGCGTGTCAGCTCCAGAAGGTTCCCCGGATCCTGCCGCTGTCGTTGGTGTCACTTTGGTCGAGGCCCCCCTCGATCGGGAAGAACCTCCGGACCCAGAGCCTTTAGCTGGCCCTAGTACTATAGCCACACGGCCGGAACTAGCAGCACCCCGGAGAGATGCCGATGTTGGAGTGGCTGCCGCCGTTGAAGACCTTCCCCTCCGTGGATAAGGAGTTGCTGCGGAAGGAGCAGGCCGGACGGACCTCCCGTCAGAGTGCTTCAGCTTCCTTTTACGGATCGAAGGCTCGGCCAACTCTTTGCCCTTGCCCACGACTTCAACTCTTTGTTCCGAGACAGAAGGGGAACCACCCTCGGAAGCTCCGGAGATCACCAACCCGATGGTCGAACGCCTCTCAACTACACCGAGGTCATCAAGCACGACATCTTCCGCCGGAGCTCCCTGCTGAACTCTGCCACCATGTTCAGAGGGAGGAAGGTTGCCGGCGGAGACAAGTCGTCACCCTCGACGTCGATGCCGTGCTGGAACTACTTGAGGTAAAACTCCAAGACTGCACCTTCCAGGTTGGACTTCAAACCGGTCTCGATCCAGTCGTCGTCCATCACGCTGTTGAGGGCCCAAGCGAGCTTCTCCCTCTTCTTTAGCGGAGCCCACCTGTTGACCAGAAAGTTGCAGAATACCGCCTGGGGAGTAACCCCTCCTTCTACACATTGGCGGATCCTAGTCAGAGCAGGGTTGAAGGCATCTGATAACACCGGAACTTCGCTCCAAGCTTCAGTGTCGACGTTAGGGAGGCCTCCGGGCAACTCCAGCCTCTCGTGATCCTTCGTCCTGATGACAATCCAATCTTTCTTCCAGTCGTCCCACTTACCAGAAGGGAACGACCGCAAGTACTTGTGCGGGCACTTCTTGCGCCTGACAAAATAATAGAAGCCAAGGTACTCGTCACTCTTGCTGGTGGTGTGGATGGTGAAGAAGGTGCGGAAGAGCTCGACGCAGGGAGGAATACCCACCCACATCTTGCAGAAGTGGACAAAGATCAACACCAAAAGAATGGAGTGGGGGACAAGGTGGTACAACTGCAGACCATAGAAGTCTAGCAGCATCAAGAGAAAAGAAGAAAAGGGTGGGATCAGTCCCACCAAGGCGTACGCATAGAAGTACACCATGTAGCCGGCGTGCTCCTTCTCGAATGGAAGCTTGCCGGTGGGACCTGGTGATTGAAGAAATCACTGGACCACCCCATGTGGACTCGGACCTTCTTCAAGTTGCCGTCAGTCTTAAGTCGGCTCTCGCAGAGACCCAACTCCATCGAAACACAGCGGGGCTAGAGATGAAAAGCAAGCGAAAGTTTGGTGGATTTGAGCACAAGATCAAACGAAGGCGTAAAGAACCCCCAAACGGTGTGCGCTTTCCTTCTTATGTAAGCCCCCACAACGCTTGGATGGAAACCGCAGAGGAGCCGATGATACAATTGAAAAACTTCACCCTGCCAATGATAAGGGGGCCCAGGGCCACCCCGACGATCCAGCCGAGGTCCTTACCCCAGGCGAATGGTTGTCATCATGAAAGGCGGGAAGCCCGAGGGCAGCAACCTGACAAGGCGTGCGGAACCGATATGATTTTCGTATCGGGAACCGGCGACCTTCAATTGCGTGAGATCCGCACGTTATGATCTCACCTGCCGCATCCTGGATATGCCACGCGGCGTCGGTTTAACTGTGAGCTACCGCCAATAGCACATCCGAAGACCCTTGAAGACACGACACAAAAATTGAAGGATGGACCCACCTCTGGCAGAACGACTTTATCCCAAAGGTCTCACCCAGAGGTGGGCCCAGGGGGCCACTGTCGGTACCCTGCATACCGTATACCCCTTGCGACTACCAAAAGACCAAAGGGATTTCACCTGTCTGAGTTGAAGACCTGCAAAGGCCCCACATGTCATATGGGACCGGACCTGCCTCCCATCTATGGTTAGTCCCGGTGCCACCACGTGTACACTGCAACCGGACCTACATCCCACACGTGGGATAGCTCTGGGCTAAACACGTGTGCGGCACCCCCGAACGTAACCCCCGACAGAGGGAAGCTCCGGTATCGACACGTGTACATCTACACCGGACCTACCCGTCCCAGATGAATAGCTCTGAAGCTGCCACGTGTCCAAATCGCCGGACCTTCAACCTCAACAATCAGGCTGGTGAACCCCCAACGGCTCAGACCTTCAAAGGGCAATCAAAGACATCAAGACATAATTAAGTGTCATTAATACTATATTAATGACACACAATCAGAAGGCCCTTAATACCAGTAACGACACTATCAAGTCCCGATACCATGCTATTAAGGGTAATTAATCTCATTAATTATGTATTAAAAATCAGTAACCGCCAGGGCCACATGTCGGGCGAGGCTAATGGTGTAACGACTAGTCCTTGTACTATAAAAGGACTAGTCGACGATACACAAAGGGACTCTCTGGCACGATCTCTGGACTGGAGACTCGCTGGAAGCTCTAGACTCTTAGACGCTCAATACAAACAACTACACACCCCGTGGAGTAGGGTATTACGCCCAGGCGGCCCGAACCACGTAAATCCTTGTGTCCATTTGCCATACTCTTTGGAATCTCTGCGCACCCAATATCGAACTACAAACTCCGCGAGCTTCCAAATGTAGTATCGGGAGAATTGCCGGAAAAACACTCCGACAGGTACTTACATGGAACTCAAGAATTGGGCATTTTTCTCCCTTCTTCCTCAACCGTTACTTTGAAAGCTTTTTCTGATGCTGATTTTGGAGGTTGTAGGATTGATAGGAAAAGTACTTCCGGTGCTTGTCATTTTCTTGGTAATTCACTTGTTGCTTGGTCCTCTAGAAAATAAATTCAGTTGCACAATCCACAGCCGAATCTGAATATGTAGTTGCTGCTAGTGCTTGGTCACAAATTCTTTGGATTGTTCAAACACTTAAGGACTATGGGGTTGATCTAGATAGTGTTTCACTATTTTGTGATAACACTAGTGCCATTTGCATTGCTAAAACCCCGTGCAACATTCTAGAACTAAGCACATTAACATTAGGTATCACTTTCTCCGTGATAATGTTGAAAAAGGAAGCATTGTGCTTCACCATGTAGATACCGAACAACAGTTGGCAAAATTTTTATAAAACCTTTGGATTTCACTCATTTTTGTTACATTCATAGTGAAATAGGGTTTATGCATCCTCATGGCTTAAATTGGGGGGGGGGGGTTTGAAACCCTAGAAGTCTATGTGTGAATCTGAAATTAAAATAATATGAGCATAGTATTTCATACATATATGACTTTGTGACTCCTTTTACATGCTGAAAGTTCTTACTACATTACTCGTGTTATACATTTTATAGTTTTTGCCATGTCTAGTAATTGGAATAATTACTTACACTAAATCAAGTCATGGTCAAACTTTCTTGCTGTTTTGAGCTTTTTGCATGCTCACAAGTGCTTTTAATCATAAAAAATTAATCAAGTAATCAACTCACTTGTTGAGTTTTGTGAACAAATCTAAGTTGAGAAAAGATCAAGAGAATATGCATGCATCACACTTCTTCTTTTGAGATGGCTTATCATTGCACTTAGATATGAACTTGGAAGAAGTTGTGTATGACTAAAAACATGTCCTTAAGCTTCTGATTGTCAAATGACATAGGCTTGGCTTGGTTGGTTAGAATAAGGCAGATGCGCATATAATCTCTTGCAAATATCATATGATCTAAATTTGTGATTTGAAAAATAATAAAATGCAGCAACAAGTGTCATGCTTTCAGGTATTGAAATAGTTAAGTTTGTGAGATCATGGCCTGCTTAAATTGAAAATTACATTTGATCTCTAGCATGGCTTACACTACTTTATGTATCTCATTGTTGTGATAGTGTAAGTTACTTGATAGTATGACTTGGATGAGCTTTGTTTTATTTTTATATGTTATAATACGCTCATAACAATTAAAATTTCTCTTTTGAACCTTGTTGAATACATTGTCAAAGGGGGAGAGATAATATGTGAATTTTTAAAGATAATTATGCAAGGGGGAGAAATTGATTACACATTGCACATATTCACAGTTGATTACACATTGCACATATTCACAATTGTTTTGAAATTGATTACACATTGCACATATTCACAATTGTTTTGGCACGATTCTTCTCGGGGGGAGAATTTGTTTTTCTTCTCATTTTATTTTTGTTTTACAAAGGGGGGGAATTGTTTTCAAAACTTTTAATGTGAATAAGCCAATGTTCGGATCTTAAGTGGTGTTGCCAATGCATTCATCAAGGGGGAGATTGTGAGACCTATGTGTGCTGAATACATTGGCTTTAACAATAAAAGTTTTGAATGCTGCCATAAAATCTTTTTAGCAAGGTCTGACTCTAGCTCTGAGCTTCTGCAAGGTCCAACAATAGGTCCAACTTTCTTTGTCTAGGTCCGACATGTTTTTAGGCAGCTCCGGTAAGCTTTGTTTCTAGCCCCGGCATGTCTTTGTTAAGCTCCAATATATTTTGCTAGGTCCGACTTATGTTGGTTAGCTCCGACATGTTTTTCTAGCTCCGACTTTTGGGATGACTAGTTCCGACTAGTTTTGGTTAGCTCCAGCGCTAGGTCCAACTAGTTTTGGTTAGCTCCGGCGCTAGGTCCGACTAGCTTTGGTAAGCTCCGACGCTAGGTTGTACTAGCTTTGGTAAGCTCTGGCTCAAGCTCCGGTTAACTTTGGCAAGGTCCGATGCTTGATCGCAATGTTCCGGCTTTTAATGTGAAATGTTTTGAACTTTCTTTACATTGTTAGAAATTTTGCTTAGTATTCTTTTACTAAGTTTTTGGTGCATTTTGGTTGATATGGATGATATCATTTTGATATGTTTTGCAACATGCTTATGTGAGGTGCTCACGTAAGGTGTTGTGTTCGGAACTGACTTGAGTCAAGTCGCGGACTTGGGCTCGTACAGATTGGTTGTTTATTCATGTGCAGGTGTTGCTTGAGTTCAAGTCATGGCCAGTGACGGGATCCATTGGACTAGTCTCAGGGAGGAGATAAGGTTCCAACAACCAAGTTCGGGAGGAACTATGGTTGAGCTGATCAGGAGGTCGCGCAGAATGATTGAATCAAGGGCAGTGCATATGAAGGTTACTGAATGTCGAGGAAGGTGTTCACATGTATAAATGTGGTGCATGACGTGGCAACATGGTTCCGAAGATGGTTTATGGATGGGAAGATCTGGTTGGAAGGATTGGATCGTATTGGTTGATGACTTTGGCTGCGGCGGAGTCGGTTATGGCTAGGTATGGAAAGTATCGAGTTGCTTATGGTAGGATTTCATGTGGGTCACGAATTTGAGTTGTTTTAGGAATATGGGATATGTTCCTAAGGTGTTTGGAAGTCTTAATATTGCTTCTATCTGCGTATAGAAGAGTCCTAAGCAGTTATGGAAAGTTTTGATATGTGATCGGAGTAGGATTGGAGTCCTAGTTGAGATTGGGTTGGCCTAAGGGCTGGTTATATAAGCAAGGGAGGCCAGAGCTCGTGGTGAACGACTTTGGGGCTGTTCCTCTTGTGTTCTATTGAATAAAATTTGTAGTTTGAAGGAACTTTTGTGCCTTGTTCGTCCGACTTGTTCCAGACAAGTTTTACTCGTCGAGTTTCTGGACAGCACTACCTTTTGTCGGTTGTTTTATTATAACTCGAGTTTTACAGATCCAATTGACGTGATTCTTTTTGTTTAGTCTTCACAACTTGATTATCTATCATCTATCAAAATTTCACGGTCATTGGATTTGTGGTTTCTGATCTACACGAGTTTCTTTGCAGCGTTCTAGAACTGTTTTTCTCGGGTAGGACAGATTGACCTTTGTTCGATCTCTCGATCATAACTTGAGTTTCTCTCGACGGATTTGAGTGATTCTTCTTGTGTTTTCTTTGTGACATGATTCTCTCTGATATATATTACATTTGTCATGGTGAAACACATTTAGATTAGTTTCACGCACGATTTTTTTAACAGATCATTTTTCTGCCGAAGGGGTTGGGATTTAATTGTTTCCGCTGCGTAAGATTTTTAAATCTACTATTCATCCCCCCTCTGGAGCTTTTCACGTGCTCTTCAATCCTACAAGTATCTGGAATAATCATAAACTATCACAAGAACATACCATTTACCTCTAAAGGATTGAGCACGTGAAGGTCCTACGATGTCAACGTGCAAAAGTTGACCCGGTTCAGTTGTCATGATCATCGTGAGAGGAGTATGTGAACCTGCAACCGTCTTAGCATGTCTACAAGAAGAGTACACAATTTATTTGTCCCCATTAAGCTTAGGTAGCCCACGTATGCGATCAAAATCACTAACATGTGTTAGATGATCAAAGCCTACGTGACCAAGTCTACGATGCCAAAAATATAAGTCCTTTGAATCATTAGCAACTAGACACATATGCTTAGAGGAAGACATATCAAAATAAGCTTTAAAAACTCTTTCAAACGGAAACATGTTAAAAATAAGCTCACTATTTGAATTTACAACTTTGCAGCAATTTTTAGTGAAAATAATTTCCAAATTTTTATCTAGCAGTTGTGAAATAGAAAGGAAGTTGTATTTCAAATTTTTAACAAGTGCCACATCCTTCAAAGTGCAGTGATCATTTACTCTAACCGAACCCTTATGAATTATAGGAGTTGAAGAATTATCGGCAAAAGTAACATTATCTACACATGACACAAAAGAGAGGGAGGAGAACCATTATTTGTTACCAGTCATGTGGCATGAGCAACCTGAATCCGCAATCCAAATGTTCTCCTTCCTAAAGTGTGTAACCTACATAGAAGAACAATACGTCGATGACTCAATACTGGGGTTAGTCAAAAGGCATTTAGGAATCCAGTACTGAGTCACATGACGTCCAGCAGGAATAACACGCGAAAGCTGAGATAAAATAGCAGGTTTATGAGTCAAAGTATGAGATTTTTTGTTCTTAACTACTGACCTATAAGGTGTTACTTGTGTAGCTTGAAAATCAGTAGCTCCGAAGGCAAAATCAGAAGGTCCAGAGGTAACAACAGAAGATCCAGAGGTAAAAACTGAAGCTCTGGAGGTAAATTTTGAATGTTTTTGACTCATAACAGCAGGTTGCATGTTCCTGACATTCAATTTAGTATGTGCAGCAAATTTTGCATGAGAGGTATACGATCTAGCTTGTATTCTTTCTTTTTTATGTTGTTTAGCTAGTCTATAACAAAAATCTATGACATGACCATCTCTAATACAATAGGTAATGTCGGTGGTTTTTATCCGGCAGATCTCCCCACACTACTAAAAGTGTTTGCGGAGTTTGAATTTTGGTGTGGGCGCGCGGAGATTCAAGAAGGTGAAATGTAAAATGACACGGGAGACACAAAGATTTATGTGGTTTGGGCCGCCTGAGCGTAATACCCTACTCCACGGGGTGTGTTGGTGTTGTATTGGATGTATGAACTCAACTCAGGTGACATGAGTTGAGAGCGTGTGTGAGCCGATCAGACCAGATGATCTCTATGTATCATCGGCCTGTCCTTTTATAGTACAAGGACAGGCCGTTACAAGTTGGCCTGGCCCGACATGTGGCCCCGGTGGCTACTAATATTGATACACATTTGATGCGCTTAATTACCCTTAATGACCGAGTTACGGGCTTTGACAGCGCCATTACTAGTAACAAGGGTCGTCCGATCGTGTGTCATTAACATAGTATTAATGACACTTAATCGGGTCTTGAAGTCCTTGATTCCCCTTTGAAGATCCGGAGCCGTTGTGGAGTCTACCGGAGGTTTGAGGCTGAAGATCCGACGGTTGGACACGTGGCAGCTCTGGAGCATACTGTGGGGAACAGATAGGTCCAGTGCCACCAGACACGTGTCAGTTCCGGAGCTTCCCTCGGTCTGGGGTTAGGTCCGGGGGTGCCGTTATGGTACATAGCCCGGAGCTTCCTCCTTGTGGGCGGTAGCTCCGGTTTGATGGTACACGTGGTGACCCTACGACTAACCATGTTGGGGAAGCGGGTTCAGTTATGTCTGACATGTGGGCCTCTGAAGGTCTTCAAATCAAGTAGATGACATTTCCTTGAGATCTTTGCAATCTCAAGGGGTATACGGTAATCAGGGTACCGACAGTGGCCCCTGGGCCCACCTCTGGGGAAGACCTCTTGGGTGAAGTCATTCCGCCGGAGGTGGGTCCATCCTTCGACTTTTGAGCCGGGTCTTCAAAGGTCTTCAGATGTGCCGTTGGCGATAGTTTTGGAGTTAAATCCTCGCCGCGTGGCATATCCCGGGTGCGGCAAATGAGATCTTTGGCGTGCGGATCTCACGCAATTGAAGGTCGCCGGTTCCCGATACGAAAATCGTATCGGTTCCGCGTGCCTTGTTAGGCCGCCGCCTTCGGGCTTCCCGCCTTTCGTGATGACAACCGTTCGCCTGGGTAAGAACCTCGACTTGATCGTCGGGGTGGTCCCGGGCCCTCTTGTCATCGGCAGGGTGAAATTTTTGAATAGTATCTTCGGCTTCCCTGCGGTTTCCATCCAAGCGTTGCGGGGGCTTACTTAAGAAGGAAAGTGCGCACCGTCTGGGGTTCTTTACGCCTCTCATTTGAACTTGCGCTCGAACTCCCAAACGTGTGCTTGCTTTTCCTACCTTGCCTCGCTGTGTTGTGATGGAGTTGGGTCTCCGCGAGAGCCGCTTGAAGACCGAAAGTGACCTGAAGAAGGTCCGGGCCCTCATGGGGTGGTGATGAGGACATCACTTATATGGATACAAACAACACTCTACTGAATATACAAGATGCAATCAATAGAGTTCATACACAACAATTAATTTCAGAGGTGAACTCGTTCTTATATATTTCCTTATATGTTTTTGAGCATAGATTGCTACTTAATGATTTATTTGTGATTAGGATCCATGGAGAGGTTCAAGGAGTACTTGGAGGGAGTATTAGGGACGTGGAAGACCAGAGAATTCGTTCAAAGAAGATGGAAACCGAACCAAACTCCAAATCGTAACCAACTCGGAGTCCAGGAGCAGTACGCACTAAAACGGACGCCCAGGACGCATACGAACTCCGTTTTGGACGTTCTACATATGCACGGAAAGAGGAGAGGATAACCTTTCCAATGGCACCGGTCCCATGTCAAAATGCCTTCGGAGTCGACGGGAATCGTCGAAACAAAATCAAGTACAGAATCTGTCAGGGTGCTGCGCCACCGTATTGGGCCATTGGGCCTTGTATCAAGTCTAAGTCCATTATTTTCGTGTCTTAGGGTTAGGTCACGACCCTAACACCCCCTTGGACGTCCTCCCACCTATATATACTCCATGGTAGCCGCCATAGACAATTGGGTTTTGCTTAGATCAATAAAATCGCCGTTCTACGGTTTGTGAGACCCCAATTTCGCGATTTCCGATCGTGTCTTCTACGTTCTTGCTCGTGTTCTGGGGTTCTTTACGCCTCTCATTTGAACTTGCGCTCGAACTCCCAAACGTGTGCTTGCTTTTCCTACCTTGCCTCGCTGTGTTGTGATGGAGTTGGGTCTCCGCGAGAGCCGCTTGAAGACCGAAAGTGACCTGAAGAAGGTCCGGGCCCTCATGGGGTGGTCCCCAGACTTCTTCAACCACCTGGTCCATGCCAAGGGAAAGCTCCCATTCGAGAAGGAGCACGCCGGCGAGATGGTGTACTTTTCTGCGTACACCATGGTGGGGTTGATCCCACCTTTTTCCTCCTTTTTCTTGATGCTGCTAGACTTCTATGGTCTGCAGCTGTACCACCTTGGCCCCCACTCCATTCTTCTAGTGCCTGTCTTCGTCCACTTTTGTGAAATGTGGGTGGGCATACCCCCTGCATTGAGCTTTTCCGGACCTTCTTCACCGTCCATACCACCGGAAGGAGTGATGAGTACCTTGGCTTCTACTACTTTGTGAAGTGCAAGAAGTGCCCATTCAAGTACCTCCGGTCGTTTCCCTCTGGAAAGTGGGACGATTGGAAGAAATACTGGATAGTCATTCAGGTGGAGGAGCACGAGAAGCTGGAGCTGCTTGAAGGCCTCCCAACATCGACACTGCAGTATGGAGTGAAGCTCCGGTGCTGTCAGATGCCTTCAACCCTACTCTGACCAGGATCCGCCAATGTGTGGAGGGAGGATTAACTCCTTAGGCGGTATTTTGCAATTTCCTAGCCAACAGGTGGGCACCGCTGAAGAGGAGAGAAAAACTCGCTTGGACCCTCAACAGTGTGATGGACGACGACCGGGTCGAGACCGGGCTGAAGTCCAACATGGAGGGGGCGACCTTGGAGTTTCAGTTCCAGCACGGCATCGACATCGCTGGTGATGACTTGACCCCGCCACCAGCTTTCCTCCCTCTGAACGTGGAAGTACAGTTCAGTAGGGAGCTCCGGGGGACGATGCCGGTGCTTGACGACCTCGGTGTTGTCGAGAGACGATCGACTTCCATGGTGGTGATCCCTGGGCTTCTGAAGGTGGCTCCGCCCCTGCCCCGAAGCCAAGGACCAAAGTCGTCGGCAAGGGCAAGGAGACGGCGGCCGAACCCTCGAGCCGGAAGAGGAAGCTAAAGCATGCCGACGGAAGGTCCGTCAGGCCTGCACCCTCTGCAGCAGCTCCTTCTCCCCAGAGGGGGAGGTCTTCTACAACTGTGGCGACTATACATGCAGCAGTGTCTTCCCGGGGTGCTAGCCCCGGGCATGTGACTCCAGTACCAGGGCCAGCTGAGGTCTCTCGGTCCGGAGGTCCTTCCCGGTCGAGGGGGGCCTCAACTAAGGAAATGCCCACGGCTGCAACAAGTTCCGGGGGGCCTTCTGGAGCTACCACGCTGGCGGCGGCCATGGTCAGTCCAGAACGCCCGGGAAAGAGATTCCATGCAAGCTGGTGTGGAAGCCTTCCGAGGTAATTTTTAATCTTTACCTCGGACAGTTGTTTTGTTGTAGTAACTGTTTTTTAAGTTTCTTCATCCATTATCTGCAGCATCCTCAAGAAGAGGAGTGAGGCTCCGCCCTCAGCCACGGCAGCTGAAGCTGTGAGGGTGGAGGTTTATGCTCCTGTCTCGGTGCCGCCCCAAGTGGTGGCTGAAGCTGCGGCAGCTCCGGCGCCAGCTGTCGTGGTCATGGACCTCGACTCATCCCCCGAGACTCCCGTGATAGCGCCGGACCACGGGAGAGAATATGCGCCAGTGGCACGTGCCCCGGAGGTTGAAGCCCCAGGTCTTGATGCTGACATGTTGGAAGCATCGGCCGCTGAGCCGGAGGAAGCAGTGATTCCGGCCCCAGAGCTGGAAATTGTCGAAGCCCCGGTAGTTGAGCCGGAGGTTACTGAAGTCCCAGCGAGCGAGTCGGATGTTGAGGAAGTCCCGGCGGTTGAGCCGGCTACCTCTAAAGCTCCGGCCTCAGAGTCAGTTGTCACTGAAGCTCCGGCTGCAGAGCCGATTGCAGTTGAAGACCTTCCAGCGCCTGAGCCGGTTGAGGTTGAAGATCCGGCCTCAGGGACAGTTGTTGTTGACCTTCCCATGCCAAGCCGGTCGTTGCGGAGGCATTAGCACTCGAACCCATGATGGTCGAGGCACCAACACCTGAGCCACCAGCGTAGAAGGAGCCCAGGCCGAAGTCGGAAGTAGCCCCTGCTCTGGAAGTGATGACGACGGAGGTGCCTGCTGCTGAGCCAGGGTGCCCTGATGAAGTCGCTGGCCCCCTGCCTAAGGGAGCAAATGAAGACCTGGCTGCAGAGCCTTCGGAACCACTTCCGGAGGTCGGAACTTCTTCTGTGGGACCCTCCTCGGTGGCGACTGAGGCTATCCCAGAGGACGGCCCTAGTGCCGTGGAGGCTCAGGGGACCACTCTTGTGAAGTGGGACCCAGTTTTTGTAAGCGAGAACCCGCTGGAACCAGCGGAGGAGACCCCAGCAGGTGCGAACCCTATTCCCCTGTCGTTGTCCATTGACAATGCTTGCTCCAGTCTGCGTCAAGTCCAGCTGGCGTTCTACCACAACAGCAAGGCTCTTGAAGAGGAGCGCCAAACCCTTAGGCGGTGGCGTAATCGGTTCTACTTCGAGACCAAGCTGGCGCAGTCGAGTCTGGCAGACGACAAGCAGTGGATCAAACAGGAGAAGGTCCGCCTGGAATACTGGGGCAAATTATTGGATGATAGGGAGAGCTTGACTCGTGCCCTCGACACTCAATCCCGGGCCATTTATGAGCAGGCCAAGGCAACTAATAGTGCGGCTAATGATCGCCAAGAAAGGCTTGAAGCCATTAACACTAGCCTCATCAAGCGCCGGGAGGCACTTAAGGAGAGGGAGAAGAAGCTCGAAGATGAAGAGCAAAAACTCCTAGAGCTGCGGGATGATGTCGTGAAGAGGGAGGAAGAGCTCGCTGAAAAGGTGGATATGGCTGACAAGGGCCTCGAGGAACGCACCAAGAAGTTGGAGGAGTGTTGCGTTGAGGAGGAGGAGAAGGCCTGGGTGCAAGGGCAGGAACTCTACAAGCAAGAGTGTGCCATCGCTGCCAGGGAGAAGAAAGTTAGGGGCCGGGAGAAGGACCTGGACAACTGCCGTAACAAGATCCACCTCCAGGAGGAGGAGCTCGGGAAACTCGAGAAGCAGGTTACTGAAAAGATTCAACAAAATGCCAAAGAGGTTTAGCGCCTTGCTCGTGAGAATTCTGAACTGGCAACGGTCAAAAGATCCTTGGAGGAACTGAAGGGCTTGAGGACTGCGGACTCCCTACAGGTTTGGGAGTTCCTAAGCAAAGCCAATGACGCACTGACACCAATGGGCTTCAGTCCCGTGCGTCCGGATGATCCGGAGCCGGAGCCGGACCTGGCATTGCAAGCGTTGAGCTCGGCGGGTGACAAACTCTCCAAGGTGGGTGACGCCATCGTGGACTAGTTGGAGGCTGAGGGGCAGTCCCTGGCGAAGAATGTTGCAGAGTATGTGGTGACGTCCTACACCAGCCGGGATCCCCAATTTCGTCTGGACCCGGTGCTTGAAGGTCCCGTCGAAGGAGAAGGTGAAGCCACCCGAGCCAACATGTCGGAGGTTGCTCAGAAGGTCGCCCAGTTCTTCCTTAGGGTCTAGGACCATCTCTGTATCTCCCACTTGTATTCTCTCTTTTTCTTCCCAAATTTTGTAATCCCTTGTCTCCAGATGAATGAAATCCACAATTTGTTAATGAATTTCATTTTTTGTCTTCAACACTTATGTCTTCACTTGGCCCCCTGGTAGATGTACACAATTTGATTGTGAACATGTACCAAGATGATATTGTGTTTTGTTGAAGACTCGTTTGCTTCGAACTTGTAGAGTGTAGGTCCAAAGTCTTCGATAGTGAAGGCCCCCTGAGGTTGTCGGAGCTCAGAAGCTCCGGCATTGACTACCATCAGAGCTTAGTAGCTCCGACAATAGTCCCTATCAACGCGTAGAGCATCGATAGTTAGCCCTTCGGGGTGTCGGATCTTAGTAGCTCCGGCAGTGACCTTTGCCAACGCGTAGCTTGTCGGCAGCAGACTCCGCTTGTCAGGTCTTCTCACCATCTTTTATTCTGCATCGACAGCTGGTCCCCCTAGCTTTGCCGGAGCTTGGTTGCTCTGGTAATGCTCGTTTTCAATGTTTAACATCGATCACAAGCCACCTAGGGGAAGTCGGAGCTTTGTTAGCTCCGACTTTTCTCCATCAACGTGGATTCTTTATTTTTCCTGCACACTGAAGCCAAGAAAAATAGTAAAATTTGCTCCTTGCCTATAACTTCGTCACACGATTCCCAAGAAAGTTTTAGGTCAAACACAATTCTGAATACAACAGAATGTGTTGCCTTCTTTCTTCCAGATCCAATTGTACTTGGACCTGCCTTACTTCGGCCTGTAGGGGTGTAGGTCGAGTGGCGTACTTAGGGTGCTTGACCAGGCTAAGTCGATAGCACACTCCGACCCTAGATTGGCTTGGCGGCATTCAGGCGAGTGGGCCATGAACAATATTTGAATCCAAAAGAATTGACAATACAGCTCGAATTGTGCATGAACTGGTCGAACAAAAATTTCTTAAGAATTGCACGACTTTGTTATAGACAAGAAAGAGAAGAATAAAAAATGTTGAGCCTGTACAAAATAAAAGCACGTGGAGTCTGTTTCACATGATGATGTCTTTCATTATAGGTTCGGGGTACAGGGGAAACAAGTACACTCTTAGGGTATGGAACCAGGCTAAGCATGTTTCATTTCTCGTTTGACCCAGGGTAGCTAGCCACACTTTTAGTTCTGAGACTGTGACAAGTGTTGCATGAACTTTGCGGACCTTCCGGGAAAGGTCCGGCTGTTCTCCCGGAGGAACTACCCGACTCTGTACAATGACTCTATAACATACACCTCAAGTTACTACAGACTCACCTCCGTGATATTAAGTGTAGAACTTACGGAGGTGCTCAATATTCCAAGGATTTGGGAGAGGTGTCCCATCCTCGGTAGCCAAGCGAATGCTTCCGGGACGGGATACTTTAATCACTCGGAAGGGTCCCTCCCAGCTGGGGGAGAGTTTGTTTAACCCTTCTCTGGATTGTATTATCCATAGCACCAGATCGCCTTCCTCGAGCCGAAGGGCTTGGCGGTATCGGGCATTCCGAACAGCTGTTTGGCACCTTCCCTCCTAAAGGAGGTCTAAGTCTTCACGCCGGAGCTGGTCCTGCGTGGCTTCGTCGAAGGTCTGGACCCAGAGTGACCCCAAGGTGATTTTTGGAGGAAGGATAGCTTCAGCTCCGTACACCAAGAAGAAGGGTGTCTCTCCTGTTGACTGGTTTGGAGTTGTCCTATTGGCCCATAGAGTGGGCAGAAGCTCTTCAATCCAGTTGGCTCCATGTTTTTTCAAGCGCTCATAGGTGCGCGTTTTGAGTCCTTTCAGGATTTCAGCATTTGCTCTCTCGGCCTGGCCATTGCTTGCCAGGTGAGCTACGGAGGCGTAGCAAACTTGAATGCTAAGGTCTTCGTAATATCCTTGAAATGCAGAGCTTGTGAATTGGGTCCCGTTATCAGTAATGATTTTGTTTGGGACTCCAAATCTGCATACAATGGACTGCAAAAAGTTGATAGCAGATTGCTTGTTTATTGTCACAACTGGAGTTGCTTCTGGCCACTTGGTGAACTTGCCAATGGCAACATACAGGAACTTGTAACCTCCGACGGCTCTTGGGAAAGGTCCCAAGATGTCCATCCCCCACATAGCGAAGGGCCATGTAGGAGGTATCACTTGTAGAGGCTGAGTCGGTGTGTGAATTTGCTTTGCATGAAATTGGCATGCTTCGCATTTCTTCACCAGCTCAGTTGCATCCTGGAGCTCTGTAGGCCAGTAGAGGCCATGCCGGAAGGCTTTACCGACTAGCGTGCGGGAAGACGCGTGGTTTCCACACTCGCCTCCATGGATTTCTGCGAGGAGCTTGCAGCCTTCTTCCCTTGTGATGCACCGCATTAGGACGCTGTTGGCATCGCGCAGGTAGAGATCCCTTTCTACCAACGTGTATCTTTTAGCCAATCTGACTATCCGGTCAGCGGATACATCATCGTCAGGAAGGATGTTGTATTTCAAGTAGCTCCGGATCTCCGAGATCCATGCATCAGAGCTAACTTGAGCATTTGAGTCTTGCGTGCTGGGTTGCTCGGAGCTTCTGGCAGCACCTACGACCCTTGATGGCTGCCATGGTAACAGGGCCATCGGGACCGTCAGCTTCGGGATGCTGATCTTGCCCCCTTCGCTCAGTTCGGCAGGCTGAGCTGTGGGTTTTGACAACCTCTGGACAAAAGTTCCATCAGGAGCTGGAGCTCCGGTTGACGCTTTTGTCGAGAGTTCGTCGGCTTCAGCGTTGTGGACACGCTGGACGTGGTGGAGGTCTAGGACTTTGAAGTCCTTCTGAAGCCTCTGGACTTCAGGGAGGTAAGCAGCTAGCTGGAGATTGTTGCAGGAGCATTCACCCTTCACTTGTTTAATGATGAGCTGTGAATCTCCCTTGACCAGCAGCTGATTGACACCGTATGACAGTGCCACCTTTAGTCCGTAGATGAGTGCTTCGTACTCCGCCATGTTGTTGGTCGCCTTGATGTCAAGGTGTACCATGTATTTTACCTTCTCCCCGGTTGGTGCGAGGAGAAGGATTCCAGCTCCGGCCCCCTGCTTTTGCATGGAGCCGTCGAAGTAGAGGGTCCAGTGAGGATCGGTGAAGACCGGAGCCTTATGTTTCGGCTTCTACTCACTGGGGCCCCTAGGGTTTGATGTAGAGGGAGTCCATTCCGCCACAAAATCTGCCAATGCTTGACTCTTGATTGCTTGTCTTGGAATGAATTTGAGATCGAATTCGGCCAATTCTGCTGCCCACTTTGCAATATTCCCAGTTGAATTGGGATTATGCAAGATTGCTCGAAGTGGGTAAGAAGTCACCACTGAAATCTTGTGTGCTTGGAAGTAATGGCGAAGCTTCCTGGAGGCGATAAGAACTGCATATAGCAGCTTATGCACCTCTAGGTATCGAGTCTTGGCATCATGAAGTACTTCACTGATGAAGTACACTGGGCACTGGATGGTCTGGACCCTCCCGGAGGGGCCCGAAGCTTCCTCTTCATTGACCCAGATCCTCCCGGAGGGATCCGAACCTTCTTCGGGGACCTCCGGGTCCTTGCTGGAGGGACCCGGAGCTTCTTCAGAAGTGACCTGGACCCTCCCGGAGGGGTCTGGGTCTTCCGAAGTAACTTCTTGTGGACTCAAGTCTGGGAACTGGGACCCAGACTCGCTTTTAGGAACCTTCGGACCCTCCCGGAGGGGTCTGGATTCCTGAGCATGGGATGGTTCTGGTCTCTCCGCAACCACGACCATACTGACGACTTCGTCAGTTGCTGAAATGTAAAGCAGCAAAGGCTCACCAGGGTTCGGAGCTACCAGAGTTGGTAGGGTGGTGAGGAGCTGTTTTAGCTCCCGGAACGCCTTTTCTGCTTCTTCAGACCATTGGAATGGTCCGGACTTCCTCAATAACTTGAAGAAGGGAAGGGCCCATTCAGCCAGTCTTGAAATGAACCGGCTGAGGGTTGCTAGACATCCAGTCAGCTTTTGGACATCCTTGATGCGGGCTGGTGGCCGCATGTCTTCAATGGCTTTGATCTTCGCCGGGTTAGCCTCTATGCCCCGGTGATTTACCAGGAAACCAAGAAGTTTTCTGGAGCTAACCCTGAAGACACACTTGTCTGGGTTTAGCTTTGTGCGGGTGACCCACAGCTTGTCAACGACAGCCTGTAAGGTGTCAAGGAGTGACTCCTTTTCTTGACCTTGACCACGATGTCATCAACGTACACTTCCACTATGTCTCTAATGAGTTCTTCAAAAGTTTTGTACATAGCTCGTACAAAGGTTGAAGCTGCATTCTTGAGACCAAATGGCATGGCTGTATAACAGTACAATCCATCTATTGTGATGAAAGAGGTATGCTCTTCATCTTCCCTAGACATTCTGATTTGATGATACCCAGAATATGCGTCTAGGAAACACAGTAATTCACACCCGAAGGTGGAATCCACTATCTGATCTATTCTAGGTAGTGGGAATGGATCTTTTGGACACGCCTTATTTAGTGTTGTGTAGTCAATACACATCCGAAGCTTCCCGCCGGCCTTGGGCACAACGACTGGGTTTGCCAGCCATTTTGGATGGAAGACTTCTCGGATGAATCCAGCTTCGAGCAACTTCTTCACTTCTTGTCGAATGAAGTTCTGTCGCTCCACGGATTGCTTCCGAGGCTTCTGATGCACGGGCCGAGCGTCAAGGTAGATCTTCAGATTGTGCTCAATCACTTCCCTGGGGATCCCAGGCATTTGTGACGGTTGCCAGGCAAACACGTCAACATTAGCCCGGAGGAAAGAGATGAGCGTGAGTTCCTATTTGTCATTCAGTCCCCCTGATACACGGGTGGTCTGAGCGGCATCAGAACCGATTTGGATGACTTTGACGGGAATGTCGGTGTCGCCGCTTGGCTGCACATGAGGTGCAGAAGTCGAGCCTCGTTTACGAATGCTCGGGGGTTTTGGAGCTTGCTCCTGCCTGTCCTCCTCTTGCGCCGTAGTAAGCGCATGAAGTTCTTCCAGAGCGGTTACTCCGGCAGTGCGATCTTTGCGGATTCGGAGAACGCCTACTGGTGTTGGCATCTTTAACACCAGGTAGCCATAATGAGCAGCTGCCATGAATTTGTACAAGGCATGCCTACCCAAGATGGCGTTGAAAGGTAAGTTGATCTGAGCAACGTCAAAGACCAACTTCTCAGTGCGATACTTCTCCCGGGTCCCGAAGGTAACGGGGAGAGTAATAGCACCGAGTGCGGTAATGGCTCCCGGACCTACTCCGAAGAAAGGTCGGGAGGGGTGAAGATCCGAAGGTCGGAGCTGAAGCTTGGTAAAAGCTTCGAAGCTTATGAGGTTCAGCCCCGAACCTCCGTCTACCATAACATGGTGGAGCTGAATGTTACTGATGGTAGGAGATACCATCAAAGGTAACTGGCCTGCTCCAACCATGCTTCGAGGGCAGTTCGAATCATCAAAAGTGATGGCTGTGTCCATCCACTTCCGATGAGGCTCTGCCCTGGCTGTAGGAGCTACAACGGCCATGTCCCGACGCATTGTCTTGAGGACGCGGCGGGAGGTGATGTCCCATGATCCACCAAAAATGGTGTTCATGGTCTTCCGACGCTCGTTGTCAGAGATGTCATAATCGTCGTCGATAGAGGTGTAGACGACCTTCAGGACCTTTTTAGGATCCTGAAAACCTAACTCCTCTTCAGCCGGAGCTTCGTCAACTTTTTGTTTTCCCTCCCTCTGTCGGAAAGGAACTTCTTCCCGGCACTTGTTGTAGCGCTCGGTAAGGTTTTGGACCTCCCGACAGTCTTCCAAACTGTGGCTGTCCGTCTTATGAACTGGACACCACACCTTGGATTTGCCATCGTCTTCAGAAGATGGTCGAGGTCGCTTCTCGGGGCGTGGCCCCCGGCCACCCGGAGCTACAGCAGCTGCAACATTAGATGCACCGGCCGACAGCTTCTTCTTGCCGTTGGTCTTTTTTTTCTTTTTACCACTACCGGAGGTAGTGACTTCGCCTTTGGAAGATTTCTTGCGATCCTCCAGAGATGGTTTGGAGTGCATTTCACGGCCCTCCGCAGCTCTGGCACATTTGTCGACCAAGCTGAAGAGTTCTGTGACACTGGTGATCTCCTTAATCGCCAGTTTCTCCAACATCTTCTTATCCCATATGCCCCCTCTAAATGCCACAATGACAGAAGCGCTAGAGATAGAAGGGATAGTGTTTCGTACCTGAGAGAATATCTGGATGAATGATCGCAGGGATTCTCCCCCTTTTTGCACGACTGCAAAAAGGTCCAGTTCGGTGTCTGGTCGGGTGTATGAACTCCCGAAGTTGGCGGTGAACTGTCGGAACAACTCCTCCCATCTTTTGATGGAGTTGGGTGGAAGGCTCATAAACCAGGACCGGGCGGTCCCAGTTAAAGCCACTGGAAAATAGTTGGCCATTACGGCCTCATTTCCTCCAGCTGCCAGGATAGCAGTGGAGTAAATCTGAAGAAATCCGACGGGATTAATGGTCCCGTCAAACTTCTCCAGCAGGTGAGGCCGGAATATCTGTGGCCACCTGACCATATGCAGATGCATGGCCAGGGCTGAACCGCCTCCTCCTACTCCTTCAGGAGCAGGAATGTCCTGAGCTTCTCGTCTTTCACGAGCACGCTCGATATGGACTCGGCCGTCTTGTTGACGGTATCGGCGATCAAGCTCCGCCCGGAGGTCATGAGTTGAAAGCCTTGATACCGTGTGAGTGTGTTGCACCCCGAAGGGCAATGACGTCACTTGCTGTGACGCAGCACGTCTCCTGTTGTTGGAAACGTGCGGACCAAGTCTGCCAGACAAGGTCCGTCGCTGCGACGGGGGTCGTCCTGAAGGAGGAGGACCCTGGTTACTGATGCGGTCGGCTGCTGCTGCAACCAAGTGTTCCACATCGGCCCTCCACTGCTCCATTGTGTAGAATCGAAGAGCACGTGAAAAGCTACCAGAGGGGGGGTGAATGGTAGATTTAAAAATCTTACGCAGCGGAAATCATTAAACCCCAAACCCTTTTGGCAGAAAAACGATCTGTTAAAGAAACCGTGTGTGAGACTAATATAAACGTGTTTCACCGTGACAAAAGTGATAGATATCATATAGAATCAAGTCACGAAGACAACACAAAAAGAATCACTCAAATCCGACGAGAAAAACTCAAGTTATGATCGAAAGATCAAACAAAGGTCAATCTGTCCTACCTGAGAAAAAGCAGTTCTGGAACGCTGCAAAGAAACTCGTGTAGATCATAGATCACAAATCCAATGACCGTGAAATTTTAACATATGATATATAATCAAGTTGTGAAGACAACCCAAAAAGAATCACGTCAATTGGATCTGTAAAACTCGAGTTATGATAAAACCACCGACGAAAGGTAGTGCTGTCCAGAAACTCGATGAGTAAAACTTGTTTGGAATAAGTCGGACGAACAAGGCACAAAAGTTCCCTCAAACTACGAATTTTATTCAATAGAACACAAGAGGAACAGCCCCAAAGTCGTCCACCATGAGTTCTGGGCTCCCTTGCTTATATAACCATCCCTTAGGCCAACCCAATATCAACTAGGACTCCAATCCTACTCAGATCACGAATCGTAACTTTCCATAACTGCTCAAGATTCTTCTATACGCAGATAGAAGCGATCTTAAGACTCCCAAACCCCTTAGGAATGTATCCCAAATTCCTAAACAACTCAAATTCTTGACCCACACGAAATCCTATCATAACCAACTCAAATCATTCCATATTTGAGTCAAACCCGACTCAGGCGCAGCCTGAGTCCATAACCTAGTCGGTTAGACCTTTCCGACCAATTCTTTACGTCCACATCTCTTCATCACGTCTCAGAACCATGTAGCCACGTCCATGCACTCCTTGCACACGTGCAAACATCTTCCAATGACGTCCACGATACCTTCATATGCACTGCCCTTGATTCAATCATCCTGCGCGACCTCCTGATCAGCTCAACCACAGTTCCTTCCGAACTTGGTTGTTGGAACCTCATCTCCTCCCTGAGACTAGTCCAATTGATCCCGTCACCAGCCATGACTTGAACTCAAGCAACACCTGCACATGAATAAACAACCAATCCATACGAGCCCAAGTCCTCGACTTGACTCAAGTTAGTTCCGAACACAACACCTTACGTGAGCACCTCACATAAACATGTTGCAAAGAATATCAAAACGAAATCATACATATCAACCAAAACACACCAAAAACTTAGCAAATGAATACTAAGCAATCTTTCCAAGAATACAAAGCAAGTTCAAAACTTTGCAAATGAAAAGCAGAAGTATTGCAGTCAAGTTCCGGACCATCCCACAGCAAACCGGAGCTTGACCCGGAGCTTACCAAAACTAGTACAATGAAGCACCTGTCGGAGCTTACCAAAACTAGTAGATCCTAGCACCGGAGCTTACCAAAAACTAGTCAAAACTAGTCAACCCAAAACCAGAGCTAGACAAAGTACATTGAAGCTTAACAAAAGCATGCCGGAGCTATCAAGTATATGCCGGAGCTATCAAAGACATGCCAGAGCTAAAGATAAAGCTCACCGGAGCTAACCAAAACTAGTCGGACCTTACCAAGAAGTCGGACCTAGCATCTAACGTAGCTGGAGCTACCCAAAACAAGTCGGACCTATGGTCGGACCTTGCTATAGCTCGGAGCTAGAGTCGGACCTTGATAAAAAGGTGTCTTGGTGATATTAAAAACTTTTATCATCAAAGCCAAGTGTATTCACTACAAGCCAATGCATTCAGCACATATAGGTCTCACACATTGCATCCTGGGATGCATCCGGAGGTGGTGGGCGCTGAAGGAGAGCAAGTGCTGCATGGAGCGCGTGTTCTGGGTTGTCATGATTCGCTGATGCATTGATTGACACCGGTGCACCATCGCGCTGCCCAACTTGATTTGCTGGTAGAGGCGGCGGTGGTGGAAGTGTGACTCCTGCTGGAACTGAGGTTCCTGCTGGTGGCTGCATATTAGAGGGATTGCCCCCAGCAGCTTGAACAACGAGATGGCCATTGGATGATTCAGCAGCTGAGTTCACCATTCTTGAAATCTCAGGCGCCCCTATGTAACACCCTAAATTTTCACATCATGCATTGCATACATGATCATGCATTAAACACTAGTAGAATAAAAGAAAAATAATAAAACATACATATACAAATATGTGTAGCAAAAGAAGAAAAAGGAAATAATAGTTATAGCCTAAAACTTGTAATAAGGAATAAGTATAAAAATAAAAATAATATATATATATATAATATATATAACAATATATAAAAATAAATAAAATATTAATATTAATAATATATATTATAATAATAATAATAAATAATATATATATATAATATAAATAATATATATATATAATATATAATAAATTATATAATAAAATAAAGTATAAAAAAAAGGGGCCTGCCGCTGGCCAGGCCGACGGCCCAGCCGAGCAGCCCTGGCCTCCCGCGCCGCCAGCACGCGACCCGACGCGACGCGCCGCACGCGCTGCCCCGCGCGAACCCCACCCCACACGCCACCCATCGCTCCGAGTCCGGCCCCGACCGAACCGCCTCCACGCGCGACTCCTGCGCGCCGCTGGGTCCCGCTCGCGTACGCCCGGCGCCCGACTCCCGGTTGACTCCCGCGATCGACGCGACCCGTGACCGACTCAGCTCCTGATGCCGCGTCCCACCACTTATATAAAGGACGCGAGCTCCGTAGGGTTTTTTCCCGAGAGCAGAAAATGCGGCCGCCTAGAAAGGAAAAGGCCCCGCCGCCAGTACAGGAAAAAAGGGCACCAGAGAGTTGCGCCACCAGGGAAAAAGAGGGGAAGAAGAGGAAGAAAAAGAGGAGGGCCCCACCGTTCGCCAGAGATCGCCGTCGCCATCGCGTCACCGTCGTTGTGCCGCCGGAGGACGCATCTACTTCGTCTACGCATCATCCCCATCCCGCGATCATCGAAGCCATCGCATCTACGGTAGGCCATGTTCCCGATGCGAATTTTAGCGATCATATTGAACCTAATAGGCGTAACTTGATCGTAGTTGTGTCATCTTTTTAATTTCAGCAGCATTAATCCACCCTAAAACCCCCATAAACTCATATGAACACGTATGAACTAGTCGCATCTAATTAATAAACAACCATAGTTAATTAATTATTGAATTGTGCATGCATGCATGTCATTGCATGTTGATTATTTTGTGTGCATCATATTGAATTGTATGAATTTTCTTGTATGTATGATCACGCGTAGAGGAACGTGCTCAAGAGGCCGCATACGAGGATTTCCAAAATCAAGACTTTGAAGCGCTTGAGCAACCCCATCCGTCGGAGCAAGGCAAGTGTCCTTGAAGCATATTGATCCTGTTTTTAAAATAAATGTTTTGTTTGCAAACTGCATGCTGTGTCAATTTGATGGGAATCCTATGGTAGGAAGTTTACTAGTTTTTTTGACCACCCTTGTCACCTGGAATATATGGTAGAGAGTCGGGAAGGGCTTTTACCTTTTTGCTTCGCTTAATTAATTGGGATGGCAAACAACACTACACATTTAATTATGCATCAATGATATTATGGTTAATGTGAACTGGTCAATACGATGGGTGATCTAAGCAAGCCTGGTATGTGGATGGGTTGGATGATATGGTGGTTTGCTTGCTTTAGATCTAAGGACCGGTTCATGCGAGAATATGCCAGGTCAACAGTGCCACCACAAGGCCAAGTATGGATGCGGCGTAGCTGAATAATTAGGAACGCTGCTAGTATTGTATAGACCATTGGATGGCGCGGGGAATGGGAGTCGAGGAGGACTGCCCTGGGATCCGCATGGCACACGAGGGGGCCCGTGGGTGGGAGAATAGAGATTCAAGCCTGCCGGTGAAACCTTAGTGGGCCCGTACATACTAGTAGTCCCTTTTGAAAGGCTATTTTGTGATCTCTTGGCCACACACCTACAGAAGTGTGAGATGGCATAATGGAGGTCTCTTAGTCATCGAAAGGTGATGAAATCACGAACATGTGGGTAAAGTGGTACAACCTCTGCAGAGTGTTAAAAACTATCATGATAGCCGTGCTCCCGGTTATGAGCGCCTGGATGACCTACATGATTAGAGGGAAATTGGGATTTAGGATGGTTATGGTTTGGTAATGGTTATGGTTGATATTATAATTATGGTTATGGTTATGGTTATGGGATGGAGTCATGGTTTATGACATTGATTATGGTTATTGGCAGTGGTAAATTATGGACTGGTATTGTGATGGTTACATGGTTTATGATGGGTTTACTTCACATAAATATGATACATTGCTTTTCAAATGTTTTACTGTACTTTTGAGCACTTAGCCATTATTACATTCGTCATTTGAATCAGCCACATGTCATACTTTCCACACTTGCTGAGTACGACATGTACTCACTCTTGCAATCCCCCCAACAGCTGCAGGTCAGGATTGTGAGTTTAATGGCGATAATGTGGAGTTCTAGGCCGTGTCTACCGTCAACATTGCCTGTGGTGTTATTGGAGCTGCGCTATCCCTTTTGCTTAGTTTGCTTAGTTGCTTAATTAGTTTATTTCCGCTGCATTAGTTGAGCTTGTCATTAATATTCATTAGAGCTTGTATTCGAGGATAATATGGTTTTTGTAATAAAATTTGATAATAAATCTTGTTCTGTGGTAATTTTCTGTATACTCTTTTGTGATGCACTCGTGTATGTGTGTTGAACATCCTGGGCACACATATGCGTTAGCTTGGTTCATTTTTGGAACCGGGCGTCACACCCTACCTGCGCGCCAACTGTCGGTGGTTTTGATCCGGCGGATCTCCCGACACTACTAAAAGTGTTTGCGGAGTTTGAAGTTCGATGTGGGCGCGCGGAGATTCAAGAAGGTGAAATGTAAAATGACACAGGAGACACAAAGTTACGTGGTTCGGGCCGCCTGAGCGTAATGCCCTACTCCACAGGTTTTGTTGGTGTTGTATTGGATGTATGAACTCAACTCAGGTGACATGAGTTGAGAGCGCGTGTGAGCCGATCAGACCAGATGATCTCTATGTATCGTCGGCCTATCCTTTTATAGTACAAGGACAGGCCGTTACAAGTTGGCCTGGCCCAACATGTGGCCCAGGCGGCTACTAATATTGATACATATTTGATGCGCTTAATTACCCTTAATGACCGAGTTACGGTCTTTGACAACACTATTACTGGTAATAAGGGTCGTCCGATCGTGTGTCATTAACATAGTATTAATGACACTTAATCAGGTCTTGAAGTCCTTGATTCCCCTTTGAAGATCCGGAGCCGTTGTTGAGTCTACCGGAGGTTTGAGGCTGAAGATCCGACGGTTGGACACGTGGCAGCTTTGGAGCATACTGTGGGGAACAGATAGGTCCGGTGCCACCAGACACGTGTCAGTTCTGGAGCTTCCCTCGGTCTGGGGTTAGGTCCGGGGGTGCCGTTATGGTACATAGCCCGGAGCTTCCCCCTTGTGGGCGGTAGCTCCAGTTTGATGGTACACGTGGCGACCCTGGGACCAACCATGTTGGGGAAGCGGGTTCGATATGTCTGACATGTGGGCCTCCGATGGTCTTCAAATCAAGTAGATGACATTTCCTTGAGATCTTTGCAATCTCAAGGGGTATACTGTACTCAGGGTACCGACAAGTACAGTGAAATTTAACTTTGTGTTCATGTCTAGATGAGCATGCAGTATGTTTATTTGAACTCGAATGTGACACCACTCCCGCGGATTTAAAAACCACCTTTTTTGGTTTAGGAACTGTTTTAATCAAAACACTTCCTAATGACTTTACAATTTTAAGTAGATGTGCTTTAGCATGGGCATGGAATCAAAACCTAAACCAGTTTTGTCATTGCATGGTTTAGAAGAATTTAACAGCAAGTTTAGATTTTTATTCCCATTGTAGAGCTGCTCTAGTATCTTATTTTTATTGTCAAGTTATTTAGATAAAACTAGGCAGTTTTGACATGAAGTTTTTCCTTTTAGTTTGCAATTGGAACAAAATTTAACTTCATGAGAACGTAAAGCATTGTTCAGAATGGAAATTTAATTCATTGCATCTTTTAGTTTCTTGTCAAGATTGTCACATGCAGAAAAATGCAGATCATCTGTAGAACAAGAAACATCTTTTAAGTTTTTACCATTAAAATCAGACAACTTTTTGTTCTTTTCAATTTCTTCATCAAGTCTATCTAGAGTGGAGGAGTGTGCATTTCTTAATGTGGACAATTGTTCATAGATTAAGTCACATGAGGGACATGCATCATCACTAGGAATCAAAGTTTTCAAGTGGTTGATTTCAGATTCTAGTGATTCAATTTTAGCAGCATCATCCCTAATCTTTTTGTCCTTTTTCTTGACAATAATAGTTGCACGAGAAATTGCATCACACATTTCATTATAGGTAGAACATACCTCATCATCGTCTCTGTTGTGTTCTGCATCCTCCTGACTTGATCTTGATCTTGTTTTCCCTGCAATGAAGCATAAGTTGGCTAGATCATCATCATCTTCATCACTTCCAATGTCTACATCACTTGAACTGAGCTATTGAAGTGCGGTGATGAAGCTGTTTATCATCTTGCATCCTATGGAACCCTTCTTTTTCTTGTTGGAGTTTCCAGAGGAGGTCTTGACCTTGTTATGCTTCTCTTCATGGGTAGTATAACCTGAAAAGTTAGGGAATTATGTACGAAAGTGTCCTGTATTACCACATTCAAAGCATCGTTGAGGTCCGGAGCTTCCTCTCCTTCTAGTTCTCACATTTTGCAATGCTTTTGAAAAATGAGTAGAGATGAGTGCTAGCTCCTCTTCTGGAAATTATTCAATCTGTTCCAGAATTAGTGAAGATAGCAAAGCAAGAGTATTGCAAGATGGTGATTGGCCGGAGCTAGGCATATCATGTTGTGAAACCAATGCAATAGACTTATTTGGATTCTTTCATGATAAAATATCAATTTCATGAGTTTTAAGTTTAGAGTAAAGAACATCTAAAGTAAGAGTACTCATGACAGTTGATTCATGAATGGATGTTACTTTCATATCCCATATTGTCATGTCTCAGCAACAAAAAAGTTTACGTTGACACTACGCAGATTACTGAGAATTTGATTAAATCGGGCAAAAAGTTGATCGATGGACACACCCAGTTGCATCTCAAAGCGCATGTATTCCTTTTTGAAGATATCTTGTTTTACCTCCTTGATTGTGTTTGAGCCTTCATGATAATCACAAAGAGCTCTCCAAACATTGTATGCTGATCGGAGGTGCGCGACACGATCAAAGTCGCTTTGAGTGAGTCCCTGAATGATCATGTTGCGGGTTTTGTTGTTGTTGTCAACGCCCCGTAGATTCATAGCCGTAACTTGATCATTTGGCGGCACGTCGTAAGGCTTGTACACTTTTTCCCAGATTGCGAAGCCTTGCACCTGGATAAAAGCTTCCATGCATGCCTTCCAAACCTAAAAATCAATGTCAACAAACACACATAGTTTTGCCGAGTATTTCTCCATGAGGATTAGTCAAAGACACATGCAAATCACAAATATTAGAGCACCGTGGCTCTATTATCAATTGTAGGATCGAAGAGCACGTGTAAATCTACCAGAGGGGGGTGAGTGGTAGATTTAAACTTTTCAGCGGAAGCAACAAAACATCCCTCAGCAGAAAACCGATCTGTTAAAGAAACTGTGAGTGCGACTAATCTAAACGTGTTCAACTACGATAAAACTAGTATAGATTGTAGAGAATCAAGTCACGAAGACGTCACTACAATAATCACGAAAATCCTTCCTGAAAAACTCAAGTTACGATCCAAAGATCGAACAAAGGTCAATCTGTCCTACCCGAGAAAAACAATTGTGGAACACTGCAAAGAAACTCGTGTAGATTAGAAACCACAAATCCAATGACCGTGAAATTTTTACAGATGATCTGTAAAACTCGAGTTATGATAAAACAACCAAGCAATGTAGTGTTGTGCGGAAACTCGATGAGAAAGACTTGAAGAAAACAAGTCGGATGAACAAGGCACAAAATCTCCTTTAGACTATGAATTTTATTGAACAAAAATTACAAGGAACAGCCCCAAAGTCGTGCACCACGAGCTCTGGCCTCCCTTATTATATAACTAGCCCTTAGGCCAACCCAAACCTAACTAGGACTCTAATCCTACTCAATTCACGAATCAAAAAATTCCATAACTGCTTAAGACTCTTCTATACGCAGATAGAAGCAATCTTAAGACTTTCAAACACCTTAGGAACATATCCCACATTCTCAAAACAACTCAAATTCGTGACCCAAACAAAATCCTATCATAACCAACTCAAAACATTCCATATTTGAGTCAAACAGGACTCAACCGCAGTCTGAGTCCATAACCTAGTCGATTGGACCTTTCTGACCAACTCTTTGTGTCCACTTCTCTTTGTCATGCCTCGAAAACTTGTAGCCACGTCGCACTCCTTGCACACGTGCAAACATCTTCCAACGACGTCCACGATACCTTCATATGCATTGTTCTTGATTCAAACATGTTGTGCAACCTCCCGATCAACTCAACCACAATTCCTCCCGAACTTGGTTGTTGAACCTCATCTTCTCCCTAAGGCCATGTCACCAGCCATGTCTTGAACTCATGCAACACCTGCACATGAATAAACAACCAATACTTCCAAGCACAAGTCCTCGACTTGACTCTCGTTTGTTCCAAAATCACAACACCTTACGTGAGCACCTCACATAAGCATGTTGCAACCCATAGCAAAAATGATATCAGCCATAACTACCAAAACACACCAAAAACATATTAAAAGATTACTACGCAAACTTTCCATCAATGTAAAGCAAGTACAAATCATTGCAAGTTAAAAGTAGAACCACTGCTATTAAGCTTCGAACCTTGCCAAAGTTAACCGTACCTTGAACCGGAGCTTACAAAAACTAACAGGATGTAGTGCCGGAATTTACCAAGGCTAGCAGGACCTAGCACCAGAGCTAACCAAAGCTAGTCAGACCTAGCGCCGGAGCTTACCAAAGCTAGTCGGACCTAGAGCTAGAGCTAACCAAAGCTAGTCAGACCTCATGTCGGACCTTGCCGGAGCTACTCAAAACAAGCCAGACCTATCGTTGGACCTTGCTGGAGCTCAGGCCTTGATGATAAAGGTGTTTTGGTAGAATTCAAAACTTTTATCACCATAGCCAATGTATTCAGCACACATAGGTCTCACATAGGGAGACGGAAAGGTTCTTTAGGACATGCCTTGTTGAGGTTGGTGTAGTTGATGCACATCCGGAGCTTACCGCTGGCCTTGGGTACAACAACAGGATTGTCCAGCCATCTGGGATGGTGGACTTTCGTATGAAGCCAACATCGAGTAGCTTCTTGATCTCTTTGCGGATGAAGTTCTGCCGCTCGATGGACTGCTTACGGGGCCTATGTTGTTGTGGCCGGCCGTCGTGGTAAATCTTAAGATGGTGCTCGATCACTTCCCTGGGGATGCCTGGCATCTGTGATGGTTGCCACACGAAGATGTCGATGTTAGCTCGCAGGAAAGCAGTGAGCGCCAATTCCTGCTCATTGTCTAGACTCCCCGCGATACGGGTGGTCTCAGCAGCATCAGAGCCAATCTGGATTGTCTTGATGGGTACGTCATCATCGTCGGAGGGCTGCACTTGTTGTGCAGTGGCGTGACTATGCGCGTGTGGGTCTGGCGAAGGCTTACTTGACCCAGCATCACTCGAGAAAGGTGTTGGGGCCGTTTCCAGTGCTCGGAGCTTCTCCAAAGCCGTCAACGTAGCAGCACGATCTCCGCAAATCTTGAGGACGGCATAGGATGTCAGCATCTTGAGGATGAGGTAGCCGTAATGGGCTACAACCATAAACCGGTAGAGGGCTAGCCTGCCAATAATGGCGTGGTAGGGGAGGCTAACCTCCACGACGTCGAATAGGATATTCTTCGTCCTGAAGTTCTAGGGTGTCCCGACGGTCACCCGGAGGTGGATGTAGCCGTACGGGATAACACTCTTCGGTCCTACCCTCGAGGATGGTCTTGACGGGGCGAGCTTGGACACAGGGATCTTCAGCTTGTCGAAGGCCGCTCGGCTGATGAGGTTGAGGCCGGCTTCACTATCTACCAGGATGTGGTAGAACTTTATGTTGGCGATGGTGGGGGCGACGAGGAGGGGCAGTTGCCCGACTCCCGCCATGTTCTCGGGGTAGTCGGAGGCTTTGAAGTTGGTTGGCGTCTCCATCCATTTGTGATGCGGTGCCGGGGCATGTGTAGTGGTTGTCGAAGCCATTGTCCGATGTAGGGTGTTGACCGCATTCCTGGATGCGGTTCCCGAGATCCTCCAAAGATGACATGGAGTACTTTACGATGCTCGTGGTCGCTGTTGAGGTCGAAGTTCACAGCCTGGTGGACCGTTTCCATGGAGCGTTCCAGCCTTTGGAACTCCATCTCCACGTCTTTGTCGACACACTGGTTGACCTCTTGCGGCTCGATCTTGCCGCTACTCAAAGGCTTGATGAACACCATGGTTGGTGGAAGCGCTACCACTTTTTTGAGGGAAAAAGCCCCTACCTAGGTGCCAAATGTCGAAGTGTTAATGCGACACTTCCCTCAAATCTGCTAAGTAGCAGCCTGTAGAGGTTCTTTGTTCGGCGGGGCTTAGGCCTCAATCAAGTGCTCTAGCGGATGAGAGTATGAGACGATGGTTTGTACATGGTTCGGGCCGCAAGGAGTGTAACACCCTACTCCACGGTGGATGGTATTGCTAGTATGTGTGTATGCCTGTGTGTAATGTTTGGTCCTTTGTCACGGTGGCAGTCCGACTCTTTTATAGACAAGGCCGGATGCCTTACAAGTGGCGTCCAGGGCCCGACAGGTGGTACCGGGGCGATCCTATCCTAAATATGTAAAGCTTCTCGCGTAAGCTTGCCTGACCGAGGCAGTGAAGACTCGCCGTCTTGCCTCCTCTCTTGTCAGTAGCCCATGCGCCGTTACTGACGATGGCAGAAGGTGTCCCGTCAGCCTATCTTGTTGCCGCAAGCTACCCACTTGGCCAAGTGGGATAGGCTTGCGGCGCCTTCATTGTGACGCGACTAGTCATAGTAGTCTTTGACCATTGGCGTGCTCTGGGTTGGGCGCTAGAGGTTGGTGCGCATCTTCAATGTTTGTCTTGAGCAGGGTGCACCATCCCTTGACTCCTGCATCTTAACGTCCAAGGCAAGCTGTGGGACACATGGCAGTGTCGGGGCTGATCTCGCTGGGGAGGTCAGACCTGGTCCCTTGTGATGCATGGCAGCTCCGGGGCTCGTCAGGGGACGTGGCAACTCCGGGCCCTTTCCCTTGGGGGTGCTGGTCCTTGCGCTTCATGCCAGGTGGCTGTACCGGGGGCGCTCTCCCAAGGTTGGATGAGGTCCCGTCCCTACACGTGGCGTCTCGGGAGCCCGTCACACCAGTGGGGCTAAGTCCCATCTTCAGGGCTTACGTGGCTGCACCTCAGCTCAATCTTGAGGGAGGCAAAGGCCTTGGATCCTACGAGACACGTGGTAGCTCCGGACGTGCCTCAGTGTCTTCATCCTATGTGCCAGGGTACCCCATCTGCAGGGTACCGAAAGATCCCAATTTCGGTTTCCTGACTATGAAAACCGAATTTTTTTCTGTTTTTGGTTTTTTTATCCGGTTAACCGAGTAAACTGATATATTAACCCAATCAGGCATTCAGACCAGGTACATGCATCGGCCCAATAGGCCTAGGTGGCAGGCGCCATCCGCATCCGCCCGTGCTCTAGTTGGCCGCCAGCGCCAGCCTCATGATACTCCCCACTCCCATCCCCTCTTCCTGAGAAAACCAACCCTATCAATTCCATCGCTGCAGTCTCCATCAAGCAGCACCATTGCTCGCTGCACCGTGCGTACAGCGCGCGCCGTAGTCCCTTCTTGCCTCATCATGCACTCGCCACTGGATGCCACCATGCCTGCCACCGGAGAGCCGCCCCACCCAACCTGGGAGCGTTGTCGCGACTGCACCCAACTGCCGGAGCGTTGTGCCGCGCCATTGGCCGTCGCGCTCGGTCGTGTCTCCGCCACCCCTCTTGCCGTCGTGCCCGGCCGCGGCTCTGACGCCTTGCCCGCCGTCGCTCGACTATCTGTTAGTGCTCAGTTTTTTCGGTTTAACTGAAAATCGAACTGAAATTTTAGGTTAACTGGTGCACCAGTTTTTACTTTTCTATGGATAAGTTTGTGTCGGTGTTTGGATCCGGCAGATATCCCGACACTACCTTTGGTAGATCGAGAAGTTGTAGTTCGGTAATGGACGCGCAGAAATTCAAGAAGGTGAAAGACACGTGTACACAGAGATTTATGTGGTTCGGTCCGCCTGAGCGTAATACCCTACTCCACGGGGTGTGTTGGAGATGTATTAAGCGTGTGAGTCTAGAAGAAGTTCCAGAAGAAGAAGCTCATCTAGCTTAGGGAGTTCAATCGTGGTCTGGAATCGTCCCTTGTGTATCGTCGACCAGTCCTTTTATAGTACAAGGACTGGTCGTTACACCGTTGGCCTGGCCCGACATGTGGCCCCGACATTTACACATGCTTGATATACAATTAATGAGGTTATTTACCCTTAATAGCCTAGTAACGGGCCTTAACAGTGCCGTTACCAGTATTAAGGGCCATCCGATCGTGTGTCATTAATATGGTATTAATGACACTTAATTGGGTCTTGAAGTCTTTGATTGCTCCTTGAAGGTCCGGAGCTGTTGGAGGGTCCACCAGTCTGATTGTTGAAGTCGAAGGTCCGGCGTTGGCCACATGGCAGCTCTGGAGCTTACCGTCGTGGACGGGTAGGTCCGGTGCTGCTGGTCACGTGTCAGTACCGGAGCTTTCCTCTGTCTGGGGTTAGGTCCGGGGATGCCATACTGGTATCTAATCCGGAGCCTTCCCATGTGTGGGCGATAGATCCGGTCTTGTGATACACGTGGCGGCCCTGGGACTAACCATGTCGGAGAAGCATGTCCGGTTACACCTGACATGTGGGGCCTTCAAAGGTCTTCAAATCTGGTAGATGGAGTTTCCTTGTAATCTTTGCAATCCCAAGGGATATCCGGTACGGAGGGTACCGACAGTGGCCCCCTAGGCCCACCTCCAGGAGAGACCTTTTGGATGATGTCATTCCGCCGGAGGTGGGTCCATTCTTCGGTTTTTGAGTCGTGTCTTCAAGGGTCATCGGACGTGCCGTTGGCGATAGTTCGCAGTTAAACCTTCGCCGCGTGGCATAGCTAGGAGGCAGCAGGTGAGATCTCAGCGTGCGGATCTCACGCAATTGAAGGTCGCTGGTTCCCGATACGAAAATCATATCGGTTCTATGCGCCCTGTCAGGCCGCCACCTTCGGGTTTCCCGCCTTTCATGATGACAACTGTTCGCCTGAGGTAAGAACCTCGACTTGATCATCGGGGTGGCCCCGGGCCCCCTTGTCATTGGCGGGGCAAAGTTCTTGACTGGTATCGTCGGCTCCTCTGCGATTTTCATCCAAGCGTTGCGGGGGCTTAGTTAAGAAGGAAAGCACACACCGTTTGGGGTTCTTTACACTTTTCATTCGAACTTGCGCTCAAACCTTCCAAACTTTCGCTTGCTTTTCCTCTCTTGCCTCGCTGTGCCGCGATGGAGTTGGGTCTCCGCCAGAGCCGACTGAAGTCTGATGATGATTTGAAGAACGTTGGAACCCTCATGGGGTGGTGTCCTGACTTATTCAACCACTTGGTCTGCGCCGGCAAGCTCCGTTCGAGAAGGAACACGCTGGCGACATGGTGTACTTCTCCCCGTACGCCATGGTGGGGCTGATCCCACCTTTCTCCTCTTTCTTCTTGATGCTGCTAGACTTCTATGGTCTGCAGCTGTACCACCTTGGCCCCACTCCATTCTGCTGGTGTCAATCTTTGTCCACTTCTGCGAGATGTGGGTGGGCATTCCCCCCTGCATTGAGATCTTCCGCACCTTCTTCACTGTCCAAACTACGGGCAGGAGTGACAAGTACCTTGGCTTCTACTATTTTGTGAAGTGAAAGAAGTGCCCATACAAGTACTTGCAATCGTTCCCCTCTGGGAAGTGGGACGACTAGAAGAAGGATTGGATTGTCATCAGGGTGGAGGAGCACGAGAAGCTGGAGCTACCGGAAGGCCTCCCCAAC
This sequence comes from Tuctoria greenei, assembly GCA_036927565.1. Taxonomy (NCBI): domain Eukaryota; kingdom Viridiplantae; phylum Streptophyta; class Magnoliopsida; order Poales; family Poaceae; genus Tuctoria; species Tuctoria greenei. The sequence goes on from JAYESD010000006.1 coordinate 124,609,448, forward strand.
ATCGACACTGCAGCTTGGAGTGAAGCTCTAGTGTTTTCGGACGCCTTCAATCCTGCTCTGACTAGGATCCGCCTGTGCGTGGAAGGAGGGGTGACTCCTCAGGCGGTGTTTTGCAACTTCCTGACCAACAGGTGGGCTCCGCTAAAGAGGAGAGAGAAGCTTGCTTGGGCCCTCAACAGTATGCTGGACGACGACCGGATCGAGACCAGTTTGAAGTCCAACATGGAGGGTGCAACTTTGGAGTTCCACCTCAAGATGTTCCAGCACGGCATCGATGTCGAGGGTGACGACTTGGCTCCACCGGCAGCTTTCCTCCCTCTAAAAATGGAGGCTGAGTTCAGCAGGGAGCTCCGGCGAACGATGCCGGTGCTTGACGACCTTGGTGTCGTTGAGAGGCGTTCGACCACCAGGTTGGCGATCTTCGAAGCTCCTGAAGGCGGCTCCGTTCCCGCCCCTAAGCCAAGAATCGAAGTCGTCAGCAAGGGCAAGGAATTGGCCGAGACCTCGAGCCGTAAGAGGAAGCATGCCGACAGAAGGTCCATCAGGCCTACTTCTTCCGCGGCGGCTCCTTCTCCCCGGAGGGTGAGGTCTACAATGACGGCATCTACTCCAGCAGCGGCATCTTCCCGGGGTGCTAGCTCCGGCCATGTGACTCCACTACCAGGGCCAGCTAAGGGCTCTAGGTCCGAAGGTCCTTCCCGATCGAGGGGGGGGGCTCGACCAGGGCAACACCGATAGCAGCTGCAAGCTCTGGGGGACCCTCTGGTACTACCACGCCAGTGGCGGCTGGGGCCAGTCCAGAGCGTCCGGAGAAGAGGTTCCGTGCTAACTAGTGCGGAAGCCTTCCAAGGTAATTTTTGATTTTTTACCTCAGCCAATTGCTTTATTGTTAACTGTATTTTGAGTTTCTTTGTCTTTCATCCACAGCGTGCCTAAGAAGAGGGCTGAAGCTCCGGTCCCTACACTAGCGGTTGAGGTTGTGCAGGCTGAAGCTCCAGCTCTGATTTCAGCGCCGCCCCAAGAGGTGGTTGAGACTGCAGCAGCCCCAACGCTGGCTGTCGTGGTTTTGGACCTCGACACATCCCCATAAGCTCCTGTGGTAGCGCTGGACCATGGGAATGAAGATGTACCAGCGGCGTTAGCCCCGGAGGTTGAAGCTCCGGGCTTGGATGCTGAGATGTTGGATGCTCCGGCCACAGAGCCAGAGGTAGCTGCGATTCCGGCCCTAGAGCCGGATGTTGTTGAAGCCCCAGCAAGCCCCAGCAGTTGAGCTGGTGGTTGGTGAGGTCCCGGCAGTGGAGCCGGGTGTTGACGAAGCTCCGGCACTTGAGCCGGTTGTCGAGGAAGCTCCGGCGGTAGAGCCGGTTGTTGTAGAAGTTCCGGCTGTGGAGCCGGCTGTTGAAGAGGTTCTGGTGTCCGAGCCAGTTGCTGCAGAGGTGTCGGTGCCTGTGCCTATGGTGGTCGAAGCGCCAGCGCCCGGGCCCATGATGGTCGAAGTGCCAGCACCTGAGCGAGCGGCGGAGGAGGCGTCTGCGCTGGAGCCAGAAGTAGCTTCTGCTCCGACTGAACCTTCAACACCCGCTCCGAAAGCGGTGATCCCGGAGGTGGCCACTGCTGAGCTAGGGTGCCAAGATGAAGCTGCTGGCCCCCCGCCTGAGGGGCCAGTTGTTGATGACCTGGCTGCTGGGCCTTCAGACTCAATTCCGGAGGTCGGAACTTCTACTGCAAGTACTTCCTCGGTGGTAGCCGAGGCTATCCCGGAGGACGGCCCTAGTGTCGTGGAAGCTCAGGGGACCGCTCTTGTAGAGTGGGACCCAATTTTTGTCACTAAAGATCCGCTGGAGCCAGTGGAGAGGACCCCGGCAGGTCCGGACCCGATCCCCCTATCGTTGTCTATTGACAACGCCTGCTCCAGTCTTCGCCAGGTCCAGCTGGCTTTCTACCACGACAGCAAGGCCCTCGAGGAGGAGCGCCAAACCCTTAGGAGGTGCCATAACCGACTCCATTTGAGAACAAGATGTTGCAGTCGAGGCTGGCTGACGACAAGGAGTGGGTGCAGAGGGAAAAGGTCCGCCTGGAGTACTGGAGTAAACTGTTGGATGAGAGGGAAATCATGACGCGGACCCTCGACAACCAGTCTCGGGCTATCTATGAGCAAGCCAAGGCTGCAAATAGCGCAGCGGATGATCGCCAGGAAAGGCTCGCCGCCATCCACGATAGTCTCGTCAAGCGCCGGGAGGCTCTTGAAGCGCGGGAGAGACGGCTCGAAGATGAAGAGCAGAAATTCCTGGAGCTGCGGGATGACCTCTTGAAGAGGGAGGAAGTGCTTGTCGAAAAGATAGCTCTGACTGACAAGAGCCTTGAAGAACGCACCAAGAAATTGGAGGAGTGTTGCGAGGAGGAGGAGAAGAAGGCATGGGAGCGAGGGCAAGATCTCTACAAGCAGGAGAATGCCATCGCCGCCAGGGAGAAGAAGGTGTGGGGCCGAGAGAAGGACCTGGTCAACCGCCAGAATGAGATCCACCTCCAGGAGGAAGAGCTCAGTAAACTCGAAAGGCAGGTTGCTGAAAGGATTCAGCAGAATGCCAAAGAGGTGGAGCGTCTTGCTCGGGAGAGCTCGGAGCTTGCGGCGGCCAAAAGATCCTTGGAGGAGATGCGTAGCGCAAGGTTGCGGAGTCCCAACAAGTTTGGGACTTCTTGGGAAAGGCCAACGACGCGCTGACGCCCATGGGCTTCAGTCCTGTGCGTTTGGATGATCCGGAGCCAGAGCTGGACCAGGCATTGGAGGCACTGAGTTCAGCAGGCAACAAGCTTACCAAGATGGGCGATGTCATCGCAAACCAATTGGAAACTGAGGGACAGTCCCTAGCGAAGAACGTCGCAGAGTTTGTTCTGACGTGCTACACCAGCTGGGACCCTCGTTTCCCTCTAGACCCGGTGCTTGAAGGCCCCATCGAAGGAGAGGGTGAAGCCACCTGAGCCAGCGTGTTGGAGGTGGCCCAGAAGGTCGTCCAGTTCTTCCATAGGGTCTAGGACCATCGCTCTGTAGTTCTCGCTTGTATTCTCTCTTCTTCTTCTCCAATTTTGTAATCTCTTGTCTCCATATGAATGAAATCCAAATTTTTGTGAATTCGAATTTCTTTTTTTTGTCTTCAACACCAACTTTGTCTCACTTGGCCCCCTGGTAGATGTACACTATTTGATTGTGAACATGTACCATGAGGATGTAAGGGTTGTTGAAGACTTGTGTGCTTTGAACTTGTAGAATGTTGGTTCGAAGTATTCGATAGTGTAGGCTCCCTGAGGCTGTCGGAGCTTAGTGGCTCCGGCATTGACCATCACCGTAGTTTAGTAGCTCCGGCAGTAGACTCCATCAACGCGTAAAGCATCGATGGTTAGCCCTCTGGGGTGTCGGAGCTTGGCAGCTCCGGCAGTGACCTAAAACGTATTGTGTCAACGTCAGACTCCACTTTAGAGTCTTTCCACCATCTTTACGTTGGCGGCTTGCCCCCTAGCTTTACTAGAACTGAGTAGCTCCAGAGATGCTCGATGTTAATGTTTGAACATCGACCACAAGCCGCCTAGAGGATGTTGGAGCTTATTTATTTTTCCTGCACACTAAAGTCAAGAAAAACAGTAAAATCCATTTCCTATCTATAACTTCATTGCGGCTTACTATTCCCGAGAAAGTTTTAGGTCGAACACAATCCTAAATACAATCAAGAGCGTCGTCTTTTTTCCTTCAGGTTCGATTGTTTCTGGACTCGCCTTACTTCGGCCTGCCGTGGTGTAGGTAGAGTGGCGTACTTAGGGTGCATGACCAGACTAAGTCAATAGCACACTCTGGCCCTAGATTGGCTTGGCGGCATTTAGACAAGTAGACCATAAACAATGTTTGAACCCAGAAGGATAGACGATGCAACTCAAATTGTACATGAACTGGTCGAGCTAAAGTTTCTTAAGAACTGCACAACTTTGTTATAGACAAGAAAGAGAAAAATAAAAAATATTGAGCCTGTACAAAGTAAATGCATGTGGAGTCTGTTTTTACACAATGATGTCTTTCATTATAGGTCCGGGGTATAGGGGAAACAAGTACACTTTTAGGGTACGGAACTAGGCTAAGTGTGTTTCGTTTCTCGTTTGACCCAACGTAGCTAGCTACACTTTTAGTTTTGAGACTATGACAAGTGTTGCATGGACGTTGCGCACCTAGCAGGGTAGGTCCGGCTGCCCTCCCGGAGGAGCTACCCGACTCTGTAAAATGACTTTATAACATACATCACATGTAATTACAGACTCACCTCCGTGATATTAAGCGTAGAACTTACGGAGGTTCTCAATGTTCCAAGGATTTGGGAGAGGTGTCCCATCCTCAGTTGTCAAGCGAACGCATCCGGGACGGGATACTTTGATCACTCGGAAGGGTCCCTCCCAGCTGGGGGAGAGTTTGTTTAACCCTTCTCTGAATTGTATTCTCCGTAGCACCAGATTGCCTTCCTCGAGCTGTCGGCTGTGAACATGCCTCTGGAGATATCGCCAAAGAGCTTGGCGGTATCGGGCATTCCTAACAGCTGCTCGGCACCTTCCCTCTTCAAGGAGGTCAAGGTCTTCACGCCGGAGCTGGTCCTGCATGGCTTCGTCGGAGGTCCAGACCCGGAGCGACCCCAAGGTGATTTCTGGAGGAAGGACTGCTTCAGCTCCGTACACCAGGAAGAAGGGTGTTTCTCCAGTTGACCGGTTTGGAGTTGTCCTGTTGGCCCATAGAGTAGGCGGAAGCTCTTCGATTCAGTTGGCTCCATGTTTTTTCAGGCAACTCATATGTGCGCGTCTTGAGTCCTTTCAGGATTTCTGCATTTGCTCTCTCGGCTTGGCCATTGCTTGCCAGGTGAGCTACGGAGGCATAGCTGACTTGTATGTCGAGGTCTTCGCAGTATCCTTGGAAAGCAAAGCTTGTGAATTGGGTCCCATTATCTGTTATGATTTTGTTTGGGACTCCAAATCTGAATACAATGGACTGCAAGAAGTTGATGGTTGATTGCTTGTTTATTGTCACAACTAGAGTTGCTTCCGGCCATTTGGTGAACTTGTCAATGGCAACATACAGGAACTTGTAACCTTCGACGGCTCTTGGGAAAGGTCCCAAGATGTCCATCCCCCACATAGCGAATGGCCATGTAGGAGGTATCATTTGTAGAGGCTGAGTCGATGTGTGAATTTGCTTTGCATGGAACTGGCATGCTTCGCATTTCTTCACCAGCCCATTTGCATCCTGGAGCACTGTAGGCCAGTAAAAACCATGCTAGAAGGCTTTACCGACCAGCGTGCGGGAAGACGCGTGGTTCCCACACTCGCCTCCATGGATTTCTATGAGGAGCTAGCAACCTTCTTCCCTTGTGATGCATCGCATTAGGACGCTGTTGGCACCGCACCGGTAGAGATCCCCTTCTACCAGCGTGTATCTTTTAGCCAATCTGACTACCCGGTCAGCGGATACATCATCGTCAGGAAGGATATTGTCTTTCAAGTAGCTCCGGATCTCCGAGATCCATGCATCAGAGCTAGATTGAGCATTTGAGTCTTTCGTGCTGGGTTGCTTGGAGCTTCCGGCAGCACCTACGACCCTTGATGGCTGCCATCATCGAGAGTTCGTCAGCTTCAACGTTATGGACACGCTGGACATGGTGGAGATCCAGGACTTCGAAGTCCTTCTGAAGCCTCTGAACTTCAAGGAGATAAGCAGCTAGTTGAGGATTGTTATAGGAGCATTCACCCTTCACCTGTTTAATGATGAGCTGCGAATCTCTCTTTACCAATAGCTGCTTGACACCATATGACAGTGCCACCTTTAGTCCGTAAATGAGTGCTTCATACTCCGCCATGTTGTTGGTCACCTTGAAGTCAAGGTGGACCATGTATTTTACCTTCTCCCTGGTTGGAGCGAGGAGAAGTACTCCAGCTCCAGTCCACTGCTTTTGCATGGAGCCGTCGAAGTAGAGGGTCCAGTGAGGCTCGGTGAAGACTGGAGCCTTGAGTTCCAGCTTCTGATCAACTAGGGCCCCCAGGGTTTGATGGAGAGGGGTCCATGCCACCACAAAGTCCGCCAGTGCTTGACTCTTGATAGCTTGTCTTGGAACAAATTCAAGATCAAATTCGGCCAATTCTGTTGCCCACTTTGCAATATTCCAGTTGAGTTGGAGTTATGCAAGATCGCACGCAGTGGATAAGAGGTCACCACAGAGATCTTGTGAGCTTGGAAGTAATGGTGAAGCTTCCTGGAGGCGATGAGAACTACATAGAGCAGCTTGTGTACCTCTAGGTATCGAGTCTTGGGATCATGTAGTACTTTGCTGATGAAGTACACTGGGCGCTGGACTGTCCGGACCCTCTCGGAGGGGCCCGGAGCTTCCTCTACATCGACCTGGACCCTCCTGGAGGGGTCCGTACCTACTTCGGGGACCTCCGGGTCCTTGCTGGAGGAACCCGGAGCTTCTAGTGGAGCGACCTGGACCCTCCCGGAGGGGTCCTGATCTTCTGGAATAACTCCCTGTAGATCCAAGTCTGGAGGCTGGGACCCAGACTCACCTTCAGGAACCTTCGGACCCTCCCGGAGGGGTCTGGATTGCTGAGCTTGGGATGGTTCTGGTCTCTCCGCAACCAGGACCATGCTGACAACCTCGTCGGTTGCTGAGATGTAAAGCAGTAAGGGATCACCAGGGTTCGGAGCTACCAAGGTTGGTAGAGTGGTGAGGAGCTGCTTTAGCTCCTGGAACGCCTTTTCTGCTTCTTCAGACCATTGAAATGGTCTGGACTTCCTCAATAGCTGGAAGAAGGGTAGCGCCCGTTCCGCCAGTCTTGAGATGAATCGGCTAAGGGCGGCTAGACATCCAGTCAGTTTATGGACGTCCTTGATGCGGGGTGGTGGCCGCATCTCCTCAATAGCTTTAATCTTCGCCGGATTTGCCTCTATGCCCTGGTAGTTTACCAGGAAACCAAGAATCTTTTCGGAGCTAACCCCGAAGACACACTTGTCTGGGTTCAACTTTGTGCGGGTGACCCACAGCTTGTCGAAGACAGCTTGCAAGGTGTCAAGAAGTGACTCCTTGTCCCTGATCTTGACGATGATGTCATCAACATACACTTCCACTACGTCTCTGATGAGCTCTCCAAAGGTTTTGTACATAGCTCGTACAAATGTTGAAGCTGCATTCTTGAGACCAAATGGCATGGCAGTATAGCAGTACAATCCATCTACTGTGATAAAATAAGTATTTTCTTCATCTTCCCTAGACATTCTGATTTGATGGTACCCAGAATATGCGTCTAGTAAACACAGTAATTCAAACCCAGAGGTGGAATCCACTATCTGATCTATTCTAGGTAGTGGGAATGGATCTTTTGGGCATGCCTTATTGAGTGTTGTATAGTCGATACACATCCGAAGCTTCCCGCTGGCCTTGGGTACAACGACTGGGTTTGCCAGCCATTTTGGATGGAAGACTTCTCGGATGAACCCAGCTTCGAGCAACTTCTTCACTTCTTGTCGTATGAAGTTATGTCGCTCTATTGATTGCTTCCGAGGCTTCTGGTGTACAGATAGGGCGTCAGGATAGATCTTCAGATTATGCTCGATCACTTCTCTAGGGATCCCAGGCATTTGCGACGGTTGCCAGGCAAACACGTCGACATTAGCCCAGAGGAAAGTGATGAGCACCAGTTCCTATTTGTCATTCAAACCTCCCGATATATGGGTGGTATGGGCGGCATCGGAACCGATTTGGACGAATTTGACGGGGATGTCGGTGTCGTCGCTTGGTTGCACGCGAGGTGCGGAGGTTGAGCCTCGTTGACGAATGCTTGGGGGTTTTGGAGCTTGTTCCTGTCTGGATTCTTCCTCCTGCGCTGTAGCAAGTGCATGAAGTTCTTCCAGAGCAGTCACTTCAGCAGTGCGGTCTCTGCGGATTTGGAGAACACCAGCTGGCGTTGGCTTCTTCAACACCAGGTAGCCATAATGAGCAGCAGCCATGAACTTGTACAAGGCGGGGCCTGCCCAAAATGGCGTTGAAAGGTAAGTTGATCTGAGCGACGTCAAATATCAACTTCTCAGTGCGATAATTCTCCCTAGTACCGAAGGTCACGAGGAGATTAATGGCACCAAGTGGGGTTATGGCCCCCGAACCTACTCCGGAGAAAGGTCGAGAGGGGTGAAGGTCCGAAGGTCGAGGCTGAAGCTTGATGAAAGCTTCAAAGCTTATGAGGTTCAGCCCCGAACCTCCGTCCACCATTACATGGTGGATTTTAATGTTATTGATGGTCATAGATACTATCAAAGGTAGTTGACCAGCTCCAATCATGTTCCGAGGGCAGTCCGAAGCATCAAAAGTAATGGTGGTGTCCATCCACTTTCGATGAGGTTCCGCCCTGGCTGTAGGAGCTACTGAGGCCATGTCCCGCCGCATGGTCTTGAGGACACGGCGGGAGGTGATGTCCCACGAACCACCAAAGATGGTGTTCATGGTCTTCTGACGCTCATTGTCGGAGACGTCGGAGTCGTCGTCGATGGAGGTGTAAAAGCCTTCAGGACCTTTTTAGGGTCCTGGAAGCCTAACTCCTCTTCAGCCGGAGCTTCATCGACTTTTTGTTTTCCTTCCCTCTGATGGAAAGGAACTTCTTCCTGGCGCTTGTTGTAGCGCTTGGCAAGGTTTTGGACCTCTCGGCAGTCCTCCAAGTTGTGGCCGTTCGACTTGTGGATAGGACACCACACTCTGGAGTTGCCACCGTCTTCAGAGGACGACTGAGGTCGTTTCTCAGGGCGTGGCCCCCGGCCACCCGGAGCTGCAGCGGTAGATGTGCCAGCCAACGGCTTCTTCTTGCCATTGGACTTTTTCTTCTTTTTGCCACCCTCGGAGGTAGTGGCTTCACCTTTGGAGGATTTTTTTCCATCCCCCAGAGGTGGTTTGGAGTGCATTCACGGCCCTCCGCAGCTTTGGCACATTTGTCTGCCAAGCTAAAGAGCTCCGTGATGCTGGTGATCTCCTTGATCGCCAGCTTCTCCATCATCTTCTTATCTCGTACACCCTGTCTAAATGCCACGATAACAGAGGCACTGGAGATAGAAGGAATAGTGTTTCATACTTGGGAGAACTTCTGGATGAATGAGCGCAGGGATTCTCCCCCCTTCTGCACGACTGCAAAAAGGTCCAGTTCGGTGTCTGGCCGGGTGTATGAACTCCCGAAATTGGCGGTGAACAGTTGGCACAATTCCTCCCAACTATTGATGGAGTTGTGAGGAAGGCTCATGAACCAGGACCTGGCGGTCCCAGTCAAGGCCACTGGGAAGTAGTTGGCCATTATGGCCTCGTTACCTCCGGCCGCAAGGATTGCGGTGGAGTAAATCTGGAGAAACTCAGCGGGGTTAACAGTCCCATCAAATTTCTCCGGTAGGTGAGGCCTGAATTTTTGTGGCCATCTGACCATGCGTAGGTGCATGGCCAGGGCAGAATAGCATCCTCCTACTCCCTCAAGAGCAGGACTGTCTCGAGCCTCTCGCCTTTCGCGAGCACGCTCGATATGGACATGACCGTTCTGTTGATGGTAACGGCGATCAAGCTCCGCCCGGAGGTCGTGAGTTGAAAGCCTGGTTACCGTATGAGTGCATTGCGCCCCAGAAGGTAGCGACGTAACTTGCTGTGATGCAGCGCGCCTCCTATTCTGGGAAGCATGCGGACCCAGTCTGCCAGACACGGTCCGGCGCTGCGATGGGGCCTACCCCGAAGGGGGAGGACCTTGGTTGCTGATGCAGTCGGCTGCTGCTGCAACCAGATGTTCCACATCAGCCCTCCACTACTCCATTGCACCCTGGGATGCACCTGGAGGTGGTAGACGTTGGAGGAGACACGCGATGCATGAAGCGCGTGTTTAGGGTTGTTGTTATTCGCCGATGCGGTGACCGACGCTGATGCACCGTCACGCTGCTCAGCTTTACGTGCTTGTGTAGGCGGTGGCGGTGGAGGCATGACCCCTGCTGGAGCCACGGCACCTGCTGGTTGCTACATGTTGGAGGGATTTCCCCCAGCGGGTTGAACAGCAGGGTTGCCTTTGGACGATCCAGCAGTTGAGTTCACCATGCTTGAAATCTCGGGCGTCCCCCTACCTGGCGCGCCAACTGTCGGCGTTTGGATCTGGCAGATCTCCCGACACTACCATTGGTAGATCGAGAAGTTGTAGTTCGGTAATGGACGCGCAGAGATTCAAGAAGGTGAAAGACATGTGTACACAAAGATTTACGTGGTTCGGGCTGCCTGAGCGTAATACCCTACTCCACGAGGTGTGTTGGTGATGTATTAAGTGTGTAAGTCTAGAAGAAGCTTCAGAAGAAGAAGCTTGTCTAGCTCAGGGAGTTCAATCGTGGTCTGGAACCATCCCTTGTGTATCGTCGACCAGTCCTTTTATAGTACAAGGACTGGTCGTTACACCGTTGGCCTGGCCCGACATGTGGCCCCGGCGGTTACACATGCTTGATACACAATTAATGAGGTCAATTACCCTTAATAGCTTGGTAACGGGCCTTAACAGTGTCGTTACCAGTATTAAGGGTCATTCGATCGTTTGTTATTAATATGGTATTAATGACACTTAATCGGGTCTTGAAGTCTTTGATTCCTCCTTGAAGGTCCGGAGCTGTTGGAGGGTCCACCAGTTTGATTGTTGAAGTCGAAGGTCCGACGGTCGCACGTGGCAGTTCCGGAGCTTACCGTCGTGGACGGGTAGGTCCGGTGCTACTGGACACGTGTCAGTACCAGAGCTTCCCTCTGTCTGGGGTTAGGTCTGGGGATGCCATACTGGAATCTAGTCCGGAGCTTTCCCATGTGTGGGCGATAGCTCCGGTCTTGTGATATACGTGGCGGTCCTGGGACTAACTATGTCGGGGAAGCATGTCCGGTTATACCTGATATGTGGGGCTTTCAAAGGTCTTCAAATCTGGTAGATGGAGTTTCCTTGTGATCTTTGCAATCCCAAGGGATATCCGGTACAGAGGGTACCGACAGTTCGGTTTTCCAAAAACTGAATTTTCTAAAAAAAACGAACTGAGTTTCTCCAGTTAACCGAATGCCCACCCTTAGCCGCACCCTCTTGGCGGCAGGTAATTTTTTTTTGCTTTTTGCTAATTCTTTTAATTGTTAACTTGTAATTTGTAGAGTTATGTTAATTGTAAAACAATCAAATAAAAATTTTATGATTGATTAACCTATAGAATTAAGAGTTAATGATTAATTAAATAATAGTGGCTCATGATAGTAATTAGGTACTAATTACCCGATGTGTGAAAGGAATCTGAAATTGAGACAGGCCCTATATATCTATAGTACTACATGATTGAGAAAAGTAATCTGAACGATCGAACTAATGGCACCGCGTATACACGCAATACAAGACAATCAACTTTACCCTTGTCGCTTTGTTGCAGTATTTGTCCAAATACACTATGCATGCAGAATAAGATTTTAAAAAATATATAAATTACTTTTTATACGAATTACAACTATTCACTCTAAAAGAAAAAGCACTCTTGATTCTCAAAACTAAATTATGAGCGGTAACCAAAGGTGAAATGCGGCCTCCCATTGTATAGGTAGTTAGGTTAGTCAAGAAATAGCATCAAATTTATATCAGGAATGCTATCGCTAGATAGTTGATATCAAAATATTATACATTTTTGAATCATAGGTCCAGGGCAGCTATGGAGAATTACAAAAGACGTTTCTCTCGAGACAAATCATGAGTAGCATTTTCAGGCCCAGCCTATCATCCAGAAAGATAATTATAGTTTGGGTTTGACCACGTAAATGGCACGTGTAGAAAATTATTGCTATATCATAATACTACCATTTGTTACTCAACTCATCAACCAAACAAATTCAAACAATTCAAATTTATAGTACCCTCGCTCTTATTCTTGTAGCCCGTGGCTTAACAATGGCAGTTTATGAAGAATGAGGCCAACGGCTAGTTACGTACTACTCTAATTTAAAAATAACGGCTAGTGACTACTGACTGATACAATAATATCTGACAATCCAACAATCTGGTGTCATGTAACATCGTTTTATCAAAACAGCAACTGATTTGGAACAGTAAAAACGCAAACTGTTCAGAAACGTTCACCTGGCATGATATGATGGATCACATGAAGCACATGTGGTGAAAGAAAACTGCATGAAATAATAAGGGAAATTTAATTGCTGGCTGTCCTCAAATTTTGTAACTGACACCACCAAGATTAAGGGACCCGCAGAAGAAAAATCTAAGGACAAACCGCCTTAAACATAATAAGCACCAGCAATAGCATAAAAAGGGTGAGAAACATAAATAGCCCCATTCTCCTTGCTACCATCTACAATGCTGTCAACATGATGGCGCAGCCACACCTGAAACCTTTTGCTTTCTTCGTTTCTCTCTCTTCTCTGTAACCAGCAGATGGAATACATATTAGTCTGAAAGATATCATTACAGGAATTCCGATCAATTACGTCAGTCGGGGCCGACGTAATTACTACAGGAATCCCGATCAATTACGTCAGCCGGGGCCGACGTAATTAAGGCCTAAACCGACGTAAGTTACTTAATTGCATCGGTTTTCAGTTAATTACATCAGTTGCCGGCCGGCGAAACGGTTTGGACGTAATTAAGGTAACTTACGTCGGCCGCCGACGTAAGTTACTTACTTACGTCTGCCATGCTGGAGGCCGACGTAGGTTACGCTTAAATTACGTCGGTTGCGGGTCCCGGCCGACGTAAGTGTTCGTTTATTGCTGTCGGACATATAACTTACGCCGGCCTCCGACGAAAGTAAGGTAACTTATGTCTGTTTCTACTGAATGACGTAAGTTATATAACTTTCGTCGGTTGACTAATGTAAGTTAATGTGATCGACGTAAGTATTCGCGTTTCCTATTAGTGTATTGACTGATAGAAAGTGGTTTACATCGTAGGTAGACAAGATTACAAGACTGTTTGCTAGATGTCGGGGCATGCATCGTCACAAATTGGGCTTTTACATTTTGAAAGGGTCTTGTTCTCCGATATCTTTCCAGCATTAATAAGCTTAAGATTATTCACGTACCTTGGACCATTTCCTTTATCTATTACAGAGTGAAATTTGCAAACTACATTATCAATTACTCTAAGTTCAATTTTCTGTAAGTGCGAATTTCAAGTTGAATTCTACAATACTAAATGCTGATACTCTACAGAGTAACTTATGAATACCAAACTTGAGGCACAAATAAAAAAATAAGAGAGAAGAACATGATGTCGGTCTATGAGGTCCAGTTCACAGTCGTTTATTTAGGCATCCAACTATTATTGGAATTTGGCCCATTTGAGTGTGGCCCATTCAGCTGAAATTCCAAAGTAATGTGGCTGTTGGTTATAGTCCCATACTGCTAGTTCATGGTGGTGCAAACCAACTTATATAGTAGCCCTCATACCCATGGCTGAATAGAGAAAGGAAAAATGAGGGGCCTGGCTATATGTACTCACACACACGCACGCGCGCGCATATCTGCGATTTTTCGCGTGTTATTCCGCATGACTTGTGACTTGCGATACGCGATCGTGGCGTGGCTGCATTGAGTGTATTTTTGCCACTTGTATCCTTTACAAAATTTGAACCGTTATGCACTAATAGAGAATTAGTGCGCGATTTAATGCCATAAACGTTATTAACTTGACGAGCAATTAGTGGACGTTGTTAATAAGGAAACGGCTCCTAGAGGGCAGTCGTGCCTATATCAGGCCCTGGAGACATTCAGGTTCTAACACACACAAATATTCTCTTCCATCTATTCTTCTTCCTTTTGGAAAGCTGTGCTTGGTCTTTGAGCTCCCAAAACTTCATCGACCCTCTTCCTTGGCATGCACCGAGGAGAAGGGTGAGAGGTATCTTCGAACCTTTGTCGTCGTGAAGCCTGCACGAGGGATGACGATAAGGTTTCTGGGCAGCGCATCTACGCGACCGCTCGAAGCTGTTTTTGACATTGATCTACTCTGCTACATCGATGAACCCAAAGTGAGTTCATATGTTTTCACTAGTCTTTATTGTGTTGATCTACCTACTGCTCTGTAGAGTACGTGATGCAGTTTTGAATATCTATGAAACTTGCCTCAATTTAGAATCTGGACTTAGAATAATACGCAATTTTCTAACATTCCAGAAACCTTATAGCTGCGTTTATTCTATTATTCTAGCAATGACTCGTGCTTCAGATGCAATGAAACCTGAGAGGTTCGGAGGTGCTGAAAATTTTCATTGATGGCAGACTAAAGTCAAATTTTGGCTTATGTCGATGGGGCTATGGTGGGTGATTCCCCAGTAATGCCATTCATGGTTGACCAGACCGCCAGCTATCCAACAGCGCGTGACTCCGCTCTTGGCTGCATCTTAACCCTTTTGGATGATAATCTCTATGATGTGTATATGAATTACACAGACCCCAAAGAGCTGTGGGAAGCACTAGAGCGTAAATATGACATCTTTGAAGACGGTCGCTTGTTGTACACTTGTGAGCAATTCTTTGATTTCAGCATTGATGCTGCAAAATCTATTGTTGTCCAAGCTCACGAGATACAGCTGCTGGCCGGAGAGATTGCAAGTTTGGGACGTGCCTTGCCTGACAGATTTGTGGCAGCAGGGATTATTGCCAAACTCCCTGCTTCATGGAGGGATTTTGCCACAAGCCTGAAACACAAGAGGGAAGATATCTCTATTGAGAATCTGATTATAACCCTCGATGTGGAGAAAAAAGCAAGGGTAAAAGACACCCCTCACACATCTGCTGCTGCAGAGAATGGTGCTAGTGCAAACATGATACAGAAAAAGGTCAACCACAAAAATAACAACAAGGGTAAGATGCAAACTGGTGGTAAAGCTAAGAAAACTACTAACTTCAAAAAGAAGGAAAATGAGAAAGACAACAGGGCATGTTTTGTATGCGGCAAAGAAGGGCATATTGCAAAAAACTGTCGCTACCGCAAAATCAAAGATGATGAACAGCAAAAGAGAGTTGTGAATGTGACCATTGGCAAAAACAACGGCAGTGTAGCCGATCCTTCTAGGTATGGTAATTTACTATTTGTTTTTTTAGCTATACAATCCTCAGATTGGTGGGTTGATACAGGTGCAAATGTTCATGTGTGTCCTGATTTGTCTTTATTTTCTTCTTACCAGGGAACGCAGTCTTCCACCATCTTGATTGGAAATGGATTAGTTGCTTCTGTTCTTGGTGTTGGTACAATCGAACTGAATCTTACTTCAGGGAAGACTGTCCATTTGAAGAACGTGCAACATGCTCCAACAATAAACAGGAATCTGATTAGTGTTATCTCGTTATGTCAAGATGGTTTTAAGTTAGTATTTGAGTCAAATAAAGTTGTAATTTCTAAATTTGGTAACTTTATTGGCAAAGGCTATGTGAGCGGAGGCTTGTTCCGCCTAAGTACTCTTGATATGAATTATCATTTGAATTTTGCATCTGTGATTAATGAAGCTTGTGAAGCTGATGTTTGACACTCACGTTTTTATCATATTGGTTTTGGCACCATTGGTAGAATGTCCAGATTAGATTTTATTCCTAAGTTTAATATTGTCAAAGGATCAAAGTGTCAATCTTGTGTGCAAGCAAAACAACCTCGAAAACCATTCAAAAGTTTAGAGGATAAGAGAGACTTGGCACCTTTATATCTTATTCATTTTGATTTGTGTGAGATGAATGGAATATTGACTAAAGGAGGCAAGAGATATTTCATGACTTTTATAGATGATGCTACTCGTTTTTTGTTATATTTATCTTCTAAGAACTAAAGATGAAGCTCTACATTACTTTAAAATTTATAAGGTCGAGGTTGAGAACCAACTTGAGAGGAAAATCAAACGGTTGCGTGATGACCGTGGCGGAGAGTATACCTCAAATGATTTCTCTCAGTTTTGTACTGAACATGGTATTATCCATGAAGTGGCACCACCATGTTCACCTCAATTGAATGGGGTAGCTGAAAGAAAAAATTGAACTCTAACAGATTTGGTAAACACTATGTTAGAGAGCGTTGGTATGTCCTATGATTGGTGGGGGGAAGCTATTTTGACAGCAAATTTTGTCCTGAATAGAGTAGTGACTAAAAACAGAGAAGTCACTCCATATGAAGGATGGAGTGGAAGGAAACCCAATGTCAAATTTTTGAGGACTTTGGGCTGTTTGGCAAAGGTTAATCTACCTGAGCCGAAAAAGAGAAAGCTTGGCCTCAAAACAGTATATTGTGTATTCTTGGGATATGCACATAACAGTACGGCCTATAGATTTTCAGCAGTTAAAACTGATACTCCAGAGCAAAATGTGAATACTATCATGGAGTCAAGAGATGTTTCATTCTTTGAGAATATATCTCCAATGAGAGCAGTAGGTAGCACATCTTATAGTGAGAATAATCATAGTCATACAACTACTCCTGAGGATTACACACCACCTCAATCAAACGACAAAACACACACACCATCCAAAGAAGATAACAATTTAGTCGATCCTGAATCTCCTCGTAGGAGTAAGAGACAAAAGATTGCGAAATCTTTTGGAGATGACTTTATTGTTTATCTTGTAGATGATGTGCCCAATACTCTTCAGAGGCATATGCTTCTCCAGATGCAGAGTTTTGGAAAGAGGCAGTCCGTAGTGAGATGGACTCCATCATGTCAAATGGGACTTGGGAGATCACTGATTGTCCAAGTGGGTGTAAACCAATTGGCTGTAAGTGGAACTTCAAAAAGAAATTGAAGCCAGATGATACTATTGAGAAGTACAAGGCTAGGCTTGTGGCCAAGTGATTTACACAAAAAGAAGGAGAGGATTTCTTTGACACATACTCTCCTGTTGCCCGAATTACCACCATTAGAGTATTGCTAGCGATAGCTTCTTCCTATGGTTTACTTGTCCATCAAATGGATGTAAAAACGACTTTCCTTTATGGAGAGTTAGAGGAAGAAATATATATGCAGCAACCAGATGGTTATAAAATTCCTGGGCAAGAGAATAAAGTGTGTAAATTAATAAAATCCTTGTATGGTATTAAGCAAGCACCCAAACAATGACATGAAAAATTCGACAACACTCTAACATCAGTCGGATTCAGCGTGAATGAGGCAGACAAGTGTGTGTACTATCATTGTGGTGGGGGTCAAGGAGTAATATTGTGCTTGTATGTCGATGACATATTAATTTTTGGAACAAGCACAAGCGTGATTGATGAGATCAAATCTTTCTTGTCTGAATGTTTTGACATGAAAGACTTGGGACCACCAGATGTAATTCTGAATATAAAGTTGATTAGAAGTGAGGATGGAACCACTCTAAAGCAATCTCACTATGCAGAGAAAATTCTTTCTCGCTTTGGCTTTGATAATTGCAAAGTCTCTCCAACTCCCTATGATGCATGCATCAAGCTTCAAAAATTTATGGGAGAGGGAAAAGATCAACTGAGATATTTACCAATAATCGGTTCCCTTATGTATCTAGCTGGTGCCACGCGACCTGATATCTCCTGTGTTCTGAGAAAACTCAGTCGGTTTACATCAAACCCAGGAGATGATCATTGGAAGGCACTTGAACGAGTGTTGCGCTATTTGAGAGGCACAACCTCGCTTGGAATTCACTAGACGGAATATCCACTAGCGTTGGAGGTATATAGTGATTCCAATTGGATCTCAAATACGGATGAGATGAAATCCACGAGTGGCTATGTGTTTACACTTGCTGGTGGTGCAGTTTCGTGGAGGTCTTGTAAATAGACTATATTAACAAAGTCTACTACAGAGGCTGAACTTGTAGCTTTAGAAACAACTACCAATGAGGCTGAATGGCTAAGAGAGCTATTGATGGACTTACCTTTTGTTGAAAAGCGGGTACTGCCTATCCTAATGTATTGCGATAACCAATCAGTGCTAGCTCAGGTTATGAATACAAAGGATAATTCAAAGTCCAACAAGCACATCAAGCGTAAATTGAAATCTGTCACAAAGATGAAAAACTCCGGAGTTATAGTTGTGAGCTATGTGAAAAGTGCAAATAATCTAGCAGACTCCTTCATAAAAGGATTATCACGGAATGTGATTTTCGTGATGTCTAAGAACATGGGTATGAGGCCCACTTGAAGTTACATCACAACGGTAACCTGTCCTTTTGATCAGAGATCCCGTGATTTTGGTACTAAGAAAAACAAGTTGACTGATGTAACCAAATAGTACATTATAAATAAATAATTTACCCATGTTCAAATGACACCAAGTACTCTTTACTGTATGGAAGGTTGGCACAAATAAAGCCTTAATGTTTTCTGTTGTAAAGATATTAGCCTACAAGATATCTTGAAGGAAAACACCTACTTGAGCTTAACTATAGGTCGCAGTTCGTGAGAATAGGACGTTCTCATAAAGGCTCATAAGAAGATACGGAGCAGACCATTAACGCTCCAGATAGGTGAGATTGTCTGACAGCCTAGTATCAGTTCTGATTTCAAGTGAAATCTTTATGCACAAGGCTGAGAAGTCAAGGCATAGTCCATTCTTCAGCTGTGGAAAGATAAATCTTGTTATTGTAGTTATAAGTTCAACCCGTACGAGACTCATACCGAAAGACTGATATATAAAACAATACTACATCAAAATGATCTTTTATTCTTTATTCCTTGCTTTGAAATTGGTGGGGAATTTTTGGAATTTGGCCCATTTGAGTGTGGCCCATTCAGCTGAAATTCCAAAGCAATGTGGCTGTTAGTTATAGTCCCATACTACTAGTGCATGGTGGTGCAAACCAACTTATATAGTAGCCCTCATACCTATGGCTGAATAGAGAAAGCAATAGTGAGAGGTTTGGCTATATGTACTCACACACGCGCGCACGCTTGTTTCCGCTATTTTTCGCGTGTTATTCCGCGTGACTTGTGATTTGCAACACGCGACCGTGGCGTGGCTGCATTGAGTATTTTTGTCACTTGTGTCCTTTACGGAGTTTGAACCGTTCTGCACTAATAGAGAATTAGTGTGTGATTTATTGCCATAAACACCATTAATTGACAAACAATTAGTGGACGTCATTAACAAGGAAACGGCTCTTAGAAGGCAGTCGTGCCCACACAAAATTTTCTTCCATCTATTCCTCTTCCGTTTGGAAAGTTGTGCTGTGGTGTTTGAGCTGCCAAAAATTCACCAACCCTCTTCTTTGGCGTTCACCGAGGAGAAGGGTGAGCGGTGTCTCCGAACCTTTGTCGTCGTGAAGTCTGCATGAGGGGCGGCAATAAGGTTTCTGGGAGCGCATCTGCGCGACCGCTCGAAGCTGTTTTTGATATTGATCTGCGCTGCTACATCGACGAACCCAAAGTGAGTTCATATATTTTTGCTAGTCTTTACTGTGTTGATCTACCTACTGCTCTGTAGAGTACGTGATGCAGTTTTGAATATCTGTGAAACTTGCCTCAATTTAGAATCTGGATTTAGAATAATACGAGATTTTCTAACAACTATCGTCATCTTGTTCTAGACAATAGGACTGTGAGTGTCTGTATTTGTATTCTGTTGCAACAAAGTTAGTCATAACAATTTTTACCCATTGCCTTTCGTCTGTGTATCATCTCAAAGTGATGGTAAGAAAATGGAAATGACAGATTACCAACTTCATCTATGAGAAATTGTCCCAGAGATTACCAACTGCTGAAGAATATTTTTTTGTTAGCAGGTTGCTATTCTGATCCCTTTATCCCTGACATTTTATTCAAGTTGAATCAAGGTGCTTTAAAAGATAATTTCATCTTTGCTACTCCACACCTATTAGTCGTGTCCTGTTATCCCTTCAGGTAATAAATCAAACTTTTCTTTTATCGCGACAATATTCTGAACCATGTAAAGCACCACATTGTTTGTTATCACATCCTTCTACATGGTACTGTATTGCAAAAAGCCTGTCATGATATAAATAATCACCAAAATAAGCATGAGAATGTATCAGGATTTCAAAGCAAGGTATCTACTATCTATTTAACGGCAGCGACTGGAATGCAATCAGGAAATTTGATGTAATCATGGAATCAACAACTATTTGACATATGTTTCATAAAAGAATTTTGTCTTGGGTTTATGAGTATGTATACCAATGCAAACACTCTGGAAAAGAGATCGTAGTGCTTAAGCTGGATTTTAGCAAAGCCTTTGACACTATTGAACATGGTACCATAGTCTATATGAGTCAAATGTTCGGCTTTCCAAATAGATGGATTATTGCTTGGCGAAATAATATCCTAAGCTCCAGTACTTCTTCCATTCTCCTGAATGGAGTTCCGGGGTAACCTTTTCAGTACAAGGAGATCCGCTTTCTCCTCTTCGTTATGTCATTGCTGCAGAGCTGTTGCTATATGTCATAAAAAAAGGCTTCTCAACTGAATCTACTCTCATGGACATTTCATCATGGATCGTCCTTTGGATCTTTTCCTGTTGTGGAGCATGCTGACGAACACACTACTATTCCTGAAAGCTTCACGAACAGAGCTATTTTGTTTGAAAGGCACCGTACAACCCTTCTCCATGTCTACAGGGCTCCGGGTCAAGTATATAAGTCTTGCTTAATTCGGATAAATATCAGCAAATTGGATGCCTCAAACTCGGCAGGGGTCTTTGGATGCCAACTTGACAGTTACCCTCTTCCATACCTTGGTCCCCCTCTTAGCAGTATTAGACCAAGATTCAAACATTACTCCCCTATCATGAATAAAGTGGAAAAGAGGCTCACTGCGACATCTCATTTACTAAATCAAGCAGGACACGCTTACAAATAGTCAACTCACTTACAAATAGTCAACTCTATTTTGTCCTTTTTACCAACATATGCAATGTGCACAATTTTTTTTTTACTTTAGGTCTAAGACAGAAAGAAGCATGTGGTTTGCAACTAGTTTCGGAGAGCTCAAGAGTTGAACGGTTACAAACCTTTGTCAAATCCTTTCAAACCTTTATATTGTCTTTTGTTTTTCCCGTCATATCCAAGCATGTGCTTATGATGCATTCGCCAATGTTACGCTCCTGGTGCATGACATCAATGTTATGCATTAGAATTAATAACTTCATATACGGTAGCTCCTATAGTGCAAATATATGAGTCCAATTGTAGTCCTCTCCATAACCAACAAAATATTCAGGACGGTCTTCATCTAGCACTAGTTTGTTTAAAAGTTTAGCAATCTTTGATATGTTCAAACGTTAGAGTGGTCCTTTTGTGACAATAGTATTCTTACTAAAAGCATTTCTCTGTTGCCTAAACATATGATTGAAAGGTAACCAACGTCTATGGCAATCAAAGTAGAATATCTTGTCACCATGAATGAGACGAAAACATTTCGTGTCCAAAGCACATATCGGACATGTCAAACGGATATGACTGCTCCAGCCAGAAAACATGTCGTATGCTGGTAAATCATGAACAAACCATAAGTATGAAACTCGAAGGTTAAATTTCTATTTTTTGTAACAGTTGTACGATTTGATTCCTGTCCATAACATTTTCAACTCTTTAATCAACAACTTCAACATCACCTAGAGTCATGAACCAGGATGATCCAATCCAAGTACGATAAGGAAAAGGACATGAACTCATACTTCATACAAAGATATGGTAGTAAGTTGTACGGAATAACGAACACTGGCCAACAAGAGTAGGATGTGACGTTTTTACTAAACGGTGAGAAACTTTTTGCACCAACCCGATGCGAAAATTTCTCGCATCATTGGCGAAATCTAGATTGGAGTGGTCAAACGCCTTCCATGCCTCACCGTGGGATAGGTGCATCATCATTATGTTGTTCTCACATACAATTTCTTTGTGCCACCTCATTTGCTTGGTTGTTCTTTTTGAGAGAAACAAGCACTTCAATCGAGGTATGACACGCAGGTAGCGAAGCATTTTAAGCATTTGTGCCACCTCATTTGCTTATGTGCGACTTGAGTTATTACATTTGCACATTCGTCATTAGCAACTTCGACAAATCTCAGTTTACCACAGTTTAAGCATTTGTTCTCGTTGGCATGCTCTTTCCAGAAAAACATACAGTTGTCTGGGCACACATCAATCCTCTCATTCATACAAAGACCAAAAATCAATTTCTTGGATTGATACATATCTTTAGACACTTTATGGAGCTATAGAATAATATAGCTGATCAATTTGATGTGATCATTGTAGAAGTTATTGGAGAAGAAATATTAAGACTTAATTGCCGTAAGTCTAGTCATGAAAATGAGAAGGGTCACTACGGTGTGTTCATGAAGCAACTCTTCTGAAGCTTTGAGAAGCTTGAAAAATCTTCAACCTTCATTGTAGGAGGATCCTCCATCAATTTGGGATTTATAGCTTCAAGCATCTCATTCGTCTTATCACTCCCGTGCTATCAGCCTCCTTTCGATCTTCTACGACTTGAGAAGTTGTCTTGCTCTGAAAGGTCCACACCTTATAATGTTGTATGAAACCATTTTGACACAAGCATTGAGCATCAATGTCACATTATCGAGACACTTTGAATTCAGGCATCTGCTACATGGTCACCACACTTACTGTTATTTGACAATGGAAAAGCTTGTTGTATAAAAGCATCTCTCTTGGTGAACCACTCCTATGAGTGACTCCCATTTTTTTCTCAACCAGTATACATCCAAGTGCGGTCTTCAGCCATGTTTGAGGCTATACCTTTGTAAGGATCGAAACGCCCAAGAGGGGGGGGGGGGGGGGGTGAATTGGGCTTTCTTTCAAATTTTAAAGCAATTAAAAACGAACTACTTAAGCCCAATTCCCAATGCGGTTCTAACTATGCAATCAACGTAGATATAACTTGTGAAGTAAAGATTGCATAATGTAAAGAGTGGGAGAGAAATGCAAACGCTAGGGGACACGAAGATTTATCCCGTGGTTCGGCAAGATCGCAAGGATCTTCCTACATCCACGTTGTGGCACCCACTGAAGGGTTTTGCCACTTCCAATGTCACCAAGACAATGGGGTCTTCACTAATCTTCTCCGTTCGCCATCTCGGCCCCCATGAGGTATGGTTTCGGTGATTAATGACAACCGTTAGTGATTACTAATGAGTTTGTGGATGCGAGGTCTCACGTAAAACAAATCAAATGTAATGAATCATCTCTCATATCTTCTACTGCTCATTGGATACAAATGGAGACCCCTCAACGATATATTCTAAGGGTTTATTCGATTTTCATGAAGAATAAATGAAGAACTCATTCAACGACGTTATTCTATCAAAATTGGCAACACAAGAAGATTAACATTCATCAGAAGAACAAGTCTAACAATTGTCAAAGAGGTCACTCGAGAAGATTCCAAAATATCAACTCAAAACAACTCGAAGCAAACAAGTTTAACTCACCGGATCATCCGATGTCTTGCAAAATGACTACATCGGTCGAGTTTGAGTTTGCAGAAGAAGAAGACCTCAGAGCCAAGTACACACCGGATCATCCGATGTGAAGGAAGTGGCACATCGGTTGAATCCAACAGAAGGGATGATCTTTGAGTAATTCTGGAGAAGTACACACCGGATCATCCGACGATCAATCCAAGTGTACATCGGTCCAATTCAACAGAAGCTATTATTTCTGGACCAAGTCTAAAGATCTACTCACTGGTTCATCCGATGATGAAGTGGATGTTACATAGGTCGATCAACGGTCATATCTGACACAGTGATGTCAGCAAATTGAAATCGACCGATGCTCAATAAAGGGGTGCATCGGATCATCCGATGTTAACAGTAAAGTTAATCAGCCTACTTTTCCAACGGCTAATTCGGGAAGGCTGGCTATTTAAACCCCTCCAACCAGTCATTTCGATATGTCTTGATCACCTGAAGCCAACTACACATCCAAGAGCATTCAAGACTATAGAGCATACATTTCCACACTTTTAGATCATTTGTAATAGGCTAGAGAGAAGCTTGTGTGCATTCTTTCTTTGTGATTGAACTCTCTATGCTAGTGAGAAGTTGAAGAAGATCGTTCCGGAGCTTGCCAAGGTGTGTGTGGAAGCCCGGAACATCGAAGGTTGTACAAGGCTTGAGCTCCACCTTGCTGGAGATGGCGAACGGAGAAGATTAGTGAAGACCCCATTGTCTCGGTGACATTGGAAGTGGCAAAACCCTTCAGTGGGTGCCACAACGTGGATGTAGGAAGATCCTTGCGATCTTGCCGAACCACAGGATAAACCTTCGTGTCCCCTAGCGTTTGCATTTCTCTCCCTCTCTTTACGTTATGCAATCTTTACTTCACAAGTTATATCTACGTTGATTGCATAGTTAGAACCGCATTGGGAATTGGGCTTAAGTAGTTCGTTTTTAATTGCTTTAAAATTTGAAATAAAGCCCAATTCACCCCCCCTCTTGGGCGTTTCGATCCTTACAATTGGTATGAGAGTGAGGTTGCTCATAGGATCATTATAGCTTCACCGCTAGAGAGCAAAAATGGCCAAGGTTGGGGGTTCGGTTCATATCTTCGAGGGCAAGAATTTTGCCTATTGGAAAGCACGTATGCACGCTTACCTTGAGGCTATTGCCCCCAAAGTTTGGGAAGCGACTCATGCGGGATTTGGAGAACTTAACTATGTGGGTGATCAAGTTAAGTGGGATGCTAAGGCTAGGAATGCTATTTATGAATGCATAAGTCAAGATGTCTTCTCTAGGATTGCTAGTAAGGAGAAAGCTTGTGAAATCTGGGCTTGCTTGATAGAAATCCATGAGGGCTCATCTCATGTAAAGGAACTTAAATATCACATGCTCAAATCTAAATATGATGAATTTAAGATGCTTCCTCATGAAAATGTTAATGATATGTTTTCATGCTTAAATATTTTTATTGAGGAAATTAATGCTCTTGACATTGCGTCTCTTGGCAAGGGACTTATTAACCGCAAGATCCTCATGCTCCTTCCCAAGCCGAAGTACAACATCATCAACTCCATGCTCCAAAAGGAATCACTTGACAACATTGAAGTTTTGGAGCTCATTGGAGAAATACACGCTCATGAGATGAGTGTACTTGGGATGATGGAGCAATCATCATAAAAAACAATTGCTCTAAAGCCTCCACCAAGAAAGCAAGCTTCAAGAAGAAGAAAGTGGTTGAGCCTAGCTCAAGTGAAGAAGAGCAAGCATCAAGTGAAGATGACGGTGATGAGCCTGCCTTGATGATGAGAAAGTTCTCACGCTTGAACTCCAAGATCACCAAAAAGGGCTACACCTTTGATCCCAAGAAGAAGGCATTTCTACCAAGAAGAGACGATCGCAAGATATGCTACAATTGTGGATATCAAGGCCACATATCCTATGATTGTCCAAAACCGAACAAAAGGAGAGAGAACCACAAAGGAAAGCAACGCAAGCTTGAAGAAAGTGATGATGATGAAGAAGAAGCTAAGCCCAAACCAAGAGCCTTTGGGAAGAAGAAGCAAGACAAGGGCAAGAAGGCAAGACTCTTCCCAAAGAAGAAAAGTGGTCCACAAAAGGTGTTTATGTGTGAGGCAAATGAATGGGTCACCGACGAAGAAACAAGTGATGAAGAGAGTGAAGAAGAAGAAGAAAGCTTGGCCGGCCTTGCCATTGCCAACCATGATGACTCACCTCTTCCTCCGCCACCCATGTGCCTCATGGCTAAAGGTAACACCAAGGTATGTGACGACTCTAGTGATGATGAGCTTTCCCCCGATGATTTAACTTCTTTGATTAATGAATATCATGCTATCATTAAGAGAGAAAAGAGTAAGGTTAAAACTCTTGAAGAAATTCGTGCTAAACTTGAGAGTGCTAACCTTGATTTGCTTGACAAGCATGAAAGAATACTTAAAGAGCATGACACGCTCAAATCTCATGTCAAGAAAATTGAGGAAGAAAATGCTAAAATCAAGGTAGACAATGATGAGCTCAACATAGCACACCAAACTCTCTTGGAGGAGCACAACAAGCTAACTCAAGAATACCAAATACTTAACATTGCTCATGACATGCTTGATCAAGAGTTAAAAGATGCAAAGAAACAAACTCTTAATGATAATATATCCATTACTTCGCATGTATCTAATGTCTTGGACAAGTCTTTGTCTTTGAAAGCTAATGCTAGGGAGAAGGACTTGTTGGAAGAAATTGAGAGTCTCCGCACTAGTGTGGCTATACTTTCAAAAGGTGAAGTCAAGCACAAGGAAATCCTCTTCCAACAAGCAAAAGCCTTCAACAAAAGAGGACTTGGATCCTTCCCGGTGCCCAACAAAGGAAAGGTGCCCTCACCGGAGCTTAGAACAAGCTTCATCAAGGAAGTTGGTTCTTATTGCCAACATTGTGAGGTCACCAGTCACCACACAAGGGAGTGTCCTCTTCCTAACCGACCTTCACCTAAATTGCCTACTAACTACAAATCTATTTTCAATGATCGCTATTATCTTCTTAGTAAAGTGAATGGCAAGGTGAAAGCTAGGTTCATTGGCAAAGACATGAAGAGCATGAAGGGGAAGCTCCCCAAGCAACTTTGGGTCCCAAAGACACTTGTATCTCACATACAAGGACCTAAGTTGGCTTGGGTGCCTAAAGTCAAAAATTAACTTCATGTGTGTAGGTGAACTACAAAGCAGGAGGAAAGCATTGGGTACTCGATAGCGGGTGCACTCAACACATGATCGACAATGATGGTATGTTCACCACCATATAAAACCCCGGTAATCATGAACAAGTCACTTTTGGTGACAATTCTAAGGGTAAGGTAATAGGATTAGGTAAAATTGCTATCTCTAATGATTTATCCATTTCTAATGTGTTGTATGTTAAGTCGCTTAGCTTTAATCTACTTTCCATTGCACAACTTTGTGATCTTGGACTAACATGCACATTTAGCAAAAATGATGTTGTTGTGAGTAGTGAGGCAAGCAAAGAGCTAATCTTCAAAGAGTTTCGGCATGGACATCTCTACTTAGTAGACTTCTCCAACAAGAATGCTAGCCTAACCACTTGTCTTTTCACTAAGACAAGCTTGGGTTGGCTATGGCACCGACGCATAGCACACATTGGAATGAGCAAACTCAAGAAGTCATTCAAGCTTGGGATGGTGACCGGCGTGAAGGATGTGACGTTTGAGAAGAACAAGCTTTGTAGCGCTTGTCAAGCCGGGAAGCAAGTTGCTTCACACCACCCAATGAAGACAATGGTGTCAACCTCCAAGCCACTTGAACTACTCCACATGGACCTCTTCGTACCATCCACATACCAAAGACTTGGCGGTAACCTCTATTGTCTTGTTATAGTTGATGACTACTCTCGCTATGCTTGGACTCTATTTTTAGGTGACAAGAGTGAAACTCCGGAAGTGTTCAAGATCTTCACCAATCGTGCTCAAAGGGAATTCCAACTTCCCATTATCAAGGTCCGGAGTGACAACGGCACCGAATTCAAGAACTACAACATTGGGGAGTGGTGTGACCGTGAAGGTGTGAAGCATGAATTCTCCGCCACATACACTCCTCAACAAAACGATGTCGTTGAGAGGAAGAACAAAACCCTCATCACTCTTGCAAGAGCAATGCTTGATGACTACGGCACGTCGGAGAAGTTTTGGGCCGAAGCAATCAACACGGTGTGCCATGCCGCAAACAGGGTCTATCTTCACCGACTACTCCAAAAGACCCCATATGAGCTTCTCATTGGGAGGAAGCCCAACATCTCCTACTTTAGAGTCTTTGGGTGCAAATGCTACATCTACCGCAAGAAAAGGCTCAGTAAGTTTGAAATAAGATGTGATGTTGGCATTTTTCTTGGTTATGCATCAAACTCAAAAGCATATCGAGTATTCAACCAAACCTCCGGTCTAGTTGAAGAAAGTTGTGATGTTGAGTTTGATGAGACTAATGGCTCCCAAGAGGAGAGTTTTGGTCATGATGAAATAGATGATGAGCCTCTATGAGAATCCATGAAGAACATGACCATTGGAGACATCAAGCCGGAAGTTGAAGAGGGCCATGATCAAGGGGGAGCTTCAAGTTCCAACAACAACACCTCCATGGCGCCTCAAGTAGACGAAGAGGAGAAAGATGATCCATTGCCAACTCAAGACTCACAAGCAATACAACATCAAGATGAAGAAGAATTCCATGATCAAGTCCAACCACAAGAGGAGCAACACGCTTCACCACCGCCAAGTGCTTCACAACCACTTATGAGGCATGGACGCATCTCCAAGGCGCATCCAATGGACCAAATCATTGGAAGTCCTTCAAGGGGCGTAAGTACTCGTTCCCGCCATGTTGCTTCGTTTTGTGAGCACTACTCGTTTGTTTCGTGTGTAGAACCCACTCATATAGAGGAAGCACTCCAAGATCCAAATTGGGTGATGGCCATGCAAGAAGAACTCAACAACTTCACCCGCAATGAAGTTTGGGTGTTGGAGGAGCGACCCAAGGACAAGAACGTCATCGGAACGAAGTGGGTGTACCGCAACAAACAAGACGAGAATGGCGTTGTGGTCCGCAACAAGGCAAGACTTGTGGCCAAGGGTTTCTCACAAGTTGAAGGACTAGACTTTGGAGAAACATTCGCTCCGGTCGCTCGGTTAGAAGCTATTCGTATACTCCTTGCTTTTGCTTCGCATCACAATATAATACTTTATCAAATGGACGTTAAAAGTGCCTTTCTTAATGGTTATATTAACGAGCTTGTTTATGTTGAGCAACCTCCCGGGTTTGAAGATCCGAGGAATCCTAATCATATGTATAGGTTACACAAGGCGCTCTACGGGCTCAAGCAAGCACCTAGGGCGTGGTATGAACGTCTAAGGGATTTCTTGGTCATGCAAGGATTCAAGATCGGGAGGGTGGACACTACACTCTTCACCAAGGACATCAACGGGGATTTATTTATTTGTCAAATTTATGTCGATGATATTATTTTTGGCTCAACTAACAAATCTCTTAGCCATGAGTTTGGCACCATGATGTCTAGGGAATTCGAGATGTCAATGATTGGAGAGCTCAACTTCTTCCTTGGATTTCAAATCAAGCAAATTCAAGAGGGGAACTTCATCTACCAAGAGAAGTACACCAAGGACCTCTTGAAGAAATTTGAGATGGGAGATTGTAGCTCAAGAAGTACTCCAATGGCGACAAATTGTCATCTCGACGCGGACTTGGACGGTAAACCTATTGATCAATCTCACTACCGTTCCATGATTGGTTCATTGTTATATCTTACCGCATCTAGGCCCGATATCATGTTTAGTGTGTGCTTGTGTGCTCGCTTTCAAGCGGCACCTAAAGAATCGCATCGTAAGGCGGTCTTTAGGATACTTCGGTATCTCAAGCATACCCCAAGTGTAGGTTTGTGGTACCCCAAGAACGCTAGTTTCCATCTCTTGGGTTACTCGGATTCGGACTTTGCCGGATGCCGTGTGGATCGCAAAAGTACCTCCGGTGGGTGCCACTTACTTGGGCATTCCCTAGTATCTTGGTCGAGCAAAAAGCAAAATTCCGTGGCCTTGTCCACCGCGGAGGTGGAGTATATAGCGGCCGGTGCATGTTGTGCCCAAATCCTATATATGAAGCAAACCCTTTTGGACTTTGGAATTAAATTTGGTTGTGTACCTCTCCTTTGTGACAATGAAAGTGCGGTTAAGATAGCTAGAAACCCCGTTCAACACTCCCGCACTAAGCACACTGATATTGACCATCACTTCTTGCAGGATCATGAGGCTAAAGGAGACATCTCTTTGCAAGGTGTTAGGTCCGAAGAACAATTGGCGGATATCCTCACTAAACCACTTGATGAGAAAACTTTTTCTAGACTTAAAAGTGAATTAAATGTGATAGATGCATCTAACGTCATGTAAGTTGCCATGTTCATGTAAGGATGCATATCATATAGGTCTTGTCTAACTCCCAAAGGATAGGGGCGAGCTAGAAATAGTTTTCCCTGAGGAAGCCTTTGGAAGGTTTAAACTTGGCAAGATAGATTTATTTTATGCCTTGCATGATCCCTGGCAGATAAACTTGCACTCATTTAATATCTTGCATTAATTGTTTGGCATTGCATACGATAGATTGTCACAAAGGGGAACCCACATCATGAGAAGAATACTTGTTTAAAATGCAATTATCTCAACTCATGTGATGTGGAAAGAGCAAAATTCTAAAGGAACATGCTTTAATGAGATAGAAGTTTTCCATACTCTAGCTCACAAAGCATGGGCCTTACATTCCCTTGAGTTTACCCTCCTAACTCTCTTTGTGTGCTCTTCTTGCTTAAGGGCTTAGCCAATATGTGGCACTATATTTGAAGCCCTCTATTAGAGGTTAGGAGTTGCCCAAAAAGTCCTAGGACTCGCTCCTCTCTTTGTGTGTTTTAGTCCAAGGACATATATGGGCTGTCTTAGAAGTTCTGTAGTCATCGGATTATCTGATGCTAGGGCCAGCAGTGTCATCGGATCAACAGGTGCTTCAGCTCAAAGTTCACATCAGTCAGAATTCAGAGATCGACCGATGAGTTCATCTCAGAAAACATCGGAGCATCCGGTGTTCAGTTTTCTTGTGCCCTGCAGAAATCGATCGACGATGGACACCTCAACGTCGGATCATCCGGTGTTCAAAGAGAGTTTTTGGAACAACTCTCTGTTGAACTCGACCGATGCATTCTCCGATGCGCATCGGTCCATCCAGTGTTAAGTCTGCGGCTAGGTTTTGCCCGTTCTTTAAAACGGTTCGGCCGTACCCCCTTTTCGTCTTCCTTCTCCCGATCCCGACGCCGCTAGCCGATCTCCTTGCGCCCTCCATCTCCTCCGCCGCCGGACGCCGCCGCCGTCGCCCTCAGGCCGCCGCCGCCGGCAACCTTTGCGCCGCCGCCGCCCGTGCCCGCGCACTGCGCCTCCTCCCTCGGCTGCCGCCGTGCCCAAGCGCCGCCACCGCCTCCCAGGCCGTCGCCACCGCCTCCCAGGCCGCCGTCTCCGCCTCCCAGCTCGCCACCGTGCCACCACTCCTGCAGCATCCACCGCCGGCCTCCTAGAACCTTCACCCGACCACCGTCTCTCACTTCGACCCAGCCCCTGCGTGCTCTCTGCCGCTAGGGTTTGCCCGGCCGTGCGCCGTCTCTTTTGTCGATTCGCGCCCCTAGTGCTCGTGATCGCTCGTCGCTAAGGTTTGCTCCGTTCCGTGCGACGTCCTTCGTTGTTTTTCGTCGTTCATTTTCATCGTCGCTAACCCTAGCTCTCCATTGCATCAAGATGGGTCGCGATCGCAAAGGAAAGGGCAAGGCTATCGAGGAGCCCGCCGCGAAGAAGCAGAAGCTGTCCAAGGACGCCCGTCGTGTGGAGTTGGCCGCTCGCGCCGCCGATGAGCGTGAGCGCGGCCATCGCGGTTCCTTGCGGATCCGCGAGTCTCGGCAGAGGCAGGAGCAGCCTCCGGTCCAGCTGGTGCCTCCCGAGGACTCCGACGAGGAGGAGACCGAGGTGACGCCTCTTGTCCGTCGGCGCACTCCGAGGACTCGTGGGGGTGGACAGACCCCTACGGCGAGTCAGCGCCCCTCTGCAGCTGACCGCGCCGAGGACAGAGAGGCCCAGAGGGCCATCTACCAGATGGATACTGTTGTCAGAGTTGCTGAGGATGTCAGACTGACAGATTACAGGAAGTTCAAGGCAAAGCAGTTGAAGAGGCTCAGATGGACAGCGTTGCCTGAGGAGTGGTTCCCGCAGCCGAGGGACACTCAAGTGGATCCCCGCTTCTGGACCCTTACACAGGCGTCCCTGTACGAGACATACAGGCGTCGGGGCCACAAGCTCTTCCAGCATAACAGTATTGATTGGAATCAGCTAGCTGCAGCAATCGGACACAGGATCAGACCATTCTTTGAGAGATACACAGGTCTGGTAGAGCTGTTTTCACACCAGCGGAGTGCCTACATCGAGGAGTGGGTCCGAGTCTTGTACGCCACTCTCTACATCTCTGAGGGCCGTCGTTCGATCCACTTCATGTTCTTGGGGCAGCGCCACGACGTGTCTCGAGATCTGTTGGCCAGACTGCTTGGTGTGGACACCTCTACTACCTGTCTGCACCAGATCGTGTACGGAGACGCAGATCCACCGAGGAGGCCACTGACTGGAGGAGTGTCACCACCGTTCGACGAGATCAGTGGGCTGTTCACTCCGCCCTTCACTCCAGACCAGCCAAGGGTGCCAGCGCTACTCACTCCAGCGACTCGCACAGTTCACCACATATTGCTTCGCACAATGCTTCCGAGGTCTGGCTACCTTGAGGGTTTCACGAGCCTACAACAGACTCTCCTGTTCTATGTGATGAACGGGATGGAGTTCGATATCGTGGACATCCTGATCTGCGAGATGGAGGATGTGATCACTGATGGAGTTGGTATGCTTCGACAGTTGGTCTTTGGTCACTAGATCTGCCACCTTCTTCACCAGCTGGTTCCAGAGGGTTCTCCAGGCACTGCTCCTCTGACAGAGCTCCACGTTACTCGGTTCAGCCACTATCGAGTCCCCGCTCCTGGAGACCGGCGCCTTGGCCGTCCAGTCGAGCGTCAGGTCCGGGCTAGACTTTCTGAGGAGGACTGGGCAGACTTGGCCAGGGAGGACGCAGAGCTTGCACAGGCAGAGGCTCAGGGTGGAGACCTACAACATATTTGGTCAGACAGTGACACCAGCGACAGCGTTGAGGAGTACTTTCCTAATCCTTCTCCTCCACCGAGACAGCACGACGCGGAGGCGGGAGGATCAGCTGCTCCACCACCTACACCACCTCCGGTGTCAGAGGCACAGGTGTCACAGCCTTCTGAGCTCTCATCCCTACTTCAGCAGATGATCGAGCAGCAGCGTCAGCAGGCCGCACGACACGAGGAGCTTCAGAGGCAGCAGCAGGAGATGCAGCTGGAGATAGCCCGTCAGAGGCGAGAGGACACCGACAGGTTCACTACCTTTGTTGATCAGATGACCAGGCGCACTCTCGACCAGCAGCAGCAGACTCAGCAGGCTATGATGTTCATTCTCGGGTTGATCACCAACCTCTACCAGCAGACCGGGATCGCCCTTCCACCTCAGCAGCCGGGACATGGTCAGACTCCCGGAGCACCTCCTCTGGCACATGCTGCAGCCCCAGTGCCGACCTCGCCTATTCCGAGCTTCAGTATGTCGGCTCTGCTTGTCTCGACTGCGCCGATTCTCTCACCTGTGCTGCCACCGACGTCGTTCCAGTTCTCACCTACTCTAGTGGTTAGCACACCCTTACCGACAGTTCCAGCTCCACCGGCGCCAGCAGTCTCAGCGGACCCCCCAGCACCTTCAGTGGCTCCTCCAGCTCCTTCAGCTCCAGCTCCAGTGACCTCCGCCTCGAGCAGCTCTGATGACAGTGCCGCCGATGCCGACCGCTTCACCATCGCCAGGAGCGCGCCAGAGTCGTAGGCACTCAACTTCCCTTTTTGGTGTCTTGATGCCAAAGGGGGAGAAGAGTTAGAGTCAGGGGGAGGTTAGCTCAGTTTTAGGGGGAGTCTTTCCTTGTGTCTACTTGTTATTATGTGTCATTTACTATCTTTTGCCATTTTTTTTTGTACTCAGTCTGCTACTTTGTGCTCTTGTGCTTTATTGATCATTATTTGAGCCTTCGAGCCTCTTGTGTTGCAAATTTGTACTTGTTATATTCTTTTAAGAGCATTTCGTCTTAATTTCATTACTTCTATGCTCTACTTGTTGTGTTGTCATCAATCACCAAAAAGGGGGAGATTGAAAGCATCTAGGCCCCCATGAGGTATGGTTTCGGTGATTAATGACAACCGTTAGAGATTACTAATGAGTTTGTGGATGCGAGGTCTCACGTAAAACAAATCAAACATAATGAATCATCTCTCATATCATCTACAGCTCATTGGATACAAATGGAGACCCCTCAACGATATATTCTAAGGGGTTATTCAATTTTCATGAAGAATAAATGAAGAACTCATTCAACGACGTTATTCTATCAAAATTGGCAACACAAGAAGATTAACATTCATCAGAAGAACAAGTCTAACAATTGTCAAAGAGGTCACTCGAGAAGATTCCAAAAGATCAACTCAAAACAACTCGAAGCAAACAAGTTTAACTCACCGGATCATCCGATGTCTTGCAAAATGACTACATCGGTCGAGTTTGAGTTTGCAGAAGAAGAAGACCTCAGAGCCAAGTACACACCGGATCATCCGATGTGAAGGAAGTGGCACATCGGTTGAATCCAACAGAAGGGATGATCTTTGAGTAATTCTGGAGAAGTACACACCGGATCATCCGACGATCAATCCAAGTGTACATCGGTCCAATTCAACAGAAGCTATTATTTCTGGACCAAGTCTAAAGATCTACTCACTGGTTCATCCGATGATGAAGTGGATGTTACATAGGTCGATCAACGGTCATATCTGACACAGTGATGTCAGCAAATTGAAATCGACCGATGCTCAATAAAGGGGTGCATCGGATCATCCGATGTTAACAGTAAAGTTAATCAGCCTACTTTTCCAACGGCTAATTCGGGAAGGCTGGCTATTTAAACCCCTCCAACCAGTCATTTCGATATGTCTTGATCACCTGAAGCCAACTACACATCCAAGAGCATTCAAGACTATAGAGCATACATTTCCACACTTTTAGATCATTTGTAATAGGCTAGAGAGAAGCTTGTGTGCGTTCTTTCTTTGTGATTGAACTCTCTATGCTAGTGAGAAGTTGAAGAAGATCGTTCCGGAGCTTGCCAAGGTGTGTGTGGAAGCCCGGAACATCGAAGGTTGTACAAGGCTTGAGCTCCACCTTGCCGGAGATGGCGAACGGAGAAGATTAGTGAAGACCCCATTGTCTCGGTGACATTGGAACTGGCAAAACCCTTCAGTGGGTGCCACAACGTGGATGTAGGAAGATCCTTGCGATCTTGCCGAACCACGGGATAAACCTTCATGTCCCCTAGCGTTTGCATTTCTCTCCCTCTCTTTACGTTATGCAATCTTTACTTCACAAGTTATATCTACGTTGATTGCATAGTTAGAACCGCATTGGGAATTGGGCTTAAGTAGTTCATTTTTAATTGCTTTAAAATTTGAAATAAAGCCCAATTCACCCCCCCTCTTGGGCGTTTCGATCCTTACAATTGGTATCAGAGCGAGGTTGCTCATAGGATCATTCTAGCTTCACCGCTAGAGAGCAAAAATGGCCAAGGTTGGGGGTTCGGTTCCTATCTTCGAGGGCAAGAATTTTGCCTATTGGAAACCACGCATGCGCGCTTACCTTGAGGCTATTTCCCCCGAAGTTTGGGAAGCGACTCATGCGGGATTTGGAGAACTTAACTATGTGGGTGATCAAGTTAAGTGGGATGCTAAGGCTAGGAATGCTATTTATGAATGCATAAGTCAAGATGTCTTCTCTAGGATTGCTAGTAAGGAGAAAGCTTGTGAAATCTGGGCTTGCTTGATAGAAATCCATGAGGGCTCCTCTCATGTAAAGGAACTTAAATATCACATGCTCAAAGCTAAATATGATGAATTTAAGATGCTTCCTCATGAAAATGTTAATGAAATGTTTTCACGCTTAAATATTCTTATTGAGGAAATTAATGCTCTTGACATTGCGTCTCTTGGCAAGGGACTTATTAACCGTAAGATCCCCATGCTCCTTCCCAAGCCGAAGTACAACATCATCAACTCAATGCTCCAAAAGGAATCACTTGACAACATTGAAGTTTCGGAGCTCATTGGAGAAATACACGCTCATGAGATGAGTGTACTTGGGATGATGGAGCAATCATCATCAAAAACAATGCTCTAAAGGCCTCCACCAAGAAGGCAAGCTTCAAGAAGAAGAAGGTGGTTGAGCCTAGCTCAAGTGAAGAAGAGCAAGCGTCAAGTGAAGATGACGATGATGAGCTTGCCTTGATGATGAGAAAGTTCTCACGCTTGAACTCCAAGATCACCAAAAAGGGCTACACCTTTGATCCCAAGAAGAAGGCATTTCTACCAAGAAGAGACGATCGCAAGATATGCTACAATTGTGGAGATCAAGGCCACATCTCCTATGATTGTCCAAAACCGGACAAAAGGAGAGAGAACCACAAAGGCAAGCAACGCAAGCTTGAAGAAAGTGATGATGATGAAGAAGAAGCCAAGCCCAAACCAAGAGCCTTTGGGAAGAAGAAGCAAGACAAGGGCAAGAAGGCAAGACTCTTCCCAAAGAAGAAAAGTGGTCCACAAAAGGTGTTTATGTGTGAGGCAAATGAATGGGTCACCGACGAAGAAACAAGTGATGAAGAGAGTGAAGAAGAAGAAGAAAGATTGGCCGGCCTTGCCATTGCCAACCATGATGACTCACCTCTTCTTCCACCACCCATGTGCCTCATGGCTAAAGGTAACACCAAGGTATGTGACGACTCTAGTGATGATGAGCTTTCCCCCGATGATTTAACTTCTTTGATTAATGAATATCATGCTATCATTAAGAGAGAAAAGAGTAAGGTTAAAACTCTTGAAGAAATTCGTGCTTAACTTGAGAGTGCTAACCTTGATTTGCTTGACAAGCATGAAAGCATACTTAAAGAGCATGACACGCTCAAATCTCATGTCAAGCAAATTGAGGAAGAAAATGCTAAAATCAAGGTAGACAATGATGAGCTCAACATAGCACACCAAACTCTCTTGGAGGAGCACAACAAGCTAACTCAAGAATACCAAACACTTAAAATTGCTCATGACATGCTTGATCAAGAGTTAAAAGATGCAAAGAAACAAACTCTTAATGATAAGATATACATTACTTCGCATGTATCTAATGTCTTGGACAAGTCTTTGTCTTTGAAAGCTAATGCTAGGGAGAAGGACTTGTTGGAAAAAATTGAGAGTCTCCGCACTAGTGTGGCTAGACTTTCAAAAGTTGAAGTCAAGCACAAGGAAATCCTCTTCCAACAAGCAAAAGCCTTCAACAAAAGAGGACTTGGATCCTTCCCGGTGCCCAACAAAGGAAAGGTGCCCTCACCGGAGCTTAGAACAAGCTTCATCAAGGAAGTTGGTTCTTATTGACAACATTGTGAGGTCACCGGTCACCACACAAGGGAGTGTCCTCTTCCTAACCTACCGTCACCTAAATTGCCTACTAACTACAAATCTATTTTCAATGATCGCTATTATCTTCTTAGTAAAGTGAATGGCAAGGTGAAAGCTAGGTTCATTGGCAAAGACATGAAGAGCATGAAGGGGAAGCTCCCCAAGCAACTTTGGGTCCCAAAGACACTTCTATCTCACATACAAGGACCTAAGTTGGCTTGGGTGCCTAAAGTCAAAAATTAACTTCATGTGTGTAGGTGAACTACAAAGCCGGAGGAAAGAATTGGGTACTCGATAGCGGGTGCACTCAACACATGACCGGCAATGATGGTATGTTGACCACCATAGAAAACCCCGGTAATCATGAACAAGTCACTTTTGGTGACAATTCTAAGGGTAAGGTAATAGGATTAGGTAAAAATGCTATCTCTAATGATTTATCCATTTCTAATGTGTTGTATGTTAAGTCACTTAGCTTTAATCTACTTTCCATTGCACAACTTTGTGATCTTGGACTAACATGCACATTTAGCAAAAATGATGTTGTTGTGAGTAGTGAGACAAGCAAAGAGCTAATCTTCAAAGGGTTTCGGCATGGACATCTCTACTTATTAGACTTCTCCAACAAGAATGCTAGCCTAACCACTTGTCTTTTCACTAAGACAAGCTTGGGTTGGCTATGGCACCGATGCATAGCACACATTGGAATGAGCAAACTCAAGAAGTCATTCAAGCTTGGGATGGTGACCGGCGTGAAGGATGTGATGTTTGAGAAGAACAAGCTTTGTAGCGCTTGTCAAGCCGGGAAGCAAGTTGCTTCACACCACCCAATGAAGACAATGGTGTCAACCTCCAAGCCACTTGAACTACTCCACATGGACCTCTTCGGACCGTCCACATACCAAAGCCTTGGCGGTAACCTCTATTGTCTTGTTATAGTTGATGACTACTCTCACTATGCTTGGACTCTATTTTTAGGTGACAAGAGTGAAACTCCGGAAGTGTTCAAGACCTTCGCCAATCGTGCTCAAAGGGAATTCCAACTTCCCATTATCAAGGTCCGGAGTGACAACGGCACCGAATTCAAGAACTACAACATTGGGGAGTGGTGTGATCGTGAAGGTGTGAAGCATGAATTCTCCGCCACATACACTCCTCAACAAAACGGTGTCGTTGAGAGGAAGAACAAAACCCTCATCACTCTTGCAAGAGCAATGCTTGATGACTACGGCACGTCGAAGAAGTTTTGGGCCGAAGCAATCAACACGGCGTGCCATGCCGCAAACAGGGTCTATCTTCACCGACTACTCCAAAAGACCCCATATGAGCTTCTCATTGGGAGGAAGCCCAACATCTCCTACTTTATAGTCTTTGGGTGCAAATGCTACATCTACCGCAAGAAAAGGCTCGGTAAGTTTGAAAGAAGATGTGATGTTGGCATTTTTCTTGGTTATGCATCAAACTCAAAAGCATATCGAGTATTCAACCAAACCTCCGGTCTAGTTGAAGAAAGTTGTGATGTTGAGTTTGATGAGACTAATGGCTCCCAAGAGGAGAGTTTTGGTCATGATGAAATACATGATGAGCCTCTACGAGAAGCCATGAAGAACATGACCATTGGAGACATCAAGCCGGAAGTTGAAGAGGGCCATGATCAAGGGGGAGCTTCAAGTTCCAACAACAACACCTCCATGGCGCCTCAAGTAGACGAAGAGGAGAAAGATGATCCATTGCCAACTCAAGACTCACAAGCAATACAACATCAAGATGAAGAAGAAGTCCATGATCAAGTCCAACCACAAGAGGAGAAACACGCTTCACCACCGCCAAGTGCTTCACAACCACTTATGAGGCATGGACGCATCTCCAAGGTGCATCCAATGGACCAAATCATTGGAAGTCCTTCTAGGGGCGTAAGTACTCGTTCCCGCCACGTTGCTTCGTTTTGTGAGCACTACTCGTTTGTTTCGTGTGTAGAACCCACTCATATAGAGGAAGCACTCCAAGATCCAAATTGGGTGATGGCCATGCAAGAAGAACTCAACAACTTCACCCACAATGAAGTTTGGGTGTTGGAGGAGCGACCCAAGGACAAGAACATCATCAGAACGAAGTGGGTGTACCGCAACAAACAAGACGAGAATGGCGTTGTGGTCCGCAACAAGGCAAGACTTGTGGGCAAGGGTTTCTCACAAGTTGAAGGACTAGACTTTGGAGAAACATTCGCTCCGGTCGCTCGGTTAGAAGCTATTCGTATACTCCTTGCTTTTGCTTCGCATCACAATATAATGCTTTATCAAATGGAAGTTAAAAGTGCCTTTCTTAATGGTTATATTAACGAGCCTGTTTATGTTGAGCAACCTCCCGGGTTTGAAGATCCGAGGAATCCTAATCATGTGTATAGGTTACACAAGGCGCTCTACGGGCTCAAGCAAGCACCTAGGGCGTGGTATGAACGTCTAAGGGATTTCTTGATCATGCAAGGATTCAAGATCGGGGGGGGGGGGGGGTGGACACTACACTCTTCACCAAGGACATCAACGGGGATTTATTTATTTGTCAAATTTATGTCGATGATATTATTTTTGGCTCAACTAACAAATCTCTTAGCCATGAGTTTGGCACCATGATGTCTAGGGAATTCGAGATGTCAATGATTGGAGAGCTCAACTTCTTCCTTGGATTTCAAATCAAGCAACTTCAAGAGGGGACCTTCATCTACCAAGAGAAGTACACCAAGGACCTCTTGAAGAAATTTGAGATGGGAGATTGTAGCTCAAGAAGTACTCCAATGGCGACAAATTGTCATCTCGACGCGGACTTGGACGGTAAACCTATTGATCAATCTCACTACCGTTCCATGATTGGTTCATTGTTATATCTTACCGCATCTAGGCCCGATATCATGTTTAGTGTGTGCTTGTGTGCTCGCTTTCAAGCGGCACCTAAAGAATCGCATCGTAAGGCGGTCTTTAGGATACTTCGGTATCTCAAGCATACCCCAAGTGTAGGTTTGTGGTACCCCAAGAACGCTAGTTTCCATCTCTTGGGTTACTCGGATTCGGACTTTGCCGGATGCCGTGTGGATCGCAAGAGTACCTCCGATGGGTGCCACTTACTTGGGCGTTCCCTAGTATCTTGGTCGAGCAAAAAGCAAAATTCCGTGGCCTTGTCCACCGCGGAGACAGAGTATATAGTGGCCGGTGCATGTTGTGCCCAAATCCTATATATGAAGCAAACCCTTTTGGACTTTGGAATTAAATTTGGTTGTGTACCTCTCCTTTGTGACAATGAAAGTGCGGTTAAGATAGCTAGAAACCCCGTTCAACACTCCCGCACTAAGCACATTGATATTCGCCATCACTTCTTGCGGGATCATGAGGCTAAAGGAGACATCTCTTTGCAAGGTGTTAGGTCCGAAGAACATTTGGCGGATATCCTCACTAAACCACTTGATGAGAAAACTTTTTCTAGACTTAGAAGTGAATTAAATGTGCTAGATGCATCTAACGTCATGTAAGTTGCCATGTTCATGTAAGGATGCATATCATATAGGTCTTGTCTAACTCCCAAAGGATAGGGGCGAGCTAGAAATAGTTTTCCCTGAGGAAGCCTTTGGAAGGTTTAAACTTGGCAAGATAGATTTATTTTATGCCTTGCATGATCCCTACCAGATAAACTTGCACTCATTTAATATCTTGCATTAATTGTTTGGAATTGCATACGATAGATTGTCACAAAGGGCAACCCACATCATGAGAAGAATACTTGTTTAAAATGCAATATCTCAACTCATATGATGTGGAAAGAGCAAAATTCTAAAGGAACATGCTTTAATGAGATAGAAGTTTTCCATACTCTAGCTCACAAAGCATGGGCCTTACATTCCCTTGAGTTTACCCTCCTAACTCTCTTTGTGTGCTCTTCTTGCTTAAGGTCTTAGCCAATATGTGGCACTATATTTGAAGCCCTCTATTAGAGGTTAGGAGTTTTCCAAAAAGTCCTAGGACTCGCTCCTCTCTTTGTGTGTTTTAGTCCAAGGACATATATGGGCTGTCTTAGAAGTTCTGTAGTCATCGGATTATCCGATGCTAGGGCCAGCAGTGTCATCGGATCAACAGGTGCTTCAGCTCAAAGTTCAGATCAGTCAGAATTCAGAGATCGACCGATGAGTTCGTCTCAGAAAACATCGGAGCATCCGGTGTTCAGTTTTCTTGTGCCCTGCAGAAATCGATCGACGATGGACACCTCAACGTCGAATCATCCGGTGTTCAAAGAGAGTTTTTGGAACAACTCTCTGTTGAACTCGACCGATGCATTCTCCGATGCGCATCGGTCCATCCGGTGTTAAGTCTGCGGCTAGGGTTTGCCCGTTCTTTAAAACGGTTCGGCCGTACCCCCTTTTCGTCTTCCTTCTCCCGATCCCGTCGCCGCCAGCCGATCTCCTCGCGCCCTCCATCTCCTCCGCCGCCGGACGCCGCTGCCGTCGCCCTCAGGCCGCCGCCGCCGGCGACCTCCGCGCCGCCGCCGCTCGTGCCCGCGCACCGCGCCTCCTCCCTCGGCTGCCGCCGTGCCCGAGCGCCGCCACCACCTCCCAGGCCGTCGCCACCGCCTCCCAGGCCGCCGTCTCCGCCTCCCAGCTCGCCACCGCGCCACCACTCCTGCAGCATCCACCGCCGGCCTCCTAGCACCTTCACCCGACCACCGTCTCTCACTTCGCACCCGGCCCCCGCGTGCTCTCTGCCGCTAGGGTTTGCTCGGCCGTGCATCGTCTCTTTCGTCGATTCGCGCCCCTAGTGCTCGTGATCGCTCGTCGCTAAGGTTTGCTCCGTGCCGTGCGACGTCCTTTGTTGTTTTTCGTCGTTTATTTTCATCGTCGCTAACCCTAGCTCTCCATTGCATCAAGATGGGTCGCGAACGCAAAGGAAAGGGCAAGGCTATCGAGGAGCCCGCCGCGAAGAAGCAGAAGCTGTCCAAGGATGCCCGTCGTGCGGAGTTGGCCGCTCGCGCCGCCGATGAGCGTGAGCGCGACCATCGCGGTTCCTTGCGGATCCGCGAGTCTCGGCAGAGGCAGGAGCAGCCTCCGGTCCAGCCGGTGCCTCCCGAGGACTCCGATGAGGAGGAGACCGAGGTGACGCCTCTTGTCCGTCGGCGCACTCCGAGGACTCGTGGGGGTGGACAGACCCCTACGGCGAGTCAGCGCCCCTCTGCAGCTGACCGCGCCGAGGATAGAGAGGCCCAGAGGGCCATCTACCAGATGGATACTGCCGTCAGAGTTGCTGAGGATGTCAGACTGACAGATTACAGGAAGTTCAAGGCAAAGCAGTTGAAGAGGCTCAGATGGACAGCGTTGCCTGAGGAGTGGTTCCCGCAGCCGAGGGACACTCGAGTGGATCCCCGCTTCTGGACCCTGACACAGGCGTCCCTGTACGAGACATACAGGCGTCGGGGCCACAAGCTCTTCCAGCATAATAGTATTGATTGGAATCAGCTAGCTGCAGCAGTCGGACACAGGATCAGACCATTCTTTGAGAGATACAGAGGTCTGGTAGAGCTGTTTTCACACCAGCGGAGTGCCTACATCGAGGAGTGGGTCCGATTCTTGTACGCCACTCTCTACGTCTCTGAGGGCCGTCGTTCGATCCACTTCATGTTCTTGGGGCAGCGCCACGACGTGTCTCGAGATCTGTTGGCCAGACTGCTTGGTGTGGACACCTCTACTACCTGTGTGCACCAGATCGTGTACGGAGACGCAGATCCACCGAGGAGGCCACTGACTGGAGGAGTGTCACCACCGTTCGACGAGATCGGTGGGCTGTTCACTCCGCCCTTCACTCCAGACCAGCCAAGGGTGCCAGCACTACTCACTCCAGCGGCTCGCACAATTCACCACATACTGCGCCGCACACTGCTTCCGAGGTCTGGCTACCTTGAGGGTTTCACAAGCCTACAGCACACTCTCCTGTTCTATGTGATGAACGGGATGGAGTTCGATATCGTGGACATCCTGATCCGCGAGATGGAGGATGTGATCACTGATGGAGTTGGGATGCTTCGACAGTTGGTCTTTGGTCACTGGATCTGTCACCTTCTTCACCAGCTGGTTCCAGAGGGTTCTCCAGGCACTGCTCCTCTGACAGAGCTCCACGTTACTCGGTTCAGCCACTACCGAGTCCCCGCTCCTGGAGACCGGCGCCTTGGCCGTCCAGTCGAGCGTCAGGTCCGGGCTAGACTTTCTGAGGAGGACTGGGCAGACTTGGCCAGGGAGGACGCAAAGCTTGCACAGGCAG
This sequence comes from Tuctoria greenei, assembly GCA_036927565.1. Taxonomy (NCBI): domain Eukaryota; kingdom Viridiplantae; phylum Streptophyta; class Magnoliopsida; order Poales; family Poaceae; genus Tuctoria; species Tuctoria greenei. The sequence continues at coordinate 124,652,915 of JAYESD010000006.1, forward strand.
AGGCTCAGGGTGGAGACCTACAGCATATCTGGTCAGACAGTGACACCAGCGACAGCGTTGAGGAGTACTTTCCTCATCCTTCTCCTCCACCGAGACAGCACGACGCGGAGGCGGGAGGATCAGCTGCTCCACCACATACACCACCTCCGGTGTCAGAGGCACAGGTGTCACAGCCTTCTGAGCTCTCATCCCTACTTCAGCAGATGATCGAGCAGCAGCGTCAGCAGGCCGCACGACACGAGGAGCTTCAGAGGCAGCAGCAGGAGATGCAGCTGGAGATAGCCCGTCAGAGGCGAGAGGACACCGACAGGTTCACTACCTTTGTTGATCAGATGACCAGGCGCACTCTCGACCAGCAGCAGCAGACTCAGCAGGCTATGATGGGCATTCTCGGGTTGATCACCAACCTCTACCAGCAGACCGGGATCGCCCTTCCACCTCAGCAGCCGGGACTTGGTCAGACTCCCGGAGCACCTCCTCTGGCACATGCTGCAGCCCCAGTGCCGACCTCGCCTATTCCGAGCTTCAGTATGTCGCCTCTGCTTATCTCGACTGCGCCGATTCTCTCACCTATGCTGCCACCGACGTCGTTCCAGTTCTCACCTAATCCAGTGGTTAGCACACCCTTACCGACAGTTCCAGCTCCACCGGCGCCAGCAGTCTCAGCGGATCCCCCAGCACCTTCAGTGGCTCCTCCAGCTCCTTCAGCTCCAGCTCCAGCTCCAGCGACCTCCGCCTCGAGCAGCTCCGACGACAGCGCCGCTGACGCCGACCGCTTCACCATCGCCAGGAGCGCGCCAGAGTTGTAGGCACTCAACTTCCCTTTTTGGTGTCTTGATGCCAAAGGGGGAGAAGAGTTAGAGTCAGGGGGAGGTTAGCTCAGTTTTAGGGGGAGTCTTTCCTTGTGTCTACTTGTTATTATCTGTCACTTACTATCTTTTGCCATTTTTTTTGTACTCAGTCTGCTACTTTGTGCTCTTGTGCTTTATTGATCATTATTTGAGCCTTCGAGCCTCTTGTGTTGCAAATTTGTACTTGTTATATTCTTTTAAGAGCATTTAGTCTTAATTTCATTACTTCTATGCTCTACTTGTTGTGTTGTCATCAATCACCAAAAAGGGGGAGATTGAAAGCATCTAGGCCCCCATGAGGTATGGTTTCGATGATTAATGACAACCTTTAGTGATTACTAATGAGTTTGTGGATGCGAGGTCTCACGTAAAACAAATCAAACGTAATGAATCATCTCTCATATCATCTACTGCTCATTGGATACAAATGGAGACCCCTCAACGATATATTCTAAGGGGTTATTCGATTTTCATGAAGAATAAATGAAGAACTCATTCAATGACGTTATTCTATCAAAATTGGCAACACAAGAAGATTAACATTCATCAGAAGAACAAGTCTAACAATTGTCAAAGAGGTCACTCGAGAAGATTCCAAAAGATCAACTCAAAACAACTCGAAGCAAACATGTTTAACTCACCGGATCATCCGATGTCTTGCAAAATGACTACATCGGTCGAGTTTGAGTTTGCAGAAGAAGAAGACCTCAAAGCCAAGTACACACCGGATCATCCGATGTGAAGGAAGTGGCACATCGGTTGAATCCAACAGAAGGGATGATCTTTGAGTAATTCTGGAGAAGTACACACTGGATCATCCGACGATCAATCCAAGTGTACATCGGTCCAATTCAACAGAAGCTATTATTTCTGGACCAAGTCGGAAGATCTACTCACCGGTTCATCCGATGATGAAGTGGATGTTACATCGGTCGATCAACGGTCATATCTGACACAGTGATGTCAGCAAATTGAAATCGACCGATGCTCAATAAAGGGGTGCATCGGATCATCCGATGTTAACAGTAAAGTTAATCAGCCTTCTTTTCCAACGGCTAATTCGGGAAGGCTGGCTATTTAAACCCCTCCAACCAGTCATTTCGATATGTCTTGATCACCTGAAGCCAACTACACATCCAAGAGCATTCAAGACTATAGAGCATACATTTCCACACTTTTAGATCATTTGTAATAGGCTAGAGAGAAGCTTGTGTGCGTTCTTTCTTTGTGATTGAACTCTCTATGCTAGTGAGAAGTTGAAGAAGATCGTTCCGGAGCTTGCCAAGGTGTGTGTGGAAGCCCGGAACATCGAAGGTTGTACAAGGCTTGAGCTCCACCTTGCCGGAGATGGCGAACGGAGAAGATTAGTGAAGACCCCATTGTCTCGGTGACATTGGAAGTGGCAAAACCCTTCAGTGGGTGCCACAACGTGGATGTAGGAAGATCCTTGCGATCTTGCCGAACCACGGGATAAACCTTCGTGTCCCCTAACGTTTGCATTTCTCTCCCTCTCTTTACATTATGCAATCTTTACTTCACAAGTTATATCTACGTTGATTGCATAGTTAGAACCGCGTTGGGAATTGGGCTTAAGTAGTTTGTTTTTAATTGCTTTAAAATTTGAAAGAAAGCCCAATTCACACCTCCCTCTTGGGCGTTTCGATCCTTACAACCTTCAAAGAAGACAAATCATTATTAGTTTAGTCTTTATCTCATGTCATGAACCTACAACTACTAGGCAAATAGGTCATAAACCCATCCAAGAGTAATTGAGGGAACGTAGTTATGACGAGATACGAAGTCTGAATCCACACAAAATTTTGGCAGCATAACCCCGCTATTCTCCAACTGCACGCCCAAAAATGGTGTGCAGGGAACATTAGAGTTACACTATCAAAATGACATCCGGATCCAGATCTCGTACTTAGCTCGTCATAAGAACACCCTCGATCACTCCCAGGCTGTCCAAAAAGTGACAATTCCGAATCTGCAGGCCTCACATGCCTATCACATGTGAGACGTGCCGATCCGAAATGGGTTACGCATTTTATAGATTATGTTAGTCATTTTCATTTTTGAGTCATTTATGAGAGAGGAAAGAATGTGGGAGACGGAGGAAAGTTGGTCCCTGTGCCAACCTGGATTGGCTCGGCTATTTATATACTTATTAAGCACTTCAACAATCAATGTAATACTTAAACAATTTAACAAATACACTACTAATCAAATAATTAATCAACAATTAACATTGCATATCATAATCATCAAGAATAGGTGTACGGCCAATCCATATCATGTCGTACATGGCAACCTTTCACAAGACATCCGAACATCGAGTCGGTCCTACAGTTCCGGAGAGTAAGCTCCTCACCTGTCCTAGCGACATTTTCTAGTAGAGAAGTTTTCTCCTACTGCCCTCTCAGCTCCAACCTATGATGGTGGTTTATTCCTCGACTCCAAGGTTAACGAGTTACATTGGTTTATTGGGTCTTATGTACCAATATGCATTCCATACAATGCAACCATGTCCAACAGGGCCGCATACGATACAATCTTTAATCGACACTGGCAGGACTATGCACATAGAACCATGTTCCGTTGTCTCCTATCCTTCCTGCATAGTCTCCATTTTAGTTGAGAGAGTCATTAACAACCTAACCTCTGTCAAAAGTAGCTTCCAACTACTTGACATGTGGCAACCAAATTATAACATCTTATGAGTATATTCCAACTACTCGACATCTACTGAATATTCTACACTCATTAGCGTAGCTCTAATAACATGATCATGACCTCATCTACCCCATATACTCCAATTATTCTTTTGCTCATGCGTGTGGAGCGCATACACCAATAGACCTAATGCAAATCATTTCTAATCAAAGACTGGATTATAAAGGGGAAAACTGCATAAACTTTCTTAAATACGAACCGGGGCTTACCTTGCTGAGGCTCTGGTTCAAGTTCACTGTCACTAGCGATGTAGTCAATGACCTCCGGAGTCTCCTCGAGGTAGGCTACTACTTGATATGCACAAATGCAAAATGGCATATATTAATAAGCATATATGTGAAGATTACTATTAATAATTAATCTTGTTGTACGCTAACCCTAATGCCTCTGATATTTTTACAGTGGCTCACATAGGACATGATAACATACTAGCAAAGTTTCAGATTTTTATATGGAAGAAGGTGGTCAAAATAAATCCTTAAGGCTTTCTACTTGAACAATTTTTTGGAGAAAACTATTGAATTTGTCATACTGATACACTACTACAATAAGCCTTATCGCAGGCGGCTCCAAACCTATTAGCACACGCGGTTTTTAAAACTGCCTAAAATGAAGAGCCTGTGATAATCCGCAATTTCACAGGCGGAGAAGTAATACCGCATGTGAAGAAACATTATCACAGGCGGTTTTTACTTATGCTAGCCGCTTGTGAAGATAAGTTATCACAGGCGGGTAGTGCAGCATACATACCTGCCTGTGATAATTGTCTTATCACAGGCGGGTCTTGCAGCATATCTAACCGCCTGTGATAATGGTGTAATCACAGGCGGATGTTGACCTACATCAAGCCGCCTGTGAAGACTTTTTACCGCAACCGGTTTCTACCATAACAGTAACCGCATGTGATAATTAGGTTATCACAGATGGTTCTTAACCTATATATAGCCGCCTATGATAATTGTTTTTCACAGGCATTCCTAGCCGTTGGTAAATAACCGCCTGTGATAAGGTATAACCAATGCAGTACTACTGCTGTTATTTCTAATTTCCAGGTCAATTCAATATAATCAGAGAACAGAAGTCAATAATATCATCAAAGAACAGAACTCAACAATATTATCATCACAGAAGTCATCTCAGAGAAGTCAATTTCACTAAAACAATATACATATGTACAAGTTACACATACAATTCATCTCATAGTTTACAAGTTTTCACTAAAAACTGTTTCTATTGGCATAGTCGCAAAGTTCTGGCACATCAGCTATTGCACCATTCTCATCAAAGAACTTTCCTCTTTTGTGCAAAATTTCGCGACGAATGAATTGACAGAGTTCAGAAGCAATCCTGTCGGCTCCTCCATCAGGAATACTTCTATAAACCGGCCATTCTTCGTTCAAATTCTTCATGTGCTGCAATATAACACATAACAAGGTTAAGAATGTGTTGGTTTGAACAATCTCAAAGTATAGATCAAAGTGAGAGTATACAGCAATTTAGTTGGTACTTTTGGAGCAGTTGTACTATGCGCAATTGAATTTTGAAGTTGGAATCAAAATATGAAAATAATGTTTCTGGTAATATTGAACGGCAGAGAATATAAGTATTAAACTATGCTAGTTACAATGAAAATGAAACTCAAAAGTAAGAAAATAAGGTATCGACATTAAGGATAACTTACATCCTCACGATTCACTCTATATACGCCGGCGGTCCGAAGATGCTCGCATACATAATACCCGCATAAGACACTCCCAGCAGGCTGCTTCGGACAAGCATAATACGTTTTAATGTCCAATGCATTCGTATTGGAAGGTCTCTCACCGCCAAGCTGTTCCGCGTAAAACTGCCAAGCGCTGTAATACAAGAAATGTCATATAAAACTTGTCAACACATTCTAAATGTGTGTAAATTAAAATTATTGAATAAACGTACAGTTTTAAAATGGAAAGGAAATATTTGTAATGATCTGGTGGGAAATCGGCTGAGTCCAAAACTGTTGCCATTCCCTGCGTTGGCTTTATGAAGATCATTATGTAGTGATCACTACAAACACACAAACACACGTGTTAACAATTACCAATAACTGCTATTTCAATGTCATGTGTCGAACTTACTCGAAGTTGTACGGAGCCTTTACGAGGTTCTTGTCGTCTCTGACAAAGTTAAACATTGCATGTCCTATGTAAGCTGCAAGTTCTGTCCTTTTATTCTTTTTAAGTTTTGCGATTGCTTTTTCAAAATCTTTTTTTTTTTCATGTGCTTGAACTTTGTTGAGTCTCGATCCACCTGGACGTCGAATAGCGCCTTTGCAATCCTAGTAGGGTCAAGGATACCTGTATTGCACGCCAACTTTTCATTATCCATTTATTGCATCCTATTGAAGAAGTCCAGAATTTTTATAATATCATGAAATGCGTATGCGTGTAGTAAGAAAATCAAATACAAAATACTAGAGCACTTACAAGCACCAGACGAGCAGCAGGTTGATTTCGAGCATGCCCCAATGCAAAAGGAGATGCAGCTCTTCAAATAAAATGACTCGTCTATCTTCTCTAGTGCTCCAGAATGCTTCTTTTGGAATACGAAATGTGATGCAATTAAGACCATATCTTGTGCTGGCAAGGATGTACCACTCATGCATTCTTTTGAGCCGGACGGGTTGTTTGCTAAGTTGTACGGATGTCATGAACGGCTTCCCATTCTCAAATTTAGGAGGAACATCCTCAAGCTTGTATATTGGAACTCCTTGTTTAACTAAAGCCGTCCGCCAATTATACATGACACTGTCTTCTTCCCACTCCTCGATATTTCCTAATTCTGGCTCATGAGAAGAACGAGGTGCACTCAATTTTATAATATTTTCCTTCATAGTTTCCAAATACTTTGACATTTCTGATGAATGTTTCTTATTTTCGTAGGAGCTAACTTGGATAGGCACTAATGATCGAGGAGTAGTCGTCAGAAGTTGGACACTGGCTTGTTGAACCTATTGTTCAACTGATTGCTCTTTACTCCCAGCAGCTGGCTCTAGTACTACTTCAAGCTGTTGCTCAACTGGTTGCTCTTTACTAGCAACAGCTTGCTCTGGTACTGCTTGAAGTTGTTGTCCAACTTGTTGCTCTTGGATATCTTTACTAGCAAGGTTACTATCATCCTTGCTGAGACATAGGGGGAGTGGATCTTCCTGGACTGGGAGTGGATCTTCATTTACTTTCACCTTAGAAGATGGGGTTGCAGTATTTCGAGATGCGACGGGGCTAGAAATTGGCTCGTCGTCAAACACGATATCGCGTCAGTACCAAAGGATCAATTGGTTGACAGCCTGCCCAGAGTCGCGATCCCCTCAGGTGTGACGTGGTCTTTTTCGGCATCTTCATAATCATTATCAATGATCTGAAGAAATTGCACCACAGCATAATACAACAGAAGTGGATTCTCGTTGAAGTCACGATCAGGCTTTGCCATAGCAGTGGCAACCTGTTTGGTTTTGTTTCCTGCTCTGCCGATCGAGACAAGAAGACGACAAGATTTTTCGTTGGCAATATCATCGATAGGGAACTTATGGGTTGACCCTGAGCCTGCCACAGAACCAACGCTGCTAGGTTAGGCAGTTGGAGATACTAATTGCTCCTTTTGCACCAGAACCATTGATGTACTCGGTGCCACTAATTGTCTCGATTATCTAAGTTGTAACATTATTTCTTGCATATTTTCTTTGACCTTTTGAGCAATCGTTTCATCAAATGTTTTCTTAAACTTCTCACGTCTTCTATATGTGTCTTTATCTTTAGGGAAACCATCTAGCCAAGACATTTGAGAAGAGACCGCTCTAACCCATCCGCTGTGTTCAGGGTTTCCTAAGATAGTGGTAAGTTGGTCATTCTCCCTCTTTGGCTTGAAGAGACCCTTCTGTTGCTTTTCAATTACTTCTTTCATTTTTTCCTCTACTTCATTCATAGAGTCAGGCTTTTCAAGTTTGCCCTCGCTGGTCAAACCTGACCGGGCAAAGACCCACCGCTGAGTTCGCTTATCGCAGCCTTCTAATGGGTGAGGATTTCCCTTACTGGTAATTTCGTCTAATATCTTATTCCATTTCTAGACTTTGGGGGCATATCCGGCAGACCCCAAGCAATGATGGTATTTGTTCTTTTTTGCAAGCTCTGACCTAGTTGCACATAGAGCTTTAGCATCAGGTGTGGTCTTTTGACAAACAAACTCTTGCCACTGAGCTTGTGTGATTTTTCCCATCTTCCTCGGTCTAGGGACCTTATCGGCCTTAACATAAGCATTCATTTCGCTCTTCCAGCCACGAAACTTCTTGCCTCAAGAAACCAATGTTGCTTTCTTTACAGCTTCTTCCGTGCCTTTCGGGAACTTGAATTGTTTCTTTATTCTCTCCCACAACTCATTCTTGGTCTGCTCGGGTAATTCCTCCAATTCTTGGTCGTGATCGGCACGAGCTCCCTAACAAGAAAACCGCATGCATTACGGTACTTGGTAACTGAATCCAGTAGTTCTTGGGGAAGCCCACCTGGACCGACCCTTGTTATGTACATGATGTGGTCCAATGGACCCTTATTGGGACCTCATTGCCCTCATTTCCGCTTGAGTGAAGCTGAGGATTCATCCATTGGAGAACCTTCCGTGGTTTTAGGAGTCGAAGTCACCTCGTTGTCTTCGCGATTAATCTAGGTAGAAAAGAATTATAAGACTTCGTATACTTGACAACCAACATTAACTTGATTTGCTAAAGTTAAGATTCGTGATCCATACCTCGTCAGCTGGATCATATTCCGGGTCGAGATCCTCTGAAGTCTTTTTAGTTTTTATATTAGGAAAAGGATCCGATGGACTGTGAAAGGAGCCTAAACTGCTGGAGTCAGTAAACTCCATATTGTCTTCTTTATTGTTACTACCAGGACCAGTCTTCTTAGGGCTTTCCATGCTAGAACTAATAAGACAAAAAATCTTATAAATGGCCTATTAACTCTACATGAAGTGTTGCATGAAGAAAAAGATGGAAGCGTTCTAGTATTTGATAAGGCATTCTAGGGTTTAAGGCGACTGACCAAAAGGTTCCTATACATTGCGAGGGTGACAAGCATGTTAAAGTTGCTCACAAGGATAGCGACACCAATCTCGAAGGAGCACAACCCTGTGAGATGAAGTGTGGGACGACTACACTCTATTTTCATTACAGATGGTACTATTCACTCATGATCCTACTATAAATTACGATCCAAACAACAACTGAATACATAACTGTCCAAATTCTAGATTGTTACGACACCTTAAACAGTACTTCAATTTAGACCTGGTTATTTCATGTTTTAGCCTTAGTGTTGAATAGGAAATTGATAGAGGAATCTTTAAGCTTTCCAAACATGTATAGATATGCATAGGTTGCTTTTCTAATTTAAGAATTATGGTTGTTCAAAGATAAGAAATTTTGTGGCTGTTTCAGATAACACTGTACACAGGTACTAACTTCAACTCCGGTTTCTAATTAGTTCTAAACTGAATTTGAGGTAACGATGAATAGAAAAGTTGTAGAATAGTTCCTCCACTTTCAAAAAATGTAGCACAATAGACTAGAAGAGCTTTCTATAGATAATTATGGCAAAAATTCGGATGCTTGTTCATACAATTTCAATACCCTAAGTACAATTTCAAGCTTGCTGATCTACTCAATGCCATACTTAGTAAGCATATTTAACAAAAGTCTCTTTTTGTGATCACATACTTAGTAAGAATATTTCCATGTGCAATATCGGATAAAAATCATTGAATGGTCATATTTCCATGCGCAATATTTCCATGTACTAACTCATAAAACTTTGAATGGTCAAGTATGTGCAGTATAGTGTTACCTAATGGCACCTCAAACGCTTTTATTAAAACATCTTACTTGCCACAAAAAAGGACATGATCCGATAGTAATGTCCTCATTTCTATGGTTTACCGACAACCCAAGGATGCCTACCCACCGAGCCCTAACCAATGATGCCACCAAACTTGACAGTTTTTCGAATTCCACCGAACCCTAACCAAGGATGCCTACCATTTTCCAATTCTCGAACCCTAACCAAGGATATGCAAGGCAGCGGCGAGGGCAGGGAGGGAGGCGGCACGGCGATGGAGGATGGAAGGTCGAAGGGTTTAGGGTTTACCTTGAAGCTCGGCGGCGACGGCAATGGCTTCGCTCGGCGTACCTGGAAGCGGTGACGGCGAAGCTCGGCGGCGAATGTGGCGAACACCTGGCGGCAAACGAAATTTTGGCAGCCTAACGGCGTCTAAGTGTTTCGCCCGGGTTAGGTTTTTCCAACGCCGACGAGGGGTATATATAGACTCCCATTTTCTCAGGCAGATTTTAAGAACTGACCGCCTGAGAAGATGGTTATCTCAGGCGGGTTTTACTTACCAACCGCCTGAGAAGAATTAATTATCTCAGGCGGTTGGTAAGTAATAACCGCCTGAGATAAAATTCTTCTCAGGCGGTTAACCGCCTGTGAAGATCTTTACTTCTTCTTATTTAATATTCTTGATTAAATGTGGGTCCTTTAAAAAGGCAAAATTCCACTTTCTTGTAATATTATTAATAAGTAAAGGTTACCATTAAATTTCACTTCATAAATCCTTTTAAATTGGTCAGAACATAAAAAACATACAGTAATTGCTATTTTTCATTTTTCTATCTTGATGAATATAATGCTTTTTCATTTATTTTTCAGTGAACATTTTTACTCATCATACCAACCTCTATGAACTTTTTCAGATTTTTTTAAATTTTTCTGAATCAATATGTGTTCATAATTTGTTGAATGCCTCATATGTATATGAGCATTTAGTTAGAATGACGGATAATTTGAAGTTTGACATGTTGGAATGCTTTTAAAAAATTAACAAAATTCATACATGTATAAATAATACAAATATGTTCATACAAACAAATTTAAGTGAAGGATCCTTTTTTTATGAGATACACAAATGTGAATAATATGTGAGTAGAAATTAATATGATATTTACCAAAACATTACAATGTCAGCTATACAAGTTATAAAATATTTGGTTCTGGTGGTAGATGTTAATTTTATACAAATATATTAGAAAGAATCATCGAATTTGCACTCAATTTGTAGAATCTAAACTGGTTTGAGAATTTATATTGGAATCTAAAAAAAGAAGCAAGGGATAAGGAAACTGAAGAATAGTATCTGGCATTATCGCAGGCGGTTGTTAAGTAATAACCGCCTTAGATAAAATTCTTCTCAGGCGGTTATTAAGTATCAACCGCCTGTGAAGATCTTTACTTCTTCTTATTTAATATTCTTGATTAAATGTGGGTCCTTTAGAATGGCAAAATTCCACCTTCTTGTAATATTATTGATAAGTAAAGGTTACCGTTAAATTTCACTTCATAAATCCTTTTAAATTGGTCAGAACATAAAACCCATAAAACAATTGTTTTTTTCATTTTTCTATCTTGATGAATATAATGCTTTTTTCGTTTTTTTTTTTGAGTTGACATTTTTACTCATCATACCAACCTCTATGAATTTTTTTCAGATTTTTTTAAATTTTTTGGAATCAATGTGTGTTCATAATTTGTTAAATGCCTCATATGTATATGAGCATTTAGTTATAATGATGGATAAATGAAGTTTCACATGTTGGAATGCTTTTTTAAAAAATTAACAAAGTTCATACATGTATAAATAATACAAATATGTTCATACAAACAAATTTATGTGAAGGATCCTTTTTTTATGAGATACACAAATGTGAATAATATGTGAGTAGAAATTAATATGATATTTACCAAAACATTAAAATGTCAACTATACAAGTTATAAAATATTTGGTTCAGGTCGTAGATGTTAATTTTATACAAATATAGAAGAAAGAACCATCGAATTTGGACTCAATTTACAGAATCTAAACTGGTTTGAGTATTTATATTGGAATCTAAAAAAAAATAAGCAAGGGATAAGGAAACTGAAGAACAGTATCTGACATTATCTCAGGCGGTTGGTAAGTAATAACCGCCTGAGATAAAATTCTTCTCAGGCGGTTATTAAGTACCAACCGACTGTGAAGATCTTTACTTCTTCTTATTGAATATTCTTGATTAAATGTGGGTCCTTTAAAAGGCAAAATTCTACTTTCTTGTAATATTATTTATAAGTAAATGTTACCATTAAATTTCACTTTATAAATCCTTTTAAATTCGTCAAAACATAAAAAACATACAGTAATTGCTATTTTTCATTTTTCTATCTTGATGAATATAATGCTTTTTCATTTATTTTTCAGTGAACATTTTTACTCATCATACCAACCTCTATGAACTTTTTCAGATTTTTTTAAATTTTTCTGAATCAATATGTGTTCATAATTTGTTGAATGCCTCATATGTATATGAGCATTTAGTTAGAATGACGGATAATTTGAAGTTTGACATGTTGGAATGCTTTTAAAAAATTAACAAAATTCATACATGTATAAATAATACAAATATGTTCATACAAACAAATTTAAGTGAAGGATCCTTTTTTATGAGATACACAAATGTGAATAATATGTGAGTAGAAATTAATATGATATTTACCAAAACATTACAATGTCAGCTATACAAGTTATAAAATATTTGGTTCTGGTGGTAGATGTTAATTTTATACAAATATATTAGAAAAAATCATCGAATTTGGACTCAATTTGCAGAATCTAAACTGGTTTGAGAATTTATATTGGAATCTAAAAAAAAGAAGCAAGGGATAAGGAAACTGAAGAATAGTATCTGGCATTATCGCAGGCGGTTGTTAAGTAATAACCGCCTTAGATAAAATTCTTCTCAGGCGGTTATTAAGTATCAACCGCCTGTGAAGATCTTTACTTCTTCTTATTTAATATTCTTGATTAAATGTGGGTCCTTTAGAATGGCAAAATTCCACCTTCTTGTAATATTTTTGATAAGTAAAGGTTACCGTTAAATTTCACTTCATAAATCCTTTTAAATTGGTCAGAACATAAAACCCATAAAACAATTGTTTTTTTTCATTTTTCTATCTTGATGAATATAATGCTTTTTTCGTTTTTTTTTTTGAGTTGACATTTTTACTCATCATACCAACCTCTATGAATTTTTTTCAGATTTTTTTAAATTTTTTGGAATCAATGTGTGTTCATAATTTGTTAAATGCCTCATATGTATATGAGCATTTAGTTATAATGATGGATAAATGAAGTTTGACATGTTGGAATGCTTTTTAAAAAATTAACAAAGTTCATACATGTATAAATAATACAAATATGTTCATACAAACAAATTTATGTGAAGGATCCTTTTTTTATGAGATACACAAATGTGAATAATATGTGAGTAGAAATTAATATGATATTTACCAAAACATTACAATGTCAACTATACAAGTTATAAAATATTTGGTTCAGGTCGTAGATGTTAATTTTATACAAATATAGAAGAAAGAACCATCGAATTTGGACTCAATTTACAGAATCTAAACTGGTTTGAGTATTTATATTGGAATCTAAAAAAAATAAGCAAGGGATAACGAAACTGAAGAACGGTATCTGACATTATCTCAGGCGGTTGGTAAGTAATAACCGCCTGAGATAAAATTCTTCTCAGGCGGTTATTAAGTACCAACCGCCTATGAAGATCTTTACTTCTTCTTATTGAATATTCTTGATTAAATGTGGGTCCTTTAAAAAGGCAAAATTCTACTTTCTTGTAATATTATTTATAAGTAAATGTTACCATTAAATTTCACTTTATAAATCCTTTTAAATTGGTCAGAACATAAAAATCATACAACAATTGCTATTTTTCATTTTTCTATATTGATGAATATAATGTTTTTTCATTTATTTTTTCAGTGGACATTTTTACTCATCATACCAACCTCTATGAATTTTTTCAGATTTTTTTAAATTTTTTTAATCAATGTGTGTTCATAATTTGTTGAATGTCTCATATGTATATGAGCATTTAGTTAGAATGAAGGATAATTTGAAGTTCGACATGTTGGAATGCTTTTAAAAAAAATTAACAAAATTCATACATGTATAAATAATACAAATATGTTCATACAAACAAATTTAAGTGAAGGATCCTTTTTTTTATTAGATACACAAATGTGAATAATATGTGAGTAGAAATTAATATGATATTTATCAAAAATATTACAATGTCAGCTATACAAGTTATAAAATATTTGGTTCAGGTGGTAGATGTTAATTTTATACAAATATAGAATAAAGAATCATCGAATTTGGACTCAATTTGCATAATCTAAACTGGTTTGAGTATTTATATTGGAATCTAAAAACAAAGAAGCAAGGGATAAGGAAACTGAAGAACAGTATTTGGCATTATCGCAGGCGGTTGGTAAGTAATAATCGCCTGAGATAAAATTATTCTCAGGCGGTTATTAAGTACCAACCGTCAGTGAAGATCTTTACTTCTTCTTAATAATATTCTTGATTAAATGTGGGTCCTTTAAAAAGGCAAAATTTCACCTTCTTGTAATATTATTGATAAGTAAATGTTACCATTAAATTTCACTTCATAAATCCTTTTAAATTGGTCATAACATAAAAAACATACAACAATTGCTATTTTTCATTTTCTATCTTGATGAATATAATGCATTTTTTCATTTATTTTTTCAGTCGATTTTTTTACTCATCATACCAACCTCTATGAATTTTTTTTCAGATTTTTTAAAATTTTTGTTGAATCAATGTGTGTTCATAATTTGTTGAATGCCTCATATGTATATGAGCATTTAGTTAGAATGATGGATAATTTGAAGTTTGACATGTTGGAATGCTTTTAAAGAAAATTAACAAAATTCATACATGTATAAATAATACAAATATGTTCATACAAACAAATTTAAGTGAAGGATCCTTTTTTTATGAGATACACAAATGTGAATAATATGTGAGTAGAAATTAATATGATATTTACCAAAACATTACAATGTCAGCTATACAAGTTATAAAATATTTGGTTCAGGTGGTAGATGTTAATTTTATACAAATATAGAAGAAAGAATAATCGAATTTGGACTCAATTTGCAGAATCTGAACTGGTTTGAGTATTTATATTGGAATCTAAAAAAAAGAAGCAAGGGATAAGGAATCTGAAGAGCCTTGGGCATTATCACAGGCGGTTTTTTATGAATAACTGTCTGAGATAATGGTTTTCTGAGGCAATTATTAATTACCAACCGCTTGTGAAAAATTTAAAAACCGCCTGTGAAAAGCTGACGCCTATATAAAGATCCCCTCGCCACAGTCGAAACGTAACCCTGGAGAATTTTCCACCTCCGCAAGGCTGCCGAAATTTCCCACCGCCGCGCCTGCTCTGCCGCGCCGCCGCCCAAAGCCAGCACTACCACGCCGCCGCCCAGCCCTGCAGAGGCACGTCTGAGATCTGCCCAGTCCCACATCACGCCACAAGGTACCTAAGTAAATTCTCATAGTTTCCTTTTCCATGTTGTGTTGGTATATGGATTGTGTCCTTTTGCATGTTGGTATATTCTCATAGTGTGTTGGTATATGGATTGTGTCATAGTGTGTTTGTATATGAATTGTCCTTTTGCATGTTGGTATATTCTCATAGTGTGTTGGTATATGGATTGTGTCATAGTGTGTTGGTATATGGATTGTGTCCTTTTGCATGTTGGTATATTCTCATAGTGTGTTGGTATATGGATTGTGTCATAGTGTGTTGGTATATGGATTGTGTCATAGTGTGTTGGTATATTGATGTATGGACTATATTATAATAATCTTATTGTAGTGATTAGGGTTAGCTTTCTAGGGAGATTGTTTTATAACTCACCCATTTAGTTACCATCGTTGGATGGGATCCGACGTCAAGATATAATGGACCGGATCCACCCAGACCTAGCCCATGCCACTGGGCTTTCACAACTTCAATCCTTCACCCCCGCTTGCTGTTCCTGACACCTGCGACTCCGTCCGCCTCAAGACGTCGCCCGTCTCCTACATTAGTTGCTCTAGTCATACTTGTTATGTCTCTATAAATTCATTTTATAGAATACCTTTTGGGAATATTTGTGGCTAAATTTTGTAAATCTGACAAAAATTCTATTATTGAAGCATGGACCGTTGAGCGTGGATGTATAACATGCCAAGACCCGATCCTATGTACATTCATAATGTTGCAAACTTTATTGAAGCATCCAAAAGACATGCGAAGTTGCAAAAGATAGATGACATATTATGTCCATGTATCGACTGCGAAAATAAGATTGCTTGGACGGATACTATAGTAATCCAGTCTCATTTGGTGAAAAGAGGTTTCAAAAATAACTACACAATATGGACAGAGCATGGTGAGTTAGATACACATGATGTGGATAAAGATGATGAGAGAGGTTCAAATGATGATAATGTTCATATCGATGACGGTAGTGACAATCAAGCTGGTGATGATGATGATGAGTTCGATTGTGAGGAGATGTTGCGTCACATTGAACCATATGTATTGACTTCTATGGACCAAGCAAAGGTTTAGGTAAAATGGAGACATTGCAGAATGCGGCGATGGAGCTTTTATGTGATGAATCAAACGGTTGTGGTAAAGAGTTTACTACATTGTGTGCAGTCTTAGAACTACTAAAGTTGAGAGCTACGCACGGATGGTCCAATTCTAGTTTCTCTAATCTTTTGAATCTTCTGGCAGAAATTTTTCCAAATCCAAATAAACTGCCCAGAAGCACTTATAAAGCGAAGAAACTTCTTTGCCCGATGGCACTAGGTGTGACAAAAATACACGCTTGTGTGAACCATTGTATTCTGTATCGCAAAGAGCATGAGCTTGCAACTAGATGCCCCATTTTTGGTGTCAGTAGATATAAGAAGGACTACAATCACCAGTATGTTACCAACATGAAAAAGTGTTAGAAGAATAAGAAGTTTATTATTGGTCTTGAAGGTGACGATGACGATACTTCTGGCGATACAGACGGGAAGAATAAGAGAAAAATTCCTGCCTTGGTGATGTGGTACCTTCCGGTAATTGATCGCTTGAAGCGTTTGTTCTCAAACCCTAGGGAGGCTGAACTTATGTGTTGGCATTCTGAGCAACGCAAGAAGAATGAAAAACATATACGACACCCTGGTGATGCAACGCAGTGGAAAAATTTTGATATTCAGTATCCAGAATTCGCAAATGAAATCAGAAATGTGAGGTTTGCCTTGGCTACAGACAGAATGAATCCATTTGGTAAAAAAGGAGCATACACAGCACATGGCCCGTGGTCTTAACGATGTACAACCTACCGACGTGGTTGTGTCACAAAAGGAAATATATCTTGTTATCTGTTCTTATCCAAGGTCCGAAACAACCCGGCATCGAAATTGACGTGTTCTTGGAACCTTTAATGGAAGATATGGCAAAATTTTGGAATGAGGGGGTACGTACATGGGATGAGTACAAGCGGGAGTATTTCACGTTAAGAGCAATGATATTCGTTACAGTGCATGGTTATCCCAGACTGTTTACATTATCGGGACAAATGAAAGGGAAGAAAGGTTGTGTAAGGTGCGTGGATAGAACTGGATTCCTATACCTCACTTCATCCAGAAAGACGGTGTACATGAGACACCGACGGTTCTTGACATATACACACAAGTATAGGAAGATGAAAGAACAATTTGATAACAAAATCGAAAAAGATACTGCACCAAAACCTTACAGTGGAAAACATGTGTTTGAAATGGTCAAGAACATTCATACTGCTTTCGGTAAGGGCAAAAATTGTAAAGGAATTAAGAGAAAGAAAAGTACATCTTCGGATGATATAACTGACATGGCTTTAGAGAAACAATCAATTTTTTTCAAGTATCTTCCGTATTGGAAGAATCTGGAATTTTGCCATAGTATTGATTTGATGCACGTTACAAAGAATGTATTTGACAGCATCATTGGGACCTTGTTGGACATGCCGAGGAAAACAAAGGACAGATTAAATTCACGTATGGACCTAGTAAATCTTGATTTGAGACCAGAGCTTCATCCAGTAGAAAAGGCGAACGGGAAGCATTACCATCCTCCAGCCAGCTACAACTTGACGCTAGAAGTGAAAAAAGCAATTTGCAAATGCTTGTGTGGGATCAAAGTGCCCACGAGTTTCTCATCCAATATCCGCAAACTAGTCTCGATGCAAGACTTGTCTTTATTCGGTTATAATTCTCACGACTATCACATGATGATGACAGTTTTCCTTGCCATTGCAATAAGAGTCATCAAACCTGAGCATATAAAATTTGTCATCACACGTTTGTGTTACTTCTTCAATGCAGTATCGCAAAAGGTGATAGCACGTGAAGATTTAGACTATCTGAAAACATACATCGTCGAGACAATGTGCAAGCTTGAGATGTGCTTCCCACCATCCTTTTCTAATACGCAAGTACACCTAATCATACATCTTGTTGATCAGATAAAAGCATTGGGGCCACTATATTTACATCATATATTTTCGTTGGAGAGATATTTAGGAGTATTAAAAGGTTATGTGTGGAATCGTGCTCACCCAGAGGGTTCAATTATGGAAGGATACACCACTGAAGAAGTGATTGAGGGTTGCGCTGATTACATCAAAGATGGAAAATTGATAGGTGTGCCTATACCGGTACATGAGGGTAGACTACGTGGGAGAAGCAAAGTGGGTAAGAAAACTTTTATCGTTCAAGATTACAAGAATGTACACCGTGCACATTTTGGTGTACTACAACAACTCGCAATAGCTGAGTCGTACATCGAGGAACACCAAATTGAGCTTCATGATAAAAACCAAGACCACACAGAGGACTGGATCATGAAAGAGCACAGAAGATGTTTCATTGAATGGTTAATGGAAAAAAATATACCAGACGGAAACACTATAGAAGAGGCAACAATGAAGAAGTTAGCTTCTGGCCCATCTGCTTTGGTGACATCATGGCAAGCATATGACATCAATGGTTACACATTTTACACTAAAGAAAAAGACGGTAAGAGTGTTGCACAAAATAGTGGTGTTCGTATTGAGTCTTATGATTCACAAGGGCAGAAGACCACATACTTCGGGTTCATAGAGGAAATATGGGAACTTGATTATGGCGAAAGAATGGTAATGCCCGTATTTAAGTGCCAATGGGTCAAACATCCTGATGGTGTGAAAGTAGACAATTACCGGCTAACACTGGTAGACTTGAATAAAGTGGGTTATAAAGATGACATGTGGGTTCTCGTCGATAATATTGCACAAGTTTTTTATGTTCAAGATCCGGAAACTGAGAAGATGCACATAGTTGTTTCTGGAAAGCAAAATATTGTTGGGGTTGAGAATGTGGTAGATAATGAAGAGGAATATAATTAGTATGAAGAGATGTACCTTTTCACCAAACCAGAAAACATCAAGCTCGTAGAGAGAAGCATTAAAAAGAATTTGAAACCCTATATGCGAGAAGATGTCAATGCTGGAAAAAATGTATATAGCAATGCAAGATGATATATATTGTATATATTTGTATATTTTGAAATCAACTTAGAACAATGTTCTATTTCAGCTTTAGATAGCATGTTTCGAACATTATTAAATTCAGCTTCTGTTTCGAGCTCCTGTCAAGCTAATCCCTTCACAGCAAGCTCTTGTAGATGCAAGTAACACCCGAGACTCATCATTTGGATTGTTAAAAGCTTCAATTAAAGTATGACGATACTTCCCGTCCATTTGAGGGCTTGTTTGGATAGGAGTACACCCAAACAAGCCCTGCAAGATTTCTTTCTCTTCTCTCCATTTTGATAACTTACAAAGATGCTACTTTATCAGTTTTAATGGCTGAATATATTGACTACAAATCAGTACCATCTCTCTTAGTGCTTTACACAAGCGATGAAGTGTACAAGTTCAATCAAAAATCTTGTTTTTACCATTTTCATAGGAATTTGACCTTAATCTTTCAAGCATAGATTTATCAATAATTGAAGCTTCTTCATCAGACATGTTAATAGCAGTTACAAGTGAAGGGTGTGTCGAAGCTAACGAAATCTCAATGGGACTGAAGACAAAGAGATGCTGCATATGAGTGACAATGTCCAGGTTAGACAACATGAAGCTATGATGACAGCCTTCAACAACATCATAGCTTCACGCTGTTTAACCTGGACATTGCCACTCATATGCAGGATCTCTTTATCTTCAGTTCGATTCAGATGTCGTTAGCTTCGACACATCCTTCACTTATAACTGCCATTAATATGTGTGATAAGGAAGCTTCACTTATTTGATAAATCTATGCTTGAAAGATTAAGGTTAAATCCCTATGAAAGTGTAAAAACAAGATTTTTGATTGAAGTTGTTCGCTTACTCGCTTGTGTGAAGCACTATGAATGTAGTTACTGATTTTTAGTCAATATATTTAGGCATTAAAACTGAGAAAGGAGCATCCTACTAAGTTTTCAAATGGACAGGAGGGAAAGAAATCGTTCAAATAAATGGGAAAATCCTTACAAGGATCATCAGACTTCAAATTGATGCTTTAAACAATTCAAATGATGAGCCACGAGTGTTACTTGCATCTACAATAGCTTGCAGTTTTGGGTGTTACTTCCAAGGATCGTCAGTGTTATTTTCATAAGCTGCCAGTTTTGTGTGTTGGTATATGGATTGTGTCTTTTTGCATTTGTGTACATATGCGTTTGGACTCAATAATTTGGAAGTTTGGTCTTTTAGATATTGATTTCTCGGGCGTGTAGCCGATTGAAGGAGGAGCGCTTGGCGTGGCGCAAGAAGCATCCCCATGTATGTACATATGGCACACCGGTCGCATGGTTGTATATACATATGTATCTGTAATGGACTGATGAACTTAACTGTAGTTTGTTTTTCCGTCTTGTTTGTTTTTGGTATTTTCAATTTCTCTGTGTAGGGTTTCTTTGCGAAGCCTGAATCGGAAGATTTATTGAAGTGGCAATGCATCGTCCCCGGTAAAGAAGGGGTAAGTGATGAAGAACAAGCACAATATGAGTTCAACAATCGTCCTCCTATTAATAAATTTCTTTTGCCGACTGAATGGGAAGATGGTTACTACCCCCTGACAATCTCCTTCTCTGAGGACTCTCCCTTGGTGCCTCCAAGATGCACCTTTCCAAGTGGGTTTTTCCACCCAAATGTCCATCGTTCGGGAGCACTCTACATCGGGATTCTTGATCAAGAGACTATAAGATAGACCTATTTTGATCATGTAATTAATACTTAATTTTTGTTGAACTTATTTGAACTGGTTTCTTATATTGCTTAAATTATATTTCGTAGGGGTGGTGTAGTGGTTTTACAATCAAAACTATACTACTTGAAGTTCAACGTTTGCTGCATCAGCCAAATGTGCCCGATGTTGAAAATGATTGCTATAATCTACTTATCAAGGTTAGATGACACTTTGACTTAGTGACCAATGTAGGTTATTCATTCCTCCTTCGACATTTGTTAATTTAAATAATGTCAATATTTTTAGGATCCAGCGGAATATAAGAGACGTGTTTGGGAGCAAGCAGGACGGTACAATTTAGATTGATCGATGGGAGCTTCAGGAATAAGTTTAAATTCGAATTTAGTTTAGAGGGTACGTAATGTATGATCTATGGATTCATCGAGTTGCGAATTACTTCTGAATTGCAATGTCATTTGCGTTTGTTTATCCTTGTATTCCAATTAAATCACTTAATTGCAATGTCATTGCGTTTGTTTATCCCTGCAACATACGCTCGCGATCTAGGGCACTCTGGCATTTCCAGGGACACAAAATAAGTGGAAACAATGACTTTCCCTAGGCGGTTCTTCAATGGAAACCGCTTGTGAAAATTGAACAACTACATACGGTTCTTACACAATGACCGCCGGTGAAAATACATGATCTTCTCAGGCTGTTGTTAATTAAGAACCGCCTGTGAAGTTAATTACATTACTAGCGGTTCTTAATTAATAACCACCTGAGAAGATCATGTATTTACCCAGGCGGTTGTTTCTTAAAATCCGCCTGTGATATTATTTTATTTTAGGCGGTTATTAAGTAATAACCGCCTGAGAAGATCTAGTATTTACCCAGGCAGTTGTTTTTTAAAATCCGTCTGTGTTGTTCTTTAATCGCAGGCGGTTATTGTATCATTCGTCATCACAGTCGCATATTTTTAAGGACCGCCTGTGTTTGAAAAATTGAGGCGCCTGTAAAAATGCTTTTTGTAGTAGTGATAAGTAGGTTTTGCATGTAGTACTAGCATTAAGGAGTCCAACAAAATTGGTCTCACACTTTTCCAAGATTTCTACATGCCACATGGATTTTACAAGTTTCTGTTAATTTCAGAAATACCCTCTGGTATTTTCTGGGATTTTCATTTAACCTATTGCAATGTCCCACAACTAAACCCACTTAATCTTACTCAATGGTGCTGAATTTTTTACTGTAAGTCATAGGATTCTAAAGGGAGACTTTGGCAAATTCACATTTTTCTATTGAGTAGATCACCTGGAAGAAATTCCTAAAGTTTAGGTTAATGTAATTTTTCAAAAATTCCCAGGGCTTTTCATATCAAATAAGTTAGTTCACTGCAAAGTACTATTCAAGAGGAAACCAAAAAATATTATTTGACAATTTTTGGATGATTCTACAGGGAGTTATGTTTTTTCAAACATGATCTATTTTTTTACATTTTCTTTTATGTTGAATATTCCTTATAACTGACAGTCGGGCCCACGGGTTTAAACCGACCAATCAAAGAGAGGCAACATAGTGCCACTGATTTAAAGGGTGCAGCCACACTTGCTCCGGTAGATCGGCGGAGCTGCTGCCCCGCGTATAACGCCTTTTGGTGTTTGATGCATTAGAGCAACTCGAGCATGGCTTCTTTTTTTTCGAAAGATCCGGTAGACCGGCTTATATTGATAAGTAGGAGATGACCGACTTATGTAGATAAGTAGGAGAGTATAGGGTAAAAATTACAAGTGGTCAGTAGATACCCACATTGTGCACCAGAGGTGCAACTAACAACGAATGAAATAGCCATAGACATGAACAGCAGGGGGGCGACTCAGGGAGGCCTCTGCAAGCCTCTCGCTCCCGCCATAGAACTTGGCTTCTACTGTGTGGATCTAGTTCTCAAGCCCACAGAGGTTCGTTGGCCCCCGTAAAGACCGGTGGATGAGTCCACTAGAAGTCCGAGTACGAACTTGTTTAAGGTTGGCAAGGAACTCTGTCTTGAAGCCCTCTTGATGGGATGTATTCTGTACAAGGGTTCCGGAGCAAATTGGTTTGCTCGTTGCTCGCACCCGCCAAGGCAGCAATAACGCCTACCAACATGAGTGGAGGTGACTGCTGCTACGGAGTTTGCTGCTCCGGACGTGGGGAGTCATCCCCTCCCTGGCCACTAGAACTATCGACCTTGTGCTTTGAGTGAGTGTTCACCATTCTGCAATGTAAGAATTCATCATGAGCTCAACACTATAACTTGATTTATTCCATAAAATGTAGCATTGAAATACTAATAATAAATCCTTAAGCATGTATGCAAACTGATCACTTAAACTTCATTCAATAAAATAAATAGTAATGACAGAGATGATAACTTTGCTGCATACACAACTTCATTGATCGAGTACAAATTCATACAGTGTAAACCATTGAAAGCATCTAGGCCCCCATGAGGTGTGGTTTCGGTGATTAATGACAACCATTGGATATTACTAATGAGTTTGTGGATGTAAGGTCTCTCATATCACTCATCACACTTAATAAACTCTATATGTATATCATCTACTGCTCATTGGATATAATTGGAGACCCCTAAACAAACTATTTTACGAGGTCAATCGATTTTTATGAAGACTAAAAGAAAAAGCTCATATGTCAAAGTTATTCAATCGAAATTGACAACACCCAAGACTTGTTAATCATCAGAAGAATATTTCAAACCAATGTATAAGAGGTCACTCGAGCAAATTTCAAAAGAATCACTTAGAACAACCCGAAGCAGACAAAATCAACTCACCGGATCAACCGATGTTTCCAGAAAACAATACATCGGTCAAGTTGGTTTAACAGAAGAAAAATACCTCAGAACTGAGTACTCATTAGATCATCCGATGATGAAGAAAGTGTTATGTCGGTCGATAATTCCAGTAAGCAATTACCCTGGACCAAGTGTAACACCGGACCATCCGATGGACAACTATAACACATCGGTCAATCACTCCAGTAAGCATTATTTCTGGACCATTCTGAATGAAGTGTCACCGGATCATCCGATGATGAGACAAGTGTTACATCGGTCAAACAACGGTCATATCTGACATGGTGACATCAGCTAATTTGTATTCGATCGATGACAACTGAAGGCGGAACATCGGATCATTCGATGTTTGTAGAACAGTGATGTCAGCCTACTTTTCCAACGGCTATTTCGTGGAGGCTGGCTATTTATACCCCTTCAACCTATCATTTCGATATGACTTGAATCTCAGACCTACTCTACACATTACCAAGCATTCAAGATGTTGAGCTACCACTGAAAGCATCTAGGCCCCCATGAGGTATGGTTTCGGTGATTAATGAAAACCATTGGATTTTACTAATGAATTTGTGAATGCAAGTTCCCTATAATCACTCAATAAAATCAAACAAAAAAGTCACTGGAGACCCCTAACAATCAATGTATGAGATCAAATCAATGATATGAAGACAAGAAGTGAAAGCTCTTATGTCAAAGTCATTCAACTTTAAATTGACAACATTCAATGCTTAAAGATCATCAGAAATGCCTTTGCAATAAATGTCAAAGAGGTCAATCGAGCAAGACACAAAAGAATCACTTAGAAAAAACTCAAAGCAAACAAAATAACCTCACCGGATCAACCGATGATACCTCAGAACAACACATCGGTCGAGTTGGTTCAACTGAAGAAGAAGACCTCAGAACAAAGTACTCATCGGATCATCCGATGTGAACGGCTTAGCAACATCGGTCCATCAGTACAGTTTGCATTATCATTGGACCAAGTGTAGCACCGGATCATCCGATGTACAGAAAAGCACACATCGGTCAATTACTCCAGAAAGCATCAAGATTGAGAAAATTCTGGAGGAAGAGCCACCGGATCATCCGATGAGAAGACACGATCAACATCGGTCTAACAACGGTCATATCTGACACAATGACGTCAGCTAAAGTAACTTGACCGATGATAACTAAAGGGGAGACATCGGATCATTCGGTGTTCACAGTAAAGTTCTGTCAGCCTACTTTTCCAACGGCTATTTAGGGAGGCTGGCTATAAATACCCCCTAATCTTGTCATTTCGTCAGGTCTTGATTACCAGACACTAACAACACATCCACAAGCATTCAAGACCAAGAGCAATCTTCTCCACATCATTTCGATCACCTATACACCAAGAGTTAGGCTAGAACTAGCTAGAGAGAGAGCTTGTGTGCCACCATTCTGAGTGAGTGGACTCTCTAGGATAGTGAGAGAGCCTCAAGGGAGTGCCCTTGGTGTTTGTAACTGTGAGGAGACTTTCGGAGCTTGCCAAGGCGTTTGTGGAAGCCCGGAAGGTCGAAGTTGTACAAGGCTTGAGCTCCACCTTGCCAAGGGAGGCAAACGAAGAGAAATAGTGAAGACCCCTCGTCTCGGTGACTTGGGTGTGGCAAAACCCTTTGGTGGGTGCCACAACGTGGATTTAGGAAGATCTTGACGATCTTGCCGAACCACGGGATAAATCCTTGTGTCTCCTCGGGAGTTTGCATCCTTCTCCTTTCCCTTACTTTTGTGCATTTTATTCCGTGAAGTTTCTATCTACTAGAATGCATAGATAGTCTGCGTAGGGAATTGGGCTTTAGAAATTAAGTTTTATTGCTTAGGATTTTTTTAAAAAAAGCCCAATTCACCCCCCTCTTGGGCATTCGGTCCTTACAATTGGTATCAGAGCAAGGTTGCTCATAGGATCATTCTAGCTTCACCGCTAGAGAGCTAAAATGGCCAAGGTTGGGGGTTTGGTTCCTATCTTTGAGGGCAAGAACTTTGCCTATTGGAAATCACGCATGCACGCTTATCTAGAGGCTATTGCGCCCGAAGTATGGGAAGCGACCCACGCGGGGTTTGGAGAACGCAACTATGTTGGTGATCAAATTAAATGGGATGCTAAAGCTAGGAATGCAATCTGTGAATGTATTAGTCAAGATGTGTTTTCTAGGATTGCTAGCAAGGAAAAATCTTGTGAAATTTGGGCTTGCTTAATAGAGATTCATGAAGGTTCTTCTAGAGTTAAGGAACTTAATATCACATGCTTAAAGCAAAATATGATGAATTTAAGATGCTACCTCATGAAAATGTCAATGAGATGTTCTCTCGCTTAAATGTGCTTATTGAATAAATAAATGCTCTTGACATTGCTTCTCTTGGCAAGGGACTCATCAACTGCAAGATCCTCATGCTCCTCCCCAGGACAAAGTACAACATCATCAACTCCATGCTCCAAAAAGAGTCACTTGACCACATTGAAGTTTCAGAGCTCATTGGAGAAATACACGCTCATGAGATGAGTGTACTTGGGATGATGGAGCAATCATCTTCAAAGACAATTGCCCTAAATGCCTCCACCAAGAAAACAAGCTTCAAGAAGAAGAAGGTGGTCGAGCCTAGCTCAAGTGAAGAAGAGCAAGCATCAAGCGAAGATGAAGATGATGAGCTTGCATTGATGATGAGGAAGTTCTCACGCTTGAACTCCAAGATCACTAAGAAGGGATACACATTTGATCCCAAGAAGAGAGCATTCCTACCAAGGAGAGATGATCACAAGACATGCTACAATTGTGGTGATCAAGGCCACATCTCCTATGATTGTCCAAGACCGGACAAACGAAGAGAGAACCATAAGAGCAAGCATCGCAAGCTTGAAGGAAGTGATGATGATGATGAAGAAGCCAAACCAAAGCCAAGATCCTTTGGGAAGAAGAAACATGACAAGGGCAAGAAGGCAAGGCTCTTCCCAAAGAAGAGAAATGGCCCACAAAAGGTGTTCATGTGTGAGGCAAATGAATGGGTCATCGACGAAGAAACAAGTGATGAAGAGAGTGAAGAGGAAGAAGAAAGCTTGGCCGGCCTCGCCATCGCCAACAATGATGATGCACCTCTTCATCCACCGCCCATGTGCCTCATGGCGAAAGGTAACACCAAGGTATGTGACGACTCTAGCGATGATGAGCTTTCCCCCGATGATTTAACTTCTTTGATAAATGAATATCATGCTATCATTAAGAGGGAAAAGAGTAAGGTTAAAGTGCTTGAAGAAACTCGTGCTAGACTTGAGAGTGCTAACCTTGATTTGCTTGACAAGTATGAAAGCATACTCAAAGAGCATGACACCCTCAAATCCCATGTCAAGCAAATTGAGGAAGAAAAGGCTAAAATCAAGATAGATAATCATGAACTTAACTTAGCACACCAAACACTCTTGGAAGAGCACAACAAGTTAATACAAGAACATCAAACACTTAACCTTGCTCATGACATGCTTAATCAAGAGTTGAAAAATATGAAGAAGCAAACTCTTAATGATAAGATATCCATTACTTCTCATGCCACTAATGCTTTGCGCAAGTCTTTGCCTTTGAAAGCTAATGCTAGGGAGAAGGACTTGTTGGAAGAAATTGAGAGTCTCCGCACTAGTGTGGCTAGACTTTCAAAAGGGAAGGTCAAACACAAGGAAATCCTCTTCCAACAAGCAAAGGCCTTCAACAAAAGAGGACTTGGATCCTTCCCGGTGCCCAACAAAGGAAAGGTGCCCTCACTGGAGCTAAGAACAAGCTTCATCAAAGAAGTTGGTTCTTATTGCCAACATTGTGAGGTCACCGATCACCACACAAGGGAGTGTCCTCTTCCTAACCGACCCTCTCCCAAGCTTCCTACTAATTACAAATCTACTTTCAATGATCGTTATTATATCTTAAGTAAAGTAGATGGCAAGGTGAAGGCTAGGTTCATTGGCAAGGACATGAAGGACATGAAGGGGAAGCTCCCCAAGCAAATTTGGGTCCCAAAGACACTTGTATCACACATACAAGGACCTAAGTTGGCTTGTGTGCCTAAAGTTAAAAATTGAATTCATGTGTGTACGTGAACTACAAAGCCGGAGGAAAGCATTGGGTACTCGATAGCGGGTGCACCCAACATATGACCGGCAATGATGGTATGTTCACCACCATAGAAAACCCCGGCAATCATGAACAAGTCACCTTTGGTGATAACTCTAAGGGAAAGGTAATTGGGTTAGGTAAAATTGCTATTTCAAATGATTTATCCATTTATAATGTGTTGTGCGTTAAGTCACTTAGCTTTAATTTACTTTCTATTGCACAACTATGTGATCTTGGACTAACATGCACATTTAGCAAAAATGATGTTGTTGTGAGTAGTGAAACAAGCAAAGACATAGTCTTCAAAGGATTTCGGCATGGACATCTCTACCTAGTAGATTTCTCCAACAAGAATGCTAGCTTATCCACATGTCTTTTCACTAAGACAAGCTTGGGTTGGCTATGGCACCGACGCATAGCGCACATAGGGATGAGCAAAATCAAGAAGTCATTCAAGCTTGGGATGGTGACCGGCGTGAAGGATGTCACATTTGAGAAGAACAAGCTTTGTAGCGCTTGTCAAGCTGGGAAGCAAGTTGCTTCACACCATCCAATGAAGACAATGGTGTCAACCTCCAAGCCACTTGAACTACTCAACATGGACCTCTTCGGACCGTCCACATATCAAAGCCTTGTCGGTAACCTCTATTGTCTCGTTATTGTTGATGACTATTCTCGCTATGCTTGGACTCTATTTTTAGGTGACAAGAGTGAAACTCCGAAAGTATTCAAGATCTTCGCCAACCGCGCTCAAAGGGAATTTCAACTTCCCATCATCAAGGTCCGGAGTGACAACGGCACCGAATTCAAGAACTACAACATTGGGGAGTGGTGTGACCGTGAAGGAGTGAAACATGTGTTTTCAGCCACATACACTCCTCAACAAAATGGTGTCGTTGAAAGAAAGAACAAGACACTCATCACTCTTGCAAGATCAATGCTTGATGACTACGGCACGTTGGAGAAGTTTTGGGCCGAAGCAATCAACACGGCGTGCCATGCCACAAATAGGGTCTATCTCCATCGACTACTTCAAAAGACCCCGTACGAGCCTCTCATGGGGAGAAAGCCCAACATCTCCTACTTTCGAGTCTTTGGATGCAAGTGCTACATCTACCGCAAGAAAAGGCTCGGTAAGTTTGAAAGAAGATGTGATGTTGGTATATTCCTTGGTTATGCATCAAACTCAAAATCATATCGAGTATTCAACCAAACCTCCGGTTTAGTTGAAGAAAGTTGTGATTTTGAGTTTGATGAATCTAATGGCTCCAAAGAGGAGAGTTTTGGTCATGATGAAATAGATGATGAGCCTCTACGAGAAGCCATGAAGAACATGACCATTGGAGACATCAAGCCGGAAGTTGAGGAGAGCCATGATCAAGGGTGAGCTTCAAGTCCCAACATCAACACCTCCATGGCGCCTCAAGTTGACGAAGAGGAGAAGGATGATCCATTGCCGACTCAAGATTCACAAGCACAACAACATCAAGAGGAAGGAGAAGTCCATGATCAAGTCCAACCACAAGAGGAGCAACACGCATCACCTTCGCCAAGTGCTTCACAACCACTTATGAGGCACGAACGCATCTCCAAGGCGCATCCAATGGACCAAATCATTGGAAGTCCGTCAAGGGGTGTAAGAACACACTCTCGCCACTTTGCTTCATTTTGTGAGCACTACTCGTTTGTTTCGTGTGTAGAACCCACTCACATTGATGAAGCACTCCAAGACCCAAATTGGGTGATGGCCATGCAAGAAGAACTCAACAACTTCATCCGCAATGAAGTTTGGGTGTTGGAGGAGCCACCCAAGGACAAGAACGTCATCGGAACAAAGTGGGTGTACCGCAACAAACAAGATGAGAATGGCGTTGTGGTCCGCAACAAGGCTAGACTTGTGGCCAAAGGGTTCTCGCAAGTTGAACAACTAGACTTTGGGGAGACATTTCCCCCAGTCGCCCGGCTAGAAGCCATCTGTATACTCCTTGCTTTTGCTTCACATCATAATATTAGACTCTATCAAATGGATGTGAAAAGTGCCTTTCTTAATGGTTACATTAACGAGCTTGTTTATGTTGAACAACCTCCCGGGTTTGAAGATCCGAGGAATCCTAATCATGTGTATAGGTTGCACAAGGCGCTCTACGGGCTCAAGCAAGCACCTAGGGCGTGGTACGAACGACTACGGGACTTCCTCATCATGCAAGGATTCAAGATCGGGAGGGTGGACACCACACTCTTCACCAAAGACATCAACGGAGATTTGTTCATTTGTCAAATTTATGTTGATGATATTATTTTTGGTTCAACTAACGAAGCTCTTAGCCATGAGTTTGGCAAAATGATGTCTAGGGAATTCGAGATATCAATGATTGGAGAGCTCAACTTCTTACTTGGATTTCTAATCAAGCAACTTCAAGAGGGGACCTTCGTCTATCAATAGAAGTACACCAAGGACCTCTTGAAGAAATTTGAGATGGGAGATTGTAGCTCAAGAAGCACTCCAATGGAAACTAATTGTCATCTCGACGCGGATAAGGACGGTAAACCTATTGATCAATCTAACTACCGTTCTATGATTGGTTCATTGCTTTATCTTACCGCATCTAGGCCCGATATCACGTTTAGTGTATGCTTGTGTGCTCGCTTTCAAGCGGCACCTAAAGAATCGCATAGGAAGGCGGTCTTTAGGATACTTAGGTATCTTAAGCATACCCCTAGTGTGGTCCTGTGGTACCCTAAAGGTGCAAAATTCCATCTTGTGGGATACTCGGATTCGGACTTTGCCGGATGCCGCGTAGATCGCAAGAGTACCTCCAGTGGGTGCCACTTGCTTGGGCATTCCCTAGTATCTTGGTCAAGCAAGAAGCAAAATTTCGTCGCCTTGTCCACGGCGGAAGCGGAATATATAGCGGCCGGTGCATGTTGTGCCCAAATCCTTTATATGAAGCAAACCCTTTTGGACTTTGGAATTAAAATTGGTTGTGTGCCTCTCCTTTGTGACAATGAAAGTGCAGTTAAGAAAGCTAAAAACCCCGTTCAACACTCCCGCACTAAGCACATTGATATTCGCCATCATTTCTTGAGGGACCAAGAAGCTAAGGGAGACATCTCATTGAGAGGTGTTAGGTCCGAAGAACAATTGGCGGATATCTTCACTAAACCACTTGATGAGAAAACCTTTTCTAGGCTAAGGAGTGAATTAAATGTGCTAGATGCAACAAACGTCATGTAAGAATGCACTTCATATAGGTCTTGCCTAACTCTCAAAGGATAGGGGTGAGCAAGGGTTAGCTTGGGATGGAGGTTCCTTTGGGTTGTCCCAAGGTTTGGAGAGTATCTCTCCCTGAAGAAGCCTTTGAAAGGTTCAAACTTGGCAAGATAGATTTATTTTATGCCTTGCATGATGCCTTCCATATGAACTTAGAATCTCCTGCATTATAACATGTTTGGCATTGCATACGGTAGATTGTCACAAAGGGGAACCCACCTCATGAGAAAGAGACTTGAAATGCAATATCTCAACTCATACACGGTGGAAAGAACAAAATGTTAGGTGCATTAATGCCTAGAGGAACATGCTTCAAAGAGATAGAAGTCTTCATACTCTAGCTCACAAAGCATGGGCCTTACATTTTATTTGGATAATTTCCTTCCCATTTTCTTCCTTCGGTGTTCTATTTGCTTTAAGGATTAGTCAAGTTATTGGCATATTAGCATTATTGAGGGGTAAGGGGTTGCCCAAAAAGTCCTAAGACATGTGTTTCTCTTTGTTTGTTTGTTTGGTCAAAGGACATATATGGGATGTTATTGTTCTGTAGTCACCGAATTATCCGATGCATAGGTCAATTCCCCATCGGATCAATTGGTGTTCAATCTCCAAGGGCCAATTCAGTCAGTATCTCAAATGATCCGACGAGTTCATCCTAAAAAACATCGGTCCATCCGATGTGTACAATTCTGGAACTGTGATCAATTCCACCGATGATATTCCCTCCCACGTCGGACCATCCGGTGTCAACATTCCATTTTTGAATACCCTTACTGTACCATTCGACCGATGCTCCCATCCTTCAACGTCGGTACGGCACCTTTCTGAAAAACCTTACTGTATCATTCGACCGGTGCTCCCATCGTTCATCATCGGTCCATCCAGTGTTAAAAAGTTGGCTAGGGTTTGGGACCCACTATTTAAACAGCCGTACGCCCCCTTCTCTCTCTCTTCCGATCCCGTCACCTTCCACCGCAGCCGCCCGCCGATCTCCACCGCCGACCACACTCGCCTCACGCACCGCCGCCGCCGGACGCCGCCGCCGCCCTCCGGCCGCCGCCGCCCGTCGCCGCCCGCCGCCTCCAAGCGCCGCCGCAGCCGCCGCCTCACCGCCGCCGCAACCGCCGCCGCCTCACCTCCGCCGCAGCCGCCGCCGCTGCTCCACCAAGCGCCGCCGCCGCTCTCCCCCATCACCACAGCGCCGCCGTCGCTTCCTCCCGTACACCACCAGCCGCCCCACACGCACATCTCGCCGTCATGGTGCCTCCACGATCGTCGCCGCTAGGGTTTCCGGCTGCATTGATCTTCGCGTCGCCGTTCCGACTCCATTCAATCGCCCGATCGCAATGGCTCACGACAAGAAGCACAAGGACAAGGCCATCGCGGAGCCGGCCGCGAAGAAGCAAAAATTGTCGAAGGAAGAGAAGAAGGCGTTGATGGCCGCTCGCGCTGCCGAGGAGCGTGAGCGTGGCCGAGGAGGATCGTTGAGGATCCGCGAGGTCCATCCGAGGCAGCCTCCTGTGATCGATGACTCCGAGGCCGAAGAAGAGCCGGTAGAGCCTCTCGTCCACCGACGCTCAACCCGGACCCGTAAGGATTCTGGTTGACCGACTACCGGAAGATGAAGGCCAAGCAGCTTCGCAGACTCAGGTGGAGTGTGCTGCTTGAGGAGTGGTACCCGCAGCCCCGGGAAGCCCTTGTAGACAGTCGTTTCTGGACTGTGACGCATGCGTCTCTCTACGAGACTTACAGACACCGAGGCCACAAGTTGTTCTAGCACAACTTCCTGGACTGGGATCAGCTCGCTCTGGCTGTCGAGACAGAGATTCGACCTTATTTCGAGAGGTACAGAGGTCTGGTGCAGCTAGTGTCCTATGAGAGGAGTGCCTACGTGGAGGATTGGGTCCGCGTGTTCTACGCCACCCTCTACGTCTCTGAGGGCAGAAGATTGATTGACTTCATGTTCATGGGACAGCACTATCACCTGACGAGGCAGACGCTGGCACAGCTGCTGGGAGTGGACCTGCACGACACTTGCGTGCATGAGAGGGTCTACGGTCAGGCAGATCCACTCAGGAGGCCGCTCACTGGAATAGTGGCACCACCGCTGGAGGAGATTCGTTCCCTGTTCGGTCCTACTTTCTCTCCTGACCAGCCGAGAGTACCGGCCTTGTTGACTCCATCTGCGCGCACAGTGCACCTCGCCTTGCATCGCACGCTCTTGCTGAGGTCAGGTTACTTGGAGGGGTTCACCAGCTTACAGCAAACTCTCCTGTTCTACATCATGAACAGGATGGAGTTCGACATAGTGGACATCCTCATATGCGAGATGGAGGACATGATCACGGATGGAGTGGGGATGATGAGGCAGCTCGTGTATGGACACTGATCAGCTACCTGCTCACCATGATGGTCCCTGAGGAGTCCGCCGTGCATGATCGCCTCACTGACGAGAGCGTCACACGGTTTAGCCACTACCGTGCTCCAGCTCCTGGAGACCGCCGCCTTGGCCGTCCAGTCGAGCGTCAGGTCAGGGCTCGTCTTTCTGAGGAGGACTGGTCGGACTTGGAGAAGGAGGATGAGAGGCTTGCTGAGGCAGAGGCACAGGGTGAGGACCTGCAGCACATATGGTCTGAGAGCGACATCGACGATAGTGTCGAGGACTACTTTCCACCTCCTCCCTCACCCAGGCAGCACGACGCGGAGGCTGGAGGCTCTACAGTGCCACCACCTACTCCACCTCCCGTCACTGAGGCACAGGTCACTCAGCCGTCAGAGCTAACTTCGCTCCTCCAGCGGATGGTTGAGCAGCAGCATCTCGACAGGCTGGCAGCTGAGCAGGCCCGAGCGGAGCAAGCTGCCCGCCTCCTTGAGCTCCAGCAGCAGCAGCAGGAGATGCAGCTTCAGATCGCCCGTGAGAGGCGTGAGGACACTGACCGGCTGACTAGACTCATAGACCAGATGCACCAGCGCACCCTTGATCAGCAGCAGCAGACGCAACAGGCGATGATGGGCATCCTGGGGTTGATCACCAACCTCTACACCCAGACCGGGATTGCCCTCCCGTCGCAGCTGCGAGGAGTCGCTCCACCACCACCAGTCCTGGCTCCAGCTGCCGCTCCGGTGCCGTCTACGCCGATTCCCTCCATCAGCATGTCTCCACTTCTGGATCCTGGTGCTCCGATGCACTCCCCACTGCCGGCCACGACACTATTTTTGCAGACGCCAGCCTCCGTCGTCAGTGCTCCTGTTCCAGCAGCTCTCACATAGCAGGCACCGACGGTGGCTCCTACGGCTCCGGCAGCTCCTTCCACTGCTACTCTAGCCAGCAGCTCCGACGACAGCGACGGTGACCAGTTCATCATCGCGCCTAGTACTCAGGATCCTTAGGCACTCAGATCCCTTTTTGGTGTCTTGATGCCAAAGGGGGAGAAGAGTTAGAGGAGTCAGGGGGAGGTTTGCTTAGTCTCAGGGGGAGTGTCTTAGTCTCAGGGGGAGTCTTTCTTATGAGTTATCTTTTGTAATTTGGACTTTATCTTATTATCTTGTGTAATTCAATGCTTTTGCTACTCATCTGGTGTTCATTGAGCACTCTTATGTTAATTAATCGATTGATCTTATTTGGTGTTACTCACTTGTTCACACTTGAGTTATTGATTGATTTTTAGCTTTCAAATAATAAGTGTGATATCTTGTATTCATTGCATATCCTCTAAGTTTCATTCCTTTAAGTTTCATTCTATCAAATTCATTACTATTGTGCTTTAAATTGTTGTGTTGTCATCAATCACCAAAAAGGGGGAGATTGAAAGCATCTAGGCCCCCATGAGGTATGGTTTCGGTGATTAATGACAACCATTGGATTTTACTAATGAATTTGTGAATGCAAGGTCCCCATAATCACTCAAAAAAATGAAATCAATATGTCACGGGAGACCCCTAACAATCAATGTATGAGATCAAATCAATGATATGAAGACAAGAAGTGAAAGCTCTTATGTCAAAGTCATTCAACTTTAAATTGACAACATTCAATGCTTAAAGATCATCAGAAATGCCTTTGCAATAAATGTCAAAGAGGTCAATCGAGCAAGACACAAAAGAATCACTTAGAAACAACTCAAAGCAAACAAAATCAACTCACCGGATCAACCGATGATACCTCATAACAACACATCGGTCGTGTTGGTTCAACTGAAGAAGAAGACCTCAGAACAAAGTACTCACCGGATCATCCGATGTGAATGGCTCAGCAACATCGGTCCATCAGTACAGTTTGCATTATCATTGGACCAAGTGTAGCACCGGATCATCCGATGTACAGAAAAGCACACATCGGTCGATTACTCCAGTAAGCATCAAGATTGAGAAAATTCTGGAGGAAGAGCCACCGGATCATCCGATGAGAAGACAGGATCAACATCGGTCTAACAACGGTCATATCTGACACAATGACGTCAGCTAAAGTAACTTGACCGATGATAACTAAAGGGGAGACATCGGATCATCCGGTGTTCACAGTAAAGTTCTGTCAGCCTACTTTCCCAACGGCTATTTCGGGGAGGCTGGCTATAAATACCCCCTAATCCTGTCATTTCGTCAAGTCTTGATCACCAGACACTAACAACACATCCACAAGCATTCAAGACCAAGAGCAATCATCTCCACATCATTTCGATCAGCTATACACCAAGAGTTAGGCTAGAACTAGCTAGAGAGAGAGCTTGTGTGCCACCATTCTGAGTGAGTGGACTCTATAGGATAGTGAGAGAGCCTCAAGGGAGTGCCCTTGGTGTTTGTAACTGTGAGGAGACTTCCGGAGCTTGCCAAGGCGTATGTGGAAGCCCGGAAGGTCGAAGTTGTACAAGGCTTGAGCTCCACCTTTCCAAGGGAGGCAAACGGAGAGGAATAGTGAAGACCCCTCGTCTCGATGACTTGGGTGTGGCAAAACCCTTTGGTGGGTGCCACAACGTGGATGTAGGAAGACCTTGACAATCTTGCCGAACCACGAGATAAATCCTCGTGTCTCCTCGGGAGTTTGCATCATTCTCCTTTCCCTTACTTTTGTGCATTTTATTCCGCGAAGTTTCTATCTACTAGAATGCATAGATAGTCTGCGTAGGGAATTGGGCTTTAGAAATTAAGTTTTATTGCTTAGGATTTTTTTTAAAAAAAAGCCCAATTCACTCCCCTCTTGGGCATTCGGTCCTTACAACCACGTCTACATCATTTACACCACTTGTACACTAAGAGATAGGCTAGAACTTGCTAGAGATAGTGCTTGTGTGCATCCATTCTTGGTGATTGGAGTCTCTAGTGTAGTGAGAGCTGTAAGGGAGTGTCTCTTGGTGATTGTATTCACCGTGCAACAGTCGGTGATTGGAGAGAGCCTTCTGGAGCTTGCCAAGACGGTTGTGGAAGCCCGGAGGATCAAACTTG
Source organism: Tuctoria greenei (assembly GCA_036927565.1). Taxonomy (NCBI): domain Eukaryota; kingdom Viridiplantae; phylum Streptophyta; class Magnoliopsida; order Poales; family Poaceae; genus Tuctoria; species Tuctoria greenei. The sequence continues at coordinate 124,689,441 of JAYESD010000006.1, forward strand.
TACAAGGCTTGAGCTCCACCTTGCCGGGTTGGCGAACGGAGAAGTTTAGTGAAGATTCCTGGTCTCGGTGACTTGGGAGTGGCTATACCCTTTGGTGGGTGCCACAACATGGATGTAGGAAGGTCTTGACGATCTTGCCGAACCATGGGATAAATCTCTATGTCTTTGTGTCTCCTCGGGAGTTTGCACACTCTATCTTTCCCGTTACGCTTATGCATCTCATATATCGCATCTTACTATTCACTTAAATGCATAGGTTGTTTGCATAGGAAATTGGGCTTTTAGTTGTCAAGTTTTTATTGCTTTAATTTTTGAAAAGAAGCCCAATTCACCCCCCTCTTGGGCATTCGATCCTTACAATTGGTATCAGAGCAAGGTTGCTCATTGGATCATTATAGCTTCACCGCTAGAGAGCTAAAATGGCCAAGATTGGGGGTTCGGTTCCCATCTTCGAGGGCAAGAACTTTGCCTATTGGAAAGCACGCATGTGTGCTTATCTAGAGGCTATTGCTCCCGAGGTATGGGAAACGACCCATGCGGGGTTGGTGAGCACAACTATATAGGTGATCAAGTTAAGTGGGATGCAAAAGCTAGAAATGCTATTTATGAATGCATTAGTCAAGATGTGTTTGCTAGGATTGCTAGCAAAGAAAAAGCGTGTGAAATTTGGGCTTGCTTGATTGAAATTCATGAGGGTTCTTCTCGTGTCAAAGAACTAAAGTATCATATGCTTAAGGCCAAATATGATGAATTCAAAATGATACCTCATGAAAATGTCAATGAAATGTTTTCTCGCTTGAATGTGCTTATTGAGGAAATTAATGCTCTTGATATTGTTTCTCTTGGCAAGGGACTCATCAACCGCAAGATCCTTATGCTCCTTCCTAAGCCAAAGTACAACATCATCAACTCCATGCTTCAAAAGGAATCTCTTGATCACATTGAAGTTTCGGAACTTATTGGAGAGATTCACACCCATGAGATGAGTGTACCTGGGATGATGGAGGAATCATCCTCAAAGACAATTGCTCTAAAGGCTTCCACCAAGAAAACAAGTCTCAAGAAAAAGAAAGTGGTCGAGCCAAGCCCATGTGAAGAAGAGCAAGCATCAAGTGAAGATGACGATGATGAGCTTTCCTTGATGATGAGAAAATTCTCTCGCTTGAACTCCAAGATTGCCAAGAAGGGATACACCTTTGATCCCAAGAAGAAAGCTTTTCTACCAAGGGGAGATGACAATAAGACTTGATATAATTGTGGTGATCTAGGCCACATCTCCTATGATTGTCCAATACCGGACAAAAGAAGAGAGAACCACAAAGGCAAGCATCGCAAGCTTGAGGATAGTGAGGATGATGAAAAGGACAAGCCCAAACCAAGATTCTTTGGAAAGAAGAAGCATGACAAAGGCAAAAAGGCAAAACTCTTCCCAAAGAAGAGGAAAGGTCCATAAAAGGTGTTCATGTGTGAGGCAAATGAATGGATCACCGACAAAGAATCAAGTGATGAAGAGAGTGAAGCAGAAGAAGAGAGCTTGGTCGGCCTTGCCATTGCCAACAATGATGATTCATCTCTTCATCCACCTCCCATGTGCCTCATGGCTAAAGGTAACACCAAGGTATGTGATGACTCTAGCGATGATGAGCTTTCCCCCGATGACTTAACTTCATTGATAAATGAATACCACACTATCATTAAGAGGGAAATGAGTAAGGTCAAGGCTCTTGAAGAAACTCGTGCTAAGCTTGAGAGTGCTAACCTCGATTTGCTTGACAAGTATGAAAGCATACTTAAGGAGCATGACACGCTCAAATCTCATGTCAAGCAAGTTGAGGAGGATAAGTCTCAAATCAAGCTAGATCATCATGAGCTTGACTTAGCACACCAAGCACTCTAGGGAAAGCACAATGAGTTAATCTAAGAGCATCAAGTACTTAACCTTGCTTATGAAGTTCTTGATCAAGAATTGAAAACTATAAAGAATGAAACCCTTAATGATAAGGTATCTATTACTTCTCATGCCACTAATGTCTTGCATAAGTCTTTGCCTTGGAAAGAGAATGCTAGGGAGAAAGATTTGTTGGAAGAAATTGAAAGTCTCTGCACTAGTGTGGGAAGACTATCTAAGGGAGAAGTCAAGCACAAAGAAATCCTCTTCAAACAAGCAAGGGCCTTCAACAAGAGAGGACTTGGATCCTTCCCGGTGCCTAACAAAGGAAAGGTGCCCTCACCGGAGCTTAGAACAAGCTTCATCAAGGAAGTTGGTTCATATTGCCAACATTGTGAGGTCACCGGTCACCATACCAGGGAGTGTCCTCTTCCTAACCGGCCTTCTCCAAAATTGCCTACTAACTACAAGTCTACCTTTAATGATCACTATTATCTCTTAAGTAAAGTAGATGGCAAGGTGAAGGCAAGGTTCATTGGCAAGGACATGAAGGGCATGAAGGGCAAGCTCCCCAAGCAACTTTGGGTCCCAAAAACACTTGTATCACACATACAAGGACCTAAGTTGGCTTGGGTGCCTAAAATCAAAAATTGAAGTCATGAGTGTAGGTGAACTACAAAGCCGGAGGAAAGCATTGGGTACTTGGTAGCGGGTGCACTTAACACATGACCGGCAACAATGGTATGTTCACCTCCATAGAGAACCCCGACAATCGTGAACAAGTCACCTTTGGTGATAACTCTAAGGGGAAGGTAATTGGGTTGGGTAAGACTGCAATTTCACATGGTTTATTCATTTTAAAATGTGTTGTATGTTAAGTCACTTAGTTTAAATTTGCCTTCTATTGCACAATTTTGTGATCTTGGACTAACGTGCACCTTTAGCAAGAATGATGTTTTTTTGACTAGTGAAACAAGCCTAAAGTTGAGGAGAGCCATGATCAAGGGGGGGCTTCAATTTCCAACATCAACACATCTATGGCACCTCAAGTTGACGAAGAAGAGAAAGATGATCCATTGCCGACACAAGATTCAGAAGCCACACAACATCAAGAAGAAGAACAAGTCCATTATCAAGTCCAACCACAAGAAGAGCAACACGCACCACCACCGCCAAGTGCTTCACAACCACTTATGAGGCATGGACGCATCTCCAAGGCGCATCCGATTGATCAAATTATCGGAAGTCCGTCAAGTGGAGTAAGTACACGTTCTCGCCATTTCGCTACATTTTGTGAGCACTACTTGTTTGTTTCATGTGTAGAACCCACTCACATTAAGGAAGCACTCCAAGATACAAATTGGGTAATGGCCATGCAAGAAGAACTCAACAACTTCATCTGCAATGAAGTTTGGGTGTTGGAGGAGCGACCCAAGGACAAGAACGTTATCGGGACAAAGTGGGTGTACCGCAACAAGCAAGACGAGAACGGTGTTGTGGTCCGCAACAAGGCAAGACTTGTGGCCAAAGGTTTCTCACAAGTTGAAGGACTAGACTTTGGAGAAACATTTGCTCCGGTCGCTCAACTAGAAGCTATCCGTATACTTCTTGCTTTTGCATCACATCACAATATAAAACTTTACCAAATGGATGTGAAAAGTGCCTTTTTTAATGGTTATATTAACGAGCTTGTCTATGTTGAACAACCTCCCGGTTTCGAAGATCCAAGGAATCCTAATCATGTGTATAGGTTGCACAAGGCGCTCTACGGGATCAAGCAAGCACCTAGGGCGTGGTATGAACGACTACGGGATTTCTTGATCATGCAAGGATTCAAGATCGGGAGGGTGGACACTACACTCTTCACCAAAGACATCGACGGAGAACTATTTGTTTGTCAAGTTTATGTCGATGGTATTATTTTTGGTTCAACTAACGAAGCTCTTAGCCATGAGTTTGGCAAAATGATGTCTAGGGAATTCGAGATGTCGATGATTGGAGAGCTCAACTTCTTCCTTGGATTTCAAATCAAGCAACTTCGAGAGGGGACCTTCATCCATCAAGAAAAGTATATCAAGGACCTCTTGAAGAAATTTGAGATGGGAGATTGTAGCTCAAGAACACTCCAATGGCAAAATTGTCATCTCGACGCGGATAAGGACGGTAAACCTATTGACCAATCTAATTACCGTTCTATGATTGGTTCATTGCTTTATCTTACCGCATCTAGGTCCGATATCATGTTTAGTGTATGCTTGTGTGCTCGCTTTCAAGCGGCACCTAAAGAATCGCATCAGAAGGCGGTCTTTAGGATACTTCGGTATCTCAAGCATACCCCAAGTGTAGGCTTGTGGTACCCTAAAGGTGCTAAATTCCATCTCTTGGGTTACTCGAATTTGGACTTTGCCGGATGCCATGTGGATCGCAAGAGTACCTCTGGTGGGTGCCACTTGCTTGGGCATTCCCTAGTATCTTGGTCTAGCAAGAAGCAAAATTCCGTTGCCTTGTCCACTGCGGAAGCGGAATATATAGCGGCCGATGCATGTTGTGCCCAAATTCTCTATATGAAGCAAACCCTTTTGGACTTTGGTGTTAAACTTGGTTGTGTGCCTCTCCATTGTGACAATGAAAGTGCGGTTAAGATTGCTAAAAACCCCGTTCAACACTCCCGCACTAAGAACATTGATATTTGCCATCATTTCTTGCGGGACCATGAAGCTAAGGGAGACATCTCCTTGCGAGGTGTTAGGTCCGAAGAACAATTGGCGGATATCTTCACTAAACCATTTGATGAGAAAACTTTTTCTAGACTAAGAAGTGAATTAAATGTGCTATATGCATCAAACGTCATGTAAGTTGCCATGGTCATGTAAGAATGCATCTCATATAGGTCTTGTCTAACTTTCAAAGGATAGGAGTGAGCAAGGGTTAGCTTGTGATGGAGGTTCTTTTGGGTTTCCCCAAGGCTTGGAGAGTGGCTCTCCCTGAAGAAGCCTTTGAAAGGTTCAAATTTGGCAAGATAGACTGAATTTATGTCTTGCATGATGACTGCCATATAGACTTGCACTCGCATTTAATTTCCTGCATTAAAAATTGTTTGGCATTGCATATGGTAGATAGTCACAAAGGGGAACTCACTTCATGAGAAAGAGACTTGTTTGAAATGCAATATCTCAACTCATATGATGTGGAAAGAACAAAGTGTTAGGTGAGTTAATACCTAAAGGAACATGCTTTAGAGATAGAAGTCTTCATCCTTTAGCTCACAAAGCATGGGCCTTACATTTTATTTGGATTCTTTCCTTGATCTTTTTGGTGTTCTATTTGATTTAGGGCTTAGCCAAGTTATTGGCAACTAGTATTATAGTTCTTTTGAGGGGTAAGGGGTTGCCCAAAAAGTCCTAAGACTTGTGTTTCTCATTGTGTGTTTAAGTCAAAGGACATATATCGGATGTTGTTGTTTGGTAGACATCGGATTATCCGATGCTTAGGCCAGAAGCTTCATCGGATCAGTTTGTGCTTAAGTACAAGGGTCAGCTCAGTCAGAAAGTCAAATCAACCGATCAGTTCACTATGAGAAACATCGGTGCATCCGATGTTCACATTTCTGGAGTTGTGCCGAATTCAACCGATGCTAATCATTTCCACGTCGGATCATCCGATGCTGATGCTGCCTCTTGAATACCCTTACTGTACCATTCGACCGATGCTCCTCTGAACGGACATCGGTTCATCCGATGTTAAAATTTGAGTTAAGTTTCGAGCCCCACCTATTTAGCCCCTTTTCGTTTCGATCTTTCTCTCGCCCTGAGCGCTCAGGGTCCTTAGTCACTCTGCTTCCCTTTTTGGTGTCTTGATGCCAAAGGGGGAGAAGAGTCAGGGGGAGGGATAGCTTTGTCCTAGGGGGAGTCCTAGTTGTAGGGGGAGTCCTAGTTGTAGGGGGTCCTAGGGGGAGTCCTAGTTGTAGGGGGAGGAGTATTTCTTTTTGGGAGTCTTTTGTAATTTGGGAGATTTGCTACTCTTTTGCTATTCTTTGAGTATTCATGTGCCTCTTAATTCTCTTGTGCTTTATTGATCGCTTTTGAGCCTTCGAGTTTCGTGTGATGTATCTTGTACCTATTGCATATCTTTTTGAGTATTGTATTCTTAATTTCATTACTATTATGCTTTACTCGTTGTGTTGTCATCAATCACCAAAAAGGGGGAGATTGAAAGCATCTAGGCCCCCATGAGGTACGGTTTCGGTGATTAATGACAACTGTTGGATATTACTAATGAGTTTGTGGATGCAAGGTCTCTCATATCACTCATCACACTTAATGAACTCCAGTAAGCATTATTTCTGGACCATTCTGAATGAAGTGTCACCGAATCCTCCGATGATGAGACAAGTGTTACATCGGTCGAACAACGGTCATATCTGACATAGTGACATCAGCTAATTTGGATTCGACCGATGACAACTGAAGGGGGACATTGGATCATCCGATGTTTGCATAACAGTGATGTCAGCCTACTTTTCCAACGGCTATTTCGCGGAGGCTGGCTATTTATACCCCTTCAACCTGTCATTTCGATATGACTTGAAACCCAGACCTACTCTACACATTACCAAGCATTCAAGACATTGAGCTACCACTTCTACATCATTTACACCACTTGTACACCAAGAGATAGGCTAGAACTTGCTAGAGATAGTGCTTGTGTGCTCACATTCTTGGTGATTGGAGTCTCTAGTGTAGTGAGAGTTGTAAGGGAGTGTCTCTTGGTGATTGTATTCACCGTGCAACAGTCAGTGATTGGAGAGAGCCTTCCGGAGCTTGCCAAGACGGTTGTGGAAGCCCGGAGGATCAAACTTGTACAAGGCTTGAGCTCCACCTTGCCGAGTTGGAAAACGGAGAAGTTTTGTGAACATCCCTGGTCTCGGTGACTTGGGAGTGGCTATACCCTTTGGTGGGTGCCACAACGTGGATGTAGGAAGGTCTTGACGATCTTGCCAAACCACGGGATAAATCTTCGTGTCTTCGTGTCTCCTCGGGAGTTTGCACACTCTATCTTTCCCGTTACACTTATGCATCTCATATATCGCATCTTACTATTCACTTAAATGCATAGGTTGTTTGTATAGGGAATTGGGCTTTTAGTTGTCAAGTTTTTATTGCTTTAATTTTTGAAAAGAAGCCCAATTCACCCCCCCTCTTGGGCATTCGATCCTTACAACCATTACTAGAGTAAGTTTACAATCACATGCTGCAAAATCGATGCAACCTTCAAGAGGGTTCATTGCTACACCATTTGGTCACCAAAATACAGCTCCATGTTATCATTTACATAATCCACTACTACTTACTGTAAGCTACTATGCGCTGACTGGTTACACCCAAAAGCATAAGCTGATGGGGAAGGGTAGGTGTCGAAGTGCGTGATTGACACTTCCCCCAGTACTACTAATGCGTAGTCCGCGGAGGTTCGTACTCGATTGGGGCGCGCGTGGATTAGAACAAGATGGTGAGATGGGAGATTTTTACATGGTTCGGGCCGCCTAAGCGTAATATCCTACTCCATGGGGTGATTGTTGATTGTGTGGTTGCTTGTGTCAGTATGAACTTAGTTGGCCGTGGATTGGACCCCTCTTTCTACTGTGCGGCGCAACCCTTTTATATGTCAAGGGCTGGCCGTTACAGGGGTTGCTTGGCCCGACATGTGGCCCCAGCGGTATTTAATCACCTAATGCACGATCTAAATGTATTAAGTATAATTAAACAGCATGATAACGCGCCTTAATGGCGGCTTTACTAGTGCTAATAGTCTTCTGATCGTGTGTCATTAATACGGCATTAATAACACATAATAAGATCTTGTAACAGCTGTTTTAAAGTATCTTGAATGTCCGTGCTGTTGGAGATCCTGTAGTCGTTGCTGGCTTAGGTCTGAAGGTACAACACATGGCGGCACCGGAGCTTCCCTCTACCAGGGGTTAGGTCTGGGGTTGCTAGGCATGTGGCGGAACCGGAGCTTCCCTGTGAAGGGAGGTAGGTCCGGTCCCGCTGGACACGTGGTAGTACCAGAGCTACCCAAACGTGGGATGCGGGTCCAGTGCTGTCATACGTCTCTTGCCTTCGGAAGTCTTCAACTCGGACGTGGGAACTCTTTGGCTTTTCTTGCGGTATCATGAGGTACCCAGTACACAGGAGAAACCCTCTAGGTGAAGTTTTTCTACCAAAGGTGGGGCCATCTTCGATTCCCATGATGCGGCTTCAAAGCTTCTTGGTGGGCGGTTGTGGCGACGACAAAGAGTTACGCCGCCGCCTAGTGGCCCTTTTTCACTCGGCACGTGGGATCCTGGTGTGCGGATCTCACACAATTGAAGGTCATCCATTCCCAATACGAAATTTGTATCGGTTCCCAGCGTAATCTATGCAGCCATGTCAGGCAGTCGCCCTCGGGCTTCCAACTTCTCATCATGACAACGGTTCACCTAGGGTAACTTTTTAAACAAAGTGAATCTGGGCCCCCTTGTCATTGACGAGGTCATCTTCGATTCGGGTCAGGAGTTAGTTTCCATCAAAGCATTACAGAGGCTTACTAAAGAAGGAAGTCTGCACTGGAAGAGAGCTCTTTACGCCTTCATCTGACATTGCGCTTAGAGCCTCTGCCCTTGCAATCCTTCTTCCTCATCTGCTCCACTTTGCGGTGATGGAGTTGGGACTTCCTCAGAGCCGGATCAAGAAGGATGAAGACCTGAAGAGAGTCTGCACCTACACGGGGTAGTCGAGCGACTCCTTCAACAATAGGATCTGTACCAGCAAGTTCCCCTTCAAGAAGGAGAACCCCGACGAGATCGTTTACTTCCTATCGTATGCTATGGTGGGGCTCATCCCACCATTTTCAACCTTCCTGCTAATGTTGTTGGACATCTACGGTCTGCAGCTTCACCACCTCGGCCCCCACTCCTTCTTGCTAGTGGCGACTTTCGTCCACTTTTGCGAGATGTGGGTGGGAGTGCCGCCCTGCGTAGAGCTCTTCTAGACCTTCTTCACGGTCCACACAACTGGGAAGAGCAACGAGTACCTAGGCTTCTACTACTTTGTGAAGCGCAAGAAATCGCCGCTCAAGTACATGAAGACATTTCTGTTCGGGAAGTGGGACAACTCGAAGAAAGATTGGGTGGTTATCATGGTGGAACACCACAACATGTTGGAGCTACCCGAGAGTCTCCCCAACATCGACACCAACATCTGGGAAGTGGCTCCGACGCTGTCAGAAGAATACAACCCAATCCTGACAAGGATGTGGGAGTGCGTCGAGGGAGGGCTGACTCCTTTGATGGTCATCACCAATTTCTTGAAAAATCAGTGGGCTCCGCTACAAAAGGGGGATTGGCCAGTCTAGGCATTCGATGGAGAGCACGACCACAATCGGATCGAGTCTGGCTTTGGGTCCAATCTGAATGAAGGAGCTTTGAAACTCCATCTTTAGAAGTTGCAACACGGAGTCATCCGCCCTGATGACCTGACTCCTCTGGTAGATTTCCTGCCGTTAAACATGGTGCCAAAGATCATAAAGCAACTCCAAAAGAAGATGCCAGCTCTTGATGACTTAGGCCTCGTGAACAAGCGTCAAAGCGTCCCTCTCCCTGGATTGTTATCCCCAGAGCTCCCACCTCCCACGAAAGCTCCAGACCTGTGCCAGTCAGTGGCAAGGGAAAAGGTCGCGCCGCTTCCCCCCTCTGAAGAAGTCTACCTCTCGCAACGGCAAGGAGAAGGCTCCCGTCGATGTTCTGAGTCACAAGCGGAAGCTGACGGGGAATGATGGAAGCAAAGTAAGGTAAGCTCCAACGGATGTGACCCCTCAACCTCGGCTTAGGTCCATGGTGATCGTGCCTCCAACTCCGGCTAATTCTTCGACTCCAGCATCAGGAGAAGGCACACGCTCTAGCAAGTCAACTCCGACCGCGGTGCCAACTGGTGGCTCAGGGTCTGGGGTACAACCTTCGACGGCTAAGGTATCACACGTGGTAGTGCCTGTGGCCGCCACAACTCCAGGTTTGGGCTCTTGAGCGTCCGCCATGCCGATGACGGCGGGCTCTAGCTCCCAGCGCCCGAGGAAGAAGATCCGCGTCGATTGGAGCGACAATACTCCAAGGTAAGGATCGGCTCTTTAACTTTTGTTTTAACCTTGCTTTTTCCTTTGTCCTGAATACCCTATTTTCTGTTTCCAGAATGTCGAGAACGAGCACAACAGCTCTGGTGCCTACTGCGGCTTCGGTGCCTGCTGCAGCTCCAGAGCCTGCTGCAGCTTCGGTGCCTATTGCGGCTCTGAAGGTTACATCACTTGAAGCTCCTGCCCAGGCTCTTGCCTCTTCCCTAGTGGTGGTGGCAGATGACACGATAGCTCCGGCGCTGGCTGTCGTGGAAAGAAGTCCTGAGCCAACAATCGAAGATCCCGTGGTAGCGCTGGACCACGTGGAGGAAGATTTTTTGGAAGCTCCGGCAGTTCTAGAACCCGCTGTAGAGGCACCAACATCTGTGCCAGTGGTGTTGGAATCTCTGGGTAGCACTTCAGTGCCAGCTCCCGAAGCGGCGGCTCCAGAGGTGGCTATGTTCGAGCCAGGGCAATCAAAGGATCCACTTGTAGGTCCTTCATCTTCGGAGCCAATGATTGAAGATCTAGCTGAGGGACCTTCTTCATCAGCCCCGGAGGTCGGAGCTCCTGCAGTGGGTCCTTCTTATGCTTTTGATATTGATGAGCTCCCGGAAACCGGCCCCAACGATGTGGAGCTATTGAATAACATGCTTGCGCCGTGGGATCTGATTGTAATTTTGGAAGACCCAATGGAGCCTGCCAAAGCGCCTCAAGCCAGTCTGGAGCCTATCCCCCTGGTGTTGTCTATTGACAATGCTTGTTCAAGTCTCTGCTAGGTCCAGCTCGCCTTTGACCATAAAAGCAAGGCTCTTGAAGAAGAGTGCAACACCTTAAGGCGTTGGCGCAATAGACTTCACTTCGAGACGAAGCTGACACAGTCTAGGCTGGCTGACCAGAAGGAGTGGGTGGCCAAGGAGAAGGCTCGACTGCCGCTGGTAGACCGCTTGTTGAACGAGCTGGAGGCTGCCATCAAGGCTCTCGACGAGAAGACTCGAGAGATTTTTCGAGCATGCTAGGGAGACCAATGAGGCTGCTGATGATCGTCAGGACAGCCTCAAAGAATTGAATGAAGTACTCCTCAAGCGTTGTGAAGCTCTCGACGAAAGGGAGGATAAGCTCTTGGAGAAACAGGAAGATCTCCTAAAGAGGGAGGAGGAACTCGCCCGGAGGCTGACTGGGCGAGCAGAGTTTGGCTGACCGCGCCAAACAATTTAAGTAGTATTGCGCTCAAGAGAAGGAGATGATTTGGCAGGTGGGCAATGACATCTCCAATAGAGAGACTGATATCTCCACTAGGGAGGACAAGATAAAGGCCAAGGATAAGGACTTGGTAGATCAGAGGAACCGTATCTACCTCTGGGAGAAAGAGCTCAGCGACCAAGAAAAGCGGATGGCTGAAACTATACAGCAGCACGCTAAGGAAGTCGAGCGCTTCTCCAAGAAAGGTTTTGCAGAACTTTCGGCTGCCATGAAGTCACTAGAGGACCTAAAGGCGTTGGGAGCAGCTGAGTGCCAGCAAGTCTAGGACTTTTTAGGACATGCCAACGAAGCTCTGGTGCCGTTTGGTTTCAGCCCGGTACGTCCAGCTAACCCTGAGCCAGAGATGGAGAAGGTGGCGTTGACCTCTGCCATCAAGAAACTTGACGCTGTGGGCGACGTAGTCGTCGATGAACTGGAGACTGAAGTGAATGTGGCCTAGAGGGGGGGTGAATAGGACTTTTTTAATTTTTAGTCGGAACTCGCAACACTTAACAAACTGATCAAATCCTGAGATATTGGACTAGTCCGGTAGAGTGCGGACTAGTCCAGTCGTGCGGACTAGATTGATCAAGTTTGATCGATTATCTCAATCCTAGGATGTATGCAGCGGAAATATACTTGCAATTGCAGTGTCACACTACTATGAACTTGGATATAGCACAAGTTAATATTATATTCAATGTTTCAACATGAAGTAAGCAAGATTGATTGAAACCTAGATATATATGAAGGAACAATATGCGCAGAGTAAGACACAAGCTCTTTATCCCGTGGTTAGGTTCCCACAGAGGCAACCTACATCCACGTTGAGGAGTCCACAAAAGTACCGAGTCTTCCCAACCCTACCCTCGTCGGATCTCCACGAAGGTCAATCCTTTTCACTAATCACAAAGGGCAAATAACCGAATTCAAGGGGCCTTCTCACAAGTTGAGGGCTCCCCAAGATTACAAGATGAACACCACCAAGAACACACTCTTAAGATCACAATGAAAACCACAGGAGTGTGTTAGGGAATCAAACCAAGAGCTCAATCAGTGAAGAATCGTGTCTCTCCTTGGATCCAAAGTATATCCTCAAAGGATTAAGCTTTCTTGCGTTGGATTGCATGGAGAGATGAGTTTTCTAGGCTCTTGGAGGGTGTGACGGCGCAGGGTGTCAAGAGCTATGAATGATGGTCCATGCACACCTATTTATATGGGGTTTCCAAAAGTTACTGTTAGGGTTTAGAAAGATCGAACTAGTCTGTGGTGGACACCGGACTAGTCCGGTGTGCTGCATGTAGGAAACCCTAGGTGTCCCGAAATATTGGACTTGTCCGAAGTGAAGGCAGACTAGTCCAATTTGGTTCTAGAAATCTCCGGACTAGTCCGATGAGTATCAAACTTTTTCGGATAGGTGAATCCCTTAGTGAATTTGGGGAACAAGTCCGCACTTGGAGGACTTGTCCGATTTATGTGAGAGGGATTTCAGACTAGTCCGTGCTAATATCGGACTTCTCCGATTGCCATCACAAAGATATCGGACTTGTCCGTGGAGTTATCAGACTTGTCCGATTTCGTGCAACTTGTGAAGTGTTTGGGGGACTACTCCGCACTGGGGAGGACTAGTCCGATTTTAGTCAGAAAGATATCGGACTAGTCCGTGGTGATATCGGACTAGTCTGGTCAATGAAAAACTGGACTGTGGGGACAAGTCCGCATTGTCAGGACTTGTTCGATCTGGTACAGAAAGATATCGGACTAGTCCGGGGTCAGTCGGACTAGTATGGTCCTATATAAATTTGTGCAATGTGTGAGATTATTTGTGCTTGAGCTCTTGGGGTGTGTTTCCTTAACACACTCCATACACAATGATCTACTACACTTGGTTCTTGAGCTCTTTTCTGCATTGCTTCTCATTCTCCTTTCTTTTTGGCACTTTGTTCATTCTCTCATTAGAACCTGTGCTCATCTCAACAATGTGGTTAGGATCTCATTTGCTTGTCATGAATCAACCAAAACCCACAAGGGATTCTTAGATGCACTTTCAATCTCCCCCTTTTTGGTGATTGATGACAACCAATTGAGATTTCACAAAACATGATAAAAAGTTGAGGTTTTCATAAAGTGTGCACGTATGAGTTTGAAACACATTAAGCAATGAAAGCATAAGTCATATGTGCACTCTTTATGGTGGGATGCAAAACTAAGTATGTATAAGATAATCATGATGAGAATGACATAATTGACATTAATACGTCAACAACAAGCATATATGTCATTCTTAAAGAAAAATCACATATTTCATCAATATCTTCATAAGCAATCCATGACATTGCATCACAAGACAAAAAGTACCAAAAGAGCATGATATAAGTCTTATAACCCACAAAGAGACAAAAAATACCAAAGATAGCTCTCCTTGTAGCCTACAGCTAAAGCCTAAGACTCCCCCTCAATCTCTCCCCCTTTGGCATCAAGACACCAAAAAGAAGGAGAGGAGGGACCTAAAGTCTTCAAGCCTCATTGTTGGTCCTCTCATCATCTTCATATTCATTCTCGAGTTGAGGAGGAGGAGGAGGAGGAACGGTTCCACTCGAGTCCCCAATGCAAAAATAGGCAAGCTCGGAGGGAGTCAAGGGCCCGAGCTCGGTGAAATCAGAATCTGAGTCATGAGAAATGACTGGAGATCCAATGGAATCAATCTCCAGCTTTTGGAAGATGTGCTTCACATTCTCCTTGACATATCGCATATCGGCCTTCCTCCTCTTGTTCAGCTTATGAGTGTTCACTTCCACCTTCTTGCAAGAGGCAAAAATAGCTGACAAGTACTTTATAATTCCACTTGGTGACCCCTATTGAGGAGGGGCCCTAGTGGCGGGAGCAGCTCTAGTATCTCCACTAGCTCTCACTGGAGCCTCTGCACTGGAAGCAGGAGAAGGAGCAGCTTGAACACTTGCTTGTTGAGGCTTCAGGGGCCTCAAGGGGGTGTGCTCCACATCCTTGACGAACTCGATTCCTGTGACCTTTTCAATCATAAATCTCAGATAGGGGGCATAGCCACAAGATCTATTCGGCGTGCAGGAGATGTTGACCATATCGTTCCAAATGTAGTCAAAGACATCAAACTTTCTATCTTTGCTTATGACATTCATCAAGGTCTTAAGATATCCCTGAACACTTCCAGCATCCCCATCCTTCGGGGCAATGGTCTTCCTGAGGACCCGGTTGAGCACCACAAAGAAAGGCTTCATGTTCTTGGTGCAGGGAGGATTGAACTTTGAGTGGGGTTCATAAAGAAACTTCATCCTGTCCTCCTCAATGACACCAATGTTGTGAATTATCAGGTTGTCATTGCTAGAGCTATCCAGATGTAGCATCCTTGCAAACTCATCCTAGGTAATGGTGTACTTGGATCCATGAGTCATCCAAGTCACCCGCTCTTCCTTGTCACTAGCAAAGTGGCATGTAGCATAAAATTGGGCAATGACTTCATCATTCTAGTTGTTTCTGAAGGCAAAGAGATCCTTCAAGCCATGCCTTTCAATTGCCTCGACTACCTCTACAAAAGGTGAGCAACCCTTCCTCTCAAAGTGCGCCAAATCTATCCACTGGCTGCGCACAACTGGGGTCTTCATTGGGAGATAGACAGAGTTGTAAAAATCTGCATGGAAGTTACTCTAGAACCTCCCATCAGTAGCTTGCCTTGGTCGGCTGTAACAATCCACATTTCTAAACTTTACAGCCGTGTCACTGCCCTTGCCATTGAATTTCTCCTCAGCGGGATCCTGGGCCCCTTCCCTTGGAGCTGACATCTTGAGGGGGCCAATCGGTCCCGTGGCAATCCCCTTTCCTTTGCCCTTAGCTTGGCGAGAGGTTGCCGAGCTGGGGCCTGCAGCAGCCGCACCCTTGACTTTCGATGCAGGTTTCTTCATGAGAACCCTGCATTTAATCTGTGGAGGGGAGGGTGCTGGCTTGGACAGGCGCTCTTGGCGCTTCTTGCCTTGGCCCATCGGGGACCGAAGTAAGGCTTCTTGGTCCATCTCAGCCTTGAAGTCGGAAATTTCGTCGTTTGAGCTCGACATTGTCCTGAGAATGGATTTCACAAGGTATTGATGAGAATGGATGACAAGGAATTGCATTAAGGAATTAAGAAGTTAGGGTTGAGTTCAGAAAAATCAAACTAGTCCGGTGTACAGGCACGGACTAGTCCGGGTGACCGGACTTGTCCGTGCATGGACCGGACTAGTCCGGTATTCAACCTCTAAAACCCTAACTATGATAAAAATGGTGATTCCTAATGCAAAAATAGCTTAGCATCAATGTAATACATCAAGGAAGCATGTATATGGTGAAAGGAACCAAGCTATTTGATCACCAACGAAGGAAATAACAATTTCTAGAGTTTGGGAGAAAAATTTACCGAAATTGCTTGATTCTTGAGAATGAAGGGGTTGAAGGTGCAGACAAGTCTGTGGTCTTCAATCCCTGAGCAATGGAGATCGTTTTCCACCAAAATACGAAGAGTTTTGATGGAGAATGAAGGAAATCGCCTTGGGGAGCTCGAGCGAGGAGAGAGAGCGTAGGTGAGGTTGTTAGGATGAAGAGGATTAGGGTTTGGCGGCGGCTAGGGTTATGGACACGAAAAATCGGACTTGTCCGAAAATAATCGGACTAGTCCGAACTTTTCCAAAGCCTATATCGGACTAGTCCGTGGTCGGTCAGACTAGTCCGGACTAACCGTCACTCTACAGACTAGTCTGCAGGGGCGGACTAGTCCGGGTAACCACGGACTAGTCCGTGGTGACCAGGGAAGAATGTTTAGCCCATTCGTATATATTCGAAGGTACTTATTAAGAAAATAGGAAGGCAAATCAAATCAAATAATCTTGATTAATATGATCAGTAAGCAGTCAACAATCAAGTAATGATCATAATTCACCAAGATCTAGTAATTGACATAGTTTTTCGGGAAAATTGAGAGAGATGATTTTCACAACACAATCAATGAATTTTGAAGATAGCATTCAGGAATACAAGATTTCAAGCCACATTCCGAGCATCAAGGATATTTAGTTCATTTCAGAGTTCGCAAAAGCGTTTTTCATCAAGTGGCTTGGTGAATATGTCGGCTAATTGTTTTTCGATGCTCACATGTGAAATGGCTATATCTCCCTTCATTGAGTGGTCTCTCAAAAAGTGATGTCGGATGTCTATATGCTTGGTCCTAGAGTGCTCAACGGGATTATGGGCAATCTTAATAGCACTTCCATTATGACAAAGGAGTGGAATACAATTCATGTTGTAACCGTAATCCCTAAGAGTTTGTCGCATCCAAAGAAGTTGTGCACAACAACTCCCGGCTGCAACATACTCCGCTTCGACCGTGGATAGGCAATGGAGTTTTGTTTCTTGGAGTACCAAGAAACTAGGGATCTACCTAGGAATTGGCATGTAATGGAGGTACTTTTTCTATCTACTTTGCATCCGGCATAATCTGCATCGGAGTAACAATGAGATTGAATTTGGAACCTTTGGGATACCAAAGGCCTAGGTTGGGTGTATGAGCTAAATATCGCAAGATTCTCTTAACGGTTGTCAAATGACACACTTTTGGGTTGGCTTGAAACCTTGCACACAAGCATACACTCAACATAATGTCTGGCCTAGATGCACATAAATAGAGTAGAGATCCAATCATGGAGTGATATACCTTTTGATCGACATTTGGTCTATCTTCATTGAGATCCAAGTGGCCATTCGTTGCCATGGGAGTCTTTATAGGCTTCGCCTTCTCCATTCCAAACTTCTTGAGTATGTCTTGAGTGTACCTAGTTTGGCTTATGAAAGTCCCTTCCTTTTGTTGCCTCACTTGGAATCCCAAGAAGTACTTTAGCTCTCCCATAATAGACATCTCAAACCTATCTGTCATCATCTTACTAAATTCCTCACAAAAAGATTTATTAGTTGAACCAAAGATAATATCATCAACATAAACTTGACAAATAAAGAGATCATTGTCAAAGTTCTTTATAAACAATGTATAATCTACTTTACTGATCTTAAAACCATGTTCAATTAAGAAATCTCTAAGACACTCATACCAAGCTCTAGTAGCTTGTTTGAGGCCGTGGAGAGCCTTATGCAATTTAAAGACATGGTCAGGGAACTCTTCATCTTCAAATCCGGGGGTTGCTCCACATACACCTCCTCCTTGATTGGTCCATTGAGGAAGGCGCTTTTCACATCCATTTGATAGAGCTTGAAATAATGGTGAGTAGCATATGCAAGTAATATTCTAATAGACTCAAGTCTAGCCACGGGAGCAAAGGTTTCATCGAAATCCAAACCTTCGACTTGTGAATACCCTTTGGCCACAAGTCGTGCCTTGTTCCTTGTCACCACCCCATGTTCGTCTTGTTTGTTGCGGAAGACCAATTTGGTGCCGACGACGTTGAACTTAGGTCTTTCGACTAGTTCCCACACCTCATTATGTTTGAAGTTGTTGAGTTCTTCTTGCATGACCACTACCTAATCCGGATCCTTCAATGCATCCTCAACCCTGTGTGGTTCCAAAAAGGATAAACGAATAATGCTCACAAAAATTAGCTATGCGAGATCTAGTAGTTACTCCCTTTTGGATGTCACCGATGATGTTGTCGATTGGATGATCCCTTTGGACGCATTGGTGTACTCCCGGGTGTGGCACTTGCAGTCTTGAATCTTCATGGTCATCTTATTCTCCCCCTAGATGGTTGCCCTCATTGACTTGTTGATCATTTTTGTCTTCTTGAAGTTGATCTTGTGTGGAGGCTCCCCCTTGATCATTGGCCTCCATTTGCGGTTCATCTTCCTCATGCACATGTAGAGGTGGCTCTTGTGGTCGAACATCGCCTAACGCCATTCTTCTCAATGCTTTACAAGGAGCTTCTTCTCTATCTAGCACACATGAATCAACTTGCTCTGGTGAGTAGCTCATAGGATGTCTTCTTGAGTAGTCGATTTATGGCATGGCAAGCGGTGTTAACCGCTTCCGCCCAAAATCGATCCAAGGTCTTGTACTCATCAAGCATTGTTCTTGCCATCTCTATGAGGGTTCGGTTCTTCCTTTTGGAAACTCCGTTTTGTTGAGGGGAGTAGGTGCTGAAAACTCATGCTTTATGCCTTCTTCATCTAGGTACTCAAATTGTGTGTTCTTGAACTCCGTGCCATTGTCGCTTCGAATGTTCTTGATCATCAATGAAAACTCATTTTGAGCACACTTGAAAAACTTCTTGAGTGTTCCTTGTGTTTCTGTCTTATCATGTAAAAAGAAAACCATAGTGAAGCGAGAAAAGTCATCAACATTCACTAAACATATTTGTTACCGCCGATGCTTATGTAAGCAATTGGACCAAAAAGATCCATGTGAAGTAGCTCGAGCGGTCTTGTTGTATTCATGACGTTCTTCGCGGGATGAGGTGCTCCAACTTGCTTCCCGGCTTGGCATGCGCTACAAGGCCTGCCTTTCTCAAAAACAACATCCTTCAAACCTCGGATGTGATCGCCCTTGAGGAGTTTTTGAAGATTCCTCATACCAACATGCGCTAGCCGTCTATGCCACAGCCAACCCATGTTGGTTTTTGCAATCAAGCATGTGTCAAGTTCGGCTTTATCTTTGTTGAAGTCAACAAGGTAAAGCTTTCCCTTTAACATACCCTTGAATGCAATGGAACCATCACCCCTTCTAGAGACAGTGACACCCTCATTAGTGGACAAGCAATTATAACCTTTGTCACATAATTGAGATATGGACATCAGGTTATAATCTAAGGAATCAACATGTAGCACATGAGAAAGAGTATGTTGAGATGATATGGCAATTTTACCGGTACCGAGCACCCTTACTTGACTATTGCCTCCAAAATAGATGCCCTCGCTTGGATCCTCATTTTCTTCATACTCAATGAACATCTTTCTTTCTCCGGTCATATGGTTGGTGCAACCACTGTCTAGCACCCATTTAGATCCACTGGAGGAATAGGCCTACAAAAACAAATCAAGCCTTGGTTTTAGGTACCCAAGCTTGCTTGGGTCCTTAGAGGTTAGTTACAAGAGATTTGGGAACCCACACATGAGACTTGGTGTTCCCATGGCGTGGCCCAACATAATGAGCATATATCTTACCAAAATTACTCCTCATTAAAACATAAGATGCATCAAAGGTTCCAAATAGCAACTGTTGTTGTTTATAAACAGAACTAGTCTGGGAAATCGGACTTGTCCGGAGGACCGGACTTGTCCGTGTCCCGACCGGGCTAGTCTGGTGATCATATGTGTTGGATGTGTTAACTTTGGACTTTCCAGTTTGAGAGGGTTTTCCCTTTACAAAGGCAATGCTTTCCTTGTTATTCTTATGGCTTCTAGCATTTTGCTTTCCACCATAGGAATACCCAATGCCATATTTGACATTACGAGGTCTTGTGGCCAAGTACGCACTACGTGCATATTTGACCTTCTCCTTGTCAAATATGCCACTTTGGGTAGGATGCTTAACCTTGGTAGAGGTTGACTTGTCTTTCAGGCTGGTGTCAACTTTACCACATGCACAAGTAGAAGCAATTTCAGTTTTAGGGGGTTGAGAAGGTGAGCTTGAAGAGGATGGGGGGTCACTTTGTTTGAGTGACTCAACTTGTACCTCAAGGATTTTGTTAACCTTGGATAGGTTAGCAAGTTCTTCCTTGATGGTGGTGTTTGAGTCGCTGAACTTCAAGCAAGCTTCATTTCTTGAGGCTAACTCAAGTTCTAGTGACTTGCCTCACTGCTTTCAAGTTTGAGAAGTTTGTCAAGTTCAAGATATTCCTCCTTTTGGGAGATAATCATATCTTCTTGATGGTTGATTAACTTCTCCTTCTCAACAAGCTAATCAAGTAAAAATTTCATTTTTGCAGCTGTTTTCTTATCTAAGCCAATGAGCATATCTTCATTATCACTAGCAATTTCACTATCACTAGAATAGGAATGCAAGGAAGAGGGTTTGGTTGTTACCTTTCGTTTACCTTCCTTTGCCATGAGGCAAGTGTCGTTCCCCTTCCATGCACCGAGAGTGGGGAAGAGAGTGGACTTCTTGGATGTTTTCTCGATGGCTATGCTAGCCATCTCCTCTTCTTATTCGGATGAGGACTCATTATTTGAGTCCCACTCCTTCCCTAGATGCGCTTGTTCAGCTTGCTTCTTATTCTTGAAGAATTTCTTGGGTTTAGGCTTTGTTTCCTTGGTCTTCTTCTTGTTTTCTTCATATGGGCAATCAACTATAAAGTGGTCATATTCACCACAGTTATAGCATGCCCGCCTCAACTTCGGTCTTGATTTTTTCTTGTACTTCCCTTCACTTGATTTATTCCCTTGTATTTTCTTCATCATTATTTTGAATTTCTTCATGAATAGTATCATGTCATCTTCATCCAAGTCGCTGCTCTCATCGTTGATGTCCTCTTCTTGTTGAGCTTCTCGAGCTTCTTTAGACAAGGGCTTGAGAGTGGACTATAAAGCGACCCCTTTCTTCTTTGCCGAGGTGAGATTGGCAATCTCTTTGACATGATTCACCTGCTTTTCCATCATCTCAAAATTAATGATCTTCCCAAGTAGCTCATCTGGGGTAATTTTCTTGTACCCGGGGCTTTCTCTAATCATCGAGCATAAGGTGACATTGTGGGGCATGAAAGCTCTAAGTATGAGCTTCACCACCTCGTGATCGTTCCACTTCTTGCTTTCGTATGCTCGAACCTTGTTGATGAGTGTTTTTAAGTGGTTGTACATGTCTTGCGGCGACTCATCTTCTCAAATGGCGAATCTTCCCAATTCACCTTCAATCATTTCAATCTTCGCTTCTCGCACATGACGATCGCCTTCATGTGCGGTTTGCAATGTATCCCATATCTCCTTTGCAATCTCGAGTCCATCCACCTTTGTGAACTCGTCCCGACTAAGTGATGAGGTGATGACTGCAGCAGCTTGGGCATTTCGATGGATTGCTTGCTTTGGCTAGGTGTGAGCTCCTCATCATCGTCGGGGATATCTATTCCTGTAACCACAATGTGCCACAAGCTTGGATTGAGTGAGATCAAGTGCATTTTCATGTTTTGCCTCCACATTGAGTAGTCATTTCCATCAAAGTGTGGGGCTTTTCCAAGTGGAATAGATAGATGATGATTGTTGTTAGAATTTAAGCGACCATAATTAAAAGGATATCTGAAGTAGTCGGTATGACTACTCCCCTTCTTCTTCTTCTCGTCTGTGATCTTCACTTTTCTCTTGGAAAGGGTTTTCTTCCTTAGGAGCACCTTGAGTTCCAGCATCTCCTCATCGTCATCCTCGAAGTCTTGAATGGCCTCAAGGAGCTTCTCCAATTTTTGGTTCTTTTCTTCTTCAACCTTCTCTTGGTTGGTGCTCTTGTGTACTTCCTTCATGTCCAACATGTTCTCTTCGAGTGATTAGTCTCCTTTTGAAGAGTCCTGCTCTGATACCAATTGAATGTGGCCTACAGGGGGGGTGAATAGGCCTTTTTGAATTTTTAGTCAGAACCTGCAACACTTAACAAACTGATCAAATCCCAAGATATCGGACTAGTCCAGTAGAGTGCGAACTAGTCCGGTGCGTGCAGACTAGATTGATCAAGTTTGATCAATATCTTGATCCTAGGATGTATGCAGCGGAAATATACTTGCAATTGGAGTGTCACACTACTATGAACTAGGATGTAGCACAAGTTAATCTTATATTCAATATTTCAACGTAAAGTAAGCAACATTGATTGAAACCCTAGAGAGATATGGAGATTAAGAACAATATGCGCAAAGTAAGACACGAGCTCTTTATCCCGTGGTTCGGTTCCCACAGAGGCAACTTACATCCACATTGAGGAGTCCACAAAAGGACCGGGTCTTCTCCAACCCTACCCTCGTCGGATCACCACGAAGGCCAATCCTTTTCACTAATCACAAAGGGCAAATAACCAAATTCAAGGGGCATTCTCACAAGTTGGGGGCTCCCCAAGATTACAAGATGAACACCACCAAGAACACACTCTTAAGATCACAATGAAAACCACAGGAGTGTGTTAGGGAATCAAACCAAGAGCTCAATGAGTGAAGAACCATGTCTCTCCTTGGATCCAAAGTGTATCCTCAAAGGATTAAGCTTTCTTGCGTTGGATTGCGTGGAGAGATGAGTTTTCTAGGCTCTTGGAGGGTGTGACGGCGCAGGGTGTCGAGAGCTGTGAAATATGGGTCGTGCACACCTATTTATATGGTGTTTCCAAAAGTTACCTTTAGGGTTTAGAAAGATCGGAAAAGTTTGTGGTGGACACCGGACTAGTCTTATGTGCTGCGGGTAGGAAACCCTTGGTGTCTCGAAATATCGGAATTTTCCAAAGTGAAGGCAGACTAGTCCAATTTGGTTCTGGAAATCTTTGGACTAGTCCAATGAATATCGTACTTGTCTGGATAGGTGAATCCCTTAGTGAATTCGGGGAACAAGTCTGCACTTGGAGGACTTATCCAATTTAGGTCAGAGGGATTTTGAACTAGTCCATGCTAATATCGGACTTGCCCGATTGACATTAGAAAGATATCGGACTTGTTCGTGGTGTTACCGGACTTGTCCGATTTTGTGCAACTTGTGAAGTGTCTGGGGGACTAGTTTGCACTGGGGAGGACTAGTTTGATTTTAGTCAAAAAGATATCGGACTAGTCCGTGGTGGTATCGGACTAGTCTGGTCAGTGAAAAACTGGATTGTGGGGACAAGTCCGCATTGTGAGGACTTGTCCGATCTGGTACAGATAGATATCGGACTAGTCCGGGGTCAGTCGGACTAGTCCGGTCCTATATAACTTTGTGCAATGTGTGAGATTATTTGTGCTTGAGCTCTTGGGGTGTGTTTCCTTAACACACTCCATACACAATGATCTACTACACTTGGTTCTTGAGCTCTTTTCCGCATTGCTTCTCATTCTCCTTTCTTTTTGGCACTTTGTTCATTCTCTCATTAGAACCTGTGCTCATCTCAACAATGTGTTTAGGATCTCATTTGCTTGTCATAAATCATCCAAAACCCACAAGGGATTCCTAGATGCACTTTCATGAAGGATGGACCATGGGCAGGACGTTGCTGAATTTGTTCTGGCATGTTTCAAAAGCCAGAACACCCAGATGTATTTAGCTCCGGTGTTCGAAGGACCCGTTGTCGAGGAGGAACAAGCCGCTAGGGCCAGCGTTCGAGATACTGCCCAAACAACTGTCTCATTCTACAATAAGAACTCCAGTAATTAGGACTTCCCTTTTTTTACCTTCAACCTGTAATCCTCATTTTGAATCAATGAAATCCAATCTTTTGAATGAATGAATTCCATTTTGTGTGTGTCTTCAATGTGTTGTCCTTTATTGTTGGCCCCCTGGTAGATGTACACAATTTGATTGTGAACATGTACCAAAACAATTTGACAATGTCTTGATGACTTCACTTCTCGCTCGTAAGCAAAGAGTTACGAATTTTACCTCCAACATCTCCGGGAACCCTTTCTTGCGTCGACGGCGGGCCCTCTGGGAGTTGTCAGAGCTACGTAGATTCGACAGCGCCCAATATCAACATTTAGAAACGCCGACAATGGGCCCCTTGGGGTTGTTGGAGCTTGGTAGGTCCGACGGCACCCACTATCAAGGTGTAGAACATCGACGGTGGGCCTCCTGGGGGTTGTCGGAGCTTGGTAGGTCTGACGGCGCCCACTGTCAACGCGTAGAACATTGACAACGGGCCCCCTGGGGGTTGTCGGAGCTTGGTAGGTCCGACGGCGCCCACTATCAATGTGTAGAACGTCGACGACGGGCCCCCCTGGGGGTTGTCGGAGCTTGGTAGGTCCAACGATGCCACTGTTAACGCTTAGAAGCGTCGACAATGGGCCCCCTAGGGGTTGTTGGAGATTTATAGCTTCGACGGCGCCCATTGTCAACGCGTAGAACGTCGATGGCGGGCCCCCTGGGGTGATTTCTCCACCATCTTCGTTTAGATCGCCATTTATTCCTCACGTCCACGGCTGGCCCCCATGGATGTTGTTGGAGCTTGTTAGCCCCGATGACGCCCACTCTCAACGTACAAAACGTCGACTGTGGCCCCCTGGGGGTTGTTGGAGTTTAGCAGCTCCGGCACCGACCACCATCGCCATGAGTTTTTCATTTTTCCTGCGCATTAAAGACAAGAAAAGCAGTAAAATTCATCCTCTCGTCTATAACTTTTTTGTGACTTACTGTTCTTATTTGAATTTTAGATCTAAAGAAACTCAACATAATAACAAGTATATCGATGTAATATCTTCAGATCCGAATGCCATCCGGACCCGCCCTACTGAGACCTGCCGAAATAGAGGTAGAGTGGCGTACTTAGGGTGCCTGACCGGTCTAAGTCGATAGCACACTCTGGACCCATCATTGGCTCTGGTGTTTTGGCGAGTAGACAATCTAGCAATGGTAAGATCCAAAAAAAAGATCAACAATATAACTTGTATATCATATGAATAACTCAGGCCAAATATCAAAAAGAATTGCACAACTTCATTATAGACAAGAAGGAAAAGATATAAGAGTAATGAGCCTGTACAAAATTAATGCACGTGGAATCTATTTTCACACAAAATTGTCTTTCATTATAGGTTCGAATTACAGGGGAGACAAGGACACACTTGGGGTACGGAAGCAGGCTAAGTGTGCTATTCATCTTGTTCTAACCCAAGGTAGGTATGCTACACTTAAAGTACAAGGACCAAGTTAAGTGTGCTTGAACTGTGCGGACCCTCCCGGAGGGGTCCGGATGTTCTTCTTGAGGACCTACCCGACTCTGTCCATAGACTCTATAATTCACATTATATGTAAATACAGACTCACCTCCGTGAAACTAAGCATAGAACTTACGGAGGTGCTCGATATTCCATGGATTGGGAAGCGGGCCCCCCCTCTGTTGCCAAGCGAAAGCATCTGGGATGGGAAACTATGATCACTCGGAAGGGACATTCCCAGCTGGGGGAAAGTTTGTCCAGCCCTTCACGAGTTAGTATTCTCCACAGCACCAGATCGCCTTCTTCTAGCTGTCGGTTGCGCACATGCCTTTTATGATAGCGCTGGAGCGCCTGACGATATCATGCATTCCAAAAAGCTACTTGGCACCTTCCCTCGTTGACGAGTTCTAGGTATCACTTCAGAGCTTGTCCTACGCGGCTTCGTCGAAGGTACAGACCCGGACTGACCCCATGGTGATCTCGAGAGGATGGATCGCTTTAGCTCCGTACACACAGAAGAAGGGTGTCTCTCTAGTTTACCGGTTAGGTGTTGTCCTATGTAGGATCGAAGAGCACGTTAAAAGCTACCAGAGGGGGGTGAATGGTAGATTTAAAAAATCTTACGCAGCAGAAACAATTAAATCCCATCCCCTTCGGCAGAAAAACGATCTGTTAAATAAATCATGTGTGATTCTAATCTAAACGTGTTTCACTGTGAAAAAGTGATAGATATCAGAGAGAATCAAGTCACAAAGACAACACAACAAGAATTACTCAAACCATCGAGAGAAACTCAAGTTACGATCGAAAGATCGAACATAGGTCAATCTGTCCTACCCGAGAAAAACAGTTCTGGAACACTGCAAAGAAACTCATGTAGATCAGAACTCACAAATCCAATGACTGTGAAATTTTCAGACATGATAGAAAATCAAGTTTTGAAGACAACCCAAAAAGAATCACGTCAATTGGATCTGTAAAACTCGAGTTATGATAAAACCACCTAAACAAGGTAGTGCTATGAAGAAACTCAATGAGAAAAACTTGTCTGGAACAAGTCGGACGAACAAGGCACAAAAGTTCCTTTCAACTACGAATTTTATTCAATTTAACACAAGAGGAACAGCCCCTGGCTTCCCTTGCTTATATAACCATCTCTTAGGCCAACCCAAACTCAACTAGGACTTTAATCCTACTCAAATCACAAATTGAAACTTTCCATAACTGCTTAGGATTCTTCTATATGCAGATAGAAGCAATCTTAAGACTTCCAAACACCTTAGGGACGTATCCCACATTCCTAAAACAACTCAAATTCGTGACCCACATGAAATCCTATCATAACCAACTCAAATCTTTCCATATTTGAGTCAAACCCGACTCTGCCGCAGCCTGAGTCCATAACCTAGTCGGTTGGACCTTTCCGACCAATTATTTATGTTCACATATCTTCATCACGCCTCAGAACCATGTAGCCACGTCCATGCACTCCTTGCACACGTGCATACATCTTCCAACGACTTCCATGATACCTTCATATGCATTGTTCTTGATTCATACATGTTGCGCGACCTCCCGATCAACTCAACCACAACTCCTCCCGAACTTGGTTGTTGAACCTCATCTTTTCCTTAAGACTAGTTCAATAGATCCCGTCACCAGCATGTCTTGAACTCAAGCAACACCTGCACATTAATAAACGACCAATACTTTTGAGCACAAGTCCTCGACTTGACTCACGTTAGTTCCGAAACTACAACATCTTACGTGAGCACCTCACATAAGCATCTGGCAAACCATAGCAAAATGATATCATCCATATCAACCAAAACGCATCAAAAACTTAGCAAATGAATACTAAGCAATCTTTCCAAAAATGTAAAGCAAGTTCGAGTCAATTCACAGTAAAAGCAGGAACATTGCGATCAAGCTCCGAACCTTACGAAAGCTAACGGAGATTGAGCCAGAGCTTACCAAAGTTAGTACAACCTAGCGCTGGAGCTTACCAAAGTTAGTACAACCTAGCGCCGGAGCTTGCCAAATCTAGTCGGAACTAGTCAACCCAAAAGTCGGAGCTAGAAAAACGTGTCGGAGCTAACCAACATAAGTCGGACCTATCAAAACATATTAGAGCTTAACAACGACATGCCAGAGCTATCAAAGACATGTCGGAGCTAAAGACAAAGCTCACCGGAGCTACCCAAAAACATGTCGGACCTAGACAAAGAAAGTCAGATCTATTGTTGGACCTTGCAGAAGCTCGGAGTTAGAGTCAGACCTTGCTAAAAAGATGTTATGGCAGCATTCAAAACTTTTATTGTCAAAGCCAATATATTCAGCACACATATGTCTCACATCCTACTTGCCCACAATGCAGATGGAAGTTGCTCTATCCAGTTGGCTCCATGTTTCTTCAGGCGCTCATATGTGCGTGTCTTGAATCTTTTTAATATCTCTGCATTTACTCTCTCATCTTGGCCATTACTTGCCGGCTCAGCTACTGATGCGTAGCTGACTTGTGTGTCAAGGTCTTCGCAATATTCTTGGAATTCTGCACTTGTGAATTGAGTTTCATTGTCAGTTATGACTCTATTCGTAACTCCAAATCTGCAGACTATGGACTTCAAGAACTTGATAGCAGATTGCTTGTCAATTGTCACAACTGAAGTAGCTTTCGTCCAGTTAGTGAACTTGTCGATTGCGATGTATAGGAACCTGTAACCTCCGACGGCTTTTGGAAATGGTCCCAAATGTCCACCCCCACACAGTGAGTGGCCATGTAGGAGGTATCATTTGTAGTGACTGAGTCGGCGTGTGAATTTGTTTTGCGTGGAACTGGCATGCTTCACACTTTTTTACCAGCTCAACTGTATCGTGGAGAGCTGTAGGCAAATAAAAGCCATGCCGGAAGGCTTTACCAACCAACGTGCGGGAAGATGTGTGGTTCCCACACTCGCCTCCATGGATTTCCGTGAGGAGCTCGCAACCTTCTTCCTGGGCAATACACCGCATTAGAATGTTGTTGGCACCATGTTGGTAGAGATCCTCTTCTACCAGCGATTATCTCTTAGCCAATCTGATGATTCAGTCGGCGGATGCACCGTCTTCAGGAAGGATGTTGTCTTTCAAGTAGCTCCAGATCTCCGAGATCTATGCATTAGAGCTAACTTGAGCCTCCAGATCTTGCGCACTAGGTTGCTCGGAGCTTCCTGCAGCGCCTACAAGCCTTGGTGGACGCAATGCTAAAGGGCCACCGGAACCGCCAGCTTCTGTGGGCTAGTCTCGGCCCCTTCACTCAGTTCGGCAAGATGAGCGGTAGGTGAAAGTGCATCTAGGCATCCCTTGTATGTTTTGGTTGATTAATGACAAACAAATGAGATCCTAACAAAATTGTTGAGATGAGCGCATGTTCTAAAAAGATTAGAAGGAAATCAAGAAAGAAAGGAGAATGGGGATCCAAAAGGAAAAGATCTCAAGACTTGAAAAGAATAGATTTATTTTGTAAGGAGTGTGTTGTAGAAACACACCCCAAGAGCTCAAGTGAAAAAGATTGCACTCACTGCAAAAATATCAGGAAGAGCGGACTAGTCCGATATCTACCGGACTAGTCCGAAAACTCTCTGACTAAAATCCGACAAGTCCTCCATGTGTGGACTCATCCTCAGCTCTTCACATTTGCACGACACTGTACAAGTCCGATATCCACCCGACTAGTCCAAAAAGTCTCTGACTAAAATCAGACAAATCCTTCAAGTGCAGACTTGTCCTCAGTACTATAGTTTTTCACAACACCGGAAAAGTCCTATGTCTACCGGACTAGTCTGAAATGTCTCTTACTAAAATCGGACAAGTTTGCACCTTAATGGACTAGTCCGGTATCCATCGACACTTAGGGTTTTTAACACACACACACACAGACCGGACTAGTCTGGTGTCCATTACGAACTAGTGCGGACCTCACAAACCCTAACGGTAACTTATGGAAACCCTAGTATAAAAAGAGGTGCACGGCCACACAACAATATCTCTCGACTCCTTGCGCTGTCACACCTCCTAAGAGCCTAAAAATACTTCTCTCCACTCATTCTAAACCTAAAAGGATCAAATCTTTCATGATTAGAGATTGGACAAAGGAGAGAAATTGTTCTACACGATCTTGAGCACTTGGGTTTGATCTCTTGCACACTTTCACTGTTTATTTTACATCTTTTGAGTGTGTTTGGTGGTGTTCATTCGCTGCAATATTTAGGGAGCCCTCAACTTGTAAGAAGGCCCCTTGAACGAGTTATTTACCCCCTGTATGGTTAGTGATTGAGAATCGGCCTCCGTGGTGATTCAACGAGGGAAGGGTTGTTGAAGACCCGGTCCTCCATGGACTCCTCAATGGGGATGTAGGTTCCTCCTTGGAATCGAACCTCGAGATAAAATCTTGTGTCTCGTGTTGTTGTTCTATTTTAATCGTACTCTAGGGTTTGCATTGTCTTGTGTAATTCACATTGAAACATTGGATTAAACTTGATAATTGTAATATCTTATTTCATTGTCACAATACACTTAAATTGTCAATTGCTTTCCGCTGCATACACTACTATAAGTAAAATTAAAGATCTACTGCGATTTTCAAGTCTGCATATACTAGACTAGTCCGCACCGTAACGGACTAGTTCGTCCTCCCTGTATTTGATCTCTTTGTTAAATGTTTTAGGGATCGACAAAAGTTCAAAAAGCCTATTCACGCCCCCCCCCCTAGGCTGCATTCAATTGGTATTAGAACCAAACTCTTCAAAAGAGACTCAAGGCTCGAAGAGACATTGTCGGACATCAAGGGTGAGCACAAGGGCTTCAACAATGAAAAGGGTGATGATGAAAGGAACCAAAAACTAGAGAAACTTCTCATGGCCATTCAAGATTGTGAGGATGATGATGAGGAGATGCTTGAACTCAAGGCTCTTCTGCGGAAGAAGGCACTCTCTCCAAAAGGGAAGAAGAAGATTGAATATAAGAAGAAAAAGGGGAGCAGTCACACAGACTACTCCCGATATCCTTTTAAATATGAGCGTTTAAATTCTAATAATAGTCATTAGTTATCAATTCCTTTAGGCAAAGCACCTTACTTTGATGGAAATGACTATACAATGTGGAGACAAAACCTGAAAATGCACCTTATATCTCTTAACCCAAGTCTTTGGCATATAGTGTGTACAGGGATAGATATTCCACATGATGATGAAGAGCTAACTCCAAGTTAAGAGCAAGCTATTCATCGAAATGCTCAAGCTGCAGCTGTAATTACATCATCATTGAGCCGAGACGAGTTCACCAAGGTGGATGGACCCGAGATTGCCAAGAAAATTTGGGATACTCCCAAAACCGCACATGAAGGTGATTCTCATGTACGCGAAGCTAAAATTGAGATGATTGAAGGTGAATTGGGAAGATTTGCTATAGAAGAAGGTGAATCACCCCATGATAAGTACAATTGACTGAAGTCTCTCATCAACAAAGTCCGAGCTTACGGTAGTAAGAAGTGGATAGATCATGAAGTGGTGAAACTGATGCTTAGGGCATTCATGCCTCAGAACTTGATGCTATGCTCCATGATTAGAGAAAGTCCAGTGTATCGAAAAATGACCCCGGGCAAAATTCTTGACAAGATCATCAACTTCAAAATGATGGAGAAGGAAGCCAAGCATGTCAAGGAACTTGCTGACCTTACCTCGGCAAAGAAGAAAAGAGTTGCTCTAAAGGCAACCTGCAAGCCTGCATCAAAAGAAGCTTGAGAAGCTCGTGAGGAAGATGATGGTGATGATGAAAGCGGTGATGTCGATGAAGAAGGCATGATATTGTTCATGAAAAAGTTCAAGAAAATAATGAGAAGAAGAAAGGGTGGTAGTTCTAATGAAGGAAGACATAGGGACAAACAAATACCCAAGATGAGACGTGCATGCTATAATTGTGGAGAGTATGATCATTTCATAGTAGATTGTCCACGTGAAAATAATAAGAGGAAGAGTAAAGACAACAAGCCTCAACAAAAGAAAGTATACAAGAAAAAGAAGCAATATGTCCAAGAACATCTAGGGAAGGAGTGGGACTCTAATGATGAGTCCTCATCTGAAGAAGAAGAGGAGATGGCCACTATAGCCATCAAGAAGCCTAACAAGAAGTCCACTCTTTTCCCAACCATGGACCCATGGAAGGACACTGACCACACATGTCTAATGGCCAAGGAAGGAAAAAGAAAGGTTATAACTAAATCTTCCTCCTCGCTTTCTTTTACTAGTGATATTGATAATTCTAGTGATGATGAAGACATGCTTAGTGGTTTAGATAAAAGGATTGTTGCTAAAATGAAATTTCTAATGGATAAGATTATTGATAAGGAGGAGCTAGTCAATCGCCAAGAAGATATGATCATTCTCCAAGAGGAGGAAAATCTTGAGATTGAAAAGCTCCTTGAGCTTGAAAAGGAGTGAAGTAAATCACTAGAACTTGAGTTAGCTTCAAGCAAAGAAACTTGTTTGAAGTTAAAAGACTCAAAAGTGACTATCAAGGATGAACTTGCTAACTTAACCAAAGTTAACAAGATCCTTAAAACACAAGTTGAGTCACTTAAGCAAAGTGGTTCTTCATCCTCTTCAAGCTCACCTTCTCAACATATCAATCTGAAACTTTCATTAATTGTACATGTGCTAAAAATAACACCAACTTGAAAGAAAAGTCCAACTTGACAAAAGACAAGCATCCCCCTCCAAAGTGTCATATTTGACAAGGAGAAGATCAAGTATGCACGCAGTGCATACTCGGCCACAAGACCTCCTAATGTTAAATATTGCATTGGGTATTCTTATGGTGAAAGGCAAAACGCTAGAAGCTTCAAGAATGATAAGGATCACATTGCTTTTGTCAAGGGAAACTCATCCCAAGTTGGAAAACATGATAACATTGATAAATTGAACATTGTGAACTCATATGGACAACAAATCTTGTTTAGAACCTTTAATGCTTCATATGTGCTTATGAAAAATGGTTATGGAAAAGCTTATGCAAAATATGTTGGGCCACGCCATGAGAACACCAAGTCTCGTGTGTGGGTGCCCAAATCACTTGTGACTAACCTCAAAGGACCTAAGCAAGCTTGGGTACCTAAGACCAAACCATAATTTATTCTTGCGGGCTTATTCGTCCAGTGGAGCAAAATGGGTGCTAGAGAGTGGATGCACAAATCACATGGCTGGAGAAAGAAAAATGTTTGTGGAGTATGAAAAAATGAAGACTCAAACGAAGGCATCTATTTTGGTGATAATAGTCAAGGAAGGGTGCTAGGTACCAGTAAAATTGCAATTTTATCACAGCATACACTTTCTCATGTTTTACATGTTGATTCCTTATATTATAACCTCTTGCCCATATCTCAACAATGTGACAAAGGTTATAATTGTTTATTCACAAATGAGGATGTGATCGTCTCTAGAAGGAGGGATAACTCTATTGCATTCAAGGGTGTGTTAAAGGAAAAAATTTATTTAGTTGACTTCAAGAAATATAAATCCGAACTTGACACATGCTTGATTGCAAGGACTAACATGGGTTGGCTGTGGCACAGACAGCTAGCACATGTTGGTATGAGGAATCTACAAAAACTTCAAAAAGGAAATCACATCTGAAGTTTGAAGGATGTTGTTTTTGATAAAAATAGGCCTTGTTGTAGGATCGAAGAGCACGTGAAAAGCTACCAGAGGGGGTGAATGGTAGATTTAAACTTTTTTAGTGGAAGCAATGAAAACCCCTCAACAGAAAAATGATCTGTTAAAGAATTCTTGTGTGCGACTAATATAAACATGTTTCACTATGACAAAAGTGATAAATATCATACAGAATCAAGTCATGAAGACGACACAACAAGTATCACTCAAATCTGTCGAGAGAAACTCAAGTTACGATCGAAAGATCAAACAAAGGTCAATCTGTCCTATCGAGTAAAAACAGTTCTGGAACACTGCAAAGAAACTTGTGTAGATCATAAACCATAAATCCAATGACTGTGAAATATTGTCCAATGACATATAATCAAGTTGTGAAGACAACCCAAAAATAATCACGTCAATTGGATGTGTAAAACTCGATTTATGATAAAACCACCGAAGAAAGGTAGTGCTGTGCAGAAATTCGACGAGAAAAACTTGTCTGGAACAAGTCGGACGAACAAGGCACAAAAGTTCCTTTCAACTACGAATTTTATTTAATAGAACACAAGAGGAACAGACCTAAAGTCGTCTACCACAAGATCTTGCCTCCCTTGCTTATATAACCAGCCTGAAGGCCAACCCAACTCAAATGAGGACTCTAATCCTACTCAATTCCCGAATCGAAACTTTCCATAACTGCTCAAGATCTTTCTATTCGCGGATAGAAACAATATCGAGACTTCCTAACAAACAGGAACATATTCCACATTCCTAAAACAACTCATCTTCGTGTCCCACATGAAAAATACCATAACCAACTCGATACTTTCCATACCGAGTCATAACCAACTCCACCGCAACCGAAGTCATCAACCGATACGGTCTGATCCTTCCAGCCAGATCTTTCCTTCCTTAGTCCATATTTGGAACCATGTTGCCACGTCATGCACCGCGTGCATACATGCAAACACCTTCCTTCGACGTCCAGTAACCTTCATATGCACTGCCCTTGATTCAATCATCCTGCGCGACCTCCTGACCCGCTCAACCACAATTTCTCCTGAATTTGTTTGTTGGAACCTCATCTCCTCCCTGAGACTAGTCCAAAGGATCTTGTCACCAGCCATGACTTGAACTCAAGCAACACCTGCACATGAACAAACAACCAATTTGTACAAGCCCAAGTCCACGACTTGACTCAAATTAGTTCCGAACACAACACCTTACGTGAGCACCTCACATAAGCATGTTGCAAAACCACAGTAAAACGATATCAGCCATATCAACCAAAACGCACCAAAAACTTAGCAAATGAATACTAAGCAATCTTTATAAGAGTATAAAGCAAGTTTGAAAGATTTTACAGGAAAGTTAGGAACATTGCGATCAAGCTCTGAATCTTGCCAAAGCTAACCGGAGCTTGAGCCGGAGCTTACCAAAGCTAGTAGAACCTAGCACCAGAGCTTACCAAAGCTAGTAGAACCTAGCGCCAGAGCTTACCAAAGCTAGTACAACCTAGCACCGGAGCTTGCCAAAGCTAGTCGAAACTAGTAAACCCAAAAGGCAGAGCTAGAAAAACATGTCGGAGCTGACCAACATAAGTCGGGCCTATCAAAACATATCGGAGCTTAACAAATACATACCGGAGCTATCAAAGACATGTCGGAGCTAAATAAAAAGCTCACCAAAGCTACCCAAAAACATGTTGGACCTTGACAAAGGAAGTCGGACCTAATGTCGGACCTTGCAGAAGTTCGGAGCTAGAGTCGGACCTTGCTAAAAAGGGTATTTTGGCAGAATTTCAGAACTTATGTCATCAAAGCCAATGTACTCAGTACAAGCCAATGTATTCAGCACACATAGGTCTCACAATCTCCCCCTTGATGAATGCATTGGCAACACCATTTAAAATCCGAACATTGGCTTATTCACATTAAAAGTTTTGAAAACAATTTCTCCCCCTTTGTAAAACAGAAATAAAATGAGAAGAAAAACAAATTCTTCCCCTGATTCTCCCCTTGAGAAGAATCGTGCCAAAACAATTGTGAATATGTGCAATGTGTAATCATTTTCTCCCCCTTGCATACTTATCTTTAAAAAAGTTAAAATTCACATATTATCTCCCCCCCTTGACAATGTATTCAGCATGGATCAAAAGATAAATTTCAAATGTTATGAGCATATTATAACATATACATATAAAACAAAGCTCATCCAAGTCATACTATCAAGTAACTTACACTATCACAACAATGAGATACATAAAGTAGTGTAAGCCATGCTAGAGATCAAATGTAATTTCAATTTAGGCAAGTCATGATCTCACAAACTTAACTATTTCAATACCTGAAAGCATGACACTTGTTGCTGCATTTTATTATTTTTCAAAGCACAAAATTAGATCATATGATATTTGCAAGAGACTATATGCGCATCTGCCTTATTCTAACCAACCAAGTCAAGCCTATGTCATTTGACAATCAAAAGCTTAAGGACATGGTTTTAGTCATACACAACTTCTTCCAAGTTCATATCTAAGTGCAATAATAAGCCATTACAAAATAAGAAGTGTGATGCATGCATATTCTCTTGATCTTTTCTCAATTTATATTCGTTAATAAAAACTCAACATGTGAGTTGATTACCTGATTAATTCTTTATGATTAAAAGCACTTGTGAGCATGCAACAAGTTGAAAACAGCAAGAAAGTTCGACCATGACCAGATTTAGTGTAAGTAATGATTCCAATTACTAGACATGGCAAAAACTACAAAATGTATAACACGAGTAATGTAGTAAGAACTTTCAGCGTGTAAAAAGGAATCACAAAGTCATATATGTATGAAATTCTATGCTCATATTATTTTAAGTTCAGATTCACACATAGACTTCCCAAGTTTCGAAAACTTCCCCTCAATGTAAGCCATGAGGATGCATAACCCCTATTTCACTTTGAATGTAACAAAAATGAGTGAAATCCAAAGGTTCTGTAAAAATGTCAGCCAATTGTTGTTCGGTATCTACATGTGAAGCACAATATTTCCTTTTTCAACATTATCACAGAGAAAGTGATACCTAATGTCAATGTGCTTAGTTCTAGAATGTTGCACGGGGTTTTAGCAATGCAAATGGCACTAGTGTTATCACAAAACAGTGGAACACTATCTAGATCAACCCCATAGTCCTTGAGTGTTTGAACAATCCAAAGAATTTGTGAGCAAGTACTAGCAGCAGCTACATATTCAGATTCAGCTGTGGATTGTGCAACTGAGTTTTGTTTTCTAGAGGACCAAGCAACAAGAGAATTACCAAGAAAATAACAAGTACCAGAAGTACTTTTCCTATCAATCCTACAACCTCCAAAATCAGCATCGGAAAAAGCTCTTAAAGAAACGGTTGAGGAGGACGGAAGAAAATTGCCAAATTCTTGAGTTCCATGTAAGTACCTGAGAATATGTTTGACGGCTTGACGATGTGAAGCTCGTGGGGAGGCATGAAATCGTGCACAAAGACATACCAAAGTGATTCGATCATGCTTCAATATTCTTTTTGATCAACCGGTTCACCATCTTCATCAAGCTCAAGTGTTGATGTTGTTCCCATTGGTGTCCGAAGAGGCTTGCTTTTGTTGATGTTGAAGCGCTTGAGAAGGTCCTTTGTATACTTTGTCTGATGCACAAAGGTACCTTCCTTGGGTTTCTTGATTTGCAGCCGCAAAAAGTACGTGAGTTCTCCCATCATACTCATCTCAAATTCTGAACTCATCATAGTTGGACCGTGTGACTCGTTTGTGCAAGCTTCCAATAATTTGTTGTGGAGGATGACTTTTGAGAACCCGGAGGGGAGTGGAGACTTCACAAGCTTCTTCTTCTTCATGTTCATCAAAAATTGATGAGCTTGTGACTTGAGGAGGATCTGGACCAGCAATGGTGGTCGTCGGTGCTGGCTGTGAATAAAATTAGGAGCTGGAACAATGTCATTAGCTGCTGAATTTTTGGGCAGCAGCACCACTTCTTCCTCATCTTCAACAAAAATGCTCTCCCATACGGATATGGATCCAGACCTTCAATGTTTGAGCTAGTACCTGTGCTAGCTTCATCAAAAGAAACTTTACAAGTCTCCACAATTTTGTTAGTGTCAAGTAAAAGCACACGGTAGCCTCTAGTATGAGATGGATAACCAAGAAACATGCTATCAATGGATCTAGGTTCAAATTTGTCAAGATTACCTTGTTTCTTAACAAAGCATTTGCAACCAAAGACCCAAAACTGTGTAACATTAGGCCTATGTCCAAACCAGAGCTCATATGTTGTTTTACCTAGCTTAGCGCGCAAGAAAACACGATTTGTGACAAAACAAGCGGTTGCAATCGCATCAGCCCAAAATTTCCTAGGAGTTTGATATTCATCAAGCATAGTCCTAGCCATCTCAACTAAGGATCTGTTCTTTCTTTATACAACACCATTTTTTTGAGGTACATATGGTGAAGAAAGCTGATGATCTATTCCATTTTCAGCACAAAAGTGATGAAAAGATTGATTTTTAAATTTGGTTCTGTTATCACTTCTAATTGCTTTTAAAGATCCTGGGTGATCAATTGATAATCTAAGAAATAAAGTTCTAAAGTGACTAAAAGCTTCATTCTTAGATGCCATAAAGTAAACCCAAGAGTATCTAAAATAATCATCAACAATCACAAGAACATACCATTTACCTCCGAAGGATTGAACACGTGAAGGTCCTACGGTGTCAAGGTGCAAAAGTTGACATGGTTAAGTTGTCATGATCATTGTGAGAGGATTATGTGAACCTGCAACCATCTTAGCATGTATACAAGAGGAGCACAAAATTTATTTGTCCCCTTTAAGCTTAGGCGGCCCATGTATGCGATCAAGAGCACTAACACGTGTTAGATGATCAAAGCCTACGTGACCATGTCTACGATGCCAAAAATATAAGTCATTTTAATCATTAGCAACTAGACACCTATACTTAAAGGAAGAAACATAAAAATAAGCTTTAAAAACTCTTCCAAACCGTGACATGTTAAAAATAATCTCACTATTTGAATTTACAACTTTGCAGAAATTATTAGTGAAAATAATTTCTAGATTTTCATCTAGCAGTTGTGAAACAGAAAGCAAGTTGTATTTCAAATTTTTAACAAGTGTCACATCCTTAAAAGTGTAGTGATCATTTACTCTAACGGAACCCTTAGCAATTATAGGAGTTGAAGAATTATCGGCGAAAGTAACATTCTCTACACTTGACACAAAAGAGCGGGAGGTGAACCATTCTTTGTTACCGGTCATGTGGTGTGAGCAACCTAAATCCACCATCCAAATGTTCTCCTTCCTCAAGTGTGTAACCTCTTCATTGTCGCTGTTGTGTTCAGCCTCCTCCATACTTGATCTTGACTTGCCCGCCATGAAGCACAAGTTTGCCAAATCATCTTCATCTTTGTCACTTCCAATGTCCACATCGCTTGAGCCAAGTTCTTGAAGTGCGGAGATAAAACTGCTCACCAATTGACATCATGTAAAACCCGTCTTTTTCTTCGTATCTTTTGTAGAGGAGTGCTTCGTCCTTGTTTGCTTTTCATCCCGGGAAGTAGGACCAAAAAGGTTAGGGCAATCTGAACAAAAATGTCCTGTCTTACCACATTCGAAACATCGTTGAGTTCAGGAGCTTCCTCTCCTTCTAGTTCTCACATTTTGCAATGCTTTTGAGAACCTAGTAGAGAGAAGTACTAGCTCCTCCTCTGGAAACACTTCAATCTGTTAAAGGGATAGAGAGGACAACAAAACAAGTGTACCACAAGATGATGATTGGCCGGAGCTAGGCATATCACGTTGAGAAACAAATGCAATAGACTTGTTGGGGTTCTTACGTGAGATTATGTCAATTTCATGAGTTTTCAATTTAGAATAAAGAACATCTAATGTAAGTGTACTCATGATAGTAGATTCACGAAAAGATGTGACTTTCATCTCAAAAATTGACATGTCTAATGCACTTAGTAATTGCCTAGCATTTTCAACATCTGAAAAATTAACATTGACGCTATGCAAGTTGCTGAGAATTTTATTAAAGCGAGCAAAGAGGTCATCAATGGACTCACTGGGTTACATCTCAAAGTGCATGTATTCTTTCTTGAACATATCCTGTCTTACCTCCTTGATCGTGTTGGATCCTTTGTGGTAGTCACAAAGTGCTCTCTACACATCGTACGCCGATTGGAGGTGTGCAACACGGTCGAAGTCGCTTTGAGTTAGTGCCTGAATGATCAACTTGTGGGCTTTGTTGTTGTTTTCAACATCTCGTAGCTTCGCAGCCGTAACTTGATCGTTTGATGGCACTTCATAAGGCTTGTACACCTTTTCCCATATAGAGAAGCCTTGTGCCTTGGTGAAGGCTTCCATACGTGCCTTCCAAACCTGAAAATCAATACCACTAAACACACAAGGTTTGGCAGAGTATTTCTCCTTGATGATTAGTCAAAAACATGTGCAAATCACAAAGATTAGAGCGTTGTGCTCTGATACCAATTGTAGGATCAAAGCGCACGTGAAATGCTACCAGAGGGGGGATGAATGGTAGATTTAAACTTTTTTAGCGGAAGCAATGAAAACCCCTCAGCATAAAAATGATCAGTTAAAGAAATCGTGTGTGAGACTAATCTAAACGTGTTTCGCGTGACAAAAGTGATAAATATCATAGAGAATCAAGTCACGAAGACGACACAACAAGAATTACTCAAATCCGTTGAAAGAAACTCAAGTTACGATTGAAAGATCGAACAAAGGTCAATCTGTCCTACCGAGTAAAAACAGTTCTGGAACACTGCAAAGAAACTTGTGTAGATCAGAAACCACAAATCCAATGACCGTGAAATTTTTTCCGATGATATATAATCAATTTGTGAAGACAAACCCAAAAAGAATCACGTCAATTGGATATGTAAAACTCGAGTTATGATAAAACCACCGAAGAAAGGTAGTGCTATGCAGAAATTCGACAAGAAAAACTTGTCTGGAACAAGTGGGAAGAATAAGGCACAAAAGTTCCTATCAACTACGAATTATTCAATAGAACACAAGAGGAACAACCCTAAAGTCATCTACCACAAGCTCTGGTCTCCCTTGCTTATATAACCAGCCTGAAGGCCAACTCAACTCAAACGAGGACTCTAATCCTACTCAATTCACGAATCAAAACTTTTTATAACTGCTCAAGATCTTTCTATTCGCAGATAGAAACAATATCGAGACTTCCTAAAAAACTAGGAACATATCCCACATTCCTAAAACAACTCATCTTCGTGTCCCACACGAAAACTAACATAACCAACTTGATACTTTCCATACCGAGTCATAACCGACTCCACCGCAGCCGAAATCATCAACCGATACGATCCGATCCTTCCAACCAGATCTGTCCTTCCTTATCCCATCTTTGGAACCATGTTGCCACGTCATGCACCGCATGCATACGTGTGAACACCTTTCTTCGATGTCCAGTAACCTTCATATGTACTGCCCTTGATTCAATCATCTTGTGCGACCTTTTGACCCGCTCAACCACAATTCCTCCTGAATTTTGTTGTTGGAACCTCATCTCCTCCCTGAGACTAGTCCAAAGGATCTTGTCACCAGCCATGAATTGAACTCTAGCAACACTTGCACATGAACAAACAACCAATTTGTACAAGCCCAAGTTCACGACTTGACTCAAATTAGTTACGAACACAACACCTTACGTGAGCACCTCACATAAGCATGTTGCAAAACCACAGTAAAACGATATCAACCATCAACCAAAATGCACAAAAAAATAGCAAATGAATACTAAGAAATCTTTCCAAGAATATAAAGCAAGTTCGAAACATTTTATAGGAAAGTTAGGAACATTGCGATCAAGCTCCGAATCTTGCCAAAGCTAACTGGAGCTTGAGCCGGAGCTTACCAAAGCTAGTAGAACCTAGCGCCAGAGCTTACCAAAGCTAGTAGAACCTAGCGCTGGAGCTAACCAAAGCTAGTACAACCTAGCGCCGGAGCTTGCCAAAGCTAGTCGGAACTAGTAAACCCAAAAGCCAGAGCTAGAAAAACATGTCGGAGCTAACCAACATAAGTCGGACCTATCAAAACATATCGGAGTTTAACAAAGACATGCTAGAGCTATCAAAGACATGCTAGAGCTAAAGAAAAAGCTCACCGGAGCTACCCAAAAACATGTTGGTCCTTGATAAAGCAAGTCGGACCTAATGTCTGACCTTGCAGAAGTTCGGAGCTAGAGTCGGACCTTGCTAAAAAGGGTATTTTGGTAGAATTTCAGAACTTGTATCATCAAAGCCAATGTACTCAGTACAAGCCAATGTATTCAGCACACATAGGTCTCACACTTGTAGCGCATGGCAAGCCAGGAAGCAAGTAGGAACACCCCATCCCGCGAAGAATGTCATGAATATAACAAGACCACTTGAGCTCCTCCACATGGACCTATTCGATCCAATTGCTTACAACATCGGTGGTAATAAATATGGTTTAGTCATTGTCGATGATTTTTCACGCTTCAAGTGGGTTTTCTTTTTTCATGATAAGACAAAAACTCAAGGAACACTCAAGAAGTTTCTCAGGCGAGCTCAAAATGAATTCTCATTGACAATCAAGAACATACAAAGTGACAATGGAACAGAATTCAAGAATACTCAAGTTGAGGAGTATCTAGATGAGGAAGGAATAAAGAATGAATTTTCAACACCATATTCTCCTCAACAAAACGGGGTAGCCGAAAGTAAGAATCGGACACTCATTGAGATGGCGAGAACAATGCTCAATGAATACAAAACTTCGGACCGGTTTTGGGATGAAGTAGTTAACACCACTTGTCACACCATAAACAGACTATACCTTCATCGTTTGCTCAAGGAAACATCATATGAACTACTCACTGGTAACAAACCAAATGTTTCATACTTTCGAGTTTTTGGATCAAAATGTTATATTCTAAACAAGAGGCCTAAGGCTTTGAAGTTCACTTCGAAGTCCGATGAAGGTTTCTTGCTTGGATATGATTTGAACTCCTACGCTTATCGTATCTTCAACAAAGTCTGTGGACTTGTTGAAGTAGCACGTGACGTAGTGTTCGATGAAACTAATGACTCTCAAGTATAGCAAGTTGATAAGTGTGTGCTAGATCAAGAAGAAGCTCCATGTCAAGCATTGAGAAGGATGACACTTGGCGATATTCGACCACAAGCATCACCTCAAAATCCGAATGAATGAGATGAACCACAAAAGGAGGAAAATGATCAATGGGGAGCTTCCACACATGATCAACCTCAAGGAGATCAAGATAATCAAAACATTAATGAGGGCAACTATCCAGGGGGAGACGAAGAAGATGATGATCATGAGGATTCAAGACCACAAGTGCCACATCCAAGAGTACACCAAAGCATACAAAGAGATCACCCCGTCGACAACATAATTGGTGGCATCCAAAAGGGAGTGACAACTCGATCTCATATAGATAATTTCTGTGAATACTATTCTTTTGTATCCTCTTTGGAACCATACAGGGTTGAAGATGCATTAAGAGATCCTAACTGGGTGATGGCGATGCAAGAAGTATTGAACAACTTCAAGAGGAATGAAGTATGAGAACTTGTTGAAAGACCCAAGTCCAACATCGTCGGCACTAAATGGGTCTTCCGCAACAAGCAAGATGAAAACGGAGTGGTGACAAGTAACAAGGCAAAGTTGTGGCCAAAGGTTACTCACAAGTCGAAGGTTTGGATTTCAACGAGACTTTTGCTCCTGTAGCTAGGCTTGAATCAATTCGTATATTACTTGCATATGCTACTCACCATGATTTCAAGCTATATCAAATGGACATCAAAAGTGCCTTCCTCAACAGACCAATCAAGGAGAATAGCAACCCCCTGGGTTTGAAGATCAAGAGTACCCCGACCATGTATTCAAACTGCATAAGGCTCTCTATGGCATCAAACAAGCTCCTAGAGCTTGGTATGAGTTCCTTAGAGATTTTATAGTTGAAAATGGATTCAAAATTGGTAAAGCTGATTACACCTTGTTTACCAAGCACTTTGATAATGATCTATTCATTTGTCAAATTTATGTTGATGATATCATATTTGGTTCAACTAACAAATCTTTTTGTCAAGAATTTAGTAAAATCATGATAGATAGATTCGAGATGTCCATGATGGGAGACCTAAGATACTTTTTGGGATTCCAAGTGAAACAACTAAAGGAACAAACATTCATAAGCCAAACAAAGTACACTCAAGACATTCTCAAGAAATTTGGCATGGACAAAGCGAATCCCATAAAGACTCCCATGGCAACAAATGGACACATAGACCTCAATGAAGATGGACCTAATGTGGATCAAAAGGTATACCGTTCCATGATTGGATCTCTACTTTATTTATGTGCATCTAGGCATGATATCATGTTGAGTGTATGTATGAGTGCAAGATTTGAAGCCAATCTTAAGGAATGTCATTTGACGGCCATAAAAAGAATCTTGTAATATTTAGTTTATACACACAACCTAGGCCTTTGGTATCCTAAAGGTTCAAAGTTCAATATCATTGGATACTCTGATGCAGATTATGTCGGATGCAAAGTAGATAGAAAAATCACCACCGGCACTTGCCAATTTCTGAGTAGGTCCCTAGTTTCTTGGTCCTCCAAGAAACAAAACTCCATTGTCTTGTCCACAACTGAAGTGGAGTATGTTGCAGCCGGGAGTTGTTGTGCACAACTCCTTTAGATGTGACAAACTCTAAGGGACTACGGTTACAATATGAAC
Organism: Tuctoria greenei; assembly: GCA_036927565.1. Lineage (NCBI taxonomy): Eukaryota > Viridiplantae > Streptophyta > Magnoliopsida > Poales > Poaceae > Tuctoria > Tuctoria greenei. The sequence goes on from JAYESD010000006.1 coordinate 124,733,045, forward strand.
CGTATTCCGCTCCTTTGTGATAATGAGAGTGCCATTAAAATTGCACATAACCCTGTTGAGCACTCTAGAACCTAACACATTGATATTCGGCATCACGTTTTGAGAGACCATTCAATGAAAGGAGGCATAGCCATTTCCCATGTCAAAACAGAGAAACAACTAGCCGATATCTTCACCAAGACACTTGATGAAAAACGTTTTTGTGAGCTTCGAAATGAACTAAATATCCTTGATGCTTAGAACGTGGCTTGAAATCTTGCATATCTGTATGCCAACTTCAAAATCCAATTCTTTTTGTTGAGAACTCATCTTTTCCTGTTTTCTCCCAAAAACTATTTAATTATTAGATCTTGATGAATTATGGTCAAAGCTTGATTTTTGTGTGTTTACTGATCATATTCGTCAAGAATATTTGTGTGTCTTTGTCCTCTATCTCTTTATTAGGCACCTTCGGATATATATACGAAAGGTTTTTATACTTTCCTGTCAAAGTGACCATGGATTAGTCTGTGGTTACCCCGGACTAGTCCGCACACTGCAGGCTAGTTTGTGAAGTGTCCGCTTGTCCGGACTAGTCCGGTGTGACCACGAACTAGTCCGGTATATCAACGCCTTAACCCCTTAGGCCGGTGCTCTTCCTCCTCACAACTTCCCTCAAGTTCTCTCTCCTCACTCAAGTGCTCCCAAGGCGATTTTGCGAGTTCTCCCTCAAATCCGCTCAAATCTCCACGGGAATTGATCTACATTGCAAGGAGATCAAAGACCCCAGACTAATCCGCACCAACAACTCTTCAAACTCCTCGAATCGAAGGATTTGGTAACTTTTCTCACCAAACCCTAACTCTTCAATTTTCCCTGGTATTGCTCAAATAGCTTGAATCCTCTTGCCAAAACATGTTTCCTTGATGTATTCCATCTACTTTATTTCACTTTTGCATTGAGAAACTCCAAAATTTCATTTAGCTAGGGTTTGAATAGTCGCATACCGGACTAGTTTGTTATCTATGCGGGCAAGTCGGTCCTCCGTACTAGTCCGCACATGAACTACGGACAAGTCTGGTGTGTACTGATCAAATATCTAGCGTATCTCAACTCAATGCAATCCCTTGTCACCAACTCTTATCTATGTCATGTATCTCTTCTTTGTCATGGTAATGTCAAACTCAAACGAGAATCTCTCCGACTTTGAGGCCGAAATGGATCAAGAGACATTGCCTCATCTTCGGAGCCTCGTTCCAACAAAAGGCAAGAGTGTGTTGCTGAGCCTTCTCCAACTCCACCTCGGGTGCGACGGAAGGTCCCAGCTAAGAAACCAAATTCTAAGGGCAAAGATGTAGTTGGATCCAGCTCAGTGGATCCCTGCCAAACTAAGGGCAAAGGGAAAGGAATTGCCTCTGGCCCGACAGGCCCCCTGAAGATGGCTCCTCCAAAACAAGGAACATAAGTTCTTCAGAAGAGAGATTTAATGGAAAGGGCAGCGATTTTGCTTGGAAGCTCAGGAAGGTTGATGCTTACAGCAGTGGGAAGGTAGCTATTGATCTGAGGTTTTGGAGTGATTTCCACTCGGAATACTACAACAACGTTTACCTCACGATGAATACTCCACTAGTTCGCAATCAGTGGATAGATTGGAACTACATTGAAACGAAGAGTTGTGATGCTTTTGATGAGCTAGTGGCCGTAGCAGAGAGGCATGGTCTAAAGGATCTGTTATCCTTTAGATACAACTGGAATGATGAAGTAATTGCTCAATTCTTTGCCACTTGCCACTTTGCCAATACCGGTGAAGAAGGAGTAACTTGGATGACTCATGGATCAATCTATTCCATTACTTATGTTTACTTTGCCAAGCTGCTACATCTTGAGGATACCGGGAACCATGAGATTGTAATCCACAATGACAACCCTCTGGAGAAGGATAAGATGGAGTTCCTCTATGACACTCGTCTTCCTTACTATCCTCCATCAACCAAGAACATGAAGCCGTTCTTTGTTGTCCTGAGTCGAGTGCTTCGGAAGACGATTGCTCCTAAGGATGGGGATGCAGGCAGCATCCAAGGTTACTTGAGAACCTTGATGAAGGTGATAAGCAAGAGGTGAAGATTTGATGTGTTTGACTACATTTGGAATGATATGGTGAACATATCTTGCACTCCGAACCATTCCTGTGGCTATGCGCCATACATTATGTTCATGATTGAGAAGGTCACAGGAATTGAGTTTGTGAAGGATGTGGAGCATACTGCTTTAAGGCCTCAAAAGTCGTCTCAAGCTGCTCTCCCAAAAGCTCCCTCCCCTGCTTCAAGTGAAGAGCCCCCAAGGAGAGCCCAAGAAGAAGCAAGGGCTCCCTCTAGCTCTAGGGCCCCTCCATCTCACTCAGGGTCCGCTAATGTGATAACGAAGTATCTTGCTGCAATCTTTGGTTCTTGTCGCAAATCAGAAGTGAAGCTTCATAAGACCAACAAGGCAAAAAAATAGCAAATGCGGTACATGAAGGAAAATGCCAAAGTCATTTGCCAAAAATTGGAGATTGAGCCTGTTGGGTCCCCTGTTATTTTAAAGGACTCTGGATCTGATTTCTTGGAGCTTCCATCTATCACCAACTCTAAGCTTGCTTACTTTGGCCTTAGGGGCACGACGAGTGGTTCCTCTCCTCCTCCTCCTCAGCCTGATGAAGAAGACGAATAAAGGAACGACAGCGAGTAGATCCATGCTTCTCTTCCTTTTTGGTGCCTTGATGCCAAAGGGGGAGAGATTGAGGGGGAGTCCTAGGTCATAGCTTAGGTTGAGAAGGAGAGTCCTAGATCTCTTTTCTGTCTGTTGCTCTTATTTGGTCTTGTAAAACTTATATTATGTTCTCATTAAGCTTTTGGATATGTATTATGAAGTTATGATTATGCTTTACTATGATCAATATTTTATGCCTTAAAGTTGCGATGTGTACTCTATAATCTTGATGATGTTATGATTATGCCTTTTACCTCATTCACATCAATATTATTGCTCACACACACATAGTTCTGCACCCCAGCATAAAGAGTGCCCACATTAGTAGTACTTCTACATTTACAATATTTTCTCAAAAACTCATATGTGCACACTTTATGAAAATCTGAATTTATCATCATATTTGTGTAATCTAATTGGTTGCCATCAATCAACAAAAAGGGGGGATTGAAAGTGCATCTAGGCATCCCTTGCGGGTTTCGGTTGTTAATGAAAAACAAATGAGATCCTAACTAAATTGTTGAGATGAGCGCAGGTTTTAAAAATATTAGAAGGGAATCACAAAAGAAAGGAGAATAAGGATCCAAAAGGAAAAGAGCTCAAAACTTGAAAAGAATAGATTTATTTTGTAAGGAGTGTGTTCGAGAAACACACCCCAAGAGCTCAAGTGAAAAAGATTGCACTCACTGCACAAGTATCAGGAAGAGCGGACTAGTCTGATATCTACCGAACTAGTCCAAAAACTCTTTGACTAAAATCGGACAAGTCCTCCAAGTGCGGACTCGTCCTCAGCTCTTCACATTTGCACCACACCGGACAAGTCTGATATCCAACGAACTAGTCTAAAAATTCTCTGTCTAAAATCGGACAAGTCCTCCAAGTGCGGGCTTGTCCTCAGTACTATAGTTTTTCACCACAACGGACAAGTCTGATGTCTGCCGGACTTGTCCAAAATGTCTCTGACTAAAATTAGACAAGTCTGCACCTTAATGGACTAGTCCAGTATCCATCAACACTTATGGTTTTTCACACACACACACACACCGAACTAGTCCGGTGTCCACCACGGACTAGTCCAGACCTCGCAAACCCTAATGGTAACTTTTGGAAACCCTAGTATAAAAAAAGATGCACGGCCACACGACAATATCTCTCAACTCCCTGCGCCCATCACACCTCCCAGAGCCCAAAATACTTCTCTCCACTCATTCTAAACCTAAAAGGATCAAATCTTTGAGGATTAGGGATTGGACATCTTGAGCTCTTGGGTTTGATCTCTCGCACACTCTCATCGTTTATTGTACATCTTTTGAGTGTGTTTGGGGGTGTTCATTTGCTGTAATCTTTAGGGAGCCCTCAACTTGTGAGAAGGCTACTTGTGTGAGACCTATGTGTGCTAAATACATTGGCTTTGAGAATAAAAGTTTTGAATGCTGCCATAACATCTTTTTAGCAAGATCTGACTCTAGCTCCGAGCTTCTGCAAGGTCCAACCTTCTTTGTCTAGGTCCGACATGTTTTTGGGTAGCTCCGGTGAGCCTGTCTTTAGCTCCGGCATGTCTTTGTTAAGCTCGGACATGTTTTTCTAGCTCCGGCTTTTGGGTTGACTAGTTCCGACTAGTTTTGGTCAGCTCCGGCGCTAGGTCCGACTAGCTTTGGTTAGCTCCAGTGCTAGGCCCTGCTAGTTTTGATAAGCTGTGGCGCTAGGTTGTACTAGCTTTGGTAAGCTCCGGCCCAAGCTCCGATTAGCTTTTTCTAGGTTTGGAGCTTGATCACAATGTTCCTGCTTTTATCTTGCAATGTTTCGAACTTGCTTTATATTCTTAGAAAGATTGCTTAGTATTCATTTGCTAAGTTTTTGGTGCGTTTTGGTTGATATGGCTGATATCGTTTTGATATGCTTTGCAACATGCTTATGTGAGGTGCTCACGTAAGGTGTTGTGTTTGGAACTAACTTGAGTCAAGTCGCGGACTTGGGCTCGTACGAATTGGTTGTTTGTTCATGTGCAGGTGTTGCTTGAGTTCAAGTCAGGGCTAGTGAAAGGACCCTTTGGACTAGTCTCAGGGAGGAGATGAGGTTCCAACAACCAAATTCAGGAGGAATTGTGGTTGAGCGGGTCAGGAGGTCGCGCGGGATGATTGAATCAAGGGCAGTGCATATGAAGGTTACTGGACGTCGAAGGAAGGTGTTTGCACGTATGCATGCGGTGCATGACGTGGCAACATGGTTCTGAAGATGGTTTATGGATGGGAAGATCTGGTTGGAAGGATCGGATCGTACCGGTTGATGACTTTGGCTGCGGCGGAGTCGGTTATGGCTCGGTATGGAAAGTATCGAGTTGGTTATGTTAGGATTTTGTGTGGGTCATGAATTTGAGTTGTTTTAGGAATGTGGTATACATTCCTAAGGTGTTTGGAAGTCTTAAGATTGCTTCTATCTACGTATAGAAGAGTCCTAAACAGTTATGGAAAGTTTCGATTCGTGATCGGAGTAGGATTGGAGTACTAGTTAAGATTGGGTTGGCCTAAGGGCTGGTTATATAAGCAAGGAAGGCCAAATCTCATGGTGCACGACTTTGGGGCTGTTACTCTTGTGTTCTATTGAATAAAGTTCGTAGTTTGAAGGAACTTTTGTGCCTTGTTCGTCCGACTTGTTACAGACAAGTTTTACTCATCGAGTTTCTGGACAGCACTACCTTTCGTCGGTGGTTTTATCATAACTCGAGTTTTACAGATCTAATTGACGGGATTCTTTTTGGGTTGTCTTCACAACTTTATTATCTATCATCTGTCAAAATTTCACGGTCATTGGATTTGTTGTTTCTGATTTACATGAGTTTCTTTGCAGTGTTCCAAAACTGTTTTTCTCGAGTAGGACAGATTGACCTTTGTTCGATCTTTCGATCATAACTTGAGTTTCTCTCGACGCATTTGAGTGATTCTTCTTGTGTTTTCTTCATGACTTGATTATCTATGATATATATCACTTTTGTCCTGGTGAAACACGTTTATATTAGTCTCACACACGATTCCTTTAACAAATCGTTTTTCTGCCGATGGGGTTGGGATTTAATTGTTTCCGCTGCGTAAGATTTTTTAAATCTACCATTCACCACCCCCTTCTGGTAGCTTTTCACGTGCTCTTCGATCCTACAATTTGTATCAAAGCCAATATGCTCCAATCATTATGATTTGCACGTGTTTTTGACTAATCATCATGGAGAAATACTCCGCCAAACATTGTGTGTTTGCTAGTATTGAATTTCAGGTTTGGAAGGCACGCATGGAGGCTTTCATCCAGGCGCAAGGCTTCGCAATATGGGAGAAGGTGTACAAGCCTTACGAAGTGCCACCTAACGATCAAGTTATGGCTACAAACCTACGGGACGTCGAGAACAACAACAAAGCTCAAAACTTGATCATCCAAGGACTTACTCAGAGCGACTTTGACCGCGTTGCACATCTCTGATCGGCATACGATGTATGGAGAGCACTTTGTGACTATCACGAAGGATCCAACACGATCAAGGAGGCAAGGCAAGACATGTTCAAGAAAGAATACATGCGCTTCGAGATGCAACCCGGTGAGTCCATCGATGATCTCTTTGCTCGCTTTAACAAAATTCTCAGTAACTTGCGTAGTGTCAACATTAATTTTTCTGATGCTGAAAATGCTAGGCAACTTCTTAGTGCATTAGACATGTCAATCTGGGAGATGAAAGTTACATCTATTCGTGAATATACTGTCATGAGTACACTTATTTTAGATGTGTTGTACTCTAAACTCAAAACTCATGAAATTGACATCTCATCACGTAAGAACCCAAATAAGTATATTGCATTTGTCTCACAACATGATATGCATAGCTCCGGCCAATCATCATCTTGCAATACTCTTTCTTTGTTGTCCTCACTAACCCTGGAGCAGATCGAGGAATTTCCAGAGGAGGAGCTCGCACTTCTCTCTACTAGGTTCTCAAAAGCATTGAAAAATGTGAGAACTAGAAGGAGAGGAAGCTCCGGACCTCAACGATGCTTCAAATGTGGTAAGACAGGACACTTTCATACAGAATGCCCTAACCTTTCAGGTTCTACTTCCCAAGAAGAAAAACAATCAAAGACGACGCACTCCTCAACAAATGATAAGAAGAAGAAGAAGAAGAAGGGCTTTACAGGTCGCCAACTGGTGAACAGTTTTATCTCTGCACTCCAGGAACTTGGCTCAAGCAATGTGGACATTGGAAGTGACGAAGATGAAGATGATCTGGCCAACTTATGCTTCATAGCGGGCAAAACAAGATCAAGATCAAGTCAGGAGGATGCAGAACACAACACTGATGACGATGAGGTATGTTCTACCTGTAATGAAATGTGTGATGCAATTTCTCGTGCAACTATTATTGTTAAGAAATAGGACAAAAACCTTACGGATAATGGATAATGCTGCTAAAATTGAATCACTAGAATCTGAAATCAACCATTTGAAAACCTTGATTCCTAGTGATGATTCTTGTCCCTCATGTGATTTAATCTATGAACAATTGTCCACACTAAGAACTGCACACTCCTCCACTCTAGATAGACTTGAACTTGAAATTGAAAAGAACAAAAAGCTTGCTGCACTTGACATTGGAAACTTAAAAGATGCTTCTTGTTCTACAATTGATTTGCATTGTTCTAGTTGTGATGATCTTGAAAAGAAACTAAAAGATGCTATGAATGAAATTTCAATATTGAATAATGCTTTACGTTCTCATGAAGTTAAATATTGTTCCAATTGCAAATTAAAAGGAAAAACTTCATGTGAAAATTGCCTTGATTTGTCCAATAAACTTGAAAACATGCATAGGACATTAGATCGGTTTTGGAAAAGGAATAAGAACCTAAACTTGCTGCTGAATTATTCCAAGTCTTGCAAAGATAAAACTGGTTTAGGTTTTGATTCTCATGCTCATGCTAAGGCACATCCACCTAAAATTGTAAAGTCATTAGGAAGTGGTTTCATTCAAACAGTTCCTAAACAAAAAGAAGTGGTTTTCAAATCTGCAGGAGTGTTGTCTCATTCAGTTTCAAATAAAAATATTGTTTGCTCATCTAGCCATGAACACAAAGTTAAATTTCATTGTACCTACTGTGGTAGAGATAGTCATGTCATAGATTTTTGTTATAGACTAGCTAAACAACAGAAAAGGGAAAAAATGATTGCTAGATCTCATAACTTTCATGCAAAATTTGCTGCACATATTAAACCGAATGCCAGGAACATGCAACCTGTTGTTATGAGTCAAAAACATTCAAAGTTTACCTCAGGACCTTCTGTTTTTACCTCCGGAGCTACTGATTTTTGTGCTAATCAAGTAAAATCTTATAGGACAGAACTTAAGAGTAAAAAACCTCAAACTTTGACCCGTAAACCTGCTGTTTTATCTCATCTTTCGCGTGTTTTTCCTACTGCACGTCGTGTGACTCAGTACTGGATTCCTAAATGCCTTTTGACTAACCCCGGTATTGAGTCATCGAGGTATTGTGCTTCTATGTAGGATACACGTTTGAGGAAGGAGAACATTTGGATTGTGGATTCAGGTTGCTCACGTCACATGACCTGTAACAAAGATTGGTTCTCCTCCCTCTCTTTTGTGTCACATGTAGAGAATGTTACTTTTGCCAATAATTCTTCAACTCCTATAATTGCTAAGGGTTAGGTTAGAGTAAATAATCACTACACTTTGAAGGATGTGGAACTTGTTAAAAATTTGAAATACAACTTGCTTTCTATTTCACAATTGCTAGATGAAAATCTGGAAATTATTTTCACTAAAAATTGCTACAAAGTTGTAAATTCAAACAACGAGCTTATTTTTAACATGTCACAATTCAGAAGAGTTTTAAAGATGATTTTGATATGTCTTCCTCTAAGCATAGGTGTCTAGTTTCTAATGATTCCAAAGATTTATATTTTTGGCATTGTAGACTTGGTCATGTAGGCTTTGATCATCTCACGCGTGTTAGTGCTCTTCGCATACGTGGGCTGCCTAAGCTTAAAGGGGACAAAGAAATTGTGTGCTCTTCTTGTAGACATGCTAAGATGGTTGCAGGTTTACATAATCCTCTCACAATGATCATGACAACTGAATCGGGTCAACTTTTGCACCTTAACACCGTAGGACCTTCACGTGTTTAATCCTTCGGAGGTAAATGGTATGTTCTTGTGATTGTTGATGATTATTCTAGCTACTCTTGGGTTTACTTTATGGCATCTAAGAATGAAGCTTTTAGTCACTTTATAACTTTATTTCTTAGATTATCAATTGATCACCCAGGATCTTTAAAAGCAATTAGAAGTGATAATGGAACTGAATTTAAAAATCAATCTTTTGATCACTTTTGTGCTAAAAATGGAATAGATAATCCATTTTCTTCACCATATGTACCTCAACAAAACGGTGTTGTAGAAAGAAAGAACAGAACCTTAGTTGAGATGGCTAGGACTATGCTTGATGAATATCAAACTCCTAGGAAATTTTGGGCTGATGCGATTGCAACCGCTTGTTATGTCTCAAAACGTGTTTTCTTGTGTGCTAAGCTAGGTAAAACACCATATGAGCTTCGGTTTGGACATAGGCCTAGTGTTACACACTTTCGGGTCTTTGGATGCATATGCTTTGTTAAGAAACATGGTAATCTTGATAAATTTGAACCTAGATCCATTGATGGCATGTTTCTTGGTTATCCATCTCAAACTAGAGGCTACCGTGTGCTTTTACTTGACACTAACAAAATTGTGGAGACTTGTGAAGTGTCTTTTGATGAATCTAGCCAAGGTACTAGCTCAAACATTGCAGGTCTAGATCCATATCCGCAGGGGGAGAGCATTTTCGTTGAAGATGAGGAAGAGGTGGAGCTGCTGCCCGAAAATTCAGCAGCTAATGACATTGTTCGAGCTCCTGATTTTGATTCACAGCCAGCACCAACGACCACCATTGCTGGTCCAGATCCTCCACAAGTCACAAGCTCATCGATTTATGCTTTTGATAATAAAATATTGGTCTATTCCCTGCTTCCTAGTTCGAGTATGAGGAGCAAGTGATGAACATGAAGAAGAAGAAGCTTGTTAAGTGTCCACTCTCCTCCGGGTTCTCAAAATTCATCCTCCACAATAGATAATTGGAACCTTGCACGAACGAGTTACACGGTCTAGGTTTTGCGATCCAAACTCTCCTGCTCATTCTGCTTTTGTTGCTTCTTTTGAACCCAAAGATATATCACACGTACTCACTAATGAATCTTGGATTATTGCCATGCAAGAAGAGTTAGAAAATTTTGAAAGAAATAATGTTTGCAAACTTGTACCTCCACATCAAGGTCACACTTTAATTGGAACCAAATGGATGTTTAAAAATAAACAAAGTGAGGATGGGGTTGTGTTTAGGAATAAGGCTAGGTTGGTTGCTCAAGGTTTCACTCAAGTTGAAGGTCTAGATTTTGAAGAAACTTTTGCTCCTGTTGCTAGATTAGAAGCCATAAGAATTTTGTTAGCTTTTGCTGCATCTAAAGGTTTTAAGCTATATCAAATGGATGTTAAAAGTGCTTTTCTTAATGGCTACATAGATGAGGAGGTTTATGTCAAACAACCACCGGGTTTTGAAAATTCAGATTCTCCTAATCATTTTTACAAACTGTCCAAAGCCTTGTACAGTCTCAAACAAGCCCCTAGAGCATGGTATGATAGGTTAAAAACATTCTTACTTAAAAAGGGGTTTACCATGGGCAAGGTTGATAAAACTCTTTTTGTGCTTAAGCATGGCAAAGACTCATTATTCGTTCAAGTGTATGAGAATGATATTATCTTTGGTTGTGCTTCTCATGATCTTCTGTCCAAGTTTTAAGCTATGATGAGTTCAGAATTTGAGATGAGTATGATGGGAGAACTCACGTACTTTTTGGGGCTGCAAATCAAGCAAAGCAAGGATGGTACCTTTGTGCATCAAACGAAGTATACAAAAGACCTCCTAAGGCGCTTCAACATGGACAAAAGCAAGCCTCTTCGGACACCAATGGGAACAACAACAACACTTGAACTTGATGAAGATGGTGAACCCATGGATTAAAAAGAATATAGAAGCATGATCGGATCACTTTTGTACCTCACGGCATCAAGATCGGACATACAATTCAATGTATGTCTTTGTGCACGTTTTCAAGCCTCCCCACGTGCTTCACATCGTCAAGCCATCAAAAGGATTCTAAGGTACTTATATGGAACTCAAGAATTTGGCATTTTTCTTTATTCTTCCTCAACTGTTACTCTGAAAGCTTATTCCGATGTTGATTTTGGGGGTTGTAGGATTGATAGGAAAAGTACTTCGGGTGCTTGTCATTTTCTTGGTAATTCACTTGTTGCTTGGTCCTCTAGAAAACAAAACTCAGTTGCACAATCCACAGCCGAATCTGAATATGTAGCTGCTGCTAGCGCTTGTTCATAAATTCTTTGGATTGTTCAAACACTTAAGGACTATGGAGTTGATCTATAGTGTTCCACTTTGTTGTGATAACACTAGTGCCATTTGCATTGCTAAAAACCCCGTGCAACATTCTAGAACTAAGCACATTGACATTAGGTATCACTTTCTTCATGATAATGTTGAAAAAGGAAACATTATGCTTCACCATGTAGATACCGAACAACAATTAGCTGACAGTTTTACAAAACCTTTGGATTTCACTCATTTTTGTTACATTCGTAGTGAAATAGGGGTTATGCATCCTCATGGCTTAAATTGAGGGGGAGTTTTGAAACTTCAGAAGTCTATGTGTGAATCTGAACTAAAATAATATGAGCATAGTATTTCATACATATATGACTTTGTGATTCCTTTTACATGTTGAAAGTTCTTACTACATTACTCGTGTTATACATTTTGTAGTTTTTGCCATGTCTAGTAATTGGAATAATTACTTACACTAAATCTGGTCATGGTCGAACTTTCTTGCTGTTTTGAACTTGTTGCATGCTCATAGGTGCTTTGAATCATAAAAAATTAATCAAGTAATCAACTCACATGTTGAGTTTTTATGATTAATTGAAAAGTTGAGAAAAGATCAAGAGAATATGCATGCATCGCACTTCTTCTTTTGAGATGGCTTATCATTGCACTCAGATATGAACTTGGAAGGAGTTGTGTATGACTAAAACCATGTCCTTAAGCTTCTGATTGTCAAATGACATAGGCTTGGCTTGGTTGGTTAGAATAAGGCAGATGCGCATATAATCCCTTGCAAATATCATATAATCTAAATTTGTGCTTTTGAAAAATAATAAAATGCAGCAACAAATGTCATGCTTTCAGGTTTTGAAATAGTTAAGTTTGTGAGATCATGACTTACTAAATTGGAAATTACATTTGATCTCTAACATGGCTTACACTACTTTATGTATTTCATTGATGTGATAATATTAGTTACTTGATAGTATGACTTGGATGAGCTTTGTTTTATATGTATACGTTATAATATGCTCATAACAATTAAAATTTCACTTTTGAACCTTGTTGAATACATTGTCAAAGGGGGAGAGATAATATGTGAATTAAAAAAACAAATATGCAAGGGGGAGACATTTATTACACATTGCACATATTCACAATTGATTTTGGCACGATTCTTCTCAGAGGGAGAATTTATTTTTCTCATTTTATTTCTGTTTTACAAAGCGGGAGAAATTGTTTTCAAAACTTCTAATGTGAATAAGCCAATGTTCAAATCTTAAGTGGTGCTGCCAATGCATTCATCAAGGGGGGAGATTGTGAGATCTATGTGTGTTGAATACAATGGTTTTGACAATAAAAGCTTTGAATGCTGCCATAACATATTTTTAGCAAGGTCTGACTCTGGCTCCGAGCTTCTGCAAGGTCCGACCTTCTTTGTCTAGGTCCGCCATGTTTTTGGGTAGCTCCGGTGAGCCTTACCTTTAGCTCCGGCATGTCTTTGTTAAGCTCGGACATGTTTTTTTAGCTCCGGCTTTTGGGTTGACTAGTTCCGACTAGTTTTGGTCCGCTCCGGCGCTAGGTCCGACTAGCTTTAGGTAGCTCCGGTGCTAGGTCCTGCTAGTTTTGATAAGCTCTGGCGCTAGGTTGTACTAGCTTTGGTAAGATCCGGCCCAAGCTCCGGTTAGCTTTTTCTAGGTTCGGAGCTTGATCACAATATTCCTGCTTTTATCTTGCAATGTTTTGAACTTGATTTATATTCTTAGAAAGATTGCTTAGTATTCATTTGCTAAGTTTTTGGTGCGTTTTGGTTGATATGGCTGATATCGTTTTGATATGCTTTGCAACATGCTTATGTGAGGTGCTCACGTAAGGTGTTGCGTTTGGAACTAACTTGAGTCAAGTCGCGGACTTGGGCTCGTACGGATTGGTTGTTTGTTCATGTGCAGGTGTTGCTTGAGTTCAAGTCATGGCTGGTGACAGGGCCTTTGGACTAGTCTCAGGGAGGAGATGAGGTTCCAACAACCAAATTTAGGAGGAATTGTGGTTGAGCGGGTCAGGAGGTCGCGCAGGATGATTGAATCAAGGGAAGTGCATATGAAGTTTACTGAACATCGAAGGAAGGTGTTTGCACATATGCATGCGGTGCATGATGTGGCAACATGGTTCCAAAGATGGTTTATGGATGGGAAGATCTGGTTGGAAGGATCGGATCGTACCGGTTGATGACTTTGGCTGCGGCGGAGTCGGTTATGGCTCGGTATGGAAAGTATCGAGTTGGTTATGTTAGGATTTTGTGTGGGTCAAGAATTTGAGTTGTTTTAGGAATGTGGGATACGTTCCTAAGGTGTTTGGAAGTCTTAAGATTGCTTCTATCTGCGTATAGAAGAGTCCTAAGCAGTTATGGAAAGTTTCGATTCGTGAACGGAGTAGGATTAGGGTCCTGATTTGAGTTGAGTTGGCTTTCGAGTTGGTTATATAAGCAAGGGAGGCCAGAGATCGTGGTGCATGACTTTGGGCTGTTCCTCTTGTGTTCTATTGAATAAAATTTGTAGTTTGAAGGATCTTTTGTGCCTTGTTCGTCCGACTTGTTCCAGACAAGTTTTACTCGTCGAGTTTTTGAACAGCACTACCTTCCGTCGGTGGTTTTATCATAACTCGAGTTTTAAAGATCCAATTGATGTGATTCTTTTTGGGTTGTCTTCACAACTTGATTATCTATCATATATAAAAATTTCACGGTCATTGGATTTGTGTTTTCTGATCTAATTGAGTTTCTTTGCAGCATTCCAGAACTGTTTTTCTCGGGTAGGACATATTGACCTTTGTTTGATCTTTCGATTATAACTTGAGTTTCTCTCGACGGATTTGAGTGATTCTTCTTGTATTTTCTTCGTGACTTGATTCTCTCTGATATATATCACTTTTGTCCCGGTAAAACACATTTAGATTAGTCTCATACACGATTTCTTTAACAGATTGTTTTTCTGCTGAAGGGGTTGGGATATAATTGTTTCCGCTGCGTAAGATTTTTTAAATATACCATTCACCCCCTCCTCCTCTGGTAGCTTTTCACATGCTCTTCGATTCTACAACTTGTATGAGTTATTTACCCCCTGTGTGGTTAGTGATTGAGAATCAGCCTCCATGGTGATTCAAAGAGGGAAGGGTTGGTGAAGACCTGGTCCTCCGTGGACTCCTCAACGAGGACGTAGGTTCCTCCTTGGAATCGAACCTCGGGATAAAATCTTGTGTCTTGTGTTCTTGTTCTTTTTTCATCATACACTAGGATTTGCATTGTCTTGTGTAATTCACATTGAAACATTGGATTAAACTTGATAATTGCAATATCTTATTTCATTGTAACAATACACTTAAATTGTCAATTGCTTTCCGCTGCATAGACTACTAGAAGTAAAATTAAAGATCTACTTTTAATTGTAGATGGATCCAGTCTCTCCGTGACCTGGACCATGCTGACAACCTCCGTAGTTGCCGAAATGTAAAGCAAAAGAGGCTCACCAGGATTTGGAGCTACCAAGATTGGTAGCGTGGTGAGGAGCTGCTTGAGCTCTTGGAATGCCTTTTCTCCTTCTTCAGACCAGTAGAATGGTCCGGACTTCTTCAATAACATGAAAAAGGGAAGTGCCCGCTCCGCCAGTCTTGAGATGAACCGGCTGAGCGTAGCTAGACATCTAGTTAGCTTCTGGACATCCTTGATGCATCCTGAGGTGAAAGTGCATCTAGGACTCCCCTGTGGGTTTTGGACGATTTATGACAAGCAATTGGGATCCTAACCTCTTTGTTGAGATGAGTGCAGGACTTTAATAGGAAAATGATCAAAGTGCCAAAAAGATGGAAGAATGAGGAGAAAAGTGGAAATGAGCTTAAGGAAGAAAAATAGTAGATCATTGTGTATGGAGTGTGTTAAGAAAACACATCCCAAGAGCTCAATCAAAATTAAACACACACATTGCTCAAAGTTACACAGGACCGGACTAGTCCGACTGACACCGGACTAGTCCGGTATCCTTTTTGCACCATATCGGACAAGTCCGATATCCTTTCTGACTAGAATTAGACTAGTCATCCCCAGTGCAGACTAGTCCTCAAAACACTTCACAAGTCACACAAAATTGGACAAGTCCAATCACAACCGGACCAGTCCGATATTCTTTCTGATCCAAATCGGACAAGTCCAATATTTACACGAACTAGTCCGACATACCCTCTGAACTGAATCGGACAAGTCCTCCAAGTGCGGACTTGTCATCCTATACTCTTACGGTTTCACATGTCCGGACAAGTCCGATGACTATCGGACTAGTCCGAAGATTTCCAGTAGCGAAATCGGACAAGTCCGCTCCTAGCCGGACTAGTCCGATATTTCGAAAAACTTAGGGTTTGCTACAAACAGCACACCGGACTAGTCCGATCTTTCTGAACCCTAACGGTTACTTTTAGAAACCCATATAAATAGAGTTGTACGGCCATATTTTATAATCTCTCGAACCCTAGCACCGTCACACCTCCCAAGAGCCTCAAAAACTACATCTCTCCACGAAATTAAGTGCAACAAAGATCAATCCTTTGAGGATTCACTCTAGTTCATTGGAGAGACACATTCAACACCACATTGAGCTCTTGGTTTGATTCTCTAACACACTCTTGCATTTTAATTGTAATCTTTTGAGTGTGTTCTTGTTGGTATTTTGTGTTGTAATCCAAGGGATCTCTCAACGTGTGAGAAAGCCCCTTGAATTCGGTTATTCACCCCTTTGAGATAAGTGGAAGAGGATTGGCCTTCGTGGCGATCCGACGAGAGTAGGGTTGGAGAAGACCCGGTCCTTTTGTGGGCTCCTCAACGTGGATGTAGGTTGCCTTTGTGGGAATTGAACCACGGGATAAATTTCTTGTGTTCTCTGTTGTGTTCATTGTTCTTACTTCATATCAATCTAGGGTTACAAACTGATCTTGATTACTTTACGTTGAAATATCAAGTATAAGTTTGATTTGTTATATAACCTGATTCATAACTTTGTGACACTTTGTTTAATCGTATACTTCCACTGCATATATTGAAGAACAAAGTTAATCGACCAAATCTAATCAATCTAGTCCGTATACACCGGACTAGTCCGCACTTTATCGGACTAGTCTGATTTCTCTGTTTTTGAACTGGTTGTTAAGTGTTGTAGGATCCGACAATTTTCAAAAAGGCCTATTCACCCCCCTCTAGGCCACATTCAATTGGTATCAGAGCAGGTTCTTCAAGAAAGAGATTAATCGCTCGAAGGAGATCATGTCGGACATGAAGGACACCCACAAGATCAACAACCAAGAGAAGGTTGATGATGAAAAGAACCTCAAGGTGGAAAAGCTCCTCGAAGCCATTCAAGACTTCGAGGACGACGATGAGGAGACGCTGGAGCTTAAGGCGCTCCTAAGAAAGAAGACACTTTCCAAAGGGAAAGTAAAAGTGGAAGAGAAGAAGAAGGGGAGTAGTCACACCGACTACTCCCGATATCCTTTTAACTATGATCGTCTCAATTCCAATAGCAATCATTATTTATCTATCCCACTTGGAAAATCCCCACACTTCGATGCAAGTGATTACTCAATGTGGAGGCAAAATATGAAAATGCATCTAATTTCCCTCAATCCAAGTTTGTGCCATATCGTGTGCACAGGGATAGATATCCCGGACGACGACGAAGAGCTTACCCCCAGCCAAGAGCAAGCAATTCACCGAAATGCTCAAGTCGCGGCCGTAATTACCTCTTCACTCAGTCGGGACGAGTTCACCAAGGTGGATGGACTCAAAATTGCAAAGGAGATATGGGACACACTACAAACTGCACATGAAGGTGACCGACATGTGCGTGAAGCAAAAATCGAGATGATTGAAGGCGAGTTAGGAAGATTTGCAATTGAATAAGACGAGTCACTCCAAGACATGTACAATCGATTAAAGACACTCGTCAACAAGGTTAGATCATACGGAAGTAAGAAGTGGAATTACCATGAGGTGGTAAAGCTCATCCTTAGAGCTTTTATGCCTTGCAACGTCACACTATGCTCCATGATCAGAGAAAGCCCCAGATACAAAAGGTTGACTCCGGATGAACTACTTGGGAAGATCATCAACTTTGAGATGATGGAAAAACAAGCAAAACATGTCAAGGAGATTGCTGACCTCACTTCGGCAAAGAAGAAAGGGGTTGCTTTGAAGTCCACTCTCAAGCCCCTATCAAAAGAAGCTAGAGAAGCACAACTAGAGGAAGATAGTGACGACGAAAGCAGTGAATTGGATGAAGAAGACATGATATTGTTCATGAAGAAATTCAAGAGAATAATGAAAAAGAGACAAGGTGCAAAGTCAAGCGAAGGAAAGTACAAGGAAAGAACGAAGCCAAAGTTGAGGCGGGCATGCTATAATTGTGGTGAGTATAACCACTTTATAGTTGATTGCCCATATGAGGAGAACAAGAAAAAGACCAAAGAAGCCAAGCCTCAACCCAAGAAATTCTTCAAGAAGAAGAAACAAGCCGAACAAGCGCACGTCGGAAAGGAATGGGACTCAAATGATGAGTCCTCATCGTCCGAAGAAGAAGAGATGGCTAGCATAGCCATCGAGAAGACATCCAAGAAGTCTACCCTTTTCCTCACACTTGGCGCATGGAAGGGAGATGGCACTTGCCTTATGGCAAAGGAAGGTAAACGCAAGGTAATCATTAAACCCTCTTCCGTGCATTCCTACTCTAGCGATGATGAACTCAATAGTGATAATGAGGACATGCTTATTGGACTAGATAGGAAAACTGCTACTAAAATGAAATTTTTTGCTTGATCAACTTGTTGAGAAGGAGAGATTAATACATCGTCAAGAGGACATGAACATCTCCCAAAAGGTGGAATATGTCGAACTTGACAAACTTCTTGAACATGAAAAGGAACAAAGCAAATCACTAGAGCTTGAGTTAGCTTCGAGCAAGGAAACTTGCTTGGAGCTAACTGACTCAAATGCCACCATCAAGGACCAACTTGCTGACCTGATCAAGGTCAATAAGATCCTTGAAGTGCAGGTTGAGTCACTCAAGCTGAGTGAACCTTCCTCCTCTTCAAGTTCACCTTCTCAACTAACAAAAACTGATTTTTCTCATGCTTGCACATGTAAGAAAAGTGACACCAGTTTGAAGGATAAGCCAACTTCTACAAAGGAAAAACATCCTGTCCAAAGTGGCATATTTGACAAGGAGAAGATCAAATATGCACGTAGTGCATACTTGGTCAAAAGACCTCCAAATGTCAAATATGGCATTGGTTATTCCTATGGTGAAAAGCAACGTGCTAGAAGCCATAAGAATGACAAGGAGAGGATTACCTTTGTAAAAGGAAGGCCCTCTCAAATTGGAAAGTCACAGAATAATACTGCAACTACGCATGAACACCGGACTAGTCTGGTCGGTGTCCGGACAAGTTCGGTCCTCCGGACAAGTCCGCCCCCCCAGACTAGTCCTTTGTACAAACAACAACAGCTATTGTTTAAAATGTTTGATGCCTCCTATGTGTTAATGAGAAATAATTTTGGCAAGGTTTATGCTCATTATGTTGGGCCACGCCATGGGAACACCAAGTCTCATGTGTGGGTGCCCAAATGTATTGTAACTAACCTCCAAGGACCCAAGCAAGCTTGGGTACCTAAAACCAAGGCATGATTTGTTTTTTTAGGCATATTCCTCCGGTGGATCTAAATGGGTGCTAGACAGTGGCTGCACCAATCATATGACCGGGGAAAGAAGAATGTTCGTGGAATATGAAGAGAATGAGGACCCAAACGAGGGCATCTACTTTGGAGATAATAGTCAAGGAAGGGTGCTCGGTACCAGTAAAATTGCAATATCCTCCAAACACAAACTTTCTCATGGTTTACATGTTGAATCTCTAGATTATAACTTGCTGTCCATATCTACATTATGCGAAAAAGGTTATAATTGCTTGTTCACTATCGAGGGTGTGACCGTCTTTAGGAGGAGTGATGGTTCCGTTGCATTCATGGGTATGTTAAAGGGAAAGATCTATCTTGTTGACGTCAACAAGGATAAAGCTAAACTTGACACATGCTTGATTGCAAAGACCAACATGGGTTGGCTGTGGCATAGACGGCTAGCGCATGTTGGTATGAGGAACCTTCAAAAACTCCTCAAAGGCGATCACATCCGAGGTTTAAAGGATGTTGTATTTGAGAAAGATAGGCCATGTGGCGCGTTCCAAGCCGGGAAGCAAGTTGGAGCACCTCACCCTGCCAAAAACGTCATGACTACAACAAGACCACTTGAGCTTCTACACATGGACTTGTTTGGTCCAATAGCCTACATAAGCATCGGCGGTAACAAATATGGTTTAGTTGTTGTTGATGATTTTTCTCGCTTCACTTGGGTTTTATTTTTGCATGATAAGTTAGAGACACAAGGAACACTCAAGAAGTTCTTCAAGCGAGCTCAAAACAAATTCTCATTGACAATCAAGAATATTCGAAGCGATAATGGCACGGAGTTCAAGAACATGCAAGTGGAGGAGTACCTTGATGACGAAGGCATAAAGCACGAATTTTCAGCACCGTACTCCCCACAAAACGGAGTTGCCAAAAGAAAGAATCGAACACTCATAGAGATGGCAAGAACAATGCTCGATGAGTACAAGACATTGGATCGATTTTAGGCGGAAGCGATTAACACCGCTTGTCACGCTGTAAATCAACTCCACCTTCATCGACTACTCAAGAAGACATCATATGAGCTACTCACCGGTAACAAACCAAATATTTCATATTTTCGTGTTTTCGGTTCTCCATGTTATATCTTGAACAAGAAGCCTAGGACTTCAAAGTTCGCTTTGAAGTCCGATGAAGGTTTCTTGCTTGGTTATGATTCGAACACTTACGCCTATCGTGTTTTCAACAAGACCTCCGGACTTGTTGAAGTAGCACGTGACGTAGTTTTTGATGAGACTAATGGCTCCCAAAAGGAGCAAGTTGATCCATGTGAACTAGGTAAAGAAGAAGCTCCTTGTCCAGCATTGAAAAGAATGGCTCTAGGTGAGGTTCGACCACAAGAGCCACCTCCACACGTACATGAGGAAGATGAACCACAAGAGGAGATCAACGATCAAGGGGGAGCTTCAACACAAGATCAACCACAAGTATACGAAGACAATCAACAAGTCAACGAAGGCAATGACTTAGGGGGAGAAGCAGATGATCATGAAGATACAACTCCTCAAGTGCCACACCCAAGAGTACACCAATGCGTCCAAAGGGATCACCCAATCGACAACATCATCGGTGACATCTAAAAGGGAGTAACCACTAGATCTCGCATAGCTAACTTTTGTGAGCACTATTCGTTTGTATCCTTTTTGGAACCACATAGGGTTGAAAATGCATTGAAAGATCCGGACTGGGTGGTGGCAATGCAAGAAGAATTGAACAACTTCAAGCGGAACAAGGTGTGGGAACTTGTAGCAAGACCCAATGCAAACATTGTCGGCACCAAGTGGGTCTTCCACAACAAACAAGATGAACACGGGGTGGCGACAAGGAACAAGGCACGACTTGTGGACAAAGGGTATTCACAAGTCGAAGGTTTGGATTTTGATGAGACTTTTGCTCCAGTAGCTAGGCTTGAATCTATTAGAATATTACTTGCATATGTTACTCACCATGATTTCAAGCTGTATCAAATGGATGTGAAAAGCGCCTTCCTCAATGGACCAATCAAGGAAGAGGTGTACGTGGAGCAACCACCCGGGTTTGAAGACGAAGAGTTCCCCGACCACGTGTTTAAATTGCATAAGGCTCTCTACGGCCTCAAACAAGCTCCTAGAGCTTGGTATGAGTGTCTTAGAGATTTCTTAATTGAAAATGGCTTTAAGATTGGCAAAGTAGATTATACACTGTTTACAAAGAATTTTGATGATGATCTTTTTATTTGTCAAATTTATGTTGACGATATAATCTTTGGGTCAACTAACCAATCTTTTTGTGAAGAATTTAGTAAATCATCACAGACAGGTTTGAAATGTCAATTATGGGAGAGTTAAAGTACTTCTTGGGATTCCAAGTACGGCAACAGAAGGAAGGTACGTTCCTAAGCCAAACCAAGTACACGTAGGACATACTCAAGAATTTTGGCATGGACAAGGCGAAGCCCATAAAAACCCCCATGGCAACGAATGGCCACCTAGACCTCAATGAAGATGGATCTAGCGTCGACCAAAAGGTATATCGCTCCATGATTGGATCTCTACTCTATTTATGTGCATCTAGGTCAGATATTATGTTGAGTGTATATTTGTGTGCAAGATTTTAAGCCAATCCTAAGGAATGTCACTTGACAGCCGTAAAAAGGATCTTGAGATATTTAGTTCATACACCCAACCTTGGCCTTTGGTACCCAAAAGGCTCAAAATTCAATCTCATTGGTTACTCCGATGGAGATTATGCCGGGTGCAAAGTAGATAGAAAAAAGCACTTTTGGTACATGCCAATTCCTAGGGAGATCCTTAGATTCTTTGTCCTCCAAGAAACAAAATTCCATTGCCTTATCCACAGCCGAAGCGGAGTATGTTGCAGCCGGGAGTTGTTGTGCTCAACTCCTTTGGATGCGACAAACTCTAAGGGACTATGGTTACAATATGAACCATATTCCACTCCTTTGTGACAATGAGAGTGCCATTAAAATTGCCCACAACCCAGTTGAGCACTCCAAAACTAAACACATAGACATAAGACACCACTTTTTGAGAGATCATGCCATGAAAGGAGACATAGCCATTTCACATGTCAACACTCAAAAGCAATTGACCGACATATTCACCAAGCCACTTGATGAAAAACATTTTTGTAAACTCCGAAATGAACTAAATATCCTTGATGCTCGGAGTGTGGCTTGAAATGTTGCATACCTGTATCAATTCTTCAAATATGTTGATTGGTTTGTGAAAATCATCTCTCTCATTTTTCTCCGAAAAACTATGTCAATTACTATATCTTGGTGAATTATGATCATTGCTTGATTGTTGTATGCTTACTGATCATATTCATCAAGATTATTTGATGTGTTTTGCCTCTCTTTTCTCTAAATATGTACCTTCAAATATATATGAATGGGCTAAAAATTCTTGCCGGGTGACCACTCACTAGTTCGTGGTTGCCCGGACTAGTCCGCCCATGCATACTAATCCGTAGAGTGCCGATTAGGCCGAACTAGTCTGGTAGACAACAGACTAGTCCGATATAGCCCCTGGAAAAGTTTGGACTAGTCCGGTCATCTCCAGACTTGTCCAATTTTTCATGTCCATAACCCTAGCCGCTGCTAAACCCTAATTTCCTCACCTCCACTCTTGCCTCATGCGCTCTCTCTCTTCGTGCTCGAGCTCCCAAGGCGATTCCTTGCTCCCTCCACCAAAAAGCTTCGCATTTGGGCGGAAATCAAGCTTGTCCACTTGAGATTGAAGCTAGCGGACTTGTTCGTCCTTCAACACCCTCATCTCCAAGTTTCAAGCATTTTTTCGGTAATTTTCGCTCAAACCCTAGAAATTCCAAATTTCTTCATTATTGATCAAATAGCCTAGCATTCCTCGCTATATACATGCTCTCTCCATGTATTACGTGTATGCTAAGGTCGTTGTACATTAGAATTCACCATTTATCCAGTCTCTTAGGTTTTTGAGGATGAATACCGGACTAGTCCGGTCCATGCACGGACAAGTCCGGTCCCCCGGACTAGTCCGTGCCTGTGCACCGGACAAGTCCGATGTTTCTAAACTCAAAACCTAATTCTTCAATTCCTTAATGCAATTCCTTGCTACCCTTTCACACCTATGCCTTGTGTCATTCATTATCATTCATACCACTCATTCTCAGGTCATGTCGAGCTCTGGCAATGATGTCTCCGATTTTGAGGCCGAGATGGACCATGAGGTGGCACCTCGGACCTCGACGGGTCTTGGCAAGAAGCGCCAAGAAAGACCGTCCGAGCCAGCTCAGTCTCCTCTACAGGCTCGGAGGAAAGTGCTAGCTAAGAAGCCAGTCTCCAAGGCAGTTGCATCATCGAGTGGCCCTCGCCAAGCAAAGGGCAAGGGCAAAGGGATTGCTACGGGTCTGGTTGGCCCATTGGAACTTCATGCTCCAACGGAAGGGGTCCGGGACCAAAATGAAGAAAAGTTCAACGGGAAGGGTAGTGACTCGACGGCCAAGTTCAGAAGCATCGATTGGTATGGCCGACTGAAGCAAGCGTCTGATGGAAGATTCTGGTGCAACTTCCATGCTGATTTCTACAGATCGGTGTATCTCCCAATGAAGACACCTATTGTGCACAATCAGTGGATTGATTGGGCACATTTTGAGAAGAAGGGTTGCTCACCGTTCACTGATGTAGTGAGAGCCATTGAGAAGCATGGACTGAGAGATCTTTTTACCTTCATAAATAACTGGAATGATGAAGTGATTGTGCAGTTCTTTGCGACCTGTCACTTCTCTAGTGAGGATGAGGAGAGTGTCACTTGGATGACCCATGGATCCAAGTACAGCATTACTCAAGAAGATTTTGCTAACCTGCTTCACCTTGACACCACAAGATCTGATTGCTTGGTCATACACAACATTGGTGTCATTGACAAGGATAGGAGAAGTTCCTATATGAGCCAAACTCAAAGTTCAACCCTCCTTCCACCAAAAACATGCAACCATTCTTTGTGGTGCTGAATAGGGTTTTGAGGAAGACGATTGCTCCTAAGGATGGAGATGCTGGGAGTGTGCAAGGATACCTCCGGACTCTGATGAGGGTCATAAGCAAGGACTGCCCATTTGATGTGGCGGAATACATTTGGAATGATACAGTGAACATATCCTGCACTCCCAACAGATCTTGCGGATATGCTCCTTATCTAATGTTTGTGATTGAAAAGGTCACAGGGATTGAGTTTGTTAAAGATGTGGAGCATATCCCCTAGAGGCCTCAAATGCCTCAAAAGCCGAGTGTGCAGGCTGCTCCCTCACCGGCCTCCAGTCCTGAGGCACCAGCAAGATCAAGAGAATATGCTAGGGCTGCCCCTGCTTCTAGTGCAGCCCCTCAAAAAGGTTTAGCCAGTGGAATTCTCAAGTACCTGGCTGCAATCTTTGCCTCCTGCAAAAAGGCCAAAGTGAAGGCCCATAAGCTCAACAAGAAAAGAAAGGAGGACATGAAGTATATCAAGGCAAATGTCAAGAAAATTTGCCAGAAGCTGGAGATTGAGCCAATTGGGTCTCTAACAATCTCGAAAGACTCATACTCTGATTTCACCGAGCTCAGGCCCTTGACCCCTCCTAGCTTGCCTACTTTGGCGTTGGGGGCTCGAGTACCTCTGCACCTCCTCATCATCATCATCATCAAGCTGAAGATAAAGATGATGAAGACAACGATGAGAGGACCGACAGCGAAGAGTGTAGACCCTAGGACCCTCCTCTCCTTCTTTTTGGTGTCTTGATGCCAAAGGGGGAGAGATTGAGGGGGGGGGGTCTTAGTCTTAGCTTAGCTGCAGTTTGCAAGGAGAGAGCTCTATGATTTGTTTTTTTAAGTCTTTTGTGGCTTGTAATGTTTTCACAATGATCTTATGTTAATTATGGTTCTGTGATGCAATGATTTGATCCTTTGAGTAGTGTTTATGAAAACTGTGATTTTGCTCTAGAATGACATATATGCTTGCTATTGGGTAATAAATGTCAATTATGTCATTCTCAATGTTTCAGTGCACTTAGTTATGCATCCCACCATAAAAAATGCACATATGGACTATGCTTTCTCTACTTGATGTATTTTGGACTCATATGTGCATGCTTTATGAAAATCTCAATTTTTATCATATTTTGTGAAATCTCAATTGGTTGTCATCAATCACCAAAAAGGGGGAGATTGAAAGTGCATCTAGGACTGTCTTGTGGGTTTTGGATGATTTATGACAAGCAATTGGGATCCTAACCTCTATGTTGAGATGAGTGCAGGACTTTAATAGGAAAATGAGCAAAGTGCCAAAAAGAAGGAAGAATGAGGAGCAAAGTGGAAATGAGCTTAAGGAAGAAAAATAGTAGATCATTGTGTATGGAGTGTGTTAAGAAAACACATCCCAAGAGCTCAATCACAATTAAACACACATATTGCACAAAGTTACACGGGACCGGACTAGTCCGACTGACACCGGACTAGTCCGATATCCTTTCTGCACCATATCGGACAAGTCTGATATCTATCGGACTAGTCTGATATCCTTTCTGACTAGAATCAGACTAGTCCTCCCCAGTGCGGACTAGTCCTCAAAACACTTCACAAGTCACACAAAATCGGACAAGTCCAATCACAACCGGACTAGTCCGATATTCTTTCTGATCCAAATTGGAAAAGTCCGATATTTACACAGACTAGTCCGACATACCCTCTGAACTGAATCGGACAAGTCCTCCAAGTGCGGACTTGTCATCCTATACACTTAGGGTTTCACATGTCCGGACAAGTCCGATGACTATCGGACTAGTCCGAAGATTTCCAGTAGCAAAATCGGATAAGTCCGCTCCTAGCCGGACTAGTCCGATATTTCGGAAAACTTAGGGTTTGCTACACACAGCACACCGGACTAGTCCGGTGACCACTGCGGACAAGTACGATCTTTCTGAACCCTAACGGTTACTTTTTAAAACCCATATAAATAGAGTTGTATGGCCATATTTTATAATCTCTCGAACCCTACCGCCGTCACACCTCCCAAGAGCCTCAAAAACCACATCTCTCCACAAAATTAAGTGCAACAAAGATCAATCCTTTGGGGATTCACTCTAGTTCATTGGAGAGACACATTCAACACCACATTGAGCTCTTGGTTTGATTCTCTAACACACTCCTGCATTTTAATTGTAATCTTTTGAGTGTGTTCTTGGTGGTATTTTGTGTTGTAATCCAAGGGAGCTCTCAACGTGTGAGAAAGCCCCTTGAATTCGGTTATTCACCCCTTTGAGATAAGTGGAAGAGGATAGGCCTTCGTGGCGATCCGATGAGGGTAGGGTTGGAGAAGACCCGGTCCTTTTGTGGGCTCCTCAACGTGGATGTAGGTTGCCTTTGTGGCATCCGAACAACGGGATAAATCTCTTGTGTTCTCTGTTGTGTTCATTGTTCTTACTTCATATCAATCTAGGGTTACAAACTAATCTTGATTATTTTACATTGAAATATCAAGTATAAGTTTGATTTGTTATATAACCTGATTCATAACTTTGTGACACTTTGTTTAATCATATACTTCCGCTGCATATATTGAAGAACAAAGTTAATCGATCAAACCTAATCAATCTAGTACATATACACCGAACTAGTCCGCACTTTACCGGACTAGTCCGATTTCTCTGTTTTCGAACTGGTTGTTAAGTGTTGCAGGATCTGACAATTTTCAAAAAGGCCTATTCACCCCCCTCTAGGCCACATTCATCGGGGCCGCATGTCTTCAATATCCTTGGTCTTCGCCGGATTTGCCTCAATTCCTCAGTGAGTCACCAAGAATCCGAGGAGCTTCCTGGAGCTAACCCCAAAGACACATTTGTCCGGGTTTAGCTTGGTGCGCGTTATGTGCACCATGTGGAAGACGGCTTGCAAGTTGTCAAGGAGTGACTCCTTGTTCTTCACCTTCACGACGATGTCATAGACGTAGACCTCCACCAAGTCCCTAATGAGCTCTCCAAATGTTTTGTGCATGGCTCGCACAAAAGTTGAAGCAGCATTTTTGAGACCGAAAGGCATGGCAGTATAACAATACAACCCATCTACTATTATGAAGGCAGTGTGCTCTTCATCTTCCCTAGACATTTGGATCTAATGATATCCATAGTATGCATCTAGGAAACACAATAGCTCACACCCGGAGGTGGAATCCACTATCTGATCTATTCTAGGTAGTGGAAATGGGTCTTTTGTACATGCTTTATTCAAGGTGGTGTAGTCAATACACATTCGAAGCTTCCCGCCAGCTTTGGGTACAACGACTAGGTTTGCCAGTCATCATGGGTGATGAACCTCCCGGATGAAACCACCTTCGAGCAGCTTCTTGATTTCTTGTCTGATGAAATTCTGCCGCTCGGCTGATTGTTTCTGGGGCTTCTGGTGTACTGGTCGTGCATAGAGATATATCTTCAAGCTGTGCTCAATCACCTCCATAGGGATCCCAGACATCTGTGACTCTTGCCATGCAAACACGTCAACATTCGCTTGAAGGAAAGTGATGAGCGCGAGTTCTTATTTGTTGTCCAGTCCTCCCGATATACGGGTGGTCTGGGCAGCATCAGAACTGATTTGGACGACTTTGACGGGAATGTTGGTGTCGCCACTTGGCTGTACGCGTGGTGCAGAGGTTGAGCCTCAGTGACGAGAGCTTGGAGGTTGAGCAGCTTGCTCCTTGTTGGATGCTTCCTCCTGGGCTGTTACAAGTGCGTGGAGTTCTTCCAGCGCGGTGACTCTCGCAGTGTGATCCCCGCGAGTCTGGAGAACACCTGAAGGTGTCGGCATCTTCAACACCAAGTAGTCGTAGTGAGCTGCGGCCATAAACTTATATAGAGTTGGCCAGTCTAGGATGGCGATGAAGGGTAGGCTGATGTGCGCTCTGTCAAAGCCCAACTTTTCGGTCCTATAATTGTCCCGAGTCCTGAAGATCACCTGGAGTGTAATTGATCCCAGAGGAGAGATAGCTCCTGGACCTACTCCGGAGAAGGGACGTGAGGGGCGAAGGTCCGAGAGTCAGAGCTGGATCTTCACGAAAGCTTCGTAGCTGAGGAGGTTGAGTGTCGTGCCTCCATCTACCAAGACATGATAGAGTTGGACGTTATTGATGGTAGTAGAAACCATCAACAGCAGTTGACCAGCTTCAATCATGTTCCTCGGGTAGTCTGAAGCATGGAAAGTCATGGGGGTGTCCATCCACTTCCGATGGGGATCTGCCTTGGCGGTGGGAGCTGTGGCAGCCATCTCCCAACGCATGGTCTTGAGGATACAGTGGGAGGTGATATCCCATGACCCTCCATATATCATATGGAGAGTCTTCCGACACTCGTTGTTGGAGATGTCAGAATCATCGTCAACGGTGTTATACACAGCCTTCAAGGCCTTCTTGGGGTTCTGGAAGCATAGCTCCAGATCAGTCGGAGCTTCATCGACCTTCTGATTTCCTTCCCGCTGGCGGAAAGGAGCTTCCTCTCGGCGCTTGTTGAAGCGTTCATCAAGGTGTTGGACCTTACGGCAATCTCCAAGATTGTGGGTGTCCATTTGGTTGATCGGACACCACATCTTTGGATCGCCGCTGTCTTGAGATGATGGTCGAGGACCTTTCTCGGGGAATGGCCCTCGACCACCCAGAGCTGTAGCAGCGGCAGCAGTAGGCGTGTCGGCTGAAGTCGTTGGACTTTTTCTTCTTTTTCCCACTGCCAGAGACAGTGGCTTCAGCCTTGGAGGAGTTTTTACCATCCTTCGGAGCTGATTTGGAGTGCATCTCTCGGCCATCTGCAGCTCTAGCACATTTGTTGGCAAGGCTGAAGAGCTATGTGACGTTGCTGACTTCTTTTATTGTCAGCTTCTCCAGCATCTTCTTATCTCTAACCCCCTGTCGAAACGCGACAATGACGGAAGCTTTGGAGATAGAAGGGATTGTGTTCCATACCTAAGAAAATCGTTGGATGAACGATCGCAGCGACTCTCCTAACTTCTAATGCATGGCAAACAGATCCAGCTCTGTGCTAGGTCAGTTGTAGGAGCTCCTGAAGTTGGCGGTGAACTGGCGGCATAGCTCTGCCCAACTATTGATGGAGTCAGGTGGAAGACTCATGAACAAGGATCTGGCTATCCCAGGCAGAGCCACAGGGAAGTAGTTGGCCATCACGGCCTCATTGCCTCCAGCCGCGACTATCGCGGTGGAGTAATTGTGAAGGAACTCAATGGGGTTGACAGTCCCGTCGTATTTCTCAAGCAAATGAGGTCGAAACTTCTAAAGCCATTGGACCATGCGAATATGCATGGCCAGATCTGAACAGCCGCCCCCTACTCCCAAAGGAGAAGGGTTTTCCCAAGCCTCTCGCCTTTCGCGAGCACGCTCGATATGGATGTGGTCGTCCTATTGCCTGTATCGCCGGTCGAGTTCGGACCGAAGATCATGTGTCGAAAGCCTCGACACAGTATGGGTGTGACGTGCCCCAGAGGGCAGCGACGTCACTTGCTGGGATACAACGCGCCTTCTATCCTATGACAGTTGAGGACCAAGTCTGCTAGACAAGGTCCTGCACTGAGAGGGTGCCTTCCCTACAGGGGGCAGACTTTGGTTGCTGATGGCATCAGCTGCGGATGCAACCAGATGCTCCACATCATCACGCCACTGCTCCATTGCACCCTGGGGTGCTCCGGGCGCTGGTGGATGCTGAAGAAGAGTTCGTGCCGTGTTGAGCGCGTTCTCAGGGTTGTGCGTCAATGCAGTGATCGACGCGAAGACACCATCCTATTGTCTGGCATTGTTTGCCAGAGCAGGTGATGGTGGGATGGCGCCTGCCAGAGCGACAGCACTGGCTAGCTATTGCACATTGGAGGGATTCCCTCCATCAGGCTGTCCAGCATGGCTGTTGGATGACGCTGCAGCGGAGTTCACCATCTCAAAATCTCAGGCACCCCTTCCTGGCGCACCAAATGTCGAAGTGTGTGATTGACACTTCCCCTGGTACTACTAATGCGTAGTCCGCGGAGGTTCGTATTCGGTTGGGGTGCGCATAAGATTAGAACGAGATAGTGAGACAGGAGATTTTACGTGGTTCGGGCCGCCTGACCATAATACCCTACTTCACAGGGTGATTGTTGATTGTGTGGTTGCTTGTGTCAGTATGAGCTTAGTTAGCCGTGGATTGGACCCCCCCCCTTTCTACAGTGCGGTGCAACCCTTTGGCCAAGGGCTAGCCATTATAGGGGTTGCTTGTCCCGACATGTGGCCCCGACGGTATTCAATTACCTAATACATGATCTAAATGTATTAATTATGATTAAACAGCATGATAACGCG
This sequence comes from Tuctoria greenei, assembly GCA_036927565.1. NCBI lineage: Eukaryota > Viridiplantae > Streptophyta > Magnoliopsida > Poales > Poaceae > Tuctoria > Tuctoria greenei. Next base: position 124,763,361 of record JAYESD010000006.1, read on the forward strand.
CCTTAATGGCGGTGTTACGGGTGCTAATAGTCCTCTGATCGTGTGTCATTAATATAGCATTAATGAAAAATAATCAGGTCTTGTAACTTCTGTTTTAATAGCCTCTTGAATGTCCGCGCCATTGGAGATCATGTAGCCGTTGCTGGCTTAGGTCCCAAGGTACAACACGTGGTAGCACCGGAGCTTCCCTCTACCGAGGGTTAGGTCCGGGGTGGCTAGGCACGTGGCGGAACCGGAGCTTCCCTGTGAAGGGAGGTAGGTCCGGTCCCGCTGGACACGTGGTAGTACTGGAGCTACCGAAACGAGAGATGCGGGCCCAGTGTTGTCATATGTCTGTTGCCTTCGGAAGTCTTCAACTCGGACGTGGGAACTCTTTGGCTTTTCTTGCGGTATCATAGGGTACCCGGTACACAGGGTACCAGTAGTAGGCAATTCACTTATACACTCCAACACTCCCCCTCACGTGAGGCTCTCTCGATCCTCTAATGTGGAAAATAGGAGTGGACTTGCGTCTTACAGGATTCGAACTTGAGACCTCTGGCTCTGATACCATGTAGAGAGAATCACCGATGATTACATTGAGCAATGGGTACATCTTATATAGGCTAGCTAGTGTAGTGTGAAACCAAAGCTAAACCCTTTCAAATTACACTAGTGTGAAACCAATCTAAACCCTTTCGCACTACACAAATTCATAGGCTAACATTAATGAGGACTCAGTCCAGTCTACACTAGGAATAGTTGTTTCCACACTTACAATATGACACACACGTGGTCATCTAAAACTACTAGTAGACTATGCTACCCTACTCTTGCCCTCCTTGGCAACGGGGCTGATGCTGGCTGCGGTGCAAGCGCCACCTCTGGCTGCTCCTGTACCTCCTCCTAGTCCGCCTCGATCTCCTTGGAGTCCTCCTCCGATGCTACTTCCTGAATCTACTCCATCTCAGAGTCTGAATCAAAATTAGCATGCTCCTGAGTAGCAAGTGAAAGAGCTGCAATGTCATCCTCCAAGTACGGTTCAGGCACCACTTGTTCTCCAAAAACAAGCAGTGTAGCTTCAAGTGGCTGGTTATCCCCCAAGTGAAGGTGAAGGGCTTGAAGCTCCTCGTAATTATCCAAGGCATGTAGCTGTGAGCAAGGTTTAGTTCACCACCGGCTGAACTTCGGCGAGCAACACAAGCGTGCACACTGGAACATAGAGAACACAAAGTGTTAGGATCGCAAGGAAATTGCAGCGCTCTACCTTGCTGCAAACTGAAACACACGCTAAGTACATGACCTGATCGTGGTCAGTTACAACCGCATCACAGTGGCACATATCACCACTCAGCCACGCCTCTACAGACTTGCCTGATCGTGCACTACGCATGTCTCAAACACACGATGCGCCATGCCTCGCAGCAGGCTCACAAAACGCGGGAAATTTGAAAATTCAAAATACATGATGAGAACACGCTTAACTGAAACTGATAGATACACTCCATACTTTCTCCAACAATCTCTCCCTAAGTCTTGAGTGCCTGATCATCCGCACTGAAGAGTCTTCAGCCAAATTCTTCAACATAATTCCTAAAACTTGACTTTGCCAAGTGCCTTGGTCAGTATATCACCTAGTCGATCCTCTGTTCCCACAAAGACCACCTCTATCTTCCCCTCAGCAGCATAATCTCTGATCAAATGGAACCTTGTATCAATGTGCCGACTTCGATCATTGAGTACAGGATTTTTCACCAGTGATATGGCTGACTTGTTGTCCATGTTCAGCACTGGCTTCAGTACCTTGCCTCCTAGTATTTCAGACAGCAGTTGACAGCCAAACAACTTGGCAAGCAGCATAGGCAGCTGCTACATACTCTGCCTCACAACTGGACAGTGTCACAATTTTCTGCTTTGCAAACTGCCATCCAATTGGACTTTCCCCTAGGAAAAAATGATCCCACTAGTGCTTTTCCTCTCATCAACATCTCCCGCAAAATCAATCACTGTCACTGAACCCCACCAGATGAGGATGGGTAGCTCTTACTCTCGGGTAAAACAGACCAAGATTCAGTGTACCAGCAACATACCTCAAAATGTGTTTCACAGCATGTAAGTGATCCAAGTGTGGCCTCTCCATGAATCTACTAACATACCCCACTGAGTAAGCCAAATCAGGACATGTATTTACTAGATATCTCAAGCTTCCTACTATCATTCTGTAATCAGTAGCATCCACAAGAGTTGAATCATTTCCCTTACTCAGTTTCAGTCTAGGCTCCATGGGAACCTTGCAAGGATTGCACTCTAGTAGTCCTGCTTTGTCTTTTATCTTATTAGCATAATTTGCTTGCCCCAAGAAGAAATCCTCTTTTTCTTGCTTCACCTCAATCCCCAAATAATAATGCAAGAGCCCCAGATTGCTCATCTTGAAAAGACTAGCCATTTCTTCCTTGAACTGATGTATGCCAGTGTTGCAGCTACCAGTGATTCACCAAATCATCAACATGCACCCCAATGATCAATCTTCTCTGTTCACTCCCCCTGCATTACAAAGCATGGTCTGATGGGCATTTTTGAAGTCCCAGCTTCATCAAACTTTCATCAATTTCTGGTGCCATGCTCTAGGAGCCTGATGCAGGCCATAAAGTGCCTTGTGCAGCTTGTACACTTTATGCTCTTTACCTCTTCTAAAAAACCAGGTGGCTGTGCTACGAAGACTTCTTCGGCTAAATCACCATTCAAGAAGGCTGACCTCACATCTAGATGATGAACCTCCAAACCTTGATGTGCAGCAAGTGCCAACACAAGCCTTACTACTTCATGTCTAGCTACAGGGGCAAAGACCTCATTAAAGTCAATGCCATGTCTTTGTGCATAACCCTTAACAACTAGTCATGCCTTGTGTCTTGTTATTTTACCTTCTTCATCTCTTTTAACCTTAAACACCCATTTGAGCCCTATGGCCTTTCTGCCTGCAGGGAGCTCTGTCAATGACAAGGTCTTGTTGTCTTCAATCACTTGAATCTTCTCCTCCATAGCTCTCTGCCAGCAAGGTTCATATTCTGCCTCCTCAAGTAAACTTGGCTCCTCTGCACTGACTGTACACAGTTCATCTTCACCCAAGTTCTGAATTTGCTGGCCTATGGGTGTGACCTGCCCCAGAATGTTTCTGACAATTCTGGATCTCAGATGCATATTGTGAGCTGGATCAACATCCACCCCACTCCCTATTTCATTTGGTGGTGAGAAAAACTGAGCAGGGTTCTGCTCCTCCAACTAATCAGCATTCAGGGGTGTTTGAGGTGATGTAGGCACCCGATCTTCTGCAACTCTGGGGTCTCCATGTCTCCTCACTACAAGGTACTCAACTGTAAAAGTGCCACCTTGATCAGAGTTTTAGGCATTGTCTTCATCCCATTCCCATTGTGCTCCTTCATCAAAGACCACATCTCTGGTTATGCAGACTTTTTGTGTGAGAGGGTCATACACCCTGCAGGCCTTGGACAGACGAGGAGTGGTATTCTTCGCATATGTTATACACACAAAGGTTCTCAAGTGGTGAACAGAGGGCTTCCTGCCATACCAAGCTTCAAAAGGAGTCATGTCAGGCACACTGTTGGTTACAGTTCTGTTGAGAATATATAAATGTAGGGTCGAAGAGAACGTGTAAAGCTACCAGAAGGGGGTGAATGGTAGATTGAAACTTTTCAGCGGAAGCAACAAAACACCCCTTGGCAGAAAACCGATCTGTTAAAGAAACTGTGTGTGCAACTAATCTAAACATGTTCAACTGTGACAAAAATAGTAAAGATTGTAGAGAATCAAGTCATGAAGACATCACAATAAGAATCATGAAAATCTGTCAAGAGAAACTCAAGTTACGATCGAAAGATCGAACAAAGGTCAATCTGTCCTACTCGAGGAAAACAGTTTTGGAACACTGCAAAGAAACTCGTGTGGATCGGAAACCACAATTCCAATGACCGTGAAATTTTCACAGATGATAGAAAATCACGTTGTGAAGACAACTCAAAAAGAATCACGTTAATTGGATCTGTAAAACTCGAGTTATGATAAAATCACCAAAGCAAGGTAGTGCTGTGAAGAAACTCGACGAGAAAGACTTGAAGAAAACAAGTCGGACGAACAAGGTACAAAAGTTCCTTCAAACTACGAATTTTATTGATCAAAACATAAGAGGAACAGGCCCAAAGTTGTATACCACGAGCTTTGGCTTCCCTTTCTTATATAACCGACCCTTAGGCAATTCCAAACCTAACTAGGACTCTAATCCTACTCAATTCACGAATCGAAACTTTCTATAACTGCTCAAGACTCTTGTATACGCAGATAGAAGCAATCTTAAGACTTCCAAATACCTTAGGAACGTATCCCACATTCCTAAAACAACTCAAATTTGTGACCCACAAGAAATCCTATCATAACCAACTCGATACTTTCCATATCTGATACATAACCGACTCCGCCGCAGCCGAAGTCATCATCTGATACGATCCGATCCTTCCTGAAAGACTACTTGCGCTTAGCTTAGGATTTCCTGCGGAAATGTAGCCTCCAGATCTTTCCTTCCATAACCCATCTTGGGAGCCATGTTGCCACGTCATGCACCGCATGCTTACGTGCGAACACCTTCCTTCGACATCCAGCTTCCTTCATATGCACTACCCTTGATTCAATCATCTTGCACAACCTTCTGACCCATTCAACCACAGTTCCTCCCGAACTTGGTTGTTGGAACCTCATCTCCTCCCTAAGACTAGTCCAAAGGATCCTGTCACCAGCCATGACTTGAACTCAAGCAACACCTGCACATGAACAAACAACCAATCCGTATGAGTCCAAGTTCGCGACTTGACTCACGTCAGTTCCAAAACACAACACCCTACGTGAGCACTTCACATAAGTGTGTTGCAAACCACAGTAAAACGATATCGACCATATCCAACCAAAACACACCAAAAACTTAGCAAATGAATATTAAGCAATCTTTCCAAGAATATAAGGCATGTTCGAGACATTTCACAGGAAAATTAGGAACATTGCAATCAAGCTCCAAACATTGCAAAAGCTAACCGGAGCTTGAATCGGAGCTTACCAAAGCTAGCAGGACCTAGCACCGGAGGTAACCAATGCTAGTCGGACCTAGCGCTAGAGCTTACCAAAGCTAGTCGGACCTAGAGCCGGAGCTAACCAAAGCTAGTCGGACCTAGCGCTAGACCTTGGCGGAGCTACCCAAAACAAGTTAGACCTGTCGCCGCACCTTGCTGGAGCTCGAACCTAGAGTCAGACCTTGATGATAAAAATGTTTTGGTAGTATTCAAAACTTTTATCGCCATAGCCAATGTATTCAGCACACATAGGTCCCACAATCTCTCCCTTGATGAATGCATTGGAAATACCACTTAAAATCCGAACATTGGCATGAAAAGTTTAGAAATCAAATTCTCCCCCTTTTTGAAAATCAAATGAGACAGAAATAAATTTCTCCCCCTTGCATACTTCTCCCCCTTTGACAATGTATTCAGAAAGGTACAAAAGAGAAATTTTAATTTGTTATGAGCACATTATAACATATACATATAGAACAAAGATCATCCAAGTCATATTATCAAGTAACTTACACTATCACACTAATGAGATACATAAAGTAGTGTAGGCCATGCTAGAGATCAAATGTAATTTTCAATTTTAGCAAGTCATGATCTCACAAACTTAACTATTTCAAAACCTAAAAGCATGACACTTGTTGCTGCATTTTATTATTTTTCAAAGCTCAAATTTAGATCATATGATATTTGCAAGAGATTATATGCACATCTGCCTAATTCTAACCAACCAAGCCAAGCCTATGTCATTTGACAATCACAAGCTTAAGGACATGGTTTTAGTCATACACAATTTCTTCCAAGTTCATATGTAAGTGCAATGATAAGCCATCTCAGAAGAAGTGTGATGCCTGCATATTCTCTTGATCTTTTCTCAATTTATATTTGTTCATAAAACTCAACATGTGAGTCGATTACTTGATTAATTCATTATGATTAAAAGCACTTGAGATCATGCAACAAGTTCAAAACAGCAAAAAAGTTTGATCATGACCAGATTTAGTGTAAGTAATTATTCCAATTACTAGTCATGGCAAAAACTACAAAATGTATAACATGAGTAATGTAGTAAGAACTTTCAGTATGTAAAAGGAATCACAAAGTTATATATGTATAAAATATTATGCTCATATTATTTTAAGTTTAGATTCACACATAAGACTTCCCAAGTTTCAAAACTCCCCTCAATTTAAGCCATGAGGATGCATAACCCCTATTTCACAACGAATGTAACAAAAACGAGTGAAATCCAAAGGTTTTGTGAAAATGAACATCAATTGTTGTTCGATATCTACATGGTGAATTACAATGTTTCTTTTTTCAACATTATCATGGAGAAAGTGATACCTAGTATCAATGTGCTTAGTTCTAGAATATTGCACGGAGTTTTTAGCAATGCAAATGGCACTAGTGTTATCACAAAACAGTGGAACACTATCTAGATCAACCCCATAGTCCTTAAGTGTTTGAACGATCCAAAGAATTTGTGAGCAAGCACTAGCAACAACTACATATTCAGATTCGGCTGTGGATTGTGCAACTGAGTTTTGTTTTCTGGAGGACCAAGCAACAAGTGAATTACCAAGAAAATGAAAGTACTTTTCCTATCAATCCTACAACCCCCAAAATCAGTATTTGAAAAATCTTTCCAAGTAACTATTGAGGAAGAAGGAAGAAAAATGTCAAATTTGTGAGTTCCATGTAAGTACCTGAAAATCATTTTGACGGCTTGACGATGTGAAGCATGTGGGGAAGCTTGAAACTGTGCACAAAGACATACGTTGAATTGTATGTCCGGTCTTGATGTTCTGAGGTACAAAAGTGATCCGATCATGCTTCTATATTCTTTTTGATCCACGGGTTCACCATCTTCATCAAGTTCAAGTGTTGATGTTGTTCCCATTGGTGTCCAAAGTGCTTTTGTCCATGTTGAAGCGCTTGAGAAGGTCCCTTGTATACTTCGTTTGATGCACAAAGGTACCTTCCTCGGTTTGCTTGATTTGCAACCCCAAAAAGTAAGTGAGTTCACCATCATACTCATTTCAAATTTTGAACTCATCATTGCTGAAAACTTGGACACAAGATCATGGGAAGCACAACCAAAGATAATATCATCCACATACACTTGAACGAATAATGAGTCATTGCCATGCTTAAGCACAAAAAGAGTTTTATCAACCTTGCCCATGGTAAACCCCTTTTGAAGTAAGAATGTTTTAAACCTATCATACCATGCTCTAGGAGCTTGTTTTAGACCATACAGGGCTTTGGTCAGTTTGAAAACATGATTAGGGAAATCTGGATTTTCAAAACCAGGTGGTTGCTTAACATAAACCTTCTGATCTATGTAGCCATTAAGAAAAGCACTTTTTACATCCATTTGATATAACTTGAAACCTTTAGATGCAGCAAAAGCTAATAAAATTCTTATGGCTTCAAATCTAGCAACAGGAGCAAAAGTTTCATGAAAATCTAGACCTTCAATTTGTGTGATGTGGGGACCAGAATCCCGACATCCGAGGATCTCATTGGGTGGTGTCGTGCAATGCGACACCCAACAATATAGAAGAACAGAACGAGAATAAAACACAAGATGAAGTCTTTTATTTATCTTACAGCGGAAGTTTTACAATACTAGCGGAAGGAAAGAAATATATATCATAGCTACGCTCTCAGCACTAGCTATGCAAAAGCAAAGTTATCCATGCCCTGGATACTTCGCACTAGCAACAGGCGAATCATGGCGGCGTGCAGGGTTCCCATTCGGCTGTATACCCTGGAGGGGGTGCAGCCTCATCATCAAACCCTTCATCAATTGTATAACCTGCAAAAACTCGTTAACTGCAAACGTATGCAACAGGCGATGCAACGGGATTCTGGTTCCCATTTTGGAACACTGTCTCACTAGACATATGCAACAGGCGAATCATAAGGCTCAGCAAGACTAACCCGTCTCACTAGACATATGCAAGGGTGGACACTAAGCATAGGTAAGGTGAAGCATAAACGACTCGCCTACAAGTGGATCCTTATAATCATGTTTTAAATAGCAAATGACATTCTCCAAGCACGGCACATCATGGACTCCACAATCAAACAAGAAACGCTTTGTCGATGATATGACATGCCCAGAGCACATAATGCTATTACAGCTAAAGTATGGGGAAACTGTAAACTTTAATGTGACTATCTCTAAATCATACAAGGTTGCAAAGCAATTATAATTCAATACAATATATTTTTCTTACTTCTTTAGTATTTAATATGTCACAGCATAGTGAACAAGTGGTACACTATTGCCGCGAGGGACGGTGATTGCAATCAGGACACACCCGGACAACACGACACATACGTCATTCAGAAGTGTCAGCAAGTACACTTGTACCTACATAACACTTTAGTACTATGCGTATATGGCCACCTTTCACAAGAAACCCGAACGCCGAGCCCGTCTCACCTCCGCAAACAGAAGGTCTCCGCACGGAACACCTCATGTGTCCACCGACCGATTTAAACCTTACTGTCCTCAACCCACCCCTATCGATGGTGAGTTAATGGGCCTCGACACCCCAGTTATCGAGTTACATCAGTTTACTGGATTCCATATGTCCATTATGTCGCCGGTACAATTCAAGCTTGTCCGAAGGGGCCGCATACAGACGGGCCCTAACTGACCAGTCAGAGCTACGTGACCAAGACCACGTCTTGTCGCTTCCTATCCATCTCTGACCATTCTCGAGTTTTAGATGTAATAGTTATTTCCTATAAATGTTATCCCAGTGTAGATGCGTGTAAATTTCTATCTCGCGAGTGGATTCCAACTACTCGACTTCTACCGGTTTACCTACTACATTAGCATAGCAATTCTACACGTTGAGTGATTAACCTACCCAGTTAACCAATGGGATTTTTGGGTCATGCATCTGGAGTTTTCAATCATCCTAAACGTAATGCACAATTCATATACTACTCATCATAGTGATAAAGCAAAATTTTATAAACGACTTAAATGCAAATTGGGGCTTGCCTGGTTGTAGATCAGAGTCGGGGTTAATATCTGGAAGGTGCTCTTACAAGGCTTTTGGTTCCTCCTCGACTTCGGTCACTATACGATATGCATATAACATGTATATGAATGACATTGAAAAATAATTATTACCAAGACCATAATTTAATCTATGGTGATCATTATATGATAGGCACCTTAATTGGCTTTGGAACTTTGATGGTAGATACTAGGGAATATGATAGAAGCTCTTGCAAAGAACAGGGGATGATCAAAGTATATTGTTGTCTCTAAAATTATGGCAATTAATAAAATTCCAAGAATTTTAGAGAAGAAACTGTAGCTTGAACATAGCTGCCAGTTGTTAATCATGATAGAGGAAGTTGTCCTGGTTCTAGCAAAATTTGTTTCATAAATTTCTAGGCTTTGGGGAAGGAGTTATTGAATTTCTAAGTTGGCAAGAATTTCTGGAATTATCTTATAATTAAATTTTTAGCTTTTAAATTAATATTCAGTTTGTAACTGAATTAGGACTAGGATAGTAGGTCAATTAAATCCAAGATTTTTACACGAACTAGAGTGTGACCAATGGAAGGTTTAGTCCAAATTTGGGACATAACAAAGCAACTAAACATCTGTAAAAATTCAATAACTGAAAAAGGTAATTGAACTATACAGAGGGTTATACAGGTGCAATGGCTCCCAAACTGTTTCTGGTAGCCAAGAATAGCACAGTGCATCCTATGTGAATTTTTGAGATTTTTCCAATGGAAAGTTCATCTAGAAAAATTGCATTTGCGTTTGGGAAGATTGTTTTATACAGAATTTAATTGTGAGTTTCACATAACCTAATTGGTACTGATAGAAACTAGAGCTCAAGGGATTCCAAACAAAATTTGTTTGAATATTTTTGGAGCACACTACAGAGTGATATTGATTTTTAAACTTTGGAAATGGTTCTGCATCAAAGGGGAAATTTCAACTTTTAAATTTGGCGCCAGGGCCCACTGGATTTAAAATCATCCAATCAGGGGCTAGCCACACCGGGGGTTATAAAGATTCCCACGTGGCCGCACTAAATCCCTAGCCACAGACTGATCTGGCACCTTTTTCACTCGCTGGCAAGTGGGACCCGCGAACCCGATCATCTTCAACCTCGGTCCACGGCTCGGGCGGCGGTGTTCTCACCGGCGCGCGGCGGCGCTTTCACCGGCGATGACTTCCGGCCCACCGGAGGCCTCGGGACTCGCCGCTCCACCAAATTTTCGCACGGGAAACACGATGGACCAACTCCCGACGGCGAGGGGTGACCGGAAAACCATTCCCGACGGCGGCAACGGGTGTTAGGGTTTCGGTGAAGTGGAGACCCTCGATTCCCTAGCTAAATATCTCATTTGAAAGCTCGGGAAGCATCGTGGATGCATGGGAAAGGTCTTAGGAGGGTCTAGAGCTCGTGCCATAGCCGGCAATACCGAAGTCGACGGTGAACCGAGCTCTAACAATGGCAGAAGGGGAAAACTCCAAGAATTTGCTAATTAATCGATGGTTCTTTCTGATTTTTGGAGGGAAGGTGCGCTAGGCTACATAGATCATGTCATCTAACTGGATCAAAGAGATTTTGTGCATACAATCGGAATTAAACCGACGACCTAGCCTCAACGTTATAAAAGCGCTTCGGGATTTTAAGGAATACAAGAGCTAGGATGCACGATAGGAATTCAAGCTTAACCAGAAGCTACACGAGGTCGTTGTGCACCTTTTTGCTATAGATCGTAGAGGATGATGATGCTTGTATCAACGGCGAGGTTGTGCGGCATCGAGCGGCACGGGGGTGATCGCAGCGGTGATGAAACGGAGCAGCGCGGTGAAAAGTGAATCGGTGATGGACTTCGACCGACGGGGGGTGGCTTTATAGCCTGCACTGCAGTAGATAAGGATGCGGGGGGGGGGGGGGGGGGGGGGGGGGCAGTTGGAGGCGACCGACGGCCGACAGCGTGCTGGCGGCATGCAGCGTCGCGGTGTCGCTCGGGGAAAGAAAACAGAGGCGGTGAAACGGTTTCACCGACTGACTTGTGGGCCCCACCTCTCTCCCTTATCCCTTCCTCTGAATTCTAGCTTAAACATTGTCCAAAAATTCCCAAAATTTACAGGTAAGCTAAGAAAAATATGGGGAATCCAATTCAGCAATCAGATTTCAATTTGGACATAGTTTGCATCAAATTCAAATTCAAATTTGAATTCAAATATTGGTATAAACCTTATTGAAATAAATAGTATCTGAGGTCCATAAATCTCCAAACTTTGAAACGAAGTCCCCTGAACCATAAAAGGCCTTAGGAAAAATTGGGGGTTGATTTGGGAAAAGTTTAGTGTAAAGCTAAATTTGATGTCGACGCGAAATGAATCCTTTGTAGGTGTCCAAACAAATGGAAGATGTACTTCAAAAATCTTGAAAATTTTCTGAGAATCTATTTAGATATTTAAGAGTCCAAGGAAAAATTTGGAGCCTTGGATTTGAATCTTTTTGGCAGGGCCTAATATGCATAGCAACATAATCAAATTACATTCGTTTTGATTTTTATATTTCTGCCATATAATTTGCCCTAGCCATTGCAATCAATAACTTCCCAACTTTGTAGAAAGGTTTATTCAAAATGTTCTAGGGTTAGGGTGAAGTCCAGTCCTCATGTTGATAAGATTTATACATGAGTAGAAAGAAAACTTTTTTAGTGAGGTCAAGTTTATGTGCACAATTAAATTGACCTCTATTATGTTTGATAAACCACTTGTAGTTGAACTTAACATAAAAGGAAAAAGTGGGATTTTACATTCCTCCCCCCTTAAAAAATCTCTTCCTGAGATTACAAAGGAAGGACAAAAGATAAAGATCTACTGAACATGTGCCGCTAACAAGTTCAGATAGTTCATTTTAAGATATTCCTCGCTTTCCCACGTGGCTTCTTCAGCACTGTGGTTGCTCCACAAGACTTTGTAGAAACGCAAAGTGCGCCTTCTTGTGGTGCGAGTTTTCTCATCAACGACCTGGATTGGATGCTCGAAATACGTAAGAGCTTGTCGGTACCCTGGGTATCATATACTCGTTGGGATTGCAAAGATCTCAAGGGAAAGTCATCTACTTGATTTGAAGACCTTCGGAGGCCCACATGTCAGACATAATCGGACCCGCTTCTCCAACATGGTTAGTCCCAGTGTTGCCACGTGTACTATCAAACCGGAGCTACCGCCCACAAGGGGGAAGCTTCGGGCTATGTACCGAAATGGCACCCCCGGACCTAACCCCAGACCGAGGGAAGCTCCGGAACTAACACGTGTCGGGTAACACCGGACCTATCTGTTCCCCACAGTGTGCTCCAGCGCTGCCACGTGTCCAACCGTCGGATCTTCAGCCTCTAACCTCCGGAAGACTCCACAACGGCTCTGAATCTTCAAATGGGAATCAAGGACTTCAAGACCCGATCAAGTGTCATTAATACTATATTAATGACACAAGATCGGACGACCTTAATTACCAGTAACGGTGCTGTCAAAGACCATAACTCGGTCATTAAGGGCAATTAAACGTGTTGAATGTGTATCAATATCAGTAACCGCCGGGGCCACATGTTGGGCCAGGCTAACTTGTAACGGCCTGCCCTTGTACTATAAAAGGACAGGCTGATGATACATAGGACACACTCTCCGGAGACATGCTGAGTTTACACTCTCTGGAGACACGCTGACTTTACACTCTCCGGAGACACGCTGACTTTACACACTCAACTGACGTTGAGATCATACATCCAATACAACACCAACACACCCCGTGGAGTAGGGTATTACGCTCAGGTGGCCCGAACCACATAAATATTCGTGTCTCTTGTGTCACTCGACATCTCACCTTCTGGAATCTCTGCGCGCCCATACCGAACCTCAAACTCCTCTAACAATTTAGTAGTATCGGGAGATCTACCGGATCAAAACCACCGACAGATCTGGTTGGAGTGTTTCCAAATCCTCAATACGTATATTCGCTGGGGCTTTGAGACATTTCCGCAACTGAGAAATGTGAAACACATTGTGGACCCCTGCCAGTGATGGCGGTAAATCCAACTGATATGCCACAGGTCTGCATCTTTTGATTATTGCGAACGGCCCAATAAAATGTGGAACTAGCTTCCCTCTTACTCCGTATCGATGAATTCCTTTCATCGGGGATACCCGGAGATAAACTTGATCCCCAACCTAGAAGTGAAGAGGTCGATGTCGTTTGTTCGCATAACTCTTCTGACGAGACTGAGCGGCTTTGAGATTGGCTTGAATAAGACGTACATGCTTTTCAGCTTCATTTATCAAGTCGATGCCATATACCACTCGTTCACTAGATTCGCACTAGTTCAAGGGTGTGCGACACTTCTGGCCATAAAGAGCTTCATATGGCGCCATCAGAATGCTAGCCTGGTAACCGTTGTTGTACGAGAATTCCGCCAATGGTAGATGATCATCCCAATTTTTACCATGGTGGATGGCACAGGCACGAAGCATATCCTCTAGCACTTGATTCACCCGTTCGGTTTGTCCATCAGTCTGAGGATGATAAGTCGAGCTTCAAATCAGTTTGGTACCCAATGCATCGTGGATATGCTCCCAAAAGCGAGCAACAAAAATAGATCCACGATCTGAAATGATATTGCGGGGTACTCCATGTAGACACAATATTCTGGAGATATAAAGTTCTGCATACTGCTTTACATCATACTTGACACTGACCGGTATGAAATGAGCTGATTTGGTCAACCGGTCAATGACCACCCAAATTGAGTCGTGCTTATGGAAAGTGGGAGGCAAACCAACAATGAAATCCATGCTGATATCCTCCCATTTCCAAGCCGGTATGCTTAAAGGTTGAAGCTGCCCAGCTGTCTTCATATGGTCGGCCTTAACTCGCCGACACGTATCACATTTGGATACGTATTTTGCTACTTCTCTCTTCATCCGAGTCCACCAGAACTTCTTCCTCAAGTCTTGGTACATTTTGTTACTCCCCGAATGAATGGAATACTTGGATAAATGAGCTTCATCCAGTATCTTCTTCTGAAGTTCCATGTTTCGGGGTACCATTATGCGGTTTTTAAACCAGAGGGTACCTTCATCATCACATCAGAAACATTTCATCTCCCCCTTCTCCATTCTTTGCCGAATGTGCGACATCCCTTTGTCCACCTTCTAAGCTACCATAATATCCTCCCTGATAGTGGGAATGAGAGCTAAGTTGTAGAGTGCCCCATATGGAACCAAGTAGAGACTTGGTTCTTCTTCTCCCATTGAGGTAATGGAAAGATTGTTGACATGGGACTTGCGGCTCAGAGCATCTGCGACTACGTTCGCCTTGCCTGGATGGTAGTGGATCTCAATCTCATAATCCTTGATTAATTCCAACCATCTACGCTGTCGCATATTCAAGTCTTTTTGGGTGAAGATGTACTTTAGGCTCTTGTGATCGGTGTAGAGATGTACTAGATTACCCAATAGATAATGTCTCCACATCTTCAATGCTAGTACCATAGTAGCAAGTTCTAGATCATGAGTCGGATAGTGCTGCTCATGATTCCGAAGCTGCTGTGATACATAAGCGATCACTTGTCTGTCTTGCATCAACACACAACCCAAACCAATTCCTGATGCATCACAATACACGTCAAAAGATTTGGTTGTGTCCCGTTGAGCCAATACTTGTGCCGTTGTGAGGTGTTTTACCAATGCCTGAAAACCTCCCTCACATGCCTCAGTCCATACATACTTCGTCCCCTTCTTCAGAAGTTCTGTCATTGGTTTAGCTATTTTAGAGAAACTGGGAATGAACCTCCAGTAATACCCAGCTAAACCTAGGAAACTCGAACTTCATGTACGGATTTTGGAGACTCCCATTTGAGTACTTGCTTTATCTTGCTTGGATCAACTACAATACCTCCTGCTGATATGCTGTGCCCTAAAAATGGCACTTGGCTGATCCAGAATTCACACTTGCTGAACTTAGCATATAGTTGGTGGTCCCGTAATCGTTGAAGCATGATACGCAAGTGTTGAGCATGTTTTTCTTCGGATTTTGAATACACAAGGATGTTGTCAATGAAGACCACGACAAAAGTGTCCAATTCCGGCATGAACACCGAGTTCATGAGATACATGAAATGAGCCGGTGCATTGGTCAATTCGAAGGACATAACAAGGTATTCATACAGTCCATACCTCGTCGAGAATGCTGTCTTTGGTATGTCTTCTGGTCGGATTCTAATCTGATGATAACCAGAACGAAGATCCATCTTCGAAAATACTTTAGCACCCACTAGTTGATCGAAAAGAATATCAATGCGTGGTAGTGGATACTTGTTCTTGATAGTGACAGCATTGAGTGGACGATAGTCCACACACAGTCTCAAGGTCTTATCTTTCTTCTCTACAAACAATGCAGAACAACCCCATGGTGATGAACTTGGACGAATGAAACCTTTGTCCTCAAGTTCCGTTAACTGCTCCTTCAGTTCTGCAAGTTCCTTGGGTGCCATCTTGTAGGTTGCCTTGAGATCGGCACTGTTCCCGGTACAAGCTCGATCTTGAACTCTATATCTCTTTCTGGGGGCATACTAGGAGGATCTTCGGGAAACACGTTCAGGTATTCACATACTACTGGAATATCCTTAAGTTTCATAACCTCGGTATTGTGAGTAGATGGATTCACTAGAATGGCTCTCTCAAGATTGATGACTTGAGAAGGATGAAGTGGAGAATTTAAATATATTTTTCGAGGAACGAGATCTAGAATAGCACCATGGTATTGTAACCATGCAATTCCCAAGATGACATCTAACTTCTGATTCTATAATATCAGAAGTGAAGTAAGATATATGGTTCCATCTAGGTTAAGTGGTATCCAAGGAACCAACTCATTTGTTACTGTCTTTCCTGCCGGAGTGCAGATCATATACGGAGTTTTTGTGGAGATAATAGGCAATTGATTTTTAATGACAAAAGACTTGCTAATGACATTGTGTGAAGCTCCAAAGTCAAAGAGTATGACTACGAAATGATCATAAATAGAGAACGTACTCGTGAGTACGGGTGCGCCTTTCAGAACGTTCTCAATGGCGAGTTGGTGGACATTGCCGAGTCTGGGGACTGACTTCTTGGGATGGTTGCGGGGTTGGTTGGCGCCCTGGTATGATGACTCTCCTCTGCCCATCCTAATCTGTGGGCAGTCCTTGGTGAAGTGCCCCGTGCGTCCACACGTGAAACACGTGTACGGGGTTTGGCCGGTACGAATGGGAGGACGGAATTCCGGTGCACGCGGTGGAGGTGGAAGTGCACGTGGGATCATCCCCTACTGTTGTTGTGGTCGGCAACCGGAGTTGCCGAACTGGCGACCACTGAACATTGGTGGTCGTGATGGCGGTTGCCACCTCTGTCCGGATGGTGATCGATACACCATTTGGTACTTCTGAGGAGCACCACCTCCGTTGCCCTGCGGAGCACTCCTCTTATTCTTGTCTGAGGATACTCTCGAGTAGCGTCCTCTTGCATGATCACAGCGTTGACAAGGTCACTGAAACTGCCGCGGTTGAACAAGACAAGCTTGTCCTTCATCTTGGTGTTCAGCCCCCGGTAGAAGCACTCTCGCTTCCTGTCTTCCGTGCTCACTTCGTCCTGTGCATACTGGGCCAAGTGGTTGAAGGTCTTAGAGTACTCGTAAGCACTCCTTCCTCCCATCTTTAGCTCCAAGAACTCTTGAAGCTTCCTCCTCATAATCCTGGGAGGGATATGGTAGGCGCGGAATGCCTCCTGGAATTCTGCCCAGCTCACGACTATGACGCCCGGTTCCAAAAACTGAACCAAGCTAACGCATATGTGTGCCCAGGATGTTCGACACACATACACGAGTGCAATCACAAAAGAGTATACAAAAAATTACCACAGAACAAGATTAACTATCAAATTTTATTACACAAACCATATTATCCTCGAATACAAACTCTAATGAATATTAATGACAAGTTCAACTAATGCAACGGAAATAAACTAATTAAACAACTAAGCAAACTAAGCATAAGCTATAGGGTATATATGCGTAGCTCCAATCAACACCACAGGCAAAGCTGACAGTAGACACGGCCTAGGACTCCGCATTATCACCATTAAACTCCCAATCCTGACCTGCAACTGTTGGGGGGGGGGGATTGCAAGAGTGAGTACATGTCGTACTCAGCAAGTGTGGAAAGTATGACATGTGGCTGATTCAAATGACGACAATAATAATGGCTAAGTGCTGAAAAGTACAGTAAAACATTTGAAAAGCAATATATTATATGTATATGAAGTAAACCCATCATAATCATAAATAATATCATAATACCAGTCCATAATTCACCATCCTCATCAATAATTCCAGATTTCACCATTGCCAATAACCATATTCAATACTAGAAATTTAAATCCATAACCGTTACCAAACCATAACCATTCCAATACCAAATTCCCACTAATCATGGAAGTTGTCCAGGTGCTCATAACCGGGAGCACGGCTATCATGATAGTTTTAATTAACTCTGCAGAGTTTGTACCTCTTTACCCACGTGTTCGTGATTTCATCACCTTTCGGTGACTAAGAATCTCCCTTATGCCCATGACCCGTCGGTCATATTACACACTTCCGTTGGTGTGTGGCTAAGAGATCACAAAATAGCCTTTACAAAGGGATTACTAGCCTATTTAGACCCCACTGAGGTTTCACCGGTGGCGATGCCTCCAACTGAGCACATCTTCAACCAAGGGCCCCCTCTTGAGCCATTCGGATCCCAGGGTAGTCCCACCAATCATCAACAAACCCAATCCGACTACCCCTTCCCCGAGCATCCACAATGGTCCAAACAGCACTAGCAAAGCCCTAATTAATTAGCTACGCCGCACCCATACTTGGCCTCGTGGTGGCACTGTAGTCCTGGCTTATTGTCGCATGAACCGGTCCTTAGATCTAAAGCAAGCAAACCACCATAACATCCAACCCATCCACATACCAGGCTTGCTTAGATCACCCATCGTATTGACCAGTTCACATTAACCATAATATCATTGATGCATAATTAAATGTGTAGTGTTGTTTGCCATCTCAATTAATTAAGCGAAGCAAAAAAGGTAAAAAATCCATCCCGACGCTCTACCATAAATTCCAGGTGACAAGGGTGGTTCAACAAGTCTAGTAAACTTCCTACCATAGGATTCCCATCAAATTGACACAAGCATGCAGTTTGCAAACAAAACATTTATTTTAAAAACAGGATCAATATGCTTCAAGGACACTTGCCTTGCTCCGGCAGATAGGGTTGCTCAAGCGCTTCGAAGTCTTGGTTCTGGAAATCCTCATACACGATCTCTTGAGCACTTCCCTCTACTTGTGATCACACATACAAGAAAACATATACAATCAACATAATGCACACACATTAATCAACATGCGATGATATGCATGCATGCAAAGTTTAATAATTAATTAACTACGGTTGTTTATTAATTAGATGCAACTAGTTCATACGTGTTCATACGAGTTTACAGGGGTTTTAGAGTGGATTAATGCTGCTGAAAATAAAAAGACGATGCAACTAAAATCAATTTACGTCTATTAGATCTAATACGTTCGCTAAAATTCGCATCGGAACGTGGCCTACCGTAGATGCGATGGTTTCGAAGATCGCGGGATGGGGACGATGCGTAGACGAAGTAGATGCGCAAGGTCCTCCGGCGGCACGACAACGGCGACGCGATGGCGACGATCTCCGGCGGACGGCGGCGCCCTCCTCTTTTTCTTCCTCTTCTTCCCCTCTTTTTTCTTCCTTTTCTTCCCTGGCGGCGGCTCTGGTGCCTTTTTTCTTTTTTCCTGGCGGCGCTAGGGCTCTGGGCGCTGGGAATTACGAAGCCCTACGGTCCTTTTATAGGCGGCGGCTAGGGCGAGCGGCCGACTCGGCCACGGCTCGGGCGCGGGCTGGGCGCGTATCGCGCGGGAGTGCGGGGTCGGAGCGGGGCCTAGCGGGGCGCTGCGTGGCCGGGCGGCACGCGTGGAGGCGGCTGGCATGGGACCGGGGACGGTGGCGCGTGTCGCGCGGGAGCCGGGGCTAGGGCGAGCGCGCGTGCTGTCGCTGGCTGGGCCGGTCGGGCGGCCTGGCCAGCGGTTGTTTTTGCTTTTGTTTTTTTCTTTTTTTTCTTTTTCTCTTTTTTATTATATTATTTATTTATATATTTTATTCTTTACATTATATATATATATATATATTATTATATTATTATTTATGTTTTATTATTTTTATTTATCTTATTTATTTTATTTATTTACTTTTTATATATATTTCTTATTATATATATTATTTATTTATATATATATTTTTTTATTTGTTTCTTTAGGTTTCCCCAAATATATATATTTGTTTTATATATTATTATTATTATTATTATATTTATTCCCTAATATATGTTTTACATTATTATTATTTTTTTCCTTTTGCTACTCATATTTGTATATGTATATTTTATGTTTTATCATTTCTCTTTTATTTTACTAATGTTTAATGCATGAATATGTATGCAATGCATGATGCGAAAATTTAGGGTGTTACAAACCTACCCCCCTTAAAATGAATCTCGCCCTCGAGATTCGATAGCGTGGAGAAAAGATGAGGGAATTCTGCCTTCAAGTCTTCTTCACGTTCCCATGTAGCTTCGGCTTCCGTATGGTGTTTCCATTGCACTTTGCACCAACGGACTTTCTTATTCCTCGTGACCCTTTCCTTCACGTACAAGATCTTGATAGGTTGCTCGACATAAGACAAATCCTCCTGAAGTTCTAACTCGTCCATCGGCACCTGTTCTTCCGGTACCTTGAGACACTTCTTGAGTTGAGACACGTGAAACACATCATGTACGTTTGAAAGATGAGCTGTCATCTCCAACTTATATGCTACTTCTCCTCTTTTGTCCGAAATCTTGAATGGTCCAATATAACGAGGTGCGAGCTTGCCTCTTATGTTAAACCTCTTATGACCTCTCATAGGTGACACCTTGAGGTAAACAAAATCTCCTATTTCAAAGGCTAATTTCCTTCTCCTATTGTCCGCATAGCCTTTTTGTCTTGATTGGGCAGCCCTCAAGTTTTCACGAATTATCTGGACTTGCTTTTCGGCTTCTTGCAACACATCCGGACCAAATACTTGAGTTTCTCCTGCCTCATTCCAGAATAAAGGTGTCCTACACTTCCTCCCGTAAAGCGCTTCATATGGTGTCATTTTCAAGCTTGCTTGGTAACTATTGTTGTATGAAAATTCCGCGTATGGCAAGCTTTTGTCCCAACTTTTCCCATGCTTTAAAGCACAAGCTCATAACATGTCCTCCAAAATCTGATTGGTCCTCTCGGTTTGTCCATCCGTTTGAGGATGATATGCTGAACTAAAATTCAACCTCGTTCCCAAAGCTTCATGCAATTTTTTCCAAAATCTGGAGGTAAATTGAGAACCTCTATCCGAAACTATCTTCTTCGGTACTCCGTGTCGACACACAATATGCTCCATGTATATTTTGGCCAATCGTGCAGTTGTATACTTGGTCTTCACAGGGACAAAATGAGCTGACTTGGTTAAGCGATCCACAATTACCCAAATTGAGTCATACCCGGACTGAGTACGTGGTAACCCAACTATGAAGTCCATTCCAATCTCTTCCCACTTCCATTCCGAAATCTTTAATGGTTGTAATAGTCCAGCTGGCCTTTGATGTTCCACCTTGACTCGTTGGCACACATCACACAATGCTACGTATTCAGCTATGTCCTTCTTCATGCTATCCCACCAATAGCAAGTCTTCAAGTCTTTGTACATCTTTGTACAACCAGGGTGAATTGAGTAAGGCGAGTCATGTGCCTCCTTTAATATTGTCTCCCGAATATGCTTTACATTAGGCACAATGATCCTCTTTCCAAGCCATAAGGTACCATGTTCGTCTTCATCAAATCTGAATTATCTCCCTTCCTCGATCCTTTCCTTGATTTCCTTGATCTCTTTATCTGCGGTTTAGGCCTCTCGAATTTCTTGCTCCAAGGTTGGGTTTAATTCCATCATCTCCATCTCATTTACAAACCCGAGGTTCAACCGTTCAAACTCCTTGCATAACTCGAATGGTAACTCTCGAACCGTGAGTTGATGACTTACTCCTTTTCTACTCAAAGCATCGGCCACTACATTGGCTTTTCTCGGATGATAGTTGATCCCCAAATCATAATCTTTGATGAGCTCCAGCCATCTTTGTTGCCTCAAGTTCAGATCCGTTTGTGTGAAAATATACTTCAAACTCTTATGATCCGTGTAAATTTCACACCTATGTCCAAGAATATAGTGTCTCCAAATCTTCAATGCATGTACCACGGCTGCAAGTTCTAAATCATGTGTTGGGTAATTCTACTCATGTTTCTTCAATTGTCTTGACACATAGGCGACCACTTGACCTTCTTGCATAAGCACACATCTGAGTCCTTGTCTTGATGCGTCGTACAAATCCAAATTTCTTGCTCACGTCTAGTAATACCAGCATCGGTGCAGTTATAGATCTCTTCTTCACCTTCTCAATGTTGTCCTAGCAAGATAGAGTCCATTTGAGAAGCTTTCCCCTTGTTAGCAACTCAGTCATGCACTTCACTACGTTGGAGTAGTCCTTGATGATTGGTTAGCTTTGACATTTATTGTGACGCATCAACTCCAATGCTGACTTCCTTATCACCTGTCGATTGCTTTGTCCTTGTGGCATATTGGACCACTCCACTATACTTCCGTAGTCAATCCATTCCAAGTGTCATGTCCAATCCTTGTGAATCCAAAACAATAAGGTTGGCGAAGGATTCTACCCCCCTTATTCTAAGGCTTACTTTTGGACATACTATATTTGTCCTCATCTCTCCTCCAGGAGACTTAACCAACAGAGTAAACTTCGTATGAGAGATAGGCAAACTATACTTGGCAACATACTTCGATGCAATGAATGAATGTGATGCTCCAGAATCAAATAACATAGTCGCGGGGTTGGAGTTGGCGAGAAACATACCAATGACCACGTGATCCGCTTGTTGAGCATCCTCCGTAGAGACATGGTTCACGTTGCCACGAGCAAAGTTCTGCTGTCCACGGTTTCCTTGTGGCTGTCCTCCATTGGGTCTTGGGTTTTGCCTCGGCACATTGCTTCCTTGACCAAGGCCCGACTTAGGACATTGATGCGCAAAGTGTCCAGCTTCTCCACAAGTATAGCACTTCTTAACTCCACCAGAATTGTTGGGGCGAGCTTGGTTTTGAACATTGGCTCTGGGAAAATCAGCACGAGGCGCATAAGGCATTGGAGGCCTAGGTGCTTGCATGACAGGGCGCTGCTGCACAAACTGAGTTGGGCGTGGTGCAAATCCAGGGCGTTGAGCAGGCTCAGAAGAACTGAAGTAAGGCGCATTGGGCGGTGCTAAGCGACGGCGCACATTACCTCCTTGTTGCTGTCCTTGATACGGCGCCTTCCTCTTGATTTCTTGCTCCACCTCACGGATCTTGTTCTCAACCACAATTGCTTTGTCCACAAGTTTCTGAAAATTGGCATAATCGCAGTTGAGTAGTTGCACTTGGATCTCATTGTCCAAGCCCCTCATGAACAAGTATTGCTTCCCGGCTGTCCCGACTAACATCCTCAGGTGCACACCTTGAGAGTTGAGTGAATTTACTGAGATATTCACTCACGCTTGATCTTCCTTGTCTCAAGTTCTCAAATTCTTGCCTCTTCAAGATCATAACACCCTCGGGCACATAATGAGAACGGAAGTTCTCTTTGAATTCTGCCCAAGTGATCCTCTCTTGATTCTCATGAGCATTGCAATAAGCATCCCACCAATCTGCAGCTGCTCCAACAAGTTGATGAGAAGCGAACAGGATCTTCTCCCGGTCACTGCATTGGACAATGGCTAGCTTCTTCTCCACAGACTTGAGCCAATCATCAGCATCCATAGGGTCAGCAGCTTGAGCAAAGGTTGACGGTCTAGTCCTCATAAACTCTCCCAATCGGTTATGACGAGGTGGGGGTGGTGGTGGAGGCATGTGGGGCTGATTGTTGATGTTATTGCCAGCCTGTAGCTGTCCCATTGTCTGTATCATGGTCTGCATGAGCTGGTTCTGCATAGCCAGTAGCTACTCAATATTGATAGCTCCATGAGCAGGTCCTTGTCCAGTATTGTTCTGAGGTACTCCATGGTTCTCCTCCTCACCATTGACATCCCTCTGATTGCGAGTCCTCACCATCTGAACGAGAGCAATAGGTAAGAATTAAGAAACGTCCCCAACTATATGCATCAAGGGATATGAAGCTAACCAACTAGCTATACTAGCCTAGGTGGACTTGGCAATGCTAAAGCATCCCAAAATTCTCTATTAAGCACACAAGCAAACAATATATATATAGCAAACAGCAAGCCAACAAAATCAAATCGATTCCTGGGTGCTCCTATGTGCTCTAAAGTGTCCATTCTATCTAGGCTGCATCCTACGGTCAACCTGTGGCTCTGATACCAATCTGTGATGCCCGGTTCCGAAAACTGAACCAAGCTAACGCATATGTGTGTCCAGGATGTTCGACACACATACACGAGTGCAATCACAAAAGAGTATACAGAAAATTACCACAGAACAAGATTAACTATCAAATTTTATTACACAAACCATATTATCCTCGAATACAAACTCTAATGAATATTAATGACAAGTTCAACTAATGCAGTGGAAATAAACTAATTAAACAACTAAGCAAACTAAGCATAAGCAATAGGGTATATATGCGCAGCTCCAACCAACACCACAGGCAAAGCTGACGGTAGACACGGCCTAGGACTCCGCATTATCACCATTAAACTCCCAATCCTGACCTGCAACTGTTGGCGGGGGGATTGCAAGAGTGAGTACATGTCGTACTCAGCAAGTGTGGAAAGTATGACATGTGGCTGATTCAAATGACGACAATAATAATGGCTAAGTGCTGAAAAGTACAGTAAAACATTTGAAAAGCAATATATTAGATGTATGTGAAGTAAACCCATCATAATCATAAATAATATCATAATACCAGTCCATAATTCACCATCCTCATCAATAATTCCAGATTTCACCATTGCCAATAACCATATTCAATACCAGAAATTTAAATCCATAACCGTTACCAAACCATAACCATTCCAATACCAATTTCCCTCTAATCATGGAAGTTGTCCAGGTGCTCATAATTGGGAGCACGGCTATCATGATAGTTTTAATTAACTTTGCAGAGTTTGTACCTCTTTACCCACGTGTTCGTGATTTCATCACCTTTCGGCGACTAAGAATCTCCCTTATGCCCATGACCCGTCGGTCATATTACACACTTCCATTGGTGTGTGGCTAAGAGATCACAAAATAGCTTTTACAAAGGGATTACTAGCCTATTTAGACCCCACTGAGGTTTCACCGGTTGCGATGCCTCCAACTGAGCACATCTTCAACCAAGGGCCCCCTCTTGAGCCATTCGGATCCCAGGGTAGTCCCACCAATCATCAACAAACCCAATCCGACTACCCCTTCCCCGAGCATCCACAATGGTCCAAATAGCACTAGCAAAGCCGTAATTAATTAGCTATGCCGCACCCATACTTGGCCTCGTGGTGGCACTGTAGTCCTGGCTTATTCTCGCATGAACCGGTCCTTAGATCTAAAGCAAGAAAACCACCATAACATCCAACCCATCCAAATACCAGGCTTGCTTAGATCACCCATCATATTGACCAGTTCATATTAACCATAATATCATTGATGCATAATTAAATGTGTAGTGTTGTTTGCCATCCCAATAAATTAAGCCAAGCAAAAAGGTAAAAAGCCCATCCCGACGCTCTACCATAAATTCCAGGTGACAAGGGTGGTTTAACAAGTCTAGTAAACTTCCTACCATAGGATTCCCATCAAATTGACACAAGCATGCAGTTTGCGCGGCCGGGCGGCGCACGTGGAGGCGGCTGGCGTGGGACCGGGGACGGCGGCGCGTGTCGCGCTGGAGCTGGAGCTAGGGCGAGCGCGCGTTCTGTCGCTGGCTGGGCCGGTCGGGCGGCCTGGCCGGCGGTTGTTTTTGCTTTTGTTTTTTTTCTTTTTTTTTCTTTTTCTCTTTTTTTATTATATTATTTATTTATCTATTTTATTCTTTATATTATATATATATTATTATATTATTATTTATGTTTTATTATTTTTATTTATCTTATTTATTTTATTTATTTACTTTTTATATATATTTCTTATTATATATATTATTTATTTATTTATATATATTTTTTTATTTGTTTCTTTAGGTTTCCCCAAATATATATATTTGTTTTATATATTATTATTATTATTTTTATATTTATTCCCTAATATATGTTTTACATTATTATTATTATTTTTCCTTTGCTACTCATATTTGTATATGTATATTTTATGTTTTATCATTTCTCTTTTATTTTACTAATGTTTAATGCATGAATACGTATGCAATGCATGATGCGAAAATTTAGGGTGTTACAACGACATAGCCTGCGGGGCGTGCGGTGAGGTAGTTTGCGCACCACGCACCAGCAGAACCCTGCATTTGCTGAGCTGCAAACAGTGTCTTCTGTTGTTCGGTTATTTCGAGTAAACCAAACTTTCCTTCAATGGTGCAGAGCCAGTTGTCCGCCTCCAAAGGTTCGTCGGCCTCTCTGAAGACCGGCGGATGCGTCGATGCAAAATCTGAGTAGGAACTCGGATGTGACTGACGTGGCCCATCAGCATGTTGCCCCCCTTGACGAGACGAGTGTTGTACAAGGGTCCGCAACAACTCGGTTTGCTCATCGCGCGAGCCGAGTAATGCTGCGAGAACCTCCGCGAGACTTCTGGGAAGTGTAGGTGGAGGTGGTTGCGTCGGAGGCGTGTTTTGCCCCGAGGGTGGTGTGTCATCCCCCTGCCCTCCACTTGAGCCTCCCACTTCTGTGGCTGTTCATGTACGCACCATGCTGCAATACAACGATTTACCCCATAAGTCTCATTGCCCCAAGTTCATCCTTCCATATAAATAGTAATGCGGTAGACCACGATAGATAATATACAACATCAGCATATATTGATAAAGTACAAGCTTTATACAAGACATATTATCTCTGACCAAGTTTACAGTAGTAAACTCCAAAATGATGGACTCCCACTATAGAAATACACCTCTACTATACTTGGTCCCCATGAGATGTCGTACACATCTTGCCATCTTAGACATAAACACCACTACTCTTAATATGACACAAACATGGTCACAAAATAAAAACACGAGCAACTATTAAACTATATGTTGCCCCGTGTCGGCAGAAGTGCTGCCACATCCCACTTCAATACGTCCTACTCGACGTATTCAAGTTCCTCGGGATCCTCTTCTTCTTCTTCGTCATCTGAAGGCAATTGTTCACCCATAATTAGTGGTATGTTATGGGCCGGTGGATACACCACTGGTTGTAATTGTGCCTCGGTCTTAATTAGATTATCCTGCAGTTCTCCTGCCTCATACTCCCAATTTTGAGTTGTCTCAATGGCGGTGTCCCACTCTTCAGTGACTACTAACAGCTGCTCTTGCTGTTGTTGCACCTCCAACTGACTTGCTTGCAGCTCACCACGAGCTTGCTGTAGTTCAGTGCGAGTCTATCGTTGTGCGGCACGAGCTTTCCATAGACTAATGCGAGCATAATGCAATTGACTCTTGCACTTATCTAGCCAGTGATTTGCTGCAGCTATGAGCGAGCGTAGACCCTCGTTGATATAATCAAGGGTATCACCCCGCTCTGTCGCTTCCCGCAAGGCTTCGACTTGTTCCAAAATAATGGTGCCTTGCGTAGCAACTACCATATTGGAAGCAGCCGCATATGTCCCAAGTGTCATCGAGGTTGTGTCGCCATGTGGTGTATAGGCAGCAATCATACGACGTTGCCACTCAAATCCGGCCATACCACGGACTGGAATAAGGGTGAATTGAGTCCCTGCCATAGCATCTTGATGAAGCTCACAAAGCTTCATAAGTGCTTCGCCTGCAGCGATTGCCCAAGTGTCCTCTAACTGAGCCCCCTCGATGGTAACCGAGAAAGAAGCCCATCCATATTGACATGGACTAGCCGGTATGTCTACCAAGATGGTGCACGGCCGAACACCTCTGTTGATTGTTTCCCTACCCCAATAGCATGGCATCTCGATGAAGCCAAACTGCTGGAGCACTTCTCGTGGCATACTTGGGAAACCCGGATGGTTAGCGCAAGCGGAAAATACCCATCCGTCCGGTAGCAGCATCCTCACTTCTGTCATCTGTAAAAAGAATACTGGAACAATGAGAAGGTTCCCAACTCTCAACAGTTTTAAGAAAATTTAAAACTGGAGCTGTAATCACAGTCTGTTCCAGCTGACCTCCCTGTATAAATCCCACAGTTTCATACAGGAAACGTCAGATCCAAGTGTTGGGCTGAATACAGAAGTTGTAGTATACTTCCCAAAATTTCCAGATTGTACTCATACAGCTACAAGTGAGCTAGGAAATAGAATCTATACAGGTTTTAAGTTGACCCATATTTTCTGGAAATTTTGACAGAACCTCCCCTGTATATGTAGTGATGTCCACAATTTATACAGGGATATCATGACAATATTTTGAGGTAATGACAAAATAAACTTTGTATAGAATCAAGTTAAAAATCCAAAAGTAAAAGAGTTACCCCCTGAAAAGTTGGTTATACCGGTATTGCGCGCGAATTCACAAATAGGTGCAAACTGTTCCAAGTTCTAGACTGCCAGAACCAAGTTTGCGAGAAATGGAATTAGACATCTCTATACCCAGAATAAGATCATGAATGCAAAATAAAGTTGATAGAGGACTTCCTAAGATTTCCAGAAATGTATATATGTGACTATGTCACTATTGTGGATTAAAAGTTATAACTATCCAAACTAAATAGTTGAACTGACTGGTTTGCACCAGAAGTCCTGCAGTCCACTGTTTTGACTTCCAAATTTCATTTGACTCAAATTCGAATATGTAAAAATACTAAACATAAAACCTGTAGATATGCCTCTGCCCTTTCCATACATGTGTCACAATAAGGCAGAAGAGGTTCCTACAGTGAGTTAGGGCAACATTTCTGGAACTGGTACAATGGTTGGGTCGTCTGGAGCAGTTTTAGTATACTCTAAATTTCAACAGATTATCAAACTCTTCTGCCCTGATGGTCAACAGAAAATTTGTAGAGGTCGTCACGATCTTTCTATCCATATATGATACCCTTATGTTATATATATGATAACCAAGATTACAACCCGGCGAAGTAGAGCCAACTTCTGCCAGAAATCAAGAATCTTGATTCTATCTACCTTATCGAGTCGGAGTCCCTTTTTACGGAGTCCAAACCTACCAGCATCTGATATTTGGACTTTCCAAAACATTATGCATCCATTCTGTCGTTGGGGATGGTCTAGCATCATGTTTGATACTGACGGTACTACATATCTCACCAAAGAAAATTATATCCGGTATATCCGATTACGTCTATAGGTGGTTCCTATATCGTTCTCTCGCAAACGGTTTCTACACGGTCTTCTACATAGTCAAAGCTGCAAAAGACAAATGATCCCCTTTCACACTTTCACACCTCAAGGGCGGTACGGGGAAGCACCACAGGCAGTCACAATAATACATATGAAAATAAATGCATACGACTCTGGTGTGAGTCGCCCTCGAGCGAGGTCATGTCTCGAGGTACATGGCTGTAAATACGTCTGTACAGCAAAGACTCCCGTACGATCCGGCTTATACACGTTCGGGCATACGTGTTTCGCATGCTCCCATAGAACATGAATGGTTCTAGAGAGGCATACTATCGGGTTATACACCACCCGACGAGGGCTCCCACTAACTTTGAAGCACGCTGGGGTACTGCGTGTCATAGGTTCTCAGAAACATTGAAAGCTTCAGAGACTCCTATTAACTTCCCGTGCCAAGCCACGGAAATTTTACATACCATTTCTCGTATGCTGAATTTACTGAGATTGATCCGCTCTCGGTGGCGTACCTTACCTCTTACCTGATGTCGGGGCGTCGTTACAAAATATAATAACACATAGTTAGTTTACCACCTTTATATCTTATACTAATAATACTCCTTATAAGGGCATATAGCTAATTCCTCACTCAGATCCTAATTTTTTTGAAAATATGTTCTTTTCAAGTACACCATTCCCAATGATGCTCTGATACCATGTCTGTGGGGACCGGAATCCCGACATCCGAAGGATCTCATTGGGTGGTGTCCTGCGATGTGACACCCAACAGTATACAAGAACAGAACGAGAATAAAACACAAGACGAAGTCTTTTATTTATCTTACAGCGGAAGTTTTACAATACTAGCGGAAGGAAAGAAATATATATATCATAGCTACGCTCTCAGCACTAGCTATGCAAAAGCAAAGTTATCCATGCCCTGGATACTTTGCACTAGCAACATGCGAATCATGGCGGCGTGCAGGGTTCCCATTCGGCTGTATACCCTGGAGGGGATGCAGCCTCACCATCGAACCCTTCATCAATTGTATAACCTGCAAAAACTTGTTAACTGCAAATGTGAGCATAAGGCTCAGCAAGATTAACCCGTCTCACTAGACATATGCAAGGGTGGATACTAAGCATAGGTAAGGTGAAGCATAAACGACTCGCCTACAAGTGCATCCTTATAATCAGGTTTTAAGTAGCAAATGACATTCTCCAAGCACGGCACATCATGGACTCCACAATCAAACAAGAAACGCTTTGCCGATGATATGACATGCCCAGAGCACATAATGCTATTACAGCTAAAGTATGGGGAAACTGTAAACTTTAATGTGACTATCTCTAAATCATACAAGGTTGCAAAGCAATTATAATTCAATACAATATATTTTTCTTACTTCTTTAGTATTTACTACGTCATGGCGCAGTGAACAATTGGTACTCTATTACCGCGAGGGACGGTGATTGCAATCAGGACACACCCGGACAACACGACACATACGTCGTTCAAAAGTGTCAGCGAGTACACCTGTACCTACATAACACCTCAGTACTAGGCGTATATGGCCACCTTTCACAAGAAACCCGAACGTCGAGCCCATCTCACCTCCGCAAATAGAAGGTCTCTGCACGGAACACCTCATGTGTCCGCCGACCGATTTACACCTTACTGTCCTCAACCCACCCCTATCGATGGTGAGTTAATGGGCCTCGACACCCCAGTTATCGAGTTACATCAGTTTACTGGATTCCATATGTCCATTATGTCGCCGGTACAATTCAAGCTTGTCCGAAGGGGCCGCATACAGACGGGCCTTAACTGACCAGTCAGAGCTACGCGACCAAGACCACGTCTTGTCGCTTCCTATCCATCTCTGACCGTTCTCGAGTTTTAGATGTAACAGTTATTTCCTATAAATGTTATCCCAGTGTAGATGCGTGTAAATTTCTATCTCGCGAGTATATTCCAACTACTCGACTTCTACCGGTTTACCTACTACATTAGCATAGCAATTCTACACGTTGAGTGATTAACCTACCCAGTTAACCAATGGGATTTTTGGGTCATGCATCTAGAGTTTTCAATCATCCCAAACATAATGCACAATTCATATACTACTCATCATAGTGATAAATCAAAATTTTATAAACGACTTAAATGCAAACTGGGGCTTGACTGGTTGCAGGTCAGAGTCGGGGTTAATATCTGGAAGGTGCTCTTCCAAGGCTTCTGGTTCTTCCTCGACTTTGGTCACTATACGATATGCATATAACATGTATATGAATGACTTTGAAAAATAATTATTACCAAGACCATAATTTAATCTATGGTGATCATTATATGATAGGGACCTTAATTGGCTTTGGAACTTTAATGGTAGATACTAGGGAATATGATAGAAGCACTTGCAAAGAACAGGAGATGATCAAAGTATATTGTTGTCCCTAAAATTATGGCAATTAATAAACTTCCAAGAATTTTAGAGAAGAAACTGTAGCTTGAACATAGCTGCCAGTTGATAATCATGATAGAGGAAGTTGTCCTGGTTCTAGAAAAATTTGTTTCATAAATTTCTAAGCTTTGGTGAAGGAGTTATTGAATTTCTAAGTTGGCAAGAATTTCTGGAATTATCTTATAATTGAATTTTTAGCTTTTTAATTAATATTCAGTTTGTAACTGAATTAGGACTAGGATAGTAGGTCAATTAAATCCAAGATTTTTACAGGATCTAGTGTGTGACTAAAGGAAGGTTCATTCCAAATTTGTTACATAACAAAGCAACTGAACATCTGTAAAAATTCAATAACTGATAAAGGTAATTGAATTATACAAAGGGTTATACAGGTGCAATGGCCCCCAAACTATTTCTGGTAGTCAAGAAAAGGACAATGCATTTTATGTGAATTTTGGGGATTTTTTCAGTGGCAAGTTCATCTGGAAAAATTGCATTTGCATTTGGGAAGATTGTTTTATACAGAATTTAACTGTGAGTTTCACAGAACCTAATTGGTACTGATAGAAACTAGAGCTCAAGGGATTTCAAACATAATTTGTTTTAATATTTTTGGAGCATTCTACAGAGAGATATTGATTTTTAAACTTTGGAAATGGTTCTGCACCAAAGGGGAAATTTCAACTTTTAAATTTGGCGCCAGGGCCCACTGAATTTAAAATCATCCAAACAGGGGCTAGCCACACTGGGGGTTATAAAGATTTCCACGTGGCTGCACTAAATCCCTAGCCACAGACTGATCCGGTGCCTTTTTCACTTGCTGGCAAGTGGGACCCGCGAACCTGGTCGTCTTCAACCTCAGTCCACGGCTCGGGCGGCAGCGTTCTCACCGGCGCGCGGCGGCGCTTTTGTTGGCGATGACTTCCGGCCCACGGGAGGCCTCGGGACTCGCCGCTCCACCATATTTTTGCATGGGAAACACGATGGACCAACTCCCGACGGCGAGGGGTGACCGGAAAACCATTCCCGACGACGACGACGGGTGTTAGGGTTTCGGTGAAGTGGAGACCCTCGATTCCCTAGCTAAATCTCTCGTTTGAAAGCTCGAGAAGCATCGTGGATGCATGGGAAAGGTCTTAAGAGGCTCTAGAGCTCGTGCCATAGCCGGCAATACCAAAGTCGACGATGAACCGAGCTCTAACAATGGCGGAAGGGGAAAACTCGAAGAACTTACTAATTAGTTGATGGTTCTTTCTGATTTCTGGAGGGAAGGTGCGCTAGGCTACATAGATCATGTCATCTAACTGGATCAAAGAGATTTTGTGCATACAATCGGAATTAAACCGACGATCTAGCCTCAATGTTATAAAAGTGCTTCGGGATTTTAAGGAATACAGGAGCTAGGATACACGATAGGAATTCAAGCTTAACCAGAAGCTGCACGAGGTCGTTGCGCACCTTTTTGCTATAGACTGTAGAGGATGATGATG
The DNA here is from genome assembly GCA_036927565.1 of Tuctoria greenei. Taxonomy (NCBI): domain Eukaryota; kingdom Viridiplantae; phylum Streptophyta; class Magnoliopsida; order Poales; family Poaceae; genus Tuctoria; species Tuctoria greenei. The sequence goes on from JAYESD010000006.1 coordinate 124,796,079, forward strand.
CTTGTATCGACGGCGAGGCTGCGTGGCGTCGAGCGGCACGGAGGTGATCACAACGGTGATGAAACAGAGCGGTGCAGTGAAAAGTGAATCGGTGATGTACTTCGGCCGACGGGGGGGTGGCTTTATAGCCTTCACCGCGGTAGATAAGGACGCAGGGGGGGGCAGCTGGAGGTGACCGACGGCGCGCTGGCGGCATGCAGCGTCGCGGTGTCGCCCGGGGAAAGAAAACAGAGGCGGTGAAACGGTTTCACCGACTGACTTGTGGGCCCCACCTCTCTCCCTTATCCCTTCCTCTAAATTCTAGCTTAAACATTGTCCAAAAATTCCCAAAATTTACAGGTAGGCTAAGAAAAATATGGGGAATCCAATTCTGCAATCAGATTTCAATTTTGACATAGTTTGCATAAAATTCAAATTCAAATTTGAATTCAAATATGTGTATAAACCTTATTGAAATAAATAGTATCTGAGGTCCATAAATCTCCAAACTTTGAAACGAAGTCACCTGAACCATAAAAGGCCTTAGGAAAAATTGGGGTTGATTTGGGCAAAGTTTAGTGTAAAGCTAAATTTGATGTCGACGCGAAATGAATCCTTTGTACGTGTCCAAACAAATGGAAGATGTACATCAAAATCTTAATATTTTCTGAGAAGCTATTTAGATATTTAAGAGTCCAAGGAAAAATTTGGAGCTTGGATTTGAATCTTTTTGGCAGGGCCTAATATGCATAGCAACATAATCAAATTACATTTGTTTTGATTTTTATATTGCTGCCATATAATTTGCCCTAGCCATTGCAATCAATAACTTCCCAACTTTGTAGAAAGGTTTATTCAAAATGTTCTAGGGTTAGGGTGAAGTCCAGTCCTCATGTTGATAAGATTTATACATGAGTAGAAAGAAAACTTTTTAGTGAGGTCAAGTTAATGTGCACAATTATATTAACCTCCATTATGTTTGATAAACCACTTGTAGTTGAACTTCACATAAAAGGAAAAAGTGGGATTTTACATGTGAAACCTTGAGCAACCAATCTAGCCTTATTCCTAATCACAACCCCGTCCTCACTTTATTTATTTTTAAACACCTATTTAGTTCCAATTAAAGTGTGATCTTGAGGTGGAGGTACAAGTTTCCAAACATTATTTCTTTCAAAATTTTCTAACTCTTCTTGCATGGTAATAATCCAAGCTTCATTAGTGAGTGTGTGTGATATATCTTTGAGTTCAAAAGAAGCAACAAAAGCAGAATGAGCATGAGAATTGGGGTCGGAAAACCTGGATCTTGTAACTCGTTCATGCAAGCTTCCATTTATCTATTGCGAGGGATGATTCTTGTAAATCCGTAGGGGAACAGATGTCTCACAAGCTTCTTCTTCATCAGGTTCATTGCAGATTGATGAGCTTGTGGCTTGTGGATGGTCAAGACCAGTAGAGATGGTAGTCGGAGCTTGTTCAAAGTTCGGAGTTGGACACATGCTAGCTTCGGAACTATTAGGCAATATCACTTACTCTTCTTCTTCTTCAAAAATACCCTCCTCCTGAGGATATGGATCAGGACCTGCAATGTTCGAGCTAGTACCTGGGCTAGCTTCATCAAAATACACCTCACAAGTCTTAACAATTTTGTTAGTGTAGCCTCTAGCATGAGATGGATAACCAAGAAACATGCCATCAATGGATCTAGGTTGAAATTTATCAATATTACCATGTTTCTTAACAAAGAATTTGCAACCAAAGACCCAAAAGTGTGTAACACTAGGCCTATGTCTAAATTGAAGCTCATATGGTGTTTTACCTAACTTATTATGTAATAAAACAAGATTTGAGACATAACAAGCGGTGGCAATTGCCTCAGCCGAAAATATTTTAGGCGTCTGATATTCATCAAGCATAGTCCTAGCCATCTCAACTAAGGTTATGTTCTTTCTTTCTACAACACTGTTTTGTTGAGGTACATATGGTGAAGAAAATTGATGATATATTCCATTTTCAGCACAAAAGTGATCAAAAGATTGATTTTTAAATTTGGTTCCGTTATCACTTCTAATTGCTTTTAAAGATCCTAGGTGATCAATTGATAATCTAAGAAATAAAGTTCTAAAGTGACTAGAAGCTTCATTATTAGATGCCATAAAGTAAACCAAAGAGTATCTAAAATAATCATCAACAATCACAAGAACATACCATTTACCTCCGAATGATTGAACATGTGAAGGTCCTACAGTGTCAAGGTGCAAAAGTTGACCCGGTTCAGTTGTCATGATCATTGTGAGAGGAGTATGTGAACCTGAAACCATATTAGCATGTCTACAAGAAGAGCACACAATTTCTTTGTCCCCTTTAAGCTTAGGCAGCCCACGTATGCGATCAAGAACACTAACATGCATTAGATGATCAAAGCCTACGTGACCAAGTCTACGATGCCAAAAATATAAGTCATTTGAATCATTAGCAACTAGACACATATTCTTAGTGGAAGACATATCAAAATTAACTTTAAAAACTCTTCCAAACCGAGACATGTTAAAAATAAGCTCACTATTTGAATTTACAACTTTGCAGGAATTTTTAGTGAAAATAATTTCTAGATTTTCATCTAGCGGTTGTGAAATAGAAAGCAAGTTGTATTTCCAATTTTTAACAAGTGTCACATCCTTCAAAGTGTAGTGATCATTTACTCTAACCGAAGTCTTAGCAATTATAGGAGTTGAAGAATTATCGACAAAAGTAACATTCTCTACACGTGACACAAAAGAGAGGGAGGAGATCCATTCTTTGTTACCGGTCATGTGGCATGAGCAACCTGAATCCACAATCCAAATGTTCTCCTTCCTCAAGCGTGTAACCTACATAAAAGAACAATACGTTGATGACTCAATACTGGGGTTAGTCAAAAGGCATTTAGGAATCCAGTACTGAGTCATACAACATGCAGCAGGAAAAACATGCAAAAGCTAAGATAAAACAGCAGGTTTATGAGTCAAAGTTTGAGATTTTTTGTTCTTACTTTTTTATCACAAAAATCAGTTGCTCAGGAGGCAAAAATAGAAGGTCCGGAGGTAACGACAAAAGGTCTAGAGGTAAACTTTGAATGTTTTTGACTCATAACAGCAGGTTGCATGTTCCTGACATTTGGTTTAGTATGTGCAGCAAATTTTGCATGAGACTTATAAGATCTAGCTTGCAATCTTTCCTTTTTATGTTATTTTGCTAGTCTATAACAAATATCTATGACATTACCATCTCTACCACAATAGGTACAATGAAATTTAACTTTGTGTTCATGTCTAGATGAGCATGCAGTATGTTTTTTTAACCCGAATGTGAAAACACTCCTGCAGATTTGAAAACCACTTCTTTTTGTTTAATAATTGTTTTAATCAAACCACTTCCTAATGACTTTATAATTTTGGGTGGATGTGCTTTAGCATGAGCATGGGAATCAAAACCTAAACCAGTTTTATCATTGCAAAATTTAGAAGAATTTAACAGCAAGTTCAGATCCTTATTCCCATTACAAATCCTCTCTAGTGTCCTATTTTTGTTATCAAGTTCTTTAGACAAGTCTAGACAGTTTTGACATGAAGTTTTTCCTTTAAGTTTGCAGTCAGAACAATTTTTAACTTCATGAAAACGTAAAGCATTGTTCAATATAGAAATTTCATTCATAGCATCTTTTAGTTTCTTTTCAAGATCATTACAGGTAGAACAACACAAATCAATTGTAGAACAAGAAGCATATTTTAAGTTTTTGTCATTAAGTGCAGCAAGCTTTTTGTTCTTTTCAATATCTAACTCAATTTTATCAAGAGTGGAGGAGTGTGCACTTCTTAAGGAGGACAATTGTTCATATATTAAATAGCATGAGGAACAAGAATCATCACTAGGAATCAAGGTTTTCAAATTATTAAATTCAGATTCTAGTGACTCAATTTTAACAGCATTGTCCCTAAGATTTTTGTCCTTTTTCTTAACAATAACAGTTGCACGGGAAATAGCATAACACATTTCATCACAAGTAGGACATACCTCTTAGTTGTCACTGTTGTGTCCTGCATCCTCCATACTTGATCTTGATTTGCCCGCCATGAAACACAAGTTTGCCAGATCATCTTCATCTTCATCACTTCCAATGTCTACATCACTCGAGCCAAGTTCTTGAAGTGCGGTGATGAAACTGTTTATAAGTTTGCGTCCTGTAAAACCCTTCTTTTTCTTGTTGATGTTGCCAGAAGAGGACTTGACTTTATTCTGCTTTTCATCACGGGTAGAAGCACCTGAAAGGTTAGGGCATTCTGTACGAAAGTGTCATGTCTTACCACATTCAAAGCATCATTGAGGTCCGGAGCTTCCTCTCCTTCTAGTTCTCACATTTTGCAATGCTTTTGAGAACCTAGTAGAGAGAAGAGCTAGATCCTCCTCTGGAAACTCCTCAATCTGTTCAAGGATTAGAGAGGACAACAAAGCAAGTGTACCACAAGATGAATATTGACCGGAGCTAGGCATGTCACGTTGAGAAACAAAAGCAATAGACATGTTGGGGTTCTTACGTGATATTATGTCAATTTCATGAGTTTTTAATTTCGAGTAAAGCACATCTAAAGTAAGAGTACTCATGACAGTTGATTCACGAATGGATGTTACTTTTATCTCCCATATTGTCATGTCTAATGCACTAAGGAGTTGCCTAGCATTCTTAGCATCAGAAAAGTTTACGTTGACACTACGTAGATTACTGAGAATTTTATTAAATCGGGCAAAAAGTTGATCGATGGATTCAGCAGGTTGCATCTCGAAGCGCATGTATTCCTTTTTGAACATATCTTGTTTTACCTACTTCATTGTGTTGGAGCCTTCGTGATAATCACAAAGAGCTCTCCAAACATCGTATGCTGATCGGAGGTGCGCGACACGATCAAAGTCGCTTTGAGTGAGTCCCTGAATGATCAAGTTGCGGGTTTTGTTATTGTTGTCAACGTCCCGTAGATTCATAGCTGTAATTTGATCGTTTGGTGGCACTTCATAAGTTTTTATACCTTTTCCCATATCACAAAGTCTTGCGCCTGGATGAAAGCCTCCATGCGTGCCTTCCAAACATGAAAATCACTACCACTAAACACACAAGGTTTGGCAGAGTATTTTTTCATGATAATTAGTCAAAGCACGTGCAAATCGAAGAGATTAGAGCGTTGTGGCTCTTATACCAATTGTAGGATCAAAGAGCACGTGTAAAGCTACCAGAGGGAGCGGTGAATGGTAGATTAAAACTTTCAGCGGAAGCAACGAAACACTCCTTGGCAGAAAACTGATATGTTAAAGAAACCATGTGTGCAACTAACCTAAACGTGTTCAACTTTGACAAAACTAGTATATATTGTAGAGAATCAAGTCATGAAGACATCACAACAAGAGTCACGAAAATCCGTCTAGAGAAACTCAAGTTACGATCGAAAGATCGAACAAAGGTCAATCTGTCATATCCGAGAAAAATAGTTCCAGAACACTGCAAAAAAGATGTATATATCAGAAACCACAAATCCAATGACCGTGAAATTTCCACAGATGATAGAAAATCAAGTTGCGAAGACAACCCAAAAAGAATCACATCAATCAGATCTGTAAAACTCGAGTTATGATAAAACCACTGAAGCAAGGTAGTGTTGTGCAGAAACTCAATGAGAAAGATTTGAAGAAAACAAGTCGGACGAACAAGGCACAAAAGTTCCTTCAAACTATGAATTTTATTGATCGAAACATATGAGGAATATCCCCAAAGTCGTATACCATGAGCTCTGGCCTCCCTTTCTTATATAACCAGCCCTTAGGCCAACCCAAACCTAATTAGAACTCTAATCCTACTCAATTCACGAATCGAAACTTTCCATAACTGCTCAAGACTCTTCTATACGGAGATAGAAGCAATCTTAAGACTTCCAAACACCTTAGGAATGTAAGTATCCCACATTCCTAAAACAATTTAAATTCATGACCCACACAAAATCTTATCATAACCAACTCGATACTTTCCATATCTGATCCATAACCGACTCTGCCTCAGCCGAAGTCATCATCTGATACGATACGATCCTTCCAACCAGATCTTTCCTTCCATAACCCGTCTTCAGAACCATGTTGCCACGTCATGCACCGCATGCATACGTGCGAACACCTTCCTTCGACATCCAGCTTCCTTCATATGCACTGCCCTTGATTCAATCATCCTACGCGACCTCCTGACCCATTCAACCACAATTCCTCCAGAACATGGTTGTTGGAACCTCACCTCCTCCCTGAGACTAGTCCAAAGGATCCTGTCACCAGCCATGACTTGAACTCAAGCAACACCTGCACATGAACAAACAACCAATCCGTACGAGCCCAAATCCGTGACTTGACTCACGTTAGTTCCAAAACACAACACCTTACGTGAGCAGTTCACATAAGCGTGTTGCAAACCACAGTAAAATGATATCGACCATATCCAACCAAAACGCACCAAAAACTTAGCAAATGAAAATTAAGCAATCTTTCCAAGAATATAAAGAAAGTTCAAAACATTTCATAGGAAAACTAGGAACATTGCGATCAACCTCCGAACATTGCAAAAGCTAACCGGAGCTTGAACCAGAGCTTACTAAAGCTAGCAGGACCTAGCGTCAGAGCTAACCAAAGCTAGTTGGACCTAGCACCGGAGCTTACCAAAGCTAGTCGGACATAGAGCCATACTTTGCCGGAGCTACCCAAAACAAGCCGGACCTATCGTCGGACCTTGCTGGAGCTCGGACCTAGAGTCGGACCTTGATGATAAAGGTGTTTTGGTAGTATTCAAAACTTTTATCGCCATAGCCAATGTATTCAACACACATAGGTCTCACAATAAAGCAGTTAGGACAACCTCCCCCAAAACCAGTTGGGTAGTCCCTTTGCTTTCATCAGACTTCTAGCAGTTCCAACCATAGTGGCATTTTGACTTTCCACCACACCATTTTGCTGGGGAGAGTATGGTGCAGTGGTCTGACGCCTGACCCCTTGTTGTAGACAGTAATTGTGGCAATCTGCAGAAATGAACTTCCCTCCACGATCTGTCCTGAGAGTCCCAACCATCTGTTCATTCTGTGTCTCGGACAGAAGCTTGAACTTTTTGATGGCCTCCTCTGCTTGATCCTTGCTTTTCAGCAGAAAAACTGACATATATCTACTCATGTCATCTACCGAGAGTAAGAAACATGATTACCACTTGGAGTCTCAGGTGAAATCTTGCCACATATATCACCATGCACCAGTTCCAAAACCTTCTCTGCTCTGAATTCAGTTTGTGAAGGAAAAGAAATCCTCTTCTGCTTACCAGCCATGCATGCCTCACACAGCTGATCCACTTGACTGAATTCGGGTAAGCCCCACACCAGCCCCTCTCTGAACATTTTCCTCATGGTAGAGAAGTTCGGATGCCCAAGTCTTGAGTGCCAAGCCAACTCTTCTCCACTGATAGCAAGGCATACAAGTTTTGTCAGTTCCACGGAGAGATGGTAAAGACGATTTGGACCCCTAAACACCTTAGCCAGAAGACTCCCACTGGATTCTCGAATTGTAATTATTCCCCCACTAATCATCACCTTATATCCTCATCGATCCAGTTGGCCTAGACTCACAATGTTTGCAGTGAGCCGAGGAATATAGTACACATCTGAAAAATATCTATGCTCACCATTTCTGCAAGCAAACATGATTGAACCACATCCCTCAATCTTGGCCACTGAATAATCGCCAAATTTGACAGTACCACTAACCTTCTTGTCAATCTCCACAAAAGAAGTCAGTGAGCCCGTCATATGGTTAGTGGCCCAGGTGTCCAGAATCCACTGCTTGGCATCTCTTTCCTCATTCTCTTCTCCCAGCTGTACAAAAACTTCTTCTTCTCTGATCTGAACAAGTGTGTGACCTGGTGCTTGAGACATAAGAGACACATCTTGTGTCACCACACCTTCAGACAGCGCACACATCAGAGATGCTTCCTCCTCCTATACTGCATGGGCTTGCTCGTTCTTCTGCTTGGATTTGCAGTCATGACCCCAATGTCCATGTTTTCCACATTTTCGACATTGGTCAGCAACCACCAGTGCCCCATTCGCTGATGAGCCACCTCCACGGCCACCTTTTCCTCTGCCTCCAGAACGTCCTCTACCACGACTTCACGCCACCTCTGTCGGCTCCTCCACGCCCGGCTTGGCTCTCACCTTCACGCTGCTTCCTTCTTGCATCTCATTCTTCCTCAGTGAGATACAACTTTCCATCGTGTTGTATCATCGACGTTGGTGTCTCAAAAGCATCCTCGGCCGCCTTTAGCCTCCTCGTTGCATCTGCTACAGTGAGCATGGACACGTCGAGAAGCATTTCGATTGTCAGCACAATTTGGTGAAATCGTTGCGGCACACTTTGAAACAGCTTCTGCACGATCTTTGCCTCCTCTACTTCTTCACCCAGCGTCACCAGAGTTGCGGCCATCCCTCTTAGGCGCAGCGAGAATCCTTCCACGGACTCCCCGTCCTTGAACGCCGCCACATCGAACTGCCTCCGCAGTTGCTGTGCACTGGACTTCTTCAACCGATCGTCGCCGATGCACATGGTTTTGATGGTGTCCCATGCATCTTTCACCGTCGACTTCTCTGCGATCACTGCCACCATCTGCGACGGCACTGCACTGCATAATGCATCAAGCGCTAGCATATCGTCCTGCATGTCAATGTTCCCCGTCTCCACGATCGTCCAAAGCGCCTGAGCTCGCAGCTTCACCTTCATAAGAAGACCCATTTGATGTAGTTCATTTTTGTGAGGATGGGGTAGCTAGTCCCACCGGCCACCTCGCGAACCACATGCTGAATCACGGGTCCTTCCTTCAAAGTACAATCGTATCCCTTACTGTTGACCATGAGCGTGAAGCCGACTGCGCGATCCCGATTCCAGCAACAGTAGCGCGTCGCGATCGAGCCGCCTTCCTCGCTTGTCTCTGATGCCACTTGTGAACAAGGATTGTTAGAAATGAAGAGAGAGCCTAAAGATCAAATAGCCACTAAATCACTTCAAATTACATGGAGAAATCTGATTACAACATGAACACCAAGTGCTATCTCTCAAATAGCACAAGAACACTAATGATACCTTCTCCTACATCCTTGTGATTGCTTGACGATGCGGCCATCGAACCAACAAGGTGAGGCCGCAGGAAGAATGACGAGAGGCGTTTCCCCTTGTTCTCCTCTTGTTATTTTGATCGGATTCTGGGTGGATTAGAGTGTTCAAGTGTGTATGAGTGTATGCATTAGCCTTCCTTGATCATACACTTGACCCTCTTCTTATAGTTGACCAAGAGGCACAAGAGGGGGCCTCCCACCCTTAGGAATCATTGAGTCTCCCAATCAGAGACTCAAAATTCGGTGGGTCGCGTCCATTCAATTAGAACACATATCAATTTTGAGTTCAAATTGATAGTTACTGAAAAATCGGACTAGTCCGTATAGGGTCCGGACTAGTCTGGTTACCCTTACTAAACAATATCGGACTAGTCCAGTCTTAACCGGACTACTCCGGTACTTCCAACATTCTCCCCCTTGAACTCAAATTTGAAACTTACCAACTTACTTAATACTAAACTTAGTTTCCATTTTCTCATGCTTGACATATAGGGCACGACGCATCACAACAACCATTTATGTATTGTTGGACTCGAAGACCACAATACATCTCACACTTGAAAACGAACCTTACTCTTACTTGGCCCCTAAATATTTAGTGATCATAGGCTTTCCCTTAAACCCATGCCGGCTACGTGTTCACTGAACACGCTGGGTGGAAGACCTTTTGTTAGCGGATCTGCAAGCATACGCTTGGTACTTATATGCTCAAGACTTATGGTATGATCCTGGATTCGATCTTTCACAACATAAAACTTAATGTCGATGTGTTTGGCAGCACCACTTGACTTATTGTTGTGAGAGTAAAATACTACGGGCTCATTATCGCAGTATAACTTAAGTGGTTTTTCAATGCTGTCGACCACTCTAAGATCGGGTAAAAATTTCTTAAGCCAAACAGCCTGCCCGGTGGCCTCATAACATGCAACAAACTCGGCATACATCATGGACGATGCAGTGACGGTTTGTTTGGAGCTTTTCCATGAAATGGCTCCATTCGCGAGGGTGAATATATAACCTGACGTGGATTTCTTAGTATCCACACAACCCACGAAATATGAATCTGAATATTCCACTACTTCAAGTGGGTCTGACTTACTATACGTTAACATGAGGCCTTTTGTGCCTTGCACATATGTTAATGCTTTCTTAATTGCCTTCCAGTGATCAATCCCTAGATTGGCCTGATATCTGCCAAGCATTCCGGTCACATAAGCTAATCAGGGCGAGTACAGACTTGAGCATACATAAGGCTTCCGACAGCAGAAGCATATGGAACCGACTTCATTTGATCGATCTCATATTGGTTCCTAGGACACTGAAAGTTCCCAAACTTATCACCCTTGACAATCGGAGCAGGCGAAGGCTTACTCTTATGCATACTGTACTTTCTCAGTACATTCTCTAAGTATGCCTTTTGTGATAAGCCTAATACCCCCTTATTTCTATCTCGGTGAATTTCTATGCCCAATACATAGGATGCTTCACCAAGATCTTTCATATCAAAATTAGAGGACAAAAACTTCTTAGTTTCTAATAGTAGATTGACATCAATACTTGCAAGTAGTATATCTTCTACGTAAACCACAAGGAAAATAAATTTCCCGCTCTTAAACTTAGCATAAATGCAATTGTCCTCCTCATTTTCTTTAAACCCAAACTTTCTTATTGTCTCATCGAACTTGAGATACCACTGCCTTGATGCTTGTTTAAGTCCATAAATAGACTTTCTTAAGTGGCATCCCATATGTTCCTTACCCTTAAAAAAAACCTTTTGGTTGTGTCATATAGACGTTCTCATATAGATCACCATTGAGAAACACTGTCTTTATATCCATCTGATGTAATTCTAAATTGTAATTTGCAACTAATGCCATAATGATTCTGAACAAATCCTTACTTGAGACAGGTGAAAATGTCTCATTATAATAAATCCCTTCTCTTTGAGTGAAGCCTTTTGCAACAAGTCTCGCTTTAAACTTATCAATATTCCCTTTGGAGTCACGTTTAATTTTGTAGACCCATTTACAGCCTACTGTTTTGGCTCCATTAGGAATCTCAACTAAATCTCAGACTTTGTTTGTTTCCATAGACCTCATTTCATCCTTCATGGCTTTACGCCATTCAGATGATTGAGGACTTCTCATAGCTTCTTCAAATGTGGTGGGATCACCCTCCATTTGAATTGCCTCACTCAAATAGATCTCATAATCGTCCGGAATGGCCGATTTTCTTTCTCTTTGAGATCTTCTTAATTGCAAATTATCTTCATTTTGAGGCTATTGTTGCTCTTCATTATTAATGACAACGGGCTGAGAATGTTCAACCTCTCTTAACAATTCCGTTGTCAATGGAGAACTAACAACAGGTATTGAATCTTTACCAATAGGCACTGATGATTCAACAATAGTAGGTAATGAGAAATATGGTTCTTGAATCATAGGAGTGGGTACATAAACCCGCTTTTCTTCAAGATTAATTTCTTGTCTTATCGTACTCCCTCTGATCATGGAATCCTCTAAAAATACGGCATGTCTTGTTTCTACAAACTTAGTGTATCATTCTGGACAATAGAAACGATATCCCTTACTCTTTTCTGCATAGCCAATAAAATGGCAACTTACTGTCTTAGAATCCAACTTACCAATGTTTGGGTTAAACAATTTTGCCTCAGCGGGACAGCCCAATATATGCATATAACTTAATGAGGGCTTACGTCCTGTCCACAACCCATACGGTGTTTTGGGCACCGACTTAGTAGGAACCCGGTTTAGCACATGAATGGCGGTTTTTAATGCCTCCATCCATAAGCTAACCGGCAAATCTAATTGACTTAACATGGATCTAACCATATCCATTAGCGTACGGTTGCGTCGTTCCGCTACTCTATTTTGCTGAGGCTCGCCCGGTGTGGAATACTGGGCGACTATGCCATTTTCCTGTAGGAACCGAGCAAACGGTCCAGGAACTTGGCCATGCGGGGTATGACGACCGTAGTACTCACCACCACGATCGGATCTTACCACTTTAATCTTAATATTGTGCTGATTTTCAACTTTAGCCTTAAATATCTTAAATTTATCCAACGCTTCAGAGCGTTCTTTAATTGTATAAATATAGCCATAGCGAGAATATCATCTGTGAAGGTTATGAATGAATCAAAACCATCAACAGATATGATGGGAAATGGACCACAAATGTCCGTATGGATTAATTCCAAAATTCTCGCAGTGCATATGGCACCTTTCTTAATTTTCTTAACAAATTTTCCCTTAATGCGGTCTATGCATTCTTCTGAATCCGAAAAATCCAAATGGGGAAGAATCGATTGTGAAATCAATTGTTCAATTCCCCCCCTCGAAATATGGCCTAAGCGACAATGCTATAATTTCAAAGACATTTCAGAATCGATTCTCTTACGCTTACCCTGATGTGAGGAAAACTGATTGTCGCTTATAACATTAACATCGTCATGCATAGATAATAAGTATAGCATGTCTTGTCTTGTGGAAACACCAACCATCTTATTATCATACTTAACTACACATTTGTCTTTGCCAAACTGGCAAACATAACCATCATCATCTAAGCATGACACTGAGATGAGATTTCTACTTAAAAAGGGTACATATAATACATCCTGAAGTGTAAGTACAAAGCCATTTCTTAATACTAATAGATAATCTCCAATGGCGTTCACTTCAGCTTCATGGCCATCAGCAACTTTAATGGCCCTTTCCCCTCTTTCTAGGGTCCTCCTCATATTTAACCCCTGCAATGAATTGCAAACGTGCACAATGGCACCTGAGTCAATCCACCAAGAAGATGGTGTATAATCTAAAAGTAGGGATTCATCAACAAAGGTCACAAAGTCATTACCATTTTTGCAACACCATTTAAGGAAGCCAATGCAATCCTTCTGATGGTGACCTTTGTCTAAACAAAAGCGACACTGATCTTTATCCACTTTCACATCCTTATTGTAAGGATGGCTTTGTGGAAACTTACCCTTATCCTTATCATGGTGAGAAGAACCATGATACTTAAAAGATTGCTTAGAAGAATAATTCTTCTTAGCCTTACCTTTTCCCTTCACGTAATTAATAGCATCATAACCGTGAAGGGACTTAATCCTCTCTTCCTCTTGAACACACATAGCTATGAGTTTTTCTATGTTCCATAGTTCAGGTTGAGAGTTGTAGTTGATGACAAAAGTCTCAAATTCCTTACGAAGTGAGGCAATGATGAGATGCACAATGAACTCATCTTTAATCCCCAAATCCATAGGCTTAAGCTTTGTAGCCATATTTGTCATCCTTAAGATGTGATCACGCACACCACCTCCATGATACTTTTCAGTGACAAGCCTCTTGATAAGAGTGCTTGCAGTGGCCTTAGAAGAACCAGTAAACTGATTCTCAATCCTTTGGAGGTATTCAATAGCAGTTTCACATTCAGGGATTGCTCCCCGAATGGCCTCAGTGATAGTGCCCTTAATTACCATCAAACATTTCCTGTTTGATTTCTTCCACTTATAACAATCAATGTCATAAGCCAATAACTCAGTAGTATATTCCTTTGTCCTCACAGCAAAGGCTTCCTGAGTTTCTTCAGCATCTCTTACTGGTTCAACCGGTGCAACCGGATATGGAGTAGTGAGAGCCAAGTCTATCTCAGAGACTGCCAAAGCAATCTCCAACTTCTCTCGCCATCTCCCATAATTGCTTCCATTGAGTGGATCAATAGAAGCGACGAAACTCAGTGTTGAATTAGCATTGGAGGAACCTTCATAATCAAGAAACAAGAATCAAGAAGAATGCATAGATATTAACCACAAGAAAATGATGAGTTTTATCTTTCACTTTGGTTACTCGACTAAAACTCAACATTTGAGAATAACTAAAAATCAACATAGTAATTTATCTTTCGCTTTGGTTACTCGACCAAATTACTATGTTCTTACAAAAAGAATGTCATTAATACTTTTCATTTTGGTTACTCAGCCAATAATGACATTAAAACTTAACATTGAATAACAACTGAAATACATAGTAATTTATCTTTCGCTTTGCTTACTCGACCAAATTACCATGTACTTAGAAAGAAAAATGTCATTAATGCCTTTCGCTTTGGTTACTCGGCCAATAATGACATTAATATAACTTAAAATCATGACAATTCTAATTTTCACTTTGGCTACTCAATAGAATTCCATTAATCTTTCGCTTTGGTTACTCGAACAAATTGCTATGACAATATAAACTTAATTCACAAAGGAAGCTTAATAAATAAGCAAACTTAATTGTATAGCAGGGACTAGTCCACACATGGCTGGACTAGTCCAAACTCTTACAGAACAGTTTTTGGACTAGTCCGCTCTATACGCCGGACAAGTCTGATACTGATCTAAAAAACATTTGATTCGTTCTTTATTGAACTTTTCGAGTTTGGTCCGTACTATTCCGGACTAGTACGACCAACCCCGGAAAAGTTTCATATAAAAAACCGGAAAATGTCAAAATACCCAAAAGGGAATCTTAATCTTACCATCTTACCAAATCAACTTAATTTTCACAATGGATTTCAATCCAAAGTGCTTAATTGGTTTTCAATCAGATGAACGCGTCAAAACGTCCTGATCCGAAAACCTAACCACTTTACTGTGGCACACTGGACTAGTCCGACCCTTAGACCGGACAAGTTCGGACCTTCAAAACTTCCAGCGAAAAACTTCGATCAAAACTCAATTCGAAATGATTAGTGGTCTAATCGGCTCTGATACCAGTGTTAGAAATGAAGAGAGATCCCAAAGATCAAATAGCCACTAAATCACTTCGAATTACATGGAGAAATCTGATTACAACATGAACACCAAGTGCTATCTCTCAAATAGCACAAGAACACTAATGATACCTTCTCCTCCATCCTTGTGATTGTTTGACGATGCGGCCATCGAACCAACAAGGCGAGGCCGCAAGAAGAATAACGAGAGGCGTTTCCCCTTGTTCTCCTCTTGGTATGTTGATCGGATTCTGAGTGGATTAGAGTGTTCAAATGTCTATGAGTGTATGCATTAGCCTTCCTTGATCATACACTTGACCCTCTTCTTAAAGTTGACCAAGAGGCACAAGAGGGAGCCTCCCACCTTTAGGAATCATTGAGTCTCCCGATCAGAGACTCAAAATTCGGTGGGTCGTGTCCTTTCAACTAGAACACATGTCAATTTCGAGTTCAAACTGACAGTTACTGAAAAATCGGACTAGTTTGTATAGGGTCCGGACTAGTCCGGTTACTCTTACTGGACAATATCAGACTAGTCCGGTCTTAACCGGGCTAGTCCGGTACTTCCAACAAGGATCAGTTCACCGCCGGCTGAATGTCGATGAGTTACACAAGCGTGCACTGGAACAGAGAGAACACGAAGTCTTGGGAGTGCAAGAAAACTGCAGGGCTCTACCTTGTACCTTGTTGCAAACTGAAACACACACTTAGTACATAACCTGATCGTGGTTAGTTACAACCGTATTACAGCAGCACACATCACCACTCAGCCACGCCTCTACAGACTTGCCTGATCATGCACTACGCACGTCTCGAACCCACGACGCGCCATGCCTCGCAGCAGGGTTACAAAATGCGGGAAATTTAAAAATTCAGAATACATGATAGAACAAGCTTAACTGAAACCTAGCTACGCTCCAGACTTACTCCAACAGTAGCATATCTTGCTCAAAGTTTTTAGCTTGTTCAACAGCTTGGTCTCTTCTGTGGCTTCTCAACATGAGCAAAACTCGCATGTAGCTGCTGCTGAAGTTGCTGAAATTCTTGCTCCCGTTCAGCAAGCAAGTTACCACGATGTATGTTGTTGTCTTGATGGAAATTACCACGCTCGACGGCATGCTTCATAGCCACAAGCTGCTACTGGACAATATTGTTTCGCACAAGATGCATTGACTGAAAAGAGGGCATAATAACCAAGGGTTGTCATCTCAACGAATGGTTAATAAGATTAAACCATCCGCTGCTTCCATTCATAATCAGCTCGGCCTCCCACCGGAAACAAAGCAAACAGTGTTCCTGCCGTGTCCTTAAAATGCAGCTGGCCAACCCTTTCGTTTGCTGCACAGACCACCACATCCCAAGTGTTGTCCAAATGTGTCCATGAACTGTGACATTGGACGGAGTCCACCTAAGGTGTTCTGGACCAGTAGAGATATCAACGATAGTTGTGCACAAAAATATCCCTTCATCTTCCTTCTTTTTGCCTCAATACACTGGTGATTCATCATATCCAAGTTACTTGAGCTTGAGCATCGTTCAGAGCATTGGCGTAAACCCCTGACTGTTTGTGCACATCAAACGTGCCCAACCATTGTCCGGAGTTTGCACTGAATTGCTCATCTGTTGCAAAAGGATTGATGTAAGTCAAACTCAGTTAAACAGGAACAGTAATATAGGAAATGTTGAATAGAGTAAACTTATGAAATATATCATCCAAGTTCAAAACAGATTCAAAAGATTCAAACTGGTTCAGTTTCTGGCAGCTATGCATCGGTATAGACCAGTTCCCACTCAAAACAGATTTTTGTTATGAATACCAAAGTTATAGCTAACTTCAATACCTTTCCAGAGATTATTTACTTGCCCTAGATACCCTATGGATCAAAAGATATGAGTTTCCAAAGTTGGTAGTTCTGGAGGAATTTTAGCAGCACCTCCCCTGTAGGTACCCACATTAATTAACCTTTTTGATACAATTCTGTACAGAAATTGACAAAAATTACAATTACAAAGTTGTATCACAATTCATAAGCTTTGCAGACTGTATCATATCACTCTTAACAATTTTTATACAGGATGTTACAGGCAAAATACAGAAAGTACAAAAACTATGCACAATTTGTGTTTTCTGGACAGTTTCTGTCATACTGATGTTTTCACCAATTTAAAATAAGGATTCTGTTCTGGAGTTGAACATAAACATTGTAAATAACTTCCATAGATTTCCAAAAAGTATTTAAATGACCTTGTTGCATTCCTGTATCAAATGATATGATGGTTAAAATTAACAGAATTACTGGCAGAAATTCAACAGCACCTTCCGAGAGGTACCTAGTTTGAGTCCATAATTCCATGCATTTATGTTCCAATTTTGGCAAAACCTTGAATCACAAAGTTGTAACATATCTCATAAAATTTCCAGAAATGAATCACAATACCCATAGAGTTTTTTCTTTAGAAAGTTATCGTTGAAATGCAAAGACTATTTTCCTGGTTCTGTCATTTGTAGCAGTTTTTGTTCTTTAACTTTTTGACCAATCCTGAGTGTGTTTCTTTCTTGGAGGTCCACAGAAAAGTTTTAGAAGACTTGTCCACCTTTCCAAAACTGCATCACCCACAACCATTGATCATTCCTACACTAAGTTCCACCCTCTACAAGTTTCAGCAAGATAATTGCCAAAACAGGGGACTCTGTTTTCATTTCTTAGCTAGTCTACTTTCACTTCATTATGAAATTTTTGTTCCGAACTGAGTGAAACATATAGTTTTTAGTCTCTCTTAACCCATTTAACAGTGGTGTCTTCTGCGTCTTAAGAATAATGCATAGATAAGAGTGATGTCGGTGCTGCGTTGCCTCACCACATAGAAAATTCTAACCGGATTACATCAGACACATATGTCTCATAGGTGGTACTAAAGTCAGTCACTCGCAAACGTATTCTAGTCGTAATACAGTTAACACGGTTAGTGTACCTGTATAAGACACTTAACAGAGTTTTGTAACCTGAGTATCCGAGGTACATGTTCTGTCTGGCCGATCCCAGGTCAGCAGGATCGGGTGAGCATGGGTCCCATCGGTGAAACTGCCCATCGACCTAGGTGGTTAGAAGGACAAGTTTCCCGACCCTGACTCAACGAGACCCGCACCCGTCCAGCCGAGTTTGCACAACGAGAGTCGGGATCACGCCAACCAGATCTCCGCATGGGGAACCGTGTCAATGCCATCGCCGATGCCCCCGGAACATCTTGTTTGGTCCCGTCACGGCATGACGAACCGGATACCAAGGCACCGACAGGAGACATGCAGTGACCGAACAGGGAGGACGCGACGGCTGCAATCTCTACTGTTTGAACCCGCCCCGAGGAGCGTAGAGGACAAATATGTAAACCCTGCTTTCCATATGAGGAAAGCGAGAATTGGCTAGGAAAGAGACAGTGCGGCACCGGCTACAAAAGGGGCATGAAGCTGTCCTACGAAGGACATCGAAGAAGATAAGCGACAACTGGAGGGACTTCATCCCCTCCATAAGAGCACTAGAACCTCATACATGTACTCCCATGCCATTGATAATGTGAAGAAGAGAGCACCACAATGGACATAAGGCACCTTGCCCAAACCAGTATAAATCTTTTGCTCTAGTTGTTAAGCCGCCTCGAGGCAGAACGTGCGGTGTTAACATCACTATTCGGTGATTAATACACCGACAACACTCATTCACAATTCACTCAAGTATCACCATGAAGGCGGGTGATAAAAACATCATTTTAGACAGTTCAATAATATATCACTGTAATTATATACAAACACCCCGTATCATTCCATACAGACAGTCCTCGAGGAACACATGTATGGTAAAATGGGGTCGTTTTTTTCACCACATGACGGAGTACTCGGATAAGCCGTGTACGAACAAAGCGATCGGGTATTTTACCACCCGATGGGTATCACCTATTGCCTCATAGAGGCACTGCCGATGGCGAGCACTGCGTATAGCTCATAGAATATGAAGAATTCAAAGTGACATACTATCGCTTTACCGACCACACGATGGGGTTTCTACTCTTTTGCCTGTAGCACGCCAAGGATCGGTGTTGCATATGCTTCAAGGAACATGAAGAGTTTCAGAGATTTATATTCACTCTCGTACCAAGCATACGACTATACGAGATCTCCATACCACTTTCCTTGTATGGGGAGCTAATTGAAATTGATCCGCTTTCGATAGCATCACTTACTTTTCTTACCTAAGCGTAGGTATGTCGTCACAGAATTTAATAACAAATATTTTAGCTTACCATCTTAAGTAACTATGCTAATAATAGTTCTTATGTGGGCCTACTGCCGAATCCTCGATCGTAGACTCAATTGTTTTTTAAAAAACATGTATTTTCGTGTGTGTTATTCCCAATGCAGTTCTGATACTAGTCTATGGGAACACTGCCCCGACATTCCAGAGATCGCATTGAGTGGTGTCGTAGATGCTATACCGAACAACACATCATGAAAAGAACACATTTATAAGACATATGTCTTTTATTCCATAGGACTGTCAAGATTCACAAACAATGTATATATATACAAGTAGCGGAAAAGAAAAGAATAGCTCACGACCTATAGCGTAAGCTAAGAATAGAAAAGAATAGATCACGACCTATAGCGTAAGCGAAGCAAATGTGAAGTCATCCTGCTCGCGGATGCTTCATACTAGCAGCACACAAGTTCACAGCAGCGTACAGGGCTGCCAGTGAGCTTCACACCCCTCATCGGGTGCTGTCTCACTCAGACCACCCTCTTCCATATCGTTGTTGTATGCAATGTCACCTGCAAAATTATGAATCAACAAACCATGAGCTTATACTCAGCAAGACTTAACCGTCTTCCTAAATCATATAACTCTACAATGCTGAAATTGAAAGGCTGAATATAGAACTTGCATAATGTAAGATTTTACTAGCCATGGATCCTTAATTCACTTTTAGAGTAGCAAGTTAAATGTTCCAAAAAGTAACTTTAGTTTGCACTTCTTCTACTCCATACAAGTTGCATCATCAAGATTAATCATAAAGCATATTTAGTCAACATGTCGAAGTTGTGATATTGTCAGAGCGCAGTGAACAAGTATGCTCCCTTCCATGAGCGATGGTGATTCGAATGATAACACCCGACTTGTGCATCACATACGCTCGCCTAGAAGAGACTCACGGTCCTCTTCTGTTAACATCGTATATAATAACATTTCACATGATAATCAAATGTTGAACCAATCATTGACCAGAAAGTAAGCCCCACTAACGGGTAACGCTGTAGAGGTCTCTACTCTTTTGTCAGTGTGCGACAGGGTTCAGGAAGGCGATATTGTGCGTGCGCCCAGGCGCGCATACGCGCAAGGCGAGCGTTGGACGCGGAGCCTAGGGGGTTAGGCGGAGGTGAGGCGGCCTTGGCGCCTTGGCGGCGCGAGGCGCGCGCGTACGCGGCCCGAGGCGTGCTGAGGCGAGTGGACGCGGCGCGGACGTGCGACGCGGCACACACACAGTGCAATTTTCTTTTTCCCGCGCGTCGTCCTCCCGCGCGCTTTCATCTTCCCGCGTGCTTTCACTGCGCACATGTGCACCATTTCATCGAGTCACTCCGTCACTTGTCGATCTCCTGGTGAGTCGCGGCGCCACCCTCTCCTCCTCTGCTCCTCCTCCGACCGCCCTCTCCTCCCCCTCCGCCCCTGCTCTTCCTCCTCCGGCCGCCCACTCCTCCCCCTCTACCTCTGCTCCTCCCCTGCATCCCCCCCCCCCCACCTCTGTTCGGTACTTCTGTAACATAATACTTATGTGTTCTTAGATTTGATTTCTCCTCTGTTTCTCTTTCTAATATATTGTGACATGATGCAATAATCTATTAGGCACTGAAGATCTTCAATCTCAAAATCTTGCACATTTTGGTTTGGTTCAGTGGGGAAGCATCAAGGTAATATTTAAATCAAGTTGTAGTCTGAATGTTGTACTCTGAATGTATGTTGTACTCTGAATATTTGAATGTATGTTGTACTCTGAATGTTGTATAAAACTTAAAACAGAGGTTGTATCAAAGATTCAATGTTCGAATGTATGTTGTACTCTGAAATCTGAAATTCTGAATGCATGTCTCTGAAGTCTGAATTTGAATTTTGTTTACTGTTATAAGTTCTAACAAAATTATTATTTTGATTGTAGGGCTGAGATGGGGTTAACTCATCACATGGTTCTAGTGGCAGCAAACATAAAGAAATAAGGTACATTTCTTGCACTTCTTGTATTATACATACTGTTATAGTGCTGTACATGAGTATATATATATATAACATATATATTATACCCAGCTACAGAATGATGTATTTTGTGACCAGTCCGGTTCAGCGGTTCAATCCGATTTTTCCAAACTTACCACGTTTCTCAGATTGCTTCACCAGCACAACCGATACACTCGACCGCTCCTCCCACTGGTCCCGCCGCATCAACCCGATCCAGCCCACGATCTCCTCCCTGCATCAAGCCGCACGATCCCCCCCTCCCCGCCCTCCCCCCACCATGTTCCATCCGCACGCCTGCCGCCGCCCCCCCCCCCCCCCCCGATCTGCCATGATTCCACCACCCCTCCACCCCTTGAGCGCTCGCGGATCCATGTTCCTTCCTCTCCCGGGAGATCAGAGAGGCTCACTGTGCCGGCCACGGCGGCGCCGAAGAAAGCAAGCAGCGCCGCCATCTCCCACCTGCGACTCGCCTCTTCCGATCCCCTGCTCCTCCTACTGCCTCTCTTGATTTCGGCTCCAACCGAGAAAAGGAATTGGGTTTGCTTGGAGCTCGTATCCAGGGAGAATCGGTAGGCCTCTCATCCTTATCCGCGTTAATCCCCGTAGGATGCTAGCTGATTACGCATGTTGCTTGACCCTTTATTTCACCTGATCCGCTTTCTTGTTCAGTTCATGGTAGGTGCTGTTCATTTTATTTTTCGAGGGTGTACATAAGAACTACTTCGTATTTGTAGAAATGTCCCCCCAAATCACCTCTAAATTTCCTTGATATTGTGTTCGGTGACTTTTGTAATAACTTTGACATTAATTGGTTCTTGCAGGCTAGCCATAAAGAAAAGATTAAATTTTGTTAGATACTTGACATTTACAGGATTAGTACCTGTTATTGATTCAGTGACATACGCCCCGCCGTTGAAAATGTACCTTCATGAATCTGGTTATATTTTTAATACTGCGATTAGAAAGCATTGTTTGGAGTTTTTTTGGCATTAATATTGTAAACTTTGTGCACTGAACTGAAGAATTTAAATGCCATTGCTATATCTTCTTAACCTATTGTTTTATGCCTGCTATAAAATTTTCATTTTATGCTTCATCTGCGTCTGCAGCCACTTTACATAACCTCCTATTAGTCTCTGTTAGGTTGGTGCTAGATATATCATAAACTATTCATTTGTTAAAGCTCCCATGTGGATGCTAGGAAGATAAAGTGCTGAACACAATGATACCATCATGACATGGTTGCGATTGTTCATAGCAATGCTCATATTGTTAGTATCTATAGTTCCCACCCTTTTTAATTTGTATTGTGACTTGTGTAGTGCATCCATCTGTATCACTTGCAATTTGACAAATGTTCCCTTGTTCATTCATACAATGGGTTATTCTAATTTGCAAGTAATACCCTTTGAAGTTTTACATTAATATGATATTTTATCAGGTTTATAAAGATGCTAATCTTAAGTACTTGGATCTGTCAGTTTTATTTCTTTTCTAGGCTTCAGTTATTTGCTTCTTGTGTGTTATCTGTATTACTTAAGGACTGATACACTCTTCTTATTAAATGTTTTGCAGCTGATTATGTCGTTTTGGGATGTGAAGTGTGACCAGCACTTGCTTTCTGTCATAATGCATAGTTGCATACAAAGACAGGTAATGAAGAGATTAAATTTGTGGTTCATCTTATCAGGTAATGCATGATCAAGGAGGCAAGATATCTGCATTGAGGCACTGGACAGGAGGCTATTTTCTTGTTCTGGGCGTGTTGTGGTGGTGAAGTGGGTAATGTGGAAGATGAGGTCTACTGTTATGATATCTCAATCGCTGGAGTATTGGTGCATCCCAAACACAAAGCACTTTTGATGCTTTTTTGTGTCTGCACCTGGGAGGTCATCCAACAGTCTTAATGCTTCATATGGTTCCCGGCAATGCTGTCTTCAGCATAGTTGATTTTGATCCAGCAGCCATAATAGACGGAATTTTTGGTTACCTCTCTTGCACAGGTGAATTGATGCAGCAGAAGAATATTGCTGGCATTGTCTGGTAGAACTGAACGCTTATTGATTGTAATTTTAGCTAATTAGATGTGGTATTACTCAAGGAGGCATTCAGTAGCTAATACACTATTCTTTTGTTCTCATGGCAGTTTTGACTGTGTCGACTTCACACTGTAACAATAGATGTTGAGACTCGGGTCTTTTTTTGTTTTAAAGGATGTGTACATGAGTTATGTTTATCGTCGATAGATGTGATACTTTGTGGCTGTTATATCTCATTTCATTTCTTTGGCCGAGTGCATTTACCATTCACGGGCAGTTAGGTGTTACAACGAATGTCCTCATGCAGCTGGACCGTCTTTAGTGTGCCACATGATACATGTCCCGGCTGGTATTTTTCCTATTCGTGCCACAGGTACTCACTATACTTTCCGCAGATTCAGCAAGCTTCTCAGAGCTTTGCAGGACGAGGGAGGCCACATACAGACTTGATGCTGTCAACAACGTAGTTTATATGTGCATGTGATGCTACAGTCCCAGTAAATTTCAATTTTTTTTTAGCTTCAACTCAGTCAAAGTACAAATCTCCTGTTGCTAATTCCTCCTTTGGCCGCAAAGCTAGTCAGATCACAGTATCATCCCCCTCATTGTTAGATTTCATCTTCCCTGACAGCCTGACATATTAATTGGTTATATCAGGATAGTATTCTATACATACCGGAGGATTTTATGAATATAAAAGAACAACTACTTCACAAATGCCTACTTCTCTGATAATCCTGGCAGGCTCTTGGCGACTCCAGGTGTATCAGCCCATCAAGGATGCACCGATTAGAAACCAACTATTTTATCTCTGTATTTCTCAGTCCACCATTCCGTGAGTACGACCTGAGAGTATCCATGACCATATCACTAGCTTGATTTCACATATACATATGTAACGCGAAAACATATTTTAACATTGACGGAACTGATCTATTTTTTTTTTCGAGCATACTGTTGTGTCCCAGCAATCCTGCCATCGTTGAACTAAGTGTTAAGCATTTCAAGGTAGTATCAGTAAAATGGCTACTTTCATTTGCTGCAACATTTGGAACAACAAACGAAAAACTGAATGACGCCAGGACACATATAAGATAGGGAAGTGGCATTTGTACTATTTATTGCAAGCTCATTAACTAGCATATTTTCAGTGAACCAATCCAGAACCTTGGATCATGCATAGATCTTGATTATTCTGCTTAAAACTGAATATGCCATTTTTCAGACTAAATTGATATGCTTGATTCGCAATTACTCATTACACTTTTCTTTCATTTAAGCACCTTAAAGAAAGTACATCTGCCACGTTACAGACTTAAAGAATCTAGGTAGCCTTTCACATGAGAACGTATAGGAGTACCAATATGTAGCACTATCCATCAGGGGTCCGAACTGCACATTGATTATGTTAGCGTATAGGAGTACCAATATGTAGCACTATCCATCAGCAATATGTTCTTCTTCAGAGCGGATTTACATTGCTGTGATAGGAATTCCGGTACAAGCTGTAAGAGAAAATTCAGTTACAAATGTATTTAACAAATTATTAGAAAAAATATATAAGTTTAGTCAGCCACTGATTATTTAAGGTAGCCAGAAACTGAATAATTAATTACAAAGCAACTAGGGTCAATCAGCATTCCTTATGATGTAGGCCAGAAGAAAAAGAGTATACAGACTAAATTCCTTATGAGGCACATACACATTTTAGACCAACACAGCAGTTTTCCCAATACCAAAAAAAATGGTCAATCAAAACCCAGAAAAAGAAATCAATCAATTCATCACCTCCTGATTACTTAATACCAACTTTACATTAAGCACCAAATTACCTGACGATTGGGGGCGGGGGCGCCGGGGTCGGGGGAGCCGCACTCATCTGCCTTGGCAACGTTGCCGGTGGCGGAGTTGCCGTATTCATCCCTCGTGGTGGGGGTGCCGGCGGCGGGAGCGGGTTCGCCGGTAGCGGGGCCGCCGCAGGCTGCCGCGCTGTAGCAGGCCATGGCGGGCGGGTGCCTCCTTGCCGTTGTTTCTTCGGTCCCCAGCCTCGGCAGTTCTTGCGGTTGATGCCTCACAAATTTTTGGTCGTGGATCCATGGAGGTGACCGAAGTTGTGGGTGGATCGGTGGAGGAGCCATTCCTGCGGGTTGGAGCGGTCGTGAGAAATAGATCGAACACGTTGTCCTTTTTTTGCCGTGGATTTTATTTTCCTCCTCGTAGTTATTATGCCGCCCGTTGCTACATTTGGATCTGGCCACATAATTCCGTATTCTACACCTAGCTACAAAATATACTTACCCTATATATATATATATTAAAAATAATAAAACACCTAGAAAACGCCTAGGCTCTAGGCGGTGGGTCACCGCCCACCTAGCACCTAGCGCCTTCTTGACCCCTGGTGTGCGATGCTTAAGACGGTGGTGTATGCTTCGACAACCAGGTTAAAAAGGTATATCAATTTCTTAGGTCCGCTAGAGCCAGTATGCATCAAGTAGAAGTTCAAACTTGTCCAGCGGAACCGCATACGACACAGTCCTTAATCGACACATGCATAACTATGCACATAGATCTCTGGTGTGTTGCTTTCTACCCACCTTCCCGGTCTCAACTTTCCATTTAAATGAATCAAATTCCAAAACCCGCCAATTGAACCCACTTAACCATGTTCACGACTAGAAAAATGTCTCCTGGAGTTATGTCATATAATTCATTTCCTCAACTTTAGTATAGCATTACTAATCATGTGAAGTCCTACTCTATCCAATACTTCATTGGATGTATTTGGTCATGTATTTGGAGTGTCATACAATCCATAGACGTAATGCGTAATTCAAAACTAATCAATACAAGTATTATGAAGAAACACTTGTTAGTTTTAATGCAAACCGAGGTTTGCCTTGTTGTTGATCAAATGGAAAGTCAGGCTCCGTTGGAAGGCTGTTAAGTGGCCTCGGAGTCTCCCCGAGAAGTGCTTCTATCGATATGAAAATAATGCAATCATGTTATTTACCTTTTTATGTACTATTCTAGAGTATATTCTTAATTTCATAACGGATTTATGATAAAATTTTCAAAATTTTCTACTAAGGGATTTGGCCATAATAATTCTCTAAAGCTTTACCACTTAAACAAATTACAGAAAATTAAACAGACCTTATCATATTACTTAATATGATAAACAGGTTGTTCTGTTCATAAGGAATCTATGAAAATTGGTTTCACATTTTTCTAAGATTCGGGAATCTTTCTAAAGTCTGGCAAAACACAATTTGTTGATTTCAATTTAAGGTACACCTTGCCTTTTTCAGGTAGCTTTGTTATGCCTATTCGGCTCGGCGGGGCATTGGTCATAGCCGAAGTCGAGGGGAAAAATAAGGTAATGTGATGATGGTGCCATCAAGAAGTTCTCGACGAACGTAGTAGCGGCCAAAAATGAAACTCTTGCATGAAAGACCGGATTTGACGCAAGATGAATGTCGTTGAGGTTTTTCAAATGAAATCCGCGTTCAGCTTCATACAGGCCACAATGGATTTTTGAAGTTCAAGCTAATTTCAAGAAATTGATTTTGTTATTTTTCTGCCATATTAATTAACCTATGGAAAACTCCCTTAATTAAGTTAAGTTAACCAGGGCTAATAAGGCTGAAAATTATACATAAGAACAAAGGTCATAAGAAGGATTTTATGGCCAAGATTGGGAATTTTTCACTAAATAGAACTTATGTAATTAATTCCCAAAGGAATAAGAAAAATGAATTATATAGAAAAGTCTTGGAGTTTTCATACCAAGTATTTTGCTCCTCTGCAAAGTAATGGTTAAGAGGAGTCCAACTTGTTTGACAAATTTTTTAGCTTTCTACAAAGAGATATGGTTTTTCAAAGTTTGGTCAAATCTGGAATTGATTCTCTAAAGAAAATCCATTTTAACAGCCAAATGGGACCCACTACACAGCTGGACCAGTCACGTCCAAGCCACATGGGGGCCACACAACTAATAGGCCATAGCCATGAAGGATCACTAGGCACAGCACATCTCATCGAGGCTTAATAGAGACTGACAGACGGGCCGCACCTGCCAGTCGTCTTAAACCTCGCGACGGGTTAGGTGTCCGCAGCAACGTGCGGTGCTGTCGCCACCCATCGATCCTTTGCATCAGTAGGGTTCAAACTCGCCGCCTGTTTATATCTCGATGCGCGCAACATGTCGGAGCAATCAGCTGCTCTCGGCGATGACCGGATCATGGCTCGCGACGGCGGCGGCGCAAGCTCGAGGTCATTCTCGCTCAGGAGGGCACCATTCAATGTGTTGGGAGGTCGAACAGCAGGTTACAGCACAAGGAGAACATCAGGAACTCGGAGCTGCATCGCAACAGGGAAGAATATGACCGGAGCATAGAGCTTGATGATGATAGGGGGTGTTTCAAGGGGCAAAGAGGAAAACTCGATGTTCTTCTTCATTTGACCGTTGTCTTCTTTACTTCTTGCTCCAGGTGATGCACAAGTGATTGAGGATCATGCCTCTAGATCTGATTAGGCTAAGAACAAGTATGTAAGGAGCATTTATAAGATTTCCATTTACTGTTCTATTGAACAAGCCGAGATAAACCGACGGTGTACAATCGATAATACGGAATAAATTGGAGGACGTGCAGAGAGGGTCTATGCGAACCTTGTGGAGGTTCAGGCAGATCTGTGGGGCGGAGGTGCGTCGTCGCATAATTCGGTCGCTGCCACCCGCATCGGCGCGCGGCGGAGGCAGAAATGTGTCGGATGGTGGTAGGGCGTGGGGAGGAGGCAGGCCGCTGCAGGGTGTGGGCGGAGGCTTGTCGGACTGCCGCAGGGCGCGGGGCGGAGGAGGAGGCACGTCACCGGCGTTGGATGACGATAGGACACGAGGTGGAGGTGGAAGCGCGTCGCCAGCGTCGATCGGTGGTGGAGTGGCTCGGGCGGCGACCGGCGCGCGCCGTGGGAGCGGGACGTCGGCGCATCGGGAAGGAGGCAAGGGATGCATCAGGAGCATCGGGCTGTTAGGGCTACTCAGGCTGAGTCCAACGCGCTACACAAAGGAAGATCAAAACTTCGAATGGGTTTTGATGAGCTCCGGAAACGTCTCCAACGGGCTGTCTATACCAGAGACCAATTTTTGGTATCCAGTTGTTTGTTACCGAAACATGGGTCTTTGGCAGCGGGCGACCAAGCGCTGTTCCGAGCCGCGCAGCGCGCGGGAGCCGGGAATCTCTGTCGTGCAGCCGCGCAGGCGTAATTGGAAAAAAATTTCGGCGGGAGACGAGAGCCGCGAGCGGGAAAGATTCTCGGCAGCCCGAATCGGTCTTTGCGTTGGAGACAAATACTTTTGAGTCCAGCAGCACCGCGCTGGATGACACGCGAGCAAGGGATGTTGTCACTTCTGTATATTGCAAGATAATGACCAAGAATATAGTTGAAGTTTATAAATAGGTAATACATGGTGTACGAGGACTTTCACTTGAGACAATAGTAGAGTTTATCTTGTATGGAACTGTCAAGTACTTCAAAGAGCGACACAATGCACTACATACATTCATTAGTGATATTTAATTGATATTTGACTACACACTCACAAAAGTATATGAAATATGAGTCAGAGAAGATGAAACTTTATCGAGCACTCGCATCTGATACATAAGAGCAAAGATTTTTAGGTATTGTGTAAAGATATGCCCATGCGTGGTACTAGACATGAGAGAGTTGTGCATGGGGTGGTCTTGAACAATGATGAAACTTGTGTTGGCACATGCCATAAGCTAAGGTTGCTACATAATCCATGCTTCCATGTTATGCTTGTCTGCACTGTGGTATTTCTTCTAAAATTATGTTTTGTCTTACTTTAAAGAAGAATCAATTCGCTACGTAAGAAACGCAAATAGGAGACAAAGATCAGAGACGAGCGCAAAGGCGACCGTCACTGATATGGGTAAACGAGACGAGCCCGCCTCAGCGAGGATATCGGTTCATGAAAGAAAGGCGCGACTAAGCGTAAAAGAAGATGAGATACTATAAGGCGCGTCTCATTTAATGAAATATCCGAGACGAGCTCGATCCTCTGACAAACAGAAGACGCGCGGCTGACAAAGCGCGTCTCCTATTTGCGAAAGAAATGAGACAGACTTTACAGAAAGCATGTCTCCTCTCCTTTGGCTTCGGTTACAGACAGACATGAACACATCGCTGAACGAATATAGAGCACATTCACTTGATAACTAAATAATTATTCCAATGTGGAGTACCTTCACTGTAGTATTTTAAATCAAAAAATAATCAAATCCTTCCTTATGAATTGTCATTCCTGAGGTACACGACGAACACATTCATTCATTCATAGTTGAACACACAACATAATATTCATTCACACAGATAAACACAGATAACAAATTCATTCATTAACAATATATTACAAAACACAAGAAAAAAGTACAATACACGAGAAAAGAAAAACAACATCAACTAAAAACAACAAAAGAAAATATAAATCCTACTCCTCCTCCTCCAGCGGCCATCCACCGTTGGTGCAATAGGAGTCCTGGTCGGCTGCTCTGCCGCTTGCTCCGGCTGGTCCAGCGGTGGGACCTCACGATCGAGGTTCCTCGCCATCGTCACCACCAGGTTAGTGCAGCCCTCGACATCGAGCACCTCAGCCATCGTCTCAAGCAGCCTCTCGAGCCTGTCGAACAGTCTGTCGAAAAGCCTCTTGAGCACCTGGGCCATCGTCTCGAGCATATCTTTGTTGAGACTCTTGGGGAGCGGCAACACTGTTTCTTGCAGGGTGGCTCCCTCGGCGGGCTTGGCGGCGGAACGTTGGTCATGGTGGGTTGTTTGCGCGGAGAAGACGAACCAAGAGTGAATGTGGCCTAAAGGGGGGGGGGGGTGAATAGGCTTTAAAAATTTCCTGGACACTTAATCAAACTGTCAAATACTTGAGGGACCGGACTTATTCGGTTGGTAGAGCGGACTAGTTCGGTATGCTAATGTGTTGTGAGTTAAAGTATTGATTCAGGAATTGAGATGTTATAGCAGCGAAAATTGAACAACTATAGAGATCACTTAAATTGACAATCAATATTGCAAAGTTATACGTGGAAAGCAATTGTAATTTAGTTTACAAGATTGATGAACTTAATTCCCTATGTAATGATAATGCAAAAATAAAGAAGCACATCGGACACATATTCTTACCGAGATTTGATCTCACCAAAGAGATCTACTCCTCGTTGAGGAAACCAACACAGAGTCGGGTCTCTTCAAATCCTTTCCCTCGTTAAGTCACCACACAAGGCCGACTTGATTCCACTATCACGCGTAATCACCAAGTTGATAGGGCAACCTCACACTTTGAGGGCTCCCACAAAAATTACAGCGAAAAGATAATCAAATACACTTGAAAAGATTACAAGTAATTGCATGAGTGTAAAAAGATTAAACCCCAAGAGCTCAATGAAGCGTAGACGACAATCTCCCAATCGCAAATCTGAATACTTAAAGATTTTCACTTTTGAGGACTTTAGATGTGTGGGGAGATGTGTTTTTGTGCTCTTGGGACAGGGGGCGGCGCTAGGGTTTCACTTGTGAACAGT
Source organism: Tuctoria greenei (assembly GCA_036927565.1). Taxonomy (NCBI): domain Eukaryota; kingdom Viridiplantae; phylum Streptophyta; class Magnoliopsida; order Poales; family Poaceae; genus Tuctoria; species Tuctoria greenei. The sequence continues at coordinate 124,826,984 of JAYESD010000006.1, forward strand.
AGAATACGTGAGTTGTGGTTGTGGGATCGTGGATCTCCTATTTATGGTGTTTCCAAAATTGTTACTGTAGGGATCCCGACGACCGGACTAGTCCGTACCGGGTACCGAACTTGTTTGGTGTGTTGCGTAAAGTCGGCATAAAATGTGCAGCACACTAGAAACCCTAAATTGTGTGAGGTATACCGGACTAGTCCGGTAGGTGTCCGGACTTGTTCGGTGCCCTATGTATTGGAACATCAGAAACTTTCTCGAACTAGTCCAGTCCTCAAATGGACTTGTCTGGCGTGATGTGTTATGGAACATCAAAGAGTTCAATGGACTAGTTCGGTCCTTAAATGGACTTGTCCGGTGCACATCGTATTGAGTTTACAGAAAGTTGAACGGACTAGTCCGGTACATAAACGGACTACTCTGATGCACTGTGTATTGGGGCTACAGAAAGTTGAACGGACTAGTCCGGTCTATGAATGGACTAGTCCGGTGCACTGTGAAGTGAGACAACAAAGAGTTGAACGGACTAGTCCGGTACAAGAACGTACTAGTCTGGTGCTAAGTGAATTTTAAGGTTGATTTTAAGCCCTTACCCCTACGCAAAGACTTGAGCTCTTGGGATTTGTCTCTCACACACACCCTGTACAATTAAGTCTACTTTGCGCTTCATTCATCAATGGGGTATTTCTTGATCTTCATCACTTCATTTTTCACTTTTTGAGTGCACCAAGTTATCTAATATGAGTTGACCTGCATACATCTCAACAAGTTCATTAGGATCTCATTCATTTGTCATCAGTCGTCCAAAACCCACAAGAGGTTGCCTAGATGCACTTTCAATCTCCCCCTTTTTTGTGATTGATGACAACCAATTGAGATTTTACAATTAAGAGTAAAAATTGAGGAGTGCTATCTTCATCTTCTTCTTCATCTTCAGGTGCTTGTTGAGGAGGAGGAGGAGCGGAGACGCCAACTAATCCAAATGAAGTGAACTCTTGCTCTGAAAGTGGTGCCATCTCTGTGATATTTTCTTTAGAATCTTTTGAGATCTGAGGTGACCCTACTAGCTCCATATCTAGCTTCTCACAGATTGCTTTGATGTTGGCCTTCACATATCTTTGATGCCTCTTCCTTGCCAGACTCTCCTTGTGCTGCTTAATTTCCACTTTGCAGCAGGATGCAAAGATGGATGAGAGCATTTTTAGCACACCACTGGAGGACTCTCTGGAGGGTGGAGGAGCAAGAGTAGCAACTTCTGTTCTTGTGCCTTCATGAGCCCTCTTATATATTTGTTCCTCTGCAGGTGAGGTAAGAGCAGAGGGGATAGTATAGATTGTAGGCTTCTGGGGCCTGAGACCAGTGTGAGGAACATACTTTACAAACTCAAGTCCTGCCACCTTCTGAATCATATACATGATATAGGGTTCATAGCCATAGGACGTGTTAGGGGTGATGGAGATGTTCACAATGTCATTTTAGATGTACTCAAAGACATTGAAGGTCCTCTTGCTTATCACCTTCATCAATGTCCTTAGTGTCCCATGAATAGTTTTTGCATCACCCTCCTTGGAAGCTATGGTCTTCATGATGATTTTGTTTAGAACTGCAAAGAATGGCTTAAAATTATTCGGTAGTTGGAGACTTGTAAGGCATTCTTGTATCATAGAGAAAATCAAGCTCCTCTTTCTCCAGGGGCTTCAAGTTGTGAATGATGATGTCATTCTCCAAAGAATCTTCAAGATGAAGAATTCTAGCAAACTCCTCATAAGTGACACTGTACTTTGCTCCATGTGTCATCCATATCATTTTGTCACCATCATCACGAGCAAAGTATAAAGTGGAATAGAATTGAGTTATGACCTCATTGTTCAAGTCCCACTGGAAGGAGATAAGATCCTTCAGTCCATGTTGCTCCAATGCCTCCAGAACCTCTTGGTAAGCTTGGCATCTCTTGGACTGGGGGTAAGTGATATTCACCCAATGACTTTCAATCACTGGATTCCTCATATTGATATATACATGCTCATAATAGTCAGCATGGAAATTGCTCCAGAATATGTGATCAGCTGACTGTTTGGGCTGCTCATATACTTTCATCTTTTCTGAACATGTCAGCCAATTCACTCCCTTTTTCAGTAAAATCATCACTTGATGGTTGCCTGTTGCGGTGGGTAGGACCCTTCATCTTCAAAGGGTCAACTGGACCACTAGCTAGTAATTTTCCCTTGTTGAGACTTCTCTTGGGTGCCAAAGAACTTCCAGTACCTTCCTTGCTCAGGGGCTTCTTCACTACCACTCTCCTCTTCTTAGGAAGTACTTCGTCGGGAGGATAGGAGTGAACATTGTGGTAGTTCCTTTTCATCATAAACCTCTCTTTTGCTCTTTGCACTCTTGCACGGTCATGCTCTTCGTCATAGTCAAAAGAGTTGTCATCAGAACCTGAAGACATCGTGCCTGAAGAGGAATTCAAGGGTTGATAAGAATTGATTGTAGACTTTGTGCAAATAAGAATGTAGAGGTTTAGATTTTTAGGGTACCAGATTTGTCCATTTTCAGAGTGCGGACTTGTCCGAAGCACCGGACTTGTCCGCACTTGAATACCGGACTAGTCCGAACTGACATAAGAACCCTAACTTCCTATTTCAAACAAATCTAGCTCGAATTGATTCACAATGAGAGGGAAACAATAGGAATACATCTAGAAGAGTAATGTATTCCCTAGGAATCTAGAAAAACAAGCAAGATTTGAGAAAAAGGTGAGAACTAGGGTTATCAGATTTTACCGAAAAATTTGAAGCTTGAAGTTGGAGGAGCGGAGTAGGGTCCGGATAAGTCCGGTGTGGGCAAGCTCCGCGCCTCAAAGAGGATTTCCCTTGGAGAAATCTTCGATTTTGATGCCTGGATGCAAAAATCGCCTTGGGAGCTCACGGTAGAACAGAGAGAGAGAGGGAGACAGAGAGAGAGAGAGAGCAAAAGCGATTGTGATATGAGAGGATGAGCTCCTGGCAGTGGGATAGGGTTAATCCCGATAGATACGGACTAGTCTGGTCGCTACCGGACAAGTCCAGTGTGCGGGACCAAGGCTGGACTAGTCTGAGGCAACAGACTAGTCCGGTGCTAACGCTGGACTAGTCCGGTGTCTGCAGGAAAGAACAAAATTCAACAACTTGTTTTTAGTTGTTTGATCTGATAGTGATCTAAAGGACATCATTTCACACATAATCTTGATGAACATGACTAGTAAGCAATCAACAATCATATAATGGCCATAGTTCACCAAGATTCACTAATTTAAATAGTTTTCAAGAGAAAACTGAGATAAGGGAAAAATTTTCGCAAAAATGAGTAAATTTTGAAATCACAATCAGGTATGTAGTGTTTCAAGCCACATTTTGAGAGTCAAGTATATTTAGCTCATTTCTTAGCTCACAAAATCTCTTTTCATCTAATGGCTTGGTGAAAATGTCTGCAAGTTGTTTTTCAGTCCTAACACGTGAGATTACAATGTCACATTTTAACGAATGATATCTTAAGAAATGGTGACGAATATCTTTGTGCTTAGTTCTTAAGTGCTCTACTGGGTTGTGTGCAATTTTTATAGCACTCTCATTATCACATAGGAGTGGAATATGGTTCAGATTGTAACCATAATCCCTTAGAGTTTCTCGCATCCAAAGTAGTTGTGCGCAACAACTACTGGCTGCAACATACTCCACTTTAGCTGTGGAAAGAGCAATAGAGTTTTTCTTTTTAGATGACCATGAAACTAGGCATCTGCCAAGAAGTTGGCAAGTCCCCGACGTGCTCTTTCTATCGACTTTGCATCCTGCACAGTCGACATCGGAATATCCTATCAAGTTAAACTTGGATCCTTTGGGATACCAAAGGTTCAAGTTGGGTGTGTGCACAAGGTATATTAAAATTCTTTTTACAGCTATTAAATGACGCTCTTTAGGTGCGGCTTGAAACCTTGCACACATATAAGCATGATATTTGTCCTAGATGCACATAAACAAAGTAATGAGCCAATCATAGACATATATACCTTTTGATCCACATTTGGACCATCTTCATTGAGATCGAGATGTCCATTAGTTGCTATGGGTGTCTTGATGGTCTTGGCCTTGTCTATATTGAACTTCTTGAGGATGTCTTGCATGTACTTGGTTTGGCTTATGAAAGTGCCTTCTCTTAATTGCTTCACTTGGAATCCCAAGAAGAACTTTAATTCGCCCATCATAGACATCTTGAATCTGTCTGTCAAAATCTTGCTAAATTCTTCACAAAAGGATTTATTAGTAGAATCAAAAATGATATCATCAATATAGATTTGTCATACAAATAGATGATCGTCAAAGTGTTTTGTGAACAAAGTATAATCAGCTTCTCCAATTTTAAAACCATTTTGAGTTAGAAAATCTTTAAGGCACTCGTACCAAGCTCGAGGAGCTTGTTTGAGGCCATAGAGAGCCTTACGTAGTTTATACACATGCTTGGGTTACTCTTGATCTTCAAATCCTGGTGGGTACTCCACGTACACTTCCTCCTTAATGGGACCGTTGAGGAAAGCACTTTTGACGTCCATTTGATACAGCTTAAAATTATGGTGAGTAACAAATGTCAATAAAATACGAATGGACTCAAGTCTAGCTACGGGAGCAAAAGTTTCATCAAAGACCAAACCTTCGACTTGTGAGTAACCTTTTGCCACAAGTCGTGCCTTATTTCTTGTTACCACTCCATGTTTTTCTTGCTTGTTCCGAAAGACCCATTTGGTTCCTACAATGTTCACCTTTGGTCTTTCTACAAGCTCCCACACTTCATTTCTCTTGAAGTTGTTCAACTCCTCTTGCATTGCAATCACCCAATCTGGATACTTTAGTGCTTCTTCTACCTTGTATGGTTCCAGAAAAGAAACAAAAGAGTAATATTCACAAAAATTGGCTATCCGAGATCTAGTGATTACTCCCCTAGCAATGTCTCCAATGATGTTGTTGACTGGATGATCTCTTTGTATACTCTGATGTACTCTTGGGTGAGGAACTTGTGAAGTTGCTTGCACTTCATGTTCTTCATTGTCAATGTCTCCCCTAGATCATTGCTTCCTTGATTATATTGATCTTCTTGATCTTCCCGATCTTGAGCTTATGCATGAGCTCCCCCTTGATCATTGATTTCCTGTTGAGGTTCATCTTGAGCACTTGAGTTTTGTAGTTGCTCTTGAGGTCAAATATAACCAAGTTTCATCCTCTTCAACGCTTGATATGGGGCTTCTTCTTGATCTAGCACACACTTATCAACTTGCTCCACTTGGGAGTCGTTAGTTTCATCGAACACTACGTCACGTGCTACTTCAACAAGGCCAGAGACTTTGTTGAAGACACGATAGGCGTAGGCGTTCGAATCATAACCAAGCAAGAACCCTTCATCAGATTTCAAAGCAAACTTCAAAGTCCTCAGTTTCTCGTTCAAGATAAACATTTGCATCCAAATACTTTGAAATATGAAACATTTGGTCTGTTATCGGTGAGGAGCTCATATGGCGTCGTCTTCAAAAGTCGGTTATGATATAGGCGGTTTGTGGCGTGACAAGCGGTGTTCACCGCTTCAGCCCAAAACCGGTCTGAAGTCTTGTATTCATCCAGCATTGTCGTCGCCATCTCGATGAGCGTCCTGTTCTTCCTTTTGGCCACCCCATTTTGTTAAGGGGAGTAGGGTGCCGAAACTTTAGACTCAGGATATTCCCCACTCCACGGCATCTTTTGCTCATCCATTCAGTGATAGTAAAGGTTTTTTGGTAGCCTTTGCTTTAGACGGCGTTGAAAGAAAGAGAACCCCTGTTCATGCTTTATTCCTTCTTCTTCTAGGTACTCCTCAACTTGTGTATTATTGAACTCCATTCCATTGTCACTTCTAATGTTCTTCACGCTTGAGGAGAATTCATTCTGCACTCTTTTCAGAAATTTCTTGAGGATTCACTGAGTTTCTGATTTATCATTCTGACACCCGGTTCCGAAAATGAACTAAGTGCAGTATATGTGTGCCCAGGATGTTTAACACACATACACAAGTGATTCACAAATGATAAACAAATAATTACCACAAAACAAGATTAATTAAGCACTTTTATTACACAATGCATACTATCCTCGAATACAAGCTCTAACGAATATTAATGACAAGTTTGAACTAATGCACCAGAAATAAACTAATTAAGCAAACTAAGCAACATAAGCAAATAGGGTATAACGCAGCTCCAATGAACTCCACAGGCAAAGCTGACGGCAGACACGGCCTAGAACTCTGCATTATCATCATTATACTCCCAATCCTGGCCTGCAACAGTTGGTGGGGGAATTGAAAGGGTGAGTACATGTCGTATTCAGCAAGTGTGGAAAGTATGACATGTAGCTGATTCAAATGACGAATATAATAATGGCTCAGTGCTGAAAAGTACATTAAAACATTTGAAAAGCAATATGTTATATGTATGTGAAGCAAACCCATCATAAACCATATAATTATCATAATACCAGTCCATATTTCATTACCATCATCCATATACCAGATTTCACCATTACCATTAATCATATCCAATACCAGAATTTAATCCATAACCAGCCATAACCAGTACCAAACCATAACCATTCCAAATCCCAAAAACCCCTCTAATCATGGAAGTTTTCCAGGTGCTCATAATCGGGAGCACGACTATCATGATAGTTTAAAAGACACTCTGCAAAGGTTGTACCACTTTACCTACGTGTTTGTGATTTCATCACCTTGCAGTGACTAGAACCTCTATTATTCCGTCTCACACATCCGTCAGTGTGTGGCCAAGAGATCACAAAATAGCCTTTACAAAGGTATTACTAGCCTATTTAGACCCCACTGAGGTTTCACTAGTGGCGATGCCTTCAACTGAGCACATCTTCAACCAAGGGTCCCCTCTTGAGCCATTCGGATACTAGGGTAGTCCCACCAATCATCAACAAACCCAATCTGACTACCCCTTCTCCGAGCATCCTTAATGGTCCAAATAGCACTGGCAAAGCCCTAATTAATCAACTATGCCATACCCATACTTGGCCTCGTGGTGGCTGTGTAGTCCTGGCTTATTCTCGCATGAAGCGGTCCTTAGATCAAAAGCAAGCAAACCACCATAACATCCAACCCATCCGCATACCAGGCTTGCTTAGATCACCCATTACCACATCATATTAACCAGTTCATATTAATCAAATCTCATAAATGCATAATTAAGTTAAGTTGTATAGTTGTTTACCCATCCCACTTAATTAAGCAAAGCAAAAAGGGTGAAAAGCCCATCTCGACTCTCTACCATGAGTTCCAGGTGACAAGGGTGGTCAAGAAAGCTAGTAAACTTCCTATCATAGGATCCCCATCAAATTGATACATGCATGCAGTTTTGCAAACAAAACATTTATTTTAAAACATGATCAATATGTTCAAGGATACTTGCCTTGCTCTTGGGTTTCATTGGGATCAAAGACTTCAAAATCTTGGTGTTGGAGATCCTCTGCAGCACTCTCTAGCGCCAATCCGTCTAAACCGCGCAATAAACATACAGGACAAGAAACACAGTCAAAAAGTGCTCAAATATTACTCAATATGACATGACTAGCATGATTAATGCAAATGCGAAGCAAAACTAGTTAATAAGTTGTTAATAATGTTTATTAATCAATTATAATGGTTATTAAGAAGTCTACATAGGTTTGGAGTTGATTCGATCTAATTTTGGAATTAATTCAACACAGTTTAACCAGGAAAATCGGACTAGTCCGCTAGGGACCGGACTAGTCCGCACATCGTGGAACTAGCAAACTAGGGTGTTCTAGATCCACGTGAATCTGGAGATTTGGGGTTGAATTCACGTAAGGAAGAGGAAGTAGAAGGTATACCAGGTGTCCAAGACTCCAAAGAATCAAAGGTATTGGAGGCAACACTTGGATCTTGACGATCTAGGGTGGATGAAGAACTTGATGGTGAATCATTGATGAAGAATGAAAACTAGATGGAGATCTTGACCCTCTTTCATTTCCTCCTCTTCTTCTTTGTGACGCCAGGTTCCGAAAAATGAACCAAGCTAACACATATGTGTGCCCAGGATGTTCAACACACATACACGAGTGCAACCACAAAAGAGTATACAGAAAATTACCACAGAACAAGATTAATTATCGAATTTTATTACACAAACCATATTATCCTCGAATACAAGCTCTAATGAATATTAATGACAAGTTCAACTAATGCAGCGGAAATAAATTAATTAAGCAATTAAGCAAACTAAGCAAAAGGGATAGCGCAGCTCCAATAACACCACAGGCAAAGTTGACGGTAGACACGACCTAGATCTCCACATTATAGCCATTAAACTCACAATTCTGACCTGCAACTGTTGGGGGGGGGGGATTGCAAGAGTGAGTACATGTCGTACTCAGCAAGTGTGGAAAGTATGACATGTGGTTGATTCAAATGACGACAATAATAATGGCTAAGTGCTGAAAAGTACAGTAAAACATTTGAAAAGCAATGTATCATATTTATGTGAAGTAAACCCATCATAAACCATGTAACCATAATAATACCAGTCCATAAATCACCATTACCAATAACCATAATCAATGACATAAACCATAATTCCATCTCATAACCATAACCATAACCATAACCATAATCATAATATTAACCATAACCATTACCAAATGGGGCCCGGGAGGCGCGGCGCGGTGCGGGGTGGGCGGCGCGCGCCAGGGCGCTGCAGCGGGGTGGGGCCCAGCACGATTCGTCGGGGCGCGGAGGCGCGTGGCTGGCTGGGCCGGTACGGCGTGGCCGGCAGGAGGTTGGTTTTGTTTTTTTTTCTTTTTTTTAATATATTACTATTTATCTATTATTTTTTTATATTTTTTATATTACTTATTTATTTTTATTATTTTATTTTTATTTTTTTATATACAGTTATTATATATTATTTATATATATTATTATATAATTTATTTATATATATTATTTTTATATATTATTATTATTTTATATTTATTCCCTAATACATGTTTTATTATTTTCTATTTCCTCTTTTTGCTACACCATATATGTATGTTTTATCTTTTATTATCTTTCTTTTATCCTACTAATGTTTAATGCATGATCATGTATGTAATGCATGATGCGAAAATCTAGGGTGTTACAAACCTACCCCCCTTAAAGTGAATCTCGCCCTCGAGATTCGATAGCGTGGAGAAAAGGTGAGAGAATTCTGCCTTCAGGTCTTCTTCACGTTCCCACGTAGCTTCGGCTTCCGTATGGTGTTTCCATTGCACTTTGCACCAACGGATCCTCTTATTCCTTGTGAATCCAAAACAATGAGATTGGCGGAGAAGTCTACCCCCCTTATTCTAAGGCTTACCTTTGGACATACTATATTTGTCCTCATCTCTCCTCCAGGAGACTTAACCAACAGAGTAAACTTCATATGAGAGACAGGCAAACTATACTTGGCAACATACTTCGATGCAATGAATGAATGCGATGCTCCAGAATCAAATAACATAGTCGCGAGGTTAGAGTTAGCAAGAAACATACCAATGACCACATCATCCGCTTGTTGAGCATCCTCCGTAGAGACATGGTTCACGTTGACACGAGCAAAATTCTGCTGTCCACGGCTCCCTTGTGGTTGTCCTCCATTAGGTCTTGGGTTTTGCCTCGACGCATTGCTTCCTTGACCAAGGCATGACTTAGGAAATTGATGCACAAAGTGTCCAGCTTCTCCACAAGTATAGCACTTCTTAACTCCACCAGAATTATTGGGACGAGCTTGGTTTTGAACATTGCTCCAGGAAAATCAGCACGAGGTGCATAAGGCATTGGAGGCCTAGGTGCTTGCATAACAGGGCACTGCTGCACAAATTGAGTTGGGCGCGGTGCATAACCAGGGCACTGAGCAGGAATAGAGGAGCTGTAATAGGGTGCATTGGGTGGTGCAAGGTGAGGGCGCACATTACCTCCTTGTTGTTGTCCTTGATATGGCGCCTTCCTATTGATTTCTTGCTCCATCTCACGGATCTTGTTCTCAACCACAATTGCTTTGTCCACAAGCTTCTGGAAATTGACATAATCACAATTGAGCAATTGTACTTGGATCTCATTGTTCAAGCCCCTCATGAACAAGTATTGTTTCCAGCTGTCCCGACTAACATCCTCAGGCGCATACCTTGAGAGTTGAGTGAACTTATTGAGATATTCACTCACGCTTGATTTTCCTTGTCTTAAGTTCTCGAATTCTTGTCTCTTTAAGATCATAACACCTTCCAGCACATAATGAGAACGGAAGGCCTCCTTGAATTCCGCCCAAGTGATCCTCTCTTGATTCTCATGAGCATTGCAATAAGCATCCCACCAATCCGCAGCTGCTCCAACGAGTTGATGAGAAGCAAAAAGCACTTTCTCCCGGTCATTGCACTGGACAATAGCAAGTTTCTTCTCCACGGACTTGAGCCAATCATCCACATCCATAGGGTCAGCGGCTTGAGCAAAGGTTGGCGGCCTAGTCCTCATAAAATCTCCCAATCGGTTACGAGGAGGCGGGGGTGGCGGTGGAGGCATGTGGGGCTGATTGTTGATGTTGCCAGCCTGCAGCTGTCCCATTGTTTGTATCATGGTCTGCATGAGCTGGTTTTGCATAGCCAATAGCTGCTCGATATTGATGGCTCCATGAGCAGGTCCTTGTCCATTGTGGTTCTGAGGTACTCTATGGTTCTCCCCCTTACCATTGACATCCCTCTGGTTGCGAGTCCTTACCATCTAAAGGAAAGCAATAGGTAAGAATTTAGAAACGTCCCCAACTATATGCATCAAGGGATATGAAGCTAACCAACCAGCTATACTAGCCTAGGTAGACATGGCAATGCTAAAGCATCCCAAAATCCTCTATTAAGCACACAAGCAAACAATATATAGCAAACAGCACACCAAAAAAAGGACACATCGATTCCTGAGTGCTCCTATGTGCTCTAAAGTGTCCATTCTATCTAGGCTGCGTCCTACGGTCAACCTGTGGCTCTGATACCAATCTGTGACGCCCGGTTCCGAAAAATGAACCAAGCTAACGCATATGTGTGCCCAGGATGTTCAACACACATACACGAGTGCAATCACAAAAGAGTATACAGAAAATTACCACAGAACAAGATTAATTATCAAATTTTATTACACAAACCATATTATCCTCGAATACAAGCTCTAATGAATATTAATGACAAGTTCAACTAATGCAGCGGAAATAAATTAATTAAGCAATTAAGCAAACTAAGCAAAAGGGATAGCGCAGCTCCAATAACACCACAGGCAAAGTTGACGGTAGACACGACCTAGATCTCCACATTATTGCCATTAAACTCACAATTCTGACCTGCAACTGTTGGGGGGGGGGATTGCAAGAGTGAGTACATGTCGTACTCAGCAAGTGTGGAAAGTATGACATGTGGCTGATTCAAATGACGACAATAATAATGGCTAAGTGCTGAAAAGTACAGTAAAACATTTGAAAAGCAATGTATCATATTTATGTGAAGTAAACCCATCATAAACCATATAAACATAATAATACCAGTCCATAAATCACCATTACCAATAACCATAATCAATGTCATAAACCATAATTCCATCTCATAACCATAACCATAACCATAACCATAACCATAACCATAACCATAACCATAACCATAATATTAACCATAACCATCCCAAATCCCAAATTCCCTCTAATCATGGAAGTTGTCCAGGCGCTCATAACCGGGAGCACAGCTATCATGATAGTTTTAATAGACTCTGCAGAGTTTGTACCACTTTACCCACGTGTTTGTGATTTCATCACCCGTCGGCGACTAAAGAACCTCCCTTATGCCAATTACACTTCCTTTGGTGTATGGCCAAGAGATCACAAAATAGCCTTTACAAAGGGATTACTAGTCTATTCAGACCCCACTGAGGTTTCACCGGTGGCGATGCCTCCAACTGAGCACATCTTCAACCAAGGGCCCCCACTTGAGCCATTCGGATCCCAGGGTAGTCCCACCGATCATCAACAAACCCAATCCGACTACCCCTTCCCCGAGCATCCACAATGGTCCAAGCAGCACTAGCAAAGCCCTAATTAATCAGCTACGCCGCACCCATACTTGGCCTCGTGGTGGCACTGTAGTCCTGGCTTATTCTTGCATGAACCGATCCTTAGATCTAAATCAAGCAAACCACCATAACATCCAACCCATCCACATACCAGACTTGCTTAGATCACCCATCACCATACCGTATCAACCAGTTCACATTAACCAGAATATCATTAATACATAATTAAATGTGTAGTGTTGGTTTTTCCATCCCAATTAATTAAGCGAAGCAAAAAGGTAAAAACACTTCCCGACTCTCTACTGTAAATTCCAGGTGACAAGGGTGGTTTAACAAGTCTAGTAAACTCCTACGTATGGGTTTCCCATCATATTGACACAAGCATGCAAGTTCGCAAATAAAACATTTATTTTAAAAAAACAGGATCAATATGCTTCAAGGACACTTGCCTTGCTCCGGCGGATAGGGTTGCTCAAGCGCTTCGAAATCTTGATTTTGAAAATCCTCGTATGCGGCCTCTTGAGCACGTTCCTCTACGCGCGATCACACATACAAGAAAATACATACAATTCAACATAATGCACACAAAATAATCAACATGCAATGACATGTATGCATGCAAAATTCAATAATTAATTTACTACGGTTGTTTATTAATTAGATACAACTAGTTCATACGTGTTCATATGAGTTTACGGGGGTTTTAGAGTGGATTAATGCTGCTGAAAATAAAAATACGATGCAACTAAAATCAATTTACGTCTATTAGATCTAATACGTCGCTAAAATTCGCATCGGAGAAACGAATCCTACCGTAGATGCGATGGCTTCAGAGATCGAGGGACGAGGGTGACGCGTAGACGAAGTAGATGCGCAAGGTCCTCTGGCGGCACGACGACGGCGATGACGATCTCCGGCGAACGGTGGGGCCCTCCTCTTTTCCTTCCTCTTCTTCTCCTCCTTTTTCTTCCTTTTCTTCCATGTGGCGCAGCCTCTGGTCTCCTCTGTTTCTTTTCTTCCTGGTGGCGTGGCTTTCTTTCCCCTGGCCGCGGCGGCTCTGGTGCTTTTCTTTTCCCTCTGTTCCGGCGGCGGTGCTTCTGGAGTCTAAGAAAAACCTACGAAGCCTCTCTCTTTTATAGGCGCCAGGCTAGGGTCGGCGCGCGTTGGGTGATGGGGTCGCGTGCGGTACGAGCGAGTTGGGAGCGAGGCGCGGGAGCGGGATCGCGTGGGCGTGGGGGCCAGCGGGGCCCAGGCGCCTCGGTCGCGTGCGTGGGCGGGAATCGCGGGATTCGGGGAAATCGGGCGGGGCGGCTGGCGTGGGAGCCGGGGTCGCGGTCGGCCAGGCGGGACACGGGGCAGGTGGCGGGGCGAGCGGGCCAGGCGGGTGGGGCCGGGAGCAGGCGGCGGGGCGTGGGGCCTGGGCGGGTGTGCGCGTGCGGGAGCAGGCGGCGGGGCGTGGGGTGGGGCCCGGGAGGCGCGGTGCGGTGCGGGGTGGGCGGCGCGCGCCAGGGTGCTGCAGCGGGGTGGGGCCCAGCGCGATTCATCGGGGCGCGGAGGCGCGTGGCTGGCTGTGCCGGTACGGCCTGGCCGGCGGGAGGTTGGTTTTCTTTTTTTTCTTTTTTTAATATATTACTATTTATCTATTATTTTTTATATATTTTTTATATTACTTATTTATTTTTATTATTTTATTTTTATTTTTTATATACAATTATTATATATATTATTTATATTTATTATTATATAATTTATTTATATATATTTCTTTTTATATATTATTATTATTTTATATTTATTCCGTAATACATGTTTTATTATTTTCTATTTCCTCTTTTTGCTACACCATATATGTATGTTTTATCTTTTATTATCTTTCTTTTATCCTACTAATGTTTAATGCATGATCATGTATGCAATGCATGATGCGAAAATCTAGGGTGTTACATTCTTCTTGCTCTAGATCTCCTTCTCCCTCCTTGGTGGCGGCTATTCACGAGCTAGGGTTTGGGTGTGGTTGAAAAGTGGCAAATAGATGTCAAGCCAAGAGGTGGGGTTGTTTATATAGAGGTGGGGGGCTAGGGTTGGGTGGATTTCGGGTTTGAGATGAGTAGGGGTCGGTTTGGAGTCCCACATGGGCTCTAAAAGAGTTATGCACGACGTCCCTAGGACCACTTAATATAAAACCCAAGAAACAAGTCGTGAAACAAAAGATCAACTCAGAGTCGCGATTTACCAGACAAGTCCGAAAAGGGCCGGACTAGTCCGAAGTTAGACAGAGAGAAATCGGACTAGTCCGCACCAAAATTGGACTAGTCCGCACTTCCCATAATTCTTAAGTGCGGTTTTTGTTTCTAATTCATTTTAAACTTGTTCTTTTTATGTTGCTCAATGTTAAACATATTTAATGATGGATGCAGGGCATGATGCAAGAAAATGAGGGTGTTACAATCATACAAGAAAAATACCCAGGTAAATCTAGAAAAATCATCAACGATGACGAATCCATATTTGTTACCGTCGATGCTTATATAAGCAATTAGACCAAAGAGGTCCATGTCTAGAAGTTCCAGCGGTCTTAAGGTAGTCATCACATTCTTGGCAGGATGTGGTGCTCCAACTTGTTTTCTCGCCTGGCAAGCGCTGCACGTCCTGTCTTTCTCAAAAAACAACATCCTTTAAACCTCATATGTGACCACCTGTTAGAAGTTTCTACAGATTTTTCATCCCCACATGGGCTAGCCGTCTATGCCACAACCATCCCATGTTAGTTTTAGCAACCAAGCAAGTTTTGAGTTCAACTTTATCTTTGTTGAAGTCAACAAGATAAAGCTTTCCCTTCAACATTCACTTGAATGCAATCGAGCCATCATTTCTTCTTCAAACGGTCAACCCTCATCAGTGAATAACAGTTATAACCTTTGTCGCACAATAGAGATATGGACAAGAGGTTATAATCTAAATAATATACATGTAAAACATTTGAGAGAGTATGTCGGGAAGAGATTTCAATTTTACCGCTACCAAGGACCTTTCCTTGGTTGTTGTCTCCAAAGTATATCCCTTCACTTGGTTCGCATTGCACTCATACTCCACAAACATGCTCTTCTCTTCGGTCATGTGATTAGTGCATCTACTGTCCAACACCCATTTTGATCCACCGGAGGAGTAGGCCCGCAAAACAAAATTATTTCTTGGTTTTAGGTACCCAAGCTTGCTTTGGTCCTCGCAGATTAGTCACAAGAGTCTTGGGCACCCACACACAAGTTTCTGAGTTCTTGTAGCGTAGCCTTGCATTTTTAGCAAATACATGTCCATATTTGTTTTTTATAAGTACATAGGAAGCATCAAAAAGTACGAAATAGTATTTGTAATTCAAATTCACGTGATGTTTCCTTAGCAAAAGTAATTTGCTTCTTGGCATAAACATTGGTGGACATGTGTTTATTTTTGTTAAACCCAAGACCATCTTTGATGTTAGGAGGTCTAGTGACCATATATGCACTACGTGCATATTTGATCTTTTCCTTGTCAAAGATGCCACTTTGGGATGGATGGTTAGCATGAGAAGTATAAGAATCAAGTTTAACAACATTTTTCTTAATAGAACATGCAAGTTACAATTGTTGTCGGACTTACACCTTTGGATGGTGAGCTTTTTGAGGAGGAGGAGTCACTTTGCTTGAGTGACTCAACTTGTACTTCAAGTATCTTGTTAATTTTTGACAAGTTAGAAAATTTATCCTTAATTGCACCGCGTGAGTCTTCTAGCTTTGAGTAAGTTTCCTTACTTAAGGCTAGCTCATGCTCAAGTGACTTGCTCATTCCCTCTCAAGCTCAAGGAGTTTATCAACCTCTTGATATCTCTTCCTTTCACGGATGAGCATATATTCTTGTCGATTGACAAGCTCTTCCTTCTCAAAAATTTCATCCGACAACATTTTCATTTTCTTTAATGCAGTTTTACTTAACCCCCTAAACATCTCCTCATTTTCACTAGAGCTATCAAAATCATCAATAGAGGAATTTAGCGAGGGAGGTGTGAGTCGAACCTTTTTCTTGCCTTCCTTAGCCATGGGGCAAGTGTAATTATGAGTCTCCCGTCCTCCCATGTTCGGGAAGAGCGTAGACCTCTTGGTAGGCTTCTTGATGGCAATGGTGGCCATCTCCTCTTCTTCATCGGAGGAGCACTCGTCATTTGAGTCCCACTCTTTGCCAATGTGCACTTGGTGAGTTTGCGTCCTTTTCTTGAAGATCTTCTTCTCTTGAGGCTTCACTTCCTTCTTCTTTTTATTTTCTTCATAAGTGCAGTCAACCATAAAGTGAAGTTCTCTTTCTTTGCTCTTTCCATCACTCGAGTTGCTCCCCTTCCTTCTTTTCATCATCCACTTGAATTTCTTGATGAAGAGTATCATTTCCTCACCATCCAAATTGGTGCTTACATCACTTGTGTCTTCATCATCTTGTGCTTCACGAGCTTCCTTTTCTTGAGGCTTGCAAGTTGCCTTGATGGCAACGTCTTTCTTCTTGGAGGAAGTAAGCTTAGCTAGGTCTTTGACGTATTGGGCCTCCTTCCCCATCATCTCATGGTTGATAATTTTGCCCAATAGTTCATCCGGAGTCATTTTGTGAAACTTCGTGATTTCGCGGATCATGGAGCACAAGGTGACATTTCTTGGCATAAAGGCTCTGATCATTCCTTTGATTACCTCATGGTCAGTCACTTCTTGCTACCATAGGCGCAGATCTTGTTGATAAGCGCCTTCATTCTGTTGTACATGTCTTGAGGTGATTCGCCTTCCTCAATGGCAAACCTCCCCAATTCTCCTTCGAGCATTTCAATTTTTGCCTCTCAGACTGACCGATTTCCTTCATGTGTAGTTTTGAGTGTATCCCAGATTTCCTTGGCACTTTCTAGCCCATCAATCTTGGTGAACTCTTCTTGGATTAGAGATGAAGTGGTCACTGCAGCATCTTGTGCGTTGCGGTGAATTTCTTGTTCCTGTTCTAGAATGAGTTCATCATCCGTATCCGGGATATCTACACCCATACACACAATATGCCAAAGACTAGGGTTCAAAGAGATTAGATGCATTTTATTGTTGTATTTCCACATGGTATAATCGTTTCCGTCGAAATGTGAAGGTTTTCCCATGGGAATGGAAAGATAATGATTATTTGAATTGTAAGGATATTGGGAGTAGTCGTGATGACCACTCCTCGTCGAATTCTCGTCTTCTTTTCCTTTTTGACTTAGGAGTTTCTTCCATAGAAGTGCCTTGGGGCGACGCACTTCTTCATCATCGTGTTGGTTTTCCCTGAGTATATCAAAGGCTTTTGTATATTGTTCTTCTTCAGTGTTGAGCACCTTTGGGATCTTGTTGTTCTTGTCAAAGGCCATTGGTCTCTCCGAGCGGTGAGTCTCGTAGATGGAGAACCTGCTCTGATACCAATTGAATGTGACCTAGAGGGGGGTGAATAGGCTTTGAAATTTTTTTGCACACTTAATCAAACTGTCAAATACTTGAGGGACCAGACTTGTCCGGTTTGTGGAGCGGACTAGTCCGGTGTGCTAAAGTGTTGTGCGTTAATCAAGTATTGATTCAGGAATTGAGATGTTATAGCAGCGGAATTGAACAACTATTGAGATCACTTAAATTGACAATCAATATTGCAAAGTTATACGTGGAAAGCAATTGTAATTTAGTTTACAAGATAGATCAACTTAATGCACTATGTAATGATAATGCAAAAATAAAGAAGCACACGAGACACAGATTTTTACGGAGGTTCGATCTCACCAAAGAGATCTACTCCTCGTTGAGGAAGCCTGCACTGAGCCGAATCTCTTCAAACCCTTTGCCTCGTCAAGTCACCACACAAGGCCGACTTGATTCCACTATCACGCATAATCACCAAGTTGATGGGGCAACCTCACACTTTGAGGGCTCCCACAAGAATTACAGCGAAAAGATGATCAAATACACTTGAAAATATTACAGGTAATTGCACGAGTGTAAAGAGATCAGACCTCGAGAGCTCAATGAAGCGTAGACGACAATCTCCCAACCCCAAATCTGAATACTCAAAGACTTTCACTTTTGAGGACTTTAGATGCGTGTGGAGATGTGTTTTTCTGCTCTTGGGACAGGTGGCGGCGATAGGGTTTCACTTGTGAACAGTAGAATACGTGAGTTGTGGTTGTGGGGTTGTGGATCTCCTATTTATAGTGTTTCCAAAATTGTTACTGTTAGAGATCCTGACGACCGGACTAGTCCATACCGGGTACCGGACTTGTCTGGTGTCCTGTGTAAAGTCGGCGCGAAATGTGCAGCACACTAGAAATCCTAAATTGTGTGAGGTATACCGGAATAGTTTGGTAGGTGTCTGGACTTGTCCGATGTCTTGTGTATTGGAACATCATAAACTTTCTCGGACTAGTCTGGTACTCAGACAGACTTGTCCGACGTGATGTGTTATAGAACATCGAAGAGTTCAACAAACTAGTACGGTCCTTGAACGGAGTTGTCCGATGCACAATGTATTGAGTTTACATAAAGTTAATAGACTAGTCTGATACATAAATGGACTAGTCCAGTGCACTGTGCGTTGGGGTTCCAAAAAGTTGAACGGACTAGTCCGATCCATGAACGGACTAGTTCGGTGCACTATGAAGTGAAATAACAAAGAGTTTGTGAGACCTATGTGTGTTGAATACATTGGCTTTGACAATAAAAATTTTGAATGTCGCCATAACATCTTTTTAGCAAGGTCTGACTCTAGCTCCGAGCTTCTGCAAGGTCCAACAATAGGTCTGACTTTCTTTGTCTAGATCCGACATGTTTTTGGGTAGCTCCAGTGAAGCTTTGTCTTTAGCTCCGGCATGTCCTTGATAGCTCCGGCATGTCTTTGTTTAGCTCCGACATGTTTCTCGAGCTCTAGCTTTTGGGTTGACTAGTTCCGACTAGTTTTGGTCAGCTCCGACGCTAGGTCTGACTAGCTTTGGTTAGCTCCAGTGCTAGGTCCTGCTAGTTTTGATAAGCTTTGGTGCTAGGTTTTACTAGCTTTGGTAAGCTCCAGCTCAAGCTCCGGTTAGCTTTGGCAAGGTTCAGAGCTTGATCGTAATGTTCCAAATTTTCATGTGAAATGTTTCGAACATGCTTTATACTCTTGGAAAGTTTGCTTAGTATTCATTTACTAAGTTTTTGGTGCGCTTTGGTTGATATGGATGATATCATTTTGCTATGCTTTGCAACATGCTTTTGTGAGGTGCTCACGTAAGGTGTTGTGTTCGGAACTGACTTGAGTCAAGTCGCGGACTTGGGCTCGTACGGATTGGTTGTTTGTTCATGTGCAGGTGTTGTTTGAGTTCAAGTCATGGCTGGTGACAGGATCCTTTGGACTAGTCTCAGGGAGGAGATGAGGTTCCAACAACCAAATTCAGGAGGAATTGTGGTTGAGCGGGTCAGGAGGTCGCGCAGGATGATTGAATCAAGGGCAGTGCATATGAAGGTTACTGGACGTCGAAGGAAGGTGTTTGCACACATGCATGCGGTGCATGACGTGGCAACATGGTTCCTAAGATGGTTTATGGATGGGAAGATTAGGTTGGAAGGGTCGGTTCATATCGGTTGATGACTTTGGCTGCGGCGGAGTCGGTTATGGCTCGGTATGGAAAGTATCGAGTTGGTTATTATAGGATTTTGTGTAGGTCACGAATTTGAGTTGTTTTAGGAATGTGGGATACGTTCCTAAGGTGTTTGGAAGTCTTAAGATTGCTTCTATCTATGTATAGAAGAGTCCTAAGCAGTTATGGAAAGTTTCGATTCGTGAACGGAGTAGGATTAGGGTCCTGATTTGAGTTGAGTTGGCTTTCGAGCTGGTTATATAAGCAAAGGAGGCCAGAGATCGTGGTGCACGACTTTGGGGATTTTCCTCTTGTGTTCTATTGAATACAATTCGTAGTTTGAAGGAACTTTTGTGCCTTGTTCGTCCGACTTGTTCCAGACAAGTTTTACTCGTCGAGTTTTTGGACAGCACTACCTTTCATCGGTGGTTTTATCATAACTCGAGTTTTACAGATCCAATTGATGTGATTCTTTTTGGGTTGTCTTCAAAC
The DNA here is from genome assembly GCA_036927565.1 of Tuctoria greenei. NCBI lineage: Eukaryota > Viridiplantae > Streptophyta > Magnoliopsida > Poales > Poaceae > Tuctoria > Tuctoria greenei. The sequence continues at coordinate 124,847,247 of JAYESD010000006.1, forward strand.
TTGATTATATATCATATGTCAAAATTTCACTGTCATTGTATTTGTGGTTTCTGATCTACTTGAGTTTCTTTGCAGCGTTCCAGAACTGTTTTTCTCGGGTAGGACAGATTGACCTTTGTTCGATCTTTTGATCATAACTTGAGTTTCTCTCGACGGATTTGAGTGATTATTCTTGTGTTTTCTTTGTGACTTTATTCTCTCTGATATATATATCACTTTTGTCCCGGTAAAACACGTTTAGATTAGTCTCACACACAATTTCTTTAACAGATCATTTTTCTGCCAAAGGGGTTGGGATTTATTGTTTCTGCTGCGTGAGATTTTTTTATCTACCATTCACCCCCCTTTGGTAGCTTTTCACGTGCTCTTCGATCCTACAGATTTGAACGGACTAGTCCGGTCCAAAAATAGACTAGTCCGGTGCTCAGTGAATTTTAAGGTTGATTTTAAGCTCTTTCCCCTATGCAAAGACTTGAGCTCTTGGGATGTGTCTCTCACACACATCCTATTCAATTAAGTCTACTTTGCGCCTCATTCATCAATGGGGCCATTCTTTATCTTCATCACTTCATTTTTCACTTTTTGAGTGCACCAAGCTATCTAATATGAGTTGACCTACATACATCTCAACAAGTTCATTAGGATCTCATTCGTTTTTTATCAATAGTCCAAAACCTACAAGGGATTGCCTAGATGCACTTTCGAAGACAAGAGGAGAGACTGATGGCATGCCTTATATAATGAGATGCAAAATGGAGATGCGCCTAACAATGAAGTGTGTCTCCTATTCTCGACGTCTCCCTTAGCTAAAAGGTAGACACGCTTAACGGAAAAGCGCGTCTCCTATTCCCCACGCCTCCTTTAGCTTCATGATTTTCTCCATTTTTCTTCGGTTCACTGTTGATATCACACATCACTAAACTTAAAGCACATTCACTTGATAATTAAATCATTCATTTGTCTAGAAAATAATCAAATCCTTCCTTATGATTCCTGAGGAACACGATGAACACACCACACATTCATTCATTCACACAGCTGAAGACACAAGATAATATTCATTCACACAGATAAATTTTATCCATTAACAAAATATATTACGAAACACAAGAAAAAAGTACAAGAAGACACAAGAAGAGAAAAACATCAACTAAAAAAAACAAAGAAAAACTAAATCCTCCGGCGGCGACTCCATCGTTGGTGCAACAGGAGCCTGGGCCGGTTGCTCCTGCTGCACTAGTGGTGCAATCCCGCGACCGAGGTTCCTCTCCATCGCCGCCACCAGGTTACTGCAGCCCTCGGCACTGACCACCTGGGCCATCGCCTAGAAAAAAATGTCGAGACGATCGACCACTCACATGAGGGTGTAGAGGTAGTGGCTGATGGTACCCATTCCAGTAAACTCTGGAAGGGTACCCAGACCCAAGGAACTCATGGCGCGAGACGTACTATTGTACGCCTCTTGCACCATAACGAGGCGCCCCTCAGTGTTGAGCCTCTCGTGGGATCTCTAGTACTGTTTCTTACAGGGTGGCTCCCTCGGCGGGCTTGGCGGTAGAACGTTGGCCATAGTGGTGGTGGATCATCGACGCGGAGAAGATGAAGAAGAAGAATTGGATGCGAAAGGAGAGACATGCTTGTGGATAATTGACGAGTGATGACGCGTCTTATATAAGGTTTGTGCGGAGTCAACAATGGAGCGGTTGGTTTTGCGTGCATTGATGGGACAATGGGACGCATCGATGACGCTTCGGGGAAAAGAAAGGTCGTGCACGCCGGTTGCACGCGTCTCTGCACCACCGCCACCAAAATTAAGTTCTTTGCAGTCCTCGTGTTGTGCGTCTCTCTTTGAGCAATTGAAGACACACTCTAATATCTTGCGCGTCTCGTGTTTATCTCCCGCGTCTCTTTGCCACCAGTGCTCCTTTGCTAATCGACCAACTCCAGTGCGACTGTCGCCTCTGTTCGACCAACTCCAGTGAGACCACCGTCTCTGTTCGCCATCGTCGCCGTCCTCATTGTCATTACTGTTCATGGTTGTGTTAGATATTGGCTTGGCACGTAACGGACTGAAGGAGGAATGCTTGGCGTGGCACAATAACCATCCCCTTGTATGTACATATGGCACACCGGTCGCATGGTTGTATGTAGCTCTGCAGTGGACTGATGAACTTAACTGTAGTTTTGTTTTTCCGTCTTGTCTGTTTTTGGTATTTGCAATTTCATGGCTCGCCACCATTTGCATCACTTGTTTGTCAAAATTTTTATGCGTAGGGTTTATCTGCGAAGCCTGAGTCGGGAGATTTATTGAAGTGGCAATGCATCGTCCTTGGTAAAAAAGGGGTAAGTCATGAAGAACAAGCACAATCATATCCAGTATAACATCGTCCCCTTATTATTGAATTTTCTTTGTAGATTGACTGGGAAGGTGGTTACTACCCCCATGACAATCTCCTTCTCGGAGGACTATAGGTTGGTGCCTCTGTTGGCGGCTACTAACATCACAGATCATCTCTAGTAAGAGATGAGGTCCGTAAGACCATGAAATTTGTCGCGTAGCATTTCACCCAAGAGTATTCTCAAGAGTATCATATTTATCCCAAAGAAAGGCAATGGAGTAAAGTAAACACTACTCTTGTGATCAATCTATGGGATACTAATCAATTATCAAGACAGGGGTAAGTTGATAATATATTGGTAATATGATACACACCTAAGCAATCTATTCTAAAGGGTAGATGAGTCCTAATGGAGACTAGACTAAGAGTTAGGCACTTGCTCCTACAATGCTTCTAATATACATATACATAGCCTAGGTTAGGTACTAATGAGCATGTCAATGCTGAATACTTATGCTAAGTTGTTCAACATATTGGACAAGGGTTTATCCCTAGAAATACTAGGATGACTACTGCCAAGAGTGTATGGCATATCCGAACTTGGAGGATTACAAAGGACAGATAGGGCTGTCACCACCTACTGCATACCTCTTCAATCCGTGGGTCTACGAGACATCCAACGTTACTTAACTACCCTAGCACCATGCTAGCATATTAAGTAAATACCTCAGGAGCCCTGGCACAAGCCATCCTAAGGCAATGACTAACCTAAACATCGTTGAACCAATGTTGAGACATAGCATAAGTTATTCATATCAACATGACCATATCATAACTAATTAGACTATAGTGGATATTTAAAGTTTTTATGATGATAGATTAAGAGTGATGTGACATAATTATAAAGACTACTCCTACCACATACATGGAATCCGCAATCAAACAAGAAACGCTTCATCTAAGTATATGAATAAAAGAAGACTAACGATAATATCTTTATCATGCACAAAGTCACAAATATAAGAGAAGATACATAAGCCATACCTTTCCCAACTTGGACATGGGACTAGAGGCTCTCCTCTCTATAGCCTAATTCCACTAAGGACTAAGAGAATAGTGTATACAATAGAATGATGCTCAAGTGGTGCGTGTTGAAGAGAGGGGTGAGGGGTCCAATTTATAGGTGGAGAAGGGTCGGTTCCCGCCACCAAAAGTTAGCGACTCAGTCACCACTGACTTCTTCAAGCCAGGAGGAGCCAACACGTGGAAGCTGACCGAGTTTGGCGCCAGAAGCACTTCGACCGAACCACCACTTCGGCCGAACAGAAAAGTGGCTTAATTCCACTGTGTTTTCTCGGGGTGATTCCAGGTGGGTCCCGTTGACTATTATAGGATGTACACCATTGGATGGCCTCAAATACTTCTGTTTGTGGGCCATTTGATCTATGTGGTGCCATGTGTCGACACTTGATTGGTTGGGATGATATTTTTGCTCCCTCCCTTTTACCTCAATTCCTGCGTACACAAATTCTCCAAGGACAAGTGGAAATAGGTTAAATGGAAATGTGATGTGTGAAAGAAATGATATTTCCTTCTCATAATTGAGTTATATTGACGGGTGAAATTGGTGTATAACAGTCGTCAACAAACTCCCCCAAGCTTATCATTTGCTCGTCCCGAGCAAAGTCAAGACTTTAGGTTGATGATCAGGAGTTGCTTCAATGTTCTACTTTTCAAAAGTATCATGTGCACAACAAAATACTCTACTTAGTATTGCAAAAATTGGCATGGTACTTCACCCATCTTAAGTCATTATGGGGATTATGCCATCTTCTATTCATGGGTTGTTGAAAGATAGAACAACAAATGGAGCACATACCCTAGAAATCAAGTTCCACTCAAGTCTCGGAGAGTTCAATTTAGATTTTAAGTATCTCGGTTTGATTTTCTCAGTCTATCCTTTATGTGTAGTGGAAATATGTCCTCACCAAGGCATTTTTCCTAAATTCATCCTACCACTAAATAAGGCTTATATGTGGAGCTTGGTAGGGAATATAGTAGGCATATTAGCGACACATAATATCGCTAAGTCAAAAAAGCAAGCTTTAGGAGAATTCAATTCAAAACTATTGATTCCAGACTTGTGCATGTGTCATGGAATGGAGGAGGATGTGGATGTTTGAGATGACTCCTATTTATGTAGACTCTCTTATTCTGCAGGGATGAAACATGGCTACTTTTCCTTTTTTTTTTTCTTTTTTTTTCTCATGCTTATGATGTAAGCATGCATTTTCTTTTTTTTTTCTCGTAGTCATGTCTTATACTCCCTTTTTATGTAATAAACTTGGAGAGAATACTAAGCATGAAGGGTATGGAGCTTCTCTTTTTTTATTGTGGAATGGTGGTATGATGGGATTTTGCTTAATTTCTGGTGTAGAAGTATAGCATGTGCAAGTGAAGTCTTGAATTCAAAAAGTAATGAATGAAATCTCACATAGGTCTATACTAGTTTGACAAAGCTCAATGTGAAGACAAATAGCATATGCATAAGGTCTATCAATGTAATGTATCATATAACTTTGGTAGGTATTTCCAATCAAATGAGAGTAACTTAAAACTTTTTAGAATTTCTCCGAAAATCTAAGCTTTACTTTTAAACTAGGAATAGCAGCCCTATCACTATATCATACCTCACAACAACTTAGAATTAGATTAAGCTTTTTCTACTCACAATTTCTAAATTAAGGCAAAAGTAATTCTAGCCCATGAAAGCAATATTTTGGAGAGTAGTAAGTTGTAAACTAGGACTTAGGAAAATTAAGACAGAGCAACTATTCATCATTTAATCTATGTGAATTCCAAATTATTCTTACCGCACATCTTTTATTTTATTTTGAAAGCAAATCTACTCTACTTATTTTTAAGTTTTTTATATGCATGGTGGATGAATGAAAAATAAATATGCAAGTGTTGTGATACAAGTTACCTCAAGTGGGGGTCCCCCCCCCAAGCTTGTTCTTGTTCAAGGTCCGCAATAGGGGCTGAAACCCTAATGACAAATGTAGGCCATGAGGTTGGCCTACCTTTGTTGCAGCATGGCTTTAGCATTAGAGGGTTGAGTGTCGATGTTGGATTGCCTTCAATGGTTCCATGAGTGTGGTCGAGGTGAGTGTTGTCGATGTCGCTCATCCACACCTCAAGGTTTCCATAGTTTGGATTTACCTTGTTATTCCTTGGCTAAGGTAATGATATCCCTTGGCTACAAAGTAATGACGTGCACTCAACATGGTTGAGTGTGCTCTGTCATGTTTTGGCTAAGGTGTATCATACCATCTTGCCATAAAGGAATAACTTGTACCTCTCATGTATTGGGTGTGATCCTTCATTCCTTGGCTAAGATAATGATAACCTTTAGCTACAAAGGGGTGATATGTACCCAACATATGTTGAGTACGATCAGTTATTCCTTGGCTAAGGTACACCATACCTATAACCACAAAGGGATGACGTGCACTCACACATGGGTTGAGTGTGATTCGTTGTTCCTTGGCTAAGGTATAAATACCTTCTGGCCACATAGGAACAACTTGCATCTAATATACATTGGATGTGGTCTTGTCATTCCTTGGTTAAGGTACATCATAACTTTTAGCCACAAGGGAATTACTTACACCCAATGATGGTGGCAATACCCTTGAGCTTGAATGAGTGCTTACAACAGTTGAGAGCATGATGCTCTCACATATTCGTAGCAGCCCATTGGATGCTCAAGGAGGATTTACATGTCAAATATCTGGCCTAATTTCTGATTGGTAGTAACCATCCAAATTTACTCCTTGGCCAAGAGATATTGAAATAAAATACTCATAGGATTTCCAACAATCGGATCTTTGAATATCTGCATAGTTATTTTACTCTTGCAAACTTCCTCTCTATGATAGAGAGGGATGGTTAGCTCCCGATACATGTACAAATAAATTTTCCGGTTAGGTAATTGAATCTTCATTTGTATACACGGGAAAGAACAAGACCAAAGATGCATTGGGTCCAATTTCCAGTGTATCCATGAACAATGTATGAATCATTGCTAGGAGTGGGGCTTTATGGATAAATCAAGTTGAGCTTTTTCTAAAGCTTCTACTCATAGCGACACAAGTGATATAAGTACATTATATGGATCCCTTCATCTTGTAGAATTTCTAACCATCATAGTTTTTTTACAAGAGCAAATATTTATCATTTGGGTCATGTCAAACAAGATTCTCAATTTTATCCTCATGAACATTTTTAATTTCTTGCCTAGGAATTTGAAATTTAGTGATCCATGCATGAATGAGTTTATAATCAAAATTATGGACATCACTATTCCTAGGTTGCTACATACCAATTCAACCAATATTCCATAAGCATTACCTAGGTAAAACAATATCTAAGTCAATTTTAGCAATGCTTATTGAAAGTGCATCTAGGCATCCCCGTGGGTTTTGGATGATTGATGATGACAATTAAGAGACTAATGAGTTGAGCTGATCTTAAGCACATGTGTGATGATTGAAATGAGACAAATCCCTCAAAAAGAAAAAGGTTGAAACGAGCGTCAAAGACTCAAGCATAGAAATTAGGGTTTCTATTGTGCTGAGTTTAGACTAGTCGTATCATCTATGAGGGAGGTTGTATCATGTGCATTGAGATCATACAAGGGGGCTCAAAGTGGTGGTTAAGAGAAAAACCTAAGTGAGAAGCCAAAATGAGAGAAAACACACAGAGGCCGGACTAGTTCGGTCAGCTAGAGTAGTCCGTTTTGGGTCAGACTAGATGTCTCTGTACAAGTTCAGACTTGTCCGTACGGGTACGGACTAGTATGTTCTTCTCTTGATGAGTGAATTTGTAGCTAAGTCCTAGGAGATCGGACTTGTCCGCCATAGAGGCCGGACAAGTCCAGAACCCTCGGAGTCATCCATTTTGGGACGGACCAAAGCATTCTAGATGAGTTCGGACTTGTCCGTTGTGGCGTAGACTAGTCCGTTTGAGACTTAGTGGGAAAACCAAGCCAAACCCTAGGAGGACGGACTTGTCCGCCCTAGTGGTCGGACTAGTCCAGGCCTACCCAGTTTAGTCTGTTTTCAGCCGGACTAAACTTTTCTGATCTACTTCGGACTAGTCTGTTGTTGGTCAGACTAGTCCGGGTTGCCATGATCGTTTGAAATTCAAACGTTTGGCGCGCACGTCATCTGTTTTGTCGATCAATGGTGTGAAATTGTTGGTGGTCCCAAGAGGCTGGACCAGTCCGTGGTACAGGGCCCGACTAGTCCGAGTTTGGACTATTTGCAACAGTTAGTTGTCAGGACCCCTATAAAAAGGGAACACCCGACCCATATTTGACAACTCTTGAACTCTAGCATCGCCACAACATTCCTTGAGCCTTCCAAAGCCTTCTAATCATCCTACTAGCCCTTTAAGACAAAATCTTGAAGAGATTAGGGTTTGGGAAGGAGAGTGAAGGAAGATCATCGTGCTTTGGCTCTCGGTTTGATCTCTTGCACTTGTGTTGTGTTTTGTGGCTTATGTGAGTTTAGATTCAAGTTCTCCTTGCTGTATTGATTCGTGGGAGCCTCAACTTGTGAGCAGCCCCAAGAAACTTGGTGATTACTCTTTAATATAGTGGAAACCAAGCTTGCCATTGTGGTGACTTGGTGAGAAGAGGGTCAAGGAAGACCCAGTCCTTGTGTGGACTTCTCAACGTGGATGTAGGCTTCTTCGTAGAGCTGAACCACAGGATAAATCGTGTCTTGCTTGTCTCTTTACTTTTCACAATCACTGGAGTTGCTATTAGGGTTCATATCATTCTTCATCTTGATCATCATTGAAATCTAGTGACCTAATTGCTTACACTTGTCAATCCAAACTGTACTAGGTTGCTAGACATTGTATCTACCTTTTGTGAATCTAAATTCCGCAAATAACTTGTAGAAATCAAGTTTTTAGATTTTCACCCTATGCTGAGCGGACTAGTCCGGCCCTGTCTAGACAAGTCTGGCCTCAGTAGTTTAATCTCGTTTGATTAAGCCATTTTAGGTCATATTGCCTATTCACCCCCTCTAGGCGACTTTCAATTGGTATCAGAGCAGGACTCTCCAACAGGAGTCTAACAACTCTGAGAGGAGATGGTCGGAAGGGGTGACAACGAGATTCCGGTGATCGTCGACTACACCAAGACGAAGAACATCGATGTTCTTCAAGATGATCCAAATGACAACTAGGAAGTTCATCTAATCAAGTCACGGCTTCGTGAGAAGCTCAATGTTCCTAAGAAGGAGATCAAGCCGTTCACTCCAATCAACACCGATAATGGGAGTAGTTCACAAGACTACTCCCGATATCCTTACAATTATGAGCGATTAACGGCAAGAATCATTACTTATCTATCCCTATTGGAAATAACTACTCTATGTGGAAGAATAATACGAAGATGTATATCATTTCCTTAAACCCTAGTATTTGGCAAATTGTCTTGACAGGTGTGCATCTTCCCAAGAATGGGGAAGACATTACTCTGGAGCAAGTCGTCCTCCTCCATTGCAATGCTCAAGCCGTTGGAGTAATCACCTCCTCATCGACTCGAGAGGAATTCAACCGCATTGAAGGATTGGAGGTGGCCAAGGAAATGTGGGACACCCTTAAGACGACACAACATGAGGGCAATTGTGTCATACGGAAGGCTAAAATTGAGATGATTGAAGGATAACTTGGGAGGTTCATTATCATGGATGGTGAGTCTCCCCAATATATGTACAACAACCTAAAGACCCTCATAAACAAGAGTCGATATTATGGAAGTACCCGGTGGACCGACCATGAAGTGGTAAAGAGGATGATTCGAACATTCATGCCTCAAAACGTCACTCTTTGCTCACTAATTTGTAGATTCCGGGATTCCACAAGATGACTTCTGAATAAGTACTAGGAAGGATCATCAATCATGAGATGGTGGATTAAGAAGCCATGTTCTACAACGACCTTCAAAACCTCTCCTCCTTCAATAAGAGAGATGTTGCATTCAAGGCAACATCCTCAAGACCTCAAGAAAAAGAAGAGAGTGATGAAGAGAGCCCTAACACCGATGAAGAAGAGGCACTCTTCATCAAAGACTTCAAGAGGATGATGAGGATAAGAAGGGGGAGCTACCATCGTGAAGGCAAGAGCAAAGACAAGCCCAAGACAAGATCAAAGATGGCTTGCTACAATTTGGGGAATACAACCACTTCATTGTGGATTGCCCACATGAAGAGAACAAGAAGAAGAAGGAGGGCAAGTCTCAAGAGAAGAAACACTTCAAGAAGAGGCAATCCGGACATTCCCACCTTGGGAAGGAGTGGGATTCAAATGAAGAATCCTCCTCCGATGAAGAAGAGAAGATAGCAAACATTGCTATGAAGAAGTCAACCACGGAGAACAAGCTCTTCCCCAACTTGGATAATTCAAGGCCAACTTGCCTCATGGACAAGGAGGGAAGAAAGAAGGTTATATCAAAATCATCCTCTTTAATTTCTTCACATGATGATTTTTATAGTAGTAGTGAAAATGAACATATGATTAAAGATATGAGTAAATGTATCTTGAAAAGATTGAGGTTGTTAATGGATGAGATATTTGAGAATGAAGAGCTCATCAACCGTCAAAAGGACATGCACATACAAAAAAGGAGAGATGTCAAGAGTTTGAGGAGCTCTTGGAGCTTGAAAGAGAGAGAAGTAATGCACTTGAGTGTGAACTCGCTTTGGGCAAAGAAACTTGTTCAAACCTTGAGAACACTGCAATTGTGCTAAAGGATGAACTTGTTAGCTCGACAAAAGTTAACAAGATCCTTGAAACAGAGGTGGAGTCTCTCAAGGTCAATGCACCTTCTTCCTCTACAAGCTCACCTTCCACAAATATCAAATCCGGAACATCTCAACCTTGGAAATGCTCTAACTTGATTCTAAAACTAAGATGAGCTTAAGTTAGCACAAACCAACCAAGCACCAAAGGGTGGCATCTTTGACAAGGAGAAGATGGCATATGAACGTAGTGCATACACCAATACAAGACATCCCCTTGTCAAGGATGGTCTTGGCTATTCTAGGGAGAGGAGGCAAAATGCCAAAACTCCCCAAGAATGGAAAAGACTTGATTGTTTTTGTCAAAAGAGGTTCATATAACAACAACAAGAGAAAGAACATTGCTACATCTCCTAAAATACTTAAGAAGGAACCTCATCCCTAGTTCCATGGTTTTTATACTTCATATGTGTTTTTACGGAACAAATTTGGTAAAGCTTATGCTAGGTATGTTGGGACACACTGTAAGAGCCCTAAACCTTGTGTGGGTGCCCAAGTGCCTCTTGACTAACATCAAAGGACCCAACACCGCTTGGGTACCTAAAGCCACTCAAATCCTTTTTGTAGGCATACTCCACCGGTTGAACCAAGTGGGTTCTTGATAGCGGATGTACTAATCATATGACCGGAGAGAGGAAGGTGTTTGTAGAGTATGAGGAATATGAAGATCCAAGTGAAGGAATCTATTTTGGGAAAATAGCCAAGGAAAAATCCTTGGCACCGGTAAAATTGCTATATCCCATAATCATACTCTTTCAAATGTTTTGCATGTTGATTCACTTGATTATAACCTCTTTGTCCATATCACAAATATGTGACAAAGGTTATAATTGTTTATTCACTAATTAGGGTGTGACTGTCACAAGGAGAAACAATGACTCAATTGCTTTTAAGGGTGTACTCAAGGGAAATATCTATCTTGTGGATTTCTCAGCGGATAAAGCCCAACTTGATACATGCTTAATAGCAAAAACTAACATGGGATGTCTTTGGCATAGAAGGCTAGCCCATGTTTTGACGAGGAATTTGCAAAAACTTGTTATGGGTGAGCACATTCGAGGTTTGAAGAATGTTGTGTTTGAAAAGGATAGGCCATGTAGCGCATGCCAAGCCGGAAAGCAAGTTGGAGCCCAACATCCATACAAGAACATCATGACAACAACAAGACCATTTGAGCTTCTACACATGGATCTCTTTGGTCCAATTGCCTATATAAGCATTGGTGGTAACAAATATGGTCTTGTAATTGTGATGATTTTTCACATTTCACTTGGGTGTTCTTTTGCATGATAAAAGCGAAACTCAAGGTGTACTCAACAAATTCTTGAGGAGAGCTCAAAATGAGCTCTCCTTGAGGATCAAGACTATAAGGAGTGACAATGGCACCAAATTCAAGAACACTCAAGTTGAAGAATTCTTGGATGAAGTAGGCATCAATCATGAGTTCTCGACCCCCTACTCCCCTCAACAAAATGGGGTGGCCGAGAGGAAGAATAGAACTCTAATTGAGATGTCAATAACCATGTTTGATGAGTACAATACATCGAACCGGTTTTGGGCAGAAGCGGTTAACCCCGCTTGCAATGCCATAAACCGGTTGTATCTTCACCGCATTCTTAAGAAGACGTCTTATGAGCTCCTACCCGGTAACAAGCCCAACATTTCTTACTTTCGTGTTTTTGGGAGCAAATGCTATATTCTCAACAAGAAGCCTAGGACTTCAAAGTTCAATTCTAAGTACGATGAGGGTTTCTTGCTTGGTTATGACTCAAACACTTACGCCTATCGTGTCTTCAACAAATCCTCTGGAATTGTTGAAGTAGCACGTGATGTAGTGTTTGATGAAACTAATGGCTCCCAAGTGGAGCAAGTTGATTGTCATGTGCTAGATCAAGAAGAAGCTCCACAAGTGGTGATAGGAAGGATGGCACTTGGAGACATTCGACCACAAGAACGATCTCAATACGTAAGTGATCATCCCATGCATCAAGCAAGTTTTTCCTCAAATGATCAAGCTCAAGACCCTCAAGATGTACTCCAACAAGATGAAAATGGAGGCATCAATCAAGGGGAGATAGTGAAAATGAGGAAGACGAAGATGAAGATTCAAGACATCAAGCACCACACCCAAGAGTGCATCAAAGCGTTCAACGGGATCATCCCGTTGATAACCTAGGAGACATCTCCAAGGGGGTAACTACTCGATCTCGTGTTGCAAATTTTTGTGAACATTACTCTTTTGTTTCTTCCTTGGAGCCTCACAAGGTTGAAGAAGCACTACAAGATCCTATTGGGTGATGGCCATGCAAGAAGAGCTCAACAACTTTGAAAGAAATCAAGTATGGGAGCTCGTGAAGAGGCCTATGCAAATGTTGTGGGCACAAAGTGGGTGTTCCGCCACAAACAAGATGAGCACAGGGTGGTTACAAGGAACAAAGCACGACTTGTGGCCAAAGGTTATTCAAAAGCCAAAGATTTGGATTTCGATGAAACATTTGCTCCCGTAGCTAGGCTTGAATCAATTCATATATTATTTGCCTTTGCTACTCACCATGATTTTAAGCTATGCCAAATGGACGTCAAAGTGCTTTTCTTAATGGTCCAATCAAAGAAGAGGTGTATGTGGAGCAACCCCCGCGCCCCCCCCCCCCCCCGGTTTCGAAGATCAAGAATTCCCAAACCATGTCTACAAATTGCGTAAGGCTCCCTATGGCCTAAAACAAGCTCCTAGAGCTTGGTATGAGTGCCTTAGAGACTTCTTAACTCAAAATGGTTTCAAAATTGGGAAGGCAGATTACACTTTATTCACTAAGCATTTCAATGATGATTTGTTTGTTTGCCAAATATATGTCAATGACATTATATTTGGTTCTACTAACAAAGCTTTTTGTGATGAGTTTTCAAAGATAATGACCGAAAGGTTTGAGATGTGCATGATGGGGGAGCTGAAGTTCTTCCTAGGTTTTCAAGTGAAGCACCTCAAGGAAGGCACATTTAGTCAAACAGAGTACACACAGATATACTCAAGAAGTTTGACATGGACAAAGCCAAACTCATCAAGACTCCAATGAGAACCAATGGGCATCTCGATCTTAATGAAGATGGTCCAAGTGTGAACCAAAAGGTATATCGTTCCATGATAGGTTCATTGCTTTACTTATGTGCATCTAGGCCTGATATCATGCTTAGTGTCTGTATGTGTGCTAGATTTCAAGCTGCTCCTAAGGTGTGTCATTTGACCGCCGTTAAGAGAATTCTTAGATATTTGGTTCACACACCAAGCCTAGGAATTTGGTACCCTAAGGGATCTAAGTTTAACCTCATTGGATAATCCGATGCGAATTATGTGGGGTGCAAAGTTGATAGGAAGAGTACCTCCGAAACTTGCCAATTCCTTGGTAGATCTCCAGTGTCTTGGTCCTCAAAGAAACAAAACTCCATTGCTCTTTCCATAGCCGAAGCGTAGTATGTCACTGCCGGAAGTTGTTGTGCACAACTTCTTTGGATGCGACAAACTCTTAGGGACTATGACACAAACTTGTGCCATATTCCCCTCCTATGTGACAATGAGAGTGCCATTAAAATAGCTCATAATCCAGTTGAACACTCAAGGACCAAACACATCGATATTCACCACCACTTCTTGAGAGATCGCTCCATCAAAGGAGACATTGCAATTTCCCATGAGAGAACCAAAAAATAATTGGCCGATATTTTTACCAAGCCCCCGGGTGAGAAAAGATTTTGTGAACTTAGGAGTGAGCTCAATATCCTAGATTCTCGAAATGTGGCTTGAGTCTTGCACATCTGATTTTTACTTGTATTTGCTTCAAAATTGATACATGTTTGCGAAAAACTCTTTTTCCTCAATTTTCTACAAAACTATTTGAGATTATTGAATCTTTGTGAATTATGGTCATAGTTTGATTGTTGATTGGTACTGACCATGTTTGCAAAGATCTTTTGTGAAAATATAGTCCAAAAGGATCAAATATCCAATGAAAACCTAATATATATGTGTTTTCAACCTTTAGACCGAACTAGTCCGCTCGCTGGCTGGACAAGTCCAGACTGAGTCCGTAAGTTACACAAGTCCGGGTCACCAACTGGACTAGTTCGTCCCGTGGGAACTTAAACTCCCCAGGAACCCTCGAACGGTCACTTCCATTGAAAACACTCTCTCCTCCTCAAACGCATGAAAACCACCCTCAAATCGGCAATTTTCACTTCCCTCCACAAAAAATTGTTTCCAATCAATGGATTGAAGCTCTAAGGTGTGTCGGAACTCGTCCCCAAGCATCCAAGGCCAATTCTTCATCCACATTGCGTCGATTCGAAGATTTGAAGAGTTCTTAACCTAGCCCTAAATCCTTCAAAGTTCAATTCTTTTAGGGCTTTAGATAGAAACTTCTTCACAAAAGTTGTTATCTATATCATTGTGATCATATCCCTGGAATATTGTGGTCAAATCCGTATACTTCGAAAAACTCCTCAAGATTAGGGTTTTTACTGTGTGCACCGGACTAGTCCGACCACAGGGCGGACAAGTCTGGCTCATGCGGACTAGTCCAGCCCCTTGGGTGAACAAGTCTGGGTTACATAGTGAAAACTCTAACCTTGATCAATTTTTTGAATTCTAACACAATGTTTCACTTCCTTGGACTCATATGCTCTCTTTTACATCCCTTCTCGGTGACGATGTAAGATTCCGACTACGTGCCCCTATCCGATCCCGAGGCTGAGGCGGGAAGGCAAGCACACTATCGTTGGGAGCATGAGGAGCGAGAGCTTGCCATAGATCTCCTCGAATCACATTCTGAAGAGAGGAAATCAAAGAAAAAGCAAAGAGAAGCTCACAACTCCACTACTGCAGAGGCTTCCCCAAGGAAGAAAAGAATTGTGACCATGGGCAAGAAAGCAAAAACTTAAGAGGCTCGAAGGTCGAAGGACAAGGGCAAAGCGCCAGTTGAGGAGGCACCCAAGAGGAAGGCTCCTGGTGTTAAGAAGCCCGCAAGCAAGGCTAAGAAGGGACCCTCCCAATCTATTGGTCCTTTGAGAATGTCCTCCCCTGCTAGGAACCCTAATCGCCAAGCTGCATTCAATGCTAACACTTTCGAAGGCAAAGGGGCTAAAAGGGGCTAAGAAGGCCAAAAAACTCAGATTGGTCAATCGCGAGAGGAGCATCGCAAACCCTCTCTTTTGGTTTGATTTCCACTACGACTACCGCCAGACTGTCTACATGAACAAGAAAACCCCGGTAATGGATGCACAATGGATTGATTGGGACTACATGGCCCAAAAGAATCATGCCGCATTCAGTGTCGTGATTGAAGCTATTGAGCGACATGGCTTGAAGAAACTCATGGCCTTTCAATATGATTGGAATGTGGAAGTCATAGTGCAATTCTACTCTACAGTCTACTTCCACATCGATGGAGATCGTCGGATCACATGGATGACCCATGGAGAGCAATATTCCACTACCTATTGGGAATTCGCTCAGTTTCTTGACTTGGAAGATCAACTTGAGAATGAGATCATCATTTCCAACCTCAAGCGCATTGATCGAGATGTATTGGACTACATGTATCCAAGTCATGGGGTTCAATATGAGGTCGGGCACATTCGCAACATCAAGCCTTTCTATAGTGTGCCTAACCGTTTGCTCCGGAACACCATAGCCCCCAAGGATGGGGATGTGGGCATCATCCAAGGTAGTTTGAGACACTTTATGGTGCTCATTGATGGAGATGTCGGTTTCAACATTGTGGACTATATCTTCGATGACATCTTCAACATCTCTCACACACCCAACCGATCATGTGGTTATGCTCCTTACATCATGTTCATGATTGAAAAGGTGTTCGGGCTCACTTTCAAGAAGGACATTATTCATAGAAGACTTCATCCTCAAATATCTCCTTCGGAGCCAGCTGCACCTAGAAGGAAGAACGCGGATCCTCTTACCTCATCCTCTCACTGTGTGCCTTCTCCACCTCCACCTCCTCCTCCATCACAATCTGGAATTGTCTTTTTCAAGTTCTTCAAGGCTATTTTTGCCTCTTGCTGGAAGGTGGAAGTTCGGCAACATCGCATGGAGCGTTGCTAAGAGAAGTATCTCAAGGCGATGTGCGACAAGCTCGAAGTCCCCATGTCTCCCGCCGCGGAGAGTGATGGAGAGATGACTCCATTCCCGGAGTTTACTACCGAAGAACTAGCTCAATTTGGTGATGTTAGCACCTCCATGGTGGCTCCATCCGAGTAAGAAGGCGATGATGATCTGGAGGCCACAGAGAGCGATAATGAGCGGCACCAAGGTGGATATGATGATGATGATGAAGACAATGATGAAGACTATACCTTAGGGCTCTCCTTCTCTCTCTCTCTCTCTCTCTCTTCCTTTTTGGTGTCTTGATGCCAAAGGGGAGAGATTGGAAGGGGGCACTTAGAGTTTTAATAGTCGTTGTCTATCTTGATCCTCTATGGACATGTACTATGTTTTAAAACTCTCGTATTTCAATTTGTGTAAGACTTAATCTCTATCATGGGTTGTTGCACTTTACAATGTTTTCTATGCTTAATTGTGATGTTATGCTTGAATTGCTTTATTTATCACGCATGTTCATTGTATTATCACAATTTATGAGCACATCACTTAGGCACCCCACCATAACATGTATATGTATGATAACTCTCTCAATTTCCCTTACTCATGATGCATACATTGAGGGGGAGTTACTTATACAAATACATGTTATGAAAACAAATTATTATCCTTTTTGTTGAAGCTTAATGTGTTGTCATCAATCACCAAAAAGGGGGAGATTGAAAGTGCATCTAGGCATCCCTGTGGGTTTTGGATGATTGATGACGACAATTAAGAGACTACTGAGATGAGATAATCTTAAGAACAGTTCTGATGATTGAAATAATACAAATCCCTCAAAAAGGAAATGGTTGAAACGAGCGTCAAAGACTCAAGTATAGAAATTAGGGTTTCTATTGTGCTGAGTTTAGACTAGTTGTATCATGTGTGAGGGTGGTTGTATCATGTGCATTGAGATCATCCAAGAGGGTTCAAAGTGGTGGTTGAGAGAAAAACCTAAGTGAGAAGCCAAAATTAGAGAAAACATACAGAGGTCGAACTTGTCCGGGCCTCAGGCCGGACTAGTTCGGTCAGCCAGAGTAGTCCATTTTGGGTCGGACTAGGTGTCTTTGTACAAGTTCGAACTTGTCCGTATGGGTACGGACTAGTCCGTTATTCTCTCGGTGAGTGAATTTGGAGCTAAGTCTTGGGAGGCCGTACTTGCCCGCCACAAAAGCCGAACTAGTCTGGACCCCCCAGAGTAGTCCGTTTTGGGATGGACCAAAGCATTATGGATGAGTTCGGACTTGTCTGTTGTGGCGCGGACTAGTTTGTTGGAGACTTAGTGGGAAAACCAAGCCAATCCCTAGGAGGCCGGACTTGTCCGCCCCAGTGGCCGGACTTGTTCGCCCTAGTGGTCGGACTAGTTCGAGCCTACCAAGTTTAGTCTGTTTTTAGCGGGACTAAACGTTTCTGATCCACTTCAGACTAGTCCGTTGTTGGCCAGACTAGTTTGGGTTGCCATTATTGTTTGAAATTCAAATGTTTGGCGCGCACGTCATCTGTTTTGTCGATTGATGACATGAAATTGTCGGTGGTCCCAAGAGGCCATACTACTCCGGGTTTGGGCTGTTTGCAATGGTTAGTTGCAGTGACCCCTATAAAAAGGGGACCCCCAACCCCTATTTGACAACTATTGAACCCTAGCACCGCCGCAACATTCCTTGAGCCTTCCAAAGCCTTCTACTCGTCCTACTAGCCCTCTAAGACCAAATCTTGAAGAGATTAGGATTTGGGAAGGAGAGTGAAGGAAGATCATCGTGCTTTGGCTCTCCGTTTGATCTCTAACACTTGTCTTGTGTTTTGTGACTTGTGTGAGTTGAGCTTCAAGTGCTCCTTGCTGTATTGATTCGTGGGAGCCTCAACTTGTGAGCAGCCCCAAGAAACTTGGTGGTTACCCTTTGATATAGTGGAAACCAAGCCTGCCATTGTGGTGGCTTGGTGAGAAGAGGGTCAAGTGAGACCCGGTCCTTGTGTGGAATTCTCAATGTAGATGTAGGTTTCTTCGTGGAGCTGAACCACGGGATAAATCGTGTCTTGCTTATCTCTTTACTTTTCGTAATCACTAGAATTGCTATTAGGGTTCATATCGTTCTTCATCTTGATCATCGTTGAAATGTAGTGACCTAATTGCTTACACTTGTCAATCCAAACTGTACTAGGTTGCTAGACATCATATCTACCTTTTGTGAATCTAAATTTCGCAAATAACTTCTAGAAATCAAGTTTTTAGGTTTTCACCCTGTGTTGAGCGGACTAGTCCGGCCCTATCCAGACAAGTCCTGCCTCAGTAATTTAATATCATTTGATTAAGCCATTTCATATCATATTGCCTATTCACCGCCCTCTAGCCGGCTTTCACTTATGAAATTCTAGGTACTTGTTTAAATTTATTCCCAAGTAAGGTGACATTTCTTTTTGAAGAATCAAAAAAGAGTAATGCCAGCACTTACTCTTGTGAGAATGCATAAGAATTGAATCATGCGAAGGTGAAAACCTCCCTTACCAATGTAAGCAAAAATCATTCAATCCTAATGCAATTCAAACGACGGGAAATTTGAACTTGTACCTCAATTGAAGAGTAGTCTTGGTTGAAGGTCGTTGTGTGAGAAACTCACGACCATGGATTTTGGTGTAGCCTTTATGTTCAATATCTCCTTCCAAGTTGAGGTTAGAGTTGAATGAGCTTCATCTTGTTCCTCCATTAGACCACCATCTTGAGCATTCCTCCATCATGAACTCAAAATGAGAGTTATGGAGGGATATGCGCATGATGAGGCATTCCAACCTCTTTACAAGTTTTATCCTGGGTGCACTAATATCAAGAACAAACAAAACAACTCGAAAATGGGTTATGTTAGCTCAAAGCATGTTGTACCCTTTGTCCAATAGTTTTGCCCAACTTGAAACAACTAGCAAATGCAATGAATATCTAAGGGAAATATTTTTGGTTTGAATTAGGAAGATGAATTCAAGTGGTTACACTCAAGGTTCATATCCAAATAAATTTATTTCCTAATTCAAAATTTTAGTTTTATGATGGTTGGAAATTTTACTTTCCAACATCGAAGTGTGGAAATTCAAACATGCTAGATGAAAATGCAAAGATTGATGGGAATTTCAAATATGCGATTGGGAAACCAAATATGAGATAACTACCAATTAATCTATTGGCAAGGACTTACCGAATTTTTGAAGTCCGATGAGTGGGACTTACCTCCGTCCTGTTTAGTGCGATGACTTGTTGTTCAATCTTGGAGTTGAACATGTTGACAACTTCTCTTGATTGACATGCCAAATCTCCTTTGGTATGTCAGTTGGACATGTGGACCACATGATAGCCCTATCCTCTCTGTCATCTTGATGAAGACTTGTTGATGTAGTGGCGACTTTTCCCTCTTGAAGATATTCTCTCATGAGCATGGTGAGGCTTGTCCTTATTTAGGGATGCCACTTCGATCATCTTGATATCCCTTAAGGTTAAACCATACTTTTATCATGGATCAAAAGCTTCCTTGGGCATAATGACATGTGGACTCCACAATCAAACAAGAAGTGCTTCGTCCACAATGTCACTTGCCCTAGGTTGCATGGGCTTGGTCGAAGGGTGGGAATCCCAACAAGTAATTGTAGGATATCTCGGATCTTGAATGCTGTTTAATTTTCTTATCCTTGGCCAAAGGCTTCATGTGGATGTTGTCTTGATTTCTTGCTTGGCCATGGACAAGATACTTCAAGGTAGGCTAGTTGAACTTAGATCTCTTGAAATCCGCAAAGCCTCCTTCATTGCAAGGGTGTTGTTGATTCCACCCTTGACCTTGTTGGTGATAGACATTGGAGTTGTGTTTGGAAGGAAGAATCCTCATGGGTCCTAGGGAAATGATTTCCCAAGTGGCCCATGTTTGACATGGATTTTGACAGATCATGTGTATATCCATGGCTTGAATAATTCCAAACACTTCTCCATTGACTTGATGTATCACGATACTTCAATAGGAGGTGTAGTTCCATAGCTAGCATGTCCACTTTGCTAAGTGGTGTGCATGCCAAGCTAAAGGAACTAGAGCATTCTTCAATCCACCCCGAGTGGAGACCATATTGTCATCCATGATGAATGAGAATAGGACTGCTTCAGCTCCATCACGAATGTAGTCATGGATTGGTGGAGCCAACCCATGATATGATGTTGGATAAAGAGCCAACTATCCACCCCATGATGAAGGCAAAACCAAGAAGAACTCTTGGAGCCTCCCCCAAGCTTGGGTATGGATGACTTTTGCTTCTACTGGAAGCTGAAATTCTTCCACGAAAGGCAATGGTGTTGCCTAGCGGACATTTATTGAGGTACGCCTTGAATCACCTTGCAGTTGAGTACTGGCGTCCTCGTTGGCCATCCCATGAAATGGGTTAGCCAACACTATCCCATTTTTACATAAATGAGAAAATAAACAAGGGTAATCCTGTATAATAACTACTAGTATCTATAGCTTAATCACAAGTGATAGCTATCCTTCACTTCCTTTTCCTTCCCCGGCAACGGCACCAGAAATGCTTGTTGACAGCTACTAACGTCACAGATCATCTCTAGTAAGAGATGAGGTCCGCAAGCGCATGGAAATTGTCGTGTAGCATTTCAACCAAGAGTATTCTCATGGGTATCATATTTATCCCAAAGGAAGGCAATGGAGTAAAGTAAACACTACTCTTGTGATCAAGTTATGGGATACTAGTCAATTATCAAGACAGGGGTAAGTTGTTAATATATGGGTAGTGTGCCACACACCTAAGCAATCTATTCTAAAGGGTAGATGAGTCCTAATGGAGATTAGACTAAGAGTTAGGGAGTTTCTCCTACAATGCTTCTAATATACATATACATAGCCTAGGTTAGATACCAATGAGTGTTGACGGCTCCTAAGATATACTAACAAATCATCCCCGGCAACGGCGCTAGAAATGCTTGTTGACGGCTCCTAAGATATACTAACAAATCATCCCCGACAACAGTGCTAGAAATGCTTGTTGGTATTTATTATGCACCATTAACTAAAAATCTCCAACTGATGTGTCAGAAATGCTTGTTAATGGTTCTATTGGATCACGGAGTGAATTCCGCAAGCGCACGGAGATATCATTGTAGCATTTCCCCTTAAGAGTATTCCCAAGGGTGTCATAGGAAGGCGGGGTAGAGATATAACAATCATCAAGTGGAAAGGGTAGAAAGTCTAGTAAGGATGGATAAAATAATAATGGAGCTAGTGTGAGACACACAAAAGCTTTCAATTCTAAGAGGGATAAGAGGATCCTAGAGGTTAGTTAAGGTTGAGAGTTATGGAGGTGCTCCTACTATGCTCTATTGTACATATACATAGTCTAAACTAATTATTCATAAGCTAGATCAATAGTGAATGCTTATGCTATGTGGTTCAACACATCGGGCACGGGGTTACCCCTAGCAATACTAGGTCGACTCCCGCCAAGAGCCTGTGGCATAGCCGAACGTGGAGGATTACAAAGGACAGATAGGGCTGTCACCACATACTGCCTACCTCTTCAATATGTGGGGTCTACGAGACATCCAATGCTACTTAGCTATCCTAGCACCATGCTAGCATATTAAGTAATTACCTTAAGAGCCTAGGCACAATCCATTCTAAGGCAATAAATTGAATCATCATTGAACCAATGTTGATACACAACATAATTATCCATACTAACCTAGTTATGTTATAATCAACTAGACTATATGGGGGTCTATAGGTTCTATGATAATGAGATATGTTCATGATGAAACAATCATAGAGGCTATACCTTCCACATACATCGACTCCACAATCAAACAAGAAATGCTTTGCCCAAGTATACGTATAAGTAGAGACTAAAGATACTATCTTTATTATGCATAAAGTCACAATTACAAGAAAGAATACATGAGCCATACCTTTCCCAATGTAGGATTGGGAAGGGAGAGGCTCCTTACTCCTTTCCCAATTTGGGCTTGGGACTAGAGACTCTCCTCTCTACAACCTAACTCCTCTAAGACTATGGATGATAGTGTATACAATAGAGATAAATCTCAAGTGGTGTGTGTTGAAGTGAGGGGTAGGGGGTCCTATTTATACTAGTGTTGAGGTCGGTTCCCGCCACCAAAAGCGTGCAAATTAGTCACCATTGACTCCAGGAAGCCGGGAGGAGCCAACACGTGGAGGCCAACCGAGTTTGGTGCAGAGACCAGGTCGGTCGACCCCCTGGTTCGGCCGACCTGGTCATTGCACCACTTATCGTGTGCTTTCTCTAGGTGGCTGCCAGGTGGGTCCCATTGATGTATATGGGTGATACACCATTGGATCTCCTCGGATAATTCTGTTTGTGGGCCATTTGATCCATGTGATGCCACGTGTCGTCGCCTGATTGGCTGGGATGATATTTTATAGGATTGGTCCCTATGCATTTCCTCATTTCCTGCATAAAATGCTGCATACACATATTTCTCCAAGTCCAAGTGGAATTGGGTTAGATAGAAATGTGATGTGTGCAAGAAATGACAAGTCCTTCACATAATTGAGTTAAATTGACGGATGAAATTGGTATATAACAGCCGTCAACAAACTCCCCCAAGCTTATCCTTTGCTCGTCCCGAGCAAAGTCAAGACTTTAGGTTGATGATCAGGAGTTGCTACAATGTCTTATTTTCAAAAGTATCTAATGCACAACAAGATACTCTACCTAGTATTGCAAAAATTGTCTATGATACCCTACCTTTCTTAAGTTATCATGGGGCTTATGCTTTCTCATATTCATGAGTAGTTGAAAGGTAGAATAGCAAATGGAGCAAACATAGCCTAGAAATCAAGTTCCACTTAAACCTCGGAGAGTTCAATTTAGATATTAAGTACCTCAATTTGATTCTCTCAATCACTCCTTTGTGGATAGTGGAAATATTTCCTTACCAAAGCATTGTGCCTCTACTATTCCTACTCAATGAATATGGCTTGTATGTGGAGCTTGGTAAGGAATGTAAGTAGGAATATTTCCATCACATATATTTCTATGTCAAAAGAGTAAGCCTTAGGAGAATTCAAATCAAAACTTTTTGATTCAAGACTAGTGCATGTGTGATGGAGTGGAAGTGGATGTGGATACTTGAGATAACTCCTTTTTGGTATAATCTCTCTTTCTTTTGCAGGGATGAAACATGGCTACTTTTCTTTTCTCTTTTTTTTTTCTCATGCTTATCATGTAAGCATGCTTCTTCTTTTTTCATTTTCTTTTTGTAGCCATGTCTTCTACTCCCTTTCTTTGTAATAACTTGAAGAGAGTGCTAACTATGAATAGCATGAAGTTTCTCTTTTTATTGTGGTATGGTGGATATGATGGACGTTTTGCTTACTTCTAGTGTAGAGGTATGGCATGTGCAAGTGAAGTCTTGAATTCAAAAAGAATTGAATGATTTCTCACATAGGTCTATACTAGTTTGACTAGGCTCAATGTGCAAGCAAATAGCATATGCATAAGGTTTTGTCTATATATGAACATCATATGGCTTTGGTAGTTATTTCCAATCAATTGAGGGAAACTTAAATCTTTTTAGAATTTCTCCGGAAATCTAAGTTTTACTTTCAAACTAGGACTAGCAGCCCTATTACCAATTCTAGTCTTGCAACAACCTAGAATTAGATCAAACTTTTGCTAGCCACAACTTCCAAATTAAGGTAAAAGTATTTCAAACCAATGAAAGCAATATTTGGAGAGTAGCAAGTTGTAAACTAGATACTTAGGAAAATAAAACAGAGCAACTATTCATCATTTCATCTATGTGAATTCTAAATCATTCTTACCGCACAACTTTATTTGTTGAAAGCAAATCTAACCTATTTTTTTTAAGTGCAAGGTGGATGATGGATGGATGGAAAATAAATATGCAAGGAATGTGATACATGTTACCTCAAGTGGGGGTCCTCCCCCAAGCTTGTTCTTCAACTACCTCCGTGATAAGGGTTGAACCCTTGATGACGGAAGTGCACTACAAGATCGGCTTGTTGTAGTTGTAGCGCCGTGTTGAAGTTGGTGAATTGAGCATCCATGTGTTGTTGCCAATCCTGGGTACCTTGAACATGCTCCTGGAGTGTGCTGTAGATGTCACCCGTTCTCACTTCAAGTTCTCCCATACGTCTAGTGAGGTCAGTCATTCCTTGGATATAGTCATGATGACTTCTAGCTAAAAAGGAATGACGTCCTCTCATGGACATTGGGGGCAAGCTTCTAGAGCGTGAAGTGGATAAGGGTGTATCCCTTTGCCATTCTTGCCAAGATGATCCCCCAGTCTCATACGTCGAAGGTTGAGTCCATCCGTGCGCACAACCTCTTGGGTTCTCTTCCTCTTGGTATTCATGGACCGGAGAGATTATCGGTGGCATGACTGTGGCTGCAGCCCTCGCACGATTCCTTGTTACCCTATTTTGGAGATCAAATGTGGATCCTAAGCCTTGGTGTGGTGGAACTCACGATCTTGGAGAAGCCCGCGTGCTTGATCTTCAACTTCGCTTTGTATGTCGAGGTCGTTGTCATAAAGAAGTTGGTGTGGGTTGCTTCTCTCTTCCATGGGAGTGTCCTCACACACACTTCTACTCCTTGGGCTTGTACCCATGGAAGAGAGGCGTGCACTAGAACCTTCACCATGGCTTGAGCTTGCAGCCTCCTTCCTCTTTCCGAACAACCTCTTCATGTCTTTTTGAGTTCAACAAGCAAGAACAAAACAAGGCGAGAAAATCCGAAAAGAAGCGATGTTTGGAAAACAAAACTCTCAACAAATTTTCTCCTCTTGAAAGCTTGAGTGTAAAATGCAAATGCAAACAAAAGAAAATCTTTTTGGCGATGGATTTGAGCAAGAGTGTTGCAATGAAGAGCAAGAAAAACAAGGTGAGCTAGAGAGTGACTTGGGGAGGTGTAAAATTATGTGGTGTGTGAAGAGAAGTGCTCCTCACGGCCACAATTTATAGGGTGCACCTTCCAACGGTCACTTAGGGTTCAAAATGTAGCCGTTGGAGGAAAGGGAGCCAATTTGGCTCCACTCCCTATTCAGCCGACCAAGGGGTTTGGCCGACCTGACAGGTGGCCCCCCTAGTTCCCCTTTTGGCAAGTGGCTCCCCAACGGCTATAAAGTTAGCACGTTTGTGAAATACCACATGTGCAGCTCAGAAAAAATTGTTTTTCAAATAGAAACCTTTTTTCAAATCCAATAAAAAATTTTGAAAAGAAAGAAAGAAAAATGATAGTTGGGAATATAAGATTCTCAACTTGCTAGGAAAAATCAAATATGCAATGGAAAAAATCCAAATGGGGTGGAAAAAGAAATAAATAAAAATAAAGTGGGATAACTACCAATTTGACCTATTGGCGTAGGTCTCACCACCGTCCGATGAGATGGACATTCCTCCATCTTCATTTCACATCCGGGCTCGGAGGGATGGGCTAAGACGGCTTGTCTTGCTTCTTCCGCCATTCCTTCTTTGGTGGCTTGGTGGACTTGGGCCTTCGTGAAGGTCCACACGATTCTGTCGCCTTTGGGTATCGGCATGGTCGAAACGATGGATTCTCCTCATAGATTAATCTTCTCATAAATGCAATGAGTGAGTCCACCTTTGGAGGTGTGACTTCGACCTCTCTGATGTGTTTATCATTCGGCCCATACTTGATTCAAATCATGGAGCATTGTTCTGATTTTGGCCAAAAGTTAAACCTTTCCTCCTTGCCATTGATATGGAAGTGGATTTCTCCAGCTCCCACATCTATGCGAGCTTTTGCAGTGCTTAGGAATGGGCGTCCAAGAATGAGTGGTGTATCTTTCTCAGTGTCCATGTCTAGCACCACAAAATCCATGGGTATGAAGCAGTTTCGGATATTCACCGGGACGTCTTCAGCAATACCCGCTGGATAACGGACTGAAGAGTCAGCCAGTTGTAGCTACATTGGTGTTGGAGTCAGCTCTATGAAGTTCAGCTGGTCAAACACAACCTTGGGCATCACACTAACACTTGCTCCCAAATCACAAAGTGCCTTGTCAAAGTGGTGAGCCCCAATTGAGCATGAAATGGTAGGACATCTGGGGTCCTTCTTCTTTTCAGGAAGCCTATTGAGGATGGTTGCACTGCAATCTTCTATGAGCTTGACGACCTCAGTGGTGGGCAATGGCCGTTTGTTGTTTAATATGTCCTTGAGATAGCGAGCATAAGTGGGTACTTGCATTGCATCAATGAAGGGCACATTGATGTGGATCTTTTGGATGATCTCAACAAAACGATTGAATTCTCATCCACTGTTGGCTTCCTTTGTTTTGTGAGGGAATGGAAATAAGTTGGTGTCTTCAAAGTGTTTGGCCATTCTCTCACCAAGTAATTCACTTGGGACATCCTCCTTCTCGGGCTCAGTTGTCCACTTTTCTTGTGTGGGATATGGTGGGTCACGAGCGGTCTTTCCTCCTCTCGTAACCACTGCACTGACGTTCTCCATTGGGGCTTCTGGCTGCCCCAGAATTTTGTTGTTTTCTAATGGAGGGACAACTGCAGCAAGTTGTGCCAGCTGAGTCTCCAACATCTCGTTGAAGCTTAGTTGATTCTTGAATGCTGAGGATAGTCCTTCAATCTTTGCATTAATATTCTCTAGGGTCTTGTCATTAGCTGACAACTTCTTGGATAGGGCATCGTTGATCTTGAGCTGGCTAATGGTAAGTTCTCTCAAGTTGGGCTGATTTCCGGGGTTGCCATTGTTGTTGTACCCTACTTGAAAGAATGGGCGTTTTTGACCCCACCCTTGACCTCCTGGACGATAGCCATTGTTGTTGTTGAAATTTCTGTTGTTTGCAATGTATAGGGCATCCTCACGAGTTTCTGGGCAATCATTGCCCATATGACCCATGTTGCCACAGACTTCACACGTGATGTGAGAGTCTAGGGCGTAGGCATTGCCAGACACTTCACCACTGGCTTGTCCATAAATTTTCTTCATTAGGAGGTCCAATTTTGCAGCGATCATGTACACCCCCTTCAAGGTGTGCATGCCTCGCTGTCGGGTATGGAGACGCTCATCGTTCCATCCCATGTTGGACACAATCTTCTCAATAAGATCTTTAGCTTTCGGCACAGTCAATGAGAAGAAGGCTCCTCCAGTAGCAGCATCCAAATGGTCACGAGCTGATGGGATCAACCCGTTATAGAAATTTTGAATAAGGAGCCAATCATCCATCCCATGGTGGGGACAGGCTAGGATGTACTCCTGAAGCCTTTCCCATGCCTCGGGAATAGATTCCTTGAGCTCTTGCTAAAAGCTGGAAATCTTTCCACGTAGGGCATTGATTTTGCCCAACGGGAAGAATTTGGCGAGGAATGTCATAGAACACTTCTCCCAAGTGTCTACAGCACTTCAGTTCGCGTAGAACCACTGTTTCACTCTCCCAAGGAGAGAGAACGGGAACAGTCTCACACGGACCGCATCCGGAGACATGTCCTTGATCTTAAAAGTGCTACAGATCTCGAGGAATTGTTGCAGGTGAGCACTTGCATCCTCGTTAGCCTTCCCACAGAATGGGTTGGTGTGACGCCCGGTTCCGAAAATGAACCAAGCTAACGCATATGTGTGCCCAGGATGTTGATCACACATACACGAGTGCAATCACAAAAGAGTATACAGAAAATTACCACAGAACAAGATTAATTAACCAAATTTTATTACACAAACCATATTATCCTCGAATACAAGCTCTAATAAATATTAATGACAAGTTCAACTAATGCAGCGGAAATAAACTAATTAAGCAAACTAAGCAGCATAAGCGACAGGGTATGTATGAGCAGCTCCAATCAACACCACAGGCAAAGCTGATGGTAGACACGGCCTAGAACTCCGCATTATCACCATTAAACTCCCAATCCTGACCTGCAACTGTTGGGGTGGTGGATTGCAAGAGTGAGTACATGTCGTACTCAGCAAGTGTGGAAAGTATGACATGTGGCTTATTCAAATGTCGACAATAATAATGGTAAAGTGCTGAAAAGTACATTAAAACATTTGAAAAGTAATATAGTATAAGTATGTGAAGTAACCCATCATAATCATAAGTAATACCGTAATACCAAATCTGAATTCATTACCATCATCAAAAATTCCAGATTTCACCATTGCCAATAACCAGATTCAATACCAGAGATAAACTCATAACCAGCCATAACCATTACCAAACCATAACCATCCCAAATTCCAATTTGCCTCTAATCATGAAAGTTGTCCAGGTGCTCATAACCGGGAGCACGGCTATCATGATAGTTTTAGTTAACTCTGCAGAGTTTGTACCTCTTTACCCACGTGTTCGTGATTTCATCACCCTTCGGCGACTAAGAACCTCCCTTATGCCCATGACCCGTCGGTCACATTACACACTTCCGTTGGTGTGTGGCCAAGAGATCACAAAATAACCTTTACAAAGGGATTACTAGCCTATTTAGACCCCACTGAGGTTTCACCGGTGGCAATGTCTCCCGCAGAGCACATCTTCAACCAAGGGCCCCCTCTTGAGCCATTCGGATCCCAGGGTAGTCCCACCAATCATCAACAAACCCAATCCGACTACCCCTTCCCCGAGCATCCACAATGGTCCAAACAGCACTAGCAAAGCCCTAATTAATCAGCTACGCCGCACCCATACTTGGCCTCGTGGTGGCACTGTAGTCCTGGCTTATTCTCGCATGAACCGGTCCTTAGATCTAAAGCAAGCAAACCACCATAACATCCAACCCATCCACATACCAGGCTTGCTTAGATCATCCATTACCATACCATGTTTAACCAGTTCATGTTAACCATAATCTCATCCATGCATAAGTAAATTGAGTGATATAGTTGTTTCCCATCCCAGTTGATTAAGCGAAGCAAAAAGGTAAAAACCCTTCCCGACTCTCTACCATAAATTCCAGGTGACAAGGGTGGTTTAACAAGTCTAGTAAACTTCCTACCATAGGATTCCCATCAAATTGACACAGCATGCAGTTTTGCAAACAAAACATTTATTTTAAAAACAGGATCAATATGCTTCAAGGACACTTGCCTTGCTCTTGCTGTTGATTAGGGTCAAAGCCTTCAAACTCTTGATGTTGTAGATCCTCCGTGGCACTCTCTAGCGCAAATCCGTCTAATCCACACAATAAACATACAAGACAAGAAACACAATCAAAGAGTGCACAAATATTACTCAATATGTCATGACATGCATGATTGATGCAAATGCAAGGTAGAACTTGTCACTAGATTGCTTTTAATGATCACTAACTAGCTCTAATAGATTTTAACAAGTTTATACAGGTTTGGGGTCGATTAGATCAAATTTTAGAATTAATTCAACACAATTTAACCAGAAAGATCGGACTAGTCCGCTAGGGACCGGACAAGTCCGCACTTGACGAGATCAGCAGATTAGGGTTTTCTAGATCGACGTGAATTTGGAGATTAGGGGTTGAATTCACATAAGGAAGAGAGAATAGAAGGTATACCAGGTGTTTAGAACTCCAATGAACCAAGAAACTTAGAGGTAACACTTGGATCTTGATGATCTAGGGTTGGCGATGAACTTGGAGATGAATTGGTGGTGAAGGACGAAACTTGGTGGAGATCTCTATCCTTCTTCGTTTCCTCCTCTTCTTCTTCTTGATTGGGATCTTCTCCTCCCTCCTTGATGGTGGCTCCCCACGAACTAGGGTTTGGGTGGGTGGAAAAGTGGCAAATAGATGTCAAACCAAGGGGTGGGGTTGTTTATATAGACGTGGAGGCTAGGGTTAGATGGATTTCGAGTTTAGGATGAGTAGAGGCCGGTTTAGAGTCCCACATGGGCTCTAAAAGAGTTGGGCACGACGTCCCTAGGCCCACTTGACGTGAAACCCAAGAAACAAGTCGTAAAACAAAAGGTCAATCTCGGAGTCACGAAATATCGGACAGGTCCGGACAGGACCGGACTAGTCCGAAGTCGTCCAGAGAGAAAATCGGACAAGTCTGGCCAAAAATCAGACAAGTCCGATCTTAGTTAGAAAGGAAAACGGACAAGTTCGCTGGAACACCGGACTAGTCCGGAAAAGTCCAGGGACTTAGCAAATTTTCAAGGATTCATGGGATACCGGACTAGTCCGCACAAAATCGGACAAGTCCGAAGTTGTCCAGGGGCAAATATCGGACTAATCCGCAGCAAAAACGGACAAGTCCGTTTTTAGACAGAGAGAAATCGGACTAGTCCTCAGCAAAACCGGACTAGTCTGCACTTTCCTACATTTTTAAGTGCGGTTTTGCTCCAAATCAATTTTAAACTTGTTCCTCTTGTTATGGGCTAATGTTAAACATATATATGAGTGCATGTAGGGCATGATGCATGAAAATGAGGGTGTTACAAACCTACCCCCCTTAAAATGAATCTCGCCCTCGAGATTGGACGTGGAAGAGAAGAGATAGGGAAATTCCTTCTTGAGATCATCTTCTAGCTCCCAAGTTGCTTCTTTTTCGGTATGGTGCTTCCATTGGACTTTACACCATCGAATCACCTTGTTCCTTGTGACTCTCTCCTTGGTTTCCAAGATCTTATCCGGTTGCTCGGCATAAGTCAAATCTTCCTCTAGCTTCAATTCTTCCATTGGCACCTTCTCTTATGGTACCCTCAAGCACTTCTTGAGCTGGGAAACATGAAACACATCATGTACGTCTGAAAGATGAGCTGGCATCTCCAACTTATATGCTACTTCTCCTCTTTTGTCCAAAATCTTGAATGGTCCAATATAACGAGGTGCGAGCTTGCCTCTTATGTTAAACCTCTTATGACCTCTCATTGGTGACACCTTGAGGTAAACAAAATCTCCTATTTCAAAGGCTAATTTCCTTCTCCTATTATCTGCATAGCCTTTTTGCCTTGATTGGGCAGCCCTCAAGTTTCCACGAATTATTTGGACTTGCTTTTCGGCTTCTTGCAACACGTCCGGACCAAATACTTGAGTTTCTCCTGCCTCATTCCAGAATAAAGGTGTCCTACACTTCCTCCCATAAAGCGCTTCATATGGTGACATTTTCAAGCTTGCTTGGTAACTATTGTTGTATGAAAATTCTGCGTATGGCAAGCTTTTGTCCCAACTTTTCCCATGCTTTAAAGAACAAGCTCTTAGCATGTCCTCCAAAATCTGATTGGTCCTCTCGGTTTGTCCATCCATTTGAGGATGATATGCTGAACTAAAATTCAACCTCGTTCCCAAAGCTTCATGCAATTTTTGCCAAAATCTGGAGGTAAATTGAGAACCTCTATCCGAGACTATCTTCTTAGGGACTCCATGTCGACACACAATATGCTCCATGTATATTTCGGCCAATCGTGCCGCTGTATACTTGGTCTTCACAGGGACAAAATGAGCTGACTTGGTTAATCGATCACAATTACCCAAATTGAGTCATACCCAGACTGAGTACGTGGTAACCCAACTATGAAGTCCATTCCAATTTCTTCCCACTTCCATTCCGGAATCTTCAACGGTTGCAATAATCCGACTGGCCTTTGATGTTCCGCCTTGACTCGTTGGCACACATCACATAATGCTACATATTCAGCTATGTCCTTTTTCATGCTATCCCACCAATAGCAAGTCTTCAAGTCCTTGTACATCTTCGTACAACCGGGGTGAATCAAGTAAGGCGAGTCATGTGCCTCCTTTAATATTGTCTCCCGAATATGCTTTACATTAGGCACAACGATTCTTTTTCCAAGCCATAAGGTACCATGTTCATCCTTGTCAAATCTGAATTCTCTCCCTTCTTCGGTTCTTTCCTTGATTTCCTTGATCTCCTCATCTGTGGTTTGTGCTTCTCGAAATTCTTGCTCCAAGGTTGGGTTTAACTCCATCATCTCCATCTCGTTTACAAACCCAAGGTTCAACGTTCAAACTCCTTGCATAACTCGGACGGTAACTCTCGAACTGTAAGTTGATGGCTTACTCCCTTTCTACTCAAAGCATCGGCCACTACATTGGCTTTTCCCGGATGGTAGTTGATCCCCAAATCATAATCTTTGATGAGCTCCAACCATCTTCGTTGCCTCAAGTTCAGATCCGTTTGTGTGAAAATATACTTCAAACTCTTATGATCCGTGTAAATTTCACACCTATGTCCAAGAATATAGTGTCTCCAAATCTTCAATGCATGTACCACGGCTGCTAGTTCAAGATCATGCGTGGGGTAATTCTGCTCATGTTTCTTCAATTGTCTCAACGCATAGGCGACCACTTGACCTTCTTGCATCAATACACATCCAAGCCCTTGTCTTGATGCATCACAATAAATGTCAAAACTCTTGCTCACATCCGGCAATACCAAAACCGGGGCTGTTGTCAACCTCTTCTTCAACTCCTCAAAACTATTCTGACAAGCTTCAGTCCATTGGAACGCCTTCCCCTTCATTAGCAATTCCGTCATGGGCTTGGCTATCTTGGAAAAGTCCTTGATGAATCGACGGTAATATCCAGCCATTCCAAGAAAACTCCGAATTTCCTTGACATTCTGTGGCGGTTCCCACTTAAGCACATCTCTCACCTTCCCTGGGTCAACTGATACTCCTCCTCCGGAAATAATATGGCCTAAGAAGGAAACTTCCCGTAACCAGAATTGACATTTACTGAACTTGGCATACAATTGATGCTCCCTCAATTTCTGCAACGTAAGCCTCAAGTGTTCCTCATGTTCCTTCTCATCCTTCGAGTGGATCATAATATCATCAATAAACACCACAACGAACTTATCTAAGTACTCCATGAAGACCTTATTCATGAGGTACATAAAGTAGGCAAGTGCATTTGTCAATCCAAAAGACATCACGGTGTACTCATAAGATCCATACCGTGTCCTAAAAGCTGTCTTGGGTATGTCCGATGGTCTAATCTTCATTTGAAAGTATCCCGACCTCAAGTCAATCTTAGAGAAGACACAAGCACCCTTCATCTGATCAAACAAGTCTTCTATGCGTGGCAAGGTGTACTTGTTCTTGATTGTTACCTCGTTGAGAGCTCGGTAATCCACGCACATCCTCTGGGATCCGTCCTTCTTGTCCACAAATAGAACGGGCGCTCCCCAAGGTGAAGATCTAGGGCGAATAAAACCCTTCTATAATTGCTCTTGAATTTGTTTCTTGAGTTCCACTAATTCCATAGGAGGCATCCTATACGGCCTCTTAGCTATAGGTGCAGTTCCAGGTATTAAATCAATAACAAACTCAATGTCTCGATCGGGTGGCATACCTGGCAACTCATCCGGAAACACATCCAAAAATTCACATACAACCGAAATCTCCTCAATTGCGGCACCGTCCATATGATTCAATTCCAATTGCTTCGGTGCGGTTTGAGATGCTTCAAATTCTACGGTGATCCCTTCCTCATTGGTCAACTTCACCGTCTTTGTGGCACATTAAATAACTCCATTGTGCTTCCTCAACCAGTCCATACCAAGTATAATGTCCAATCCTTGAGAATCTAAAACAATGAGGTTGGCGGAGAAGTCTACCCCCCTTATTCTAAGGCTTACTTTTGGACATACTATATTTGTCCTCATCTCTCCTCCAGGAGACTTAACCAACAGAGTAAACTTCATATGAGAGATAGGCAAACTATACTTGGCAACATACTTCGATGCAATGAATGAATGCGATGCTCCAGAATCAAATAATATAGTCGCGGGGTTGGAGTTGGCGAGAAACATACCAATGACCACGTCATCCGCTTGTTGAGCATCCTCCGTAGAGACATGGTTCACGTTGCCACGAGCAAAATTTTGCTGTCCACGGCTTCCTTGTGGCTGTCCTCCATTAGGTCTTGGGTTTTGCCTCGATGCATTGCTTCCTTGACCAAGGCCTGACTTAGGACATTGATGTGCAAAGTGTCCATCTTCTCCACAAGTATAACACTTCTTAACCCCTCCAGAATTATTGGGACGAGCTTGGTTTTGAACATTGGCTCTAGGAAAATCAGCACGAGGTGCATAAAGCATCGGAGGCCTAGGTGCTTGCATGACAGGGCGCTGCTGCACAAACTGAGTTGGGCGCGGTGCATAACCAGGGCGCTGAGCAAGAATAGAGGAGCTGTAATGAGGCGCATTGGGTGGCGCAAAGCGAGGGCGCACATTACTTCCTTGTTGTTGTCCTTGATATGGCGCCTTCCTCTTGATTTCTTGCTCCATCTCACGGATCTTGTTCTCAACCACAATTGCTTTGTCCACAAGCTTCTGGAAATTGACATAATCACAGTTGAGCAATTGCACTTGGATCGTATTGTTCAATCCCCTCATGAACAAGTATTGCTTCCGGCTGTCCCGGCTAACATCCTCAGGCGCATATCTTGAGAGTTGAGTGAACTTATTGAGATATTCACTCACGCTTGATTTTCCTTGTCTCAAGTTCTCAAATTCTTGCCTCTTCAAGATCATAACACCTTCCGGCACATAATGAGAACGGAAACTCTCCTTGAATTCCGCCCAGGTAATTCTCTCTTGGTTCTCATGAGCATTGCAATAAGAATCCCACCAATCTGCAGCTGCTCCAACGAGTTGATGAGAAGCAAATAGCACCTTCTCCCGGTCACTGCATTGGACAATGGCTAGCTTCTTCTCCACGGACTTGAGCCAATCATCCGCATCCATAGGGTCTGCGGCTTGAGCAAAGGTTGGCGGCCTAGTCCTCATAAACTCTCCCAATCGGTTATGAGGAGGTGGGGGTGGCGGTGGAGGCATGTGGGGCTGATTGTTGATATTGCCAGCCTGCAGCTGTCCCATAGTCTGTATCATGGTCTGCATGAGCTGGTTTTGCATGGTCAATAGCTGCTCGATGTTGATAGCTCCCTGAGTAGACCCTTGCCCATTGTTGTTCTGAGGCACTCCATTGTTCTCCTCCTCATCATTGCCATCCCTCTAGTTGCGAGTCCTCACCATCTGAAGAAAAGCAGTAGGTAAGAATTAGAAAACGCCCCAACTATATCCATCAAGGGATATGAAACTAAACAACTAGCTACACTAGCCTAGGTGGACATGGCAATGCTAAAGCATCCAAAATCCTCTATTAAGCACACAAGCAACCAATATATATAGCAAGCAGCACTCCAAGCAAAAACACATCGATTCCTGAGTGCTCCTATGTGTCCTAAAGTGTCCATTCTATCTAGGATGCATCCTACGGTCAACCTTTGGCTCTGATACCAATCTGTGATGCCCGGTTCCGAAAATGAACCAAGCTAACGCATATGTGTGCCCAGGATGTTCATCACACATACACGAGTGCAATCACAAAAGAGTATACAGAAAATTACCACAGAACAAGATTAATTAACCAAATTTTATTACACAAACCATATTATCCTCGAATACAAGCTCTAATAAATATTAATGACAAGTTCAACTAATGCAGCGGAAATAAACTAATTAAGGAAACTAAGCAGCATAAGCGACAGGGTATGTATGCGCAGCTCCAATCAACACCACAGGCAAAGCTGACGGTAGACACGGCCTAGAACTCCGCATTATCACCATTAAACTCCCAATCCTGACCTGCAACTGTTGGGGTGGGGGATTGCAAGAGTGAGTACATGTCGTACTCAGCAAGTGTGGAAAGTATGACATGTGGCTTATTCAAATGTCGACAATAATAATGGTAAAGTGCTGAAAAGTACATTAAAACATTTGAAAAGCAATATAGTATAAGTATGTGAAGTAACCCATAATAATCATAAGTAATACCGTAATACCAAATCTGAATTCATTACCATCATCAAAAATTCCAGATTTCACCATTGCCAATAACCAGATTCAATACCAGAGATAAACTCATAACCAACCATAACCATTACCAAACCATAACAATCCCAAATTCCAATTTGCCTCTAATCATGGAAGTTGTCCAGGTGCTCATAATCGGGAGCACGGCTATCATGATAGTTTTAGTTAACTCTGCAGAGTTTGTACCTCTTTACCCACGTGTTCGTGATTTCATCACCCTTCGGCGACTAAGAACCTCCCTTATGCCCATGACCCGTCGGTCACATTACACACTTCCGTTGGTGTGTGGCCAAGAGATCACAAAATAGCCTTTACAAAGGGATTACTAGCCTATTTAGACCCCACTGAGGTTTCACCGGTGGCGATGTCTCCCGCAGAGCACATCTTCAACAAAGGGCCCCCTCTTGAGCCATTCGGATCCCAGGGTAGTCCCACCAATCATCAACAAACCCAATCCGACTACCCCTTCCCCGAGCATCCACAATGGTCCAAACAGCACTAGCAAAACCCTAATTAATCAGCTACGCCGCACCCATACTTGGCCTCGTGGTGGCACTGTAGTCCTGGCTTATTCTCGCATGAATCGGTCCTTAGATCTAAAGCAAGCAAACCACCATAACATCCAACCCATCCACATACCAGGCTTGCTTAGATCATCCATTACCATACCATGTTTAACCAGTTCATGTTAACCATAATCTCATCCATGCATAAGTAAATTGAGTGATATAGTTGTTTCCCATCCCAGTTGATTAAGCGAAGCAAAAAGGTAAAAACTCTTCCCGACTCTCTACCATAAATTCCAGGTGACAAGGGTGGTTTAACAAGTCTACTAAACTTCCTACCATAGGATTCCCATCAAATTGACACAGCATGCAGTTTTGCAAACAAAACATTTATTTTAAAAACAGGTTCAATATGCTTCAAGGACACTTGCCTTGCTCTTGCTGTTGATTAGGGTCAAAGCCTTCAAACTCTTGATGTTGTAGATCCTCCGTGGCACTCTCTAGCGCAAATCCGTCTAATCCACACAATAAACATACAAGACAAGAAACACAATCAAAGAGTGCACAAATATTACTCAATATGTCATGACATGCATGATTGATGCAAATGCAAGGTAAAACTTGTCACTAGATTGCTTTTAATGATCACTAACTAGCTCTAATAGATTTTAACAAGTTTATACAGGTTTGGGGTCAATTAGATCAAATTTTAGAATTAATTCAACACAATTTAACCAGAAAGATCGGACTAGTCCGCTAGGGACCGGACAAGTCCGCACTTGACGAGATCAGCAGATTAGGGTTTTCTAGATCGACGTGAATTTGGAGATTAGGGGTTGAATTCACATAAGGAAAAGAGAATAGAAGGTATACCAGGTGTTTAGAACTCCAATGAACCAAGAAACTTGGAGGTAACACTTGGATCTTGATGATCTAGAGTTGGTGATGAACTTGGAGATGAATTGGTGGTGAAGGACGAAACTTGGTGGAGATCTTTATCCTTCTTCGTTTCCTCCTCTTCTTCTTCTTGATTGGGATCTTCTCCTCCCTCCTTGATGGTGGCTCCCCACGAACTAGGGTTTGGGTGGGTGGAAAAGTGGCAAATAGATGTCAAACCAAGGGGTGGGGTTGTTTATATAGACGTGGAGGCTAGGGTTAGATAGATTTCGAGTTTAGGATGAGTAGAGGCCGGTTTAGAGTCCCACATGGGCTCTAAAAGAGTTGGGCACGACGTCCCTAGGCCCACTTGACGTGAAACCCAAGAAACAAGTCGTAAAACAAAAGGTCAATCTCAGAGTCACGAAATATCGGACAAGTCCGGACAGGACCGGACTAGTCCGAAGTCGCCCAGAGAGAAAATCGGTTAAGTCTGGCCAAAAATCGGACAAGTCCGATCTTAGTCAGAAAGGAAAACGGACAAGTCCGCTGGAACACCGGACTAGTTCGGAAAAGTCCAGGGACTTAGCAAATTTTCAAGGATTCATGGGATACCGGACTAGTCCGCACAAAATCGGACAAGTCCGAAGTTGTCCAGGGCAAATATCGGACTAATCCGCAGCAAAAACGGACAAGTCCGTTTTTAGACAGAGAGAAATCGGACTAGTCCTCAGCAAAACCGGACTAGTCCGCACTTTCCTACATTTTTAAGTGCGGTTTTGCTCCAAATCAATTTTAAACTTGTTCCTCTTGTTATGGGCTAATGTTAAACATGTATATGAGTGCATGTAGGGCATGATGCATGAAAATGAGGGTGTTACAGTTGGCTTGCACCATAGTGATAAGGCCAGTTTTGATCTCGAAGTTCACATCTCCTGTGTTAACAGTGGGCCCAATAGGCACATTGTTAGCGGAGGGAGTTGAGAACTCACGAAGGGTCTTCTAAGCCATTGGCATTTGGATTGTTGGTGCAAAAATGCAGGCTTGCTTTGCCGCTCGAATCTTCTGTGGAGTAACGACACGGGGTCGGTCTCTCAGAAGAGATTCGGGATCTTCCACAAAGTTTTCCAACAGGCGGAAACCAGACATACACTACCATGTTTCCACAATAAATGCGAAAGCAAAGAATGGTTATCCTACTAAAATCCTACCCAGGGTTCTATCCTATTTACTTAGTCATGTTGTATATCTATTTGCCTTCCCCGGCAACGGCGCCAGAAATGCTTGTTGACGGCTCCTAAGATATACCAAGAAATTATCCCCGGCAACGGCGCCAGAAATGCTTGTTGACGACTCCTAAGATATACTAACAAATCATCCCCGACAACAGCGCCAGAAATGCTTGTTGGTATTTCTAATGCACCATTAACTAAACATCTCCAACTGATGTGCCAAAAATGCTTGTTAATGGTTCTATTGGATCACAGAGTGAATTCCGCAAGCGCACGAAGATATCATTGTAGCATTTCCCCTTAAGAGTATTCCCAAGGGTGTCATTTATTTGATCCCAAAGGAAGACGGGGTAGATATATAACAATCATCAAGTGGAAAGGGTAGAAAGGTCTAGATAAGAATCTAGTAAGGATGGATAAAATAATAATGGAGTGTGACACACACAAAAGCTTTCAAGTCTAAGGGGGGCAAGAGGATCCTAGAGGTTAGTTAAGGTTGAGAGTTATGGAGGTACTCCTACTATGCTCTATTGTACATATACATAGTCTAAACTAATTATTCATAAGCTAGATCAATAGTGAATGCTTATGCTATGTGGTTCAACACATTGGGCACGGGCTTACCCCTAGCAATACTAGGGCGACTCCCGCCAAGAGCCTGTGGCATAGCCGAACGTGGAGGATTACAAAGGACAGATAGGGCTGTCACCACTTATTGCCTACCTCTTCAATCTGTGGGTCTACGAGACATCCAATGCTACTTAGCTATCCTAGCACCATGCTAGCATATTAAGTAATTACCTTAAGATCCTAGGCACAATCCATCCTAGGGCAATGAATTGAATCATCATTGAACCAATGTTGATACACAACATAATTATCCATACTAACCTAGTTATGTTATAATTAACTAGATTATAGTGGGGGTATATAGGTTCTATGATAATGATCTATGTTCATGATGAAACAGTCATAGAGGCTATACCTTCCACATACATGGACTCCACAATCAAACAAGAAACGCTTTGCCCAAGTATACGTATAAGTAGAGACTAAAGATACTATCTTTATTATGCATAAAGTCACAATTACAAGAAAGAATACATGAGCCATACCTTTCCCAATGTAGGATTGGGAAGAGAGAGACTCCTTACTCCTTTCTCAATTTGGACTTGGGACTAGAGACTCTCCTCTCTACAACCTAACTCCTCTAAGACTATGGATGATAGTGTATACAATAGAGATGAAGCTCAAGTGGTGTGTTGAAGTGAGGGGTAGGGGTCCTATTTATACTAGTGTTGAGGTTGGTTCCCGCCACCAAAAGCGCGCGAATCAGTCACCATTGACTCCAGGAAGCCGGGAGGAGCCAACACGTGGAGGCTGACCGAGTTTGGTGCAGAGACCAGGTCGTCCGACCCCCTGGTTCGGCTGACCTGGTCATTGCACCAATTCTCGTGTGCTTTCTCCAGGTAGCTGCCAGGTGGGTCCCATTGATGTATATGGGTGATACACCGTTGGATCTCCTCGGATGCTTCTGTTTGTGGGCCATTTGATCCATGGGATGCCACGTGTCATCGCCTGATTGGCTGGGATGATATTTTATAGGATTGGTCCCTCTACATTTCCTCATTTCCTGCATAAAATGCTGCATACACATATTTCTCCAAGTCCAAGTGGAATTGGGTTATATAGAAAGGTGATGTGTGGAAGAAATGACAAATCCTTCACATAATTGAGTTAAATTGACGGATGAAATTGGTATATAACACCCTTCAACAATGAGCATGTCAATGGTGAATACTTATGCTAAGTTGTTCAACATATCGGGCACGGGTTTACCCCTAGCAATACTAGGACGACTCCTGCCAAGAGCCTATGGCACAGCCGAACATGGAGGATTACAAAGGACGAATAGAGTTGTCACCACCTACTTCCTGCCTCTTCAATCTGTGGCTCTACGAGACATCCAATGTTACTTAACTACCCTAGCATCATGCTAGCATATTAAGTAAATACCATTGGAGCCATGGCACAATCCATCCTAAGGCAATGACTAAACTAAACATTTGAACCAATGTTGAGACATAGCATAAGTTATTCATATCAACATGACCATATCATAACTAGTTAGACTATAGTGGCAGTTTGTAGTGTTTATGATGATAGATTAAGAGTGATGTGGCATAATCATAAAGATTACTCCTACCACATACATGGAATCCACAATCAAACAAGAAACGCTTCATCCAAGTATATGAATAAAAGAAGACTAAAGATAATATATTTATTATGCATAAAGTCACAAATATAAGAAAAGATACATAAGCCATACCTTTCCCAACTTGGACTTGGGACTAGAGCCAAATGCGCCCGATGTTGAAAATGATTGCTATAATATACTTATCAAGGTTATTAACTTTGTGTTAGTGACCAACGTAGGTTATATATCATTCCTCATTCGACATTTGTTAATTTAAAGAATGTTAATATTTTCAGGATCCAGAGAAATATAAGAGACCTGTTCGGGAGCAAGTTGGACGGTACAGTTTAGATTGATCAATGGGAACTTCATAAGAATATGTTTAGAATCGAAATGTATAGTTTAGAGCGCATGCAATGTTTATGAACTATGAAATTTATTGAGTTGCAAATTATCTTTGATTTGCAATGTCATTACGTTTGTTTATCCCTGAATTCCAATTATATCCCTAAATTGCAATGTCATTGCGTTTGTTTATCCCTGCAACAGACGCTCACAATGTTAAATCTGCGCGCGAGTGGCAATGGATGCTCACGATGTCGTGCGAGTCGCAAAAGGGAGACTAGCACATGAGAGACGGACATTAAACAGGAGCGTCTTCGATTTTTGACCTCCGGCAAAAGGGAGACAAGCAAAAGAGAGACACACTGTATTAAGGCCCGTCATCGATTTTGACCTCCGGCAAAAGGTAGACGGGCCAATGAGAGACTGGCATTATACAGGCTCGGCTATGATTTTGACCTATTTTTAGCTCTCACGCGCTCTCTGGTGCAAATTTTTGCGCAAAACTTACTTGCGCTCTTTCGATCTAAGGGGGACGCTCAAATGAGAGACGGGTGTTATAGAGGCTTGTCTCCGTGTTTTGTTATTTTTATCTCTCGCGCGCTCTCTCCCAACACTTGGCGAAAATTTTTATCCCTCACGCGCTCTTTCCACCTAGAAACCGCAGCTTCTGAGCACGCCGTCCCCATCCCTCTTCTTCAACTTGCATTTCATCATTGTCACGCTACCGCCATCGACACCGACCCCGCCGCCGACCTCGACTTTCGTCTTCAGAGAGTTGAACACGCTGGAGCACGCCACCTCGTCCCACTGTCCCCGGAGCACGCTGCCGCCTCGACCCCGACCTCAGTAATCAGTATGACCACGTCGTTGCCTTCACATAAGTGGAAATGTTCTCCCTTGTTGGTGTCTTGGAACACATTCATCTTCCTTGTTTATGTCCAATGCAGAAGTAATGTATTTGTTTTGACTATCAATGTATATTATGAATTCTGATTCACAAACTCTTGAAACTGCAGGAACTGAGTTTGACACTAGCATTTGCCATCCTAGTGAGTTTGATTTCTACCTCTGCAGCCATGCTGGAATCAAGGTACCTATGTGATAATTAGTGTTGCTCTCACGAGTTTTTGTTATCAGGCTATTAATGCATCAGTGGAATGTAAATTGTTTGTCTTTTTATGGGACAAGCACACCAGCTCACTACCATGCCCTTTATGATGAGAACAATTTCTCTGCTAATACTTTGCTGATGCTCACCAACTGTTTGTGCTACGAGTAAGCTCGATTCTCCATTCACTAATAGTTTCTATGTTTATTACAATTGTATACCAATTTGTTCCTAAGCCTTCAGATATTTGCTCCCTTATCTGATTATTTAAGCGAATGTGACAGCAATTTGATAATGTTTTATATGATTTCAGTGATTTTATTGAATTTGAGGATGTCTAAGTCAGAGCATTAGAGGCTATGAAGGCTCATCTTTAATGAATTCATTGATTGGGAGAATTGATGACAGTTAGGATGTGTGTAATTAGTTACTTTGTAATCAAGATGAACAAGGGGCATTCTTTGTGTAATCAGTATACTTGATAATGACAATTGACACTTTGTTAATATTTGATTGGTCAATATTATTTAAAGTGTGATCTTTTTTGCTATACATATGTTCGTGTACGTGTATGTTGCTGACACTGGCAATGCGGCTGCCAAATCTTGGCTAGCTCCAGGATGCAACTAGCAACCAGGATAATCAAGGGTGAGGGGCACCTAATAGGAGACCCTGTCTGTAAACAATCCGCGACGAGCTGTAACAGAGATCGTCTCGGATTACCTAAATAAAGGAGATGAGCTTCCTTAAAGCCCGTCTCAGATCAGTCAACAAATCTGCGACGAGCTACCATAAAGCCCATCTCAGATCAGTCAATAAATCTGCGACATGGTATTTTAGAGCTTGTCTTGCATGAATGCTGATGGGCGACGCGCGCGGCGCATGTCTCCAATGAAACTGTAAAGCCTGTCTGTTATGACTCAAAGAAACAAGACGCTCAATTTTTGAGCTTCTCTCGCACTTTCCAGGGATCGCATTGGGTGGTGCCGTGCGATGCGACATCCAACAGCGCACATGTAAAGGAACGCGTATTACCTAAATCATTTGCTGAAATTTACAAAGATATTTAGTTTACAAATAGTTTATAAAAATAAACTACAGTGGAAGATAAGATTACAACTCTCGTACTCTAGTCTAATAAGCAAAAGAGAAGCCGTCCAGCCCACGGACGCTCCTCACTAGCCACGAAAACCAAACAGTAGTGGCATGGTTCCCACATGAGTATATTACTCGGAGAGTCCCGAGTCTCATCGGACAACCATAATCATAAGCATAGAGGTTAGTACCTGCAAAACAACTTATATATCAACCGTGAG
This sequence comes from Tuctoria greenei, assembly GCA_036927565.1. Lineage (NCBI taxonomy): Eukaryota > Viridiplantae > Streptophyta > Magnoliopsida > Poales > Poaceae > Tuctoria > Tuctoria greenei. Next base: position 124,891,015 of record JAYESD010000006.1, read on the forward strand.
CACGAAGGCTCAGCAAGACTTAACCGTCTCACCTAAATATGAAACTCTACATGAGGGTAAAGACATAAACATAGGATGGCAGATTTGCATAATGGACTCGCCTACATGTGGGTCCTTATTTTCAGATTTATAGCAGCAGCTTAAACCTTGTGCGGGGCAACATCGTAACTCCACAATCAAACAAGAAACGCTTCATCACGATGTTGCATACCCAAGGTGGAAAATAAATTTAGTGAGCACTATACTAATACGTACAACATAGCAATACCATGATAATATAATGTTCATAACAGCAGCAATTAATTCTCATTTCAAGTGCAAGTATTTAGCTACGTCACAACTCAGTGAACAAGTGGTACTCATAACCGCGAGGGACGGTGATTCAAATCAATGATACCCGAAATACACGACACATACACCCGTACTGGAAGTCACCTACGTGCACTCCACGGACGTCGTACGTAGCCACCTTTCTCAAGTTCCGCCAAAGTTGAATCGGTTCAATCGTCTAGGACAGTATCCCCACTCACGGTGCACCCTTCCGCTGTGAAGATGTCGTGAGCGAGTTTCCGTCTACTGTGCTACGGCCGAAAGCCTGAGGCGATCCAAAAAGTCTCAACAAAAGCTTCCCAAGGTACATCGGTTTCCTGGACCCCATATATCCAGTATGACTCTGGTACAGTTCAAACTTGCTCAACAGGGCGGCATACGGATCGGTCCTTAACCGACACAGGCAGGGCTACGCACCCAAGACCATGTCTTGCTGCATCCTACGCCCCTGCCCGGTCTCATTTTTAGATTACTACTTCATTCTCTTTGAACCAATTCCGTGTGAAAAAGTCCTAGCCATGCGAGTAGATTCCAACTACTCGACTTCTACCGAATCCTATACAACATTTAGCATAGAATAGTCTACACGATGACTTGACGCCTAACCAAATACTCCATAGGTTGATCTGGTCATGCAAGTGGGTTTTCAATCACCTTAGCCCTAATGCACAATACTCACCCTAGACATAGGTGATACAAATCAAAATTTTGTAATCGCGCTTAAATGTAAACCGGGGCTTGCCTGGTTGCAATACAGTGTCAAAGTTAATATCCAGAGGGATGACTTCAAGTAGCTCCGGGGTCCTCTTGAGCTCGGCAACTAATCGATATGCAAAGAATTATGCAAGTTAATCAATACCGGTATTATGATATAGTTTAATGGAAAGACAATTAAGTATACTAATTTAAGCCCAATGGTTCTGTAAATTTTACAGGGGACACTAGGCACTATGGGGAAGATCTGGACCAAAAATTGGAGATGTTTCAAGGAAGCTTGTTGTCTCTAAAATTCCAACATTAAAATCCTTCTCTTATTTTTGGTTGTAATTCTGGAGGTCTATCATGGCTACCAGTGGTTGTACCATACAGAGGGGTTCTCACTTGTTCTAGGAAAATTTGTTTCATAAATTTCTAAGCTTCCTTTTGGGAGATATTGAATTTAAAAGTTTGGATAAATTTCTGAAATAGTTCTGATGTTTTTGGGCATTCTATGACCTGTTAGGAAAATCTCCAGATTGAACTAGGTTATTAAAGTCCAATGAAGCTGAAATTTTTACAGGTGTTTAGAAACTTACTAAAGAACATTTTGGAAAAATTTCGTAGTTTTCTATAAAGTGAATTATCAGATAAAAATCAAACATGATGTTTCTTTAAAGGGCTCTACAGGAAAATCTAGGGATTTTCATGAAGATTGGGTTGTAGTTCTGGTGAGTCTGGATAAAGATCAAACCAACAAAATTTGTTTGACAAATTTTGAAGCTTTATACTGAGAGTTATTCAATTTAGAAGTTTGCACAAGTTTCTGTACAAACTCTAAATGAATTTGACTATTTTTATGTGCTTAGAGAATACACAGGTGAAAAGACCATGTAAATGAAGTCTAATGACCCTGAAATTTTTACTGGAGTTCAAGTATATTCAAATGAAGGCTCTGAAAAATCTGGTATTTTTCCAAAGAACATAACTACAGGAATTAATTCTATAAGCATTTTAATTATTTGAATTATGGAAACATTAATATGTACTTTCATACAAATACAATTGCACCACTGGAAAGTACTCTTCATGCTGGTTCTAACAAAATTTATTTCAAAATTTTTGGACAAGTATCCTAGGAGTTATAGATTTTCCAAGTTGGGGCAAAATCTGGAATAAATTTCAAATGGAAAATGTTTGAATAATCCAGGGGGGGCCACGGGTTTAAAATGGACCAATCGCTGGGCGGAAACACGGAGGGTTACAGGTTTAACCGCATGGTCACAAATGATCCCTGAGCTGCAGCTGATCCGGGCGCGCCGCTTCTTTGGCTGACAGCCGGGGCCCGTGGGATTCGTCTTCTACCTCACGACACCATCGGTTCCGACGGCGCGCGGCGGCGCCTGACGGCGGACCCTCGCCGCAGCTCTTTCCGGGGCACGGCGGCACTCCAATCTTGCCACCCCACCTAAAATCAGACGAGGAACACGGTGGTGCAGTCCTCGACGGCGATAGATGGCCGGAAATGGCAGCACGACGGCGGCGGTGGCGATTAGGGTTCCGGCCATGTCGGCCGAGCCCTACGGCGGGTGAAGCTGATCGGGAAGACCTTGGGAAGATTCATGGAAGCATGGGGAACAAGAATATGGCCATAAGAGGGAGAGAAAAGGCTTGGAAACTAGTGGCGACTATGGACCGAGGAGGGATAAATCCGCGGTTGGGGAAAAATGGGATTCCGGTGTGAATACCCGATGAAACTCGATGACTCTTGTTCGAGGTGATGCGCCTGGCCATATATAACAATGTAGCACAGGTGCACAAGGAATAAGCAACCGTGCAAAAAGAATTTTACCCACGAACCGACTATACTCATACTCGAAGATCGTCGGAAGAAAAGCAAATATGGGGGGCCATGAGGCATGGCATGGGCTGAAACTTTACGAGCAGCTAGGACATGAGTAGGCGAACCTTTTTCCTTCTAGGACCGAGGCGAGATGATGGCCGTATCATCGAGTCGACGATGAGCAGAGGCGCGACAAAACAGGGGAGATTTCCGGCGGCCTCGGTTTCGAAGTTAACAGCTTCGGGGATGGCCTAGCTGTGTAAGAACTTGATAACAAAGCTGCACAAGAGCTTGGGGAGTGAATAGAGGCAAAGAAAAGTGCTCAACACGGAGTACCTTTGCTGCAAATCGGCTGGACAGAGGAGGAATCGGGAGAGAAGCAAATATGGCGCTGGAAACTTGAAGGTGAAGAAGTGGTCAGCTCAGGGCCATGGAGAAGAGATAAGGAGGAGGCCTGGGCGAGCTGGGGGCAGCTGGAGTCGACCACAACAGTGCAAGCAGCTGCCTGGACACTGCATGGCATGTGGTGTCACTTGGAGAGCCAAAACAGCACTTTGCTTTGGATTACAAGTGGGACCCACCTCATCCTCATCCTTTCCCCATCAATTCTACCACCTAATTCATTCCAAAATTTGCTAGATATTTGTGGGATGGCTGGATTAATCATATAGAATTTGATTTTGAATTCCCAGAGTTGATTTGACAAAGTTTCATTTAAATTCAAACTTGAATTCGAATTTGAGTTGAATTCAATGTAGCTATTGAATTAAATAGCAAACTTGCTTCAAAAATTATGAAACTTTGCAGGGATGCTATTTGGAATATTTTGAATCCATTGGTCAACTCAAATCTTCATGTTAACTTCATTTAAACAGTAGCTAAGTCTATTTTTTGAATTCCCTCATTTGGAGTTTGAATGAATTTGTTTTTTCTGAATTCCTTTTTAATTCTTTTTAACATTCAAAAATTTTGTACTAACTGAAATTTGAATTTTGGAAATTTGGGCTTTTACATTCCTCCCCCCTTAAAAGAATCTCGTCCCGAGATTACAATGAAGAGACGAAAGTAGGAGAGAAATTATCGGATATGAGACGATAAGAAATCCAGATAGATGAAGCGGAGATATTCTTTGGATTCCCGAGTCGCTTCTTCAACATTATGTTTGCTCCATAACACTTTATAGAACCACAACGTGCGGTTCCAAGTTGTTTGAGTCTTCTCGTCGAGAATCTAAGCCGGATGTTCGGAATACGTCAAATCCAGTTGCAATTTGCCGATGTCATCAGTGTGGACTGCAGTTGTGAACTTGAGACATTTCCGGAGATGAGATACGTGGAAAATGTCGTGTATACCAGCGAGATATGCTGGTAATTCCAATCGATAAGCCACAGGTCCGAACTTCTCCGTGATAGCAAACGGGCCAATAAATCGGGAAGCTAGCTTTCCTTTTACTCCGAACCAGTGAATTCCTTTCATCGGTGACACGCGGAGGTACACGTGATCCCCGACATCAAAGTGCAGCGGGCGAAGCCTCTTATACGCATAATTCTTCTGTCGAGATTGAGCCGCTCTTATATTGGCTTGAATGATCCTAACTTGTTCCTCAGCTTCGTTGACTAGATCAATCCCGAATGTCACTCTTTCACCGACTCGCACCAATTCAGTGGGGTGCAACATTTTCTGCCATAGATAGCTTCATATGGTGTCATCTTGATACTCACTTGATAACCGTTGTTGTACGAGAATTCCGCCAACAGCAAATGATCGTCCCAATTTTTACCGTGGTGGATGGCGCATGCATGCAACATGTCTTCAAGGACCTGGTTCACCCTCTCAGTTTGTCCATCAGTCTGGGGGTGATATGCGGAGCTTCTAATCAGTTTAGTACCCAACGAGGTGTGCAGTTGCTCCCAGAAATGAGCAATGAACAGCGAGCCTCGATCTGAAATAATCGTGTGAGGAATGCCGTGTAAACACATGATTCTTGATATGTACAACTCCGAATATTTCTTGGCATTGAATCCGACATTTACCGGGATGAAGTGTGCTGATTCGGTTAGTCGGTCGACTATTACCCAAATCGAATCATGCTTCCGGAATGTGAGTGGAAATCCGACTATGAAATCCATACTCACATCCTCCCATTTTCATGCCAGAATATTCAGCGGTTGTAGATGTCCTGCCTTCTTCATATGGTCGGCCTTCACTCGCCGACACATATCACACTCGGATACGTACTTCGCTATTTCACGCTTTATCCGTGTCCACCAAAACTTGGTATTTAAATCTTGATACATTTTATTGCTGCCCGGATGAATAGAAATTTTTGACATGTGAGCTTCATCCAATATTTTCTTCTGGAGCTTAACATCTCGGGGTACAACTATCCGTTCCTTGAACCATAATGTACTGTGATCATCTTTCCAGAGACATTTTACTTCCCCGCTGTCCATTCTTTCTCGTATGTGTGACATGCCCTTGTCCTTCTTTTGGGCTTCAATAATTTCCTCTCGGATGGTGGGAAGGAGAGCAAGATTATTGAGAGCCCCATATGGAATCACATACAGACTTGGTTCCTCATCTTCCATTTCAGCCATGGTGATATCATGGACATGGGCTTTCCGACTGAGCGCGTCGGCAACCACATTCGCTTTACCGGGGTAGTAGTGAATTTCAATTTCGTAATCTTTGATCAACTCTAACCACCTTTGTTGTCTCATATTCAGCTCCTTCTGCGTGAAAATATATTTCAAACTCTTGTGGTCAGTGTAGAGGTGTACAAGATTTCCAAGCAAGTAATGCCTCCACATTTTTAATGCCAATAACACGGCAGCGAGCTCAAGGTCATAATTTGGATAGTGCTGCTCATGGTTTCGGAGTTGGCGAGATCCATATGCGACCACATGTCCTTCTTGCATAAGAACACAACCAAGTCTGATGTCGGATGCATCACAATAAACGTCGAATGGTTTTGTCGTGTCTGACTGAGCAAGAATCGGGGCTGTTGTAAGGTGATGTACTAATGTCTTGAACGCTTCTTCACAAGCTGAACTCCAATTATATTTGGTTCCCTTGTTCAGCAGCTCCGTCATCGGCTTAGCAATTTTTGAAAAGCTCGGGATGAACCTCCGATAATATCCCGCTAAACCGAGGAAACTTCGGACTTCATGTACTGACTTCGGAGATTTCCATTTCAGTACTTGAACAATTTTACTTGGATCCACAGTGATGCCCTCCTGAAATAATGTGTCCCAAGAATGGCACTTGGCTGATCCAAAATTCACACTTGCTGAATTTTGCGTATAACTTGTGATCTCTCAATTGTTGCAACACAATATGCAAATGTTCAACATGCTCATCCTATGACTTGGAATAAACCAATATGTCGTCGATAAAGACCACGACGAACTTGTCCAACTCCGGCATGAATACCGAATTCATGAGATAGATAAAGTGAGATGGAGCGTTGGTGAGACCAAAAGACATGACAAGATACTCGTATAATCCATATCTCATCGAGAATGCCGTCTTCGGTATATCCTCCAGTCGGATTTTGATTTGATGATATCCGGACTGAAGATCCATCTTTGAGAACACCCTCGCACCAACAAGTTGATCGAATAAAATGTCTATTTGTGTTAGCGGGTACTTGTTCTCTATAGTCACGGCGTTGAGCGGTCGATAATCCACGCATAACCGCAATGTTTCATCCTTCTGCTTGACAAACAGCGCTGAGCAACCCCAAGGTGACGAGCTTGGGCAAATAAAACCCTTGTCTAAAAGGTCCTTCAAATGCTCCTTTAATTCCGCTAGCTCATTAGGCGCCATTCGATACGGTCTTCGAGAGATCGGTGTGGTTCCCGGTACAAGTTCAATCTTGAACTCAATGTCACGTTCGGGCGGCATGCCTGATAAATCATCGGGAAACACATCGAGATATTCACGGACCACCGGAATATCTTTAAGTTTAGTTGCTTCCGTGTTATATGCAGCTGCACTGTCCCGCTCCATGCTGTCCAAAACCAGTTCATGCTGTCCGTGTATCGAAGAGTCAATTTGGACAGTCCGAGTACTGATATTAAGAATTGCACCGTGATGGTTCAACCATGACATCCCCAATATTACGTCGATCTTCTGTCCATCCAATATAATCAGCGACGTTGGATATATTTTGCCCCCCAAACATAAAGCTGCTCGGGGAACAATTTGACTAGCCGAGATACTTCCACCCGGTGAGCTTATAAGATAACTTTTCTTGGGAGTATTAGTGGATAATTGGTGCTAATCCACACATGATTTACTGATAAAATAGTGGGTAGCACTGGAATCAAAGAGTATGAGGACGGGTATGTCTTCGATAGCAAACATGCCCGCAAACACCGGTGCTCCCTCCGGAACACTCTCGATCGCTATATGTTGAACACTTCCGGTTTGTCGTGCTGTCTTCTCTGGTTGAATACGGGACTGAATACACCGTTGTGGCCTGCTGCTCAAGATCTTCTCTGGGCAATCCTCGGTATAGTGCCCAACACGATCACATGTGGAGCACCTGTATTGATTCAACGGCCCGCTGACTTGAGGCCTGGATTGTCCTGCATCTCTCTATGAGATAGATGCCCCTGGAACCATTTGGGACAGTTCTTGTTGCTGATGTAATGCTGGCTGAAAATCTGATACTTCGAACGGCCGACTCTGATACGAACTCGGTTGTGCAGCCGGCTGCCATATCTTACTGGACGGTGATCAGTACACCATACGGTATTTCTGAGGAACATTATGTGTGATGTCCTGCACAACAAGTCTCTTCTTTGACTCCTCCGTGATCCGCTCACGTGTGGCATCCTCTTGCGTAATCTCGGCATTAAGCATAGCGTTGAACGAGCCATGATTGAACAATGCAAGTGTGTCTTTCAACATGGGGCTTAGACCCCGGTAGAAGTACTCTCGCTTCTGATCCTCCGTACTCACATACTCTGACGCATATTGTGCTAGATTAATGACGACTTTGGAGTATTCTTGAGCACTCATTTCTCCTTGCTTCAAGTCAAGAAATTCCTGAAGCTTCCTTCTCACAATGGCAGGAGGAACATGATAGGCCTAAAATGCCTTTCGAAACTCTGTGCAAGTGACTTGTTGTCCGATGGCCAAGGAGGCAATGTGGTTCGCCCACCAAGCACCAGCGATGCCATGTAGTTGTTGTGCCGCATATAAAACCTTCATAGGGCCACTGCACTGCAGCAGTCCGAACTTAGCCTCAATGGTGCGGAGCCAATGGACCGCATCTAGAGGTTTACCGCCACCACTGAACACAGGGGGTGCAGTCGCCAAGAATTCTTGATAGGTTGCTTGCTGAGGTTGACGATTGACTTTGGCTTGACGTCCCCCTTGATTGGACATAATCTGCACGAGGGTTCACAGCAGTTAGGTCTGCTCATCGCGCGAACCCAGCATGGCTGCGATATCATCCGCCAATGTAAGCGGAGATGGAGGTGGCTGTTGTGCCAGTTGTTCCGGCACTCGGGAGTCATCCCCTCCCTGACTCGAACCACCAACCTCGTAAGTTGTGTGAGTGCGCACCATTCTACAGTTACAGTCATTAATGCAACATGAGACGTGATATTGGAAGATCACACTAGATGAAAACAATAGTGTGTGTATTGATATCCAAATTTGCATAACGGGCATATATTGATAAAGTATAAACTTTATACACAATACATCATCCATGGACCAATGTTACAATAGCGAGTTCCAAAATAATGAACTCCCTGGATCGAAGTTCATTTTGACTATTGTTGGTCACGACGAGACGTTATGCGCGTTATTGTGCGAACACACACTTTTATTTTCAATATGACACAAACATGGTCATAAAAGAAAAGAGGTTCGAGTGGGTCGAACCATCAATTCCACTGGTAAATAGTTGAGTAATGACAACTGATCCATTACAACACTTCTCGAAGTAAATTCGAGGACTAGATTCATAAAAAGACCAAATTATGTCAAACCGATAAAGTTTCTGTTGAAACCTGACCAGTTTGTACTCAAACACAAATTTAACCGAGTAAATGGCAGAATCAGATCTTGGGAACTACAAAGTTTAAGTACACTTCAAGACCTTTCAAAAAGTATTTTTTGCCTCCAGATAGTTTCTTGTTGAGAAGATATGGTATTGTAAACCTGACAGTTTTTCTGGAAAAATTTTAACAGCATCTCCTTTGTGAATTTGGGCCACAATTTCCAGATATAAAACAGCAGAATTTACAAAATCTACAAACTACAAATTTGTAATAAATATTACAAGAATTCCAGAAATGTCTTGCACGACCCGGTTCGAAATTTCTGGAGTGAGATATGGTGAAAACAATCAGGAGTCCAGAGAGGGTTCCAGTTTCTGTCCAGTTTGGCAGCTTCGGGACTTTGAAATTTTGAACAGGTTAGAGGGAAATTCAGATCTGGAGTTAAACATAAAAGTTTTAAAGGACTTCCTAAACTTTCCATCCATGTATTATAAACCTTAATTGGATTTTTCTACTGGGAGATATGGTTTCTCAAAATCAGGTCTTTTTCTAGGAGAAAAGAGAACACTCTGTTTTTGAATTGGTGACTTCAAAACCTACTCCAAATTTGAAAACTTAGTTCAAACTCAGAGCTCGATAGCCAATATAAGTAGTTTTACAACTTCTCAGTTCCATTTTACAGAAAAGTGGTTAATGCATCAATAGAGTATATGTCGGTACTACGTGCCTCACAAAGTAAAAATTCTAAGCCAGTATTCCGACACACGTCTCAATGGTGGCCTTAATGACATTCACTCGCAAACGATTTCTAAACGCAATACGATCATGTGGTCAGTGTACCTGTCACTACATACAAACTATTGATCAATCATATGGTGTTGTACGACACAGCCCGGATGGGCGAACAGTTCACAATAATATATATGAAAGTAAAAACATTCGTCCCGTATCATCTCATACGAGCCGCCCCGAGTTAAGCCACGTCTCGAGGTACATGACCGGGTTTTCTACCACTTGACGGGGTCCCACGTCTTTGCATAGTGCTGCACCAGTAGGAGGCGCATCGGGTTATGTCCCACCCGATGGGGGCTTGCACTAACTTTGAAGCATGTTGGGGTACTGCGTGTCATATGTTCTCAGAAATATGGAAAGTTTCAGAGACTCATATTGACTCTTCCGTGCAAAGCCACGAAAAGATTTCCATGCTACCTCTCGCATGGTGAGCTTACCGCAACTGATCCGCTTGCGGTGACGTACCTTACCTTTTACCTGACGTCAGAGCTTCGTTACAGAATATAATAACACATAAGTTAGTTTTTGCCACCTTAACAACTTATGCTAATATGGTCCTTATGTGGGCCTAGTATCGTATCCTCACCGTATCCTATATTTTTCTTGTAATACAATCCTTTATAAGCGTGCTATTCCCAATGCGGCTCTGATACCACGTCTGTGGGGACCGGAGTCCACACTTTCCAGGGATCGCATTGGGTGGTGCCGTGCGATGCGACACCGAACAACACACATGTAAAGGAACGCGTATTACATAAATCATTTGCTGAAATTTACAAAGATATTTAGTTTACAAATAGTTTATAAAAATAAACTACAGCGGAAGATAAGATTACAACTCTTGTACTCCAGTCTAATAAGCAAAAGAGAAGCTGTCCAACCCACGTACGCTCCTCACTAGCCACGAAAACCAAACAGCAGCGGCATGGTTCCCACACGAGTATATTACTCGCAGAGTCCCGAGTCTCATCGGACAATCTTAATCATAAGCATAGAGGTTAGTACCTGCAAAACAACTTATATAGCAGCCGTGAGCACGAAGGCTCAGCAAGACTTAACCGTCTCACCTAAACATAAAACTCTATATGAGGGTAAAGACATAAACATAGGATGACAGATTTGCATAATGGACTCGCCTACATGTAGGTCCTTATTTTCAAATTTATAGAAGCAGCTTAAACCTTGTGCGGGGCAACATCAGAACTCCACAATCAAACAAGAAACATTTCATCAAGATGCTGCATACCCAAGGTGGAAAATAAATTTAGTGAGCACTATACTAATACATACAACATAGCAATACCATGATAATATAATGTTCATAATAGCAGCAATTAATTCTCATTTCAAGTGCAACTATTTAGCTACGTCACAACTCAGTGAACAAGTGGTACTCATAACCACGAGGGACGGTGATTCGAATCAATGATACCTGGAATACACGACACGTACGCCTGTACTGGAAGTCACCTACGTGCACTCCACGAACATCGTACGCAGCCACCTTTCTCAAGTTTTGCCCAAGTTGAATCGATTCAATCGTCTAGGACAGTATCCCCACTCACGGTGCACCCTTCCGTTGTGAAGATGTCGTGAGCGAGTTTCCGTCTACTTTGCTGCGGTCAAAAGCCTGAGGTGATCGAAAAAGTCTCAACAAAAGCTTCCCATGGTACATCGGTTTCCTGGACCCCATATATCCAGTATGACTCCGGTACAGTTCAAACTTGCTCAGCAGGGCGACATACGAATCGGTCCTTAACCGACACAGGCAGGGCTATGCACCCAAGACCACGTCTTGCTGCATCCAACGCCCCTGCCCAGTCTCATTTTCAATTACTACTTCATTCTCTTTGAACCAATTCCGTGTGAAAAAGTCCTAGCCATGCGAGTAGATTCCAACTACTTGACTTCTACTGAATCCTATACAACATTTAGCATAGCATAGTCTACACGATGACTTGACAACTAACCAAATACTCCATAGGTTTTCAGATTACTACTTCATTCTCTTTGAACCAACTTCTAAATGAAGTCTAATGACCCTTAAATTTTTATTGGAGTTCAAGGATATTCAGATGAAGGTTATGGAAAAATTTGGTATTTTTCCAAAGAGCAGAACTATAGTAATTAATTCTATAAGAATTTTTCTTATTTGAATTATGGTGAAATTCATATGGACTTTCATACAAATCCAAGTGCACCACTTAGAAGTACTCTTCATGCTGGTTCTAACAAAATTTATTTCGGATTTTTTGGACAAGTATCCTAGGAGTTATAGATTTTCCAAGTTGGAGCAAAATCTAGAATAAATTTCAAATGGAAAATGTTTGAATAATCCAAGGGGCCCATGGGTTTAAAATGGACCAATCGCAGAGCGGCAACATGGAGGGTTACTGGTTTAACCGCGTGGTCACAAATGATCCCTGAGCCGCAGCTGATCCGGGCGCGCCGCTTCTTTGGCTGACAGCTGGGGCCCACGGGGTTCGTCTTCTACCTCACGACACCGTCGGTTCCGACGGCGCGCGGCGGCGCCCGATGGCGGCCCCTCGCCGCAGCCTTTTCCGTGGCACGGCGGCACTCCGATCTCGCCGCCCCCACCTAAAATCAGACGAGGAACACGGTGGTGCAGTCCTCGACGGTGATAGGTGGCCGAAAATGGCAGCGCGACGGCGGCGGTGGCGATTAGGGTTCCAGCCATGTCGGCTGAGTCCTATGGCGGGTGAAACTGATCAGGAAGACCTTGGGAAGATTTATGGAAGCATGGGGAACAAGAATCTGGCCATAAGAGGGAGAGAAAAGGCTTTGAAACTGGTGGCGACTACGGACCAAGGAGGGAAAATCCGCAGTTGGGGAAAAATGGGATTCCTGTGTGAATACCCGATGAAACTCGATGACTCTTGTTCGAGGTGATGCGCCTTGCCATATAGAACAATGTAGCACAGGTGCACAAGGAATAAACAATTATGCAAAAAGAATTTTGCGCGTGAAACGACTATACTCATACTCGAAGATCGTTGGAAGAAAAGCAAATACGGGGGCCAGGAGGCATGACATGGGCTGAAACTTTACGAGCAGCTAGAACAAGAGTAGGCGAACCTTTTTCCTTCTAGGACTGAGGCGAGATGATGGATGTATCATCGGGTCGACGATGAGCAGAGGCGCGGCAAAACAGGGGAGATTTCCGGCGGCCTCGGTTTCGAAGTTAACAGCTTCGGGGATGGCCAAGCTGTGCAAGAACTTGATCACAAAGCTGCGCAAGAGCTTGGGGAGTGAATAGAGGCAAAGAAAAGTGCTCAACACGGAGTACCTTTGCTGCAAATCGATTGGACAAAGGAGGAATCAGGAGAGAAGCAAATATGACGCTGGAAACTTGAAGGTGAAGAAGTGGTCAGCTCAGGGCCATGGATGGAGGGGAGATAAGGAGGAGGCCAGGGCGAGCTGGGGGCAGCTGGAGTCGACCACAACAGTGCAAGCAGCTACCTGGACACTGCATGGCATGTGGTGTCACTTGGAGCGCCAAAACAACACTTTGCTTTGGATGACAAGTGGGACCCACCTCATCCTCATCCTTTCCCCATCAATTCTACCACCCAATTCATTCCAAAATTTGCAAGATATTTGTGGGATGGCTGGGTTAATCATATAGAATTTGATTTTGAATTCCCATAGTTGATTTGACAAAGTTTCATTTAAATTCAAACTTGAATTTGAATTTGAGTTGAATTCAATGTAGCTATTGAATTAAATAGTAAACTTGCTTCAAAAATTATGAAACATTGCAGGGATGCTATTTAGAATATTTGGAATCCATTGCTCAACTCAAATCTTCATGTTAACTTCATTTAAACAGTAGCTAAGTTTATTTTTTTGAATTCCCTCATTTGGAGTTTGAATGAATTTGTTTTTTCTCAATTCCTTTTTAATTCTTTTTAACATTCATATTTTTTTTTTCCTAACTGAAATTTGAATTTTGGAAATTTGGGCTTTTACATCACATGCCCCTACACCTCACAAAATAATGGACGTGAGGAAGGGTCATTTACACGCTCAATGATAGCATGCGTACCATGCTATTGCATGCCTCGGCGCCTCCCTCCTTTTGGCCTGACGCCCTAGCCACAACTACATATCTCTTAAACTGTAGGCCCTGTCGTGTTCGATCCAATATCACACCTCATGAGATCCTTCTTGGTCAGCCCCCTACGTACGATCACCTTCGTACGTTTGGCTGTCTTTGTTTCCCGAACACAGCGTCTACCATGCCCCACAAACTATCGCCGCGCTCTGTTCGTTGCATCTTCATCGGGTACCCTCCCGACAGCAAAGGATATCGATGCTACAATCCGTGTACTAGGCGTGCCATCACCTCTAGACACATCACCTTTGATGAGTGTTGTTTTCCTTTCAGGGACCGAAGCTCGGATGCAACAACTGCGGTGCCTGATGCTAACTCAACACGGTGCACTAAATCGTCTCCAATTTTTGTCCCGCTTCAGCCTCGTCGGTCACCATGCCGTCAGCGTCATCCGCAGCAACCAGCTACGCCGGGATCTGCGCCTACGGATCAACACAATTACACGAGTCTAGCGCCTCATCTGCATGGCACTGTCATGCACGAGGGGCCCGCAGTACGTGCACTTCCTTCGACCCCACCACAGCACAATGCCTCTGATACTCAAGAGCCTGCATCCTCGCCACCTAACAACCCCACCACGTCTAGCACCCAGATGCCTGTATCTCTTGATCCCTGCACCTCTGGCCGCATCACGAGTGCATCCACCCACCACGTACTAGTTGTACTCCTCCTCTACATCCCATGATCACTCGTGCACGTGTGGGTATTAGCCGCCCGAACCCAAGATACACCGCAACAACCATCTCCCAGCCATCTCCAGCGCCCACATCGGTTCGAGCAGCCCTGCGCGACCCTGAATGGGTGGCTGCCATGAAAGAGGAATATCAAGCGCTCATCGACAACAAAACCTGGACATTGGTGCCACGCCCTAGCGGTGTCAACATCATCACTGGAAAGTGGCTATTCAATAACAATCTCAACGCTGATGGGAGTCTCTCTCGTCGCAAGGCATGTTGGGTCGTCCGCGGGTTCCACCAACTGCAGGGGGTTGACTTCAACCAAACATTCTCCGCCGTTGTCAAACCAGCAACGATCAAGACGATCCTTCATCTTGCTGCCACGAAACACTGGCCCGTTCATCAACTCGATGTCATGAATGCCTTCTTCCACGGCGAGTTGTCCGAGCGTGTGTATTGCAACAACCTACGGGCTTCGTCGACAAAGCACATCGCAACTTCGTTTGCCTCCTGTTGAAGTCACTCTATGGCCTCAAACAGGCCCCACGGGCGTGGTTCCAGACCTTCGCCTCCGCACTACACTGCATCGGCTTCCGGAGCACCAGCTCCGATTCTTCTCTCTTTGTATATAGGTGCGGCGACAACATGGCATACTTGCTCTTGTATGTCGACGACATCGTGCTTACTGCTTCCAGCACGTCGTTGATCCGGAGCTTCGTTCAACAACTTAACACAAAGTTCGCCATGAAAGATCTTGGACCGTTGCACTTCTTCCTTGGGATTTATGTGCAACATTCTGAGTAATGCTTTTTCCTCAGCCAACATGCATACGCCGAAGACATACTCCACCACGCCAATATGTTGATCTGCAAACCGTCGGCAACTCCCGTCGACACCAAGGCAAAAACTTTGACCTATCATGGCGAACTCGTCCAGGATGCTTCATTCTACAGGAGTGTCACAGGGGCGCTCCAATATCTCACGCTGACACGGCCTGACATCGCCTACGCCGTGAACCAAGTGTGTCTCCACATGCATGCGCCTCATGATGCGCGTTGGTTCCTGGTAAAACTGATCTTACGATACATCATAGGCACTCTTCATCAAGGTCTACAGCTGGGCTCTTCATCAAAACTTACCCTGACTGTCTACTCGAATGCAGACTGGACATGCTGCGCGGATACGCCTTGATGTACATCGGGCTACTGTGTCTACCTCGACGACTCTGGTCTCGTGGTCCTCCAAGAGACAAACCACGATGTCCCGATCTTCCGCTGAAGCAGAATATTAGGTTGTTGCTAACGCGATAGCCGAGTGCTGCTGGTTGCACCAACTTTTGCAGGAACTCCATGTCATTGTACCAAAGGCGATTGTCATGTACTGTGACAACATCTCGGCGGTATACCTCTCCCACAACCCGGTCCATCATCGTCATACCAAGTACGTCAAGCTCGACATTCATTTTGTTCGGGAGGAGGCGCTTGGAGAACTCCGCGTCATGAACGTACCCACGAAGATGCAGTCCGCTGACATAATGACAAAAGGACTACCTACTTCGTTGTTTCAGGATTTAGGGACAGTTTATGCGTTACATGAACCCATACATAAACTGCGGGGGTGGGGGGGGGGGGGTGGTGGTTGGTGTTGAACGAGTAGGTTGATTGTCTGCATGTAATGTTGAACGAGTAGGTTGATCGTCTGCGTGTAATGTTGAATAACCGCGTAGGTTGATCGTCACGGTCGCACGCTGCGCGTGCGACGTGCGACCATTTGACTACCTACCGGCGCTCCTATATCTATCACCGAATTTTTGATCAATGGAAGTGAAGATCCCCTTCCACAGAATGGTATGATGTGTTGTACCACATTTCAGCTACAAGAAGCCATTTAACCCATTTCTTTGGAGCTTCTTGGACTGAGCAGCGAAAAGAACATTTCCAAGCATTGGTTAAGTCTTTCGGTTTGACCATCACTCTGTGGGTGGTAGGCCAAAGAAAAATGAAGTCCAGTGTGCAATAGTTTGAACAATTCAGTCCAAAAGCCACTTGTAAAAATTATGTCCCTGTATGAAATAATTGTCTTGGGAACCCCATGAAGCTTGACTATGTGATCAAAAAATATTTGAGCAATAGAAGTAGCAGTGAAGAGGTGTTTGACAGGGACGAAGTGCCCATACTTCTTCAGTCTGTCGACCACCACCATTATGGCTGAATAGCCAAAGGAAACAGGCAGGCCTTCTATAAAATCAAGAGAGATGTCAGACTAAGAACTCTTAGGGACTGGCAGTGGCTGCAACAGCCCTGGATATTTACAGTTCTCATGCTTTGCAAGCTGGCAGACTGTGCACTGCCTAATATATGATTCCACTGCAGACTTCATTCCTGGCCAATAAATTTTTTTCTTCTGTCGATGATAAGTTGCTTGTATGCCAGAGTGCCCGCCCATAGGTGAAGCATGAAAAGTGTTTATCAGTTTAGTCTGCAATGCAGTATTGTTCCCAACCCAAATTCTGCCATTGTGTCTGATAACTCCATCAGTCAGCAAATAGCCTTGATCATTAGGACTATGAATGGCCAGCTGAGTCAAGAGAGCTTGAGCATGAGAGTCAGTGGTGTAGGAGTTTACCACCTCCTGAATCCATATAGAAACTGCAGAGGACACACCTTGTATACTAAAGAATTTGCCCACTCGATAAAGAGCATCTGCAACTGTGTTTTCAGAGCCTCTTTTGTAAACCAGTTTGAACTGCAAGCCTGCAAGCTTCCTCAGAACTTTGTGTTGCATGGTTGTGGACAGACTTTGCTCTTGTAAATGACATATACTCTGGTGATCTGTCCTAATGAGGAATGGCTTGCGTTGTAGATAATATCTCCATTTATCTACAGCATTGATGATTGCCAAAAACTCCTTTTCATAGGTAGAGAGCTTCTGATTTGCAGCACTAAGACCCTTGCTGTAGAATGCAATTGGGTGGCCCTCCTGGGACAGAACAGCTCCCAGGCCAGTTTCACATGCATCAGTATCAACCACAAACTCTTTGTTGAAATCTGGAAAAGCAAGCACTGGAGTTTGGGTCATGGCTCTCTTCAATTCTTCAAAGGCTTGCTGAGCTGCAAGAGACCATACAAAGACTTTGTGGTGTAACAAGTTAGTAAGTGGGCGAGCAGTGGTACCATAATGGCTGACAAACCTTCTATAATAGCCTGTCAGGCCTAAGAAACCACGCAGTACAGTAACATTTTCAGGGATTGGCCATTTCAGCATGGCTTCAGTTTTTGAGGGATCTGTTGCCACACCTTGATCAGAAATGATATGGCCCAAATAACATAACTGCTTCTGAGCAAACTTGCACTTCTTGAATTTGATGAACAATTTGTTTGCTTTCAGTGTCTGAAAAACCTGCTTAATGTGCATAACATGGTCCTCCAAGGACTGACTGTAAATCAATATGTCATCCATGAATATAAGCATGAACTTCCTCAAATATTCAGCAAACACTGCATTCATTAAATACTGAAAAGTGGTTGGGGCATTTGTTAGTCCAAAAGGTATGACCCTAAATTGAAAATGGCCATGATGAGTTTTAAAGGCTGTTTTGCACTCATCCTCAGGGGTCATTCTTATCTGGTGGAACCCAGAAGCCAGGTCTATGGTAGAAAAAAGTTTAGCACCAGCAATCTCATCAGGAAAATCATTTATGAAGGGCATAGGAAATTTATTCTTGATGGTCATAGTATTTAATTTCCTATAGTCCACACAAAAGCACCAAGATCCATCTTTCTTCTTCACTAATAGCACAACTGAAGCATACGGGCTTAAGCTCGGAATGATAGTACCTGATTTCAGCATTTGTGAAACCTGCCTCTCAGTTTCATCCTTTTGCTCTGGAGAATATCTATATGGCTTTGAATTCACTGGTATGGAGTCTAGCAACAGTGGTATAGCATGATCATAAGTTCTAAGGTGGTAACTCTGTGGGCTCCTGGAAAATATCATCATATTCCTGAATAAGAATTTTGATAGATTGTGGAATACCACTGAGCAAGTACTGATCATCATCAGAAGCACTGTGCAGAGTAGGTTCCAGTAACACCATTGCCCAAATGTCATTAGTCATTTCCCACTTAGATAATTGTTCCCCCAGTGGCTTCTTGAATAATAGGATACTGCAAGGGTAAAAGTCCCTGAAGTCTGACAGTCTTCCCTGCATAAGAGAATTCAATCCACCTTTGTTGCCAATTGCAGTACATGGGACTGAACCTAGAGAGCCAGTCCATACCCAGGACAAGGTCATAAGCACCAATAGGTAAGACCTTTGCAGAATGTGTAAATGTCAAACCCTGAACCCACCAAGTAAAATCAACCACTTCCTGAGTACAACACAATGATGGACCATTAGCTATTTTATATGCAGTGGTGATATGGGTGTCAGAGAGCATTTCAGAGCAGCAACAATAGTTGTATTAATAAAAGTATGGGTGTTGCCGGAATCAACCAATAACAAGAGTTTTATCATGAACAAGAGCCTGCAATTGGATAGTATGGTGCTGTGGAGTGCCAGACAAAGCATATAATGAAAGGCTGGAGTCATCATTAGAATGTGGACTGTGGAACTCCTCTAACAGATTAAGCATATCGTCTGATAAAAGACTACCCCCATCGAGACCTTGAGTGTCAATGACATTCAGATGTCCAGCAGAAGTCACTGCACATTTATGAGCTGGTGTAAAATGTTCACCACATTTAAAACACAAATTATTGGCTCTTCTATATTCTCGAAATTGTCTGGCCTTCCAGATATCTGAGCCCTGAACAGGTTGTTTAGACTCCTGTTTGCCTTGAAAGGAAAATCCACCTCTGAAACTTTGTGGCTTAGCTCTTGATTTCTGTTTTTCAGCCAACAGCTCTTGCACAGAAGCTAGATTAGCAGCATGAGAAATAGTAGTGGGCATATACATCTCAACCACATTTCTGATATCATCCTTTAGACCAATTAAAAATTGAGAGACTAGCATAGCTTCACTCACAGAGTTGTCATAAAGCTTAATGTGATAAACCAGGCTCTCAAAGTTCTGATGATAATCAAGCACAGTACTACTCTGTCTCAGATTGAGTAATTGCATTGTTTTTGCATGGAGAGTGTTCATGCCAAACTCACTAATAACTGCCTCTGAAAAGTCCTTCCAACTTAGACATGTATTTGACTGTTTATAATTCTGAAACCATAGGGAGGCTCTGTCTAACATATAAAGTGATGCAGCTAACACTTGCATGTTGTCAGGTATGTCATACAATTGAAAATAGGCATTGCACTTATCAGTCCAAATCCTGACATTAGATCCATCAAACGACGGGAAATCAATTTTGGGCATCCATTTTCGTCTATTAGCAGGTTCATTAGGTTCCAGATCACCAGGTGGGGCATGAGGCAAAGGGATAACAGGAGGAACAGTATGGACCTGAGGAACCCGTCGCTGGAACGTCTGCAGAGGCAGAGGAGGAGGTGGTGCTGATCCACTTGGAGCAGGTCCGATGATGCCACTGCCTGAGGATTGGTTGTGCTTCATCTGCATATGCTCCTGTCGAAGACTCCAGATCTACTGCAGGGAAATGTCGGCTTGAGACTGGACCTTGTTCATATACTCGCGCGGGAACCACACACAGTCGTCTACCGCCGCCACGCGCTTGTCTACGGCCACGATAGTTGCCGTCAGCTTGGCCACCGCCTCCGCCAACTGTGAGTTGGACGCCTCCAACCTGTCGAACCGTGCGTTGTACTCGTCCATCTTCGCCGCCAGAAACATCCAACCCGAGTAGGGAATTTTACGAATGGATTCCAGCTGCAGCGCTCGCCGGATCGCCCGAATCTGATACCAATGTAGTATTCTACTCGCGGATCGATCGATCGAACATAGATAGAAACACAGAACTGGATCCTCTCCTCTCGATTTCACTCCATAAGCACCATGTTTGGGGAACAAGTAAGAAGCAGAGATAGAGGGCGAGAGGAGGAAGAACGGAATGAGAGTGAGGAGTAGTTTTTTTTTTTTTTTACAAGTGTGGTGCCCACGCCATCCGCGCCCGCCTGTATTAAGCTAGCGCGCTCTTCTGTTGTGCCGCCTTCGTTCACACCTCCTGCGTTCGAGTTGGGCTTGTACCCGTCGCTGAGCCTCGGCCTCCTTCTGTTTGATTCAAACGTGGTGCCACCGTTCGTTTCCATATTTCTACCATATTGCTTGACGAGTCTGAGCCGGTGGTGCAACTTAGGCACGCGCCGGAGCTCCGGTCGACTCTTGATCAGGTTAAGCCTCCTTGAGCCGTCGGGAACAGATCAAGGAGTCCACGAGCATCAAGAAGTGAGAGAAATGAACTGGAAGCAGAAGAAGAGTAGGAGCTATGATGCGGCAGCTGGGTGGGAGTATGGGGCTTGTTTCGATTGTTACTTTTGTTTATCTTTCTAAAATTTAGTTGTCGGTACCCTGCAGACCGGGTACTCCTCACGCACAAAATAAAGACACCGAGGCATGTCCGACGGCGCCACGTGTCTCGAAGGTGCCGAAGCCTCAGTCTCCCGCAAGATCCAGTCCCGGTGTTGCCACGTGAGACCCGAAGAACCGTATTAGTACCCTCAGGAGAGACGGCCTCCCAAAGCGCCACGTGTTAGGACGGGGCCTCGACCTTAGCAGGGAGCTCCAGAGCTGCCGCGTAGTCTGGAGCGCCGGACCAAGCACACTCCCTCTAGGGAAAGCACGAAGCTGCTACTTATCCTGGGGAGCTCCGGAGCTGCTACGCGTCACGAAGGACCGGGGCTAGCCTCCACACCGAGGACCCGTCCCGACGCTGCCACGTGTCTCGCAGCTCGTCCTAGACGGTAAGATGCGGGAGTTAAAAGATAGTGCGCTCCGCTCCAGTCAAGTATTGAACACTCGCAACCACCTCCGGCGCACGATGCGGGGCATGCTAACAGTCAGAGACCGTTATGACCAATCGCATCACAGTGAAGGCGTTGCAGGCCTATCTCACTCAGCCAAGTGGGTAGCTTGCGGCAACAAGACAGGCTGACGGGACACCTTCTGCCACCGTCAGCAACAGCGTGTGGGCTACTGACAAGGGAGGCAGCAAGACGGCGAGTCTCCACTGCCACCCTCAGAGGAAGCTTATGCGAGAAGCCTTAGATCTTTAGGATAAGATCACCCCGGGACCACCTGTCGGGCCCCAGGACCCCACTTGTAAGGCGTCTGATCTTGATTATAAAAGGTCCGGACCACCACCGATACAAAGGATCAGACTCAGAATCCCCGATACACACACACATACACACTCACTAGCAATACAATCCACCGTGAAGTAGGGTGTTGCGCTCCTTGCGGCCCGAACCACGTAAAAACCACTATCTCTAACTCTATCTGCTAGTACACTTGATTGAGGCCTAAACCCCGCCGAACAAAGAACATCCGCGGGCTGCTCTTTAGTAGATCCGGGGGAAGTATCGCTCTAACATTTCGATATTTGGTGCGCCAGGTAGGGGCTTTTTCCCTCAAAAAAGTGGTAGCGCTTTCATCAATCATGGTGTTCATCAAGCATGCGAGTAGCGGCAAGATCCAGCCGCAAGAGGTACCAGCGTGTCGACAAAGATGTGGAGATGGAGTTCCAAAGGCCAGAACGCGAAAGATGTGGAGATGGAGTTCCAAAGGCCGGAACGCGCCGTGGAAACGGTCCACCAATGTAACACCCTCATTTTCATGCATCATGCCATGCATTTATCATTAAACATGTCTAATATTAATCCACATAAAAAGGAATAAGTTTACAATGAAATTAGAATTTAATCGCACTTAAGAATTCTGAAAAGTGCAGACTAGTCCGATTTTTGTGCGGCTAGTCCAATTTCTCTCTAACTTCAAACGGACTTGTCCGTTTTGCTGCGGACTAGTCTGTTTTTTCTCTCTGGACACCTTCGAACTTGTCCAGTCCAGTGTGGACTAGTCCGATGTTCTAATTTCTTGAAAATTTTTGCTAAGTCTATGGACTTCTCCGGACTAGTCCGGTATTCCAGTGGACTTGTCCGTTTTCCCCTCTGACTAAAGTTGTACTTGTCCGATTTTGGACAGACTTGTTTGTTTTTCCCCTCTGGATAGGACCGGACTTGTTCGATGTCCAGAGCGGATTTGTCCAATTTCTCTCTGTCCAACTTCGGACTAGTCCGGTCCTTTTTGGACTTGTCCGATAAATCGTGACTCCAAGTTCTAGCCACCATGGAGGGAGAAGGAGATCTAGAGCAAGGAGAAGAAGAGGAGGAAATGAAAGAGGATCAAGATCTCCATCAACTTTGCGTTCTTCATCGCCAATTCACCATCAAATTCTCCATCAACCTTAGATCGTCAAGATCCAAGTATTGCCTCCAAGATCCTCGATCCATTGGAGCTCTAAACACCTGGTATACCCACTATTCTCTTTTCCTTACGTGAATTTCACTCCGTTTCCCCAAATTCACGTCGATCTAGAAAATCCTAATCTGCCGTTCTTGCGCAGTGCGGACTTGTCCGGCCTCTAGCGGACTAGTCCGATCTTCCTGTTTAAATTGTGTTGAATTAATTCCAAAATTAGATATAATCAAATCCAAACCTGTATAAACTTATTGAAAGCTATTAGAACTAGTTAGTGATCATTAAAAACAACTCATTAACAAGTTTCACCTTGCATTTGCATTAATCATGCATGTCATGTCATATTGAGTAATATTTGTGCACTCTTTGACTCTTGTCTTGTATGTTTATTGTGCGGATTAGACGGATTTGCACTAGAGAGTGCCGCGGAGGATCTCCAGCACCAAGAGTTTGAAGTATTTGATCCTAACCAAGCTCAAGAGCAAGGCAAGTGTCCTTGAAGCATATTGATCCTGTTTTTAAAATAAATGTTTTGTTTGCAAACTGCATGCTTGTGTCAATATGATTGAAAATCCTATGGTAGGAAGTTTACTAGTTTTGTTTAACCACCCTTGTCACCTAGAATATATAGTAGAGAGTCGGGAATGGCTTTTTACCTTTTTGCTTTGCTTAATTGGGATGGGAAGACAACTGTACCACTTAAGTTAATTATGCATTTATGAGATTATGATTAATATGAATTGGTTAATATGATATAGTAATGGGTGATCTAAGCAAGCCTGGTATGCGGATGGGCTGGATGATATGGTGGTTGCTTGCTTTAGATCTAAGAACCGGTTCATGCAAGAATAAGTCAGGACTACAGTGCCACCACGAGGCCAAGTATGGGTGCGGCGTAGATGATTAATTGGGGCTTTGATAGTGCTATTTGGACCATTAAGGATGCTCAGGGAAGGGGTAGTCGGATTGAGTTTGTTGATAATTGGTGGGACTACCCTGGGATCTGAATGGCTCAAGAGGGGGCCCTTGGTTGAAGATGTGCTCTGTAGGAGACATCACCACCGGTGAAACCTCAGTGGGGTCTAAATAGGCTAGTAATCCCTTTGTAAAGGCTATTTTGTGATCTCTTGGCCACACACCGACAGAAGTGTGAGACGGCATAATAGAGGTTCTAGTCACCGCAAGGTGATGAAATCACAAACACGTGGGTAAAGTGGTACAAACTCTGCAGAGTCTAATAAACTATCATTATAGTCGTGCTCCTGGTTAAGAGCGCCTGGATGACCTACATGATTAGAGGGAAACCTGGGGTTTTGGGATGGTTATGGGTGGTTATGAGTTAAATTTTGGTATTGAATATGGTTAATGGTAATGGTGAAATCGGGAATATGAATGATGGTAATGAATATGGACTGGTATTATGATGATTACATGGTTTATGACAGGTTTACTTCACATCCATATAATATATTGCTTTTCTAACGTTTCAACGTACTTTTCAGCACTTAGCCTTTATTTCATTCATCATTTGAATCAGCTGCATGTCATACTTTCCACACTTGCTGAGTACGACATGTACTCACTCTTGCAATTCCCCCACCAACAGTTGCAGGTCAGGATTGGGAGTATAGTGATGATAATGCGAAGTTCTAGGCCGTGTCTGCCGTCAGCTTTGCCTATAGAGTGTTGGAGTTGTGCTACCCCTTATGCTCAGTTTGCTTAGTATGCTTAGTTGTTTAATTAGTTTATTTCTGCTGCATTAGTTGAAACTCGTCATTAGCATTCATTAGAGCTTGTATTTGAGTATATTATGAATTGTGTAATAAAAGTGCTTAATTAATCTTGTCATGTGGTAATTTTCTATATATCTTTTGTGATTGCACTCGTGTATGTTTGTTGAACATCCTGGGCACACATATGTGTTTACTTGGTTCATTTTCGGAATCGGGTATCAGAAATTGGTATCAGAGCCACAGGTTGACCGTAGGACGCAACCTAGATAGAATAGACACTTTAGAGCACATATGAGCACTCAGGAGCCGATGTATTTTTGTTTGGTGTGATATTTGCTATATATTATTTGCTTGTGTGCTTAATAGAGGATTTTGGGATGCTCTAGCATTGCCATGTCCACGTAGGCTAGAGTAGTTAGTTGTTTAGTTTCATATCCCTTGATGCATATAGTTGGGGACGTCTTCTAAATTCTTATCTCTTGCTTTTCTTCAGGTGGTGAGGACTCACAACCAGAGAGATGACAACGATGAGAAGGAGAATAATGGAGCACCTCAGAACAATAATGGACAAGGACCTGCTCATGGAGCTATCAACATTGAGCAGCTCTTGGCGATGCAGAACCAACTCATACAGACCATGATACAGACTATGGGACAACTGCAGGCTGGTAACATCAACAATCAGCCCCACATGCCTCCACCGCCACCCCCGCCTCCTCATAATCGGTTGGGAGAGTTTATGAGGACTAGGCCACCGACCTTTGATCAAGCCGCTGACCCTATGGATGTTGATGATTGGCTCAAGTCCGTGGAGAAGAAGCTAGGTATTGTCCAATGCAGTGACCGAGAGAAGGTTCTATTTGCTTCTCATCAACTAGTTGGAGTAGCTGCGGATTGGTGGGATGCTTATTGCAATGCTCATGAGAATCAGGAGAGGATCACCTGGGCGGAGTTCAAAGAAAGCTTCCATTCTCATTATGTGCTGGAAGATGTTATGATCTTGAAGAGACAAGAATTTGAGAACTTGAGGCAAGGAAGATCGAGTGTGGGTGAATACCTCAATAAATTCACTCAACTCTCAAGGTATGCGCCTGAAGATGTGAGTCGGGACAGCCGGAAGCAATACTTGTTCATGAGGGGCCTTAACAATGAGATCCAAGTGCAATTGTTGAATTGTGATTATGCCAACTTCCAGAAGCTAGTGGACAAAGCAATTGTTATGGAGAACAAGGTCCGTGAGATGGAGCAAGACAACAAGAGGAAGGCGCCACATCAAGGACATCAACAAGGAAGTAATGTGCGCCCTCGCTTTGCGCCACCCGATGCGCCTTATTATAGCTCTTATGTGCCTACTCATCGCCTTGGATTTGCACCGCGCCCTGCTCAGTTTGTGCAGCAGGGCCCTGTCAAAGCACCTAGGCCTCCAATGCCTTATGCACCTCGTGCTAATTTCCTTGGTGCAAATGTTCAGAACCAAGCTCGTCCCAATAATTTTGGTGGAGTTAAGAAGTGCTATACTTGTGGAGAAGCTGAAAACTTTGCGCATCAATGTCCTAAGTCCGGCCTTGGTCAACGAAGCAATGCGCCGAGGCAAAACCCAACACCCAATGGAGGACAACCGCAAGGAAACTGTGGAAAACAAAATTTTGCTTGTGGCAACGTGAAACATGTCTCCGCGGAGGATTCTCAACATGCGGTTGACGTGGTGATTGAAATGTCGAAGGTCGTAAACGACACTTCCCCTGGACCTGCTTAGAGAGCAACCCGCGGAGGTTCTTTGGATTCACGAGGGCTAGTCCCAGGAGATCGAACACAGCAGGATGATGAACACCAGAGATTTACGTGGTTCGGGCCGCCGGAGCGTAATACCCTACGTCCACGAGAGTGTTTGTGTATTGCCTTGCTTGAGTGTGTGTGAGCCTTGGTCTCATTTTTTTGCCCGTTCTCGTGAAGGCCGTCTGCAGAGCCCTTTTATAGTTCAAGGACTCTGCAGTCACAAGGTGGGTCCCAGTACCCAACAGGTGGTCCTGGGGAGAGCCAAATCCTATACAAGATCTAGGATTAATTTCTATGTACTTCCCTTTGTCAGGGATGTCAATGCGCCGTCCCGCCGCGTTGTGCGCCAGGGCTACACATAGTTGGTGATGATGGCGGTACACGTCTCGTCCGTCTTGTCCTTGCAGCCCATTCGCCCGTCTTGCGGCGTGGGTCTGTACCGGCTACTTGGACAAGACAGGACACTGGAGCCTTGACTTTCGTAAGCGCGGCTCAGCTTGCCTGGGGAAGGCGCGCGTACTTAATGCCTATCTAAGCAGCGCGCGCATTTCTTTACCGCGGCTTCCTACCGCACTGAGTTGGCCGTCTGCCACGTGGTTACGCCGGAGCCTGCCTCTGCGGGAAGTAAAGCACTTGACGGAACAGGCCACGTGGCGCATTCGAAGCCCACCCCTATGGAGGGGTGGGGGCTCAGCCCTGCGGGCCACGTGGTAGCTCCGGTGCCTTTCCCTGCGAGGGCGCGGACTTGGCCGTGAGGTCCCGATTGGCCACGTGGCGGCTCCAGAGCCCTCCTCAGCGGGGAGGCGTGGGCTTGGCCCTGCCGGCCACATGGCAGCTTGGGAGCCTCCACCGACAGGGAGGTAGGATCAGGTCCTTCCCTCCTCAACGTGGCAGCCTCGGATTCAGCTTCTTAGGCAGCGGCGGAGTCCTTAGCGGTTTTCTCCTGTGCGTGGGGGTACCCGGTCTGCAGGGTACCGACAGTGGCCCCCGAGCCCACCTCGGGAGAGTCGTTGATACCGCAGGTGGGGTCTTCTCCCTTTTCTTCCCGCGCAACTCTTCCGATTCCGCTTCAAGGCAGTTCCCCAGGCGACACGCCCCTGCCGTTGAGGCGACGTGTCTCCTTCCGGTAAGCGAAGGTGCTGAACAGGCGCCGCGCGACGTGACTCCTGCCTTCAATCGTGCTTTAACTGTGGTAGTTCCCAAGGTGGCTCCTGCACTTCCACTGCTTTTGCCCTTTCGGAAACCGCCGAGTTACCTCCCGCATAGCTAGATGCCCGGCTCGCCTTCTTTGTCGAGCGACCTGGGCCCTCATGTCATTGCCCGTACAAGTTCATTACTCTTCTACTGGGGCTGCGATGATCCACACTTTTGCGCCTGTTGGCCTGCAGAGGTGCATAAAAAGAGAACTTTCCCCCTGAGGGTCCTTTCTCCCGCCTCTGCATCCCTGCACTCGTGCTTTTGCCTCAAGCCCAGTTCTTACGCTCTAGTTCCTAGTCTCCCCGTCCAAAGCTTCCAACCTCATCCCTCATGGCGAGCATCTTGCCCAAGTCCAGGCTGTCCAGGCCCGCCGACCTGGCCCCCATGCGCCGGCTTCTTGGCTGGCATACTCCTGAGCGGGAGTCGTGGCTCCGTCCTGGGAGGCTCCCGCTGAGCCTCTCCACCGGGGAGATGGTCCTCTTCTCGTCGTACGTGCTGGCCGACTTCGTCCCGCCAGCATCCGCCTTCCTGGTCATGCTCCTGGAGACCTTCGGCCTCCAACTCCACCACCTCGCGCCAAACTCGATCGCCATGCTGGCGGTCTTCGCTCACCTCTGCGAGATGTTCGTGGGGGTGATGCCGTCGGTAAATCTTTTCCGGTACTTTTTTGTACTGAGGGCCACCGGCAGGAGTTCGAAGGAGCACCTCGGCACCTACTACTTCCAGCGCCGGACAAAGGTCCCCACGAGGTACATTGCTTCCTTCAACTCCGCAAGGTGGGAGATGTGGCGCGAAGATTGGATGATCGCCAAGGTCGAGGCCCACGACTGGATGTGCCTCCCCACCGGGATCCCCTACTCCGAGCGATCATTCTGGGAGTAGCGCCCAGAGCTGGAGGAGGCGTTCAACCCGATGCTGGAGAGGATCCAGATGTTGGCGGACCATGGGCTGTCGTCTGCCATGGTGCTGAGGGACTTCATGTCCCGCCGCATAGCTCCGCTTCAGCACCGTGCCCGCCCGACGTCGATGTTCACTGGCCTGTCGGACTGCACCCGGCTCGAGACCGGCCCCGGCTCCAACCTGGGCGAGCAGTAGCTGCTCGACATGCTGACCCGGGTCTGCCCCGATGACATCTACGCTGAGGCATTTGCTCTTCCGTCGGCCTGCCGCCCCTTGTGCTCGGACTCTGAGTTGAGGAGGCAGCTGCTGAAGACGATGCCGACCCTTGACGAGTCCGGGCTGGCGCAGTGCCAGATCGGGGACCCGTTCCGGGGGGTTAGCATTGCTGACAACGCTGAGGGGGGCGAGGCTCCCTTGAGCGACGTTGGTTCTTCAAGCGACGACTCCTCGAGCGGCCCCCGGCACCATCCATGGGGTGGCGTTGTCGCCCTCGGCGACAAGGGGAAGGGGAAGGTGCCGGTTCCGATGCTGGACCCATCCCCCAAGAAGCGCACCCGGTCGCCGCCGCCGGCCCCTTCTGCCCCTCGTCAGGACTCTGGAGCCCTGCCGCGCTCGTCGCCAGGGGGCGCCGATGGCGCCACCTTGCCACCCGAGTCCTCCAAACGCAAGAGGGGGAGGCTCCTCAACGCCGACGGGACCCCAGCGTTCCCTCTCCGCTCGGAGGGGTGCCAGACCTTGGGGGTGCTGCCGACACCATCTCCACAGGGGCCCCCAGCACACTCAGGGGCCCCCATCACGGGTTCGGGGGGTCCGAACCCCCCCCCCCCCCCCCCAACCCTTTCGGGAAGCGGTGGAACTTCAGCATCCCCCGGTAAGCCTGCTTAGATTTTACCTTGGGTGTTCTTTGCTGTGCGCCTACCCTGTCAATCTCTTATGGTCTGAGCTTGCTTGGTTTCAGCGCCTCCACAACTACTCCACCACCCGCGGGCACTTCTGCTGGACGGTCTGTCGCTCCAGCCGGCTCGCGGGGATCGTCTGCTGCCTCGAGCCCTGTTCCGGTGCCCCAGGCTGCTGCCGCTGGGGTACCTCGGGCCCCCGTGTCTGAGACCCCCGCAGCGGCTGCCGGAGCCCAGCCGCGTGCGCCGATGACCGCCGCCTCACCTACCAACGACACCGCGTCCACCGGCTACTCCGTGCCGGCCGACGCCGCCGCGCCCTCTGACACTGCTGCGTCGGCTGGTGCCACCGCCCCGGGTGCTGCCATCCGGGTGGGGGCCCTGGTCCCTGCCTCCCCAGTGGTCCTCCAAATGGAGGACGATATTGAGGAAGTGGGGAGGCAGGGGCCTGCTGCTACGGTGGAGCCCCTCCCCCTGTCCGAGGCTATGGCCGTGGCCTACTCCGGCTTCCGGCAGGCCCAGGTGGCCCTTGCCCGAGAGAAAGGGCGGCTTGAAGACGAGGATGACCGGCTCCGGGAGTGGGCGAGGGCCGTGGAGGCCCGGACCTGACTGGCAAAGAGTCAAGCGGCCCAGCGGGAGGCGGTCGTTCGGGAGGAGATGAAGATCCTCGAGCAGGAGCGCGACCTCATCGCCCAGCTGGACGCCGTCACCCAGAAGCTGAAGGCAGACGCCGAGGCCATCCATGCTGAGGCCAGCTCTCGCCTCCAGGCCTACGAGGACCTTCAGCACCTGATGTCCCTCCGGGAGGCCGCTCTAGCCGAACGGGAGCAGGAGCTGGCGGCGAAGCAGGCCGAAGTGGAGGCGACCTGCCACGGGCTCATCCTCCAGCAGGAAGGGGTGAGAGTCCGCGCCGCCGAGCTGGACCACCGGGAAGACGCCGTAGCTGAGGCGCAGCAGGCCCAGTCCGCTGAGCGCCAGGCCCTCCTGGACCATGAGTTCAACGCTGCCCTCAAGGAGGGTGTCTTGAACCGCCGTGAGGCGGGGGTCGGCGAGCGCGAGAGGGCCCTGGCGGCCAAGGAGAAGCAGTTCCTGGACGGCGGCCCCAAGGCACTGGCGGCGGCCCAGTAGGAGGTGGCGGAGCTCTGGGCGGCGCGTTCCGCCGAGGCCCAGAAGGTCTGGGAGTTCCTCGGCGGTGCCAACTCGGCTCTGGTGCTACTCGGCTTCAGCCCGACGCGCGTGAGGGAGCCGTCGCAGGAGGTGAGTTAGGTGTTCCTGGCGCTCGACTCCACCAGCTCGAGGATGCACTCGCTGGGGGCCATCCTTGACAACCAGCTGGAGGCCGAGGGACGGATGCTCGTGAAGGAGGTGGCGACGCGCATCCTGTCCTGCTACCGGAGCTGGTACCCCGACGTCTCCCTGCGGCCGGTCCTTGAGGGGCCCATTGCCGAGAGGGAAGAGGCCGCCAAGTCTGAAGTTTCGGATGCGGTGGCACTCATCGCCTCAAGGTTCCAGCGGAGTGGCTGAGGGCTCCCCGGGCGTCTGTTTAAGTTTTTGTCTTTCTGTTTCTATCTTGTGACTGGCTGTGATGACAAACTCTTTATTTGTGTGATAAAAAATCTGCCTGTGGTGCCCTTTTATACTCAGCTTGCTTTTATTTCCAGCAATGTCTTCTAGCTGCTTGCTGTTCCTTAACTTCCAGGACCTGCCGTCCCCCAAAGTATGGCCCCCTGACAGGTGTGGCCAGTTGTTGTGGGCACACCTGTCATACACTTAGGACTTAGGGCGGACAGGTGCAGGGGAGCCTAGGATGCGTAGGTTGCATTGCCGTAGCTGAGTATGCCGGCACGTCAACCGCGGGCGCCCTGGGGGTGCCGCCGGAGCTTCAGGCCGGCGGTGCCCGCCATTTTCAGCGAAAGGTCGACAGCGGGCCCCCTGGGGGTGCCGCCGGAGCTTCAGGCCGGCGGTGCCCACTGTCTTCGCGGGTACTCTGACGGTGGTTGCTGGAATAACTTCCTCAAAGACCTGTACATAGATCAAAAAAGAGAAGTAATTATGTCCGCTGGTCACTTTACCCCTGCTCTTTTTGTAGTGTCGCTTGACTTACGATCCTGGGCTGACTCGTGGGGCTTGGGTAATTCAGTGCTTCTGCACCCAGGACTCGTCATCCAAAATACCCAAGGGTGGTCCATCTGGCTCCCAGTACTCGGCTGTAGCGCTGGGGAGGCAGAACGCACAGGCTTAGGGTACGGGACCAGGCTATGCAGGCTGTGGTCCTGGACCTCCCGCTCGGTGTAAGCCTTTTCCGGGGGAGACCATCTGGAGACACAAGCCCCCGAGTATTGGAACAAACGAGGCCCCAGGCACATTGCAGGTACCTCAAGCAACCCCACCTGCAGTCCAGACAGCAAGGCTCCCACTATTGTTAAAGCAGGGGAAAAACGACAGCGCTCATGATAGATCACGAGCTATGGCGGGCTTACAGCAACATCATAAAAAATAAAGATAATTTTTGAATTGACAAACCCTATACTAGGCAGGACAACATTCTTTCATTGTAGTTTCTCATAAGATGAAGCAGACTTTACAAGGAGAATAACCCGGCCTGGGTGTTAGATGGAGCCGAGTGCACCTACTTAGGGTTCTGGACCAGGCTAAGCGGAATGTGCACTCGGAGCCCCCATCCCCCTATCCTAAGTGCTGTCCTGAGATAATGTGTAACCTTTACAATGAAATAGCATTGCCCCAACCCTGGTCTAGGGGTAGAACTTACGGAGGTGCTCGATGTTCCATGGGTTGGGTAATCGCTGTCCATCCTCCGTAGCTAGGCGAACGCATCCTGGGCGGCAAACCCCTGTTACCCGGAAGGGACCCTCCCAGCTGGGGGAGAGTTTGTTAGACCCTTCTCGGGAGAGTATGCGGCGCAACACCAGGTCGTCTACCTTTAGCTCCCTACTCCGCACGGTCCTCTGATGGTAGCGCTGGAGCGCCTGCCTGTACCGTGCATTTCGGAGAGCTGCTCGCACTCGTCCCTCGTCGACGAGGTCCAGGTCTTCACACCGGAGCTGGTCCTGCGCGGCTTCGTCGTACCTCCGAGCACGTGGAGAGCCCATGGTAATTTCTGGGGGGAGGACGGTCTCCGCCCTGTACACCAAGAAGAAAGGTGTTTCCCCTGTAGCCCGGCTGGTTGATGTCCGGCTAGCCCACAGCGCACACGGAAGCCCCCTACCTGGCGTGCCAAATGTCGAAGGTCGTAAACGACACTTCCCCCGGACCTGCTTAGAGAGCAGCCCGCGGAGGTTCTTTGGATTCACAAGGGCTAGTCCCAGGAGATCGAACACAGTAGAATGATGAACACCAGGGATTTACGTGGTTCAGGCGGCCGGAGCGTAATACCCTACGTCCACGGGAGTGTTTGTGTATTGCCTTGCTTGAGTGTGTGTGAGCCTTGGTCTCATTTTTTCGTCCATTCTCGTGAAGGCCGTCTGCAGAGCCGTTTTATAGTTCAAGGACTCTGCAGTCACAAGGTGGGTCCCAGTACCCGACAGGTGGTCCTGGGGAGAGCCAAATCCTATACAAGATCTAGGATTAATTGCTATCTACTTCCCTTTGTCAGGGATGTCAATGCGCCGTCCCGCCGCGTCGTGCGCCAGGGCTACACATAGTTGGTGATGATGGCGGTACACATCTCGTCCGTCTTGTCCTTGCGGCCCATTCGCCCGTCTTGCGGCGTGGGTCTGTACCGGCTACTTGGACAAGACAGGACACTGGATCCTTGACTTTCGTAAGCGCGGCTCAGCTTGCCTGGGAAAGGCACGCGTACTTAATGCCTGTCTAAGCAGCGCACGCATTTCTTTACTGCGGCTTCCTACCGCACTGAGTTGGCCGTCTGCCACGTGGTTACGCCGGAGCCTGCCTCTGCAGGAAGTAAAGCACTTGACGGAATAGGATACGTGGCGCATTCGGAGCCCACCCTTATGGAGGGGTGGGGGCTCAGCCCTGCGGGCCACGTGGTAGCTCCAGTGCCTTTCCCTGCGAGGGCGCGGACTTGGCCCTGAGGTCCCGATTGGCCACGTGGTGGCTCCGGAGCCCTCCTCAGCGGGGAGGCGTGGGCTTGGCCCTGCCGGCCACGTGGCAGCTTGGGAGCCTCCACCGACGGGGAGGTAGGATCAGGTCCTTCCATCCTCAACGTGGCAGCCTCGGATTCGGCTTCTTAGGCAGAGGTGGAGTCCTTAGCGGTTTTCTCCTGTGCGCGGGGGTACCCGGTTTGCAGGGTACCGACAGTATGTTTCTGGCAAACTCCAACCCGGCGACTATGTTATTGATTCTGGAGCATTGCATTCATTTGTTGCTTCAAAATATGTTGCCAAGTATAGTTTGCCTATCTCTCATATGAAGTTTACTCTATTGGTTAAGTCTCCTGGAGGAGAGATGAGGATAAATATAGTATGTCCAAAAGTAAGCCTTAGAATAAGGGGGGTAGACTTCTCTGCCAACCTCATTGTCTTGGATTCTCAAGGATTGGACATTATATTTGTATGGACTGGTTGAGGAAGCACAATGGAGTCATTGATTGTGCAACGAAGACGGTGAAGTTGACCAATGAGGAAGGGATCACCATAGAATTTGAAGCATCTCAAACCACACCAAAGCAATTGGAGCTGAATCACATGGATGATGCCACAATTGAGGAGATTCTAGTGGTGTGTGAATTTTTGGATGTGTTTCCGGATGAGTTGCCAGGTATGCCACATGATCGAGATATCGAATTTGTTATCGATTTAATACCTAGAACTGCACCTATAGCTAAGAGGCCATATATGATGCCTCCTATGGAATTAGCGGAGCTCAAGAAGTAGATTCAAGGGCAACTAGAGAAGGGTTTCATTCACCCAAGCTCTTCACTTTGGGGAGCGCCCATACTTTTCGTGGATAAGAAGGATAGGTTGCAAAGGATGTGCATGGATTACCGAGCTCTCAATGAGTTGACCATCAAGAACAAGTACACCTTGCCGCACATGGAAGACTTGTTTGATCAGATGAAGGGCGCGTGTCTTTTCTCCAAGATTGATTTGAGGTTGGGATATTTTCAAATGAAGATAAGACCATTGGACATACCCAATACACCTTTTAGGACAAGGTATGGAACCTATGAGTACACTGTGATGTCCTTTGGATTGACCAATGCACCTGCCTATTTTATGTACCTCATGAATAAGGTCTTCATGGAGTACTTGGATAAGTTCATTGTGGTGTTTATTGATGATATTATGATCTACTCAAAGGATGAGAAGGAACATTTGAGGCTTACATTGCCAAAATTGAGGGAGCATCAATTGTACGCCAAGTACAACAAGTGCCAGTTTTGGTTAAGGGAGGTGTCGTTTCTGGGTCATATCATCTCGGGAAGAGGAGTATCGGTTGACCCAGGAAAAGTGAGGGACGTGCTAAAATGGGAGCCCCCGCAGAACGTAAAGGAGATCTGAAGTTTTCTTGGGATGGATGGATATTACATTCAATTCATCAAGGACTTTTCTAGAATATCCAAGCCAATGACAGAGTTGCTAGTGAAGGGGAAAGCGTTTCAATAGACTCAAGCTTGTCAAGAAAGTTTTGAGGAGTTGAAGAAAAGGTTGACAACAGCCCAATTTTGGTTTTGCCGGATGTAAGCAAGAGTTTCGACATTTATTGCGATGCACCAAGACAAGGACTTGGGTGTGTGCTCATGCAAGAAGGTCAAGTGGTTGCATATACATCGAGACAATTGAAGAAACATGAGCAGAACTATCCAACACATGATTTGGAACTTGCAGTTGTAGTACACGCATTGAAGATTTTGAGACATTATATTCTTGGTCATAGGTGTGAAGTTTATACGGATCACAAGAGTCTTAAGTATATTTTCACACAAACGGATCTGAATTTGAGGCAATGAAGATGGTTTGAGCTCATCAAGGATTATGATTTGGGAATCAATTATCACCTGGGAAAAGCCAATGTAGTGGCCGACGCCTTGAGCCGGAAAGGAGTAAGTCATCAACTCGCAATTCGAGAATTACCATCCGAGTTATGTAAGGAGTTTGAACGGTTGAATCTCGGATTTGTGAATGAGATGGGGATGATGGAGTTAAATCCGACTCTGGAGCAAGAAATTAGAGAGGGCCAAACGAAGGATGAGGACATTCAGTAAATCAAAGAAAGGACCCAGGAGGGGAGAGAATTTAGATTTGATGAGGATGATCATGGTACTTTATGGCTTGGAAAAAGGATTGTCGTGCCAAATGTGAAGTATATTCGGGAGACGATATTAAAAGAGGCACATGACTCGCCATACTAAATTCACCCCGGTTGTACAAAGATGTACAAGGACTTGAAGACGTGCTATTGGTGGGCTAGCATGAAGAAGGACATAGCTGAATATGTAGCACTGTGAGATGTGTGCCAACGAGTCAAGGCGGAACACCAAAGGCCAGCCGGGTTATTGCAGTCATTAATTATTCTAGAATGGAAGTGGGAAGAAATTGGAATGGACTTCATAGTTGGTTTACCGCGTACTCAGTCCGGTTATGACTCAATGTGGGTTATTGTGGATTGGTTGATAAAATCAGCTCACTTCGTTCCTGTCAAGACCACATATACCACCGCGAAGCTAGCATAATTGTATATAGAGCATATTGTGTGCCGACATGGAGTCCCAAAGAAGATACTATCAGATAGGGGTTCTCAATTTACCTCCAGATTGTAGGATCGAAGAGCACGTGAAAAGCTACCAGAGGGGGGGGGGGTGAATGGTAGATTAAAAAATCTTATGCAGCGGAAACAATTAAATCCCAACCCCTTCGGCAGAAAAATGATCTGTTAAAGAAATCGTGTGTGAGACTAATATAAACGTGTTTCACCGTGACAAAAGTGATAGATATCAGAGAGAATCAAGTCACGAAGACGACACAACAAGAATCACTCAAATCCGTCGAGAGGAACTCAAGTTACGATCGAAAGATTGAACAAAGATCAATCTGTCCTACCCGAGAAAAAACAGTTCTGGAACGCTGCAAAAAAACTCATTTAGATCAGAAATCACAAATCCAATGACCGTGAAATTTTCACAGATGATAGGAAATCAAGTTGTGAAGACAAACCAGAAAGAATCACGTCAATTGGATCTGTAAAACTCGAGTTATAATAAAAACACCGAAGCAAGGTAATGCTGTGCAGAAACTCGACGAGAAAAACTTGTCTGGAACAAGTCGGACGAACAAGGCACAAAAGTTTATTTCAACTACGAATTTTATTCAATAGAACACAAGAGGAACAACCCCAAAGTCATCTCCCACGAGCTCTGGCCTCCCTTGCTTATGTAACCAGCCCTTAGTCCAACCCAATCTAAACTAGGACTCTAATCCTACTCAAATCACGAATCAAAACATTCCATAAAAGCTTAGAACTCTTCTATATACAGATAGAAGCAATCTTAAGACTTCCAAACACATTAGGAACATATCCCACATTCCTAAAACAACCCAAATTCGTGACCCACACGAAATCCTATCATAACCAACTCAAATCTTTTCATATTTGAGTCAAACCCGACTCAGCCACAGCTTGAGTCCATAACCTAGTCGATTGGACTTTTCCGACCAATTTTTACGTCCACATCTCTTCATCACGCATCAGAACTATTGAAAGCATCTAGGCCCCCATGAGGTATGGTTTCGGTGATTAATGACAACCATTGGATTTTACTAATGAATTTGTGAATGCAAGGTCCCCATAATCACTCAATCAAATGAAATCAATATGTCATTGGAGACCCATATACAATCAATTTATGAGATCAAATAAATTATATGAAGACAAGAAGTGAAAGCTCTTATGTCAAAATCATTCAACTTTAAATTGACAACATTCAATGCTTGAAGATCATCAGA
Source organism: Tuctoria greenei (assembly GCA_036927565.1). NCBI lineage: Eukaryota > Viridiplantae > Streptophyta > Magnoliopsida > Poales > Poaceae > Tuctoria > Tuctoria greenei. Next base: position 124,928,322 of record JAYESD010000006.1, read on the forward strand.
AATGCCTTTGTAACAAATATCAAAGAGGTCAATCGAGCAAGATACAAAATCACTTAGAAACAACTCGAAGCAAACAAAATCAACTCACCGGATCAACCGATGCCTTCTCAGAACAACACATCGGTCGAGTTGGTTCAGCAGAAGAAGAAGACCTCAGAACAAAGCACTCACCGGATCATCCGATGCTAAGGGCTCAGCTACATCGGTCCATCAGTACAGTTTGCAATATCCTTGGACCAAGTGTAGCACCGGATCATCCGATGTACAAAAATACACACATCGGTCAATCACTCCACTAAGCATCAAGTTTTAGTCAATTCTGGAGGAAGAGCCACCGGATCATCCGATGAGAAGACAAGTGCAACATCGGTCTAACAACGGTCATATCTGACACAATGACGTCAGCTAAAGTAAACTTGACCGATGATAACTAAAGGGGAGACATCGGATCATCCGATGTTCGCAGTAAAGTTCTGTTAGCCTACTTTTCCAACGGCTATTTCGTGGAGGCTGGCTATAAATACCCCCTAAACCGGTCATTTCGACAAGTCTTGATCAAAAAACATTATCAACACATCTACAAGCGTTCAAGACCAAGAGCAATCACTTCCACATCATTTCGATCACCTATACACCAAGAGTTAGGCTAGAACTAGCTAGAGAGAGAGAGCTTGTGTGCCTCCATTCTGGGTGAGTGGACTCTCTAGGATAGTGAGAGCCTCAAGGGAGTGCCCTTGGTGTTTGTAACTGTGAGGAGACTTCCGGAGTTCGCCAAGGCGTTTGTGGAAGCCCGGAGGGTCGAAATTGTACAAGGCTTGAGCTCCACCTTGCCGAGGTTGGCAAACGGAGAGGAATAGTGGAGATCCCTCGTCTTGGTGACTTGGGTGTGGCAAAACCCTTTGGTGGGTGCCACAACGTGGATGTAGGAAGATCTTGACGATCTTGCCGAACCACAGAATAAATCCTCGTGTCTCCTCGGGAGTTTGCATCCTCCTCCTTTCCTTACGTTTATGCATTTTACATTTTGCAAAGTTCCTATTTACTTGAATGCATAGATAGTTTGCGTAGGTAATTGGGCTTTTAGGAATTAAGTTTTATTGCTTAGATTTTTTAAAAAAGCCCAATTCACCCCCCTCTTGGGCATTCAATCCTTACAATTGGTATCAGAGCAAGGTTGCTCATAGGATCATTCTAGCTTCACCGCTAGAGAGCTAAAATGGCCAAGGTTGGGGGTTCGGTTCCTATCTTCGAGGGCAAGAACTTTGCCTATTGGAAAGCACGCATGCACGCTTATCTAGAGGCTATTGCTCCCGAAGTATGGGAAGCGACCCACGCGGGGTTTGGAGAACATAACTATGTTGGTGATCAAATTAAATGGGATGCTAAAGCTAGAAATGCAATCTATGAGTGCATTAGTCAAGATGTTTTTTCTAGGATTGCTAGCAAGGAAAAGGCATGTGAAATTTGGGCTTGCTTGATAGAAATTCATGAGGGTTCTTCTCGTGTGAAAGAACTAAAATATCACATGCTAAAAGCAAAGTATGATGAATTTAAGATGCTACCTCATGAAAATGTCAATGAGATGTTCTCTCGCTTGAATGTACTTATTGAAGAAATTAATGCTCTTGACATTGCTTCTCTTGGCAAGGGACTCATCAACCACAAGATCCTCATGCTCCTTTCCAAGCCAAAGTACAACATCATCAACTCCATGCTCCAAAAAGAGTCTCTTGACCACATTGAAGTTTCAGAGCTCATTGGAGAAATTCACGCTCATGAGATGAGTGTGCTTGGGATGATGGAGCAATCATCTTCAAAAACAATTGCTCTAAAGGCCCCCACCAAGAAAACAAGCCTCAAGAAGAAGAAGGTGGTTGAGCCTAGCTCAAGTGAAGAAGAGCAAGTATCAAGTGAAGATGATGATGATGAGCTTGCATTGATGATGAGAAAGTTCTCGCACTTGAACTCCAAGATTACCAAGAAGGGATACACCTTTTATCCTAAGAAGAAAGCGTTTCTACCAAGGAGAGATGATCACAAGACTTGCTACAATTGTGGTGATCAAGGCCACATCTCCTATGATTGTCCAAAACCGGACAAAAGAAGAGAGAACTACAAGAGCAAGAATCGCAAGCTTGAAGAGAGTGATGATGATGAAGAAGGGGCAAAACCCAAACCAAGAGCCTTTGGGAAGAAGAAACATGACAAGGGCAAGAAGGCAAGACTCTTCCCAAAGAAGAGAAATGGCCCACAAAAGGTGTTCATGTGTGAGGAAAATGAATGGGTCACCGACGAAGAAACAAGTGATGAAGAGAGTGAAGTGGAAGAAGAAAGTTTGGCCGGCCTCGCCATTGCCAACAATGATGACTCACCTCTTCATCCACCGCCCATGTGCCTCATGGCAAAAGGTAACACCAAGGTATGTGACGACTCTAGTGATGATGAGCTTTCCCCCGATGATTTAACTTCCTTGATAAATGAATATCATGCTATCATTAAGAGGGAAAAGAGTAAGGTTAAAGCTCTTGAAGAAACTCGTGCTAGACTTGAGAGTGCTAACCTCGATTTGCTTGACAAGTATGAAAGCATACTCAAAGAGCATGACACGCTCAAATCCCATGTCAAGCAAATTGAGGAAGAAAAGGCTAAAATCAAGTTAGACAATCATGAGCTTAACTTAGCACACCAAACACTCTTGTAAGAGCACAACAAGTTAATACAAGAACATCAAACACTTAACCTTGATCATGACATGCTTGATCAAGATTTGAAAAATATAAAGAAGCAAACTCTTAATGATAGGATATACATTGCTTCTCATGTCACTAATGCCTTGAACAAGTCTTTGTCTTTGAAAGCAAATACTAGGGAGAAGGACTTGTTGGAAGAAATTGAGAGTCTCCGCACTAGTGTGGCTAGACTTTCAAAAGGAGAAGTCAAGCACAAGGAAATTCTCTTCCAACAAGCAAAGGCCTTCAACAAGAGAGGACTTGGATCCTTCCCGGTGCCTAACAAAGGAAAGGTGCCCTCACCGGAGCTTAGAACAAGCTTCATCAAGGAAGTTGGTTCTTATTGCCAACATTGTGAGGTCACCGGTCACCACACAAGGGAGTGTCCTCTTCCTAACCGACCCTCTCCCAAGTTGCCCATTAATTACAAATCTACTTTCAATGATCGTCATTATCTCTTGAGTAAAGTAGATGGCAAGGTGAAGGCTAGGTTCATTGGCAAAGACATGAACGCCATGAAGGGGAAGCTCCCCAAGCAACTTTGGGTCCCAAAGACACTTGTATCACACATACAAGGACCTAAGTTGGCTTGGGTGCCTTGACCAATAGGGTAAATCAAGAAAACAGCAGTAGCAGCTGCAACAGGAGCTGAATATGCAACAGCAATCCAAGGATGCATACCCTTTACTTATGATACCTACTTGACATTGCTAACAAGGATCTAATGAATTATGAGTTTAATAGATCCTCTTTAGCAGAAAGACGTATATTCCTTGCTCATTATCAGACAATCACCTTCCAGAGCTAGGCACCTGCTTCAGCCTAAAGTTAAAAATTGAATTCATGTGTGTAGGTGAACTACAAAGCTGGAGGAAAGCATTGGGTACTCGATAGCGGGTGCACCCAACATATGACCGGCAATGATGGTATGTTCACCACCATAGAAAACCTCGACAATCATGAACAAGTCACCTTTGGTGATAACTCTAAGGGAAAGGTAATTGGGTTAGGTAGAATTGCTATTTCAAATGATTTATCCATTTCCAATGTTTTGTATGTCAAGTCGCTTAGTTTTAATTTACTTTCCATTGCACAACTATGTGATCTTGGACTAACATGCACATTTAGCAAAAATGATGTTGTTGTGAGTAGTGAAACAAGCCAAGACATAGTCTTCAAAGGATTTCGACATGGACATCTCTACCTAGTAGACTTCTCCAACAAGAATGCTAGCTTGACCACTTGTCTCTTCACTAAGACAAGCTTGGGTTGGCTATGGCACCGAGACATAGCTCATATAGGGATGAGCAAACTCAAGAAGTCATTTAAGCTTGGGATGGTGACCGGCGTGAAGGATGTTACATTTGAGATGAACAAGCTTTATAGCGCTTGTCAAGCAAGGAAGCAAGTTGCTTCACACCACCCAATGAAGACAATGGTGTCAAACTCCAAGCCACTTGAGCTACTCCACATGGACCTCTTCGGACCGTCCACATATCAAAGCCTTGGCGGTAACCTCTATTGTCTTGTTATAGTTGATGACTACTCTCGCTATGCTTGGACTCTATTTCTAGGTGACAAGAGTGAAACTCCGAAAGTGTTCAAGACCTTCACCAACCGCGCTCAAAGGGAATTTCAACTTCCCATCATCAAGGTCTGAAGTGACAACGGCACCGAATTCAAGAACTACAACATTGGGGAGTGGTGTGATCGTGAAGGCGTGAAGCATGAGTTTTCGGCCACATACACTCCTCAACAAAACGGTGTTGTTGAAAGGAAGAACAAGACACTCATCACTCTTGCGAGAGCAATGCTTGATGACTATGGCACGTCGGAGAAGTTTTGGGCCGAAGCAATCAACACGGCGTGCCATGCCGCAAATAGGGTCTATCTCCATCAACTACTTCAAAATACCCCGTACGAGCTTATAATTGGGAGAAAGCCCAACATCTCCTACTTTCGAGTCTTTGGATGCAAGTGCTACATCTACCGCAAGAAAAGGCTCGGTAAGTTTGAAAGAAGATGTGATGTTGGTATATTTCTTGTTTATGCATCAAACTCAAAAGCATATCGAGTATTCAACCAAACCTCCGGTTTAGTTGAGGAAAGTTGTGATGTTGAGTTTGATGAATCTAATGGCTCCCAAGAGGAGAGTTTTGGTCATGATGAAATATATGATGAGCCTCTACGAGAAGCCATGAAGAACATGACCATTGGAGACATCAAGCCTGAAGTTGAGGAGAGCCATGATCAAGGGGGAGCCTCAAGTTCCAACAACAACACCTCCATGGCGTCTCAAGTTGACGAAGAAGAGAAGGATGATCCATTGCCGACTCAAGACTCACAAGCACAACAACATCAAGAAGAAGAAGAAGTCCATTATCAAGTCCAACCACAAGAGGAGCAACACGCATCACCTTCGCCAAGTGCTTCACAACCACTTATGAGGCATGGACGCATATCCAAGGCGCATCCGATGGACCAAATCATTGGAAGTCCGTCAAGGGGTGTAAGTACACGTTCTCGCCATTTCGCCTCATTTTGTGAGCACTACTCGTTTGTTTCATGTGTAGAACCCACTCATATTGAGGAAGCACTCCAAGACCCAAATTGGGTGATGGCCATGCAAGAAGAACTCAACAACTTCATCCGCAATGAAGTTTGGGTGTTGGAGGAGCGACCCAAGGACAAGAACGTCATCGGAACAAAGTGGGTGTACCGCAACAAACAAGACGAGAATGGCATTGTGGTCCGCAACAAGGCAAGACTTGTGGCCAAAGGGTTCTCGCAAGTTGAAGGACTAGACTTTGGGGAGACATTTGCCCCGGTCGCCCGGCTAGAAACCATCTGTATACTCCTTGCTTTTGCTTCACATTATAATATTAGACTTTATCAAATGGATGTGAAAAGTGCCTTTCTTAATGGTTACATTAACGAGCTTGGTTATGTTGAACAACCTCCCGGGTTTGAAGATCCGAGGAATCCTAATCATGTGTATAGGTTGCACAAGGCGCTCTACGGGCTCAAGCAAGCACCTAGGGCGTGGTATGAACGACTACGGGATTTCTTGATCATGCAAGGATTCAAGATCGGGAGGGTGGACACTACACTCTTCACCAAGGACATCAACGGAGATTTGTTCATTTGTCAAATTTATGTTGATGATATTATTTTTGGTTCAACTAACGAAGCTCTTAGCCATGAGTTTGGCAAAATGATGTCTAGGGAATTCGAGATGTCAATGATTGGAGAGCTCAACTCCTTCCTTGGATTTCAAATAAAGCAACTTCAAGAGGGAACCTTCGTCTATCAAGAGAAGTACACCAAGGACCTCTTGAAGAAATTTGAGATGGGAGATTGTAGCTCAAGAAGCACTCCAATGGCAACAAATTGTCATCTCGACGCGGATAAGGACGGTAAACCTATTGACCAATCTAACTACCGTTCTATGATTGGCTCATTGCTTTATCTTACCGCATCTAGGCCCGATATCATGTTTAGTGTATGCTTGTGTGCTCGCTTTCAAGCAGCACCTAAAGAATCGCATAGGAAGGCGGTCTTTAGGATACTTAGGTATCTTAAGCATACCCCTAGTATGGGCTTGTGGTACCCTAAAGGTGCAAAATTCCACCTCTTGGGATACTCAGATTCGGACTTTGTCGGATGCCGCGTGGATCGCAAGAGTACCTCCGGTGGGTGCCACTTGCTTGGGCGTTCCCTAGTATCTTGGTCTAGCAAGAAGCAAAATTCTGTCGCTTTGTCCACGGCGGAAGCGGAATATATAGCGGTCTGTGCATGTTCTGCCCAAATTCTTTATATGAAACAAACCCTTTTGGACTTTGGTATTAAACTTGGTTGTGTGCCTCTCCTTTGTGACAATGAAAGTGCGGTTAAGATAGCTAAAAACCCCGTTCAACACTCCCGCACTAAGCACATTGATATTCGCCACAATTTCTTGAGGGACCATGAAGCCAAGGGAGACATCTCATTGCGAGGTGTTAGGTCCGAAGAACAATTGGCGGATATCTTCACTAAACCACTAGATGAGAAAACTTTTTCTAGGCTAAGAAGTGAGTTAAATGTGCTAGATGCAACGAACGTCATGTAAGAATGCATCTCATATAGGTCTTGCCTAACTCTCAAAGGATAGGGGTGAGCAAGGGTTAGCTTGGGATGAAGGTTCTTTTGGGTTTCCCCAAGGTTTGTAGAGTGGCTCTCCCTGAAGAAGCCTTTGAAAGGTTCACATTTGGCAAGATAGATTTATTTTATGCCTTGCATGATGCCTACCATATGGACTTGTAATTTCTTGCATTATAAAATTGTTTGGCATTGCATACGGTAGATTATCACAAAGGGGAACCCACCTCATGAGAAAGAGACTTGTTTGAAATGCAATATCTCAACTCATATGTGGTGGAAAGAACAAAATGTTAGGTGCGTTAATGCCTAGAGGAACATGCTCTAAAGAGATAGAAGTCTTCATACTCTACCTCACAAAGCATGGGCCTTACATTTTATTTGGATAATTTCCTCCTATTTTTCTCGGTGTTCCATTTTCTTTAAGGCCTAGCCAAGTTATTGGTATATTAGTATCTTTGAGGGTTAAGGGGTTGCCCAAAAAGTCCTAAGACATGTGTTTCTCATTGATTGTTTGTTTGGTCAAAGGACATATATGGGATGTTGTTGTTTAGTAGTCATCGGATTATCCGATGCTTAGGTCAGACCATCATCGAATTAGTTGATGTTCAAAAGCCAAGGGCCAGTTCAGTTAGTATCTCAAATCATACGACAAGTTCATTCTGAAAAACATCGGTCCATCCAATGTGTACAATTCTGGAACTTTGATGAATTCCATCGATGATATTCCCTTCCACGTCGGTCCATCCGATGTCAACGGTATCTTTTTGAATACCTATACTGTGACATTCGACCGATGCTATATCTTTGCACGTCAGACCATCCGGTGTCAACGGCACTCTTTTGAATACCCTTACTGTGCCATTCGACCGATGCTTCTAACGACCAACGTCGTTCCATCCGGTGTTAAAATTTCGGCTAGGGTTTGGTACCCACTATTCAAATGGTCGCTCGTCTCCCTCTTCTCTCTCCCCGATCCCATCTTCCCTCCGCCGCCGTTCCACTCGCCCGCGCCACCACTGTCTCCCATCGCCACCACCGCCGCCCTCCGGCCGTCGTCGCCGACCTCCGACCACCGCCGTCGATCTCCGGTCGCCGCCGCCGATCTCCGGTCGCCGCCGCCCTCCAGCCGCCGTCCTCTAGCGCCGCCGCCACTCGCCTCCACCAAGCCGTCGCCGCCGCTCCACCGCAGCCGCCGCCGCCGCTTCACCCAGCCACCGCCGCGCCTCCACCCAAGCGACGCCGCCACCTCCTCCCGTGCACCACCAGCCGCCCCACGCGCACACCTCGCCGTCGTGGTGCCTCCACACTCGCCGTTTCTTCATCGCTAGGGTTGCCGGCCGTGATCGTTCTTCATTCTCATGCATCACCCGATCGCAATGGCTCGCGACAAGAAGAACAAGGGCAAGGCCATTGCGGAGCCGACCGCGAAGAAGCAGAAGCTCTCCAAGGAGGAGAAGAAGGCGTTGATGGCCGCTCGCGCCGCTGAGGAGCGTGAGCGTGGCCAAGGAAGATCGCTGAGGATCCGCGAGGCTCGTCCGAGGCAGCCCCCTGTGATTGATGATTCCGAGGCCGAAGAAGAGCCGGAAGAGCCACTCGTCCACCGGCGCTCAGCCTGGACCCGTGGGGGACATCCCCCGGCAGCACCACGTCCGAGACCGACGGCTGCCGATCGTCGTGAGGACAGGGAGGCCTAGAGAGCCATCTACGAGATGGACACCACCGTCCGTGTCGGTGAAGGTGTCCGTTTGGCTGATTACTGGAAGATGAAGGCCAAGCAGCTCCGAAGACTCAGATGGAGTATCTTGCTTGAGGAGTGGTACCCGCAGCCCAGAGAGGCCCTGGTGGACAGTCGTTTCTGGACCGTGACACAGGCGTCACTCTACGAGACCTATAGACGCCACAACCACAAGCTATTCCAGCACAACTTTGTGGATTGGCATCAGCTTGCCCTGGAAGCAGAGATGGAGATACGACCCTACTTTGAGAGGTACAGAGGGCTGGTGCAGATGATGTCCTATGAGAGGAGTGCTTATGTGGAGGATTGGGTACGCGTGTTCTACACTACTCTCTACGTCTCTGAGGGCCGCATATCAATTGACTTCATGTTCATGGGCCAGCACTATCACTTGACGAGGCAGACACTGGCACAGCTGCTAGGCGTGGACCTGCACGACACTTGCATGCATGAGAGAGTATATGGTCAGGCAGATCCGCCGAGGAGGCCGCTCACTGGAGGAGTGGCACCAGCACTGGAGGACATTCGCTCTTTGTTTGGCCCGACCTTCTCTCCAGATCAGCCGAGGGTACCAGCACTGTTGACTCCAGTTGCGCGCACAGTGCACCTCGCCTTGCATCGCACGCTCTTGCCGAGGTCAGGGTATCTAGAGGGGTTCACCATCCTGCAGCAGACCCTCCTGTTCTACATCATGAACGGGATTGAGTTTGATATAGTGGACGTCCTCATATGTGAGATGGAGGATGTGATCACTGACGGAGTGGGCATGATGAGGCAGCTCGTGTATGGACACTGGATCAACTATCTGCTCTCCATGATGGTTCCCGAGGAGTCCGCCGTGCATGACCGTCTCACCGACGAGAGTGTCACACGGTTCGGTCACTACCGTGCCCCAGCTCCTGGAGACCGCCGCCTTGGCCGTCCAGTCGAGCGTCAGGCCCGTGCACGCCTATCTGAGGAGGACTGGTCAGACTTGCAGAAGGAGGATGAGAGGCTAGATGAGGCAGAGGCACAGGGTGAGGACTTGCAGCACATCTGGTCCGAGAGCGACACTGACGACAGTGTCGAGGAGTACTTTCCACCTCCACCCTCACCCAGGCAGCACGACGCGGAGGCCGGAGGCTCTACAGTGCCACCACCACTCCACCTCCCGTCACTAAGGCACAGGTCACTCAGCCGTCAGAGCTCACTTCGCTCCTGCAGCAGATGGTTGAGCAGCAGCGCCTGGACCGACTTGCAGCTGAGCAGGCCCGAGCGGAGCAGGCCACACGACTTCTGGAGCTCCAGCAGTAGCAGCAGGAGATGCAGCGCCAGATCGCCCGTGAGAGGCGTGAGGACACTGACCGGGTGACTGGGCTCATAGACTAGATGCACCAGCACACCCTCGACCAGCAGCAGCAGACCCAGCAGACGATGATGGGCATCTTGGGGTTGATCACCAACCTCTACACCCAGACCGGGATTGCCCTCCCATCACAGCTGCCACGAGTTGCTCCACCTCCACCTGTTCTCGCTCCAGCTGCCGCTCCGATGCCGACTACGCCGATTCCTTCTATCAGCATGTCTCCACTGCTGGCTCCTGGCGCACCGATTCACTCCCCGCTACCGGCTACGACCCTGTTCCAGCTGACGCCGGCATCCATCGTCAGTGCCCTGCTTCCAGCAGCTACTACACAGCAGGCACCGACGGTGGCTCCTACGGCTCCAGCAGCTCCTTCCACCGCTACTCCAAGCAGCAGCTCCGACGACAGCGGCGGTGACCAGTTCGTCATCGCACCTAGTACTCAGGGTCCTTAGGCACTCGGATCCCTTTTTGGTGTCTTGATGCCAAAGGGGGAGAAGAGTTAGAGGAGTCAAGGGGAGGAGAGCTTAGTCTCAGGGGGAGTGTCTTAGCTTTAGGGGGAGTCCTTATCATTTTTGCCATCTTTTGTAATTTGATACTTTTGCTACTCATTCGGTGTTTATTGAGTACTCTTAAGTCATTAATCGATTGACCTTATTTGGTGTTATGATTACTTATTGACTTGAGTTATTCCTTGATTGAGCCTTCAAATTTTAAGTGTGAAAATCTTGTATTCATTACATATCCATTTAAGTTTCATTCTATCAAATTCATTACTATTGCGCTTTAATTGTTGTGTTGTCATCAATCACTAAAAAGGGGGAGATTGAAAGCATCTAGGCCCCTATGAGGTATGGTTTCGGTGATTAATGACAACCATTGGATTTTACTAATGAATTTGTGAATGCAAGGTCCCCATAATCACTCAATCAAATGAAATCAATATGTCATTGGAGACCCATATACAATCAATTTATGAGATCAAATAAATTATATGAAGACAAGAAGTGAAAGCTCTTATGTCAAAATCATTCAACTTTAAATTGACAACATTCAATGCTTGAAGATCATCAGAAATGCCTTTGCAACAAATATCAAAGAGGTCAATCGAGCAAGATACAAAATCACTTAGAAACAACTCGAAGCAAACAAAATCAACTCACTGGATCAACCGATGCCTTCATCAGAACAACACATCGGTCGAGTTGGTTCAGCAGAAGAAGAAGACCTCAGAACAAAGCACTCACCGGATCATCCGATGCTAAGGGCTCAGCTACATCGGTCCATCAGTACAGTTTGCAATATCCTTGGACCAAGTGTAGCACCGGATCATCCGATGTACAGAAATACACACATCGGTCAATCACTCCACTAAGCATCAAGTTTGAGTCAATTCTGGAGGAAGAGCCACCGGATCATCTGATGAGAAGACAAGTGCAACATCGGTCTAACAACGGTCATATCTGACACAATGATGTCAGCTAAAGTAAACTTGACCGATGATAACTAAAGGGGAGACATCGGATCATCCGATGTTCGCAGTAAAGTTCTGCCAGCCTACTTTTCCAACGGCTATTTCGTGGAGGCTGGCTATAAATACCCCCTAAATCGGTCATTTCGACAAGTCTTGATAAGAAAACATTATCAACACATCCACAAGCGTTCAAGACCAAGAGCAATCACTTCCACATCATTTCGATCACCTATACACCAAGAGTTAGGCTAGAACTAGCTAGAGAGAGAGCTTGTGTGCCTCCATTCTGGGTGAGTGGACTCTCTAGGATAGTGAGAGCCTCAAGGGAGTGCCCTTGGTGTTTGTAACTGTGAGGAGACTTCCGGAGCTTGCCAAGGCATTTTTGGAAGCCCGAAGGGTCGAAATTGTACAAGGCTTGAGCTCCACCTTGCCGAGGTTGGCAAACGGAGAGGAATAGTGAAGATCTCTCGTCTCGGTGACTTGGGTGTGGCAAAACCCTTTGGTGGGTGCCACAACGTGGATGTAGGAAGATCTTGACGATCTTGCCGAACCACGGGATAAATCCTCGTGTCTCCTCGGGAGTTTGCATCCTCCTCCTTTCCTTACGTTTATGCATTTTACATTCCGCAAAGTTCCTATTTACTTGAATGCATAGATAGTTTGCGTAGAGAATTGGGCTTTTAGGAATTAAGTTTTATTGCTTAGATTTTAAAAAAAACCCAATTCATCCCCCCCTCTTGGGCATTCGATCCTTACAACCATGTAGCCACGTCCATGCACTCATTGCATACGTGCAAACATCTTACAACGAAGTCCACGATACCCTCATATGCATTGTTCTTGATTCAAACATGTTGCGCAATCTCCCGATCGACTCAACCACAATTCCTCCCGAACTTGGTTGTTGAACCTCATCTTCTCCCTATGACTAGTTCAATGGATCCCGTCACCAGCCATGTCTTGAACTCAAGAAACACCTGCACATGAATAAACAACCAATACTTTCGAGCACAAGTCCTCAACTTGACTCACGTTAGTTCCGAAACTACAACATCTTACGTGAGCACCTCACATAATCATGTTCCAAAACATAGCAAAATGATATCAACCATATCAACCAAAACGCACCAAAAACTAAGCAAATGAATACTAAGCAATTTTTCCAACAATGTAAAACAAGTTTGAAACATTTCACAGTAAAAGCAGGAATACTGCGATCAAGCTCCGAATCTTGCCAAAACTAACCGGAGCTTGAGCTGGAGCTTAACAAAGCTAGTACAACCTAGCGTCGGAGCTTACCAAAGCTAGTACAACCTAGCACCAGAGCTTACCAAAGCTAGTACAACCTAGAGCCGGAGATTGAAAAACGTGTCGGAGCTAACCAACATAAGTTGGACCTATCAAAACATATCGGAGCTTAACAACGACATTTCGGAGCTATCAGAGACATGGCGGAGCTAAAGACAAAGCTCACGGGAGCTACCCAAAAAACATGTCGGACCTAGACAAAGAAAGTCGGACGTAGCCAAAGCAAGTCGGACCTTACGTCGGACTATGCCGGAGCTAACCAAAACAAGTCGTACCTATCGTCGGACCTTGATGATAAAGGTGTTTTGGTAGTATTCAAAACTTTTATCGCCATAGCCAATGTATGCAGTACACATAGGTCTCACGATCTCGCCTTGATGAATGCATTGGCAACACCATTTATAATCCGAACATTGGCTTATTCACATTATAAGTTTTGAAAACAATTTCTCCCCCTTTGTAAAACAGAAATAAAATGAGAAGAAAAACAAATTCTCCCCCTGAGAAGAATCATGTCAAAACAATTATGAATATGTGATGTGTAATCAATTTCTCTCCCTTGCATACTTATCTTTAAAAAAAAAAGAATTCACATATTGTCTCCCCCCCTTTGAAAATGTATTCAACAAGGTACAAAAGAGAAATTTTAATTGTTGTGAGCATATTATAACATATACATATAAAACAAAGCTCATCCAAGTCATACTATCAAGTAACTTACACTATCACAACAATGAGATATATAAAGTAGTGTAAGCCATGCTAGAGATCAAATGTAATTTTCAATTTAAGCAAGTTATGATCTCACAAACTTAACTATTTCAATATCTGAAAGCATGACACTTGTTGCTGCATTTTGTTATTTTTCAAAGCACAAAATTAAATCATATGATATTTGCAAGAGATTATATGCGCATTTGCCTTATTCTAACCAACCAAGCCAAGCCTATGTCATTTGACAATCGGAAGCTTAAGGACATAGTTTTAGTCATACACACCTTCTTCCAAGTTCATATCTAAGTGCAATGATAAGCCATCTCAAAAGAAGAAGTGCGATGCATGCATATTCTCTTGATCTTTTCTCAATTTATATTTGTCCATAAAAACTCAACATGTGAGTTGATTACTTGAGTAATTCTTTATGATTAAAAGCACTTGTGAGCATGCAACAAGTTGAAAACAGCAAGAAAGTTCGACCATGACCAGATTTAGTGTAAGTAATTATTCCAATTACTAGACATGGCAAAAACTACAAAATGTATAACACGAGTAATGTAGTAAGAACTTTCAGCATGTAAAAGGAATCACAAAGTCATATATGTATGAAATACTATGCTCATATTATTTTAATTTCAGATTCACACATAGAGTTCTCAAAAACTCCCCCCCCCCAATGTAAGACATGAGGATGCATAACCCCTATTTCACTACGAATGAAACAAAAACAAGTGAAATCCAATGGTTTTGTAAAAATGTCAGCCAATTGTTGTTCGGTATCTACATGGTGAAGCACAATGTTTTCTTTTTCAACATTATCACGGAGAAAGTGATACCTAATGTCAATGTGCTTAGTTCTAGAATGTTGCACGGGGGTTTTTAGCAATGCAAATGGCACTAGTGTTATCACAAAACAGTGGAACACTATGTAGATCAACCCCATAGTCCTTAGTGTTTGAACAATCCAAAGAATTTGTGAGCAAGCACTAGCAGCAGCTACATATTCAGATTCAATCGTGGATTGTGCAACTGAGTTTTGTTTTCTAGAGGACCAATCAACAAGTGAATTACCAAGAAAATGACAAGCACCGAAAGTACTTTTCCTATCAATCCTACAACCCCCAAAATCAGCATCCGAAAAAGCTTTCAAAGTAACGGTTGAGGAAGAAGGAAGAAAAATACCAAATTATTGAGTTTCATGTAAGTACCTGAGAATCCTTTTGAGGGCTTGACGATGTGAAGCACGTGGAGAGGCTTGAAACCGTGCACAAAGACATACGCTGAATTGTATGTCCGGTCTTGATGCCGTGAGGTACAAAAGTGATCCGATCATGCTTCTATATTCTTTTTGATCTACGGGTTCACCATCTTCATCAAGTTCAAGTGTTGTTGCTATTCCCATTGGTGTCTGAAGAGGCTTGCTTTTGTCAATGTTGAAGTGCCTTAGGAGTTCTTTTGTATACTTCGTTTGATGCACAAAGGTACCTTCCTTGGTTTGCTTGATTTGCAGCCCCAAAAAGTACGTGAGTTCTCCCATCATACTCATCTCAAATTCTGAACTCATCATAGCTGAAAACTTGGACACAAGATCATGAGAAGCACAACCAAAGATAATATCATCCACATACACTTGAACAAATAATGAGTCATTGCCATGCTTAAGCACAAAAAGAGTTTTATCAACCTTACCTATGGTAAACCCCTTTTCAAGTAAGAATGTTTTTTTAACCTATCATGCCATGCTCTAGGGGCTTGTTTGAGACCGTACAAGGCTTTGATCAGTTTATAAACATGATTAGGAAAATCTGAATTTTTAAAACCCAGTGGTTGTTTGACATAAACCTCCTCATCTATGTAGCCATTAAGAAAAGCACTTTTAACATCCATTTGATAAAGCTTAAAACCTTTAGATGCAGCAAAAGCTAACAAAATTCTTATGGCTTCTAATCTAGCAATGAGAGCAAAAGTTTCATCAAAACCTAGACCTTCAACTTGAATGAAACCTTGAGCAACCAACCTAGCCTTATTCCTAACCCTAACCCCATCCTCACTTTGCCTATTTTTAAACACCCATTTAGTTCCAATTAAAGTGTGACCTTGAGGTGGAGGTACAAGTTTCCAAACATTATTTCTTTCAAAATTTTCTAACTCTTCTTGCAAGGCAAGAATCCAAGATTCATTAGTGAGTGCGTGTGATATTTCTTTGGGTTCAAAAGAAGCAACAAAAGAAGAATGAGCATGAGAGTTTAGATCGCAAAACCTGGACCGTGTGACTCGTTCGTGCAAGTTTCCAATAATTTGTTGTGGAGGATGACTTTTGAGAACCCGGAGGGGAGTGGACACTTCACAAGCTTCTTCTTCTTCTTCATGTTCATCACAAATCGATGAGCTTGTGACTTGAGGAGGATATGGATCAGCAATGGGGGTCGTCAGTGCTGGCTGTGAATCAAAATCAGGAGCTAGAACAATGTCATTAGCTGTTGAATTTTCAGGCAACGGCACCACTTCTTCCTCATCTTCAACGAAAATGCTCTCCCCCTGCGGATATGAATCCGGACCTGCAATGTTTGAGCTAGTACCTGTGCTAGCTTCATCAAAAGACACTTCACAAGTCTCCACAATTTTGTTAGTGTCAAGTAAAAGCACACGGTAGCCTCTAGTATGAGATGGATAACCAAGAAACTTGCCATCAATTGATCTAGGTTCAAATTTATCAAGATTACCATGTTTCTTAACAAAGCATTTGCAACCAAAGACCCGAAAGTGTGTAACACTAGGCCTATGTCCAAATTAGAGCTCATATGGTGTTTTACCTAGCTTAGCACACAAGAAAACACGATTTGAGACATAACAAGCAGTTGCAACCGCATCAGCCCAAAATTTCCTAGGAGTTTGATATTCATCAAGCATAGTCCTAGCCATCTCAACTAATGTTCTGTTCTTTCTTTCTACAACACCATTTTGCTGAGGTACATATGGTGAAGAAAATTGATGATCTATTCCATTTTCAGCACAAATTCTAAAGTGACTAATAACTTCATTCTTAGATGCCATAAAGTAAACCCAAGAGTATCTAGAATAATCATCAACAATCACAAGAACATACCATTTACCTCCGAAAGATTGAACGCGTGAAGGTCCTACGGTGTCAAGGTGCAAAAGTTCACCCGGTTCAGTTGTCATGATCATTGTGAGAGGAGTATGTGAACCTGCAACCATCTTAGCATGTCTACAAGAAGAGCACACAATTTCTTTGTCCCCTTTAAGCTTAGGCAGCCCACGTATGCAATCAGGAGACTAACACGCGTTAGATGATCAAAGCCTACGTGACCAAGTCTACGATGCCAAAAATATAAGTCCTTTGAATCATTAGCAACTAGACACCTATGCTTAGAGGAAGACATATCAAAATCAGCTTTAAAAACTCTTCCAAACTGTGACATGTTAAAAATAAGCTTACTATTTGAACCTACAACTTTGCAGCAATTTTTATTGAAAATGATTTCCAGATTTTCATGTAGCAATTGTGAAACAGAAAGCAAGTTGTATTTCAAATTTTTTACAAGTGCCACATCCTTCAAAGTGTAGTGATCATTTACTCTAACCGAACCCTTAGCAATTATAGGAGTTGAAGAATTATCGGCAAAAGTAACATTCTATATTGACACAAAAGAGAGGGAGGAGAACCATTCTTTGTTACCCGTCATGTGGCGTGAGCAACCTGAATCCACAATCCAAATGTTCTCCTTCCTCAAGCGTGTAACCTACATAGAAGAATAATACGTCGATGACTCAATACTGGGGTTAGTCAAAAGGCATTTAGGAATCTAGTACTGAGTCACACGACGTCCAGCAGGAATAACACGTGAAAGCTGAGACAAAACAACAGGTTTACGAGCCAAAGTTTGAGGATTTTTGTACTCAACTACTGACTTATCAGATGTTACATGTGTAGCACGAAACACAGTAGGTTTGAGAGCAAACTTTGTATGTTTTCGACTCATTACAGCAGGTTCCATGTTCCTATCATTCGGTTTAACATGTGCAGCAAATTTTGCATGAAAGTTATGAGATCTAGCAATCATTCTTTCTTTTTTCTGCTGTTTAGCAAGTCTATAACAAAAATCTATGACATGACCATCTCTACCACCGTAGGTACAATGAAATTTAACTTTGTGTTCATGTCTAGATGAGCAAATAACATTTTTATTTGACACCGAATGAGATAACACTCCTGCAGATTTGAAAACCACTTCTTTTTATTTAGAAACTGTTTGAATCAAACCACTTCCTAATTTTCTTACAATTTTAGGTGGATGTGCCCTAGCATGAGCATGAGAATCAAAACCTAAACCAGTTTTATCATTGCAAGACTTGGAAGAAATCAGCAGCAAGTTTAGGTTCTTATTCCCATTACAAAACCGATCTAATGTCCTATGCATGTCATAAAGTTTATTGGACAGATCAAGGCAATTTTCACATGAACTTTTCCTTTTAATTTGCAATTGGAACAATATTTAACTTCATGAGAACGTAAAGTATTGTTCAATATAGAAATTTCATTCATAGCATCTTGTAGTTTCATATCAAGATCATCACAAGTAGAACAATGCAAATCAATTGTAGAACAGCTAGCATTTTTCAAGTTGTTATCATTAATTGCAGCAAGCTCTCTATTCTTTTCAATTTCTAACTCAAGTTTATCAAGTGTGGAGATGTGCGCACTTATTAATGAGGACAATTGTTTATATATTAAATCACATGAGGGACATGCATCATCACTAGGAATCAAAGTTTTTAAACAGTTGATTTCAGATTCTAGTGATTCAATTTTAGCAGCACTATCCCTAAACTTTTTGTCCTTTTATTTAACTATAATAGTGGCACAAGAAATAGCATCACCCATTTCTTCACAAGTAGGACATACCTCTTCATTGTCGCTATTGTGTTCTGCCTCCTCCATACTTGATCTTGACATGCCCGCCATGAAGCACAAGTTTGCCAAATCATCTTCATCTTCATCACTTCCAATGTCCACATCACTTGAGTCAAGTTCTTGAAGTGGGGTGATGAAGCTGTTTATCATTTTGCGTCCTATATTATCCTTCTTTTTCTTGTTGGAGTTTCCAAAGGTGGTCTTGACCTTGTTCTGCTTTTCCTCACAGGTAGAAGGACCTGAAAGATTAGGGCATTTTGTACGAAAGTGTCCTGTCTTATCACATTCAAAACAGCTCTGAGGTCCGGAGCTTCCTCTCCTTCTAGTTCTCACATTTTGCAATTCTTTTGAGAATCTAGTAGATATGAGTGCTAACTTCTCTTCTGGAAATTCCTCGATCTGCTCCAGGGTTAGTGAGGAAAGCAAAGCAAGTGTACCACAAGATGAAGATTGACCAGAGCTAGGCATGTCACATTGAGAAACAAAAGCAATAGACTTGTTGGGGTTCTTACGTGATATTATGTCAATTTCCTGAGTTTTTAACTTGGAATATAGCACATCTAAAGTAAGTGTACTCATGACAGTAGATTCACGAATAGATGTGACTTTCATCCCCCAAATTGACATATCTAATGCACTTAACAATTGCCTATCATTTTCAGCATCTGAAAAATTAACATTGACACTACGCAAGTTGCTGAGAATTTTATTAAAGCGAGCAAAGAGATCATCAATAGACTCACCGGGTTGCATCTCGAAGCGCTTGTATTCTTTCTTGAACATGTCTTGACTTACCTCCTTGATCGTGTTGGATCCTTCGTGGTAGTCACAAATTGCTTTCCACACATCGTATGCATATCGGAGGTGTGCAACACGGTCGAAGTCGCTTTGAGTTAATCCTTGTATGATCAATTTCCGAGTCTTGTTATTGTTGTCGACATCTCTCAGATTTGTAACTGTAACTTGATTATTTGACGGCACTTCATAAGGCTTGTATACCTTCTCCCATATTGCGAAGCCTTGAGCCTGGATGAAGGCCTCCATGCGTGCCTTCCAAACCTGAAAATCAATACCACTAAACACACAAGATTTGGTGGAGTATTTCTCCATGATGATTAGTCAAAACACGTGCAAATCACAAACATTGGAGCACTGTGGCTCTGATACCAATTTTAGGACCGAAGAGCACGTGAAAATCTACCAAAGGTAGGGGGTGAATGGTAGATTAAAAAATCTTATGTAGCGGAAACAATTAAATCCCAACCCCTTCGGCAGAAAAACGATCTGTTAAAGAAATCGTGTGTGAGACTAATCTAAACGTGTTTCACCATGACAAAAGTGATATATATCAGAGATAATCAAGTCACGTAGATGACACAACAAGAATCACTCAAATCTGTCGAGAGAAACTCAAGTTACGATCGAATGATTGAACAAAGATGAATCTGTCCTACCCGAGAAAAAACAGTTCTGGAACGCTGCAAAGAAACTCGTTTAGATCAGAAACCACAAATCCAATGACCGTGAAATTTTCACATGTGATAGAAAATCAAGTTGTGAAGACAACCCAAAAAGAATCACATCAATTAGATCTGTAAAACTTGAGTTACAATAAAAACACCGAAGCAAGGCAATGTTGTGCAGAAACTCGATGAGAAAAACTTGTCTGGAACAAGTCGGATGAACAAGGCACAAAAGTTCCTTTCAACTACGAATTTTATTGAATATAACACAAGAGGAACAGCACCAAAGTCGTCTCCCACGAGCTCTGGCCTCCCTTGCTTATATAACCAGCCCTTAGGCCAACCCAATCTCAACTAGGACTCCAATCCTACTCAAATCACAAATCAAAACTTTCCACAACAGCTTAGGACTCTTCTATATGCATATAGAAGCAATCTTAAGACTTCCAAACACATTACGAACGTATCCCACATTCCTAAAACAACCCAAATTCGTGACCCACAAGAAATCCTATCATAACCAACTCAAATCTTTCCATATTTGAGTCAAACCCGACTCAGCCGCAGCCTGAGTCCATAACCTAGTCGGTTGGACCTTTCCGACCAATTTTTACATCCACATCTCTTCATCACACCTCGGAACCATGTAGCCACGTTCATGCACTCCTTGCATACGTGCAAACATCTTCCAACAACGTCCACGATACCTTCATATGCATTGTTCTTGATTCAAACATGTTGCGCAACCTCCCGATCAACTCAACCACAATTCCTCCCGAACTTGGTTGTTGAACCTCATCTTCTCCCTAAGACTAGTTCAATGGATCCCGTCACCATCCATGTCTTGAACTCAAGCAACACCTGCACATGAATAAACAACCAATACTTTCGAGCACAAGTCCTCGACTTGACTCATGTTAGTTCTGAAACTACAACATCTTACGTGAGCACCTCACATAAGCATGTTGCAAAACATAGAAAAATGATATCAACTATATCAACCAAAACGCACTAAAAACTAAGCAAATGAATACTAAGCAATCTTTCCAACAATGTAAAGCAAGTTCGAAACATTTCATAGTAAAAGCAGGAACATTGCGATCAAGCTCCGAATCTTGCCAAAACTAACCAAAGCTTGAGCCGGAGCTTACCAAAGCTAGTACAACCTAGCGTCGGAGCTTACCAAAGCTAGTACAACCTAGCGTCGGAGCTTACCAAAGCTTGTACAACCTAGCGCCGGAGCTTGAAAAACACGTCGGAGCTAACCAACATAAGTCGGACCTATCAAAACATATCGGAGCTTAACAACGACATGCCGAAGCTATCAAAGACATGCCGGAGCTAAAGACAAAGCTCACCGGAGCTACCCAAAAAACATGTCGGACCTAGACAAAGAAAGTTGGACCTAGCAAAAGCAAGTCGGACCTTACGTCGGACTATGACGGAGCTAACCAAAACAAGCTGTACCTATCGTCGGACCTTGATGATAAAGGTGTTTTGGTAGTATTCAAATCTTTTATCGCCATAGACAATGTATTCAACACACATAGGTCTCACACAGATTTTGGCAAAAATTGCATGAGGCATTGGGAACCATATTGAATTTCAGTTTAGCATATCACCCTCAAACGGATGGACAAACTGAGAGGACCAATCAGATTTTGGAGGATATGTTAAGAGCTTGTGCTTTGAAGCATGGAAAAAGTTAGGACAAGAGCTTGCCATATGCGGAATTTTCATATAACAATAGTTATCAAGCAAGCTTGGAGATGTCGCCTTATGAAGCCCTATATGGAAGGAAGTGTAGGACACCTTTGTTCTGGAATGAGATAGTGGAAACTCAAGTATTTGGTCCGTACGTGTTGCAAGAAGCTGAGAAACAAGTTTAGATTATTCAGGATAACTTAGGGCTGCTCAATCAAGGCAAAAAGGCTATACAGACAATAGGAGAAGGAAATCAGACTTTGAAATAGGAGACTTTGTTTACCTCAAAGTGTCACCAATGAGAGGTCATAAGAGGTTTAACATAAGAAGCAAGCTAGCACCCCGCTATATGGGACCATTCAAGATTTTTGGACAAAAGAGGAGAAGTAGTGTATAAATTGGAGATGACAGCTCATCTATCAGATGTTCACGATGTGTTTCATGTTTCCCAACTCAAGAAGTGTTTGAGAGTACTGGGAGAACAAGTGCCAATGGAAGAATTGGAGCTAGAGGAACATTTGACTTATGCCGAGCAACCGATCAAAATCTTGGAGACCAAGGAGAGAGTCACAAAGAACAAGATTATTAGATGGTGTAAAGTGCAATGGAAGCATCACACAGAATCGGAAGCAACATGGGCGATAGAGGATGATCTCAAGACGGAATTTCCCTATCTCTTCTCTTCCGTGTTGAATCTCGAGGGCGAGATTCATTTTAAGGGGGGTAGGTTTGTAACACCCTCATTTTCATGCATCATGCCCTGCATCTATCATTAAACATGTCTAACATCAATCCACATAAAAAGGAATAAGTTTAAAAGGAATTTAGGGTTTAACCGCACTTAAGAATTCTGGAAAGTGCGGACTAGTCTGATATCTCTCTGACTTCAAACGGACTTGTTCGCTTTGCTGTGGATTAGTCTGTTTTTCTCTTTGGACACCTTTGGACTTGTCCGGTCCAGTGCGGACTAGTCCGGTGTTCTAATTTCTTGAAATTTTTTGCTAAGTGCCTGGACTTCTCCGGACTAGTCCGGTATTCCAGCGGACCTGTCCGTTTCCCCTCTGACTAAAGTCGGACTTGTTCGATTTTGGCCAAACTTGCTTGCTTTTCCCCTCTGGATAGGATCAGACTTGTCCGATGTCCAGAGCGGACTTGTCCAATTTCTCTCTGTCCAACTTCGGACTAGTACGGTCCTTTTTGGACTTGTTTGATAAATCGCGACTCCGAGTTGATCTTTTGTTTCACGACTTGTTTCTTGGGTTTTACGTTATGTGGGCCCCAGGACGTCGTGCCTAACTCTTTTAGAGCCCACGTGGGACTCTAAACCGACCTCTACTCCCCCCAAACTCGAAATCCATCTAACCCTAGCCTCCACCTCTATATAAACAACCCCACCCCTTGGCTTGACATATATTTGCCACTTTCCAACCGCACCCAAACCCTAGATCGTGAATAGCCGCCACCAAGGAGGGAGAAGGAGATCTAGAGCAAGGAGAAGAAGAGGAGGAAATGAAAGAGGATCAAGATCTCCATCAACTTTGCGTTCTTCATCGCCAATTCACCATCAAGTTCTTCATCAACCCTAGATCGTCAAGAACCAAGTATTGCCTCCAAGATCCTCGATTCATTGGAGTTCTAAACACCTGGTATACCTCCTATTCTCTTTTTTCTTACGTGAATTCCACCTCGTTTTCCCAAATTCACGTCAATCTAGAAAACCCTAATCTGCTGATGTTGCGCAGTGCGGACTTGTCCGGCCTCTAGCAGACTAGTCTGATCTTCCTAGTTAAATTGTGTTGAATTAATTCCAAAATTAGATCTAACCAAATCCAAACCTATATAAACTTATTAAAAGCTATTAGAACTAGTTAGTGATCATTAAAAACAACTCATTAACAAGTTTCACCTTGCATTTGTATTAATCATGCATGTCATGTCATATTGAGTAATATTTGTGCACTCTTTGATTATGTTTCTTGTCTCATATGTTTATTGTGCAGATTAGATGGATTTGCACTAGAGAGTGCCGCGGAGGATCTCTAGCACCAAGAGTTTGAAGTATTTGATCCTAACCAAGCTCAAGAGCAAGGCAAGTGTCCTTGAAGCATATTGATCCTGATTTTAAAATAAATGTTTTGTTTGCAAACTGCATGCTTGTGTCAATCTGATGGGAAATCCTATGGTAGGAAGTTTACTAGTTTTGTTTAACCACCCTTGTCACCTGGAATATATGGTAGAGAGTCGGGAAGAGCTTTTTACCTTTTTGCTTCGCTTAATTAATTGGGATGGGAACACAACTATACCACTTAACTTAATTATGCATTTATGAGATTATTATTAATATGAACTGGTTAATATGATATGGTAATGGGTGATCTAAGCAAGCCTAGTATGCGGATGGGTTGAATGATATGGTGGTTGCTTTCTTTAGATCTAAGGACTGGTTCATGCAAGAATAAGCCAGGACTATAGTGCCACCACAAGGCCAAGTATGGGTGCGGCATGCTTGATTAATTAGGGCTTTGCTAGTTCTATTTGGACCATTAAGGATGCTCAGGTAAGGGGTAGTCGGATTGGGTTTGTTGATGATTGGTGGGACTACCCTGGGATCCGAATGGCTCAAGAGGGGACCCTTGGTTTAAGATGTGCTCTGTAGGAGACATCACCACCAGTGAAACCTTAGTGGGCTCTAAATAGGTAGTAATCCCTTTGTAAAGGCTATTTTGTGATCTCTTGGCCACACACTGACAGAAGTGTGAGACGGCATAATAGAGGTTCTAGTCACTGCAAGGTGATGAAATCACAAACACGCGGGTAAAGTGGTACAAACTCTGCAGAGTCTAATAAGCTATCATGATAGCCATGCTCCCAGTTAAGAGTGCCTAGATGACCTACATGATTAGAGGGAAACCTGGGATTTTGGGATGGTTATGGATGGTTATGAGTTAAATTCTGGTATTGAATATGGTTAATGGTAATGGTGAAATCTAGAATATGAATGATGGTAATGAATATGGACTGGTATTATGATGATTACATGGTTTATGATGGGTTTACTTCACATACATATAATATATTGCTTTTTGAATGTTTCAATGTTCTTTTCAGCACTTAACCTTTATTACATTCGTCATTTGAATCAGCTACATGTCATACTTTCCACACCTGCTGAGTACGACATGTACTCACTCTTGCAATTCCCCCACCAATAGTTGTAGGTCAGGATTGGAAGTATAGTTATGATAATGCAGAGTTCTAGGCCATGTCTGCCGTTAGCTTTGCCTATGGAGTGTTGGAGTTGCGCTACCCCTTATGCTCAGTTTGCTTAGTATGCTTAGTTGCTTAATTAGTTTATTTCCACTGCATTAGTTGCAACTTGTCATTAACATTCATTAGAGCTTGTATTCGAGGATATATAAATTTTGTAATAAAAGTGCTTAATTAATCTTGTCCTGTGGTAATTTTCTGTATATCTTTCGTGACTGCACTCGTGTATGTGTGTTGAACATCCTGTGCACAAATATGTGTTCACTTGGTTCATTTTTGGAACCGGGTGTCACAACCAGACTTTGAACTTCGACCTCAACCGCGACCACGACCGTCACAAAGCACTCCACATCATCTGTGGAGGATCTTGGGAACCCGCATCCAGAAATGCGGTCAAGACCCTACATCGGGCAATGGCTTCGACAACCTCTACACATGCCCCGTTGCCGCATCACAGATGGATGGAGACGCCAATCGGCTTCGATGCCTCCGACTGCCCAGAGAACATGGAGGGAGCCGGGCAGCTGCCCCTCCTCGTCGCCCCCACCATCGCCAATGTAAAGTTCTACCATGTTCTAGTAGATGGGGGAGCCAACTTCAACCTCATTAGCCGCGTGGCCTTTGACAAGCTGAAGATCCCCCTGTGTGAGCTCGCACAATCAAGACCATTCTCGGGGGTAGGACCGGAGAGTGTTATCCCATACGGCTGCATCCACCTCCGAGTGACCCTCGGGACACCCGAGAACTTCAGCACGGAGAGTATCCTATTCGACGTCGCGGATGTTAGCCTTCCCTACCACGCCATTATCGGCAGGTCAGCCCTGTACCGGTTTATGGCTGTAGCCCATTACGGCTACCTCATCCTCAAGATGACGACATCCTCCGGCTCCCTCAAGATCTGCGGAGATCGTGCTATAGAGGTGACGGTTTTGGAGGAGCTCCGAGTGCTGGCAACGGCCCTAGCACCTGTCCTGAGTGATGCTGGGTCGAGTAAGCCTTCGCCAGACCCACGCGTGCGCAGCCACGCCGCTGCACCACGAGTGCAACCCTCCGACAACGACGTACCCATCAAGACAATCCAGATTGGCTCTGATGCGGCTCAGACCACCCGTATTGCGGGGAGTCTGGACAGCGAGCAGAAATCAGCGCTCACTATTTTCCTGCGAGCTAACGTTGACGTCTTCACCTGGCAACCGTCGCAAATGCCAGGCATTCCCAGGGAAGTGATCGAGCACCGTCTAAAGATCTACCGTGACGCACGACCACAACAACAGAGGCCCCGTAAGCAGTCCATCGAGCAGCATAATTTCATCTGCAAAGAAATCAAGAAGCTCCTCGATGCCGGCTTCATACGGTAGGTCCACCATCCCAGATGGCCGACCAATCCTGTTGTTGTCCCCAAGGCTGGTGGTAAGCTCCGGATGTGCATCGACGACAACAACCTCAATAAGGCATGTCCTAAAGATCCTTTCCCTCTCCCTAGAATTGATCAAATTGTAGATTCAACCTCGGTATGTGATATGTTGTGCTTTCTAGATGCCTACTCAGGGTTTCACCAAATCCCAATGTCCGAGAGGAAAAAGAACATACCGCATTTATAACTGTAGATGGCCTTTATTGCTATGTCTCCATGACTTACAGCCTTAAGAATGGCCTCCCCACCTTTGTTCTCGCCATGCATAAAACATTTGGGGACCTCATTCGGGACATTGTAGTTAAGATCCAGACCCATACATCATTGCTAGAAAACCTTGCCCTAGTATTTGATAGACTGCAAACCACGCGCACGAAGCTCAATCCCGACAAGTGTGTGTTCGGGGTCAAAGCTGGGAAGCTCCTCGGTTTCTTGGTCTCACACTGAGGGATTGAGGCCAACACAGAGAAGATCAAGGCAATAGAATTGATGCAACCTCCAGCCTGCATCAAGGATGTACAGAAGCTTGCAGGGTGCTTGGCAGCGCTCAGCCAATTTATCTCTAGGCTGGCTGAGCGGGCCCTCCCATTCTTCAAGCTCCTGCGCCAATCCAGACCATTCGTCTAGACCGAGGAAGCGGAGAAGGTGTTTCGCGAGCTGAAGCAGTAGCTGACTACTGTAAGGATCGAATGCCTAAGAGGGGGGGTGAATTGGGCTTCTTTTAAAAAATTAAAGCAATAAAACTTAATTACTAAAATCCCAATTCCCTATGCAAACAATCTATGTATTCAAGTGAATAGTAACTTTGCGGTATATGAAATGCATAAGTGTAAGGGGAGAGGAAGAAAGCGCAAACTCTCGAGGAGACACGAAGACATGGAGATTTATCCCGTGGTTCGGCAAGATCGTCACGATCTTCCTACATCCACGTTGTGGCACCCACCAAAGGGTATAGCCACTCCCAAGTCACCTAGACCAGGGATCTTTACTATAGTTCTCCGTTCGCCAACCTCGGCAAGGTGGAGCTCAAGCCTTGTACAAGTTGGATCCTACGGGCTTCCACAACCGTCTTGGCAAGCTCCGGAAGGCTCTCTCCAATACAATCACCAAGGGACACTCCCTTACAGTTCTCACTACACTAGAGATTCCAATCACCAAGAATGGAAGCACACAAGACTATCTCTAGCAAGTTCTAGCCTATCTCTTGGTGTGTAAGTGGTGTAAATGATCTAGAAGTGTTAGCTCAACGTATTGAATGCTTGAGAATGTGTAGAGTAGCTCTGGTTGTCAAGACTTGTCGAATAGACTGGTTGAAGGGGTATAAATAGCCAGCCTCCACGAAATAGCCGTTGGAAAAGTAGGCTGACATCACTGTTCTGCGAACATCGGATGATACGATGCTCCCCCTTCAGTTATCATCGGTCAAATCCAAATTAGCTGATGTCACTGTGTCAGATATGACCGTTGCTAGACCGATGTTACCCTTGCCTTCTCATCGGATGATCCGATGGCACTTCATCCAGAATTAGTTTAGAATTGATGCTTACTGAAGTGATCGACCAATGTGTTCATTGTTGTACATCGAATGCTCCGGTGTTACACTTGGTCCAGGGAGATTGCTTACTGTATTGATGGACCGATGTGACATGCCCTTCATCATCGGATGATCCGGTGAGTACTTAGTTCTGAGGTCTTCTTCTTTTGCTGAACCAACTCGACCGATGTGTTGTTTTCTGGAATCATCGGTTGATCCGGTGAATTGACTTTGTTTGCTTAGAGTTGTTCTAAGTGATTCTTTTGGAATTTGCTCGATTGACCTCTTAGGCATTGGTTGGAAATATTCTTCTGATGATTATCAAGCATTGAGTGTTGTCAATTTTGGTTGAATAATTTTGACATGTGAGATTTTACTTCTAATCTTCATAAACATTGATTGATCTCATAGAACGATTGTTCAGGGGTCTCCAATTATATCCAATGAGCAGTAGATGATATTCATATAGATTTCATTTGAGTGTGATGAGTGATATGGGAGACCTTGCATCCACAAATTCATTAGTAAAATCCAATGGTTGTCATTAATCACCGAAACCATACCTCATGAGGGCCTAGATGCTTTCAATCTCCCCCTTTTTGGTGATTGATGACAACACAACAAATGAAGCATAATAGTAATGAATTTGACAATACGATACTCAAGAAGATATGCAATGAGTACAAGATATGGCACATTAAACTTGAAGATTCATAAGAGATTAATAACTTGAAAGTTTAACGATCAATAACATATGAGAGAATTAAGAGTCACAAGACTACTCAATGAAAAGCAAAGAAGTAGAAAATCATCAAATTACAAAAGGACTCCAAAAAACTCCAAAAAGATAGACTCCCCGTACAGCTAGGACTCCCCCTGAGGCTAAGCTAGACTCCACCTGACTCTTCTCCCCCTTTGGCATCAAGACACCAAAAAGGAAGTCGAGTGCCTAAGGATCCTGAGCGCTCGGGGCGATGACGAACTGGTCACTGTCGGGGGTGCTGTCGTCGGAGCTGCTGCCTGCTGCTGCCGAAGCTCGAGTAGAGGTGACAGGAGCTATAGGAGCCGCTGTCGGTGCCTGCTCAGACTGGACTGCAGGAAGACGGGCACTAACAATGGATGCTGGAGTCTACTGGAAAAGCGTCGTAGCTGGCAGAGGAGAGTGGATAGGAGCACCTGGAGCAAGCAGTGGGGACATGCTGATCGTAGGGATCGGCGTGGCCTGCACTGGTGCTGAAGCTGGAGCCAGAACAGGTGGGCCTGGAGCAAGGCCTGTATGCTGCGACAGCAGGGCAATCCCGGTCTGCGTGTAGAGATTGGTGATCAACCCCAGGATGCCCATCATCGCCTGCTACGTCTACTGCTGCTGGTCAAGAGAGCGCTGGTGCATCTGATCAATCAGCCCAGTCAACCTGTCGGTGTCCTCTCGCCTCTCACGGGCGATCTGACGCTGCATCTCCTACTGCTGCTGCTGGAGCTCTAAGAGACGTGCAGCCTGATCAGCTCGGGCCTGCTCAGCTGCAAGTCGGTCCAAGCGCTGCTGCTCAACCATCTGCTGAAGTAGGGAGGTAAGCTCAGATGGTTGAGAGACTTGTGCCTCTGACACGGGAGGTGGAGTAGGGGGTGGCACAGTCGAGCCTCCAGCCTCCGCGTCGTGCTGCCTGGGTGAGGGAGGAGGCGGGAAGTACTCCTCGACACTATCGCTAGTGTCACTCTCGGACCAAATATGCTGAAGGTCCTCACCCTGAGCCTCTGCCTGTGCTAGTCTCTCGTCTTCCTTCTCCAGGTCTGACCAGTCTTCCTCGGATAGATGAGCACGGACCTGACGCTCAACAGGACGGCCAAGGTGGCGGTCTCCAGGAGCTGGAGCACGATAGTGACTGGACCGTGTGACGCTCTCGTCAGTGAGACTGTCACGCACGGCGGACCCCTCTAGAGCTACCATGTAGAGCAAGTAACTGATCCAATGACCAAATACGAGTTGCCTCATCATCCCAACTCCATCAGTGATTATGTCCTCCATCTCACATATGAGGATGTCCACAAAGTCGAACTCCATCTTGTTCATGATGTAGAACCGTAGAGTCTGCTGCAGGCTAGTGAACCCCTCAAGGTATCCGGACCTCGGCAGAAGTGTGCGGCGCAAGGCAAGGTGCACAGTGCGTGCAGCAGGTGTGAGTAGTGCCGGTACCCTCGGCTGGTCTAGAGAGAAAGGCTGAGCAAACAGTGAACATATCTCCTCAAGTGGTGGTGCCACTCCTCCAGTGAGCGGCCTCCTCGGTGGGTCAGCCTGTCCATACACTCTCTCGTGCAGGCAAGTGTCATGGAGATCCACTCTTAGCAGTTGTCCCAAAGTCTGCCTGGTAAAGTGATGATGCTGGCCCATGAACATGAAATCTATGGATCTTCGGCCCTCAGAGACATAGAGTGTGGCATAGAATACTCGGACCCAATCCTCCACGTAGGCACTCTTCTCATAGGACATCAGCTCCACAAGCCCTCTATACGTCTCAAAGTAAGGGTGTATCTCTGTCTCGGCTGCTAGTGCAAGCTGATCCCAATCCAGGAAATTATGCTGGAAGAGCTTATGGCCCCGACGTCTGTAAGTCTCATACAATGACGCCTGTGTCAAGGTCCCAAAGCGGCTGTCCACGAGTGACTCTCTGGGATGTGGGAACCACTCCTCAAGTAAAATGATCCACCTGAGCTTTCTGAGCTGCTTGGCCTTCATCTTCCGGTAATCGATCAGGCGGACACCCTCAGTGACACGGATGTTGGTGTCCATCTCATAGACGGCTCTCTGGGCCGCCCTATCCTCTCGAAGGTCAGCAGCTGATGGTCTCGGTCTCGGGGCTACAGCTGGGTGACCCCCGTGGGTCCTGGCTGAGCGTCGGAGAACAAGCGGCACTTCGGGCTCCTCCTATTCCTCGGACTCCTCTGGCACGGGAGGCTGCCTCTGACGGGCCTCGCAGATCCTCAACGATCCTCCTCGGCCACGCTCTCGCTCCTCGGCGGTGCGAGCGGCCATTAGGTCTTTCTTTGCCTCCTTCGACAGCTTCTGCTCTTTGGCGGCTGGCTCCTCGATAGCCTTGACCTTTCCCTTCTTGTCACGGCCCATGACGACGACGAGGATGAGCACGCGGGACAAGCGAGCTCGGGGACAGCGACGCAACGGTCGTCGAGGCCGGGAAACCTAGCGGTGAAGCGACGACAACCGAAAGGGGGAAGCACCACGGCGGCGTAGAGGGCATCGATGGCTGTTCTTGGGGCGGCGGCGGTGGTGCGTGGGAGGCGGCGGCGGCGCTATGGAGAGGGCGATGGCTGGGCGTGAGGCGGCGGCGCGGCGTGGAGTGGTGCTGCGTGGGGCGTAGGGTGAGTGGCGGCGGCGGCCGGAGGTGGCGGCGGCGGCTGCTCGGGGGGGGGCGGCGGTGACCGGAGGGCGGCGGCAGGGCGAGGGAGCGGCAGCGGCGGAGGTGAGGGCGTCGGTGGCGGTGAGAGAGTCGGGGAGAGAGAAAGACGAAGGCGAAGAGGCGCTAAATGCGTGGGTCCGAACCCTAGCTCAAATTTTAACATCGGATAAACTGACGTGAGATGATAGGAGCATCGGTCGAATGGTATAGTAAGGGTATTTAAGAGGCACCTTTGACACTGGATGGTCTGACGTGGAAAGGATTTGCATCGGTGGAATTTAGCACAATTCCAGAAATGTGAACATCGGATGCACCGATGTTTCTCAGATTGAACTCGTCGATTGAATTGTCTTACTGACTGAACTGACCCTTGGCATTAGAACACAAACTGATCCGATGAGCTTCCGGCCTATGCATCGGATAATCCGATGACTACAAAACAGCAACATCCCATATATGTCCTTTGACTCAAACAAACAAACACGAAGAAACACATGTCTTAGAACTTTTTGGGCACCCCTTACCCCTCAAAAATACTAATTGCCAATAACTTGGCTAAGCCCTAAAGCAAATAGAACACAGAAGAAAATAAGGAATAAATCCAAATAAAATGTAAGGCCCATGCTTTGTGAGCTAGAGGATGAATACTTCTATCTCTTTAAATCATGTTCCTTTAGACATTAACGCACCTAACATTTTGTTCTTTCCACATCATATGAGTTGAGATATTGTATTTCAAACAAGTCTCTTTCTCATGAAGTGGGTTCCCCTTTGTGACAATCTACCGTATGTAATGCCAAACAATTTATAATGCAAGAAATTTAAATACGAGTGCAAGTCTATATGGCAGGCATCATGCAAGGCATAAAATAAACCTATCTTGCAAAATTTGAACCTTTCAAAGGCTTCTTCAGGGAGAGCCACTCTCCAAGCCTTGGGGAAACCCAAAAGAACCTCCATCCCAAGCTAATCCCTTGCTCACCCCTATCCTTTGAAAGTTAGACAAGACCTATATGAGATGCATTCTTACATGATCATGGCAATTTAAATGACGTTTGATGCATCTAGCACATTTAATTCACTTCTTAGTCTAGAAAAGGTTTTCTCATCAAGTGTTTAGTGAAGATATCTGCCAATTGTTCTTCGTACCTAACACCTCGCAATGAGATGTCTCCCTTAGCTTCATGGTCCCTCAAGAAATGATGGCGAATATCAATGTGCTTAGTGCGGGAGTGTTGAATGGGGTTTTTAGCTATCTTAACTACACTTTCATTGTCACAAAGGAGAGGCACACAACCAAGTTTAATACCAAAGTCCAAAAGGGTTTGCTTCATATAAAGAATTTGGGCACAACATGCACCGGCCGCAATATATTACGCTTCCGCCGTGGACAAAGCGACGGAATTTTGCTTCTTGCTAGACCAAGATACTAGGGAACGCCCAAGCAAGTGGCACCCACCGGAGGTACTCTTGCGATCCACACGGCATCCGGCAAAGTCCAAATCCGAGTAACCCAAGAGATGGAATTTTGCACCTTTAGGGTACCACAAGCCCACACTAGGGGTATGCTTAAGATACCGAAGTGTCCTAAAGACCGCCTTCCGATGCGATTCTTTAGGTGCCGCTTGAAAGCGAGCACACAAGCATACACTAAACATGATATCGAGCCTAGATGCGGTAAGATAAAGCAATGAACCAATCATAGAATGGTAGCTAGATTGATCGATAGGTTTACCGTCCTTATCTGCGTCGAGATGACAATTTGTTGCCATTGGAGTACTTCTTGAGCTACAATCTCCCATCTCAAATTTCTTCAAGATGTCCTTGGTATACTTCTCTTGATAGACGAAGGTCCCCTCTTGAAGTTGCTTGATTTGGAATCCAAGGAAGAAGTTGAGCTCTCCAATCATCGACATCTCAAATTCCCTAGACATCATTTTGCCAAACTCATGGCTAAGAGCTTCGTTAGTTGAACCAAAAATAATATCATCAACATAAATTTGACAAATAAATAATTATCCGTCGATGTCTTTGGTGAAGAGTGTAGTGTCCACCCTCTCAATATTGAATCCTTGCATGATTAAGAAATCCCGTAGTCGTTCATACCACGCCCTAGGTGCTTGCTTGAGCCCATAGAGCGCCTTGTGCAACCTAAACACATGATTAGGATTCCTCGAATCTTCAAACCTGGGAGGTTGTTCAACATAGACTAGCTCGTTAATATAACCATTAAGAAAGGCACTTTTCACATCCATTTGATAAAGCTTTATGTTATGATGTGATGCAAAGGCAAGGAGTATACGGATGGCTTCTAGCCGGGCTACCGGAGCAAATGTCTCCCCAAAATCTAGTCCTTCAACTTGCGAGAACCCCTTTGCCACAAGTCTTGCCTTGTTGCGGACCACAACGCCATTCTCATCTTGTTTGTTGCGGTACACCCACTTTGTTCCAATGACATTCTTGTCCTTTGGTCGCTCCTCCAACACCCAATCTTCATTGCGGATGAAGTTGTTGAGTTCTTCTTGCATGGCCATCACCCAGTTTGGATATTGGAGTGCGTCCTCAATGTGAGTGGGTTCTACACATGAAACAAACGAGTAGTGCTCACAAAACGAAGCGAAATGGCTAGAACGTGTACTTACTCCCCTTGACGGACTTCCGATAATTTGGTCCATCGGATGCGCCTTAGAGATGCGTCCATGCCTCATAAGTGGTTGTGAAGCACTTGGCGATGGTGATGCGTGTTGCTCTTCTTGTGGTTGGACTTGATCATGGACTTCTTCTTCTTCTTGATGTTGTGTGGCTTGTGAATCTTGAGTCGGCAACGGATCATCCTTCTCTTCTTCGTCAACTTGAGGCGCCATAGATGTGTTGATGTTGGAACTTGAAGCTCCCCCTTGATAATGGCTCTCCTCAACTTTAGGCTTGATGTCTCCAATAGTCATGTTCTTCATAGCTTCTCGTAGAGGCTCATCATCTATTTCATCATGACCAAAACTCTCCTCTTGGGAGCCATTAGTTTCATCAAAGTCAACATCACAACTTTCCTCAACTAAACTGGAGGTTTGGTTGAATACTCGATATGCTTTTGAGTTTGATGCATAACCAAGAAATATACCAACATCACATCTTCTTTCAAACTTACCGAGCCTTTTCTTGTGGTAGATGTAGCACTTGCACCCGAAGACTCGAAAATAGGAGATGTTGGGCTTTCTCCCAATGAGAAGTTCGTATGGGGTCTTTTGAAGTAGTCAATGAAGTTATACCCTATTTGCGGCATGGCACGCCGTGTTGATTGCTTCGGCCCAAAACTTCTCGGACGTGCCATAGTCATCAAGCATTGCTCGCGCAAGAGTGATGAGAGTCTTGTTCTTCCTTTCAATGACACCATTTTGTTGAGGATTGTACGTGGCCGAAAACTCATGCTTCACACCTTCACGATCACACCACTCCCCAATGTTGTAGTTATTGAATTTGGTGTCGTTGTCACTCCGGACCTTGATAATGGGAAGTTGAAATTCCCTTTGGGCACGGTTAGTGAAGGTCTTGAACACTTTCGGAGTTTCACTCTTGTCACCTAGAAACAAAGTCCAAGCATAGCGAGAGTAGTCATCAACTATAACAAGACAATAGAGATTATCGCCAAGACTTTGATATGTGGACGGTCCAAAGAGGTCCATGTGGAGTAGCTCAAGTGGCTTGGAGGTTGACACCATTGTCTTCATCAGGTAGTGTGAAGCAACTTGCTTCCCGGCTTGACAAGCGCTACAAAGCTTGTTCTTCTCAAATGTGACATCTTTCACGCCGGTCACCATCCCAAGCTTGAATGACTTCTTGAGCTTGCTCATTCCAATGTGCGCTATGCATCGATGCCATAGCTAACCCAAACTCGTCTTAGTGAAAAGACAAGTGGTCAAGCTAGCATCCTTGTTGGTGAAGTCTACTAGGTAGAGATGTCCATGCCGAAATCCTTTGAAGATTAGTTCCTGGCTTGTTTCACTAGTCACAACAACATCATTTTTGCTAAAGGTGCACGTTACTCCAAGATCACATAGTTGTGCAATAGAGAGTAAATTAAAACTAAGTGACTTAACGTACAATACATTGGAAATAGATAAATCATTTGAAATAGCAATCTTACCTAACCCAATTACCTCCCCCTTAGAGTTATCACCAAAGGTGACTTGTTCATGATTGTCGGGGTTTTCTATGGTGGTGAACATACCATCATTGCCGGTCATATGTTGAGTGCACCCGCTATCGAGTACCCGATGCTTTCCTCTGGCTTTGTAGTTCACCTACATACATGAATTCAATTTTTGACTTTAGGCACCCAAGTCAACTTAGGTCCTTGTATGTGTGATACAAGTGTTTTTGGAACCCAAAGCTGCTTGGGGAGCTTCCCCTTCATGCCCTTTATGTCCTTGCCAATGAACCTTGCCTTCACTTTGCCGTCTACTTTACTCAAGAGATAATAATGATCATTGAAGGTAGACTTGTAGTTAGTAGGCAATTTTGGAGAAGGTCGGTTGGGAAGAGGACACTCCCTTGTATGGTGATCTGTGACCTCACAATGTTGGCAATAGGAACCAACTTCCTTGATGAAGCTTGGTCTATGCTCCGGTGAGGGCACCTTTCCTTTGTTAGGCACCGGGAAGGATCCAAGTCCTCTCTTGTTGAAGGCCTTTGCTTGTTGGAAGAGGATTTCCTTGTGCTTGACTTCTCCTTTTGATAGTCTTGCCACACTAGTGCGAAGACTTTCAATTTCTTCCAACAAGTCCTTCTCCCTAGCATTCTCTGTCAAAGGCAAAGACTTTTGCAAGACATTGGTGGCATGCGAAGTAATGGATACCTTATCATTAAGAGTTTGTTTCTTTATATTTTTCAATTCTTGATCAAGCACTTCATAAGCAAGGTTAAGTATTTGATGCTCTTGGATTAACTCATTGTGCGTACCCAAGAGTGCCTGGTGGGCTAAGTCAAGCTCATGATGATCTAGCTTGATTTGAGCCTTATCCTCCTCAATTTTCTTTACATGGGACTTGAGCGTGTCATGCTCCTTAAGTATGCTTTCATAATTGTCAAGCAAATCGAGGTTAGCACTCTCAAGCTTAGCACGAGTTTCTTCAAGAGCCTTAACCTTACTCTTTTCCCTCTTAATGATAGTGTGATATTCATTTATTAATGAAGTTAAGTCATTGGGGGAAAGCTCATCATCTCTAGAATCATCACATACCTGCGTGTTACCTTTAGCCATGAAGCACATGGGAGGTGGATGAAGAGATGAGTCATCATTGTTGGTAACGGCAAGGCTAGCCAAACTTTCTTCTTCCTCTTCACTCTCTTCATCACTTGATTCTTCGTCGGTGATCCATTCATTTGCCTCACACATGAACACCTTTTGTGGTCCCTTTCTTTTCTTTGGGAAGAGTTTTGCTTTCTTGTCCTTGTCATGTTTCTTCTTCCCAAATGATCTTGGTTTGGGTTTGACCTCTTCTTCATCATATTCACTATCTTCAAGCTTGCGATGCTTGCTCTTGTGGTTCTCTCTTCTTTTATCCGGTTTTGGACAATCATAGGAGATGTGGCCTTGATCACCACAATTGTAGCAAGTCTTGTGGTCATCTCTCCTTGGTAGAAAAGCTTTCTTCTTGGGATCAAAGGTGTATCCCTTCTTGGCAATCTTGGAGTTCAAGCGAGAGAACTTTCTCATCATCAATGCAAGCTCATCATCGTCATCTTCACTTGATGCTTGCTCTTCTTCACTTGAGCTAGGCTCAACCACTTTATTTTTCTTGAGACTTGTTTTCTTGGTGGAGGCCTTTAGAGCAATTGTCTTTGAAGATGATTGCTCCATCATCCCAAGTACACTTATCTCATGAGCGTGAATTTCTCCAATAAGTTCCAAAACTTCAATGTGATCAAGGGATTTCTTTTGAAGCATGGAGTTGATGATGTTGTACTTTGGCTTAGGGAGGAGCATAAGAATCTTGCGGTTGATGAGTCCCTTGCCAAGAGAAGCAATATCAAGAGCATTAATTTCTTCAATAAGCATATTTAAGCGAGAAAACATTTCATTGAAATTTTCATGAGGTAGCATTTTGAACTCATCATATTTGACTTTAAGCATATGATATTTTAGTTCTTTGACACGAGAAGAACCCTCATGAATTTCTATCAAGCATGCCCAAATTTCACAAGCTTTCTCTTTGCTAGCAATTCTAGCAAATACATTCATAGATTGCATTCCTAGCTTTTGCATCCCATTTGATTTGATCACCAACAAATTGTGCTCACCAAACCCCGCATGGGTCGCTTCCCATACCTCGGGAGCAATAGCCTCTAGATAAGCGAGCATGCGTGCTTTCCAATAGGCAAAGTTCTTGCCCTCGAAGATAGGAACCGAACCCCCAATCTTGGCCATTTTAGCTCTCTAGCAGTGAAGCTACAATGATCCAATGAGCAACCTTGCTCTGATACCAATTGTAAGGATCGAATGCCCAAGAGGGGGGTGAATTGGGCTTCTTTTCAAAATCTAAAGAAATAAAAATTAATTACTAAAAGCCCAATTCCCTATGCAAACAACCTATGTATTCAAGTGAATAGTAACTTTGCGGTATATGAAATGCATAAGTGTAAGGGGAGAGGAAGAAAGCGCAAACTCCCGTGGAGACACGAAGGCACGGAGATTTATCCCGTGGTTCGGCAAGATCGTCAAGATCTTCCTACATCCACGTTGTGGCACCCACCAAAGGGTATAGCCACTCCCAAGTCACCTAGACCAGGGATCTTTACTATAGTTCTCCGTTCGCCAACCTCGGCAAGGTGGAGCTCAAGCCTTGTACAAGTAGGATCCTACGGGCTTCCACAACCGTCTTGGCAAGCTCCGGAAGGCTCTCTCCAATACAATCACCAAGGGACACTCCCTTACAGTTCTCACTACACTAGAGATTCCAATCACCAAGAATGGAAGCACACAAGACTATCTCTAGCAAGTTCTAGCCTATCTCTTGGTGTGTAAGTGGTGTAGATGATCTAGAAGTGTTAGCTCAACGTCTTGAATGCTTGAGAATGTGTAGAGTAGCTCTGGTTGTCAAGACTTGTCGAATAGACTGGTTGAAGGGGTATAAATAGCCAGCCTCCACGAAATAGCCGTTGGAAAAGTAGGCTGACATCACTGTTCTGCAAATACCGGATGATCCAATGCTCCCCCTTCAGTTACCATCGGTCAAATCCAAATTAGCTGATGTCACTGTGTCAGATATGATCGTTGTTAGACCGATGTTACCCTTGCCTTCTCATCAGATGATCTGGTGGCACTTCATCCAGAATTAGTTCAGAATTGATGCTTACTGGAGTGATCGACCGATGTGTTCATTGTTGTACATCGGATGGTCCGGTGTTACACTTGGTCTAGGGGGATTGCTTACTGTATTGATGGACCGATGTGACATGCCCTTCATCATCAGATGATCTGGTGAGTACTTAGTTCTGAGGTCTTCTTCTGTTGAACCAACTCGACCAATGTGTTGTTTTCTGGAATCATCGGTTGATCCGGTGAATTGACTTTGTTTGCTTCGAGTTGTTCTAAGTGATTCTTTTGGAATTTGCTCAATTGACCTCTCAGGCATTGGTTGGAAATATTCTTCTGATGATTATCAAGCATTGAGTGCTGTCAATTTTGGTTGAATAATTTTGACATGTGAGCTTTTACTTCTAATCTTCATAAACATTGATTGATCTCATAGAACGATTGTTTAGGGGTCTCCAATTATACCCAATGAGCAGTAGATGATATTCATATAGATTTCATTTGAGTGTGATGAGTGATATGGGAGACCTTGCATCCAAAAATTCATTAGTAAAATCCAATGGTTGTCATTAATCACCGAAACCATACCTCATGAGGGCCTAGATGCTTTCAACTACGCTGCCAATAATGGTGGCACCGAAGCCCAAGGAGCCCATGTACCTCTACATCGCTGCCACAACATAAGTGGTGAGCATGGTTTTGGTTGCAGAGCGGGCCAGTCCCCAATAGCCTAAATGGACGGGAGGGGCCCCTGCTGCTGATTCTGAGCCCCAGGGCTTGGAGCCTGCAAGGAGCCCCAACAATGAAGAAGACTCTTGTTCCCAACCCCCAAAGGAGGTCTGGATCCCCCTAGGGGGCCCCGGAGAGCAAGAAACCTTTGGGTCCCAGCCCTCAGAGGAGGTTTGGTTCCCCTTAGGGGGCCCTGGAGGACAAGAAGCCTCTAGGTCCTAGCCCCAAAGGAGGTTTGGGTCCCTTTAGGGGGCCCCATAGAGTAAGGAGCCTCTGGGTCCCAGCCCCCAAAGGACGATTGGGACCCCCTAGGGGGCCCCAGAGAGCAAGAAACCTCTTGGTCCCAGCCCCAGAGGAGGTTCGGGTCCCCTTAGGGGGCTCCGAAGGACAAGAAGCCTATGGGTCCAAGCCCCCAGAGGACAACCGAGTCCCCTTAGAGGGCCCTGGAGAGCAAGGATCCTTTGGGTCCTAGCACCCAAGGGACGCGCCGTGCCCTGGAGACATGGAGTCATCAGGCTGGGAATAGATGTAAGAGGATACGCCGCTTTCTCAAAGGAAATCCTGGACCATCCAGCGACCGGTCTACTTCATCCGTGAAGTCCTACATGAAGCAAAAAACAAGGTACCTTGAGGTGCACAAGCTGCTCTATGTGGTACTAATTGCGTCAAGGAAGCCCCACCATTACTTTTAGGCGCACAGAGTCTCGGTGGTGACTACATTCCCACAGGGCGGTGTTGCGCAGCCCCAATGCAACAGGTAATATTGGCAAATGGGTTGTAGAATTAGTGGAGTTCGAGATTGACTTCATACCACGACATGCAATCAAGAGCCAAGCTCTGGCAGACTTTGTTGCTAAGTGGACTCTTTCACCAAGCAATCCAGGGGGTCGGGAAATCAGCGAGCCAGAGCCCAAAGCACCGGTGCTTACCAGGCCCCACTGGACACTCTTCTTCGACGAATCCTCACGGAAGCAAGGAGCTGGGGCCAGTGTACTGCTCACCTCTCCAACAAGGGAGCAGTCCAAGTATGCAGTGCGCCTCGACTTCAAGGCGACCAACAACATGGTGGAGTACGAGGCCCTCATCTTCGGACTCACGGCTGCACAGAGTCTCGGTGTCCAGCAGATGCTGGTCAAGGGAGACTCCCAGCTGATCATCAAGCAGGTCTGGGGAGAGTGCTGCTGCAACGACCTACAACTCGCAGTGTACCTACTACACGTCAAGAAGTTGGAAGCTATCTTTGAGGCCTTGGACCTCTGCCATGTGCCACGCGCCGACAACTGCATCGTTGATGCCCTGTCAACCATGGCGTCCACAGGAGCCCCGATCATTGAAGGGGTCTTCGGCAGGAGGTTGGTGCGGCCAGCTGCAAGGCCTGCGGGGCCTAACGAAGAAGGCGAGCCCAACACCACAGAATTGGCAACCGCGGTGGCCATGCAACCATGCCCCCCCCCCCCCCCCCGGATCTTGTGCGTCAACAGGGACCCCATATTACCCGACACCCAAGACACAAAAGCTCAGGAGAGTCCTGATGCGTGGATCACAGAGAACCGGGACAAAGCACTACACGCTAGTAGAAGGTGACCTCTGCCAGTGTGGCACCAATGGTGTGCTGCTACGGTGCATAACTCGCGAGGAAGGTTGCGACTTGCTCGTAGAGATCCACGAAGGAGAGTGCAGAAATCACACAGTCTCCCGCACGCTGGTTGGCAAAGCCTTCCGACATGACTTCTACTGGCCAACAGCACTACAAGACGCCATCAAGCTGGTGAAGAAATGCAAGGCGTGCCAGTTCCGCGCCAAGCAAATTCACACTCCAGCGCAGCCACTACAGATGATCCTGCCCTCCTGGCCTTTCGCGGTCTGGGGGCTGGATATCCCGGGACCCTTTCCCAGAGTAGTCGGAGGGTACCGGTTCCTCTACGTCGTTGTAGACAACTGCACCAAGTGGCTAGAGGCAGCCCTGATGATCAACATCAACAAGGAGTCCGCAGTCAAGTTCATCAAATCAATCGTCTGCAGGTTCAGGGTCCCGAATAGGATC
Source organism: Tuctoria greenei (assembly GCA_036927565.1). Lineage (NCBI taxonomy): Eukaryota > Viridiplantae > Streptophyta > Magnoliopsida > Poales > Poaceae > Tuctoria > Tuctoria greenei. The sequence continues at coordinate 124,969,580 of JAYESD010000006.1, forward strand.
ATCACCGAGAACAGGACCCAGTTCACCAGTGCAGCTTTCTAGGACTACTGCGAAGGCCTCGGCATCCAAGTTTGTTATGCATCCGTGGCTCATCCAAAGAGCAACGGCCAAGTCGAAAGGGCCAACACTGAGATCCTCAGGGGCCTCAAGACGCGCACTGTAACACCCTCATTTTCATCCATCATGCATTGCATACATTCTAATACATGTTTAACATTAAGCAACATAAAAAGAAATAGGTTTAAAATGAATTTAGAGCAAAACCACACTTAAGAATTCTTAGAAGTGTGGGCTAGTCTGATTTTGGTGCGGACTTGTCCGATTTTTTCTCTCACCTTCGTCGGACTAGTCTGGTTTTGCTGTGGACTAGTCTGTTTTTTCCTCTGGACAATTTCAGACTTGTACGATCCATTGCGAACTAGTCCGGTATTCCAGGAGTCCTTGAAATTTTCCTAAGTACCTGGACTTGCCCGGACTTGTCCGGTATTCCAGCGGACTTGTCCGTTTTCCCCTCTGACAAAGTCGAACTTGTCCGATTTTGGCCAGACTTGTCTGTTTTTCCCCCTCTGGATAAGTTCGAACTTGTCCGATGTCCATTACGGACTTGTCCGATATCTCTCTGTCTAACCTCGGACGAGTGTGGCCCATTTCGTACTTGTTCGGTAAATCGCGACCCCGGGTTGATCTTTGTTTCACGACTTTTTCTTGGGTTTTATGTTAAGTGGGCCTAGGGACGTCGTGCCTAACTATTTTAGAGCCCATGTGAGACTCCAAACTGACACCTACTCATCTCAAACTCGAAATCCACCCAACCCTAGCCCTCCACCTCTATATAAACAACCCCACCCCTTGGCTTGACATCTATTTGCCACTTTTCAACCACACCCAAACCCTAGCTCATGAATAGCCGACACCAAGGAGGGAGAATGAGATCTAGAGCAAGAAGAAGAAGAGGAGGAAATGAAAGAGGGTCAAGATCTCCATCAAGTTTTCGTTCTTCATCCATGATTCACCATCAAGTTCTTTATGAACCCTAGATTGTAAAGATACAAGTGTTGCCTCCAATACCCTTGATTCTTTGGAGTCTTGGACACCTGGTATACCTTCTACTTCATCTTCCTTACGTGAATTCAACCCCAAATCTCCAGATTCACGTCGATCTAGAAAACCCTAGTTCTCTAGTTCCGCGAAGTGCGGACTAGTCCGGTCCCAAGCGGACTAGTCTGATTTTCCTGTCTAAATTGTGTTGAATTAATTCCAAAATTAGATCGAATCAACTCCAAACCTGTCTAGACTTCTTAATAACCATTGTAATTGATTAATAAACATTATTAACTAGTTTTGATCCCCATTTGCATTAATCATACATGTCATGTCATATTGAGTAATATTTGTGCACTTTTTAATTGTGTTTCTTGTCCTGTATGGTTATTGTGCGGATTAGATAGATTTGCACTAGAGAGTGCTGCAAAGGATCTCCAGCACTAGAAGTTTGAAGTCTTTGATCCTAATCAAGCCCAAGAGCAAGGCAAGTGTCCTTGAACATATTGATCCTGCTTTGACAATAAATGTTTTGTTTGCAAAATTGTATGCTTGTGTCAATTTGATGGGAAATCCTATTATAGGAAGTTTACTAGCTTTGTTTAACCACCCTTGTCACCTGGAATTCATGGTAGAGAGTCGGGAAGGACTTTTTACCTTTTTGCTTCGCTTAATTAATTGGGATGAGAAAACAACTATATTATTTAATTATGCATTTATGAGATTATGGTTGATATGAAATGGTTAATATGATATGGTAATGGGTGATCTAAGCAAGCATGGCATGTGGATGGGTTGGATGATATCACTACCAGGATTCCGGGTTATTGCGACGAAAAAAATCGTTGCAATAGGTCGAAATTCGTCGCGATAGGTTGTTTTTGCAACGAAATAGAACGTCGCAATAGTTTTTCCGACTCGTGGCGATAACAGCCATGGCAATAGATTATTGCGACGACTTGACATCCGTGGCAAATAGTATGGTATTGCGACGACTCCACGTTGGTGGCAAATAGTATGGTATTGCAACGGCTTAACGTATTGCAACGATTTAACGTATTGCGACGAAAATATCGGTGTTGCAACGATGTCACATTCGTGGCAAAAAGTATGGTACTGCAACGACTCCACGTTCGTTGCAAATAGTATGGTATTGCAACGGTTTAACGTATTGCAACGATTTAACGTATTGCAACGAAAATAACGGTGTTCCAACGATGCCACATTCATGGCAAAAAGTATGGTATTGCAACGACTCCACGTTCGTGGCAAATAGTATGGTATTGCAACGTTTTAATGTATTGCGACGATTTAACGTATTGCAACAAAAATAACGGTGTTGCAACAATGCCACATTCGTGGCAAAAAGTATGGTATTGCAATGACTCCACGTTCGTGGCAAATAGTATGGTATTGCAACGGTTTAACGTATTGCGACGATTTAACATATTGCAACGAATAGTACGTTATTTGCGACGATTTCACATCTGTGGTGATAAGTACAGTATCGCGACGATTTCATACTCGTGGCGAATAGTATGGTATCGCGACGTTTTCACATTCGCGGCGAATAGTACAATGTTGCAACGATTTCATCCGTAGCGAATAGTACGGTATGGCAACGTTTTTACATTCGTGGTGAATAGTATGGTGTTGCAACGATTTCACATCCGTGGCGAATAGTACGGTATCGCGATGATTTCACACGCGTGGCGAATAATATGGTATCGCGACGTTTTCACATCCGCGGCGAATAGTACAGTATCGTGACAATTTCACACTCGTGGCGAATAATATCGTATCACGATGTTTTCACATTCGTGGCGAATACTACGGTGTTGCAATGATTTCACTTCCATGGCGAATAGTACGGTATCGCGATTATTTCACACTCGTGGCGAATAATATGGTATCACAACGATTTCACAGCCGTGGCCAATAATACAGTAATGCAACGATTTCACGTTCATGGCGAATAGTACGGTATTGCAATGATTTCAAAACCGTGACAACAGTATTGTATTGCAATGATTTCTGATGTGTGGCAATAGGTTCGTAATGCAACATATTCAAATTTGTTGCAACAAGGTCGTAATGCGACGTTCTCTGGGTGGTGGCAATAGCAGTCTAGTGCAATGCTTTTTTTGGTCGTAGCCAAATGTTTGTAGTGCAACGTTTTATAATTTGTGGCAATAGCTAGCTTCCTATTGCAACAGTTTATTTTCATCGCAATAATCTGTTAATGCCAGGTTTTATAATTAGCGGCACTAGAATCCTAATGCACCAGGTTTGAAAATTAGTGGCAACAGAATTAATTTATTCGCACACGATACGTCTGTCGACTTAACAACAAACATCCAGCAATTGATGCAACGCTCAAGGACCCTTGCGTCATTGCGAGACGATGTTATTTATAGTTTTTCCAGGTTGCAACATTGTACCCATTAATAGAGCACTGCGATGAGTTGTAGTATTAGGAATAGTTTCTCAAACATCCAGCTTCGACTTGGTGCGAGCAGAAGCCTTTTGTGGAGTTGCTGCTAGCCGTTGTTGATTTTGCAAGCTCTCCATCATTCTGCGCATGTCTGCTAGCTCCTTTTCTTGCCGTGCAGAATTGGCTGCCATCTGATCATGTAAAGCCTGGACTTCCTGGTTGAGCTGTTCATTTGCCTGGACGAAGCCATCCATCTGGGAGGTCATATAATCATTTCTTCCTTCCAACTCTTGCACCTGAGAGCTGAGGTCTTCATTTCTATTTTGCTAGGATCGAACTTGTTGGCCGAGCTGGTCAGACATCTGGATACGCAGTCTTTCAGAAACATTAGGTTTAGCCATATAACCACGCCCCCGAAACTGTGATCCTCCAGAACCAGTTGCGGATATATAAGTAAGCTGGAAGATGGTGTTTCTTTCCTCATCTGGGATTGGGACTCCCAGCTCAGCTTCCTTGATGTTGATTTGGGCACGCGCCTGGGTCTATATACAAAAAGAAAAGTCACATGTACATTGCAAATATTTATTTAAATGGGGACTGTTTGAAGTGTTTCTCACATGTACAGCTTCTGCCTGCTCATTTGCCCATTGACCGTTCTTCGCATGGCTTGCCTCCCACAGTTCTATGTCATCGGGTTCTTTTCCGGTCTCTGGGTCTCGCTACATCAAATACAAGTAAAATTTGATTGAATGATTGCAGTGCAAAGTAAAAGCATGATTTAGTTTTCATACCTTCTCGTAACTAAGTTGGGCATAGGATTTCGAGCGAAACAAGTGTTTTGTCTTTTGAGTACTTCGATTTCGTGAATTGGTTCTGCTTATTGACTGCAATTTTAAGAATTAATTTCATGAATGGGTGTTATCAAAAAGTTTTTGTAGGATATCAAGGTATTAGAAAGCTAGCTGACCTTGAATCGCTCGGACCCAAAATAGTCCATAAGCGCCAACCAATCGGAATCTGCAACGTCAACAGGCTTGTTTTGTATACGTTCCTCATCGGCCGAATACTTCTTATAGGTGGCATGCAATGTTGATCGCCACCCCTTGTATCACTCACCAGCAATCTTCAATATTTTTCTTCTGGTATAATCTGTGTCCTCCAAGTCCCAGGCATTCTGTACATTGTATATCACACTGTTATAAACGTACAAGATGGAGGTCGCTAGAAAAATTTACTTATGTGGGGTGTCACAACACTAACCAGAATGTCTCTCACTATATCGCTCTTCGAAGTATTGACAACCTCTGCCCACGTCCTTACACCAGTGAGGGGTGCATTTTTGTTGTTGTAATAACCACATCATCGACAAAGTGCCACTGATTAGGACCAACCGCAGCACCCAACCTATCGGAACACTAAATTTGTAGCTTCCAATTCTGATCATTCGTTCTATTTGCGGATGCTATATAGCACAATTTAGCAACCGTAAGTCCTTTAGCAACCCCTCTTCCAAACTTGTTTCCTTCTGTTAGTGTCATTTAAACGGTAAACATTTAAAGCAAATTAGCAACTGACCAGGCCTAGTATCATGTACAAATAGTGTGAAAGAAGAAGAAGTCTGATGTTTTACCATCTTCAGGACGAGTGTGGCAAATACGAGCGTGGGAACATCGTGTCGCAACAGCATTTTGCTCCATATTGGGCGATGCATCGACTTGTTGACTTCTTTGTTGCTGTTCATACCCTACAATCAGGCATCAGGCAGTAGTCAGTGGCGCTAAGCACCCGTAGTACTGTAGGGGATTTTCAGTCCAGCTGCGAAGCAGGCAAGACAGTAGCTGGCGATGCTAGAGAAAAGAGAGGGTTCGCCGGGGGCTCATCCTCTACAGTACTGCCAGTTCGGTCTGGCCGACATCAGCAGGAGCGCGTCTCGAGGTGAATTGGTGGCAGGGCGAGTCATGGACGTGAGCGGTATTAGAAGGTAGAGGATGCAAGACAGATGAGGCGGGCAGCTTGCGACGTTTAACAAAGCTAGGGTTCGGTCTGGTAGTGCAGTGACCACATTTAAGTCAGAGGATCGACGTCCAGATCACACTGGTGATCTCACGTGACTTACATTTTTACTGCAGGCGATGCAGTAAAGATCCAACGGTGTCATTCCATTGGATCTTTACTGCATCGCGTGCAGTAAAAATGTATAAGTCAGGTGATCTGCGTCCATTGATATCACCCCGGAGCAAGTCTCGAGGCTAGGAGGACAGTGTGGCGGATCTAGGAATTAAATTTAGGTGAATAGCATACTGATATTTTGCTCTGCATGTTAGCATCTCGCCCTAAAGTGCTACTAGAATGGATACATGAATATAATCTTGCGTTAATTACCAGACATCAGCGACGCATTTGGCAGTGTAAAAAACAAAATTGAGATCATATAAGCAGCAATGAACCCTCATGTACATGCATCTCTAAACTAAATGATGCTAACATTTCTTAGTGGACAGGGGTTAATGATACTGGACTATTTTTTCCAGGGTATGCCATGTCATATGGGGCATAGCATGTAGGTACGCCGTAATGGCCAGGGGTTTGCGGGCGGCGGAGTCATCATGGCACGCGAACGATGGGACATGGAGATGGAGGGAGACGCGTCAGGGAGGACAGTGAAGTGACCACAGCAGGGCGTGGGTGCCGGCCGGTGCCGGAGTGACCGGCGGCGACATGGGTTTGCGGGCGGCAGGGTCATCATGACACGCGAAGGATGGGACGTGGCGATGGTCGAGGGAGACGCGTTTCTAAGGACACTGAAGTGAGCAGCAGCAGGGCATGGTCGCAGGTGCCGGAGTGGCGGCGGCGAGAGAGCCCAGCATGCGCGTGTAGGCATCAATAAATCACGCCATCACATATACTCACGAGCAGGGCGTGGGCGCCGGCCGGTGCCGGAGTGACCGGCGGCGACAGGGGTTTGCGGGCGGTGGGGTCATCATGACACGCGAAGGATGGGACGTGGCGATAGTGGAGGGAGACGCATCGGGGAGGACACTGAAGTGAGCAGCAGCAGGGTGTGGTCGCCGGTGCCGGAGTGGCCGGCGGCGAGAGAGCCCATCGTGCGTGTGTAGGCATCAATAAATCATGCCATCACATATACTGATTAGTTGTTAACTGGGACTAGGAAACTACAACCGCAATGCTAAATTATTTAGTAGAGCCCGGTACATATTTATACTTGTAGTACCAGCATGGGATGACGAATCTCGGGGTTCTTGAGCATCAGGTGCTGCAATATTCTCTGCATACGATGCAAAGGAATTAACGTGTTATAAATATGTGTATTTTGATAGTAAACACATTTATAGTTATACCACGTGCTTGTTGCCCATCACAATTACTTGTAGACGACATGACAGTTTGGTGTCTTGTTCCTAAAGTAAAGAGTATATATAGTAAGTAACAGTGATAACGTCAGATTACATGAGGATGTGTATTTTAGATCGGGCGGTGTGGTTGCTATGAACTGAAAATGTTTGTTTTGAACGGAGGAATTAGAAATGAAGGAGTAGGAAAAAAACGTACAATCCGAGAAAGAAAAACAAAAAAAAATGTGTATAAACCATGGGAACTGAAAATCTTAGGAATACAAGTTTGGAACACAGGAATGAGAGTACAACATTGGGAGTGGTTGATAAGATAACCCTGGCGTCATTTACTTCTAAATCAAGAAATTACATAGTACATGCGGTTTTTAATAGTTATCTTTCCTGACATGGAAATGTACTAGAAATACACTACCATAAACTGTCGGAGCGACATTTATTTTGGGGCAGAGGTGTAGTGTATTTTATATATGGAAAAAGTAGAATGCAATCAGATGCTAGGGTAAAATAAAAAGATGAATCGACTGTAGGATGCAGATCTAACGATTGAGGATAGTTGATTGCACGATTGCACCATTAATCAGATTTGATACTAGACATTCATGAAACATAAGAGCATATAAGAAGGAGTTGGGACGACAACTAGGAATGAACTGGCTGCAGCTGTTGGGACGACAACTAAAGCGATAATGAGGGAGTAGCTCTATAAAAAGACGGCATGGATCGTGTAGAACTTACGTAGCACAAAACTGGAGTCCGGGATGTCGCAGGGCGGGGTCGGCAATGAAGAGGTTCGGTAGAGCCCGTCAAACTTGGTCGCTCGACGTTGTACCCACAGTCACCACCACCACTCACACGGGAATTTCTTAGGAATGCAAGTTTGGAACACAACACGGGACTGGAATTTTGGGCGCACGAAGTGAAGTTTCAATTGTAAAAATCTCAATTGTGCGCGCCAAGAAGAACGAAAATTTTTTCGAGGGACCGCTACCTGCCGTTCATCTTTGTTTTCATGGAGATGTAAAAGCAGTCATGTGGTAGTGGGACATTCCAAAAAAATACGAACAAAAATATGAATCGCCAAATGTATCATTGTGCTAATGCAAACGACATGCAAATACAGAGAACACCCAAGTCCACGAAAGGAGGACGGCAAATCCATGGTCTAGTAAAAGGTAAACAATCAACATTTTATATATAACATTCGTCGCAATGAAATGATAATATATACAGAGTATATACTACTACTACAAAAAAAAATATTTTCCCTTGTGATGTCTAATCTTTAGGCCGTCGATCCAAAGCCGCCTGTGATACGAGTATCACAGGTACATACGATATATATATCAACAATGTCATCGGATATTAGTTACAATGGATAAAGTACTTTTCATGCACCTGTTGCATCAGGCGATGGACTAGTTAGCAATTTAGATGGTGTAATTTCCTAATCAAGTTAATTATGCATCATGTCTGTTGTTAGTTCTATTACTTGTAAGGATAATGTTTACCGGATTTCATTCATTCAGCCACAAGAAATATAGACGGTCCCAAGTTACAAACATATAGGAGATGTTTTCGATAAAAGAAGTTTTTCGATACTTCATATATAGAACACATTGTTCATGAACATAAAGACATATTTCATTAACAAACAAGTAATAGGAAAACACGTAGTAGACAGCAAGAACAAGATAAACTACACCTAATACTACTCTACTCAGAGATCACGAAATAGATAAACCACTCCTAATACTACTCTATTGGGAGAAAACCACGTCCTCCTCCTCCGCCACTGCCTCCGCCTCCGCCGCCGGTGCCGCCTCCTCCTCCTCCTCCTCCTACGCCGTTGCCGCTGATGCTGCCGCCTCCGCCTCCGCCTCGCCTCCGTCGCCGCTGCCGCCTCTTCCTGCTCTTCCTCCACTGCTGCCGCCGCCTCCATAGCCGCGTCCACCTCTGCCTCAAGAGACGCCTCCTGCTCCACCTCCTCCGCTGCCGCCGCTGCCCAAGCCGCCTCATACTCCTCAACCTCCTTCACAGTCCGAAGCTTCCCGGCGACGCGACGCTTAATCTTCAGGAGGCCCTCTACCCCAGCAACCTCCGCGATCATCTCGTGGAGGGCGTCGAGACGACCGACCACAGTCATCAACCCATAGCTGTAGTGGCCCGCGGTGTCCATGCTCATGTGGAGGGGAAGGGTCCCAAGATCCAGACGGCGACATGAGCGATCTGTGTCGGAAAAGACCTTTCGCGCCACTGCGTTGAGCGCTAGTGCGCTATGAGTGGCGGCGGACTTGGCGTCGGTGGCCACCTTAAGGCGACGATCGACTTCGTCGATGCGGTCGGGAAGAGTCTGAGAGTCTGCTCAACCCAACCGGGATGAGGAAGTGCAGGCGCCGCGGGCGGAGATGCGGGCACCGCCATCAGTTCCACCGGCATTGCCGGCGGCGATGGAAACGGAGAAGGAGGTTTAGAGGACGTCGATGTCCTAGAGCGCTTCAGCGCGGGGCTACCCATTTGTGTGGCGACGGAGGTGTAGAGAAAGAGCGAGAGGTGGTCGACGGTGGCGGGGGGAGAAGTTTAGAGGCTAGGATCTAAGGAGTGGTGCGGCGGAGAAGCAAGAGGACGGTGATCCTTTATAGCGGGTCGTCGTCTAAGCGGGCGTGTCGAGATGATCGGACGCTAGAGGAAACCGCGCTTAATTATGAACCGGTCGGTGGCCCCGGTTTCCTCGAAACCGCGGTTTGCATCCTCTCGGTCCCAACAGCTCGACGCGTCCCATTAGGAGTAAATTTACACGCGGGGAAAAACAATTTTTTCGTTATATAAAAAAATCCGTCCGTACATGCCTAAGCCAACTTTGTGACCGTGCGTCCATGCCAGGGGACGCCTTGCAGCGAACATGGGCCTAGTCATGCATGCATTACCGAGGTTTGAGGTATATATATATGCATGCATGTTAGTGTTGTTAAACATGACCGAGGTGTTTTAATTCTAGCTATGTCTAACATGCACGGACCGCAAACATGATCAACCAATTACACTACGTAAGAAACCCAAATAGGAGACAACGATGGGCGACAGATCGGATGTCCATCGATCACAAAGTGATGCGAGACGCGCTTAAAGTCATTGTTTGTCTCCTTTAGCTTTGCAATTACAAATCGAGACGAGCTTCAAACCCTAAGATCTTTTATTTTTGTCCAATTTGCTCGGTTCACTTGTGACAGATTAACACATCACTAAACTTAGAGCACATTCACTTGATTGAAATCCAGAAATTCTAACACACCAGTATTCATTGACACGAATGAACACATATATATTACAAAACACAAGAAATATGTACAAGAAAAGAATTGAAGCTAAACATGTACAAGAACTCCTAAAACTACAAAAGAAATATGTACAAGAACTCCCAAAACTACTATGCCGGCCCCGCCTCCTCCGCCCTCTCCCCCAACTTCTCAAACCACGACAAGCGGTCCTCCTCATCCTCGTCGTCGTCGTCGTCGTGGTAGTGGTGGTCGCCGTCGTCGTCGTTGTCGTCATCGTCATCATCATCGTCATCATCATCGTCGTCTTCGTCCTCCTCCTCCTCCTCCTCCTCCTCCTCCTCCTCCTCATCCTCCTCCTCCTCCTCCTCCTCCTCCGGCGACGATGCAGCAGGAGAGTGGGCCGGCTGCTCCGGCTGAGCCGATTGCTCCGGCTGCACCGGTGGCTCCGGCTGCACCGGCGGTGGAACCCCGCCGTGACGGAAGTTCCTCTCCGTCGCCGCCACCAGGGCACTACGGCCCTCGGCGCCGAGCTCCTGGGCCATCATCCCGGACAAGATGTCCAGGCGATCGGCCACACCCGTGAGGGCATAGAGGTAGCGGCCAGTGGTATCCATTCCCGGAAACTCGGGAAGTGTACCAAGACCCAAGGCGTCCAAGGCCCAAGACGTACTGTTGTACGCCTCTCGTGCCATAATGAGGCACTGGTCATCGTTCACCCTCTCGGGGGAGCTGCAGCATATCCGCTTGCAGGGTGGCTGCCTCGGCGGGCTAGGAGGCAGAAGGTTGGCCATGGCTGTGGTGGTTCGTCGGCGCCGGGCTAGGAGGTAGACGATGGAAGAATAAGAAAGGAGTGCAAAAGTTATGTGCTTGTACATAACCGACGACGTGCCTATATGGTGTGTGCGGAGTAGACGAGGGAGCAGTTCGTTTCCCGCACATTGAACTCTTTGCAGACCTCGTGCGGCGCAATTAAACCACTGTGGAAGACGATCTTCAGAGATCCTTCCATCTCTCTTGTGGAACCGAATCCCCTGTAGTATTGCAGGTGCATTAGAGGTCACTGACATGCGGGCCCTATGCTCTGTGGGACCCACATGTCAGTGACTTCTAATGCACCTGCAGTACTGCAGGGGATTTCAGTATCCATGTGGAACGTCGCGCACGCGTCCCTGCACCATGGCTTCTTAACTTCTCCGCAGACCTCGTGCGGCGCGTCAGTTACTTGGCGCACTGGAAAGGCTAGCGGCGAGATCTCTCGGCACGAGGAAGAAAGGGTCTGTGATGTTGGTTTTCTTGTTTCGTGATGTTATTTTTCTTGTTTTGTAGTAGTATTGTTTTATGTTAATGAACTCAATGTCATTGTTCCTCTATGAAGACCTTTTACCGTAGCCGGTTTCTACCATAACAGTAACCGCCTGAGATAATTAGGTTATCACAGATGGTTCTTTACTTGTATCTAGCCGTCTTTGATAATTGTTTTTCACAGACATGCCTAGCCATTGGTTAATAACCGCCTATAATAAGGTATAACCTATGCAGTACTACTGCTGTTATTTCTAATTTCCAGGTCAATTCAATATAATCACAGAACAAAAGTCAAAAATATCATCACAGAACAAAAGTCAACAATATTATCATCACAGAAGTCAATTTCACTAAAACAATATACATATGTACAAGTTACAGATACAATTCATCTCAAAGTTTACAAGTTTTCACTAAAAACTGTTTCTATTGGTATAGTCGCAAAGTTCTGGCACATCAGCTGTTGCACCATCCTCATCAAAGAACTCCCCTCTTTTGTGCAAAATTTTGTGACGAATGAATTGACAGAGTTCAGCAGCAATCCTGTCAGCTCCTCCACTAGGAATACTTCTACAAACCGGCCATTCTTCATTCAGATTCTTCGTGTGCTGCAATATAACACATAACAAGGTTTAGAATGTATTGGTTTGAACAATCTCAAAGTATAGATCAAAGTGAGAGTATACAGGAATTTATTTGGTATTTTTGGAGCAGTTGTAATATGAGCAATTGAATTTTGAAGTTGGAATCAAAAAATTAAAATAATGTTTCTCGTAATATTGAACAACAGAGAATATAAGTATTAAACTATGCTAGTTACAATGAAAATGTAACACAAAAGTAAGAAAATAAGGTATTGACATTAAGGATAACTTACATCCTCACGATTCACTCTATATACGCCGGCGGTACGAAGATGCTCGCATACATAATACCCGCATAAGACACTCCCAGCAGACTGCTTTGGACAAGCATAATACGTTTTAATGTCCAATGCATTCATATTGGAAGGTCTCTCACCGCCAAGCCGTTCCGCGTAAAACCACCAAGCGCTGTAATACAAGAAATGTCATATAAAACTTGTCAACACATTCTAAATGTGCGTAAATTAAAATTATTGAATAAACGTACGATTTCAAAATGGAAAGAAAATCTTTGTAACGATCTGGTGAGAAATCGGCCGAGTCCAAGACTGTTGCCATTCCCTGCGTTGGCTTGATGAAGATCATTATGTAGTGATTACTGCAAACATACAAACACACGTGTTAACAATTACCAATAATTGCTATTTCAATGTCATGTGTCGAACTTACTCAAAGTGGTATGGAGCCTTTACGAGGTCCTTGCCGTCTCTGACAAAGTTAAACATCGCATGTCCTATGTAAGCTGCAACTTCTGTCCTTTTATCCTTCTTAAGTTTTGCGATTGCTTTTTCAAAATCTTTTCTTTTCATGTGTTTGAACTGTGCTGAGTCTTGATCCACCTGGACGTCGAATAGCACCTTTGCAATCCTAGTAGGGTCAAGGATACCTGTCTTGCGCTCCAACTTTTCATTATCCATGTATTGCATCCTATTGAAGAAGTCCAGAATTGTTATAATCTCATGAAATGCGTATGCGTGTAGTAAGAAAAGCAAATACAAAATATTAGAGCATTTACAAGCACCAGACGAGCAGCAGGTTGATTTTGAGCATGCCCCGATAGAAAAGGGCATGCAGCTCTTCAAATAAAATGACTCGTCTATCCACTCCAGTGCTCTAGAATGCTTCTTTTGGAATACGAAATGTGACGCAATTAAGACCATATTTTGTGCTGGCAAGGATGTACCACTCATGCATTCTTCTGAGCTGGACGGGTTGTTTGCTAAGTTGTACGGATGTCATGAACGGCTTCCCATTCTTAAATTCAGGAGGAACATCCTCAAGCTTGTATATTGGAACTCCTGGTTTAACTAAAGCCGTCCGCCAATTATACATGACACCGTCTTCTTCCCACTCCTCGATATCTCCTAATGATGGCTCATGAGAAGAACGAGATGCACTCGATTTTATAATATTTTCCTTCATGGTTTCCAAATATTTTGACACTTCTGATGAAGGTTTCTTATTTTCGTATGAGGTAACTTTTATAGGCACTGAAGATCGAGTAGTCGTCGGAAGTTGGACACTGGCTTGTTGTTGAACCTGTTGTTCAACTGATTGCTCTTTACTCCCAGCAGTTGGCTCTAGTACTACTTCAAGCTATTGCTCAACTGGTTGCTCTTTACTAGCAACAGCTTGCTCTGGTACTGCTTGAAGCTGTTGTCCAACTTGTTGCTCTTGGATATCATCCTTGCTGAGACATAGGGGGAGTGGATCTTCCTGGACTGGGAGTGGATCTTCATGCACTTTCACCTTAGAAGATGGGGTTGCAGTATTTGGAGATGCGACGGGGCTAGAAATTGGCTCATCGTCCAACAAGATATCGCGTCAGTGCCGAAGGATTAATTGGTTGACAGCCTGCCCCAGAGTCGCGATCCCCTCAGGTGTGACGTGGTCTATTTCATAATCTTCATAATCATTATCAATGATCTGAAGAACTTGCACCACAGCATAATACAATGGAAGTGGATTCCCGTTGAAGTCACGATCAGGCTTTGCCATAGCAGTGGCAACCTGTTTGGTTTTGTTCCCTGCTCTGCCTATCGGGACAAGAAGACGACAATATTTATCGTTAGCAATATCATCGACACGGAACTTATGGGTTGACCCTGAGCCTGGCACGGAACCAACGCTGCTAGGGTAGGCAGTTGGAGATACTAGTTGCTCCTTTTGCACCGGAACCATCATTGTACTTGGTGCCACTAATTGTCCCAATTGTCTAAGTTGTTCCATTATTTCTTGCATATTTTCTTTGACCTTTTGAGCAATCGTTTCATCAAGTGTTTTCTTAAACTTCTCACGTCTTCTATATGTGTCTTTATCTTTAGGGAAACCATCTAGCCAAGACATTTGAGAAGAGACCGCTCGAACCCGTCCGCTGTGTTCAAGGTTTCCTAAGATAGTAGTAAGTTGGTCATTCTCCCTCTTCGGCTTGAAGAGACCCTTCTGTTGCTTTTCAATTACTTCTTTCATTTTATCCTCTACTTCATTCAGAGAGTCGGGCTTTTCAAGTTTGCCTTCGCTGGTCAAACCTGACCGAGCAAAGACCCAGCGTTGAGTTCGCTCATCACACCCTTCTAATGGGTGAGGATTGCCCTTACTGGTAATTTCATCTAATATCTTATTCCATTTCTAGACTTTGGGGGCATATCCGGCAGACCCCAAGCGATGATGGTATTTGTTCTTTTTTGCAAGCTCTAACCTAGTTGCACTTAGAGCTTTAGCATCAGGTGTGCTCTTTTGACGAACAAACTCTTGCCACTGAGCTTGTGTGATTTTTCCCATCTTCCTCGGGCTAGGGACCTTATCGGCCTTAACATGAGCATTCATTTCACTCTTCCAGCATCGAAACTTCTTGCCGCAAGAGACCATGTTGCTTTCTTTATAGCTTCTTCTGTGCCTTTCGGGAACTTGAATTGTTTCTTTATCCTTTGCCAGAACTCATTCTTGGTCTGCTCGGGTAATTTCCTCCAATTCTCGGTTGTGATCAGCACAACCTCCCTAACAAGAAAACCGCATGCATTAAGGTACTTGGTAACTGAATCCAGTGGTTCTTGGGGAAGCCCACCTGGACTGACCCTTGTTATGTACATGATGCGGTCCAATGGACCCTTATTGGGACCTCGTTGCCCTCGTTTCTGCTTGAGTGAAGTTGAGGATTCATCCATTGGAGAACCTTCTGCGGTTTTAGGAGCCGAGGTCACCTCATTGTCTTCGCGATTAATCTAGGTAGAAAAAAATTATAAGACTTCGTATACTTGACAACCAACATTAACTTGAACTGCTGAAGTTAAGATTCGTGATCCATACCTCGTCGGCAGGATCATATTCCGGGTCTAGATCCACTGAAGTCTTTTTAATTTTTATATTTGGAAAAGGATCCGATGGACTGTGATAGGAGCCTGAACTGCTGGAGTTAGTAAACTCCATATTGTCTTCTTTATTGTTACTACCAGGACCAGTCTTCTTAGGGCTTTCCATGCTAGAACTAATAAGACAAAAAATCTAATAAATGACATATTAACTCTACATGAAGTGTTGCATGAAGAAAAAGATGGAAGCATCCTAGGATTTGATAAGGCATTCTAGGGTTTAAGGCGACTGACCAAAAGGTTCCTATACATTGTGAGGGTGATAAGCATGTTAAAGTTGCTCACCAGCAATGGCAATTTTATCTTCTTATTCTAAATAGGCTAGCTTCGTTCAGAGTGGCGACCACGTTCTTGAGGTTTACTAGGCGGCGCCTAGCTCCAGACCTATAACTGATCAAGTAAGGGACAAAAAGCAAATCCTCCAGCCTTTTTCTAGTATCAAGAATCGCAAAGTGTGGCACTTGGATTTGGATGGTGAGGTGAGGCGAGGCGAGGTAGCTGCAGGCGAGAAGAGACACTCTTTTTCAGCGATGAGGGCGTACCTGGAAGTGACTAGAGCGAAGCTCGGCGACGACGGCAAAGCTCGGCGGCCTACCTGGAAGTGACGAGGGCGAACACTTGGCTGCCGAGGGTATATATAAACTCCAATTTTCTCAGGCGGATTTTAAGTACCGACCGTCTGAGAAGATGGTTACCTCAGGCGGGTTTTACTTACCAACCGCCTGAGAAGATAAAATTATCTTAGGCGGTTGGTTAGTAACATCCGAGATAAACATCTTCTCAGGCGGTTATTAAGTACCAACCATCTATGAAGATATTTACTTCTTCTTAATTAATATTCTTGATTAAATGTGGGTCCTTTTAAAAGGCAAAATTCCACTTTCTTGTAATATTATTGATATGTAAAGGTTACCATTAAATTTCACTTCATAAATCATTTGAAATTGGTCAGAATATAAAAAACATACAACAAATGCTATTTTTCATTTTTCTACCTCGTTGAACATAATCTTTTTTCATTTATTTTTTCAGCGGACACTTTTACTCATCATACCAACCTCTATTAATTTTTTCAGATTTTTTTAAATTTTTTTGAATAATGTGTGTTCATAATTTGATGAACGCCTACATAGAGACCCCTCACCAACCTCCTGTGAAGACGTATCGACGACCGTGCACGACCTTTCTTTTCCCTGAGGCGCGACCTTTCAATGCGCGGTAAACCAACTGCTCCATCTTCCACTCCGTGCGGCCTTAAAGACGCGCTATCACCCGTTAGTTCTACACAAGCGCGTCGCTCACTTTGAATCCTCTTCTTTTCTTCGTCTTCCTCCGCTCTGACGACCCAACACCACTATGGCCGACCTTCCGCCGCCAAGCCCTCCGAAGGAGCCACCTTGCAAGAAACTATGTTGCAGCTCCCCCGAGAGGTTCAACACCCAGCAGCGCCTCCTCATGGCGCGAGAGGCGTACAACAATACGTCTCGTGCCATGAGTGCCTTGGGGCTGGGTATCCTTCCAGAGTATACTGGAATGGGTACCATCGGCCACTACCTCTACGCCCTCACGGGGGTGGCTGATCGTCTTGACATTCTGTTAGCAACGATGGCCCAGGTTCTTGGGCCCGAGGGCCGCAGAACGCTGGTGGAGGCGACGGCTAGCAACCTCGGGGTTGCACCTCCAGTGTAGCCAGTGCAGCCGGTGCAACCGGCCCCTATTGCACTGGCGCCGGAGGACGAGGAGGAGGAAGAGGAGTAGGAGTAGGAGTAGGATTTAATTAGTTTTTCTTTGTTGTTTTTAGTTGCTTCTGTTTTGTAAATATTGTTAATGAATGAAATCTATCTTTGTTCATCTATGTGACTGAATATTACTTGTGTATCTTGTGTTCTTTTGCGAGATGCTTGATTGAATATTGTTAATGAATGAGTATCTTGTGTGTTCTTCAACTGTGTGAATGAATGAATGTGTAGTGTGTTCATCGTGTTCCTCAGACTCGGGTATCATAAGGTAATTATCTTAGGCGGTTGATAATTCAAACTCGTCTTAGAAGAAGATTATCTCGGGCGATTGGTAAGTAATACCCAACTGAGATAAACATCTCAGAAGGTTATTAAGTACCTACCGCCTGTGAAGATATTTACTTCTTCTTAATTAATATTCTTGATTAAATGTGGGTCCTTTAAAAAGGCAACATTCCACTTTCTTGTTATAATATTGATAAGTAAATGTTACCATTAAATTTCACTTCATAAATCTTTTGAAATCGGTTAGAACATAAAAAACATACAACAAATGATATTTTTCATTTTTCTACCTTGATGAATATAATGCCTTTTTCATTTATTTTTCAGTGGACATTTTTACTCATCATACCAACCTCTATGAATTTTTTCAGATTTTATTAAATTTTTTTGAATCAATTTGTGTTCATAATTTGATGAATGCCTCATATGTATATGAGCATTTAGTTAGAATGATGGATAATTTTAAGTTTGACATGTTGGAATGCTTTTAAAAAAATTAACAAAATTCATACATGTATAAATGATACAAATATGTTCATACAAACAAATTTGAGTGAACGATCTTTTTTTACGAGATACACAAATGTGAATAATATGTGAGTAGAAATTAATTTGATATTTACCAAAACATTACAATGTCAGCTATACAAGTTTTAAATTTTTTGTTCATGTGGTAGATGTTAATTTAATACAAATGTAGAAGAAAAATCATATAATTTGGACACAATTTGCAGAATCTAAACATGTTTGAGTATTTATATTGGAATCTAAATAAAAAAGAAGCAATGGGATAAGGAAACTGAAGAACAGTATCGGGCATTATCTCAGACGGTTGGTAAGTAATACCCGACTGAGATAAAAATCTTCCTTGACGGTTATTAAGTACCAACCGTCTGTGAAGATATTTACTTCTTCTTAATTAATATTCTTGATTAAATGTGGGTCCTTTAAAAAGACAACATTCCACTTTCTTGTAATAATATTTATAAGTAAAGGTTACCATTAAATTTCACTTCATAAATCTTTTGAAATCGGTTAGAACATAAAAAACATACAACAAATGATATTTTTCATTTTTCTACCTTGATGAATGTAATGCCTTTTTCATTTATTTTTCAGTGGACATTTTTACTCATCATACCAACCTCTATGATTTTGTTCAGATTTTTTAAAATTTTTTTGAATCAATGTGTGTTCATAATTTGATGAATGCCTCATATGTATATGAGCATTTAGTTAGAATGATGGATAATTTGAAGTTTGACATGTTGGAATGCTTTAAAAAAAATTAACAAAATTCACACATGTATAAATGATACAAATATGTTCATACAAACAAATTTGAGTGAAAGATCTTTTTTTTATGTGATACACAAATGTGAATAATATGTGAGTAGCAATTAATATGATATTTACCAAAACATTACAATGTCAGTTATACAAGTTTTAAAATTATTTGTTCATGCGGTAGATGTTGATTTTATACAAATGTAGAAGAAAGAATCATCGAATTTGGACACAATTTGCAGAATCTAAACATGTTTGAGTATTTATATTGGAATCTAAATAAAAAAGAAGCAAGGGATAAGGAAACCGAAGAACAGTATCGGGCATTATCTCAGGCGGATGGTAAGTAATACACGTATGAGATAAAAATCTTCCCTGACGGTTATTAAGTACCAACCGTTTTTGAAGATATTTACTTCTTTTTAATTAATATTCTTGATTAAATATCTTATCAGGCGGTTCGTAAGTAAAACCCGCCTGAGATAAACTTAAAAACCGCCTGTGAAAAACCGACGCCGAGACGGGGACCCCTCACCACACGCCCGCTATTAGACGACAACCCGCTATAAAGGCTCACCGTTCTCTTGCTTCTCCGCCGCACCGCTCCTTAGATCCTAGCCTCCAAACTTCTCCCCCGGCCACCGTCGACCACCTCTCGCTCTTTCTTTGTACCTCCATCGCCACACAAATGGGTAGCCCCCCGCCAAAGCGCTCTAGGGCATCGACGTCCTTCGAACCTCCTTCTCCGTTTCCATCGCCGCCGGCAATGCCGGTGGAACTGATGTTGGCGCCCGCATCTCCTCAGCCCGACTGGTTACAGGAGACTGTCCACCTCTTTACCGCCCGCATCGACGAATTAACGCGCCGAATTAAAGATGTCAAAGACGACGAGTCATCCACCGTCGAACATGCAAGAGCGCTGGACACAATGTCGCGGGATGTATTTAACAATACATCTCTCATCTGTCGCCGTCTGGGTCTTGGGAGGCTTCCCCAGCTCCCCAGCATGGACTCCGCCGGCTACTACTTGTTCGGGTTAAGCTTTGTGGCCGCTCATCTCAACGCCCTCCACGAGATGATTGCGGAGGTTGTTGGGGTACAGGGCCGCTGGAAGATTCTGCACAGCGTCGCCTGTAAGCTCGGTGTGGAGACGGAAGAGGAGTCGCCGCTGCCGTCCGAGGCGGGGGCGGAGCCGCCGGAGGATGCGTCAGCTGCGGCGCGTGCGGCGGCGGAGGTGGACGAGGCCTCCGAGTAGAATAGGATTAGGAGTAGTTTTGTTCTTGTTTCTACGTGTTTTTCGTCCATGTTTTCTTTACTCTTGTTTGTAATATATGTGTTAGTAGTATGTTAATGTAATATGTCTTTTATGTTCATGAACAATGTGTCTGATGTATTATCAAAAAAATCTCCTTTTATCGAAAAACATCTCCTTTAACGACGCCAAGTTTTAACCTTTAACCCACTTCGTGCGTGAATCGAAAAACATCTCCAGTCGTGATGTTGTGTTTCTCTTGTTTTTCTTTTTGATATTTTTTCTTTTCACGTTTTGTCATGTTGTTTTCTTTGATGCAAATGGGGCTAAACAAAAGACGAGCCGCATAGGGGAAACAAAACAAGTGCAACATTCATCAGAGACGAGCATGCATATATAGGAGAAACACATCAACATGCCTTATACAAGTCTATTTTATATACAGTACTCCCTTTGTTCACTTTTCATTGGTGTTGGGAGAACTAGGGGTAGCGCATCCAAAAGGGGATGGAGGGAATATAACCCATAGAGTACAATACGTTATGGCGGAACAGGTCATACTCGCGCTCAATCCTACAGTTCTCAGTACAGAAGACGGTCCACTCGTACCACCCTCGCCGGTCGCAGCGGGCAGGCCCCTGGTTCCCCCCTGTTGGGTAGCGGCAAAAGTAATCATCAATTTCGGGCAGTGCCACCGGCGGCGGTCCTGGAGGAGGCCTACACAGAAACCTCCAGCTCACGAAAACGTCGAGCCTCTGCATGGCTTGATTCTGACACCGGCAGCACTTCGTGTTGGTCCTCTTCATCGCGACGGACCCAGCCATGTTGTCGCCGACGTGGGCCTTGCCTCCGACCTGCCGGATGTACTCGAGGGCGTCGCGGTCCCCGCGGTCGGCGTCATAGTGTAGCATGGCGAGGACATAGGCCGCCACCTTGTGGCCGTTCGCGGCCGCCCGGGCAAGGAACTGGGTGCCCCGTTGCGCCTGCGCGCGACCGTATTTGAAGACGAGGTCGAACCCGGTGACGTAGCATGCATGAGGGTTGCCCACGTTGGACAGGCGCTCCACGAGGGCGTCGTAGCTCCCGTTCCCGTGCCGTTGGAACCACTCCCAGCTGCTCTCCCGCTCCAGCGCCACGCGCCTGCCCACGGCGGGATCACGGCACGCCGCGTGCATGGCCTAGCAGATGGCGCGCAGACTGGAGAGGTCTTCCATGGGCTGGGTGAAGGTTGCGGTGACCGACCCCGCGATCAGGACTGCAATATCGTGCGGCAAGGGGAACTCCATGGGCTTCGAAGGGAACCAATGAGGGCGCGCGCGACGGAGAGGAAGAGTACGCGCGGAGAAGAGGATGGTGTGTGTGGCGGAGTAGAGGATGGTGTGTCGTCTTACTACTCTTTATTAGTATGCGCGGAGAAGATGATGAGACGCCCGGTGATTTTTAGTACGCGCGGAGAAGAGGGATGGTGGTGTGTGGGCAGTTATTTCCAGCCAATTTTTTTTGTCCCAGCTCAACTTTTCTTTCACTGTATGGTCATGCCAGCTGTGTGCTCTGCACATTTTCAGCTATTGTCCTTTGTTGCCGTAGCAACTTGCTGGCATTGAATGGAAAGTGGGAGGATATGTATTGATGAAGGGTGTTAGGGTAAGTTTATGTGTTGACTAATGTGCGGTTTGAATCCTAAAAATTAGTTTTTCTTTGTTGTTTTTAGTTGCTTCTATTTTGTAAATATTGTTAATGAATGAAATCTATCTTTGTTCATCTATGTGACTGAATATTACTTGTGTATCTTGTGTTCTTTTGTGAGATGCGTGATTGAATATTGTTAATGAATGAGTATCTTGTGTGTTCTTCAACTGTGTGAATGAATGAATGTGTAGTGTGTTCATCGTGTTCCTCAGACTCGGGTATCATAAGGTAATTATCTTAGGCGGTTAGTAATTCAAACTCGTTTAAGAAGAAGATTATCTCAGGCGGTTGGTAAGTAATACCCGACTGAGATAAAAATCTTCCTCGACGGTTATTAAGTACCAACCGCCTGTGAAGATATTTACTTCTTCTTAATTAATATTCTTGATTAAATGTGGGTCCTTTAAAAAGGCAAATTTCCACTTTCTTGTAATATTATTGATAAGTAAAGGTTACCATTAAATTTCACTTCATAAATCTTTTGAAATCGGTCAGAACATAAAAAACATACAACAAATGATATTTTCATTTTTCTATCTTGATGAATATAATGCCTTTTCATTTATTTTTTCAGTGGACATTTTTACTCATCATACCAACCTCTATGAATTTTTCAGATTTTTGTAAATTTTTTTTAATCAATGTGTGTTCATAATTTGATGAATGCCTCATATGTATATGAGCATTTAGTTAGAATGATGGATAATTTGAACTTTGACATGTTGGACTGCTTTTAAAAAAATTAACAAAATTCATACATGTATAAATGATACAAATATGTTTATACAAACAAATTTGAGTGAGGGATCTTTTTTTTACGAGATACACAAATGTGAATAATATGTGAGTAGAAATTAATTTGATATTTACCAAAACATTACAATGTCAGCTATACAAGTTTTAAAATTTTTTGTTCAGGTGGTAGATGTTAATTTTATACAAATGTAGAAGAAAGAATCATATAATTTGGACACAATTTGCAGAATCTAAACATGTTTGAGTATTTATATTGGAATCTAAATCAAAAAGAAGCAAGGGATAAGGAAACTGAAGAACAGTACCGGGCATTATCTCAGACGGTTGGTAAGTAATACCCGACTGAGATAAAAATCTCCCTTGACGGTTATTAAGTACCAACCGCCTGTGAAGATATTTACTTCTTTTTAATTAATATTCTTGATTAAATGTGGGTTCTTTAAAAAGGCAAAATTCCACTTTCTTGTAATATTATTGATAAGTAAAGGTACCATTGAATTTCACTTCATAAATCTTTTGAAATCGGTCATAACATAAAAAACATACAACAAATGATATTTTTCATTTTTCTATCTTGATGAATATAATGCCTTTTTCATTTATTTTTTCAGTGGACATTTTTACTCATCATACCAACCTCTATGAATTTTTTAAGATTTTCTTAAATTTTTTTGAATCAATGCGTGTTCATAATTTGATGAATACCTCATATGTATATGAGCATTTAGTTAGAATGATGGATAATATGAAGTTTGACATGTTGGAATGCTTTTAAAAAAATTAAAAAAATTCATACATGTATAAATGATACAAATATGTTCATACAAACAAATTTGAGTGAAGGATCTGTTTTTTACGAGATACACAAATGTGAATAATATGTGAGTAGAAATTAATTTGATATTTACCAAAACATTACAATGTCAGCTATACAAGTTTTAAAATTTTTTGTTCAGGTGGTAGATGTTAATTTTATACAAATGTGGAATAAAGAATCATATAATTTGGACACAATTTGCAGAATCTAAACATGTTTGAGAATTTATATTGGAATCTAAATAAAAAAGAAGCAAGCGATAAGGAAACTTAAGAACAGTATCGGGCATTATCTCAGACGGTTGGTAAGTAATACCCGACTGAGATAAAAATATTCCTTGATGGTTATTAAGTATCAACCGTCTGTGAAGATATTTACTTCTTCTTAATTAATATTCTTGATTAAATGTGGGTCCTTTAAAAAGGCACAATTCCTCCTTGTCCCCAAACCGGTGGAATTGTCAGGAGATCGCCCGCAGCGGGCCCGCAAAGCGGTCTATAAAGTAGTAGTAACAGGAAAATGCAACAGGCCAGTAGCTAGGACTGGAAAGAAAAAAGTGAAGACAATACGAGGAAGAAAATGTTTGAAAAAAGGAAGGACAACCGAAATGTTAAACAGGAAATCTTTTCATGGAAATTAATCCAGTCGTAATCCTCTCAAACATAGGCTCCCTTTGAAGGATAGGATTTGTAAAGGATTTTTAGTTTCCATAGGAAACGTAACACATGAGCTAGGACACTTTGGTAGCCATACTAAAAGAGCTGCTTATCCGCCTCATCCACTTCCCCACGCCGCCGGTATAATCTCTTCGGCCGCGGGAAGGTGTCCCCCGAAAAGTTCGAGGACACCGAGGAGTGTCCGTCAGAAGAGTCGCTTGATGACGAGGAGGTCGGGGAGTTGGGGTGGACCGGCGGCGTATAGTCGTGGTAGTGATCCAGGTGGATGATGAGCTCCGTTGTGAGGCCGCCATGTCGGACCACTACGGCATGGTTTAAAGGTTCCGCCGGCTGCCCGCCGTCACTCCCAGTCCGGCCATCACTTCCTGCAAAGAAGGTGGCCATTTTGGCCCGAGGCAGGAGGCTTTGGTCTTTCATCCACCCAATGACCGTGCACAGGTCAGCACCCTCCTGGTGGTAAGTGGAAGCATCGAAGCGATCAAAGGGGAAGACGTCACCCATAACCTATATGATGCCCTCCGCAGACCAGACATGCAGAGGGAGGCTCTCGATGACAACCTGCATGTGGAAGAACCACCCGACGATCGGCACACCGATGCCAAAGATCCATGGCTGGAAGTAGTGGTAATCATCCGACATGGAGATGATTGCCGTCTCGATGGCGAGCTCCCGATAGTCATCACGGGTGAACCGCACCAGGAACTCACCATCCCCAAACGTGGACACGGTGAAAGCCCAATGCGGGATTTCAAGTTGGTGATGGATGGCCAGGGTGACCTCCATGGGCATCGCCTCGCTGCGACCTCCTCTGGGTCCCAGAACAGCTGCTTGGCGGCGCAAACGGATAAACTCTGTCGTTATGAGGCGGTTGTTGACCACCGTGCATTGTCCCTCATGAGGGCGCAGGGACGGTGAGCCTGCAGGTACCTTCTTGCATCTAACATGGTTGCGAGGCATGGCGCTGCGATAACAGAGGCAAAGGACTTCTCAGGCAACACACGGGAGCATGGATGGGAATCAGTCGGGAACATGACCCTGGAAGCAATAGGGGGGGGTGGTTTAAGAAGGCGAGGATGAAGAGGCCAAACATCGGAAGCAGAGTCCCTTGAGGATCTCACAAAAATCCGGTGATAGGACCGGACCTTTCGAGGCCTTCGGCTCTGTGCAAGCGTCATGAATGCACGAAGGCCCAACTTGAATATAAAGTGAATCAGTGCAGTTTCAGCCCACAAATAACAAGCGGCCCAGCTTTTTCGTCCTGCCTGCCTGCCTGCCCGCGGCGGGAAATTTTTGCCACGCCAAATGAAGAAGGAAAATAAGAAACAAAAATAATATTTTATTACGGTACCCTTCGACCCGCAACACTGGCCCCCTCTCCGCAACGCGCTTGTAGGAGCATCCGCCGGCCGCCACGATTGTAGGAGCATCCGCTGGCCGCCACGCTTGTAGGAGCATCCGCGGGCCGCCACTCTTGGAGGAGCACTCGCCGGCCGCCATGCTTGGAGGAGCATCCGCCGGCCGCCACGCTTGGAGGAGCATCCGCCGGCCGCTACGCTTGGAGGAGCATCTGCCGGCCGCCACGCTTGTAGGAGCATCTGCCGGCCGCCACTCTTGTAGGAGCATCCGCCGACCGCCAAGCTTGGAGGACCAACCGCCGGCCGCCACGCTTGGAGGAACATCCGCCGGCCGCCACGCTTGTAGGATAATCCGCTGGCCGCAGCGCGTGGAGTAACAACAGCTAGGTACAATTGCTCACAAAATGTGTTCTTGTAAATCTATCCTCTTATGGATAGGTTGATGGTTGATTGAATTGTAGGAAGCGATGTCAGAAGATAAGACATGGATGGGAAAAGACAGGCATACGAGGGAGTGGCAGGATGGAATGAAGTCATTTTTAAATTTTGCATTTCAGGGCACTCGTGAAGGAGGAACTATGCCTTGTCCTTGCACGAGATGTCGTAATATTTGCCACAAGACACGCAAGGGAGTTCATTTACACCTGCTCAGAAATGGGATGTTATTGGATTGTACTTGTTGGATACACCATGGAGAAATACGAGTTCAGGAAAATATTGCTGATGAATCAGCAAATAATGAGGAGATAATTTCTGATGATGGTGCTATGCAAAATATGTTGTCCAGTATACTTAGAGGCACTGATCATGGTGGTACTTCAGCAGATGTTGATGATCAAGAAAATGCTATAAACCAGCAGGAGCCAACTGGGGATGCAAAGAAATTCTATGACTTATTAACTAATGCCAAAAAGGAGTTGTATCTAGGTTGTTCGCAGCTGACCCAATTATCCTACATTGTCAGGTTCTACTAGATAAAGTGTTTAACTGGTATGAGCAAAGTAGCTTGTAAGATGTTTCTTGAACTATTCTCATTTGCGCTTCCAAAGGGTCACTGCATTCCTAATACACTTGATAAACTTCAGAAGGTTGTTCGTGACCTCGGGCTGGACTACCAAAAGATCGATGCATGTGTCAATGACTGTTTGTTATTCCGGAAGGACTATTCTCTACTAAATATTTGCCCAAAATGTGGTGAATTAAGATGGAAAAATAGTACTGCTTGGGATGCAAGAGAGGCTTTACCTTGTGGAAAATCCAAGAAGCTTGTAGCACGCAAGGTTCTACGTTACTTCCCTCTTATTCCCCGTCTACAAAGGTTTTATATTGGAGAATCAACGGCATCAAACATGCGCTGGCACAAAGAAGGTCGTAATGATGATGGAATATTACGCCATCCCGTCGATTCGAAAGCATGGAAGCATTTTGATAGCATTCACCCAAATTTCTCATCTGATCCTCGCAACATAAGACTTGGGCTAGCATCTGATGGTTTGAATCCTTTTTGAGTATTGAATGTTTCTTACAGTACATGGCCTGTGATTCTAATCCCTTATAATCTACCACCTTGGTTGTGTATGAAGTAGTCTTATTGGGTGATGTCAATGATAATTCCTGGGCCAAAGTCACCTGGAAACAACATTGATGTGTATCTGCAGCCTTTGATTGATGAGCTACTGAAATTATGGTCTGATGGTGTTGAAACATATGACAGTTTAAAGAAAGAGACATTTTTCATGTGAGCTTCTTTATTGTGGACAATAAATGGTTTTCCATCATATGCCATGCTATGTGGATGGAGCACAAAAGGGAAGCTAGCATGTCCATACTGCCATATAAACACTGACGCCTTCTGGTTGAAATATGGACGAAAGCATTGTTACATGGGTCATCGTCGTTTCCTACCTCAGGATCACAGATGGCACCGAAACAAAGGTTCTTTCAACAATAAGGCAGAGAATAGAGATGCTCCAACATCACTCTCTGGTGACGAAGTACTCCAACAATACGAGTGTTTTGATCAAGTGAGTTTTGGACCGATGAATAATAAGAGAAAGCACATCGAGGAAAATAGATGGCATAATTGGAAGAAGAAAAGTATATTTTTCGACCTCCCTTATTGGAAGACATTGCTAATAAGGCGTAACTTGGATGTCATGCACATTGAGAAGAACATTTGTGATAGCATATTGGGGACATTCCTTGCTATGGATGGTAAAACAAAAGATAGTCTACAAGCTCGTCTTGATATGAAGGATATGGGTATACAGCCAGATCAACATCCGAAGTTCATAAAGAGCAAGTACACATTCCCACCAGCATTATATACTTTGGGCGAAGATGAGAAGACCACCTTGTGCAAGTTTTTGGGAATGTGAATGTGCCCAATGGTTATGCCTCAAACATCAAGAGATGTGTGGACATAAAAGCATGTAAGGTATCGGGTCTAAAAACTCATGACTGCCATATTATATTTCAGAAGCTCCTTCCTATTGCAATACGTAACATATTGCCTGAAAAGGTTGTTGCACCTTTAATTGAGTTTAGCACATTCTTTTCTGGAATTTGTTCTAAACAATTGGTGGAACCAGATTTGGACAAGATGAGCAAACAAATTCCTGAAACAATTTGTAAGCTTGAGATGTTGTTTCCTCCCGCTTTCTTTGATATCATGGTACATCTTCCAACCCATCTTGCCAAAGAAGCACGGTTGGGTGGACCTGTTTCTTACAGATGGATGTATCCAATTGAGAAGTACCTTGGTACATTGAAGAGGTATGTACGTAACAAAGCTCACCCGGAGGGTTCTATAGTTGAGGGATATATTGCCGAAGAGTGTATGACGTTTTGTAGTCAGTTTTTGGATAACATCAGCACCAAGCATAATAGGCCAGAACGTCATGAAGCTGCAGCTACAAATGAACCTTCTGTTGATAATTCTAACATATTTACAGAAGTTGATAATTCTAAAAAAGGGTATAAATGGGACCAACTTACTATGGTGGAACTACATAACATCAGGCATTATCTTATTACTAACGTTAAAGAGGCCGCTCCATGGATCAAGTAATAACGTATAAATCAGATGTTGTATACTATATATATGGCTTATTGTAGATGGCTAATTTAATTTTGTACCCTTTTCAGTGAGCATATTGAAGAGCTGAAAAAGATTCATTCTCATGATGTTGATAAATGCCATAGAGATGAGTTTGTTGATTGGTTTCAGAAACGAGTAAGTACATGCAAGTTTGCACTTTGATGAAATATTGAACAAATATGTGTTCTGAAATTGGTTTGTCATCGATAACCCCTGTTATGCTAATGTGTATAGATTACGACATTACACAAAGAAGGCAAAGCAACCGATTATATGTATGCATTATCTAGAGGACCTGATCGCCGGGCACATTTTTTAGTCAGTTATTCATCAATGGCTTCTTCTTTCGAACTGCAGATGTGGAAAAAGATTTACGGACCCAAAATAGTGGTATTGTTGTTCGGGGCACTGATCATGATTGGTTTGGAGTAATCAAGAAAATCATTGTTGTTGATTTTGAAAAAAAAACAAGAGGTTCTGTTATTTCAGTGTGAATGGTTTGATCGGCCTTTTGGAAGCAGTCAGAACCAAAGCAGAGGCTACAAAAAGGATCAATACGGAATGATAGATGTTGACACTACTCTGTTTCGATTCCAGTATGAGCCTTACATTCTAGCCACCCAAGCAGAACGAGTTTTTTATGTTCCAAGCGTGAAGCATCCTAAATGGGCTACAGTTGTTAAAACGAAGGCACATAACCTTTTTGCCATGCCCCCTGGAGACGGTGAAAATAATGTGACTGAGACGATGGAGGCTGAGACATTTCATGATGATCTGCTTACTGATGATATCAATAATGAGGATACGACCGCATGGGCTAGGAATGACATTGAGGGAGCCAGCGGCGATGCTTCCACTCTTATAATGACAACGTCAGGTGATCGATTTGAGGTAGATGGAGTTGCATCAGAAAATGAAGACGACGACGACGACCATACATATACCAATGATGGTCATGTAGCTCCATTGTGGGGGGACGACAGCGAAGATGATGATTTTTAGTATAATTAAGTACGTGACATGTAGCTCCACAATGAATTCATCCGTTCGAACCCGACATTTATTTTTCAGTTATTTATATTTGCTACCCGAAAAGTACCCGATACCCGATATTTCGGTCTTTTCAGTTCCAGTCTCGGTTTCATCGGTTTCGGTTTTTCGGTCTCGGTTTATTTGCCCACCCCTAATTTACGTAGTAGTAGCATATATATGGGATATACAGTATAAAACTTTTTCAAAGGGAATTCTTAGGTTTCGTCAAATCTATCTTTCAGATTTACGCAATTTTGATCTGTTTTAACAATACAAGAATTGTACTTTTAGATTCACCATGAAAAATATTTTCATAATATACAATCTAGTACTACATGTTATTGAAGTTAATAAATTCTATATAAATCATTTGTCAAAGGTAATTAGTTCGACCAAAACAGAAATAGAGTTGAGTTGGGGCGGAGGAAGTATTATACGTTGCTGTTTGCCGCATAAGGTTTCGTCCTTCGTTCAAGCCGTAGCCATTTGTACAGGCGGCTGATGCGACCGGGCGCACCGAGCTTACGTGCGCGCTAGTCACCGAGGCGCCTTAGACGCGCGCAGCACATGCGTTGAAATCACCTGCGGTACTTTTAAATCTGCGCGTTGGTATTCTCCCCCTCATATTTGTTGATGCGTTAATACCTGATGTTTTACATCGTTGAGTATGTTACGGATCATCAGCATCGTTAGTCCAGCACTGAGTCGTCAGGAGGCAAAAAGTAATGAACATCATTGATCAGCACTGCGCCGAGGAGAACGCGAAAATTGTTTGCTGATTCGTGGCAACAGATCCTAATGCAACGACTGTGTTCTGTGGCAATAATGCTGTAACGCCATGAACCAGTATTTCGTGGCAACACATCCTAATGCAACGATTCTGTTTCGTTGCATTATGGTCCAAATGCAACTGTTTGCTGATTCGTGGTAACATATCCTAATGCAACAACTGTGTTCTGTGGCAATAAAGTTGTAATGCCACGAACCAGTAATTCGTGGCAACAGATCCTAATGCAACGACTGTGTTCCGTGACAATAAAGCTGTAACGCCACTAACCAGTAATTCGTGGCAACAGATCCTAATGCAACGACTGTGTTCTGTGGCAATAAATTTGTAACGCCACGAACCAGTATTTTGTGGCAACACGTCCTAATGCAACGATTCTGTTTCATTGCATTACGGTCCAAATGCAACTGTTTGCTGATTCGTGGCAACAGATCCTAATGCAACGACTGTGTTCTATGGAAATAAAGTTGTAACGCCACGAACCAGTAATTCATGGCAACAGATCCTAATGCAACGACTGTATTCCGTGGCAATAAAGCTATAGCGCCACTAACCAGTACTTCGTGGCAACAGATCCTAATGCAACGACTGTGTTCCGTGACAATAAAGCTGTAACGCCACGAACCAGTATTCTGTGGCAACACATCCTAATGCAACGATTCTGTTTCATTGCATTACAGTTCAAATGCAACTGTTTACTGATTCGTGGCAACGAATCCTAATGCAATGACTGTGTTCCATGGCAATAAAGTTGTAACGCCACGAACCAGTATTTCGTGGCAACAGATTCTAATGCAATGACTGTGTTCCGTGGCAATAAAGCTGTAACACCACGAACCAGTAATTCGTGGCAACAGATCCTAATGCAACGATTGTGTTCCGTGGCAATAAAGTTGTAACGCCATGAACCAGTATTTCGTGGCAACACATCCTAATGCAACGATTCTGTTTTGTTGCATTACGGTCCAAATGCAACTGTTTGCTGACTCATGGCAACAGATCCTAATGCAATGACTGTGTTCCGTGGCAATAAAGCTGTAACGCCACAAACCAGTATTTTGTGCCAACAGATCCTAATGCAACGATTGTGTTCCATGGCAATAAAGCTGTAACGCCATGAACCAGTAATTTGTGGCAACAGATCCTAATGCAACGATTGTGTTTCGTGGCAATAAAGTTGTAACGCCACGAACCAGAGTATCGTGGCAACACATCCTAATGCAACGATTCTATTTCGTTGCATTACGGTCCAAATGCAACTGTTTGCTGATTCGTGGCAACAGATTCTAATGCAACGACTGTGTTCTGTGGCAATAAAGTTGTAATGCCACTAACCAGTAATTCGTGGCAACAGATCCTAATGCAACGGCTGTGTTCCATGGCAATAAAGTTGTAATGCCACGAACCAGTATTTCGTGGCAACAGATCCTAATGCAACGATTGTGTTCCGTGGCAATAAAGCTGTAACGCCACGAACCAGTAATTCGTGGCAACAAATCCTAATGCAACGACTGTTTTCCGTGGCAATAAAGTTGTAACACCACGAACCAGTATTTTGTGGCAACAGATCCTAATGCAACGATTGTGATCCGTTGCGTTAGCATCCTGACGCCACGAACTAGTGAATCATGGCAACAGATCCTAATCCAATGATTGTGTTCCGTGGCGATAGATCCTAGTGCCACGAACTAGTGAATCGTGGCAAAAAGCCAAGCTTACTTCAACGATTTAGTATTCATTGCAGTACAATCGTTGCAACAGGTCGGAATCCTTGTATTGTATGGTGGTTGCTTGATTTAGATCTAAGGACCGGTTCATGCGAGAATAAGTCAGGACTACAGTGCCACCACGAGGCCAAGTATGGATGCGGCGTAGCTAATTAATTAGGGTTTTTCTAGTGCTATTTGGACCATTAAGGATGCTCGGGGAAGGGGTAGTCGGTTTGGGTTTGTTGATGATTGGTGGGACTACCCTAGGATCCGAATGGCTCAAGATGGGCCCGTTGGTTGAAGATGTGCTTAGTTGGAGGCATCGCCACTGGTGAAACCTAAGTGAGGTCTAAATAGGCTAGTAATCCCTTTGTAAAGGCTATTTTGTGATCTCTTGGCCATACACCTATGGTAGTGTTTTGGCATAATGGAGGTTTTTCCTTAGTCGCCGACGGGTGATGAAATCACAAACACGTGGGTAAAGTGGTACAAACTCTGCAGAGTATTAAAACTATCATCATAGCCGTGCTCTCGGTTATGAGCACCTGGACAACTTCCATGATTAGAGGAAATATGGGATGGTTTGGTACTGGTTATGGCTAGTAATGGGTTAAATTTTGGTATTGGATATGATTAATGGTAATGATAAAATCTGGTATATGGATGATGGTAATGAAATATGAACTGGTATTATGATGATTATATGGTTTATGATGGGATTATTTCACATACATGTAATATATATTGCTTTTCAAATGTTTTAATGTACTTTTCAACACTTAGCCTTTATTATATTCGTCATTTGAATCAGCTACATGTCATACTTTCCACACTTGATGAGTACTACATGTACTCACCCTTGCAATTCCCCCACCAACAATGGCAGGTCCGGATTGGGAGTTTAATGATGATAATACGGAGTTCTAGGCCGTGTCTGCCGTCAGCTTTGCTTGTGGAGCTATTCAGAGCTGCGCTATACCCTATTTGCTTGCTGCTTAGTTGCTTAGTTTGCTCAGTTTAGTTTATTTCTGCTGCATTAGTTCAAACTTGTTATTAATATTCATTAGAGCTTGTATTCGAGGATGTTATAAATTGTGTAATAAAAGTGGTTAATTAATCTTGTTTTGTAGTAATTTTTTGTATATCCTTTTGTGAATGCACTCGTGTATGTGTGTTGAAGTCCTGGGCACACATATGCGTTCACTTGGTTCATTTTCGGAACCAGGTGTCACAAATTGGTATCAGAGCCACAGGTTGACCGTAGGACACGGTCTAGATAGAATGGACACTTTAAAGCACATAGGAGCACTCAGGAATCGATGAGTTTTGCTTAGTGTGTTGTTTGCTATGTATTGTTTGCTTGTGTGCTTAATAGAGGATTTTGGGGTGCTTTAGCATTGCCATGTCCACATAGGCTTGTATAGGTAGTTGTTTAGTTTCATATCCCTTGATGCATATAGTTAAGGACATTTTCTAAATTCTTACCTCATGCTTTTCTTCAGATGGTGAGGACTCGCAACCATAGGATAACAATGATGAGGGGGAAAACAATGGAGCACCTCAGAACAATAATAAACAAGATTCTGCCCAAGGAGCTATCAACCTTGAGCAGCTATTGGTGATGCAAAATCAGCTCATGTAGACCATGATACAAACTATGGGACAACTGCAGGTTGGTAACATCAACAGTCAGCCCCACATGCCTCCACCCCCACCTCCACCTCCTCATAACCGGTTGGGAGAGTTTATGAGGACTAGGCCACCAACCTTTGCTCAAGCCGCTGACCCTATGGATGCTGATGATTGGCTCAAGTCTATGGAGAAGAAGCTAGCTATTGTCCAATGCAGTGACTGGGAGAAGGTGCTATTTTCGTCTCATCAACTGGTTGGAGCAGCTGCTGATTGGTGGGATTCCTTATGCAATGCTCATGAGAATCAAGAGAGGATTACTTGGGCCAAATTCAAGGAGAGTTTATGTTCTCATTATGTGTCAGAAAGAGTTATGATCTTGAAGAGGCAAGAATTTGAGAACTTGAGGCAAGGAAGATCGAGTGTGGGTGAATACCTCAATAAATTCACTCAACTTCAAGGTATGCGCCTGAGGATGTGAGTCGGGACAGCCGGAATCAATACTTGTTCATGAGGGGCTTGAACAATGAAATCCAAGTACAATTGCTGAATTGTGATTATGCAAACTTCCAAAAGCTTGTGGACAAAGCAATTGTGGTGGAGAACAAGGTCCGTGAGATGGAACAAGACACCAAGAGGAAGGCGCCATACCTAGGACAGCAACGAGGAAGTAATGTGCGCCCTCGCTTTGCACCACCCAATGTGCCTTACTACAACTCTTCTGCTCCTGTACAGTGCCCTGGTTATGCACCGCGCCCAACTCAGTTTGTGCAGCAGCGCCCTGTTATGCAAGCACTTAGGCCTCCAATGCCTTATGCACCTCGTGCCAACTTTCTTGGTGTCAATGCGCAGAATCAAGTCCGTCCAAATACTGGTGCAACAAAGAAGTACTATACTTGTGGAGAAGCTGGACACTTTGCACATCAATGTCCTAAGTCATGCCTTGGTCAAGGAAGCAATGCGCCGAGGCAAAACCCAATATCCAATGGAGGACAGCCGCAAGGGAACTGTGGATAGCAGAATTTTGCTCGTGGAAATGTGAACCATGTCTCTACGGAGGATGCTCAACAAGCGGATGACATGGAGATTGGTATGTTTCTCGCAAACTCCAACCCGACGACTATGTTATTTGGTTCTAGAGCATCGCATTCTTTCATTGCATCAAAATATGTTGCCAAGTATAGTTTGCCTATCTCTCATATGAAGTTTACTTTATTGGTTAAGTCTCCTGGAGGAGAGATGAGGACAAATATAGTATGTCCAAAAGTAAGCCTTAGAATAAGGGGGGTAGATTTCTTCGCCAACCTCATTGTTTTGGATTCTCAAGGATTGGACATTATACTTGGTATGGAATGGTTGAGGAAGCACAATGGAGTCATTGAATGTGCCACGAAGACGGTGAAGTTGACCAATGAGGAAGGGATCACCATAGAGTTTGAAGCATCTCAACACGCACTGAAGCAATTGGAGTTGAATCACATGGACAGTGCCGCAATTGAGGAGATTCTAGTGGTGTGCAAATTTTTGGATGTATTCCCAGATGAGTTTCCAGGTATGCCACCTAATCGAGACATTGAATTTGTTATTGATTTAATACCTGGAACTGCACCTATAGCTAAGAGGCCATATAGGATGCCTCCTAAGGAGTTAGCGGAGCTCAAGAAACTGATTCAAGAACAACTAGAGAAAGGTTTTATTTTCCCAAGTTCTTCACCTTGGGGAGCGTCCGTTCTATTTGTGGATAAGAAGGATGGATCCCAAAGGATGTGTGTGGATTAATGATCTCTCAATGAGGTGACCATCAAGAACAAGTATATTTTGCCACGCATAGAGGATTTGTTTGATCAGATGAAGGGTGATTGTGTCTTCTCCAAGATTGATTTGAGGTCGGGATACTTCCAAATGAAGATAAGACCGTCAGATATACCCAAGACAGCTTTTTGAACACGATATGGATCTTATGAGTACACCATGATGTCCTTTGGATTGACAAATGCACCTGCCTATTTTATGTACCTCATGAATAAGGTCTTCATGGAGTACTTGGATAAGTTTGTGGTGGTGTTCATTGATGACATTATGATCTACTCGAAGGATGAAAGGAACGTGAGGAACACTTGAGGCTTACATTGCAAAAATTAAGGGAGCATCAAATGTACGCCAAATTCAGCAAGTGCCAGTTTTGGTTGAAAGAGGTATCGTTTTTGGGTCATATCATCTTAGGAGGAGTAGTATTGGTTGACCCTGGAAAAGTGAGGGATGTGCTAAAGTGGGATCCACCGCAAACCATGAAGGAAATGAGGAGTTTTCTTGGAATGGTTGAATATTATTGTCGGTTCATCAAGGATTTCTCCAAGATAGCCAAGCCAATGACCGAGTTGCTAATGAAGGGGAAGGCTTTCCAATGGACTCAAGCTTGTCAAGAAAGTTTTGAGGAGTTGAAGAAAAGGTTAACAACAGCCCCAGTCTTGATATTGTCGGATGTGAGCAAAAGTTTTGATATTTAATGCGATGCATCAAGACAAGGACTTGGATATGTGCTTATGCAAGAAGGTCAAGTGGTAGCCTATGCATCAAGACAATTGAAGAAACATGAGAAAAATTACCCAACGCATGATTTGGAACTTGCAGCCGTGATACACGAGTTGAAGATTTGTAGACATTATATTCTTGGTCATAGGTGTGAAATTTACACGGATCATAAGAGTCTCAAGTACATATTCACACAAACGGATCTGAATTTGAGGCAGCGAAGATGGTTGGAGCTCATCAAGGATTATTATGTGGGAATTACTTATCACCCGGGGAAGGCTAATGTAGTGGCCGATGCTTTGAGTAGGAAAGGAGTAAGCCACCAGCTCACAGTTCGAGAGTTGCCACCCGAGTTATGTAAGGATTTTGAACGGTTGAATCTCGGATTCATCAATGAGATGGGGATAATGGAGTTAAATCCGGCCTTGGAGCAAGAATTTCGAGAGGGTAAAACAAAGGACGAGGAAATCCAGGAGATCAAGGAAAGGACCCAAGAGGGAAGAGAATTCAAGTTTGATGAGGATGATCATGGTACTTTATGGCTTGGGAAGAAGATTGTTGTGCCCAACGTGAATCATATTCAGGAGATAATACTAAAGGAGGCACATGACTCGCCATACTCAATTCATCCCGGTTGTACGAAGATGTATAAGGACTTGAAGACTTGTTATTGGTGGGCTAGCATGAAAAAGGACATAGCTGAATACGTAGACTTATGTGATGTGTGCCAACGAGTCAAGGCAGAACACCAAAGGCCAGCCGGATTATTGCAGCCATTAAAGATTCCAGAGTGGAAGTGGGAAGAGATTGGTATGGACTTTATAGTTGGATTGCCACGTACCCGGTCCGGTTGTGACTCAATTTGGGTATTTGTGGATAGGTTGACCAAGTCAACTCACTTCATCCCTGTCGAGACCAAGTATACTGCAATACAACTGGCAGACCTATGTATGCAGCATATTGTGTGCCGACATGGAGTTCCAAAGAGGATAGTTTCGGATAGAGGTTCTCAATTTACCTCCAGATTTTGGCAAAAATTGCATGAAGCATTGGGAACAAGGTTGAATTTCAACTCAGCATATCAGCCTCAAACGGATGGACAAACTGAGAGGATCAATCATATTTTGGAGGATATGCTAAGAGCTTGTGCTTTGAAGCATGGGAAGAGTTGGGAAAAGAGCTTGCCATATGAAGAGTTTTCATACAACAATAGTTACCAAGCAAGTTTGAAGATGTCACCATATGAAGCACTTTACGGAAGGAAGTGTAGGACACCTTTGTTCTGGAATGATACAGGAGAAACTCAAGTATTTGGTTCGGATGTGTTGCTAGAAGCGGAAAAACAAATATAGATTACTCGCGAAAACTTGAGGGTTACTCAATCGAGGCAAAAAGGCTATGCAGACAATAGGAGAATGAAACTAGCCTTTGAAGTGGGTGATTTTGTCTACCTCAAGGTGTCACCAGTGAGAGGTCATAAGAGGTTTAACATAAAAGGCAAGCTAGCACCTCAATACATTGGGCCATTCAATATTTTAGACAAAAGAGGAGAAGTAGCATATAAGTTGGAGATGCCAGCTCACTTATCGAAAGTTCATGATGTCTTTCATATTTCCCAGCCCAAGAAGTGTTTAAAGGTACTGGAAGAACAAGTGCCAATGGAAGAATTGGAATTAGAGACAGATTTGACTTATGCTGAGCAACCGGTCAAAATCTTAGAAACCAAGGAGAGGGTCACGAGAAACAAGGTTATTTGATGGTGCAAAGTTCAATGGAAGCATCACACAGAATCAGAAACAACATGGGAGTTGGAGGATGATCTCAAGAAGGAATTTCCCTATCTTTTCTCTTCCACGTCGAATCTCGAGGGCGAGATTCATTTTAAGGGGGGTAGGTTTGTAACACCCTCATTTTCATCTATCATGCATTGCATATATTCTAATACATGTTTAACATTAAGCAACAAAAAAATAAATAAGTTTAAAATGAATTTAGAGCAAAACCGCACTTAAGAATTATTAGAAGTGTGGACTAGTCCGATTTTCTCTCTGACCTTCGACGGACTAGTCTGTTTTTGCTGCGGACTAGTCTGTTTTTGCCTCTGGACAATTTTGGACTTGTCCGGTCCATTGCGGACCAGTCTGGTATTCCAGGAATCCTTGAAATTTTGCTAAGTCCCTGGACTTGTCCGGTATTCCAGCGGACTTGTCTGTTTTCCCCTCCAACTAAAGTCGGACTTGTCCGATTTTGGCCAGACTTGTCTGTTTTTCCCCTCTGGATAAGTTCGGACTTGTTCGATGTCCAGTCTGAACTTGTCCGATATCTCTGTATCTACTTTGGATTAGTCTGGCCCATTTTCGAACTTGTCTGGTAAATCGCTACTCCGAGTTGATCTTTGTTTTACGACTTACTTCTTGGGTTTTACAATAAGAGGGCCTAGGAACGTCGTGCCTAACAATTTAGAGCCCATGTGAGACTCCAAACCGATCCCTACTCATCCCAACTTGAAATCCACCCAACCCTAGCCCTCCACCTCTATATAAACAACCCCACCCCTTGGCTTGACATCTATTTGACACTTTTCAACCACACCCAAACCCTAGCTCGTGAATAACCGCCACCAAGGAGGGAGAAGGAGATCTAGAGCAAGAATAAGAAGAGGAGGAAACGAAAGAGGTTCAAGATCTCCATCAAGTTTTCTTTCTTCATCAACGATTCACCATCAAGTTCTTTATGAAACCTATATCGTCAAGATCCAAGTGTTGCCTCCAATACCCTTAATTCTTTGGAGTCTTGGACACCTGGCATACCTTCTACTTCCTCTTCCTTACGTGAATTCAACCCCAAATCTCCAGATTCACGTCGATCTAGAAAACCCTAGTTTGCTAGTTCCGCGAAGTGCGGACTAGTCCGATTTTCCTGATTAAATTGTGTTGAACTAATTCTAAAATTAGATCGAATCAACTCCAAACCTATGTAGACTTCTTAATAACCATTGTAATTGATTAATAAACATTATTAACAACTTATTAACTAGTTTCCTCCGCATTTGCATTAATCATGCATGTCATGTCATATTGAGTAATATTTGTGCACTCTTTGATTGTGTTTCTTGTCCTGTATGGTTATCGTGGGATTAGACGGATTTGCGCTAGAGAGTGTTGCGGAGGATCTCCAACACCAGGAGTTTGAAGTCTCCGATCCTAATCAAGCCCAAGAGCAAGGCAAGTGTCCTTGAACATATTGATCCTGTTGTGACAATAAATGTTTTGTTTGCAAAACTGCATGCTTGTGTCAATTTGTTGGGAAATCCTATGATAGGAAGTTTACTAGTTTTGTTTAACCACCTTTGTCACCTAGAATTCATGGTAGAGAGTTGGGAAGGGCTTTTTACCTTTTTGCTTTGCTTAATTAATTGGGATGAGAAAACAACTATACTATTTAATTATGCATTTATGAGATTATGGTTGATATGAACTGGTTAATATGATATGGTAATGGGTGATCTAAGCAAGCCTGGTATGTGGATGGGTTGTATGATATGGTGGTTGCTTGCTTTAGATCTAAGGACCGGTTCATGCGAGAATAAGCCAGGACTACAGTGCCACCACGAGGCCAAGTATGAGTGCGGTGTAGCTGATTAATTAGGGCTTTGCCAGTGCTATTTGGACCATTAAGGATGCTCGGGGAAGGGGTAGTCGGTTTGGGTTTGTTGATGATTGGTGGGACTGCCCTAGGATCTGAATGGCTCAAGATGGAGCCCTTGGTTGAAAATGTGCTCAGTTGGAGACACCGCCACTGGTGAAACCTCAGTGGGGTCTAAATAGGCTAGTAATCCCTTTGTAAAGGATATTTTATGATCTCTTGGCCATACACCTATGGTAGTGTTTTGGCATAATGGAGGTTTTTCTTTAGTCGTCGACGGGTGATGAAATCACTAACACGTGGGTAATGTGGTACAAACTCTGCAGAGTATTAGAACTATCACGATAGCGGTGCTCTCGGTTATGAGCACCTGGACAACTTCCATGATTAGAGGAAACATGGGATGGTTTGGTACTGGTTATGGCTGGTCATGGGTTAAATTTTGGTATTGGATATGATTAACGGTAATAATAAAATCTGGTATATGGATAGTGGTAATAAAATATGAACTGGTATTATGATGATTATATGGTTTATGATGGGCTTATTTCACATACATGTGATATATATTGCCTTTCAAATGTTTTAATGTACTTTTCAGCACTTAACCTTTATTATATTCGTCATTTGAATCAGCTACATGTCATACGTTCCACACTTGTTGGGTATGGGAGTACCGTCCCCCCGAATCTAGCATCTCGAGAGTCGGGGTGTCCGAACCCAGCGTTCTATAACTGCTTAGGACTCTTCTATACGCAGATAGAAGCAATCTTTAGACTTCCAAACACCTTAGAAACATATCCCGCATTCCTAAAACAACTCAAATTCGTGATCCACACGAAATCCTATCATAACCAACTCGATACTTTCCATACCGAGCCATAACCGACTCCACCGCAGCCAAAGTCATCAACCGATACGATCCTATCCTTCCAACCAGATCTTTCCATCCATAAACCATCTTCAGAACCATGTTGCCACGTCATGCACCGCATGCATACGTGCAAACACCTTTCTTCGACGTCCAGTAACCTTCATATGCACTGCTCTTGATTCAATCATTCTGCATGACCTCCTGACCCGCTCAACAACAATTCCTCCTGAATTTGGTTGTTGGAACCGCATCTCCTCCCTGAGAAGCCTTAGATCTTTAGGATAAGATCTTCCCGGGACCACCTGTCGGGCCCCAAGACCCCACTTGTAAGGCGTCCGGTCTTGGTTATAAAAGGTCCGGACCGCCACCGATACAAAGGATCAGACTCAGAATCCCCGATACACAAACACGCATACACACTCACCAACAATAAAATCTACCGTGGAGTAGGGTGTTACACTCCTTGCGGCTCAAACCACGTAAAAACCACTATCTCTAACTCCATCCGCTAGTACACTTGATTAAGACCTAAGTCCCGCCGAACAAAGAACCTTCGCGGGCTGCTTCTTAGCAGATCCGGGAGAAGTGTCGCTCTAACACTTCGACATTGGTGATACCAAATTTTAGTGTAGGATTTAGCCAACCAAAATTTAGCCAACATTGGTAAAGAAAATGAACTAACACAACACTAGGGATGGCAATTTTACCCGCGGGTTCGAGTACCCAACGGGTGCGGATACAGGTATAACATTTTACCCGCGGGTACAACCCGTACCCGACCCGATGTTTTGCGGGTACGGGTATGGGTTTTATATTTTACCCGCGAGTACCCGACGGGTTACCCAAAAAGCTTCATTTTGATCGGTCTAGTCTACCTCATATCTTACTTGCATCTTACTTTTTTTACTTTTCAGTCAGTCCAGCATTGACTTGGGACTGTACTGTGATGCGCACATTGGGAAGGAAGGAAAAAGCGTGGGGGGCACAAGCATATGGGAAAAGGGCAGAGCGGCACTGGCACAGGGCTTTGGGCGCGTCAAGAGAAAAGAGGCGGCGGAGCATGTTCGCGTCAGGATGGCAGGGGCGCAGCGCGCTGGGTGGCGTGCGCGTCAGGAAAATTAGAAAAGGGTGCGACGACAAGGCGCCTTTTGGCGCTTGTGCGTTGGGAAAAAGGGTGTGGACGGCTATGTGCGGTTGTTTAGTCTCACATCGCCTATGGAACATAGCTTCTACTCAAACGCGAGAATAAATGGAAGTCAGCTGCACGCTAAACTCAAAATTGTTGACTAATAACGGGTATCTGTCGGGTACCCGAAACCCATCCGAAACCCATCAGGTTCGGATTTGGGTACAAATTTTTACCCGCGGCTACAGGTCCGGGTATAAAAATTTACCCGATCATATTTTTTTTTCGGGTCGGGTTTTTACTCTACCCGACCCGTTCCCATCCCTACACAACACATTAGTGTATTAACTTGTCAAATTTTAGTTTCAATCCAAATACACTCATATTTTATCATCAACTACTAAATTTTAATAAAATAACTATTGACAACAATCTAAACACACCTATGGTCTCAGTGTCCAACATTGAAAAGCAGCCGCCGCAAGAGAAGGGATGAGTCAAAAAAGGGAAAGAGAACGGGGTGGGGGCTACGTGTGTGGATGGCCGCCTGCACCTGGGCCGCGGGACGGGATGGCAACACAACACCTCGTCTTGGTTCCCACTAGCAAATAAATGTAACAGAAAGTATCGCTTTTTTGCAGGTAACAGGAAGTATAGTTTGCATCAATTTCAAATTGTCAACAACATTTACGTCGCTCGAGCCACGGCGCCACTACTACGAAGTACTATACAGA
The DNA here is from genome assembly GCA_036927565.1 of Tuctoria greenei. Taxonomy (NCBI): domain Eukaryota; kingdom Viridiplantae; phylum Streptophyta; class Magnoliopsida; order Poales; family Poaceae; genus Tuctoria; species Tuctoria greenei. Next base: position 125,012,046 of record JAYESD010000006.1, read on the forward strand.
ATAATTCAAAAGGTTTTCTTCCATAATACCAACTGCAACTTTTCCACGTTGCTCCTCTTGCATAAAACCAACTTCCGTTATTTCTTTCTTTTTTGACTTTCTAATGTACTGAACAAGAATCCTATCTACCAAGTGGGATCACAAAAAGTACCCTGTGTAATTTCCTGTTCACGGAACACAGCTACATTTTAGAAAGGTCCTTCCTTGGAACATCATTGAGGTAACTTTTATGCAACCTTTGATCCATGATCATGTTAGGAATCTGCAGAGAAGTGGTTCATGTTTCAGCCAAGGGTTTCAGAAAACACAGACAAAATAGAAGCATATGCACATTCATTACCTTATCACCAAAGAAAATCTTCGAGTTATTGGCAATTGATTCGATGAACCTCAGCTCAAGATATTCAGGGGTAAGCTTAAGTCTATTAGCTTCTGCTTCCTTCAAGACCCTGGACAGTCCAAACCGAATGCAGTTAGTCAAAAAAATATAATTATGTTAATGAATAAAATAAATTTGAAAAAACGAATGGTAATGCTAGCCATGCCTGTAGTAGTTTGCATCAGCCAGTGCTTCCTCTCGTGAAAGAAACATTTCATTATCAATCTGTTGCTGCCTTTTGGAACTGTCCTTCTCCATCAGCTTCTGCTCCATGAGAATCTTGCTCACTTGTGCATTCTTCTCTGCTTCAGATAAAGCAATCTTCTTATGTGTTTCTGCCTCCTTCTCTGCTACTTTTTGCTTTTCAATGGTGATCAGTGCCTATGCATAGAAGATATTTATAAGCGTGCAGAATAAATGGATTCAAGTTGAACCAATGCAGATATCAATAACCATTGTGCTTTTTTGGCAGTACCAAAGCGAAATAATGCTCATTCCTGTTAGTACATAAGCTACGCATTTAATCTTCAAGCACGAGATCAGCCTCACAAATGCCTAATCTAATAGATCTGTAGTACCATCCTTTGCACAGTTGCATGATCTAATAAAGCATCACTGTCTTGACATGATACGACAAGATAAGGAAAGGTTTACAAGAGTTTGAAAGACATTGAAGAACACCATCAACAGAATGCAAAGGGCTGCCAGTTTCCAAAACATACACGATACAACAGGTGTTACAGCTAGAGATATGGTCTGCTCTAGGAAAAGATCTTGCTGAACAATAAACACAGAAGGAAAAAGTCAACTTTACTCCCCCGAACTATGGCCAAAGTCCGGATAACCCCGTGGGCTATCATTTGGTTTATTTTACACCCAACGTTGATTAATCTAGTTCATTTTACACCCTTAATCAGTTTGTTAATCCTGCTTTGCTGATGTGGACTGAGATTAGAGTGGGATTGAAGAGTGTGTCATATGACATGGCAAAGGTACGCCGACGTGGCCAATGAGCTGTACACAAGGGCAAGGCGTGAACTTTTTGTTACACCAGCATCCAAAATAAGTAGTGAAGGATATTAATATTTTTGCTTAGCACAGCTCACACACGTTGCTATACATCAAAAAAGCTTATTCGTCTGTCTGCTTGCTGCATGATAAACCTATATATCATTATCCATCTCACGAGCCCAGCCTTAGGATGAACTCACTCCTGGTTCTCACTTATTGTGTTCCAAACCAGAAAGAAGGATCGCACATAAGAAAATAAAGTTGGAATGAAAGTTGCACAAGACGGGCAGTACTAATGTACAACTAATAGCTTGATCACACATAAAAAAACAGCTAGAGAAGGTGTTCCGTTAGCTCAAGATCCGGCTGGAAAGTGCACTACTCCTTCCAGAAGCCGATCGACAGGGTAAAAGTGCAGAACATTTAGAATGAAGAAACAAGTGCATTACTCCTTCGAGATCACAAAGAGAGAACAAGGTGAACATGAAGCAAGCAATTCTTAAGCACAATCACCCTAATCACCCTAATCCCGGTCCACGTTAGCAAAGTGGGATTAACAAACTGATTAAGGGTGTAAAATAAACAAGATTAGCAAACGCTGGGTGTAAAATAAACCAAATGATAGTTCAGGGGGTTATCCGGACTTGGGCCATAGTTCAGCGGAGTAAAGTGGACCCTTTCCTAAACAGAATAGGTGTCATAACTGTCCTGAAATAACTAAAGCTACATGCTAGCAAAGTTCAATACTGAAAGGTACTCCCAAACACACATATGCATCTACTCCTAAGAGTAACCAGCTTCTTAAGCTTGTTAACATCATTTTTGCAACTTTTACATTTCAAGTTATGATATCACTAGGACCTCAGTTGTGCCCTCAATAATCAATAGTTGAACATATAAGTTAAGCAGTGTACATGAAGTGATGAACCATCTATGAATGTTCAAAGTCACCAGATGAGGTCCATACCTTTGTACGCTCCTCTTCCATAAGCTCAAAGTTTCTTCTGATACTACCAGGGATGTTTGGTTTAGTAACACGAACACTGATGATTTCAATGCCAGGAGCATAGCGTGTACAGTCCCTTTGAATAGCTTCTTTCATTGTTTCATCAATCTAACATAACGGAAGGACAGGTGACCATAAATGTGAAGTATGTTGCAAAGCTATACAAGAAAGAACAAATTTGGTTTTACTTGAAGAATTCCCTAAACCTGGTCAAACATGTCGATGTAAACTTGCTGCAAACTGTGAGCACTGCAGAACTGGTTTATCTCATGATGAATTTTGTCATATATCCATGTCTTGTCATAATGCACACCATAATTGAGTAGGGTTTCATGCACAAAATCTTTACGAAGGCGGTTCACAACCTACATGCATGAAAACGATCATGCAGCTCAGAAGAAAGCAGACAGTCATTGTAAAACAGAGTCATCGCTAGAAAAGCAATATAATAACCTCTATCTTGTCAAAGCTGATCATGACACCACCTTTTGTTCCACAAGGGATATCTCTAACCTGTTTTATCACAATGAAAAGCTTGAATACATTTCGACAACAAACTCAGATGTTTACCACAATGAGTGGCATAACAATATTTCTAACACAAACTCAAGAAACAAAGCAATACTTCAGCTGAAGAGTTGAAAACAAAAAAAAATGTGATCCAAACAAACAGATACAAACACCAGTTGGACTAAACTGTAATTTTAGTGGTCAAAAGGATGGCAAAACAAAGGGCAAGGAGTGGTATTCACTTGCCTGGTCTGTTTGAAGTGTAACTTGTATTGGCTCATATTGGGTAATCCAAGGCAGCTTAAAATGAAACCCTAGCAGAAGAGTAGAAAAATTGTGAATACACATCCAAACAAATGAAATCATGAACATTACAGCTAAAATGGTACCTGGAGGAGTGATTGTTTTCAAAAGAGCACCCCCTCTCCAATATACCCCAACATGCCCTTCAGGAACTTGATGGACTATACTTGACGGAATTGAGAGTGAAATCTGCATATTTAACAAAGGCGGGTCATTGAAAAGATTTCAGAGTTATGCTTCTATAGCCTTTGCACCAATAGAAAAATAATTTTGGAAGGGATGATGTTATTCCAAGTGCTGCCAGCTATTTATAGTATGGTTACAAGCATTTTATTTTTATCTAGGACTCTCCTTCCTAATTTAAACAGAAGCAGATCTAATCTACCCAAAACTAGGAGTCCTACTTTAATACATCAGGATTACACCCCGTGCACGGCCAGCCTGGTCTGCAACACATAAGGATTACACACGACACCAATAAAATTGGTATTTAGTGTGTAACTTTGATTCAGTTCATTTTTTCATTTTACAATAAAAGTCAATTCCATAATCTTGCTTTGTGTAACGTAGACCATTTTTTTAAATTTTTGGGTTGCTTTCTTAGTTGATATGTAAAGTTCAAGATGTTCCAATTCGAGGAGGATCAACCAGGGAGAAAAGTGCAACAAAAACAAGACCCTGCCAAATAAAAAAACGATAAACAGGCCCGTAGAGCCCATAGATCTAACCATTTTCTATAAAAGGAAGAAAAAACCTACAGGACTACAAGAGTGAAAAGTATAGAATTGAAACTAAAATTATGATTCCATTGGCAATAATGAGCCAAGATGGTATGTATGTTTCAGAGACAGTAATCAGCAATATCCAAAAGAGGTCCCCTAAAATTATAGAAATGTGAAAGTAACATAATCCATCTCATTATAGATACTGCAATTCACTACTGTATACGGCAACAGAAAAGGTGCAGAGCTCAATCATGTTGGAAACTTTTACACACTACTGATTTTCTCAAGTATCACACATCTAGTTATTTGAATTTTGAAGCACACATTGCAAACATCACTACATAAATAAGGGCACTGACCGAATCAGCAATCCCATCCCCAATGCACCAAAACTAAACCCCAGTAGACAGTAAACTACGTTCTTGCTTGGGATGTAATCTAGTCCCATGGTAATAATTCAGTTGTTAGGACACATCGACAAGTACAAGTAAATGTACCAAACAAAAGAATCAATAAGGTATCATTTGAGAGAATACACAAGTTTGGTGTTCAAACGTTGATAAACGGGTCCATACAGTCAATAGGTTCAGCACATTGTGTAAAAAGAATTATAAAAGGACGGATAAGAACCAGTTCCCAAGTAAAATGCGACTGATCAAGTGCTAACATGTTGACATTAGGGGAGTAAGCAATATCAAAAGGGCAAGGCACAGTTATTTGAATAAATGGGGCAAGTTAAAAGGGCAAAGATATCAACTAATATAGCAAATCAGCAAACATTAGCAAGTACCCCACTGCAGGATCACACCAGCAGAGGCTGAACCCCGCGCCACCCATCCGCTGATCAGGCAGTTGCGCGCCTGAGTCAAGCACGATCGGAGGAAATTAGAATGAGATTACAGATGCAGAGGATCTTCACCAGGACGAAGCAGATGCCGAGGAAGGCGACGACACCGAAGGCGAAGGGGTCGGAGCCGGGCGGGGGCTGCGGGCGGCCGAGCGGCTGCTGCTGGTGCTGGGAGGGGGTGCGCGGCATCGAAGGCCACGGCGACGGCGGCGAGCGATGCGCCTGCGGTGAGTCGACGACCTCGGACATCGCAAGGCCCGAGGGAGGTGAGGAGCCGGCGTGGTTGATTTAGGGTTGGGATGGCTTTGGCAGAGGAAACGGAGGAGGGAGGTCGTCGACCCTGCGACTGAGTCCCCGTCGTCGGGGGAGAACGACAAATACTCCCTCTATCACAAATATCGCAAAAAGAATGTCGTTTTTAGAACTAATTTTAGTTCTAAAAACGTCATCTTTTTTAGGATGGAAGGAGTACTGAACAGTAAGGTTTGACCGTTTGGTAAAACTTGTCAGATCCTTCTCTTCTCTTCTTTTTTTTTTCTTTTTCGCCTTAGAGAAGATATTTCTCATCCTTTTTTAACAATATAAACAAGCGGGAATTGAAGAGTTTTAGTTATTGTTATAAGTATAAATTTTGATGACTAATCCTACATTTAAGAAGAAGAATAATAAAAGAGTAAAGTCCATCAACAGTCTTTGAACTTATAAGGACGTGTCATCAAACTCTACAAACTTTTAAAATGCATATTTAAATCTATAAACTTGTTAAAGTGTATCACCTAAACAGGATCAACTCTATATTTTGGAGGGTCTTAGGGCAAAATAGAGAACATGAGCCCTATGACAAAGTATATATAACATCCAAACACAAAATTTTAGTTTGAAATATCTAACAAAATGTTAACACTTAATCTGTATTACGACGTAATGAGAAAAAATATTAAAATAAAATAAGTATTGTTCTGATGTAATGGATGATGATTATTACATATAAGAACTAAATTGTAATAACTTAATTGACAAGAATATTTTCAGTGTTACATAAATAAAGTTTTTCGGGCATTTCTAATGATATAATGTTGTTCAAGATATCCTCCTCAATACAGCGACTTCTGTGATTCAATAAATTGATTGTCTCAATTTTTAATATTTATTTTCGCAACATCAGATAGCTACTTCTTTTCGCAGCATCAGACAACTATTTTTCACGCCGAGCGTCGCCTATACATGTGCCTGCACAAAAAGATTAGTTGATGAAGCAATAAGCAAACGCAGCCGTGGCTGGTGCCTGGTAGTCTACTAGTGGTGGACCCATAAGCTACAGAGGCTAGGGCACAGGGGCAAAGTAAAAGCTGATGGGCTGTGACGTTGGTCGCGGGATTGGGAGGCTCTCTACTCATTGGTATGTATGCAGTTCAGTTGACTGTATAGACAACTCATTCTTTTTAAGTTCAACAACAAATACACCATATACATATATACAACAATTTGGGCCTCTCCCCGGCCTGGGTTCTAGGCGGGCGCACCTCCCGCCTAGTCCAGAGTATGGCCTGCATTTAGATTCAAAATTCCGAAAATACTTTTATGACCATTGACATAATAGTCAATTGAGCTTTATTTTCTATATTTGTTCTCTCATCAAATGAATGTTGTTAACCTTCAATATGAATTATGATAACAATGTTGATTTGAGTAGAGAATAAAAACAAAAAATAAAGCTCAAGTAATAGTTATGTCAATAGCCATAGGGCATTTTTGATACTTTGAAAGTAGACGACACTTTAACAAGTTTATGTACTTAAATATGCATTTTAAAAGTTATAAATCTGGAAGATACATCCAGACAAATTCAGCAACCATTCATATACTTCACTCGTAATAAAATGTAATTAGTATAATTGATCCTCATAGCTAACCTTTTATAGTATATATGAAGTTCGACAAACCATCCAATAGTATTTTTCAATAAGCTAGTGTACACTGCTAGATTATACTTTTGTGTCTAGGTTTCCCTTCTACTATAGGGTATTTTTTACATATTTCCTAATCTCTATTGTACATCTTTCCTTTTACAGGTGTGAATATAGATGAGTTGCTCATTTGTAACATGGTAATAGAGTTAGAGTTTAGCACATCCACAACTAGTTTGTGCTAGCTAGTTATTGGCAAGGGTCCACCCAGGCCCGGGCCAGGGCATGTGCCGCCGGTGCGACGGCACAGGGCCCCTGATCTTAAACACTAAGCTTGCTAAGCACTTTAGCTGGTGCAAACAAATCGAAGACTAAATGATCAAAATATTGTCTCGACAATCCAATTAGCAACTAGCTTATCAAAGCAGCAAAGCGGAAGGCAAAGCGAACTGTCAGTCGCAGGACCACCATCATCACACAGCCAACAATACGGCGAGATGACAACTCCTTGATTCCTAAATCTCTCTTGCCATTGCAGCGCCTCTTTTCTTCATTAATCTCTGATTCTTTTTTCAGGTTTGCAGGTTGGCTCCCTTCCGCTTTAACTCTGATTTTTTTCTTTAGTGCTTCATTCATTCACGACACAAGTTTTCTTCTTCTGTTGCTGCTGAAATCAGGTGGCAGTTGTTCAATGTAGACAACCTTCCAGTTCAAGGTAGTAACTGGTTTCTGTTCACAGTATTCTCTATTTTGATCTGATGTACTCTTTTCATTCTAAAAAATTGTCACTTTATAGTTCAATACGAACTACAAAGTGATAATTTGTTGGGGACGAAAAGAGTAGCTTGGAAAATTCGCATTAATTCGACTCCTAATCAAGGACCGCACATCAGTAGTCTATACATCAAATATATAGTCTAAACTGTCGGTATTAAGTAGAACGTGCCTTCTTGCCCCCAAAGAAAATTAATGGTTTAGTGTGTAGATGCCTCATTTTAACATTTCGTACGGGGCCTCGGATTTTACCGGCCCGGCCCTGGGTCCACCGAATGTTAACGAGCAACTTCCCTTCCTTTCCTACTCTCTACGTTAGCGCCTCGTGCTCTTTCTCTCTCACATACAAACCTTTGTTAGCTTAAAAAATAGACAAAAAAAAAGAGAGTGATTTCTGCTATGCACACGCAGAATGGAAGACGTTGCTGATGTTGTCTATGACAACGCTCGGCACACCGGTTATTATTCATGTCCCCGGTGTCCAATCCTCTTCGATGGGACCAATTCGGGAGGTCCATATGGGTGACGACATATGCAGGGCTACCTCAAGAGACCACATACTTCTTCACCATCAGTGGAACGGGAAAGAAGGGTCTCATTTCCTATCACTGACACACCACAACCCATGCATGTCTCGATGGGGGCCTGGTCCAAGAGTAAGACTTAAGCAAAAAGACTAACTTCGCGTGGTCAAGTCGGGAGCACCCGTGACCCGACCTGGCCATGTCGGTCTCTCCAAGTCGGGTTCCAGCTCGAAGGAATCCTTGACCCTTCCATCGATCCACGTTAGTCAGGGGTTGATTAACCCAAACTGCGATTGCTACCAACCTGGTTAGGTCGAGAGCCAATCCAATATAGGAGTCTGCAAAGGACCGACAAGATAGAACAGTAAAGAACGTGTCTGTCGCACACTTGAGTGGGTAGCGGAAGCGATTAGCAATGGGACAATTCGCCACTACAGCGTGTGAGGCGTGTGTGCAGGCGTGAAGCAGGTTGTGCACGTCAGGCGACGTGCGTAACAAGGGGATCAAGTCGTGGGACCCACCTTGACCATGCTCATCTTCTACAGTGGATACGAGTCGGATCCTTCCCACGGAAGACAATTTGGCATTGCTTGACAAGACATCCAGAGCAGAGCACTGAAGAGAGGGCAGGCCAATTGCCGTATTGAGGCTCCTTTGGATTGAAAAAATTAAAAAAATACAGGAATAAGAAAAATATAGAAATTGAAATTGTATGTCTTTGCAATCCTATAGGATTGAAAATATAGGAATTGAGATGAGAAGCCTTTTGGCAACATCATAGGAAAAATAAGGGAACCTGTAACATGAGTCAGGAAAGAAAAAGAGGTTCAAGCTCATTTATATTAGGTTTCCTACAAAATTTAGCAAAGGAATCCATTCCTATGAAAATTACTCTTTGTTTTTTTCTGTGAGCCAAATGGTCATGTAGGAAAAAATCCTTTACAAATTCTATCCTTCAAAATTCATTTGTCATTCATTCAATCCAAAGGGAGTCTGAAGGGTTTTTTCGGCCCACCTTTCAGAACTTCCTTGAGCTATAAAAGAAAAGTCTCGGGGATAAAAGAAGGGGCTCCCCAAGCAATTGTAACCCCCTCAATCATTCTCAATATTCACACCAGCATGATGTGGGGCTATTAGCCTCCAGGCAGTCTAAACCTAAGTAGATCTAAGTGTTCTTCCTCTTGAATTCCATCCCAATCCATTAAGCACTGCAAAGCCACGTGTCACACTTCAAAACCTAAAAGGACAACTCAGTAGTCCCCCGAATCTTGATTCCACACACCGACATTCACGAAGCAACAAACGATGACATAAACATAGCTATGTTCTATCCAAACTTAATGTTGTGGATCTGTCATAAATTTGATGTGGGGGGTAGATTTATATACTTCTATTGTTGGTGATATGTCCAAGAGGCAATCATAAGAATTTGGGTTAAGGCCTGTTAGATATTTGATTCATAAGCAAATAGAGTACTAATAGGCCTACGAACTAAAAGCCCATTAGTACGCCTATAAATACAAGGGGTAGGGTTAGGGGATGACCACTCCACCATGTGACAGCCCTAGCCGCCACCCCTCACAGGCCTCACGCCAAGATCCTTGTCGTGCGCGCGGTGCTAGCACACCGGCACACGACGTTCTTCCCATACGTGTGGACTCCGTGGAGACACTGCTGCTACTGCTGTGCTAATTGGCTATGACGAACGTGATCGCCTACCTACTGCTGTGACGAGGACAAGAAGGATACGAACGACATCATCTATTTTCCCTACACCGAGGCGTGTCTACGTTCGCTACGTTGCACGTCTAGTGGTAATGATCTATGACCTCTGTACTTACATATTTCCTGGGTGATGCGGTAGAATTGCTAGAGTAGCATACCGACGATTTCTCAACAGCAGTATCAGAGCCGACTTGCATAGTTTTTGGTCTAGATCTTGTTAGTAGATGCGATCTACTGCAGACATATTCATATGATGAATTTATAGCACGATTTTTGAGGATTGGAATTGGTTAGAGTAGATTGCGATCGTATATGACTAAAGGGTTAGTTTGTGCTCCTTCTCTGTTGTGTGCGCAACCTGTTCCTACAAGCTGAAATCACCATAGAGACTAATCGCGTACATAGCTAACAAATTGAACCAACAGGCCACGGTCATGAGTCGTGATCTTCTCATCAACAACCAGTCACATTGAAAATTGAGGCATTCTGAATGGCTTGGATTCGGGTCGATTTGATCAATTTGATGATATTTTTATAGTGATTCATAGATGCGATCTATGCAATTCCGTTTGGTGTTCAGGGCACAGTCCTGAAACCCGCAGGGGCGACTCCCCCTTGACCTGTTGTTGCTGTCTGTTATAGTGATATCATAGAATCGTTTCATGATAGAAATCGTTCTACGTTTATCTCATTTTTGCAGGGAATGATGTGAATGGTATGGCCTTAATGTGATGGATGATCTGTATGTAATATTTGTGCAGTCTGCGAGATGCAAATTAACAGAACCGGGTTGAGGTTGTCACATAATTTTATAATGACCTGCGTGTCGACTTGTGATGTTTGATCTCTCAAGTAATTTATTTGATAGCTATTAGATGTATTAGCTTCTTTTATGTTCATGGAGATGTCTTCAAGCATGGTGGAGATGGTGATCACCACAAGAAGGGAGGCACATCAGCTTAGATCATGATAGAACCATGGTGATGGAGACTACTATTATTCTAAAGGCCATATTATTTACAATTTGATATAATTATATGTCTGTCTTGTTTACGTATTACTATTCTTTTCATGCTTTTCATATGGTTGATATTTTGTCAAGATAGAATAGCTTCCCTCACAAAAATTGAGTAGTTGATGCCATTTCCATAGCTACACCTATGTTATTTTGATCGTTGTGTGGTAGGTTTGCCAAAATACCATCATCTATCATAATGCATAGGGTGAATGTTGGAAATTCACATGCATAGTGTTGGTTTAATCAACAAAGCTATCAAAACAGTTTTCAGCTTTATGGCATAGAGTTGGGAGCCAAAGCATTAGATGTCACCCAACAAACAAGAGTCATATAGGGATATGATTAACAATTATTATTTACCTATGTTACTAATTTCCTAGCAGTGAAGCCAAAGCTCACTAGGAATTAATGAATATGGATCTTGGACCACTATATGTCGTTAGTGTGGGGATCGGAATCCTGACCTCCAAGGATCTCATTGGGTGGTGTCGTGCGATGCGACACCCAACAGTATACAAGAAAAGAACGAGAACAAATTACAATACCAAGTCTTTATTGATAAACACAGCGAAAGTTTTACAATACTAAATGAAATGAAAGAGAACTATACATCATAGCTACGCTCTCGGCACTAGCTATGCAAAAGCAAAATCATCCAAGTCCTGGATACTTCGCACTAGCAACACCCAACTTACAGCGTCGTGCAGGGTTCCCACTCGGCTGTAAACCCTGGAGGGGTTGCAGCCTCGTCATCGAACCCGTCACCAGTCGCATAATCTTAATTGTCCTTGGGACTTTTATGGTAGATACTAGTGACCATAGTAAAGACTCTTGCAAAGAACAAGAGATGATCAAGGAAGTTTGTTGTTCCTAAAAATTATGGTAAGCAATAACCTTCTCTAATTTTTGGTTGAAATCTTGGAGATCTATCATGGCTACCAATGGTTGTACCATGTAGAGGGGGTCTCACTGGTTCTAGGAAAATTTGTTTCACAATTTTCACAATTTTCTGGATTCACTTCTAATTCTCTGTTGAAGTGATTCTGTGACTAAAAATGATTCTCTATGATTCTCTAGAATAAACTCTTAGAATCAGGACATAGAATCGCTTCACAGAATCGGGAGAAGCTACTTTTTCCAGCTTCCAGCCTATTAGTTCATTTTAGAGAATCACTTCACAAAATCAGCCAAGAACCACTTCTCTGAAAAACAGTGTTTGGCACAACTTCCCTGATTCTGCTTGAGAATCAGCTCCGTGGAGCTCTGCCAAAGGGGGCCTAAGCTTTCTACAGGGAGAAACTGATTTTACAAGTTTGGGGAAATTTCTGAAATTGATTTTATATTTTTCTCAATTTATAACTACATAGAGATTTGGAACACTGATCAGCCTAGTAATTGAAGTCCAATGAACTTGAAATTTTTACTGCATATCAAGTGTATTAATAAGAGTGTTCTGACCGAAATTGGGAATTTTACAATTAAAAAATAGGAGTAATTAATTTCCAAAGAAGTCATTTCAAAGGAATTAATTATAAAAATTTCGGGAGTTTCATGTCCAATAACTTGCATTACTGCAAAGTAGAGATTGAGATGAGTCTACCAGAATTTATTTGGAAATTTTTGAGCAATTCTACTAGAGTTATGTATTTTCCAAGTTGGGGCAAAATCTGTAATAAAATTTCAATTGGAAATTATTTGAATAAAGTGTTGGGCCTACGGATTTGAAATGGGCCAATCGGGTTGAAGCCGCACGGGGGCCACAGAATCAACCCGCGTAGCTGCACTAGATCCGTGTCCACAGCTGATCCGCGCGCTCGCACGCGTCACCGACATGTGGGGCCCGCGGGTCTTCGTCTTCATCGCGACGCGCCGCTCGGCCCCGGTGGCGCTGCGCCGGCGAGCTCGCCGCGACGGCTGCGTCGACCTCCACTCGCCTCGGTACTGACCGTCAAACCATAAAATCGACCGCACAACACGATGGTGAGGTCCAATCGTGGCGGCGACGACCGGAGATGACGGTGCGACGATGGCGGCGGAGCTAGGGTTTCGGCTATCGTCGGAATCGCATGGGGATGACGCAAAAGGCTCAGGAAGAAGCTAGAAACATTCCTGGGAGCATGAGTATGATGATTTTGATGTTAAGAAGGGGTGATATCGCCGGCAAGGTTGACTTCGTCGATGGACCGACAGGGTTCTATTGGCGGTGGGGAAAACTTGAATATCTCAAGCTTCATTCGATGGCGTCTACTGATTTTTGGCAGGGGGTGCGCTAGGAGGTACTGAATAAAATCCTTAACTCGATTGAAGATTTATTACATGTAGAAACGGAATTAAACCGAGAAGTGAGCTAGTTCAATGGCAACGACCGAAAGAAAGACTGAAAGATACTGCTCGATACTGAATGAAAAGAGGCACGACTTTTACCGTGAGAAAGTGCTCGGGGTGGCGATCCTTTTTGCTGTTGAGGTTGAGTTGTGGTGCCGCTTGTTGAGGACTGGCAACAGTGGAGCAGAGACGACGTTCGTCTTCAACTTCGGTGGTGCCCGCGGAACTCCAAACTACGGCCAACACAATGAGCAAAACGCTAAGCGAGTTGGCGCAGAAGATAGAGCACAAACTTGGCGCCAACTTTGCTGTTTCCATCGAAGGAAATAGGGGTAAGACCGAGGTGCTTACCGGGAGGAAATGGAAACGGCGGTGTTGGGTGACGGCGGCCCGAAGCTGAGATGGAGCTCGACGCTGACAGGCAGGGGACGAGTATTTATAGAACAGGGGGGGTGTTTAGGCCACGAAGCTGCCTTCTTGCATGCCGTGTCGCGGTGGCGAGCGCTCCCGGTGGGGACAACCATATACAGAGCACGTCCGTCGGTTCAACTGAGTCTGTGAGGCTGACAGTGGGTCCCACCGCCCCTTATCCTCTTCCCCTCTCTTCAACTTTAATTCTCATACCAAACTTGATCCAAAAATTCTAGATTTTTGTGGGCAGGCTCAAATAAATATCTGGAACTTGACTCTAAAATTGGATTTCGAATTTGGTCAAGTTTCATTTGAATTTGAAATTGAATGAAATTCAATGGGGTCACTGAATTAAATAGCAAATGAGTTTCAAAAATTGTGAAACTTTGGGAATAAGTCAAGCAAGTTATGCTGACCATGATGGTTTGTTCAAATCTTGATGTTCAAATGAGTTGAACAGAATTCAAAATTTGAACTCTAAACATGGCTTGAATTTGCTAAGCGTCTCAAATAAAATAGCAAATGGAATTCAAAAATCTTGAAACTTGGTAGGAAGTCTATTTGGAATATTATGAGGTCATGGAAAAATTTATAGACTCATATTTGAATATTTTGGCAGGGCCTAAATGTACAGTGCTATATTCAAATTAATTTGAATATATTAGTACTGCATAGTAACTTGCCCTAGAAATTTTATTCAATAGATTCCTAAATTTGTATAAAGGTCACTTAAATTATTCTAAGATCATTTCTGAAGTTCATTCCTTCTGTTACTAAAATTTCAGTATGAGTGAAAGAAAGATTATTGATGATATCAAGTTTATGTGTACAACCATAATTGATCTTCACTATGGTTGACAACCAACTGGTACTGAACTTGGTAAAAACTAGGATTTTACATTCCTCTCCCCTTAAAAGAATCTCGTCCCGAGATTACAAAAGGAAGGATAAAAGAAAAATACCTAATGAACATGTGCCGCTAACAAGTCCGTATAGTTTTTTCTAAGATATTCCTCGCTCTCCCACGTTGCTTCTTCAGCGGTGTGGTTGCCCCACAAGACTTTGTAGAAATGCAAGGTGCGGCTTCTTGTGGTGCAAGTCTTCTCATCGATTATCCGGGTTGGATGCTCAGAGTAAGTAAGATCTGGTTGGAGAGCTTCCAAATCCTCCATACGGACATCAGGTGGGGCCTTGAGACATTTCCGCAACTGTGAAATGTGAAACACATTGTGGACCCCTGAAAGCGATGCTGGCAGCTCTAACCGATAGGCCACAGGTCCACATTGTTCAATTATTGCGAATGGCCCAATGAAACGTGGAGCTAGCTTCCCTTTTACTCTGAAGCGATGAATCCCTTTCATTGGGGATACACGAAGATAAACGTGATCCCCGACATCGAAGTGAAGGGGTCGACGCCGTTTGTCCGCATAGCTTTCCTGACGAGACTGAGCAGCCTTGAGGTTGGCTTGAATAAATCGTAATCGTTCTTCGGCTTCATTCACCAAGTCGATACCATATATCACTCGTTCACCGTATTCACACCAGTTTAAGGGTGTGCAACACTTACGGCCATACAGAGCTTCATATGGTGCCATCTGGATGCTAGCCTGATAACCGTTGTTGTATAAAAACTCCACCAATTGTAGGTGATCATCCCAATTCTTACCACGATGGATGGCACAAGCGCGGAGCATATCTTCTAGCACTTGGTTTACTTGCTCCGTTTGACCATCAGTCTGAGGATGGTAAGCTGAGCTTCAAATCAACTTGGTATCCAACAATGCGTGGAGCTGCTCCCAAAATCGAGCAACGAATACGGCTCCATGATCTGAGATAATGGTGTGAGGTACTCCATGTAAGCACATGATTCTAGCAATATACAACCCTGCGTACTTCGGGGCATGGTAGTTGACATTGACAGTTATAAAATGAGCCGACTTGGTCAATTGATCAACTATCACCCAAACGGAATCATGCTTACGGAATGTGAGAGGCAATCCCACGATGAAATCCATGCTGATGTCCTCCCATTTCCAGGCCAGTATGCTTAAAGGTTGTAGCTGTCCGGCTATCTTCAGATGGTCGGCCTTCACCCGCGGACACGTATCACATTTGGATACGTACTTCGCTATCTGCCTCTTCATCCGAGTCCACCAAAATTTCTTCTTTAAGTCTTGGTACAATTTTGTTACTTCTCGGATGAATAGAATACTTGGACAAATGAGCTTCGTCCAAAATCTTCTTCCGAAGTCCCACATTGCGGGGCACCACGATGCGGTCTTTGAACCAGATGGTACCGTCATCATCACATCGGAAACACTTCATCTCCCCCTTCTTCATTCTTCGGCGAATATGCGATATGCCCTTGTCTTTCTTCTGAGCCTCCACAATTTCTCCCCTTATGGTAGGAATGAGAGCTAGATTGTAGAGCGCCCCATATGGAATGAAGTAGAGACTCGGTTCTTCTTCTTCTATCAAGGTGATAGAAAGATTATTGACATGGGACTTGCGACTCAGTGCATCTGCAACTATATTCGCCTTGCCAGGATGGTAGTGGATCTCAATCTCGTAGTCTTTGATCAATTCCAACCATCTTCGTCGTCGCATATTCAAGTCCTTTTGGGTGAAGATGTACTTCAAGCTTTTGTGAACGGTGTAAAGATGCACTAGGTTGCCCAATAAATAGTGTTTCCACATCTTCAATCCAAGTACCACGACAGCGAGCTCAAGATCATGAGTCGGATAATGCTGGTCGTGGTTCCGAAGTTGCCATGATCCATAAGTGATCGCCCTTCTGTCTTGCATTAATACACAACCCAAACCAATCCCATATGCATAACAATAAAGATCAAATGACTTGGTTGTGTCTGGTTGGGCTAATACCAGCGCTGTTGTGAGGTGTTTCACTAATGCTTGAAAACCTTCCTCACATTCCTTTGTCCATACATACTTCTTCCCTTTCTTCAGAAGTTCCATCATTGGTTTAGCTATCTTGGAGGAACTTGGACTGAACCTCCGATAATATCCTGCTAAACCCAGGAAGCTTCAAACTCCATGCACAGACTTTGGAGACTCCCATTTGAGTACTTGCTTAATCTTGCTTGGATCAACTTCAATCCCCTCGACAGAGATGATGTGCCCTATAAATGGCACTTGGCTGATCTAGAACTCACATTTGCTGAACTTGGCATACAACTTGTGGTCTCGCAATTGTTGAAGCACGATGTGCATATGTTGTGCATGTTCTTCTTCGGATTTCGAGTAGACAAGGATGTCATCGATGAAGACCACGACAAACTTGTCCAATTCCAGCATGAACACCGAATTCATGAGATACATGAAATGGGCTGGTGCATTGGTCAATTCGAAGGACATGACAAGGTACTCATACAATCCATACCTCATCGAGAATGCCGTCTTAGGTATATCCTCTAGTCAAATCCTGATCTGGTGATATCCAGAGCAAAGATCCATCTTTGAAAATACCCTAGCACCCACCAATTGATCAAACAAAATATCGATGCGTGGTACTGGATACTTATTCTTGATCATGACAACATTGAGTGGACGATACTCCACACATAGTCTCAATGTTTTATCCTTCTTTTCCACGAACAATGTAGAACAACCCCAAGGTGATGAACTTGGACGAATGAAAGCCTTGTCCATAAGTTCCTTCAGCTACTCTTTCAGTTCTGCAAGTTCCTTAGGTGCCATCTTATACGACTTCCTTGAGATCGGCACTGTTCCCGGTACAAGTTCAATCTTAAACTCAACATCTCTTTCTGGTGGCATACCAGGAAGATCATCGGGAAATACGTCCGGATACTCACATACCACTGGAATGTCCTCAAGTTTACAGGCCTTGGTGTTGTAAGTAGTTGGAGTCACTTGGATATTACTCTCAAGAGTGAGAGCTTGGGGAGGGTGGAGTGGAGAATTCAGATATATTCTCTCAGAAATGATGTCTATAATAGCACAGTTGTGTTGCAACCATGCCATCCCTAAGATGACATCTAGCTTCTGATGCTCCAGTAATATAAGAGAGGTAGGGTATATGTTCCCACCCAGATTAAGAGGTACCCTATGAACCATCTCATTTGCTACTACTCTCCCACTCGAAGAACAAATCATATATGGGGTTTTTGTGGAAATGATAGACAATTGATATTGAGTGACACAAGAATTTCTAATAAGGTTGTGGGAAGCACCGAAATCAAAAAGGATGACTACGGGATGACCAATGAGAGAGAACGTACCCGTGAGTACGGGTGCGCCTTCCGGAACATCCTCGATGGCGAGGTGGTGGACGTTGCCGGTTCTGATGGATGGCTTCTTGGGCTGGTTGCGGGGCTGGTTTGCCCCCGGGTACGGTGACTGTCCTCCGCTCTGCGGGCAATCCTTGGCGAAGTGCCCCGTACGACCACACGCGAAACACGTGTATGAGGCCTGACCGGCACGAAAGGGAGGACGGAATCCCGGTGCACTCGGTGGAGGTGGAAGTGCACACGGAATCATCCCCTGTTGCTACTATGGGCGAAAGCTGGTGTTGTTGAACGGGCGACCATGAAACATCGGTGGTTGCGATGGCGGCTTCAACCTCTGGCCGGATGGTGATCGATACACCATTCGGTACTTTTGAGGAGCACCCCCTCCGCTGCCCTGCGGAGCACTCCTTTTCTTCTTGTTGGAGAGCAACTCCCTAGTAGCGTCCACCTACACGATCGCGTCATTGACCATGTTGTTGAAGCTGCTGTTGTTGAACAAGGCAAGCTTATCCTTCATCTTGGGGTTCAAACCCTGATAGAAGCATTCACGCTTCCGGTCATCAGTACTCACTTGGTCCTAAGCATACTGGGCCAAGTTGTTGAATGCCTTGGAGTACTTGTAAGCACTCCTTCCTCCATGCCTCAGCTCCAAAAACTCTTGAAGCTTCCTCCTCATAACACTGGGAGGTATGCGATAGGCGCGAAACGCCTCCTAGAACTCCTCCCAGCTCACAGCATAGTCGGTTGGTCGTGCGGCAAGATAATTTACGCACCACGCACCAGCAGACCCTTGTAACTATTGGGCCACGAACAGGGTCTTCTAATGTTTGGTCATTCGTAGCAAACCAAACTTTCGTTCGATGGAGCGGAGCCAGTTGTCCGCCTCTAACAGTTCATCGGCCTCCATGAAGACCATCGGGTGCGTTTACATGAAGTCTGAGTATGAACTCGGAGAAGGCTGTCGTGGACCCGCATCTGGTTGCCCCCTTGACGGGACGAATGCTGAACCAAAGTCCGCAGCAACTCGGTTTGCTCATCGCGCGAGCCGAGCATTGCGGCGAGAACCTCCGCTAGACTCCTCAGAAGTTCAGGAGGTGGTGGTGGTGGAACTTGTTGCTGCGGTGTCGCAGCTGGCTCCTGGTTCGGAGATTCGTCCTCACGACCATGACTTGAACCTTCCATTTCAGGCGTCGAGCGCGTACGCACCATTGCATCCATATGACTTAAAATCAACACATGTTTACTTTTCCATCATCCATTTCATATTACAGTAGTGCGCATATTGACAAGGGAATAAGTGCATAACATTCACATATATTGATAAAGTACAAACTTTATACAAAATATATTATCTCATGACCAAGTTTACAGTAGTGAACTCCAATTTGATGGACTCCCACTACGGAAGTGCATCTCTACCATACTTGGTCCCCATGAGATGTCATACACATCTTGTCATCTTATACATACCCACTGCTATTCTTAATATGACACAAACATGGCTACAAAATAAACATGAGCAACTACTAAACTATACGTTGCCCCGTGATGGCAGAAGTGCTGCCCCATATCTCTTCGATACATCCTATTCAACGTACTCGAGTTCCTCAAGATCTTTTTCTTCCCCTTCATCATCAGAAATTGGTGCCACAGGTGCGGGTGCTGGAGCACGAGTTGCTACCTCACCCCCCATCGATGATGTCGTGATAACTAAAGATTGCACATCAGCCTGTAGAAGAAACATCCTCAAGTCTTCTAGTTCTTTCTGTGCACTCTCACAACTGGCTTTCCAATCCTGAGTCTCCCCTATGGATTGATCCCTTTCTTGAGTCATCTCACCCAACTGTTCATCCAACAGTTGCACCTCAAGTTGACTTGCTTCCAACGCGCTTTCCGCGTATTGCGTTCCCATGCGAGCCTCCGATCGAGCTTTAATAGCCCGGTGCCACTGATTATCCCTTAAGTTTATAAGTCGATTGAGAGGAGCAATTGTGGCCCTAAGTGAGTCATTGGCCCCCTCAAAGAGATCCCCTCGAATCAGAGCTTGCTTCAGGTCACTCATCATTCTTCCAAGGCTAGCATGTTGTTCAAGGCTCTCTTGACACGCTGATGCTGCATATGATGCTAAGATCATCTTGGGTACTTCTTCAAGATGTCCATATGCTGCAACCATCCGACTCGCCCACTCTTCACCAGCTCTACCGTCGACTGGAAAGAGCGCGAACGGAGTGCCCACCATAGCGCGATAATGAAGTTTGCAAAACCTCATTATGGCAACACTCGCGGCATAACACCACGTGTCTTCCAATTGAATCCCTTGCACTTGGATGGAGAAAGGAGTCCATCCAATATCCAATGGAGCAGCAGGTACATCCACATAAATGGTGCATCTTGTCACACCTCCATCATCGATCTCCTTGCTCCAATAGTCCGGTATTTCGCGATACCCGAACCGTTGAAGCATTGCTATCAACAAATCCGGAAAACCTTTCAGAAGAGCACGCTTTGTGAACACCCATCCGTTTGGTAAATATATCATCAAATCAGCCATCTGTGGAAAAGATACTGGAACAATAAGAAGGTTTCCAACTCCCAATAGTTCAAGAAAATTTAAAACTGGAGTTGTAATCACAGTCTGTCCCAGCTGACCTTCCTGTACAAATTCAAAATTTTCATACAGGAAACGTCAGAACCAGATGTTGGGTTGAATACAAAAGTTGTGTTACACTTTTCAACCTTTCCATATTGTACTCATAAAGCTCCAGGTGAGCTAAGAAATAGAATCTATACAGGTTTAAAGTTGACCCAAGTTTTCTGGAAATTTTGACAGAACTTCCCCTGTATATGTGGTGATTTCCACAATTTATACAGGTATATCATATCAATATATTGAGGTAATGACAAAATAAAAATTGTATAACATCAAGTTAACAATCCAGAAGTAAAATATTTCGGCCATGAAACATTTTTTATATAGGTATAGCACGCTAATTCGAAACTATGTGCAAACTGTTTCAAGTTCTGGTCTGCCAGAACGAAGTTTGCGACCATAGGAATTAGACACAGTTACACCAAGATTCAGACCCTGAGTGCAACATAAAGTTGATAGAGGACTTCCTAAGATTTCCAGAAATGTATATATATGACCATGTCACTATTCTGGATCAAAAGCTAGAGCTATTGAAACTTAACAGATGAACTGACTGTTGTTCAACAGCAGCCCTGCAGTTTACTGTTTTGAGCTCGAAATTTGAATTGCCTCCAATTCGAATCAGGAAAAACTTTAAATAACAAAACTGTATATCTCCTTTTACCCTTTCCATATATGTATCACAATAAGGCAGAAGATGTTTCTAAAGTGAGTTATTGCAAAAATACAGAGACTGTTACAATGGTAGGGTCATCTGGAGCAGTTTAAGCATACCCCAAATTTCAATAGATTATCAAACTTTTCTGCCTTGATAGTCAACAGAAAAGTTGTAGAGGTTTTCGAGAGATTTCCACCCATATAGCATACCCTTATGTTTATTCCTAACTAACCAAGATTACAACCTGGTGAAGATTGAGCAAACTTTAGCCAGAAATCAAGAACCTTGGTTCTAACCCTTTGTCGAGTTGAAACTCATTTTGTGGAATCCAAACCTACTAGCACCTGATAGTCAGACTTTCCAAAATGTAATGCAACCATTCTGTCGTTGGGAATGGTCAAGTATCAAAGTCGATACTGGCGGTACTACGTGCCTCACCAAAGAAAATTCTAACCGGTATTTCCGGATACGTTTATAGGTGGCCCTAGTATCGTTCACTCGCAAACATGTTCTACACGGTTCGCTACTGTAGTCAATGCTGCAGAAGACAAACAATCCCCTTTCAAACCTTCACACCTCAAGGGCGGCACGGGGAAACACGACAAGCAGTCACAATAATAATATATATGAAAGTAAATGCATACGACTCTAGTGTGAGTCGCCCTCGAGTGATGTCATGTCTCGAGGTGCATGGTTGTACAACGTCTGTACAGAAAAGACTCCCACACGAACCGGCTTATACATGCTCGGTCATACGTGTTTTGCATGCTCCCATAGAACATGAATAGTTCTAGAGATACATACTATCGGGTTATACACCACCCGACGGGGTCTCCCACTAACTTTGAAGCACGTTGGGGTACCGCGTGTCATAGGTTCTCAGAAACCTGGAAAGCTTCAGAGACTCCTATTAACATTTCCGTGCCAAGCCATGAAAAGACTTCCATGCTACCTCTCGCATGGTGAGCTTACCGCAATTGATCCGCTTACGGTGGCAAACCTTACCTCTTACCTGATGCCGGAGCGTCGTTACAGAATTAATAACACATAAGTTAGTTTACCACCTTTATATCTTATACTAATAATACTCCTTATAAGGGCATATAACTAATTTCTCACTTAACAATCCTATGTTTTGAAAATATGCTCTTTTCAAGTACACTGTTCCCAATGATGCTCTGATACCATGTCTGTGGGGACCGGAATCCCGACCTCCAAGGATCTCATTGGGTGGTGTCGTGCGATGTGACACCCAACATTATACAAGTGTAGGATCGAAGAGCACATGAAAAGCTACCAGAGGGGGGGGGTGAATGGTAGATTTAAAAATCTTACGCATCGGAAACAATTAAACCCCAAACCCTTTCGGCAGAAAAACGATCTGTTAAAGAAATCGTG
Organism: Tuctoria greenei; assembly: GCA_036927565.1. NCBI lineage: Eukaryota > Viridiplantae > Streptophyta > Magnoliopsida > Poales > Poaceae > Tuctoria > Tuctoria greenei. The sequence continues at coordinate 125,034,485 of JAYESD010000006.1, forward strand.
TGTGAGACTAATCTAAACGTGTTTCACCGTGACAAAAGTGATAGATATCAGAGAGAATCAAGTCATGAATACAACACAAAAAGAATCACTCAGATCCGTCGAGAAAAACTCAAGTTATGATCGAAAGATCAAACAAAGGTCAATCTGCCCTACCCGAAAAAAACAGTTCTGGAACGCTGCAAATAAACTCGTGTAGATCATACACCACAAATCCAATGACTGTGAAATTTTGATAGATGATAGATAATCAAGTTGTTAAGACAAAATAAAAGGAATCACGTCAATTGGATCTGTAAAACTCGAGTTATGATAAAACCACCGATGAAAGGTAGTGCTGTCCAGAAACTCGACGAGTAAAACTTGTCTGGAACAAGTCGGACGAACAAGGCACAAAAGTTCCTTCAAACTACGAATTTTATTCAATAAAACACAAGAGGAACAGCCTCAAAGTCGTGCCCCACGAGCTCTGGGCTCCCTTGCTTATATAACCAGCTCGAAAGCCAACTCAACTCAGACCAGGAACCTAATCCTACTCTGTTCACGAATCGTAACTTTCCATAACTGCTTAGGATTCTTCTATACGCAGATAGAAGCAATCTTAAAACTTCCAAACACCTTAGGAACGTATCCCACATTCCTAAATAACTCAAATTCGTGACCCCTACGAAATCCTATCATAACCAACTCAAATCTTTCCATATTTGAGTCAAACCCGACTCAGCCGCAGCCTGAGTCCATAACCTAGTCGGTTGGACCTTTCTGACCAACTCTTTACGTCCACATCTCTTCATCACGTCTTGGAACCATGTAGCCACGTCCATGCACTCCTTGCACACGTGCAAACATCTTCCAATGACGTCCACGATACCTTCACATGCATTGTTCTTGATTCAATCATGCTGCGTAACCTCCTGATCAGCTCAACCACAATTCCTCCTGAATTTGGTTGTTGGAACCTCATATCCTCCTTGAGACTAGTCCAATGGATCCCATCACTAGCCATGTATTGAACTCAAGCAACACCTGCACATGAATAAACAACCAATCCATACGAGCCCAAGTCCTCGACTTGACTCAAGTTAGTTCTGAACACAACACCTTATGTGAGAACCTCACATAAGCATGTTGCAAAACCACAGTAACACGATATCATCCATATCAACCAAAACGCACAAAAAACTTAGCAAATGAATACTAAGCAATCTTTCCAACAATGTAAAGCAAGTACAAAACATTGCAAATGAAAAGCAGAAGCACTACAGTCAAGTTCCGGACCTTGCCAAAGCAATCCAGACCTTGAGCCGGAGCTAACAAAAGCTAGTAGAACCTAATGCCGGAGCTTACCAAAACTAGTACAACCAAGCTCCCGCCGAAGCTTACAAAACTAGCAGGACCTAGCGTTGGAGCTAACCAGAACTAGTCGGAACTAGTAATCCCAAAAACCGGAGCTAGAAAAATCAACTTTGGAGCTTAGCAAAAACACGGCGGAGCTATCAAAAACATGTCAGAGCTATCAAAGACATGCCGGAGCTAAATACAAAACATCACTGGAGCTGACCAAAGCTAGTCGGACTTTGCTGTAGCTCGGAGCTAGAGTCGGACCTTGATAAAAAGGTGTTTTGGTGATATTCAAAACTTTTATCGTCAAAGCAAGTGTATTCACTACAACACAATGTATTCAACACACATAGGTCTTACAACAAGAAAAGAACAAGAACAAATTACAATACCAAGTCTTTATTGATAAACACAGTGGAAGTTTTACAATACTAAATGAAAGGAAAGAGAACTATACATCATAGCTACACTCTCGGCACTAGCTATGCAAAAGCAAAGTCATCCATGTCCTAGATACTTCGCACTAGAAATACCCAACTTACGGCGGCGTGCAGAGTTCCCACTCGGCTGTAAACCCTGGAGGGGGTGCAACCTCGTCATCGAACCTGTCATCAGTCGCATAATCTGCAAAAACTTGTTAACTGCAAACGTGAGCTTAAGACTCAGCAAGACTAACCCGTCTCACTAGACATATGCAACAGTGAATTCTAAACATAGGTAAGTAATAACATAGAGGACACGCCTACAAGTCGATCCTTATGGTCATGTTTTAAGTAGCACATGACATTTTTCAGGCACGACACATCATAGACTCCACAATCAAACAAGAAACACTTTGTCGATGATATGACATGCCTAAAGCACATAATGCTATTACAGGTAAAGTATGGGGAAACTGTAATCTTTTAATTGTGCTATCTCTAAGCCATACAAGGTTGCAAAACAATTTAATTAAATACATCATATTCTCCTGACTTCTTCAGTATTTACTACGTCATGACACAGTGAACAAGTGGTACTCTATTACCACGAGGGATGGTGATTGCAATCAGGACACACCCGGTCTACACGACACATAAACACTTTCGGAAATGCCAACGAGTACTTACAGCAGTACCTACATAACACTTCAGTACTAGTCGTATATGGCCACTTTTCACCAAACACTCGAATGTCGAACCGGTCGATCCGTCACGAGCAGGAGGTCATTGCGTGGGGCATACTCTGACGTGCCCACCAACTGATTTACACCTCGCTACCCTCAACCTACGCCTATAAAATGGAACGGTATGCCTCAACAAACCAGTATCAAGCTACGTCAGTTTGCTGGAGTCTATTTCCCCAGTATGTCACCTGTACAACTCAAGCTTGTCCAGTGGGGCCGCACACGAAACGGTCCTCAATCGACACAAGCAGGGCTACGCACGTGAGACCACATCTCGCTGCATCTTACCCACTGCTCGGTCTCAATTTCATATTTATAAACCATTCCTTGATCCAACTCATCTCATGTGATAAAATCCTATCTCGCGAGTAGATCCCAACTACTCGACTTCTACCGGATTCCTATGAATATAAGCATGGCAGTTACTACACGAGTCTGTGAGCTATTATAACCACTTCCTGGGTTCATTGGTCATGCAAGTCAATGTTAAACACCTTAAACATAATGCACAAACATCTGAAGACGTAAGGTGAATGAAAACTGCAAAGACACTGTAAGGAACTTAAATACAAATCGAGGCTTGCCTGAATGCGAATCTGAGTCTATGTTAGTTTCTGGCAGCTGGACTTCCAAAGTTTCCCGCTGCTCCTCGACTTCAGTCACTACACATTATGCATATACTATATATGAATGACTTTGAAAATAATCAATATGCTTAAGGTCATAAGCTAATATCTTATGATAAAAATAAGATAATGATCTTAAATGGCCTTGGGACTTTTATGGTAGATACTAGTGACCATAGTGAAGACTCTTGCAAAGAACAGGAGATGATCAAGGAAGTTTGTTGTTCCTAAAAATTATGGTAAGCAATAACCTTCTCTATTTTTTGGTTGAAATCTTAGTGATCTATCATGGATACCAGTGGTTGTACCATGTAGAGGGGGTCTCATTGGTTCTAGGAAAATTTGTTTCACAATTTTCTAAGCTTCCTACAGAGAGAAACTGATTTTACAAGTTTGGGGAAATTTCTGAAATTGATTTTGTATTTTTCTCAATTTATAACTATATAGAGATTTGGAACACTGATCAACCCAGTAATTAAAGTCCAATGAACTTGAAATTTTTACTGGAGATCAAGTGTATCTATAAGAGTGTTCTGACCATAATTGGGAATTTTCCAATTAACAGAATAGGAGTAATTAATTTCCCAAGCAGTCAGATCAAAGGAATTAATTATAAAATTTTGGGAGTTTCATGTCCAATAACTTGCATTACTGCAAAGTAGAGATTGAGATGAGTCTACCAGAATTTATTTGGAAATTTTTGAGCAATTCTACTAGGAGTTATGGATTTTCCAAGTTGCGGCAAAATCTGGAATAAAATTTCAATTGGAAATTATTTGAATAAAGGGTTGGGCCCACAGATTTGAAATGGGCCAATCGGGTTGAAGCTGCACGGGGGCCACAGAATCAACCTGTGTAGCCGCACTAGATCCGTGTCCACTGCTGATCCGCGCGCTCGCATGCATCACCGACATGTGGGCCCGCAGTCTTCATCTTCCTCGCGAAGCGCCGCTTGGCCGCGGTGGTGCTGCACCAGCGAGCTCGCCGCGACGGCTAAACCAAACTCCACTCGCCTCGGTACTGACCACCAAACCATAAAATCGACCGCACAACACGATGGTGAGGTCCAATCACGGCGCGATGGCCGGAGATGGCGGTGCGACGACGGCAGCGGAGCTAGGGTTTCGGCTATCGTCAGAATCGCATGGGGATGACGCAAAAGGCTTAGGAAAAAGCTAGAAACATTCCTGAGAGCATGATGATGATGATTTTGATGTTAGTAAGGGGTGACATCGCTGGCAAGGTTTACTTCGTCGATGGACCAACGAGGTTCTATTGGCGGTGGGGAAAACTTGAATATCTCAAGCTTCATTCAATGGCGTCTACTGATTTTTGGCAGGGGGTGCGCTAGGAGGTACTGGATAAAATCCTTAACTAGATTGAAGAATTATTACATTTAGAAACGGAATTAAACCAGAAGTGAGATAGTTCAATAGCAACAGCTGAAAGAAAGACTGGAAGATACTGCTCGATACTGAATGAAAAGAGGCACGACTTTTACCGTGAGAAAGAGCTCGGGATGGCGATCCTTTTTGCTGTTGAGGTTGAGTTGTGGTGCCGCTTGTTGAGAACTGGCGACGGTAGAGCAGAGGCGGCGTTCGTCCTCAACTTCGGTGGTGTCCGTGGAACTCCAAACTACGGCCAACACAATGAGCAAAACGCTAAGCGAGTTGGCGTAAAAGATAGAGCATTGACTTGGCGCCAACTTTGCTGTTTGCATCAAAGGAAATAGGGGTAAGACTGAGGTGCTTACCGGGAGGAAATGGAAACGGCGGTGTTGGGCGACGGCGGCGCGAAGCTGAGATGGAGCTCGACGCCAACGGCCAGGGGACAGGTATTTATAGGACGGGGGGGGGGGGGGTGTTTAGGCCACGCAGCTACCTGCTTGCATGCCGTGTCACGGTGGCGAGCGCTCCCTGCGTTGATCAGCCGGGACAGCCGTATACAGAGCACGTCCGTCGGTTCAACCGAGTGTGTGAGGTTGACAGTGGGTCCCACCGCCTCTTATCCTCTTCCCCTCTATGCAACTTTAATTCTCATACCAAAATTGATCCAAAAATTCTATATTTTTGTGGGCAGGCTCAAATAAATATATGGAACTTGACTCTGAAATTGGATTTTGAATTTGGTCAAGTTTCATTTGAATTTGAAATTGAATGAAATTCAGTGGGGTCACTGAATTAAATAGCAAATGAGTTTCAATAATTGTGAAACATTGGGAATAAGTCAAGCAAGTTATGCTGACCATGATGGTGTGTTCAAATCTTGATGTTCAAATGAGTTGAACAGAATTCAAAATTTGAACTCTAAACATGGCTTGAATTTGCTAAGCATCTCAAATAAAATAGCAAACGGAATTCAAAAATCTTGAAACTTGGTAGGAAGTCTATTTTGAATATTATGAGGTCATGGAAAAATTTATAGCCTCAGATTTGAATATTTTTGCAGGTCCTAAATGTACAATGGTATATTCAAATTAATTTGAATATATTAGTACTGCATAGTAATTTGCCCTAGAAATTTTTATTCAATAGCTTCCTAAATTTGTAGAAAGGTCACTTAAATTATTCTAAGGTCATTTGTGAAGATCATTCCTTTTGTTACTAAAATTTCAGTATGAGTGAAAGAAAGATTATTGATGATATCAAGTTTATGTGTACAACCATAATTGATCTTCACTATGGTTGACAACCAACTGAAACTGAACTTGGTAATAAGGAAAACTAGGATTTTACAGTTAGAGGGAGGACGATACTCATGTAGTGGTAGTGTCTTTTATTAAACTATTAATAGAAGATTGGTACACATAGTGCTAAACCCTTGCATATTTATTTTTTACTGTAGATCATGTCTGCTAGTAACTATTTTAGTTTCAATTTGCGATCTGTGCTTGAAAAAGAAAAGCTCAATGGAGCTAACTTTATCATTTGATACCACAACCTGAGAATCGTTCTTAGGCAAGAGAAAACCGAGTACGTTCTTCTGCAGCCATACCCTAATAATGACCTCCTAGCTGATGCAAATTCTGCGGCACATAGAGTTTATACGATGCACTATGATGATGCGCTTAATGTAAGCTACCTCATGCTCGCCACTATGTTATTGATCTGCAAAAAAAGTATGAGCATTTAAATGCCTATTCTATGATTGAGGGACTACGTGAAATGTTTGAGAATCAGGCTAGGGATGAGAGATACAACATGTCAAAGTCCTTATTCTCATGCAAGCTAGCGGAGGGTAGCCTGGTCAGCCCTCATGTAATCAAAATGATTGGTTACATTGGAACTTTGGGCAAACTTGGTTCTGAACTCAAGGATGATCTGGCTATTGAAGTTGTTCTCCAATCGCTCCCACCGAGCTATGAGCCATTTATATTGAATTTTCAAATGAATGGTATGGAGAAAACTTTGGCTGAATTGCATGCGATGCTTAAAACAACCGAAGAAAGCATTAAGAAAAGCGTCACTCATGTGATGATGGTTCAAAAGGAGAATAAAAAGAGGAAGCATGTGACGCATCCTAAAGGCAAAGGCAAGGAAAAAATTCCCGATGAGCCCTCAAGGTCAAAGTCTAGGCCAAAGGGCAAATATGCCCCTTCTCCTGATGATGAATGCTTTCACTGTCATGGTAAGGAGCATCGGTCTAGAAAATACAAGAAGTACTTGGAGGATCTAAAGAAGAAGAGGAGTGAGACTTCCACTTCAAGTATAAATGTTGTAGAAATTAATATTGCTACATCTTCTAGTGAATCATGGGTATTTGATACTGGATCGATGATTCACACTTGCAAATCGTTACAGAATCTAAGTAAGACTAGAAGATTTGCAAAAGGAGAGTTGGATATTCGTGTAGGCAATATAGCAAAGGTTGCAGTCATAGCTGTCAGGACCTTCCACTTGTCATTACCTCAGGATTAGTTTTGGAATTGAGTAATTGTTATTGCATTCCTACTTTGAGCAAGAAAATTATCTCTTCATGTTTAGAATAAGTTGATGGTTTTGAGATTGTTATAAAGAACAAATTTTGTTCTATTTATTATAATAATATTTTCTATGCCCAATGTCCATTGGTGAATGAATTATATGTTCTTGATCTTGAGGATAAAGCTATCTGTAACAATAATATCAAAAAGGCTCAACGAAATGATCTAAATCCCACTTTTATTTGACATTGTCGCTTAGGTCATATAGATGAGAAACGCATTGAAAAACTCCATAAAGATGGTTTACTAAGCTCATTTGATTTTGAATCACTTGACACGTGCGAGTCTTGTTTGCTTGGGAAGATGACCAAAACATCCTTCACTGGCCAGAAAGAGGGCGAGTGACTTGTTGAGACTTATACATACCGATGTATGTGGACCAATTAGTTTAATAGCCAGAGGTGGTTTTTAGTACACCATCACGTTTACCGATAACTTAAGTAGATATGGATATGTCTATCTAGTGAGGCACAAGTCTAAATCTTTTGAAAAGTTGAAACAATTTCAGGATGAAGTACAAAATCAATTGGGCAAGACAATTAAACTTCTACGATCTGATGACCATTTAAAATAATGTGGAATTGTTCCACAGTTGACTCCACCTGGAACAACGCAATGGAATGGGGTGTCCGAGCGGAGGAACGTAACCTTGTTAGACATGGTTAGGTCGATGATGAGCCAAGCATATCTTCCACTATCCTTTTGGGGTTATGCTCTTGAAACTACTGCATTTACACTAAATAGAGTCCCAACTAAGTCTGTTGAGAAGACACCAGATGTGGACCGGGAACGTCTCGGATTGTCTTTTCTCAAAGTTTGGGGGTGTGATGCTTATGTCAAATGTTTGACGTCAGAAAAACTCACTCCCAAATAAGACAAATGCTTCTTTGTGGGATAACCTAGGGAAACCAAAGGATATTATTTTTATAATAAAATAGAGGGTAAAATGTTTATCGCTCGCAATGGTGCCTTCTTGGAGAAAGAGTTTCTCTCAAAAGGAGTTAGTGGAAGCAAGGTGCATCTTGAAAAAATTCAAGAAATACCTGAAAATGTTTCAGCATCCACTGATCCTATACAGGATGTACAAGATGTTGTGCAACTAGTTGATGAAACACCAACACCACAAAGGTATATGAGGGCACGTTGTGCGACTGAAAAGTTAACGCTTCTAACCACGGAGCAACATGGCATGGTATTGTTGGACAATAATGAGAATACGACCTACACTGAAGCAATGAAGGGACTCGACTCTGAGGAATGGCTTGGAGCCATGGAATCCAAAATCGAATCCATGCACGAGAAATAAGATTTGAACTTGGTTGATCCAATCGAAGGTGTGAGACCTATCAATTGTAAATAGATTTTCAAAAAAAAAAATACTGACATGGATGGAAATGTTCACATCTATAAAGCGTGATTAGTGACGAAAGGTTTCAAACAAATTCAAGATGTTGATTATGATAAAACTTTCTCACCCGTTGCAATGCTAAAGTCTGTTCAGATTCTCCTAGAAATTGCTGCATATTTTGATTATAAAATATGACAGATGGATGTCAAAACATCATTTTTAATGGAAGTTTGACTGAGGATGTGTACATGACACAACCTGAGAGTTTTGTTGATCCTAAAAATGCTAGCGAAATATGCAAGCTTCAATAGTCCATCTATGGATTGAAGCAAGCATCTCAGAGTTGGAATCTAAGCTTTGATGAAGTTGTCAATGGGTTTGGTTTCATAAAAAACGTAGAAGAACCTTGTATTTACAAGAAGTTTAGTGGGAGCACACATGTATTTCCGGTCCTATATATAGATGATATATTATTGATTGGAAATGACATTCCAATGCTTGATGATGTTCAATTCTCATTAAGAAAAAGTTTCTCAATAAAGGATTTAGGAGAGGCATGGTACATTTTGGGCATAAAGATCTACAGAGATAGATCTAAAAGACTAGTTGGATTAAGCCAAGATACATATATTGACAAGATATTGAATTGGTTCAATATGCAAGATTCTAAGAAAGGTTTCTTGCCAATATCACATGACATTACTCTAAGAAAGAGTCAGTGTCCTTCGACACTTGATGAACAAAATAGGATGAGAGTGATTCTTTATGCTTTGGCTATTGGATCCATCATGTATGCGATGCTACGTACACGCCCAAATGTATCCTATGCTCTAAGCATCACGAGCAAGAATCAATCAGATTATGGTGATGCTCATTGGACCGTTGTCAAAAACATCCTTAAGTAGTTGAGAAGAACTAAGGATGCGTTATTGGTGTTTGGAGGTGAAGAAGAGCTCGTTGTAAAAGATTACACCAGTGCTAGCTTCCAAACTGATAAGTACTTAAGGATGTTTTTGACAACGGTCCAATGAGCCTCACCAAAATCTGATTGATATCTACTCGTGATACTTAGAGCATAAGATACATCTGGGTGTGTACATAGCATGGCATACATGATGGATCCAATAGCCGAAGCATAAGGAATCGCTATCATCCTCTTTTGCTCATCAGGTGTCGAAGGACACTGACTCTTGCTTAGAGTAATACCATGTGACATTGGCAAGAAACCTTTCTTGGAATCTTGCATATTGAACCGATTCAATATCTTGTCAATATATGTATCTTGACTTAATCCAATTAGCCTTTTAGATCTATCTCTAAAGATCTTTATGCCCAAAATATACGTTGCCTCTCCTAAATCCTTCATTGAGAAACTTTTTCTTAATGAGGATTTAACATCATCAAGCATTGGAATGTCATTTCCGATCAATAATATGTCATCTACATATAGGACCAGAAATACATGTGCGCTCCCACTAAACTTCTTGTAAATACAAGGTTCTTCTACGTTCTTGATGAAACCAAACCCTTTGATTACTTCATCAAAACGTAGATTCCAACTCTGAGATGCTTGCTTCAGTCCATAGATGGACTTTTGAAGCTTGCATATTTTACTAGCATTTTTAGGATCGACAAAACCCTCAGGTTGTGTCATGTACACATCCTCAGTCAGACTTCCATTAAGAAAGGCTGTTTTGACATCCATTTGCCATATTTCATAATCAAAATATGCAACAATTGCTAGAAGAATCCGAACAGACTTAAGCATTGCAACGGGTGAGAAAGTTTCATCATAATCAACACCTTGAATTTGTTTGAAACCTTTCGCTACCAATCGCGCTTTATAGATGTGAACATTTCCATCCATATCAGTCTTTTTCTTGAAAATCCATCTACAATCGATAGGTCTCACACCTTCGATTGGATCAACCAAGTTCCAAACTTGATTTTCATGCATGGATTCAATTTCAGATTTCATGGCTCCAAGCCACTTCTCAGAGTCGGGTCCCATCATTGCTTCAGTATAGGTCGTGGGCTCATTATTGTCTAACAATACCATGTCATGCTGCTCCATGGTTAGAAGCGTTAACTTTTCAGTCGCACGACGTACCCTCGTAGACCTTCGTGGGGCTGGTGTTTCATCAACTGGTTGCACAACATCTTGTACATCCTGTATAGGATCGGTGGGTGTTGAAACATTTTCAGGTATTTCTTGAATTTCTTCAAGATGCACCTTGCTCCCATTAACTCCTTTTGAGAGAAACTCTTTCTCCAAGAATACACCATTGCAAGCGGTAAACACTTTACCCTCTGCTTTATTATAAAAATAATACCCTTTGGTTTCCCTAGGATATCCCACAAAGAAGCATTTGTCTGATTTTGGAGTGAGTTTGTCTGACGTCAAACGTTTGACATAAACATCACATCCACAAACTTTGAGGAAAGACAATCCGGGACGTTTCCCGGTCCACATCTCATATGGTGTCTTCTCAACAGACTTAGTTGGGACTCTGTTTAGTGTAAACGTAGTAGTTTCAAGAGCATAACCCCAAAAGGATAGTGGAAGATCTGCTTGGCTCATCATCGACCTAACCATTTCCAACAAGGTTCGGTTCCTCCGCTTGGACACCCCATTCCATTGAGGCGTTCCAGGTGGAGTCAATTGTGGAACAATTCCACATTGTTTCAAATGATCATAAAATTCATGGCTCAAATATTCACCCCTACGATCAGATCGTAGAAATTTGATTGTCTTGCCCAATTGATTCTGTACTTCATTCTGAAATTCTTTGAACTTTTCAAAAGATTCAGACTTGTGCCTCATTAGGTAGACATAACCATATCTACTAAAGTCATCGGTAAATGTGATGAAGTACTGAAAACCACCTCTGGCAATTGAACTCATTGGTCCACATACATCTGTGTGTATAAGTCCCAACAAGCCAGTCGCCCTCTCACTTTGACCAGTGAAGGGTGCTTTGGTCATCTTCCCAAACAAACAAGATTCACATGTGTCAAGTGATTCAAAATCAAATGAGCTTAGTAAACCATCTTTATGGAGTTTTTCAATGCGTTTCTCATTTATATGACCTAAGCGACAATGCCAAATAAAAGTGGGACTTAGATCATTATGACGAGCCCTTTTGGTATTAATGTTACAAACAGTTTTATCCTCAAGATCAAGAACATATAATCCATTCACCAATGGACATTGAGCATAGAAAATATTATTGTAATAAATAGAACAACATTTGTTCTTTATTACAATCTCATAACCATCAACTTCTTCTAAACACGAAGAAGAGATAATGTTCTTGCTCAAAGTAGGAATGCAATAACAATTATTCAATTCCAAAACTAATCCTGAGGGTAATGACAAGTGGTAAGTTCCAACAGCTATGACCGCAACCTTTGCTCCATTGCCAACACGAACATCCAACTCGCCTTTTGCAAATCTTCTAGTCTCACTTAGACCCTGCAATGATTTGCAAGTGTGAATCATCGATCCGGTATCAAATACCCATGATTCACTAGAAGATAATGCAATGTTAATTTCTATAACATTTATACCTGAAGCGGAAGTCTCACTTCCCTTCTTCTTCTTCATATCCTCCAAGTACTTCTTGCAGTTCCTAGACCAGTGTCCCTTACCATGACAGTGAAAGCATTCATCATCAGGAGAAGGGCCAGATTTGCCCTTTGGCTTAGACTTTGAGCTTGAGGGCTCATCGGGAACCTTTCCGTTGCCTTTGCCTTTAGGATGCGTCACACGTTTCCTCTTTTTATTCTCCTTTTGTACCATCATCACATGAGTGGCATTTTTCTTAATGCTTTCTTCGGCTGTTTTAAGCAACCCATGCAATTCAGCCAAAGTTTTCTCCATGCCATTCATTTGAAAATTCAATATGAATGGCTCGTAGCTCGGTGGGAGCGACTGGAGAACAACGTCAATAGCCAGATCATCCTTGAGTTCAGAACCAAGTTTGCCCAAAGTTTCAATGTAACCAATCATCTTGATTACATGAGGGCTGACCGGGCTACCCTCCGCCAGCTTGCATGAGAACAAGGACTTTGAGATATTGTATCTTTCAGCTCTTGCTTGATTCTCAAACATTCCACGCAGTCCCTCAATCATAGAATAAGCATCTGTATGCTCATACTATTTTTGCAGATCAGGGGACATAGTGGCAAGCATGAGGCAGCTTACATTAAGCGCATCATCGCAGTGCTTCGTATAAGCTCTACGTGCTGCATTAGTTGCATCAGCTGGGAGGTCATCAGGGTAAGGCTGCAGAAGAACGTACTCGGTTTTCTCTTGCCTGAGAACGATTCTCAGGTTGCGGTACCAATCAATAAAGTTAGCTCCATTGAGCTTTTCCTTTTCAAGCACAGATCGCAAATTGAAACCGGAATTGTTACTAGCAGACATGATCTACAATACAAAATAAATATGCAAGGTTTAGCACTATGTTATGTACCAATCTTCTATTAACAGATTAATAAAAGATATTACCACTATATTATCATCGTCTTCCCTCTAACGATATATAGTGGTTCAAGATCCATATTCACTAATTCCTAGTGAGCTTTGGCTTCACGGCTAGGAAAATAGCGACATAGGTAAACAACAATTGTTAATCATATCCCTATATGACTCTTGTTTGTTGGGTGACATCCAATGCCCCGGCTCCCAACTCTATGCCATAAAGCCCAAAACCGTTTTGATAGCTTTGTTGAGTAAACCAACACTATGCATGTGAATGTCCAACATTCACCCTATGAATTATGATAGATGATGGTACTTTGCTTTGGCAAACCTACCACACAACGATCAAAATAACATAGGTGCAGCTATTGGTAAATGGCATCAAATGCTCAACTTTTTTTTTTTTTTGAGGGAAGCTATTCTATCATGACAAAACATCCACCATATGAAGAGCATGAAAAGAAAGTAATAAGCATCACAGGCATATGATAATATCACATTGTGAATAGTATGGCCTTTAGAATCATAATGGTCTCCATCGCCATGGTTCCATTAAGATCTGAGCTGTCATTGAATGTAGGCCTAGAGGGGGGGGGGGGTGAATAGGCCTTCTTGAATTTTCTCGGTTCCTGTAGCACTTCAACAACAAGGTCAAAACCAGATATATCGGACTAGTCCGGTAAAGTGCGGACTAGTCCGGATTTCACTGACTAGGTTGATCAAGTTAGGTCAATTTGATTGTTTCGTTGACGTTTGCAGCGGAAATATAAACTTCAATAACAGTTCAATGATTGTATGTCAAGTTCTATTGCAAGTATGATTCTTGTTCAACTATTTAACTTAAATTCAACAAGATGAATCAAACCCTAGATAATGTTGATCAACTAGAATGATGAACACAAACGAACAAGACACAAGATTTATCCCGTGGTTCGGTTACCACGAAGGCAACCTATGTCCACGTTGAGGAGCCCACAAAAGGACCGGGTCTTCACCAACCCTTCCCTCGTCGGATCGCCACGAAGGCCAATCCTCTTCCACTAAACACACAGGGGTAAATCACCAAGTTGAAGGGCCGATCTCACAAGTTGAGAGCTCCCTTGATTACAAGTTTCAAGACCACCAATAACACACTTCGAAATATACAAATTGTGATGCAAGAGTGTGTTAGAGATTCAAACCAAGAGCTCAATCGTGTGCCAAGTGCCTCTCCAATGATCTACAAGTGATCTTCAATGGATTGATTGATTTTGCACTTAATTTCGTGGAGAGAGATGGTTTTTGAGTCTCTTGGGAGGTGTGACGGCGCTAGGGTTCGAGAGTGGGTGAAAGTGGGCCGTGCACCTCTATTTATATGGGGTTTCTAGAAGTTACCGTTAGGGTTCAGAAAGATCGGACTAGTCCGTGGTGGTGACCGGACTAGTTCGGTGTGCTGTGTGAAGCAAACCCTAAGTGTCCAGGAATCTCGGACTAGTCCGGTTCAAAACGGACTTGTCCGATTTCGCTACTGGAAAGCTTCGGACTAGTCCGATTGTCATCGGACTTGTCCGGACACATGAAACCCTAAGTGTTTAGGATGACAAGTCCGCACTTGGAGGACTTGTCCGATTTAGATCAGGGTGTATATCGGACTAGTCCGTGTAAACACCGGACTTGTCCGAAGTGGATCAGGAAGTATATCGGACTAGTCCGGGTCACAACGGACTTGTCCGATTTTGTGAGACTTGTGCATTGTTTTGAGGACTAGTCCGCACTGGGGAGGACTAGTCCGAAGTGGAACAGAAAGATATCGGACTAGTCCGGTGATGATCGGACTTGTCCGATCTGGTGCAGAATGGGATATCGGACTAGTCCGGCTGATATCGGACTAGTCCGGTCCTGTATAGCTTTGTGCATTGTGTGTGTGTGATTAAATGATATTGAGCTCTTGGGTGTGTTTCCTTAACACACTCCATGCATACTAAACTACTAATTTCTTCTCCTTGAGCTCAAATTCATTTTCCTTCTCAATTTCCCTCTTTTTGGTACTTTGCTCATTTTTCATCATTTTCCTGCATTCATCTCAACAAAAGGATTAGGATCCCAATTGCTTGTCATAAATCATCCAAAACCCACAAGGGAGTCCTAGATGCACTTTCAATCTCCCCCTTTTTGGTGATTGATGACAACCAATTGAGATTTCACAAAATGAGGTATAAAATGAGATTCTCATAAAGTATGCACATATGACTCAAAAATTCATCAAGCAACAAGATAATTATTCATATGTGCATTCTTTATGGTGGGATGCATACTAACAGCATGAATGCATTAAGAATGACAGAATTTGCATTGATCAACTAATATCAAGTGAATATGGCATTTCAGGGACAAAAATTCAGATTTCATCACACACTTGCAAATTATTTGAGCAATTCATAACAGGACCAAACATGATATGAAAATAGAGTTAAGCAAATGCAATCACAATTAAAAAAAAGAGAGCTCTCTCCTCGCATCCTATGCAGCTAAAGCTAAGACTAGAGACTCCCCCTCAATCTCTCCCCCTTTGGCATCAAGACACCAAAAAGAGAGAGAGGAAGGTCCTAGGGCTTCACTCTTCGCTGTCAGTCCTCTTGTCGTCTTCATCGTCTTCCTCGCTTTCCGCTTGACGAGGTTGAGAGGTAGGAGGAGGAGCGGAGCTGCTCGAGCCCCCAATGCCAAAATAGGCAAGCTCGGAGGGAGTCAAGGGGCTGAGCTCGGTGATGTCCGGATCAGAATCTTCAGAAAGTACTGGAGATCCAATTGGGTTGATCTCCAGCTTCTCACTCAGCTGCTTCACATTGGCCTTTATGTATCTCATGTTCTCCTTCCTCTTCTGATTTAGCTTGTGAAGCTTCACTTCAGTTTTCTTGCATGAGGAGAAAATTGCAGCCAAGTACTTGAGGATCCCACTGGCGGATCCTTTCTGAGGGGCTTCCCTGGAGGGGGGAGTAGCCCTAGCAGCTTCTTCTTGCCTTGCCGGTGCCTCGGGGCTTGAGGCCGGCGATGGAGCAGCCTGGACACTCACTGACTGAGGCTTCTGAGGCCTCAGTGGAGTGTGCTCCACATCCTTCACAAACTCGATTCCTGTGACTTTCTCAATCATGAACATCAAGTAAGGGGCATAGCCACAGGATCGGTTGGGGGTACTTGAGATATTGACCATATCATTCCAAATATAGTCTGCAACATCGAATTGCCTTTTCTTGCTAATGACCCTCATCAGGGTCCGGAGGTAGCCTTGCACACTCCCTGCATCCCCATCCTTGGGGGCAATCGTCTTCCTGAGGACTCTGTTGAGGACCATAAAGAAAGGCTTCATATTCTTTGTGGAGGGAGGGACATACTTGGAGGTGGGTTCATACATGAACTTCATTCCATCCCTCTCAATGACCCCAATGTTGTGGATAATGAGTTGGTCATGTCCTTCAGAGTCAAGGTGTAGCAGGCGGGCAAACTCTTCCTGAGTAATAGAATACTTGGATCCATGAGTCATCCAAGTCACACTTTCTTCGTCTTCACTTGAGAAGTGGCACGTTGCATAGAATTGTGCAATCACTTCATCATTCCAATTATATCTGAAGGCAAACAGATCCTTCAGCCCATGTCTCTCTGCAGCTGCTATCACTTCATCAAAAGCTGCACATTTCCTCTTCTCAAGGTGAGCCCAGTCAATCCATTGACTGCGTACCACCGGGGTCTTCATCGGCAAATAGACCAGCTTGTAGAAATCAGCATGGAAATTTGACCAAAACCTGCCATCAGCTGCTTGCTTGGGCCTTGCATAGCAATCAACACTTCTCAACTTCATAGCCACATCGCTGCCCTTGCCATTGAATCTTTCCTCATTGGGGTCCCGGACCCCTTCTCTGGGAGTATGCAGCTTTAGGGGCCCAACAGGCCCTGTGGCAACCCCCTTGCCCTTCCCTTTAGCTTGGCGAAGGCCACTTGAAGGAGGAGCAGCCTTCGAGGCGGGCTTCTTGGCACACACCTTCCTCCGAACCTGGGGAGGTGAGGGAGCAGGCTCGGAGGGTCTCTCTTGGCGTTTCTTGCCAAGACCCGCCGAGGACCGAGGTGCCACCTCGTGGTCCAACTCGGCCTCGAAATCGGAGATTTCGTTGTCGGAGCTCGACATGATCTGAGAATGAGTGATCAAGAGAAAGGACAAGTTATACAAGGTATTGGTGAGGTAAGATGGCAATGGAATGCATTAGGGAATTAAAGAATTAGGTTTTGGTTCAGAAACAACGGACTTGTCCGGTGCACAGGCACGGACTAGTCCGGGGGACCGGACTTGTCCGTACCTGGACCGGACTAGTCCAGTGTTCATCCGCAAAAACCTAACAGACTGGACAAAAATTGATCCCTAAGGTAAAACTAGTCTAGCATACACATAGTACATCAACTAGACATGTAACTAGTGAAGAATGCTAGGCCAAACGATAAGCAATAGAGAAATTTGTGATTTCTTAGGGTTTTGAAGAGTATTTACCAAGAAATCAAAGGAAGCTTGAGATTTTGGGGGTTGGAGGCCGGACTTGTCCGCTAACTTCAATCCCCGAGTCTTCAAGCTTGATCTCCGCCCAAGATTGAGGCTTTTCGACGGAGGAATCAAGGATTCGCCTTGGGAGCTCGAGCGCAAGGGAGAGAAAGCTTGGGGGCGAGTGTGGGGTGAAGGGATTAGGGTTTAGTGGCGGCTAGGGTTATGGACACGAAAAATCGGACAAGTCCGGACATGACCGGACTAGTCCGAAGTCCTCCAGAGACCTAAGTCGGACTAGTCCGTGGTTTGTCGGACTAGTCCGGCCTAACCGGCACACTGCGGACTAGTCTGCAATGGCGGACTAGTCCGGGTAACCACGGACTTGTCCGTTGTCACCAGGAGAGAATTGCATAGCACATTCATATATATTTGAAGGTCCAATAATTGAGAGTAGAGAGGCAAAACAATTCAAATAATCTTGATGAATTTGACCAGGAAGCAAACAACAATCATACTATGATCAAAAATTCATCAAGATCTAATAATTGACATAGTTTTTCGAGAGAAAAATGGGGAGGGTTAATTTTCACAATTCAATCAATATTTTGAAGCAATCATACAGGTATGCAACTTTTCAAGCTACACTCCGAGAATCAAGAATGTTTAGCTCATTTCGGAGTTCGCAAAAACGTTTTTCATCAAGTGGCTTGGTGAATATGTCGGCCAATTGTTTTTGGGTGTTGACATGAGAGATGGATATGTCTCCTTTCATGGAATGGTCTCTCAAGAAATGGTGTCTTATGTCAATGTGTTTAGTTCTAGAGTGCTCAACTGGATTGTGGGCTATTTTAATGGCACTCTCATTATCACAAAGAAGAGGAATACGGTTCATATTGTAACCGTAATCCCTTAGAGTTTGTCGCATCCAAAGGAGTTGTGCACAACAACTCCCGGCTGCAACATACTCCGCTTCGGCTGTGGATAATGCAATGGAATTCTGTTTCTTGGATGACCAAGAAACTAAGGATCTTCCTAGGAATTGGCAAGTGCTGGAAGTGCTTTTTCTATCAACTTTGCACCCGGCATAATCTGCATCGGAATACCCAATGAGATTGAATTTTGAGCCTTTTGGGTACCAAAGACCAAGATTGGGTGTATGAACTAAATATCTTAGGATTCTCTTTACGGCTGTCAAATGACATTCCTTAGGGTTGGCTTGAAATCTTGCACACAAACATACACTCAACATAATATCTGGCCTAGATGCACATAAGTAAAGTAAAGATCCAATCATGGAGCGATATACCTTTTGGTCGACGCTCGGTCCATCTTCATTGAGATCCAAGTGACCATTCATTGCCATGGGAGTCTTTATGGGCTTTGCCTTGTCCATGCCAAACTTCTTGAGGATGTCCTGTGTGTACTTGGTTTGGCTTATGAATGTTCCTTCCCTTTGTTGCCGCACTTGGAATCCCAAGAAGTACTTCAATTCTCCCATCATTGACATTTCAAATCTATCTATCATAATTTTACTAAACTCTTCACAGAAAGATTGGTTAGTTGATCCAAAAATTATATCATCAACATAGATTTGGCAAATAAAAAGATCATTATCCAGATTTTCCGTGAATAGTGTATAATCTACTTTGCCAATTTGAAAGCCATTATCAATTAAAAAATCTCTAAGACACTCATACCAAGCTCTAGGAGCTTGTTTGAGGCCATAGAGAGCCTTACGCAGTTTATACACGTGGTTGGGGAACTCTTCGTCTTCAAATCCGGGTGGTTGCTCCACGTACACCTCTTCCTTGATCGGTCCGTTGAGGAAGGCGCTTTTCACGTCCATTTGATACAGCTTGAAATCATGGTGAGTAGCATATGCAAGTAATATTCTAATTGATTCAAGCCTAGCTACTGGAGCAAAGGTTTCATCGAAATCCAAACCTTCGACTTGTGAGTAACCTTTGGCCACAAGTCGTGCCTTGTTTCTTGTCACCACTCCGTGTTCGTCTTGCTTGTTGCGGAAGACCCACTTGGTGCCCACAATATTTGCATTGGGTCTTTCCACAAGTTCCCAAACCTCGTTTCTCTTGAAATTGTTCAACTCTTCTTGCATTGCCACCACCCAGTCCGGATCCTTCAATGCATCCTCAGTCCTGCGGGGTTCCAAAAAGGAGACAAACGAGTAATGTTCACAAAAATTTGCTATACGAGATCTAGTGGTTACTCCCTTTTGGATGTCGCCGATGATGTTGTCGATTGGATGATCCCTTTGAATGCATTGGTGTACTCTTGGGTGTGGCACTTGGGGGGTCGTATGTTGGTGATCATCTTCTTCTCCCCCTGAGTTGTTGTCCTCGTTGATTTGTTGATCATGTTCATATTCCTGTGATTTGTCTTTTATCGAGGCTCCCCCTGAATTGTTGATCTCCTCTTGTGGTTCACTTTCCTCTTGTATTTGTGACGATGACTCTTGTGGTCGTACTTCGCCTAGAGCCATCCTCTTCAATGCTTGATAGGGAGCTTCCTCTTTTCCTAATTCACATTGATCAACTTGCTCCTTTTGGGAGCCATTAGTTTCATCAAACACTACGTCACGTGCCACTTCAACAAGTCCGGAGGCCTTGTTGAAAACACGATAGGCGTAAGTGTTCGAATCATAACCAAGCAAGAAACCTTCATCGGACTTCGAAGCGAACTTTGAAGTCCTGGGCTTCTTGTTCAAAATATAGCAAGGAGAACCGAAAACTCGAAAATATAAAATGTTCGGTTTGTTACCGGTGAGTAGCTCATAGGGAGTCTTCTTTAGTAGTCGATGAAGGTAGAGTCGATTTGTGGCATGGCAAGCGGTGTTGATTGCTTCTGCCCAAAATCGATCCGAAGTCTTGAATTCATCGAGCATTGTTCTTGCCATCTCTATGAGCGTTCGGTTTTTCCTTTCGGCAACTCCGTTTTGTTGTGGAGAGTATGGTGCTGAGAATTCATGCTTGATTCCTTCCTCATCAAGGTATTCCTCCACTTGTATGTTCTTGAACTCCGTGCCGTTGTCGCTCCGAATACTCTTGATTGATAGTGAGAACTCGTTTTGCGCTCGCTTGAAGAATTTCTTGAGTGTTCCTTGTGTTTCTGACTTGTCATGCAAAAAGAACACCCAAGTGAACCGGGAAAAATCATCAATAATAACTAAACCGTATTTGTTACCGCCGATGCTTATGTAAGCAATTGGACCAAACAAGTCCATATGAAGTAGTTCGAGCGGTCTTGTCGTGGTCATGATGTTCTTCGCAGGATGTTGTGCTCCAACTTGCTTTCCTGCTTGGCACGCGCTACAAGGCCTGTCTTTCTCAAACACAACATCTTTCAAACCTCGGATGTGATCGCCCTTGAGGAGTTTTTGAAGGTTCCTCATACCAACATGTGCTAGCCGTCTATGCCACAGCCAACCCATGTTGGTTTTTGCAATCAAGCATGTGTCGAGTTCGGCTTTATCCTTGTTGAAGTCAACAAGGTAAAGCTTTCCCTTTAACATACCCTTGAATGCAACGGAACCATCACTTCTCCTTGAGACGGTCACACCCTCGTTAGTAAACAGACAATTATAACCTTTGTCACATAACTGAGATATGGACAGCAGGTTATAATCTAAAGATTCAACGTGTAAAACATGCGAAAGAGTATGTTCAGAGGATATTGCTATTTTACCGGTACCGAGGACCCTTCCTTGACTGTTATCCCCAAAGTAGATGCCTTCGTTTGGGTCCTGGTTCACTTCATACTCCACAAACATCCTCCTTTCTCCGGTCACGTGGTTGGTGCATCCACTGTCTAGCACCCATTTGGATCCACCGGAGGAGTAGGCCTGCAAAAACAAATTACGCCTTGGTTTTAGGTACCCAAGCTTGCTTGGGTCCTTGGAGGTTAGTAACAATACATTTGGGCACCCACACATAGGATTTTGTGTTCCCATGGCGTGGCCCAGCATAATAAGCATACACTTTACCAACATTATTTTTCATTAATACATAAGAAGCATCAAAGGTTTTAAACAAGAGTTGCTGTTGATTATGGGTCGGACTAGTCTGTGTGACCGGACTTGTCTGGATGACCGGACTTGTCCGGACCACAACCGGACTAGTCCGGTTTTCATGGGAGTTCAAATTTTTAGTTTTTGAGTTACCAGGTTGTGAGGGTCCTCCCTTCACAAATGTAATCCTTCCCTTGTTATTTTTATGATTTCCAGCTCTTTGCTTTCCATTATGAGAGTAACCAATGCCATACTTGACATTTGGAGGTCTTTGGACCAAATATGCACTACGTGCATAGTTGATCCTCTCCTTGTCAAATATTACACATTGGGTAGGATTTTTGTCCTTTGTGGAGGTAGAATTTTCCTTCAACCTGGTGTTAATTTTATCACATTTGCAAATATGAGCGATATTAGTTGAAGTGGGTTGAGAAGGTAGGGTTGAAGAGGAGGAATGTTCACTAAGCTTGAGTGACTCAACCTGCACTTCAAGGATCTTGTTGACCTTGATTAGGTCATCAAGTTGATCCTTGATTGCAACGTTTGAGTTGGTTAACTCCAAGCAAGTTTTCTTGCTTGAAGCTAGCTCAAGCTCTAGTGAGTGGTTTCTCTCCTTTTCAAGAGCTAGTAGATTGTCAAGTTCGACATGCTTCTCCTTTTGGGAGATAATCATGTCTTCTTGACGATCAATTAGCTCTTCCTTCTCAACAAGTTGGTTAAGTAAGAATTTCATTTTAGCAGCAGTTTTTCTATCTAAACCAATTAGCATATCTTCATTATCACTATCTAGATCATCATCACTCGAGTAAGAATGCAAGGAAGGAGTTTTGATGTTTACCTTGCGTTTACCTTCCTTAGCCATGAGGCAAGTTCCACTTGCTTTCTTTGCAACGAGCGTGGGAAAGAGTGTGGGTTTCTTGGACATGCTTTCAATGGCTATGCTAGCCATTTCTTCTTCATCGGACGATGAGGACTCATCGTTTGAGTCCCACTCCTTTCCGATGTGTGCTTGTTCAACTTGTTTCTTCTTCTTGAAGAATTTCTTCGGTTGTGGCTTGGACTCTTTACTCTTCTTCTTGTTGTCCTCATATGGGCAATCAACTATAAAGTGATTGTACTCACCACAATTATAGCATGCCCGCCTCATCTTCGGCTTTGTCTTCTCCTTGTATTTTCCTTCACTCGATTTTGTTCCTTGTATTTTCTTCATAATTCTTTTGAACTTCTTCATGAACAAAATCATATCTTCTTCATCCAGCTCGCTGCTTTCATCATCGCTGTCCTCCTCAAGCTGTGCTTCTTTTGCTTCTTTGGATAGAGGCTTGAGTGTGGACTTTAAGGCAACTCCCTTCTTCTTGGCCGATGTGAGGTCGGCTATTTCTTTGACGTGCTTGGCTTGCTTCTCCATCATCTCAAAGTTGATGATTTTGCCAAGCAGTTCATCCGGAGTCATTTTCTTGTACCCGAGACTTTCTCGGATCATAGAGCAAAGTGTGACGTTGCGAGGCATAAAGGCTCTAAGGATGAGCTTTACAACCTCGTGGTCATTCCACTTTTTGCTACCATATGATTGAACCTTGTTCACAAGAGTCTTCAATCTGTTGTACATGTCCTGGGGAGACTCATCTTCCTCAATCGCGAACCTTCCCAGTTCGCCTTCAATCATCTCATTCTTTGCCTCCCGCACATGCCTGTCACCTTCATGTGCTGTCTGTAGTGTGTCCCAGATTTCTTTGGCAATCTCCAATCCGTCCACCTTTGTGAATTCATCTCTACTTAGAGATGAGGTGATAACGGCTGCGGCTTGGGCATTCCTGTGGATGGCTTGCTCTTGACTTGGTGTGAGTTCTTCATCATCATCGGGGATGTTTATTCTTGTGCACACAATATGCCATAAACTTGGGTTAAGGGAAATCAAGTGCATCTTCATATTTTGCCTCCACATGGAGTAATCACTCCCATCGAAGTGTGGGGCTTTTCCGAGAGGAATAGATAGATAATGTCTGCTGTTAGAATTTAAACGGTCATAATTAAAAGGATATCGGGAGTAGTCGGTGTGACTACTCCCCTTCTTCTTTTCTTCAACTTTAGCTTTCCCTTTGGAAAGTGCTTTCTTTCGGAGCAGTGCTTTCAGCTCCAATGTCTCCTCATCATCATCATCGAAGTCTTGAATGGCTTCGAGATACTTTTCAAGCATTTGGTGCTTGTCATTGTTCATTCCTTCCTGGTTGTTGATTTTCTGGACTTCCTTCATGTCCGACATGATCTCTTCGAGTGGTTGCACTCTTTCCTGAAGAACCCGCTCTGATACCAATTGAATGTAGGGCTAGAGGGGGGGGGGGTGAATAGGCCTTCTTGAATTTTCTCAGTTCCTGTAGCATTTCAACAACAAGGTCAAAACCAGATATATCGGACTAGTCCGGTAAAGTGCGGACTAGTCCGGATTTCACGGACTAGGTTGATCAAGTTAGGTCAATTTGATTGTTTCGTTGACGTTTGCAGCGGAAATATAAACTTTAATAACAGTTCAATGATTGTATGTCAAGTTCTATTGCAAGTATGATTCTTGTTCAACTATTTAACTTTAATTCAACAAGATGAATCAAACCCTAGATAATGTTGATCAACTAGAATGATGAACACAAACGAACAAGACACAAGATTTATACCGTGGTTCGGTTACCACGAAGGCAACCTACGTCCACGTTGAGGAGCCCGCAAAAGGACCGGGTCTTCACCAACCCTTCCCTCGTCGGATCGCCACGAAGGCCAATCCTCTTCCACTAAACACACAGGGGTAAATCACCAAGTTGAAGGGGCGATCTCACAAGTTGAGAGCTCCCTTGATTACAAGTTTCAAGACCACCAATAACACACTTCGAAATATACAAATTGAGATGCAAGAGTGTGTTAGAGATTCAAACCAAGAGCTCAATCGTGTGCCAAGTGCCTCTCCAATGATCTACAAGTGATCTTCAATGGATTGATTGATTTTGCACTTAATTTCGTGGAGAGAGATGGTTTTTAAGTCTCTTGGGAGGTGTGACGGCGCTAGGGTTCGAGAGTGGGTGAAAGTGGGCCATGCACCTCTATTTATATGGGGTTTCTAGAAGTTACCGTTAGGGTTCAGAAAGATCGGACTAGTCCGTGGTGGTGACCGGACTACTCCGGTGTGCTGTGTGAAGCAAACCCTAAGTGTCCAGGAATCTCGGACTAGTCCGGTTCAAAACGGACTTGTCCGATTTCGCTACTGGAAAGCTTCGGACTAGTCCGATTGTCATCGGACTTGTCCGGACACATGAAACCCTAAGTGTTTAGGATGACAAGTCCGCACTTGGAGGACTTGTCCGATTTAGATCAGGGTGTATATCGGACTAGTCCGTGTAAACACCGGACTTGTCCGAAGTAGATCAGAAAGTATATCGGACTAGTCCGGGTCACAACGGACTTGTCCGATTTTGTGAGACTTGTGCATTGTTTTGAGGACTAGTCCGCACTGGGGAGGACTAGTCCGAAGTGGAACAGAAAGATATCGGACTAGTCCGGTGATGATCGGACTTGTCCGATCTGGTGCAGAATGGGATATCGGACTAGTCCGGCTGATATCGGACTAGTCTGGTCCTGTATAGCTTTGTGCATTGTGTGTGTGTGATTAAATGAGATTGAGCTCTTGGGTGTGTTTCCTTAACACACTCCATGCATACTAAACTACTAATTTCTTCTCCTTGAGCTCAAATTCATTTTCCTTCTCAATTTCCCTCTTTTTGGTACTTTGCTCATTTTTCATCATTTTCCTGCATTCATCTCAACAAAAGGATTAGGATCCCAATTGCTTGTCATAAATCATCCAAAACCCACAAGGGAGTCCTAGATGCACTTTCAGTCATGCCTCCCTTCTTGTGGTGATCTCCATCTCCACCATGCTTGAGGACATCTCCATGATAATAAAAGAAGCTAATACAACTAATAGCTACTAAATAAATTACAAGAGAGATCAAGCATCACAGGTCGACACGCAGGTCGTTATACAATTATGTGACAACCTCAACTCGGGTGTGTTAATTTTGCAGCATGCAGGCCGCACGAATATTACACACAGATTATCACATCACATTAGGCCATACCATTCACATCATTCCCTGCAAAAACGAGTTAAGCGTAGAACGGTTTCTAGCGCAAAACGATATTATGTAATCGCTATAGCAGACAGCAAAATGGCGGTCCCGAATACGAGACACCAAACGGAATTACATAGATCGCATCTATGAAATCACTATGAAAATCTCATCGGATTGATCAAATCACCCCGAATACGAGACATTCAGAATGTCTCAAATTTTCAATGTGATCGGTTATTCATGAGTAGATCGCGACTCATGACCATGGTCTGCTGGCTCAATCTGTTAGCTATGTACGCGATTAGTCCTGATGGTGATTCCAGCCGGTAGGGACAGGTTGCGCACACAGCAGAGAAGGAGCACAAACTGACCCTTTAGTCATATACGATCGCAATCTACTCTAACCAATTCCAAACCCCAAAAACCGTGCGAAAAATTCATCGTATGAACATGTCTGCAGTAGATCCAGACCAAAAACTACGCAAGTCAGCTCTGATGCCACTGTTAGGAAATCAGCGGTAAGCTACTCTAGCAACTCTACCGCATCACCCAGGAAACATGCGAGTACAGAGGTCATGGATCGTTACCACTAGACGCACAGCGCAGCAGAACGTTGATGCGCGTCGGTGTAAGGGAAGTAGACGATCTCGTTCGTCTTCTCCTCGTCCTCGTCACAGCAGCAGGTAGACGATCACGATCGTCGTAGCCGATCAGCGCAGCAGTAGCAGCAATGCCTCCACGGAGTCCACACGTACGGAGAGGAACACCATGCACCGGTGTGCTAGCACCGCGTGCGCGGTAAGGGTCTCGTCGTGAGGCCTACGAGGGGTGGCGGCTAGGGCTGTCACGTGGTGGGATGATTAGCCCCTAACCCTACCTCTCATATTTATAGGCGTACTAATGGGCTTTTAGGTCGTAGGCCCATTAGTACCCTAATTGCTTATGGATCAAATATCCAATAGGCCTGAACCTGAATTGTTATGATTGCCTCTTGGGCACATCACCAACAAAGTATGGTACAACCGATGCAGGCGATGAACTGTAGATCATAGAAATTTTCATGACTACAAGATGGTTAACAATTGTCCCGTAGTTGAACAAGCTCATGAAATACAGTGCCTCGTGAGAGAGATCCACCTCCTCAAATGTCCTTTACCCGACAAGTTTGTGGCTGAGTGCATTATTGCAGAGTTACCTCCTTCATGGAGGAAGTTTGCCATAGCTCTCAAACACAAGAGAAGAAATATGAGTTCAAAACATGATAGCTTCTCTTGATGTAGAGGAGAAGGTTCGGGCTAAGGACGCTACTGAGAAAGGAGGGTGAGAGTCAATCTGGTGCCAATGCTAATATGGTGCAAAAACCCAATGTCAAGAATAAAGGGAACAATAAGTCTCAATTCAAGCTAAATAAAACTACTGCTTTCAAGAAGAAGAAGAAGTCAAACAAAGCTAATGATGGCTGCTGCTACACCTGTGGTGAGCAAGGAACATTTTTCTAAGGACTCTCCTGACAGGGCAGACCGTAGAGGAAAAAAAAATGTCAACATCGTGATGGCTAGCAATGCAGATGGGTACGGTAATTATTTTACTGTTCTTTCTATTTCTCAAACACCATCTTGGTTGTTTGATACGGGTGTGTTGACGTTTCTTACATCACAGATAAAAATCCGCAAGCACACATAAACTGTCATGTAGCACTTCTCCTTAAGAGAGTATTCTCAAGGGTATCGAATCCAAGGAACGTGTGTATAATCTTACGAACTAATTCACCCAAGGACACATAGTTGTTTTGTAGGCAAGGAAGAGAGAGAATTTCAAAGTATTGATTCTAATTCAAAAGAATTTGTAGTAGCTGCTTGCTTCGAGCACGGGTTTACCCATAGCAATACTAGGATGACTTCCGCCAAGAGCCTATGACATAGCCAAACGTGGAGGATTACAAAGGACAGATAGGGCTATCACCACCTACTTTCTACCTCTTCAATCCGTGGGTCTATGAGATATTCTCTGGTGATTTCTAACCTAAGCACTACGCATACGTTCTAAATCACAACTCTAGTTGTTTCGAACACAAAGCTACAACTAGAGCCTCTAATAAACTAAATCAATAAATCCACAAGTATCTACTTGTGCAAACTACTATGAACTGAGAATCAAACTTGAATTGAACTCACAAAGGGCTTACTTGATTTGAGTACACCTTTGTAGGGATACAAGTGTAGAAGAGGGACTTGACAAGCCCACGCCTCCTTCTCCTAAACTCTATCCACACTCTCCTTCTACTTGGCAGCCTCTAGGAATACTCTAAACCTTAGGAGTTGTATTCTATTATCAACTTTTTGTGTGTGTGTGTGTGAAGTGAGGTGTGGGATTCTATTTATAGGGGGGAGAAGGGTCGGTTCCTGCCACCAATTGCGTATGAATTAGTCACCCATGACTTCTTCAAGCTAGGAGGAGCCAACACGTGACATTTGATCGGATTTGGCGCCACTCTCTAGTCGACCGACCTGGTCTCAGCCCGGTTGGGACTATGCTTCCTCAAGGTCTCTGCCAGGTGGGTCCTATCCCCTTATATGGGTGCTGCACCATTGGATGGCCTCGGATACTTCTGTTTGTGGGCTATTTGATCCATGTGATGACACGTGTCATCGCCTGATTCATCAAAATTCAATTTTATGGATTACTCCCTGCATGTCTTGGTATTTTGGGTCTAAATTCACTTGCATACAAATAAACACCAACACTTGTAGAATTGGTTAGTTTTTAACCCTACCACAATGTTGTGTTTCTCTTTTGTGCACATTATGAGGTGAATAGATGGTCTAAAATGGCACTTAAGGACCGTCAACAAACTCCTCCACACTTAGTCCTTTGCTCGTCCTTGAGTGAAGGCAAGAAAAAGAACTAAGGTGATTTCATAAATTTGCTATAAGTTTAGAAAAAGAGAATAATAGATATTTCAACTCATACCTCAATTCATGAATTTCGTCTGTGGAATGTGGCTACCACATTGATCTTGGGTGTTTGAAGAGTGGAATGGTTGGAATGTAGTCTCTTGGATCTTCCCCTATCAAAATGATCTGACGATTTGCTATATTCGGAAGGTCAAAGAAACAATTGCCCTTATCTCTCAATTGGAATCTCTCAAATCTCTCAAAGTGTTTTCATCATCACCTTGGCATGTTGTGCCAATTTTGTCCCTATACTAAATATGGATATATCAGGAGCTTGGTAGAGATAATTGTGGCACACATTGCAATTCATATATTACTAGGTCAAAAATTTGATCCTATGAGAGACTTATGCAACAAACAAATTGACAAACAATGTTCTTGTGCACATGAATAGAATGGATCTTTGTCGACTCCATGGATTTCTTTCTTTAAGGATGAAACATGGCTACTTTCTTTCTCCCTCTTCTTTGTTTTGGCATACTTCCTCTTTTGAAGAGTAGATGCTTTTTTTTGTAGCCATGTATTCTACTCATTTTTATTTTTTTAGAGAGAAATTGATGACCAAAATGTATGGAGTTTCTTTATTGGATGGACGAATGGTGGATGCAAATTCTCAATGTCAGGAATTTTGCATGAATAGGGTGCACAAATGCATGTCACTCAATTGGGTCACGAGTTTGACAAAGTTCAATGAAAAGCAAAGTGGCATATGCATGTGGATGTTTAAGAATTTCTATCATATGGTCGTGGTGGGTATTTTAAATTTCCAATTAGAGAATCACGCAAAGTTCAAGACTCCAAATTGTGCAAACATCAAAATCAATTTCAAGCAAAGAGATATCTCCTCGAATAACTCATTTACCATATCACACTAGTCAAATACTTAGATGACGTGTTTTTCCTAATTTGCTTGTGGGAACCATAAACAAGGCAATAAATCAAAATATAAAGTATTCAAATTTTCAGCTCAAGCAATTGAATACCAAGTTTTACATTTAATTTGTTGAGTTGAATTGCTTTCAAATATTCAGTGTTAAATATTAAATCAACTCAAACAGTAATGTAGCATGCATATTCAGGGGTAGAAGATCCAAACCAAATTTGTGGAGCGAAACAGAGTTGTGTGGGGCCCACAACAGGTCGGCTGACCCCCTTCTAGCCTTTCTGTTTCTCTGTTTCGACATGTCGAGTCGTATGTTCGGTTGTGATGTGTTTCGAGATGCAACATTATTTTTGCACGTTGGGATTTAGCAAATTTGGGGTTCCTCTCCCACACTTGTTCCCCGAATTCTTTATTTAACACAAATAAACTAAAGGGAGAACTTTACTGGGTTAGATGAACCGGTAAGTTCACTTTATTGAACTCAAAATATGGGGATGCTTACATTATCCAATCTAAATTTAATGAAATAAAAATTTGGAATAAAACTAAACTAAGCTAGTAAGAATCCTACGCGGTCGGAACATCTAAACTATGGAGCGTTGTAGATGTTGGGCTTCCCGACGATATCACATACATGCTGCAGCTTGGCGCCCATGCCACGACGAACACCATAAATCTCCTCCTTGAGGGATATGAGTTCATCCTTCAGTTCCGCCCTCTCAATGCGCCATTCAACCACTAAGTCTGATAGCTTCTTGTTCTCCAAACAGAGAGAAGCTAACTCTTTAGAAAGTTGTGCCACTTTAGGGGCATGAGGAGATTTCCCGTCACTATCCTCAAATTGGCCAGGTGGACATCTAATGGCAGTTGGCGAAAGGTGATGCCTAATATTGGAGGGTGACGAGCCCGTCGATTCCTCCATCACCACATTATCCATTTGCTCGAAAAAGCCTTTTGCATAGCCTCCTTCAGGCTTGCGAACCCCATGGACAATGAGGCGGTCTCCCACATGCTCATGCGAGGTATGCGTAGGTGACTGCTAGTGGTGGCTCACTACGTCACCGTCCTTGGTCCTCAGAGTGTAAATGAACTCATCGCTAGGCTGCAACTTTGGAAGAGACTCATCTTTTTCAAGAAAAAGACGGGTCTTGACTAACTTAAGGCCAGCTGTAGTCGGATGACGTGAAGGTTTCGTTGACTTTATGGGCGTCCTTTGAGGGAAGAGCGACCGTGCAACACCACGAGGCGTGGTGCTATGCCCACACAGTCGTCATTGGCGGCGGGATCATGGAGAGAGGCACAACATCCAATGCCATGACGGTCTCCAAAGCGAGGGTGGACTTGTCATTGATCGGTGCAATGTCTCCGCTCAGGTTGAAGGTTGAGCTAGAGAAGGCATGAGGCGGAATGTTCTTGTCTGCCCTGACTTGGATGGGAGGAACAAGAGATGGGTTTTTCTGGATGGTGCAAGTTTCTCCTCTCCGTTCCCGTCAATATATAAGCGGGGAAAGTATGATAGCACCGATAGTCTTGTTGTGATACGTCGAGAGAGTCCGCATGAAAAAACAGAAAGCCGACAGCGCAAGGGGAAGGTTGACCGAACCTAGGGTTCAGGCGAACCCTTCCTGGCTCATTTTGGGCTAAGTTTTCATGGGTTGGCTAAATGGGCCCTATGGATGAATAATTGGATGGGCCCATTAATTGGACGCGGAGAATTTAGACAAAATTTAAAGAAATAGCATGAAAATCAATAAGATTCATCACGTCAATGTCTTTTTCTGCCTCCTCCTCCTCCTCCTAGGATTCAATAAATAATTTGAGTCGGTGGCCATTCACCTTAAATAGTTGATCATCATCACCTTGGAGTGTGATTGCTCCATGGGATGAGGTTTCTACTACAGTGAAGGGTCCTTTCCATTTACTTCTAAGCTTACCATGTCCAAAGAGTTTAACCCTAGAGTTGAAGAGTAGAACTTTATCTCGAGGTTTGAACTCTTTTGCCATAATACTTTTATCGTGCCATATTTTTGTTCTTTCCTTATAGATTTTGGCACTATGGTACACCTTATCTCTCAATTCATCCAATTCGGAAAGTTGCTTCAATCGGTGTTTTCCTGCTTCGTTAAGGTCCATGTTCCACTGCTTGATGGCCCAATAGGCTCTATGTTCCAATTCTATAGGAAGATGACAAGTCTTCCCATAGACAAGTTGGAAAGGAGACATGCCGATGGGAGTTCTCTAGGCAGTACGGTATGCCCACAATGCATCGGGTAGCTTATGCTTCCATCCTATTCCCATTTCCAAGACGATCTTTTGTAGAATATTCTTAATTTGCTTATTAGATGTTTCTGCTTGACCACTTGTTTGTGGGTGGTATGGGGTAGTAATGTTATGCTGGACACCAAGCTCCCTCAAAAAGTTCCTATCTATGAAATGAGACCCTCCATCACTTATGACCATACGGGGAATGCCAAAGCGTGGGAAAATGATCTCATGGAACACTTTCGTAGCTTGCTTGGAATTGACATTTTTGCATGGAAAAGCTTCCACTCATTTTGACACATATTCTATAGCCACGAGGATATACTCGCAATCATAGGACCTAGGGAAAGGTCCCATGAAATCAATACCTAACACATCAAATAATTCCACCTGAAGATTATAAGTTAGGGGCATCACATAGCGAGTTGTGATTCCTCTGTGCTTTGGGCATTTCCAACATCCACGAATGAATTCTTTTGTATCTTCATACATAGAAGGACAATAGAATCCACATTGCTAGATCTTTGACTGGGTACGATAAACACTGTAATGGCCACCATAAGGGCTAGCATGGAATTTCTCAATAATCTTGGTGCCTTCGATTGATGGGATGCACCTGCTAAGAAGACCATCAGCACAGACTCGATAGAGGTATGGGTCATCCCAAAGGTGTCTACGACTCTCATAGATGAGTTTCTTTTTATTTTCCCCTGGTGGTACGTACCCCGTGACCATGAAGGTCGCGATATCCGCATACCAAGGGTGATAAATCAATTACTTTGAGAAGCATATCATCTCGTAGGAAGTCATTGATAGGAATGTTCATGGTTTGGGTGACTTCCATACATGAGAGATGATCTGCCACATAATTCTCTACTCCTTTCTTATCCTTGATTTTTAAATCAAACTCTTGGAGTAGAAGAATCCAATGGATTAGCCTTGGTTTAGCATCCTTTTTGGTGGTTTATCATCTCGTATAGACTATGAACTTGGCTCCAACCAAATAGGACCTAAACTTATCGATTGCAAAAACTACAGCCAAGAGCTCTTTTTCAGTTGTGGCATAGTTGAGTTGAGCTCCTGTTAGAGTTATTCTAGGGTAGGCTATTGCATGATGCTTTTTATCTTTGGTTTGGACTAGCACCGCACCAACAAAAAAACACTAGCATCACACATGATTTCGAACGGCAGCATCCAATCGGGAGGTTGAATGATTGGAGCTGAGATGAGTGCCTTTTTTAGTGTATCAAATGATTTAAGGCATTCATCAAAATCAAAGGGAGCTTCCTTAGCTAATAGGTTAGTGAGGGGTCTAGCGACTTTTGAGAAGTCTTTGATGAATCGCCGATAGAAGCCCGCATGACCTAGAAAGCTGCGGATTCCCTTAACATTGATAGGAGGTGGAAGTTTTTCAATGACCTCGATTTTTGCTTTGTCCACCTCTATCCCTCTCTCAAACACTAAGTGTCCAAGAACGATGCCATCATGGACCATGAAATGGCACTTTTCCCAATTAAGTACAAGGTCCTTCTCTTGGCATATTTGTAAGACCTTGTCTAAATTTTCCAAACAATGATCAAAAGTTTTCCCATAGACAGAGAAATTGTCCATGAAAACTTCCATGATCTCCTCAATCATGTCGGAAAATATAGACATCATGCATCTTTGAAAAGAGGCAGGAGCATTACACAATCCAAAGGACATACGCCGGTAGGCATAAGTTCCATTGGGACATGTGAATGTGGTCTTATTTTGATCATCGGGATGGATTGGGATTTTGTGATAACCCGAATACCCATCAAGGAAACAAAAGTAGGAGTGTTTTGCCAACCGCTCTAGCATCTCATCAATGAAGGGCAGTGGAAAATGATCCTTCCTTGTAGCCTTGTTAAGTTTTCGGTAATCTATGCACATCCTCCAACCCGTGACGGTTCGTTGAGGAATTAATTCATTCTTCTCATTTTGAACGACTGTCATACCCCCCTTCTTAGGCACTACTTGAACTGGGCTGACCCATTCACTATGAGGGACAGGGTAGATAATCCCAGCATGCAGAAGTTTCAAGACTTCCTTCTTGACAACTTCCCGCATCGCATTATTCAATCGCCTTTGAGATTTCCTTGAGGGGACACTCTCGGGGTCAATGGGAATGCGATGGGTGCATAACGCTGGACTAATCCCCTTGATATTGTCTAATGAATAGCAAAAAATAGCTCTATGCTTTTCTAACATGGCAATGAGTTTGAGCGTCTCATCATGTGAAAGCTTATCACTTCAGATGACAAGAGCTTCCAAATTGCCATTTAGAAGGCATAACGCAGGCTTCGAGGTAGAATTTTTAGCTCAATGGGGGGGTTTTGGGAAGAACTCTTCTTTTGGTAATTTAATTGCCTCCTGAAATTCATCCTCCTCTTGGATGAAATCTTATTCTCCTTGAATTTCAGGGGCTGCTAAGAATTGAAGTGTTCTAACCTCCTCGAAAGGCGCACCTTGAATGGGAGATTCTGCGTATGTGTTCTTGGAACGCAGGATTGGAATAGAGAACTTTCTCCCTCCAAGTTTGACATTGATGTTTCCTTCCAACGAAATTTCCATGAGAAATTTCTCAATGGGAACCCCAATCATAATGTCAAAATCTTGGATTTCAAACACATGGAAATCTAGGATTGCCTCAATATCTTTGTGTCTTACAGACACCTGTTGCAAAACCCCGCATCCTTCAAGGATGTTTCCGTAAGAATCTCGTAAGGATTTACATGTTGGTGTTAATGGCACATCGCCTAGAATGGCGAGAGCACAAGAATCAGAAATGAGATTTTCTCCAATAGTGGAGTTGTATAGGACTTTCATTGGTGTCCCTCTAATAAAGCATATAATATTTGCCAAAGGTGAGGTCATCCGAAGAATTTTGGGTGACTGCTCAACTTCTGTAGTCCATTCCTTGCTTAGAATAGAGGTTAACTCCTTGACCGTCTATTGGACGAACACTCCATCAGGTGGGTCAGGTGGAGTTAATGGCAATGATGGTTTCCTATGGCAACAATACTTCGAGGTATTTCCAAAATCTTCAAATATCTCCTCCTTGAAGTAGAAGGAAAACATTGAAGGTTGAATTTCTTCTTCCTTCATAGTTTTGGGTTTGGGAGAGGATTCCTCCGGCAAGGTTTGAGATAAGCAAGAGATAGGTTCTTCCTTGTTCATGGATTTATCCTCGGATCTTGACACTACTTCCTCTTGAGGGGGCTCACTAAGACCCATAAGGAAGGAATAATTTTCTAGAATTCGGTCTAGAAGATCCTTGCCTTCTTCCGACGTCATATGGAGGAAAGATCCTCCACCCATGATGTCAAGATATAGGGAAGACTCTTTGTTCAATCCCATATAGAAGTGTTGCAAGAGCAACAGATTAGAGATGGACAAATCTGGGCCATAATTTATCAAATGAGAAAATCTATCCCAAGCTGCAGCTATGGATTCCTTCTCCATCTCCTGAAAGCATAGTACTTCCTTTTGCAAGGAAACAATTCAGTCAATTGAAAATAAAGCAAGACAAAATCTGTCTCATAATTCATTCCAAGTTCCGTTTGTCTTCCCAACGTTGTGGTTGTACCATTGATTGGCTTTTTCCTTAAGGGAAAAAGAAAACAACTTCCATTTGAGAGTTTCTTGTGTCATACCTTTAATTAGAAGACATGAACACAATTGTTTGAACTCTCTTAGTGGTGATAAGGGTTTTCAAAATCCGTTCCTAAGAAGTATTACTCCCGAACCATGACTATAAAGTCAGGGTGAAGTTCATAGCTGGTAGAATAGATGGGTTCCACCGAAAGCAGTGGCTCACAGAACTTGCCCTTTGGGGCAAATTAAGAAAGAATGGTGGGCTGCTCCATATATGTGGTGGTAGTAAGAAAAGGAAAGATAAGATAAGAAGATAGATACCAGGGTGAACAAGGTTCAATGATTAACAACAACCGTTCCCCGACAACGATGCTATAAATGCTTGTTGACGTTTCTTACGTCACAGATAAAAATCCGCAAGTGCACAGAAACTGTCATGTAGCACTTCCCCTTAAGAGAGTATTCCCAAGGGTATCGAATCCAAGGAACGTGTGTGTAATCTTATGAACTAATTCACCCAAGGACACAAAGTTGTTTTGTAGGCAAGGAAGAGAGAGTAATTCAAAGTATTGATTCTAATTCAAAAGAATTTGTAGTAGCCGCTTGCTTCGGGCACGGGTTTTCCCTAGCAATACTAGGACGACTCCCGCCAAGAGCTTATGGCATAGCCGGACATGGAGGATTACAAAGGACAGATAGGGCTGTCACCACCTACTGCCTACCTCTTCAATCTGTGGGTCTATGAGATATTCACTGGTGATTTCTAACCTAAGCACCACACTTACTTTCTAAATCATAACTCTAGTTGTTTCGAACAGAAAGCTACAACTAGAGCCTCTGATAAATTAAAGCAATGAACCCACAAGTAACTACTTGCAAACTATTATGAATTGATAATCAAACTCGAATTGAATTCATAAAGGACTTACTTGATTTGAGTACACTTTTGTAGGTATAAAAGTGTAGAAGGGGGACTTGACAAGCCCAAACCTCATTCTTCTAAACTCTCTCCACACTCTCCTTCTACTTGGCAGCCTCTAGGACTACTGTAAACCTTAGGAGTGGTATTCTATTCTCAACTTTTGGTGTGTGTGTGAAGTGAGGTGTGGGGTTCTATTCATAGGGGTAGAAGGGTCGGTTCCCGCCACCTATTGCACGTGAATCAGTCAGCCATAACTTCTTCAAGCCAGGAGGAGCCAACACGTGGCATTTGACCTGGTTTGGCGCTACTCCCTAGTCTAAATATGGCACTTAAGGACCGTCAACAGGGTGCTAATGTTCATGTATGTTCTGTCATGTCTATGTTTACTTGCTACCAATTTTCCAGGATTACTCTGTCCTAATGGGGAATGTGTCAAATGCTTCTGTTCGTGGTGTTAGCACAGTTGATCTGAAGTTCATTTCGAGAAAGATTGTCCAACTAAAGAATGTGCAACATGTCCCTACTATGAATAAGAATCTTGTTAGCGGCTCCCTTCTAAGTATAGATGGGTTTAAAGTAGTTTAGAGTCCAATAAAATAGTTGTGTGAAAGCATGGACAATTTATTGGTAAATGCTATGAATGCGGAGGCTTGTTCTACTTTTCTCTTTCGGAGTTTAATAATAAGTCAGTGGACTATATTTGTGGCAGTGTTAATAATGATGCGAGTGTTTGACATTCTCATTTATGTCACATTAATTTTGGTTTAATAAATCGGCTATCTAGTCTCAAATTAATTCAAAAATTCACCACTGCCAAAGGTTCTAAGTGCCATAGTTGTTTGCAATCAAAGCAACCTCGAAAGCCTCACAAGGAAACCGAGGAGAGAAATTTGGCACCATTAGAACTCATACATTCTGATATATGCAAGATGAATGGTGTGTTGACAAAATGTTGAAAGAAATACTTAATGACATTAGTAGATGATTCTACTAGATTCTGCCATGTTTACTTGTTGCAAACTAAAGATGAAGCTTTAGACTACTTTAAATCTATAATTCTGAAGTAAAAAATCAATTAGAGAGAAAGATTAAACGTCTTGGGTCAGACCGTGGTGGCGAGTATTTTCCCAACATATTTGATGATTTTTGTCAGGAACACGGTATGATACATGAAAGGACGACACATATGCTTCACCTGCAAAGTAGACTACTGGTAGTCTAGTACTGGTAATGGTCTTTAAGTGAAGTTAGCTCGCACAAAACATGCAATTCAAGGCGTAACCCATTGTCCATGTTGTGAGCTGATGTAACTTAAAGATCTAGGCAGAAGTTCAATTTAACAGTCTCTGCTGAAACACTAGTATATAAAACAAGAAGGAGAATGACCTCTCCTCTAATGGCTTTGAGATCTAGTGGGGGATCGTTATAATAAATAGGCTTGGCCCATATAATTTTCAAAAATAACTCTTATAAAATCTCAAAGGCCCATTAGGGTAAGAGAGGGTGGTGCTAAGAGTTTAGTCCCACATGAGAAGTTGGAGGGGAGTAACCCTACATATAAGGTAGGTTGTTCTTCCACTCCTTGAGTGAGAGAGAAGTGGAAAAGAGAGAGGTGGCTCATGCTCGCTCCTCCTCCTCGTCCTCGCTCGCTCGCCTCGCCACGCCACGCCAAGCCCCGCACACACGCGTGCGTGTGTGTTCTTGTGAATTCGAGCCTTAATCTGTGTCCATATTTTATATTTTTGATTGAAATTTAATTGGGATTTTGGTGAAGTTGGACAGAGTATAAGTTGGAGATGGGCGCGTCTACAACAATCGAGTCGGTTCCAGTGTGGGTCCTCCGGATCGCAATCGAACCACCTCTCAAAGACTCTATAAAAGCGGGCGTGCACGGAAGAGCAGATATCCCATGATCAGAATGCTTCCCATGGTCCAGTTCCTTGCATTGGCTTTTGGTCTACTCCATCCCGAGTAGCGGCGTGCACCGATGATCGGGAGAGTAGGTATCCAAAACTGCTCGCCCTTGCAATCTTGCATCAGGAGAGGGCGAATAAGGTTTTTGGGAAAGCGCTCTGCTTGACTGCTCACGTTCTTCATCATGAATCGCTTATCGAGGAGATCGGGCGCTGCTGCCTAACATCGCCACCAACGTATGCAACGACTCTTTGGTGTCAGATCTATAGTGGTGTGACACCCGGTTCCAAAAAATGAACCAAGTGCAGTGTATGTGTGCCCAGGATGTTCAACACACATACACGAGTGCATTTACAAAAGAGTATATAGAAAATTACCACAGAACAAGATTAATTAACCATTTTTATTACACAATCCATAATATCCTCGAGTACAAGCTCTAAGGAATATTAATGACAAGTCCAACTAATGCAGCGGAAATAACTAAATAAGCAACTAAGCAAACTAAGCAAAAGGGATAGCGCAACTCCAACACTCCACAGGCAAAGCTGATGGTAGACACGACCTAGAACTCCGCATTATCATCATTAAACTTCCAATCCTGACCTGCAACTGTTGGTGGGGGAATTGCAAGAGTGAGTACATGTCGTACTCAGCAAGTGTGGAAAGTATGACATGTAGCTGATACAAATGACGAATATAATAATGGCTAGGTGCTGAAAAGTACATTAAAAAAATTTGAAAAGCAACATGTTATATGTATGCGAATAATCCCATCATAAACCATGTAATCATCATAATACCAGTCCATAATACATTACCATCATCCATATTCCAGATTTCTCATTACCAATAGCCATAATCAATATTAGAATTTAATTCATAACCATCCATAACCATAACCATATTATCAACCATAACCATTACCAAACAATAACCATTACCAACCATCCCAAATACCAAGTACCTTCTAATCATGGAAGTTGTCTAGGTGCTCATAACCAGGAGCACGACTATCATGATAGTTTTATTAGACTCTGCAGAGTTTGTACCACTTTACCCACGTGTTTGTGATTTCATCACCCGTCGGCGACTAAAGAACCTCCCTTATGCCAGTTACACTTCCTTTGGTGTATGACCAAGAGATCACAAAATAGACTTTACAAAAGGTTTACTAGCCTATTTAGACCCAACTGAGGTTTTACTAGTGGCGATGTCTCCTACAGAGCACATCTTCAACCAAGGGCCCCCTCTTGAGCCATTCGGATCTCAGGGTAGTCCCACTAATCATCAACAAACCCAATATGACTACCACTTCCTCGAGCATCCTTAATGGTCCAATAGCACTGGCAAAGCCCTAATTAATCAGCGCCGCACCCATACTTGGCCTCGTGGTGGCACTGTAGTCCTGGCTTATTCTCGCATGAACCGGTCCTTAGTCTAAAGCAAGCAAACCACCATGACATCCAACCCATCCACATACCAGGCTTGCTTAGATGACCCGTTACCATATCATATTAACCAATTCACATTAATCATAATCTCATAGTTAAATGGTATAATGGTTTTCCCATCCCAATTAATTAAGCAAAGCAAAAGGTAAAAAGCCCTTCCCGACTCTCTACCATGAATTCCAGGTGACAAGGGTGGTTTAACAAAGCTAGTAAACTTCCTACCATAGGAATTCCCATCAAATTGACACAAGCATGCAGTTTGCAACCAAAACATTTATTTTAAAACAGGATCAATATGCTTCAAGGACAGTTGCCTTGCCCTTGGGTTTGATTAGGATCAAAGACTTCAAACTCTTGGTGCTGGAGATCCTCCGCGACACTCTCTAGCACAAATCCAACTAATCCGCACAATAAACATACAAGACAAGAATTACAATCAAAGAGTGCACAAATATTACTCAATATAACATGACATGCATGATCGATGCAAATGCAAGGTGGAACTTGTTAATGATTTGCTTTTAGTGATCACTAACTAGTTTAATAGTTTTATCAAGTTTATACAGGTTTGGAGTTGATTCAATCAAATTTTATAAGTAATTCAACAGAAATTAACCAGGAAAATCGGACTAGTCCACTAGGGACCGGACAAGTCCACACTGCGCGAGAACAACAAATTAGGGTTTTCTAGATCGACGTGAATTTGGAGATTTGGTGTTGAATTCTTGTAAGGAAAATAGAATAGAAGGTATACCAGGTGTTTAGAACTCCAATGGATCGAGAATCTTGGAGGCAACACTTGGATCTTGAAGATCTAGGGTTGATGAAGAACATGATGGTGATTTGTTGATGAAGAACGCGAAGTTGATGGAGATCTTGATCCTCTTTCGTTTCCTCCACTTTCTCTTTCTCCCTCCTTGGTGGCGGCTATTCACAAGCTAGGGTTTGGGTGGGGTGGAAAAGTGGCAAATAGATGTCAAGCCAAGAGGTGGGGTTGTTTATATAGAGTGGAGGCTAGGGTTAGATGGATTTCGAGTTTGAGATGAGTGGAGGTCGGTTTGGAGTCCCACATGGGCTCTAAAAGAGTTAGGTACGACGTCCCTAGGCCCACTTAATGTAAAACCCAAAAAACAAGTCGTGAAACAAAAGATCAACTTGGAGTCGCAATTTATTGGACAAGTCCGAAAAGGACCGAACTAGTCCGATGTTGAGAAATCGGACAAGTTCGCTCTAGACATCAGAGAAGTCCGATCGTATCCAGAGCGGAAAAACAGACAAGTCTAGCCAAAAATTGGACAAGTCCGACTTTAGTCAGAGGGAAGAAACGGACAAGTCCGCTGGAACACCGGACTAGTCCGGACAAGTCCAGAGACTTAGCAAATTTTTCAAGGATTTGGAACACCGGACTAGTACGCACAGGACTGGACAAGTCCGAAGGTGTCCAAAGGGAAAAACAGACTAGTCCGCAGAAAAACAGACAAGTCCGAGCGAGGTCAGAAAGAAATTGGACTAGTCCGCACCAAGACCAGACTAGTCCACACTTTCCAGAATTCTTAAGTGCGGTTTTGCTATCAATTCATTTTAAACTTATTCATTTTTATGTTGCTCAATATTAAACATGTATTGGAATGTATGCGATGCATGATGGATGAAAATGAGGGTGTTACAAGTGGTTTCTCCACTTCAAATTAGTACGCGAATTTTCTCATCATGTCTATCTGCTGGTGTTTATCGCTATCATTTTCGTGTGTTTTTCTAGAATTGTTCAGTAAATTGTCTCCTATTTCTAATAGGGAGTACAACAAAATTTACGGTCACATGATTGTTCTTAGCAACGTACTTGAACAAGAGGATCAACTTCTTACAGGGGAATTTCTCGGCAGCACGGAGGATTGTGGCGTGGAGCATCTTGTTTGATGACCTGTGCAGACCTCACTCGGCGATCTCCTCCTCATCAGGCACGACATCTACATGCTACGATGGCGAAGGGGGAGGATGAGGATTTTTTGGAGCACATTTTGCTGGTTCGTCATCTTCTGTCGATTTGTACCAATATGTCCTCTAGGTTTCTTCAGCCATGGTGGGACGTAGAGAAAACAGAGAGGGTGAGTAAACGATGAAACAATCTTTCCTTTGATCAGGGCAAAGTTTTAGTTTCCCATGAAATAGACGATCGAGCTTTGACAAGATACTGTGTGCAGCTGTATCCGACTATAGTTCGGTTGACTATTGGTATTTTTTAACACCACATATCATCTCCGGTAGGAGATGAGATATGCAAGCGCATGAAAGATACCATTGTAACATTTCACCCAAAAGTATTCCCAAGGGTATCGTATTTATCCCAAAGGAAGGCGGTGAAGTAAAGTAAACACTATTCTTATGATCAAGGTATAGGGTACTAAGTATTTATCAGAAATGGGTAAGATGATAATAGGGGTAATGTGACACACACCTAAGCAATCTACTCTAAGGGTAAGGTTGTCCCAGTGAGGGTTAAACTACGAGAAGGGGATGCTCCTACTGTGCTCTAATTACTCATATACATAGCCTAAAAAAGTACACATGAATATGCTAATGGTGAATACTAGGGCTTAGTGGTCCAACATATGGGGTTCGAGTTTACCCCTGACAACATCAGGACGATTCCCGCCACGAGCCTACGGCATAGCCGAACGTGGGGGATTACAAAGGACATACAAGGCTGTCACCATCTACCGCCTATCCCTACAAACCGTGGGTCAAGGAGGCATCCAACGCTACTTAACTATCTAAGCACCATGCTTACATGTTAAGTAAATACCTTAGGAATTGCAATACAAGATCCATCCTAAGGCAATGACTAACCTTAACATCGTTGAAACAATTTTGGGACCAAGCACTAACATATTCATACTAACATAATCATATTATTCCTAATTAGACTATAGTGGTGGTGTATGATGCTTATGATAACAAGTTATGGACATTATAACTAGATCATAATGACATCTACACCAAACACATGCACGGACACCACAATCAAACAAGGAATGCTTTATCCAAGTATGTGAATAAATAAAGACTAATAATAATATTATAATAAGATATAAAGTCACAAAGTAAAGAAAAGATACATGAGACATACCTTCCCCAATTTGGACTTGGGACTAGAGGCTCCTCTCTACAGCCTAACCTCCACTAAGGAACTAGGAGAACTAGTGTATACAAGAGAGAAAGCTTGAGTGGTGGGTGTCAGAAGTGAGGCACCCCCCTATTTATACACAGAGTAGAGGCGGTTCCCGCAACAATTAGCACGCGAATCAGTCTTCACCGCCTTCAGGGAGCCATCAGGAGTCAACATGTGGAGGAAGACCAGATTTGGCACCAGGGCCAAGTCAGCCGACTAGGGGGGTCGACTGACCTGGTCCTGGCCCCCCTTCGGGTGTGCTTCCTTGGGATGGCTTCCAGGTGGGCCCAGACCCCCTTCCCGGATGAAACACCATTGGATCTCCTCGGATACGCCTGGGAATGAGTCATAGATCCATGTGATGCCACTTGTCGTTGCGTGATTTGCTGGGGTGGCACTTTTTATGATTTCTCCCCTCATTCTCCATCATTTCCGCATAAAAACTCCCGCTGCACTATTTCTCCAAGTACAAGTGGGATTATGTTAAATCTAACTATGATGTGTGTATGAAATATTTATTCCCTCACATAATTGAGTTATATTGATGTCGAAATTGGTATATAACGACCATCAACAAACTCCTCCAAGCTTACCCTTTGATCGTCCCGAAGCAAAGATAAAGACTTGGATTGTTGATCAGGAGTTGCTACAATGTCCTATTTTGCAAAAGTACCAAGTGCACAAAGAAATATTCTACCTTGCATTGAATAAATTGGTTATGGTACCTCACCTTTTTTCTTAGGCATTATGGGGCTTATGCCGCATCTTTTTCTTGGGTGGTTGAAGGACATAATAGCAAAGCGAGCATGCATCACCTAATGTGTGAGTTCAACTCAAATTTCCAGAGAAGTTCAAATGGTGTTTGCATTTAAGTTGCTCAAATGACGCACTCAATCACTCCTATGTGGGAAGTGGTATTTGTATCCTCACCAAGGCAATGCCTTTCTTATCCAACATATAAATAAGGTCTATATGTGGATCTTGGTAGGGGTCAAGAGTAGTCATATTTTCAACACGTGTTGATAAGTCAAAAGAGTAAGCCTTAGGAGAAAACAAATCATACTTTTGATCAAGATTTGTGCAAGTGTGATGGGATATCTGTGGAGTGGAAAACAATGAAGATAACTCCTCTATATGCACTTTTTTTTTGTGAGGATGAAACATGGCTACTTATTCTTTTTTTTTCTCTCATGCTCTTGTATATGAGCATGAATTTTTTCTTTTCTTTTCCTTTTAGCCATGTCTTCTACTCCTCTTTTATTTTCAAATATTTTGGAGAGAGTATTATGCAAGAAAAACATGGAATATCTTTTTGATTGTCGGGTATGATGGAATTTTGCTAATTTCTAGTGTAGAAGTTTA
Source organism: Tuctoria greenei (assembly GCA_036927565.1). Classification (NCBI taxonomy): domain Eukaryota; kingdom Viridiplantae; phylum Streptophyta; class Magnoliopsida; order Poales; family Poaceae; genus Tuctoria; species Tuctoria greenei. Next base: position 125,078,614 of record JAYESD010000006.1, read on the forward strand.
GCATGTGCCCGTGCAATCTTTATCTTAAAAGTATGAAAGATTCTCACATAGGTCTATACTAGTTTGACTAGGCTCAATGTGAATGCAAATAGCATATGCATAGGGTTTATCAAATTCAAATAATCATACGGCTTTGGTCGGAATTTTTATCAAGTGAGGAACTCCCATTTTAAATTTTCTACGAGAAATTAAGTTTCACTTTTAACTAGGATATTAGAAGCTCTTATCACTATATCATATCCCACAACAACCTAGAATTAGACTTAGCTTTTGCTACCCACTAATTCTAAGTTTAAGTTAAGGATATTCTAAGCCAATAAACGCAATACTTGGAGAATACGAAGTTGTATGCAAGGGACTAAAGAAAATGAAGCAAAGCTACTATTCATCATTTCAACTTATGCAAAGTAAAATAGTCCTACCGCACATCTTTTATTTTATTAACCTAATCTATATTACATTATTATATATTTTTTAGATGCAGGTGGAAAGAAAGAAATAAAATAAAGGAATGCAAATGGGGCGTGAAACAAGTTACCTCAAGTGGGGGTCCTCCCCCAAGCTTGTCCTTGGTCAAGGTCCGCGATAGGGTTTGAAACCTCTAACGGCGGAGGTAGGCCATGAGGTTGGCCTAACCCTGATGTAGCGTGGCTTTGACATTGGAGGGTTGAGTGTCGATGTTGTGTTTCCTCCCATGGGTGCCATGAGTGTGGTCGAGGAGAGTGTTGTCGATGCCACTCATCGCACCTCAAGGTCTCCCATATGTTGGGTGTCATCCTTCATTCCTTGGCTAAGGTCATGATAACCTCTAACCACAAAGGCATAAGGTGCACCCATCATGTGTTAGGTGTGATACGTCATTCCTTGGCTATGGTCAAAATAACCTTTAGCCACAAAGGAACAACATGCACCCAACACGTGTTGGGTGTTGTTGATACCCTGGATACTAGGTATCTCTTCGTACCAGAAGAAGACGCGTCAAGTTCCACCTTCCAGAATCGTGGACTTCTGGAGGCAACACGTGTCCCACAGTGCCGTACCTACTTCCCTCCTTAGGATGGCTCTGGTGCTGCTACGTGTCTAGTACCTTCGGACCTGCCTCCCCACAGAGGGAAGCTCTGATGCTGCCACATGTCCAGTAGCTCCGGACCTTCCTCCTTGTAGAGGGAAGCTCCAAAGCTACCACGTGTTCAGTAGCTCCGGACTTGCCTCCCCGCAGAGGGAAGCTCCGGAGCTGCCACGTGTTACACCCCCGGACCTAAGTCTGCAACGGGAAGACAACGTGATCTCCAACGGCGCGGAGATTCAAGGGCTATCAATTGGACGTTACAAGACCTAGTTAACAAATCATTAATGCTATATTAATGAACCACGATCAGAGGACTATCAAGACTGGTAACGCTGCTGTTAAGACATGTTATCACACTATTAACCACCCTTAACACCATGGATCGTGTATAGTGCAGTTTATTACAGCCAGGGCCACATGTCGGGCCAAGGCACACTGTAATAGCCAGTCCCTGGCATATAAAAGGGGTGCGCTACACGATAGAAAGAGAGGCCAATCTCGACCAAGCTCATACACACTCAAGCTATATTCATACAATCAACACACACCCCGTGGAGTAGGGTATTACGCTCACCGCCCGAACCACGTAAAACCTCTTTGCGTTCACCTCTTGTTCCTGTTCTTGATTAGTGCCCCATCTGAATACAAACCTCTACAGACTACTTCTTAGTAGTACTAGGGGAAGATGTGTGATCTATAATTCTTTGGCTAAGGTTAAAATAACCTTTAGCCACAGAAGAACAATGTGCACCCAATGATGGTGGCAACTCTTTTGAGCTTGAATGGGTGCTTAGAATAGTGGGAGCATAGAGATCCCACTTATTCATAACAGCCCATTGGTTGCTCATAGAACGTTTCCATATCAAATTCCGGCCTTGTAAAGCTATGATTGGCCCTCAAGATTAAATTCTGATAGGGTTCAACCATGCTTGGTTACTCATTGGCCAAGAGATGTTGAAATGGTACCTCCAAATCGAATTCTTGTATGCCTACATAAAAACATTAATCACGCAAGCTTCCCCCTTGGATAGAGAGGGATGGTTAGCTCTGACATTTGTACAGCTGAAAATTTGGGCTAAATGACCGAATTCCATTTATACATCCAGGGTAGAAAAACAACAAAGATACATCGAGTCCAAATTCGAGTGCATCCATAAACATTGTGTTGTTCATTGATATAGGAGTGGAGCCTTATAAATTAATCAATTTGCACATTTTCTAAAGCCCCTACTTATAGCAATGCAAGTGATAGATGTACACTCTATGGATTCCTTCATCTTTAGTTTTCTAACCATCTTTACTCTTTTATGAGAGCAATTGTTTATCATTTCGAGCATGTCAGACAAGATTCTCAATTTTTATCCTCTTGAATAGATTTAATATAATCCCTAGGAATTAGAAATTTAGTGATTCATGAATGAGTTTCAAATCAAACTTATGGATATTACTATTCCTAGGTGGCCACATACCAATTCAACCATTGAGTCATTTCAAACGCATTATTTATTAAACCTAAACAGAGAATGTCTAAGTCAATTTAAACAATGCTTATGAAATTCTAGGTACTTGTTTAAATTTATACCAAGTAAGGTGGCATTCCTTTTGAAAAATCAAAAAGCAATGCCAACACTTACTCTCGTGAGGGTGCATAAGAAATGAATTATGATGAGGTGTAAACCTTCCTTGCCCATGTAATAACAAATCATTCAATCCTTATGCAATTAGAATGATGGAAAATTTTAATTCGTACCTCAATTGAAGAGCAGTTCGGGTTGAAGGTCATTGTGTGAGAAACTCACGACCATGGATTTTGGTGTAGCCTTCTTGTTCGATGTCTTTCACCAAGTTGAGGTTGAAGATGAAGCTTCATCTTGCTCCTACATTGGGCCATCATCTTGAGCATTCCTCCACTATGAACTCAAGACGAGATCAGTGGAGGGTTATGCGCTTGAATCCTCCCTATGGTGCGTTGGGATTTATGTAACACCCTCATTTTCATCCATCATGCATTGCAAACACTCTAATATATGTTTAACAATGAGCAACATAAAAAGGAATATGTTTAGAATGAATTAGAAACAAAACCGCACTTAAGAATTCTGGGAAGTGTGGACTAGTCCGGTCTTGGTGCGGACTAGTCCGATTTCTCTCTGACCTCGCTTAGACTTGTCCATTTTGCTGCGGACTAGTCTGTTTTTCCCCTGAACATTTTCGGACTTGTCCGGTCCATTGCGGACTAGTCCGATATTCCAATTCCTTGGAAATTTTGCTAAGTCCCTAAATTTGTCCGGACTAGTCCGGTATTCCAGCGGACTTGTCCGTTTTCCCCTCTGACTAAAGTCGGACTTGTCCGATTTTGGCCAAACTATTCCGTTTTTCCCCTCTGGATAAGTTCATACTTGTCTGATGTACAGTCCGGACTTGTTCGATTTCTCTCTATCAAACTTCGGACTAGTCCGGCCCTTTTTTCGGACTTGTCTGATAAATCACGACTCTAAGTTGATCTTTTGTTTCACGACTTGTTTCTTGGGTTTTACATTAAGTGGGCCTAGGGACGTCATGCCTAACTCTTTTAGAGCCCATGTTGGACTCCTAACCAACCCCTACTCATCTCTAACTCGAAATCCATCTAACCCTAGCCTCCACCTCTATATAAACAACCCCACCCCTTGACTTGACGTCTATTTGCCACTTTTCAACATCACCCAAACCCTAGCTCGTGAATAGCCTCCACCAAGGAGGGAGAATGAGATCTAGTAAAAAAGAAGAAGAGGAGGAAACGAAAGAGGATCAAGATCTCCATCAACTTTGTGTTCTTCATCAACTATCCACCATCAAGTTATTCATCAACCCTAGATCTCCAAGATCCAAGTGTTGCCTCCAAGATCCTTGATTCATTGGAGTTCTAAACACCTGGTATACCTTCTATTCTCTTTTCCTTACGTGAATTCAACCCCAAATCTCCAAATTCATGTCAATCTAGAAAATCCTAATTCGCCAGTTTTGCGAAGTGTGGACTTGTCTGGTCCCTAGCGGACTAGTCCAATTTTCCTAGTTAAATTGTGTTGAATTAAATCTAAAATTTGATCAAATCAACTCCAAACCTATATAAACTTGTTAAAAGCTATTAGAACAAGTTAGTGATCATTAAAAGCAACTCATTAACAAGTTCCACCTTACATTTGCATTAATCATGCATGTCACGTCATATTCAGTAATATTTGTGCACTCTTTGATTGTATTTCTTGTCTTGTATGTTTATTGTACGAATTAGACGGATTTGAGCTAGAGAGTGTTGCAGAGGATCTCCGGCACCAAGAGTTTGAAGGCTTTGACCCGGACCAATCCCGAGAGCAAGGCAAGTGTCCTTGAACATATTGATCCAGTTTTGACAATAAATGTTTTGTTTACAAAACTGCATGCTTGTGTCAATTCGATGGGAATCCTATGATAGGAAGTTTACTAGATTTGTTTAACCACCCTTGTCACCTGGAATTTATGGTAGAGAGTCGGGATGGGCTTTTTACGTTTTTGCTTCGCTTAATTAATTGGGATGGGACGATGACTATACCACTTAAATTAATTATGCATTTATGAGATTATGGTTAAAATGAAAGAGTTAATATGATGTGGTAATGGGTGATCTAAGCAAGCCTGGTATGTGGATGGGTTGGATGTTATGGTGGTTACTTCCTTTAGATCTAAGGACCGCTTCATGCGAGAATATGCCAGGACTACAGTGCCACCACGAGGCCAAGTATGGGTGCGGTGTAGATGATTAATTAGGGCTTTGCCAGTGCTATTTGGATCATTAAGGATGCTCGGGGAAGGGTTAGTCGGATTGGGTTTGTTGATGATTGGTGGGACTACCCTGGGATTCGAATGGCTCGAGAGGGGGCCGTTGGTTGAAAATGTGCTCATTCGAGGCATCGCCACCGGTGAAACTTTAGTGGGGGTATAAATAGGCTAGTAATCCCTTTGTAAAGGCTATTTTGTTATCTCTTGGCCATACACCAAAGGAAGTGTATTTGGCATAAGGGAGGTTCTTTAGTCGCCGACGGGTGATGAAATCACAAACACGTGGGTAAAGTGGTACAAACTCTGCAGAGTCTAATAAAACTATCATGATTGTCGTGCTCGCGGTTATGAGCAACCTGAACAACTTCTATGATTAGAGGGTACTTGGGATTCGGGATGGTTATGGTTGGTAATGATGGTCTATGGCTTATGTTTATGGATATGAATTTGAGTTAGGGTAACTGGACATGGACATTGATGATGATAGCAGTAATTGGATATGATTTCATATTATGTCAATATGATGGGATTATTTCACATACATATATTATGTTGGTCTTTAAATGTTTTAATGTACTTTTCAGCACTTAGCCTTTATTATATTCATCATTTGAATCAGCTACATGTCATACTTTCCACACATGTTGAGTACGACATGTACTCACCCTTGCAATTCCCCTACCAATAGTTGCAGGTCAGGATTTGGAGTTTAACGTTGATAATGCGGAGTTCTAGGCCGTGTCTACCGCCAGCTTTGCTTGTGGAGTATTGGAGCTGCGCTATACCCTATTTGCTTATGCTGCTTAGTTGCTTAGTTTGCCCAGTTTAGTTTATTTCTGCTGCATTTAGTTCAAACTTGTCATATGATTCATTAGAGCTTGTATTCGAGGATAATCTGGTTTGTATAATAAAAGTGGTTAATTAATCTTGTTCTGTGGTAATTTTCTGTATACTCTTTTGTGAATGCACTCGTGTATGTGTGTTGAACATCCAGGGCACACATATGCATTCACTTGGTTCATTTTTGGAACTGGGTGTCACACTTTATGAGGCCTTCTAACCTCTTTCCATGTTTACCTCTGGCTGCATTAAAATCCAGAACAAACAAAACAACTCGAAAACAGGTTACATTAGCTTAAAAGCAAATTGAGCCCTTTTGTCAAATTGTTTTGCCCAACTTGAAACAACTTGCAAATGTAATGAGGATTAAGGAGTTTTTTCTTGTTTGAATTAGGACGATGAATTCAAGTGGTTATGCCCAAAGTTCATATCCAAATAATTTTATTTCGTAATTCAAAATTTTGGTCTTATGATGGTTGGAGATTTTACTTTCCAACATGCAAGTGTGAAAATTCAAACATGATATATGTAAATGTAAGGGTTGATGGGAAATTCAAATATGCAATTTATAAAATCAAATATGAGATAAATACCAATTAACCTATTGGCAAGGACCAACCAAATTATTTTGAAGTCCGATGAGCAGGACTTACCTCTATCCCGTTTAGCCTGATAATGTGTCGTCCATGCCCGAAGATGAAGGCTTGGATGACTTCCCTTGTTGGCAAGCCAAACCACCTTTAGATACCAACTTGGACAAGTGGGGCTCGCAGTGGCCCCGACCTCGTTGTTGCTTAGATGAAGACTTGTTGATGTTGTGATGACTTTTGTCTTTTGAAAATATCATTTCATGAATTTGGTGAGGCTTGTCCTTCTTCCGCCATTCTCTTGTTGGCAGCTTGGTGGAATTGGGCCATTTGGATGGCCTTGGCTTCTCCGTCTTCTTAGAATGTCATTGTGGATGACATGACATAGTCTCCTCATTCCTCATGAAGGCAAATGATGATGTCCACTTATAGGGGTGCCGCTTTGACCTTCAAGATATGCTTTTGATTCAACCCATACTTGATCTAGGATCAAGAGGCTTCCTTGGGAATAACGACATGTGGACTCCACAATCAAATGAGAAACGCTTCTTCCACAATGTTTTTTTGCCCAATGTTGCATGGGTTTGGTCGAAGTGTAGCGTTCAACAAGTTATTGTGGAACCCTTGGATCTTGAATGCTTTTCACAATGGTTTGTCCTTGGCCAAATGCTTCATGAGCATGTCATTGATTTCTCCTTGGCCATGGAAAAGATACATCAAGGTAGGCTCTTTGAAGTTGATCTGTTTGAATTCAAATTCACATAGCTTCCTTGATTGTATTGATTCCACTTTTGACCTCCTTGTTAGTGGTGGCCTTCGGAGTTGTTATTTGGAAATGAAGGATCCCCATAAGTCTTAGGGAAATAAATCCCCCAAGTGTCCCTTGTTGACATGCATTTTCACAAATCATGTGGATATCCATGACTTGGATCATCCAAACACTTCCCCGTTGGCTTGACCTTCTTGATTTTTCAATAGGAGGTCCAGTTCCGTGGCTAGCACGCACACCTTGTCAATGGTGCGCATACCATGCCAACGGAAACTGAAGCATTCATGTATCCACCCCTTGAATGGTGACCATCTTCTCAATCAAACCTTCTCATGATCAATGAGAAGAGGCCTCCTCCAACTTCGGCATGAATTTGATCACAGGTCGACAAAGTCAACCTATTGGAGGAGTGTTGTACGATGAACCAAATATTCACCCCCATGGTGAAGGAAAACCAAGATATAATCTTGGAGCCTCCCGCAAGTTTGAGTATAGATGCCTTTGGCTTCTACTGAAAGATAGAGAATCCTCCTGTAGTGGGCAACAATGTTGCCCAACGGGAAGAATTTGTTGAGGAACGCCTTGATGTACTAATGGAGTTAAGCCCCTGTGTCCTCTTTTGGCTTTCCCAAAGAATGGGCTAGCCAAACACTACTTTGTTTTCACACAACAGAGAAAATAAAGCAAGGGCAATCCTGTCTAATAACTACTACCTATATCTTAATTGTAAGTGATAACTATCCTTCACTTTTGTGCCTTTTCCTGCAATGGCGCCAGAAATGCATGTTGGTATTTCTTAACACCATAGATCATCTACGGTAGGAGATGATATCTGCAAGCGCACGGAAGATACCGTTGTAGAATTTCACCGAAGAGTATTCCCAAGGGTATCGTATTTATTCCAAAGGAATACGATGAAGTAAAGTAAACATTATTCTTATGATCAAGGTATAGTGTACTAATTATTTATCAGAATAGGGGTAAGATGATAATAGGGGTAGTGTGACACACACCTAAGCAATCTACTCTAAGGGTAAGGTTGTCCAAGTGAGGGTTAAGCTACGAGAAGAGGCTCCTCCTACTGTGCTCTAATTACTCATATACATGGCCTAATAAAGTACACATGAATATGCTAATGGTAAATACTAAGGCTTAGTGGCCTAACATAGGGGCACGAGTTTACTCCTGATAACATCAGGACGATTCTCGTCACGAGCCTGCGGCATAGCCAAACCTGGTGGATTACAAAGGATGAACAAGGCTTTCACCACCTGCCGCCTACCCCTACAAAATGTGGGTCTACGAGGCATCCAATGCTAGTTAACTATCTAAGCACCACACATACATATTAAGTAAATACCTTAGGAGTTGCAATACAAGATCCATCCAAAGGCAATGACTAACCTAAACATTGTTGAACCAATGTTGGGACCAAGCACTAACATATTCATTCTAACATCATCATATTATTACCTAATTAGACTATAGTGGTGGTGTATGATGTTTATGATAACAAGATATGAACATTATGTCTAGATCATAATGACATCTACACCAAGCACATGCATGGACTCCACAACCAAATAATGAACGCTTTGTCCAAGTATATGAATAAATAAATACTAATAATAATATTATAATACGACATAAAGTCACAAAGTAAAGAAAAGGTACATGAGCCATACCTTTCCCAATTTGGACTTGGGACTAGAGGCTCCTCTCTACAGTCTAACCTCCACTAAGGAATTAGGAGAACTAGTGTATACACGAGAGAATGCTTGAGTGGTGTGTGTGAGAAGTGACGGACCCCCTTTTTATACATGGAGTAGAGGCGGTTCTCGCCACAATTAGCGTGCGAATCAGTCTTCACTACCTTCAGGGAGCCATGAGGAGCCAACACGTGGAGGAAGACCAAGTTTGGCACCAGGGCCAAGTTGGCTAACTAGGGGGGTCGGCCGACCTGGTCCTGCCCCCCTTCGGGTGTGCTTCCTCGGGGTGGCTTCTAGGTGGGCCCAGACCCCCTTCCTTGGTAAAACACCGTTGTATCACCTCGGATACGCCTGGGAATGAGTCATGGATCCATGTGATGCCACATGTAATCGCATGATTGGCTGGGGTGGCACTTTTTAGGATTGCTCCTCTCGTTCTCCATCTTTTCTACATAAAAACACATGCATGCACTATTTATCCAAGTACAATTGGAATTATGTTAAATCTAACTATGATGTGTGTAAGAAATATTTATTCCCTCACATAATTGAGTTATATTGAGGGTCGAAATTGGTATATAATGAATTTCAAGAATGACACGCGACACACGGACCCCAACTGTCAAAATGGGTGACAAATGTGCCCGAGCCCCGACCGCCAAGGTCGGCGTCGAAGCCGCTCGAGCCCGAACTCAGATGCAATATAGGCAACGACATTCTATATGGCGTGAGCATAGCCGACACCTTCATTGAGGAGATGACAACCGCACTTGAGCGTACTCATGCCACAAACCCTCTTGACGCCTTCCACGCCCGTCCCATCCGCCACTATGGCGGGCGTGCTATGCAATACGGCGCTGGCAGGCGACAAGATTGGGGCAGTTATGGCGTCGATTACCCTGAACTAACCTCATCTCGAGGAACATCAAAAAGTACACCTTGGAGATAAGAACCCTTGTAACTCTGGCCCTATTTATGAGGAGATCGGGGTAGATAGGATGATTAGACAAGGCACGACTGAGTTGTCTATAAAAAATGCTAGAAGGTCACCTTTGCACGGACGGACTCAGCGACGAACACTCACACTCTCACGCACAGACGCCTTAGTGCATAGAAACCGATTGTTTGCAAGCCATGTAACCTCATTTCCCTCTGATCACCAAAAAGCAGAAGATCAACACCGTATGTAGGGGACTCGCCTGAACTAATACAAATCCTTGTGTTTGTGTAGCTAGGCCACCTCGAGGACGAACAAGGGGCGAAATTGATACTCGTTGGTAGTACGAACACTATCAATTGGCGCACCAGGTAAGGGGATTGCCGTACGTTCCACTTCCCATCTTCAATGGCTTCATCATGCTTAACCTTTGTGCCCAGCACGAAGGTTTGTTTCGACGACTTTAAGTTCACCGGCACCTGTGGTGGCATATTGAAGCTAGCCCATCCTCCCCTGGCACCAGACGCTCCATTGTGGGAGCCTAGACTTCTTTATCAGCAATTTGTCACTCTTCGAGTCTCCAATGGTAGATCCATCGTTTAGCCTTCGATAGGCAGGACGACTGTCACTCTTTGAGTCTCCAGCTGGAGATCCATCATTTAGTCTTCGATAGGCAGGATGACCTACGACATCGACATGGATGATGCCAATAGCGTTTCGACATCGTTCTTTCTAGGGATGGTCGACTTCATATCACCATTCCTTCATCTTGTTCTAGAGAGCGACACTTGTTTCAACTTCGGCTATGATGATGACATCGAGAGGAGCGAGCACCCCTCTCGCCAGTGCCACACCATCAAATCTAGTGATAGCTCCAATGTCGGCACACCTACCTAGACTTCACCACAACTCAGCCCCGAGCAGCAGGAGGCGCGAGGCCATGAGCTGGCCAATAAACTCGAAGCACGATGCATCATCCTTGAGGTTGACCAAGATCAGCTGGATGCCGAAGCCGCCACATTCGTGGCAAAGCTGGGTCCTTGTCCCAACACTGGTAGAGCGCGCCACCGTGCGTGCCCCAGGCCAACATCACCAATGCTGTCAATGGCCCCCTACACTTCGAGCTGGCAAGACAGAATGTGGCGGCCACGACAGCAATGTTGTGCAGCAAGCCTGAACTTACTGATCTCGAAGCACGGTGCAAGTACAAAAACATCTGGGTCCTGCTGGACAGGGTCATTGATAAACAGACGGAGAGCTCCCTTGCTCGGCAGCATGATTTATCATCCCCCGGATGAAGCTGAGGGTACGTCAGGAGTGGCATGAGCTCCACAAGGACCTGTGCCCCGAGCCGAGTGATCGAGACTGAGAGGGCCGAATCGTCGATCCCCTCATGCACCTCAGTCCATGAGTGTGTGGGACTGCCCGATCTCCATCAAACACTCGAGGCTCATTGCATAGCTCGGGGAGGCATCATGGATTCACGACCCGAGCCCCAATAGTGTCAACCCTGTCGTGGTTGCTGCAACAGCAACGACGAGGATCAGGGCTCGATCCACGATTACCCCAGGCCCAAGGAATTAGGGAGGCGGATACATAACACCCCTTTCTCAGCACGCTTTCGAGCCTTGACAAACATTGAGAGGTACGACGACGAGATGAACCCCATTGTATGGCTTGAGAACTACTTCCTGGCATCCAGGGCCGATGAGGTTGTTGATGATTTACTTATCATCGAGTACCTCCTCCTCTAGCTAGGCAACTTGGCCCGAGCCTGTCTAGAGTATCTCCCAACTGACAGCATCTGAAGTAGGGTTGAGCTTTGTAACACCTTCATGAGGCAACTTCCATGGCACATACATACACCCTGACAACTCGTGGGACCTCATGGGGTGTCGACAGAGGTCAGGCGAGCCCCTAAATGAGTACATCCGCCGCTTCTAAAAGAAGTGAAACGAGATCCCTAACATCGTCGATGCTGATGTTGCCGTTACATTCCTCTCCGTGATTACTTGCGAGTCCCTAGTGCACAAGCTTGGTTGCTTCAAACCAAGAAGTGCCAAGAAGCTGCTCAACGTCGCCACAAACCATGCTTCCAACAAGGAGGCTGTTGGGGCTATCTTCAACAAAGGGAAGTAGAAGGCCCCCGACACTCGAAAGAGCGTGTCGCCTCTCCAAAACAATAATAAGGAAAAAATCGAGGGCAACAAGTGTCAGCACCAAGCTGAGAGCAGCTCAAATCTAGTCATGGCCCTGAAGCACGCGAAGGCATGAAGTCGACCGGTTCGCTGACTAACTACTTTGAGAAGCTCCTTGAGATGTTGTGCACCAACCATGCCACCTCGGTAAGGCACGTCCTCAAGGATTGCTCCCTCCTGAGGAGCTTCCTCTGCAAAGAGTCGGGCGCCTCAAGCAATAAGGGAAAGAAGCCCGCCAACCCGACCCCTGAGCTTGATGAGTGTTGACGGTTGTTATATATCAATTTTGACCATGAATATAACTCAATTATGTGAGGAAATAAATATTTCTTACACACATCATAGTTAGATTTAACATAATTCAACTTGTACTTGGATAAATAGTGCATGTACAAGTTTTTATGCAGAAATGATGGAAAATGAGGGGAGCAATGCAAAAAAATGTGCCACCCCAGCCAATCACGCGATGACATGTAGCATCACATGGATCCATGACTCATTCTGAGGCGTATCCGAGGAGAGCCAATGGTGTTTCACCCGAGAAGGTGGTTAGGGTCCACCTGGAAGCCACCCCGAGGAAGCACACCCGAAGAGGGTCCAGGACCAGGTCGGTCGACCTCCCTAGTCGACTGAGTTGGCTCTGGCGCCAAACACGATCTCCCTCCATGTGTTGGCTCCTCATGGCCCCCTGAAGCCAGTGAAGACTGATTCACATGCTAAATGTGGCGGGAACCGCCTCTACTCCGTGTATGAATAGGGGGGGGGGGGTGTCTCACTTCTCCCTTACACCACTGAAGCTTCTCTCTTGTATTACAATGGTGCTCTTAGTCCCTTAGTGGAGGTTAGGATGTAGAGAGGAGCCTCAAGTCCCAAGTCCAAATTGGGAAAGGTATGGCTCATGTATCTTTTTCTTGTATTTGTGATATTATGCTTTATGTTAATATCATTATGAGTCTTTATTTATTCACATGCTTGGATGAAGCGTTTCTTGTTTGGTTGTGGAGTCCATGTATGTGTTAGTTGTATATGTTGTTATGATCTAGTCATAATTCCTTTATTATATTATCATAAACATCTTAAACCATCACTATAGTCTAGTTAAATATTAATATGATGATTTTAATATGAGTAGTTTAGTGCTTGGTCCTAACATTGGTTTGAACGATGTTTAGGTTAGTCATAGCCTTAGGAAGTCACTTGTACTGCAACACTTAGGGTATTTACTTGTTATGTGAGCATGATGCTTAGATAATTAAGTAGTTTTGGATGTCTTGTAGACTGACGGTTTGTAGGGGCAGGGGGCAGGTGGTGACAACCCTATTCATCCTTCGTAATCTTCCATGTTCGGCTATGCCATAGGCTCATGGCAAGAATCATCCTGAAATTCTTAGGGGTAAACCCATGCTCAATATGTTGGACTGCTAAGCCTAGTACTCATAGTTAGCATAGCCATATGTGCACTAGTTGACTTTGTATAGAAAACCTAAAGCACAGTGGGAGTAGCTCCATCCCTAACTTAGCCTCCACTAGGACATTCTTACCCTTTAGAGTAGTTTGCTTAGGTGTGTGTCACACTACCCCGTCACTTCAATTATCCATCCTACCAGATCCCTCACTAGAACACCCTCTTCTATCCTTGACCTTGCCACTCTTCTACCTTGTCTTCCTTTGGGATAAACAAAATGATACTCTAGAGAATACTCTCGGGTGAAATGCTACAGCGGTACTTTCCGTGTGCTTGCCGAACTCATCTTGCTTTGGCTTAGGTTAGACTAGTGCCTTTGCAGAACTAGCCTTACTGCTAGGATGACTTGTAGATGTTAAGAAGTATCAACAATCATTTCTGGCGCTGTCGGCGGGGAAGGCACAGAAAATTTGCATGATCACGTGCTAGATAGGATTCTAGTAGGTTTTTAGTAGGATAACCCTCCTTTGTTTTCGCATTCTTTGATGTGAGAACATTGAATTAAGCTTTTGCTACCCACAAATTCCCAGTTCTAAAGCAAGAGTATTCTAAGCCAATAAACACAATAATTGGAGAATACTAAATTGCACACAATGGACTAAGGAAAAATAAAACAATGCAACTATTCATCATTTGAACTTATGAAATGCGGAAATATACTTACCACGCATCTTTTATTTTATTAAGCTAACCTATCCTACATTATTTTTTTGGTGCAAATAATGTGGAAAGAAAGTAATAAAATAATGGAATGCAACTAGGATGTTATACAAGTTACCTCAAGTGGAGGTCCTCCCCCAAGCTTGTTCTTCATCAATCTCCGTGATAAGGGTTGAACCCTTGATGACGGAAGTAGGCCATGAGGTCGTTCTATTGTGGTTGAAGATTGGTGTTGATGTTGTTGAACTGTGCGTCGATGTTGACAATTCCTACGCACTACTAACAATTCATCTCTAGCAGTGGCGCCAGAAATGTTTATTAATATATTTTAGATTATACATATAAATATGCAAGCACACGGAAACTATCGATATATCGTTTCCCCTCTAAGAGTATTCCAAAGAGTGTCATTTATATTCTCCCAAAGGAAGGCTACATGGAAGTAAAACAATCATGAAGTGGATAGGCTAGGTTGGCCTAGGTAAGATTCTAGCAAGGATGGATAACTGATAAATTGGAGTAGTGTGACACACACAATATCATTCTATCCTAAGGGGATAAATGAGGTTAAGGGTCACTAATCTAAGGGTTAGGTAGAGACTCTTACTATGCTTCTAATGTACATATACATAGCCTAAGTTAGTTACTAATTATCATGTCAATTTTGAATTCTCATGCTAAGTGGATTAACACATCGGGCACGGGTTTACCCCTAGCAATACTAGGACGACTCCCGCCAAGAGCCTGTGGCATAGCCGAACGTGGAGCATTACAAAGGACAGATAGAGCTGTCACCACCTACTGCCTACCTCTTCAATCCGTGGGTCTACGAGACATTCAACGCTACTCTCTATCCTAGCACCATACTAGCATATTAAGTAATTACCTTAGAAGCCTAGGCACAAGCCATCCTAAGGCAATAAACTAAATCGTCGTTGAACCAATTCTAATTTATAGCATAAGTGATTCATGTTAACATAATCATGTTATAGCTAATTAGACTAGGGGCTTTGTAGTGTTTATGATGATATAATGACATTGGTATAGAATAATCATAAATACTACTCCTACCGCATACATGGAATCCACAATTAAATAAGAAACGCTTCATCCAAGTATATGAATAATAGAAGACTAAAGATAATTTCTTTATTAAGAATAAAGTCACAAATACAAATAGGAATATAAGAGCCATACCTTTCCCAATTAGGAATTGGGAAGAGACCTCCTTCTACTCCTCTCCTACTTGGACTATGGACAAGAGACTCTCCTCTCTATAGCCTATACTCCTCTAAACCTATGGAGAGTAGTGGATACAATGGATGAATACTCAAGTGGTGTGTGTTGAAGTGAGGGGTGAGGGGTCCTATTTATAGCTTGGAGAAGGGTCGATTCTCGCCATCAAAAGCGCGCGAATCAGTCACCCATGATCCCTTCAAGCTGGGAGGAGCCAGCACATGGCGTTTGACCGCGTTTGGTGCCAGGACCTAGTCGGCCGACCAGGGGGGTCAGCTGACCTGGTCTTGGATCCTTTTGCGGTGTGCTTCCTCCAGGTCTCTGCTAGGTGAGCCCCATTGACTGTTATTGGTGCTACACCATTGGATGGCCTCATATACTTCTGTTTGTGGGCCATTTGATCCATGTGGTGTCACATGTCATCGCTTGATTGGCTGAATTGATATTTTGTAGGATCTATCCCCTTGTTTCACTTCAATTCTGCATAGAATCCCTGTATGCATTACTTTCTCCAAGGACAAGTGGAAATAGGTTAAATAGAAAGGTGATGTGTGCAAGAAATGATATTTCCTTCACATAATTGAGTTATATTGACAGGCGAAATTGGCATATAACAGCCGTCAACAGTTGACTTCTTATTGCCAGTCATGGGTACCTTAGTGATGTGATCTTGAAGGGTGTTGAGGACATCGCCCGTCCTGACTTCAAGGTCTCAAATTCGTTGAGTGAGTTCCGCCATTCCTTGGCCAAGGTCACAAGAACCTCGAACTGAGAAGGAATGATGTGTACTCATTTGTGGAGGAGGCAGGCTACTATATCTTGAGTTGGAACCATAGGGGTCCCATCTCCCTCCGGTGGTAGTCCACTCTTTTCACGATGATCCTCCGGCCTCATATGTTTGAGGTTGGGTTCAGCCGGGTGCATCACTCGTCGGATCCACTTTATCTTGGTATTCATAGGCAGGAGTGGATCGTGGAGGCATCTCCATGGCTGCTCTTCTTGAACGACTTCTTGTGACCCTGCCAGAAAAATTTCTCCTACGTGCCTCTTAGATAGGTTGAAGAACAATGGTTAGTTGCCGACAAATGTATAAATGAAAATTCAGGTTAGGTAACCAGATCTCATTTCATGGCCGGGATAGGAAAACACCAAAGATCCATCTAGATCATGTTCAAGAGAATGTTCTTGCACTAGATAGTCCTCATCTATCAAGTAGCAGCTTGTTGAAATATATTCAAATGAAGAATTTTCTAAATCCCCTACTTCAATAGCAATGCGGGTGACTAATAAAGTACATTCAATTGGACCAATCCTTTTTGTATTATCTAAACATTGAGGTAGCATGGCCTTAATAGGAGCAATTTTAATCTTTCTAACCATGGCATAAAGGTTCCTAAGTTAATCTTCGCGCACAACTCTAACATCTCCTCTAGGGAACATAAACATAGTCACCCATCTATGCATGAAGCACTGCTTAGGTTCTGAGTTCGATTTTCGGTGGGAGCAAATTTCAGGCTGAATTTCACAATACTAAATGCAGGTACTCTACAGAGGAAGTCATGGGCACTAGATCTGGAGTGCACTTACGGAAAATGTGAAGAGATGAACATGCCGCAATATTGGCCTACGAAGTCTGGTCGACAGTCGTGTGCTTAGCCATCCAGTTATTATCGTCTTGTACTAGATAATAGGTTGTGAGTGTTATGCATTTGTACTCGCTTGTAATAAATTTTCCATAACCCCCTTCGAGGGGAAGGTCGGAAATTTCCATCATCTAAAAAAAATATGCATGAAGCGTAAAGTGGAGTTTTGCAAGTGGCTGTTCCTAGGACTCGTACATGCTATCTCACTAGTCAATTCTTCCCAAAACCATGTTTATTAAATTTAGGCAAAGTGTCTAAATCTATTTAACAACATTTATGGAAGTCTAGTATTTCATTTAATTCTTTCCATAGGACAAAGTATTCTTTTCAGAAAAACCTGAAAGTAATACCTTAAAATCTTAAGTTTAGGGTGCATAGGAATTGAATAGTGAGGAGGCATGAACCATCCTCATATATTTGAGCAAAATTGTCTCATCCTAATGCATGCAAACGGTAAAGAATTCAGAATCCATATCAATTTTGGAGAGTAGTGCTGGATCGTAGGCGTTCGTGTGAGCAAACTCACGATCTCGGGGGAGATTGTAGGCTTGTCGTTGAAAGTGCATCTAAGACTCCCTGGTGGGTTTTGGATGATTTATGACTAGCAATTGGGATCCTAACCTCTTTGTTGAGATGAGTGCAGGATTTTAATAGGAAAATGAGCAAAGTGCCAAAAAGGAAAGAAGAGTGAGGAGCAAAGTGGAAATGAGCTCAAGGAAGAAGAATATTAGATCATTGTGTATGGAGTGTGTTAAGAAAACACATCCCAAGAGCCCAATCACAATTAAACACACACATTGCACAAAGTTACACAGGAGCGGACTAGTCCGACTGACACCGAACTAGTCCGATATCCTTTCTGCACGAAATCGAACAAGTCCGATATCCATCGGACTAGTCCGATATCCTTTCTGACTAGAAACGAACTAGTCCTCCCCAGTGCGGACTAGTCCTCAAAACACTTCACAAGTCACACTAAATTGGACAAGTCCAATCACAGCTGGACTAGTCCGATATTCTTTCTGATCCAAATCGGACAAATCCGATGTTTGCACGGACTAGTCCGAAATACCCTCTGATCTGAATCGGACAGGTCCTCCAAGTGCGGACTTGTCATCCTATACACTTAGGGTTTCACATGTCCGAACAAGTCCGATGACTATCGGACTAGTCCGAAGATTTCCAGTAGCGAAATCGGACAAGTCCGCTCCTAGCCGGACTAGTCCGATATTTCGGAAAACTTAGGGTTTGCTACACACAGCACACCGGACTAGTCCGGTGACCACCACGGACTAGTCCGATCTTTCTGAACCCTAACGGTCACTTATAGATACCCATATAAATAGAGTTGTACGGCCATATTTTACAAACTCTCGAACCCTAGCACCGTCACACCTCCCAAGAGACTCCAAAACCATATCTCTCCACGAAATTAAGTGCAACAAAGATCAATCCTTTGAGGATTCACTCTAGTTCATTGGAGAGACACATTCAACACCACATTGAGCTCTTGGTTTGATTCTCTAACACACTCCTGCGATTTATTTGTAATTTTTGAGTGTGTTCTTGGTGGTATTTTGTGTTGTAATCCAAGGGAGCTCTCAACATGTGAGAAAGCCCCTTGAATTCGGTTATTCACCCCTTTGAGATAAGTGGAAGAGTATTGGCCTTCATAGTGATCCGACGAGGGTAGGGTTGGAGATGACCCGGTCCTTCTGTGAGCTCCTCAACGTGGATGTAGGTTGCCTTTGTGGGAACTGAACCACGGGATAAATCTCTTGTGTTCTCTATTGTGTTCATTGTTCTTACTTCATATCAATCTAGGGTTACAAATTGATCTTGATTACTTTATGTTGAAATATCAAGTATAAGTTTGAATCATGATACAACCTGATTCATAACCTTGTGACACTTTGTCTTATCGTATACTCCTGAAGAGAAAAGTTAATCGGTCAAACCTAACCAATCTAGTCCGTATACACCGGACTAGTCCGCACTTTACCGGACTAGTCCGATTTCTCTGGTTTTGAACTGGTTGTTAAGTGTTGCAGGATACGACAATATTCAAAAAGGCCTATTCACCCCCCTCTAGGCCACATTCAATTGGTGTCAGAGCGGTTTCTTCAAGAAAGAGACTAATCGCTCGAAGGAGATCATGTAGGACATGAAGGACACCCACAAGATCAACAACCAAGAGAAGGTTGATGATGAAAAGAATCTCAAGGTGGAAAAGCTCCTCAAAGCCATTCAATACTTCGAGGACAACGATGAGGAGATGCTAGAGCTTAAGGCGCTCCTAAGAAATAAGACACTTTCCAAAGGGAAAGTAAAAGTGGAAGAGAAGAAGAAGGGGAGTAGTCACACTGACTACTCTCGATATCCTTTTAACTATAAGCTTCTCAATTCCAATAGCAGTCATTATTTATCTATACCACTTGGAAAAGCCCCACACTTCGATGGAAGGGATTACTCAATGTGGAGGCAAAACATGAAAATGCATCTAATTTCCCTCAATCCAAGTTTGTGGCATATTGTGTGCACAAGGATAGATATTTTGGACGACGATGAAGAGATCACCCCCAGCCAAGAGCAGGCAATTCACCGAAATGCTCAAGCCGCGGCCGTAATTACCTCTTCACTCAGTCGGGACGAGTTCACCAAGGTGGATGGACTCGAAATTGCAAAGGAGATATGGGACACACTACAAACTGCACATGAAGGTGACTGACATGTGCGTGAAGAAAAAATCGAGATGATTGAAGGCTAGTTAGGAAGATTTGCAATTGAAGAAGACGAGTCACCCCAAGACATGTACAATCGATTAAAGACACTCGTCAACAAGGTCAGATCATACGGAAGCAAGAAGTGGAATGACCACCAGGTGGTAAAGCTCATCCTTAGAGCTTTTATGCCTCGCAACGTCACGCTATGCTCCATGATTAGAGAAAGCCCCAGATACAAAAGATTGACTCCGGATGAACTGCTTGGAAAGATCATCAACTTCGAGATGATGGAAAAGCAAGCAAAACATGTCAAGGAAATTGCCGATCTCACCTCGGCAAAGAAGAAAGGGGTTGCTTTGAAGTCCACTCTCAAGCCCCTATCCAAAGAAGCTAGAGAAGCACAACTAGAGGAAGATAGTGACGACGAAAGCAGTGAATTGGATGAAGAAGACATGATATTGTTCATGAAGAAATTCAAGAGAATAATGAAAAAGAGACAAGGTGCAAAGTCAAGCGAAGGAAAGTACAAGTAAAGAACGAAGCCAAAGTTGAGGCGGGCATGCTATAATTGTGGTGAATACAACCACTTTATAGTTGACTGCCCATATGAGGAGAACAAGAAGAAGATCAAAGAAGCCAAGCCTCAACCCAAGGAATTCTTCAAGAAGAAGAAACAAGCCGAACAAGCGCACATCGGAAAGGAATGGGACTCAAATGACGAGTCCTCATTGTCCGAAGAAGAAGAGATGGCCAGCATAGCCATCGAGAAGACATCCAAGAAGTCTACCCTTTTCCCCACACTTGGCGCATGGAAGGGAGATGGCACTTGCCTTATGGCAAAGGAAGGTAAATGCAAGGTAACCATTGAACCCTCTTCCGTGCATTCCTATTCTAGCGATGATGAACTCAATAGTGATAATGAGGACATGCTTGTTGGACTAGATAGGAAAACTGCTACTAAAATGAAATTTTTGCTTGATCAACTTGTTCAGAAGGAGAGATTAATACATCGTCAAGAGGACATGATCATCTCCCAAAAGGAGGAATATGTCGAACTTGACAAACTTCTAGAACTTGGAAAGGAACGAAGCAAATCACTAGAGCATGAGTTAGCTTCGAGCAAGGAAACTTGCTTGGAGCTAACTAACTCAAATGCCACCATCAAGGACCAACTTGCTGACCTGATCAAGGTCAACGAGATCCTTGAAGTGCAGGTTGAGTCACTCAAGCTAAGTGAACCTTCCTCCTCTTCGAGTTAACCTTCTCAACTAACTAAAACTGATTTTGCTCATGCTTGCACATGTAAGAAAAGTGACACCAGTTTGAAGGATAAGCCAACTTCTCCAAAGGAAAAACATCCTGCCCAAAGCGGCATATTTGACAAGGAGAAGATCAAATATGCACGTAGTGCATACTTGGTCAAAAGACCTCCAAATGTCAAATATGGCATTGGTTATTCCTATGGTGAAAAGCAACGTGCTAGAAGCCATAAGAATAACAAGGAGATGATTACCTTTGTAAAAAGAAGGCCCTCTCAAACTGGAAAGTCACAGATTAAGACTGTAACTGCACAGGAACACCAGACTAGTCCGGTCGGTGTCCGGACAAGTCCGGCCCCCCAGACTAGCCCTGTACATAAACAACAACAGCTATTGTTTAAAACTTTTGATGCCTCCTATGTGTTAATGAGAAATAACTTTGGCAAGGTTTATGCTCATTATGTTGGGCCACGCCATGGGAACACCAAGTCTCATGTGTGGGTGCCCAAATGCATTGTAACTAACCTCCAAGGACCCAAGCAATCTTGGGTACCTAAAACCAAGGCATGATTTGTTTCTGTAGGCATATTCCTCCGGGGGATCTAAATGGGTGCTAGACAGTGGCTGCACCAATCATATGACCAGGGAAAGAAGAATGTTCGTGGAATATGAAGAGAATGAGGACCCAAACGAGGGAATCTACTTTGGAGATAATAGTCAAGGAAGGGTGGTCGGTACTGGTAAAATTGCAATATCCTCCAAACACACACTTTCTTATGTTTTACATGTTGAATCTCTAGATTATAACCTGCTGTCCATATCTCAATTATGCGACAAAGGTTATAATTGCTTGTTCACTAACGAGGGTGTGAACGTTTCTAGGAGGAGTGATGGTTCCGTTGCATTCAAGGGTATGTTAAAGGGAAAGCTCTATCTTGTTGAATTCAACAAGGATAAAGCTGAACTTGACACATGCTTGATTGCAAAGACCAACATGGGTTGGTTGTGGCATAGACAGCTAGCGCATGTTGGTATGAGGAACCTTCAAAAACTCCTCAAAGGCGATCACATCCGAGGTTTGAAGGATGTTGTATTTGAGAAAGATAGACCCTGTAGCGCGTGTCAAGCCGGGAAGCAAGTTGGAGCACCTCACCCCGCCAAGAACGTCATGACTACAACAAGACCACTCGAGCTTCTACACATGGACATGTTTGGTCCAATAGCCTACATAAGCGTCGGCGGTAAAAAATATGGTTTAGTTGTCATTGATGATTTTTCTCGCTTCACTTGGGTTTTCTTTTTGCATGATAAGTCAGAGACACAAGGAACACTCAAGAAGTTCCTCAAGCGAGCTCAAAACAAATTCTCATTGACAATCAAGAATATTCGAAGCAACAACAGCACGGACTTCAAGAACACACAAGTGGAGGAGTACCTTGATGAAGAAGGCATAAAGCACGAATTTTCAGCACCATACTCCCCACAACAAAACGGAGTTGCTGAAAGAAGGAATCGAACACTCATAGAGATGGCAAGAACAATGCTTGATGAGTACAAGACATCGGATCGATTTTGGGCAGAAGCGATTAACACCGCTTGCCACGCCGTAAATCAACTCTATCTTCATCGACTACTCACGAAGACATCATATGAGCTACTCACCGGTAATAAACCAAATGTTTGATAATTTCGTGTTTTCGGTTCTCCATGTTATATCTTGAACAAGAATCCTAGGCTTTAAAGTTCGCTTCGAAGTTTGATGAAGGTTTCTTGCTTGGTTATGATTCGAACACTTACGCCTATTGTGTTTTCAACAGACCTCTTGACTTGTTGAAGTAGCACGTGACGTAGTGTTCGATGAGACTAATGGCTCCCACAAGGAGCAAGTTGATCCATGTGAACTAGGTAAAGAAGAAGCTCCTTGTCAAGCATTAAAAAGAATGGCTCTAGGTGAGGTTCGACCACAAGAGCCACTTCCACACGTACATGAAGAAGATGAACCACAAGAGGAGATCAACAATCAAGGGGTAGCTTCAACACAAGATCAACCACAAGGATACGAAGATAATCAACAAGTCAACAAAGACAATGACTTAGGGGGAGAAGCAGATGATCATGAAGATACAACCCCTCAAGTGCCACACCCAAGAGTACACCAATGCGTCCAAAGGGATCACCCAATCGACAACATCATCAGTGACATCCAAAAGGGAGTAACCACTAGATCTCGCATAGCTAACTTTTGTGAACACTATTCGTTTGTATCCTTTTTGGAACCACACAGGGTTGAAGATGCATTGAAAGATCCGGACTGGGTGGTGGCAATGCAAGAAGAATTGAACAACTTCAAGCGGAACGAAGTGTGGGAACTTGTGGCAAGACCCAATGCAGACATTGTCGGCACCAAGTGGGTCTTCCACAACAAACAAGATGAACACGGGATGGTGACAAGGAACAAGGCATGACTTGTGGCCAAAGGGTATTCACAAGTCGAAGGTTTGGATTTCGATGAGACTTTTGCTCCAGTAGCTAGGCTTGAATCTATTAGAATATTACTTGAATATGCTACTCACCATGATTTCAAGCTGTATCAAATGGATGTAAAAAGCGCCTTTCTCAACGGACCAATCAAGGAAGAGGTGTACGTGGAGCAACCACCCGGGTTTGAAGACGAAGAGTTCCCCGACCACGTGTTTAAATTGCGTAAGGCTCTCTACGGCCTCAAACAAGCTCCTAGAGCTTGGTATGAGTGTCTTAGAGATTTCTTAATTGAAAATGGCTTTAAGATTGGCAAAGTAGATTATACACTGTTTACAAAGAATTTTGATGATGATCTTTTTATTTGTCAAATTTATGTTGACGATATAATCTTTGGGTCAACTAACCAATCTTTTTGTAAAGAATTTAGTAAAATCATGACAGACAGGTTTGAAATGTCAATGATGGGAGAGTTAAAGTACTTCTTGGGATTCCAAGTACGACAACAGAAGGAAGGGACGTCCTAAGTCAAACCAAGTACACGCAGGACATACTCAAGAAGTTTGGCATGGACAAGGCAAAGCCCATAAAAACCCCCATGGCAACGAATGGCCACCTAGACCTCAATGAAGATGGACCTAGCGTCAAACAAAAGGTATATTGCTCCATGATTGGATCTCTACTCTATTTATGTGCATCTAGGCCAGATATTATGTTGAGTGTATGTTTGTGTGCAAGATTTCAAGCCAATCCTAAGGAATGTCACTTGACAGCCGTAAAAAGGATCTTGAGATATTTAGTTCATACACCCAACCTTGGCCTTTGGTACCCAAAAGGCTCAAAATTCAATCTCATTGGTTACTCCGATGCAGATTATGCCGGGTGCAAAGTAGATAGAAAAAGCACTTCCGGTACATGCCAATTCCTAGGGAGATCCTTAGTTTCTTGGTCCTCCAAGAAACAAAATTTCATTGCCTTATCCACAACCGAAGTGGAGTATGTTGCAGCCGGGAGTTGTTGTGCTCAAATCCTTTGGATGCGACAAACTCTAAGGGACTATGGTTACAATATGAACCATATTCCACTCCTTTGTGACAATGAGAGTGCCATTAAAATTTCCCACAACCCAGTTGAGCACTCCAGAACTAAACACATAGACATAAGACATCACTTTTTGAGAGATCATGCCATGAAAGGAGACATAGCCATTTCACATGTCAACACTCAAAAGCAATTGGCCGACATATTCACCAAGCCACTTGATGAAAAACATTTTTGTGAACTCCGAAATGAACTAAATATCCTTGATGCTCGGAGTGTGGCTTGAAATGTTGCATACCTGTATGAATTCTTCAAATATGTTGATTGGATTGTGAAAATCATCTCTCTCGTTTTTCTCCGAAAAACTATGTCAATTACTAGATCTTTGTGAATTATGGTCATTGCTTGATTGTTGTATGCTTACTGATCATATTCATCAAGACTATTTGATGTGTTTTGCCTCTCTTTTCTCTAAATATATACCTTCAAATATATATGAATGGGCTAAAAAGTCTTGCCTGGTGACCACAGACTAGTCCATGGTTGCTCGAACTAGTCCGCCCATGCAGACTAGTCTGTAGAGTGCCGGTTAGGCTGGACTAGTCCGGTAGACAACGGACAAGTCCGATATAGCCCCTGGAAAAGTTCGGACTAGTCCGGTCATCTTCGGACTTGTCCGATTTTTCGTGTCCATAACCCTAGCCGCCGCTAAACCCTAATTTCCTCACCTCCACTCTTGCCTCACGCGCTCTCTCTCTTCGTGCTCGAGCTCCCAAGGCGATTCCTTGCTCCCTCCACCAAAAAGCTTCGCATTTGGGCGGAAATCAAGCTTGTCCACTTGAGGATTGAAGCTAGCGGACTTGTCCGGCCTTCAACACCCTCATCTCCAAGTTTCAAGCAATTGTTCGATAATTTTTGCTCAAACCATAGAAAATCCCATATTTCTTCATTGTTGATCAAATAGCCTAGCATTCCTCGCTATATACATGCTCTCTTGATGTATTACGTGTATGCTAAGGTCGTTGTGCATTAGAATTCACCATTTATCTAGTCTCTTAGGTTTTTGAGGATGAACACTGGACTAGTCCGGTCCATGCACAGACAAGTCCGGTCCCCCGGACTAGTCCGTGCCTGTGCACCGGACAAGTCCGATGTTTCTGAACTCAAAACCTAAGTCTTCAATTCCTCAATGCAATTCCTTGCTACCCGTTCACACCTTTGCCTTGTGTCATTCATTACCATTCATAACACTCTTTCTCAGGTCATGTCGAGCTCCGGCAATGATGTCTCTGACTTTGAGGCCGAGATGGACCACGAGGTGGCACCTCAGACCTCGACGAGTCTTGGCAAGAAGCGCCAAGAAAGACCGTTCGAGCCAGCTCAGTCTCCTCCACAGGCTCGGAGGAAGGTACTAGCTAAGAAGCCAGTCTCCAAGGCAGTTGCATCATCGAGTGGCCCTCACCAAGCAAAGGGCAAGGGCAAAGGGATTGCTACGGGTCCGGTTGGCCCGTTGAAACTTCATGCTCCAAGGGAAGGGGTCCGGTACCCAAGTGAAGAGAAGTTCAACGGGAAGGGCAGTGACTCGGCAGCCAAGTTTCGAAGCATCGATTGGTATGGCCGACCAAAGCAAGCGGCTGATGGAAGGTTCTGGTGCAACTTCCATGCTGATTTCTACAAATCGGTGTATCTCCCAATGAAGACACCAGTTGTGCGCAATCAGTGGATTGACTGGGCACATTTTGAGAAGAAGGGCTGCTCACCATTCACTGATGTAGTGAGAGCCATTGAGAAGCATGGACTGAGAGATCTGTTTGCTTTCTGAAATAACTGGAATGATGAAGTGATTGCACAGTTCTTTGCGACCTGTCACTTCTCAAGTGAGGATGAAGAGAGTGTCACTTGGATGACCCATGGATCCAAGTACACCATTACCCAAGAAGATTTTGCTAACCTGCTTCACCTTGACACCACAAGATCTGATTGCTTGGTCATACACAACATTGGTGTCATTGACAAGGATAGGATGAAGTTCCTATATGATCCAAACTCAAAGTTCAACCCTCCTTCCACCAAAAACATGAAGCCATTCTTTGTGGTGTTGAACAAAGTGTTAAGGAAGACAATTGCTCCCAAGGATGGAGATGCTAGGAGTGTGCAAGGATACCTCCGAACTCTGATGAGGGTCAAAAGCAAGGACCGCCCATTTGATGTGGCGGAATACATTTGGAATGATATGGTGAACATATCCTGCACTCCCAACAGATCTTGCGAATATGTTCCTTACCTAATGTTTGCGATTGAGAAAGTCACCGGCATTGAGTTTGTGAAGGATGTGGAGCATCTCCCCTTGCGGCCTCAAATGCCTCAAAAGCCGAGTGTGCAGGCTGCTTCCTCGCCGGCCTCCAGTCCTGAGGCACCGGCAAGATCAAGAGAAGATGCTAGGGCTGCCCCTGCTTCTAGTGCAGCCCCTCAAAAAGGTTCAGCCAGTGGAACTCTCGAGTACCTAGCTGCAATCTTTGCCTCCTGCAAAAAGGCCGAAGTGAAGGTCCATAAGCTCAACAAGAAAAGAAAGGAGGACATGAAGTATATCAAGGCAAATGTCAAGCAAATTTGTCAAAAGCTAGAGATTGAGCCAATTGGGTCTCCAACAATCTCTGAAGACTCAAATTCTGATTTCACCGAGCTCGGGCCCTTGATCCCCTCTGAGCTTGCCTACTTTGGCGTTGGGGGCTCGAGTACCTCCGCACCTCCTCCTCCTCCTCCTCATCAAGCTGAAGATGAAGATAATGAAGACGACAATGAGAGGACCGACAACGAAGAGTGAAGACCTTAGGACCCTCCTCTCCTTCTTTTGGGTGTCTTGATGCCAAAGGGGGAGAGATTGAGGGGGAGTTTTAGTCTTAGCTTAGCTGAAGATTGCGAGGAGAGAGCTCTATGTTTTCTTTTTAACTCTTTTGTGGCTTGTAATGTTTTAACAATGATCTTATGTTAATTATGGTTCTATGATGCAATGACTTGATCCTTTGAGTAGTATTTATGAAAACTGTGATTTTGCTCTAAAATGACATATATGCTTGCTATTGGGTAATAAATGTCAATTATGTCATTCTCAATGTTTCAGTGCACTTAGTTATGAATCCCACCATAAAGAATGCACATATGGACTATGCTTTCTCTACTTGATGTATTTTGGACTCATATGTGCATGCTTTATGAAAATCTCAATTTTTATCATATTTTGTGAAATCTCAATTGGTTGTCATCAATCAGCAAAAAGGGGGAGATTGAAAGTGCATCTAGGACTCAATTGGGATCCTAACCTCTTTGTTGAGATGAGTGCAGGATTTTAATAGGAAAATAAGCAATGTGCCAAAAAGGAAGGAAGAGTGAGGAGCAAAGTGGAAATGAGCTCAAGGAAGAAGAATAGTAGATCATTGTGTATGGAGTGTGTTAATAAAACACATCCCAAGAGCTCAATCACAATTAAACACACACATTGCACAAAGTTACAAAGGACCGGACTAGTCCGACTGACACCGGACTAGTACGATATCCTTTCTGCACGAAATCGGACAAGTCCGATATCCATCGGACTAGTTCGATATCCTTTCTGACTAGTCCTCTCCAGTGCGGACTAGTACTCAGAACACTTCACAAGTCACACTAAATCAGACAAGTCCGATCACAGCCGGACTAGTCCGATATTCTTTCTGATCCAAATCAGACAAGTTCGATGTTTGCACGGACTAGTCCGAAATACCCTCTGATCTGAATCGGACAAGTCCTCCAAGTGCAGACTTGTCATCCTATACACTTAGGTTTTCACATGTCCGGACAAGTCCGATGACTATCAGACTAGTCCGAAGATTTCCAGTAGCGAAATCGGACAAGTCCCCTCCTAGCTGGACTAGTCCGATATTTTGGAAAACTTAGGGTTTGCTACACACAGCACATCGGACTAGTCCGGTGACCACCACGGACTAGTACGATCTTTTTGAACCCTAACGGTCACTTTTAGATACCCATATAAATAGAGTTGTACGACCATATTTTACAAACTCTCGAACCCTAGCGCCGTCACACCTCCTAAGAGACTCAAAAACCATATCTCTCCACGAAATTAAGTGCAACAAAGATCAATCCTTTGAGGATTCACTCTAGTTCATTGGAGAGACACATTCAACACCACATTGAGCTCTTGGTTTGATTCTCTAACACACTCCTGCGATTTATTTGTAATTTTTGAGTGTGTTCTTGGTGGTATTTTGTGTTGTAATCCAAAGGAGATCTCAACGTGTGAGAAAGCCCCTTGAATTCATTTATTCACCCCTTTGAGATAAGTGGAAGAGGATTGGCCTTCGTGGCGATCCGACGAGAGTAGGGTTGGAGAAGACCCGGTCCTTTTGTGGGCTCCTCAACGTGGATGTAGGTTGTCTTTGTGGGAACTGAACCACGGGATAAATCTCTTGTGTTCTCTGTTGTGTTTATTGTTCTTACTTCATATCAATCTAGGGTTACAAATTGATCTTGATTACTTTACGTTGAAATATCAAGTATAAGTTTGAATCATGATACAACCTGATTCATAACCTTGTGACACTTTGTCTAATCGTATACTTCCGCTGCATATATTGAAGTACAAAGTTAATCGGTCAAACCTAACCAATCTAGTACGTATACACCGGACTAGTCTGCACTTTACCGGACTAGTCCAATTTCTCTGGTTTTGAACTGGTTGTTAAGTATTGCAGGATCCGACAATATTCAAAAAGGCCTTTTCATCCCCCCTCTAGGCCACATTCAGTCGTTAAATATCATGCTCCAAGTTGAGGTCGTCGTTGTTGAGAAGGCGGAGTGGAGCATCGCCTTCCTCCATCCAGATGTCGTCTTGCACGCCTCCACACTGTGGACTTGGTGTAGGCTCAGAGGTGAGGTGCAAGCTTTAGTCTTTGTCATGGCTTGAGCTTGATGAAACTCCCTTTTGTTTCTGAAACAACATTTTGATGCCTTTCTTCATGGATGCACAACTTGAGAACAAACAACAAAACAAACTCAAAACAGGTTATGTTAGGGAAAACCAAACAACACCCCCGACGAATTATTTTATCAAACTTGAGAGAAAATTAAAAATGAAAATGCAAATGCAAATAGGGATGAAAGCAAATATTTTTGGCTTAGAAATTGGGAGAAGTGTTTCAACAAAGAGAAAAACAATTCTTGAGCAAGTGAGTGAGTGAGTTGGGCAGGTAACAATGGGGTGAAGTGTGTAGCAACACACTCACCAAGCATGTATAAATACTTTAGCACCCCCAATGGTCACAAGAAAAGGGAATATTGGCGTTAGAGGAGGGAGAGCCAAAATGGCACTCCCCCCAAGTCAGCCGACTAACGGGTTCGACCGCGTTGTGATGTGGCCCCCCTGTCCCTCTGTTGGCCAGTGGTTCCCCAACGGCTATATTTCTAGCTGTTGGGTGAATCAACCACAAATTCGCTCTGAAAAATTATTTTCCAAATAAAACTTCCACAAATCCAATTTTTTTTGTTTTCCAAAAATCAAAGAAAGCAAATCTACATTGAGAATTCAGAAATTCCCAATTCCCTATGGAAAAAGGAAACATGCTATGAAAAAAACAAAATTCAAATAAGAATGGAAAAAGTCAAAAAGTGAGATAACTACCAACATAACCTATTGGCGAGGTCTCATTCAAAAATCCAATGAGATGGATTTTCCTCCGTCTTTGAGAATCTTCAATTTTCAGCCTATGGGTTCAGAGAAGTAGGCACAACTTGCTTCATCCGCCATTCTTTCTTTGGCGGTTTAGTGGACTTGGCCCGATCAAACGGTCCTGGCTTCTCCATCTTCTTGAAATGTCGGCGTGAACCGAAAGATGGAGTCTCAGTAAATTAATTTCCGCATGAATGCAACGAGGGTGTCCACTTGAGGTCGTGTCACTTTGACCTCCTTGATGTGTTTGACATTCGGGCCATATGTTATCTTGATCATGGAGCATTGCTCCTTCCTTGCCAGAAAGTCAAATTTCTCCTCCTTGCCATTAGTATGGAAGCGAATTTCTCCGGCTCCCACATCAATGTGAGCATTGGCGGTGCTGAGGAAAGGACGCCAAAGAATGAGTGAAGTTTGCTTCTCGACCTCCATGTTGAGCACCACAAAATCCACGGGTATGAATCAGTTCCGGATTCTCACCGGAACACCTTCGGCAATACACACAGGGTAGCGGACCAAAGAATGAGCCAGCTGGAACTACATAAGTGGCAAGAAGGCACCTCCAGCAGCAGCATCCACATGCTCATGGGCCGACAGAGTCAACCCATTGTACAAATTTTGGATGATAAGCCAATCACCCATCCCATGGTGAGAACAGGCTAGGATGTACTCCTGCAGCCTCTCCCGAGTCTCAGTAATGGATTCCTTAGTCTCTTGCTGGAAGTTTGAGATTCTTCCACGTAGGGCATTGGTCTTTCCCAACAAGAAGAATTTACCAAGGAATGCTGTAAAACACTTTTCCCAAGTGTTTATAGCACTTTGGTTCGCGTAGAACCATTGCTTCGCTCTCCCAAGGAGGAAGAATAGAAACACTCAAAGACGAATTGCATCTAGAGTGACATCCTTGATCTTAAAAGTGCCAGAAATCTCCAGGAATTGCTACAGGTGAGCGCTTGAATCCTCGTTGGCTTTCCCATAGAAAGGATTTCCCTCCAGCGTAGTGATTAGGCCAGTCTTGATTTCAAAGTTCACTTTTTCCGTGTTGACATTAGGCCCGATAGGCACATTATGAGTAGAGGGAGCCAACTCACGAAGGGTCTTCTGGGCCATTTGCTTGAAACATGATGGTGTGAAAATAACGGGCTTCCTTGCTGACAAGATCACCTGAGGAGGAACGACACGAGGTTAAACTCTTCTTAGCAGTGATTCAGGATCTTCAACATAGTTTGCTAGCAAACGGAAATCGATCATAAACTACCCTATTTTCACAAAAAAGAATGCAAAAACAAAGCAATGTTAACCTACCAAAAACCTACTGTATTCCTATTTACCACATGATCATGCAAAGATTTTGTGTCTTCACTTGCAACAGTGCCAGAAATGCTTGTTGATATTTCTTAAAGTCTACTGGTCATCCTAGAAACAAGTGCTAGATATGCATTGACACTAGGCTAACCTAAGCCGAAGAAGGATGAGTTCCGCAAGTGCACGGGAAGTACCGATGTAGCGTTTCACCCGAGAGTATTCCCTACAGTATCATATTTATTTTATCCCAAAGGAAGGAAAGTGAAGAGTGGCAAAATCATAAGAAGAGTAGGGTGTTCTAGTGAGGATTCCAGTTTGGATGGGTAAATGATGTAGTGGGTACTGTGACACACACATAAGCAATATACTCTAATGGGTATGAATGTCCTAGTGAAGGTCAAGTTATGAGATGGAGATACTTCTATTGTGCTCTAATTACTCATATACATAGCCTATTAGTGTACACATGAGTATGATAACAATGAATACTAGGGCTTAGTGGTCTAACACATCAGCCAAGGGTTTACCCCTGGCAAAATCAGGATGATTCCTGCAAAGAGCTTGTGGCATAGCCGAATGTGGAGGGTACAAATGACAGACATGGCTCACACCACCTGGCCTACTCCTACAACCTGTGGGTCTGTAAGACATCCAACTCTAGTTAACTATCTAAGTACCATACTTACATGATAAGTAAATGCCTTAAGAGCTACAGTATAAGTATCTTCCTGAGGCCATGACTAACCTAAACATCATTGAACCAATTTTGGGACCAAGCACTAACATATTCATATTAAATAATCATATTATTAACATCTATACCTAGCACATACATGGACTCTGTCGGTACCGTGCGTACCATGTACCCCCTGACACCGCAAGCAAAGTCGAGGAGTTCCTATGTCCAAGTGGCAGGCGTTCGAAGGGGTAACACATCCCGCGTAACTGAACCTACCTCCCTCCTTGGGATAGCTCTGGTAGAGCCACGTGTTTATAAGAGCCGGACCTGCCTCCCTCATTAGGATAGCTCTAATGCTACCACGTGTCCTGCAGAGCCAGACCTGCCTCCCTCCTCAAGGAAGCTCTGACACTGCCATGTGTCCAACAGCACCGGACCTACCCCCCAGTAGAGGGAAGCTCCGAAGCTTCCACGTGTCGACGCTTGGACCTACATCAGTAATGGAAGGACAGTGAAATCTCCAATGGCGCGAACATTCAAGGGCTATCAATTAACCATTATAGGACATGATTAATGCATCATTAATGCCATATTAATGACATATGATTAGAGGAATATTAAGACTGGTAACGCCGCTATTAAGGAACTTTATCACACAATTAACCCCCCAGTACACTATAAATCGTGTACAGGGTAGTTAATACAACCAGGGCCACTTGTCGGGCTGGACTAAACTGTAATGGCAAGTCCTTAGCATATAAAAGGGTTGTGCTGCACGGTAGAAAGCATCGAATCTGAACTAATCACAATCCTATACTCGCTCTCAATCAACACACACCCCGTGTAGTAGGGTATTACCCTCTGGCAGCCCGAACCATGTAAAATCTCTCGTGTCACCATCTTGAGCTTGATTTCACTTTGCACCCCAACCAAATACGAACCTCCACAAACTGCTCCTTAGTAGTACCAGGGGAAGTGTCTTTACTACACTTCGACATTTGGCATGCTGATGTCGGGCATTTGGTTGTAGCTGCAACCAATGCCATCAGCAACCAAGGTCCACCCCATGCTGGGCTGGCACCTTCAAGGAACAGGACCTTGTCTGGTAGACTTGGTCCTTAGGCGTGACAGCACAGGAGACGTGCGCTATTGATGTTTCATACATCACATATCATATCTAGTAAGAGATGAGTTCCGCAAGCGCATGGAAACTGTCGTGTAGCATTTCACCCAAGAGTATTCTCATGGATATCGTATTTATCCCAATGGAAGGCAATGGAGTAAAGTAAACAGTACTCTTATGATCAAGCTATGGGATACTAATCAATTATCAAGACAGGGGTAAGTTGATAATATGGGTAGTATGACACAGACCTAAGCAATCTATTCTAAAGGGTAGATGAGTTCTAATGGAGGTTTGACTAAGAATTGGGGATTTGCTCCTACAATGTTCCTAATATACATATACATAGCCTAGTTTAGATACTAATGAGCTTGTCAATGGTGAATCCTTATGATAAGTTGTTCAACACATCGGGCACGGATTTACCCCTAGCAATATTAGGATGACTTCCGCCAAGAGCCTGTGGCATAGCCTAATGTGGAGTATTACAAAGGACAGATAGGGCTATCACCACCTACTGCCTACCTCTTCAATCCGTGGGTCTACAAGACATCCAACGTTACTTAACTATCCTAGCACCATGCTAGCATACTAAGTAAATACCTTAGGAGCCATGGCACAAGGCATCCTAAGGTAATGGCTAACCTAAACATCGTTGAACCAATGTTGAGACATAGCATAAGTTATTCATATTAACATGATCATATCATAACTACTTAGACTATAGTAGGGGTTTATAGTGTTTATGATGATAGTATAATGACATTAAGGCATGTTTATAAAGACTATTCCTACCATATACATAGAGTCCACAATCAAACAAGAAACGCTTCAACCAAGTATATGAATAAAAGACGACTAAAGATAATATCTTTATTATGCATAAAGTCACAAATATAAGAAAAGATACACAAGCCATAACTTTCCCAATACGGACTTGGGACTAGAGGCTCTACTATCTATAGCCTAACTCCAATATGGACTAAGAGAACTAGTGTATACAATGGAATGATGCTCAAGTGGCGTGTGTTGAAGTGAGGGGTGAGGGCTCCTATTTATAGCTTGGAGAAGGGTAGGTTCCCGCTACCAAAAGTGCGCGAATCAGTCACCCATGACTTCTTCAAGCCGAGAGGAGGCAACACGTGGTATTTGACTGGGTTTGGCACAACTCCCTAGTCAGCTGACTAGGGGGGGTCGGCTGACCTGGTCTAAGCCACGTTGGGGTTTGCTTCCTCCTGGTCTCTACCATGTGGTTCCCATTGACTGATATTGGTGCTACACTGTTGGATGGCCTCATATACTTCTATTTGTGGGCCATTTGATCCATGTGGTGCCACACGTCATCGCATGATTGTCTGGAAAAATATTTTATAGGATCCAACCCCTTGTTTCAGTTCAATTCTGCATAAAATGTCTACATGCACTACTTTCTCCAAGGACAAGTGGAAATAGGTTAAATAGAAAGGTGATGTGTGCAAGAAAAGATATTTCTTCACATAATTGAGTTATATTGAAGGTTGAAATTGGTATACAACAGACATCAACAAACTCCCCCAAGCTTATCCTTTGCTTGTCCCGAGTAAAGTCAAGACTTTAGGTTGATGATCAGGAGTTGCTACAATGTTCTACTTTTCAAAAGTATCATGTGCACAACAAAATACTCTACCTAGTATTGCAAAAATTGGCATGGTACTTCACCCATCTCAAGTTATTATGGGGCTTATGCTTCTCCTATTCATGGGTGGTTGAGAGATAGAAAAGCAAATGGGGCACACATACCCTAGAAATCAAGTTCCACTCAAATTCTAGAAAGTTCAATTTAGATTATAAGTATCTCAATTTGATTCTCTCAGTCTCTTCTTTATGTGTAGTGGAAATATATCCTCACCAAGGCATTTTGCCTAAATTCATCCTACCTCTACATAAGGCTTATATGTGGAGATTGGTAGGGAATATAGTAGGCATATTTGCAACACATAATATTGCTAAGTCAAAAAAGTAAGCCTTAGGAGAAATTAATTCAAAACTATTTGATTCAAGACTTGTGCATGTGTGATGGAATGGAGGTTGATGTGGATATTTGAGATGACTCCTTTTTGAGTGGACTCTCTTATTTTGCAGGGATGAAACATGGATACTTTTCTCTTCTTTTTTTCTTATGCTTTTGATGTAAGCATGCATGCCATGTCTTCTACTCCCTTTTTATGCAATAAATTTGGAGAGAGTACTAAGCGTGAATGATATGGAGTTTCTCTTTTTATTGTTGGATGGTGGTATTATGGGAATTTGCTTACTTCTAGTGTAAAAGTATAACATGTGCATGTGAAGTCTTGAATTCAAAAAGTAATGAATGAAATCTCACATTGGTCTATACTAGTTTGACAAAGCTCAATGTGAAGAAAAATAGCATATGCATAAAGTCTATCTATGTAATATAACATATGGCTTTGGTAGGTATTTCCAATCAAATGAGGACAACTTAAATCTTTTTAGAATTTCTCTGGAAATCTAAGTTTCACTTTCAAACTAGGAATAGCAGCCCTATTACTATATCATATCTCACAACAACTTAGAATTGGATTAAGCTTTTGCTACCAACAATTGCTAAATCAAGGAAAAAGAAATTATAGCCAATGAAAGCAATATTTTGGAGAGTAGTAAGTTGTAAACTAGGGACTTAGGAAAATTAAAACAGAGCAACTATTTATTATTTCATCTATGTGAATTCCAAACCATCTTACCGCACACCTTTTATTTTATTTGAAAGCAAATGTAATCTATTTTTAAGTTTCTTTTTATATGCAAGGTGGATGATAGGTGAATGGAAAACAAATATGCAAGGGTGTGATACAAGTCACCTCAAGTGGGGGTCCTACCCCAAGCTTGTTCTTGTTCAAGGTTTGCGATAGGGGCTGAAACCCTAACGACAGATGTAGGCCATGAGGTTGGCCTAACCTTGTGGCAGCATGGCTTTGACATCGGAGGGGTTAAGTGTCTATGTTAGGTTTCCTTCCATGGATTTCACGATGTGGTCGAGGAGAGTGTTGTCGATGTCGCTCATCCACACCTTAAGATTTCCATAGGTTGGAAGTACCTTGTTATTCCTTAACTAAAGTAGGGATAACCCTTAGCACAAAGGCATGACGTGCACTCAACATGGTTGAGTGTGTTCCGTCATTCTTTGGACAAGGTGTATCATATCATCTTTTCAAAGAAATAACTTGTACCCCTCATGCATTGGGTGTGATCCGCCATTACTTGGCTAAGGTAATGATAACCTTTAGCCACAAAGGAGTGACATGTACCCAACATGTGTTGAGTATGATGCGTCATTCCTTGGCTAAGGTACAACATACCTTAGCCACAAAAGAATAACTTAGACCTAATGATGGTGGCAATTCCCTTGAGCTTGAATGAGTTCTTATAATAGTTGAGAGCATAATGCTCTCACATATTCATAGCGGCTCATTGGTTGCTCATGGAGGGTTCCAATGTCAAATCTTCGACCTCGTATAGTTATGGTTGACCTTTGGGCTTACTTTCCGATAGGTAGCAACCATCTTAATTTATTCCTTGGCCAAGAGATATTGAAATAGAATCCTCTTAGGATTTCCAACAATCGGATCTTTGAATTCCTGCATAGTTATTTTACTCTTGCAACTTCCTCTCTATGATAGAGAGGGATGGTTAGCTCCCGATACTTGTACAAATGAATTTTCGGGTTAGGTAACTGAATCTTCATTTGTACGCATGGGGAAGAAAAAGACCAACAATGCATTGGGTCCAATTTCTAGTGTATCCATGAACAATGTATGAATCATTGCTAGGAGTGGGGCTTTATGGATAAATCAAGTTGAACATTTTCTAAAGATCCTACTCATATCAATGCAAGTGATATAAATACATTATATGGATCCCTTCATCTTGTAAAATTTCTAACCATCATAGTTTTTTTTACAAGAGCAAATATTTATCATTTGGGTCATGGCAAACAAGATTCTCAATTTTATCCTCCTGAACATCTTTAATTTCTTGCCTAGGAATTTGAAATTTAGTAATCCATGCATGAGTGAGTTTCAAATTAGAATTATGGACATCACTATTCCTAGGTTGCTACATACCAATTCAACCATTATGTAATTACATAAGCATTACCTAGGCAGAAAATTTCTAAGTAAAATTTAGCAATGCTTATGAAATTCTAGGTACTTGTTTAAATTCATTCCTAAGTAAGGTGACATTCCTTTTTGAGAGAATCAAAAAGAGTAATGCCAACACTTACTCTC
The DNA here is from genome assembly GCA_036927565.1 of Tuctoria greenei. Taxonomy (NCBI): domain Eukaryota; kingdom Viridiplantae; phylum Streptophyta; class Magnoliopsida; order Poales; family Poaceae; genus Tuctoria; species Tuctoria greenei. The sequence goes on from JAYESD010000006.1 coordinate 125,116,144, forward strand.
ATGAGGATGCATAAGAATTGAATGATAAGAAGATGTAAACCTTCCTCACCAATGTAGGCAAAAATCATTCAATCCTAATGTAATTCCAACGACGGAAAATTTTAAACTTGTACCACAATTGAAGAGCAGTCTGGATTGAAGGTTGTTGTGTGAGAAACTCACAACCATGAATTTTGTGTAGCCTTCATGTTTAATGCCTCCTGCTAAGTTGAGGTTGGGGTTGGATGAGCTTCATCTTGCTCCTCCATTGGGCCACCATTTTGAGCATTCCTCCACCATGAACTCAAAATGAGATCAATGGAGGGATATGCGCTTGATTGGGCCTGCCAACCTCTTTACAAATTTTGTCCTGGCTGCACTAAAATCAAGAACAAACAAAACAACTCAAAAACGGGTTACGTTAGCTAAAAAGCATGTTGTACCCTTTGTCAAATTGTTTTGCCCAACTTGAAACAACTTGCAAATGCATTGAATATTTAAGGGAATTTTTTGTTTGAATTAGGAATATGAATTCAAGTGGTTGTGTCCAAGGTTCATACCAAATAAATTTATTTCCTAATTCAAAATTTTAGTTTTATGATGGTTGGAAATTGTACTCTCCAACATGCAAGTGTGGAAATTCAAACATGCTAAATGCAAATGCAAAGATTGATGGGGAATTCAAATATGAATTTGGGAAATCAAATATGAGATAACTACCAATTAACCTATTGGCAGGGACTCACCGAATTTTTGAAGTCCGATGAGTGGGACTTACCTCCGTCCTGTTTAGTGCAATGATTTATTGTCCAATCCCGGTGTTGAAGATGTGGACAACTTCTCTTGGTTGATATGCCAAATATCCTTTGGCGTGTTAGTTGGACTTGTGGGCCACATGGTGGCCCTAGCCTCCCCGTCATCTTGATGAAGACTTGTTGATGTAGTGACGACTTTTCCCTCTTGAAGATACTCTCTTGTGAGCATGGTGAGGCTTGTCCTTCTTTAGGGGTGTCACTTCGACTTTCTTGATGTTCTTTTGAGTTATCCCATACTTTTATCATGTATCAAAAGCTTCCTTGGGAATGATGACATGTGGACTCCACAATCAAACAAGAAACGCTTCATCCATAATGTCACTTGCCCTAGGTTGCATGGGCTTGGTCGAAGGGTAGGAATCCCAACAAGTGATTGTGGGATATCTTGGATCTTGAATGCTCTTTAAATTTCTTGTCCTTGGCCAAGAGCTTCATGTTGATATTGTCTTGATTTCTTGCTTGGCCATGGACAAGATACTACTAGGTAGGCTAGTTGAACTTAAATCCCTTGAACTCCTCATAGCCTCCTTGATTACAATGGTAATATTGGTTCAACCCTTGACCTCCTTGTTAATTGTAGCCATTGGAGTTGTGTTTGGAAGGAAGAATCCCCATGGGTATTAGGGAAATGATTCCCAAAGTGGCCCATGTTGACATGGATTTTCACAAATCATGTGAATATACATGGCTTGGATAATTCCAAACAAATCTCCATTGGCTTGATCTTCATGATACTTCAACGGGAGGTGTAGTTCCTTAGCTAGCATGTCCACCTTGCTAAGTGGTGTGCATGCCATGCTAAGGAACTAGAGAATTCTTCAATCACCTCTTGAGTCGAGACCATATTTTCATCCATGATGAATGAGAATAGGACTCCTTCAGCACCAGCAAGAATTTGGTGTGGACCAACCCATGACATGAATGTTGGATAAGGAGCCAACTATCCACCCTATGGTGGAGGCAAACTAAGAAGAAATCTTGGAGCCTCCCCCAAGCTTTGGAATGGATGTCTTTGGCTCCTACTAGAAGCTGAAATTCTTTCGCGAAAGGCAAAGGTGTTGCCTAGCGGATATTTGTTGCAGTACGCTTTGAATCATCTAGTTGAGCACTTGCGTCCTCGTTGGCCATCCCATGAAATGGGTTATACAACACTAACCTATTTTCACACAAAAGAAGAAAACAAACAAGGGTAATTCTATCTAATAACTATTAGTACCTATAGCTTAATCACAAGATTGTTATCCTTCACTTCCTTTGCCTTCCCCGACAATGGCACAATAAATGCTTGTTGACGTTTTGAATGTGGCCTAGAGGGGGGGGGGGTGAATATGATTTGATAATTTTCTCACACTTAATCAAATCATCAAATACCAGAGAGATCGAACTTGTTCGGTTGATGATACGGACTAGTCCGGTTGTTCAGATCGGCGTAACTATTAAGCAATTATGCATAAATCTCGAATGAAATTGCAGCAGAATGTAATTACTATTATTTCTAATTGAACAAGTTATAAAATTGCTTAATGTTCACGTGGATCAGACAATATTTGATTGATCAATTCTAATGCCCTAGATAATCAAACTTGCAAAAGTACAAGAGTAAAGTGCACAAGACACAAATTTTAACTGAGATTCGATCTCACCAAAGAGATCAACTCCTCATTGAGGAAGCCCACACAGAGCCGGGTCTCTTCAAACCCTTTCCCTCATCAAGTCACCACACAAGGCCAATTGATTCCACTATCAAGGGTAATCACCGAGTTGGTGGGACAACCTCACACTTTGAGGGCTCCCACAAGAATTATAGAGAAAAGATGATCAAATACACTCGAAAAGATTACAAGTAATTGCCCAAGTGTAAAGAGATCAAATCCCAAGAGCTCAATGAAGCGTAGACGACAATCTCCCAATCCCAAATCTGAATACTCAAGGATTTTCACTTTTGAGGACCTTAGATGTGTCGGGAGATGTGTTTTCGTGCTCTTGGGTCAAGTGGCGGCACTAAGGTTTGAGTTGTGAATAGTAGAATACGTGAGTTGTCAATATAGGATCGTGGATCTCCTATTTATAGTGTTTCCAAAAATGTTACACTTAGGGGACCCGACAGCCGGACTAGTTCGTACTAGGTACCAGACTTGTCCGGTTTGCTGTGTAAAGTCAGCGTAAAATGTGCAGCACACTAGAAACCCTAAAATGTGTGAGGTATACTGGACTTATCTGGTGCCTGTGTATTGGAACATCAGAAAATTTCTCGGACTAGTCCGGTCCTTAGACGGACTTGGCCGATGTGATGTGCTATGAAACATCAGAGAGTTCAACCGACTAGTCCGGTCCTTGAAAGGACTTGTCTAGTGCACAATGTATTGAGTTTACAGAAAGTTGAACGGACTAGTCTGGTAGATAAACGGACTAGTCCGATGCACTGTGTATTGAGGTTCCAGAAAGTTGAACGGACTAGTTCGGTCCATGAATGGACTAGTCCGGTGCTCAGTGAAATTTAAGATTGATTTTAAGACCCTTACCCCTACGCAAAGACTTGAGATCGTGGGATATGTCTCTCACACACATCCTATACAATTAAGTCTACTTTGCGCTTCATTCATCAATAGGGCCTTTCTTTTTCTTCAACACTTCATTTTTCACTTTTTGAGTGCATCAAACTATCTAATATGAGTTGACCTGCATTCATCTCAATATGTCCATTATGATCTCATTCGTTTGTCATCAATCGTCCAAAACCCACAAGGGATTGCCTAGATGCACTTTCAATCTCCCCATTTTTGGTGATTGATGGCAACCAATTGAGATTTCACAAAAAGAGTAAAGATTGATTTTCATAAAGTGTGCATATATGAGAATGACACATGAGGGTAACAATAACTTATCACATATATGCACTCTTTACGGTGGGGTGTCTATAGAGTGTGTGATCAAATGATGTGATGAGCAAAAGATAAGAACTTAGCAATCATAGCAGCAATCATCACATTAACATTAACCTAAGCATCACACATTAAGTAAAGTAGGCACATCCATAAGAGATTACAATAATTTGACATTGAGAAACATGTCCTCGATCACAAGTCCTTAAGGCTACAAAATAAGCTACTAGTCTCAAACTCTCCCCCTTTGGCATTAAGGCACCAAAAAGGGAAAAATTGAGGGGACTCACTCATCACCGCTACCTCCCTCACTCTCGATTCTATCTTCATCTTCAGGTTCTTGCCGAGGAGAAGAAGGAGTGGAGACGCCAGCTAGTCCAAATGAAGCCAACTCTTGCTCTGAAAGTGGTGCCATCTCGTTGATATTTTGTTTAGAATCTTTTGAGATCTGAGGAGACCCCACTGGCTCCATCTCTAGCTTCTCGCAGATTGATTTGATGTTGGCCTTCACATATCTTTGATGCCTCTTCCTCACCAGACTCTCCCTGTGCTGCTTAATTTCCACTTTGCGACAGGATGCAAAGGTGGATGAGAGCATTTTCAGCACACTGCTGGAGGACTCTCTAGAGGGTGGAGGAGCAGGAGTAGCAGATTCAGTTCTTGTGCTTCCATGAGCCCTCTTAGATCTTTGTTCATCTGCAGGTGAGGTAGGAGCAGAGGGGACAGTGTAGATTGTAGGCTTCTGGGGCCTGAGACACTTGTGAGGAACATCCTTTACAAACTCAAGTCCTGTCATCTTCTCAATCATATACATGATATAGGGTGCATAGCCACAGGACCTGTTAGGGGTGATGGAGATGTTCACAATGTCATTGTATATGTACTCAGAGACATTGAATGTTCTTCTCTTGATTATCACCTTCATCAATGTCATTAGTATTCCCTGAATAGTTCCTGCATCTCCCTCCTTAGGAGCTATGGTCTTCCTGAGGATTCTGTTTACAACTGCAAAGAATGGCTTCAAGTATTTGGTAGTTGGAGACTTGTAAGGCATTCTTGTATCATAGAGAAAATCAAGCTCATCTTTCTCCAGGGGCTCCAAGTTGTGAATGATGGTGTCATTCTCCAAAGAATATTCAAGATGAAGAATTCTAGCAAACTCCTCATAAGTGACACTGTACTTTGCTCCATGTGTCATCCATATAATTTTGTCACCATCATCACGAGCAAAGTATAGAGTGGAACAGAATTAAGTGATGACCTCATTATTCCAATCCCACTGGAAGGAGACAAGATCCTTCAGTCCATGTCACTCCAATGCCTCCAGAACCTCTTGGTAAGCTTGGCATCTCTTGGACTGGAGGTAAGTGACATCCACCCATTGACTGTCAATCATTGGGTTCCTGATCTTCATATATACATGCTCATAATAGTCAGCATGGAAATTGGTCCAGAATCTGGGGTCAACTGACTGTTTGAGCTGCTCATATACTTCCAACTTTCTGAACTTGTCAGCCAATTCACTCCCTTTTCCAGTAAAATCATCACTTGATGGTGGCCTGTTGCAGAGAATAGGAGCCTTCATCTTCAAAGGGCCAATAGGACCACTAGCCAGTCCTTTGCCCTTGTTGAGACTTCTCTTGGGTGCCGAAGAACTGCCATCACCTTCCTTGCTCAAGGGCTTCTTCACTACCACTCTCCTCTTCTTAGGAAGTACATCATCGGGAGGAGTGGAGTGAACATTGTGGTTGTGCTTTTTCTTCATAACCCTCTCTTTTGCTATTTGCACTCTTGCACAGTCATGCTCTTCATCATAGTAAAAAGAGTTGTCCTCATAACTTGAAGACATCGTGCCTGACAGAGAAATTCCAGGGTTGATAAGAATTTATTGTAGACTTTGTGCAAATAAGAATTTAGAGGTTCAAATTGTCAGGGTACCGGACTTGTCCGCACTTGAAGACCCTGACTAGTCCGGTCTGGCATAAGAACCCTAATTTCCTATTTTCCACAAATATAGCATGAATGAATGCAAGGCAAGTAGGAATACATTTAGAGAGGTAATGTATGCTCTAGAAATCAAGAAAAATAAGCAAGATTGGAGAAAAGGTGAGAACTAGGGTTGAGTGAGAATTTACCGAAAAATTTGAAGATTGGAGTTGAAGGAGCAAAGTATGGTCCAAATTAGTCCGGAGTGGGCAAGCTCCGCGCCGAGGAGAGGATTTCCCTTGGAGAAATCTTCAATTTTTATGGACGGAAGCAAAAATCGCCTTGGGAGCTCACGGTAGAAGAGAGAGAGAGAGAGAGAGAGAGAGAGAGAGAGAGCGCAAAAGCAATTGTGAGATGAGGGGGACGAGCTCTTGGCGGCAGGCTAGGGTTAACCCCAATAGATACGGACTAGTCCGGTAGCTACCGAACAAGTCTGGTACACCGAACCAGGGCCGGACTAGTCTGAGGTAATGTGCTAGTCCGGCGCTGGCGCTGGACTAGTCCAGTGTCAGCAGGACAAAACAGAATTAAACAACTTGATTTTGGTTGCTTGATCAAATAGTGATCTAAAGGATATTATTTCACAAATAATCCTGATGAACATGACCAGTAAGCAATCAACAATAATACACTGGCCATAATTCACCAAGATTCACTAATTTAAATAGTTTTCAAGAGAAAATCGAGATAAGGGACAAAGTTTTGCCAAAATGAGTACATTTTGAAATCCAATCGGGTATGCAGTGTTTCAAGCCACATTTTGAGAGTCAAGTATATTTAGCTCATTTCTTATCTCACAAAATCTCTTTTCATCTAATGACTTCGTGAAAATGTCTGCAAGTTGTTTTTCAGTCCTAACATGTGAGATTACAATGTCACCTTTTAATGAATGATCTCTTAAGAAATGGTGACAAATATCTATGTGCTTAGTTCTTGAATGCTCTACTGGGTTGTGTGCAATTTTTATAGCACTCTCATTATCACATAGGAGTGGAATATGGTTCAAATTGTAACCATAATCCCTTAGAGTTGGTCGCATCAAAAGTAGTTGTGCGCAACAACTACCGACTGCAACATACTCCGCTTTGGCCGTGGAAAGAGCAATGGAGTTTTGCTTTTTAGATGACCATGAAAATTGTGAGTAACCTTCGACTTGTGAGTAACCTTTTGTCACAAGTCGCACCTTATTTCTTGTAACCACTCCGCATTCGTATTGCTTGTTCATAAAGACCTATTTGGTTCCTACAATGTTCGCCTTTGGTCTTTCTACAAGTTCCCACACATCATTTCTCTTGAAGTTGTTCAACTCCTCTTGCATTGCAATCACCCAATCTGGATCCTTTAGCGCTTCTTCTACCCTGTATGGTTCCAGAAAGAGACAAAAGAGTAATATTCACAGAAATTAGCTATGCAAGATCTAGTGGTTACTCCCTTGGCAATGTCTCCAATAATGTTGTTGACGGGATGATCTCTTTGTATACTCTGATGTACTCTTGGGTGAGGAACTTGTGAAGTTGCTTGCACTTCATTTTCTTCATTATTAATGTCTCCCCCTAGATCATTACTTCCTTGACTATGTTCATCTTCTTGATCTTCCTGATCTTGATCATGGGCATGAGCTCCCCCTAGATCATTGCTTTCCTGTTGAAGTTCATCTCGAGCACATAAGTCTTGTGGTTGCTCTTGAGGTCGAATATCACCAAGTGCCATCCTCCTCAATGCTTGGCATGAGGCTTCTTCTTGATCTAGCACACCTATCAACTTGCTCCACTTGGGAGCATTTAGTTTCATCAAATACTACGTCACATGCTACTTCAACAACACCAGAGACTTTGTTGAAAACACGATAGGCGTAGGCATTCAAATCATAACCAAGCAAGAACCCTTCATCTGATTCCAAAGTGAACTTCGAAGTCCTCGATTTCTTGTTCAAGATAAAACATTTGCATCCAAATACTTTGAAATATGAAACATTTGGTTTATTACCAGTGAGGAGCTCATATGGCGTCTTCTTCAAAAGTCGATGAAGATATAGACGGTTTGTGCCGTAACAAGCGATGTTTACCGCTTCAGCCCAAAACCAGTCTGAAGTCTTGTATTCATCCAACATTGTCCTCACCATCTCGATGAGCGTTCGTGCCGAAAATTCATGTTTTATTCCTTCTTCATCTAGGTACTCCTCAAGTTGTGCATTCTTGAACTTTGTTCCATTGTCACTTCTAATATTCTTCACGGTTGAGGAGAATTCATTCTGCGCTCTTTTCAGAATTTTTTTGTGGATTCCCTGAGTTTCTGATTTATCATACAAGAAAAATATCCAGGTAAATCTAGAAAAATCATCAACAATGACCAATCCATATTTGTTACCACCGATGCTTATATAAGTAATTGGACCAAAGAGGTCCATGTGTAGAAGTTCCAGTGGTCTTGAGGTAGTCATCACGTTCTTGGCGGGATGTGGTGCTCCAACTTGTTTTCCCGCCTGGCAAGCGCTGCATGACCTGTCTTTCTCAAAAACAACATACTTTAAACCTCATATGTGACAACCTTGTAGAAGTTTCTACAGATTTCTCATCCCAACATGGGCTAGCCGTCTATGCCACAACCATCCCATGTTAGTTTTAGCAACCAATCAAGTGTGAGCTCAACTTTATCTTTGTTGAAGTCAACAAGATAAAGCTTTCCCTTCAACATTCCCTTGAATGCAATCGAGCCATCACTTCTTCTAAAAACGATCACACCCTCGTCAGTGAATAAACAGTTATAACCTTTGTTGCACAACTAAGATATGGACAAGAGGTTAGAATCTAAAGAATCTACATGTATAACATTTGAGAGAGTATGTTGGGAAGAGATTTCAATTTTACCGCTACCAAGGACATTTCCTTGGCTGTTGTCTCGAAAGTATATCCCTTCACTTGGATCCGCATTGTGCTCGTACTCCACAAACATACTCCTCTCTTCGGTCATGTGATTAGTGCATCTACTGTGCATCACCATTTTGATCCACCTGAGGAGTAGGCTTGCAAAACAGAATTATTGCTTGGTTTTTGAGTCTTGGGCACCCACACACAGGTTTTTGAGTTCTTGTGGCATGGTCCTACATATTTAGCAAATACATGTCCAGATTTATTTTTCATGAGAACATAAGAAGCATCAAAAGTACAAAAAAGTATTTGCAATTCAGATTCATGTGATGTTTCCTTAACAAAGGTAATTTTTTATTAACTTGAACATTAGTGGACATGTTTTTATTTCGAGTAAACCCAAGACCACCTTTGACGTTAGGAGGTCTAGTGATTGTATATGCACTACGTGCATATTCAATCTTTTCCTTGTCACCGATGCCTCTTTGGGATGGATGTTTAGCATGTGAAGTAGAAGCATCATGTTTAACAATATTTTTCTTATTAGAGCATGTGCAAATTACAGTTGTTGTCGAATTTACATCCTTGGAAGGTAAGCTCTTGAAGGAGGAGGAGTCACATTGCTTGAGTGACTCAACTTGCACTTCAAGGATTTTTTAAACTTTTGACAAGTTAGCTAGTTCATCCTTGATTGCAATGTGTGAGTCTTCTAGTTTTGAGTAAGTTTCCTTACTCAATGCTAGCTCATGCTCAAGTGACTTGCTCTTTTCCCTTTCAAGCTCAAGGAGTTTCTCAACCTCTTGATATCTCTTCCTTTCACGAATGAGCATATCTTCTTGTCAATTGACAAACTCCTCTTTTTCAACAATTTCATCCGACAACATTTTTATTTTCATTAATGTAGTTTTACTTAACCCTCTAAACATCTCATTTTCACTAGAGCTGTCAAAATCATCAATAGAGGAATTTAGCGAGAGAGGTGTGAGTCGAACCTTTTTCTTGCCTTCCTTAGCCATGAGGCAAGTGTGATTATGAGTCTCCCGTCCTCCCATGTTCGGGAAGAGCGTAGACCTCTTGGTAGGCTTCTTGATGGCAATGGTGGCCTTCTCCTCTTCTTCATCGGAGAAGGACTCATCGTTTGAGTCCCGCTCCTTGCCAATGTGCGCTTGGTGAGCTTGCCTCCGTTTCTTGAAGATCTTCTATTGAGTCTTTGCTTCCTTCTTCTTTTTATTTTCTTCATAAGTGCAGTCAACCATAGAGTGACCATACTCGCCACAGTTGTAGAAGGTACGTCGAGGCTTGGATTTTCCTTTTTCTTTGCTCTTCCCATCACTCGAGTTCCTTCCCTTCCTTCTTTTCATCATCCACTTGAATTTCTTGATGAGGAGTGCCATTTCCTCATCATCCAAATCGGTGCTTACATCACTTTTATATTCATCATATTGTGCTTCACGAGCTTCCTTTCCTTTAGGCTTGCAAGTTTCCTTGAGGGCAACGTCTTTCTTCTTGAAGGAAGTAAGCTCAGCTAGGTCTTTGACGTATTGGGCCTCCTTCTCCATGATCTCATGGTTGATAATTTTGCCCTATATTTCATACGGAGTCATTTTGTGAAACCTCGAAATTTCGAAGATCATGGAGCACAAGGTGACATTTCTTTGTATTAAGGCTCTGATCATTCTTTTGACCACCTCATGGTCAGTCCACTTCTTGCTTCCATAGGCGCATATCTTGTTGATAAGCGCCTTCATTCTGTTGTACATGTCTTGAGGTGATTCGCCTTCCTCAATGGCAAACCTCCCCAATTCTCCTTCGAGCATTTCAATTTATGCCTCTCGGACTAACCGATTTCCTTCATGTGCAGTTTTGAGTGTATTCCAGATTTCCTTGGCACTTTCTAGTCCATCAATCTTGGTGAACTCTTTTCGTCTTAGAGATGAAGTGATCATTACAATAGCTTGTGCGTTGTGGTGAATTTCTTGTTCGTGTTCTGGAGTGAGTTCATCGTCTGTATCCGGGATATCTACACCTGTACACACAATTTGCCGAAGACTAGGGTTCAAAGAAATTAGATGCATTTTCATGTTGTATATCCACATGGTATAATCGTTTTCGTTGAACTTCAGAGGTTTTCCCATGGGAATGGAAAGATAATGATTATTTGAATTGAGATGATTGTAATTGTAAGCATATCGGATAGTCGTGATGACCACTCCCCGTCGTCTTCTCGTCTTCTTTTCCTTTTTGACTTAGGAGTTTCTTCTTTAGAAGAGCCTTGCGGTGACACACTTCTTCATCACCGTGTTGATTTTCCCTGAGTATATTGAAGGCTTTTGTATCTTGTTCTTCTTCGGTGTTGAGCACCTTTGGGATCTCGTTGTTCTTGTCAGAGACCATTGATCTCTCCGAGCGGTGAGTCTCGTAGATGGAGAACCTGCTCTGATACCAGTTGATTGTGGTCTAGAGGGGGGGGGGGTAAATAGGCTTTCATAATGTGACACCCGGTTCTGAAAATGAACCAAGTGCATTATATGTGTGCCCAGGATGTTCAACACACATAAACAAATGCATCACAAACGATATACAGATAATTACCACATAGAAATATTAATCAAATTCTTTTATTACACAAACTATATTATCCTCGAGTACAAGCTCTAATGAATTTTAATGACAAGTTCAACTAATGCAGCAGAAATAAACTAATTAAGCAAACTAAGCAACTAAGCAAATAGGGTATAGCGCAGCTCCAACACTCTACATGCAAAGCTAACAGTAGACACGGCCTAGAACTCCGCATTATAATCGTTAAACTCCTAATCCTGACCTGCAACTATTGGTGGGGGAATTGCAAGGGTGTGTACATGTCGTACTCAGCAAGTGTGGAAAGTATGACATGTAGCTGATTCAAATGATGAATATAATAATGGCTAAGTGCTGAAAAGTACATTAAAACATCTAAAAAGCAATATATTACATTTACGTGAAGTAAACCCATCATAAACCATAATTAATAACATAGTACCAGTCGATATTCAATATCCCTCATCCATATACCAGGTTTCACCATTATCATTAATCATATCCAATACCAGAATTAATCCATAACAAGCCATATCCATGACCATTACCAAATCATAACCATAACCAAACCATCCCAATACCATGTTTTCCTCTAATCATGTGAGGGTCCAGGTTTCTCATAACTGGGAGCACGACTATCATGATAGTTTTTAGACACACTCTGCAGAGGTTGTACCACTTTACCCACGTGTTTGTGATTTCATCACCTTGCAGTGACTAGAACCTCTATTATGCCGTCTCACACTTCCGTCGGTGTGTGGCCAAGAGATCACAAAATAGCCTTTACAAAGAGATTACTAGCCTATTTAGACCCCACTAAGGTTTCACCAGTGGTGATGTCTCCTACAGAGCACATCTTCACCCAAGGGCCCCCTCTTGAGCCATTCGGATCCCAGGGTAGTCCCACCAATCATCAACAAACCCAATCCGACTACCCCTTCCCTGAGCATCCTTAATGGTCCAAATAGCACTGTCAAAATCCTAATTAATCAGCTATGCCGCACCCATACTTGGCCTCGTGGTGGTACTGTAAATCCTGGATGGTCGCTCCACGAACCGGTCCTTAGATCCAAACCACCATAACATCCAACCCATCCACTTGCCATGCTTGCTTATATCACCCATTACCATGTCAAATTTAATCGGTTGATATTAATCAAATCTCATAAATGCATAATTAAGTTATGTGGTATAGTTATGTTCCACCCCAAATAATTAAGTGCAGCAAAAAGGTAAAAAGCCCTTCCCAACTCTCTACAATAAATACCAGGTGACAAGAGTGGTCAACATATCTTGTAAACTTCCTATCATAGGGTTCCCATCAAATTGACACAAGCATGCAATTTTGTAAACAAAACATTTATTTCAAAAAAGGATCAATATGCTTCAAGGACACTTGCCTTGCTCTTGGGATTGGTTTGGGTCAAAGCCTTCAAACTCTTGGTGCTGGAGATCCTCTGCCGCACTCTCTAGCGCAAATTCGTCTAATCCGCACAATTAACATACAAGACAGGAAACACAATCAAGAAGTGCACATATATTACTCAATATGACATGATATGCATGACCAATACAAATGCAAGGTGCAACTTGTTAATGAGTTGCTTTTAATGATCACTAACTAGTTCTAAAAGATTTTAACAAGTTTATACAGGTTTGGATTTGTTTCGATCTAATTTTAGAACTAATTCAACAAAAATTAACCAAGAAAATCATACTAATCCGCTAGGGACCAAACAAGTCCGCTCTTCGCAGAAACAACTGATTAGGTTTTTCTAGATCGACTTGAATTTAGAGAAACGGGGTTGAATTCACGTAAGGAAAAGGAAGTAGAAGGTATACCAGGTGTCTAAGACTCCAAAGAATCAAGAGTTTTGGAGGCAACACTTGGATCTTGACGATCTAGGGTTTATGAAGAACTTGATGGTGAATTGTTGACAAAGAACGCGAAGTTGATGGAGATCTTGATCCTCTTTCGTTTCCTCTTCTTCTTCTTCTTGCTCTAGGTCTCCTTCTCCCTCCTTGGTGGTGGCTATTCACGAGGTAGGGTTTGGGTGAGGTGGAAAAGTGGCAAATAGATGTCAAGCCAAGGGGTAGGGTTGTTTATATAGAGGTGGAGGCTAGGGTTAGATGGATTTCGAGTTTGAGATGAGTAGAGGCTGGTTTAGAGTCCCTAGGCCCACTTAACGTAAAATCCAAGAAACAAGTCGTGAAACAAAAGATCATCTCAGAGTCGAGATTTATTAGACAAGTCCGAAAAGGGCCGGACTAGTCCGAAGTTGGACAGACGGAAATCGGACAAGTCCGTACTGGATATAGGACACGTCTGAACTTATGCAGAGGGAAAAAGCAGACAAGCCTGGCCAAAATCGGACAAGTCCGACTTTAGTCGGAGGGAAAAACGGACAAGTCCGCTAGAACACCAGACTAGTCCGGACAAGTCCAAGGACTTAGCAAATTTTCAAGGATTCTTGGAACACCGGACTAGTCCGAACAAGATCGGACAAGTCTGAAAGTGTCCAGAGGGGAAAAACAGACTAGTCTGTAGAAAAACAGACAAGTCTGTCTGAAGTCGGAGAAATATTGGACTAGTCCGCACCAACATCGGACTAGTCCGCACTTTCCAGAACGCACCAACATCAGACTAGTCCGCACTTTCCAGAATTCTTAAGTGCGGTTTTGCAAACAATTCATTTTTAACTTCTTCTTTTTTATGTTGCTCAATGTTAAACATGTATAAGAATTTATGCAATGCATGACGCATGAAAATGAGGGTGTTACAAACCTACCCCCCTTAAAATTAATCTCGCCCTCGAGATTCGACGCGAAAGAGAAGAGATAGGGAAATTCCTTCTTGATACCATCCTCCAACTCCCATGTTGCCTCTTATTCCGTATGATGCTTCCATTGAACTTTACACCATCGAATCACCTTGTTCCTTGTGACCCTCTCCTTGGTTTCCAAGATTTTGACCAGTTGCTCGGCATAAGTCAAATCTTCTTCTAGTTCCAATTATTCCATTGGCACTTGTTCTTCTGGTACTCTCAAGTACTTCTTGAGCTGGGAAACATGAAAGACATCATGAACATTCGAAAGATGAGCTGGCATCTCGAACTTATACGCTACTTCTCCTCTTTCGTCCAAAATCTTGAATGGCCTGATGTATCGTGGTGCTAACTTGCCTCTTATGTTAAACCTCTTATGACCCCTCATTGGTGACACCTTGAGGTAAATTAAGTCTCCTACTTCAAAGGCTAGTTTCCTTCTCCTATTGTCCGTATAGCCTTTTTCCCTTGAATGAGCGGCCCTCAAGTTTTTGCAAATAACCTGAAGTTGTTTTTCAGCTTCTAGCAACATGTCCGAACTAAATACTTGAGTTTCCCCTGTCTCATTCCAGAACAAGGATGTCCTACACTTCCTTCCATAAAGTGCTTCATAAGGTGACATCTTCAAACTTGCTTGGTAACTATTGTGTATGAGAATTCTGCATATGGCAAGCTCTTGTCCCAACCTTTCCCATGCTTTAAGGCACAAGCTCTTAACATGTCCTCCAAAATCTGATTGGTCCTCTTAGTTTGTCCATCCTTTTGAGGATGATATGCTGAACTAAAATTCAACTTTGTTCCCAATGCTTTATGAAGTTTCTACCAAAACCTGGAGGTAAATTGAGAACCTCTATCCGATACTATCTTCTTTGGAACTCCATGCAAACATACTATTCTTCCCATATACAGTTCCACCGATTTCTCTCCGCTAAAGGTGGTCTTGACGGGAATAAAGTGAGTTGACTTGGTCAATCGATCCACAGTTACCCATATTGAGTCATAACCGGACTCAGTATGCGGTAACCCAACTATAAAGTCCATGCTAACTTCTTCCCACTTCCATTCCGGAATCTTCAATGGCTGCAATAATCCGGCTGGCCTTTGGTGTTCTGTCTTCACCCGTTGGCACACATCACACAAGGCTACGTATTCAGCTATGTCCTTCTTCATGCTAGACCACCAATAACAAGTCTTCAAGTCTTTATACATCTTGGTACAACCCAGGTTAATTGAATATGGTGAGTCATGTGCCTCCTTTAATATTTTCTCCAGAATATGCTTCACATTAGGCATGACAATCCTTTTTCAAAGCCATAAGGTACCTTATTCGTCCTCATCAAATCTGAATTCTCTCCCCTCTTGGGTCCTTTCCTTGATCTTCTGAGTTTCATCCTTTGTTTGACCCTTTCGAATTTCTTACTCCAAAGTCAGATTTAACTCCATTATTCCCATCTCATTTACAAATCCAAGGTTCAACCATTCAAACTCCTTGCATAGCTCGGATGGCAATTCTAGAACTGCAAGTTGATGACTTACTCCTTTCCGGCTCAAGGCATCGGCCACTACATTGGCTTTTCCTGGGTGATAATTAATGCCCAAATCATAATCCTTGATGAGCTCCAACCATCTTTGTTGCCTCAAATTCAGATCTGTTTTTGCGTGAAAATATACTTAAGACTCTTGTGATCCATATAAATTTCACACCTATGTCCAAGGATATAATGTCTCCAAATCTTCAATGCATGTACTACGGCTGCAAGTTCCAAATCATGCGTTAGGTAATTCTGCTCTTGTTTCTTCAATTGTCTCGATGCATATGCAACCACTTGACCTTCTTGCATCAGCACGCATCCAAGTTCTTGTCTCGATGCATCACAATACATGTCGAAACTCAAGCTTACATCCGGCAACACCAAAACTGGGGCTGTTGTTAACCTTTTCTTCAACTCCTCAAAACTGTTTTGACAAGCTTCGGTCCATCGGAAAGCTTTTCCCTTCATTAGAAGTTCTGTCATTAGCTTGGCTATCTTGGAAAAGTCCTTGATGAATTGACGGTAATATCCAGCCATTACAAGAAAACTCCTTATTTCCTTTACGTTTTGCGGTGGTTCCCATTTCATACGTCCCTCACTTTTCCGGGGTCAACCAATACGCCTCCGCCTGAGATGATATGACCCAAAAACGACACCTCTTTCAACCAAAATTGGCACTTGCTGAACTTGGCATACGATTGATGCTCCTTCAATTTCTGTAATGGAGCCTCAAGTGTTCCTCATGTTCCTTCCCATCCTTCGAGTAGATCATAATATCATCAATAAACACCTCAACAAACTTGTCCAAGTACTTCATGAAGACCTTATTCATGAGGTACATAAAGTACGCAAGCGCATTTGTCAATCCAAAGGACATCACGGTATAATCATATGATCCATATCGTGTCCTAAAGGTTGTCTTGGGTATGTCCGATGGCCTAATCTTCATCTGAAAGTATCCCGACCTCAAATCAATCTTGGAGAAAACACAAGAACCCTTCATCTGATCAAACAAGTCTTCTATGCGTGGCAAGGTGTACTTGTTCTTGATGGTCACCTCATTGAGAGCTCGGTAATCCACACACATTCTTTGGGATCCATCCTTCTTATCCACGAAAAGAACAGGCGCTCCCCAAGGTGAAGAACTGGGGCGAATAAAACCCTTCTCTAGTTGCTCTTGAATCAGCTTCTTGAGCTCCGCTAATTCCTTAGGAGGCATCCTATATGGCCTCTTAGCTATAGGCGCAGTTCCAGGTATTAAATCAATAACGAACTCAATGTCTCGGTCAGGTGGCATACCTGACAATTCATCCGGGAACACATCCAAAAATTCACACACCACCATAATCTCCTCAATTGCGGCACTGTCCATGTGATTCAGCTCCAATTGCTTCGGTGCAGTTTGAGATGCTTGAAATTCTACAGTGATCCCTTCCTCATTGGTCAACTTAACTGTCTTCGTGGCACACTCAATAACTCCATTGTGCTACCTCAACCAGTCCATAACAAGTATAATTTCCAATCCTTGAGAATCCAAGACAATGAGGTTGGCAAAGAAGTCTACCCCCCTTATTCTAGGGCTTACTTTTGGACATACTATATTTTCCTCATCTCTCCTCCAGGAGACTTAACCAATAGAGTAAACTTCATATGAGAGATAGGCAAATTGTACTTGGCAACATATTTAGATGCAATGAATGAATGCGATGCTCCAGAATCAAATAACATAGTCGTCGGGTTGGAGTTTGCGAGAAACATACCAATCACCACGTCATCCGCTTGTTGAGCATCCTCCCTAGAGACGTGGTTCACGTTGCCACGAGCAAAATTCTGTTGTCCATGGTTCCCTTGCGGTTGTCCTCCATTGGGTCTTGGGTTTTGCCTCGGCACATTGCTTCCTTGAACTACAGGAAACACGATCATTTACGACAGCCACCATAATTTGCGACGGCTGACCGTCGCAAATAAACCTATTTGCGACGGCCTGCAAATGGCTGCCGCAAATTTAAAAAGCCGTCGCAAATAGAGACTTATTTGCGACGGCTGCTACAAGAACCATCGCGAATACGACGGCCGTCGCAAATAAAGCTTATTTGCGATGGCCTTTTCCAATAGCCGTCGCAAATAGCGTTAATTGCGACGGCTAAACCTAATGCCGTCGCAATTAACCTGGCCGTCGCAAGTTAAAGCCTATACCATCGGGCCCAACTCATTTCCAACTCGCTTCATCACTATTCGCCGTCGCCGCCGATCCGCTCTACCGACGCACGCGCCGCCGCCCCGCTGCCCGCGCTCCCGCCATCGGCCAGCCGCGCCCCTCCCTCCGCCGGCCCCTCGCCGCGCTGCCCCCAGCCTCGCCGCCCCCGGCTCTTGTGCCCCCGGCGCCCCGCCGCCCCCAGCCCCGACGCCCCCGGCCCCGCAGCCCCTGACCCCGGCGCCCCCAGCGCCCTTCCGCTCCTGGCCCCGATGCCCCTGCGCCCCCGGTCGCTGCACCCCCGGCCCCGCCACTCCCGGCCCCGACGCCCCTGGCCCCTGGCCCCCACCGCCCCAGACGCTTAGTCTGGCGCCGCCGACCTCCTCCGACACCTCCCCGCCGGCCTCCCCCAACGTGTCAGGTATGATTTGAACACCTAGTATTTGATTAGTATAAGATTAGTCTTTGATTAAATTAAACTGGTTTGGAATTAGTGGATTAGTATGAGTTTAGTCTTTGATTTATAAAAGTGATAGCACAAATTTCTGGAAATCAATTTACAATTGCATTTCCATATGGCACACTGAATTAATTGATATTGAAGTGACCAGATTATGTGATATTTAATCTCCATACTTGGATGATCTTTTGCTATATTGGATTGGCATCATTTTCCACTAAACAGGGTTTATCACATTCATTTGTAGCAGAACTCGTTGGCATTACATTTCTTACCTAATAGCTAGCATGTGAGTATGATGAGTAAAATGCAAAATCCTTAGAAAACTGATTTCCAGGATTTTAAATTATCCTACTTGACACAAATCAGACATGCAAAGTCCCAGTAGGTTGCTTTCGGTGAGGTAGAAGTTGCATATTGAAAGTGGCCAATTTTGTCCTTGAACTTTGAGTTTAAGTTCAATTGTTATGTTTTTGTTTAATTGAATTGGTTTGTTTTTTAGATTACGGTTATAATTTTTAATTTTCTTTAATAAGGTTTAAGATTTGTATTATTGCTCTCGTTTATTGTTTTGTGATTAAAATACAGTTGCTTATGTTTTCGTTAATATTTTTGATGCTTATGTATTATATATAGAAACGGCTAACCAAAAGGCCATCGTACGTAAATTAGGCATCATATATGTAGTGTATATACGGCCCATCGGGCCCAACCCTAACCTTCATTCGAGGTCGGGCAAAGAGAGAACGATGCCGCTGCAGTGTGGGTCACGATCGTGACCCGTGTCTGGTGACATGAGGTGAATCGTTAGGGTTAAGTGTATATGGGTCAGGTGGCCCATTACTAATCCTAAAAGTCTATAACCAGGTATCTCTCCGCCGCAAGACCCCCCGTTCGCATCACGCGTGTTTGTGAGTACGTATAAGATGATGAAAACTCCGAAAAATGTATGTTGCGAGTATGTGTCCTTGACTCGTAATATCCATAAGGCAACAGGTTTTCCAGCTAACTAGTTGCCCCCTTTGTACTTTAAGAACTGCACCGGAATTTCGTGATTTGTGAGACGGATGATAATCAAACATTGATGAATCGTTAGGGTTAAGTGACCAACCTGGAAGGGCATGACACACAATTAGTGTGATTGTGTCGTGTAGACCATTGTAGTGGTACCGTATGCGTCAAGGTGGTACTGTATACATTAACGAAAATTTCTTTCGCGTTAAACTATAGAGTCAAACATGGGTGAAGATCGCAGTTGGATGTATACTGGCTGGAAGAGCAGAACTAGTGGTCACTCAGATGAGTGGTACATCAAGTTAGATAAATTTTTGGATCGGGCATTTTCGTTGTCAACGAAAGATATGGTGCGGTGCCCATGTACAAAATGCTGGAACACCAAGTTTTTGAGGAGATGGGAGCTTTCGTTTCACTTATGTCGAAATGGTTTCACTGCACATTATGAAGTGTGGACCTTTCATGGCGAGACTAATTCTCGAGTCATAGCAGAAGTGGATGAGGATGATGATAGGATGGATGAGATGCTAGAAGCTCTGGAAGCGGAGGATCCTCTTACAAATGAGGCAGAGAAGTTCTTCGAGGAGCTAAAGAAATCACAAGAGCCGTTGCATGAACACACGGTTTGTGACCGTACTTGCTTTCTTGACTAGATTTATGGCAATTAAGTCCAAGTACTTTTTTCCATCAACTGCTACAACGATCTCATGAAATTGATTTGCGATATCCTTCCACAACCTCACAAAGCGCCACCAGATATGTATTAGTCAAAGATCAAGATATCTGGTCTCGATATGAAGTATGAGAAAATCAATGTGTGCCCAGACAACTGCATGTTATTCTGGAAAGAGCACGCCAACGAGAAGATGTGCTTGAAATGTGGTAAACCGAGGTATGTCGAAGTTTTTAATGACGGTGGCAATAATGTGATGACCGATGTCACACATAAACAGCTTCGTTACTTGCCTGTGACACCTCGGTTGAAGCGGTTGCTTCTTTCAAAAAGAACCGCAAGGCACATGAGATGGCACAGAGAAGGTAAACATGAGAACAAAGAATTCTTGATGCATCCGTCCGACGGTGATGCATGGAAGGCGCTAGACCGTTTTGATCCAGAATTTTCTCGTGATGCGAGGAATGTTCGCATCGGATTAGCGATAGATAGATTCTAACGGTTCAGTACGAACGCCACGCCATACTCCTGTTGGCCCATCTGTGTCATACTGTACAACCTGCCACCTACTTTTTGTACGAAGAACGAGTTCATATTTCTCAGCCTTATTGTACCTGGACCTGATCATCTCGGGTCACGTCTCAACATGATGTTAAAATCGCTGATCGAAGAATTGAAAGTCTTGTGGACAGGAGTCGAAGCATATGACAGTTACAAGAAGCAGAAATTCAACCTTTGAGCTGCTTATTTGTGGTCCGTCCATTATTTGCCAGCATACAACACGTTTTCCGGATGGAGCACTCACGGTCGTCTGACGTGTCCGATATGTGCTTCAGACACGGATTGCTTTCGACTAACTCATGGAGGCAAAATATCTTACTTCGATTGTCACAGACGTTGGCTGCCCTCGAATCACATATTTAGGCAGCAGAGGCATGTCTTTCGAAAGAACACTGTTGTCACTAAAGGACCACCGAAGCGTCTCAACGGGTAAAAAATTTCTGATATGTTGGACAAACTAGTGCCTGATGAAGGTCGTCTGGATATTTCATAGATTATGGAGAGGAACACAATGGGACTCACATATGTGGACTTTGGGAGCTACCGTATGTGAAGTCGTTGATTCTAATGCATAACATTGATGTCATGCATCAAGAGCGTAACATCAGCAAAAGTATCATAAGCACTTGCATGGATATGCCTGGCAAAATGAAAGACAATTACAAAGCTATACTAGATTTGGCAGACATTTATCACAGTCTAACTCTTGAAATCTCTGGAAGTGGTGGGAAGCCACGTGCTTCTCCCTGTCTTCGATCGAAACAAAAGAAAGAAGTTATGAAATGGATGAAAACTTTGAAATTCCCAGATGGTTACGCAGCTAGCCTGAAACGAGCCGTAAATGTGAACACAGAAAACCTCACTGGGTTGAAGAGTCATGATTATCACATTATAATGGAAAGACTCTTACCTATTATGTTTCAAGGCTATCTAGATGATGCGGTGTGGAAGGTTTTAGCTGAGCTCAGCTATTTCTATAGACAACTTTGTGCTAAAGAAATCAAGATCGGGATGATGGATAAGTTAGAGAAGGAGATACCCATACATTTATGTAAGATGGAAATTTTTTCCATCGGGTTTCTTCAATCCAATGCAACATCTGCTTATCCATCTTCCATTCAAAGCTAAAGTTGGCGGTCCTGTGCAATACAGGTGGATGTATCACATTGAAAGAGCGCTACTATATCTGAAACCAATGGTTGGCAACAGGGCAAGGGTGGAAGGGTGCATCACTGAAGCATATGCTCTTAAGGAAGTAGGATACTTTTCAAGTGACTACTTTGCGGAATAAAGCAATATCAATACTTCGTCGATGCGGTACAATGTGGATGAAACACCCCCTTTAAGCGACCTTTCCATTTTTCAAACGAGAGGCACCACCGTTGGTAGCTACACGACCTACGTGCTATCCGAACATGACAGGACTGTTGCTTTACTCTACATGTATGCAAATATAGAAGGCATGCAGGAATACTTCGAGTAAGTGTTTGTCCTACATTTATGCTAATCTACATATTTTGCTACACATGTATTCTAAAAGATGTTTTTCACGTTTAGCGAGTTCCACAGACAATCTTGGCCACATATGCATCAACCTACGGCCAAACAAGTAGAAGGGATGCGAAAAGAAGGAATAAATGGAGGACCGAGTTTCCTATCCTCGTTTCGAGATTATGTAATATTCTCTCGTCTTCTATGTATTATAAGTTACTATTATTAAAGAAGTATTATTTTAACTTACGATCATTTATGACAGTGTCGGACTCACAATGTCCATGAAGATTTGCGGCAGCTATCTTATGGATTGGTGAATGTTAGAAGCTATGGTCGATATGACATAAATGGCTTTCGATTCTGTACAACTCATTTTGAAGCTCTTCATCCTCTCGCGGCAACATCAAATTCCGGTGTTCTGACGAGAGCAATGGACACTCAAGAGAATTTAACTGAATATTATGGGATCATTAAGTTTACTTTTACTGGAAATAAGACCCTTCGAGTTGTCTTATTTGACTGAGACTGGTTTGATCGCACTCATGGAACTCGAGGAAACCAATTTGGAATGGTGGAAGTGAAACATAAGGACCGACTAAGAGGTTATGATACATTTGTTCTTGCACATCAAGTGGAACAATTGTATTATCTATCTTATCCAAGCACGAAGCTCAGTGCTTGGTGGGTGGTATATAAGGTGAATCCTCGTAAGAAGTTATATACTCCTGGGGATGATGGTTACCATGATAGCAAAGACGTTGAAGAAGTGTATCAAGAAGAAGAGTTGCCAGCCACTTTTATCGTCAAGCTAGGTGCATGACTCGATCAATTAGTTGGAGATGTTAAAGACATTGAAGATGTAGAGGCAGATGATATGCGAAAACAGAAATTAGAACATGCCACGATGGAAGATTGTTGGGCTGGTCTAAGGAGTAGGGCACAGGCACATGATAATGATGTTGATGAATTTTGAAAGTGATTACAAGTAATGTTTCCTTGAAGATAGTAACATGAATTTTGTAAATCTTATTTGCATATTTACTGATTATCTAATTAAAACAGGATGGTGTCAAAGAATGGTAAGAAGGTGCCGCCAACGAGGGGGTTCTACCCCTCTAGACCTGAGGATGCTTTCGCTGGTGCCTCGTCGACTGGGAGCAGATGCTCTCAGCTGCTGGGGCACGTTCTGAGCAGCTCTAGAGCTTCGTCACAGGTAAATTTCACTCGTTTTTTACAAATTATTTAAATTCAATTTCACATTAAACTTACTTATGTATTATTTTAATGTTGTATTCCTCACCGGCTGACTCAGAGGCTGCGGCGCCAGTTGACCTTGGCTACCCTTCGGTGAGCCAGCCTCGGCCAGCCAGCCCTCGGCTAGCGAGCCTTCTGTTCCTAACCCTTTTGACTCGGCTGGTGACGAGCCTTCTGGGTCACCTGACGTAGCACCCCAGCAGACGCGGAGGATGAGGAGGACTCACTTTGTCAGTCCTCCAATGGTCCCTTCACAGAGGATCGTGATTCCTCCGGTCGGAGACAGGTAATAAAAATTATAGTGTTCAATTCTGGTTTATTTTGGTTACTTAAGTAATGAATCAATAAATATCTTGCAGGGTTTGGTACGACACGTCTTTCACCAGTGAGAGACACCAAAGACCGGTGAACAGTGTCCTCGGGTCCTTAGTGCGTTTGCACTATCCCAGGGTCATCGACGGGGTGCCTGCTCTTTCGTGGGAGGACTACACACACGTCCATCACTAGGAGCACAGCAACCTTCAGGAGGCCGTATGGGCCGATTTTATGGTAAGTATGTTAAAAATAGTTTCTATGTTTTAACTCTTAAACTATTGTAATGAACATCTCTTCAATATATTCTTTATCACAGGCAAGGTTTACTTTAGAGGACCCGAACGACCCTCGCCTCGTTGAGGATGCGAGGAGAGTGTTTCACTACAACGCTGCCAAGGCGCTTCAACAAGCTTTGTCGAATGCTCGTGTTGAAATTATTAATGATCACTTGAAGGCGAACCAGCACCACGTGCTACAGTTCTGGCAAGAGAGCGAGAGGCACCTGACGGAGGAGGAGTACGCGCAGGAATGTGGGGTGTAGTTAAGTATTTTTTCTGATAATTTCCTCGATGGTATTTTTAACGACTTCTAACTATGTGCAGGTCCACGTGAGCTAGTTGCAGGGTCAGACCATTGCATTTTGGGCCCTTTGTCGCTACTGGGCTAGCAATGAGTTTAAAGCTAAGTCCGGGAAGACTCAAGAGTGCAGAGGGGTCGAGGGGAAGAGCAGGCACGGCCAAGATAACCACTTGCGTTTAGGTAAACGCATGGTAAGTGTATGTAACTTATGTTTATATATTCATAATATATTGTTCGTACTAACACGTATTGACAGGAGCGCGAGACGGGGGTGCCGCCGACCCCTACTGAGATTTGGAAGAGAGGTCACAGGGACCCTTCTCAGCCTCAGGGGTGCAGTCAGGCTGCAGCCAAGCGATTGGTAAGTTTAGAAATCATTCATATGAAATATAACTATATGTATTGTTGAACTTACATGGTTTCCTTGTTTTGCGGCTATGTACGGGGAGGAGGCTAGGAAGATACACGACGAATATTTCGATTGGGAACGTGAACCAATCAATCCTCAAGCCGCGTACGCAAGAGGAGGTGGAAAAGCACACTGAAGGTGAGTTTATAAGTCATTTTATTATTTTCAATTCAAAGTATTCAAGATATTTCAATTTCATATTACTGACTCTCTTTTTTATAGGCTCGCCATATTCGACGGAGTTGTCGACTCGAGGGTGGGGAGACCTGCGAGAGGCAGCTCCACACAGGCTTCTTCGCTAGGCACGGTAGGTCATCGCGTCTTGCAGAGGAACATTGAGATGCAGTCCCTCCGACAAACTGTAAAAGAGAACCTCAGGCGATAGGAGGAGGCGGAACACCAAAGGATCGCAATGGAGGCCACGATCCAAACCCAGGTAGCAGCATTGGCGCAGATGCGGGAAGCAATGGAGGTAACAAAATAAAAATTAAAGTTCTCATTAATTCAGCGTAAATGACTTACTAATAGGTAACATTTAATGTTTGCAATGACAGGCCATGGCTCGGGCGCAAGGTCTGGGGATCCAGCTACCACCACTACCACCTGTCCTTCCAGGCGATCCTTCTTCCGCGGGTCAGGTAATTTTCTATGTCAACTTAATAATTCTAGTTTTAACTCAACTTAACCAAAATAAAGCGAGCAAATGGAGTGACAGTGAAAGATAGATAGAGTGAGAGATGAAGTTAGAAGAGGAAGGAAGATAGAGAAAAAAGGATTGAAATAGAAGAGAGAGGAGATAGATAGAAGAAAAGGATTGAGATGGAAGAAAGAGAGATAGAAGAAAAAGAGAGAGATAGTTAGATAGAGTGGGAGAGGAATGACGAGAGAGAGGGAGATTGGAGATAGGAGAGGGAGAGAGAGAGAAAGGGAGATGTAGATTGAGATAGAGGCAGGAAGATAGAGGGAAAATGATAGCAGTTGAGAGATAGAGAGAGAGGAACGAAAGAAGAGAGGAAGAGAGGGGATCTAGATGGAGACAAAGAGAGAGGGAGCGAGAGATGTTGATGCATTTATATTCTAACTCTAAGTTTCATTAATTGCAGGGATCTGCGATGGCTACATAAACTCCTTCGCCGTCGCTACCGCCACCTGGAATGATGTGCGACGACGACTTCGACTTCGGAGGTGGCTACGGAGGTCAGACGGGCGAGTGAGCCCTTGTTTGGTTTGTTGATGGTGATGCCATGTTTCGACGATGTGTTGTGATGTGTTTTGAGACTGTTATGATGTTTATGTGACTATTTGTTATATATTGCCTGTTGTGTGATTCTAGCCATCGAGCTGGGTAGTATTTTTTGTTTAAAAAAAGATAAAAAACCTTATTTGCAACGGCTTTTTATACAGTACCATCGCAAATAAGGTTCTAGGCCATCGCAATTAAGCCTCTGTTATTTGCGACGGCCTGGCCGTTGCAATTAAGTCCCTATTTGTGACGGCCAGGCCGTTGCAAATGGCCGCGTGGGTCCCGTCTGTTGACCGTGTGGGACCCATCAGCTGACCTTATTTGCGACGGCCTGGCCGTCGCAAATAGGGTCTTAATTGTGACGGCTAGGCCGTCGCAACTAGCCCCGTGGGGCCCACTGGCCCTTGGCAATAATTAGCGACGGTGGCCATCGCAAATAAGCTTATTTGCGACGGCCAAAAGCCGTCGCAAATAAGGAAAGCCGTCACAAATAGCTTATTTGCGATGGTTTCTAGGCTGTCGCAAATTGTCAGGATTCCTGTAGTGTTGACCAAGGCTGGACTTAGGGCATTGATGTGCAAATTGTCCAGCTTCTTCACAAGTATAGCACTCATTTGCTACACCAGAATTATTGGGACAAGCTTGGTTCTGCGCATTGGCACCAGGAAAGTTGGCACGAGGTGCATAAGGCATTGAAGGCCTAGGCGCTTGCATAACATGGCGCTGTTGCACAAACTGAGTTGGGCGCGTGCATAATTAGGGTGATTAGCAGGCGCAGAGGAGCTGAAATATGGCACATTTGGCAGCGCAAAGTGAGGGCGCACATTACTTCCTTATTGTTGTCCTTGATATGACGCCTTCCTCTTGTTGTCTTGCTCCATTTCATGGACCTTGTTCTCCACAACAATTGCCTTGTCCACAAGCTCCTGTAAGTTAGCATAATCATAATTGAGCAATTGCACTTGCATCTCATTGTTAAGGCCCCTCATAAACATATATTGCTTCTGGCTATCCTGACTAACATCCTCAGGTGCATAACTTGAAAGTTGAGTGAATTTATTGAGATATTCACCCACGCTTGACCTTCCTTGCCTCAAGTTCTCAAATTCTTGCCTCTTCAAAATCATAACTCCTTCCGGCACATAATGAGAATGAAAGCTCTCCTTGAATTCAGCCCAAGTAATCCTCTCTTGGTTCTCATGGGCATTGCAAAACAAATCTCACCAATCGGCAGATGCTCCAACAAGTTGATGAGAAGCAAATAGCACCTTCTCTCGGTCACTGCATTGGACAATAGATAGCTTCTTCTCCACAGACATGAACCAATAAGCCGCATCCATAGGGTCAGCGGCTTGAGCAAAGATCGGTGGCCTAGTACTCATGAACTCTCCCAACCAGTTATGAAGAGGTAGGGTGGTGGTGGAGGCATGTGGGGCTGATTGTTGATGTTACCAGCCTGCAGTTGTCCCATAATTTGTATCATGGTCTGCATGAGCTGGTTTTGCATAGCCGAAAGCTACTCAATATTGATAGCCCCATGAGCAGGTCCTTGTCCATGGTTATTCTGAGGTGCTCCATTGTTCTCCTCGTCATCATTGCCATCCCTCTGGTTGCGAGTCCTCACCATCTGAAGAAAGCAAGAGATAAGAATTTAGAAACGTCCCCAACTATATGCATCAAGGGATATGAAACTAAGCAACTAACTACACTAGCCTACGTGGACATGGTAATGCTAAGGCATCCCAAAATCCTCTATTAAGCACACAAGCAAATAATATATAAAAAACAACACACCAAACAAAAACACATCGATTGAGTGTTCCTATGTGCTCTAAAGTGTCCATTCTATCTAGGCTGCGTCCTATGGTCAACCTGTGGCTCTGATACCAATTTGTGACATCCGGTTCCGAAAATGAACCAAGTGTAGTATATGTGTGCCCAGGATAATAAACAGACATACACAAGTGCATCACAAACGATATACTGATAATTACTGCAGAGCAAGATTAATCAAACTCTTTTATTACACAAACCATATTATCCTTGAGTACAAGCTCTAATGAATATTAATGACAAGTTCAACTAATGCATCGGAAATAAACTAATTAAGCAAACTAAGCAACTAAGAAAATAGGGTATAGCGCAGCTCCAACACTCCACAGGCAAAGCTGACAGTAGACACGGCCTAGCCACATTATCATCGTTAAACTCCCAATCCTGACCTGCAACTATTAATGGGGGAATTGCAAGGGTGAGTACATGTCGTACTCAGCAAGTGTGGAAAGTATAACATGTAGCTGATTCAAATGACGAATATAATAATGGCTAAGTGCTGAAAAGTACACTAAAACATATGAAAAGCAATATATTACATTTCCATGAAGTAAACCCATCATAAACCATAATTAATAACATAGTACCAGTCCATATTCAATATCCCTCATCCATATACCAGGTTCCACCATTATCATTAATCATATCCAATACCAGAATTAATCCATAACCATCCATATCCATGACCATTACCAAACCATAACCATAACCAAACCATCCCAATACCAAGTTTTCTTCTAATCATGTGAGGGTCTAGGTTGCTCATAACCGGGAGCACGACTATCATGATAGTTTTTAGACACACTCTGCAGAGGTTGTACCACTTTACCCACGTGTTTGTGATTTCATCACCTTGCAGTGACTCGAACCTCTATTATGCCGTCTCACACTTCTGTCAGTGTGTGGCCAAGAGATCACAAAACAGCCTTTACAAAGAGATTACTCGCCTATTTAGACACCACTAAGGTTTCTCAAAAACTCCAACCCTGCTACTATATTATTTGATTCTGGAGTATCCCATTCATTCATCTCATCAAAGGATGTTGCAAAGCATAACATGCTTATATCATATCTGAAGTATACTTTGTTGGTTAAATCTCCTAGAGGAGAGATGAGGACAAATATATTATGTCCAAAAGTAAGTATTTTCATAAGGGGGGTAGATTTTTTCGCAAACCTTATAGTCCTGAATTCACAAGGCTTGGACATCATGCTTGGAATGGATTTGCTAAGGAAGCATAATGGAGTAATTTAGTGTGCCACTCGAACAATGCAATTGACAAATGAGGAAGGAGTCAGTATATAATTCAAGGCAGTTCAGCCGACAACCAAGAAGGCAATGGTAAATCATGCAAAAAGAGTAACTTTGGAGAAAATTTTGGTTGTTCGTGAGTACCCAGAAGTGTTTCCTGGGGAATTGCCAAGTATGCCACCTGATCGTGACATCGATTTTGTCATTAATTTAATACCTGGAACTGCACCTATAGCAAAGAGGCTATATAGGATACCTCCTAAGGAATTAGTGGATGCTCAAGAAGCAGATTCAGAGTAGGTAGAGAAGGGTTTTATACGCCCAAGCTCGTCACCATAGGGAGCCCCAATGCTTTTCATAGATAAGAAAGATAGATCCCAAAGGATGTGTGTGGATTACCGGTCTCTCAACGAGGTGATGATCTATAATAAGTATATGTTGCCCCGCATAAAGGGCTTGTTCGACCAAATGAAGGGAGCTGAATATTCTGTAAGATTGATCTTCAGTCGGGATATTTCCAAATGAAGATTAGATCGCCAGACATATCCAAAATGGCTTTCAAGAGACGGTATGGATCGTATGAGTATACAGTCATGTCATTTGGATTGACTAATGCACCTGCATACTTCATGTATCTTATGAATAAAGTTTTCATGGAGTATTTGGATAAGGTTGTGGTAGTGTTCATTGATGACATCATGATCTACACAAAAAAGTGAAGAGGAGCAGGAAGAGCATCTAAGGTTGACGTTGCAGAAATTGCGAGAGCATCAGTTGTATGCCAACTTTAACAAGTGCCAATTATGGTTGAGAGAGATATCATTCCTAGGCCATGTCATCTCTGTAGGAGGAGTGTCGGTGACCCAGGGAAGGTTAGAGATGTGCTAAAGTGGGAACCACCGTAGAATGTGAAGGAAATAAGGAGTTTCCTTGGAATGGCGGGATATTACCATCGGTTCATCAAGGACTTTTCCAAGATAGCATAGCCCATGACTGAACTGTTAATAAAGCAGAAGCCTTTCAAGTGGACTCGAACTTGTCAAGATAGTTTTGAGGACCTAAAGAAGAGGTTAACAACATCACCAGTGTTGGTATTGCCAAACATAAGAAAGAGCTTTGATATCTATTGCGACGCTTCAAGGCAATGACTTGGTTGTGTATTGATGCAAGAAGGCTGAGTAGTAGCTTATGCATTCAGGCAATTAAAAAAGCATGAGCAGAATTATCCTACGCATGATATTGAACCTGCAGCCGTAGTGCATGTGTTGAAGATTTGGAGACATTACGTTCTTGGTCATAGATGCGTGATATATACGGATCATAAGACTCTCAAGTACACATTCACGCAAATGGATCTGAATTTGAGGCAACGAAGATGGTTGGAGCTCATTAAGGATTATGATGTGGGAATCAACTATCATCTAGGAAAAGACAACGTAGTGGCTGATGCTTTTTGTTGAAAGGGAGCAAGCCACCAACTCACCGTTAGGGAGTTGCCATCCGAGCCAGGCAAGGAGTTTGAACGGTTGAATATTGGATTTGTGAATGAGATGGGAATAATGGAGTTAAATCTAACCTTGGAACAAGAAATTCTAGTAGGTCAGAACAAGGATAAGGAAATCCAGGAAATCAAGGAAAGGACCCAAGAAGGGAGAATTCAGATTTGATGAGGACGACCATGATACTCTATGGCTTTGGAAACGGATTGTTGTGCCTAATGAGAAGCATCTCTGACAGACGATATTAAAGGAGGAACATGACTCACTTTACTCCATCCGTCCAGGCTGTATGAAGATGTACAAGGACCTGATGACGTGCTACTAATGGGATGGTATGAAAAGGGACATAGCTGAATATGTTGCATTATATGATGTATGCCAACAAGTCAAGGCTGAACATCAAAGGTCTGCTGGATTATTGTAGCCATTGAAGATTCTAGAATGGAAGTGGGAAGAGGTTGGTATTGATTTCATAGTTGATTTGCCTCACACTTTAGCAAGTTATGATTCCATATGGGTTATTGTGGATCGGCTGATGAAATTAGCGCATTTCATTCCTGTCAAGACTACTTACAGTGGAGCAAAGTTGGCAGAATTATATGTGTGAAGAATAGTGTGTTTACATAGAGTACCAAAGAAAATAATGTCCGATAGAGGTTCTCAATTTACCTCAAGGTTCTGGCAAAAGCTGCACGTGTCTATGCGAACTCAGTTGAATTTCAGTTCTACATATCACCCTTAAATGGATGGACAAACTGAGAGGGCAAATCAGATATTGGAGGATATGTTAAGAGCTTGTGTGCTAAAGTATGGAGGAAGTTGGGACAAAAGTCTGTTGTATGTTGAATTCTCCTACAACAATAGTTACTAAGCAAGCTTGAAAATGTCACCATATCAAGCATTGTAAGGGAGAAGGTGCAGAACACCCTTGTTTTGGAATGAGACTGGGGAGACTCAAGAATTTGAACCTGGCGTTATCCAGGATGCCGAAAAGAAAGTTTAGACAATTCACGAGAATTAGAGGGATGCTCAGTCACGACAAAATGGTTACGTGGACAATAGACGAAGAAGCTTAGCTTTTGAGGTGGGAGACTACGTATACCTCAAAGTGTCACCCATGCGAGGTCACAAGTGATTTAACATCAAAGGCAAGTTGGCACCTCGCTATATTGGACCATTCAAGATTCTGAACAAACCGGGAGAAGTAGCGTATAAGTTAGAGATGCCAGCACATCTTACTGATGTTCGTGATGTGTTTCACGTTTCATAGCTCAAGAAGTGCTTGAGCATTTCAGAAGAGCAAGTACCAATGGAAGAATTGGAGCTTGAGTAAGATTTGACCTATGCTGAGCAACCTGTCAAAATTTTGGAAACCAAGGAGAGGGTCACAAGGAACAAGGTTATTAGATGGTGCAAAGTGCAATGGAAGCATCATACAGCGTCAAAAGCAACCTGGGAGTGCGAAGAGGATCTCAAGAGAGAATTTCCCTATCTCTTACCTTCTACGTCGAATCTCGAGGGCGAGATTCATTTTAATGGGGGTAAGTTTGTAACACCCTCATTTTCATGCATAATGCATTGCATGCATCCTCATACATGTTTAACATAAAGCAACCTTAAAAGAAACCTTATTAAAATGAACTTAGATCTAATCAGCAATTAAATTCTGTTAGGGGGCGGACTTGTCTGGCCTTCAACCAGGACTAGTCCGGTATCCATCTTCAGTTTCAGAAACATCAGTTTCTTCAGAACCCAGACTGTCCGGCACAATGCACATACTAGTCTGTTGTTTGTTCTGATGTTTTTCCGGACTTGTCCAATTTCCAGCGGACTAGACTGATCTTGCCGAATTTTTAGTTCAGAAACTTTTCTTTTGCGACCCCGGACTTGTCCGGCCCAGCATACCGAACTTGTCCAAAATATTTTCTATTCCAAAACAGACTTGTTCGGCCGACCTTGCGGACTAGTCTAGCCTTCAGAGTCCAACTCGAATTCTGTTTTTCTTCCAAGTTAACTTATTGGGTAATTGCCTTAATTGGGCTCAAGAACTTCATGCCCAACCTCAAAGGAGCTCAAGTGGACCCCACCTGAGCCCCTACTCGTCTCCCACCGAATTCTACTTGGAATTCACCCCAAAAACCTACCTCTCCACCCCTATATAAACAAACCAATACCCCCACACCTCTCAATCACATGGGAAAACCCTCACTACCATGTTCATGACATGTGCCACCATCAAGTGAAGATCCAGGAGCAAGGAGGAGGAGAAGAAGGAGGAGGATCAATCAAGTACGATCTTCAGGAAACTTTCTTCATCACCAAATTGTCCTCAACACATCACCATCATCCCTAATCTTCAAGATTCAAGTTTCACACCCAATTCTTGATCCTTGGATCTCTAAACTCAAGGTATACCCTCTACATCAAATTTCTCACGTGAATTTACCCATTGATCTCGTTGTCCATAAAACCCTATTGTTGATGTTCTGCATAGGGCGGACTAGTCTAGTCCCTACTACGGACTTGTCCGGTCTCTGAAACTGTTTTGACTGAATTAATTCCAATTTGATTCAAATCAACTCGAAACTTGTCCAAACTTGTTAGAAACTATTGTAACTAGTTAGTAAACATTAAAAGCAACTGATTACCAAGTTTTACCTCACAGTTGCAATAATCATGCATACCATGGCATAATGTTTTTCGTGCGGAATAAAAGGTACCGCTGTAGAGAGTGCTTTCGAGGACCTGCAGAACCAGAACTTCAAAGTTTTTGATCCAAACCAAGGTCAAGGGCAAGGCAAGTGTACTTGATCATTTTGATCCAGGTTTTTAAATGTTTGTTTGCAAAATTGCATGCTTGTGTCAAATTGATGGAAAACCCAATTATAGGAGTTTACTAGTTTTGTATGACCACCCTTGCCACTTGAACACAATGTAGAGAGTCGGGAAGGGTCTTTTGCACTTTTTGCTTCACTATACACAATTGGGTTTGGAAAACATTCATATTGCTTAATTATAAACAACACTTTAATGATGAGAATTGATTATAATGACCCTTTAGCAACATGGTGCCCAGGCATCTAAGCAAGACGTTTACATGGAATGGGTTGGACTGTTTCAGTGGTTTTGCTTGCTTTAGATATAAGGACTGGTTCGTGGAGCGACCATCTAGGATTTACAGTGCCACTACACGGCCAAATATGGGTGCGGCTTAGCTGACTAATTAGTGTATTGCAGTACTATTTGGACCATTAGGAAAGCTCAAGGAAGGGGTAGTCGGATGGGTTTGTAGTGATGGTGGAACTACCCTGAGATTTGAACGGCTCAAGAGGGGGCCCTTGGTTGGATGTGCTCAGTTGGAGACATCACCACCGGTGAAACCTCAGTGGGGATCTAAATATGCTAGTAATCACTTCATAAAGGCTATTTTTGATATCTTGGCCACACACCAAAGGAATTGTGAGATGACATAATTGAGATTACATTGTCATTGAAAGATGATGAAATCACAAACTTGTTGGTAAAGTGGTACAACCTCTGCAGAGTGATTTAAAACTATCATAATAATCGTGCTCCCGATTATGAGCAACCTGGACCCTCACATGATTAGAGTTTTGGACCTTGAACATGATTTAATGGTTGAAATTGAATTGGGAATTGGTATTGGTTTATTAACTGGCTTTAGTATATGGAATTGATGAAATTGAGACATATGATATGATTATGGGTTATTATTGCTGGTATTGGTTACTTAAGTTGAAATTAATGTTATTTGGGTTATTTGGGAAGGACCACACTTAATGATAATATGATTGCATTTTCAACTATTTTTATTTTACTTTTATGCAATTAGCCATTTAATTATCATTCCTTGTTTAAGATACATGTCATACTTTCCCACTTGCTGAGTATGACATGTGCTCACCCTTGCTATTCCCCCAACAAATTCAGACACACGCGTCAATAAGGAGTACCTGGAGCTCTTTGAGTTCTAGGCGTGCGTGTTACCGTCAAGCTTGCCTGTGGAGTTGGAGTCATTAATGTTTAGTGTTTTCCGTTGCAGTCGTTTAGAACTTGTATTCAAGACTATTTGGTTTGTAATAAGGTACTTTTATTAGTGCTATTATTCGAGACATGGTTTTATCTATTTATCATTTGTGAATCACTTGTGTATGTGTGTTAAACATCCTGGACACGCATATGCATCATGCTTGGTTCATTTTCGGAATCGGGTGTCACAGATCATTGTCTGGAAAACTTAGACAAGGTCTTACAAAGATGCCAAGAGACATACCTTATGCTTAATTGGGAAAAATGTCATTTCATGGTCCGTGAAAGCATCGTTCTTAGACACCTAGTGTCAGAGAGGGATAGAGGTGGACAAGACGAAGAATGAAGTTATTGAAAAATTTCCACCTCCTATCAACGTTAAGGGAATCTGCAGCTTTTTAGGTCATGTGGAGTTCTATCGGCAATTCATCGAAGATTTCTCAAAAGTCGCTAGACCCCTCAACAACCTACTAGCTAAGGAAGCTCCCTATGATTTCGATGATGAATGCCTTAAATCATTTGATACACTCAAAAAGGCACTCGTCTCAGCTCCAATCATCCAACCTCCTGATTGGATGCTACCTTTAGAAATCATGTGTGATGCTAGTGATTTTGCTGTTGGTGCAGTCCTAGGCCAACCTAAAGATAAAAAGCATTATGCAATAGCCTAGCTAGCAAAATCTGGAAGGAGCTTAACTCGATTATGACACAACTGAAAAAGAGCTCTTAGTTGTAGTTTTTGCTATCGATAAGTTTAGGTTCTATTTGGTTGAAGCCAAAGTCATAGTCTACATAGACCATGCTGCCTTGAAGTACTTGCTCGCCAAAAAGGATGCTAAACAAAGTCTAGTCTGATTGATTCTTCTACTCCAAGATTTTAACTTAGAAATCAAGGATAAGAAAGGAGTAGAGAATTCTGTCGCAGATCATCTCTCACGTATGGAAGTCACGCAAACCATGGACATTCCTATCAATGACTTCCTACGAGATGATATGCTTCTCAAGATGACTGACTCTCACCCTTGGTATGCGGATATCATGAACTTCATGGTCACGGGATATGTACCACCAGGGGAAAACAAAAAAGAAACTCATCTATGAGAGTCGAAGACGCCTTTGGGATGACCCATACCTCTATCGAGTTTGTGCTGATGGCCTTCTTAGAAGGTGCGTCCCATCAATCAAAGGCACCAAGATTATTGAGAAATGCCATGTTAGCCACTATGGTGGCCATTATGGTGTTTACCGTACCCAGACAGACCTTGGAGAGTGGATTCTATTGGCCTTCTATGTATGAAAACACAAAAGAATTCATTTGCAGATGTTGGAAATGCCAGAAGCATGGATAAATCTCCGCTCGCAATGTGATACCCCTAACATATTACCTCCAAGTGGAATTATTTGATGTGTGGGGTATTCATTTCATGGGACCTTTGCCTAGGTCCTATGATTGCGAGTATATCCTGGTGGCCGTAGATTATGTGTCAAAATGGGCAGAAGCCTTGTCATGCAAAAGTGCTGATTCCAAGCAAGCTAGGAAAATGTTCCATGAGATCATCTTCCCACTCTTTGGCACTCCCCGTATGGTCATAACTGATGGAGGGTCTCATTTCAAGGATAAGACCTAACAGAACTTTTTGAGGGAGCTTGGTGTCCAGCATAATATTGCTACTCCATACCACCCACAAACAAGTGGTCAAGCATAGCAAATTAAGAATATTCTACAAAAGACCGTCTTGGAAATTGGAACAGGATAGAAGTATAAGCTGGCCGATGCATTGTGGGCCTACTGTACTACCTACAAAACACCCATCAACATGTCTCCATTCGTACTTGTCATGGGAAGACTTGCCATCTTCCTGTAGAATTGGAACATAGAGCCTATTGGGCCATCAAGCGGTAGAACATGGACCTTCATGAAGCCGAAAAACACGGA
This sequence comes from Tuctoria greenei, assembly GCA_036927565.1. NCBI lineage: Eukaryota > Viridiplantae > Streptophyta > Magnoliopsida > Poales > Poaceae > Tuctoria > Tuctoria greenei. Next base: position 125,152,376 of record JAYESD010000006.1, read on the forward strand.
TTGAATCAAATTTCCGAGTTGGAAGAGTGGAGATATAAGGCGTACCATAGTGTCAAAATATACGAGGAAATGACCAAAAGATGGCACGATAAGAGAATTACGCCTAAAGAGTTTAAACCTGGAGATAAAGTTTTACGCTTTGTTGAAGGTTGTTATATACCAATTTCACCCATCAATATAACTCAATTATGTGAAGAAAATATCATTTCTTGCACACATCACCTTTCTATTAAACATATTTCCACTTGTACTTGGAGAAATTGGTGCTTGCAGGTATTTTATATAGAATTGAAATGAAACAAGATGAATCCGATAAAATATCATCCCATCTAATCATGCACCTACATGTGGCACCACATGGATCATATGGCCCACAAACAAAAGTATTCGAGGCCATCCAACAGTGTAGCACCCATATCAAGGGAAGGGACCGACCTGGCAGTGTTTTGAAGAAAGCACACGTGAAATGGTGCAAAGACCAAGTCGGCCAACCCCCCTAGTCGGCCGACTTGGTCCTGGTGCCAAACTCGGTCAATCGCCACGTGTTGGCTCCTCCCGGCTTGAAGAAGTCAGTGGTGACTGAGTCGCGCACATTTGGTGGCGGGAACAGACCATTCTCCACCTATAAATAGGACCCCTCACTCCTCACTTCAACACACACCACTTGAGCATCATTCTATTGTATACACTAGTTCTCTTAGTCCATAGTGGAGTTAGCCTATAGAGAGGAGAGCCTCTAGTCCCAAGTCCAAGTTGTGAAAGGTATGGCTCATGTATCTTTTCTTATATTTGTGACTTTATGCATAATAAAAATATTATCTTTAGTCTTTTTTATTCATTTCTTGGATAAGGCGTTTCTTGTTTGATTGTGGATACCATGTATGTGGTAGGAATAGTCTTTATGATCATGCCTTAATGTCATTATACTATCATCATAAACACTACAAACCCTCACTATGGTCTAAGTAGTTATGATATGATCATGTTAATATGAATAACTTATGCTATGTCTCAACATTGGTTCAACGATGATTTAGTTCATTGCTTTAGGATGGCTTGTGTCGCGGCTCCTAAGGTATTTACTTAATATGCTAGCATGGTGCTTAGGATAGTTAAGTAGCATTGGATGTCTCGTACACCCACGGATTGAAGAGGTATGCAGTAGGTGGTGATAGCCCTATCTGTCCTTTATAATCCTCCACGTTCGGCTATGCCACAGGCTCTTGGCGGGTGTCGTCCTACTATTTCTAGGTGTAAACCCGTGCCTGATGTGTTGAACAACTTAGCATATGTATTCACCAATGACATGCTCATTAGTATCTAACCTAGGCTATGTATATGTATATTAGAAGCATTGTAGGAGCAACTCCCTAACTCTTAGTCTAATATCCATTAGGACCCATTTACCCTTTAGAAAAATTGCTTAGGTGTGTGTCACACTACACATATTATCAACTTACCCCTGTCTTGATAATTGATTAGTATCCCATAGCTTGATCATAAGAATAGTGTCCACTTTACTCCATTGCCTTCCTGTGGGATAAATACGATACCCTTGGGAATACTATTGGGTGAAATGCTACATGACAGTTTCTGTGCGCTTGCAGACCTCATCTCTTTCGAGAGATGATTTGTGGCGTAAGAAACGTCAACAAGTATTTCTGGAGCCATTGCCGGGGAAGGCAAAGGAAGTGAAGGATAACTATCTCTTGTGATTAAGCTATATGTGCTAATAGTTATTAGACAAGATTACCCTTGTTTGTTTTCCCCTTTTGTGTGAAAACAGGGTAGTGTTGGCTAACCATTTTATGGGATGGCCAACGAGGACGCAAGTGCTCAACTACAAGATGAGTGGTGGCGTACCTCAACAAATGTCTGCTAGGCAACACCATTGCCTTTCACAGAAGAGTTTCAGCTTCCAATAGGAGTCAAAGTCATCCATTCCCAAGCTTGGGGGAGGCTCCAAGAGTTCTTATGGGTTTGCCTCCATCATGGGGTGGATAGTTGGCTCTTCATCCAACACTCATGTCATGGGTTGGCCTCACCAATCCATGACCACTACCATGCTGGAGCTGAAGGGGCCCTATTCTCATTCTTCATGGATGAGAATATGGTCTCTACCCAAGGGGTGGATTGAAGAATGCTCTAATTCCCTTAGCTTGGAATGCACACCACCGAGGCTAAGGGGTCACTTCTTTTGGAGCTTCCCTAATGATGCTTCCGTCACTTCTAAGCAACTTCTGCTTGTGACTCAGAGCATTGATGGGAGCTTTCTCCTTGCCTTGGCGTGAGTTTTATTTATTAGGAGGTGAAGCCACGGGACCTTTGCCTTTGCCGCTAACCGACATAGGCCTGGAGCCTTCATGAGAGCAAGGAACTCCGAGGATTACAATCCTTGTTGGAGGAGTGCTCCGACGCCTATCCACAAGGACCAGGTCATCAAGCGCTGACATCTTTTTTCGCATCTCCCCCTAATATCTGGAACCATATTAAGGGGCAGGCACTCCGTCGGAGGTGTCATATCATCAGGGTGAATGGCTCCATGGTGCATCTTTTGGAGATGAAACTTCAAAGCCTTTTCTTCCAAATTGGACCCGATACCACTGTCAATCTGGTATGGATCCATCTCTCCACAAAATGTCCACGCAAACCATTCCCTCGTATTCAGCGTAGCCCATTGGTTGGTCGAGAAGTTGGCGATGACCATCAGGGGAGTCACTCCTCCTTCAACGCACTCCCGGATCCTTGTCAAGATCGGGTTGTACGCCTTCGACAGCTTTAGAACCACCTCCTTGACATCGGTGTCAATGGCGGGGAGGTTGTCAGGCAGCACCAGCATGTTGTGGCAATCCACTATCATGACCACCCAATCCTTCTTCTAGCTGTCCCACTTCCTGGAAGGGAACATCTTCGATACTTCATACTTGAAGGGTGAGTTCTTGCGCTTCACGAAGTAGTAGAAGCCAAGGAACTCATTGCTCTTCCTGGTGGCATGGACAGTGAAGAAGGTCCGGAAGAGCTCAATGCAGGGCGGCACACCCACCTACATCTTGCAAAATTGGACGAATGACGCCACTAGCAAGAAGGAGTGGGGGCCGAGGTGGTGGAGTTGAAGGCCGTAGAAGTCCAGCAACATCAGCAGGAAGCTGGAGAATGGTGGGATGAGTCCCACCATTGCAAACGCTGTGAAGTACATGATCTTGCGGGGACTTTCCTTCTTAAAAGGGAGCTTGCCGAGGAAAATAGAGTTGTTGAAGGAATCACTCGACCACCCCATGTAGGTGTGAAGCCTTGCCAAATCCTCATCTTTCTTGATCCGGCTGCGAGGAAGACCCAACTCCATCACCGCAAGGTGGCGCAGAAGTGGAAGAAAGGCTGCAAGGGCGGAGAGCTCTAAGAGCAAGATCAGATGAAAGCATAAAGAGTTATCTCCCCGTGCGGACTTTCTCCCTTTAGTAAGCCTCTGCAATGCTTGGATAGAAACTACCTCCAGACCCGAGTCTCAAATGACCTCGTCAAGGACAAGGGGGCCCATGTTTGCTTTGTTAAAAATGTTGCACCAGGCGAACTGTTGTCATGATGGGAAGTTGGAAGCCCGAGGGCGGTAGCCTGACAAGGCTACAGAGAATATGCTGGGAACCGATACAAATTTTATATTGGGAATCGGCGACCTTAAATTACGTGAGATCTGCACGCTTGGATCCCAATGACCATATCAAAAAGGGACACGTGGCGACGGCATAGCTGCGTGCCACCGTCCCCAAGTGCCCAGGAAAAGACTTTAAAGCTGCAACGCAGGAATCGATGATGGCCCCACCTCTGGTAGCATGATCTCTACCTGAGGACCTCTTCCTGGGGTGGGCCCAGGGGCCGACATCGGTACCCTGCGTACTGGGTACCCCCTGACACCGCAAGCAAAGTCGAGGAGTTCCTATGTCCAAGTGGCAGACATTCAAAGGGGATAAGCATCCCGCGTAACCGGACCTACCTCCCTCCTTGGGATAGCTCCGGTAGAGCCATGTGTCTCTAAGAGCCAGACCTACCTCCCTCATTAGGATAGGTCCGGTGCTGCAACGTGGTCTAGAGAGATGGACATCCCTCCCTCCTCAGGGAAGCTCCAACACTACCATGTGTCCAACAACACCGGTCCTACCCCCCAGTAGAGGGAAGCTATGGAGCTTCCACTTGTCAACGGTCAGACCTACGTCAGCAATGGAAGGACAACGGATTCTCCAACGGCGTGGACAATCAACGGCTATCATTTAGTCGTTGCAAGACCTGGTTATGTGTCATTAATGCCATATTAATGACACATGATCGGGGGAATATTAAGACTGGTAACGCTGATATTAAGGAAAATTATCACACAATTAACCCCTCATTACACTATAAATCGTGTACAGGGTAGTTAATATAGTCGATGCCACTTGTCGGGCAAGGCTAAACTATAACAGCCAGTCCTTAGCATATAAAATTCCATACTCGCTCATACAATCAACACACCCCTCATGGAGTAGGGTATTACGCTCAGGCGCCTAGAACCACATAAAATTCCTTGTGTCACCATCTTGTGCTTGATTTCTCTTTGCGCCCCAACCAAATACGAACCTCCGCAGACTGCTCCTTAGTAGTACTGGGGGAAGTATCATTGCTACACTTTGACAGACTCCACAATCAAACAAGAAACGATTTGCCCAAGAATATGAATAAAGAGAGATTAAAATAATATTATTAATATGCATAAAGTCACAAAAGGAAGATAGATACATGAGCCATACCTTTCTCAATTTAGACATGGGATTAGAGCCTCCCCCCTACAGCCTAACCTCCACTAAGGACTAGGAGAACCAGTGTATACAATGAGACAATGCTTGAGTGGTGTGTGTGTGTGAAGTGAGGCCTCTCCCCCATATTTATACACGGAATAGAGGCAGTTCCCATCATCTTTTGCACGCGAATCAGACATCACCGGCTTCAGGGCACCACATGAGGGCTACACGCGTCAGCTGACCGAGCTAGCACCAGGAAAGTTCAGCCAAACTCCTGGTTCAACCGTCTTGGTCGTGGCGCCCCTCAGGGTGTGCTTCCTCCAGGTCACTATCTGGTGGGCCTTAACCTCATCCTCGCGTGAATCAACGTTGGATACCCTCGGATACGCCTGGGAATGGGTCCATAGATCTATGTGATGCCACATGTCATTGCATGATTGGTCGGGATGTAACTTTTCAGGATTGTTCCCCTCATTCTTCATCATTTCTGCAATAAAATACCTGCATGCCTATTTCACCAAGTGCAAGTGGAATATGTTAAATCTAAAGGTGATATGTGTAAGAAATATTTATTCCTTCTCATAATTGAGTTATATTGATGATAAAAATTGGTATATAACGACCATCAGCAGCCCTCGTATCCCTTCTCGTGCTAGGCTAGGCACGCGTCGAGGCCCTTGCGTTGCCAACGGTCGGCTATAAGGCAGTTGGAACCCCCGAGCCCCGGGATCCCGAAGGACCAGTGATGGGCTCCATGGAGCACAATGGGGTGGGCTCGGTGCTCGGCCTGGCCCTTTTATGGGTGAGGCCAGCGGTAGGCCCAGTTGCCTGTTTCCTCTTGACATGGGTGACGAGGGTCTCCGACCTGCTCGAGCTGGAGTTTCTCTCCTCGTCATCCTCCATTGGTTTTTCCAAAGTGGATTCAATGGTGGCCCGTGCTGCCCTCACCGCCTTATGATGCTGCATTCAGTGTGCCTTATACTCGTCCTTCTTCCTCTTCTCGATGGTAGCACGGGCGACCTTCATTGCTCTCTCCTCTTAGTCCTTGGGTAGCTTGGGGAGGCAGGAGATACGATTGAGTTCTTGAGGAAGGGCGTCGCAGCACAAGCGGGAGGAGCCCAGGCTCATCGTACCCGATGATGACTAATCCCATGATGCCTCAAAGGCATCTAGATAGCTCATCCCCAGAGATCTCTTCCCCCAACTCCTATGTTGGGTCGTTGGGACCGGAGTAGAGGCACATGGCGTGCACCTAGGCCTGGATCGACTGCACCCTTCACTCAAGAACGGTGTGAAGGACGCACACGCCCGTGAGGCTCTCAGTTTTTAGGGCCTCTACCTACATGAGGACATCCTCGAGCTTAGCCACCTCCTTCTTCGAGGACCCTAGCTCCAGGATTGCCAGTAAAGGGCGGAAGGGAGATCGTGTTGTTGTGAATGTAGAACCATTTGCGATGCCATACTTTGAGGGAGCAAGGCAGCTTTACATCCGGTGTGCGAAGTATGACGTCCAGCATCAGGTGATAGAGCTCCAACCCGTACTCATGAAGGCGGCCCCGAAAGAAGGCATGTGCTGACAGCCCAAGCCCCCACGGGTAGAAGACAGCGAACGTCACCACCTCATTGGTGCTTGGGGTGGGAATGTGCTCCGTGATGGTGAGGTGGATGACATTAACATCGCACAAAGACAAGAACCCCATGCCTTGGAGGGCTGCGATGCGGCTCAAGCAGATGTGGGAACTCGCCCATGATGATATCACGGTAAGTACAAGGGGAATCATGAAAGAGACAGAGGTGCCATTTTTATCTTAACCCTGCATCACTACTCTATGCTCTCTGCCTCTCGTAGGGAAGAGCCAAAGGGATGAAAGCAGGGAGGTTGGAGGCGTGAGGCAAAAGAAAGGAGTGTGCTCTGGAGAGGGGCACACAGTTGTTGGTATTTCTTAACACCACATATCATCTCTGATAGGAGATTAGATCCACAAGCACACGAAAGATAGTTGTATAATTTCACCCAAGAGTATTCCCAAGGTTACCGTATTTATCCCAAAGGAAGATGATGAAGTAAAGTAAACACTATTCTTATGATCAAGGTGTAGGGTACTAAGTATTTATCAGAACAGGGGTAAGATGATAATAGGGATTAGTGTGACACACACCTAAGCAATCTACTCTAAGGGTAAGGTTCTCCTAGTGAGGGTTAAACTACGAGAAGGGGCTGCTCCTACTGTGCTCTAATTACTCATATACATAGTCTAACTAGTGTACACATTGATATTCTAGTGGTGAATACTAGGGCTTAGTGGTCCAACATATCGGGCACGAGCTTACCCTGCTTTGCCAGGCAACTCCCGCCAAGAGCCTATGTCGTAGTCGAACGTACAGGATTAGAACGAATGAATAGGACTGTCACCACCTACCACCTACCTCTGTGACCCGTGGACTACGATGCATCCAAATCCACTTAACTATCCAATACCACGCTTGCATGCTAAGTAAATACCTTAAGAGTTGCAATTTAATATTGATCCTAAGGAAATGACTAACCTAAACATTGTTGAACCAAAATTGGATCCAAGCACTATGTTACTCATGCTAACATAATCATGTTATTACCTAAATAGGATATAGTGGTGGTGATAATTATGATAACAAGATATGAACATTATGACTAGACCATAATAACATCTACACCTAGCACATGCATGGACTCCACAACCAAACAAGGAATGCTTGTGAGACCTATGTGCGAAATACATTTGCAATTATGTTAAAAGTGAGTGTTTATATGCAAATTTTTTATTATATCTGACAAGCTCACTTTGGATTGTCCAAACTTTTGGGAACTTGCTTCTGAGTGTCTGAACGTTTCTTGTATAATGTATAGCTGTTGTTTTGGACTGTCCGAACTTTCTACGTGTTGAAATATTTGGCGGTTGTTATGTTTTCAATTTAAATGTCTCGAACTTGCTTTTTGGCTGATAGGGAAGTTTGCTTAGTATTATTTTACTAAGTTTTTGATGTGTTTTGACTAATCATGGTGGATATATTCTTGTTATGTTTGCAATATGCTTACGTGAGGTGCTCATATAATGTTTTGTGGTTATCGGACTAATGTGAGTCAAGTCGAGGACTTGTGCTCGAAAGATTTGGTTGTTTGTTCATGTCCAGGTGTTGCTTGAGGTCAAGACATGACTAATTACGGGATCCATTGAACTAGTCTTAGGGAGAAGATGATGTTCAATAACCATGTTTGGGAGGAATTGTGGTTGAGTTGATCAGGAGGTCACGCAAAATGTTTGGGTCAAGAACAATGCATATGAAGGTATCGTGGACGTTGCTGGAAAGTGTTTGCACGTGTGCAAGGGGTGCATGGACATGGCAATTTTGTTCCAAGGTGTGGATAAGAGATATGGACGTAAAGATATGGTTGGAGAGGCCCAACCGACTAGATTATGCCTCGGTCTGCAGATGAGGTGGTTATGGTTCGTTTATGAAAAGTTTAGAGTTTGTTCTGGTTAAATTTCATGTGGGTCATGAAGTTGATTTGTTTTAGGAATGTTTAGGATGTTCATATGGTGTTTGGAAGTCTTAAGATTGCTTCTATTTGCGTATGGAAGAGTATTGAGCAGTTATGTAAAGTTTCATTGAAACTAAGTAGGAGTAGGAGTCCTGGTTAGGATTGAGTTGGCATAAGAGCTGATTATATGAGCAAGAGAGGCCAGAGCTCGTGGTGAGACAACTTTGGGTTGTTCCTCTTGTGTCTTTGGTGAATAAAATTCATAGTTTAGATTATCTTTTTGTTGATGGTCTATTGATATTTCCTACGCACTACTAACAATTCATCCCTAGCAGGGGTGCTAGAAATGCTTGTTGGTAGGTTTTATATTATACATGTAAATGTGCAAGCGCACGGAAACTATTGATGTAGAATTTCCCCTCTAAGAGTATTCCCAAAGGGTGTTCATTTATATTCTCCCAAAGGAAGGCTAGGTGGAAGCAAAGCAATCATCAAATGCAGAGGCTAGGTTGGTCTAGGTAGGGTTCTAGCAAGGATGGGTAATTGATAAGTGGAGGTAGTGTGACACACACAAGAGCATTCTATCATACGTGGATAAAAGAGGTAATAGAGGGACTAGGCTAAGAGTTAGGTAGATACTCCTACTATGCTTCTAATGTACATATACATAGCCTAAGTTAGTTACTAATGATTATATTAATTACGAATTCTCATACTAAGTGGATTAACACATCGGGCATGGGTTTACCCCTATCAACACTAGGCGACTCCCGCCAAGAGCCTATGACATAGCCGAACGTGGAGTATTACAAAGGATAGATAGAGCTGTCACCACCTATTGCCTACCTCTTCAATCCGTGGGTCTACGAGACATTCAACGCTACTCTCTATCCTAGCACCATGCTAGCATATTAAGTAATTACCTTAAGAGCCTAGGCACAAGCCATCCTATGGTAATGAACTAAATCATCATTGAACCAGTGTTAATTCATAGCACAAGTGATTCATATTAACATAATCATATCATAACTAATTAGACTGTCGTGGAGTTTTATATTGTTTATGATGATATAGTGAGCATGGTATAGCACAATCATAATTACTACTCCTACCACATACATGGAATCCACAATCAAACAAGAAATGCTTCATCCAAGTATATGAACAATAGAAGACTAAAGATATCATCTTTATTAAGAATAAAGTCACAAATACAAATAGGAATATGGGAGACATACCTTTCCCAATTGGGAAGAGACTCCTTCTACCCCTCTCCTACTTAGACTATGGACTAGAGGCTCTCCTCTCTACAACCTATACTCCTCTAAACCTATGGAGAGTAGTGGATACAAAGGTAGAATACTCAAGTGGTGTGTGTTGAAGTGAGGGGTGAGGGGTCTTATTTATTGCTTGTATAAGGGTCGGTTCCCGCCACCAAAAGCACACGAATCAGTCACCCATGACCTCTTCAAGCCGTGAGGAGCCGACACAAGGCATTTGACCGCCAACGGCGCCAGGGCCTAGTCGGCTGACCTGGTCTTGGCCCAGTTGGGGTTGTGCTTCCTCCAGGTCATTGCCAGGTTTCCCATTCCTTTATATGGGTGCTACACCGTTGGATTGTCTCGGATACTTCTATTTGTGGGCCATTTGATCCGTGTGGTGCCACATGTCATCACTTGATTGGCCCGAATGATATTTTATAGGATCCATCCCCTTGTCTCACTTTGTTTTTGCATAAAACTCCTGCATGTACAATTTTCTCCAAGGACAAGTGGAAATAGGTTAAATAGAAAGGTGATGTGTGCAAGAAATGACAATTCCTTCACATAATTGAGTTATATTCATGGGTGAAATTGGTACATAACAGCTGTCAACACGGTCCTTAAGTGCCATATTTAGACCGTCAATTCACCTCATAATGTGCACAAAAGAGAAACACAACAAAGTGGTAGTGTTAAAAACTAACCAATTCCACAAGTGTTGGTGTTTATTTTTATGTAGGTGAATTATACCCAAAAATACCAAGACATGCATGGAGTAATACATTAATTTGGATTTCGATGAATCAGGCAATGCCACATGTCATCACATGATTCAAATGGCCCACAAACAGAAGTATCCGAGGCCATCCAACGTTATATCACCTATATCATTAAGGGGGACCCACCTATCACTGACATGGAGAAAACACAACTCCAACGGAGCACTGGCCAAGTCGGCCGAACACCCCAGTTGGCTGACCTGGTCCAGGTGCCAAACTTGGTCAATCGACACGTGTTGGCTCCTCTCGGCTTCCTGAAGACGATGATGATTGATCCGCGCGCATTTGGTGGTGGGAACCGACCCTTATCCACCTATAAATAGCACCCCACACCTCACTTCACACACACACCAAAAGTTGACAGTAGAATACCATTCCTAAGGTTTAGAGTAGTCCTAGAGGCTGCCAAGTAGAAGGAAAGTGTGGTGCAAAGTCTAGGAGAAGGAGGCTTGGGCTTGTCAAGTCCCTCTTCTACACTTGTACCCCTACAAAGGTTTCATTCAAAATCAATTAAGCCTTTGTGAATTCATTTCAAGTTTGATTCCCAATTCAAGGTAGTTTGCACAAGTAGTGACTCGTGGGTTTATTGCTTTAATATATTAGGCTTTAGTTGTATCTTTGTGTTCGAAACAACTAGAGTAGTGATTTAGAACATAAGCGTGGTGCTTAGGTTAGAAATCACCAGTGAATATCTCGTAGACCCACAGATTGAAGAAGTAGGCAGTAGTTGGTGACAACCCTATCTATCCTTAGTAATCCTCCATGTTCGGCTATGCCATAGGCTCTTGGCGGGAGTCGTCCTAGTGTTGCTAGGGGTAAACCCGTGCCTGAAGCATGCAACTACCGCAAATTCCTTTGAATGATAATCAATACTTTGAATTCATCTTTGTTCCTTGCCTAACAAACAACTTTAGTGTCCTTGGGTTAATTTAGTTCGTAAGATTGGCACACACGTTCCTTGGATTCGATACCCTTGGGAATACTCCTTAAGGGGAAGTGCTACACGACAGTTTTTGTGCGCTTGCGGATTTTTATCTATGATGTAAGAAACATCAACAAGCATTTCTAGCGCCGTTGCCAGGAAACGGTTGCTGTTAATCTTCGAACCTTGTTCACCCTCGTATCTATCATTTTATATTACCTTTCCTTTTGTTACCACCACCACATATATGGAGCAGCCCACCATTCTTTCATATTCTGCCCCAAAGGGCAAGTTCTGTGACCCACCGCCTTCGGCAGAACCCATTTGTTCTACTAGCTATGAACATCGCCCTGGCTTTATAGCCATGGTTCGGGAATAATCCTTCTTAGGAACGGATTCTGAAAACCCTTATCACCATCTACGAGAGTTTGAACAACTGTGTTCATGCCTTCTAATCAAGGGTATGACACAAGAAACTCTCAAATAGAAGTTGTTTCCTTTTTGCCTCAAGGAAAAAGCCAAACAATGGTACAACACAACGTTGGGAAGACAAACGGAAATTGGAATGAATTACGAGACATATTTTGTCTTGCTTTCTTTCCAATTTCTCAAATTGTTTCCTTACGAAAGGAAGTACTATGCTTCCAGCAGATGGAGAAGGAATCCATAGGTGTTGCTTGGGATAGATTTTCTCTTTTGAGAAATTCCAGCCCAGATTTGTCCATCTCTGATCCGTTTCTTTTGCAACACTTCTACATGGGATTTAATAAAGAGTGTGCCCTACATCTTGACAATACGACTGGAGGATCTTTGCTCCATAAGACACAGGAAAAAGGCAGGGATCTTCTAGATCGAATTCTAGAAAATTTATCCTTCATTATGGGTCTCAATGAGCCTCCTCAAGAGAAAGCCGTGTCAAGAATCGAGGATAAACCCATGGGCAAGGATAAACCCATTCCTTGCTTATCTCAAACCTTGCCAGAGGAATCCTCTCTCGAACCAGAAACTACAAAGGAAGAAGAAATTCAACCTTCATAGTTTCCCTTTTACTTTGAGGAAGAAATATTTGAAGATTTTGGGAATACCTCGAAGTACTGTTGCCATAGGAAACCATCATTGCCACTAACTCCACCTGAGCCACCTGATGGAGTGTTGCTCCAACAGACGGTCAAGGAGTTAACCTCTATTCTAAGCAGAGAATGGACTGTGAAAGTTGAGCAATCACCCGAAATCATTCGAATGACCTTACCCTTGGCAACCGTTCTATGTTTCATTAGAGGAACACCAATGATGGTCCTATACAACCCCATTGTTGGAGCAAATCTCATTTTTTATTCTTGTGCGCTCGCCATTTTATATGATGTCCCGTTGGCACCAACATGTAAATTATTCCAAGATTCTTTTGAAAACATCCTTGAAGGATGCAGGGTTTTGCAATAGGTGTCTATATGTCACAATGATATTGAGGCTATCCTAGACTTCCATGTGTTTGAAATCCAAGATTTTGACATTATGATTGGGATTCTCATTGAGAAATTTCTCATGGAAATTCCCTTGGAAGGAAACCTCAATGTCAAACTTGGAGGGAGAAAGTTCTCTATTCCTATTATGCATTCAAAGAACACATCCCCATAATCTCCCATCCAAGATGAACCAATAGAGGAGGTTAGAACCCTTTAATTTTTAGAACCCCTTGAAATTGAAGGAGAAGAAGATTTCATCCAAGAGGAGGATGAATATGAGGAATCAATTGAATTGCCAAAAGAGGAGTTCTTCCCAAAACCTCCTGTTGAGCTAAAAATTCTACCTCCAGACCCACGTTATGCCTTTCTAAATGGCGATTTGGAAGCCCCTGTCATCATAAGTGACAAGCTTTCAGATGATGAGACACTCAAACTCATAGCCATGCTAGAAAAGAATAGAGTTGTTTTTGGCTATTCACTAGAGGATCTTAAGGGCATTATTCCAGCGTTATACAACAATCGCATTCCTATTGATCCCGAGAGTATCCTCTCAAGGGAACCTCAGAGACAATTGAATAATGCAATGTGGGAAGTTGTCAAGAAGGAAGTCTTGAAACTTCTGCATGCCAGGATTATCTACCCTGCTCCTCATAGTGAATGGGTCAACCCAGTTCAAGTAGTGCCTCAGAAAGGAGGTATGACGATCATTAAAAATGAAAAGAATGAATTAATTCCTCAACAAACCGTCACAGGATGGAGGATGTGCATTGATTATCAGAAACATAACAAGGCTACAAGAAAGGATCATTTTCCACTGCCCTTCATCAATGAGATGTTAGAGCGGTTGGCAAAGCACTCCTACTTTTGTTTCATTGATGGGTATTCGGGTTATCATCAAATCCCAATCCATCAAGACGATCAAAGTAAGACCACACTCACATGTCCTTATGGGACATATGCCTACCGTTGTATGTCTTTTGGATTCTGTAATGCTCCCGCCTCTTTTCAAAGATGCATGATGTATACCTTTTCTGACATTATTGAGGAGATCATGGAAGTTTTCATGGATGATTTCTTCGTATATGGAAAATTTTTTGATCACGTGACACCCTCATTTTCATGCATAATGCATTGCATGCATCCTCATACATGTTTAACATAAAGCAACCTTAAAAGAAATCTGATTAAAATGAATTTAGGTATAATTAGCAATTAAATTCGTTTAGGCGGCGGACTTATCCGGCCAACCCGGACTAGTCGGATATCCCTCTTCTGTTTCTGAAACTTCAGTTTCTTCAGAACCTGAACTATCTGGCACAATGCACGGACTAGTCCGTTGTTGGTTCTGATGTTTTTCCGGACTTGTCCGATTTCCAGCAGACTAGACCGATCTTGCTGAATTATCAGTCCGGAAACTTTTCTTTTGCAACCTCGGACTTGTACGGCCCAGCCCGAAATAGTTTCAGTTCCAAAATGGACATGTCCGACCGACCTTGTGGACTAGTCCGACCTGCAGAGTCCAACTCAAATTATGTTTTTCTTCCACATTAAGTTATCAGGTAATTGCCTTAATTGGGCCCAAGAACTTCGTGCCCAACCTGAGAGGAGCCCAAGTGGACCCCACCTCGGCCCCTACTCGTCCCTCACTGAATTCTACTTGGAATTCACCCCAAAACCCTACCTCTCCACCCCTATATAAACAACCCAATACCCCCACACCTCTCCATCACATAGGAAAACCCTCGCTGTCGTGTTCTTGACGTGTGCCGCCATCAAGTGAAGATCCAACAGCAAGGAGAAGGAGGAGAAGAAGCAGGAGGATCAATCAAGCACGATCTTCATCAACTTCTCGACATCAATGTTCTTCATCACCAAATTGTCCTCAACACCTCACCATGAACCCTAATCATCAAGATTCAAGTTTCACTCCCAATTCTTAATCCTTGGATCTTTAAACTCACAGTATACCCTCTACAGCCAATTTCCCATGTGAATTTACCCCTCGATATCGCTGTCTATAAAACCCTATTGTTGATGTACTGCGTAGGGCGGACTAGTCCAGTCCCCAATACGGACATGTCCGGTCTCTGAAACTATTTTGGCTGAATTAATTCCAATTTGATTCAAATCAACTCGAAACTTGTTATAAATTATTGTAACTAGTTAGTAAACATTAATAGCAACTCATTAACAAGTTTTACCTCAATTGCATTAATCATGCATACCATGGCATATTGAATAATATATGAGCATTATTTGATTGTAATATTTGTTTTGCATGTTTGTCATGCGGAATAGAAGGTACCACTATAGAGAGTGCTTTCGAGGACATGCAGAACCAGAACTTCGAAGCTTTCGATCTAAACCAAGCTCAAGAGCAAGGCACGTGTCCTTGATCATTTTGATCCAGGTTTTTAAATGTTTTGTTTGCAAAATTGCATGTTTGTGTCAAATTGATGGGAAACCCAATTATGGAAGTTCACTAGTTTTGTATGACCACCCTTTGTCGCATGAACACAATGTAGAGTGTCGAGAAGGGTTTTTTACATTTTTTGCTTAGCTATACACGATTGGGTTTGGAAAACAATCATATTTCTTAATTATGAACTATTGAACACTTTAATGATGAGAATTGATTATAATGACCCTTTAGCAACATGATGCCTAGGTATCTAAGCAACCCGGTTACGTGGAATGGGTTGGATTGTTTTGGTGGTTTTGCTTGCTTTCGATCTAAGGACCGGTTCGTGGAGCAACCATCCAGAATTTAGAGTGCCACCACAAGGCTAAGTATGGGTACGACTTAGCTAACTAATTAGTGTATTGCCCGTACTATTTGGACCAATAGGAAAACTCAGGTAAGGGGTAGTCGGATGGGTTTGTATTGATGGTGGGACTACCCTAGAATCCGAGTGGCTCAAGAGGGGGCCCTTGGTTGGATGTGCTCCATTGAAGACATCAGCACTGGTGAAACCTCAGTGGGGTCTAAATATGCTAGTAATCACATTGTAAAGGCTACTTTGTGATCTCTTGGCCACACATCAAAGGAAGTGTGAGACGGCGTAATTGAGATTCCATAGTCATCGAAAGGCGATGAAATCACAAACTTGTGGGTAAAGTGGTACAACTTCTGCAGAGTGTGTTAAAAACTATCATGATAGTTGTGCTCCCGATTATGAGCAAACTGGACCCTCACATGATTAGAGTTTTGGACATTGAACATGATTTAATGGCAGGAATTGAATTGGGAATTGGTATTGGTTTATTAATTGGCTTTGGTATATGGAATTGATGGAATTGAGACAGATGAGCAGTTATGAGATGATTATGGGTTATTATTGCTGGTATTGGTTACTTAAGTTGAAATTAATGTTATTTAGGTTATTTGGGAAGGACCACACTTAATGATAATATTATTGCATCTTCAACTGTTTTGATTGTACTTTTATGCAATTAGCCATTTAATTATCATTCCTTGTTTAAGCTACATGTCACACTTTACCACACTTGCTGAGTACGACATGTGCTCACCCTTGCTATCCCCCAGCAATCTCAGACGTAGGCATCAATGAGGAGTATCCGGAGGTCTTTGAGGAGTTATAGGCGTGCGTGTTACCGTCAAGCTTGCCTGTGGAGTTGGAGTCATTAGTGTTTAGTGATTTTCGCTGCAGTCGTTTAGAGCTTGTATTCAAGATAAGGTATTATTATTAGTGCTATTATCTGAGACATGGTTTTATTTGTTTATCATTTGTGAATCACTTGTGTATGTGTGTTAAACATCCTAGGCACACATAAGCATCATGCTTGGTTCATTTTTGGAACAGGGTGTCATAAATTGGTATCAGAGTCATGTTTGACCATAGGACGCATGCCTAGGTAGAATGGACACCACAAATCACTTAGGACTTCTTCTCTATTCAAAATTTTTCGGTTTTGCATTATTTTGCCTCCCACTGGCTATATAATGTGGGAAAATTTGTGCTTTTTGTTGCGGCTGCAATTTTTGCCACTTTTCCATCTTTTTGAGCAAATGCACATTCTCTCATCTTCATTTATGGCTGCTGCACTGAAATTGAATTTTCCACTTCTTTTCCACTGCTGCCATGTCTTTCCTCGTCTCTTCTTGCTGAAATAGAATGTTGACTAGAACCTGCGTCCCACACTTGCACCGACCATCACTTCACACACTGATAACCCATCCCTAGTCCATCCGTGTAGATCGTTAGTGCTCGTTTGGATTTGGTGTGCTGATTGTATGATTGCTTGTTTGTGTGCTTGGTGTGCGTTGTGGAGACGCTTAGCGTTTTGTCCATCTGCATGTAGTAGAGAGTTGTAGGATCCTTGTCCACATCCTATAATAGGGTTTTTAGTTTAATAAGAGAGTTATTTAGTTACATATACCTTGATGCATATAGTTGGGGTGTTTCTTTTAAAATTCTAAATTCTTTCATCTCTACTATTCTTTCACCAACAGATGCCGATGACTCGCAACCAAAGGAATGCCGAGGGTGAGGAGGGGAACAATGGAGCACCTCAGAACAACAATGGACTTGGACCTGGGGCTAGCAACCTTGAGCAGCTGTTGGTTATGCAGAATCAACTTATGCAGACTGTGATGCAAACCACAGGACAGTTGCAAGCTGGCAACAACAATCAGCCCCACATGCCTCCACCACCACCACCCTCTCAACCCCACAACCGTTTGGGAGGGTTCATGAGGTCTAGGCCGCCTACCTTTGCTCAAACCACATACCCTATGGAAGCTGATGATTGGCTGAAGTCTGTAGAGAAGAAACTTGCTATTGTCCAGTGCAGTGATAGAGAAAAGGTTCTTTTTGCCTCACATCAGTTGGTTGGAGCTGCTGCAGATAGGTGGGAATCTCTATGCAATACCCACGCCAATCATGAAAGAATCACCTGGGTTGAATTCAAGGAAAGTTTTCATTCTCACTATGTACCCGAGGGAGTTATGATACTGAGAAGGCAGGAATTTGAAAACCTCAAGCAAGGAAGGATGAGTCTGAGTGAGTATCACAATAAATTCACTCAACTGTCTAGATATGCTCCAGAGGAAATCAACACTGATAGCAAGAAGCAGTATCTATTCATGAGAGGTCTCAACAATGAAACTGAAGTTCAGTTGCTCAACACTGATTATACTAACTTCCAGAAGCTTGTTGACAAAGCCATCGTGGTTGAGAACAAGATTTGTGAGATGGAGCTAGATCACAAGAGGAAGATGCCAGATCATGAATAGCCTCAAGGAAGCAATGTTCGTCCTCGCTATGCACCTCCTGCTGCAACATATTACAACCTATGTGCTGTTGCATACCGCCCCGCTTATCCACCGCGACCACAACAACCGATGCAGCAACGCCCATGCATGCAAGCACCTTGCTTACCCATGCAGCCTGCACCGCGCCTAAATACGACTGCCTATGCTCAGAATCAGCCTCGCCCTAACTTTGCTGGCGCCACTGGTGCAAAGACTTACTTTAATTGTGATCAAGTAGAACATTTTGCAAATCAATGCCCAAGATCAGGTCAGGGACAGATGAGCAATGTTCCAAGGCAGAATCCTAGGCCCAATGGAGAAGAAACTCAAGGCAATCGAGGACCACAAAATTTCGCTCGTGGCAAGGTGAACCATGTATCTGCGGAAGAGACTCAGCAAGCTGAAGATGTTGTGATTAGTATGTTTCTCGAAAACTCCAATACCACTACTATATTATTTGATTCTGGAGGATCCCATTAATTCATCTCATCAAAGTACGTTGCAAAGCATAACATGCTTATATCATACCTGAAGTATACTTTGTTGGTTCAATCTCCTGGAGGAGAGTTGAGGACGAATATATTATATCCAAAAATAAGTATTTCCATAAGGGGGGTAGATTTTTTCGCCAACCTTATAGTCCTGAATTCACAAGGCTTGGACATCATGCTTGGAGTGGATTGGCTAAGGAAGCATAACGGAGTAATTCAGTGTGCCACTCAGACAATGCAATTGACAAACGAGGAAGGAGTCAGTATAGAATTCAAGGCAGTTCAGCCGACAACCAAGAAGGCAATGGTAAATCATGCAGAAGGAGTAACTTTGGAGGAAATTTATGTTGTTCATGAGTACCCAAAAGTGTTTCCTGAGGAATATCCAAGTATGCCACCTGATCGTGACATCAAGTTCGTCATTAATTTAATACCTGGAACTGCACCTATAGCAAAGAGGCCATATAGGATGCCTCCTAAGGAATTAGTGGAGCTCAAGAAGGAGATTCAGAGCAGTTAGAGAAGGGTTTTATACGCCCAAGCTCGTCACCACGGGGATCCCCAGTGCTTTCGTAGATAATAAATATGGATCCTAAAGTATGTGTGTGGATTATTGGTCTCTCAACGAGGTGACGATCTAGAATAAGTATACGTTGCCCCGCATAGAGGACATGTTCGACCAAATGAAGGGAGCAGAATATTATGTAAGATTGATCTTCGGTCGGGATATTTCCAAATGAAGATTAGACCGTCAGACATACCCAAAATGGCTTTCAGGACACGGTATGGATCGTATGAGTATACAGTCATGTCATTTGGATTGACTAATGCACCTACATACTTCATGTATCTTGTGAATAAAGTTTTCATGGAGTATCTGGATAAGTTCGTGGTAGTGTTAATTGATGTTATCACGATCTACTCAAAAAGTGAAGAGGAGCACGAAGAGCATCTAAGGTTGATGTTGCAGAAATTGCGAGAGCATCAGTTGTATGCCAAGTTTAACAAGTGCCAATTATGGTTGAGAGAGATATCATTTCTAGGCCATGTCATCTCTGTAGGAGGAGTGTCGGTTGACCCAGGGAAGGTTAGAGATGTGCTAAAGTGGGAACCGCCGCAGAATGTGAAGGAAATAAGGAGTTTCCTTGGAATGGCGGGATATTACCATCCATTAATCAAGGACTTTTCCAAGATAGCATAGCCCATGACTAAGTTGTTAATGAAGGAGAAGCCTTTTAAGTGGACTCAAACTTATCAAGATAGTTTTGAGGAGCTAAAGAAGAGGTTAACAACAGCACCTGTGTTGGTATTGCCAGACGTAAGAAAGTGCTTTGATATCTATTGCGACGCTTTAAGGCAAGGACTTGGTTGTGTATTGATGCAAGAAGGCTGAGTAGTAGCTTATGCATTCAGGCAATTAAAAAAGCATTAGTAGAATTATCCTACGCATGATCTTGAACTTGCAGCCGTAGTGCATGCGTTGAGGATTTGGAGACATTACGTTCTTGGTCATAGATGTGTGATATATAGAGATCATAAGACTCTCAAGTACACATTCACGCAAACATATCTGAATTTGAGGCAACAAAGATGGTTGGAGCTCCTTAAGGATTATGATGTGGGAATCAACTATCATCTAGGAAAAGACAACGTAGTGGCTGATGCTTTTTGTCGAAAGGGAGCAAGCCACCAACTCATCGTCAGGGAGTTGCCATCCGAGCTAGGCAAGGAGTTTGAATGGTTGAATCTTGGATTTGTTAATGAGATGGGAATAATGGAGTTAAATCTGACCTTGGAACAGGAAATTCGAGAAGGTCAGACCAAGGATAAGGAAATCCATGAAATCAAGGAATGGACCCAAGAAGGGAGAGAATTCAGATTTGATGAGGATGACCATGATACTCTATGGCTTTGGAAACGGGTTGTTGTGCCTAATGAGAAGCGTCTCTGACAGGCGATATTAAAGCAGGAACATGACTCACTTTACTCCATCAATCTCGGCTGTACGAAGATGAACAAGGACCTGAAGACGTGCTACTAATGGGATGGTATGAAAAGGGACATAGCTGAATATGTTGCATTATGTGATGTATGCCAACGAGTCAAGGCTAAACCTCAAAGGCCTGCTGGATTATTGTTGCCATTGAAGATTCTGGAATGGAAGTGCAATGAGGTTGGTATGGATTTCATAGTTGGTTTGCCTCACACTTTAGCAAGTTATGATTCAATATGGGTTATTGTGGATCGGCTAATGAAACCAACGTACTTCATTCATGTCAAGACTACTTACAGTGGAGCAAAGTTGGCATAATTATATGTGGGAAGAATAGTGTGTTTACATGGAGTACCAAAGAAAATAGTGTCCAATAGAGGTTCTCAATTTACCTCATGGTTCTGGCAAAAGCTACACGTGTCTATGGGAACTCAGTTGAATTTCAGTTCTACATATCACCCTTAAATTGATTGACAAACTGAGAGGGCAAATCAGATATTGGAGGATATGTTAAGAGCTTGTGTGCTAAAGTATGGAGGAAGTTAGGGCAAAAGTCTGTTGTATGCTGAATTCTCCTACAACAACAGTTACCAAGTAAGCTTGAAAATGTCACCATATGAAGCATTGTATGGGAGAAGGTGAAGAACACCCTTGTTTTGGAATGAGACTGGGGAGACTCAAGAGTTTGAACCTAACATGATCCAGGATGCCAAAAATCAAGTTTAGACAATTCATGAGAATTTTAGGGCTGCTCAGTCACGACAAAAGGGTTACGCAGATAATAGACGAAGAAGCTTAGCTTTTGAGGTGGGAGACTACGTATACCTCAAAGTTTCACCCATTCTTGGTCACAAGTGATTTAATGTCAAAGGCAAGTTGGCACCTCGCTATATTGGACCATTCAAGATTCTGAACAAACCGGGAGAAGTAGCGTATAAGTTAGAGATGCCAGCACATCTTTCTGATGTTCATGATGTGTTTCACATTTCTTAGCTCAAGAAGTGCTTGAGGGTTTCAGAAGAGAAAGTACCGATGGAAGAATTGGAGCTTGAGTAAGATTTGACCTGCTGAGCAACTTGTCAAAATTTTGGAAACCAAGGAGAGCGTCACAAGGAACAAGGTGATTAGATGGTGCAAAGTGTAATGAAAGCATCATTCAGAGTCAGAAGCAACCTTGGAGCGCGAAGAGGATCTCAAGAGAGAATTTTCCTATCTCTTTCCTTCTACATCGAATCTCGAGGGCGAGATTCATTTTAAGGGGGGTAGGTTTGTAACACACTCATTTTCATGCATAATGCATTGCATGCATCCTCATACATGTTTAACATAAAGCAACCTTAAAAGAAACCTTATTAAAATGAACTTAGATCTAATCAGCAATTAAATTCTGTCAGGGGGCGGACTTGTCCGACCTCCAACCAGGACTAGTCTGGTATCCATATTTTGTTTCAGAAACTTCAGTTTCTTCAGAACCCGGACTGTTCGACACAATGCATGGACTAGTCCATTGTTTATTCTAATGTTTTTCCGAACTTTTCCAAATTCCAGCAGACTAGACCTTGCCAAATTTCCAGTTCGGAAACTTCTCTTTTGCAACCCCGGACTTGTCCGACCCAGCATACCGGACTTGTCCAAAATATTTTCTATTCCAAAACAGACTTGTCCGACCGACCTTGCGGACTAGTCCGGCCTTCATAGTCCAACTCGGATTCTATTTTTCTTCCAAGTTAACTTATTGGGTAATTGCCTTAATTGGGCCCAAGAACTTCATGCCCAACCTCAGAGGAGCTCAAGTGGACCCCACCTCGGCTCCTACTCGTCTCCCACCGAATTCTACTTGGAATTCACCCAAAACCCTACCTCTCCACCCCTATCTAAACAAACCAATACCCCCACACCTCTCAATCACATTGGAAAACCCTCACTGCCATGTTCATGATGTGTGCCACCATCAAGTGAAGATCCAGCAGCAAGGAGGAGGAGAAGAAGGAGGAGGATCAATCAAGGACGATCTTCATGAAACGTTCTTCATTGCCAAATTGTCCTCAACACCTCACCATCAACCCTAATCGTCAAGATTCAAGTTTCACATCCAATTCTTGTTCCTTGGATCTCTAAAGTCACGGTATACCCTCTACATCAAATTTCGCAAGTGAATTTACCCCTTGATCTCGCTGTCCAGGAAACCCTATTGTTGATGTTCTGCGTAGGGCAGACTAGTCTGGTCCCTAGTACGTACTTGTCCGGTCCTTGAAACTGTTTTGACTGAACTAATTCCAATTTGATTCAAATCAACTCGAAACTTGTCCAAACTTGTTATAAACTATTGTAACTAGTTAGTAAACATTAATAGCAACTGATTAACAAGTTTTACCTCACAATTGCATTAATCATGCATACCATGGCATATTGAGTAATATATGAGCATTATTTGATTGTAATGTTTGTTTTGCATGTTTGTCGTGCGGAATATAAGGTACCGCTGTAGAGAGTGCTTTTGAGGACCTGCAGAACCATAACTTCAAAGTTTTCCATCCAAACCAAGGTCAAGAGCAAGGCAAGTGTCCTTGATCATTTTGATCCAGGTTTTTAAATGTTTTGTTTGCAAAATTGCATGCTTGTGTCAAATTGATGGAAAACCCATTATAGGAGTTTACTAGTTTTGTATGACCACCCTTGTAACTTGAACACAATGTAGAGAGTCAGGAAGGGTCTTTTGCACTTTTTGCTTCGCTATACACAATCGGGTATGGAAAACATTCATATTGCTTAATTATAAAACAACACTTTAATGATGAGAATTGATTATAATGACCCTTTAGCAACATGGTGCCTAGGGATCTAAGAAAGCCGATTACGTGGAATGGATTGGACTGTTTTGGTGGTTTTGCTTGCTTTAGATCTAAGGATTGGTTTGTGGAGCGACCATATAGGATTTACAGTGCCACCACAGGGCCAAATATGGGTGCGACTTAGCTGACTAATTAGTGTATTGCCAGTACTATTTGGACCATTAGAAAAGCTCAAGGAAGGGGTAGTCGGATGGGTTTGTAGTGATGGTGGAACTACCCTGGGATTTGGACATCTCAAGAGGGGGCCCTTGGTTGGATGTGCTCAGTTGGAGACATCACCACCGGTGAAACATCAGTGGGGTCTAGCTAGTAATCACTTTTTAAAGGCTATTTTGTGATATCTTGGCCACACACCAAAAGAAGTGTGAGATGACATAATTGAGATTACATTGTCATCGAAAGATGATGAAATCACAAACTTGTTGGTAAAATGGTACAACCTCTGCAGAGTGTGTTAAAAACTATCATGATAACTGTGCTCCCGATTATGAGCAACATGGACCCTCACATGATTAGAGTTTTGGACCTTGAACATGATTTAATGGATGGAATTGAATTGGGAATGGGTATTGGTTTATTAATTGGCTTTAGTATATGGAATTGATGAAATTGAGACAGATGAGATGATTATGGGTTATTATTGCTGGTATTGGTTACTTAAGTTGAAATTAATGTTATTTGGGTTATTTGGGAAGGAACACACACTTCATGATAATATTATTGCATTTTCAATTATTTTGATTGTACTTTTATGCAATTAGCAATTTAATTATCATTCCTTGCTTAAGATACATGTCATACTTTCCCACTTGCTGAGTACGACATGTGCTCACCCTTGCTATTCCCCCAACAAATTCAGACGCACGCGTCAATAAGGAGTACCTGTAGCTCTTTGAGTTCTAGGTCTGTGTGTTACAATCAAGATTGCCTGTGGAGTTGGAGTCATTAGTGTTTACTGTTTTCCGCTGCAGACATTTAGAACTTGTATTCAAGAATATTTGGTTTGTAATAAGGTACTATTACTAGTGCTATTATTCAAGACATGGTTTTATCTATTTATCATTTGTGAATCACTTGTGTATGTGTGTTAAACATCCTAGGCACGCATATGCATCGCGCTTGGTTCATTTTTGGAACCGGGTGTCACAGATCATTGTCTCAAAACTTAGACAAGGTCTTACAAAGATGCCAAGAGAAGGACCTTGTGCTTAATTGGGAAAAAATGCCATTTCATGGTCTGTGAATGCATCATTATTGGACACCTAGTGTCAGAGAGGGATAGAAGTGGACAACACAAAGAATGAAGTTATTGAAAAATTTCCACCTCCTATCAATGTTAAGGGAATCTGCGGCTTTTTAGGTCATGTGGGGTTCTATCGGCAATTCATCGTAGATTTCTCAAAAGTTGTTAGACCCCTCACCAACCTACTAGCTAAGGAAGATCCCTTTGATTTTGATGATGAATGCCTTAAATCATTCGATACACTCAAAAAGGCACTCATCTCAGCTCCAGTCATCCAACCTCCTGATTGGACTCTACCTTTATAAATCATGTCTGATGCTAGTGATTTTGCTGTTGGTGCAGTCCTAGGCAAAACAAAAGATAAAAAGCATCATGCAATAGCCTAGCTAGCAAAACTCTAGCAGGAGCTCAACTTGATTATGACACAACTGAAAAAGAGCTCTTAGTGGTAGTTTTTGCTATCGATAAGTTTAGGTCCTATTTGGTTGAAGCCAAAGTCATAGTCTACATAGACCATGCTGCCTTGAAGTACTTGCTCACCAAAAAGGATGCTAAACCAAGGCTAGTCTGATCGATTCTTCTACTCCAAGATTTTAACTTAGAAATCAAGGATAAGAAAGAAGTAGAGAATTCCGTCACAGATCATCTCTCACGTATGGAAGTCATGCAAACCACGGACATTCCTATCAATGACTTCCTACGAGATGATATGCTTCTAGAGATGACTGACTCTCACCATTGGTATGCGGATATCATGAACTTCATGGTCACGGGATACGTACCACCAGGGGAAAACAAAAAGAAACTCATCTATAAAGAGTTGAAGACACATTTGGGATGACCCATACCTCTATCGAGTTTGTGTCGATGGCCTTCTTAGAAGGTGCGTCCCATCAATCAAAGGCACCAAGATTATTGGGAAATGCCATGTTAGCCACTATGGTGGCCATTACGTTGTTTACCGTACCCAGGCAAAGACCTTGGAGAGTGGATTCTATTGGCCTTCTATGTATGAAAACACAAAAGAATTCATTCACAAATGTTGGAAATGCCAGAAGCATGGAGGAATCTCCGCTCACAATGTGATACCCCTAACATATTACCTCCAAGTGGAATTATTTGATGTGTGGGGTATTGATTTCATGGGACCTTTGCCTAGGTCCTATGATTGCGAGTATATCATGGTGGTCGTAGATTATATGTCAAAATGGGCAGAAGCCTTGTCATCCAAAAATGCTAATTCCAAGCAAGCTAGGAAAATGTTCTATGAGATCATTTTCCCACGCTTTGGCACTCCCCGTATGGTCATAAGTGATGGAGGGTCTCATTTCATAGATAAGACCTACCAGAACTTTTTGAGGGAGCTTGGTGTCCAGCATAATATTGCTACTCCATACCACCCACAAACAAGTGGTCAAGCAGAGCAAATTAAGAATGTTCTACAAAAGACTGTCTTGAAAATTGGAATAGGATGGAAGTATAAGCTGGCTGATGCATTGTGGTCCTACCATATTACCTAAAAAACACCCATCAGCATGTCTCCATTCGTACTTGTCTATGGGAAGACTTGCCATCAACCTATAGAATTGGAACATAGAGCCTACTGGGCCATCAAGTGGTGGAACATGGACCTTCATGAAGCCGAAAAACACCGATTGAAGCAAATTTCCGAGTTGGAAGAGTGGAGAGATAAGGAATACCATAGTGTCAAAATATACAAGGAAAGAACCAAAAGATGGCACGATAAGAGGATTACACCTAAAGATTTTAAACCTGGAGATAAAGTTTTACTCTTTGTTGACGGCTGTTATATACCAATTTCACCCGTCAATATAACTCAATTATGTGAAGAAAATATCATTTCTTCCACACATCACCTTTCTATTAAACATATTTCCACTTGTACTTGGAGAAATTGGTGCATGCAGGTATTTTATACAGAATTGAAATGCAACAAGATGGATCCTATAAAATATCATCCCATCCAATCATGCACCAACATGTGGCACCACATGGATCAAATGGCCCACAAACAAAAGTATCTGAGGCCATCCAACGGTGTAGCACCCATATCAAGGGAAGGGACCCACCTGGTAGTGATTTGAAGAAAGCACACGTGAAACGGTGCAAAGACCAGGTCGGCCAACCCCCCTAGTCGGCCGACTTGGTCCTGGCGCCAAACTCGGTCAATCACCACGTGCTGGCTCCTCCCAGCTTGAAGAAGTCAGTGGTGAGTGAGTCGTGTGCATCTGGTGGCAGAAACGGACCCTTCTCCACCTATAAATAGGACCCCTCACCCCTCACTTCAACACACACCACTTGAGCATCATTCTATTGTATACACAAGTTCTCTTAGTCCTTAGTAGAGTTAGGCTATAGAGAGGAGAGCTTCCAGTCCCAAGTCCAAGTTGTGGAAGGTATGGCTCATGTATCTTTTCTTATATTTGTGATTTATGCATAATAAAAATATTATCTTTAGTCTTTTTTTACTCATATACTTGGATGAAGCGTTTCTTGTTTGATTGTGGATTCCATGTACGTGGTAGGAATAGTCTTTATGATCATGCCTTAATGTCATTATACTATCATCATAAACACTATAAACCCTCACTATGGTCTAAGTAGTTATGATATGATCATATTAATATGAATAACTTATGCTATGTCTCAACATTGGTTCAATGATGATTTAGTTCATTGCTTTAGGATGGCTTGTGTCGCAGCTCCTAAGGTATTTACTTAATATGCTAGCATGGTGCTAGGATACTTAAGTAGCATTGGATGTCTCGTAGACCCACAGATTGAAGAGGTATGTAGTAGGTGGTGACAGCTCTATTTGTCCTTAAGGTGTGGATGACCAACATTGACAACACTCTTCTCGACCACACTCGTGGAATCGATGGAAGGCAACCAAACATCACCACTCAACCCCTCCAATGTCAAAGCCATGCTGCAACAAGGTTAGGCCAACCTCATGGCTGTTTCTTTAAATTCTGTCTAAAATTTCCACGTCCAACTGATGGGACCATCCAATTAAGCAATTATGGGGCCCATTTAGTCAGCCCACAAAAACCTAGCCTGAACGGAGCCAGCAAGGGTTCCACCGAACCCTAGGGTTGGCTAACTCCTCCTTCGCGTCGTCGGCATTATGTTTTCTCGTGCGGACTCTCCCGATGTATCCCAACAAGACTCTCAGTGCTATCATATTTTTCCCGCTTATTTATTGACGGGAACAAAGAGGGGAACCTTGCACCATCCAGAAAAAAAATCCATCTCCTATTCCTTCTATCCAAGTCATGGCTGACAAAAAAATTGTGCCTCATGCCTCCTCTAGGTCAACCTTCAACCTGAGCGGAGACATCGCGCCAGCCAATGACAACTCCACCCGTGCAATGGAGTCCGTCATGACATTAGATGTTGTACCTCTTGCCATGATCCCGCCACCGACAAAGACTGTGCATGGGTGTAGCACCACACCTCATGGTGCTGCACGGCTCTCTCCCCTCGGAGGACACCCATGAAGTCGACGACACCTACACGTCGTCCAACTATGGCTGGCCTTAAGCCAGTCAAAACCCATCTTTTTCCTAAAAAAAAAGATGAGTATCTCCCAAAGCTGCAGCCTAGCGAGGAGTTTATGTACACTCTTTAAACTAAGGACGATGACGTAGTGAGCCACCACTACAAGTGTGAGACCAATGTGTGCTGAATACATTGGCTTTGACAATAAAAGTTTTGAATGCTACCATAACATCTTTTTAGCAAGGTCCGACTTTAGCTCCAGCACGTCTTTGTTAAGCTCTGGCGCTAGGTTGTACTATCTTTGGTAAGCACTGATGCTAGGTTGTACTAGCTTTGGTAAGCTCCAGCTCAAGCTCCGGCTAGTTTTGGCAAGATTCGGAGCTTGATCGAAATGTTCCTGCTTTTTCTGTGAAATGTTTCGAACTTGCTTTACATTGTTGGAAAGATTGCTTAGTATTCATTTGCTAAGTTTTTGGTGCATTTTGGTTGACATGGTTGATATCATTTTGCTATGGTTTGCAACATGCTTATGTGAAGTGCTCACGTAAGATGTTGTAGTTTTGTAACTAACGAGAGTCAAGTCGAGGACTTGCACAATCCACGGTTGAATCTGAATATGTAGCTGTTGTTAGTGCTTGCTCACAAATTCTTTGGATTGTTCAAACACTTAAGGACTATGGGATTGATCTAGATAGTGTTCCACTGTTTTGTGATAACACTAGTGCCATTTGCATTGCTAAAAACCCCGTGCAACATTCTAGAACTAAGCACATTGACATTAGGTATCATTTTCTCCGAGATAATGTTGAAAAAGGAAACATTGTGCTTCACCATGTAGATACCGAACAACAATTGGCTGACATTTTTACAAAACTTTTGGATTTCACTCGTTTTTGTTTTATTCGTAGTGAAATAGGGGTTATGCATCCTCATGGCCTACATTGAGGGGGAGTTTTGAAACTTGCGAAGTATATATGTGAATCTGAAATTAAAATAATATGAGCATAGTATTTCATACATATATGACTTTGTGATTCCTTTTACATGCTGAAAGTTCTTACTACATTACTCGTGTTATACATTTTGTAGTTTTTGCCATGTCTAGTAATTGGAATAATTACTTACACTAAATCTGGTCATGGTCGAACTTTCTTGCTGTTTTGAACTTGTTGCATGCTCACAAGTGCTTTTAATCATAAAGAATTAATCAAGTAATCAACTCACATGTTGAGTTTTTATGATCAAATAAACATGAGAAAAGATCAAGAGAATATGCATGCATCGCACTTCTTCTTTTGAGATGGCTTATCATTGCACTTAGATCTGAACTTGGAAGAAGTTGTGTATGACTAAAACCATATCCTTAAGCTTGTGATTGTCAAATGACATAGGCTTGGCTTGGTTGGTTAGAATAAGGTAGATGCGCATATAATCTCTTGCAAATATCATATGATCTAAATTTGTGCTTTGAAAAATAATAAAATGCAGCAACAAGTGTCATGCTTTCAGGTATTGAAATAGTTAAGTTTGTGAGATCACGACTTGCTTAAATTGAAAATTACATTTGATCTCTAGCATGGCTTACACTACTTTATGTATCTCATTGTTGTGATAGTGTAAGTTACTTGATAGTATGACTTGGATGAGCTTTGTTTTATATGTATATGTTATAATATGCTCATAACAATTAAAATTTCTCTTTTCAACCTTGCTGAATACATTGTCAAAGCGGGAGAGATAATATGGTGAATTTTTAAAGATAAATATGTATAGAGTGAGAAATTTATTTATATCTCATTTGATTTTCAAATAGGGGGCGAAATTATTCTCAAAACTTTTCATGCCAATGTTCGGATTTTAAATGGTGTTTCCAATGCATTCATCAAGGGGGAGATTGTGAGACCTATGTGTGCTGAATATATTGGCTTTGACAATAAAAGTTTTGAATGCTGCCATAACATCTTTTTAGCAAGGTCCGACTTTAGCTCCGGCATGTCTTTGTTAAGCTCCGGCGCTAGGTTGTACTAGCTTTGGTAAGCTCTGGCTCAAGCTCCGGTTAGTTTTGGCAAGATTCGAAGCTTGATCGAAATGTTCTTGCTTTTTCTGTGAAATGTTTCGAACATGCTTTACATTGTTGGAAAGATTGCTTAGTATTCATTTGATAAGTTTTTGGTGCATTTTGGTTGATATGGTTAATATCATTTTGCTATGGTTTGCAACATGCTTATGTGAAGTGCTCACGTAAGATGTTGTAGTTTCGGAACTAACGAGAGTCAAGTCGAGGACTTGTGCTCGGAAGTATTGGTTGTTTGTTCATGTGCAGGTGTTGCTTGAGTTCAAGACATGGCTGGTGACGGGGTCCATTGAACTAGTCTTAGGGAGAAGATGAGGTTCAACAACAAAGTTCGGGAGAAATTGTGGTTGAGTTGATCGGGAGGTCGCGCGACATGTTTGAATCAAGAAAAATGCATATGAAGGTATCTTGCACGTCATTGGAAGATGTTTGCATGTGTGCAAGGAGTGCATGGACGTGGCTGCATGGTTCCAAGGCGTGATGAAGAGATGTGGATGTAAAAATTGGTCGGAAAGGTCCAACCGACTAGGTTATGGACTCAAGCTACGGTTGAGTCGTGTTTGACTCAAATATGGAAAGATTTGAGTTGGTTATTATAGGATTTCATGTGGGTCACGAATTTGAGTTGTTTTAGGAATGTGGGATACATTCCTAATGTGTTTGGAAGTCTTAAGATTTCTTCTATCTGTGTATAGAAGAGTCCTAAGCAGTTATGGAAAGTTTTGATTCGTTATTTGAGTAGGATTAGTGTCCTAGTTGAGATTGGGTTGGCCTATGGGCTGGTTATATAAGCAAGGGAGGTCAGAGCTTGTGGGAGACAAAATTGGGGCTGTTCCTCTTGTGTCCTATTGAATAAAATTCATAGTTGAAACGAACTTTTGTGCCTTGTTCGTCCGACTTGTTCCAGACAAGTTTTTCTCGTCGAGTTTCTGCACAGCACTACCTTTCTTTGGTGGTTTTATCATAACTCAAGTTTTACATATCCAATTGATGTGTTTCTTTTTGGGTTGTCTTCACAACTTGATTATCTATCATCTTTCAAAATTTCACGGTCATTGGATTTGTGATTTCTGATCTACACGAGTTTCTTTGTAGCGTTCCAGAACTGTTTTTCTCGGGTAGGACAGATTGACCTTTGTTCGGTCTTTCAATAGTAACATGAGTTTCTCTCGACGGATTTGAGTGATTATTGTTGTGTCGTCTTTGCGACTTGATTCTCTCTGATATCTATCACTTTTGTCATGGTGAAACACGTTTTAGATTAGTCTCATACACGATTTCTTTAACAGATTGTTTTTCTGCCGAAGGGGTTGGGATCTAATTGTTTCCGCTGCGTAAGTTTTTTTAATCTACCATTCACCCCCCTCTGGTAGCTTTTCACGTGCTCTTCGATCCTACAATTGGTATCAGATCCAGGTTGCTCTAATCATTGTGATTTGCACGTATTTTGACTAATCATCATGGAGAAATACTCTGCAAAACCTTGTGTCTTTAGTGGTATTGATTTTCAGGTTTGGAAGGCACGTATGGAAGCCTTCATCCAGGCTCAAGGCTTCGCAATATGGGAGAAGGTATACAAGCCTTATGAAGTGTCGTCAAATGATCAAGTTACGGCTACAAATCTGAGAGATGTCGACAACAACAACAAGGCTCGAAACTTGATCATACAAGGATTAACTCAAAGCGACTTCAACCGTGTTGCACACCTTCGATCTGCATACGATGTGTGGAAAGCACTTTGTGACTACCACGAAGGATCCAACATGATCAAGGAGGTAAGGCAAGACATGTTCAAGAAAGAATACATGCGCTTCGAGATGCAACCCGATGAGTCTATTGATGAACTTTTTGCTCGTTTTAACAAAATTCTCAGTAACTTGCGTAGTGTCAATGTTAATTTTTCAGATGTTGAAAATGCTAGGCAATTACTAAGTGCATTAGACATGTCAATTTGGGAGATGAAAGTCACATCTATTCATGAATCTATTATCATGAGTACACTTACATTAGATGTTCTTCATTCTAAATTGAAAACTCATGAAATTGACATAATCTCATGTAAGAACTCCAACAAGTCTCTTGCATTTGTTTCTCAATGTGATATGCCTAGCTCCGGCCAATCTTCATCCTGTGGTACACTTGCTTTGTTGTCCTCTCTAACCCTTGAACAAATTGAGGAGTTTCCAGAGGAGGAGCTAGTACTTCTCTCTACTAGGTTCTCGAAAGCATTGCAAAATGTGAGAAATAGAGGGAGAGGAAGCTCCGGACCTCAACGATGTTTTGGATGTGGTGAGACAGGACATTTTCGTTTGGATTGCCCTAACCTTTCAGGTCCTACTTCCCGGGATGAAAAGCAAACAAGGACTAAGCACTCCTCTACAAACGATAAGAAGAAAAAGAAGGGTTTTACAGGACGTCAATTGGTGAGCAGTTTTATCTCCGCACTCCAGGAACTTAGCTCAAGCGACATGGACATTGGAAGTGACGAAGATGAACATGATTTGGCGAACTTGTGCTTCATGGCAGGCAAATCAAGATCAAGTATGGAGGATGCAGAACACAACAGCGACAATGAAGAGGTATGTCCTACTTGCGAAGAAATGTGTGATGCTATTTCTCGTGCCACTATTATAGTTAAGAAAAAGGACAAAAACCTTATGGATAGTGCTGCTAAAATTGAATCACTAGAATCTGAAATCAGCTGTTTAAAAACTTTGATTCCTAGTGATGATGCATGTCCCTCATGTGATTTAATATATGAAAAATTGTCCTCATTAAGAAGTGCACACACCTCCACACTTGATAAACTTGAGTTGGAAATTGAAAAGAATAGAGAGCTTGTTGCACTTAATGATAGAAACTTGATAGATGCTAGTTGTTCTACATTTGATTTGCATTGTTCTACTTGTGTTGATCTTGATAAGAAACTACAAGATGCTATGAATGAAATTTCTATATTGAACAATGCTTTACGTTCTCATGAAGTTAAATTTTGTTCCAATTGCAAATTAAAAGGAAAAACTTTATGTGAAAATTGCCTTGATCTGTCCAATAAACTTGATAACATGCATAGGACATTAGATCGGTTTTGTAATGGGAATAAGAACCTAAACTTGCTGCTGAATTCTTCCAAGTCTTGCAATGATAAAACTGGTTTAGGTTTTGATTCTCACGCTCATGCTAAGGCACATCCACCTAAAATTGTAAAGTCATTAGGAAGTGGTTTGATTCAAACAGTCCCTAAACAAAAAGAAGTGGTTTCCAAATCTGCAGGAGTGTTGTCTCATTCGGTTTCAAATAAAAATGTAGCTTGCTCAACCAGACATGAACACAAAGTTAAATTTCATTGTACCTACTGTGGTAGAGATGGTCATGTCATAGATTTTTGTTATAGACTAGCTAAACAACAGAAAAAGGAAAGAATGATTGCTAGATCTCATAACTTTTATGCAAAATTTGCTGCACTTGCTAAACCGAATGATAGGAACATGCAATCTGCTGTAATGAGTCGAAAACATGCAAAGGTTGCTCCCAAACCTACTGTTTTTTGTGCTACACATGTAACATCTTGTAGGACAGTAGTTGGGTACAAAATTCCTCAAGCTTTGGCTCATAAACATGTTGTTTTATCTCAGCTTTCGCGTGTTATTCCTGTTGGACGTCGTGTGACTCAGTACTGGATTCCTAAATGCTTTTTGAATAACCCAAGTATTGAGTCATAGACGTATTGTGCTTCTATGTACGTTACACGCTTGAGGAAGGAGAACATTTGGATTGTGGATTCAGGTTGCTCACGCCACATGACCGGTAAAAAAATTGGTTCTCCTCCCTCTCTTTTGTGTCACTTGTAGAGAATGTTACTTTTGCCGATAATTTTTCAACTCCTATAATTGCTAAGGGTTCGGTTAGAGTAAATAATTACTACACTTTGAAGGATGTGGCACTTGTTATTGAAATACAACTTGCTTTCTGTTTCACAACTACTAGATGAAAATCTAGAAATTATTTTCACTACAAAGTTGTAAATTCAAATAGTGAGCTTATTTTTAACATGTCTCAATTTGGAAGAGTTTTTAAAGCTGATTTTGATATGTCTTCCTCTAAGCATAGGTGTCTAGTTGCTAATGATTCAAAGGACTTATATTTTTGGCATCGTAGACTTGGTCACATAGTATTTGATCATCTAAAGCGTGTTAGTGCTCTTGATCGCATATGTGGGCTGCCTAAGCTTAAAGGGGACAAAGAAATTGTGTGCACTTCTTGTAGACATGCTAAGATGGTTGCAGGTTCACATACTCCTCTCACAATGATCATGACAACTGAATCGGGTCAACTTTTGCACCTTGACACCGTAGGACCTTCACGTGTTCAATCCTTCAGAGGTAAATGGTATGTTCTTGTGATTGTTGATGATTATTCTAGATACTCTTGGGTTTACTCTATGGCATATAACAATGAAGCTTTTAGTCACTTTAGAACTTTATTTATTAGATTATCAATTGATCACCCAGGATCTTTAAAAGTAATTAGAAGTGATAATGGAACCAAATTTAAAAATCAATCTTTTCATCACTTCTGTGTTGAAAGGAATAGATCATCAATTTTCTTCACCATATGTACCTCAACAAAATGGTGTTGTAGAAAGAAAGAACAAAACCTTAGTTGAGATGGGTAGGACTATGCTTGATGAATATCAAACTCCTAGGAAATTTTGGGCTGATACAATTGCAACTGCTTGTTATGTCTCAAATCATGTTTTCTTGCGCGCTAAGCTAGGTAAAACACTATATGAGCTCCGGTTTGGACATAGGCCTAGTGTTACAAACTTCCGGGTCTTTGGTTTCAAATGCTTTGTTAAGAAACATGGTAATCTTGATAAATTTGATCCTAGACCTTTTAATGGCATGTTTCTTGGTTATCCATCTCATACTAGAGGCTACCGTGTGCTTTTACTTGACACTAACAAAATTGTGGAGACTCGTGAGGTGTCTTTTGATGAATCTAGGCCGGGTACTAGCTCAAACATTGCAGGTCCAGATCCATATCCGCAAGGGGAGAGCATTTTAGTTGAAGATGAGGAAGAGGTGGAGTTGCTGCTTGAAAATTCAGCAGCTAATGACATTGTTCCAGCTCCTGATTTTGATTCACAGCTAGTATCGACGACCACCATTGCTGGTCCAGATCCTCCTCAAGTCACGAGCTCATTGATTTGTAATGAACATGAAGAAGAAGAAGCTTGTGAAGTGTCCACTCCCCTCCGGGTTCTCAAAAGTCATCCTCCACAACAAATTATTGGAAGCTTGCATGAATGGGTCACAAGGTCCAGGTTTTGCGATCCAAACTCTCTTGCTGATTCTGCTTTTGTTGCTTCTTTTGAACCCAAAGATATATCACACACACTCACTAATGAATCTTGGATTATTGCCATGCAAGAAGAGTTAGAAAATTTTGAAAGAAATAATTTTTGGAAACTTGTACCTCCACCTCAAGGTCAAACTTTAATTGGAACTAAATGGATGTTTAAAAATAAACAAAGTGAGGATGGGGTTGTGGTTAGGAATAAGTCTAGGTTGGTTGCTCAAGGTTTCACTCAAGTTGAAGGTCTAGATTTTGATGAAACTTTTGCTCCTGTAGCTAGATTAGAAGACATAAGAATTTTGTTAGCTTTTGCCGCATCTAAAGGTTTTAAGCTATATCAAATGGATATTAAAAGTGCTTTTCTTAATGGCTACATAGATGAGGAGGTTTATGTCAAACAACCACCGGGTTTTGAAAATCCAGATTTTTCTAATCATGTTTACAAACTGTCCAAAGCCTTGTACAATCTCAAACAAGCCCCTAGAGCATGGTATGATAGGTTAAAAACATTCTTACTTGAAAAGAGGTTTACCATGGGCAAGGTTGATAAAACTCTTTTTGTTCTTAAGCATGGCAATGACTCATTATTCGTTCAAGTGTATGTGGATGATATTATCTTTGGTTGTGGTTCTCACGATCTTGTGTCCAAGTTTTCAGCTATGATGAGTTCAGAATTTGAGATGAGTATGATGGGAGAATTCACATACTTTTTGGGGCTGCAAATCAAGCAAACTAAGGAGGGTACCTTTGTGCATCAAACGAAGTATACAAAAGACCTCCTAAGGCGCTTCAACATGGACAAAGGCAAACCTCTTCGGACACCAATGGGAACAGCAACAACACTTGAACTTGATAAAGATGGTGAACCCATGGATCAAAAAGAATATAGAAGCATGATCGGATCACTTTTGTACCTCACAGCATCAAGGCCGGACATACAATTCAGCTTATGTCTTTGTGCACGGTTTCAAGCCTCCCCATGTGCTTCACATCGTCAAGCCGTCAAAAGGATTCTCAGGTACTTACACGGAACTCAAGAATTTGGCATTTTTCTTCCTTCTTCCTCAACCATTACTTTGAAAGCTTTTTCGGATGCTGATTTTGGGGGTTGTAGGATTCATAGGAAAAGTACTTCTGGTGCTTGTAATTTTCTTGGTAATTCACTTGTTGCTTGGTCCTCTAGAAAAAAAAACTCAGTTGCACAATCCACAGCTGAATCTGAATATGTAGCAGATGCTAGTGCTTGCTCACAAATTCTTTGGATTGTTCAAACACTTAAGGACTGTGGGATTGATCTAGATAGTGTTCCACTGTTTTGTGATAACACTAGTGCCATTTGCATTGCTAAAAACCCCGTGCAACATTCTAGAACTAAGCACATTGACATTAAGTATCACTTTCTCCGTGATAATGTTAAAAAAGGAAACATTGTGCTTCACCATTTAGATACCGAACAACAATTGGTTGACATTTTTACAAAACTTTTGGATTTCACTCGTTTTTGTTTTATTCGTGGTGAAATAGGGGTTATGCATCCTCATGACTTACATTGAGGGGGTGTTTTGAAACTTGAGAAATCTATGTGTGAATCTGAAATTAAAATAATATGAGTATAGTATTTCATACATATATGACTTTGTGATTCTTTTTACATGCTGAAAGTTCTTACTACATTAATCGTGTTATACATTTTGTAGTTTTTGCCATGTCTAGTAATTGGAATAATTACTTACACTAAATCTGGTCATGGTTGAACTTTCTTGCTATTTTGAACTTGTTGCATGCTCACAAGTGCTTTTAATCATAAAGAATTAATCAAGTAATCAACTCACATGTTGAGTTTTTATGATCAAATAAAAATGAGAAAAGATCAAGAGAATATGCATGCATCGCACTTCTTCTTTTGAGATGGCTTATCTTTGCACTTAGATATGAACTTGGAAGAATTGTGTATGACTAAAACCATGTCCTTAAGCTTCTGATTGTCAAATGACACAGGCTTGGATTGGTTGGTTAGAATAAGGCAGATGCGCATATAGTCTCTTGCAAATATCATATGATCTAAATTTATGCTTTGAAAAATAATAAAATGCAGCAACAAGTGTCATGCTTTTAGGTATTGAAATAGTTAAGTTTGTGAGATCATGACTTGCTTAAATTGAAAATTACATTTGATCTCTTGCATGGCTTACACTACTTTATGTATCTCATTGTTGTGATAGTGTAAGTTACTTGATAGTATGACTTGGATGAGCTTTGTTATATATATATATATATATATATTATAATATGCTCATAACAATTAAAATTTCTCTTTTCAAGCTTGCTGAATACATTGTCAAAGGGGGAGAGATAATATGGTGAATATTTAAAGACAAATATGTATAGGGGGAGAAATTTATTTATATCTCATTTGATTTTCAAATAGAGGGAGAAATTGTTCTCAAAACTTTTCATGCCAATGTTCGGATTTTAAATGGTGATGCAAATGCATTCATCAAGGGGGAGATTGTGAGACCTATGTGTGTTGAATACATTGGCTTTGGCAATAAAAGTTTTGAATGTTGCCATAACATCTTTTTAGCAAGGTCCGACTTTAGCTCCGACATGTCTTTGTTAAGCTCCGGCGCTAGGTTGTACTAGCTTTGGTAAGCTCCGACGCTAGGTTGTACTAGCTTTGGTACACTCCAGCTCAAGCTCCGGTTAGTTTTGGCAAGATTCGGAGCTTGATCGAAATGTTTCTGCTTTTTCTGTAAAATGTTTCGAACTTGCTTTATATTGTTGGAAAGATTGCTTAGTATTCATTTGCTAAGTTTTTGGTGCATTTTGGTTGATATGGTTGATATCATTTTGCTATGGTTTGCAACATGCTTATGTGAAGTGCTCACGTAAGATGTTGTAGTTTCAGAACTAACGAGAGTCAAGTCGAGGACTTGTGCTCGGAAGTATTGGTTGTTTGTTCATGTGCAGGTGTTGCTTGAGTTCAATACATGGCTGGTGACGGGATTCTTTTACGGAGAAGATGAGGTTCAACAATCAAGTTCGAGAGAAATTATGGTTGAGTTGATCGGGAGGTCGCGCAACATGTTTGAATAAAAAACAATGCATATGAAGGTATTGTGGACGTCGTTGGAAGATGTTTGCACGTGTGCAAGAAGTGCATGGACGTGGCTGCATGGTTCCAAGGCATGATGAAGAGATGTGGACGTAAAAATTGGTCGGAAAGGTCCAACCGACTAGGTTATGGACTCAAGCTGCGGCTGCGTTGTGTTTGACTTAAATATGGAAAGATTTGAGTTGCTTATGATAGGATTTCATGTGGGTCATGAATTTGAGTTGTTTTAGGAATGTGCGATGCATTCCTAATGTGTTTGGAAGTCTTAAGATTGCTTCTATCTGCGTATAGAAGAGTCCTAAGTAGTTCTGGAAAGTTTCGATTCGTGATTTGAATAGGATTAGAGTCCTAGTTGAGATTGGGTTGGCCTAAGGGCTGGTTATATAAGCAAGGGAGGCCAGAGCTCATGGAGACGACTTTGGGGTTGTTCCTCTTGTGTTCTATTTAATACAATTCGTAGTTGAAAGGAACTTTTGTGCCTTGTTCGTCCGACTTGTTCCAAACAAGTTTTTCTCGTCGAGTTTCTGCACAGCACTACCTTTCTTTGCTGGTTTTATCATAACTCGAGTTTTACAGATCCGATTGATGTGATTATTTTTAGGTTGTCTTCACAACTGTATTATCTATCATCTTTCAAAATTTTACGGTCATTTGATTTGTGATTTCTGATCTACACGAGTTTCTTTGCAGCATTCGAGAACTATTTTTCTCGAGTAGGACAGATTGACCTTTGTTCGATCTTTCAATCGTAACTTGAGTTTCTCTCGACGGATTTGAGTGATTCTTGTTGTGTCGTCTTTGTGACTTGATTCTCTCTTATATCTATCACTTTTGTCATGGTGAAACACGTTTTATATTAGTGTCACACATGATTTATTTAACAGATCGTTTTTCTGCCGAACGGGTTGGGATTTAATTGTTTCCGTTGCGTTAGATTTTTTAATCTACCATTCACACCCCCCCTCTGGTAGATTTTCACGTGCTCTTTGCTCCTACAACAAGTCACCTATGCATACCTCGCCTAAGCGTGTGGGAGACTGCCTGATTATCCACGGGGTGCGCAAGCCTGAAGGAGGCTATGCAAAAGGCTTTTTCAAGCAAGTGGATAATTTGGCGATGGAGGAGTCGACGGGCTCAACACTCTCCAAATTAGGCGTCACCTCTCGCCACCTTTCATCAGAGGGCCACCTGGCCAATTTGAGGACAACGATGGGAAATCTCCTCATGCCCCTAAAGTGGCACAACTTTCTAAGAAGTTAGCTTCTCTCCGTTTGGAGAACAAGAAGCTATCGGACTTAGTGGCTGAAGGGCACATAGAGAGAGAGGAACGGAAGGACGAGCTCATCTTCCTCAAGAAGGAGATTGATGGTGTTCGCCATGGCATGAGTGCCAAGCTACAGCGCATATGCAATGCCTTTGGGAAGCCCGATATCTACAATGCATCATAGTTTAGATGTCCTGACCGCCTAGGATGCTTACTAGTTTAAGTTTAGTATTATTGCAAATTTTTATTCCTCAAGTTTATCTAATAATGTAAGCATCAACAATATTTTCAATTCAATAAAATGAACTTATCGGTTCATCTAGCCCGGTAAAGTTCCCCCTTTAGTTTATTTTAGTTGAATAAAGAGTCCAGGGAACAAGTGTGGGGAAGGCACCCCAAATCGCGAAATCCCGTCATGCAAAAATAGCATTGTATCCCGAAACGTGTCGCAACCGAACATAGGACTCGACATGCCAAAATAGAGCAACAGAGAGGCAAAAAGGGGGTCGGTCGAACCCCCTAGTCGGCCGACCTGGTGTAGGCCCCACACGGCTTTGTTTCGCTCCACAAGTTTGTTTTGGATCTCTTATCTCTGAATATATGTGCTACCCTGCTGTTTAAGTTGATATCCTATTTAAAACTGAATATTTAAAATGAATCAATTCAGAATTCGAGATTATAAGTTGGTAGTCAAAATTTGCTTGAACTGAAAATTTGAATACTTTATATTTCAATTTATTGCCTTGTTTGTGATTCCCACAATTAAAGTAGGAGAAACACTTCATCTAAGTATTTGACTAGTGTGATATGGTAAATGAATTATTCGAGAAGATATCTCTTTGCTTGAAATTGATTTTGATGTTTGCAAAAAATTTGGAGTCTTGAACTTTTCTTGATTCTCTCATTGTAAATTTAAAACACCCAATAGGGTCATATGATATACTTATTGAATACCATATGCATACGCCACTCTGCTTTTCATTGAACTTTTTCAAACTCGTGACCCAATTGAGTGACATGCATGAACTTTTGACTTAGATATTCTTGTGCACCCTATTCATGCAAAATATCTCACATTGAGAATTTACATCCACCATTCATCCATCCAATAAAGAAACTCCATACATTATGGTTATCAAAATATCTCTAGAAAAAATAAAAAGGAGTAGAAGACATGGCTACAAAAAAATATACTCTTCTGAAGAGGAAGTATGCCAAGAAAGAGAGAAAAAATAGCCATGTTTCATCCTTAAAGAGAGAAAACCATGGAGTCCACAATTATCCAATCCATTCATGTGCACAAGGATTTTCTTTGTCAAATTGTTTGTAGCATAAGTCTCTCATAGGATCAAGTTTTTGACTTAGTAATATATGAATTGCAATGTGTGCCACATATATCCCTACCAAGCTCAAGATATAGCCATATTTAGTATAAGAACAAAAATAGGCAAAACATGCCAAGGTGAGGATCAAAACACTATGAAAGACTTGAGAGATTCCAAGTGAGAGATAAAGGCAATTATTTCTTTGACTTTCCGAATATAGCAAATCGTCAGATCATTTCCTCAGGGGGAGATCCAAGGGAATGTCATTCCAATCATTCCACTCTTCAAACACCCAAGATTGATGCGGTAGCCACATTCCAAAGAGGGAATTCATGAATTGAGGTATGAGTTGAAATATCTAGTACTCTCATTTTCTAACTTCTGGCAAATTTATGACAACACCTTAGTTCCTCTTATTGCCTTCACTCGGGGACGAGCAAAGGACTAAGTGTGGGGGAGTTTGTTGACGGTCCTTAAGTGCCATATTTAGACTATCGATTCACCTCATAATGTACACAAAAGAGAAACACAGCATAGTGGTAGGGTTAAAAACTAACCAATTCCACAAGTGCTGGTGTTTATTTGTATGCAGGTGAATTATACAAAATACCAAGACATGCAATGAGTAATCCATTAATTTGGGTTTTGACGAATCAAGCGATGCCACGTGTCATCACATGGATCAAATGGCCCACAAGCAAAAGTATCTGAGGTCATCCAACGGTATATCACCTATATCAGTAAGGGGGACCCACCTGTCAGTGACCTGGAGAAAACACAACTCCAACGGAGCACTGACCAGGTCGGTCGAACCCCCTAGTCGGTCGACCTGGTCCTAGCGCCAAAATTGGTCAATCGACACATGTTGGCCGCTCCCGGCTTCCGAAAGACAATGATGACTGATTCACGCGCGTTTGGTGGCGGGAACTATAACACCCTCATTTTCATGCGTAATGCATTGCATACATCCTCATACATGTTTAACATTAGGCCATGTAAAAAGGAACAAGATTAAAATGAATTTAGGCTTAAAATGGAAGCTTCAGTCTGTTGGGGTGCGGACTTGTCCAGTCTGAACCCCGGACAAGTATGGTATTCTCTTTCTGTTTCAGAAAAAATTCAGTTTTCTTTAGAAGTGCGGATTTTTCTGGCAAAACCCCAGGCTAGTCCGGTGTCCCTATTTTCATTCAGAAAATTCAGTTTCTTTCAAAGTTAGAAAAATTCAACTCTTCAGAGTCCAGACTTATCCGGCACAGTGTGCAGACTAGTCCGGTTAAGCCTCTGATGTTCCACGAACTTGTCTGGTCGGACTTGTCCGATTTCTCCATGT
The DNA here is from genome assembly GCA_036927565.1 of Tuctoria greenei. Classification (NCBI taxonomy): domain Eukaryota; kingdom Viridiplantae; phylum Streptophyta; class Magnoliopsida; order Poales; family Poaceae; genus Tuctoria; species Tuctoria greenei. The sequence continues at coordinate 125,194,933 of JAYESD010000006.1, forward strand.
TGCATAACGAACTAGTCTGGTCCCTAATGCGGACTAGACCAGCCTTCAGAAAACAACTCGATTTCCATTATTTCTCCACGAAATATTTTTGGGTAATTGCCTTAATTGGGTTCAAGAACTTCGTGCCAAACCTTAGAGGAGCCCAAGTGGACCCCACCTCAGCCCCTACACGTCCCCCACCGAATTCTACTTGGAATTCACCCCAAAACCCTAACTTCCCACCCCTATATAAACAACCCAATACCCTAAACCTCTCCACCCCAATTGAAAACCCTTACTGCCACTTTTGCCTTGTTGCCGACGTCAAGATCAAGTCCAGAAGCAAGAAGGGGGAGAAGGGCTGACCAAGATCGATCTTCATCGACTTTTTGACGAATTGGTGATTTTCATCACCAAAGCTTCATCAATTCATCTTCATCAACCCAAATCGTCAAGATCCAAGTCTCACGCCCAAACCTTGATCTTTGGATCTCTAAACACAGGTTATACCCTCTACATTCAAGTTTTCATGCAAACTCAACCCCAATTCTCGCAAATCTGAAAAACCCTAATTTTGCAGTCTGTGTAGTGCAGACTAGTCTGGTCCCTAACAGCGGACTAGTCCGTTGTCTGAATCTGTAAAATTCCTGAATTGAACCGAATTAATTCCAAATTGACTTGAATCAATTCCAAACCTGTCCAAACTTGCTAGAAATTGTTGTAACTAGTTAGTAAACATTATTAGCAACTCATTAACGAGTTTTACCTCACAATGGCATTAATCATGCATATCATGACATATTGAGTACTATATGAGCATTATTTGATTTAATTGTGTGTTTTGCATGTTTGTCGCTCGGAATAGAAGGAATTGTCGTAGAGGGTGCTTTCGAGGACCTGCAGAACCAGAGTTTCAAAGCCTTCGATCCAAATCAAGCTCAGGAGTAAGGCAGGTGCCCTTGACCATATTGATCCTATTTTAAAGGTTTTGTTTGCAAAATTGCATGCTTGTGTCGAAATTGATGGGAAAACCCAATTGTAGGAGTTTACTAGTTTTGTATGACCACCCTTGTCGCTTGAACACTATGTAGAGAGTCAGGAAGGGTATTTTACACTTTTGCATCGCTATACTCAAATTGGGTTTGGGAAACAACAAAATGGCTTAATTATGAACTATTAAACATATGAATGATGAGAATTGGTAATAATGACCCTTTAGCAACATGGAGCCTAGGGATCTAAGCAAGTTGATAATGTGGAATGGGTTAACTTTTTTTGGAGGTTTTGCTTGCTTTAGATCTAAGGATCGGTTTGTGGAGCGACCATCCAGGATTCACAGTTCCACCATAGGACAAAGTATGGGTGCGGCTTAGCTGACTAATTAGTGAATTGTAAGTACTGTTTGGACCATTAAGAATGCTCGAGGAAGGAGTAGTCGGATGGGTTTGTAGAGATTGGTGGGACTACCCTGGGATCCGAACGGCTCAAGAAGGGGCCCTTGGTTGGATGTGCTAAGTTGAAGACATCACCACCAGTGAAACCTCAGTGGGGTCTAAATATGCTAGTAATTACTTTGTAAAGGCTTTTTTGTGATCTCTTGTCCACACACCTAAGGAAGTGTAATACGGCATAACTGAGATTCCATAATCATTAAAAGGTGATGAAATCATCAACTTGTGGGTAAAGTGGTACAACCTCTGCAGAGTGTGTTTAAAACTATCATGATAGCCGTGCTACCGATTATGAGCAACCTAGACCCTCACATGATTAGAATCTGGACTTAAATATGGTATAATGGCCGGAATTGAATTGGGAGTTGGTATTTGTTAATTAAATGGCTTTGGTATATGAAATTGGTGAATTGAGACATATGAGCAATTATGAGTCGATTATGGATTATTAATGCTGGTATTGGTTATTTAAGTTGGAATTGATGTTATTTGGGTTATTTTGGAAAGGACCACACTTAACGATCATAATATTGCATTTTCAACTGTTTAATGTACTTTTATACAATCAGCCATTGTTCATTACTATTCCTTGTTTAAGCACATGTCATACTTTCCCACACTTGCTGAGTACGACATGTGCTCACCATTGCTATTCCCCACGAAATCCAGACACAGGCGACCAGGTGGAGTACCAGGAGGTTTTTAAGGAGTACTAGGCGTGTGTGTTACCATCAAGCTTGCATGTGGAGTTTGGAGTCATTAGTGTTTAGTGTTTTCCGCTGCAGTTATTCAGAGCTTGTATTCAAGACTACTTGGTTTGTGATAAGGTACTATTATTAGTAATATTATTTGAGACATGGCTACAATTTGTTTATCATTTGTGAATCACTTGTGTATGTGTCTTAAACATCATGGGCACACATATCCATTACACTTGGTTCATATTCAGAACTGGGTGTCACAAATTGGTATCAGAGCCGTGTTTGACGTAGAATGCATGCCTAGGTAGAATGGACACCACAAGTTCTTCTTTCCTATTCAAAATTGGCCAGTTTTGGACTATTTTGCCTTCCACTAACTATATAAAGTGGGAAAAACTGTGTTTTTGTTGCTGCTGCAATATTTGCCGTTTTTGCATCTTTTTGAGCAAATGCACATCTTCTCATCTTGACTTATAGCTGCTGCAATTACAGAACAGATATTTCTGTATTCATCTATTTTTCTTATGTCTTCTTATAGATGGCTCACACAAAAATGACAGCCCGCAAGAGAGCTCGTTTTCTACCCCTTAGAAGCAAGCTTAGGCCTCGCAAGGAGCCAAGAATGGAACCAACCCAAGAGGAAGAAGAAGTAAGTTCTCCAGTAAAGGAAGTTGAACATGAACATTCCAACACGATGGAGGAAGACCCTGAAATGGGGGAGTCCTATGATGAAGATGAGGAAAAGGAAGATCCAGAGATGGTGGAAATCTATGATAGTGAGGAAAAGGAAGGTGAAGCACATGAGGGGGATGAAGATGAACCCGCTGCCCACAAAGAAGTACCAGAAGCTCAAAGGAATGCATCGAAGCCTAGTAAAGCCAGAAAGAAGGATAAAAGCATACTTTACCGTGATGCCCAAGAATTCCGTTCCGATGGCACTGGTGGAGGATTTGCAGCCAAGCAATTGAAGGATTTTCTTGATCTATGCAAAATGCACCCGAAGTACTATGTCAAGAGGATCCCTCGCCATGGATGTGAAGAATGGAGGTCCCAAATTACTATTCTTGTCAAAGATGAGGTGGTCACCCGACACTTTGCATCCACATGGAGATCCACTAGAGAGCAAGCTATTGATGATGTGGCTTGGGACGCACTTACTAGATTGTGCCACATTTATCGGGAGCAGGTTGGAGGTACTAGTTTTGCACTGCACCCGCAATGCAAGAAGGGAACAAGGGAGGTCTTGAAGTTGCAAGATGGAGCTTAGATCAGTTCTCGTGCTATTGGCAGATCTCAAGAAGTATTGGTGAATCTACGAAACCGCTATGCTGATGCTATGGTAGAGATTTGTTACCTCCGTAAGAAGTTGTATATCATGGAGAAGCAAGAGGAGGTTCGTGCCATTGTTGAGGTCAATGGTGTAGCAACCTCTCCAGCACCTACATGTACGGCAAACTCACCCTTGCGTGAGCCCATGTATGCCTCGCCGCCACCATCGCCTTTGCCGCCTCATGGCGAGGACAGCCACGGCTAACATAATTAAGTCTAGGTCTCCTGTATAGAAGTTAGAAAAGTTTTAAGATCGCTTTAGTCATATTTAGTGTGGTGTGCTAGAATTTTCTTGGTGTGTCCTTGTGCTTGTGTGCTTGGTGCGACTTGTGGGGCGATTAGCGCTTTGTCCACATCCGAACGTTGTAGAGAGTTGTGGGATACTTCTCCACATCCTCTAATATGGTTTATAGTATTAATAAAAAGAGTTGATTAGCTACATATACCTTGATGCATATAGTTTGGGGCGTTTCTTTCCAAATTCTAATTTCTTCCGTATCTACTATTCTTTCAGCAACAGATGTTGAGGACTCGTAACCATAGGAATGCCAATGGTGAGGAGGAGGACAATGAAGCACCTCCGAACAACTAGGGACCTGCCCAGGGAGCTATCAATCTTGAGCAGCTATTGGCTATGCAGAACCAGCTCATGCAGACCATGATATAGACGATGGGACAGCTGCAAGCTGGCAAAAACAATCAGCCTCACATGCCACCACCACGAGCACCCCTTCCACCCCACAATCGTTTGGGACAGTTTATGACAAGTAGGCCTCCTACCTTTGCTCAAGCTATGGATCCTATGGAAGCTAATAATTGGATGAAGTTTGTTGAGAAGAAACTTGCCATTGTCCAGTGCAGTGAAAGGGAGAAGGTTCTTTTTGCCTGACACCATTTGATTGGAGCTATCGCAGATTGGTGGGAATCTCTATGCAACATCCATGAAAATCGAGACAGAATCACATGGGCTGAATTTATGGTTCTGCTCTCACTATGTGCCAAAGGGAGTTATGATACTGAGAAGGCAAGAATTTGAAAACCTCAGACAAGGGAGGATGAGTGTGAGTGAGTATCTCCATAAATTCACTCAACTATCAAGATATGCTCCAAAAGACATCACTACTGATAGCAGGAAGCAATATCTATTCATGAGGGGTCTCAACAATGAAATTTAAGTTCAATTGCTCAATGCTGACTATGCAAATTTTCAGAAGCTAGTTGACAAGGCCATTGTGGTTGAGAAAAAGATTCGTGAGATGGTGCTAGACCACAAGAGGAAGATGCCATATCAGGGACAGCCGCAAGGAAGCAATGCCCGTCCTCGCTATGCACCACCTGCTGCACCATATTACAACCCGTCTGCTGCTGAATACCGCCCTACTTATCCCCTGCGACCGCAACAGCCAATGAAGCAGCGCCCGCCCATGCAAGCGCCTTGCTTACCTATGCAGCTTGTGCCACACCCAAATATGCCTGCCTATGGTCAGAACCAGCCTCGCCTTAACTTTGCTGGCGCCAGTAGTGGAAATACTTGCTATGCTTGCGGTCAAACTGGACACTTTGCTAATCAATGCCCAAGGTCAGAATCCAAGGCCCAATGGAGGAGCAACTCAAGGAAATCGTGGACCACAAAATTTCACTCGCGGCAAGGTGAACCATGTATCCGCAGAAGAAGATCAACAAGTTGAAGATGTTGTGATTGGTATGTTTCTCACAAACTCCAACCCCGCTACTATATTATTTGATTCTAGAGCATCCCATTCATTCATCTCATCAAAGTATGTTGCAAATCATAGCATGCCCATATCATACTTGAAGTTTACCTTGTTGGTTAAATCTCCTGGAGGGGAGGTGAGGATGAATATAGTATGTCCAAAAGTAAGTATATCCATAAGGGGGTAGAATTCGTTGCCAACCTCATAGTCCTAAATTCGCAAGGCTTGGACATCTTACATGGAATGGATTGGTTAAGGAAGCATAAAGGAGTGATGCAGTGTCCCACTCGCACAATGCAGTTGACAAATGAGGAAGGGGTCAGTATAGAATTCCAGGGAATTCAGCCGACAACCGAGAAGACAATGGTAAATCATTCAGAAGGAGTGACCTTGGAGGAGATTCCAGTTGTTCGTGAGTACCCTGATGTGTTTCCTGAGGAATTGCCAGGTATGCCACCTGATCGTGACATCAAGTTCATCATTGATTTAATACCTGGAATTGTACCTATAGCAAAGAGGCCATATAGGATGCTTCCTAAGGAATTAGTGGAGCTCAAGAAGCAGATTCAAGAGTAGTTAGAAAAGGGTTTTATACGCCCAAGTTCGTCGCCATGGGGAGCCCCAATTCTTTTCGTAGATAAGAAGGATGGATCCTAGATAATGTGTGTGGATTACCGATCTCTCAATGAGGTGGCAATCAAGAATAAGTACATGTTGCCCCGCATAGAAGATCTGTTTGACCAGATGAAGGGAGCCAGAATATTCTCCAAGATTGATCTTTGGTCGGAATATTTTCAAATGAAGATTAGACGATCAGACATACCTAAGACAACTTTCAAGACACGGTATGGATCCTATGAGTATACGGTCATGTCATTTGGATTAACTAATGCACACGCATACTTCATGTATCTTATGGATAAGGTTTTTATGGAGTATTTGGATAAGTTCTTGGTAGTGTTCACTGATGACATCATGATCTACTCAAAAAGTGAAGAAGAGCACAAAGAGCATCTAAGGCTGACATTGCAGAAATTACGAGAATGTCAGTTGTATGTCAACTTCAACAAGTGCCAATTCTGGTTGAGGGAGATATCATTCCTAGGTCATGTCATCTCTGAAGGAGGAGTGTCAGTCGACCAAGGGAAGGATAGAGATGTTCTTAAGTGGCAACCGCCGCAGAATGTGAAGGATATAAGGAGTCTTCAAGGAATGGTTGGATATTACTGTCGGTTCATCAAGGACTTTTCCAAGATAGCGAAGCCCATAACCGAACTGTTGATGAAGAATAAGCCTTTGAAGTGGACTCAAACATGTTAGGATAGCTTTTAGGAGCTTAAGAAGAGGTTAACAACAGCACCTGTGTTGGTATTGCCAGACGTAAGCAAGAGCTTTGACATTTATTGTGATGCTTCAAGGCAAGGACTTGGTTGTGTGTTGATGCAAGAAGGTTGAGTAGTATCTTATGCATCCAGGCAATTGAAGAAACATGAGCAGATTTATCCTACGCATGATCTCGCACTTGCAGCCGTAGTGCATGCATTGAAAATTTGGAGACATTATGTTCTTGGTAATAGATGTGAGATTTATATGGATCACAAGAGTCTCAAATACATTTTCACTCAAACGGATTTGAATTTGAGGCAACGAAGATAGTTGGAACTCATTATGGACTATCATGTGGGAATCAACTATCATCCAGGGAAAGCCAACGTAGTGGCTGATGCTTTAAGCCGAAAAGGAGCAAGCCATCAGCTCACTATTAGGGAGCTGCCGCCCGAGCTATGCAAGGAGTTTGAACGGTTAAATTTTGTATTTGTGAATGAGATGGGAGTAATGAAAGTGAATCCAACCCTGGTGCAAGAAATTTGAGAGGGACACACAAAGGACAAGGAAATCAAGGAAAGGACCCAAGAAGGGAGATAATTCAGATTTGATGAAAATGAACATGGTACTCTATGGCTTGGAAAATGGATGGTTGTGCCTAATGATAAGAGTCTCTGAACTTTGATATTAAAAGAGGCACATGACTCACCTTACTCTATCCATCCCGGTTGTACGAAGATGTACAAGGACATCAAGACATGCTACTGGTGAGATGGTATGAAAAGGGAAATAGCAGAATATGTTGCACGATGTGATGTATGCCAAAGAGTCAAAGCTGAACATCAAAGGCCAGCTAGATTATTACAACTATTGAAGATGCCAGAGTGGGAGTGGGAAGAGGTTGGTATTGATTTCATAGTTGGTCTGCCTCGCACTTCAATGGGATATGATTCAATATGGGTTATTATGGATCGGTTGATAAAATCAGCGCACTTCATTTCTGTCAAGACTACCTACAGTGGGGCCAAGTTGGCAGAATTGTATATGGGAACAATGGTGTGTTTACACGGAGTGCCCAATAAAATAGTGTCCGATAGAGGTTCTCAGTTTACTTCGCGGTTCTGGCAAAAGCTGCCGAATCTATGGGAACTCAATTGAATTTCAGTTCTGCATATCACCCTCAAACGGATGGACAAATCGAGAGGACAAATCAGATTTTGGAAGACATGCTAAGAGCTTGTGCACTGAAGTATGGAGGAAGCTAGGACAATAGTGTGCCATATGCTGAATTTTCCTATAATAACAGCTATCAAGAAGGCCTGAAAATTTCACTGTATGAAGCATTGTATGGGAGAAGATGCAGAAAATCCTTGTTTTGGAATGAGACAGGGGAAACTCAAGTATTTAAACCTGATGTGATCCAAGAGGCCGAAAGGCAAGTGCAGACCATTCGCGAGAATTCGAGAGCTGCTCAGTCAAGACAAAAGGGTTATGTGGATAATAGAAGAAGAAGCTTATCTTTTGAGGTGGGAGACTTCGTATACCTCAAAGTCTCACCTATGCAAGGTCACAAGCGGATTAACGTTAAAGGCAAGTTGGCACCTCGCTATATTGGACCATTCAAGATTTTGGACAAACGGGGAGAAGTAGCCCACAAATTGGAAATGCCAGCACATATTTCGGATGTTCATGATGTGTTTCATGTTTCTCAGCTCAAGAAGTGCTTGAGGGTACTGGAAAAGCAGGTATCGATGGAAGAATTGGAGTTTGAGGAAGATTTTACCTATGTCGAGCAACCTGTAAAAATTTTGGACACCAAGGAGAGGTTCACAAGGAACAAGGTGATTCGATGGTGCAAACTCTTTCCTTCCGCGTCGAATCTCGAGGGCAAGATTCATTTTAAGGGGGGTAGGGTTGTAACACCCTCATTTTCATGCGTAATTCATTGCATACATCCTCATACATGTCTAACATTAAGCCATGTAAAAAAGAACAAGATTAAAATGAATTTAGGCTTAAACTGGAAGTTTCAGTCTGTCAGGGTGCGGACTTGTCCGGTCTGAACCCCGGACTAGTCCGGTATTCCCTTTCTTTTTTAGAGATTCAATTTTCTTCAGAAGTGCGGACTTGTCCTGCAAAACCCCAGACTAGCATGGTGTCCCTATTTTCATTCAGAAAATTTAGTTTCTTTCAGAGTCAGAAAAATTCAACTCTTTAGAGTCTGGACTTGTTTGGCACAATGTGCGGACTAGTCCAGTTAAGCCTCTGATGTTCCACGGACTAGTCCAGTCGGACTTGTCCGATTTCTCTCGGTTGCCTAACGGAATAGTCCGATCCCTACTATGAACTAGTTCGGCCTTTGAAAAACGACTTAGTTCCATTATTTCTCCACGAACTGTTTTTGGGTAATTGCCTTAATTGGGCCCAAAAACTTTGTTTCCAACCTTAGAGGAGCCCAAGTGGACGCCACCTCAGCCCCTACACATCCCCCACCGAATTCTACTTGGAATTCACCCCAAAACCCTAACTTCCCACCCCAATATAAACAACCCAATACCCTACACCTCTCCATCCCAATTGAAAACCCTTGCTGCCACAGTTGCCTTGTTGACGACGTCAAGATCAAATCCAGAACCAAGGAGAAGGAGGAGAAGAGGGAGAAGGGCCAACCAAGATCGATATTCATCGACTTTTTGATGAATTGACGATTTTCACCACCAAAGCTTCATCAACTCATCTTCATCAACCCTAATCGTCAAGATCCAAGTCTCACACCCAAACCTTGATCTTTGGATCTCTAAACATGTGGTATACCATCTTCATTCAAGGTTTCGTGCAAATTTAACCCCAATTCTCGCAAATCTGAAAAACCCTAATTTTGCAATCTGTGTAGTGCGAACTAGTCTGGTCCCTGACAGCGGACTAGTCCGGTGTCTGAATCTGTAAAATTCCTAAATTGAACTGAATTAATTCCAAATTGACTCGAATCAATTTCAAACCTGTCCAAACTTGTTAGAAACTATTGTAACTACTTAGTAAACATTATTAGCAACTCATTAACGAGGTTTACCTCACAATTGCATTAATCATGCATATCATGACATATAGAGTACTATATGAGCTTTATTTGATTGAATTGTATGTTTTGCATTTTTGTCGCTCAGAATAGAAGGAATTGTCGTAGAGAGTGCTTTCGAGGACCTACAGAACTAGAGTTTCGAAGCCTTCAATCCAAATCAAGCTCAAGAGCAAGGCAAGTGCCCTTGACCATATTGATCCTATTTTAAAGGTTTTTTTTTGCAAAATTGCATGCTTGTGTCAAAATTGATGGAAAAACCTAATTGTAGGAGTTCACTAGTTTTGTATGACCACCGTTGTCGCTTGAACACTATGTAGAGAGTCGAGAAGGGTATTTTACACTTTTGCATCGCTATACTCAAATTGGGTTTGGGAAACAACCAAATGGCTTAATTATGAACTAATAAACTCATGAATGATGAGAATTGGTAATAATGACCCTTTAGCAACATTGTGCCTAGAGATCTAAGCAAGTTGGTAATGTGGAATGGGTTGGACTGTTTTTGGCAGTTTTGCTTGCTTTAGATCTAAGGACCGGTTCGTGGAGCGACCATCTAGGATTTATAGTGACACCACAAGGCCAAGTTTTGGTGCGGCTTAGCTGACTAATTAGTGAATTGTTAGTACTGTTTGGAACATTAAGAATGCTCGGGGAAGGGGTAGTCAGATGGGTTTGTAGAGATTGGTGGGACTACCTTGGGATCTGAACGGCTCAAGAGGGGGCCCTTGGTTGGATGTGCTCCATTGGAGACATCACCATCGGTGAAACCTTATTGGGGTCTAAATATGCTAGTAATCACTTTGTAAAGGATATTTTGTGATCTCTTGGCCACACACCTAAGGAAGTGTGAGACGGCATAATTGAGATTCCATAGTCATCGAAAGGTGATGAAATTACAAACTTGTGGGTAAAGTGGTACAACCTCTGCAGAGTGTGTTTAAAACCACCATGATAGTCGTGCTATCGGTTATGAGCAACCTGGACCCTCACATGATTAGAATCTGGACTTCAATATGGTATAATGGGAGGAATTGAATTAGGAGTTGGTATTTGTTAATTAAATGGCTTTGGTACATGAAATTGGTGAAATTGAGACATATGAGCAGTTATGAGTCGATTATGGATTATTAATGTTGGTATTGGTTATTTAAGTTGGAACTGATGTTATTTGGGTTATTTTGGGAAGGAGCACACTTAATGATCATAATATTGCATTTTAACTGTTTTAAATGTACTTTTATGCAATTAGCCATTGTTCATTACTATTCCTTGTTTAAGCTACATGTCATACTTTCCCACACTTGTTGAGTACGACATGGGATCACCCTTGCTATTCCCCCACCAAATTCAGACGCGGGCGACCAGGTGGAGTACCAAGAGGATTTTGAGGAGTACTAGGCGCGTGTATTACAATCATGCTTGCCTGTGGAGTTTGGATTCATTAGTATTTAGTGTTTTCCGCTGTAGTTATTTAGAGCTTGTATTCAAGACTACTTGGTTTGTAATAAGGTACTATTATTAGTAATATTATTCGAGACATGGTTGCAATCTGTTTATCGTTTGTGAATCACTTGTGTATGTGTGTTATACATCCTGGGCACACATATGCATTATGCTTGGTTCATTTTCAGAACTGGGTGTCACAGGAACTGACTCTTTCCCACCTATAAATAGCACCCCACACCTCACTTCACACCAACACCAAAGTTGAGAATAGAATACTACTCATAAGGTTTAGAGTCCTAGAGGTTGCCAAGTAGAAGGAAATTGTGGTGAACAGTCTAGGAGAAGGAGGCTTGGGCTTGTCAAGTTCCTCATCTACACATGTACCCCTACAAAGGTTTGAGTCAAAATCATGTAAGACTTTGTAAATTCATTTCAAGTTTGATTCCCAATTCAGGGTAGTTTGCACAAGTAGTTACTTGTGAGTTCATTGCTTTAATTTATTAGAGTCTCTAGTTGTAGCTTTGTGTTTGAAACAAATATAGTAGTGATTTAGAACGTAAGCATGGTTCATAGGTTAGAAATCACCAATGAATATCTCGTTGACCCACAGAATAACGAGGTAGGCAGTAGGTGGTGACGGCCCTATCTGTCCATAGTAATCCTCCACGTTCGGCTATGCTTCAGGCTCTTGGAGGGAGTCGTCCTAGTGTTGCTAGGGGTAACCCGTGGCCAAAGCAAGCAACTTCCACAAATTCCTTTGAATTAGAATTAATACTTTGAATTCCTCTATGTTCCTTACCAACCAAACAACTTTGTGTCCTTGGGTGAATTAGTTCGTAAGAATAGCACACACGTTCCTTGGATTCGATACCCTTAGGAATACTGCTCAAGGGGAAGTACTACATGACAGTTTTCGTGCGCTTGTGGATTTGTATCTATGATGTAAGAAGTGTCAACACTTCTGTGCCTTGTTCGTCCGACTTGTTTTCGTCAAGTCTTTCTCATCGAGTTTCTGGGTTTCCCGACCTTTCTTAGGTGTTTTGATCGTAACTCACATTTTACATATCCAATTCACGTTATTCTTTTTGTGTTGTCATCACAACTCAATACTCTATCATCTATGAAAATTTTGTGGTCATTAGATTTATGGTTTGTGTGTTGCACGAGTTTCTTTGCAGCATAGCAGATCTGTTTGCTCTTTGATAGAGCAAATTGACCTTTGCTCAGGTTTTTGGTCATAACTTGACTTTTACTCGATGTTTTCTCATGATTCTTGTTGTTGTGTTCGTGACTTGATTCTCTATAATCTACACTGATTTGTCACATTTTGAACACGTAGGAAACATTCGTACACACGGTTTCTCTATCAGATTGATTTTCTACCGAGGAGATTATGTTGCTTTCCTTGAAAAGTTTTAATGTACCATTCACCACCCTCTAATAGCTTTTCATGTGCTCTTCGATCCTACAATTGGTATCAGAGCCATGAGCTCTAATCTTTGTGATTTGCACATGTTTTTACTAATCGACATGGAGAAGTACTCTGCAAAACCTTGTGTGTTCAATGGCATTAATTTTTTAGGTTTGGAAGGCGCGTACGGAGGCTTACATACAAGCACAGGGCTTTGCCATCTGGGAAAAGGTCTCCAAGCGCTTTGTAATTCCATCAAACAATGAAGTCACAGCTGCCAACACGAATGACATTGATAACAATAACAAGGCACGGAACTTGATCATACAAGGATTGACATAAAGCTACTTCGATTGTGTTACACACCTTCGATCTGCGTATGACATGTGGAAAGCACTATGCGACTACCACAAAGGCTCCAATATGATCAAGGAGGTACATCAAGACATGTTCAATAAAGAGTACATGCATTTTAAGATGCAACCCATTGAGTCAATCGATGACTTCTTTGCTTGCTTTAATAAAATTCTTAGCAACCTGCGTAGCGTCGATGTTAATTTTTCAGATGCTGAAAATGCTAGGCAATTATTAGGTTCATTAGACATGTAAATTTGGGAGATGATAGTTACATCTATTCATGAATCCACCGTCATTATTACACTTACATTAGATGTATTATATTCCAAGTTAAAAACTCATAAACTTGACATTATATCACGGAAAAATCCCAACAAGTCTCTTGCATTGTTTCACAACATGACATGCCTAGTTCTAGTCCATCTTCATCTTGCATTGTTTCACAACATGACATGCCTAGTTCTAGTCCATCTTCATCATGTGGTACACTTTCTTTGCTGTCTTCTCTAACCCTTGAATAGATTGAAGAATTTCCAGATGAGGAGCTAACACTTCTCTCCACTCTGTTACAAGGACGGGCCGTTACAAGTTGGCCTGGCCCGACATGTGGCCTCGGCAGTTACTATATTGATACACATTTGGTGTGCTTAATTACCCTTAATGATCGAATTACGGGCTTTGACAGCATCGTTACTGGTAATTAAGGTCATCTGATCGTGTGTCATTAATATAGTATTAATGACACTTAATCGGGTCTTGAAGTCCTTGATTCCCCTTTGAAGATCCGGAGCCGTTGTGGAGTCTACCGGAGGTTTGAGGCTGAAGATCCGACGGTTGGACATGTGGCAGCTCCGAAGCATGCTGTGAGGAACATATAGGTCCGGTGCTACCAGACACGTGTCAATTCCGGAGCTTCCCTCGATCTGGGGTTAGGTCTGGGGGTGCCGTTATGGTACATAGCCCGGAGCTTCCCCCTTGTGGGCGGTAGCTCCGGTTTGATGGTACATGTGGCGACCCTGGGACTAACCATATTGGGGAAGCGGGTCCGGTTATGTCTGACATGTGGGCCTCTGAAGGTCTTCAAATCAAGTAGATGACATTTCCTTGAGATCTTTGCAATCTCAAGGGGTACACGGAACCCAGGGACCGACAGTGGCCCCCTAGGCCCACCTCTGGGGAAGACCCCTTAGGTGAAGTCATTCCTCCAGAGGTGGGTCCATCCTTCGACTTTTGAGCCGAGTCTTCAAAGTCTTCAGATGTGCCGTTGGCGATAGTTTTGGAGTTAAATCCTTGCTGCGTGGCACATCCTGGGTGCGGCAAATGAGATCTTTGGCGTGCGGATCTCACGCAATTGAAGGTCGCCGGTTCCCGATACGAAAATCGTATCAGTTCCACGCGCCTTGTCAGGCTGCCGCCTTTGGGCTTCCCGCCTTCCATGATGACAACCGTTCACCTGGTTAAGAACCTCGACTTGATCGTCGGGGTGGTCCCGGGCCCTCTTGTCATCGGCAGGGTGAAATTTTTGAGTAGTATCTTCGACTTCCCTGCAGTTTCCATCCAAGCGTTGCGAGGGCTTACTTAAGAAGGAAAGCGCACACTGTCTGGGGTTCTTTTTGCCTCTCATCTGATCTTGTGCTCAAACTCCCACTTGTGCTTGCTCTTCCTCTCTTGCCTCGCTGTGCCGCGATGGAGTTGGGTCTCCGCGAGAGCCGCTTGAAGACTGAAGGTGACCTGAAGAAGGTCTGGGCCCTCATGGGGTGGTCCCCGGACTTCTTCAACCGCCTGGTCCGCGCCGGGGGAGAGCTCCCGTTCGAGAAGGAGCACGCCGGCGAGATGGTGTACTTCTCTTCGTACGCCATGGTGGGTTGATCCCACCTTTTTCCTCCTTTTTCGTGATGCTGCTAGAATTCTATGGTCTGCAGCTGTACCACCTTGGCCCCCACTCCATTCTTCTAGTGTATGTCTTCGTCCACTTCCGCGAAATGTGGGTGGGCATCCCCCCTGCATTGAGCTTTTCCGGACCTTCTTCACGGTCCAAACCACCGGTAGGAGTAATGAGTACCTTGGCTTCTACTACTTCGTGAAGCGCAAGAAGTGCCCATTCAAGTACCTCTGGTCATTTCCCTCTAGAAAGTGGGATGATTGGAAGAAGGACTGGATAGTCATCCGAGTGGAGGAGCACGAGAAGCTGGAGCTGCCCGAAGGCCTCCCCAACATCGACACTGCAGTCTGGAGTGAAGCTCCGGTGTTGTCGGATGCCTTCAACCCTGCTCTGACCAGGATCCGCCAGTGTGTGGAGGGAGGATTAACTCCTCAGGCGGTATTTTGCAATTTCCTGGTCAACAGGTGGGCACCGCTGAAGAGGAGAGAAAAACTCGCTTGGGCCCTCAACAGTGTGATGGACGACGACCGGGTCGTGACCAGACTGAAGTCCAACATGGAGGGGGCGACCTTGGAGTTTCACCTCAAGAAGTTCCAGCACGGCATCGACGTTGCGGGTGATGACTTGACCCCGCCACCAGCTTTCCTCCCTCTGAACATGGAAGTAGAGTTCAGCAGGGAGCTCCGGCGGACGATGCCGGTGCTTGACGACCTTGGTGTCGTTGAGAGAAGATCGACCTCCAGGGTGGTGATCCCTGGGGCTTCTGAAGGTGGCTCCGACCCTACCCCGAAGGCAAGGACCGATGTCGTCGGCAAGGGCAAGGAGCCGGCGGACGAACCTTCGAGCCGGAAGAGGAAGTTGAAGCATGCCGACAGAAGGTCCGTCATGCCTGCATCCTCTGCAGCAGCTCCTTCTCCCCAGAGGGGGAGGTCTTCTACAACTGCAGTGGTTGTACCTGTAGCAGCGTCTTCCCGGGGTGCTAGCTCCGGGCATGTGACTCCAGCACCAGGGCCAGTTGAGGCCTCTGGGTTCGGAGGTCCTTCCTGGTCGAGGGGGGACCCGACTAAGGAAATGCCCGCGGCTGCAACAAGTTCCAAGGGGCCTTCCGGAGCTACCACGCCGGCGGCGGCTATGGTCAGCCCAGAACGCTCGGGAAAGAGATTTCGTGCAAGCTGGTGCAGAAGCTTTCCGAGGTAATTTTTAATCTTTACCTCAGACAGTTGTTTTGTTGTAGTGATTGTTTTTTAAGTTTCTTCATCCATCATCTGCAGCGTCCCCAAGAAGAGGAGTGAGGCTTCGCCCTCAGCCACAGCGGCTGAAGCTATGAGGGCGGAGGCTTCTGCTCCTGTCCCGGTGCCGCCCCAAGTGGTGGCGGAAGCTGCAGCAGCTCCGGCGCCAGCTGTCGTGGTCATGGACCTCGACTCATCTCCCGATACTCCAGTGGTAGCGTCGGACCACGGGAGAGAAGATGCACCAGCAGCACCTGTCCCGGAGGTTGAAGCCCCGGGTCTTGATGCTGAGATGTTAGAAACTCCGGCTGTTGAGCCGGAGGAAGCAGTGATTCCGGCCCCAGAGCCGGAAATTGTCGAAGCCCCAGCGGTTGAGCCGGATGTTATTGAAGCCCCGACGAGTAAGCCGGATGTTGAGGAAGTCCCGGTGGGTGAGCCGGCTACCTCCGAAGCTCCAGCCTTAGAGTCGGTCGCCACTGAAGCTCCGGCTGCAGAGCGGTTGCGGTTGAAGACCTTCCGGCACCTGAGCCAGTTGAGGTTGAAGCTCCGGCCTCAGGGCCGGTTGTTGCGGAGGTATCAGCACTCGAACCCATGGTGGTCGAGGTGCCAACACCCGAGCCACCAGCGGAGGAGGAGCCCAGGCCGGAGCCTGAAGTTGCCCCTACTCCGGAAGTGATGACGGCGGAGGTACCTGCTACTGGGCTAGGGTGCCCAGATGAAGTCGCTGGCCCCCTGCCCGAGGGGGCAAATGAAGACCTGGCGGCAGGGCCTTCGGAACCACTTCCGGAGGTCGGAACTTCTTCTGCGGGACCCTCCTTGGAGGCGACTGAGGCTATCCTGGAGGATAGCCCTAGTGCCGTGGAGGCTCAGGGGACCACTCTTGTGGAGTGGGACCCAGTTTTTGTAAATGAGAACCCGCTAGAACCAGCGGAGGAGACCCCAGCAGGTCCGGACCCTATTCCCCCGTCGTTGTCCATTCACAACACTTGCTCCAGTCTGCTTCAAGTCCAGCTGGCGTTCTACCACGACAGCAAGGCCCTTGAAGAGGAGCGCCAAACCCTTAGGAGGTGGCGTAACTGGCTCTACTTCGAGACCAAGCTGGCGCAGTCGAGGCTGGCAGACGACAAGGAGTGGACCAAACAGGAGAAGGTCCGCCTGGAATACTGGGGCAAATTATTGGATGATAGGGAGAGCTTGACTCGTGCCCTCGACGCTCAATCCCGGGCCATTTATGAGCAGACCAAGGCAGCTAATAGTGTGGCTGATGATCGCCAAGAAAGGCTTGAAGCCATTAACACTACTCTCATCAAGCGTCGGGAGGCACTTGAGGAGAGGGAGAAGAGGCTCGAAGACGAAGAGCAAAAAATCCTAGAGCTGCGGGATGACGTCTTGAAGAGGGAAGAGGAGCTCGCCGAAAAGGTGGCTCTAGCTGACAAGGGCCTCGAGGAACGCGCCAAGAAATTGGAGGAGCGTTGCGTTGAGGAGGAGGAGAAGGCCTGGGTGCGAGGGCAGGAACTCTACCTGCAAGAGTGTGCCATCGCTGCCAGGGAGAAGAAAGTGTGGGGCAGGGAGAAGGACCTGGTTGACCGCATGAACAAGATCTACCTCCGAGAGGAGGAGCTCGGAAAACTCGAGAAGCGGGTTGCTGAAAAGATTCAACAAAATGCCAAAGAGGTTGAGCGCCTTGCTCGCGAGAATTCTGAACTGGCGGCGGCCAAAAGATCCTTGGAGGAAAGATCCTTGGAGGAACTGAAGGGCTTGAGGGTTGCGGACTCCCTACAGGTTTGGGAGTTCCTGAGCAAAGCCAACGACGCGCTGACACCGATGGGCTTCAGTACTGTGCGTCCGGATGATCCGGAGCCGGAGCCGGACCTAGCGTTGCAGGCGTTGAGCTCGGCGGGTAGCAAACTCTCCAAGGTGGGTGACGTCATCGCAGACCAGTTGGAGGTTGAGGGGAAGTCCCTGGTGAAGAACGTCGTAGAGTATGTGCTGACGTGCTACACCAGCCAGGATCCCCAATTTCCTCTGGACCCGGTGCTTGAAGGTCTCATCGAAGGAGAAGGTGAAGCCACCCGAGCCAACGTGTCGGAGATTGCTCAGAAGGTCGCCCAGTTCTTCCAGAGGGTCTAGGACCATCTCTGTAGCTCCCACTTGTATTCTCTCTTTTTCTTCCCCAATTTTGTAATCCCTTGTCTCCAGATGAATGAAATCCAAATTTTTGTGAATTTCATTTTTTGTCTTCAACACTTTTGTCTTCACTTGGCCCCCTGGTAGATGTACACAATTTGATTGTGAACATGTACCAGGAGGATATTGTGTTTTGTTGAAGACTCGTTTGCTTCGAACTTGTAGAGTGTAGGTCCGAAGTCCTCGATAGTGAAGGCCTCCTGATGATCACGTCAATTGGATATGTAAAACTCGAGTTATGATAAAACCACCAACGAAAGGTAGTGTTGTCCAGAAACTCGACGACTAAAACTTGTCTGGAACAAGTCGGACGAACAAGGCACAAAAGTTCCTTCAAACTACGAATTTTATTCAATGGAACACAAGAGAAACAGCCCCAAAGTCGTGCACCACGAGCTCTGGCCTCCCTTGCTTATATAACCAGCTCGAAAGCCAACTCAACTCAAATCAGGACTCTAATCCTACTCCGTTCACGAATCGAAACTTTCCATAACTGCTTAAGACTCTTCTATACTCATATAGAAGCAATCTTAAGACTTCCAAACACCTTAGGAACATATCCCACATTCCTAAAACAACTCAAATTCGTGACCTACACGAAATCCTCTCATAACCAATTCAAAACATTCCATATTTGAATCAAACCCGACTCTGCCGCAGCCAAAGTCATCAACTGATACGATCCGATCCTTCCAACCAGATCTTCCCATTCATAAACCATATTCGGAACCATGTTGCCATGTCATGCACCACATTCATACGTGCAAACACATTCCTTCGACGTCCAGTAACCTTCATATGCACTGCAATTGATTCAATCATCCTACGCGACCTCCTGACCCGCTCAACCACAATTCCTCCTCAATGTGGTAGTTGGAACCTCATCTCCTCCCTGAGACTAGTCCAAAGGATCCTGTCACCAGCCATGACTTGAACTCAAGCAACACCTGCACATGAACAAACAACCAATCCGTACGAGCCCAAGTCCGCAACTTGACTCAAGTCAGTTCCAAACACAACACCTTACGTGAGCACCTCCATAAGCATGTTGCAAAACCATAGTAAAACGATATCAGCCATATCAACCAAAACGCGCCAAAAACTTAGCAAATGGATACTAAGCAATCTTTCCAACAATGTAAAGCAAGTTCGAAACATTACAAGATAAAAGAAGGAACATTGCGATCAAGCTCCAAACCTAGCCAAAGCTAACTGGAGCTTGAGCCGAAGCTTACCAAAGCTAGTACAACCTAGCGCCGGAGCTTATCAAAACTAGCACAACCTAGCGTTGGGGCTTACCAAAGCTAGTATAACCTAGCGCCGGAGCTTACCGAATCTAGTCGGACCTAGTCATCCCAAAAGTTGGAGCTAGAGAAACATGTTTTGAGCTTAACAAAGACATGCCGGAGCTATCAAAGACACGCCGGAGCTATCAAAGACACGCCGGAGCTACCAAAGACATGCCGGAGCTAAAGACAAAGCTCGTCGGAGCTACCCAAAAACATGTCGGATCTAGACAAAGAAAGTCGGACCTATTGTTGGACCTTGCAGAAGCTCGAAGCTAGAGTCAGACCTTGCTAAAAAGATGTTATGGCAGGATTCAAAACTTTTATTGTCAAAACCAATGTGTTCAGCACATATAGGTCTCACAATCTCCCCCTTGATGAATGCATTGGCAACACCACTTAAAATTCGAACATTGGGCTATTCACATTAAAAGTTTTGAAAACAATTTCTCCCCCTTTGTAAAACAGAAATAAAATAAGAAGAAAAACAAATTCTTCCACCGAGAAGAATCATGCCAAAACAATTGTGAATATGTGCAATGTGTAATCAATTTCTCCCCCTTGCATACTTATCTTTAAAAAATCACATATTATCTCTCTCCCTTTGACAATGTATTCAACAAGGTTTATAAGATGAATTTTAATTGTTATGAGCATATTATAACATATACATATAAAACAAAGCTCATCCAAGTCATACTATCAAGTAACTTATACTATCACATCAATGAAATACATAAAGTAGTGTAAGCCATGCTAGAGATCAAATGTAATTTCCAATTTAGAAAGTCATGATCTCACAAACTTAACTATTTCAAAACCTGAGAGCATAACATTTGTTGCTACATTTTATTACTTTTCAAAGCACAAATTTAGATCATATGATATTTGCAAGAGATTATATGTGCATCTGCCTTATTCTAACCAACCAAGCAAGCCTATGTCATTTGACAATCAGAAGCTTAAGGACATGGTTTTAGTCACACACAACTTCTTCGAATTTCATATCTAAGTGCAATGATAAGCCAATTCAAAAGAAGAAGTGCGATGCATGCATATTCTCTTGATCTTTTCTCAACTTATATTTATTCACAAAAACTCAACATGTGAGTTGATTACTTTATTAATTCTTTATGACTAAAAACACTTGTGAGCATGCACCAAGTTTAAAATAGCAAGAAAGTTCAACCATGACCAGATTTAGTATAAGTAATTATTCCAATTACTAAACATGGCAAAAACTACAAAATGTATAACACGAGTAATGTAGTAAGAACTTTTAGTATGTAAAAGGAATCACAAAGTCATATATATATGAAATACTATGCTCATATTATTTTAATTTCAGATTCACACATAGACTTCCCAAGTTTCAAAACTCCCCCTCAATTTATGCCATGAGGATGCATAACCCCTATTTCACTACGAATGTAACAAAAACGAGTGAAATCCAAAGGCTTTGTAAAAATGTCAGCCAATTGTTGTTCAATATCTACATGGTGAAGCACAATGTTTCCTTTTTCAACATTATCACAGAGAAAGTGATACCTAATATCAATGTGCTTAGTTCTAGAATGTTGCACAGGGTTTTTAGCAATGCAAATGGCACTAGTGTTATCACAAAACAGTGGAACACTATCTAGATCAACCTCATAGTCTTTAAGTGTTTGAACAATCCAAAGAATTTGTGAGCAAGCACTAGCAGCAGCTACATATTCAGATTCGGTTGTGGATTGTGCAACTGAATTTTGTTTTCTAGAAGATCAAGCAACAAGTGAATTACCAAGAAAATGACAAGCACCAGAAGTATTTTTCCTATCAATCCTACGACCTCAAAAATCAGCATCGGAAAAAGCTTTCAAAGTAACGGTTGAGGAAGAAGGAAGAAAAATGTCAAATTCTTGAGTTCATGTAAGTACCTGAGAATCCCTTTGACAGCTTGACGATGTGAAGCACGTGGGGAGGCTTGAAACCGTGCACAAAGACATACGCTGAATTCTATGTCCGGTCTTGATGCCGTGAGGTACAAAAGTGATCCGATCATGCTTCTATATTCTTTTTGATCCACGGGTTCACCATCTTTATCAAGTTCAAGTGTTGTTCTTATTCCCATTGGTGTCCGAAGAGGCTTGCTTTTGTCCATGTTGAAGCGCCTTAGGAGGTCTTTTGTATACTTCGTTTGATGCACAAAGGTACCCTCCTTGGTTTGCTTGATTTGCAGCCCCAAAAGTATGTGAGTTCTCCCATCATACTCATCTCAAATTCTGAACTCATCATAGCTGAAAACTTGGACACAGGATCATGAGAAGCACAACCAAATATAATATCATCCACATACACTTGAACAAATAATGAGTCATTGCCATGCTTAAGCACAAAAAGAGTTTTATCAAACTTGCCCATGGTAAACCCCTTTTCAAGTAAGAATGTTTTTAACCTATCATACCATGCTCTAGGGGCTTGTTTGAGACTGTACAAGGCTTTGGACAGTTTGTAAACATGATTAGGAAAATCTGAATTTTCAAAACCCGGTGGTTGTTTGACATAAACCTCTTCATGTATGTAGCCATTGAGAAAAGCACTTTTAACATCCATTTGATATAGCTTAAAACCTTTAGATGCAGCAAAAGCTAACAAAATTCTTATGGCTTCTAATCTAGCAACAGGAGCAAAAGTTTCATCAAAATCTAGACCTTCAACTTGACTGAAACCTTGATCAACCAACCTAGCCTTATTCCTAACGACAACCTCATCCTCACTTTGTTTATTTTTAAACACTCATTTAGTTCCAATTAAAGTGTGATCTTGAGGAGGAGGTACAAGTTTCCAAACATTATTTCTTTCAAAATTTTCTAACTCTTCTTGCATGGCAATAATCCAAGATTCATTAGTGAGTGTGTGTGATATATCTTTGGGTTCAAAAGAAGCAACAAAAGCAGAATGAGCATGAGAGTTTGGATCGCAAAACCTGGACCATGTAACTCGTTCATGCAAGTTTCCAATAATCTGTTGTGGAGGATGAATTTTGAGAACCCGGAGGAGAGTGGACACTTCACAAGCTTCTTCTTCTCCATGTTCATCACAAATCGATGAGCTTGTGACTTGAGGAGGATCTGGACCAGCAACGGTGGTCGTCAGTGCTGGTTGTGAATCAAAATCAAGAGCTCAAACAATGTCATTAGCTGCTAAATTTTCGAGCAGCGGCTCTACCTCTTCCTCATCTTCAACGAAAATGCTCTCTCCCTGCGGATATAGATCTGGACCTGCAATGTTTGAGCTAGTACCTGGGCTAGATTCATTAAAAGACACTTCACAAGTCTCCACAATTTTTTTAGTGTCAAGTAAAAGCGCACGGTAGCCTCCAGTATGAGTTGGATAACCAAGAAACATGTCATCAATGGATCTAGGTTCAAATTTATCAAGATTACCATGTTTCTTAACAAAGCATTTGCAACCAAAGACCCGAAAGTGCGTAACACTAGGCCTATGTTCAAACCGGAGCTCATATGGTGTTTTACCTAGCTTAGCGCACAAGAAAACATGATTTGAGACATAACAAACGGTTGCAATCGCACCAACCCAAAATTTCCTAGAAGTTTGATATTCATCACGCATAGTCCTAGCCATCTCAACTAAGGTTCTGTTCTTTCTTTCTACAACACCGTTTTGTTGAGGTACATATGGTGAAGAAAATTGATGATCTATTCCATTTTCAACACAAAAGTGATCAAAAGATTGATTTTAAATTCCGTTCCGTTATCACTTCTAATTGCTTTTAAAGATCTTGGGTGATCAATTGATAATCTAAGAAATAAAGTTCTAAAGTGACTAAAAGCTTCATTCTTAGATGCCATAAAGTAAACCCAAGAGTGTCTAGAATAATCATCAACAATCACAAGAACATACCATTTACCTCCGAAAGATTGAACACGTGAAGGTCCTACGGTGTCAAGGTGCAAATGTTGACCCGATTCAGTTGTCATGATCATTGTGAGAGGAGTATGTGAACCTGCAACCATCTTAGCATGTCTACAAGAAGAGCACACAATTTATTTGTCCCCTTTAAGCTTAGGCAGCCCACGTATGCGATCAAGAGCACTAACACGCGTGAGATGATCAAAGCCTACGTGACCAAGTCTACGATGCCAAAAATATAGGTCTTTGGAATCATTAGCAACTAGACACCTATGCTTAGAGGAAGACATACCAAAATCAGCTTTGAAAACTCTTCCAAACCGAGACATGTTAAAATAAGCTCACTATTTGAACCTACAACTTTGCAGCAGTTTTTATTGAAAATAATTTCCAGATTTTCATCTAACAATTGTGAAACATAAAGCAAATTGTATTTCAAAATTTTGACAAGTGCCACATCCTTCAAAGTGTAGTGATCATTTACTCTAACTGAACCCTTAGCAATTATAGGAGTTGAAGAATTATCGGCAAAAGTAATATTTTCTACACGTGACACAAAAGAGAGGGAGGAGAACCAATCTTTGTTACCGGTCATGTGGCTTGAGCAACCTGAATCCACAATCCAAATGTTCTCCTTCCTCAAACGTGTAACCTATATAGAAGCATAATGCGTCAATGACTCAATACTGGGGTTAGTCAAAAGGCATTTAGGTATGCAGTACTGAGTCACACGACGTGCAGCAGGAAAAACACGCGAAAGCTGAGATAAAACAGCAAGTTTACGAGTCAAAGTTTGAGGTTTTTTACTCTTAACTACTGACCTATAAGATGTTACTTGAGTAGCACAAAAATAAGTAGCTCCGAAGGCAAAAACAGAAGGTCTAGGGGTAAACTTTGAATGTTTATG
Source organism: Tuctoria greenei (assembly GCA_036927565.1). Taxonomy (NCBI): domain Eukaryota; kingdom Viridiplantae; phylum Streptophyta; class Magnoliopsida; order Poales; family Poaceae; genus Tuctoria; species Tuctoria greenei. The sequence goes on from JAYESD010000006.1 coordinate 125,219,133, forward strand.
ATTCATAACTGCAGGTTGCATGTTCCTGGCTTTCGGCTTAATATGTGCAGCAAATTTTGCATGAAAGTTATGAGATCTAGCAATCATTCTTTCCCTTTTCTCTTGTTTAGCAAGTCTATAACAAAAATCTATGATATGACCATCTCTACAACAGTATGTACAATGAAATTTAACTTTGTGTTCATGTTTAGATGAGCAAGCAACATTTTTATTTGAAACCGAATGAGACAACACTCCTGTAGATTTGAAAACCACTTCTTTTTGTTTAGGAACTGTTTGAATCAAACCACTTCCTAATGACTTTACAATTTTAGGTGGATGTGCCTTAGCATGAGCATAAGAATCAAAACCTAAACCAGTTTTATCATTGCAAGACTTGGAAGAATTCAGCAGCGAGTTTATGTTCTAATTCCCATTACAAAACCGATCTAATGTCTTATGCATGTTATCAAGTTTATTGGACAGACGAAGGCAATTTTCACATGAATTTTTTCCTTTTAATTTGCAATTGGAACAATATTTAACTTCATGAGAACGTAAAGCATTATTCAATATTGAAATTTCATTCATAGCATCTTTTAGTTTCTTTTCAAGATCATCACAACTAGAACAATGCAAATCAATTGTAGAACAAGAAGCATCTTTTAAGTTTCCAATGTCAAGTGAAGCAAGCTTTTAGTTCTTTTCAATTTCAAGTTCAAGTCTATCTAGAGTAGAGGAATGTGCAGTTCTCAATGTGGACAATTGTTCATAGATTAAATCACACGAGGGACAAGAACCATCACTAGGAATCAAGGTTTTCAAATGGTTGATTTCAGATTCTAGTGATTCAATTTTAGCAGCATTATCCCTAAGTTTTTTGTCCTTTTTCTTAACAATAATAGTTGCATGAGAAATTGCATCACACATTTTATTACAGGTAGAACATACCTCATCATCGTCACTGTTGTGTTCTGCATCCTCCTGACTTGATCTTGATCTTGTTTTGCCCGCCATGAAGCATAAGTTGGCCAAATCATCTTCATCTTCATCACTTCCAATGTCCACATCGCTTGAGCCAAGTTACTGGAGTGCGGAGATAAAACTGTTCACCAGTTGGTGGCCTGTAAAGCCCTTCTTCTTCTTCTTATCATTTGTTGAGGAGTGCTTCATCCTTGACTGTTTTTCTTCTCGGGAAGTAGAACATGAAAGGTTAGGGTATTCTGTACGAAAGTGTCCTGTCTTACCACATTCGAAGCATCGTTGAGGTCCGGAGCTTCCTCTCCTTCTAGTTCTCACATTTTGCAATGCTTTTGAGAACCTAGTAGAGAGAAGTGCTAGCTCCACCTCTGGAAATTCCTCGATCTGCTCCAGGGTTAGTGAGGACAACAAAGCAAGAGTATTGCAAGATGATGATTGGCCGGAGCTAGGCATATCACATTGTGAGACAAATGCAATAGACTTATTTGGGTTCTTACGTGATAAGATGTCAATTTCATGAGTTTTGAGTTTAGAGTAAAGCACATCTAAAGTAAGCGTACTCATGACAGTAGATTCACAAATAGATGTAACTTTCATCTCCCAGATTGACATGTCTAATGCACTAAGAAGTTGCCTAGCATTTTTAGCATCAGACAAATTAACGTTGACACTATGCAAGTTACTGAGAATTTTGTTAAAGCGAGCAAAGAGATCATCGATGGACTCACTGGGTTGCATCTCAAAGCGCATGTATTCTTTCTTGAACATGTATTGACTTACCTCCTTGATTGTGCTGGATCCTTTGTGATAGTCACAAAGTGCTCTCCATACATCGTATGCCGATCGGAGATGTGCAACGCGGTCGAAGTCGCTCTGAGTGAGTCCTTGGATGATCAAGTTTCTGGCTTTGTTGTTGTTGTCGACGTCCCGTAGGTTTGTAGCCATAACTTGATAGTTAGGTGGCACTTCGTAAAGTTTGTACACCTTCTCCCATATTGCAAAGCCTTGCGCCTGGATGAAATCCTTCATGCGTGCCTTCCAAACCTGAAAATCAATACCAGCAAACACACAAGGTTTGGCGGAGTATTTCTCCATGATGATTAGTCAAAAACACGTGCAAATCATAATGATTGGAGCATCGTGGCTCTGATACCAATTGTAGGATCGAAGAGCACGTGAAAAGCTACCATAGGGGGGGTGAATGGTAGCTTTGAAAATCTTACACGGCGGAAACAATTAAATCCCAACCCGTTCGGCAGGAAAACGATTTGTTAGAGAAATCGTGAGTGAAACTAATCTAAACGTGTTTCACTGTGACAAAAGTGATATATATCAGATAGAATCAAGTCACGAAGAAAACACAAGAAGGATCACTCAAATCCGTCAAGAGAAACTCGAGTTATGATCGAAAGATCGAACAAAGGTCAATCTGTCCTACCCGAGAAAAACAATTATGAAACGCTACAAAGAAACTCGTGTAGATCAGAAACCACAAATCCAATGACTGTGAAATTTTGAGAGATGATAGATAATCAAGTTGTGAAGACAACCCAAAAAGAATCACATCAATTGGTCTGTAAAACTCGAGTTATGATAAAACCACCGACGAAAGATAGTGTTGTCCAGAAACTCGATGAGTAAAACTTGTTTGGAACAATTTGGACGAACAAGGCATAAAAGTTCCTTCAAACTACGAATTTTATTCAATAGAACATAAGAGAAACAGCCCCAAAGTCGTGCACCACGAGCTCTGGCCTCCCTTGCTTATATAACCAGCTCCAAAGCCAACTCAACTCAAATCAGTACTCTAATCCTACTCCGTTCACGAATCGAAACTTTCCATAACTGCTAAGACTCTTCTATACGCAGATAGAAGCGATCTTAAGACTTCCAAACACCTTAGGAACGTATTCCACATTCCTAAAACAACTCAAATTCATGACCCACACAAAATCCTATCATAACCAACTCAAAACATTCCATATTTGAATCAAACCCGACTCCGCTGCAGCCAAAGTCATCAACCGATACGATCCGATCCTACCAACCAGATCTTCCCATCCATAAACCATCTTCGGAACCATGTTGCCACGTCATGCACCGCATGCATACGTGCAAACACCTTCCTTCGACGTCCAATAACCTTCATATGCATTGCCCTTGATTCAATCATCCTACGCGACCTCCTGACCCGCTCAACCACAATTCATCCTAAATTTGGTTGTTGGAACCTCATCTCCTCCCTAAGACTAGTCCAAAGGATCCTGTCACCATCCATGACTTGAACTCAAGCAACACCTGCACATGAACAAACAACCAATCCATACGATCCCAATTCCGCGACTTGACACAAGTCAATTCTGAAACCAACACCTTACGTGAGCACCTCACATAAGCATGTTGCAAAACCGTAGTAAAACAATATCAGCCATATCAACCAAAACGCGCCAAAACTTAGTAAATGGATACTAAGAAATCTTTCCAACAATGTAAAGCAAGTTTGAAACATTGTAAGATAAAAGCAGGAACATTGCGATCAAGCTCCGAACCTAGCCAAAGCTAACCGGAGCTTGAGCCGGATCTTACCAAAGCTAGTACAACCTAGCACCAGAGCTTATCAAAACTAGCACAACCTAGCACTGGGGCTTACCAGAGCTAGTATAACCTAGATCCGAAGCTTACCAAAGCTAGTCGGACCTTGTCATCCCAAAAGTCGGAGCTAGAGAAACATGTTCGGAGCTTAACAAAGACATGCCGGAGCTATCAAAGACATGCCGGAGCTATCAAGGACATACCGAAGCTAAAGACAAAGCTCACCGGAGATATCCAAATACATGTCGGATCTAGACAAAGAAAGTCGGACCTATTGTCGGACCATGCAGAAGCTCGGAGCTAGAGTCGGACCTTGCTAAAAAGATGTTATGGCAGCATTCAAAACTTTTATTGTCAAAACCAATGTATTCAACACAGATAGGTCTCACACTCCCAAGGGGTCCGGACCTTTTTGCTGAGCTTCTTGGAACCTCCCGGAGGGGTCCAGAACTTCTTATTGTTCGACCTGGACCTTGTTAGAAGGGTCCAAATCATCTTGGTCAGCCAGGTGAACCCCCTCAGATGAGTGAGGTTGATTTCCTAGAATTTCGCCTTGAGGTTCCTTGTCTGGGGGCTGGGACCCATACACGCCTTCAGGTAACTCCGGACTCTCCCGAAGGGGTCTTTGGGCTCCTGCAATGGATGTGGCTCCGGTCTTTCCGCGACCAGGACCATGCTGACAACTTCGGTAGTTGCAGAAATGTAAAGCAGTAAAGGCTCACCAGGATTCAGAGCTATTAAGATTGGTAGTGTGGTGAGGAGCTGTTTCAGCTCTTGAAATGCTTTTTCTACTTCTTCAGACCAATGAATGGTCCAGACTTCCTCAAGAGTTTGAAGAAGGGTAGCGCTCGTTCTGCCAGTCTTGAGATGAACCGGTTGAGCGTAGCTAGACATCCAGTTAACTTCTAGACATCCTTGATGTGGGCTGGGGGCCACATATCTTCTATAGTCTTGATCTTCGCCGAATTTGCTTCAATTCCTCAGTGGGTTACCAAGAAACCTAGAAGCTTCCCAGAGCTATCCCCGAAGACACATTTGTGCGGGTTCAGCTTGGTGCGCGTGATGCACAGCTTGTCGAAGACAGCTTGTTAATTGTCAAGGAGTGACTCCTTGTTCTTGATCTTCACGACAATGTCATTGACGTACACCTCCACCAAGTCTCTGATTAGCTCTCCAAATGTTTTGTACATAGCTCGCACAAACGTTGAAGCAGCATTTTTGAGACCAAAGAGCATGGCAGTATAACAATACAATCCATCGACTGTTATGAAGCCAGTATGCTCTTCATCTTCCTTAGACATTTGGATTTGATGATATCCAGAAAATGCATCTAAGAAACACAATAGCTCACACCCGGAGGTGGATTCCACTATCTGATCTATCCTAGGTAGTGGAAATGGATCCTTTGGACATGCCTTATTTAAGGTGGTGTAGTTGATACACATCTGAAGCTTCCCGCCAGCCTTGGGCACCACGGCTGGGTTTGCCAGTCATTTAGGATGAAACACATCTCGGATGAAACCAGCTTCGAGCAACTTCTTGATCTCCTGTCGGATGAAGTTTTGTCGCTCGATTGATTGCTTCTAGGGCTTCTGGTGTACAGGCCGTGCATCAGGATAAATCTTCATATTGTGCTCAAGCACCTCCCTAGGGATCCCAAGCATTTGTGATGGTTGCCAGGCAAACACGTCGACATTAGCCCGGAGAAAAGTGATTAGCGCGTGTTCCTATTTGTTGGTCAGACCTCCCAATATACGGGTAGTCTGAGCAGCATCGGAACCAATTTGGACGACTTTGAAAGGAACATTGGTGTCTCCGCTTGGTTGCACACGAGGTGTGGAGGTAGAGCCTCGATGATGAATGCTCGGTGGGTTCAGAGTTGGCTCCTTACCGGATGCTTCCTCCTGAGCTGTAGCAAGCGCATGGAGTTCCTCCAATGCAGTTATTCCTGTAGTGCGATCTCCACGAATTTGGAGAACGCCTGCAGGTGTTGGCATCTTCAACACTAAGTAGCCATAGTGGGCGGCGGCCATGAACCTGTACAAAGCATGCTTGCCCAAAATGGTGTTGAACGGCAGATTGATCTACGCGACGTCGAAGACCAACTTCACGGTTATGTAGTTCTCCCAAGTACCGAAGGTCACCAGAAGTGTAATGGAACCCAGAGGGGTAATGGACCTCGGACCTACCCCAGAAAAAGGTTGAGAGGGGCAAAGGTCCGAAAGTCGGAGTTGGAGCTTGACAAAAGCTTCAAAGCTTATGAGGTTCAGCCCTGCACCTCCGTCCACCATTACATGGTGGAGTTGGATATTGTTAATGGTCGGAGACACCATCAACGGGAGTTGGCCAGCTCCGATCATGTTGCGTGGGCAATCCGAAGCATCAAAAATGATAGGAGTGTCCATCCACTTCCGATGAGGTTCCGCCCGGGCAGTGGGAGCTACAACGGCCATGTCCCGCCGCATTGTCTTGAGGATGCGGCGAGATGTGATGTCCCAAGAACCACCATAAATAGTGTTTAGGGTCTTTCGATGGTCGTTGTCAGAGATGTCGGAGTCGCTGTCGACGGCGTTGTATACAGCCTTCAAAACCTTCTTGGGGTCCTAAAGGCCTAACTCCTCCTCAGCTGGAGCTTGGTTGACTTTTTACTTTCCTTCCCGTTGACGGAAAGGAGCTTCCTCTTGGTGCTTGTTGTAGCGCTCGACAAGGTTCCGGACCACTCGACATTCATCCAGACTGTGCTTGTCTGTCTTATGGATCGGACACCATACTTTGGAGCTGCCACCATCTTTTGATGATGGTCGAGGTCGTTCCTCAGGGCGTGGCCCCCGGCCACCCGGAGCTACAACAGCTGCAGCAGTAGGTGCGCCGGCCGACGGCTTCTTCTTGTCGTTGGGCTTCTTTTTCTTTTTGCCACCTCCGGATGTAGTGGCTTCAGTCTTGGATGATTTCTTGTTAGCCTACGGAGGGGTTTTGGAGTGCATCTCACGGCCCTCCGCAGCTTTAGCACATTTGTATGCTAGGATGAAGAGTTCCGTGACACTGGTAACTTCTTTGATTGCCAGCTTCTCCAACATATTTTTGTCCCGAACGCCCTGTCTGAATGCAACAATAACAGAGACACTCGAGATGGATGGGATGGTATTACGTACTTGAGAGAATCGCTGGATGAAGGATCGCAGTGACTCTCCCATTTTTTGTTGGACGGCAAAAAGGTCCAGTTCAGTGCCAGGTCGAGTGTATGAACTCCCGAAATTAGCAGTGAACTGTTGGCATCACTCCGCCCAACTGTTGATGGAGTCAGGCGGGAAGCTCATAAACCAAGACCTAGCGGTTCAAGTTAAGGCCACTGGGAAGTAGTTGGCCATCACAGCCTCGTTGCCCCCCGCTGCAAGTATAGCAGTAGAGTAGATTTGGAGAAACTCGGCAGGGTTGATGGTCCCGTCGAATTTCTCCAGAAAATGAGGACGAAACTGCTATGGCCATCTGACCATGCGTAAGTGCATAGCCAAGGCAGAACAGCCTCCCCCTACTCCCTGAGGAGCAGGGTTGTCCCGAGCCTCTCTCCTTTTGCGAGCACGCTCGATATGGACACGACCGTCCTGCTGTCGGTAACAACAATCAAGTTCTAACGACAGGTCATGAGTCGGAATCCTATTGATGGTGTGGGTGCATCGTGCCCCGGAAGGCAGCGAGGTCACCTGCTGAGATGCAGCACAACGTCGGTGTTGTGACATGTGAGAACCAAGTCTTCCATACAAGATCCTATGTTGAGCTGTTGCCTGCCCCGAAGGAGGAGGACCTTGGTTGTTGATGGCATTGGATGCAGCTGCAACCAGATGTTGTACATCACCGCGCCACTACTCCATTGCACCCTGAGGTGCTCCGGGCGCTGGTGGGCGCTCCAACAGAGTTTGCGCAGCAATTAGCGCATTATTGGGGTTGTTATTTGCTGATGATGTGACTAAAACAAGTACCCCATCCTGTTGTCCAGCATTATTTGTTGGGGCAGATGGTGGTGGTGGTGGCATGACGCCCGCCGAGACAATGGCGTCTGCTGGATGTTGCATGTTGGAGGGATTGCCTCTAGCAGGCTGCTCAACATGGTTGCAGTTGGAGGATCGATGATGCAGGGGATTTACGTGGTTCGGGCCGCCTGAGCGTAATACCCTACTCCACGGGGTTTGTGTTGTTGTATTGAGTATCACTAGTATGTGTGGTGCTTGGATCAGATTGTCTTTGTATCGTGCGGCGCGGTCCTTTTATAATCCAAGGATTGACCGTTACAGCGTTTGCCTGGCCCGACATATGGCCCTGGCGTATTTAATAGCCTAATACATTATCTATAAGTATTAAGTGTGGTTGGTTAATAGTGTGATAACGTGCCTTAATGGTTGTGTTATCCCTATTAACAGTGCTCTGATCGTGTGTCATTAATACAACATTAGTTACACGTAATCAAGTTTGGTAACTGCTACTTTAACTGTCCCTTGAATGTCCGTGCTGTTGGAGATCCGCTAGTGTACTCGTTGGTGGTGTAGGTCCGGAGGCTCCACACGTGGCAGCTTCGGAGCTTCCCTCTACCGGGGGTTAGGTCTGGGGTCATTATACACGTGTCGGCACCAGAGCTTCCCTCTGCTGGGGGTTAGGCCTGGGGTTATACACGTGTTGATTGAGGAGCTTCCCCGTGTTGGGAGTTTAGCTCCGGACTTACATTACACATGGCAATCCCAGAGTTACCATATGAGGGATGTGGGTCCGGTGTAGTATGACGTGTGCGGCCTGAGGAGACCTTTAACTTTGTCAGGTGGAACTCTCTTGCACTTCTTGCGGTACCGTGGGATACCCGGTACGCAGGGTACCGACAGAAACCTACGTCTCCGTTAAGGAGTCCACGAAGGACCGGGCCTAACAACCCTAACCTTGCCAAGATGCCTCAAAGGTCAAGTCTTGGATGTTCCACTATTACAAGAGATAACAAACTTCCCCGAATCAATAAATCAAACGAGAAATTACTAGGGCGACGCCTAACCATCTAGGGGATAACCCCAAGAGTAACAAACACGCAATCACAAAGAAACTCATCGAATCAAATGTTGCTCAACTTCCTATGGACTTCTCTTGCTAAGTCTCACAATCACTCCTTCACTCTTCCTCAAAAACTTTGGATTTGGGCTCAAAAGGGTGAATAACAAGGAAGGAGGCTTTCTTGAGGGCTTGAAGCGGCTCTGAGAGTTTCTGTAGGGTTAGGCATTGATTGGGGACAAAATCCACAGCTATTTATACTCCAAAAGTGTTTTTAGCCATTAGGTGATAGCCCACATCGGACAAGTCTAACATAACCTTGGACATGTCCGACCTGCTGACATCAGAGACAGTACGCCTAACCACTTTGATTTGAATCAGCGCAGCAACGCCGTGTTGGACAAGTCCGACTAATCTCGGACAAGTCTGACCAGCAAGGAGAGACTTTCCAACTCATACTAATCCAAGGCACTAAGTCAGAAAAGTCTACCTCGAACATGTCCGACCCACTTCTGACATGTCTGAAATGGAACAGAGACTTTTCGGACTTGTCTGAACCCTATCTTGAACAATTCCGAGTTTCAGTCGCTTAGAAAATTTTCTAACTCAAGTACCTCGGTCATGTACGACCCGCTTCGGACATGTCTGAATACCAACAGAGAGATTCCAAACATGTTTTTCAGTACGTACTCTAAATTACACTGCAATATAGTGTATACAGTATGCTTTACAGTGTGCCATTGCGGACGGTCAAAGTCCAATCGTTATGCCGTTGGAGCATACCCATAAAAATATTATTCATTGTTGGATTATACTCATAATAAGAACATGATCCCCACCTCCTCACCACATAATTATTTGAACCCTAAACATTTTTAAGTTTAAGAAAAGATAGTAAAAAATGTTCATTTTCTTGTTTCATGTGTGTTCTTTGTGAGGATTCCTCTTTCGTGTTTAATGTGTGTCGTCCTCCTAGGGCCACATGGAATGCAGCCCTAGCCGCGAAGAGCCACCGCAAATCTCTCTCTTTCTTATAGAATTTTTGTAGCAAGGGCCGAGGGCAATGCTCCCTGTTCTATAATGCTCCGTCCTTCCCGCATTGGCATACAGATGCGTTAACTCTTCTAGAGAGTAAAGTGGCCTCCTCTTGGATGGACCTGGAACCAGAATAGAGATGCATGGTTTACTCTGTTAACTTGGTGGTCCCATCAGATTTTAAAATAGTCGGTAGTTAGATTACTTCTAAATGTCCCAAAAGATAACAACATACCACAAGGGTTAGGTACACCTTAGCTTGTTCATTGATTCTAATAACAGTAATTTAAAAATATAAATAGTATAGCGACAACGGAGATCAAAATGTAATGCGTTGCAAACTGCACATAGTCGCAGACGAAGAGCGGCAAGCGAGACAAGTTTCTACGCGCCCGTCGCGATACTCTGTGACCGTGTTATGTGTTCGCGCGATGTTCATTCGTCCTCCTCTCCCCAGTCGCCACCGACCCGCGCGGGTTCATTCATACATAGAGCAGGTCTGCCTGCCTTCCATGAACCTGCTCAACCGACGTGTCCCAAGATTCTGGGCAGGGCCGTTTCTGAAGCTTGTACAGCTGCCAGATGCCCCTTCTTCTTTATTGTACAGTAATCTACTGCTCTACAACACAATGATAATGGTGTTCATGGAGTATGCATTAGGTAGGCTGTTGACACCGACACTGACAGTAGTTAACTTTCACAACTTTGCTGCTACAGAAATGCGCTGAATTCCATGGAATTCTGAACATGTATATGTACCAATCCAATATTCCCATAGCTTCCTGCTGACACACTCTTACGTACTGCTTTCATCTAAAAATACTTATCATTTTTTAATTTATTTTTAACTAAAAAGTGATAAATATTTTTGAGATGGAGGAAGTAGCAGGCCATCATGTATGACCGTAAAAAAAACAGATAATACTTTCATAATGTGTTCGGTTGTCTATTCCACATGCGCACAGGGAACGTTGACGCAAAGTTGCAGAGGTGCAAGATTCTGTGCTCAAAGTATTTATCTATGTTCTGTGACAAGCAACCACCACGGCGCCAACTGCAAACGATTTTTTTCTTGAAAGCTCACCAACAGCAAACGATTGATGATGCAGACCTAAGATCTTGCTCACACACTCCAACCAATCTTGAATTGAACCACCGACTTATACTAGATTTACAAGGACAATACAAAACGAAGAAAATAACTAGCAACAACTCCTGTAATTAATAAGGAGGAAGCAAAAGATTGAACAGGAAAGACAAATGGTCCTTGTAAGAATAAGACAGCCGTCCTACTTCCGTATCAAGTCATACACCAGCCTGTAGGGGCCCATGCATGAAAAGCAGCTTGAGAATTCCAGAACTCCAACCAATGCCACTACGCATCTGTGGGGTGGGACGATAATATGCCACAGCCACACGTAATGGGTTCTTGGGTGAGCTGCCACTGTCAAGCTGAAACATTCTGAAGGTTTCGCTCCAACCAATCCATCCACGTTTAGTCTCTTCTTTAGTTTTGCTTCATATTAGGAACGAGAGGATGGAGACGGCAATGACGGCAGCGAGCTGAACGCAGGGAAGCAAGCCGGCCCCGGCCGCCGCGGCGTCCAGGTTGCCCGTGCCCGTCGGTCCCAGACTGCTGCTGCTGCTGCCCATCCCGGTGCCGTTGGTACCCGTGCCGAAGCCCGGGCTCAAGGTGCCCGACGTCCCGCCACCGCCGGTTGTGGTGCCCGTCATCCCAGAAGCGCTGCATCAGCATCAACAGTAGCTAGGAAAATTAGCTCGTCGCCATACATGCACACTGAAGAAGAAAGATAAATGAGAAATAGAACTGTTCATGGCCATAATACGCTGTGCTCATGTCCACAAAAGAGAACGCAGCAACGGTTCTTGTTTAAAAAGGTAGGATCTTCATGATTACTGTAATATGTAAAACAATGCTTATGCTAAAATGTGTCGCTCTCATCATTCCGTCTTTTTTAGCCTACATACATATATATACACATGACGCACATGCAAAGAGAAAGACAGTGTCTAGCCTTTTTTGTTAAGATGGCACACTCAATCTTTTCAGGAAACTATCAGTACAATGAAACTATGATTCGCGTAAAAAAATGAAACTATGGTTCACAAAAAAGGTCAAGAATTTGGATTTCAGACAGTGGCAAGAAATGAAGAAAGCTGTGTGTAAAACATTTCTGTCAACTTCATGTGGAGAAAAGTTTGCGCTACGTTTCAAATTCGGTGGCGATGGATGGGAGCCACCAGAAGCTCGAAGGCAAAGGAAGAGTGACATCACAAGCTTGCGATGTTGCAACGAACTAGTTGGTGAGAATTCAGAAGCAACGTTGACGACTATGGTTGAGCAGCGAGTAGGGGTTGTCAGTAATGTACCTGGCACTTGAAGGGAAAGTGCACCCCGAGAAACCTGGGAGAGACACATCAAAAAAGGCAATGCACAGCACACATGAGAAACCCACGGATCTCAACTTGAAATATCAGTGCGAGAACAATGAATCGCGGAAGAATACATTTTGTGCCCACCAACTACAAGAAAGATTAATTCTTCAACTGACGGAGTACGCAGATGATGAATTGGTGAACATACTTGGGTCGGTGGTGGAGATGGTGGCGGCGCCGCTGAAGTCGCAGGTCGCGCCCTTCGCCTTGTTGTTCTGGTAGTAGCTGTTGGCAGCCCAGGAACAGTGTGAGGCGACGTTGTTGGGGTTGTAGCAGGCGCCACCATCAAGGATGGCGGTGCAGTCCGCTCCGTCCCCGCAGGAGAAGTCGATCGCCTTCTGCAGCGCCGCCGTCGGCTGGTCAGACCGGCACACGCAGAACTCTGATCGTGCCGTGCCCAGAAAATTCAGAAACAGCACGCGACACATTGATAAACGCATTCGGATGCTTGCTTGATCAGAAGGAGAGGAGAGGGGGAATGTGGCTTCCGTACCAGAGGCAACGAGAGTGGATGACACCAGGAGCACGGCGGCCACCAGAAACAACGCCGCCTCCATCGCAGCCGCAGCAGAGCTCACCGGATGAGGGGAGGAGCAGAGCAGCAAAGCAAGGAGCCTTTAGCTTTTCGAGTGGAGCCTTCCAACTCTTTCTGCGGCTGGTGGCCGATTCCTTTCAGGTCCGAGCTGGCTGCCGGCTGTGCCTGTGAGCGATGGTAAGAGCTGGCTGTCCTCTCCGGTTAGTGGGAGCGGAGGAGTGTGGTAGCTTCGCTGGTGGGTCGCGAGTGAGGACAAGGGCGCGCTGCTCTGTACTCGTCTTCTTTGTATGCTCGTGCGCGCGTCGGTTGGTGGATCCTTCTGGCCATTTTTTTCCGGAAATCCTTTTCCAGCTTCTGAAATGAGCCCATTGCTATCTTGGTATTTTACTCGTGCGGCCTCGAAAAAAAAAATTTTTGTTGTAGATTTTGTTAAAATAGCACTTATAGCATTAATTTACTATTAAAATAGCATTATAACATATTTAACTATTTTTTCTTTTTGTTTTTATAACACCCAAAATGACCAAAATACCCTTCTGTTTTTTTTCCTTCTTCCAATCGTTTTTTTCACCCAATCTGTTAACCAAGCGCGCCGCCCATCAGATCTGAATCAATTTACTTTTATTTTGCACAAGTGCAATCAATTGCAATGACCAGGGAGTAAGTGTGCTATTAAGTGTCAGGAGGCGCCGGCCTCTGGTGCAGCATACCATGCAGAGAGGAGGCGCCGGTTTCTGGTGCGGGTGTGGAGGCGAGAGTACCTGGGGCGGGGGCTCACACGCCTGGAGCCGGCGTTGCCTCCCGCGCCTGGGGCCGGCTGCTCGTGGCCGCCTCGCGCGTCCGTACACGGATACACCTGCAGACGGCACCACCTGGAGGCACCGGCAGTTCCGGTGATGGGCGGCGGTGCTTGGTTAACAGATTCGGTGAAACAAAAATACTGGGAGAAGGAAAAAGAACAGGAGGGTATTTTGGTCGCTTTACGTGTCATAAAATTAGAAAAGATAAGAAATAAAAATAGTTAAAATATGTTATAATGCTATTTTAACGGTGTGTTAATGTTATAAGTGCTATTTTAACGAAACTCACGACGAAAGTGTCATTTTGTCGAAACCGCATGATTAGAATGACAAAATAGCAATTGACTCGTTTGAAATATACTTTCCTTTCAGACGACGTGTGTACCGTCGATATTGATTAGCGATTCGTGTGGAATAGAATATATTCTGTCCTAGCCCTATCGTCTTCGACCTGCATCAGACTTTACCGTCATCAGCAGAGGCGTGGCGGCGGGGCGGGCAAGCAGCATGGTGGCACAGGCGATCAAGCAGGACGGCTGCAAACGAGCACGCATCGGCGTGCGAGCTCGCGGCGGGCAGTGCAGGAGCTAGCGGGGCAGCGCGCAGCAGCGCAGAGGTGGCAGTTTGGGCAGTGCGGAGCGCTGCGACGGCAGCGACGCCTGCCGCCAACGGGGAAGAAGGTGATGTAATCTATTACTTCATGTTAATATGTTCTTTGTATGGATTATGTTGATTGTAAAATAATCAAACAAAATAATTTTGTGATTTTCAAACCTATAGAAATTTTGTTATTTTTTGTTAATTGTTAGAGTTAATTGTAATAACAAGGATTAGTGTTTAATAATAGTAATTTAGCTGCTAATTACCCATAGCATGAAATTTTCTTAGATTTCAGTTGCGGAAATATAGAAACAGCTTTTTTCTTCTATACATGCAGGTTCGTGAAGTTACTGGGATCACCTGCAGGAATTGGTGATAGAATCTGGCCTTTTTTTTACTCTATTCTTAAATATTTGTCACTTGTTCGTTCATTTCTGAACTTAACAAATATTTAGTATTTTGGAATCAAAGGAGTATTAGGTACGACATGTGGCCTTTTTACTAATGCTACACGACTATTTGCTCTCCCTGATAGGGTCAACGGTCGACCGGGCTCCTCGTGGACAATGGAACGTGCGCCAAGAGATCGGCTTTGAACAACCATTTTTTTTTTCGAAAGGACGACTTTAAACTCTAGTCAAGCGATCCTTCTCACTTTCAGTTGCTCAAATTACTCGTGGACAATGGACAATACATGATGACCAATGGACAAATAATGCATTATTTGTTTACTCCTTTATTTCATTTTCTAAGATCTCTCTCAGCTGCTCAAGATTTTCAAATGCTCGGTACTTTCAGAAAAAAGGTGTGAAAGTCAGTTTTCATTGCACTAAAAGAGTTCCAATCTTCTTTTTGATTTTTTTAATATCTTGCATGTTTTTACCAAACCGCTAGCTTTATCAAAATTTGGATCGTAGCACCTTAACGAAGCACGTGAAACCCAAGTCATCTTCTGCCCCAAATTGGCTGACCGACCATTTGAAGAATTAAGTGACGTTTAAGGTACATGTTACCAAAATTAATTTGGTAACAAAACCAAAGATGTCTGACCAAATTTGATCGAACTGTCCTTAAAAATATAAATATTTGCCTCATGTATCCCTTTCCCAGGAACGCGACACAGCCACCACCACTGGTAGCAGCAGAGGGGGGCTGCACCTGCGGTGCCCTTGCCCGCCCGTGATGCCACGACCATATGAGGTGGTGGTCGTGATGGTTGAGCTTCGGAGGGAGGACTGCAACCTTATGTGTCGTTGTGCGATCATATTCATTTGGAGGGTTTTGGTGCCGGTGCCTTCTCCGTCATGGTCATCAAGGCTATGGGTGCCACCTACCTGTTCATCCTTTCCGAAAAGCGCTTACCTCAGATGGCAACGACTGCATCGTGGAAGTAAGTGAGGGGTAGATCCATGGCGATCCGAGAGAGTCCAGCGGACGACAGTAGACATGCCACAGATCAGGCTGGAGATTGATACCTTCTGATTTGAAGCCTATGCCATTTCATCATGATTCCAGACTATCACCTCAAATTGGCAAGCGGGTGGTTCAAATCCCCATGAGATAGGGATGGTCCTGGGCCTCCCCTTTGAATGTGCACATCATGTTGGATCGAGGTTGTATGTCATGAAGATGGCCACCAAAGAGGCGGTAGTATGAGTCATTGTTCCTTCTACTAGGTTGTGTCCACTGGAGGGGCGAATATTCCCTCTTAAGTTGCAAACATGAGATTGTTGGGAAATCGGCGGTACGCTAGTCTAGCAACTCTACCGTATCATCCAGGAAACATGTGAATACAGAGGTCATGGATCGTTACCACTAGACGCGCGGCGCAGCGGAACGTAGACGTGCATCAGTGTATGGGGAAGTAGACGATCCCGTTCGTCTCTTCCTTGCCCTCTTCTCAGCAGCAGTAGACGAACGCGTTCGTCGTAGCCGATCAGCGCAGCAGTAGCAGCAGCACCTCTACGGAGTCCACACGTACGGAGAGGAACGCCGTGCGCCGGTGTGCTAGCACCACGCACGGGACAAGGGTCTCAGCATGAGGCCTTCGAGGGGTGGCAGCTAGGGCTATCACATGGTGGGGTCATTAGCCCATAACCCCACCCCTCATATTTATAGGTGTACTAATGGGCTTTTAGGTCGCAGGCCCATTAGTACCCTAATTGCTTATGGATCAAATATCTAATATGCCTTAATCCGAATTGTTATGATTGCCTCTTCGGCACATCACCAATAATCTCCCACTTGCACTAGAGACAATCATCTAGCCAAGATTTTCGATATTCCAACTCCTTAAGTGTGTAACCCGTTAGGTTCATGTGCATTCGGTTGTATATGGAAACCGTTTCCAATCACAAGTCAGTAGAGGTACCTAGCAGGACATACTGACTCTCGAATGTACATAAAGATCATATCGGTCGAACCTATATACATTCAACATGCTAATCCCTTTGCCTCATGATACCAGCCAAGCTCAAGGCGAGATGCGTGCCATCCTTGTGATAGCTCGACCATTCACTCGATCAAATAGTGGATTCATTTCATGACTAACTTGTAGTCACTGTGATTAACCGTTAATCACCTTGGCATGGTCATGCACTTTCAAATCCAACTATCTCGAGGGGCCCAGAGATATCTCTCCTGTTATTAAGGAGGGGCAAATTTCATCTTGATCCGCGCACATCCCATTCTATGTTTCATTATATACCCGAAGACTACTTTTATGACTACCCAGTTACAGAGTAGCGATTGGTAGTCTCAAAGTACATAACTACGCATAGTGAGAAACAATGGCGATCTCAGGTCTAAGGATCTAGCAGGTGTATCACTCAAGACTAACTGATGGCACATATGGAAATAACAATCCCATCAGTGTCTCAGAGTGGGTCAATCCAACACCATGTTCACTAACATGTGTTCACATTATTAATTTGATATCTCCATATCTATGATCCGTGAAACGTGATCATCAATTAATACATGTGCTAGTCTATATACAATCATTATCTCATATAATGATATAGACTAGGGATCATCTGGAGTA
This sequence comes from Tuctoria greenei, assembly GCA_036927565.1. NCBI lineage: Eukaryota > Viridiplantae > Streptophyta > Magnoliopsida > Poales > Poaceae > Tuctoria > Tuctoria greenei. The sequence goes on from JAYESD010000006.1 coordinate 125,236,180, forward strand.
ACATTACTATTAACAAAGAGTTTCACGAACAAGTCACATACTTGATGATCAATGTAAATAATGATTACTCATATAACAATTTATTTAATAGTACATGAACATAGCTGCGACACAAGTCTCCCACTACAAACTATGATCACTAATGTAAGTATCTAATACCCTTAGATCTCGTGTGCGCCTCATGCTTTGATTGTGGAAGAGGCTTTGTCAACGAATCTGCAACATTCAAATCCGTGTGCACCTTGCATATCTTCACATCACCTCGGTCGATGATCTCTCGAATGAGGTGATAGCGTCGTAGTATGTGTTTGGATCGTTTGTGTGATCTAGGCTCCTTTGCTTGTGTGATGGCTCCACTATTGTCACAATAGAGATCCACAGGACTGAACGCGCTAGGAACAACAGCCAACTCAGAAACAAATTCTCTGATCCAAACAACTTCCTTTGCAGCTTCAAAAGCTACAATATACTCCGCCTCTGTGGTTGAATCTGCTACTGTATCTTGCTTGGAACTTTTCTAGCTCACTGCCCCTCCATTGAGGTAGAACACAAATCCGGATTGCGATCTAGAATCATCTATCAGTTTGGAAGCTGGCATAGGTGTAACCTTTTACAACGAGCTCTTCTTCACCTCCAAACACTAAGAACACATCCTTAGTTCTTCTCAAGTACTTAAGGATGTTTTTGACAGCGGTCCAATGAGCCTCACCATAATCTCATTGATATCTGCTCGTGATACTTAGAGCATAAGATACATCTGGACGTGTACATAGCATGGCATATATGATGGATCCAATAGCCAAAGCATAAGGAATCGCTTTCATCCTCTTTTGCTCATCAGGTGTCGAAGGACACTAACTCTTGCTTAGAGTAATGCCATGTGACATTGGCAAGAAACCTTTCTTGGAATCTTGCATATTGAACCGATTCAATATCTTGTCAATATATGTATCTTGGATTAATCCAATTAGCTTTTTAGATCTATCTCTATAGATCTTTATGCCCAAAATATACGCTGCCTCTCTTAAATCCTTCATTGAGAAACTTTTTCTTAATGAGGATTTAACATCATCAAGCATTGGAATGTCATTTCCGATCAATAATATGTCATCTACATATATGACCAGAAATACATGTGCGCTCCCACTAAACTTCTTGTAAATACAAGGTTCTTCTATGTTCTTGATGAAATCAAACCCTTTGATTACTTTATCAAAATGTAGATTCCAACTCCGAGATGCTTGCTTTAGTCCATAAATGGACTTTTGAAGCTTGCATATTTTATTAGCATTTTTAGGATTGACAAAACCCTCAGGTTGTGTCATGTACACATCCTCAGTCATACTTCCATTAAGAAAGGCTGTTTTGACATCCATCTGCCATATTTCATAATCAAAATATGTAGCAATTGCTAGAAGAATCCGAACAGACTTAAGCATTGCAACGGGTGAGAAAGTTTCATCATAATCAACACCTTGAATTTGTTTGAAACCTTTCGCCACCAATCACGCTTTATAGGTGTGAACATTTCCATCCATATCAGTCTTTTTCTTGAAAATTCATTTACAATCGATAGGTCTCACACCTTCGATTGGATCAACCAAGTTCCAAACTTGATTTTCATACATGGATTTAATTTTGGATTCCATGGCTCCAAGCCACTTCTTAGAGTCGGGTCCCATCATTGCTTCGGTATAGGTCGTGGGCTCATTATTGTCCAACAATACCATATCATGTTGCTCCGTGGTTAGAATCGTTAACTTTTCAGTCGCATGACGTACCCTCGTAGACCTTCGTGGGGCTGGTGTTTCATCAACTGGTTGCACAACATATTGTACATCCTGTATAGGATCAGTGGATGCTGAAATATTTTCAGGTATTTCTTGAATTTCTTCAAGATGCACCTTGCTCCCACTAACTCCTTTTGAGAGAATCTCTTTTTCCAAGAAGACACCATTGCGAGCTGTAAACGCTTTACCCTCTGTTTTATTATAAAAATAATATCCTTTGGTTTCCCTAGGATATCCCACAAAGAAGCATTTGTCTTATTTTGGAGTGAGTTTGTCTGATGTCAAATGTTTGACATAAATATCACATCCCCAAACTTTGAGGAAAGACAGTTCAGGACGTTTCCCGGTCCACATCTCATATGGTGTCTTCTCAGCAGACTTAATTGAGACTCTATTTAGTGTAAACGCAGCAGTTTTAAGAGCATAAACCCCAAAAGGATAGTGGAATATCTGCTTGGCTCATCATCGACCTAACCATGTCCAACAAGGTTTGGTTCCTCCGCTTGGACACCCCATTCCATTGAGGCGTTCTAGGTGGATTCAACTGTGGAACAATTCCACATTGTTTTAAATGATCATAAAATTCATGGCTCAAATATTCACCCCCATGATCAGATCGTAGAAGTTTAACTGTCTTGCCTAATTGATTTTGTACTTCATTCTGAAATTCTTTGAACTTTTCAAAGAATTCAGACTTCTGCCTCATTAGGTAGACATAACCATATCTACTAAAGTCATCCGTAAATGTGATGAAGTACTGAAAACCTCCTCTGGCAATTGAACTCATTGGTCCACATACATCTCTATGTTTAAGTCCCAACAAGTTAGTCGCCCTCTCACTTTGACTAGTGAAGGGTGCTTTGGTCATCTTCCCAAGCAAACAAGATCCGCGTGTGTCAAGTGATTCAAAATCAAATGAGCTTAGTAAACCATCTTTATGGAGTTTTTCAATGTGTTTCTCATTTATATGACCTAAGCGACAATGCCAAATAAAAAATGGGATTTAGATCATTTCGTTGAGCCCTTTTGGTATTAATGTTACAGACAATTTTATCCTCAAGATCAAGAACATATAATCCATTCACCAATGGACATTGAGCATAGAAAATATTATTGTAATAAATAGAACAACATTTGTTCTTTATTACAATCTCATAACCATCAACTTCTTCTAAACACAAAGAAGAGATAATGTTCTTGCTCAAAGTAGGAATGCAATAACAATTATTCAATTCCAAAACTAATCCTGAGGGTAATGACAAGTGGTAAGTTCCGACAGCTATGACCACAACCTTTGCTCCATTGCCGACACGAACATCTAACTCGCCTTTTGCAAATCTTCTAGTCTCACTTAGACTCTACAACGATTTGCAAGTGTGAATCATCGATCCAGTATCAAATACCCATGATTCACTAGAAGATAATGCAATGCTAATTTCTGTAACATTTATACCTGAAGCGGAAGTCTCACTTCCCTTCTTCTTCTTATCCTCCAAATACTTCTTGCAGTTCCTAGACCAGTGCCCCTTACTATGACAGTGAAAGCATTCATCATCAGGAGAAGGGCCATATTTGCCCTTTGGTTTAGACTTTGAGCTTGAAGGCTCATCAGGAACCTTTCCCTTGCCTTTACCTTTAGGATGCGTCACACGCTTCCTCTTTTTATTCTCCTTTTGCACATTATCACATGAGTGGCATTTTTCTTAATGCTTTCTTCGGCTATTTTAAGCATCCTATGCAATCCAGCTAAAGTTTTCTCCATGCCATTCATTTGAAAATTCAATATGAATGGCTCGTAGCTCGGTGGGAGCGACTGGAGAATAACGTCAATAGTCAGATCATCCTTAAGTTCAGAACCAAGTTTGCCCAAAGTTTCAATGTAACCAATCATCTTGACTACGTGAGGGCTGATCAGGCTACCCTCCACCAGCTTGCATGAGAACAAGGACTTTGAGATGTTGTATCTCTCAGCCCTTGCTTGATTCTCAAACATTCCACGCGGTCCCTCAATCATAGAATAAGCATTTGTATGCTCATACTATTTTTGCAGATCAGGGGACATAGTGGCGAGCATGAGGCACCTTACATTAAGCGCATCATCGCAATGCTTCGCATAAGCTCTACGTGATGCATTAGTTGCATCAACTAGGAGGTCATAAGGGTAAGGCTGCAGAAGAACATACTCGATTTTCTCTTGCCTAAGAACGATTCTCAGGTTGCGGTACCAATTGATAAAGTTAGCTCCATTGAGATTTTCCTTTTCAAGCACAGATCGCAAATTGAAACTGAAATTGTTACTAGCAGACATTATCTACAATAGAAAATAAATATGCAAGGTTTGGCACTATGTTATGTATCAACCTTCTGTTAACAGTTTAATAAAAGATATCACCACTATATGATCACCGTCTTCCCTCTAACGACATGTGGTACAAGATCCATATTCACTAATTCCTAGTGAGCTTTAGCTTCACTGCTAGGAAATTAGTGACATAGATAAACAACCATTATTAATCATATCTCTATATGACTCTTGTTTGTTGGGTGACATCCAATGCCCTGGCTCCCAACTCTATGCCATAAAGCCCAAAACCGTTTTGATAGCTTTGTTGAGTAAACTAACACTATGCATGTAAATGTCCAACATTCACCCTATGAATTATGATAGATGATGGTACTTTGCTTTGGCAAACCTACCACAAAACAATCAAAATATCATAGGTGCATCTATTGGAAAATGACATCAAATGCTCAACTTTTGTGAGAGAAGCTATTCAATCATGACAAAACACCCACCATATGAAAATCATGAAAAGAATAGTAATAAGCATCACATACATATGATCATATCACATTGTGAATACTATGGCCTTTAGAATCATAATGGTCTCCATCTCCATGGTTCCATCAAGATCTGAGCTGCGATGCCTCCCTTCTTGTGGTGATCTCTATCTCCACCATGCTTGAAGACATCTCCATGATCATAAAAGAAGCTAATACAACTAATAGCTACCAAATAAATTACATGAGAGATCAAGCATCACAGGTCGACATGCTGGTCGTTATACAATTATGTGACAACATCATCCGGTTGTGTTAAATTTGCAACACGCAGGCTGCACGAATTTACACACAAGTCATCACATCACATTAAGGCCATACCATTCACATCATTCCCTACAAAAACGAGTTAAGCGTAAAATGATTTCTAGCGCAAAACTATATTATGTAATTGTTATAGCAGACAGCAAAATGGCGGTCCCGCTAGCCAGTTAGCAGGCAGGGGGTCGAAGGGGGGGCCGCCCCCCACGGGTTTCATGGCAGCACCCTGAACACCAAACAGAATTACATATATCGCATCTATGAAATCACTATAAAAATCTCATCGCATTGATCAAATCATCCTGAATCCGAGCCATTCAGAATGCCTCTATTTTCAATATGACCGGTTATTCATGAGTAGATCGCGACTCATGATTGTGGTCTGTTGGCTCAATCTGTTAGCTATGTACGCGATTAGTCCCGATGGTGATTCGAGCCGGTAGGGACAGGTTGCGCACACAGCAGAGAAGGAGCACGAACTGACCATTTAGTCATATACGATCACAATCTACTCTAACAAATTCCAAACCCCAAAAACCGTGCGATAAGATTCATCGTATGAATATGTCTGCAGTAGATCCCATCTACTAATAAGATCTAAACCAAAAACTACACAAGTCGGCTCTGATGCCGCTGTTGGGAAATCGGCGGTACGCTACTCTAGCAACTCTACCGTATCACCCAGGAAACATGCGAGTACAGAGGTCATGAATCGTTACCACTAGACGCGCAGCGCAGCGGAACATAGACGCGCGTCGGTGTAGGGGAAGTAGACGATCCCGTTCGTCTCCTCCTCGCCCTCTTCTCAGCAGCAGTAGACAAACACGTTCGTCGTAGCCGATCAGCGCAGCAGTAGCAGCAGCGCCTCCACGGAGTCCACACGTACGGAGAGGAACACCGTGCGCCGCTGTGCTAGCACCGCGCGCGCGGCAAGGGTCTCGGCGTGAGGCTTCGAGGGGTGGCGGTTAGAGCTGTCACGTGGTGGGGTCATAGCCCCTAACTCTACCCCTCATATTTATAGACGTACTAATGAGCTTTTAGGTCGCAGGCCCATTAACAGCCTAATTGCTTATGGATCAAATATCTAATAGACTTTAACCCGAATTGTTATGATTGCCTCTTGACACATCAACAACAGAGATCAGATTCAATGTCTCATGTTCGCTCTTGTCTCTCAGTCATCCCTCTCCAAACTATCAACACGATCATGAGAGATGCAATGTAATAGATGATGTCTTTAGCGTCGAATACTCTCTAGAGCATTGTCTTGAGGACCTCTGGTGAAGATCATGCAAATTTGTTCTTCGGTTGTACCGATCCTCCGTATGGATCGAGGGCTCGTTGTCGCCATATTGTACCTCTATTGCGTCCCTCTTGTGTTCATCTTCATGCTCAGAAGGAGTTGATGGAGCAAATTCATTTTGTTTCCCCATCCACGACGGTTTAGGTTGGCACCATTATTTATAGTTTGTCTGTCCCGTCTATGACTATAGATGCCTCATTCGAGTGGTCAATAGTCAGATCTATGCACGAGAATTTGCTAGATAAATTAATTAGGCACCTTTTATGTGATGGTGGATTAGTAGCAAACATTTATAGAGATGGCGAAAGAACTCAGTATACACTAGATGAAGACGATCTTTAGGACAAATATTTGTGTACTGAATTCATGTGTTTTCTTTTAAATTTGGTTTATGTAATAAATCAGGTTGTATGCGTGTTGCATGTTCACTGTTTACAGTTTCTAAAAAATGTAAATGATTTATTTTCTCAATACAAATACTTTCAAAAACATAATATTTTCGATACATTTGACAACAAATTGTTAGAATAAAATGGTATCAAAAGGGCTATCATTTAACTTTTTTGTCTATGTATTTTTTCAAGTGTTCCAAATATTGTACCTTTGAAATATCCTGTGGCATATGATGGATCATTTTATTTATAGGTGAAATCACATTATGCTGGCATTACAATTCAATAAAGGAACAGACAATTATTTTGATTGGCTCGTAAAGGAAGCGACACTTCAGTCGGACTTTATTTCAGTTCTTGGGTTCTAGGCTTCTAGCTCGCTGTACAGGAGGAAACAGACCAGTTGAACTTGCACATGTAGCTGTCTAAATTTGACAAGGAGCATTACCTGATCCATAGCAATAACAGTGTTAATAATTCCGCAGACGATAATTAAATTCAGATGCTATCAGAAAAACAGTTAAACAGAGTAGCTTTTCCAGCCCCCTTTTTATGGAGTGTGCGTCCTACAGCTTACGTGCCGTCGGATGCAGTGAAAGGCAGATGTGAAGCGATTGCATGCGTGACTGCAAATCGCCTTACTGTCGACGATCTCGAATTCTCGATCCCTTTCCCCCTCCTCCTCCCCGCGAACCAAATTTTGTGCGGCAGGGTCTTATACGCCCGCCCGCGTGCGACCAAATCAATTCGAATTATACTACTCTCAATAATAGGCTATGCCAGAACGCTATCCCAACATGCAACACGCTCAAATATTATTATAATAGTGTGAGACTTGCTCGTTTAGCATTGCATTAGGATTACACCACTAACACTACTACAAAAAGCATTTTCACAAGCGCCTCGATTTTTCAAACACAGGCAGTCCGTACAAAAAATGCGACTCTGATGACGAATGATACGATAACCACCTGTGATGACAGAACATCACAGGTGGATTTTAAGAAACAACTGCCTGGGTAAGTACATTATTTTCTCAGACGGTTATTAATTAAGAACTGTCTGTGATGTAGCAAACATCACAGGCGGTTATTAATTAATAACCGCCTGGGTAAATACATGATTTTCACGAGCGGTCATTGTTTAAGAACCGTATGTACTAGTTCAATCATCACAAGCGGTTTTTATTGAAGAACCGTCTGGGAAAAGTCATTGTTTTCATATACTGCTTGTTAATTAAGAACCACTTGTGATGCTAATAAGCTAATCCCTTCACAGCAAGCTCTTGTAGATGTAAGTAACACTCGTGGCTCATTATTTGGATTGTTAAAAGTATCAATTTGAAGCCTGACGATCCTTGAAAGGATTTTCCCATCTATTTGAAGGATTTCTTTCTCTCCTGTCTATTTGAAAACTTAGGAAGATGTTCCTTACTCAGTTTTAATGCCTAAATATATTGAATAAAAATCAGTAACTACTTTCTTAGTGCTTCACACAAGCGAGGAAGCGAACAACTTCAATCACAAATCTTGTTTGTACACTTTCATAGGGATTTAACTTTAATCTTTCAAGCATAGATTTATCAAATAAGTGAAGCTTCCTTATCACACATGTTAATGGCAGTTATAAGTGAAGGATGTGCCGAAGCTGACGAAATTTGAATCGGACTGAAGATAAAAAGATCTGCATATGAGTGGCAATGTCCAGGTTAGACAGCGTGAAGCTATGATGACAACCTTCAACAATATAAAAAGTGATGTTAAGATTATGCTTGCATCAACCAAGACATATTGTGAGGGTATAACACTTGTTGGGGCAAGCATAACCGTTATGCTCCAACAAGTGTTATGCCCTCACAACATGCCTTTGTTGATGCAAGCATAACCTTGACATCACATTTCATATTGTTGAAGGCTGTCATCATAACTTCATGTTGTCTAACCTGGTTATTGTCACTCATATACATCATCTCTTTGCCTTCAGTTCCGTTGAGATTTCGTTAGCTTCGACACACCCTTCACTTGTAAATGCCATTAACATGTCTGATGAGGAAACTTTAGTTATTGATAAATCTATGCTTGAAAGATTAAAGTCAAATTCCTATGAAAAGGGTAAAAACAAGATTTGTGATTGAAGTTATTCGCTTTGTCGCTTGTGTGAAGCACTAAAAGAGATGGTACTGATTTGTAGTCAATATATTCAGCCATTAGAATTGATAAAGTAGCATCTTCGTAAGTTTTTAAAATAGAGAGAAGAGAAAGAAATCATTCAGGACTTGTTTGGGTGTACTCAATCTAATTGGATTGAAGTGGATTGAAGTGGAGAATGAACTAAGTTTCTCCTCAATCCACCTCAAACCACTTATACTGAAGTGGATCCACTCATATCCAAACAAGCCTCAAATGGATGGGAAGTATCGTCAAACTTCAATTAAAGCTTTTAACAATCCAAATGATGAGTCTCGGATGTTACTTGCATCTACAAGAGTTTGCTGTGAAGGGATTAGCTTGACAGAAGCTTCAAGAGTTGTGCTTCTAGATGTTGTTTGGAACCAAGCTGTTGGAAGGCAAGCCTGATCACTATAGGTCAGAAGAAATTTATATACATATACAATTTGATAAATTATGTAACAAGTGAAGGTGATAAATATGATAGTCAACAAGCCGAAAAAGATCACTTGTCCAAATTAGTCTTCTCTACAGAAGCTGAATTTAATGATGTTCGAAATATGCTATCTAAAGCTGAAATAGAACATTGTTCTAAGTTGATTTAGAGGATACAAATATATACAATATATATCATACATTTTTTCCAGTATTAACATCTTCTCGCATATAGGGTTTCAAATCCTTTTTAATACTTCTCTCTACGCGCTTGATGTTTTCTGGTTCGGTGAAAAGGTACATCTCTTCATATTGATTATATTCCTCTTTATTATCTCCCACACTCTCAGTCCCAACAATATTTTGCTTTCCAGAAACAACTATGTGCATTTTCTCAGTTTCTAGATCTTGTAAATAAAAAGCTTGTGCAACACTATCAGCGAGAACCCACAGGTCATCTTTATAGCCCACTGTATTCAAGTCTACCGATGTCAGGCCGTAATTGTCCACTTTCACACCATCAGGATGTTTGACCTATTGGCACTTAAATACGAGCATTATCATTCTTTTGCCATAATCGAGTTCCCGTATTTCCTCTATGAACCGGAGGTATGTGGTCTTCTACCCTTGTGAATCATAAGCCTCAATACGAACACCAATATTTTGTGCAACACTCTTACCGTCTTTTTCTTTAGTGTAAAATGTGTAGCCATTGATGTCATATGCTTGCCATGATGTCACCAAAGTAGATGAGCCAGAAGCTAACTTCTTCATTGTTGCCTCTTCTATAGAGTTTCCGTATGGTATATTTTTGTCCATTAACCATTCTGTGAAACATCTTGTGTGCTCTTTTATGATCCAGTCCTCTGTGCAGTCTTGGTTTTTTTCATGAAGCTCAACTTGGTGTTCCTCGATGTACAACTCAACTATTGCGAGCTGTTGTAGTACACCAAAATGTGCATGGTGTACATTCTTGTAATCTTGAACGATAGAAGTTTTCTTACCCACTTTGCCTCTCCCACGTAGTCTACCCTCATGTACTAGTATAGGCACACCTATCGGTTTTCCATCTTTGATGTAATCAGCGCAACCCTCAATCACTTCTTCAGTGGTGTATCCTCCATAATTGAACCCTCTGAGTGAGCACGGTTCCGCACATAACCTTTTAATACTCCTAAATATCTCTCCAACGAAAACATACGATGTAAATATGGTAACCCCAATGCTTTTATCTAATCAACATGATGTATGATTAGGTGTACTTGCATATCAAAAAAGGATGATGGGAAACACATCTCAAGCTTGCACATAGTCTCGACGATATATGTTTTCAGATAGTCTAAATCTTCACGTGCTATCACCTTTTGCGATATTGCATTGAAGAAATAACACAAACGTGTGATGACAACTTTTATATGCTCAGGTTTGATGACTCTTATTGCAATGGTAAGGAACACTGTCATCATCATGTGACAGCCGTGAGAATTATAACCGAATAAAGACAAGTCTTTCATCGAGACTAGTTTGCGGATATTGGATGAGAAACTTGTGGGCACTTTGTTACCACGCAAGCATTCGCAAATTGCTTTTTTTTTTCTCTTCTAGCGTCAAGTTGTAGCTGGCTGGAGGCAGATAATGCTTCCCGTTCGCCTTTTCTACTGGATGAAGCTCTGGTCTCAAGTCAAGATTTAATAGGTCCATACGTGAATTTAATCTGTCCTTTGTTTTCCTCGGCATGTCCAGCAAGGTCCCATTGATGCTGTCAAATACATTCTTTGTATTGTGCATCAAATCAATACTATGGCAAAATTCTAAATTCTTCCAATACGGAAGATACTTGAAAAAAATTGATTGTTTCTTGAAAGCCACGTCAGTTGTATCACCTGTAGATGTACTTTTCTTTCTCTTGACCCCTTTACATTTTTTGCCCTTATCGAAAGTAATATGAATGTTCTTGACAATTTTGAACACATGTTTTCTACTGTAAGGTTTTGGTACAATATATTTTTTGATTTTGTTATCAGATTGTTCTTTCGGCTTCCTATACTTGTGTGTATCTGTCAAGGACCATCGGTGTCTCATGTACACCGTCTTTCTGGATGAAGTGAGGTATAGAAATCCAGTTCTATCCACGCACCTTACATAACCTTTCTTCCCTTTCATTTGTCCTGATGATGTAAACAGTCCGGGGTAATTATGCACGGTAATGAATATCATTACTCTTAGCGTGAAATACTCCCGCTTGTATTCATCCCATGTACGTACCCCTTCATTGCACAATTTCGCCATATCTTCCATTAAGGTTCCAAAACACATCAATTTCGATGCCGGGTTGTTTCAGACCTTGGTTAAGAACAGATAACAAGATATATTTCCTTTTGTGATACAACCACATCGATAGGTTGTACATCATTAAGACCACGGGCCATGTGCTGTGTATGCTCCTTTTTTCACCAAACGGATTCATTCCGTCTGTACCCAAGGCAAACCTCACATTTCTGATTTCCTTTGTAAAATTTGGATACTGAATATCAAAATTTTTCCACTGCGTTGCATCACCAGGGTGTCGAATATGTTTTTCATTCTTCTTGCACTGCTCGGAATGCCAACGCATAAGTTAAGCCTCCCTAGGGTTTGAGATCAAACGCTTCAAGCGATCAATTACCGGAAGGTACCACCTCACCAAGTAGAAATTTTTCTCTTATTCTTCCCGTCTGCATCGCCAGAAGTATCATCATCATCACCTTCAGGACCAATAATAAACTTCTTATTCTTCTAAGATTTTTTCATGTTGGTAACATACTGGTGATTGTAGTCCTTCTTATATCTACTGACACCATAGATGGGGCATCTAGTTGCGAGCTCATGCTCTTTGTGATACAGAATACAATGGTTCACACAAGCGTGTATTTTTGTCACACCTAGTGCCATCAGTCAAAGAAGTTTCTTCGCTTTATAAGTGCTTCTGAGCAGTTTATCTGGATTTGGAAGAATTTTTGCCATAAGATTCAAAAGATCAGAGAAACTACAATCGGACCATCCGTGTGTGGCTTTCAACTTTAATAGTTCTAAGACTGCACGCAATGTAGTAAACTCCTTATCACAACAATTTGATTCATCATATAAAAGCTCTGTCGCCGCATTCTGCAATTTCTCCATTTTACTTAAACCTTTGCTTGCTCCCATAGAAGTCAATACATATGTTTCAATGTGACGCAACATCTCCTCACAATCGAACTCATCATCATCATCATCACCATCTTGATTGTTACTACCATCATCGATATGAACATTATCGTCATCTGAACCTCACTACCAGGATTCCGGTTTATTGCGACGAAAAAAATTATTGCAATAGGTCGAAATTCGTCGCGATAGGTTGTTGTCGCAACGAAATAGAACGTCGCGATAGTTTTTCCAACTCATGGCGATAACAACTGTGTCAATAGGTTATTGCGACGATTGACATCCGTGGCAAATAGTATGGTATTGCGACGACTCCATGTTGGTGGCAAATAGTATGGTATTGCAACAGTTTAATGTATTGCGACGATTTAACGTATTGCGACGAAAATATCGGTGTTGCAACGATGTCATATTTGTGGCAAAAAGTATGGTACTGCAATGACTCCACATTCGTTGCAAATAGTATGGTATTGCAACGGTTTAACGTATTGCGACGATTTAACGTAGTGCAACGAAAATAACGGTGTTGCAACGATGCCACATTCGTGGCAAAAAGTATGGTATTGCAACGACTCCACGTTCATGGCAAATAGTATGGTATTGCAATGGTTTAACGTATTGCGACGATTTAACGTATTGCAACGAAAATAATGGTGTTGCAACGATGCCACATTCGTGGCAAAAAGTATGGTATTGCAACGACTCCACGTTCATGGCAAATAGTATGGTATTGCAACAGTTTAACGTATTGCGACGATTTAACGTATTGCAACGAATAGTACGTTATTTGTGATGATTTCACATCTGTGGCGATAAGTACGGTATCGCGACGATTTCATACTCGTGGCGAATAGTATGGTATCGCGACGTTTTCACATTTGCGGTGAATAGTACGGTGTTGCAACGATTTCACATCCGTAGTGAATAGTACGGTATGGCAACGTTTTTACATTCGTGGCGAATAGTATGGTGTTGCAAAGATTTCACATCCGTGGCGAATAGTACAGTATCGTGATGATTTCACACTCGTGGCGAATAATATGGTATCACGAGGTTTTCACATCCGCGGCAAATAGTACGGTATCGCGACGATTTCACACTCGTGGAGAATAATATCGTATCGCGACGTTTTCACATTCGTGGCGAATACTACAGTGTTGCAACGATTTCACTTCTGTGGCGAATAGTACGGTATCCCGACGATTTCACACTCGTTGCGAATAATATGGTATCGCGACGATTTCACAGCCGTGGCCAATAATACGGTATTGCAACGATTTCACGTTCATGACGAATAGTATGGTATTGCAACGATTTCAAAACTGTGGCAGCAATATTGTATTGCAACGATTTCTGATGTGTGGCAATAGGTTCGTAATGCAACATATTCAAATCTGTTGCAACAGGGTCGTAATGCGACGTTCTCTGGGTGGTGGCAATAGCAGTCTAGTGCAACACTTTTTTGGTCGTAGCCAAATGTTTGTAGTGCAACGTTTATAATTTGTGGCAATAGCTAGCTTCCTATTGCAAAAGTTTATTTTCGTCGCAATAATCTGTTAATGCCAGGTTTTATAATTAGCGGCACTAGAATCCTAATTCACCAGGTTTGCAAATTAGTGGCAACCGAATCAATTTATTCGCACACGATACGTCTGTCGACTTAACAACAACCATTCGGCAATTGATGCAACGCTCAAGGACCCTTGCATCATTGCGAGACGATGTTATTTACAGTTTTTTTAGTTTGCAACATTGCACCCTTTAAAATAGCACCGCGACGAGTTGTAGTATTAGGAATAGTTTCTTGAACATCCGACTTTGACTTGGTGCGAGCAGGAGCCTTTTGTGGAGTTGCTGCTAGCCGCTGTTGATTTTGCAAGCTCTCCATCATTCTGCGCATGTCTGCTAGCTCCTTTTCTTGCCATGCAGAATTAACTGCCATATGATCATGTAAAGCCCAAACTTCCTGGTTGAGCTGTTCATTTGCCTGGGCGAAGCCATCCACCTGGGAGGTCATATGATCATTTCTTCCTTCCAACTCTTGCACCTGAGAGCTAAGGTCTTCATTTCTATTTTGCAAGGATCGAACTTGCTGGCCGAGTTGGTCAGACATCTGGATACACAGTCTTTCAGAAACATTAGGTTTAGCCATATATCCACGCCCCCGAAACTGTGATCCTCCAGAACCAGTTGCTGATATATAAGTAAGCTGGAAGATGTTGTTTCTTTCCTCATCTGGGATTGGGACTCCCAGATCAACTTCCTTGACGTTGATTTGGGCACGTGCTTGGGTCTATATACAAAAAGAAAAGTCACATGTACATTGCAAATATTTATTTAAATGGGGACTATTTGAAGTGGTTCTCACATGTACAGCTTCTGCCTGCTCGTTTGCCCATTGACCGTTCTTCACATGGCTTGCCTCCCACAGTTCTATGTCATCGGGTTCTTTTCCAGTCTCTGGGTCTCGCTACATCAAATAAAAGTAAAATTTGATTGAATGATTGCAGTGCAAAGTAAAAGCATGATTTAGTTTTCATACCTTCTCGTAACTAAGTTGGGCGTAGGATTTCGAGCCAAGCAAGTGTTTTGTCTTTTGAGTAATTCGATTTCGTGAATTGGTTCTGCTTATTGACTGCAATTTTAAGAATTAATTTCACAAATGGGTGTTATCAAATAGTTTTTGTAGGATATAAAGGTATTAGAAAGCTAGCTAACCTTGAATCGCTCGGACCCAAAATAGTCCATAAGCGCCAACCAATCGGAATCTGCTACGTCAACAGGCTTGTTTTGTATATGTTCCTCATCGGTCGAATACTTCTTATAGGTGGCATGTAATGTTGATCGCCACCCCTTGTAGCGCTCACCAGCAATCTTCAATATTTTTCTTCTGGTATCATTTGTGTCCTCCAAGTCCCAGGCATTCTGTACATTGTATATCACACTGTTATAAACGTACAAGATGGAGGTCGCTAGAAAAAAAATACTTATGTGGGGTTGTAAGGATCGAAATGCCCAAGAGGGGGGGGGGTGAATTGGGCTTTCTTTCAAATTTTAAAACGATTAAGAACTAACAACCTCAAGCCCAATTCCCTATGCAATTAAACTATGCAATCAATGTAAATTAAAGTTGCGGAATGAAGATTGCATAAGAGTAAAAGGGAGAGGGATGCAAACGCTCAAGGGACACGGAGTTTATCCCGTGGTTCGGTAAGATCACAAGGATCTTCCTACATCCACGTTGTGGCACCCACCGAAGGGTTTTGCCACTCCCAAGTCACCGAGACAAGGGGGTTCTTCACTATTCTTCTCCGTTCGCCAACCTCGGCAAGGTGGAGCTCAAGCCTTGTACACTTTGGGATCCTCCGGGCTTCCACAATCTTCTTGGCAAGCTCCGGAAGTTGCACACACCAAGGGTCACTCCCTTTGGGCTCTCACTACACTAGAGACTCCAATCACCAAGAATGGAGGCACCCAAGCACTATCTCTAGCTAGTTCTAGCCTATCTCTTGGTGTACAAATGATGAACAAATGATGTGAAAGTGGTTGCTCTAGTGCTTGAATGCTCTAGGATGTGTAGAGTATGTCTGGGCTTCAAGTCTTGTCGATTTGACAGGTTGAAGGGGTATAAATAGCCAGCCTCCACGAGATAGCCGTTGGAAAAGTAGGCTGACATCACTTCTCTGCGAACACCGGATGATCCGATGTCTCCCCTTCTGTTAACATCGGTCAAAGCCAAATTAGCTGATGTCACTGTGTCAGATATGACCGTTGTTAGACCGATGTTGATCTGTCTTCTCATCGGATGATCCGGTGGCTCTTCCTCCAGAATTTTGCTTGATCTTGAGGCTCACTGGAGTGATCGACCGATGTGTGTAAGTCTGCACATCGGATGATCCGGTGGTTCACTTGGTCCAATGGTATTGCAATCTGTGATGATGCACCGATGTCACTGAGCCACTCACATCGGATGATCCGGTGAGTGCATTTGTCTGAGGTCTTCTTCTTCAGTTGAACCAACTCGACCGATGTGTGTCAACTCAAAGACCATCGGATGATCCGGTGTGTTCAACTTGTTGACTTCGAGTTGTTTTGAGTTATTCCTTTGGAATTTGAACTTGTGACCTCTTTGACACTTGTTTGAAATGTTGTTTTGATTGTCTTCAAGCGTCGAGTGATATCAAGTTTAGAGCTTTCACTTCTTGTCTTCATATTATTTGATTTGATCTCATTCATTGATTTTTATATGGGTCTCCAATGTAATTTTGATTTCATTTGATTGAGTGTTATTGAGACCTTGCATTCACAAATTCATTAGTAATATCGAATGGTTGTCATTAATCACCGAAACCGTACCTCATGGGGCCTAGATGCTTTCAATCTCCCCCTTTTTGGTGATTGATGACAACACAATAATTTAAAGCGCAATAATAATGAATTTGATGAAAGTACACAAGTATATATGCAATGAATACAGTACAGCATAGGACACATTAAGCTTGTAGAATGCAAAAGAAATTTGTGGTGCGAAAAGCTCAATTGATTAAAATCATAAGCAAATGATACAAGTGAAAGAGTGCTTAATTAAAATTACAAAAGAGTACTCAAGCATGAATACAAAGGATAAGCACACACACACACTCCCTACACTCCCCCTGAGACTACCACTCCCCCTGACTCTTCTACATCTTCTCCCCCTTTGGCATCAAGACACCAAAAAGGGATCAGAACGCCTATAGACCCTGAGAGCTGGGCGCGAGGACGAACTGAGAACCGTCGCAGTCGTCGGAGCTGGAGTCGCCGGTCGTAGGAGCTGCCGGGGCGGCGGGAGCTGGGGGGTCCGCTGCCGGTGCTGGAGGAGAGGAAGCCGGTACTGGAGGTGCCGGTGGAGCTGGAGGAAGTGGAGCGCTCACCACGGACGCCGGTGTCTGCTGGAACAAGATCGTCGCCGGCAGTGGTGAGTGAATCGGTGCGCTGGATGCCAGAAGTGGTGACATACTGATTGAAGGTATAGGAGAAGTAGGCACCTGAGCAACACCTGGAGCCAGTCCCAGTCCAGGCTGCTGTGGAGGAAGGGCGATCCCGGTCTGAGTGTAAAGGTTGGTGATCAACCCGAGGATCCCCATCATGGCCTGCTGGGTCTGCTGCTGCTGGTCGAGGGTACGGCGGTGCATCTGATCTACCAGGTTGGTGAACCGGTCCGTATCCTCTCGCCTCTGACGGGCGATCTCCAGCTGGAGCTCCTGCTGCTGCCGCTGCAGCTGTGCCAGGTGAGCAGCCTGCTCTGCCCTGGCCTGCTCAGCAGCGAGCCTGTCCTGGCGCTGCTGCTCGATCATCTGCTGGAGGAGCGACGTCAGCTCAGACGGCTGCGTCACCTGCGCCTCGGACACAGGAGGTGGTGTCGGTGGCGGAGCAGCTGATCCTCCTGCCTCGGCGTCGTGCTACCTCGGTGAAGGTGGAGGAGGAGGGAAGTACTCCTCGACACTGTCGTCGGTGTCGCTCTCAGACCAGATGTGCTGCAGGTCCTCCCCCTGAGCCTCAGCCTCAGCAAGCCTCTCGTCCTCCCGCTCTAGGTCGGACCAGTCTTCCTCTGATAGACGGGCCCGGACCTGGCGCTCAACTGGACGACCAAGGCGACGGTCTCCAGGAGCAGAGGCACGATAGTGACTAAAGCGAGTCACACTCTCGTCAGCTAGCCGGGCTTGTGCTGTATGTCCCTCAGGCACCACCATAGAGCAAATGTAACTAATCCAGTGCCCGTAGACCATCTGCCTCATCATGCCGATTCCATCCGTGATTACGTCTTCCATCTCACAGAGGAGTATGTCCACGATATCGAAATCCATCCCGTTCATTATGTAGAACAGGAGGGTCTGCTGCAGACTCGTGAACCCCTCCAAGTAACCTGACCTCGGCAGGAGCGTGCGGCGCAAGGCGAGGTGCACAATGCGCGCAGCTGGGGTCAGGAGAGCTGGGACTCTCGGCTGGTCTGGAGAGAACGAGGGGCCAAACAAAGAGCGGATCTCGTCCAGCTGTGGTGCTACCCCTACAGTAAGTGGCCTCCTTGGTGGATCTGCCTGCCCATAGACCTTCTCGTGCACGCTGGTGTCGTGCAGGTCCAAACCAAGAATATGCCCCAAAGTCTGCCTCGAGAGGTGGTAGTGCTGACCATTGAACATGAAGGCAATCGACCTCCTGCCCTCTGAGATGTACAGGGTCGCGTAGAAGACACGGACCCACTCTTCCACATACGCACTTCTCTCATAATCCAGTAGCTCCACCAAGCCTCTGTATCTCTCAAAGAAAGGACGGACCTCAGTCTCCGCTGCTACTGCAAGCTGCCTCCAGTCCAAGTGGTTGTGCTGAAAAAGCTTGTGCCCTTGGCGCTTGTAGGTCTCATAGAGAGACGCCTGGGTGACAGTCCAGAAGCGACTGTCCACAAGAAGCTCTCGGGGCTGTGGGAACCACTCCTCAAGCAGTACACTCCATCTGAGCTTCCGGAGTTGCTTAGCCTTCATCTTCCGGTAGTCCACAAGACGGACTCCTTCACCGACCCGGACGACCGTGTCCATCTCATTGATGGCCCTCTCAGCCTCCCTGTCCTCACGACGGTCGGCAGCCGTCGGTCTCGGACGAGGAGCAGCCTCGGCGTGACCCCCACGCGTCCGGGCTGAGCGCCGGCGAACGAGGGGCTCAACTGGCTCCTCCTCGGCGTCGGAGTCGTCGATCACGGGAGGCTGCCTAGCCTCACGGATCCTCAGGGATCCCCCACGGCCGCGCTCACGCTCCTCGGCGGCGCGAGCGGCCATGAGAGCCTGCTTCTCATCCTTCGATAGTTTGTGCTTCTTCGCGGCGGGCTCCGCGATTGCCTTGCCCTTTCCTTTGCGATCACGACCCATCTTAGCGACGATGGAGCTCGGGAAAACCTAGCGACGGGGGCCGGAGAAGACGGCGTTTCTCGGGTGGAGGTGCTTCGACGGAGGAAGGAGCGGTGGCAATGCTTGGATGCGGTGGAGAGGTGCGTGGAGGCGGCAGTGGCGCTTGGGCGCGGGTGGAGCACGGCAGCGGCGGTGCCTAGGGCGGCGGCGGCGGCTGCCGGCGGAGGTGGCGCGGTGCGCGGGCACGGGCAGTGGTGGCGCGGGGGTCGCCGACGGCGGCGGCGCGAGCAGAGGGACGGCGGCGGCGGCCGGCGGCGGCGCTGCAGGCGAGGGAGAGGTGGCGGCGCGAGGGAGACGGTGATCGGCGGCGGCGGGAGATAGGGGTGTCGGGGAGAGAGAAAGTCGGGCCGGCGCGCGGGTTTAAATAGTGGACCCCAAACCCTAGCCGAAAATTCAACACCGGATGGACCGATGATATGTGAAGTGAGCATCGGTCAATTGCCACAGAAAGGATATTCAAGGAATGCTGTTGACACCGGATGGACCGACGTCTAGGGTTTTGATCATCGGTCGAATAGCACAGTAAGGGTGTTCAAAAGAGTGATGTAGACACCGGATGATCCGACGTAGGAGGAAGTAGACATCGGTTGAATTAACCACAGCTCCAGAAGAGTGAACATCGGATGGACCGATGTTTTTAGGAATGAACGCATCGGATCATTTGAAATTCAGACAGAATTGGGCTTTGAGGATTGAACACCTATTTGACCGATGAGGGATTGACATAGGCATCGAATAATCCGATGACAACAGAACGAAAACATCCCATATATGTCCTTTGACCAAACAAACAATCGAAGAGAAACACATGTCTTAGGACTTTTTGGGCAACCCCTTACCCCTCAAGAAGCTAATATGCCAATAGCTTGGCTAGACCTTAACTCAAATGGAACACCGAGAAAAATGGAGGAAAATATCCAAATAAAATGTAAGGCCCATGCTTTGTGAGGTAGAGTATGAAGACTTCTATCTCTTTGAAGCATGATCCTCTAGGCATTAACGTACCTAACATTTTGTTCTTTCCACCTTATATGAGTTGAGATATTGCATTTCAAACAAGTCTCCTTCTCATGAGGTGGGTTCCCCTTTGTGACAATCTACCGTATGCAATGCCAAAAAAATTATAGTGCAAGAGATTAAATGAGTGCAAGTTTATATGGCAGGGATCATGCAAGGCATAAAATAAATCTATCTTGCCAAGTTTGAGCCTTCCAAAGGCTTCCTCAGGGAAAACTACTTCTAGCTTGCCCCTATCCTTTGGGAGTTAGACAAGACCTATATGATATGCATCCTTACATGAACATGGCAACTTACATGACGTTAGATGCATCTAGCACATTTAATTCACTTCTAAGTCTAGAAAAGGTTTTCTCATCAAGTGGTTTTGTGAAGATATCCGCCAATTGTTCTTCGGATCTAACACCTTGCAAAGAGATGTCTCCTTTAGCCTCATGATCACGCAAGAAGTGATGGCGAATATCAATGTGCTTAGTGCGGGAGTGTTGAACGGGGTTTCTAGCTATCTTAACCGCACTTTCATTGTCACAAAGGAGAGGCACACAACCAATTTTAATTCCAAAGTCCAAAAGGGTTTGCTTCATATATAGAATTTGGGCACAACATGCACCGGCCGCTATATACTCCGCCTCCGCGGTGGACAAAGCCACGGAATTTTGCTTTTTGCTCGACCAAGATACTAGGGAACGCCCAAGTAAGTGGCACCCACCGGAGGTACTCTTGCGATCCACACGGCATCCGGCAAAGTCCGAATCCGAGTATCCCAAGAGATGGAAACTAGCGTCCTTGGGGTACCACAAACCTACACTTGAGGTATGCTTGAGATACCGAAGTATCCTAAAGACCGCCTTCTTGTGCGATTCTTTAGGTGCCGCTTGAAAGCGAGCACACAAGCACACACTAAACATAATATCGGGCCTAGATGCGGTAAGATATAACAATGAGCCAATCATAGAACGATAATGAGATTGATCAATAGGTTTACCGTCCATGTCCGCGTCGAGATGACAATTTGTCGCCATTGGAGTGCTTCTTGAGCTACAATCTCCCATCTCAAATTTCTTCAAGAGGTCCTTTGTGTACTTCTCTTGATAGATGAAGGTCCCCTCTTGAAGTTGCTTGATTTGGAATCCAAGGAAGAAGTTGAGCTCTCCAATCATTGACATCTCGAATTCCCTAGACATCATTTTGCCAAACTCATGACTAAGAGCTTTGTTAGTTGAGCCAAAAATAATGTCATCAACGTAAATTTGACAAAGAAATAAATCTCCGTTGATGTCCTTGGTGAAGAGTGTAGTATCCACCCTCCCGATCTTGAATCCTTGCATGACTAGGAAATCCCTTAGTCGTTCATACCACGCCCTAGGTGCTTGCTTGGGCCCGTAGAGCGCCTTGTGTAACCTATACACATGGTTAGGATTCCTCGGATCTTCAAACCCGGGAGGTTGCTCAACATAAACAAGTTCGTTAATATAGCCATTGAGAAAGGCACTTTTAACATCCATTTGATAAAGCATTATATTGTGATGTGAAGCAAAGGCAAGGAGTATACGAATAGCTTCTAACCGAGCGACCGGAGCGAATGTTTCTCCAAAGTCTAGTCCTTCAACTTGTGAAAACCCCTTGGCCACAAGTCTTGCCTTGTTGCAGACCACGACGCCATTCTCGTCTTGCTTGTTCCGGTATACCCACTTCGTACCGATGACGTTCTTGTCCTTGGGTCGCTCCTCCAACACCCAAACTTCATTGCGGGTGAAGTTGTTGAGTTCTTCTTGCATGGCCATCACCCAATTTGGATCTTGGAGTGCTTCCTCTATATGAGTGGGTTCTACACACGAAACAAAAGAGTAGTGCTCACAAAATGAGGCGACATGGCGGGAACGAGTACTTACGCCCCTTGAAGGACTTCCAATGATTTGGTCCATTGGATGCGCCTTGGAGATGCGTCCATGCCTCATAAGTGGTTGTGAGCCACTTGGCGGTGGTGAAGCTTGTTGTTCCTCTTGTGGTTGGACTTGATCATGGACTTCTTCTTGTTGTTGGTGTTGTGTGGCTTGTGAATCTTGCATTGGCAATGGATCATCTTTCTCTTCTTCTTCTTCATCAACTTGAGGCATCATGGAGGTGTTGATGTTGGAACTTGATGCTCCCCCTTGATCATGGCCCTCTTCAACTTCCGTCTTGATGTCTCCAATGGTCATGTTTTTCATGGCTTCTCGTAGAGGCTCATCATCTATTTCATCATGACCAAAACTCTCCTCTTGGGAGCCATTAGTCTCATCAAACTCAACATCACAACTTTCTTCAACTAGACCGGAGGTTTGGTTGAATACTCGATATGCTTTTGAGTTTGATGCATAACCAAGAAAAATACCAACATCACATCTTCTTTCAAACTTACCGAGCCTTTTCTTGCGGTAGATGTAGCATTTGCACCCAAAGACTCTAAAGTAGGAGATGTTGGGCTTTCTCCCAATGAGGAGCTCATATGGGGTCTTTTGGAGTAGTCGATGAAGATAGACCCTATTTGTGGCATGGCACGCCGTGTTGATTGCTTCGGCCCAAAACTTCTCTGACGTGCCATAGTCATCAAGCATTGCTCTTGCAAGGGTGATAAGGGTCTTGTTCTTCCTTTCAACGACACCGTTTTGTTGGGGGGTGTATGTGGCCGAAAACTCATGCTTCACGCCTTCACGATCACACCACTCCCCAATGTTGTAGTTCTTGAACTCGGTGCCGTTGTCACTCCGGACTTTGATGATGGGAAGTTGAAATTCCCTTTGAGCATGTTTGGCAAAGGTCTTGAAAACTTCCGGAGTTTCACCCTTGTCACCTAAAAACAAAGTCCAAGCATATCGAGAATAATCGTCAACGATAACAAGACAATAGAAGTTACCACCAAGACTTTGATATGTGGATGGTCCGAAGAGGTCCATGTGGAGTAGTTCAAGCGGCTTGTAGGTTGACACCATTGTCTTCATTGGGTGGTGTGAAGCAACTTGCTTCCCGGCTTGACAAGCACTACAAAGCTTGTTCTTCTCAAACGTGACATCCTTCACGCCGGTCACCATCCCAAGCTTGAACAACTTCTTAAGCTTGCTCATCCCAATGTGAGCAATGCGTCGATGCCATAGCCAACCCAAGCTTGTCTTAGTGAAAAGACAAGTGGTCAAGCTAGCATCCTTGTTGGAGAAGTCCACCAAGTAAAGATGTCCATGCCGAAATCCTTTGAATATTAGTTCTTTGCTTGATTCACTAGTTACTACAACACCATTCTTGTCAAAGGTGCACGTTAGTCCAAGATCACATAGTTGTGCAATGGAAAGTAAATTGAAACTAAGTGACTTAACATATAGTACATTAGAAATGGACAAATCATGTGAAATAGCAATTTTACCTAAACCAATTACCTTCCCCTTTGAGTTGTCACCAAAGGTGACTTGTTCATGATTATCGGGGTTCTCTATGGTGGTGAACATACCATCATTGCCGGTCATATGTTGAGTGCACCCGCTATCGAGTACCCAATGTTTTCCTCCGGCTTTGTAGTTCACCTACACACATGAAGTTAGTTTTTGAGTTTAGGCACCCAAGCTAACTTAGGTCCTTGTATGTGTGATACAAGTGATTTTGGGACCCAAAGTTGCTTGGGGAGCTTCCCCTTCATGCCCTTAATATCTTTGCCGATGAACCTTGCCTTCACCTTGCCACCTACTTTGCTTAAGAGATAGTGATAATCATGGAAAGTAGATTTGTAGTTAGGAGGCAATTTGGGAGAAGGACGGTTGGGAAGAGGACACTCCCTCGTGTGGTGTCCGGTGACCTCACAATGTTGGCAATAGGATCCAACTTCTTTGATGAAGCTCGCCCTAAGCTCCGGTGAGGGCACCTTTCCTTTGTTGAGCACCGGGAAGGATCCAAGTCCTCTCTTGTTGAAGCCTTTGGCTTGTTGGTAGAGGATTTCCTTGTGCTTGTCCTCCCCCTTGGAAAGTCTTACCACACTAGTGCGGAGACTTTCAATTTCGTTCATCAATTCCTTCTCCCTAAGGCTTGCTTTCAAAGGCAAAGACTTATCCAAAGTATTAGTGGCATGTGAAATAGTTGATACTTTGCCATCAAGGGTTTCCTTTTTCATGTTTTTCATTTTTAGTTCAATTGCCTCATAAGCAAGGTTAAGCATTTCATGTTTTTGAACCAAGTCATTGTGCTTTCCCAAGAGTGCTTGGTTTGCTAAGTCAAGCTCATGATGATCAAGCTTGATTTGAGCATTTTCCTCCTCGATTTGCTTGACATGTGTTTTGAGCGTGTCATGCTCTTTAAGTATGGTTACATACTTGTCATGCAAATCGTGCTTCGCACTCTCAAGTTTAGCACAAGCTTGTTCAAGTGCTTTAACCTTGCTCTTTTCCCTTTTTATGATGACATGGTATTCATTAATCATAGATGCTAGTTCATCGGGGGAGAGCTCATCATCATCGCTAGAATCGTCACATACCTTAGAGTTACCTTTAGCCATGAGGCACATAGGAGGTGGACGAAGAGGTGAGTTGTCTTTGTCGACGACGGCAAGGCCCGCCAAGTTTTCTTCATCTTCACTCTCTTCATCGCTTGACTCTTCATTCGTGATCCACTCATTTGCCTCGCACATGAAGACTTTTTGAGGCCCTCTTCTCTTCTTTGGAAAGAGCTTGGTTTTCTTGCCCTTGTCAAATTTCTTCTTTCCAAAGGCGCGCTTGGGTTTGACCTCTTCTTCATCTTCATCACTTTCTTCTAGCTTTCTATACTTTCCTTTGTGGTTGTCCTTCCTCTTGTCGGGTCTTGGACAATCATATGATATGTGGCCTTGATCACCACAATTGTAGCATGTTTTGTTTTCATCTTTTCTTGGGAGGAAGGCTTTCTTCTTTGGATCAAAGGAGTATCCCTTCTTTGCGATTTTGGAGTTTAGACGTGAGAATTTTCTCATCATCAACGCAAGCTCATCATCGTCATCTTCGCTTGTTGCTTGCTCTTCTTCGCTTGAGCTAGGCTCAACCACTTTCTTTTTCTTGGGAGTTGTCTTCTTGGTTGAAGCCTTGAGAGCAATAGTTTTTGACGATGACTCCTCCATCATTCCAAGTACGCTCATCTCATGAGCATGAATTTCTCCAATGAGCTCCGAGACTTCAATGTTGTCAAGTGATTCCTTTTGGAGCATTGAGTTGATAATGTTGTACTTGGGCTTAGGTAGAAGCATGAGGATCTTGCGGTTGATAAGTCCCTTACCAAGAGAAGCAATGTCAAGTGCGTTAATCTCCTCAATGAGCATATTTAAGCGAGAAAACATTTGGTTAACATTCTCATGAGGAAGCATTTTGAATTCATCATACTTGGATTTTAGCAAGTGATATTTGAGTTCTTTAACACGAGATGAGCCCTCATGAATTTCAATTAGACATGCCCAAATTTCACAAGCTTTCTCCTTACTAGCAATTCTAGCAAAAACATCTTGACTTATGCATTCATAGATGGCATTTCTAGCCTTAGCATCCCATTTTAGTTGATCACCAACATAATTAAGATCTCCAAATCCCGCATGGGTCGCTTCCCAAACTTCGGGAGCAATGGCCTCTAGGTAGGCACGCATACGTGCTTTCCAATAGGCAAAGTTCTTGCCCTCGAAGATAGGAACCGAACCCCCATTCTTGGCCATTTAAGCTCTTTAGCGGTGAAGCTAGAATGATCCAATGAGCAACAAGGCTCTGATACCAATTGTAAGGATCGAAATGCCCAAGAGGGGGGGTGAATTGGGCTTTCTTTCAAATTTTAAAACGATTAAGAACTAACAACCTCAAGCCCAATTCCCTATGCAATTAAACTATGCAATCAATGTAAATTAAAGTTGCGGAATGAAGATTGCATAAGAGTAAAAGGGAGAGGGATGCAAACGCTCAAGGGACACGGAGTTTATCCCGTGGTTCGGTAAGATCACAAGGATCTTCCTACATCCACGTTGTGGCACCCACCGAAGGGTTTTGCCACTCCCAAGTCACCGAGACAAGGGGGTTCTTCACTATTCTTCTCCGTTCGCCAACCTCGGCAAGGTGGAGCTCAAGCCTTGTACACTTTGGGATCCTCCGGGCTTCCACAATCTTCTTGGCAAGCTCCGGAAGTTGCACACACCAAGGGTCACTCCCTTTGGGCTCTCACTACACTAGAGACTCCAATCACCAAGAATGGAGGCACCCAAGCACTATCTCTAGCTAGTTCTAGCCTATCTCTTGGTGTACAAATGATGAACAAATGATGTGAAAGTGGTTGCTCTAGTGCTTGAATGCTCTAGGATGTGTAGAGTATGTCTGGGCTTCAAGTCTTGTCGATTTGACAGGTTGAAGGGGTATAAATAGCCAGCCTCCACGAGATAGCCGTTGGAAAAGTAGGCTGACATCACTTCTCTACGAACACCGGATGATCCGATGTCTCCCCTTCTGTTAACATCGGTCAAAGCCAAATTAGCTGATGTCACTGTGTCAGATATGACCGTTGTTAGACCGATGTTGATCTGTCTTCTCATCGGATGATCCGGTGGCTCTTCCTCCAGAATTTTGCTTGATCTTGAGGCTCACTGGAGTGATCGACCGATGTGTGTAAGTCTGCACATCGGATGATCCGGTGCTTCACTTGGTCCAATGGTATTGCAATCTGTGATGATGCACCGATGTCACTGAGCCACTCACATCGGATGATCCGGTGAGTGCATTTGTCTGAGGTCTTCTTCTTCAGTTGAACCAACTCGACCGATGTGTGTCAACTCAAAGACCATCGGATGATCCGGTGTGTTCAACTTGTTGACTTCGAGTTGTTTTGAGTTATTCCTTTGGAATTTGAACTTGTGACCTCTTTGACACTTGTTTGAAATGTTGTTTTGATTGTCTTCAAGCGTCGAGTGATATCAAGTTTAGAGCTTTCACTTCTTGTCTTCATATTATTTGATTTGATCTCATTCGTTGATTTTTATATGGGTCTCCAATGTAATTTTGATTTCATTTGATTGAGTGTTATTGAGACCTTGCATTCACAAATTCATTAGTAATATCGAATGGTTGTCATTAATCACCGAAACCGTACCTCATGGGGCCTAGATGCTTTCAGGGGTGTCACAACACTAACCAGAATGTCTCTCACTATATCGCTCTTCGAAGTATCACCAACCTCTGCCCACTTCCTTACACCAGCGAGGGGTGAATTTTTTTGTTGTAATAATCACATCATTGACAAAGTGCCGCTGATTAGGACCAACCGCAACACCCAACCTATCGGACCACTGAATTTGTAGCTTCCGATTCTGATCATTCATTCTATTTGCAGATGCTAGATAGCGCAATTTAGCAACCTTAAGTCCTTTAGCCACCCCTCTTCCAAACTTCTTTCCTTCTGTTAGTGTCATTTAAACGGTAAATGTTTAAAGCAAATTAGCAACTGACAAGGCTTAGTATCATGTACAAATAGTGTGAAAGAAGAAGAAGTCTGATGTTTTACCATCTTCAGGACGAGTGCGGCAAATACGAGCGTGGGAACACCGTGTCGCAACAGCATTTTGCTCCATATTGGGCGATGCATCGACTTGTAGACTTCTTTGTTGCTATTCATACCCTACAATCAGGCATCAGGCAGTAGTCAGTGGCACTACAGCACTAGTACTGTAGGGGATTTTCAGTCTAGCTGGAAGCAGGCAAGACAGTAGCTGGCGATGCTAGAGAAAGAGAGGGTTCGCCGGGTGCTCATCCTCTGCAGTACTACCGGTTTGGTCTAACCAACATCAGCAGGAGCGTTTCTCGAGGCGAATTGGTGGCAGGGCGAGTCATGGACGTCAGTGGTATTAGCAGGTAGAGGATGCAAGACAGATGAGGCGGGCAGCTTGCGACGTTTAACAAAGCTAGGGTTTGGTCTAGCAGTGCACTGACCACATTTAAGTCAGAGGATCGACGTCCAGATCACACCGGTGATCTCACGTGACTTACGTTTTTACTACAGGCGATGCAGTAAAGATCCAACGGTGTGATTCCGTTGGATCTTTACTGCACCGCATGCAGTAAAAACGTATAAGTCAGGTGATCAACGTCCATTGATATCACCCCAGAGCAAGTCTCGAGGCTAGGAGGACAGTGTGGCGGATCTAGGAATTAAATTTAGGTGGATTGCATATTGATATTTTGCTCTGCATGTTAGCATCTTGCCCTAAAGTGCTAGAACGGATACATGAATATAATCTTGCGTTAATTACCAGACATCAACAACGCATTTTGCAGTGTAAAAAACAGAATTGAAATCATGTAAGCAGCAATGAACCCTCATGTACATGCATCTCTAAACTATATGATACTAACATTTCTTAGTGGACAGGGGTTAATGATATTAGACTATTTTTTCCAGGGTATGCCATGTCATATGGGGCATAACATGTAGGTACGCCGTAATGGCTAGGGGTTTGCGGGCGGCGGGGTCATCATGGCACGCAACGATGGGACGTGGAGATGGAGGGAGATTCGTCGGGGAGAACAGTGAAGTGACCACCAGCAGGGCGTGGGCGCCGGCTGGTGCCGGAGTGACCGGCGGCGACATGGCTTTGCGGGCGGCGAGGTCATCATGACACGCGAAGGATGGGACATGACGATGGTCGAGGGAGACGCGTTTCTGAGGACACTGAAGTGAGCAGCAGCAGGGCGTGGTCGCCGGTGCCGGAGTGGCGGCGGCGAGAGAGCCCAGCGTGCGTGTGTAGGCATCAATAAATCACGCCATCACATATACTCACTAGCAGGGCGTGGGCGCCGGCCGGTGCCGGAGTGACCGACGGCGACAGGGGTTTGCGGGCGGTGGGGTCATCATGACACGCGAAGGATGGGATGTGGTGATGGTGGAGGGAGATGCATCGGGGAGGACACTGAAGTGAGTAGCAGCAGGGTGTGGTCGCCGGTGCCGGAGTGGCCGGCGGCGAGAGAGCCCATCGTGCGTGTGTAGGCATCAATAAATCACGCCATCACATATACTGATTAACTGTTAACTGGAACTAGGAAACTATAATCGCAATGCTAAAATATTTAGTAGAGCCTGGTACATATTTATAATTGTAGTACCAGCATGGGATGACGAATATCAGGGTTCCTGAGCATCAGGTGCTGCAATATTCTCTGCATACGATGCAAAGGAATTAACGTGTTATAAATATGTGTATTTTGATAGTAAACACATTTATAGTTATACCAGGTGCTTGTTGCCCATCACGATTACTTGTAGATGACATGACGGTTTGGTGTCTTGTTCCTAAAGTAAAGAGTATATATAGTAAGTAACAGTGATGACGTCAGATTACATGAGGATGTGTATTTTAGATCGGGTGGTGTGGTTGCTATGAACTGAAAATGTTTGTTTTGAACGGAGGAATTAGAAATGAAGGAGTAGGAAAAAAACCGTACAATCCGAGAAAGAAAAACAAGAAAAACGTGTATAAACCGTGGGAACTGAAAATCTTAGGAATACAAGTTTGGAACACAGGAATGAGAGTACAACATTGGGAGTGGTTGATAAGATAACCTTGGCATCATTTACTTCTAAATCAAGAAATTACATAGTAGATGCAGTTTTAATAGTTATCTTTCCTGACATGAAAATGTACTAGAAATACACTACCATAAACTGTCGGCGCGACATTTATTTCGGGGCAGAGGTGTAGTTTATTTTATATATGGAAACAAGTAGAATGCAATCAGATGCTAGGGTAAAATAAAAAGATGAATCGACTGTAGGATGCAGATCTAACGACTGAGGACAGTTGATTGTACGATTGCACCATTAATCAGATTTTATACTAGACATTCGTGAAACATAAGAGCATATAAGGAGTTGGGACGACAACTAGGAATGAACTGGCTGCAGCTATTGGGATGACAACTAAAGCGATAAGGAGGGAGTAGCTCTATAAAAAGACGACATGGATCGTGTAGAACTTACGTAGCACAGAACTGGAGTCTGGGATGTCGCAGGACGGGGTCGGCGACGAAGAGGTTCGGTAGAGCCCGTCAAACTTGGTCGCTCAACGTTGTACCCACAGTCACCACCACCACTCACACGGGATTTTCTTAGGAATGCTAGTTTGGAACACAGCACTAAGAGGAAAACATGTGTGCTGGGAACGGAAGCCAGTGCGGGATTAGAGGGAGACACACATTTATATTCGTCGTGGCTAGCTACAAATGGGCGGGACTGGAATTTTGGGCGCAAAGAGTGAAGTTTCAATTGTGAAAATCTCAATTGTGCGCGCCAAGAAGAACGAAATTTTTTTTGAGGGCGTGCAGAATTTGGCGTCGTGCCCCTCTGCACGCATGCAATCATGATTAATTCATGTAATGTCGCGACGATTCCTGCACATGGTTATACTTTTCACCGGCACGTCTACCTAGAGCTAGAGGGGTAGACCTCTTCGGACTGCTGCCTCGCCGTGGGACCGCTACCTGCTGTTCATCTTTGTTTTCATGGAGATGTAAAAGCAGTCATGTGGTCATGGCAAAAAAAAATACGAACAAAAATATGAATCGCCAAATGTATCATTGTGCTAATGCAAATGACATGCAAATACATAACACCCAAGTCCATGAAAGGAGGACGGCAAATCCATGGTCTAGTAAAAGGTAAACAATCTGCATTTTATATATAACATTCGTCGCAATGAAATGATAACATATACAGAGTATATACTACTACTACTACAAAAAGAAACATTTTCCCCTATGATGTCTAATCTTCAGGCCGTCGGTCCAAAGCCGTCTGTGATACGAGTATCACAGGTACATACCATATATGTATCAACAATGTCATCGGATATTAGTTACAACGGATAAAGTACTTTTCATGCACCTGTTGCATCAGGCAATGGACTAGTTAGCAATTTAGATGACGTAATTTCCTAATCAAGTTACTTATGCATCATGTCTGTTGTTAGTTCTATTACTTGTAAGGATAATGTTTACCAGATTTCATTCATTCAGCCACATGAAATATAGACGATCCCAAGTTACAAACATATAGGGGATGTTTTTGATAAAAGAAGTTTTTCGATACTGCATATATAGAACACATTATTCATGTAAAGACATATTTCATTAACAAACAAGTAATAGGAAAACACGTAGTAGATAGCAAGAACAAGATAAACTACACCTAATACTACTCTACTCAGAGATCATGAAATAGATAAACTACTCCTAATACTACTCTAGTGGGAGAAAACCACGTCCTCCTCCGCCGCTGCCGCCTCCTCCGCCTCCGCCGCCGGTGCCGCCTCCCCCTCCTCCTCCTCCGCTGCTGCCATCGCTGCTGCCGCCTCTGCCTGCGCCTCAACCGCCGCTGTCGCCTCCTCCTTCTCCTCCTCTGTCGCTGCCGCCGCCTCCATAGCCGCGTCCACCTCCGGCTCAAGAGACGCCTCTTGCTCCACCTCCTCTGCTGCCGCCGCTGCCCAAGCCGCCTCATACTCCTCAACCTCCGTCACAGTCCGAAGCTTCCCGGTGACGCGGTGCAGAATCTTCAGGAGGCCCTCTACCCCAACAATCTCCGCGATCGTCTCGTGGAGGGCGTCGAGACGACCGGCCACAGTCATCAACCCGTAGCAGTAGTGGCCCACAGTGTCCATGCTCGTGTTGAGGGGAAGGGTCCCAAGACCCAGACGGTGACACGAGCGATCTGTGCCGGAAAAGACCTTCCGCGCCACTGCGTTGAGCGCTAGTACGCTATGAGCGGTAGCGGACTTAGCATCGGTGGCCACCTTAAGGCGCCGATCGAGTTCGTCGATGCGGTCAGTGAGGAGTCTGAGAGTCTGCTCAACCCAACCAAGATGAGGAAGTGCATGCGCCGCGGGCAGAGATGCGGGCGCCGCCATCAGTTCCACCGGCATTGCCGGTGGCGATGGAAACAGAGAAGGAGGTTCCGAGGACGTCGATGGCCTAGAGCACTTTGGCGCGGGGCTACCCATTTTTGTGGCGACGGAGGTGTAGAGAAAGAGCGAGAGGTGGTCGACGGTGGAGGGGGGAGAAGTTTAGAGGCTAGGATCTATGGAGTGGTGCGGCGGAGAAGCAAGAGGACGGTGAGCCTTTATAGCGGGTCGTCGTCTAAGCGGGCGTGTCGAGATGATCAGACGCTAGAGGAAACCACGCTTAATTATGAACTAATCGGTGTCCCCGGTTTCCTCGAAACCGCGGTTTGCATCCTCTCTAAACTTAGAGCACATTCACTTGATTGAAATCCAGAAATTCTAACACACCAGTATTCATTGACACGAATGAACACATATATATTACAAAACACAAGAAATATGTACAAGAACAGAATTGAAGCTAAACATGTACAAGAACTCCTAAAACTACAAAAGAAATATGTACAAGAACTCCTAAAACTACTCTGCCGGCCCCGCCTCCCCCGCCCTCTCCCCCAACTTCTCAAACCACGACAAGCGGTCCTCCTCCTCCTCCTCGTCGTCATCGTCGTGGTGGTGGTGGTGGTGGTGGTGGTCGCCGTCGTCGTCGCCGTCGTCATCATCATCGTCGTCGTCGTCATCATCGTCGTCGTCGTCGTCATCGTCGTCATCCTCTTCCTCCTCCTCCTCCTCCTCCTCCTCCTCCTCCTCCTCTGGCGACGATGCAGCAGGAGAGTGGGCCGGTTGTGTAACACCCCAAAATTTTCGCATCATGCATTGCATACATGTTCATGCATATAATATTAATAGAATAAAAGAAAGGAGTAAAAGATGGAGCATATATACATATATGGTGTAGCAAAAAGAAGAAATAGAAAATAATAATTATAGCCTAAAACATGTAATAGGGAATAAGTATAAAAATAACAATAATAATATATAAAAAGAAATATATATAGATAAATTATATAATAATAAATACATATATATATAATAAATAAATAAAATGAATAAGATAAATAAAATATAAAAAATATAATATATTATAATAATAATATAAAAAGAAAAAAAAAGAAAAGGGGCCACTGCCGGCCAGGCCAAACCGGCACAGCCCGCAGCGCCTCGGCCCGAGCGCGCCC
Organism: Tuctoria greenei; assembly: GCA_036927565.1. NCBI lineage: Eukaryota > Viridiplantae > Streptophyta > Magnoliopsida > Poales > Poaceae > Tuctoria > Tuctoria greenei. Next base: position 125,269,591 of record JAYESD010000006.1, read on the forward strand.
CCCTCGCCCGACGCGCGACTCCTGCGCGCGAGCCCCGGCTCCCGCGCACCCGCCCGACCCCGCTGGACCCCACCCCGTGAATCCCGCGCCTCCCGCGCGATCCGCCCGCACGCCCGACGCCAGCGCCGAATCGCTCGCCCGACCGCGCGACTCCGCCGACCGCACGCCCGCCCGACGCCAGCGCCGAATCGCTCGCCCGACCGCGACACCCCCGAACCGACTCGGCCCCTGGATCGACCGCCGCCTATAAAAGGAGCCAAGCTCCGTAGGGTTTTTCCCCGATCCTAGGAACCGCCGCCATCCACGATAAAAGAAGCCGCCGGTACAGAGAACAGAGACGCCACAGGGAAGAAAAGGAAGAAAAAGGAGGGGAAGAAGAGGAGGAAAAAGAGGAGAGCGCCGCCGTCCGCCAGAGATCGTCGTCGCCATCGCGTCACCGTCGTCGTGCCACCGGAGGACCTTGCGCATCTACTTCGTCTACACATCGTCCCCATCCCGCGATCATCGAAGCCATCGCATCTACAGTAGGCCATGTTTCCGATGCGAATTTTAGCGACCATATTGGATCTAATAGACGTAAATTGATCGTAGTTGCGTCGTCTTTTTATTTTCAGCAGCATTAATTCTCGCTAAAACCGCCGTAAACTCATATGAACACGTATGAACTAGTTGCATCTAATTAATAAACAACCGTAGTAACTTAATTATTGAATTGTGCATGCATACATGTCATTGCATGTTGATTATTTTGTGTGCATCATATTGAATTGTATGTATTTTCTTGTATGTATGATCATGCGTAGAGGAACGTGCTCAAGAGGCCGCATACGAGGATTTCCAAAATTAAGACTTTGAAGCGCTTGAGCAACCACATCCGTCGGAGCAAGGCAAGTGTCCTTGAAGCATATTGATCCTGTTTTATTAAATGTTTTGTTTGCGAACTTGCATGCTTGTGTCAATATGATGAGAAACCCATACGTAGGAGTTTACTAGCTTTGTTTAACCACCCTTGTCACCTGGAATATATGGTAGAGAGTCGGTAAGGGTTTTTACCTTTTTGCTTCGCTTAATTAATTGGGATGGCAAACAACACTACACATTTAATTATGCATAAATGATATTATGATTAATGTGAACTGATCAATACGATGGGTGATCTAAGCAAGCCTGGTATGTGGATGGGTTGGATGTTATAGTGGTTTGCTTGCTTTAGATCTAAGGACCGGTTCATGCGAGAATATGCCAGGTCAACAGTGCCACCACAAGGCCAAGTATGGGTGCGGCGTAGCTGAATAATTAGGAACGCTGCTAGTATTGTATGGACCATTGGATGGCGCGGGGAATGGGAGTCGAGGAGGACTGCCCTGGGATCCGCATGGCACACGAGGGGGCCCGTGGGTGGGAGAATGGAGATTCAAGCCTGCCGGTGAAACCTTAGTGGGCCCGTACATACTAGTAGTCCCTTTTGAAAGGCTATTTTGTGATCTCTTGGCCACACACCTACGGAAGTGTGAGATGGCATAATGGAGGTTTCTTAGTCACCGAAAGGTGATGAAATCACGAACATGTGGGTAAAGTGGTACAACCTCTGCAAAGTGTTAAAAACTATCATGATAGCCATGCTCCCGGTTATGAGCGCCTGGATGACCTACATTATTAGAGTTGGATTTGGAATTTTTGGATGGTTGGTTTATGGTTATGGGTTGGTAATGGTTATGGATGGTTTATGGATTATGGTCATGGTTATGAATTTGAGTTCTGGTAACTGGACATGGATAATGATGATGTTGGCAATAATTGGATATGGTTTATATTTTGTTAATATGATGGTTATGATGGGATTGTTTCACATAGACATAGTATAATGCTTTTCAAATGTTTTACTGTACTTTTCAGCACTTAGGCATTATTACATTCGTCATTTGAATCAGCCACATGTCATACTTTCCACACTTGCTGAGTACGACATGTACTCACCCTTGCAATCCCCCCCAACAGCTACTGGAGACAATTGGGAGTACCCTGAGGATCACGTGGAGTACTAGGTTGCGTACCGCCGTCAATTGCCTGTGGATTGGAGTCGTGCTGCTTAGTTTATTTTCCGCTGCATTATTTAGAGTTTTATCATTCGTGAACTATTGGATTATTGTAATAAAGTACTTATTTAATAGTTAAGACGTGGTTAAATTCTGTATATCGTTTGTGATGCAACCGTATATGTGTGATGAACTTCCTGGGCACACATATGCATTACGCTTGGTTCATATCGGAACCGGGCGTCACATATTGGTATCAGAGCCACATGTTGACCGTAGAATGCAAGCCTAGGTAGAATGGACACTCTAGAGCACTTAGGAACACTCTTCTAATCTGCTATTTTCGAAAATTTTTGCTGCTGTTCTGTTCTCTTATTTTCAGCTGCAAAAAGTATTGATCGCTGCTGCGTTTTTGATAAAAAATTTTAGAAGTGAGCAATATTAAGTGCTGCTGTTTTTGCTACTTAAATTTTCGCGAAAAAAGTGTGTTTTGCTGCTGTTATGTGTGGGTAAAATTATTGTGTTGGCTGCTGCATTTTTCTCTCTATCTTTTCGTTCTTTTAGAACCGCTGCATCGCTCTTTTTCCGCCATTTTAGCTGCTGCAATTTTCAGATTTGTATTTCATCATTTTTTTTCTCTAACATATTCTTGTTTTCTGTAGATGGCCCGCACCAAGACAACCCCCCGTAAGTCGACCGGTGGACTTGTGCCCCCGCGTAGGTTGGCCAGTCGCTCTCCGGCCATCGACCCCCGTCACCCCGTGGTGATCCGTTCTGACGGCAGGGCCGCAGGACAACTGCGACATCGTCTCCGTGCCCTACTCCGTGAGACTGGCTACCGTCACCACAGCCTCTCGCTCTCCTACCACACCACTGGAGTGCAGTGCCCTGGCAGGAAGGAGTGGAGCTGCAAGATCTACATCTATTATGGTGATGAGTTGGTGAAGACCCACAACAGTCCTGCTTGGAGGAGCTCCCGCCGATCTGCGGAGCAGGCTGCTAGCTGGGAAGCAGCCACCTTTTGGAGTCATGCCCGCCGTTTCCGTCTGGAGGACACGGTGCACGCCTTCGTTCCGCAGCGTCCCAGGGGCACTGCAAGCTTCGTCTCCAGGCACGTGGAGGGACCCCTGGACCTCCCGCAGTCTCGTCAGACTGTTGCCGACGTGGCCCAACTCAGTGCTTGACTTCAGAGGGCGCAGCAGGAGATTCAGGATGGACGTGACCTCGCGCAGCGCCATGAGGCGATAATCAGGAGGTATCGTCGGATCACCGACGAGGACCCGGACGACTACGCGTCCGACACCTCTACGTGGACCCCAGACTCTCCAGACCGTCGTAACGGCTAGCGTGAGTCATCTTCTGAGGAGTCCTCTGACGAGGAGCCTTCCAGTGTGGCGTCTGCCGCACCACCGCAGCCTGCTGCCTCACCACCACAGGACCCCGAGGACCCCGACGACGACGACGACGACGACGAGGACCCGGAAGAGTTCCCGCTTGACGATGAGTAGTCCTCGACCTATGCCACGACTCAAGGATAGGCACACCCCCATTAGTTATATAAGAGCAACGTAGACATACTTGTGTGACCTTGAGTTGTGTTACTTCTTTTAGGATTTTTGTCAATTTTGTTTGGTGCTTGTTTGAGTGCTTGTGTGCTTAGTAGAGAGTTGTGGGATGCTTCGGCACTTGTCCACATCCTCATATAGGTCTATATTAATAAAGGATTATTTAGTGTCACATACCCTGATGCATATAGTCGGGACGTTTCTTTCCAAATTCTAAATCCTTCTGTCCCCACCTTTCTTTCGCTAACAGATGGTGATAACTCGTAACCAGAGGGATGTCAATGATGAGGAGGAGCACAATAAAGTACCTCAAAACAACCAGGGACATGCTCATGGAGCTATCAATATTGAACAACTGTTAGCTATGCAAAACCAGCTCATGCAGACCATGATACAGACAATGGGACAGCTGCAAGCTGGCAACAACAATCAGCCTCATATACCGCCACTGCCACCACCCCAGCCACACCACAACCGTTTGGGAGAGTTCATGAGGACCAGACCACCTACCTTTGCGCAAGCCACAGACCCAATGGAAGCTGATGATTGGCTGAAGTCCGTTGAGAAGAAACTTGCTATTGTCCAGTGCACTGATAGGGAGAAGGTTCTCTTTGCATCACATCAACTAGTTGGAGCAGCCGCTGACTGGTGGGAAGCTCTTTGCAACGCTCATGATAATCAGGAGGCAATCACTTGGGCTAAGTTTAAGCAGAGTTTCCGTTCCCACTATGTACCTGAAGGAGTTATGATACTGAGAAGACAAGATTTTGAAAATCTCAGGCAAGGAAGGATGAGCGTGAGTGAGTATCTCAACAAATTCACCCAATTATCAAGATATGCTCCAGAAGACATCAACACTGATAGTAGGAAGCAGTATCTGTTTATGAGGGGTCTCAACAATGAAATTCAAGTCCAGTTGCTTAATACTGATTACCCAAACTTCCAAAAGCTGGTTGACAAGGCTATTGTGGTTGAGAACAAGATTCGTGAGATGGAGCAGGACAACAAGAGGAAGATGCCACATCATGGACCACAACAAGGAAGCAATGTTTGCCCCCGCTATGCACCACCTACTGCACCACACTACAACCCATCTGCTCCTGCATACCGTGCTGCTTATCCGCCCCGCCCAAATCAGCCACCGCAGCAACGCCCTGCAATGCAAGCGCCTCGCTATCCTGTGCCACCTGCGCCACGTCCTAACATGGCGGCAAACGCTCAAAACCAGTTGCGCCCAAACTTCCCTAATGCTACGGGCGGTAAGACATGCTATGTGTGTGGAGAACCCGGGCACTTTGCAAGTCAATGCCCCAGGAGAAACTATGGACCTATGAACAATGCACCAAGGCCAAATTACCCGCGACCAAATGGAGGAGCACCACAAGGCAACCGTGGACAGCAAAATTTTGCTCGTGGCAATGTGAATCATGTCTCTATTGAGGAAGCCCAACAAGCTGATGACATCGTGATTGGTATGTTTCTTGCCAACTCCAACCCCGCGACTATTTTATTTGATTCGGGAGCATCTCATTCATTCATCTCGTCAAAGTATGTTGCCAAGTACAATTTGCCTATATCTCATATGAAGCAAACTATGCTAGTAAGTTCTCCTGGCAGAGAGATGAGGACAAATATAGTATGTCCGAAAGTAAGCATTAAAATAAGGGGGGTAGACTTTCTCGCAAACCTCATAGTATTGGACTCCCAAGGAATAGACATAATACTTGGAATGGACTGGCTGAGCAAGTATAATGGAGTCATTCAATGTGCCGAGAGGATTGTTCAGTTGACAAGTGAACATGGTACACGCATCGAAGTTGAGGCAGCCCAACCTGCAAGAGAGAAAGCGATGCTGAATCACATGGAATAAGTGACATTGGAAAGCATTTCGATCGTTTGCGAGTACCCGGATGTGTTTCCAGATGAGTTGCCAGGTATGCCACCTGATCGTGACATAGAATTCGCCATTGAGTTGATACCCGGAACTGCACCTATAGCTAAGAGGCCGTATAGGATGCCTCCTAAGAAATTAGCAGAGCTCAAGAAGAAAATTCAAGAGCAGCTAGAGAAGGGTTTCATATGCCCAAGCTCATCCCCGTGGGGAGCCCCAGTGCTCTTCGTAGATAAGAAGGATGGAACCCAGAGGATGTGTGTGGACTATAGGTCTCTCAACGAAGTGACAATTAAGAACAAGTACTCACTGCCCCGTATAGAGGATTTGTTCGACCAAATGAAGGGTGCTTGTATCTTCTCCAAGATCGACTTGCGGTCAGGATACTTCCAAATGAAGATTAGACCATCGGATATACCCAAGACAGCATTTCGGACACGATATGGATCTTATGAGTACACCGTCATGTCATTTGGATTGACAAACGCGCCTGCGTACTTTATGTATCTCATGAATAAGGTCTTCATGGAATATCTGGATAAGTTCGTTGTAGTGTTCATCGATGACATTATGATATACTCGAGAAGCGAGGAAGAACATGAAGAACACTTGAAGCTTACATTGCAGAAGCTACGGGAACACCAATTGTATGCCAAGTTCAGTAAATGTCAATTCTAGTTACGGGAAGTTTCTTTCTTAGGCCATATTATTTCCGGAGGAGGAGTATCAGTTGACCCAGGGAAGGTGAGAGATGTGCTTAAGTGGGAACCGCCACAGAATGTCAAGGAAATTCGGAGTTTCCTTGGAATGGCTGGATATTACCGCCGATTCATCAAGGATTTCTCCAAAATAGCCAAGCCTATGACCGAATTACTCATGAAAGGGAAGGCATTCCGATGGACTCAAGCTTGTCAGGATAGCTTTGAGGAGTTAAAGAAAAGGTTGACAACCACGCAGATGTTAGTATTACCGGACGTGAGCAAGAGTTTTGATATATATTGTGATGCATCAAGACAAGGATTAGGATGTGTGCTCATGCAAGAAGGCCAAGTGGTAGCTTATGCATCGAGACAACTAAAGAAACATGAGTTGAATTATCCTACACACGACCTTGAACTCGCAGCCGTGGTATACGCCTTGAAGATATGGAGACACTATGTTTTTGGTCACCGATGTGAGATTTATACGGATCACAAGAGTCTCAAGTACATATTTACGCAAACGGATCTGAATCTGAGGCAACACCAATGGTTGGAGCTCATCAAGGATTATGACGTGGGAATCAACTATCACCCAGGGAAGGCCAATGTAGTGGCCGATGCTTTGAGCCGAAAAGGAGTAAGTCATTAACTCACAGATCGAGAGCTGCCATCCGAGTTATGCAAGGAGTTCAAACGGTTGAACCTTGGATTCATAAATGAGATGGGAACGATGGAAGTCAACCCAACATTAGAGCAGGAAATACGGGAAGGACAGACAAAGGACAAGGAAATACAGGAAATCAAGGAAAGGACCCAAGAAGGAAAAAAATTCAGATTTGATGAGGACGAACAGGGTACCTTATGGCTTGGAAAGAGGATTGTGGCACCTAATGTCAGGCATATTCGGGAAACAATATTGAAGGAGGCACATGACTCACCTTACTCAATTCATCCTGGTTGTACAAAGATGTACAAGGACTTAAAGACATGCTACTGGTGGGCCAGCATGAAAAAGGACATAGCCGAATATGTTGCACTTTGTGATGTGTGCCAACGAGTGAAAGCTGAACATCAAAGGCCAGCCGGATTGTTACAACCATTGAAGATTCCGGAATGGAAGTGGGAAGAAATTGGAATGGACTTTATAGTTGGATTACCACGTACACAGTCCGGATATGATTCAATATGGGTTATTGTGGATCGGTTGACAAAATCAGCTCACTTCATACCTGTCAAGACCACATATACCACCGCGAAGCTAGCAGCATTGTATATGGAGCATATTGTGTGCCGGCATGGAGTACCGAAGAAGATAGTCTCGGATAGAGGTTCTCAGTTTACCTCCAGATTTCGGCAGAAATTGCATGAAGCCATGGGAACAAAGGTTGAACTTTAGTTCGGCGTATCACCCTCAAACAGATGGACAAACCGAGAGGACCAACCAAATTTTGGAAGACATGTTAAGAGCTTGTGCTTTAAAGCATGGGAAAAGTTGGGATAAAAGTTTGCCGTATGCTGAATTCTCGTACAACAATAGCTACCAAGCAAGTCTGGAAATGTCACCCTACGAAGCATTTTACGGAAGGAAGTGTAGGACTCCCTTGTTTTGGAATGAAACCGGAGAGAATCAAGTGTTTGGTCCCGACGTGTTACAAGACGCTGAAAGACAAGTTCAAATAATACGGGAAAACCTAAGGGCTGCCCAGTCCCGACAGAAGGGTTATGCAGATAATAGGCGAAGGAGTCTGACTTTCGAAGTTGGAGAGTTTGTATACCTCAAAGTGTCACCTATCAGAGGTCAGCAACGGTTTAATGTCAAAGGAAAACTAGCACCTCGCTATATCGGGCCATTTAAGATTCTGGACAAGCGAGGAGAGGTAGCTTATCGACTTGAGCTGCCGGCGTATCTCTCCGATGTGCACGACGTGTTTCACGTGTCTCAACTCAAGAAGTGTCTCAGGGTGCCAGAAGAACAAGTGCCGATGGACGAGTTAGAACTTCAGGAGGATTTGTCCTATGTCGAGCAACCTATCAAGATCTTGGACGTGAAGGAAAGGGTCACGAGGAATAAGAGAGTCCGTTGGTGCAAAGTGCAATGGAAACATCATACAGAAGCCGAAGCTACGTGGGAACGTGAAGAAGACCTGAAGGCAGAATTTCCGCACCTTTTCTCCACGCTATCGAATCTCGAGGGCGAGATTCACTTTAAGGGGGGTAGGTTTGTGACACCCCAAAATTTTTGCATCATGCATTGCATACATGTTCATGCATATAATATTAATAGAATAAAAGAAAGGAATAAAATATGGAGCATATATACATATATGGTGTAGCAAAAAGAAGAAATAGAAAATAATAATTATAGCCTAAAACATGTAATAGGGAATAAGTATAAAAATAACAATAATAATATATAAAAAGAAATATATATAAATAAATTATATAATAATCATATATATAAAATAATAAATAAATAAAATGAATAAGATAAATAAAATATAAATAATAAAATATATAATAATAATAATAATATAAAAGAAAAAAAATAAAAGGGGCCATTGCCGGCCAGGCCAAACCGGCCCAGCCCGCAGCGCCCCGGCCCTAGCGTGCCCCGCTCGCTCGACGCGCGACTCCCGCGCGCGAGCCCCGGCTCCCGCGCACCCGCCCGACCCCGCTGGACCCCACCCTGCGAATCCCGCGCCTCCCGCGCGATCCGCCCGCCCGGCCGTGCGACTCCCGCGCTCCCGCCCCGATCCTCCCGCGCCTTGGCCCCCGCGCCGAAACGCGCGACTCCGCCGGCCCGACGCCAGCGCCGAATCGCTCGCCCGACCGCGACGCTCCCGAACCGACTCGGCCCCTGGATCGACCGCTGCCTATAAAAGGAGCCAAGCTCCGTATGGTTTTTCCCCGATCCCAGGAACCGCCGCCATCCACGATAAAAGAAGCCGCCGGTACAGAGAACAGAGACGCCGCAGGGAAGAAAAGGAAGAAAAAGGAGGGGAAGAAGAGGAGGAAAAAGAGGAGAGCGCTGCCGTCCGCCGGAGATCGTCGTCGGCATCACGTCGCCGTCGTCGTGCTGCCGGAGGACCTTGCGCATATACTTCGTCTACGCGTCGTCCCCATCCCGCGATCATCGAAGCCATCACATCTACGGTAGGCCATGTTTCCGATGCGAATTTTAGCGACCATATTGGATCTAATAGACGTAAATTGATCGTAGTTGCGTCGTCTTTTTATTTTCAGCAGCATTAATTCTCGCTAAAACCCCCGTAATCTCATATGAACACGTATGAACTAGTTGCACCTAATTAATAAACAACCGTAGTAAATTAATTATTGAATTGTATGTATTTTCTTGTATGTATGATCACGCGTAGAGGAACGTGCTCAAGAGGTCGCATACGAGGATTTCCAAAATCAAGACTTTGAAGTGCTTGAGCAACCCCATCCGTCGGAGCAAGGCAAGTGTCCTTGAAGCATATTGATCCTATTTTATTAAATGTTTTGTTTGCGAACTTGCATGCTTGTGTCAATATGATGGGAAACCCATACGTAGGAGTTTACTAGCTTTGTTTAACCACCCTTGTCACCTGGAATATATGGTAGAGAGTCGGTAAGGGTTTTTACCTTTTTGCTTCGCTTAATTAATTGGGATGGCAAACAACACTACACATTTAATTATGCATCAATGATATTATGGTTAATGTGAACTGGTCAATACGATGGGTGATCTAAGCAAGCCTGGTATGTGGATGGGTTGGATGTTATGGTGGTTTGCTTGCTTTAGATCTAAGGACCGGTTCATGAGAGAATATGCCAGGTCAACAGTGCCACCACAAGGCCAAGTATGGGTGCGGCGTAGCTGAATAATTAGGAGCGCTGCTAGTATTGTATGGACCATTGGATGGCGCGGGGAATGGGAGTCGAGGAGGACTGCCCTGGGGTCCGCATGGCACACGAGGGGGCCCGTGGGTGGGAGAATGGAGATTGAAGCCCGCCGGTGAAACCTTAGTGGGCCCGTACATACTAGTAGTCCCTTTTGAAAGGCTATTTTGTGATCTCTTGGCCACACACCTACGGAAGTGTGAGATGGCATAATGGAGGTTTCTTAGTCACCGAAAGGTGATGAAATCACGAACATGTGGGTAAAGTGGTACAACCTCTGCAGAGTGTTAAAAACTATCATGATAGCCGTGCTCCCGATTATGAGCGCCTGGATGACCTACATGATTAGAGTTGGATTTGGAATTTTGGGATGGTTGGTTTATGGTTATGGGTTGGTAATGGTTATGGATGGTTTATGGATTATGGTCATGGATATGAATTTGAGTTCTGGTAACTGGACATGGATAATGATGATGTTGGCAATAATTGGATATGGTTTATATTTTGTTAATATGATGGTTATGATGGGATTGTTTCACATAGACATAGTATAATGCTTTTCAAATGTTTTACTGTACTTTTCAGAACTTAGTTATTATTACATTTGTCATTTGAATCAGCCACGTGTCATACTTTCCACACTTGCTGAGTACGATATGTACTCACCCTTGCAATCCCCCTCAACAGCTACTGGAGACAATTGGGAGTACCCTGAGGATCACGTGGAGTACTAGGTTGCGTACCGCCGTCAATTGTCTGTGGATTGGAGTCGTGCTGCTTAGTTTATTTTCCGCTGCATTATTTAGAGTTTTATCATTCGTGAACTATTGGATTATTGTAATAAAGTACTTATTTAATAGCTAAGACGTGGTTAAATTCTGTATATCGTTTGTGATGCAACCGTATATGTGTGATGAACTTCCTGGGCACACATATGCGTTACGCTTGGTTAATATCGGAACCGGGTGTCACAGGCTGCTCCGACTAAGCCGATTGCTCTGACTGCACCAGTAGCTCCGGCTGAACCAGCGGTGGAACCCCGCCGCGACGAAAGTTCCTCTCCATCGCCGCCACCAGGGCACTACAACCCTTGGCGCCGAGCTCCTGGGCCATCGTCTCGGACAAGATGTCCAAGCGATCGGCCACACCCATGAGGGCGTAGAGGTAGTGGCCGGTGGTATCCATTCCCGGAAACTCGGGAAGGGTACGAAGACCCAAGGCGTCCAAGGCCTGAGACGTATTGTTGTACGCCTCTCGTGCCATAATGAGGCGCTGGTCGTCGTTCACCCTCTCAGGGGAGCTGCAAGATATCCGCTTGCAGGGTGGCTGCCTCGGCGGGCTAGGAGGCGAAAGGTTGGCCATGGCTGTGGTGGTTCGTCGGAGCCGGGCTAGGAGGTGGAACGATGGAAGAAGAAGAAAGGAGTGCAAAAGTTCTGTGCTTGTACATAACCGACGACGCGCCTTATATATGGTCTGTGCGGAGTAGACGAGGGAGCGGTTCGTTTCCCGCTCATTGAACTCTTTGTAGACCTCGTGCGGCACAATTAAACCAATGTGGATGACGATCTTCAGAGATCCTTCCATCTCTCTTGTAACCATGTGCAACGTCGCGCACGCGTCCCTGCACCACGGCTTCTTAACTTCTCTGCAGACCTCGTGTTGCGCGTCAGTTACTTGGCACACTGGAAAGGCCAACGGCGAGATCTCCGGCAAGCCCCGCCATGGCGGCGCCGCGCGCGCGCCCTCAGCGTGAGGAGGAGGAAAGGTTTTGTGATGTTGGTTTTCTTGTTTCGTGATGTTGTTTTTCTTGTTTTGTAGTACTCCCTCCATCCCACAAAGATAGATGTTTTAGCATTTTTTAGACATAATAGTGGAACATGTAAATGACGCATGTACCCTCAACTTTAACTCTCACCATTTGCTGACATCGAGTTCCTAGATACGTGGAACAGCGCTGGTTGGAGCTGATTGGAGGAATTTAATGTTAGCTTTAAATTACTACACACTTTACATGTTAAGAAGGAAATCTTTGTGGGACAAACTTACAAGCTCAAAACCTCCATCTTTATGGGACGGAGGGAGTATTGTTTTATGTTAATGAACTCAATGTCATTGTTCCTCTGTTCCATCTGTTATTTTGTTTTCTGTCTGTTATTTAATGAACTATCGGTTCTATATATTTGTATTCTCTGTTAATGAATGACCATCGCGTATGTGCGTTTTTTGTTGTCAAAGTTGGATTCGATAGGATCGTCCATCTTTTTGTATACTGGATCTTGATCCATGCTAGTTGATGTTTCATTGGATGTACGACGATCAAAAAGTTTTTGTTTCGTAGGTTGGATTGGACCATCCATGTTGATATTTCATATGATAATATTTATTTATATATTAATTTTTTATTTTACTAATGTATATTAATAATATACAAATAATAAATATGACGATCGTTTTTTCAACAAAAAGAGAAAACACTTGTAGAACACCATCAATTTAACATGATCGTGGATCGAGGTCTTGCACATGCATGTTACACATAGAACACAAATACGGAGTACGTAGTTCATTAGACAACAGACAGAGAAGAAAATAACATATGGAATAGACGAACAACATTGAGTTCAGTAACATAGAACATTACCAAACAAGAGAAATGTCATCATGAAACAAGAAAATCAACATCACAAATCCTCATCAACAAGTGATCAATCATGCATGAAACATGATGGAGACCTCGCTGGCTCTCTTTCAAAAGCATGCATGCATGTCCGGCCATCATACATGATCACGACAAAGCATTAATGCTCGGATAGTCGAACATGTGGCGTACACGTGTTAATTTTCTCTTATGCTGATGAGACGCGTTGAGCCGTTAGGACCGAGAGGATGCAAACCGCGGTTTGGAGTAAACCGAGGCCACCGACCAGTTCATAAGCGCGGTTTCCTCTAGCGTCCGATCATCTCCACACGCCCTCTTATACGTGTGTTTTCTCTTTTTGCTAAAAGATCATCTTGTTTGAGGTATGCATGTTAATTTTGTCAAACGTGACTGAGGTATTTTCTATGTCTAACTTGCATGCACCCCAAACATGTTCAACCAATTAATACGTGTTTAATTTCTCGTTTCGATGATGGATATCGTCAGAGTATGAGGCCTTGCCGATGTATGCTATGCCCCAAAGATGCATGATCAAGGAGCCTACAACTCTAGATGATATCCAACTTCAAAAAGAGGAATTAGTACACATCAAAAAGAGGAATTAGTACAACTCTACCTAGCTCGGTTCCTCTCTTCTCTTTCGCGTTTTTTGCCCCGCTCGCGTGCCGCCGACCTCACCTCGGAACTCCAATGATATCTTGCCAACTAGGCAAGGATCGATCGGGAGTCCTTTAGCAAAGTTGTTCACAACTTGCTTGCGCACCTTCTCAACCTTTTGTTTCAGTGTTTCCTCAACTGGTTGGGTGGTATTTCGCAGTTTCCCGACGACCATGGGTGAAGGTGCCGAGACCCGCCCCTACTCCACCGTCGACAAGCCGGAGGAAGCCTCTATAGGCACCGACTTCTATAAGGGAAAGGTGTGTTATCACGCCTTAAGCATGCTCACCAAGTTTCAGGCCATGCCATGCCTTGTAGCGTCTTTATTGCCAGTTTCCCTAATGATAGTTCATACCTATGTCTCTAGGTCATGGATTTAATTCATTTTATACATCTAATAATTCTTGACCATAGTTAGGGGATAGTTTACCTATCTCCCTGCAAACACCCCGGATCGAAAAGATTTGAAAACCATCGACGAGTGATGACCGATCGAGATAGCCGAGTTTTGGTCGCCGCCTGTGAGAAAGCCGCGATTCACCGTCGAGCTCCTAGTTTCCAGCCGTTTTTCTCCTTAATTTCCTAGTCCTGGTTCATGATCCTCAAGGCACAAGAAAGCTTTTGGAGGAGAAACCAAGTCATTTGAGCTAGAGATAAGGGAGTTCTACCCTGTCGGAGCTATGGCCACTGCCGCCATCGCACCGCCGTTTCCAGCTGTCGGCAAGCCCCGGGGGCAACACCGGCTGCTCCGCGTGGTGAAAAACCCCCAAGCGACAAGATTGGCGAAGCTTGGCGCACAGGAAAGGCCATCAGCGAGATCTCTGGCGAGCCCTGCCACGGCGGCACCGCGCGCGCGCCCTCAGCGCGAGGAGGAAGAAAGGGTCTGTGATGTTGGTTTTCTTGTTTCGTGATGTTGTTTTTCTTGTTTTATTGTATTGTTTTATGTTAATGAACTCAATGTCATTGTTCTTCTGCTCCATCTGTTATTTTGTTTTCTGTCTGTTATTTAGTGAACTATCGGTTCTATATATTTGTATTATCTGTTAATGAACGACCATTGCGTACGTGCGTTTTTTGTTGTCAAAGTTGGATTCGATAGGATCATCCATGTTTTTGTATACTGGATCTCGATCCATGCTAGTTGATGTTTCATTGGATGTACTGGACGATCAAAAAGTTTTTGTTTCGTAGGTTGGATTGGACCATCCATGTTGATATTTCATATGATAATATTTATTTATATATTAATTCTTTATTTTACTAATGTATATTAATTAATAATATACAAATAATAAACATGACGATCGTTTTTTCAACAAAAAGAGAAAACACTTGTATAACACCATCAATTTAACATGATCGTGGATCGAGGTCTTGCACATACATATTACACATAGAACACAAATACGGAGTACGTAGTTCATTAGACAACAGATAGAGAAGAAAATAACATATAGAATAGACGAACAACATTGAGTTCAGTAACATAGAACATTACAAAACAAGAGAAATGTCATCATGAAACAAGAAAATCAACATCACAAATCCTCATCAACAAGTGATCAATCATGCATGAAACATGATGGAGACCTTGCTGGCTCTCTTTCAAAAGCATGCATGCATGTCCGGCCATCATACATGATCACGACAAAGCATTAATGCTCAGATAGTCGGACATGTGGCGTACACGTGTTAATTTTCTCTTATGCCGATGGGACGCGTCGAGCCGTTGGGACTGAGAGGATGCAAACCACGGTTTGGAGTAAACCGGGGCCACCGACCAGTTCATATTCCTTTAAGCTGGAGGACTCTGTCCATCTGACCGTGGAGAACAAAACTGCAAAACAGGAAATCGATTGACGCAGATTAATCCAGTACTTTGTTGTTTTTCTCTTCTTGTTTTTAATGTTTTACTTTTCTTGTTTTGTGATGCAACGGCTGGAACCGGCCGGAAGTACTTATTACCACTGGCCCTATGCCCCTATACGCAGTGTCATCATTACCAGAACTCCCATCGCCCTCGTCGAGCGCGCAGTTGCGATACCCGAGAGGATGCAAACAAGAGTTAATTTTCTCTTTTTGTTGATATATATATATATATATATATATATATATATATATAGTCATCCAATAATATATATATATATATATATATATTATTTTTTGAGGCTCGATGATCATGTTTGGGGTGTATATATAGCATGTGAACATGTCATGAAAGACGACCCTCGATCATGTACATGTCGATGTGAATTATATACGCTGGGCCCTTTGCGTGTGAAATTACTCCTAAAAAAACTGCCACTGAGGCCGATGGGACGCGTCGAGCCGTTGGGACCGAGAGGATGCAAATCGCGGTTTCGAGGAAACTGGGGCCACTGACCTGTTCATAATTAATCGCGGTTTCCTCTAGCGTCCGATCATCTCCACACGCTCGCTATTAGACGACCCGCTATAAAGGCTCACCGTTCTCTTGCTTCTCCGCCGCACCGCTCCTTAGATCCTAGCCTCCAAACTTCACCCCCCACCACCGTCGACCACCTCTCGCTCTTTCTCTGCACCTCCGTCGCCACACAAATGGGTAGCCCCGCGCTGAAGCGCTCTAGGCCATCGACGTCCTCCGAACCTCCTTCTCCGTTTCCATCGCCGCCGGCAATGCCGGTGGGACTGATGGCGGTGCCCGCATCTCCTCAGCCCGACTGGTTACAGGAGACTGTCCGCCTCTTTCTCGCCCGCATCGATGAATTAATGCACTGAATTAAAGATGTTGAAGACGACGTGTCCTCCGCCGTCGAACATGCAAGAGCGCTGGACACAATGTCGCGGGATGTATTTAACAATACATCTCTCATCCGTCGCCGTCTGGGTCTTGGGAGGCTTCCCCAGCTCCCCAACATGGACTCCGCTGGCTACTACTTGTTCGGGTTAAGCTTTGTGGCCGCTCGTCTCGACGCCCTCCACGAGATGATCGCGGAGGTTGCTGGGGTACAGGGCCGCTGGAAGATTCTGCACAGCGTCGCCTGTAAGCTTGGTGTGGAGATGGAAGAGGAGTCACCGCTGCCGTCGGAGGCGGAGGTGGAGGCGGAGCCGCCGGAGGATGCGTCGGCCGCGGCACGCGCGGCGGCGGAGGTGGACGAGGCCTCCGAGTAGAATAGGATTAGGAGTAGTTTTCTTCTTGTTTCTATGTGTTTTTCGTCCATGTTTTCTTTACTCTTGTTTTTAATATATGTGTTGGTAGTATGTTAATGTAATATGTCTTTTATGTTCATGAACAATGTGTATGATGTATTATCGAAAAATTCTTCTTTTATTGAAAAACATCTCCTTTAATAACGCCAAGTTTTAACCTTTAACCCACTTCGTGCGTGAATCGAAAAACATCTCCAGTCGTGATGTTGTGTTTCTCTTGTTTTTTTTTTATATTTTTTCTTTTCACGTTTTGTCATGTTGTTTTCCTGCAAAAATCTGAACAGTCGCGAGACTCGCGATGTTATTATTGCACGGACTGGAACAGGCCGGAAGTTACCCCTATACGCGGTGTCATCTTTACAATGTCACGGCATCCCCTGCAGTACTGCAGGTGCAATAGCAGGGGCTGACATGTGGGTCCTATGAGGTGTGGGCCCACATGTCAGCCCCTGTTACTGCACCTGCAGTACTGCAGGGGATGTGCGGCGGTTCCATGTTGTTTTTCTTTATAATATAGGAGTACTCCGGAGACTCCCAAGAAAACGCAACCTCCAAATACTAGTAGTACACCCTTTGTTTCTCTCAGGCAGATTTGTTTCTTCGTCGCTCGTCGCTCATTAATGGCAAACTTCTCCATCGACCCCCGTCGGTTTTGTCCGCGGCTGATGATCCCAGAAGATGGTGGTCCTCTAAGAAGGACCAGAAGCGTGTGCCACATATCTGGTGAAAATCGCGAAGAAAAATGAGGAATATGCGGTTGCGGTCACAAATGAGGTACTAACTCCCGCCCAGCATAATGAATTTATGGACCAGATAGCAGTGTACATCCAAGATCAGGCAAGAATACACGTAGTTACTTACGGTGCACATCCCCATGGGATTGGCATGTACTACAAGTTAAGAAATAAACTGGAGAGAGATGCTTTGGTCCTAGCAAATCCCCACGTGGTCGGGAATCGGGAGTTCAGATTTCAAAAACATGATGAGGCAAGTCTTAATATGCGTCGTGCTCAGTTTACTAGAAGGTGTTGGATTTTGCTATTTGGTTATCCTCTGGATCTAAAGGAGCGAAGGTTTATTGAACAAACCTGCTCCAATTTTGGCCAGTTGCTTCATTGGGATGAAAATGATCCAAACCCGACTAGGGTCATTCTGCTGGTGATGGTGGATAATCCACTTGACATCCCTTAGAGGCAACTAAGTCTGCGGGGAAGGACGTTCATGGACTGTACTAGTTTACGTCCTAGGTCTTGATTTTGTGGACCACCTTCCGGGTGATGAGGAGGACCCTCTGCCTTTCAATGGCAACCCCCACCCTTACCACGGACCAGTCTTGCCTGGTCCTTATCCTGATGATCAAGGTCCTCCGCGTGCTGCCCCAGATGACTTGGGGCAGAATGATCCTGGCGACCAGAATAATGAAGCGTCGGATATGTTGTCCACGGCGTAGGTAGCATATAATATCCTAATCTATCTCCTCATATATAGCATGTTAACTATTTTTCGGCCCCAAATGATCTAGAAAAATTACTCTAGATTTGATGATGCCATAAACTAATCGCTGCTGAAAACAATGACGGTGGTACAAGCAAGGTTGTCGTGATGCAGGATGCATGGAGGTAGACCCAAGCAAGGTGGTGGTGCAGGATGATGCATGGAGCTAGCTGACGGACTGAAGGTGCTGCTTGAAGAGATGTGGTGCGGACTAGATGTGCTGATTATTTTATTTTGTGTTTTTTGATTACCTAAGAGCTAGTACTATCAAATTAATTAGTTTGTTGTCTGGAATGGTACGTTGAACACTATTGTTTGGTTCCGTCGATGTTTATATCTAGTATTTAATCCTTGTTTATATCACTGTGTTGCTGGTTGAAGAGATTTTATGCGTATGCTTTATTTTAATCCTTGTTTATATCATTGTGTTTATATCTAGTAGTACTTAATTACGAACCTGTATAGAAGTAGCAATTTATACAACTTTATTATTAGTGAAGCCAAAATTTATAGAACCTAGATTTTTCAAGCACATGTGTCACTTCCGGATGAATCCATTCCTTTAAAATGACCCGTGAGTTTCCTTTGATGCAAACGGGGATAAACAAAAGACGAGCGCACATAGGGGAAACACAACAAGTGCAACATTCATCAGAGACGAGCATGCATATATAGGAGAAACACATCAACATGCCTTATACAAGTCTATTTTATATACTCCCTTTGTTCACTTTTCATTGGCGTTGGGAGAACTAGGGGTAGCGCATCCAAAAGGGAATGGAGGGAATATAACCCATATAGTACAACACGTTATGGCAGAACAGGTCATACTCGCGCTCAATCCTACAGTTCTCAGTACAGAAGACGATCCACTCGTACCACCCTCGCCGGCTGTAGCGGGCATGCCCCTGGTTCCCCTCTGTTGGGCAGCGGCAAACATCATCGTCAATGTCGGGCAGCGCCACCGACGGTGGTCCTGAAGGAGGCCTACGTAGTAACCTCCAGCTCACGAAAACATCGAGCCTCTGCATGGCTTGATTCCGACACCGGCAGCACTCCGTGTTGGTCCTCTTCATCGCAATGGACCCAGCCGCGTCGTCGCCGACATGGGCCTTGCCTTCGACCTGCCGGATATACTCGAGGGCGTCGCAGTCCCCGCGGTCGGCGTCGTAGCAGAGCATGGTGAGGATGTAGGCCGCCACCTTGTGGCCGTTCACGGCCGCCCGGGCAAGGAACTGGGTGCCCCGCTGCGCCTACGCGCGGCCGTAGTTGAAGACGAGGTCGAACCCGGTGACGTAGCATGCATTAGGGTTGCCCACGTTGGCCAGGCGCTCCACGAGGGCGTCGTAGCTCCCATTCTCGTGCCGTTGGAACCACTCCCAGCTACTCTCCTGCTCTAGCGCCACGCGCCTGCCCACGGCGGGATCACGACACGCCGCGTGCATGGCCTTGTAGGTGGCGCGCAGACTGGAGAGGTCATCCATGGGCTGGGTGGAGGTTGCGGTGACCCACCCCGTGATCAGGACCGCAATATCGTGTGGCAAGGGGAACTCCATGGGCTTCGAAGGGAACCAATGAGGGCGCGCGCGACGGAGAGGAAGAGTACACGCAGAGAAGAGGATGGTGTGTGTGGCGGAGTAGAGGATGGTGTGTCATCTTACTACTCTTTATTAGTACGTGCGGAGAAGACGATGAGACGCCCAGTGATTTTTAGTATGCGCGGAGAAGAGGGATGGTGGTGTGTGGGCAGTTACTGCGGAGGATGTGAACACGTGGTGTGTGTGGAGGGGGGGGGGAGAAGAGGATGGTGTGTGACGTGTGTCTTTAGTACGCGTCAAGAACATGATGAGACGCGCGCAGACTACTGGAAAACGCAACAGGCCGGTAGCGACGACTTGAAAGAAAAGTGGAGACACTGAACTCCAATGCGGTCTGTAAAGTAGTAGTACTACTGGAAAACGCAACAGGCCGGTAGCGAAGACTAGAAAGAAAAGTGGAGACAATGAACTCCAGAAAATAAAAGAAAGGACGACAAAAATGTTAGAAAAATATAAGAAGTACTCCTATATGTTAGAACAATATAGTTCTAAAAATATAGTTCTAACAAAAATGTTAGAACTAGTTCTAAAAACTTTATACTTTTGGGGATGGAGGGAGTATGTAGTGTACGATTTAAGGTATAACAACGTGGAGACCCGAAATGTGAAATAGGAAATCTTTTTGCGAAACTGATGCGACCGGGTGCACAGAGCGACCGTGCGCGCTAGTAACCTAGGCGAGTAACACGCGCAGCGCATGCGCGTCCTTTGAATTAAATTTGACGCGTCCCCTCCCCTGACCACTGCTACAATGCTACTACCTCCGTCCCAGCTGAAGATTATTTCCAGCCAATTTTTTTTCTCCCAGCTCAACTTTACTTTCACTGTATGGTCATGCCAGCTGTGTGCTCTGCACATTTTCACCTACTATCCTTTGTTGCCGTAGCAACTTGCTGGCATTGAATGGAAAGTGGGAGGATATGTATTGATGAAGGGTGTTAGGGTAATTTTATGTTTTGACGTGGTTTGAATCCTAAAAATAGAGTTCACTTTGAAAGTAGGGAGTATAAGATGGTCACCCGCGCCATCGTCTTTTCTGCACAACCGTTCCAACATCCTCTCTTCTCTCCACAAAACCTAGCCACGGCTAGTATACAGCAAATGCTTTCGAGCTCGAGCAACACTCCACCACTGAGCCCGCCGAGGGACCCGACCGTCGGTAAGCGGCCGCGGCTGGACCCCCCCCCCCCTCGCCGCCGCACGTGAAGGATACCCTCCTATTCAACATGGCCCGAGATGTATTTACGGATACATCTCACTCCATGGAACGCCTTGGGCTCGGTATCCTTCCACAAAGTACTGGAATGGACACCACGGGCCACTACGTCTTCGACCTCTCGCACGTGGCCTCTCGTCTCGACACCCTCTGGGAGACGATGGCGGCCGAGCTTGGCGTCGCGGGTCGTCGCAACCTCGTCGTGGTGGCAGCCTTGAGACTGGGTCACCTTCCGCCGCCGGAGCCCGAGGCGCTAGAGGAGGGTCAGGAGCCCGAGGACCTACCCGAGGAGGAGGAGGTGGAGGCTGAGTAGAGTAGTATTTAGGTGTTTTCTTTTCATGTTTTTAGTTGTAGTTTTTCGTTTCATGTTTTCAGTTGTAGTTTTTCGTTTCATGGTTTTAGTTGTAGCTTATCTTTTCTTGTGTTTGTAATATACTCCCTCCATCCAAAGCGACAAGTATTTTGGGACGGAGATACTCCCTCCATTGAAAGGGACAAGTATTTTGGGGCGGAGGGAAAAATGTTTTTAAGTTAAATGTACTTGGTGTTCTTGTTCATGGATGTACTATCTGTGCAAAATTAGTTCGAACTTTCCGATCGCCAAACCCTCCTTGTCCCCAAACCGGTGGAGTTGCCAGGAGATCACCTGCAGCGGGGCCCGCAAAGTGGTCTATAAAGTAGTAGTAACAGGAAAATGCAACAGGCTGGTAGCTAGGACTGAAAAGAAAAAAGTGAAGACAATACGATGAAGAAAATATTTGAAAAACGGAAGGACAACCGAAATGTTAAACAGGAAATCTTTTCACCGAAATTAATCCAGTCGTAATCCTCTCAAACATAGGCTCCCTTTGAAGGATAGGATTTGTAAAGGATTTTTAGTTTCCATAGGAAGCGTAACAAATGAGCTAGGACACTTTGGTAGCCATACTAAAAGACCTGCTTATCCGCCTCATCCACTTCCCCACGCCGCCAGTAGAATCTCTTCGGCCGCGGGAAGGTGTCCCCCAAAGAGTTCGAGGACACCGAGGAGCGTCCCTCAGAAGAGTCGCCTGATGACGAGGAGGCCGGGGAGTTGGGGTGGACCGGCGGCGTATAGTCGAGGTAGTGATCCAGGTGGATGATGAGCTCCGTCGTGAGGCCGCCAGGCCGGACCACTGCGGCATGGTTGAAACGTTCCGCCGGTGGCCCGCTGTCACTCCCAGTCCAGCCATCACTTCCTGCAAAGAAGGTGGCCATTTTGGCCCGAGGCAGGAGGCTTGGGTCTTTCATCCACCCAACGACCGTGCACAGGTCAGCACGCTCCCGGTGGTAAGTGGAAGCATCGAAGTGATCAAAGAGGAAGACGTCACCCAGAACCTGTCTGATGCCCTCCGCAGACCAGACATGCAGAGGGAGGTTCTCAATGACAGCCTGCACGTGGAAGAACCACCCGACGATCGGCACACCGACGCCAAAGATCAATGGCCGGAAGTAGTGGTTATCATCCAGCATGGTGATGATTGCTGTCTCGATGGCGAGCTCCCGATAGTCATCACGGGTGAACCGCACCAGGAACTCACCATCCCCAAATGTGGACACGGTGAAAGCCCAATGCGGGATTTCAAGTTGTGATGGATGGCCAGGGTGATCTCCATGGGCGTCGCCTCGCTGCGACCTCCTCTGGGTCCAAAAACAGCTGCTTGGCGGCGCAAACGGATAAGCTCTGTCGTTATGAGGCGGTTGTTGACCATTGTGCATTGCCCCTCACGAGGGCGCAGGGACGGTGAGCCTGCAGGTACCTGCTCGCGTCTAACATGGTTGCGAGGCATGGCGCTGCGACAACAGAGGCAAATGACTTCTCAGGTAACACACGGGAGCATGGATGGGAATCAGTCGGGAACTTGCGCCTGGAAGCTAAGGGGGGGGGGGTGGTTTAAGAAGGCGAGGATGAAGAGGCCTCTTGCCATCTGGCCCCTTGGTCACATGGCGCCGACTGGAGCGGTGACCAGGGAAGTAGCACCCCGACTTTAATTGTGAAAGGGCCCGTGGGCCGACCAGTCCCAGACACGGCGGGTCACGGCACGCTGCCACAATGTGACCATGCACCAAACATCGGAAGCAGCGTCCCTTGAGGATCTCACGAAAATCCGATGATAGGACCGGACTTTTCGAGGCCTTCAGCTCTGTGCAAGCGTCATGAATGCGTGAAGGCCCAGCTTGAATATAAAGTGAATCATCGCAGTTTCAGCCCACAAATAACAAGCGGCCCAGCTTTTTCGTCCTGCCTGCCCGCGGCAGGAAATTTTTGTCACGCCGAATGAAGAAGGAAAATAAGAAACGAAAATAATATTTTATTATGGTACCCTTCGACCCGCAACGCCGGTCCCCTCTCCGCAACGCGCTTGTAGGAGCATCCGCCGGCCGCCACGATTGTAGGAGCATCCGCTGGCCACCACGCTTGTAGGAGCATCCACGGGCCGCCACGCTTGGAGGAGCATTCGCCGGCCGCCACGATTGGAGGAGCATCCACCGACCGCCACGCTTAGAGGAGCATCCGCCGGCCGCTACGCTTGGAGGAGCATCCGCCGATCGCCAAGCTTGGAGGAGCATCCGCCGGCCGCCACGCTTGTAGGAGCATCCGCCAGCCACCACTCTTGTAGGAGAATCCGCCGGCTGCCAAGCTTGGAGGACCAACCGCCGGCCGCCACGCTTGGAGGAGCATCCGCCAGCCGCCACGCTTGTAGGAGAATCCGCCGGTCGCAATGCGTGGAGTAACAACAGCTAGGTACAATTGCTCACATAATGTGTTCTTGTACATCTATCCTCTTACGGATAGGCTAATGGCTGATTGAATTGTAGGAAGCGATGTCAGAAGATAAGACATGGATGGAAAAAGACAGGCATACGAGGGAGTGGCAGGATGGAATGAAGTCATTTTTAAATTTTGCGTTTCAGGGCACTCGTGAAGGAGGAACTATGCCTTGTCCTTGCATGAGATGTCGTAATATTTGGCACAAGACACGCAAGGGAGTTCATTTACACCTGCTCAGAAATGGGATGTTATTGGATTATACTTGTTGGATACACCATGGAGAAATACGAGTTCAGGAAAATATTGCTGAGGAATCAGCAAATAATGAGGAGATAATTTCTGATGATGGTGATATGCAAAATATGTTGTCCTGTCTACTTAGAGGCACTGATCATGGTGGTACTTCAGCAGATGTTGATGATCAAGAAAATGCTATAAACCAACAGGAGCCAACTGGGGATGCAAAGAAATTCTATGACTTATTAACTGATGCCAAAAAGGAGTTGTATCCAGGTTGTTCGCAGCTGACCCAATTATCCTACATTGTCAGGTTCTACCAAATAAAGTGTTTAACTGGTATGAGCAAAGTAGCTTGTGAGATGTTACTTGAACTATTCTCATTTGCGCTTCCAAAGGGCCACTGCATTCCTAATACACTTGATAAACTTCAGAAGGTTGTTCGTGACCTCGGGCTGGACTACCAAAAGATCGATGCATGTGTCAATGACTGTGTGTTATTCCGGGAGGACTATTCTCTACTGAATAGTTGCCCAAAATGTGGTGAATTAAGATGGAAAAATAGTACTGCTGGGGATGCAAGAGAGGCTTTACCTTGTGGAAAATCCAAGAAGCTTGTAGCACGCAAGATTCTACGTTACTTACCTCTTATTCCCCGTCTACAAAGGTTTTATATGGGAGAATCAATGGCATCAAACATGCGCTGACACAAAGAAGGTCGTGTTGATGATGGAATATTATGCCATCCCGCCGATTCGAAAGCATGGAAGCATTTTGATAGCATTCACCCAAATTTCTCAAATGATCCTCGCAACATAAGACTTGGGCTAGCATCTGATTGTTTCAATCCTTTTGGAGTAATGAATGTTTCTTACGGTACATGGCCTATGATTCTAATCCCTTATAATCTACCACCTTGGTTGTGTATGAAGCAGTCTTATTGGGTGATGTCAATGATAATTCCTGGGCCAAAGTCACCTGGAAACAACATTAATGTGTATCTGAAGCCTTTGATTGATGAGCTACTAAAATTATGGTCTGATGGTGTTGAAACATAAGACAGTTTAAAGAAAGAGACATTTGTCGTGCGAGCTTCTTTATTGTGGACAATAAATGATTTTCTAGCATATGCAATGCTATGTGGATGGAGCACAAAAGGGAAGCTAGCATGTCCATACTACCATATAAACACTGACGCCTTCTGGTTGAAATATGGATGAAAGCATTGTTACATGGGTCATCGTCGTTTCCTACCTCAGGATCACATATGGCGTCGAAACAAAGGTTCTTTCAACAACACGGCAGAGAATAGAGAGGCTCCAACATCACTCTCTTGTGAAGAAGTACTCCAACAATATGAGTGTTTTGATCAAGTGAGTTTTGGACTGACGAATAATAAGAGAAAGCACACCAAGGAAAATAGATGGCATAATTGGAAGAAGAAAAGCATATTTTCCGACCTCCCTTATTGGAAGACATTGCTAATAAGGCATAACTTGGATGTCATGCACATTGAGAAAAACATTTGTGATAGCATATTGGGGACATTGCTTGCTATGGATGGTAAAACAAAAGATAGTCTACAAGCTCGTCTTGATATGAAGGATATGGGTATACGACCAGATCAACATCCGAAGTTCATAAAGAGCAAGTACACGTTCCCACCAGCATTATATACTTTGGGCAAAGATGAGAAGACCACCTTGTGCAAGTTTTTGGGGAATGTGAAGGTGCCCGATGGTTATGCCTCAAACATAAAGAGATGTGTGGACATAAAAGCATGTAAGGTATCGGGTCTAAAAACTCATGACTGCCATATTATATTTCAGAAGCTCCTTCCTATTGCAATATGTAACATATTGCCTGAAAAGGTTGTTGCACCTTTACTTGAGTTTAGCACATTCTTTTCTGGAATTTGTTCTAAAGAATTGGCGGAACCAGATTTGGACAAGATGAGCAAACAAATTCCTGAAACAATTTGTAAGCTTGAGATGTTGTTTCCTCCCACTTTCTTTGATATCATGGTACATCTTCCAACCCATCTTGCCAAAGAAGCACGGTTGAGTCGACCTGTTTCTTACAGATGGATGTATCCAATTGAGAGGTACCTTGGTACATTGAAGAGGTATGTACGTAACAAAGCTCACCCGGAGGGTTCTATAGCTGAGGGATATATTGTCGAAGAGTGTATGACTTTTTGTAGTCAGTTTTTGGATAACATCAGCACCAAGCGTAATAGGCCAGAACATCATGAAGCTGTAGCTACAAATGAACCTTCTGTTGATAATTCTAACATATTTACAGAAGTTGATAATTCTAAAAAAGGGTATAAATGGGACCAACTTACTATGGTGGAACTACATAACATCAGGCATTATCTTATTACTAACGTTGAAGAGGCCGCTCCATGGATCAAGTAATAACATATAACTCAGATGTTGTATACTATATATATGGCTTATTGTAGATGGCTAATTTAATTTTGTACCCTTTTCAGTGAGCATATTGAGTAACTGAAAAAGATTCATTTCCGTGATGTTGATAAACGCCATAGAGATGAGTTTGTTGATTGGTTTCAGAAACGAGTAAGTACATGCAAGTTTGCACTTTGATGAAATATTGAACAAATATATGTTCTAAAATTGGTTTGTCGTCGATAACCCCTGTTATACTAATGTGTACAGATTACAACATTACACAAAGAAGGCAAAGCAACCGATTATCTATATGCATTATCTAGAGGACCTGATCGTTAGGCACATTTTTAGTCGGTTATTCATCTATGGCTTCTTCTTTCGAACTGCAGATGTGGAAAAAGATTTACGGACCCAAAACAGTGGTATTGTTGTTCGGGGCACTGATCATGATT
Organism: Tuctoria greenei; assembly: GCA_036927565.1. NCBI lineage: Eukaryota > Viridiplantae > Streptophyta > Magnoliopsida > Poales > Poaceae > Tuctoria > Tuctoria greenei. The sequence goes on from JAYESD010000006.1 coordinate 125,296,379, forward strand.
GGTTTGGAGTAATCAAGAAAATCATTGATGTTGGTTTTGAAAAAAATCAAGAGGTTCTGTTATTTCAATGTGAATGGTTTAATCGGCCTTTTGGAAGCAGTCAAAACCAAAGCAGAGGCTACAAAAAGGATCAATACGGAATGATAGATGTTGACACTACTCTGTTTCGATTCCAGTATGAGCCTTACATTCTAGCCACCCAAGCAGAAGAAGTTTTTTATGTTCCAAGTGTGAAGCATCCTAAATGGACTACAGTTGTTAAAATGAAGCCACAGAACCTTTTTGCCATGCCCCCTAGAGACAGTGAAAATAATGTGACTGAGACGATGAAGGCTAAGACATTTCATAATGATCTGCTTACTGATGATATCAATAATGAGGATATGACCGCATGGGCTAGGAATGACATTGAGGGAGCCAGCGGCGATGCTTCCACTCTTATAATGACAACGTCAGGTGATCGGTTTGAGGTAGATGGAGTTGCATCAGAAAATGAAGACGACGACGACGACGATACATATACCAATGATGGTCATGTAGCTCCATTGTGGGGGGACGACAGCGAAGATGATGATTTTTAGTATAATTAAGTACGTACTGCATGTATACGTGTGTGAGTTGTGAACTGGAGTACTATTTGTGACGATAGGCTAATATATGGAAGTACGACTAATTAATCATTTATTACATGTGGGACTAATCATTTATTACATCCCCACTATTGCATTAATTTGTGGGTGCTTATCTCGGTCGTTTTGGCGTCAGCACCCTCGGCCGCCTTGGATCCCTTTGCCTTTGGTGCACGAACTACTGAATCATGGCAACATAACTTAATGCAACGATTGTGTTTCGTTGCATTAGTATCCTGACGCCACGAAATAGTGAATCGTGGCCACACATCCTAATTGCAACGATTGGGGTCCGTGGCAACAGATCCTAACGCCACGAACTAGTGAATCATGGAAACACATCCTAATGCAACGATTGTGGTCCGTGGCGATAGATCTTGACGCCACGAAAAAGTGAGTCATGGCAACACATCCTAATGCAACGATTGTGGTCCCATGGCGATAGATCCTAATACCACGAACCAGTGAATCGTGGCCAGACATCCTAATGCAACGATTGTGTTTCATTGCATTAGTATCCTGACGCCACGAAAAAGTGAATCGTGGCCACACATCCTAATTGCTACGATTGGGGTCCGTGGCCATTGATACTAACGCCACGAACTAGAGTATCGTGGCAACACATCCTAATGCAACGATTGTGTTCCGTGGCAATAGATCCTGTAACGCCACGAACTAGTAATTCATGGCAACAGATCCTAATGCAACAATTGTGGTCTGTTGCATTAGCATCCTGATGCCACGAACCAGTGAATCGTGGAAAGACATCCTAATGCAACGATTGTGTTTCATTGCATTAGCATCCTGACGCCACTAAAAAGTGAATCGTGGCCACACATCCTAATTGCTACGATTGGGGTTCGTGGCCATTGATACTAATGCCACGAACTAGAGTATCATGGCAACACATCCTAATGCAATGATTGTGTTCTGTGGCAATAAAGCTGTAACGCCACGAACCAGTAATTCGTGGAAACAGATCCTAATGCAACGATTGTGTTACGTGGCAATAAAGCTGTAATGCCACGAACCAGTAATTCGTAGCAACAGATCCTAATGCAACGATTGTGGTCCGTGGCGATAGATCCTGTAACGCCACAAACCAGTAATTCGTGGCAACAGATCCTAATGCAACGATTGTGGTTCGTTGCATTAGCATCCTGACGCCACGAACTAGTGATTCATGGCAACAGATCCTACTGCAACGATTGTGTTTCGTTGCATTAGCATCCTGATGCCACGAAAATTGAATCTTGGCCACACATCCTACTTGCTACGATTGGGGTCCATGGCCATTGATACTAACGCCACGAACCAGAGTATCGTGGCAACACATCCTAATGCAACGATTCTATTTCCTTGCATTACGGTCCAAATGCAACTGTTTGCTGATTCGTTGCAATAGATCCTAATGCAACAATTGTGTTCCGTGGCAATAAAGCTATAACGCCATGAACCAGTAATTCGTGGCAACATATCCTAATGCAACGATTATGTTCCGTGGTGATAGATCCTGTAACGACACGAACTAGTGATTCGTGGCAACAAATCCTAATGCAACAATTGTGTTATGTGGCGATAGATCCTGTAACGCAACGAACCAAAAATTCGTGGCAACATATCCTAATGCAACGATTGTGGTTCGTGGCGATAGATCCTGTAATGCCATGAACCAGTAATTCGTGGCAACAGATCCTAATGCAACGATTGTGGTCCGTTGCATTAGCATCCTGGCACCACGAACTAGTGATTCGTGGCAACAGATCCTAATGCAACGATTGTGTTTTGTTGCATTAGCATCCTGACGCCACGAAAAATTGAATTGTGGCCACACATCCTTATTGCTACGATTGGGGTCCGTGGCCATTGATACTAACGCCACGAACCAGAGTATCGTGGCAACACATCCTAATGCAACGATTCTGTTTCGTTGCATTACGGTCCAAATGCAACAGTTTGCTGATTCGTGGCAACAAATCCTAATGCAACGATTGTGTTCCGTGGCAATAAAGCTGTAACGCCACGAACCAGTAATTCATGGCAACATATCCTAATGCAACGATTGTGTTCCGTGGTGGTAGATCCTGTAACGCGACGAACTAGTGATTCGTGGCAACAGATCCTAATGCAAAGATTGTGTTCTGTGGCGATAGATCCTGTAATGCAATGAACCAGTACTTCGTGGCAATAGATCCTAATGCAACGATTGTGTTCTGTGGCGATAGATCCTAGTGCCATGATCTAGTGAATCATGGCAAAAAGCCAAGCTTACTGCAATGATTTAGTATTTGTTGCAGTACAATCGTTGCAACAGGTCGGAATCCTTGTAGTGCCTCTCTCATCATCTTTATCCACATCATGTGTATCTAACTCACCATGCTCTGTCCATATTGTGTAGCTTTTTTTGAAACCTCTTTTCACCAAATGAGATTGGATTACTATAGTATCCGTCCAAGTAATCTTATTTTCGCAGTCGATACATGGACATAATATGTCATCTATCTTTTGCAACTTCGCATGTCTCTTGGATGCTTCAATAAAATTTGCAACATTATGGATGTACATATGATCGGGTCTTGGCATGTTATACATCCACGCTCGACGGTCCATGCTTCAATAACAGATTTTGTGTAAGATTTACAAATTTTGGCCACAAATATTCCCTAAAGGTATTCTGTAAAATGAATTTACAAACACATAAGCCTGTATCATATGAGTGAATATTGGTATCATGTAGGTCTGTTCATAAGGGTTCCAAGAAATGTTTTCAAGTCGCCTAGTCGACCCTAGTCGCCTAAGGGGCGGTAAGGACGACTAGGTCCATTAGTCGTCGACTAGGGCGACTAATCACTCTCTAGTCGACCCTAGTCGTCCTCTAGTCGTCCACTACTTTTTTATGGAAAAAAACTAGTTGACAATATATATATGTACATATATAGCTAGTATATAACTATATATTTTTATATGCTCCTAGATTGAATTAAACAGGTGAAAAACAACACTACATGCTTCATATTGGTAAAAACCAGAGTAATAACAAAGCAAGGAGAGAGCATCATTGGAGGAACGAAGACTTATCATCAGAGACGGAGTGGTCGTAATGGATTTTTGAAGTTAGGCTTATTCATTGAAACATTTCATCAAACACGTGATGTGCTTGTATTCATCTTCAACCTTTAATCCTTCAAATCTACTTCTTGTTCTGTAAAATTCATGGGTGAGCTCAAGGGAAGACTAAACTACATCTTTCATCCTTTAATCATTCAAATCAACTACAAATCTCAAGTGGTTGGGGGGAGGCGGGGCTGGACGCATATGCAAACACAACAAAATAAAACTGTGAAAAAAGGAACAAATTAAAAACATGACAGTGAAGAAGTCTCTTCTAACCTTTCCTCTGTTCGAAATCAACTGATGAATGTCCGACGCACGGTGAAAATTTTTGGCAGCCTGGCGACGTCGATGGAAAATCTCCAGGGTTAGGTTTTCTGTGGTGCCCGAGGGGTACCTTTATGTAGGCGTTGGTTTTCACAAACGGTTTTTAACAAAACAACCGCCTGTGATAAAAATTAATAAAGTTGAGGTTGTTTTTTAGGCGATTTTTAACTGTTTTACACGAGGTTGGTACTTACCGACTGCCTGAGATAATTGCCCGAGCCTATTCTTCAGTTTTCTTTCCCTTTGCTTCTTTTTTATTTAGATTCCAATATAAATACGCAAACATGTATAAATTCTGCAAATTGAGTCAAAATTCGATGATTATTTCTTCTATATTTTTCAAAAATTAACATCTACCACCTGAACCAAATATTTTAAAACTTGTATAGCTAACATTTTAATGTTTTGGTAAATATCAAATTAATTTGTACTTACATATTATTCAGATTTGTGTATCTCCTAAAAAAGATCCTTTACTGAAATTGGTTTGTATGAACATATTAGTATTATTTATACATTTATGAATTTTATTAATTTTTTAAAGCATTCCAACATGTCAAAATTCAAATTATCCATCATTCTAACTAAATGCTCGTATACATATGAGGCATTCATGAAATTTTGAACACACATTGATTCAAAAAATTTTTAAAAAATCTGAAAAATTCATAGAGGTTGGTATGATGACTAAAAATGTCCACTGAAAAAATAAATGAAAAAAATCATTATATTCATCATGATAGAAAAATGACAGATAGCAGTTGTTATATGTTTTTTATGTTCTGACCAATTTCAAAGGCTTAATGAAGTGAAATTTAATGGTAACCTTTAATAATCAACCATATTACAAGAAAGTGGAATTTGGGCTTTTGAAAGGCACCACATTTAATCAAGAATATTAATTAAGAAGAAGAAAAAATCTTCTCAGGCAGTTGGTACTAAATAACCGCCTTAGAAAAAGCTTATCTCAGGCAGGTATTACTTACCAACCGCCTGAGATAATTGCTCGAGCCTGTTCTTCAGTTTTATTTTCCCTTTCTTCTTTTTTATTTAGATTCCAATATAAATACTCAAACATGTATAGATTCTGCAAATTGAGTCCAAATTTGATGATTCTTTCTTCTATATTTTTCAAAAATTAACATCTACCACCCCAACCAAATATTTTAAAACTTGTATAGCTGACATTGTAATGTTTTGCTAAATATCAAATTAATTTATACTTACATATTATTCAGATTTGTGTATCTCTTAAAAAAGATCATTTACTAAAATTGGTTTGTATGAACATATTTGTATTATTTATACTTTTATGAATTTTTTTTAATTTTTTTAAAGCATTCCAACATGTAAAAATTCAAATTATCCATCATTCTAACTAAATGCTCATATACATATGAGACATTCATCAAATTTTGAACACACATTGACTCAAAAAAATTCAAAAAAATTTGAAAAATTCATAGAGGTTGGTATGATGACTAAAAATGTCCATTGAAAAAATAAATGAAAAAACTTTATATTCATCAAGATATAAAAATGACAAATGGCAATTGTTATACGTTTTTTATGTTCTGACCAATTTCAAAGGCTTTCTGAAGTGAAATTTAATGGTAACCTTTAATAATCAATCATATTACAGGAAAGTGGAATTTCGGATTTTGAAAGGCCCCACATTTAATCGAGAATATTAATTAAGAAGAAAAAAAGATCTTCTCATGCGGTTGGTACTGAATAACCGCCTAAGAAAAAGCTTATCTCAGGCGGATATTACTTACCGACCGTTTGAGATAATTGTCCAAGCCTGTTCCTCAGTTTTCTTTTCCCTTACTTCTTTTTTTATTTAGATTCCAATATAAATACTCAAACATGTATAGATTCTGAAAATTGAGTCCAAATTTGATGATTCTTTCTTCTATATTTTTCAAAAATTAACATCTACCACTTGAACCAAATATTTTAAAACTTGTATAGATGACATTGTAATGTTTTGGTAAATATCAGATTAATTTATACTTACATATTATTCAGATTTGTGTATCTCCTAAAAAAGGATCCTTTACTAAAATTGGTTTGTATGGACATATTTGTATTATTTATACATATATGAATTTTGTTAATTTTTTTAAAGCATTCCAACATGTCAAAATTCAAATTATCCATCATTCTAACTAAATGGTCATATACATATGAGGCATTCATTAAATTTTGAACACACACTGATTCAAAAAAAATCTGAAAAAGTTCATAGAGGTTTGTATGATGACTAAAAATGTCCACTGAAAAAATAAATGAAAAAATCATTATATTCATCAAGATAGAAAAATGACAAATAGCAATTGTTATATGTTTTTTATGTTCTGAGAAATTTCAAAGGCTTTATGAAGTGAAATTTAATGTAACCTTTAATAATTAATCATATTACAAGAAAGCGGAATTTGGGATTTTGAAAGGCCCCACATTTAATCAAGAATATTAATAAATAAAAAGAATATTAATTAAGAAGAAGCAAAGATCTTCTCAGACGGTTGGTACTGAATAACCGCTTGAGAAGATGGTTATCTCAGGCGAGTATTACTTACCGACCGTCTGAGATAATTGCAACTTCGCAGGCGGTTGATATTTACCAACCGCATGAGATAACCATCTTCTCAGGCAGTTCATACCTAAAATCCGCCTGAGAAGATAGACATGTATATATACCCCTCGGTTGCGGTGTAAAAAACCTAACCCGGGCGAAATTACTTAGGCGCCGTCAGGCTGCCAAAATTTCGCTTGCCGCCAAGTCTTCGTTGCTCTCGCTGCCGAGCTTCGCCGTCGCCGCCAAGCTTCACCGTCGCCGCCAAGCTTCGCCGTCGCCGCCGAGCTTCGCCGTTGTCCATTTGCTTCGCCCTCGCCACTTCCAGGTATGCTGAGCGAAGCCCTTGCCTTCGCCGTCGAGCTTCATGGTAAACCCTAAACCATTCGATCTTCCCTCCTCCGTCCCTGTGCCGCCTCCCTCCTTGGTTAGGATTCCTTGATTAGGCTTTGTTGGTTAGGGCGCGTGCACAGATTTTGGTTCGTTGGTTAGGGCGTGTGCACATATTTTGGTTCGTTGATTGCAAAGCAGTTGGGCCAAGTAATAGCATCTAATTATGTTTGGTTAGTTATACTACACCCTGCCCTGACCTGTCCAGTGAACTGAGCTTATACTCCACTTTGCTAATGTTATTTACTTGGATAATGATGGTTTTCTACAAATCTACTTGTCAACCAATTTATAACTATTGTTCACAGTTTTGTAACTTAAGGAGATTTAAATACCATTAGGTTTCTCAAAAAGTTTTTGAATTCTTATTTACTTTTGAAGAAATACAATTATTGGATAACAAGAGCTTAAAATTTTCTTGTGATAATTTAGAGGTTGCCCTTAAAAAATTTAACCGTAGATGTAGTTAAACTTTCAAGTAACACTACAGAAATTATGTTTTGTTCAAATAAACATTATGCATCAAGATTCAAGAGACCTGAGTTTAACAAATAGAAATGTTTTTATATAAGTCATTATAGATTTTCAGTCATTTTTATATAAAAATAAACTCTATCTTAACATTCAGTATAGGGCCTCGAATTTAGCCAACCCGACCCTGACTAAACTCTCTTACCCCCTTTACGAAATACCAAAGAATGTTAAGCACAATTGTAGTTAAGTCTGATACAAACCTATATTTTTTTGGGTTTTTAAACCCATAGCTATTGCAAACAATCCCTTTAATTTTTAATTATGTTGGTCTTAACCCCCCCTGTGCTTCTGCACCTCCCTGGACATGAAGTAGATCCAGCGATAAGATCACAACAATCTTCATCTTGATCCCTTACTTCCACCATCATGTCTCCACATAAGTGATTAAGAATAAATCTATCTATGTCTTTCTCCTTTGTGATATGTTCCTGTTCCTAATCCATCACTACTGTTTTTTATCCACCACTTTCAGTAGAAAAAACTTAAGAAGATGTGTGTTCCTGACCTTCATTGCGTTAGGCTTTCAACTTCTCCACCCTCCCCAAGGAGTTCTCGTCCACCGAAGAGATTTTTCTCTTGCTCAACCGTGTTGCAGTCACCGTTGTCGAAGCCTTAGTAATAGCCGCCAAATAGTGCATTGCATGGACCATACTCTCTCCTTCGCACTCTGTAATCTGTTTAGGATTCAAATACTTATTGACTTCCGAATTCCAAAAGGAAATGGAATCAGTATTAATACCAGCCTCCATATTATTAGTTACCACCACCTCTGCCACCTTCTGTGCTTCATCATTTGGTGCACACTCAATCTCCTGATGATAAGCGCTTCCATTCTTCCAAACACCAGTTTCTTGCTTGCCTTCTCCACCATGTTTCCTTGGTTAGGGCTCCACTTTTTCAATTCCCCTGAACAGTTTTTTGAACTTGTTAGATATTATAACTGCGCCGGATTAACATATTGGTTTGTCCAAACCAAATTGTGTATCAAGTAGTAGGAGTAGCTGATTAATTAGTTGAATAAAGTTAGTTCTTCATTACTAGTTTGATCATACTTGATGAGATAACACATCAATCGATATTGATAAATTGTTTGACACTGACAAGTGGTTGACGATTCTGCGGGACACTTCATGTAGAGTTAATATGCCATTCATTATATTATTTGTCTTATTAGTTCTAGCATGGAAAGCCCTAAGAAGACTGGTGCTGGTAGTAACAATAAAGAACAAAACATGGAGTTTACTGACTCTAGCAGTCCAGGCTCCTTTCATAGTCCATCAGATCCTTTTCCAAATATAAAAATTAAAAAGACTTCAGAGGATCTAGACCCGGAATATGATCTTGCCGACGAGGTATGGATCACAAATTTTAACTTCAGCAGTTCAAGTTAATGTTGGTTGTCAAGTATATGAAGTCCTATAATTCTTTTCTACCTATATTAATCGGGAAGACAACAAGGTAACTTCGGCTCCTAAAACCGCAGAAGGTTCTCAAATGAATGAATCCTCAGCTTCACTCAAGTGGAAACGAGGGCAACGAGGTCCTAATAAGGGTCCATTGGACTGCATCATGTACATAACAAGGGTCGGTCCAGGTGGGCTTCCCCAAGAACCACTAGATTCAGTTACCAAGTACCGAAATGCATGCAGTTTTCTGTTAGAGAGCTCGTGCCGATCACAATCGAGAATTGGGGGAAATTACCTGAGGAGACCAAGAATGAGTTGTGGGAAAGGATAAAGAAACAATTAAAGTTCCCGAAAGGCACAAAAGAAGCTGTAAAGAAAGCAACATTGGTCTCTTGCGGCAAGAAGTTTCATGGCTGGAAGAGTGAAACGAATGAATATGTTAAGGCCGATAAGGTCCCTAGCCCGAGGAAGATGGAAAAAATCACACAAGCTCAGTGGCAAGAATTTGTTCGTCAAAAGACCACACCTGATGCTAAAGCCCTAAGTGCAACTAGGCCAGAGCTTGCCAAAAAGAACAAATACCATCATCGCTTGGGGTCTACTGGATATGCCCCCGAAGTCCGAAAATGGAATAAGATATTAGATGAAATTACCAGTAAGGGCAATCCTCACCTGTTAGAACATTGCGATGAGAGAACTCAACAATGGATCTTTGCTCGGTTAGGTTTGACCAGCAGGGGCAAACTTGAAAAGCCTGACTCTGTGAATGAAGTAGAGGAAATGAAAGAAGTAACTGAAAAGCAACAGAAGGGTCTCTTCAAGCCGAAGAGGGAAAATGACTAACTTACCGCTATCCTAGGAAACCCTGAACACAGTAGACGGGTTCGAGCAATCTCTTCTCAAATGTCTTGGCTAGACGGTTTCCCGAAAGATAAAGAGACATATAGAAGACATGAGAAGTTCAAGAAAACACATGATGAAACGATTGCTCAAAAGGTCAAGGAAAATGTGCAAGAAATAATGGAACAACTTAGACAATCGAGGCAATTAGTGGCACCGAGTACAGCAATGGTTCTCGTGCCAAAGGAGCAATTGGTATCTCCAACTGCCTACCCTAGCAGCGTAGGTTCTGTGTCAGGCTCAGGGTCAACCCATAAGTTCACTATCGATGATATTGCTAAGGACAAATCTTGTCGTCTTCTTGTCCCGATGGGCAGAGCAGGGAACAAAACCAAATAGGTTGCCACTGCTATGGCCAAGCCTGATCGTGACTTCAACAGCAATCCACTTTCGTTGTATTATGCTGTGGCGCCAGTTTTTCAGATCATTGATAATGATTATGAAGATCATGAAATAGACCACATCACACATGAGGGGATCACGACTCTGGGGCATGTTGTCAACCAATTAATCCTTTGGCACCGACGCGATATCGTGTTGGACGATGAGCCGATTTCTAGCCCCGTTGCATCTCAAAATACTGCAACCCCGTCTTCTAAGGCAAAAGTCCAGGAAGATCCACTCCCAGTCCAAGAAGATCTACTACCAGTCCAGGAAGATCCGCTCCCAGTCCAGGAACAAGTTGGACAACAGCTTCAAGCAGTACCAGAGCAAGCTGTTGCTAGTAAAGAGCAACCAGTTAAGCAACAACTTGAAGTAGTACTAGAGCCAGCTGCTGGGAGTAAATAGCAATCAGTTGAACAACAGGTTCAACAACAAGCCAGTGTCCAACTTCCGACGAATACTCCTCGATCATCAGTGCCTATCGAAGTTAGCTCATATGAAATTAAGAAACCTCATCAGATGTGTCAAAGTATTTGAAAAATATGAAGGAAAATATTAGAAAATTGAGTGCATCTCGTTCTTCTCATGAGCCAGCATTAGAAGATGTCGAGGAGTGGGAAGAAGACTGTGTCATGTATAATTGCCGAACAACTTTTGTTAAACCAGGAGTTCCAATATACAAGCTTGAGGATGTTCTTACTAAATTTGAGAATGGGAAGTTGTTCATGACATTCGTACAACTTCGCAAACAACCTGCCCCGCTCAAAAGAATGCACGAGTGGTACATCACTTCCAACACAAAATATGATCATTCTTGCGTCACATTTTGTATTCCAAAAGAAGCATTCAGGAGCACTAGAGAAAATAAATGTGTCATTTTATTTGAAGAGTTGTATACCCTTTTCCATTGAGGCATGCTCGAAATCAACTTGTTACTCGTCTGGTGCTTGTAAGTGCCTCTAATATTTTGTATTTGCTTTTCTTACTACACACATACACATTTCATGAGATTATAACAATTCTGGACTTCTTCAATAGGATGCAATACATGGATAATGAAAAGATGAAACGCAAGACAGGAATCCTTGACCCTACACGGATTGCAAAGACGCTATTCGACGTCAAGGCGAATCATAAATCAATACAGTTCAAGCACATGAGAAAAAAAAGAATTTGAAAAATCAATCGCAAAACTTAAGAAGGATAGAAGCAACGAAGTTGCAGCTTACATAGGACATGCAATGTTTAACTTTGTCAAAGATGGCAAGAACCTCGTAAAGGCTGCGTACCACTTCGACTAAGTTCGACACATGACATTGAAATAGCAATTATTGCTAATTGTTAACATGTGTGTTTGTATGTGTGCAGTAACCACTACATAATGATCTTCATAAAGCCAACGCAGGGTTTGACAACGGTCTTGGACTCAGCCGATTACCCACCAGATCGTTACAAAGATTTCCTTTCTATTTTAAAATTGTACGTTTATTTGATACTTTTAATTTACACACATTTAGAATGTGTTTACAAGTTTTATATGATATTTCTTGTATTACAGCGCTTGGCAGTTTTACGCGGAACGGCTTGACGGTCAGAGACCTCCTAATAAGAATGCATTGGACATTAAAATATATTATGCTTGTTCGAAGCAGCCTGCTGGGAGTGTCTTATGCGGATATTATGTATGCGAGCATCTTCGGACCGTCAGTGAATATAGAGTGAATCGTGAGGATGTAAGTTATCCTTAATGTCGATATCTTATTTTCTTACTTTTGAGTTTCATTATTTTCAAATTTTGATTCAAACTTTAAAATTTAATTGCTCATAGTTGTGACATCCTTACTCAAGGCTTAATAGGATTAATAGAATACTCATACCACTAAGGTATACCTTCTTTTCTGGGAGCCCACCTGCAAAGAACTCCGAGGTTAAGTGTGCTTGGCCCGGAGTAATTTGTGGATGGGTGACTGACCGGGAAGTTTTCCCGGGTGCGCACGAGTGAGGACAAAATGCGCAGAAAAGACTAGTGTTAGTTTGTGGGGCTAGTCTGTGATCCTAGAGAGCTACAGAAGTAATGACCGCCAGGCAAGTAGTGGCTGGGGTGTTATAAAATGGTATCAGAGCCGACCCTTGCGGTTTCACGGGTGCGCACGGGTCAGGAACGTGGGTATGTACGCATGACACGTGGGTCCTCTAGGAGGGACACAATATGGTATGTATACCGGTACTGAACGGATGGACGTGGCCAAGAGGGGATGTTCCTGGCTTGGGAGTTGACCGACGAGTACGTCGGTCTTCTAAGGGGGGTGGATTGTGAAATCCTTACTCAAGGCTTAATAGGATTAGTAGAATACTCATAGCGCCATGGTATACCTTCTTTTCCGAGAGCCCACCTGCAAAGAACTCTGAGGTTAAGTGTGCTTGGCCCAGAGTCATTTGTGGATGGGTGACCGACCGGGAAGTTTTCCCGGGTGCGCACGAGTGAGGACAAAATGCGGAGAAAAGACTAGTGTTGGTTTGTGGGGCTAGTCTGTGATCCTAGAGAGCTACAGAAGTAACGACTGCTAGGCCCGTAGTAACTGCTCCAATAATACCAAATAAATTCCTGTATACTCTCACTTTGATCTATACTTTGAGATTATTCAAACCAACACATTCTAAACCTTGTTATGTGTTTCATTGCGGCACACGAAGAATGTGAACGAAGAATGACCGGTTTGTAGAAGTATTCCGTGTGGAGGAGCCGACAAGATTGCTTCTGAACTGTGTCAATTCGTGAGTCGTGAAATTTTGCACAAAAGAGGAGAGTTCTTTTGATGAGCATGGTGCAATAGCTGATGTGCCAGAACTTCCGGACTATGCCAATAGAAACAATTTTTAGTGAAACTTGTAAACTTGTAAACAGCTTTCGACTATGAGATCACTTGTATGTGTAACTTGTACATATGTATATTGTTTTAGTAAAATTGACTTATGTAATTATATTGTTTACTTCTGTGATGATATTGTTGACTTCTGTGATGATATTGTTGACTTCTGTGATTATATTGAATTGACCTGGAAATTAGAAATAACAACAGCTAGTACTATATAGGTTATACCTTATCACAAGCGGTTCTTTACCTACAACTAGACCTTCCTGTGAAATTATATTATCACAGGCGACTAGAAATAGGTAAAGAATAACCTGTGATAACTCTATTATCACAGACGATTGCTATTATGGTACAAACCGGTTGCGATAAACTGTCTTCACATGCGGCTTGTCATAGGTAAAGATCCGCCTGTGATAGCACAATTATCACAGGCGATTATATATGGTGCACGACTCGCTTGTGATAATATGTCTTCACAGGCGGCTAGTCTAAGTAAAGAACCGCCTGTGATAATATGTCTTCACAGGCAGATTCATTTCTCCGCCTGTGAAATTGCATATTATCATAGGCTCTTCGTTTCAGGCGGTTTTTGAAATCGCGTGTGATAATACGTTTGGAGCCGCCTGCGATGAGACTTATTGTAGTAGTGTAATTATTCATTTTAACATCAAAACAATTCTAAATAGACCAAAATACCCCTAGTTTGTATAAAAATATGAAAAATAACAGAAAATACAAAAAACTCTGAAATAAGTAACAAGAATTTTAAAATTAAAAAAAATTATCACAAAAACGAAAGTATATTTTAGAAAATAGAAATAAATAAGAAAATAGGTTTAAATTTAAAAAATGAAAACTTTTCCAGAAATGAGAAAATATCACTTATTTATTTCAGAAAATTAAAAGATTTTTGCCAGTAAATTATCAAAAAAAAATTACACAGAATTTTTTTTCAAAAGTATGGAAAAATACAAGAAAAATTCGGAGAGATTGAGAAAATATAGGGATAAATTGGACATACACAATAATTTGAACAAACACAAGTGATACATAAAAATATTCACATGTCACAAAATAAAGATCACGTGTCATACATAAAAGTCTTCACATATCACAAATAAACTTCACATGTCACATGTCATACATAAAAGTGTTCACATATCATAAAATAAATTGCACATGTCACATGTCATATATGTTCACATATCACACAATAAACTTCACATATCATAAAATAAACTTCACATGTCATACATAAACTTCACATGTTACATGTCAAACTTCACATATCATAAAATAAAGTTCACATGTGACAAGTCATGCACAAAATATTTAACATCTCTCATATCAGAAGACACACTTTCCCTTTCTTAAGTGGTGTTGGCGGACGGTGTTGGAAACCAAGTTTGGTGCTATTCTTTATTGGTTTCATCTTCCTACAAAGTCAAAAAGAATACAATTAGATGAAGAATTGAATGTAACATACACAAACAAATAAAGAATAAACGTACTTTTTCTTTGTTCCATTAAGAGGACATTTGGGGCTGTTTTTCCTATGTTCCAATTCTCTACAATTTGGACATTTAAACTTGCTTCTAATTAATTTCTTTTCTTTCTCGGTCTCATTCTCATTTGGTTTCTTACCACTACCACCTTCAATACAACTTTTTATCCTTAATTTTCTTTGCCGCCCTACACCACTCTATACAATTGGTGTATGTATCTCACTAGCTATGTCCACTTTTGGCTATTGCGACTTGTCAGTAAGTGGCTCTACTATTCTCTTATATTCATTTATGAACTTCTCCACGGGCTAATATTCATCAATAAAACTCTCCATCCTCACATCTCTGAATTGTTGGGCCGTTATCAAAGCAAGTGCATGTTGACAGGGCTTACCAGTGTGTTGTCATTCTTCACATGAACACATGCGCATGTAAGCCTTGACAATATGCCTAACAAGACAATTATTATTGTCTCGCACCTCTGCAGCATAGTAGCAAATATATCATCATTGAAAAATAAACCTATTGTTAATATTTAACTCAAATATATAACAAAATAATCAACAATAATGATGTAAATAAGAATCACCTTTCGCAAACGTCAAGTGACCTAGTCCACGAATTCTTGCCTTTAACATTTGTATGACAACCGGTAATATCTTTTCATTGAGCTTTTGTCCAATCCTTCTCCTCCTAAAAAATAAAGTCATGATCTTCTCTCTTATTTTATCAGCAAGCTCACACACAGGTAAGTCTTTGATGTCTTTTAACCAATTATAGAATAATTCAACAATATTTTTGGTGATGTAGCCACACTTAATTGTCGGATTGAACCCACTTATATACCATGTGAAAAAGTGATATGTATCTAGCCATTGAGATATGCCAGGATTATATAGAGCATTTGCCATAAGATGATCAAATCATTCCTTCTTCTATACCCTTGCCGCACTGAACCATGATAGCTTTTGACGTAGTTCTTCATGAGATGCCTAGAGCACTATCTCTTTTCAGCATTAGAGAAAATAGACATCATTGCATTTTCCAATCCCTTGCGAGCATCGGTGCAAATTGTAAATAGTGGAAGATTTCCTATAGCCTTGTGCAACTATGTCATGAACTAAGTCCAGTTGTCTTCTTTTTCTTTGTCAAAAAAAAAACCAAAAGCAACTAGAAACATCCAATTGTGAACATCAACACCAGTAGCTGAAGCTAGTTACCTTTTTCACCTTTTATTTAGTGCAGTTGCATCCAAACTAAGATATGGATTGCAACCCTCCGAGAAGCCTTCAATGCAAGGACCAAGTGCACAAAAGAACCTTCAAAAGTATAGCTTACAATCATCATTCACTTCTAGTTCAATCTCAACAACACTATCTGGTGACAACTTTAATATCGCTTCCTTCCAATTGAACAATAAATGAAAGCTTTCCTCACAACTGCCATACAACTCTTTCAAAGCTTTTTCTTTCTTCTTCCAAACCGTGTCATAAGAAAAATGCAATTATGATAATCCTGTAGTCCTGATTGTAAATCTTTGGAACCCAAATCAGGGGTCTTTCGAAGCATCAAAAGTACCCTTGAAGCAACCCAAGCACTAGTAGGTGTAGTAGTTTTCCTCCTACCACTTTACGTACATGTGTGCTCATCAACCAACCCTGTCACCTACAAGATAAACAAAATAATACAATATTATTCAAAAGCACACATTGCAACACATAGTTATTGAAAAATGAAAGATAACAAGTTCATACCACAACGGTGAGAGAGCCTTTCTGCTCTAAACGTGCATGTATTCTCCAAGAACAATCCCCGCCTTTACAATAGCCACGCTATTTATTAGTATCGGTTGCCTCAATGCCTAACTCAAATTCTTTGTTGATGGCATATTGTCTCATAGCCAACCTAAACTCTTTCATTGATGGATATAAGCTGTCAAGTTTCATCTTAGGATTATTCTTGTCATACACAATTGTCCTCTATTCTATTATATCATCATTCAACGGAATAGCAACATCTCAAATATCAAATTCATTCATAGCTCTTGCGGTATTTGTAGCATCATCCCTCACCTTTTCTGCTGCCATCTCATCTTCACGCCTCAACCCCAAAATAATATACATATGATCTTTGCTAGGAACTTCTATTCTACCTTCATCATCATGACATTCTTCAATAATTTGTAATGCATCATAATCAACAATTTATTGTGGCGGTAAAGACAACCTATATGATCATTTAAAAATATAATTTTTGTTAGTAGTCTGACAACAACATATATCAACAAAAAAAACTAACCACAAGAAAATAAATAACATACATTGCATTATCATCAAAACCTTGCTCGTTCTCCATGCTAACATTATCTTTGCAAGTTCACCATATCAAGTAAATTTTGCTTGAAATAAAAAATACAATGAAGCTGATTATGGAGATGAAACATATAAATCAAATAGAAGAAGAAGAATGAAATTATAAAATAAATTTACCACATCAGGTGTGGAGGCCGACGTGGGAGCCTCTGCTCCGGGGGGGGGGGGGTGGTGGAGGCCGGCATGGGAGCTTCTGCTCCTGGCATTTTGGAGGCAGCATGGGCATTGGCCTTTGCTCCCGCTGTGGTGGAGGCCTTATCGCTGGCCGCTGCTCCCGGCGTGGAGGCCGTGGCAGCCGAGGGAAGGTTGGGCGACGGCATAGGGCCGGGCGGTGGCGGGAGGAGGCGGCAGAATTCCGAGCGGTGTTGGGAGAGGGTTCAGCAGAGGCGACGCTTGGAGGGGCTCCGATGAGGCCCTGGCGGCGGTGGCGCCATGGCGTCGTTGGCGAGCGACTCTGACGGTGGGAGTCGAAGGCTACGGGTGTTTCGTGAGAGAACGATGGGAGGGGGGTTCGGTGAGGCCCTCACTACAAGAAACGATTAGTAGACCGCTGGGAAATATATAGGCATCAGATCCGTCGAATATAAGTAAACTAAAGCTGTAGGTTATTTCTACCTGACGGTTGTACGTTTATAGCCTTCGGTTGAACCCATTAGACCGACAGTCATATTTAAATGGGTTGATGAACCAAATAGAACCGACGATCACACTTAAATGCGTCGGTGGTCCAACTAATACCGACGCGCATAGTTACATCCGTTGGCTCAAATTCTCAACCGAGGGCCCTATTTTTTTACTCCACTCGTCCGTCCTCCTCTCCTTTTTATTCATCCACCCGTCCACTCAGATTTTTTAATCCGTACCTGCTCACGAGCAGTAAAAGCGTCAAAAGCCAGGCCAGACTGATGACTTTTACTTTCCCATCCCTCGATCTATTTTTATCCACCCGCCCACTATCGATGGAATCGATCAATCGTCCAGACTTCAGAGCCGCTGCCCACCGCTCCAAAAAAACCTAGCACAACGGCTCCCACGACCTCGGCGGTGCAAGGTCTCGGCGGCCCAGCCTCCCGGCAATGCGGGCTCCAGCACGGCCAACCAGACAGCGCGGCGTCCCGGCAGCGCGAGCTCCTGGCAGCCCGGCCTCCCAACGTGTTGGCTCAGGCGCGGCCTCCCCCACGGTGGTGCCAACCAGGCGGCGCGGCGTCCTGGCGGCGCGGGCTCTGGTGCGGCCTCCCCCACGGCGCGACATCTCAGCAGTGCGGGCTCCGGCGCAGCCTCCTGACAGCGCAGGCTCCAGCGTGGCCTCCCCCACAGTGCGGCCATCCAAGCGGAGCAGGCTCCCCTTGTCACGGCGTCCCGACGATGTGGGATCCCCAACGGCGCGACGTCCCGGTGGTGCGGGATTCGGCGCAGCCTCCACCACGGCGCGGCCAACCAGGCGGCGCAGGCTTCCCACTGTGCGAGCTCCGGACGGCGTCGAGATCTGCAAAGCCATTGAAAGAGGAGGCCCCAACAGTGCAAATCTCGAGCGATCTTCGTCGCCTGTCGCTGAGATCTGCAAAGCCGTCGGAGGAGGCAGATTCAAGTTTGTGTTGCAGATTCATGTTTTTTCGTGCTTGTGTTGATTTTGTGTTGCAGATTCATGTTTGTGTTTGTGAGCATATTGATGTTTGTATTTGTAAACATATTCCAGATTAAATTCGTGCTTGTGAGCATATCGGTTGATCTTTGCATATCTGAGCCGCTTGACTATTTGCAGATCAGATCTGAGCCAATGTTGTGTTCATCTGATCCGGGAACAGTGGTGCGTGGACCAGGGACTAGAGCGACATTTTTTGTGTGTCAGATAGTTAAAAGTGTCGGTTCCACTTTGTGGCCGATGGTCTTAGTGGTTTAGAGACATCAGGAGTACGCCCTAACAGTTATAAGGATTAAATACGTCGGTCTAAAAACCGACGGCTATAAGTAATAAATACATCGAGATCGACGGCTTTACATGTTAAAAACGTCGAATAAAGAGCGTTGGCTAAAGCTGTCAGTACACCGACGGCTATAAAATATAGCCATTGGCTGCAGTATTCTACCGACGGTCATACAACCAACGCCCATTTTCCCGTTTCTTGTAGTGCCTGGCGGCGGCAGCACTCGAAGGCCGGCACTCAGAGGGGCTTCGGTGAGGCCCTGGCGGCAGCGGCGGCAGCGGGCTGCCTTGGCGGCAGCGATGCCATGGTGGCCGGCTCTGGTGGTGGGAGGCGAATGCGTGGGGTTTCGGGAGAGAGACGAATGGGGTCGTAGGGTCTGTACGGATGGAAAAACCAAAATATGATGAAGGGTATTTTGGTCTATATGGAATTGTTTTGCTGTTAGAGGATTAATTAGTGGTCTAATACTAATGCAATGGTGAACGGGCAAGTTTCATACCATTATAATAGTATTTAGTCGTGTCGTATGCTGGCGAAGCTCGTTGTTAAAAGTAGTATAATTCCCATTTATGTGCGACCCTGCCTCTTGCTTTGGCAGTAGCAATCTTGAACTCTCCATTCGAATCGGCTCCTGCGATCTCGCTCCCCTCGGCTCGTTTGGCTCCCCGGCCCGCTCCGCTCCCGTGGAAGCAGCACATCACACCCGAGTAGGTCTGTCAACGAGCCGAGCTCAAGCGAGCTTAAATGGTCGATCCTGCAGTCAAGCTCGTGCTCGGCTCGATAAGGCTCGTTTAAATGGTTAGGCTCAGTTTAAGCTCGTAAAAGCTCGAGTTCAAGCTTGGTAAGCTCGTTTAAACAGTAAAAATTAATAATAATCAAGAGAAAAATATTAATAAATAATATTTATAAAATGTAATTTATCTAAACGAGCCTTATCGAGCTTAACGAGCTCGAGCTCGTCAAGCTCGCGAGCTCAAGATGAAGCTTGAGTTCAACTCGTTTATTTGTCGAGCCGAGCTCGAATTGAGCTTTTAATGAGCCAAACTCGAGTAGCTCACGAGCCTCAAGCTTCATTTACAGCCCTACACCCAAGGTTTCACATCCGCGGGC
Organism: Tuctoria greenei; assembly: GCA_036927565.1. Classification (NCBI taxonomy): domain Eukaryota; kingdom Viridiplantae; phylum Streptophyta; class Magnoliopsida; order Poales; family Poaceae; genus Tuctoria; species Tuctoria greenei. The sequence continues at coordinate 125,316,426 of JAYESD010000006.1, forward strand.
CGTGTTGAGCCACGCCCCGCAGGCGGCGTCGTGGCCCCCCCGCTGCCATCAACGAGACATTGAAAGCACGCCTGGCACAGAAGCGCGTCCTCGAAGGCCTCCACCACCCCCTCCCCTGCTCTCGAAGGACAGGCAAGCTAATACAGTGCCGACATCGTCGCGGTGCGTGAGGAGCAAGGAGGAACACTAGCAGCACCAGGCTACATGCAGTACTTGTTGCTGACGCCATTGTCAGAGTCGCATGCGTCTTGCAAGTGTGTTCGGATTGAGTGCCTCACCGCGCGCGTTGGACGTGCGTGTATATAGAGGCATCGACTGAGTGTGTTCTCTCTTGGTGCCATTGGAGACAAGTATAGTTTCTTGCGGAAGAAATGTGTACGATCATGGTAAGTCTTTATGAATCCCTTTTTGCTGTATGAGGAAAAGAGGTTGCTTAAAGGGGTAAGCGCGGAGCGAACAGGAGCCGAGCGTACGCTGAGGGACGCGAGCTGAGCGGGAGGTAGGGATTTCCATCGAGTTTGGTTTGCTATCATAACCTAAGCTTATGCACGCTTAAGAAAGTATGATATGTGTTTGGCTTGTTACCATAACGAAGCCTAGGCGTGACTAAGCTTAAGCGGCGATTCGAGCGCCACAATTGAGGCAATTCTTTGTTAGGCAATAGAAGCAAAAATTGTCCAACTTCTGCGGCACGCCTAACCTTAGTCAACTGTAACACCCTTATTTGTATCCGTCATGTATTGCATACATTCTAATACATGTTTAACATCAATCTACATAAAAAGGAACAAGTTTAAAATGAATTAGAAGCAAAACAACACTTAAAAGTATGTAGAAGTACGGACTTGTCTGGTTTGTACCCCGGACTAGTCCGGTTTCCCTCTCTGTTGCCCTCCGGACTTGTCCATTTTTGCTGCGGACTAGTCCGATTGAGTCTCTGTTCCGTTCCAGACTTGTCAGTGATTGAGTGCGGACTAGTCCGATATTTGGTCCAGTTTTCGAATAAGTTACCAAATCTACGGACTTGTCCGATCCATGCCGGACTTGTCCGTTTTTCTCTCCGGACAAGACCAAACTTGCCCGGACACCCTACCAGACTAATCCATTTTCGTCTCTGTCCAACATCAGACTAGTCCGGTCCCCTAGCGGACTTGTCTGGTGTGCCCGACTCGGATTAAATCTTTTCCTCCATGACTTGTGTTTGGGTATTTACCTTAATTTTTCCCAAGGATTAGTGCTTAAACCCTGTGGAGCCCATGTGTGACCCCTACATGGCCTCCACGAGAATCAAGTGTTTGGACTCGACATTCTATAAGAAGCTGAGAAGCAAGTTCAGATTATTCGCGAAAACTTGAGGGCTGCTCAATCAAGGCAAAAAGGCTATGCGGATAATAGGAGAAGGAAAGTAGCCTTTGAAGTGGGAGATTTTGTTTACCTCGTGTAACCAATGAGAGGTTACAAGAGGTTTAACATAAGAGGCAAGCTAGCACCTTGATACATTGGGCCATTCAAGATTTTGGACAAAAGAGTAGAAGTGGCACATAAGTTGGAGATGCCAGCACATCTATCGGATGTCCATGATGTGTTTCACGTTTCCCAGCTTAAGAAGTGCTTGAGGGTACCGGAAGAAGAAGTGCCAATAGAAGGATTGGAACTAGATGCAGATTTGACTTATGCCGAACAACCGGTCAAGATCTTGAAAACCAAGGAGAGGGTCACAAGAAACAAGGTTATTAGATGGTGTAAAGTTCAATAGAAGCATCATACAGAATCAGAGGCAAATTGGGACCTAGAGGATGATATCAAGAAGGAATTTCCCTATCTCTTCTCTTCCCGTCGAATCTCGAGGGCGAGATTCATTTTAAGGGGGGTAGGTTTGTAACACCCTCAGTTTCATCCATCATGCATTGCATATATTCTAATACATGTTTAACATCAATCCACATAAAAAGGAACAAGTATAAAATGAATTAGAAACAAAACAACACTCAAAAGTCTGTAGAAGTATGGGCTTGTTCGGTTTGTACCCCGGACTAGTCCGGTTTCCCTCTCTATTGCCCTCAGGACTTGTCCGTTTTTGCTGTGGACTAGTACGATTGATTCTCTATTCCGTCCTGGACTTGTCTATGATTGAGTGTGGACTAGTCTGATATTTGGTCCGATTTTTGAATAAGTTACCAAATCCCCCGATTTGTCCGATCCATGCCGGACTTGTCCGTTTTCCTCTCTGGACAAGACCGGACTTGTCCGAACACCCTACTGGACTTATCCCTTTTCGACTCTGTTCAACATCGGACTAGTCCAGTGTGCCTGACTCGGATTAAATCCTTTCCTCCATGACTTGTGTTTGGGTATTTACCTTAATTGGACCCAAGGAAGTCGTGCTTAACCCCTGTGGAGCCCATGTGGGACCCCTACACAGCCTCCACCCACCCCAAACTCGAAATCCATCAAACACTAGCCCTCCACCCCTATATAAAAAACCCCACCTCTTGACTTTACATCCTTTTGCCTCAATTGAAAGACCAAAAACCCTAGTTCGTGGAGAGCCGCCATCAAGGAGGGAGAAGGAGATCCCGAGCAAGAAGAAGAAGAGGAGGAAACAAAGAGGATCAAGTAATCAAGATCTTCATCGAGTTTTTGTTCTTCATTGCCAATTCACCTTCAACTCTTCATCATCAACCCTAGATCGTCAAGATCCAAGTTTAATCTTAAATTCTTGATCTTTGGAGTTCTAAACATGTGGTATACCTTCTACTTTCTCTTTTTCCACGTCAATTCAATCCAAATTCTTTAAATTCTCGTAGATCAAGAAAACCCTAATTTGAAGTCTGTCCAGGGCGGACTAGTCCGGCCCCTAAAACCGGACTTGTCTAGCCTCTGAATCTAAATTGTGTTGAATTAATTCCAAATTGACTCGAATTAATTTCAAACCTGTCCAAACTTGTTAAAACCATTAGAACCAGTTAGCGAACATTAATATCAACTCATTAACAAGTTGTCGGTACCCTGCGTACTGTATACCCCTTGGGACTACAAAAAGACCAAAGAGACTTCACCTGTCTGAGTTGAAGACCTTCAAAGGCCCCACATGTCATACGGGACTGTACATGCCTCCCATCTATGGTTAGTCCCGGTACTGCCACGTGTGCACTACAGCTGGACCTATATCCCACACATGAGATAGCTCCGGGCTAAACACTTGTGCGGCACCTCCGGACCTAACCTTCGACAGAGGGAAGCTCTGGTACTGACATGTGTACATCTACACCGGACCTACTCGTCCCAAGACGGATAGCTTCGATGCTGCCACATGTCCAAACGTCGGACCTTCAGCCTTAACAATCAGACTGGTGGACCCCCAACGGCTCAGACCTTTAAGGGGCAATCAAAGACGTCAAGACCCGATTATGTGTCATTAATACCATATTAATGACACACGATCGGAAGGCCCTTAAGCTCGGTAACGGCATTGTCAAGCCCGATACCATGCTATTAAGGGTAATTAATCTCTTTAATTATGTATTAAGCATCAGTAACCGCCAGGGCCACATGTAGGGTCAGGCTAACGGTGTCACGACCGTTTCTTGTACTATAAAATGACTGGTCGACGATACACAAGAGAGCTCTCTGGAACCCTCCCATAGACAACTTTGATACCCAATACAACAGCTACACACCCCGTGGAGTAGGGTATTATGCTCAGACGGCCCGAACCACGTAAATCCTTGTGTCCATTTGCCATACTCTTTGAAATCTCTACGCACCCAATACCGAACTACAAACTCCACGAGCTACCAACGGTAGTATCATGAGAATTGCCGGAAAAACACTCTGACAGTTGGCGCGCTAGGAAGGGGGCAGTGCCCGAGATTTCAAGAATGGTGAACTCAGCTACTGAATCATCCAACGGCAACCCCGCCGCGCAACCTGCTGGAGGCAATCCCTCCAACATGCAACCACCAGCAGGTGTCGCAGCTCCAACAGGAGTCATTCCTCCGCCGCTACCATCTGCACCAGCAAATCAAGCTGGACAACGTGACGGGGCATCTCCGTCGGCCACAACATCGACGAATAACAACAATCCTGAACAAGCACTCCACGCTGCACGTGCTCTTCTCCAACGCCCACCACCTCCGGGTGCATCCCAGGGTGCAATGGAGCAGTGGAGGGCTGATGTGGAACATTTGGTTGCAGCAGCAGCCGATCGCATCAGCAACCAAGGTCCTCCCCCCTCGGGGTGGGCCCCATCGTAGCATCGGACATTGTCGGGCAGACTTAGTCCGCACGCTTCCAAAATAGGAGGCGTGCTGCATCTCAACAAGTGACATCGCTGCCTTCTGGGGCGCGATGCACCCATACAGTAACCAGGCTTTCAACTCATGACCTCCGGGCGGAGCTTGATCGCCGTTACCGTCAACAGGACGACCACGTCCATATTGAGCGTGCTCGCGAGAGGCGATAGGCTCGAGACAGTCCTGCTCCCGAGGGAGTAGGAGGAGGCTGTTCTGCCCTGGCCATGCACCTACGCATGGTCAGAAGGCCACAAATGTTCCGTCCTCACCTGCCGGACAAATTTGATGGGACTGTCAATCCCGCTAAGTTTCTCTAGATTTACTCCACTACAATTCTTGCGGCCGGAGGTAACGAGGCCGTAATGGCCAACTACTTCCCAGTAGCTTTAACTGCGACCACCAGGTCCTAATTCATGATCCTTCTGCCCAACTCCATCAATAGTTGGGCGGAACTATGCCAACAGTTCACCGCCAATTTCGGGAGTTCATACACCCAACCAGGCACCGAACTGGACCTTTTTGCTGTCACACAGAAGGGGGGAGAATCCCTACGTTCCTTCATCCAGAGGTTCTCCCAGGTACGAAACACAATTCCTTCTATCTCCAGCGCCTCTATTATTGTGGCATTTAGACAGGGCGTACGAGACAAGAAGATGCTGGAGAAGCTGGCGATCAAAAAGTCTAACAGCAAGAAAAAACCGTCGGCTGGCACACCTACTGCTGTAGCTGCCACAGCTCCGAGTGGCCGGGGGCCACGCTCTGAGAAACGACGTTGGCCGTCATCATAAGACGGCGGCAAGTCCGAAGTATGGTTTCCTATTCATAAGTCGAACAACCACAACTTGGAAGACTGCCGAGAGGTCCAGAACCTTGCCGAGCGCTACAACAAGCGCCGAGAAGAATTTCCTTTCTGACAAAAGGAAGGAAAACAGAAAGTCGACAAAGCTCCGGCTGAAGAGGAGTTAGGCTTTTAGGACCCTAAAAAGGTCTTGAAGGCTATTTACACCTCCGTTGACGACGAATTCGACGTCTCCGACAATGAACGTCGGAAAACCATGAACACCATTTTTGGTGGTTCGTGGAACATCACCTCCCGCCGTGTCCTCAAGACCATGCGGCGGGACATGGCTTCGATGGCTCCCACCGCCAGGGCAGAGTCGCACCGGAAGTGGATGGATACTGCCATCACTTTCGACGCATCAGACTGCCCTTGGAATATGATCGGAGCTGGCCAACTCCTATTGATGGTATCTCCGACCATCAACAACATCCAACTCCACCACGTAATGGTAGACAGAGGTTCGGGGCTGAACCTCATAAGCTTCGAAGCTTTCGTCAAGCTTCAGCTCCGACCTTCGGACCTTCGCCCCTCCCGACCTTTCTCCAGAGTAGGTCCGGGGGCCATAACCCCACTTGGTGCCATTACTCTCCCTGTAACATTTAGTACTCGGGAGAACTATCGCACTGAGAAGTTGGTCTTTGACATTGCTCAGATCAGCTTACCCTTCAACGCCATTCTGGGCAGGCCATCCTTATACAAGTTCATGGCTGCATCTCATTATGGCTACTTGGTGTTGAAAATGCCAACACCAGCTGGTGTTCTCCGGATCCCTGGAGATCGCACCGCCGGAGTGACAGCTCTGGAAGAACTTCACGTGCTTGCCACAGCGCAAGAAGAAGAATCTGGAAAGGAGCAAGCTCCGAAATCACCGAGCATTCGTCATCGAGGCTCAACCTCCGCACCTCGCGTGCAACCAAGCGGCGACACCGACATCTCCGTCAAAGTCGTCCAAATCGGTCCCGACGCCGCTCAGACCACCCGTATATCGGGAGGACTGAATAAAAAAATAGGAACTCGCACTCATCACATTCCTTCGGGCTAATGTCGACATGTTTGCCTGGCAACCGTCACAAATGCCTGGGATCCCTAGGGAAGTGATCGAGCATAATCTGAAGATCTACCCTGACGCTCGGCCTGTACATCAGAAGCCTCGGAAGCAATCAGTAGAGCGACAGAACTTCATACGACAAGAAGTGAAAAAGTTGCTCGAAGCTGGATTCATCTGAGAAGTCTTCCACCCAAAATGGTAGGCAAACCCAGTCGTTGTACCCTAGGCTGGCGGGAAGCTTCGGATGTGTATCGACTACACAACACTGAATAAGGCATGTCCAAAAGATCCATTCCCACTACCTAGAATAGATCAGATAGTGGATTCCACCTTCGGGTGTGAATTACTATGTTTCCTAGACGCATATTGTGGGTACCATCAAATCAGAATGTCTAGGGAAGATGAAGAGCATACTTCTTTCATCACAGTAGATGGATTGTATTGTTATACTGCAATGCCATTTGGTCTCAAGAATGCAGCTTCAACATTTGTACGAGCTATGTACAAAACCTTTGGAGAGCTCATCAGAGACATAGTGGAAGTGTATGTTGATGACATCGTCGTCATGATTGAGGACAAGGAGTCACTTCTCAACACCTTGCAAGTTGTCTTCGACAAGTTGCAAGTCACTCGCACGAAGCTGAACCCGGACAAATGTGTCTTCGGGGTTAGCTCCGGAAAGCTTCTTGGTTTCCTGGTATACCACCGAGGTATAGAGGCAAATCCGGCGAAGATTAAAGCCATTGAAGATATGCGACCACCAGCCCGCATTAAGGACGTCCGGAAGCTGGCTAGATGTCTAGCCGCCCTTAGCCGGTTCATCTCAAGGCTGGCGGAACGGGCACTTCCCTTCTTCAAGCTATTGAGGAAGTCCGGACCATTCCAATGGTCTGAAGAAGCAGAAAAGGCGTTTCAGGAGCTGAAGCAGCTCCTCACCACTCTACCAACCTTGGTAGCTCTGAACCCTGGTGAGCCTCTACTGCTTTACATTTCGGCAACTGACGAAGTTGTTAGCATGGTCCTGGTTGCGGAGAGACCATAACTGTTACAAGCTCAGAAATCCAGACCCCTCCGGGAGAGTCAGGAGGTTCCTGAAGGCGAGTCTGGGTCCCAGCCCCAGACTTGAGTCAACAAGGAGTTACTCATGTTGAGCAAGAAGAGCCGGACCCCCCTGGGAGGGTCCAATTCACTCCTGAAGAAGCTCCGGGTTCCTCCAACAAGGACCCGATGATCCCCGAAGAAGGTCCGGACCCCTCCGGGAGGGTCTGGGTTGATGAGGAGCAAGCTCTGGGCCCCTCCGAGAGGGTCCGGACAGTCCAACGCCCAGTGTACTTCATCAGTGAAGTACTCCATGACAGCAAAACTCGGTACCTGGAAGTACATAAACTGCTATATGCAGTTCTTATTGCTTCCAGGAAGCTCCGGCACTATTTCCAAGCTCACAAGATCTCAGTGGTGACTTCATATCCACTGCAAGTGATTTTGCATAATCCCAACTCCACTGGGAACATTGCAAAGTGGGCAGCGGAATTGGCTGAGTTTGAACTTGAATTCGTCCCAAGACAAGCAATCAAAAGTCAAGCATTGGCGGACTTTATGGCAAAATGGACCCCCTCTCCATCAAACCCTGGGGGCCCTAGTGAGCAGAAGCCGGAACTCAAGGCTCTGGTCTTCACCGAGCCTCACTGGACTCTCTACTTCGACGGCTCCATGCAGAAGCAAGGGGCCGGAGCTGGAGTCCTTGTAGGATCGAAGAGCACGTGAACAACTACCAGAGGGGGGGGGGGGGTTAATGGTAGATTTAAAAATCTTACGCAGCGGAAACAATTAAACCCCAAACCCTTTCGGCAGAAAACGATCTGTTAAAGAAATCGTGTGTGAGACTAATCTAAACGTGTTTCACCGTGACAAAAGTGATAGATATCAGAGAGAATCAAGTCACGAAGACAACACAAAAATAATCGCTCAATTCTGTTGAGAAAAACTCAAGTTATGATCGAAAGATCAAACAATGGTCAATCTGCCCTACCTGAGAAAAAAACAGTTCTGGAACGCTGCAAAGAAACTCGTGTAGATCATAGACCACAAATCCAATGACCGTGAAATTTTTACATATGATAGAAAATCAAGGTGTGAAGACAATCCAAAAAGAATCACGTCAATTGGATCTGTAAAACTCGAGTTATGATAAAACCACCGACGAAAGGTAGTGCTGTCCAGAAACTCGACGAGTAAAACTTGTCTGGAACAAGTCTGACGAACAAGGCACAAATGTTCCTTCAAACTACGAATTTTATTCAATAGAACACAAGAGGAACAGCCCCAAAGTCATGCACCATGAGCTCTGAGCTCCCTTGCTTATATAACCAGCCCTTAGGCCAACCCAATATCAACTAGGACTCCAATCCTACCCAGATCACGAATCGTAACTTTCCATAACTGCTCAAGATTCTTCTATACGCAGATAGAAGCAATCTTAAGACTTCCAAACACCTTATGAATGTATCCCACATTCCTAAACAACTCAAATTCGTGACCCACACGAAATCCTATCACAACCAACTCAAATCTTTCCATATTTGAGTCAAACCCGACTCAGCCGCAGCCTGAGTCCATAACCTAGTCGGTTAGACCTTTCCGACCAATTCTTTATGTCCACATCTCTTCATCACGTCTCGGAACCATGTAGACACGTCCATGCACTCCTTGCACACGTGCAAACATCTTCCAATGACGTCCACGATACCTTCATATGCATTGTTCTTGATTCAATCATCCTGCGCGACCTCCTGATCAGCTCAACCACAATTCCTCCTGAATTTGGTTGTTGGAACCTCATCTCCTCCCTGAGACTAGTCCAATGGATCCCGTCACCAGCCATGTCTTGAACTCAAGCAACACCTGCACATGAATAAACAACCAATCCATACGAGCCCAAGTCCTCGACTTGACTCAAGTTAGTTCCGAACACGACACCTTACATGAGAACCTCACATAAGCATGTTGCAAAACCACAGTAACACGATATCATCCATATCAACCAAAATGCACCAAAAACTTAGCAAATGAATACTAAGCAATCTTTCCAACAATGTAAAGCAAGTACGAAACATTGCAAATGAAAAACAGAAGCACTGCGGTCAAGTTCCGGACATTGCCAGAGCAACCCGGACCTTGAGTCGGAGCTAACAAAAGCTAGTAGAATCTAGCGCCGGAGCTTACCAAAACTAGTACAACCAAGCTCCCGCCGGAGCTTACAAAACTAGCCGGAACTAGTAATCCCAAAATTCGGAGCTAGACAAAGTACGTCGGAGCTTAGCAAAAGCATTCTGGAGCTATCAAATATATGCCGGAGCTATCAAAGACATGCCGGAGCTAAAGATAAAGGTCACCGGAGCTAACCAAAGCTAGTCGGACCTTACCAAGAAGTCGGACCTAGCTTCGAACATAACCGGAGCTACCCAAAACAAGCCAGACCTACCTTCGAACCTTGCTATAGCTCAGAGCTAGAGTCGGACCTTGATAAAAAGGTGTTTTGGTGATATTTAAAACTTTTATCATCAAAGCCAAGTGTATTCACTACAAGCCAATGTATTCAGCACACATAGGTCTTACAATCCTTATCCTTGCTCCGACCGGGGAGAAGGTTAAATACATGGTACACCTTGACTTCAAGGCGACCAACAACATGGCGGAGTATGAAGCACTCATTTACGGACTAAAGGTGGCACTATCATATGGTGTCAAGCAGCTGTTGGTCAAGGGAGATTCGCTGCTCATCATTAAACAGGTGAAGGGTGAATGCTCCTGCAACCATCCCCAACTAGCTGCCTATCTCCTTGAAGTCCAGAGGCTTCAGAAGGACTTCAAAGTCCTGGACCTCCACCATGTACAGCGTCTCCATAACGCTGTAGCTGACGAACTCTCGACGAAAGCATCAACCGGAGCTCTGGCTCCCGACGGAACCTTCGTCCGGAGGTTGTCTAAACCGATAGCTTAGCCTGCCGAACTGAGCGAAGGGGGCGAGACCAGCACCTCAAAGCTGGCAGTCCCGATGGCCCTGTTACCATGGCAGCCATCAAGGGTCGTATGTGCTGCTGGAAGCTCCGAGCAACCCAGCACGCAGGACTCGAATGCTCAAGCTCGCTCTTATGCATGGATCTCAGAGATCCGGAGCTACTTGAAAGACAACTTCCTTCCTGAAGATAATGTATCTGCTGATCGGATAGTTAGATTGGCTAAATGATACACGCTGGTAGAAGGGGATCTCTATCAGCGCGGTGCTAACGGCGTCCTAATGTGGTGCATTACAAAGGAAGAAGGCTGCGAGCTCCTCGCAGAAATCCATGGAGGCAAGTGTGGGAACCACGCGTCTTCTCGCACGCTGGTCGGTAAAGCCTTTCGGCATGGCTTTTACTGGCCTACAGCGCTCCAAGATGCAACTGAGCTGGTGAAGAAGTGTGAAGCATGCCAGTTTCATGCAAAACAAATTCACACACTAGCTCAACCTCTACAAATGATACCTCGTACATGGCCTTTCGCTGTTTGGGGGATGGATATCTTGGGACATTTCCCAAGAGCCATCGGAGGTTACAAGTTCCTGTACGTCGCCATTGACAAGTTCACCAAATGGCCGAAAGCAACTCCAGTTGTGACAATAAACAAGCAATCAGCCATCAACTTCTTACAGTCCATCGTATGCAGATTTGGAGTCCCAAACAAAATCATAACCGATAATGGGACCCAATTATCAAGCTCTGCATTCCGAGGATATTGTGAAGATCTCAGTATTCAAGTCAGCTACGCTTCCATAACTCACCCGGCAAGCAATGGCCAAGCCGAGAGAGCAAATGCAGAAATCCTAAAAGGACTCAAGACGCGCACATATGAGCGTCTGAAAAAACATGGAGCCAACTGGATCGAAGAGCTTCCGCCCACTCTATGGGCCAACAGGACAACTCCAAACCGGTCAACTGGAGAGACACCCTTTTTCCTAGTGTATGAAGCTGAAGCAATCCTTCCTCCAGACATCACCTAGGGGTCGCTCCGGGTCTGGACCTTCGACGATGCCGTGCAGGACCAGCTCCGGCGCGAAGACCTTGACCTCCTTGAGGAGGGAAGGTGTCGAGCAGCTGTTCTGAATGCCCGATACCGCCAAGCTCTCCGGCGTTATCACCAAAGGCATGTTCACAGCCGACAGCTCGAGGAAGGCGGTCTGGTGCTACGGAGAATACAATCCAGAGAAGGGTTAAACAAACTCTCCCCCAGCTGGGAAGGACCCTTCCGAGTGATTAAAGTAACCCATCCTGGATGCGTTCGCTTGGCAACTGAGGATGGGACACCTCTCCCTAATCCTTGGAACATTGAGTACCTCCGTAAGTTCTACGCTTAATATCACGAAGGTGAGTCTGTAGTTACACGTGATGTATGTTATAGAGTCATTGTACAAAGTCGGGTAGCTCCTCCGGGAGAACAGCCGGACCTTCTCTGGAAGGTCCGCAAAGTTCAGGCACACTTGTCACAGTCTCAGAACTAAAAGTGTAGCTGGCTACCTTGGGTAAAACAAGAAACAAAACACACTTAGCCTGGTTCCATACCCTAAGGGTGTACTTGTTTCCCCTTTTCCCGGACCTATAATGAAAGACATCTTTGTGTGAAAACAGACTCCACGTGCATTTACTTTGTACAAGCTCATTATTTTTTATTTTCTCTTTCTTGTCTATAACAAAGTTGTGCGATTCTCAAGAATTTTTTAGATCGACTAATTCATGTACAACTTGAGTCCCATTGTTAATTCCTTCGAGTTCTCATGTTGTTGAATGGCTCACTGGCCTGAATGCCGCCAGCCAATCTAGGTCCGGAGTGTGCTATCGACTTAGCCTGGTCCTGCACCCTAAGTACGCCACTCTACCTACACCCCGGCAGACCAAAGTAAGGTGGGTCCTGAAAACAATTGGACTTGGAGAAAACAACTCAGTGCACTTGATTGTATGAAGAATTGCGCTCGACCCAAAAATTTCTTACGAGAATAGTAAGTCGCAACTAAGTTATAGATAGGAAACAAATTTTACTATTTTTCTTGACTTTAGTGTGCAGGAAAAATAAATATCTCATGATGATGGTGAATTAAGTTGGAGCTATTAAAGCTCCGACATCCCCTAGATGGCTTGTAGTCGATGTTTTAAACATTGATAGCAAGCATCGCTGGAACTGCTTAGTTCCGGTAAAGCCATGGGGCTAGCCGTCAAAGTGAACAAAAAATGGTAGGAAGACTCCAGAGGACTAACTGTCGACGCTCTATGCGTTGATGGAGACCACTGCTGGAGCTACCAAGCTCCTATGATGGTCAAGGCCGGAGCCTTTAAGCTCCGATAACCTCAGGGGGCCTTCACTACCGAAGACTTCGGACCTACGCTCTACAAGTATGAAGCACGCGAATCTTCAACAACTGTTACATCCTCTTGGTACATGTTCACAATCAAATTGCGTACATCTACCAGGGGGCCAAGTGGGACAAAAGTGTTGAATACAAAAAATGAAATTCATAAAAAACTTGGATTTCATTCATCTGGAGACAAGAGATTACAAAATTGTAGAAAAAGAAGAGATGATACAAGCGGGAGCTACAAAGAGATGGTCCTAGACCATATGGAAGAACGAGGTGACCTTCTGGGCAACCTCAGAAACACTGGCCTTGGCAGCTTCTCCCTCTCTGTCGATGGGGCCTTGGAGCATCGGGTCCAAGGGGAATTGGGGGTCCCGGCTTGTGTAGCACGACATAACAAATTATGTGACGCTCTTGGCTAGGGATTGTCCCTCGGTTTTTCCAGCTAGCCCACGATGACATCGCCCATCTTGGTGAGTTTGTTGCCTGCCAAACTCAGCGCCTGCAACGCCTAGTCCAGCTCCAGTTTTGGATCATCTGGACGCATGGGACAAAAACCCATTGGCGTCAGTGCGTTGTTGGCTTTGCCCAGGAAGTCACAAACTTGTTGGGACTCCGCAACCCTGCCACTTTGCATCTCCTCAAAGGATCTTCTGGCCGCCACAAGCTCCGAGTTCTCTCGAGCAAGACGCTCCACCTCTTTGGCGTTCTGCTGAATCTTTTCAGCAACCTGCCTTTCGAGTTTACTGATCTCTTCCTCCCGGAGGTGGATCTCGTTCTGGCAGTTAACCAGGTCCTTCTCTCGGCCCCGCACCTTCTTCTCCCTGGCAGCAACACCAGTTTCCCTCCTATGGAGTTCCTGTCCTCGCTGCCAGGCCTTCTTCTCCTCTTTCTCGCAGCGCTCATCCAATTTCTCGGTGCGCTCCTCAAGACTCTTGTCACCCAGAGTTAGCCTCTGAGTAAGCTCTTCTTCCCGCTTCACGACGTCGTCCCGCAGCTCCAGGAGTTTTTGCTCTTCATCCTCGAGCTTTCTCTCCCGCTCCTCAAGAGCCTCCCGGCGCTAGATGAGATTGGCATGGATGGCGTCGAGCCTCTCTTGGCAATCATCCGCTGCGCTATTAGCAGCTTTGGCTTGTTTGTAGATGGCCCGAGACTGGTTGTCAAGGGATCGCGTCATGCTTTCCCTCTCATCCAGCAGCTTACCCCAGTTTTCCAGGCGGATCTTCTCCTTCTTCGCCCACTCCTTGTCGTCAGCCAGCCTTGGCTACGCCAGCCTGGTCTCAAATTGGAGCCGATTGCGCCACCTCCTAAGAGTTTGGCGTTCCTCCTCGAGAGCCTTGCTGTCGTGGTAGAAAGCCAGTTGGACTTGGCGAAGGCTGGAGCAGGCGTTGTCAATAGACAACGACAGAGGGATTGGGTTCGGCCCTGCCGGAGTCCTCTCCGCTGGCTCCAGCGGGTTCTCCATGACAAAAATATGGTCCCACTCTACAAGAGCGGTCCCCTGAGATTCCACGTCACTAGGGCCATCCTCCGGGATAGCCCCGGCCGCCGTCGAGGAAGGTCCTACAATAGAAGTTTCGGCCTCCGGAGTTGGCTCCGAAGGTCCCGCCACCAGGTCATCAACAACTGGGCCCTCAGGAGGGGGGCCGACAGCTTCATCTTGGCACCCTGGCTCAGGCGTGGGCACCTCCGGGACCACTGCCTCCGGGGCAGGTGTTGAAGATCCTGCCGGAGCTGAAGCCACTTCCGGCTCCGACGCTGGCGCCTCCTCCGTCGCCGGCTCAGGCGCTGGTGCTTCGACCATCATGGGCTCGAGCACCGACACCTCTGCAGCAATTGGCTCAGGTGCCTGAACTTCCGCAGCAACTAGCTCTACCGCTAGAACTTCTTCGATAATCGGCTCAGGCACCGGAGCTTCGTCAACCACCGGCTCTACCGTCGGGGTATCATCAAACACCGGCTCCACCGCCAGGGCTTCAGCAACATCCGACTCTAGGGCCGGAATCGCAGCTACCTCCGGTTTTGAGGCCGGAGCGTCCACCATTTCAGCGTCCAAACCCGGAGCTTCAACCTTCGGGGCAGGTGCCGCTGGTTCATCTTCATTCTCATGGTCCGGCGCTACCACGGGATCTTCTGGGGATGAGACAAGGTCCAAGACCACGACAGCCGGCGCCGGAGCTGTCGCAAGCTTAGCCACTCCTTGGGCGGCGCTGGGATTGGAGTCGGAGCCTCCGCATTCATAGCTTCAGATGTTGTGGCAGGAACAGGAGCTTCAGCTCCTCTCTTGGGTACCCTGTGGATGAAGGATGAAGACACTCAAAACACAGTTAGAACACAAAACAACCAAGTGAGGTAAAAAACAAAATTTACCTTGGAAGGCTTTCGCATCAGTTAGCACGAAACCTCTTCTCCGGATGCTCAGGATTGGACCCTGTCGCCACTGGCATGTCAGTTCTGGAAGGTTCCCCGAAGCTTGCCGCAACCATCAGCGCTGCTTTGGTCGAGGCCCCCCCTCGATCGGGTAGAACTTTTGGACCCAGAGCCTTCAGCTAGTCCTGGTACTAGAGCCACACGGCCGGAAATAGCACCACGGGGAGATGCCGATGCTAGAGTGTCTACCGCCATTGAAGACCTCCCCCTCCAGGGAGAAGGAGCCGCTGTGGAAGGAGCAGGCCTGACGGACCTCCCATCAGAGTGCTTCAGCTTCCTTTTACGGCTCGAGGGCTCGGCCAACTCTTTGCCCTTGCCCGCGACTTCAACTCTTTGTTCTGGGACGGAAGGGGGACCACCCTCGGAAGCTCCGGATATCACCAACCCGGTGGTCGAACGCCTCTCAACGACACCAAGGTCATCAAGCACCGGCATCTTCCGCCGGAGCTCCCTACTGAACTCTGCCTCCATGTTCAGAGGGAGGAAAGCCGCCGACAGAGACAAGTAGTCGCCCTCGACGTCAATGCCGTGCTGGAACTTCTTGAGTTGAAGCTCCAGGGTTGTGCCTTCCAGGTTGGACTTCAAATTGGTTTTGATCCGGTCATCGTCCATCACGCTGTTGAGGGCCCAAGCAAGCTTCTCCCTCTTCTTCAGCGGAGCCCGCCTGTTGGCCAGGAAGTTGCAAAATACCGACTCAGGAGTCACCCCTCCTTCCACGCATTGGCAGATCCTGGACAGAGCAGGGTTGAAGGTGTCCGATAACACCGGAACTTCGCTCCAAGCTTCAGTGTCGATGTTGGGGAGGCCTACGGGCAACTCCAGCCTCTCATGCTCCTCTATCCTGATGACAATCCAATCCTTCTTCCAGTCGTCCCACTTGCCAGAAGGGAACGACCGCAAGTACTTGTACAGGCACTTCTTGCGCTTCACAAAGTAATAGAAGCCAAGGTACTTGTCACTCTTGCCGGTGGTGTGGATGGTGAAGAAGGTGCAGAAAAGCTCGACGCAGGGAGGAATACCCACCCACATGTCGCAGAAGTGTACAAAGATCTACACCAAAAGAATGGAGTGGGGGCCAAGGTGGTACAGCTGCAGACCATAGAAGTCTAGCAGCATCAAGAGAAAAGAAGAAAAGGGTGGGATTAGTCCCACCATGGCGTACGCGGAGAAGTACACCATGTCGCTGGCGTGCTCCTTATCGATTGGAAGCTTGCTGGCGTGGACCTGGTGGTTGAAGAAGTCACTAGACCGCCCCATGAGGGCGCGAACCTTCTTCAAGTTGCCGTCGGTCTTAAGTCGGCTCTCGCGGAGACCCAACTCCATCGTAGCACAAGCAGGGCTAGGGACGAAAAGCAAGCGAAAGTTTGGAGGATTTGAGCGCAAGATCGAATGAAGGCATAAAGAACCCCCAAACGATGCACGCTTTCCTTCTTAAGTAATCCCCCACAACGCTTGGATGGAAACCGCAGAGGAGCCGATGATACAAGTCAAAAACTTCAACCTGCCAATGACAAGGGGGCCCGAGGCCACCCCGATGATCAAGTCGAGGTCCTTACCCCAAGCAAACGGTTGTCATCATGAAAGGCGGGAAACCCGAAGGCAACAGCCTGACAAGGCGTGAGGAACCGATACGATTTTCGTATCGAGAACCGGCGACCTTTAATTGCGTGAGATCCGCACGCTAAGATCTCACCTGCCGCATCCAGGATACGACATGCGGCGTTGGTTTAACTACAAACTACCACCAACGGCACATCCGAAGATCCTTGAAGACACGACACAAAAATCGAAGGATGGACCTACCTCTAGCAGAATGACTTCATCCAAAAGGTCTCTCCCAGAGGTGGGCCCAGGGGGGCCACTGTCGGTACCCTGCCTACTGTATACCCCTTGGGACTACAAAAAGACCAAAGGGACTTCACCTGTCTGAGTTGAAGACCTGCAAAGGCCCCACATGTCATACGGGACTAGACATGCCTCCCATCTATGGTTAGTCCCGGTACTGCTACGTGTGCACTGCAGCCGGACCTATATCCCACACATGGGATAGCTCCGGGCTAAACACTTGTGCGGCACCTCCGGACCTAACCTTCGACAGAGGGAAGCTCCGGTACTGTACGTGTACATTTACACCGGACCTACCCGTCCCAAGACGGATAGCTCTGATGCTGCCACGTGTCCAAACGCCGGACCTTCAGCCTTAACAATCAGACTGGTGGACCCCCAATGGCTCGGACCTTTAAGGGGCAATCAAAGACGTCAAGACCCGATTAAGTGTCATTAATACCATATTAATGACACATGATTGGAAGGCCCTTAATACCGGTAAAGGCATTGTCAAGCCTGTTACCATGCTATTAAGGGTAATTAATCTCTTTAATTATGTATTAAGCGTCAGTAACCACCAGGGCCACATGTCGGGCTAGGCTAACGGTGTAACGACCGGTCCTTGTACTATAAAAGGACTGGTCGACGATACACAAGAGAGCTCTCTGGAACCCTCCCATAGATAGCTTTGATACCCAATACAACAGCTACACACCCCGTGGAGTAGGGTATTACGCTCAGGCGGCCCGAACCACGTAAATCCTTGTGTCCATTTGCCATACTCTTCGAAATCTCTGCGCACCCAATACCGAACTACAAACTCCGCGAGCTACCTACGGTAGTATCAGGAGAATTGCCGGAAAAACACTCCGACACAAGTTTTACTTCATAATTGCATTAATCATGCATGTCATTTCATATTGAGTACTATATGAGCATTATTTGATTGTAATTACTGTTTTGTATGTTCGTTGCGCAGAATAGAAGGTTTTGCGCTAGAGAGTGCTATGGAGGACCTCCAGTACTAGAATTTTGAAGTCTTTGATCCCAATAAAGCCCAATAGCAAGGCAAGTGTCCTTGAACATATTGATCCTATTTTGACAATAAATGTTTTGTTTGCAAAACTGCATGCTTGTGTCAATTTGATGGGAATCCTATGGTAGGAAGTTTACTACCTTTGTTAACCACCCTTGTCACCTGGAATACATGTTAGAGAGTCGGGAATGGCTTTTTACCTTTTTGCTTCGCTTAATTAATTGGGATGGGAAAACAACGATATCATTTAACTATGCATTAATGAGATTATGGTTAATATGAACTGGTTAATATGACATGGTAATGAGTGATCTAAGCAAGCATGGTATGTGGATGGGTTGGATGCTATGGTGGTTTGGCTTGCTTTAGATCTAAGGACCGGTTCATGGAGTGACCATCCATGATTTGCAGTTCCACCACGAGGCCAAGTATGGGTACGGTGTAGCATATTAATTAGGGTATTGCTAGTTTCACGTGGACCATTTGGCGCACCAGGGAAGGGAAGTCAGATTGGGTTTGGATATGGTTGGCGGGACTCCCTGGGATCCGAATGGCACAAGAGGGGGCCCTTGGTTGAAGATGTGCTCAGTTGGAGACATCGCCACCGGTGAAACCTCAGTGGGTCCGTACATGCTAGTAGTCTCTTTGTAAAGCTATTTTGTGATCTCTTGGCCATACACCTAAGGAAGTGTGAGACGACATAATTGAGATTCCTTAGTCACCGCAAGGTGATGAAATCACAAACACGTGGGTAAAGCATTACAACCTCTGCAGAGTGTCTAAAAACTACCATGATAGTCGTGCTCCCGGTCATGAGCAACCTGGAGCCTCAAATGATTAGGGGAAACTTGGGATTTGGGATGGTTTGGTACTAGTTATGGTTGTGAATTGAATTATGATAATTGGACATGGATGATGCTGATGGTTATCATCTGGAATATGGATGATGGATATTGAATATGGACTTATATTATGGTAATTATCGTGGTTTATGATGGGTTTACCTCACATACATTTAATATATTGCTTTTCAAACGTTTTAACGTACTTTTCAGCATTTAGCCTTTATTATATTCGTCATTTGTATCAGCTACATGTCATACTTTCCACACTTGCTGAGTACGACATGTACTCACCCTTGCAATTCCCCCACCAACAGTTGCAGGTCAAGATTGGAAGTATAACGATGATAATGCGGAGTTCTAGGCCATGTCTGCCGTCTGCTTTGCCTGTGGTGTTGATTGGAGCTGCGTTATACCCTATGCTTAGTTTGCTTAGTTGCTTATTTAGTTTATTTTCGCTGTATTAGTTCGAACTTGTCATTACTATTTATTGGAGCTTGCATTCGAGGATATTATGAATTCTGTAATAAAAATGGTTAATTATTTTTGTTCTGCGGTAATTTTCTATATATCCTTTTGTGAATGCACTCGTGTATGTGTGTTGTACGTCCTGGGCATACATATACGTTCGCTTGGTTTATTTTCAGAACCGGGTGTCACATCAACAACTAAACGCCCGCCTAAAACAGTATGACATGTCTAACATTAGGCTTAAGCAAGTTAGGCATTGAACCAAACAGGCCCCAAGATTGGTGAGATGTGAAGGGCCGCACGCCGGCCCTACCGCAGAAAATTTGCCTCCCCTGCTCATACCTCTACCCCACTGCCGCACAAGCTCAGGTCCCAGGCAGCTAGGACGGCGGAGCCAGGCACCGAGCAGCAGCCCGCTCTGCGGCATGCGGGGCCAGAACCTTCCTCCAGCTTCGATGGAAGGTGAGATCTGAGCCCTCCTTCCGAAGCCTTAATCCTCCTTTTGTAGTTTTACATTTAGGCTGGATGTAATGGGAATGGGTCGATCCTTGCGCGGGGGGTGTGGGCGGGGGCGGCGATGTGGAGATTGCATCCCCAATCGGGGATGGAGATGGGTAGGCAAATTTGCACTTCTTTCTGGAGTCGGAAGCGGCAGGCAGTGATGTCGCCGATTCCGGGCAGCTGTGTGTGCATGGCGACAAAGCTTTCGGGGAGTGTGTGTGTGTGTGTGTGGGGGGGGGGGGGGGGGGGTCCTCTCCGGTCTTGCCTTGATCCGTCCGCCTTTACTGACCTCAAAACCATACTCACTCCTTTAAGTTGTTGTCGTCAGGACAACAATTTTAGTTTAATTTTGAACTAGATTTGTCGTCTTAATGACATCAATTCAAGAAATGAGGGAATTTTGAACTGGTTTGATGTCTTGCTGAACATCAAATTGAGAATGGAATAATTTTTAAGACATGAGGTTGAACTAGATTGTTGTCTTAATGACATCATCAATTCAAGAAATGAGGGAATTTTGAACTGGTTTGATGTCTTGCTGAACATCAAATTGAGAATGGAATAATTTTTAAGACATGAGGTGTCCATTAACAGATAAATGTAAATACCTTGTGCATCTGTTTCTTATTTAGCTTTCTCTAGAGAACCTTCTTTGGTGCCTGCCCTTTTGTTGCTTCTGAAAGATATTAGTGTAGCATTACAGGCTGGCTATATGTAAATGGCGTGCACTGGCTGTCGTTATAGGTGAGTTTAAGGTACCTGCATAATCCCTCTTTAACCAGAACCAATGTTTTAAATAGGCGCCTGCCGGGCGCCCAGTTAGGCGCCCAGTAAGTCAGCCCAGCAGCACTAATTCTCTCAACAATACAAATTTGATGCACCATGACTAATCCAAGAACAAATTTGAGGCAAACGGTAGCAGAAACACTCAACAGAGGTGGGTGAGGCCTAGCCACCTAAGATTGGAAGAGGTAGAAGCCTGAGCAAAGGGAAGGGGTCCAGCCATGACATTCCAGGCGAGGCGGTCAGTCCAGGTGTCCGGGCTGGAACGCCAGGACGCCTAGGCATCTAGGCGGTAACTTTTAAACAATACCCGAACCATAATTATAACTCAGCGACAAGGTTGCTTTTCGGCTTTTAGCACTCGACATGTGGAACAGAACATAATTGTCATGAGCGTCCAAGTGGAATTGGCTTTCATGGTCGTTAGGATCTCAGACATCTGAACGTTTCTTTCTCTTAGACTTGGTTCAAATGTTTTCACCTGATTATCTGAGTTCTGTGATATGAGTAGTATATGACACTGTGAAAATGTGTATCAACATATTAACCTACTGTTTTAGAATTCCAGTTTGACCATCAGATATCTGTCAAGAGTGCAAGGTTGCTTCTGTACGTAGTTCAGTGGAGTATCATGTCTACTCATGCTGCAAATTTAGTAAAACTTGTTTAGTGGTCAACAATTGGCTGTATTCGGTTCCTTTGCTAGCTCAAGCTTGCTCATATATCCTCAAAAATATTATGTTTAGTATGTACAATAGCCTTTATGTTTTTAAGGAAAAAACATTCTATGTTGTGCTTGTAAAAACCGGCCCATGTTCAATGGGCAAAGTTCGCTTGCTTGCAGTGTGCCATGATTCGTCTTAATAGAATAGTTTGAGAATTTACTTTATATTTTTAGGAAACATATTTGTTTTATGTTTCAAGGAAAAAGAGGTCAATGATAGCCTTGCTAACTTGCAGACATGAATTAACATTGTGCTAATATTCGCTTAGCAGCTAAGCTAAGTGAGCATGGGGCCCAAACACACCGCTTGTGACTGTGATTCTGGGTTGCTCATTTTTGTAGAATAGGTAGTCTCAAATCTTTTAGGCTATTTGTGTTTTGTTTTTGGACTGGAGAGCTTGACGCTTTCACTGGGAGTCCTTAGATGATACTAGCTAGGTATGTCTAAATTCTAATACTCTGGTTATATCTATCTTTCATCTCATGAACAGTTGAAAACCTGCCATCTGCTATGCCTTTTAGTTTTCCCATTTCCTTTTGATAATCCAAATAACTCAGATAACCGAATTTTACCCGTTCCTCTAATAATGTGTAATCCTTTGTCAGAATCATCCTTGGTAGTTAGTGATGTAATCAGCTATAGTTTGTATTTTTTTAGTTCTCTTTGCAGTATTACGTACTGATATATGGTTTACATAAGTCTTTCAGGTTCAAGTGAAATTTGCTGTAATTGGAATCAAGATCTGCAAGATAGCATACTTTTTGGGCTGCAGAAATGTGGAGTTTTGCATCTAATGCTTGGACGTCTGGGTCGGGGAATAAGAGTTCTCTAAGTTGCTGCCTGCTCTGATGATGAGGCATCATGCACAAGCAGAGAAGAAGGCATGGAGTGCCCCATATGTTCGGACTCCTTCAATATACAGTGGAGAATGTAGGTGTGGCCACACCATGTGCAAGAACTGCATCCTTGGACTTCAATGGGCTGTCATCAAAGTTCAAACCGTGCCAAACCAGCTTCCATTCTTTGTCGACAATTAACTTCAATGGTCATGTTAATTGCGACAGTCCTAGAGTTGGTCGTCGCAATTTGTTTACGACGGCTTAAGAAAAAGGCCGTCACAAATAAGCATAATTTGCGACGGCTCCTGAGGCGGCCGTGGAAAATTAGCCTCCTACTTGCGACGGCTTTGGGTATTTGCGATGGCCCGCTGCGGTCCGTCGCAAATAAGATTATTTGTGACGGCCGGCCGTCGCAAATGATCGCGTTTTCTGTAGTGGTCTGTTGCCCCTGGTGCAATCTCCTGTCACTTCGCATATTTTACAAAGGGAACCTTACATTCCCACATAAAAATTACTTCCTCCTTTGGATGGTTGAGGGGAGGAATGGCGACAGAGGAAGATCAGGGTCTGCTCTTCATGCCGGGCAACAGACAACATGGCTGCCAAGCGGCAATAGAGCAGATGGAAGTGTAGGTTGTTCAAATCCCATTAGGTGCCCCCTTCCACCACTGGTTGATACATCGTCCCCCCATGCAAATAATGCCACCCAAGGGGCCCCTCTCCGGAATGCAGAGAGGGTGCAAGCATCGCTCCGCAAGTCGCTGTCATTCCTGGTTCACCTGACTGCTATTAAGTTTCTTCTGGTGTTCATGTTCCTCCTGATAGTGCTCTACGTTATTCCTGCCAGTGCAGCTGTCTTGTTATTGTACATCCTTATTACAGTGTTGTTCGCGCTTCCCTCATTCTTGATACTATATTTTGCGTATCCAAGCCTTTTTTTCCGAAAAGCCACAAATGGCATACTCATTAAGAAGGAAAATAACTGTGTCTATGTACATAGATGCATGTCATAGACCTGTTGGATTACATGCTATTAAGCTTTGGCATGACTGCCGCGAGATTCTGGCAGCCAGCAATACACCACATTAATATTCGAAGCTCGTCTCGCAGCTGAGCTAGGATCGCCTCCAAAGTGCTTTCCCTTTGTTGGAAAATTCTGACGTTTCTTTCTCTCCATATGGCCTATATCACCGCAATCACAATGGATCGCAGTCCCTTGCTCCTCTCGGTCCTCGCCAAACTTGCCAAATCATAAAACCATTACACCATTAATGATATTGGCCGCCACTGCAAAGGGTGCAATCGATCTTCAGCTGCACACATACTGACTCTGGACCATATCTGCCGAGCTGTCACACATTCACAGAATAGATGTGCAGCTGTTTCTAGATCACTACAGGAATTCCGACGATTTGCAACGGCCAGGGCCGTCGCAAATAAGCTAAAAACCGTCGCAAATAAGCTATTTGCGACGACTTTACTTATTTGCGATGGCTATTGACCGTCGCAAATAATACGTCGCAAATAAGCTTATTTGCGACGGCCACTATCGCAAATAGGCTTATTTGCGACAGCCGGCAGTAGCCGTCGCAAATTATTGCCAGGGGGACGATGGGCCCCACAGGGCGGTTTGCGATGGCCTGGCCGTCGCAATAAAGAGCCTGGTTGGTTTGAAGCCAAGACTTGCCACATTTTGCCGCGCCTAAGTTTAGTCAAGTTTGATCAACTTAGTCATTTTTTGGTTCATAGCCACAATTCTGGCAAGATTCCTTGCCATCTAACTGGGTCCCATATGTCAAGGACTCAAAAAAGTATGGCAAGATTCCCTTAGGCTTGCCACGTTGTGGCTGAAAATTTGAGCACCTAACTTTAGTCAAGTTAGGAAAAATATTGTGGCAAATTGTGGCAACTTAGTACATAAACCAAACAGGTCCTAAGTCCCTATTTGTGACGGCCCGACCGTCGCAAATAAAGTCAGCCGATGGGTCGCACACAGTCAACCGATGGGGCCCACGCGGCCATTTGCGACAAGTCTGTCCATCGCAAATAGGGCCTTAATTGCGATGGTCAGGCTGTCGCAAATAACAGAGGCTTAATTACGACGGCCTGGAACCTTATTTTCGACGGTACTGTATAAAAAGCAGTCGCAAATAAGGTTTTTTATTTTTTTAAAAAAAAAACTGAAAATACTACCCGGCTCAATGGTCAGAATCACATAACAGACAATATATAACAAACAGTCACATAACACATCATAACAGTCACAAAACACATCACAACACATCGTTGATATATCGCATCACCATCAACAAACCAAATAAGGGCTCACTCGTCCGTCTGACCTCCGAAGTCGAAGTCGTCGTCGCTCCTCATTCCAGGTGGTGGTAGCAACAGCGACGGAGTTTGTGCAGCCGTCGCAGATCCCTGAAATTAATGAAACTTAGAATTAGAATATAAATGCATCAACATCTCTCCCTCCCCCTCCCTCTATCTCCATCTAGATCCCCTCTCTTCCACTCTTCTTTCATTTCTTTCTCTATCTCTCTATTGCTATCATTTTCCCTCTATCTTCCTCCCTCTATCTCAATCTACATCTCCCTTTCTCTCTCTATCTTCCTCTCCTTCAATCTCCAATCTTCCTCTCTCTCGTCATTCCTCTCCCACTCTATATAACTATTCTCACTCTTTCTTCTATCTCTCTCTTCCTTCTATCTCAATCCTTTTCTTCTATCTAACTATCTCCTCTCTCTTCTATCTCAATACTCTTTTCTCTATCTTCCTCCCTCTTCTAACTTCATCTCTCACTCTATCTATCTTTCACTGTCACTCCATTTCCTCACTTTATTTTGGTTAAGTTGAGTTAGAACTAGAATTGTTAAGTTGACATAAAAAATTACCTGACCCGTAGAAGAAGGATCACCTGGAAGGACCGGTAGTGGCCGTAGTTGGATCCCAAGACCTTGCGCCCGAGCCATGGCCTGTCATTGCAAACATTAAATATTACCTATTAGTAAGTCATTTATGCTGAATTAATGAGAACTTTAGTTTTTATTTTGTTACCTCCATTGCTTCCCACATCTGCGCCAATGCTGCTGCTTGGGAATGGATCGTGGCCTCCATCGCGATCCTTTGGCATTATGCCTCCTCCTATCGCCTGAGGTTCTCTTCTACAGTTTGTCGGAGGGACTGCATCTCAATGTCCCTCTATGAGACACGGGACCTGCCGTGCCCATCGAAGAAGCATGCGTGGAGGTGCCTCTCGCAGGTCTCCCCGCCCTCGAGTCGACAACTCTGTCAAATATGGTGAGCCTATAAAAAAGAGTCAGTAATATAAAATTGAAATATCTTGAATTCTTTGAATTGAAAATGATAAAATGACTTATAAACTCACCTTACGTGTGCTTTTCCACCTCCGCTTGCATACGCGGCTTTAGGATCGATTGGTTCACGTTCCCAATCGAAATCTTCGCCGTATATCTTCCGAGCCTCCTCCCTGTACTTAGCCTGCAAAACAAGGAAACTATGTAAGTTCAACAATCCATATAGTTATATTTAATATGAATGATTTCTAAACTTACCAATCGCTCAGCTGCAGCATGACGGCACCCCTAAGGCTGAGAAGTGTCCCTGTGACCTCTCTTCCAGATCTCAGCAGGGGTCGGTGGCATCCCCATCTCGCGCTCCTGTCAATACGTGTTAGTACGAAAAATATATTATGAATATATAAACATAAGTTACATACACTTACCATGCGTTTAGCTAAACGCAAGTGGTTATCTTAGTCGTGCCTGCTCTTCCCCTCGACCCCTCTGCACTCTCGAGCCTTCCCGGACTTACCCTTAAACTCATTGCTAGCCCAGTATCGACAAAGGGCCTTAAATGCATCAGTCCGACCCTGCAACCAGCTCATGTGGCCCCGCGCATAGTTATAGATCGTTAAAAATACCATCGAAGAAATTATCAGAAGAAATACTTACTACACCCCTCGTACCTGTGCATACTCCTCCGTCAGGTGCCTCTCGCTCTCTTGCCGGAAGTATAACACGTGGTGCTGGTTCGCCTTCATGTGCTCATTAATAATTTCAACACGAGCAGTCGACAAAGCTTATTGAAGCACCTTGGCAACGTTGTAGTGAAACACTCTCCTCGCATCCTCAACCAGGCGAGGGTCGTTCGGGTCCTCTAAAGTAAACCTTGCCTGTGATAAAGAATATATTGAAGATATATTCATTAAAAGAGTTTAAGAGTTAAAACTTAGAAACTATTTTTAACATACTTACCATAAAATCGGCCCATACGGCCTCTTGAAGGTTGTCGTGCTTCTGGTGATGGACGCGTGCGTAGTCCTCCCACGAAAGAGCAGGCACCCCGTCGATGACCCCGGGATAGTGCAAACGCACTAAGGACCCAAGGACACCGTTCACCGGTCTTTGGTGTCTCCCACCGGTGAAAGACGTGTCGTCCCAAACCCTGCAAGATATTTATTGATTCATTACTTAATTAACCAAAAGAAACCAAAATTCAACACTATAATTTTTATTACCTGTCTCCGACCGGACGAATCACGATCCTCTGTGAAGGGATCGGTGGAGGACTGACAAAGTGAGTCCTCCTCGTCCTCCGTGTCTCCTTGGGTGCTACGTCAGGTGACCCAGAAGGCTCGTCACCAGCCAAGTCAAAAGGGTCAGGAACAGAAGGCTCGCTAGCCGAGGGCTGGCTGGCCGAGGGGTGGCTGGCTGAGGGCTGGCTCACCGAAGGGTAGCCAAGGTCAACTGGCACCGCAGCCTCTAAGTCAGCCGGTGAGGACTAAAACATTCAAATGATTCATAAGTAAGTTTAATGTGAAATTGTATTTAAAGAATGTGTCGCCTCGCATCTGTATCAGGACTGCATGACTCCTGCATGGGTGAGTTACAGGGCGTACAACTGTTCATATGCAATGAATGAGTCTAGTATGGCATGTTCACAAAATTAATGGGTAATTAAATGAACAATGTTTTTTAAGAAATCATTTTTATCAGATGCAATGAATGAGTAAAACAGTGATTCATTTTTATCGGAGTTCATAGGGGGAGACAGACTTTTACAAAAGAGGGCAACAACTTGCTTTCAGATGATGAGGGAGGTAGGGTGTACAGGATTAGGGTTCAGAACCAAGCTAAGCTGACTGAACACTCTGGACCTGACCCTCCCAGTGCTTGGTTGTCCTTAGTGCTGCTCCTAGGTCCTATGAAAACCTTTACACTGTTCTACTAAGCTTAATATTTACAAAAGGGGTGCCCTAGGATCCAAGGGTAGCTGTGACGGTTCTGGGCAACCTTGTCATCTGCATCTACTAGAGGGGCGAGCGTCCCTACTTCCTGCCTTGATCGCCCGTCTTGCGAGTGGTTTGAGTAGAGCCGAGATTGAGCTTGGCAGCTTTGAAGGGGGTGTCGGTTCTGCTGGAGGTCTGCAGTCGAGGTGCAGCGGGTGCTCCACGCTGACATGAGCTCGATGGAGGCTGACTTGGTCCAGCACCGCCCGAGACAGGTGCTGGTTCTGCTGAGAGGGCTTGGAGCTGCTCCAAGTCTAACACTGCAGCGGTGCGGTCTCTACAGATCCTGAGGACACAGGAGGAGGTTGGCGTCTTCAGGACGAGGTAGCCGTAGTGGGCTACGGCCATGAATCGGTATAGGGTGGGCCTGCCGATGATGGTGTTCAAGGGGAGGCTGACATCAGCGACGTCGAAGAGGATGCTCTCCGTCCTGTAGTTGTTGGGTGTCCCGAAGGTCACCCAGAGGTGGATGTTTTTGTATGGGATGATGCTCCCTAGTCCCCCCCTGAGAACGGGCTCGAGGGAGTTAGCTTGGACACCAGGATTTGTAGCTGCTTGAAGGTTGCGCGGCTGAGGAGGTTGAGCCTAGCCCCGCCATCTATCAAGACGTAGTAAAGCTTGACGTTGGCAATGGTGGGGACGACCAGGAGAGGCAGATCCTTGCCCCAGCCATGTTCTTGGGGCAGTCGGAGGCATCAAAGTTGATCGGTGTCTCCTTCCACTGGTGGTGCCATGCCGAAGAGGGGCCAGGGGCTATTGAAGCCACTGCATGACGGAGGGTCTTGACCATGTTCCGGGATGCTGGATCCCAAGACCCTGCGAAGATGATGGTGAGTGTCTTGAAACGCTTATGGTCGCTGCTGGCGTCAGAGTCCTCATCTTGGTGGACCACATTGATGGCCCGCTCTTGCTTCTGATACTCCATCTCCTCATCATCGTCGATCTTGGGGTCGACCTTCTGCTTGCCCTCCCGCTGGCGGAAGGGGGCACCGTTCGGGCGCTGCTGCGCCTGCTCTTGGTAGCGTTCGTCGCATCTCTTTATCTCTCGACACTCGCTCGTGGTGTGGTCGTGAGTATTGTGCACCGGGCAAGGCTCGGAGCCGTCGTCAGTAGTAGGTGGCTGACATGGGCGCTTGTCAGAACGTGGGGGTTTTCCCCCATCAGTTGCCGCTGCCATGGCAACGGGAGACCAATGCAACAGCTTGTTCTGGCCGCTGCCCCGTTTCTTCTTCTTGCCGCTACTCGGGTAACGGCACGATTGCTGGTCTGGCCGACTCCGCTCGCTCTAGGGACGGTCTGGGTGTGCCAGTCACAGCCCTCAGCTGCGCGGGCGCACTGGTCAGCGATGGAGAAGAGCTCTGAGACAGCTTGCGCATTGTGCGTAGCTAGCTTCTCGAGTATCTTCCCGTCACGCACTCCCTGCCGAAACGCTACTATGACAGAAGCATTCGGGATGTTGTGCATGGAGTTGCATACCTGGGAGAAGCGCTGGATGAATGACCTCAGCGTCTCCTTGGGTTGCTGGCGCACAGCATGGAGGTCAAGCTCGGTGACGGGCCGCGTGTAGGAGCTGCCGAAGTTCACCGTGAACTGTCGGCAAAGATCATCCCAAGAGGTTATGGACCCCTCGGGAAGGTTCATTAGCCATGACCAGGCTGAGCCGACCAGGGCGACGGGGAAGTAGTTCGCCAGGACTGGCTTATCTACTCCTGCAGCTAGGAGTGTCGTTGTGTAAATCTGCAGGAACTCTGCAGGGTTGACGCTCCAATTGAACCTTTCTGGCAGGTGTGGTGGGAACTTGCGCGGCACATTGCCAGTCGGAGGTATGGCGCTAAGGCCATGCACCCGCCCGACGGGCTTTACCGGAGAGGCGTATGGGACAACATACGTCAGGGGGGTTTGTTGCGCCACGTGTGGCTGCTGTGGAACCTACTGTTGTGGCAAGTACTGATGTGGTATCTGGTGTACAGGGCAGTGCAGGGGTGCAGTCGACCCAATGTAGTCCTGGTTTGATGGCGGCAGTGGAGGGTTTACCTGAGGTGCTCCTCGGACGAAGGACTCCTCCTGCTTAGGCCCTCGAGGCCTGTACTCGGCGTCAAGGTTGCGCCACCTCTCCCGCTCCTGCTCGATGATGACGCGGCCATCTAACTGAGCTTGATGCTGGTCAAGCTCAGTCCTCAGGTCCTCCGTGGGGATCTTGCCAGCACTGATAGGCCTGGTAGATCTGGAGTCGGCGTTGCAATAGTCAATGGACAGCGTGCACGATAGCGACACATGACGTCTCCCTCTGTTGGGAGAGTTGATGGCCACGATGATGAAGTGGTCGATGTCTTCTACCCACTGCTGAGCCGCTCCCTTGGAAGCGTTCAGCGATGGTAGGTGATGGAGAAAAGCCCTGGCCACTGCCAGAGCGCTCTCCGGGCTTGCAGTCGACAGCGCTGGGGGAGCCGACTGAGCTGGGATGTGTCCTGACGTGCCGTCCTGGCCAGCCGTACCTGCACGGGGACGTGACAGACCAAAGAGTGCCGCTCGAGCGATGGATCTTGTCACTGGACGACGGCCGCAAAATCCGCCTTCCACGGGCCTGATGAACACCATGATGGTGAAAGCGCTAGCACTTTTTTTAGCGTAAAAGCCCCTACCTGGTGCGCCAAATGTCGAAGTGTAAATGCGACACTTGCTTCGGATCTGCTAAGGAGTGGCCCGCGGAGGTTCTTGTTCGGCGGGGCTTAGGCCTCAATCAAGCGTTCTAGCGGAAGATAGTGTGACACGATGGTTTTTACGTGGTTCAGGCTGCAAGGTGCATAACACCCTACTCTACGGTGGATTGTAATGCTAGTGAGTGTCTATGCGTGTGTGTGTATCGGGGATTGGATATCCGGTCCTTTGTAACGGTGGCGGTTTGGTCATTTCGATAGACAAGGCCAGACGCCTTACAAGTGGGGTCCGGGGCCCGACAGGTGGTCCCGGGGTGATCTTATCCTAAAGATCTAAGGCTTCACGTATAAGCTTGCTCTGACCGTGGCTTTGAAGTCTCGCCATCTTGCCACCTGTGTTGTCAGTAGCCCATGCGTTGTTGCTGACAATTGGCAAGGGATGTCCCGTCCATCTGTCTCTGTCGCCGTAAGCTACCCACTTGGTAGGTGGGATAGGCCTGCGGCGTCTTCACTGTGATGCGATTGGTCATAGTGGTACCTGACATTAGGCGTGCGCCGCGCCATGCGTCTGTGGAAGTCGCGTATCTTAAATCCTTGACAGGGACAAGGCGCACTGCCCTCTTAACTCTCGCAGCTCTCTGCTAGTAGCAAGTGGCTGGATTACGTGACAGCTCGGGAGCGGATCTCGGTGGATGAGGCTAGGTCCCGTCTTACGGACCACGTGGCAGCTTGGGAGCTCACCTCCATGAGGGAGGCCAGGTCCCATCTTGCGGACCAAGTGGTAGCTTGGGAGCTCCCCTTCGCGGGGGTGGGGGGGAGGTGGGGTCCTATCTTGTGGGACGTGTGGTAGCTCTGGAGCCCGCCTATACGGGAGGTGGCCCGTCTGATGTCTCGGTCCACGTGGCAGCTTTGCAGCCTGGTTTCATGAGGAGGAGGGATCCTTACCTACTGGACACGTGGTTGCCTGGGAGCTCGTCTCCGAGGGGGAGCTGAGCTTCTCCTTCGGGGTTTCTTGTGGGTACCCTGGACCACCCGTCTGGGGCAGACGGGTCCAGGTCTCTTGAACACGTGGCGCCCTCGGACCCTGCCTCTGCTGGGAGGTGGGGTACCTAGGCGGCTCTAGCTTGTGTGCGAGGGTACCCGGTATGTCGGGTACTAACACTAGTGATTACGAAAAGTAAAGCGACAAGCAAGACATGATTTATCCCGTGGTTCAGGTCCACAAAGAAGCCTACATCCACGTTGAGAAGTCCACACAAGGACTGGGTCTCACTTGACCCTCTTCTCACCAAGCCACCACAATGGTCGGCTTGTTTTCCACTATATCAAAGGGTAATCACCACGTTTCTTGGGGTTGCTCACAAGTTGAGGCTCCCACGAATCAATACAGCAAGGAGCACATGAAGCTCAACTCACAAAAATCCACAAAACACAACACCAAGTGCAAGTAATCAAACCGAGAGCCAAATCACAATGATCTTCGTTCACTCTCCTTCCCAAACCCTAATCTTTTCAAGATTTGGTCCTAGAGGGCAAGTAGGACTAGTAGAAGGCTTTGGAAGACTCAAGGAATGTTGTGACAGCGCTAGCGTTCCAGAGTTATCAAATAGGGGCCGAGGGTCCCCTTTTTATAGGGGTCCCGACAGTTAGCCGTTGCAAACAGCCAAAACCGGGACTAGTCCGGCCCTACACCACGGACTAGTCCGGCGTCTTGGGACCACCGACAATTTTATGTCACCTATTGACAAAACTGGTGGCGTCCCCGCGAAACATTTGAATTTCAAAAGATCATGGCAACCCGGAATGGTCCGACCAGAAACGAACTAGTTCGAACTAGGACAGAATGCTTTAGTCCGGCTGAAAATGGACTAAACTAGGTTGGCCCGGACTAGTCCGGCCCCACAGGCAGACAAACCCGGCCTCCAGGTACTCGGATTGGGATCTCACACTAAGTATCAAATGGTCTAGTCTGTACCACAATGGACAAGTCCGAACTCAAACAGAATGCTTTGGTCTGACCTAGAACAGACTACTCTGGGGGGTCTGGACTAGTGCGGCCACTGTGGCGGACAAGTCCAACCTCCTAGGACTTAGTTCCAAATCTACTCACCAAGGGAAGAACGGACTAGTCCGTACCCAAATTTGCTCCTATGTGGATGATATTATCTTTGGTTGTGCTTCTCATGATCTTTCGTCCAAGTTTTCAGCTATGATGAGTTTAAGATTTGAGATGAGTATGATGGGAGAACTCACATACTTTTTGGGGCTGCAAATCAAGCAAACCAAGGAGGGTACCTTTGTCCATCAAAGGAAGTATACAAAAGACCTTCTAAGACGCTTCAACATGGGCAAAAGCAAGCCTCTTCGGACACCAATGGGAACAGCAACAACACTTAAACTTGATGAAGATGGTGAACCCATGGATCAAAAAGAATATAGAAGTATGATTGGATCACTTTGTACCTCACGGCATCAAGACCGGACATACAATTCAGCGTATGTCTTTGTGCACGGTTTCAAGCCTCCCCATGTGCTTCACATCGTCAAGCCGTCAAAAGGATTCATAGGTACTTACATGGAACTCAAGAATTTGGCATTTTTCTTCCTTCTTCCTCAACCGTTACCTTGAAAGCTTTTTCGGATGCTGATTTTGGGGGTTGTAGGATTGATAGGAAAAGTACTTCTGGTGCTTGTCATTTTCTTGGTAATTCACTTGTTGCTTGGTCCTCTAGAAAACAAAACTCAGTTGTACAATCCACAGCTGAATCTGAATATGTAGCTGCTGCTAGTGCTTGCTTACAAATTCTTTGGATTGTTCAAACACTTAAGGACAATGGGGTTGATCTACATAGTTTTCCACAGTTTTGTGATAACACTAGTGCTATTTGCATTGCTAAAAACCCCGTGCAACATTCTAAAACTAAGCACATTGACATTAGGTATCACTTTCTTTGTGATAATGTTGATAAAGGGAACTGTGCTTGACCATGTAGATACCGAACAACAATTGGCTGACATTTTTACAAAACCTTAGGATTTCACTCATTTTTGTTACATTCATAGTGAAATGGGGGTTATGCATCCTCATGGCTTAAATTGAGATGGAGTTTTGAAACTTGAGAAGTCTATGTGTGAATCTGAACTTAAAATAATATGAGCATAGTATTTCAGACATATATGACTTTGTGATTCCTTTTACATGCTGAAAGTTCTTACTACATTACTCATGATATACATTTTGTAGTTTTTGTCATGACTAGTAATTGGAATAATTACTTACGCTAAATCTGGTCATGATCGAACTTTCTTGCTGTTTAGAACTTGTTGCATGCTCACAGGTGCATTTAATAATGAAAAATTAATCAACCAACTATTCACATGTTGAGCTTTTATGATCAAATAAAAATGAGAAAAGATCAATAGAATATGCATGCATCGCACTTCTTCTTTTGAGATGGCTTATCATTGCCCTTAGATATGAACTTGGAAGAAGTTGTGTATGACTAAAACCATGTTCTTAAGCTTCTGAATGTCAAATGACATAGGCTTGGCTTGGTTGGTTAGAATAAGGCAGATGTGCATATAATCTCTTGCAAATATCATATGATCCAAATTTGTGCTTTGAAAAATAATAAAATGCAGCAACAAGTGCCAGGCTTTCAGGTTTTGAAATAGTTAAGTTTGTGAGATCATGACTTGCTAAATTGGAAATTACAT
Organism: Tuctoria greenei; assembly: GCA_036927565.1. Classification (NCBI taxonomy): domain Eukaryota; kingdom Viridiplantae; phylum Streptophyta; class Magnoliopsida; order Poales; family Poaceae; genus Tuctoria; species Tuctoria greenei. Next base: position 125,350,137 of record JAYESD010000006.1, read on the forward strand.
TTGATCTCTAGCATGGCTTACACTACTTTATGTATTTCATTGATGTGATAGTATAAGTTACCCAATAGTATGACTTGGATGAGCTTTGTTTTATATGTATATGTTATAATATGCTCATAACAATTAAAATTTGTCTTACAAACCTTGCTGAATACATTTTCAAAGGGGAGAGATAATATGTGAATTTTTAAAGATAAGTATGCAAGGCGGTGGCACAATTCTTCTCAGGGGGAGATTTTCTTTTTCTCATTTTATTTCTGTTTTACAAAGCGGGAGAAATTGTTTTCAAAATTTTAATGTGAATAAGACAATGTTCGGATCTTAAGTGGTGTTGCCAATGCATTCATCAAGGGGGAGATTGTGATACCTATGTGTGTTGAATACATTGGCTTTGACAATAAAAGTTTTGAATGCTGCCATAACATCTTTTTAGCAAGGTCCGACTTTAGCTTCGGCATGTCTCTGATAGCTCTGGCATGTCTTTGTTAAGCTCAAATATGTTTTTGCTAGGTCCGACTTATGTTGGTTAGCTCTGACATGTTTTTCTAGCTCTGGCGCTAGATTGTACTAGTTTTGGTAAGCTCCAGCTCAAGCTCCGGTTAGTTTTGGCAAGATTCAGAGCTTGATTGCAGTGTTCCTGCTTTTACTATGAAATGATTCGAACTTTCTTTACATTGTTAGAAAGATTGCTTAGTATTCATTTGCTAAGTTTTTGGTGTGTTTTGGTTGATATCATTTTGCTATGGTTTGCAACATGCTTATGTGAAGTGCTCACAAAAGATGTTGTAGTTTCGGAACTAATGAGAGTCAAGTCGAGGACTTGTGCTCGAAAGTATTGGTTGTTTATTCATGTGCAGGTGTTGCTTGAGTTCAAGACATGGCTGGTGACGGGATCCATTGAACTAGTCTTAGGGAGAAGATGAGGTTCAACAACCAAGTCCGGGAGGACTTGTGGTTGAGTTGATCAGGAGGTTGTGCAGCATGTTTGAATTAAGAACAATGCATATGAATGTATCGTGGATGTCGTTGGAAGATGTTTGCACATATGCAAGGAGTGCATGGACGTGGCTACATGGTTCTGAGGCGTGATGAAGAGATGTGGACGTAAAAATTGGTCGGAAAGGTCAAACCGGCTAGGTTATGGACTCAAGCTGCGGCTGAGTCGTGTTTGACTCAAATATGGAAAGATTTGAGTTGGTTATGATAGAATTTCGTGTGGGTCACGAATTTGAGTTGTTTTAGGAACGTGGGGTTGTTCCTAAGGTGTTTGGAAGTCTTAAGATTGCTTCTATCTGCGTATAGAAGAGTCTTAAGCAGTTATGGAAAGTTTCAATTCATGATTTGACTAGGATTAGAGTCCTAGTTGAGATTGGGTTGGTCTAAGGGCTGGTTATATAAGCAAGTGAATGTGGCCTAGAGGGGGGGTGAATAGGCATTTTTGAAAATTGTCGGATCCTACAACACTTAACAACCAGTTCAAAACCAGAGAAATCGGACTAGTCCGGTAAAGTGCGGATTATTTGATTAGGTTTGATGGATTAACTTTATTATTCAATATATGCAGCGGAAATATACGATTAAACAAAGTGTTACAAGGTTATGAATCAGGTTATATCACAATTCAATCTTATACTTGATATTTCAACGTAAAGTACTCGAGATCAATTGTAACCCTAGATTGATATAATGTAAAGGACAATGAACACAAAAGAGAACACAAGAGATTTATCCCGTGGTTCGGTTCCCACAGAGGCAACCTACATCCACGTTGAGGAGTCCATAAAAGGACCGGGTCTTCTCCAACCATACCCTCGTCGGATTGCCACAAAGGCCAATCCTCTTCCACTTATCTCAAAGGGGTGAATAACCGAATTCAAGGGGCTTTCTCACACGTTGAGAGCTCCCTTGGATTACAACACGAAATACCACCAAAAACACACTCAAAAGATTACAATTAAATCGTAGGAGTGTGTTAGAGAATCAAACCAAGAGCTCAAAGTGGTGTTGAATGTATCTCTCCAATGAACTAGATTGAATCCCCAAGGGATTGATCTTTGTTGCACTTAATTTCGTGGAGAGATGTGGTTTTTGAGGATCTTGGGAGGTGTGACGGCGCTAGGGTTCGAGAGTGTATAAAATATGGTCGTGCAACTCTATTTATATGGGTTTCTAAAAGTGACTGTTAGGGTTTAGAAAGATCGGACTAGTCCGTGGTGGTCACCGGACTAGTCCGGTGTGCTGTGTGTAGCAAACCCTAAGTGTCCCGAAATATCGGACTAGTCCGGCTAGGAACGGACTTGTCCGATTTCGCTACTAGAAGTCTTCGGACTAGTCCGATAGTCATCGGACTTGTCCAGACATGTGAAACCCTAAGTGTGTAGGATGACAAGTCCGCACTTGGAGGACTTGTCCGATTTAGTTTAGAGGGTATTTCGGACTAGTCCGTGCAAACATCGGACTTGTACGATTTGGATCCGAAAAAATATCGGACTAGTCCGGTTGTGATCGGACTTGTCCGATTTTGTGTGACTTGTGAAGTGATTTGAAGACTAGTCCGCACTGGGGAGGACTAGTCTGATTCTAGTCAGAGAAATATTGGACTAGTCCGATGGATATCGGACTTGTCTGATTCTGTGTAGAGAGGATATCGGACTAGTCCGGTGTTAGTCGGAATAGTCCGGTCCTGTGTAACTTTGTGTAATGTGTGTGTTTAATTGTGATTGAGCTCTTGGGATGTGTTTTCTTAACACACTCCATACACAATGATCTACTATTATTCTTCCTTGAGCTCATTTCCACTTTGCTCCTCATTCTTCCTTCTTTTTGGCACTTTGCTCATTTTTCTATTAAAAGCCTGCACTCATCTCAACAAAGAGGTTAGGATCCCAATTGCTTGTCATAAATCATCCAAAACCCACAAGGGAGTCCTAGATGCACTTTCAATCTCCCCCTTTTTGGTGATTGATGACAACCAATTGAGATTTCACAAAATATGGTAAAAATTGAGATTTTCATAAACTATGCACATATGAGTCCAAAATACATCAAGTAGTTAAAGCATAGTCCATATGTGCATTCTTTATGGTGGGATGCATAACTAAGTGCACTGAAACATTGAGAATGATATAATTGACATTAATCACCCAATAGTAAGCATATATGTCATTCTAGAGCAAAATCACAGTTTTTCTTGGATAGTACTCAAAGGATCAAATCATTGCATCACAGAACCATAATTGACATAAGATCATTGTTAAAACTTTACAAGCCACAAAAGAGTTAAAGGAAATATAGCATAGGGCTCTCTCCTTGCAAACTACAACTAGGACTAAGTCTCCCCCTCAATCTCTCCCCCTTTGGCATCAAGACACCAAAAAGAGGAAGAGGAGGGTCCTAAGGTCTTCACTCTTCGCTGTCGGTCCTCTCATCATCGTCTTCATCATCTTCATCTTCAGCTTGATGATGAGGAGGAGGAGGAGGTGCGGTGCTACTCGAGCCCCCAATGCCAAAGCAGGCAAGCTCGGAGGGGGTCAAGGGACCGAGCTCGATGAAGTTAGAATCTGAGTCTTCAGAGATTATTGGAGACCCAATTGGCTCAATCTCCAGTTTCTGGCAAATTTGCTTCACATTTGCCTTGATATACTTCATGTCCTCCTTTCTTTTCTTGTTGAGCTTATGGGCCTTCACTTCGGCCTTTTTGCAGGAGGCAATGATTGTAGTCAGATATTTGAGAATTCCGCTGGCTGAACCTTTTTGAGGGGCTGCACTAGAAGCAGGGGCAGCCCTGTCATCTTCTCTTCTTCTTGTCGGTGCCTCGGGACTGGAGGCCGGCGAGGGAGCAGCCTGCACACTCGGCTTTTGAGGCATTTGAGGCCTCAAGGGGAGATGCTCCACATCTTTCACAAACTCAATCCCGGTGACTTTTTCAATCACAAACATTAGATAAGGAGCATATCCACATGACCTGTTGGGAGTGCAAGATATGTTCACCATGTCATTCGAAATGTATTCCACCACATCAAATGGGCGGTCCTTTCTTATGACCCTCATCAGAGTCCGGAGGTATCCTTGCACACTCCCAGCATCTCCATCCTTGGGAGCAATCGTCTTCCTCAAAACTCTGTTCAGCACCACAAAGAATGGCTTCATATTTTTGGTGGAAGGAGGGTTGAACTTTGAGTTTTGCTTATATAGGAACTTCATCCTATCCTTGTCAATGACACCAATGTTGTGTATGACCAAGCAATCAGATCTTGTGGTGTCAAGGTGAAGCAGGTTAGCAAAATCTTCTTGAGTAACGTTGTACATGGATCCATGGGTCATCCAAGTGACACTCTCCTCATCCTCACTAGAGAAGTGATAGGTTGCAAAGAACTGCACAATCACTTCATTGTTCCAGTTATTCCTGAAAGCAAAAAGATCTCTCAGACCATGCTTCTCAATGGCTCTCACTACTTCATTGAACGGTGAGCAGCCCTTCTTCTCAAAATGTGCCCAGTCAATCCACTGACTGCGCACAACTGGTGTCTTCATTGGGATATACACTGATTTGTAGTAATCAGCAGGGAAGTTGCACCAGAATCTTCCATCAGCAGCTTGCTTCGGTCGGTCATACCAATAGATGCTCCTGAATGTGGCTGCCGAGTCACTTCCCTTCCCGTTGAACTTCTCTTCATTTGGGTACCGGACCCCTTCCCTTGGAGCATGGAGTTTCAACGGGCCAACCGGACCTGTTGCTATTCCTTTGCCCTTGCCTTTTGCTAGACAGGCACTTGCCGCACTAGGGCCACTGCAGGTGGCAGCCCTAGAAGCCAGCACCTTGGAGGATGGCTTCTTAGCTAGCACTTTCCTCCGAGCCTGTGGAGGAGATTGAGCTGGCTCAGAAGATCTTTCTTGACGCTTCTTGCCAAGACCCATCGAGGTCCAAGGTGCCACCTCGTGGTCCGTCTTGGCCTCAAAATCGGAGACATCATTGTCGGAGCTCGACATGACTTGAGAATGAGTGGTATGAATGACAATGAATGACACGAGGCATAGGTTTGAAAGGGTAGCAAGGAATTGCATTGAGGAATTGAAGAATTAGGTTTTGAGTTCAGAAACATCGGACTTGTCCGGTGCACAGGAATGGACTAGTCCGGTGGACCGGACTTGTCCGTGCATGGACCAGACTAGTCCGGTGTTCATCCTCAAAAAGCTAAGAGACTGGACAAAAGCTGATTCCTAATGCACCACAAGTGTAGCATACACGTAATACATCAAGGAGGCATGTATATAGTGAAATATTCTAGGCTATTTTATCAACAATGAAGAAATTTGGAATTTCTAGGGTTTGAGCAAAAATTACCGGGAAAATTGCTTGAAACTTGGAGATGAGGGTGTTGAAGGTCGGACAAGTCTGCTAGCTTCAATCCTCAAGTGGAAAAGCTTGATTTCCGCCCAAATGCGAAGGTTTTTGGTGGAGGGAGCAAGAAATCGCCTTGGGAGCTCGAGCATGAAGAGAGAGAACGCGTGAGGCAAGAGTGGAGGTGAAGAAATTAGGGTTTGGCGGTGGCTAGGGTTATGGTCATGAAAAATTGGACAAGTCCGGAGATGACTGGAATAGTCCGATCTTTTCCAGGGGCTATATCGGACTAGTCCGTTGTCTACCGGACTAGTCCGGCCTAACCGGCACTCTACGGGCTAGTCTGCATGGGCGGACTAGTCCGGGCAACCACGGACTAGTCCGTGGTCACCAGGCAAGAATTTTATATCCCATTCATATATATTTGAAGGTTCATAATTAGAAGATAGAGAGGCAAATCAACTCAAATAATCTTGATAATTACGATCAGTAAGCATACAACAATCAAGCAATGATCACAATTCACCAAGATCTAGTAATTGACATAGTTTTTCGGAGAAATATGAGAGAGATGATTTTCACAATCCAATCAACATATTTTGAAGAATTCATACAGGTGTGCAACATTTGAATCCACACTCCGAGCATCAAGGATATTTAGTTCATATCGGAGTTCACAAAAACGTTTTTCATCAAGTGGCTTGGTGAATATGTCGGCCAATTGTTTTTGGGTATTGACATGGGAAATGGCTATGTCTTCTTTCATGGCATGATCTCTCAAAAAATGATGTCTTATAGCTATGTATTTAGTTCTGGAGTGCTCAACTGGGTTGTGGGCAATTTTAATGGCACTTTCATTGTCAAAAAGGAGTGGAATATGGTACATATTGTAACCATAGTCCCTTAGAGTTTGCCGCATCCAAAGGAGTTGTGCACAACAACTCCCAGCTTCAACATACTCTGCTTCGGCTGTGGATAAGGCAATGTAATTTTGTTTCTTGGAGGACCAATAAACTAAGGATCTCCCTAGGAATTGGCATGTACTGGAGGTGCTTTTTCTATCTACTTTGCACCCGGCATAATCTGCATCGGAGTAACCAATGAGATTGAATTTTGAGCCTTTTGGGTACCAAAGACCAAGGTTGGGTGTATGAACCAAATATCTCAAGATCCTTTCTACGGTTGTCAAGTGACATTCCTTAGGATTGGCTTGAAATCTTGCACACAAACATACACTCAACATAATATCTAGCCTAGATGCACATAAATAGAGTAGAGATCCAATCATGGAGCGATATACCTTTTGGTCGATGCTAGGTCCATCTTCATTGAGATCTAAGTGGCCATTCATTGCCATGGGGGTTTTTATGGGCTTCACCTTGTCCATTCCAAACTTCTTAAGTATGTCCTGCGTGTACTTGGTTTGGCTTAGGAACGTCCCTTCCTTCTGTTGCTGTACTTGGAATCCCAAGAAGTACTTTAATTATCCCATTATTAACATTTCAAACCTGTCTGTCATGATTTTACTAAATTCTTCACAAAAAGATTAGTTAGTTGACCCAAAGATTATATCGTCAACATAAATTTGACAAATGAAAAGATCATTATCAAAAATTTTTGTAAATAGTGTATAATCTAATTTGCCAATCTTAAAGCCATTTTCAATTAATAAATCTCTAAGGCACTCATACCTAGCTCTAGGAGCTTGTTTGAGGCCGTAGAGAGCCTTACGCAATTTAAATACGTGGTCGGGGAACTCTTCATCTTCAAACCCGGGTGGTTGCTCCACGTACACCTCTTCCTTGATTGGTCCGTTGAGGAAGGCGCTTTTCACATCCATTTGATACAGCTTGAAATCATGGTGAGTAGCATATGCAAGTAATATTCTAATAGATTCAAGCCTAGCTACTGGAGCAAAGGTCTCATCGAAATCCAAACCTTCGACTTGTGAATACCCTTTGTCCACAAGTCGTGCTTTGTTCCTTGTCACCACCCCGTGTTCATCTTGTTTGTTGCGGAAGACCCACCTGGTGCCGATGATGTTTGCATTGGGTCTTGCCACAAGTTCCCACACCTTGTTCCGCATGAAGTTGTTCAATTCTTCTTGCATTGCCACCACCCAGTCTGGATCTTTCAATGCATCTTCAACCCTGTGTGGTTCCAAAAAGGATACAAAAGAATAGTGTTCACAAAAGTTAGCTATGCGAGATCTAGTGGTTACTCCCTTTTGGATGTCATCGATGATATTGTCGATTGGGTGATCCCTTTGGATGCATTGGTGTACTCTTGGGTGTGGCACTTGAGGAGTTGTATCTTCATGATCATCTGCTTCTCCCCCTAAGTGATTGCCTTCGTTGGCTTGTTGATAATCTTCGTATTCTTGCGGTTGATCTTGTGTTGAAGCTCGAGTGGTCTTGTTGTAGTCATGACGTTTTTGGCGGGGTGAGGTGCTCCAACTTGCTTTCCGGCTTGGCACGCGCTACAGGGCCTGTCTTTCTCAAATACAACATCCTTTAAACCTCGGATGTGATCGCCTTTGAGGAGTTTTTGAAGGTTCCTCATACCAACATGCGCTAGTCGTCTATGCCACAGCGAACCCATGTTGGTCTTTGCAATCAAGCATGTGTCAAGTTCAGCTTTATCCTTGTTGAAGTCAACAAGATAGAGCTTTCCCTTTAACACACCCTTGAATGCAACGGGACCATCACTCCTCCTAGAAACGGTCACACTGTCGTTAGTGAACAAGCAATTATAACCTTTGTCGCATAATTGAGATATGGACAACAGGTTGTAATCTAGATATTCAACATGTAAAACATGAGAAAGTGTGTGTTTAGAGGATATTGCAATTTTACCGGTACCGAGCACTCTTCCTTGACTATTATCTCCAAAGTGGATGCCCTTGTTTGAGTCCTCATTCTCTTCATATTCCACGAACATTCTTCTTTCCCCGGTCATATGATTGGTGCAGCCACTGTCTAGCACCCATTTAGATCCACCGGAGGAATAGGCCTGCAAAAACAAATCACACTTTGGTTTTAGGTACCCAATCTTGCTTGGGTCCTTGGAGGTTAGTTACAATACATTTGGGCACCCACAAATGAGACTTGGTGTTCCCATGGCGTGGCCCAACATAATGAGCATAAACCTTGCCAAAATTATTTCTCATTAACACATAGGAGGCATCAAAAGTTTTAAATAGTAGCTGTTGTTGTTTGTGTACAGGACTAGTCTGGGGGGCCTGACTTGTCCGGAGGACCGGACTTGTCCGGACACTGATCGGACTAGTCCGGTGTTCATGTGCAGTTACAGTATTAATCTGTGATTTTCCAATTTGAGAGGGCCTTCCTTTTACAAAGGTAATCCTCTCCTTGTTATTCTTATGGCTTCTAGCATGTTGCTTTTCACCATAAGAATAACCAATGCCATATTTGACATTTGGAGGTCTTTTGACCAAGTATGCACTACGTGCATATTTGATCTTCTCCTTGTCAAATATGCCACTTTGGGCAGGATGTTTATCCTTTGTAGATGTTGGCTTATCCCTCAAACTGGTGTCACCTTTCTTACATGTGCAAGCATGAGCAAAATCAGTTTTAGTGGGTTGAGAAGGTGAACTTGAAGAGGAGGAAGGTTCACTCAGCTTGAGTGACTCAACCTGCACTTCAAGGATCTTGTTAACCTTGATTAGGTCAGCAAGTTGGTCCTTGGTTGTGGCATTTGAGTTAGTTAACTCCAGGCAAGTTTCCTTGCTCGAAGCTAACACAAGCTCGAGTGATTTGCTTCGTTACTTTTCAAGTTCTATAAGTTTGTCAAGTTCGACATATTCCTCCTTTTGGGAGATGATCATGTCCTCTTGACGATGTATTAACCTCTCCTTCTCAACAAGTTGATCAAGCAAAAATTTCATTTTAGTTGTTGTTTTCCTATCTAGTCCAATAAGCATGTCCTCATTATCACTATTGAGTTCATCATCGCTAGAATAGGAATGCACGGAGGGGGGTTTAATGGTTACCTTGCGTTTACCTTCCTTTGCCATAAGGCAAGTGCCATCTCCCTTCCATGCGCCAAGTGTAGCGAAAAGGGTAGACTTCTTGGATGTCCTCTCGATGGCTATGCTAGCCATCTCTTCTTCTTCGGACGATGAGGACTCATCATTTGAGTCCCACTCTTTCCCAATGTGCGCTTGTTCGACTTGTTTCTTCTTATTGAAGAATTTCTTGGGTTGAGGATTGGCTTCTTTGATCTTCTTCTTGTTCTCCTCATATGGGCAATCAACTATAAAGTGGTTGTATTCACCACAATTATAGCATGCCCGCCTCAACTTTGGCTTCGTTCTTTCCTTATACTTTCCTTCGCTTGACTTTGTACCTTGTTTCTTTTTCATTATTCTCTTGAATTTCTTCATGAACAATATCATGTCTTCTTCATCCAATTCACTGCTTTCGTCATCACTATCTTCCTCTAGTTGTGCTTCTCTAGCTTCTTTGGATAGGGGCTTGAGAGTGGACTTCAAAGCAACCCCTTTCTTCTTTGCAGAGGTGAGGTCGGCAATCTCCTTGACATGTTTTGCTTGTTTTTCCATCATCTCGAAGTTGATGATTTTTCCAAGCAGTTCATCCGGAGTCAACCTTTTGTATCCGGGGCTTTCTCTGATCATGGAGCATAGTGTGACGTTGCGAGGCATAAAGGCTCTAAGGATGAGCTTTACCACCTCATGGTAATTCCACTTCTTACTTTTGTATGATCTGACCTTGTTGACGAGTGTCTTTAATCGATTGTACATGTCTTGGGGTGACTCGTCTTCTTCAATTGCAAATCTTCCTAACTCGCCTTCAATCATCTCGATTTTTGCTTCACGCACATGTCGATCACCTTCATGTGTAGTTTGTAGTGTGTCCCATATCTCCTTTGTAATTTCAAGTCCATCCACCTTGGTGAACTTGTCCCGACTGAGAGGAGAGGTTATTACGCACTCGGCTTGAGCATTTCGGTGAATTGCCTACTCTTGGCTGGGCTGTGAGCTCTTCGTCGTCGTCGTCCGGGATATCTATCCCTGTGCACACAATATGCCACAAACTTGGATTGAGGGAAATTAGATGCATTTTCATATTTTGCCTCCACATTGAGTAATCACTTCCATCGAAGTGTGGGGCTTTTCCAAGTAGGATAGATAAATAATGATTGTTATTGGAATTTAGACGATCATAGTTAAAACGATATCGGGAGTAGTCGGTGTGACTACTCCCCTTTTTCTTCTCTTCAACTTTTACTTTCCCTTTGTAAAGTGTCTTCTTACTTAGGAGTGCCTTTAGCTCCAGCGTTTCCTCATCGTCGTCCTCAAAGTCTTGAATGGTTTCGAGGAGCTTCTCCACCTTGAGGTTCTTTTCATCATCAACCTTCTTTTGGTTGTTGCTCTTGTGGGTGTCCTTCATGTCCGACATGATCTCCTTCGAGCGATTAGTCTCTTTCTTGAAGAACCTGCTCTGATACCAATTGAATGTGGCCTATAGGGGGGGCGGGTGAATAGGCCCTTTTGAAAATTGTCGGATCCTGCAACACTTAACAACCAGTTCAAAAGCAGAGAAATCAGACTAGTCCGGTAAAGTGCGGACTAGTTTGATTAGGTTTGATCGATTAACTTTATTCTTCAATATATGCAGCGGAAATATACGATTAAACAAATTGTTACAAGGTTATGAATCAGGTTATATCACAATTCAATATTATACTTGATATTTCAACGTAAAGTACTCAAGATCAACTGTAACCCTAGATTGATATAATGTAAAGGACAATGAACACAAAAGAGAACACAAGAGATTTATCCCGTGGTTCGGTTCCCACAGAGGCAACCTACATCCAAGTTGAGGAGTCCACAAAAGGACCGGGTCTTCTCCAACCCTACCCTCGTCGGATCGCCACGAAGGTCAATCCTCTTCCACTTATCTCAAAGGGGTGAATAAATGAATTCAAGGGACTTTCTCACACGTTGAGAGCTCCCTTGGATTACAACATGAAATACCACCAAGAACACACTCAAAAGATTACAATTAAATCACAGGAGTGTGTTAGAGAATCAAACCAAGAGCTCAAAGTGGTGTTGAATGTGTCTCTCCAATGAACTAGAGTGAATCCCCAAGGGATTGATCTTTGTTGCACTTAATTTCGTGGAGAGATGTGGTTTTTGAGGCTCTTGGGAGGTGTGACGGCGCTAGGGTTCGAGAGTGTATAAAATATGGTCGTGCAACTCTATTTATATGGGTTTCTAAAAGTGACCGTTAGGGTTCAGATAGATCGGACTAGTCTGTGGTGGTCACCGGACTAGTCCGGTGTGTTTTGTGTAGCAAACCCTAAGTGTCCCGAAATATCGGACTAGTCCGGGTAGGAACGGACTTGTCCGATTTCGCTACAAGAAATCTTCGGACTAGTCTGATAGTCATCGGACTTGTCCGGACATGTGAAACCCTAAGTGTATAGGATGACAAGTCCGCACTTGGAGGACTTGTCCGATTTAGTTTAGAGGGTATTTCGGACTAGTCCGTGCAAATATCAGACTTGTCCGATTTGGATCAGAAAGAATATCGGACTAGTCCGGTTGTGATCGGACTTGTCCGATTTTGTGTGACTTGTGAAGTGATTTGAGGACTAGTACACACTAGGGAGGACTAGTCCGATTCTAGTCAGAGAGATATCGAACTTGTCCGATTCTGTGCAGAGAGGATATCGGACTAGTCCTGTGTTAGTCGGACTAGTCCAGTCCTGTGTAACTTTGTGCAATGTGTATGTTTAATTGTGATTGAGCTCTTGGGATGTGTTTTCTTAACACACTCCATACACAATGATCTACTATTATTCTTCCTTGAGCTCATTTCCACTTTGCCCCTCATTCTTCCTTATTTATGGCACTTTGCTCATTTTTCTATTAAAAGCCTGCACTCATCTCAACAAAGAGGTTAGGATCCCAATTGCTTGTCATAAATCATCCAAAACCCACAAGGGAGTCCTAGATGCACTTTCAGCAAGGAAGGCCAGAGCTTGTGGGAGACGACTTTGGGGCTGTCCTCTTGTTCTATTAAATAAAATTCGTAGTTGAATGGAACTTTTGTGCCTTGTTCGTCTGACTTATTCCAGACAAGTTTTTTCTTGTCGAGTTTCTGCACAGCACTACCTTGTTTTGGTGGTTTTATCATAGCTCGAGTTTTACAGATCCATTTGACATGATTTTTTTGGGTTGTCTTAAAACTTGATTATCTATCATTTGTCGAAATTATACGGTCATTGGATTTGTGTTTTCTGATCTACACGAGTTTCTTTGCAGTGTTCCAGAACTGTTTTTCTCGGGTAGGACAGATTGACCTTTGTTCGATCTTTTGATCGTAACTTGAGTTTCTCTCGACGGATTTGAGTGATTCTTGTTGTGTCGTCTTCATGACTTGATTCTCTCTGATATATATCACTTTTGTCACAGTGAAACACGTTTAGACTAGTCTCACACATGATTTCTTTAACAGATCGTTTTTCTTCCGAAGGGGTTGGAATTTAATTATTTCCGCTGCGTAAGATTTTTGAATCTACCATTCACACTCCCCCCCTCTGGTAGGTTTTCACGTGCTCTTCGATCCTACACTCTGAGTTAGTCCCTGGATTATCAAGTTGCGGGCTTTGTTGTTGTTGTCAACATCTCTCAAGTTTGTAGCCGTGACTTGATCGTTCGGTGGCACGTCATAAGGCTTGTACACTTTTTCCCATATCGCGAAGCCTTGTTCCTGGATAAAAGCTTTCATGCGTGCCTTCCAAACCTGAAAAATCAATACCAACAAACACACAAGATTTTGCCGAGTATTTCTCCATGAGGATTAGTCAAAAACATGTGCGAATCACAAAGATTATAGCATCGTGGCTCTGATACCAATTGTAGGATCAAAGAGCACGTGTAAAGCTACCAGAGGGGGGTGAATGGTAGATTAAAACTTTTCAGCGGAAGCAACGAAAACACCCCTCGGCAGAAAACCGATATGTAAAAGAAACCGTGTGTGCGACTAATATAAATGTGTTCAACTGTGACAAAACTAGTATAGATTGTAGAGAATCAATTCATTAAGACTTCACAACAAGAATCACAAAAATCCGTTGAGAGAAACTCAAGTTACGATTAAAAGATCGAACAAAGGTCAATCTGTCCTACACGAGAAAAACAGTTCTGGAACATTGCAAAGAAACTCATGTAGATAAAAACACACAAATCAAATGACCGTGAAATTTTCACAAATTACAGAAAATTAAGTTGTAAAGACAACCCAATAAGAATCACGTCAATCGGATCTGTAAAACTTGAGTTATGATAAAACCACTAAAGAAAGGTAGTGTTGTACAGAAACTCGAAGAGAAAGACTTGACGAAAACAAGTCGGACGAACAAGGCACAAAAATTCCTCCTAACTACGAATTTTATTCAAAAGAGCACAAGAGAAACAGCCCAAAAGTCGTGCACCACGAGATCTGGCCTGCATTGCTTATACAACCAGCCCTTAGGCCAATCCAAACCTAATTATGACTCTAATCCTACTCAATTCACGAATCGAAACTTTCCATAACTGTTCAAGACTCTTCTATATGCATATCAAAGCAATCTTAAGACTTCCAAACACCTTAGGAAGAGATCCCAAAATCCTAAAACAACTCAAATTCATGACCCACACGAAATCCTATCATAACCAACTCAAAACTTTCCATATTTGAGTCAAACACGACTCAACCGCAGCCTGAGTCCATAACCTAGTCAGTTGGACTTTTCCGACCAATTCTTTACGTCCACATTTTTTCATCACGCCTCAGAACCATGTAGCCATGTACATGCACTCCTTGAAAAAATGCAAACATCTTCCAACGACGTCCACGATACCTTCATATGCATTGTTCATGATTCAAACATGTTGTGCAATCTCCCGATCAACTCAACCACAATTCCTCCTGAACTTGGATGTTGAACCTTATCTTCTCCCTAAGACTAGTTCAATGGATCCCGTCACTAGCCATGTCTTGAACTCAAGCAACACCTGCATATGAATAAACAACCAATACTTCCGAGCACAAGTCCTCGACTTGACTCTCGTTAGTTCCGAAACCACGACACCTTACGTGAGCACCTCACATAAGCATGTTGCAAACCATAGCGGAAATGATATCAACCATAACCACCAAAACACACCAAAAACTTAGTGAAAAAACTAAGAAAACTTTCCATAATCCAAAAAGCAAGTTTGAAACATTGCAAATTAAAAGCAGAACCACTGCGATCAAGCTTTGAACCTTGCCAAAGCTAACCGGACCTTGAACCGGAGCTTACCAAAACTAACAAGATCTAGCGCCGGAACTTACCAAAGCTAGCAGGACCTAGCGCCAGAGCTAACCAAAGCTAGTTGGACCTAGCGCCGGAGCTGAGCAAAACTAGTCGGACCTAGACAAAGAAGTCGGACCAAGCCAAAGCATGTCGGACCTTACGTTGGACCTTGCAGGAGCTCGGACCTAGATGAAAAGGTTGTTTTGGCAGTATTCAAAACTTTTCTCGTCATAGCCAATATATTCAGCACACATAGGTCTCACAAAGTTTATCAAGTGTGGAGGTGTGTGCACTTCTTAGAGAGAACAATTGTTCATATATTAAATCACATGATTTCGGTACCCTGAGTATCGTATACCCCTTGAGATTGCAAAGATCTCAAGGAAATGTCATCTACTTGATTTGAAGACCTTCGGAGGCCCACATGTCAGACATAACCGGACCCGCTTCCCCAACATGGTTAGTCCCAGGGTCGCCACGTGTACCATCAAACCAGAGCTACCGCCCACGAGGGGGAAGCTCCGGGCTATGTACCATAACGGCACCCCCGGACCTAACCCCAGACCGAGGGAAGCTCCGGAACTGACATGTGTCTGGTGGCACCGGACCTATCTGTTCCCCACAGTATGCCCCAGAGCTGCCACGTGTCCAACCATCGGATCTTCAGCCTCAAACCTCCGGTAGAATCCACAACGGCTTCGGATCTTCAAAGGGGAATCAAGGACTTCAAGACTTGATTAAGTGTCATTAATACTATGTTAATGACACACAATCGGATGACCCTTATTACCAGTAACGGCGCTGTCAAAGCCCGTAACTCGGTCATTAAGGGTAATTAAGTGCATCAAATTTGTATCAATATTAGTAGCTGCCGGGGCCACATGTCGGGCCAGGCCAACTTGTAACGGCCTGTCCTTGTACTATAAAAGGACTGGCCGATGATACATAGAGAACATCTGGTCTGATCGGCTCACACGCGCTCTCAACTCACGTCATCTGAGTTGAGTTCATACATCCAATACAACACCAACACACCCCGTGGAGTAGGGTATTACGCTCAGGCGGCCCGAACCACGTAAATCTTTGTGTCTCCTGTGTCATTTTACATTTCACCTTCTTGAATCTCCGCGCGCCCATACCGAACTTCAAACTCCGCAAACACTTTTAGTAGTGTCGGGAGATCTGCCAGATCAAAACCACCAACACATGAGGAAAAAGAATCATCACTAGGAATTGAAGATTTCAAACGATTAATTTCAAATTCTAGTGACTCAATTTTAATAGCATTGTCCCTAAGCTTTTTTCCTTTTTCATATAAATAACAGTGGCACGAGAAATAGCATCACACATTTCTTCACAAGTAGGACATACCTCTTCATTGTCACTATTGTGTTATGCTTCGTCCATACTTGATCTTGACTTGCCCACCATGAAACACAAGTTTGCCAAATCATCTTCATCTTCATCACTTTCGATGTCCACATCGCTTCAGCCAAGTTCCTGAAGTGCAGAGATAAAACTATTCACCAGTTGGCGACCTGTAAAACCCTTCTTCTTCTTTTTATCGTTAGCAGAGGAGTTCATTGTCCTTGTTTGTCTTTCTTCCCGGGAAGTAGGACCTGAAAGGATAGGACAATCCAAAAGAAAATGTATTGTCTTACCACATTCGAAAAATCGTTGAGGTCCAGAGCTTCCTCTTCTTCTAGTTCTCACATTTTGCAATGCTTTTGAGAACCTATTAGAGAGAAGTGCTAGCTCCTCTGGAAATTCCTTAATATATTCAAGGGTTAGAGAGGACAAAAAAGCAAGTGTACCAAGGGATGAAGATTGACCAGAGCTAGGCATGTCACGTTGAGAAACAAAAGCAAGAGACTTGTTGGGGTTCTTACGTGATATTATTTCAATTTCATGAGTTTTTAACTTGGAATATAGCACATCTAAAGTAAGTGTACTCATGAAAGTAGATTCAAGAATGGATATAACTTTCATCTCCCAGATTGACATGTCTAATGCACTTAGTAATTGCCTAGCATTCTCAGCATCTGAAAAGTTAACGTTAACACTACGCAAGTTGCTGAGAATTTTGTTAAAGCGAGCAAAGAGATCGTTGATGGACTCACTGTGTTGCATCTCGAAGCGCATGTATTCTTTCTTCAACATGCCTTGACTTACCTCTTTGATCATTTTGGATCCTTCGTGGTGGTCACAAAGTGTTTTCCACACATCATACGTAGATCGGAGGTGTGCAACATAGTCGAAGTCACTTTGTGTTAATCCTTGTATGATCAAGTTTCGAGCCTTGTTGTTGTTGTCGACATCTCTCAGATTTGTAGCTGCGACTTGATTGTTTGACATCACGTCGTAAGGCTTGTACACCTTTTCCCATATTACAAAGCCTTGTGCCTGGATGAAGGCCTCCATGCGTGCCTTCCAAACCTAAAAATCAATACCACTAAACACACAAGGTTTGACAGAGTATTTCTCCATGATGATTATTTAAAACACGGGCAAATATCAAAGATTATAGCACCGTGGCTCTGATACCAATTGTAGGATTGAAGAGAACGTGAAAAGCTACCAGAGGAGGATGAATGGTAGATTAAAGCTTTTTTAGCGGAAGCAATGAAAACACCTTGGCAGAAAAATGATTTGTTAAAGAAACCGTGTGTGAGGCTAATCTAAATGTGATCAATTGTGACAAAACCAGTATATATTTTGGAGAATCAAGTCACGAAGACACGACAACAAGAATCACTAAAATCTGTCGAGAAAAACTCAAGATACGATCGAAAGATCGAACAAAGGTCAAGCTGTTCTACCCGAAGAAAAACAGATCTGCAACACTGCAAAGAAACTCGTGTAGATCAGAAACCATAATTTCAATGACCGTGAAATTTTCATAGATGATAGATAATCAAGTTATCAAGACAACCCAAAAAGTATAAAGTCAATTGGATATGTAAAACTCGGGTTATGATAAAACTACCAAAGCAAGATAGTCCTGTGCAGAAACTCAACGAGAAAGACTTGATTGAAACAAGTCGGACAAACAAGGCACAAAAGCTCCGTTAGACTACGAATTTTATTGATCAAAACACAAAAGGAACAACCCTAAATTCGTGCACCACGATCTCTGGCCTCTCTTGCTTATATAACCAGCCCTTAGGCCAACCCGATCTAACTAGGACTCAAGTCCTACTCAGATTCAATCGAAACTTTCCATAACTGCTCAAGACTCTTCCATACGCAGATAGAAGCAATCTTAAGACTTCCAAACACCTTAAGAAAGTATCTCACTTCCTAAAACAATCCAACTTCGTGACCCACACGAAATCCTATCATAACCAACTCAAATCTTTCCATATTTGAGTCAAACCCGACTCAGCCGCAGCCTGAGTCCATAACCTAGTCGTTTGGACCTTTCCGACCAATTCTTTATGTCCACATCCCTTCATCACGCCTCGGAACCATGTAGCCACGTCCATTCAAGCCTTGCACATGTGCAATCACCTTCCAACGATGTCCATGATACCTTCATATGCATTGTTCTTGATTCGAACATGCTGCGCAACCTCCCGACCAACTCAACCACAATTCCTCCCGAACTTGGTTGTTGAACCTCATTTTCTCCCTAAGACTAGTTCAATGGAACCTGTCACCAGCCATATCTTAAACTCAAGCAACACCTGCACATGAATAAACAACCAATGCTTCCGAGCACAAGTCCTCTACTTGACTCTCATTAGTTCCGAAACCACAACACCCTACGTGAGCACCTCACATAAGCATGTTGCAAATCTTAGCAAAAAGATATTAACCATAATTACCAAAACACACCAAAAACTTAGTAAAAGAATACTAAGGAAACTTTCCATAGATGTAAAGCATGTTCGAATCATTTCAAAGTAAAAGCAAAACCATTGCAATCTAGCTCTGGACCTTGCCAAAACTAACCGAACCTTGAGCTAGAGCTTACCAAAGCTAGCAGGACCAAGCACTGAAGCTTACCAAAGCTAGTCGGACCTTGCGCTGGACCTAGCAAAAACATGGTGGACCTAGCCACAGCAAGTCGAACCTAGCCAAAACGTGTGAGACCTAGCCAAAGCAAGTCGGAACTAACCAAAATAAGTCAGACCTAGACAAAGAAGGCGGACCTAGCCAAAGCAAGTTGAACCTTACATCAGACCTTGACGGAGCTACCCAAAGCAAGCCAGACCTATCATCGGACCTTGCAAGAGCTCAAACCTAGAGTCAGACCTTGTTAAAAGGGTGTTTTGGCATTATTCAAAACTTCTATAATCATAGCCAATGTATTCAGCACACATAGGTCTCACACATGATACATGTCCATGGACGATAAAGGTAGACTACAACTATTAAAACTCTAAGTGCCCCCTTCCAATCTCTCCCCCTTTGGCATCAAGACACCAAAAAGGAAAAGAGAGAAGGAGAACCCTAAGATCTACTCTTCATCATCGTCGTCATCGTCATCGTCATCTTCATCATCGCCCTCTTCCTCAGATGGAGCCGTCGTGGAGGTGCTAACATCACCAAATTGATCGAGTTCTTCGACAGTGAACTCCGGGAATGGCGTCATCTCTCCATCACTCTTCGTGGCGGGATACATGGGGACTTCGAGCTTGTCGCACATCACCTTGAGACTTCTCTTGGCGATGCTCCATGCGACGTTGTCGAACTTCCACCTTCCGGCAAGAGGTGAAAATAGCCTTGAAGCACTTGAAGAAGCCACTGCCGGATTGTGATGGAGGAGGAAGAGGTGGAGAAGCCACGAAGTGAGAGGATGAGGCGGGAGGATCCGCATTCTTCCTTCTAGGTGCAGGAGGCTCTGGAGGAGGTATTTGAGGATGAAGTCTTCTATGTATAATGTCCTTCTTGAATGTTAGCCTGGACACCTTCTTGATCATGAAAATGATATAAGGAGCATAGCCACATGATCGCTTGGGTATGTGAGAGATGTTGAAGATGTCATCAAAGATGTAGTCCAGCATGGTGAATTGGACATCTCCATTTATGAGCACCATTAAGTTCCTCAAACTTCCTTGAATTATGCCCACATCTCCATATTTGGGGGCAATTGTCTTCTGGAGCACACGGTTGAGGACACTATAGAAGGACTTGATGTTGCGAATATGCCCGACCTCATATTGAACTCCTTGACTTGGATACATGTAATCCAAGGTATCTCGATCAACTGTCTTGAGGTTGGAAATGATAATCTCATTATCAAGTTGATCTTCCAAGTCAAGAATTTGAGCAAACTCCCAGTAAGTGGTGGTATATTACTCTCCAAGAGTCATCCAAGTAATCCTCCGATCTCCATCGGTTTGAAAGTAGACGCTAGAGTAAAATAGTGCAATTACTGCAACATTCCAATCATATTGAAAAGCCATAAGCTTCTTCAATCCATGGTGCTCTATGGCCTCAATCATGGCATTGAAGGCCAAGTGATTCTTCTGTGCCATGTAGTCCCAATCAATCCATTGGGCATCTATCACCGGGGTTTGCTTCATCATGTGGACGGTCCTATAATAGTCACAATGGAAGTCACACCAAAATCGAGGGTCGGGGGTGATCCTTTCCCGTTGATAAACATTGACCATCCTTAGTTTCCTTGCCTTCTCAGCCTCTTTGCCTTCGAAAATGTTAGCTTTGAAAGCAGCTTGGCGATTAGGGTTCCTGGCAGGTGAGGACATCCTCAAAGGGCCTATGGGTTGAGAGGATCCCTTCTTCGCCTTGCTTGCAGGCTTCTTAACTCCAAGATCCTTCTTCTTGGATGCCTCCTCAATAGGTGTTTTGCCCTTGTCCTTTAATCTCCTAGCTTCATGAGTTTTTGCTTTCTTGCCCATGGTCACAAGTCTCTTCTTTCTTGGGGCAACCTTTGTAGCAGCTGAGTTATGGGCCTCTCTTTGCTTCTTCTTTGCTCTTCTTGCTTCAGACTGCGATTTGAGGAAGGCTATAGCAAGCTCTCGCCCCTCCCGAGCCCAATGATAGTGTTCGTGCCTTCCTACCTCGACCTCTTGATTGGATAGGGGCACGTAGACGGAATCCGACATCGTCTTTGAGAAGTGATGTAAAAGAGAGCATATGAGTCCAAGGAAGTGGAATATTGCATTAGAATTCACAGAATCGATCAAAGTTAGGATTTTTCTTACTGTGTAATCCGGACTTGTCCACCCAAGGGCCGAACTAGTCCGCATGAGACGGACTTGTCCGCCCTGTGGTTGGACTAGTCCGGTGCACACAATAAGAACCCTAATCTTGAAGATTCTTGCAAAATCTACGGATCCGACCACAATATTCTAGGGATTTGATCACAATGATATAGATAACAAATTTTGTGAAGAAGTTTATATCAAAAGACCTAAAAGAATTGAATTTTGAAGGATTTAGGGCTAGGTTAAGAATACATCTTAAAATCTTCGAATCGACGCAATGTTGATAAAGAATCGGCCTAGGATGCTTGGGGAAGAGTTCCCATACACCTTGGGACTTCAATCCACGGATTGGAATCGAGATTTGGTGGAGGGAATTGAAAATCGCCGATTTTGGGTGCGGTTTCCGCTTTTGAGGAGAGAGAGCGCTTGGGTGAGAGTGAGGAGGTCATGGGTTCCCTGGGGAGGTTAAGTCCCCAGGGGATGGACTAGTCCGATTGGGAACCTGGACATGTTCGGCATACGGACTGGGTCCAGACTTCTCTGACTGGCCGAACTTGTCCGACCTGTAGGACGGACTAGTCCGGTCTAAAGACTAAAAACACATATATATTGAATTTTCATTGAAGATTTGATCCTTCGACTAGATTTTCACAAAAGATCTTTGCAAACATAGTCAGTAAGCTATCAACAACCAAACTATTACCATAATTCAAGAGATTCAATAATTTCAAAATAGTTTTGTAGAAAATTGAGAGGAAGAGTTTTTTGCAAGCATGTGTGAATTTTGAAGCACATACAAGTAACAATCAGATGTACAAGATTCAAGCCACATTTCTAGAATCTAAGATATTGAGCTCTCTCTAAATTCACAAAATCTTCTCTCATCTAAGGGCTTGGTGAAAATATTGCCAATTGGTTTTCGATTCTCACATGGGAAATTGCTATGTCCCCTTTGATGGAGTGATCTCTCAAGAAATGGTGGCGTATATCAATGTGTTTGGTTCCCTAGTGTTCAACTAGGTTGTGGGCTATTTTGATGGCACTCTCATTGTCACAAAGGAGAGGAATATGGTGCAAGTTTATGCCGTAGTCCCTAAGAGTTTGTCGCATCCAAAGAAGTTGTGCACAACAACTTCCTGCGGTGACATACTCTGATTCGCCTGTGGAAAGTGCAATGGAGTTTTGTTTCTTTGAGGACCAAGACACTAGAGATCTACCAAGGAATTGACAAGTTTTAGAGGTGCTCTTTCTACCAACTTTGCACCCCGCACAGTCTGCATCGGAATATCCAATGAGGTTAAACTTAGAGCCTTTAGGGTACCAAAGTCCTAGGCTTGGTGTGTGAACCAAATATCTAAGAATTCTCTTAATGGCAGTCAAATGACACACATTAGGAGCAGCATGGAATCGAGCACACATACAGACACTTAGCATTATATTGGGCCTAGATGCACATAAGTAAAGCAATGAACCTGTCATGGAACGATATACTTTTTGGTCCACACTTGGACCATCTTCATTAAGGTCAAGGTGTCCATTGGTTCCCATTGCAGTCTTGATGGGTTTGGCTTTGTCCATATCAAACTTCTTGAGTATATCTTGTGTGTACTTTGTTTGACTAATGAATGTGCCTTACTTGAGTTGCTTTACTTGAAAACCTAGAAAGAACTTCAACTCCCCCATCATGGACATCTCAAACCTCTCGGGCATTATCTTGGAAAACTCATCACAAAAAGCTTTGATATTAGAACCAAATATAATGTCATTGACATATATTTGGAAAACGAACAAATCATCATTGCAATGCTTAGTGAATAAAGTGTAATCTGCCTTCCCAATTTTGAAACCATTTTGAGTTAAGAAGTCTCTAAGACATTCATACCAAGCTCTAGGAGCTTGTTTGAGGCTATAGAGAGCCTTACGCAATTTGTATACGTGGTTTGGGAATTCTTGATCTTCAAAGCCGGGGGGTTGCTCCACATACACCTCTTACTTGATGGACCATTGAGCAATGCACTTTTGACGTCTGTTTGGTATAGCTTAAAATCATGGTGAGTAGCAAATGCAAGTAATATACGAATTCCTTCAAGTCTAGCTACGGGAGAAAAGATTTCATGGAAATCCAAACCTTTGACTTGTGAATAACCTTTGGTCACAAGTCGTGCTTTGTTCCTTGTAACCACTCCGTGTTCATCTTGCTTATTGTGGAACACCCACTTGGTGCCCACAACATTCACATTAGGCCTCTTCACTAGCTCCCATACTTGATTTCTTTCAATGTTGTTGAGCTCTTCTTGCATGGCCATCACCCAATCTGGATCTCGTAGTGCTTCTTCAACCTTGTGAGGTTCCAAAGAAGAAACAAAAGAGTATTGTTCACAAATGTTTGCGGCACGATATCGAGTTGTTACCCCCTTGGATATGTCTCCAAGGATGTTGTCAATGGGATGGTCCCGTTGAACGCTTTGAGGCACTCTTGGGTGAGGTGCTTGAGGTCTTGGGTCTTCATCTTCATCTTCCTCATTTTCTTCGTCTCCCCCTTGATTGATGCCTCCATTTTCATGTTCTTGGAGGGCATCTTAGGGGACTTGTGCTTGATTATTTTAGGAGAGTTTGTTTGATGTGTGGGATGATCACTTGAGTCTTGAAGTTGTTCTTGTGGTCGAATGTCTCCAAGTGCCATCCTTTCTATCACCACTTCTGGAGCTTCTTCTTGATCTAGCACATGACGATCAACTTGCTCTACTTGGGAGCCATTAGTCTCATCAAACACTACGTCACATGCTACTTCAAAAATTCCAGAGGATTTGTTGAATACACGATAGGCGTAAGTGTTTGAGTCATAACCAAGCAAGAAATCCTCATCGGACTTAGAAGCGAACTTCGAAGTCCTAGGATTCTTGTTGAGAATATAGGATTTGCTCCCAAAAACACGAAAGTAGGAAATGTTGGGGTTGTTACCGGTTAGGAGCTCATAAGACATTTTCAAGATGCGGTGAAGGTACAACCGGTTTATGGCATGGCAAGCGGTGTTAACCGCTTCCGCCCAAAACTGGTCCAACGTCTTGTATTCGTGAAGCATGGTTCTTGCCATCTCAATGAGGGTCCTATTCTTCCTCTCGGCCACCCCATTTTGTGGAGGGGAGTAGGGGGCCAAGAACTCATGTTTGATGCCTTCTTCATCAAAAACTCTTCAACTTGAGTGTTCTTGAATTTGGTGCCATTGTCACTTCTTATGGTCTTGATACTTAATGAGAACTCATTTTGGTCTCTCCTCAAGTATTTCTTGAGGACACCTTGAGTCTCACTCTTATCATGCAAAAAGAACACCCAAGTGAAACGTGAAAAACCATCAACAATTACAAGACCATATTTATTACCGCCAAGACTTATGTAGGCGATTGGAACAAAGAAGTCCATGTGTAGAAGCTCCAATGGTCTTGTTGTTGTCATGATGTTCTTGGATGGATGTTGAGCTCCAACTTGCTTTCTGGCTTGGCATGCACTACATGGCCTATTCTTTTTAAACACAACATTCTTCAAACCACGGATGTGCTCGCCCTTAAGAATTTTTTGCAAATTCCTCATCCCAACACGGGCTAGTCTTCTATGCCAAAGCCAATCCATGTTAGTTTTTGCAATTAAGCATGTATCAAGTTGGGCTTTATCCACAGAAAAATCCACAAGATAGAGCTTTCCCTTGAGTACACCCTTAAAAGCAATTGAGTCATTGCTTTTTCTTGTGACGGTCACACCCTCATTAGTAAAGAGACAATTATAACCTTTGTCACATAGTTGTGATATGGACAAGAGGTTATAATCAAGGGAACCGACATGTAAAATATTGGAAAGAGTATAACTAGGGGATATAGCAATTTTACCGGTGCCAATGATATTCCCTTGGCTATTGTCCCCAAAGTAGATCCCCTCACTTGGATCTTCATTTTGCTCATACTCCGCAAACATCTTCCTCTCTCTAATCATATGGTTTGTGCATCCACTATCAAGAACCCACTTGGTTCCATCGTAGGAGTATGCCTACAAAAAGGAGACAAGCCTTGGCTTTAGGTACCCAAACGGTGTTGGGTCCTTTGATGTTAGTCAAGAGGCACTTGGTCATCCACACACAAGGTTTTGGACTTTTATGGTGTGGCCCAATAGACCTAGCATAAGCCTTTCTAAACTTGTTCCTTAATAAAACATATGAGGCATCAAAGTCATGGAACAATGGATGAGGTTCCTTCTTAGGCATGTTAGAAGATGTAACAATGTTCTTTCCTTTGTTGTTGCTATATGTACCTCCTTTGACAAAAACAATCAAGTCTATGCTATTCTTGGGAGTTTTGGCATTTCGCCTCCTCTCTCTAGAATAGCCAAGACCATCCTTGGCAAGGGGATATCATGTGTTGGTATATGCACTACGTGCATATGCCATCTTCTCCTTGTCAAAGATGCCACCTTCTGGTGCTTGGTTGTTTTGTGCCAACTTAAGCTCATCTTTATGTTTTAATATCAAGTTAGAGCATTTGCAAGGTCGAGCTGTTTCGGTTTTGATGGAAGGTGAGCTTTTAGAGGAAGAAGGTGCATTGACCATGAGAGAATCCACTTGTGTTTCAAGAATCTTGTTAACTATTGTCAGGCTAACAAGTTCATCCTTTAGCACAATTGTAGTTTTCACAAGGTTTGAGCAAGTTTCCTTGCTCAAAGCGAGTTCATGCTCAAGTGCATTACTTCTTTCTCTTTCAAGCTCCAAGAGCTCCTCAAACTCTTGACATATCTCCTTTTGTTGGATGAGCATGCCCTCTTGACGGTTGGTGAGCTCTTCCTTCTCAAATATCTCATTCGTTAGCAATTTCAACCTTTTCAAGGTACTCTTACTCATATCTTTAAGCATATATTCATTTTCACTACTACTATTAAAATCATTATGTGAAGAAATTGAAGAAGATGATTTAGATTTAACCTTCTTTCTTCTCTCCTTGGCCATGAGGCAAGTTGACCTTGCGAAGTTGGGGAAGAGCTTGTTATCTGTGGTTGACTTATTCATAGCAATAGTTGTTATCTTCTCTTCCTCATCAGAGGAGGATTCTTCATTTGAACCCTACTCCTTCCCAAGGTGGGCATGTCCGAATTGCTTCTTCTTCTTGAAGTGTTTCTTCTCTTGAGACTTGCTCTCCTTCTTCTTCTTCTTCTCTTCATGTGGGCAATCCAAAATGAAGTGGCTGTATTCTCCACAATTGTAGCAAGCCCTCTTTGATCTTGTCTTGGGCTTGTCTTTGCTCTTGCCTTCACGGTCGTAGCTCACCCTCTTTCTTCTCCACATCCTTTTGAAGTTGTTGATGAAGAGTGCATCTTCCTCATCGCTGTCGGGGCTCTCTTCATCACTCTCTCCCTTTTCTTGAGATCTTGAGGATGTTTCTTTGAATGCAACATCTCTTTTCTTGGAGGAGGAGAGCTTTTGTAGATCGTTGTAGAATAGAGCCTCTTGATCCATCATCTCATGTTTGATGATTCTCCCTAGCATGCCTTTGGGAGTCATCTTATGGAATCCCGAACTTTCACGGATTAGTGAGCAAAGAGTGACATTTCTAGGCATGAATGCCCGAATCATCCTCTTCACCACTTCGTGGTCTGTCCACCGGGTGCTTCCATAAGATCGACTCTTGTTGATGAGAGTCTTGAGGCAGTTTTACATGTCTTGGGGTGACTCACCATCCATGATAGTGAATCTACCAAGTTCTCCTTCAATCATCTCGATCTTGGCCTCCCTTATGACACGGTTGCCCCCATGTGGCATCTTGAGCGTGTCCCATATTTTCTTGGCAACCTCCAACCCTTCAATTTGGTTGAACTCTTCTTGTGTCAATGGGGAGGTGATTACTCCAACCGCTTGAGCATTGCGATGGAGTAGGACGGCTTGCTCCGAGGTAATGTCTTCCTCATTCTTGGGAGATGAACACCTGCCAAAACAATTTGCCACAAGCTGGGATTTAAGGAAATGAGATGCATCTTAATATTATGCTTCCACATAGAGTAGTCATTTCCATCTAATTGGGGAGGTTTCCTAATAGGAATAGATAAATAATGATTGCTAGCAGTTAATTGCTCATAGTTGTAAGGATATCGGGAGTAGTCTTGTGAACTACCCCCATTCTTGTTGTTGATGGGATCGACCGCCTTGGTCTCCTTCTTGGGAAGACCTAGCTTCTCACGAAGTCGCGCCTTGAGTAGACGCACTTCCTTATCATCATTGGGATAATCTTGAAGAACATTGATGTTCTTCATCTTGTCGTCATCGATGATCACTGGGATCTCATTATCACCCCTTCCGTCCATCTCCTCTCCGAGTTGTTAGACACTTGGTGGAGATTCCTGCTCTGATACCAATTTAAAGTCGCCTAGAGGGGGGTGAATAGGCAATATGACCTGAAATGGCTTAATCAAACGAGATTAAATTCCTGAGCCAAGACTTGCCTGGACAGGGCCGGACTAGTCCGCTCAGCAAAATGTAGATGCAATGTCTAGTAACCTAGTACAGTTTGGAATGACAAGTGTAAGCAATTAGGTTACAAGATTTCAACAATGATCAAGATGAAGAACGATATGAACCCTAATAGCAATTCTAGTGATTACGAAAAGTAAAGCGACAAGCAGCTCCACAAAGAAGCCTACATCCACGTTGAGAAGTCCACATAAGGATCGGGTCTCACTTGACCCTCTTCTCAGCAAGCCAACATAATGGCCGACTTGGTTTCCACTATATCAAAGGGTAATCACCAAGTTTCTTGGGGCTGCTCATAAGTTAAGGCTCCCACGAATCAATACAGCAAGGAGCACACGAAGCTCAACTCATACAAGCCACAAAACACAATACCAAGTGCAAGAGATCAAGCCAAGAGCCAAAGCACGATGATCTTCCTTCACTCTCCTTCCCAAACCCTAATCTCTTCAATATTTGGTTTTAGAGGGCAAGTAGGACGAGTAGAAGGTTTTGGAAGGCTCAAGGAATGTTGTGGCAGCGCTAGGGTTGCGGAGTTATCAAATAGGGGTCGGAGGTCCTCTTTTTATAGGGGTCCCGGCAGCTAGCCGTTGCAAACAGCCCAAACCCTAACTAGTTCGGCCCTACACCACGGACTAGTTCAACCTCTTGGGACCACCGAGAATTTTACATCACCGATCGACAAAACTGGTGATGTCCCCGCCAAATGTTTGAATTTGAAACGGTAATGACAACCCAGATTAGTCCGGCTAGAAACGGACTAGTCCGAACTAGGACAGAATGCTTTAGTTCGGCTGAAAATGGACTAAACTGGGTTGACCCGGACTAGTCCAGCCCCACGGGCGAACAAGTCCGGCCTCCCAGGACTTCGCTTGGGATCTCACACTAAGTCTCAAATGGACTAGTGCGTACCACAACAGACAACTCCGAACTCAAAAAGATTGCTTTGGTGTGACCCAGAACATACTACTCTGGGGGGTCCGGACTAGTCCGGCCACTGTGATGAACAAGTCCGGCCTCCCAAGACTTAGCTCCAAATTTTCTCACCAAGGGAAGAGCGGACTAGTCCGTACCTATACGGACAAGTCTGAACTCAACTAGAGACGTTTAGTCTGACCCAAAATAGACTAAACTGGCTACCCCGGACTAGTCCGGCCTGAAGCCCGGACAAGTCCGATCACTGGGGGGGGGTTTACTCAAATGGGCTTCTCACTTAGATATTTCTCTCAACTACTACTTTGAGCCCTCTCTGATGATCTCAATGCACATGATACAACCACCCTCACACTTGATACAACTAGTCCAAACTCAACACAATAGAAACCCTAATTTCTATGCTTGAGTCTTCGACACTGGTTTCAACCTTTTCCTTTTTGAGGGATTTTGTTTCATTTCAATCATCACACCTGTACTTAAAATCAACTTAGCTCATTAGTATCTTAATTGTCGTCATCAATCATCCAAAACTCACAGGGATGCCTAGATGCACTTTCAAGGATAGACGTGAAGTGTCTATGCAACTCCTCCTCCTTTTGATCGTGGGACCATACAACTTGTCCATCTTCATGTTTGAGATAGGCTATATATTTTTTCCTTGCACGTCCATCTGCTATGATGTGGAAGAATCTTGTGCACGCATCCCCTTCTCTTAGTCGGGTGATTCGAGAGGCTTGACGACGGTGTGAGCGCTCAACTGCAGCCAGCTCCAAAATTCTAACCTTGAGATCCTTGTGGACCAGTCTCTCCTCTGTTGTCAGAACTCTAAACTCTTGAGCTGTGTCCAGTTGCCCAATTACCTCAGTAGCGATATAAAGCTGCATACGAGCTTGACCAAATCGCTGATCACTCCAGGTTTTTAATACCTTGGCGGTATTCTGCAGTTTTCGTTGCAGTTTGTAAATGGGTGAGTGACTCTGCACCGGCAGGTCCCAAGCCGATTGCACCACTTCCATAAAACCTGGTACCTTCGTCCAGAAATTCTCAAATTTGAACTCTGGTCTTGTGCTTGGTTTTTGTTGGTAGGTTAAATATATCAGGCTGTAATCAGATAGTGAGGAGGGTAGGGCACACAAGCAGAAATCTGAGAATGAGAGATTCCACTCTTCATTGCAGAAAGCCCTATCGAGGCGCACTAGAGTTAGGTTCTCTCTTTCGTTGCTCCAAGTGAAGCGTCGGTTCTGCAGATGAAGCTCAATGAGCTCTGCTCTATCAAGCATCCTCCGAAAAGCCCCCATCATGCGCCTGTTCAGGTTGAGATTATTCTTGTCGCGTGCCTCTAGAATCAGATTAAAATCACCTATGCATAGCCAAGGTGCAGGTCCTGCTGGTCGTAATGCAAGAACTTCTTGGAGGAAGACGTGTTTCTCAGATTCACTCATTGACCCATACACATTGGTGAGCAGGAATGATACATTACTGTGCCTGTGCTTGATCCAGACAGAGAGGGGGAACTGTTGTGATGTTGATAGCAACTGAACATTGCTAGGATCCCATGCTATGATTAGGCCTCCACGAATACCATCCGCATGGAGGAATACGAACTGTGACAGCAACGGTCCTAAAAACTCTGCTGCTAACATGTTGTCCAGATGGCTCAATTTTGTCTCTTGAATGCAGAGAATACTCGGTCTTGCCGACTGAACAAGATTACGAACCACTTCGCGGCATGCTGGTAGGTTCAAGCCGCACACGTTCCAACTTAGTACTGCTAGCTTTTCACTTATGGTCGGCATTGAAGCAGCAACATAGCTTTAGGAATAATGAAAAACACTTGAAGGAACTGAAGCAAGTACCTTTTTAAAATTGAAAGGACACCACGTAGTTCATGAGGGCATCGACCCACACCCCAAGGTATGTCGCCCCCTAGCACCAACTTCATGACCAGAAAATATAATATAGCAAGCACCACACACTCCTTGGGACAGCTCTTCGGCTCAGCCTCCGGCGACAGAACATATATAGTACCACAACATAGACAAGGTAAATATCGGTGTTGCATGATGCAACTTGGACGCACATCCCATGACTCCATCGTTGAACAGCTATGCCGTGATCGCCTGTGCGGCCAACTCATCTTCCACCAGTGCTGTAGTATATCTTCTGCCATACCTTCTTTCGAGAGGCCGGTGAGAGTACCAATGGTGTTCAGTGCGGCAGCTGTAAGGGGCTGCTTGTACATTGCCTTGTACTTCCTAAGTATTTCTTCCCCAACCGGCTCATCTGCGTTGGCCAAGTCTAGCTGGCGAATCAAGCGTAGGGTGGCACGCTGGGCCACCGGTACCAAGGATGGGTGCTCGGCTTGACGGACACTTTTCCGTGATGGCCCCGCTGGAACAGAGCGCGCTCGCGGTGCAGGGAGTCGATGTGTTGTTGGTGGTGGGAGGATGGCGGGAGCTGGTTGTGTAAAAATTTGGCCGCAGAAATGGCCCAGCTCACCCGCATCTCCCAAATCCTCCAATGGTGGCCTAGTGCCGTTCAGGCCTGGAACCCCAGCATGTTCCGGCAGCTCCACAGGGCCCCGAGTGTTTTCCTCATGAGGTGGCGGAGGCAGAGACCCATTGTCCGCCTCCTGCGTCAGTGCCGCATGCATGCCTAGTGCTGAGCCCTGCATGCCTATGCCCTGGAGACTGTTGCCTACACGCTCCTTGCAAGGTGGTTCACGCGCTGCACTCGGCAGACCAACAGCTTCCTGCAGCATGGGGTCTTAACCAATGCCGAAGGAGGGGGTCGCGGGGGACTGCTGTCCGAGGTTGACACCACAGGAGAATTCCACAAGTGGATCGACTGGTAGGGCGGCCTGATGGGGCACTTTGTCCAAGGGAGCAGTGTCACGGGCGTTTGCATTGCGGATGACACAGCGCGGAGGTGACTCCAAGCGGCGCCTGCCCCAGTCTTCCACCACCCTATGTGGCGGGTCAGGTCTCTCTGTAGACGCACTGGCGACACAGCGATGGAGCGTCCCCGCAGTGGGAACCAGCTCGCAGCTGCCATTGCATGAGCATGCTGGCTCGCATGTGCCGCAGCAGGAGTGTGCTGACTCACGTCAGCAAGTGTAGTAGCGTGACAATGGCAAGCACCCTCACTGCAACGTGGAGGCGCGGCATTCCGCACCTCCTTGGTACCGCGCTTGAGGTGGAAGTCCGCCGGAGTATCTCCCTGTTAACGTGCTGGCGCCAGTCGCTATGAGGTGGACTGTCAGAGTCATCTTTGCGACGATCCTTGTGGGCCAAGACTCGGGAGCTGGTGACAGTGGGCAGGAGCACTAGTATGGATCAGGACGGACCGGTCATCCGGAACCCCTGGTGTCCAGAGATACCTCTGAAAAAATGAAAACGGGCATCTTCCAGAGTCCAAGGACACGGATGACCTGGTCCCCTTCGCACCAGAGTTGGGGTTGCCACTTGGAATCGGTGTCCAATCGTATGACTGGGCCAGGTGTAGGAGGATCTCCATGGTCCCCCTTTAGATGGGGAGGCCACCGGCGTCCTGTTATCCTTCTTGGTGGGGAAGAACGTCACCATCTTCATGCACGGCAACCGGCTGGGGTTGGCCATCCAGCCCCAGAAGGCAAGAAACTCTGTAGATTCCCGTGTGAGGGATAGTTCATCCATGCGATCGAAGACGCAGTGGTCGCCGATGATCTGGCAAATACCCTCCTCCGACCAAGCATCTAGAGGAAGGTTCTCCACATAAATATTGACATGATAGTACCATGTCGACGGACGGTACTTCATCCTCCAAGGCTGGACGACGAACTCCATTCCATCATAGTGGATGTTGCATGCACTGACGGCCAGCTGATAGTGCTCTTTGTAGTCAAACTTGACAAATAAATCCTCCAGCATATGATGCGACACTGCCACATTGCACTGCGGGATGCGGAGCTGTGCACTGATGGCAACGTTAAGCTCTGCGGCACTCGCCTGGAAATTGCGGTCAGTTGCCAAGAGAACCACTGCTCTATCATGAAGTTTGAGGTAGGCCGCAGTCATGGCGCCCCTGGCAACGACTGCTGCATGGTCATTCGCTGGTCGATCCAGGGGGTGACCAGGGATGGAGCCTCCAAGACAAGCCATCCCTGGACGGCCGTGCATAATTGCAGCAGCGTAGGCGGTCAGTGGTGAGCGCCGGGCAGCTTGGTCCGGGAAAACCAACCGAGAATTTATGTCCGGTTTCACCTGGCAGTTCTTCTTCTCCTGCTGCGACGATGGGCAAGAACGAGCAAAGTGGCCACTGCCTCCGCAGCACACGCATCGCCTTGGTTCTCTACAATATGCAACACAATGATCCTTGGCCAGACAACGAAAGCATCTTCCCCAAAATAGGCTCTTGTAAGTGGCTGAGACGGACTCCCGGTGTAATGGCGCTTGAACGCCTCCCCGTGTGTCCTCCTTTCCTCCAACTAGGGGTTGCCAGCCTTCTTGTTGCTCCCCTGACCTCGTCCGGCAGATACCTCTGTCGAGAACTTGCAGCAGGCAATGAAGCTGAGGCATGGCTAGCCTGAGCGAGATTAATATGCCACCACACCGACCGGCGACCAGCACGGCCCGTCGATGCCACAACAGTTGGAGCGGGTCGGCCATGCTCTTCCGGAACCTTGCGGTCGGCGTTGTGCCGGACTTTCTTGGACACCACACGTTTCCAATCGGAGGTGTCACCTATGACTCCGAACATTGTAGAGGCCCCATCCACACCTATGGGCTCGGTGGAATAGAGATGCGCAGGAACATGGATCTCGGATTGGAGACGTGGGAGGCCTGGAGAACCACCCGGTACAGTTCCTGGGTGCTTCTGCACCAACGCGCTCCTGTCTTCCTTTTGGCCGACAGTAATGATGCGGATAGATTGGGGCGACCTTTCCGGCAGACTTCCTGGCACCGTGGTGGACAGGGGAGGTTGGGAGTCGTCTTGAGGTGGTGTCGCGAGAACATCCTTCACCGCTGCCACTGGGACCTGGTGAGGCCACTCCCCTTCCTCCCGGTCAGCAGAGTGTGGAGATATTGCCATAACTACTGGAGTCAGTAGCAAAGGCAAGCTGCGAGGGCTAGCACCGCTCAGATCTTGCGACGCGCTTGGCGGTGCTAGCTTCAAAATGGTCGAGGACCACCCAAGGTCCTCCTCATCTGAGTCGAAAATCTCGCCGCGGATGACCGGAAGCAGTGAAAAGGCGGTTTCATCCTCTTCGACTTCGGCTAATCCCCACTTTGTCTTCCCAGGGCTCCTAAGGGAAGAGAAAGATATGCAGGGGAGGGTGCCACGGGACGCCTGGGCCGGCATGGCTGTCGACGGAGGGTAGATGGGCTGGTTGGGTTTGGTGGCCGCCGGGGCCGGAGTGGCCGTCGGCGGAGGTGGTGAGGGCTCTTGCTCGCTCTCTCTCACCCTCACTTTCTCGATCATATTTGTACTGTCCCTCGTATCCAAGCCTAGACTTGCTTGTTAGGGAAATCTTTGCTTGAGATTTTCTTATGAGGTAAAGCCTCAATGCTCTTGTTGAATACCTGTAACTGAACTCTGTAGCATCTGTTGTGAGAATGTTATTATAGAAGTTTTGGCTGGGACTGCAATTGTCATGTGTGTGCCTAAAAAAAGTCCATGGAAATGCTCGAGTACATTGGGATCATTTCCATTTCGTACATAAGAATTTCCTTCAAATCCAACATTCGCATTTTGCACGACCATCAGATTAACAAAAAACTTAGCAGCGGCACAGGTTCAGGTACTCCCTCCAATCCAAAGGAACAAGAGCTGATTACAATTTACAGGAACATGGTAATGAGAATTTTTGGAGCAAATGGGAACGATCTTGTATATGGACTACCAGTTCACGCTCTTGAAATAAATTCTTTTCAACAAATTTTGTTTGAATTTGACCGTACTGTCCTTCAATTACACACTCGGGAGAGGCACTCCAAAGCTCATTTGGATGTTTCTTTGCGCTGCAAGCGTACTCCAAGGATTGAAATTCGAGTACCCTTTTATTATTATTATTATTATTATTATTATTATTATTATTATTATTATTATTATTATTATTATTATTATTGTTGTTGTTGTTGTTGTTGTTGTTGTTATTTTACGAGTGTGTACCCTTTTAGAGTTTTAGTGCACCTATTTCGTGTTGAACGACACTTGTAACTTGCTAACAATACTCCTTTCATTCGAAATAAACTAGAGAGTGGCAAATAATTTGAGATGGAAAAAGTATGTCTTTTTATTTTTCCTCTGATGTTGGGCACTGACCCCTTCCCCGGAGATCGGATGGCTACCGGCACAAGAGGAAACTCATTTGTCTCGTGGATGCTTACTTATGGAAATGCATCTGTGCAGGGAAATTGCCTTACATTTGCAAACATTATCCTCCTGATACAAACTACCAGCTGCTTTATTTAACCTGCAGGCCACGGAAGATGCAGCATCTCCCCGAGCTAAGGCTATCCACAATCGTTAATCTATACAATACTCTATATACTATTCTCCTTCTATTTTTACAGTATTTACTTAAATTCACACTATGCAGCAATCTTTACAGCATCACCACTGCGGACGGTCTAAGGCTCACACATTTGATAATCATGTTTTTTATATTGATATGTGGCTCGAAGACTCACTCATCTTTTCCCACGCAGTTTCAGGTGCATCTTTCGAGCTGGCCGACAGAGCATACCTCGCGGAATTCCAGATGTAATTTTAACACATTTGAATTCACTAGACTGCATTCAAATTATGGAAGTTGAACTTAAGTTGAGAATTCCTACGGGGCCTACCATCACGGTGTCTGTGCTAGCGCACCACAATGATACCAACAAGATGGCTTGCATCATTAATAGTTGGACATTTTATTACATTGACAGTAATGCAGCCCATGCACTGACATATGAGTATCTCGGATTTTCAGCCAGACACTCATTCATATCAGACATCCCGGCATGGATGTCCCCATTTTTCCTGCACAAAGGAACAAATGTCATTGAGGTAATTGTATTGAGCTAGATTTCTGTGATTCCGAGACTGAAATCCTGTGGCTCTTAGATATGCTTGATTGGAAATAGAATTCTTTTACTATCCCCCATTCTGTTTTTTTTTTAAAAAAAAATTGATGCATGTAAAGAATGTTCATGGTTGGATTATGTTTTCTTCTTGGATCACGTACGCTGGTAAATTGTACAAAAACTTTTGGAAATTTGGAATATATAGCACCTGCTGTTGGAAAATACACTGGCATACACTTAATTGATAAACTAGGACAGAGAAATAAAAATAACAAATATACTAGCAGTCAACATGAACAATGCTAGTAATACACGAAAATGAATTGAAACATAGCGAACA
The DNA here is from genome assembly GCA_036927565.1 of Tuctoria greenei. NCBI lineage: Eukaryota > Viridiplantae > Streptophyta > Magnoliopsida > Poales > Poaceae > Tuctoria > Tuctoria greenei. The sequence goes on from JAYESD010000006.1 coordinate 125,385,823, forward strand.
AATCACTCATCAAATAAATCGAATTAGCTTTAGATCTAGTGATCCACTTACAGATCGTCATGCTGGGAAGTAGAGAATGAAACTGACGAACTTAATGAAGATGTAGAGGATACGAGAAGTGCGACGAGTGGTCATACGAGCGCACTTCTCAGAAATCTGATCGTCGGCACCCGTGCAGGTCTTTAGATCGCCGGTGTCGGCTTAGAGACACCGCCCTCCTTCAATCCGCTGCACAACGGAACAGCGACGTAGAGCAGTTTGCTAGAGAGGAGTTTCTGTGTGTTTTCTTTAGCACCCAAGACATCTCCTATATACTCAAAATCACCAACCGCCTCAGATTCGATCTGTCATAATTTCAAGAAAATGCCCCCCTGAAATTTCTTAACGTGCAACTAATAGGAATGATAATGGATCAATATGCACTGATAATGTGCGCTTGCAGTTACGCCTCTAATTACTGCTCATGTTGACGTGACAGTCTAAGTGTTCATGGAATATTCCCTTTTATATACGTGGCACAAAAAAAAACTGCTTATTAGAAAACCACTCGTCACGACGCGAACACATCACGTCGCAAGTCAAAAGTCACGCGATGAATACGCATAAAATCGCGAAAGCGAGCGCGTGCGTGCGTGTGTGTTTGTGTCCATAGCAGCAACCTTCATCTCCCTCATTATTCTCATGTTGAGAACTAGTACAAATACAACTATATATATTGGGAAACACCCATCTAAGTGAGCAATGTGAGACTAAAGTCTCAGCCACCTCTCCACACCACTCTTGACTTTGCGTTAGGGGAGTTGACCCAAATAAATTAGCTCACTTGTGGGTTGCACGCAGGACAAATCTCAACAATCCCCACCAAAAGGCAAGGTCTACAAGTAACATTTATGCGTTTAATATACCAGATTTGTAGTACAGACCCATTTTGGGTTGAGCTGCACCTAGCATTCTATGATTCACATACTCACAACTTTGCAATGGATATAGCCTTGAATTGCTAATTTTGCGCGACCAAGTTTTACATGAAAGCATCGCTGATACTAGGCCACCTAAAGCCATGCCTATGGTTAGATCATTACGGTATTGCTCCCATGTTGTTCATGAGTTTATTTGAGATCACCCATAGCTCATAGATTGCGATCTCACAGTCAAAATCACATAGGTGTGTTCTCACAAGTATACCTTGCAGGACGGTACCTTGTCTATTTAGGCCTCAGAACACATTAAGACATTAAAGTCAACCTTTCATACAATATTGAGAGTACACATCTACTAGCGGAAATGAGTAATAAACAAGTACTCTCCAGTGTACTTCACAATGTCTACTTCACGAGATCTCCGATCAAATAGTTTGGGTTAGCATTGTATGATAACATCAACCTATTTCCCTTGATGCTTCTTCAATTACAGCACGTGTTATTCCCTTAATAAAAGGATCTGCAAGATTTCTTTTAGTATTAATATACTCAATGACAATCTCTCCCGTATTTCCCAAATGTCTCACGAATTTGATTCACCGTTTCACATGTCTTGAGGACTTTAAATTTTCTTTTGCATTGCCAACAGTCGTGATCACACTTTGATTATGACAATACAAAAGAATGATCGGCACATGTTTATCGACCAATAGCAAGTCCATTAAGAATTGTTTCAGCCACACCGCCTCAGTTGTGGATGTCTCAAATGCTACGAGTTCTGCCTCTATAGTAGACTTTGCCTATATACACTACAGGAATATCGGTCACTTACGTCGGCTAGGCTTAAACCGACGTAAGTAACTTAATTACGTCAGTTTTCCCTTAATTACGTCGGCTTTCAGCTGACGTAGGCATTTGGACGTAATTAAGGTGACTTACGTCGGCCACCGACGTAAGTTACCTTAATTACGTTGGTCTGCAGAAGCCGACGTAAGTTAAGTGTCGAGATGGGCCTTGGGCTGGGCCGGAGGACTTACGTCGGCTTGGGCAAGCCGACGTAAGTAAAGTGCTGTAACTTACGTCGGCCAGGGCAAACCGACGTAAGTTAAGTGGTTTAACTTACGTCGGTATGGCCTGACCGACGTAAGTTAATCTGGGCTAACTTACGTTGGCATTCCCATAGCCGACATAAGTTAAGTTTTTGAATTTTTTTAAAAAAACAGAAACTGACTACCTCGCTCGATGGCGAGAACACAGAACAGACAAATAAGATATACACAGCATAACAGTTTCAATATATAGTTCAAAACATCAACAACAACACAATTTGCAAAATAAATTCCACTGGGCTACACGCTAGCCCCTCCATTACCTCCGGGATCTTCTCGGCGCGTTCCGGATCCCTGCAAAAGAAACATAATCACTAGTAAGCATCAATGTCAACTCAGTGATAACATAAGAGGCCAAGAACATCAGTGACAAAAGAAGGAAGCATGATGTAGTTTCAAATGAAGTAATGTACTATATCACTAGTTAAATGGAAGCACTAGCCCTTTGTTAACTCAGTGAAAATCAATTTCGACATAAGAAGGAAACATCAGTGATAATCACTAGCCCTTTTGTTAAATGGAAGCACTGACAACTTATTCACTATATACTAATCATTTCTACCATGGTCAAAAACTACTAAAGCTTGATTAGATACACTTAACTTCCTCACCACTATAGGAATCAATATCTGACAAGTCATCAAGATCTACCTCTATGTTGTACCTCCTTATCTCTCTATATAAAATACTAAAATGGATACAACAATATTAAAGAGAGTTTATCACCTGCTCCGGTGTCTACACGCTAGCCCCTCCACTGCCTTCAGGATCTCGATGTGTTCCAGAACCCTGCAAAAGAATCATAATTAGGATAAATTAGAAGTCCATAAAACAACTAGTCAATAGTGTGAGTAACACATTTGCTAAATTAAATGTGATGCAAGTAACTTCTTTAACATAATGAAAAGGGAATCAAACTCCTAGGTATAGACAATATTACCTGCTCCGGTGTCTGCTGCGGCGGAAGCGTAGGAATCTCGATGTCCTGACCGCTTTGTCGAGCAAGAGCCTGCCATTGCAAGATATTAGCAGATATATATTATTAAGTGCTGTGAAATTTAACTACGGTACTTTAAATTACTTACCGCCACCGTTGCTTGCATCTGGGCCATCATTAAGGCTGTCCTCTGCTACTCCTCCCTTGCCTCCGCTCTCGTCCTCTCCAGCTCTGCCTGAGTTTGCATCAGCGACTCCCTCATGGCCTGGAGCTCCAGCTGGGTCTGCGAGAGACGACCACTGGTCCCAACGGTCGAAGCCTGCGACAATGAAGCGTCTCTCAAAGGTCGCGTCGACCTCGAGTCGACAACTCCATCGAAAATGGCAAACCTGCAAAAGAATGAAAACACTAAGTAGAAGAAGATTAATTGAAAAAGAAATGAAACACACGAAGAACTCACCGTCTGTGGGCCTTCCCGCCTCCGCTTGCGTACGCGGCTTGGGGGTCGATCGGCGCACTTTCCCAATCGTAATCCGCACCGTGTATCTTAGTGACCTCCTACGCGTACTTTGTCTACAAAACAAATAAATCTTGTAAGCATGTCAATGATAGTATTAGTTATAATGAAATTGATGAATTTCGAAAACTTACCAGTCGGTCGGCTGCGACCTGACTACACTGCCCTGGCTGAGAAGGGTCACTTCCCTTGTGACCTCTCTTCCAAACCTGGGTCGGGGTCGGCTCATGACCCATCTCTCGCTCCTGTACATTCGTGTTAGTGAGATAAATAATATATTAGGAACACATAAATAAAATAAAAAGGTACTTACCATGTGTTTAGCCAAACGCAAGTAGCCGTCGCCGCCATAGTTGTGCTTGCCCTCGGACCCCATGCGGCACTGTCTAGCCTTCGTAGACTTGTTGATAAAAGCGTCGCTAGCCCAGTACCGACAGAGAGCTAAGTACACCTCGATGTTACCCTGTAACCAGGAAATACTAACCTGCACATATTTCATTTTTATCAACGCGGTTAACATACGTAGATATTGTAAATATTTAACAATATTAAAAACTTACCTCCGCGTACTGCTCCTCTGTCAAGTAGGAGTCTGAGTCCTTCCTAAAGACACCCCTTTGCTGCTCCCGCTCCTGCTCCCGGGGGTGCCGCTTGTAGTACGCGTTGACGGCCTGAATCCGGGCGTACGACAACGCCGCCGTCGTGAGCTTCCGAGCGTTGTAATGGAACACGCGTCTCGCATGGTCCTCCATGCCCGGTTCCTCTACTTGGTACCTCAGCTTTAAGCAAACAAATATTTAAGTGATATGCAATTAAGAATTCAAACGAGTTGAAAAAACGAAACAGTTAAACTTACCATAAAATCGTGCCACACGGCTCCCTGAACCGTGCCGTGCACCGGGTGAGAGACCCGAGCGTAGTCATCCCACGACAGGGCAGGAAAACCGTCAATTACACCGGGGTAGTGCAACTTGACGATAGCACCGAGGACATTGTTAACCTGCCTGTGGTGCTTCTCGGCCCCCGTGAATGAGAAGTGGTACCAACATATACAAAATATATTAAATCATTAAGTAAAGGAAAACAACATCTAATATTTAATATACTATATACAGTATTTATACCTATCTCCAACGGGACGGATCGTGGTCCGCTGAGTAGTAACCGGAGGAGGAGTCGCAAAGTGGGTCCTCCTCGTCTGTCGCCTCTGCTGCGACGCTGCCGCGTCCTGTGACCCTGAAGGCTCTGCGGACCCCCCGAAGCCTCCAGGAAGGCTAGTGGTAGAGGGCTGCCCAGGGAGGCTAGCGCTAGCCGGCTCCGAAGGGAGGCTAGCGCTAGAGGGCCCCCTAGCCTCTGAGTCGGGCTCCTGTAGCGGCCCCCTAGCCTCTGACTCTGACTCAGAAGTCTCTGAGTCAGACTGCACAAAAGGAATGACTTTATTAATAATTAATAACAATTGCAATTTCAAAAATAACTTTATTGTAACTAAAGTTTACCTTTGTCCGCTGAAAGCAAACGACAGCTGAGGGTGGAGTGTGTGCCAGAAAGAGCTCACATCGGCTAGAAAGGAACGAGCTCCCTGAGCAAGGGTCTGCTGGCGGCTCAAACCCTCTCACTGGCTTCCCCTTCCCCTTTGACGACATCCTATTGCAAGTAATAAATGATTAATATGCAAAGATAATATACAAAATTAATGTTAAATTAGTGAATAAAACGTTACTTCAAAATTCATCAACATCACGATCATGCACCCTACTCCTTAAACCAGCCCATCGATCTTCTTCTTGCGCATATCGTTTTCGTTTGCGCAAATCAGCAGGTTCGACTATGTCATCGATATCCTCAGTTTCTGATTCTGATTCAGTTTCCGCTTTCGTGCCAGCCTCGATATCTTGAGCGTCTCCAACTAAGTTATCGAGTCCTACACCGGGCTCGACTGAGAAGGAGTCTGGCAACTCTTCCTCTTGGTAGACACAATCAACCTCAGCTTCGTCGTGATAATCATCATCTCCTGGAGTGTATAACCGCTCACGAGGATTCATCTTATGTACCACCCACCAAGCTTTGAATTTATTGCATGGATAAGGTAGATAGTACACTTGCTCTACTTGGTGTGCAAGAACTAATGAATCGAATCCTTTCAACCGTTCCTTGTGTTTTACTTCGACCATGCCAAATTCGTTTACTCGAATTCCACAAATGGAATCAAACCATTCGCAGTCAAAGAATACCGCTCGAATTGGCATGTTTGTGACAAAGGTGAATTCAAGGATTTTTTTAATAATCCCGTAGTACTGCGTTTCATGATCTCACGAATCGATTGCCCTCATCACAACTCCGGTATTACACGTTGCCGCGAGAGGACGAAGAGATTCAAATTGAGTTGTATGGAATCGAAAGCCGTTGACGTCATATCGACCATAGCTTCTAACATTAACCACTCCACGGGATAGTTGTCGCAAATCTTCATGGACGTTGGCATCTTTTTGGCACTGTCCAAGATATGGAGTTATAAGAAAACGTAAGCATTCTTAAGTTATAAGAAAACATTGTTAACATTGATTAGTTATCGAGAAAACATTACATGATCTCGAAACCAGGAGAGAAAATTAGATCCCCCGTTTATTCCTTCCCGTCGAATATGTTCTATTTGTTTGCTCGTGGGTTGATGTCTATGTCTCCAATTTTGCTTGTCGAACATACTACACGACAAAGAGAACCTCTTAGAATACATGTGTCGGAAAAGATGGTGAAAAGCATAAGTGTAGGAGAAACACTTACTTGAAATATTCATTCATTTCTTCCATATTAGCGTACATGTAGAAGAATGTAGCACGCCTTTCTTTTTCGCTAACATTATACGAAGTGTAACTACCAACAGTAGTGCCTCTTGTTGCAAAAATGGAGAGATCGCTACAAGGAGGTTTCTTATCTATATTGTATCGCATTACCGAAGTATTAACATTGTTTTCCTCTGCAAAGTAAACACTTGAGAAGTATCCCACTTCCTTAAGAGTAAAAGCTTTGGCGATGCAACCTTCAACCCTTGCCCTGTTACCAACCATTGGTTTCAGATATCTAAGTGATCTTTCAATATGATACATCCACCTATATTGCACGGGACCGCCCACTTTTGCTTCAAATGGAAGATGAATTAAGAGATGTTGCATTGGATTGAAAAATCCCGGAGGAAAATTTTTTTCCATCTTACACAAAAGTACCGGAACCTCCTTTTCTAATTTAGTCATCATCTCTGGCGTGATTTCTTTAGCACAGAGTTGCCTATAGAAGTGTCTAAGCTCTGCTAACACCTTCCACACTGCATCGTCAAAATAGCCTCGAAACATAATAGGCAGAAGTCTTTCCATGGTTATGTGATAATCATGACTCTTAAACCCAATGAGCTTTCCCGTTTTCACATTCACGGGTCGTCTCAGACTAGCTGCGTAACCATCTGGGAATTTCAACCTTTGCAACCATTCGATAGCTTCTTTTTTCTCTTTAGGTCGAAGACAGAAAGGAGCGCGTGGTTTACCACCATTTTGACGGTTACAAAGCTCGGCAAGATCCTTTCGGGCCTTTAAATTGTCTTTTGTTTTGCCCGTCATATCCATGCATGTGCTTATGATACATTCGGCCATGTTACGCTATTGATGCATAACATCAATGTTGTGCCTTAGAATCAACAACTTCACATACGGTAACTCCCAAAGTCCACATATGTGAGTCCAATTGTGTTTGTCTCGGTAACCTTCGAAATATCCAGGATGACCTTCATCTGGCACCAATTTTTCCAATATATCAGATATTTCTGACCCGTCAAGATGTTTCGGTGGTCCTTTAGTGACAACGGTGTTCTTTCTGAAGACATTCCTCTGTTGTCTAAACAAGTTATTCGGAGGTAGCCAACGTCTATGACAATCGAAGTAAGATATCTTGCCTCCATGGGTAAGTCGAAAGCAATCGGTGTCTGAGGCACATATCGGACACGTCAACCGACCATGAGTGCTCCATCCAGAAAACATGCCGTATGCCGGAAAATCATGAACGGACCACAAATAAGCAACTCGGAGGTTGAATTTCTGTTTCTTGTAACAGTCGTACGCTTCGACTCCTGTCCACAACATTTTCAACTCTTCGATCAACGGTTTCAACATCACGTTGAGACGTGACCCAGGATGATCTGGCCCAGGTACAATGAGGCTAAGAAACATAAACTCATTCTTCATGCAAAAGGTCGGCGGAAGATTGTACGGAATGACAAAGACGAGCCAACAGAAGTATGGTGCGTCGTTTGTGCTGAACGGCGTGAACCCATCTGTCGCCAACCTGATGCGAACATTTCTCACTTCACGAGCAAATTCTGGGTCGAACCGGTCCAGAGCCTTCCATGCCTCACCATCGGACGGGTGCGTCATGACTCCATTGTTCTCACGCTCACCTTCTTTGTGCCATCTCATGTGTCTGGCCGTTTTTTTTTTGAAAGGCACAGCCGCTTCAACCTCGGTGTCACAGGTAAGTAATGAAGCTGCTTACGTGCGACTTCCGTCGTCACTGTATTACCATCGTTATTAACAACTTCGACAAACCTCGGTTGACCACATTTCAAACATTTGTTCTCATTGGCATGCTCTCTCTAGAAAAGCATGCAGTTGTCTGGACACACATCAATTTTTTCGTGCTTCATCCCGAGACCAGAAAGAATTTTCTTCGAGTTGTACATATCCTTAGGCACTTTGTTGGGTTGTGGAAGGGCATCTTTGAACAAATCGATGAGCATGTTGTAACAATTGTTAGAAAAGAAGAACTTAGACTTAATTGCCATAAGTCTAGTCACAAAATTGAGGATTGACATTTTAGTGTGTTCATGCAGAGCCTCTTCTGAATCTTTGAGACGTTTGAAGAACTCTTTAACCTCTGCTGTTTGAGTATCTTCTGTAAGCTCTAGTCGTATAGCTTCCAGCATCTCATCCATCATATCAACCTCTTGAGCATCATCATTGTCCGCTTCCACTTCTTGTACAGCTTGAGAAGCTGTCTCGCCGTGGAAGTTCCACAACTCATAATGTGACACGTAACCGTTTCGACACAAGTGCAACGTAAGTTCCACTTTGTCCAAAAACGTTCCGTTTCGGCATTTCGTACATGGGCACCGCGCCTTATCGCTATTTGACAACGAAAAAGCTCGTTCCACAAAAGCTTCAGTCTTGGCGTACCACTCATCTGAGTGACCACCAGTTCTGCTCTTCCAACCAGTGTACATCCAACTACGGTCTTCGCCCATGTTTGACTCTGCAGTTTAACGCGAAAGAAATTGTCGTTAATGTATTGTTATGTTATGTGTCACGGCCCTACAACCTAGGCAGATAGATCCTAAGCCCACCCAAGAGTGACCGAGCGGAGCGTGCTCATGAAGAGACACGTGATCCGGATTCGAACGAAATTTTGGCAGCATAACCCCGCTGTTCTCCACTGCACGTCCAAAAATGGTGCAGCAGAGAACAACAGGGTTATGCCACCGAAATCTCGTCCAAATTCGGACCCGCGTCTCGTCACAAGCCACGCCCCCTCGGTCACTCCGAGGTTGTCCAAAAAGGGACAATTCCGAACCTGCACGTCTCACATGCCAATGGCATGTGAGACGTGCCGATCCGAAACGGGTAATACATTGCTATAGGTTATGTTGCTCATTTTCATTTTGAGGTCATTTAAGAGAGAGGAAAGAACTAGAGAAAGACTGAGAGGAAAGTTGGTCCTAGATGACAATTCCGCATCCATTTCCACCGTCCACACAATCGCGGGTCATTGACGTTCTTAAGGCGGTAAGGCGACTTAAGGCGACAGATCCCCCTGCTCCCGCAGCGCCAGCTTTCCCTGCCGCCGCCAGCTTCCCTGGTCGCCGCCGCCTTACCCTAGAAAGCAAGGAAACAGGGACGCCTTATGATGTCGGAGCGCCTTACCGCTTTAGCGTTGCTAAAGCGACGCTAAAGCGATGCCTTAATAACTATATACCGCGTTTCTCAGTTCACCGCCGGTGCGAGCTTCTTTTGCGTGCCGCCCACCGCCTCGAGCTCCTCCGCCGCCCCGATCTCCTCTGCTCACCCCTACACACGACACACGGTTTCTCTCTCTCTTGGAGCTACCGGCGACGCCGTGGCACCCGACAATGGGCCGGCCCCGACGCTGCCCTCCTCATGGTGCAATTAAGCACTTAATAATAAATAGATAAACCACTTCAGCATAATTAAACGCATAAGCAAATTAACAACTTAAATAAACCAATTAAGCATAATTAAACAAATTTAAGCAATTTAAACATAATTAAACATAATTAAATAAACCACCTAAGCATAATTAAGCAAATTAAGAAAAAATAAGCAAATTAAGCATAATTATGCATAATTAAGCAAATTAATCATAATAAAATAAACCACTTAAGCATATTTAAGCAAATTAAGCATAATTATGCATAATTAAGCAAATTAATCATAATAAAATAAACCACTTAAGCATATTTAAGCAAATTAACCACTTAACCATAATTAAATAAACAATTAAGAAATTTCAGCAAATTTAAATTAAGCAATTAAGCAATTTCAGCAAATTTCAGCAAACAATTAAGCAATTAAACAATTAAGCAATTAAACAATTAAGCACATGGGGAGGGGAGGTCGAGGGGGAGGGGAGGAGGAGGGGGAGAGGGGGGGCTCGGGATGGGAGGGGAGGGGAAGGGGGGCGGCGCTCGGCTGTGGAGGGGAGGGGGAGGGGAGGTCGAGGGGGAGGGGAGGAGGAGGGGGGGGGGGCTCTGGAGGGGAGGGGAGGGGAAGGGGGGGCGGCGCTCGGCTGTGGAGGGGAGGGAGGGGGGAGGTGGAGGGGGGGGGGGAGGGGATGGGGAGGCGGACAGCGACGGCAGGGCGGCACTCGGGACGGCAGGGCGGCGCTCGGGATGGGGAGGCGGACGGCGGCGGCAGGACGGCAGCGGCAGGGCGGCGCGTGGGGGGGGGGGGGGGGTCGGGGAGGGGAGGGGAGTACCTTGTGGCGGCGGCGTAGGACGGCGGCGTCGGGTGGCCAGGCGGCGAAGGCGGGGCGGCGTGCCGGCGGCGGGGCGGCGACGGGGAGCAGGCAGCGGGGCGGCGACGGGGGGCAGGCGGCGACTCGGGGTCGGCGGCGGCGGTTGGGAAAAGGTGCGCGTGAAATGAGAGCGCGCAGCGCTCGCGCGGTTAGGTTAAACAACAACTTATGTCGGCCAAGTTTACTTACGTCGGCCGATATCAGGGCCGACGTAAGTTAGGTTTAACTTACGTCGGTCATTTAACTTACGTCGGCTATGGGCCGAGGCCGACGTGGGTACTTTTTATTACCGTCGGTCCCTTTACTTACGTCGGTCGGTCGACGTAATTTATTTAACTTACGTTGGCTACCAGGCACCGATGTAAGTTACTTACTTACGTCGGTCGGCCGACGTAAGTTGCCCTGGCCGACGTAAGTGATGGATATTCCTGTAGTGATAATATGCTTATGAGACCTCTATGAAATTACAACACGCAGCACGACCAATAGTGAATATGTATCCACTAGTGGTGTTGATCTAATCAGCATTTGAGATCCATATTTGAGTCACTATACTTTTCTGGTACAGCTAGGTACCCCGTATAGTGAAGTAAATCAACCCACTTGTGGGTTGCACTTAGGCTATATCTCAACAGTTGCTACACTATGTTGTAGCAGGGCGTCACTCATTAATTAGCTTTTGCTGAATGTGGTTGTCATCTTGACATGTTTGTGTATACGAAATGCTCAAGACATGGTTCTGTTGACAGCAGTTGATGCATTTGGCTCGTCAACCATCACAATTCTAATGTGATTTCATATCATCATGTACCATAATACACTGTTGTTCATCATTAGCTGGATAATAGTTCATAAAGTTTGAGTGTAGAAACGCAGTTGGAGAAGAGCGTGTATATACCGCATCGCTCCTGTTTATCTTTTAGTGTGGCGTATGATTATGCTCTCGCCCGTAAACCTGATAAGATATAAGGATTTTACATTTACGGGCATATGCTTTCATGATTGGATTATTGAGATTGGGGTTGGCTTTTACGTCAAAAAAAAAAGATTGGGGTTGGCTGGTTAGAGGCTGCGAGATCAGTATGGTTTGTGTGCTGGCTCAAATCAAACAATAATTCGTTTTTATGAAATTCGATTATTTGATGAGCATGATTTGAATAATTGACTGGCTCGAAAGATCGCGTGTTTGACAAATCTGATTTTTTCTATTGATTATCTCTGGTCTGTCTGTATAATGGGCAACGACAAGCGTGCAATCTGGACTTTTGTGCAAGCGTGCAATCTGCGAATCTCAGCCGTTTGATAGACATCCAAGGGTGGCTGCACCTTTTACATATAAATGTATAAAAAGTGCGCAAGCTGGTGAAGGGATCTATGTGTAAAAAGTACGAAACCCTTAGATGTACATCACATGGCTGAGATTCGCAGATTGCACGCTTGCACCGGAACTCAGAATGCACAGCAGTCGTTGCCCTGTATAATGTCTTGTATACACTTGGAGTTGATTACAACTTATTTTTGTTGTTCTTTTTCCATCTTACCCAAATATACTTCCAATATTATTTATTCTATTATTTTTGGTGCATAATTTTTTGGAAGCGTGATTCAATGGTCAAAAATAAGAAATCGAGGATGTAGTTCAGAACTCGAACAATATAGAATGCATCTATCCATCGGGATCGAATGCATTTGTCCTGCAGGTCTGCGACCATCAACTTGCAAGCAGGTCCTGCTCCCTTACCTTTTCGGATTCTCAGACGACTGCCCATCCTCCTGTGGAACGCAACCACATCCACGACGTTCCTCCTGCGCAGCAGGACGGTTCATGGCGCCGGCGGGGTCCGCGAGGGTGTCGACGATGCTCCCACACCACCAAGCGCAACGCGGTGCAAGAGGACAAGCAGCCCGGGCGAGGGGAACAGGGACTGGGGAGGTAAGGCCGGAGATGAAGGAGAAGCATGCGACGAGCAAGGAGAAGCCAAACCGCCAGGACGTGCACGCCTCATGAAGTCGCTCTGTTCTTCCACAACGAGTAAGTGACGCTGCTGCATTGCAGTCACCGGTCCCTCGACTCGATGCCACTCTCGAGCTAGAACGGCAGCGGCAGCGTTTCTCTTTCCTCCTGTCTTCCTCCGCGGGCGACGGCGTGTGGCAGCAGGCGGGCGACGGCGTGGCCGCATGTGACGCCCCGTGGCCGATCGCGCGCTACCGCGACGGCGTGAGGTCGGCACGGCGGCCGCCGTCAAGCTCCGGAGCTTGCGTGCGATTCAAGGAGACAACGTGTTTCCTTTTCTGTTTTCTGTATTCGATAGTACCGACACAACATGTGCACGGGCAGTTTAAACCCAGTCTCGCCAACGTTGCGCGCCACATCATCCATGTGTGTTAATTACAATCCCAAACGTAATTAGTATTTAAGTATTGAGAAAAGGATCCTATACCGTGTCATGCACCATGACACTTGACACCTCCCCCGCTTGAGTTGGAGCTTGTACACAAGCTCGGACTTCAGGAAAACGAATTCCAGTCTTCCAAGGTACAGTCCTCCGGCGACAGTGAAGACCAGCGCACCTTCACTTGCACCACTGCTTGATGCCCTTTCTTGACGAGACGACATTCTGTTATGGTCACCGGCTTGAATTCAGTAACAGAGAGGTCGATCGCCACCGATAGCTCGGAGAAGACAAGTGAGTACTTCTGGTTGAAGGGCTTCAGTTCACTGACATGGAAAACCGGTGCACTTGCGCGCCATCTGTTAGAAAATAGGCACGCGGAAGCGACCACGGATCTCCAGAGGCATCGATGCAAGATCACGGACGACACGCGAGGCACGATATTTGTTAACGAGGTTCGGCCGAAGCCTACATCCCCGGGGTATGACTACGGGCACTCCTCCCCAATATGTTGTCTTTTTGTCGTGATTACAACAGCGACCCTCCCCTCATATTTATAAGGAGACCAGTAAAGAGTCCAACACAAACTCTACACCCCACCGCTAATACAACTCAAAGTCCTATCGTAACCAACTCGTACATAATATTCGACACATATCCAACAAACTCCACCTTGGCGAATATTACACCACCTTGAAGTTGTCATGCGCGAATCTCCATGTACCCGGACTTGAGTTGTCGACTTCGTAGCTCACGGAGAGCCACCCGACGAGTCCAACACCTTAGACTCACCGTCCGAAGAGAACACCTCTATCTCCGCAACTCCATCTTCCATGACTCCACCTGCAACGGAATGCCCTTGTAACTTGTATAAATTTGATGTCTCTCTCTCTCCTATCATCACAGTCTCATCTCCATTCATGACCTTCATTGTCTTTCCATCCGGCTCAGCCCGGAATAACAGACCATCACGATGTAGAGCCCCAAGCGAAATAAGATTTCTTTGCAGCTTTGGTACATGCTTAACACCTTGAAGCACGTGCTCACCTCCGTCTTGTGTCTTGATCTTGATCTCGCCTATTCCAATAATAGGATGTCCCCTATCATCTCCCAAATAAGCTTTGCCAAAATCACCTGACTTGTACGAAGAGAACCACTCCTTTTTGTGTGTCGCATGAAAAGAGCTTGCTGAATCTAACACCCATGCTTCAGTTGACTGTATTTCGATACCCACTGAGAGAATATCACCATCGCTATCTGAGTCACTTTTAGGAATTACCACATTAGCACTTGAGCCCTTCACTTTTGCTGGACAATCCCTTTTAATATGTCCCCACTCCTTGCAGAAATAGCACTGTACCTTTTTCTTCTTCTTGCTCTTAGCCTCCACCTTCTCCTTCGCATTCTCACCTCTGATCAGCAAACCTTCAGATTGAGGTTCGTCCACTGCATTGTTCTTCCTTCTTTGCTCTTGAGCTAGTAACGCTGCAGTAACATCCTCAATTTTGATGGAATCCTTGCCGAATGTCAGAGTCGTGACCGTTTGCTCATAAGATGGTGGTAACGAGCATAAAAGAATTATTGCCTTGTCTTCATCATCAATTTTCACATCTAGCTGTCCTAGATCCGTGACCCTTTGATTGAAGATATTTATGTGCTCTGCAAGATCAGACCCTTCCTGCATCTTCAGCCCATATAATTTTTGCTTCAAATACAACTTGGTCGTCAAAGTCTTCGACATGAACTGATTTTCCAGCTTATCCCAGATTTCCTTTGGTGTAGTCAACCCGATAACATGGTACATGACATTGTCGGACAGACACAGCCGTATGGTTGCAGCTGCTTGCATCTGTTTCTCCTCCCACTCGTCATCCTCCATCTTGACTGGCTTTTTCGCCTTCAGAACAGACAAAAGGCTTTGTTGCGCCAACAAATCTTTCACCCTTATCTGCCACAAGCCGAAGTTGCCGCTGCCATCAAACTTCACCATATCAAATCGGGTACCCGTCGGTGCCATCTGGCCTCTTGCCACGGATCACCGAAAAAAAATCTTCGCACGTGTCACACGTCGAAGCCGCGTGCCTCCTGCACGCACAAGCACGTCGTCGCGTACTCGTGCGTTCCAACTGAACGCGCCGCCGCGTACACGTGCCCCTCCGCCGTACACCGTTGTGCACAGCCTGCAACTCTCAAGCCTCCACGACAATCACGCCGCTCGCACGCGACAAAGTCGACCTGCTTAATTGCCGCCCGCTGTTCGCCGTCAACTGCTACAACGAAAAGTTGAAGACCACGAACAGCCGATTTTTTCCTCTGTTTACGCTGTTGTGTTCTGCTCTTTCAATCCTCGTAGACTCCCCGTCTATTTATAATGCGGCAGCAAATCATCGAGTCCCCGCCGAAACCGACTCCAAATCCAAACGGAGTTCCTGCGCTGTACGAGATTCCTCTGAACTCTTAACCACAGTATAAATCGGAGGCTTCTTGTAAAGAAAAAAGGAAACCGAACAAGCCAACATAAATATGAGGAGTAAATAAACATGTCATCTTGTCTCCCATGCATGAAACACACATGCATGCATGCAACTTTTCTTTACACCTCCAATTCCTGACCGCACGAGAGTCCTTTTTTTTCTCATATGCATGCGCCTTGGACTCCTGTTGGCACACGAGTCGGTCCGTGATTCGCGGACTCCTGCTATCACACGCGTATCGCATAGGTTCCTGTGTCCTAGTCGCAACGCGCCACCAGCAGCCCATCGAAGTCAGATCACCGTGCCGGAAAAATAACACCGAGTCCATCATGATCAACACAATCGCTGTGACATCTCCAATGTAACAGCCCCTCCAATCAAACTGATCGCGCATCAGCTGGATCGAGAGTTGAAGCCGCCGCTCATATCCGCGACGTCTTCCAGCCGCACCGTCGAACTTGGCCACCACGTCTGATCGACCCCTATCGAACAGCGGCCTGCAGCCGCCATCAATCTGTTCTCCACGGCTGGACGAAACTCTGTTGATGCAGCTCATTGAACGGTTCGAGCCGCCATGCTCGAAGTGTCCAACTCCACCGATCGAGTCGTTGATCGCCGCCATGCTCCACCTTGCGCCATGTCCCTCCCAGACACATCGTGCGAGCTTTGCGCGGTGTGGAACATACCATCATGCCTGCTCATGATCTTCAGCATCACCTCTAGATCCAATCCAACCTTGGCTCTGATACCACTTGTTAGAAAATAGGCACGCGGAAGCGACCACGGATCTCCAGAGGCATCGATGCAAGATCACGGACGACACGCGAGGCACGATATTTGTTAACGAGTTTCGGCCGAAGCCTATATCCCCGGGGCATGACTACGGGCGCTCCTCCCCAATATGTTGTCTTTTTGTCGTGATTACAACAGCGACCCTCCCCTCATATTTATAAGGAGACCAGTAAAGAGTCCAACACAAACTCTACACCCCACCGCTAATACAACTCAAAGTCCTATCGTAACCAACTCGTACATAATATTCGACACATATCCAACACCATCCGGAAGTTCCAGGCGATAGGCCACGTTGCCCACTCGTTTTAGAACCCTGTAAGGACAAAAAAACTTGAAAGCAAGTTTAGGGTGAGGACGGTTTACCACAGAGCTCTGTGCATAAGGTTGAAGATGTAAGAGCACCAGCTCTCCCACGCTGAATTCCCTCTCCGTTCTGTTTTTGTCCGCTTTTTGTTTCATCCGATTTTGCACGCGAGCCAAGTTCTGCCTCAGAATGTCTGAATAAGCTGCTCTCTCGGACAGCAATTGTTGCACATCCTTGTCAGTCGATCTATTAATCACCGGGGCCAGCAAGATATCCGGGTCGTATCCGTATAGAGCCTGGAATAGGGAACAGTTCAATGAACTATGATGAGCAGTGTTATACCAAAACTCGGCGATAGGAAGCCAATTTTTCCACTGGTGCAGAGTTTCAGAAATGGTGCATCACAGATACATTTCCAGTGACTGATTTACTGGTTCTGACTGTCCGTGGGTCTGCGTATGATAAGAAGTGGAGAGCAGTACCTTTGTGTCAAGAAGAGAGAACAGCTCCTTCCAAAAGTCACTAGTGAAAATGCGGTCACTGTCTGAAACCATACTCCGGGGCATGCCACACAATTTCACGATGTTATTCAGTATGACCCTTGCCACCTGACGAGCAGTGAACGAGTGCTTTAGTGCGAAAAAATGTGCGCACTTATTGTACTGATCGACGACCAACATATGATATTGCATCCCTCTGACTTCGGCAATCCTTCGATGAATCCATCGTGACATCTCTCCAAGCACCCTCGGGCAGTGGCAATGGTTGAAGAAGGCCTGGTGGATGTATATGTTCTGACTTTGCACGTTGACAGATAGCACACTGCTGGACATAATCTGCGAGATCCCTCTTCATTGCACGCCATTAGAAGAACTTTTTCATACGTTGATATGTCGCTTGAATCCCCGAATGACCAGACATCACACTGTCATGGAACACCGAGATGAGCCGGGTCTGAATTGCAGAGTTGCTGCTAATGTAAATCCGATCACCTTTTCATATCAAACCCTGATGAAGAGAGAATCCTTCTTCTTTCAGACTAGAGAGGGCTAACTGCGCTAACAACTGTTGTGCCTCATCATCCAGTGTATAAGAATGCAACACTTCTTGTAACCAGAAGGGCTTGACTTCGGTCAGAGCGTGGGCTTGTTGTTGATCTTCAGAGAGAGTATTGGCTACAACATGTCACGCCCGGTCATCATAAAGATGAACAGACGCTAACCACATGTACGCCAGGATCAGTTGAATCGTACATGCGTTGACGAAAGTGAAATACCATTACATAGCCATGTTCGAATACATAAATAGTCTTACAATACGACCCGAAAGTCTACAAATACACAACACAAACATATATACAACATCTAAACAAATCACCAAGGCTTAACTACAGCGGAAGGCTAGATAGATGAGAACAGCTCCATCTCCACAGGCAGTCGCGCGAAGGATCGCCAGCCTAGCTCAAGTCCTCCGGGTTGACGAAGAAGTCTTATGGTGCCGCTTCTTCTTCATATTCTAAGGGAAAAGTAAACGCTTGAGTACATAGAGTACTCAGCAAGTGCAGGAAGAGGATGACATGATTGGCTAAATCAAGGGAAGACCAATTATGGCTTAAGCACTATGCTTAGAACCTAACCTTAGCTTTAAATTATCAATATCATAATTCAAGAAGTAATTCAACACATAACTGAAGATGATGAATGTAACTTGAATCATAAATAACCACCATTTCCCAACCATAAGCTAATTATGAACTGGCCCCAAGCCGCTCTTGTCCGTGAGCACAGCTGTCATGACAGTTTTACCAAATCTCTGCAGAGAGTGTACCCTTTCCCCACAAGCAGTGATTTCATCCCCTGTTGCCAGGTGGACTAAGTGAATATCCCTGAATGCCCGTGGTAGCTAACCACATTACACACTTCCTTTGGTGTGAGGCTAGGAGATCACTACATGGTCTTTACAAAGGTACTCCCGACTAGTGCTAGCCCTCTAAGGTTTCCACCACTGAGGATTCCCGGAGTAACCCTCCGCCTCAGAGCCCCTACTTGATCCTTGCGGTTCCCAGAGCAGTACCCCTGCCTCATTCTCCGCACCATCCAACTACTAGCATTTCATCGAGAGAAACCTAATTAATTGACCAAGCAGCCCCATCTCAGTCTCGTGGTGGTACTATAGAGCTTAGTGGCTTCCTCCATAAACCGGTCCTTAGAATCCGGTGGTACCAAACCCAATCCCGGGTCTCGTGACTGCACCATACCAAATCTATCCAACCACCATATTCCTATCCACTACCATTGTGTATCCACCACAATTAAAGTGATCATAAGTTTAACATGTAATAATTGTATGAAGACTCATTCCCAATGTCTAAGCATGGCTAAGCATAATTAATTACCTATCTACTTCCCAACCCACATCAGGAGACAAGGAATTATATGGAATAGGGCATGAAACATGAAATAGGACATCAATTTAATTAGCATGCATCTAACTAAAATCCTAAATTTGGTACAAGATGGTCAAGGGCACTTGCCTTCGTCGAAGACTTGGTTGTTGGTGAAGTCTTGGTCTTGGAGATTGAAATTGGGGTCGTAGCACGACTCTAAATATATTGCCCAAGCATGGCAAAGAGAAATAAAGGCTAAAATAAGTAAATAGCACACAACACATGGCATCAAACATACACATAGGCATACAACTCTATACTAAAGCGTCCCTACGAGGTATTTATTATTTTACATAGCCAAAATATGCATTTTATATTTATCTCACATTTTTAGGATTTATTTATGGCCCAAAATCATTTTTATTGAATTTTCTATGGCCAAACTATATTTTAAACATCTTTAATAAAATTTCCAGGGTCAAAATATATTTTATTTGAACTCTACAAATTAAGTACAGCATAAAAACATTTTTAAACAAAATTTCCTACTGTTTTTATATTTATTCACCATTTTGTCTATTTTCTACATATTAAATACACCTATAAACAATATTCAGCAATTAAATAAAAGTCCAGGGGCTGAATAATAAGTTTCCTACACTGTACAGGGGCTAAATCTACAATTCTATAAATTTCCAGGGGTGAAATTGACTATTTAACTGATTAAATACAATTCCAGAGAGTCCAAGGGCTAGATTGTGAATTCTGGGGGCTAGATCCGAATTCCAGCAAAGGTCCAGGGGGTAGCTGGTGAGTTTCCAGGGGCTGCGGTGTAAAAGAGACGACGGGAAAAGGGGATTTGAATGTGGGCCGTTGGATCTGAAGTGAACGCACGAGATTTAAATAACTGAAATGTTACGCAGATCTAATCCTAGCCGTTCGGTCGAAACCGACATCCGGGAGGCGGCCACGTCGTCTCTGGCGACGCTGGACGCATGCACGTGGCAGCGCACGACGCCCGCGGCGGCGATCTCGCCGGAGTTGGCCGGATCGGCCCAAACCTCGACAAAACTATGCGCACTATACACCAAACGAAAGAAGAGAGGATGGGGAGCATACCTAGGGGGTTCGCGAGGTCCGAAATTGGCCGGAGAGTAGTCAGCGACGAGAGGTGGCGGCGGTTGGCATCAGCACTCATTGACTCTGGCGAAACCTCGGCGATCTCGCTGCGCAACCTTGTCCGGCGGGCTCCTGACGACACGGCGAAGAGGTTAGAGCAAGGGGGAGAGCAAGGCGGGGTGACATGCGGCTAGGTTTGAGTGCGGGAAGAGAAAAGAGAGGGGGAGAGGGGAATTTTATGGAGGGGATGAGTGCGGCGATTGTTGGCGCGCGCGAGGGAGGTTTCCCCGGGGTGATTGCGTGCGCGGGGCGACGGTTGGAGGGGGGTGCGGCGTGAGAGCGGCGCGGGAAAGAGGGGGGGCGACGGTTACTCCCTGGGAGGGATGACAGGCGGGCCCCGCCCGACAGAGGGAGAAGAGAGGGAGTGGGGAAGGTTGGGCCGCGGGAGAGGGGAGGGGAAAGGTGGGCCGGGGTGGGTTTTGGCCCAACAGGGGGTTTCTTTTGTTTTTTTCTTTTTCTTTTTCCTTTCTTTTCTTTTGATTTTAATTTAAATTCAAATTTAAATCGTTTGCTACACATTTGAACTTCAAAAATTCACACAAAAATGCAACACACAAAGCACTATAGTTTGATCAAATTTTGTTACATGAAATATGGGTGTTACAACTCTACCCCCCTTAAAAGGAATCTCGCCCTCGAGATTCGGACGTCCTAAGAGAATAGATGAGGGAAATCCGCTTTGAGATCTTCTTCTCTTTCCCATGTTGCTTCTGCCTCTGAGTGATGTTTCCATTGCACTTTACACATACGAATGACTTTGTTCCTGGTGACCTTTTCTAATGTCTCAAGTATCTTGATAGGCTGTTCCACATAAGACAAATCTTCTTGTACATCGACTGCTTCCATAGGAAATTGTTCCTCAGGCACTCTCAGACATTTCTTAAGTTGCAAAACATGGAATACGTTATGAACATATGATAAGTGCGGTGGAAGCTCAAGCTGATAAGCCACTCCACCTCGTCGTTCAAGTATCTTTAACGGACCAATGTAGCGGGGTCACAACTTGCCTCTTACTTTAAATCTTCTTAATCCTCTCATGGGTGACACCTTCAAGTACACATAATGACCGAACTCAAAGGTTAGATCACGTCTTCGAGTATCCGCATAACTCTTATGTCTTGTTTGGGCTGCCTTTAGGTTCTTCCGAATTTCTTGCACTTGTCTTTCAGCCTCTTTCAATACATCGGGACCAAAGACTTGGCTTTCTCCAATTTGATTCCAAAACAACGGTGTCCTACACTTCCGTCCATATAATGCTTCAAAAGGAGACATCTTCAAACTGACTTGATAACTATTGTTGTAAGAGAATTCGGCATATGGAAGATTCTTATCCCAACTTTGGCTATTCTTTAGAGCACACGGTCTCAACATGTCTTCTAATATCTAGTTGGTATGTTCTGTCTGACCATCAGTCTGAGGATGATAGGCCGAACTAAAGTTTAGACGGGTATCCATTGATTCATGCAACTTCTGCCAGAATCTTGAGGTGAATTGAGTGCCTCCATCTGAAATAATCTTCTTGGGAACTCCATGTAAGCATACAATCCTGGAGATATACAGTTCCGCCAACTTGGGACCATTGTAAGTTTCTTTCACGGGAATAAAGTGAGCAACTTTAGTTAAACGATCCACTATGACCCATATAGAATCATATCCAGACTGTGTCCTTGGTAGTCCCACAATGAAATCCATACCAATTTCTTCCCATTTCCATTCTGGCACTTTGATTGGTTGCAACAACCCTGCTGGTCTTTGGTGTTCCACCTTAATCAATTGACAGTATCACATATGGCCACATATTCTGCTACATCCCGTTTCATTCCATGCCACCAATATCGATCTTTAAGGTCTTGATACATCTTTGTGCTTCCGGGATGAATGGAGTATGGTGAATCATGAGCTTCCCTTAGTATCAACTCTTTAATCTCCTTGATATCTGGAACACAAATCCTCCTTCAAAGCCATAGGGTTCCTTGTTCATCCTTTCTAAAGTTTGGAGCTTTTCCCTTCTTCATCAACTGCTTGATCTCCTTGACCTTCTCATCATTCTTTTGTCCTTCTCGTATATCACGTTCAAGGGTTGAGTCTACTTCCATAGCAACTGCTTCAGCACTAGATACTAGGCATAAGTTTAGCCTTGCAAACACTTCACATAACTGGGTTGAAAAGCTTGTACTGATAAGTTATTACATTGTCCCTTCCTGCTTAGAGCATCAGCGACCACATTAGCCTTTCCTGGATGGTAGTTGATTCCCACATCGAAGTCATTTATTAACTCCAACCAACGACGTTGTCTGAGGTTAAGATCTGGTTGTGTGAATATGTACTTCAAGCTCTTGTGATCCGTGTATATCTCGGTTCTTTTTCCCATCAAGTAGTGTCTCCATATCTTCAATGCATGGACAACAGCTACCAATTCCAAATCATGGGTTGGATAATTCCTCTCATGTTTCCGAAGCTGTCTTGAAGCATAGGCTACAACATGTCCTCCTTGCATTAAGACACATCCTAAACCATGACCAGATGCATCACAATAAACTACAAAATCCTTCTGCATATCAGACATCACCAATACCGGTGCACTAGTTAACCTCTTCTTCAACTCGGCAAAGCTCACTTCACATTCGGGGGTCCACTTGAAAGCAACTCCTTTCTCAAGCAACTTGGTTAATGGTCAAGAGATCTTTGAAATCCCTTGACGAATCGACGGTAATAACCAGCCATGCCTAAAAATCTTCGTATATCATGTACACTCTCAGGTGTTTCCCATTTAAGGACATCGGCCACTTTGCCTGGATCCACTGCTATACCTCCTTCGGATATGACATGACCCAAAAATGACACTTCCTTTAGCCAAAACTCACACTTACTAAGTTAGGCATATAATTGGTGTTGGCGAAGCTTCTGTAGAGCCATCCTGATGTGCTCCTCATGCTCTTCTTCAGTCTTGGAGTAGATAAGTATGTCGTCGATGAACACCACTACAAACTTGTCCAAGTACTCCATGAATACCTTGTTCATCAGATACATAAAATATGCTGGAGCATTGGTCAATCCAAATGACATAACTGTATACTCATATAGTCCATATCGAGAGACAAATGCAGTCTTGGGAATATCTGAGGGTCTAATCTTCAGTTGGTGATAACCCGAGCGAAGATCAATCTTAGAGAACACACATGCTCCTCTCAACTGATCAAATAAATCTTCAATTCTTGGCAGTGGGTACTTATTCTTGATTATTACCGCATTTAAGGCACGGTAATCAACACACAACCTTTGAGTACCATCCTTCTTGGGTACAAATATGACTGGTGCTCCCCAAGGCGATGAGCTAGGACGAATATATCCTTTCCCCAATAACTCCTCAATATGATCCTTTAGTTCAGCTAGTTGTTTAGCATCCATTCTATACGGCCTCTTATATATTGGGACCATCCCAGGTACTAATTCAATGACAAACTCAATCTCTCGATCAGGGGGCATACCTGGTAAGTCGTCTGGGAATACATCCGGAAACTTACTCACAACCCTGATGCCTTCTGTACTCTCAAGATGGTTAGGTTGTACAACTGCCTCTTGTGTCTGATCTGGCTTGAACTCCACTGTAGTGCCATCTGGCTGTGTTAAGCAAACTGTCCTAGTTGCACAATGAATTACTCCTTGATTCTTTGTCAGTCAGTCCATTCCCAGAATGATGTCTAATCCTTGTGAGTCCAACACTATTAGGTTGGCCCAAAAGACTACCCCCCTTATGTTTATACTCACTTTACGGCATAGATGCCTTGCCACCATCTCTCCTCCCAGAGAGTTTATCAACAATGGCCGATTCAAGAATGCAACTACCATGTCATGCTTCTTTATGAAATCTTTGGATATAAATGAATGTGTAGCACCCGAATCAAACAATATTGTGGCAGGGTGGGAATTTGCAGAAAATGTACCGATCACCACATCAGGTGCTTCCTGTGCTTGCTCCAAAGTCACATGATTGACATGTCCAGGTGGGTTCTGCTGCTTCTTTGGGCAACTGTTGGAGTAATGTCCCCATTCTCCACACTTGTAGCATTGAACTCCTGCAGCATTGTTCTGGCCCTTGTTACCTCCTGATTGATTCTTGGGGGTTGACCATTGGGATGGTTAGCTGGAGCTGAAGGGCGAGGGGGTTGCATCTGCTGGCGAGGTGGTTGCATTGGCTGGCGTGGAGGCTGTTGTTGCTGGCGCATTAGCTGATTGTAGGGAGTGGGTGGTCTGTAGTTGGAGTTTGGAAATCTCTGTCCCGAGTAGTTCATAGGATGAGTCATTTGGTTTGCAGGCTGAGGGTTGAGACGAGGGCGTACATTGCTGCTAGAGGCATGGCTTAGAGCTAACTTCCTCTTCCTTTCATCATCATCCAGTTGCTTTTTAGTCCTCTCCACCTCAAAAGCTTTGTCAACCAACTTCTGAAAGTCGTTGTAGTCACTAGAAGACATGGCAAACCTCAACTCCTTATCCAATCCATTCTTGAAACGGAATTGTTTCTTGGAGTCAGTATCCACATCGGTTGGGGCATAGCGGGATAACTGGGTGAATGCATTCAAGTAGGCCCTCATAGTCATACGACCTTGCTTTAACATAAGGAATTCTTCACGTCTTGCTTGTATTTCTCCCTTAGGCACAAAGTGATTGCGTAAGTTGGTCCTGAATTCTTCCCAAGTAATGTTCTCTGAATCCTGGTGGGCTTCAGTGAAGGCAGGCCACCAGTCAGCTGCCGGTCCTTGGAGTTGATGGGAGGCTAATAATATCTTCTCTCTTCCTTCACAGTGTGTGAGCCTCAACTTGCTTTCCACCGTTCGAAGCCAATCATCGGCATCCGTTGGTTCAGTGACTGTGGCAAAGGTGGGTGGATGAGTGTTTAGGAAGTCCCTTAGAAAGGACCTGGGTGGAAAAGGTGGTGGTGGCGGAAGGTTGTAATGTGGTGGTGGTGGGGGTGGGGCTTGCTGCAGGTTGGTAACAATCTGGGTGAGGTTGTTGAGCAGTTGGGTATGAATGGCCATCATCTGCTGCATTTGCTGCGCTGTCGGGGCTCCTCGAGCACCCCTACCATTCCATCCTGGCACACCTCCAAGTCCTTCCTCTTGGGGCACAACACCCCATCCACGACCTCTACCTCTACCTCTTCCAGCCATCTGTATAGGGAATAATTGAAACTTTAGGACAAAAGATAAGATATAGAAGGGTACGCTATGGCAAATGGTCCCAACTACATGCATCAAGGGAAACATATATATAAAGCAAGCAAATTCATTAACTAACTAGTGCGGATGTGGACAAGATGCTAATGCATTCCACAACTCGCACGACACACTAACAAGCCTATATACAAATGACGTGGATGTGGATAGGATGCCGTAGCATTCCACAACTCACGTCGCACACACACACACACAACATAAAGCAAACTAATACAATACCATAGATAACACAACTCAATACTAGAGAGGGCGCAACTACACGCTCCTACATACTAAGGATAGGTGGTCTTGAGTCGTCCAACAAGGTAACAAGGCTATCCCTACTCGTCGGAGTCCTCCTCAGTCTCCTCCTCGGGATCCTCCTCCTCCGTGTCCTCCCCCGATCTCTCGGGCGAGTTATCACGACGATCCGGAGAGTTCAGGTCCCACAGCTCAACGTCCGAAGCGTACTGAGGAGAGTTAGGATCAGCTGCAGTGATCCTCGCGTAGCGTCGTCGAAGTCGCTCGTAGCTGTCAACCAGGTCCCTGCTATCCTGAAGCTCCTGCTGACAACGCTGGAGTCGTGAGGACAACTACACAATGTCGTCCACAAGCCTCTCTCTCTGAGAGTGGTGCAGAGGCCCCTCGACGTCACGTCCAGTGAAGTCGGCTGTGCCACTAGGGCGCTGAGGGGTGAAGGCGTGCTCTGTGCACCCGAGGCGGAACCTGTGGGCGTGACTCCAGTAGGTAGTCGCCTCCCACGTAGCATCCTCCTCAGCAGCACGCTGGGAGCTCCTCCAAGCCGGAGAGAAGTGTGAGTGCAGCAGCTCTGAGTCGTAGTAGACAGACAGCTGGGAAAACCACTCCAGTCTACCAGGAGAGGGTATAGAGACCCTGGTGGTGTGGTAGACGAAGCGGACACGGTACTCACGGTACCCCGCTGCCCGAAGAAGAGAGCGAAGACGGGCACGCATCCTCGGAACAACACGTCCAGAAGAGATCAGCACGGTCTCCCTCCTGGGTGTGTGAGGTGTGGAGCGGCTGGCTAGGGCGTGGTGAGGAACATGACCCCCATTCGACTTACGCGCCGTCTGCTTGGCGCACGCCATCTACAAACATTTGAAAAGAAGAGAGTGAGAACAATAATAAATAAATTAAGTTAGAATTAAAACAATAAGCACAACAAGATAAGAAGCACAAGGTTTGATATGGGAAGCACAAAGTTTTGGAAATACTATTTTATAAGAAAATAGTATAGTCCTTATTTTCGACCATTTTTAACTAGGCTTTCGTCCTACGGGCAACACGGCTCTGATACCACTTTGTCACGCCCGGTCATCATAAAGATGAACAGACGCTAACCACATATACGCCAGGGTCAGTTGAATCGTACATGCGTTGACGAAAGTGAAATACCATTACATAGCCATGTTCGAATACATAAATAGTCTTACAATATGACCCAAAAGTCTACAAATACACAACACAAACCTATATACAACATCTAAACAAATCACCAAGGCTTAACTACAGCGGAAGGCTAGATAGATGAGAACAGCTCCATCTCCACAGGCAGTCGCGCGAAGGATCGCCAGCCTAGCCCAAGTCCTCCGTGTTGACGAAGAAGTCTTCTGGTGCCGCTTCTTCTTCATATTCTAAGGGAAAAGTAAACGCTTGAGTACATAGAGTACTCAGCAAGTGTAGGAAGAGGATGACATGATTGGCTAAAGCAAGGGAAGGTGTAGGGATCGAATGCCCAAGAGGGGGGGGGGGGTGAATTGGGCTACTTCAAATTTTAAGTCAATTTAAAGCTTAAGTGAAATCTAATCCTCTAAGCAAGCCAACAGTGCAATTAAGAGAATTAAGTGCGGAATTGAGAATTGCGTAATCGTAAAGGAGTAGGGAGGAGGAATGCAAACGCTCGAAGACACGGGGACACGTCGATTTTTCCCGTGGTTCGGTGAGATCACTAGGATCCACCTACGTCCACGTTGTGGCACCCACCTAAGGGTATTGCCACTCCCAAGTCACCGAGACGAGGGAATCCACTAACTTCCTCCGTTTGCCATCCTTGGCAAGGTGGAGCTCAAGCCTTGTACAACTTCGATCCTCCGGGCTTCCACAATGGTCTCGGCAAGCTCCGGAGCGATCTCTTCACTCTCCTCTTGATACAAGGTGAGTGCAATCACCAAGAATGCACTTTCTCACGGCTCTCCCTACTCTAGAGTCTCCACTCACCCAGAGAGGACGCACACAAGCTTAACTCTAAGAGGAACTAGCCTATATCTTGAGGTGTGAAAGGGTTACAAGAGTGTGAAAATGAGTATTCTAAGTCTTGGACACTTGGGGAATGTGTAGTGGTGCTCTTGTTGTTCAGCCGCCCTGAAATGACTGGTGGGAGGGGGTTAAATACTCAGCCCAACCGAATTAGCCGTTGGAAAAGTGGGCTGATTACTTTTTCTGTGTACATCGGATGATCCGATGACCCCCTTTTATGAGCATCGGTCTAATTAGATTAGCTGACGTCATTCTGTCAGAAATGACCGTTATTAGACCGATGCTTCACCTCCTTCATCATCGGAGGATCCGATGAATAGATCTTCAGTCTGGTTGAGCTGATAATTTGCTTCTGTTGTAATCGACCGATGTGCATCTGCCTTCAACATCGGATGATCCGGTGTTCAGTCCTTCAGAACACTTCAGAAAATTTGCTTACTGTTGTATTCATCCGATGTTCACTTGATACACATCGGATAATCCGGTGTGTACTTCATTCTGAGGTCTTCTTCTTCTGTTGAGTCCAAATCGACCGATGCAGTCATTCTTCAGATCACCGGATGATCCGGTGTGTACAATTTGTTTCCTTCGAGTTGAGTTGGACTGATCTTTTGGATTTTGGACTTGTGACCTCTTGAACACTTGTTTGTATGGCTCTTCTGATGGATATGAAGCTTCTTGTGTTGCCAATTTTGATAAGGTTGCGTCGTTGTACGAGTTCCTCATTTGTTTCCGATTAACCCCTTAGGTTAGTTCGTTGAGGGGTCTCCTTTTGAATCCAATGAGCAGTAGATGACATTTATGAGTGATTGATCGACGTTTGATTCATTGTACATGAAACCTTGCATCCACAAACTCATTAGTGGTAATTAACGGTTGTCATTAATCACCGAAACCGTACCTCGTGGGGGCCTAGATGCTTTCAATCTCCCCCTTTTTGGTGATTGATGACAACACAACGAGTAGAGCATAAAAGTAATGGAATTTGAAACGCAAACGCAATGCTCATAAAGAAATGTAATCGGAACAACATGCAACACAAGGAGCTCGAAGGCTCAAACAGAGATCAAATGTAAATCATAAGAGTGAAGTAGCATACTGAATTACAAATAGTAGCAAATGATAACAATCAAGTCTCAAATAGAAGCAAATGATAACAATCAAGTCTCAAATAGAAGCAAATAACAAGTCTGAAAGCAAATAGATAACTAGCACTCCCCCTAAGCCCAAGACACTCCCCCTAACTCTAACTCTTCTCCCCCTTTGGCATCAAGACACCAAAAAGGGAAGAGGAGTACCTAGGACTCCGGAGCTCTCGGGGCGACGGTGAAGCGGACGACGTCGGCGGTGTCGGAGCTGCTCGAGGTAGACGTCGCCGGAGCTGGTGCTGGAGCGGGAGGAGCCGGAGGTGCTGACGTGGCTGGAGCTGGAGCTGCTGGAGGGTCAGCTGGAGCTGGAACTGCTGGTGGAGAACGCACGGCCGGGAGAGGCGAGAACTGGAACGGCACCGTCGAAGCCAGCAGTGGAGACATGCTGTAGCTCGGGATCGGCGACGCCGGTGCTGGAACTGAAGCTGGAGCCAGAGGAGGTGCTGCTGGAGACTGACTGAGACCGGTGTGCTGTGGTGGAAGGGCTACCCCGGTCTGCTGGTAGAGGTTGGTGATCAACACCAGGATACCCATCATCGCCTGCTGGGTCTGCTGCTGCTGGTCCAGTGTCCTCCGGTGCATCTGGTCCACCAGACTCGTGAACCGGTCCGTGTCCTCGCGCCTCTGGCGGGCCATCTCTAGCTGCATCTCTGTCTGCTGCCTCTGAAGCTCTGCGAGCCGCGCAGCCTGCTCTGCCCTGGCCTGCTCAGCAGCGAGCCTGTCCTGGCGCTGCTGCTCGATCATCTGCTGAAGAAGCGACGTCAGCTCAGACGGCTGCGTCACCTGTGCCTCGGACACAGGAGGTGGTGTCGGTGGCGGAGCAGCTGATCCTCCGGCCTCGGCGTCGTGCTGCCTCGGTGAAGGAGGAGGAGGAGGGAAGTACTCCTCGACACTGTCGTCTGTGTCGCTCTCGGACCAGACGTGCTGTAAGTCTCCACCTTGAGCTTCTGCCTCAGCCAGACGCTCATCTTCCTTCTCGAGGTCAGACCAATCCTCCTCAGTCAAGCGCGCCCTGACCTGGCGCTCAACTGGACGGCCAAGGCGGCGGTCTCCAGGAGCGGACGCACGGTAGTGACCGAAGCGGGTCACGCTCTCGTCAGCAAGTCGGGTCTGTGCTGAATGTCCTTCTGGCACCACCATAGAACAAATAAAGCTGATCCAGTGCCCATAGACCATCTGCCTCATCATGCCCACTCCATCTGTAATAACGTCCTCCATCTCGCAGATAATGATATCCACTATATCAAAGTCCATCCCGTTCATGATGTAGAACAGGAGGGTCTGCTGGAGACTCGTGAACCCCTCTAAGTAACCTGACCTCGGCAGGAGCGTGCGGCGCAAGGCGAGGTGCACAATGCGCGCAGCTGGGGTCAGGAGTGCTGGGGCTCTCGGCTGATCTGGAGAGAATGTGGGGCCAAACAAGGAGCGGATCTCGTCCAGCTGAGGTGCTACCCCTCCAGTAAGTGGCCTCCTCGGTGGATCTGCCTGCCCATAGACCTTCTCGTGTATGCTAGTGTCGTGCAGGTCCAAGCCAAGGATGTGCCCCAAAGTCTGCCTCGTGAGATGGTAGTGCTGACCATTGAACATGAAGGCAATTGATCTTCTGCCCTCTGAGATGTACAGGGTCGCGTAGAAGACACGGACCCATTCTTCCACATACGCACTTCTCTCATAGTCCAATAGCTCCACCAAGCCTCTGTATCGCTCAAAGAAGGGGCGGACACCAGTTTCTGCGGCCACTGCAAGCTGCCTCCAGTCCAGGTGGTTGTGCTGAAAGAGCTTGTGCCCCCGGCGCTTGTAGGTCTCATAGAGAGACGCCTGGGTGACAGTCCAGAAGCGACTGTCAACAAGCAGCTCTCGGGGCTGTGGGAACCACTCCTCAAGAAGAACACTCCATCTGAGCTTACGGAGTTGCTTCGCCTTCATCTTCCGGTAGTCCACAAGGCGAACTCCTTCACTGACCCGGACGGCCGTGTCCATCTCATTGATGGCCCACTCAATCTCCCTGTCCTCACGACGGTCGGCAGCCGTCGGTCTCGGACGAGGAGCAGCCTCGGTGTGACCCCCACGCGTCCGGGCTGAGCGCCGGCGGACGAGGGGCTCAACGGGCTCCTCTTCGGCGTCGGAGTCGTCGACCACTGGAGGCGGCCTCGGACGGGCCTCACGGATCCTCAAGGAACCCCCACGGCCGCGCTCACGCTCCTCGGCGGCGCGAGCGGCCATCAAGGCCTTCTTCTCATCCTTCGAAAGTTTCCGCTTTTTCGCGGCGGGCTCCGCGATAGCCTTGCCTTTGCCTTTGCGATCACGGGCCATCTTCAAGAAATTCGAGAGCAAGGGTTAGCGAAAAGATGACGGGAACAATGAAGGACGTCGCGCTGCACGGAACAAACCTCGTCGACGAAAAGACACGAGATCGATGAAAGGCGACGAACGACGACGATCGATGGCTCGGGCGAGAAACCCTAGCAGGGAGAACTGCCGGCGGTGGAGGCTGGTGAAGGAGGTGGTGGCGGCGACTAGAGGAGAAGCGGCGGCGGCGCCCTGGAGGGGCGGCGGCGGCGGCGCGTGGGGAGGCAGCGGCGGCGGTGCTGCGGGTGGAGCACGGCGGCGGCGGCGCGAGGGAAGGGCGGCGGCGCGCGGGAGAGGTGGCCGGCGGCGGTGGCGCGAGCAGGGGACGGCGGCGGCGCGTGGAGAGGCGGTGGTCGGCGACGGCGGGAGCACGGGGTGTCGGGGAGAGAAAGGGTCGGGCCGGCGCGCGGGTTTAAATAGTGGGGCCCAAACCCTAGCCGTTTTTCAAACACCGGATGGACCGATGATATATGCAGTGAACATCGGTCAATTGCAACAGTAAGGATATTCAAGAATTGCTGTCGACATCGGATGAACCGATGATTAGGGTTTTGAACATCGGTCGAATAGCACAGTAAGGGTGTTCAACCGAGTGATATTGACACCGGATGATCCGACGTTAGAGGGAGGTAGACATCGGTTGAATGGATCACAGCTCCAGAAGAGTGAACATCGGATGGACCGATGTTTTCCAGGATGAACGCGTCGGATCATTTGAGGTTCTGACAGAGTTGGGTTTTGAGGATTGAACACCTATTTGACCGATGAGAGATTGACAGGGGCATCGGATAATCCGATGACAACAGAACGAAAACATCCCATATATGTCCTTCGACCGAACAAACAATTGAGGAGAAACACATGTCTTAGGACTTTTTGGGCAACCCCTTACCCCTCAAGAAGCTAATATGCCAATAGCTTGGCTAGACCTTAACACAAACGGAACACCAAGAAAAAATGGAGGAAAAATATCCAAATAAAATGTAAGGCCCATGCTTTGTGAGGTAGAGTATGGAAACTTCTATCTCATTAAAGCATGTTCCTTTAGAATTTTTGCTCTTTCCACATCATATGAGTTGAGATATTGCATTTCAAACAAGTCTCCTTCTCATGATGTGGGTTCCCCTTTGTGACAATCTACCGTATGCAATGTCAAACAAGATAATGCAAAAAAAAATTAGATGAATGCAAGTCTATATGACAGGAATCATGCAAGGCATAAAATAAATCTATCTTGCCAAGATTAAACCTGCCAAAGGCTTACTCAGGGAAAACTATTTCTAGCTCGCCCCTATCCTTTGGGAGTTAGGCAAGACCTATATGACATGCAGCCTTACATGAACATGGCAATTTACATGACGTTAGATGCATCTAGCACATTTAACTCACTTCTAAGCCTAGAAAAAGTTTTCTCATCAAGTGGTTTGGTGAAGATATCCGCCAATTGTTCTTCGGACCTAACACCTTGCAAAGAGATTTCTCCCTTAGCCTCATGGTCCCGCAAGAAGTGATGGCGAATATCAATGTGCTTAGTGCGGGAGTGTTGAACGGGGTTTCTAGCTATCTTAACCGCACTTTCATTGTCACAAAGGAGAGGCACACAACCAAACTTAATTCCAAAGTCCAAGAGGGTTTGCTTCATATATAGGATTTGGGCACAACATGCACCGGCCGCTATATACTCCGCCTCCGCGGTGGACAAAGCCACGGAATTTTGCTTCTTGCTCGACCAAGAAACTAGGGAACGCCCAAGTAAGTGGCAACCCCCGGAGGTACTCTTGCGGTCTACACGGCATCCGGCAAAGTCCGAATCCGAGTAACCTAAGAGATGAAAACTAGCGTTCTTGGGGTACCACAAACCTACACTTGGGGTATGCTTGAGATACCGAAGTATCCTAAAGACCGCCTTCTTGTGCGATTCTTTAGGTGCCGCTTGAAAGCGAGCACACAAGCACACACTAAACATAATATCGGGCCTAGATGCGGTAAGATATAGCAATGAACCAATCATGGAACGGTAATGAGATTGATCAATAGATTTACCGTCCATGTCCGCGTCGAGATGACAATTTGTCGCCATTGGAGTGCTTCTTGAGCTACAATCTCCCATCTCAAATTTCTTCAAGAGGTCCTTAGTGTACTTCTCTTGATGGATGAAGGTCCCCTCTTGAAGTTGCTTGATTTGAAATCCTAGGAAGAAGTTGAGCTCTCCAATCATTGACATCTCGAATTCCCTAGACATCATTTTGCCAAACTCATGGCTAAGAGCTTTGTTAGTTGAGCCAAAAATAATATCATCGACATAAATTTGACAAAGAAATAAGTCTCCGTCGATGTCCTTGGTGAAGAGTGTAGTGTCCACCCTCCCAATCTTGAAACCTTGCATGACGAGGAAGTCCCTTAAGCGCTCGTACCATGCCCTTGGAGCTTGCTTGAGTCCATAGAGTGCTTTGTTTAGCCTATAGACATGGTTAGGGTTTCTTGGGTCCACAAACCCGGGAGGTTGCTCAACAAACACAAGTTCATTAATATAGCCATTGAGAAATGCACTCTTAACATCCATTTGATAAAGCATGATATTATGATGAGAAGCAAAAGCAAGGAGTATGCGGATAGCTTCTAACCGTGCTACCGGGGCGAATGTCTCCCCAAAATCCAAACCTTCAACTTGAGCAAATCCCTTCGCCACAAGCCTAGCTTTGTTGCGAACCACCACGCCATTCTCATCTTGCTTGTTGCGGTAGACCCACTTCGTTCCAATCACATTCTTGTCCTTGGGTCGCTCCTCCAACACCCAAACTTCATTGCGGGTGAAGTTGTTGAGTTCCTCTTGCATAGCCATCACCCAATTGGAGTCTTGGAGAGCTTCCTCAATGATTTTGGGTTCTACACACGACACAAAAGAGTAGTGCTCACAAAAAGATGCAACATGACGTGAACGAGTACTTACTCCCCGTGAAGGACTTCCAATGATTTGATCCATTGGATGTGCCTTGGAGATGCGCCCATGTCTCATCAACGGTTGTGAGTCACTTGGTGGTGGTGAAGCATCTTGCTCGTCTTGTGGTTGGACTTCATCTTGGACTTCATCTTCTTCTTGGTGTTGTGTGGCTTGTTGGTCTTGCATAGGCAATGGATCATCTTTGTCTTCTTCTTCATCCACTTGAGGCGCCATGGAGGTGTTGATGTTCGGACTTGAAGCTCCCCCTTGATCATGGCTCTCCTCAACTTCGGGCTTGATGTCTCCTATGGTCATGTTCTTCATAGCTTCTCGTAGAGGCTCATCATCTATATCATCATGACCAAAACTCTCCTCTTGGGAGCCATTAGTCTCATCAAACTCAACGTCACAACTTTCTTCAACTAACCCGGAGGTTTGGTTGAATACTCGATATGCCTTTGAGTTTGACGCATAACCAAGGAAAATACCAACATCGCACCTTCTTTCAAACTTACCAAGTCTTTTCTTGCGGTAGATATAGCACTTGCATCCGAAGACCCGGAAGTAGGAGATGTTGGGCTTTCTCCCAATGAGGAGCTCGTAGGGAGTCTTTTGGAGAAGTCGATGAAGGTAGACTCTATTTGCGGCATGGCATGCCGTGTTGATCGCTTCCGCCCAAAACTTCTCCGACGTCCCATAGTCATCAAGCATGGCTCTCGCGAGGGTGATTAGTGTCTTGTTCTTTCTCTCAACAACACCGTTTTGTTGAGGGGTGTATGTAGCCGAAAATTCGTGCTTGACTCCTTCACGGTCACACCACTCCCCAATATTGTAGTTCTTGAACTCGGTGCCGTTGTCACTCCGGACCTTGATGATGGGAAGTTGGAATTCCCGTTGAGCTCGTTTTGCAAAGGTCTTGAAGACTTCCGGGGTTTCACCCTTGTCACCTAAAAACAAAGTCCAAGCATAGCGAGAGTAATCATCAACAATAACGAGACAATAGAGATTACCGCCAAGGCTTTGGTAGGTGGACGGTCCGAAGAGGTCCATGTGAAGTAGTTCGAGCGGCTTGGAGGTAGACACCATTGTCTTCATCGGATGGTGCGAAGCCACTTGCTTCCCGGCTTGACATACGCTACATAGCTTGTTCTTTTCAAACGTCACGTCCTTTACGCCGGTCACCATCCCTAGCTTGAAGGACTTCTTGAGCTTGCTCATTCCTATGTGAGCAATCCTCCGATGCCATAGCCACCCCAAACTTGTCTTGGTGAAAAGACAAGTGGTTAGGCTTGCGCTCTTGTTGGAGAAGTCCACCAAATATAGATGACCATGCCTAAAGCCTTTGAATATTAGCTCTTTACTAGCTACACTAGACACCACAACACCATCTTTGTCAAATGTGCACGTTAGTCCAAGATCACAAAGTTGAGCAATAGAGAGCAAATTAAAGCTAAGAGACTTAACGTAAAGCACATTCGAAATGGACAAGTCATTAGAAATTGCAATTTTACCTAAACCAATTACCTTCCCCTTTGAGTTATCACCAAAGGTGACTTGTTCATGATTGCCGGGGTCTTCTATGGAGGTGAACATACCATCATTGCCGGTCATGTGTTGAGTGCACCCACTATCGAGTACCCAATGTTTTCCTCCGGCTTTGTAGTTCACCTACACACATGAAGTTAGTTTTTGAGTTTAGGAACCCAAGCCAACTTAGGTCCTTGTATGTGTGATACAAGTGATTTTGGGACCCAAAGTTGCTTGGGGAGCTTCCCCTTCATGCCCTTGATGTTTTTGCCAATGAACTTCGCCTTCACCTTTCCACCTACTTTGCTCAATAGATAGTGACAATCATTGAAAGTAGATGAATAGTTAGGAGGTAATTTTGGAGAAGGACGAGTGGGAAGAGGGCACTCCCTAGTGTGATGTCCGGTGACCTCACAATGTTGGCAATAGGATCCCACTTCCTTGATGAAGCTTGTCCTAAGCTCCGGTGAGGGCACCTTCCATTTGTTGGGCGTAGGGAAGGTCCCAAGTCCCCTCTTGTTGAAGCCTTTAGCTTGTTGGAAGAGGATCTCCTTGTGCTTGTCCTCTCCCTTGGAAAGTCTAGCCACACTAGTGCGGAGACTTTCGATCTCGTCCATTAGCTCCTTCTCCCTATTAGCTTTCAATGGCAAAGACTCATGCAAATTGTTAGTGGCATGTGAACTAGCGGGTGTTTTGCCATCAAGAGTTTCTTTCTTCAAGTTATTCAATTTTAGTTCCATTGCTTCATAGGAAAGACTAAGCGTCTCATGCTCTTGAACTAACTCGTTATTCTTAGCCAATAGTGCCGAGTTAGCTAAGTCAAGCTCATGGAACTCAAGCTTGATTTGAGCCTTCTCCTCCTCGATTTGCTTGACATGTGACTTGAGCGTTTCATGCTCATTAAGTATGGTGACATACTTGTCTTGCAAATCGAGGTTGGCACCCTCTAGCTTAGCGCGAGTTAGCTCAAGTGCCTTAACCTTAGCCTTTTCCCTTTTGATAATGGCATGATATTCATTAATCATAGATGCTAGTTCATCGGGAGAAAGTTCATCATCACTTGAGTCATCACATACCTTTGTGTTACCTTTCGCCATGAGGCACATAGGCGGTGGAGGAAGGGGTGAGTCATCCTTGTTGACGATAGCGAGGCTTGCCAAGTTTTCTTCCTCATCTTCACTATCATCACTTGTTTCTTCATCGGTGACCCACTCATTTGCTTCGCACATGAAGACCTTTTGAGGTCCTCTTCTCTTCTTAGGAAAGAGCTTGGTCTTCTTGCCTTTGTCAAGTTTCTTCTTTCCAAAGGTGCGCTTGGGCTTTGCATCTTCATCATCATCACTCTCTTCTAGCTTGCGATGCTTGCCCTTGTCCTTCCTCTTGTCCGGTCTTGGACAATCATATGATATGTGGCCTTGATCGCCACAATTGTAGCACGTCTTGTTTTCATCTCTCCTTGGCAAGAAGGCTTTCTTCTTGGGATCAAACGAGTATCCCTTCTTGGCAATCTTTGAGTTGAGACGTGAAAACTTCCTCATCATCAATGCAAGCTCATCATCATCATCATCTTCACTTGTAGCTTGTTCTTCCTCACTTGAGCTAGGCTCAACCACTTTCTTCTTCTTGGTATGTGTCTTCTTGGTTGAGGCCTTGAGAGCAATGGTCTTTGATGATGATGACTCCTCCATCATTCCAAGCACACTCATCTCATGAGCATGTATCTCTCCAATGAGCTCCGAAACCTCAATGTTGTCAAGTGACTCCTTTTGGAGCATTGAGTTGATGATGTTGTACTTGGGCTTGGGAAGTAGCATGAGGATCTTGCGGTTGATGAGTCCCTTGCCAAGAGAAGCAATGTCAAGAGCATTAATTTCCTCAATGAGTACATTTAAGCGAGAAAACATTTGATTAACATTCTCATGAGGAAGCATTTTAAAATCATCATACTTGGATTTAAGCAAGTGATATTTGAGCTCTTTGACACGAGAGGAACCCTCATGGATCTCAATCAAGCAAGCCCAAATTTCACAAGCTTTCTCCTTACTAGCAATTCTAGCAAATACATCTTGACTAATGCACTCATAAATAGCATTCCTAGCCTTAGCGTCCCATTTTAGTTGATCACCAATATATTCATGGTTGCCAAACCCCGCATGGGTCGCTTCCCACACTTCGGGAGAAATTGCCTCAAGGTAAGCGCGCATGCGTGCTTTCCAATAAGCAAAATTCTTGCCCTCGAAGGTAGGAACCGAACCCCCATTCTTGGCCATTTTTGCTCTCTAGCGGTGAAGCTAGAATGATCCAATGAGCAACCTCGCTCTGATACCAATTGTAGGGATCGAATGCCCAAGAGGGGGGGGGGTGAATTGGGCTACTTCAAATTTTAAGTCAATTTAAAGCTTAAGTGAAATCTAATCCTCTAAGCAAGCCAACAGTGCAATTAAGAGAATTAAGTGCGGAATTGAGAATTGCGTAATCGTAAAGGAGTAGGGAGGAGGAATGCAAACGCTCGAAGACACGGGGACACGTCGATTTTTCCCGTGGTTCGGTGAGATCACTAGGATCCACCTACGTCCACGTTGTGGCACCCACCTAAGGGTATTGCCACTCCCAAGTCACCGAGACGAGGGAATCCACTAACTTCCTCCGTTTGCCATCCTTGGCAAGGTGGAGCTCAAGCCTTGTACAACTTCGATCCTCCGGGCTTCCACAATGGTCTCGGCAAGCTCCGGAGCGATCTCTTCACTCTCCTCTTGATACAAGGTGAGTGCAATCACCAAGAATGCACTTTCTCACGGCTCTCCCTACTCTAGAGTCTCCACTCACCCAGAGAGGACGCACACAAGCTTAACTCTAAGAGGAACTAGCCTATATCTTGAGGTGTGAAAGGGTTACAAGAGTGTGAAAATGAGTATTCTAAGTCTTGGACACTTGGGGAATGTGTAGTGGTGCTCTTGTTGTTCAGCCGCCCTGAAATGACTGGTGGGAGGGGGTTAAATACTCAGCCCAACCGAATTAGCCGTTGGAAAAGTGGGCTGATTACTTTTTCTGTGTACATCGGATGATCCGATGACCCCCTTTTATGAGCATCGGTCTAATTAGATTAGCTGACGTCATTCTGTCAGAAATGACCGTTATTAGACCGATGCTTCACCTCCTTCATCATCGGAGGATCCGATGAATAGATCTTCAGTCTGGTTGAGCTGATAATTTGCTTCTGTTGTAATCGACCGATGTGCATCTGCCTTCAACATCGGATGATCCGGTGTTCAGTCCTTCAGAACACTTCAGAAAATTTGCTTACTGTTGTATTCATCCGATGTTCACTTGATACACATCGGATAATCCGGTGTGTACTTCATTCTGAGGTCTTCTTCTTCTGTTGAGTCCAAATCGACCGATGCAGTCATTCTTCAGATCACTGGATGATCCGGTGTGTACAATTTGTTTCCTTCGAGTTGAGTTGGACTGATCTTTTGGCTTTTGGACTTGTGACCTCTTGAACACTTGTTTGTATGGCTCTTCTGATGGATATGAAGCTTCTTGTGTTGCCAATTTTGATAAGGTTGCGTCGTTGTACGAGTTCCTCATTTGTTTCCGATTAACCCCTTAGGTTAGTTCGTTGAGGGGTCTCCTTTTGAATCCAATGAGCAGTAGATGACATTTATGAGTGATTGATCGACGTTTGATTCATTGTACATGAAACCTTGCATCCACAAACTCATTAGTGGTAATTAACGGTTGTCATTAATCACCGAAACCGTACCTCGTGGGGGCCTAGATGCTTTCAGAAGGTCAATTATGGCTTAAGCACTATGCTTAGAATCTAACCTTAGCTTTAAATTATCAATATCATAATTCAAGAAGTAATTCAACACATAACTGAAGATGATGAATGTAACTTGAATCATAAATAACCACCATTTCGCAACCATAAGCTAATTATGAACTGGCCCCAAGCTGCTCTTGTCCGTGAGCACGGCTGTCATGACAGTTTTACCAAATCTCTGCAGAGAGTGTACCGTTTCCCCACAAGCAGTGATTTCATCCCCTGTTGCCAGGTGGACTAAGTGAACATCCTGAATGCCGGTGGTAGCTAACCACATTACACACTTCCTTTGGTGTGAGTCCAGGAGATCACTACATGGTCTTTACAAAGGTACTCCCGACTAGTGCTAGCCCTCTAAGGTTTCCACCACCGAGGATTCCCAGAAGAACCCTCCGCCTCAGAGCCCCCTCTTGAGCCTTGCGGTTCCCAGAGCAGTACCCCTGCCTCATTCCCCGCACCATCCAACTTCTAGCATTTCATTGGGAGAAACCTAATTAATTGACCAAGCTACCCCATCTCAGTCTCGTGGTGGTACTATAGAGCTTAGTGGCTTCCTCCATAAACCGGTCCTTAGAATCCGGTGGTACCATACCAAATCCCGGATCTCGTGCAAACTGCACCATACCGAATCTATCCAACCACCAGATTCCTATCCACTACCATTGTGTATCCACCACAATTAAAGTGATCATAAGTTTAACATGTAATAATTGTATGAAAACCCATTCCCAATGTCTAAGCATGGCTAAGCATAATTAATTACCTATCTACTTCCCAACCCACATCAGGAGACAAGGAATTATATGGAATAGGGCATGAAACATGAAATAGGACATCAATTTAATTAGCATGCATCTAACTAAAATCCTAAAATTGGTACAAGATGGTCAAGGGCACTTGCCTTCATCGAAGACTTGGTTGTTGGTGAAGTCTTGGTCTTTGAGATTGAAATTGGGGTCGTAGCACGACTCTAAATATATTGCCCAAGCATGGCAAAGAGAAATAAAGGCTAAAATAAGTAAATAGCACACAACACATGGCATCAAACATACACATAGGCATACAACTCTTTACTAAAGCGTCCCTACGAGGTATTTATTATTTTACATAGCCAAGATATGCATTTTATATTTATCTCACATTTTTAGGATTTATTTATGGCCCAAAATCATTTTTATTGAATTTTCTATGGCCAAAATGTATTTTAAACATCTTTAATAAATTTTCCATGGTCAAAATATATTTTATTTGAACTCTACAAATTAAGTACAGCATAAAAACATTTTTATACAAATTTTCCTACTGTTTTTATATTTATTCACCATTTTGTCTATTTTCTACATATTAAATACACCTATAAACAATATTCAGCAATTAAATAAAAGTCCAGGGACTGAATAATAAGTTTCCTACACTGTACAGGGGCTAAATCTACAATTCTATAAATTTCCAGGGGTGAAATTGACTATTTAACTGATTAAATACAATTCCAGAGAGTCCAAGGGCTAGATTGTGAATTCTGGGGGCTAGATCCGAATTCCAGCAAAGGTCCAGGGGGTAGCTGGTGAGTTTCCAGGGGCTGCGGTGTAAAAGAGACGGCGGGAAAAGGGGATTTGAATGTGGGCCGTTGGATCTGAAGTGAACGCACGAGATTTAAATAACTGAAATGTTATGCAGATCTAATCCTAGCCGTTCGGTCGAAACCGACATCCGGGAGGCAGCCACGTCGCCTCTGGCGACGCTGGACGCATGCACGTGGCAGCGCACGATGCCCGCGGCGGTGATCTCGCCGGAGTTGGCCGGATCGGCCCAAACCTCGACCAAACTATGCGCACTATACACCAAACGAAAGAAGAGAGGATGGGGAGCATACCTAGGGGGTTCGCGAGGTCCGAAATTGGCCGGAGAGTAGTCGGCGACGAGAGGTGGCGGCGGTTGGCGTCGGCACTCGTCAACTCCGGTGAAACCACGGCGATCTCGCTGTGCAACCTTGTCCGGCGGGCTCCTGACGACACGGCGAAAAGGTTAGAGCGAGGGGGGAGAGCAAGGCGGCCGCCAGTTAGCCGGGAACAGAGGCGACAAACCTTGGCGATGTGCGGCTAGGTTTGAGTGCGGGGAAGAGAAAAGAGAGGGGGAGAGGGGAATTTTATGGAGGGGATGAGTGCGGCGGTTGCTGGCACGCGTGAGGGAGGTTTCCCCGGGGTGATTGTGTGCGCGGGGCGACGGTTGGAGGGGGGTGCGGCGTGAGCGCGGCGTGGGAAAGAGGGGGGGTGACGGTTACTCCCTGGGAGGGATGACAGGCGGGCCCCGCCCGGCAGAGGGAGAAGAGAGGGAGTGGGGAAGGTTGGGCCGCGGGAGAGGGGAGGGGAAAGGTGGGCTGGGGTGGGTTTTGGCCCAACAGGGGGTTTCTTTTGTTTTTTTCTTTTTCTTTTTCCTTTCTTTTCTTTTGATTTGAATTTAAATTCAAATTTAAATCATTTGCTACACGTTTGAACTTCAAAAATTCACACGAAAATGCAACACACAAAGCACTATAGTTTGATCAAATTTTGTTACATGAAATATGGGTGTTACACAACATTTTTATGGCCCTTGCGATACATGATTCTGAAGGATAAGCCCATTAACTTGGCCATGGTGCGCTTCTGCAAATCAGTGTGTAACCTCTAGCTGTCAAGAATCGTGAGCTGCGGTGATCTGTTTTGATAATGAACTCTCCTCTTTGCAAGTATTGTCGCCAGCGTTCCACTGCCATCAGCAGGGCAAGGAACTCTTTGCCACAGATTGAGAGTGACTTGTTCCTTTCACTTAAGGGCTTGCTCAGATATGCCAATGGGCATCCCTCTTGCTTTTAGACGGCACCGATCCCATGATCACACGCATCCATTTCCACCAGAAAGGGCACTAGAAAATTGGGCAGCGCTAAAATGGGTGTACTGGTCATGGCCCTCTTGAGTTCCACAAATGCCTTGTCTGCATCAGCCAGCCACAAGAAGAACTTCTTCTTCAATATATTGGTAAGTAGTTTAGCGATCATACCATATCTGTCGAAGTGTGGACTAGGACACTTCCCCTGATACTACTAAGGAGTAGTCTGCGGAGGTTCGTATTTGGTTGGGGCGCGAGTCAAGATCAGGGACAAGAGGTGAACACCTAGAGTTTTACGTGGTTCAGGCCGCCTGAGCATAATACCCTACTCCACGGGGTGTGTGTTGATTATATGAATATAGTTGGGCTTTGGTGCGTATAAGATTAGTTGTCCTTCTACCGTGCAATGCAACCCTTTTATATGCCAAGGACTAGCTGTTATAGGATGTGCCTAGCCCGACAGGTGGCCCCAGCTGTAATCACTGCCCTATACATGTTCTATGGTGTTAAGGGTGATTAATAGCATGATAACGCGTCTTAATAGCAGCGTTATCCGTCTTGATAGCCTTCTGATTATGCGTCATTAATCTAGTATTAATGACGTGTTAACTAGGTCTTGTAACGGCCAATTGATGGCCCTTGAATGTCCAAGCCATTGGAGGTACCGCTGTCTTCTCGTTGCATACTTAGGTCCGGGTGAGTGACATGTGGCAGCTCCAGAGATTCCCTCTATTGGGGGATAGGTCTGGTGCTACTGGACATGTGG
The DNA here is from genome assembly GCA_036927565.1 of Tuctoria greenei. NCBI lineage: Eukaryota > Viridiplantae > Streptophyta > Magnoliopsida > Poales > Poaceae > Tuctoria > Tuctoria greenei. The sequence goes on from JAYESD010000006.1 coordinate 125,428,826, forward strand.
CAATGTCGAAGCTTCCCTCTACTGGGGGATAAGTCTGTTGCTACTGGACATGTGACAGTGCCAGAGCTTCCCTGTGGAGGGAGGTAGGTCCGACCCTGCAGGACACGTGGCAGCACTGGAGCTACCCAAACAAGAGAGGCATGTCCGGCCCTTATGGACACGTGGCAACACCGGAGCCACCCTAATGAGGGAGGCACGTCTGATACCGCGAGACGTGTATCCCCTTCGGACATCAATCACTTGGATATAGGAACTCCATGGCTTTGTTTATGGTACCAAGGGGTACCTGGTACGCAGGGTACCGACAGTGGCCCCTGGGCCCACCTTAGGAAGAGGTTATGCTACCGGAGGTGGGGCCATCATCAACTTCCGTGTTGCTACTTCAAAGTCTTTTCTTGGGTGGTTGAAATGACGGCATGCAGTTATGCCATCGCCACGCGACCCTTCTCGATATGGTGAGTGGGATCCCTGTGTGCGGATCTAACGCAATTGAAGGTTGTTGGTTCCCAATACTAAGTTCGTATCGATTCCCAGCGTAATCTTTGTATCCCTATTAGACTGCCGCCCTCGGCCTTCCAACTTCCCATCATGACAACAGTTCACCTGGTGCGGCTTTTTAACAAAGTGGGCCCGGGCCCCCTTGTCATTGACGAGGTTATCTGTGATTCGGGTCCAGATGTAATTTCTATCCAAGCGTTGCGGAGGCTTACTAAAGGGAGAAAGTTTGCACGGGAAGAGAACTCCTTACACTTTCATTTGATCTTACGCTTAGAGCTCTTCGCCCTTGCAACACTTTTTCCGCTTCTGCACCACTTGCGGTGATGGAGTTAGGACTTCCCCGAAGCAGGATCAAGAACGACACCAAGTTGTCGAGAGTCCGCACCTACATGGGGTGGTCGAGTGATTCCTTCAACAACTCGATTCGCTTCAGCAAGCTCCCCTTCAAGAAGGAAAGCGCCGACGAGATTGTGTATTTGTCGGCGTTTGCTATTGTGGGGCTCATCTCGCCGTTTTCTAGCTTCTTGATGATGCTGCTAGACTTCTACGGGTTGCAGCTCCACCACCTCGGCCCCCACAACTTCTTGTTGGTGGTGAAATTCATCCATTTTTGCGAGATGTGGGTGGGTGTGCCGCCCTGCATCGATCTCTTCCAGGCCTCCACACAATCGGCAAAGCAAATGAGTTCCTTGGCTTCTACTACTTCGTGAAGCGCAAGAATTTTCCCTTCAAGTACTTGAAAACATTTCCTTATGGGAAGTGGGATGGCTGGAAGAAGGATTGGGTATTCGTTAGGGTGGATCGTCACGACAGGATGGAGCTACCTAGAGGTCTTCCCACCACTGACACCGATGCCTAGGAGGTGCTACCGAAGCTATTGGAGGAGTACAACCTGATCTTGTCAAGGATCCGGAGTTGCGTGGAAGGAGGGGTGACTCCCTTAATTGTGATTGCAAACTTCCTGACCAACCGGTGGGCTCCGCTGAAGAAGAAGGAATGGCCTGCATGGGCATTCAGTGGAGAGATGGACCCATACTGGATTGATGTTGATGTCGGGTCAAAATTTGGATCAAAATGCTTTGAAGATTCTTCTCCAAAAATTGCACCACGGAACCATCAATCCCAATGACTTGACACCTCCAGCGGAGTTTTTGCCCCAGAACATGGTTCCGGAGTTCAGAAGAAAGCTGCGGAAGAAGATGACAGTGCTTGACGATGTAGGCATTGTGGAGAGGCGTCGGAGCACTCATCCAGCAGGGATCGTGATTCCCGGAGCTCCTTTCCCACATGAAGGTTCCAGATCTGCGCCAGTCAGCGGCAAAGGAAAAGGTCCTGCAACTCCATATTCTAAAGAGTCGACCTCAAGGCGAGGCAAGGGGAAAGATCCCACCATCATCTCGAGTCGCAAGCAGAAGTTGGCTAGAAGCAACGGGAGCTATGTGAGGGACGCTCCGAGAGAAGCGACCCCTTATCCTCGGTTGAAGTCTCTGCTGGTTGTGCCTCCAGCTCCGGCAAATCCTTTGGATCCAATGTCCACATAGGGCGCTGGGTCTCGCAAGTCGACTCCGGGCCCGGTACCAATAGAGGGCTCTAGGTCCAGAGTAAATCGCTCGACAACGAAGGTAAAAGTTGAGGCAACGCCGCCGGCTGCCTCAACGCCTGGTACGGAGCCTGGAGCTTCCGCCACACCGATGATGGCGGGCTTTGACTCCAAGCGTCCAAAGAAAAAGATCTGTGCCGATTGGAGCGGCAATGTCCCTAGGTAAGGGTCGGCTCTTTAGCTTATGTCTTGATTTTGTTTCTTTCTTTTTCTTGAATTCTCTATCCTCTATTTTCAAAGTGTCGAGGGCTTCTACTTTAGCACCCGCCAGTGCCTCAGCCCCAGAGGCTGCAACGTCTGGAGCCTCCACTATGTTGACAGCTCCTCCAATGGTTGAGACAATCAACCCCGTAGCTCTGGTGCCCACTAGCACCGAGAAGAGCTCAGTATCGGCGGTGGAATAAGATGTCGCGGTAGTGCCGGAGCAAGCTTCAACTGCTCCAGAACCAGCTCTAGAGGTACCAGAGCCAGTGCTGGAGCCTTCGGAACCAACATTTGAGGTAGCAACTCCGGAGGTATCAGCGCCAGTGCTGGAGGTTTTGTAAGCTATAGTGGAAGCTCCGACACTAGCTCCTAAGGAAACATCACCATGAGTTGAGGATATGGTTGCGGGACCTTCCTCGTCTGTGCAGATGACTGAAGATCCGGCGACGGGACCTTCCTCATCCGCGCTGGAGGTGGATGAACTTCCAGAAATCAGCCCCGCCGACATCGAGCTGTTGGAGTCCATGCTCGTGCCATGGGCTCCGACGACTATTCTAGAAGACCTGGAGGAACCGGAGGACGGCCCCCAAGCATGTCCGGAGCCAATCCCTATGGCGTTCTCAATTGACAATGTCTGCTCCAGCTTCCGATAGGTCCATCTTGCCTTCCACTACGAGCGGAGGTCTCTTGAAGAAGAGCGCGCCATGCTAGGGCGTTGGCGCCAAAAGCTCTACTTTGAGACGAAGCTGACGCAGTCGCGGCTCGCAGATCAGAAGGAGTGGGTGGCGTCAAAGAAGGCCTGGCACTCTCGCCTGAACAAGGCACTGGATGAACGAGAGGCCGCTATAAAGGCCCTCAACAAGAAGACTCAGGAGATCTACAAGCACACAGAGGGCCCGTGAAATAGCCGACAACCTTTAGGAGAGTCTCAAAGTGCTGGGATGAACTTGAGAATAAGGAGGTTAACCTCCAAGAGAAAGAATATAAGATCCAGCAGAGGGAGGATGAACTCTCCTAGAAGATGGCATGCGGCAAGCAGGACTTGGCTGACCGCATGGAAGAACTCAAGTCCTGATGCGAACAAGAGAAGCATCAATTGTAGCTGGTAGGAGAAGGAGTCAACAAAAGAGAAAGTGTTGTCTCTGCTAGGGAGGACAAGATGAAGGTGCGGGAGAAGGACCTTGCGGATAGGTGAGGTCGCATACACCTCCGAGAAGCATATCGCTGACCAAGAGAAGTTTCTAGATGAACGGATCCAGCAACACGCCAAGGAGGTCGAGCATTTCTCAAAGGAGGGTTCTGCGGAGCTCTCTTCTACAAGGAAGTCACTAGAGGAGCTCTGAAGCCCAAGAGAGATTAAGTCCCAGTAGGTCTGGGACTTCCTCGGGCGAGCGAATGAATCTCTAGTACTTTTTGGATTTAGTCTGGTCTGACCAGTTGATCCGGAGTCAAAGATGGACAAGGCACTAGTGGCGCTAAACTCCACCTGTTGTAAGCTCGATGCACTGGGAGACGTGGTCGTCGAGCATCTCGAGACTGAGGGGAAGTCTCTGGCTAGGAACATCGGGGAATACGTTTTGATGTCTTTCTGAAGCTGAGACCCCTCAATGTCTCTAGCTCTAGTAGTCGAAGGACCCATCACCGAGGAGGAGGAAGCTGCCAGGGCCAACGTCCAAGAAGCCGCTGGGAAAGTTGCTTCATTCTTCTGAGGGACTCCAGTAGCTAGAACCTTTATTTTTGTTCCTTCACCTTGTAAATATCCGCCTTTGAATGAATTAAATCCTTTTGAATTCCATTTTCATCTTCAATACATTGCCCTTTATATTGTTGGCTCCATAGTAGATGTGTTCAGTTGATTATGGACATCTACCATGAGGATTTTGACAATGTCTTGAAAACTTGTTTGTTATGGACTCATAGGCAATATGATAGCTCTGAGGTCTGAGTCTTGCTTCCGAAATCTCCAAGGACCCTTTGTTACGTTGATGGTGGGCCCCTTGGGAGTTGTCGGAGCTATGTTTGCTTCGACGACGCCTATTGTCAATGCGTGAAACGTTAATGACGGGCCCCCTAGGGGTTGTCGGAGCTATATTTGCTTTGATGGTGCCACTGTCAATGCGTGAAACATCAACAGTGGGCCCCCCTGGGGGTTGCCGGAGCTTAGTGCTCCAACACCATCCACCATCGTCCTACTGATTGCCATCAATTGTTCATTTTTCGTGCGCATAAGAGACAAGAAAAGTAGTAAAATTTGTCTTCTTGTCTATAGCTTGTTTGCGACATATTATCCTTCTCTGAACTTTAGATCCTAAAAAACTCACTTTGACAACATAAGTATACTGACTAAACTTCCTCAGATCTGAATGCTTTTCGGACCCGCCTTATTAAGACCCACCATAATTGGTAGAGTGGCGTACTTAGGGTGCTTGACCAGGCTAAGTCGATAACGCACTCCGGAACAATCATTGGCTTTGGTTTTTAGCGAGTAGGCCATCTAGCAATACCAAGATCCGATAGAAGATTACCAATAAAACTTATATATCACATGAATCTCTTAGACTAAATTTCAAAATGATTGCACAATGTTGCCATTGACAAGAAGGTAAAAAGTGATGAATATAATGAGCTTGCGCAAAATAAAGGCACGTAGGACATGCTTGCACAAATGTATTTCATTATAGGTCTGAATAACAGGGGAGACAAGGACACACTTAAAGTACAAGACCAATTTAAGTGTGTTATTCATCTTGTTCTAACCCAGGGAAGGTAAAGACACACCTAAAGTACATGACCGAGTTAAGTGTGCTTTTGATCTACGACCCTCCCGACTTTGTTCATAGACTCTATAAGGTACATTTGACGCAAATACAGATTCACCTCTGTGTAACTAAGTGTAGAACTTACGAAGGTGCTCAATGTACCAAGGATTGGGAAGTGGTATCCCATCCACTGTTGCCAAGCAGATGCATCCGGGACGAGAAACTTTGATGACTCGAAAGAGACCTTCCCAACTAAGGGAAAGTTTGTTCATCCTTTCTCGAGTAAGTATTCGCTGCAGCACCAGATCGTCTTCCCCCAACTGTCGGTTGCGCACATACCTTTGTTGATAGCGCTGGAGCGCCTGACGGTAGCGCGCATTTTGGACAACTTCTTGGCACCTTGCCTCGTTGATAGGGTCTAGGTATTCACGTCGGAGTTGGTCCTGTGTGGCTTCATCGAAGGATGGGACCTAGAGAGAACCCATGGTGATCTTCGGAGAAAGGACTGCTTCAGCTCCTACACCAAGAAGAATGGTGTATCTCTTGTATCTTGGCTCGATGTAGTTCAACTCGCCCACAATGCAAACAGAAGCTCTTCTATCCAGTTGAAGCCATGTTTCTTCAAGCGCTCATAAATGCGCGTCTTGAGTCCGCTTAGTATTTCTACGTTTGCTCTCTCAGCTTGAGCATTGCTTGCCGGATGAGCTACTGATGTGTAGCTGACTTGTATGCTGAGTTTTTCGCAGTACTCTTGAAAAGTTGCACTTATGAATTGGTTTCTGTTGTCAGTGATGGCTCTAGATGGAACTCCAAATCTGTAGACAATGGACTTCAAGAATTTGATGGTTGATTGCTTGTTGATAATCACAACTAGGTTGCTTCCTGCCATTTCCTGAACTTGTCGATCGCGACATATAAAAACCGATAACCTCGGATGGCTTTTGGGAACTGTCCCCCACATAGCGAATGACCACGTGGGAGGAATCTTCTGCAGTAACTGCGCCGCTGTGTGAATCTGCTTCGCGTGGAACTGGCACGCTTCACACTTCTTGACAAGCTCTACTGCATCCTGGAGTGTTGTAGGCCAACAAAAACCATGTTGAAAGGCCTTACTGACCAGCGCGCGGAATGACGCATGGTTCCCTCACTCGCCTCCATGGATCTCTGCGAGGAGCTCGCAACCTTCTTTCCGAGAAATACAGTGCATTAGAATTCTGTTGGTGCCACATCAGTAGAGATCCCCTTCTACCAACGTATATCTTTTAGCCAACCTGACAATTCGCTCAGCGGATACACCATCTTCAGGAAGGATGTTGTCTTTCAAGTAGTCCCGGACCTCCGAGATCCATGCATCGGGACTAACTTGAGCTTCTAGATCTTACACGCTTTATTACTCTGAGCTTCTTGTAGTATCTTGGATCCTTGGTGGGTGCCATGGTAACAGGGCCATCGGGACCGCCAGTTTTGGGGTGCTGGTCTCGCCCCCTTCACTTAGTTCGGCGGGCTGAGGGGCAGGTGCTGGTAATATCCTGACAAAAAACCCGTTGGGAGCTTGAGCCCCGGTTGAAGCCTTTGTCGGGAGGTCATCAGCTTCTGCATTGTTGAGACGCTGAACACGGCGGAGATTGAGGACATGGAAGTCCTTCTGCAACTTTTGGACTTCAATTATATAAGCAGCAAGCTGGTGTTATTGCAACTGCATTCACCTTTGACTTGCTTGATGATGAGTTGTGAGTCACCCTTCACCAGGAGCTGTTGGATGTCATATGATAGCGCCACCTTGAGTCTGAAAATGAGAGCTTCATATTATGCCATGTTGTTGGTTGCCTTGAAGTCGAGGAGCACCATGTACTTGACCTCCTCCCCGGTCGGAGCGAGAAGAAGGATTCCAGTTTCGGCCCCTTACCTCTGCACGGAGCCGTCGAAGTAGAGAGTCCAGTGAGGCTTAGTGAAGAAGGTGTCCACTCTGCCACAAAGTCAGCCAGCACTTGACTCTTGATTGCATGTCGAGGCAGGAATTCGAAATTAAATTCTGCCAGTTTTGCTGCCCACTTGGCGATATTTCCCGTAGAATTGGGATTATGTAAAATTGCTCGCAGTGTATAAGAAGTTACCACTGATATCTTGTGGGCTTGGAAGTAATGATGAAGCTTCCTCAAGGCTATAAGGACTGCAAACAGTAGCTTATGCACCTCAATGTACCGAGTCTTGGCGTCATGAAGTACTTTGCTGATGAAGTACACCGGCCTCTGGGCAGTCCGGACCCTCCCGAAGGGGTCCGAAGCTTCTTCTTCATCAACCCAGACCCTCCCGGAGGGGTTCGGATCTCCTTCTTGAGTAGGTACTCTCTTGGATGAGGGAAGTTGATCCACAAGCATCTTGACTTTAGGATCCGTGCCTGGGGGCTGGGACCCAGACTTGCCTTCAGGTAGCTTCGGACCCTCCTGGAGGGGTCTAACTTCCTGAGTTGAAGATGTTTCTGGTCTCTCCGCAACCAGAACCATGCTAACAACCTTTGTAGTTGCAGCTATGTAAAGTAGAATAGGCTCACCAAGCTCTGGAGCTACCATAATTGGTAGTGTAGTGAGGAGCTGCTTGAGCTCTTAAAATGCTTTCTCTGCATTTTCAGACCAATGGAATGGTCTGGACTTCCTCAACAGCTTGAAGAAGGGAAGCACCCACTCTGCTAGTCTTGAATGAACCGGTTGAGCGAAGCTAGACACCTAGTTAGCTTCTGGACGTCCATGATATGGGCCGGAGGCCACATCTCTTCAATGGCTTTAATCTTCGCCGGATTTTCCTCACTTCCTCGGCGAGTCACCAAGAAACTAAGAAGCTTTCCGGAGCTAACCCCAAAGACACACTTGTCTGGGTTGAGCTTCGTGCGCGTCAGGTGCAGTTTGTCGAAGACGACTTGAAGATTGACCAGGAGTGAGTCCCGGTCCTTCACCTTGACGACATGTCATCGACGTAGACTTACACAAGGTCCCTAATAAGCTCCCCAAAAGTTTTGTGCATGGCTCACACAACATTTGAGGCGGCATTTTTAAGACCAAAAGGCATGGCAGTACAACAATACAACACGTCTACTATGATGAAGGTAGTATGCTCTTCATCTTCCTTAGACATTGGAATTCGATGGTATCCAGAATAAGCATCTAATAAACACAGTAATTCACACCCGGAGGTAGAATCCACTTTCTGGTCTATTCTATGTAGTGGAAAATGGTCTTTTGGGCATGCCTTATTCAGTGTGGTGTAGTCAATGCACATCCGAAGCTTCCCGTCGACCTTTGGTACAACAACTGGGTTTGCCAGCCATCATGGATGGTATACCTCCTGGATGAATCCAGCATCAAGCAGCTTTTTGACTTCCTGTCTGATGAAGTTCTACCGCTTAGCAGATTGCTTCCGGGACTTCTGCTGTATGGGCCGTGCGTCGAGATATATCTTCAGACGGTGCTTGATCACCTCCCTGGAGATCCCAGGTATTTGTGATGGTTGCAAAGCAAACACGTCGACATTTGCCCGTAGGAAAGTGACGAGCGCGAGTTCCTATTTGTCGATCAAACCTCCCGATATACCGGTGGTCTGAGCGGCATCAGAACTGATTTGGACGACTTTGACAGGAACGTTGGTGTCGCCGCATGGTTGCACACAATGTGCAGAGGATGAGCCGCGCTAGCGCGAACTCGGTGGTTGCCGAGTAGCTTGCTCCTTGCCGGATCCTTTCTCTAGCACTATTGCAAGCGAATTAAGTTCTTCCAGTGCAGTGACCCCAGCATTGCGATCCCCTCGGACTCGTAGGATGCCTGACGGAGTTGGCATATTCAACACGAGATAGCTGTAATGAACTACAACCATGGACCTATACTGGGCAGACCTACCTAGGATCGCGTTGAAGGGGAGGTTGATGTGTGCCACATCAAACACCAACTTCTAGGACCTATAGTTATCCTCTGTCTCGAAGGTCATGAGCAGAGTAACAAACCCAAGAGGCGTGATGGCTCCTAGACCTACTTCAGAGAACGACGTGATGGCTTGAGGTCCGAGAGGTTGAGTTGGAGCTTCACGAAATCCGCAAAGTTTAGGAGGTTGAGTGCCGCGCCTCCATCCACCAGGACATGATAGAGCTGAATATTATTGATAGTTAGGGAGACCATCATGGGCAATTGTCCAGCTCCCACCATGTTCATCGGGCAATACGAAGCATCGAAGGTGATGGAAATATCCATCCACTTCCGATGTGGCTCCGCCTTGGTAGTAGGAGCAACAACAGCCACCTCCCGATCCATAGTCTTCAGGATGCGCCGGGAGGTCATGTCCTAGGAACCTCCATGCATCATGTGGAGAGTCTTCTGATGCTCGTTGTCAGATATATCAGAGTCGTTGTCGACGATATTGTAGACCGCTTTTAACGCCTTCTTGGCATCTTGGAAGCCTAGGTCCTGATCATATGGAGCTTCATCGACTTTCTACTTCCCTTCCCACTAGCGAAAAGGGGTCTCGTCTTGGCGCTTGCTGTTGCGTTCATCAAGCCTCTTGACCTTGCGACAGTCATCAAGATTGTGAGTTGTCGATTTGTGGATCAGACACCACATCTTTTCACAGTCACCGTCTTCAGACAGTGGTTGACGTCGTTTGTCGGGGCATGGCCCCCGGCCAACTAGAGCTGCAGTAGCGATAGCGGCAGCAGTAGGTGTGCCGACAAGTGACTTCTTCTTACCACTTGACGTCTTCTTATTTTTTTTCCACTACCAGAGTGAAAGTGCATCTAGGATCCCCGTGGGTTTTGGATGATTGATGACGACAATTAAGTAACTAATGAGCTCAGTGATCTTAAGCACAGGTGTGGACTCAAGTGGAAACACAAACCCTCAAAAAGGAAAAGGATGAAAATAGTTGTGTTGACTCGAAAAGAAGAAACTAGGATTTCTAGCGTGTCGAGTTTAGAATAGACATATAAGTATGAGGATGTGTGTGTAAAGTGCATTGAGATCAAGTTGGGAGCTCAAAGCGGTTTAGAGATCAAAACCTATTGAGAGAAGAGTGTTAGAGTAGTCTGGCAGGAGTGGTCGGAGTAGTCCATGCTGGTGGTCGGACTAGTTCGCTCCTGGCTAGACTAGTCCGTTTTCAGGCGGACCACAAGGGTCTGACTGACTTCGGACTAGTCCGTAGTGGGACGGACTAGTCTGAGGTAGTCATGGAGTGGGTTTTCGGGACTAAGTCCCAAAACCACAGACTTGTCCGTTTTAGTCCGGACCAAGAGGTCCTAACTCAGATCGGACGAGTCCACTCTAGGGGCCGGACTAGTCTGTGGTCTCCAGACTAGTCCGTTTTCACATGGAACAAAAGGTTCTGTGTGAGATCGGACTAGTCCGTACTGGACCGAACTAGTCCGTTATGAAGTGACCATTTCAATTTGAAGTTTGGCGGGTAGAGTGACGATTGCCGCGCAGTGTGACAGCTGTCAGCGACGTCAGTGGTTCCAAAGGCCGGACTAGTGCGGTTCGTAGGCCGGACTAGTCTGCCCATCTGCTGAAGTCAACAGTATGGGCTGAGAACCTCTATAAATAGAGGACTCCTGGGTTCATTGGAACCGACCCTTGAGAACATTGAAACCCTAGCGCCGCCACAGCAAACTTTGACCCTCCAAAAGCCTCTTTCTTGCCTACCTTCCCTCTAAAACTAATTCTTGTGTGGATTTGGGTTTGGTGAGGTGAAGAAGAGGAAGAACACCGCTCTAGGCGCTTGATTTGATCTCTTGCACTTGTTGAATCTTTGTGATCTGTGGCTTGAGTTATTCTTTTTTATCTGTGATCATATTTGTGGTGGGAGCCTCAGATTGTGAGAAGCCCCAACGAATCTTGTATTCACCCTTGTGATAGTGGAGAACCAAGTTAGGCCCTTGTGGTAAACTTGGTGAGGGAAGGGTTGTCGAACCCGGTCCTTCGTGGACTCCTCAACGGGGATGTAGATCCTTGTATGGGATTGAACCTCGGGATAAAATCCTTGTGTCCCTTTTTTACTTCGCTTTCATTTATTGCACATTGCTTCTAGGGTTAGCTTTACCATTTTTGTTCAACACTCTTGTTTCATTGTGATCCTTAGCTTCATACTTACTACATAACCATTTAAGGTTTACTGAATCATCCTAACACTTTTCGCATCACGAAAATCCAACTAAAACTTGTTAGAAACCCTTTTTAGGTTTTCCCTGCAGGTGGACCGGACTAGTCCGCCCCTAGACCGGACTAGTCCACCCCCTTAAGTGCTAATCTTGTTTTATTAAGTCATTTCAGGTCAATTAGCCTATTCACCCCGCCTCTAGGCAACTTTCAATTGGTATCAGAGTGAGGACTCTCCCAAAGAGTCTAACAACTCAAAGAGAACATGGCCGGAGTGTGGTATGATGAAGTCTCGACCAATGAGGTCCAAGCAACCCAAGAGGAGATGTTTGTCTACCAAGAAAAACCGACGGATGACGAAGAGACTCGCCAGCTCAAGGCAAAACTTTGAGAGAAGATGAAGATTCCAAAGGTGGACACTTCAACCTCTACAACGGGTGGCACGACCAACTACAACCAACAAGGGTACAACTTTGAACGCCTTGTCTCCAACAACCACTACCTTTCCATCCCATTGGGGAAGCCTCCCCAATTCGATGGAACCGACTACGGGATGTGGAAGCACAACATGAAGATCCATCTCGTGTCACTCAACCCTTCTTTGTGGCAAATTGTGTTGACCGGGGTGCATATCCCGAAGAATGAAGAAGACATAACTCCGGAGCAAGCCGTGCTCCTTCACTGCAATGCCCAAGCGGCCGGAGTGATCATCTCGTCTCTCTCAAGAGATGAGTTCAACCGGGTAGATGGACTTGAGGTGGCCAAGGATATTTGGGACACCCTCAAGACAGCTCATGAAGGCAACCGAGTCATGAAGGAAGCAAATATTGAGCTCATTGAAGGAGAGCTCGGGAGGTTTGCCATTATGGATGGTGAATCTCCCCAGGAGATGTACAACCACCTAAAGCTGCTCATCAACAAGAGCAGATCTTATGGCTGCACCAAGTGGACGGACCACGAGGTGGTGAAGAGGATTATTCGAGCATTCATGCCTAGAAACGTCTCTCTTTGCTCCATGATATGAGAAAGCCTGAGGTTTGCTCAAATGACCCCGGAGGAGGTCCTAGGAAGGATCATCAACAATGACATCAAGGAGGAGGAGGCGCTCTTTTACAACGACCTCCAAAGGTTCACCACCACGAAGATGAAGGATGTTGCACTCAAAGCGACATCCTCCTCAAAAGAGCAAAAAGAAAATGATGAGGAGAGTCTCGACACCAATGAGGAAGAGGCCCACTTCATCAAAAAGTTCAAGAGGATGATGAGGAGAAGGAAAGGAGGATACAACCACGAGAGGAAGGGCAAGGAAAAAGCGAAGCCCAAAACAAAGAGAGCTTGCTGCAATTGTGGCGAGTACAATCACTTCAATGTAGATTGCCCACATGAAGAGGGCAAGAAGAAGAAGGAGGGCAAGCCCGAAGAAAAGAAATACTTCAAGAAGAAGAGGCCCTCCGGTCATGCTCACTTGGGCAAGGAATGTGACTCTAATGATGAGTCCTCCTCCGAAGACGAGGAGAAGGTGGCAACCATAGCCATCGGGAGGAGCTCCAAGGGAAGCAAGCTTTTCCCCAACCTCAACAACCACAAGCCAACTTGCCTCATGGTGAAAGAAGGAAGGAGAAAGGTTACTTCTCGCTCATCCTCCTGCATATCCTCTCATGATGAATTTGATAGTGCTAGTGAAAATGAACACATGTTTAAAGATATAAGTAAGAGCACTTTGCGTAGAATGAAATTGCTCTCGGATGAAATCTTTGAGAAGGAGGAGCTCATACATAGGCAAGAGGACATACTTATCCATGAAAGGAGAGATGTCAAGAGCTTATTCAGCTCCTTGAGATTGAGAGAGAGAAGAGCAAGGCATTAGAGCATGAACTTGCTCTGAGCAAGAAAACATGCTCAAGTCTTGAGGAGACAACCATTGGGTTCAAGGACGAACTTGGCAACTTGTCAAAAGTGAACAGGATCCTTGAAACTCATGTTGAGTCCCTCAAGACTAATGTAGCCTCTTCCTCCAAAAGCTCACCCTCCTCAAAGGTTGCATTCGAAACAATATCCACATGCAAATGTTCTAACTTTATTCTTAAATTAAAGGATGAGCTTAAGTTGACTCAAGACAAACAAGCACCTAAGGGTGGCATCTTTGACAAAGAGAAGGTGGCGTATGCACGAAGTGCATACACCAACACAAGATCTCCCTATGTCAAAGATGGTCTTGGTTATACTAGAGGCGGAAAGCAAAATGCTAAAACCTCCAAGTATGGCAAAGACTTGATTGTCTTTGTCAAGGGAAGCACATCCCCAATTAAAATTGGGAAGAACATTCCAACTAGCAACAATATGCCTAAAACTGAACCACATCCTCTCTTTCATGATTTTGATGCATCTTATGTTCTAATGAGGAACAAGTATGGCAAAGTCTTTGCTAAGTATGTTGGGCCACTCCGCAAGAGCCCCAAGCCTTGCTTGTGGGTGCCGAAGTGCCTCACTACTAACGTCAAAGGACCCAACTCCGCTTGGGTACCTAAAGGGAAGGCATAATCTTGTTTTGTAGGCATACTCCTCCGGTGGATCCAAATGGGTGCTCGATAGTGGATGCACCAACCACATGACCGGAAAGAAAGATGTTCGTGGAGTATGAAGAAAATGATGATCCAAGTGAAGGGATCTTCTTCGGGGACAATAGCCAAGGGAAAATCCTTGGCTCCGGTAAAATTGCTATTTCTCCCCAATATACTCTTTCTCACGTTTTGCATGTTGAATCTTTAGACTATAACCTATTGTCCATATCACAACTATGTGACAAAGGTTATAATTGTATTTTTACTAATGAGGGTGTGAGCGTCCTTAGGAGAAGTGATGACTCAATCGCCTTTAAGGGTGTGCTCAAAGGAAAGCTTTATCTTGTGGATTTTACCGCGGATAAAGCCCAACTTGACACATGCTTAATGGTGAAAACCAACATGGGATGACTTTGGCATAGAAGGCTAGCCCATGTTGGGATGAGGAACTTACAAAAGCTTCTTAAGGGCAAGCACATCTATGGCTTGAAGAATGTTGTGTTTTAAAAAGATAGGCCATGTAGCGCTTGCCAAGCGGGGAAGCAAGTAGGAGCTCAACACCCGTCCAAGAATATAATGACGACGACAAGGCCTTTGGAACTGCTACACATGGACCTCTTCGGCCCAATAGCCTACATTAGCATTGGCGGTAACAAATATGGTCTTGTTATTGTTTATGATTTTTCTCGTTTCACTTGGGTATTTTTCTTGCATGATAAGGGTGAGACTCACTGTGTCCTCAAGAGGTTCTTGAGGAGATCTCAAAATGAGTTCACCTCAAGAATCAAGGCTATAAGTAGTGACAATGGCACCAAGTTCAAGAACGCTCAAGTGGAAGAGTTCTTGAACGAGGAGGGCATCAAGCATGAATTCTCAGCCCCCTACTCCCCTCAACAAAACGGGGTGGTGGAATGGAAGAATAGGACACTCATTGAGATGTCAAGGATGATGCTTGATGAGTACAAGACATCAGGCCAGTTTTGGGCAGAGGTGGTTAACACCGCTTGCCACGCCGTCAACCGATTGTACCTTCACCGCCTCCTCAAGAAGACCCCCTACGAGCTTCTAGTTGGTAAGAAACCCAATGTCTCTTACTTTCGTGTGTTTGGGAGCAAATGCTATATTCTCAACAAGAAGCCTAGACTTCGAAGTTCGCTTCAAAGTTCGATGAAGGTTTCTTGCTTGGTTATGATTCAAACACCCACGACTACCGTGTCTTCAACAAATCCTCCGGGATTGATGAAATAGCACGCGACGTGGTATTTGATGAAACTAATGGCTCCCAAGTGGAGCAAGTTGATCAAAGTGTGTTAGATCAAGAAGACTCTCCACAATAAGCTCTTAGGAGGATGGCACTTGGAGATATTCATCCTCAAGAACAACCTCAAAACTCAAGTGATCAACCACAAGATGATGCAAGTCATCCCCCAGGTGACCAAGTTGAAGATGGACAAGTGACACCTCAACATGATCAAGAATACGGAAGTCAAGAGGGAAGCATACATCAAGGGGGAGACTAAGAAGAAGAAGAGGATGATGATGACTCAGGAGTTAAACCTCCACATCCTCGTGTGCATCAAAGTGTTCAACGGGATCACCCCGTTGACAACATCCTAGGAGACATTACAAAAGGGGTAACCACTCGTTCTCGTGTTGCTAACTTTTGTGAACATTACTCCTTTGTCTCTTCTTTGGAGCCCCATAATGTTGAAGACGCATTGAGAGACCCGGATTGGGTGGTGGCCATGCAAGAGGAGCTCAACAACTTTGAGAGGAACAAAGTTTGGGAGCTTGTCAAGCGTCCACAAGCAAATGTTGTGGGAACCAAGTGGGTGTTCCGCAACAAGCAAGATGAGCATGGCGTGGTGACAAGGAACAAAGCATTACTTGTGGCCAAAGGGTACTCACAAGTCGAAAGTTTGGATTTTGATGAAACCTTTGCTCCCGTAGCTAGGCTAGAGTCAATTCGGATATTACTTGCCTTTGCTACTCACCATGATTTTAAGCTCTACCAAATGGACGTCAAGAGTGTGTTCCTAAATGGCCCAATCAAGGAGGAAGTCTATGTGGAGCAACTACCGGGCTTTGAAGACCAAGACTTCCCAAACCATGTCTTCAGATTGCGTAAGGCTCTCTATGCCCTCAAACAAGCTCCTAGAGATTGGTATGAGTGCCTTAGAGACTTTTTGATTCAAAATGGTTTTAGGATAGGAAACGCTGACTATACTCACTTTACAAAGCGCTTTAATGATGATCTCTTTGTGTGCCAAATATATGTCGATGACATAATATTTGGTTCTACTAACAAAGTGTTTTGTGATGGGTTTTCTAAGATAATGACAGAGAGATTTGAGATGTCCATGATGGGGGAGTTGAAGTTATTTTTAGGTTTCCAAGTCAAGCAACTCAAAGAAGGCACATTCATAAGTCAAACAAAGTACAATCAAGACATATTAAAGAAGTTTGACCTGGACAAGGCCAAACCCATCAAGACTCCAATGGCAACTAATGGACATCTAGACCTCAACGAAGATGGTCCAAGTGTGGACCAAAAGGTATATCGTTCTATGATTGGTTCTTTGCTATATCTTTGCGCATCTAGACCCAATATTATGCTTAGTGTGTGTATGTGTGCACGTTTTCAAGCTGCACCTAAGGTGTGTCATTTGACCGCCGTTAAGAGAATTCTTAGATATTTAGTTCACACACCTAGCCTAAGACTTTGGTACCCCAAAGGATCCAAGTTTAACCTTATTGGCTACTCCAATGCGGATTATGCGGGGTGCAAAGTTGATAGAAAGAGCACATCCGGGACATGTCAATTCTCGGGTAGATCCTTAGTATCTTGGTCCTCAAAGAAACAAAAATCCATTGCTCTTTCCACAGCCGAAGCGGAGTATGTCGCAGGTGGAAGTTGTTGTGCACAACTTCTTTGGATGCGACAAACTCTAAGGGATTATGGTATAAACTTGCGCCATATTCCACTCCTATGTGACAATGAGAGCGCCATCAAAATAGCTCATAATCCGGTTGAGCATTCGAGGACAAAGAACATCGATATTAGGCACCACTTCTTGAGAGGTCATTCCTTGAAGGGGGATATAGTGATTTCCCATGTAAGAACCGAGAACCAACTAGCCGATATATTCACCAAGCCCCTAGATGAGAAGTGTTTTTTTTTAGCTTAGGAGTGAGCTCAATATCTTAGATTCTTGAAATGTGGCTTGAAACATGCACATCTGTATGTTTACTTTACTCCTCATTCAAAAGAACGTATGTGATTAAAAAAATCATCACTATCTTGATTTTCTTCAAAATATTTGAAAAACTATTGACTTTGTGAGTTATGGTCATAGTTTGATTATTGATTGCTTACTGACCACATTCATAAAGTTTTGTTGTGGCAATATGCCCAAAAGGATCATTTATAGTGGCTAAAACCTAAATATATATGTTTTCAACCTTTTAGGACCGGACTAGTCCGCCCTATGGTCGGACAAGTCCGGATTCGGTCTGGTCCGGGTCTGGTCCGCTGACCAAACTAGTCCGGCCCCTATACCGGACTAGTTCGGCCCCTGGGGACTTAAACCCCCGGGAGGGGGCCCGACCCATCCTCTCCCGCTCATTTGCCTCCCTCACCCCCTCACGCTCGAAAATCTCCACTTTTGGGCAATTTTCAACTTCCTCCACCAAAAACCGGTTCCAAGCCGTGCATTGGAACCTTTGGAGGCGTGGGAGACCTTTCCCAATCATTCTCGACGTGATCCATCCCTGATCTCGCCGATTTCTCAAGATTTGAAGAGGTATTCCTCTCTTTTCAAAAACTTTCCTCATTCTTGATTCATAGAGTTTTTTATAGGTGCCTCTTCATTAAAGTTGTTCCTAGTATCCTTATGATCATAGCCTAGGAGTATTGCAATTTGATTCAACGATTTCTCGAAAAACCGTTAGGGTTAGGGTTTATCCTGTGCAACCCGGACTAGTCCGGTGCCAGGCAGACTAGTCCGCCCAGTGGACTAGTCCGCCTGGTGGACTAGTCCGCCCCTGGGGCGGACAAGTCCGGTTCACACAGAACAAACTCTAAATTTGGCTGTTTCTCGTGATTTATTTCACACTATTCCACCTTCTTGACCTTCTATCTTATGCCTTCCTCCTGTTTCAGCAGCAATGGCAGCTCCTCGCCGATCCGCTTCTCCCCCCACTGACCCCGAGTGGGAGGGTGAGCAACTTCGCCTTGGTGAGGAACGGGAAAGGGCAGAAGTTGAGGCTGCTAAGAAGCACCTCGAGCAGCGAGAGAAAGCAAAAGCAGCCAAGCAACTACAAGCCCTCGGAGCGTCCAAGGCCGCAGCTACGGCCTACAATGAAGATGAAGCATTGACACGTGCCCTAGAGGAGTCCCGCAAGGAGCTCCAGAAGAAGAAGCGAGAGGAGCGAGAGGCACATAACTCTCAGGCTGCCACAACACAAGTTTCTAAGCGGAAGAGGCTGGTGACAATGGGAGAAAAGGAAAGGGCTAAGGAGCAAGCCCAATAAGAAGTTGCTGAACGCCGGATCGAGAGAGATCCGAAGAAGGGCAAGGCCCCGACTCCTACAGAGCCCAAGAAAAGGAAGCCCTCTGTGAAGGTACCGGCAAAGAAGGCCAAGGGCGTGGTCATAAAGGAGAAGGGGCAGGCCAAACCCATTGGCCCCTTGGAAGTACACACTCCTGAAAGGAACCCTAATCGGTAGCGTGAGTTGGCTGCGAATGTCTTCCATGGGAAAGGAGCGGACAAAGCAAGGAAATTATGAACTGAAAGAGTCTACAAGTATGAAAGGTGCACCGCCGACCCGTGGTTTTGGTGCGACTTTCATTGTGACTACTACGTCTGGTCTACCAGACGATGAAGAAACCTATCATTGAAGCTCAATGGGTTGACTGGGACTATATGGCCCAGAAGCAGCACTCTGCTTTTGATGCGGTGATTGAGGCTGCTGGGCGTCATGAGCTCAAGGGCATAATGGGATTCAAGTATAACTGGAATGTTGAGGTCATCCTATCAGTTCTACTCTACCATCTACTTCACCACTCAAGGTGATAGACGAATCATTTGGATGACTCATGGGGAGCAATACTCGGTCACCTTTGCAGAGTTTGCCAAGATTCTCGGACTTGAGGCCCATTTGGATCATGAGATCATTATTTCTAACCTCAAGGCCATAGACAGAGATGAGTTGGCCTATCGGCATCCCAGTCATGTTCAATATTATGTCGGGCTTGCTCGCAACATCATGCCATTTTATACCATCCTGAACCAGATTCTGAGGAGGACCATAACACCCAAGGATGGTGATGTAGGGGGGTGATCAAAGGAAGCCTAAGGCACTCGCTCCTTCTTATTGATGGTGATGAGAAGTTCAACCTCTTCGACTACATCTTCGACGACATCTTCAACATCTCGCATACCCCTAATAGTGCTTGTGGGTATGCACCATACATTATGTGTCTCATCGAGAAGGTGTCGGGCTTGACCTTTGTCAAGGATGTGACTCATCGCCCGCTTCACTCGCAGACGCCACCTTCTGTGCTGCCTCCTCTGCATCGGAAGAATGCGGAGCCTCCCTCTCACTCTGCGATGACAGCACCTCACCCTGTGGCACCTCCATCTCCACTTCTGCCTCAGTCAATGAGCGCTTTCTTCAAGTGCTTCTAGGCCATTTTTACCTCCTTCCAGAAGCAAGAAGTCCGCAATCAGTGGGCACACAAGCGTCAAGAGAAGTACCTCAATGCCGTGTGCGACAAGCTTGAGGTCCCCATGTCACCTCCGGAGGAGAGCGATGGCAAGATCACTCCGTTCCCTGACTTCACTGCCGATGAGCTCGCCCAGTTCCACGAGGACAGGAGCTCTTCCCGGGCGGCTCCCTCGGCATGGGTCTCCGACGACGACGAAGACTTTGAGGATCTGGAGGCCTCGGAGAGTGACGAGGCGGAGAATGACAAGTAGGACGATGACTTGGCGATAGGCCTCGTAGTTCCCCTCTTCTATTCCTTTTTGGTGTTTTGATGCCAAAGGGGGAGAGTTAGATGGGAGTTAGAGGGGGTAGCACTCTTTATTTTGTTGGATCCTTGGACATGTTGCACTTCTTAATGTAATATATGTCATTCGAATGTTTAAATTTGTGCAAGACTATGTTTTGGTTGTTCAATATCAATATGATGCTTTGAATGTCTATCTTTTGATCATATTCATATTTAATATGTCTTGTCACAAATATTTAGCACAACACGTAGGCACCCCACCATAACGCGTGTGTGTATGAAGGACTTCCTCAATCTTCTTTTTATGAAGAATTCATTGAGGGGGAGTCACTCATACACCCGCACGTTATGAAAACCAAATTTTATACTCTTATATGTTGAAGACTTAATGTGTTCTCATCAATCACCAAAAAGGGGGAGATTGAAAGTGTATCTAGGATCCTCGTGGGTTTTGGATGGTTGATGACGACAATTAAGTAACTAATGAGCTCAGTGATGTTAAGCGCAGGTGTGGACTCAAGTGGAAACACAAACCCTCAAAAAGAAAAAGGATGAAAATGGCTTTGTCGACTCGAAAAGAAGAAACTAGGGTTTCTAGCGTGTCGAGTTTAGACTAGCCATATAAGTATGAGGATGTGTGTGTAAAGTGCATTGAGATCAAGTTGGGAGCTCAAAGCGGTTTAGAGATCAAAACCTATTGAGAGAAGAGTGTTAGAGTAGCCTGACAGGAGTGGCCGGACTAGTCCGTGGTGGTGGCCGAACTAGTCCGCTCCTGGCCAGACTAGTCCGTTTTCAGGCGGACCAGAAGGGTCTGACTGACTTCGGACTAGTCCGTAGTGGGACGGACTAGTCCGAGATAGTCATGGAGTGGGTTTTCGGGACTAAGTCCCAAAACAAAGGACTTGTTCGTTTTAGTCCGGACCAAGAGGTCCTGACTGAGATCGGACTAGTCCTCCCTGGGGGTCGGACTAGTCTGTGGTCTCCAGACTAGTCCGTTTTCACACGAAACAAAAGTTTCTGTGTGAGATCGGACTAGTCCGGTTTGGACCGGACTAGTCCGTTATGAAGTGACCGTTTGAATTTGAAGTTTGGCTGGTAACGTGACGATTGTCGCGCAGTGCGACAGTTGTCAGGGACGTCAGTGGTTCCAAAGGCTGGACTAGTCGGGGCCGTAGGCCGGACTAGTCCGCCTATCTGCTGAAGTCAGCAGTATGGACTGAGAACCTCTATAAATAGAGGACCCCTGGGTTCATTTGAACCAACCCTTGAGAACATTAAAACCCTAGCACCGCCACAGCAAACTTTGGGCCTCCAAAAGCCTCCTTCTTGCCTATCTTCCCTCTAAAACTAATTCTTGTGTGGATTAGGGTTTGGTGAGGTGAAGAAGAGGAAGCATCACTCTAGGCTCTCAGTTTGATCTCTTGCACTTATTGAATCTTTGTGATCTGTGGCTTGAGTTATTCTTTGTGATTTGTGATCATATTTGTGGTGGGAGCCTCATATTGTGAGAAGCCCCAATGAATCTTGTATTCACCCTTGTGATAGTGGAGAACCAAGTTAGGCCCTTGTGGTTAACTTGGTGAGGGAAGGGTTGTCGAACCCGGTCCTTCGTGGACTCCTCAACGGGGACGTAGATCCTTTTGTGGGATCGAACCTCGGGATAAAATCCTTGTGTCCCTTGTGTACTTCACTTTCATTTATCGCACATTGCTTCTAGGGTTAGCTTTACCATTTTTGTTCATCAATCTTGTTTCATTGTGATCCTTAGCTTCATACTTGCTACATAACTTGTTAAGGTTCACTGAATCATCCTAACACTTTTTGCATCACAAAAATCTAACTAAAACTTGTTAGAAACTCTTTTTAGGTTTTCCCTGCAGGTGGACCAGACTAGTCCGCCCCATTAAGTGCTGATCTCGTTTTATTAAGTCATTTCAGATCGATTAGCCTATTCACCCCCCCCCTCTAGGCAACTTTCACAGAGGCAATAGCTTCAACTTTAGAGGATGATTGTTTTGCCTCCGCATCTTGTTTGGAGTGCATCTCACGACCCTCAACAGCTCTGGCACATTTGTCGGCCAAGCTGAAGAGTTCCGTGACACTGCTGACATTCTTGGTTGCCAGCTTCTCCAGCATCTTCTTGTCTCTAACCCCCTATCAAAATGCAACAACAGTGGAAGCATTGGAGATAGAAGGAATGGTGTTCCGTACCTGAGAGAATCGCTGGATGAAGGATCGCAGCGACTCGCCCGACTTCTATTGTACGAAGAACATGTCCAGCTCGGTGACAGTCCGAGTGTAAGTGCTCCCAAAGTTGGCGATGAACTGGTGTAACACCCATATTTTATGTAATAAAATTTGATCAAACCATAGTGCATTTGTGTGTTGCATTTTTGTGAATTTTTGAAGTTCAAACGAGTAGCAAACGTTGAAATTTGAATTTGAAATCAAATCAAAAGAAAAGGAAATGAAAAAGAAAAAGAAGAACAAATAAAACCCCTTTTGGGCCAAAATCCCCCCTGGCCCAATTCTCCCTCCCCTCACCCGCGGCCCAGCCAGCCCCTCCCTCTCTCCCTCTCTCTGCCGCCTAGGGCCCACCTGTCATCCCCTACATCAAGCAATCGTCACCCCTCCCTTTTACCGCGCCCACGCCGCGCCACCCCCCACCTTCAACCATCGAATCCCGCACCAATCCACCCCGGGGAACCTCCCTTCGCGCGCGCCAGCAACCACCGCTGCCTTCCCCTCTATAAATTCCCCCTCTCCCCCTCTCTTTCCTCTCCTCCGCGCCAAACCCTAGCCAACCGTCGACCTCGGTAAGTCATGCGCATTCCCGACTTGTCGGCGGTCGTCTCACCCCTCCACCCCCTCTGATCTCTTTGCCGTGTCACCAGGAGCACGCCGGGCAAAGTCTAGCGGAGAGATCGCCGAGGTTTTGCCGGAATCGACGGACACCGATGCCAACCGCCGCCATCCCTCGACGCCGACCTTCCTCCACTCGATTTCGGGCCTCGAAAACACCCGAGGTGAGTTCCCTATTCCCCCCTCTTTCTTTCCATGTCCTTAGTGCATTGTTTGGGCGGCGTTTTGGCCGTTTGGGCAAACGCCGGCGAGCTCACCGCCGCGGGCGCCGAGCGATGCCGCGCGCGCGCGAGATCAACGCCGCCGGGGCGACGTGGCCGCATCTCGACCCTCGGTTCAAACCGAACAGCCGAGATTAGAAGCGCGTAATGGTTCGGCCATTTAAAATCTCGCGCGTTCATGTCGGATCCGACGGCCCACATTGAATCTCGTTTTCCCGCCTCCGCTTTTATACCATAGCCCCTGGAAATTCACCAGCTACCCCCTGACCTTTGCTGGAACTCAGATCTAGCCCCCAGAATTTATAATCTAGCCCCTAGACTCTCTGGAATTATATTTAATTAGTAAATTAGTCAATCTAACCCCTGGAAATTTATAGAATTATGGATTTAGCCCCTGTACAGTGTAGGAAACTTATTAACTAGCCCCTGGACTTTTATTTAATTGTTGAATATTGTTTTTATGAGTATTTAGTGTGTAGAAAATAGATAAAATGGTAAATAAATATAAAAATAGTAGGAAAATTTGTATAAAATGTTTTATGCTGTAATTAATTTGTAGAGATCAAATAAAATATATTTTGACCATGGAAAATTTATTAAAAATGTTTAAAATACATTTTGGCCATAGAAAATTCAATAAAAATGATTTTGGGCCATAAATAAATCCTAAAAATGTAAGATAAATATAAAATGCATATTTGGGCTATGTAAAATAATAAATACCTCGTTGGGACGCTTTAGTATAGAGTTTTATGCCTATGTGTATGCTTGCTGCCATGCGTTGTGTGCTCTTTACTTGTTTTAGCCTTTATTTCTCTTTGCCATGCTTGGGCAACATATTTAGAGTTGTACTACGACCCCAACTTCAATCTCCAAGACCAAGACTTCACCAACAATCAAGTATTCGAAGAAAGCAAGTGCCCTTGACCATCTTGTACCAATTTTAGGATTTTAGTTAGATGCATGCTAATTAAATTGATGTCCTATTTCATGTTTCATGCCTTGTTCTATATAATTCCTTGTCACCTGAGGTGGGTTGGGAAGTAGATAGGCATTAATTATGCTTAGACATTGGGAATGGGTTTTCATACAATTGTGACACGTTAAACTTTATGATTACTTTAATTGTGGTGGATACACAATAGTAGTGGATAGGAATCTGGTGGTTGGATAGATTTGGTATGGTGCAGTTTGCACGAGACCCGGGATTGGGTTTGGTACCACCGGATTCTAAGGACTGGTTTATGGAGGAAGCCACTAAGCTTTATAGTACCAGCACGAGACTGAGATGGGGCAGCTTGGTCAATTAATTAGGTTTCTCCCGATGAAATGCTAGTAGTTGGATGGTGCGGGGAATGATGCAGGGGTACTGCTCTAGGAACCGCAAGGCTCAAGAGGGGGCTCTGAGGCGGAGGGTTACTCCAGGAATGCCTCAGTGGTGGAAACCTTAGAGGGCTAGCACTAGTCGGGAGTACCTTTGTAAAGACCATGTTGTGATCTCCTGGCCTCACACCAAAGGAAGTGTGTAATATGGTTAGCTACCTCGGGCATTCAGGAAGGTTCACTTAGTCCACCTGGCGACAGGGGATGAAATCACTGCTTGTGGGGAAAGGTTACACTCTCTACAGAGATTTGGTAAAACTGTCATGACAGTCATGCTCACGGACAAGAGCAGCTTGGGGCCAGTTCATAATTAGTTTATGGTTGGGAAATGGTGGTTATTTATGATTCAAGTTCATACATCATCTTTAATTATGTGTTGAATTACTTCTTGAATGATGATATTAATAATTGAAAGCTAAGGTTAGGTTCTAAGCGTAGTGCTTAAGCCATAATTGGCCTTCTCTTGCTTTAGCCAATCATGTCATTCTCTTCCCACACTTGCTGAGTACTCTATGTACTCAAGCGTTTACTTTCCCATTAGAATATGAAGAAGAAGCGGCACCGGAAGACTTCATCGTCATCCCGGAAGACTTGGGCTAGGCTGGCAATCCTTCGCGCGACTACCTGTGGAGATGGAGCTGTTCTTATCTATTTAGCCTTCCACTGTAGTATAATCTTTATGAACCGTTTAGATGTTGTAAATAGGTTATGGTGCGTATTTGTAGACCTTCGGGTCGTATTGTAAGACTATTTGTGTAATCGAACATGGCTATGTAATGATAGTTCACTTTCGTCAACGCATGTACGATTCAATAGATCCTAGTGTACATGTGGTTAGCGTCTGTTCATCTTTACGATGACTGGGCGTGACAAAGTGGTATCAGAGCCGTGTTGCCCTTAGGACGCAAGCCTAGTTAGAAATGGTCGAAAATAAGGACTATACTATTTTCTTATAAAATAGTATTTCCAAAACTTTGTGCTTTCCATCTCAACCCATTTGCTTCTTATCTTGTTGTACTTATTGTTTTCATTCTAACTTAATTTATTGATTATCAATCTTACTCTCTTCTTTTCAAATGTTTTTAGATGGCGCGCACCAAGCAAACGGCGCGTAAGTCGACTGGGGGTCGTGTTCCTCACCACGCCCTAGCCAGCCGCTCCGCACCTCACACACCCAGGAGGGAGACAGTGCTGATCTCTTTTGGACGTGTTGTCCCGAGGATGTGTGCCCGTCTTCGCTCTCTTCTTCGTGCTGCGGGGTATCGTGAGTACCGTGTTCGCTTTGTCTACCACACCACCAGGGTCTCTGTACCCTCTACTGGTGGACTGGAGTGGTTTTCCCAGCTGTCCATCTACTATGACTCGAAGCTGCTGCACTCACACTTCTCTCCGACTTGGAGGAGCTCCCAGCGTGCGGCTGAGGAGGATGCTACGTGGGAGGCGACTACCTCCTGGAGTCACGCCCACAGGTTCCGCCTCGGGTGCACGGATAACGCCTACACCCCTCAGCGCCCTAGTGGCACAGCCGACTTCACTGGACGTGACGTCGAGGGGCCTCTGCACCACGCTCAGAGCGAGAGGCTTGTGGACGACGTTGTGGAGTTGTCTTCACGACTCCAGCGTTGTCAGCAGGAGCTTCAGGACAGCAGGGACCTTGTTGACATCTACGAGCGATTCGCCGACGCTAAGCGAGGATCACTGCAGCTGACCCGAACTCTCCTCAGTACGCCTCAGACGTTGAGCACTGGGACCCAAACTCTCCGGATCATCGTGAGAACTCACCCGTGAGGTCGGGGGAGGACACGGAGGAGGAGGACCTCGAGGAGGAGACCGAGGAGGACTCCGACGAGTAGGGGTAGACTTGTTACCCTGTTGGACGACTCAAGACACCTACCCTTAGTATGTAGGAGCGTGTAGCTGCGCCCTCTCTAGTCTTGAGTTGTATTATCTATGGTATTGTATTAGTATGCTTAATGTTGTGTGTGTGTGCGACGTGAGTTGTGGAATGCTTTGGCATCCTATCCACATCCACGTCATTTGTATATAGGCTTGTTAGTGTGTCGTGCGAGTTGTGGAATGCATTAGCATCCTGTCCACATCCGCATTAGTTGATTAATGAATTTGCTTGCTATATATATATATATATATATATATATATATATATATATATATATATATATATATATATATATGTTTCCCTTGATGCATGTAGTTGGGACCGTTTACCATAGCGTACCCTTCTATATCTTATCTATTATCCTAAAGTTTCAATTATTCCCTATACAGATGGCTGGAAGAGGTAGAGGTAGAGGTCGTGGAAGGGGTGTTGTGCCCCAAGATGAAGGACTTGGAGGTGTGCCGAGATGGAATGGTAGGGGTGCTCGAGGAGCCCCAGCAGCGTAGCAGATGCAGCAGATGATGGCCATACAAACCCAACTGCTCAACAACCTCACCCAGATTGTTACCAATATGCAGCAAGCCCCACCCCCACCACCACCACAATACAACCTTCCACCACCACCACCTTATCCGCCCAGATCCTTTCTAAGGGACTTCCTAAACACTCATCCACCCACCTTTGCCACAGTCACTGAACCAATGGATGCCGAGGATTGGCTTCGAACGATTGAAAGCAGGTTGAGGCTCATACACTGTGAAGGAAGAGAGAAGGTACTTCTAGCCTCTCATCAACTCCAAGGACCGGCAGCTGACTGGTGGACTACCTTTACTGAAGCCCACCAAAGTCCGGAGAACATCACTTGAGAAGAATTCAGGACCAATTTCCGCAATCACTTTGTGCTTGAGGGAGAAATACAAGCAAGACGTGAGGAGTTCCTTATGTTAAAGCAGGGTCGTATGACTGTGAGAGCCTACTTGAATGCATTCACCTAGTTATCCCGCTATGTCCCAACAGATGTGGATACGGATTCCAAGAAACAATTCTGTTTCAAGAATGGACTGGACAAGGAGTTGAAGTTTGCCATGTCTTCCAGCGACTACAGCGACTTTCAAAAGTTGGTTGACAAAGATTTTGAGGTGGAGAGGACTAAGAAAGAACTGGATGATGATGAAAGGAAGAGGAAGTTGGCTCTGAGCCATGCCTCTAGTAGCAATGTACGCCCTCGTCTCAACCCTCAGCCTGCAAACCAGATGACTCGTCCTATGAACTACTCGGGACAGAGATTTCCAAACTCCAACTACAGGCGACCCACTCCCTACAATCAGCAAATGCGCCAGCAACAACAGCCTCCACGCCAGCCAATGCAACCCCCTCGCCAGCAGATGCAACCCCCTTGCCCTTCAGCTCCAGCTAACCATCCCAACGGTCAACCCCCAAGAAATCAATCAGGAGGTAACAAGGGCCAGAACAATGTTGCGGGAGTTCAATGCTACAAGTGTGGAGAATGGGGACACTACTCCAACAATTGTCCAAAGAAGCAGCAGAATCCACCTGGACGTGTCAATCATGTGACTTTGGAGCAAGCGCAGGAAGCACCTGACGTGGTGATCGGTATGTTTTCTGCTAATTCCCACCCCGCCACAGTATTGTTTGATTCGGGTGCTACACATTCATTTATATCCAAAGATTTCATAAAGAAGCATGGCATGGTAGTTACATTCTTGAACCGGCCATTGTTGATAAACTCCCCGGGAGGAGAGATGGTGGCAAGGCATCTATGCCGTAAAGTGGGTATAAACATAAGGGGGGTAGTCTTTTGGGCCAACCTAATAGTGTTCAAAGATTAGACATCATTCTGGGAATGGACTGGCTGACAAAGAATCAAGGAGTAATTCATTGTGCAACTAAGATAGTTTGCTTAACACACCCAGATGGCACTACAGTGGAGTTCAAGCCAGATCTGATACAAGAGGCAGTTGTACAACTCAACCATCTTGAGAGTACAGAAGGCATCAGAGTTGTGAGTGAGTTTCTGGATGTATTCCCAGATGACTTACCAGGTATGCCCCCTGATCGAGAGATTGAGTTTGTCATTGAATTAGTACCTGGAACGGCCCCAATATATAAGAGGTCGTATAGAATGAATGCTAAAAAACTAGCTGAACTAAAGGATCATATTGAGGAGTTATTGGGGAAAGGATATATTCGTCCTAGCTCATCGCCTTGGGGAGCACCAGTTATATTTGTACCTAAGAAGGATGGTACTCAAAGGTTGTGTGTTGATTACCGTGCCTTAAATGCGGTAGCAATTAAGAATAAGTACCCACTGCCAAGAATTGAAGATTTATTTGATCAGTTGAGAGGAGCATGTGTGTTCTCTAAGATTGATCTTCGCTCGAGTTATCACCAACTGAAGATTAGACCCTCAGTTATTCCCAAGACTGCATTTGTCTCTTGATATGGACTATATGAGTATACAGTTATGTTGTTTGGATTGACCAATGCTCCAGCATATTTTATGTATCTAATGAACAAGGTATTCATGGAGTACTTGGACAAGTTTGTAGTGGTGTTCATCGACGACATATTTATCTACTCCAAGACTGAAGAAGAGCATGAGGAACACATCAGGATGGCTCTACAGAAGCTTCGCCAACACCAATTATATGCCAAACTTAGTAAGTGTGAGTTTTGGCTAAAGGAAGTTTAATTTTTGGGTCATGTCATATCTTAAGGAGGTATAGCAGTGGATCCAGGCAAAGTGGCCGATGTCCTTAAATGGGAAACACCTGAGAGTGTACACTGGTTATTATCGTCGGTTCATCGAGGGATTTTCAAAGATCTCCCGACCACTAACCAAGTTGATTGAGAAAGGAGTTGCTTTCAAGTGGACCACCAAATGTGAAGTGAGCTTTGCCGAGTTGAAGAAGAGGTTAACCAGTGCACAGTATTGGTGATGCCTGATATGCAGAAGGAGTTTTAGTTTATTGTGATGCATCTGGTCATGGTTTAGGATGTGTCTTAATGCAAGGAGGACATGTTGTAGCCTATGCTTCAAGACAGCTTCGGAAACATGAGATGAACTATCCAACCCATGATTTGGAATTGGCAGCTGTTGTCCATGCATTGAAGATATGGAGACACTACTTGATGGGAAAAAGAACCGAGATATACACGGATCACAAGAGCTTGAAGTACATATTCACACAACCAGATCTTAACCTCAGACAACATCATTGGTTGGAGTTAATAAATGACTTCGATGTGGGAATCAACTACCATCCAGGAAAGGCTAATGTGGTCGCTGATGCTCTTAGCAGGAAAGGACAATGTAATAATTTGTCAGTACAAGCTCTTCAACCCCAGCTATGTGAAGAATTTGCAAGGTTAAACTTATGTCTAGTGTCTAGCACTGAAGCAGTTGCTATGGAAGTGGACTCAACCCTTGAACGTGATATAAGAGAAGGACAAAAGAATGATGAGAAGATCAAAGAGATCAAGCAATTAATGGAGAAAGGAAAAGCTCCGAACTTTAGGGAGGATGAGCAAGGAACCCTATGGCTTGGAAGGAGGATTTGTGTTCCAGATATCAAGGAGATTAGAGAGTTGATACTAAGGTAAGCTCATAACTCAGCATACTCCATTCATCCCGGAAGCACAAAGATGTATCAAGACCTTAAAGATCGATATTGGTGGCATGGATTGAAACGGGATGTAGCAGAATATGTGGCCATATGTGATACATGTCAATTGATTGAGGCAGAACACCAAAGACCAGCAGGGTTGTTGCAACCAATCAAAGTGCCAGAATGGAAATGGGAAGAAATTAGTATGGATTTCATTGTGGGACTACCAAGAACACAGTCTGGATATGATTCTATATGGGTCATAGTGGATCACTTGACTAAAGTTGCTCACTTTATTCCCGTGAAAGAAACTTACAATGGTCCCAAGTTGGCGGAACTGTATATCTCCAGGATTGTATGCTTACATGGAGTTCCTAAGAAGATTATTTCAGATCGAGGCACTCAATTTACCTCAAGATTCTGGCAGAAGTTGCATGAATCAATGGATACCTGTTTAAATTTTAGTTCGGCGTATCATCCTCAGACTGATGGTCAGACAGAACATACCAACCAGATATTAGAAGACATGTTGAGAGCATGTGCTCTAAAGAATAGCCAAAGTTGGGATAAGAATCTGCCATATGCCAAATTCTCTTACAACAATAGTTATCAAGCCAGTTTGAAGATGTCTCCTTTTGAAGCATTGTATGGGCGGAAATGTAGGACACCGTTGTTTTGGAATCAAACTGGGGAAAGTCAAGTCTTTGGTCCTGATGTATTGAAAGAGGCTGAAAGACAAGTGCAAGAAATTCGGAGGAACCTAAAGGCAGCCCAAACAAGACAGAAGAGTTATGCGGATACTCGAAGACGTGATCTAACATTTGAGGTTGGTGATTATGTGTACTTGAAGGTGTCACCTATGAGAGGGTTGAGAAGATTTAAAGTAAGAGGCAAGTTGTCACCTCGCTACATTGGTCCGTTCAAGATCTTAGAACGACGAGGAGAAGTGGCTTATCAGCTTGAGCTTCCGCCACACTTGTCAGATGTACATACTGTATTTCATGTGTCACAACTTAAGAAGTGTCTGAGAGTGCCTGAGGAACAATTGCCTATGGAAGCAGTCGATATACAAGAAGATTGTCTTATGTGGAACTGCATGTCAAGATACTTGAGACATTAGAAAAGGTCACCAGAAACAAAGTCATTCGCATGTGTAAGGTGCAGTGGAAACATCACTCAGAGGTAGAAGCAACATGGGAAAGAGAAGAAGATCTCAAGGTAGATTTCCCTCATCTATTCTCTTAGGACGTCCGAATCTCGAGGGCGAGATTCCTTTTAAGGGGGTAGAGTTGTAACACCCATATATTATGTAATAAAATTTGATCAAACCGTAGTGCATTTGTGTGTTGCATTTTTGTGAAATATTTGAAGTTCAAATGAGTAGCAAACGTTGAAATTTGAATTTGAAATCAAATCAAAATAAAAGGAAATGAAAAAGAAAAAGAAGAACAAATAAAACCCCTTTTGGGCCAAAATCCCCCCTAGCCCAATTCTCCCTCCCCTCACCCGCGGCTCAGCCAGCCCCTCCCTCTCTCCCTCTCTCTGCCGCCTAGGGCCCACCTGTCATCCCCTACCTCAAGCAACCGTCGCCCCTCCCTTTTCCAGTGCCCACGCCGCGCCACCCCTCACCTTCAACCGTCGAATCCGGCACCAATCCACCCCGGGGAACCTCCCTTCGCGCGCGCCAGCAACCGCCATCGCCTTCCCCTCTATAAATTCCCCCTCTCCCCCTCTCTTTCCTCTCCTCCATGCCAAACCCTAGCCAACCGTCAACCTCGGTAAGTCATGCGCGTTCCCGACTTGCCGGCGGTCGTCTCACCCCTCCACCCCCTCTGATCTCTTCGCCGTGTCACCAGGAGCACGTCGGGCAAAGTCTAGCGGAGAGATCGCCGAGGTTTCGCCGGAATCGACGGACACCGACGCCAACCACCGCCATCCCTCAACGCCGACCTTCCTCCACTCGATTTCGGGCCCCGAAAACGCCCGAGGTGAGTTCCCTATTCCCACCTCTTTCGTTCCATGTCCTTAGTGCATTGTTTGGGCAGCATTTTGGCCGTTTGGGCCAACGCCGACGAGCTCACCGCCGCGGGCGCAGAGCGCAGCCGCGCGCGCGCGAGATCAGCGCCGCCGGGGCGACGTGGCCGCATCTCGGCCCTCGGTTCAAACCGAACGGCCGAGATTAGAAGCGCGTAAAGGTTCGGCCATTTAAAATCTCGCGCGTTCATGTCGGGTCCGACGGCCCACATTAAATCTCGTTTTCCCGCCTCCGCTTTTACACCGTAGCCCTTGGAAATTCACCAGCTACCCCCTGACCTTTGCTGGAATTCAGATCTAGCCCCCAGAATTTACAATCTAGCCCCTGGACTCTCTGGAATTGTATTTAATCTGTAAATTAGTCAATCTAACCCTTGGAAATTTATAGAATTATGGATTTAGCCCCTGTACAGTGTAGGAAACTTATTAACTAGCCCCTGGACTTTTATTTAATTGCTGAATATTGTTTTTGGCTATGTAAAATAATAAATACCTCGTAGGGACGCTTTAGTATAGAGTTTTATGCCTATGTGTATGCTTGCTACCATGTGTTGTGTGCTCTTTACTTATTTTAGCCTTTATTTCTCTTTGCCATGCTTGGGCAACATATTTAGAGTCGTACTACGACCCCAACTTCAATCTCCAAGATCAAGACTTCACCAACAATCAAGTCTTCGAAGAAGGCAAGTGCCCTTGACCATCTTGTACCAATTTTAGGATTTTAGTTAGATGCATGCTAATTAAATTGATGTCCTATTTCATGTTTCATGCCTTGTTCCATATAATTCCTTGTCACCTGAGGTGGGTTGGGAAGTAGATAGGCGTTAATTATGCTTAGCCATGCTTAGACATTGGGAATGGGTTTTTATACAATTGTGACATGTTAAACTTTATGATTACTTTAATTGTGGTGGATACACAATAGTAGTGGATAGGAATCTGGTGGTTGGATAGATTTGGTATGGTGCAGTTTGCACGAGACCTGGGATTGGGTTTGGTACCACTGGATTCTAAGGACCGGTTTATGGAGGAAGCCACTAAGCTTTATAGTACCACCACGAGACTGAGATGGGGCAGCTTGGTAAATTAATTAGGTTTCTCCCAATGAAATGCTAGTAGTTGGATGGTGCGGGGAATGATGTAGGGGTACTGCTCTGGGAACCGCAATGCTCAAGAGGGGGCTCTGAGGCGGAGGGTTACTCCGGGAATGCCTCAGTGGTGGAAACCTTAGAGGGCTAGCACTAGTCGAGAGTACCTTTGTAAAGACCATGTTGTGATCTCCTAGCCTCACACCAAAGGAAGTGTGTAATGTGGTTAGCTACCACAAGCATTCAGGGAGGTTCACTTAGTCCACCTGGAGACAGGGGATGAAATCACTGCTTGTGGGGAAAGGGTACACTCTCTGTAGAGATTTGGTAAAACTGTCATGACAGCCGTGCTCACGGACAATAGCGGCTTGGGGTCAGTTCATAATTAGTTTATGGTTGGGAAATGGTGGTTATTTATGATTCAAGTTCATACATCATCTTTAATTATGTGTTGAATTACTTCTTGAATGATGATATTAATAATTGAAAGCTAAGGTTAGGTTCTAAGCGTAGTGCTTAAGCCATAATTGGCCTTCTCTTGCTTTAGCCAATCATGTCATTCTCTTCCCACACTTGCTGAGTACTCTATGTACTCAAGTGTTTACTTTTCCATTAGAATATGAAGAAGAAGCGGTACCGGAAGACTTCATCGTCAACCCGGAAGACTTGGGCTAGGCTGGCGATCCTTCGCGCGACTGCCTGTGGAGATGGAGCTGTTCTTATCTATTTAGCCTTCCGTTGTAGTATAATCATTATGAACTGTTTAGATGTTGTAAATAGGTTATGGTGTGTACTTGTAGACCTTCGGGTCGAATTGTTAGACTATTTGTGTAATTGAACATGGCTATGTAATGATATTTCACTTTCGTCAATGCATGTACGATTCAACCGATCCTGACGTACATGTGGTTAGTGTCTGTTCATCTTTACGATGACTGGGCGTGACAACTGGCGACAGAGTTCCGCCCAACTGTAGATGAAGTCAGGCGGTGGGCTCATAAACTAGGACCTTGCAGTCCCAGTCAGAGCCACGGGGAAGTAGTTGGCAATTCAAGCCTCATTGCCTCCAGCTGCGAGGATGGCGGTGGAGTAGATCTGAAGAAACTCGACGGTGTTGACTGTCCCGTCATATTTCTCCGGTAGATGAGGCCGAAACTTAGGTGGCCAATTGACCATGCAGAGATGCATGGCAAGGGCCGAACAGTCGCCCCCAACTCCAAGAGAAGGAGGGTTTTCTCGAGCAATCCGTCTCTCACGAGCACACTCGATGTCGACGCGGCCGTCCTGCCTCATGTAACGGCGGTCGAGCTCCGACCGGAGGTCCTGAGCCGGAAGCCTCGTCATAGTTTGAGTACGGCGAGCCCCGGAGGACAGTAACGTCACTTGCTGGGAGGGCGCACGTCTCTTAAGATGCAATGCCTGAGGACCAAGTCTACCAGACAAGGTCCTGTTTCGAGAAGGTGTCTGTCCTGCATGGGGCAGACCTTGGTTGCTGATCGCATTAGCTGCAACTGCAACCAAATGCTCAACATCAGCGCGCCACTATTCTAGCGTGGCGGGAGGAGCTCCTAGCGCTGGTTGACGTTGGAGTAGAGTCCGCGCTACATTCACCGTGTTCTCCGGGTTATTTGTCGATGCGGTGACCAACGGGAACACACTATCATGTTGTCCAGCGTTGGCTACTCGAGCAGGTGGTGGGATTTGTGCAACGGCCGCCGGGGGTGAACGTCTGAACAGTGGCCCAATCAGTCTTTTGTTGAAACTCCAGTCTTTTGTTGGCCCAAGGGACTGTGAGCTTGAAGCCAATCGTAGTCTTGTATGGCATCGTAAGCACCAACCGGAAGCACCCTCATGTCCGAAGTGAACGTCTGTCCATTGCACCACCATTGTATCTGAAGAGCTATTTTGTTGCTGTCCAATGTTTGTCCACTCGCCACCTTGACAGTAATCGGTGATGCCGGCTGTGTCCTCAATCCTGCGCGCTGGACATATGACGTGTTCACAAACGAAGCAGAACTGCCCGAGTCAATTAG
Source organism: Tuctoria greenei (assembly GCA_036927565.1). Taxonomy (NCBI): domain Eukaryota; kingdom Viridiplantae; phylum Streptophyta; class Magnoliopsida; order Poales; family Poaceae; genus Tuctoria; species Tuctoria greenei. The sequence goes on from JAYESD010000006.1 coordinate 125,463,739, forward strand.
TATGAAGAAGACTTGATTCTGGACCAAGGCCCGAAGTTCCAGACAGTTGGAACCCTCTGTCCCTGATATTGCATAGACTGAAATATGACAACAGTCCTCTGCTTTGGCATCCTCTGCATCTAATGTCTCCAGAACTTCATCCGTAAGCACCATTTCCAGGTCTTCAACGGACAATGTATTAAGTTGCACCTGCACTCTGTTCGGGCATCTCGCAGTATGGCCTGATTCATATTTTTCACCACAAAAAAAAAAAAACACAATCCCTGAGTACGGCGGTAGTCCCTTAACTGGTGCTCTTTGGACAGCTCTGGTCCTGTCATTTGTTTTGATGTTTCAGCTGTATATGTCACTGCGAGATTGTGATTGCCCCTTCCAAGCAACTTGGCCTTTGAACATCTTGGACTTAGCTCGATCTTGAATGTCATTTTGTAAGCCCGCCAACAACATTGCCCGATTAACTGTCGACGGCACCTGGGCTAGAACAGGTCCTTGGAGATCCAACCTCAAACCTTTCACAAATTGCGTCACAAAAAAACACCTCGTCCATATCAGGATTGTGCACCGCTGTCGCATAACGTAATTCATCAAATTCCACTATGTAATCCTCCAATGATCCCTGCTGCCTGAGGTGCAAGAAATCATACATGACCTTAGGGTATTCGTATGCACTAAATTTCTCAGTCACTGCTCGCGAGAATTCCAGCCAAGAACCCAATCCATTTGTAACACGATGCACTTGCAGCCAGCGCACTGCTGTTCCCTCCATGTGCATGGACGCCGCACGAACCCACAGAGCCTCTGGCACACTAAAAATTTAGAAATAATCGGCACACTTCTCTAACCAACTGGTTGGGTTCTCATCTTGAAATTTTGGGAACGAAAGCTTCATGAAAGATCGATCTCCGTCGCCCGGATCCTTGGTCGCTAATGATTCTCCTCACCTCTTCTGTGCATATGGAAGGACCTGATCGCTGCTCCCATCCAGGTGGTTCATGATTCGGATGATTCTGCTCCCCCTTGACAAAGAATCATCAGATGATTTCTCCATTTGAGCCACCATTCTCTCCAGAGTTAGATCCGCAACATGCTTCCCAGTCTCCTCTCCACCTGCCGAAACAAGATTTCCCGGTCCTTGCCTGCCTCCGCCGCCAACTTCGCCGCCATGACTTGTTGCTCCACCAGATTGCGGTGGGTCAGCTCCATCTTGTCCATGCGCCGCGCCAGTCCATCCAGCACGGAGACCACCTTCTCCCATTTGTCGTCGTCAGATCGCGACTTCTCCGCCATCACCGCCAGCAAGATTTCAGTCTGCGCAGAGAGCCTCGCCGGAGCCGTCCTGACCACCTCAAGCCGAGCCAACCGGGATGGGATTTACAGGAGAGGAACTCGACGAAGATCGCTTCGCTCCTCTCAACCAACCCCTTCACTGGAATTTTACGGTTCGAGGCCGAAGGAATACCTGGTCACACCGAACTCGTTGCCCCCCTCGAATATTTCCGACTCTGATACCAACTGTGACGCCCCGTAGCTGATCGCGTGCGATCCAAGAAGAAGGAGACAACGTGTTTCTTTTTTTGTTTTATGTATTCTATAGTGCTGGCACAACATGTGCACAGGGAAGTTTAAATCCAGTCTCGCTGCCAACGTGGCACGCCACATCATCCATGTGTGTTAATTACAACTCCAACATAATTAGTACTTAAGTAATGAGAAAAGGATCCTATGTCGTGTCATGCACCATGACAGCACATGCGGGTGACAGCGCGGTCGCATGCGGAGGGTGACGGCGCGGCCGCAGGCGTAGGTTGACAGCGGGCAGCGGCGCAGCTGCAGGCTCAAGACGATTCGGGTGTCGGTGTGAGCGCATCGATGGGGACGAGAGGCGGCCGGGGAAAGAAGAAATGAGGGTACTTATAGAAGTCAGGAGTCCATTACCGGTAACGAGACGCGGTAACGCGACTCCTAGACTGCGATACCAGTAAGCCAGATACCAGTTATTTTAGGGTTCCCACATAAGTTGCTTAAAAATAAGTAAAATTTAAGCAATTTGGTTAGGTGGAATTTTTGCTGATAAGTTGATTATAAGTTAAAACAAACAGGGCAAATATTGCTCAGCCACTTGATGGCATGCAAGATAATGACATTATGCTACATGCGTAAATATGCTCATTTAATAGTATTGATTACATTTTGTCAACAATTTTTGTTGCGACAAATGTCCCTAATGAAGGAACTGCTGCCGAGTAATTTATTCATTTAATATGGTTGTGTAAAATTCTATTCGCATTTTTAAATTTTAATATCATAAGTCTTAGATATACTGTTCACTTCATTTGATTGATTTAATCCTTTTTCTTGTGCATATCCTGTACATAGATGTGGATGCTTTTGCCTATGCGTTCTAAAGTTTAAGGCTGCCAGGAATTTTAAATGCATTGCATATATATTGAACTTTGAAAAGGGATCAATATTGCATTTTGCATACTCATTTTAATTAAAATACGTGGGAATTCTACTCACATACGTACATCTTAAAATTAATGAGTCCGGTAGAGGCAATTGCGCACAAATTCACTTGTAACTTAATCTCTTCTTCATTTTATTTGACGTTGGTTAACTCAATTTTATACTAATCAACATCAAATAAAATAAAACGAAGAAATTATACACAAACGTATATTCAGAATTTCGAGGAAAAAGCAAGCTCCAACATCAATTAATTCCAACGGACAGATAACATCTTCGCCTAGTTTATTGCAAAAAAGCAAGAAGAGCACACACCACAGTTCATCGCCTAGCTTAAATAACGACACGGTCTGCACACCATTTCATAAACGAGGAATATAACCAGTTTTTCATATTGTTTTTTGCCTTCATCGTTTGACTCGGTCAGTCCACCACGACGGACCTGTTAAAGATCCAGCTGAAATGGACCCGGCCGGGCTCGCCACAGGCCGCCCTCCGCTGCGCCAGCTCCTGCATCCGCCGGATCTTGGGCGCGAGGCCGCACACAAACTCCTGCGCCCGGCGGCCCTCGCCTGACAGCCCGACCAGATCTGCCACCCGCCAACGCCGTACGAAATGCTCCACGAGATTACCGTAGTCATTCGTCGTGTACACTCCCGAGCGTTGCGCCACCGCGGAGAACCGCTCGAACAGGCCGCCGCCGCTGCCGTCCTCGGCGCGGCCGTCCGACATGAGCTGGCCCGGCATGGTCACCTTCCCGCGCATGACGTAGGCCAGCGAGCGCACCATGCCGTCCGGGTCGACGTCGAACACCTTGGCGCACGCCATGGTGTACCCCGCCTCGTGCCGCCTCTCGTCTGCGGCGATGACGCCGCAGATCCTGGCGAGCTTCGCGTCGCCGTGCTGCGTCGCAAGCCTCGCCGTGTGGCCGTGGGAGATGAAGGTGGCGCGCTCTTGGAACGCGCCGTAGATCATGCTGTGGTACGGGCTCTTGGGCACCAGCATTTCCTTCGAATTGATTTGCACCAGTGACAAATTAAAACAGCTCCGAATAACTCGACGCTCATGTTCTTACGTGCCCAGTTGATAAAAATCAAATGCGCGTTCATCACATACCATGCCGTTGCGTATGAGGTGGTGGACGGTGATCTCGACCTGGCGCATGTCGACGCGGCCGGTGAGGTAGAGGTAGCGGTTGAGGAGGTCGCCGTGGCGGTTCTCCTCGGCTGTCCAGCCGCGCAACCACTGCGCCCAAGGGAGCCTGCTGGAGCCTGTCTCATCGGCGGCGCCTGCCGCGCGATTCCCCATGCTCTGGTACGTCGGCAGCGCCTCCTCCGTCACCATGTTGCCCACGAGGCACACGAGGACGTCGTCCGGCAGGCCCGCCGCTCCGGCTTGCAGCGCGGCGACCCCCTCCGCGAAAACCTCGAGGTCATCGGCGTCCGAGCCACCGCCGGAGGAGCGCGGCAGGTAGTCGTGCGGCTGCCACGAGGACTCCACGGGCGTCAGCAGCGGGAGGATGCTTTCCGCCACCCACCCGTTCAGCGAGCGGATCACCTCCACCTGCTCCGGCAGCACCAGTGGCCAGTTCCTCTCCAACTCCAAGCCTCCGCCCGCAGCTGACGCCGTTGAGGCCGTGGCAGCGGTCCATCGCCTCGCCTGGCCTCTGCTGCCGCAGGACGCTCGTGCACGAAGGGCATACACACACCTGGGATCCGTAACGGAGAGAGATCGGACGAGTCCTCTTGCCGAGCCGGCGTCGCTCCGGTTGAAGTTGCTGAGCTTCACCACCGGCGCCGTCGTGGTTAGTCCTTGCGTCGCCATTGTTCTTCTGCTTCTTTTCGCAGGTTGTGGTGGATGCTGCAGATGCATGTGCCGCAATATATAGACGCAATGTACATAGTTATTATAAATTGGAATGTGGTAAGTAGTACTACTACCTCGGTGGTCCAATATGGAACACGCTACACGCGCGCCAACTCTCCACAGGATCAAGCTGAGGTCTTAACAGCGCAGGATTATGCGTCCGTCTATTTATCAGGTGCTAAAATCTTGAAAAATTTTAGGCACTGTGCCATGCACCATGCCGCCGCCGGGCGCTGTGCCGTGCTGCGCCACCAGGCTGCCGCTTCGTTCGGGAGCCGGCTCTGAGTATCGGGGTTAGAGTTGAGGGAGGAGAGAGAAGATAAGAGGGCCAACACAAATCTTAAAGTGAATCTAATAGTCGCCTGAAAATATGTAGATTTCAAGCACATGAAATATAGCGTTATCTAACAATAATGGTGCACATACGCTGCTTTCCATGCAAATGTCCTGTTACACATGGGGCTTAGCCTTGTGGTTCTGTCGAAGTGTGCGATCGACACTTCCCTCGGTACTATTAAGAAGTAGTCCGCGGAGATTATTTTTAGTAGGGGCGTAACTCGAAGATTTCAAGAACAAACGTGACACGAGGATTTTACGTGGTTCAGACCGCTTGAGTGTAATCCCTACTCCATAGGGATGTGTTGTATGCTTGAGTGTTACTGATTCTGAGTCAGTATGCATGAGAATGTGTGAGATGACTTGAGTTCTACCGTGCAGCTCATACCTTTTATATGCTAAGGGCTGACTGTTACAGTATAACCGAGACCCGACAGGTGGCCTCGGGCTTTTAAGGACCCTGTACACGATCTAGGCGCTTAACAACGATTTATTTGTGTAATAACGTGCCTTGATGGCAGCATTACCATACTTGAAAGCCCTGTGATTGTTGTTGACCGTCGTTATATACCAATTTCAACCGTCAATATGACTCAATTATGTAAAGGAATGAGTATTTCTTACACACATCATAGTTAGAAATAACCTAGTTCCACTTGTACTTGGAGAAAATAGTGCATGCATGTATTTTATACAGAATTGAGGTGAAACAAGGGGATGAATCTTAAATAATACCTTCCCAGCCAATCAAACGCCGACATGTGGCAGTGCATGGATCAAATGACCCACTTACAGGAGTATCCGAGGAGATCCAACAACGCAGCACCCAAAAACAGTCATGGGACCCACATGTCAGCCACTTGGAGAAAGCACAAACCGTTTAGAGTGTTTACCAGGTCGGTCGAACAGGTGGTTCAACCGACCTGGTCTTCTTACCAAACCTTGTCAGCCTTCACGTGTTGGCTCCTTCCGGCTTCATGAAATCGTTGATGACTGATTCATGCGCTTTTGATGGCGAGAATCGACCCTTCTCTAGCTATAAATAGGACCCCTTACCCCTCACTTCAACACACCACTTGAGCATTATTCTATTGTATACACTAGTTCTTCTAGTTTCTTAGTGAAGGTTCGGCTGTAGCGAGGAGCCTCTAGTCTCAAGTCCAAATTGGGAAGGGTATAACTCATGTATCTTTTCCTATATTTGTGACTGTATGCATAATAAAGATATTATATTTGGTCTTCTTTTATTCATATACTTGGATGAAGTGTTTATTGTTTGATTGTTGATTCCATGTATGTGATAGGAGTAGTCTTTATGATTATGCCATAACAATATTATTCTATTATCATAAACACTACAAACCTCACTATAGTCTAATTAGTTATGATATGATCATGTTGATATGAATAACTTATCTTATGTCCCAATATTGGTTCAATGATGTTTAGATTAGTCATTGCCTTAAGATGACTTGTATCATGACTCTTAAGGTATTTACTTAATATGCTAGCGTGGTGATAGGATAGTTAAGTAACATTGGATGTCTCGTAGATCCACGGATTGAAGAGGTAGACAGTAGGTGGTGACAACCATATTTGTCCTTATAATCCTCCATGTTTGCTATGCCACAGACTCTTTGCGAGGGTCGTCCTAGTATTGCTAGGAGTAAACCCGTGCCCGATGTGTTGAACAACTTAGCATAAGGATTCACCATTGACATGCTCATTAGTACCTAACCTAGACTATGTATATGTATATTAGAAGCATTGTAGGAGCAACTCTCCAACTCTTAGTCTAATCTCCATTAGGTCTCATTTTCCCTTTTAGAATAGATTGCTTAGGTGTGTATCACACTACGCATATTATGAACCTACTCTTGTCTTGATAATTGATTAGTATCCCATAGCTTTATCATAAGAGTAGTATCCACTTTACTCCATTGTCTTTCTTTGGGATAAATATGATACCCTTGGGAATACTCTTAGGTGAAATGTTGCACGACAGCTTCTGTGTGCTTGTGAATTTTTATCTGTGACGTAAGAAATATCAACAAGCATTTCTAGCACCGTTGCCAGGGAACGCAAAGGAAGTGAAGCATAGCTATCCCTTGTGATTAAGCTATAGATACTAATAGTTATTAGACAGGATTACTCTATTTGTTTTCTTCTTTTATGTGAAAACAGGGTAGTGTTAGCTAATCCATTTTATGGGATGGCCAACGAGGACACAAGTGCTCAACTGCAAGATGATTCAAGGCGTACCTCAACAAATGTCCGCTAGGCAACACCATAGCCTTTTGCGGAAGAATTTCAGCTTCCAGTAGGAGCCAAAGTCATCCATCCCTGAGCTTGGGGGAGGCTCCAATAATTCTTCTTGGTTTGACTTCATCATGGGGTGGATAGTTTGCTCTTCATCCAATACTCATGTCACGGGTTGGCTCCAGCAATCCGTGACCACATTTATGCTGGAGCTGAAGGAGCCCTATTCTCATTCATCATGGATGAAAATATGGTCTCTGCTCAAGGGGTGGATTAAAGAATGCTCTAGTTCCTTAGATCAACATGCACACCATTTAGCAAGGTGGATATGCTAGCTATAGAACTACAGTTCACATTGATGTATCATGAAGACCAAACCAATGGAGAAGTGTTTGGGATGATCCAAGTCATGAATATTCACATGATTTGTGAAAATCCATGTCAAAATGGGACACATGGGAATTAATTCCCTAATACTTTGAGGATCTTTCACTTCCAAACAATAATCCCAACGGCTATCACCCACAAGGAGGTCAAGGGTGGAACCAACATCACCCTTGTAATCAAGGAGGCTATGGGGATTTCATAGGATTTAAGTTCAACTAGCATACCTTGAAGTATCTTATTCATGGCCTAGAAAGAAATCAAGACAACATTTCCACGAAGTTCTTGGCCAAAGACAAGAAATTTAAAGAGCATTCTTAGATTCAAGATATCCCACAATCGCTTGTTGGGATTCCTACCCTTCAACCAAGCTCGTGCAACCTAAGGCAAATGACATTGTGGATCAAGTTTTTCTTGTTTGATTGTGGAGTCCACATGTCATCATGCCCAAGGAAGTCTTAGATCTATGATCAAAGTATGGGTTAACTCAAGGGAACATCAAGAAGGTCGAAGTGGCACCTCAAAAGAAGGACAAGCCTCACCATGCTCACAAAAGAATATCTTCAAGAGGGAGAAACCATCACTACATCAACAAGTCTTCATCAAGACGACGGAGAGGCCAGGGCCATCATGTGGTCCACATGTCCAACTGACATGCCAAAGGAGATTTGACATGTCAATCAAGAGAAGCTGTCCACATCTTCTACTCTAGGATTGGACTACAAATAATCGCACTAAACAAGACGGAATTAATTCCCACTCATCGGACTTCAAAAATTCGATGAGTCCTTGCCAATAGGTTAATTGGTAGTTATCTCATATTTGATTTCTGAACTGCATATTTGAAATTCCCATCAATCTTTTCATTTGCATTTAGCATGTTTAAATTTTCACACTTGCATGTTGGAAAGTAAAATTTCCAACCATCATAAAACTAAAATTTTGAATTAGGAAATAAATTTATTTGGATATGAACCTTTAGCATGACCACTTGAATTCATCTTCCTAATTCAAACAAAAAATATCTCTTAATATTCAATGCCTTTGCAAGTTGTTTTAAGTTGGGCAGCCAACAATTTGACAAATGGTACAACCTGCTTTTGAGCTAACGTAACTCGTTTTTGAGTTGTTTTTTTTGTTTTTGATTTTAGTGCAGCCAGGACAAAATTTGTAAAGAGGTTGGAAGGCCTCATCAAGCGCATATCCTTCCATCAATCTCATTTTGAGTTCATGGTGGCTCAATGGAGGAGCAAGATGAATCTCATTCAACTCCAACCTCAACTTGGCAGGAGATATTGAACATGAAGGCTACACCAAAATTCATGGTCATGAGTTTCTCACACAATGACCTTCAACCCGGACTGCTCTTCAATTGAGGTACAAGTTTAAATTTTTCCATCGTTGGAATTACATTAGAATTGAATGATTTTTGCTTACATTGGTAAGGAAGTTTACACGTTCTCATCGTTTAATTCTTATGCATCCTCACGAGAGTAAGTATTGACATTGCTCTTTTTGATTCTTCAAAAAGGAATGTAACCTTACTTGGGAATAAATTTAAACAAGTACCTATAATTTCATAAGCATTGCTAAAATTAACATAGGCATTTTTTGCCTAGGTAATGCTTATGGAATTACTTAATGATGTAATTGGTATGTAGCAACCTAGAAATAGTGATATTCATAATTTTTATTTGAAACTCATTCATGCATGGATCACTAAATTTAAAATTCCTAGGAAAGAAATTAAAATTGTTCAGGAGGATAAAATTTAAAATCTTGTTTGCCATTCCAAATGTTATCATTTTCTCTTGTGTAAAAAGCCTATGATGGTTAGAAAATTTACAAGGTGAAGGGATCCATATAGTGTATTTACTCATAACAATCTTGCATTGTTATGAGTAGGAGCTTTAGAAAATATGCAAATTAATTTATCCATAAAGCCCACTCTTATCAATGAATAATACATTGTTCATATATACACTTGAATTTGTACCAAATGCATCTTTGATTATTATCTTCCCCTTCGTACAATTGAAAGTTCAGTTACCTAACCGAAAATTCATTTGTACAAGTATCGGGAGCTAACCACCCTTTTCTATCATAGAGGAGAAGTTTGCAGGAGTAATATTACAATGCAGACATTCAAATATCCGATTGTTGGAAACCCTAAAAGGATTCCATTTCAACATCTCTTGGTCAAGCAGTAAATTAGGATGGTTGCTACCCATCGAAAATTAAGCCCAAAGGTCAACCATAACTATACGAGTATTGATGGCTGTTATACCCCAACTTCACCCGTCAATATAACTCAATTATGTGAAGAAATTGTCATTTCTTGTACACATCACATTTCCATTTAAACTATTTCCGCTTGTCCTTGGAGAAAGTAGTGCATGCAGGGATTCTTTGCAGAAATGAAGTGAAACAACGGGATGGATCCTATAAAATATCACTCTAGCCAATCAGACGATGCCACGTGGCACCATATGGATCAAATGGCCCACAAAAAGAAGTATTCGAGGCCATCCAATTGTGTAGCACCCATATCAGTCAATGGGACCCATCTGTCAGAGACTTGGAGAAAGAACACCGCAAAATGGGCTAGGACCAGGTCGGCCGACCCCCCTAGTCGGCAGACTAGTTCCCAGCGTCTTTCTCGGTCAAACTTCACGTGGTGGCTCCTACGGGCTTGAAGTGGTTATGGGTGATGATGAGGACATCACAACGGCGGAGACACACATTGAACTGCAAGGACCAATCACAAGAGCACGAGCACGATTAATAAATCAGCAGGTGAATTCATTCCTAACATCCTTTGCATGTGAGTTTGAGAATAGATTGCTATGTGATGATTTAATTGTTATTAGGAACAATGGAGAAGATCAAAAAGTGAAGGGAAGATTCCTTGGGAACATGGAGAACCTGCTGGGACGTCCACAAGTTGATGGAATTAGTTTACAACTTGGAGTTGAGTTCAACTCGGAGTCCAGGAGCAGTCCACCTTGAAATGGATGCACAGGATGCATACGGAGTCCGTTTTTGACGTTCCACATACGAACGAAAAGAGGAAAAGATAAACTTTCCAATGGATCTGGTCCCTCCTCAAAAGTCCTCCGCGGTCAATGGGTATTGTTGAAACAAGTCGAGTCCAGAATTCTGTCCGGTGCTACGCCACCCAATTGGGCCTTTGGGCCTTGTATCCTGTATGAGTCCATTAGGGACACATCTAATCGTGTTTTGGCCGAACCCTAAACTTTGAATACTGCAGCCTCCGGTCATATTCAGTGGGTTTTGCTTAGATAAATAATATCGCCATTCTACGGTTTGTGAAACCCCAACTTCGCGATTTCAGATCATGTCTTCTACGTTCTTGCTTGTGTTCTCGGTTGCACTTGAAGGGATTAGCCTTCTTGGCGAGGTCAATCGTGTGTAGCACGGTTGATAACCAATGGAGCGCTGGTGTAGTGATTGTAGGAGTTTTTCGTGTTCTACTCAAGAGCCTCGGATCATCAACGTCGAGATCTCCATCAAGCGACTTATCCATTACCTTTTGGAAGATCGGGCCTAAATCATTCCTTATCAGGTGACTGATTCGCGCGCTTTTAGTGGCCGGAACCGACTCTTCTCTAAGCTATAAATAGGACCCCTCACTTCAAAAGACACCACTTGAGTATTCATCTATTGTATCCACTACTCTCCATAGGTTTGGAGGAGTATAGGCTGTAGAGAGGAGAGTCTCTAGTCCATAGTAGAAGTAGGAAAGGAGTAGAAGGAGTCTCTTCCCAATTGGAAAAGGTATGTCTCACATATCCCTATTTGTATTTGTGACTTTATTCATAATAAAGATGATATATTTAGTCTACTATAGTTCATATACTTTGATGAAGCATTTCTTGTTTGATTGTGGATTCCATGTATGTGGTAGGAATAGTATTTATGATTGTGCTATACCATGCTCATTACATTATCATAAACACTATAAACCTCCACTATTGTCTAATTATCTATGACATGACTATGTTAATATGAATCACTTATGCTATGAATTAACATTGGTTCAACGATGATTTAGTTCTTTGTCTTAGGATGGCTTGTGCCTAGGCTGTTAAGGTAATTACTTAATATGCTAGCATGGTGCTAGGATAGAGAGTAGCGTTGAATGTCTCCTAGACCCACGGATTGAAGAGGTAGGTAGTAGGTGGTGAAAGTCCTATATGTCCTTTGTAATCCTCCACGTTCGGCTATGCCACAGGCTCTTGGCAGGAGTCACCTAGTGTTGCTAGGGGTAAACCCGTGCCCGATGTGTTAATCCACTTATCATGAGAATTCATAATTAACATGATCATTAGTGACTAACTTAGGCTATGTATATGTAAATTAGAAGAATAGTACGAGTATCTACCTAACTCTTAGCGTAGTCCCTCTATTACCTCATTTATCCCCTTAGGATAGGATGCTCTTGTGTGTGTCACACTACCTCAACTCATCATTAAACCCATCCTTGCTAGAACCCTACCTAGGCCAACCCTCCTTTCCCATTGTCTTACTTCCACCTATCCTTCCTTTGGGAAAATATAAATGACACCCTTTGGGAATACTATTTAAAGGAGAAATGCTACATCGATAGTTTCCGTGCGCTTGCGGACGTTCAATTGAGAATAAAATCCCTACCAACAAGCATTTATGGCATCACTGCTTGGGATGAATTGTTAGTAGTGTGTAGGAAATATCAACAAGAATTTCTAGCGCCTTGTCGGGGAATGCAGCTGAAGTATTGCATGATTGAGTGAATAGGATAGGACCCTGGTAGGTTTTAGTAGGATGATCCCTCTTTGTTTTTGCATTTTATGTGAAAACAGGGTAGTGTATGTCTGGTCTCCGCTTGCCAGAAAACTATGTTGAAGATCCCAAATCTCTTCTGAGAGATCAACCTCATGTCGTTACTCCTCAGAAGCTTCCAGCGGCGAAGCAAGCCAGCACAATCGCACCAACAACTGAAACACGCCTAGAAGACCCTTTATGAATTTTCAGCTCCCTCTGGTAACAATGTGACTTTTGAGCCTACTATTAACATGGGAGACGTAAACTACGAAATCAAGACTGGCCTAATCACTATGGTGCAAGCCAACCCATTTTGTGGGAAGGCTAACGAGGATGCAAGTGCTCACCTACAATAGTTCCTTGAGATTTGTAGCACTTTTAAGATTAAGGACGTATCTCCTGATGTTGTCCGTCTTAGGATGTTCTTGTTCTCTCTTCTTGGGAGAGTGAAACAGTGGTTCTACGTGAAATGAAGTACTGTAGACACTTGGGAGAAATGTTCTACAACATTCCTCGCCAAGTTTTCCCGTTAGGCAAGACGAATGCCCTACATTTAAGAATTTCCAGCTTCCAGCAAGATGCCAAGGAATCAATTCCCAAGGCTTGGGAAAGGCTTCAGGAGTATATCATAGCCTGTCCCCACCATGGGATGGATGACTGGCTCATAATCCAAAACTTAGACAACGAGCTGATCCCTTCCGCCCGTGACCATGTTGATGCTGCTGCTGGAGGTGCCTTCTTCTCATTGACGGTGCCCAAAGCCAAAGATTTGATTGAGAAGATGGTATCAAACATGGGTTGGAGCGACGAGCGTCTCCATACCCGCCAGCGAGGCATGCACACCTTGAAGGATGTGGACATGATCATTGCCAAATTAGACCTCCTTATGAAGAAGATTGATGGACAAGGCAATGGTGAAGTATGTGGCAATGCCTATACCTTAGACTCTCACATCACTTGTGAAGTCTATGGCAACACGTACCTAGCCAACAATGGAAACAACGATGGTTATCATCTAGGAGGTCAAGGGTGGGGCCAACCACACCCATTCTTTCAAGGAGGGTACAATAACAATGGCAGCAATGGAAATCAGCCCAACTTGAGAGAACTTGCCATTAGCCACCTGAAGATCAATAATGCCCTATCCAAGAAGCTGCCAGCTAATGACAAGACCATAAAGAACATAAATGCCAAGATTGAAGGACTATCCTCAGCCTTCAAGAATCAATTGAGTTTCAAGAAGATGTTGGAGACTCAGTTGGCTCTACTGGCAGCTGCTGTTCCTCCAATGGAGAATGGCAAGATGCCAGGACAGCCCGAACCTCCCATGAAAAGTGCCAACATGATTTCTCTACAAGAAGGCAACTGGCTGAAGGACCCCGGATGTCCTACAATCTCATGCTCAATTAGGGAACACCACTTTGACAAGGCTCTTTGTGACCTTGGAGCAAGCATGAGTGTGATGCCCAAGGTGGTTTTTGACCAGCTAAACTTCACAGAGCTTATTCCAACACCAATGCAGCTCCAACTAGCTGATTCCTTAGTCCGTTATCCGGCGGGTATTGCCGAAGATGTCCGGGTGAAAATCCAGAACTGCTTCATACCCGTGGATTTCGTGGTGCTTGACATGGAGTTCGAGAAGGATACGCCGCTCATTCTTGGGCGCCCGTTCCTAAGCACCGCGAAGGCTCGCATAGATGTGGGAGCTGGAGAAATCCACTTCCATATCAATGGCAAGGAGGAGAAGTTTAACTTCAGCCCAAAGTTGGAGCAATTTTCCATGATCCGTATAAAGTATGGGCCGAATGTTAAACACTCTTGAAATGACACCTCCAAAGGTGGACCCGCTCATTGCATTCATGAGGAATTTGATCTATGCAGAAAACCCGTCTTTTCGTTCATGCTGACACCCCAAGAAGACGTAGAACTCCGGGCCTCCTCAAGGGCCCAAGTCCACCAAGCCACCAAAGAAGGTATGGCAGAAGAAGCAAGGCAAGCCATCCGAGCCCATCCCTCCGGGCTCGGATGTTAAGAAATGAAGAAGGAGGAATGCCCATCTCATCGGACGGTGGTGAGACCTAGCCAATAGGTTAAATTGGTAGTTATCCTTTTATTTGTTTTTCTTTTCTCTTTATTTGGATTTTTCCATTCAGTTTGATCCTCCCACTGCATATTTGATTTTCTTAGCAAGTTGAGAATCTTATATTCTCAACTATCATTTTTATTTCTTTATTTTTCACAAAAGAGAATTGTTGGATTTTGAAAAAGGAATTTTTAATTGTAAAACAATTTTTTTGAGCTACAAAAGTGGTATTTCACCAACGTGCTGATTCCATAGCCGTTGGAGAGCCACCTGCCAATAGGGAGAACAGAGGGGCCCACCTGTCAGATCAGCCGACCCCCCTGCTCGGCCGACTAGGGGAAAGAGCCAATTTGGCTCTCTCTCCTCCAACAACTACATTTGATTCCTTAGTGACCGTCGGGGATTGCACACTATAAAATGTGGCCGTGAGGAGCTCTCCTCTTCACACTTCACCTCATTTCATACATCCCCAAAGTCACTCTTGCTCAAATTGTTTTTCTTGCTCTTCATTGAAACACACTTGCTCAAAATCCAACCCAAAAAGATTTGCTTTTGTGTGCATTTGCAATTTGCTCTCAAGTTCATCAAGGGAAAATTCGGCGGGGTTTTGTTTTCACTAACATCACCTCTTTCGAGTTTTTGCCTTGTCGTGTTCTTGCTTGTTGTGGCCTTGAAAAGAATGAAGAGGTTGTTTGGCAAGAGGAAGGAGGCTGTAAGCTCAAGCCATGGTGGATACTCATGTGCATGCCCCTCTTTCGTTGCTACACCAAGTTCACGGAGGAGGAGTGTAGGAGAGGACACTCCCATGGGTGAGATAAGCAACCCACACCAACTTCTTCACGACGTCGACCTCGACATCCAAAGTAAAGATGAAGATCAAGCACACAAGCTCCTCCAAGATCGTTAGTTTTCTCATGCGAAAGCTTATGATCCGGGTTTGATCTCCAAAATAGGTATGGATTATGAATTCTTTTCCATTTGGCGTGCATTAGGATGGGAAAACTTTGCTCACACAGAGGAGAAAGGTTCATGCCTTCTCTCCATACAATTCCTTTGCACACTCAAGATAGGATTTGATGGTATTACTTTTATATTATTTAAAAAAGAATACAATATCCTATGGAAAAAATTAAGTGAAATCCTAGGCTTTCATAAATGTTGTTTGCTAGATTTAGACGCTTTGACTAAGTTTAACAAACAAAGTTTTTGGCAAGATTTAACTGGTGAGGTCAGATGTCGTGCACCTAGGAATAGCCACTTGCACAACCCTAATTTACGCTTCATGCATAGATGGGTGGCTATGACTATGTTCCCTAGAGGAGATGTAAGGATAGTGCATGATGATGAGCTGAAATATTTGCCATGATTAAAAAGATAAAAGTTGCTCCAGTTATTGCCACGATGACACAATGGTTAGATTACATTCAAACAGTAGGGCCAATTGAACGAACTTCATTGATTACGCGTATTGCTACTAGGGTAGGAGCACTAGAATATTCTTCATTTGAGTACATTGAAAATGAAAGAAAATTAATTGATGAAGAATATTTAGTGCAAGGACATACCCTTAAGCATGATCAAGATGGCTCTTTGATATTTTATTATCCCAGCTTTGTCAATGAAATTCAGTTACCTAACCCCGATTATCATTTGTACAAATGCCGGAGGCTAACCATTGTTGACGGTCCTTAAGTACCATATTTTGACCATCAATTCACCTCATAATGTGCATAAAAGAAACACAAAACATAGTGGTAGGGCTATTCACTAACCCAATTCCACAAGTGTTGGTGTTTATTTGTATGCAGGTGAATTATTACCCAAAATACCAAAACATGCAGGGATGAATCCATGAAAATGGATTTCAACGAATCAGGCGATGACATGTGGCAACACATGGATCAAATGGCCCACAAACAGAATAATACGAGAAGATCCAATGGTGTTGCACCCATATACATCAAGGGGGCCCACCTGGAAGCCACCTGAAGGAAGCACTCCCCGAGGGGAGGCTTGACCATGTCGGCCGAACCAGGGGTTCGGCCGACCCCTTCCTGGTGCCAAACCCGGTCAAATGACACGTGTTGGCTCCTCCCGGCTCCCAGGAGTCCATGGTGACTGATTCACGCGTTAATTGTGACGGGAACCGACCCTTCTCCACCTATAAATAGACCCGCTCACCTCACTTCTCACACACACCAAAAGTTGAGAACAGTGCTACACTCCAAAGTGTTAGAGTAGTCCTAGAGGCTACCAAAGTAGAAGGAGAGTGTGGTGAAGAGTCTAGGAGAAGGAGGCTTGGACTTGTCAAGTCCCTCTTCTACACTTGTACCCCTACAAAGGTTTTACTCAATCAAGTAAGCCTTTGTGAATTCAATACAAGTTTGATCTTTTATTCTTAGTAGTTTGCACAAGTAGTTACTTGTGGATTCACTGCTTTAATTCATTAGAGGCTCTAGTTGTAGCTTTCTGTTTGAAACAATTAGAGTAGTGATTTAGAACATAAGCATGGTGCTTAGGTTATAAATCATCAGTGGATATCTCATAGACCCACGGATTGAAGAGGTAGGCAGTAGGTGGTGACAACCCTATCTGTCCTTCATAATCCTCCATGTTCGGCTATGCCATAGGCTCTTGGCGGGAGTCATCCTAGTATTGCTAGGAGTAAGCCCGTGCCCGAAGCAAGCATCTACTACAAACTACCTTGAATTTGGATCAATACTTTAAATTCCTCTCTGTTCCTTGCCTACCAAACAACTTTGTGTCCTTAGGTGAGCTAGTTCGAAAGATTAACACACACATTCTTTGGATTCAATACCCTTGGGAATACTCCTTAAGGGGAAGTGCTACAACGGTATTTTTGTGCGCTTGCGGATAACTCTGTGGTGTTAAGAAATACCAACAAGCATTTCTGGCACTGTTGTCGGGGAACAGTTGTTGTTAATCTTCGAACCAAGATCACCCTCGTATCATATCCCCCTTATCTATCATCTTACCTTTCTTATTCTTACCTTACCACCACCATATAAATGGAGCAACCCACCATTCTTTCTTACTCATCTCCGAAGGGCAAGTTCCGTGAGCCACCGCCTTCGGTAGAACCTATTTGTTCAACCAGCTACGAACTTCGCCCTGGCTTTATAGCCATGGTTCGGGAACAATCCTTCTCAGGAACAGATTGTGAAAACCCTTACCACCATCTACGAGAGTTCGAACAAATGTGTTCATGCCTTCTAATCAAAGGTATGACACAGGAAACTCTCAAATGGAAGTTGTTTCCTTTTTCCCTCAAGGAAAAAGCCAAACAATGGTACAACCACTACCTTGGGAAGACAAACGGTGATTGGAGTGAATTACGAGAAAAATTTTGTCTTATTTTCTTTCCCATTGCCTGAATTGTTTTCTTACAAAAGGAAGTACTATGCTTCCAGCAGATGAAGAAGGAATCCATAGGTGTAGCTTGTGAAATATTTTCTCTTTTGAAAAATTCTGGCCCAGATTTGTTAATCCCTGATCTAATGCTTTTGCAACATTTCTTCATGGGATTGAACAAAGATTCTGCCCTATATCTTGACATTACGGCAGGAGGATCTTTCCTCCATAAGACTCCAGAAGAAGGCAAGGATCTTCTGGACAGAATTCTAGAAAATTCTTCCTTCATTATGGGTCTTAATGAGCCTCCCCAAGAGGAAGTTGTGTCAAGAACGAAGGATACACTCCTGGACAAGGATGAACCCATTTCTTGTTTACCCCAAGCCTTGCCAGAGGAATCCTCTCCCGAACCTGAGACTATGAAGGTTGAAGAAATTCAACCCTCGCAGTTTCCATTTTACTTCGAGGAAGAGCTTTTTGAAGATTATGGAAATACCTTGAAGTATTGTTGCTATAGGAAACCTTCATTGCCACCAACATCACCTGAACCACCTGACCGGGTGTTCGTCCATCAGACGGTCAAGGAGTTGACCTCTATCCTAAGCAGAGAGTGGACAGCTGAAGTCGAGAATTCACCCGAAATTCTTCGAATGACCTCACCTTTGGCTACCATTTTATGTTCTATTAGAGGGACACCAATGAGAATCCTATACAACCCTACTGTTGGAGCAAATCTCAGTTCTGGTTCTTGTGCTCTTGCCATTCTTGGCGATGTGCCATTGGAACCAACACGCAAATCCTTCAAGATTCATTCAGAACCATTCTTGAAGGATGTGGGGTTCTGCAACAAGTGTCTGTTAGACACAAAAATGTTGAGGCTCTCCTAGATTTTCACGTGTTCGAAATCCAAGATTTCGACATCATGATAGGGATTCCCATAGAGAAATTTCTCATGGAAGTTCCTTTGGAAGGAAGCTCAATATCAATCTTGGAGGGAGAAATTTCTCCATGCCTATTCTACGTTCAAAGAACACATCTGCAGAATCTCCCATCCAAGATGAGCCAATGGAGGAGGTTAGGACTCTTCAATTTTTAGAACCCCCTGAAATTAAAGGAGAAGAAGACTTCGTCCAAGAGGAGGATAAATTTCAGGAGGAAATTGAATTGCCAAAAGAAGAGCCCTCCCCAAAACCTCCTGTTGAGCTCAAGATTCTACCTCCAGGCCTACATTATGCCTTTCTAAATGGCGATTTGGAAGCCCCTGTCATCATAAGTGACAAGCTTTCAGATGATGAAACGCTCAAACTCATAGCCATGTTAGAAAGGCATAGAGCTATTTTTGGATATTCACTTCAGGATCTCAAGGGAATTAGTCCAGCGTTTTGCACCCATCGTATTCCTATTGACCCTGAGAGTGTCCCCTCAAGGAAACCTCAAAGGCGATTGAATAATGCGATACGGGAAGTTGTCAAGAAAGAAGTCTTGAAACTTCTGCATGCCGGGATTATTTACCCTGTTCCTCATAGTGAATGGGTAAGCCCAGTTCAAGTAGTGCCTAAGAAGGGAGGTATGACAGTCGTTCAAAATGAGAGGAATGAATTAATTCCTCAACGGACCATCACGGGATGGAGGATGTGCATTGACTACCGAAAACTTAACAAGGCAACAAGGAAAGACCATTTTCCATTGCCCTTCATCGATGATATGTTAGAGCGATTGGCAAAACACTCCTACTTCTGTTTCCTAGATGGGTATTCGGGATATCATCAAATTCCTATCCACCCCGATGATCAAAGTAAGACCACATTCACATGTCCTTACGGGACCTATGCCTACCGGCGTATGTCCTTTGGACTGTGTAACGCTCCTGCCTCTTTCTAGAGATGCATGATGTCTATATTTTCAGACATGATCGAGGATATCATGGAAGTTTTCATGGACGATTTCTCTGTCTATGGAAAAACTTTTGATCATTGTCTAGAAAATTTAGACAGGGTCTTACAAAGATGCGAGGAGAAGGACCTTGTGCTTAATCGGGAAAAGTGCCATTTCATGGTCCAGGAAGGCATCGTTCTTGGACACTTGGTGTCTGAGAGAGGGATAGAGGTGGAGAAAGCTAAAATTGAAGTTATTAAAAAACTTCCACCTCCTATCAATGTTAAGGGAATCTGCAACTTTTTAGGTCATGCGGGCTTCTACCGATGATTTATCAAGGATTTCTCCAAAATCGCTAGACCCCTCACTAACCCATTAGCTAAAGAAGCTCCCTTTGATTTCGATGATGAATGCCTTAAATCATTTAAATACTCAAAAAGGCACTCATCTCAGCTCCAATTATCCAACCTCCTGATTGGATGCTACCATTCGAAATCATGTGTGATGCCAATGACTTTGCTGTTGGTGCGGTCTTAGGCCAAACCAAAGATAAAAAGCATCACACAATAGCCTACGCTAGCAAAACTCTAACAGGAGCCCAACTCAATTATGCCACAACTGAGAAAGAGCTCCTAGTAGTAGTTTTTGCTATTGACAAGTTTAGATCCTATTTGGTTGGAGCAAAGGTCATAGTCTACACAGACCATGTTGCTTTGAAATATCTGCTTACCAAAAAGGATGCTAAACCCATGCTAATTCGATGGATTCTTCTACTCTAAGAATTTGATCTGGAAATAAGAGATAAGAATGGAGTAGAGAATTCAGTAGCAGATCATCTTTCATGTATGGAAGTCACACAAACCATGGACATACCTATCAATGACTTCCTACGAGATGATATGCTCCTCAAGGTGACAGACTCTCACCCTTGGTACGCAGATATCATGAACTTTATGGTCACGGGATACGTACCACCAGAGGAGAACAAAAAAGAAACTCATTTATGAGAGTCGTAGACACCTTTGGGATGACCCTTACCTCTATTGAGTATGTGCCAAAGTCCTTCTTAGAGGGTGCATCCCATCAATCGAAGGCACCAAAATTATAGAGAAATGCCATGTTGGCCCCTATGGTGGTCATTACGGTGTTTACCGTACTCAGGCAAAGATCTGGCAGAGTGGATTCTATTGGCCTTCAATGTATGAAAATACCAAGGAATTCTTTCGCGGATGTTGGAAATGCCAGAAGAATGGAGGAATCTCTGATCGCGATGCGATGCCCCTAACATACAATCTCCAAGTGGAATTATTTGATGTATGGGGTATTGATTTCATGGAACCTTTTCCTAGGTCTTATGATTGCAAGTATATTCTGGTTGCCGTCGATTATGTGTCAAAATGGGTAGAAGCATTGCCATGCAAAAATGCTGATTCCAAGCAAGCAAGGAAAATGTTCCATGAGATCATTTTCCCACGCTTTGGAACTCGCCGTATGGTCATAAGTGATGGAGGGTCTCATTTCATAGATAAGACCTTCCGGAACTTTTTAAGAGAACTTGGAGTCCAACATAACATTGCTACCCCATACCACCCACAGACAAATGGTCAAGCAGAAACATCTAATAAGCAAATTAAGAATATTCTGTAAAAGACTGTCTTGGAAATGGGAACGGGATGGAAGCAAAAGCTACCCGACGCATTGTGGGCATATCGTACTGCCTACAAGACACCTATCGGCATGTCTCCTTTCCAACTTGTCTATGGAAAGACTTGCCATCTTCCCATAGAATTGGAACATAGAGCGTATTGGGCCATCAATTGGTGGAACATGAATCTTAACGAAGCTGGAAATCACCGATTGAAGCAAATCTCTGAGTTGGAGGAATGGAGAGATAAGACGTATCATAGTGCCATAATTTATAAAGAGAGAGCCAAAAGATGTCACAATAAGAGGATTACGTCAAAATAGTTCAAACCTGGAGATAAAGTTTTATTCTTTAACTCTAGGGTTAAACTCTTTGGACATGGGAAGCTTAAAAGTAAATGGGAAGGACCCTTCACTGTAGTAGAGACTTCATCTCATGGAGCAATCACACTCCAAGGTGATGACGGTCAACTATTCAAAGTGAATGGGCACCGACTCAAATTATTTCTCGATTCCCAAAAGGATAAAGAAAAAGATTTTGACATGGTAAACCTAATCGATTTCCATGCCATTTCTTTCAATTCTGTTTAACTTCTCCACGTCCAACTAATGGGCCCATCCAATTCTTCATCTATGAGGCCCATTTAATCGACCTGAGAAAATTTGGCCCGAACAAAGCTAGAAGGGGGTCGGCCGAACCCTAGGGTCGACCGACTCTCCCTTCGCGCTGTTCGTGTTCTATTTTCTTGTGTTGATCCTCTTCGATATCCTTCACAAAATCCTCGGTGAAACGTGTTATTCCCCGCCTACTTAAAGGACGGAAATAGAGGGGAAAGATATACACCTCATTGAATCATCATCTTCCTCCCGTCCTCGTCATGACCGATAAGAAGATTGTGCCTCACGCCTCCTCCAGCTCAACCTTCAACCTGAGCGGGGACATTACGCTAGCCAACGACAAAACTTCCCTCACCTTGGAGTCCATCATGGTGATCGATGTCAAGCCCCTTGCCATGATCCCGCCTACGACAACTCCGCGCAGGCGCAACCCTACACCTCGTAGCGCTGTTCGGTCGCTCTCCCCTCGGAGAACGCCGATGAAGTCGATGACGCCATGCCGTCCGACTTTGGCTGGACTAAACCCAGTCAAGACACATGTTTCCCACGAAAAAGACGAGTCTCTCCCATCATTGCTGCCCGGTGAGGAGTTCATGTACACACTGAAGACTAAGAAGGGCGATGTAGTGAGCCACCACCACAAGACGCCCAACTGTACCTCGCCGGAATGCATGGGAGATCACTTTCTTATCCACGGGGTGCGCAAACCCGAAGGAGGCTACGCTAAGGGCCTATTCAAGCGTGTGGATAATCTGGCGATGGAGGAGTCGACAGGCCATCACCTGCCATCAACGGGACACCCGGTCAGTTCGAGGGTAGTGATGAGGACTCTCCTCGTGCCCCTAAAGTGGCACTGCTGACCAAGGAGTTTGCTTCTCTCCGCTTGGAGAACAAGAAGCTGAATGACTTGGTGGCTGAAGGGCGCATCGAGAGGGCGGAACTGAAGGACGACATCAAGGCCCTCAAGGAGGAGATTGACAGTGTTCGCCGTGGCATGAGCGCCAAACTGCGGCGCTTGTGCAATGCCGTCGGGGAGCCCGACATCTACAACGCACCATAGTTTAGATGTCCCGACAGCATAGGATGCTTACTACTTAGGATTTTATTTTTTTTAAAAAAACATATGTTTTCTAAAGCTAGGTTAAATAATGTAAGCATCCCCATATTTTGATTTCAATAAAGTGAACTTACCGGTTCATCTAACACTGGTAAAGTTCCCCCTTTAGTTTATTTTGTTGAATAAAGAATTCAGGAAACAAATGTGGGGGAAATATGTCTCCAAGTCACGAAATCCCTATGTGAAAAATCAACTTTGCATATCAAAACACGTCACGACCGAATGAGCAAAACGACACAACGAAACAGAGCCATAGAAGAGCCAACAAGAGGTCGGCCGAACCCCTAGTCAGCCGACTTGTTTTCTGCACCGTACAACTTCATTTCGCTCTAGGAAATAAATTTGGATTTCTTTTCCCCAATTTTATGCGCTACCCTTCTATTTGAGTTGATTTCATATTTTTCAACGCATATCTAAAATGAATCAACTCAACAAATCGAAAAAAATTTTGGTAGTCAAGAATTTGCTTAAGCTGAAAATTTGAATACTTTATTTTCAATTCATTACCTTGTTTATGATTCCCATAATTCAATAGGAAAAACACATCATCTAGGTAATTGACTAGTGTGATATGGTAAATGAGTTCTTTAGAAATCATCCTTTTGCTTGAAATTGATTTTGACATTTTTAACTATTTGAAGTCTTGAACTTTGCCTAAATATCTCATTGGAAATTTATATACCCACCAAGGCCATATGATACATTCATTGAAAACCACAAGCATATGCCACTTTGTTTTTCATTGAACTTTGTCAAACTCGTGACCCAATTGAGTGACATGCATGAACTTTTTGAATTGAAAACTCTTATGCACTCCATTCATGCAAAATTTCTCACGTTGAGAGTTTGCATCCATCGATTACCCATCCGTCAGAAAGAAACTCCATACAATACAAATGAAAGCCTCTATAAAAATAAAAAGGAGTAGAAGACATGGCTACAAGATAAAGAAAAAGCATCCACTCTTGAAAAAGAGTAAGAGTGCTAAAAAAAAGTAGCCATGTTTCATCCTT
Organism: Tuctoria greenei; assembly: GCA_036927565.1. Lineage (NCBI taxonomy): Eukaryota > Viridiplantae > Streptophyta > Magnoliopsida > Poales > Poaceae > Tuctoria > Tuctoria greenei. The sequence goes on from JAYESD010000006.1 coordinate 125,487,596, forward strand.
AAAAAAAAAGAGCAAATTCATGGGAGTTATCACCTCACCCCTCCATTCCATTCATGTGCACAAGAATTTTCCCTTCACTTTGTTCATTGCATAAGTCTCTCATAGGATCAAGTTTTTGACTTAGTAACATATGCATTGCAAATGTGTGCCACATTCATCCCTACCAAGCTCCAGATATAGCCACTTTTAGTATAGGGACAAGAATTGGCAAAACATGTCATGGTGAGGACTCAAACAATTTGAGAGATTTGAGAGATTCCGATCAAGAAGGCAAGGGCAAATGTTCCTATGACTTTCAAATATAACAATTGCTAAATCATTTCAGCAGAGAATGATCCAAGGGAACATCATTCTAACCGTTCCACTTTTCAAACACCCAAGATTGATGTGGTAGCCACATACACAAAGGGGATCCATGAATTCAGGTATAAGTTGAAATATCTAGTATCCTTATTTTCTACCTTATAGCAAATTCATGACAACACCCTAGTTCTTCCTGTCTTCACTCGAGGATGAGCAAAGGACTAAGTGTGGGGGAGTTTGTTGATGGTCCTTAAGTACCATATTTTGACCGTCAATTCACCTCATAATGTGCATAAAAGAAACACAGAACATAGTGGTAGGGCTATTCACTAACTCAATTCCACAAGTGTTGGTGTTTATTTATATGCAGGTGAATTATTACCCAAAATACCAAAACATGCAGGGATGAATCCATGAAAATGGATTTCAACGAATCAGGCGATGACACGTAGCAACACATGGATCAAATGGCCTACAAATAGATGAATACGAGGAGATCCAACGGTGTTGCACCCATATACATCAAGGGGGCCCACCTAGAGGAAGCACTCCCCGAGGGGAGGCTTGACCAGGTCGGCCGAACTAGGGGTTCGGCCGACCCCTTCCTGGTGCCAAACCCAGTCAAATGACATGTGTTGGCTCCTCCCGGCTCTCTGGAGTCAATGGTGACTGATTCGTGGGTTAATTGTGACGGGAACCGACCCTTCTCCACCTATAAATAGACCCCCTCACCTCACTTCCCACACACACCAAAAGTTGAGAATAGTGCTACACTCCAAAGGGTTAGAGCAGTCCTAGAGGCTACCAAATAGAAGGAGAGTGTGGTGAAGAGTCTACGAGAAGGAGGCTTGGGCTTGTCAAGTACCTCTTCTACACTTGTACCCCTACAAAGGCTTTACTCAATCAAGTAAGCCTTTGTGAATTCAATACAAGTTTGATCATTTATTCTTAGTAGTTTGCACAAGTAGTTACTTTTGGGTTCACTGCTTTAATTCATTAGAGGCTCTAGTTGTAGAATTATGTTCGAATCAACTAGAGTAGTGATTTAGAACGTAAGCGTGGTGCTTAGGTTATAAATCATCAGTGGATATCTTGTAGAGCCACGGATTGAAGATGTAGGCAGTAGGTGGTGACAGCCCTATCTATCCTTCGTAATCCTCCACGTTCGGCTATGTCATAGGCTCTTGGCGAGAGTCATCCTAGTATTGGTAGGAGTAAGCTCGTGCCCGAAGCAAGCATCTACTGCAAACTATCTTGAATTAGGATCCATACTTTGAATTCCTCTCTATTCCTTGCCTACCAAACAATTTTGTGTCCTTGGGTGAGCTAGTTCGAAAGATTAGCACACACGTTCTTTGGATTCTATATCCTTGGGAATACTCCTTAAGGGGAAGTGCTACAACGGTATTTCCGTGCGCTTGCGGATAACTCTGTGGTGTTAAGAAATACCAAAAACCATTGAACTACTTCCCATCGAGGAAGTCGGAAGAAGTAATGTCTCTGTCTAGGTGACTAGAAGCCACACAAGGAGAGCGGCTATGCTCCCAACAACCTCCGCGGTCCATGAGTACGAAGAGGAAGATTACCCAATGAGTGATGCACCCGGATGGAATCAACCTCCTTCATATGAGACCGAAGGTCCGTCTTGGCATGGATGGCCAGGTGCTACATGGGAAACACCTATATCCACTTCAAGCTCTAGCAGCTTGCCTCCAACATCTATGAGAAGATGTCATTCCACTTCGGCTAGAAGTCATCGTGACTATAGCCAAGGAATAACAGACCTCTCCAGACGTATGGATGAGCTTGAAGTAAGGACGGGTGACATCTACAACACTCTGCAAGGGCATGTCCAAGGTACCCAAGACTGGCAAAAACACATGGACGCTCAATTCATCAACCTCAACTCCACGCTACAACAACAACAAGACGATCTTGTGGCACACTTCCTTCATCAAGGGTTCAACCTTCGACACGGAGGTGAGTGAAGAACAAGCTTTGGGGAGGACCCCCACTTGAGGTAAATTGTATCAACCCCTTGCATATTTATTTTCCACTTACCCATCATCAACCTTGCATCTAAAAAAAATTGAATAGTGTTATATTCAAATAAAATAAAAGATGTGCGGTAAGAATGATTTGGAATTCACATAGATGAAATTTTGAATAGTTGCTATGTTTTAATTTTCCTAAGTCCCTAGTTTACAACTTACTACCCTCCAACATGTTGCTTTCATTGGTTAGAATTACTTTGGCCTTGATTTAGAAATTGTGGATAGCAAAAGCTTAATCAATTCTAAGTTGTTGTGAGATATGATATAGTGATAGGGCTGCTATTCCTAGTTTGATAGTGAAACTTAGATTTCCGGAGAAATTCTAAAAGGATTTAAGTTATCCTCATTTGATTGGAAATACTCGCCATATGATACATTATATTGATAGAACTTATGCATATGCTATTTGTCTTCACATTGAGCTTTGTCAAACTATTATAGACCTATGCGATATTTCTTTCATTACTTTTCGAATTCAAGACTTCACTTGCACATGCTATACTTCTGCACTAGAAGTAAGCAAATTTCCATCATACCACAATTCCACAATAAAAGGAGAAACTCCATATCATTCATGCTTAGTACTCTCTCCAAAATTCATTGCATGAAAGGAAGTAGAAGACATGGCTACAAGAAAAAATAAAATAAAATGCATGCTTACACCATAAGCATGAGAAAAAAAAGAAGAGAGAAAGAGAAAGAAGTAGCCATGTTTCATCCCTACAAAATAAGAGAGTACACTAAAAAAGGAGTCATCTCAAAATATCCACATCCACTCCATTCCATCACACATGCACAAGTCTTGAATCAAATTGTTTTGAATTCATTTCTCCTAATGCTTGTTCTTTTGACTTTGCAATATTATGTGTTGCAAATATGCCTACTATATTCCCTACCAGGCTCCACATATAAGCCTTATGTAGAGGTAGGATGAAATTAGGCACAATGGCTTGGTGGTGATATATTACAACTACACACAAAGGAGAGACTCGAGAGAATCAAATTGAGGCACTTAAAATCTAAATTGAACTCTCCAGAACTTGAGTGGAACTTGACTTCTAGGGTATGTGTGCTCAATTTGCTGTTCTATCTTTCAACCACCCATGTATAGGAGATGGCATAAGCCCCATAATGACTTAAGATAAGTGAAGTACCGCACCAATTTTTGGAATACTAGGTAGAGTATTTTGTTGTGCACATGGTACTTTTGAAAAATAGAACATTGTAGCAACTTCTGATCATCAACCTAAAGTCTTGACTTTGCTCGGGACAAGCAAAGGATAAGCTTGGGGGAGTTTGTTGACGGCTGCTATACACCAACTCCACCCGTCAATATAACTCAATTATGTGAAGGAATTGTCATTTATTGCACACATCACCTTTCTATTTAACCTATTTCCACTTGTCCTTGGATAAAGTAGTGCATGCAGGGATTCTATGCAGAAATGAAGTGAAACAAGGGAATGGATCCTATAAAATATCACTCCAGCCAATCAGGTGAAGCCACGTGGCACCATATGAATCAGATGGCCCACAAATAGAAGTATCCGAGGTCATTCAACGATGTAGCACCCATATCAGTCAATGGGACCCACCTGTCAGAGACCTAGAGAAAGCACACCGCAAAAGGGGCCAGGACCAGGTCGGGTGACCCCCTAATCAGCCAACTAGTTCCTGCCACCTTTCTCGGTCAAACTCCACGTGGTGGCTCTTCTCGTCTTGAAGTGGTCATGGGTGACTGATTCACACGCTTTTGGTGGTGGGAACTGACCCTTCTCCAAGCTATAAATAGGACCCCTCACCCCTCACTTCAACACACACCACTTGAGTATTCATCCATTGTATCCACTACTCTCTATACGTTTATAGGAGTATAGGATGTAGAGAGGAGAGTCACTAGTCCATAGTCCAAGTAGAAAAGGAGTAGAAGGAGTCTCTTCCCAATTGGGAAAGGTATGTCTCCCATATTCCTATTTGTATTTGTGACTTTATTCATAATCAAGATGATATCTTTAGTCTACTATTGTTCATGTACTTGGATGAAGCGTTTCTTGTTTGATTGTGGATTCCATGTATGTGGTATGAATAGTATTTATGATTGTGCTATACCATGCTCATTACATTATCATAAACACTATAAACCCACACTATAGTCTAATTAGCTATGACATGACTATGTTAATATGAATCACATATGCTATGAATTAACATTAGTTCAATGATGATTTAGTTCATTGCCTTAGGATGGCTTGTGCCTAGGCTCTTAAGGTAATTACTTAATATGCTAGCATGGTGCTAGGATAGAGAGTAGTGTTGAATGTCTCGTATACCCACGAATTGAAGAGGTAGGCAGTAGGTGATGACAACCCTATCTGTCCTTTGTAATCCTCTACGTTTGGCTATGCCACAGGCTCTTGGCGGGAGTCGCCTAGTGTTGCTAGGGGTAAACCCGTGCCCGATGTGTTAATCCATTTATCATGAGAATTCATAATTAACATGATTGTTAGTAACTAACTTATGATATGTATATGTATGTTAGAAGCATATTAAGAGTATCTACCTATCTCTTAGCCTTGTCCCTCTATAACCTCATTTATCCCCTTAGGATAGGATACTCTTGTACTACTAAATTATAGCCCGCGGAGGTTCTTGGATTGGTTTGGGCACGCGGAGATTCTAGACAAGATGATGACATAGAGGATTTACTTGGTTCGGGTCGCCTGAGCATAATACCCTACTCCACGGGGTGTGTGTTGTTGTATTAGGGATTCACTAGTGCTTGTGTGCGTATGAGATTGGTTGTCCGTGTATCGTGCGGCACAACCCTTTTATAGTCTATGGACTAGGCTTTACAACACTTGCCTGGCCCGACATGTGGCCCTGGCGTAGTTTACTATCTAATACACGATCGCTGAATATTAAGTGTGATTAATGGGTTGATAACGCGCCTTAATGATGGCGTTACCCCTATTAACAGTCTACTGATTGCTTTTCATTAATATGACATTAATGACACGTAATCAGGTCTTGTAACTGTCGCTTTAACTATCCTTTGAAGGTCCGAGCCATTGGAGATCTCTCTGTCTTCTGTTGAAGTCCTAGCCCTGGAGGTTCGACACGTGGCAGCTCTGGACCTTCCCATCGTGGGGAGGCAGGTTCGGAGCCACTATACACGTGGTAGCACCGGAGCTTCCCTCTACTGGGGGTTAGGTACAGGGTCACTGGACACGTGAAATGCCGAAGCTTCCCTATGACGGTGTTAGATCCGACCTTGTGATAAACGTGTCAATGTCAGAGCTACCCAAACGAGGGAGGTGGGTCCAGTACCGTGCAACACGTGTGGCCTTCAGAAGTCTTCAACTTGAATGGGGGGAACTCCTTAGCTTTTCTTGCGGTATCATGGGGTACCCGGTACACAGGGTACCGACAGTAGCCCCCGGGCACACCTCCAGGAGAAAACCTTTGGGTTAAGTTATTGTCCGAGAGGTGGGGCCATCTTCGATTCCCACGCCGCGGCTTCAAAGGTCTTCCAATGTGCCGTTGAGGCGATACTTCATGGTTAAACCATCGCCACATGGCTTCTTTTGAATGTGACAGGTGAGATCTTTGCGTGCGGATCTCACGCAATTGAAGGTCGCAGGTTCCCGATGTAAAAACCGTATCGTTTCCGCGCGCCTTGTTAGGCCGCTGCCCTCGGGATTCCAACCTCCCATCATGACAACGGTTCACCTGGGGCAATAGCTTCGACTTTTCTGCCAATGTGGACCCGGTCCCATTCGTCATTGGCAAGGTAGATTTTTGAGAGCGTAACCTCGCTATTGCGATTTCCATACAAGCGTTGCGGAGGCTTACTTAAGAAGGAAAGCCTGCATGGTTTGAGGACTCTTCATGATTTCAATCGAACTCGCACTCAGAGCCTCCCAACCCTCACATACCTTCCAAATTTTGCTCCACTTTGCCATGATGGAGTTGGGTCTTCCCCGCAGCAAGGTCAAGACCAAGGAGGAGATAGCGAGTGTCCGGACCTACTTGGGTTGGTCGACTCCTGCAACAAGGACATCCGCTTCGGCAAGCTCCCCTTCAAGAAGGAGCTCACCGGAGATATGGTGTACTTTTCGGCATACACCATGGTGGGTATAATCCCGCCTTTCTCAAGCTTCCTCCTGATGTTGCTGGATTTCTACGGCCTCCAGCTTTATCATATCGTCCCCCACTCCCTCTTTCTAGTGGAAACTTTTGTCCACTTTTGCGAGATGTGGGTGGGCGTGCCTCCCTGCATCGAGCTGTTCCGGACCTTCTTCGCGGTCCACACCACCGTCAAGGGGACGGAGCTCATCGGCTTCTACTATTTTGTGAAGCGGAAGAATTGCCCTTTCAAGTACTTGAAGTCCTTCCCCTTTGGCAAGTGGGATGATTGGAAGAAGTATTGGGTGATCATCACTGTGGAGGAGCATGAGAAGCTGGAGTTGCCCAAGGGCCTTCCCAATGTCGACACTGACGCCTCAAATGTAGTTCCGGAGCTGTCAAATGCGTACAAGCCCATCCTGGAAAGGATCGAATAATGCATAGAGGGAGAAGTGACCCCCCCCCCCCAAATGGTCTTTGGCAATTTCTTGGTGAACAGGTGGGCCCTGCTGAAGACTAGGGAACGGCCCGCATGAGCATTGAACAATGAGATGGATCATGACCGAATTGAATTCGGTTTGAACACCAACTTGGACGATGAAGCTTTGAATATCTATCTCAAAAAATTTCAAAATGGGGGTATCTCCCATGATGCCCTGACTCCGCCGGCTGCCATCCTGCCTCTGAACATGGTTCCGGAGGTCAGCAGGGAGATCCGGAGGAGAATTCCAGCACTACACGACTGGCATGGTCGAGAGGCGCCCTATCTCCGAGATACAATCCTTGGAGCTTATGAGAGGGTGAGTGCCCCTGCCAAGAGCCAGAAAATCGATGACATCATCAAGGGCAAGGGTAAAGGTAAGGAGCCCACTGAATCCTCTAGCCGGAAGAGAAAGTTGAGGCATGCTGACGGGGGCCACATCAGGTCAGCTCTGACTACAACTGCTCCTTCTCCCTGGCAAGGTAGATCTTCAGCGGCCATGCCTCCTCCGTTGTAAGCATCCTCAAGGGGCACCAGCTCCGGCACATCAACTCCATCTCTTGTGCCACATGTGGGCTTCGGGTCTAGAGGTCCTTCCCGGCCGAGGGAGGTCCCAGCCGAGTCGACGCCAAAGACATCGACAAGTTCTGGGCAGCAATCTGGAGCTCTGGCCATACCCACCGCAGCGGGCTCTGGCTCCGATCGCCCAATGAAGAAGTTCCGCGCCAGTTGGAGTGGTAACCTTCCAAGGTAGACATTGCGTCCTTACCTTGAGTTGTTGTTTTTATTTTTCGCCATGTATTGAATCTTTCAATTATTTGTTTGCAGAGCAATGAGGAACGAATCAGAAGCTCTAACACCCGCCGCAGCAACTAAGGCTCTGCAGGTGGAGGTTCTTGCGCCGACCCCTACACCTCCCCAAGTGGTGGCTGAGGTCACGATAGCTCCGGCGCTGACTGTCATGGATCTGGATCACGAAGAGTCACCAGAGACTCCCGTGGTAGCGCCGGACCACGGGGGAGACATTTATGAAGACGTGTCGGCAACAATAGCGCTGATGGTTGAAGCTCCAGTGCTAGACATGGAGATGGCGGAAGCTCCAACAGTTGAGTCGGAGGCAACCTGATGAGATCATGCACATTATTATTGCACCTACAAACATGACACAATATTTATTTGTTTGGGATCCTGGCTCAAGTGAATGTGCACTCTTATTTGATGGACAAGATCAAGATGGTGCACTATGTCGTCCACCACCTTGGCCTCCTCCATTCATGCATACAAGAAGATTTGATGGCGTTGCACATTTGGACCAACACATGAGAGGAGACGAACTTGAGTCGAGGACGACTCCAATTCAAGGAGGGGAGGATGATGAGGACATCACTTATATGGATACAAACAACACTCTACTGAATATACAAGATGCAATCAATAGAGTTCATACACAACAATTAATTTCAGAGGTGAACTCGTTCTTATATATTTCCTTATATGTTTTTGAGCATAGATTGCTACTTAATGATTTATTTGTGATTAGGATCCATGGAGAGGTTCAAGGAGTACTTGGAGGGAGTATTAGGGACGTGGAAGACCAGAGAATTCGTTCAAAGAAGATGGAAACCGAACCAAACTCCAAATCGTATCCAACTCGGAGTCCAGGAGCAGTACGCACTAAAACGGACGCCCAGGACGCATACGAACTCCGTTTTGGACGTTCTACATATGCACGGAAAGGGGAGAGGATAAAATTTCCAATGGCGCCAGTCCCATGTCAAAATTCCTTCGGAGTCGACGGGAATCGTCGAAACAAAAGCAAGTACAGAATCTGTCAGGGTGCTGCGCCACCATATTGGGCCATTGGGCCTTGTATCAAGTCTAAGTCGATTATTTTCGTGTGTTAGGGTTAGGTCACGACCCCAACACCCCCTTGAACGTCCTCCCACCTATATATACTCCATAGTAGCCGCCATGAACAATTGGGTTTTGCTTAGATCAATAATATCGCCGTTCTTCGGTTTCTTAAACCCCAACTTTGCGATTTCAGATCGTGTCTACCTTGTTCTTGCTTGTGTTCTCGGTTGCACTTGCAGGGATTAGCCTTCTTGGCGAGGTCAATCGTGTGAAGCACGGTTGTTAACCAACGGAGTGGTGGTGTAGTGATTGCAGGGGCTGTTCGTGTTCTACTCGAGAGCCTCGGATCATCAACATCGAGATCTCCACATCAATCGACCTATCCATTACCTTTCGGAAGATCGGGACTCACTCATCATCAATTTTTCTCATCACAACCAAAGCTCCAACGCTTGTGCCAGAAGTTGTTGAAGAGTCGACAATTGAGCCGGAGGTGTCTGCAATCCCGACCTTTGTGCCGGAGATAGATGAAGCTCCGACCTCCATGCCGAAGTTGGTTGATGTACCGACGCCTGAGCCTGAGGTGATGGGGGTTCCGAATGAAGCTCCAGCATCCACCCCGGAGGTGATAGCTCTAGAGGCGCCCATGCCCGAGTCGGAGCACCCTGGGGAGTCTGTGGCATTCCTTCCACCCGCCGAGCAAATGGTGGATATTCCGATGGGGGAGCCTTCATCATCAGTTCCAGAAGTTGAAGCCCCCCTGGCGGGGCCTTCCTCGGCGAGAGTGGAGGCTGAGGTACCTCCTGAAGGTGGCCCTAGTACCGCAAGACCACATGGGACCACACTTATGGTGTGGGACCCAATTCTTGTTCTTGAAGACCCTCTTGAGCCGGCGGAGATGACCCCGGCAGGTCTGAAGCCTATTCCTTTGGCGTTGTCTATTGACAATGCCTGCTCGAGCCTTTAATAGGTTCAACTCCTTCGACCACGACAACAAGGTCCTTGAAGAAGAGTGCCACACCTTGAGGCGTTGGTGCAACAGGCTCCACTTCGAGACCAAGCTTGCACAGACGAGGCTTGCTGAGCAGAAGGAGTGGGTCGAGAAGGAGAAGTCTCGAATGGAATATTGGGGCAAGTTGCTGGAAAAGGAGGCCGCCATCAGGGCCCTCGACGCTAACTCTCGGGAGATTCTTGAGCATGCCAAGGAAAGGAATGATGCTACTGACGAAAGTCACGACAACCTCAACATTAAATGAGATTCTCCTGAAGCGCTGAGTAGACCTCGATGTGAGGGAAGAAAAACTCCTAAAACAGCAGGACGATATTTTGAAAGAGAGGAGGAGCTCGCCCAGAAGCTAACTCTGGGAGAGAAAAATTTGGTAGATCGCACTAAGATGCTTGATCTGTGGAGCAAGGAAGAGGAGGAGAAGTACTAGAAACTGGGGCAGGAGCTCTCAAAAAGAGAAGCTGATATTGCCACTAGAGAAGAGAAAGTGTATGGCAGGGAGAAAGACATGGCCAACCGGCAGAACCGCATCCACCTCAGGGAGACGGAGCTTGCAGACCGCAAAAAGCAAATAGCTGAGAGTATTCAACAACATGCCAAAGTGGTCAAGCGCCTCGCTCGTGAATGTTCAGAGCTTACGACCGCCAGAAGGTCACTGGAGGAGCTGAAGAATTTGAGGGTGACCGAGTCTCAGCAGTTGTGGGACTTCTTGGGACGTTCCAATGACACTTTGATGTCGCTAGACTTCAGTCCAGTACATCCAGAAAATCCAGAGCCAGAGATGGACCAAGCACTAGTGGCTCTCAGCTCTGCTGGCAGCAAACTCGACGCGATGGGTGACATCATCGTGGACCAACTGGAGACAGAGGAGAAATCTCTGGCTAAGAACGTCACAGAATATATGCTGATGTGTTACAAAAGCCGAGACCCTAGATTCTCTCTAGATCCGGTGCTCGCAGGACCCATTGCTGAAGAAGAAGATGCCGCCAAGGCCAGTGTTCAGGAGGTTGCCTAAAAGGTTGCCTCATACTTCCGCAGAACCTAGGACTTTTGCCTTTTGCTCCCACTTGTAACTCTCCATTTTTGTAATCTCCTATCCTCGAATGAATGAAATCAAATCTTTCTAAAGTGATTTTCATTTTCTCCTTGTCTTCATTACATTGTCCTCTATCTTGTTTGCCCCCTGGTAGATGCACACAATTTGATTGCAAACATGTACCAAAAGTATATGACGATGTGTTGATGACTTAGACGCTTCAAACTTGTAGCTTTTATATACGAAGCTTATTTTTGACTTTTCCAGGGAGCTTTTGTTGTGACAAAGGCGGGCCCCCTAGGGTCGTCAAAGCTTGTTTGGTCCGACGGCACCCACTGTCAACGAGTAAAATGCCGACAGTGTGCCCCCTGGGGTTGTCGGAGCTTGTTAGGCCTGACAACCCCCACTGTCAATGCGTATAACATCGACGGTGGGCCCCCTGGGGTTGTCGGAGCTTTTTAGGTCCGACGACACCCACTGTCAACGTGTAAAAACATCAACGGCGGGCCCTCTGGTGTTGTCGGAGCTTGGTAGGTCCGACAACACCCTCTGTCAATGTGTAGAATGTCGACAGCGGGCCCCTAGGGTTGTCGGAACTTCTTGGCTTTGATGATTGTCGGTACCCTAGGTACCGTATACCCCTTGAGATTGCAAAGATCTTAAGGAAATGTCAACTACTTGATTTGAAGACCTTCAGAGGCCCACATGTCAGACATAACCGGACCCGCTTCCCCAATATGGTTAGTCTCAGGGTCGCCACGTGTACCATCTAACCGGAGCTACCGCCCGCAAGGGGGAAGCTCCGGTCTATGTACCATAATGGCACCCCCAGACCTAACCCCAGATCGAGGGAAGCTCCAAAACTGACACGTGTCTGGTGGCACCGGACCTATCTGTTCCTCACAGCATGCTCTGGAGCTGCCACGTGTCCTACCGTCGGATCTTCAGCCTCAAACCTCCGGTAGACTCCACAATGGCTTCGGATCTTCAAAGGGGAGTCAAGAACTTCAAGACCCGATTAAGTGTCATTAATACTATATTAATGACACACGATCGGACGACCTTAATTACCAGTAACGGTGTTGTCAAAGCCCGTAACTCGATCATTAAGGGTAATTAAGCGCATCAATTGTGTATCAATATTAGTAACCGCTGGGTCCACATGTCGGGCTAGGCCAACTTGTAACAGCATGTCCTTGTACTATAAAAGGACAGGCCAACGATACATAGGACACGCTCTCACTCTACGCTCTCACTAGAAGGATCTGACCTCTCTCTAGGCTCTGATCTGATCGCGCATTGAGTTGAGCTCATATATCCAATACAACACCAACACACCCCGTGGAGTAGGGTATTATGCTAAGGCGGCTCGAACCACGTAAATCTTAGTGTCTCCTGTGTCATTTTACACTTCACCTTCTTGAATCTCCGCGCGCCCACACCGAACTTCAAACTCCGCAAACACTTTAGTAGTGTCCGGAGATCTGCCGGATCAAAACCACCGACAGCTGGCGCGCCAGGTAGGGGCGCCCGAGATTTCAAGAATGGTGAACTCAGCAGCTGGATCATCCAATGGTCGTCCTGCTGTTCAAGTTGCTGGGGGCAATCCCTCCAATATGCAGCCACCAGTAGGAACTTCAGTTCCAGCAGGAGTCACACTTCCACCACCGCCGCCTCCACCAGCAAATCAAGCTGGGCAGCGCGATGGTGCACCGGCATCAATCACTGCATCGGCGAATCATGACAACCTGGAACACACGCTCCATGCAGCACGTGCTCTCCTTCAGCGCCCACCACCTCCGGACGCATCCCGAGATGCAATGGAGCAGTGGAGGGCCGATGTGGAACACTTGGTTGCAGTAGCAAACGACTGCATCAGTAACCAGGGTCCTCCTCCTTCAGGACGGGCCCCGTCGTAGCGATGGACCTTGTCTGGCAAACTTGGTCCGCACGTTTCCAACAACAGGAGACGTGATGCATCACAGCAAGTGACGTCGTTGCCCTCCGGGCCGCGATGCACTCACACGGTATCAAGGATTTCAACATGACCTCCGGGGGGAGCTTGATCGCCGATATCGTCAACAAGACGGCCGAGTCCATATTGAGCGTGCTCGTGAAAAACGAGAAGCTCAGGACATTCCTGCTCCTGAAGGACTAGGAGGAGGTTGTTCAGCCCTGGTCATGCATCTGCGTATGGTCAGGTGGCCACAGAAATTCCGGCCTCACCTGCCGGAGAAGTTTGACAGGACCGTTAATCCCGTCGAATTTCTTTAGATTTACTCCACTGCTATCCTGGCAGCTGGAGGAAATGAGGCCGTAATGGCCAACTATTTTCCAGTGGCTTTAAATGGGACCGCCCGATCCTTGTTTATGAGCCTTCCACCCAACTCCATCAACAGTTGGGAGGAGTTGTGCCAGCAGTTCACCGCCAACTTCGGGAGTTCATACACCCGACCAGGCACCAAACTGGATCTTTTTGCAGTCGTGCAAAAAGGGGGAGAATCCCTGCGATCATTCATCCAGAGATTCTCTCAGGTACGAAACACTATCCCTTCTATCTCTAGCGCTTCTGTCATTGTGGCATTTAGACAGGGCGTACGGGATAAGAAGATGTTGGAGAAACTGGCGATCAAGGAGATCACCAGTGTCACAGAACTCTTCAACTTGGCTGACAAATGTGCCAGAGCTGCGGAGGGCCGTGAAATGCACTCCAAACCACCTCCGGAGGATCATAAATAATCCTCCAAAGGAGAAGCCACTACCTCCGAGAGTGGCAAGAAGAAGAAAAAGACCAACGACAAGAAGAAGCCATTGACAGGCACATCTAATGCTGTAGGTGCTGCAGCTCTGGGTGGCTGGGGGCCATGCCCCGAGAAGCGACCTCGACCGTCTTCTGAAGACGGTGGCAAACCCAAGGTGTGGTGTCCAATTCATAAGACGGACAACCATAGTTTGGAAGACTGCCGGGAGGTCCAAAACCTTGCCGAGCGCTACAACAAGCGCCGGGAAGAAGTTCCTTTCCGACAGAGGGAAGGAAAACAAAAAGTTGACGAAGCTCCGACTGAAGAGGAGTTAGGTTTTCAGGATCCTAAAAAGGTCCTGAAGGCCGTCTACACCTCCGTCGATGACGATTCTGACGTCTCTGACAACGAGCGTCAGAAAACCATGAACACCATTTTTGGTGGATCATGGTACATCACCTTCTGTCGCGTCCTCAAAACAATGCGTCGGGACATGGCCGCTGTAGCTCCTACAGCTAGGGCGGAGCCTCGTTAGAAGTGGATGGACACGACCATCACTTTTGATGCTTCGGACTGCCCTCGAAGAATGGTTGGAGCAGGCCAGTTACCTTTGATGGTATCTCCTACCATCAATAACATTCAGCTCCATCATGTTATGATAGACGGAGGTTCGGGGCTGAACCTCATAAGCTTCGAAGCTTTTACCAAGCTTCAGCTCTGACCTTCGGATCTTCATCCCTCCCGACCTTTCTTCGGAGTAGGTCCGGGAGCCATTACCCCACTCGGTGCTATTACTCTCCCCGTTACCTTCGGGACCTGGGAGAAGTATCGCACTGAGAAGTTGGTCTTTGACGGCTCAGATCAACTTACCTTTCAACGCCATCTTGGGTAGGCTTGCCTTGTACAAATTCATGGTAGCTGCTCATTATGGCTACTTGGTGTTAAAGATGCCAACACCAGTAGGAGTTCTTCGGATCCGCGGAGATCCCACTGCCGGAGTAACTGCTCTGGAAGAACTTCATGCGCTTACTACGGTGCAAGAGGAGGACTCCAGACAGGAGCAAGCTCCAAAACCCCCGAGCATTCGTCAGCGAGGCTCGACTTCTGCACCTCGTGTGTAGCCAAGCGGCGACACCGACATTCCCGTCAAAGTCGTCAAAATCGGTTCCGATGCCGCTTAGACCACCCGTATATCGGGGGGACTGAATGACAAATAGGAACTCGCGCTCATCGCTTTCCTCCGGGCTAATGTCGACGTGTTTGCCTGGCAACCATCACAAATGCCTGGGATCCCCAGGGAAGTGATTGAGCACAATCTGAAGATCTACCCTGACGCCCGGCCCGTGTATCAGAAGCCTCGGAAGCAATCCGTGGAGCAACAGAACTTCATTCAACAAGAAGTGAAGAAGTTGCTCGAAGCTGGATTCATCCGAGAAGTCTTCCATCCAAAATGGCTGGCAAACCCAGTCATTGTGCCCAAGGCCGGTAGGAAGCTTCAAATGTGTATTGACTACACAACACTAAATAAGGCATGTCCAAAAGATCCATTCCCACTACCTAGAATAGATCAGATAGTGGATTCCACCTCCGGGTGTGAATTACTGTGTTTCCTAGACGCATATTCTAAGTATCATCAAATCAGAATGTCTAGGGAAGATGAAGAGCATACCTCTTTCATCATAGTAGATGGATTGTACTGTTATACGGCCATGCCATTTGGTCTCAAGAATGCAGCTTCAACCTTTGTACGATCTATGTACAAAACTTTTGAAGAACTCATTAGAGACATAGTGGAAGTGTACGTCGATGACATCGTGGTCAAGATCAAGAACAAGGAGTCACTCCTCGACACCTTGCAGGCTGTCTTCGACAAGCTGCGAGTCACCCACACAAAGCTAAACCCAGACAAGTGTGTCTTCGGGGTTAGCTTCGGAAAACTTCTTGGTTTCCTGCCCTCAGCTGGTTCATTTCAAGACTGGCGGAACGGGCACTCCCCTTCTTCAAGTTATTGAGGAAGTCTGAACCATTCCAATGGTCTGAAGAAGCAGAAAAGGCGTTCCAGGAGCTACAACAGTTCCTCACCACCCTACCAACTCTGGTAGCTCTGAACCCTGGTGAGCCTTTGCTGCTTTACATTTCAGCAACTGACGAAGTCATCAGTATGGTCCTGGTTGCGGAGAGACCAGAACTATCCCATACTCTGGAATCCAGACCCCTCCGGGAGGGTCCGGAGGTTCCTGAAAGCGAGCCTGGGTCCCAGTTCTCAGACTTGAGTCCACAAGAAGTTACTTCAGAAGACCCAAACCCCTCCGGGAGGGTCCAGGTCGCTTCTGAAGAAGCTTCGGGTCCCTCCAGCAAGGACCCGGAGGTCCCCGAAGAAGGTCCGGATCCCTCCGGGAGGATCCGGGTCAACGAAGAGGAAGCTCCGGGCCCCTCCGGGAGGGTCCGGACCATCCAGCGCCCAGTGTACTTCATCAGAGAAGTACTTCATGATGCCAAGACTCGATACCTAGAGGTGCATAAGCTGCTCTATGCAGTTCTTATCGCCTCCAGGAAGCTTCGCCATTACTTCCAAGCTCACAAGATTTCAGTGGTGACTTCTTACCCACTTCGAGCAATCTTACATAATCCCAATTCAACTGGGAATATTGCAAAGTGGGCAGCGGAATTGGCCGAATTCGATCTCGAATTCATTCCAAGACAAACAATCAAGAGTCAAGCATTGGCAGATTTTGTGACGGCATGGACTCCCTCTCCACCAAATCCTGGGGGCCCCAGTGAGCAGAAGCCGGAACCCAAGGCTCCGGTCTTCACCGAGCCTCACTGGACCCTCTACTTCGACGGCTCCATGCAAAAGCAGGGGGCCAGAGCTGGAATCCTTCTCCTCGCACCAACCGGGGAGAAGATAAAATACATGGTACACCTTGACTTCAAGGCGACCAACAACATGGCGGAGTACGAAGCACTCATCTATGGACTAAAGGTGGCACTGTCATATGGTGTCAAGCAATTGCTGGTCAAGGGAGATTCACATCTAATCATTAAACAAGTGAAGGGTGAATGCTCCTGCAACAATGTCCAGCTAGCTGCTTACCTCCTTGAAGTCCAAAGGCTTCAGAAGGACTTCGAAGTCCTAGACCTCCACCACGTCCAGCATGTACACAACGCTGAAGCCGACGAATTCTCGACGAAAGCGTCAACCGGAGCTCCGGCTCCTGAAGGAACTTTTGTCCGGAGGTTGTCAAAACCCACAGCCCAGCCTGCCGAACTGAGCGAAGGGGGCGAGATCAGCATCCCGAAGCTGACGGTCCCGATGGCCCTGTTACCATGGCAGCCATCAAGGGTCGTAGGTGCTGCCGGAAGCTCCGAGCAACCCAGAACGCAAGACTCAAATGCTCAAGTTAGCTCCAATGTATGGATCTCGGAGATTCGGAGCTACTTAAAAGACAACATCCTTCCTGACGATGATGTATCTGCTGACCGGATAGTCAGATTGGCTAAAAGATACACGTTGGTAGAAGGGGATCTCTACCGGCGCGGTGCCAATGGCGTCCTAATGTGGTGCATCACAAGGGAAGAAGGCTGCGAGCTCCTCGCAGAAATCCATGGAGGCGAGTGTGGGAACCATGCGTCTTCCTGCACACTAGTCGGTAAAGCCTTCCGGCATGGCTTCTACTGGCCTACATCACTCCAGGATGCAACTGAGTTGGTGAAGAAATGCGAAGCATACCAATTTCATGCAAAGCAAATTCACACACCGGCTCAGCCTCTACAAATGATACCTCCTACATGGCCCTTCGTCGTGTGGGGGATGGACATCTTGGGACCTTTCCCAAGAGCCGTCGGAGGTTACAAGTTCCTGTATGTTGCCATTGACAAGTTCACCAAGTGGCCGGAAGCGACTCCAGTTGTGATAATAAATAAGCAATCTGCTATCAACTTTTTGGAGTCCATTGTATGAAGATTTGGAGTCCCAAACAAAATCATTACTGATAACGGGACCCAATTCATAAGCTCTGCATTTCAAGGATATTGCGAAGACCTCGACATTCAAGTTTGCTACGCCTCCGTAGCTCACCCGGCAAGCAATGGACAGGCCGAGTGAGCAAATGCTGAAATCCTAAAAGGACTCAAAACGCACACCTACGAGCGCTTGAAAAAATATGGAGCCAACTGGATTGAAGAGCTTCCACCCACTCTATGGGCCAACAGGACAACTCCAAACCGGTCAACTGGAGAGACACCCTTCTTCCTGGTGTACGGAGCTCAAGCAATCCTTCCTCCAGAAATCACCTTGGGGTCACTCTGTGTCCGGACCTTCGACGAAGCCACGCAGGACCAGCTCCGGCGTGAAGACCTAGACCTCCTTGAAGAGGGAAGGTGCCAAGCAGCTGTCCGGAATGCCCAATACCGCCCAGCCCTTTGGCGCTATCATCAGCAGCATGTACACAACCGATAGCTCGAGGAAGGCGATCTGGTGCTACGGAGAATACAATCCAGAGAAGGGTTAAACAAACTCTCCCCCAGTTGGGAGGGACCCTTCTGAGTGATTAAAGTATCCCGTCCCAGAAGCATTCGCTTGGCTACCGAGGATGGGACACCTCTCCCAAATCCTTGGAATATTGAGCACCTCCGTAAGTTCTACACTTAATATCACGGAGGTGAGTCTGTAGTAACTTGAGGTGTATGTTATAGAGTCATTGTACAGAGTCGGGTAGTTCCTCCGGGAGAACTGCTGGACCTTTCTCGGAAGGTCCGCAAAGTTCATGCAACACTTGTCACAGTCTCAGGACTAAAAGTGTGGCTAGCTACCCTGGGTCAAACGAGAAAATAAACACGCTTAGCCTGGTTCCGCACCCTAAGAGTGTACTTGTTTCCCCTGTACCCTGGACCTATAATGAAAGACATCTTCGTATGAAACAGACTCCACGTGCATTTATTTTGTACAGGCTCAACATTTTTTATTTTTCTCTTTCTTGTCTATAACAAAGTTGTGCAATTCTTAAGAAATTTTAGTTCGACCAGTTCATGTACAATCCGAGCTGTATTGACAATTCTTTTGGATTCAAATATTGTTCATGGCCCACTCGCCTGAATGCCGCCAAGCCAATCTAGGGCCGGAGTGTGCTATCGACTTAGCCTGGTCAAGCACCCTAAGTACGCCACTCTACCTACACCTCGGCATGCCGAAGTAAGGCGGGTCCAAGTACAATTGGATCTGGAAGAAATAAGGCAATGCATTCGGTTGTATTCAAAATTGTGTTTGACCAAAAACTTTCTCGAGAATCGTAAGCTGCGACGAAGTTATAGGCAAGGAGCGAATTTTACTATTTTTCTTGGCTTCAAGTGTGCAGTAAAAATAAAGAATCCACGTTGATGGAGAAAAGCCGGAGCTAACGAAGCTCCGACTCCCCCTAGGTGGCTTATAATCGATGAGAAGACCCCACAAGCGGAGTATGCTTCCGACAAACTACGCGTTGGCAAAGGTCACTGCCGGAGCTACTGAGCTCCGACACCACGGAGGGTTAACTATCGATGCTCTACGCGTTGATAGGAACTATTGCCGAAGCTACTGAGCTCCGACGGTAGTCAACGCCGGAGCTTCTGAGCTCCGACAACCTCAGGGGGCCTTCACTATCGAAGACTTCGGACCTACACTCTAGAAGTTCGAAGCAAACGAGTCTTCAACAAAATACAATATCCTCTTGGTACATGTTCACAATCAAATTGTGTACATCTACCAGGGGGGCAAGTGAAGACAAAAAGTGTTGAAGACAAAAAATGAAATTCACAAAAATTTGGATTTCATTCATTTGGAGACAAGGGATTACAAAATTGGGGAAGAAAAAGAGAGAATACAAGTGGGAGCTATAGAGATGGTCCTAGACCCTATGGAAGAACTGGGCGACCTTCTGAGCAACCCCCGGCACGTTGGCTCGGGTGGCTTCACCTTCTCCTTCGATGGGACCTTCAAGCACCAGGTCCAGAGGAAATTGGGGATCCCGGCTGGTGTAGCACGTCAACACATACTCTGCAACGTTCTTCGTGAGGGACTGCCCCTCAACCTCCAACTGGTCCGCGATGATGTCACCCACCTTGGAGAGTTTGCTACCAGCCGAGCTCAACGCCTGCAACGCCAGGTCCGGCTCCGGCTCTAGATCATCCGGACGCACGGGACTGAAGCCCATCGATGTCAGCGCGTTGTTGGCTTTGCTCAGGAACTCCCAAACCTGTAGGGAGTCCGCAACCCTCAAGCCCTTCAGTTCCTCCAAGGATCTTTTGGCCGCCGCCAGTTCAGAATTCTCGCGAGCAAGGCGCTCAACCTCTTTGGCATTTTGCTGAATCTTTTCAGCAACCTGCTTCTCGAGTTTTCCGAGCTCCTCCTCCTGGAGGTAGATCTTGTTCTGGTGGTCAACCAGTTCCTTCTCCCTGCCCCTAACTTTCTGCACACTCTTGCTGGTAGAGTTCCTGCCCTCGCACCTAGGCCTTCTCCTCCTCCTCAATGCAACGCTCCTCCAATTTCTTGGCACGTTCCTCGAGGCCCTTGTCAGCCAGAGCCACCTTTTCGGCGAGCTCCTCCTCCCTCTTCAAGACGTCATCCCGAAGCTCTAGGAGTTTTTGCTCTTCATCTTCGAGCCTCTTCTCCCTCTCCTCAAGTGCCTCCCGGCGCTTGATGAGAGTAGTGTTAATGGCTTCAAGCCTTTCTTGGCGATCATCAGCCGCACTATTAGCTGCCTTGGTCTGCTCATAAATGGCCCGAGATTGAGCGTCGAGGGCACGAGTCAAGCTCTCCCTATCATCCAACAATTTGCCCCAGTATTCCAGGCGAACCTTCTCCTGTTTGACCCACTCCTTGTCGTCTGCCAGCCTTGACTGGGCCAGCTTGGTCTCGAAGTAGAGCCGGTTACACCACCGTCTAAGGGTTTGGCGCTCCTCCTCAAGAGCCTTGCTATCGTGGTGGAACGCCAGCTGGACTTGACGCAGACTGGAGCAAGCGTTGTCAATGGACAACGACAGGGGAATAGGGTCCGAACCTGCTGGGGTCTCCTCCGCTGGTTCCAGCGGGTTCTCGCTTACAAAAATTGGGCCCCACTACACAAGAGTGGTCCCCTGAGCCTCCACGACACTAGGGCCGTCCTCCAGGATAGCCTCAGTCGCCATCGAGGAGGGTCCCGCAGAAGAAGTTCCGACCTCCGGAAGTGCTTCCGAAGGCCCTGCCGCCAGGTCTTCATTTGACCCCGCAGGCAGGGGGCCAGTGACTTCATCTGGGCACCCTGGCCCAGCAGCAGGCACTTCCGCCGTCATCACTTCTGGAGCAGGGGCAACTTCAGGCTCCGGCCTGGGCTCCTCCTCCGCTGGTGGCTCAAGCGTTGGCACCTCGACCATCATAGGTTCGAGTGCTGATGCCTCCGCCAAGACCGGCTCGGGCGCCGGAAGGTCAACAACAACCGGCCCTGAGGCCGGAGCTTCAACCTCAACCGGCTCAGGCACCGGAAGGTCTTCAACTGCAACCGGCTCTGCAGCCGGAGCTTCAGTGACATCCGGCTCACTCGCCGGGACTTCAATAACCTCCGGCTCAACCGTCGGGGCTTCAACAATTTCCGGCTCTGGGGCCGGAATCACTGCTTCCTCTGGCTCAACGGCCGAAGCTTCCATCATCTCAGCATCAAGACCCGGGGCTTCAACCTCCGGGCAGGTGCCGCTGGCGCATCTTCTCTCCCGTGGTCCGGCGCTACCACGGGAGTCTCGGGGGATGAGTCGAGGTCCATGACCACGACAGCTGGCGCCGGAGCTACCGCAGCTTCATCCGCCACTTGGGGCGGCACCGGGACAGGAGCAGAAGCTTCCGCCCTCACAGCTTCAGCTGATGTGGCCGAGGGTGGAGCCTCACTCCTCTTCTTGGAGATGCTGCAGATGATGGATGAAGAAACTTAAAAAATAGTTACTACAAAAAAACAACTATCTGAGGTAAAGATTAATTACCTCGGAAGGCTTCCGCACCAGCTTGCACGGAATCTCTTTCCCGGGCGTTCTGGGCTAACCATAGCCGCCACCGGTGTGGTAGCTCCAGGAGGCCCCCCGGAACTTGTTGCAGCCGCGGGCATTTCCTTAGTCGAGGCCCCCCTCGACCGAGAAGGACCTCCGGACCCAGAGGCCTCAACTGGCCCTGGTGCTGGAGTCGCATGCCCAGAGCTAGCTTCCCGGGAAGACACTGCTGCAAGTGCAGTCGCCGCAGTTGTAGAAGACCTTCCCCTCCGGGGAGAAGGAGCTGATGCAGAGGATGCAGGCCTGACAAACCTTCTGTCGGCATGCTTCAGCTTCCTCTTCTGGCTCGAGGGTTCATCCTCCGGCTCCTTGCCCTTGCCGACGACTTCGGTCCTTGGCTTCGGGGCAGGGTCGGAGCAACCTTCAGAAGCCCCAAGGATCACCACCCTAGAGGTCGATCTTCTCTCGACGACACCGAGGTCATCAAGCACCAGCATCGTCCGTCGGAGCTCCCTGCTGAACTCTACTTCCACGTTCAGAGGGAGGAAAGCCAGCGGCGGGGTCAAGTCATCACCTGCAGTGTCGATGCCGTGCTGGAACCTCTTGAGATGAAACTCCAAGGTCGCCCCCTTCATGTTGGACTTCAGCCCAGTCTCGACCCAGTCGTCGTCCATCACACTGTTGAGGGCCCAAGCGAGTTTTTCTCTCCTCTTCAGTGGTGCCCACCTGTTGACCAGGAAATTGCAAAATACCGCCTGAGGAGTTACTCCTCCCTCCACACACTGGCGGATCCTGGTCAGAGCAGGGTTGAAGGCATCCGACAGCACCGGAGCTTCACTCTAGACTGCAGTGTCGATGTTGGGAAGGCCTTCGGGCAGCTCCAGCTTCTCGTGCTCCTCCATATGGATGACTATCCAGTCCTTCTTCTAATCATCGCACTTTCCAGAGGGAAACGACCAGAGGTACTTGAATGGGAACTTCTTGCGCTTCATGAAGTAGTAGAAGCCAAGGTACTCATTACTCTTTCCGGTGGTATGGACGGTGAAGAAGGTCTGGAAAAGCTCAGGGGGGGATGCCCACCCACATTTCACAGAAGTGGACGAAGACAGACACTAGAAGAGTGGAGTGGGGGCCAAGGTGGTACAGCTGCAGACCATAGAAGTCTAGCAGCATCAAGAAAAAGGAGGAAAAAGGCGGGATCAACCCCACTATGGCGTACGCAGAGAAGTACACGATCTCGCCTGCGTGCTCCTTCTCGAACGGGAGCTCCCCACCGGCGCGGACCAGGTGGTTGAAGAAGTTCGAGGACCACCCCATGAGGGCCCGGACCTTCTTCAGGTCACCTGCGGTCTTCAAGTGGCTCTTGCGGAGACCCAACTCCATCGCAGCACAGCGAGGCAAGGGAGGAAAAGCAAGCAAAAGTTTGGGAGTTCGAGCGCAAGTTCAGATGAGAGGCGTAAAGAACCCCAGACAGTGCGTGCTTTCCTTCTTATGTAAGCCCCCGCAACGCATGGATGGAAACCGCAAGGAAGCCAAAAATACTATTCAGAAATTTCACCCTGCCGATGATAAGAGGGCCCGGGACCACCCCGACGATAAAGTCGTGGTTCTTATCCAGGCGAACGGTTGTCATCAAGAGAGGCGGGAAGCCCGAAGGCGGCGGTCTGACAAGGCGCGCGGAACAAATACGATTTTCGTATCGGGAACCAGCGACCTTCAATTGCGTGAGATCCGCACGCCAAAGATCTCATTTGCCGCACCCGGGATATGCCACGCGGCGAGGATTTAACTCAAAAACTATCGCCAATGGCACATCTGAAGACCTTTGAAGACTCGGCTCAAAAGCCGAAGGATGGACCCACCTCCGGCGGAATGACTTCACCCAAGGGGTCTTCCGTAGAGGTGGGCCCAGGGGGCCACTGTCGGTACCCTGGGTACCGTATACCCCTTGAGATTGCAAAGATCTCAAGGAAATGTCAACTACTTGATTTGAAGACCTTCGGAGGCCCACATGTCAGACATAACCGGACCCGCTTCCCAAATATGGTTAGTCTCAGGGTCGCCACGTGTACCATCAAACCGGAGCTACCACCCGCAAGGGGGAAGCTCCGGGCTATGTACCATAATGGCACCGCCGGACCTAACCCCAGACCGAGGGAAGCTCCGGAACTGACATGTGTCTGGTGGCACCGGACCTATCTATTCCTCATAGCATGCTTCGGAGCTGCCACGTGTCCTACAGTCGGATCTTCAGCCTCAAACCTCCGGTAGACTCCACAACAACTTCAGATCTTCAAAGGGGAGTCAAGGACTTCAAGACCCGATTAAGTGTCATTAATACTATATTAATGACACACGATCGGACAACCTTAATTACCAGTAACAGTGCTGTCAAAGCCAGTAAATCGATCATTAAGGGTAATTAAGCGCATCATATGTGTATCAATATTAGTAACCGACGGGGCCACATGTTGGGCCAGGCCAACTTGTAACGGCCTGTCCTTGTACTATAAAAGGACAGGCCAATGATACATAGGACACACGCTCACTCGACGCTCTCACTAGAAGGATCTGACCTCTCTCTAGGCTTTGATCTGATCGCGCATTGAGTTGAGCTCATATATCCAATACAATACCAACACACCCCGTGGAGTAGGGTATTACGCTCAGGCGGCCCGAACCACATAAATCTTAGTGTCTCTTGTGTCATTTTACACTTCACCTTCTTGAATCTCCGCGCGCCCACACCGAACTTCAAACTCCGCAAACACTTTAGTAGTGTCGGGAGATTTGCCGGATCAAAACCACCGACAACGATACCCACCATCAATCATAGAATACGTTGACGGCGAAACCCTAGGGTGGTTTCGCCATCTTCTCTTGAATTTGCATTATGCTTCACATCGACAACGGGCCCCCATGGGAGTTGCCGGAGCTTGTTAGCTCCGGCAGCTCTCACTTTCAACGTCTAAAACGTCGATGGCGAGCCCCCTTGGAGGTTGTTGGAGCTTAATAGCTCCGGTACCGTCCACCATCGCCTTGAGTTTTCATTTTTTCTGTGCATCAAAGACAAGAAAAACCGTAAAAGTCATCCTCTCATCTATAAATATTTTGCAACTTACTGTTTTTATTTGAATTTTAGATCTGAAGAAACTCGATATGATAACAAGCATATTTATATATTCTTTCCAGATCCGAATGCTTTTAGGACCCTCCCTACTCAGGCCTGCGGGAATGTAGGTAGAGTGGCGTACTTAGGGTGCAGGACCAGGCTAAGTCGATAGCACACTCCGGACCTATGTTGGCTTGGCGTTCAGGCGAGTAGACCATGCAGCAATGCTAAGATCCGAAGAGATCACCAATATAACTTGCACAACATATGAATAACTTGGACTAAAACTCAAAAATAATTGCACAACTCATTATAGACAAGAAGGAGAAGGATAAATAAAAGAGAATGAGCCTGCACAAAATTAATGCACGTGGAGTTTGCTTTTATACAACAATGCTTTTCATTATAGGTCCGAATTATAGGGGAGACAAGGACACACGGTATGGAATGAAGCTAAGCATGCTATACATCTTGTACTAACCCAGGGCAAGTAGCTACATTTTTAGTGCTGCGATTGTGTTATGTGTTGCTTGAACTTTTTGGACCCCCCTGGAGGGGTCCAGATGTTCCCCCGGAGGACCTACCCAACTCTGTTTATAGACTCTATAATTTACATTGCATATAATTACAGACTCACCTTCATGATACTAAGCGTAAAACTTACGGAGGTGCTCGTTGTTCTAAGGATTTGGAAGTGGGGTCCCATCCTCAGTTGCCAAGCGAACGCATCCGGGATGGGATACTTTGATCACTCGAAAGGGACCTTCCCAGCTGGGGGAAAGTTTGTTCATCCCTTCACGAGTTAGTATTCTCCGCAGCACTAGATCGCCTTCCTTGAGCTATCGGTTGTGCACATGCCTTTGATGATAGCATCGGAGCGCCTAGCGATAATGTGCATTTTGAATAGCTGCTTGGCACCTTCCCTCGTCGATGAGGTCTAGCTCTTCACGTTAGAGCTGGTCCTGCGCGGCTTCGTCGAAGGCCCGGATCCAGAGTGACCCCATGGTGATCTCCGGAGGAAGGACTGCATCAGCTCCGTACACCAGGAAGAAGGGTGTCTCTCCAGTTGACCGGTTAGGTGTTGACCTGCTTGCCCACAGTGCGGACAAAAGCTCCTCGATCCAGTTGGCTCCATGTTTCTTCAAGTGCTCATAAGTGCGCGTCTTGAGTCCTTTAAATATTTCTGCATTTTCTCTCTCGGCTTGGCCATTACTTGCCGGGTGAGCTACTGATGCGTAACTGACTTGAATGTCGAGTTCTTCGCAATACTCTGGAAATGCTGCACTTGTAAATTGGGTTCCGTTGTCAGTGATGACTCTGTTCGGAACTCCAAATCTGTAGACTATGGACTTCAAGAACTTGATTGCTGACTACTTATTGATAGTCACAACTAGAGTAGCTTCCGACCACTTGGTGAACTTGTCGATGGCGACATACAGGAACCTGTAACCTCCGACAGCTTTTGGGAAAGGTCCCAAGATGTCCATGCCCCACACAGCAAATTGCCATGTAGGAGGGATCATTTGCAGTGACTGAGCTGGTGTGTGAATTTGTTTTGCGTGGAACTGGCACACTTCACAGTTTTTCACCAACTCTATTGCATCCTGGAGTCCTGTAGGCCAGTAGAAGCCATGGCGAAAGGCATTGCCAACAAGCGTGTGGGAAGACGCGTGGTTCCCACACTCGCCTCCATGGATCTCCGCGAGGAGCTCGCGACCTTATTTCCTTGCAATGCACCGCATTAGGACACCGTTGGCACCGTGCCGGTAGAGATCCCCTTCTACCAGCGTGTATCTTTCAGCCAATCTGACGATCCGGTTAGCAGATACACCGCCTTCAGGATGTGGTTTTCTTTCAAGTAGCTTCTGATCTCTTAGATCCATGCATCGTAGCTAACATGATCTTCTGAGTCTTGCGTGCTGGGTTGCTCGGAGCTTCCTGCAGCGCCTACAACCCTTGGTGGACGCCATGGCAACAGAGCCACCGGGATCGCCAACTTCGAGGTGCTGGTCTCGCCCCCTTCACCCAACTCGGCGGGATGAGCGGTTGGTCTTGACAATCTCCGAACAAAAACTCCGTCGGGAGCCGAAGCTCCTGTTGAAGCCTTCATTGAGAGTTCGTCAGCTTCTGTGTGGTTGAGACGCTGGACATGGCAGAGGTCCAGGACAGGGAAGTCCTTCTAGAGCTTCAGAACTTCAAGGAGATAAGCAGCGAGTTGAGGGTTGTTGCGACTACATTTGCCTTTGGCTTGCTTGATGATGAGCTGCGAGTCACCCTTCACTAGCATCTGCTTGACGCCAAAATATAGCGCCACCTTGAGCCCATAGGTGAGAGCTTCATATTTCGCCATGTTATTGGTCGCCTTGAAATGAAGGTGCACCATATATTTGACCTTCTCCCCAGTTGGAGCGAGGAGAAGTATTCCAGCTCTGGCCCCCTGCTTCTGCATGGAGCCATCGGAGTATAGAGTCCAATGAGGCTCAGTGAAGACCGGGACCTTAGGTTCCGGCTTCTGCTCACTGGGGCCCCAAGAGTTTGATGGAGAAGGAGTCCACTCCGCCACAAAATCGGCCAAGGCTTGACTCTTGATTGCTTGTCTAGGTAGGAATTCGAGATCGAATTCTGCTAGCTCCACTGTCCACTTGGCTATGGTCCTAGTAGCATTAGGATTATGTAGAATAGCACGCAGTGGATAAGAAGTTACCACTAATATCTTGTGGGCTTGGAAGTAATGAAAAAGCTGTATTGAGGCAATAAGAACTACGTAAAGTAGCTTATGCACCTCAATGTATCTGGTTTGGCATCATAAAGTACTTCGCTGGTGAAGTATACTGGTCGCTGGACAGTCTGGACTCTCTAGGAGAACATAGGAGCTTCTTCTCTATTGATGTGGATCCTCGCGGAGGGGTTCAGACCTTCTTGTTCATCTTCCCAGACCCTCCCAAAGGCGTACAAAACTTCTTCTTGTTCAATCCTGAACCTCCTGGAGGGCTCTAGATCTTCCAGATCAGTCGTTAGAACTCCCTCAGATGAAAGAGGTTGATCTTCGAGCATTTAACCTTAAAGATCCATGCATGGGGGCTGGGACCCAGACTCGCCTTCAGGTAGCTCCGGACCCTCCCGGAGGGGTCTGGGCTCCTGAACTGGATGTGGTTCTGATATTTCTGCGACCAGGACCATGCTGACAACCTCTGTAGTTGCGGAAATATAAAGAAGTATAGGCTCACCAGGGTTCGGAGCTACCAAGATTGGTAGTGTGGTGCGGAGCTGCTTGAGCTCATGGAACTCCTTTTCTGATTCTTCGGACCAATGGAAATGCCCGGTCTTCCTCAATAGCTTGAAGAATGGAAGTGGCCACTTTGCCAGTCTTGAGATGAACCGGCTGAGTGCAGCTAGACATTCAGTTGCTTTTGGACGTCTTTGATGCGGGCTGTTCGCCGCATATCTTCTATAGCCTTGATCTTCGCCAGGTTCGCCTCAATTCCTCGGTGAGTCACCAATAAACCAAGGAGCTTCCGGGAGCTAAACCTAAAAACACACTTGTCCGGGTTCAGCTTAGTGTGCGTGATGCGCAGCTTGTCAAAGACGGCTTGCAAGTTTTCAAGGAGTGACTCCTTGTTCTTGACCTTCACAAAAATGTCGTCGACATACACCTCCACCAAGTCCCTGATTAGCTCTCTAAAGGTTTTGTGCATAGCTCGCACAAAAGTTGAAGCAACATTTTTGAGACCAAATGGCATAGCAGTATAACAATATAATCCATCTACTGTTATGAAGGCAGTATGCTCTCCATCTTCCCTAGACACCTAGATTTGATGATATCCGGAGTAAGCATCTAGGAAACACAATAGCTCACACCCAGAGGTGGAGTCCACTATCTTATCTATTATAAGTAATGGAAATGGATCTTTTGGGCATGCCTTACTGAAGGTGGTGTAGTTGATACACATCTGAAGCTTCCCACCGGCCTTGGGTACAACGATAGGGTTTGCTAGCCATTTTGGGTGATGAACCTCCCGGATGAAACCAGCTTCGAGCAACTTCTTGATCTCTTGTCGGATGAAGTTCCGCCTTTCAATCGATTGCTTCCGGAGCTTCTAGTGTACTGGCCGTACATCGGGATAAATCTTCAGATTGTGCTCAATCACCTCCCTAGGGATCCCATGCATTTGTGATGGTTTCTAGGGAAACACGTCAACATTTGCCCGAAGGAAAGTGATGAGCGCGAGTTCCTATTTGTTGTCTTGACCTTCTGATATACGGGTGGTCTGGGCAGCATCAGACCCGATTTGGATGACTTTGACGGGAACGTCAGTGTCGCCGCTTGGCTGCACACGTGGTGCAGAGGTCGAGCCTCGATGACGAGTGCTTGGAGGTTGAGCAGTTAGCTCTTTGCTGGAGGTTCCTTCCTGCGCCTTGGCAAGTGCATGGAGTTCCTCTAGCACGGTAACTCCTGCAGTGCGATCTCCGCGAATCCGGAGAACGCTTGAAGGTGTTGGCATCTTCAAACGAGGTAGCCATAGTGAGTCGCAACCATGAACCTGTACAAGGCAGGCCTGCCTATGATTGCGTTAAAGGGCAGACTGATATGAGCGATGTCAAAGACCAGCTTCTCGGTCCTGTACTTCTCCCGAGTCTCGAAGGTCACTGAGAGTGTAATGGATCAGAGATAGCTGATGGCCCCCAGACCTACCCCGAAGAAAGGTCTTGAGAAGCGAAGGTCTGAGAGTTGGAGCTGGATCTTAATGAACACTTCAAAGCTCCATAGATTGAGCGCTGCGCCTCCTTCTACCAAGACATGGTAGAGCTGTATGTTGTTGATGGTTGGAGACACCATCAGTGGCAGTTGACCAGCTCCGACCATGTTCTTGGGGTAGTCTGTTGCATCAAAAGTGATGGGAGTATCCATACACTTTTCATGTGGTTCTTCTCTTGCAGCAGGAGCTACAACAGCTATTTCCCGCCTCATTGTCTTGAGGACACGGCGAGATGTGATGTCCCAGGACTCTCCATAAATAGTGTTGAGGGTCTTCCGATGCTCATTGTCAGAGACGTCAGAATTGTTGTCGACTGTGCTGTACACAATGTTCAAGACCTTCTTGGGGTCCTAGAAACCTAGCTCTGTCTCAGCTGGAGCTTTGTCGACTTTTTGTTTTCCTTCCTATTGACGGAAAGGAGCTTTTTTTCGGTGCTTGTTGTAGCAATTGACGAGGTTTTGGACCTCCTGGTAGTCTTCTAAGCCGTGTTTGTTCGTCTTGTGGATAGGACACCACACTTTTGGACCACTGCCATCATCCGACGAAGGTGGAGGTCGCTTTTTAGGGCGTGGCCCCCAGCCACCTGGAGCTGCGGCTGCTGTAGCAGTAGGTGTGCCGGCCGACGGCTTCTTCTTGCCATTGGACTTTTTCTTCTTCTTGCCACCAGCAGAGGTAGTGGCTTCAGCTTTGGAAGGTTTTCTATTGGCCTTCGGAGGTGGCTTTGAGTGCATTTCCTGACCCTCTACGGCCCGGGCGCACCTGTCGGCCAGGCTGAACAACTCCGTGGCGCTGGTGACCTCCTTCATTACCAGCTTCTCCAACATTTTTTTATCTCTGACGCCCCGTCTGAATGCCACGATGACAGATGCATTGTAGATGGAGGGAATGGTATTACATACCTAAGAAAATCACTGGATAAAAGGACCGCAACGATTCTCCTGATGTTTGCTTCACAGCAAACAGGTCCAGTTCGGTGCCTGGTCGGGTGTAGGAACTCCCGAAGTTGGCGGTGAACTGTTGACTTAGCTCCGCCCAACTGTTGATATTGTCGGGCGGCAGACTCATGAACCAGGACCTGTTGGTCCCAGTCGGAGCCACCGGGAAGTAGTTGGCCATCACGGCCTCATTGTCACCCGCCGCTAGAATGGTGGTGGAGTAAATCTGGAGGAACTTGGCGGGGTTGACAGTCCCATCGAATTTCTCTGGAAGATGAGGCTGGAACTTCTAGGGCCAGCGAAACATCAAGTGCATGGCCAAAGCTGAACAGCCGCCCCCTACTCCCGAAGGAGGTGGGTTTTCCCGAGCCTCCCGCCTTTTGCGAGCGTGCTTGATGTGGACACGGCCGTCCTGCTATCTGTAGCGGTGGTCAAGCTCCGACCGCAAGTCATGCGTCGAGAGTCTCGACAAAGTGTGGGTGCGACACGCCCCGAAGGGCAACGAAGCCACCTGCTGTGATACAACACGCCTGTGGTGCTATAATGCGTAAGAACCAAGTCTTCCCGACAAGGTCCTACGTAGTGTCGGTGTCTACCCCGATGGGGGAGAACCTTGGTTTCTGATGGCATCAGCTGCGGCTGCAACCAGATGCTGCACATTAGCGCGCCACTGCTCCATAGCACCCTGAGGTGCTCCGGGCGCAGGTGGGCGCTCTAGAAGAGTACGTGCAACAATAAGCGCATTCTCAGGGTTGTTGTGTGTCGATGCAGTGACCAACACGACTACTCCATCCTGCCGTCTAGCATTATTTGCTGGAACAGATGGTGGTGGTGGTGGCATGATGCCTACCGGGACAACTGCGGCTACTGGCTATTGGATATTGGAGGGATTCCCTCCAGCAGGCTGTTCAACATTGTTGCCGTTGGATGATCCTGCGGCGGAGTTCACCATCTTGAGATCTCAGGCGCCCCCTACCTGGCGCGCCAAATGTCGAAGCGTACGAACGACACTTCCCCTGGTACTACTAAATTGTAGGCCGTGGTGGTTCTTGTATTGGTTTGGGCGCGCGGAGATTCTAAACAAGATGATGATGCAGAGGATGTACGTGGTTCGGGCTGCCTGAGCGTAATATCCTACTCCACAGGGTGTGTGTTGTTGTATTAGGGATTCGCTAGTGCTTGTGTGAGTATGAGCTTGGTTGTCCGTGTATGGTGCGGCGCAACCCTTTTATAGTCTAAGGACTAACCGTTACAACACATGCTTAGCCCGACATGTGGCCCTGGTGTAGTTAACTGTCTAATACACAATCGCTAAATATTAGTGTGGTTAATGGGGTGATAATGCGCCTTAATGATGGCATTAACCCTATTAATAGTCTACTGATCGCGTGTCATTAATATGGCATTAATGACACGTAATCAGGTCTTGTAACTGTCACTTTAACTGTCCCTTGAAGGTCCGAGCCGTTGGAGATCTCTCTGTCTTCCGTTGAAGTCCTAGCTCTGGAGGTTCAACATGTGGCGGCTCCAGAGCTTCCCATCATGGGGAGGCAGGTCCGGAGCCACTATACGCGTGGTAGCACTAGAGCATCCCTCTACTGGGGGTTAGGTCTGGGGTCACTCGACACGTGGCAAGGCTGGAGCTTCCCTATGATGGGGTTAGGTCTGGCCTTGTGATACACGTATCAGTGTCGGAGCTACCCAAATGAGGGTGGCGGGTCCAGTACTGTGCAACACATCTGGCCTTCAGAGGTCTTTAACTTTAATGGGGGGAACTCCTTAGCTTTTCTTGCGGTATCATGGGGTACCCGATACACAGGGTACCGACACCATCCTTGCTAAGACCCTACCTAGGCCAACCCTACTTTTCCACTTGATGATTGTTTTACTTCCACCTAGCCTTCCTTTGGGAAAATATAAATGACACCCTTTAGGAATACTCTTTAAAGGGGAAATGCTACATTGATAGTTTTCGTGCGCTTGCGGACGTTCACTTGAGAATTAAAACCTACCAACAAGCATTTCTGGCATCACTACTAGGCATGAATTGTTAGTAGTGCATAACAAATATCAACAACGAGGTGGGATATTTGACATGGAAACCCCCCATGAGCAACCAATGAGCTGCTACAAATATGTGAGAGCATTATGCTCTCAACTATTCTAAGCACTCATTCAAGCTCAAGAGAATTGCCACCATCATTGGGTGTAAGTTATTTCTTTATGGCTAAAAAAGGTATGATGTACCTTAACCATGGAATGACAAGATCACGTCCTATCTATATTGGGTTAAAGTTGTTCCTATGTGACTAGAATTTATTTTACACCTTAGTCAAGGAGCAACGGATCACACTCAACCCATGTTGATGCACATCATCCCTTTGTGGTTATGGGTATGTTGTACCTTAGCCAAGGAACAACAGATTGTACTCAACACATGTTGGATACATGTCACTCCTTTCTAGCTAAAGGTTATCATTACCTTAGCCAAGGAATGACAGATCACACCCAATGCAAGAGGGTTACAAGTTATTCCTTTATGGCAAGAAGGTATGATACACCTTAGCCAAAGAGTGACGGAACACACTCAACACATGTTGAGTGCACGTCATTCCTTTGTAGCCAAGGGTTATCATTTCCTTTGCCAAGGAATAACAAGATACATCCAACCTATGGAAACCTTGAGATGTGGATGAGCGACATCGACAACACCCTCCTCGACCACACCCATGGAACCCATGGAAGGCAACCCAACATCGACACTGAACCCTCCAATGGCAAAGCCATGCTGCAATAAGGTTAGACCAACCTCATGGTCTACATTCGTCGTTAGGGTTTCAACCCCTATCGCGGACCTTGATCAAGAACAAGCTTGGAGCAGGATCCCCACTTGAGGTAACTTGTATCACACCCCATTTACATTCCTTTATTTTATTTCTTTCATTCCACCATAATTGCATCTAAAAACAAATAAATAAATATAATGTAGTACAGGTTAGGTTAATAAAATAAAGGATGTGCGATAAGAATATTTTACTTTGCATAAGTTGAAATGATGAATAGTTGCTCTATTTTATTTTCTCTAATCCCTTGCATACAACTTAGTATTATCCAAGTATTAGGTTTATTGGTAGAATTTTCAATTCTAAAACTTGGAAATTGTGGGTAGCAAAAGCTAAGTCAAATTCTAGGTAGTTGTGGGATATGATATAGTGATAACAACTGCTAATATCCTAGTTGAAGGTGAAACTTAATTTCTCGGGGAAAATTTAAAATGGAATCCTCATGTGATAGAAATTCCTACCAAAACACTATTATGATTTGAATTAGAAACCTTATGCATATGCTATTTGTCTTCACATTGA
Organism: Tuctoria greenei; assembly: GCA_036927565.1. NCBI lineage: Eukaryota > Viridiplantae > Streptophyta > Magnoliopsida > Poales > Poaceae > Tuctoria > Tuctoria greenei. The sequence goes on from JAYESD010000006.1 coordinate 125,521,351, forward strand.
GCTTGGTCAACTAGTATAGACCTATGGGAGAATCTTTTCACGCTTTTAAGATAAAGATCACATGGGCACATGCTAAACTTCAATACTAGAAGTTAGCAAAATTCTGTCATACCATTCCACCACCAAAAAGATACTCCATGATTTTCATGCATAATACTCTCTCAATATTATTTGAAAAGAGGAGTAGAAGACATGGCTACAAGAAAAAGAAAATGCATGCTCATGTACAAGAGCGTGAGAAAAAAAGAAAAAAGAAGAAAATAAGTAGCCATGTTTCATCCTCACAAAATGAGAGTGCATACAGAGTAGTCACCTTCATATTCCCACTCCACAAATACTCCATCACACTTGCACAAATCTTGATCAAAAGTATGATTCGTTTTCTCCTAAGGCTTACTCTTTTGACTTAGCAATAAATGTGTTGAAAATATGCTTACTCTTGATCCCTACCAAGCTCCACATACAAGCCTTATTTAGATATAGGACAAAAAGGCATTGCCTTGGTAAATATACAAATACCACTTCCCACATAGGAGTGATTGAGTGCATCAGCTGAGTAACTTAAATCCAAACATCATTTGAAATTATCCGGAAATTTAAGTGAAAATCATACATTAGGTGATGCATGCTCATTTTGTTGTTTTGTCCTTTGACCACCCAAGAAAAGGATGGGGCATAAGCCCAATAAACACTAAGAAAAAAGGTGAGGTACCATAGACATTTTATTCAATGCAAGGTAGAATATTTTGTTGTGCACTTAGTACTTTTGCAAAATAGGGCATTGCAGCAACTCCTGACCAACAACCTAAGTCTTTATCTTTGCTTCGAGACAAGCAAAGGGTATGCTTGGGGGAGTTTGTTGACGGTTGTTATATACAAATTTCGACTGTCAACATGACTCAGTTATGTGAATGAATGAGTATTTCTTACACACATCATAGTTAGAAATAACCTAGTTCCACTTGTACTTGGAGAAAATGGTGCCTGCATGTATTTTATAGAGAATTGAGGTGAAACAAGGGGATGAATACTAAATAATACCTTTCCATCTAATCAGATTCTGACCTGTGGCAGTACATGGGTCAAATGGCCCACTTACAAGAGTATCCGAGGAGATCCAATGGCGTAGCACCCGGAAACAGTCATGGGACCCACTTGTCAGCCACTTGGAGAAAGCACAAATCGTTTGGAATGTTTACTACATCAGCCGAACAGGTGGTTCGGCCGACCTGGTCTTCCTACCAAACCTGGCTAGCCTCCACGTGTTGGCTTCTCCTGGCTTCCTGAAGTCGTTGATGACTGATTCGTGCGCTTTTGGTGGCGGGAACCTACCCTTATCTAGCTAAAAATAGGACCCCTCACCCCTCACTTCATTCTATTGTATACACTAGTTCTCCTAGTTCCTTAGTGGAGGTTAGGTTATAGAGAGGAGCCTCTTGTCCCAAGTCGAAACTGGGAAAGGTATGGCTCATGTATCTTTTTTTGTATTTATGACTTTATGCATAATAAAGATATTATCTTTAGTCTTCTTTTATTCATATACTTGGATGAAGTGTTTCTTGTTTGATTGTGGATTCCATGTATGTGGTATGAGTAGTCTTTATGATTATGCCATAACATTATTATTCTATCATCATAAATACTACAAATCCCCACTAGAGTCTAATTAGTCATGATATGATCATGTTGATATGAATAACTTATGATATGTCTCAACATTGGTTCAATAATGTTTAGGTTATTCATTGCCTTAAGATGGCTTGTGTCATGACTCTTAAGGTATTTACTTAATATGCTAGCATGGTGCTAGGATAGTTAAGTAATGTTGGATGTCTCGTAGACCCACGTATTGAAGAGGTAGGCAGTAGGTGGTGACAACCCTATTTGTCCTTGTAATCCTCCACGTTCAGCTATGCCACATGCTCTTTGCAGGAGTCGTCCTAGTATTGCTAGGGGTAAACCCGTGCCCGATGTGTTGAACAACTTAGCATAAGGATTCACCATTGACATGCTCATAAGTACCTAATCTAGGCTATGTATATGTATATTAGAAGCATTGTAGGAGAAACTCCCCAACTCTTGGTCTAATCTCCATTAGAACCCATTTACCCTTTTAGAATAGATTGCATAGATGTGTGTCACACTACCCATATTATCAACCTACACCTGTCTTGATAATTGATTAGTATCCCATAGCTTGATCATAAGAGTAGTGTCTACTTTACTCCATTGCCTTCCTTTGTGATAAATGCGATACCCTTGGGAATACTCTTGGGTGAAATGCTACACGACAGTTTCCGTACGCTTGCATATTTTTATCTGTGATGTAAGAAACATCAACAGTCGTGCATCATTAATGAAGAATTAATGACACATTAACCAGGTCTTTAAACGGTTGGTTTATATCCTTGGATGTCCGCGCTGTTGGAGGTCTCAGAGTCCTTCCCGTTGGAGAGGTAGAGTTTGATACGTGGCAGCACCGGAGCCACCCTTAGAACGGTCTGGAGCTGCAAGACACGTGGCAACACTTGAGCCATCCTTAGGAAGGAGGCAGGTCTGGGGCTGCAGGACTGGAGCTACCCTTAGTAGGGAAGCAGGTAGGCACCGTAGGACACGTGGCAGCACCGAAGCCACCCTTGGGAGGGAGGCAGGTCTGAGGATGCAGGACACATGACAACACTGGAGCCACCCTTAGGAGGGAGGCAAACCCGACACTGCGGGACATGTGGTGACCTTCCGAATGTCTTCTCTCTTGGATGTTAGGACTCAACGCTTCTTCTTCTGGTACGCGAGGGTACCTAGTCTGTAGGGTACTGATAGTGGCCCCTGGGCCCACCTCGGGGAGGTTTTGATCACGCAGGTAGGGCCACCATCACTTTCCGTGTTGCTACTTTAACTTTTCACTTGGGTGGTTGAAACGATGGCACGTTCCTATGCCACCTCTACGTGGCCCTTCTTGATTTGACAGGTGAGATATGCGGCGTGCAGTTCCCACCTCTTAAAGAGCACTGGCTCCCAAAACGATATTTGTATCGGTTCCCAACGCTATCTTTATACCCATGTCAGGCCGCCTTCCTTGGGTTCCCAACTTCTCATCATGACAACGGTTCACCTGGTGCAACTTTTTTTTGGCAAAGTGGACCCGGGCCCCCTTGTCATCGACGAGATAACTATGCGGTGCGTAAACATGGTCTGTGTGCAGTTTCCTTCCAAGCGTTGCAGAGAGTAATAAAGGGAGGAGTTTGCACAGCAAAGGAAATCTTATGCTCCGATCTATTTCCTTGCGCATAGATCTCTCCTCTTCCTTCTCTGCATTGTGCTTGTGCTTTCCGATTTGTTCCACTCGTAGCCATGGAACCTGGTCTTCTCCCCTCAATGCTCGTGAGCAAGAGGGACATCATGAGAGTCCCTAAGCGAATGGGGTGACAAAGCCCTTCCTTTGACAACGCGATGCGCTGTGGGAGCCTTCCTTTCACAAAGAAGAGCTCTGGGGACATCGTCTTCTTCATGGTGTATGCCATGGTCAGATTAGTCCCTTCTGTTTCCACCTTGCTGATGCTGCTGGAGGTGTACGGACCTCAACTCCAACACCTTAGCCCTCACTCAATCTTTCTGGTGGCGATCTTCGTCCACTTCTACGAGATGTGGGTCTGCGTGAGGCCATGCATGCTGCTGTTCAAAACCTTCTTCACCCTTCGGCCGAATGGGAAAGGTACCGGCATCATCGGAGCTTACTACTTTGTGAGGCACAAGAAAGCTCCATACAAGTACATTAGTTCCTTCTCCTCTGGGAACTGGGAGACCTAGAAGAGCGACTGGGTGATTGTCCAAACAAACCTTCATGACCGCTTGGAGCTGCTGACCGGACTTCCCACCGCAGACACTGACTTCTAGGAGATCATTTTGGACCTATCGGCGGAGTGCAAATGGGTGCTTACAAGGATCCAACACCTGGCTGAAGGAGGCTTGACTTCACTAATGGTTCTCAGCGATTTTTGTCTCAATGTTGGGCTCCTCTTAAGCAGCGGGAATTTCCAGCTCAAGCATACGGCGGAGAGATGGACTTCAACTAGATTGAGGTTAGCCTACGAACTAACTTTGATGAGAAGGCTCTACTGTTTAGTCTGGCGATCTTGCTGGTGTTTGCTGTGTCGGAGATAATGAGGCGGCTACTGACGGAAATGCCGACCCTCGACGATACTGGCGAGGTGATGCCTCCGTAGGAATTATCATTTCTAAAGCTTCGACCCCCAGTCAGAAGGAGAGGCCCAAGCCTGCGTTTGCTAGTGGCCAAGGAAAGTCTATTGCAGAGCTGAGCCAACAGAAAAGGTCTAACTCAAGCCAGAGCAAGGGGAAGGAGCCTGTGGATTCCCTAGTAGGAAGAGGAAGCTGAGCAAGTTGATTCGAGCTCTGCCAGGCTAGCTTCGACCGAAACAGTGTTATCGTCGGTTCCATGCCCAACCATGAGGCCTGCGGTGGTCGTACCTTCCACGGATTTAGCTTTGGCCCCAACACCCAAGGCGAGCACCGCGTCCGGAAAATCTTGAGCAGTGACTCCGACAGCAAGAGATGGGGCATCTTCTCTGAAGGTCGAGGCAGCTGCAAATCTAGTGTCTACTTTGGGGAATCCGGGGATGAAGTCCGGACCATCTGCATTACCGGCGACGGTGGGATCAGATGACTCCGCCGCCCGCCGAAGAAGTTCCATGCCGTCTGGAGTTTCCGATCCCCCAGGTATGAAGTAACATTAGGAACTTGTCTTCTTTTTCATTTCTTGCTTCTTGTTGATTTCCATGTTTCCAGAGCTTTGAGCCCAGTTGTTGATCCAGCGCCACAAGCAAGCCCGGTCAGCATTGCTGCCAAAAATACCAGGTCGGCTGACCCCCCTCCCCTTTGATGTCGTGGCTCCTTCCGAGGCCGCAACAAATACTGCAGTTGAACTGGAGTCAACTGACGTTGGGAAGACTTTGACGCCAACCGATGATGTCGCGATCGTGCCAGACTAGACGAAAGAAGTCGCAGCAGCGCTAAAGCCATCAACAATGTTGGAGCCATTTCTGGAGCCAATGATGGATGCTGAGGTAACACCAAAGCTGCCGGCTGGGACCTCAGTGGTACCGGAGCCAACATCTAACGCCGTGCTAGAGCTGGCACTTGACACAATGGAGGCACCTGAGCTAGTATCTGGTGCCACGCCAGAGCTGCTGGGTGACGCCATGGAGGCACCAAGGGCATCAATTGATGCTGCATTAGAGTCAACGCCAAGGGAGGACGACCACCTGGAGGTCGGAATTGTTGATGAAGACATGCCATCCATGCTTGTTCCATGGGCACCAACAACTGTTCCTGATGCTGTGGGGGCGCCGGCGGACCCGATGGAAGGTTCGGAACCAATCCCTCTATCTCTCTCAATAGAAAACGCCTGCTCAAGTCGTCACCAAGTGCAACTGGGCCTCGACCACGAGAGAAATATTCTGGAGGCAGAGCGGGAGACTATGATGCGGTAGCGGAAGGTTCTGAATTTCAAGATGAAGCTGACGCAGACCCGCCTGGCCGACGAGAGGGACCGCCTCACAACTGAACTGGTGCGGCTGCAGCGCATGGACGAGCTGCTGAATGACAGAGAAGTTGTCATTGCAGCGCTGGACGAGAAGACTCGTTAGATTTATGACGAAATGGTGGTTGCAAATGACTTAGCAGATACTTGTTGGTATTTCTTAATACCACAGATCATGTCTGGTAAAGAGATGAGATCCGCAAGCGCACGGAAGATATCGTTGTAGCATTTCACCCATGAGTATTCCCATGGGTATCGTATTTATCCCAAAGGAAGGCGATAGAGTAAAGTATATACTACTCTTATGGTGAAGCTATGGGATACTAATCAATTATCCGGACAGGGGGTAAGTTGATAATAGGGGTAGTGTGACACACACCTAGGCAATCTATTCTAAAGTGTAAATGGGTCCTAGAGGGAGATTGGATTAAGGGTTAGAGAGTAGCTCCTACAATGCTCCTAATACATATACATAGCCTAAGGTAGGTACTAATGGTCATGTCAATGATGAATTCCTATGCAATGCTATTCAACACATCGGGCACGGGCTTACCCCTAGCAATACTAGGGCGACTCCCACCAAGAGCCTGTGGCATAGCCGAACGTGGAAGATTACAAAGGACAGATAGGGCTGTCACCACCTACTGCCTTCCTCTTCAATCCGTGGGTCTACGAGACATCCAATGCTACTTAAATACCCTAGCACCATGCTAGCATACTAAGCAAATACCTTAAGAGCTGCAGCACAAGCCATCCTAAGGCAATGAACTAACTCATCGTTGAACCAATGTTGATTGCATAGCATAGTTATTCATATTAACATAATCATATCATAACTACATAGACTATAGTGGGGGTCTATAGTGTTTATGACCATAAGATGTGATCATGAGAGTACAATCATAAAGACTATACCTTTCACTTACATGGACCCCACAATCAAACAAGAAACACTTTGTCCAAGTATACGTATAAAAGAAGACTAAAGATAATATCTTTATTGAGCACAAAGTCACAAATACAAGAAGGAATACATGAGATATACCTTTCCCAATGTGGAATTGGGAAGAGAGACTCCTTCTACTCCTTTCCCAATTTGGACTTGGGACTAGAGGCTCTCCTCTCTACATCCTAACTCCTCTAAGGACTATGGAAGATAGTGTATATAATAGAATGATGCCCAAGTGGTGTGTGTTGAAGTGAGGGGTATGGGGTCCTATTTATGCTAGTGTTGAGGTCGGTTCCCGGCACCAAAAGCGCGCGAATCAGTCGTCATTGACTCCAGGGAGCCGGGAGGAGCCAACACGTGGAAGTTGACCGCGTTTGGCGCTAGGACCAGGTCGGCCGACCGTTTGGTTCGGCGGACCTGGTCAGGGCTCCAAACGGCCCGTACTTCCTCCAGGTTGCTGCCAGGTGGGTCCCATTGACTGATATTGGTGCTACACCATTGGATGGCCTCAAATACTTCTGTTTGTGGGCCATTTGATCCATGTGGTGTCGTGTGTCGTCGCCTGATTGGCTGGGATGATATTTTATAGGATTGCTCCCCATAGTTTTCCTCAATTCCTGTATAAATATCTGCATACCCATATTTCTCCAAGTACAAGTGGAAATAGGTCAAATAGAAAGGTGATGTGTGCAAGAAATGATCAATCATTCACATAATTGAGTTATATTGACGGCTGAAATTGGTATATAACAACCGTCAACAAACTCCCCTAAGCTTATCCTTTGCTCGTCCCGAGCAAAGTCAAGACTTTAGGTTGATGATCAGGAGTTGCTACAATGTTCTACCTTTCGAAAGTACCAAGTGCACAACAAAATATTGTACCTAGTATTGCAAAAAGTGGCTATGGTACTTCACCCTTCTTAAGTCATTATGGGAGTTATGCCTTCTCCTATTCACGGGTAATTGAAAGATAGAACAACAAATGGAGCAAGCATAGCCTAGATATCAAGTTCCACTTAATTTCCGAAGAGATTCAAATTAGATTATAAGTACCTCAATTGATTCCCTCAATCACTCCTTTGTGTATAGTGGAAATATGTCCTCACCAAGGTATTATGCCTATACTATTCCTACTCTTTGAATATGGCTTGTACGTGGAGCTTGGTAGGGAAAGTAAGTAGGCATATTTGCAACACATAATATTGCTAAGTCAAAAGAGCAAGCCTTAGGAGAAATCAATTCAAACTTTTGAATCAAGACTTGTGCATGTGTGATGGAATGGAGGTGGATGTGGAAACATTGAGATGACTCCTTTTGATGTGGACTCTCTTTATTGCAAGGATGAAACATGGCTACCTTTTTTTTATGCTTATGGAGTAAGCATATTATTTCTTCTTTTTTTTTCTCATGCTTATGATATAAGCATGCATTTTCTTTTTCTTTTTCTTGTAGCCATGTCTTCTACTCTTTTTTATGCAATAACTTGAAGAGAGTGCCAACTATGAATAGCATGGAGTTTCTCTTTTTATTGTGGAATGGTGGATATGATGGAATTTTGCTTCCTTCTAGTGTAGAAGTATAGCATGTGCAAGTGTAGTCTTGAATTCAAAAAGAATTGAATGATTTCACACATAGGTCTATACTAGTTTGACTAGGCTCAATGTGAAAGCAAATAGCATATGCATAATGTGTTGTCTATGTATGAATATCATATGGCTTTGGTAGGTATTTCCAATCAAATGAGGGAAACTTAAATCTTGATAGAATTTCTCCGGAAATCCAAGTTTCACTTTCAAAGTAGGAATAGCAGCCCTATTACTAATTCAAATCTCTCAACAACCTAGAAGTAGATTAAGCTTTTGCTACCCACAATTTCTAAATCAAGGCAAAGTTAATTTTAGCCAATTTAAGCAATATTCGGAGAGTAGCAAGTTGTAAACTAGGGACTTAGGAAAAATAAAACAGAGCAACTATTCATCATTTCATCTATGTAATTCTAAATCATTCTTACCGCACATCTTTATTTGATAAGCAAAGCAAATCTAAGTTTTTTTGTGTTTTTTTAGATGCATGGTGGATGGTGGATGGATGGAAAGTAAATATGCAATGGATGATTTGAAATAAAAATGCAGTGGGTGTGATACAAGTTACCTCAAGTAGGGGTCCTCCCCCAAGCTTATTCTTGATCAAGGTCCGTGATAGGGGTTGAAACCATAACGCCGGAGGTAGGCCATGAGTTGGCCTATCCTTGTTGCAGCGTGGCTTTGACAATGGAGGGTTGAGTGTTGATTGTTGTGTTGCCTCCCATGGACACCATGAGTGTGGTTTAATAGAGTGTTTCGATGTTGATCGTCCGCACATCAGGGTCTCCATGAGTTGGGTGTGATTTGTCATTCCTTGGCTTCTATCCACATAGGAACAACTTGCACCCAATGATGGTGGCAAATCCCTTGAGCTTGAATGAGTGCTTAGAATAGTTGAGAGCATAATGCTCTCACCCATCCGTGGCAGCCCATTGGTTGCTCATGGAGGGTTCCCATTTCAAATCTCTAGCCTCGTATAGTTATGATTGACCTTCGGGCATAATTTCCGATAGGTAGCAACCATCCGCATTTACTCCTTGGCCAAGAGATGTTGAAATGGGATCCTCTAGGGATCCCAACAATCAGCTTCTTGAATGCCTGCATAGTAATATTACTCCTGCAAACTTCCTCTCTTGATTAGAGAGGGATGGTTAGCTCCCGATACTTGTACAAATGAACGTTCGGGTTAGGTAACTGAACTTTCATTTGTACACACGGGGAAGAACAAAATCAAAGATGCATTGGTTCCAATGTCAAGTGTATCCATGATCAATGTGTTATTCATTGATAAGAGTGGAGATTTATGGATAATTCATGTTGCATATTTTCTAAAGCTCCTACTCATAGCAATGCATGTGATAGAAATATACTATATGGATCCCTACATCTTTTAAAGTTTCTAACCATCTTAGCTTTCAGAGCAAATTTTATCATTTAGACCATGACAAACAAGATTCTCAATTTTATCCTCCTGAACTTCACTAGGAATTTAAAATTTAGTGACTCCTCCAAAATACGCAATTCAATTTTAGAGCAAGGATATCACTTATTCCTAGGAGTTTGAAATCTAGTGACACCATCTATGCATGAAGCTCAATTAAGAACTATGGCTGTCACTATGCCCAAGTTTCTATATGCCAATTCACCAATTAAGCCATGCCCAAAAGTTTTATTTTCTAAACCCTGACAAAAATGACTAAGTCTACAAAACAATGCTTAAAGGATTCTAGGTACTTGTTTTAGATTTTTCCAAGTAAGGTGGGATTTCCTTTTGGAGATCCAAAAGTCAATACCCACACTTACTCTTGTGAGGATGCATGATAATTAAATGATGAGGAAGTGTCAACCTTCCTCACAAATGCAAGCAAATACATTCAATTCTATGGCAAACCAAACCATGAAAAATTCTAAACTCATACCTCATTTGAAGAGCAGTTGGTGACGAAGGTCTTTGTGTGAGAAACTCACAACCTTGATTTTTGGCGTAGGCTTGATGGTTGATGTCAAATGCCAGGTTGAGATTGGATTCGACAATGGATTTGGTTCTGGCTCCTCCATTGGGTCATCATCTTGAACATTTCTCTTCCTCAAACTCAAAATGAGTTTGAAGGAGAGAAGTGTTCTCAAATCCTCCCAATGGTGACTTGAGCTTGATGAAACCTTCCACTTTCTTGCCATACCACCTCTTCACAATTTTGACGTAGATGTACTTTAATCAAGAACACACAAAACAACTCGAAAACGGGTTACGTTAGCCAAAAGCAAATTGAACCTAATTTTCAAATTGTCTTGCCCGGCTTGAAATAACTTGTAAATGCAATGAGGGTCAAAGCAAATCTTTTTGGTTTGAACTAGGAAGATAAATTCAAGTGGTCATGCACGTAGTTCATATCCAAGTAAATTTCTCCCCTAATTCAAATTTTTAGTTTTATGATGGCTGGAAATTTTACTTTCCAACATGCAAGTGTGGAATTTCAAACATGCAAATGCAAGGGTTGATGCAATTTGGAAAACAAATATGTTATAACTACCAATTAACCTATTGGCAAGGACTCACCAAATTTTTGGAGTCCGATGAGTAGGACTTACCTCCGTTCTGTTTAGCGCGATGATTTGTTGTCCAATCCCGGAGTTGAAGATGTGGACGATTTATTCTGTTTTGACATGCCAAACTCATTTGGCTGTCATTTGGACATGTGGGACACATGGTGGCCCTAGCCTCTCCCCGTTGTATTGATATAGACATGTTGTTGTAGCGATGGGTTCTCCCTCTTGAATGTATTCCTTCATGAGCATGGTGAGGCTTTGTCCTTCTTAGGGGTGCCACTCTGACCATATTGATATTCCACTGAAGCAACCCATACCTTGATCATGGATCAAAGGCTTCCTTGGGCATGATGACATGTGGACTCCACAATAAAACAAGAAACGCTTCATCCACAATGTCACTTGCCCTAGGTTGAATGGGTTTGGTCGAAGTGTGGGAATCCCAACAAGTGATGTGGGATATATTGGACATTGAATGCTCCTTAAGTTCTTGTCCTTGGCCAAGATCTTCATGTGAATGTTGTCTTGATTTTTACTTGGCCAGGATACTTGAAGGTAGGCTAGTTGAACTTAAATCCCTTGGAAAGCCATAGACTCCTTGAATACAAGAGTGATGTTAATTCCACCCTTGACCTCCTTGTGAATGGTAGCCATTGGAGTTGTTGTTTGAAAAAGGTCCTCATGGGTCTTAGGGAAATAATTCCCACGCGTCCCATGATGACATGGATTTTCACAAATCTTGTGAATATCCACGACTTGGATTATCCAAACAAATCTCCAATGACTTGGATATTCATGACACTTCAATGGAAGGTGTAGTTCCATAACTAGCATATCCACCATGTGAAGTGGTGTGCATGACAAGCTATGAGAATTCGAGCATTCTTCAATCCACCCCTTGAGTGGAGACCTTCTTCTCATCCATGATGAATGAGAATAGGACTCCTTCAGCTCCAGCATGAATGTGGTCATGGATTGGTGGAGCCAACCCATGACACAAGTGTTGGATGAAGAGCCAACTATCTACCCCATGGTGGAGGCAAACCAAGAAGAACTTCTTGGAGCCTTCCCCAAGCTTGGATATGAATGACTTTGGATCCTACTGAAAGCTGAAATTCTCCCGCAAAAGGCAATGGTGTTGCCTAGCGGACATTTGTTGAGGTACGCCTTGAATCATCTTGTAGTTTATCACTTGCGTCCTCGTTGGCCATCCCATACAATGAGTTGGCCAACACTACCCTGTTTTCACACAAAGGATAAAACAAACAAGGGTAATCCTATCTAATAACTATTAGTACCTATAGCTTAATCACAAGTGATAGCTATCCTTCACTTCCTTTGCCTTTCCCGCAACGGCGCCAGAAATGCTTGTTGACGGCTCCTAAGATATACTAACAAATCATCCCCGGCAACGGCGCCAGAAATGCTTGTTGGTATTTCTTAACACCACATATCATTTCCGGTAAAGAGATGAGATCCGCAAGCGCACGGAAGATACCGTTGTAGCATTTCACACATGAGTATTCCCAAGGGTATCGTATTTATCCCAAAGGAAGGCGATGGAGTAAAGTATATACTACTCTTATGGTCAAGCTATGGGATACTAATCAATTATCCGGACAGGGGGTAAGTTGATAATAGGGGTAGTGTGAGACACACCTAGGCAATCTATTCTAAAGGGTAAATTGGTCCTAGAGGGAGATTGGATAAGAGTTAGAGAGTTGCTCCTACAATGCTCCTAATACATATACATAGCCTAAGGTAGATACTAATGGTCATGTCAATGATGAATTCCTATGCAATGCTATTCAACACATCGGGCACGGGCTTACCCCTAGCAATACTAGGGCGACTCACGCCAAGATCCTGTTGCATAGCCGAACGTGGAGGATTACAAAGGACAGATAGGGCTGTCACCACCTACTGCCTACCTCTTCAATTCGTGGGTCTACAAGACATCCAACGTTACTTAAATACCCTATCACCATGCTAGCATACTAAGCAAATACCTTAAGAGCCACAGCACAAGCCATCCTAAGGCAATGAACTAAATCATCGTTGAACCAATGTTGATTGCATAGCATAGTTATTCATATTAACATAATCATATCATAACTACATGGACTATAGTGGGGGTCTATAGTGTTTATGACCATAAGATGTGATCATGAGACTACAATCATAAAGACTATACCTTCCACTTACATGGACTCCACAATCAAACAAGAAACGCTTTGTCCAAGTATACGTATAGAAGAAGACTAAAGATAATATCTTTATTGAGCACAAAGTCACAAATACAAGAAGGAATACATGAGATATACCTTTACCAATGTGTAATTGGGAAGAGAGACTCCTTCTACTCATTTCCCAATTTGGACTTGGGACTTGAGGCTCTCCTCTCTACATCCTAACTCCTCTAAGGACTATGGAAGATAGTGTATACACTAGAATGATGCCCAAGTGGTGTGTGTTGAAGTGAGGGGTATGAGATCCTATTTATACTAGTGTTGAGGTCGGTTCCTGCCACAAAAAGCGCGTGAATCGGTCGTCGTTGACTCCAAGAGCCGGGAGGAACCAACACATGGAAGTTGACCGCGTTTGGCGCCAGGACCAGGTCGGCTGACCCCCTGGTTCGACCGACCTGGTCAAGGCTCCAAACGGCCCGTACTTCCTCCAGGTGGATGCCAGGTGGGCCCCATTGACTGATATTGGTGCTACACCATTGGATGGCATCGGATACTTATGTTTGTGGGCCATTTGATCCATGTGGTGCCACGTGCCGTCGCCTGATTGGCTGGGATGATATTTTATAGGATTGCACCCCATAATTTTCCTCAATTCCTGTATAAATATCTGCATACACATATTTCTCCCAGTACAAGTGGAAATAGGTCAAGTAGAAAGGTGATGTGTGCAAGAAATGATCAACCCTTCACATAATTGAGTTATATTGACGGCTGAAATTGGTATATAACAGCCGTCAACAATGCTCGCTTCGAGTCATTGAATAAGCTGAAGGAGGAGCTCCTCTAACGCCAAGAGGCGGCTGGCAATAAGGAGCAGGAGCTCCAAAGGAGAGATGCAGATCTCTCTCAGAAGATAGAGTGCGGAGGGAAGGATTTGGCTCTCCGCATTGATCTGTTTATATCCCACTCTGAAGTGGGGAAGAAGCAAGTATGGCAGGTGGGACATGAAGTCAACAAGTGGGAGCTTGATGTCTCTGCCAAGGAGGATGAGGTGAAAGCTGAGGCTAAGAGCCTGGCGGCAGGAAAGATCGCTTGAACCTCCCTAAGAAACAAGTTGCGGACCAAGAAAGGCAGCTGGCTGAGCGGATGCAGCAGCATGCGAGGGAGGTCGAACTATTTACGAAGGGAGGCTTCACAGAGCTGCAGACTACCAGGAAGTCTTTGGAGGAGTTGCAGGCCAGGCAGAGAATAGAAGCCCAAAAATTTTGGGACTTCTTGGGGCATGTGGAAAATGCACTGGTACCCTTTGGCTTCAACCTGGTCTGATCGATCGACCCGGAGCCAGAAGTTAGACAGGCCCTGACAGCTCTGAACTCCACCGGTACCAGGCTGGGAGTGCTGGAAGATGTCATTGTAGGATCAAAGAGCACGTGAAAAGCTACCGCAGGGGGGGGGGTCAACAGTAGATTACAACTTTTTCAGCGGATGCAACAAAAACCCATTCGACAGAAAATTTATCTGTTAAAGAAATTGTATGTGCGACTAATATAAACGTGATCAATTGTGAAAAAATATTATAGATTGTGGAGAATCAAGTCACGAATATCTCACAACAAGAACCATGAAAATCTGTTGAGAAAAACTCAAGTTAGGATCGAAAGATCGAACGAAGGTCAATCTATTCTACCCAAGGAAAACCAGATATGCAACACTGCAAAGAAATTTGTTTCAATAACAAATTACAACACCAATGACCGTGAAATTTTCACAGATGATAGATAATCAAGTTGTGAAGACAACAAAAAAAAATCACATCAATTGGATATGTAAAACTCAAGTTATGATAAAACTAACAAAGCAAGGTAGTGCTATGCAGAAACTCGACGAGAAAAACTTGTCTGAAACAAGTCGGACGAACACGACACGAAAGTTCCTTCAAACTACGATCTTTATTCAATAGAACACAAGAGGAACAGCCCAAAATACGTGCACCACAAGCTCTGGCCTCCCTTGCTTATATAACCAAGCATGAGGCCAACCCAAACCACCCTAGGACTCGTATCCTACTCAGTTTCCACCAAAATTTCCATTACTGCTCGAGACTCTTCCATACGCAGATAGAAGCAATCTTAAGAATTCCAAACACATTAGGAACGTATCCCACTTTCCTAACACAACTTAACTTCGTGCTCACCACGAAAACCTAACGTAACCAACTCAACTTTGTGCTCACCACGGAATCCTAACATAACCAACTCAAATCTTTCAATATTTGAGTCAAACCTAAGTCAGCCACAACCTGAGTCCATAACCTAGTTGGTTGGACATTTCCGACCAATTCTATACGTCCACATCTTTTCATCATGCCTTGGAACCATGTAGCCACGTCCATGCACTCCTTGCACACATGCAAACATCTTCCAACGAAATCCACGATAGCTTCATATGCATTGTTCTTGATTCAAACATGTTGCTCAACCTTCTGATCAACTCAACCACGATGCCTCTCGAACTTGGTTGTTGAACATCATCTTCTTTCTAAGACTAGTTCAATGGATCTCGTCACCAGCCATGTCTTGAACTCAAGCAACACCTGCACATGAATAAACAACCGATACTTCCGAGCACAAGTCCTCGACTTGACTCTCTTTAGTTCTGATAACCTCAACACTTTACATGGGCACCTCACATAAGCATGTTGCAAACCATAGCAATATGATATCAGCCATAACTACCAACACACACCAAAAACTCTGTAAAAGAATACGAAGCAAGCTTTCCATAAACCAAAGAGCAAGTTCGAAACATTGCAAGTTAAAAGCAAAACCATTGCAATATAGCACCGAACCTTGACAAAGCTAACTAGAACTTGAGACGAAGGTTACCAAAGCTAGCAGGACCTAGCGCCGGAGCTTACCAAAGCTAGTCGGACATAGCACCGGGGGTGACCTGTAACACCCTCATTTTCATCCATCATGCATTGCATAAGTTCATATACATGTTTACATTGATCCTCATAAAAGGAACAAGTTAAAAATGAATTGATAGCAAAACCGCACTTAAGAACTCTGGGAAGTGCAGACTAGTCCGATTTTGGTGCGTACTAGTCCGATTTCTCTTACTTCCATCGGACTTGTCCGTTTTGCTATGGACTAGTCTGTTTTTCTCTCTGGACACTTTCAGACTTGTCTGGCCCAGTGCGGACTAGTTCGGTATTCCAATTCCTTGGAAATTTTTCTAAGTCCCTGGACTTGACCGGTGTTCTAGCGGACTTGTCCTTTTTTCCTCTCACTAAAGTCAGACTTGTCCAGTTTTGGTCAAACTTGTCTGATTTTCCTCTAACCAAGTTCAAACTTGTCCGATATAGTCCCGACTTGTCCGATATCTCTCTGACTAACTTCGGACTAGTCCGGCCTTTTGCAGACTTGTCCGATGAATCGCGACTCCGAGTTGATCTTTTGTTTCACGAGTTGTTTTCGGGTTTTACCTTAAGTGGGCCTAGGGACGTTGTGCCTAACTCTTCTAGAGCCCATGTGGGACCCTAAAACTGACCCCTACTCATCTCAAACTCGAAATCAATCCAACCCTAGCCTCCACCTCTATATAAACAACCCCACCCCTTGGCTTGACATCTACTTGCCATTTTTTCACCTCACCCAAACCCTAGCTCGTGGATAGCTGCCACTAAGGAGGGATAAGGAGATCTAGAGCAAGAAGAAGAAGAGGAGAAAACAAAAGAGGATCAAGATCTCCATCAACTTCACATTCTTCATAACCAATTCATCATCAAGTTCTTCATCAACCCTAGATCGTCAAGATCCAAGTGTTGCCTCCAAAACCCTTGATACTTTGGAGTCTTAAACACCTGGTATACCTTCTACTTCTTTTTCCTTACGTGAATTCAACCCCAAATCTCTAAATTTACGTCGATCTAGAAAACCCTAGTTTGCTAGTTCCGCGAAGAGCGGACTAGTTCGGTCCCTAGCAGAATAGTCCGATTTTCCTAATTAATTTATGTTGAATTAATTCTAAATTGACTGGAATCAACTCCAAACCCGAGTAGACTTAATAACCATCATAATTGATCAATATGTGGGGACCGGAATCCCGACATCGAAGGATCTCATGGGGCAGTGTTGTGGGATGCAACACCCAACAGTATACAAGAAGAGAACAAGGATAAAATACAATACCAAGTGTTTATTTATAAACACAGCGGAAGTTTTACAATACTAAGCAAAAAATAAAGAGAACTATATAGCGACGTGCAGGGTTCCCACTCGACTATAAACCCTGGAGAGGGTGCAACCTCGTCATCGAACCTGTCATCAGTCGTATAATCTGCAAAAACTTATTAACTGCAAACGTGAGCTTAAGGCTCAGCCAAACTAACCCATCTCACTAGACGTATGTAGGGGTGAATACTAAGCATAGGTAAGGAATAGCATAAAGGACACACCGACAAGTGGATCCTTATAATCATGTTTTAAGTAGCACATGACCTCCTTCAGGCACGACACATCATAGACTCCACAATCAAACAAGAAACGCTTTGCCGATGATATGACATGCCCAAAACACATAATGCTATTACAGGTAAAGTATGGGGAAACTGTAAACTTTTAATTGTGCTATCTCTAAGCCATACAAGGTTGCAAAACAATTATAATTCAATATATCATATTCTGACTTCTTCAGTATTTACTACACCACGACATGGTGAACAAGTGGTACTCTATTACCGCGAGGGACGGTGATTGCAATCAGGATACACCCGGTCAACATGACACATACGCACTTTCGAAAATGCCAGCGAGTACTTACAACAGTACCTACATAGCACTTTAGTACTAGTCGTATATGGCCACCTTTCACCCAACACTCGAATGTCGAACCGGTCGAACAATCATGAGCAGGAGGTCACTGTGTGGGGCGTACTCTGACGTGCCCACCAGCTGATTTACACCTTGCTGCCCTCAACCAACGCCTATAAAACAGAACAGAATGCCTTGACAAACCAGTATCAAGCTACATCAGTTTACTGGAGCCCATTTCTCCAGTATGTCTCCAGTACAATTCAAGCTTGTCTAGCAGGGCCGCACACGAATCGGTCCTCAATCAGCGCAAGCAGGGATACACACGTGAGACCACGTCTTGCTGCGTCCTATCCGCTGCTCGGTCTCAATTTCATATTTATAAACCATTTCTTGATCCAAATCATCTCGTGTGATAAAATCCAATCTCGCGAGTAGATTCCAACTACTCGACTTCTACCGGATCCCTATGGATATAAGCATGGCAGTTACCACATGAGTCTATGAGCTATTCTAACCACTCCCTGGGTTATTTGTTCATGCATGTGGATGTCAAACACCTTAAACATAATGCACAAACATCTGAAGACGTAAGGTAAATGAAAACTGCAAAGACACTGTAGGAGCTTAAATGCAACCCGAGGCTTGCCTGAATGGGAGTCCGAGTCTATGTTAGTCTCTGGCAGCTAGACTTCCAAAGCTTCCAGCTGCTCCTCGACTTCAGTTAGTACACGTTATGCATATACTATATATGAATGACTTTGAAAATAAATAATAAGTTTAACTTCACAAGCTAAATTTCTGGTGACTCAAATAAGATTATGATCTTAATTGGATTTGGAACTTTTGTGGTAGATACTAGGGATTATAATGGAGACTCTTGCTAAGAACAGGAGATGATCAAGAAAGTTTGTTGTCCCTAAAAATTATGGTAAGCAATAACATTCTCTGAATTTTGGTTGAAATTCTGCAGATCTATCATGGCTACTAGTGGTTGTAACATACATAGGGGGTCTCACTGGTTCTAAAAAAATTTGTTTCACAATTTTCTAAGCATTATACAGTGAGATATTGAATTTAGAAGTTTGGACAATTTTCTGTACAATTTGTAAATGAATTTGGCTGTTTTTATGTGCATAGAGAATACACAGGTGATCAGAACGTGTAAATGAAGTCTAATGACCCTGAAATTTTTACTAGAGTTCAAGGCTATTCAAATGAAGATTATGGAAAAGTTTGGTAATTTTCCAAAGAGAAGAACTACAGGAATTAATTCTATAAAAAATTTGTTATTTGAATTATGGAGCAATTCCTATAGACTTTCAGACAAATCCAAGTGCACCATGGGAAAGTATTCTTCATGCTGGTTATAACAAAATTTATTTGGGAACTTTGGAAAATCATACTAGGAGTTATGAATTTTCTAAGTTGGGGCAAAATATGAAATAAAATTCCAATTGGAAAACATTTGAACAAAGGGCTGGACCCACAGATTTGAAATGGGCCAATCGGGTTGAAGCCACACGGGGGCTACAGATTTGAAATGAGCCAATCGGGTTGAAGCCACCCGGGGCATGCTCACCAAGTTTCAAGCCATGCCATACCTTGTAGCGTTCTTATTTCTATTTTTCCCCATGTTAGTTCATACCAAGGTTCGTAGATCATCTGTTTAATTCCGTTTCTTTGTGCAACTATTTTTCAATCTAATGGAGGATTTATTCTATACCTCCTAGCGCACCAGCTCACCAGATATAAAGGAAAGCCATCGAGAGACGAGGTCGGATTTCAAGTTTTCCCCGCCGCCAATGGAAATTCGTTGGTTCACTTTCAAAGTCGATGTTGCCGGTGATTTCATCCCGTTTGCACCCCCTAGTTATCCTCCCCATGCTCCCAGGAACGTTTATGACCTTTCCCCAAGCTTCTTGCGCCATTCCTGAGCGATTCCGACGATTGCCGAAACCCTAGCTCCGCCGCCGCCGTCGCACCGCCATCTACGGCCGTCGCTGCCACGATTGGACCCACCATTGTGTTGCACGATCGATTTTATGGTTAGGCGGTCAAGTCTAGGCCAGGAGGAGGTCGACGCAACCGTTCTGGCGAGCTTGTCGGCGCAGCGCCGCCGCGGACACATCGCGCGTCGGGAGGTAGACGAAGGTCCACAGGTCCTGCATGTCAGCAACGCGTGCGAGCGCGTGGATCAGCTATGGCACTGGATCCTGATGAGTAGGTTTAGGCCCGATCTTCCGAAAGGTATGTCGATTGGGGTGGAGAACTCGACGTTGATGATCCGCGGCACTCGAGCGGTTCGAGTACCCCTGCAATCACTACACCGTGGCTCCGTTGGTTATCAAACGTGCTGCACATGCTTGACCTCGCCAAGAAGTCTAATCCTTGCAAGTGCAATCGAGAACACGAGCAAGAACGTAGAAGACACGATCGGAAATCGCGAAATTGGGGTCTCACAAACCGTAGAACGGCGATTTTATTGATCTAAGCAAAACCCACCGAATATGACCGGCGGCTGCAGTATTTATAGGCTAGGGTTCGACCAAAACACGATTAGACGCGTCCCTAATGGACTCTTACGGGATACAAGGCCCAAAGGCCTGATTCAGTGGCGCAGCACCGGACAGAAATCTGGACTCGACTTGTTTCGACGATTCCCAATGACTCCGAAGGAATTATGAGGTGGGACCAGAACCATTGGAAAGTTTATCTTCTCCTCTTTCCGTGCATATGTAGAACGTCAAAAACGGAGTCCGTATGCCTCCTGGGCGTCTGTTTTAAGGTGGACTGCTCCTGGACTCCGAGTTGAACTCGAGTCCGAGTTGTAAACTGTTTCCATCTACTTGTGGACGTCCCAGGTGGTTCTCCACACTCCCAAGGCCTCCTTCCTTCACTTGTTGATCTTCTCCATTATTCCTAATAACAATTAAATCATCACATAGTAATCTATTCTCAAACTCACATGCAAAAGAAGTTAAGAACGAATTCACCTGCTGATTTAATAACCGTGCCCGTGCTCTTGTGATTGGTCCTTGCAGTTCAATGCACATCTCCGCTGTTGTGATGTCCTCATCATCCTCCCCCTCTTGAATTGGAGTCGTCCTCGACTTAAGTTCATCTTCTTTTCCCAAGTACGGTCGCAAATCTGAAATGTTAAATGTAGGACTAACCCCAAAATCGGGAGGCAATTCAGGCTTATATGCATTATCATTAATCTTTTCAACGATCTTAAAAGGACCAGCAGCTCGTGGCATAAGTTTAGATTTTCTCAAGTCGGGAAATCGCTCTTTTCTCAAATGTAACCACACCAAATCGTCCGGTTCAAGTTTTACTTCTTTTCTACCTTTACTACCTGCAATCCTATACTTCTCATTCATCATTTCAATATTTTTCTTTGTAGTTTCATGCATCTTAAGAATGAATTCAGATCGTTGTGTAGCATCCAAATTTATAGTTTCAGAAGGAGGCAAAGGTAGTAAATCAATAGGAGCACGGGGATTGAAACCATACACTACCTGGAATGGACTTACCTTTATCGTGGAGTGAACGGATCTGTTGTAAGCAAATTCTATATGTGGTAAACACTCCTCCCACAACTTCAAATTTGTTTTCAAGACAGCCCGTAACATAGTGGATAAAGTACGATTAACTACCTCGGTCTGTCCATCCGTTTGTGGGTGACATGTAGTTGAAAACAGCAACTTGGTTCCCAATTTATACCACAAAGTTCTCCAAAAATGACTTAAAAATTTTGCATCACGATCAGAAACAATGGTATTTGGCACACCATGTAAACGAACAATTTCCGTCATAAATAAATCAGCAATGTGTGAGGCATTATCATTCTTATGACAAGGTATAAAGTGTGCCATTTTGGAAAAACGATCAACAACTACAAAAATACTATCCCTCCCCCTCTTAGTCCTAGGCAATCCCAAAACAAAGTCCATAGAAATATCCTCCCAAGGTACACTAGGAACAGGAAGAGGCATATAAAGACTATGTGGGTTAAGGCGAGACTTAGCTTTGTTGCAAGTAGTGCATCGTGACACGTAGCGCTCGACATCACGCCTCATCTTTGGCCAAAATAAGTGTGTGGACAGCACGTCTTCAGTTTTCTTCACTCCAAAATGTCCCATCAAACCTCCTCCATGTGCTTCCTGCAAAAGCAATAGACGAACGGAGCTAGCTGGAATGCATAGCTTGTTAGCACGATAGAGGAGACCCTCTCGCAGCACATATTTATTCCAAGTTCTTCCTTCTCTACAATTTTCAAAAGCATCTTTGAAGTCCAAATCAGTAGGATATAATGCTTTAATTGTTTCCAAACCAAAGATTTTATGATCAAGTTGAGACAGCATGGTATAACGCCTAGATAATGCATCGGCAATGATATTTTCCTTCCCTTTCTTATGCTTAATGATGTATGGAAACGACTCTATGAACTCAATCCATTTAGCATGTCGTTTATTCAGATTGGTTTGACACTTAAGATACTTCAATGATTCATGATCGGAATGTATGACAAACTCCTTAGACCAAAGATAATGTTGCCAAGTTTGTAATACACGGACTAAGGCATACAATTCCTTATCATAAGTGGAATAATTCAGAGAAGGACCATGAAGTTTTTCACTAAAGAAAGCAATGGGTTTACCTCCTTGTATGAGAACGCCTCCAATACCAATGCCGCTTGCATCGCATTCTAGCTCAAAGGTCTTGTCAAAATCAGGAAGTTGTAGTAATGGTGCTTGTGTAATCTTCGATTTGAGAGCATAAAAAGCTTGTTGCTGCTGTTCGCCCCATCAAAATGGAACTCCCTTCTTTGTTAGCTCATGTAGAGGTGCTGCAATGGTGCTGAAATCCCGCACAAAGCGCCGATAAAATCCTGCAAGACCAAGAAAACTACGAACCTGTGTGACGGTAGTTGGGGCTGGCCAGCTGGTGATTGCTTCAATTTTTGCCTCATCCATCTCAATTCCCTGTGAGGAAACGACATAGCCAAGAAACGAGACTCGATTGGTGCAAAAAACGCACTTTTCGAGGTTACCAAACAAACGTGCATCTCTCAAAACAGTAAAAACAGCACGTAAATGATCAAGATGTTCATCATATGACTTGCTGTAAATGAGGATATCATCGAAGTAAACCACCACAAATTGTCCAATGAAAGCACGTAAAACCTCGTTCATTAATCGCATAAAGGTGCTGGGTGCATTAGTTAAACCAAAAGGCATGACTAACCACTCATAAAGTCCAAACTTGGTTTTAAATGTAGTTTTCCATTCATCTCCTAGTGCCATTCTAATTTGGTGGTAACCACTATGCAAGTCAATTTTTGTGAAGATGATAGCACCACTCAATTCATCAAGCATGTCATCTAATCGAGGAATAGGATAACGATATCGAATGGTGATGTTATTAATCGCTCGACAATCAACACACATGCGCCAACTACCATCTTTCTTAGGAACCAAAAGAACAGGAACGGAACAAGGGCTAAGGCTTTCACGAATGTACCCGAGGTCCAAAAGATCTTGGACTTGTCGCTGAATTTCCTTAGTTTCTTGTGGATTCGCCCTGTATGCTGCACGATTTGGCAAACTTGCTCCTGGAATCAAATCGATCTTGTGTTCAATGCCTCTCATCGGTGGTAAACCAGGGGGTATCTCGGAGGGAAACACATCCTCAAACTCCTGCAAAAGGTTAGCAACAGCAGGGGGCAATGCAATAGACAATTCATGAAGTGAAAACATGGCTTCTTTGCAAACTAAAGCATAGCACATCCCCTTAGCATCGAATAAATCAGCAAGTTCAGATTTAGTTGCGAGCAATGATGGTGATTTTAACTTAATAACTTGCTGTTTTTCAGATTCTAATTTAGTTGCTTTGCCCTCATGAATTTTACTCTTCTCAAAATGCACAATTTCAGCAGGAGTCATGCGGAGCAAAGTGATTTTCTTACTCTTATGCATGAGAGTATATTTATTGGTTCTACCATGATGAATAGCATCTGTATCAAATTCCCAAGGACGACCCAATAAAAGAGAACAAGCATCCATAGGAACATCAAAATCAGCAAAATCATGGTATGAACCAATTGAAAAATGGATTTTCGCTGTTTGTGTTACCCAAACCTTACCGCTGTTGTCGAACCATTGAATGTGGTACGGATGAGGGTGTGCTCTTGTTGTCAAACCGAGTTTCTTGACGACGTCCGTGTTTACCAAGTTATTGCAGCTACCTCCATCAATTATAGTGTGTACACGACAGTCCTTGACGACGAGAAACATGTGGAAGAGGTTGTGTCGTTGTAGCTTGTCGTCGGTCTCCACTTTGGAGCTCAAGGCACACTGCACAATGATGCTCCTATAGTTCTTCGTCGCCGCTGTACCAAGTACCTCTTCTTCGGTGTGTTCGTCATTTGGATCTGTAAAGTCAGTAGCAAGATAATATTCATCTTCAACATCCGAAGTACTATCATACCCGCCATCGTCGCGTGCTATGTATGCTCGTTTGCTCGGGCAATCTCTCATCATATGACCAAGTCCCTGGCAGCAGTGACACTTAATGTCAGAAGTACGACCCGTAGAAGGAGTGGACGACGAAGGCTTGAATGACGTCGCCTTGCTGCCTTCCGGCACGCGAGAAGGTGGAGCAGCAGGTATAGTTCGTTGGCCGCCATTGGGTGGTGTAGTCGCTGCACGGGGGGCCGAAGATGGTGCTGTTTTGGATGGTGTAGTTGCTGCACGCGGCGTGAAGTTGCTCCTCGTGCGTTGTTGCTGTTGTTGTCGGCCCTGCAATTCTTTTTCTGCCAACATAGCAAGCTGAAACAATCTGTTAACAATATCATATTCTTTATAATCAACAATGTCCTGAATTTCACGCCTGAACCCCCCGTAAAAATGAGCTATTTTATCATCCATGTCCTCTACTACCCCACAACGCAGCATACCCTTTTGTAACTCTTGATAATA
Organism: Tuctoria greenei; assembly: GCA_036927565.1. Lineage (NCBI taxonomy): Eukaryota > Viridiplantae > Streptophyta > Magnoliopsida > Poales > Poaceae > Tuctoria > Tuctoria greenei. The sequence continues at coordinate 125,545,973 of JAYESD010000006.1, forward strand.
CTCCTCTACGGACATGTTACCTTGGTCTAAACGCTGCAATTTTTTGCGAAGGTCCCGCTGAAAAGATGGAGGAACAAATCGAACACGCATAGCTTCCTTTAATCTATCCCATGTTGGAGGATCAGTTCTAGTTTTAACAAGTTCATTCCACCATATGATAGCAAAGTCCTTAAACTCACTAGTGGCTTGACGAACTCTATGTTGTTCAGGAACAAGATGGGAATTAAATTTTTGCTCTACTGTCATCTCCCAATCAAGATAAGCCTCAACATCATAAGCACCAGAAAAAGAGGGTATAGTAAATTTCACTTTAGCAAAAGGATCATCAGGAGGGCGGTTATAATTGTTATGATTATTACCTCCCATACCTCGATGATAAAGTGGCAGTCTTGGCTGATTACTGTGATCTTCCAGTTCATCATAAGCATTGTCTTCTTGTCTTCCAGCGAGAGGCAACCGAGCCTCAAAAGTATTCATCCGAATAGCAAGGTCATCCAGATGGCGAGTCAAGTTCGCCAATGACCCCTCCGTTGCTGCGTTGTATTTGGCGAACATATCACGTAACTCAACATGTTGAACACATTCGTCATTATTTTCTTCTCCTGCCATTGTTAGTAGGAAACAAAAGACAACAAAAAAAGGTTATCCCTATCAACTACAGTGACAATGTGGAAGGTGGAAGAAAACAATCTCTCTCGCCCAAGCGTCTTACCACGCTCTTACAAGTGTTCTTACCGACACAACAGGTGGTGTGGACGGTGAGATGAACCAATGAAGCGTGGGGTGATTGCAAAGGTACCTGTTATGCTCAAGAGAAAGGTGGAGCTTGGATGGCACAATATGGTGGCTAATAAGCAGAAAATCGTTAACAGCTAAACAAAGTTGAATAAGTATTCAATGTAGGAAACTGTTGCTGGTCAACTGAGTGCCCTATAGCCTAGCACAACACAAGGAAGTATCAAGGCAAAAGAAAGACAGAATGATATAACCAAACAAACAGCACCAAGTGGTATAGGCCAATTGCTTTAATATGCGTGCTCTTCACTATTTTTTTTCTTTTTTGTAATATTTTTTTGATATTTTTTCTTTACTCATTAGCACAAATATAGAAAGCACACAAATTTGCAGCTCAATTGGATGTAATATGCGGCCTATAGAAAATCAAGAAGATTCTTTAAAATTCGTGCTGAAACTTCGGAGGCCGGATAACCTATCTTCCGAGTGGAATTTGGGCAATATAATTTCGCCAAATGCGGCTACGATGCGGAAAATCAGATGCGAAACTTCGCGTAGATGAATTTGAAAAAAAAATTCGCCCGATTTCGAGTTCGTATGCGAAAGTTATGGCCATTTTAAGGTAGGCTATCCGAGTTACGATTTTTTTGATGTTGATTCCAACTCGGTTTGAGAACAGAACTCGCAATCGGATACGAAAATGATCGGGAATTTGCACAGCAACTAATGGGGTGGTGTGTGATGATTCAAGGATGAACGGCACAAAGATTTGTCACCTAATCTAGGGCTGGCGATGCGGGAGTTCACGCAAGGCGGCTAGCTAGGGCAAACCGATGAACGTGGCCGATCGGTTTGTTATTTAGGGATTGTGGAATAGGTGTCGAATAGCAAGAAAACAAGGACGAAACACGATAACTAGGACCCAAAAACACAAAGCTAAACCAGCAACAAGACTCAACCACACGAATGCAAACTCAACAATGCAAACTGAAAAACGAAACTGCAGGCACTATAGTCTGGGAAGCGGTAAAAACGATCTAATTTTTTTGTGGCTTTTCTATGGACTCTAGGTACAAAAAAAATCGATCTAATGGAAGGAAGGAAAACAAAGATACCTCACGGGCAACCTGGAAATCTGATACCAATTGATGAGTAGGTTTAGGCCCGATCTTCCGAAAGGTATGTCGATTGGGGTGGAGAACTCGACGTTGATGATCCGCGGCACTCGAGCGGTTCGAGTACCCCTGCAATCACTACACCACGGCTCCGTTGGTTATCAACCGTGCTGCACACGCTTGACCTCACCAAGAAGGCTAATCCTTGCAAGTGCAATCGAGAACACGAGCAAGAACGTAGAAGACACGATCGGAAATCGCGAAATTGGGGTCTCACAAACCGTAGAACGGCGATTTTATTGATCTAAGCAAAACCCACCGAATATGACCAGTGGATGCAGTATTTATAGGCTAGGGTTCGACCAAAACACGATTATACGCGTCCCTAATGGACTCTTACGGGATACAAGGCCCAAAGGCCCGATTCGGTGGCGCAGCACCGGACAGAAATCTGGACTCGATTTGTTTCGACGATTCCCAATGACTCCGGAGGAATTCTGAGGTGGCACCAGAACCATTGGAAAGTTTATATTCTCCTCTTTCCGTGCATATGTAGAATGTCGAAAACGGAGTCCGTATGCCTCCTGGGCGTCTGTTTTAAGGTGGACTGCTCCTGGACTCCGAGTTGAACTCGAGTCCGAGTTGTAAACTGTTTCCATCTACTTGTGGACGTCCCAGGTGGTTCTCCATGCTCCCAAGGCCTCCTTCCTTCACTTGTTGATCTTCTCCATTATTCCTAATAACAATTAAATCATCACATAGCAATCTATTCTCAAACTCACATGCAAAAGAAGTTAAGAACGAATTCACCTGCTGATTTAATAACCGTGCCCGTGCTCTTGTGATTGGTCCTTGCAGTTCAATGCGCGTCTTCGCTGTTGTGATGTCCTCATCAGATCCGGTGCAGCTGCACGGGTTTACCACGTGGCCCTCGGTGCGGCCCATCTCTGATTGGTCCATTTTAAATGAGTGGGGCCAGGTTGATTATTTGAACTTTTCCAATTGGAAAATAATAATTTGAACCAATTTCTAAATTCAATTTCTCCTAGTGGATTTACTCAACAATTTCCAAATAAATTCTGGTAGACTCCTCTTGATCTCAACTTTGCAGTGGTGAAATTTGTTGGACATGAAACTCCCAGAATTTTTGTATTTAATTCCTTAGATCTAATTGCTTGGGAAATTAATTACTCCTGTTCTGTCAATTGGAAAATTCCCAATATTGGTCAGAGCACTTTAAAAAATTCACTTGATATCCAGTAAAAATTTCAAGTTCATTGGACTTCATTTACTGGGCTGATCAGTGTTCCAAACCTATATGTAATTGAAAAATTGGGAAAAATACAGAAAACATTTCAGAAATTCTCCTAAACTCGTAAAATCAATTTCTCCCTGTAGGAAGCTTAGAAAATTGTGAATTTTTTTCCTAGAACCAGTGAGACCCCCTATGAATGGTAAAACCACTGGTAGCCATGATAGACCGCCAGAATTTCAATCAAAATTAAGAGAAGGTTATTGATTGCCATATTTTTTTGAGACAACAAACTTCCTTGATCATCTCCTGTTCTTTGCAAGAGTCTCCATTATAGTCCCCAGTATCTACCATAAAAGTTCCAAGCCAAATAAGATCATTATCTTATTGTCATCACAATATATTAGCTTGTGACCTTAAACATATTATTTATTTTCAAAGTCATTCATATATAGTATATGCATATCGTGTAGTAACTGATGTCGAGGAGCAGCCAGAAGCCTTGAAAGTCCATATACCGGAGGCTAACTTGCACCCAGACTCGTTTTCAGGCAAGCCCCGGTTTGCATTTATGTTCTTTACAGTGTCTTTGAAGTTTTCATTCACCTTACGTCTTCAAATGTTTGTGCATTGCGTTTAAGGTGTTTGACATGCACTTGCATGACCCACAAATCCCATGGAGTATTGGGTAGGTCTATAGCCCGATGAGTAGAAACTGCCATGCTTATGTTCATAGGATTCCGGTAGAAGTCGCGAGATAGGATTTTATCACACGAGATTGATTGAATCAAGAAATAGTTTATGAATATGAAATTGGAACCGAGCAATGGGTAGGATGCAGCTAGAAGTGGTCTCACGTGTGTAGCCCTGCTTGTGTCGATTGAGGACCGATCCATGTGCAGCCCTGCTGGACAAGCTTGAATTGTACCGACGACATACTGGAGAAATGGGCTCCAACAAACTGACGTAGCTTGATACTGGTTTGTTGAGGCATACCGTTCTAATTTATAGGTGTAGGTTGAGGGCAGCGAGGTGTAAATCAGCTGGTGGGCACGTTAGAGTACGCCCCATGCAGGGACCTCCTGCCCGTGACGGATCGACCGGTTCGACATTCGAGTGTTGGGTGAATGGTGGCCATATACGACTAGTACTAAAGTGTTATGTATGTACTGCTGTAAGTACTCGCTGGCACCTCCGAAAGTGTGTATATGTCGTGTTGTCTAGGTGTGTTTTGATTGCAATCACCGTCCCTCGCGATAATAGAGTACCACTAGTTCATTGCGTTGTGACGTAGTAAATACTGAAGAAGTCAGGAGAATACGATGTATTGAATTATAATTGTTTTAGAAGTTTGATTGTTGTCCAATATGATCACTAAAGTTACTTTCATTAAACTGGTAAGCTGCTGATAATAACTTGAAAGCTAAGGATCCACTTGTAGGCGGGTCCTTTACTGCTTTACCTTACCTATGCTTAGTATTCACCCTGCATATGTCTAGTGAGACGGGTTAGTCTTGTTGAGCCTTAAGCTCACGTTTGCAGTTAACAAGTTTTTGTAGATTACACGACTAATGGCGGGTTCGACGACGAGGCTGCATCCCCTCCAGAGTTTACAGCCGAGTGGGAGCCCTGACGCCGTCGTAAGTTTTGTGTTGCTAGTGCGAAGCATCCAGGGCATGGATGACTTTGTTTTTGCATAGATAGTGCCGAGAGCGTAGCTATGATGTATAGGTCACTTTCCTTTTCGCTTAGTATTGTAAAACTTTTGCTGTGTTTATAAATAAAGACTTGGTATTGTATTTTACTCGTTCTTTTCTTGTATATTGTTGGGTGTTGCATCGAACGACACCACCTAATGAGATCCTTGGATGTCGGGACTCCAGTCCCCACAGACATGTTATCCGAGTATCATTGGGAACATTGTGCTTGAAAAGAGCATATTTTCAAAAACTTAGGATTATATGAGTGAGGAATTAGCTATATGCCCTTATAAGGAGTATTATTAGTATAAGATATAAAGGTGGTAAACTAACTTATGTGTTATTATATTCTGTAACGACGCTCCGACGTCAGGTAAGAGGTAAGGTACGCCACCGAGAGCGGATCAATCTCGGTAAGCTCACCATGCGAGAGGTAGCATGTGATGATTTCCATGGCTTGGCACGGAAATGTTAATATGAGTCTAAAACTTTCCATGTTTATGAGAACATATGACACGCAGTACCCCTGCGTGCTTCAAAGTTAGTGGGAGCCCCCGTCGGGTTGTGGATAACCCGATAGTATGCATCTCTAGAATTATTCATGTTCTATGGGAGCATGCGAAACATGTATGCCCGAGCGTGTATAAGACAGTTCATGCGGGAGTCTTCGCTGTACGAACATAGTACAACCATGTACCTTGAGACATGACATTGCTCAAGGGCGACTCACACCAGAGTCATATGCATTTACTTTCAAATATATATCTGTGTATTGTCACTGCCTGTCGTGTTTCCCCGAACCGCCCGTGTGGTGTGCAGGTGTGACAGGGGATTGTTTGTCTTCTGCAGCTACACTGACTCTGGTAGTGACCGGTGTAGAACACGTTTGCGAGTGAACGATACTAGGGCCACCTATAAACGTATCCGGGTATACGGGTTAGATTTTTCTTTGGTGAGACACGTAGTACTGCCAGTATCAAATTTGATACTAGACCATCCCCAATGACAGAATGGCTACATTACGTTTTGGAAAGTCCTACTATCTGATGCTGGTACGCTTGGACTCCGCAAAATGGGTTTCGACTCGACAAAGGGTTTGAACCAAGATTCTTAATTTCTGGCTGGAGTTTGCTCAACTTCGCTGGATTATGATCTTGGTTAGTTGTTATTTATCATAGGGCTATGCTACATGGATGGAAAGCTCTTGAAGACCTCTACAACGTTTCTGTTGACCATCAAGGAAGAAATCTTGATAATCTGTTGAGATTTGGAGTATATTTAAACTGCTCCAGATGATCATACCATTGTACCAGTCTCTGTATTTTTGCCATAACTCACTGTAAAAAAATCTTCTGCCTTATTGTGATACATATATGGAAAGGGTAGAAGGATATATAAATATTTTCCATTCAAAGTTTTTCCTGATTCAAATTTGAGTGAAATCAATTTTTGAGTTCAAAACAGTGAACTGCAGGACTGCTGGTGAAAACCAGTCAGTTCATCTGTTAAGTTTGGATAGCTATAGATTTTAATCCAGAATAGTGACATGGTCACATATATACATTTATGGAAAGCTTAGAAAGTCCTCTATCAACTTTATATTGCACTCATGGCCTGAATCTTGGTGTAACTGAGTTTAATTCCTATTGTCGCAAACTTGGTTCTGGCAGACCAGAACTTGAAACAGTTTGTGCATAGTTTCAAATTTTCGCGCTATACCTGTATAACAAATTTTACAAGGCCGAACTCTTTTACTTCTGGATTGTTAAGTTGATGTTATATAATGTTTATTTTTTCATTACCTCAATATATTGTTATGATATGCCTGTATAAATTGTGGAAATAACCACATATACAGGGGAGGTTCTGTCAAAATTACCAGAAAATTTGGGTCAATTTTAAACCTGTATAGATTCTACTTCCTAGCTCACCTGGATCTGTATGAGTACAATCTGGAAATTTTGTAAAGTGTACTATAACTTTTGTATTCAGCCCAACGTCTGGTTCTGACATTTCCTGTATGAAAAGTTTGAATTTATACAGGAAGGTCAGCTGGAACAGACTGTGATAACTACTCCGGCTTTAAATTTTTCTTGAACTATTGGAAGTTGGAAACTATTTCATTGTTCAAGTATCCTTTCCACAGATGGCGGACTTGATGGTACACTTTCCGAATGGATGTGTGTTCGCGATGTGTGCTCTTTGAAGAGCTTTTCCAGAGTTGTTGATAGCACTGCTTCAACGGTTCGGATATCGCGACATACCGAGCTATTGGGGCAGGGAATTCGATGACGGAGGTGTGACAAGATGCACTATATATGTTGATGTGCCCGCTGGTCCATCATATATTGGATGGGCTCCTTTCTCCATCGAGGTGAAAGGGAATCAGTTGGAAGACACATGGTGTTTTGCCGCGAGTGTTGCTATTACGAGATTTTGCAAGCTTCATTATCGTCATATGGTGGGCACCCCGTTCACACTCTTTCCAGTCGACGGTACAGCTGGTGATGAGTGGGCGAGCCGAATGGTTGCAGCTTATGGCATTCACAAAGAGGTACCCAAGATAATCTTAGCGTTATATGCAGCATCATCGTGTCAAGTGAGCTTTACACAGCATGCTAGCATTGAAGGGTTGATGGGTGATCTGAAGCAACCTATGATCCGGGGAGATCATTTTGAGTGGGCCAATGACTCACTTAGAGCCATGATTGCTCCTATCAATCGACGTTTAAACGTTAAGGAGAATCAGTGACAACGTGCTATTCAAGATCTATCGGAAGCTCGCCAGGAAACACACTGCGCAAAAAGCGCGCTGGAGGTGAGTCAACTTGAGGTGCAGTTGCAGGATGATCAGTTGAGTACAGTGACTCAAGAACGGGATCAATCCAGGGAGGAGACTCAGGATTGGAAAGCCAGTTGCGAGTATGCACAAAAGGAACTATAAGACTAGAAGATGTTTCTTCTACAGGCTGATGTGCAATCATTAGTTGCCACGACATCATCGATGGTGGATGAGGCAGCAGCTCCTGCTCCAGCACCCGCACCTGTGGCACCAAATCCCGAGGACGAGGACGAAGAAGATCCTGAGATACTCGAGTACGCCGGAGAGGACATATCGGAGTAGGATGGGGCAGCAGTCCTGCCATCACGGGGCCACATATAGTTAGTAGTGGCTCGTATTTATTTGTGGCCATGTTTGTGTCATATTAAAACTAGTAGTGGGTGTGTATAAGATGACAAGGTGTGTATGACATCTCATGGGGACCAAGTATAGTAGAGATGCACTTCCGTAGTGGGAGTCCATCATTTTGGAGTTCACTACTGTAAACTTGGTCATGAGATAATATATCTTGTATAAAGTTTGTACTTTATCAATATATGTGAATGTTATGCACTTATTTCCTTCTCAAGATTCGAACTACTGTAATATGAAATGGATGAAGGAAAAACAAACATGTTGCTGATTTTTAAATCATGTGGACTCAGCAGAGATGGGAGGCTCGAGCCGTGGTCGTGAGGACGAAACTCCGACCCGAGAGCAAGCTGCGACACCGCGGCAACAAGTTCCACCACCACCACCTCCTGAACTTCCGAGGAGTCTCGCGGAGGTTCTCGCTGCAGTGCTCGGCTCGCGCGACGATCAAACCGAGTTGCTGCAAACCTTCATTCAACGTTCGTCCCGACAAGGGGGGCGACTAGATGCGGGTCCACGACAGCCCTATCCGAGTTCATACTCGGACTTCATGTTAACGCACCGGCTGGTCTTCATGGAGGCTGATGAATCGTTGGAGGAGGACAACTGGCTCCGCTCCATAGAAGGAAGGTTCGGTTTGCTGCGATTAATCGAACAGTAGAAGACCCTGTTCACGGCACAATAGTTGCAGGGGTCTGCTAGTGCGTTGTGGTTGAATTATCTCACCGCACGACCAGCAGACTGTGTCGTGAGCTGGGATGAGTTACGGGAGGCATTCCGCACCTATCATATACCTCCCGGGATCATGAGGAGGAAGCTTCAAGAGTTCTTGGAGCTGAAGCAAGGAGGAAGGAGTGCTTACGAGTACTCCAAGACCTTCAACCACTTGGTCCAGTATGCTTAGAACCAAGTGAGTACAGAAGATAGGAAGCGTGAATGCTTCTATCGGGGTTTGAAACCCAAGATGAAGGACAAGCTTGCCTTGTTCAATCGCGGCAGATTCAACAACATTGTCAACACCGCGATCATACAGGAGGACACTACTAGGGAGTTGTCCTCTAACAAGAAGAAGAGGAGTGCTCTGCAGGGCAACGGAGGTGGTGCTCCTCAGAAGTACCGAATGGTGTATCGATCACCATCCGGCCAGAGGTGGCAGCCGCCATTGCGACCATCGATGTTTCTTGGTCGCCAATTCGACAACACCGGCTTTCATTCGCAGCAGCAGCAGGGGATGATTCCGCATGCACATCCACCTCTACCGTGTGCATCGGGATTCCGTCCTCCCTTCCGTGCCGGTCAGACCCCGTACACTTGTTTCACGTGTGGTCGTACGGGACACTTTGCCAAGGACTGCCCGCAGGACAGACAGGGCAGGGGACAGTCATCGTACCAGGGGCAAACCAGCCCCGCAACCAGCCCAGGAAGCCAGCCACCATAACCGGCAACATCCACCACCTCACCATCGAGGATTTTTCGGAAGGCGCACCCATACTCACGGGTACATTCTCTCTCCTTGGTCATCCCGTAGTCATCCTCTTTGCCTCCGGTGCTTCCCACAACTTTATTAGCAAGTCTTATGTCATTCAATATTAGTTGCCTATCGTTCCCACAAAAACCCCATATATGATTTGTTCTCCGGGTTGGAAAGTAGTAGCAGAGGACATGGTCCATAGGATACCTCTTAAACTGGGTGGGAACATATACCCTACCTCTCTCATTATATTGGAGCATCAGAAGTTAGATGTCATCTTAGGAGTGGCATGGTTGCAATACAATAGTGCTATTTTTGACATCATTCCTCAGAGGATATATCTGAATTCTCCACTCCACCCTCCGCAAGCTCTCACTCTTGAGAGTATTATCCGAGTGACTCCAACTACTTACAACACCGAGGCCAGTAAACTTGAGGATATTTCAGTGGTATGTGAGTATCCGGACGTATTTCTCGAGGATCTTCCTGGTATGCCACCAGAAAGAGATGTCGAGTTTAAGATTGAATTGTACTAGGAACAGTGCCGATCTCAAGGAAGCCATATAAGATGGCACCTAAGGAACTTGCAGAACTGAAGGAGTAGCTGAAGGAACTTATGGACAAGGGTTTCATTCCTCCATGTTCATCACCTTGGGGTTGTTCTGCATTGTTCATGGAGAAGAAGGATGGGACATTGAGACTATGTGTGTACGATCGTCCACTCAATGTTGTCACAATCAAGAATAAGTATCCACTACCACGCATCGATATTCTGTTCGATCAATTGGTGGGTGCTAAAGTATTCTCGAAGATGGATCTTCGTTTTGGGTAACACCAGATCATGATTCGACTAGAGGATATACCTAAGACGACATTCTCGATGAGGTATGGATTGTATGAGTACCTTGTCATGTCCTTTGGATTGACCAATGCACCGGCTCAATTCATGTATCTCATGAATTCGGTGTTCATGCCAGAATTTGACAAGTTTGTCGTGGTCTTCATCGATGACATCCTTGTGTATTCGAAATCCTAAGAAGAACATGCTCAACACTTGCGCGTCGTGCTTCAATGATTGTGAGACCACAAGCTGTATGCTAAGTTCAGTAGATGTGAGTTCTGGATCAGCCAAGTGCCATTTCTAGGGCACATGATCTCTACTGAGGGGATTGCAGTTGATCCAATCAAGATTAAGCAAGTACTTAAATGGGAGTCTCCAAAGTATGTAGATGAAGTTTGAAGCTACCTGGGTTTAGCAGGATATTACCAGAGGTTCATTCCAAGTTTCTCCAAGATAGCTAAACCTATGGCAGAACTTCTGAAGAAAGGGATGAAGTATGTATGGACAAAGGAATTTGAGGAAGGTTTTCAAGCATTAGTTAAACACGTCACAACAGCACGATATTAGCTCAACCGGACACAACCAAGTCATTTGATGTTTATTGTGATGCATCTGAGATTGGTTTGGGTTGTGTATTGTTACGAGACAGAAGGGTGGTCGCTTATGGATCACGGTAGCTTCAGAACCATGAGCAGCATTATCCGACTCATGATCTCGAGCTCACTGCCGTGGTACTTGCATTGAAGATGTGGATACATTATCTATTGGGCAACCTAGTGCATCTCTCCACCGATCACAAGAGCTTGAAATACATCTTCACCCAGAAGGACTTGAATATGCGGCAGCGAAGATGGTTGGAATTGATCAAAGACTATGAGATTAAGATCCACTACCATCCTGGCAAAGCGAATGTAGTTGCAGATGCGCTGAGACGAAAGTCCCATGTCAATAATCTTTCCATCACCTCAATGGAAGAAGAAGAGAGAGCCTCTACTCGGTTCCATATGGAGCGCTCTACAATCGAGCTCTCATTCCTACGATAAGGGAAGATATTGTAGAGGCTCAGAGGGAATACAAGGGCATGTCACAAATTCGCCAAAGAATTAAGAAGGGGGAGATGAATTGTTTCTGTTGTGACGATGACAGTACCATCTGGTTCAAAGACCGCATCGTGGTGCCCCACAATGTGGTACTTCGGAAGAAGATATTGGGCGAAGCTCATTTGTCCAAGTAGTCTATTCATCCGGGAAGTAACAAAATGTACCAAGAATCAAAGAAGAAATTTTGGTGGAATCGGATGAAGAGGGAGATAGCGAAGTACGTATCCGAGTGTGATACCTTTCGGCGAGTGAAAGCCGACCATCTGAAGACAGCCGGTCAGCTTCAACCTTTGAGCATACCGGCCTGGAAATGGGAGGACATCAGCTTGGATTTCATTGTTGGATTACCTCTCACCTTTCACAAGCATGACTCAATTTGGGTGATAGTCGACCGACTCACAAAGTCGGCTCACTTTATTCCAGTTAATGTCAATTATGTGGCACGGCAATATGCTGAGTTATATATTGCCAGGATACTGTGCCTATACGGAGTACCCCGCACTATCATTTCAGATTGTGGAAACTTATTTGTTGCTCGGTTTTGGGAACAGCTCCACGCATCTCTGGGTACCAAGTTGATTCAGAGCTCAGCTTACCATTCTAAGAGTTATGGTCAAACGGAGCGAGTGAACCAAGTGCTAGAGGATATGCTCCACGCCCGTGCCATCCACCATGGTAAGAATTGGGATGATCATCTACCATTGGCGGAGTTTTCATACAACAATGGTTATCAGGCTAGCATCCATATGGCACCATATGAAGCTCTTTATGGCCGAAAGTTCCACACACCTTTGAACTGGTGTGAATCTAGTGAACGAGTGATATATGGTATCAACTTGGTGAATGAAGCCGAAGAACGAGAATAAGTTATTCAAGCCAACCTCAAGGCTGCTCAGTCTCGTCAGAAAAAGCTATGCGGACAAATGACGTCGACCTCTTCACTTTGATGTCGGGGAACACGTTTATCTTCGTGTATCCCCAATGAAAGGGATTCATCGCTTCAGATTAAAAGGGAAGATATCTCCATGCTTCATTATGCCATTCGCAGTAATTGAACGATGCGGACCTGTGGCCTATCGGTTAGAGCTACCAGCGTCACTTTCAGGGGCCACAACGTGTTTCACATTTTGCAGTTGCGGAAATGTCTGAAGGCCCCAACTGATGTCCGTATGGAGGATTTGGAAGCTCTCCAACAAGATCTTACTTACTCTGAGCATCCAACCCAGATAATCGATGAGAAGACACGCACCACAAGAAGCCGCACCTTACATTTCTAGGTCTTGCGGGACAACCACACCGCTGAAGAAGCAACGTGGGAAAGCGAGGAATAGCTTAGAACGAACTATCCAGACTTGTTAGAGGCATATGTTCATTAGATCTTTTTCATTTGGCCTTCCTATTGTAATCTCGGGACGTGATTCTTTTAAGGGGGGGGGGGAGGAATGTAAAATCCCAGTTTTTCCTCAATATAAAGTTCAGTTACTAGTTTGTTATCAACCATAGTGGAGATCAATTATGGTTGTGCACATGAACTTGATCTCATAAAAAATCTTTCTTTCAGTCATACTTAAATTCTATTAACATAAGGAATGGACTTCACCAATGACCCTAGGATAATTCAAATGACCTTTCTACAAATTTTGGAATTTATTGAATGGAAATTTGCTAGGGCAAAACAATATGCAGCACTAAATATATTCAAAATTATTTCAAAATTTGAATAAAGCTACTGTACATTTAGGCCCTGTCAAAATTTTCAAATCTGAGGCTACACATTTTTCTATGGCCTCATAATATTCCAAATAGCACCTTTGCAAATTTTCATAATTTTTGAAGCTCATTTACTATTTAATTCAGTGACTCCATTGAATTTCATTCAAATTCAAATTTGAATTTGAATTCCGGTTGAAACTTGTCCAAATTTGAAATCCAATTTCAGAATCTGACTCTACACATTTGATTTGGCTTCTCCACAAAAATCTAGGATTTTTGGATCAAGTGTGGTAAGGGAATTAAAGTTCCGGAGAGGATTGACTTGAAGGGGCAGTGGGACCCACTAGTCATAGAGGCATTACCGTGAGTGCTCTGCCGCCGAAATCCCGCCGCCTCTCCGCTCGACACTGCATGCATGCAAAGCTCCAGCGAGCTGCTTGCTTGCCTGTTCGCTGCGTGCACTAAAGCCGCAGCCGCCGCCTCACGCCACTTCCCTGACTCCTCCGTTCCCTTTTCGCGTTTTCCCCTCCCCTCGCGCGCCGCTGACCTTCCCTCGGAACTCTGGCAATAACTTGCCATCTAGCCCAGGATAAATCGAGAGTTATTTAGCAAACTTGTTCACAACTTGCTTGCGCACCTTCTCCACCTTTGGTTCGGCGTTTCCTCACCGGGTTGAGCGGTATTCCGCAGTTTTCTGATGACCGCGGGAGAAGCCACCAAGAACCGCACCTGCTCCACCGTCGACAAGCCGGAGGAAGCCTCTACAGGCCTCGACTTCTATAAGAGAAAGGTGTGTTATCGCGCCTTATGCATGCTCACCAAGTTTCGAGCCATGCCATACCTTGTAGCATTCTTATTTCCATTTCCCCCCATGATAGTTCATACCAAGGTCCGTAGATCAACGGTTTAATTCTGTTTCTTCGTGCAACTATTTTTCAATTCAATGGAGGATTATATTCTATACCTCCTAGCACACCAGCTCACTAAAAATAAAGGGAAGTCACCGAGAGACGAGGTCAGATTTCAAGTTTTCCGCGCCGCCAATGGAAATTCGTCGGTTCATCATCGAAGTTGACGTTGCCGGCGATTTCACCCCGTTTGCACCCCGAGTTATGCTCCCCATGCTCCAAGGAACGTTTCCGACCATTCCCCGAGCTTCTTGCACCATTCCCGAGCAATTCCGATGATCGCTGAAACCCTAGCTCTGCTGCCGCCGTCGCGCCGCCATCTCCGGCCGTCACCGCCACGATTGGACCCCACCATCGTGTTGCGCGATCGATTTTATGGTTAGGCGGGAGGAGGTCGACGCAACCGTTCCGGCGAGCTCACCGGCGCAGCACCGCCGCGTCCAGGCCACGCATCGGGTGGTAGACGAAGGTCCACGGGCCCCGCATGTCAGCGACACGTGCGAGCACACGGATCAGCTGTGGCACTGGATCCGGTGCGGCTGCACAGATTAAACCCGTGGCCCTCGGTGCGTCCCATCTCTGATTGGTCCATTTTAAATGAGTGGGGCCAGGTTGATTATTTGAACTTTTCCAGTTGGAAAATAATTCCAGAATTGGATCCAACTTCTAAATTCAATTTCTCCTAGTGGATTTACTAAAACAATTCCAAATAAATCCTGGTAGACTCCTCTTGATCTCAACTTTGCAGTGGTGCAATTTGTTAGACATGAAACTCTTAGAATTTTCATATTTAATTCCTTAGAGCTAACTACTTGGGAAATTAATTACTCTTATTCCATTAATTGGAAAATTCCCAATTTTTTCAGAACCCTCAACAAAATTCACTTGATCTCCAGTAAAAATTTCAGGTTCATTGGACTTCATTTACTGGTTTGATCAGTGTTCCAAACCTCTATGTAAAATACAGAAAACATTTCAGAAATTCTCCCAAACTTGTAAAATCAATTTCTCCCTTTAGGAAGCTTAGAAAATTGTGAAACAAATTCTCCTAGAACCAGTGAGACCCCCTCTGCATGGTACAACCACTGGTAGCCATGATGGACCTCCAGAATTTCAACCAAAATTCAGAGAAGGTTATTTCTCGCCATAATTTTTTTGAGACAACAAACTTCCTTGATCATCTCCTGTTCTTTGCAAGAGTCGCCATTATAGTCCCTAGTATCTACCATAAATGTTCCAAGCCAATTAAGATCATTATCTTATTTTGATCACAAGATATTAGCTTGTGACCTTAAACATATTATTTATTTTCAAAGTCATTCATATATAGTATATGCATATCATGTTGTAACTGAAGTCGAGGAGCAGCCGGAATCCTTGGAAGTCCATCTACCGGAGACTAACTTGGACCCGGACTCGTTTTCAGGCAAGCCCCGATTTGCATATAAGTTCCTTACAGTTTCTTTGTAGTTTTCATTCACCTTACATCTTTAGATGTTTGTGCATTGCGTTTAAGGTGTTTGACATCCACTTCCATGACCCACAAATTCCATGGAGTATTGGGTAGGTCTACAGCCCGATGAGTAGAAACTGCCATGCAGCGAGACGAGATGAATTGGATCAAGAAATGATTTATGAATATTAAATTGAGACCGAGTAGCGGGTAGGATGCAGCAAGACGTGGTATCATGTGCGTAGCCCTGCTTGTGTCGATTGAGGACCGATCTGTGTGCGGCCCTGCTGGACAAGTTTGAATTGTACCGGTGATATACTGGAGAAATGGGCTCAATCAAACTGATGTAGCTTGATACTGGTTTGTCAAGGCATACCGTTCCGTTTTATAGGCGTAGGTTGAGGGCAGCATTGTGTAAATCAGCTGGTGGGCACGTTAGAGTACGCCCCATGCTGGGACCTCCTGCCCGTGACGGATCGACCAGTTCGGCATTCGAGTGTTGGGTGAAAGGTGGCCATATACGACTAGTATTGAAGTGTTATGTAGGTACTGCTGTAAGTATATGCTGGCACCTCCAAAAGTGCATATGTGTTGTGTTGTCCGGGTGTGTCCTGATTGCAATCACCGTCCCTCGTGGTAATAGAGTACCACTTGTTCACTGCGCTGTGACGTAGTAAATACTGAAGAAGTCAGGATAATACGATGTATTGAATTATAATTTTTTTGGAAGTTTGATTGTTGTCCAATATGATCACTAAAGTTACTTTCATTAAACTGGTAAGCTGCTGATAATAACATTAAAGCTAAGGATCCACATGTAGGCGAGTCCTTTACTGATTTATCTTACTTATGCTTAGTATTTACCGTGCATATGTCTAGTGAAACGGGTTAGTCTTGCTGAGCCTTAATCTCACGTTTGCAGTTAACATGTTTTTGCAGATTACACGACTAATGACGAGTTCGACGACGAGGCTTCACCCGCTCTAGGGTTTACAGCCGAGTGGGAGCCCTGCACGCCGCCGTAAGTTCGGTGTTGCTAGTGCGAAGCATCCAGGACATGGATGACTTTGTTTTTGCATAGCTAGTGTCGAGAGAGTAGCTATGATGTAAAGGTCACATTCCTTATCGCTTAGTATTGTAAAACTTCCGCTGTGTTTATAAAAAAGACATGGTGGTATTGTATTTTATTCTCCTTCTTTTCTTGAATACTGTTGGGTGTCGCATCGCACGGCACCACCCAATGAGATCCTTGGATGTCGGGACCCCGGTCCCCACACATTGGAGCACCATGATGCTCCTGGACATCAAAGTTCATAATTTGGTGCATCCCCTGCGAGATCAATGTTGGCCCTGCCAAGGCCGCCGCGGTTGCCGTCGCTGACGAGGTTCTGCTCGCCGCCGGCCATCACCAAGGTGCCCCAAAGGTGTTCTTTGCGCCCTGGACTCCATCCCCTCAAAAATATCGAAGTTTGGTTGAGCATGGAAGTGGGAACGTGCGGGCGCCATTGTTTCCCCTGTTTTGGGGTGACCTGACGCACGGTTGAAGATGAACCTGACCAGTGGGGCCCACTGGCAGTGTTTCAATCTGTTTTCCAAATTCCAGAAAATTGACCCAACTTCAAAAATAGATAACTCCCTGTAGAATGCTCCAAAAATTATCAAACAAATTTTGTTTCAAAGGAATTAATCTCTAGCTTCCAGAAGTGCAAATGTTTAACCATGAAAAGCTATTTTCGTTTTTGTAAAATTGAATTACTCCAAACACTCCTGGAATTTTCACAGCTGATCCCTTTATTACAAATTCACCAAATTTTGCGATAACCTCAAGTTTAGTATTCCTCACACATTGTAAATATTGCGTAGCAATTAAACCTGTATATCATTCCCAACTTTAAATTTCCTCTCTGCTGTTCATTAATACACAGAAATACTTCACAGAATTTGAATCAAACTTCTAAATTCAGTTACTCCTAGTAGACTTGCTCAAATAGTTCCCAATAAATTCTGGTAGATTCATATTGATCCCTAGTTTTCAATGGTGCAATTTGTTGTATGATTTCTTTGAGCTAACTGATTGCGAAGTTCATTACTCCTGTTCTGCTAATTGGAAAATTAACAATTATGGTCAGAACCTTCATTATAATACACTTGATATCCAGTAAAAATTTTAAGTTCAGTGGGCTTCATTTACTGGACCAAACAATGTTCCAAATATCTATGTAGTTTAAAAATTGAGAAATGTACAGAAACAATTCCAAAATTTCCCCAAACTTGTAAAATTAATTTCTCCCTGTAGGAAGCTCCGAAAAATATGAAACAAATTTTCCTGGAACTAGTAAAACCTCCTATACCAATATTATCCACTGTTAGCCATGACAAAACTCCAGATTTAATACCAAATTTCTGAGAATGCTTTTACTGGTTGGAATTTTAGAGACAACAAGATCCCTTGAACATCTCCAATTCGTGGTCCAGTTTTTTCTCATAGAACCTTGTATCCACTGTAAAAATCCCAAAGCCAATTAAAATCATTTTCTTACCTGATCAGTGTTTATAAGATCTTTTGAAAGTGCATCTAGGACTCCCTTGTGGGTTTTGGATGATTTATGACAAGCAATTGGGATCCTAACCTTTTTGTTGAGATGAGTGCATGTTTTTAATAGAAAAATGAACAAAGTACCAAAAAGAGGGAAGAATAAGGAGCAAAGTGGAAATGAGCTCAAGGAAGAAGAATAGTAGACCATTGTGTATGGAGTGTGTTAAAAAAAAATCCCAAGAGCTCAATCACAATTAAACACACACATTGCACAAAGTTACACAGGACTGGACTAGTCCGACTAACACCAGACTAGTCCGATATCCTGTCTGCACAAAATCGGACAAGTCCGATATCCATCGGACTAGTCTGATATCTCTCTGACTAGAATCGGACTAGTCCTCCCCAGTGCAGACTAGTCCTCAAAACACTTCACAAGTCACACAAAATCGGACAAGTCCGATCACAACCGAACTAGTCTGATATTCTCTCTGGTCCATATCGGACAAGTCCGATATTTGCACGAACTAGTCCGAAAAAACCCTCTGAACTAAATCGGACAAGTCCTCCAAGTGTGGACTTTTCATCCAATACACTTAGGGTTTCACATGTCCGTACAAGTCCGATGACTATCGGACTAGTCCGAAGATTTCCAGTAGCGAAATCGGACAAGTCCGTTCCTAGCCGGACTAGTCTGATATTTCAGGACACTTAGGGTTTGCTACACACAGCACTCCGGACTAGTCCGGTGATCACCATGGACTAGTCTGATCTTTCTGAACCCTAACGGTCACTTTTAGAAACCCATATAAATGGAGTTGCACGGCCATATTTTACACTCTCTCGAACCCTAGCGCCGTCAAACCTCCCAAGAGCCTCAAAAACCACATCTCTCCACGAAAATAAGTGCAACAAAGATCAATCCTTTGAGGATTCACTCTAGTTCATTGGAGAGACACGTTCAACACCACATTGAGCTCTTGGTTTGATTCCTTAACACACTCCTGCGATTTAATTGTAATATTTTGAGTGTGTTCTTGGTGGTATTTCGTGTTGTAATGCAAGGGAGCTCTCAACGTGTGAGAAGGCCCCTTGAATTCGGTTATTCACCCCTTTGAGATAAGTGGAAGAGGGTTGGCCTTCGTGGCGATCCGACGAGGGTAGGGTTGGAGAAGACCCGGTCCTTTTGTGGATTCCTCAACGTGGATGTAGGTTGCCTCTGTTGGAACCGAACCACGGGATAAATCTCTTATGTTCTTTTGTGTTCATTGTCCTTTACATTATATCAATCTAGGGTTACAATTGATCTTGACTACTTTACATTGAAATATCAAGTATAAGATTGAATTGTGATATAACCTGATTCATAACCTTGTAACACTTTGTTTAATCGTATATTTCCGCTGCATATATTGAAGAATAAAGTTAATCAATCAAACTTAATCAATCTAGTCCGTATACACCGGACTAGTCCGCACTTTACCGGACTAGTCCGATATCTCTGGTTTTAAATTGGTTGTTAAGTGTTGCAGGATCCGACAATTTTTCAAAAAGGCCTATTCACCCCCCTCTAGGCCACATTCATCTTTCATATAGTTTAACTATCACTCATGTAATTTATATATTGCATATCATATAGTCACCGAGATCGAGGAGGAGCTAGAGGCCTTGGATAGCATCATCCTGGAGACTAACTTTGAATCTAACTCACAGCCAGGCAAGCCCCAATTTGCTTTTAAGAGCATTTTAAACTTCGATTTGTGTCACACTATATGTCTTAGCATGTATGTGCTTTAAGTCTAAGTTTTCTTGGAGTTTTCCACATGCATGACCAGAGAACCCATGAGAGAAGTGTAGTTGGTTAAGTCCTTGATATGTCCATGCTATGCTTAATGTTATAATTGCTTCGATAGAAGTCGAGTAGTAGGAATCTACTCACGAGTTCAGGAATTGGGTTCACACGGAATTGGTCGAGTGAGAGGATCACCACTTCGTTAAATATAAGACCGGGCATGGAGTAGGAGCAGCAGGACATACGGGCCTGTGAGCTATAGCTCTGCCTATGTCTGTCAAGGACCGATCCGTGTGCAGCCCTGTTGAGCAAGTTTGATTTTACTGAAAGCATACTGGATATATGGGACCTAGTTAACCGATGTAACTTGTCCACCTTAGCTTCGAGGCATACCCCACCTCCTTATAGGTGCGGGTTGAGAGCAGCAAGGTGCAAACCTGCCAACAGGTATGACGTACTCCATGTGGGGGCCTCTTGCTCGTAGCGGTGGGACCAGTTCGGCGTGTAGGTAGCGGGTGAAAGGTTGCCGTGTACAACTAGTGGAGTGTGCCCTCGTAGCTCCGAGTGTGGGTGTATGTGTCGTGCTATTCGGGTATCCCTGCAGGTATATATCGATTCGAGTCACTGTCCCTCGCGGTTATTGAGTACTACTTGTTCACTAAGTCGTGACGTAGTTAATTATTTGGAGCTTAATATTATTGAATCATGCTTTATGGATTAATAATGTATTGATACTTGTATGTTTAGAATAGGTTCCTCACTAAATTTCAGATTCATGAAGCCTTAATTTGCTGCTAAAAGCTGAAAGTAAGGACTAATATTTAGGTGAGTCTTTTATTGCAAACTGTTATCCTATATTACGTATATCTTGCATATAGAGTTCCATGTTCAGGTGAGACGGGTAAGTCTTGCTGAGCCTTCGTGCTCATGGTTGCTATATTAAGTTGTTTGCAGGTGAGACGTATGAGGAAGGGCCCGATGATGATGCGATGCCCCCCGTCGGGGTATATTGCCGAGTGGGAGCCCTGCACGCCGCCGTGATTTATTGTGTGTTGCTAGTGTGTAGTGTCCCCGGGCTGGACGGCTGCACTTTTGCATAGCTAGGCTGACAGTTTAGCTATGAGTATTACTTCCATCGTACATTAAATATTGTAAAAGACTTCCGCTGTTTCTATAAATAAAACTTTGTATTTTGTCGTATTCTTTTCATGTGTGCTGTTGGGTGCCGCATTGCATGGCACCACCCTCTGCAATTCCTGGAATGTGTGGACCCTGTCCTTACAGCCTGGTATCAGAGCCACATTGGGAATAACACGCTCGAAAAGAGCCTATTTTGAAAACTTAGAAGTAGTCGAGTGAGGATTAGTTAATATGCCCACATAAGGTCTATTATAGTTAGTTACTTAAGGTGGCAAACTAACTTATGTGTTATTATATTCTATAACGATGCTCCGACGTCATGTAAGAGGTAAGGTACGCCACCGAAAGCGGATCAATTGCGGTAACCTCACTATGCGAGAGGTAGCATGCGACTGTTTCTGTGGATTAGCATGGAAAGTTAATATGAGTCTCTGAAACTCTCATGTTTCTGAGAACATATGACACACAGTACCCCAACATGCTTCAAAATTAGTGGGAGCACCCGTTGGGTAGGACATAACCCGATGCGCCTCCTACTGGTGCACCATTATGCAAAGACGTGGGACCCCGTCGGGTGGTAGAAAACCCGGTCATGTACCTCGAGACGTGGCTTAGCTCGGGGCGGCTCGTATGGAATGATACGGGACGAATGTTCTTACTTTCATATATTTTATTGTGACTGCCTGAAATGATCACCCGTGCGGGCTTTGCCGTACGGCACCATATGACTGATCTGTTACTTGTGTGTAGTTGCAGGACACTAACCACACTTTAAGTAGCTCGAGATGAAAACGTTTGCGAGTGAACGTCACTAGTGCCACAGTTGAGACGTATGCCAGAATACCGGCTTAGGATTTTCTTTGGTGAGGGCGTAGTACCAGCATTGCATTCGAGTTTCATCAGGCACATCGACAATGATATCCGTGTTGGAGGTGTAACTTGACAACAAGTAAAAATTTCCATCTTAGGATTATGTTTAAATTTGTCATCTCTGTTTTGGAGCGTGCTGGTCAGATTGACAATTAATCATGTGGTCGCTGCGGTAAGCAGGCATATGGTTTGGGAACTGAGGAAGTCATCCACAAGTTTCATTTTCAGAGGCAGATTTCAAGATTTAAAACTTGAAAATTTCAATTTCACTTAAACTGCCAGGTTCCTGATTCAAACTGAGAATCTGGCAGCAAAATGTTTAACTTTGGAATAGCATAAATCTTCGTAGCTGTAACCAATGAAGGTCTTACATACATGGTTGGAAAGTTTAGAGAGTCCTCTAAAACTCTTCTTATGTTCAACTCCAGATCAGAATCCTCCTGTAAACTAATGAAAAATTCAAATTTCCAAACTCCGTCAAATCTGGACAGAGACTGGACAGTTTCTGTATCCTATCACTGTCTTTATCATATCTCTTAGTAGAACCGACAAATGACTTAATGTAAAACATTTCTGTAATCCTGAGGATGTATGCAACAATGTTTTAATTTATTATTTTTTGCATATTTTTGATATTTGTATCTGGAAAAATGTGGACAAAATCAGCCTTAAACAGAGGGGGTGCTGTCAAAATTTTTCCAGAAACAATGTCAATTGCAAAAGTCATATCTCCTGATACAGAAATTATCTGGAGGCAAATAAATACATTCTGGAAATATCTTTGAGAGTACTACAATTTTGTAGTTGAAATCAAGTCCTGACTTTGCTTTTAACTAGTCGAAACATTTTAATCTCTCCGGACTGGTCAGCTGGATCAGAATCTGGACAGTGAAACCAGATTTTGAATGTTGCAATTCAAATCAACTTGGTTTATTGTGTCACTTCTAATGTCCATCTCACTGTGCCGAGCGCAGTTCTTGAGGCCGTCTACGGCCTGTGTTTCACTCCATGACCAGTCTTCCAAGATAAACTAGTGAAATGATCAATGGAACACAAACTATTCCAAACTGCAGAACACAGAAATGTATTTCTGTACTTTGTAGTGTTTTGATCATAACTTGCATTGCACAACTTACAAAGAGTTGAGTGATACATCTCCAAAAATCGCATTACTTATATTATAATTTTCTAGTTATGAGTTTTGTAATATTTGAATCAGAACTATATGGAATAAGTGAATCAAAGTGGATACCTCCATATGGAGACTTGCTGAAATTTCCAGCAGGTCTGTCCACTTTGAACTTTAATATATTTTTATCCAGAATTGATATGGGGCGAATGAATATTTGTTGCAAAGATGCTTAATTTAACATCAGCTTTTGTTTTTGGCTCAAGGCATAAAAATTCTGGTAGCATGATCAAAATTAAGTTTTTGTGAAACTGGTCCAATCTGGCAGTGTTGTGACCAGTTCCACTAGTTTTGTCTTGGACAGTGCTGAAACTGGCTTGTTAAAACTTTTATGCATCCCACACAAGCCCAGATTCTTCTATCCACAGTCATCCACCAGATTTACTCATCTTTTCTAAGGCTATCGCTTTTGGCATAATTAGCAATAGGGTGCATATGTATGCACGTTGGAGAGATTTGACGCTCCTCTTTTCACAAGCATCTTTTGCTTTGCCTTGAGTTAACTTGAATATTCCCGTCAAGTTAGTCTATACATATTTGCTGGTTCGGAAATGTTGACGCCTCAACCAACTTTCCAACAGCCCTATTAGGGATTCATTGTTATTTATCGGCAAAACTATAACCATGTTATGGCACATGTGTTATCTTTCATTTTCCATAGTCAACAAAAGTGCTGATTATACTCCCACAAATGTCATTGTTGGAGTCTGGTTCTGGCAATTCTCCTGGCACTACTGTTAGTAGCCCGCGGAGTTTCTTAGTTCGGTTAGGGCGCGCGAAGATTCAAAACAAGATAGTGACTTGACACAAGGATTTACGTGGTTCGGGCCACCTAAGCGTAATACCCTGCCCACGGGTGTGTTGTTGTTGTTGTATTGAGTGTATGAGTGTGTGAGAGCCTGTGCCAGAGATGGATTGAGAGCTAGAGTCAGTGTCTAGAGCCTCTAGCCAGTCTGGAGTCCCCCCCCCCCCATGTATCGCTCGGCCAGTCCTTTTATAGCTTTTATAGTACAAGGGTTGGCCGTTACATCGTTAGCCTAGCCCGACATGTGGCCCTGGCGGTTACTGATGCCTAATACACAGTTTAATGTACTTAATTCCCCTTAATAGCGTGGTAACACGCCTTAATGGTGGCATTACTAGTATTAAGGGTCCTCTAATCGTGTGTCATTAAGATAGTATTAATGACACACAATCAGGTCTTGAAGCCTTAAATGTCCCTTGAAGGTCCGAGCCGTTTGAGGTCCACCAATCTGCCTGTTGAGGTTGAAGGTCCGGCAGTTGGACGCGTGGCAGCTTCGAAGCTTACAATCTTGGACGAGTATATCCAGTGCTGTGGTACACGTGTCAGTACCGGAGCTTCCCTCTGTCGGGGGTTAGGTCCGGGGGTGCCACACAGGTATCCAGTCCAGAGCATTCCCATGTAGGGATTGTAGCTCCGGTTTTATGATACACGTGGCGGCACTGGGACTAACCATATGAGGGAGGCAGGTCCGGTTACGAGCAACACGTGGGGCCTTTGGAGGTATTCAACATAGATAAGTGGAGTTCCTTTGCACTCTATGCAGTTCCAAGGAGTATCTGGTACACAGGGTACCGATAGTGGCCCCCGGGCACACCTCTGGGAGAGACCCTTTTGGTTAAGTGATTCTGCCGGAGGTGGGTCCATCTTTTGATTTATGCATCATGCCTTCAAGGGTTTTTGGATGTGCCGTTGAGGTGATAATTCGCAGTTAAACCATCACCACGTGGCATCTTCTGGACGTGGCAGGTGAGATTTGCGCGTCCGGATCTCACGCAACTGAAGGTCACCGGTTCCCAATACGAAAACCGTATCGGTTCCCCGCACCCTGTCAGGCTGCAGCCTTTGGGTTTCCCGCCACTCATCATGACAACTGTTCGCTTGGGGTAAAGGCCTCGACTTGACCGTCTGGTTGGCCCCGAGCCCCTTTGTCATTGGCAGGGTGAAATTTTTGAAATGTATCCTTGGCCTTTTTGCGGTTTCCATCCAAGTGTTGCGGGGCTTGCTTTAGAGGGAAAGCATGTTTGGTTTGGGGATTCCTTACGCCTTCATTTGAACTTGCGCTCGAATCCTCCAATCCTTCGCTTGCTTTTTCTCTGTCGCCCCGTCGTGCTGCGATGGAGTTGGGTCTCCGCAAGAGCTGTCTCACGAGTGATGACGATCTGAAGAAGGTCCGAACCTACATGGGGTGGTCCAGCGACTCCTTCAACCATCTGGTCCGCGCCGGCAAGCTCCTGTTCAAGAAGAAGCGTGGCGGCGACATGGTGTACTTCTCTGCATATGCCATTATGGGGCTGATCCCACCTTTCTCAACTTTCCTCTTAATGCTATTAGACTTCTATGGTCTGTAGTTATACCACCTTGGCCCCCATTCTATTCTTCTTGTGTCAACATTTGTCCACTTCTGCGAGATGTGGGTGGTTATTCCCCTCAGCGTCGAGCTTTTCCGTACCTTCTTCACCATCCACACCACCGGCAAGAGTTTTGAGTATCTTGGCTTCTACTATTTTGTGAAGCGCAAGAAATGCCCCTACAAGTACTTGAGGTCGTTTCCTTCCGGCAAGTGGGACGAATGGAAGAAGGATTGGATTATCCTCACAGCAGAGGAGCACGAGAAGTTGGAGCTGCCTGAAGGTCTTCCCAATGTTGACACTGGCATATGGAGTGTGGTTCCGGTGCTGTCAGAGGCCTTCAACCCTGCCATGAGCAGGATCCGCGAATGTGTGGAAGGAGGGGTGACCCCCCAGATGGTCTTCTGCAACTTCCTGGTCAACAGGTGGGCTCCGCTGAAGAAAAGGGAGAAGCTCGCCTGGGCCCTCAACAGCGTGATGGATGATGACCGGATTGAAACCAGTCTGAGGTCCAATTTGGACGGCGCTACTTTGGAGCTTCATCTCAAAAAGTTCCAGCATGGCATTGAAGTCGAGGGCAATGACTTAACTCCGGCGGCGGCTTTCCTCCCTCTGAACATGGAGGCATAGTTTAGCAGGGAGCTCCGGAGGAGCATGCCGGTGCTTGACAACCTCGGTGAGGTAGAGAGGTGCCCGACCACTAGATTGGTGATCCCCGGAGCTTCGGAGGGTGGTCCCGCTTCTGCCCCAAGCCAAAGAGTTGAAGACATAGGCAAGGGCAAAGAGCTCGCTGAACCTTCCGACCGGAAGAGGAAGTTGAGACGTGCTAACAGAAGATCCATGAGGCCAGCTCCATCTGCCTCAGTCCCTTCTCCTTGGCGCGGGAGGTCTTCGACGGTGACACCAACTCCAGCATCGGCGTCTCCCTGGAAAGCCAGCTCTGACCAAGTGACTCCGGCAGCACGGCCAGCTAAGGGCTCTAGGTCCGAGGGTCCTTCTTGGTCGGGGGGGGGGGGGGGGGGGGGGGCAACCGAGACGTCGCTGACGGCGGCAGCAAGCTCTGAAGAGCCTTCCGGAGTTACTACACTAGTTGCAACTGGGCCAGGCTCTGAGCGTCCGACGAAGAGGTTCCGCGGTAGCTGGAGTAGAAGCCTTCCAAGGTAAATTTGTTTTTTTTACCTCAGTTTGTTATTTTTGTTGTAGCCATATTTCGAGCTTATTTGTCCTTAATCCACAGAGTATCCAAAAAAGGGGCTGAAGCTCCGGTTCCTACGACAGCAGCTGATGCTGTACAGGCGGAGGCTCTGGCTCCAATTCCAGCACCGCCCCAGGTGGTGGCTGAGTTCACGGCAGCTCCAGCGTCAGCTGTCGTGGTTCTGGAACTCAACTCATCTCCCGAAGCTTTCGTGGTAGCGCCGGACCACGGTAATGAAGATGTACCAGCGGCACCAGCTCCGGAGGCTAAAGCTCCAGTTTTGGATGCTACGATGACGGACGCTCCAGCCTCAGAGCCAGAGGTAGCTGTAGTTTCGGCCTTCGAGCCGGATGTTACTGAAGCCCCGGCGGTGGAGCCGGCGGTTGATGAAGCTCTGGTTCCTGAGCCGGTAGACGTGGTGGTGCCGACACTCGAACTGGTGGAGGTCGAAGCACCGGTGTCTGAACCGACAGTTGAGGAAACACCAGTGTTGGAGCCAGAGACGGCCTCAGCTCCAGCTGAGTCTTCAATGCCTGCCCCGGAGGTGGTAGTTACGGAGGTACCCGTTCCTGAGCCAGGGTGCCAAGACGAAGCGGCCGGTCCCTTGCCCGAGGGACCAGTTGATGATGACTTGGCGGCGGGACCTTCGGAGCTAACTCCGGAGGTAGAAGCTACCGTTGCAGGACCTACATCGATGACGACTGAGGCACAACCGGTGGGAGGTCCTAGTGCCACGGAAGCTCAGGGGACCGCTCTTGTAGAGTGGGACCCAATTTTTATTTTGGAGAGGACCCCGACAGGTCCGGAGCTAATCCCCCTGTCGCTATCCATCAAGAATACCTGCTCCAGCCTTTGTCAGGTCCAGCTTGCATTTTATCACGACAGCAAATCCCTCGAGGAGGAGCGCGAAACTCTTAGGAGGTGGCGCAACCGACTCCAATTCGAGACCAAGCTAGCGCAAACAAGGTTGGCTGACGACAAGGAGTGGGTTCAGAGGGAGAAGGCTCGGATGGAGTACTGGGGCCAGCTACTGGATGAGAGGGAAAACATGGTGCGATCCCTCGACAATCTGTCCCGGGCTATATACGAACAAGCCCTGGCTGCTAATGAAGCAGCGAATGATCGCCAGGAGAAGCTCAATACCATCCACGAAAGCCTCGTCAAACGTCGGGAGGGTCTTGACGATTGAGAGAAAAAGCTCGAAGAGGAAGAGCAAAAACTCCTGGAGCTGAGAGATTACCTCGTGAGGAGGAAGGAGGAGCTCGCCCAAAGGCTGGCTCTGAGTGACAAGAGCCTTGCAGAGCGCACCAACAAGCTGGGGGAGCACTGCAAGAGCGAAGAGGAGAAGGCATGGCAGCGGGGACAGGACCTTACCAAAAGGGAGGTCGAAGTCGCTGCCAGGGAGAAGAAGGTGCGAGGCCGGGAGAAAGACCTGGTTGACTGCCGAAACAAGATCCACGTCTAGGAGAAGGAGCTTGCCAACCTTGAAAAGCAAGTTGCTGAGGGTATTCAGCAGCCTACCAAGGAAGTCGAGCGTCTTTCCTGGGAGGGTTTGGAGCTTGCAGCGGCCAAGAGGTCCTTGGAGGAGATTCGGGGCTCAAAGGCTGTGGAGTCCCAACAAGTATGGGACTTCGTGAGCAAAGCCGATGTCATGCTGGTGCCGCTGGTCTTTAGTCCCATGCGTCTGGACAATCCAGAGCCGCAGTTGGACCGTGCTTTAGGGGTGCTGAGCTCGGTTGGCAACAAACTAATCCGCGATGGGCGATGTCATCACTGATCAGTTGGAAACTAAAGGAAAATCCCTTGCACAGAACGTCGTAGAATACATGCTGACGTGCTACACAAGCCGAGATCCTCATTTCCAACTAAACCCGGTGCTTGAAGGTCCCATCGACGGAGAGGGAGACACCACAAAGACTAGCGTGTCGGAGGTTGCCCAGAAGGTCGCCTCGTTCTTCCATAGAAGTTAGGACTTTCTCCTTTTATCTCCCACTTGTATCTTCTCTTTTTTTTTTCTCCAATTTTGTAATCTCTTGTCTTCAGAAGAATGAAATCAAAAGAAATTTATGAATTTTAATTTTTGCCTTCAACCTTTGTCTTACTTGGCCCCCTGGTAGATGTACAAAATTTCATTGTGAACATGTACCAAAAGGATGTAGCATTTTGTTGAAGACTTGAGTGCTTCGAACTTCTATAGTATAGGTCCGAAGTTTTGTTGCATCGACAGCAGGGGCCCCCTGGGGTTGTCGGAGCTTAGTAGCTCCGGTAGCAACTACTGTCAACACGTAGAGCGTCGACGGCTGGCCCTTTGGGGTTGTCGGAGCTTAGTAGCTCGGGTAGCAACCACCGTCAACACGAAGAGCGTTGACAGCAGACCCCATTGGGGTGTCCTTCTACCATCTTTTCTTCAACTCCTTTTATTTCTTTACATTGACGACTGGGCCCCTGGATTTGTCATAACTTGATAGCTCCGGCGACGCCCACTATCAATGTCTAAAACATCAACGGTGGGCCCCCTTGGGGGATGTCGAAGCTTTGATAGCTCCGACATTGTCCACTATCATCGTGGGATTTTCATTTCTCCTGCACACTGAAGTCAAGAAAAATAGTAAAATCCATTTCTTATCTGTAACTCATTTGCGAGTTACTATTCCCATATGAAATTTTAGGTCGACAGCAATTCTATATACAATCAAGCGCGTTTGTTTATTTTCTCCAGGTCCAATCGTTTTCTGGACTGACCTTACTTAGGCCTGCCAGGGTGTAGGTAGAGTGACGTACTTAGGGTGCAGGACCAGGCTAAGTCGATAGCACACTCCGGACCTAGATTGGCTTGGCGTTCAGGCGAGTAGGCCATTCAACGATGTTAAGACCAAAAAGAAATAACAATGCAACTTGAATTATATATGAATTGTTCGAGCTAAAGCTTCTTAAGAATTGCACAACTTTGTTATAGACAAGAAAGAGAAAAATAAAAATGAATGAGCCTGTACAAAATAAATGCACGTGGAGTCTATTTTCACATATCGACGTCTTTCATTATAGGTCCGGGGTACTGGGGAGACAAGTACACTCGTAGGTTACGAAACCAAGCTAAGTGTGTTACATTTCTTGTTTAACCCAGGGTAGCTAACTACATAGTGTCAAGTGTTGCTTGAACTTTGCGGACCTTCCTGAAAAGGTTCGGTTGTCCTCCCAGTGGAGCTACCCGTCTCTGTACAATGACGCTATGACATACATCATATGTAATTACAGACTCACCTCCGTGATATTTAGCGTAAAACTTACGGAGGTGCTCAATGTTCCAAGGATTAGGATGCGATGTCCCATCCTCGGTTGCCAAGCGAACGCATCCGAGACGGGATACTTTGATCACTCGAAAGGGTCCTTCCCAGCTGGGGAAAAGTTTGTTTAACCCTTCTCGAGTTTGTATTCTCCGTAGCACCAGATCGCCTTCCTCGAGCTGTCAGCTATGCACATGCCTTTGGTGATAACGCCAGAGTGCTTGGCGGTATAGTGCATTTCGAACAGCTGCTCGGCACCTTCCCTCTTCAACGAGGTCAAGGTCTTCACACCGGAGCTGGTCCTGCATGGCTGCGTCGAAGGTCCGGACCTGGAGTGAACCCAAGGTGATTTTCGGAGGAAGGACTGCTTCAGTTCCGTACACCAGGAAGAAGGGTGTCTCTCTAGTTGACCGGTTTGGGGTTGTCCTGTTTGCCCACAAGGTGGGTGGAAGCTCCTCGATCCAGTTGGCTCCATGTTTTTTCAAGCGCTCATATGTGCACGTCTTTAGTCCCTTTAGGATTTCTGCATTTGCTCTCTCACCTTGGCCATTGCTTGCCGGGTGAGCCACAGAAGCGTAGCTGACTTGAATGCCGAGGTCTTTGCAATATCCTTGTAATGCAGAACTTGTGAATTGGGTCCCATTGTCAGTTATGATCTTGTTTGGGACTCCATATCTGCATTCTATGGACTGCAAGAACTTGATAGTTGATTGCTTGTTTATTGTCACAACTGGTGTTGCTTCCGGCCACTTGGTGAACTTGTCGATGGCGACATACAGGTATTTGTAACCTCTGACGACTTTTGGAAAAGGTACCAAAATATCCATACCCCACACAACGATTGGCCATGTCGGAGGTATCATTTGTAGAGGTTGAGCTGGTGTGTGAATTTGCTTCATAGGAAACTGGCATGCTTCCCATTTCTTCAGTAGCTCGGTTGCATCCTGGAGTTTTGTAGGCCAGTAAAAACCATGCCGGAAGGCTTTACCGACCAATGTGCGGGAAGACGCGTGGTTCCCACACTCGCCTCCATGGATTTCCACGAGGAGCTCGCGCCCTTCTTCCCTTGTAATGCACCGCATTAGGACGCCATTGGCACCACGCCGGTAGAGATCCCCTTCTACCAGTTTGTATCTTTTAGCCAATCTGACTATCCGGTCAGCAGATACATTGTCTTTAGGAAGTATGTTGTCTTTCATGTAGCTCCGGATCTCCGAGATCCATGCATCGGAGCTAACTTGAGCTTCTGAGTCTTGTGTGTTCGGTTGCTCGGAGCTTCCTACAGCACCTACGACCCTTGATGGATGCCATGGTAACAGGGCCATCGGGACTGCCAGCTTCGAGGTGCTAGTCCCGCCCCCTTCGCTCAGTTCGGCAGGCTGAGCTGTTGGTCCTGACAATCTCCGGATGAAGGTTTCGTCAGGAGCCGGAGCTCCAGTTGAAGCTTTGGTCGAGAGTTCGTCAGCTTCAGCGTTGTTGAGACGCTGGACATGGCAAAGATCCAAGACTTCAAAATCCTTCTGAAGCTACTGGACTTCAAGAAGATATGCAGCTAGTTTGGGGTTGTTGCAGCAGCATTCACCTTTGACTTGTTTATAATGAGCTGCAAATCACCCTTTACCAACAGCTGCTTGACACCATATGATAGTGCCACTTTGAGCCCATAGATTAGTGCTTCATACTCCTCCATGTTGTTTGTCATCTTGAAGTCAAGGTGAACCATGTATTTTACCTTCTTCCCGGTCGGAGCAAGGAGAAGGATTCCAGCTCTGGCCCCGTGCTTCTGCACGGAGCCGTCGAAGTAGAGAGTCTAGTGAGGCTCAATGAAGACCGGAACTTTAGGTTTCGACTTCTGCTCACTAGGGCCCCCAGGATTTGATGGGGAGAGGGTCCATTACGCCACAAAGTATGCCAATGCTTGACTCTTGATCGCTTGTCTTGGGATGAATTGAAGATCGAACTCCGCCAATTCCGCTGCCCACTCTGTGATGTTCCCCATAGAATTGGTGTTATGCAAGATTGCACACAGTGGATAAGAGGTTACATTGAAATATTGTGATCTTGGAAGTAGTGACGAAGCTTCCTAGAGGCGATAAGGATAACGGAACGGGCGCTACACTTCTTCAAACTATTGAGGAAGTTCGAACCATTCAAATGGTCTGAAGAAGCAAAAAAGGCATTCCAAGAGCTGAAGAAGCTCCCCACCACTCTACCAACTTTGGTAGCTCTGAATCCTGGTGAGCCACTTATGCTTTACATTTCAGCAACTAATGAAGTTGTCAGCATGGTCCTGGTTGCGGAAAGACCAAAACCATCTCCAGTTCTTGAATCCAGACCCCTCTGGGAAGGTCCGGAGCTACCTGAAGGCGAGTCTGGGTGCCAGCCCCTAGACCCGGATCCTCAAGGCGAGAAGTCAGAGGATCAACCTCCTTCAAATGAAGGAGTAATTGTTGCTGAACAAGAAGATTCGGATCCTTTCGGGAGGTTCCGGTCACTTTAGAAGAAGCTTCGGGTTCCTCTAGCAAGAACGAGGAGGTCCCCAAAAAATGTCCGGACCCCTTCGAGAGGGCCAGAGTTGATGAGGAGGAAGCTCCGAGCCCCTTCGGGAGGTTCCGGACAGTTCAGCGCCTAGTCTACTTCATAAGTGAAGTACTTCACGATGCAAAGACTCAGTACCTAGAGGTGCATAAATTGCTCAACGCAAGTCCTGAGTTGAACTGGGTGAGGGTAGCTAGACACCAAGCTAGGTTCTGGACATCCTTGATGCGAGCTGGTGGTCGCATGACTTCCATAGCTTCAATCTTCGCCGGATTCGCCTCTATTCCTCGGTGGTTCACCAAGAATCCAAGAAGCTTTCCGGAGCTAACCCCAAAGACACACTTGTCTAGGTTCAGCTTTGTGCGTGTAATTCGCAACATATCGAAGACAGCTTGCAAGGTGTCAAGAAATGAATCCTTGTTCTTGATCTTGACGACGATGTCATCGACGTACACTTCCACTAAATCTCTAATGAGCTCTCCAAAAGTTTTGTACATAGCTCGCAAAAACGTTGAAGCGACGTTTTATAGACCGAATGGTATGGCAGTGTAACAGTGTAATCCATCTACTGTGATGAAGGCAGTATGCTCTTCATCTTCCCTAGACATTCTGTTTTGATGATACCCAGAATATGCGTCTAGGAAACACAATAACTCACACCCGGAGGTGGAATCCACTATCTGATCTACTCTAGGTAGTGGAAATGGATCCTTTGTGCATGCCTTATTCAGTGTTGTGTAGTCGGTACACATCGGAAGCTTCCCGCCGTCCTTGGGTACAACGACTGGGTTTGCCAGCCATTTTGGGTGGAAGACTTCCCGGATAAATCCAGCTTCGAGCAACTTCTTCACTCCTTGATGTATGAAGTTCTGTCACTCTACTTATTGCTTTCGAGGCTTCTGATGTACAGGCCGAGCGTTAGGATAAATCTTCAGATTGTGCTCAATCACCTCCCTAGGGATCCCAGGCATTTGTGATGCTTGCCAGGCAAACACATCGATATTAGCCCGGAGGAAAGTGATGAGCGCGAATTCC
Source organism: Tuctoria greenei (assembly GCA_036927565.1). Taxonomy (NCBI): domain Eukaryota; kingdom Viridiplantae; phylum Streptophyta; class Magnoliopsida; order Poales; family Poaceae; genus Tuctoria; species Tuctoria greenei. Next base: position 125,579,406 of record JAYESD010000006.1, read on the forward strand.
TATTTGTCGTTCAGGCCTCCCAATATACGGGTGGTCTGAGCAGCGTCGGAACCAATTTGGACGACTTTGACAGGAATGACGATGTCGCCGCTTAGTTGCACATGGGGTGCAGAAGTTGAGCCTCGATGACGAATGCTCGGGGGCTTCGGAACTTGCTCCTTTCAAGATTCTTCCTTCAGCGCTGTAGCAAGCGCGTGGAGTTCTTCTAGAGCTGTAACTCCGACGGTGCAATCTTCGCGGATCCGGAGAATGCCTAAGGGTGTTGGCATCTTCAACAGCAAGTAGCCATAATGAGTAGCAGCCATTGATTTGTATAAAGCTAGCCCACCCAAGATAGCGTTGAATGGCAAATTGATCTGTGCCATGTCGATGACCAACTTCTCAGTCCTGCAGTTCTCCCGAGTTCTGAAGGTTACCGGGAGAGTAATGGCACTGAGTGGGGTTAGGGCTTCCGGACCTACTCCTGAGAAAGGTCGGGAAGGGTGAAGATCCGAAGGTCGGAGCTAAAGCTTGACGAAAGCTTTGAAGCTTATGAGGTTCAGCCCCGAACTTCCGTCCACCATTACATAATGGAGCTGGATTTTATTGATGGTCGGGGATACCATCAATGGAAGTTCGCCAGCTCCAATCATGTTCCGGGGGCAGTCCGAAGCATCAAAGGTGATGGCAGTATCCATCCACTTCCGATGAGGCTCCGCCCTGGCGGTGGGAGCTACAGAGGCCATGTCCCGCCGCATTGTCTTGAGGTCACGACGGAAAGTGATGTCCCTCGAACCACCAAAGATGGTGTTTATAGTCTTCCTATGCTCATTGTCGGAGACGTCGTAGTCATTGTCAACATAGGTGTAAACAGCTTTCAAGACCTTCTTGGGGTCCTGAAAGCCTAAGTCCTCTTCAGCCGGATCTTCGTCGACCTTTTGTTTTCCTTCCCTTTGACGGAAAGGAGCTTATTCCCGATGCTTGTTGTAGCGCTCGGTGAGGTTCTGGACCTCTCGGCGGTCTTCCTGGTTGTGCCTGTCCGTCTTGTGTATGGGACACCACATCTTGGAGCTGCCACTATCTTCAGATGACGACCGAAATTGTTTCTCAAGGCGTGGCACCCAGCCACCTGGAGCTGCGGCAGCTGCAACAGTGGGTGTGCCGGCCGACGGCTTCTTCTTGCCGTTGGACTTTTTCTTCTTCTTGCCACTCCTGGAGGTAGTGGCTTCATCCTTGGAAGATTTTTAGTTGGCCTCCGGATGTGGTTGGGAGTGCATTTCACGGCCCTCCGCAGCCTTGGCGCACTTGTCTGCCAAGCTTAAGAGTTCTATGACGCTGGTGACTTCCTTGGTCGGTAGCTTCTCTAGCATTTTCTTATCTCGAACGCCCTGCCTGAATGCTACAATAACAGATGCACTTGAGATAGAAGGAATGGTATTTCATACCTGGGAGAACCTCTGGATGAAGGATCGCAAGGACTCTCCCCCTTTTTGCTTGACAGCAAAAAGATCCAGTTTCGTGCCTGGTCGGGTGTATGAGCTCCCGAAATTGGCAGTGAACTGTTGGCACAACTCCGCCCAACTGTTGATGGAGTCAGGAGGAATGCTCATGAACCAAGACCTGGCAGTCCCAGTCGAAGCCACAGGGAAATAATAGGCCATCACAGCCTCATTTCCCCCAACCGCAAGGATAGCGGTGGAGTAGATTTGAAGAAATTCGGCGGGGTTAACAGGCCCGTCAAATTTCTTCGGCAAGTGAGGCCAGAACTTTTGCCACCATCTGACCATGCGTAGGTGCATGGCCAAGGCAGAATAGCCTCCTCCTACTCCCTCAGGAACAGGGCTGTCCCGAGCCTCTCGCCTCTCGCGAGCACGCTCAATGTGGGCGCGGTCGTCCTGTTGCCGGTAACGACGATCGAGCTCCGCACGGAGGTCATGAGTCGAAATCCTTGTTACCGTGTGAGTACGTCGCGCCCCGGAAGGCAGAGACATCTCCTATTGAGATGCAGCATGCCTCCTGTGCTGCGAAGCTTGCGGACCGAGTCTACCCGACAAAGTCTGATGCTGTGATGGGGCCCACCCTGAGGGGGGAGGACCTTGATTGCTGATGCCATCAGCTGCTGCTGCGACCAGATGATCCACATCAGCTCTCCACTACTCCATTGTACCCTGGGGTGCTCCTGGAGGTGGTGGACATTGGAGAAGAGCACGCGCAGCAATAAGCGCGTGTTCGGGGTTGTTGTTTGTCGATGCAGTGATCGACGCAGACGCCCCATCTCGATGTCTGGGTTGATTCACCGGAGCGGACGGTGGCGGCAGTGGTATGACTCCTGCTACATGTTGGAGGGATTGCTTGGCGTGGTTATCGTCGGATGATGGGCGCCTTGCTCAGCGTGGTTACCATTGTCATACACCTGACCAGGCACGCCTTCCTCCTGACATCGATCGCAAGGACTCTCCCCCTTTTTGCTTGGTAGCAAAAAGATCCAGTTCCGTGCCTGGTCGGGTGTATGAGCTCCCTAAATTGGCGGTGAACTGTTGGCACAACTCCGCCCAACTGTTGATCGAGTGAGGAGGAAGGCTCATGAACCAAGACCTGGCGGTCCCAGTCAAAGCCATAGGGAAATAATTGGCCATCACAGCCTCATTTCCCCATGCTGCAAGGATAGCGGTGGAGTAGATTTGAAGAAGTTTCGGCGGGGTTAACAGTCCTGTCAAATTTCTTCGACAAGTGAGGCCGGAACATCTGCAGCCACCTGACCATGCGTAGGTGCATGGCCAAGGCAGAAGTGCCTCCTCCTACTCCCTCAGGAACAGGGCTGTCCCGAGCCTCTCGCCTCTCGCGAGCACACTCAATGTGGCGCGACCGTCCTATTGCCAGTAACGACGATTGAGCTCCGCCCGGAGGTCGTGAGTTGAAAGCCTTGTTACCGTGTGAGTACGTCGCGCCTCGAAAGGCAGCAACGTCTCCTGTTGAGATGCATCATGCCTCCTGTGCTGCGAAGCTTGCGGATCGAGTCTACCCGACAAAGTCCGATGATGTGATGGGGCCTGCCCCGAGGGGGGAGGACCTTGATTGCTGATGCCATCGGCTGCTGCTGCGACCAGATGATCCACATCAGCTCTCCACTGCTCCATTGCACCCTGGGGTGCTCCTGGAGGTGGTGGACGTTGGAGAAGAGCACGCGCAGCAATAAGCGCCTGTTCGGGGTTGTTGTTCGTCGATGCAGTGATCGACGCAGACGCCCCATCTCGATGTCCGAAATGATTCACCGGAGTGGACGGTGGCAGCAGTGGTATGACTCCCGGTGCATGTTGGAGGGATTGCCTCCAGCAGATTGCTCAGCGTGGTTACCGTCGAATGATCCGGCAACAGAATTCACCATCTTGGAATCTCAGGCAGCGCCCCTTCCTAGCGCGCCAAATGTCGGAGTCTGGTTCCGGCAATTCTCCCGGCACTACTGTTTGTAGCCTGTGGAGTTTCTTAGTTCGGTTAGGGCGTGCGGAGATTCAAAATAAGATAGTGACTTGACAGAAGGATTTACGTGGTTCGGGCCGCCTAAGCGTAATACCCTACTCCACAAGTGTGTTGTTGTTGTTGTATTGAGTGTATGAGCGTGTGAGAGCCTGAGCTAGAGAGGGATCGAGAGGCAGAGTCAACATCTAGAGACTCTAGCCAGTCTGGAGTCCACCCCCCCCCCCCCCCCGTGTATCGCTCGACCAGTCCTTTTATAGTACAAGGGCTGGCTGTTACATCGTTAGCCTGGCCTGACATGTGGCCCTGCCGGTTACTAATGCCTAATACATAGTTTAATGTACTTAATTCCCCTTAATAGCATGGTAACGTGCCTTAATGGTGGCATTACTAGTATTAAGGTTCCTCTAATCGTGTGTCATTAAGATAGTATTAATGACACACAATCAGGTCTTGAAGCCTTAAATGTCCCTTGAAGGTCCGATCCGTTGGAGGTCCACCAACCTGCCTGTTGAGGTTGAAGTGTCCGGCGGTTGGACGCGTGGCAGCTTCAGATCTTACAGTCCTGGATGAGTAGATCCGGTGATGTGGTACACGTGTCGGTATCAGAGCTTCCCTCTGTCGGGGGTTAGGTCCGGGGGTGCCACACAGGTATCCAGTCATGAGCATTCCCATGTAGGGATTGGAGCTCCGGTTTTATGATACACGTGGCGGCACTGGGACTAACCATATGAGAAAGGCAGGTCCGATTACGAGCAACACATGGGACCTTCGGAGGTCTTCAACTCAGATAGGTGGAGTTCTGTTGCACTCTTTGCAGTTCCAAGGAGTATCCGATACGCAGGGTACCGACAATCACCTTTTCAATTTCAACTGTTATACAGTTGCTATAGATTTATGTGAGTTCTTAGTCAGTTAAGCAAAAATATTTGGAGGTCATACTGTAGTAAAGCCTTAACTGATTATTAAACTTACTTAATGAAATAATTATGCCATGTTTTTGGGATTGCTTCTCCTTAAGTGTGACACAAGGAAGAATAGTTTCCTTTTCGTGATCCACATTTCTTTTGGGGGAGTATGAACAAGTGGTCAAAGCTATTTTACTTGCGTGGCTGATAACTCCTTACTAACGGGTGTGTGCACACCATCTTTTCGAAAGTTGAAAACATCAGCAAAGAATTTTTGTCCATCTCAATTTACCTTGTTAACGAGGGCTAGTTACCGCTAACACAAAAGGTAATTAGGATGAATAATTTCACCATCTTTTCCATTGGTGAACGACGACATGTCTCAAGGGTATGAGACCATTGTTGCACTTCACCTTCCCGATAGAAGTTCGAAGGGATCTTCCGAGCTCCTAGACCAGAACTTAAGGGGGGGAGGAGTGCCCTCCATTTAACCTTGGTGTTTGACTACCAAACCTCATTTGTACCGGAGGACATCAACACCAAAGTGGCGATTGAGAATCTTGTTTTTGGGCGGGCAAAATCGAAATACCTCACCGACTCACCTTTGAGCATAATAGTAGCTTTGGCCTCTTTATCGTTTCGAGAAAATAGCTAGTATGATCACCATCGGAGTTTGCTGCAGCAAAAGTCATATAAGAGTATTGATTTGGATGGTAAGGTCATCACAACAGTACGCACATGCACTACAGGAATATCGATCAATTACGTTGGCCAGGGCCAACGTAATTAAGGCTTAAACCGACGTAAGTTACTTAATTATGTTGGTTTTACCTTAATTACGTCAGTGGCCGGCCGACGAAGCAGATTGGACGTAATTAAGGTAACTTACGTCGACCGCCGACGTTAGTTACTTAATTACGTCGGTCTACAGCAACCGACATAAGTTACATACTGGGATGGGCCGAGGGCTGGGCCGGAGTACTTACGTCGGCCACAGCGGGCTGACTTAAGTTAAGTGGTATAACTTACGTCGGTTGAACCTAACCGATGTAAGTTAAGTGATTTAACTTATGTCGGTCAGGACAGACCGACGTAAGTTAAACTGGGCTAACTTACATCAGCACGACCATAGCCGATGTAAGTTAAGTTTTCAATTTTTTTTTAAAAAACAGAAACTGGTTACCTCGCTCGATGGCGAGAACACAGAACATATACAAAGATAATATACAGAACATATACACAGCAAAACAGTTGCAAATTAAGTTCCAAAACATTAACAACAATAGAACATCCACCGGGCTACACGCTAGCCCCTCCACTGCCTCCGTGATCTTCTCGGGGCGTTCCCGAACCCTACAAAAGAAACACAATCACTAGGAAGCATCAATGTCAACTCAGTGATAACATCAGTGTCCAAGAACATTAGTGATAATTGTTAGAGTTGGATTGCTTCACATTAAGTGGTCTTTGGTATTGCAGACAAAAGAAGGAAGCATGTTGTAGTTTCAAATGAAGTAATGTTGCATATATGAATAGCAAACTAGCGGGTATCAGAGTTGGATACTTTAGGTAACAGGTCAAGCTTATGAACCACTAGCCCTTTGTTAACTGGAAGCACTGACAACTTATTAACTATATACTAATCATTTTTGCCATGGTCAAAAAGTATTAAAGCTTGATTACACTTAACTTCCTCACCACTATAGGAATCAATATCTGACAAGTCATCAAGATCTAACTCTATGTTCTACCTCCTTATCTCTCTGTGTAAAATTCTAAAATGGATACAACAATATTAGAGAGTTTATCACCTGCTCCGGTGTCTGCTGCGGCGGAAGCGTAGGAATCTCAATATCCTGACCGTTGTGTCGAGCAACAGCCTGCCATTGCAAAATATTAGAAGATATATGTTATTGAAGTGCTGTGAAATTTAACTACGGTACTTTAAATTACTTACCGCCACTGCTGCTTGCATCTGGGACATCATTAAGGCCGTCCTCAGCTGCTCCTCCCTTGCCTCCGCTCTCGTCCTCTCCAGCTCTGCCTGGGTTTGCGTCAACGTCTCCTTAAGGGCCTGGAGCTCCAGCTGGGTCTGCAAGAGACGAGCACTGGTCCCAACGGACGAAGCCTGCGACGATGAAGCGCCTCTCAAAGGTCGCATCGACCTCGAGTCGACTACTCCATCAAAAATGGCAAACCTGCAAAAGAATGAAAACACTAAGTTGAAGAAGATTAATGGAAAAAGAAATGAAACATATGAACAACTCAACGTCCGTGGGCCTTCCCGCCTCCGCTTGCGTACGCGGCTTGGGGGTCGATCGGCGCGCTTTCCCAATCGTAATCCGCACCTTGTATCTTCGCGACCTCCTACGCGTACTTTGCTTACAAAACAAATAAATCTGGTAAGCATGTCAATAATAGTATTAGTTATAATGAAATTGATGAATTTCAAAAACTTACTAGTCGGTCGGCTGCGACCTGACTACACTGCCCTGGCTGAGAAGGGTCATTTCCCTTGTGACCTATCTTCCAAACTTGGGTCAGGGTCAGCTCCTGACCCATCTCTCACTCCTATACAGACGTGTTAGTGAGATAAATATATTAGGAACACATAAATAAATTGAAAAGGTACTTACCATGCGTTTAGCCAAACGCAAGTAGCCGTCGCCGCCATAGTTGTGCTTGCCCTCGGACCCCATGTGACACTGTCTAGCCTTTGTCGACTTATTGATGAAAGCGTCGCCAGCCCAGTACCGACAGAGAGCTAAGTACACCTCGATGTTACCCTGTAACCAGGAAATACTAACTTGCACATATTTCATTTTTCATCAACGCAGTTAACATACGTAGATATTGTAAATATTTAACAATATTAAAAACTTACCTCTGCGTACTGCTCCTCTGTCAAGTACGAGTCGGAGTCCTTCCTAAATAGACCCTGTCGGTGTTTGGATCTAGCAGATCTCCCGATACTATTGTTGGTAGATCGCGGAGTTGTAGTTCGGTAATGGGCACGTGGAGATTCAAGAAGGTGAATGACAAGTGGACACAGAGATTTACGTGGTTCGGGCCGCCTGAGCATAATACCCTACTCCACGGGGTGCGGTGGTGTTGTATTGAGCATGTTAGCCTAGAAGAAGCTCCATAAGAAGAAGCTCGCCTAGGTTAGGGAGTCCAGAAGCCTTCTGGAGAGCTCCCTCGTGTATCGTCGACTAGTCCTTTTATAGTACAAGGACTGGTCGTTACACCGTTAGCCTGGCCCGACATGTGGCCCCGACGGTTACACATGCTTAATACACAATTAATGAGGTCAAATCTGGTAGATGGAGTTTACTTGTGATCTTTGCAATCCCAAGGGGTATCCAGTACGTAGGGTACCGACAGTGGCCCCCTGGGCCCACCTCCGGGAGAGACCTTTTGGATGAAGTCATTCTGCCAGAGGTGGGTCCATTCTTTTGTTTTTGAGCCGTGTCTTCAAGGGTCTTCAGATGTGCCATTGGCAGTAGTTCGCAGTTAAACCACCGTCGCGTGGTATATCCTGGAGGCGGCAGGTGACATCTTAGCGTGCGGATCTCACGCAATTGAAGGTCGCCGGGTCCTGATATTAAAATCGTATCGGTTCGACGCGCCCTGTCAGGTTGCTGCCTTCGGGTTTCCCGCCTTTCATGATGACAACCGTTCGCCTGGGTAAGGACCTCGACTTGATCATCGGGGTGGCCCCGGGCCCCTTTGTCATCGGCAGGGTGAGGTTTTTGAATGGTATCGTCAGCTCCTCTGTGGTTTCCATCCAAACGTTGCGAATGCTTACTTAAGAAGGAAAGCACGCACCGTTTGGGATTCTTTACGCCTTTCATTCGAACTTGCGCTCAAATCCTCAAACTTTCACTTGCTTTTCCTCTCTTGCCTCGCGGTGCCGCGATGGAGTTGGGTCTTCGTCAGAGCCGACTGAAGATTGACGGTGATTTGAAGAAGGTCCAGGCCCTCATGGGGTGGTCCCCTGGCTTCTTCAACCACTTGGTCCGTGCTGGCAAGCTTCCTTTCATGAAGGAGCACGCCGGCGACATGGTGTACTTCTCCGCGTACGCCATGGTAGCACTGATCCCACCTTTCGCCTCTTTCTTCTTGATGCTGCTAGACTTCTATGGTCTGCAGCTGTACCACCTTGGCCCCAACTTCATTCTATTAGTGTCGATCTTTGTCCACTTCCATGAGATGTGGGTGGGCATTCCCCCCCCGCGTTGATCTCTTCCGCACCTTCTTCACTGTCCAGACCACCGGCAAGAGTGACGATTACCTTGGCTTCTATTATTTTGTGAAGCGCGAGAAGTGCCCGTACAAGTACTTGCGGTCGTTCCCTTCTGGGAAGTGGGATGACTGGAAGAAGGATTAGATCGTCATCAGGGCGGAGGAGCACGAGAAGCTGGAGTTGCCAGAAGGCCTCCCCAACCTCGACACTGCAGTTTGGAGTGAAGCTCCGGTGTTATCGGACGCCTTCAACCCTGCTCTGACCAGGATCCGCCTGGGCTCTCAACAGTGTGCTGGACGACGACCGGATTGAGACCGGTTTGAAGTCCAACATGGAGGGTGCAACTTTGGAGTTTCACCTCAAGAAGTTTTAGCACGGCATCGACGTCGAAGGTGACGACTTGACTCCGCTAGTAGCTTTTCTCCCTCTGAACATGGAGGCGGAGTTCAGCAGGGAGCTCCGACGGACAATGCGGGTGCTTGACGACCTTGGTGTCGTTGAGAGGCATTCGATCACTGGGTTGGCGATTTCTGGAGTTTCTGAGGGCGGTCCCCCTTCTGTCCCGGAACAGAGAGTTGAAGTCGTGGGCAATGGAAAAGAGTTGGCCGAGCCCTCGAGCCGCAAGAGGAAGCTCAAGCATGCCGACAGGAGGTCCGTCAGGCCTGCTCCTTCCGCAGCGACTCCTTCTCCCCGGAGGGGGAGGTCTTCAACGGCAGCATCTACTCAAGCAGCGACATCTTCCCGGGGTGCTATCTCCGGCCATGTGACTCCATTACCATTGCCAGCTGAGGGCTTTGGGTCTGGAGGTCTTTCTCGGTCGAGGGGGGCCTCGACCAAGGCAACGCTGATAGCAGCAGCAAGCTCCGGGGGAGCTTCTGGGACTACCACGCCAGTGGCGACTGAGGCCAGTTCGGAGGGTCTAGAAAAGAGGTTCCGTGCTAACTGGTGCGGAAGCCTTTCATGGTAATTATTGATTTTTTACCTCAGTCAGTTTTTTTATTGTTATAACCGTATTTCCAGTTTCTTCGTCCTTCATCCACAGCGTGCCTAAGAAAAGGGCTGAAGCTCCGGTTCCTGCAGCAGTAGTTGAGGCTGTGCAGGTCGAAGCTCCGACTCCAATTCCAGCGCCACCCTAAGAGGTGGCTGAGGCTGCGACAGCTCCGGCGCCGGCTGTTGTGGTCTTGGACCTCGACTCATCCCCAAAAGCTCTCGTGGTAGTGCCGGACCACGAGAATGAAGATGTACCTGCGGCACCAGCCCCAGAGGTTGAAGCTCCGGGCTCGGATGCTGAGATGTTGGACGCTCCGGCCACAGAGCAAGAGGTAGCTGTGATTCCAGCCCTAGAGCCGGATGTTGTTGAAGTCCCGGCAGTCGAGCCGGTGGTTGATGAGGTCCCGACGGTAGAGCCGGGTGTTGATGAAGCTCCAGCGCTTAAGCCGGTTGTCGAGGAAGCTCTAACGGTAGAGCTGGTTGCTGCAGAAGTTCCGGCTGTAGAGACGGTCGTCGAAGAGGTTCTGGCATCCGAGCCAGTTGCTGCGGAGGTGTCTGCGCCTGAGCCCATGATGGTCGAAGCGCCAGCACCTGAGCCAGCAGCGGAGGAGGCGCCTGCGTCAGAGCCGGAAGTAGCTTCTGCTCCGACCGAACCTTCAACACCTGCTTCGGAAGTGGTGATCCCAGAGGTGCCCGCTGCTGAGCCAGGGTGCCAAGATGAAGCTGCTGGCCCCCCGCCTGAGGGTCCAGTTGTTGATGACCTGGCTGCAGGACCTTCGGAGCCAATTCCGGAAGTTTGAACTTCTGCTATAGGACCTTCCTCGGTGGCGGTCAAGGCTATCCCGGAGGACGGCTCTAGTGCCGTGGAAGCTTAGGGGACCGCTCTTGTAGAGTGGGACCCAAATTTTGTCACTGAAGACGCGCTGGAGCGAGCGGAGAGGACCCCGGCAGGTCCTGACCCGATCCACCTGTCATTGTCTATTGACAACTCCTGCTCCAGTCTTCATCAAGTCCAGCTGGCTTTCTACCATGACAGCAAAGCCCTCGAGGAGGAGTGCCAAACTCTTAGGAGGTGGCGCAACCGACTCCATTTCGAGACCAAGCTGGCGCTGTTGAAGCTGGCTGACGATAAGGAGTGGGTGCAGAGGGAGAAGGTCCGCCTAGAATACTAGGGTAAGTTGCTGGATGAGAGGGAAAGCATGACGCGATCCCTCGACAACCAGTCTCGGGCCATTTACGAGCAGGCCAAAGCTGCTAATAGCATAGCGGATGATCGCTAGGAGAGGCTCGACGCCATCCACGCTAGCCTCATCAAGCGTCGGGAGGCTCTTGAGGCACGGGAGAGAAAGCTCGAAGATGAAGAGCAAAAACTCCTGGAGCTGTGGGACGATGTCATGAAGAGGGAGGAAGAGCTTGTCCAAAATACAGCTCTGGCTGACAAGAGCCTCAAAGAGCGCACCAAGAAATTGGAGGAGCGTTGCGAGGAAGGGGAGAAGAAGGCATGGGAGCGAGGGCAAGTTCTCCACAAGCAGGAGAATGTCGTTGCCGCCAGGGAGAAGAAAGTGCGGGGCCGAGAGAAGGACCTGGTCGACCGCCGGAACAAGATCCACCTCCAGGAGGAGGAGCTCGGAAAACTCGAAAGTCAGGTTGCTAAAAATATTCATCAGAATGCCAAAGAGGTGGGGCGTCTTGCTCAGGGAACTCGAAGCTTGCGGTGGCCAAAAGATCCTTGGAGGAGATGTGAAGCACAAGGGCTACAGAGTCCCAACAAGTTTGGGACTTCCTGGGCAAAGCCAACGACGCGCTGACACCAATGGGCTTTAGTCCCGTGCGTCCTGATGATCCAGAGCCGGAGTTGGACCAAGCGTTGGAGGCGCTGAGTTCAGCAGGCAACAAGCTCACCAAGATGGGCGATGTCATCACGGACCAGCTGGAAACTGAGGAATAGTCCCTGGCAAAGAACGTTGCAGAGTTCGTGCTGACGTGCTACACCAGCCGGGCCCCATCGAAGGAGAGGGTGAAGCCGCCCAAGCCAGCATGTCGGAGGTTGCCCAGAAGGTCGCCCAGTTCTTCCACAGGGTCTAGGACCATCTCTTTGTAGCTCCCGCTTGTATTCTCTCTTCTTCTTCTCCAATTTTTTAATCTCTTGTCTCCAGATGAATTAAATCCAATTTTTTTGTGAATTTCATTTTTTTGTCTTCAACACCTTTGTCTCACTTGGCCTCCTGGTAGATGTACACAATTTGATTGTGAACATGTACCAAGAGGATGTAACAGTTGTTGAAGACTTGCGCGCTTCAAGCTTGTTGGATGTAGGTCCGAAGTTTTTGATAGGGTAGGTCCCCTGAGGTTGTCGGAGCTTAGTGGCCCCGGCATTGACCATCGTCGGAACTTATTAGCTCCAACAATATTCGCCATCAATGCGTAGAGCATCGACGGTTAGCCCTCTGGGGTGTCGGAGCTTGGTAGCTCCAGCAGTGACCTCTGTCAACACATGGTGTGTCAACGGCAGACTCCACTGTAGAGTCTTCCCATCATCTTTTCTTCACATTGGCGGTTGGTCCCCTAGCTTTACCGGAGCTGAGTAGCTTCGGTGACGCTTTCTATCAATGTTTTAACATCGACCACAAGCCACCTAGGGTATGTCGGAGCTTTGGTAGCTCCGATCATTCACCATCATTGTATGGTTTTGTTTTTCCTGCACACTGAAGTCAATAAAAACAGTAAAATCCATTTTCCTATCTATACCTTCATTGCGGCTTACTATTTCCGAGAAAGTTTTAGGTCGAACAAAATTATAAATACAATCAAGAGCGCTGTCTTGTTTCCTTTAGGTCCGATCGTTTCTAGACTCGCCTTACTTTGCTTGTCGGGGTGTAGGTAGAGTGGCGTACTTAGGGTGCATGACCAGGCTATGTCGATAGCACACTCCGGCCCTAGATTGGCTTGGCGACATTCAGACGAGTAGACCATCAACAATCTTTGGACCCGGAAGAATAGACAATGCAACTCGAACTGTACATGAACTGGTCGAGCTAAAGTTTCTTAAGAACTGCACAACTTTGTTATAGACAAGAAAGAGAAAAATAAAAAATATTTAGCTTGTACAAAGTAAATGCACGTGGAGTCTGTTTTCACACAATTATGTCTTTCATTATAGGTCCGGGGTACAGGGGAAACAAGTACACTCTTAGGGTACGGAACCAGGCTAAGTGTGTTCATTTCTCGTTTGACCCAAGGTAGCTAGCTACACTTTTAGTTCTGAGACTGTGACAAGTGTTGCATGGACGTTGCGGACCTAACGGGGTAGGTCCGGCTGCCCTCCCGGAGGAGCTACTCGACTCTGTACAATGACTCTATAACATACATCACATGTGATTACAGACTCACCTTCGTGATGTTAAGCGTAGAACTTACAGAGGTGCTCAATGTTCCAAGGATTAGGGAGAGGTGTCCCATCCTCGGTTGCCAAGCGAATGCATCCAGGATGGGATACTTTGATCACTCGGAAGGGTCCTTCCTAGCTGGGGGAAAGTATGTTTAACCCTTTTCTGGATTGTATTCTCCGTAGCACCAGATCGCCTTCCTTGAGCTGTCGGCTGTGAACATGCCATTGGTGATAGCACCGAAGAGCTTGGCGGTATCGAGCATTCTGAACAACTGCTTGGCACCTTCCCTCTTCAAGGAGGTCAAGGTCTTCACGCCGGAGCTGGTCCTGCGTGGCTTCGTTGAAGGTCCGGACCTGGAGTGACCCCAAGGTGATTTCCGGAGGAAGGACTGCTTCAGCTCTGTACACCAGAAAGAAGGGTGTCTCTCCAGTTGACCGGTTTGGAGTTGTCCTGTTGGCCCATATAGTGGGCGGAAGCTCTTCGATCCAGTTGGCTCCATGTTTATTCAGGTGCTCATAAGTGCGTGTCTTGAGTCCTTTTAGGATTTCTGCATTTTCTCTCTCGGCTTGGCCATTGCTTGCCGGGTGAGCTACGGAAGTGTAGCTGACTTAGATGCCAAGGTCTTTGCAGTATCCTTGGAAAGAAGAGCTTGTGAATTGGGTCCCATTATCTATTATGATTTTGTTCGGGACTCCAAATCTGCATATGATGGACTGCAAGAAGTTGATAGCTGATTGCTTGATTATTGTCACAACCTCCGACGGCTCTTGGGAATGGTCCCAAGATGTCCATCCCCCACACAACGAAAGGCCATGCAGGAGGTATCATTTGTAGAGGCTGAGCCGGTGTGTGAATTTTCTTTGCATGGAACTGGCATGCTTCACATTTCTTCACCAGCTCAGTTGCATCCTGGAGCGTTGTAGGCCAGTAGAAGACGTGCCGGAAGGCTTTACCGACCAGCGTGCGGGAAGACGCGAGGTTCCCACACTCGCCTCCATGGATTTCTTGTGAGGAGCTCGCAGCCTTCTTCCCTTGTGATGCACCGCATTAGGACGCCATTGGCACTGCGCCGGTAGAGATCCCCTTCTACCAGCGTGTATCTTTTAGCCAATCTGACTATCCGGTCAGCGGGTACATCATCGTCAAGAAGGATATTGTCTTTCAAGTAGCTCTGAATCTCCGATATCCATGCATCGGAGCTAGCTTGAGCATTTGAGTCTTGCGTGCTGGGTTGCTCGGAGCTTCCGGCAGCACCTACGACCCTTGATGGCTGCCATGGTATCAAGGCCATCGGGACCGCCAGCTTCGGGATGCTGGTCTCGCCCCTTTCGCTCAGTTTTGCAGGCTGAGCTGTGGGTTTTGACAACCTCTGGACGAAGGTTCCGTCAGGAGCCGGAGCTCCGGTTGACGCATTCGTCGAGAGTTCGTCAGCTTCAGCGTTATGGACACGGCGAACATGGTGAAGGTCCAGGACTTTGAAGTCCTTTTGAAGCCTCTGGACTTCAAGGAGATAAGCAGCTAGTTGGGGATTGTTGCAGGAGCATTCACCCTTCACCTGTTTAATGATGAGCTGCAAATCTCCAACAGCTGCTTGACACCATATGATAGCGCCACCTTTAGTCCGTAAATGAGTGCTTCATACTCCACCATGTTGTTGGTCACCTTGAAGTCAAGGTGGACCATGTATTTCACCTTCTCACCGGTTGGTGCGAGGAGGAGGACTCCAGCTCTGGCCCCCTGCTTTTGCATGGAGCCGTCGAAGTAGAGAATCCAGTGAGGCTCGGTGAAGACCGGAGCCTTGAGCTCCGACTTCTGCTCACTAGGGCCCCCAGGGTTTGATGGAGAGGGGGTCCATTCCGCCATGAAGACCGCCAATGCTTGACTCTTGATCGCTTGTCTTGGGACGAATTCAAGATCAAATTCGGCCAATTCCGCTGCCCACTTTGCAATGTTCCCAGTGGAATTGGGATTATGCAAGATTGCACGCAGTGAATAAGAGGTCACCACTGAGATCTTATGAGCTTGGAAGTAATGACGACGCTTCCTGGAGGCGATAAAAACTGCATAGAGCAGCTTATGCACCTCTAGGTATCGAGTCTTGGCGTCATGGAGTACTTCGCTGATGAAGTACACTGGGCGTTGGACCATCCAGACCCTCCCGAAGGGGCCCGAAGCTTCCTCCTCATCGACCCGGACCCTCCCGGAGGGGTTCGAACCTTCTTCGGGGACCTCCGGCTCCTTGTTGAAGGAACCTGAAGTTTTCTGAAGTGACCCGGACCCTCCCGGAGGGGTCCAAATCTTCTGGAGTAACTCCTTGTATATCCAAGTCTGGGGCTGGGACCCAGACTCGCCTTCAGGAACCTCAGGACCCTCTCGAAGGGGTCTGGATCCCCGAGCTTGGGATGGTTCTGGTCTCTCCGCCAACAGGACCATGCTGACAACTTCGTCAGTTGCCGAAATGTAAAGCAATAGAGGCTCACCAGGGTTCGGAGCTACCAAGGTTGGTAGAGTGGTGAGGAGCTTCTTTAGCTTCTGGAACGCCTTTTCTGCTTCTTCAGACCATTGGAATGGTCCGTACTTCCTCAATAGCTTGAAGAAGGGTAGTGCCCATTCCGCCAGTCCTGAGATGAACTGACTGAGGGCGGCTAGACATCCAGTCATCTTCTGGACATCCTTGATGCGGGCTGGTGGCCGCATATCTTCAATAGCTTTAATCTTTGTCGGATTCTACTATATGCCTCGGTGGATCACCAAGAATCCAAGAAGCTTTCCGGAGCTAACCTCGAAGACACACTTTTCTGGGTTTAGCTTTGTGCAGGTGACCCGCAGCTTGTCGAAGACAACTTGCAAGGTGTCAAGAAGTGACTCCTTGTCCTTGATTTTGATGACGATGTCATCAACATACACTTCCACTACGTCTCTGATGAGCTCTCCAAAGGTTTTGTACATAGCTCGTACAAATGTTGAGGCTGCATTCTTGAGACCAAATGGCATGGCAGTGTAGAAATACAATCCATCTACTGTGATAAATGAAGTATGTTCTTCATCTTCCCTAGACATTCTGATTTGATGGTATCCAGAATATGCATCTAGGAAACACAGTAATTCACACCCGGAGGTGGAATCCACTATCTGATCTCTTCTAGGTAGTGGGAATGGATCTTTTGGGCATGCCTTATTTAGTGTTGTGTAGTCGATACACATACGAAGCTTCGCGTCGGCCTTGGGTACAACGACTGGGTTTGCTAGCCATTTTGGGTGGAAGACTTCTCGGATGAATCCAGCTTCGAGCAACTTCTTCACTTATGTCGTATGAAGTTTTGTCGATCTACTGATTGCTTCCGAGGCTTCTGATGTACAGGCCGAGCGTCAGGACAAATCTTCAGATTATGCTCTATCACTTCCCTAGGGATCCCAGGCATTTGAGATAGTTGCCAGGCAAACACGTCAACGTTAGCCCGGAGGAAAGTGATGAGCGCGAGTTCCTATTTGTCATTCAGACCTCCTGATATACGGGTGGTCTGAGCGGCATCGGAACCGATTTGGACGACTTTGATGGGAATGTCGGTGTCGCTGCTTGGTTGCACACAAGGTGCGGAGGTGTAGCCTCGTTGACGCATGCTCGGGGGTTTCGGAGCTTTTTCCTGCCTGGACTCTTCCTCCTGCGCTGTAGCAAGCACATGAAGTTCTTCCAAAGCAGTCACTCTGGCAGTGCGGTCTCCGCAGATCCAGAGAACACCATCTGTTGTCGGCATCTTCAACACCAGGTAGCCATAATGAGCAGCAGCCATAAACTTGTATAAGGCTGGTCTGCCCAAAATGGCATTGAAAGGTAAGTTGATCTGAGCGACGTCAAAGATCAACTTCTCAGTGCGATAATTCTACTGAGTCTAAAGGTCACGGGGAGAGTAATGGCACCGAGTGGGGTTATGGCCCCCGGACCTACTCCGGAGAAAGGTTGGGAGGGGCAAAGGTCCGAAGGACGAAGCTAAAGCTTGACGAAAGCAATGAAGCTTGTGAGGTTCAGCCCCGAACCTCCGTCTACCATTACATGGTGGAGTTGGATGTTGTTGATGGTCAGAGATACCATCAATGGGAGTTGGCCAGCTCCAATCATGTTCCGAGGGCAATCCGACGCGTCGAAAGTGATGACGGTATCCATCCACTTCCGGTGCAGCTCTGCCCTGGCGGTGGGAGTTACCAAAGCCATGTCCCGCCGTATTGTCTTGAGGACACGGCGGGAGGTGATGTCCCACGAACCACCAAAAATGGTGTTCATGGTCTTCCGATGCTCATTGTCGAAGTCATCGTCGACGAAGGTGTAAACAGCCCTCATGACCTTTTTAGGGTCCTGAAAACCTAACTCCTCTTAAGCCGGAGCTTCGTCAACTTTCTGTTTTCCTTCCCTTTGTCGGAAAGGAACTTCTTCCCGGCGCTTGTTGTAGCGCTTGACAAGGTTTTGGACCTCCCGGCAGTCTTCCAAGTTGTGGTTGTTCGACTTATGGACAGGACACCACATTTTGGAGTTACCGCCATCTTTATATGAAGGACGAGGTCGTTTCTCGGGGTGTGGCCCCCGGCCGCCCAGAGCTGTAGTAGCTACAGCAGTAGGTGTGCCAGCCGATGGCTTCTTCTTGCCGTTGGACTTTTTATTCTTTTTGCCACTCTCGGAGGTTGTGGCTTCGCCTTTGGAGGATTTTTCACCATCCTCCGGAGGTGGTTTGGATTGCATTTCACGGCCCTCCGCAGCTTTGGCACACTTGCTTGCCATGCTGAAGAGCTCCGTGATGCTGGTGATCTCCTTGATCGCCAGCTTCTCCAGCATCTTCTTATCTCGTACGCCCTGTCTAAATGCCACAATAACAGAGATGCTGGAGGGATGAATGAGCACAGGGATTCTCCCCCTTTCTGCACGACAGCAAAAAGGTCCAGTTCAGTGCTTGATTGGGTGTATGAACTCCCAAAATTGACGGTGAAATGTTAACATAATTCCTCCCAACTATTGATGGAGTTGTGAGGAAGGCTCATGAACCAGGACCTGGCGGTCCCAGTCAAGGCCACTGCAAAGTAGTTGGCCATTACAGTCTTGTTACCTCCGGCTGCAAGGATTGCGGTGGAGTAAATCTAGAGAAACTCAGCGGGATTAACAGTCCCGTCAAATTTCTCTGGCAGGTGAGGCCAGAACTTCTGTGGCCATCTAACCATGCGTAGCTGCATGGCCAGGGCAGAACAGCCTCCTCCTACTCCCTTGGGAGCAGGAGTGTCTCAAGCTTCTCGACTCTCGCGAGCACGCTCGATATGTACGCAGCCGTCCCGTTGACGGCAACGGCGATCAAGCTCCGCCCGGAGGTCGTGAGTTGAAAGCCTGGTTACCGTATGAGTGCGTCGCGCCCCGGAAGGTAGCGACCTAACTTGCTAAGATGCAGCATGCCTTCTATTTTGGGAAGCATGCGGACCAAGTCTACCCGACAAAGTCCGATGTTGCGATGGGGCCCGCCCCGAAGGGGGAGGACCTTGGTTGCTGATGCGATCGGCTGCTGCTGCAACCAAATGTTCCACATCAGCCCTCCATTGCTCCATTGCACCCTGGGATGCACCTGGAGGTGGTGGACGTATGAGGAGAGCACGCGCTACATGGAGCTCGTGTTCAGGGTTGTTGTTATTCGTCGATGCGGTGACCGACGCCGATGCACCATCACGCTGCCCAGCTTGATTTACTAGTGCAGGCGGTGGTGGTGGAGGCATGATTCCTGCTGCAGCCGTGGCACCTGCTGGTTGCTGCATGTTGGAGGGATTGCCCCCAGCAGGTTGAACAGCAGGATTGCCATTGGATGATCCAGCAGCTGAGTTCACCATCCTTGAAATCTTGGGCGACCCCCAACCTGGCACGCCAACTGTCGGTGTTTGGATCCAGCAGATCCCCCGATACTGCTGTTGGTAGATCGCAGAGTTGTAGTTTGGTAATGGGCACGCAGAGATTCAAGAAGGTGAATGACAAGTGGACATAGAGATTTACGTGGTTCGGGCCGCCTGAACGTAATACCCTACTCCACGGGGTGTGGTGGTGTTGTATTGAGCGTGTGAGCCTAGAAGAAGCTCTAGAAGAAGAAGCTCGCCTAGGTCAGGGAGTCCAGAAGCCGTCTGGAGAGGTCCCTTGTGTATCGTCGACCAGTCCTTTTATAGTACAAGGACTGGTCGTTACACCGTTAGCCTGGCCCAACATGTGGCCCCCGGCGGTTACACATGCTTGATACACAATTAATGAGGTTATTACCCTTAATAGCTTGGTAATAGGCCTTAATAGTGCCATTACCGGTATTAAGGTCCATCCGATCGTGTGTCATTAATCTGGCATTAATGACACTTACTCGGGTCTTGAAGTCTTTGATTGCTCCTTGAAGGTCTAGAGCCGTTGGGGATCCACTAGCCAGATTGTTGAAGTTGAAGGTCCGGCGGTTCGGCCACGTGGCAACTCTGGAGTTTACTGTCGTGGACTGGTAGGTCCGGTGCTGTTGGACACGTGTCGGAACCGAAGATTCCATCTGTCTGGGGTTAGGTCCGGGGATGCCATACCGGTATCTAGTCCGGAGCTTTCCCATGTGTCGGCGATAGCTCCGGTCTTATGATACACGTGGCGGCCCTGGGACTAACCATGTTGGGGAAGCAGGTCCCGTTACGCCTGACATGTGGGGCCTTCGGACGTCTTCAAAACTTGTAGATGGAGTTTCCTTGTGATCTTTGCAATCCCAAGGGGTATCCGGTATGTAGGGTACCGACAGACCCCTTTGCCGCTCCTGCTTCTGCTCCCGGGGGTGCCGCTTGTAGTACGCATTGACGGCATGAATCCGGGCGTATGACAACGCCGCCGTCATGAGCTTCCGATCGTCGTAGTGGAACACGCGTCTCGCGTGGTCCTCCATGACCGGTTCCTCTACTTGGTACCTCAGCTTTAAGCAAACAAATATTTAAGTGGTATGCATTAACAATTCAAACGAGTTGAAAAAATGAAACAGTTAAACTTACCATAAAATCATGCCACACGGCTCCCTGAACCGTGCCGTGGACCGGGTGAGAGACACCAGCGTAGTCATCCCATGACAGGGCAGGGAAACCGTCAATGACACTGGGCTAGTGCAACTTCACCATAACACCCAGGACATTGTTAACCTGCCTGTGGTGCTTCTCGGCCCCTGTGAACGAAAAGTCATACAAACATCTACAAAATATATTAAATCATTAAGTAAATGAAAACAACATCTAATATTTAATATACTATATACAATTTTCACCTGTCTCCAACAGGACGGATCGTGGTCTGCTGAGTAGTAACCGGAGGAGAAGCCGCAGAGTGGTTCCTCCTCGTCTGTCGCCTCTGCTTTGACACTGCCACGTCCTATGACCCTGAAGGCTCTTCGGAACCACTAGAGTCCAAAGGAAGGCTAGTGGTAGCCGGCTGTAGAGGGAGGCTAGCGCTAGCCGGCTCCAAAGGGAGGCTAGTGCTAGAGGGCTCCTGTAGTGGCACCCTAGCCTCTGACTCAGGCTCCTGTAGCGGCCCCTTAGCCTCTGACTCTGACTCGGACTCAGAAGTCTCTTAGTCAGACTGCAAAAAAGGAAAAGATTGACAATAAATAATTATTAACAACTGCAATTTCTAAAATAACTTTATTGTAAACTAAAATTTACCTCCGTCCGCTGAAAGCACATGACAGCTGAGGGTGGAGCGTGCACCAGAAATAGGGAACGTCGGCTCGAAGGTAACGAGGTCCCTGAGCAAGGGTCTCGTGGCGGCTCAAAACCTCTCACTGGCTTCCCCTTCCCCTTCCCCTTTGACGACATCCTGTTGCAAATAAAAAATGATTAATATGCAAAGATAATATACAAAATTAATGTTAAAACTAGTGAATAAAACGTTACTTAAAAATTCATCAACATCACGATCATGCACCCTACTCCTTAAACCAGCCCATCGATCTTCTTCTTTTGCATATCGTTTTCGTTTGCGCAAATCAGCAGGTTCGACTATGTCATCGATATCTTCAGCTTGCGATTCTGATTTTGTTTCCGCTTCCGTGCCAGTCTTGATATCTTGAGCGTCTCCAACTAAGTCATCGAGTCCTACACCGGGCTCGACTGTGAAGGAGTCTGGCAACTCTTCCTCTTGGTAGACACAATCAACCTCAGCTTCGTCATGGTAGTCATCATCTCCTAGAGCGTATAGCCGCTCACGAGGATTCACCTTATGTACCACCCACCAAGCTTTGAATTTATTGCATGGATAAGGTAGATAGTACACTTGCTCTACTTGGTGTGCAAGAACTAATGAATCGAATCCTTTCAATCATTCCTTGTGTTTTACTTCGACCATGCCAAACTCGTTTACTCGAATTCCACAAATAGAATCAACCCATTCGCAGTCAAACAATACCGCTCAAATTGTCTTGTTTTCGACAAAAGTGAATTCAAGGATTTTTTTAAATAACCCCATAGTACTGCGTTTCATGATCTTGCGGATTGATTGCCCTCATCACAACTCCAGTATTACATGTTGCCACGAGAGGACGAAGAGATTCAAATTGAGTTGTATGGAATCGAAAGACGTTGACGTCATATCGACTATAGCTTCTAACATTAACCACTCCACGGGATAGTTGTCGCAAATCTTCATGGACGTTGGCATATTTTTGGCACTGTCCAAGATATGGAGTCATTAGAAAACGTAAGCATTCTTAAGTTATAAGAAAATGTTGTTAACATTGATAAGTTATCGAGAAAATGTTACACGATCTCAAAACCAGGAAAGAAAATTAGATCCCCCATTTATTCCTTCCCGTCAAATCTGTTCTATTTGCTTGCTCGTGGATTGATGTCTATGTCTCCAATTTTGCTTGTAGAACATACTACACGAAAAAGAGAACCTTTTAGAATACATGTGTCGGAAAAGATGGTGAAAAGCATTATTGTAGGAGAAACACTTACTTGAAATATTCATTCATTTCCTCCATATTAGTGTACATGTAGAAGAAAGCAGCACGCCTTTCTTTTTCGCTAGCATCGTAGGAAGTGTAACTACCAACAGTAGTGCCTCATGTTGCAAAAATGAAGAGATCACTACAAGGAGGTTGCTCATCAATATTGTACCGCATTACCGAAGTATTAACATTGTGTTCCTCTGCAAAGTAAACACTTGAGAAGTATCCTACTTCCTTAAAAGTAAAAGCTTCGGCGATGCAACCTTCAACCCTTGCCCTGTTACCAACCATTGGTTTCAGATATCTATGTGATCTTTCAATATGATACATCCACCTCTATTTCACGGGACCGCCCACTTTCGCTTCAAATAGAAGATGAATTAAGAGATGTTGCATTGGATTGAAAAATCCTAAAGGAAAAAAAATTTTCCATCCTACACAAAAGTACCAGAATCTCCTTCTCCAATTTAGTCATCATCTCTAGCGTGATTACTTTAGCACAGAGTTGCCTATAGAAGTGGCTAAGCTTGGCTAACACCTTCCACAGTGCATTGTCAAAACAGACTCAAAACATAACAGGCAGAAGTATTTCCATGGTTATGTGATAATCATGACTCTTCAACCCAATAAGCTTTCTCGTTTTCACATTCACAGCTCGTCTTAGACTAGCTGCATACCATCTGGGAATTTCAACCTTTGCAACCATTTGAGAACTTCTTTTTTTTCTTTAGGTCGAAGACAGAAATGAGCGCTCGGTTTACCACCATTTTCGAAGACAAAGCTCGGCAAGATCCTTTTGAGCCTTTAAATTGTCTTTTGTTTTGCCCGTCATGCCCATGCATGTGCTTATGATACATTCATCCATGTTACAATCTTGATGCATAACATCAATGTTGTGCCTTAGGATCAACGACTTCACATACGGTAGCTCCCAAAGTCCACATATGTGAGTCCAATTGTGTTTGTCTCCGTAACCTTCGAAATATCCAGGACGACCTTCATCTGGCACCAATTTGTCCAACATATCATATATTTCTGACCCGTTAAGACATTTTGGTGGTCCTTCAGTGGCAACGGTGTTCTTTCTGAAGACATTTATCTGTTGTCTAAAAAAGTGATTCAGAGGCAACCAACGTCTATGACAATCGAAGTAAGATATCTTGCCTCCATGGGTAAGTCGAAAGCAATCGGTATTTGAGGCACATATCGGACACGTCAACCGACCATGAGTGCTCCATCCAGAAAACATGTCGTATGCCGGAAAATCATGAACGAACCACAAATAAGCAGCTCGGAGGTTGAATTTCTGCTTCTTGTAATAGTCGTATGCTTTGACTCCTGTCCACAACATTTTCAACTCTTCAATCAATGGTTTCAACATCACGTTGAGATGTGACCCAGGATGATCTGGCCCAGGTACAATGAGGCTAAGAAACATAAACTCATTCTTCTTGCAAAAAGCCAGTGGAAGATTTTACGGAATGACAAAGACGGGCCAACAGGAGTATGGTGCGGTGTTTGTGCTGAACGGCGTGAACCCATCTGTCGCCAACCCGATGCGAACATTTCTCGCTTCATGAGCGAATTCTGGGTCGAACCGGTCCAGCGCCTTCCATGCCTCACCATCGGACGGGTGCGTCAGGACTCCATTGTTCTCACGCTCACCTTCTTTGTGCCATATCATGTGTCTGGCCGTTTTTTTTGAAAGAAACATCCGCTTCAACCTCGGTGTCACAAGTAAGTAATGAAGCTGCTTACGTCCGACTTTCGTCATCATAGTATTACCATCGTAATTAACAACTTCGATAATCCTCGGTTGACCACATTTCAATCATTTGTTCTCATTGACATGCTCTCTCCAGAAAAGCATGCAGTTGTCCAGACACACATCAATCTTCTCGTGCTTCATATCGAGACCGAAAAGAATTTTCTTTGAGTTATACATATCTCTAGGCACTTTGTTGGGATGTGGAAGGGCATCGTTGAACAAATCGATGAGCATGTTGTAACAATTGTTAGAAAAGAAGAACTTAGACTTAATTGCCATATGTCAAGTCACAAAATTGAGTATTGACATTTTGGTGTGTCCATGCATCGCCTCTTCTGAATCTTTGAGACGTTTGAAGAACTCTTTAACCTCTGCTGTTTGAGGATCTTCTGTAAGCTCTGGTCGTATAGCTTCCAGCATCTCATCCATCATATCAACCTCTGTGGCATCATCATTGTCTGCTTCCACTTCTTGTACAGCTTGAGAAGCTGTCTCACCGTGGAAGTTCCACAACTCATAATGTGACACGTAACCGTTTCGACACAAGTGCATCGTAAGTTCCACTTTGTCCAAAAATGTTCCATTTCGGCATTTCGTACATGGGCATCGCGCCTTATCGCTATTTGACAACGAAAAAGCTCGTTCCACAAAAGCTTCTGTCTTGGCATACCACTCATCTGAGTGACCACCAGTTCTGCTCTTCCAACCAGTGTACATCCAACTACAATCTTCGCCCATGTTTGGCTCTGCAATTAATAGCCGGACAAATTACCGTTAGTTTCTCATTAATTTATGCATGATAGAGGAAATAATGAGAGAGGCAGTGAACTGGGTCCGTGCCAGTTCAAAGCCCGACACGAGCCATGCTCGGGCTTGACCTCAGACCCTGCTCGGCCGCCCTCGGCTCCCTCGCCTCGTATTGAGTCATCGGCCGCCGCCCGCCATCTGCGATGACCAGCCCGAATCATCCCCGAATCTATGAGGATGCGAGGCAAGCCCAACAAGCGACGACTCCTAGACTCTCGTCCAGAGGAGGCGAGGCGAGGACCTCGGCGAGACACCGAAACTGTTGGCAAAGAAGTTGTGGAGGAGGCCACGACTACAATAGTCTACACGGCACGATCACACTTATTGCATGTCGTGCCCATCTGGGTTGGTCACTTAACCGTAACGATTCATCAATGTTTGATTATCATCCGTCTCAGAAATCACGAAATTGCAGCAGCATAACGCCGCATATTTAACACTACACCCCCTATCCGGTGCAATTCTTAAAGTACAAAGGGGGGCAACTAGTTAGCTTGGAAACCTGTTGTCTTACGGATGTTGCGATCAATGACAAATACTCGCAACATACATTTTTGGAGTTTTTTTGGACTTGTACGTACTCACAAACACGTGCGATGTGAACGGCGGGTCTTGCGACGAAGAGATACCTAGCTACAGACTTTTAGGGTTAGTAATGGGCCGCCCGGCCCTTATACACTTAACCCTAATGATTCACCTCATGTCACCAGTCACGGGTAACGATCGTGACCCACACTGCCTATATACGCTAGGGTTGAGACCGATGGACTGTATATACGCTACATATATACCATGGCTCGGCCAAGCTTCGGGCCGACACGACACGCTCGGCTTGCGAACGGGCCCGGCACAACCCCACAGGGGAAAATGGGATCCGTCGTGCTTGGCCTTGGCTTATGGCCCGTCGTGCCGGTCCCGCCCGGCATGGTAAATTTGCAGGCCGCGCTGGGACTAATGTTTTCATGCACGAGACCGGCCGGGCTCGGGCCGGGCCGGCCCGGCACAACCCATTGGCCATCTATAGCCACGACAGAACCTAAGTGCCTCGACAGGCAGCCGCCTCCGACACCACCCTCGACATAAACCAATTAAGCATAATCTACACTAAGCAAATTAAACACAATTAAGCAACTTAACCACTGAAACATAATTAAATAAACATAATATAAAGTAAGCAAAGTAACTAATTAAGCATAATTAAATAAACAATTAAGCAATTTAAGTATAATTTAAACAATTCAATTCAATTTCAAATTTGAACAATTCAATTCAATTCAATTAATTCAAATTTAAACAATGCAATTCAATTAAATTCAAATTTCAATGGAGGGGAGGGGGGTCTGTGGATGGGAGGGGGGATCGGGGAGTGGGGGTGGGTGGGGTGGGGGTGTTTTGGGGGGGGGGGGGGGGGGTGGGGGTGTGTGGAGGGGGAGGGGGGCTCGGGGAGGGGGGGTAGGGGGGTCTGTGGAGGGGAGGGATGGGGGGACCTCTGCAGGGGAGGGGAGGGGGAGGTGGGGCGGCACTCGGCTGGGGAGGGTAGGGGGAGGGAGGTCGGGGAGGGGAGGTGGAGGGGGAGGGGGAGGTAGGGCCAGACGGCGGCAGTCGGCCGGGGAGGGTGGGGCAGCGCTTGGGGAGGGGGCGGAGGGGGCCAGGCCGGCGGTCGGGGAGGGGAGGGGAGGAGTATACCTGGCGGCAGCGGCGGCAGACGGCGGCGGGCACGGCGGCGGCAGCACGGCGGCGGAGAGCGACGGCGTCGGGCGCGGCGGCGGGGAGAAGAAAGTGGCTCGCGACGGGTAAGGAAGAAAAGAGAAGGCGCGCGCGGGGGGGGGGGGGGGGGGGGGGGTAGGTTAAAATAAATAACTTACGTCGGCTAACAGTAAACTTATGTCGGCCTATTTAACTTAATTCGGCCATCCTCCCAGCCGACGTAAGTTAAGCCTAACTTACGTCGGCCATTTTATTCACGTCGGCTAGTTGTCCAGGCCGACGTAAGTTTACATTTACTGTTGTCGGTCTACTAACTTACGTTGGCGGCCGACGTAAGTTAGTTAACTTACGTCGGTTTTTTTCTGGCCGACGTAAGTTAGTTTATTTATGTCGGCCAGCCGACGTAAATTAAGTTGGCCGACGTAAGTGTCAGCGTTTCCTGTAATAATGGAGCATGGTGAAAATGATGTGTGTGCTAGATCACTTATTTAGGAAGGCTGCATTTTACCATCAACTTTTGTTTGATGGACTAGTCGACCAACTTTGAGTGTGATATGATCTTGATATCTTACAGTGGTTGTATCAGTGGTTGGACCATCACTGTACGTCATCTTTATCGCCTACCTAAGTGCAGGTTGTTACGTAGTCTTCAAAGTTATTCTTTTACCACTTCAGAAGGCAACCCAACCACGCTCTTTAACGAATGGAGGTCGTTAGTAAGAACACTTCGAGATGAGAAACCCGACCTTTGTTATTAAACTACAATTTCGTTTCTAACTTGTGGATAGAAAGTGTCAAGGAGTGCTACCTCATCAACAAGTTTAATCCTTCAGCTCAACCGTATTCGCTATGTTCATTTGGGTTGAGTTCCACATGTTCTTATCATCTTGTTAACTGGTGTTCAACAACCTTAGTCAAGTTATGCGGGGTGTAATCTTTGCCTAACACCTTCCATGACCAGGTTCGTCATACCTTGTGAATCTTGAGATACGTCTCATCGCCTTTGAATTGTTTTACCTATTTTTGCTCAAATCATTAAAGTGAATGCACCATACCTTATGCATCTTGCCCTGGATTGCATTACATATTCACGACATCATCCAACTTGTGATGCACCATGAAACATAATTAATAAAGAACTTTGAGCAAGAATATGTATCTCCATTCAAGCACCTGAGTAGTGTCTAAATAATCTTGAGTGATGGACAACTTGATCATTCATAACGCCAATTGCGTGATTTGTCATCCTTGAGTAATCCTACGAGCATCCAATCTGTATCGTCGATAAAAGAACTCACACCACCAGAAATCGTACTTTATACTTCTACATGGAAAAGCGAGAACTATCTCCGATCAAACTATCCGGACTTGCTTTCATCTCATATTTGGAAATATATTTATTTTTGTCGCTTTTATTTGTAATCTCGGGACGAGATTCTTTATGGGAGGAGGGATTTAAAAGCCCAAAATTTCAAACACTGAACTCAGCTTTGATTTAACATAAGTGAGGAGAAGAAAAAGAAATCAAAATGGTAAGTGCAAAAATCAAATAGATTCAAACCCTACATGAGGGAATTCAAAAAAATAAATTTAGCTACTGTTAAAATGAAGTTAACATGAAGATTTGAGTTTACTATTGGATTCCAAATATTTCAAATAGCCTCCCTGCAAACTTTCATAATTTTTGAAGCAATTTTGCTATTTAATTCAATAGCTACATCGAATTCAGCTCAAATTCAAATTCATGTTTGAATTCAAATGAAACTTTGTCAAATCAACAATCTGAATTCAGAGTCAAAATCTCCATAATTAATCTAGCCTTCACACAAATATCTAGCAAGTTTTTAGATTGAATTAGGTGGTAGAATTGATTGAGCATGGATGTGGATGAGGGAGAGCAAGTGGGACCCACCTGTCATTCTAAGAAGTGCTCTGTTCTTTCTTTCTGGGTGACACCTCATGGCATGCAAATTGCCACAGAGCTACTTGCCTACCTGCTTGCTTGAGGTCGCCTCCAGCTGCATAAAGCACTCCCAAGGCTCCCCCTTATCCCCCTCCAAACCCCTGAGTCAAGCACTTTTCCTCTGTTGAAGTCCCAGGTGCCATTTTGGCTCCCCACCCGAGTTCTTCACTGTCCAAACGTCTTGCACACCTGTATGATCAATCCCTTGTGCAGTTTTAGCCTCCCCAACAGTGGACAAGGCGATTTGCCGGCCGCGGTGCTCTGTTTTTCCGTGGTCGCCCTCCGCTCCCTCGACGCCCAGCGATACAAGCTTTTTCTCACCTCGGTCCTTGAAGGAAAAGGTGAGAAAATATCTGTAGAACATGTTCGTAAAATTTCAGCCCATGCCATGGACCACAGCCCCCGTATTTCTATTTCTTCCGACGAGTTCTTTCTATGAACTTCGCTAGGTCATCCCTTAAATTCCCTTTCTACGTGCAAGTATTCATCGTGGCTGTGAGCTTTGTTGCTCTAGAGGTACAGGCTCTTCACCTATATCAATAATTATCAAGTTTCATTGAGTAATCAATCCAGGCTGCAACTTTTCCCCATCGCCATTAGAAACAGTTCGGATTTACCGTCGACGACCAACTTCCGGTCGTTTTCTCCCCGATTAGCGTCCATTATGTTGTTCCTTGGAGCACCAGATGCTCCTGGACATCGAAGGGCATCATTTGGTGCGTCCCCCTGCGAGATCAACGTTGGCTCTGCGAAAGTCGCCACGGTTGCCGTCGCCGGCGAGGTTATGCTCACCGCCGGCCATCACCAAGGTGCCCCAAAGGTGTACTTTGTGCCTTGGAGTCGATCCAATGAAAAATATTGAAGTTTGGTTGAGCATGGAAGTGGGAACGTGCGGGCGTCATTGTTTCCCCTGTTTTGGGGCGACCTGACGCGAGGTTGAAGATGAACCTTACCAGTGGGGCCCACTGGCAGTGTTTCAATCTGTTTTCCAAATTCTAGAAAATTGACCCAACTCCAAAAATAGATAACTACCTGTAGAATGCTCCAAAAATTATCAAACAATTTTTTTTTTGAAAGGCCTTAATCTCTAGTTTCCAGAAGTGCAAATGTTTAACCATGAAAAGCTATTTTCATTTCTGCAAAATTGAATTACTCCAAACACTCCTTGAATTTTCAAAGCTGATCCCTTTATTAGAAATTCATCAAATTTTGCCAGAACCTCAAGTTGGGTATTCCTCAAATCTTGTAAATATTGTGTAGCAATTAAACCTGTATAACATTCCCAACTTCAAATTTCCTCTCTGCTGTTCATTAATACACAGAAATACTTCACATAATTTGAATCAAACTTCTAAATTCAATTACTGCTAGATGACTTGCTCAAATAATTGGGAATAAATTCTGGTAGACTCATATTGATCATTATTTTTCAGTGGTGCAATTTGTTGTACATGAAAGTCCCAGAATTTTCATAAATGATTCATTTGAGCTAACTGCTTGGGAAGTTAATTACTCCTGTTCTGCTAATTCGAAAATTACCAATTTTGGTCAGAACCTTCATTATAATACACTTGATCTCCAGTAAAAATTTCAAGTTCATTTGGCTTAATTTACTAGTCCGCGCCGGCAAGCTCCTGTTCAAGAAGAAGCGTGGCGGCGACATGGTGTACTTTTCTGCATACGCCATGGTGGGGCTGATCCCACCTTTCTCAACTTTCCTCTTAATGCTGTTAGACTTCTATGGTCTGCAGTTATACCACTTTGGCCCCCATTCTATTCTTCTTGTGTCAACATTTGTCCACTTCTGCGAGATGTGGGTGGGTATTCCCCTATGCGTTGATCTTTTCCGTACCTTCTTCACCATCCACACCACCGACAAGAGTTTTGAGTATATTGGCTTCTACTATTTTTTGAAGCGCAAGAAATGCCCCTACAAGTACTTGAGGTCGTTTCCTTCCGGCAAGTGGGATGACTAGAAGAAGGATTGGATTATCGTCACAGCAGAGGAGCACGAGAAGTTGGAGCTGCCTGAAGGTCTTCCCAATGTTGACATTGGCATATGGAGTGTGGTTCCGGTGCTGTCAGAGGCCTTCAACCTTGCCATGAGCAGGATCCGCGGATGTGTGGAAGGAGGGGTGACCCCCCCCCCCCCCCCCCCAGATGGTCTTCTGCAACTTCCTGGTCAACAGGTGGGCTCCGCTGAAGAAGAGGGAGAAGCTCGCCTGGGCCCTCAACAGCGTGATGGATGATGACCGGATTGAAACCGGTCTGAGGTCCAATTTGGACGGCGCTACTTTGGAGCTTCATCTCAAGAAGTTCCAGCATGGCATTGAAGTCGAGGGCAACGACTTAACTCCACCAGCGGCTTTCCTCCCTCTGAACATGGAGGCAGAGTTCAGCCGGGAGCTCCAGAGGAGCATGCCGGTGCTTGACGACCTCGGTGAGGTAGAGAGGCGCCCGACCACTAGAGTGGTGATCCTCGGAGCTTCGGAGGGTTGTCCTGCTTCTGCCCCGAGCCAAAGAGTTGAAGACATAGGCAAGGGCAAAGAGCTCGATAAACCTTCCGACAGGAAGAGGAAGCTGAGACGTGCTGACGGAAGCTCCGTGAGGCTAGCTCCATCGGCCTAAGTCCCTTCTCCTCGGCGCGGGAGGTCTTCGACGGTGACACCAACTCCAGCATCGGCGTCTCCCTGGAAAGCCAGCTCCGACCTGGTGACTCCGGCACCAGGGCCAGCTAAGGGCTCTAGGTCTGAGGGTCCTTCTTGGTCGGGGGGGGGGGGGGGGCAACCAAGACGTCGCTGACGGCGGCAGCTAGCTCCGAAGAGCCTTCCGAAGTTACTACACCAGTTGCAACTGGGTTGGGCCCTGAGCGTTCGGCGAAGAGGTTCCACGCTAACTGGAGCGGAAGCCTTCCAAGGTAAATTTGCTTTTTTTTTACCTGAGTTTGTTATTTTTGTTGTAGCCATATTTCGAGCTTATTTATCCTTAATCCACAGGGTATCCAAAGAAGGGGCTGAAGCTCCGGTTCCTGCGACAGCAGGTGATGCTGTACAGGCGGAGGCTCCGGCTCTAATTCCAGCACCGCCCCAGGTGGTGGCTGAGGTCACAGCTGCTCCAACGTTAGCTGTCGTGGTTCTGGACCTCGACTCATCTACCGAAGCTTTCGTGGTAGCGCCGGACCACGGTAATGAAGATGTACCAGCGGCACCAACTCCGGAGGCTA
The DNA here is from genome assembly GCA_036927565.1 of Tuctoria greenei. Taxonomy (NCBI): domain Eukaryota; kingdom Viridiplantae; phylum Streptophyta; class Magnoliopsida; order Poales; family Poaceae; genus Tuctoria; species Tuctoria greenei. The sequence goes on from JAYESD010000006.1 coordinate 125,610,829, forward strand.
AAGCTCCAGTTTTGGATGCTGCGATGACGAACGCTCCAGCCTCAGAGCCGGAGGTAGATACAGTTCCGTCCTTCGAGCCGGATGTTACTGAAGCCCCGACGGCGGAGCCGGCGGTTGATGAAGTTCCGGTTCCTGAGCTGGTTGACGTGGGGGTGCCAACACCCGAACTGGTGGAGGTTGAAGCACCGGTGTCTGAACCGGCAGTGGAGGAAACACCAGTGTTGGAGCCAGAGACGGCCTAAGCTCTGGCTGAGTCTTCAATGCCTGCCCCAGAGGTGGTAGTTCTGGAGGTACCCGTTCCTGAGCCAGGGTGCCAAGACGAAGCGGTCGGTACCTTGCCCGAGGGACCAGTTGATGATGACCTGGCGGCGGGACCTTCAGAGCTGACTCCGGAGGTAGAAGCTACCATTGCAAGACCTACCTCGATGACGACTGAGGCACTCTCGGAGGGTGGTCCTAGTGCCGCGGAAGCTCAGGGGACCGCTCTTGTAGAGTGGGACCCAATTTTTATTTTGGAGAACCCACTGGAGTCAGCGGAGAGGACCCCGACAGGTCCGGAGCTAATCCCCCTGTCGCTATCCATCAAGAATACCTGCTCCAGCCTTCGTCAGGTCCAGCTTGCATTTTATCACGATAGCAAAGCCCACGAGGAGGAGTGCAAAACTCTAAGGAGGTGGCGCAACCGACTCCAATTCGAGACCAAGCTGGCGCAAACAAGGTTGGCTGACGACAAGGAGTGGGTTCAGAGGGAGAGGGCCCGGATGGAGTACTGGGGCCAGCTACTGGATGAGAGGGAAAACATGGTGCGATCCCTCGACAATCAGTCCCGGGCTATATACGAACAATCCCTGGCTGCTAATGAAGCTGCGAATGATCGCCAGGAGAAGCTCAATACCATCCACGAAAGCCTCGTCAAGCGTCGGGAGGGTCTTGATGAGCGAGAGAAAATGCTCGAAGAAGAAGAGCAAAAACTACTGGAGTTGAGAGATGACCTCGTGAGGAGGAAGGAGGAGCTCGCCCAAAGGCTAGCTCTGAGTGACAAGAGCCTTGCAGAGCGCACCAAGAAGCTGGGGGAGCACTGCAAGAGCGAAGAGGAGAAGGCATGGCAGCGGGGACAGGACCTTACCAAAAGGGAGGTCGAAGTCGCTGCCAGGGAGAAGAAGGTGCGAGGCCGTGAGAAAGACCTGGTTGACCGCCAGAACAAGATCCACGTCCAGGAGAAGGAGCTTGCCAACCTTGAAAAGCAAGTTGCTGAGGGTATTCAGCAGCATGCCAAGGAGGTCGAGCGTCTTGCCCGGGAGGGTTCGGAGCTTGCAGCGGCCAAGAGGTCCTTGAAGGAGATTCGGGGCTCAAAGGTTGCAGAGTCCCAACAAGTATGGGACTTCATGGGCAAAGCCGATGTCGCGCTGGCGCCGCTGGGCTTTAGTCCCGTGCATCCAGACAATCCAGAGCCAGAGCTGGACCATGCGTTAGGGGCGCTAAGCTCGATTGGCAACAAACTCGACGCGCCTGGCGATGTCATCGTGGATCAGTTGGAAACTAAAGGAAAATCCCTTCTGCAGAACGTCGCAGAATACATGCTGACGTGCTACACAAGCCGGGATCCTCATTTCCCACTAAACCCGGTGCTTGAAGGTCCCATGGACAGAGAGGGAGATACCACAAAGACTAGCGTGTCGGAGGTTTCCCAGAAGGTCGCCTCATTCTTCCATAGAATTTAGGACTTTCTCCTTTTAGCTCCCACTTGTATCTTCTCTTTTTTTATCCAAATTTGTAATCTCTTGTCTTCAGAAGAATGAAATCAAAAGAAATTTATGAACTTCAAGTTTTGTCTTCAACCTTTGTCTTACTTGGCCCCCTGGTAGATGTACACAATTTGATTGTGAATATGTACCAAAAGGATGTAGCATTTTGTTGAAGACTTGAGTGCTTCGAACTTCTAGAGTATAGGTCCGAAGTTTTGTTGCATCGACAGCAGGGGCCCCCTGGGGTTGTCGGAGCTTAGTAGCTCCGGCAGCAACCACTGTCAACACGTAGAGCATCGACGGCTGGCCCTCTGGGGTTGTCGGAGCTTAGTAGCTCCAGCAGTGACCACCGTCAACACGAAGAGCGTCGAGAGCAGACCCCATTGTGGTGTCCTTCTACCATCTTTTCATCAACTTCTTTTATTTCTTTACATTGACGACTGGGCCCCTGGATTGGTCAGAAATTGATAGCCCCAGCGACGCCCACTATCAATGTTTAAAACATCAACGGTGGGCCCCCTTGGGGGACATTGAAGCTTTGATAGCTCCGACATTGTCCACAATCACCATGGGATTTTCATTTCTCCTACACACTGAAGTCAAGAAAAACAGTAAAATCCATTTCTTATTTAAAACTCATTTGCGACTTACTATTCCCATATGAAATTTTAGGTCGACAACAATTCTATATACAATCAAGCGCGTTTGTTTATTTTCTCCAGGTCCAATCGTTTTCTGGACTGACCTTACTTAGCCTGCCGAGGTGTAGGTAGAGTGACGTACTTAGGTTGCAGGACCAGGCTAAGTCGATAGCACACCCCAGACCTAGATTGGCTTGGCGTTCAGGCGAGTAGGCCATTCAACGATGTAAGACAAAAAAGAAATAACAATGCAACTTGAATTATATATGAATTGTTCGATCTAAAGTTATTAAGAATTGCACAACTTTGTTAAGGACAAGAAAGAGAAAAATAAAAATGAATGAGCCTATACAAAATAAATGCACGTGGAGTCTGTTTTCACATATCGACGTCTTTCATTATAGGTCCGGGGTACTGGGGAGACAAGTACACTCGTAGGGTACGGAACCAAGCTATGTGTGTTACATTTCTTGTTTGACCTAGGGTAGCTAGCTACACTTTTAGTTCTGAGACTGTGTCAAGTGTTGCTTGAACTTTGCGGACCTTCCTGAAAAGGTCCCGTTGTCCTCCCGGTGGAGCTACCCGTATCTGTACAATGACGCTTTGACATACATCATATGTAATTACAGACTCACCTCCGTGATATTTAGCGTAAAACTTACGGAGCTGCTCAATGTTCCAAGGATTAGGGAGCGGTGTCCCATCCTCGGTTGCCAAGCGAACGCATCCGGGACGGGATACTTTGATCACTCAAAAGGGTCCTTCCCAGCTGGGGGAAAGTTTGTTTAACCCTTCTCGAGTTTGTATTCTCCGTAGCACCAGATTGCCTTCCTCGAGCTGTCGGCTATGCACATGCCTTTGGTGATAATGCCGGAGCACTTGGCGGTATAGTGCATTTCGAACAACTGCTCGGCACCTTCCCTCTTCAACGAGGTCAAGGTCTTCACGCTGGAGCTGGTCCTGCATGGCTGCGTCGAAGGTCCGGACTCGGAGCGACCCCAAGGTAATTTTCAGAGGAAGGACTGCTTTAGCTCCGTGCACCAGAAAGAAGGGTGTCTCTCCAGTTGACCGGTTTGGGTTTGTCTTATTTGCCCACAAGGTGGGCGGAAGCTCCTCGATCCAGTTGGCTCCATGTTTTTTCAAGCGCTCATATGTGCACGTCTTTAGTCCCTTTAGGATTTCTGCATGTTCTCTCTCAGCTTGGCCATTGCTTGCCGGGTGAGCTACGGAAGCGTAGCTGACTTGAATGCCGAGGTCTTCGCAATATCCTTGGAATGCAAAACTTGTGGATTGGGTCCCATTGTCAGTTATGATCTTGTTTGGGACTCCGAATCTGCATTCTATGGACTGCAAGAACTTGATAGTTGATTGCTTGTTTATTGTCACAACTGGAGTTGCTTCCGGCCACTTGGTGAACTTGTCGATGGCAACATACAGGTACTTGTAACCTCCGACCGCTTTTGGGAAAGGTCCCAAAATATCCATACCCCACACAGCGATTGGCCATGTCGGAGGTATCATTTGTAGAGGTTGAGCTGGTGTGTGAATTTGCTTCACAGGAAATTGGCATGCTTCACATTTCTTCAGTAGCTCGGTTGCATCCTGGAGTTTTGTAGGCCAGTAAAAACCATGCCGGAAGGCTTTACCGACCAATGTGCGACAAGATGCGTGGTTCCCAGACTCACCTCCATGGATTTCTGCGAGGAGCTCGCGGCCTTCTTCCCTTGTAATGCACCGCATTAGGACGCCATTGGCACCACGCCGGTAGAGATCCCCTTCTACCGGTGTGTATCTTTTAGCCAATCTGACTATCCGGTCAGTAGATACATTGTCTTCAGGAAGTATGTTGTCTTTAAAGTAGCTCCGGATCTCCGAGATCCATGCATCGGAGCTGAATTGAGCTTCTGAGTCTTGCGTGTTGGGTTGCTCGGAGCTTCCTGCAGCACCTACGACCCTTGATGGACGCCATGGTAACAAGGCCATCGGGACCGCCAACTTCGAGGTGCTGGTCTTGCCCCCTTCGCTCAGTTCAGCAGGCTGAGCTGTTGGTCCTGACAATCTCCGTACGAAGGTTCCGTCGGGAGCCGGAGCTTCGGTTGAAGCTTTCGTCGAGAGTTCGTCAGCTTCCACATTGTTGAGACGCTAGACATGGCAAAGATCCAGAACTTTGAAATCCTTCTGAAGCTTCTGGACTTCAAGAAGATATGCGGCTAGTTTTCGGTTGTTGCAACAACATTCACCTTTGACTTGTTTTATAATGAGTTGCGAATCACCCTTTACCAATAGCTGCTTGACACTATATGATAGTGCCACCTTGTGCCCATGGATTAGTGCTTCGTACTCTGCCATGTTGTTGGTCGTCTTGAAGTCAAGGTGAACCATGTATTTTACCTTCTCCCCGGTCAGAGCAAGGAGAAGGATTCCAGCTATGGCCCCGTGCTTCTGCACGGAGCCATCGAAGTAGAGAGTCTAGTGAGGCTCAATGAAGACCTTAACTTTAGGTTTCGACTTCTGCTCACTAGGGCCCCCAGAATTTGATGGGGAGAGGGTCCATTCCGTCACAAAGGCTGCCAATGCTTGACTCTTGATCGCTTGTCTTGGGATGAATTGAAGATCGAACTCCGCCAATTCCGCTGCCCACTTTGTGATGTTCCCCATAGAATTGGGGTTATGCAAGATTGCACGCAGTGGATAATAGGTTACCACTGAAATCTTGTGAGCTTGGAAGTAGTGACGAAGCTTCCTAGAGGCGATAAGAACTGCATTGAGCAGTTTATGCACCTCTAGGTACCGAGTCTTTGCATCGTGAAGTACTTCACTTATGAAGTAGACTAGGCGCTGAACTGTCCAGATCCTCCCGGAGGGGCTCGGAGCTTCCTCCTCATCAACCCTGGCCCTCTCGGAGGGGTCCGGACCTTTTTCGGGGACCTCCTGGTTCTTGCTAGAGGAACCCAGAGCTTCCTCTAAAGTGACCTGGACCCTCCCAGAAGGATCTGGATGTTCTTGTTCAGCAACAATAACTCCTTCATTTGAAGGAGGTTGATCCTCTGACTTCTCGCCTTGAGGATCCGGGTCTAGGGGCTGGGACCCAGACTCGCCTTCAGGTAGCTCCGAACCTTCCCGAAGGAGTCTGGATTCCTGAACTGGAGATGGTTTTGGTCTTTCCGCAACCAGGACCATGCTGACAACTTCGTTAGTTGCTGAAATGTAAAGCAAAAGTGGCTCACCAGGACTCGGAGCTACCAAAGTTGGTAGAGTGGTGGGGAGCTTCTTCAGCTCTTGGAATGCCTTTTCTGCTTCTTCAGACCATTTGAATAGTCTGAACTTCCTCAATAGTTTGAAGAAGTGTAGCGCCCGTTCCGCCGGTCCTGAGATGAACCGGCTGAGGGTAGCTAGACACGAAGCTAGCTTCTAGACATCCTTGATGCAAGCTGGTGGCCGCATGTCTTCAATAGCTTTATTCTTCGCCGGATTCGCCTCTATTCCTCGGTGGTTCACCAAGAATCCAAGAAGCTTTCCGGAGCTAACCCCAAAGACACACTTGTCTAGGTTCAGCTTTGTGCGTGTAATTCGCAACTTATCAAAGACAGCTTGCAAGGTGTTAAGAAATGACTCCTTGTTCTTGATCTTGACGTCAATGTCATCGACGTACACTTCCACTAAATCTCTAATGAGTTCTCCAAAAGTTTTGTACATAGCTCGTACAAACATTGAAGTGGCGTTTTTGAGACCGAATGGCATGGCAGTGTAACAGTATAATCCATCTACTGTGATGAAGGCGGTATGCTCTTCATCTTCCCTAGACATTCTGTTTTGATGATACCCAGAATATGCGTCTAGGAAACACAGTAATTCACACCCGAAGTTGGAATCCACTATCTGATCTATCTAGGTAGTGGAAATGGATCCTTTGCGCATGCCTTATTCAGTGTTGTGTAGTCGATACACATCCGAAGCTTCCCGCCGGCCTTGGGTACAACGACTGGGTTTGCTAGCCATTTTGGGTGGAAGACTTCCCGGATGAATCCATCTTCGAGGAACTTCTTCACTTCTTGACGTATGAAGTTATGTCACTCTACTAATTGCTTTCGAGGTTCTGATATACAGGCCGAGCGTCAGGATAAATCTTCAGATTGTGCTCAATCACCTCCCTAGGGATCCCAGGCATTTGTGACGGTTGCTAGGCAAACACGTCCACATTAGCCTGGAGGAAAGTGATGAGCGCGAGTTCCTATTTGTTGTTCAGGCCTCCCGATATACGGGTGGTCTGAGCAGCGTCGGAACCAATTTGGACGACTTTGACGGGAATGTTAATGTCGCCGCTTAGTTGTACATGGGGTGCGGAAGTTGAGCCTCGATGACGAATGCTCGGGGGCTTTGGAACTTGCTCCTTTCCAGATTCTTCCTTCAGTGCTGTAGCAAGCGCGTGGAGTTCTTCTAGAGACGTAACTCCGGCGGTGCAATCTCCGCGGACCCGGAGAATACCTAAGGGTGTTGGCATCTTCAACACCAAGTAGCCATAATGAGTAGCAGCCATGAATTTGTATAAAGCTGGCCTACCCAAGATAGCGTTGAATGGCAAGTTGATCTGTGCCACGTCAAAGACCAACTTCTCAGTCCTGTAGTTCTCCCGAGTTCTGAAGGTTACCAGGAGAGTAATGGCACTGAGTGGGGTTATGGCTCCCGGACCTACTCCTGAGAAAGGTCGGGAAGGGTGAAGATCCGAAGGTTGGAGCTGAAGCTTGACGAAAGCTTCGAAGCTTATGAGGTTCAGCCCCAAACTTCCATCCACCATTACGTGATGGAGCTGGATTTTATTGATGGTCGGGGATACCATAAATGGAAGTTGGCCAGCTCCGATCATGTTCCAAGGGAAGTTTGAAGCATCGAAGGTGATGGCAGTATTCATCCACTTCCGATGAGGCTCCGCCCTGGCGGTGGGAGCTACAGAGGCCATGTCCCGCCGCATTGTCTTGAGGACACGACGGAAAGTGATGTCCCTCGAACCACCAAAGATGGTGTTTAAAGTCTTCCTATGCTCGTGGTCAGAGATGTCGAAGTCATCATCAATGGAGGTGTAAATAGCTTTCAAGACCTTCTTGGGGTCCTGAAAGGCTAACTCCTCTTCAGCCGGAGCTTCGTCGACCTTTTTTTTTCCTTCCCTTTGACAGAAAGGAGCTTCTTCCCGGCACTTGTTATAGCGCTCGACGAGGTTCTGGACCTCTCGGTAGTCTTCCAGGTTGTGCCTGTCTGTCTTGTGTATGGGACACCACATCTTGGAGCTGCCACTGTCTTGAGACGACGACCGAAATTGTTTCTTAGGGCGTGGCCCCCGGCCACCCGGATCAGCGGCAGCTGTAGCAGTGGGTGTGCCGGCCGACGGCTTCTTCTTGCCGTTGGACTTTTTCTTCTTCTTGCCACTCCCGGAGGTAGTGGCTTCATCCTTGGAGGATTTTTAGTTGGCCTGCGGATGCGGTTGGGAGTGCATTTCATGGCCTCGCAACCTTGGTGCACTTGTCTGCCAAGCTTAAGAGTTCCGTGACGCTGGTGACTTCCTTGGTCGGCAGCTTCTCCAGCATTTTGTTATCTCGAACGCCCTGCCTGAATGCTATAATAACATAAGCGCTTTAGATAGAAGGAATGGTATTTCATACCTGGGAGATCATCTGGATGAAGGATCGCAAGGACTCTCCCCCTTTTTGCTTGACAGCAAAAAGATCCAGTTTCGTGCCTGGTCGGGTTGTGACGCCCGGTCCCGAAAAATGAACCAAGCTAACGTATATGTGTGCCCAGGATGTTTCTCACACATACACGAGTGCAATCACAAAAGAGTATACAGAAAATTACCACAAAACAAGATTAATTAACCAAATTTTATTACACAAACCAGATTATCCTCGAATACAAGCTCTAATGAATATTAATGACAAGTTCAACTAATGCAGCGGAAATAAACTAATTAAGCAAACTAAGCAACTATGCAGCATAAGCGACAGGGTATGTATGCGCAGCTCCAATCAACGCCACAGGCAAAGCTGACGGTAGACACGGCCTAGAACTCCGCATTATCGCCATTAAACTCCCAATCCTGACCTACAACTCTTGGGGGGGAAATTGCAAGAGTGAGTACATGTCGTACTCAGCAAGTGTGGAAAGTATGACATGTGGCTGTTTCAAATGACGACAATAATAATGGCAAAGTGCTGAAAAGTACAGTAAAACATTTGAAAAGCAATATATATATTATATGTATGTGAAGTAAGCCCATCATAATCATAAGTAATACCATAATACCAATCTGAATTCACTACCATCATCAATAATTCCATATTTCACCATCGTCCATAACCATATTCAATACCAGAAATTAATCCATAACCATCCATAACCATTACCAAACCATAACCATCTCAAATTCCAATTTCCCTCTAATCATGGAAGTTGTCCAGGTGCTCATAACCGGGAGCACGACTATCATGATAGTTTTATTTGACTGTGCACAATTTGTACCTCTTTACCCACGTGTTCGTGATTTCATCACCTTTCGGCGACTAAGAACCTCCCTTATGCCCATGGACCGTCGGTCACATTACACACTTCCATTGGTGTGTGGCCAAGATATCACAAAATAGCCTTTACAAAGGGATTACTAGCCTATTCAGACCCACTGAGGTTTTACCGGTGGTGATGCCTCCAACTAAGCACATCTTCAACGAAGGGCCCCCTCTTGAGCCATTCGGATCCCAGGGTAGTCCCACCAATCATCAACAAACCCAATCCGACTACCCCTTCCCCGAGCATCCTAAATGGTCCAAATAGCACTGGCAAAGCCCTAATTAATCGGCTACGCTGCACCCATACTTGGCCTCGTGGTGGCACTGTAGTCCTGGCTTATTCTCGTATGAACCGGTCCTTAGATCTAAAGCAAGCAAACCACCATGACATCCAACCCATCCGCATACTAGGCTTGCTTAGATCACCCATTACCATATCAGATTTAACCAGTTCATGTCAACCACAATCTCATTAATACTTAATTAAATTGAGTGGTATAGTTGTTTTCCCATCCCAGTTGATTAAGCGAAGCAAAAATGTAAAAGCTCTTCCTTACTCTCTACCATATATTCCAAGTGACAAGGGTGGGTTACAAAACTAGTAAACTTCCTACCATAGGATTTCCCATCAAATTGACACAAGCATGCACTTTTGCAAACAAAACATTTATTTTAAAAACAGGATCAATATGCTTCAAGGACACTTGCCTTGCTCTTGTTGTTGATCAGGATCAAAGCCTTCAAACTCTTGATGCTGGAGATCCTCCGTGGCACTCTCTAGCGCAAATCCGTCTAATCTACATAATAAACATACAAGACAAGAAACACAATCAAAGAGTGCACAAATATTACTCAATATGACATGACATGCATGATTAATGCAAATGCAAGATAGAACTTGTTAATTGATTGCTTTTAATGATCACTAATTAGTTCTAATAGATTTTAACAAGTTTATACAAGTTTTGAGTTGATTAGATCAAATTTTACAGTCAATTCAACACAATTTAACCAGGAAGATCGGACTAGTCCGCTAGGGACCGAACAAGTCCGCACTTGATGAGATCAGCAGATTAGGGTTTTCTAGATCGACGTGAATTTGGAGATTAGGGGTTGAATTCACGTAAGGAAAAGAGAATAGAAGGTATACCAGGTGTTTAGAACTCCAATGAATCAAGAAACTTGGATGTAGCACTTGGATCTTGATGATCTAGGGTTGGTGATGAACTTGGAGATGAATTGGTGGTGAAGGACGAAACTTGGTGGAGATCTTGATCCTCCTTCGTTTCCTCCTCTTCTTCCTCTTGCTTGGGATCTTCTCCTCCCTCCTTGATGGTGGCTCCCCACGAACTAGGGTTTGGGTGGGTGGAAAAGTGGCAAATAGATGTTAAACCAAGAGGTGGGGCTGTTTATATAAAGATGGAGGCTAGGGTTAGATGGATTTCGAGTTTTGGGATGAGTAGAGGCCGGTGTAGAGTCCCACATGGGCTCTAAAAGAGTTAGGCACGACGTACCTAGGCCCACTTAACGTGAAACCCAAGGAACAAGTCGTAAAACAAAAGATCAACTCGGAGTCGCAAAATATCGGACAAGTCCGGACAGGACCAGACTAGTCCGAAGTCGTCCAGAGAGAAAATCGGACAAGTCTGGCCAAAATCGGACATGTCCGAATTTGAACAGAGAGGAAAAACGAACAAGTCCGATGGAACACCGGACTAGTCCGGAAAAGTCCAGGGACTTAGCAAATTTTCAAGGATTCATGGAATATCGGACTAGTCCACACAAAATCGGACAAGTCTGAAAGTTTCCAGAGCCAAAATTAGACTAGTCCGCAGCAAAAACGGACAAGTCCGTTTTTAGTCAGAGAGAAATTGGACTAGTCCTCAGTAAAATCGGACTAGTCCGCACTTTCCTGCGTTTTAAGTGCAGTTTTGCTCCAAATCAATTTTCAATGCTCCGAATCAATGTTAAACTTGTTCCTCTTTATGTGGGTTAATGTTAAACATGTATATGAGTGTATGTAGGGCATGATGCATGAAAATTAGGGTGTTACAAACCTACCCCCCTAAAAATGAATCTCGCCCTCGAGATTCGACGCAGAAGAGAAGAGATAGGGAAATTCCTTCTTGAGATCATCTTCTAGCTCCCAAGTTGCTTCTTTTTCGGTATGGTGCTTCCATTGAACTTTACACCATCGAATCACCTTGTTCCTTGTGACTCTCTCCTTGGTTCCCAAGATCTTAACCAGTTGCTCGGCATAAGCCAAATCATCCTCTAATTCCAATCCTTCCATTGGCACTTGTTCTTCCGGTACTCTCAAGCACTTCTTGAGCTGGGAAACATGAAACACATCATGTACGTCTGAAAGATGAGCTGGCATCTCCAACTTATATGCTACTTCTCCTCTTTTGTCCAAAATCTTGAATGGTCCAATATAACGAGGTGCGAGCTTGCCTCTTATGTTAAACCTCTTATGACCTCTCATTGGTGACACCTTGAGGTAAACAAAATCTCCTATTTCAAAGGCTAATTTCCTTCTCCTATTATCCGCATAGCCTTTTTGCCTTGATTGGGCAGCCCTCAAATTTTCACGAATTATTTGGACTTGCTTTTCGGCTTCTTGCAACACGTCCGGACCAAATACTTGAGTTTCTCCTGCCTCATTCCAGAATAAAGGTGTCCTACACTTCCTCCCATAAAGCGCTTCATATGGTGACATTTTCAAGCTTGCTTGGTAACTATTGTTGTATGAAAACTCCGCATATGGCAAGCTTTTGTCCCAACTTTTCCCATGCTTTAAATCACAAACTCTTAACATGTCCTCCAAAATCTGATTGGTCCTCTCGTTTTGTCCGTCCATTTGAGGATGATATGCTGAACTAAAATTCAACCTCGTTCCCAAAGCTTCATGCAATTTTTTTCCAAAATCTAGAGGTAAATTGAGAACCTCTATCCGAGACTATCTTCTTAGGGACTCCATGTTGACACACAATATGCTCCATGTATATTTCGGCCAATCGTGCAGCTGTATATTTGGTCTTCATAGGGACAAAATGAGCCGACTTGGTTAGGCGATCCACAATTACCCAAATTGAGTCATACCCGAACTGGGTACGTGGTAACCCAACTATGAAGTCCATACCAATTTCTTCCCACTTCCATTCCGGAATCTTTAATGGTTGTAATAGTCCAGCTGGCCTTTGATGTTCTGCCTTGACTCGTTGACACACATCACACAATGCCACATATTCAGCTATGTCCTTTTTCATGCTATCCCACCAATAGCAAGCCTTCATGTCCTTGTACATCTTCGTACATCCGGGGTGAATCGAGTAAGGCGAGTCATGTGCCTCCTTTAATATTGTCTCCTGAATATGCTTTACATTAGGCACAACGATCCTCTTTCCAAGCCATAAGGTACCATATTCTTCTTCATCAAATCTAAATTCTCTCCCTTCCTCAGTCCTTTCCTTGATTTCCTTGATCTCTTCATCTACGGTTTGGGCCTCTCAAATTTCTTGCTCCAAGGTTGGGTTTAACTCCATCATCTCCGTCTCATTTACAAACCTGAGGTTCAACCGTTCAAACTCCTTACATAACTCAAATGGTAACTCTCGAACCGTGAGTTGATGACTTACTCCTTTTCTACTCAAAGCATCGGCCACTACATTGGCTTTTCCTGGATGATAGTTGATCCCCAAATCATAATCTTTGATGAGCTCCAACCATCTTCATTGCCTTAAGTTCAGATCCGTTTGTGTGAAAATATACTTCAAACTCTTATGATCCGTGTAAATTTCACACCTATATCCAAGAATATAGTGTCTCCAAATCTTCAATGTATGTACCACGGCTGCAAGTTATAAATCATGTGTTGGGTAATTCTGCTCATGTTTCTTCAATTGTCTTGACGCATAGGCGACCACTTGACCTTCTTGCATAAGCACGCATCCAAGTCCTTGTCTTGATGCGTCACAATAAATATCAAAACTCTTGCTTACATCTGACAATACCAAAACTGGGGCTGTTGTTAACCTCTTGTTCAACTCCTCAAAATTGTTTTGACAAGCTTCAGTCCATTGGAATTCCTTTCCCTTTATTAGCAACTCCGTCATAGGCTTGGCTATCTTGGAAAAATCCTTGATAAACCGACGGTAATATCCAGCCATCCCAAGAAAACTCCTTATTTCCTTGACATTTTGCAGCGGCTCCCACTTCAACACGTCTCTCACTTTTTCGGGGTCAACCGATACTCCTCCTCCTAAGATTATATGAACCAAAAATGGCACCTCTCTCAACCAAAATTGGCACTTGTTGAACTTGGCATACAATTGATGCTCCCTCAATTTCTGCAGCGTAAGCCTCAAGTGTTCCTCATGTTCCTTCTCATCCTTCGAGTAGATCATAATATCATCAATAAACACCATAACAAATCTATCCAAGTACTCCATGAAGACCTTATTCATGAGGTACATAAAGTAGGCGGGCGCATTTGTCAATCCAAATGACATCTCGGCGTACTCATAAGATCCATACCGTGTTCTAAAAGCTGTTTTGGGTATGTCCGATGGTCTAATCTTCATTTGAAAGTATCCCAACCTCAAATCAATCTTGGAAAACACACAGGCACCTTTCATCTGATCAAACAAATCCTCTATATGGGGCAAGGTGTACTTGTTCTTGATTGTTACCTCGTTGAGAGCTCGGTAATCCACGCACATCCTTTGGGATCCATCCTTCTTGTCCACAAATAGAACGGGCGCTCCCCTAGGTGAAGAGCTAGGGCGAATAAAACCCTTCTCTAATTGCTCTTGAATTTGCTTCTTGAGCTCCGCTAATTCCATAGGAGGCATCCTATACGGCCTCTTAGCTATAGGTGCAGTTCCAGGTATTAAATCAATAACAAACTCAATGTCCCGATCGGGTGGCATACCTGGCAACTCATCCGGAAAAACATCCAAAAATTCACACACCACCGGAATCTCCTCAATTGCGGCACCGTCCATATGATTCAATTCCAATTGCTTCGGTGCGGTTTGAGATGCTTCAAATTCTATGGTGATCCCTTCTTCATTGGTCAACTTCACCGTCTTCATGGCACACTCAATAACTCCATTGTGCTTCCTCAACCAGTCCATACCAAGTATAATATCCAACCTTTGGGAATCTAAAACAATGAGGTTGGCGGAGAAGTCTACCCCCCTTATTCTAAGGCTTACTTTTGGACATACTATATTTTTCCTCATCTCTCCTCCAGGAGACTTAACCAACAGAGTAAACTTCATATGAGAGATAGGCAAACTATACTTTGCAACATACTTCGATGAAATGAATGAATGCGATGCTCCAAAATCTAATAACATAGTCACGGTGTTGGAGTTGGCGAGAAACATACCAATGACCACATCATCCGCTTGTTGAGCATCCTCCGTAGAGACATGGTTCACGTTGCCACGAGCAAAATTTTGCTGTCCACGGTTCCCTTGTGGCTGTCCTCCATTGGGTCTTGGGTTTTGCCTCAGCGCATTGCTTCCTTGACCACGGCCTGACTTAGGACATTGATGCGCAAAGTGTCCAGCTTCTCCACAAGTATAGCACTTCTTAACCCCACCAGAATTACTGGGACGAGCTTGGTTTTGAGCATTGGCTCCAGGAAAATCAGCACGAGGTGCATAAGGCATTGGAGGCCTAGGTGCTTGCATAACAGGGCGCTGCTGCACAAACTGAGTTGGGCACGGTGCATAACTAGGGCATTGAGCAGGAATAGAGGAGCTGTAATGAGGTGCATTGGGTGGTGCAAGGCGAGGGCGCACATTACTTCCTTGTTGTTGTCCTTGATATGGCGCCTTCCTCTTGATTTCTTGCTCCATCTCACGGATCTTGTTCTCAACCACGATTGCTTTGTCCACAAGCTTCTGGAAATTGACATAATCACAATTAAGCAATTGCACTTGGATCTTATTGTTCAAGCCCCTCATGAACAAGTATTGTTTCCGGCTGTCCCGACTCACATCCTCAGGCGCATACCTTGAGAGTTGAGTGAACTTATTGAGATATTCACTCACGCTTGATCTTCCTTGCCTCAAATTCTCAAATTCTTGCCTCTTCAAGAGCATAACACCTTCCGGCACATGATGAGAACGAAAATTCTCCTTGAATTCGGCCCAAGCAATTCTCTCTCGGTTCCCATGATCATTGCAATAAGAATCCCACCAATCCGCAGCTGCTCCAACTAGTTGATGAGAAGCAAATAGCACCTTCTCCCGGTCACTGCATTGGACAATAGCTAGCTTCTTCTCCACGGACTTGAGCCAATCATCCGCATCCATAGGGTCAGCGGCTTGAGCAAAGGTTGGCGGCCTAGTCCTCATAAACTCTCCCAACCGGTTATGAGGAGGCGAGGGTGGCGGTGGAGGCATGTGGGGCTGATTGTTGATGTTTCCAGCCTGCAACTGTCCCATTGTTTGTATCATGGTCTGCATGAGCTGGTTTTGCATAGCCAAAAGCTGCTCAATGTTGATAGCTCCATGAGCAGGTCCTTGCCCATTGTTGTTCTGAGGTACTCCATTGTTCTCCTCCTCATCATTGCCATCCCTCTGGTTGCGAGTCCTCACCATCTGAAGGAAAGCAATAGGTAAGAATTAGAAAACGTCCCCAAATATATGCATCAAGGGACATGAAGCTAACCAACTAGCTAGCCTACGTTGACATGGCAATGCTAAAGCATCCAAAAATCCTCTATTAAGCACACAAGCAACCAATATATATAGCAAACAACACTTAAAGAAAAAACACATCAATTCCTGAGTGCTCCTATGTGCTCTAAAGTGTCCATTCTATCTAGGCTGCATCCTACGGTCAACCTGTGGCTCTGATACCAATCTGTGACGTCCGGTCCCGAAAAATGAACCAAGCTAACGTATATGTGTGCCCAGGATGTTCATCACACAAATACGAGTGCAATCACAAAAGATTATACAGAAAATTACCACAGAACAAGATTAATTAACCAAATTTTATTACACAAACCAGATTATCCTCAAATACAAGCTCTAATGAATATTAATGAAAAGTTCAACTAATGCAGCGGAAATAAACTAATTAAGCAAACTAAGCAACTGTGCAGCATAAGCGACAGGGTATGTATGCGCAGCTCCAATCAACGCCACAGGCAAAGCTGACGGTAGACACGGCCTAGAACTCCGCATTATCGCCATTAAACTCCCAATCATGACCTGCAACTGTGGGGGGGGGGGAATTACAAGAGTGAGTACATGTCGTACTCAGCAAGTGTGGAAAGTATGACATGTTGATGATTCAAATGACGACAATAATAATGGCAAAGTGCTGAAAAGTACAGTAAAACATTTGAAAAACAATATATATATATATATATTATATGTATGTGAAGTAAGCCCATCATAATCAGAAGTAATACCATAATACCAATCTGAATTCACTACCATCATCAATAATTCCAGATTTCACCATCGTCCATAACCATATTCAATAGCAGAAATTAATCCATAACCATCCATAACCATTACCAAACCATAACCATCTCAAATTCCAATTTCCCTCTAATCATTGAAGTTGTCCAGGTGCTCATAACCGGGAGCACGGCTATCATGATAGTTTTATTTGACTCTGTAGAGTTTGTACCTCTTTACCCACGTGTTCGTGATTTCATCACCTTTCGGCGACTAAGAACCTCCCTTATGCCCATGGCCCGTCGGTCACATAACACACTTCTGTTGGTGTGGGGCCAAGAGATCACAAAATAGCCTTTACAAAGGGATTACAAGCCTATTCAGACCCACTGAGGTTTCACCGGTGGCGATGCCTCCAACTGAGCACATCTTCAACCAAGGGCCCCCTCTTGAGCCATTCGGATCCCAGGGAAGTCCCACCAATCATCAACAAACCCAATCCGACTACCCCTTCCCCAAGCATCCTTAATGGTCCAAATAGCACTGGCAAAGCCCTAATTAATCGGCTACGACGCACCCATACTTGGCCTCGTGGTGGCACTGTAGTCCTGGCTTATTCTCGCATGAACCGGTCCTTAGATCTAAAGCAAGCAAACCACCATGACATCCAACCCATCCGCATACCAGGCTTGCTTAGATCACCCATTACCATATCAGATTTAACCAGTTCATGTCAACCACAATCTCATTAATACTTAATTAAATTGAGTGGTATAGTTGTTTTCCCATCCCAGTTGATTAAGCGAAGCAAAAAGGTAAAAGCTCTTCCCGACTCTCTACCATATATTCCAGGTGACAAGGGTGGTTGACAAAACTAGTAAACTTCCTACCATAGGATTTCCCATCAAATTGACACAAGCATGCAATTTTGCAAACAAAACATTTATTTTAAAAACAGGATCAATATGCTTCAAGGACACTTGCCTTGCTCTTGCTATTGATCAGGATCAAAGCCTTCAAACTCTTGATGCTGGAGATCCTCCGCGGCACTCTCTAGCGCAAATCCGTTTTATCCACATAATAAACATACAAGACAAGAAACACAATCAAAGAGTGCACAAATATTACTCAATATGACATGACATGCATGATTAATGCAAATGCAAGATAGAACTTGTTACTTGATTTCTTTTAATGATCACTAATTAGTTCTAATAGTTTTTAACAAGTTTATACAGGTTTGGAGTTGATTAGATCAAATTTTAGAGTCAATTCAACACAATTTAACCAGGAAGATCGGACTAGTCCGCTAGGGACCGGACAAGTCCGCACTTGACGAGATCCGCAGATTAGGGTTTTCTAGATCGACGTGAATTTGGAGATTAGGGGTTGAATTCACGTAAGGAAAAGAGAATAGAAGGTATACCAGGTGTTTAGAACTCCAATGAATCAAGAAACTTGGAGGTAGCACTTGGATCTTGATGATCTAGGGTTGGTGATGAACTTGGAGATGAATTGGTGGTGAAGGACGAAACTTGGTGGAGATCTTGATCCTCCTTCGTTTCCTCCTCTTCTTCCTCTTGCTTGGGATCTTCTCCTCTCTCCTTGATGGTGGCTCCCCACGAACTAGGGTTTGGGTGGGTGGAAAAGTGGCAAATAGATGTCAAACCAAGAGGTGGGGATGTTTATATAGAGGTGGAGGCTAGGGTTAGATGGATTTCGAGTTTTGGGATGATTAGAGGCCGGTGTAGAGTCCCACATGGGCTCTAAAAGAGTTAGGCACGACGTACGTAGGCCCACTTAACGTGAAACCCAAGGAACAAGTCGTAAAATAAAAGATCAACTCGGAGTCGCGAAATATCGGACAAGTCCGGACAGGACCGGACTAGTCCGAAGTCGTCCAGAGAGAAAATCGGACAAGTCTGGCCAAAAATCGAACAAGTCCAAATTTGAACAGAGAGGAAAAACGGACAAGTCCGCTGGAACACCAGACTAGTCCGGAAAAGTCCAGGGACTTAGCAAATTTTCAAGGATTCATGGAATATCGGACTAGTCCGCACAAAATCGGACAAGTCCGAAAGTTTCCAGAGCCAAAATCAGACTAGTCCGCAGCAAAAACGGACAAGTCCGTTTTTAGTCAGAGAGAAATTGGACTAGTCCTCAGTAAATCGGACTAGTCCGCACTTTCCTGCGTTTTAAGTGCGGTTTTGCTCCAAATCAATTTTAAATGCTCCGAATCAATGTTAAACTTGTTCCTCTTTATGTGGGTTAATGTTAAACATGTATATGAGTGTATGTAGGGCATGATGCATGAAAATGAGGGTGTTACAGTCGGGTGTATGAGCTCCCGAAATTGGCGGTGAACTGTTAGCACAACTCCGCCCAACTATTGATAGAGTCAGGAGGAAGGCTCATGAACCAAGACTTGGCGGTCCCAGTCAAAGCCACAGGGAAATAATTATCCATCACGGCCTCATTTCCCCCAGCCGCAAGGATAGCGGTGGAGTAGATTTGAAGAAATTCGGCGGGGTTAACAGTCCCGTTAAATTTCTTCGGCAAGTGAGGCTGGAACTTCTGCCGCCATCTGACCATGCGTAGGTGCATGGCCAAGGCAGAATAGCCTCCTCCTACTCCCTCAGGAACAGGGCTGTCCTGAGCCTCTCGCCTCTCGCGAGCACGCTCAATGTGGGAGCGGCCGTCCTGTTGCCGGTAATGACGATCGAGCTCCGCTCGGAGGTCGTGAGTCGAAAGCCTTGTTACCGTGTGAGTACATCGCGCCCCGGATGGCAGCGACATCGCCTGTTGAGATGCAGCATGCCTCCTGTGCTGCGAAGCTTGCGGACCGATTCTACCCAACAAAGTCCGATGCTGTGATGGGGCTCGCCCCGAGGGGGGAGGACCTTGATTGCTAATGCCATCAGCTGCTGCTGTGACCAGATGATTCACATCAGCTCTCCACTACTCCATTGCACCCTGGGGTGCTCCTGGAGGTGGTGGACGTTGGAGAAGAGCATGTGCAGCAATAAGCGCGTGTTTGGGGTTGTTGTTCGTCGATGTAGTGATCGACGCAGATGCCCCATCTCGATGTCCGGGTTGATTCACCGGAGCGGACAGTGGCGGCAGTGGTATGACTCCTGCTGCATGTTGGAGGGATTGCCTCCAGCAGATTGCTTAGCGTGGTTACCGTCGGATGATGGGCGCCATGCTCAGCGTGGTTACCGTTGTCATACACCCGACCAGGCACGCCTTCCTCCTGACATCGATCGCAAGGACTCTCCCCCTTTTTGCTTGACAGCAAAAAGATCCAGTTCCGTGCCTGGTCGGGTGTATGAGCTCCCAAAATTGGCGGTGAACTATTGGCACAACTCCGCCCAACTGTTGATGGAGTGAGAAGGAAGGCTCATGATCCAAGACCTGGCAGTCCCAGTCAAATCCACAGGGAAATAATTGGCCATCACGGCCACATTTCCCCCAACTGCAAGGATAGCGGTGGAGTAGATTTGAAGAAATTCGGCGGGGTTAACAGTCCCATCAAATTTCATCGACAAGTGAGGCCGGAACTTCTGCCGCCATCTGACCATGCGTAGGTGCATGGCCAAGGAAAAACAGCCTCCTCCTACTCCCTCAGGAATAGGGCTGTCCCAAGCCTCTCGCCTCTCGTGAGCACGCTCAATGTCGGCGCGACAGTCCTATTGCCGGTAACCACGATCGAGCTCCGCCTGGAGGTCGTGAGTCGAAAGTCTTGTTACCGTGTGAGTACGTCGCACCCCGGAAGGCAGCGACGTCTCCTGTTGAGATGTAGCATGCCTCCTGTGCTACGAAGCTTGCGGACCGAGTCTACCCAACATAGTCCGATGATGTGATGGGGCCCGCCCCGAGGGGGAGGACCTTGATTGCTGATGCCATCAGTTGCTGCTGCGACCAGATGATCCACATCAGCTCTCCACTGCTCCATTGCACCCTGTGGTGCTCCTGGAGGTGGTGGACGTTGGAGAAGAGAACGCGCAGCAATAAGCGCGTGTTTGGGGTTGTTTTTCGTCGATGCAGTGATCGACGCAGATGCCCCATCTCGATGTCCAGGTTGATTCACCGGAGCGGACGGTGGCGGCAGTGGTATGACTCCTGCTGCATGTTGGAGGGATTGCCTCCAGCAGATTGCTCAGCATGGTTACTATCGGATGATCCGGCAGCAGAATTCACCATCTTGGAACCTCAGGCAGCGCCCCTTCCTAGCACGCCAAATGTCAGAGTCTGGTTCTGGCAATTCTCCCGGCACTACTGTTAGTAGCCCGCGGAGTTTCTTAGTTCGGTTAGTGCGTGCAAAGATTCAAAATAAGATAGTGACTTGACACAAGGATTTACGTGGTTCGGGCCGCCTGAGCATAATACCCTACTTCACGAGTGTGTTGTTGTTGTTGTATTGAGTGTATGAGCGTGTGAGAGCCTGAGCTAGAGAGGGATCGAGAGCCAGAGTCAGCGTCTAGAGCCTCTAGCAAGCCTGGAGTCCCCCCCTGTGTATCGCTTGGCCAATCCTTTTATAGTACAAGGGCTGGCCGTTACATCATTAGCTTGGCCCGACATGTGGCCCTGCCGGTTACTGATGTCTAATACACAATTTAATGTGCTTAATTCCCCTTAATAGCGTGGTAACGCGCCTTAATGGTGGCGTTACTAGTATTAAGGGTCCTCTAATTGTGTGTCATTAAGATAGTATTAATGACACATAATCAGTTCTTGAAGCCTTAAATGTCCCTTGAAGGTCTGAGCCGTTGGAGGTCCACCAATCTGCCTGTTGAGGTTGAAGGTCTGGCGGTTGGACGCGTGGCAGCTTTGGAGCTTACAGTCTTGGACGAGTAGATCTGGTGCTATGGTACACGTGTCGATATCGGAGCTTCTCTCTGTCGGGGGTTAGGTCCGGGGGTGCCACACAGGTATCCAGTCCTGAGCATTCCCATCTAGGGATTGGAGCTACGGTTTTATGATACACGTGGCAGCACTGGGACTAAGCATATGAGAAAGGCAGGTCTGATTACGAGCAACACGTGGGGCCTTTGGAGGTCTTCAACTCAGATATGTGGAGTTCTGTTGCACTCTTTGCAGTTCCAAGGAGTATCCGGTACGCAGGGTACCGACAGTCACCTTTTCAATTTCAACTGTTATACAGTTGCTACAGATTTATGTGAGTTCTTAGTGAGTTAAGCAAAAGTATCTGGAGGTCATACTGTAGTAAAGCCTTAACTGATTATTAAACTTACTTAATGAAATAATTATGCCATGTTTTTGGGATTGCTTCTCCTTAAGTGTGACACAAGGAAGAATAGTTTCCTTTTCGTGATCCACATTTCTTTTGGGGGAGTATGAACAAGTGGTCAAAGCTATTTTACTTGCGTGGCTGATAACTCCTTACTAACGTGTGTGTGCACACCATGTTTTCGTAAGTGGAAAACTTTAGCAAAGCAGTTTTGTTCGTCTCAATTTACCTTGTTAACGGGGGCTAGTTACTGCTAACACAAAAGGTAATGAGGATGAATAATTTCACCATCTTTTCCATTTGTCAATGACGGCATGTCTCAAGGGTATGAGACCATCGTTGCACTTCACCTTTCCGATAGAAGTTCAAAGGGATCTTCCGAGCTCCTAGACCAGAACTTAAGGGGGGGGGGGGGGGGGGGGGAGGAGTGCCCTCCATTTAACCTTGGTGTTTGACTATCAAACCTCATTTGTACTGGAGGACGTCAACGCCAAAGTGGCGATGGAGAATCTTGTTTTCGGGTGGGCAAAGTCGGGATACCTCACTGACTCACCTTTGAGCATAATAGTAGCTTTGGCCTCTTTATCGTTTCGAGAAAACAGCTAGTATGATCACCATCAGAGTTTGCTGCAGCAAAAGTCAGATAAGAGTATTGATTTGGATGGTAAGGTCATCACAACAGTACGCACATGCACTACAGGAATATCGATCAATTACGTCAGACAGGGTCGACGTAATTAAGGCTTAAACCGATGTAAGTTACTTAATTATGTTGGTTTTACCTTAATTACGTCAGTGGTCGGCTGACGAAGCGGATTGGACGTAATTAAGGTAACTTACGCCAGCCACCGACATTAGTTACTTAATTACGTCGGTCTGCAGCAACCGACATAAGTTACATACTGGGATGGGCCGCGGGCTGGGCCGGAGTTCTTACGTCGGCCACAGCGGGCCAACTTAAGTTAAGTGGTATAACTTACGTCGGTTGAACATCACCGACGTAAGTTAAGTGATTTAACTTACGTCGGTCAGGATAGATCGACGTAAGTTAAACTAGGCTAACTTACGTTAGCACGACCATAGCCGACGTAAGTTAAGTTTTCGAATTTTTAAAAAAAAACAAACTGACTACCTCGCTCGATGGCGAGAACATAGAATAGATACAAAGATAATATACTTAACATATACACAGCAAAACAGTTGCAAATTAAGTTCCAAAACATTAACAACAATAAAACATCCACCGGGCTACACGCTAGCCCCTCCACTGCCTCCGTGATCTTCTCGGGGCGTTCCCGAACATTGCAAAAGAAACACAATCACTAGTAAGCATCAATGTCAACTCAGTGACAACATCAGAGTCCAAGAACATCAGTGATAATTGTTATAGTTGGATTGCTTCACATTAAGTGGTCTTCGGTATTGCAGACAAAGAAGGAAGCATGTTGTAGCATCAAATGAAGTAATGTTGCATATATAAATAGCAAACTAGCGGGTATCAGAGTTGGATACTATAGGTAACAGGTCAAGCTTATGAACCACTAACCCTTTGTTAACTGGAAGATTTGACAACTTATTAACTATATACTAATCAAATAATAATAATAACATTGCATGTCATTAATGAAAAAAATGGCTTGCTCTCACTCCTGCTACTCCGTGCCCCGCGCCTCCACCACCTCCACTACCTCCCCTTGCTCGCCGCCATGGACGTGCTGATAGCCTTTAGCGCTGCTGGGGATCGGTCGACTTGCTCAACATGGGTGAGGATCGACCCCTGCCGACCAGTGGTGAATGGGATCTTCGTCCTGGCGAGATATTCCAACAAGAAGTTCACTGCCAGCTCTGCACCACGGTTCATCACCTGGGGTCTTCACCGAAGGGTTCCTTCCTCATGATTGCAGCCTTTCGAAGGTACACTTTTCGTCTCTCGGAGAGTGCAGTTGGATGGGCTCTTTGCTCGGTGCTGGGTGGTTCATCTTGGGATTTTCATGTCCAACAACTGCAAGAGCGTTCGTTTCGCTTCTCCGTGGCGAGCAAGCAAGTGGGACTGCTGATCAATGCAAAGCGGAGGATCACCACATAAACCTTTGATGTGTACTTTCATCTATGGCGCACGGGTAGACCGGATTGGATCTCTGAATATAAGAAGTGGGAGCAGGAACAGAAGGAAAGCTGGACATTGGTCTCACGCAAGAAGCCAGCAAACAGGTGGGTCTCCTTCGCCTCCCCAATCCGGCAAGGTTCTCCAGCAAAAAATGCAACCCCAACAGTAAAAGGGTTGTGGTTTGGAAAATTTTTCTGCAATCTTCTTCAAGCCCCAACAAGTGCTGCCGGACTCTGCTTTCCGGATAATCGGAAGATCGTCGGAGTTCATTCATCGACCACCACGAACGAAGGTACGTGGCGTGATAAACAATACAACATTTTGAATTTTCGGGTGGACAAAGGGAAGTCTGGTCCCACTCCATTCATGTATAACTGGCCTCCGGTGCAATGGAGCGCCAACAACCCGGCGCATGCCCCTGATGCGACCGCTCTATGCAGTAGCCACCCTAGGCTTAGCTCTACTAAGTGGGAGGTCGGCGAGTGTTCTCGCCCGAAGGGAGATAGAGCTCCAAAGGCCACAGTCTCGCAAGGTCCCGAGGGAACTCTTTGTTGACAAGACAGCGATCAGAGCAGGGAGCTGAGGTGGCCAAGTGATCATGGCACTTGGTAGTATGATGGGAAACACTGCTATAAATGCCTCATCCCATTTCATCTGAAATTCCAATGCCGCAATGAGATACGGTGTAATCTTTTCTTTAGATATGGGCATAGATGGAACTGCCTCTCGGCTGCCAGAGTTCCTCGAGTTTGGCGCAAGAGAAGCACGCTCCCCATTAAGGCCTCTGGCCTTTCCACGGAACCGTCATCCGCCATCATCATTCACAAACACAACCCCCCCCCTCAACTTCTCCTCTGCCGCTCCTCCTTCCTGGATCCTCCGCATCCTGCACTCCACATCTGTCTCCACCGCTCTTTCGCCGGCCAACTCTCTTAGCCTCATGGCCAACTTCCCGGTTGATCCCTCGAGGTTCCTGGCCAATCAACACTTCGACTTCAACGACGGAGGCCCAAACCGGCTGCCAAGGATGGTGGTGCACCTTCCTGGTCACCATCACCCGGCTCACGAAGAATTTGCTGTGGCAGTGGACGCTGAGCGCGTGCAGCAAGAAGATCAGTACGAGGAATTCAGGCTACGGATCCGGAACTTCCTTCTGCAAGACATGGGTATCACCGTTACTCACTCTTGTCTCACCCCACTGGGCATAACTCTTTTTGCATTCCAGACCAGCTTGTTTATAGACTTACTTGTGATGAGAGAGCCAATAGTGGTAGATGGCGTCCGTGTGTCCTTCATCAGGCACGACTTTGGCAGAAACCGCCGGACTCATGAGTTTGGTCGTGTTGGTTGGTTTATGATCTTGGGCTTCCCACTGGACTACAGGACAGTTGAAACTATTGAGCTAGCAGTTTTTGGTTTTGGCAAGTTACTTAAGTGGCAGACAAGCCCGAGGACCCTGGGCTTCATCTTGGTCAAATGTCTCTACACGAATGCAAGGCTCGTCCCCAGAAGTTTAGTCCTGCGTCAAGGCACCAGGGATGGGGTCGTGTGCTCCTGGTCTTGCCCGTTGTACATTCTCAACTGGATTGCCCCGAATGGATTTGGGGAAGCTGATGGCTGGGGGGGCATCCCCCCGGAAGATGACCTGCCACTGAATGGCGACCCTCATCCTCTTCAAGAACCACCGGAGGAACAGCCGGAAGATGATGAGTAATGGTCGGCGCCTGATGAACAGCACTAGCAGCAGGCCAACGATGGCTAGGAACCATGGGGGCCGCCACCGCCCCCACCGCACCATGAGATGGACGTTCTCTCTGACGCCCCAACTCAAGAGGAAGCTTCAAGCGCCGTGAACACGACTGAACCGGCTATCAGAGCCCCAAGGATGGAGCAACGAAACTTCCCACTGGTCAACTCGGAGGATGTTACGCAGCAACCAGACTGGTTCCCCCCTGGACTCGGTAGGGCTGAGAAAAATGTTCTAGGTGGCCTTCCCAAACTCCCCCTCTGCGTGGTGGAACATCTAGTTCAATGAACCCAATGGGCAAGGGGGATCCAATAAAGTCATCACCATGTCGCTCTCTAACTCCGCTGATCAGCAGTCAATGGAGCAGAGTTCTGGCCACCCCTCAGTGATCATCAAAGATATCACTGCCGAGCCCATCGCTGCTGCAGATAAGATAAAAGGAAAGCAAAGCAAGGCCCTAACATCGGCAGTAGCGGAGATTGTTGGACCCTCTTACTCCAACAGATCACTGGAACCCAGCAAACTAAGGAGGAGCCCTCGGCTCTAAATGCTCATGCAGGGACATTGGTCCACGCCTCCACCTGCTCAGAAGAACGGCCCTGATGCTGGTACATTTGAGGATACGCCGGCACTCAATCTCTTTCCAGGTCCAATCAAATTCCCCAGTCTTGACTCTCTTGACTCCTGTCGTCCCTACTCTGAACTCTCCACTGATGTGCTGCAGGCGACGGCGGTAAACGAGTGCGGCGTTCCCCCTGAGGTGGCGCGCCGGATGATGTCCCTCCCGGAGCTGAATGATGATGTCGTACATCAAGCTTGACTAGCTGGGAGTGGAAGGAACCGGGCACAATGTGGACTGCTATGTTGCTAATGGGTTCGTCTTTTGGGAAACTGCTATTTGGAATTGTAGGGTGGTTGTATTAAACAGTACTGGTTGTTGTTTTGTGGTGTGCTCTGTTGAGAACATGCGCGGTTGGGAACATTTCTGCATTTTGATCGGCCGGTGGCCGGAACCTCAGCTTATGGCAGTTAGACTATTCTGGAGCCTGTTGGCTGTGACCTATTTCTATGCTGCTTGGCTCATCTGTCTGTCTGATTACTGGTTTGTTCGTTGGCCCTCGTTGCACACTGATCTTAGTTTCATAGGACACATCCTCATTCACTCGGTCAGGACTACTTCTCGGACTGCCCTGTCATACCTGACTATTATTTATGGCGCACAACATAAACCGTAACTGGAATGTCTTTAACTGGAACATTCGTGGTCTTAATAACACGGCTAAGCAACAAGCAGTCAGGTCCAAAATAGAGGAGGTCCAGGAGTGCAATATCTTCTGTATACAAGAGACCAAAATGGAACATATTGGCATTTCTTTCCTTAAATGACTGGCACCTAGAAGATTCAATAAATTCATCTTTGCACCATCCAGGGGTGCCTCGGGAGGTATTCTGGTAGCTTGGAATGACAGCTTACTTCAGGGGGAAGCTGTGGATATCAGGGACTTTGCCATATTCATGCGGTTCACATCCCGACTGAATGGGGTAGTCTGGCACCTGATCTCAGTCTATGGACCTTGTTAGGGACCTCGTCGGCAGGAGTTCACTGACTGGCTATGGAATCTCTCATTGCAATCGCAAGATCTATGCATGATATTGGGGGACTTCAACTTTTATCGCCACGTCAGTGACTGCAACCACGCGGGAGTGAATATAGGGGACATGCAGATGTTCAATGACATCATCCAACACTTGGGACTTATTGAAATCCCTCTCCAAGGTAGGAATTACACTTGGAGCAACATGCAACAATCGCCTCTGCTGGAACAACTGGATTGGTGCTTTACCTCAGCGCAATGGTCCCTATCATTTCCCTCACTTTGGCCAATGGCCAGGGACACATCAGACCATGTCCCACTAGTAGCTCAGATATGCACCACCATACCTAAATAAAAATGCTTCCGTTTTGAAAACTACTGGCTCAGACATCCACAATTTCTCACCATTGTCAAGGACTCGTGGGACCAGCCTCTGTCAATAGTTGGTAGTGCAAGGAGAGTTTCTGCTAAATTAAAACGTCTGAGATACAAGCTACGCAAGTGGAGCAGATCACTAGGTGGGCTGAAAAAACTGATCAAACGATGCAATGAAGTTATTATGATCATGGACACAATGGAAGAGCAGAGGACACTATACTTGCAGGAAAGTTGTTTCAGAAACATGATCAAACATCAGCTTACTCAGCTCTTAAAGCAACAGAATGACTACTGGAGACAACGTTATACAGATCGTTGGGCCATGTTTGGTGATGAGCCAACAAAATTCTTCTTGGCTGCAGCAACAGAAAGATACAGGAGAAACAATATATCAGTCATTCAAGATGACCATGGAGTAGAGCTACTGGATCATGGGCACAAAGCCTCAACCCTTTGGAAGGAATTTTCGGAAAGGTTAGGGCAATCTGCCCCGACTCAACAATGGCCACAAATCCACCATTGGGTGCTGCCTAGACAACATCTACATATATTATGCAGCCCGGTCACCAGGGAGGAAATTGATGCCACACTCAAAAACATGCCAATCGACAAAGCCCCAGGTCCAGATGGGTTCAACACAAAATTCTTTCAGGCATGCTGGAACATCATTAAGGAAGACATTTATCTGTTGTGCTCGGACTTCTTTAATGGCAACATCAATATCCAGCCCCTAAATAGTTCCTTAATCACTCTCATCCCGAAGATCAATAATCCCCACAGAGTTACAGATTACAGGCCCATATCAATGCTGAACTCCACTATCAAACTGATCACTAAGATACTCTCAGTTAGACTGCAGGAAGTCATCCCAACCATTATCCACAAAAATCAATATGGTTTCATCAAAAAAAGAACCATCCAGGACTACATGGCTTGGGTCTATGAGTACCTTTATCAATGCAAAAAAACCAACACTGGTGTCATAGTACTCAAACTAGACTTCAAAAAAGCCTTTGACAAGGTGGAACATGACTTCATTATACACATGCTGAGAGTTTTGGGTTTTCCTGAACAGTGGATCACATGGGTAACAGATATTCTATCTACTGCCACCTCCTCAATTCTTCTCAATGGAGTGCCAGGTAAGACTTTTCACTGCAGAAGAGGTGTTCGGCAGGGGGACCCGTTATCCCCCCTGCTATTTATACTGGCAGCAGATCTTCTACAAATTTTAATCAACAAAGCAGTGGAGTTGGGACTTCTATCATTGCCACTGCATCAAGAAATGAACGAGGACTTCCCGGTAGTACAATATGCAGATGATAGTATTCTAATCCTCAAAGCCAACCAGAGACATCTCTTCTTTCTGAAAAACATACTACAATCCTTCGGGGGAGCTACAGAGCTGAGAGTGAACTGGGTAAAATCAAGTTTAACACCAATAAACACTGATGAAGAGGAGGCCACAATTCTAGCAGCCACACTGGGTTGCACTATTGGCTCATTCCCATTTACTTACTTAGGTCTGCCGATGAGCCTCCACAGACCCAAAGCAGATGCCTTTGAAGGGCTTGTCTTAAGGGTGCAAAAAACGCTAACTGGAGCAGCAACATGGTTGTCAATGGATGGCCAATGCACACTTATCAACAGCATTCTGTCCGCCATCCCAATTTATGCGATGTGTACCATCAAATTGAGATAGTCAGTCATTCAAGCTATTGACAAAGCTAGGAAACAATGCTTATGGAGAGGCTCGGACATCGCTGGCAAAGGCTAATGTCCCAATACTACTTCGCAAAAAGAACCAACATCTCAATGTCCCAATGCCTCAGCAACTCAGACCATAGCAATCACTTTTTTCAACCACTGTCGGAGGAAGCACTGTTGGAACTGGCCAATCTGGAAGCCATACTGGAGGAAATTTCACACAGGGAAGCTTCACAGGATGAGTGGACTCCAATCGGGGGAACAAGAAATTTCAGCTCCAAGCTTATTTACAACAACTATTACAAACACATCAACCCACCAACACCCTTTAGCTGGATTTGGGCCTCAAAGGTGCTGAAGAAAATAAAGATCTTCATGTGGCTGATGTTTGGGGACAAGCTCAACTCACACAACCTCCTGAAGAGAAGAAACATCAAGATTGACGGGAACGACTACACTTGTGTACTCTATGCTGACAATGTCGAGGAACTCACGTACCATCTCTTCTTTAACTGCTCCTTCAGCATGGCATGCTGGAGTGTCCTTGGGATTCACTGGGACCACGACATCCCCTTTTTTCGTACCTTGCAAAAAGCCAATCTTAGCTGGGGTCGTAGCGCCTTCATGGAAACCTTCTCCATAGCGGCCTGGGAGATCTGGATTGCTCGTAACAATGTCATTTTCGGAAACTCTACTCCCTTTGTAAATGCTTGGAAACGATCCTTCATTGCTTCTACAAGGCTTCAGGCCTGCCGTTTTAAGCCCGAGGATAGGGCTAGTGTGCTCGTGTGGCTTCAGGGTTTGTAAAGGACGTTCCTCCCTCTGAAACACCTAGTCAAGCTCTGTTGAGCTACTGTAAATCACTGTTTCCTTGTCTCTTTTAATATATGTTTTATGGCTACCGGGGTTCTCCCTTGCAGTTTTTCACCGGTAAAAAAAAACTATATACTAATCATTTTTGCCATGGTCAAAAACTATTAAAGCTTGATTACACTTAACTTCCTCACCACTATAGGAATCAATATCTGACAAGTCATCAAGATCTACCTCTATGTTCTACCTCCTTATCTCTCTGTGTAAAATACTAAAATGGATACAACAGTATTAAAGAGAGAGTTTATCACCTGCTCCGGTGTCTGCTGCGGGGAAGCGTAGGAATCTCAACATCCTGACCGTTGTGTCGAGCAAGAGCCTGCCATTGCAAAATATTAGAAGATATAAGTTATTGAAGTGCTGTGAAATTTAACTATGGTACTTTAAATTACTTACCGCTGCTTGCATCTGGGCCATCATTAAGGTCGTCCTCTGCTGCTCCTTCCATGCCTCCGCTCTCGTCCTCTCCAGCTCTGCCTGGGTTTGCGTCAACGTCTCCTTCATGGCCTAGAGCTCTAGCTGGGTCTGCGAGAGACGAGCACTGGTCCCAACGGACGAAGCCTGCGACGATGAAGCGCCTCTCAAAGGTTGCATCGACCTCGAGTCGACAACTCCATCAAAAATAGCAAACCTTCAAAAGAATGAAAACACTAAGTCGAAGAAGATTAATCGAAAAAGAAATGAAACACATGAACAACTCACCGTTTGTGGGCCTTCCCGCCTCCGCTTGCGTACACGGCTTGGGGGTCGATCGCGTGCTTTCCCAATCGTAATCCGCACCGTGTATCTTCGCGACCTCCTGGGCGTACTTTGCCTACAAAACAAATAAATCTGGTAAGCATGTCAATAATAGTATTAGTTATAATGAAATTGATGAATTTCAAAAACTTACCAGTCGGTCGGCTGTGACCTGACTACACTGCCCTGGCTGAGAAGGGTCACTTCCCTTGTGACCTCTCTTCCAAACTTGGGTCGGGGTCGGCTCCTGACCCATCTCTCGCTCGTGTACAGCCGTGTTAGTGAGATAAATATATTAGGAACACATAAATAAATTGAAAAGGTACTTACCATGCGTTTAGCCAAACGCAAGTAGCCGTCGCCGCCATAGTTGTGCTTGCCCTCGGACCCCATGCGACACTGTCTAGCCTTTGTGGACTTATTGATGAATGTGTCACT
Organism: Tuctoria greenei; assembly: GCA_036927565.1. Lineage (NCBI taxonomy): Eukaryota > Viridiplantae > Streptophyta > Magnoliopsida > Poales > Poaceae > Tuctoria > Tuctoria greenei. Next base: position 125,642,033 of record JAYESD010000006.1, read on the forward strand.
AGCCCAGTACTGACAGAGAGCTAAGTACGCCTCGATGTTACCCTGTAACCAGGAAATACTAACCTGCACATATTTCATTTTTCATCAACGCAGTTAACATACGTAGATATTGTAAATATTTAACAATATTAAAAACTTACCTCTGCGTACTGCTCCTCTGTCAAGTATGAGTCGAAGTCCTTCCTAAATAGACCCTGTCGGTGTTTGGATCCAGCATATCTCCCGATACTACTGTTGGTAGATCGCGGAGTTGTAGTTCCATAATGGGAGCGCAGAGATTCAAGAAGGTGAATGACAAGTGGACACAAAGATTTACGTGGTTCGGGCCGCCTGAGCGTAATACCCTACTCCACGGGGTGTGGTGGTGTTGTATTGAGCGTGTGAGCCTAGAAGAAGCTCCAGAAGAAGAAGCTCGCCTAGGTCAGGGAGTCCAGAAGCTATCTGGAGAGGTCCCTTGTGTATCGTTGACCGGTCCTTTTATAGTACAAGGACTGGTCGTTACTCCATTAGCCTGACCCGACATGTGGCCCCGGCGGTTACACATGCTTGATACACAATTAATGATGTTAATTACCCTTAATAGCCCGGTAACGAGCCTTAATAGTGCCGTTAGCGGTATTAAGGGCCATCCGATCGTGTGTCATTAATATGGCATTAATGATACTTAATCGGGTCTTGAAGTCTTTGATTGCTCCTTGAAGGTACAGAGTCGTTGGGGGTCCACCAGTCTGATTGTTGAAGTTGAAGGTCTGGCGGTTCGGCCACGTGGCAGCTCCGGAGTTTACCGTCGTGGACGGGTAGGTCCGGTGCTGTTAGACACGTGTCAGCACTGGAGCTTCACTCTGTCTGGGGTTAGGTCCGGGGATGCCATACCGGTATCTAGTTCGGAGCTTTCCCATGTGTGGGTGATAGCTCCGGTCTTATGATACACGTGGCGGCCCTGGGACTAACCATGTCAGAGAAGCAGGTCCGGTTACGCCTAAAATGTGGGCTCTTCGGAGGTCTTCAAATCTGGTAGATGGAGTTTACTTGTGATCTTTGCAATCCCAAGGGGTATCCGGTACGTAGGGTACCGATAGTGGCCCCCTGGGCCCACCTCCGGGAGAGACCTTTGGATGAAGTCATTCTACCGGAGGTGGGTCCATTCTTTGGTTTTTGAGCCGTGTCTTCAAGGGTCTTCGGATGTGCCGTTGGCAGTAGTTCGCAGTTAAACCACCGCCGCGTGGCATATCCTTGAGGCGGCAGGTAAGATCTTAGTGTGCGTATCTCACGCGATTGAAGGTCGCCGGTTCCCAATATGAAAATCGTATCAGTTTCACGCGCCCTGTCAGGCCGCCGCCTTCGGGTTTCCCGCCTTTCGTGATCACAACCGTTCACCTGGGGTAAGGACCTCGACTTGATCATCGGGGTGGCCCTGGGCCCCTTTGTCATTGGCAGGGTGAGGTTTTTGAATGGTATCGTGCTCCTCCACGGTTTCCATCCAAGCATTGCGGGGGCTTACTTAAGAAGGAAAGCACGCACCATTTGGGGTTCTTTACGCCTTTCATTCGAACTTGCGCTCAAATCCTCAAACTTTCGATTGCTTTTCCTCTCTTGCCTCGCTGTGCCGTGATGGAGTTGGGTCTTTGTCAGAGCCGACTGAAGACTGACGGTGATTTGTAGAAGGTCCGGGCCCTCATGGGGTGGTCCCCTGACTTTAGTGAAGGACTGATCCCACCATTCTCCTCTTTCTTCTTGATGCTGTTAGACTTCTATGTTCTGTAGCTGTACCACCTTGGCCCCCACTCCATTCTATTAGCGTCGATCATTGTCCACTTCTGCGAGATGTGGGTGGGCATTCCCCCCTGCGTTGAGCTCTTTCGCACCTTCTTTACTGTCCAGACCACTGGCAAGAGTGACGAGTACCTTGGCTTTTATTATTTTGTGAAGCGCAAGAAGTGCCCGTACAAGTACTTGCGGTCGTTCCCTTCTGGGAAGTGGGATGACTGGAAGAAGGATTGGATCGTCATCAGGGTGGAGGATCACGAGAAGCTGGAGTTGCCGGAAGGCCTCCCCAATGTCGACACTACAGTTTGGAGCGAAGCTCCGGTGTTATCGGACGCCTTCAACCCTGCTCTGACCAGGATCCGCCTGGGCTCTCAACAGTGTGCTGGACGATGACTGGATTGAGACCGGTTTGAAGTCCAACATGGAGGGTGCAACTTTGGAGTTTCACCTCAAGAAGTTTCAGCACGGCATCGACGTCGAAGGTGACGACTTGACTCCACCAGCAGCTTTTCTCCCTCTGAACATGGAGGCGGAGTTCAACAGGGAGCTCCAGTGAACAATGCGGGTGCTTGACGACCTTGGTGTCGTTGAGAGGCATTCGATCACCGGGTTGGCGATCTCCAGAGTTTCTGAGGGCGGTCCATCTTTCGTCCCGGAACAGAGAGTTGAAGTCGTGGACAAAGGCAAAGAGTTGGCCGAGCCCTCCAGCCGCAAGAGGAAGCTGAAGCATGCCGACGGGAGGTCCGTCAGGCCTGCTCCTTCTGCAACGACTCCTTCTCCCCAGAGGGGGAGGTCTTCAACGGCGGCATCTAGTCAAGCAGCGGCATCTTCCCGGTCGAGGGGGGCCTCGACCAAGGCAACACTGATAGCAGCAGCAAGCTCCGGGGGAGCTTCCGGGACTACCACGCCAGTGGCAGCTGGGGCCAGTTCGGAGCGTCCGGAAAAGAGGTTCCATGCTAACTGGTGCGGAAGCCTTCCAAGGTAATTATTGATTTTTTACCTCAGTCAGTTGTTTTATTGTTATAACTGTATTTTCAGTTTCTTCGTCCTTCATCCACAGCGTGCCTAAGAAAAGGGCTGAAGCTTCGGTTCCTGCAGCAGTAGTTGAGGCTGTGCAGGTCGAAGCTCTGGCTCCAATTCCAGCGCCACCCCAAGAGGTGGCTGAGGTTGCGGCAGCTCCGGCGCCGACTGTTGTGGTCTTGGACCTCGACTCGTCCCGAGAAGCTCTCGTGGTAGCACCGTACCATGGGAATGAAGATGTACCAGCAGCACCAGCCCTGGAGGTTGAAGCTTCGGGCTCGGATGCTGGGATGTTGGACGCTCCGGCCACAGAGCCAGAGGTAGCTGCGATTCCGGCCCTAGAGCCGGATGTTGTTGAAGCCCCATCAGTCGAGTTAGTGGTTGATGAGGTCCCGGCGGTAGAGCCGGGTGTTGATGAAGCTTCGACACTTAAGCCGGTTGTCGAGGAAGCTCCGGCGGTAGAGCCGGTTGCTGTAGAAGTTTCGGCTGTAGAGTCGGTCGTCGAAGAGGTTCTAGCATCCGAGCCAGTTGCTGCGGAGGTGTCGGTACCTGAGCCCATGATGGTCGAAGCGCCAGCACCTGAGCCAGCCGTGGAGGAGGCACCTGCGTCAGAGCCGGAAGTAGCTTCTGCTTCGACCGAACCTTCAACACCTACTTCGGAAGTGGTGATCTCGGAGGTGCCCACTTCTGAGCCAGGGTGCCAAGATGAAGCTGCTGGCCCCCTGCCTGAGGGGCCAGTTGTTGATGACCTGGCGATGGGACCTTCGGAGCCAATTCCGGAGGTCGGAACTTCTGCTACAGGGCCTTCCTCGACGGCGGCCGAGGCTATCCCGGAGGACGGCTCTAGTGTCGTGGAAGCTTAGGGGACCGCTCTTGTAGAGTGGGACCCAATTTTTGTCACTGAAGACCCGCTGGAGCCAGCGAAGAGGACCCCAACAGGTCCTGACCCGATCCCCCTGTCGTTGTCTATTGCCAACGCCTGCTCCAGTCTTCGTCAAGTCTAGCTTACTTTCTACCACGACAGCAAAGCCCTCGAGGAGGAGCGCCAAACTCTTAGGAGGTGGTGCAACCGACTCCATTTCAAGACCAAGCTGGCGCAGTCGAGGCAGGCTAACGATAAGGAGTGGGTGCAGAGGGAGAAGGTCCGCCTAGAATACTGGGGTAAGCTGCTGGATGAGAGGGAAAGCATGACGTGATCCCTCGACAACCAGTCCCAGGCCATCTACGAGCAGGGCAAAGCTGCTAATAGCGTAGTGGATGATCGCCAGGAGAGGCTCGACGCCATCCATGCTAGCCTCATCAAGCGCCGGGAGGCTCTTGATACGCGGGAGAGAAAGCTCGAAGATGAAGAGCAAAAACTCCTGGATCTGCGGGACGATGTCGTGAAGAGGGAGGAAGAGCTTGTCCAAGAGGTAGCTCTGGCTGACAAGAGCCTCGAAGAGCACACCAAGAAATCGGAGGAGCATTGCGAGGAAGAGGAGAGAAGGCATGGGAGCGAGGGCAAGTTCTCTACAAGCAGGAGAATGTCGTTGCTGCCAGGGAGAAGAAAGTGCGTGGCCGGGAGAAGGACCTGGTCGACCGCCGGAACAAGATCCACCTCCGGGGGGAGGAGCTCGAAAAACTCGAAAGGCAGGTTGCTGAAAAGATTCAGCAGAATGCCAAAGAGGTGGAGTGTCTTGCTCGGGAGAACTCGGAGCTTGCGGTGGCCAAAATATCCTTGGAGGAGATGCGAAGCACAAGGGCTCCAGAGTCCCAACAAGTTTGGGACTTCCTGGGCAAAGCCAATGATGCGCTGTTGCCAATGGGCATTAGTCCCGTGCGTCTGGATGATCCAGAGCCGGAGTTGGACCAGGCATTGGAGGCGCTGAGTTCAGCAGGCAACAAGCTCACCAAGATGGGCGATGTCATCGCGAACCAGCTAGAAATTGAGGGATAGTCCCTGGCAAAGAACGTCACAGAGTTCGTGCTAACGTGCTACACCAGCCGGGACCCTCAATTCCCTCTGGACCTGGTGCTTGAAGGCCCCATCGAAGGAGAGGGTGAAGCCGCCCAAGCCAGCGTGTCAGAGGTTGCCCAGAAGGTCGCCCAGTTCTTCCACAGGGTCTAGGACCATCTCCTTGTAGCTCCCGCTTGTATTTTCTATTCTTCTTCTCCAATTTTGTAATCTCTTGTCTCCAAATGAATGAAATCCAAATTTTTTGTGAATTTCATTTTTTGTCTTCAACACCTTTGTCTCACTTGGCCTCCTGGTAGATGTACACAATTTGATTGTGAACATGTACCAAGAGGATGTAACAGTTGTTGAAGACTTGCGCGCTTCGAACTTGTTGAATGTAGGTCCAAAGTTTTCAATAGGGTAGGTCCCCTGAGGTTGTCGGAGCTTAGTGGCTCCGGCATTGACCATCGTCGGAGCTTATTAGCTCCGGCAGTAGTCTCTATCAACGCGTAGAGCATCGACGGTTAGCCCTCTGGGTGTCGGAGCTTGGTAGCTCCGACAGTGACCTCTGTCAACACATTGTGTGTCAACGGCAGACTCCACTGTAGAGTCTTCCCATCATCTTTTCTTCATGACGGCTGGTCCCCTAGCTTTACTGGAGCTGAGTAGCTTCGGTGACGCTCGCTATCAATGTTTCAACATCGACCACAAGTCACCTAGGGGATGTCGAAGCTTTGGTAGCTCCGGTCATTCACCATCATTGTGTGGTTTTATTTTTCCTGCACACTGAAATCAAGAAAAACAGTAAAATCCATTTTCCCATCTATAACTTCATTGCGGCTTACTTTTCCCGAGAAAGTTTTAGGTCGAACACAATTCTAAATACAATCAAGAGCATCGTCTTGTTTCCTTCAAGTCCGATCGTTTCTGGACTCGCCTTACTTCGCCTGCCGGGGTGTAGGTAGAGTGGCGTACTTAGGGTGCATGACCAGGCTATGTCGATAGCACACTCCGACCCTAGATTGGCTTGGCGGCATTCACACGAGTAGACCATCAACAATGTTTGGACCCAGAAGAATAGATAATGCAACTCAAATTGTACATGAACTGGTCGAGCTAAAGTTTCTTAATAACTGCACAACTTTGTTATAGACAAGGAAGAGAAAAATAAAAAATATTGAGCCTGTACAAAGTAAATGCACGTGGAGTCTGTTTTCACACAATGATGTCTTTCATTATAGGTCTGGGGTACATGGGAAACAAGTACACTCTTAGGGTACGGAACCAGGCTAAGTGTGTTTCGATTCTCGTTTGACCCAAGGTAGCTAGCTACACTTTTAGTTCTGAGACTGTGACAAGTGTTGCATGGACGTTGCGGACCTAACGGGGTAGGTCCGGCTGCCCTCCCGGAGGAGCTACCCGACTCTGTACAATGACTCTATAACATACATCACATCTGATTACAGACTCACCTTCGTGATGTTAAGCGTAGAACTTATAGAGGTGCTTAATGTTCCAAGGATTAGGGAGAGGTGTCCCATCCTCGGTTGCCAAGCGAACGCATCTAGGACGGGATACTTTGATCACTCGGAAGGGTCCTTCCTAGCTGGGGGAAAGTTTGTTTAATCCTTCTCTGGATTGTATTCTCCGTAGCACCAGATCGCCTTCCTCGAGCTGTCGGCTGTGAACATGCCATTGGTGATAGCACCGAAGAACTTTGCGGTATCGTGCATTCCGAACAGCTGCTTGGCACCTTCCCTCTTCAAGGAGGTCAAGGTCTTAACGCCGGAGCTGGTCCTACGTGGCATCGTTGAAGGTCCGGACCTGGAGTGACCCCAAGGTGATTTCCGGAGGAAGGACTGTTTCAGCTCCGTACACCAGAAAGAAGGGTGTCTCTCTTGTTGACCGATTTGGAGTTGTCCTGTTGGCCCATAGAGTGGGCGGAAGCTCTTCGATCCAGTTGGCTCCATGTTTTTTCAGGTGCTCATAAGTGCGTGTCTTGAGTCCTTTTAGGATTTCTGCATTTGCTCTCTCGGCTTGGCCATTGCTTGCCGGGTGAGCTACGGAAGCGTAGCTGACTTGGATGCTGAGGTCTTTGCAGTATCCTTGGAAAGCAGAGCTTGTGAATTGGGTCCCATTATCTGTTATGATTTTAATCGGGACTCCAAATCTGCATACGATGGACTGCAAGAAGTTGATAGCTGATTGCTTGTTTATTGTCACAACTGGAGTTGCTTCCGACCATTTGGTGAATTGGTCAATGGCAACATACAGGAACTTGTAACCTCCGATGGCTCTTGGGAAAGGTCCGAAGATGTCCATCCCCCACACAGCGAAAGGCCATGTAGGGGGTATCATTTGTAGATGCTGAGCCGGTGTGTGAATTTGCTTTGCATGGAACTAGCATGCTTTGCATTTCTTCACCAGCTCAGTTGCATCCTGGAGCGCTGTAGGCCAGTAGAAGTCGTGCCGGAAAGCTTTACCGACCAGCGTGCGGGAAGACGCGTGGTTCCAACACTCGCCTCCATGGATTTCTGCTAGGATCTCACAGCCTTCTTCCCTTGTGATGCACCGCATTAGGACGCCATTGGCACCGCGTCGGTACAGATCCCCTTCTACCAGTGTGTATCTTTTAGCCAATCTGACTATTCGGTCAGCGGATACATCATCGTTAGGAAGGATATGGTCTTTCAAGTAGCTCCAGATCTCCGAGATCCATGCATCGAAGCTAGCTTGAGGATTTGAGTCTTGTGTGCTGGTTTGCTTGGAGCTTCCGGTAGCACCTACGACCCTGGATGGCTGCCATGGTAACAGGGCCATCGGGACCGCCAGCTTCAGGATGCTAGTCTCGCCCTCTTCGCTCAGTTCTGCACGCTGAGCTGTGGGTTTTGACAAACTCCGGACGAAGGTTCCGCCAGGAGCCGGAGCTCCGGTTGATGCTTTCGTCGAGAGTTCGTCAGCTTCAGCGTTATGGACACGCTGAGCATGGTGAAGGTCCAGGACTTCGATGTCCTTTTGAAGCCTCTGGACTTCAAGGAGATAAGCAGCTAGTTGGGGATTGTTGCAGGAGCATTCACCCTTCACCTGCTTAATGATGAGCAGCAAATCTCAAACAGCTGCTTGACACCATATGATAGTGCCACCTTTAGTCCGTAAATGAGTGCTTCATACTCTGCCATGTTGTTGGTCGCCTTGAAGTCAAGGTGGACCATGTATTTCACCTTCTCACCGGTTGGTGCGAGGAGGAGGACTCCAGCTCCGGCCCCCTACTTTTGCATGGAGCCGTCAAAGTAGAGAATCCAGTGAGGCTCGGTGAAGACTGGAGCCTTGAGCTCCGGCTTCTGCTCACTAGGGCCCCCAGGGTTTGATGGAGAGGGGGTCCATTACGCCACGAAGTCCGCCAATGCTTGACTCTTGATTGCTTGTCTTGGGACAAATTCAAGATCAAATTCAGCTGATTCCGCTGCCCACTTTGCAATGTTCCCAGTGGAATTGGGATTATGCAAGATCGCACACAGTGAATAAGAGGTCACCACTGAGATCTTATGAGCTTGGAAGTAATGGCGAAGCTTCCTGGAGGCGATAAGAACTGCATAGAGCAGCTTATGCACCTCTAGGTATCGAGTCTTGGTGTCATGGAGTACTTTGCTGATGAAGTACACTGGGCGTTGGAACATCCGGACCCACCTAGAGGGGCCCGGAGTTTCCTCCTCATCGACCCGGACCCTCCCGGAGGGGTCCGAACCTTCTACGGGGACCTCCAGGTCCTTGCTGAAGGAACCCAGAGCTTCTTCTGGAGTGACCCGGACCCTCCCGGAGGGGTCCAAATCTTCTGGAGTAACTCCTTATATATCCAAGTCTCGGGGCTGGGACCCAGACTCGCCTTCAGGAACCTCCGGACCCTCCCGGAGGGGTCTGGATTCCCGAGCTTGGGATGGTTCTGGTCTCTTCACAACCAGGACCATGCTGACAACTTCGTCAGTTGCCAAAATGTAAAGCAATAGAGGCTCACTAGGGTTCGGAGCTACCAAGGTTGGTAGAGTGGTGAGGAGCTTCTTTAGCTCCTGGAACGCCTTTTCTGCTTCTTCAGACCATTGGAATGGTCTGTACTTCCTCAATAGCTTAAAGAAGGGTAGTGCCCGTTCTGCTAGTCTTGAGATGAACCGACTGAGAGCGGCTAGACATCCAGTCAGCTTCTGGACGTCCTTGATGCGGGCTTGTGGCCGCATATCTTCAATAGCACTAATCTTTGCCGGATTCACCTCTATGCCTCGGTGGATCACCAAGAATCCAAGAAGCTTTCCGGAGCTAACCCCGAAGACACACTTGTCTGGGTTCAGCTTTGTGCGGGTGACCCGCAGCTTGTCGAAGACAGCTTGCAAGGTGTCTAGAAGTGACTCCTTGTCCTTGATTTTGATGACGATGTTATCAACATACACTTCCACTACGTCTCTGATGACCTCTCCAAAGGTTTTGTACATAGCTCGTACAAATGTTGAGGCTGCATTCTTGAGACCAAATGGCATGGTAGTGTAGCAATACAATCCATCTACTGTGATAAAGGAAGTATGTTCTTCATCTTTCCTAGACATTCTGATTTGATGGTATTCAGAATATGCGTCTAGGAAACATAGTAATTCACACCCGGAGGTGGAATCCACTATCTGATCTCTTCTAGATAGTCGGAATGGATCTTTTGGGCATGCCTTATTTAGTGTTGTGTAGCCGATACACATCCGAAGCTTCCCGCCGGCCTTGGGTACAACGACTGGGTTTGCCAGCCATTTTGGGTGGAAGACTTCTCGGATGAATCCAGCTTCGAGCAACTTCTTCACTTCTTGTCGTATGAAGTTCTGTCGCTCTACTGATTGCTTCCGAGGCTTCTAATGTACAGGCCGAGCGTCGGGATAGATCTTCAGATTATGCTCGATCACTTCCCTAGGGATCCCAGACATTTAAGATAGTTGCCAGGCAAACACGTCAACGTTAGCCCGGAGGAAAGTGAGGAGCGCGAGTTCCTATTTGTCATTTAGACCTCCCGATATACGGGTGGTCTGAGCGGCATCGGAAGCCATTTGGATGACTTTGACGGGAATGTCGATATCGCCTCTTGGTTGCACGCGAGGTGCGGAGGTTGAGCCTCATTGACAAATGCTCGGGGGTTTTGGAGCTTGTTCCTGTCTGGACTCTTCCTCCTGCGTTGTAGCAAGCGCATGAAGTTCTTCCAAAGCAGTCACTCTGGCAGTGCGGTCTCCGTAGATCCAGAGAACAGCAGCTGGTGTCGGCATCTTCAACACCAGGTAGCCATAATGAGCAGCAACCATAAACTTGTATAAGGCTGGTCTGCCTAGAATGGCGTTGAAAGGTAAGTTGATCTGAGCGACGTCAAAGATCAACTTCTCAGTGCGATAACTCTCTCGAGTCCCGAAGGTCACGGGGAGAGTAATAGCACTGAGTGGGGTTATGGCCCCCGGACCTCCTCCGCAGAAAGGTCGGGAGGGGCGAAGGTCCGAAGGCCGGAGCTGAAGCTTGACGAAAGCTTCGAAGCTTATGAGGTTCAGCCCCGAACCTCCGTCTACCATTACATGGTGGAGTTGGATGTTGTTCATGGTTGGAGATACCATCAATGGGATTTGGCGAGCTCCAATTATGTTCTGAGGGCAGTCCAACGCGTCGAAAGTGATGGCAGTATCCATCTACTTCCGGTGCGGCTGCGCCCTGGCGGTGGGAGCTACCAAAGCCATGTCCCGCCGCATTGTATTGAGGACACGGCGGGAGGTGATGTCCCACGAACCACAAAAAATGGTGTTCATGGTCTTCCGATGCTCATTGTCGGAGTCATCATTGACGGAGGTGTAAACAGCCTTCAGGACCTTTTTAGGGTCCTGATAACCTAACTCCTCTTCAGCCAGAGCTTCGTCGACTTTCTGTTTTCCTTCCCTTTGTCAGAAAGGAACTTCTTCCCGGCGCTTGTTGTAGCACTCGACAAGGTTTTGGACCTCCCGACTGTCTTCGAAGTTGTGGTCGTTTGACTTATGGATTGGACACCACATTTTGGAGTTATGCCATCTTCAGATGAAGGGTGAGGTCGTTTCTCGGGGCATGGCCCCTGGCCACCCAGAGCTGCAGCAGCTGCAGCAGTAGGTGTGCCAGCCGACGGCTTCTTCTTGCCGTTGGACTTTTTCTTCTTTTTGCCACTCTCGGAGGTAGTGGCTTCGCCTTTGGAGGATTTTTCACCATCCTTCGGAGGTGGTTTGGAGTGCATTTCATGGCCCTCCGCAGCTTTGGCACACTTGCTTGCCAAGCTGATGAGCTCCGTGATGCTGGTGATCTCCTTGATCGCCAGCTTCTCCAGCATCTTCTTATCTCGTATGCCCTGTCTAAATGCCACAATAACAGAGACGCTGGAGATAGAAGGAATAGTGTTTCGTACCAGGGAGAACCTCTGGATGAATGAGCGCAGGGATTCTCCCCCTTCTGCACGACAGCAAAAAGGTCCCGTTCGGTGCCTGGTCGGGTGTATGAACTCCCAAAAATGGTGGTGAACTGTTGGCATAATTCCTCCCAACTATTGATGGAGTTTTGAGGAAGGCTCATGAACCAGGACCTGGCGGTTCCAGTCAAGGCCACTGGGAAGTAGTTGGCCATTACGGCCTCGTTACCTCCGGCTGCAAGGATTGCGGTGGAGTAAATCTGGAGAAATTCAGTGGGATTAACAGTCCTGTCAAATTTCTCCGGCGGGTGAGGCCGGAACTTTTGTGGCCATCTGACCATGCATACCTGCATGGCCAGGGCAGAACAGCCTCCTCCTACTCCCTTGGGAGCAGGACTATCTCGAGCTTCTCGCCTCTCGCGAGCACACTCGATATGGACGCGACCGTCCTGTTAACGGTAACGGCGATCAAGCTCTGCCCGGAGGTCATGAGGTTAAAGCCTGGTTACCGTATGAGTGAGTCGCGCCCCGGAAGGTAGCGACGTAACTTGCTGAGATGCAGCATGCCTCCTATTATGGGAAGCGTGCGGACCAAGTCTGCCCGACAAAGTCCGATGCTGCGATGGGGCCCGCCCCGAAGGGGGAGGACCTTGGTTGCTGATGTGATCGGCTGCTGCTGCAACCAAATATTTCACATCAGCCCTCCATTGCTCCATTGCACCCTGCGATGCACCTGGAGGTGGTGGACGTATGAGGAGAGCACGCGCTGCATGGAGCGCGTGTTCAGGGTTGTTGTTATTCGCCGATGCGGTGACCGACGCCGATGCACCGTCACGCTGCCCAGCTTGATTTGCTGGTGCACGCGGTGGCGATGGAGGCATGATTCCTGCTGGAGCCATGGCACCTGCTGGTTGCTGCATGTTGGAGGGACTGCCCCCAGCAGGTTGAACAGCAGGATTGCCATTGGATGATCCAGCAGCTGAGTTCACCATCCTTGAAATCTCGAGCGACCCCCTACCTGGCGCGCCAACTGTAGGTGTTTGGATCCGGCAGATCTCCTGATACTACTGTTGGTAGATCGCAGACTTGTAGTTTGGTAATGGGCGCACAGAGATTCAAGAAGGTGAATGACAAGTGGACACAGAGATTTATGTGGTTCGGGCCGCCTGAGCGTAATACCCTACTCCACGGGGTGTGGTGGTGTTGTATTGAGCGTGTGAGCCTAGAAGAAGCTCCAGAAGAAGAAGCTCGCCTAGGTCAGGGAGTCCAGAAGCCGTCTGGAGAGGTCCCTTGTGTATCATCGACTAGTCCTTTTATAGTACAAGGACTGGTCGTTACACCGTTAGCCTGGACCGACATGTGGCCTCGACAGTTACACATGCTTGATACACAATTAATGAGGTTAATTACCCTTAATAGCCCGGTAACAGGCCTTAACAGTGCCGTTACTGGTATTAAGGGTCATCCGATTGTGTGTCATTTATATGGCATTAATGACACTTAATCGGGTCTTGCAGTCTTTGATTGCTCCTTGAAGGTCTAGAGCCATTGGGGGTCCACCAGCCTGATTATTGAAGTTGAAGATCCGACGGTTTAGCTACGTGGCGGCTCTGGAGTTTACCGTCGTGGATTGGTAGGTCCGGTGCTGTTGGACACGTGTCGGCACCGGAGCTTCCATCTGTCTGGGGTTAGGTCCGGGGATGCCATACCGGTATCTAGTCCGGAGCTTTCCCATGTGTGGGCGATAGCTTCGGTCTTATGATACACGTGGCGGCCTAGGGACTAACCATGTCGGGGAAGCAGGTCTGGTTATGCCTGACATGTGGGGCCTTTGGAGGTCTTCAAATCTTGTAGATGGAGTTTCCTTGTGATCTTTGCAATCCCAAGGGGTATCCGGTACGTAGGGTACCGACAGACCCCTTTGTTGCTCCTGCTCCTGCTCCCGGGGGTGCCGCTTGTAGTACGCATTGACGGCCTGAATCCGGGCGTACGACAATGCCGCCGTTGTGAGCTTCCGATCGTTGTAATGGAACACGAGTCTCGCGTGGTCCTCCATGCCCGGTTCCTCTACTTGGTACATCATCTTTAAGCAAACAAATATTTAAGTGATATGCATTAACACTTCAAATGAGTTGAAAAAATGAAACAGTTAAACTTACCATAAAATCATGCCACACGGCTCCCTGAACCGTGCCGTGGACCAGGTGAGAGACACGAGCGTAGTCATCCCAGGGCAGGACAGGGAAACCGTCAATGACACTGGGCTAGTGCAACTTCACGATAGCACCCAGGACACTATTAACCTGCCTGTGGTGCTTCTCAGCCCCCGTGAACGAAAAGTCATACAAACATCTACAAAATATATTAAATCATTAAGTAAAGGAAAAAACATCTAATATTTAATATACTATATACAATTTTCACCTGTCTCTAACAGGACGAATCGTGGTCTGCTAAGTAGTAACCGGAGGAGAAGCCGCAAAGTGGTTCCTCCTCGTCTGTCGCCTCTGCTTCGACACTGCCGCGTCCTGTGACCTTGAAGGCTCTGCGGAACCACCGGAGTCCAAGGAAGGCTAGTGGTAGCCGACTGCAGAGGGAGGCTAGCGCTAGCCGGCTCCGAAGGGAGGCTAGTGCTAGAGGGCTCCTGTAGTGGCCCCCTAGCCTCTAACTCGGGCTCCTGTAGCAGCCCCCTAGCCTCTGAATCTGACTCGGACTCAGAAGTCTCTGAGTCAGACTGCACAAAAGGAAAAGATTGACAATAAATAATTTTTAACAACTGCAATTTCTAAAATAACTTTATTGTAAACTAAAATTTACCTCCGTCCGCTGAAAGCACATGACAGCTGAGGGTGGAGCGTGCGCTAGAAAGAGGGAACGTCGACTCGAAAGTAACGAGGTCCCTGAGCAAGGGTCTCCTAGCGGCTCAAAACCTCTCACTGGCTTCCCCTTCCCCTTCCCATTCCCCTTTGACGACATCCTGTTGCAAATAAAAAATGATTAATATCCAAAAATAATATACAAAATTATTGTTAAATTAGTGAATAAAATGTTACTTCAAAATTCATCAACATCACGATCATGCACCCTACTCCTTAAACCAGACCATCGATCTTCTTGTACATATCGTTTTCGTTTGCGCAAATCAGCAGGTTCAACTATGTCCTCGATATCTTCAGTTTCCGATTCTGATTCTGTTTCCGCTTCTGTGCCAGTCTTGATATCTTGAGCGTCTCCAACTAAGTCATCAAGTCCTACGCCGGGCTCGACTGAGAAGGAGTCTGGCAACTCTTCCTCTTGGTAGACACAACCAACCTCAGCTTCGTCGTGGTAATCATCATCTCCTAGAGCGTATAGCCGCTCAGGAGGATTCACCTTATGTACCACCCACCAAGCTTTGAATTTATTGCATAGATAAGGTAGATAGTACACTTGCTCTACTTGGTGTTCAAGAACTAATGAAGCGAATCCTTTCAACCATTCCTTGTGTTTTACTTCGACCATGCCAAACTCGTTTACTCGAATTCCACAAATGGAATCAAACCATTCGCAGTCAAACAATACCGCTCGAATTGTCTTGTTTGCGACAAAAGTGAATTCAAGGATTTTTGAAATAACCCCGTAGTACTGCATTTCATGATCTTGCGAATCGATTGCCCTCGTCACAACTCCGGTATTACATGTTGCCACGAGAGGACGAAGAGATTCAAATTGAGTTGTACGGAATTGAAAGCCGTTGACGTCATATCGACTATAGCTTCTAACATTAACCACTCCACAGGATAGTTGTCTCAAATCTTCATGGACGTTGGCATATTTTTGGCACTATCCAAGATATGGAGTTATTAGAAAACATAAGCATTCTTAAGTTATAAGAAAACGTTGTTAACATTGATAAGTTATCGATAAAACGTTACATGATCTCAAAACCAGGAAAGAAAATTGGATCCCCCATTTATTCCTTCTTGTCGAATCTGTTCTATTTGCTTTCTCATGGGTTGATGTCTATGTCTCCAATTTTGCTTCTAGAACATACTACACGAAAAAGAGAACCTTTTAGAATACATGTGTCGGAAAAGATGGTGAAAAGCATAAGTGTAGGAGAAACACTTACTTGAAATATTCATTCATTTCTTCCATATTAGCGTACATGTAGAAGAAAGCAGCACGCCTTTCTTTTTCGCTAGCATCGTAGGAAGTGTAACTACCAAAAGTAGAGCCTCTTGTTGCGAAAATGGAGAGATCGCTACAAGGAGGTTGCTCATAAATATTGTACCGCATTACCAAAATTTTAACATTGTGTTCCTCTGCAAAGTAAACACTTGAGAAGTATCCTACTTCCTTAAGAGTAAAAGCTTCGGCGATGCAACCTTCAACCCTTGCCCTGTTACCAACCATTGGATTCAGATATCTAAGTGATCTTTCAGTATGATACATCCACCTATATTGCACGGGACCGGCCACTTTCGCTTCAAATAGAAGATGAATTAAGAGATGTTGCATTGGATTGAAAAATCCTAGAGGAAATTTTTTTCCATCCTACACAAAAGTACCAGAATCTCCTTCTCCAATTTAGTCATCATCTCTAGCGTGATTTCTTTAGCACAGAGTTGCCTATAGAAGTGGCTAAGCTTGGCTAACACCTTCCACACTACATTGTCAAAATAGCCTCGAAACATAACAGGCAGAAGTATTCCCATGGTTATGTGATAATCATGACTCTTCAACCCAATAAGCTTTCTCATTTTCAAATTCACAGCTCGTCTTGAACTAGCTGCATAACCATCTGGGAATTTCAACCTTTAGAACCATTCGAGAACTTCTTTTTTTTTCTTTAGGTTAAAGACAGAAAGGAGCGCGCAGTTTACCAACATTTTCGAAGACAAAGCTCGGCAAGATCCTTTCGAGCCTTTAAATTGTTTTTTGTTTTGCCCGTCATGCCCATGCATTTGCTTATGATACATTCGGCCATGTTACGCTCTTGATGCATAAAATCAATGTTGTGCCTTAGAATCAACGACTTAACATACGATAGCTCCCAAAGTCCACATATGTGAGTCCAATTGTGTTTGTCTCCTTAACGTTCGAAATATCCAGGACAACCTTCATATGGCACCAATTTGTCCAACGTATCAGATATTTCTGACCCGCTAAGACGTTTTGGTGGTCCTTTAGTGACAATGGTGTTCTTTCTGAAGACATTCCTCTATTGTCTAAACAAGTGATTCGGAGGCAACCAACGTCTATGACAATCGAAGTAAGATATCTTGCCTCCATGGGTATGTCGAAAGCAATCGGTATTCGAGGCACATATCGGACACGTCAACCGACCATGAGTGCTCCATCCAGAAAACTTGTCATATGCCAGAAAATCATGAACAGACCACAAATAAGAAGCTCGGAGGTTGAATTTCTGCTTCTTGTAACAGTCGTACGCTTCGACTCCTGTCCACAACATTTTCAACTCTTCAATCAACGGTTTCAACATCACGTTGAGACGTGACCAAGGATGATCTGGCCCAGGTACAATGAGGCTAAGAAACATAAACTCATTCTTCATGCAAAAAGCTGGTGGAAAATTTTACGGAATGACAAAGACGGGTCAACAGGAGTATGGTGCGGCGTTTGTGCTGATAGGCATGAACCCATATGTCGCCAACCCGATGCGAACATTTCTCGCTTCATGAGCAAATTCTGGGTCGAACCGGTCCAGTGCCTTCCATGCCTCACCATCGGACGGGTGCATCATGACTCCATTGTTCTCACGCTCACCTTCTTTGTGCCATCTCATGTGTCTGGCCGTTTTTTTTTTGAAAGAAACCGCCGCTTCAACCTCGGTGTCACAGGTAAGTAACGAAGCTGCTTACGTGCGACTTCTGTCGTCATAGTATTACCATCGTTATTAACAACTTCGACAAACCTCGGTTGACCACATTTCAAACATTTGTTCTCATTGGCATGCTCTCTCCAGAAAAGCATGCAGTTGTCCAGACACACATCAATCTCCTCGTGCTTCATATCAAGACCGGAAAGAATTTTCTTTGAGTTATACATATCTTTAGGCTCTTTGTTGGGATGTGGAAGGGCATCTATGAACAAATCGATGAGCATGTTGTAACAATTGTTAGAAAAGAAGAACTTAGACTTAATTGCCATAAGTCAAGTCACAAAATTGAGGATTGACATTTTAGTGTGTCCATGCATCGCCTCTTCTGAATATTTGAGATGTTTGAAGAACTCTTTAACCTCTGCTGTTTGAGGATCTTCTGTACGCTCTGGTCGTATAGCTTCCAGCATCTCATCCATCATATCAACCTCTGTGGCATCATCATTGTCCACTTCCACTTCTTGTACAGCTTGAGAAGCTGTCTCGCCATGGAAGTTCCACAACTCATAATGTGACATGTAACCATTTCGACACAAGTGCATCGTAAGTTCCACTTTGTCCAAAAATGTTCCATTTCGGCATTTCGTACATGGGCATCGCGCCTTATCACTATTTGACAACGAAAAAGCTCATTCCACAAAAGCTTCTGTCTTGGCATACCACTCATCTGAGTGACCACCAGTTCTGCTCTTCCAACTAGTGTACATCCAACTACGATCTTCGCCCATGTTTGGCTTTGCAATTAATAGCCGGACAAATTACCTTTAGTTTCTCATTAATTTATGCATGATAGAGGAAATAATGAGGGAGGCAGTGAACTGGGTCCGTGCCAGTTCAAAGCCCGACATGGGCCATGCTCGGACTTGACCTCAGACCCCGCTCGGCCGCCCTCGGCTCCCTTGCCTCGTATTGAGTCGTCGGCCGCCGCTCGCCATCTGCGATGCCCAGCCCGAATCATTCCCGAATCTATGAAGATGCAAGGCGAGCCCAATGAGCAACGACTCCTAGACTCTCGTCCAGAGGAGGCAAGGCGAGGACCCTGGCGAGACAACGAAACTGTTGGCGAAGAAGTTGTGGAGGAGTCCATGACTACAATGGTCTACATGGCACGATCACACTTATTGCATGTCGTGCCCATCTGGGTTGGTCACTTAACTGTAACGATTCATCAATGTTTGATTATCATTCGTCTCAGAAATCACGAAATTGCAGCAGCATAACGCCGCATATTTAACACTACACCCCCCTATCCGGTGCAATTCTTAAAGTACAAAGGCGGGCAACTGGTTAGCTTGGAAACATGTTGCCTTACGGATGTTGTGAGTCAAGGAGAAATACCCGCAACATACATTTTTGGAGTTTTTATGGAGTTATACGTACTCACAAACACGTGCGATGTGAACAGGGGGTCTTGCGACGAAGAGATACCTAGCTACAGACTTTTAGGGTTAGTAATGGGCCGCCCGACCCATATACACTTAACCCTAATGATTCACCTCATGTCACAAGTCACGGGTCACGATCGTGACCCACACTGCCAGTATACGCTAGGGTTGGTCCCGATGGGCTGTATATACGCTACATATATACCATGGCTCAGCCAGGCTTCGGGCCAGCACAACATGCTCGGCCCGCGAACGGGCCCGGCATGGCCCGACAGGGGAAAATGGGATCCATCGTGCTTGGCCTTGGCTTATGGCCCGTCGTGCTAGCCCCGCCTGGCATGGTAAATTTGCGGGCCGCGTCGGGCCTAATGTTTTCATGCATGAGACCGGCCGGGCTCGGGCCGGGCCGGCCCGGCACAACCCATTGGCCATCTATAGCCACGACAGAACCTAAGTGCCCCAACAGCCAGCCGCCCCCGACACTGCCCTCGACATAAACTAATTAAGCATAATCTATACTACACTAATTAAGCATAATCTACACTAAGCAAATTAAGCACAATTAAGCAACTTAACCACTTAAGCATAATTAAATAAACATAATATAAAGTAAGCAAAGTAACTAATTAAGCATAATTAAATAAACAATTAAGCAATTTAAGCATAATTTAAACAATTCAATTCAATTCAATTTCAAATTTGAACGATTCAATTCAATTCAAATTTAAACGATGCAATTCAATTAAATTCAAATTGCAATGGAGGGGATGGGTCTGTGGATGGGAGGGGGATCGGGGAGTGAGGGTGGGTGGCGTGGGGTGTTTTGGGGGGGGGGGGGGGGGGGTGGGGTGGGGGGTGTGTGGAGGGGAGGGGGGCTCGGGGAGGGGGGTTGGGGGGTCTGTGGAGGGGAGGGTGGGGGGACCTTTGCAGGGGAGGGGAGGGGGAGGGAGGGCCAGGGAGGGGAGGGGGAGGTGGGGCGGCGCTCTGCTAGGGAGGGTAGGGGGAGGGGGGTTGGGGAGGGGGAGGGGGGGAGGGGGAGGGGGAGGGAGGGCTAGTCGTCGGTGGTCGACCGGGGAGGGCAGGGCGGCGCTTGGGGAGGGGGCAGAGGGGGCCAGGCCGGCGATCGGGGAGGGGAGGGGAGGGGAGGAGTATACCTGGCGGCGGCGGCGTCAGACGGCGGCGGGCGCGGTGGCGCAGCAGCACGGCGGCGGTGAGCGACGGTGTCGGGCGCGGCGGCGGGGAGAAGAAAGTGGCGCGCGGCGGGTAAGGAATAAAAGAGAAGGCGCGCGGGGGGCCTATTTAACTTACGTCGGCCATCCTCCTAGCCAGCGTAAGTTAAGCCTAACTTACGTCTTTTATGGGAGGAGGGATTTAAAAGCCCAAATTTTCGAACACTGAACTCAGCTTTGATTTAACATAAGTGAGGAGAAGAAAAATAAATCAAAATGGTAAGATCAAAAATCAAATTGATTCAAACCCTACATGAGGGAATTCAAAAAAATAAATTTAGCTACTGTTCAAATGAAGTTAACATGAAGATTTGAGTTGACCATTGGATTCCAAATATTTCAAATAGCCTCCCTGCAAAATTTCATAATTTTTGAAGCAATTTTTCTATTTAATTCAATAGCTACATCTAATTCAGCTCAAATTCAAATTCATGTTTGAATTCAAATGAAACATTGTCAAATCAACAATCTGAATTTAGAATCAAATTCTCCATAATTAATCTAGCCTTCACACAAATATCTAGCAAGATTTTAGATTGAATTAGGTGGTAGAATTGATTGAGCAGGGATGTGGATGAGGGAGAGCAAGTGGGACCCACCTGTCATTCTAAGAAGTGTTCTGTTCTTTCTTTCTGGGCGACACCTCATGGCATGCAAATTGCCACAGAGCTACTTGCCTACCTGCTTGCTTGAGGTCGCCTCCAGCTGCATAAAGCACTCCCAAGGCTCTTCCTTATCCCCCTCCAAACCCCTGAGTCAAGCACTTTTCCTCTGTTGAAGTCCCAAGTGCCATTTTGGCTCCCCACCCGAATTCTTCACTGTCCAAACATTTTGCACACCGGTATGATCAATTCCTCGTGCAGTTTGAGCCTCCCCAACAGTGGACAAGGCGATTTGCCAGGCGCGGTGCTCTGTTTTTCCGTTGCCGCCCTCCGCTCCCTCGACGCCCTGCGATACAAGCTTTTTCTCACCTCGGTCCTTGAAGGAAAAAGGTGAGAAAATATCTTTAGAACGTGTTCGTAAAATTTCAGCCCATGCCATGGACCACAGCCCCCGTATTTCTATTTCTTCCGATGAGTTCTTTCTATGAACTTAGCTAGGTCATCCCTTAAATTCCCTTTCTACGTGCAAGTATTCATTGTGGCTGTGAGCTTTGTTGCTCTAGAGGTACAGGCGCTTCACCTAGATCAATAATTATCAAGTTTCACCGAGTAATCAATCCAGGCTGCAACTTTTCCCCATCGCCATTAGAAACAGTTCGGATTCACCGTCGATGACCAACTTCCAGTCGTTTTCTCCCCGATTAGCGTCCATTATCTTGTTCCTTGAAGCACCAGATGCTCCTGGACATCGAAGTGCATCATTTGGTGCATCCCCCTGCGAGATCAACGTTGGCTCTACCAAAGCCGCCATGGTTGCCGTCGCCGGCGAGGTTCTGCTCGCCGCCGGCCATCACCAAGGTGCCCCAAAGGTGTACTTTGTGCCCTGGAGTCGATCTAATGAAAAATATCGAAGTTTGGTTGAGCATGGAAGTGGGAACGTGCGGGCGTCATTGTTTCCCCTGTTTTGGGGCGACCTGACACGAGGTTGAAGATTAACCTTCCAGTGGGGCCCACTGGCAGTGTTTCAATCTGTTTTCCAAATTCTAGAAAATTGATCCAACTCCAAAAATAGACTTGCTCAAATAATTGGGAATAAATTCTGGTAGACTCATATTGATCATTATATTTCAGTGGTGCAATTTGTTGTACATGAAAGTCCCAGAATTTTCAAAATTGATTCCTTTGAGCTAACTGCTTGGGAAGTTAATTACTCCTGTTCTGCTAATTGGAAAATTCCCAATTTTGGTCTGAACCTTCATTATAATACACTTGATCTCCAGTAAAAATTTCAAGTTCATTGGGCTTAATTTACTGGACCAAAAAGTGTTCCAAATCTCTATGTGGTTTGAAAATTGAGAAATGTACAAAAACAATTCCAAAATTTTCCCAAACATGTAAAATTAATTTCTCCCTGTAGGAAGCTTAGAAAAATATGAAACACATTTTCCTAGAACCAGTAAAACCTCCTATACCAATATCAGCCACTGTTAGCCATGACAAAACTCAAGATTTAATACCAAATTTCAGAGAAGGCTTTTACTTGTTGGAATTTTAGAGACAGCAAATTCCCTTGAACATTTCCAATTCTTGGTCTAGTTCTTCCTCATAGAACCTAGTATCCACTGTAAAAATCCCAAAGCCAATTAAAATAATTTTTTTACCTAATTAGTGTTTATAATATCTTTCATATAGTTTCACTATCACTCATGTACTTTATATATTGCATATCATATAGTGACCGAGATCGAAGAGGAGCCGGAGGCCTTGGACAACATCATCCCGGAGACTAACTTTGAATCTGACTAGCAGCCAGGCAAGCTCCGGTTTGCATTTAACAGCATTTTAAACTTTGTTTTGTATCACACTATATGGGATTGCATGTATGTGCATTAAGTCTAAGTTTTCTTGGAGTTTCCACATGCATGATCAGATAACCCATGAGAGAAGGGTAGCTGGTTAAGCCCTCGATATGTCCATGCTATGCTTAATATTATAATTGCTTCGGTAGAAGTCGAGTAGTAGGAATCTACTCGCGAGTTCAGGAATTGGGTTCACACGGGATTGGTCAAGTGAGCGGTTCACCATTTTGTTAAATATGAGACCAGACATGGAGTAGGAGCAGCAGGACATAGGGGCCTATGAGCTGTAGCTGTGCCTGTGTCGATCAAGGACTGATCCGTGTGCGGACCTGTTGAGCAAGTTTGAATATACCAAAGGCATACTGGATATATGGGACTCTGTAAACCGATGTAACTTGTCCACATTAGCATCGAGGCATACCCCACCGCCTTATAGGTGCGGGTTGAGAGAAGCAAGGTGTAAACCTGCCAGTGGGTATGATGAACTCCGTGTGGGGGCCTCTTGCTCGTAGCGGTGGGACCAGTTCGGCGTGTAGGTAGCAGGTGAAAGGTTGCCGCATACAACATCAGTGGAGTGTGCCTTCGCAGCTCCAAGTGTGGGTGTATGTGTCGTGCTATTCGGGTATCCCTGCTGGTGTATATCGATTCGAGTCGCCGTCCCTCGTGTTTATTGAGTACCGCTTGTTCACTGAGTTGTGACGTAGTTAATTATTTGGAGCTGAATATTATTGAATCATGCTTTATGGATTAATAATGTATCGATACTTGTATGTTTACAACAGGTTGCTCAATAAATTTCAGATTCATGAAGCCTTAATGTCCTGCTAAAAGCTGAAAGTAAGGACTAACATTTAGGTGAGTCTTTTATTGCAAATTGCTGTCCTATATTACGTATATCTTGCATATAGAGTTCCATGTTTAGGTGAGACTGGTATGTCTTGCTGAGCCTTTGTGCTCATGGTTGCTATATTAAGTTGTTTGCAGGTGAGACGTATGAGGAAGGGCCCGTAGATCAGGCGATGCCCCCATCGGGGTATACTGTCGAGTGGGAGCCCTACACGCTGCCCATGATTTATTGTGTGTTGCTAGTGTGTAGTGTCCCCAGGCTTGACGGCTGCACTTTTGCATAGCTATGCTGAGAGTTTAGCTATGAGTATTACTTCCGCCGTACATTAATTATTGTAAAAGACTTTTGCTGTTTCTATAAATAAAACTTTGTATTTTATTGTATTCTTTTCGTGTGTGCTGTTGGGTGCCGCATCGCACGGCACCACCCTCTACGATTCCTAGAATGTGTGGATCCGGTCCTCACAGACAAGTTGAAATTGGTTAAATATAAAGGTGACGTGTGCAAGAGATGATATTTCCTTCACATAATTGAGTTAAATTGACGGGTGAAATTTGTATATAACAACCGTCAACAGACGCTGCCAAGAAGGTCTATGCGTGGTTTCAATGCAACTCCAGCAATGACAATTAGATCTGCTTGATCCTCTTGTATGTGCCATTTTATCTTTAAGCTTTTTCTAAAAAGTTTGGAACTTGAATGAAATTCTTCTGAACTTCATATTTTGTCTTCATTGTAGAGTCCTTATGTTGTCATTGCTTATCTTACTTGCCCCCCTGGTAGATGTACTCAATCGATTAAGGACATCTACCATCAGGAACTTTGCAATGACTTGAAGATTTTAGGATACCTCCGAACTTGATCGTGGCCTTCGAGAGTACCAAAGGGACCCCTTGCCCACTGTTGACGACTGTAATATACCACTTTCACCCATCAATATAACTCATTTGTGTGGTGGAAATACCATTTCTTGCACACATCACCTTTCTATTTAACCTATTTTCACTTGTCCTTGGAGAAATAGTGCATGCAGGCATTTTATGCGGGAAATGAGGTAAAAGAGGGGGAGCAATTCTATAAAATATCATCACAGGCAATCAAGTGCTGACATGTGGCACGACATGGATCAAATGGCCCACAAACAGAAGTATCTAAGGCCATCCAATGGTGTATCACCTATATCGGTAAGGGGGACCCACCTGTCAGGGACCTGGAGAGAACACAGCCCAAAAGGAGCCCTGACCAGGTCAGTCGACTAGGTCCTGGCGCCAAACTTGGTCAACTAACACGTGTTCGCTTCTCCGTACTTCCTGAAGATGATTATGACTGATTCACGCACTTTTGGTGCCAGGAACCGACCCTTCTCCACCTATAAGTAGGACCCCCTACCCTCACTTCACACACACACCACTTGAGTATTCATTCTATTGTATCCCCTATTTTCCATGGGTTTAGAGGAGTTTAGGCTGTAGAGAGGAGTGTCTCTAGTCCTCAATCCAAAGTTAGGAAGGAGTAGAAGGAGTCTCTCTCTTCCCAATTCCAAATTGGGAAAGGTATGACTCTCATATTCCTATCTGTACTTGTGACTTTATTCTTAATAAATATGCTATCTTTAGTCTTCTTTTATTCATATACTTAGATGAAGTGTTTCTTGTTTGATTGTGGATTCCATCTATGTAGTAGGAGTGGTATTTATGATTACGCCATATCATTCTCATTATATCATCATAAACACTACAGACCTCCACTATAGTCTACATAGTTATGACATTACCATGTTAATATGAATAACTTGTGCTATGTTTCAAATTTGGTTCAACAATGTTTAGGTTAGTCATTGTCTTAAGATGGCTTGTGTCGTGGCTCCTAAGGTATTTACTTAATATGCTAGCATGGTGCTAGAATACCTAAGTAGCATTGGATGTCTTGTAGACCCACAGATTGAAGAGGTAGGCAGTAGATGGTGACATCCCTATCTGTCCTTGTAATCCTCCACGTTTGGCTATGCCATAGGCTCTTTGCGGGAGTCGTCCTAGTATTGCTAGGGGTAAATCCATGCCCGATGTGTTGAAAAACTTTGCATAAGGATTCACCATTGACATGTTAATTAGTATCTAATCTGGGCTATGTATATGTATACTAGAAGCATTGTAGGAGTAATTCCTAACTCTTAGCCTAATTTCTCTTTGACCCTTATATCCCCCTTAGGATAGAATGCTCTTGTGTCTGTCACACTTCTTCATTTATTTATTACCCATCCTCACTAGAACTCTACCTACACCGACCTATCCCCTCCATTTGATGATTGCTATGATTCCACCTAGCCTTCCTTTGGGAGAATATAAATGACACCCTAGGAATACTCTTTTAAGAGGAAATGCTACATCGATAGTTTCCGTGCACTTGCGGATTTTTATCTGTGACGTAAGAAACTTCAACACCAATCCATGGATGAGGAGTGTATGTGAGGACACTCCCATGGGTGAGAGGAGCAACCCCCATCAACTTCTCCATGACGACGACCTCGACATACTAAGTGAAGTTGAAGATCAGGCACACAAGCTCCTCCAAGATCGTGAGTTTTTCTCATACGAAAGCTTATGATCCGTATTTGATCCCCAAAATATTTATGGATTTTAAATTCTTTTCCATTTGGCATGCACTAGGATAGGAGAATTTTGCACACATAAAGGAGAGAGGTTCACGTCTTCTCTCCATGCAATTCCTTGGCACCCTCAAAACAGAATTTGATGGTATTTCTTTTAGATTATTTCAAAAAGAATACAACATCCTATAGAAATAATTAAGTGAAATCCTAGGCTTCCATAAATGTTCTTTGCTAGATTTAGACACTTTTCCAAAGTTTAACAAAAGAAGTTTTTGGCATGAATTGACTAGTGAGGTAAGATGTAGTGCTCCTAGGAATAGCCACTTGCATAATTCTACTTTACACTTCATACATAGATGGGTGGCTATGACTATGTTCCCTAAAGGATATGATAGAACAATGCGTGTTGATGACCTAAAAACTTTATTTGCCATGATTAAGAAGATAAAAGTTGCTCTAGTTATTGCCATGATGACACAATGGTTAGATTACATTTCAAGGATGGGGCCAATTGAATGCACTTTATTGATTACTTGCATTGCTACTAGGGTAGTAGCAATAGAGTATAATTCATTAAATATATTGAAAATGAACGAGAATTAACTAATGAAGATTATCTAGTGCAAGGACATACCATTAAGCATGATTAAGATGGCTCCTTGATATTTTATTATCTCGGCTTTGTAATGAAATTTGGTTACCTAACCCAGATTATCATTTGTACAAATGCTGGAGACTAACAATTGATCTTCTTACCATCGAGGAAGCCTGAAGAAGTAATGTCTCTGGCAGGATAACTAGAAGCCATGCAAAGGAGAGCGACCATGCCTCCGACAACCTCCATGGCCCATGAGTATGAAGAGGAAGAGAACCCAAAGGGTGATGCACCCGGGTGGACTCAACCTCCATCGTATGAGACCGAAGGTCCGTCTTGGCATGGATGGTCGGGTGCGCGTGGGAGCCACCCCTATCTACTTCAAGCTCTAGCAGCTTGCCTCCAACATCCATGAGACGATGTCGTTCCTCTTAAGCTAGAGGTCATCATGACTATAGCCAAGGAATGACGGATCTCACTAGATGTATGGAAGACCTTGAAGTGAGGACGGGCAACATCTACAACACTCTCCAAGAGCATGTCCAAGGTACCCAAAATTGGCAACAACACATGGACGCTCAATTCACCATCTTTAACTCCACGCTAGAACAACAACAAGCCGATCCCACGGCATGCTTCCGTCATCAAGGGTTCAACCCTCGTCACGGAGGTGATTGAAGAACAAGCTTGGGGGGAGGGCCCCCATTTAAGGTAAATTATATCACACCCCTTGCATACTTATTTTCCATTCATCCACCATTCACCTTGCATATAAAAAAAGTGTACAGTAGATTTGCTATTAAATAAAATTAAAAATGAGTAGTAAGAATGGTTTAGAATTCACATAGATGAAATGATGAATAGTTGTTTTTTTAATTTTTCTAAGTCCCTAGTTTACAACTTACTACTCTCCAAAATATTGTTTTCATTGGCTAAAAATTACTTTTGCCTTGATTTAGAAATTATGAGTAGCAAAGGTTTAATCCAATTCTAAGTTGTTGTGAGATATGATATAGTGATAGGGATGCTGTTTCTAGTTTTAAAATGAAACTTAGATTTTCTGAGAAATTCTAAAAAGATATGAGTTACTCTCATTTGATTGGAAATACCTACCAAAGCCATATGATATTTGTACATTGATAGACCTTATTCATATGCTATTTGTCTTCACATTGAGCTTAGTCAAACTAGTATAGACCTATGAAAGAATTCATTCATTTCTTTTTGAATTCAAGACTTCACTTGCATATGCTATACTTCTACACTAGAAGTAAGCAAAATTCCATCATACCATCATTCCACAATAAAAAAAGAGAAACTCCATACCTTTCATGCTTAGTACTCTCTCCAAGTTTATTGCATAAAAAGAGAGTAGAAAAAATGGCTACAAGAAAAAGAAAAAGAAAATGCATGCGTACATCATAAGCATGAGAGAAAAAAAAAGAGAAAAAAAAGTAGCCATGTTTCATCTTTGCAAAATAAGAGAGTCTACGAAGTAGGAGTCATCTCAAACATCCACATCCACTTCCACTCCATCACACATGCAGAAGTCTTGAATCAAATAGTTTTGAATTGATTTCTCCTAAGGCTTGTTTTTTTTTACTTAGCAATATTATGTGGTGCAAATATGCCTACTACATTCCCTACCAAGATCCACATACAAGCCTTATCTAGTGGTAGGATAAGTATGGGCAAAATGCCTTGGTGAGGAAATATTACCACTACACACAAAGGAGTGATTGAGAGAATCAATTTGAGGTACTTCAAATCTAAATTGAACTCTCCGGAATTTGAGTGGAACTTGATCTCTAGGGTATGCTTGCTCCATTTGCTGTTCTATCATTCAACCACCCATGATTAAGAGAAGGCATAACCCCATAATGACTTAAGATGGGTGAAGTACCAAGCCAATTTTTGCAATACAAGGTAGAGTATTTTGTTACGCACATTGTACTTTTGAAAAATAGAATATTGTAGCAACTCCTGATCATCAACCTAACGTCTTGACTTTGCTCGGGACGAGCAAAAGATAAGCTTGGGGGAGTTTGTTGATGACTGTTATATACTAATTTCACCCATCAATATAACTCAATTGTCTTGAGGAAATATCATTCCTTGCACACATCACCTTTCTATTTAACCTATTTCCCCTTGTCCTTGGTGAAATAGTGCATGCAAGCATTTTATGCAGGAAGTGAGGTAAAAGAGGAGGAGCAATCAATTAAAACATCATCCCAACCAATCAAGCACTAACATGTGGTACCACATGGATCAAATGGCCCACAAACAGAAGTATCGGAGACCATCCAATGGTGTATCACCTATATCAGTAAGGGAAACCCAGCTGTTGGGGGCCTGGAGAAAACACAGCCCCAATAAAGCTCTGACAAAGTCGGCCGTCCCCCCTAGTCGATCGACAAGGTCCGGGTACCAAACTTGGTCAACTGACACGTGTTGGCTCCTCTCGGCTTCCTGAAGATGAGGATGACTGATTCATGCGCTTTTGGTGGCGGGAACCGACCCTTCTCCACCTATAAATAGGACCCCCTACCCTCGATTCACCCACACACCACTTGACTATTCATTCTATTGTATCCACTATTCTTCATAGGTTTAGAGGAATTTAGGCTATAGAGAGGAGATTCTCTAGTCCTTAGTCCAAGTTAGGAAGGAGTAGAAGGAGTCCCTCTCTTCCCAATTCCAAATTGGGAAAGGTATGACTCTCATATTCCTATTTGTACTTGTGACTTTATTCTTAATGAAGATGCTATCTTTAGTCTTATTTTATTCATATACTTGGATGAAGTGTTTTTTGTTTGATTGTGGATTCCATCTAAGTAGTACGAGTCACTACAAGGATTCCGCCCTGTTGCAACGATTGTACTGCAAAGAATACTAAATCGTTGCAGTAAGCTTGGTCTTTTGCCACGATTCACTATTTCGTGGCATTAGGATCTATCGCCACAAATCTGTTGCCACGATTCACTAGTTCGTGGCATTAGCATCTATTGCCATGGAACACGATCGTTGCACTAGGATCTGTTGCCACGATTCACTAGTTCGTGGCATTAGGATCTATCGCCACGAATCTGTTGCCACGATTCACTAGTTCATGGCATTAGCATCTATCACCACAGAACACGATCGTTGCATTAGGGTTTGTTGCCACGAATCACTAGTTCGTGGCATTAGGATCTATCGCCACAAATCTGTTGCCATGATTCACTAGTTCGTGGCATTAGCATCTATCGCCATAGAACACGATTGTTGCACTACGATCTGTTGCCATGATTCACTAGTTCGCGACATTAGGATCTATCGCCATGAATCTGTTGCCACGATTCACTAGTTTATGGCATTAGCATCTATCACCGCGGAACACGATCGTTGCACTAGGATCTGTTGCCACAATTCACTAGTTCGTGGCATTAGGATCTATCGCCACGAATCTGTTGCCACGATTCACTAGTTCATGGCATTAGCATCCATCACCGTGGAACCGTATCATTACATTAGAATCTGTTGCCATGATTCACTAGTTCGTGGCGTTAGCATCTATCGCCATGGAACCCAATCGTTGCATTAGGATATATTGCTACGATTCAATAGTTCATGGCATTAGCATCTATCACCAGGGAACCTGATCGTTGCACTAGAATTTGTTGCCATGATTCACTAGTTTGTGGCATTAGCATCTATCACCACGGAACTCGATCGTTGCATTAGAATCTATTGCCATGATTCACTAGTTTGTGGCATTAGCATCTATCGCCATGGAACCCGATTGTTGCATTAGGATCTGTTGCCACGATTCAATAGTTCATGGCATTAGCATCTATCGCCGCGGAACACAATCGTTGCATTAGAATCTATTGCCACAATTCACTAGTTCGTGGCATTAGCATCTATCGCCGCAGAACGCGATCATTGCATTAGGATCTATTGCCACGATTCAGTAGTTCGTGGCATTAGCATCTATCGTCGCGTAACACAATTGTTGCATTAGGAACTTTTTCCACAATTCACCAATTTGTGGCTTAGGATCTATCGCCACGAAACACAAACGTTGTATTAGGAACTTACACCACGATTCACAAGTTCGTGGTGATAGGATCTATCACCACAAAACACAGTCATTGGATTAGGATACGTTGCCACGAAATACCAGTTGGTGGCATTAAGATCTATTGCCACGGAACACAAACGTTGCATTACATAGTTCACGTACATCTAGCTCACACAATACCTATATTGAAAAATCCTCATCTTCGCTGTCCTCCCTCAATATTGGAGGTACAATACCATCATTAATATATGTATCATCATCGTCGTCGTCGTCGTCGTCATCATCTTCATTTGAAAGAGCGGAAGCATCACCGGTTGCTCTGTCAATGTCATTCTCATTCCTATACCATGTGGTCATATCCTCATTTATATCAGTAAGCCTTCGATCACCAAATAATGTCTCAGCCTCCATCGTCTCAATGACATTATTTTCACTGTCTCTAGTGGGCATGGCAAAAAGGTTCTGTGGCTTCGTTTTAACAACTGTAGCCCATTTAGGTTGCTTCACACTTCTAATGTAAAAAACTTGTTCTGCTTGGGTGGCTAGAATGTAAGGCTCATACTTAATTTGGGAAATAGTAGTGTCAACATCTATCATTCCGTATCGATCCATTTTGTAGCCTCTGCTTTGGCTCTGACTGGAACGAGGCCGAACAAAGAATTCACATTCAAATAACAGAACCTCTTGATATTTTTCGAAATCAACAGAAATCATTTTCTTGATTACTCCATACCACTCATGATCACCATTCCGAACAACAACACCACTGTTTTGCGTCTGTAAATCTTATTCCACCTCTACTGTTCGAAAGAAGAAGCCATTTATGAATGATCGACTAAAAAAATGTCCTCGACGATTTGGTCCTCTAGATAATGCATAAAAATAATCGGTTACTTTGCCTTCTTTGTGTAATGTCGTAATCTGTACACATTAATTAGTATAAAAGGGGTCATTGATAAACCAACTTCAGAACAGATATTTCTTCAATATTTCATCAAAGTAAAAATTTGCATGTACTTACTCATTTCTGAAACGAATAAACAAACTCATCTCCATGGCATTTTTCAACATCACGAGAATGAATTTTTTCAGCTCTTCAAAATGCTCACTGAAAAGGGTACAAAATTAAATCAACCATCTACAATAAGCATGATCCATTAATATAGTATAGAACATCTGAGTGTTATACGTACTTGATCCATGGAGCGGCCTCTTCAATATTAGAAATAATATAATGCCTGATGTTATGTAGTTCCACCATAGTAAGTTCGCCCCATTTAAACCCTTTTTTAGAATTATCAACTTCTGTAAATATATTAGACTCGAGAGAAGGTTCATTCCTAGCTGCAGCTTCATGATGTTCTGGCCTATTAAGCTTGGTGCTGATGTTATCCAAAAACTGGCTACAGAAAGTCATACACTCTTCCATAATATATCCCTCAGTTATGAACCCTCTGGGTGAGCTCTGTTACGTACATACCTCTTCAATGTACCAAGGTACCTCTCAATTGGATACATCTATCTGTAAGAAACAGGTTTACCCAAGCGAGCTTCTTTGCCAAGATGGATTGGAAGATGTACCATGATATCAAAGAAAGCGGGAGGAAGCAACATCTCAAGCTTAAAAATTGTTTCAGGAAATTGTTCAATCATCTTATCCAAATCTGGTTCCACCAATTCTTTAGAACAAATTCCAGAAAAGAATCTGCTAAACTCAATTAAAGGTTCAACAACCTTTTCAGGCAATATGTCACGTATTGCAATAGGAAGGAGCTTCTGAAATATAATATGGCAGTCATGAGTTTTAGACCTGATACCTTACGTGCTGTTATGTCCACACTTCTCTTGATGTTTGAGGCATAACCATCAGGCATCTTCACATCCGCCAAAAACTTGCACAAGGTGGTCCTCTGATCTTTTTGCAAAGTATATGATGCTGATGGACAATCATACTTTCCTTTCATACCCACTGGATGTTGCTTTGGTCGTATACCCATTTCCTGCATATCAAAATGAGCTTGTAGACTATCTTTTGTTTTACCATCCATATTAAGCAATGTACCCAATATGCTATCAAAAATGTTTTTCTCAATGTGCATGACATCCAAGTTATGCCTTATTAGCAATGTCTTCCAATATGTGAGCTGAAAAATATACTTTTCTTCTTCCAACTATTCAACCTATCTTCCTCAGTGCGCTTTCTCTTATTATTCGTCTTTCCAAAACTCACTGGAGCGAAAGTCTCTTATTTTTGGAGTACTTCCTGACCAGAGAGTGATGTGGGAGCATTTCTATTATCTATTTTGTTGTTGAGAGAAGCTCTGTCCCGACGCCACCGATGATCCTGAGGTAGGAAACGACGATTACCCATGTAGCAATACTTTTGTCCATGTTTCAACCACAAGGCGTTAGTGTTTACATGGCAGTATGGACAAGCTAGCCTACCTTTTGTGCCCCATCCACATAGCATTGCATATACTGGAAAATCATTTATTGTCCACAATATAGAAGCTCGCATGAGAAATGTCTCTTTCTTTGAACTGTCGTATGTTTCAACACCATCAGACCATAATTTCAGTAGCTCATCAATCAAAGGCTGCAGATACACATCAATGTTATTTCCAGGTGGCTTTGGCCCAGGAATTATCATTGACATCAACCAATAAGGCTGCTTCATACACAACCAAGGTGGTAGATTATAAGGGATTAGAATCACGTGCCATGTACTCTAAGAAACATTCATTACTCCAAAAGGTTTGAAACCATCAGATGCTAGCCCAAGTCTTATGTTGCGAGGATCAAATGAGAAATTTTGGTGAATTCTATCAATATGCTTCCATGCTTTCGAATCTGTAGATGGAGTAATATTCCATCATCAATAAGTTCTTCTTTGTGCCAGCGCATGTTTTATGCCGTTGATTCTGCAATATAAAACCTTTGAAGACGGGGAATAAGAGGGAAGTATTGTAGAATCTTGCATGCTACAAGCTTCTTGTCTTTTGCACAAGGTAAAGGCTCTCTTGCATCCCCACCAGTACTATTTTTCCATCTTAAATCACCACATTTTGGGCATCGATCCAGTAGAGAATAGTCCTTCCAGAATAACACACAGTCATTGACACATTCATCGATCTTTTCGTAGCTCAGCCCGAGGTCACGAACAACCTTCTGAACATTATCAAGTGTATTAGGAATGCAATGGCCCTCTAGAAACACATATGAGAATTGTTTAAGGATGAACTCACAAGCTTTTTTGTTCAAACCAGTTAAACACTTTATCTGGTACAACCTGACAATGAAGGATAATTGGGTCACCTTCTCACAACATGGATACAACTCCTTTGTGGCATCATTTAATAAGTCATAGAATGCCTTTGCACACCTAGTTGGCTCCTGCTGGTTTATAGCATTTTCTGGATCATCAACACCTGCTGAAGTACCACCATGATCACCAGTACCTCTAAGAAGGTTGGACAACATATCTTTCATAGCAGCATCATCAGAAATTATCTCCTCATTATTTGCTGATTGCTCAACAATTTTTTTCTCAACTCGTTTTTCTCCATGGTGTACCCAACAAGTATAATCAAATGACATCCCATTACGAAACAAGTGAAGATGAACTTCCTTGCATCTCCCATGGCAAATATTATGACATTTCATGCAAGGACAAGGCTTATTTTCTTCTTCACGGGTGCCCTGGAATGCTAAATTTAAAAATGACTTCATTCCTTCCTGCCACTCCTTCATACGCCTGTCTTTTCCCATCCATGTCTTATCTTCTGACATTGCTTCCTACAATTCAATCAGCGTATCCGTAAGAGGATTGAACTACAATAACATTACGTGAGCAATTGTACCTAGCGCTGTTGCTCCTCCACGTGTGGCGGTCGGCGGATGCTCCTCCACGCCGATGGATGGCGGATGCTCTTCCAAGAGGGTGGCGGCCACCGGATGCTCCTCCAAGAGCGTGGCGGTCGGCGGATGCTCCCCCAAGAGCGTGGCGGCCGGCGAATGCTCCTCCAGGAGCGTTTCGTGCAATCGGGAGAGGGGGCCGTTGTGGATCGAAGGGTCCGGCGCGGAGGAAGCCAGGACAAAGCGTACGTGAAGCTATTAGAGCAGGCCTAACACTGCGTTGGGCTGCTTGTTATTCGTGGGCTAAAACTGCGCTGAGTCACTTTGTATTCCTAGGCTGAAACTGCGCTGGAACGCTTGGTGTTCGTCCCCATGTACGCGTGAGCCCATGTACCGAAATTTGGCATCGTTAAAGGAGTTGTTTTTCGATAAAAGGAGAAATTTTTAGTTTGGCACTCGAAGGACCCATCGTATGCGGGGAAAAATTATGCTTTAGAAGGATATGATTCCTTGGCATTATCCCTGTCATGTCCGACCATCATACGACCTCGTTCGTTCATGTGCACACATGTCACAATAATGCAACTGCTTCATCCGTCTGGTCATGTGGACACATGTCACAAATGTGGAACGGTATGCACAACCTTGGATATGCATACCGTATCCATAAATTTTTTTTCCTCCTTTGGGTAGGAGTGGTTCCACTTCAATCTAAGTGGATTGGAGAGTGTCCGGCCATCATACGACCTGGCGTAATGAAGATTTTTGAATCTGATATACTCCTCTTTTTAATTCTTATCGTTATGGCCACAAGTTGCATTGTCTCAACAAAACACCACATACAACAACAATGACTCAGCAGAATCAGGAACTGGCCAATTAAAATGGAAGTTAACAGTCTCGCAGTTCATAGATCGAAACGCGTGCCATCCTTTTTCTTCTTCCTTTTTTCATCCATAACCGTGAGACTATTGAGTTCCATCTTCACCGGCACATATGTACGGTCTGGGTGCACCGGTGTGTACCTTAACCCCCTTCGTGCGTCCCCAGTGGTGGTTGGAAGACCCCAGCAGGTATGTTTTGATTCTTGTCCTCTAACTACATCTAGGTTTCCGATGACGCATGCGGTTCACCACCAGACAAACCAGCAATGCCTCGGTGATGAGCGGCATGCAAATTTCTTGATGACAAACTGGCTGCGGGGGCCTCCCGTTTGGATGCAACTTCAGTGCTCCCGTTTGTGCTTCCATGCGTACTCCCGCTTATGTGTCATCATGTAATTGGTTGAAGTTAAATCAGGTATTATGTTAGGTAAATGAAAGGGCCAATAAAATCATGACACTTAAGTAGGAGCATGCATGGAAGCACTGAATGGGAGTATACAAGCGTGTCCCTCCCGTTCTGTCCTCCCATGCGTCATCCCGCTGATGTGTCAAAATGTTATTGGTCCCTTTATTAATGCTTAGTTTAACTACCATACCTTCACAACAAATATGATGATGACACGTCAGCAGGAGTGTCAAAAAACTAGAGATGGATGCGTCAGCAGGCCGAAGTCAGCGGGCTGCAGTCAGTATTTCATCAAAAAACTTGCATGCCACTCAACCTTTTTTGGTTTGCCTAGTGGTGAACCGCATGCGTCATCAGAAACCTAGAGATGGAGTAAGAGGACTGGAATCAGAGCATACCTGTAAGGCTCTTCCCAACAACCACCGGGGACGGACGACGTACGGGGGTTAAGGTACACCGGCACACCTGTACCATACGTGTACCCTACCAGCCGTGTAGTTTCCTTCAAACCTCCGGCAGAAAAAAGTGGCATGCAAGTTTCATTCTGTATGGAGAATGTTCGTTGTGTATTCATCAGGGAACACATATACACTTTATATAGGCTAGCTAATGTAGTGTGAAACCAAAATAAAACCCTTTCGCACTACACAGATTCAAAAGCTAGCATTAATGACTAAACGTAGGCCTATGCAGGCAAACAATGACATTAGACAAACGCAGTCAACAATGACTGTTACATGTGTGTGTGCTTATCCTTTCTACAGTCTGGTGGTGAACCTGCGAAAGGATGACGAGCAGCGGCAGGTGAACACCATGCAGCGGCGGCGCAATGGAAAACGGTGGCAGCGGATGGAGACGTACCTGGATGTTGGCGTAGTCAACCTCGCACATCTTCCGTGAGTCGTTCACCTTCCAACGGAAGCCATGCAGGTTCTTCCACAGCCGAAACGCCGTTCATCTTCACCGGCACATATGTACGGTCCGGGTTTGCCGGTGTGTACCTTGACCCCCGTAGTGCGTCCCCGGTGGTGGTTGGAAGACCCCTGCGGGTATGTTCTGATTCTTGTCCTCTAACTACATCTAGGTTTCCGATGACGCATGCGGTTCACTACCAGAAAAACAAGCAAAGCCTCGGTGATGAGTGGCATGCAAATTTCTTGATGACAAACTGGCTGCGGGGGCCTCCCGTTCGAATGCAACTTCGGTGCTCCCATTTGTGCTTCCATGCATACTCTCGCTTATGTGTTATCATCTAATTGGTTGAAGTTAAATCATGCATTATGTTAGGTAAATGAAAGGGCCAATAAAATCATGACACTAAAGTAGGAGCACGCATGGAAGCACTGAATGGTAGTATACAAGCCGTGTCCCTACCGTTTTGTCCTCCCATGCGTCATCCCGCTGTTGTGTCAAAATGTTATTGGTCCCTTTATTAATGCTTAGTTTAGCTACCATACATTCACAACAAATAAGATGATGACACGTCAGCGGGAGTGTCATCAAAAAACTAGAGATGGATGCGTCAGCGGGCCGTAGTCAGCGGGCCGCTGTCAGTTTTTCTTCAAAAAACTTGCATGCCGCTCAACCTTTTTTGGTTTGCCTGGTCGTGAACCGCCTGCGTCATCAAAAACATAGAGATGGACTAAGAGGACTGGAATCAGAGCATACCTGTAAGGCTCTTCCCAACAACCACCAGGGGCGGACGACGTACGGGGGGTTAAGGTACACTGGCACACCCGTACCGTACGTGTACCCGGCCAGCCGTGTAGTTTCCTTCAAACCTCCGGCAAAAGAAAGCGACATCCAAGTTTCATTCTGTATGGAGAATGTTTGTTGTGTATTTATTAGGGAACACAGATACACTTTATATAGGCTAGCTAGTGTAGTGTGAAACCAAAACAAAACACTTTCGCACTACACAGATTCAAAAGCTAGCGTTAATGACTAAACATAGGCCTATGCAGTAAAATAATGACATTAGACCAACGAAGTAAATAATGACTGTTACATGTGTGTGTGCTTATCCTTTCTACAGTCTGGTGGTGAACCTGCAAAAGGATGACGAGCAGCGACAGGTGAACACCATGCAGCTGCGGCGCAATGGAAAACGGTGGCAGCGGCCGGCGACGTACCTAGATGTTTGCGTAGTCGACCTCACACATCTTCCGCGAGTCATTCACCTTCCAATGGAAGCCATGCAGGTGCTTCCACAGCAAGAGCACCATTCATCTTCACTGGCACATATGTACGGTTCAGGTGTGCTGGTGTGTACCTTAACCCCTGTCGTGCGTCCCCTGTGGTGGTTTGAAGACCCCTGCAGGTATGTTTTGATTCCTGTCCTCTAACTACATCTAGGTTCCCGATGACCCATGCGGTTCACCACCAGAAAAACCAGAAAAGACTCGGTAATGAGCGGCATGCAATTTTCTTGATGACAAACTGGCTGCGGAGGCCTCCCGTTCAGATGCAACTTCGGTGCTCCCGTTTGTGCTTCCATGCGTACTCCCGCTTATGTGTCATCATCTAATTCGTTGAAGTTAAATCAGGCATTATGTTAGGTAAATGAAAGGGCCAATAAAATCATGACACTTAAGTAGGACCACGCATGGAAGCACTCAATGGGAGTATACAAGCCGTTTCCCTCCCGTTCTGTCCTCCCATGCGTCATCCCGCTGATGCGTCAAAATGTTATTGGTCCCTTTATTAATGCTTAGTTTAACTACCATACCTTCACAACAAATAAGATGATGACACGTCAGCGGGAGTGTCATCAAAAAACTAGAGATGGATGCGTCAGCAGGCCACAGTCAGTGGGCCACAGTCAGTTTTTCATCAAAAAACTGCCATGCCGCTCAACCTTTTTTGGTTTGCCTAGTAGTGAACCGCCCACGTCATCAGAAACCTAGAGATGGACTAAGAGGACTGGAATCAGAGCATACCTATAAGGCTCTTCCCAACAACCACCGGGGACGGACGACGTATGGGCCGTTAAGGTACACCGACACACCCGTACCGTACGTGTACCCAGCCAGCCGTGTAGTTTCCTTCGAACCTCTGGCACAAGAAAGCAGCATGCAAGTTTCATTCTGTATGGAGAATGTTTGTTGTGTATTCATCAGGGAACACAGATACACTTTATATAGGCTAGCTAGTGTAGTGTGAAACCAAAACAAAACCCTTTCGCACTACACAGATTCAAAAGCTAGCGTTAATGACTAAACATAGGCCTACACAGTCAAACAATGACGTTAGAACAACGTAGTCCACAATGATTGTTACATGTGTGTGTGCTTATCCTTTCTACCGTTTGGTGGTGAACCGCCTGCGTCATCAGAAGCCTAGATGGAGTTGGAGGACAGGAATCGGAGCATACCTGCTTGGACCAGGATCGCTTGACGTAGCGACATTTTGCTGCATGCGTGCAGTAAAGGGTACATCCACCGTTTGTTTTGATCCGACAGTTGTATTTCCCAGCTATCCAACTAAGGGATCCATTCAAATCGTTTCTTAAACTCTTGCCTGCTTGCTTCAACATGAGAAAGAGTTTACATGCATATAATGATGCATACTTCAAACATTTAAATAAAACCAACTTCTTTCACAAATTAACAGGATTAAAAACACATTAACTATCTTATGTGGCATGCCAATGTGTGGATGTCCAACTCAGAGTAAGGATGAAAGTGAAACGGTTTTTTTGAAGTTGATGGACTAAATAATTGACCCACTTGAAAGTTGAAGGACCAAACTTAGTTTTGATTGAAAGTTTGAGGATGAAGTGTAGTATTGCCAGCTTGATGAGCTGAAGCTCAAAAATTTCGAGTAAGCTCATTTGTAAATTTGCCTGTATGATTTTAGCCGCTAGAGGTGCCAGGAGATCGCCCGCAGCGGGGCCTGCAAAGCGGTCTGTAAAGTAGTATACAATACTAACAGGTAGCAATGACTGGAAAGAAAAGTGGACACAATCAACAGAGAGAAAATAAAAGAAAGGACAAGAAAAATGTTAGAAAAAGATAGGTAGAACTCCAATGTACCACTGGCCCTATGCCCTATACGTGGTGTAATCATTACCACTACTCCTATACGCAGCCAAAAGTTATTACCACTGCTTCAAGGAAAGTTTTGCAGATTAGATGTGCCGATTAGTTTATTTTGTGTTTATTGGGGATTATGTAACAGCTAGTTCTGTCGATTAGTGATGACTGGAATGAAAAGTGGAGACAATGAACAGAGAGAAGGGAACAATGATTTCCTTCGTTACAAACTACTATATGATTGAATGTATTCATTTCCGGTAGAATCAATTTCTTTAAACTATCCCGTGAGTTTCCTTTGATGCAAACGAGGCTAAACATAAGACGAGCACGCATAGGGGAAACACAACAAGTGCAACATTCATCAGAGACGAGGGGGCATAGGTGAAACACATATACTATTAAAAGTCTATTTTATATACTCCCTTTGTTCACTTTTAATTGGCCTTGGGAGAACTAGGGGTGCATCCAAACGGGAATGGAGGGAATATAACCCATATAGTACAACGCCAGACGGCAGAACAGGTCATACTCGTGATTAATCCTACAGTTCTCTGTACAGAAGACTCTCCACTCCTCCCACGTAGGCCTACCGCAGTGGGCAGTTCCCTGGTTCCCCCTATTCAGTAGTCCCAAGCGTCATCATCAATGTTGGGCACCGCCACCGGTGGCGCTTCTGGACGAGGCCTGCCCAGGAACCTCCAGGCGACATCATCGATACTATTCATGGCTTCATGCCGACGCCGGCATCACTCCTTTTTTGTCCACTTCATGGCGACGGACCGGTCGCTTTGTAGCTGACGTAGGCCTCACCTTCGACCTGCCGGATATACTCGAAGGCGTCGCGGTACCTGCGGTCGGCGTCGTAGCGGAGCATGGCGAGGACGTAGGCCGCCACCATGTGGCCGTTCGCGGCCACCCAAGCAATGAACTGGGTGCCCGGCTGCGCGCGACCGTGCAGGAAGACGAGGTTGAACCCGGTGACGTAGCACGTATGAGGGTTGCCGACGATTGCCGGGCGCTCCACGAGGCGGTCGTAGCTCTAGTTAAACTTCCAGATGCCACGTGCCTGCCCACGACGCGAGCCCGACAAGTCGCGTGCATGGCCTTGCAGGTGGCGCGAAGACTAGAGAGGTCGTCCATGGGCTGCGGGGAGGTTGCGGCGACCCAACCCGCGATCAGGACTGCAATACCGTGCGGCAAGGGGAACTCCATGGGCTTCGAAGGGAACCAATGAGGATGCGCGCGACAGGGACGAAGAGGAAGAGTACGCGCGGAGAAGAGTATGGCATGTGTGTGTTGCGGAGAATAGGATGGTGTGTATTTATTAGTACGCATGGAGAAGACGATGAGACGCGCGCAGTGATGGTTATGGCTTCAAATGTGCACCGTTTGGAATACTACTTGCAAAAATTGGGTTACGGCTTCTAAATTGCAGATGTATGCTACTTTA
This sequence comes from Tuctoria greenei, assembly GCA_036927565.1. NCBI lineage: Eukaryota > Viridiplantae > Streptophyta > Magnoliopsida > Poales > Poaceae > Tuctoria > Tuctoria greenei. The sequence continues at coordinate 125,682,896 of JAYESD010000006.1, forward strand.
GCCGCTGGAGTTGTCAGCAGGCAGGAGATCGCCCGCAGCGGGGCCTGCAAAGCGGTCTGTAAAAAGTACTCCTCCCTCTGCCCCAACTCAACTCTATTTTTAGCTTTGGTCAAACTTACCTTTGACCAATGATTTCTTGCCTGGTCCTTATCCTGATCATCAAGGTCCTCCGCCTGCTGCCCCAAATTACTTGGGGCAGAATAGGGATGAAAACGGTCATAATTGAGCTTATTACCTTTGACAACTCCTTATTCAAACTGGTGCCTGAATAAAAAATTTAAGGAATTGAGCTTATTACTCCCTCTGTCTCTAAATACTTGTCGATTTGTAGTTCAAAAATAAACTACAAAGCGATATTTACTACAGCCCCGTTTGGAACGTAGGAATCCAAATCACAGGAATTGAAAAAAAACATAGGAATAGACAAAATGCAGGAACGAAGAAAGTGAGAAAACCACGGGAATCAAAATCAGAGGAATGGAGAATTCAAGATATTTGGAATGCAGGAATGAAAACATAGGAAAAATGTTAGAGCAACTATAAACAAAATTCTTTAGAATTTTACCTATCATTATTTGTAATACATAAATCAAAGTCATAACTTCTTGCCAAAATGAACTACCAGTTTGCTTCTTAAACAACTTCATTCCTATATTTCTAACATCAAAACATCTATTGCATTTCAGTAGCTCAGAAATAATTATTCCCTTGTTTCAAAAACAGAAATAATTATTCCATGCAAATCATTAGGTTAGTTAATTTGACTTTTAGCACCCTATATATTCCCTCCATAGCCAACCAGCAGACCACAAAGAACTTGAACTGGATTATTTCATTCCTCCATTTTACATAGGAGAGGAAGTCTATCTACAGGAAAGGAAATATGATTCCTGTGTTCCAAACACCTGTGACATCAGCACAATGTAGGAATGAATTCCTTTGAAGTTTCCTTTAAAAATCCTCTATTCCAAGGGACGTAGAGAGTACATGTCAGCCCATTAGACCCAACCTACTATTTGGAAAATATTCGATTATTGTTCGGAAATTTTCCATTAAAATACGGTATTCCGACAATTCGGTCGAAAATCAGTCTAAATCGTTTCCATTCCATTTACCAAATTTCAATGTCCGATAAAAACTGTAATCGGATTGAAAATTTCGGAAATTGACAAAAATGGTAATCGCATCGGAAATTTTTGAAAACGGCGTCGAACGGTTCGAAAATTTACCGTACCGTTTTCATCCCTAGGGCAGAATGATCCTGGCGACCAGAATGAAGTGTTGGATACATGTTGTCCACGGCGCAGGGTTATTCAACATAAGCAATAGATAGCATATCCTAATCTTTCTCCTCATATATAGCGTGTTAACTAATTTTTCGGCCCCAAATGATCTAGAAAAATTACTGCAGATTTGATGATGCCATAAATTCATCGCTGCTCAAAACAATGAGGGTGCTCATCAAGCTCGCAAGCTCAACTTCATTCATCCTCAAACAAGCTAATTATTTCGGATGGATTTACGTTAAGGGGTGTGCATTCGGTCTAACCGATATTTTGGTTCGGGTATTTCAGTCTTTTTCAAAATTCGGTTTCTTGAAATCACTACCGAAATTGTTGATATAATATTCAGTACCCGACCATTTTGGGTACCAAAATTCCTGTTCGGTCTTCGGTCCTACCGGATATATCTGAATTATACATTATATCCATGTCATATTTGCACAAATTTAATATAATTGATAAATTTAATCCCATGAGGTCATTTATTATAAATTGATAAATGAAGAATAAAAAATAAACGTTTAAATCCAACAACTTCACACATCACAACTTGAAAATCAAATATCTAAATTTGAATTGTTCATAGTTTAGCACACATAATTTAACTTTTTATTTGATGGACCGGCTATTCGGTTATTTCAGTTACCCGAGAGTGGTACCCGAACCCGACATTTATTTTTCAGTTATTTATATTTGCTACCCGAAAAGTACCCGATACCCGATATTTCGGTCTTTTTTGTCCCGGTCTCGGTTTTATCGGTTTCGGTTTTTCGGTCTCGATTTATTTGCCCACCCGTGATTTATGTAGTAGTAGCATATGGGATATACATATTTCTCCTCCATGTTTTTTTTGCAAAACTATTTAGTGATATATCCTATGTGCATATTACATATGTAAAGCTAATGTAAAGTATAAAACTTTTTCAAAGGGAAGTCTTAGGTTTCGTCAAATCTATCATTGAGATTTACACAATTTTGATATGTTTTAACAATACAAGAATTGTACTTTTAGATTCACCATGAAAATATTTCCAAAATATACAATCTAGTACTACATGTTATTGAAGCTAATAAATTCCATATAAATCATTGGTCAAAGGTAATTAGTTTGACCAAAACAAAAATAGAGTTGAGTTGGGGTGGAGGAAGTATTATACGTTGTTGTTTGCCGCATAAGGTTTGGTCCTTCGTTCAAGCCGTAGCCATTTGTACAGGCAGCTGATGTGACCAGGCGCATCGAGCTTACGTGCGCGCCAGTCACCGAGGCGCCTTAAACGCGCGCAGCGCATGCGCATCTTTGAATTCAATTGGAACCGCTCCACGTCCCATCACCACTAATGCGTGCGTTGAGACGAACAGCCAGGCGGGTTCAAATCCTCTGCAGTACTGCAGGTGCAGTAGAGATGGCTGACATGAGGGCCCCACATGGTGTGGGACCCACATGTCAGCCACTTCTACTACACCTGTAGTAGTGCAGAGGATGAGCACCACAACCAGGCTGCTTCTACGCTATAAGATCACCCGGCACGCCATCGTCTTCTCCGCACAGCCACTCTTCCTCTCTTCCCAAAACCGCGCCAAGAACACCATGGCTGACAAGACCACGCCGCCGCCAAGCCCACCGAAGGACGCCAAGGGGGAGCATCCCCGATCGGACTCCCTCCCCGGACAAGGAGTGGGCTCTCCGGAAGATGGCGTCCGATGTATTTGACAATACATCGCGCTCCATGCGTCGCCTTGGGCTTGGTCCCCTTCCAGAGTATGCTACCATTGGGACCACGGGCCACTACGTCTTCGACATGATGCACTTGGCCGGTCGCCACGACGTCCTCTGGGAAACGCTGGCGGACGAGCTCGGCCTCGCCGACCGTGACAACCTGTTGGCAGCGATGTCCAGGAAACTGGGCTTCCCGTCTCCACCGCGGGAGGCGGCCTCGCCCAGCCAGGAGCCCAAGGAGGAGGAGGAGAAGTAGAAGTAGGTGGAGCGAGGTGGAGGAGTAGTTTTTTTCTTGTTCTTAGTTGTGTTGTTTATCTTTTCTTGTTTGTAGTTTGTGTTTTTCATTTTTCCTGTTTGTAATGTATCGTTTTAAGGTAATGAACTTTATACTTCTGTTCATTGGTGCACAAAAATAGTTTTAATGTTGTTGTTGTAACGACAAACTAGTGGACTATTTATCTCTTTTATCTTTTAGAATGGAATATATTTCCACTTCCAACTCTACTACGCTGGAGATCCAGAAAGTGACGATCACCTACTAGTTTATCTGACAGGACCAGCAGGGAGAAGCCCACTCTCTGTTCAAACCCAACACGGATCCAACATAATGAGCAATCAAACAGCAAAGCACGTAGTAAATCACAAAAAACGCAACAACAGTTTCTGGAGTACGTATCAACTTTAGCCTAGATTAGATGCTCGTGGGCATCATTGCAAAAGGGTGAAGACAAAAAAGACTTGATTTGGACGGCTTGCAAAAACAAACTAGAAGTCAGGGTCATCGAAATTTTTGCCCCATTTGGATTGAGTCTTAGTTATAGACTTCCATAATAATAAAAAGTATCGGGTATTTTACATACACAAGTGTGTCATAAAATGTATCGGGTGTTTTACTTTCATTAGTGTGTCATAAAGTATACACCGGCCACGTATCCTGATCCAATCGTACAACTTCAAATAAAGGAGGGTTAGAGCATCTCCAACCCCTTTGTTATTTTTGGATTGCTATTCTTTCAAATGACAAATATGCTATCCACATTTAGCATCTCATTCCATGAGCATCTCCAACCCGTTTGCTATATGATGTGCTATATTAAATTTTTTTTTTCATATTTTATATAATCATTTTAAAATTCAAATAACATTGTTGCAATGGCTATATTGTAACGGTTGTATTTATAGCGGCTATTTTTCAATGGTTATATTTCTAACGACTATTTTTCTACGGATGTATTTCCAACGGCTAATTTTCAACAACTATTTTGCAATGGAATGACGATAATGTACCAGAAGTTGGGAATAGCAAACTGGATAGCATTTGCTACTAGTAGCACACCTAGAGCTCCATATAGCAAATGGCTAAAAGTAGCAATCCTAATAGCAAACCAGTTGGAGATGATTTTTGCTCTAGATTAGCTAAATAATAGGATAGCACATCATATAGCTAATGGGTTGGAGATGCTCTTTTAGCCATTAGCTATATGGTGTTCTATCCTATTATTTAGCAAATTTAGAGCAAAAATCATCTCCAACCGGTTTGCTATTAGGATTGCAACTTTTAGCCATTTGCTATATAGAGCTCTCGGTGTGCTACTAGTAACAAATGCTATCCGGTTTGCTATCCCCAATTTCTGCTACATTATTGCCATTTCTGATGCAAAATAGTTGTTGAAAATTAACAGTTGGAAATACAACCGTTGAAAAATAGTCATTAGAAATATAACCATTGAAAAATACCCGTTAGAAATACAAACGTCACAATACAGCCGTTGCAACAATGTTATTGGAATTTTAAAATAATTATTGCATATTAATAAAATATGAAAGTTTTTAATATAGCACATCATATAGAAAACGGGTTGGAGATGCTCATAGAATGAGATGCTAAATGTGGATAGCATATTTGCTATTTGAAAGAATAGCAAACTAAAAATAGCAAACTGGTTGGAGATGCTCTTACAAGATTGGTGGAAAATAATACGAACTTATAAGAAAAAGGAGAATAAGAAAAAGGATGGCGCACGTTTCGATACATGAACCGTGACACTGCTGACATCCATCTTCATTGGCCAGTTCCCGATTCTGCTGATCTCTCCATTATGTATTCACACTAGCTACTCTCTGGTGACTGGACCTAGGGTATCCCGTGGCCCACCCGGCATATCCAGTGGGTGGGCTCCTGAGAAATGTTGTTGTTGTTGTACGTGGTGTTAGGTTGAGACAATGCAACTTGTGATCATAACGATAAGAATTAAAAATTAGAAAGAGTATATAAGATTCAAAAATCTTCATTACTCTCTTTACTCCAGGCTCAGGCCCGTCAAATTTGGAAACTCCTCCCCTCATATCGTAACTGCATCAGTTATATATCCAGACCCGTTTCCAATTAAAATCCAAACTAAAGGTTTAGATGAAGGTTTTGCACAAGAGAGAGAGTTGCACCGCGCCGCCGCAGACGTCAACCGTAGGGACGACAAGGAGAGAGACCCAACGGTGGGGACTCAGGTGTACAACGTGACGTTCGAGGAAGACGTGATCACCAGCACCGTGACGTCCTCCGGCAAGACCGTGGAGGATGGCTCGACGAGGTCCTCTCCGTCCACCGTTGGTGCCTTCACATGCTTGTCGTCGAGCTCGACGTCGAGTGGCGCCCCAACTACTCCACCGACCAGAAACTCGTCGCCGTTCTGCAGCTCTGCGTCGGCCGCCGCTGACTCATCTTCTAGGTCATCCACGCTGACTACTTCCTAGACGAGCTGGAAGATTTCCTCAGTGATTCCGACTACCGCTTCATCGGCGTCGGCGTGGAGGGTGATGCTGACAAACTTTGGAAGGACTAGCAGCTGAAGGTGGCCAAAATGGTGGACCTGGCCGAGCTCGCGGTGGAGGAGATGGATCGCTCGAGCCTCCGCCGCGCGGGGCTGAAGGACATCGCGAGCGCCGTGATGGGCGCCGACATGGAGAAGCCTTACGGGGTGAGGACGAGCAACTGGGACGCATATAATCTCTCTGGCGAGCAGATCAGCTATGTGTGCATCGGCGCCTTCGTCTCATTCGAGGTCGGCTGCAGGCTACTCTCCGGCAACTACTGATCTTACCACCGAGTTTGCGGATCGGCTGCCGTCGATCATCCCGGCATATGGAATTCGTAGGTGCATCGCTCAAGTTCTAGATTTTGTGCTTGTGCGCCCAATCTCTCATAAAATTATTTTTTCTTATGGAAACACTATATCTTGCTTTTAAAAACAAGCATGTTATTTCACATGCATCAAGGTCTTTCACATGCATGTTAGTTGTCCATGCATGCTACGCCCCAAACATGATCAATGAGCCTCAAACATGACGATCTCTCAACAAAAAAGAGAACACGTAACGTCAGTAAACATTATCGAGGTCTTTCACATGTATGGTAGACGTACAAATGCTACATCCCAAACATGTATTCCAATAATAGAATAATATTTCCTACCATGTATATATATTTCTATATTTATCATATTCTCTACCATTGTGATGCCCGGTTCTGAAAACTGAACCAAGCTAACGCATATGTGTGCCCAGGATGTTCAACACACATATACGAGTGCAATCACAAAAGAGTATACAGAAAGTTACCACAGAACAAGATTAATTAACCAAATTTTATTACACAAACCAGATTATCCTCGAATACAAGCTCTAATGAATAATAATGACAAGTTCAACTAATGCAGCGGAAATAAACTTATTAAGCAACTAAGCAAACTAAGGAAAAGGGATAGCGCAGCTCCATGCAACACTACAGACAAAGCTGACGGTAGACACGGCCTAGAACTCCGCATTATCGCCATTAAACTCACAATCCTGACCTGCAACTGTTGGGGGGGGATTGCAAGAGTGAGTACATGTCGTACTCAGCAAGTGTGAAAAGTATGACATGTGGCTGATTCAAATGACGACAATAATAATGGCTAAGTGCTGAAAAGTACAGTAAAACATTTGGAAAAGCAATGTATCATATTTATGTGAAGTAAACCCATCATAATCACAAGTAATACCATAATACCAAACTGAATTCATTACCATCATCAATAAGTCCAGATTTCACCATTGCCAATATCCATATTCAATACCAGAGATTAATCCATAACCAACCATAACCATCACCATATCCATTACCAATACCAAATACCCTCTAATCATGGAAGTTGTCCAGGTGCTCATAACCGGGAGCACGGCTATCATGATAGTTTTATTTAACTCTGCAGAGTTTGTACCTCTTTACCCACGTGTTCGTGATTTCATCACCTTTCGGCGACTAAGAATCTCCCTTATGCCCATGACCCGTCGGTCACATTACACACTTCCGTGGGTGTGTGGCCAAGAGATCACAAAATAGCCTTTACAAATGGATTACTAGCCTATTCAGACCCCACTGAGGTTTCATCGGTGGCGATGCCTCCAACTGAGCACATCTTCAACCAAGGGCCCCCTCTTGAGCCATTCGAATCCTAGGGTAGTCCCACCAATCATCAACAAACCCAATCCGACAACCCCTTCCCCGAGCATCCACATTGGTCCAAACAGCACTAGCAAAGCCCTAATTAATCAGCTACGCCGCACCCATATTTGGCCTCGTGGTGGCACTGTAGTCCTGGCTTATTCTCGCATGAACCGGTCCTTAGATCTAAGGCAAGCAAACCACCATAACATCCAACCCATCCACATACCAGGCTTGCTTAGATCGCCCATTACCATATCGTATTGACCAGTTCACATTAACCAGAATATCATTGATGCACAATTAAATGTGTGGTGTTGTTTGCCATCCCAATTAATTAACCGAAGCAAAAAGGTAAAAACCCTTCCCGACTCTCTACCATATATTCCAGGTGACAAGGGTGGTTAAACAAATCTAGTAAACTTCCTACCATAGGATTCCCATCAAATTGACACAAGCATGCAGTTTTCAAACAAAACATTTATTTTAAAAACAGGATCAATATGCTTCAAGGACACTTGCTTTGCTCCGACGGATAGGGTTGCTCAAGCGCTCGAAATCTTGATTCTCAAAATCCTCGTACACGATCTCTTGAGCACTTCCCTCTACTCGTGATCACACATACAAGAATATACATACAAATCAACATGATGCATACACACTAATCAACATGCGATGGCATGCATGCATGCAAAGTACAATAATTGATTAACTACGGTTGTCTATTAATTAGATGCAACTAGTTCATACGTGTTCATACGAGTTTACGGGGGTTTTAACGAGAATTAGTGCTGCTGAAAATAAATTAATGGTGCAACTAAAATCAATTTACGTATATTAGATCTAATACGTCGCTAAAATTCGCATCGGAAAAACGAATCCTACCGTAGATGCGATGGCTTCGAAGATCGAGGGACAAAGGTGACGCGTAGACGAGTGGATGGCGCAGCAGTCCTCCGGCGGCACGACGACGGCGATGATGATCTCCGGCGAACGGCGGCGTCCTCCTCTTTTTCCTCCTCTTCTTCCCCTCTTTTTTTCTTCCTTTTCTTCCCCTCTTTTTTTCTTCCTTTTCTTCCCCTGGCGGCGCAGCTCTCTGGTGCCCTTCTTCTCTGTACCAGCGGCTAGGGCTTTTTTTGGAGCTAGGCGGCGGCGTTTCTGGGATCGTGGAAAGACCTACGGAGGCTACGGGCGCTTTTATAGCCGGGCGGGGCGCGTGGGATCGACGCGTCGCGTGGCGCGCATTGCGGGCGGGCGAATCGGCGCGTACCGCGTGTCGGTTGGGTTGGTGCGGTCCGGTCGGGCCAGCGGGGCCCAGGGCGCGTGGGGGTCGGGGCATCGGGGCGAGCGTGGGAGTCGGGGCGTCGGGGCGAGCGCGTGAGGGTGCGTGCGATCGGGGTGGGGCCGGGGCGCGCGCGCTGGGAGCGCGGGCGTGCAGTTCGGCGTGGGAGGCGCGGCGGGGTGGGGCCCGGGAGCAGGCGGTGGGGTGGCTTTGGTGGGAGGGTGTGGGAGCCGCACGGGAAACGGCGGGGCGAGCACGGGAGCGGCGCTCAGGGTGGGACCCAGCAGTGGGGTCGGCGCGTGCGGGGCTGCGCGGCTCGCGCCAGGGCGCTGCAGGCGGGGTGGGGGCCAGGCGGCAGGGCCAACGCAGGCGGCGTGGCGGGGCGCGCCGAGGCGTGTGGCGGCGGGGGCCAGCTGGCTGGGCCGGCTCGGCCGCCTGGCCAGCGGTTAGGGTTTTTTTTGTTTTTTTTCTTTTCTTTTTTTTTTATAAATATATTACTATATTATTTTTATATTTTATTCTTTTATATTATTTTTTTATATATGATTCTTATATATATTATTACTATTATTTTTTTATACTTATTCCCTAATACAAGTTTTAGGCTATAATTATTATTTTTTTCTTCCTTCTTTTTGCTACACCATATATGTATATTTTATTTTTTGTTATCTTTCTTTTATCCTACTAATTTTTAATGCATAATCATGTATGCGATGCATGATGCGAAAATTTAGGGTGTTACAAACCTACCCTCCTTAAAGTGAATCTCGCCCTCGAGATTCGATAGCGTGGAGAAAAGATAAGAGAATTCTGCCTTCAGGTGTTCTTCACGTTCCCATGTAGCTTCGGCTTCCGTATGGTGTCTCCATTGCACTTTGCACCAACGGATCCTCTTATTTCTCATAACCCTTTCCTTTACGTCCAAGATCTTGATAGGTTGCTCGACATAAGACAAATCCTCTTGAAGTTCTAACTCGTCCATCGGCACTTGTTCTTCCGGTAACCTGAGACACTTCTTGAGTTGAGACACGTGAAATACGTCATGTACATCGGAGAGATACGCCGGCAGCTCAAGTCGATAGGCTACTTCTCCTTTCTTGTCCAAAATCTTGAACGGTCCGATGTAACGTGGTGCCAGTTTTCCTTTGACGTTAAACCGTCGTTGACCTCTGATAGGTGGCACTTTGAGGTATACAAAATCTCCAATTTCAAAGGCTAATTTCCTTCTCCTATTGTCCGCATAGCCTTTTTGTCTTGATTGGGCAGCCCTCAAGTTTTCACGAATTATTTGGACTTGCCTTTCGGCTTCTTGCAACACACCCGGACCAAATACTTGAGTTTCTCCTGCCTCATTCCAGAATAAAGGTGTCCTATACTTCCTCCTATAAAGCGCTTCATATGGTGACATTTTCAAGCTTGCTTGGTAACTATTTTTGTATGAAAACTCCGCGTATGGCAAGCTTTTGTCCCAACTTTTCCCATGCTTTAACGCACAAGCTCTTAACATGTCCTCCAAAATCTGATTGGTCCTCTCGGTTTGTCCATCCGTTTGAGGATGATATGCTGAACTAAAATTTAACCTCGTTCCCAAAGCTTCATGCAATTTTTGCCAAAATCTGGAGGTAAATTGAGAACCTCTATCCGAGACTATCTTCTTCGGTACTCCGTGTCGACACACAATATGCTCCATGTATATTTCGGCCAATTGTGCAGCTGTATACTTGGTCTTCACAGGGACAAAATGAGCCGACTTGGTTAAGCGATCCACAATTACCCAAATTGAGTCATACCCGGACTGAGTACATGGTAACCTAACTATGAAGTCCATTCCAATTTCTTTCCACTTCCATTCCGGAATCTTCAGCGGTTGCAATAATCCAGCTGGCCTTTGATGTTCTGCCTTCACTCGTTGGCACACATCACACAATGCCACATATTCGGCTATGTCCTTCTTCATTCTATCCCACCAATAGCAAGTCTTCAAGTCTTTGTACATCTTTGTACAACCAGGGTGAATTGAGTAAGGCGAGTCATGTGCCTCCCTTAATATTGTCTCCCGAATATGCTTTACATTAGGCACAACGATTCTCTTTCCAAGCCATAAGGTACCATGGTCGTCTTCATCAAATCTGAATTCTCTCCCTTCCTTGATCCTTTCCTTGATTTCCTTGATCTCCTCGTCCGTGGTTTGTGCTTCTCGAATTTCTTGCTCCAAGGTTGGGTTTAACTCCATCATCTCCGTCTCATTTACAAACCCGAGGTTCAACCGTTCAAACTCCTTACATAACTCAAATGGTAACTCTCGAACCGTGAGTTGATGACTTACTCCTTTTCTACTCAAAGCATCGGCCACTACATTGGCCTTTCCTGGATGATAGTTGATCCCCAAATCATAATCTTTGATGAGCTCCAACCATCTTCGCTGCCTCAAGTTCAGATCCGTTTGTGTGAAAATATACTTCAAACTCTTATGATCCGTGTAAATTTCACACCTATGTCCAAGAATATAGTGTCTCCAAATCTTCAATGCATGTACCACGGCTGCAAGTTCTAAATCATGTGTTGGGTATATCTGCTCATGTTTCTTCAATTGTCTGGACACATAGGCGACCACTTGACCTTCTTGCATAAGCACGCATCCTAATCCTTGTCTTGATGCATCACAATATATATCAAAACTCTTGCTCACGTCCGGTAATACTAACACCGGCGCGGTTGTCAACCTTTTCTTTAACTCCTCAAAACTGTTTTGACAAGCTTCAGTCCATTGGAAAGCCTTCCCCTTCATTAGCAATTCCGTCATGGGCTTGGCTATCTTGGAAAAGTCCTTGATGAATCGACGGTAATATCCAGCCATCCCAAGAAAACTCCTTATTTCCTTGACATTTTGCGGCGGCTCCCACTTCAACACGTCTCTCACCTTTCCGGGGTCAACCGATACTCCTCCTCCTGAGATTATATGACCCAAAAATGGCACCTCTTTCAACCAAAACTGGCACTTGCTGAACTTGGCATACAATTGATGCTCCCACAATTTCTGCAACGTAAGCCTCATGTGTTCCTTGTGTTCCTTCTCATCCTTTGAGTATATCATAATATCATCAATGAATACCACAACAAACTTATCCAAGTACTCCATGAAGACCTTATTCATGAGGTACATAAAGTAGGCAGGCGCATTTGTCAATCCAAAAGACATCACAGTGTACTCATAAGATCCATACCGTGTCCTAAAAGCTGTCTTGGGTATGTCCAATGGTCTAACCTTCATTTGAAAGTATCCCGACCTCAAATCAATCTTGGAAAACACACAGGCGCCTTTCATCTGATCAAACAAATCCTCTATACAGGGCAAGGTGTACTTGTTCTTGATTGTTACCTCGTTGAGAGCTTGGTAATCCATGCACATCCTTTGGGATCCATCCTTCTTGTCCACAAATAGAACGGGCGCTCCCCAAGGTGAAGAGCTAGGGCGAATAAAACCTTTCTCTAGTTGTTCTTGAATCTACTTCTTGAGCTCCGCTAATTCCATAGGAGGCATCCTATACGGCCTATTAGCTATAGGTGGAGTTCCAGGTATTAAATCAATAACAAACTCAATGTCTCGATCAGGTGGCATACCTGTCAACTCATCTGGAAACACATCCAAAAATTCACACACTACCGGAATCTCCTCAATTGCGGCACCGTCCATATGATTCAACTCCAATTGCTTCGGTGCAGTTTGAGATGCTTCAAATTCTACGGTGATCCCTTCCTCATTAGTCAACTTCACCGTCTTTGTGGCACACTCAATAACTCCATTGTGCTTCCTCAACCAGTCCATACCAAGTATAATGTCCAATCCTTGAGAATCCAAAACAATGAGGTTGGTGGAGAAGTCTACCCCCCTTATTCTAAGGCTTACTTTTGGACATACTATATTTGTCCTCATCTCTCCTCCAGGAGACTTAACCAATAGAGTAAACTTCATATGAGAGATAGGCAAACTATACTTGGCAACATACTTTGATGCAATGAATGAATGTGATGCTCCAGAATCAAATAACATAGTCGCGGGGTTGGAGTTGGCGAGAAACATACCAATGACCACGTCATCCGCTTGTTGAGCATCCTCCGTAGAGACATGGTTCACGTTCCCACGAGCAAAATTCTGCTGTCCACGGCTTCCTTGTGGCTGTCCTCCATTAGGTCTTGGGTTTTGCCTCGGCGCATTGCTTCCTTGACCAAGGCCTGACTTAGGACATTGTTGCGCAAAGTGTCCAGCTTCTCCACAAGTATAACACTTCTTAACTCCACCAGAATTATTGGGACGAGCTTGGTTTTGAACATTGGCTCCAGGAAAATCAGCACGAGGTGCATAAGGCATTAGAGGCCTATGTGCTTGCATAACAGGGCGTTGCTGCACAAACTGAGTTGGGCGCGGTGCATAACCAGGGCGCTGAGCAGGAATAGAGGAGCTGTAATAGGGTGCATTGGGTGGTGTAAGGCGAGAACCCACATTACTTCCTTGTTGTTGTCCTTGATATGACGCCTTTCTCTTGTTGTCTTGTTCCATCTCACGAATCTTGTTCTTCACCACAATTGCTTTGTCCACAAGCTTCTGGAAGTTGGCATAGTCACAATTGAGCAATTGCACTTGGATCTCATTGTTCAAGCCTCTAATGAACAAATATTGCTTCCGGCTGTCCCGACTAACATCCTCAGGCGCATACCTCTAGAGTTGAGTGAACTTATTGAGATATTCGCTCACGCTTGATCTTCCTTGCCGTAAGTTCTTGAATTCTTGTCTCTTCAAGATCACAACACCTTCTGGCACATAATGAGAACGGAAGTTCTCCTTGAATTCTGCCCAAGTGATCCTCTCTTGATTCTCATGAGCATTGCAATAAGCATCCCTCCAATCTGCAGCTGCTCCAACGAGTTCATGAGAAGCCAATAGGACCTTCTCCCGGTCACTGCATTGGACAATGGCTAGCTTCTTCTCCACGGACTTGAGCCAATCATCAGCATCCATAGGGTCAGCAGCTTGAGCAAAGGTTGGCGGCCTAGTACTCATGAACTCTCCCAATCGGTTATGAGGAGTTGGGGGTGGCGGTGGAGGCATGTGGGGCTCATTGTTGTTATTGCCAGCCTGCAGTTGTCCCATAGTTTGTATCATGGTCTGCATGAGATGGTTCTGCATAGCCAGTAGCTGCTCAATATTGATAGCTCCATGAGCAGGTCCTTGTCCATTGTTGTTCTGAGCTACTCCATGGTTCTCCTCCTCATCATTGACATCCCTCTGGTTGTGAGTCCTCACCATCTGAAGAAGAGCAATAGGTAAGAATTTAGAAATTTCCCCAACTATATGCATCAATGGATATGAAGCTAACCAACTAGCTATACTAGCCTAGGTGGACATGGCAATGCTAAAGCATCCCAAAATCCTCTATTAAGCACACAAGCAAACAATATATATAGCAAACAGCACTCCAAGCAAAACACATCGATTCTTGAGTGCTCCTATGTGCTCTAAAGTGTCCATTCTATCTAGGCTACGTCCTATGGTCAACCTGTGGCTCTGATACCAATCTGTGACGCTCGGTTCCGAAAACTGAACCAAGCAAACGCATATGTGTGCCCAGGATGTTCAACACACATACACGAGTGCAATCACAAATGTATATAGAAAGTTACCACAGAACAAGATTAATTAACCAAATTTTATTACACAAACCAGATTATCCTCAAATACAAGCTCTAATGAATAATAATGACAAGTTAAACTAATCCAGCGGAAATAAACTAATTAAGCAACTAAGCAAACTAAGCATAAGGGATAGCGCAGCTCCATGCAATACCACAGGCAAAGCTGACGGTAGACACGGCCTTGAACTCCACATTATCACCATTAAACTCACAATCCTGACCAGCAACTGTTGGGGGGGGGGGGATTGCAAGAGTGAGTACATGTCATACTCAGCAAGTGTGGAAAGTATGACATGTGGCTGATTCAAATGACGACAATAATAATGGCTAAGTGCTGAAAAGTACAGTAAAACATTTGGAAAAGCAATGTATCATATTTATGTGAAGTAAATCCATCATAATCACGAGTAATACCATAATACCCAACTGAATTCATTACCATCATCAATAAGTCCAGATTTCACCATTGCCAATAACCATATTCAATACCAGAGATTAATCCATAACCAACCATAACCATCACCATATCCATTACCAATACCAAATACCCTCTAATCATGGAAGTTGTCCAGGTGCTCATAACCGGGAGCACGGCTATCATGATAGTTTTATTTAACTCTGCAGAGTTTGTAACTCTTTACCCACGTGTTCGTGATTTCATCACCTTTCGGCGACTAAGAATCTCCCTTATGCCCATGACCCGTCGGTCACATTACACACTTCCGTGGGTGTGTGGCCAAGAGATCACAAAATAGCATTTACAAAGGGATTACTAGCCTATTCAGACCCCACTGAGGTTTCACCGGTGGCGATGCCTCCAACTGAGCACATATTCAACCAAGGGCCCCCTCTTGAGCCATTCGGATCCCAGGGTAGTCCCACCAATCATCAACAAACCCAATCCGACTACCCCTTCCCCGAGCATCCACATTGGTCCAAACAGCACTAGCAAAGCCCTAATTTTTTTTGTTATCTTTCTTTTATCCTACTAATGTTTAATGCATAATCATGTATGCGATGCATGATGCGAAAATTTAGGGTGTTACAACCATGCATCTGTGTATGCTCTCAACCTACAGTATATGGCAGTTTAACTACCACAATAATGAAGAATATTATCCTGTCATCAATAGAGATAACAAATTTGACACAAGGATGTTCCCTCACGGTACGAGGATAGAATATGGACTACCATAGTTTAATAAGCACAAAGCTCTCACTACGTACGTACGTGGTTCATCAAATTAATCGATCGCATGCTGCCATTATGTATCCCTGTACTCGTCTTTTGAAGAAACAACAGGCGTAGGCGCTAGCCGCTATATGTTCTGATTTTAGGAACAAATGAACACACTTGTGAAAACACGTATGCCACATCTGATCCTCAACGTCATCCAATTAACATGTACCTCAACAAGGGGGCACAAAAATCCTCAACACGTGACCAAACATGCTTGATCGCGAGTCTCTTTCACATGCATTACATTCATGTCTACCATCACCCATGATCACAACAATTATCAGTTCGATATGGACTCTAGGTCGGCAACGGTTGGATCCTTAAAAAAAGATATGGACTCTCAGTCGATTGCCACACGCGTTCACGTCAATCTCCACACCTTTGTGTGTCAAATTAAAAAACTGGCTGATGGGACGTGTTGAGCCGTTGCGATAACCGAGATGAGGTGAACCGCGAATTGGAGTAACTCTGACTGTCAATTCAAAGCACAATTTTTGAAGCGTTTGATCATCTCGACTCACGTGCTTAGACGACGACTCGCTATAAAGGCACACCTTCCTCTTCTTCTCCGCCGCACCTCTCGATCGATTTTAGCCTCCAAACTTCTCCTCTTGCTTCTCCGCCGCACCACCGTCGACCATCTCTCTCTCTTTGTTTGCACCTCCGTCGCCGCACAAATGGGTAGCCCCGCACCTAAGCGCTACAGGTCATCGATGTCTTCCGATCCTCCTTCTCCATTTTCGTCGCCGCCAAGGCCGGTAGAACTGGAGGCGGCGCCTGCACCTCCTCCACTCCTGTCTCTGCCCGCGGCGCCCGCACCTCTTCCGTCCGACTATGATGAGACTGTCCGCCTCACCGAGGAAAGCATCAACAAACTCGACGGCAAGCTTAAGGAGGTCACCGACAGCCTGTTCGCCGCTGACTTGCAAGCAAAAGCGCTCGACAAAATGGCGCGGGATGTGTTTCATAATACATCTCACTCCTGTTGCCGACTGGGACTTGGTGTCCTTCCCCACCACGCCAGCATGGACTCCACCGGCTACTACATCTTCGGGTTAGGCTTTGTTGTCGCTCGTCTCGACTTCCTCTACGAGATGATCGGTGAGGAGGCCTGGGTGGGGTTTTGCGAGATACTCGTGAACGTCGTCAGTCGGAAGAAGTTCGATCTGGTGTTGGAGGATGCTCCACCGGCGGTTGCGGTAGAGGCGGAGGCGCCGGCGGCTGATGCGGAGGCAGAGGCGATGCTGGCAGAGGTGCCGCTGGCGGAGGCGCCATCAACGGAGGCGCCGCCTGCGGAGGCGGCGGCGAAGGTGGAGAAGTCCTCCTCCGAGTAGAGTAGGATGAGTAGTAGTTTTTTCTTTTGTTTTCTATGTGTTTTTTTCTTGTTTGTAATATATGTATTGTTTTTATGTTAATGAAAAATGTCTTTTATTTTATGTTCATGAACAACGTGTCCTACAGTACATGCACTAACGGAAAACTCCTCCTTTTATCGAAAAACATCGCATATGGAAATTTAACACATTAGTAATATTATATTGTATCTAATAAATACGCCCTCCTTATTCTTTTATTTGACGTTTTGGACAAAACATTGACCTAACATTAGTAGGAAGTACATAGTAGAATTATATTTCAAAAAATTATGAAAATAAAAAGCTACACACTTAATTAATTTTATTTCTATTCTCTTTACCAGATGTCATCGTGCCCGCCCCACCACCACCACCCACCGGCCTGGCCCTAGGCAGTAGCCCACAAATTTTCTATGACCCTGCCGCACAGCATCGCGCGTGCGCCCCCACCTAGCACGCCGTCCGATCAAAATCGCATAATCGTGGGAGCGTGACACGCGGGATGTCCATCCTTTGGTGTCCAGACAACAAACCCACCAGCGCGAAGCGAAGGATCTCAGCGGGATTTCCATGGGACATCATGAAACATGATCGAGGTCCTTTGCGTGACAAACTGAAAAAACTGGAACATTGCATATACCTTGGGCCGGTGGGCCCTTTGCGTGTCAAAATTAAAAACTGGAACTGAAAAATTGAAACACCGTCAGACGGACCTACAAAGTATGCCAGGTGGGCCACTGCATACCCCGGACCCTTTGCATGTGAAATTAAAAAATTGCCTGTGAAGCGACAACTTAGAGGAAGCCAACCGCAGTTTGGATTAATTCGAAAACGCAGTTTTCAAAGCATCCGATCATCACGAGGACCCGCTATAAAGGCACACCTGTCCTCTTGCGTCTCCGCCCACCACTCCGTCTCCATCGATCATAGCCTCCAAACTTCTCTTCCATCACCGCTGCACCATCGCCGACAACCTCTCGCTCTTTCTCCACACCCCTGTCGCCGCACAAATGCGTAGCCCCACACCGAAGCGCTCCAGGATGTCGACGTCCTCCAAACCTCCTTATTTTCCATTTTCGTCACAGCCAATGCCGGTAGATCTGGAGGCGGCACCCGCACCTCCTCTGTCCCCTTCTCCGCCTGCTTTGCCCGCACCTCCTCATCCCGTTTGGGTTCAGGAGACTGTTCGCCTCGTCGAACACTACTTCGATGAACTCGATCGGCGCCTCAAGGAGTCCACCGAGCACCTTTCCGCCACCGCCGGGCGAGCAAAAAAGCTCGACATATTGGCGCGGGATGTATTTCCTGATACAACTCACTCGTGTGACCGTCTGGGTCTTGGGAAACTTCCCGTATGCACCAGCATGGACACCGCCGGCCACTACTGCTTCGGGTTGGGGTTTGTGGCCGGTCGGCTCAATGTCCTCTACGACACGATCGGGGAGATGGCTGGGGTGGAGGGCCATCAGCATCTTCTGCGGACCGGCGCTCGGAATCTTAGGACTCAATTGCCGAAGGAAGATGCAGCAGCGGCAGCAGCGGAGGAGGTGGCGGCGGCGGCGGCAGCGGCGGAGGAGGCGGCGGCGGCGGAGGAGGAGGTGGAGGAGATCTCCTTCGACTTCGAGTATAGTATTTGTAGTTTTTCTTTTTCTTGTTTTCTATGTGCTTTCATATTTCTTGTTTGAAATATATGTGTTGTTTCTATTTTAATGATAAATGTCTTTTCTGTTCATGAACAATGCATCCTATGCAGTATTGAAAAACAACTCCTTTCTAAAAAAGGGGCGAGATAGCTGTTGTTCAATGTCTAGCCAAGAATTTGTTGTGTTGCGACAAACGATGACTCTTGGTTGAAACTCCATTGAGATCGTGGTTGAGGCTGCGTTTCTCATCTTTTGTGTTCTTTCACTCAATTTTTTCATTTGTAGTCGGCGTATGGGAAAATGTATTTTTAGTATGTAGTAGTATATACTACATGTTATATTTCAATGTGATTAATGTTACAAAATGCTGATTGTTTACCATCGTCCTTTCGTGGACATGTTTGTATTTGCATATCGTTTGCATTAGCACATATACATTTGGTGATTCATATTTTTTGTATTTTTTGGAATGTCCCACTAGCAAGCAGATGACTGCTTTTAGATTTTGATCTCCATGCATAGCAACAAAGATGAATTAAGAAGGGAGCAAGTAGTCCTAAGATGAAGTCTACCCCTCTAGCTGAACGCACCATGTGTAGGAATCGACGCGACATGAGATGTAATTAACCACGATTGGATGCGTGCACAAGGGCACGGCTTGCGTCAAATTTTCCACTCCCGCGAAAATTTTATCGTTCTACTTGGCGCGCCACATTTGAGATTTTGACAATTTAATTTTCACAAAATGCGCCTCCAATTTCAGTCCCGCCTATTATTGTAACCCTATTTCAGCCACGATGACTATAAATGGAAACACTGGCCTCCGTTCCCAACACACCGCTGCCCCGCCCTTCCGGTGATATCGCAGTATTCCAAATGTGTTGTCTCTCTGTCCTTTGTTCCATACTTGTATTCCTAAGAAATTCCCATGTTTTCATTTCCCACAGTTTTTACAATTTTTCCCCCATAGATCTTGCAGTGACGCATCGAAGCTCTTGGTGGTGTTGACTCCTGGGTACAACGTCGGGCGACGAAGTTTGCCGGGCTCTATCAAACCTCTTTGTCGCCGACACCTCCTTGCGACATCGCATCCCGGACTTCAGTTTTGTGCTAGGTAAACTACATGATCCATGCCATCTTTTTATAGAGCTATATTGGCTTGGTTCTACACGATCCATGCAGTTTTGGCCTAGTTAAGTTATACACGATCCATCCTGATATACGAAGATTAAATAAATTAACAAAGAAGAAATGTGCTCTTCTATTTCACGAATTTAGTTATATATATATATATATATATATATATATATATATATATATATATACACACACACTACATCTGTCCCTAAATAAATGTTGTTCTGACAGCTTATTACGGTAGTGTATTTCTAGTTTAATTCATGGCTGGGAATGACAAATACTAAAAACCAGAGGTAGTAGTATGTAATTTCTGGATTTGGAAGTAAATGACGCACGGGTTATCTAATCAACCACTCCAAATGTTGTATGCTCATTCTTGTTTTACAAATTTGTATTCCTAAGATTTTTAGTTCCCATGGTTTTCACTTTTTTCTTTCTTGTGGCTTTCTCGGATCATACATTTTTTTCTATTCTTTCTTTTCTAATTCCTCCGTTAGTAAAAAACACTACAGTTTATAGAAAGCACACCGTCCGATCCAAAATCTAAGTCGGTCATGTAATCTGACGTTATCACTGTTATTTGGAATGACTACTTACAATGCTCTTTACGTTAGGAACAAGACATCAAACCGTGATGTCGTCTACAAGCATCCATGGTGGCCAACAAGCACCTGGTATAAATATAAATGTGTTTACTATCAAAATTAAACAAATTTAGACAACATTAAATCGTTTGCATGGTACGTAGAGAATATTGCAGCACATGACGTTCATGAACCCCGAGGTTCTTCACTCCCTAGTACTACTACGATGCATGAACCAACAGCAGGTATAGATATACAAACCAGAAATACTCCTTCCGCCCCAGCATAATTTTACTTTTGGAGCTTAAAAAATGTGCAACTCCAACTCTATCCTCGGTAGTAGCTTCCAACTACCCATATCACATCACATTACTACTTGCCTCTCTACCGTGCCATTTGTTTTGGCAGAGCATGTTAGTTTTTTACTCTACTCCTTTGGTATTGAATTTGGAGCATTTTGAGAGACTACATTATGTACTTTAGATGTATTGATGATAGGTGTATCATGGTCATTTGCATTCTTTCCTAGGCTCTACTAATTGTTTTAGCATGCCTTGCGATTCTACTTTCTTATTAGTACTTAGTCTTTATAGTTAACAGTTCATCAGCCTGTGTGATGGCGTGATTTTTTTATGCCTCCACGCTGGGCTCTCTCACCGCTGGCCACTCCGGCCGGCACCGGCGCCCATGCCCTGCTGCTGGTCACTTCAGTGTCCTCCCTGACGCGTCTCCCTTGCCCATCGCCATGTCCCATCCTTCGCGTGCAATGATTATCCCGCCGCCGGCAAATCCCTAGCCATTACTCGTCCTGCCACCAATCCTCCTTGAGAGTTTTGGTGAGACCAAACCCTCGCTTTGTTGAGTGTTGCAAGTTGGCAATATGCAGTACTGCACCTGCAGTAGGCGCCACTGACAAGTAGACCCAATGTCTCATGGGCCCACATGTTAGTGGTAGCTAATGCAGGTGCAGTACTACGGAGGATTTCAATCCCGCAAGCTACCTGCCTTATCTGTCTTGCATTCGCCACCTGGTACCACTGGCGTTCATTACTTGCCTTGCAACTAATAATTCTCTTCGAGACACGCTCCGGCTGATGTCAGTCAGACCGAACCAGTGAACCCTATATTTGTCTAGTCTAGCGTTGCCAGTTGCATGCCCCCTCACAGTCTTGCCTGCTTCGCTCATGGACTGAAAATTCTCTGCAGTACTACGAGTGCGTACCGCCACTGACATGTGCACCTGATGGCTCATTTTAGGGTATGAACAGCAACAAAGAAGTCAATAATGTAACCCCCCCATCAAAATAGTTGTCGTTAGGACAGTCCTAACTACTGTAGTAGTTCATTTTTAATTCATTAGTTGGCGAAAATTAATATAAACCAGGAGGGAGTACTACAGAACAAAATGGTGCTGGCACGATGCGATCGTCCCAGGCTCGTATTTGCTGCTCTCGTCCTGAAGATGGTATGAACATCAGACTTTTTTTCTTTTCACACTATTTGTACATGATTCTAAACTTGTTCAGGCGGTAATTTGCTTTAATCGTTTACCGTTTGAATCAATGTAACAGAAGGAAGGAAGCTAGGAAGAAGTGTGGCTAAAGGACTTAAGGTTGCCAGAATACGCTATGCATCCCAAGTTAGTAGAATGGAGCATGTGAAACTACCAATTCAGTTATCCGCTAGGTTGGGTGCTGCAGTTGGTATTAATCAGTGGCACTTTGTCGATGATGTGGTTATGTTTACAAAAAGACATGCATCCCTCAGTGTGCAAGAAAGTGGGCAGAGGTTGGCCATAGTAACAAGAGAGATATAATACGAGACATTCTGGTTAGTGTTGTCACACCCCCACACAAGTATTTTTTTTCTTGCAATCTCCATCCTGTACGTTTATAGAAACTTGTTATACAATGTACAGGGTTCCTGGGACATGGAGGACACACCGGAGAGTGCAAGAAAAATTTTGAAAATTGCTGGTGAGCGCTACAAGGGGTGGCACTCGACTTTTCATGCCACCTATAAGAGTTATTCCACCGATGAAGAACATATACGACACCAGCCTGCTGACGTAACGATGCCCGAGTGGTTGCACCTAATAGAATATTTTGGGTCTAAGCGATTCAAGGTCAGCTAACTTTAATAGCTTCGCATCATACAAAAAATATTTCATTTACTTTCATTCATGGAATTAATTCTTAAAATTATTGCAATCAATAAGCAGGACCAATTCTAAAAATCGAAGCAGACAAAAGGCATGTCACTTGCTTGGCTCCAAATCCTACGCCCAACTTAGTTACAAGAAGGTATGAAAAATAAATCACGCTTTTACTTTGCGCTGCAAACAATATGTATACCAACATGTTGAAGTTTACTTGTATTTTATGTAGCGAGACCCAGAGACCGGAGAAGAACCCGATGACATACAACTGTGGGAGGCAAGCAATTTGTTGAATGGTAACTGGACAAACAAGCCGGCAGAAGCTGTACATGTGAGTAACACTTCAAACAATCCCCAATTAAATAAATATTTGCAAATTACCTGTGACTTTTCTTTTCATATATAGATCCAGGCACGTGCCCAAGTGGACGACATGGAAGCTGAGCAGGGAGGCCCAATTCCAAATGAGGAGAGAAACCACATCTTCCAGCGTTGTTATAGATCCTTAATCGGTTGTGCAGGATCACAGGTTCGGGGTCGTCGTTATATGGCTAACCCAACTGGTCCCGATCATGAAGGTATGCGTATCCAGATGTCTGAACACCTCAATGACCAAGTTCGAAACTTAGAAGTTAGAAATGCAGGCCTCAATGAAATAGTGCAGGACATGGAAGGAAGAAATGATAGCTTAAACACCCAGATGGACTGCATAAACCAGAAGAATGAAGAGTTAATCGTTCAAGTCCAGAACTTACAAGGTCAGATAGCAGCTGATCGTGAACAGGCATCTAAGGCAATGCAGTACATGTGCGCCTCAGTGGCTGAAATGCACAAAATGATGATGGCGACCACTCCACAGAAGGTCCAACAAATAAGGAACCGCCAAAAGCCACCTGCTCCAACAATTAGTCCCGGTCAGCTAAGGAAAACTCTTGGCATGCAAACACGTCGCTTAAGTAATCATTGAGTGTTGTTATGCGTGTTGTAATATCAATTGATGGATGTTTACTGTTAAACTCGTGATTCTGTTGCCACTAATTTTAAAACCTGGTGCATTCGGGTTCTACTGCTGCTAATTATAAAATGTGTCATTACAAATTTCTTATCACGAATGATAAATTGTTGCAATAGGAAGCTATTGCCAATACGGATGATAAAATGTGGCAATAGAATGACAAAACTTTGCAGTATAACCATTTGGCAACGACTCGAAAAACTTTGCATTAAAACACTATTGCCACAGATAAGAAATCGTTGCAATACCAAACTATTCGCTACGGATGCGAAATCGTTGTGGTACCATATACTAGTTCCAACGGATCTGAAATCGTTGCAATACGGTACTATTCGCCACGTTTGTGGACTCGTTGCAATACCAACTATTCACCACGAATACGGAATCATTGCAGTACCAGACTAGTTCCCACGGATCTGAAATCGTTGCAATACGGTACTATTCACCACATTTGTTGACTCGTTGCACTAACCTACTATTTGTCACGGACGTTAAACCGTCACGGTATCATACTATTTGCCATGGCTGTGACATTGTTGTATTACCATACTATTTGCTACGAATGTGAAATCGTTGCAATACCGTGATTTTCGTTGCAATATGGTAAATCGTCGCTATACCATAACTCGTTGCAATATGTTACTATTTGCCACGGCTGTGAAAATCGTTGCAATACTGTAGTATTTGCCACAAATGTGAAAATCGTTGCAATCACGTACTATTACCATGAACGCGAAATCGTTACAATATAATGCTATTCATTGCAATACGTTAAACCGTCGCAATATGGTGAACCGTCGCAATAACATACTATTTGCCACGAATGTGGAATCGTCACAATACCGTGCTATTGCCACGCCTGCGAAATTGTTGCAATACAATGCTATTCGTTGCAATACATTAAATCGTCGCAATACGCTAAACCGTTGCAATAACATACTATTTGCCACGAATGTGAAATCGTTACAATATTGTACTATTGCCACGCCTGTGAAATCGTTGCAACCACATACAATTACCACGAATGTGAAATCGTTACAATACCATGCTGTTTGTTGCAATACGCTAAATCGTCGCAATACGCTAAATTATTGTAAAAACATACTATTTGCCAAGAATATGAAATCATTGCAATACCGTACTATTTGCCACGATCGTGAACCCGTTGCAATACCGTACAATTCGTTGCGATATGTTAAATCGTCGCAATGCATGAAAACGTTGCAATAGCGTTCTATTTGCCACCGATGAAAATTGTTGCAATACCTTACTATTCGCCACGGATGCCAAGGCGTTGCAAAAAACCTATCACCGCAGGAATTATTATGACCACTCGTAAAAACTATCGCCACGCTCTTTTTTGTTGCAACAGCGACCTATTGCGACGAGTTTTTTCATTGCGATAAACCGTAATCCTTGCAGTGAGTAGTATTTATGATTATGCCATATCATTCTCATTATATCATCATAAACACAACAAACCCCCACTATAGTCTACTTAGTCATGACATAACCATGTTAATATGAATAACTTATGCTATGTTTCAACATTGGTTCAACGATGTTTAGGTTAGTCATTGCCTTAGGATGGCTTGTGCCGCGGCTCCTAAGGTATTTACTTAATATGCTAGCATGGTACTAGGATATTTAAGTAGTGTTGGATATCTCGTAGACGCACGGATTGAAGAGGTAGGCAGTAGGTGGTGACAACCCTATCTGTCCTTGTAATCCTTCACGTTCAGCTATGCCACAGGCTCTTTGCGGGAGTCATCCTAGTATTGCTAGTGGTAAACCCGTGCCCGATGTGTTGAACAACTTCGCACAAGGATTCACCATTGGCAATAACCTTTAAACTGTTGTTTGATTCTATATTTCCGCTATACACATAAAAGAATCAAACCAATCAATCAAGTTTAATCAACTTAGTCCGTGAACACCGGACTAGTCCACACTTTACCAGACTAGTCTGATATCTCTGGTATTGAACTGGATGTTGAGTGTTGTAGGATCCGACAATTTTCAAAAAAGGCCTATTCACCCCCCCCCCTCTAGGCCTACATTCAATTGGTATCAGAGCAGGTTCTTCAAGAAAGAGTCTAATCACCCGAAGAGATCATGTCAGACATGAAGGACGTCCATAAAATCAACAACCAAGAGGAGGTTAACAACGACAATATCCAAAAAGTGGAGAAGTACCTCGAAGCCATTCAAGACTTCGAGGACGATGATGAGGAGATGCTGGAGCTAAAGGCACTCCTCAGAAAGAAGGCACTTTCCAAAGGGAAAGCGAAAGTTGAAGAGAAGAAGAAGGGGAGTAGTCACACCAACTACTCCCGACATCCTTTTAACTATGATCATCTAAATTCCAATAACAACCATTACTTATCTATCCCACTTGGAAAAGCCCCTAACTTTGATGGAAGTGATTACTCAATGTGGAGGCAGAATATGAAGATGCATTTGATTTCCATAGATCCAAGTCTATGGCATGTTGTATGCACAGGGATAGATATTCCGGATGACGACAAAGAGCTCACCCCAAGCTAAGAGCAGGCCATTCATAGAAATGCTCAAGCCGCAGCTGTAATCACCTCCTCACTCAGTCGGGACGAGTTCACCAAGGTGGATGAACATGAAATTGCTAAGGATATATGGGATACTCTGCAAACTGCACATGAAGGTGACCGACATGTGTGTGAAGCAAAGATTGAGATGATCGAAGGCGAACTAGGAAGATTCGCAATTGAGGAAGACGAGTCTCCCCAAGATATGTACAATAGATTCAAGACACTCGTCAACAAAGTTCGATCATATGGGAGCAAGAAGTGGAATGACCACGAGGTTGTAAAGCTCATACTTAGAGCTTTTATGCCTCGCAATGTCACCCTATGTTCTATGATTAGAGAAAGCCCCGGATACAAAAAGATGACTCCGGATGAATTGCTTGGAAAAATTATCAACTTTGAAATGATGGAGAAACAAGCAAAGCACGTCAAGGAAATTGCCGACCTCACCTCGGCTAAGAAGAAAGGGGTGGCTTTAAAGTCCACCTCAAGCCCCTATCCAAAGAAGCAAGAGAAGCACAACTAGAGGAACACAGTGACGAAGAGAGCAGTGAGCTAGATGAAGAGGACATGATATTATTCATGAAAAAGTTCAAGAGAATATTGAAGAAAAGACAAGGGACAAAATCAGGTGAAGGCAAGTACAAGGAAAGAACAAAGCCAAAGTTGAGACGGGCATGCTATAATTGTGGTGAGTATAACCACTTTATAGTTGATTGCCCATATGAGGAGGACAAGAAGAAGACCAAAGAATCCAAGTCTCAACCTAAGAAATTCTTCAAGAAGAAGAAACAAGCCGAACAAGCGCACATTGCGAAGGAGTGGGACTCAAACGATGAGTCCTGATCATCCGATGAAGAAGAGATGGCTAGCATAGCCATCGAGAGCACGTCCAAGAAATCTACACTCTTCCCTACACTCGGTGCAAGGAAGGGAAATGGCACTTGCCTTATGGCAAAGGAAGGTAAACGCAAGGTATTCATCAAAGCCCCTTCCGTGCATTCATACTCTACTGATGATGAAGTAGATAGTGATGATGAGGATATGCTAAATGGACTAGATAGGAAAACTGCAACAAAAATGAAATTTCTACTTGATCAACTTGTTGAGAAGGAGAGGTTAATTCATCGTCTAGAGGACATGATTATCTCCCAAAAGGAGGAGTATGTCAAACTTGCCAAACTTCTAGAGCTTGAAAAGGATAAAAATAATTCACTAGAGATTGAGTTGGCTTCAAGCAAGAAAGCTTGCTTGGAGTTAACTGGCTCAAATGTTGCAATCAAGGACCAACTTGCTGACCTGATCAAGGTTAACAAGATCCTTGAAGTGCAAGTTGAGTCACTCAAGCTTAGTGAACCTTCCTCCTCTTCAAACTCACCTTCTCAACCCACTAAAACTGAGTTTGCTCATATGTGCACGTGTAGTAAAACTGACGCCAGATTGAAAGGGAAATCAACCTCCACAAAGGATAAAAATCCTACCCAATGTGGCATATTTGACAAGGAGAAGATCAACTATGCATGTAGTGCATACTTGGTACAAAGACCTCCAAATGTCAAATATGGCATTGGTTACACTTATGATGAAAAGCAGCATGCTGGAAGTCATAAGAATAACAAGGGAAGAATTTCTTTTGTGAAGGGAAGACCCTCTCAAACTGGTAAGTCGAAGAACAAAAACCTGAACTCACACGAATACCGGACTAGTCCGGTTGATGTCCGGACAAGTCCGGTCCTCCGGACAAGTCTGACCCCTCAGACTAGTCCGACTAATAAACAACGACAGCTATTATTCTAAACTTTTGATGCCTCCTATGTATTAATGAGAAATATCTTGGCAATGTCTATGCTCATTATGTTGGGCCATGCCATGGGAACACAAAATCCCATGTGTGGGTGCCCAAATGTATTGTAACTAACCTCCAAGGACCCAAGCAAGCTTGGGTACCTAAAACCAAAGCATAATCTGTTTTTGCAGGCCTATTCCTCTGGTGGATCCAAATGGATGCTAGACAGTGGATGCACCAACCACATGACCGGAGAAAGGAGGATGTTCGTGGAATATGAAGAGAACGAGGATCTAAACGAGGGCATCTACTTCGGAGATAATAGTCAAGGAAGGGTGCTCGGTACCGGTAAAATTGCAATATCTTCTGAACACACACTTTCTCATGTTTTACATGTTGAATCTTTAGATTATAACCTACTGTCCATATCTCAACTATGTGACAAAGGTTATAATTGCTTGTTCACTAATGAGGGTGTGACCGTCTCTAGGAGGAGTGATGGTTCCATTGCATTCAAGGGTATGTTGAAGGGAAAGCTTTACCTTGTTGACTTCAACAAGGATAAAGCCGAACTCGACATATGCTTGATTGCAAAAACAACCATGGGTTGGCTGGGGCATAGACGGCTAGCGCATGTTGGTATGAGGAATCTTCAAAAACTCCTCAAGGGCGATCACATCCGCGGTTTGAAGGATGTTGTTTTTGAGAAAGACATGCCTTGTAGCGCGTGCCAAGCCGGGAAGCAAGTTGGAGCACATCATCCCGCAAAGAACGTCATGACTACAACAAGACCGCTCGAACTACTTCACAAGGACTTGTTTGGTCCAATTGCTTACATAAGCATCGGCGGTAACAAATACAGTTTAGTTATCATTGATGATTTTTCTCGCTTCACTTGGGTTTTCCTTTTGCATGATAAGTCAGAAACACAAGGAACACTCAAGAAGTTCTTCAAACGAGCTCAAAACGAATTTTCATTGACAATCAAGAGTATTCGAAGCGACAATGGCACGAAGCTCAAGAACACACAAGTCGAGGAGTACCTTGATGAAGAGGGCATCAAGCACGAATTTTCAGCACCATACTCGCCACAACAAAACAGAGTTGCCGAAAGAAAGAACCGAACACTCATAGAGATGGCAAGAACAATGCTCGATGAGTACAAGACTTCGGATCGATTTTGGGCGGAAGCGATTAACACCGCTTGCCACGCCGCAGATCGACTTTATCTTCATCGACTACTCAAGAAGACTCCCTATGAGCTACTTACCGGTAACAAACCAAATATTTCATATTTTTGAGTTTTCGGTTCTCCATGTTATATCCTGAACAAGAAGCCTAGGACTTCAAAGTTCGCTTCGAAGTCCGATGAAGGTTTCTTGCTTGGTTATGATTCGAACACTTACGCCTATCGTGTCTTCAACAAGGCCTCCGGACTTGTTGAAGTAGCACGTGACGTAGTGTTCGATGAGACTAATGGCTCCAAAATGGAGCAAGTTGACCCATGTGAATTAGGTAAAGAAGAAGCTCCTTGTCAAGCATTGAAAAGAATGGCTCTAGGCAAAGTTCGACCACAAGAGCCACTTTCACACGTACATGAGGAAAATGAACCACAAGAGGAGACCATCAATCAAGGGGGAGCTTCAACACAAGATCAACCACAAGAGTACGAAGATGATCAACAAGTCAATGAAGGCAACCACTTAGGGGGAGAAGCGGACAATCATGAAGACACAACTCCTCAAGTGTCACACCCAAGAGTACACCAATGCGTCCAAAGGGATCACCCAATCGACAACATCATCGGTGACATCCAAAAGGGAGTAACCACTAGATCTCGTATAGCTAACTTTTATGAGCATTATTCGTTTGTATCCTTTTTGGAACCATGCAGGATTGAGGATGCATTGAAGGATCCAGACTGGGTGGTGGCAATGCAAGAAGAATTGAACAACTTCAAGCGGAACGAGGTGTGGGAACTTGTGGCAAGGCACAATGCAAACATCGTCGGCACCAAGTGGGTCTTCCGCAATAAACAAGACGAACACGAGGTGGTGACAAGGAACAAGGCACGACTTGTGGCCAAAGGGTACTCACAAGTCGAAGGTTTGGATTTCGATGGGACTTTTGCTCCAGTAGCTAGGCTTGAATCTATTAGAATATTACATGCATATGCTACTCACCACGATTTCAAGCTGTATCAAATGGATGTGAAAAGCGCCTTCCTCAACGGACCGATCAAGGAAGAGGTGTACGTGGAGAAACCACCCGGGTTTAAAGACGAAGAGTTCCCCGACCACGTATTCAAATTGCATAAGGCTCTCTACGGCCTCAAACAAGCTCCTAGAGCTTGGTATGAGTGTCTTAGAGATTTCTTAATTGAGAATGGTTTTCAAATTGGCAAAGTAGATTATACATTATTTACAAAGAATTTAGACAATGATCTATTTATTTGTCAAATTTATGTTGATGATATAATCTTTGGGTCAACTAATCAATCTTTTTGTGAGGAATTTAGCAAAATCATGACAGATAGGTTTGAAATGTTGGGAGAATTAAAATACTTCTTGGGATTCCAAGTGCGGCAACAAAAGGAAGGAACGTTCATAAGCCAAACCAAGTACACGCAGGACATACTTAAGAAGTTTGGCATGGACAACGCAAAGCCCATAAAGACCGCCATGGAAACAAATGGCCACTTGGATCTCAATGAAGATGGACCTAACATCGACCAAAAGGTATACCACTCCATGATTGGATCTCTACTCTATTTGTGTGCATCTAGGCCAGATATTATGTTGAGTGTATGTTTGTGTGCAAGATTTCAAGCCAACCCTAAGGAATGTCATTTGACAGCCATAAAAAGGATCTTGAGATATTTAGTTCATACACCCAACCTTGGTCTTTGGTACCAAAAGGCTCAAAATTCAATCTCATTGGTTACTCCGATGCAGATTATGTCGGGTGCAAAGTAGATAGAAAAAGCACCTCCAACACATGCCAATTCCTAGGAAGGTCCTTAGTTTCTTGGTCCTCCAAGAAACAAAATTCCAATGCCCTATCCACAGCCGAAGCGGAGTATGTTGCAGCCGGGAGTTGTTGTGCACAACTCCTTTGGATGCGACAAACTCT
Source organism: Tuctoria greenei (assembly GCA_036927565.1). NCBI lineage: Eukaryota > Viridiplantae > Streptophyta > Magnoliopsida > Poales > Poaceae > Tuctoria > Tuctoria greenei. Next base: position 125,713,969 of record JAYESD010000006.1, read on the forward strand.
AAGGGATTACGGTTACAACATGAACTGTATTCCTCTCCTTTGTGACAATGAGAGTGCCAATAAAATTGCCCACAATCCAGTTGAGCACTCTAGAAAATAAACACATAGACATAAGACATCTTTTTTTGAGGGACCATTCCATGAAAGGAGACATAACCATCTCACATGTCAACACCCAAAAGCAATTGGCCAACATATTCACCAAGCCACTTGATGAAAAGCGTTTTTGCGAACTCCGAAATGAACTAAATATCTTTGATGCTCGGAGTGTGGCTTGATAAGTTGCATACCTGTATGAATTCTTCAAAAATTTTGATTGAATTGTGAAAATCATCTCTCTCAATTTTTCTCGAAAAACTATGTCAATTACTAGATCTTGATGAATTATGATCATTGTTTGATTGTTGTATGCTTACTGGTCAAATTCATCAAGATTAAATGATTTGTTTTGCCCCTCTATTCTCTATTTATGAACCTTCAAATATATATGAATGGGCTATGCAAATTTCTCCTGGTGACCACGGACTAGTCTGTGGTTACCCGAACTAGTTCGCCCATGTAGACTAGTCCGCTGAGTGCCGGTTAGGCCGGACTAGTCCGATAGACCACGGACTAGTCCGATATAGCTCTCTGGATGAGTTCGGACTAGTCCGGTCATCTTCGGACTTGTCCGATTTTTCGTGTCCATAACCCTAGCCGCCACCAAACCCTAGTTCCTCTCATCCCCACTCCTGCTCACACACTCTCTCTCTTGCGCTCGAGATCCCAAGGCGATTCCTTGCTCCCTCCATCAAAAAGGTGCGCATTTGGGCGGAAATCGAGCTTGACCTCGTGCGGATTGAAGCTAGCGGACTTGTCCGGGCTCCAACTCCCTAATCCTCAAGCTTCAATCGATTTCTTCTGTAATTTTCTCCCAAACCCTAGAAATCTTGTTTTTCTCCATTGTTGATTAAATAGCCTAGCATCTTTCACTAGATACATGCTTCTTTGATGTACTACGTGTATGCTAGACTTATTATGCATTAGGAATCAGCCTTTGTCCAGTCTGTTAGGTTTTTGAGGATGAACACCAGACTAGTCCGGTGTATGCACGGACAAGTCCGGTCCCCCGGACTAGTCCGTGCCTGTGCACCGGACAAGTCCGATGTTTCTGAACTTAAAACCTAATTCTTCAATTCCTCAATGCACTTCCTTGCTATCTATTCATACCTATGCCTTGTATCACTTATCATCATTCTTGCAAATCATTCTCAGATCATGTCAAGCTCAAATGATGAAATCTCTGACTTTGAGGCCGAGATGGACCACGAGGTGGCACCTCAGTCCTCGACGGGTCTAGGCAAGAAGCACCAAGAAAGACCCTCCGAGCCAGCTCCTTCCCCTCCTCAGGTTCGGAAGAAGGTGTTGGGAAAGAAGCCAGCTTCGAAGGCAGCCGCATCATCAAGTGGCCCTCGCCAAGCAAAGGGCAAGGGCAAAGGGATAGCGACGGGTCCAGTCGGGCCTTTGAAGCTGCATGCTCCCAGGGAAGGGGTCCGGGACCCTACCGAGGAGAAGTTCAATGGCAAGGGCAGTGACTCGGCAGCAAAATTCAGAAGCATTGACTGGTATGGCAGGCCGAAGCAAGCTGCTGATGGAAGGTTCTGGTGCAACTTCCATGCTGATTTCTACAGATTGGTATACTTGCCAATGAAGACAACGGTGGTGCGCAGTCAGTGGATTGACTGGGCACACCTTGAGAGGAAGAAATGCTCCACATTTGATGAAGTCATTGCGACAGTTGAAAGACATGGCTTGAAGGATCTCTTTTCCTTCAAGTACAATTGGAATGATAAAGTGGTGGCTCAATTCTATGCCACCTGCCACTTTGCAAGCGATGAGGAAGAAAGAGTGACTTGGATGACTCATGGATCCAAGTACACTATCACTTATGAAGAGTTTGCTAGGATGCTGCATCTTGACACCTCCAGCAATGATAATGTGGTCATCCACAATGTTGGTGTCATCGACAAGGAGAGGATGAAGTTTCTCTATGAGCCAAATTCAAAGTTCATCCCTCCATCCACAAAGAACATGAAGTCATTCTTTGTTGTGCTAAACAGGGTCTTGAGGAAGACCATTGCTCCTAAGGATGGGGATGCAGGGAGTGTACAAGGGTACCTCCGGACCCTAATGAAGATCATAAGCAAGAACAGAAAGTTTGATGTGTTTGACTATATATGGAATGATATGGTCAACATCTCCAGCACCCCCAGCAGGTCATGTGGCTATGCTCCCTATCTCATGTTTATGATTGAGAAAGTCACAGGGATTGAGTTTGTGAAGGATGTGGAGCATACTCCCTTGAGGCCTCTGAAGCCTCAACCAGTGAATGTCCAGGCTGCTCCCTCGCCGGCCTCTAGTCCCGAGGCACCGGCAAGATCAACAGAAGGTGCTAGAGCTGTCCCTACTTCTAGGGAAGCCCCTCAGCGAGGATCAGCCAGTGGGATCCTCAAGTATGTGGCTGCCATATTCTCCTCCTGCAAGAAGGCCGAAGTGAGGGCCCATAAACTCAACCAGAAGAGAAAGGAGGACATGAAATACATAAAGGCCAACGTGAAGCAAATCTGCCAAAAGCTGGAGATCGACCCCATTGGGTCTCCAGTAATTTCTGAGGACTCCGATGCGGACTTCACTGAGCTCGCGCCCTTGAACCCCTCCGAGCTTGCCTACTTTGGCATTGGGGGCTCGAGTGGCTCCGTCCCTCCTCCTTTTCCTCCTCATCAAGCTGAAGATGAAGATGACGAAGACGACGATGAGAGGACCGATAGTGAAGAGTGAAGACCCTAGGACCCTCCTCTCCTTCTTTTTGGTGTCTTGATGCCAAAGGGGGAGAGATTGAGGGGGAGTCTTAGCTTTAGCTGTAGGATGCGAGGAGAGAGCTCTTTTTATCTATCTTTGTGGTTGTAATGATTTAACGTTGTTTCTAAGTTAACTATGGTTCTGTGATGCAATGCTTACTTAATTTGAGAAGTATTTGCTAAAATCTATAATTTTGCTCCTGGAATGATATATGTGCTTGGTTTTGGTTGATTAATGTAAATTATTTCACTCTCCATGTCTTAATGTACTTAGCTATGCATCCCACCATAAAGAATGCACATATGGATAATTCTTTCACTGCTTGATGTATTTTTGATTCATATGTGCATACTTTATGAAAATCTCAATTTTTGTCATATTTTGTGAAATCTCAATTGGTTGTCATCAATCACCAAAAAGGGGGAGATTGAAAGTGCATCTAGGACTCCCTTGTGGGTTTTGGATGATTTATGACAAGCAATTGGGATCCTAACCTCTTTGTTGAGATGAATACAGGCCTGCAATAGAAAAATGAATAAAATACCAAAAAGAAGGGATGATGAGGAGCAAAGTGGAAATGAGCTCAAGGAAAAAGAGTTGTAGATTTTTGTGTATGGAGTGTGTTAAGGAAACACACCACAAGAGCTCAATCATAATCAAACACACACATTGCACAAAGTTACACAGGACCGGACTAGTCTGATCACAACCGGACTAGTCCGATAACCCTTCTGCACCAGATCGGACAAGTCCGATATCTGTCACACTAGTCCAATATCTTTCTGACTAGAATCGGACTAGTCCTCCCCAGTGCGGACTAGTCCTCAAAACACTACACATGTCACACAAAATTGGAGAAGTCTGTTATTAACGGGACTAGTCCGATATCCTTTCTGATCCACTTCGGACAAGTCCGACGTTCACATGGACTAGTCCAAAAACCCACTGATCTAAATCAGACAAGTCCTCAAAGTGCGGACTTGTCATCAACCACACTTAGGGTTTCACATGTCCGGACAAGTCCGATGGACAGCGGACTAGTCCGAAGATTTCCAGTAGCAAAATCGGATAAGTCCGTTTTCAGCCGGACTAGTCCGATATTTTGGGACACTTAGGGTTTGCTACACACAGCACACCGGACTAGTTCGGTGACCACCACGGACTAGTCCGAACTTTCTGAACCCTAACGGTAACTTTTAGAAACCCCATATAAATAGAGGTGCGCGGCCCAATTTCACAAACTCTCGAACCCTAGTGCCGTCACACCTCCCAAGAGCCTCAAAAACGACCTCTCTCCACAAAATTAAGTGCAACATCGTCCAATCCTTTGAGGATTCATTCTAGATCATTGGAGAGACACTTGCAACACCACATTGAGCTCTTGGTTTGATTCTCTAACACCCTCATGCGTTTCAATTGTAACTTTTGAGTGTGTTTTCGGTGGCATTGTGTTTTGTAATCTAAGGGAGCTCTCAACGTGTGAGAACGCCCCTTGAATTCGGTTATTCACCCCTTTGTGATTAGCGGAAGAGGATTGGCCTTTGTGGCGATCCAACGAGGGTAGGGTTGGAGAAGACCCGGTCCTTTTGTGGACTCCTCAACGTGGATGTAGGTTTCCTTCGTGGTAGCCGAACCACGGGATAAATCGTTGTCTCTTGTTTTAGTGTTCATCATTCTAATTAATCAACTCAATATAGGGTTTCATACACATTGTTCATCCTACGTTAAATTGTTGAACATAAGACTTAAGTGTGATATAATCTAGTATATAACCTTTAAACTATTGTTTGATTCTATATTTCCGCTGTACACATAAAAGAATCAAACCAATCAATCAAGTTTAATCAACTTAGTCCGCGAACACCGGACTAGTCTGCACTTTACTGGACTAGTCCAATATCTCTGGTATTGAACTGGTTGTTGAGTGTTGCAGGATCTGACAATTTTCAAAAAAGGCCTATTCAGCCTCCCCCCCTCTAGGCCTACATTCAATCCTAGAGAACTGCCAGAAGTAATGACCGTCAGGCCCGTAGTGGTTGGGATGTTACACTGGGGAGCCCAAGGGTGGTGCGGTATCTAAAAGGGACATCAAGCTATGGACTGCACTGTACAGGGTACCCCCTGGTGCTGGAAGGTTACAGTGATTCAAACTAGATTTTTGATGCTGATGAGATAAAAGCCACAAGTCGATATGTGTTCACTTTGGAAGGTGGTCTTGCAAGCAGACCATCTTAACGAGGTCAATAATGGAAGCATAATTCACATCATTAGACACCGCCACTTTTGAAGCTAATTGAGTGAGTGAACTTGTGATTGACTGATCAATAATTAAGAAACCAATTCTTGCTATTCTTATGAACTATGATACTGAAATTGTGATTGTCAATGTCAACCATTTTAAGGATAACATAAAGTCATCAAGACACGTTAAGAGGCGGTTGAATTTTGTCAGGAAAATAAAAAACTCCGGAGTGATTGCATTGGACTATGTCCAGACGGCTAACAACCTTGCAAATCCATTTACCTAGGGGCTATCACAAAATGTGATAGATGAAGCATCGAGGGAGATGAGCATGGAACCCACATAAAGTCATATCATAGTGGTAACTCACCCTTTTTTATCGGAGATCCTGTGAATTAGGGTGTTGAAACAAACTATTGGTTGGCTGAGAGGAGAGTACATATATACAAAGCTCACTCTATTGAAGATGCATTATTCTTCTGTTCTGTATGGCAAACTGATTATATCTTAATGTATTCCAAGTGGCTTGTATAAGCAGAGATGTTGACCTACGGAACATCTTATGAGGAATACACCTATATGAGCCCGACTGCTAGTCACAATCTATGAGATTGTGTGGTCTCTAGATGTTGTTGAAAGGTCAGGGAGTATGACTCATATGCTTCCAAACCGAGGGAATGTTTCCAGCAGTATATATTAGCAAAGGCTTTGATGAAAATCAATTGCACAAAACTATGAATTCAAGGCATAATCCATTGTTCAGCTATGGATGAGTGTAAATCTCTGGTCTACATGGATGTTCAACTTAATAGTCTCTATCGAAATGCTGATATAACAAACAGCAGTGGAACCAAGAGTATTTCTATATATGTCTAGAAATTTGGTGGGGATTGTTAGACATTTGGGTCTTGGACCCATTTATTTATTTTAATCAAATGTATTCTAATTCATATGTGAAGCACTGGGAGGATGTTTTAATCTCACAACAAAATACAGTGGATTGATGTTTAACTATTGTGAGATCTGAGAGATGATAATGAAGAATGTGATACACGCATGTGTTAAGCCAGCCATGATGTGATGACATGACGTCAAATTTTGATGTTTGATTAGTTCAACCCAGTTATGACTATTAACGGGCATGTTAATGACTGAATAAGAAACAGACGCGTTAATGGTTGAGTCATAACTTGTACGTTAATGTGTGAGTCATAAGAGACCTAGTTATTCCTAGTGACGGACTTGTTAATGGTTGATTACTAATGGCTGAATTGATGAACATCTTAATTTTTGTTCATTCTCTCTCTCTCTCTCCCTAGAGCCTATATAAGAAGGTCTCCCCTCACACTATGAGAACACAAGAGAGGAACCTCTTCTCTCATTCTTCAAGAAGCTTCCACTGTTGCGTTGCTTCCAAGTGTTCCCGAGTCTGTCTCTTGCGCCACAAGAAACGAAGTGAGCAGGCCTCCAAAATTGATTCTCTCTCGAGATCCTGTAACAGGATAGAAGGCAAAAAAAAATTGGGGAACGCATTCGCGTGACTGCTTGGCGTCCCGTTCGTGCTCATTTATGACTACATCAACTACAAGCTCGTCTACGACTAATTAGTGAGTTTGTGGACGTGATTTGCACTTCAACGTGACTGCAATACATCGATGATCTTCACTGCACCAAGCGAGATCAACTACATTGAGTAGCCCAACATGTCAACTGTTGGGAACGGCGCTGCCGGTGTCTTCGGCACTAGTCCCACCACTGGGTACATCTCTAAGTTTTTTGTTTTAGCTTTAGTAATTTTTGGTATTACTATTGCTAGAATTGATAGCATAAGATCAATCACAATTGTCATGTTTATGATTAATGCACAAGTCATGAATTATGATTTATTATTGATTAAAATTAGTTGAATAATTCCTAGTTTTCCAACATGGATAAGGCTTAAAAACATTAATAAATCAAGAATAGATATTTCTGTTCAAAGTAATAAAAAAATTTTAAAATAGGAATATTCGGTGCTAACACTAACTAAAAAAATGAAAATGGCAATCAAATACAGCATAATCAGGTTTTATAGCAGGCATTGTTCAAATACAGCTATTCTGTTGGGAGCAGCCATGACTCAAATGCAGCGGACCATATAATGATAAGTACAGAAAAGAATGATTTACAGCCATGGATCAAACAGGACCATTCTACAAATCTGCACTGAAGTATAGAACAAGTACTGGAAAATTAAGTAGTGAATAACCACAAATAAAACCATGAGCCTGCACATGACTAATTCTGATGTTACAACATATTTTTAGTGGATAAGGGCTTGACACAAACATATTTTCAGTCAATAAATAGAAAAAACCATGAAGCCTGCACATCTACCTCTAAGATGTAGATGGTCCATGATTGATGGAGTTGCTTCCCATTGTCATTGCATGTATCCTTGAAGTGGAAGTTTGTTCCTCTTTTCCTCTGCATCAAATTCTTCAATTAATTCTGCAATGAGTCAATGTCACGTCAATAGGGTAAAAGAGTGGGCAATTTAAATATGGAGAAACAAATAAATGAAGGAATTTGGTGCCTTGTTCCAACATAGCTAATTCTTTAATGTTATGTAATATCAACAGTTATTGTTCGTCTCAACCAATCTTGTGTGCATACATCTGATTCAAGCAAGAATGAGATAAGAGAGCTTGAAAACTCATGTAGAATGTGTCCACTTGTGCTAAATGCCGACTCCGAAGCTACTGTTGAGATAGATATAGTAAGCACATCAAGGGCCAAATGGAACAAAATTGGAGACCTCTGTTTAGATGTTTTCCACCAAACTGAAAGGTCAATCGTCATTTCACTGTCTTCAGTTTTTTCAGCAAGTCAAGTTCAGACTTAGTATTATTGCTTGAATCGTTGCCTAGCTTTATCCTGTTTGCAATAACTTCTTTCATTTTGCCTACTCTATCTCCCATTGATGTTATTGGATCACTTACATCAGATGTCTCTTCACCAGGAGCATACCTTTTTCTGTATTCTTAAAACAACTCAAGAATACAATTGTTAATAGCTTCCTAAACTAGTTGTTCCTTTGTTTCACCAAATATTTCTTCAACAGTTATCTTTGTGTAGAAAGATAACTTGTATCTTGGATCAAGAAGCCAGTAACCAAAATCAGCAAACTAAGGTTCTCCTTCTCGTTTCCCCTGCCCCTCTGATCATTCTCATTCACAGTGTCCCTATTGTTAGTGTGCCAAAGTTCCCAATATATATTAAATTTGTCCTTCATTTTTGTCCATAGCTGATTCAAAGCATTTGTACTATTCATCCAAAGTTGAATCAACAAATGCAATTCTCCAATATCATGAAAGAATGTATGTGAAGTTATATGGAGTGCAGTAGAGACACCACCGGCAAGATCATAAAATTTCTCTAGAAAATCAACCATTTTCTTAACATTTTGGCAATCGGTTTCATCTGGATGATCAAATGCATCTCTTGACTTAGATATGTATATGACATAACTCATTTCTTAATCAGCTAACCTTGTGAACACTTTCTCATAAACTAGTGTAACTGTGAGCATAAGATACGTAGAGTTCCATCTTGTTGGGATATCAAGCTTCAGAAATGCTTTGTTGGTCAACTTCTCTTCCTCCGCCATTTCCTTCTAGAACCACCATTTCTAATATATCTAACAAAAGCTCTAACATGCTTCACAGAGAGGTCAACTTCTTTTAGGCCATCTTGCATGATCAGGTTAATAATGTGTGTTGCAAATCTCATCTGCAAATACTTATCATTAGCTTCATAACTTCTACTCAGTAACCTCCTAAAATAAGCAATATTGTTGTCATTGGCACCTGCATTAACAACTATAATGGTAATTACTCTTTCTAGAACCCAATCAACCATGCATCTCATCAGATTTTTTCCAATATCAACTCCTTTGTAACCCTTCAACTTAAAAAATGAATAACCTTCTTATGTAGTTGTCGAAGTGTGCCAACAACACTTCCCCCGGTACTTCTAAGAAGTAGTCCACGAAAGTTTGTATTTAGGCGGGGCGCTAATCAAGATCCAAGAGCAAGGTGACATAGAGAACTTTACGTGGTTCGGGCCGCCTAAGCGAAATACCCTACTCCACGGGGTGTGTGTTGCTTGTATGAGAATACGTAAGCCTTAGCTCAGTAGTGAGCGAGTATGGAAGACTTGTGATTGCTTAGCTTGTTTGCGTATGAGGATGATGTGAGAGAGAGTCCCTAAGTTGGTAGATGTCCGATCGTTTTATATGCCAAGGGCCGGCAGCTTACATTATGACCGGGGCCCGTCAGGTGGCCCCAGGTTAATTAGTCATGAAAGAACATTTATGTGACTTGATGACATGTTAATGGATCTTTGTGGTGCACTAACGTGTCCTGATGACACGTTAATGGGTCTTGATGGTGCACTATGGTGTCTTGATGACACATTAATGCTGTGTTGATGGCTCGTTAATGCGGTCTTGAGTGTACACATTGCCTTCCAGAGCCGCGAGATGCATGGCAACACATGACTTCTCCTCAGCGGGGAGGCTAGGTCTGGTGTTCTTGGGATGCATGGCAGCACCAGACCTCTCCTCAGTGGGAAGGCTAGGTTCAGAGTCGTCGGACATTTCGTAGCACCAGACTTCTCCTCAGTGGGGAGGCTAGGTCCGCAATCCTCGGGATGCATGGCAGTACCAAACCTCTTCTTAGCAGCAAGGATAGGTCCGGAGCCGCGGGACGCGTGGTAGCACTGAACCTATCCTCAGCCGGGAGGCTGGGTCCAAAGCTGCAGGTCATGTGGCTGTGTCAAAGCCCTCTTCAGTATGGAGGCGAGGTCCAGCCTCGCGGAGCACGTGGTAGCCTCTAGGTACCTCCCCTCTCGAGAGATAGGACCCATCGCCTTTTATTCCTTGTATGTGGGGTACCTGGTTTGCAGGGTACCGATAGTGGCCCCGGGCCCTCCTCGAGAGAGGTGATGATCCTGTAGGTGGGGCCACCATCATCAACGCTAAGAACACCGACGATGGCCCCCTGGGAGGAGCCGATTTCAGAGCTTGAGGTATGACGGCAGAGCTCAAAGAAGGGTGAACTAGGACCTACACAAGAATGACAGTAGAAAGAGTAATAGTGCTCATTAGTTACAATCTGCGTGCCCGCAATTTTGTTGTGGCTTACGGTCCTTAGATCGGGCTATGGGGCCTGAGTAATTCAGTGCAATAGTATTCGGGTATTGGTTGCTGCCTCACCCAAGAATGTGTGCTGTCCGTACCCACCTTACTATGACTCAACACCAGAATAGGTAGAGTGGCACACTTAGGATGTTGGACCAGACTAAGTCTTTAGCGCACTCCGGAGCTATCATTGGCATTAATATTCAGGTGAGTAGGTCATTCAGCGGGCATGTAATCCCAAATGAGAAAACTACCAGTAATACCCAAAAACATCACAGGTATTTCAAGCTGCCCGTCTGCGTCAAGATAGCACAATCTTACTATCGGCAATTAGGAAGATGTAACACGGTGAAAATGGGACAATATGCATTATATGAACATGGTAATAGTATCTGAATTATGATTATTGCTTCATCCAAGAGCATGTTCCTTCCAGTCCCCGATACTCAACCGCAGTGCTGGGGAGGAAGAGTGCGCTGGCTTAGGCTCATAGGGCAAAGGCATATGGTGCAAGACCAAGCTAAGCAGGCTGCACACTCTTGACCTTCCACAGACATTAGTCTTACGGGGGACGTTTGACCCCCAGTACTCAGCCACATCATTAGAAAGGTAGAGTGTGCATACTTAGGGTGCAGTACCAGGCTAAGCAGGTAGCACACTCCAGACCTCCAGAACTCAGTGGCAGGAAAGGTAGAGTGCGCATACTTAGGGTGCAGGACCAGGCTAACCAGACAGCGCACTCCGGATCCTCTATTGGCATTAGCTTTTCAAGGGAAAGGCCATTAAGCACCATGGGACTCCGAGCAAGAAATCAACCAAATAGACCGGATACATCACAGGTACCTTGTGGCATCATTTGTGGCAGTGGTCGTAGGTAGTCGTCGTGTGGTGGCGGAAGTAGCCATGAGGCAAAGTGTATAGGCTTAGGGTCAAAGGGCACCGGCTTAGGATGCAAGACCAGGCTAAGCAAGCTGTAGACTTTGGACCTCCCACTTGCAGCATCATTATTACAGTGGGAGTAGAAAGTCATCGCATGGTGACAGTAGTAGCCATCGGAACCATCACTGTGTGTCCGTCGGGTCAGCCTGCTATAGAGCGGGATGTGGCACCATCCTCCCTGCTCCCTTCATGGAAAGACAGTTGTGAGGATCCAGTGATGGACTGAGGATTCACAATCCTAGTGAGGCTCGTAGATCCAAAAAAGTGCCCCCTACCTAGCGCGCCAAATGTTGAAGTGTGCCAACAACACTTCCCCCAGTACTACTAAGAATTAGTCCGGAGAGGTTCACATTTAGGCGAGGCGCTAATCAAGTTTCAAGAGCAAGGTGACATGAAGTGTTTTACATGGTTCGGGCCGCCTGAGCATAATACCCTACTCCATTGGGTGTGTGTTTCTTGTATGAGAATACGTAAGCTTGAGCTCAGTAGTGAGCGAGTATGGATGACTTGTGATTTCTTAGCTTGTTTACGTATGAGAGAAATCTGAGCAAGAGTCCCCAAGTCAGTGGCTGCCTGATCCTTTTATATGCCAAGGGCCGGCAGCTTACATTATGACCGGGGCCCAACAGGTGGCCCTGGGTTAATTAATCATGAAAGCACATTAACGTGCCTTGATTACATGCTAATGGATCTTGATGGTGCACTAACGTGTCCTGATGACATGTTAATGTGTTAGATAGGTCTTGATGATGCACTAATGTGTCTTCATGACACATTAATGTTGTGTTGATGGCTCGTTAATGTGGTCTTGAGTGTACTCGTTGCCTTCCAGAGCCACGGGAGGAGTGGCAGCACCAGACCTCTCCTCAGCAGGAAGGCTAGGTCCGGAGTCCTCAGGATGCGTGGCAGCACCAAACCTCTCCTCAGCGGGAAGGCTAGGTCCAGAGCCGTGGGACGTGTGGTAGCACCGGACCCCTCCTTAGTGGGGAGGCTAGGTCCGGAGTCCTCGGGGCGTGTGGCAGTACCGAACCTCTCCTTAGCGGGAAGGCTAGTTCTGAAGCCACAGGACGCGTGGTAGCACTGGACCTATCCTCAGCGGGGAGGCTGGGTCCGGAGCTGCGGGTCATGTGGCTTTGCCAGAGACCTCCTCGGCCGGCAGGTGAGGTATGGCCTCGCGGAGCATGTGCTTACCTCTGGGTACCTCCCCTCTCGGGAGGTAGGACCCATCGCCTTTTCTTCCTTGTATGCGGGGTACCAAGTTTGTAGGGTACCGACAATAGTCTTCAATTATTATCATTGAAACTAAACGTCACGGTCATATAGCCATCATGATGCTGAGAAGTCCTGCCATCTGTTGTTAAAAACTCTTTGACATGTATCATTAAAAAATTGCTTTAGCTTGGCTTTCTCTTAGAAGAAACAACGCGCTACATCTCTAGTACATGTTCTTCTAGACGAATGGAAAAGTGGGCAGGATTTGACCATAAACGTTCGTAAACCAAATTTCTCATTAAAGCAAAAGGGTTGCTCACCTTCTATGACTATCTCAATCGAACCTCCAGGTGCCAATAACTTCACCTTGAGTTGCTTGTAGAACACCTTGTATTGGATCTTTGTTAAACTTATGTGGATTGCGTTTGCAAACATTGAAATATCTCTTCAAGGAAGATGTACCATTTGACCCTGAGTCTGCCGACTGCAATATTTACACGTAGCACTCTTAACATACATTTATCATCTTTAATCGCAAGGAAGTGCTTCCATATCTCTGACCTTGATCCACACCCCCCGGTCATCTCCATTTTTGTCCAACTCAATAACCTCTTGTTCAATAGCATGGAGTCAACCAATGATTGTGATGTTGCAATTGCATTTTGACTAATCTGTTGTTGGTACCCTGTATACCAGGTACCCCATGATATCGCAAGAAAAGCTAAAGAGTTCCACCCTTTCAAGTTGAAGACCTCTGAAGGCCGCACGTGTCACATAGTACTCGACCTGCCTCCCTCGTTTGGGTAGTTCCGACACTGACACGTGTAACGTAAGGACAGACCTAGCTGCCTTCATTGGGAAGCTCCAGTCTTACCATGTGTCCAGTGACCCTGGACCTAACCCCTAATAGAGGGAAGCTTCAGTGCTGCCACATGTATAATGGCTCCGGACCTACGTCCCTGCGATGGTAAGCTCCAGAGCCACCACGTGTCGAACCTCTGGAGCTAGGATTTCAACAGAAGATTGAGCGATCTCCAACGCCTCACACTTTCAGCAGATAGTTAAAGCGTCTGTTACAAGACCTGATTATGTGTCATAAATGTTCTATTAATGACACACGATCAGTGGACTGTTAATAGTGCTAACGCCATCATTAAGGTGCGTTATCACCCTATTAACCACATTTAATACTCGGTGATCATGCATTAGATAGTTAATTATGCCAGGGCCACATGTCGGACTAGGCAAGTGTGGTAACGGCCAGTCCTTAGACTATAAAAGGATTGCGCCGCACGATACATAGGAAGGCAAGCTCATACGCTCACAAGTGCCACACATATTCATATATGCAACACACAACCCGTGGAGTAGGGTGTTACCCTCAGGCGGCCCGAACCACGTAAAATCCCTCATGTCATCATCTCGTTCATAATCTCACTCGCGCCCCAACCAATCAAGAACCTCCGCGGGCTACGGTCTAAGTTGTACCGGGGAAGTGTCGATCGCACACTTCGACATTTGGCGTGCTAGGTAGAGGGAGAGAGAGATTTCAAGATGGTGAAGTTTGCCGCAAGATCATCCAATGGCAATGCTGCGCAACCTGCTGGGGGGAATGCCTCCAATATGTAACAGCCAGCAGGTGTGTTGTCCTGACGGATGTCGCACCACCTCCACCTGCCGAAGCTAATAATGTCGGGCAGCAGGATGGAGTCCTTGTGTCGGTTACTGCATCGACAAACAACAACCCCGAGAACGCATTAATCGCTGCGCGTACTCTTCTGGAGTGTCCACCTGCGCCCGGAGCACCTCAGGGTGCTATAAAGTAGTGGCGAGCTGATGTGCAGCATCGAGTTTCAGCCACAGCTGATGCCATCAGCAACCAAGGTCCCCCCCCCTTCAGTGCAGGCACTGACTCATCATAGGACTTTGTCTGGAAGACTTGGTCCTCACGCATCACGGCACTGGAGACGTTTTGTGTCTCAACAGGTGACTTCGCTGCCCTCTGGGGCACGTCGTACCCATACTATGTCGAGACTCTTGATGCACTATCTGTGGTCGGAGCTCGACGCTGTTACAGACAGCAGGATAGTCGTGTCCACATCAAGCGTGCTCCTCCTTTGACGGGAAATTTGAGAAAACCCTCCTCCTTTGGGAGTGCGGGACGACTGTTCAGCCCTAGCCATGCACTTGCGCATGGTCCGCTTGCCCCAAAAGTTACGACCTCATCTGTGGGAGAAATTTGACGGGACTGTTAACCCCGTCGAGTTCCTCTAGATATACTCCACTGCCATTCTAGTAGAGGGTTGCAATGAGGCTGTGATGGCCAACTACTTCCCGGTGGCTCTGAATGGGACCGCCAAGTCCTAGTTCATGAACCTGCCGCCTGACTCCATCAACAGTTGGGCAGAACTATGCCAACAGTTCACTACCAACTTCGAGAGATCATACACCCGACCCGACTCCAAACTGGATCTTTCCGCTGTCAAGCAAACATTGGTAGAATCGCTGTGGTCCTTCATCCAGTAATTTTCTCAGGTACGCAAAACCATTCCCTCTATCTCCAATGCATCTGTCATCGTGGCATTCAGATAGGGTGTTAGAGATAAGAAAATGTTGGAGAAGCTGGCGGCGAAGGAGGTCACCAGCGTCATGGAGTTATTCAGCTTGGCTAACAAGTGCACCCGAGCTGCTGAGGGCCGGGAAATGTACTCTATGCCAGCTCCAGAGGCTAACAAAAAGTCCTTGAAAGCTGAAGCCACTACCTCTGGTAGTAGTAAGAAGAAGAAGTCCAACGGCAAGAAAAAGGCATCGGTCGGCACACCTACTACTGCGGTAGCTGCAGCTCCGGGTGGCCGGGGGCCACGCACCGAAAAGCGACCTCGACCTTCGTTAGAAGACAGTGGTGGTTCAAAGGTGTGGTGTCTGATCCACAAAACGGACAAACACAGCCTAGAACACTGCTGGGGGGTCCAAAATATTGTCGAGCGCTACAACAAGCACCGAGAAGAAGCTCCTCTCCACTAGCGGGAAGGAAAACAAAAGGTCCTGAAGGCTGTGTACAACACAGTCAACGACGATTCTGACCTCTCTAAAAATGAGCATCAGAAGACCCTCAACACCACCTATGGAGGGTCCTGGGACATTACCTCGCCGCGTCCTCAAGACTATGCAGTAGGAAATGGCTGTTGTAGCTCCTGCTGCTAGGGCAAAACAACATCAGAAGTGGATGGACACTCCTATCACTTTTGATGCAACAGACTGCACCAGGAACATGGTCGAAGCTGGCCAACTGCCATTGATGGTGTCTCCAACCATCAACAATGTTCAGCTCTACCATGTCTTGGTAGATGGAGGTGCGGCACTCAATCTCTTGAGCTTTGAAGCATTCATGAAGATCCAACTTCAACTCTCACACCTTCCCCCCTCAAGACCTTTCTCCGGGGTAGGTCCGGGGGCCATCTGCCCTCCCGGATCCATTACACTCCCAGTGACCTTCGGGACTCGGGAGAAGTACAAGACCGAGAAACTGGCCTTCGATGTCGCTCACATAAGTCTACCCTTCAACACCATCCTGGGCAGGCCTGCCATGTACATGTTTATGGTCGCAGCTCACTACAGCTACCTAGTATTGAAGATGTCGACACCTTCGGGCGTTCTCCGGATCTGCGGAGATCGTAGTGCATGAGTTACCGCTGGAGGAACTACATGCACTTGCCACGGCGTGGGAAGGAACCTTCGGCAAAGAGCTAGCTGCTCAACCTCCGAGAACTCATCATCGAGGCTCGTCCTCTGCACCACGTGTGAAACCAAGCGGCGACACCGACGTTCCCATCAATGTCGTCCAAATCGGGTCCGATGCTGCCCAGACCACCCGTATATTTGGAGGCCTAGACAACAAATAGGAACTCGTGCTCATCACTTTCCTCCGTACGAATGTTGACGTGTTTGCCTGGCAACCGTCACAAATGTTTGGGATCCCTAGGGAGGTGATTGAGCATAGCATTAAGATTTATCTGACGCACGGCCAGTACACCAGAAGCCCCAGAAGCAATCAATCGAGCGGCAAAACTTCATACGGCAGGAGATCAATAAGCTGCTCGAAGCTGATTTCATCCGAGAGGTTCATCATCCAAAGTGGCTAGCAAACCCAGTTGTATTACCCAAGGCCTGCGGGAAGCTTCGGATGTGTATCGACTACACCACCTTGAATAAGGCATGTCCAAAAGATCCATTTCCACTACCTAGAATATAATAGATAGTGGACTCCACCTCCGGGTGTGTTCTTTTGTGTTTCTTGGATGCATACTTTGGACAGATTCAAATGTCTAGAAAAGATGAAGAGCATACTACCTTCATAACAACAGATGGATTGTATTGTTATACTGCCATGCCCTTTGCTCTCAGAAACGCTGCTTCGACCTTTGTGCGAGCTATGCACAAAACCTTCGGAGAGCTAATTAGGGACCTGGTGGAGGTGTACATCGACGACATTGTCGCGAAGGTCAAGAACAAGGAATCACTCCTTGACAACTTGCAAGACGTCTTCAGCAAGTTGCGCATCACACGCACCAAGCTGAACCCGGATAAGTGTGTCTTCAGGGTTAGCTCCGGGAAGCTCCTCAGTTTCATGGTGACTCACCAAGGAATTGAGGCGAACCCAACAAAGATCATGGCTATTGAAGATATGCGGCCCCCAGGCCGCATCAAGGACATCCAAAAGTTAATAGGATGTTTAGCTGCACTCAGCCGATTCATTTCAAGACTCGCGGAGTGGGCGCTACCCTTCTTCAAGCTATTGAGGAAGATCAGGCCTTTACATTGGTCCGAAGAAGTAGAAAAGGTGTTCCAAGAGCTCAAGCAGCTCCTCACCACACTACCAATCTTGGTAGCTCGAAACCTCGGTGAGCCTTTACTGCTTTACATTTCTGCAACTACAGAAGTTGTCAACATGGTCTTGGTCGCGGAATGACCAGAGCCACTTCCAGTTTAGGAGCCCAAACCCCTCAGAAAGAGTCCGAAGCTACCTGAAAGCGAGCCTGGGTCACAGCCCTCAGGCACGGATCTTCAAGGCGAAATGCTAGAGGATCAACCTCTCTCATCCTATAGAGTTCACACAACTGTTCAAGAAGTTTCAGACCCCTCCGTGAGGATCCGGAAAGATCAACAAGAAGGTTTTGACCCCTCTGGGAGGGTTGGGTTGATGAAGAGGAAGCTTTGGGCCCCTCCGAGAGGGTCTGGACCATCCAACGGCCAGTGTACTTCAACAGTGAAGTACTCCATGATGCCAAGACTCGATACATTGAGGTGCATAAGCTGCTTTACACCGTTCTTATTGCCTCAAGGAAGCTTCGTCATTACTTCCAATCTCACAAGATATCAGTGGTTACCTCATATCCACTGCGTGCTATTCTGCATAATCCCAACTCTACTGAGAACATTGCGAAGTGGGCAGCGGAGCTAGAAGAATTCGATCTTGAATTCCTGCCCCGACAAGAAATCAAGAGTCAAGCCTTGGCTGATTTTGTGGCGGAGTGAACTCCTTCTCCATCAAATCCTAGGGGCCCCATTGAGCAGAAGCCGGAACCAAAAGGTCCCAATCTTCCTTGATCCTCATTGGACCCTCTACTTTGACGACTCCGTGCAGAAGCAGGAGGCCGAAGCTGGAATACTTCTCCTCGCTCCGACCGAGGAGAAGGCCAAATACATGGTGCACCTTGATTTCAAGGTGACCAATAACATGGCAGAATATGAAGCTCTCATCTATGGGCTCAAGGTGGCGCTATCTTATAGCATCAAGCAGATGCTAGTGAAGGGTGACTCGCAGCTCATCATCAAGCAAGTCAAAGGCAAATGCAGCTGCAACAACCCTCAACACGCTTTTTATATCCTTGAGGCCCAGAAGCTCCAGAAGGACTTCCACCTCCTGGACCTCTACCATGTCCCGCATCTCAACAACGCATAAGCTGATGAACTCTCGACAAAGGCTTCAACCGGAGCTCCGGCTCCTAACGGAGTCTTCGTTTAGATATTGTCAAGACCAACCACTCAGCCCGCCGAAATGAGTGAAGGGGGCGAGACCGGCACCTTGATGTTGGCCCTGTTACCATGGCGTCCACCAAGGGTCGTAGGTGCTGCAGGAAGCTCCGATCAACCCAGCACACAAGACTCAGAAGCTCAAGTTAGCTTCAATGCATGGATCACAGAGATACGGAGCTACATGAAAGACAATCACCTTCCTGAAGACGGTGTATCCGCTGACCGGATCGTCAGATTGGATAAAAGATACACGCTGGTAAAAGGGGATCTCTACCAGCCCGGTGCCAATGGCATACTAATGCAGTGCAT
This sequence comes from Tuctoria greenei, assembly GCA_036927565.1. NCBI lineage: Eukaryota > Viridiplantae > Streptophyta > Magnoliopsida > Poales > Poaceae > Tuctoria > Tuctoria greenei. The sequence goes on from JAYESD010000006.1 coordinate 125,732,727, forward strand.
TGCATGGGAGGAAGGTTGCGAGCTCCTCGCGGAGATCCATGGAGGCGAGTGCGGGAACCACGCGTCTTCCTGCACGCTGGTTGGTAAAGCCTTTCGGCATGGCTTCTACTGGACTACAGCACTCCAGGATGCAGTTCAGTTGGTAAAAAAGTGTAAAGTGTGCTAGTTCCACGCAACATAAATTCACACACCAGCTCAGTCATTGCAAATGATTCCTCCTACATGGCCATTCGCTATGTGGGCATGGACATCTTGGGACATTTCCCAAAAGCCGTCAGAGGTTAGAGGTTCCTATATGTCGCCATTGACAAGTTCACCAAGTGGCCGGAAGCTACTTCAGTTGTGACTATCAATAAGCAACCAGCAAACAAGTTCTTGAAGTCCATAGTTTGCAGATTTGGAGTTCCGAACAGAGTCATCACTGACAACGGAACCCAATTTACAAGTGCAGCATTTCAAGAGTATTGTGAAGACCTCGGCGTTCAAGTCAGCTACGCATCAGTAGCTCACCCGGCAAGTAATGGCCAAGCCGAGAGAGCAAACGCAGAAATATTGAAGGGCCACAAGACGCACACCTATGAGCGCTTGAAGAAACACGGAGCCAACTGGATAGAGGAGCTTCCGTACGCACTATGGGCAAGCAGGACTAAACCTAATCGGTGAATTGGAATGACTCCTTTCTATCTGGTGTATGGAGCTGAAGCAGTCCTTCCTCCGGAGATCACCATGGGGTCACTCCGGGTCCGGACCTTTGACGAAGCCACGTAGGACCAACTCCGGCGTGAAGACCTTGACCTCGTCGACGAGGGAAGGTGCCAAGCAGCTGTTTGGAATGCACGTTATCGCCAGGCGCTCTGGCGCTATCATCAAAGGCATGTGCGCAACCGACAGCTCGAGGAAGGCAATCTAGTGCTGCGGAGAATACTGACTCGAGAAGGGATGAACAAACTTTCCCCCAGCTGGGAAGGTCCTTTCCGAGTGATCAAAGTATCCCGTCTCGGATGCGTTCGCTTGGCAACTGAGGATGGGACCCAACTTCCTAATCCTTCGAACAACAAGCACCTCCATAAGTTTTATGCTTAGTATCACGAAGGTGAGTCTATAATTACATGCATTGTAAATTATAGAGTCTATACACATAGTCGGGTAGGTCCTCCGAGAGAACATTCGGACCTCTCTGGGAGGGTCCGGAAAGTTCAAGCAACACTTGACACAGTCAAAGCACTAAAAGTGTAGCTACCTGCCCTGGGTTAGTACAAGATGTATAACACACTTAGCCTGGTTCCGTACCCTAAGTGTGTCATTGTCTCCCCTGTAATCCGGACCTATAATGAAAGGGCAGACTTTATGTGCATTAATCTTGTAGAGGCTCATTTTATTTTATGTGTCCTTCTTCTTCTTGTCTATAGCGAAGTTGTGCAATTCTTTTTTAGTTTTAGTCCAAGTTATTCACATGTTATACAAGTTATATTGTTGTTCTATTCGGATCTTAGCATTGTTGCACGGTCTACTCGCTTGAACACCAAGCAAACATAGGTCCGGAGTGTGCTATCGACTTAGCCTGGTCCTGCACCCTAAGTATGCCAATCTACCTACATTCCGACAGGCCTTAGTAGGGCGGGTCCTAAAACAATTTGGATCTGGAAAGATTACATCAATATTCTTGTCATCATATCGAGTTCCTTTGGAGCTAAAATTCAAATAGAACAGTAAGTCGCAAAAGACTTATAGACGAGAGAATGAATTTTACTGTTTTTCTTGTCTTTGATGCCCAAGAAAAATGAAAACTCATGATGATGTTGGACGATGCCAGAGCTACAAAGCTCCAACATCCCCTAAGGGGGCCCGCTGTCGACATTTTAAACGTTGAAAGTGGGCACCATCAGAGCTAACAAGCTCTGACAACTCCCATGGGGGTCAGCTGTCGATGTGAAGCACAATGACAAATCAAGTGAAGACGGTGAAGAAATCACCCCGGGGGTATTCACTGTCGACGTATTCTATGATTTGTGGTGTATATCATCGTAGTCGGGAAGCTCCAACAACTCCCAGGGGGCCCGCCGTTGACGTTCTGTGCATTAACACTGCGCGCTGTCGGACCTAGCAAGCTCCGACAACCCTAGGAGGCCCACCATCGATGTTCTACACATTGACAGTGGGCTCTGTTAGATCTACCGAGCTCCGATAACTCCCAGGGGGCCCGACGTCGATGTTTTACGCATTGACAGTGGGTGTCGTCAGATCTACCAAGCTCTGACAACTCCCATGGGGCCCGCCGTCGATGTTCTGTGCGTGGACAGTGGGCACCGTCAGATCTACCAAGCTCCAACAACTCCCAGCAGGCCCGTCGTCGATGTAACAAAGGGTCCCTGGAGAGGTGAACGGCAGACTTAAAAGCTAAACGTGTTGGTTACAAGTTCGAAGTGTTCAAGTCATCAAAACATTGTCAAACCTTTTGGTACATGTTCGCAATTAAATTGTGCACATATGTCAGGGGGACAACAAGATAAAGGACAATACATTGAAGACAAACATAAAATTGAATTCATTCATGCAATGAGTGGATTTCATTCATCCGAAGTACTGGATTACAAAATGAGGATTATAGCAAAAGGCAAAAGGAAAAGCTCCTAGATAATGGAGGCCCTAAGTCCTGCAGAAAAACGAGGCAACATTCCCAGCGGCTTCTTGGACGCTAGCTCTGGCGGCATCTTCCTCTTTGGCAATGGGACCTTCGAAGATCAGATCTAGAGAAAGTTGGGGGGTCTCGGCTCTTGTAACACGCCAGAACATTTTCGGCGATGTTCTTGGCTAGAGATTTCCCCTCCGTCTCCAGCTGGTCGGCAATGACATCACCCATCATGTCCAACTTGTTGCTAGCAGAGCCAAGTGCCACCAGTGTCTGGTCTAACTCCGGTGATGGTTTCTCCGGACGTACTTGGCTGAAGCCAAGTGGCACCAAAGCTTTGTCTGCATGCCTCAGCAAATCCCACATCTGTCGGGACTCAATTGTCCTCGAGCACCGCAGTTCCTCCAGTGATCTTCTGGCTGCCACAAACTCCAAACCTTCCTGAGCGAGACGCTCGACCACTTTGGCATGTTGCTGAATATTCTCAGCTATTTGCTTTTCATGGTCAGCAAGCTCTATCTCCCGGAGGTGGATGCGGTTCCACTGCTCAGCCAAGTCCTTCTCCCTGCCTCTTACTTCCCCTTCTCTGGTGGCAACATTAGCTTCTATTTTAGAAAGCTCCTACCCTAGCTTACAGTACTTCTCTTCCTCTTGCTTGCAATGCAGATCAATCTTTTTGGTGCGATCAGCTAAGTTTGGCTCTCTCAAAGACAGCTTCTGGGCGAGCTCCTCCTCTCTTCAAAATATCCTCTTGCCGCTCCAAGAGTTTCTCTTCCCTCGCATCGAGGTCCGCTCGGTGCTTCAGGAGAATCTCGTTTAATGTACTAAGGCTTTCTTGATGTTCGTGAGGAGCATCGTTACTTATCCTGGCATGCTCGAGAATCTCCCGAGACTGAGCGTCGAGGACCCTGATAGAGGCCATCCAGCAGCTTGCCCCAATATTCTATCTCGGTCTTCTCCTTCTCGACTCACTCCTTTTGATCAGCAAGCCTCATCTACGCAAGCTCGGTCTCGAAATGAAGCCTGTTGCGCCAATGCCTCTCGGTGTGGCGCTCTTCTTCGAGGACCTTGCTATCATGGTCGAAGGCGAGCTAGACCTGACGGAGACTCGAGCAGGCATTGTCAATAGACAAGGCCAAGAGAATAGGCTCCGGACCTGCCGGGGTCATTTCCGCCGGCTCCACGGGGTCTTCAAGAAAAAAAAATCAGGTCCCGCGCCACAAGCGTGTTCCCCTGTGGTCTTGCGGCACTAGGGCCGCCCTCAGAAAGTACCTCAGCCTCCACTATCGCCGAGGAAGGTCCTACTGAAGGAACATCAACCTCCGGAGCTGATGACAAAGGTTCCCTCGCTGAAATTTCCACCGTTGGCTATGCGGGTGGAGGGTCTGCGGCAAACTCTTTTGGGTGCTTGGGCTCGGACATGGGCGACTCCAGAGCTATCACCTCTCAGGAAAACGCTGGAGTTTCGTCCAGAGCCCCCACCACCTCTGGTTCAGGCGCTGGTACATTAGCCTGCTCCGGCATGGAGGCCAGAGCTTCGTCTATCTCCGGCACAAAAGTCGGGACTGCGGGCACTTCCGGCTCGATTGCCGGCTCTTCAACAACTTCCGGCACAAGCGTTGGAGCTTTGGTTTCCTCCGGCTCAACTGCCGGAGCTTCCGCCATCTCTGTGTCTTGCGCCAGAGCTTCAGCCACCAACGCAACCGTTGTTAGCGCATCTTCACAAATGTCTTCCCTGTGGTATGGCACTACCACTGTAGCGTGTGATGTCGCTTTGGGATCCAGATCCACGACAGTTGGCGCCGGAGCTATCGTGACCTGAGCCACCACTTGGGGAGGCGTACGGGTCAGAGCTGGAACTTCCACCTGCACAGCCTCAATTGCTGGAGCGGGTGTCGAAGCTTTTGTGCCCTTCCTCGTTGCTCTACAAACAAATAATTGAAAGATTAAATATATGAAAAAAAATAAAAACAGCAACTCAAGGTGCGGACGCAATTTCTACCTTGGAAGGTTACCGCTCCAACTGGCGCGGAACTTCATCACTAGGCGATCTGATCCAGAGCCCACTGTGGTTGGTGTGGTTAGAGCTCCGGATTGCTGCCTAGAACTTGTCGCCGTCTTCGGCATCGCCTCAGCTGGGACCTCCCTCGGCTGGGAAGGACCTTCATACCTGTAGCCCATGCCCGACACTCGGACCAGAGTTGATCTGTCGGAGCTGGCGCCCCTTGAGGACGCCTGCACTAGAGAAGGTGTGGCCGCTGAAGATCTACCTTGCCAAGGAGAAGGGGCAGTTGTAGTCGGAGCTGACCTGACGTGACTCCTGTCAACATGCCTCAACTTTCTCTTCCGGCTGGAGGATTCGGCTGGCTCCTTGCCTTTGTCCTTGCCCTTACCGACGCCATCGACTTTCTGGCTCGCGGCAGGGGTAACCACCCTCTCAGAAGCTCTGGGGATCGCAACCCTAGAGATAGGGTGCCTCTCGACCACGCCCAAGTCATCCAATGCTGGCATTCTCCTCTGGATCTTCCTGCTAACCTCTAGAACCATGTTCAGAGGCAAGGAAGGTAGCCGGCAGAGTCAGGACCTCACTGGAGATACCTCCATTTTGAAATTTTTTGACATGGATCTTCAAAGCTTCGTCGTCCATGTTGGTGTTCAAACCGACTTCAATTCGGTTATGATCCATCTCACTATTGAATGCCCATGCGGGTCATTCCCTAGTCTTTAGCGGGGCCCACCTATTCACCAAGAAATTGTCGAAGACCATTTGGGGGGTCAATACTCCCTCTATGCATTCTTTGATCCTTTCAAGGATGGGCTTGTACGCATCTGACAGTTCCAGAACTACGTTCCAGGCGTCGGTGTCAACATTGGTAAGGCCCTTGGGCAGTTTCACCTTCTCATGCTTCTCCACAGTGATGATCACCCAATACTTCTTCCTATCATCCCACTTGCCGGAGGGGAAGGTCTTCAAGTACTTGAAGGGGCAATTCTTCCACTTCACGAAGTAGTAGAAGCCGATGAGCTACGTCCCCTTGCCGGTGGTGTGGACCATGAAGAAGGTCCGGAACAACTCGATGCAAGGAGGAACGCCCACACACATCTCGCAGAAGTGGACAAAAGTCGCCACTAGCAAGAGGAAGTGGGGGCCGATATGATAAAGCTGGAGGCTGTAGAAATCCAGCAACATCAAGAGGAAGCTTGAGAAAGGCGGGATCATACCCACCATGGCGTACACCGAGAAGTACACCATATCTCCGGTGCGCTCCTTCTTGAAGGGGAGCTTGTCAAAGCAGATATCCTTGTTGCAGGAGTCGCTGGACCAACCCATGCAGGTTCAGACACTCGCCATCTCCTTGTCGGTCTTGACCTTTGTCGACTGTTGGAGTCGGCAGATCCCCTAACACTATGAAAAGTGTTTGAAGGAGTTTGTGGTTCGGTCTGGGCGCGTGGAGATCTAAGAAAGTGAAATGCGATTTGGACACGAGTGACACGGTGGTTTACGTGGTTCGGGCCGCCTGAGCGTAATACCCTACTCCACGGGTGTGTGTTTGTTGTATTAACTTGTGAGCTTCAGAATGTTCAACCCCCTCTGTGTATCGTCGGTTTGTCCTTTTATAGTACAAGGACCAACCGTTACAAGTCAGCCTGGCCCGACATGTGGCCCTGGCGGTTATTAGTATTGATACACGAGATTAATTGTTGTTAATAACCCTGTAACGGCTCCGACAGTTCCGTTACAGGTGTTAAGGCTGTCCGATTAATTATCATTAACGTGGAATTAATGGTAATTAATCGGATCTTGAAGTCTGCGGCTGTCCTTTGGAGATCCGGAGCCGTTACAACGTCTCCCGGGGGCTTTAAGCATCTAGCTCCGTCGTGTGGACACGTGGCAGCTCCGGAGCTTGCTTGGGAGAAGCGGGAAGCTCCGGGGTGACCTGGCACGTGTCATGTCCGGAGCTTCTCTCGGTCGGGGGCTACCTCCGGAGGTGCCGTTTCAGTACTTGGCCCGGAGCTTCACCCTTGCGGGTAATAGCTCTGGGCTGACAGTACACGTGGCAACCTAGAGGTTAACCATGTTGGAGAAGCGGGTCCGGTCACGTCTGGCGAGTGGGCCCCCGAGGGTCTTCAATTTGAGTTGATGTCCTTCCCTTGAGATCTTTGTAACCTCAGGGGGTGTATGGTTTTTAGGGTACCGACAGTGGCCCCCTGGACCTACCTCCGGGGAAGGCCAACGGGATGAAGTCGTTCCGCCGGAGGTGGGTCCATACTTGTGACTCTTGAACTGGGTCTTCAAGAGTCTTCGGAGGTGCCTTTGGCGGGGCTTTATGGTTGAGTCCCGACGCGTGGCGCACCTCAGGCGGCGGATAAGATCTTTGACATGCGGATCTCTCGCAATTGAAGGTCGTCGGTTCCCGATACGAAAACCGTATCGGTTCCGCGCGCCTTGTCAGTCCGCCGCCTTTGGGTTTCCCGCCTCGTGATGACAACTGTTTGCCTGGGTAAGAGCCTCGACTTGGTCGTCGGGGTGGTCCCGGGCCCTCTTGTCATCGGCTGGGTTGAATTCTTGAGTAGTATGCTTGATTCCCCTGCAGTTTCCATCCAAGCGTTGCGAGGGCTTACTTAAGAAGGAAAGCGCACCGTCGGGAGTTCTTTACGCTTTCCATCTGTTCTTGCGCTCAAACTCCCAACTCGTGCTTTGCTTTTCTTCTCTCGCCTAGCTGTGCTGCGATGGAGTTGGGTCTGCGTGAGAGTCGTTTGAAGACGGAGAGCGATCTGAAGAAGGTCCGAGCCCTCATGGGGTGGTCGTCGGACTTCTTCAACCGTTCAATCCGCACCGGAGGAGAGCTTCCCTTTAAAAAGGAGCACTCCGGCGAAATGGTATACTTTTCATCGTATGCCATGGTGGGGCTGATCCCACCATTTTCTTCCTTCTTTTTGATGCTGCTGGACTTCTATGGTCTGCAGCTATACCACCTTGGCCCTCACTCCCTTCTCCTTGTGTCCATCTTTGTCCACTTCTGCGAGATGTGGGTGGGCATTCCTCCCTGCATCGAGCTCTTCCGCACTTTCTTCACCGTCCAAACCACCGGCCGAAGTGACGAGTACCTTGGCTTCTACTACTTTGTGAAGCGCAAGAAGTGCCCGTTCAAGTACCTCCGGTCGTTCCCTTCCGAGAAGTGGGATGACTGGAAGAAAGATTGGGTAGTTGTCCGGGTGGAGGAGCACGAGCGGTTGGAGCTGCCAGAAGGTCTGCCCGGCATTGACACGTCGGTGTGGAGCGAAGTTCCGGTGCTGGCGGCAGCCTTCGATCCCGTCCTATCAAGGATCCGCCAATGTGTGGAGGGAGGATTGACTCCCCAGGCGGTGTTCTGCAACTTCCTGTTCAACAGGTGGGCACCGCTGAAGAGGAGGGAGAAGCTCGCCTGGGCCCTCAACAGCGTGATGGACGAAGACCAGGTTGAGACCGGGTTGAAGTCCAGCATGGTGGGGAAGTCCTTGGAGTTTCACCTCAAGAAATTCCAGCACGGCATCGATGTAGACGGAGCGTACTTGACTCCGCCACCGGCTTTCCTCCCCCTGAACGAGGAAGTTGAGTTCAGCAGGGAGCTCCGGCGGAAGATGCCCGCGCTTGACGACCTTGGCGTCGTCGAGAGAAGATCGACCGCCCCGTTGGCGATCCCCGGGTTGTCGGAAGGCGGCTCCGCCTCTGTCTCTCAGCCAAGAGCTGAGGTCACCGGCAAGGGCAAGGAGCCGGCGGAGGAGCCGGAGAACCGGAAGAGGAAACTGCGACATGCTGACGGAAGGTCCGTCGGGCTTGCTACTTCACCGCCAGTTCCCCGTCCTCAGGAAGGAAGATCCTCCGCCGCTGTAGCATCTGTCCCCGTGGTGGGGTCTTTTCGAAGCGCTACTGTTCCGGCGGTGGGATCCTCCCGGAGTGCAGCTGTTCCTGTGATGGGTCCCTCCGGTGGTGCCAGTTCCGGACGGGTGACTCCGGTTCGAGAAGCGGTGAGGGCCTCCAGGTCAAGGAGTTCCTCTCGGTCAAGGAGAGCTCCGACCCGGGAAACGCCCGTGGCTACGGCAAGTCCTGGGAGTCCTCCCGGAGCTCCTACGCCGACCGTGGCCAGCCCGGAACGTCCGGGAAAGAGGTTCCGCGCAAGCTGGTGCGTGAGCCTCCCAAGGTAATTTTTCTTGCTTACCTCAATTAACTTTTAATTATAGCATCTGTTTGCTCAATTTCTTCATTCTCCATCTGCAGCGTTCCTAAGAAGGGGAGTGAAGCTCCGCCCTCAGCCACAGTGTCTGAGGCTACGAGGGCTTCTGCTCCAGCTCCGGTGCTGCCCCAGGCAGAGGCTGCGACAGCTCCGGCGCCGGCTGTCGTGGTCATGGACCTCGACTCGTCTCCAGAAGTTCCCGTGGTAGCGCCGGACCACGGGATTGAAGATGCGCCAGCGGCACCCGCTCCGGAGGTTGAAGCTCCGGGCCCTGGTGCTGCAGAAGTAGATGCTCCGGCTGTCGAGCCGGAGGAAGTAGCGGTCCCGGCTTCAGAGCCGGAAAATGCTGGAGCTTCGGCGGTCGAGCCGGAGGCAGCTGAAGCCCCGGCGTGCGAGCCGGAAGTTGAAGTGGTTCCGGCAATTGAGCCGGTTACTTCTGAAGCTCCGGTCGCAAGGCCGGTAGTTATTGGAGCGCCGGCTGCAGAGCCGGTGGTGGTGGAGGCGGGGGAGCTTGAGCTCCCCTCAGAAGAAGCGTCCCGGCCGGAGCCATTGGAGGCGACGACGTCGATGGTACCCGTGGCGGAGCCAGAGTGCCTGAACGAAGTCGCCGGCCCCCAGCCTGAGGGGGCGAATGAAGATTTGGTGGCGGGACCTTCTTCGGTGGCGACTGAGGCCATCCCGGAGGAGGGCCCTAGTGCCTTGGAAGCTCGGGGTTCCGCTCTCGCAGAGTGGGACCCAATTTTTGTAAATGAAGACCCGCTGGAACCAGCGGAGGAGACCCCAGAAGGTCCGGAGCCCATCTCGCTGTCGATGTCCGTCGACAACGCTTGCTCCAGTCTGCGCCAAGTCCAACTAGCCTTCTTCCACGACAGCAAGGTTCTTGAAGAGGAGCGCCTAACCCTTAGGAGGTGGCGTAATAGACTCCAATTCGAGACCAAGCTGGCGCAGTCGAGGATCGCTGCGGACAAGGAATGGATCAAGCGGGAGAAGGTCCGCTTGGAGCTCTGGGGTGAGATGCTGGACGAGAGGGAGAGCATGACTCACAACCTCGACGCCCAATCCCGGGAGTACCACGACCAAGCTAAAGCTGCCAATGATGCGGCCAACGCTCGGTTCGATCAACTCGAAGCCATCAATACCGCACTCATCAAGCGCCGAGAGGCGCTTGAGGGAAGGGAAAAGCGGCTCGAGGATGAGGAGCAAAAACTCCTGGAGCTACGGGATGACGTCTTGCGACGTGAAGAAGAGCTTGCCGAGAAGACAGCTCTGGCGGACAAAGGTATCGAGGAGCGCGCTAAAAAATTGGAAGAGCGCTGCCTCGAAGAGGAGGAGAAGACCTGGGTGTGAGGGCAGGAACTCTACGAGTATGAGTGTGCCCTCATCGCCCGGGAGAAGAAACTAGAGGCTAGGGAGAAAGACCTGGTCGACCGTCGGAACAAGATCCACCTCCGGGAGGAGGAGCTCGGGAGACTCGAAAAGCGGGTTGCTGCGAAAATTCAGCAAAACGCCAAAGAAGTTGAGCGCCTCTCCCGCGAGAACTCAGAGCTGGCGGCGACCCGGAGGTCCTTGGAAGAGATGAAGGGCCTGAGAAAGACGGACTCCCTGCAAATTTGGGAGTTCCTGAGTAAGGCCGACGATGCGCTAGCGCCGTTGGGTTTCAGCCCCGTGCTTCCGGATGATCCGGAGCCGGAGCCGGACCTTGCATTGCAGGCGTTAAACGCCGCGGGTGGCAAGCTCTCCAAGGTGGGCGACGTCATCGCGGACCAGCTTGAGGTCGAGGGGCAATCCCTGGCTAGAAACGTCACAGAGTATGTGTTGACGTGTTACACTAGCCGGAACCCTCGATTCCCTCTGGACCCGGTGCTTGAAGGCCCCGTTGAAGGAGAAGGCGAAGCTACCCGAGCCAACGTGTCGGAGGTCGCCCAGAAGGTCGCTGAGTTCTTCCATAGGGTCTAGGACTATCTTTCTTAGCCTTTATTTGTATTTTCTCTTCTTCCTCAATTTTGTAATCCTTTGTCCCCAGATGTAATCTCTGGTCTTCCAATGAAATGAAATCCCCAATTTTTCGTGAATTTCATTTTTTGTCTTCAACATCTTTGTCTTCACTTGGCCCCCTGGTAGATGTGCACAATTTGATTGTGGACATGTACCAAAAGGATGTTGATTTTTGTTGAAGACAGATTTGCTTCGAACTCGTATAGTTTAGGTCCGAAGTTTTCGATAGTGAAGGTCCCTTGAAGTCGTCGGAGCTTAGAAGCTCCGGCACTGTCCATCGTCGGAGCTTAGTAGCTCCGGCAGGAGCCTCTACCAACACGTTGAGTGTCGGTAGTTAATACTTCAAGGTGTCGGAGCTTAGTAGCTCCGGCAATGACCCTTGCCACGCCTGGCTGGCAACAGACTCTAATGATAGAATCTTCTCACCATCTTTAAGTTAACGCCGATGGGAGTCGGAGCTTGGTTACCCCCGGTTTTTCTCCATCAATATTGGGTTTATTTTTCCTGCACACTTAAGCCAAGAAAAACAGTAAAATTCGTTCCTTATCTATAACTTCGTCGCGGCTTACGGTTCTCAAGAGAATTTCAAGTTGAACACGATTTTTAGTATAATTGGATGAATTGTCTTTTCTTTTAGATCCAATTGTCCATGGACCCACCTTACTTTGGCCTGCCTGGGTGTAGGTAGAGTGGCGTACTTAGGGTGCTTGACCAGGCTAAGTTGATAGCGCACTCCAGCCCTAGAATGGCTTGGCGGCTTTCAGGCGAGTTGGCCACAGACGATATTTAAATCTAAAAAATCTGACAATTCAACTCAAATTGTACATAAACCGGTTAAACTAGAACTTCTTAAGAATTGCACGTTTCTGTTATAGACAAGAAAGAGAAAAATAAAAATGTCGAGCCTTATGCAAAAATGAATGCACGTGGAGTCTATTTCACATGAAGATGTCTTTCATTATAGGTCCGGGGTACAGATGAAACAAGTACACTCTTAGGGTACGGAACCAGGCTAAGTGTGTTTGGTTTCTCGTTTCACCCAGGGTAATTAGCTACACTTCTAGTCTGGAGACTGTATCAAGTGTTGCATGAGCTTTCCAAACCTTTCGGGAAAGGTCCGGCTGCTCTCCCGGAGGAACTACCCGACTCTGTACAATGACTCTATAACATACACTTCAAGTTACTTAAGACTCACCTCCGTGGAATTAAGTGTAGAACTTACGGAGGTGCTCGATGTTCCAAGGGTTTGGGAGAGGTGTCCCATCCTCGGCGGCCAAGCGAACGCTTCCGGGACGGGATACTTTGATCACTCGGAAGGGCCCTTCCCAGCCAGGGGAGAGTTTGTTTTGCCCTTCTCTGGATAGTATTCTCCGTAGCACCAGATCGCCTTCCTCGAGCTGTCGGTTGTGTACATGCCGCTGATGATAGCGCCGTAAAGCTTGGCGGTATCGGGCGTTCCGAACAGCTGCTTGGCACCTTCCCTCCTCGAGGAGGTCTAGGTCTTCAGGCCGGAACTGGTCCTGCGCGGCTTCGTCGAAGGTCCGGACTCGGAAGGAACCCAGGGTGATCTCCGGAGGAAGGATCGCTTCTGCTCCGTACACCAGAAAGAAGGGTGTTTCTCCGGTTGCCCGACTTGGAGAAGTCCTGTTAGCCCATAGAGTGGGCGGAAGCTCTTCGATCCAATTAGCTCCGTGTTTTTTCAAACGCTCATAAGTTCGCGTTTTTAGTCCTTTAAGGATCTCTGCGTTTGCTCTCTCGGCTTGCCCATTGCTGGCAGGATGAGCTACGGAGGCGTAGCAAACTTGTATGCCGAGGTCTTCGCAATATCCTTGAAATGCGGAGCTTGTGAACTGAGTCCCATTATCAGTGATGATCTTGTTCGGGACTCCGAATCTGCTCACGATAGATTGTAGAAAATTGATTGCAGATTGTTTGTTGATCGTCACAACAGGAGTAGCTTCCGGCCACTTGGTGAACTTGTCGATGGCGACATACAGGAACTTGTAACCTCCGACGGCTCTTGGGAAGGGTCCCAAGATGTCCATCCCCCACACGGCGAAAGGCCACGTAGGAGGTATCATTTGTAAGGGCTGAGCAGGTGTATGAATTTGCTTTGCATGAAATTGGCATGCTTTGCATTTCTTCACTAGCTCAGTAGCATCCTGGAGCGCTGTAGGCCAGTAGAAGCCGTGCCGAAAGGCTTTTCCGACCAGCGTGCGGGAAGACGCGTGGTTCCCACACTCGCCTCCATGGATTTCTGCGAGGAGCTCGCAGCCTTCTTCCCTTGTGATGCACCGCATTAGGATGCCGTTGGCACCGCGCCGGTAGAGATCCCCTTCTACCAACGTGTATCTTTTAGCCAATCTGACTACCCGGTCAGCGGATACATCATCGTCAGGAAGGATGTTGTCTTTCAAGTAGTTCCGGATCTCCGAGATCCATGCATCGGAACTGACTTGAGCATTTGAGTCTTGCGTGCTGGGTTGCTCGGAGCTTCCGGCAGCACCTACGACCCTTGATGGCTGCCATGGTAACAGGGCCATCGGGACCGTCAGCTTCGGGATGCTGATCTCGCCCCCTTCGTTCAGCTCGGCAGGCTGAACTGTAGGTTTTGACATCCTCCGGACAAAGGTTCCGTCTGGAGCCGGAGCTCTGGTTGACGCCTTGGTCGAGAGTTCGTCAGCTTCAACGTTGTGAGCACGCTGAACATGGTGAAGGTCTAGGACTTCGAAGTCCTTCTGAAGCCTCTGGACTTCAAGGAGATAAGCAGCCAGCTGGAGATTATTGCAGGAGCATTCACCCTTCACCTGTTTGATAACAAGTTGTGAATCTCCTTTGACCAGCAACTGCTTGACACCAAAGGATAGTGCCACCTTTAATCCATATATGAGTGCTTCGTACTCCGCCATGTTGTTGGTTGCCTTGAAATCAAGGTGCACCATGTATCTTACCTTCTCCCCGGTTGGTGTGAGGAGAAGGATTCCAGCTCCGGCTCCCTGCTTCTGCATGGAGCCGTCGAAGTAAAGGGTCCAGTGAGGCTTAGTGAAGGCCGGAACTTGTGGTTCCTTCTTCTGCTCGCTGGGGCCCCCAGAGTTTAATGGAGAGGGAGTCCATTCTGCCACGAAATCTGCCAACGCTTGACTCTTGATTGCTTGTCTTGGAATGAATTCGAGGTCGAATTCAGCCAGTTCCGCTGCCCACTTCGCTATATTCCCAGTTGAATTGGGATTATGCAGAATCGCTCGAAGTGGATATGAGGTTACCACCGAGACTTTGTGAGCTTGGAAATAGTGTCGAAGCTTCCTTGAGGCAATAAGAACTGCGTAGAGAAGCTTATGTACCTCTAGGTATCGAGTCTTGGCATCATGTAACACTTCACTGATGAAGTATACTGGGCGTTGAACGGTCCGGACCCTCCCGGAGGGGTCCGGAGCTTCCTCTCCATTGATCCGGACCCTGTCGGAGGGGTCCAAACTATATTCGGGGACCTCCGGGTTCTGGGTGGAGGAACCCGGAGCTTCTTCAGGAATGACCTGGATCCTATCAGAAGGATCCGGGTCCTCTGAAGTGGCTTCTTGAGGATTCAAGTCTGGGAGCTGGGACCCAGACCTGCTTTCGGGAACCTCCGGATCCTCCCGAAGGGATCTGGATTCCTGAGTATTGGGTAGTTCCGGTCTCTCCGCAACCAGAACCATACTGACGACTTCGTCAGCTGCTGAAATATAAAGCAATAAAGGCTCACCAGGGTTCGGAGCTACCAAGACTGGTAGAGTGGTGAGGAACTGTTTCAGCTCCTGGAATGCCTTCTCTGCCTCTTCAGACCATTGGAATGGTCCGGACTTCCTCAGTAACTTGAAGAAGGGAAGTGCTCTTTCCGCCAGTCTTGAAATGAATCGACTGAGGGCTGCTAGACATCCAGTTAATTTTTGGACGTCTTTGATGCGGGTTGGTGGCCGCATGTCTTCGATGGCTTTTATCTTCGCCGGATTAGCCTCTATACCCCGGTGACTTACCAGGAAACCAAGAAGCTTTCCGGAACTAACCCCGAAGACGCACTTGTCTGGGTTTAGCTTCGTGCGGGTGGCCCGCAGCTTGTCGAAGACAGCCTGCAAGGTATCCAAGAGGGACTCCTTGTTTTTGACTTTGACCACAATGTCATCAACGTACACCTCCACTATGTCTCTGATGAGTTCTTCGAAAGTTTTGTACATTGCTCGTACAAAAGTTGAAGCTGCATTCTTGAGACCAAAAGGCATGGCTGTGTAACAATACAATCCATCCACTGTGATGAATGAAGTATGTTCTTCATCTTCCCTAGACATCCGGATTTGATGATATCCTGAATATGCGTCTAGAAAACACAGCAACTCACACCCAGAGGTGGAATCCACTATCTGGTCTATTCTAGGTAGTGGGAATGGATCTTTTGGACATGCCTTATTCAGTGTGGTGTAGTCGATGCACATCCGAAGTTTTCCGCCGGCCTTAGGCACAACGACTGGGTTTGCCAGCCATTTTGGATGGTAGACTTCTCGGATGAATCCGGCTTCGAGCAACTTCTTCACTTCTTGTCGGATGAAGTTCTGTCGCTCTACAGATTGCTTCCGAGGTTTCTGGTGTACAGGCCGAGCGTCGGGGTAAATCTTCAGATTGTGCTCAATCACTTCCCTGGGGATCCCAGGCATTTGTGACGGTTGCCAGGCAAACACGTCAACATTAGCCCGGAGGAAAGTGATGAGCGCGAGTTCCTATTTGTCGTTCAAGCCACCCGATATGCGGGTAGTTTGAGTGACATCGGAACCAATTTGGACGACTTTGACGGGAATGTCGGTGTCGCCGCTTGGCTGCACACGGGGTGCAGAGGTCGAGCCTCGTTGACGAATGCTCGGAGGTTGTGGAGCTTGCTTCTGTCTGGAATCCTCCTCTTGCGCTGTGGTGAGTGCATGGAGTTCTTCCAGAGCAGTTACTCCGGCAGTGCGATCTCCACGGATTCGGAGAACGCCTACTGGTGTCGGCATCTTCAACACCAGGTATCCATAATGAGCAGCTGCCATGAATTTGTACAGGGCAGGTCTACCCAAAATGGCGTTGAATGGTAAGTTGATCTGAGCGACGTCGAAGACCAACTTTTCGGTGCGATACTTCTCCCGGGTCCCGAAGGTAACAGGGAGAGTGATAGCTCCGAGTGGGGTTATGGCCCCCGGACCTACTCCGGAGAAAGGTCGAGAGGGCTGGAGGTCTGAAGGTCGAAGCTGAAGCTTAGTGAAAGCTTCGAAGCTGATGAGATTAAGCCCCGAACCTCCATCTACCAGGACATGATGGAGCTGGATGTTGTTGATGGTGGGGGATACCATCAAGGGCAGCTGGCCAGCTCCGACCATGCTTTGAGGACAGTCCGAAGCATCGAAAGTGATGGGTGTGTCCATCCACTTTCGATGTGGCTCCGGTCTAGCTGTAGGAGCTACAGCAGCCATATCCCGTCGCATGGTCTTAATGACGCGACGAGAGGTGATGTCCCATGATCCACCAAAGATGGTGTTCATGGTTTTTCGACGTTCGTTGTCGGAGACGTCGGAATCATCGTCGACGGAGGTGTAGACGGCTTTCAAGACCTTTTTGGGGTCTTGAAACCCTAACTCCTCTTCAGCCGGAGCTTCATCGACCTTTTGTTTTCCCTCCCTCTGACGGAAGGGAGACCCTTCCCGGCGCTTGTGGTAGCGCTCGGCAAGGTTTTGGACCTCCCGGCAATCCTCCAGCCTGTGGCTGCCCGTTTTGTGAATGGGGCACCACATCTTGGATTTGCCACCGTCTTCGAAAGACGGTCGAGGTCGCTTCTCGGGGCGTGGCCCCCGGCCACCAGGAGTTGCAGTGGCTGCAACGTTGGATGTGCCGGCCGACGGCTTCTTCTTGCCGTTGGTCTTCTTTTTCTTCTTGCCACTCCCGGAGGTAGCGGCTTCTTCTTTGGAGGATTTTTTATGATCCTCCAAGGCTGGTTTGGAGTGCATTTCACGGCCCTCCGCAGCTCTGGCACATTTGTCAGCCAGGCTGAAGAGCTCCGTGACACTGGTGATCTCTTTGATCGCCAGTTTCTCCAACATCTTCTTGTCTCGTACACCCTGTCTGAATGCTACAATGACAGAAGCGCTTGAGATAGAAGGGATTGTGTTACGTACCTGAGAGAATCTCTGGATGAATGACCGCAAAGATTCTCCTCCTTTTTGCACGACCGCAAAAAGGTCCAGTTCGGTGCCCGGACGGGTGTATGAACTCCCGAAATTGGCGGTGAACTGGCGGCATAGCTCCTCCCAACTGTCGATAAAGTTGGGCGGAAGGCTCATAAACCAGGACCTAGCAGTCCCAGTTAAGGCCACTGGAAAGTAATTGGCCATTACAGCCTCATTTCCTCCAGCTGCTAGGATCGCAGTGGAGTATATCTGTAGAAATTCTACGGGATTGACAGTCCCGTCGAATTTTTCCGGCAAGTGTGGCCGGAACTTCTGTGGCCATCTAACCATACGCAGGTGCATGGCTAGGGCGGAACAGCCTCCTCCTACTCCTTCCAGAGTAGAAAGATCTTGAGCATCTCGTCTTTCTCGAGCTCGCTCGATGTGGACACGGCCATCCTGTTGGCGGTATCGGCGATCAAGCTCCGCTCGGAGGTCGTGTGTCGAAAGCCGAGATGCAGTATGGGCACGTCGTGCCCCAGAGGGCAACGACGTCACTTGCTGTGATGCAGCTCTTCTCCGGTTGTTGGAGACATGTGGACCAAGTCTTCCAGACAACGTTCGTCGCTGCGACGGGGCCCGCCCTGAAGGAGGTGGACCCTGATTGTTGAGGCGTTCGGCCGCTGCTGCGACCAAATGCTCAATATCAGCTCTCCATTGCTCCATGGCACCTTGAGATGCATCCGGAGGTGGTGGTCGCTGAAGGAGAGCACGCGCTGCATGGAGCGCGTGTTCTGGGTTGTCACGACTTGCCGGCGCAGAATGTGACGCCGGTGCACCATCATGTCGTTCGGCATGTCTTGCCGGAGAAGATGGTGGTGGTGGGAGTGTGACTCCCGCTGGAACTGAGGCTCCTGCCGGTGGTTGCATGTTGGAGGGATTGCCTCCGACAGTCTGAGCAGCAGGTTGCCCGTTGGATGATCCAGCTGCAGAATTCACCATTCTTGAAGATCTCAGGCGCCCCTTCCTGGCGCGCCAACTGTCGACTGTTGGAGTCGGCAGATCCCCTAACACTATGAAAAGTGTTTGAAGGAGTTTGTGGTTCGGTCTGGGCGCGCGGAGATCTAAGAAAGTGAAATGCGATTTGGACACGAGTGACACGGTGGTTTACGTGGTTCGGGCCGCCTGAGCGTAATACCCTACTCCACGGGTGTGTGTTTGTTGTATTAACTTGTGAGCTTCAGAATGTTCAACCCCCTCTGTGTATCGTCGGTTTGTCCTTTTATAGTACAAGGACCAACCGTTACAAGTCAGCCTGGCCCGACATGTGGCCCTGGCGGTTATTAGTATTGATACACGAGATTAATTGTTGTTAATAACCCTGTAACGGCTCCGACAGTGCCGTTACAGGTGTTAAGGCTGTCCGATTAATTATCATTAACGTGGAATTAATGGTAATTAATCGGATCTTGAAGTCTGCGGCTGTCCTTTGGAGATCCGGAGCCGTTACAACGTCTCCCGGGGGCTTTAAGCATCTAGCTCTGTCGTGTGGACACGTGGCAGCTCCGGAGCTTGCTTGGGAGAAGCGGGAAGCTCCGGGGTGACCTGGCACGTGTCATGTCCGGAGCTTCTCTCGGTCGGGGGCTACCTCCGGAGGTGCCGTTTCAGTACTTGGCCCGGAGCTTCACCCTTGCGGGTAATAGCTCTGGGCTGACAGTACACGTGGCAACCTAGAGGTTAACCATGTTGGAGAAGCGGGTCCGGTCACGTCTGGCGAGTGGGCCCCCGAGGGTCTTCAATTTGAGTTGATGTCCTTCCCTTGAGATCTTTGTAACCTCAGGGGGTGTATGGTTTTTAGGGTACCGACAACCTTGCTGCGGGGAAGACCCATCTCCATCGCGGCAAAGTGGAGCGAAGGTTGGAAGGCTATGCGAAGGTTGGGAGGATATGAATGCAAGTTCGATCGAAAGCATAAAGAGCCCTCAAACCGTGATGGCTTTCCTTCTTAAGTAAGCCTCTGCAATGCTTGGATGGAAACTGTAATTGGATCAGGATGGTGTTTTCAAAAATCTACCCTACAAATGATGAATGGGCCTAGGTCCACTCCGGCGGAAAGGCCAAAGTTATTACCCCAGGTGAAATGTTATCATGATGGGAAGTTGGAAGCCCGAGGACGGCGACCTGACAAGGCACGCGGAACCGATATGGTTTTCGCATTGGGAACCGGCGACCTTCAATTGCGTGAGATTCGCACGCAAAGATCTCACATGCCACGTTCAAAAGAAGCTACACAGCGATGATTTAACAGTGAACCATCGCCCCAACGGCACATCAGAAAACCTTTGAAGCCACAGTGCGAGAATCGAAGATGGCCCCACCTCCGCTAGAATAACTTAAGCCTAAGGGTTTCTCCCAGAGGTGGGCCCGGGGGCCACTGTCAATACCCTGCGTACCAGGTACCCCATGATACTGCAAGAAGATCTAAAGAGTTCTACCCTTTCAAGTTGAATACCTCTGAAGGACACACGTGTTACACAGTACTGGACCCGCCTCCCTCGTTTGGGTAGTTCCTGCACTGACACGTGTAACATAAGGCCGGACCTAACTCCCTTCATTGGGAAGCTCTGGTCTTACCATGTGTCCAGTGACCCCGGACCTAACCCCCACTAGAGGGAAGCTTCGGTGCTGCCACATGTATAATGGCCCCAGACCTACGTCCCTGCGATGGGAAGCTTCGGAGCCGCCACGTGTCGAACCTATGGAGCTAGGATTTCAATGGAAGACTGAGAGATCTCCAACGGCTCGTACTTTTAACAGATAGTTAAAGCGACTGTTACAAGACCTGATTACGTGTCATAAATGCCCTATTAATGACACACGATCAATAGACTGTTAATAGGGATAATGTCATCATTAAGGCGCGTTATCACCCTATTAACAACATTTAATACTCGGTGATCATGCATTAGATAGTTAATTATGCTAGGCCCACATGTCAGACTAGGCAAGTGTGGTAATGGCCAGTCCTTAGACTACAAACGGATTGCGCCGCACGATACATAGGCAGGCAAGCTCATATGCTCACAAGCGCTACACATATTCATATATACAACACACAACCCATGGAGTAGGGTGTTACGCTCAGGCGGCCCGAACCACGTGAAATCCCTCGTGTCATAATCTTTTTCATAATCTCACTCGCGCCCCAACCAATCGAGAACCTTCGTGGGCTATGATCTAAATAGTACCAGGGGAAGTGTCGATCGCACATTTCGACATCTGCGATGCCTGAGTATCCACCGGCACTGAGTCAACCTCCATCTAACCTGTGTGAATCGGGTTCTATTATCTAGTAAAATATATGGCATGGAGTAATGAGTAATCAAACTATTACAACATAAAAAAGCTAATCTAGTAACAATATAAGGTAAAAGGCTAATCTAGTAACAATAAATAGCTAAGCACTAATCTGAGTATTAATATATGCCCAAGCAACAATATATGGGTGTATCTAGTAACCATAAAAATATTCTAAACATCTCAAGTTTTCTCATATAGTAACAATTATGGCTAATCTGAGAAAAAGTACATGCCTAAGCAACATACATGGCTAATCTAGTAACAAAAAAATATACTGAACAACTCAATTTTTCTCATCTAGTAACAATATATGGCATGGAGTAATGAGTAACAAGGCTAATACAAATAAAAAAGCTAATCTAATATGTATATAAATGAGGTGTGTTAAGCGGCATGTACTGACCTCCTTAACTGTGTTGTCGCAAGGGGGCAGGGCGTCAGGAGGAGGAGCAGGGCATCGAGAGGGGTCTCACTCATTGAGGGAGAGCTGAGTGCTCAAGCGTCGGAGGAGTCAAGCAGAGGAAGAGGATGGGCGCAACCTAGGGTTGACCGAGAGTCCAAGAGAGGTAGAGGTGAAGTGGATCGATCGACCAAAAGAAAATCGGAAAGGGTGAGTTCGGGTGGACTGGGCCAAAACATTTAATCGGGTATTTTGGATGCCGGACCCTATAACCCTAAATACATAAAATTAATTCGGGTTTTGTGATTGCTTACCCGTAATGCATTCTTTGGATTTCTGGGTTGTTCAGGTTTGGGTTCGGGATTTTTCGGGTTCAGAATTCAGGTTCGGGTTTTCTGCCTACCTCTAGGTTGCAGGTTCTCTCCTATTTCCCAATTTTTTCCTCTTTTAAGGTTGATGGCCGATCCCAGCGAACCTGGTGAGAGAATTTTTTGTTGTGAGTGGGCAAGGCACAGGATATGGCCATTTTTTTGTTAGTTCACCTTCCAAGACAATGCCTCTCTGGTTGCTCCCTCCAGCTCCTTCCTTGTCACGCCCATAAATGGGAAAAGACTTTGGGAGGCATAAATGGAATTGGGTTGAGCTGAAAACTTGTATACACATTTATAACAGAAAAGACAAGGTTTGTTCTGCAAAAGTATCATGATCCCAAACCTACGTGGGCCATTAACCTGGGCTGCAGCCCGGCTGGCCTTTCCCGGCCCTTGGCCTGCAACAATGTTGCCGCACGGCAACTGCATCACCAAGCTCGACTACTACAAAAAGTATTTTCTCAGACGCCTCTCATTTTTTTTACAGGTGGTCCATTAAAAAATGCATGTGATGTCCAATCCAAGTCACATGTGATAACACCCGCCTATAATCATAGAATATCATAAGCAGCCCGTAACAAATGCATGTGAAAAGATATCGATTTTCAAATGCAGACGATGTTAAAAACCGCCTGTGATATTGACCATTATCACAGGTGTTTTTTAACACCGTCGTTCTGTGAAATTCCAAATCTTTTCACAGACGGTTGATATAAAAAACCATCTGTGTTAATGGTCAATATTACAGACGGTTTTTTACGCACACTGCCGAACTCACTGATGTTTGAAACTACGCCATTCGACTGCCCAAAAATCTAAGCACCACATCGCCGCCCCCGACGTCGTCTGCCACCCCCACCCTCCCTCCGGCGACGACCTCTGCCACACCCCACTCCCCTCCAGTGATGACCTCTGTCACCCCCACCCCCCTTTGGCGATGACCTCTGCGACACCCCTCACACCCTCCGGCGCCGTGCCCCTGGCCCGGTTACCACCACCCCCCTCACCCGCCCTGACCCTCTGCCCCCCAGGGAACCGCCTCTGCCCCCACCAGCAACCCCCACCCCCCTACCCAGCTCTGGCATTTTTCTTGCAACAATATTAGGTTTTTCCTCATGTGTGTGGATGGCAACTGACCAAAACGACACCGTTAGGCTAACAAAAATTTTCACTCTTTTATATTTTTACAGTGTCATGTAGAAGATGGATAGAGTCTTGATGAACAATATACCAAGGCATAATCCTACTTACATTCAAAATGTTGCAAACTTTGTCAAAACATCGAAGAGACACATGAAGAGCAAAAGATGGACGAGATATTACGTCCTTGTATTGACCGCTAAAATAAGATTACTCGGATAGATACTATAGTAATCCAATCACACTTGGTGAAGAGAGGTTTTCAAAAAATTTACACAATATGAATAGAGCATGGTGAGTTAGATACACGCGAAGTGGATAATTATAATGAGAGAGGTTTCAGATATTCTAATGGCGATAGATCTCATACCTATTATGGTCGTGACAATCAGGATGTTGATGATGATAATGAGTTTGATTATGAGAAGATGTTGCGTCACATGGAACCACATGTGTAGATTTCTATGAGAACAAGTAATGGTTTAAATCAAATGGAGATATTATGAGTGCGTCAAAGGAGCTTTTATATGGTAAATCAAAGGATTGTGATAAAGAATTTACTATGTTGCGTGCAATCCTAGAACTACTAAAGTTGAAGGCCACTAAAAGATGGTCCAATTGTAGTTTCACTAATCTTTTGAATCTTCTGAAAGAAATTCTTCCAAATCCAAATAAATTGCTCAGAAGCACTTATACAACAAAGACGCTTCTATGTTCGATGTCGCAAGATGTGGCAAAATTACACGCTTGTCTGAACCATTGTATTCTATATTATAAAGAGCATGAGCTTGCAACGAGATGCCCCATCCGCGGTGTGATTAGATACAAGAAGGACTACAATCACTAGTAAGTTACCAACCTGAATAAGATCTTGAAAAATAAGAACAGTTTTATTAGCCCCGAGGGTGATGATGATATTTTTGACGATGCAGACAGGAAGAATAAGGTAAAGGTACCTGCCTTGGTGATGTGGTACCTTCAAGTAATTGATCGCTTGATGCGTATGTACTCAAACCACAGGGAGGCCGAACTTATGTGTTGGCATTTTGAGCAGCGCATGAAGAATGATTAATAGATTCGACACCCTGGTGATGCAACACAACAAAATTTTTTTGATATCCAATATCCTGTGTTTGCAAAAGAACTTAAAAATGTATGGTCTGCTTTGGGTACAGATGGGATGAATCCGTTTGGTCAAAAAAGGAGCATACCTAGCACCTAACACGTGTTCTTAATGATGTACAACCTACCAACCTGGTTGTGTCACAAAAGGAAGAACATTTGATGTGTTCGAGGACCTCTAATGGATGATATGGCGAAGCTGTGAAATAAAGGGATACGTACATGGGATGACTACAAGCAGGAGTATTTTACGCTGTGAGCAATGATATTCGTTACCAGCCATGATTATCTGAACTCTTTGCATTATTGGGACAAACGAAAGCGAAAAATATTGTGTAATGTGTGTGGATGGAAATAGTTTTCTATACCTCACTCCATCCAAAAAAAATTGGTGTACATGAGACACCGGCAGTTATTGACAGATACACACAAGTACTAGAAGATGAAAGAACAATTTAATTATGAAACCCAAAATGATACTGCAACAAAACCTTATAGTGGAAAACTAATGTTCGAAATGGTTAAGAATATTCAGGTTCTTTCTCGTAAGGGCCAAAAATAAAGGAACAAAGAGAAAGAAAACTGACAAAGCATTCAAGAAACAATCAGTTTTTTCAAATATGTTTCCTACTGGAAGGACCTAGAAATTTGCCATAGAATTGATTTCATACACGTTACAAAGAATGTTTTTGACATCATCATTGGAACCTTGCTAGACATGTCGAGGAAGAAAAATGACAGATTAAAAAGTCATGTAGGGACCTAGTACGTCTTGACATCAGACCAGAGCTTCACCTGGTATAAAAGGCAACGGGGAGCATTGCCTTCCCCAACTAGCTACATCTTGACATTACATGAGAAAAAATCAATTTGTGAATACTTGTGTGGGGTCAGAGTGCCCATGGGTTTCTCATCCAATATTAGCAAACTAGTCTCAAAAAAGATTGTCTCTATTCGGCTATAACTCTCACAACCACCATATGATGATGACATTGTTCCTCGCCATTGCAAAAAAGATCATCGAACCAGAGCGTATAAAAGTCGTCATCACAAATTTGTATTACTTCTTCAATGAAGTATTGCAAAAGGTGATAGCCTGTGAAGACATAGAGTATCTTAAATGTACATCATCAAGACTATGTGCAAGCTTGAGATGTACTTTCCACCATCCTTTTTTTGATATGCAAGACACCTAACCATACATCTCGTGGATCAGATAAAAGCATTGGGGCCACTATATTTACATCATATGTTTCCATTGGAGCAATACTTAGCAGTATTAAAGGGTTATGTGCGGAACGGTGCTCACCTAGAGGTGGTTCTAATTTATGGACCGCATGTAAAAAATTTTGGGCCGCACGATAATTCGGCCCACGAGTCGGCTTGCGGTGTGTCGCGCGACTGCGGCGGCATGGGAAGTTGTGTACCACCACAGAAAGTTTAGAGCGGTGTACCCATCTTATACAACGAGCGTGCAACACTTTTTGGGATCTGATAACATTTATTGAGGATTACGATTGTTATGGAGAACCAACCATAATTATCCGAGGTATTATGGTTGGAACCCTTAGGTTATGGAATAAACCATCAAGTCCCCTATCATAATACTCCAAAAACCATTATCAGATTTTTTGCTCTAAACAACAAAGGGGACAACTAGAATGCAGTCTGAGTTATGGTGCAATTGTGCAATCAGCCATTCCTATCTATTGGATCTATATCCTACGGTTGTTATATTTTTTACTTAACACCCTCCACTTGATGTACTCAGATGGAAGGGGTAAAGTAAAAAATGCAATAGCCGTTGGATGCAGATCCAATGGGTAGTAGTAGTTGATTGCACGATTGCACCGTAACACAGATTGCATTCTATTTGTTGCCAAAAGCAAATTCACAGACGAATATTTAATAGAACTGCATGTGAAGATAATTATCACAAGCGGTTCTCCATTATGGACTACATGTGAAAATTCCTGGGCCGCACGCTATGTCATGCCACGAGTCGGCCCGTGGGAAGTTTTGACCCACCTTGGATAGTTTTCACAGGTGGTTCTTGGGTAAGGAACCATCTCTTAAGATATTTTTGTTGACTCGATAATAAACTAATATAGTAGAAGAAACATAATCCAAAGAGCCACATGTTACTAAGATTTTGGTCGTGCTCATCAGTATGTCATGAGAAATTTTGAAAATAAGATTTCACCTTGGTAAGATCTTCTTGTTATGTTGTGGCTAGTATCTCCACATTCTTTCTATTGGTTATGTTGTGGTTAGTATCTCCACATTCTAAAATTGATGTTATTTAGGAAGACAGTAAAATTTTCTTAACTTTGATTAATAATAATACATCGAAGATTGGGGAGTCAACAAATTTTAACACAACAAAGCCTAATGAAATGCACAAACTGAGTTAGATCATGTTGATTTACTTACTATAGTAAACATAGAAGAAGAGGAGAAGAACAATTTTACATGAATTTGATGTGTGTGTGTGTGTGTGTGTGTATAATATGATAATGGTTTAAAAGTATAAATATATATTAAGTATAATTTTTAAAATATTTTTTAGAGGCGGTTATTAAGTATAACCAGTTGTGAAGATATTTTCTCAAGCGGTTCTTGTGAACAAACCGTCTGTGAAAATGCATTATCACAGACGGGTAGTAAAGAACTCCAACAAATTAGTACATACTCATATAAACAATATAGTAGAACATGGACACACTTGTCACTACTGTCTGAGAAAAAAATGTTGATGTGATACATTTCTACATCAACAATGGCTAACTTTGACATCAATAATAATGTTATCAGCGAAGAAGACATCCATTCAATGATCAACCAAATTTAGCATCAAACCAACATAAAGGATATAGTTCATTAACTAAAAACAACATTACAAACAAGAAAAGAAAATTGTAGATAGAACTAATGAACATCACATACAAGTTAGAACTAAAGAAAACATCATGTGAACAACTAACTCCTCTGGTAGAACCAGAAATCGCAACTTATTGGCGATCGACTCCACCAGATGCATGCGACCTTCCATCCCAGGCACCTCAGTGATCGTCTCCCGCAATGTGTCAAGACGACTGACAACTATGCTTAACTCGACGAAATAGTAGCCTACGATGCCCATTCCAGTACATTCTGGAAGTCTACCAAGACCCTGAAGCCACATGGAGATAGAAGTACTAGTGAATACATCTTGCACCATCTCAAGGAGCGACATGTTAATGTATTCGGCCTGCCACTTCTTGTCGACCACCTCCTTGGACAAGTCGCTGAACCTAGATTAAGTGTCCGCCAGCAACCTCTCCAGATCAATGATTCGCGGGAGGAAGCTCTCTCTCTATCTATCTATATCTCTCTCTCTCTCTCTTCCACCTATGAAGGCGGCGGAGGTGCGGGTGCCTCCACCAACTGCGTCGTGGTTGGAGCCGAGGATGGAGATGTAGCCATCGGGAAAGATAAAGATACTACAATGCCTAGACAAAGACTACAGGGGTGCAGGGAGGAAGACTACGATGGTGCAGAGAAGAGGAAAGCATGCTCAAATCTTCCCCATATGGTGTGCCTTTATATTATTGTTAAGTTTGGCGATTATCCTTGCGGTGAGGAATGAACTGACACTTCAAATTCTGCGTGTTCGCATCCTAGTAACTGCGCATCCCTCTTCGCATACTTTTTACAGGCGGTTCTTGTGAAATGAACGGTTTGTGAAAATGCATTACCGCAGGTGGATCTGCTGTAAGGAACCACCTATGATAATGCATTTTCACAGAAGGTTATACTTAATAACCACCTGTGAAAATTAACGCCTGTATAAGGGTGCTCCGCTGCACCCCGAAACTTAACTTGGGAGATTTCACATAGACGCCATCAAGTTGCAGAAATTTTCAGTTGCTGACAAGCCCTCCCCGCTGAGCCCCGTCACCACGAGCGCGGTCCTCGCCCTCACCGCCAAGTGCCATCCTCGTCCTCGCCATCGTCGTTCTTGTCCTCGCTCTCGCTGCTGTCATCATCCTCGAGATCGCCGTCGCCATCCTCGTCCTTGCTCTCGCCACCATCGCCGCCATTGCCGCCAAGCGCTGTCCTCGCCCTCGCTGCCGTCGTCCCCAAGCCCCGTTGTGGTCAATGTTCTCTTTTCACCATCACCGTCGTCATACGCCTCCCTCCTCCCTCCTCTCCGTACGCCAGCAAGAAGTATACTTATATTCCACTATATATATTGTCTATTATTGGCTCTTAGTTCGTATTTGGATTTGGTTTATACTAAATAATTCACGTTCATGCTTAAAAAATCGTCACTCATGTGGTTAGGTGTAATCTCATTTGGCTTATTTGTTTATATTTAAGTTATTTATTGGACAATATGTGTAGATATTTGTTTGACTTTAAAAAGGTTATGTGATCTGAATGTTATGTGGTTTATATATATTGTTATTGTTTTATCAAAATCTAGTTAAGGGTTTTAACCATTTGTTCTATTATTTGCAATCTCTTATTTATTAATTAATTTTAATTAGTAATGGGTTCTCTATACGTATATATTGGTATATGCCAACCCAACTGTGTCCTTACTTCAATGTTGGTTCTTATTTATTGTAAATCCATAGTATAGTTTGATTTTCATTTACACATGTATGTGTTCATGTATGTATATTCATACGTCTTAATTTTAATGAGTGGTTAGTGTTCGTTCAAGATTTATTCAAAAATTTTAATTCAAAGTTATTATTAGGTTGTGTTAAAATTTTGGTTGTGACACTCACAGCCATAAAGCCGCAAAAGAAGTTCTTTCACCCAAAAGACCATGGTGGCCTGGGCGTCATCGACCTTGAAAGATTCAGCAGACAAGCTAGAGTTTATATCACAATGACCCACAATAGTGATGTGTTTCTCTATTATACTCGGGCCTTGTTCTGTCCTGCCCCCGTTATCTCTCCCTCTCACCCCTCACTTTGAACTGATCCAGGGCTAACATACTGGACATGTACTTTGGTTAGTGTGTGCATAGGTCACTTAGTGCCACTTAAAACATTAACTTCATGCTAAAATCAGCTGATAAGCAAAAACTTTTCCCTTTTGAGTACTAACATGGAAGCTGCTAACCACAAGGAAGTCTGCAATATTGAATGGAACTCAGACCAATCCGGTAATGAGTCTGATAGTGATGCCTCGTATCAGAGCCCATCAGATCCTTTTCCAAATCTAAAAACTAAAAGGACTTCAAAGGATCTTGATACGGAATATGATCCCGCTGTTGAGGTATGATACTTGTCCGGTATAATAAATCGCAAATAGTATTATTTAAGTTAATGTTGCTTGTCAAGTAAACAAAATCTTTTAATTATTTTCTAGCTAGCTTAACTGCGAAGAAAATGAGGTGACAGTTGACGGTCGTTATATACCAATTTGGACCATCCACATAACTCAATTATGTGAGGAAATAAATATTTGTTACAGACATCATAGTTACATTTAACATAATTCGACTTGTACTTGGAGAAATAGTGCACGCTGGAGTTTTTATGCGGAAATGATGGATAATGAGAGGAGCAATACTAAAATGTGCCACCCCAGTCAATCACGCAATGACACATGGCACCACATGGATCCATGACACATTCTCAGGCATATTCGAGGAGATCCAATGGTGTATAATCCGGGAAGGGGATAAGGGCCCACTTGAAATTCACCCTGAGGAAACACACCCGAAGAGGGGGTTAGGACCAGGTCGTCCAACCCCTCTAGTCGGCCGACGTAACCCTGGCGCAAAACTCGGTCTTCCTCCACGTGTTGGCTCCTCATGGCTCCCTGGAGGCGGTGAAGACTGATTCGCCCGGTAATTGTGATGGGAACCGCCTCTACTCCATGTATAAATAGGGGGGTGCCTCACTTCTCACACACACCACTCAAGTATTCTCTCTTGTATTAAACTAGTGCTCTTAGTCCCTTAGCGGAGCTTACGTTGTAGAGAGGAGCCTCTAGTCCCAAGTCCAAATTGGGAAAGGTATGGCTCATGTATCTTCTCTTGTATTTGTGACATTATGGTTTATAATATTATTATTAGTCTTTATTTACTCATATACTTGGATGAAGTGTTCCTTGTTTGGTTGTGGATTCCTTGCATGTGTTGGGTATAGATGTCATTATGATCAAGTTATAATGCCCTTATTATATTATCATAAACATCATGTACCTCCACTATAGTCTAATTAGATATTAATGTGATTATGTTAATATGAGTAATGTAGTGCTTGGTTCCAACATTAGTTTCAACAATGTTTAGGTTAGTCATTACCTTAGGATGGTGCTTGTACCTAGGCTCTTAAGGTATTTACTTGTTATGTAAGCATGGTGCTGAGATAATTAAGTAGTGTTGGATGTCTCGTAAACCACGGTTTGTAAGGGTAGGTAGCAGGTGATGATAGCCCTGTTCGTCCTACATAATCCCCCACATTCGGCTACGGTGCTGGCTTCTGGCGTGAATCATCCTAATATTCTCAAGGGTAAACACGTGCCCGATATGTTGGACCAATAAGCCCTAGTACTCGTAGTTAGCATAGTTATATGTACACTAGTTGACTATGTATATGAATACCTAAAGCACAGTAGGAGTAGCTCTCTCTCCTTAACTTATCCTCCACTAGGACATTCTTACCCCTTAGAGTTGTTTGCTTAGTTGTGTGTCACACTACCCCATCACTTCATTTATCTATCCTGCTGAATCCCTCACTAGAACACCCTCTTCTATCCTTGACCTTGTCTCTCTTATACCTTGCCTTCCTTTGGGATGAACAAATATGATACCCTAGGGAATACTCTCGGGTGAATTGCTACAGTGGTACTTTTGTACGCTTGCGGAACTCATCTTGCTTTGGTTTAGGTTAGCCTAGTGCCTCTGTAGAACTAACCTTGCTGCTAGGATGACCTGTAGATGTTAAGAAATACCAACAAGTATTTCCGGTGCCGATGCTGGGGAAGGCACAAAAGATTTGCATGATCATGTAGTTGATAGGATTCTTGTAGGTTTTTAGTAGGATAACCCTCCTTTGTTTCCACATTCTTTGATATGAAAATAGGGTAGTGTATGACTAGTTTCCGTTTGCCGACAAACTACATAGAAGATCTCGAGTCACTGCTGAGAAGAGTTTGACCTCATGTTGTTCCTCCATAGGTGATCTTGTCGACTATGAAATCCATTCCCCTCGCACCATCACGCTGCAAGCCAATGGCCCAGAAGACCCTTCTTGAGTTCTCTGCTCCCTCTGCTGACAATGTGCCTATTAGGCCCAATGTCAACACGGGAGAGGTGAACTTTGAGATCAAGACTAGCCTAATCACTATGGTGCAGGCTAAGCCCTTCTGTGGGAGAGCCAATGAGATGCCAGTGCTCACTTGCAACAATTCCTTGAGATTTGTAGCACTTTTAATGTCAAGGATGTCACTCCTAATGCCATCTGTCTTAGACTATTTCCGTTATCCCTCCTTGGGAAAGCAAATCAGTGGCTCTACACAAACTGAAGTGCTATAAATACTTGGGAGAAATGTTCTTCAACATTCCTCGCCAAGTTCTTCCTGTTGGACAAGACTAAGTCCCTACGTGGAAGAATTTAAAGCTTCCAGCGAGAGCCCAAGGAATCAATTCCCGAGGCTTGGGAAAGGCTCCAAGAGTATATCCTAGCTTGTCCTCACCATGGGATGGATGATTCGCTCATCATTCAAAACATCTACAACAGGCTGACTTCCTCAGCCTGTGATGATGTGGATGCTGCTGCTAGAGGAGCCTCCTTCTGACTTACGGTGCCCAAAGCTATGGAGTTGATCGAGAAGATGGTTTCCAACATGGGGTGGAGCAATGAACGTCTCCAGCCTCGAGGCAGGCACACTTTGAAAGAGGTGGACATGATCACTGTCAAATTGGACCTCCTTATGAAGAAGTTGGTATGTCAAGCCAGTGGTGAATCATTTGGCACCATCCAAGCCTTAGACTCTTACATGAGATGTGAAGTCTGTGGCAATGCGGGTCATATGGAGAGTGACTGCCCCAAGACCCGTGAGGATGCATTATACTTGGCCAACAACGGAAATTAGAACAACAACAATGGCTGCCGTCGAGGTGGCCAAGGGTGGGGACAACCACGCCCTTTCTTTCAAGGAGAGTACAACAATAACAACAGTAACGGGAACCATTCTCGCTTGAGAGAACTTGCCATTAGCCAACTCAAGATCAGTGATGCCCTATCTAAGAAGTTGTCGGCTAATGACAAGACCCTGGAGTACATCAATGCAAGGTTGAAGGCTTAGATTCTGCCTTCAAGAACCAGTTGAGCTTCAACAAAATGTTGGAGATCTAGATAGCTCAACTAGCAGTTGTTGTCCCGCCATTAGAGAATGGCAAGATGTCAAGGCAGCCTGAGCCTCCCGTAGAAAATGCCAACATGGTTTCTCTACAATAAGGCGACTGGCTAAAGGACATTGTATATCCCATCATATCTTGCTCTATTGGCACACTACACTTTGACAAGGCCATTTGTGACCTTGGCTCAAGTGTTAGTGTCATGCCAAAGGTGGTCTTTGACCAGCTGAACTTCACCATGCCATCTCCAACACCAATGCAGCTCCAGCTAGCCGATTCATCGGTCTATACCCCGATGGTATCGCCAAAGATGTCCCGGTGAAAATCTAGCAGTGCTTCATACCAGTGGATTTCGTGGTGCTCGACATGGAGGTCGAGAAGGAAACCCTACTCATTCTTGGGCGCCCATTCCTTAGCACAGCAGATGCTCACATCGATGTGGGAGCCAGAGAAATCTTCTTCCATATCAATGGCAAGGAGGAAAAGTTTGAATTTCGGGCAAGGAAGGAGCAATGCTCCATGATCAAAATCGAGTATGGCCCAAATGTCAAACATATCAAGGAGATCAAAGTTACACCACCCCAAGTGGACTCCCTCATAGCATTCATGAGGAAATTAATTCATGAGGAGACTACATCTTTTTGCCCATGTCAACAATTTAAAAAGATGGAAAAGCCAGGACCATTCGAATGGCCCAAGTACACAAGACCGCCAAGGAAGGTGTGGTGAAAGAAGCAAAGCGAGCCAGCCGTGCCCATTTCTCGGGGGTCGGAGGCTGGAAAATGAGCATCAAGACAACATAGAAAAACCCATCTCATTGGATTTTGGATGGGTCCTCACCAATAGGTTAATTTGGTAGTTATCTCATTTCTTATTTTTCCACCATCATTTGGATATTTCCCATTTGGATTTTTGCAATTTCCTATAGCATGTTTTTATTTTTCTCCTTAGAGGGTTGGGAGATTTGTAGTATCAACTTAGATCTATTTTTCATGTTTGGGAAAATCAAAAAATAATAATATTAAATTTAGGGAAACTTTTTTTGAAAAACAATTTTTCGGGGAAATTTTGTGGTTGATTCACCCAACACCTAGAAATATAGCCATTGGGGAGCCACTTGCCAAAAGGGGAGACGAGGGGGGCCCACCTACAGGTCGGCCAACCCCCCTAGTTGGCCAAGCTAAGGAGAGTGCCATTTTGGCTCTCTCTCCTCCAACGGCTATATGTTTGCCTCATGTGACTGTTGGGGGGTGCTATGCTATTTATATATGCCCAGGTGAGTGGTTTGCTTCACACTTCACCTCATTTTCACCTCCCCAACTCACTTCCACATTTGCTCAAGAATTTTTGTGCACCTTGTTGTAACACTTGTCCAAAGTTCAAGCCAAAAATATTTTCTTTGATTTCCATTTGCACATTGGATTTGTATTTGCAAGTTTCTCTCAAGTTGACAATACAATTCATCGAGGGTTTTCGTTTGGTTTTCGCTAACGTAACCATTTCGAGTTTTTTTGCTTTCAAGTTGTGCAGTCATGAAGAGCATGAAGAAGTTGTTTGGGAATAGGAAGGTACCTTCATCAAGCTCAAGCCATTGGAAGAACTCAAGCTCACACCTCTCCCCGAGCCTACACCAAGTCCATGGTGGAGAGGTGCACAAGATGATGTCTCGATGGAGGAAGATGATGCTCCACTCTGCCTTCTCAACGACGATGACCTCAACTTGAAGGATGACATTGAACGACAAGCCTACACTGTCCTCCGATATCGTAACTTCGCCCACACAAAGGCCTACAATCTGACACTACTCTCCAAAATAGGTATGGATTCCGAATTCTTTACCATTTGGCATGCAGTAGGATGGGATAATTTTGTTCTAGTAGCTGAGGAAGGTCCACGCCTCCTCACTATTCAATTCCTATGTACCCTTAAAATAGGATTTGAAGGTGTTTGTTTTAGGTTTTTCCGAAAAGAATAATTTATCCTGTGGAAAGAATTTAGTGAACTGCTAGGCATTTATAGACGTTGTTTGATAGATTTAGATGTTTTGCCTAGATTTAACAAACAAAGTTTTTGGCAAGACTTAACTGGTGAGTAGTATGCAAGGACCCTAGAAATAGCCACTTCCAAAATCCCACTATACGTTTCATGCATAGATGGGTGTCTATAATTATGTTTCCTAGAGGGGATGTTAGAATTGTGCGTAATGATGAACTTAGGACCCTTTATGTCATGATTAAAAAGATTAGAATTGCTCTTGTTAAGGCTATGATGTCACAATGGATAGAAAACACTAAAATGATGAGATCAATTGAATGTACTTCATTAATTACCCATTTTTCTATTAAAGTAGGTGCTTTAGGAAATGTTGTAATTGAATATATTCCAACAGCCCACTACTTAATAGATGAGAATTATCGAGAGCAAGGACACACCCCTAAACATGGCGTAGATGGATCCTTAGTGTTTTCTTATCTCGACCACGTAAATGAGATCCGATTGCCTAACCCAGATTTTCATTTATATAAGTGTCGGGAACTAACCATTGCTCTTCAACCTATCGAATAGGCCCATCGGAGTAATGTGTCTGGCAGGGTCACAATGAGCCATTCACATAGAGCGGACATGGATATGCCACCACGATACCCTCCTGCCTATGAATACCAAGAGGAAGTGGATCCAACGTGTGATGCTCCCGGTTGGACCCAACCTCAAACGTATGAGGCAGGAGGATCGTCGTGGCAAGAGTGGGCTACCACCAGAGGGAGCTCAAGCTCTAGTAGCTTGCCTCCTCCACCATTGGGTACTCGATGTTCCTTTTCGGCCTAAGGTTATCATGACCTTGGTCAAGGAATGGAGGAACTCACCCAACGGATGGGAGATCTTGAAGTGAGGACCGACGACATCTTCACCACACTTCAAGACCACATCCAAGGTACCCACAACTGGGCAGCAACAAATCAACACGCAGTTCAACAACGTCAACACCTCACCGCAGCAACAACAGGCTGACCTCATGGCCTATTTCCATCATCAAGGGTTCAACTCTTATCAAGGAGATTGAGAAGAAAAAGCTTGGGGGAGGACCCTACTTGAGGTAACTTGTATCACACTCCATTTGCATTTCTTCATTTTATTTCTTTCTTTCAACCACCGTTGCATCTAAAAAATGTAGTATAGGTTAGGTTAATAAAATAAAAGATGTTTGATAAGAATATTTTTACTTTGCATAAGTTGAAATGATGAATAGTTGCTCTGTTTTATTTTCTCTAGTCCCTTGCATACAACTTAGTATTCTCCAAGTATTGCGTTTATTTGCTTAGAATATTCTTGCCTTAAACTTGGAATTTGTGGGTAGCATAAGCTAAGTCCAACTCTAGGCTGTTGTGAGATATGATATAGTGATAAGAGCTGCTAATACCGTAGTCAAAAGTCAAACTTAATTTCTCGGAGAATATTTCAAATGGGGGTTCCTCATTTGATATAAATTGCTACCAAAGCCATATGATGATTTAAATTAGACAAACCCTATGCATATGCTATTTGCCTTCACATTGAGCCTAGTCAAACTAGTATAGACCTATGTGAGAATCGTTTCATACTTTTAAGATCAAGATTGCACTGGCACATGCTAAACTTTTACACTAAAAGTTAGAAAATGTTCCATCATACCATTCCACCACAAACAGATACTCCATGATTTTATGAAAAATACTCTCTCCAAAGTATTTGAAAAAGAAAAGAGGAGTAGAATACATGTCTGCAGGAAAAAGAAAAAAATTGCATGCTCATGTATAAGAGCATGAGAAAGAGTGAGAAAGAGAGAGAGAGAGAGAGCGAGAGAGAGAGAGAGAGAGAATGAGTAGCACTGTTTCATCCTCGCAAAAAGGGAGTGCATACAAATGAGTTATCTTCATATCTCCACTCCAAAAATATTCCATCACACTTGCACAAATATTGATCATAAGAATGATTTGTTTTCTCCTAAGGCTTACTCTTTTGACTTAGCAATAAATGTGTTTCAAATATGCCTACTCTTGATCCCTACCAAGCTCGTCATAAAAGCCTTATTTAGATGTAGGACAAGAAAGACATTGCCTTGGTAAGGATACAAATACCACTTCCACATAAGAGCGACTAAGTGCATCATTTGAGGAACATAAATTCAAACACCGTTTGAGATTCTCCAAAAACAATTAGTGGAACTTAAACATTAGGTGATGCATGCTCACTTTGTTGTTCTATCTTTCAACCACCCAAGAAAAGGATGAGGCATAAGCCCCATGTTGACTAACGAAAAGGGTTAGGTACCATAGCCAATTTATTCAATGTAAGGTAGAATATTTTTTCGTGCACTTGGTACAAAATAGAACATTATAGCAACTCTTGATCAACAACCTAACTCTTTATCTTTGCTTTAGGACGAGCAAAGGGTAAGCCTGGGGAAGTTTGTCGACGGTCGTTATATACTAATTTTGACAGTCAATATAACTCAAATAGGTGAGGAAATAAATATTTCTTACACACATCATAGTTATATTTAACATAATTCCACTTGTACTTGGAGAAATAGTGCATGCAGGAGTTTTTATGCAGAATTGATGGGGAATGAGGGGAGCAATCCTAAAAAGTGCCACCCCAGCCAATCACGCGACGACATGTGGAACCACATGGATCCATGACTCATGCCACGCATATCTGAGGAGATCCAGTAGTGTATCATCGGGGAAGGGGATAAGGGCCCACTTGGAAGTCACCCTGAGGAAGAACACTCAAGGGGGGCTAGAACCAGGTCGGCCGACCCCCCCCCCCCTAGTCGTCCTACTTGGCCTTGGCGCCAAACTGGATCTTCCTCCATGTGTTGTCTCCTCATGGCTCCCTAAAGGCGGTGAAGACTGACTCGTGTGCTAATTGTGGTGGGAGCTGCCTCTACTCCATGTATAAATAGGGGGTGTCCCTCACTTCTCACACACACCACTCAAGCATTCTCTCTTGTATTACACTAGTGCTCTTAATCTATTAGTGGATGTTAGGTTGTAGAGAGGTGAAAGTGCATCTAGGCTAATCCTCGTGGATTTTGATTTTTAATGACAACACTTAACAAACTAATGAGCACTGCAAGTGTAAGTACAGGTGATTGGAAAAAAGACGATGTTGGATACACACAAATAGGAAGAAGAGGGGAAAAAGGCAAAACACATGAAGAGTAGAATTTAGGTTTTAAAATTCTTTGTGTCGAGTTTAGCCACTTAGATATAGTGTGATCAATGTGTCAAATTGTTGAGAATCTCCTAAGAGCTTGTAGTCCAAGTTAGATTAGATTGAGAGATGAGTTGAGGCAGCTCTAAGAATAGGGTCGAACTTGTATGAGTTGGAAGGTCGGATTAGTCCGACCACATCGGACTGATTCGATGTTAGGCGGACCAAGAATTTATGTGTGAGTTTGGACTTGTCCGTTTGGGGACGGACTAGTCTGTGGTTATATCTACAACGACATGTTCAACATATCCCACACTTCTGACCGCTTGTGTGGATATGCTCCCTTCATCATGTTCTTGTTAGAGAAAGTCTCGAGGTTGGAGTTTGTAAAGGACATCAAGCATAGAGAACTCCGTCCTCAAATTCCTCCACCTGCGACGAAGATTGGCGGGGCCTCGAGGAGGGGTACCTCTTTTGTGCCTCCTCCTCTCGCTCCAGCCTTTTCCTCCTCCAGCGACACTTCTGGTGCCATTCTCAAATTCCTGAAGTCCATATTCACTTCTTGCCGCAAAGTTGAAGTCAAATCTCAGAAGATGGCCAAGAAGCAAGACAAGTACTTGAGAAGACTTTGTGAGAAGGCGGACATTCCCATGTTAGAAGAGGACTCTGAGGATGAAGACTTCACACCTTTCCCAGATCTTACTTAGGGGGATGCTGCTCTTTTGGTGGTGGGAGTGGCCCTTCTAGTGTCGCTCCTGCTGTTGAGGAGGTCGGAGAGGAAGACGAAGACAATGTCGAAGAGAAAGATGATGAGGATACTCAAAGTGATGGAGAACGTGATGAAGAGAGTGAGAGCGACGATGAGTAGTTTAGGCTCTCTTCTTTCTCCCTTAGTCTTTTCCTTTTTGGTATCTTGATGCCAAAGGGGGAGAGATTGAGGGGGAGTATAGATCCATGGACTATGTATTATTTTGAAAACTTGGGTTGTAATGTTGTTCTTGCTACACTTTCATATTTAAGTTGTAATGACATTGATGCTATGCTTTCCTAGTTTATGTTATGTTGATATTATTGAATATCATTCTAGTTCAATATGTGTGATGATGCTTATTTCAAATTGAGATGCATACTTCATTCCATTTAGCACATCTCTACACTTGCATCATACGTAGGCACCCCATCATAACAAACAAATGTACAAATCTCCCATATACTTTATTCTTGTGTACCAAGCTTATTGCAAATAAATCGTGCACACATTTAAAGGGAGCTCTTTATACACTTGTGCGTTATGAAAACCAACTCAATTATACTTTTATCAAAAACCTCAATGCATTGTCATCAAATCACCAAAAAGGGGGAGATTGAAAGTGTATATGGGCTAATCCCCATGTGTTTTGATGATTAATGACAACACTTAAGAGACTAATGAGCATTACAAGTGTAAGTACAGGTGATTGAAAAAGGATGATGTTGGATACACTCAAAAAGGAAAGAGAGGAGAAAATGGCAAAAAACTCGAAAAGCTGAACTTAGGTTTTAAAATTCTTTGTCTCAAGTTTAGCCACTTAGATTGAGCAAGTTCAATGTGTCAAAGTGGTAAGAATCTCCTAAGAGCTCATAGTCCAAGTTAGATTAGATTTAGAGATGAGTTGAGGCAGCCCTAAGAACAGGGTTGGACTTAACCGGCCTGGAAGGTCAGACTAGTCCGGCCACACCGGATTGATTCGATGTTAGGCGGACCAAGAGTTTCTGTGTGAGTTCGGACTTCTACATTTGGGGACGGACCAGTCCGTGGTGAGTGTGTTTGAGTCCTTCTGGTACTAAGTCCTGGAGGACCAGACTAGTCTTCCTGGGGGGGGGACTAGTCCGCTCAACTAGACTAGTCTGTTTTTTGACTACAAAGGAAGTTTCTGTGTGAGATCGGACTAGCGTGGAGGTGGCTGTTGGGACTAAGTCATGGATGGCCGTACTTGTCCGCCCCCAGGGGCTGAATTAGTCTGGTGGACCAGACTTGTCCTCTATCATTCAGAACAAAAGGTTCTTTGTGATATCGGACAAGTTTGTTCTAGGGTGGACTAGTCTGTGGTGTTGTGACCGTTAGAATCCAAAAGGTGGAGGGGTACTTTGTGCTTGGTCAAGGGTGACATCACTAGTCCCCATAGGCCAGAGTAGTCTAGGGTCCAAGGCCACACTAGTCCGCACTTTTTTCTGATGGCAATGACTATTTGTCGGGACCCCTATAAAAAGGGATCCCCGACCCTCAAAGAAACACTCTCGAACCCTAGAACCGCCAAAGCCTTCCTATAGCCTTCCTAGCCCTCTCTCACACATTCTTGGAGTCCTAAGAGCGATTATTGTGGATTTGTGAGTTTTGGAAGATAAGATAGAAGGGTTTGCTTGATTTTGAGCTCGTGATTGATTCTCTTGGATTGATTCTTTGATTTGAGTTCGTGTGGGTGTTGATCTCTGATCTTTTTTAGCTGTAATCTTGTGGGATCCTTAGCTTGTGAGTTGCCCCACGAATTTGGTGATTACCCCATGATTTAGTGAAAGAACTAGCCAGGCTTTGTGGTGGCTAGGTGAGGAAAGGGTTGAGCGAAACCCGACCTTCCGTGGGATGCTAAACGTGGATATAGGCTTCTTTGTGAAGATAAATCGCGGGATAAATCTTGTGTCTTGTTCCCTTGATTTACTTTGTCGTTCTTTGCTAGATCAAGTTAGGATTCCACACGTTCTTCATCTTAATCTTGCAATTCACCTCGATCTAGTTGTTTTATCTTCGTGCATCACCATTACTAGATTGTTAGGTTAATATACTTTACATTTCATCAACTTGATCTATTAGATTCTCATAAAAATCTCACCTTTCGTCGGTTTCTTCATCCTGACCGGACTAGTTCGCCCCCAGGTCAGACTAGTCCGTACTCTGTCTACTGATTAGTTTTTATTATGTTAAATTTCAGGTTATCCGCCTATTCACCCACCCCCCCCCCCTCTAGCCAACTTTCAAGAGGAGCCTCTAGTCCCACGTCCAAATTGGGAAAGGTATGGATCATGTATCTTCTCTTGTATTTGTGACATTATGCTTTATAATATTATTATTAGTCTTTATTTATTCATATACTTGGATGAAGTGTTCCATGTTTGTTTGTGGATTCCTTGCATGTAGGTGTAGATGTTATTATGATCTCGTTATAATGCCCTTATTATATTATCATAAACATCATGTACCTCCACTATAGTCTAATTAGGTATTAATGTGATTATGTTAATATGAGTAATGTAGTGTGTCTGCAGAACTAGCCTTGCTACTAGGATGACCTGTAGATGTTAAGAAATACCAACAGTGACTTCTACTCCGAAACACGCAGAAGGTTCTCCAATGAGTGAATCCTCGCTCCACAAAAGTGAAAGTGAGGGAAACAAGGTACAAATAAGGGT
Source organism: Tuctoria greenei (assembly GCA_036927565.1). Lineage (NCBI taxonomy): Eukaryota > Viridiplantae > Streptophyta > Magnoliopsida > Poales > Poaceae > Tuctoria > Tuctoria greenei. The sequence continues at coordinate 125,773,131 of JAYESD010000006.1, forward strand.
CCAGAAGGCATCATATACATGACAAGAATAAGTGAAGGTGGGCTTCCCCAGGAACCGCTTGATGCTGTTACAAAGTATTGAAATACTTGTGGTTGTCATGTTAGAGCGCTCGTGCTGATCACAATGGATAATTGGAGAAAATTATTTGAGGCCGGCAAGAACGAGTTGTGGGAGAAGTCGAATAAACAATTCAAGTTCCCAAAAAGCACGAAAGAAATTGTAAATAAAGCAAAATTGATCTCTTGCGGCGAGAAGTTTTGGGTCTAGAAGAGTGAAATAAATACTATTTTAATGATAATAAAGTCTCTGGCCCTAAGAAGATGGGAAAAAATCACGCAATCTCAGTGGCACGAATTTATACGTCGAAAGACCACACCTGATGCTGGATCACTAAGTAAAGCTAGGTCTAAGCTTGCAAAGAAGAACACATACCATCATCACTTGGGATCTACTGGATATGCCCCCAACATTGAGAAATGGCATAAGTAATTGAAGACACTGTCAGCCCGGGCAATCTTGACTCACTAAAAGCTTGCGATGAGCGAACTGGGTTGTGGGTGTTAGCTCGATCAAGTTTGACCAGCGAGGGCAAACTTGCAAAACCCAACTCTTTGAATGAAGTAGGGAAAAAATAAAAGAAGTAATTGAAGAGCAAGAGAAGGGTCCCTTCAAGTTGATGAGGCAGAATGTGAGACCTATGTGTGCTGAATATATTGGCAATTTAAATAAAAGCGAGGGTTCACACGCAAAGTTTTGAATTTTGTTGAAAAGCCCACTTTGGATTGTCCGAACTTGCAAGAATCCATTTTGCACTGTCCAAACTGCATCACACGTGATGTGCACGTGTTTTCTCGCTTCGGATTGTCAAAACTTTTCTCACGTGACTTGCACATGTTCGACACTTAGGATTGTCTGAACTTTCACACACGTGAGATGCACGTGAGTCGACACGGGTCGATCTCTTCAAATTTGTTTTAGGAAGTAACATTACCCTCGGTGGTGTAGGACTATCCGAACTTTCTCAATGCAAATCAGGAGTAACAGTTGCTGCACAAAATTTTCAAATTGAGTTCAGTTTCTCTGTTTTGCTCTGTTTCAACTTGTAATGTTTCAAACTTCCATTTTTCCTTGTGGAATGTTTTCTTAGTATTCTCTTACTAAGTTTTTGATGTTTTATGGCTAATTATGGTGGTTAAACATTGCTATGGTTTGCAACATGCTTATGTGAGGTGTTGTGGTTTTCGGACTAACGTGAGTCGAGTCGCGGACTTGTGATCAGAAGATTTGGTTGTTTGTTCATGTGCAGGTGTTGCTTGAGGTCAAGAAATGGCTGGTGATTAGATCCATTGAACAAGTCTTCGGGAGAAGATGAGTTTCAACAACCAAGTTCATGAGGAATTGTGGTTGAATTGATTGGGAAGGTCATGCAGCATGTTAGGGTCAAGAACAATGCATATGAAGGTATCATCAATGTAGTTGGAAAGTGTTTGCACATATGCAAGGAGTCCATGGACGTGGCTACATTGTTCCAAGACGTGATGAAGATATATGTACGTGAAGATGTGGCCGGAAAGGTCCAACCGTTTGGTTATGCCTCAGGCTGCGGCTGAGGTGGTTATGGTTTAATTATGGAAGGTTTGAAATAGTTTTGGTTAGATTTCGTGTGGGTCACGAAGTTGAGTTGTTTTAGGTTTGTAATAGTTTTGATGTGTTTGAAAGTCTTAAGATTGTTTCTATTGCGTATAGAAGAGTCTTGAGCAGTTATAGAAAGTTTTGGTAAACTGAGTATGATTAGAGTCTTAGTTAGGATTGGTTGGCCTTAGGGCTGGTTATATAAGCAAGGGAGGCGAGATGTTCTGAAAGATGACTTTGTGATGTTCCTCTTGTGTTCTAATTAATAAAGATCGTAGTTTTATAGGAGCTTTTGTGTCTTGTTCGTCCTACATGTTTTAGATAAGTTTTCTCGCTGTGTTCCTGGACAGACCAATGTTGCTTTGGTATTTCGATCATATATCGCGTTTTACAGATCCAATTGACATGATTCGTTTTGGATTTTCCTCAAAACTTCATTTTCTGTGAAAATTTCACAAGCACTGGACTTGTGTTTTTTGATGTACACGAGTTTCTTTGCAGCGTTGTTGATCTATTTTTAAATCAAGTAGAACAGATTGACCTTTGTCTAGTCTTTTGATAATATTTTGACTTCTACTTAGTGTTTTAACATGATTCATTTTGCATTAGTTTTGTGACTTGATTTTTACACTTGTTTTTGTCATGGTTGTACACGTTCAAAACAGATGATACACACGATTTCTTAACAGATTGATTTTCTGCCAAGGGGTTTTTGTTGCTTCCGCTGAAAAAGTTTAAATTTGCCATTCACTCCCCACTCTGGTAGCTTTTCACGTGCTCTTCGATGCTACAATTGGTATCAGAGCCACAATGCTCTAATATTTATGATTTATACGTGTTTTGACTAATCAATATGGAGAAATACTCCACAAAACCTTGTGTGTTCGATGGCATTGATTTTCATGTTCGGGAGGCTCGCATGGAGGCCTATGTACAAGTGCAAGGCTTCGTTGTATGGGAAAAGGTTTACAAGTCTTTCGATGTCCAATCAAGCGATCAATTTATGGCTGAGAACATGAGAGATGTCCACAATAATAATGAGGCTTGCAACTTGATCAAACAAGGATTGACTCAAAGCGACTTCGAACGTATTGCACACCTCGGATCACCGTACGATATGTGGAAGGCACATTGCGACTACCATGAAGGATCCAACACAATAAAGGAGATAAGGAAAGATATGTTCAAGAAATAATATATGCACTTTAAGATGCAACCAGGTGAGTCCATCAACAAATTATTGCTTGCTTTGATAAAATTCTCAGCAACTTGCATAGTGTCAATGTTGATTTTTCAGATGCTTAAAATGCTAGGCAATGGTTAAGTGCATTAGACATGCCAATTTGGGAGATGAAAGATACATTTGTTCGTGAATCTGCTTTCATGCGTATACTTACTTTAGATGTTCTATATTCTAAATTGAAAACTCATGAACTTGACATAATATGACATAAGAAGCCCAACAAGTTTCTTGCATTTGTTTCACAACGTGACATGCCTAGCTCTAGCCAATCTTCATCATGCGGTACACTTGCTTTGTTGTCCTCTCTAACCCTTGAACAGATTGAAGAGTTTCCAAAGGAGGAACAAGCACTTCTTTCTACTCGATCCTCAAAAGCATTGCAAAATGTGAGAACTTGAAGAAGAGAAAGTGGTGGTTCTCAACAGTGCTTCGAATGCAGTGAGTTTGGACATTTTTGTACAAATTGCCTTAAACTTTCAGGTTCTACTCCGCATAATGAGAAGCAAACAAAATTCAAGTCCTCCTCTACAAATAACAACAACAACAACAAGAAGGGTTTTACAGCTCGCCAATTGGTAAACAGTTTTGTCTCTGCACTTCAAGAACTTGGCTCGAGCGATGTCGACATCAGGAGTGATGAAGATGAAGAGATTTTGGCAAATATATGCTACATGGCGGGTAACTCAAGATCAAGTATGGAGGAGGCAGAACACAATAGCGACGATGAAGAGGTATGTCCCACTTGTGAAGAAATGTGTGATGTTATTTCTCTTACCACAATTATACTTAAGAAAAAGGACAAAAAACTTAGGAACAATGCTGTTAAAATTGAATCACTAGAATCTAAAATTAATCGTTTGAAATCTTTGATTCCTAGTGATGATTCTTGTTTCTCTTGTGAGTTAATCTATGAACAATTATCCTCCCTAAGAAGTGCACACGCCTCCACACTTTATATACTTGAGTTAGAGATTGAAAAGAATAGAAAGCTTGCTGCACTTAATGATTAAAACATGAATGATGCTAGTTGTTCAACAAGTGATTTGCAATGTTCTAACTGTGATGATCTTCATAAGAAATTACATCATGCTATGAATGAAATTTCTATTTTTAACAATTAAGTTAAATATTGTTATAGTTGCAAATTAAAAGGAAAAAATTCATGTAAAAACTGCCTAGACTTGTCAAATAAACTTGATGACATGTATAGGACACTAGAGCTGTTTTGTAGTTGGAATAAAAGGCTAAACTTGCTGCTGAATTCCTCTAAGACTTGTAATGATAATATTGGTTTAGGTTTTGATTATCACGCTCATGCTAAGGCACATCCATCAAAAATTGTAAAGTCGTTAGGAAGTGGTTTGATTCTAACAGTTCCTAAACAAAAAGATGTGGTTTTCAAATCTACAGGACTGTTGTCTCATTTGGTTTCTAATAATTATGTTGTTTGCTCATCTAGACGTGAACACGAAGTTAAATTTCATTGTACCTACTGTGGTAGAGATGATCATGCCATAGATTTTTGTTATAGACTAGCTAAACAACAAAAAAGGAAAGAATGCTAGCTCCCTCATGACAATCATGAAACATTTGCTGCAAATGCTGAACTGAATGTTAGAACCTTGCAACCTGCCTTGAAGAGTCGAAAACATGCAAAGTTTGCTCTCAAACCTACCGTTTTTCATGCTACACATGTAACAACTCGTAAGTCATAGTTGGGTACAAGAACTCATAAATTTGGCTCATAAACCTGTTGTTTTATCTCAGATTTCACGTGTTATTCCTGATGGACGTCGTGTGACTCAGTACTAGATTCCTAAATGCCTTTTGACTAACCCTAGTATTGAGTCATTGACATATTGTGCTTCTATGTAGGTTACACGCTTGAGGAAGGAGAATATTTGGCTTGTGGATTCTAGTTGCTCACGCCACATGACTGGTAACAAAGAATTGTTCTCCTCCCTCTCTTTTGTATCACATGTAGAGAATGATACTTTTGCTGATAATTATTCAACTCCTATAATTGCTAAGGATTCGGTTAGAGTAAATAATTGCTTCACTTTGAAAGATGTGGCACTTGTCAAAAATTTATATACAGCTTGCTTTCTGTTTCACCATTGCTAGATGAAAATCTGGAAATTATTTTCACTAAATATTGCTACAAGGTTGAAGATTCTAATGGTGAGATTATGTTTAACATGTCTCATTTTGGAAGAGTTTTTAAAGCAGATTTTGATATGTCATCCTCTAAGCATAGGTGTTTAGTTGCTAACGATTCGAAAGACTTATATTTTTGGCATCGTAGACTTGGTCACATAGGCTTCGATCATCTTACGTGTGTTAGTGCTCTTGATCGCATACGTGGGCTGCCTAAGCTTAAAGGCGACTACGATAGTGTGTGCTCTTCTTATATACATGCTAAGATGGTTGCAGATTCACATGCTCCTCTCACAATAACCATGACAGCTAAACCAGGACAACTTTTACACCTTGACACTGTAGGTCCTTCACATGTACAATCTTTCGAAGAGAAAATGGTATGTGCTTGTGATTGTTGATGATTATTCTAGATACTCTTGGGTTTACTTTATGGCATCTAACAATGAAGCTTTAGTCACTTTTAGAACTTTATTTCTTAGATTATCAATTGACTACCCATGATCTTTAAAAGCAATTGGAAGTGATAATGGAACTGAATTTAAAAAACAAATAGTTGATCACTTTTATGCTGAAAGTGGAATAGATCATCAATTTTCTTCATCCTATGTACCTCAACAAAATGGTGTCATAGAGAGAAAGAATAGAACCTCAGTTGAGATGGCTAGGACTATGCTTGATGAATATCAAACTCCTAGCAAATTTTGGACTGATACAATTGCAACTGCTTGTTATGTCTCAAATCGAGTTTTCTTGAGGGCTAAGTTAGGAAAAACGCCATATGAGCTTCAGTTTGGACATAGACCTATTGTTACACATTTTAAGGTATTTGGTTGCAAATGCTTTGTTAAGAAACATGATAATCTTGATTAATTTGAAGCTAGATATGTTGATGGCAAGCTTTTTGGTTTTCCATCTCACAATAGAGGCTATCGTGTGCTTTTACTTGACACTAACAAAATTGTGGAAACTTGTAAAGTTTCTTTTGATGAAGCTAGCCCACGTATTGGCTCTACTATTGCATGTCAAGATGTATATCCGCAAGGGGAGAGTATTTTCATTGTAGATGAAGAAGCTATGGAGCTGCTACCCGAAATTTCAGAAATAAACAATGATGTTCCAGCACTTGATGTCGCTCCACAACCAGCACCAATAACCACTACTGTTGGTCCAGATCTTCTTCAAACCACTAGCTCTTCAATTTGTGATGAACATGAAGAAGAAGGAGCTTCTGAAGTGTCTACTCTCCTTCGCGTCCTCAAAAGTAATCCTCCACAACAAATCATTGGAAGCTTGCACGAACGAGTCACACGGTCCATGTTTTGCGATCCAAACTCACATGCTCATTCTGATTTTGTTGCTTCTTTTGAACCTAAAGATATATCACATACACTCACTAATGAATCTTGGATTATTGTCATGCAAGAAGAGTTAGAAACTTTTGAAAGAAATAATGTTTGAAAACTAGTACCTCCACCTCAAAGTCACACTTTAACAAGAACTAAATGGGTGTTTAAAAATAAACAAAGTGAGGATGTGGTTGTGGTTTGGAATAAGGCTAGGTTGGTTGCTCAAGGTTTTACACATGTTGAAGTTCTATATTTTGATGAAAATTTTGCTCCTGTTGCTAGATTAGAAGCCGTAAGAATTTGTTAGCTTTTGCTGCATCTAAAGGTTTTGAGTTATATCAAATGGATGTTAAAAGTGCTTTCTTAATGGCTACATAGATGAGGAGGTTTATGTCAAGCAAACACCAGGTTTTGAAAATCTAAATTTTACTAATCATGTTTACAAACTGTCAAAAGCCGTGTACGGTCTCAAACAAGCCCCTAGAGCATGGTATGATATCTTAAAAACATTCTTACTTGAAAAGGGGTTTACCATGGGCAAGGTTGATACAACTCTTTTTATACTTAAGCATGCTAATGACTCACTATTCATTTTAAGTGCACGTGGATGATATTATCTTTTTTTGTGCTTCTCATGATCTTGTGTCCAAGTTTTCAGCTATGATGAGTTCAAAATTTGAGATGAGTATGATGGGAGAACTCACATACATTTTAGGGCTGCAAAACAAGCAAATCAAGGAGGAACTTTTATGCATTAAACAAAGTATACAAGGGACCTTCTTAAGCACTTCAACATGGAAAAAAGCAAACCTCTTCAGACACCAATGGGAACAGCAACAACACCTGAACTTGATGAAGATGGTGAACCCGTGGATCAAAAAGAATATAGAAGCATGATTGGATCACTTTTGTACCTCACAACATCACGACCGGACATACAATTCAGCTTATGTCTTTGTGCGTGATTTCAAGCTTCTCCACGTACTTCACATCGTCAATCCGTCAAAAGAATTCTCAGGTACTTACATGGAACTCAAGAATTTGAAATTTTTCTTCCTTCTTCCTCAATCGTTCCTTTGAAAGCTTTTTCGGATGCTGATTTTGCGTTGTAGGATTGATATGAAAAGTACTTCAGGTGCTTGTCATTTTCTTGGTAATTCACTTGTTACTTGGTTCTCTAGAAAACAAAGTTTAGTTGCACAATCCACGACCGAATCTGAATATGTAGCTGCTGCTAGCACTTGCTCTCAAATTCTTTGGATTGTTCAGACACTTAATGACTGTGGGGTTGATCTAGCAGTGTTCCACTATTTTGTGATAACACTAGTGCCATTTGCATTGCGAAAACCCCATGCAACATTCTAGAACAAAGCATATTGATATTAGGTATCATTTTCTCCGTAATAATATTGAAAAAGGAAACATTGGGCTCCACCATGTACATACCGAACAACAATTGGCTGACATTTTTACAAAACCTTTGGATTTCACTCATTTTTGTTTTATTCGTAGAGAAATAGGGGTTATGCATCCTCATGGCCCAAATTGAAGGGGGTTTTGAAACTTGGGAAGTCTATCTGTGAAACTGAATTTAGAATAATATGAGCATAATGTAAAACCCCACTTTTGTGGCATGTGAATTCAGTCATAAGTTTGGTGATCAACTATATTAAAAATCCAATATAGAGGTACACATGAACTTAATCCCATCCAAACCTTTCTTGCACTCATGGTTAAATTTTATTAACCTGAGTATTGGACTTCACCACTAATTCTAGAATAATTCTATTCACCCCTTTTCAAACATTTGAATTATTTGGATGAAGTTTATTAAGGCAATTTAAAGTGCAGTACTATTTGGCCCTGCCAAAAATATTCAAATTAGAGGCTCTAAATTTTTCCTTGACCTTCTAATATTCTCAATAGCTTCCTGCAAAATTTCAAGATTTTGGGAACTCATTTGCTATTTTATTTGAGGCGCTTAGCAAATTTGAATCAAATTAAAATCTGAATTTTAAATTCTTTTCCAACTTCTTTGAAAATAAGATTTGAGTTCGCCATTGGGTTCAGAATAATTCATTGACAATCTCCACAAAGTTTCATGATTTTTGAAGTTGATCTTCTATTTTTAAATGAATTATTAACTTTTGTGTTAAGGTCTGACTGACCTGTGGGTCCCACCGGTCAGCCGCTGCTGAAAGGGTCAGGTCGGCCGCCTGCCATCTCTGCACCGGCACTCGCCCGCTCGACAGCGTGCGCGCATGCAAGCTCCAGCAAGCTGCCTGCTTGCTTGCCGCGGCGCTATAAAAGGCCGGCCACAACCCCAGTATTTCCCCTTCCCCGATCGGTGGTTCCCCCTCTCGCGATTCCTTCTCCGCCGGCGCCATCGTCGCCGCCCACCTCTGCTCCGTGGTGCGCCGCCATTTCACGCAGTTTCAAGCCACGATCCCAAAAGCTTAAAGGTGCGCCTAGTCGAGCTCTAACTCACCGTGCAAACCGTTTCCATTTTCATTGAGGAATGAGCAAGTTATTGTTTTTCTTCTTTCCGGCCGATGTGAGGAAGCTCGCTCGGTTTTCATTTAAATTCCGTTCCTACAAGTAATCGTTCTATGCAATTGCTTAGAGATAGTTTCTATAGGTCCTAGCGCTCCTACCTAAGCAAAAACCCCTAAAAGTTATCGAGCAACGACGGAGGAAATCGAGTTTTGCTCGCCCCCGGTGAGGAAACCTCGGTTCGCCGTTGAGCTCATAGTTTCCGGTTGTTTCCTCCTCTTCCATGTACAGTTCCTTTATCTGCATCCTCCCAGGAAGGTTTTGAAGAAGATCCCGAGTGGTTTGAGCTACACTGGAGTGAGTTCCACGTTGCCCGAGTGCTCACCGCCGCCGCCGCCGTCGCACGGCCATTTCCAGCGAGTTGCTGGTCCCACTGACCTCACCGTCGTGCTCAGCGACTCCAAAAACCCCCAGGCGGCGAGTTTGGGCAAGTTTGGCCCGTCGGTTTAGCCGGCGGCGAGCTCGCCGGCGAGTTACCGCCGCGGGCGCCGCCTCGCGCGGGCGTTGGCCCGATGTAGAAGACAACCCGGGGGGCCCCACCTGCCAATAGCTGCGGGATCACGGTGCGGCTGGGATTCCGTGCGGCTGCGCGTGAATAAATTTGTGGACCACAGTGTTGCATCGACCAGAGCACGCCATGTGGCCCATGGGACCCACCCGATTGAATTTGAATTCTGGCGCCAATGGGTTAATAAATTAATTCCAGAAAATTGTTCAAACTACTAAATTGAATATCTCTCTGTAGACTACTACTCCAAAAATCTTCAAACAAATTTTGTTTGAAAGCCCTTGAGCTCTAGTTTCTTTTAGTACCAGATAGGTTCTGTGAAACTTAATATTAAATTATGTAGAAAATAATCTTTCCAAAAAAAATACAATTTTTTACGAACAAGATAGCCACTGGAAAAATCCCCAAAATTTACATAAAATCCAGTGTCCTATTCTTGACTACCAGAAAAAGTTTGAGAGCCATTGCACCTGTTTAACCCTCTGTATAGTTCAATTACCTTTTTCAGTTATAGAATTTTCACAGATGTTCGGTTGCTTTATTATGTCCCAAATTTGGACCGATTCTTCCTTTAGTCATACACTAATTCCTGTAAAACTCTTGGATTTAATTAACCTAATATCATAGTCCTAATCCAGTTACAACTGACTATGTATTTAAAAGACAAACAAATTCAAATATAAATAATTCCAGAAAGTATTGCCAACTTAGAAATTCAATAACTCCTTCACCAAAGCTTAGAAATTTATGAATCAAATTTTGTTAGAACCAGGAAAAATTCCCCTATCTTGATTATCAACTGTTAACTAGTTCAAGCTACAATTTCCTCTCTAGAATTTTTGGAAGTTGATTGATTGCCATAATTTTGGAGACCACAATCTAGTTTGATCATCTCCTGTTCTTTGCAAGAGCCTTGATCATATTCCCTAGTATCTACCCCCGAAGTTCCAAAGTCAATTAAGGTCCCTATCATATAATGATCACCATGGATTAAATTTTGGTCTTGGTAATGATTATTTTTCAAAATCATTTATATACATGCTATGCATATCCTATAGTGACCGAAGTCGAGGAGGAGCCAGAAGCTTTGGAAGAGAACCTTCCAATTATTAACTCAGACTCTGACCTGCAACAAGGCAAGCCCCGGTTTGCATTTAAAAGCTTTACAGAATTTTTACAGTCTTTATTACCTTACGTCGTAAGTTTGATGTATGCATTACGTATAGGGTGATTGATACTCCACTTGCATGGCCAATAATCCTAGGGATTGGTTGGAACGAGTTACAGTTTGACCTGTAGTAACTGCTTTGCTAATGCATAGGAAAATCCGGTAGAAGTCGAGTAGTTGGAATCTACTCGCGAGAGATGTAGGACATATCTCATAGGATTGGCTAGATAGAAAATGGAATAATATAATGAAGTTGAGACTGGGTAGGGAATGGATAGGAAGCAGCGAGAAGTGAGTCTCGGTCGCGTAGCCCTACCTGTGTCGATTAAGGCCCGCTTCGTGTGCGGCCCCGCTGAACAAGCTTGGCTTGTACCGGCAACGTAATGGACATATGGAATCCAATAAACTGACGTAGCTTGGTCACTTGGGTGTCGAGGCATACCGTTCCGTTTTATAGGTGTGGGTTGAGGGCAGCAAGGTGTAAATCCGCTGGTGGGCACGTCAGAGTACGCCCCACGCAGGGACCTCCTGCTCGTGACGGATCGACCGGTTCGGCATTTGAGTGTCTCGCGAAAGGTTTCCATATACGACTAGTACTGAAGTGTTATGTAGGTACTGCGCGAAGTACTCGCTGGCATTTCCGAAAGTGCGTATGTGTCGTGTTGTCCGGGTGTGTCCTGATTGCAATCACTGTCCCTCGCAGTAATAGAGTGCCACTTGTTCACTGAGTCGTGACGTAGTAAATACTGAAGAAGCCAGGAAATCACATTGTATTGAATTATAATTACTTTGCAACCTTGTATGATTTAGAGATAGCATAATTAAAAGTTTATAGTTTCCTCATACTTTAGCTGTAATAGCATTATGTGCTCTGGGCATGTCATATCATCGGTAAAGCGTTTCTTGTTTGATTGTGGAGCCCATGATGTGCCATGCTCGGAGAATGTCTTTTGCTACATAAAACGTGATTATAAGGATCCACTTGTAGGCGAGTCATTTACGCCTCACCTTACCTATGTTTAGTGTCCCCTTTGCATATGTCTAGTGAGACGGGTCAGTCTTGCTGAGCCTTATGCTCACGTTTGCAGTTAACGAGTTTTTGCAGGTTATATTGTTGATGAAGGGTTTGATGATGAGGCTGCACCCCCTCCAGGGTGTACAGCCGAGTGGGAACCCTGCACGCCGCCCTAATTGAGTGTTGCTAGTCCAAAGTATCCAAGGCATGGATAACTTTGCTTTTGCATAGCTAGTGCTGAGAGCGTAGCTAGGATATGTATATATTTCTTTACTTCCGTTAGTATTGTAAAAACTTCCGTTGTATGTTAAATAAAAGACTTCATCTTGTACTTATTCAGGTTCTATTCATGTATAACTGTTGGGTGTCGCATCGCACGACACCACCCAATGAGATCATCGGATGTCGGGATTCTAGTCCCCACAGACATGGTATCAGAGCATCATTGGGAATAGTGTACTTGAAAAGAACATATTTTCAAAAAATTAGGACTTGAGTGAGGGATTAGCTATATGCCTTTATAAGGAGTATTATCAGTATAAGGTATAAAGGTGGTAAACTAACTATGTGTTATTACATTCTGTAACGACGCCCCGACGTCAGGTAAGAGGTAAGGTACGCCACCAAGAGCGGATCAATCTCGGTAAGCTCAGCATACGAGGAGTGGTATGTAAAATTTCCGTGGCTTGGCACGGGAAGTTAATAGGAGTCTCTGAAGCTTTCAATCTTTCTGAGAACCTATGACACGCGGTACCCCAGCATGCTTCAAAGTTAGTGGGAGCCCCCATCGGGTTGTGTATAACCCGATAGTATGCCTCTCTAGAACTATTCATGTTCTATGGGAGCATGCGAAACACGTATGCCCGAGCGTGTATAAGCCGGATCGTACGGGAGTCTTTGCTGTACGGACGTATTTACAGCCATGTACCTCGAGACATGGCCTCGCTCGAGGACGACTCACACCAGAGTCGTATGCATTTATTTTCATATGGATATTATTGTGACTGCCTATCGTGTTTCCCCGTGCCGCCCTTGAGGTGTGAAGGTGTGAAGGGGATTGTTTGTATTTTGCAGCATTAACTACGGTAGAAGATTGTGTAGAAGCCGTTTGCGAGAGAACGATATAGGAACCACCTATAGACGTAACCGGAAATACCGGATAGAATTTTCTTTGGTGAGATACGTAGTACCGTCAGTATCAAACATGATACTAGACCATCCCCACCAATATAATGGATGCATAATGCTTTGGAAAGTCCAAATATCAGATGCTGGTAGGTTTGGACTCCGCAAAAAGGGTTCCGACTCAATAGAATAAATGGAATCAAGATTCTTGTTTTCTGGCAGAAGTTGGCTCGACTTCACCGGGTTGTAATCTTGGTTATTTAATAGATAGTATAGGGGTGTCATATATGGATGGAAAGCTCGTGAAGATCTCTACAACTTTTCTGTTGACCACAAAGACAGAAAAGCTTGATAATCTGTTGAAATCTGGGGTGTATTGTAAATGCTCAAGATGACCTTACCATTGTACCAGTCTCTGTATTTTTGCCACAACATGCTGTAGAAAAATCCCCTGCCTTTTGTGATACATGTTTTGAAAGGGTAGTAGGAGTTTTACAAGTTTGTTATGGGAGGTTTTTCCTAATTTGGGTTGGAGTTAAACCAAATTGGGGAGTCAACACAGTGAACTGCAGGACTGCTGGTGCAAAACAGTCAGTTCAACTGTTAAGTTCGGATAGTTATAGCTCTTAATCCAGAATAGTGACATGGTCCCATATATACATTTCTTGAAATCTTAGGAAGTCCTCTATCAACTTTATTTGTCACTCCTGACCTGAATCTGGGTGTAGCTATGCCTAATTCCATTTGTTGCAAACTTGGTTCTTGCAGTCCAGAACTTGGAACAGTTTGCACAGGGTTGTGAATTTGTGCGCGATACCTGTATAACAAAGTTTTTAGGTGGAACTATTTTATTTCTGGATTGTAAACGCGATGTTATACAATGTTTATTTGTCATTACCTCAATATCTTATCATGATAAACCTGTATAGAAGTTGGAGGTAAGACCATATACAGGGGAGGTTCTGTCAAAATTTCCAGAACACTTGAGTCAACTTAAAACCTGTATAGATTCTTCATATTAGTTCACCTGGAGCTGTATGAGTACAATCTGGAAAGGTTTTGAAGTGTACTACAACTTTTATGTTCAACTTAACTCTTAACTCTGGCATTTCCTGTATGAAACTTATGGGTTGATACAGGAAGGTCAGCTGATTCAGAACTGTGATCACTTCCAGTTTGCAGATTTTATTGAATCAATTGATATTGGATATTTCCTCTTGTCCAACATTATCATTGATAGATTTGAATACTTATTCGGAGTATTGACATCCGGGTATGTTTGTCCACAGATGGCAGCACCAAGAATTCAGTTGCCTAATGGATGGGTGTTCTCCATGTGCACCGGGCAAGCCGGTTTCCCGGACGTGTTTGTTAGGTTGCATCACCAGTTTGGCTATTTGGTGTTGCCTAGCTATTGGGGCAAGAAGTTCCAGGAGGGCAGTATGTGGAGTTGCGCCATCTACATCGATGTGCCTGCTGGTCCACCGCACCCCGGATGGGCACCATACTCCATCAAGATCAAAGGGTTGATATTAGTGGAAACGTGGAGCTACGCCCCAAGTGTTGCCATAGGGAGGTTTTGCAAACTCCATTACCATAATCTGGTGGGTACTCCGTATGAGTTCTTTCCAGTTAACGGCAGGGCGTCCGAAGCCTGGGCAACCCGCTTACTTGCGGAGGTGGACGAGCATGGTGAAACATCCGCAACAGCCTTAGCGGTGTATGCAGCCGCATCACATCGCGAGAAGGGTAATCAAAGGGCATGCATAAAAGAATTGACGAACAATCTGAAACAAGCCATGATTCGAGCGAATCACTTTAAGTGGGCAAATGATGGACCTAGGGATACGATGGCTCCTCTCAACCATCGTTTGAACCTTAGGGAGAATCAATAGCATGATGCTGTTATGGATTTAGCCGCGTCACGCCAAGAGACTCTAGAGAGGGAAATTGACTTGGAGGCGAGCCTACTCTATGGACACCAGCGGGATACCCAGTTGGACGCAGTGACTGCGGATCGGGATCAGTCCAGAGTAGAGGCTCAGAGCTGGAAGACCAGCTGTGAGCAGGCTCAGCAGGAGAACGAGGCCTGGAGGATGTTTATGATAGAGACAGATTGGCAAGCTAAGATGGCCAAGAGGACGTCGCTTTTGAGCGAGGCATCATCTTCTGCTCCAGCATCCATACCAGTGGTGCCTAATCCTGAGGATGATGAGGAAGAAGAAGATCCTCAAGAGGTCGAGTTTTATGAGTAGAGGGCCGTGTTGATGTACTTATCACTTTAGGCCGAGTGTAATGATGTGTAGTAAACACCACGTGTGTTGTGTGACTTTATGAGTCTTGTTCTAAATAGTAGCGAGGTCTGTGTACGATGACATGGACATGACGACTTGTGGTGCCCAAGCATAGATGAGACGACTTCTTTAGATGAAGTCTATCTATTTTTTGAGATCTATTGTAAACTTGGGCCCAAGATAATATAGATTGTATAAAGTTTGTGCTTTATCAATATATATGAATGTTATGCATCATCTATTGTTATCTACCGCATTACTATTTTTATGGAAGGATGAACTTGAGGCAATGAGACTTATGGTGTGAATCGTTGTATTGCAGTATGGTGCGTACTCGTAGCAGTCAAGATGGGGGAGGATCCAGTGGAGGTCAGGGGGATGAGACACCACCCCCGGGACAGACTACGCCTCAAACGCAACCACCTCCACCACCTCCACCCGCACTTCCCAGAAGTCTCGCGGAGGTTCTCGCTGCAGTACTCGGCTCGCGCGACGAGCAAACCTAGTTATTGCGGACTCTGGTGCAGCACTCGTCCCGTCAAGGGGGACGACAGAATGATGGACCACGTCAGCAATATCAGAGTTCCTACTCTGATTTCTCATCGACATATCCACCGATCTTCAGAGAGGCCGATGAACTGTTGGATGCGGATAATTGGCTCCGCACCATTGAAGGAAAGTTTGGCTTACTCGAGGTAACCGAACAGCAGAAGGCACTGTTTGCAGCATAGCAACTGCAGGGGTCTGCCGGTGCATGGTGGGCCAATTACCTTGCTGCACGCCCCACATGCCATGTCGTAAGCTGGGCCGAATTCCGGGAGGCGTTCCGCGCCTACCACATCCCTCCCGAGATTATGAGAAGGAAACTTCAAAAGTTCTTGGAGCTAAGGCAGGGAGGAAGGAGTGCATACGAGTACTCCAAATCATTCAACCACTTGGCCCAATACGCTCAGGACCAAGTGAACACTGAAGATCGGAAGCGCGAATGCTTCTACCGGGGTTTGAACCCCAAGTTGAAGGACAAGCTTGTCCTGTTCAACCGCGACAGCTTCAACGACATCGTCAATGCCACCATCATGCAGGAGGACGCTACCCATGAGCTGTCCTCAGATAAAAAGAAGAGGAGTGCTCTGCAGGGCAGCAGAGGTGGTGCTCCTTAGAAGTACCGTATGGTGTACCGATCACCATCCGGCCAGAGGTGGCAACCGCCATCACGACCACTAATGTTTCGTGGTCGTCAGTTCAACAACTCCGGATTCCGACCACAGCAACAATAGGGGATGATCCCACGTGCACTTCCACCTCCACCAAAGTCTGTGGGGACCGGAATCCCGACATCCGAGGATCTCATGGGTGGTGTCTTGCGATGCGACACCCAACAGTTATACATGAATAGAACATGAATAAGTACAAGACGAAGTCTTTTATTTAACATACGGCGGAAGTTTTTACAATACTAACGGAAGTAAAGAAATATATACATATCATAGCTACGCTCTCAACACTAGCTATGCAAAAGCAAAGTTATCCATGCCTTGGATACTTTGCACTAGCAACACTCAATTAAGGCGGCGTGCAGGGTTCCCACTCGGCTGTACACCCTGGAGGGGGTGCAGCCTCATCATCAAACCCTTCATCAACAGTATAACCTGCAAAAACACGTTAACTGCAAACGAGAGCATAAGGCTCAGCAAGACTGACCCGTCTCACTAGACATATGCAAAGGGGACACTAAACTTAGGTAAGGTGAGGCGTAAATGACTCGCCTACAAGTGGATCCCTATAATCAGGTTTTATGTAGCAAAAGACATTCTCTGAGCACGGCACATCATGGGCTCCACAATCAAACAAGAAACGCTTTACTGATGATATGACATGCCCATAGCACTTAATGCTATTACAGCTAAAGTATGGGAAACTGTAAACTTATAATTATGCTATCTCTAAATCATACAATGTTGCAAAGTAATTATAATTCAATACAATGTGATTTCCTGGCTTCTTTAGTATTTACTATGTCACTACTCAGTGAACAAGTGGTACTCTATTACTGCGAGGGATAGTGATTGCAATCAGGACACACCCGGACAACACGACACATACGCACTTTCGGAAATGCCAGCGAGTACTTCGCGCAGTACCTACGTAACACTTGAGTACTAGTCGTATATGGCAACCTTTCGTGAGACACTCAAATGTCAAACCGGTCGATCCGTCACGAGCAGGAGGTCCCTGCGTGGGGCGTACTCTGACGTGCCCACCAGCGGATTTACACCTTGCTACCCTCAACCCACACCTATAAAACGGAACGATATGCCTCGACACCCAAGTGACCAAGCTACGTCAGTTTATTGGATTTCATATGTCCATTATGTTTCCGGTACAAGTCAAGCTTGTTCAGCGGGGCTGCACACAAAGCGGGCCTTAATCGACACAGGCAGGGCTACGCGACCGAGACTCACTTCTCGCCGCTTCCTATCCATTCCCTACCTAGTCTCAACTTCATTATATTAATCCATTTTCTATCTAGCCAATCCTGTGAGATATGTCCTACATCTCTCGCGAGTAGATTCCAACTACTCGACTTCTACCGGATTTTCCTATGCATTAGCAAAGAAGTTACTACAGGTCAAACTGTAACTCGTTCCAACCAATCCCTGGGATTTTTGGCCATGCAAGTGGAGTATCAATCACCCTATACGTAATGCATACATCAAACTTACGACGTAAGGTGATAAAGACTATAAAAACTCTGTAAAGCTTTTAAATGCAAACCGGGGCTTGTCTTGTTGCAGGTCAGAGTATGAGTTAATAATTGGAAGGTGCTTTTCCAAAGCTTCTGGCTCCTCCTCGACTTCAGTCACTATACGATATGCATATAACATTTATATAAATGATTTTGAAAAATAATGATTACCAAGACCAAAATTTAATCCATGGTGATCATTATATGATAGGGACCTTAATTGACTTTGGAACTTCGGGGGTAGATACTAGGGAATATGATCAAGGCTCTTGCAAAGAACAGGAGATGATTAAAGTAGATTGTGGTCTCCAAAATTATGGCAAGCAATCAAATTCCAAAAATTCTAGAGAGGAAACTGTATCTTGAACCTAGTTAACAGTTGATAATCAAGATAGGGGAATTTGTCCTGGTTCTAACAAAATTTGATTCATAATTTTCTAAGCTTTGGTGAAGGAGTTATTGAATTTCTAAGTTGGCAATACTTTCTGGAATTATTTATATTTGAATTTGTTTGTCTTTTAAATACATAGTCAGTTGTAACTTGATTAGGACTATGATATTAGGTCAATTAAATCCAATATATTTACAGGAGTTAGTGTACGACTAATGGAAGATTCAGTCCAAATTTGGGACATAATAAATCAACAGAACATCTGCCAAAATTCAATAATTGAAAAAGCTAATTGAACTATACAGAGGTTTAAAAAGGTGCAATGGCTCTTAAACTTTTTTTGGTAATCCAGAGTAGCACACAGGATTTTATGTGAATTTTTCGGATTTTTCCATTGGCTATCTCGTTGGGGAAAATTGTATTTGTATTTGGGAAGATTATTTTCTACAGAATTTAATATTATGTTTCACTGAACCTATCTGGTACTAAAAGAAACTAGAGCTCAAGGTCTTTCAAACAAAATTTGTTTGAATATTTTTGGAGTAGTCTACGGAGAGATATTCAATTTAGAAGTTTGAACAATTTTCTGGAATTAATTTATTAACCCATTGGAGCCAGAATTCAAATTCAATCGGGTGGGTCCCATGGGCCACGTGGCGTGCTCTGGTCGATGCAACACCGTGGTCCACAAATTTATTCGCGCGCAGCTGCACGGAATCCCAGCCGCACCATGATCCAGCAGCTACTGGCAGGTGGGGCCCCCCGGGTTGTCTTCTACCTCGGGCCAACGCCCGCGCGAGGCGGCGCCCGCGGCGGTGACTCGCCGGCAAGCTCGCCGCCGGCTAAACCGACGGCCAAACTGTCCCAAACTCGCTGCCTGGGGGTTTTTGGAGTCGCTGAGCACGACAGTGAGGTCGGTGGGACCAGCAACTCGCCGGAAATGGCCGTGCGACGGCGGCGGCGGCAGTGAGCACTCGGGCAATGTGGAACTCGCTCCAGAGTAGCTCAAACCACTCGGGATCTTCTTCAAAACCTTCCTGGGACGATGCAGATCAAGGAACTGGATGTGGAAGAGGAGGAAACAACCGAAAACTATGAGCTCGACGGTGAACCGATGTTTCCTCACCGGCGGCGAGCAAAACTCGATTTCCTCGGCCGTTGCTCGATAACTTTTAGGGGTTTTTGCTCAGGTAGGAGCGCTAGGACCTATGGAAACTATCTCTAAGCAATTGCATAGAATGATTACTTGTAGGAATGGAATTTAAATGAAAACCGAGCGAGCTTCCTCACGTCGGCCCGAAAGAAGAAGAACAATAACTTGCTCATTCCTCAATGAAAATGGAAACGGTTTGCACATTGAGTTAGAGCTCGACTAGGCGCACCTTTAAGCTTTTGGGATCGTGGCTTGAAACTGCATGAAACTGCGGCGCACCACGGAGCAGAGGTGGGCGACGATGCTGGCGCGCGGCGGAGAAGGAATCGCGAGAGGGGGAACCACCGATCGGGGAAGGGGAAATACTAGGGTTGTGGCCGGACTTTTATAGCGCCGCGGCAAGCAAGCAAGCAGCTCGCTGGAGCTTGCATGCGCGCGCGCTATCGAGCGGGCGAGCGCCGGTGCAGAGATGGCAGGCGGCCGACCTGACCCGTTTAGCAGCGGCTGACCGGTGGGACCCACAGGTCAGTCAGACCCCAACGCAAAAGTTAATAATTCATTTAAAAATAGAAGATCAACTCCAAAAATCATGAACTTTGTGGAGATGGTCAATGAATTATTCTGAACCCAATGGTGAACACAAATCTTATGTTCAAAGAAGTTGGAAAAGAATTTAAAATTCAGATTTGAATTTGATTCAAATTTGCTAAGCGCCTCAAATAAAATAGCAAATGAGTTCCCAAAATCTTGAAATTTTGCAGGCAAGCTATTGAGAATATTAGAAGGTCAAGGAAAAATTTAGAGCCTCTAATTTGAATATTTTTGGTAGGGCCAGATAGTACTGCACTTTAAATTTCCTTAATAAACTTCATCCAAATAATTCAAATGTTTGAAAAGGGGTGAATAGAATTATTCTAGAATTAGTGGTGAAGTCCAATACTCAGGTTAATAAAATTTAACCATGAGTGCAAGAAAGGTTTGGATGGGATTAAGTTCATGTGTACCTCTATATTGGATTTTTAATATAGTTGATCACCAAACTTATGACTGAATTCACATGCCACAAAAGTGGGGTTTTACATTCCTCCCCCCTTAAAAGAATCTCGTCCCGAGATTACAAAAGAAGGTAAAAGGAAAAGATCTAACTAACATATGCCGCTAACAAGTCCGGATAGTTCGTCCTAAGATACTCCTCGCTTTCCCATGTGGCTTCTTCAGCATTGTGGTTGCTCCACAAGACCTTGTAGAAACGCAAGGTACGGCTTCTTGTGGTGCGAGTATTCTCATCGATGATCTGAGTTGGATGCTCGGAATAAGTGAGATCTGGTTGGAGAGCTTCTAAATCCTCTATACGGACATCAGCGGGAGTTTTAAGACATTTCCGTAACTGGGAAATGTGGAATACATTGTGAACCCCTGAAAGTGATGGCGGTAACTCCAATTGATATGCCACAGGTCCGCATTGCTCTAGGATTGCGAATGGCCCAATAAAACGTGGAGCTAACTTCCCCTTTACTCAAAATCGATGAACCCCTTTCATCGGAGACACACAAAGATATACGGGATCCCCCACATTGAAGTGAAGTGGTCGACGTCGTTTGTCCGCATAGCTCTTCTGACGAGACTGAGCAGCTTTGAGATTGGCTTGAATAGTGCGAACTTGCTTTTCGGCTTCTTTTATTAATTCGATGCCATATACCACTCGTTCACCTGATTCGCACCAGTTCAATGGTGTGCGACACTTCCGGCCATAAAGAGCTTCATATGGCGCCTTTTTGATGCTAGCCTGGTACCCTTTGTTGTACGAAAATTCTGCCAATGGTAGATGATCATCCCAATTCCTACCATAGTGGATGCCACAGGCACGAAGCATGTCCTCTAGCACTTGATTCACCCGTTCGATTTGTCCATCAGTCTGAGGATGATAAGCCGAGCTTCGAATCAATTTGGTACCCAGTGCATCATGGAGATGCTCCCAAAAGCGAGCAACAAAAATAGATCCACGATCTGAAATGATAGTACGGGGTACTCCGTGTAGACACAAAATTCTGGATATATAAAGTTTTGCATATCGCTTTGTATCATAACCCACAATGACCAGTATGAAATGAGCTGATTTGGTCGGTCGGTCAATGATCACCCAAATTGAGTCGTGCTTATGGAGGGTGGAAGGCAACCCAACAATGAAATCCATGCTGATATCCTCCCATTTCCAAGCTGGTATGCTTAAAGGTTGAAGTTGTCCTGCTGGCTTCATATGGTCGGCCTTCACTCGCCGGCACGTATCACACTCGGATACGTATTTAGCTACTTCCCTCTTCATCTGAGTCCACCAGAATTTGTTCTTCAAATCTTGGTACATCTTGTTGCTTCCCGGATGAATGGAATATTTGGACAAATGAGCTTCGTCCAGTATCTTCTTTCTAAGCTCCATGTTTCATGGTACCACTATACGGTTGTTAAACCAGAGGGTGCCTTCATCGTCACATCGGAAACATTTCATCTCCCCCTTTTCCATTCTTTGCCGAATGTGTGACATTCCTTTGTCTTCCTTCTGAGCTGCTACAATATCCTCCCTGATGGTAGGAATGAGAGCGAGATTGTAGAGTGCCCCATATGGAACCAAGTAGAGACTCGGTTCTTCTTCTCCTTCCATGGAGGTAATGGAAAGATTGTTGACATGGGACTTGCGGCTCAGAGCATCTACGACTACATTCGCTTTGCCTGGATGGTAGTGGATCTCAATCTCATAGTCCTTGATCAACTCTAACCATCTCCGTTGTCGCATATTCAAATCCTTCTGAGTGAAAATGTATTTCAAGCTCTTGTGATCAGTGTAGAGGTGTACTAGATTACCCAGTAGATAATGCCTCCACATCTTCAATGCCAGTACCACAGCAGCGAGCTCAAGATCGTGAGTCGGGTAGTGCTGCTCATGGTTCCGGAGCTGCCGTGATCCATAAGCGATCACCCGTCTATCTTGCATCAACACACATCCCAAACCAATTCCTGATGCATCGCAATAGACATCAAATGATTTGGTTGTGTCCGGTTGGGCTAAAATTGGTGCTGTTGTAAGGTGTTTCACCAATGCTTTGAAACCTGCCTCACATGCCTCAGTCCATACATACTTCTGCCCTTTCTTCAGAAGTTCCGTCATTGGTTTAGCTATGTTGGAGAAATTGGGTATAAACCTCCGGTAATATCCTGCTAAACCTAGGAAACTTCAGACTTCATGTACATACTTTGGAGACTCCCATTTGAGGACTTGCTTGGATCAACTACAATCCCTTCTGCTGATATAATGTGCCCTAAAAATGGCACTTGGCTGATCTAGAATTCACACTTGCTGAACTTAGCATATAGTTGATGGTCCCGTAATCATTGAAGCACGATACGCAAGTGTTGAGCATGTTATTCTTTGGATTTTGAATACACAAGTATGTCATCAATGAAGACCACGACAAACTTGTCCAATTCTGGCATGAACACCGAGTTCATGAGATACATGAAATGAGCCAGTGCATTGGTCAATCCGAAAGACATAACAAGGTACTCATACAACCCATACCTCGTCGAGAATGCTGTCTTTGGTATGTCTTCTGGTCGGATTCTAATCTGATGATAACCAGAACGAAGATCCATCTTCGAAAATACTTTAGCACCCACCAATTGATCGAAAAGAATATCAATGCGTGGTAGTGGATACTTGTTCTTGATAGTGACAGCATTAAGTGGACGATAGTCCACACACACAGTCTCAAGGTCTTATCTTTCTTTTCTACGAACAATGCAGAACAACCCCATGGTGATGAACTTGGACGAATGAAACCCTTGTTCTCCAGTTCTGTCAATTGTTCCTTAAGTTCTGCAAGTTTCTTGGGTGCCATATTGTAGGGTGGTCGTGAGATTGGCACTGTGCCCGGTTCAAGTTCAATCTTGAACTCTATATCTCTTTCTGGGGGCATACCAGGAAGATCTTCAGGAAACACGTCCACTTATTCACATACTACCGGAATATCCTTAAGTTCCATAACCTCGGTATTGTGAGTAGAGGGGTCCAATGGAATGATGTTCTCAAGGTTGAGCACTTGGGGCTGATGGAGTGGAGAGTTTAGATAAATCATTCGAGGAACGATATCAAGTATAGCACCATGGTATTGCAACCATGCCACTCCTAAGATGATATTTAGCTTTTGAGCCTCTAAGATAATGAAGGAGGTAGGATAGATGTTCCCATCTAGGTCAAGAGGTACCCTATGTACCATTTCATATGTTACTATTTTCTTGGCTGGAGTGCTAATCACATATGGAGTTTTGGTGGAGATAACAGGCAATTGACTTTTAATGATAAAAGATTTACTAATGACATTATGTGAAGCTCCAGAGTCAAAGAGTATGACTACGGGATGATTTAAGATAGAGAACGTACCCGTGAGCATGGGTGCGCCTTCCGGAACATCTCAATAGCGAGGTGGTGGACGTTGCCGGTTCTGGTGGTTGGCTTCTTGGGCTGGTTGCGGGGTTGGTTGGGCCCTTGGTAGGATGATTGCCCTCTGCCGTGTCGATTCTGCGGACAGTCCTTGGCGAAATGCCCCGTGCGCCCACACGTGAAACACGTGTACGGGGTTTGGCCAGTACGAATGGGAGAAGGCCGACCATATAAGCCAGCCCGACAACTTCAACCTTTAAGCATACCAGCTTGGAAATGGGAGGATATCAGCATGGATTTCATTTTTGGGTTGTCTTACACCCTCCATAAGCACGACTCAATTTGGGTGATCGTTGACCGACTGACCAAATCAGCTCATTTCATATCGGTGTGGGTTATGATACAAAGTTGTATGCAGAACTTTATATATCCAGAATTTTGTGTCTACACGGAGTACCCCATACTATCATTTCAGATCGTGGATCTATTTTTGTTGCTCGCTTTTGGGAGAATCTCCATGATGCACTGGGTACCAAATTGATTCGAAGCTCGGCTTATCATCCTCAGACTGATGGACAAACCGAAAGGGTGAATCAAGTCCTAGTGGACATGCTTTGTGCCTTTGCCATCCACTATGGTAGGAATTGGGATGATCATCTACCATTGGCAGAATTTTCTTACAACAACGGGTACCAGGCTAGCATCCAGATGGCGCCATATGAAGCTCTTTATAGCCGGAAGTGTCGCACACCCTTGAACTAGTGCGAATGCAGTGAACGAGTGGTATATGGCATCGACTTAATAAAAGAAGCCGAAGAGCAAGTTTGCACTATTCAAGCAATCTCAAAGCTGCTCAGTCTCGTCAGAAGAGCTATGCGGACAAACGACGTCGACCACTTCACTTCAACGTGGGGGATCCCGTATATCTTTGTGTGTCTCCAATGAAAGGGGTTCATCGATTTGGAGTAAAGGGGAAGTTAGCTCCACGTTTTATTGGGCCATTCGCAATCCTAGAGCAATGCGGACCTGTGGCATATCAATTGGAGTTACCGCCATCACTTTCAGGGGTTCACAATGTATTCCACATTTCCCAGTTACGGAAATGTCTTAAAACTCCCGCTGATGTCCGTATAGAGGATTTAGAAGCTCTCCAACCAGATCTCACTTATTCCGAGCATCCAACTCAGATCATTGATGAGAAGACTTGCACCACAAGAAGTCGCACTTGTGGAGCAACCACAATGCTGAAGAAGCCACGTGGGAAAGTGAGGAGTATCATAGGACGAACTATCCGGACTTGTTAGCGGCATATGTTCGTTAGATGTTTTCATTTTACCTTCTTTTGTAATCTTGGGATGAGATTCTTTTAAGGGGGGAGGAATATAAAACCCCACTTTTGTGGCATGTGAATTCAGTCATAAGTTTGGTGATCAACTATATTAAAAATCCAATATAGAGGTACATATGAACTTAATCCCATCCAAACCTTTCTTGCACTCATGGTTAAATTTTATTAACATGAGTATTGGACTTCACCACTAATTCTAGAATAATTCTATTCACCCCTTTTCAAACATTTGAATTATTTGGATGAAGTTTATTAAGGCAATTTAAAGTGCAGTACCATTTGGCCCTGCAAAAAATATTCAAATTAGAGGCTCTAAATTTTTCCTTGACCTTCTAATATTCTCAATAGCTTGCCTGCAAAATTTCAAGATTTTGGGAACTCATTTGCTATTTTATTTGAGACGCTTAGCAAATTTGAATCAAATTCAAATCTGAATTTTAAATTTTTTCCAACTTCTTTGAACATAAGATTTGAGTTCACCATTGGGTTCAGAATAATTCATTGACCATCTCCACAAAGTTTCATGATTTTTGGAGTTGATCTTCTATTTTTAAATGAATTATTAACTTTTGTTGGGGTCTGACTGACCTGTGGGTCCCACCGGTCAGCCGCTGCTGAACGGGTCAGGTCGGCCGCCTGCCATCTCTGCACCGGCGCTCGCCCGCTCGACAGTGCGTGCGCATGCAAGCTCCAGCGAGCTGCCTGCTTGCTTGCTGCGGCACTATAAAACACCGGCCACAGCCCCAGTATTTCCCCTTCCCCGATCGGTGGTTCCCCCTCTCGCGATTCCTTCTCCGCCGCGCGCCATCGTCGCCGCCCACCTCTGCTCCGTGGTGCGCCGCCGTTTCATGCAGTTTCAAGCCACGATCCCAAAAGCTTAAAGGTGCGCCTAGTCGAGCTCTAACTCACGGTGCAAACCGTTTCCATTTTCATTGAGGAATGAGCAAGTTATTGTTCTTCTTCTTTCCGGCTGATGTGAGGAAGCTCGCTCGGTTTTCGTTTAAATTCCGTTCTACAAGTAATCATTCTATGCAATTGCTTAGAGATAGTTTTTATAGGTCCTAGCGCTCCTATGTAGGATCGAAGAGCACGTGAAAAGCTACCAGAGGGGGGGAATGGTAGATTTAAAAATCTTATGCAGCGGAAACAATTAAACCCCAAACCCTTTCGGTGAAAAACGATCTGTTAAAGAAATTGTGTGTGAGACTAATATAAACGTGTTTCACCGTGACAAAAGTGATATATATAAGAGAGAATCAATTCATTAAGACAACACAAAAAGAATTACTCAAATCCGTCGAGAAAAACTCAAGTTATGATCGAAAGATCAAACAATGATCAATCTGCCCTACCCGAGAAAAACAGTTGTGGAACGCTGCAAAGAAACTCGTGTAGATCATAGACCACAAATCCAATGACCGTGAAATTTTGACATATGATAGAGAAACAAGTTGTGAATACAACCCAAAAAGAATCACGTCAATTGGATCTGTAAAACTCGAGTTATGATAAAACCACCGACGAAAGGTAGTGCTGTCCAGAAACTCGACGAGTAAAACTTGTCTGGAACAAGTCGGACGAACAAGGCACAAAAGTTCCTTCAAACTACGAATTTTATTCAATAGAACACAAGAGGAACAGACCCAAAGTCGTGCACCACGAGCTCTAGGCTCCCTTGCTTATATAACCAGCCCTTAGGCCAACCCAATATCAACTAGGACTCCAATCCTATTCACATCATGAATCGTAACTTTCCATAACTGCTCAAGATTTTTCTATACGCAGATAGAAGCAATATTAAGACTTCCAAACACCTTAGGAACGTATCCCACATTCCTAAACATCACAAATTCGTGACCCACACGAAATCCGATCATAACCAACTCAAATCTTTCCATATTTGAGTCAAACCCGACTCAGCCGCAGCCTGAGTCCATAACCTAGTCGGTTGGACCTTTCCGACCAACTCTTTACGTCCATATCTCTTCATCACGCCTCGGAACCATGTAGCCACGTCCATGCACTCCTTGCACATGTGCAAACATCTTCCAATGACGTCCACGATACCTTCATATGCATTGTTCTTGATCCAAACATGTTGCGCAACCTCCTGATCAGCTCAACCACAATTCCTCCCGAACTTGGTTGATGGAACCTCATCTCCTCCCTGAGACCAGTCCAATGGATCCCGTCACCAGCCATGTCTTGAACTCAAGCAACACTTGCACATGAATAAACAACCAATCCATACGAGCCCAAGTCCTCGACTTGACTCAAGTTAGTTCCGAACA
This sequence comes from Tuctoria greenei, assembly GCA_036927565.1. Taxonomy (NCBI): domain Eukaryota; kingdom Viridiplantae; phylum Streptophyta; class Magnoliopsida; order Poales; family Poaceae; genus Tuctoria; species Tuctoria greenei. The sequence continues at coordinate 125,800,536 of JAYESD010000006.1, forward strand.
CAACACCTTACGTGAGAGCCTCACATAAGCATGTTGCAAAGCATAGCAAAACGATATCAGACATATCATCCAAAACGCACAAAAAACATAGTAAAAGAATACTAAGCAAACTTTCCAACAATGTAAAGCAAGTATGAAGCATTGCAAATGAAAAGCAGAAGCACTGCGGTCAAGTTCTGGACCTTGCCAGAGCAACCCGAACCTTGAGCCGGAGCTAAAAAAAGCTAATAGAACCTAGCGCCGGAGCTTACCAAAACTAGTAGAACCTAGCGCCGGAGCTTACCAAAACTAGTATAACCAAGCTCCCGCCGGAGCTAACAAAACTAGCAGGACCTAGCGCCGGAGCTAACCAGAACTAGTCGGAACTAGTAAACCCAAAAGCCGAAGCTAGACAAATTAACTTCGGAGCTTAGCAAAAAACATGTCGGAGCTATCAAAAACATGTCGGAGCTATCAAAGACATGCCGGAGCTAAAGACAAAACTTCACCGGAGCTGACCAAAGCTAGTCGGACCTAGCATTTAATGTAACCGGAGCTACCCAAAACAAGCCGGACCTACCGTCGGACCTTGTTGTAGCTCAAAGCTAGAGTCGGACCTTGATAAAAAGGTGTTTTGGTGATATTCATAACTTTTATCATCAAAGCCAAGTGTATTCACTACAAGCTAATATATTCAGCACATATAGGTCTTACAATCTCCCCCTTGATGAATGCATTGGCAACACCATTTAAAATCCGAACATTGGCTTTTTCACATAAAAGTTTTGAAGGCAATTTCTCCCCCTTTGTAAATCAAAAGTACAATGAGAAGAAAAATTATCCCATATTATCTCTCCCCCTTTTATTATCTCTCCTTATGCACATATTCTCTTTCTCATCATGCTTATCTCTCCCCCTTTGACAATGTATTCAGCAAGTCATGAGCATATAAACAAATTATCTCTCCCTCTTTAGTTGTTATGAGCATATTATAACATATACATATAAACAAAGCTCATCCAAGTCATACTATCAAGTACCTTACATTATCACATCAACGAAATACATAAAGTAGTGTAAGCCATGCTAGAGATCATATGTAATTTTCAATTTAAGTAAGTCATGATCTCATAAACTTAACTATTTCAAAACCTGAAATCATGACACTAGTTGCTGCATTTTAATATTTTTCAAAGCATAAATTTAGATCATATGATATTTGCAAGAGATTATATGCGCATCTGCCTTATTCTAACCAACCAAGCCAAGCCTATGTAATTTGACAATCAGAAGCTTAAGAACATGGTTTTAGTCATACACAACTTCTTCCAAGTTCATATCTAAGTGCAATGACAAGCCATCTCAAAAGAAGAAGTGTGATGCATGCATATTCTCTTGATCTTTTCTCAATTTATATTTGTTCATAAAAACTCAACATGTGAGTTGATTACTTGATTAATTCTTTATGATTAAAAGCACGTGTGAACATGTAACACGTTCAAAACAGCAAGAAAGTTCGACCATGACCAGTTTTAGTGTAAGTAATTATTCCAATTACTAGACATGGCAAAAACTACAAAATGTATAACACGAGTAATGTAGTAAGAACTTTCAGCATGTAAAAGGAATCACAGAGTCATATATATATGAAATACTATGCTCATATTATTTTAATTTCAGATTCACACATAGACTTCCCAAGATTCAAAAACTCCCCCTCAATTTAAGCCATGAGGATGCATAACCCCTATTTCACTACGAATGTAACAAAAACGAGTGAAATCCAAAGGTTTTGTAAAAATGTCAGCCAATTGTTGTTTGGTATCTACATGGTGAAGCACAATGTTTCCTTTTTCAACGTTATCTCGGAGAAAGTGATACCTAATGTTGATGTGCTTAGTTCTAGAATGATGCACGGGGTTTTTAGCAATGCAAATTGCACTAGTGTTATCACAGAATAGTGGAACACTATCTAGATCAACCCTATAGTCCTTAAGTGTTTGAACAATCCAAAGAATTTGTGAGCAAGCACTAGCAGCAGCTACATATTCAGATTCGGCTGTGGATTGTGCAACTGAATTTTGTTTTCTAGAGGACCAAGCAACAAGAGAATTACCAAGAAAATGAGAAGCACCGGAAGTACTTTTCCTATCAATCCTACAACCTCCAAAATCAGCATCAGAAAAAGCTTTCAAAGTAACGGTTGAGGAAGAAGGAAGAAAAATGCCAAATTCTTGGGTTCCATGTAAGTACCTGAGAATCCTTTTGACGGCTTGACGATGTGAAACACGTGGGGAGGCTTGAAACCGTGCACAAAGACATACGCTGAATTGTATGTCCGGTCTTGATGCCGTGAGGTACGAAAGTGATCCGATCATGCTTCTATATTCTTTTTGATTCACGGGTTCACCATCTTCACCAAGTTCAAGTGTTGTTGCTGTTCTCATTGGTGTCCGAAGAGGCTTGCTTTTGTTCATGTTGAAGCGCCTTAGGAGGTCTTTGGTATACTTCGTTTGATGCACAAAGGTACCCTCCTTGGTTTGCTTGATTTGCAGCCCCAAAAAGTAAGTGAGTTCACCCATCATACTCATTTCAAATTCGGAACTCATCATTGCTGAAAACTTGGACACAAGATCATGAGAAGGACAACCAAAGATAATATCATCCACATACACTTGAACGAATAATGAGTCATTGCCATGCTTAAGCACAAAAAGAGTTTTATCAACCTTGCCCATGGTAAACCCATTTTCAAATAAGAATGTTTTTAACCTATCATACCATGCTCTATGGGCTTGTTTGAGACCGTATAAGGCTTTGGACAGTTTGTAAACATGATTAGGAAAATCTGGATTTTCAAAACCCGGTGGTTGTTTGACATAAACCTCCTCATCTATGTAGCCATTAAGAAAAGCACTTTTAACATCCATTTGATATAGCTTAAAACCTTTGGATGCTGCAAAAGCTAACAAAATTCTTATGGCTTCTAATCTAGCGACAGGAGCAAATGTTTCATCAAAATCTAGGCCTTCAACTTGAGTGAAACCTTGAGCAACAAACCTAGCCTTATTCCTAACCACAACCCCATCCTCACTTTGTTTATTTTTAAATACTCATTTAGTTCCAATTAAAGTGTGACCTTAGGTGGAGGTACAAGTTTCCAAACATTATTTCTTTCAAAATTTTCTAACTCTTCTTCCATGGCAATAATCCAAGATTCATTAGTGAGTGCGTGTGATATATCTTTGGGTTCAAAAGAAGCAACAAAAAAGCAGAATGAGCATGAGAGTTTGGATCGCAAAACCTGGACCGTGTGACTCGTTCGTGCAAGCTTCCAATCATCAGTTGTGGGGGATGATCTTTGTAAAACCGTAGGGGAACAGATGTCTCACAAGCTTCTTCTTCATTAGGTTCATCGTAGATTGATGAGCTTGTGACTTGTGGACGATCAGGACCAGCATAGGTGATAGCCGGAGCTTGTTCAATGTCCGGAGCTGGACACGTGTCAACTTCGGAACTACCAGGCAGTATCACCGGCTCTTCTTCATCTTCGAAAATACCCTCCCCCTGAGGATACGGATCTGGTCCTGCAACACCAGAGCTAGTACCTGGGCTAGCTTCATCAAAAGACACTTCACAAGTCTCCACAATTTTGTTAGTGTCAAATAAAAGCACACGGTAGCCTCTAGTATGAGATGGATAACCAAGAAACATGCCATCAATAGATCTAGGTTCAAATTTATCAAGGATACCATGTTTCTTAACAAAGCATTTGCAACCAAAGACCCGAAAGTGTGTAACACTAGCCCTATGTCCAAACCGGAGCTCATATGGTGTTTTACCTATCTTAGCACGCAAGAAAACACGATTTGAGACATAACAAGCGGTTGCTAACGCATCAGCCCAAAATTTCCTAGGAGTTCGATATTCATCAAGCATAGTCCTAGCCATCTCAACTAAGGTTCTGTTCTTTCTTTCTACAACACCGTTTTGTTGAGGTACATATGGTGAAGAGAATTGATGATCTATTCTATTTTCAGCACAAAAGTGATCAAAAGATTGATTTTTAAATTCAGTTCCATTATCACTTCTCATTGCTTTTAATGATCCTGGGTGATCAATTGATAATCTAAGAAATAAAGTTCTAAAGTGACTAAAAACTTCATTCTTAGACGCCATAAAGTAAACCCAAGAGTATCTAGAATAATCATCAACGATAACAAGAACATACCATTTACCTTCGAAGGATTGAACACGTGAAGGTCCTACGGTGTCAAGATGCAAAAGTTGACATGGTTCAGTTGTCATGATCATTGTGAGAGGGGTATGTGAACCTGCAACCATCTTAGCATGTCTACAAGAAGAGCACACAATTTCTTTGTCCCCTTTAAGCTTAGGCAGCCCACGTATGCGATCAAGAACACTAACATGCATTAGGTGATCAAAGCCTACGTGACCAAGTCTACAATGCCAAAAATATAAGTCCTTTGAATCATTAGCAACTAGACACCTATGCTTAGAGGAAGACATATCAAAATCAGCTTTAAAAACTCTTCCAAACCGAGACATGTTAAAAATAAGCTCACTATTTGAACTTACAACTTTGCAACAGTTTTTATTGAAAATAATTTCAAGATTTTCATCTAGCAATTGTGAAACAGAAAGCAAGTTGTATTTCAAAATTTTGACAAGTGCCACATCCTTCAAAGTGTAGTGATCATTTACTCTAACCGAACCCTTAGCAATTATAGGAGTTGAAGAATTATCGGCAAAAGTAACATTTTCTACACGTGATACAAAAGAGAGGGAGGAGAACCAATCTTTGTTACCGGTCATGTGGCGTGAGCAACCTGAATCCACAATTCAAATGTTCTCCTTCCTCAAACGTGTAACCTACATAAAAGCACAATACGTCGATGACTCAATAGTGGGGTTAGTCAAAAGGCATTTAGGAATCCAGTACTGAGTCACGCGACGTGCAGTAGGAAAAACACGCGAAAGATGAGACAAAACAGCAGGTTTATGAGTCAAAGTTTGAGATTTTTTATTCTTGACTACTGACCTATAAGGTGTTACTTGTGTAGCACAAAAATCAGTAGCTCCGGAGGCAAAAACAGAAGGTCCGGAGGTAAACTTTGAATGTTTTTGACTCAAAACAGCAGGTTGTACATTCGGTTCAATGTGTGCAGCAAATTTTGCATGAAAGTTATGAGATCTAGCAACCATTCTTTCCCTTTTCTGTTGTTTAGCTAGTCTATAACAAAAATCTATGACATGACCATCTGCAGAAGGTACAATGAAATTTAACTTTGTGTTCATGTCTAGATGAGCAAGCAATATTTTTATTTGAAACCGAATGAGACAACACTCCTGCAGATTTGAAAACCACTCCTTTTTGTTTAGGAACTGTTTGAATCAAACCACTTCCTAATGACTTTACAATTTTAGGTGGATGTGCCTTAGCATGAGCATGAGAATCAAAACCTAAACCAGTTTTATCATTGTAAGTCTTGGAAGAATTCAGCAGTAAATTTAGGTTCTTATTCCCATTACAAAACCGATCTAATGTCCTATGCATGTCATCAAGTTTATTAGACAGATCAAGGCAATTTTCACATGAAGTTTTTCCTTTTAATTTGCAATTGGAACAAAATTTAACTTCATGAGAACGTAAAGCATTGTTCAATATAGAAATTTCATTCATAGCATCCTGTAGTTTCTTATCAAGATCATCACAAGTAGAACAATGCAAATCAATTGTAGAACAGCTAGCATCTTTCAAGTTTTTATCATTAAGTGCAGCAAGCTCTTTGTTCTTTTCAATTTCTAACTCAAGTTTATCAAGTGTGGAGGTGTGCGCACTTCTTAATGAGGACAATTGTTCATATATTAAATCACATGAGGAACATGCATCATCACTAGGAATCAATGTTTTTAAACGGTTGATTTCAGATTCTAGTGATTCAATTTTAGCAGCACTATCCCTAAGCGTTTTGTCCTTTTTCTTAACAATAATAGTGGCACGAGAAATAGCATCACACATTTCTTCGCAAGTAGGACATACCTCTTCGTTGTCGCTGTTGTGTTCTGCCTCCTTCATACTTGATCTTGACTTGCCCGCCATAAAGCACAAGTTTGCCAAGTCATCTTCATCTTCATCACTTCCAATGTCCACGTCACTTGAACTAAACTCTTGAAGTGCGGTGATGAAACTGTTGATCATCTTGCGTCCTATGGTACCTTTCTTCTTCTTGTTGGAATTTCCAGAGGAGGTCCGAACCTTGCTTTGTTTTTCTTCCCGGGTGGTCGGACCTGAAAGGTTAGGGCATTCTGTACGAAAGTGTCCTGTTTTACCACATTCAAAACAAAGTTGAGGTCCGGAGCTTCCTCTCCTTCTAGTTCTCACATTTTGCAATGCTTTTGAGAATCTAGTAGAGATGAGTGCCAACTCCTCTTCTGGAAATTATTCGATCTGCTCCAGGGTTAGTGAGGACAACAAAGCAAGAGTATTGCAAGATGATGATTGGCCGGAGCTAGACATATCACGTTGTGAAACAAATGCAATAGACTTATTGGGCTTCTTACGTGAGATTATGTCAATTTCATAAGTTTTTAACTTGGAATATAACACATCTGAAGTAAGTGAACTCATCACAGTAGATTCACGAATAGATGTGACTTTCATCTCCCAAATTGACATATCTAATGCACTTAGCAATTGCCTAGCATTTTCAGCATCTGAAAAAATAACATTGACACTATGCAAGTTGTTGAGAATCTTATTAAAGCGAGCAAAAAGGTCATCAATAGACTCATCAGGTTGCATCTCGAAGCGCATGTATTCTTTCTTGAACATGTTTTGCCTTACCTCTTTGATCGTGTTGGATCCTTCGTGGTAGTCACAAAGTGCTTTCCACACATCGTATGCAGATCGGAGGTGTGCAACACGGTCGAAGTCGCTTTGTGTTAATCCTTGTATGATCAAGTTCCGAGCCTTGTTGTTGTCGACATCTCTCAGATTTGTAGCTGTAACTTGATCATTTGATGGCACTTCGTAAGGCTTGTATACCTTCTCCCATATTGCCAAGCCTTGTGCCTGGATGAAAGCCTCCATGCGTGACTTCCAAACCTGAAAATCAATACCAGCAAACACACAAGGTTTGGTGGAGTACTTCTCCATGATGATTAGTCAAAAACACGTGCAAATCACAAAGATTAGAGCACCATGGCTCTGATAACAATTGTAGGATTGAAGAGCACGTGAAAAGCTACAAGAGGGGGGGTGAATGGTAGATTTAAAAATCTTATGCAGCGGAAACAATTAAACCCCAAACCCTTTCGGTAGAAAAACAATCTGTTAAAGAAATCATGTGTGAGACTAATATAAACGTGTTTCACCGTGACAAAAGTGATAAATATCAGAGAGAATCAAGTCACGAAGACAACACAAAAAGAATTACTCAAATCCGTCGAGAAAAACTCAAGTTGTGATCGAAAGATCAAACAATGATCAATCTGCCCTACCCGAGAAAAACAGTTCTGGAACGCTGCAAAGAAACTCGTGTAGATCATAGAACACAAATCCAATGACCGTGAAATTTTGACATATGATAGACAAACAAGTTGTGAAGACAACCCAAAAAGAATAACGTCAATTGGATCTGTAAAACTCGAGTTATGATAAAACCACCGACGAAAGGTAGTGTTGTCCAGAAACTCGATGAGTAAAACTTGTCTGGAACAAGTCGGACGAACAAGGCACAAAAGTTCCTTCAAACTACGAATTTTATTCAATAGAATACAAGAGGAACAGCCCCAAAGTCGTGCATCACGAGCTCTGGGCTCCCTTGCTTATATAACCAGCCCTTAGGCCAACCCAATATCAACTAGGACTCCAATCCTACTCAGATCATGAATCATAACTTTCCATAACTGCTCAAGATTCTTCTATACGCAGATAGAAGCAATCTTAAGACTTCCAAACACCATAGGAACGTATCCCAAATTCCTAAACAACTCAAATTCGTAACCCACACGAAATCCTATCATAACCAACTCAAATCTTTCCATATTTGAGTCAAACCCGACTCAGCCGCAGCCTGAGTCCATAACATAGTCGGTTCGACCTTTCCGACCAACTCTTTACGTCCATATCTCTTCATCACACCTCGGAACCATGTAGACACGTCCATGCACTCCTTGCAGACGTGCAAACATCTTCCAGTGACGTCCACGATACCTTCATATGCATTGTTCTTGATCCAAACATGCTGCGCAACATCCTGATCAGCTCAACCACAATTCCTCCCGAACTTGGTTGTTGGAACCTCATCTCCTCCCTGAGACTAGTCCAATGGATCCCGTCACCAGCCATGTATTGAACTCAAGCAACACCTGCACATGAATAAACAACCAATCCATACGAGCCCAAGTCCTCGACTTGACTCAAGTTAGTTCTGAACACAACACCTTACGTGAGAGCCACACATAAGCATGTTGCAAAGCATAGCAAAACGATATCAGCCATATCATTCAAAACGCACCAAAAACTTAGTAAAAGAATACTAAGCAAACTTTCCAACAATGTAAAGCAAGTACGAAGCATTGCAAATGAAAAGCAAAAGCACTGCGGTCAAGTTCCGGACCTTGCCAGAGCAACCCGAACCTTGAGCCGGAGCTAACAAAAGCTAATAGAACCTAGCGCCGGAGCTTACCAAAACTAGTAGAACCTAGCACCGGATCTTACAAAACTGGTATAACCAAGCTCCCGCCGGAGCTTACAAAACTAGCAGGACCTAGCGCTGGAGCTAACCAGAACTAGTCGGAACTAGTAAACCCAAAAGCTGGAGCTAGACAAATCAACTTCGGAGCTTAGCAAAAAACATGTCAGAGCCATAAAAAACATGTCGGAGCTATCAAAGACATGCCGGAGCTAAAGACAAAAATTCACCGGAGCTGACCAAAGCTAGTCGGACCTAGCATTGAACGTAACCGGAGCTACCCAAAACAAGCCGGGCCTGCCGTCGGACCTTGCTGTAGCTCAAAGCTAGAGTCGGACCTTGATAAAAAGGTGTTTTGGTGATATTCATAACTTTTATCATCAAAGCCAAGTGTATTCACTACAAGCCAATGTATTCAGCACATATAGGTCTTACATCCTACCTGAGCAAAAAACCCTAAAAGTTATCGAGCAACGGTTGAGGAAATCGAGTTTTGCTCGCCGCCGGTGAGGAAACCTCGGTTCGCCGTTGAGCTCATAGTTCCGGTTGTTTCCTCCTCTTCCACGTCCATTTCCTTGATCTGCATCGTCCCAGGAAGGTTTTGAAGAAGATCCCGAGTTGTTTGAGCTACTCTGGAGCGAGTTCCATGTTGCCTGAGTGCTCATCGCCGCCGCCGCCGTCGCACGGCCATTTCCGGCGAGTTGCTGGTCCCACCGACCTCACCGTCGTGCTCAGCGACTCCAAAAACCCCCAGGCGGCGAGTTTGGGCAAGTTTGGCCCGTCGGTTTAGCCGGCGGCGAGCTCGCCAGCGAGTCACCGCCGCGGGCGCCGCCTCGCGCGGGCGTTGGTCCGAGGTAGAAGACAACACGGGGGGCCCCACCTGCCAGTAGCTGCGGGATCACGGTGCGGCTGGGATTCCGTGCGGCTGCGCACGAATAAATTTGTGGACCACGGTGTTGCATCGACCAGAGCACGCCACGTGGCCCATGGGACCCACCCGATTGAATTTGAATTCTGGCACCAATGGGTTAATAAATTAATTCCAGAAAATTGTTCAAACTTCTAAATTGAATATCTCTCTATAGACTACTCCAAAAATCTTCAAACAAATTTGGTTTGAAAGCACTTGAGCTCTAGTTTCCTTTAGAACCAGATAGGTTCTGTGGAACTTAATATTAAATTCTGTAGAAAATAATCATTCCAGATACAAATACAATTTTTCCCGACAAGATAGCCACTGGAAAAATCCCCAAAATTCACATAAAATCCATTGTCCTATTCTTAACAACCAGAAAAGGTTTGAGAGCTATTGCACCTGTTTAACCCTCTGTATAGTTCAATTACCTTTTTCGTTTATTGAATTTTCTCAGATGTTCAGTTGCTTTATTATGTGCCAAATTTGGACTGATCCTTCCCTTAGTCATACGCTAATTCCTGTAAAAATCTTGGATTTAATTGACCTAATATCATAGTCCTAATCCAGTTACAACTGACTATGTATTTAAAAGACAAACAAATTCAAATATAAATAATTCCAGAAAGTATTGCCAACTTAGAAATTCAATAACTCCTTCACCAAAGCTTAGAAAATTATGAATCAAATTTTGTTAGAACCAGGACAAATTCCCCTATCTTGATTATCAACTGTTAACTAGGTTCAAGCTACAGTTTCCTTTCTAGAATTTTTGGAAGTTGATTGCTTGCCATAATTTTGGAGACCACAATCTACTTTGATTATCTCCTGTTCTTTGCAAGAGCCTTGATCATATTCCCTAGTACCTACCCCCGAAGTTCCAAAGTCAATTAAGGTCCCTATCATATAATGATCACCATGGATTAAATTTTGGTCTTGGTAATGATTATTTTTCAAAATCATTTATATACATGTTATTTGCATATCGTATAGTGACCGAAGTCGAGGAGGAGCCAGATGCTTTGGAAGAGCACCTTCCAATTATTAACTCAGACTCTGACCTGCAACAAGGCAAGCCCCAATTTGCATTTAAAAGCTTTACAGAGTTTTTACAGTCTTTATCACCTTACGTCGTAAGTTTGATGTATGCATTACGTATAGGGTGATTGATACTCCACTTGCATGGCCAAAAATCCCAGGGATTGGTTGGAACGAGTTACAGTTTGACCTGTAGTAACTGCTTTGCTAATGCATAGGAAAATCCAGTAGAAGTCGAGTAGTTGGAATCTACTCGCGAGAGATGTAGGACATATCTGACAGGATTGGCTAGATAGAAAATGGATTAATATAATGAAGTTGAGACTGGGCAGGGAATGGATAGCAAGCAGCAAGAAGTGAGTCTCGGTCGCGCAGCCCTGCCTGTGTCGATTAAGGCCCGCTTCGTGTGTGGCCCCGCTGAACAAGCTTGACTTGTACCGGCAACATAATGTACATATGGAATCCAATAAACTGACGTAGCTTGGTCACTTGGGTGTCGAGGCATACCGTTCCGTTTTATAGGTGTGGGTTGAGGGCAGCAAGGTGTAATTCCGCTGGTGGGAACGTCAGAGTACGCCCCACGTAGGGACCTCCTGCTCGTGACGGATCGACCAGTTCGGCATTTGAGTGTCTCGCGAAAGGTTGCCATATACGACTAGTACTGAAGTGTTATGTAGGTACTGCGCGAAGTACTCGCTGGCATTTCCGAAAGTGCGTATGTGTCGTGTTGTCTGGGTGTGTCCTGATTGCAATCACTGTCCCTCGCAGTAATAGAGTACCACTTGTTCACTGAGTCGTGACATAGTAAATACTAAAGAAGCCAGGAAATCACATTGTATTGAATTATAATTACTTTGCAACCTTGTATGATTTAGAGATAGCATAATTATAAGTTTACAGTTTCCCCATACTTTAGCTGTAATAGCATTATGTGCTCTGGGCATGTCATATCATCGGTAAAGCGTTTCTTGTTTGATTGTGGAGCCCATGATGTGCCGTGCTCGGAGAATGTCTTTTGCTACATAAAACCTGATTATAAGGATCCACTTGTAGGCGAGTCATTTACGCCTCACCTTACCTATATTTAGTGTCCCCTTTGCATATGTCTAGTGAGACGGGTCAGTCTTGCTGAGCCTTATGCTCACGTTTGCAGTTAACGCGGTTTTGCGGGTTATACTGTTGATGAAGGGTTTGATGATGAGGCTGCACCCCCTCCAGGGCGTATCTCATACATATATGACTTTGTGATTCCTTTTACATGTTGAAAGTTCTTACTACATTACTAGTGTTATACATTTTTTAGTTTTTGCCATGACTAGTAATTGTAATAGTTACTTTTACTAAATCTGGTCATGATCAAACTTTCTTGCTGTTTTGATCTTGTTGCATTGCTCACAATTGCTTTTAATAATGAAAAAATTAATCAATCAACTATCCACATGTTGTACTTTTATGATCAAATTAAAAAAATGAGAAAAGATCAAGAGAATATGCATGTGTCGTACTTCTTCTTTTGAGATGGCTTATCATTGCACTTAGATATGAACTTGGAAGAAGTTGGGTATGACTAAAACCATGTCCTTAAGCTTCTGATTGTCAAATGACATAGGCTTGGCTTGGTTGGTTAGAATAAGGCTGGTGTGACATATAATCGTTTGCAAATATCATATGATCCAAGTTTATGCTTTAAATGATAATGAAAAATGAAAAATGCAACAACATGTGTCATGTTTTCAGGTTTTGAAATAGTTAAAGTTTGTGAGATCATTACTTGCTTAAATTGAAAAATTACACTTGATCTCTAGCATGACTTACACTACTTTATGTATCTCATTGATGTGATAGTGTAAGTTACTTGATAGTATGACTTGGATGAGCTTTGTTTTACATGTATATGTTATAGTATGTTTATAACAATTTAAATTTGTCTTTTTAACCTTGCCGAATACATTGTCAAAGGGGAAGAAATATGTCACACATTGTTTCACATTCACAAGTTTTTACACGCTATTCAAGTGGAGAATTTTTTGTTTTGAGATTTCTTTCTTTTTGTTTTGAGATTTCTTTCTCATTTGATTTTTGATTTTCAAAAAAGGGGAGAAATTTGTTTCCAAAACTTTTCATTGAATGATCCAATTTTCGTATTTTAAGTGGTGTTGCCAATGCATTCATCAAGGGGGAGATTGTGAGACCTATGTGTGCTGAATACATTGGCAATTTAAATAAAAGTGAGGGTTCACATGCAAAGTTTTGAATATTGTTGAAAATCCCACTTCGGATTTTCTGAACTTCCAGGAATCTGTTTTGCACTGTCTAAACTCCATTGCACTGGAGTTGCACGTGTTTCCTCACTTCAGATTGTCTGAACTTTTCTCACGTGACTTGCACATGTTCGGCACTTAGGATTGTCCAAACTTTCACACACGTGAGATGCACGTTAGTCGACAAGGGTCGATATTTTCAGAATTGTTTTTGGGAGTAATGTAACACTCGATGGTTTAGGACTGTCCGAACTTTCTTAATGCATATCAGCAGTAACAATTACTGCGCAGAGTTTTCATATTGAGTTCAGTTGCTCGGTTTTGCTTTATTTTAACTTGCAATGCTTCAAACTTGTGTTTTGGCTTATGGAATGTTTGCTTAGTATTATCTTACTAAGTTTTTGATGTGTTATGCTTATTATGGTGGTTAAACATTGCTATGGTTTGCAACATGCTTATGTGAGGTGCTCACATAAGGTATTGTGGTTTTCGGACTAATGTGAGTCAAGTCGCGAACTTGCGCTCGGAAAATTTGGTTGTTTTTTCATGTGCAGGTGTTGCTTGAGGTCAATACATGGCTAGCGACGGGAACCATTGAACTATTCTTAGGGAGAAGATTAGGTTCAACAACCAAGTTCGATAGGAATTGTGGTTGAGTTGATCAAGAAAGTCACGCAGCATGTTTGTGTCAAGAACAATGCATATAAAGGTATTGTGAATGTTGTTGGAATGTGTTTGCACATATGCAAGGAGTGCATGGACGTGGCTACATTTTTCCAAGACATTAAGAAGAGATATCGATGTAAAGATGTGGCCCGAAAGGTCCAACCAGCTGGTTTATGCCTCATGGTGCGGCTGAGGTGGTTATGGTTTCTTTATATAAGGTTTTGAGTTAGTTTTGGTTAGATTTCGTGTGGATCACGAAGTTGAGTTGTTTTAGGAATGTTTGAGACGTTAGTAAGTTGTTTTGAAGTCTTAAGATTGCTTCTATCTACATATAGAAGAGTTTTGAGCAGTTATAGAAAGTTTCAGTTGAAACTGAGTAGGATTAGAGTCCTAGTTAGGATTGGGTTGGCTTTAGGACTGGTTTTAGAAGCAAGGGAGGCCAGAGCTCATGAAAATGACTTTGGATTGTTCCTCTTGTGTTCTATTGAATAAAGATCATAGTTTTAGAGGAGTTTTTGTGCCTTATTCATTAGACTTATTTCAGACAAGTTTTCTCGCCGAGTTTCTGGACAGACAGACATTGCATCCTTATTTTGATCATAACTTGCGTTTTACAGATCCAATTGACATGATTCTTTTTGTATTTTCTTCACAACATGATTTTCTTTGAATATTTTACGGTCATTGGACTTGTGTCCTTGATCTACACAAGTTTCTTTGCAGTGTTGCTAATCTATTTTTAAATCGAATAAAATAGATTGACCTTTGTCTATTCTTTTGATCATATTTCAAGTTCTACTTAGTGTTTTCCCATGATTCTTTGTTGCATTAGTTTCGTGACTTGATTCTCTACAATCTACACTTGTTTTTGTCATAGTTGGACACGTTGAAAATAGATTATACACACGGTTTCTTAACAGATAGATTTTCTACAGGAGGGGTTTCGTTGCTTCTGCTGAAAAAGTTCAAATCTACAATTCACCCCCACCCCCTCTAGTAGCTTTTCATGTGCTCTTCGGTCCTATAGAGAATGACCAACTTACTGCTATCCTAGGCAACCCTAACATGGCGGACGGGTCCGAGCAATCTATTTTCAAATTTTCTGTAAACAGGAGTTCTCTAACGATTCAACGTCATATAGAAGATGTGATAAGTTCAATAAGACACTTGAAGATAAGATTGAAGAAAAGGTCAAGGCGTCTGTACAACAAATATTGCACAAACGTAGAGAATACGGGCAATTGCCGTTTGAAAATAAAGCTTTGGTCCCCATGGTAAATGAGACATTGTTATCTCCAACTGCCTTGACTAGCAGCGTAGGATCAATGCCAACTTACTTCCATGTCGACGATATCCTTGAGGACAAGTATTGTCGTCTTCTTGTCCCCATTGATAGAACAGGGAACAAACAAAACAGATTGTCACTGCTATGGCAAAATCGTATCACGTCTTCAACGGTAATCTCATTCCTATGTATTATGCTATGGTTCAACAACAAGTTTTTTAGATCATCGATATAATTTTGAAAATTATTAAATATACGAAACATACGTACCAGCAATATAAAATAATGAGAATCAGAAAGAAGACAGCGAAGTTCATTCTCGAATGTCCTGCTTAGTTAAAAAAGAGAACCTGATATACAAGAAGGTGGACATTCCTCCTAAATTTGAGAATCGGAAGTTGTTCATGACAATGGTACAACTTAGCAAACAGATATTCCTGCTTAGGAAAATGTACGAGTGGTACATGTTGTGTAGCACTAATATCAAATTAGCTATACCACATTTCATGTGCCAGAAGAAGCATTTTGGAGCGGAGCTACAAACGATAGGAGTCCAATTTCCTTTGAAGATCTGTGGGGAATGTTCTATCGAGAAATGCTTAAAATTAACTTTTTACTCGTCTGATGCTTGTAAGTCTTCTAATATTTTTACATGTTATAATATTATAATGTTTCCGATCTTATTCTTTAGAATGCAATACATGGATGACCAAAAAGTGAAAGGTAAGATGGGTATCATTAACCCGACAAGGATTGCTAAGACGAATTTCGACATGAAAAATCACCGGTATTTAATTGAATATCGAAAAATGACAGAAAAATAATTCACAAAGAAAAGCAATGAGTTGATGAAGAGAAAAAAGTTGGAAGTGACAGTCTACATAGGACGAGCCATGCATAACTTTATCAAGGCTGGCAAGGACCTGATAATAGCTTCGTACCACTTCGAGTAAGTTTGACACAAAACATTGAAATAACAATCATTATTCATTATTAACTTAACACGTGTGTTCGTACATGTGTAGTAATCACTATATTTGTATTTTCATCAAGCCAAAGCTGGGTTCAGCGATGATCATAGACTCAGTCGATTTCACAACAAACAAATATAAAGATTTCCTGAACATTTAAGAAAAAAGTATGTGTACCTATACTTTTATGTACACATTTATTTAGGTTGGCAATTTTTATATAACATTCCTTATATGACAGCGCTGGAAAGAATTTGGCTGTGAGCGACCTGCTAACAGGACCGCATTGCAAATAGAAACTTACTTTCCTTGTCCCAAATAGCCTCCTGGTAGTGTCTTTTGCGGATATTATGTATGCCAGCATCTTCGATTTGCCGGTTCACATAGAGTGAATCGTGAGGATGTAAGTTATCTCAGTGTCGATATTGTTTCTTACTTTTGAGTTACATTTTCAATGTTACTACCGTAATTTAATATTTATATTATGTTTTTATTGTCACCAACACATTCTAATACTTATATTATATTTTCATTGCTGTACACGACGGTGAACAAAAATTGACTGGTTGCTAAGAATATGCTTCACGATGGAGTCGATAATGTTGTGAGTGAAATATGTGCTTTCATGCATCACCAAGTAATTCACCAAAGAGGGATGTTCCTCGACGATGCAGATCCACACGCCAATGTGCTAGAACCTAGCAAATATGATTATGCAAGAAGTTTTTAGTAAAACTTGTAAAATATATGTACTTGTAAACTATGAATTGAGATATATAAGTACTTGCAGTGTATGTATATGAGTTGACTTATATTTTTTGAATGGTGTGTGAATGTTGCTTGTGAAAATATAGTATTTGTGTTGCATGTGAATGTGTATTTGAATTTGAGCTGGAAATTAGAAATAACAGCATGTATTGTTGTATATCGTATATATCTTCACAGGCGGTCGGCGGTAAAAACTGCATGTGATAAGTTAATACCACATGCGCTCTATGGTTAATAAACATGTGTGATAAAATATTATCATAGACGATCAGTGGTAAAGAACTACCTTTGATAAAACATTATCATCGGCGATCGCTGGAAAAGAACCGTCTGTGATAATGCATGTTTATTGGCGGTCAGTAGTAATGAGTCGTTGGTGATAATGTTGTTTCACATGCGACCTGATGAGGACACCACAACAGCCAACACGCACATTGAACTACAAGGGCCAATCACAAGTGCACGAGCGCGGTTACTAAACCAGCAGGTGAACTTGTTCCTATCTACCCACCCATGTTAATTTGAGAATGGATTGCTATGTAATAATTTAAATGATAATAGGAACCATGGAGAAGATCAAAAAAGTGTGGGGAGGAGGCCTTGGGAACGTGGAGAACCAGCTGGGACGTCCACAAGTTGATAGAATCAGTTTACAACTTGGACACAAGTTCAACTCAGAGTCCAGGAGCAGTCCACCTTAAAACGGACGCCCAGGATGCATATGGACTCCGTTTTTGACGTTCTACATGTGCACGGAAAGAGGAGAAGATAAACTTTCAATGGCACTGGTCCGACCTCAAAATTCCTCCAAAGTCATCGAGAATATTTGAAACAAGTCAAGTCTAAATTTCTATCTAGTGTTGCACCACCGTATCGGGCCTTTGGACCTTGTATCCCGTATGAGGCCATTAGGGATGCGTCTAAGAGTGTTTTGGCCAAACCCTAGCCTTTAAATACTATAGCCACTGGCCATATTCGATAGGTTTTGTTTAGATTAATAATATCGCCATTCTACAGTTTGTGAGACCCTAACTTTGCAATTTCAGATCATGTCTTCTACCTTCTTGCTTGTGTTCTCGGTTGCACTTGAAGGTATTAGCCTTCTTGGCAGGACCTAAAGTGTGCAGCACAGTTGATAACCAACGGATTAGTGGTGTGGTGATTACAGGGGTATTCAAGCGAGTGTCGCGGATCATCAACGTCGAGTTCTCCACCTCAATCGACTTACCTTTCGAAAGATCGGGGCTAAACCTCATATCAATTGGTATCAGATTTCCAGGTTGCCCGTAAGGTATCTTCGTTTTCCATTAGATTAGTTTGTTTTTTATAACTAGAATACACAGAAAAGCCACAAAAAATATAATTTTACCACTTTCTAGCCTCTAGTGCCTGTAGTTTTGTTTTTTGGTTTGCATTGTTGAGTTTGCATTTCATGTGGTTGAGTCTTGTTGCTGGTTTAGCTTTGTCTTTTGGATCCTAGTTATCATGTTTTGTCATTGTTTTCTTGCAATTCGGCACCTATTCCACAATAATAACAAACCGATCCACCGCATTCATCGGTTTGCCCTAGCTAGCCGCCTTGTGTGAACTCCCATGTCGCCAGCCGTGGATTAGTTGACAAATCTTTATTCCAGTCATCCTTTAATCATCACACACGACCCCAGCAGTAATCAACATCTAAAAAAAACATAACTAGGACAGACTACCTTAAAACGGCCATAACTTTCACATACGAACTCAAAATTGGGGGATTTTTTTCCAAATTCATCGACGCGAAATTTCGCATCCGATTTTTCGCTGCTTCACCGCGTTCGGCGCAATTAGATTGCCCAAATTCCTTGGAAGATAGACTATCTGGCCTTCAAAGTTTCAACACAAATTTTAAAGAATCTTCCTGATTTTCTGTAGGCTGCAAATAACATCTAATTCAGCTGCAAATTTGTGTGTTTCCTTGAGTAAAGAAAAAATATCAAAAAAATGTTACAAGAAAATAGTGAAGAGTAGGCATATTAAAGCAAGCAATTGGCCTATACCACTTGTGATGCGATTGTTGGTTATTTCATTTTATCTTTCTTTAGCCATGCTACTTCCTTGTGTTGTACTAGGTCTAGAACACTTGGTTAACCAGCAACAGTTTCATACATTGAACACTTATTCAACTTTGTTTAGTTGTTAATGATTTCTGCTCATTAGCCACCATATTGTGCCATTCAAGCTCTACCTTTCTCTTGAGCAGAATAGGTACCTTTGCAATCATCCCATGCTTCATTGGTTCATCTCACTGCCCACACCACCTGTTATGTCAGTAAGAACAGTTGTAAGAGGGTGGTAAGACACTTGAGTGAGAGAGATTGTTTTCCTTCCACCGTTCACACTGCCATTGTCTATTGTTGTTGATAAGGATAACATATTCATGTTGTCTTTTTCTTTTGTACTACTCAAAATGTCAGGAAATAATGTTGAAGATGAACTTGCTGAGTTGCATAACCATATGAACGATATGGCAGAGGTGTTCACCAAAAACAATGCAGCAACAGTGGAGTCATTGGCACACTTGACTCACCAACTTGATGACCTTGCTTTTCGGAAGGGTAATCTTGAGGCTCGGCTGCCTCTCGCTGGACATGAACAATGCTTGTGATGATATGGAAGATCATAACAATCAGCAATGACTTCCACTTTATCGTCGATATATGGGAGGTAATAATTATCGTAACAATTATAACCGTCCTCCTGATGATCCTTATGCTAAAGTGAAATTTACTACACCGTCTTTTTCTGGTGCTTATGATGTTGAGGCTTACCTGGATTGGGAAATGACAGTAGAGCAAAAATTTAATGCCCATCTTGTTCCTGAACAACATAGTGTTCATCAAGCCACTAGTAAGTTTAAGGACTTTGCTATCATATGGTGGAATGAACTTGTTAAAACTAGAACTGATCCTTCAACATGGGATAGATTAAAAGAAGCTATGCATGTTCGATTTGTTTCTCCTTCTTTTCAATGGGACCTTCGCAAAAATTGCAGCGCTTAGACCAAGGTAACATGTCCGCAGAGTAGTTTTCAAGAGTTACAAAAGGGTATGTTGCATTGTGGGGTAGTAGAGGACATGGATAATAAAATAGCTCATTTTTATGTGGGGGGGGGGGGGGGGGTTGACGTGTGAAATTCAAGACATTGTCGACTACAAGGAATATTATATTGTTAACAGATTGTTTCAGCTTGATATGTTAGCAGGAAAAAATTGCAGGGCTGCCAACAACAGCAACAACACATAAGGAGCAACTTCACGTCGCGTTCGACGCCTACACAACCCAAAACCGAACCATCTTCGACTTTTCGTGCAGCGACTACACCATCCAATGCCGGACAACGAAGTACACCTGGTCCTTCACCTTCTCACGTGCCGGAGGGCAACAAGACGACATCATCCAAGCCCTCGTCTTCCACTCCTTCTACGAGTCATACTTCCAACATTAAGTGTCACCGCTGCCAGGGACTTGCTCACATGATGAGAGATTTCCCGAGCAAACGAGCATACATAGCACGCGATGATGGCGGGTTCGATAGTACTTAAGATGTTGAAGATGAATATTCTCTTGCTACTAACGTTGCAGCGTGCTTTGAGCTCCAAAGTGGAGGCCGATGACAAGCTACAATGACACAACCTCTTCCACATATTTCTCATCATCAAGGACTGCCGTGTACACAATATAATTCATGGAGGTAGGTTCAATAACTTGGTGAACACGAACGTCGTCAAGAAACTTGGTTTGATAGCAAGAGTACACGCTCATCCATACCACATTCAACGGTTCAACAACGGCGGTAAGGTTAGGGTAACACAAACAGCAAGAATACATTTTTGAATCGGTTCTTACAATGGTTTTGCTGATTTTGATGTTGTGCCTATGGATGCTTGTTCTCTTTTATTGGGTCGTACATGGGAATTTGATACGGATTTTATTCATCATGATAGAACTAATAAATGTACTCTCATACATAAAGGAAAGAAAATCACTTTGCTTCCCATGACTCCTGATGAAATTGTACATTTCGAGAAGAGTAAATTTTTGATGTTAAAGCAACAAAACTAGAATTTGGAAAACAGCAAGTCATTAAGTTAAAATCACTTTCGTTGCTCACAACTAAATCTGACCTTGCTGATTTATTTGATGCTAAGGAGATGTGCTCTGTTTTAGTATGCAAAAAGGTCAAATTTTCACTTCATGAATTGTCTATTGCATTGCCCCCTGATGTTGCTAACCTTTTGCGTGAGTTTGATGATATGTTTCCACCTGAGATACCCCCTTGTTTACCGCCCATGAGAGGCATTAAACACAAGATTGATTTGATTCCAGGAGCAAGTTTGCCAAATCGTGCAGCATACAGGGCGAATCCAGGGGAGACTAAGGAAATTCAGCGACAAGTCCAAGATCTTTGTGATGGCGGGTACATTCGTGAAAGTCTTAGCCCTTGTTCCATTCCTGTCTTTTGATTCTTGAGAAAGATGGTATTTAGCGCATGTGTGTTGATTGTCGAGCGATTAATAACATCACCATTCGATATCATTATCCTATTCCTCGCTTAGATGACATGCTTGATGATTTGAGTGGTGCCATCATCTTCACAAAAATTTACTTGTGTAGTGATTACCACCAAATTAGAATGGCACTAGGAGATGAATGGAAAGCTGCATTTAAAACCATGTTTGGACTTTATGAGTGGTTAGTCATGCCTTTTGGTTTAACTAATGCACCTAGCACCTTTTGTGATTAATGAACGAGGTTTTACGTGCTTTCATTGGAAAATTTGTGCTGGTTTACTTTGATGATATCCTCATTTATAACAATTCATATGACGAACATCTTGATCATTTACGTATTGTTTTTGCTATTTTGAGAGATGAACACTTGTTTGGTAACCTTGAAAAGTGTGTCTTTTGCACCAATCGAGTCTTGTTTTTTGGCTATGTCATTTCCTCACGGGGAATTGAGATGGATGAGGCAAAAATTGAAGCGATCACTAGCTGGCCAGCTCCAACAACCGTCATGCAGGTGCGTAGTTTTCTTGGTCTTGCAGGTTCTTATTGTCGCTTTGTACGGGATTTCAGCACCATTGCAGCACCTCTACATGAGCTAACGAAGAAGGAAGTGCTGTTTTCATGGAGGGAATAGGAGCAACAAGCTTTTGATGCTCTTAAATTGAATCTTACACAAGCACCATTGCTACAACTTTCTGATTTTGACAGGACCATTGAGCTAGAATGTGATGCAGACAGCATTGGTATTGGAGGTGTTCTCATACAACAAGGTAAACCCGTTTCTTTTTTTAGTGAAAAAACTTCATGGTCCTTCTCTGAATTATTCTACGTACGATAAGGAGTTGTATGTCTTAGTGCGAGTATTACAAACTTGGCAACATTATCTTTGGTCTAAGGAGTTTGTCATACATTTCAATCATGAATCGTTGAAGTATCTTAAGTGTCAAACCAATCTAAATAAACAACATGCTAAATGGATTGACCTCAGAGATTCGTTTCCATACATCATTAAGCATAAGAAAGGGAAGGAAAATGTCATTGTTGATGCATTATCTAGACTTTATACCATGTTGTCCCAACTTGATCATAAAATCTTTGGGTTGAAAATAATAAAAGCAGTATATCCTACTAATTTGACTTCAAAGATGCTTTTCAAATTTGTAAAGAAGGAAGAACTTGGAATAAATATGTGCTGCGAGAGGGTCTCCTCTATCGTGCTAACAAGCTATGCGTTCCAGCTAGCTCCATTCGTCTATTACTTTTGCATGAAGCATATGGAGGAGGTTTGATGGAACATTTTGGAGTGAAGAAAATTGAGTACGTGCTGTCCACACACTTCTTTTGGCTGAAGATGAGGCATGATGTTTGTGAGATCTATGTGTGCTGAATACATTGACTTTGACAATAAAAGTTTTGAATGCTGCCGTAACATCTTTTTAGCAAGTTCCGACTCTAGCTCCAAGCTTTTGCAAGTTTCGAAAATAGGTCCGACTTTCTTTGTCTAGGTCCGACATGTTTTTGGATAGCTCCGGTGAGCTTTGTCTTTAGCTCCGACATGTCTTTAATATCCCGGGCATGTCTTTGTTAAGCTCCGATATGTTTTGCTAGGTCTGACTTATGTTGGTTAGCTCCGACATGTTTTTCTAGCTCTGGAACTAGGTTGTACTAGCTTTGGTAAGCTCCGGTGCTAGGTCCTACTAGCTTTGGTAAGCTCCAGCGCTAGGTCCCACTAACTTTGGTAAGCTCCGACTCAAGCTCCGGTTAACTTTGGCAAGATTCAGAGCTTGATTGCAATGTTCCTGCTTTTATTGTGAAATTTTTTGAACTTGCTTTACATTGTTGGAAAGATTGCTTAGTAGTCATTTTCTAAGTTTTTTATGCGTTTTGGTTGATATGGATGATATCATTTTTGCTATGCTTTGCAACATGCTTATGTGAGGTGCTCACGTAAGGTGTTGTGTTCCGGAACTGACGTGAGTCAAGTCGAGGACTCGTGCTCAGAAGTATTGGTTGTTTATTCATGTGCAGTTGTTCATTGAGTTCAAGACTTGGCTGGTGATGGGATCCATTGAACTAGTCTTAGGGAGAAGATGAGGTTCAACAACCAAGTTCGGGAGGAATTGTGGTTGAGTTGATCGGGAGGTTGCGCAGCATGTTTGAATCAAGAACAATGCATATGAAGGTATCGTGGACATCGTTGAAAGATGTTTGCATGTGTGCAAGGAGTGCATGGACGTGGCTGCATGTTTCCAAGGCATTATAAAGAGATGTAGACATAAAGAATTGGTCGGAAAGGTCCAACCGACTAGGTTATGGACTCAAGCTACGGTTGAGTCGTGTTTGACTCAAATATGGAAAGATTTGAGTTGGTTATGATAGGATTTCATGTGGGTCACGACTTTGAGTTGTTTTAGGAATGTGGGATACGTTACTAAGGTGTTTTGAAGTCTTAAGATTACTTCTATCTGCGTATAGAAGAGTCCTAAGCAGTTATGGAAAGTTTCGATTCATGAATTGAGTAGGATTAGAGTCTTAGTTGATATTGGGTTGGCCTAAGGGCTGGTTATATAAGCAAGGGAGGCCAGAGCTCATGGTAGACGACATTGGGGCTGTTCCTCTTGTGTTATATTGAATAAAATTCGTAGTTGAAAGGAACTTTTATGCCTTGTTCGTCCGACTTGTTCCAGACAAGTTTTTCTCGTTGAGTTTCTGCACAGCACTACCTTTCTTCGGTGGTTTTATCATAACTCGAGTTTACAAATCCAATTGACGTGGTTCTTTTTGGGTTGTCTTGAAAACTTGATTATCATCTTTGAAAATTTCCGGTCATTGGATTTGTGGTTTTTGATCTACACGAGTTTCTTTGTAGTATCAGATCTGTTTTTTACTTGGTAGGACAGATTGACCTTTGTTCATCTTTCAATCGTAACTTGAGTTTCTCTCGACGGATTTGAGTGATTCTTGTTGTGTCGTCTTTGTGACTTGATTCTCTCTGATATATATCACTTTCGTAATGGTGAAACACATTTATATTAGCCTCACACACGATTTCTTTAACAAATCGTTTTCTACAGAAGGGGTTGGGATTTAATTGTTTCCGCTGCGTAAGATTTTTAATCTACCATTCACCCCCCCTATGGTAGCTTTTAATGTGCTCTTCAATCCTACAATTGGTATCAGATCCACGGTGCTCTAATCTTTATGATTTGCACATGTTTTTGACTAATCATCATGGAGAAATACTCCTCCAAACCTTGTGTGTTTAGTGGTACTGATTTTCAGGTTTGGAAGGCATGTATGGAAGCTTTCATCCAGGCACAAGGCTTCGTAATATAGGAAAATGTGTACAAGCCTTACGAAGTGCCATCAAACGATCAAGTTACAGCTACAAATCTGAGAGATGTCGATAACAACAACAACGCTCGGAACTTGATCATACAAGGATTAACTCAAAACGACTTCGACCATGTTGCACACCTACGATCTGCATACGATGTGTGGAAAGCACTTTGCGACTACCACGAAGGATCCAACACGATCAAGGAGGTAAGGCAAGACATATTCAAGAAAGAATACATGTGCTTTGAGATGCAACCCGGTGAGTCTATTGATGATCTTTTTGCTCGCTTTAATAAAATTTTCAGCAACTTGCGTAGTGTCAATGTTAATTTTTTAGATGCTGAAGATGCTAGGCAATTGTTAAGTGCATTAGATATGTAAATTTGGGAGATGAAAGTCACATCTATTCGTGAATCTACTGTCATGAGTACACATACTTTAGATGTGCTTTATTCCAAGTTAAAAACTCATGAAATTGACATAATATCACGTAAGAACCCCATTAAGTCTCTTGCACTTGTTTCTCAACGTGATATGCCTAGCTCCTTCCAATGATCATCTTGCAATACTCTTGCTTTGTTGTCCTCACTAACCTTGGAGCAGATCGAGGAATTTCCAAAAGAGGAGTTAGCACTCATCTCTACTAGATTCTCGAAAGCATTGCAAAATGTGAGAACTAGAAGGAGAGAAAGCTCTGGACCTCAGCGCGATTTTGAATGTGGTAAGACAGGACACTTTCGTACAGAATGCCCTAATCTTTCAGGTCCTTCTACCCGTGAGGAAAAGCAGAACAAGGTCAAGACCACCTCTAGAAACTCCAACAAGAAAAAGAATGGTACTATAGGACACAAGATGATAAACAACTTCATCACCGCACTTCAATAACTTGGGTCAAGCAATGTGGACATTGGAAGTGACGAAGATGAAGATGATTTGGCAAACTTGTGCTTCATGGCGGGCAAATCAAGATCAAGTATGGAGGATGCAGAACACAACAGCGACAATGAAGAGTTATGTCCTACTTGCGAAGAAATGTGTGATGCTATTTCTCGTGCCACTATTATAGTTAAGAAAAAAGGACAAAAATCTTAGGGATAGTGCTGCTAAAATTGAATCACTAGAATCTGAAATCAACCGTTTAAAAACTCTAATTCCTAGTGATGATGCATGTCCCTCATGTGATTTAATATATGAACAATTGTCCTCATTAAGAATTGCGCACACCTCCACACTTGATAAACTTGAGTTTGAAATTGAAAAGAATAGAGAGCTTGCTGCACTTAATGATAAAAAACTGAAAGATGCTAGCTATTCTATAATTGATTTGCATTGTTCTACTTGTGATGATCTTGATAAGAAACTACAAGATGCTATGAATGAAATTTCTATATCGAACAATGCTTTACGTTCTCATGAAGTTAAATATTGTTCCAATTGCAAATTAAAAGGAAAAACTTCATGTAAAAATTGCCTTGATCTGTCCAATAAACTTGATGACATGCATAGGACATTAGATTGGTTTTGGGGATAAGAACCTAAACTTGCTGCTGAATTCTTCCAAGTCTTGCAATAATAAAACTGGTTTAGGTTTTGATTTTCATGCTCATTCTAGTGCACATCCACCTAAAGTTGTACGAACATTAGGAAGTGGTTTGATTCAAACAGTTCCTAAACAAAAAGAAGTGGTTTTCAAATATGCAAGAGTGTTGTCTCATTCGGTGTCAAATAAAAATGTTGGTTGCTCATTTAGACATGAACACAAAGTTAAATTTCATTGTACCTATTGTGGTAGAGATGGTCATTTCATAGATTTCTGTTATAGACTAGCTAAACAATAGAAAAAAGAAAGAATGATTGCTAGATCTCATAACTTTCATGCAAAATTTGCTGCACATGTTAAACTGAATGATAGGAACATGCAACTTGCTGTAATGAGTTAAAAACATGCAAAGTTTGCTCCCAAACCTACTGTTTTTCGTGCTACACATGTAACACCTCATAAGTCAGTAGTTGGGTACAAAAATCCTCAAACTTTGGCTCATAAACCTGCTGTTTTATCTCAACTTTTACGTGTTATTCCTGCTGGACGTCGTGTGACTCAGTACTGGATTCCTAAATGCCTTTTGACTAACCGCAGTATTGAGTCATCGACGTATTGTGCTTCTATGTAGGTTACACGCTTGAGGAAGGAGAACATTTAGATTGTGGATTGAGGTTGCTCATGCCACATAACCGGTAACAAAGAATGGTTCTCCTCCCTCTTTTGTATCACGTGTAGAGAATGTTAATTTTGCCGATAATTCTTCAACTCCTATAATTGTTAAGGGTTTGCTTAGAGTAAATAATCACTACACTTTGAAGGATGTGGCACTTGTTAAAAATTTGAAATACAACTTGCTTTCTTTTTCACAACTGCTAGATGAAAATCTAGAAATTATTTTCACTAAAAATTGCTGCAAAGTTGTAAATTCAAATAGTGAGCTTATTTTTAACATGAGAACAAAGAATTCTTGATGCATCCGTCCGATGGTGATGCATGGAAGGCGCTAGACCGTTTCAATCCAGAATTTTCTCGTGATGCGAGGAATGTTCGCATCGGATTAGTGACAGACGGATTCTCACCGTTCAGTACGAACGCCACACCATACTCCTGTTGGCCCGTCTTTGTCATTCCGTACTACCTGCCACCTGCTTTTTGTACAAAGAACGAGTTCATGTTTCTCAGCCTCATTGTACCTAGACCATATCATCCCGGGTCACCTCACAACGTGATGTTAAAACCGCTGATCGAAGAATTGAATGTCCTGTGGACAGGAGTCGAAGTGTACGACAGTTACAAGAAGCAGAAATTCAACCTTTGAGTTGCTTATTAGTGGTTCGTCCAGGATTTGCCGGCATACGACATGTTTTCCAGATGGAGCACTCATGGTCGTCTGACGTGTCCGATATGTGCTTCAGACACGGATTGCTTTCGACTAACTCATGGAGGCAAAATATCTTATTTCATGTCGCAGACATTGGATGCCCTCGAATCACATATTTAGGTAGCAGAGGCATGTCTTTCAAAAGAACACTGTTGTCACTAAAGGACCACCGAAGCGTCTCAACGGGTCAAAAATTTCTGATATGTTTGACAAACTGGTGCTTGATGAAGGTCGTCCTGGATATTTTGTAGGTTATGGAGAGGAACACAATTGGACTCACATATGTGGACTTTGGGAGCTACCATATGTGAAGTCGTTGATTCTAATGCACAACATTGATGTCATGCATTAGGAGTGTAACATGAGCGAATGTATCATAAGCACCTGCATGGATATGCCTGGCAAAACGAAATACAATTACAAAGCTAGACTAGATTTGGCAGACATTTGTCACCCTCCAACTCTTGAAATCTCTGAAAGTGGTGGGAAGCCACGTGCTTCTTTCTGTCTTCGATCAAAAGAAAAGAAAGAAGTTATGAAATGGATGAAAACTTTCAAATTCCCAGATGGTTACGCAGCTAGCCTGAAACGAGCCATAAATGTGAACACAGGAAACCTCACTGCGTTGAAGAGTCATGATTATCACATTATAATGGAAAGACTCTTACCTGTTATGTTTCAAGGCTATCTAGATGATACGGTGTGGAAGGTTTTAGCCGAGCTCAGCTATTTCTATAGACAGCTTTGTGCTAAAGAAATCAAGATCGGGATGATGGATAAGTTAGAGAAGGAGATACCCATACTTTTATGTGAGATGGAAAAAAATTTCCACCGGGTTTCTTCAATCCAATGCAACATATGCTTATCCATCTTCCATTTGAAGCTAAAGTTGGTGGTCCTGTGCAATACAGGTGGATGTATCACATTGAAAGAGCGCTACGATATCTGAAACCAATGGTTGGCAACAGGGCATGGGTGGAAGGGTGCATCGCTGAAGCATATGCTCTTAATGAAGTAGGATACATTTCAAGTGTCTACTTTGCGGAAGAAAACAATATCAATACTTCGGCGATGCGGTACAATGTGGACGAAACACCCCCTTTAAGCGACCTTTCCATTTTTCAAACGAGAGGCACCACCGTTGGTAGCTACACGACCTACGTGCTATCTGAACATGACAGGATTGTTGCTTTACTCTACATGTACGCAAATATAGAAGGCATGCAAGAATACTTTGAGTAAGTGTTTGTCCTACATTTATGCTATTCGACATATTTTGCTACACATGTATTCTAAAATATGTTTTTCACGTTCAGCGAGTTCCACATACAATGTTGGCCACATAGGCATCAACCTACGGCCAAACAAGTAGAAGGGATGAGAAAAGAAGGAATAAATGGGGGGCAGAGTTTCCTATCCTGGTTTTGAGATTATGTAATATTCTCTCGTCTTCTATGTATTATAAGTTACTATTATTAAAGAAGTATTATTTTAACTTATGATCATTTATGACAGTGTCGGATTCACAATGTCCATGAAGATTTGCGGCAGCTATCTTATGGATTTGTGAATGTTAGAAGCTATGGTCAATATGATGTAAATGGTTTCTGATTCTGTACAACTCATTTTGAAGCTCTTCGTCCTCTCGCGGCAACATCAAATTCCAGTGTTGTGACGAGAGCAATAGACACTCAAGGAAATTTAACTGATTATTATGGGATCATTAACAAAATCCTTGAATTTACTTTTACCGGAAATAAGACCCTTCGAGTTGTCTTCTTTGACTGTGACTGGTTTGATCACACTCATGGAACTCGAGAAAACCAATTTGGAATGGTGGAAGTGAATCATAAAGACTGACCACGAAGTTACGATACATTAGTTCTTGCACATCAAGTGGAACAAGTGTATTATCTACCTTATCCATGCACGAAGCTCAGTGCTTGGTGGGTGGTATATAAAGTGAATCGTCATGAGCGGTTATATACTCCTGCGGATGATGGTTACCATGATAGCGAAGACGTTGAAGAAGTGTACCAAGAAGAGTTGCCAGACACTTCTATCGTCGAGCTTGGTTCAGGACTCGATCAATTAGTTTGAGATGTTGAAGACGTTGAAGATGTAGAGGAAGATGATATGCGAAAACGGAAATTAGAACAGGCCACGATGGAAGATCGTTGGGCTTGTTTAAGGAGTAGGGCATGGGCACATGATAATGATGTTGATGAATTTTGAAAGTGATTACAAGTAATGTTTTCTTGAAGATAGTAACATGAAGTTTGTATATTTTATTTGCATATTTACTGATTATCTAATTAAAACAGGATGGCATCAAAGAAGGGTAAGAAGGTGTCGCCGACGAGGGGGTTCTACCCCTCTAGACCTGAGGACGCTTTTGTTGGTGCCTCGTCGACTGGGAGCAGACGCTCTCAGCTGCTAGGGCACGTTCTGAGCAGCTCTAGAGCTTCGTCATAGGTAAATTTCACTCGTTTTTGACAAATTCTTTAAATTATATTTCACATTAAACTTACTTATGTAATATTTGAATGTTGTAGTCCTCACCGGCTGACTTAGAGGTTGCGGCGCCAGCTGACCTTGGCTACTCTTTGGTGAGCCAGCCCTCGGCCAGCCAGCCCACAGCTGGCGAGCCTTCTGTTCCTGACCCTTTTGACTCAGCTGGTGACGAGCCTTCTGGGTCACCTGACGTAGCACCCCAGCAGACGTGGAGGATGAGGAGGACTCACTTTGTCAGTCCTCCACCGATCCTTTCACAGAGGATCGTGATTCGTCCGGTTGGAGACAGGTAATAAAAATTATAGTGTTCCACTCTGGTTTCTTTTGGTTACTTAAGTAATGAATCAATAAATATCTTACAGGGTTTGGGACAACACGTCTTTCACTGGTGAGAGACACCAAAGACTGGTGAACGGTGTCCTTGGGTCCTTAGTGCGTTTGCACTATCCCGTGGTCATCAACGGGGTGCCTGCTCTTTCGTAGGAGGACTATGCACGCGTCCATCACCAGGAGCACGACAACCTTCGGGAGGCCGTAAGGGCCGATTTTATGGTAAGTATGTTAAAAATAGTTTCTAAGTTTTAACTCTTGAACTCTTGTAATGAACATCTCTTCAATATATTCTTTATCACAGGCAAGGTTTACTTTAGAGGACCCGAACGACCCTCGTCTGGTTGAGGATGCGAGGAGAGTGTTTCACTACAATGCTGCCAAGGTGCTTCGACAAGCTTTGTCGAATGCTCGTATTCAAATTATTAATGAGCACTTGAAGGCGAACCAGGACCACGTGCTACACTTCTGGCAAGAGAGCGAGAGGCACCTGACGGAGGAGGAGTACGCGCAGGTACGTGGGGTGTAGTAAGTATTTTTTCTGATAATTTCCTTGATGGTATTTTTAACGACTTCCAACTATGTGCAGGGCCACGTGAGCTGGTTGCAGGGTTGGACCGATGCATTTCGGGCCCTTTGTCGCTACTGGGCTACTGATGAGTTTAAAGCTAAGTCTGAGAAGGCTCGAGAGTGCATAGGGGTCGAGGGAAAGAGCAGGCACGGCCAAGATAACCACTTGCATTTAGCTAAACGCATGGTAAGTGTATGTAACTTATGTTTATATATTCATAATATATTGTTCGTACTAACACGTATTGACAGGAGCGCGAGACGAGGGTGCTGCCGACCCCTGCTAAGATTTGGAAGAGAGGTCACAGGGACCCTTCTCAGCCTCAAGGGTGCAGTTAGGCTGCAGTCGAGTGATCGTTAAGTTTAGAAATCATTCATATTAAATATAACCATATGTATTGTTGAACTTACATGGTTTCCTTGTTTTGCAGGCTAAGTACGTGGAGGAGGCTAGGAAGATACACGGCGAAGATTTCGATTGAAAACATGAACCAATTGATCCTCAAGCTGCGTATGCAAGCGTAGGTGGAAAAGCACACAGAATGTAAGTTTATAAGTCATTTTATCATTTTCAATTCAAAGTATTCAAGAGATTTCAGTTTCATATTACTGACTCTCTTTTTTATAGTCTCGCCATATTCGACAAAGTTATCAACTCGAGGGCGGGGAGACCTGCGAGAGGTAGCTCCACGTAGGCTTCTTCGTTGGGCACGACAGGTCGTCACGTCTCGCAGGGGGACATTGAGATGCAGTCCCTCCAACAAACTGTAGAAGAGAACCTCAGGCGACAGGAGGAGGCGGAACACCAAAGGATCGCGATGGAGGCCACAATCCAAACCTAGGCAGCAGCATTGGCGCAGATGCGGGAAGCAATGGAGGTAACAAAATAAAAACTAAAGTTCTCATTAATTCAGCGTAAATGACTTAGGTAACATTTAATGTTTGTAATCACAGGTCATGGCTCAGGCGCAAGGTCTGGGGATCCAGCTACTGCCACTACCACCGGTCCTTCTAGGCGATTCTTCTTCTGCGGGTCAGGTAATTTTCTATGTCAACTTAACAATTCTAGTTTTAACTCAACTTAACCAAAATAAAGTGAGGAAATAGAGTGACGGTGAAAGATATATAGAGTGAGAGATGAAGTTAGAAGAGGGAGGAAGATAGTGAAATAAGGATTGAGATACAAGAGAGAGGAGATAATTAGATAGAAGAAAAAGATTGACATGGAAGAAAGAGAGATAGAAGAAAGAGTGAGAGATAGTTAGATAGAGTGGGAGAGGAATGATGAGAGGGAGGGAGATTGGAGATAGAAGGAGAGGAAGAGAGAGAGAAAGAGAGATGTAGATTGAGATAGAGGAAGGAAGATAGAGGGAAAATGATAGCAATAGAGAGATAGAGAGAGACGAATGAAAGAAGAGAGGAAGAGAGGGGATCTAGATGGAGATAGAGGGAGAGGGAGGGAGAGATGTTGATGTATTTATATTCTAACTCTAAGTTTCATAAATTGCAGGGATCTGCGATGGCTGCACAAACTCCGTTGCCGTCTCTACCGCCACTTGGAATGAGGCGCGACGATGACTTTGACTGTGGAGGTGGCTTCGGAGGTTGCTACGGAGGTCAGGCGGACGAGTGAGCCCTTGTTTGGTTTGTTGATGGTGATGCCATGTTTCGACGATGTGTTGGATGTGTTTTGAGACTAATATGATGTTTATGTGACTGTTTGTTATATATTGTCTGTTGTGTGATTCTAGCCATCGAGCTAGGTAGTATTTTCTGTTTTTAAAAAAAAAATTAAAAACTTATTTGCGACGGCTTTCTATACAGTACTGTCGCAAATAAGGTCTCAGGCCGTGGCAATTAAACCTCTGTTATTTGCGACGGCCAGACCGTCGCAATTAAGATCCTATTTGCGATAGCCAGGCCGTCGCAAATGGCCGCGTTGACCCCGCCGGGGGACAGCGTGAGACCCATCGGCTGACCTTATTTGCGACGGCCAGGCCATTGCAAGCAGGATCTTAATTGTGACGGCCAGACCGTTGCAACTAGCCCTGTGGGGCCCACTGGCCCCCTGGCAATAGTTTGCGACGGCTACGGCCGGCCGTCGCAAATAAGCTTATTTGCGACGTATTATTTGCGATGGCTAAAAGCCGTCGCAAATAAGAAAAACCGTCGCAAATAGCTTATTTTCGACGGTTTCTAGCTTATTTGCGACGGCTCTGGTCGTCGCAAATCGTCGAGATTCCTGTAGTGCAAAGAATCGTTTGTTATAATACATTTTCACAAGCGGTTTTCGGTGCCGCATGTGATAATTGATCATTTTTACAGGCGATTTTCAAAATCACATATGATAATGTGTTTACAGACGCATGTGAAAACGCTTTTTCTAGTAGTGCTCGACTTAGCGTCGTAGCCGCCTTTTGTCGCGCCCGGTCCCCCTCTCATGGTACGGGGCGTGTATGGTACCACCCATGGCATGGTCCATCGTGAGAAATTTGGAACCATGCTTTTAGGCACAGCTGCACGCCATGATATAACGCATATGATGGACCGTGCTTGGACCCATACGGCACGAAATCAAATACCACTAGTGATGTATAAACCAACACAACAATTCCCCGCTGTAACTGCATGTCCTCCAACATGATCTGGTTCAGGAGTTAATATGCAAAATTGCAAGGACACCGTCGAGCTACCACAACAGCAAAGATAGGGCTTTGTGCTACCGCCTTGGCTAATGTTAACGAGCATGCCATTCGTGGGTCACTAACAAACAATGCAGGAGACAATTTCCATACGGAAATAAGTGGAGATACAAATATTCTTCAAGTAATGCAAGCTTGCTGCATGCCTTCAGCTGCTCCATCGAATCTGGCTTTGAATTGATTACACTAAGATAATATCTTAGTTCAATCTAGTTGTTTTAACATTACAAAATAAAAATATAGAGGTTTAATTCAATTTGGAGGAGAACTGAGGCAGCTAGAAAAGCAAACAAAACATTTATTGATGATTGCAAAGTTAGCACAGTGCTATTTCGTCATCCGCATATGCCGCCACGCACCACGTACACTACAGGAATCGCGATAATAGACGATGGCTGGAAACCGTCGTCTATAAGGACGTTACCGTCGTCTATAAGCTATAGACGACGGTTTATGCTTATCGACGACGGTTCTTGGCCATCGACGACCATTCATAAACTTCTCGACGACGGTAACTGTCGTCTATAACCTTATTGACAACGGCCAGGATAAGCCGTCGTCGATAAGTGACTCCGTCCACGTGGCAGCGGGGGAAACTTATTGACAACGGTTTAAGGGACCTCGTCTATAATAACTTTATCGTTGACGGTATATCGTCCACCGTCGTCGATACTGGCAAGTTATCGGCGACGGGATTTTGAGAACCGTCGATGATAACTTGCCAGTATCGACGACGGTGGACGATATACCGTCATCGATAAGGTGTGCACTTTTAAAAAAAAAAACAGAAAATGTTGCACTGGCTTTGAGGCCAGCCCTGGCTCGATGGCAAGTTCACACAGGCATATAAAAACAGATAATATCATAGGCATATATATCACAATACAGAGATAATATGAAAACAAGCATTTAGCTTATTATACGTACAAAAGGTCTCCATCGAAACAGCCTTCCTATGTCTTGTATGATTACAAGATCTGATTACAAGAAATCGACCTGAAATGGACCCTTGCTTGAGAAATCCACCGATCTGATTACAAGACCTGAAAATGTAGCTAAACATAGTTATAAACATAGGAAAGATGAATATACAGTTTCAGCTCAATGTTTATACAGTGTTAGCTCAGACCTTCTAGTAAGCATATGTATAAACATAGACAAGGAGCAATTTTAAAAAGGAGAGAACGAAGCAGCTGCATGTTCAGGAGCAGCCGTATGTTCAGGTGAGATGTTCACTCGTTTAGCAGGTGTATATTTCAATGATGATGGTTGTGCAAGTGATGGGTATGATGATGCTCAGGACTGGGGCAGGAGGGAACCACAAACTATTTGCAGGCACATTGATCATGTTGATATGATGGGGCTCAACAGAACTACTCTTAGGTTAAGATACCTGATCAGTTGGCTAGTCACTTCACTGTTGCAAAAGTTTTCTCAGTCATACAAAAGTCTTCGTACAAAAAGCAGGTGGCAGGTTGTACGGAATGACAAAGACAGATCAACATGAGTATGCCGTGGCATTCGTACTGAACGGTGAGAATCCGTCTGTCGCTAATCCGATGCAAACATTCCTCGCATCACGAGAAAAGTCTGGATCAAAACGGTCTAGCGCCTTCCATGCATCACCGTCGGACGGATGCATCAAGAAATATTTGTTCTCACGTTTACCTTCTTTGTGTCATCTCATGTGTCTTGCGGTTCTTTTTGAAAGAACCATAAGAAACATCCGCTTCAACCGAGGTGTCACAGGCAAGTAACGAAGCTGCTTATGTGCGACATCTGTCATCACATTATCGCCATCGTCATTAACAACTTCGATGTACCTCGACTTACCATATTTCAAGCACATCTTCTCATTGGCGTGCTCTTTCCAGAATAGAATGCAGTTGTCTGGGCACACATCGATTTTCTCATACTTCATACCGAGACCAGATATCTTGATCTTTGACTGATACATATCTGGTGGCGCTTTGTGAGGTTGTGGAAGGATATCGCACATCAATTTCATGAGATCATTGTAGCAGTTGATGGAAAAAAAGTACTTGGACTTAATTTCCATAAATCTGGTCAAGAAAGCAAGTACGGTCACAGCTGTGTGTTCATGCAACGGCTCTTGTGATTTCTTCAGCTCCTCGAAGAACTTCTCTGCCTCATTTGTAAGAGGATCCTCCGCTTCCAGAGCTTCTAGCATCTCATCTATCCTATCAACCTCTGTTATATCATCATCCTCATCCACTTCGGCTATGACTCGAGAATTAGTCTCGCCGTGAAAGGTCCACACTTCATAATGTAGAGTGAAACCGTTTCGACATAAGTGAAATGAAAGCTCCAATCTTCTCAAAAACTTGGTGTTCCGGCATTTTGTACATGGGCACCGCACCATATCTTCCGTTGACAACGAAAATGCTCGATCCAAAAATTGATCTAACTTGATAAACCACTCATCGGAGTGACCACCAGTTCTGCTCTTCCAGCCAGTATACATCCAACTGCGGTCTTCACCCATGTTTGGCTCTGCAGTTTAACGCGAAAGAAATTGTCGTTAATGTATTGTTGTGTTATGTCACGGCCCTACAACCTAGGCAGATAGATCCTAAACCCACCCAAGAGTGACCGAGTGGAGCGTGCTCATGACGAGACACGTGATCCGGATTCGAACGAAATTTCGGCAGCATAACCCCGTTGTTCTCCACTGCACGCCCAAAAATGGTGCAGCAGAGAACAACAGGGTTACGCACCGAAATCTCGTCCAAATCCGGATCCGCGTCTCGTCACAAGCCACGCCCCCCCCCCCCCCCCCCCCCCGTCACTCCGAGGCTGTCCAAAAAGGGACAATTCCGAACCTGCACATCTCACATACCAATGGCATGTCGGACGTGCCGATCCGAAACGGGTAATACATTGATATAGGTTACGTTGCTCATTTTCATTTTCAGATCATTTAAGAGAGAGGGAAGAACTAGAGAAAGAGTGAGAGGAAAGTTGCTCTTAGATGAAAATTCCACATCCATTTCCACCATCCACGCAATCGCGGGTCATTGACGTCCTTACCAACCCATTCGCTTCCATGCTTCCATGTCGCCTTGACGCATACGGTATCACTACTATGGTCTATACAGCACAATCACACTTATTGTGTGTCGTGCCCTTCCGGGTTGGTCCGAGCCGGACCAAAACCCCTTTATTTACATATATTAAGTAGTCACTCAGAAACATTAAATATCAATAAACAATAAGCACCAATAAAAAAAATAAATATCAAACAATAGACAATATGTTATATGAGCATGTGTATGATCATTGTCAATGAAGTAGCAATGAAGCAGGATCATCTAAACATAATTAGCAATGTATGATCATATATGAGCACGTATATGAGCACGCACAATTTAAAACATTGCATCATCTAAACATAACTAGCAATAAAGTAGGATCATCTAAACATTACCACACTGCATCATATAAACATTGCATCATCTAAACATTGCATCATCTAATCATTCCGTCATTCAAACGTCCATCATGCATTACCAAACAAAACTTGAAAATTTAACTATTGCATCAAACATCCATCATCTAAACATTGCATCATCGTCACATTCCATCATTCAAACGCATTCCCATACCTAGTCGGCGGAGGCGTTGAGGGACGGCGGCGTTGGAGGAGGTGGAGGAGACGGCGTTTAGGCAAAGTACGGGGAGGAGGCACGGCATCATCGTCACAGGGACGGCGCCTCGTCCCTCACCCTAAGCGTTTTTTGAGTCCTCTTGAGCTCCTCTCAAAGACTCTGGAGCTCCAGATCTCGGATCGCACGGCTCCTACTGGACATGCCCTGATGCGATGAAGAAGTCCTCGAGGAAGCACGCGTCTGCCTCGAATCAACCACTCTATCGAATATGGCTAACCTGCACAACGAAGCAAGACTATTAAATTTTTATATCTCGAAGATGGTAACAGTAAATTAAAAATAACAAAGGTCACCGTCCGTGAGTTTCCCACCACCACTTGCATACGCGGCTTCGGGAAAGATTGGCGCGCTCTGCCAATTGAACTCTTCGCCTCGAATCCTCCGCGCCTCCTCCCCGTACTTTGCCTAAAAATACAAAAAAATAATGTCATTAGAACTATTAATGAGAATTCAATTATGTTTAAAAAATAACTCACCAAATTTCGTGTCGCCGTCTGAGAAGACAGCTGGTCAGGCTGCGACGGGTCACTTCCCACGTGACCCCTCTTCCACACCTCGGTAGGTGTCGGCTGCTGACTGCTCTCGTACTCCTATTGATACATGTTAGCACAATGAAGATTATAAAATTACTTAATAGAATGTGAGTAGCACTTACCATCCATTTAGCGAGGCATACGTAGCCGTCCCTACCCAAGCGATGTTTTCCATCCATCCCTCTACTCTCTCGACGGGTTTTAGAAAGCACCTGGAAGCCCTCGCTCGCCCAAAGAGCACACAGGACACAGTACGCGTCCGGGCGGCTGACAGGCCATGCTACGCTAACCTGCAAAAATTTATTATTGAATGAAAATATTGATCATATTTAGATAATGAAGCAAAGTAAACTAAAAACTTTACCTCTGCATACTGCGCCTCCGTCAAGTATGTGTCAGACAAGTCCTTCCCGGCTCACGCTCGTTTGGATGCAACTTGAAGTACTCGTTCGTAGCTTTAGTGCGAGCCGACAATACTGATGGTGTCATGATCTTCCTAGCATAATTATGGAAGACGAGACG
This sequence comes from Tuctoria greenei, assembly GCA_036927565.1. Classification (NCBI taxonomy): domain Eukaryota; kingdom Viridiplantae; phylum Streptophyta; class Magnoliopsida; order Poales; family Poaceae; genus Tuctoria; species Tuctoria greenei. Next base: position 125,838,804 of record JAYESD010000006.1, read on the forward strand.
AGCGTGATCCGTCTGCTCGACCTCGTTCTCCAAACGATATTGTGCCTGAAAAAATATACAAGTAAATGTATATAACTTATATTAGATTTGTATTACACAAGTATTGTTCATTTTTACCATGAAGTCGTGTCAAACAGCCACCTAGTGGTTGCCGTAAATAACGTCCTAGGCCCTATAGTAGTCACCCCAAGACGTAGCAGCATGTCTGTTCCCTACACCGGGGTAGTTTAAACGGACTAGACGGCCCAGGACACCGTTCATCGGCCCGTGGCGTCCGACCCGTGAACGAAGCATCCTCCCAAGTCTTGATACATGATTCTCAATTAGTATATATGTATATATATATATATATATATAAGTCTAAAAGTATCTAAATTGAATTGTATTTACTTAACTATCGCCAATCGGACGAATAAAGATCCGATTGTGGGTTTGCAGCAGCTGGAGGAGGAGCCACGCAGTGGCTCCTCCTAGTCCGCCGCTATGGAACAGGCTCAGAGGTAGGGTCACCCGACTGCACTGGCTCCGAAGAAGGAGGATCCAAAGCAGAGGCACCAGAGAAGAAGGCACCGAAGGAGGCACACTAGTCTGTGTCTTCAGAAATAGAGCCGTCCTGACTCTATTTCTGAAGATTCATATTATAGAATAAAGTATTACTTATATCATTTATGTAATTAAATGTTCTTTGCCTGTCGTGACCGTTGTCGTGACGACTCCGGTAGATGGCTCACCAACTGAGCCCATCTACCCCCGCTAAGCTGAGTGTCATGGAAGACCTCCTCTATTCTCATGATTGTCGGTGACAGAAAACTCCGCGCTCCTACCCCTTTTCGTCTGCTGCTGCTCGACGACATCTTGTTTAAAGGAAAATTAGCTAATGAATTTAATGGAAAGTATATAAAAGAAAAGAAGATATGAAAGAAATTTTACTTATACTTAATTTTAAAATCCATCAGCATCGCGATGTATTCTACTACGTAAACTGGACCATCGATCTTCTGTCGTGGTAGTTACCCGTTTTCATTTTTGTCTTCGCATCTCACTAGTCTCTATGTCTTATGCATCTCCAACTAAGTCATCGAGTCATAAATCAGGCTCGACGACATAAGAGCCCGACAACTCTTTTTCTTGGAAAACAACATCAACCTCATCATCAAGGTATCCAGCATCGTCTGGTGTATATAACCGCTCACAAGGATTCACCTTGTGTACAACCCACCAAGCTTTAAGCTTTTTGCATGGATAATGTAGATAATACACTTACTCGACTTGGTGTGCAAGGACGACGGTGTCGCAGCCTCGTAGCCGGTCCTTGTGTTTGACTTCTACCATGCCAAATTAGTTTTGTCGAGTTCCATTATTAGGATCAAACCAATCGCAGCCAAAGAAGACTACATTAAGGACCTTATTCCCTGCAAATCTGAATTCAAGAATGTTTTTAAGGATCCCATAATAATTAATTTCACGTTCTTGGTCGTCAATCGCTCTATTCACAACTTCGGTGTTACATGTTGCTCTGAAAGGACGTTGCGCTTCAAATTCAGTTGAACGAAATATCGACCGTAGCTTCAAGCCCACTGACGTCGTATCGACCGTAGCTTTTAATTTTAATGGATCCGTAAGACAGTTGTTGTAATTCTTCATGGACGCTGACTTGTTTTTTGCACTGTGCATGAAATCAGGATAGGAATTTAAGCCCTCCATGTACTCCTTAATATCACATCGATTGTATTTGTCTGCTCGTAGATTGCTGCTTAGATTTCCAATTTTGTTGATCGAACTCACTAAATAAGGAAAAACAGAATGATTAGCATAAATGTATAACATAACACGCTAATTATTATAGATGTTGAACAAACTCATACTAAAAATATTTGTCCATCCCCTCGATATTAGCGTACATGTACATCAAAGCAGCCATATTTTCATCTGGTTCAACATCGTAGCTCGTGCCACTACCAACAACGGTGCCTCTCGTTTTAAAAATGGAGACGCTGCTACAAGGGGGTGCTTCATCCATATTTTACAGCAATGTAGAAACATTAACGTTGTGTTCTTCTGCAAAATAGACGCTTGAAAAGTATCCTATCTCCTGAATGGCGTATGCTTCAGTGATGCATCCTTCAACCCTTGTCCGATTGTGAACCATTGGTTTAAGACACCTAAGTGCTCTTTCAATGTGATACATCTACCTTTATTGCACAGGGCCACCAACTTTAGCTTCATATGGAAGATGGATTAGGAGATGTTGCATTGGATTGAAGAACCCTGGAGGGAAAACTCTTTCCATCTTACATAAAAGCACTTGTATCTCCTTTTCCAAGTTATACATCATCTCGGCTGTGATTTCTTTAGCACAAAGCTGTCTATAAAAGTAGCTAAGCTCGGCTAACATATTCCACACCGCATCGTCAATGTAGCCCCAAAATATAACCAGCAGAAGTCTTTCCATGACTATGTGATAATCATGACTTTTCAAACCTTTGAGATTTCTAGTCTTAACATTTATGGCTCGTCTCAGGCTAGCAGCATAACCATCTGGGAATTTCAATGTTTTCAACCATTCGAATACTTCTTTCTTTTCTTTTGGTCGAAGACAGAAAGAAGCACGTGGTTTGCCACCAGATTCGGTTAGCTCAAGAGTTGGACATTTACAAACCTTTGCCAAATCCTTACAAGCCTTTATATTATATTTTATTCTGCCCGTCAGATCGAAGCATGTGCTTATGATGCATTCACCCATGTTACGTTCCTGGTGCATGACATCAATGTTATCCATTAGGACTAAGGACTTCACATATGGTAGCTCCCATAGTGCACATATATGAGTCCAATTGTGATCCTCTCCGTAACCAACAAAATATCCAGGATGACCTTCATCTGCCACTAAGTTGTTTAATTGTCCAGCAATCTCCGACCCGCTGAGATGTTGCGGTGGTCCTTTTTTGACAATGGTGTCCTTCTTGAAGGCATCTTTCTGTTGCCTAAATACGTGATTGGGCGCTAACCAACGTTTGTGGCTATCGAAGTAGCAAATCCTGCCACCATGATTTAAATGAAAACATTTTGTATCTGAAGCACATATCGGACATGTCAAACGGCCATGAGTGCTCCAGCCAGAAACCATGTCGTAAGCTGGAAAATCATGGACAAGCCACAAGTATGCAGCTCGAAGGTTGAATTTCTGTTTTTTGTAACAGTCATACACTTTGATTTCTGTCCATAACATTTTCAACTCTTCAATCAACGGCTTCAACATCACATTCAGTCGTGAACCAGGATGATCCGGTCCAGGTAGAATAAGTCAAAGAAACATGAACTCATACTTCATACAAATAGATGGTGGTAAGTTGTACGGAATTGCGAACACGGGCCAACAAGAGTATGGTGTTGCGTTTGTACCGAATGGTGAGAAGCCATCTGTCACCAACGCGATGCGAATATTTCTTGCGTCATTGGCGAAATCTGGATCGAAATGGGCAAGCGCTTTCCATGCCTAACCGTCAAACGGGTGCATTATCATTTCGTCATTCTCACATCGACCTTTTTTGTGCCACTTCATGTGTCTGGCTGTTTTTTTTAGAGAAACAAGCACTTCAACCTAGGTGTAACAGACAAGTAGCGAAGCTGCTTCGGTGCGACTTCAGTCATTACTTTTGTACTGTTGACATTAAAAACATCGACAAATCTCGATTTATCACATTTTAAACACTTGTTCTCGGTGGCATGCTCTTTCTAGAAAAGAATGCAGTTGTCTGGGCACATATCAATCTTCTCATAGTCCATACCAAGCCCAGAAATCAATTTCTTAGAATGATATATATCTTTAGGCAATTTATGATTCTGTGGAAGGACATCGCTAATCAATTTGATGAGATCATTGTAGAAGTTATTGAAGAAGGAATACTTAGACTTAAATTCCATAAATCTAATCAAGAAACTGAGGATTGTCACTATGGTGTGTTCATGCAACGGCTGTTCAGAAGCTTTGACAAGCTTGAAGAACTCTTTAACCTCCATTGTAGGAGGATCCTCCGTCAGTTCAGGATTTATGGCTTCAAGCATCTCGTCCATCCTATCGACCCCAGTGTTGTCATCCTCATCTCGATCTTCTACACTTGAGAAGGTGTCTCACCATGAAAATGTCCACAACTCATAATGTTGCATGAAATTGTTTCCACACAAGTGATACATCAACGTCACTTTGTCGAAACACTTTGCATTCTTACATTTGATACATGAGCACTGCACCTTGCTGTTGTTTGACAACCAGAAAGCTCGTTCTATGAAAGCATTCATCTTGGTGAACCACTCCTCTGAGTGCCTTCCATTCTTTTTCCAACTAGTATACATCCAAGTGCGATCTTTAGCCATGTTTTAGAGTATACCTTCAAAGCAGACAAATCATTGTAAGTTTCATTGTTATGTCATTTCACGGTCCTACAACTAGGCAGATAGGTCCTAAACCCACCCAAGAGTGGCTGAGCAGAGCGTGCTCATGACGAGACGCGCGGTCCGGATCCGGACGAAATTTGGGCAACATAACGCCACCTATTTAACACTGCACCCCCCTATCTGGTGCGGTTTTTAAAGTAAAAAAGGGGCCTATACGGTTATAGCAGTCATACGGTGATGAGCACGGTCTCGTTGCTATTCGCCAACATGACGAGCACGGTCGGCGCAAGGTCACCGAGAAAGGAGCCGAGTGAGGGAGAGAGAGAGAAAGGGAGACGGGGATGAGGTGAGAGGGAAAGGTAGACGGAGAGAGAGACATAGAGGGAGATGAGGAGAGAGGGAGAGAGAGAGGAGCGAGAGTAAATAAAGAAGAAAGGATCCATGGCCACTACCTTTAACCCCATCGACGCCTATTCATAAGGCCAGGGCCAACTGGATCACCCTGTTTTGATTGATGCTCTACGGCGTCGCCTAGGCCGCGACACCCTCTTCGCCGACATGCTCTCCGTGAAGGAGTTCCCCAAGAAGCTCCTCCTCGAGAACCTCCCCAGTAACTTGGACATCATCTGCACACAGTCCATGTTTGGCCCGGAGTCAGCGCGCGATGGTTGGGCCGGCCTCCCCTTCGTGTTCGACAGGGTCTGCGTCGGCGACAACTGCGCCGTGCACCGTTCCCGTGCCAAGGCATTCCTTGGCTTGTTCCCGCAGGAGGGGTGTCGGATGGTGGAGATGCCTGCACTGAGCACGACGAGCACTCCGCCGAGACGCAGTTCCTGACCCACACGGTCGGGCGGATGCTGCCGCTGTTGGAGCTCAAGCCGACACCCATCAGCACCAAGGGCTACGACACGCTGTTGTGGCTCGTCGACAACACCTGCAGCGACAACTTCAACCTCTACAACGGCCTCTTAATGTACAAGGAACACCACCGAGTTGCTTCACTGCCTCGAGTGGGCCATGGACTCTGTCAAGAAGAGGCTCTTTGACAGCCTCAACGACATGCTCTGGAACCAGCTCTTCCACTTGGACGACTTGCCAGATCCCACCGCTGCAGTGCCTGCGCCTGCGCTGGTGGTGGATGACGACGGGCCAACAACTTCAACAGTTAATGACGACGATGATCTAGACACTGATGAATAAGACAGTAACTGATCGACAAACATGTTCTAGCATGTCCATCTCTTGTCGTGGTGGCGCCCTTCGCCCGATGCCTCCCTTTGCCCGACCACGCCGCCATCGACCTAGCTGGCTGGTGCCGCCTTGGCCATCTTCCCTCCTCCCGTCGGGGGAGGGGCGGCACAGGGGAGGGCCGACGCAGGGGAGGTGGTGGCGGCGAGGGCGGCGCTGGGAGGGGGCGGTGCAGGGAGGGGGCAGCGCAGGGGAGGGGGAGGCGCAACTGGGGAGGGGGTGGCAGCAAGGGCAGCGTAGGGGAGGGGCGGTGGCGAGGGCGGCGCAGGGGAGGGGCGGCGACGCGGGGAAGGGGAGGGGCAACGAGGGCGGCGCAGGGGAGGGGGTAGGGGGCGGTGGCCTGGGCGGTGCAGGGGAGGTGGTGGCGGCGAGGGCGGCGCAAGGAGGGGGCAGCGCAGGGGAGGGAGCAGCGCAAGGCAGGGGACGGTGGCGAGGGCGGCGCAGGGGAGGTGTGGTGGCAAGGGCGGCACAGGGGAGGGGAGAGGGCGGCGGCGCAGGAAAGAGGAGGGGCAACGGGAGGGAGGGGGCGATGGGGAGAGGCGGCGGCGTACTTGGGAGGCGGAGAGCGGCGGCGGCGACGACGACCTTCGACAGCGGCGCGTGCGGCGGCGGTGGAGGCGGGGGCGCGGTGGCGGTGTCGTAGACGCGTGCGGCGGTGTGGAGACAGACGGGAATTGGCGGGCACGCGGGGTATAGGGAAAATTTGTTATCGACGACGGTGTAGGTCAATCGTCGTCGATTAGGTGCTATGGACGACGGTGAATTTGGATCGTCGTCGATAACTGCTCGGGTGGGCCTGGTTTCGGCCCATACTGATGACGGGCCATTATTGACGACGGTTGATCGTCATCTATAAATAATGGACGACGGTGTTGAGCCAACCGTCGTCGATAATGGGCTTATTGACGACGGCTGGATTTAGCCGGCGTCAATTAATTAAGAAACAACGGGGCCGTCGTCAATTATTTTGACCGTCATCTACTGTCGCGTTTCCTGTAGTGGTAGTAGTATATATTACTTTCTATTCCAAATTACTCATCACTCTTTAGTCTTTTTGAACTAGAGACTGATAAGTAACTTGAGACGTAGAGTACTTGTCAGTGGATCATTACGAGTAGCAGTAGTTATTTGTCCGGCCGGCACAAGCTAGTACTGTTTTCCTCATTACTGAACTTTCCATGGGAACATGCCCGGTCCCGTCGGATCTTTATTATGGTACCTTCATTAATTAATAAGTTTAGCCTTTATTATTTGTGGACCTTTACTTAATATAGTAGATTACACGGGCCTGAGCTGTGATCATTATCGCGGCCCGTCCGTTTCATTTCCTCCACATGAACTCGTCTACACGGCCGGCCGAGCCTGCTGGTTGGGAGTAATTATCACTAGGTGTACTGCTGGCTGCTGCATGTAACAGGTGATGCGTAGTTGAGTTGTACCCTCTACCCCCAGAGTCAATGCGTGTACCCATCTACAGCGGGGCTAGTTGAGTTGTCTTTCTGTCATGAAACGAAGGTGTGTTCATGGCTACGATTTGTCGACGCTGTTTTGAGAGACACACTAACAGAAAGTTAATGATTTGATGTCTTCGCAGCCCCGATTTTCAGCAATGATATCCGTACACGTCTACTCGTCTATCCGATTTTCAGCAATGATATCAGCACTAATATTATTGTTTAAGTATATTCGTCTACTCTATATTTTGCTCTAAAGTCTAATGGAAATCTCATCATACTCTATATTTTTCTCTAAAATCTAATTGACTTCCTCTATACTCTCTGAAAACTTCCACTTCCAGTAAACTTTTCATTACAGTCACTATAGGAATCCCGACGATTTGCGACGGCCATGGCCGTCGCAAATAAGATATTTGCGACGGCTTTCTTTATTGGCCGTCGCAAATAAGCTATTTGCGACGGCTTTCTTTATTTGCGACGGTTTTTGGCCGTCGCAAATAAGTCGTCGCAATTAAGCTTATTTCCAACGGCTACCGTCGCAAATAAGCTTAATTGCGACGGCTAGGAGCGGCCGTCGCAAGTTTTTGCCGCGGGCCGGTGGGCCCTGCAACATTATTTGTGACGGCCGGACCGTTGCAATTAAAGCTTATATGCTACGGCCAGGCTGTCGCAATTAAGTGCCTCTATTTGCGACGGCCGGGCCATTGCAAATAAGTTCAGTGGGCAGGGCCCACGTTTCCTCCTCCGGGACCCACGCCGCTATTTGCGACGGCCCAGCCGTCGCAATTAAACCTTATCTGCGACGGCCAGGCCGTCGCAAATAGCAGTGGCTTAATTGCGACGGCCTGTAACTTTATTTGCGACGGTACTGTATAAAAAGCCGTCGCAAATAAGGTTTTTTATTTTTTTAAAAAAAACAGAAAATACTACCCGGCTCGATGGCCAGAATCACAGAACAGATACAATACACATAGTATATACACACACAAACATCATCTCAATCACAAACTAATAAGTTCCGATACATCTCACATCATCATCAACAAAGCAAACAAAAGGGCTCACTCGCCCATCTGACCTCCGTAGCCACCTCCAAAATTGAAGTCGTCGCCGCGCCTCATTCCAGGCGGCGGTAGCGACGGCGACAGTGTTTGTGCAGCCGTCGCGGATCCTTGCAATTAATGAAACTTAGAGTTAGAATATAAATACATCAACATCTCTCTCCCTCTCTTCCTCTCCCTCTATCTTCATCTAGATCCACCTCTCTTCCTCTCTCTTTTCATTTCTCTCTTTGTCTCTCACTCTATCTTTCTCTCTCACTCTATCTCTCTATTGCTATCATTTTCCCTCTATCTTCCTCCCTCTATCTCCATCTACATCTCCCTCCCTCTATCTTCCCCTCTCTCTATATACATCTACATCTTACTCTCTCTCTTCATTCCCATCCTACTCTATCTAACTATCTTTCACTCTTTCTTTTGTCTCTCTTTCTTCTATCTCTATCTTTCTTCTATCTCAATCATTTTCTTCTATCTAACTATCTCTCTCTTTCATCTATCTCAATCTTATTACGCTAGAGAAGAAGGATTACATAGAAACTTACCTGGCCCGCTAAAGAAGGATCGTCTGGAAGGACCGGTGGTAGTACCAGTAGCTGGATTCCCACACCTTGCGCCCGAGCCATGGCCTGTCATTGCAAACATTAAATGCTACCTATTAGTAAGTCATTTACGTTGAATTAATGAGAACTTTAGTTTTTATTTTGTTACCTCCATTGCTTCCCGCATCTGCGCCATCCAGGCTGCCTCGGTTTGGATCGTGGCCTCCATCGCGATCCTTTAGCGTTTCGCCTCCCTCCTTTCCTCCTCATGTCGCCTTTGGTTTTCTTCTACAGTTTCTCGGAGGGGCTGCATCTCAATGTCCCTCTGCGATACGCGGTGACCTGCCGTGCCCACCGACGAAGCCTACGTGGAGCTGCCTCTCGCAGGTCTCCCCGCCCTCGAGTCGACAACTCCGTCGAATACGGCGAGCCTATAAAAAAGAGATTCAGTAATATGAAATTAAAATATCTTGAATACTTTGAATTGAAAACGATAAAATGACTTGTAAACTCACCTTCCGTGTGCTTTTCCACCACTGCTTGCATACGCGGCTTGAGGATCGATCGGTTGACGTTCCCAATCGAAATCCTCGCCATGTATCTTCCTAGCCTCCTCCCCGTACTTAGCCTGCAAAATAAGAAAACCATGTAAGTTCAACAATCTATATAGTTATATTTAATATGAATGATTTCTAAACTTACCAACCGCTCGGCTGCAGCCTGACTGCACCCCGTCGGCTGAGAAGGGTCCATGTGACCTCTCTTCCAGACCTCAGCAGCGGTGGGCGGCACCCCGTCTTGCGCTCCTGTCAATACGTGTTAGTACGAACAATATATTATGAATATATAAACATAAGTTATACACACTTACCATGCGTTTAGCTAAACGCAAGTGGTTATCTTGCCCGTGCCTGCTCTTCCCCTCGACCCCCCTGCAGTCTCGAGCCTTCTCGGACTTAGCTTTAAACTCATCACTAGCTCAGTAGCGACAAAGGGCCTGAAATGCATCGGTCTGACCCTGCAACCAGCTCATGTGGCCCTGCACATAGTTGGAAGTCGTTAAAAATACCATCGAGGAAATTATCAAAAAAATACTTACTACACTCCACGTACCTGCGTGTACTCCTCCTCCGTCAGGTGCATCTCGCTCGCTTGCCGGAAGTGTAGCACGGGCTGCTGGTTTGCCTTCAAATGCTCATTAACAGGTTGAACGCGGGTGTTCGACAAAGCTTGTCGAAGCGCCTTGGCAGCGTTGTAGTGAAACACTCGCCTCGCATCCTCAAACTGGCGAGGGTCGTTCGGGTCCTCTAAAGTATATCTTGCATGCGATAAAGAATATATTGAAGAGATGTTCACTAAAAGAGTTTAAGAGTTTAAACTTACAAACTTTTTTAATATACTTACCATAAAATCAGCCCATACGGCCTCCTGAAGGTTGCCATGCTCCTGGTGATGGACGCGTGCGTAGTCCCCCCACGAAAGAGCAAGCACCCCGTCGATGACCCCGGGATAGTGCAAACGCACTATGGACCCGAGGACACCGTTCACCAGTCTGTGGTGTCTCTCACCGGTGAAAGACGTGTCGTCCCAAACCCTGTAAGATATTTATTCATTCATTACTTAAGTAATCAAAAGAAACTAAAATTGAACACTATAATTTTTATTACCTGTCTCCGACTGAACGAATCACGATCATCTGTGAAGGGATCGCGGGAGGACTGACAAAGTGAGTCCTCCTCATCCTCCGCGTCTGCTGGGGCGCCACGTCAGGTGACCCAGACGGCTCCTCACCAGCCGAGTCAAAGGTCTCAGGAACAAACTCATCGCCAGCCGGGGGCTGGCTGGCTGAGGGCTGGCTCGTCGAGGGCTGGCACGCCGAGGGCTGGCTCACCGAAGGCGCCACAACCACTGAGTCAGCCGGTGAGGACTACAACATTCAAATGATTCATAAGTAATTTTAATGTGAAATTGAATTTAAAGAATTTGTCAAAAACGAGTGACATTTACCTATGACGAAGCTCTAGAGTTGGTATGAACGTGCCCTGGGAGCTGAGAGCGTCTGCTGCCAGTCGATGAGGCACCAATGAAAGCGTCCTCGGGTCTAGAGGGGTAGAACCCCCTCGTCGACGGCACCTTCTTACCCTTCTTTTACGCCATCCTGTTGTAATTAGATAATTAGTAAATATGCAAATAAAATATAAAATTCATGTTACTATCTTCAAGAAAACATTACTTGTAGTCACTTTCAAAATTCATCAACATCATTGTCATGTGCATGTGCCCTACTCCTTAAACCAGCCCAACGATCTTCCACCGTGGCTTGTTCTAATTTTCGTTTTCGCGTATCATCTACCTCTACATCTTCAACGTCTTCAACATCTCCAACTAATTGATCGAGTCCTGCACCAAGCTCGACGATAAAAGTGTCTGGCAACTCTTCTTCTTGTTACACTTCTTCAACGTCTTCGCTATCATGGTAACCATCATCCCCAGGAGTATATAGCCGCTCACGAGGATTCACCTTATATACCACCCACCAAGCACTGAGCTTCGTGCATGTATAAGGTAGATAATACACTTGTTCAACTTGATGCGCAAGAACAAATGTATCGTAACCTCGTAGTCGGTCCTTATGTTTCACTTCCACCATTCCAAATTGGTTTTCTCGAGTTCCATGAGTACGATCAAACCAGTCACAGTCAAAGAAGACAACTCGAAGGGTCTTATTTCTGGTAAAAGTAAATTCAAGGATTTTGTTAATGATCCCATAATAATCGGTTAAATTCCATTGAGTCTCCATTGCTCTCGTCACAACACCGGAATTTGATGTTGCCGCGAGAGGAAGATGAGCTTCAAAATGAGTTGTACGGAATCGGAAGCCATTTACATCATATCGACCATAGCTTCTAACATTCACCAATCCATAAGATAGCTGCCGCAAATCTTCATGGACATTGTGAGTCCGACACTGTCATAAATGATCGTGAGTTAAAATAATACTTCTTTAATAATAGTAATTTATAATACATAGAAGACGAGAGAATATTACATATTCTCGAAACCAGTATAGAAAACTCGGCCCCCCATTTATTCCTTCCTTTCGCATCGCTTCTACTTGTTTGGCCATAGGTTGATGCCTATGTGGCCAATATTGTCTGTGGAACTCGCTTAACATGAAAAAAAACATCTTTTAGAGTACATGTGTAGCAAAATATATCGATTAGCATAAACGTAGGAGAAACACTTACTCGAAGTATTCTTGCATGCCTTCTATATTTGCGTACATGTAGAGTAAAGCAACAGTCCTTTCATGTTCGGATAGCACATAGGTCGTGTAGCTACCAACGGTGGCGCCTCTCGTTTGAAAAATGGAAAGGTCGCTTAGAGGGGGTGTTTCGTCCACATTGTACCGCATCGTCGAAGCATTGATATTGTTTTCTTCCGCAAAGTAGACACTTGAAAAGTATCCTACTTCCTTAAGAGCATATGCTTCAGCGATGCACCCTTCCACCCTTGCCCTATTGCCAACCATTGGTTTCAGATATCGTAGCGCTCTATCAATGTGATACATCCACCTATATTGCACAGGACCGCCAACTTTAGCTTCGAATGGAAGATGGATAAGCAGATGTTGTATTGGATTGAAGAAACCCGGTGGAAAAAAAATTTCCATCTTACATAAAAGTATGTATCTCCTTCTCTAACTTATCCATCATCCCAATCTTGATTTCTTTAGCACAAAGCTGTCTATAGAAATAGCTGAGCTCGGCTAAAACCTTCCACACCGTATCATCTAGATAGCCTTGAAACATAACAGGTAAGAGTCTTTCCATTATAATGTGATAATCATGACTCTTCAACGCAGTGAGGTTTCCTGTGTTCACATTTATGGCTCGTTTCAGGCTAGCTGCGTAACCATCTGGGAATTTGAAAGTTTTCATCCATTTCATAACTTCTTTCTTTTCTTTTGATCGAAGACAGAAAGAAGCACGTGGCTTCCCACCACTTTCAGAGATTTCAAGAGTTGGAGGGTGACAAATGTCTGCCAAATCTAGTCTATCTTTGTAATTGTATTTCGTTTTGCCAGGCATATCCATGCAGGTGCTTATGATACATTCGCTCATGTTACACTCCTAATGCATGACATCAATGTTGTGCATTAGAATCAACGACTTCACATATGGTAGCTCCCAAAGTCCACATATGTGAGTCCAATTGTGTTCCTCTCCATAACCTACAAAATATCCAGGACGACCTTCATCAAGCACCAGTTTGTCAAACATATCAGAAATTTTTGACCCGTTGAGACGCTTCGGTGGTCCTTTAGTGACAACAGTGTTCTTTTGAAAGACATGCCTCTGCTACCTAAATATGTGATTCGAGGGCATCCAATGTCTGTGACACGAAATAAGATATTTTGCCTCCATGAGTTAGTCGAAAGCAATCCGTGTCTGAAGCACATATCGGACACGTCAGACAACCATCAGTGCTCCATCTGGAAAACATGTCGTATGCCGGCAAATCTTGGACGAACCACTAATAAGCAACTCAAAGGTTGAATTTCTGCTTCTTGTAACTGCCGTACGCTTCGACTCCTGTCCACAGGACATTCAATTCTTCGATCAGCGGTTTTAACATCACGTTGTGAGGTGACCCGGGATGATATGGTCTAGGTACAATGAGGCTGAGAAACATGAACTCGTTCTTTGTACAAAAAGCAGGTGGCAGGTAGTACGGAATGACAAAGACGGGCCAACAGGAGTATGGTGTGGCGTTCGTACTGAACGGTGAGAATCCGTCTGTCGCTAATCCGATGCGAACATTCCTCGCATCACGAGAAAATTCTGGATTGAAACGGTCTAGCGCCTTCCATGCATCACCATCGGACGGATGCATCAAGAATTCTTTGTTCTCATGTTAAAAATAAGCTCACTATTCGAATTTACAACTTTGCAGCAATTTTTAGTGAAAATAATTTCTAGATTTTCATCTAGCAGTTGTGAAAAAGAAAGCAAGTTGTATTTCAAATTTTTAACAAGTGCCACATCCTTCAAAGTGTAGTGATTATTTACTCTAAGCAAACCCTTAGCAATTATAGGAGTTGAAGAATTATCGGCAAAATTAACATTCTCTACACGTGATACAAAAGAGGGAGGAGAACCATTCTTTGTTACCGGTTATGTGGCATGAGCAACCTCAATCCACAATCTAAATGTTCAAGAGGCAGAAACCATCTGGGAATTTCAAAGTTTTCATCCATTTCATAACTTCTTTCTTTTCTTTCGATTGAAGACAGAAAGAAGCACGTGGCTTTCCACCACTTTCAGAGATTTCAAGAGTTGGACGGTGACAAATGTCTGCCAAATCTAGTCTAGCTTTATAATTGTCTTTCATGTTGCCAGGCATATCCATGCAAATTCTTATGATACTTTTGCTCATATTACGCTCCTGATGCATGACATCAATGTAGTGCATTAGAATCAACGACTTCACATATGGTAGCTCCCAAAGTCCACATATGTGAGTCCAATTGTGTTCCTCTCCGTAACCTACGAAATATCCAGGACGACGTTCATCAGGCACCAGTTTGTCAAACATATCAGAAATTTCTGACCCGTTGAGACACTTCGGTGGTCCTTTAGTAACAACAGTGTTCTTTCGAAAGACATGCCTCTGCTGCCTAAATATATGATTCGAGGGCAGCCATTGTCTGTGACAATCAAAGTAAGATATTTTGCCTCCATGAGTTAGTCGAAAGCAATTCGTGTCTGAAGCACATATCGGACACGTCAGACGACTGTGAGTGCTCCATCCGGAAAACATGCCGTATGCTGGCAAATCATGGACGGACCACAAATAAGCAGCTCGAAGGTTGAATTTCTGCTTCTTGTAATTGTCGTACGGTTCGACTCCTGTCCACAAGACTTTCAATTCTTCGATCAGCGGTTTTAACATCACGTTGAGATGTGACCCGGGATGATCAGGTCCAGGTACAATGAGGCTGAGAAACATGAACTCGTTCTTCGTACAAAAAGCAGGTGGCAGGTTGTACGGAATGACAAAGACAGGCCAACATGAGTATGGCGTGGCGTTCGTACTGAACGGTGAGAATCCGTCTGTCACTAACATTCCTCGCATCACGAGAAAAGTCTGGGTCGAAACAGTCTAGTGCCTTCCATGCATCACCGTCAGACGGATGCGTCAAGAATTCTTTGTTCTCATGTTTACCTTCTTTGTGCCATCTCATGTGTCTTGCGGTTCTTTTTGAGAGAAACATCCGCTTCAACCGAGGTGTCACAGGAAAGTAACGAAGCTGCTTATGTGCGACATCTGTCATCACATTATCGCCATCGTCATGAACAACTTCGACATAACTCAATTTACCACATTTCAAGCACATCTTCTCATTGACGTGCTCTTTCCAGAATAGCATGCAGTTGTCTGGGCACACATCGATTTTCTCGTACTTCATACCAAGACCAGATATCTTGATATTTGACTGATACATATCTGGTGGCGTTTTGTGAGGTTGTGGAAAGATATCGCAGATCAATTTCATGAGATCATTGTAGCAGTTGATGGAAAAAAAAGTACTTGGACTTAATTGCCATAAATCTGGTCAAGAAAGCAAGTACGGTCATAGCCGTATGTTCATGCAATGGCTCTTGTGATTTCTTCAGCTCCTCGAAGAACTTCTCTGCCTCATTTGTAAGAGGATCCTCCGCTTCCAGAGCTTCTAGCATCTCATCCATCCTATCAACCTCTGTTATATAATCATCATCATCCACTTCGGCTATGACTCGAGAATTAGTTTCGCCGTGAAAGGTCCACACTTCATAATGTGGAGTGAAACCGTTTCGACATAAGTGAAACGAAAGCTCCAATCTTCTCAAAAACTTGGTGTTCCGGCATTTTGTACATGGGCACCGCACCATATCTTCCGTTGACAACGAAAATGCTCGATCCAAAAATTGATCTAACTTGATAAACCACTCATCGGAGTGACCACCAGTTCTGCTCTTCCAGCCAGTATACATCCAACTGCGGTCTTCACCCATGTTTGGCTCTACAGTTTAATGGGAAAGAAATTGTCGTTAATGTATTGTTGTGTTATGTCATGGCCCTACAACCTAGGCAGATAGATCCTAAACCCACCCAAGAGTGACCGAGCGGAGCATGCTCATGACAAGACGTGTGATCCGGATTCGAACGAAATTTTAGCAGCATAACCCCGCTGTTCTCCACTACAGGCCCAAAAATGGTGCAGGAGAGAACAACAGGGTTACGCCACCGAAATCTTGTCCAAATCCGGACCCGCGTCTCGTCACAAGCCACGCCCCCTCGGTCACTCTGAGGCTATCCAAAAAGGGACAATTCCGAACCTGCACATCTCACATGCCAATGGCATGTGAGACGTGCCGATCCGAAACGGGTAATACATTGCTATAGGTTACGTTGCTCATTTTCATTTTAATATCATTTAAGAGAGAGGAAAGAACTAAAGAAAGAGTGATAGGAAAGTTGGTCTTAGATGACAATTCCACATCCATTTCCACCGTCCACGCAATCGCGGGTCATTGACGTCCTTACCAACCCGTTCGCTTCTGTGTCGACTTGACACATACGGTACCACTACAATGGTCTACACAACACGATCACACTTATTACGTTTCGTGCCCTTTCAGGTTGGTCCGAGCCGACCCAAAAACCCCTTTATTTATATATATTAAGTAGTCACTCAAATACATTATATGAATGCACTAAAGTCCAAACATACACTAAACAGAATAGAAATTCAGAATGACAGACCAAGCTATAGACAAAAATATATAAAGCATATAAAGCATATACAAAATCTAATTATGCATTTACTACAAAATCTAAACAAAAAACATATTAGCCACAATGGACAAGTGTGAAAGCACAAGTGTAATACAAGACAACATATAAAGCATATTAGTCAATTATGCAAGACAAAAAACATATTAGCCAAAAAGATAGCCTAAAATCCAATCCATTTTTTGGATGGTGGACCAACTCAACCCGGCCAAGATCTGGACTAAACCCAAACCCAATCCATTTTTTCTGTATCAATCAACCCGACCCAACCCGGCCTGTAAAATAAACATACAAAACCAACCCAACCCAACCCACACCTACTTTTGAGCCCAACCCAAACCGATCTGTTTTCAATAACCATGGTTTGGAACCGTTTCCAACCCACAAGCTCAGCCAAGTAGCCAGATGAGGAGGTTCATCCTCCTCCACCGCCCCTCCCTTGAGACGCCATGCGACATGTCTGGCAAGGTGACCTGCCCCATAGATGCATTCCCCTCCACCCCCCCTCCCCGCGGTCTCTTGGGCCCCATCCCAACTGATATCGCTGCCCAACAGCAGTGCGCGAGGCCCCCAGATTGCCACTGTTGCGCCCCCAGGGCGTCACCCCCCCCCCCCCCCCCCGCGAGGCCATGCTCTTGCAGCTCCCAGCACGGCGACGAGCGGCTGCGCCTCCCGGCCATGGCGACGATGTTCGCCGTGCAGGCACCCCCCCCCCCAAGCCGGCAGTTCCGCTCCCCGCCATGGCGACAATATTTGCCCTTGCATGCCCCCCGCAACGATGCCACCGGCGGGTGCACAGGGACACGACGACGATGCCCGACGACACGCTTCCCACCGACCTTCCCACTGACGTGATGCCCGGCTCACCCGATCCCCAACGCTCGTCGGTGCCGGCGGTGGGCCTTGATTCCTGTGCTCATGCTGCTGCTGCTCCTCCTATTCTTTTTTTCCTCCCCCTCCCCCACAAGGGTCTGTATGTGTTGCATATTTGCATTGCATTCCTAGAAATGATCCCATATGCAAAATTGATCCTAATTGATCCCGTATGCAAAATGAGAATTAGATGCTAATAACTAATCATTGTGAACTTCATATTACCATCAACGGCAAGCTATACATGCATTTTTAACGACAAGCAATTGTGAAGTTCATATTACCATCCGGGCAGCTATACGTGCATTATCAACGGCAAGCAATGAACTAGCAATGAACTACCTTGGGAAATATTCACAAAATATTTAGAAAATTCATCAATCCATATTCATCCTATACATGACTTCATCTGTCTATCCATCCATCATACGTCCTTGGGAATCTCTACGACAAGCAATGAACTAGCAACGGAGAAGAAAGAAAATATCATACGTCGGGCTTCGGGGGAGTCCGCCGGGGAGGTGTCGGAAGAGTCCGTCGGCGTCGGACGGCACGTTCGGGGCGACAGGCGGCGTCTGCAGGCACGGCGGGGCCGATGCGGCGGTTGGTGTGGCGGGGTCGGCGGCGAGCGCGGCGGGGGAGGCGGTGGGGGCGCAGCGTAGTCGGCGTCGGGGTCGGCGGCGGGGTGGCGGCGACTGGCGCGGGAGGTTGGGGTGCGGCGGTGGGCGCGGGAGTTTGGGGGCACGGCGGGGGAGGCGGTGGGGGCGCAGCGGAGTCAGCGTCGGGGTCGGCGGCGGGGCGGCGGCTGGCGCGGTGGGGCGGTGACTGGCGCGGGAGGTTGGGGGCGCGGTGGCGGGCGCGGGAGTTTGGGGGCACGGCGGTGTGGAATGAGCTATCGACAATGTAGAAACATTAACAATGGCGCCTCTCGTTTTAAAAATGGAGATGCTGCTACAAGGGGGTGCTTCATCCATATTGTACGGCAATGTATAAACATTAACGTTGTGTTCTTCTGCAAAATAGACGCTTGAAAAGTATCCTATCTCCTGAATGGTGTATGTTTCAGTGATGCATCCTTCAACCCTTGCCCGATTGTGAACCATTGGTTTAAGACACCTAAGTGCTCTTTCAATGTGATACATCTACCTATATTGCACAGGGCCACCAACTTTAGCTTCATATGGAAGATGGATTAGGAGATGTTGCATTGGATTGAAGAACCCTGGAGGGAAAACTTTTTCCATCTTACATAAAAGCACGTGTATCTCCTTTTCCAAGTTCTACATCATCTCGGCTGTGATTTCTTTAGCACAAAGCTGTCTATAAAAGTAGCTAAGCTCGGCTAACATATTCCACACCGCATCGTCAATGTAGCCCCAAAATATAGCCGGCAGAAGTCTTTCCATGACTATGTGATAATCATGACTTTTCAAACCTTTGAGATTTCTAATCTTAACATTTACGGCTCGTCTCAGGCTAGCAGCATAACCATCTGGGAATTTCAATGTTTTCAACCATTCGAATACTTCTTTCTTTTCTTTTGGTCGAAGACAGAAAGAAGCATGTGGTTTGCCACCAGATTCGGTTAGCTCAAGAGTTGGACATTTACAAACCTTTGCCAAATCCTTACAAGCCTTTATATTACATTTTATTCTGCCCGTCAGATCGAAGCATGTGCTTATGATGCATTCACCCATGTTACGTTCCTGGTGCATGACATCAATGTTATCCATTAGGACTAAGGACTTCACATATGGTAGCTCCCATAGTGCACATATATGAGTCCAATTGTGATCCTCTCCGTAACCAACAAAATATCCAGGACGACCTTCATCTGCCACTAAGTTGTTCAATTGTCCAGCAATCTCCGACCCGCTGAGACGTTGCGGTGGTCCTTTTTTGACAATGGTGTCCTTCTTGAAGGCATCTTTCTGTTGCCTAAATACGTGATTGGGCACTAACCAACGTCTGTGGCTATCGAAGTAGCAAATCTTGCCACCATGATTTAAACGAAAACATTTTGTATCCGAAGCACATATCGGACATGTCAAACGGCCATGAGTGCTCCAGCCAGAAACCATGTCGTAAGCTGGAAAATCATGGACAAGCCACAAGTATGCAGCTCGAAGGTTGAATTTCTGTTTTTTGTAACAGTCATACGCTTTGATTCCTGTCCATAACATTTTCAACTCTTCAATCAACGGCTTCAACATCACATTCAGTCGTGAACCAGGATGATCCGGTCCAGGTACAATAAGTCAAAGAAACATGAACTCATACTTCATACAAATAGATGGTGGTAAGTTGTACGGAATTGCGAACACGGGCCAACAAGAGTATGGTGTTGCATTCGTACCGAATGGTGAGAAGCCATCTGTCACCAACGCGATGCGAATATTTCTTGCGTCATTGGCAAAATCTGGATCGAAATGGGCAAGCGCTTTCCATGCCTCACCATCAGACGGGTGCACCATCATTTTGTCATTCTCACATCGACCTTCTCTGTGCCACCTCATGTGTCTGGCTATTTTTTTTAGAGAAACAAGCGCTTCAACCTAGGTATGACAGACAAGTAGCGAAGCTGCTTCGGTGCGACTTCAGTCATTACTTTTGTACTGTTGACATTAAAAACATTGACAAATCTCGATTTATCACATTTTAAACACTTGTTCTCGTTGGCATGCTCTTTCCAGAAAAGAATGCAGTTGTCTGGGCACATATCAATCTTCTCATAGTCCATACCAAGCCCAGAAATCAATTTCTTAGAATGATATATATCTTTAGGCAATTTATGAATCTGTGGAAGGACATTGCTAATCAATTTGATGAGATCATTGTAGAAGAAATTGGAGAAGGAATACTTAGACTTAAATTCCATAAATCTAATCAAGAAACTGAGGATTGTCACTATGGTGTGTTCATGCAACGGCTGCTCAGAAGCTTTGACAAGCTTGAAGAACTCTTTAACCTCCATTGTAGGAGGATCCTCCGTCAGTTCAGGATTTATGGCTTCAAGCATCTCATCCATCCTATCGACCCCAGTGTTGTCATCCTCATCTCGATCTTCTACGACTTGAGAAGGTGTGTCACCATGAAAATGTCCATAACTCATAATGTTACATGAAACTGTTTCCAAACAAGTGATACGTCGACGTGACTTTGTCGAAACACTTTGCATTCTTACATTTGATACATGAGCACCACACCTTGCTGTTGTTTGACAACTAGAAAGCTCGTTCTATGAAAGCATTCGTCTTGGTGAACCACTCCTCTGAGTGCCTTCCATTCTTTTTCCAACTAGTATACATCCAAGTGCGGTCTTCAGCCGTGTTTGAGAGTATACCTCCAAAGCAGACAAATCATTGTAAGTTTCATTGTTATGTCATTTCACGGTCTTACAACTAGACAGATAGGTCCTAAACCCACCCAAGAGTGACTGAGCAGAGCGTGCTCATGACGAGACGCACGGTCCGGATCCGGACGAAATTTTGGCAACATAATGCCGCCTATTTAACGCTGCACCCCCCTATCTGGTGCAGTTTTTAAAGTAAAAAATGGCCTATACGGTTATAGCAGTCATACGGTGACGAGCACGGTCTAGTCGCTATTCGCCAACATGACGAGCACGGTCAGCGCAAGGTCACCGAGAAAGGAGCCGAGTGAGGGAGAGAGTGAGAGAGAAAGAGAAAGGGAGATGGGGATGAGGTGAGAGGGAAAGGTAGACGGAGAGAGAGACATAGAGGGAGATGAGGAGAGAGGGAGAGAGAGAGGAGCGAGAGTAAATAAAGAAGAAAGGAGCCATGGCCACTACCTTTAACCCCGTCGACGCCTATTCAGAAGGGCAGGGCCAACTGGATCACCCTGTTCCGGTCGGTGCTCTACGGCGTCTCCTAGGCCGCGATACCCTCTTCGCTGACATGCTCTCCATGATGGAGTTCCCCAAGAAGCTCCTCCTCGAGAACCTCCCCAGTGACTTGGAAATCATCTGCACACAGTCCATGTTTGGCCCGGAGTCAGCACGCGACGGTTGGGCCGGCCTCCCCTTCGTGTTCAACGGGGTCTGCGTTGACGACAATTGCGTTGTGCACCGTTCCCGTGCCAAGGCATTCCTCGGCTTGTTCGCGCAGGAGGGGTGTCGGATGGTGGAGATGCCTGCGCTGAGCACGACGAGCACTCCGTCGAGACGCAGTTCCTGACCCACACGGTCGGGCGGATGCTGCCGCTGCTGGAGCTCAAGCCGACACCCATCAGCACCAAGGGCTACGACACGCTGTTGCGGCTCGTCGACAACACCTGCAGCGACAACTTCAACCTCTACAACGGCCTCTTAATGTACAATAGGAACACCACTGAGTTGCTGCACTGCCTCGAGTGGGCCATGGACTCTGTCAAGAAGAGGCTCTTTGACAGCCTCAACGACATGCTCCGGAACCAGCTCCTCCACTTGGACGACTTGCCAGATCCCACCGCTGCGGTGCCTGCGCCTGCGCTGGTGGTGGATGACGATGGGCCAACAACTTCAACAGTTAATGACGACGATGATCTAGACACTGACGAACAAGACAGTAACTGACCGACAAACATGTTCTAGCATGTCCATCTCTTGTCACGGTGGCACCCTTCGCCCGATGCCTCCCTTTGTCTGACCATGCCGCCATCGACCCGGCTGGCTGGTGCCGCCTCGGCCTTCTTCCCTCCTCCCATCGGGGGAGGGGCGGCACACGGGAGGGGCGGCGCAGGGGAGGTGGTGGCGGCGAGGGCGACACTTGGAGGGGGCGGTGCAGGGAGGGGGTAGCGCAGGGGAGGGGGCTGGCGCAACTGGGGAGGGGGTGGCGGCGAGGGCAGCGCAGGGGAGGAGCGGTGGCGAGGGCGGCGCAGGGGAGGGGTGGCGACGCAAGGAAGGGGAGGGGCAACAAGGGCGACGCAGGGGAGGGGGCAGGGGGCAGGGGGCGGTGGCGTGGGCGACGCAAAGGAGGAGGTGGCGGCGAGGGCGGCGCAAGGAGGGGGCAGCGCAGGGGAGGGAGCGACGCAAGGGAGGGGACGACAGCGAGGGCGGCGCAGGGGAGGTATGGTGGCAAGGGCGGCACAGGGGAGGGGAGAGGGTGGCGGCGCAGGAAAGAGGAGGGGCAACGGGAGGGAGGGGGCGACGGGGAGAGGCGGCGGCGTACTTGGGAGGCGAAGAGCGGCGGCGGCGGCGACGACCTTCGACAGCGGCGCGGCGCGGCGGCGGTGGAGGCGGGGGCGCGGTGGCGGTGTCGTAGACGCGTGCGGCGGTGTGGAGACGGACGGGAATTGGCGGGCACGCGGGGTATAGGGAAAATTTGTTATCGACGACGGTGTAGGTCAATCGTCGTGGATTAGGTGCTATGGATGACGGTGAATTTGGATCGTCGTCGATAACTGCTCGGGTGGGCCTGGTTTCGGCCCATATTGATGACGGGTCATTATTGACGACGGTTGATCGTCATCTATAAATAATGGA
The DNA here is from genome assembly GCA_036927565.1 of Tuctoria greenei. Classification (NCBI taxonomy): domain Eukaryota; kingdom Viridiplantae; phylum Streptophyta; class Magnoliopsida; order Poales; family Poaceae; genus Tuctoria; species Tuctoria greenei. The sequence continues at coordinate 125,861,698 of JAYESD010000006.1, forward strand.
CGACGGTGCTGAGCTAACCGTCGTCGATAATGGGCTTATTGACGACGGCTGGATTTAGCTAGCGTCAATTAATTAAGAAACAACGGGGCCGTCGTCAATTATTTTGACCGTCATCTACTGTCGTTTTTCCTGTAGTGGTAGTAGTACATATTACTTTCCATTCCAAATTACTCGTCACTCTTTAGTCTTTTTTGAACTAGAGACTGATAAGTAACTTGAGACGTAGAGAGTACTTGTCAGTGGATCATTGCGAGTAGCCGGCACAAGCTAGTACTGTTTTCCTCATCACTGAACTTTCCATGGGAACATGCCCGGTCCCGTCGGATCTTTATTATGGTACCTTCATTAATTAATAAGTTTAGCCTTTATTATTTGTGGACCTTTACTTAATATAGTAGATTACACGGGCCTGAGCTGTGATCATTATCGCGGCCCGTCCGTTTCATTTCCTCCACATGAACTCATCCGCACGGCCGGCCGAGCCTGCTGGTTGGGAGTAATTATCACTAGGTGTACTGCTGGCTGCTGCATGTAGCAGGTGATGCGTAGTACCCTCTACCCCCAGAGTCAATGCGTGTACCCATCCACAGCGGGGCTAGTTGAGTTGTCTTTCTGTCATGAAACGAAGGTGTGTTCATGGCTACGATTTGTCGACGCTGTTTTGAGAGGCACACTAATAGAAAGTTAATGATTTGATGTCTTCGTAGCCCCGATTTTCAGCAATGATATCCTACTCGTCTATCCGATTTTATATCAGTACTAATATTATTGTTTAAGTATATTCGTCTACTCTGTATTTTGCTCTAAAGTCTAATCGAAATCCCATCATACTCTATATTTTTCTCTAAAATCTAATTGACTTCCTCTATACTCTCTGAAAACTTCCACTTCCAGTAAACTTTTCATTACAGTAAATTTTACAGCACTGCAGACAATCTTATTAGTCTAAGGACTGCCTGAACCCGAGTAATCTGGTGCATTTTCTCTTCTCATTTCGTATTTGATTATCACTCATCATCGGAGAAACCACACGCCCTTCACCGAATCAAGGCAGGGCCGAGCCAGCAAAATTCGTAGCGTGAACGAAATATTAAAATTGTTCATATTTCTATAGAAAAATAGTGTTATAAATCTATTTATGATATAATAGCACCTTAAACAATAATATATAGATTATATCAAGAAACACCTATTATTGAAATTTTACCTCTTCTTGCATAATGTTTATCCAAATAGACCAATCTTTAGTATTCCTTGAAATAAACTCTTCAATTATATGCTCATATTCAATCTTCTAAAAGATCACTCTTAAGTGATATTGTGGCCAAATCAATAAATCTTTGTGTGTCATCGTACAACGCATATAGTATCTTCAGTAGCTTTCCTTAGAAAAACTGTGTTCTGTTGATGCAACGAATGGTCAATAGAACTCTATGCAATATTTGAATTTGGAAAAGAATCGTGTTACTTTAAAACCTTGAGAATTTGAACAGGTCCCAAAATTTTTTGGCATAACACCTTGAAGAAACTTCAACTCCGTATACAACTCATTGGTGTGTATGGTAAAAAACAACTGAATTAGATTAAAATCCAAATATGTTTAGCTTATTTTTTTTAGTGCAAAACTGTTCGGGAAACCCCCGCAGCAAATATATTAAATATTGTAACCATAAGATATACAATAGAAAATAGCCATAGTTGTAGTTAAGGTATGTACAAGCGTAGTTTCCTTAGATAGGTAACTATGCTAAAGTACAGGCAGAAAATCTTCAGTCCTAGTCTTATCTATTTCCTTGAAACGATTGCTTTGAGATTTAATTGAATATTTGAAGCAATCCTTCCATCCTTGTACCGTTGGCATGGAGGCCCTGGAAATCTTCCCATTTCTTTGTTTCCAGAGTTCCCAAGCTGTTGTTGAGAAGATTTCCATGAAGCATTGTCCTTGCCAGCTCTGTTTTGCCCTTATTATGGTGTCAAAGAAGTAAATGTTGTTGTCCCAGTGGATCTCCAATAAGTTTCAACACATTACACTGAAGGGGCATAGGAAGAATAAATGATATGTGAGTTCCTCTATTCCATTGTCACATAGAACACATGAGTAGTCATCGCCTTCAATAGAAGGATTCTTTCGTTTCAAAATGTTTCTTGAATTAAGACGATCTCGAAATAGCAGCCATATAAAGATCTTGATTTTCCTTAGTGATTTTGATTTCCATATCCAGCCAAAAGGGAGAGGCGGTTTTATATGGGAAAAGTGAGAGAGATATCCTATTTTGGGGTACTATACCTCGGTTGCCACCCCCTTCCAAACGTCCAGTTGTTGGCCCCTGTACCGTATGCCACCCACCAAGAGATTCAACTGTTGTAGTTCAAACAGTGCTTCAAGTGATATAGGTGTGTAGAAGAATTGTTGAAGCTCGCTCTGGTAGTTGTACTGGGCCAATGAGATGTTCGGGTTTTTAGCCAATGCGAATAGTCTCAGTAGATCCCTCTTGAATAGGTTACCTTCCCATTCATCATGCCAAAGGGTGATTGTATCCCCACTTCCAACATGGACCGACACTTGTTTCTTGAAATCCAGCCAATTACTTAATACGTCTCTCCACCAAAAAGACCCTATGCCTTTTGTGCATTGAGGTGGTCTACCGTTGCCACAATGAGCATCTAGGACCAGATGGACCCATGGGATGTCCTCTTTGTTGAATATTTTGAAAAGGAATTCTCCAATAAGCGCAATGTTCATAAACTTCAGATATTTGAGGCCCAACCCTCCGTTATCCAGGGGGGGGGACAGTCACTTTATCCCATGCAACCAACGGTTTCCCTTTGTCGGCTACGTCGGATCCTCTCCAAAGGCAAAGTTTGCATGATTTATCCAATGCTTGTAGGACCCGACCATTAAGTTTTAGTGTGCACATTGCGTATATAGGCATGCCCGATATGACATTGCTGACCAGCGTACATCCCCCCCCCCCCCCCCCATAGAAAGCCATGTGGCCGTTGCCGATAGCTTTCTTTCGATTTTGGTGATTAACTGTGCAAAATCTTCTGCCTTTGGCCTTGAAAGACCCATAAGTAGGCCAAGGTATGTGAATGGGAATGTGCCAAGTTGGCATACCAATGTATGTGTCATGATGTTTGATTGTTCCTCATCCATGTTTACTCATAGAAGGCACGATTTACCCCAATTTACTTTCAGTCCCGTGGCTGCTCCAATTGAGTGTAATAGGATTTTTAGAAAGAACAACTCTCTCTGCGATGCCTTGAGGACCATGATAGTGTCATCTGTGTATTGAACGATCGGGAATTTCATGTTGCCTTGCTGATGTATAGGTACTGTAAGAAGTCCTTGTGCAGCCGCTTGGTTGATTGATATTTGAAGAATTTGTGAGACCTATGAGTGCTAAATATATTGGCTATGACAATAAAAGTTTTGAATACTGCCAAAACACTCTTTTTAACAAGGTTCGACTCTAGGTACGAGCTCTTGCAAGGTCTAATGATAGGTCCGACTTGTTTTGGGTAGCTCCGGCAAGGTCTGACGTAAGGTCCGACTTGCTTTGTCTAGGTCCGACTTGCTGTGGCTAGGTCCGACTAGCTTTGGTCAGCTCCGGCATTAGGTCTGACTAGCTTTGGTAAGCTCCGGCGCTAGGTCCGACTAGCTTTGGTAAGCTCCGGCGCTAGGTCCTGCTAGCTTTGGTAAGCTTCATTTCAAGGTACGGTTAGCTTTGGCAAGGTCCAGTGCTAGTATGCAATGGTTCTGCTTTTACCTTGCAATGTTTCGAACTTTCTTTACATCTACAGAGAGTTTGCTTAGTATTCTTTTACTAAGTTTTTGATGCGTTTTGGCAGTTATGGTTGATATCTTTTTGCTATAGTTTGCAACATGCTTACATAAGGTACTCACATAACGTGTTGTGGTTTCAGAACTAACGAGAGTCAAGTCGAGGACTTGTGCTCGGAAGTATTGGTTGTTTGTTTATGTGTAGGTGTTGCTTGAGTTTAATACATGGCTGGTCACGAGATCCATTGAACTAGTCTTAGGGAGAAGATGACGTTCAACAACCAAGTTTGAGAGAAATTGTGGTTGAGTTGATCGGGGGGTCGCGCAGCATGGTTGAATCAACAACAATGCATATGAAGGTACCATGGATGTCGTTGGAATGTGTTTCACGTGTGCAAGGAGTGCATGAACGTGGATACATGGTTCCAAGATGTAATTAAGAGATGTGGACGTAAATAATTGGTCGGAAAGGTCCAACCGAGTAGGTTATGGACTCAGGATGCAGCTGAGTCATGTTTGACTCAAATATGGAAAGATTTGAGTTGGTTATCTTAGGATTTCGCGTGTGTCACAAAGTTGGATTTGGAAGTCTTAAGATTGCTTCTATCTGCATATGGAAGAGTCTTGAGCAGTTATGAAAAGTTTTGGTTGAAACTGAGTAGGATACGAGTCCTAGTTAAGATTGGGTTGGCCTAAGGGCCGGTTATATAAGCAAGGGAGGCCAGAGCTCGTGGTGTACAACTTTGGGGTGGTTCCTCTTATGGTTTGATCAATAAAATTCATTGTTTAAAGGAATTTTTGTGCCTTGTTTGTCCGACTTGTTTTTGTCAAGTCTTTCTCGTCGAATTTCTGCATAGCACTACCTTGCTTCAGTAGTTTTATCATAACTTGAGTGCTACAGATCCAATTGACGTGATTCTTTTTGGGTTATTTTGACAACTTGATTATATATCATCTGTGAAAATTCCACGGTCATTAGATTTCTGGTTTTGGATCTACACGAGTTTCTTTGAAGTGTTGCAGATTTGGTTTTTCTCGAGTAGAACAGATTGACCTTGGTTTAATCTTTCGATCGTAACTTGAGTTTTTCTCGACGGTTTTACGTGATTCTTGTTGACGTGTCTTCGTGACTTGATTCTCCACAATCTATACTGGTTTTTTCATGATTGACCACGTTTAGATTAATCGCACACACGGTTTCTTAATAGATTGATTTTCTACCGAGGGTTTTTTTGTTGCTTCTGCTAAAAAAGTCTTAATCTACCATTCACCCCCTCCCTCTGGTAGCTTTTCACGTACTCTTCGATCCTAAAATTGGTATCAGAGCCAGAATGTTCTAATATTTGAGATTTCCACATGTTTTGACTAATCATCATGAAGAAATACTCCGCAAAACCTTGTGTGTCTAGTGGTATTGATTTTTAGGTATGGAAGGCACATATTGGAAATCTTCATCCAGGCACAGGGATTTGCAATATGGGAAAAGGTGTAAAAGTCCTATGACATGCCGTCAAACGATCAAGTTACATCTACAAATATGAGAGATATCGACAATAACAACAAGGCTTGAAACTTCATCATACAAGGATTAACTCAACGTGACTTCAACCGTGTTACACACCTCCGATTTGCGTACGATGTGTGGAAAGCACTTTGTGACTACCACGAAGGATCCAACACGATCAAGGAGGTAAAGCAAGATATGTTCAAAAAGGAGTATATGCGCTTTGAGATGCAATCAGGTGAGTCCATCGACAATCTCTTTCCTCGCTTTAATAAAATTCTCAGCAACTTGTGTAGCGTTATTGTTAATTTTTCATATGCTGAGAATGCTAGACAATTACTAAGTGCAATAGACATGTCAATGTGGGAGATGAAAGTCACGTCTATTCGTGAATCTATGTCATGAGTACACTTATTTAAGATGTTCTATATTCTAAATTGAAAACTTATAAAATTGACATAATCTCACGTATGAACCCCAACAAGTCTATTGCATTTGTTTCTCAACGTGACATGCCTAGTTCTGGTCAATCTTCATCTTGTGGAACACTTGCCTTGTTGTCCTTTCTAACCCTAGAACGGGTTGAAAGTTTCTAGAGGAGGAACTTGCACTCATCTCTACTCGGTTCTCAAAAGCATTGCAAAATGTGAGAACTAGAAGGAGAGGAAGTGTCGGACCTCAACGATGCTTCGAATGTGCTAAGACAGGACATTTTCGCATGGATTGCCCTAACCTTTCAAGTGCTACTTCCCGTGATGAAAAGCAAACAAGGACGAAGCACTCCTCAGCAAACAACAACAAGAAAAAGAAGGGTTTTACAGGACGCCAATTGGTAAATAGTTTTATCTACGCACTTCAAGAACTTGGCTCGAGCGATGCGGACATCGGAAGTGACGAAGATGAAGTTGATTTGGCAAACTTGTGTTTCATGGCGTGCAAGTCAAGATCAAGTATGGAGGAGGCACAATGCAATAATGAAGAGGTATGTCCTACTTGCAAAGAAATGTGTGATGCTACTTCTCGTGCCACTGTTATAGTTAAGAAAAAGGACAAAAACCTTACGGACAATGTTGTTAAAATTGAGTCACTAGAATCTAAAATTAATCGTTTTGAAATCTTTGGTTTCTAGTGATGATTATTGTTCCTCATGTGATTTAATATATGAACAATTGGCCTCCATAAGAAGTGCGCACACCTCCACAGTTGATAAAATTTAACTTGAAATTGAAAAGAACAAAAAGCTTGCTGCATTTAATGATAAAAACTTGAAACGTGCTTGCTGTTCTACAATTGATTTGCATTGTTCTACTTGTGATGATCTTGATAAGAAACTACAAGATGCTATGAATGGAATTTCTATATTGAAAAATGCTTTACGTTCTCATGAAGTTAAATATTGTTCCAATTTCAAATTAAAAGGAAAAACTTCATGTGAAAATTGTCTTGATCTGTCAAATAAACTAGATGACATGCATAGGACATTAGATCAGTTTTGTAATGCAAATAAGAACCTAAACTTGTTGCTGAATTCCTCTAAATCTTGGAATGATAAATCTGGTTTAGGTTTTGATTCTCATGCTCATGCTAAGGCACATCCACCTAAAATTGTAAAGTCATTAGGAAGTGGTTTGATTCAAACAGTTCCTAAACATAAAGAAGGGTTTTTCAAATCTGTAAGGATGTTGTCTCATTCAGGTTTTAAGAAACATGATGCTTGCTCATCTAGACATAAACACAAAGTTAAATTTTATTGTACCTACTGTGGTAGAGATGGTCATGTCATAGATTTTTGTTATAGACTAGCTAAACAACAGAAAAAGGAAAGAATGCAAGCTAAATCTCATAACTCTTATGCAACATTAGATGCACATGCTAAACCAAATATCAAGAACATGCAACCTGCTGTTTTGAGCCAAAAACATGCAAAGTTTGCTCTTAAACCTACTGTTTTTCGTGCTACACATGTAATACCTCGTAAGTTAGTAGTTGGGTACAAAAATCCTCAAACTTTAGCTCATAAACTTGCTGTTTTGTCTCAGCCTTCACGTGTTTTTCCTGCTACACGTCGTGTGACTCAGTACTGGATTCCTAAATGCCTTTTGACTAACCCCTGTATTGAGTCATCGACGTATTGTACTTCTATGTAGGTTACACGCTTGAGGAAGGAGAACATTTGGATTGTGGATTCAGGTTGCTCACGCTACATGACCAGTAAGAAAGAGTGGTTCTCCTCCCTCTCTTTTGTGTCACATGTAGAGAATGCTACTTTTGCCGATAATTCGTCAACTCCTATAACTGCTAAGGATTCGGTTAGAATAAATGATCACTACACTTTGAAGGATGTGGAACTTATCAAAAATTTGAAATACAACTTGCTTTCTATTTCACAATTGCTAGATGAAAATCTTGAAATTATTTTCAATAAAAATTGCTGCAAAGTTGTAGGTTCAAATAGTGAGCTTATTTTTAACATGTCTCAGTTTGGAAGAGTTTTTAAAGCTGATTTTAATATGTCTTATTCTAATCATAGGTGTCTAGTTGCTAATGATTCCAAAGACTTGTATTTTTAGCATCGTAGACTTGGTCATGTAGGCTTTGATCATCTCACACGTGTTAGTGCTCTTGATCGCATACGTGGGCTTCCTAAGCTTAAATGGGACAAAGAAATTGTGTGCTCTTCTTGTAGACATGCTAAGATGGTTACAGGCTCACATGCTCCCCTCACAATGACCATGACAACTGAACCGGGTCAACTTTTGCATCTTGACACCATAGGACCTTCACGTGTTCAATCCTTTGGAGGTAAATGGTATGTTCTTGTGATTGTTGATGACTATTCTAGATACTCTTGGGTTTACTATATGTCATCTAAGAATGAAGCTTTTAGTCACTTTAGAACTTTATTTCTTAGATTATCAATTGATCACCCATGATCTTTAAGAGCAATTAGAAGTGATAATAGAATTGAATTTAAAAATCAATCATTTTATCATTTTTATGCTGAAAATGGAACAGATCATCAATTTTCTTCACCATATGTACCTCAACAAAACGGAGTTGTAGAGACAAAGAATAGAACCTTAGTTGAGATGGCTAGGACTATGCTTCATGAATATCAAACTCCTAGAAAGTTTTGGGCAGATGCAATTGCAACCGTTTTTTATGTTTCAAATCGTGTTTTCTTGCGTGCTAAGCTAGGAAAAACACCATAAGAGCTTCGGTTTGGACATAGGCCTAGTGTAACACACTTTAGGGTCTTTGGATGCAAATTCTTTGTTAAGAAACATGGTAACCTTGATAAATTTGAAGCTAGATCTGTTGATGGCATGTTTCTTGGTTATCCATCTCATACTAGAGGCTACCGTGTGCTTTTACTTGACACTAACAAAATTGTGGAGACTTTTGAGGTTTCTTTTGATGAAGCTAGCCCAGATACTAGCTCAAATATTGCAGGTCCAGATCCATATTCGCAGTGGGAGAGTATTTTCGTTGAAGATGAGGATGAAGTGGTCCTGCTGCCCAAAAATTCAGCAGCTAATGACATTGTTCCAACTCTTGATTTTTATCCACAACCAGCACCGATGACCACCATTGCTGGTCCAGATCATCCTAAAGTCACAAGCTCATCGATTTTTGATGAACATGAAGAAGAAGAAGAAGCTTGTGAAATGTCCACTCCCCTCAGTGTTCTCAAAAGTCATCCTACACAACAATTATTGGAAGCTTGCACAAACGAGTCACACGGTCCAGCTATGATGAGTTCAGCATTTGAGATGAGTATGATGGGAGAAATCACGTACTTTTTGGGGCTGCAAATCAAGCAAACTAAGGAGGGAACCTTTGTGCATCAAACAAAGTATACAAGAGACCTTCTTAAGTGCTTCAATATGGACAAAAGCAAGCCTCTTCGGACACTAATGGGTACAACAACGACACTTGAACTTGATGAAGATGGTGAACCCGTGGATCAAAAAGAATATAGAAGCATGATTGGATCATTTTGTACCTCACATTATCAAGATCGGATATACAATTTATCGTATGTCTTTGTGCATGGTTTCAAGCTTCCCCACGTACTTCACATCGTCAAGTCATCAAAAGAATTCTCAGGTACTTACATGGAACTCAAGAATTTGGCATTTTTCTTCCTTCTTCCTCAACTTACTTTGAAAGATTTTTCGGATGCTGATTTTGGGAGTTGTAGGATTGATAGGAAAAGTACTTTGGGTGCTTGTCATTTTCTTGGTAATTCACTTATTGCCTCGTCCTCTAGAAAACAAAACTCAGTTGCACAATCCACGGCCGAATCTGAATATGTAGCTGCTGCTAGCGCTTGTTCACAAATTCTTTGGATTGTTCAAACACTTAAGGACTATGGGGTTGATCTAGATTGTGTTCCACTGTTTTGTGATAACACTAGTACCATTTGCATTGCTAAAAAACCTGTGCAACATTCGAAAACAAAGCACATTGACATTAGGTATCACTTTCTCTGTGATAATGTTGAAAAAGGAAATATTGTGCTTCAGCATGTAGATACCGAACAACAATTGGCTGATATTTTCACAAAACCTTTGGATTTCACTCGTTTTTGTTTCATTCGTAGTGAAATAGGGGTTATGCATCCTCATGGCTTAAATTGAGGGGAAATTTTGAAACTTGGGAAGTCTATGTGTGAATCTGAAATTAAAATAATATGAGCATAGTATTTCATATATATATGACTTTTTGATTCCTTTTACATGCTGAAAGTTCTTACTACTCGTGTTATACATTTTGTAGTTTTTGCCATGACTAGTAATTGTAATAACTACTTACACTAAATCTGGTCATGATTGAACTTTCTTGTTGTTTTGAGCTGGTTGCATGCTTACAAGTGCTTTTAATAATGAATAATTAATCAAGTAATCAACTCACATGTTGAGTTTTTATGTTCAAATGAAAAATTGAGAAAAGATCAAGAAAATATGCATGCATCGCACTTTTTCTTTTGATATGGCTTATCATTGCACTTAGATATGAACTTTGAAGAAGTTGTGTATGACTAAAACCATATCCTTAAGCTTCTGATTGTCAAATAACATAGGTTTGGCTTCGTTGGTTAGAATAAGGCAGATGCGGTATATATTCTCTTGCAAATGTTCTATGATCAGAATTTGTGCTTTGGATAATATTAAAAAATAAAAAATGCAGCAACAAGTGGCATGCTTTCAAGTCTTGAAATAGTTAAGTTTGTGATATCATAACTTGCTTAAATTGAAAATTATACTTGATCTCTACAATAGCTTGCACTACTTTATGTATCTTATTGATGTGATAGTATAAGTTACTTGATAGTATGACTTGGATGAGCTTTGTTTTATATGTTTATGTTATAACATGCTCATAACAATTGAAATTTCTCTTTTGAATCTTGCTAAATACATTGTCAAAGGGGGAGAATTTGGCACGATTCTTCTCAGGGGGAGAATTTTTGTATTTTTGTTTTTCTTCTCATTTTATTTTTGATTTACAAAGGGGGGAAATATGTATAAAGGAGAATTTTGTTTTCAAAACTTTTCATGTGAATAAGCCAATGTTCAGATTTTAAGTGGTGTTGCCATTGCATTCATCATGGGGGAGATTGTGAGATCTATGAGTGCTAAATACATTGGCTAAGATAATAAAAGTTTTAAATACTGCCAAAACACTTTTTTAACAAGGTCCGACTCTAGGTTCGAGCTCTTGCAAGGTCCGATGATAGGTTCGGCTTGTTTTGGGTAGCTCTGGCAAGGTCTGGCGTAAGGTCTGACTTGCTTTGTCATGGAAGACCTCCTCTATTCTCATGATTGTCGGTGACAGAAAACTCCGCGCTCCTACCCCTTTTCGTCTGCTGCTGCTCGACGACATCTTGTTTAAAGGAAAATTAGCTAATGAATTTAATGGAAAGTATATAAAAGAAAAGAAGATATGAAAGAAATTTTACTTATACTTAATTTTAAAATCCATCAGCATCGCGATGTATTCTACTACGTAAACTGGACCATCGATCTTCTGTCGTGGTAGTTACCCGTTTTCATTTTTGTCTTCGCATCTCACTAGTCTCTATGTCTTCTGCATCTCCAACTAAGTCATCGAGTCATAAATCAGGCTCGACGACATAAGAGCCCGGCAACTCTTGTTCTTGGAAAACAACATCAACCTCATCATCAAGGTATCCAGCATCGTCTGGTGTATATAACCGCTCACAAGGATTCACCTTGTGTAGAACCCACCAAGCTTTAAGCTTTTTGCATGGATAATGTAGATAATACACTTACTCGACTTGGTGTGCAAGGACGAAGGTGTCGCAGCCTCGTAGCCGGTCCTTGTGTTTGACTTCTACCATGCCAAATTAGTTTTGTCGAGTTCCATTATTAGGATCAAACCAATCGCAGCCAAAGAAGACTACATTAAGGACCTTATTCCCTGCAAATCTGAATTCAAGAATGTTTTTAAGGATCCCATAATAATTAATTTCACGTTCTTGGTCGTCAATCGCTCTATTCACAACTTCGGTGTTACATGTTGCTCTGAAAGGACGTTGCGCTTCAAATTCAGTTGAACGAAATATCGACCGTAGCTTCAAGCCCACTGACGTCGTATCGACCGTAGCTTTTAATTTTAATGGATCCGTAAGACAGTTGTTGTAATTCTTCATGGACGCCGACTTGTTTTTTGCACTGTGCATGAAATCAGGATAGGAATTTAAGCCCTCCATGTACTCCTTAATATCACATCGATTGTATTTGTCTGCTCGTAGATTGCTGCTTAGATTTCCAATTTTGTTGATCGAACTCACTAAATAAGGAAAAACAGAATGATTAGCATAAATGTATAACATAACACGCTAATTATTATAGATGTTGAACAAACTCATACTAAAAATATTTGTCCATCCCCTCGATATTAGCGTACATGTACATCAAAGCAGCCATATTTTCATCTGGTTCAACATCGTAGCTCGTGCCACTACCAACAACGGTGCCTCTCGTTTTAAAAATGGAGACGCTGCTACAAGGGGGTGCTTCATCCATATTTTACGGCAATGTAGAAACATTAACGTTGTGTTCTTCTGCAAAATAGACGCTTGAAAAGTATCCTATCTCCTGAATGGCGTATGCTTCAGTGATGCATCCTTCAACCCTTGTCCGATTGTGAACCATTGGTTTAAGACACCTAAGTGCTCTTTCAATGTGATACATCTACCTTTATTGCACAGGGCCACCCACTTTAGCTTCATATGGAAGATGGATTAGGAGATGTTGCATTGGATTGAAGAACCCTGGAGGGAAAACTCTTTCCATCTTACATAAAAGCACTTGTATCTCCTTTTCCAAGTTATACATCATCTCGGCTGTGATTTCTTTAGCACAAAGCTGTCTATAAAAGTAGCTAAGCTCGGCTAACATATTCCACACCGCATCGTCAATGTAGCCCCAAAATATAACCAGCAGAAGTCTTTCCATGACTATGTGATAATCATGACTTTTCAAACCTTTGAGATTTCTAGTCTTAACATTTATGGCTCGTCTCAGGCTAGCAGCATAACCATCTGGGAATTTCAATGTTTTCAACCATTCGAATACTTCTTTCTTTTCTTTTGGTCGAAGACAGAAAGAAGCGCATGGTTTGCCACCAGATTCGGTTAGCTCAAGAGTTGGACATTTACAAACCTTTGCCAAATCCTTACAAGCCTTTATATTATATTTTATTCTACCCGTCAGATCGAAGCATGTGCTTATGATGCATTCACCCATGTTACGTTCCTGGTGCATGACATCAATGTTATCCATTAGGACTAAGGACTTCACATATGGTAGCTCCCATAGTGCACATATATGAGTCCAATTGTGATCCTCTCCGTAACCAACAAAATATCCAGGATGACCTTCATCTGCCACTAAGTTGTTCAATTGTCCAGCAATCTCCGACCCGCTGAGATGTTGCGGTGGTCCTTTTTTGACAATGGTGTCCTTCTTGAAGGCATCTTTCTGTTGCCTAAATACGTGATTGGGCGCTAACCAACGTTTGTGGCTATCGAAGTAGCAAATCCTGCCACCGTGATTTAAATGAAAACATTTTGTATCTGAAGCACATATCGGACATGTCAAACGGCCATGAGTGCTCCAGCCAGAAACCATGTCGTAAGCTGGAAAATCATGGACAAGCCACAAGTATGCAGCTCGAAGGTTGAATTTCTGTTTTTTGTAACAGTCATACACTTTGATTTCTGTCCATAACATTTTCAACTCTTCAATCAACGGCTTCAACATCACATTCAGTCGTGAACCAGGATGATCCGGTACAGGTAGAATAAGTCAAAGAAACATGAACTCAAACTTCATACAAATAGATGGTGGTAAGTTGTACGGAATTGCGAACACGGGCCAACAAGAGTATGGTGTTGCGTTTGTACCGAATGGTGAGAAGCCATCTGTCACCAACGCGATGCGAATATTTCTTGCGTCATTGGCAAAATCTGGATCGAAATGGGCAAGCGCTTTCCATGCCTAACCGTCAAACGGGTGCATTATCATTTCGTCATTCTCACATCGACCTTTTTTGTGCCACTTCATGTGTCTGGCTGTTTTTTTTTAGAGAAACAAGCACTTCAACCTAGGTGTAACAGACAAGTAGCGAAGCTGCTTCGGTGCGACTTCAGTCATTACTTTTGTACTGTTGACATTAAAAACATCGACAAATCTCGATTTATCACATTTTAAACACTTGTTCTCGGTGGCATGCTCTTTCTAGAAAAGAATGCAGTTGTCTGGGCACATATCAATCTTCTCATAGTCCATACCAAGCCCAGAAATCAATTTCTTAGAATGATATATATCTTTAGGCAATTTATGATTCTGTGGAAGGACATCGCTAATCAATTTGATGAGATCATTGTAGAAGTTATTGAAGAAGGAATACTTAGACTTAAATTCCATAAATCTAATCAAGAAACTGAGGATTGTCACTATGGTGTGTTCATGCAACGGCTGTTCAGAAGCTTTGACAAGCTTGAAGAACTCTTTAACCTCCATTGTAGGAGGATCCTCCGTCAGTTCAGGATTTATGGCTTCAAGCATCTCGTCCATCCTATCGACCCCAGTGTTGTCATCCTCATCTCGATCTTCTACACTTGAGAAGGTGTCTCACCATGAAAATGTCCACAACTCATAATGTTGCATGAAATTGTTTCCACACAAGTGATACATCAACGTCACTTTGTCGAAACACTTTGCATTCTTACATTTGATACATGAGCACTGCACCTTGCTGTTGTTTGACAACCAGAAAGCTCGTTCTATGAAAGCATTCATCTTGGTGAACCACTCCTCTGAGTGCCTTCCATTCTTTTTCCAACTAGTATACATCCAAGTGCGATCTTTAGCCATGTTTGAGAGTATACCTTCAAAGCAGGCAAATCATTGTAAGTTTCATTGTTATGTCATTTCACGGTCCTACAACTAGGCAGATAGGTCCTAAACCCACCCAAGAGTGGCTGAGCAGAGCGTGCTCATGACGAGACGCGCGGTCCGGATCCGGACGAAATTTGGGCAACATAACGCCACCTATTTAACACTGCACCCCCCTATCTGGTGCGGTTTTTAAAGTAAAAAAGGGGCCTATACGGTTATAGCAGTCATACGGTGATGAGCACGGTCTCGTTGCTATTCGCCAACATGACGAGCACGGTCGGCGCAAGGTCACCGAGAAAGGAGCCGAGTGAGGGAGAGAGAGAGAGAAAGGGAGACGGGGATGAGGTGAGAGGGAAAGGTAGACGGAGAGAGAGACATAGAGGGAGATGAGGAGAGAGGGAGAGAGAGAGGAGCGAGAGTAAATAAAGAATAAAGGAGCCATGGCCACTACCTTTAACCCCATCGACGCCTATTCATAAGGCCAGGGCCAACTGGATCACCCTGTTCTGGTTGATGCTCTACGGCGTCGCCTAGGCCGTGACACCCTCTTCGCCGACATGCTTTCCGTGAAGGAGTTCTCCAAGAAGCTCCTCCTCGAGAACCTCCCCAGTAACTTGGACATCATCTGCACACAGTCCATGTTTGGCCCGGAGTCAGCGCGCGACGGTTGGGCCGGCCTCCCCTTCGTGTTCGACAGGGTCTGCGTCGGCGACAACTGCGCCGTGCACCGTTCCCGTGCCAAGGCATTCCTTGGCTTGTTCCCACAGGAGGGGTGTCGGATGGTGGAGATGCCTGCACTGAGCACGACGAGCACTCCGCCGAGACGCAGTTCCTGACCCACACGGTCGGGCGGATGCTGCCTCTGTTGGAGCTCAAGCCGACACCCATCAGCACCAAGGGCTACGACACGCTGTTGCGGCTCGTCGACAACACCTGCAGCGACAACTTCAAGCTCTACAACGGCCTCTTAATGTACAATAGGAACACCACCGAGTTGCTTCACTGCCTCGAGTGGGCCATGGACTCTGTCAAGAAGAGGCTCTTTGACAGCCTCAACGACATGCTCTGGAACCAGCTCTTCCACTTGGACGACTTGCCAGATCCCACCGCTGCAGTGCCTGCGCCTGCGCTGGTGGTGGATGACGACGGGCCAACAACTTCAACAGTTAATGACGATGATGATCTAGACACTGATGAATAAGACAGTAACTGATCGACAAACATGTTCTAGCATGTCCATCTCTTGTCGTGGTGGCGCCCTTCGCCCGATGCCTCCCTTTGCCCGACCACGCCGCCATCGACCCAGCTGGCTGGTGCCGCCTTGGCCATCTTCCCTCCTCCCGTCGTGGGAGGGGCGGCACAGGGGAGGGGCGGCGCAGGGGAGGTGGTGGCGGCGAGGGCGGCGCTGGGAGGGGGCGGTGCAGGGAGGGGGCAGCGCAGGGGAGGGGGAGGCGCAACTGGGGAGGGGGTGGCAGCAAGGACAGCGTAGGGGAGGGGCGGTGGCGAGGGGCGGCGCAGGGGAGGGGCGGCGACGCAGGGAAGGGGAGGGGGCAACGAGGGCGGCGCAGGGGAGGGGGTAGGGGGCGGTGGCCTGGGCGGTGCAGGGGAGGTGGTGGCGGCGAGGGCGGCGCAAGGAGGGGGCAGCGCAGGGGAGGGAGCAGCGCAAGGCAGGGGACGGTGGCGAGGGCGGCGCAGGGGAGGTGTGGTGGCAAGGGCGGCACAGGGGAGGGGAGAGGGCGGCGGCGCAGGAAAGAGGAGGGGCAACGGGAGGGAGGGGGCGACGGGGAGAGGCGGCGGCGTACTTGGAAGGCGGAGAGCGGCGGCGGCGACGACGACCTTCGACAGCGGCGCGTGCGGCGGCGGTGGAGGCGGGGGCGCGGTGGCGGTGTCGTAGACGCGTGCGGCGGTGTGGAGACAGACAGGAATTGGCGGCACGCGGGGTATAGGGAAAATTTGTTATCGACGACGGTGTAGGTCAATCGTCGTCGATTAGGTGCTATGGATGACGGTGAATTTGGATCGTCGTCGATAACTGCTCGGGTGGGCCTGGTTTCGGCCCATACTGATGACGGGCCATTATTGACGACGGTTGATCGTCATCTATAAATAATGGACGACGATGTTGAGCCAACCGTCGTCGATAATGGGCTTATTGACGACGGCTGGATTTAGCCGGCGTCAATTAATTAATAAACAACGGGGCCGTCATCAATTATTTTGACCGTCATCTACTGTCGCGTTTCCTGTAGTGGTAGTAGTATATATTACTTTCTATTCCAAATTACTCATCACTCTTTAGTCTTTTTGAACTAGAGACTGATAAGTAACTTGAGACGTAGAGTACTTGTCAGTGGATCATTACGAGTAGCAGTAGTTATTTGTCCGGCCGGCACAAGCTAGTACTGTTTTCCTCATTACTGAACTTTCCATGGGAACATGCCCGGTCCCGTCGGATCTTTATTATGGTACCTTCATTAATTAATAAGTTTAGCCTTTATTATTTGTGGACCTTTACTTAATATAGTAGATTACACGGGCCTGAGCTGTGATCATTATCGCGGCCCGTCCGTTTCATTTCCTCCACATGAACTCGTCTACACGGCCGGCCGAGCCTGCTGGTTGGGAGTAATTATCACTAGGTGTACTGCTGGCTGCTGCATGTAACAGGTGATGCGTAGTACCCTCTACCCCCAGAGTCAATGCGTGTACCCATCTACAGCGGGGCTAGTTGAGTTGTCTTTCTGTCATGAAACGAAGGTGTGTTCATGGCTACGATTTGTCGACGCTGTTTTGAGAGACACACTAACAGAAAGTTAATGATTTGATGTCTTCGCAGCCCCGATTTTCAGCAATGATATCCGTACACGTCTACTCGTCTATCCGATTTTCAGCAATGATATCAGCACTAATATTATTGTTTAAGTATATTCGTCTACTCTATATTTTGCTCTAAAGTCTAATCGAAATCCCATCATACTCTATATTTTTCTCTAAAATCTAATTGACTTCCTCTATACTCTCTGAAAACTTCCACTTCCAGTAAACTTTTCATTACAGTCACTATAGGAATCCCGACGATTTGCGACGGCCATGGCCGTCGCAAATAAGCTATTTGCGACGGCTTTCTTTATTGGCCGTCGCAAATAAGCTATTTGCGACGGCTTTCTTTATTTGCGACGGTTTTTGGCCGTCGCAAATAAGTCGTCGCAATTAAGCTTATTTCCAACGGCCACCGTCGCAAATAAGCTTAATTGCGACGGCTAGGAGCGGCCGTCGCAAGTTTTTGCCGCGGGCCGGTGGGCCCCGCAACATTATTTGTGACGGCCGGACTGTTGCAATTAAAGCTTATTTGCTACGGCCAGGCTGTCGCAATTAAGTGCCTCTATTTGCGACGGCCGGGCCATTGCAAATAAGTTCAGTGAGCAGGGCCCACGTTTCCTCCTCCGGGACCCAGGCCGCTATTTGCGACGGCCCAGCCGTCGCAATTAAACCTTATCTGCGACGGCCAGGCCGTCGCAAATAGCAGTGGCTTAATTGCGGCGGCCTGTAACTTTATTTGCGACGGTACTGTATAAAAAGCCGTCGCAAATAAGGTTTTTTATTTTTTTTAAAAACAGAAAATACTACCCGGCTCGATGGCCAGAATCACAGAACAGATACAATACACATAGTATATACACACACAAACATCATCTCAATCACAAACTAATAAGTTCCGATACATCTCACATCATCATCAACAAAGCAAACAAAAGGGCTCACTCGCCCATCTGACCTCCGTAGCCATCTCCAAAGTTGAAGTCGTCGCCGCGCCTCATTCCAGGCGGCGGTAGCGACGGCGACAGCGTTTGTTCAGCCGTCGCGGATCCTTGCAATTAATGAAACTTAGAGTTAGAATATAAATACATCAACATCTCTCTCCCTCTCTTCCTCTCCCTCTATCTTCATCTAGATCCACCTCTCTTCCTCTCTCTTTTCATTTCTCTCTTTGTCTCTCACTCTATCTTTCTCTCTCACTCTATCTTTCTCTCTCACTCTATCTCTCTATTGCTATCATTTTCCCTCTATCTTCCTCCCTCTATCTTCCCCTCTCTCTATATACATCTACATCTTACTCTCTCTCTTCATTCCCATCCTACTCTATCTAACTATCTTTCACTCTTTCTTTTGTCTCTCTTTCTTCTATCTCTATCTTTCTTCTATTTCAATCATTTTCTTCTATCTAACTATCTCTCTCTTTCATCTATCTCAATCTTATTACGCTAGAGAAGAAGGATTACATAGAAACTTACCTGGCCCGCTAAAGAAGGATCGTTTGGAAGGACCGGTGGTAGTACCAGTAGCTGGATTCCCAGACCTTGCGCCCGAGCCATGGCCTGTCATTGCAAACATTAAATGCTACCTATTAGTAAGTCATTTACGTTGAATTAATGAGAACTTTAGTTTTTATTTTGTTACCTCCATTGCTTCCCGCATCTGCGCCATCCAGGCTGCCTCGGTTTGGATCGTGGCCTCCATCGCGATCCTTTAGCGTTTCGCCTCCCTCCTTTCCTCCTCATGTCGCCTTTGGTTTTCTTCTACAGTTTCTCGGAGGGACTGCATCTCAATGTCCCTCTGCGATACGCGGTGACCTGCCGTGCCCACCGACGAAGCCTACGTGGAGCTGCCTCTCGCAGGTCTCCCCGCCCTCGAGTCGACAACTCCGTCGAATACGGCGAGCCTATAAAAAAGAGATTCAGTAATATGAAATTAAAATATCTTGAATACTTTGAATTGAAAACGATAAAATGACTTGTAAACTCACCTTCCGTGTGCTTTTCCACCACTGCTTGCATACGCGGCTTGAGGATCGATCGGTTGACGTTCCCAATCGAAATCCTCGCCGTGTATCTTCCTAGCCTCCTCCCCGTACTTAGCCTGCAAAATAAGAAAACCATGTAAGTTCAACAATCTATATAGTTATATTTAATATGAATGATTTCTAAACTTACCAACCGCTCGGCTGCAGCCTGACTGCACCCCGTCGGCTGAGAAGGGTCCCTGTGACCTCTCTTCCAGACCTCAGCAGCGGTGGGCGGCACCCCGTCTTGCGCTCCTGCCAATACGTGTTAGTACGAACAATATATTATGAATATATAAACATAAGTTATACACACTTACCATGCGTTTAGCTAAACGCAAGTGGTTATCTTGCCCGTGCCTGCTCTTCCCCTCGACCCCTCTGCAGTCTCGAGCCTTCTCGGACTTAGCTTTAAACTCATCACTAGCTCAGTAGCGACAAAGGGCCTGAAATGCATCGGTCCGACCCTGCAACCAGCTCATGTGGCCCTGCACATAGTTGGAAGTCGTTAAAAATACCATTGAGGAAATTATCAAAAAAAATACTTACTACACTCCACGTACCTGCGTGTACTCCTCCTCCGTCAGGTGCATCTCGCTCGCTTGCCGGAAGTGTAGCACGGGCTGCTGGTTCGCCTTCAAATGCTCATTAACAGGTTGAACGCGGGTGTTCGACAAAGCTTGTCGAAGCTCCTTGGCAGCGTTGTAGTGAAACACTCGCCTCGCATCCTCAAACTGGCGAGGGTCGTTCGGGTCCTCTAAAGTATATCTTGCATGCGATAAAGAATATATTGAAGAGATGTTCACTAAAAGAGTTTAAGAGTTTAAACTTACAAACTTTTTTAATATACTTACCATAAAATCAGCCCATACGGCCTCCTGAAGGTTGCCATGCTCCTGGTGATGGACGCGTGCGTAGTCCCCCCACGAAAGAGCAAGCACCCCGTCGATGACCCCGGGATAGTGCAAACGCACTATGGACCCGAGGACACCGTTCACCAGTCTGTGGTGTCTCTCACCGGTGAAAGACGTGTCGTCCCAAACCCTGTAAGATATTTATTCATTCATTACTTAAGTAATCAAAAGAAACTAAAATTGAACACTATAATTTTTATTACCTGTCTCCGACTGAACGAATCACGATCATCTGTGAAGGGATCGCGGGAGGACTGACAAAGTGAGTCCTCCTCATCCTCCGCGTCTGCTGGGGCGCCACGTCAGGTGACCCAGACGGCTCCTCACCAGCCGAGTCAAAGGCCTCAGGAACAAACTCATCGCCAGCCGGGGGCTGGCTGGCTGAGGGCTGGCTCGTCGAGGGCTGGCACGCCGAGGGCTGGCTCACCGAAGGCGCCACAACCACTGAGTCAGCCGGTGAGGACTACAACATTCAAATGATTCATAAGTAATTTTAATGTGAAATTGAATTTAAAGAATTTGTCAAAAACGAGTGACATTTACCTATGACGAAGCTCTATAGTTGGTATGAACGTGCCCCAGGAGCTGAGAGCGTCTGCTGCCAGTCGATGAGGCACCAACGAAAGCGTCCTCGGGTCTAGAGGGGTAGAACCCCCTCGTCGACGGCACCTTCTTACCCTTCTTTTACGCCATCCTGTTGTAATTAGATAATTAGTAAATATGCAAATAAAATATAAAATTCATGTTACTATCTTCAAGAAAACATTACTTGTAGTCACTTTCAAAATTCATCAACATCATTGTCATGTGCATGTGCCCTACTCCTTAAACCAGCCCAACGATCTTCCACCGTGGCCTGTTCTAATTTTTGTTTTCGCGTATCATCTACCTCTACATCTTCAACGTCTTCAACATCTCCAACTAATTGATCGAGTCCTGCACCAAGCTCGACGATAAAAGTGTCTGGCAACTCTTCTTCTTGTTACACTTCTTCAACGTCTTCGCTATCATGGTAACCATCATCCCCAGGAGTATATAGCCGCTCACGAGGATTCACCTTATATACCACCCACCAAGCACTGAGCTTCGTGCATGTATAAGGTAGATAATACACTTGTTCAACTTGATGCGCAAGAACAAATGTATCGTAACCTCGTAGTCGGTCCTTATGTTTCACTTCCACCATTCCAAATTGGTTTTCTCGAGTTCCATGAGTACGATCAAACCAGTCACAGTCAAAGAAGACAACTCGAAGGGTCTTATTTCTGGTAAAAGTAAATTCAAGGATTTTGTTAATGATCCCATAATAATCGGTTAAATTCCATTGAGTCTCCATTGCTCTCGTCACAACACCGGAATTTGATGTTGCCGCGAGAGGAAGATGAGCTTCAAAATGAGTTGTACGGAATCGGAAGCCATTTACATCATATCGACCATAGCTTCTAACATTCACCAATCCATAAGATAGCTGCCGCAAATCTTCATGGACATTGTGAGTCCGACACTATCATAAATGATCGTGAGTTAAAATAATACTTCTTTAATAATAGTAATTTATAATACATAGAAGACGAGAGAATATTACATATTCTGGAAACCAGGATAGAAAACTCGGCCCCCATTTATTCCTTCCTTTCGCATCGCTTCTACTTGTTTGGCCATAGGTTGATGCCTATGTGGCCAATATTGTCTGTGGAACTCGCTTAACATGAAAAAAACATCTTTTAGAGTACATGTGTAGCAAAATATATCGATTAGCATAAACGTAGGAGAAACACTTACTCGAAGTATTCTTGCATGCCTTCTATATTTGCGTACATGTAGAGTAAAGCAACAGTCCTTTCATGTTCGGATAGCACATAGGTCGTGTAGCTACCAACGGTGGCGCCTCTCGTTTGAAAAATGGAAAGGTCGCTTAGAGGGGGTGTTTCGTCCACATTGTACCGCATCGTCGAAGCATTGATATTGTTTTCTTCCGCAAAGTAGACACTTGAAAAGTATCCTACTTCCTTAAGAGCATATGCTTCAGCGATGCACCCTTCCACCCTTGCCCTGTTGCCAACCATTGGTTTCAGATATCGTAGCGCTCTATCAATGTGATACATCCACCTATATTGCACAGGACCGCCACTTTAGCTTCGAATGGAAGATGGATAAGCAGATGTTGTATTGGATTGAAGAAACCCGGTGGAAAAAAATTTCCATCTTACATAAAAGTATGTATCTCCTTCTCTAACTTATCCATCATCCCGATCTTGATTTCTTTAGCACAAAGCTGTCTATAGAAATAGCTGAGCTCGGCTAAAACCTTCCACACCGTATCATCTAGATAGCCTTGAAACATAACAGGTAAGAGTCTTTCCATTATAATGTGATAATCATGACTCTTCAACGCAGTGAGGTTTCCTGTGTTCACATTTATGGCTCGTTTCAGGCTAGCTGCGTAACCATCTGGGAATTTGAAAGTTTTCATCCATTTCATAACTTCTTTCTTTTCTTTTGATCGAAGACAGAAAGAAGCACGTGGCTTCCCACCACTTTCAGAGATTTCAAGAGTTGGAGGGTGACAAATGTCTGCCAAATCTAGTCTATCTTTGTAATTGTATTTCGTTTTGCCAGGCATATCCATGCAGGTGCTTATGATACATTCGCTCATGTTACACTCCTAATGCATGACATCAATGTTGTGCATTAGAATCAACGACTTCACATATGGTAGCTCCCAAAGTCCACATATGTGAGTCCAATTGTGTTCCTCTCCATAACCTACAAAATATCCAGGACGACCTTCATCAAGCACCAGTTTGTCAAACATATCAGAAATTTTTGACCCGTTGAGACGCTTCGGTGGTCCTTTAGTGACAACAGTGTTCTTTTGAAAGACATGCCTCTGCTACCTAAATATGTGATTCGAGGGCATCCAATGTCTGTGACACGAAATAAGATATTTTGCCTCCATGAGTTAGTCGGAAGCAATCCGTGTCTGAAGCACATATCGGACACGTCAGACGACCATCAGTGCTCCATTTGGAAAACATGTCGTATGCCGGCAAATCCTGGACGAACCACTAATAAGCAACTCAAAGGTTGAATTTCTGCTTCTTGTAACTGTCGTACGCTTCGACTCCTGTCCACAGGACATTCAATTCTTCGATCAGCGGTTTTAACATCACGTTGTGAGGTGACCCGGAATGATATGGTCTAGGTACAATGAGGCTGAGAAACATGAACTCGTTCTTTGTACAAAAAGCAGGTGGCAGGTAGTACGGAATGACAAAGACGGGCCAACAGGAGTATGGTGTGGCGTTCGTACTGAACGGTGAGAATCCGTCTGTCGCTAATCCGATGCGAACATTCCTCGCATCACGAAAAAATTCTGGATTGAAACGGTCTAGCGCCTTCCATGCATCACCATCGGACGGATGCATCAAAAATTCTTTGTTCTCATGTTAAAAATAAGCTCACTATTTGAATTTACAACTTTGCAGCAATTTTTAGTGAAAATAATTTCTAGATTTTCATCTAGCAGTTGTGAAAAAGAAAGCAAGTTGTATTTCAAATTTTTAACAAGTGCCACATCCTTCAAAGTGTAGTGATTATTTACTCTAAGCAAACCCTTAGCAATTATAGGAGTTGAAGAATTATCGGCAAAATTAACATTCTCTACACGTGATACAAAAGAGGGAGGAGAACCATTCTTTGTTACCGGTTATGTGGCATGAGCAACCTCAATCCACAATCTAAATGTTCAAGAGGCAGAAACCATCTGGGAATTTCAAAGTTTTCATCCATTTCATAACTTCTTTCTTTTCTTTCGATTGAAGACAGAAAGAAGCACGTGGCTTTCCACCACTTTCAGAGATTTCAAGAGTTGGACGGTGACAAATGTCTGCCAAATCTAGTCTAGCTTTATAATTGTCTTTCATTTTGCCAGGCATATCCATGCAAATTCTTATGATACTTTTGCTCATATTACGCTCCTGATGCATGACATCAATGTAGTGCATTAGAATCAACGACTTCACATATGCTAGCTCCCAAAGTCCACATATGTGAGTCCAATTGTGTTCCTCTCCGTAACCTATGAAATATCCAGGACGACCTTCATCAGGCACCAGTTTGTCAAACATATCAGAAATTTCTGACCCGTTGAGACACTTCGGTGGTCCTTTAGTAACAACAGTGTTCTTTCGAAAGACATGCCTCTGCTGCCTAAATATATGATTCGAGGGCAGCCATTGTCTGTGACAATCAAAGTAAGATATTTTGCCTCCATGAGTTAGTCAAAAGCAATTCGTGTCTGAAGCACATATCGGACACGTCAGACGACTGTGAGTGCTCCATCCGGAAAACATGTCGTATGCTGGCAAATCATGGACGGACCACAAATAAGCAGCTCGAAGGTTGAATTTCTGCTTCTTGTAATTGTCGTACGCTTCGACTCCTGTCCACAAGACTTTCAATTCTTCGATCAGCGGTTTTAACATCACGTTGAGATGTGACCCGGGATGATCAGGTCCAGGTACAATGAGGCTGAGAAACATGAACTCGTTCTTCGTACAAAAAGCAGGTGGCAGGTTGTACGGAATGACAAAGACAGGCCAACATGAGTATGGCGTGGCGTTCGTACTGAACGGTGAGAATCCGTCTGTCACTAACATTCTTCGCATCACGAGAAAAGTCTGGGTCGAAACAGTCTAGTGCCTTCCATGCATCACCGTCAGACGGGTGCGTCAAGAATTCTTTGTTCTCACGTTTACCTTCTTTGTGCCATCTCATGTGTCTTGCGGTTCTTTTTGAGAGAAACATCTTCTTCAACCGAGGTGTCACAGGAAAGTAACGAAGCTGCTTATGTGCGACATCTGTCATCACATTATCGCCATCGTCATGAACAACTTCGACATGACTCAATTTACCACATTTCAAGCACATCTTCTCATTGACGTGCTCTTTCCAGAATAGCATGCAGTTGTCTGGGCACACATCGATTTTCTCATACTTCATACCGAGACCAGATATCTTGATATTTGACTGATACATATCTGGTGGCGTTTTGTGAGGTTGTGGAAAGATATCGCAGATCAATTTCATGAGATCATTGTAGCAGTTGATGGAAAAAAAAGTACTTGGACTTAATTGCCATAAATCTGGTCAAGAAAGCAAGTACGGTCATAGCCGTGTGTTCATGCAATGGCTCTTGTGATTTCTTCAGCTCCTCGAAGAACTTCTCTGCCTCATTTGTAAGAGGATCCTCCGCTTCCAGAGCTTCTAGCATCTCATCCATCCTATCAACCTCTGTTATAAAATCATCATCATCCACTTCGGCTATGACTCGAGAATTAGTTTCGCCGTGAAAGGTCCACACTTCATAATGTGGAGTGAAACCGTTTCGACATAAGTGAAACGAAAGCTCCAATCTTCTCAAAAACTTGGTGTTCCGGCATTTTGTACATGGGCACCGCACCATATCTTCCGTTGACAACGAAAATGCTCGATCCAAAAATTGATCTAACTTGATAAACCACTCATCGGAGTGACCACCAGTTCTGCTCTTCCAGCCAGTATACATCCAACTGCGGTCTTCACCCATGTTTGGCTCTACAGTTTAATGGGAAAGAAATTGTCGTTAATGTATTGTTGTGTTATGTCATGGCCCTACAACCTAGGCAGATAGATCCTAAACCCACCCAAGAGTGACCGAGCGGAGCATGCTCATGACAAGACGTGTGATCCGGATTCGAACGAAATTTTAGCAGCATAACCCCGCTGTTCTCCACTGCAGGCCCAAAAATGGTGCAGGAGAGAACAACAGGGTTACGCCACCGAAATCTTGTCCAAATCCGGACCCGCGTCTCGTCACAAGCCACGCCCCCTCGGTCACTCTGAGGCTATCCAAAAAGGGACAATTCCGAACCTGCACATCTCACATGCCAATGGCATGTGAGACGTGCCGATCCGAAACGGGTAATACATTGCTATAGGTTACGTTGCTCATTTTCATTTTAATATCATTTAAGAGAGAGGAAAGAACTAAAGAAAGAGTGAGAGGAAAGTTGGTCTTAGATGACAATTCCACATCCATTTCCACCGTCCACGCAATCGCGGGTCATTGACGTCCTTACCAACCCGTTCGCTTCTGTGTCGACTTGACACATACGGTACCACTACAATGGTCTACACAGCACGATCACACTTATTACGTTTCGTGCCCTTTCAGGTTGGTCCGAGCCGACCCAAAAACCCCTTTATTTATATATATTAAGTAGTCACTCAAAAACATTATATGAATGCACTAAAGTCCAAACATACACTAAACAGAATAGAAATTCAGAATGACAGACCAAGCTATAGACAAAAATATATAAAGCATATAAAGCATATACAAAATCTAATTATGCATTTACTACAAAATCTAAACAAAAAACATATTAGCCACAATGGACAAGTGTGAAAGCACAAGTGTAATACAAGACAACATATAAAGCATATTAGTCAATTATGCAAGACAAAAAACATATTAGCCAAAAAGATAGCCTAAAATCCAATCCATTTTTTGGATGGTGGACCAACTCAACCCGGCCAGGATCTGGACTAAACCTAAACCCAATCCATTTTTTCTGTATCAATCAACCCGACCCAACCCGGCCTGTAAAATAAACATACAAAACCAACCCAACCCAACCCACACCTACTTTTGAGCCCAACCCAAACCGATCTGTTTTCAATAACCATGGTTTGGAACCGTTTCCAACCCACAAGCTCAGCCCAGTAGCCAGATGAGGAGGTTCATCCTCCTCCACTGCCCCTCCCTTGAGACGCCATGCGACATGTCTGGCAAGGTGACCTGCCCCATAGATGCATTCCCCTCCACCCCCCCTCCCCGCGGTCTCTTGGGCCCCATCCCAACTGATATCGCTGCCCAACAGCAGTGCGCGAGGCCCCCAGATTGCCACTGTTGCGCCCCCAGGGCGTCACCCCCCCCCCCCCCCCCGCGAGGCCATGCTCTTGCAGCTCCCAGCACGGCGACGAGCGGCTGCGCCTCCCGGCCATGGCGACGATGTTCGCCGCGCAGGCACCCCCCCCCCCCCAAGCCGGCAGTTCCGCTCCCCGCCATGGCGACAATATTTGCCCTTGCATGCCCCCTGCAACGACGCCACCGGCGGGTGCACAGGGACACGACGACGATGCCCGACGACACGCTTCCCACCGACCTTCCCACTGACGTGATGCCCGGCTCACCCGATCCCCAACGCTCGTCGGTGCCGGCGGTGGGCCCTGATTCCTGTGCTCATGCTGCTGCTGCTCCTCCTATTCTTTTTTTCCTCCCCTCCCCCACAAGGGTCTGTATGTGTTGCATATTTGCATTGCATTCCTAGAAATGATCCCGTATGCAAAATGAGAATTAGATGCTAATAACTAATCATTGTGAACTTCATATTACCATCAACGGCAAGCTATACATGCATTTTTAACGGCAAGCAATTGTGAAGTTCATATTACCATCCGGGCAGCTATACGTGCATTATCAACGGCAAGCAATGAACTAGAAATGAACTACCTTGGGAAATATTCACAAAATATTTAGAAAATTCATCAATCCATATTCATCCTATACATGACTTCATCTGTCTATCCATCCATCATACGTCCTTGGGAATCTCTACGACAAGCAATGAACTAGCAACGGAGAAGAAAGAAAATATCATACGTCGGGCTTCGGGGGAGTCCGCCGGGGAGGTGTCGGAAGAGTCCGGCGGCGTCGGACGGCGCGTTCGGGGCGACAGGCGGCGTCTGCAGGCACGGCGGGGCCGATGCGGCGGTTGGTGTGGCGGGGTCGGCGGCGAGCGCGGCGGGGGAGGCGGTGGGGGCGCAGCGAAGTCGGCGTCGGGGTCGGCGGCGGTGGTGGCGGCGACTGGCGCGGGGAGGTTGGGGGTGCGGCGGTGAGCGCGGGAGTTTGGGGGCACGGCGGGGGAGGCGGTGGGGGCGCAGCGGAGTCAGCGTCGGGGTCGGCGGCGGGGCGGCGGCTGGCGCGGTGGGGCGGCGACTGGCGCGGGAGGTTGGGGGGCGCGGTGGCAGGCGCGGGAGTTTGGGGGCACGGCGGTGTGGAATGAGCTATCGACAATGTAGAAACATTAACAATGGTGCCTCTCGTTTTAAAAATGGAGATGCTGCTACAAGGGGGTGCTTCATCCATATTGTACGGCAATGTATAAACATTAACGTTGTGTTCTTCTGCAAAATAGACGCTTGAAAAGTATCCTATCTCCTGAATGGTGTATGCTTCAGTGATGCATCCTTCAACCCTTGCCCGATTGTGAACCATTGGTTTAAGACACCTAAGTGCTCTTTCAATGTGATACATCTACCTATATTGCACAGGGCCACCAACTTTAGCTTCATATGGAAGATGGATTAGGAGATGTTGCATTGGATTGAAGAACCCTGGAGGGAAAACTTTTTCCATCTTACATAAAAGCACGTGTATCTCCTTTTCCAAGTTCTACATCATCTCGGTTGTGATTTCTTTAGCACAAAGCTGTCTATAAAAGTAGCTAAGCTCGGCTAACATATTCCACACCGCATCGTCAATGTAGCCCCAAAATATAGCCGGCAGAAGTCTTTCCATGACTATGTGATAATCATGACTTTTCAAACCTTTGAGATTTCTAATCTTAACATTTACGGCTCGTCTCAGGCTAGCAGCATAACCATCTGGGAATTTCAATGTTTTCAACCATTCGAATACTTCTTTCTTTTCTTTTGGTCGAAGACAGAAAGAAGCATGTGGTTTGCCACCAGATTCGGTTAGCTCAAGAGTTGGACATTTACAAACCTTTGCCAAATCCTTACAAGCCTTTATATTACATTTTATTCTGCCCGTCAGATCGAAGCATGTGCTTATGATGCATTCACCCATGTTACGTTCCTGGTGCATGACATCAATATTATCCATTAGGACTAAGGACTTCACATATGGTAGCTCCCATAGTGCACATATATGAGTCCAATTGTGATCCTCTCCGTAACCAACAAAATATCCAGGACGACCTTCATCTGCCACTAAGTTGTTCAATTGTCCAGCAATCTCCGACCCGCTGAGACGTTGCGGTGGTCCTTTTTTGACAGTGGTGTCCTTCTTGAAGGCATCTTTCTGTTGCCTAAATACGTGATTGGGCACTAACCAACGTCTGTGGCTATCGAAGTAGCAAATCTTGCCACCATGATTTAAACGAAAACATTTTGTATCCGAAGCACATATCGGACATGTCAAACGGCCATGAGTGCTCCAGCCAGAAACCATGTCGTAAGCTGGAAAATCATGGACAAGCCACAAGTATGCAGCTCGAAGGTTGAATTTCTGTTTTTTGTAACAGTCATACGCTTTGATTCCTGTCCATAACATTTTCAACTCTTCAATCAACGGCTTCAACATCACATTCAGTCGTGAACCAGGATGATCCGGTCCAGGTACAATAAGTCAAAGAAACATGAACTCATACTTCATACAAATAGATGGTGGTAAGTTGTACGGAATTGCGAACACGGGCCAACAAGAGTATGGTGTTGCATTCGTACCGAATGGTGAGAAGCCATCTGTCACCAACGCGATGCGAATATTTCTTGCGTCATTGGCAAAATCTGGATCGAAATGGGCAAGCGCTTTCCATGCCTCACCATCAGACGGGTGCACCATCATTTTGTCATTCTCACATCGACCTTCTTTGTGCCACCTCATGTGTCTGGCTGTTTTTTTTAGAGAAACAAGCGCTTCAACCTAGGTATGACAGACAAGTAGCGAAGCTGCTTCGGTGCGACTTCAGTCATTACTTTTGTACTGTTGACATTAAAAACATTGACAAATCTCGATTTATCACATTTTAAACACTTGTTCTCGTTGGCATGCTCTTTCCAGAAAAGAATGCAGTTGTCTGGGCACATATCAATCTTCTCATAGTCCATACCAAGCCCAGAAATCAATTTCTTAGAATGATATATATCTTTAGGCAATTTATGAGTCTGTGGAAGGACATTGCTAATCAATTTGATGAGATCATTGTAGAATAAATTGGAGAAGGAATACTTAGACTTAAATTCCATAAATCTAATCAAGAAACTGAGGATTGTCACTATGGTGTGTTCATGCAACGGCTGCTCAGAAGCTTTGACAAGCTTGAAGAACTCTTTAACCTCCATTGTAGGAGGATCCTCCGTCAGTTCAGGATTTATGGCTTCAAGCATCTCATCCATCCTATCGACCCCAGTGTTGTCATCCTCATCTCGATCTTCTACGACTTGAGAAGGTGTGTCACCATGAAAATGTCCATAACTCATAATGTTGCATGAAACTGTTTCCAAACAAGTGATACGTCGACGTGACTTTGTCGAAACACTTTGCATTCTTACATTTGATACATGAGCACCACACCTTGCTGTTGTTTGACAACTAGAAAGCTCGTTCTATGAAAGCATTCGTCTTGGTGAACCACTCCTCTGAGTGCCTTCCATTCTTTTTCCAACTAGTATACATCCAAGTGCGGTCTTCAGCCATGTTTGAGAGTATACCTCCAAAGCAGACAAATCATTGTAAGTTTCATTGTTATGTCATTTCACGGTCCTACAACTAGACAGATAGGTCCTAAACCCACCCAAGAGTGACTGAGCAGAGCGTGCTCATGACGAGACGCACGGTCCGGATCCGGACGAAATTTTGGCAACATAATGTCGCCTATTTAACGCTGCACCCCCCTATCTGGTGCGGTTCTTAAAGTAAAAAATGGCCTATACGGTTATAGCAGTCATACGGTGACGAGCACGGTCTAGTCGCTATTCGCCAACATGACGAGCACGGTCGGCGCAAGGTCACCGAGAAAGGAGCCGAGTGAGGGAGAGAGTGAGAGAGAAAGAGAAAGGGAGATGGGGATGAGGTGAGAGGAAAGGTAGATGGAGAGAGAGACATAGAGGGAGATGAGGAGAGAGGGAGAGAGAGAGGAGCGAGAGTAAATAAAGAAGAAAGGAGCCATGGCCACTACCTTTAACCCCGTCGACGCCTATTCAGAAGGGCAGGGCCAACTGGATCACCCTGTTCCGGTCGGTGCTCTACGGCGTCTCCTAGGCCGCGATACCCTCTTCGCTGACATGCTCTCCATGATGGAGTTCCCCAAGAAGCTCCTCCTCGAGAACCTCCCCAGTGACTTGGAAATCATCTGCACACAATCCATGTTTGGCCCGGAGTCAGCACGCGACGGTTGGGCCGGCCTCCCCTTCGTGTTCGACGGGGTCTGCGTTGACGACAATTGCGTTGTGCACCGTTCCCGTGCCAAGGCATTCCTCAGCTTGTTCGCGCAGGAGGGGTGTCGGATGGTGGAGATGCCTGCGCTGAGCACGACGAGCACTCCGTCGAGACGCAGTTCCTGACCCACACGGTCGGGCGGATGCTGCCGCTGTTGGAGCTCAAGCCGACACCCATCAGCACCAAGGGCTACGACACGCTGCTGCGGCTCGTCGACAACACCTACAGCGACAACTTCAACCTCTACAACGGCCTCTTAATGTACAATAGGAACACCACCGAGTTGCTGCACTGCCTCGAGTGGGCCATGGACTCTGTCAAGAAGAGGCTCTTTGACAGCCTCAACGACATGCTCCGGAACCAGCTCTTCCACTTGGACGACTTGCCAGATCCCACCGCTGCGGTGCCTGCGCCTGCGCTGGTGGTGGATGACGATGGGCCAACAACTTCAACAGTTAATGACGACGATGATCTAGACACTGACGAACAAGATAGTAACTGACCGACAAACATGTTCTAGCATGTCCATCTCTTGTCACGGTGGCACCCTTCGCCCGATGCCTCCCTTTGTCTGACCATGCCGCCATCGACCCGGCTGGCTGGTGCCGCCTCGGCCTTCTTCCCTCCTCCCATTGGGGGAGGGGCGGCACACGGGAGGGGCGACGCAGGGGAGGTGGTGGCGGCGAGGGCGACACTTGGAGGGGGCGGTGCAGGGAGGGGGTAGCGCGGGGGAGGGGGCTGGCGCAACTGGGGAGGGGGGTGGCGGCGAGGGCAGCGCAGGGGAGGAGCGGTGGCGAGGGCGGCGCAGGGGAGGGGTGGCGACGCAAGGAAGGGGAGGGGCAACAAGGGCGGCGCAGGGGAGGGGGCAGGGGGCAGGGGGCGGTGGCGTGGGCGGCGCAAAGGAGGAGGTGGCGGCGAGGGCGGCGCAAGGAGGGGGCAGCGCAGGGGAGGGAGCGACGCAAGGGAGGGGACGACAGCGAGGGCGGCGCAGGGGAGGTATGGTGGCAAGGGCGGCACGGGGGAGGGGAGAGGGTGGCGGCGCAGGAAAGAAGAGGGGCAACGGGAGGGAGGGGGCGACGGGGAGAGGCGGCGGCGTACTTGGGAGGCGAAGAGCGGCGGCGGCGACGACGACCTTCGACAGCGGCGCGGCGCGGCGGCGGTGGAGGCGGGGGCGCGGTGGCGGTGTCGTAGACGCGTGCGGCGGTGTGGAGACGGACGGGAATTGGCGGGCACGCGGGGTATAGGGAAAATTTGTTATCGACGACGGTGTAGGTCAATCGTCGTGGATTAGGTGCTATGGATGACGGTGAATTTGGATCGTCGTCGATAACTGCTCGGGTGGGCCTGGTTTCGGTCCATATTGATGACGGGCCATTATTGACGACGGTTGATCGTCATCTATAAATAATGGACGACGGTGCTGAGCCAACCGTCGTCGATAATGGGCTTATTGACGACGGCTGGATTTAGCTAGCGTCAATTAATTAAGAAACAACGGGGCCGTCGTCAATTATTTTGACCGTCATCTACTGTCGTTTTTCCTGTAGTGGTAGTAGTACATATTACTTTCCATTCCAAATTACTCGTCACTCTTTAGTCTTTTTTGAACTAGAGACTGATAAGTAACTTGAGACGTAGAGAGTACTTGTCAGTGGATCATTGCGAGTAGCCGGCACAAGCTAGTACTGTTTTCCTCATCACTGAACTTTCCATGGGAACATGCCCGGTCCCGTCGGATCTTTATTATGGTACCTTCATTAATTAATAAGTTTAGCCTTTATTATTTGTGGACCTTTACTTAATATAGTAGATTACACGGGCCTGAGCTGTGATCATTATCGCGGCCCGTCCGTTTCATTTCCTCCACATGAACTCATCTACACGGCCGGCCGAGCCTGCTGGTTGGGAGTAATTATCACTAGGTGTACTGCTGGCTGCTGCATGTAGCAGGTGATGCGTAGTACCCTCTACCCCCAGAGTCAATGCGTGTACCCATCCACAGCGGGGCTAGTTGAGTTGTCTTTCTGTCATGAAACGAAGGTGTGTTCATGGCTACGATTTGTCGACGCTGTTTTGAGAGGCACACTAATAGAAAGTTAATGATTTGATGTCTTCGTAGCCCCGATTTTCAGCAATGATATCCTACTCGTCTATCCGATTTTATATCAGTACTAATATTATTGTTTAAGTATATTCGTCTACTCTGTATTTTGCTCTAAAGTCTAATCGAAATCCCATCATACTCTATATTTTTCTCTAAAATCTAATTGACTTCCTCTATACTCTCTGAAAACTTCCACTTCCAGTAAACTTTTCATTACAGTAAATTTTACAGCACTGCAGACAATCTTATTAGTCTAAGGACTGCCTGAACCCGAGTAATCTGGTGCATTTTCTCTTCTCATTTCGTATTTGATTATCACTCATCATCGGAGAAACCACACGCCCTTCACCGAATCAAGGCAGGGCCGAGCCAGCAAAATTCGGAGCGTGAACGAAATATTAAAATTGTTCATATTTCTATAGAAAAATAGTGTTATAAATCTATTTATGATATAATAGCACCTTAAACAATAATATATAGATTATATCAAGAAACACCTATTATTGAAATTTTACCTCTTCTTGCATAATGTTTATCCAAATAGACCAATCTTTAGTATTCCTTGAAATAAACTCTTCAATTATATGCTCATATTCAATCTTCTAAAAGATCACTCTTAAGTGATATTGTGGCCAAATCAATAAATCTTTGTGTGTCATCGTACAACGCATATAGTATCTTCAGTAGCTTTCCTTAGAAAAACTGTGTTCTGTTGATGCAACGAATGGTCAATAGAACTCTATGCAATATTTGAATTTGGAAAAGAATCGTGTTAATTTAAAACCTTGAGAATTTGAACAGGTCCCAAAATTTTTTTGGCATAACACCTTGAAGAAACTGCAACTCCGTATACAACTCATTGGTGTGTATGGTAAAAAACAACTGAATTAGATTAAAATCCAAATATGTTTAGCTTATTTTTTTTAGTGCAAAACTGTCCGGGAAACCCCCGCAGCAAATATATTAAATATTGTAACCATAAGATATACAATAGAAAATAGCCATAGTTGTAGTTAAGGTATGTACAAGCGTAGTTTCCTTAGATAGGTAACTATGCTAAAGTACAGGCAGAAAATCTTCAGTCCTAGTCTTATCTATTTCCTTGAAACGATTGCTTTGAGATTTAATTGAATATTTGAAGCAATCCTTCCATCCTTGTACCGTTGGCATGGAGGCCCTGGAAATCTTCCCATTTCTTTGTTTCCAGAGTTCCCAAGCTTTTGTTGAGAAGATTTCCATGAAGCATTGTCCTTGCCAGCTCTGTTTTGCCCTTATTATGGTGTCAAAGAAGTAAATGTTGTTGTCCCAGTGGATCTCCAATAAGTTTCAACACATTACACTGAAGGGGCATAGGAAGAATAAATGATATGTGAGTTCCTCTATTCCATTGTCACATAGAACACATGAGTAGTCATCGCCTTCAATAGAAGGATTATTTCGTTTCAAAATGTTTCTTGAATTAAGACGATCTCGAAATAGCAGCCATATAAAGATCTTGATTTTCCTTAGTGATTTTGATTTCCATATCCAGCCAAAAGGGAGAGGCAGTTTTATATGGGAAAAGTGAGAGAGATATCCTATTTTGGGGTACTATACCTCGGTTGCCACCCCCTTCCAAACGTCCAGTTGTTGGCCCCTGTACCGTATGCCACCCACCAAGAGATTCAACTGTTGTAGTTCAAACAGTGCTTCAAGTGATATAGGTGTGTAGAAGAATTGTTGAAGCTCGCTCTGGTAGTTGTACTGGGCCAATGAGATGTTCGGGTTTTTAGCCAATGCGAATAGTCTCAGTAGATCCCTCTTGAATAGGTTACCTTCCCATTCATCATGCCAAAGGGTGATTGTATCCCCACTTCCAACATGGACCGACACTTGTTTCTTGAAATCCAGCCAATTACTTAATACGTCTCTCCACCAAAAAGACCCTATGCCTTTTGTGCATTGAGGTGGTCTACCATTGCCACAATGAGCATCTAGGACCAGATGGACCCATGGGATGTCCTCTTTGTTGAATATTTTGAAAAGGAATTCTCCAAGAAGCGCAATGTTCATAAACTTCAGACATTTGAGGCCCAACCCTCCGTTATCCAGGGGGGGACAGTCACTTTATCCCATGCAACCAACGGTTTCCCTTTGTCGGCTACGTCGGATCCTCTCCAAAGGCAAAGTTTGCATGATTTATCCAATGCTTGTAGGACCCGACCATTAAGTTTTAGTGTGCACATTGCGTATATAGGCATGCCCGATATGACATTGCTGACCAGCGTACATCCCCCCCCCCCATAGAAAGCCATGTGGCCGTTGCCGATAGCTTTCTTTCGACTTTGGTGATTAACTGTGCAAAATCTTCTGCCTTTGGCCTTGAAAGACCCATAAGTAGGCCAAGGTATGTGAATGGGAATGTGCCAAGTTGGCATACCAATGTATGTGTCATGATGTTTGATTGTTCCTCATCCATGTTTACTCGTAGAAGGCATGATTTACCCCAATTTACTTTCAGTCCCGTGGCTGCTCCAATTGAGTGTAATAGGATTTTTAGAAAGAACAACTCTCTCTGCGATGCCTTGAGGACCATGATAGTGTCATCTGTGTATTGAACGACCGGGAATTTCATGTTGCCTTGCTGATGTATAGGTACTGTAAGAAGTCCTTGTGCAGCCGCTTGGTTGATTGATATTTGAAGAATTTGTGAGACCTATGAGTGCTAAATATATTGGCTATGACAATAAAAGTTTTGAATACTGCCAAAACACTCTTTTTAACAAGGTTCGACTCTAGGTACGAGCTCTTGCAAGGTCTAATGATAGGTCCGACTTGTTTTGGGTAGCTCCAGCAAGGTCTGACGTAAGGTCCGACTTGCTTTGTCTAGGTCCGACTTGCTGTGGCTAGGTCCGACTAGCTTTGGTCAGCTCCGGCATTAGGTCTGACTAGCTTTGGTAAGCTCCGGCGCTAGGTCCGACTAGCTTTGGTAAGCTCCGGCGCTAGGTCCTGCTAGCTTTGGTAAGCTTCATTTCAAGGTACAGTTAGCTTTGGCAAGGTCCAGTGCTAGTATGCAATGGTTCTGCTTTTACCTTGCAATGTTTCGAACTTTCTTTACATCTACGGAGAGTTTGCTTAGTATTCTTTTACTAAGTTTTTGATGCGTTTTGGCAGTTATGGTTGATATCTTTTTGCTATAGTTTGCAACATGCTTACATGAGGTACTCACATAACGTGTTGTGGTTTCAGAACTAACGAGAGTCAAGTCGAGGACTTGTGCTCGGAAGTATTGGTTGTTTGTTTATGTGTAGGTGTTGCTTGAGTTTAATACATGGCTGGTCACGAGATCCATTGAACTAGTCTTAGGGAGAAGATGACGTTCAACAACCAAGTTCGAGAGAAATTGTGGTTGAGTTGATCGGGGGGTCGCGCAGCATGGTTGAATCAACAACAATGCATATGAAGGTACCATGGATGTCGTTGGAATGTGTTTCACGTGTGCAAGGAGTGCATGAACGTGGATACATGGTTCCAAGATGTAATTAAGAGATGTGGACGTAAATAATTGGTCGGAAAGGTCCAACCGAGTAGGTTATGGACTCAGGATGCAACTGAGTCATGTTTGACTCAAATATGGAAAGATTTGAGTTGGTTATCTTAGGATTTCGCGTGTGTCACAAAGTTGGATTTGGAAGTCTTAAGATTGCTTCTATCTGCATATGGAAGAGTCTTGAGCAGTTATGAAAAGTTTTGGTTGAAACTGAGTAGGATACGAGTCCTAGTTAAGATTGGGTTGGCCTAAGGGCCGGTTATATAAGCAAGGGAGGCCAGAGCTCGTGGTGTACAACTTTGGGGTGGTTCCTCTTATGGTTTGATCAATAAAATTCATTGTTTAAAGGAATTTTTGTGCCTTGTTTGTCTGACTTGTTTTTGTCAAGTCTTTCTCGTCGAATTTCTGCATAGCACTACCTTGCTTCAGTAGTTTTATCATAACTTGAGTGCTACAGATCCAATTGACGTGATTCTTTTTGGGTTGTTTTGACAACTTGATTATATATCATCTGTGAAAATTCCACGGTCATTAGATTTTTGGTTTTGGATCTACACGAGTTTCTTTGAAGTGTTGCAGATTTGGTTTTTCTCGAGTAGAACAGATTGACCTTGGTTTAATCTTTCGATCGTAACTTGAGTTTTTCTCGACGGTTTTACGTGATTCTTGTTGACGTGTCTTCGTGACTTGATTCTCCACAATCTATACTGGTTTTTTCATGATTGACCACGTTTAGATTAATTGCACACACGGTTTCTTAATAGATTGATTTTCTACCGAGGGTTTTTTTGTTGCTTCTGCTAAAAAAGTCTTAATCTACCATTCACCCCCTCCCTCTGGTAGCTTTTCACGTACTCTTCGATCCTAAAATTGGTATCAGAGCCAGAATGTTCTAATATTTGAGATTTCCACATGTTTTGACTAATCATCATGAAGAAATACTCCGCAAAACCTTGTGTGTCTAGTGGTATTGATTTTTAGGTATGGAAGGCACATATTGGAAATCTTCATCCAGGCGCAGGGATTTGCAATATGGGAAAAGGTGTAAAAGTCCTATGACATGCCGTCAAACGATCAAGTTACATCTACAAATATGAGAGATATCGACAATAACAACAAGGCTTGAAACTTCATCATACAAGGATTAACTCAACGTGACTTCAACCGTGTTACACACCTCCGATTTGCGTACGATGTGTGGAAAGCACTTTGTGACTACCACGAAGGATCCAACACGATCAAGGAGGTAAAGCAAGATATGTTCAAAAAGGAGTATATGCGCTTTGAGATGCAATCAGGCGAGTCCATCGACAATCTGTTTCCTCGCTTTAATAAAATTCTCAGCAACTTGTGTAGCGTTATTGTTAATTTTTCATATGCTGAGAATGCTAGACAATT
Source organism: Tuctoria greenei (assembly GCA_036927565.1). Classification (NCBI taxonomy): domain Eukaryota; kingdom Viridiplantae; phylum Streptophyta; class Magnoliopsida; order Poales; family Poaceae; genus Tuctoria; species Tuctoria greenei. Next base: position 125,900,495 of record JAYESD010000006.1, read on the forward strand.
ACTAAGTGCAATAGACATGTCAATGTGGGAGATGAAAGTCACGTCTATTCGTGAATCTATGTCATGAGTACACTTATTTAAGATGTTCTATATTCTAAATTGAAAACTTATAAAATTGACATAATCTCACGTATGAACCCCAACAAGTCTATTGCATTTGTTTCTCAACGTGACATGCCTAGTTCTGGTCAATCTTCATCTTGTGGAACACTTGCCTTGTTGTTTCTAACCCTAGAACGGGTTGAAAGTTTCTAGAGGAGGAACTTGCACTCATCTCTACTCGGTTCTCAAAAGCATTGCAAAATGTGAGAACTAGAAGGAGAGGAAGTGTCGGACCTCAACGATGCTTCGAATGTGCTAAGACAGGACATTTTCGCATGGATTGCCCTAACCTTTCAAGTGCTACTTCCCGTGATGAAAAGCAAACAAGGACGAAGCACTCCTCAGCAAACAACAACAAGAAAAAGAAGGGTTTTACAGGACGCCAATTGGTAAATAGTTTTATCTACGCACTTCAAGAACTTGGCTCGAGCGATGTGGACATCGGAAGTGACGAAGATGAAGTTGATTTGGCAAACTTGTGTTTCATGGCGTGCAAGTCAAGATCAAGTATGGAGGAGGCACAATGCGATAATGAAGAGGTATGTCCTACTTGCAAAGAAATGTGTGATGCTACTTCTCGTGCCACTGTTATAGTTAAGAAAAAGGACAAAAACCTTACGGACAATGTTGTTAAAATTGAGTCACTAGAATCTAAAATTAATCGTTTTGAAATCTTTGGTTTCTAGTGATGATTATTGTTCCTCATGTGATTTAATATATGAACAATTGGCCTCCCTAAGAAGTGCGCACACCTCCACAGTTGATAAAATTTAACTTGAAATTGAAAAGAACAAAAAGCTTGCTGCATTTAATGATAAAAACTTGAAACGTGCTTGCTGTTCTACAATTGATTTGCATTGTTCTACTTGTGATGATCTTGATAAGAAACTACAAGATGCTATGAATGGAATTTCTATATTGAAAAATGCTTTACGTTCTCATGAAGTTAAATATTGTTCCAATTTCAAATTAAAAGGAAAAACTTCATGTGAAAATTGTCTTGATCTGTCAAATAAACTAGATGACATGCATAGGACATTAGATCAGTTTTGTAATGCAAATAAGAACCTAAACTTGTTGCTGAATTCCTCTAAATCTTGGAATGATAAATCTGGTTTAGGTTTTGATTCTCATGCTCATGCTAAGGCACATCCACCTAAAATTGTAAAGTCATTAGGAAGTGGTTTGATTCAAACAGTTCCTAAACATAAAGAAGGGTTTTTCAAATCTGTAAGGATGTTGTCTCATTCAGGTTTTAAGAAACATGATGCTTGCTCATCTAGACATAAACACAAAGTTAAATTTTATTGTACCTACTGTGGTAGAGATGGTCATGTCATAGATTTTTGTTATAGACTAGCTAAACAACAGAAAAAGGAAAGAATGCAAGCTAAATCTCATAACTCTTATGCAACATTAGATGCACATGCTAAACCAAATATCAAGAACATGCAACCTGTTGTTTTGAGCCAAAAACATGCAAAGTTTGCTCTTAAACCTACTGTTTTTCGTGCTACACATGTAATACCTCGTAAGTCAGTAGTTGGGTACAAAAATCCTCAAACTTTAGCTCATAAACTTGCTGTTTTGTCTCAGCCTTCACGTGTTTTTCCTGCTACACGTCGTGTGACTTAGTACTGGATTCCTAAATGCCTTTTGACTAACCCCTGTATTGAGTCATCGACGTATTGTACTTCTATGTAGGTTACACGCTTGAGGAAGGAGAACATTTGGATTGTGGATTCAGGTTGCTCACGCTACATGACCAGTAATAAAGAGTGGTTCTCCTCCCTCTCTTTTGTGTCACATGTAGAGAATGCTACTTTTGCCGATAATTCGTCAACTCCTATAACTGCTAAGGATTCGGTTAGAATAAATGATCACTACACTTTGAAGGATGTGGAACTTATCAAAAATTTGAAATACAACTTGCTTTCTATTTCACAATTGCTAGATGAAAATCTTGAAATTATTTTCAATAAAAATTGCTGCAAAGTTGTAGGTTCAAATAGTGAGCTTATTTTTAACATGTCTCAGTTTGGAAGAGTTTTTAAAGCTGATTTTAATATGTCTTATTCTAATCATAGGTGTCTAGTTGCTAATGATTCCAAAGACTTGTATTTTTAGCATCGTAGACTTGGTCATGTAGGCTTTGATCATCTCACACGTGTTAGTGCTCTTGATCGCATACGTGGGCTTCCTAAGCTTAAATGGGACAAAGAAATTGTGTGCTCTTCTTGTAGACATGCTAAGATGGTTACAGGCTCACATGCTCCCCTCACAATGACCATGACAACTGAACCGGGTCAACTTTTGCATCTTGACACCGTAGGACCTTCACGTGTTCAATCCTTTGGAGGTAAATGGTATGTTCTTGTGATTGTTGATGACTATTCTAGATACTCTTGGGTTTACTTTATGTCATCTAAGAATGAAGCTTTTAGTCACTTTAGAACTTTATTTCTTAGATTATCAATTGATCACCCATGATCTTTAAGAGCAATTAGAAGTGATAATAGAATTGAATTTAAAAATCAATCATTTTATCATTTTTATGCTGAAAATGGAACAGATCATCAATTTTCTTCACCATATGTACCTCAACAAAACGGAGTTGTAGAGACAAAGAATAGAACCTTAGTTGAGATGGCTAGGACTATGCTTCATGAATATCAAACTCCTAGAAGGTTTTGGGCAGATGCAATTGCAACCGTTTTTTATGTTTCAAATCGTGTTTTCTTGCGTGCTAAGCTAGGAAAAACACCATAAGAGCTTCGGTTTGGACATAGGCCTAGTGTAACACACTTTAGGGTCTTTGGATGCAAATTCTTTGTTAAGAAACATGGTAACCTTGATAAATTTGAAGCTAGATCTGTTGATGGCATGTTTCTTGGTTATCCATCTCATACTAGAGGCTACCGTGTGCTTTTACTTGACACTAACAAAATTGTGGAGACTTTTGAGGTTTCTTTTGATGAAGCTAGCCCAGATACTAGCTCAAATATTGCAGGTCCAGATCCATATTCGCAGTGGGAGAGTATTTTCGTTGAAGATGAGGATGAAGTGGTCCTGCTGCCCAAAAATTCAGCAGCTAATGACATTGTTCCAACTCTTGATTTTTATCCACAACCAGCACCGATGACCACCATTGCTGGTCCAGATCGTCCTAAAGTCACAAGCTCATCGATTTTTGATGAACATGAAGAAGAAGAAGAAGCTTGTGAAATGTCCACTCCCCTCAGGGTTCTCAAAAGTCATCCTACACAACAATTATTGGAAGCTTGCACAAACGAGTCACACGGTCCAGCTATGATGAGTTCAGCATTTGAGATGAGTATGATGGGAGAAATCACGTACTTTTTGGGGCTGCAAATCAAGCAAACTAAGGAGGGAACCTTTGTGCATCAAACAAAGTATACAAGAGACCTTCTTAAGTGCTTCAATATGGACAAAAGCAAGCCTCTTCGGACACCAATGGGTACAACAACGACACTTGAACTTGATGAAGATGGTGAACCTGTGGATCAAAAAGAATATAGAAGCATGATTGGATCATTTTGTCCTCACATTATCAAGATCGGATATACAATTTATCGTATGTCTTTGTGCATGGTTTCAAGCTTCCACACGTACTTCACATCGTCAAGTCGTCAAAAGAATTCTCAGGTACTTACATGGAACTCAAGAATTTGGCATTTTTCTTCCTTCTTCCTCAACTTACTTTGAAAGATTTTTCGGATGCTGATTTTGGGAGTTGTAGGATTGATAGGAAAAGTACTTTGGGTGCTTGTCATTTTCTTGGTAATTCACTTATTACCTCGTCCTCTAGAAAACAAAACTCAGTTGCACAATCCACGGCCGAATCTGAATATGTAGCTGCTGCTAGCGCTTGTTCACAAATTCTTTGGATTGTTCAAACACTTAAGGACTATGGGGTTGATCTAGATTGTGTTCCACTGTTTTGTGATAACACTAGTGCCATTTGCATTGCTAAAAAACCTGTGCAACATTCGAAAACAAAGCACATTGACATTAGGTATCACTTTCTCTGTGATAATGTTGAAAAAGGAAATATTGTGCTTCAGCATGTAGATACCGAACAACAATTGGCTGATATTTTCACAAAACCTTTGGATTTCACTCGTTTTTGTTTCATTCGTAGTGAAATAGGGGTTATGCATCCTCATGGCTTAAATTGAGGGGAAATTTTGAAACTTGGGAAGTCTATGTGTGAATCTGAAATTAAAATAATATGAGCATAGTATTTCATACATATATGACTTTTTGATTCCTTTTACATGCTGAAAGTTCTTACTACTCGTGTTATACATTTTGTAGTTTTTGCCATGACTAGTAATTGTAATAACTACTTACACTAAATCTGGTCATGATTGAACTTTCTTGTTGTTTTGAGCTGGTTGCATGCTTACAAGTGCTTTTAATAATGAATAATTAATCAAGTAATCAACTCACATGTTGAGTTTTTATGTTCAAATGAAAAATTGAGAAAAGATCAAGAAAATATGCATGCATCGCACTTTTTCTTTTGATATGGCTTATCATTGCACTTAGATATGAACTTTGAAGAAGTTGTGTATGACTAAAACCATATCCTTAAGCTTCTGATTGTCAAATAACATAGGTTTGGCTTCGTTGGTTAGAATAAGGCAGATGCGGTATATATTCTCTTGCAAATGTTCTATGATCAGAATTTGTGCTTTGGATAATATTAAAAAATAAAAAATGCAGCAACAAGTGGCATGCTTTCAAGTCTTGAAATAGTTAAGTTTGTGATATCATAACTTGCTTAAATTGAAAATTATACTTGATCTCTACAATAGCTTGCACTACTTTATGTATCTTATTGATGTGATAGTATAAGTTACTTGATAGTATGACTTGGATGAGCTTTGTTTTATATGTTTATGTTATAACATGCTCATAACAATTGAAATTTCTCTTTTGAATCTTGCTAAATACATTGTCAAAGGGGGAGAATTTGGCACGATTCTTCTCAGGGGGAGAATTTTTGTATTTTTGTTTTTCTTCTCATTTTATTTTTGATTTACAAAGGGGGAGAAATATGTATAAAGGAGAATTTTGTTTTCAAAACTTTTCATGTGAATAAGCCAATGTTCAGATTTTAAGTGGTGTTGCCATTGCATTCATCATGGGGGAGATTGTGAGATCTATGAGTGCTGAATACATTGGCTAAGACAATAAAAGTTTTAAATACTGCCAAAACACTTTTTTAACAAGGTCCGACTCTAGGTTCGAGCTCTTGCAAGGTCCGATGATAGGTTCGGCTTGTTTTGGGTAGCTCTGGCAAGGTTTGGCGTAAGGTCTGACTTGCTTTGTCTAGGTCTGACTAATTTTGGCTAGGTCCGACTTGTTGTGGCTAGGTCCGACTAGCTTTGGTCAGCTCCGGTGCTAGGTCCGACTAGCTTTGGTAAGCTCCGGCGCTAGGTCCGACTAGCTTTGGAAAGCTCTGGCGCTAGGTCTTGCTAGCTTTGGTAAGCTTCATTTCAAGGTCCTGTTAGCTTTGGCAAGATCCAGTGCTAGTCTACAATGGTTCTGCTTTTACCTTGCAATGTTTCGAACTTGCTTTACATCTATAGAGAGTTTGCTTAGTATTCTTTTACTAAGTTTTTGATGCGTTTTGGAAGTTATGGTTGATATCTTTTTGCTATGGTTTTCAACATGCTTACGTGAGGTGCTCACATAAGGTGTTGTGGTTTCAGAACTAACGAGAGTCAATTTGAGGACTTGTACTCAGAAGTATTGGTTGTTTGTTCATGTGCAGGTGGTTTTGAGTTCATGACATGGCTGGTGACGGGATCCATTGAACTAGTCTTAGGGAGAAGATGAGGTTCAACAACCAAGTTCGGTAGGAATTGTGGTTGAGTTGATCGGGAGGTCGCACAGCATGGTTGAATCAAGAACAATGCATATGAAGGTACAGTGGATGTCGTTGGAATGTGTTTGCACGTGTGCAAGGAGTGCATAGATGTGGCTACATGGTTCCTAGATGTAATGAAGAGATGTGGATGTAAAGAATTGGTCGGAAAGGTCCAACCAACTAGGTTATGGACTCAAGCCGCGGCTAAGTCGTGTTTGACTCAAATGTGGAAAGATTTGAGTTGGTTATGTTAGGATTTCGTGTGGGTCATGAAGTTGGGTCGTTTTACTAATGTGGGATACGTTCCTAAGGTGTTTGGAAGTCTTAAGATTGCTTCTATCTACGTATGGAAGAGTCTTGAGCAGTTATGAAAAGTTTCGGTTGAAACTAAATAGGATACGAGTCCTAGTTAGAATTGGGTTGGCTTAAGGGCTGGTTATATAAGCAAGGGAGGCCAGAACTCGTGGTGCACGAGTTTGGGGCTGTTCCTCTTGTGGTTTGATCAATAAAATTCGTTGTTTAAGGGAACTTTATGCCTTGTTCATCCGACCTGTTTTTGTCAAGTCTTTCTTGTCGAGTTTCTGCACAACACTACTTGCTTTGGTGTTTTTATCATAACTCAAGTTTTACAGATCCAATTGACGTGATTCTTTTTGTGTTGTCTTTACAACTTGATTATCTATCATCTGTGAAATTTATCGATCATTGGATTTGTGATTTTGGCTCTACACGAGTTTCTTTGAAGTGTTGCAGGTCTGGTTTTTTTTAGGTAGAACAGATTGACCTTTGTTCAATCTTTCGATCGTAACTTGAGTTTTTCTCAACGTTTTTTTATTCCTGTTGTCGTGTCTTTGTGACTTGATTCTCCACAATCTATATTGTTTTTTTCACGATTGATCACGTTTAGATTAGTCGCACACACTATTTCTTAAAAGATTGATTTTCTACTGAAGGTTTTTTTGTTACTTCTACTGAAAAAGTTTTAATCTACCATTCACCCCCCCTTCTCTAGTAGCTTTTCATGTGCTCTTCGATCCTACAGAATTTCTGCTCCCGAGACAAATAATAGCGGCGAAAGAGGGTCACCTTAACGAACACCCCGCCTCAAAGGAAGTTTTTCCTTAGTACTCCATTGAGCAGGACCGTTGAGGTTGCAGTAGATAATAAATCCTCAGTCCATTGTAACCATGTTTCCGTGAATCCCATATGACGCATGATTAACAGAAGGAAGCTGTGATCCACCATATCAAAGGCTTTTCTGAAATCCAGCTTTAAGATCACAATGCTTCTCTTGGAGTTCTTACACTGATATAAATATTCGTATGCTCAGGCCATGCAGTCCTGTATTGTTTTTTTTTCTTATGAATCCGTACTGATTTTTATGAATCAAGTCGGTGATGATGTTTTGTAACCTTAGGGATAGGACTTTGGCGATGAGTTTTACCGTGGAATCCAGCAGCGAAATTGGTCTGTACTCTGTGCTTGGGTTGGCAACTTTAGGGAGAAGGACAATATATGAGTTGTTCAGGGGTAGCAGGGTCACTGTGTTGTTGAAGAAGTCCAAGCATAGCGCATAAATATCTGCTTTAATGGTGTTCCAACATACTTGGGTCACTTACTTTACTCAGACTCTGATGGTGCCGAATGAGGTCCCCAAGGTTCAGCCAATGCTGAATTGGGTCCGTTTGGCCCAGTCGGGTGCTAAATTCTTTCCATAAAAGGGTAGCTTTTTATTGTGATTCAACAGTTCCATCCTTCCTCATCATTAATCATTGTGATGGTGTTGCACTGGTATCTCTCTGTTGCCCGGCTAAGAAGAATTTATTCGGCTCATCGCCAAGTTGTGTACATCTTTTTGTATATCTTTGCTTCCAGTACACATTTTTATATTCCAAGAGCGTGCCAATATGGGTCTTGATTAATTCTCTGAACTGCTTTTCTTGATTAAATAATGCTCTCTGTTCTTCCAATTTGTCTAGTACTAGCAAGGTGTCGTTGCAGTTGCGGATCAGCTTGGCGATGCTTCCCATACTTTTACTCAAGTACTTCAGTCTATGCCTTAGCCTTTTGAATTTTGCCGATAAGAGCCTTGCACTGTTCATTGGAGGTAGTGGTTGGTCCAAACATTCTTTTACAATGCTTAAGAATTTCGGGTGATGTAACCAGTAATTTTCAAATCTGAAGCATTGTGCTTTTGGGATGTCAGTGTCTATTTGTACCACACAGGGTATATGGTCTGAAGTGTCTCTTGCTAAAGGTAGCAATGTAATTTTATGGAATGTTAAAGTCCATTGTAGCGAGGTGAAACACCAATCCAGTTGTTCCAATAAGGGGGTTTCTTGCATATTGCTCCAAGTGAAGTTCCTTTCTTTTATAGGAATCTCTATTAGGCCAAGGTGTTGAATGATACTATTGAAAGTTTGCATGTTACTAAAATTCGCCCCCGGTCTATTTCTGTCTTATGAACTTCTATAGTAATTGAAATCTCCCATAATCATCCACATGTCCTCTGGTTGTATCTCTAAATCCCATAACCACTGAGTGAGTTCCTTTCTCTGGGGTCCATTTGAAGGACCATAGACTGTTACTAAGTTACATTTCTCTCCATTCTGTAAGGAGGTGAAGTGAACCACTATGGCATAGTCCAGGATGTGAATGACATTGCCCTCCAATATATTGCCATTCCAGCCCATGAGAATACCTCCTGATGCCCCCTTGACGGTGAGAAGGCATACTTATTAATCCTTCGGGGTGCAATTTTCTTGATGAATGACATAACAATTGATTCCTTCTTAGTTTCCTGAATACAAAATATTTGACAGTCATGTAGTTCCTCAATTTTGAATCTAACCGCTCTTTGTTTGCTTATGTTGTTGATGCCTCTTATATTCCAGCTGAGGATAGTCCAGTTTCTTGTGTTGTTGTTTGGTTGTACCATTAATGAAATCATTTTGGAGCGGGCCAGTCAGCCATGAGCTCCCAAAGCTAAGGCTTAGCAAGTAAACAGGATTCCAGCTCCAGTTAATTGTCCATCTGAGATGTTAGCTCTCCCCAAATAGTAGAATAAGAACCGTAAAGGGGTATGTAAACCCGCCGTTTTGCTGTCTGCTATAGCGATTACATAAAAGAGTTTCGCACTAGATATCGTTCTACGTTTAACTTGTTTTTGCAGGGAATGATGTGAATGGTATGGCCTTACTGTGATGTGATGATCTTTGTGTAAAATCGTGCAGCCTGCGTGTTGCAAATTTAAAACAATCGGGTTGAGGTTGTCACATAATTGTATAACGACCTGCGTGTCGACCTGTGATGCTTGATCTCTCATGTAATTTATTTGGTAGCTATTAGTTGTATTAGCTTCTTTTATTATCATGGAGATGTCTTCAAGCATGGTGGAGATGGAGATCACCACAAGAAGGGAGGCATGGCAGCTCAGATCTTGATGGAACCATGGCGATGGAGACCATTATGATTCTAAAGGCCATACTATTCACAATGTGATATGATCATATGTTTGTGATACTTATTACTATTCTTTTCATGCTTTTCATATGGTGGATGTTTTGTCATGATAGTATAGCTTCCCTCACAAAAGTTGAGCATTTGATGCCATTTACCAATAGCTGCACCTATGATATTTTGATCGTTGTGTGGTAGGTTTACCAAAGCAAAGTACCATCATCTATCATAATTCATAGGGTGAATGTTGGACATTCACATGCATAGTGTTGGTTTACTCAACAAAGCTATGAAAATGGTTATGGGCTTTATGGCATAGAGTTGGGAGTCGGGGCATTGGATGTCACCCAACAAACAAGAGTCATATAGAGATATGATTAATAATGGTTGTTTACCTATGTCACTAATTTTCTAGCAGTGAAGCCAAAGCTCACTAGGAACTAGTGAATATGGATCTTGAACCACTATATGTCGTTAGAGGGAAGACGATGATCATATAGTGGTGAAATCTTTTATTGAACTGTTAATAGAAGATTGGTACATAACATAATGCTAAACCTTGCATATTATTTTCTATTGTAGATAATGTCTGCTAGTAAAAATTCCGGTTTCAATTTGCGATTTGTGCTTGAAAAGGATAAGCTCAATGGAGCTAACTTTACCGATTGGTACTGCAACCTGAGAATCGTTCTTAGGCAAGAGAAAACCGAGTACGTTCTTCTGCAGCCTTACCCTAATGACCTACCAACTGATGCAACTAATGCAGCACATAGAGCTTATACGAAGCACTGTGATGATGCGCTTAATGTAAGTTGCCTCATGCTCGCCACTATGTCCCCTGATCTGCAAAAATAGTATGAGCATACAGATGCTTATTCTATGATTGAGGGACTGCGTGGAATGTTTGAGAATCAAGCAAGGGCTGAGAGATACAACATCTCAAAGTCCTTGTTCTCATGCAAGCTGGCGGAGGATAGCCCGGTCAGCCCTCATGTAATCAAGATGATTGGTTACATTGAAACTTTGGGCAAACTTGGTTCTGAACTCAAGGATGATCTGGCTATTGACGTGGTTCTCCAGTCGCTCCCACTGAGCTACGAGCCATTCATATTGAATTTTCAAATGAATGGCATGGAGAAATCTTTGGCTGAATTGCATGGGATGCTTAAAACAGCCGAAGAAAGCATTAAGAAAAACGCCACTCATGTGATGATGGTGCAAAAGGAGAATAAAAAGAGGAAGCGTGTGACGCATCCTAAAGGTAAAGTCAAGGGAAAGGTTCCCGATGAGCCTTCAAGCTCAATGTCTAAACCAAAGGGCAAATCTGGCCCTTCTCCTGATGATGAATGCTTTCAGTGTCATGGTAAGAGACACTGGTCTAGGAACTGCAAGAAGTACTTGGAGGATAAGAAGAAGAAGGGAAGTGAGACTTCCGCTTCAGGTATAAATGTTATATAAATTAACATTGCATTATCTTCTAGTGAATCATGGGTATTTGATACCAGATTGATGATTCACACTTGCAAATCGTTGCAGGGTCTAAGTGAGACTAGAAGATTTGCAAAAGGCGAGTTGGATGTCCGTGTCGGCAATGGAGCAAAGGTTGCGGTCATAGTTGTCGGAACTTACCACTTGTCATTACCCTCAGGATTAGCTTTGGAATTGAATAATTGTTAGTGCATTCCTACTTTGAGCAAGAGCATTATCTCTTCTTCGTGTTTAGAAGAAGTTGATGGTTATGAGATTGTAATAAAGAACAAATGTTGTTCTATTTATTACAATAAAATTTTCTATGCTCAATGTCCATTGGTGAATGGATTATATGTTCTTGATCTTGAGGATAAAACTGTCTGTAACATCAATACCAAAAGGGCTCGTCATAATGATCTAAATCCCACTTTTATTTGGCATTGTCGCTTAGGTCATATAAATGAGAAATGCATTGAAAAACTCCATAAAGATGGTTTACTAAGCTCATTTGATTTTGAATCACTTGACACATGCGAATCTTGTTTGCTTGGGAAGATGACCAAAGCACCCTTCACTGGTCAAAGTGAGAGGACGACTAACTTATTGGGACTTATACATACAAATGTATGTGGACCAATAAGTTCAATTGCCAGAAGTGGTTTTTAGTACTTCATCACATTTACTGATGACTTTAGTAGATATGGTTATGTCTACCTAATGAGGCACAAGTCTGAATCCTTTGAAAAGTTCAAAGAATTTCAGAATGAAGTACAAAATCAATTGGGCAAGACAATTAAACTTCTACGATCTGATCGTGGGGGTGAATATTTGAGCCATTAATTTTATGATCATTTGAAACAATGTGGAATTGTTCCACAGTTGACTCCACCTGGAACGCCTCAATGGAATGGGGTGTCCGAGCGGAGGAACCGAACCTTGTTGGACATGGTTAGTTCGATGATGAGCCAAGCAGATCTTCCACTATCCTTTTGGGGTTATGCTCTTGAAACTGCTGCGTTTACACTAAATAGAGTCCCAACTAAGTCTGTTGAAAAGACACCATATGAGATATGGACCGGGAAACGTCCCGGATTGTCTTTCCTCAAAGTTTGGGGATGTGATGCATATGTCAAACGTTTGACGTCAGACAAACTCACTCCAAAATCAGACAAATGCTTCTTTGTGGGATATCCTAGGGAAACCAAAGGATATTATTTTTATAATAAAATAGAGGGTAAAGTGTTTACCGCTTGCAATGGTGTCTTCTTAGAGAAAGAGTTTCTCTCAAAAGGATTTAGTGGGAGCAAGGTGCATCTTGAAGAAATTCAAGAAATACCTAAAAATGTTTCGACATCCACTGATTCTATACAGGATGTACAAGATGTTGTGCAACCAGTTGATGAAACACCAGCCCCACGAAGGTCTACGAGGGTACGTCGTGCGACTGAAAAGTTAACGCTTCTAACCACGGAGCAGCATGACATGGTATTGTTGGACAATAATTAGCCCACGACCTATACTGAAGCAATGATGGGACCCGACTCTTATAAGTGGCTTGGAGCCATGGAATCCGAAATTGAATCCATGCATGAAAATCAAGTTTGGAACTTGGTTGATCCAATCGAAGGTGTGAGACCTATCGATTGTAAATGGATTTTCAAGAAAAAGACTGATATGGATGGAAATGTTCACATCTATAAAGCATGATTGGTGGCGAAAGGTTTCAAACAAATTCAAGGTGTTGATTATGATGAAACTTTCTCACCCGTTGCAATGCTTAAGTCTGTTCGGATTCTTCTAGCAATTGCTGCATATTTTGATTATGAAATATGGCAGATGGATGTCAAAACAACCTTTCTTAATGGAAGTCTGATTGAGGATGTGTACATGACACAACCTGAGGGTTTTGTCGATCCTAAAAATGCTAGTAAAATATGCAGGCTTCAGAAGTCCATCTATGGACTAAAGCAAGCATCTCGGAGTTGGAATCTGCGTTTTGATTAAGTAATCAAAGGGTTTGGTTTCATCAAGAACCTAGAAGAACCTTGTATTTACAAGAAGTTTAGTGGAAGCGCACATGTATTTCTGGTCCTATATGTAGATGACATATTATTGATCGGAAATAACATTCCAATGCTTGATGATGTTAAATCCTCATTAAGAAAAAGTTTATCAATGAAGGATTTAGGAGTGGCAGCATATATTTTGGGCATAAAGATCTATAGAGATAGATATAAAAGGCTAATTGGATTAAGCCAAGATACATATATTGACAAAATATTGAATCGGTTCAATATGCAAGATTCCAAGAAAGGTTTCTTGCCAATGTCACATGGCATTACTCTAAGCAAGAGTCAGTGTCCTTCGACACCTGATGAGCAAAAGAGGATGAGAGTGATTCCTTATGCTTCGGCTATTGGATCAATCATGTATGCCATGGTATGTACACGCCCAGATGTATCTTATGCTCTAAGTGTCACAAGCAGGTATCAATCAGATTATGGTGAGGCTCATTGGACTGTTGTCAAAAACATCCTTAAGTACTTGAGAAGAACTAAGGATGTGTTCTTAGTGAGGTGAAGAAGAGCTCATTGTAAAAGGTTACACCGATGCCAGCTTCCAAACGGATAAGTATGATTCTAGATCGCAATCCGGATTTGTGTTCTGCCTCAATGGAGGGGCAGTGAGCTAGAAAAATTCCAAGCAAGATACAGTAGCAGATTCAACCACAGAGGCGGAGTACATTGCAGCTTCTGAAGCTGCAAAGGAAGCTGTTTGGATAAGAAAATTTGTTTCTGAGTGGGGTGTTGTTCCTAGCGCGTCCAATCCTGTGGATATCTATTGTGACAATAGTGGAGCCATCGCACAGGCAAAGGAGCCTTGATCACACAAACGATCCAAACACATACTATGATGCTATCACCTCATTCGAGAGATCATCGACCGAGGTGATGTGAAGATATGCAAGGTGCACACGGATTTGAATGTTGCAGATCCGTTGACAAAGCCTCTTCCACAATCAAAGCATGAGGCGCACACGAGATCTATGGGTATTAGATACTTACATCAGTGATCAAAGTGTGTAGTGGGAGACTTATGTTACAGCTATGTTTATGTACTATTAAATAAATTGCTATATGAGTAATCATTATTAACATTGATCATCAAGTATGTGACTTGTTCGTGAAACTCTTTGTTAAAAGTAATGTTACTCTAGATGATCCCTAGTCTATATCATTATATGAGATAATGATTGCATATAGACTAGCACATGTATTAATTGATGATCACGTTTCACGGATCATAGATATGGAGATATCGAATTAATAATATGAACTCATGTTAGTTAACATGGTGTTGGATTGACCCACTCCGAGACACTGCTGGGATTGTTATTTCCATATGTGCCATCAGTTGGTCTTGAGTGATAGACCTGCTAGATCCTTAGACCTGAGATCGTCATTGTTTCTCACTATGCGTAGTTGTGTACTTTGAGGCTACCAAACGCTACTCCATAACTGGGTAGTCATAAAAGTAGTCTTCGGGTATATAATGAACCATAGAATGGGATGTGCACGGATCAAGATGGGATTTGCCCCTCCTTAATAAAAGGAGAGATATCTCTGGGCACATCGAGATAGTTGGATTTGAAAGTGCATGGCCATGCCAAAGTGATTAATGGTTAATCACAGTGACTAAAAGTTAGTCACGAAATGATTCCACTATTTGATCGAGTGAATGGTCGAGCTATCACAAGGATGGCACGCATCTCGCCTTGAGCTTGACTGGTATCATGAGGCAAAGGGATTAGCATGTTGAATATATCTAGGTTCGGCCGATATGATCTTTATGTACATTCGGGAGTCAGTATGTCCTGCTAGGTACCTCTACTGACTTGTGGTTGGAAATGGTTTCCATTCACAACCGACTGCACATGAACCTAACGGGTCACACACTTAAAGAGTTGGAATATCGAAAATCTTGGCTAGATGATTGTCTATAGTGCAAGTGGGATATTGTTGGTGATGTGCCCAAGAGGCAATCATAACAATTCGGTTTAAGGCATATTGGATATTTGATCCATAAGCAATTAGGGTACTAATGGGCCTGCGACCTAAAAGCCCATTAGTACGCCTATAAATATGAGGGGTAGGGTTAGGGGTTAATCATCCCACCATGTGACAGCCCTAGCCACCACCCCTCGAAGGCCTCACGCCGAGACCCTTGCCGCGCGCGCGGTGCTAGCACACCGGCGCACGGTGTTCCTCTCCGTACGTGTGGACTCCGTGGAGGCGCTGCTGCTACTGCTGTGCTGATCGGCTATAACGATCCTGATCATCTACCTGCTGCTGTGAAGATGACGAGGAGGAGACGAACGAGATCGTCTACCTCCCCTGCACCGACACACATCTACGTTCTGCTGCGCTGCGCGTCTAGTGGTAACGACCCATGACCTCTGTACTCGCATGTTTCCTGGGTGACGCGGTAGAGTTGCTAGAGTAGCGTACCGCTGATTTCCCTACACATTCTTGCTTCCATGGCGCAATACCAAGCTCCTCGGAACCATCCTGGGCTCATGATATAGGCATTTGACATGGATGAACCCTAAATATCTTGGAATGTGGTGCCAATGTAAAAGCTTGCCAAAGCCAGAAACCACCATATCAATGGCCTCGATCGATCTGTAGTCGATCAGGTAGCCCAGTATTAAGAACCAGCCCATTCTCGAGAAGTTCCTCCTCCTACAGTTAATCCCATAATCATGTCTGGTGAAGGAAAATCTAGCATATGCTATCTCAATCGGGTCACCCATCACCAGAATGTCTCTGTAGAAGCAAGATTCCACTGAGAATAGTGTTATACCAAGCGGTGTCAGGCAAGAAGAGCTCACCGGGATACCCATGTTGAGCACCAGGTGTGCTCTGATGACTTGGCAATAGAAGTCATATTGTTGCTCCGAGATTGCTTCGTCTTCGTCAACTGCAATGAAAAACTCCTCATGCATTGGATGGTATATCCCATGCAGGTGTACTGCAACCCTCACAAGTCTGACAGGGCCACTATCTTCGATCTCCAAGTTCAGGTGGGGTATGAAGCGAGTGGGATTTACATGGAAGTTGACCATGGATGAAGGTGGATGGAAGATGGTGAGAGCTTTGGAGTTGTCTCCGGTTATGGCTGCATGGTTGCTCATAAGTGGGGAGGTGGCATTGTTGTTCTGAATTCTGATCGCGAACAAGACCCTCCTTTAAACCCGAGTCAGCTGGGTGCGCTGGCCTTTTTTTCTCTCCACACCTTTTTGTCCTTCCTTCTTACGAAACAGTCCCTCGGAATATGACCATAGCCAAAGAAGAATTTGCACTGGGCCTGATTGGGACACTGGAGTTTAAGTGGGTTGGACTGAAACATTTGTAGCAGGCCCTTGGAGACATCGTAACCGCGCCCAAACCCATGGTGTGGTCGAATTCACCTCTGCAGCGGTAAATGCTGCCCTGTCCAAGCGTGTCGTGCTTTAGCAAAGCACCAGAGTGCAAGGTAGATGGAAGGACTTGAATGCACTGGTTACCGCCGTTCTTGCCAGGTGTAACAAATGTGTCGCGGTAAGAACAGCTGAGTGGACCTGAGCGCGCCACCTCACCCGGGGTCCCAACAAGCTGGCCCGCGCGACCCACGTCGCCAGGCTGCATGCAACTAGGGTCATAACTGCTATAGGGTGGCATTGAGATTGGTAGGCCGGCTGATGACCCGTAAGTGCAGGAGACGTGGACCAAGGTGGCCCACAGGAGTATGAAACTGCCGGGCCCAACTGCCCAATAGTGCCTGCCGACAACCTCGCTGGTCGAGCAGCCCGAAGTCGAAGGACACCGTAGCCCAAGGAGGTGCTAATGGAGCCGGCAGGGCGAGTGATGGAGCATAAAATACCTCCAAACCAGATCCCCGCATCATCAGAGGGGCACAACCGTTGCACATCAGAAGAGCAGATAGGAGAGGTAAAAGGTATCTTCTTCCTTTTGATCTCTGGGTTTGGATTTCTCTTCCGTGTTACTTCCGTTCAGGCACATTGTTGCTCCAATTCCCATTCATGAAGTTCTCTGACCCAATCTTGCCCACCTTTACGCCAAATGTGGAAGTAGACGTCAAATGAATCCATGATGACCCTATTCAACGATACGACCAACATGCCAACGTCTTTGCTGGCAACCGAGAACTTGAACGTGCGATCTTGCATCTGTTGAACATGAAAACCATCTAGGGAACCTCCCAGCACCGAGTGCAACGCCCAGCCGACGTCGGACTCGGTCAGCCTGAATGTGTAACGTCTGAATACTACGATGAGGAAGAACGAACCTTGAGCGGATGAGCTTGTTCATTAAATAATGGAGAAAACAAGTGTATGAAATATTAATTAGACATACTATAAAACGGAGAAGGGATATTACCTGCTCATTTCATATTCGATTATCACTCATCGGAGAAGGGAGAAGAACAGTTTACCTGCTCGTTTCATATTCGATTATCACTCACCATCAGAGGAACCGCACGCCCTTCACCAAAACAAGCCATCAAGGGGTGGCACTGTAAATCCCCATATATTGATTCTTGACATCAACAGACATAATCTGATAGCATCTAGAAGGTCATGTCATATGCCACATCTCTAATCCAAGTCTGATCAGTAATGGCCTCCATGACTGATCTGTTTTACCTTCTTGCATGGTTGTACAGAGCAAGCTTCTGGCAGAAGTGCCATGCAGTCATAAGGATGTCCAAAACCTTTCAGTCTTCTCATTGTGGATTGTGATCTTTGTTGCGATTGCAAACAACTATTTATCCCACTACATAATCACGAAAATAGAAATATTGTAAGTCGAAGTGTGCACTAAGACACTTCCCCCGGTACTACTAAGAAGTAGTCTGTGGAGGTTCGTATTAGAACGGGGCTCTAAGCAAAATCAAGAACAGATGGTGACTCAGGGATTTTTACGTGGTTCGGGCCGCCTGAGCGTAATACCCTACTCCACGGGGTGTGTGTTGATTGAATGCGCGAGTGTAAGCTTGGGTGCATCTGAGATGGCTTGTCTCCAACCGTGCAGCGCAACCCTTTTAAATGCTAAGGTCTAGCTGTTACAGTAAGTGTCGTGGCTCGACAGGTGGCCCCAGCTGTATTAACTGCCCTATACACGATCTATGGTGTTATGAGGGGTTAACAGCGCAATAACGTGCCTTAATTGCAGGATTACTGGTCTTGATAGTCTCCTGATCATGCATCATTAATATAGCATTAATGACACGTTAACTAGGTATTGTAACGGCTAATTGATAGCCCTTGAATGTCCGTGCCAAAAATTCCATGGTCTTCCGTTGCTGACTTAGGTGTGGGTGCTAGACACGTGGCAGATTCGGAGCTTCCCTCTACCGGGGAATAGGTCTGGTGCTAGTGGACACGTGGCAGCCGTGGAGCTTCCCTCCGTGAGGAGGGAGGTAGGTTCGACCCTGCAGGACAAGTGGTAGCACCGGAGCTACCCAAACAAGGGAGGCAGGTCTGCTCTTTTGGACACATGGCGACACTAGAGCTACATAAGGAGGGGAGCATGTCCGGTATTGCGGGACATGTATCTCCTTCGGACATCAGCGACCTAGATATAGGAACTCCATGACTTTATTTGCAGTATTAGGGATACCCGGTACACAGCGTAGCGATAGTGACCCCCGGACCTACCTCAGGGAGAGGTCCTCAAGAAGAGGTTATGCTATCGAAGGTGGGGCCAACATTGATTATCGCGATGTGACTTCAAAGTCTTTTCTTGGGCGGTCGAAACGACGACACGCGATTATGTCATAGCCATGTGGCCCTTTTTGATACGGTGAGCGGGATCCTGGCGTGCGGATCTCACGCAATTGAAGGTCGCCAGTTTCCAATATGGAGTTTGTAATGGTTCCCAACGTAATCTTTGTAGTCCTGTCAAGCTGCCGCCCTCGGGCTTCTAACTTCCCATCATGACAACGGTTCGTCTGGTGCGACTTTTTAACAAAGTGGACCCGGGCCCACTTGTCATTGACGAGGTTATCCGTGCTTTGAGTCCGTATGTAATTTCCATCTAAGCATTGCGGATGCTTACTAATGGGAGAAATTTTGCATGGGAAGGGAACTCCTTACGCTTTCATCTAATCTTGCGCTTAGAGCTCTCCGCCCTTGCATCGCTTTTTCCACTTCTGCTTCACTTTGCGGCGATGGAGTTGGGTCTTCCTCGCAACCAGATCAAAAGCGACGATGAGTTGTTGAGAGTCTGCACCTACATGGGGTAGTCAATCGACTCCTTCAAGAACTCTATCGCTTCGGCAAGCTCCCCTCAAGAAGGAAGGCCCTGACATAATTGTGTACTTTTCGGTGTTCCCCATGGTGGGGCTCATCCCGCTGTTCTCTAGCTTCTTGCTGATGCTACTAGACTTCTATGGTCTGCAGCTCCACCACCTCGACCCCGACTCCTTCTTGCTAGTAGCGACTTTCGTCCACTTTTGCGAGATGTGGGTGGGTGTGCCGCCCTGCGTCAAGCTCTTCCGGACCATCTTCAAGATCCACACAACCGGTAAAGGAAATGAGCTTCTTGGCTTCTACTACTTCGTGAAGCGCAAGAACTCGCCCTTCAAGTATTTGAAGACGTTTCCCTCCGAGAAGTAGGACGGCTGGAAGAAAGACTGGATGATCATCTGGGTGGATCGCCATTATGGCTGGAGCTGCCTAACAACCTCCCCTACACCGACACCGACGCCTGGGAGGTGGTCCCGAAGCTGATGGAGGAGTATAACCTGATCTTGTTAAGGATTCGGGAGTGAGTAGAAGGAGGGGTGACCCCTCTTATGGTGATCGCCAACTTTCTTACCAACCGTTGGGCTTCGCTGAAGAAGAGAGAATGGCATGCATGGACATTAAGTGGAGAAATGGACCCATAGCGGATTGACATTGGCCTCAGGTCAAATTTGGATGAAAAGGCTTTGAAGCTTCATCTCAAAAAGTTGCACCGCGGAGCCATCAATCCCGACGATTTGACACATACAGTGAAGTTCCTGCCTCTGGACATGGTTCCAGAGTTCAGGTGGGAGATGCGGAAGATGCCAATGCTTGATGACCTAGGCATTGTGGAGAGGAATAGGAGCGCTCCTCCACCCGGCATTGTTCACATGAGGGCTCCAGACCTGCTCCAGTCAGTGGCAAAGGCAAAGGTCCCACAGTTCGGCCTTCTAAAGAGTCTGTCTCAAGCCGAGACAAGGGGAAAGCTCCCGTCGAAGCCCCGAGTCGCAAGCAGAAGTTGGAAAGAAGCGACATGACCTACATGAGGGATGCTCCAAGAGAGGCGACCCCTCAGCCTTGACTTAAGTCTTTGCTGGTTGTGCCTCCAACTACGGTAGATTCTTCGGATCCTGTGCCCATGGAGGGCACTAGGTTTGGCAAGTCGACTCTGGTCCCGGTGCCAGCGGTGAGCCCTGGGTCTGCAGCAAATCCTCCAATGACGGAGGTATCAGATGTGGCATCGCCGGCGACTGGCTCAACACCTGGTTTAGAGCCTGGAGCGTTCGCCACTCCGACAAAGGTGGGCTCTAGCTCCAAGCGCCTGAGGAAGAAGATATGGGCCGACTGGAGCGGCAACATCCCTAGGTAAGGGCCAACTCTTTAGCTTATGTCTTGATTTTGTTTCTTTCTTTTTCTTGAATTCTTCTCTGTTTCCAGAGTGTTGAGAACAGGAACGACTGCTCTGGAGCTATCTGTAGTTTTGAAGATTGCGCCAGCTGAAGCTCCTGCTACTTCTTCGTCCCCTCCTCCTACGAATGTGGCGGACGACATGACAGCTTCGGCGCCGGCTGTCGTGGAGACAACCTCAGCAATGTCGACCGAAGAGCTAGTGGTTGCGCCAAACCACGAGGAAGAAATGCCTGAACAAGCTCCGGCTATCTCGAAGCCAATTGGGGAGGTTCCGGCATTAATGCCGGAATTCATTGAAGCTCTAACGGAAACCCGACGCCAGCTCCGGAGGTGGCAATACCAGAGGTAACCCTGCTGAATCTTGCACAAGAGGATCCGGCTTCGGGACCTTTGACTTCTGCGCAGATGGCTGAAAATCCGGTTACGGGACCCTCCTCTTCAACTCGTGAGGTAGAAGATCCGGCTGCAGGAACATCCTCACTCGCGCCGAAGATGGATGAATTGCCGATGATTAGCCTCGCTGACGTTGAGCTATTCGAGACCACGCTCGCGCCATGGGCTCCTGCATTTATTTTGGAATACCAATTAGAGCCTGCGGAGGCACCTCAAGCGGGGCCAGAGCCAATTCCCCTTGCATTGTCAATCGATAATGCCTGCTCAAGCCTCTGTCAGGTCCAGCTTTCCTTTGATTACGAACGCAAGTCTCTTTAAGAAGAGTGCAACATCCTGAGGCATTGGCGCAACAGACTGTTCTTTGAGATGAAGTTGATGCAATCTTGGCTGGCGGACCAGGGGAATGGGTGGAGAAGGAGAAGGCTAGGCTGACGCGCTTGAACAACGTGCTTAACGAGAGAGAGGCCATCACAAAGGCCCTCGACGAGAAGACCCAGGAGGTCTACGATCATGCTCAAAAGGCCAACGAATTGGCTAATAGCCAGAGCCTCGATGAGTTGAGGGAACAACTCCTCAAACGCCGGGAGGGACTCGATGAAAGGGAGGACAAACTCCTAGAAAAGGAGGATGGAATCCAGAAGAGGGAGGATGAGCTCTCCCAGAAGGTGGCACACGGCGAGCAGGACTTGGCTGACCGAGTGGAACAATTCAAGTCCTGGTGCGATCAAGAGAAGCACCGACTGTGGCTGGCAGGGCAAGGAGTCAGCCAAGAGAATTTGTTGTCTCTACCAGAGAGGACAAGGTGAAGGGGAAAGAGAAGGACCTTGCAGAGAGGCGAAGCCGTGTGCACCTCCGAGACAAACAAATCGCTGATCAGGAGAAGTTGCTAGCCGAATGGATCCAGCAGCACGCCAAAGATATCGAGCGTTTCTCGAAGGAGGGCTCTGCGGAGCTTTCATCTGCAAGGAGGTCGCTGGAGGAGCTCCGAAGTATGAGAGCAGTTAAGTCCCAACAGGTCTGGGACTTCCTCAGGAGGGCGAATGAAGCTCCAGTACCTTTTGGATTCAGTCCGATTCGACCAGATGATCTGGAGCCGGAGATGGACAAAGCACTGGTAGCCCTTAACTTCGCTAGTGGTAAGTTGGATGCTCTGGTAGATGTGGTCATCGACCAGCTGGAGACCGAAAGAAAATTTCTGGCTAAGAACGTCACAGAGTATGTGTTGACGTGCTTATGCAGTCGAGACTCATCGGTGTCCCTAGCTCTGATGGTCGAAGGACCCATTGCCGAGAAGGAGGAAGGTTCCAAGGCCAGCGTCCAAGAAGCTGCTGAGAAAGTTGTTTCATTCTTCGTGAGGAACTCCAGTAGCTAGGACCTTTCTTTTTGTACCTTCACTTTGTAAACCTCCAATTTTAAATAAATGAATGAAATCCTTTTGAATTCCATTTTTGTCTTCAATACATTGTCCTTTATCCTGTTGGCCCCCTAGTAGATGTGTTCAATTGATTGAGGACGTCTACTATAAGGAACTTGACAATGTCTTGAAAATTTCTTTACTCCAAACTCATAACCAGTATGATAGCTCCGAGGTCCGAGTCTTGATTCTGAAATCTCCAAGGACCTTTTGTTACATCGACGGCAGGTCCCCTGGAAGGCATCGGAGCTTAGGTGCTTCGACAGCGCCTACTATCAACGTGTAGAACGTCGACAGCGGCCCCCCTAGGGGTTGTCGAAGCTTGATAGCTTCGGCGGCGCCCACTATCAACGTGTAGAACATTGACGGCGGACCGCTAGGGGTTGTTATAGCTTGGTAGCTTCGAAGTTGCCCACTATCAACGCATATAACGTCGACGGGGCCCCCCTAGGGGTTTCAGAGCTTGGTAGCTTCGATAGCATCCATCCTCGCCGTGCAGATTTATATAAATACAAACTCACCTCCATGAACTAGGTGTAGAACTTATGAAGGTGATCGATGTTTCAGAGATTGGGAAGTGGTATACGGTCCTCTTTTGCCAAGCAGACACATCCGGGACAAGAAACTTTGATGACTCGAAAGGGATCTTCCCAGCTGGGGGAAAGTTTGTTCATCCCTTTGAGAGTAAGTATTCGCCACAGCACCAGATCGCCTTCCTCCAACTATCGATTGCACACGTACCTTTGATGATAGCACCGGAACGTCTAGCGATAGCACGCATTTCGGACAACCGCTTGGCAACTTGCCTTGTCAACAATGTCTAGGTCTTAACGCCGGAGCTGATCCTATGTGGCTTCGTCAAAGGTCCAGACCCAGAGGGAACCCATGGTGATCTCCGGAGGAAGGATGGCTTAAGCTCCGTACACCAAGAAAAAAGGTGTCTCTCCTGTTGCGCGGTTGGGTGTTGTCTAGCTTGCCCATAGTGCAGACGAATGCTCTTCTATTCAGTTGGCACCATGTTTCTTGAAACGCACATAAGTGCGCATCTTGAGTCCCTTGAGTATTTCTGCATTTGCTCTCTCAGCTTGGCCATTACTTGCCGGATGAGCTACTGATGCGTAGCTGACTGTGATGTCGATGTCTTCGCAGTACTTTTGGAAAGCCGCACTTGTGAATTGGGTTCTGTTGTCAGTGATGACTCTGTTCAGAACAACAAATCTGCATACTATGAACTTCAAGAACTTGATGGCAGATTGCTTGTTGATAGTCACAACTGGAGTTGCTTCCGACCATTTTGTAAATTTGTCGATGGCGACATACAAGAATCGGTAACCTCCGACGGCTTTTGGGAAAGGTCCCAAAATGTCCATTCCCCACACAGCGAATGGCCAAGTGGGAGGTATCATCTGGAGTGACTGAGCTGGTGTGTGAATCTGCTTCGCGTGAAACTGGCACGCTTCACACTTCTTTACTAGCTCGATTGCATCCTGGAGCGTTGTAGTCTAGTAAAAGCCATGTCGAAAGGCCTTACCAACCAGCATGCGAGAATACGTGTGGTTCTCATAGTCGCCTCCATGGATCTCCGCGAGGAGCTCGCGGCTTTCTTCCCAAGAAATGCATCACATTAGAACGTCGTTGGCACCACGTTGGTAAAGATCTCCTTCTACCAACGTGTATCTTTTAGCTAATCTGACAATTCGCCCAGCGGATACACCATCTTCACGAAGAATGTTGTCTTTCAAGTAGTTCCGGACCTCCGAGATCCATGCATCGAAACTTACTTGAGCCTATGGATCTTGTGCGCTTGGTTGCTCGGAACTTCCTGTAGCGCCTATGATCCTTGTTGGAAGTCATGGTAACAGAGCCACTGGGACTACCAGCTTCGAGGTGCTGGTCTCGCCCCCATCACTCAATTCGGCAGGCTGAGCGGCAGGTGATGGTAATCTCCTGACAAAAACTCCTTCAGATGCCCGAGCCCCGGTTGAAGATTTTGTCGAGAGGTCGTCAACTTCATCGTTGTTGGGATGTTGAACATGGCAGAGGTCCAAGACGTGAAAGTCCTTCTGCAACTTCTGGACTTCAAGTAGATAAGCAGCAAGTTGAGGACTATTGCAAGTGCATTCAACTTTGACTTGTTTGATGATGAGTTGCGAGTCACCCTTCACCAGCAACTGCCAGACGCCATATGACAGCGCCACCTTAAATCTGAAGATGAGAGCTTCATATTCTGCCATGTTGTTAGTTGCCTTGAAGTCGAGGCGCACCATGTACTTGACCTTCTCCCTGGTCGGAGCGAGGAGAAGCATTCCAGCTCTGGCCCGCTGCTTCTGCACGGAGCCGTCGAAATAGAGTCTAGTGAGGCTCAGTGAAGACCGAGACCTTAGGTTTCGGCTTATGTTCACTAAAGCCCCCTGGAGTTGATGAATAAGGTGTCCTTTCTGCCACGAAGTCAGCCAATTCCTGACTCTTGATTGCATGTCAAGGCAGGAATTCGAGATCGAATTCTGCTAGCTCCGCAACCCACTTGGCGATATTTCTAATAGAATTAGGATTGTGTAAAATAGCTCGCAGTGGATAAGAAGTTACCACTGATATCTTGTAGGCCTGGAAGTAGTGAAGAAGCGTCCTTGAGAAAATAAGGATTGCGTAAACACCTTATGCACCTCAATGTATCGAGTCTTGGCATCGTGATGTACTTCGCTGATAAAGTACACTGGCTGTTGGACGGTTCGAACCCTTCCGGAGGGGTCCGAAGCTTCTTCATCATCAACCCAGACCCTCCTAGAGAGGTCCAGATCTTTTTCTTGTTCAATCTGGATCGACCTGGAGGGGTCCGGATGTTATTTTTGAGAAGTAGAAACTCTCTCGGATGAGAGAGGTTGATCCATAGGCATTTTGCCTTTAGGATCCGTGCTTGGGAGCTGGGACCCAGACTCTGCTTCAATTAGCTTCGGACGCTTTCAGAAGGGTCTAGGCTCCTAAGTTGAAGATGACTCTGATATCTCCATGCCCAGAACCATACTAACAACCTCCGTAGTTGTCAAATTGTAAAGCAGAAGAGGCTCACCGGGTTCCGGAGCTACCACAATTGATAGGGTGGTGAGGAGTTGCTTGAGCTTTTGGAATGCTTTCTCCGCTTCTTCAGACCAATGGAATGGCCCGGACTTACTCAACAGCTTGAAGAAGGGAAGTGCACGTTCTATCAGCCTTAAGATCAACCGGGTGAGTGAAGCTAGACACTGAGTAAGCTTTTGGACGTCCTTTATACGGGTTGGATGCCACATCTCCTTGATGGCTTTGATCTTGGCCGGATTTGCCTCAATTTCTCTGTGAGTCACCAAGAAACCAAGTAGCTTTCTGAAGCTAACCCCGAAGACAAATTTGTTTGGGTTGAGCTTCGTGCGCGTCAGGCGCAGCTTGCCGAAGACGGCTTGAAGGTTGTCAAGGAGTGACTCCTTGTTATTCACCTTGACAACGATGTCATCGACGTAGACTTCCACCAGGTCCCTTATGAGCTCCTCAAAAGTTTTGTGCATGACTCGCACAAAGGTTGAGGTAGCATTTTTAAGACCAAAAGGCATGGCAGTATAACAATACAACTGTAGGATCGAATAGCACGTGAAAAGCTACCGGGGGGTGAATGGTAGATTTAAAAATCTTACGCAGCGGAAACAATTAAATCCCAACCTCTTCGGCTGAAAAAATCTGTTAGCATGTGTGAAACTAATCTAAATTTGTTTCACCGTGACAAAAGTGATATATACCAGAGAGAATCAAGTAACAAAGAAAACACAAAAAGAATCACTCAAATCCGTCGAGAGAAACTTAAGTTACGATCGAAAGATCGAACAAAGGTCAATCTGTCCTACCCGAGAAAAACAGTTCTGAAATGCTACAAAGAAACTCGTGTAGATCAGGAACCACAAATCCAATGACCGTGAAATTTTTACACATGATAAATAATCAAGTTGTAAAGACAACAAAAAATATTCACATCAATTGGATCTGTAAAACTCGAGTTATGATAAAACCAGCAACGAAAGGTACTGCTGTCCAGAAACTCGACGAGTAAAACTTGTCTGGAACAAGTCGGACGAACAAAGAACAAAAGTTCCTTCAAACTACGAATTTTATTCAATAGAACACAAGAGGAACAGCCCCAAAGTCGTGCACCACGAGCTCTGGGTTCCCTTGCTTATATAACCAGCTCAAAAGCCAACTCAACTCAAATTAGGACCCTAATCCTACTCCATTCACGAATCGAAACTTTCTATAACTGCTTAGGACTCTTCTATACGCAGATAGAAGCAATCTTAAGACTTCCAAACACCTTAAGAACGTATCCCTCATTTCTAAAACAACTCAAGTTCGTGACCCACACGAAATCCTATCATAACCAACTCGATACTTTCCATACTGGGCCATAACCGACTCCGCCGCAGCCAAAGTCATCAACCGGTACGATCCGATTCTTCCAACCAGATCTTCCCATCCATAAACCATCTTCGGAACCATGTTGCCACGTCATGCATCGCTTGCATACGTGCAAACACCTTCTTTCGACATCCAGTAAGCTTCATATGCACTGCCCTTGATTCAATTATCCTGTGCGACCTCCTGACCCGCTCAACCACAATTCCTCCCGAACTTGGTTGTTGGAACCTCATCTCCTCCCTGAGACTAGTCCAAAGGATCCCGTCACCAGCCATGTCTTGAACTCAAGCAACACCTGCACATGAACAAACAACAAATCCGTACGAGCCCAAGTCTGCGACTTGACTCGAGTTAGTTCCGAACACAACACCTTACGTGAGAACCTCACATAAGCATGTTGAAAAGCATATCAAAACAATATCAGCCATATCAACCAAAATGCACCAAAAACTTAGCAAAAGAATATTAAGCAACATTTCCATAAGTTTAAAGAAAGTTCGAAACATTTCAAATGAAAATTTGGAACATTACGATCAAGCTCCTGTAGGATCGAAGAGCACGTGAAAAGCTACCAGAGGGGGGTGAATGGTAGATTTAAAAAATCTTACGCGGCGGAAACAATTAAACCCCAACCCCTTCAGCAGAAAAATGATATGTTAAAGAAATCGTGTGTGAGACTAATCTAAATGTGTTTCTCCATGACAAAAGTGATATATATCAGAGAGAATCAAGTCACGAAGGCAACACAACAAGAATAACTCAAATCCGTCGAGAAAAACTCAAGTTATGATCGAAAGATCAAACAAAGGTCAATCTGCCCTATCCGAGAAAAAAACAGTTCTGGAACGCTGCAAAGAAACTCGTGTAGATCATAGACCATAAATCCAATGACCATGAAATTTTGAAAGATGATAGATAATCAAGTTTTGAAGACAACCCAAAAAGAATCATATCAATTGGATCTTTAAAACTCGAGTTGTGATAAAACCACCGACGAAAGGTAGTGCTGTCCAGAAACTCGACGAGTAAAACTTGTCTGGAACAAGACGGACGAACAAGGCACAAAAGTCCCTTCAAACTACGAATTTTATTCAATAGAACACAAGAGGAACAGCCCAAAAATTGTGCACCATGAGCTCTGGGCTCCCTTGCTTATATAACCAGCTCGAAAGCCAACTCAACTCAAATCAGGAACCTAATCCTTCTCTGTTCACGAATCGTAACTTTCCATAACTGCTTAGGATTCTTCTATACGCAGATAGAAGCAATCTTAAGACTTCCAAACACTTTAGGAACGTATCCCACATTCCTAAACAACTCAAATTCGTGACCCACATGAAATCCTATCATAACCAACTCGATACTTTCCATATCGAGCCATAACCGACTTCGCCGCAGCTGAAGTCATGATACGATCCGATCCTTCCAACCAGATCTTCCCATCCATAAACCATCTTCGGAACCATGTTGCCACGTCATGCACCGCATGCATACGTGCAAACATCTTCCAATGACGTCCATAATACCTTCACATGCATTGTTCTTGATTCAATCATGCTGCGCAACCTCCTGATCAGCTCAACCACAATTCCTCCTAAATTTGGTTGTTGGAACCTCATCTCCTTCCTGAGACTAGTCCAATGGATCCCATCACCAGCCATGTCTTGAACTCAAGCAACACCTGCACACGAATAAACAACCAATTCATACGAGCCCAAGTCCTCGACTTAACTCAAGTTAGTTCCGAACACAACACCTTACGTGAGCACCTCACATAAGCATGTTGCAAAACCACAGTAACACGATATCATCCATATCAACCAAAAACGCACGAAAGACTTAGCAAATGAATACTAAGCAGTCTTTCCAGAGATGTAAAGCAAGTACGAAACATTGCAAATGAAAAGCAGAAGCACTGCGATCAAGTTCCGGACCTTGCCAGAGCAACTCGGACCTTGAGCCGGAGCTAACAAAAGCTAGTAGAACCTAGCGCCGGAACTTACCAAAACTATATAACCAAAAGCCGGAGCTAGAAAAATCAACTCGGATCTTAGCACCGGAGCTAAAAACAAAACTTCACCGGAGCTGACCAAAGCTAGTCGGACCTTATTAAAAAGGTGTTTTGGTGATATTCAAAACTTTTATCGTCAAAGCAAGCGTATTCACTACAAACCAATGTATTCAGCACACATAGGTCTTACAATCTCCCCCTTGATGAATGCATTGGCAACACCATTTAAAATCTGAACATTTGCTTATCCACATAAAAGTTTTGAAGGCAATTTCTCCCCCTTTGTAAATCAAAAGTAAAATGAGAAGAAAATCCAAAAATTATCCCATATTATATCTCCCCCTTTATTACCTCTCCTTATGCACATATTCTCTTTTTCTTCATGCTTATCTCTCCCCCTTTGACAATGTATTCACTAAGTCATGAGCATATAAACGAATTATCTCTCCCCCTTTAGTTGTTATGAGCATATTATAACATATACATATAAACAAAGCTCATCCAAGTCATACTATCAAGTACCTTACATTATCACATCAATGAAATACATAAAGTAGTGTAAGCCATGCTAGAGATCAAATGTAATTTTCAATTTAAGTAAGTCATGATCTCACAAACTTAACTATTTCAAAACCTGAAATCATGACACTAGTTGCTGCATTTTATTATTTTTCAAAGCATAAATTTAGATCATATGATATTTGCAAGAGATTATATGCGCATCTGCCTTATTCTAACCAACCAAGCCAAACCTATGTCATTTGACAATCAGAAGCTTAAGTTCATGGTTTTAGTCATACACAACTTCTTCTAAGTTCAAATCTAAGTGCAATGATAAGCCATCTCAAAAGAAGGAGTGCGATGCATGCATATTCTCTTGATCTTTTCTCAATTTATATTAGTTCATAAAAACTCAACATGTGAGTTGATTACTTGATTAATTCTTAATTATTAAAAGCACTTGTGAACATGTAACAAGTTCAAAACAGCAAGAAAGTTTGACCATAACCAGTTTTAGTGTAAGTAATTATTCCAATTACTAGACATGGCAAAAACTACAAAATGTATAACAAGAGTAATGTAGTAAGAACTTTCAGCATGTAAGAGGAATCACAAAGTCATATATGTATGAAATACTATACTAATATTATTTTAATTTCAGATTCACACATAGACTTCCCAAGTTTCAAAACTCCCCCTCAATTTAAGCCATGAGGATGCATAACCCCTATTTCACTACGAATGTAACAAAAACGAGTGAAATCCAAAGGTTTTGTAAAAATGTCATTCAATTGTTGTTCGAAATCTACATGGTGAAGCACAATGTTTCCTTTTTCAACATTATCTCGGAGAAAGTGATACCTAATGTCAATGTGCTTAGTTCTAGAATGTTGCACGGGGTTTTTAGCAATGCAAATGGCACTAGCGTTATCACAGAATAGTGGAACACTATCTAGATCAACCCCATAGTCCTTAAGTGTTTGAACAATCCAAAGAATTTGTGAGCAAGCACTAGCAGCAGCTACATATTCAGATTCGGCTGTGGATTGTGCAACTGAATTTTGTTTTCTAGAGGACCAAGCAACAAGTGAATTACCAAGAAAATGACAAGCACCGGAAGTACTATCAATCCTACAACCCCCAAAATCAGCATCCGAAAAAGCTTTCAAACTAACGGTTGAGGAAGAAGGAAGAAAAATTCCAAATTCTTGAGTTCCATGTAAGTACCTGAGAATCCTTTTGACGGCTTGATGATGTGAAGCACGTGGAGAGGCTTGAAACCGTGTACAAAGACATACGCTGAATTGTATGTCTGGTCTTGATATCGTGAGGTACAAAAGTGATCCGATCATGCTTCTATATTCTTTTTGATCCACGGGTTCACCATCTTCATCAAGTCCAAGTTTTGTTGTTGTTCCCATTGGTATCCGGAGAGGCTTGCTTTTGTCCATGTTGAAGCGCCTTAGGTGGTCTTTTGTATACTTCATTTGATGAACAAAGGTACCCTCCTTGGTTTGCTTGAATTGCAGCCCCAAAAAGTACGTGAGTTCTCCCATCATACTCATCTCAAATTTTGAACTCATCATAGCTGAAAACTTGGACACAAGATCATGAGAAGCACAACCAAAGATAATATCATCCACATACACTTGAACGAATAATGAGTCATTGCCATGCTTAAGCACAAAAAGAGTTTTATCAACCTTGCTCATGGTAAACCCCTTTTCAAGTAAGAATGTTTTTAACCTATCATACTATGCTCTAGGAGCTTGTTTGAGACCGTACAAGGCTTTGGACAATTTGTAAACATGATTAGAAAAATCTGAATTTTCAAAACCCGGTGGCTGTTTGACATAAACCTCCTCATCTATGTAGCCATTAAGAAAAGCACTTTTAACATTCATTTGATATATCTTAAAACCTTTAGATGCAGGAAAAGCTAACAAAATTCTTATGGCTTCTAATCTAGCAATAGGAGCAAAAGTTTCATCAAAATCTAGACCTTCAACTTGAGTGAAACCTTGAGCAACCAACCTAGCCTTATTCCTAACCACAACCCCATTCTCACTTTGTTTATTTTTAAACACCCACTTAGTTCTAATTAAAGTGTGATCTTGAGGAGGAGGTACAAGTTTCCAAACATTATTTCTTTCAAAATTTTCTAACTCTTCTTGCATGGCTATAATCCAAGATTCATTAGTGAGTGCGTGTGATATATCTTGGGGTTCAAAAGAAGCAACAAAACAGAATGAGCATGAGAGTTTGGATCGCAAAACCTGGACCGTGTAACTCGTTCGTGCAAGCTTCCAATAATCTGTTGCGGGGGATGATCTTTGTAAAATCGTAGGAGAACAGATGTCTCACAAGCTTGTTCTTCTTCATGCTCATCACAAATCGATGAGCTTGTGACTTGAGGACAATTTGAATCAGCATTGATAGTTGTCGGTGCTAGTTGAGGATTAACATCCGGAGCTGAACCAAAGTCTTTAACGGCTGAATTTTCGGGCAGCAGCTTCACCTCTTCCTCATCTTCAACGAAAATGCTCTCCCCCTGTGGATATGGATCTGGACCTGCAATGTTTGAGCTAGTACCTGGGCTAGCTTCATTAAAAGACACTTCACAAGTCACCACAATTTTGTTAGTGTCAAGTAAAAGCATACGGTAGCCTCTAGTATGAGATGGATAACCAAGAAACATGCCATCAATAGATCTCGGTTCAAATTTATAAAGATTACCATGTTTCTTAACAAAGCATTTGCAACCAAAGACCCGAAAGTGTGTAACACTAAGCCTATGTCCAAACCGGAGCTCATATGGGGTTTTACCTAGCTTAGCGCGCAAGAAAACACAATTTGAGACATAACAAGTGGTTGCAATCGCATCAGCCCAAAATTTCCTAGGAGTTTGATATTCATCAAGCATAGTCCTAGCCATCTCAACTAAGGTTCTATTCTTTCTTTCTACGACACCGTTTTGTTGAGGTACATATGGTGAAGAAAATTGATGATCTATTTCATTTTCAGCACAAAAGTGATCAAAAGATTGATTTTTAAATTCAGTTCCGTTATCACTTCTAATTGCTTTTAAAGATCTGGTTGATCAATTGATAATCTAAGAAATAAAGTTCTAAAGTGACTAAAAGATTCATTCTTAGACGCCATAAAGTAAACCCAAGAGTATCTAGAATAATCATCAACAATAACAAGAACATACCATTTACCTCCGAAGGATTGAACATGTGAAGATCCTACGGTGTCAAGGTGCAAAAGTTGACCCGGTTCAGTTGTCATGATCATTGTGAGAGGAGTATGTGATCCTGCAACCATCTTAGCATGTCTATAAGAAGAGCACACAATTTCTTTGTCCCCTTTAAGCTTAGGCAGTCCACGTATGCGATTAAGAGCACTAACATGCGATAGGTGATCAAAGCCTACGTGACCAAGTCTACGATGCCAAAAATATAAGTCCTTTGAATCATTAGCAACTAGACACCTATGCTTAGAGGAAGACATATCAAAATCAGCTTTAAAAACTCTTTCAAACCGAGACATGTTAAAAATAAGCTCACTATTTGAACCTACAACTTTGCACCAGTTTTTATTGAAAATAATTTCCAGATTTTCATCTAGCAATTGTGAAACAGAAAGCAAGTTGTATTTCAAATTTTTGACAAGTGCCACATCCTTCAAAGTGTAGTGATCATGTACTCTAACTGAACCCTTAGCAATTATAGGAGTTGAAGAATTATCGGCAAAAGTAACATTCTCTACACGTGACACAAAAGACAGGGAGGGGAACCATTCTTTGTCACCGGTCATGTGGCGTGAGCAACCTGAATCCACAATCCAAATGTTCTTCTTGCTCAAGCATGTAACCTACATAGAAGCATAATACGTCGATGACTCAATACTGGAGTTAGTCAAAAGGCATTTAGGTATCCAGTATTGAGTCACACGACGTGCAGCAGGAAAAACACGCGAAAGCTGAGATAAAACAGCAGGTTTATGAGTCAAAGTTTGAGGTTTTTTATTCTTAACTACTGACATATAAGGTGTTACTTGTGTAGCACAAAAATGAGTAGCTCCGAAGGCAAAAACAGAAGGTCCGAAGGTAAACTTTGAATGTTTTTGACTCATAACAGCAGATTGCATGTTCCTGACATTCGGTTTAATATGTGCAGCAAATTTTGCATGAAAGTTATGAGATCTAGCAATCATTCTTTCCCTTTTCTGTTGTTTAGCTAGTCTATAACAAAAATCTATGACATGATCATCTCTACCACAGTAGGTACAATGAAATTTAACTTTGTGTTCATGTCTAGATGAGCAAGCAATATTTTTATTTGAAATCGAATGAGACAACACTCCTGCAGATTTGAAAATCACTTCTTTTTGTTTGGGAACTATTTAAATCAAACCACTTCCTAATGACTTTACAATTTTAGCTGGATGTGTCTTAGCATGAGCATGAGAATCAAAACCTAAACCAGTTTTATCATTGCAAGACTTGGAAGAATTCAGCAGCAAGTTTAGGTTCTTATTCTTATTACAAAACTGATCTAATGTCCTATGCATGTTATCAAGTTTATTGGACAGATCAAGACAATTTTCACATGAAGTTTTTCCTTCTAATTTGCAATTGGAACAATATTTAACTTCATGAGAATGTAAAACATTATTCAAATATTGAAATTTCATTCATAGCATCTTTTAGTTTCTTTTCAAGATCATCACAACTAGATCAATGCAAATCAATTGTAGAACAAGAAGCATCTTTTTCCAATGTCAAGTGCAGAAAGCTTTTTGTTCTTTTCAATTTCAATTTCAAGTCTATCTAGAGTGGAGGAGTGTAAAGTTCTTAGTGTGGACAATTGTTCATAGATTAAATCACATGAGGGACAAGAATCATCACTAGGAATCAAGGTTTTCAAACGGTTGATTTCAGATTCTAGTGATTCAATTTTAGTAGCATTATCCCTAAGCTTTTTGTCCTTTTTTCTTAACAATAATAGTTGCATGAGAAATTGCATCACACATTTCATTACAGGTAGAACATACCTCATCATCGCCACTATTGTGTTCTGCATCCTCCTGACTTGATCTTGATCTTGTTTTGCCCGCCATGAAGCATAAGTTGGCCAGATCGTCATCATCTTCATCACTTTCAAAGTCTACATCGCTTGAACCGAGCTCTTGAAGTGCACTGATGAAGCTGTTAATCATCTTACGTCTTATGGTACCCTTCTTTTTCTTGTTGCGGTTTTCAGAGGTGGTCTTGACCTTGTTCTGTTTTTCTTCACGGGTAGTAGGACCTGAATGGTTAGGGAATCTGTACGAAAGTGTCCTGTCTTACCACATTCAAAACATCGTTGAGGTTCGGAGCTTCCTCTCCTTCTAGTTCTCACATTTTGCAATGCTTTTGAGAACCTAGTAGAGATTAGTGCTAACTCCTCTTCTGGAAATTGCTCGATCTGCTCCAGGGTTGGTGAGGACAACAAAGCAAGAGTATTGCAAGATGATGATTGGCCGGAGCTAGGCATATCACGTTGTGAGACAAATGCAATAGACTTATTTGGGTTCTTACGTGATAAGATGTCAATTTCATTAGTTTTGAGTTTAGAGTAAAGCACATCTAATGTAAGAGAACTCATGACAGTTGATTCACGAACAAATGTAACTTTCATCTCCTAGATTGACATGTCTAATGCACTAAGAAGTTGCCTAGCACTTTCAGCATCAGAAAAGTTAACGTTGACACTACGCAAGTTACTCAGAATTTTGTTAAAGCGAGCAAAGAAATCATTGATGGACTCACCGGGTTGCATCTCGAAACGCATGTATTCTTTCTTGAACATGTCTTTCCTTACCTCCTTAATCGTGTTGGATCCTTCGCGATAATCACAAAGTGCTCTCCACACATCGTATGCCGATCGGAGGTGTGCCACGCTGTCGAAGTCGCTCTGAGTAAGTCCTTGGATGATCAAGTTTTGGGCTTTGTTGTTGTTGTCAATGTCCCGTAGGTTTGTAGCCGTAACTTGATCATTTGACGACACATCATAAGGCTTGTACACCTTTACCCATATGGCGAAGCCTTGGGCCTGGATGAAAGCCTCCAGCGAGCCTTCCGAACCTGAAAATCAATACCAACAAACACACAAGAGTATTTCTCCATGATGATTAGTCAAAAACACGTGCAAATCACAATGATTAGAGCACCGTGGCTCTGATTTCAATTGTAGGATCGAAGAGCACGTGAAAAGCTACCATAGGGGTGGATGAATGGTAGATTTAAAAATCTTATGCAGCGGAAACAATTAAATCCCAACCCCTTCAGCAGAAAAACAATCTGTTAGAGAAATCGTGTGTGAAACTAATCTAAATGTGTTTCACTGTGACAAAAGTGATATATATCAGAGAAAATCAAGTCACAAAGAAAAAACAAAAAGAATCACTCAAATCCGTCGAGAGAAACTCAAGTTATGATCGAAAGATCGAACAAAGGTCAATCTGTGTCCTACCCGAGAAAAACATTTCTGAAACGCTGCAAAGAAACTCGTGTAGATCAGAAACCACAAATCCAATGACTGTGAAATTTTGACAGATGATAGATAATCAAGTTGTGAAGACAACCCAAAAGAATCATGTCAATTGGATCTGTAAAACTCAAGTTATGATAAAACCACCGACGAAAGGTAGTTTTGTTAAAAAAATCGACGAGTAAAACTTGTCTGGAACAAGTCGGACAAACAAAGCACAAAAGTTCCTTCAAACTACGAATTTTATTCAATAGAACACAAGAGGAACAGCCCCAAAGTCGTGCACCACGAGCTCTGGCCTCCCTTGCTTATATAACCAGCTCGAAAGCCAACTCAACTCAAATCAGGACCCTAATCCTACTCCATTCACGAATCGAAACTTTCCATAACTGCTTAGGACTCTTCTATACGCAGATAGAAGCAATCTTAAGACTTTCAAACACCTTAAGAACGTATCCCACATTCCTAAAACAACTCAAATCCGTGACACACACGAAATCCTATCATAACCAACTCGATACTTTCCATACCGAGCCATAACCGACTCCGCCGCAGCCAAAGCCATCAACCGGTATGATCCGATTCTTCCAACCAGATCTTCCCATCCATAAACCAACTTCGGAACCATATTGCCACGTCATGCACCGCATGCATACGTGCAAACACTTTCCTTCGACGTCTAGTAACCTTCATATGCACTGCTCTTGATTCAATCATCCTGCGCGACCTCCTGACCCGCTCAACCACAATTTCTCCCGAACTTGGTTGTTGGAACCTCATCTCCTCCCTGAGACTAGTCCAAAGGATCCCGTCACCAGCCATGTCTTGAACTCAACCAACACCTGCACATGAACAAACAACCAATCCGTACGAGCTCAAGTCCTCGGCTTGACTCAAGTTAGTTCCAAACACAACACCTTACGTGAGCACCTCACATAAGCATGTTACAAAGCATATCAAAACGATATTAGCCATATCAACCAAAACGCACCAAAAATTTAGCAAAATAATATTAAGCAACATTTCCATAAGTGTAAAGCAAGTTCGAAACATTTCACATGAAAATTTGAAATATTACGATTAAGCTCCGAACATTGCCAAAGCTAACTGGAGCTTGAACCGGAGCTAACCAAAGCTAGTCGGACCTAGCGCCGGTGCTAACCAAAACTAGTCGGAACTAGTCATCCCAAAAGTCGGATCTAGAAAAACATGTTGGAGCTAACCAACATAAGTCGGACCTAGCTAACCAAAACTAGTCGAAACTAGTCATCCCAAAAGTCGGATCTAGAAAAACATGTCGGAGCTAACCAACATAAGTCGGACCTAGTAGAAGATATCGAAGCTTAAAAAAACATGTCAGAGCTATCAAAGACATGCCGGAGCTAAAGACAAAGCTCACCGGAGCTACCCAAAAACATGTCGGACCTAGACAAAGCAAGTCAAACCTTACGTCGGACCTTGCAGAAGCTCGGAGCTAGAGTCAGACCTTGCTAAAAAAATGTTATGGCAGCATTCAAAACTTTTATTGTCAAAACCAATGTATTCAACACACATAGGTCTCACAACAACCTATCTACTGTGATGAAGACAATATGCTCTTCATATTCCTTAGAAATCGGAATTTGGTGATATCTAGAATAGGCGTCTAAGAAACACAGTAATTCACACCCGGAGGTAGAATCCACAATCTGATCTATTCTAGGTAGTGGAAATGGGTCTTTTGGACATGCCTTATTTAGTGTAGTGTAGTCGATGCACATCTGAATGTGGCCTAGAGGGAGGGTGAATAGACCTTTTTGATTTTTAGTCGAATCCTGCAACACTTAACAAATTGATCAAATTCCAAGATATCGGACTAGTCCGGTAGAGTGCGGACTAGTCCTGTGCGTGCCGACTAGATTGATCAAGTTTGATCGATTATCTCGATCCTAGGATGTATGCAGCGGAAATATACTTATAATTGAAGTGTCACACTACTGAACTAGAATGTAGCACAAGTTAATCCTGTATTCAAAGTTTCAATGTAACGTAAACAAGATTGATTGAAACCCTAGATTGATATGAAGAGTAAGAACGATGTGCGCAAAATAAGAACACAAGCTCTTTATCTTGTGGTTTAGTTCCCACAGAGGCAACCTACGTCAACGTTGAGGAGTCCACAAAAGGACCGGATCTTCTCCAACCCTACCCTCGTCAGATCGCCACAGAGGCTGATCCTCTTCAATAATCACAAAGGGCAAATAACCAAATTCAATGGGGCTTCTCACAAGTTGAGGGCTCCCCAAGATTACACGATGAACACCACCAAGAACACACTCTTAAGATTACAATGAAAATCACATGAGTATGTTAGAGAATCAAACCAAGAGCTCAATGAGTGAAGAATCGTGTCTCTCCTTGGATCTAAAGTGTATCCTCAAAGGATCAAGCTTTCTTGCATTGGATTGCATGGAGAGATGAGTTTTCTAGGGCTCTTGGAGGGTGTGACGGCGCAAGGTGTCGAGAGATGTGAAAGATGGGTCGTGCACACCTATTTATATGGGGTTTCCAAAAGTTACCGTTAGGGTTTAGAAAGATCGGACTAGTCCACGGTGGACAACGAACTAGTCCGGTGTGCTGCGTGTAGGAAATCCTAGGTGTCCCGAAATATCGGACTTGTCCGACTAAGAGCGTACTTGTCCGATTTTAGTCAGAAAGGATTTCGGACTTGTCCGTGCTGATATCGGACTTGTCCGATGTGGTGATGCCCTAGGTGAATATTGGACAAGTCCGCACTTGGAGGACTTGTCCGATTTTAGTCAGAGGTATTATCGGACTAGTCCGTGGTGTTATCGAACTTGTTCGATTTTGTGCAACTTGTGAAGTGTTTAGGGGACTAGTCCGCACAGGGGAGGACTAGTCCGATTCTAGTCAAAGAGATATCGGACTAGTCCGTGGTGATATCGGACTAGTCCGGTCAGTGAAAAACTGGACTGTGAGGACAAGTCCGCATTGTGAGGACTTGTCGGATCTGGTGCAGAAAGGTATCGGACTAGTCCGGTGTCAGTCGGACTAGTCTGGTCCTGTATAAATTTGTGCAATGTGTGAGATTATATGTGCTTGAGCTCTTGGGGTGTGTTTCCTTAACACACTCCATACACAATGATCTACTACACTTGGTTCTTGAGCTCTTTTCCGCATTGCTCATCATTCTCTTTTCTCTTTGGCGTTTTGTTCATTCTCTCATTAGAACCTGTGCTCATCTCAACAATTGGGTTAGGATCTCATTTGCTTGTCATAAATTAACCAAAACCCACAAGGGATTCCTAGATGCACTTTCAACATCCGAAGCTTCCCGCCGCCTTGGGCACAACAACTGGGTTTGCCAGCCATCGTGGATAATGAACCTCTCGAATGAATCCAACGTCAAGCAACTTTTTAACTTCTTGTCTGATGAAGTTTTACCGCTCAACAGATTGCTTCTGGTACTTCTGTTGTATGGGTCGTGCATCGAGATATATCTTTAGACGGTGCTCGATCACCTCCCTGAGGATCCCATGCATTTGTGACGGTTGCCATGCAAACTCGTCGATATTTGACCAAAGGAAAGTGACGAGCGCGACTTCCTATTTGTTAGTCAGACCTCTTGATATATGGGTAGTCTGATTGGCATCAGAACCGATTTGGACGACTTTGATGGTGATGTAAGTGTCGCCGCTTGGTTGCACACGAGGTGCGGAGGATGAGCCGCGCTGGTGCGAGCTCGGAGGTTGAGCAGCTTGCTCCTTGCCGGATTCTTCTTCTTGCGTTGTTGCAAGCGCATGAAGTTCTTCCAGCGCATTAACCCCAGCAGTGTGGCCCCCTCAAATCTAGAGGACGCCTGACGGAGATGGTATCTTCAACACGAGGTAGATGTAGTGGACCACAGGTATGAAGCTATAAGGGTTGGCCAGCCTAGGATCGTGTTGAAGGGGAGATTGATGTGTGCCACATCAAACACCAGCTTTTCAGGCCTGTAGTTGTCCCATGTCCCAAAAGTCACAGGTAGAGTTACCGATCCAAGAGGTGTGACAGCTCCCGAACCCACTCCGAAGAATGGGCGTGAGGGCTTGAAGTCTGAGAGGTTGAGTTGAAGTTTCACAAAAGCTACGAAGCCGAGGAGGTTGAGTGTCGCGCCTCCATCCATTAGGACATGGAAGAGCTAGACATTGTTGATAGTTGGAGATACCATCAAACGGGCAATTGTCCAGCTCCTGCTATGTTCTTCGGACAGTTTATAGCATCGAAAGTAATGGAGGTTCCCATCCACTTCCAATGAGGCTCCGCCTTGGCAATAGGAGCTGCAGCAGCCATCTCCCGACGTATAGTCTTCAGAATGCGTCAGGAGGTGATATCCCAGGACCCTCCATACATCATATGGAGAGTCTTCCGACGTTCGTTGTCGAAGATGCCGGAGTCATCGTCGACGGTGTTGTTAGACTGCCTTCAACGCCTTTTTAGCATCTTGGAAGCGTAGCTCCTAATCAGACGGAGCTTCTTCGTCAAAATATTTGCTTCCCTTCCCGCTGGCGGAAAGGGGTATCGTCTTGACGCTTGCTATTACGTTCAGCAAGCCTCTTGACCTCACGACAATCTTCAAGATTGTGGCCTGTAGACTTGTGGATTGAGTACCACATCTTGTCACCGTCTTTAGAAGATGGTCGAGGTCGCTTGTCGAGGCGTAGCCACCGGCCATTAGGTGTTGCGGAAGCGGTAGCTGTAGGTGTTCTGGCAAGTGACTTTTTCTTGCCACTTGACTTCTTCTTCTTTTTGCCACTACCATTTGTAGTAGCTTTGTCTTTGGAGGTGGACTGACCAGCCTCCGCAACGGATTTGGAGTGCATCTCCCGGCCCTCCATAGCTTTGACACATTTATCGACCAAGCTAAAGAGCTCCGTGGCGCTGCTGACATTTTTGGTTGCCAGCTTCTCCAGTATTTTCTTGTCTCTAAATCCCTGTTGAAATGCAACAACGATAGAGACGTTGGAAATAGAAGGGATGGTGTTTCGTACCTGAGAGAATCGTTGGATGAATGATCACAGCGACTCGCTCGACTTCTGCTGTACGGCGAACAGGTCCAGCTCGGTGCCAGATCGGGTGTAGGAGCTCCCAAAGTTGGCGGTAAACTGGCGACAGAGTTCCTGCAACTGTAGATGGAGTCATGAGGTAGGTTCATGAACCAGGACCTTCAGAGCCACAGGAATGTAGTTGGCCATCATGACCTCATTGCCTCCAACCGCGAGGATGGTTGTGGAGTAGACTGAAGAAACTCGACAAAATTGACAGTCCTGTCGTATTTCTCCAGCAAATGAGGCCGGAACTTGGATGGCCACTCCACCATGCGAAGATTCATGGCAAGAGCAGAACAGCCACCTCCAACTCCCAGAGGAGAAGGGTTTTCCCGAGCAATGCCTCTCGCGAGCTCGCTCGATGTTAACGTGACCGTCTTGCCTCATGTATCGGCTGTCAAGCGTCGATCCGAGGTCCTGCTTCGGGAGCCTCGACGTCGTATGAGTGCGGCGAGCCCCGGAGAGCAGTGACGTCACTTGCTGGGAGAGTGCACGTCTCCTGAGCTACGACGCCTGAGGACCAAGTCTACCATACAAGGTTCTATTTCGAGAAGGTGGCTGCCCCGCATGGGGCAAACCTTGGTTGCTCATCGCATTGGCTGCAACTGCAACCAAATGCTCAACATCAGCGTGCCATTATTCCAGCGCAGCCGGAGGAGCTCCCAGCGCTAGAGGACGTTGTAGTAGAGTCCACGCTGCGTTCAGCGCATTCTCTGGGTTGTTTGTCGATGCAGTGACCGACGTGAATACATCATCCTGTTTTCCATCATTGTTTGCTGGAGCAGGTGGTGGTAATGGTGCAACGCCCGCCGGAATAACGTTGGCTGGCTATTGCACATTGCATTGCACATTGCAGGGATTTCCCCCCCCAACAGGTTGCTCAGCCAGTCTGTTGGATGAAGCGGCAGCGAAGTTCACCATCTTGAGATCTTGAAAAGCCAAAACGCCCCTTCCTAGCGCACCAAATGTCGAAGTGTGCACTAAGACACTTCCCCCGATACTACTAAGAAGTAGTCCGCGAAGGTTGATATTAGAATGGAGCGCTAAGCGAAGTCAAGAAAAAAAAAAAGATGGTGACTCCAAGATTTTTACGTAGTTCGAGCTGTCTGAGTGTAATACTTCCACGAGGTGTGTGTTGATTGAATGCGCGAGTGTAAGCTTGGGTGCGTCTGAGATGGCTTGTCTCCTACCATGCAGCGCAGCCTTTTTATATGCTAAGGACTGACTGTTACAGTGAGTATCGTGGCCCGACAGGTAGTCCTGGTGGTCCAACTGTATTAACTATCATATACACAATTTATGGTGTTAGGAGGGGTTAACAGCGTGATAACATGTCTTAATTGCAGCATTGCTAGTCTTGATAGTCTCCTGATCGTGCGTCATTAATATAGCATTAATAACACGTTAACCAAATCTTGTAACGACCAATTGATAGCCCTTGAATGTCTGCACCATTTGAGATCTCATGGTCATCCCATTGCTGACTTAGGTCCGAGTGCTAAACACGTGACAGATCCAGAGCTTCCCTCTACTAGAGGATAGATTTGGTACTAGTGGACACGTGGCAGCAGCAGAGCTTCTCTGAGAAGAAAAATAGATCCAACCCAAGACACGTGGTAGCACCGAAGCTATCCAAATGAGAGAAGCAGATCCAGCTCTTTTCAACACGTAGCAACATCGAAGCTACCCTGAGGAGGGGAGGGGAGCAGGTCCGGTATTGCGGAACGTGTAACTCCTTCGGACGTCAGCCACCTGGATATAAGAACTCTATAACATTATTTGTGATAACTTTATTTGTGATATCAAGAGTACCCGGTACGCAGGATACCGACATTGTCGTAAACTTCAAATCAACCTACAAAAATATTTTTTCATTATTTGAGTTTCAAAAAAACAACCCACAAAAATACTTTTAATTATTTTCGTGGCTAGTCTGAGGCCAACAAAAATAACCTGATTATTTTTGTGGGCCTCAAGATTGCCCACGAAAATATTGGAATTTAGAAAAAAAAATGTTTATCTGCTCAAACATCCAATCTTCTCAACAATAATGCAATGGAGAGTATATCATGCACATGTTCCTCAAATTCTAGGATCAGTCGATCACAGCACACAAAGTATTAATTGTTCATCAAATCGCGATATAAGCAATGGTTATCTTGACAGCCTTCAAGCATCTAATAGAGAGACATACTCTTTGCTTACAACGACTCCTGACTACATGCAATCAATGTACAATCCTTGGATATCTTGACGACCTTAAGCATCTCAATTGACTCAGCTGACAGAACAATTGCATAGAATTAGTAAAGAAATCTGGATTCAACCGTAAGTATATCAGTCCACACAGAAAACATAAAAAAATTACCTAATTCAAGATTAATGTTATCAACTTTGGTTTCATAATGTAAATGTCATTATTATAATAAAATGTGTCGTTGGAATTCTAGCTTCAGTACCAACTTACATCACATGGATAGGCAAGATGATGTAAGCTCTTTGAAATATACTAACACCTTTCCACCATATCCTCAACTTAAAGAAATCACCCTAGAAAAAAAACATGAAGTTTCATTCTAACAGTACCATGTGAAGAGAGCAAACATAATAATCAAGCATACTAATGGTCAAACATAATAATGTGAAAGGCTTCTACTACACAGCAGTCATGTATACACCTACAACTGCAACAGTGCAATTACCGCTTTCTGCATAATTACAAGCAAGGCGCAGGATTGGAAGGCATGACTAAAACATACTTCATGATATGAAAGATTTATACTGTCTGATCCAAAGCTTCTTCAAGCTTGCTGTAAAACTATGTGTTAAAGATGTAGAATTTGGTCCTTTT
Organism: Tuctoria greenei; assembly: GCA_036927565.1. Classification (NCBI taxonomy): domain Eukaryota; kingdom Viridiplantae; phylum Streptophyta; class Magnoliopsida; order Poales; family Poaceae; genus Tuctoria; species Tuctoria greenei. Next base: position 125,944,352 of record JAYESD010000006.1, read on the forward strand.
GATGTACCTACGACAGGAAAGCCATATAAAGAGTTAACTGGCAGCACTAATATAAAAGCATCTCAGAATTCAAAAGTGATAGCAGCTTTCACCAACGACTCTAAAGCTTCTAGGTACTTCAGTCCTCTCCTGAAAAAAACTCAACTGAAGTCCAAACCATGAGAATATAGTTGTAGTATTCACCGCTGTATGTGAGTACTGTTAGCTGAACTTATATCAAGACAAATCACCCGAGCGGCATGATGGCGAGCTGCTTGGGTAAAAATACTTGTTTTCGTAGCATGTTTTCCTGTGGTGAATTCAATGTAGGGTACAAAGTTAGGCCCATCTTATATATTCATAGCAAAGGTACAGCTTCAATGAGATCATATCACAAAATGCACAAAAATGTAAAGAATTATTGAAGTTGTTATTCCTACAAGTCCTACCGCGAATCAGCTATTACAATTTGAAATAAGACCTCCATTTTCAACGAAACACCTCTGAGGTAAAAAAGCAAATGAAGAACAGAACAGACCCTAAGGGTGCCCATTCCCTTGTCTTAATATTCAACAATATGTAGGAAGATGATGTGTTTTAATGCATGCAGCGCAATATTCTCTCTGTAGCTAATCTAAGAAATAAAGCATGTGTGACCTAATAAGCATATTTCACATTGGCATATTAGAAACAGCAACGCCTGACCTCACATAGTTTAATTTTAAATTTATTTTGCCTTGAAGACTGGGAAAGTTCCATTTCCTTTGCAACAGAATGGCACAATGAGTAAGAATAAGAAAAGCTAAATAACACATGTGAAATTGTGTGCTAGTGCATAACTGCATATCCTTTGGAAACCTACAGCCACAAAAGAATGGTACCCATCTTTGATTTATTTTTATTGAGGTTTAAGGTAGTAGTTATGCATAGTTGCATACTGCATTAGGACTCCTGTGGGTGGACATTACAATAAGAGTGAAATTAACTACACACAAAATTATAGAACAGCACCTTGTGCTCTGATAAACCCAGAAATAAGGAAGAATGAAGCAGCATGTTGAGATAAGCAGAATGTGATTTTGTACAACTATAGGTGGTCCTATTAAAAAATTAAAGCAATGAGAAAATTAGCATGCCCATACATGTATATGTTGTAGATAAAACGCAACCCATATGCCTGATTTCTAGAAAAGCAGGGTACTGAATTCTAGAAAGTATAAACTGAGAAGTGTTATCAGTCATCATTTGAACCACTTGGTGAAGTGTACAGGGTCCCATTTGCTCTCCAAGTTTCAATCAAATGCCTATTAGACGAGTTTTCCATAAGTTTGGAAATTCGCTTATTATATAGCATAACAAGGTACCATATATTCTACTGCGGGAATGAAATTAAGGTAAGCAAGGAATGCCTGACTATGCCTGCCATTATGGCAATCTGAGAGAGGATATGCACCTGAAACTGACTGAAATTTGATTTGGTCTCCCTCTCAAGGGCCAAACCAAACCAGCAACAGAATCAGCAAACCGCTGTGTCTCCTCTGCATCGATGTCAACACAAGCTAGGTGGCATCCACAGCCTCCGCAGGCACCATCTTCTTCTACTCTCACCCGCTTTACTGTCCATGGACCACTTCCAAGACACCCGAGCCGATGGCAGTCGCCACCATTGGCAACAATGGCGTCCTTCAACCGAGCAGCATTCCACTGAGACATACCAGCCATTGCCGCCTTGCGGGTCGTGAACCAAGCCTCCACCACCTCTGCAGTCTCCTAGCTGACGCAGTCCACTGCCTGCCTCAGCTTGTGCATATACTCATACACCTTGTCCGTGTCCCCGGCTCTGGTGCTGACATCTAGGAGTGTAGCAAGCTCGGGCTACTCGGGGGAGACACCGGAGGCGGCCATATAGGCCTCGACAGCGTAGGCCTTGGCGGCGTCCCCTGCTCGCTGGAACGAGGAACGGTCGGAGGCGTGGGGCGATGCCTCATTTCTCCCTCATGGTGGTGACGAGGTCAACCACCTCTTCAGCAGCGTTGAAGGCGGTGACGCGGGCAAGCGAGGTGATGGTGGCCTCGGAGGGGGCGGCACTGGCATGGAACATATGGGAGAAGATGCAGCAGGCGGCATCAGCGGGGCTTGGGAACGAGGAACGGTCGGCTGTGACGAGGAGGTAGAGCAGCTGGTTGTACTGGTGAGCGGCGAGGCGGGGCGCAGCAGCCGTGTCGGGGTCGGAGATGGAGACGGCGGCATCGAAGGCGGCCATGGCGGCGGCAGCGTCCCCGCGGCGGGTGCAGTCGGTGAAGATGCGGGAGAGGTCGGAGTTGGGGGCCTTGGAGCCGCGCCGCGGCCGGCGGCTAGTGGTTGTGGTGGCCACCATGGTGGCTCGCGCTCGGCGTCGGCGGCTGGGGCTGGGGCTGGGTGATGACGAGGAGCCCTAAACAGCGAGGTTCTGGGTGAAACGCGCGGGCGACGGATCCACGATCCAGGCGGCCATGCGTGCGAGGGGCATCGCCGCTCGCCGGTGGTGAGGGAACCGGAGCCACGAGGCGTTCGAGGGGATCCGGAGGGGAGGGCAGGGGAGGTGGAGGCGCAGGGCGGCCGCATGGGGTCACTGGGCAGTGTGGTCATCTCAGGGCAGGGGGACGGCGGCGGTAAGGAACTCTTTTACTCCATACATTATTATTTTTTTTTACTTTTTCAGTATTTCTCTAATTTACACATATCTAATATGTTTTAAAGTAAGGATGGGCGTTCGGTCTACTCGGTAATTTTGGATCGGTTAGTTCGGTCTTTTCAAATTTTTGTTTTCTAAAATCATTATCTGAAACATTATACAAATATTAGGTATTCGGAATTTTTTGATACATAAATTTCGGTTCGGTCTTCGATCTTACCCGAAATACCCTATTTTTTGTTAGTCATTTCATGCTCTCAACAATCAATATAAGTTTAATATTATTTGTAAATTTAACCTCGAGAGACAATAAATTATTAGTTCAATAATGATGGATCATAAATAAATAGTTTAATCTAATGACTTCACATATCATAACTTACAAATTGGATATCAAAATTCATATTATTTAGAATTCATATATCATAATTTAACTTGAGATTTTATTATTCCGTTATTCGGGTATTTTGGTTGATACCCGAACTCGAATTTAATATATCGGTTATTTAGATTTGCTACCCGAATAAGTATCCGATACAGGATAATTCGGTATTTTCGGTCTCAGTCTCGGTTTCTTTGGTTTGGTTTTTTAGTCCCGATTTTTTTTTCCCACTCCTACTTTACAGTATGCTACTTCGAGCAGCTTTAAAATTTGGTTGTTGCGGTTGGCAGCGTGGGAGGATCCGATTTATGTTGCGAGTATTTTAGTGGTTTACTCTCGAATTCATGAAAATAATTTGATTATTTTTTAGAATACAAAATTGATCTATGAAAATACAAGATATTTTTTTGGTAATTTTCTTATATATGAAAACAAGTATTGTTTTTGTGAGCAAGATTTCCGGTCCACGAGCAAGATTTCCGGTCCACGAAAATACTTGTTATTTTTAACTCTGCCTATGTTGTAATGACATAGCCGGTCTCAAGTCCGGATAAAGGAGGAGGGGTTGTGATAGGCTTGGCGAGCCAGCAACTATAGTTAGCCATTCTCATGGAAATAAAACCCATTAGAAACTCGTTTGGGCGTAACTCTCTTAGCGACGCGCCATACCAGAACCCGGATATAGTGTTAAGTGGGCAAGGGTCGGGTCGCCACCGCCATAGTGGCGCGCCATATCGGAACCTGGATGTGGTGTTAAATGGGCAAGGGTCGGATCGCCACCACCTTAGTGGCGCGCTATATCATTGCCCGGATGTAGTCTTAAGTGAGCAAGGGTATTTGTATCTTACTCGACGGATGCGAACAGTAAGGAAGCTAGCTGAGGGAACTAGGTTTCGGATGGGTTGTTGGAATGTAGGATCCTTGACGGGAAAGCTATGAGAGTTAGTGGACGTTGCAATTAAGAGGCATATAAATATCTTTTGTGTACAAGAGACTAGATGGTCAGGTCAAAATGCGAGAGAGGTTGAGAATACCGGTTTCAAGCTTTGGTATTATAGCTCGACTGAGACTAGGAATGGCGTAGGCATCCTAATAGATAAGAGTATCAAGGATGGAGTAGTGGATGTCCGTAGACGAGGGGATAGGATCATCCTAGTCAAGGTAGTTGTGGGGGACCTTATCTTGAATGTCATTAGTGCTTATGTCCCACAAGTTGGGCTCGATATGAGCACTAAGAGACAATTTTGGGAGGACTTGGAGGATATGGTTAGTAGTGTACCAATAGCCGAGAAGCTCTTCATAGGAGGAGATCTCAATGGCCATGTAGGTATAACTAATGTAGGTTTTGAGGGGGTACACGAAGGTTTTGGGTGTGGCAATAGAAACCAGGAGGGTAAGGATATACTAGACTTTGCCGTAGCCTATGACCTTTTGGTAGCTAACACCCTCTTTAAGAAGAGGTTATCTCACTTAGTGAAAGTTTTAGTGTCCAACATTCTAGTCAAATCGACTATATCCTCACTAGGAGAAGGGAGAGGGGTGCATGTTTAGATTGTAAGGTGATCCCTGGGGAATGTGTTGTTCTACAACATAAACTTGTGATAGCCGACTTTCGTTTCCACATGAGTGTGTCACGAGACAAAGGTGTTAAAACCGCAAGAACAAAGTGGTTGAAGCTGTAGGATGAAGCGCAACAATCATTCAAAAGGAGGAGGATCGCATAAGGACCTTGGAGCGAAGAGGAAGATGCGGATAGTATGTGAGTAAAGATGGCGACTTACATTAGGAAGGTAGCTAGGGAGGTGCTTGGGTTGACAAAAGGTAAGAAACTTGTAGATAAAGACACTTGGTGGTGGAATAAGGACGTACAAAAAGCTATTAAGGAGAAGAAGGAGTCTTATAAGAGCTGGCATCATGAGAGAAACACAAGTAACATAGCAAAGTATAAAGAGGCTAAGAAAAATACAAGGCGTGTTGTGAGTAAAGCAAGGGGGCAGACCTATGATGCTCTATATGAGAGACTAGGGACAAAAGAAGGCGAAAAGGATATATACAAGATGACGAAACTTCGCGAGAGGAAGGTGAGAGATCTCAACCAAGTCAAATGCATTAAGGATGAGGCAGATCAAATTCTATTGAAGGATGAAGAGATTAGGAACAGATGGCGGGACTCGCTACAAGGATTCTGCTCTGTTGCAACTATTGTACTGCAACGAATACTAAATCGGTGCAGTAAGCTTGGTCTTTTTCCACGATTCACTAGTTCGTGGAATTAGCATCTATCGCCATGGAATACGATTGGTGCATTAGGATCTGTTGCCATGATTCACTAGTTCGTGGCATTAGGATCTATCGCCACGAATTTGTTGTCACGATTCACTAGTTCGTGGCATTAGCATCTATCGCCACGGAACACGATCGTTGCATTAGGATTTGTTGTCATGATTCACTAGTTCGTGGTGTTAGCATCTATCGCCACGGAACAAAATTGTTGCATTAGGATATGTTGTCACGATTCACCAATTCGTGGCATTAGGATCTATTACCACGAAATACAATTGTTGCATTAGGATATATTGCCACGAATTACCGGTTCATGGCATTAGGATCTATCGCCACAAAACAAAATCGTTGCATCAGGAACTTTTGCCACGAATTATCAGTTCATGGCGTTCGGATCTATCGTCACGAAACACAATCGTTGCATTAGGAACTCTTGTCACGATTCACTAGTTCGTGGCGATAGGATCTATCGCCGCGAGACACAATCCTTGCATTAGGATATGTTGCCATGAATTAAAGGTTCGTGGCGTTAGGATCTATCGCCACAAACAGAATTGTTGCATTAGGAACTTTTGCCACGAATTACCAATTCATGGTGTTAGGATCTATCGCCACGAAACACAATCGTTGCATTAGGAACTTTTGCCACGATTCACCAGTTCGTGGCGATAGGATCTATCACCACGAAAGACAATCGTTGCATTAGGATATGTTGCCACGAATTACAGGTTCGTGGCGTTAGGATCTATTGTCATGGAACAAAATCGTTGTATTAGGAACTTTTGCCACAAATTACCAGTTCGTGGCATTAGGATCTATCGCCACAGAACACAATCGTTGCATTAGGAACTTATTCCATGATTCACCAGTTCGTGGCATTAGGATCTATCGCCACAAAGCACAATCGTTGCATTAAGAACTTTTGCCACGATTCACCAGTTCGTGGCATTAGGATCTATCGTCACGAAACACAATCGTTGCATTAGGAACTTTTGCCACGATTCACCAGTTTGTGGCGTTAGGATCTATCGCCACATAACACAATCGTTGCATTAGGATATATTGCCCCAGTTCACCAGTTCGTGGCATTAGGATCTATCACCACGGAACACAATCATTGCATTAGGATCGGTTGCCTCGGTTCACCAGTTCGTGGTGTTAGGATCTATCGTCACGGAGCACAATCGTTGACCTCACCATATATTACAAAACATTGGCCACTGTGTGAACGAATAAATGTGTGGTGTGTTCATAGTGTTCCTCAGAAATCATAAGGACAACGGATTTGTTTATTTTCTGGATAAGTGAATGATTCAGTTATCAAGGTAATGTGCTCTAAGTTCAGTTATGTGTTATATCGATAGTGAACTGAAGCAAAATGTAGAAAATCACGAAGCTAAAAGGATACGCCGTGGGGGAGGACACACTTTTCATATAAGAAATGCACTTCACTGCTAATTAAGCGCGTCTCCATTTTTCTTGTACAATCATTGCATTAGGATCTGTTGCCACGATTGTACTAGTTTGTGGCCTTAGAATTTATCACCATGGAACACACTCGTTGCATTAGGATTTGTTGCTAGGAATCACTAGTTCGTTGCATTAGGAATTTCTGCAGGAGCGTGATTTCAAATTCTGGGTATCTTCTAAAGAGGTGGGATTATTCAATATCGGCTTGCTTCTAAGCTTGCTACTAAATAGAATAGCGACTTCTATCTTTTCAAAAAAAATCAAATAGTTCACGTACAGCTAGCTCACACAATACTTATATAAAAAAAATCATCATCTTCGCTGCCACCCCCCCCCCCCCCCCGATATTGGAGGTACAATACCATCATTGATATATGTATCATTGTCGTCATCATCTTCATTTTCTGATGGAACTCTATGTGCCTCAAGCTGATCACATGTTCTCATTTGAAGAGCGGAAGCATCACCGGTTGCTCCCTCAATGTCATTCTGGAAGATCAGGAAATGTTGCATTACGAACCTATTGCCACAGACAAGAAATCGTTGCAATACCAAACTATTTGCCACAGATGTGAAATCATTGCAGTACCATACTATTTCCTACGGATCTGAAATCGTTGCAATGCAGTACTATTCGCCACGTTTGTGAAGTCGTTGCAATAACATACTATTTGCCACAGACGTTAAACCGTCGCAGTACCATACTATTTGCCACGTCTTTGACATCGTTGCAGTACCATACTTTTTGCTACGAATGTGAAATCGTTGCAATGTCGTGATATTCATTGCAATTCATTAAATCGTCGCAATACCATAAATCATTACAATACCGTACTATTTGCCATGACTGTGAAATCGTTGCAATACTGTAGTATTTGCCACGAATGAGAAATCGTTGCAATTACATACTATTAACATGAATGTGAAATTGTTGCAATACCATGCTATTCGTTGCAATATGTTAAACCGTCGCAATACGCTAAACCGTTACAATAACGTACTATTTGCCATGAATGTGAAATCGTTACAATACTATACTATTTGCCACGGCTGTGAAATCGTTGCAATCACATACAATTACCACGAATGTGAAATCGTTGCAATACCATGCTATTCGTTGCAATATGTTAAATCGTCGCAATACGCTATATCGTTGCAATAACATACTATTTGCCATGAAACCGAGATCGTTGCAACACCGTACTATTTGCCACGATCGTGAAACCATTGCAATACCGTACTATTCATTGCAATAAATTCAATCATCGCAATACGTGAAATCATTGCAATAGCATACTATTTGCCACCGATGTGAAATCATTGTAATGCCATACTATTTGCCACGGATGTCAAGGCGTCGCAATAACCTATCGCCATGGGAATTATTACGACGATTCATAAAAACTATCGGCACACTCTTTTTCATTACAACAGTGACCTATTGCGACGAAAAACGACCTATTGCGACGAATTTTTTCGTTGTAATAAACCGGAGTCCTTGCAGTGACAACTTCAATAGACTATTCAATGACGGGAATGAGAGCATTAGGTTTGAGTTGGATGACTCATTTGATGACACCAACAGACGATTCATGCGAAGGATACAAGAGTCTGAGGTTAGAGAGGCCTTAAAAAGGATGAAAGGAGGAAAGGCCCTCGGCCCCGATGATGTCCCCATTGAGGTGTGGAGATGTTTGGAGGATGTAGAAATAGCATGGCTCACTAAACTATTCAACCGTATTTTTCAGTCAAACAAAATGTCTGAAGAATGGCAAAAAAGTATTTTAGTATCCATATTCAAAAATAAATGAGATGTTCAAAGTTGTACTAATTACTGAGGAATTAAGCTTATGAGTCATACTATGAAGCTCTGGGAGAGAGTGATTTAACACCGCTTGAGGAAAGTGACCAATGTCACTAAAAACCAGTTTGGTTTTATGCCCGGGAGGTCCACTATCAAGGCAATTTTCTTACTCCATCAGCTTATGGAGAGGTATAGGGAGCAAAATAAGGATCTACATATGGTGTTCATTGACATGGAGAAGGCATACGATAAGGTACCAAGGCCGGTCATGTGGTGGGCGCTAGAGAAACAGAAAGTCCCAACAAAGTACATTAACCTTATTAAGGATATGTACGATAATGTGGTGACAAGTGTGCACGTAAGAGATAGTGAGACCGCTACTTTTCCTATCACAATATGACCACACCAAGGATCAGCCTTAAGTCCATACATCTTTTCCATAGTGATGGATGACGTGTCGAAGGATATACAAGGGGATATCCCTTGGTGTATGCTCTTTGCTGATGATGTAGTGTTGGTAGATGAAACTAGAGATGGTGTTGATAGAAAATTGGAGCTATGGAGGCTTACCTTAGAGTCTAAGGGGTTTAGACTTAGTATAACCAAGACCGAGTATATGAGATGCGATGTCGGGTGCGAGGATGAAAACGTTAGTTTACAAGGACAAGTAGTACCTAGGAGGGACACATTTCGATATTTAGGATCAATGTTACAAAGAAATGGTGATATTGATGAAGATGTTTGCCACAGGATCAAGATCGGGTGGATGAAGTGGTGGCAAGCATCTGGAATCTTATGTGATAAGAAAGTTCCACAAAAATTGAAAGGAAAATTCTATAGGATGGTGATCAGACCTGCAATGCTGTATGGAGCAGAATGTTGGCCAACTAAAAGGCAACATATCCAACAAATGAGTGTTGCTGAGATGCGCATGCTACGGTGGATGTGCAGTCACATAAGAAGAGACAAAGTTAGGAACGAAGTGATACATGATAGGGTAGGGGTGGCACTGATTGAGGAGAAGCTAGTCCAACATCGCCTACGGAGGTTTGGGCATATCCAGCGGAGACCTCCAGAAGCACTGGTTAACAGTGGGATTATAAAGAGTAGAGAAAATTTTAGGAGGGGTAGAGGTCGACCAAGGTTGACATGGCAGGAGACGGTGAAACGAGACTTAAATGAGTGGGCAAATACCTAGAGATTTGGCTCATGATAGGACTGCATGGAAATTAGCAATTCATGTGTCAGAATCTTAGTTTATTCGTATTTTGTTAATCTTATATTCTTTCTTATTAATCCATTTCTAAATAAATAAAATGTAGAATCTTATTTTATTTGTAGTTTTTTACTCTCATCTTATTTTCTATTATTTTTCTTCAAAAATTGTTGGGTTTTATTTCTAGCTGACCCCAACTTGTTTGGGACAAAGAATTGGTTGTTGTTGTTGTTGTTGTTGGAAATACTTGTTATTTTCGTGAGCTCGATGTGGTTCACGACAATAAGTTTATTTTTGTGAGGCTCACAAAAATAATTTTGACCAGGAAAATAATTTGTTTTCTTACAGTGTATGTCGAAGTGTTAATGCAACACTTCCCCCGGATTTTCTAAGGAGCAGCTCGCGGAGGTTCTTGTTCGATGGAGCTTAGGCCTCAATCAAGTGTACGAGCGCGCGAGAGAGTATGACACAGTGGTTTTTACGTGGTTCGGGCCGCAAGGAGCATAACACCCTACTCCACGGTGGACTGTATTGCTGTTTAGTGTGTATGCGTGTGTGTGGGGGGGGATTCGATGTTCGTCCATTGTAATGGTGGCGGTCCGGTCCTTTTATAGCCAAGTCCGGAGGCCTTACAAGTGTGGCCCGAGGCCCGATAGGTGGTCCTGGGGCGATTTTATCCTAAAGATCTAAGGCTTCTCGCATAAGCTTGCTCTGACCATGGCTTTGAAGACTCGCCGTCTTGCCGCCTGTGTCGCCAGTAGCCCATGCGCCGTTGGTGACAATGGCAGGGGATGTTCCATCCAACTGTCTCTGTCGCCGTAAGCTACACACTTGGCGGAGTGGGATAGGCCTGCGGCGTCTTCACTGCGATGTGATTGGTCATAGCAGTACCTGACATTAGGCGTGTGTCGTGCCATGCATCTGGGAAAGCCTCGTATCTTCAATCCTTAACAAGGACAAGGCGCACCACCCTCTTAAATCCCGTGACTCTTCGTCAGTAGCAAGTGGCTAGACTACGTGACGGCTCAGGAGCTCATCTCTACAGAGGAGGCCAGGTCCCGTCTCACGGACCACGTGACAGCTCGGGAGCTCACCTCCGCGGGGGAGGTCAGGTCACGCCTTGCGGGACACGTTGCAGCGTCAGAGCCCGCCTATATGGGAGGTGGCCCGTCTGATGTCTCGGACCACATGGCAGCTCTGGAGCTCTGTCTCATGGGAAGGAGGGATCCTTACCTGCTGGACACGTGGCTGCTTGGGACCATTTGAGGCAGACAGGTCCGGATCTCCTTAACACGTGGTGCCCTTGGACCGTGCCTCTACTGGGAGGCGGGGAACCTAGGCGGCTCTAGCTTGTGCGCGAGGGTACCCAGTATGCTGGGTACCAACATTGGCCTCTGGGTCCACCTTAGGGGGAGGCGACGAGCCCGAGGGTAGAGCCCTATCCAGCTTTCCCGCGCGGTCTTTTAATTTTGTCTTGATCAGCCGAAGCATTGTGCACTTCTACCGTTGTGGCCACGCATCCCTCTCTGGTTGAGCGCTTGTGGTGATGGGATCTTTGCTTGATGCAGTTTCTTTACTGCGACGGTTTCCAATACAGCTACTGCACTTCTGCTCCTTCTTCTCCCGCCTTTATGGCAACTGCTAGGTTGCCTTATCGTGTTGATGCCTCTTCAGGCCGATCTCTCTAACATGGGGCCTGGGCTCCGCCATCAGGGATGCAATGGGTTGAGCAGCGGGTTTTGACCCCAAGCAATCTGCTCAGTGCACTCGAATGCCTAACAGGGAGTTAAAAAGGATACCTTTAGGAGCAAAAGTGGTTCTTCCTTATGCACTCCCCAATGTTCGAGCCTTTGTCTTCCTTGTTGCGCACCCACTCTCTTCCCACATTCGTGACTCTTGACTCCTGCCCCAATGGACTCAGCCTTGCCTCCTTCTCGCATTGTTGATGTAGCGCCTGTGAGGCGCTTGTTTGGTTGGGAGGACAAGGAGCGGCGGGATCTGATCTGCCCGGGCACCCTGTCTCTGAAGTTGGGGGAGAAGGAGATTGTCTTCTTCTAGGTGTATGCGTACTCCAAGTTCATTCCTCCCGTTTCCTCCTTCCTGGTGACACTCCTGGAGGTCTTTGGGCTCCAGCTTTACCACTTGTCGCTGAACTCTCTGGTGGCGGCGATGGTGTTCTCACACTTCTGTTAGATGTTTGTCGGGTGTTCCCGTCCATGCTGGAGTTCCGGCAGTTCTTCGTGCTGAGGTGGACTGGGAAGAAGAACAAAGCCAACTTCCTCGGCAGCTACTGCTTTCAGCATCGGGCCAATAGCCCCTTCAAGTACATCACCCCGCTCTCCTCAGCGAAGTGGACCGATTGGAGGAGGGACTGGGTGATCATACAGCTCGACGCCCACAATCACATGATCGCCCTCCGGATGGGCGATAATCGAGAAGGAGACCTGGGGGGAGTGGCTGAAGTTGGAGCAGGCCTACACCCCGGTGATGGAGAGGATCCAATTCCTGGCAGATCATGGCTTGTCGGACCTGACGGTGATGGCGGACTTCGTTCGTCGATGCCTGGCTCCTCTTCAACATTGTTGCCATCCTGCGTGGATTTACTTCGGGCCACAGGATGGCACCCGGCTGGTGCGGGACCTTCGAACAAAAATTATGAAGGAGATGCCAAACCTGGACGCTCGGTCTTGCGCCATGGTAGGTAGGTGAGGAGAGCCGTTGGCTGGCCATCGTCGACCCTCCACAGGAGTCCGCACCTGCTCTAGGCTCTGAAGCTTCAAGGGCGAAGGACGCACCCTCTGTCGGAGGGAAGGGCAAGGCGCCGGTTCCCGACACAGGCAATGGAAAGGCTCCGATCCTTGTCACGAGGAAGGGGAAGTCGCCGGTGGTTGAGGTCGTGAAGGAGAAACACCCTCGATTGCCACCGAAGGCACCGCCGCAGGCGGCCTTCGCTTCAAGTCAACGTCCTCCGGTGTGCCTCTCCTCAGCATTGGGTGTCGATGGCTCTTCGAGGGGGAGGCTTAGTGCATCAAGCGGTGGCTCCCCCGACATCTGTGGTCGGTACATCATTCAACATCCCCGCCGCCGGCGCAGTCCAAGGTGCCACAGGGGGCTCTGGAAGCGTTACACCTACGGAGCCTTAGGCCAAGAGGCCTCGGGTGACGTCGGTGGCAGCATGGGAGGAGGCTCCGGGTGTGGCTCCGTTGGAGCCAGTGGAGGTACGCTGATGCAGGGTAGTAGCATTGCTGGTGGATTCGATGGAGGCCCAGTTGGGGCAACCTCGCCTGCCACGCCATCATCAGGGCCTGCGGCTTCGTGGCCGTCGAAGGTGGAGGCTTGCTGGAGCTTCTGGGGACGTCGGTAAGGCATTCTTACCAACGCTTGCTTTGTTATCTCTCCTGCTTTTGTTGATTGATCAGGCCTTGATTTTGATTTGTAGGGGCACATTGGCTGTTGTGACACCTTTACCGCCGGGGGTAGTGCCCCGGAGCGCTTCGAAGTCGGCCCAAGAGTCTATGGCTGCTCCGGTAGAGTAGAGAGCCAAGTCGACTTAGGAGAGTGCTACTCCAGCGTCCGTACTCCGTGCGGGAAGTGAAGCTTCTCCGACTGCGTCTCTGGCTATCGTGCAAGAGACACCTTCGGTCGTCATGTCAAAGGTACTGTCGGAGTGAGTTCAGGGGCCTCCGTTGCTGCTGATCTGGCGGGTGGTTCCCTGGGCGATGGTGACGCTGCGACCTCGGGCTGCACCGCCACTCCTACTCAGCCTCCGGGGACAAGGTCTCCGGTACTGGTGGCCTCGCCTTCGCCGCTTCAGGAGAAAGAGGTCCCCGAGATGATTGTCGGGCGGCCTTCCATAACTTTGACGCAGCCAGAGCGCCTCTCTGACATCATGGAATCGGTGCAGTCCAGCATCCTCTAGGTGCAATCCAACCTCTGCCGGCCGTAGGGGGCTCTCACCGCGGAATGGGAGAAGTTGCGTGCTGAGGGCAAGCACCTCCAAGGCTGGGATGACCTTTTGAGGTCGAGGATCGCTGAGGCAAAGGTGATGTACCAGAAGGAGAGCAAGGAGTTGGAGTTGAGGCACCACTTGGTGAAGGCCCTGGACGCAATGTCCCAGAAGATCCTGGCCGATGTCAAGGTGGCAAATGACACGGTCAATGCCTGTCTGCGCGCCCTTGAGGAGGGTCGAGAGGCCCTGGATCACCACGAAGCTATTGTTGCTGAGCGGGAGGCTGTTGTCACCGAGCAAGAGGTGGTGGCCCAGGCAATGATGGCTTAGGCTGAGGCAAATTGGGGCAGGCTGCAGTCCCGCCTTGAAGATATTGAGCTTTGGGAGAGGGACTTGACGCGGGATCAGGCGTAGCACTCAACTGAGCGTCAGGAAATTCTCCTGCACAATCTCGACGTCCAAGCCCGGGAGTGCACGATGGAGCGTCATCTGGTTCAGTGTCTGGAAGCTGAGGGTAGGACGGTGGCAGAGACGGTGGCATCCCATGTCCTGGTGTGCTACTGGAGCCGGTACCCCGATATGCCACTAGAGCCAGTTTTTGAAGGTCCTGTTGAAGAACACGAAGAGACAGCAACGACAGAGGTCAAGAATGTCGCCAAACATGTCATCACGCAATTTGCCAGGGACTGAGGCTGGCAACCCGCCATTGTATCCAGGGTTCTCCCCTTTGTAAATATTCCTTAATGAATCTAAATTTGTGTTTGACTTCTTGGATTGTCTTTGCGCTTCTCAACTGTTATTCTGAGTCCTTAACTGCGTAAGGGTTTGTAGAACTTTTTGAGGACCAAACTTTGCGCTTCTCAAGTGGTGTCTGTTGACTTCCTGCCTATGGAACCCCCTTAGAGGCCCCTTGGTAGATGTGGTTAGTTGGCTGGGCACATCTACCACTAATCACAGGATGTCTTCGACGGGCCCCCAGCAGAGCAGGGGAGTTGGAGTGGATTGCTTTGGTGTCGCCACCATCGTCACGACATCAACGACGGTGGGCCCCTTGGGAGGTGTCATAGCTGGTTGCTCCGGCGTCGCCCACCATCGTCGTTGAGACATCGACGGCAGGCCCCTTGGGAGGTGCCAGAGCTGGCTGCTCCGGCGTCGCCCACCGTCATTGTAGAGACATCGACAGTAGGCCCCTTGGGAGGTGCCAGAGATGGCTGCTCCGGTGTTGCCCACCACGGTCTTAGGGACGTCGACGGCAGACCCCTTGGGAGGTGCCGGAGCTCGCTGCTCTGGCGTCACCCACTATCATCGTAGAGACGTCGACGACGGGCCCCTTGGGAAGTGTCGGAGCTGGATGCTCTGGCATCGTCCAACATCTTCGCAGGAGCGTCGACGGTAGGACCCTGGTTTACAAGCTATCACAAGAAAACCTATTAGCATCAAGAGAGGGGCAGGAGAGTTTACTCACTTATCCACACTTATTACTGTTATCGACGTGTTGGGACGTCGACGGCGGGCCCCTTGAGAGGTGCCGGAGCTGGATGCTCTGCGCCGTCCACCATCGTCGTAGAGACGTCGACGGCAGGCCCCTTGGGAGGTGCCGGAGCTGGCTGCTCTGGCGTGGCCCACCACCGTCGTAGAGACGTCGACGGCAGCTCCTTGGGAGGTGCTGGAGCTGGCTGCTCCAGCGTCGCCCACCATCGTTGTAGAGACGTCGATGGCAAGACCCTTGGAAGGTGCCGGAGCTAGATGCTCTAGCGTCGCCCTCCATCATCGTAGAGACGTCGACGGCAGACCCCTTGGGAGGTGCCGGAGTTGGCCGCTCCGGCGTCGCCCACCATCGTCATGGGGCCGTCGACGGCAGGCCCCTTGGGAGGTGCCGGGACTGGCTGCTCCGACGTCGCCCACCATCGTCGTAGGGACGTCGACGGCAGGCCCCTTGAGAGGTGCCGAAGATGGATGCTCCGGCGTCGCCCACCATCATCGTAGAGACATCGACGGCAGGCCCCTGGTGTACAGGCTATCGCAAGATAACCCTGTTAGCAACAAGAGTGGGGTAGAAGAGTTTACTCACTTATCCATGCTTGTTGTTGTTGTCGACGTGTTGGGATGTCGACGTCGGGCCCCTTGGGAGGTGCTAGGGTTGGCTGTCCTGCACATATGATAGAAAGAGGGGGGACTAATCTTGCTCGCCGGTTCTGCCTGTTCCTCTCCTTAGCTCTGTCATGTCTTACTGTCCTGGACTAACATACGGGGCTTGGGTAATTCGATGTGTTGGTGCTCCGAGGTCCGGCTCCTGCCCAGGGTGTGAGCTTTCTAGCTCCAGTACTCGACTGTAGTGCTTGGAAGGTTGGGTGTGTATGCTTAGGGTACATGACCAGGCTAAGCAGTTTACACCCCTAGACCTCCTGCTTGGCATAGGACTTTCCTGGGAAGCCTTCTAGTGCCGCAGGACCCTGATGATGAGAGCAGCTGGAAGAACCCCTCACACACAGCAGGTACCTCAAGTGAACCCGCCTGTAGCAGGACTGCATGTCTTCAACATGGGTGAGTTACAGAGTGTATAACCATGTATATAAAAATAATATACAATAAATGAATCTAGCATGGTATGATCATAAATTTAATGCATAATTAAATGAAAGATGTTTTTAAGAAAACAATAAGTAAAACAGTGATTTTTTACCAGTGTTCGTAGGGGGAGACAGGTTTTTTACAAAAGAGGGCAACAACTTGCTTTCGGATGATGAGGGCAGTAGGGTGTACATGCTTACAGTTCGGGACCAAGCCAAGCTGATTGCACACTCTGGACCTGACCCTCCCGGAGCTCGGTTGTACTTAATGCTGCTCCTAGGTCCTATAAAAACCTTTACACTGTCCTACTAAGCTTAATATTTACAATAGGGGTGCCCAAAGCTCCAAGGGCAGCTGTGGTGGTTGTGGGGCAACCTTTCTATCGATCAGCTACTAGAGAGTAATGAGCGAGCATCCCTACTTCCTGCCCTTGCCTCCCGTCTTGCGAGTGGGCTGAGCAGAGCTGGGACTAAGCTCAGCAGCTTTGATAGGGGTGTCGGTGCTACCGGAGGGCTGCAGTCGGGGTGCAGCAGGTGCTTCGTGCTGACGCGAGCTCGTCGGAGGCTGACGTGATCCAGCGATGCCAGGGACAGGTGTTGGGCCTGCTGTGAGGGCTTGGAGCTGCTCCAAGGCTAACACCGCAGTAGTGCTGTCTTCACGGATCTTGAGGATGATGGAGGGGGTTGGCATCTTCTAGATGAGGTAGCCATAGTGGGCTATGACCATGAATCGGTATAGGGCGGGTCTGTCGATGATGGCGTTGAAGGGGAGGCTGACATCGGCGACGTCGAAGAGGATGCTCTCCGTCCTGTAGTTGTCGGGTGTCCCAAAGGTCACCCAGAGATGGATATTGTCGTATGGGATGATGCTCCCTGGTCCCACCCCTGAGAATGGGCTCGAGGGTGTGAGCTTGGACACTGAGATCTGTAGCTGCTTGCAGGCTGCTCGGCTGAGGAGGTTGAGGCTGGCCCCACCATCTATCAAGACATAGTGGAGCTTGACGCTGGCAATGGTGGGGGCGACCAGAAGAGGCAGAACCCCTACGCCACCCATGTTTTTGGGGGCAGTCAGAGGCGTCGAAGCTGATTGACGTCTCCTTCCACCGGCGGTGCAGCGCCGGAGTGGGGCCAGGGGCTATCGAAGCCACTGCACGATGAAGGGTCCTGATCACATTCTGGGACGCGGGATCCCAAGACCCTCCGAAGATGATGTGGAGTGTCTTGCAACGCTCGTGGTCACTGCTGGCATCGGAGTCCTCGTCTTGGTGGACCACTTTGACGGCCCGCTCTTGCTTCTGGGACTCCATTTCCTCATCATCGTCGACCTTGGGGTCGACCTTCTACTTGCCCTCCCGCTAGCAGAAAGGGGCACCATCAGGGCACTGCTGCGGCCCCTGTTGGTAGCGTTCGACGCATATCTTGATCTCCCGACACTCGCTCGCGGTGTGGTCGCGAGTCTTGTGCATCGGGTAGGGCTCGGTGCTATCGTCAGTAGCAGGTGGCTGACGTGGGCGCTTGTCGGAGCGTGGGGTTTTTCTCCTACCAGTTGCCGCTGCTGCGGCGACGGGAGACCCATGCAGTGGCTTGTTCTGGCCATCGCCCCAGTTCTTCTTGCCGCTACCTGGGGTAATGGCACTATCGCAGGTCTGGTCGACTCCACCACTTTGGGGGCAGTCTGGGTGTGCCAGTCACGGCCCTCTGCCGCACCGGCACACCGGTCGGCGGTGGAGAAGGGGTCGAAGACATCTTGCACATTGTGCATGGCTAGCTTCTCGATCATCTTCCAGTCACGCACTCCCTGCCAGAACACTACTATGACAAAAGCATTCGAGATGTTAGGGATGGGGTTGGTACCTGGGAGAAGCGCCGTATGAATGATCTCAGCGTCTCCTTGGGTTGCTGGAACAAAGCGTGGAGGTCGAGCTTGGTGCCGGGTCGCGTGTAGGAGCTGTCAAAGTTCACCGTAAACTGTCGGCAAAGCTCATCCCAAGAGGTTATGGACCCCTTGGGCAGGATCATCATCCATGATCGGGCTGAGCCGACCAGGGCAACGGGGATGTAGTTTGCTAGGACTGGCTCATCCGCTCCGGCAGCAAGGAGCGTTGTGGTGTATATCTGCAGGAACTCTGCATGGTTAATGCTCCCATCGAACCTTTCCGGCAGGTGTGGTCGGAACTTGCGCGGCCACATCACCAGTCGGAGGTATGGCGCCAAGGCCATGCACACTCCGACAGGCTTCACTAGAGAGGTGTATGGGACAACATACACCAGGGGAGTTTGCTGCGCCACATGTGGCTACTGTGGGACCTGCTGTTGCAGCAAGTACTGCTGTGGTACCTGATGTACAGGGCAGTGTAGGGGTGCAGTCGACTCAATGTAGTCTTGGTTTGATGGCGGCAGTGGAGGGTTTACCTGAGGTGCTCCTCGGATGGAGAAGTCCTCCTGTTCAGGCCCTTGAGGCCCGTACTCAGCATCAAGGTTGCGCCATCTCCCTCACTGCCACTCTATGATGATGCGGCCATCTAACTGGGCTTGAGGACGATCAAGCTCAGCCCTCAGGTCCTCCGTGGGGATCTTGCAAGCGCTAGTAGGCCTGGTAGATCTGGAGTCGGTAGTGCGAGGTCGATGGACAACGTGCGCGATAGTGATACGTTATGTCTCCCTCCGTTGGGAGAGTTGATGGCCGCAACGATAAAGTGCTCAATTTCTTTGACCCACTGCTGAGCCGCCCCCTGGGAAACGTTCAACGATGGTGGGTGGTGGAGAAGAGCACTGGCCGCTGCTAGAGTGCTCTCCAGGCTTGTTGTTGGCGGCGCCGGGGGAGCTGACTCCACCCGTACCAGCACGAGGGCGTGATGGACCAGAGAGCACCGCTCGAGTGACGGATCTAGTCATCAGACGGCGATCGCAGAAAGCACCTTCCACGGGACTGAAGAACACCATGGTGGTGAAAGCGCTACAACTTTTTTGAGGGAAAAAGCCCCTACCTGGCGCGCCAAATGTTGAAGTGTTAATGCGACACTTCCCCCAGATCTGCTAAGGAGTAGCCCGCGGAGGTTCTTGTTCGGTAGGGATTAGGCCTCAATCAAGTGTACGAGCGCGTGAGAGAGTATGACACAGTGGTTTTTACGTGGTTCGGGCCGCAAGGAGCATAACACCCTACTCCACGATGGACTGTATTGCTAGTGAGTGTGTATGCATGTGTGTGTGGGGGGGATTTTATGTTCGTCCTTTGTATTGATGGCAGTCCAGTCCTTTTATAGCCAAGGACGGACGCCTTACAAGTGGGTTCTGGGGCCCGACAGGTCGTCCCAGGGAAATCTTATCCTAAAGATCTAAGGCTTCTCGCATAAGCTTGCTCTAACTATGACTTTGAAGACTCGCTGTCTTGCCGTCTGTGTCATCAGTAACCCATGCACCATTGCTGACATTGGCAGGGGATGTCTCGTCCAACTGTCTCTATCGCTCTAAGCTACCCACTTGGCGAAGTGGGATAGGCCTGCGACCTCTTCACTGCGATGCGATTGGTCATAGCGGTACCTGACATTAGGCGTGCGCCGCACCATGCATCTGGGGAAGCCGCATATCTTCAATCCTTGACAGGGACAAGGCGTACCGCCCTCTTATCTCCCGCGACTCTCTGTTAGTAGCAAGTGGTTGGACTACGTGACGGCTCGATAGCTCATCTCTACGGAGGACGCCAGGTCCCGTTTCACGGACCATGTGGTAGCTCGAGAGCTCACCTCCATGGGGGAGGTCGAGTCCCGCCTTGCAAGACACATGGCAATGCTGAAGCTCGCCTATACGTGAGGTCGCCCGTCTGATGTCTCGGACCACGTGGCAGCTTCGGAGCCCTGTCTCACGGGAAGGAGGGATCCTTACCTGCTAGACACGTGGATGCTTGGGAGCTTGTCTCCGAGTGGGAGCTGAGCTTCTCCTTCGGGGTCTCTTGTGGGTACCACCTCTTGCGGGTACCCTGGACCACCCATCTGAGGCAGACGGGTCCGGGTCTCCTGAACACGTGGTGCCCTCGGACCCTGCCTCTGCTAGGAGGCGGGGCACATAGGCGGCTCTATCTTGTGCACGAGGGTACTCGGTATGCCGGGTACCGACAGTGTACGTGGCTCAAACCCTACCTATGACTTGCATGATGTCGTCCATTGAAACCACAACTAACGCAATCGCAATGTCTGACGAAACCTATCCAAGTCTGTGATTCCAGGACGGTCTACCTCCATCGGTGAAAGTGTATTTAGGTAATCCTTATGCATTTTGGATAATTGATGATGACAATTAATGAGCTTTGTGAGTATAAGCACAGGTGATCGAAGTTGAAATTAAAATAGAGAGTCTCAAAAAGGAAAAAGAGTGAAAATAACATCAAAAACTCGAAGAGTAAAAATTAGAGTTTAAATTTTCTTGTGTCAAGTTGAGTCATGTTATGTAGAGAGTTTTCAACAAGTCAAGTGTTTGAGAATCATTTGGGAGCTCATGGTCCGATAAGATTTTAGTGGAGAGTTAAGTGTTGGTAGCTTTAAGGACAAGGCCGCACTTGTCCAGGCTAGGAGGTTGACTCTTCTAATGTTAGGCGAACCAAGAATCTTTGTGTGAGTTTGAAATTATCCGTTTATGGATGGACGAATCCATGGTGAAAGGATATGTTCCTCTTTGGGACTAAGTTCTGGAGGGTCGGACTAGTCCGCCCATGGAGTTGAACTAGTCTGCCCTGGCAGACTTGTTTGTTTTCAGACGGACAAGAAGATATTGTGTGACTTCGGACTAGTTCGTTGAAGGGCAGACTAGTCCGTAATGAGAAAGTGAGTTTGTTTCTGGGACTAAGTCCCAGAAGGCCGCACTAGTCAGCCACAGAAGCCGGACTAGTTCGTCTTTCTAGACTAGTCCAAGTTGTGTTGGAACAGAAGGTTATGTTTGACTTCGGACTAGTCCATTGTCGACGGCTGTTATATGCCAATTTCGCCCGTCAATATAACTTAATTATGTGAAGGATATATCATTTTTTGTACACATCATCTTTTTATTTAACTTATTTACACATGTCCTTGGAGAAATAGTGCATGCGGACATTTATTGCAGGAAATGAGGTAAATGAGGGGGAGCAGTCCTATAAAATATCATCCCAGCCAACCAAGCACCGACATGTGGCATCATGGGTCAAATGGCCCACAAACAGAAGTATCTGAGGCCATCTAACAGTGTATCACTCCTATCAGTCAATGGGACCCACCTGGAAGTCAGACAGAGAAAGCACACTGGAATTGGTCCAATCCTACCTAGACCAACCTATCCCCTCCATTTGATGATTGCTATGCTTCCACCTAGCCTTCCTTTGGAATACTCTTTAAAGGGGAAATTCTACATCGATAGTTTTCGTGCACCAATGGATTTTTATCTATGACGTAAGAAATGCCAACAAGAATTTCTGGCGCCATTGCCAGGAAAGGCAGCCGAAGTATTGCATGATTGATTGAATAGGATAGGACCCTGGGTAGGTTTTTAGTTGGATAACTCTTCTTGTTTTTGCATTTTATGTGAAAATAGGGTAGTTTATGTCTCATTTCTGCTTGTCGAAAAACATTGTTAAAGATACCGAATCCCTTCTGAGAGATTGATTTCATGTCGTTACTCCTTAGAAGCTTCGTGTAGCAAAGCAAGCTAGCGCTACTACACTAACAACGAAATGCCAATGGCCCAGAAGTCCCTTCGTGAGTGTTTGGCTCCCTCTTCTAACAATGTGCCTGTTGGGCCCACTGTTAACACGGGAGACGTGAACTTCGAAATCAAGACTGGCCTGATCACTATGGTGCAAGCCAACCCATTTTGTGGGAAGGCTAACAAGGATGCAAGTGCTCACCTGCAATAGTTTCTTGAGATCTGCAACAATTTTAAGATCAAGGATGTATCTCCTGATGTCGTCCGTCTTAGGCTGTTTCTGTTCTCTCTTCTTGGAAGGGAGAAGCAGCGGTTCTATGTGAACCGAAGTGCTATAGACACTTGGGAGAAGTGTTCTACAACATTCCTCGCCAAGTTTTTTCTGTTGGACAAAACCAATGCCCTGCGTGGATGAATTTCCAGCTTCCAGCAAGATGCTAAGGAGTCTATTCCCAAGGCTTTGGAAAGGCTGCAGGAGTAAATCCTGGCCTGTCCCCACCATGGAATGGATGATTAGCTAATCATTCAAAACTTCTACAACGGACTGATCCCTTTTGCCCGTGACAATATCGATGCTGCTGCTGGAGGTGCCTTATTCTCATTGACGGTGCCCAAAAAAATTAATTGAGAAGATGGTGTCAAACATGGATTGGAGCGATGAGCGTCTCCCTACTCGTCAGCGAGGCATGCACACCTTGAAATAGGTAGGCATGATCGCTACTAAATTGGACCTCCTCATGAAGAAGACTGATGGACAAGCCAATGGGGATGTATGTGGCAATGCCTATGCCCTAGACTCTCACATCACAGGTGAAGTCTGTGGCAACACGGGCCATTTAGGCAATGACTGCCCAGAAACCCGTGAGGATGCCTTATACGTAGCCAATAATGGGAAGAACAATGGCTATCATCTAGGAGGTCAAGGGTGGGGCCAACCACGCCCTTTCTTTCAAGGAGGGTACAACAACAATGGCAACAATGGAAATCAACCCAATTGAGAGAGCTTGTCATTAGCCAACTGAAGATCAATGATGCTGTCGGTACCCTGCAGACCGGGTACCCCCACGCATAGGAGAAAACCGCTAAGGACTCCGCCTCTGCCTAAGAGGCCGAATCCGAGGTTGCCACGTTGAGGAGGGAAGGACCAGATCCTACCTCCCCGTCGGGGGAGGCTCCCAAGCTGCCACGTGGCCGGCAGGACTGGACCCACGCCTCCCCGCTGAGGAGGGCTCCGGAGCCGCCACGTGGCCAATCGGGACCTCAGGGCCAAGCCCGTGCCCTCGCAGGGAAAGGCACTGGAGCTACCACGTGGCCTGCAGGGATGAGCCCCCACCCCTCCATAGGGGTGGGCTCCGAATGCGCCACGTGGCCTGTTCCGTCAAGTGCTTTACTTCCTGCAAAAGCAGGCTCCAGCGCAACCACGTGGCGGACGGCCAACTCAGTGCGGTAGGAAGCCGCAGTAAAGGAATGCGTGCGCTGCTTAGACAGGCATTAAGTACGCGCGCCTTCCCCAGGCAAGCTGAGCCGCACTTGCGAAAGTCAAGGCTCCAGTGTCCTGTCTTGTCCGAGTAGCCGGTACAGACCCACGCCGCAAGACGGACGAATGGGCCGCAAGGACAAGACGGACGAGACGTGCACGACCATCATCACCAACTATGTGTAGCCCTGGCGCACGGCGCGGCGGGACGGCGCATTGACATCCCTGACAAAGGGAAGTAGATAGCAATTAATCCTAGATCTTGTATAGGATTTGGCTCTCCCCAGGACCACCTATCGGGTACTGGGGCCCACCTCGTGACTACAGAGTCCTTGAACTATAAAAGGGTCTGCAGACAACCTTCACACCGGACGGAAAATTAGACCAAGGCTCATACACACTCAAGTGAGGCAATACACGAACACTCCCATGGACGTAGGGTATTACGCTCCGGCGGCCCGAACCACGTAAATCCCCTGTGTTCACCACCCTTCTGTGTTCGATCTCCTGGGACTAGCCCTCGTGAATCCAAAGAACCTCTGCGGGCTGCTCTCTAAGCAGGTCCGGGGGAAGTGTCGTTTACGACCTTCGACATTTGGCGCGCCAGGTAGGGGGCTTTTTCCCCGTCAAGATCTCCACCAACAGCAATGGTGAACGACCAATCCAACGCCGGTTCATCCAGGGCGCAGTCACGGCGGCAGACAGTGGCGGAGGATCAGGCGCCATCCCACTCTAGGGCAGGCTACCGCTCTAGGGCAGGAAGGTCAGGACCTTCACGTCGCCGGCTGCAGGCCGACATGCCACTCCGCGGCGTACTCCGGCCGTGACAGCAATCACGGCACCGCCGGCTGCAAGCTCAGAGAGTGCGCTCGCAGCAGCGCGCGCGCTACTTCACAACCCTCCTGCTGGGGATGCTCCTCAGGGAGCAGCTCAGCAGTGGATCAACGACGTCGACCACCTCGGCACCGCCGCAGTCAACGCGCCTCCACCGAGGGAGACACATGCTCAGCTGATGCATGTGTCATTGTCGCGAACGCCGACAATCGACCTGTGGACGATAGACTCGCGCTCGACCAGGATCTCAACAACATATCTGAGAACCGGGCTGCAGCACTGCAGGGCCGGAGAGGACTGCCGAGTCACCATCGAGCGCCAGAGGGAGCGTCGGCGCAACCTCGAGGCAGATTATAGCGTGCCGGGCCCCGTGCCCCAGGCTCATGCTGTGCCTCCACCACACCAGACGTACGTCGCGCCTCCACCGCACCAGACGTACGTCGCGCCTCCTGCACAGGCGTATGCAACACCACCCCAGCACCAGGTGTACGCAGGCCCGCCTGCTCACCCGGGGTATGCGCTGCCGCCGCCGGCACCAGTCAGCCCCAGCCAAGGGTGTGCAGTGCTAGCGCCTCACCTCCGTTTCGTGGTCTGGCCACAAAAGTTCCGGCCGCACATGCCGGAGAAGTATGACGGGAGCGTCAACCCGAGCGAGTTCCTGCAGATCTACACCACTACGATACTAGCTGCAGGAGGCGACGAGGCCGTTATGGCTAACTACTTCCCCGTCGTCCTGACCGGCCCGGCTCGGTCATGGCTCATGAACCTGCCCCAGGGGTCCATAACCTCTTGGGATGAGTTGTGCCGATAGTTCGTGGCTAACTTTGGCAGTTCCTACAAGCGCCCCGGCACCGAGCTTGACCTCCACACCGCTAGACAGCGTGCTGAAGAGTCGCTGCGATCGTTCATCCAGCGGTTCTCCCAGGTACGGAACACCATCCCTCATGTTGCTAGCGCATCGGTTATTGTTGCATTCAGGCAAGGTGTGAGGGACAAGAAGATGCTCGAGAAGCTAGCCATGCACGAGGTGCGTGATGTCTCCGAGCTGTTCTCCCTGGCAAACAGATGTGCTAGGGCAGCTGAGGGGCGCAACTGGCACTCCCAGCCATCCTCAGAAGCAAGGGAAGCCACCCCGACTGAGGAAGGAGCCTCTTCGAGGAGCAGTGAAAAGAAGAAGAAGAAGGGCAGTGGCAAGAACAGGCCAAATCCCGGAGCCCAGGCAATGGCGGCTGCGGCACCCGGCGGAGCCCGAGCGTCGTGTCGAGACAAGCACCCTAGGCAGTCACCTGAGCATGAGGAGCCCAACTTCAAGTGCCCGGTGCACCGTACAGATAGCCATAGTACTAGCGAGTGCCGAGAAGTGAAGAGGTTCGCGAAACGTTTCCGCGAACAGAAACAGAGGCAGCAGCGCCAGGAGGGCGCACCCCCCCTCGCCAGAGGGAGGGCAAGCAGAAGGCTGATCCTGAGAAGGAGGATGATAGCGAGATGGGGTTCCAGGAACCCTAGCGGGCGGTCAAGGCCGTCTTCGAGGGTGGCGACTCCGACTCCAGTAGTGACAAGG
Source organism: Tuctoria greenei (assembly GCA_036927565.1). Lineage (NCBI taxonomy): Eukaryota > Viridiplantae > Streptophyta > Magnoliopsida > Poales > Poaceae > Tuctoria > Tuctoria greenei. The sequence goes on from JAYESD010000006.1 coordinate 125,970,221, forward strand.
AGCGCCGCAAGACCCTCCACGTCATCTACGGAGGAGCCACAGACCCCACGTCTCGAAACGCGGTGAAAACCCTGCGACGGGCAGTGGCTGCAGTGGCCCCCGCCCCAAGTCCAGCTCCCCACCACAAGTGGATGAGCACGGCGATCAACTTCGATGCTTCTGACTGCCCGAAGAACATGGCAGGGGCAGGAGTGCTCCCACTGCTAGTGTCCCCAACCATCGCCAACGTGAAGGTCTTTCACGTGTTGATAGATGGAGGGGCGGGCCTCAACCTCATCTCCACGGCGACTTTCCGAAAGCTGCAGCTACCGATGTCCCAACTCACACCCTCGAGCCCGTTCTCGGGTGTCGTACCTGGGCAAATCCTCCCATATGGTAACATACCTCCCGGTGACCTTCGGGACCCCGGAGAATTACCGTACGGAGAGCGTTTTATTCGACGTGGCAGACGTCGACCTCCCCTTCAACGCAATCATCGGGAGGCCAGCCCTCTATAGGTTCATGGCTGTAGCCCACTATGGCTACCTCGTCCTGAAGATGTCGACGCCTTCCGGTGTCCTCAGGATCAGAGGGGACCGCTCAGCTGCAGTGTCAGCCTTGGAGTAGCTCCAAGCACTTGCAGCGGGGAGGGCTCCGGCCCCAGGAGGCTCGAAGGAGAGCCAGCCAGAGCAAGGCCCGGCGCAGCGAGCCTCCACTACTGCACCCCGAGTGCAACCTTCCAACGACGACGACGTTCCAGTGAAGGTCGTCAGGATTGGCTCCGAGGCTGCCCAGACAACCCGTATCGCGGGGAACATGGACAGCAAATAGGAATGCACGCTCATCACCTTCCTCCTGGACAACGTCGATGTGTTTGCATGGCAACCATCACAAATGCCCGGGATCCCCAGGGAGGTGATTGAGCACCATCTGAAGATCTACCCCGACGCCCGACCGGTACAGCAGAAGCCCAGGAAACAGTCCATCGAGCGGCAGAACTTCATCCGTGAAGAAATCAAGAAGCTGCTCGATGCTGGTTTCATCCGGGAGGTTCACCACCCACGGTGGTTGGCCAACCCTGTTGTCATTCCCAAGGCTGGCGGGAAGCTTCGGATGTGCATCGACTACACCAACCTCAATAAGTCATGTCCAAAGGATCCATTCCCTCTTCCTAGGATAGATCAAATAGTAGACTCAACATCAGTCTGTGATCTTCTGTGTTTCCTAGATGCGTATTCCGGTTTTCACCAAATACCTATGTCTAGGGAAGATGAGGAACACACTGCATTCATAACAGTAGACAACCTGTATTGTTATGTCTCCATGCCTTATGGTCTCAAAAATGCTCTCCCACCTTTGTACGTGCAATGCATAAGACATTTGGGAACCTGTAACACCCTAAATTTTCGCATCATGCATCACATACATGTTCATGCATTAAATATTAATAGAATAAAAGAAAAATAATAAAACATAAAATATACATATACAAATACGAGTAGCAAAAGAAGAAAATGAAAATAATAGCATAAAACTTGTATTAGGGAATAAATCTAAAATAATAATAATATATAAAAAGAAATATATACAAATAAATTATATAATAATAAATATATATATAATAACTGTATAAAAAAATAAAAAAATAATAAATAAATAATATAAAAAAAATAAATAAATAGTAACATATTTATAAAAAAAGAAAAAAAGAGAAAAAAAAGAAAACCGCCCGCTGGCCAGGCCGAGCGGCCCAGCCAGCCGCGCGCGCCGCACGCTCCCTCCAGCTCAGCGCCGCCTGCCCCGAACCGCGCACCGCCCTCCCGATGCGCCCCGACCGCGCCTGCGCCCCGGGCCCCACACCCGCCTGGGCTCTGCGCCGAAGCACCCTAGCGCCCACTCCCGCCGTCCCCGGTCCCACGCCAGCCGCCCCGCCCGACACGCCCCGACCCCCCCACGCGCGAGCCCCGACTCCCGCGCTGGACCCCGCCGCCACGCGGTCCCGCCTGGGCCCCACCCCGCCGCGCCTCCCACGACCCGCCCCCGCCTGCCCCGCCCGCTGGGCCCCCGCCTCCCACGCATCCCCCGCCCTTCCTGCGGTGCCCCGCCTCCCGCGCCAATTCCCCGCCGCCCTCCCGCGCTCCCGGGCCCCACCCCGCTGGCCACGCCCGCCCCGAATCCCGCTCCCGCGCCCCGAGCCCCGCTCCCGCGCGCGATTCCTGCCGAAACGCGGGATTCCCGCGCAGCGCGCCCCAGTCGATTCGCCCGCGCCTTGGACCCCGCCCCACCGCCCGCACTGGGCCCCACTCCCGTCACGCAGTGCCCCGACGCGACCCCGCTCGCGCGATTCCTGCTCCCACGCCCCGATCTCGCCCGCCCGACCTCGTGGCCGACTCGACTGCCGCGGTCCCACCGCCTATAAAATCTCCCGTAGCCTTCGTAGGTTTTCCCAGCTCCAGAAATAGCAGCCGCCGCCAGAAATCACCGCCGCCGCCAGAGACGCTAGAAGAAAACGCACGAGAGGGCTGCGCCGCCAGGGGAAGAAAAGGAAGAAAAAAAGAGGGGAAGAAGAGGAAGAAAAAGAGGAGGGTGCCGTCGTCCACCGGAGATCGTCGCTGTTGTCGTGCCGCCGGAGGACCCTGCGCATCCACTTCGTCTACGCATCGTCCCCATCCCGCGATCGTCAAGCCGTCACATCTACGGTAAGATTCGTTCCCGATGCCAATTTTAGCGATGCATTAGATCTAATAGACATAAATTGATTTTAGTTGCATTGTCTTTTTATTTTCAGCAGCAATAATTCTCGCTAAAACCCCCATAACCTCGTATGAACACGTATGAACTACTCGCATCTAATTAATAAACAACCATAGTTAATTAATTATGGTACTTTGCATGCATGCATATCATCGCATGTTGATTAATGTGTGTGCATCATGTTGATTTGTATATGTTTCTTGTATGTGTGATCGTGAGTAGAGGGAAGTGCTCAGGAGATCGTGTACGAGGATTTTCAGAATCAAGACATTGAAGCGCTTGAGCAACCCTATCCGCCGGAGCAAGGCAAGTGTCCTTGAAGCATATTGATCCTGTTTTTAAAATAAATGTTTGTTTGCAAACTGCATGCTTGTGTCAATTTGATGGGAATCCTATGATAGGAAGTTTACTAGATTTGTTTAACCACCCTTGTCACCTGGAATATATGGTAGAGAGTCGGGAAGGACTTTTACCTTTTTGCTTCGCTTAATTAATTGGGATGGAAAACAACACTACACATTTAATTATACATCAATGATATTCTGGTTAATGTGAACTGGTCAATACGATGGGTGATCTAAGCAAGCCTGGTATGTGGATGGGTTGGTTGTTATGGTGGTTTGCTTGCTTTAGGTCTAAGGACTGGTTCATGCGAGAATAAGCCAGGACTACAGTGCCACCACGAGGCCAAGTATGGGAGCGGCGTAGCTGATTAATTAGGGCTTTGCTAGTGCTGTTTGGACCATTGTGGATGCTCGGGGAAGGGGTAGTCGGATTGGGTTTGTTGATGATTGGTGGGACTACCCTGGGATCCGAATGGCTCAAGAGGGGGCCCATGGTTGAAGATGTGCTCAGTTGGAGGCATCGCCACCGGTGAAACCTCAGTGGGGTCTAAATAGGCTAGTAATCCCTTTGTAAAGGCTATTTTGTGATCTCTTGGCCATACACCAAAGGAAGTGTAATTGGCATAAGGGAGGTTCTTTAGTCGCCGACGGGTGATGAAATCACAAACACGTGGGTAAAGTGGTACAAACTCTGTAGAGTTAATTAAAACTATCATGATAGCCATGCTCCCGGTTATGAGCGCCTGGATGACCTACATGATTAGAGAAAAATTGGGATTTGGGATGGTTATGGTTCGGTAATGGTTATGGTTGATATTATGGTTATGGTTATGGTTATGATTATGGTTATGGTTATGGGATGGAATCATGGTTTATGACATTGATTATGGCTTTTGGCAATGGTAAATTGTGGACTGGTATTATTATGGTTACATGGTTTATGATGGGTTTACTTCACATAAATATGATACATTGCTTTCCAAATGTTTTACTGTACTTTTCAGTACTTAGCCATTATTATTGTCGTCATTTGAATAAGCCACATGTCATACTTTCCCACACTTGCTGAGTACGACATGTACTCACTCTTGCAATCCCCCCAACAGCTGCAGGTCAAGATTGTGAGTTTAATGGCGATAATATGGAGTTCTAGGCCGTGTCTACCGTCAGCTTTGCCTGTGGTGTTATTGGAGCTGCGCTATCCCTTTTGCTTAGATTGCTTAGTTGCTATTTAGTTTATTTCCGCTGCATTAGTTGAACTTGTCATTAATAATCATTAGAGCTTGCATTCGAGGATATAATGAATTATGTAATAAGAGTACTTATTTAATAATTTGAGCTGTGGTAATTATCTGTTTATCATTTGTGAATCACTCGTGTATGTGTGTTGAACATCCTGGGCACACATATGCGTTAGCTTGGTTCATTTTCGGAACCGGGCGTCACAGATTGGTATCAGAGCCACAGGTTGACCGTAGGACGCAGCCTAGATAGAATGGACACTTTAGAGCACATAGGAGCACTCAGGAATCGATGTGTTTTTGCTTAAGTGTGCTGTTTGATATATATATTGTTTGCTTGTGTGCTTAATAGAGGATTTTGGGATGCTTTAGCATTGCCCTGTCCACCTAGGCTAGTATAGCTAGTTGTTTAGTTTCATATCCCTTGATGCATATAGTTGGAAACATTTCTAAATTCTTACCTATTGCTCTTCTTCAGATGGTGAGGACTCGCACCCAGAGGGATGTCAACGATGAGGAAGAGAACCATGGAGTACCTCAGAACAACAATGGGCAAGGACCTGCTCATGGAGCTATCAACATTGAGCAGCTATTGGCTATGCAAAACCAGCTCATGCAGACCATGATACAGACTATGGGACAGCTGTAGGCTGGCAACATCAACAATCAGCCCCACATGCCTCCACCGCCACCCCCGCCTCCTCATAACCGATTAGGAGAGTTTATGAGGACTAGGCCACCGACCTTTGCTCAAGCTGCTGACCCTATGGATGCTGATGATTGGCTCAAGTCCGTGGAGAATAAACTTGCTATTGTCCAATGCAGTGACCGAGAGAAGGTCCTATTTGCTTCTCATCAACTCGTTGGAGCAGCTGCAGATTGGTGGGATGCTTATTGCAATGATCATGAGAATCAAGAGAGGATCACTTGGGAAGAATTCAAAGAGAACTTTCGTTCTCATTATGTGCCGGAAGGTGTTATGATCTTGAAGAGACAAGAATTCGAGAACTTAAGGCAAGGAAGATCAAGCGTGAGTGAATATCTCAATAAATTCACTCAACTCTCAAGGTATGCGCCTGAGGATGTTAGTCGGGACAGCCGGAAGCAATACTTGTTCATGAGGGGCTTGAACAATGAGATCCAAGTGCAATTGCTCAACTGTGATTATGTCAATTTCCAGAAGCTTGTGGACAAAGCAATTGTTGTGGAGAACAAGGTCCGTGAGATGGAGCAAGACAACAAGAGGAAGGCGCCGTATCAAGGACAACAACAAGGAAGTAATGTGCGCCCTCGCTTTGCGCCGCCCAATGCGCCCTATTACAACTCCTCTATTCCTGGTCAGCGCCCTGGTTATGCACCACGCCCAACTCAATTTGTGCAGCAGTGCCCTGTCATGCAAGCAATGCCTTATGCACCTCGTGCTGATTTTCCTGGAGCCAATGTTCAAAACCAAGCTCGTCCCAATAATTCTGGTGGAGTTAAGAAGTGTTATACTTGTGGAGAAGCTGGGCACTTTGCGCATCAATGTCCTAAGTCAGGCCTTGGTCAAGGAAGCAATGCGCCGAGGCAAAACCCAAGACCCAATGGAGGACAGCCACAAGGAAGCCGTGGGCAGTCCAATTTTGCTCGTGGCAACGTGAACCATGTCTCTACGGAGGATGCTCAACAAGCGGATGACGTGGTCATTGGTATGTTTCTCGCCAACTCCAATCCCGCGACTATGTTATTTGATTCTGGAGCATCACATTCATTCATTGCATCGATGTATGTTGCCAAGTATAGTTTGCCTATCTCTCAGATGAAGTTTACTCTATTGGTTAAGTCTCCTGGAGGAGAGATGAGGACAAATATAGTATGTCCAAAAATAAGCCTTAGAATAAGGGGGGTAGACTTCTCCGCCAACCTCATTGTTTTGGATTCACAAGGAATAAGAGAATCCGTTGGTGCAAAGTGCAATGGAAACACCATACGGAAACTGAAGCTACATGGGAACGTGAAGAAGACTTGAAGGCAGAACTCCCTCACCTTTTCTCCAAGCTATCGAATCTCGAGGGCGAGATTCACTTTAAGGGGGGTAGGTTTGTAACACCCTAAATTTTCGCATCATGCATCGCATACATGTTCATGCATTAAATATTAATAGAATAAAAGAAAAATAATAAAACATAAAATATACATATACAAATACGAGTAGCAAAAGAAGAAAATGAAAATAATAGCATAAAACTTGTATTAGGGAATAAATATAAAATAATAATAATAATATATAAAAAGAAATATATATAAATAAATTATATAATAATAAATATATATATATAATAACTGTATAAAAAAATAAAATAGTAATAAAAAATAATATAAAAAAATAAATAAATAGTAACATATTTATAAAAAAAAGAGAAAAAAAGAAAACCGCCCGCTAGCCAGGCCGAGCGGCCCAGCCAACCGCGCGCGCCGCACGCTCCCTCCCGCTCAGCGCCGCCTGCCCCGAACCGTGCGCCGCCCTCCCGATGCGCGCTGACCGCGCCTGTGCCCCGGGCCCCACGCCCGCCTGGGCTCCGCGCCGAAGCACCCGAGCGCCCGCTCCCGCCGTCCCCGGTCCCACGCCAGCCGCCCGACCCCCCCACGCGCGAGCCCCGACTCCCGCGCCGGACCCCGCCACCATGCGGTCCCGCCTGGGCCCCACCCCGCCGCGCCTCCCACGACCCGCCCCGCCTGCTCCGCTCGCTGGGCCCCGCCTCCCACGCATCCCCCGCCTCCACGCGCCCCACCCCGACCGCCTCGCTCCCGCGCTCGCCCGCCCTTCCCGCGGGCCCCGCCTCCCGCGCCGATTCCCGCCGCCCTCCCGCGCTCCCGGGCCCCACCCCGCTGGCCACGCCCGCCCTGAATCCCGCTCCCGCGCCCCGAGCCCCGCTCCCACGCGCGATTCCCGCCGAAACGCGGGATTCCCGCGCAGCGCGCCCCGGCCGATTCGCCCGCGCCTTGGACCCTGCCCCACCGCCCGCGCTGGGCCCCACTCCCACCACGCAGCGCCCCGAGCGACCCCGCTCGCGCGATTCCCGCTCCCACGCGCCGATATCGCCCGCCCGACCTCGTGGCCGACTCGACTACCGCGGTCCCGCCGCCTATAAAAACTCCCGTAGCCTTCGTAGGTTTTCCCAGCTCCAGAAATAGCACCCGCCGCCAGAAATCACCGCCACCACCAGAGACACCAGAAGAAAATGCACCAGAGGGCTGCGCCGCCAGGGGAAGAAAAGGAAGAAAAAAAGAGGGGAAGAAGAGGAAGAAAAAGAGGAGGGTGCCGTCGTCCACCGGAGATCGTCGCCTTCGTCGTGCCGCTGGAGGACCCTGCGCATCCACTTCATCTTCGCATCGTCCTCATCCCGCGATCATCAAGCCGTCACATCTATGGTAGGATTTGTTCCCGATGCGAATTTTAGCGACGCATTAGATCTAATAGACATAAATTGATTTTAGTTGCATTGTCTTTTTATTTTCAGCAGCAATAATTCTCGCTAAAACCCCCATAACCTCGTATGAACACGTATGAACTACTCGCATCTAATTAATAAACAACCGTAGTTAATTAATTATGGTACTTTGCATGCATGCATATCATCGCATGTTGATTAATGTGTGTGCATCATGTTGATTTGTATATGTTTCTTGTATGTGTGATCGTGAGTAGAGGGAAGTGCTCAAGAGATCGTGTACGAGGATTTTCAGAATCAAGACTTTGAAGCGCTTGAGCAACCCTATCCGCCGGAGCAAGGCAAGTGTCCTTGAAGCATATTGATCCTTTTTTTAAAATAAATGTTTGTTTGCAAACTGCATGCTTGTGTCAATTTGATGGGAATCCTATGATAGGAAGTTTACTAGATTTGTTTAACCACCCTTGTCACCTGGAATATATGGTAGAGAGTCGGGAAGGACTTTTACCTTTTTGCTTCGCTTAATTAATTGGGATGGAAATCTACACTACACATTTAATTATACATCAATGATATTCTGGTTAATGTGAACTGGTCAATACGATGGGTGATCTAAGCAATCCTTGTATGTGGATGGGTTGGATGTTATGGTGGTTTGCTTGTATTAGGTCTAAGGACCGGTTCATGCGAGAATAAGCCAGGACTACAGTGCCACCACGAGGCCAAGTATGGGTGCGGCGTAGCTGATTAATTAGGGCTTTGATAGTGCTGTTTGGACCATTGTGGATGCTCGGGGAAGAGGTAGTCGGATTGGGTTTGTTGATGATTGGTGGGACTACCCTGGGATCCGAATGGCTCAAGAGGGGGCCCTTGGTTGAAGATGTGCTCAGTTGGAGGCATCGCCACCGGTGAAACCTCAGTGGGGTCTAAATAGGCTAGTAATCCCTTTGTAAAGGCTATTTTGTGATCTCTTGGCCATACACCAAAGGAAGTGTAATTGGCATAAGGGAGGTTCTTTAGTCGCCGACGGGTGATGAAATCACAAACACGTGGGTAAAGTGGTACAAACTCTGTAGAGTTAATTAAAACTATCATGATAGCCGTGCTCCCGGTTATGAGCGCCTGGATGACCTACATGATTAGAGAAAAATTGGGATTTGGGATGGTTATGGTTCGGTAATGGTTATGGTTCATATTATGGTTATGGTTATGGTTATGATTATGGTTATGGTTATGGTATGGAATCATGGTTTATGACATTGATTATGGCTTTTGGCAATGGTAAATTGTGGACTGGTATTATTATGGTTACATGGTTTATGATGGGTTTACTTCACATAAATATGATACATTGCTTTCCAAATGTTTTACTGTACTTTTCAGCACTTAGCCATTATTATTGTCGTCATTTGAATAAGCCACATGTCATACTTTCCCACACTTGCTGAGTACGACATGTACTCACTCTTGCAATCCCCCAACAGCTGCAGGTCAAGATTGTGAGTTTAATGGTGATAATGCGGAGTTCTAGGCCGTGTCTACCGTCAGCTTTGCCTGTGGTGTTATTGGAGCTGCGCTATCCCTTTTGCTTAGATTGCTTAGTTGCTATTTAGTTTATTTCCGCTGCATTATTTGAACTTGTCATTAATATTCATTAGAGCTTGCATTCGAGGATCTAATGAATAATGTAATAAGAGTACTTATTTAATAATTTGAGCTGTGGTAATTATCTGTTTATCATTTGTGAATCACTCGTGTATGTGTGTTGAACATCCTGGGCACACATATGCGTTAGCTTGGTTCATTTTTGGAACCGGACGTCACAGAACCTCATTAGAGATCTGGTAGAGGTGTATGTCGACGACATCATGGTAAAAATCAGGGACAACACATCCCTATTAGACAACCTAGCCCGAGTCTTCAGCAAGCTGCGCACGACACGCACGATGCTGAACCCCGACAAGTGTGTCTTTGGGGTCTCTGCAGGGAAGCTCCTTGGTTTCTTGGTATCGCACCGAGGGATCGAAGCTAACCCAGAGAAGATCAAGGCGATAGAGCTGATGCGGCCGCCGGCCCGCATCAAGGACGTGCAGAAGCTTGTAGGATGTTTGGCAGCCCTCAGTCGGTTCATCTCAAGACTGGCTGAGCGAGCCCTGCCCTTCTTCAAGATTCTGCGGAAGTCAGGCCCCTTTGAGTGGACTGAGGAAGCTATAGCGGCCTTCCAGGAGCTCAAGAAACACCTGACGACGCTACCCATTATGGTGGCGCCAGAACCCGGCGAACCGCTCCTGTTGTACGTGACTGCAACAACGGAAGTGGTCATCATGGTCTTGGTTGCAGAGCGGCCGGAGCTACTGCCGCAACAAGCACCAGAAGGAGCCCCAGAGGGGGAGGCCGAGCCTTAAGGCCCGAACCCAGAAGAGACCCCCTTCCAGGCTCACCGGATTTCAGTCGTCACCCCCTTCCCACTGAAAACCGTACTCCATAGCCCCAATTCGACTGGCAACATTGCCAAGTGGGCAGCGGAGCTGGCTGAGTTCGTGCTGGAGTTCTTACCTCGACATGCAGTCAAAAGCCAAGCACTGGCAGACTTCTTGGCCGAATGGACCCCATCACCAAGCAACCCGGGGGGCCTGAACAACGGCGAAATGGTGACCAAGGCTCCAGTTTTCACCAAGACACCCTGGACGGTCTACTTCGACGGCTGCTCGCGGAAGCAGGGGGCCGGGGCCGGGGTCCTGCTCCTCACCCCGACTGGGGAGCAGTTCAAGTACATGGTGCGCCTCGACTTCAAGGCGACAAACAACATGGTAGAGTATGAAGCCCTAATCTTTGTGCTGAAGACTGCCCTGACCCTCAATGTCCAACAGCTTCTGGATAAAGGTGATTCTCAACTGATTATCAAGCAAGCCAAAGGAGAGTGCAGCTGCAACGACCCTCAATTAGCAGCATACCTGCTGCACGTCCGAAAGCTGGAGAAGGACTTTGAAGTCTTGGACTTGTGCCATGCACCCCGAGCCGACAACTCAGTCGCAGATGACCTGTCAATGAAGGCCTCCACAGGGGCCCCAGTGCCCCAAGGAGTCTTTGTAAGGACGTTACCGCGACCAACCGCCCGGGCAGCCGAACCGGGCGAAGGGGGTGAGCCCAGCACCTCGAAGCTGGCAGTCCCAGTGACCCTGCTACCATGGAGTCCGCCAAGGATCGTATGCGCCACCGGGGGCTCCAAGCTACCGGGCGCCCAAGATCCAGAGGCTCAAGCAAGTCCCGATGCATGGATCTCGGAGGTCCGGGACTACTTGAAAGAAAATATCCTTTCTGAAAAACATGCCCTGGCAGAAAGGATTGTTCGCATGGCTAAAAGGTACACGCTGGTGGAAGGGGATCTCTACCGGCGTGGCGCCAATGACATCCTACTGCGATGCATTACCCGGGAGGAGGGCTGCGACTTGATCGCAGAGATCCACGTAGGCGAGTGCGGGAACCACGCGTCCTCCTGCACGCTGGTCGGTAAAGCCTTTCGGCATGGCTTTTACTGGCCGATAGCACTCCGAGATGCCGCCGAGATGGTAAAGAGATGCAAGGCGTGCTAGTTCCATGCCAAGCAGATCCACACACCAGCTCAGGCGCTGCAGATGATCCCTCCCTCATGGCCATTCACTGTATGGGGGTTGGACATCCTAGGACCCTTTCCCAGAGCCGTCAGAGGATTCCGGCATCTCTACGTCACCGTAGATAAGTTCAACAAGTGGCCGGAAGCCGCCCCAGTTGTCACCATCAACAAGCAGTTAGCAGTAAAGTTCATCAAGTCGATCATCTGCCGGTTCGGGGTCCCGAACAGAATCATCACTAATAACGGGACCCAGTTCACAAGTGCAGCATTCCAGGAATACTGCGAGGACCTGGGGATCCAAGTCTGCTATGCATCTGTTGCTCATCTAGAGAGCAATGGGTAGGTTGAGAGAGCCAATGCAGAGATCCTCAAGGGCCTCAGACTCGCACATTCTCACACCTTGAGAAGCATGGTGCAAATTGGGTGGATTAGCTTCCGTGTGTGCTGTGGGCTAGCCGGACATCAACCAGCCGAGCCACGGGGGAAACGCCTTTCTTCTTGGTGTACGGGGCAGAGGCCGTCCTCCCCCCAGAAATTACCATGGGCTCCGCCCGTGCCCGGAGGTACGACGAAGCCGTGCAAGACCAGCTCCGACGTGAAGACCTGGACCTCGTCGACGAGGGACGAGTGCGAGCGGCTCTCCGAAATGCACGATACAGGCAGGCACTCCAGCGCTACCATCAGAGGACCGTGCGGAGTAGGGAGCTAAAGGTATACGACCTGGTGTTGCGTCACATACTCTCCCGAGAAGGGTCTAACAAACTCTCCCCCAGCTGGGAGGGTCCCTTCCGGGTAACAGAGGTTTGCCGCCCAGGATGCGTTCGCCTGGCTACGTAGGATGGACATCGATTACCCAACCCATGGAACATCGAGCACCTCCGTAAGTTCTACCCCTAGACCAGGGTTGGGGCAATGCTATTTCATTGTAAAGGTTACATATTGTCTCAGGACAGCACTTAGGATAAGGGGATGGGGCTCCGAGTGCACATTCCGCTTAGCCTGGTCCAGAACCCTAAGTAGGTGCACTCGACTCCATCTAACACCTAGGCCGGGTTATTCCCCTTGTAAAGTCTGCTCCATCTTATGAGAAACTACAATGAAAGAATGTTGCCCCGCCTGGTATAGGGTTTGTCAATTCAGAAATTATCTTTAATTTTTATGATGATTGCTGTAAGCCCACCATAGCTCGTGATCTATCATGAGCACTGTCATTTTTCCCCTGCTTTAGCAATAGTGGGAGCCTTGCTGACTGGACTGCAGGTGGGGTTGCTTGAGGTACCTGCAATGCGCCTGGGGCCTCGGATGTTCCAATGCTCGGGGGCCTGTGTCTCCAGATGGTCTCCCCCGGAAAAGGCTTACACCGAGCGGGAGGTCTAGGGCCACAGCCTGCTTAGCCTGGTCCCGTACCCTAAGCCTTTGCGCTCTGCCTCCCCAGCGCTACAGCCGAGTACTGGGGGCCAAATGGACCACCCTTGGGTAGTATGGACGACGAGTCCAAGGTGCAGGAGCACTGAATTACCCAAGCCCCATGAGTCAGCCTAGGATCGTAAGTCAAGCGACACTACAAAAAGAGCAGGGGTAAAGTGACCAGCGGACAGAATTACTTCTCCTTTTTGATCTATGTATAGGTCTTTGAGGAAGTTATTCCAGCAACCACTGTCAGAGTACCCACGAAGATAGTGGGCAGCGCCGGACTGGAGCTCCGGCGGCACCCCGAGGGGGCCCGCTGTCGACCTCTCACTGAAGATGGCAGGCACCACCGGACTGGAGCTCCGGCGGCACCCCCAGGGGGCCCGCTGTCGACCTCTCACTGAAGATGGCGGGCACCGCCGTACTGGAGCTCCGGCGGCACCCCCAGGGGGCCCGCTATCGACGTACCTGCATACTCAGCTACGGCAATGCAACCTACGCATCCTAGGCTCCCCCTGCACCCGTCCGCCCTAAGTCCTAAGTGTATGACAGGTGTGCCCACAACAACTGGCCACGCCTGTCAGGGGGCCATACTTTGGGGGACGGCTGGTCCTGGAAGTTAAGGAACAACAAGCAGCTGGAAGACATTGCTGGAAATAAAAGCAAGCTGAGTATAAAAGGGCACCACAGACAGATTTTTTATCACAAAAATAAAGAGTTTGTCACCACAGCCAGCCACAAGACAAAAACAGAAAGATAAAAACTTAAAAAGACGCCCGGGGAGCCCTCAGCCGCTCTGCTGGAACCTTGAGGCGATGAGTGCCACCGCATCCGAAACTTCAGACTTGGCGGCCTCTTCCCTCTCGGCAATGGGCCCCTCAAGTACCGGCTGCAGGGAGACGTCGGGGTACCAGCTCTGGTAGCAGGACAGGATGTGCGTCGCCACCTCCTTCACCAGCATCCGTCCCTCGGCCTCCAGCTGGTTGTCGAGGATGGCCCCCAGCGAGCGCATCCTCGAGCTGGTGGAGTCAAGCGCCAGGAACACCTGACTCACCTCCTGCGCCGGCTCCCCCACGCGCGTCGGGCTGAAGCCGAGCGGCACCAGAGCCGAGTCAGCACCGCCAAGGAACTCCCAGACCTTCCGGGCATCAGCGGAGCGCGCCGCCCGGAGCTCCGCCACCTCCTGCTGGGCCGCCGCCAGTGCCCGGGGGCCGCCGTCCAGGAACTGCTTCTCCTTGGCCGCCAGGGCCCTCTCGCGCTCGCCGACCCCCGCCTCGCGGCGGTTCAAGTCACCCTCCTTGAGGGCGACGTTGAACTCGCGGTCCAGGAGGGCCTGGCGCTCAACGGACTGGGCCTGCTGCGCCTCAGCCACGGCGGCTTCCCGGCGGTCCAACTCGGCGGCGCGAGTTCTCGCCCCTTCCTGCTGGAGGATGAGCCCGCGGCAGGTCGCCTCCACTTCGGCCTGCTTCGCCGCCAGCTCCTGCTCCCGTTCGGCTAGAGCAGTCTCCCAGAGGGATAGCAGGTGCTGAAGGTCCTCGCAGGCCTGGAGGCGGGAGCTGGCCTCAGCGTGGATGGCCTCAGAGTCTGCCTTTAGCTTCTGGGTGACGGCGTCCAGCTAGCCGATGAGGTCGTGCTCCTGCTCGAGGATCCTCATCTCCTCCCGAACGACCGCCTCCCGCTGGGCCGCTCGGCTCTTCGCCAGCCGGGTCTGGGCCTCCAGGGTCCTCGCCCAATCCCGGAGCCGGTCGTCCTCGTCCTCGAGCCGCCCCTTCTCCCGGGCAAGGGCCGCCTGGGCCTGCCGGAAGCCGGAGTAGGCCATGGCCATAACCTCGGACAGGGGGAGAGGCTCCACCGTAGAAGCGGGCCCCTGCCTCCCCACTTCCTCAATGTCGTCCTCCATTTGGAGGACCACTGGGGAGGCGGGGACCAGGGCCCCCTCCCGGATGGCAGCACCCAGGGCGGTGGCGCCAGCCGACGTAGCAGTGTCGGAGGGCGTGATAACATCGGCCGACACGGAGTAGCCGGTAGACGCGGAGTCGTTGGCAGGCGCGGCGGCGGTCGTCGGCGCGCGCGGCTGGGCTCCGGCAGCCGCTGCGAGGGTCTCGGGCACGGAGGCCCGAGGTACCCCGGTGGCAGCAGCCTGGTGCACCGGAGCAGGGCCCGAGGCAGCAGACGATCCCCTCGAGCCGGCTGGAGCGGCAGACCCCCCAGCAGAAGTGCCCTTGGGTGGTGGAGTAGCTGTGGTGGCGCTGAAATCAAGCAAACTCAGACCATAAGAGATTGATAGGGTAGGCGCACAACAAAGAACACCCAAGGTAAAATCTGACCAGGCTTACCGAGGGACACTGAAGTTCCACCGCTTCCCAAAAGGGTTGGGGGGGTTCGGACCCCCCGAACCCGTGGCGGGGGCCCCTGAGTGTGCTGGGGGCCCCTGTGGCAGTGGTGTCGGCGGCACCCCCGAGGTCTGGCACCCCTCCGAACGGAGAGGGAACGCTGGGGTCCTGTCGGCATTGAGGAGCCTCCCCCTCTTGCGCGTGGAGGACTTGGGCGGCAAAGTGGCGCCATCGGCGCCCCCTACCGATGAGCGCGACAGGGCTTCGGAGTCCTAACGAGGGGCAGAAGGGGCCAGCGGCGGCGACCGGGCGCGCTTCTTGGGGGACGGGTCCGACACCAGAACCGGCACCTTCCCCTTCCCCTTGTCAGCGGGGGCGACGACGCCACCCCATGGATGGTGCTGGGGGCCGCTCGAGTAGTCGTCACTTTAAGAACCAATATCGCTTAAGGGAGCCTCGCCTCCCTCAGCGTCATCGGCAATGTTGACCCCTCGGAACGGGTCCCCGATCTGGCTCCGTGCAAGCCCGGACTCGTCAAGGGTCGGCATCGTCTTCAGCAGCTGCCTCCTCAACTCGGTGTCCGAGCACAAGGGGCGGCAGGCCGATGGAAGAGCCAACGCCTGAGCGGAGATGTCGTCGGGGCAGACCCGGGTCAGCATGTCAAGCAGCTGCTACTCGCCCAGGTTGGAGCCGGGGCCGGTCTCGAGCCGCAGTCCTATAGGCCGGTGAACATCGACGCCGGACGGGCGCGGTGCTGAAGCGGAGCTATGCGGCAGGACATGAAGTCCCTCAGCACCATGGCAGACGACATCCCGTGGTCCGCCAACATCTGGATCCTCTCCAGCACCGAGTTGAACGCCTCCTCCAGCTCTGGGCGCTCCTCCTAGAATGATCGTTCGGAGTAGGGGATCCCGGTGGGGAGGCACACCCGGTCGTGGGCCTCGACCTTGGTGATCATCCAATCTTCACGCCACAGCTCCCACCTCGCAGAGTTGAAGGAAGCAATGTACCTCGTGGGGACCTTTGTCTGGTGCTGGAAATAGTAGGCGCCGAGGTGCTCCTTCGAACTCCTGCCGGTGGCCCTTAGTACAAAAACGTATCGGAAGAGCTTCACCGACGGCATCACCCCCACGAACATCTTGCAGAGGTGAGCGAAGACTGCCAGCATGGCGATCGAGTTCGGCGCGAGGTGGTGGAGTTGGAGGCCGAAGGTCTCCAGGAGCATGACCAGGAAGGCGGATGCTGGTGGGACGAAGCCGGCCAACACGTACGACGAGAAGAGGACCATCTCCCCGGTGGAGAGGCTCAGCGGGAGCCTCCCGGGACGGAGCCACGACTCCCGCTCAGGAGTATGCCAGCCGAGAAGCCGGCGCATGGGGGCCAGGTCAGCGGACCTGGACAGCCTGGACTTGTGCAAGATGCTCGCCATGAGGGTTGAGGGAGGAAGCTCTGGACGGGGAGACTGGGAACTAGAGCGCAAGAACTGGGCTTGAGGCAAAAGCACGAGTGCAAGGATGCAGAGGCGGGAGAAAGGACCCTCAGGGGGAAAGTTCTCTTTTTATGCATCCCTGCAGGCCAACAGGCGCAAAAGTGTGGATCGCCGCAGCCTCAGTAGAAGAGTAATGAACCCGTAAGGGCAATGACATGAGGGCCCGGGTCGCTCGACAAAGAAGGCGAGCCGGGCAGCTAGCTATGCGGGAGGTAACTCGCGCGGTTTCCGAAAGGGCAAAAGCAGCGGAAGTGCAGGAGTCACCTTGGGAACCACCGCAGTTAAAGAACGATTGAAGGCAGGAGTCACGTCGCGCGGCGCCTGTTCAGCACCTTCACTTACCGGAAGGGGACACGTCGCCTTAACGGCAGGGGCGTGTCGCCTGGGGAACTGCCTCGAAGTGGAATTGGAAGAGTTGCACGGGAAGAAAAGGAAGAAGACCCCACCTGCGGTATCGATGACTCTCTCGAGGTGGGCTCAGGGGCCACTGTCGGTACCCTGCATACCGGGTACCCCCGCGCACAGGAGAAAACCGCTAAGGACTCCGCCTCTGCCTAAGAGGCCGAATCCGAGGCTGCCACGTTGAGGAGGGAAGGACCAAATCCTGCCTCCCCATCGCGGGAGGCTCCCAAGCTGCCACGTGGCCGGCAGGACTGGACCCACGCCTCCCCGCTGAGGAGGGCTCCAGAGCCGCCACGTCGCCAATCGGGACCTCAGGGCCAAGCCCGCGCCCTCGCAGGGAAAGGCACCGGAGCTACCACGTGGCCTGCAGGGCTGAGCCCCCACCCCTCCATAGGGGTGGGCTCCGAATGCGCCACGTGGCCTGTTCCGTCAAGTGCTTTACTTCCGTAGAGAGAGGCTCCGGCGCAACCACGTGGCGGACGACCAACTCAGTGCGGTAGGAAGCCGCAGTAAAGGAACGCGTGCGCTACTTAGACAGGCATTAAGTACACGCGCCTTCCCCAGACAAGCTGAGCCGCGCTTGTGAAAGTCAAGGCTCCAGTGTCCTGTCTTGTCCGAGTAGCCGGTACAGACCCATGCCGCAAGACGGACAAATTGGCCGCAAGGACAAGACGGACGAGACGTGCACGACCATCATCACCAACTATGTGTAGCCCTGGCACACGACGCGGCGGGACGGCGCATTGACATCCCTGACAAAGGGAAGTAGATAGCAATTAATCCTAGATCTTGTATAGGATTTGGCTCTCCCCAGGACCACCTGTCGGGTACTGGGGCCCACCTCGTGACTGCAGAGTCCTTGAACTATAAAAGGGCTCTGCAGATGACCTTCACACCGGACAGAAAATTAGACCAAGGCTCATGCACGCTCAAGTGAGGCAATACACGAACACTCCCGTGGACGTAGGGTATTATGCTCCGGCAGCCCAGACCACGTAAATCCCCTGTGTTCACCACCCTTCTGTGTTCGATCTCCTGGGACTAGCCCTCGTGAATCCAAAGAACCTCCGTGGGATGCTCTCTAAGCAGGTCCGGGGGAAGTGTCGTTTACGACCTTCGATAGATGCATTATCAAAGAAGTTGTTAGCTAATGACAAGACCCTAGAAAACATCAATGCCAAGATTGAAGGACTATCCTTGGCATTCATGAATCAACTAAGCTTCAACAAGATGTTGAAAACTCAATTGGCTCAACTTGCTGCAGTTGTTCCTCAGCGGAAAAGGTGAATGCAGCGGCTACGAGAAGTGGCAAGACCACTCGTGACCCACCGTATCACACACAAGAGAAGAGGACAACTAAAAAGGAGAAAGAGGATGTCCCAACTGGCATAAGTGAACCACTTGGTGAGAGATTGGCCAAGAAATTTGAAGACATCAACTTATTGCCGTTCCCTCACAGGCAAAGGAAGCCAACAGTGAATGAGCAATTCAACCGCTTTGTTGAGGTTATCCAGAAAATCCACATCAATGTGCCCTTGATGGATGCGATGCAAGTACCCACTTATGCTCGCTATCTCAAGGACATATTGAATAACAAGCGGCCATTGCCCACCACCGAGGTTGTCAAGCTTATGGAGGACTGCAATGCATCTAACTTCAATTGGCTTCCGGAGAAGAAGAAGGAACCTGGATATCATACAATATCTTGCTCAAATGGGGCTCACTACTTTGACAAGGCACTTTGTGACCTTGGAACAAGTGTAAGTATGATTTCCAAGGTGGTCTTTGACCAGCTGAACTTCACGGAGCTTACTCCAACACCAATGCAGCTCCAACTAGCTGACTCTTCAATCCGTTATCTGGCGGGTATTGCTGAAGACGTTCTGATGAAAATTCGCAATTGCTTCGTACCCGTGGATTTCATGGTGCTCGCCATGGATGTCGAGAAGGATACGCTGCTCATTCTTGGGCACCCGTTCCTTAGTATCGCGAAGGCTCACATAGATGTGGGAGCTGGAGAAATCCACTTCCATATCAATGGCAAGGAGGAGAAGTTTAACTTTCGCCCAAAGTTGGAGCAATGCTCCATGATCCGTATCAAGTATGGGTCGAATGTTAAACACATTCAAAAGGTCAAAGTGACACCTCCAAAGGTGGACCCCCTCATTGCATTCATGAGGGAATTAATCTATGCAAAGAACCCATCTTATCATCCACGCCGACACACCAAGATGACGGAGAAGTTCAGGCCTCCTCAAAGGCCCAAGTCCAACAAGACGCCAAAGAAGGAATGATGGAAGAAGCAAGACAAACCATTCGAGCCTATCCCTTCGGGCCCGGATGTCAAGAAATGAAGAAGGACAAATGTCCATCTCATCGGACGATGGTGAGACCAGCCAATAGGTTAAATTGGTAGTTTTCTTTTCTTTGATTTTTATTTTGTCTTCATTTGATTTTCCCCACTTAATTTGATTTTCCCCACTGCATATTTGAGTTTTCTTAGCAAGTTGAGAATCTTATATTCTCAACTATTGTTTTTATTTCTTTATTTTTCACAAAAAGAATTTTTTTGGGTTTTGAAAAAGGGTTTTTATGTGAAAAACAATTATTTTGAGCTGTAAATGTGGCATTTCACCAACGTGCTAATTTTATAGCCGTTGGGGAGCCACCTGCCAAAAGGGGAAACATGGGGGCCCACATTTCAGTGCGGCCGACCCCCCTATTCGACTGACATGGGGAAAGAACCATTTTGCCTCTCTCTCCTCCAACGGGTATATCTGATTTCCTTGTGACCATTGGGGAGTGTACACTATAAATAGTGGCCGTGAGGATCACTCCTCTTCACACTTCACCTCATTGCACACCGCCCCAAAGTCACTCTTTTCTCACATTGTTTTTCTTGCTCTTCATTGAAGCACTTTTGCTCAAATCCAACCCAAAAAGATTTGCTTTTGTTTGCATTTGCAATTTGCTCTCAAGTTCTTCAAGGGGAAATTCGTCAGGGGTTTTGCTTTCACTAACATCACCTCTTTCGAGTTTTTGCCTTGTTGTGTTCTTGCTTGTTGTGGCCATGAAAGAAATGAAGAGGTTGTTTGGGAAGAGGAAGGAGGGTGCAAGCTCAAGCCATGGTGGAGACTCAAGTGCACATCCCTCCTCAATCGCTACACCAAGTCCACGGAGGAGGATTGTATGTGAGGACACTCCCATGGGTTGGAGGAGCAACCCGTGTCAACTTCTCCACGACGACGACCTCGAAATATGAAGTGAAGTTTAAGATCAAGCACACAAGCTCTTCCAATATTGTGAGTTTTCTCGTACGAAAGCTTATGATCCGAATTTGATCTCCAAAATAGGTATGGATTC
Source organism: Tuctoria greenei (assembly GCA_036927565.1). Classification (NCBI taxonomy): domain Eukaryota; kingdom Viridiplantae; phylum Streptophyta; class Magnoliopsida; order Poales; family Poaceae; genus Tuctoria; species Tuctoria greenei. The sequence continues at coordinate 125,990,580 of JAYESD010000006.1, forward strand.
CGAATTCATTTCCATTTGGCGTGCACTAGGATGGGAGAATTTTGCTCACATAGAGGAGAGATGTTCACGCCTTCTCTCCATGCAATTCCTTTGCCTCCACAAAATAGAATTTGATGGTATTTCTTTTAGATTATTTCAAAAAGAATACAACATACTATGGAAAAATTAAGTGAAATCCTATGCTTTCATAAACGTTGTTTGATAAATTTGGGCACTTTGCCTAAGTTTAACAAACAAATTTTTTGGCATGAATTGACTAGTAAGGTTAGATGTAGTGCTCCTAGGAATAGCCACTTGAAAAATCCTACTTTACACTTCATGCATAGACGGGTGGCTATGCCTATGTTCTCTAGAGGAGATGTTAGAGTAGTGCATGATGATGAGATAAAAATTTTATTTGCCATGGTTAATAAGATAAATGTTGCTCCAGTTATTGCCATGATGACACAATAGTTATATTACATTTCAAGGACAGGGCCAATTGAATGCATTTCATTGATTACCCACATTGCTATTAGGGTAGGAGCACTAGAATGTACTTCATTTGAATATATTGAAAATGAACGAGAATTCATTAATGAAGATTATCTAGTGCAAGGACATACCCACTAAGCATGATCATGATTGCTCTTTAATATTTTATTATCCGGCTTTGTCAATGAAATTTGGTTACCTAACCCGGAGTTTCATTTGTATAAATGCAGGAGGCTAACCATTAATCTTCTTCCCATCGAGGAAGCCCAAAGAAGTAATGTCTCTGGCAGGGTAACTAGAAGTCGTGCAAGGGGAGCGACAGACAACCTCCACGGTCTATGAGTACTAAGAAAAAGAGAACCCAACGGATGATGCACCCGAATAAACTCAACCTCCATCACATGGATGGTCAGGTACCGTGTGGGAGCCACCCCTATCCACTTCAAGATCTAGCAGCTTGCCTCCAATGTCCATGAGAAGATGTCGTTCCTCTTCGGCTAGAAGTCATCATGACTATAGCCAAGGAATGATGGATCTCACTAGACGTATGGAAGATCTTGAAATGAGGACGAGAGACATGTACAACACTTTCTAAGTGCATGTCCAAGGTACCCAAGATTGGCAACAACACATGGACGCTCAATTCACCAACTTCAACTCCACGCTACAACAACAACAACAAGCCAATCTCGCGACATACTTCCGTCATCAAGGGTTCAACCCTCATCACGGAAGTAATTAAAGAACAAGCTTGGAGGAGGACCCCCACTTGAGGTAAATTGTATCACACCCCTTGCATAATTTTCATTCATCCACCATTCACCTTGCATATATATATATATATATATATATATATATATATATATATATATATATATATATTATATAGTAGACTTCCTTTCAAATAAAATAAAAGATGTGTGGTAAGAATAGTTTAGAATTCATATAGATGAAATGATGAACAGTTGCTCTGTTTTAATTTTTCTAAGTCCCTAGTTTATAACTTACTACTCTCCAAAATATTGCTTTCATTGGCTAAAATTACTTTTGCCTTGATTTAAAAATTGTGGTTAGCAAAAGCTTAACCCAGTTCTAAGTTGTTGCGAGATATGATATAGTGATAGGACTGCTATTCCTAGTTTGAAAGTGAAATATAGTTTCCGAAGAAATGATATTTTTACATTGATAAATCCTATGCATATGCTATTTGTCTTTACATTGAGCCTAGTCTAACTAGTATAGACCTACATGAGAATTTATTCATTTCTTTTTGAATTCAAGACTTCACTTGTACATGATATACTTCTACACTAGAAGTAGGCAAAATTCTATCATAACATCATTCCACAATAAAAAGAGAAACTCCATACCCTTCATGCTTAGTACTCTCTCCAAGTTTATTGCATAAAAAGCGAATAGAAAACATGGCTACAAGAAAAAGAAAAAGAAAATGCATGCTTACAACATAAGCATGAGAAAAAAAGTAGCCATGTTTCATCCCTGCAAAATAAGAGAGTCTACATAAATAGGAGTCATCCACATCCACTTCCACTCCATCACACATGCACAAGTCTTGAATCAAATAGTTTTGAATTGATTTCTCCTAAGGCTTGCTTTTTTGATTTAGCAATATTATGTGTTGCAAATATTCCTACTATATTCCATACCAAGCTCCACATACAAGCATTATTTAGTGGTAGGATGAGTATAGGCAAAATGCCTTGGTGAGTAAATATTACCACTACACACAAAGGAGTGATTGAGAGAATCAATTTGAGGTTCTTAAAATCTAAAATTGAAACTCTTTGGAATTTGAGTGGAACTTTATCTCTAGGGTATGCTTGCTGAATGTGTCCTAGTGGGGGGGGGGGGGGCAAATAGGCTTTTGATATTTTTCCTGAAACACTTAGCAAAACTGTTAAAACCAGGAAGGCCGGACTAGTACGGTATGAGTAAGGACTAGTCCAGTGTGTGTAACCACAACTGTCAAATTGAGATCTATTATATGTTTCCTTTGAATCTCTCGTAGCGGAAGGTAGTAGAATGTATTAACAACTCTAGAAAGTGTTAATGATGAATGATTTGCACGTGGAATACAAGATTAACACAAAGTGTAAGTATGATCAAGTATATGCCCTAGATAGTGATGATTATAAAAAGTATGGATCAAGAGCACACGAGACAAGCGATTTACCAAGGTTCGATCTCACCAAAGAGATATACTCCACATTGAGGAAGCCCACACAGAGTCGGGTCTCTTCAAACCCTTTTCCCTCGTCAAGTCACCACACAAGGCCGACTTGATTCCACTATCATGCGTAATCACCAAGTTGGTGGGGCAACCTCACATGTTGAGGGCTCCCACAAGATTACAAACAAAAATAGAGATCAACACACTTAAATAATTACACAATAATTAATAGGAGTGTGTGAGAAATCAAACCCAAGAGCTCAAAGTCGATAAGATCGTCACTCTCCCTTTCCCAATTGCCAACTCCCAAAGATTTGACTCTTAGGGCCTTAGAATATGTGGAGAGGAGTAGTTTTGTGCTCTTGGATGCAGTGGTGGCGTTAGGGTTCTTAGATGTATGTTATGGGGTCGTGGATCACCTATTTATAGGAATTTAGAAAAGTTACCGTTTGGATCTCGACGACTGGACTAGTCCGTTATGGACCAGACTAGTCCGTTGTGCTGAGTGATTTATGCATGGAGAAGTGCAGCACACTAAGAAACCCTAACTTTTGTGAGTGTACCAGACTAGTTCGTTATGGACTGGACTAGTCCATTTTTGTCCAGAAAGGATATCAGACTAGTCCTCTCTACCACCGGACTAGTCCTCTTTTAGAATTGTGAGAAAACGGACTAGTCCGCTATGAAAACAGACTAGTCCTCTACGAGTTACTGTGATAGAATGGACTAGTCCTCTGTGAAACCGGACTATTCCTATTGTGATACCGTGTTGAGACCGGACTTGTCCTCTCTGGAGCCAGACTAGTCATTTATTCCTGCAACTTGAATAGAGTTATAACCCTGATTCTTTGCGCAACGGTTTGAGCTCTTGGGGGTGTGTCTCTCACACACACCCTACACATTTAGGACTACTTTTGCATCTTTTCTTCACTTGTTTACTTCACTTTATTGATTCTCATATTTTCACCTTTTGCACCTTTTGTTCACTTGTGCTCTTCCCTTTCTTGAAATTCACTTTTCTTCTTTTTGTATCTTTAGTTCAATTCTCCAAAACCTGCTCTCATATCAACAAACTTGATTAGGATCTCACTTGTTTGCCATCAATCATCCAAAACCCACAAGGGTGTGCCTAGATGCACTTTCAATCTCCCCCTTTTGGTGATTGGTGACAACCATTTTGAGATTACACAAATAAGAGTAAAAACTTGATTTTCATGTAGTGTGCACATATGAGTAACAAAAGTTGTGAGCATGAATTACTTCTCATATATGCACTCTTTATGGTGGGGCGCCTATCAAGTGTGTGTGAGCAATAATTGTGATGAATATAAATAACACTATGATGAGCTTAATCAACAATTATTATGGAGATATGATAATAAGCATCACACATGAACATTAAAGCATAATAGGCATGGATATAGAGATGACCGAGTGTACAAGTGAATAAGTATAAGAATATCACATTATGACAATTTGGCATAAACACAAGCATAATGAACATATCAACGAGATAACATGGTGCATAGAAAATGCAAAGTCTTACACAAAGCACAATAGGTCTTACATAAAGCATAATAAGACTCCAACATGAAACATTACAAGTTTTTAAAATAGTCCTCCATGACCAACCCAATCTATGGATAACGACTATGACGACCCTACTCCCCCTAAATATCCCCCCTTTGGCATCAAGACACCAAAAAGGGAAAAACTGAGAAAAGCTACTCGTCGTCTTCATCTTCTCGTTCCACATTTCCCTCACTCTGTGTCTTTTCACTGTCTTGCTCCTCATCATTATTATCATCATTGTCACTTGCTTGAGGAGTAGTAGGTTGAATGGAGGGACCAATACCAAAGAAAGCTAGCTCATCATCTGTAAGTGTTGGCATCTTAGTGAAATCTTCATCTGAATCTTCTGAAACTTTTGGAGAGCCGATAGGTGAGATTTTGAGGTTCTGACATATGGAAGTCACATTCTCCTTCACGTATCTAGAGTGCCTCTTCCTTGCCCGCCTCTCATTAGGTTGCTTCACCTCCACTTTGTGAAAATAGGTAAATATGTCATATAGCATCTTCAGAATGCCCCTATTAGAGCCTCTTGAGGATGAGCGGACTGCAGTAGATGAGGCACCTGCTGGAGTGGCACGAGTGGACCGCTGTCTTGTAGCGGAGGATAGTGGAGGAGGAGCTGTTGGAATCTGAGGTTTGAGCCTGGTGTGAGGAACATCCTTGACAAAATCCAATCCTGTGACTTTCTCAATCATGAACATAATGTAGGGGGCATATCCACATGACCAATTTGGAGTGTGAGCAATATTGAATATAATTGTAGATATAATCAAACACATCGAATTCTTCATCTCCACTTATGATTTGCATCAAGTTGTGGAGGAAGCCCTGAATGCTTCCCGCATCACCATATTTAGGTGCAATAGTCTTCCTTAGCACTCGGTTCAAAACAGCAAAGAAGGGCTTCAATTAGTGGTGAATGGAGCCTTGAACGGATAGGCAGTTTCATCGAGGAAGTCCAGCTCATTCTTGTCTAGCGCCTTGACATTGTGAACTTTGAACCTATTGTTAAGAGACCAACCCAATTCAAGTATCTCTGCAAACTCCTCATAACCAACTGAGTACTTCTTTCCATGAGTCATCCATGTGATGTCATCAGCTCCTGACTTAGAGAAATAGCAAGTGGCATAGAATTGAGCTATGACTTCATTGTTCCAATCATATATGAAGGTTAGAAGGTCTTTCAAGCCATGTCTGTCAACTGCTGCAATCACTTGATGAAATGCCTTATTCCCTTTCCCCTCCATGTAATCCCAATCAATCCATTGATTCTTAGCCACTAGAGTTTTCATGCGGAGGTACACGGTTTAGTAATAATCACAGTGAAACTCGCTCCAAAACTGTGGATCTGCTGCCACCTTCTTGTGACTGTATACATCAATCTCCCTCAGTTTTTTGCTTTGTCAGTTCCCTTTCCATGAAAGCATCATCATTGGGATGACAGTTACGATCATGCATCAGGGCAGCCATTTCAAGTGGCCCAATCAGCCCCAAGGACCTCGCAGGACCTTTGCCCTTGTCCTTACTCTTTCTAGCCTTGTATGTTTGCATGACCACTTATTTGCTCTTTTCAGTAGCTTTCTTTGCTTGGACTTTCCGTCGAGAGCTTGTGCCTGATGCTCTGACATCCTTGTTATGTCGAAACTTAGTCCTTCGTTGTTCCTCGATCTCCAATTGGTGTTTTGAGGCTAGACGTGCCACCTCAAGCTCCGGCTTGCTAAACATGCTTTCATCTGAGCTCGACATGATTCCTGAAGAGAATAAGAATAGATATACAAGATTGATTCAAATAACTTAATGAAATCAACATAGTAGGATTAATGCTATTAACAATCAGACTTGTTCGTGGTTACTGTGGACTAGTCCGGTGTACTGGACTTGTCCGCCGGGAAACCCGGACTAGTCCGGTGTTCATCAGCATGAACCCTAGGTATTAGAAATTCATCAAATCTTTGAGGACAAGGATCAATGTGCATGACAATGACAATGTAGGATACTCAGAGTGTATTGAAACCTTGATGAATGAAGGATATGGCCTGAATCCTAGAAAAAAATGAAGATAAGGGTTTGGGCTAGAGTTTACCAAGAGAGGATCGATGCTTGTAGTAGAACAGATCTTGAGTGTGGATAAGTCCGGGATGGACTTCACAAAGTGCTTCCAAGCCTCCTCCTTGAAATAATCTAAGTTTTTGGTGGAGAGAGCAAAAAATCGCCTCGAGAGCTCGAGAGAGGAGAGAGAGAGTCGATTTAGGAGTGAGGAGGAAGAAGAGATACCCAGGGAGAAATCAACAGTTAAGTCACGGGAACATCGGTCTAGTCCGGTGGAAACCGGACTTGTCTGGTGTAGCGGACCAAGGGCAGACTAGTTAAGATACCGGACTTGTCTGTATCAAACAGAGAGTTGAGGTAAGATTAACAAGGTAAAAATTGAGACTTGACTTTTGGATGATTATTAGTACATGATTGTATAGAATACCCTTGAAGGATATGATTAACAAACGCTTAATCATCAAACTATGCCCAAAAGCTCAGGATTGATAGGATACCAGACTAGTCCGGTGGATATTCGGACTTGTCTGGTCAAACAGAGAATGCAGGTAAGAATTTCGAAGAGGATTTGAGAGGATCCCTAGTGCTGGTCATAAGGACATAGTTTTAGCAAATATTCTAGATGAATATGGCCAGTAAGAAAACAACAATCATACAATGAGCATAATTCACCAAGAATTAATGTTTGAAATAGTTTTAGAGTGAAAATGAGATAGGAGATAATGTTTCACAATCATGTTGGTATTTTGAAGTTCTAGACACCTAACAATCAGATATTCAATGTTTCAAGCTACATGTCGGAGCAACTTGAAGCCTTGCATACAAAACATGTACCTGACATGATATTATGCCTAGATGCACACAAGTACAATAATTTAGTGAACAAAGGTGATATACCAGTTTAATATAACCTAGATGGACCAAGATACACTAGAGCCAAAAATAGAACGGTATACCTCCTTCTTCATTTTCTTTGGCCCCCCTTGATCATTGCCTCCATCGCTATATTGATTATCTCGATCTTATTGATGTTGATCCCATACATATGGAGCTTTTTCTCGTATAGAGGCTCCCTCTTAATCATTGCTCCCCGGTTGTTGTACAACTTGAGTACTTGTGTTGATAGTATGGGTGGAGATGAGCTTTGATCTTCATTGTACCCCATGGATATTTTCTTTTCCTCCAATCATTTAGTTTGTGCCTCTCAAGCACCTTTTTGGATCCATTGGAGGGGGTACACCTACAAAACAGAATTATGCCTTGCTTCCAAGTACCCAAGCTTGCTTGGGTCCTTTGATGTTAGTGATAAGACATTTGGGCACCCACACACAAGATTTTGGACTCTTGTGGAGTGGCCTAACATACTTGGCATAAACATGGTTAAATTCATTCTTCATAAGAACATATGAAGCATTAAAGTCATGAAACATAATGTTTGGTCCATTTTTAGCTTTCTCATGAAAAGAAGGAACATGTTTGGTGTTCTTAACTTGATTTGAGCTTTTCTTGACTGTCGGTACCCTGCGTACTGGATACCCTTTGGGACTACAAAGAGCTCAAAGGAACTCCACCTGTCTGAGTTGAAGACCTCCAAAGGCCCCACGTGTCATACGGAACTGGACCTGCCTCCCTTCTATGGTTAGTCCCAGTGCCGCCATGTATCGTTAAAGCGGAGCTACATTCCACACATGGGAAAGCTCTGGGCTAGATACCCATGTGGCACCCCCGGACCTAACCCCCGATAGAGGGAAGCTCCGGTATCGACACATGTACAACAGCACCGGACCTACTCGTCCAAGACAGTAAGCTCCGGAGCTGCCACGCGTCCAACCACCGGACCTTCAACCTCAACAGGCACAGTGATGGACCTCCAACGGCTCGGACCTTCAGGGAACATTAAAGACCTCAAGACCCGATTAAGTGTCATTAATGTTATCTTAATGACACACAATCGGAAGGCCCTTAATATCAGTAATGCCACTGTCAAAGCACGTTACCACACTATTAAGAGTAATTAAGCTCATTAATTGTGTATTAAGCATCAGTAACTGCCAGGGCCATATGTCGGGCCAGGCTAACGATGTAACGACCAGTCCTTGAACTATAAAAGGACTGGTCGAGCGATACATAGGAGAGGAACACACACACTTCCAGACAAACGCCCACAAGCGCTCAGACGCTCAATATAACAAAAATACACACCCGTGGAGTAGGGTATTACGCTTAGGCGGCCCGAACCACATAAATCCTTGTTTCAAATCATCATCTTGTTCTGAATCTCTACGCGCCCACAATCGAACTACAAACTCTGTGGGCTGCCAACGGTAGTACCGGGAGAATTGCTGGAATCAGACTCCGACAGTTGGCGCGCTAGGTAGGGGACGCCCAAGATCCAAAGATGGTGAACTCTGCTGCTGGATCGTCCAACGGCGACCCTACTGCGCAACCTGCTGGAGGCAACCCCTCCAACATGCAGCAGCCAACAGGTGCTGTGGCTCCAGCAGGAGTCATGCCACCACCGCCACCATCTGCTCCTGTGAATCAAGCTGGACGTCAAGATGGGGCATCTGCGTTGGTCACTGTATCGGCAAACAACAACCCTGAACACGCAATTAATGCTGCACATGCTCTTCTCCAACGTCCACCGCCTCCAGGAGCACCCCAGGGTGCGATGGAGCAGTGGAGAGCTGATGTGGAGCTTCTGGTTGCAGCAGCAGCCGTTGGCATCAGCAATCAAGGTCCTCCTCCTTCGGGGTGGGCCCCATCGCAGCATAGGACCGTGTCGGGTAGACTTGGTCCGCACGCTTTGCAGCATAGGAGGCATGCTGTATCTCAACAAGCAACATCGCTGCCTTCCGGGGCGCGACGTACCCACACGGTAACCAGGCTTTCAACTCACGACCTCTGGGCGGAGCTCGATCATCGTTACTGGCAACAAGACAGCCGCGTCCACATCGAGCGTGCTCGCAAGAGGCGAGAGGCTCGGGACAGCCCTGCTCCTGAGGGAGTAGGAGGAGGCTGTTCTGCCTTGGCCATGCATCTACGCATGGTCAGATGGCCGCAGAAGTTCCGGCCTCACCTGCTAGAGAAATTTGACGGGACTGTCAATCCCGCTGAATTTCTGCAAATTTACTCCACCGCTATCATTGCGGGTGGGGGAAATGAGGTCGTGATGGCCAATTATTTCCCCGTGGATTTAACTGGGACCGCCAGGTATTGGTTCATGAGCCTTCTGCCTGACTCCATCAACAGTTGGGCAGAGTTGTGCCAACAGTTCACTGCCAACTTCTGGAGCTCATACACCCGACCAGGCACTGAACTGGACCTTTTTGCTGTCAAGCAGAAGGGGGGAGAGTCCCTGCAATCTTTCATCCAGAGGTTCTCCCAGGTACGAAACACCATTCATTCTATCTCAAGCGCCTCTGTTATTGTGGAATTCAGACAGAGCGTGAGAGACAAGAAGATGCTGGAGAAGCTGGCGACCAAGGAAGTCACCAGAGTCACGGAACTCTTCAGCTTGCAGACAAGTGTGCCAAAGCTGCAGAGGGCCGTGAAATGCACTCCCAACCACCTCCGGAGGACAACAAAAAGTCCTCCAAGGGTGAAGACGCTACCTCTGGGAGTGGCAAGAAGAAGAAAAAGTCCAACGGCAAAAATAAGCCATCGACCGACACACCCACTGTAGCTGCTGCCGCAGCTCCTGGTGGCCGGGGGCCACGCCCCGAGAAGTGATCTCAGCCGTCGTCTGAAGACGGTGGCAGTTCCAAGATGTGGTGTCCCATACACAAGACGAATAGCCACAACTTGGAAGGCTGCCGAGAGGACCAGAACCTCGCTGAGTGCTACAACAAGCGCTGGGAAGAAGCTCCTTTCCGTCAAAGGGATGGAAAAAAAAAGTCGACGAAGCTCCGGATGAAGAGGAGTTAGGCTTTCAGGACCCAAAAAAGGTCTTGAAGGCTGTTTACACCTCCATTGACGACGACTCTGACGTCTCCGACAATGAGCGTTGGAAGACCATGAACACCATCTTTGGTGGTTCGTGGGACATCACCTCCCGCCGTGTCCTCAAGACAATGCGGCGGGACATGGCCTCTGTAGCTCCCACCGCTAGGGTGGAGCCGCACTAGAAGTGGATGGACACTGCCATCACCTTCGATGCTTCGGACTGCCCTCGGAACATGATCGGAGCTGACCAACTCCCATTGATGGTATCTCCGACCATCAACAACATCTAGCTCCACCATGTAATGGTGGACGGAGGTTCGGGGCTGAACCTCATAAGCTTCGAGGCCTTCATCAAGCTTCAGCTCTAACCTTCGGATCTTCGCCCCACCCGACCTTTCTCCGGAGTAGGTCCGGGGGCCATAACTCCAATCGGTGCTATTACTCTTCCAGTGACCTTCGGGACCTGGGAGAATTACTGCACTGAGAAGTTGGTCTTCGACATGGCGCATATCAACTTACCTTTCAACGCCATCTTAGGCAGGCCAGCCTTGTACAAATTCATGGCTACTGCTCATTATGGCTATTTGGTGTTGAAGATGCCAACGCCCTCAGGTGTTCTCCAGATCCATGGAGACCGCACCGCCGGAGTTACTGCTCTGGAAGAACTCCATGCGCTCACTACAGCGCAGGAGGAAGAATCTGGAAAGGAGCAAGCTCCGAAACCCCCGAGCATTCGTCATCAAGGCTCAACCTCTGCACCTCGTGTGCAACCAAGCGGCGACATCGACATTCCCATGAAAGTTGTCCAAATCGGTTCCAACTCTGCTCACACCACCCGTATATTGGGAGGTCTGAATGACAAATAGGAACTCATGCTCATCACTTTCCTCCGGGCTAATGTCGATGTTTTTGCCTGGCAACCATCACAAATGCCTGAGATCCCTAGGGAAGTGACTGAGCACAATCTGAAGATTTATCCCGATGCTCGGCCTGTACATCAGAAGCCTGGGAAGCAATCAATAGAGCGACAAAACTTCATACATCAAGAAGTGAAGAAGTTGCTTGAAGCTGGATTCATCTGAGAAGTCTTCCACCCAAAATGGCTGGCAAACCCAGTCATTGTACCAAAGGCTGGCAGGAAACTTTGGATGTGTATCGACTACACTACACTGAATAAGGCGTGTCCAAAGGATCCATTCCCACTACCTAGAATAGATCAGATAGTGGATTCCACCTCCGGGTGTGAATTACTGTGTTTCCTAGACGCATATTCTGGGTATCATCAAATTAGAATGTCTAGGGAAGATGAAGAGCATACTTCCTTCGTCACAGTACGAGCTATGCACAAAACTTTTGGAGAGCTTATCAGAGATGTAGTGGAAGTGTACGTTGATGACATCGTTGTCAAGATCAAGAACAAGGAGTCATGCCTTGACACCTTGCAAGCTGTCTTCGACAAGTTGCGAGTCACACGCACAAAGCTGAACCCAGACAAGTGTGTCTTTGGGGTTAGCTCCGAAAAGCTTCTTGGATTCTTGGTGAACCACCGAGGAATAGAAGCGAATCCGGTGAATATTAAAGCTATTGAAGACATGTGGCCACCAGCCCGCATCAAGGACGTACAAAAGCTGACTGGATGTCTAGCTGCCCTCAACCGGTTCATCTTGAGACTGGCGGAATGAGCACTACCCTTCTTCAAATTATTGAGGAAGTCCGGACCATTCCAATGGTCTGAAGAAGCAGAAAAGGCTTTCCAAGAGCTAAAGCAGCTCCTCACCACTCTACCAACTTTGGTAGCTCCTAATCCTGGTGAGCCACTTCTGCTTTATATTTCGGCAACTAACAAAGTTGTCAGCATGGTCCTGGTTGCGGAAGACCAGAACCATCTTCAGTTCAGGGAGCCAGACCAGTCCGGAGCTATCTGAAGGCGAGTCTGGGTCCCAGCCCCAAGACCAGGATCCTCAAGGCAAGACACCGGAGGATCAACCTCCTTCAAATGAAGGAGTTGCTTAACAAGAAGATCCGAACCCCCCCCCCCCCCTCGGGAAGGTCTTGTTCACTTCAGAAGAAGCTCCTGGTTCTTCAAGCAACAACCTGGAGGTCCCCGAAGAAGGTCCGGACCCCTCTGGGAGGGTCTGGGTTGATGAGGAGGAAGCTCCGGGCCCCTCCAGGAGGGTCTGGACAGTCCAGCGCCCAGTGTACTTCATCAGTGAAGTACTCCATGACGCTAAGACTCGATACTAGAGGTGCATAAGCTGCTCTACACAGTTCTTATTGCCTCTAGGAAGCTTCGACACTACTTCCAAGCCCACAAGATTTCAGTGGTAACCTCTTATCCACTGCGCGCAATCTTGCATAACCCCAATTCTACTGGGAACACTGCAAAGTGGGCAGCGGAATTGGCCGAGTTTGATCTTGAATTCATCCCAAGACAAGCGATCAAGAGTCAAGCATTAGCGGACTTTGTGGCGGAATGGACCCCCTCTTCATCAAATCCTGGGGGCCCCAGTGAGCAGAAGCCGGAACCTAAGGTCCCGGTCTTCACCGAGCCTCCCTGGACTCTCTACTTCGATGGCTCCGTGCAAAAGCAGGGGGTCGGAGCTGGAGTTCTTTTCCTCGCTCTGACTGGGGAGAAGGTCAAATACATGGTTCACCTTGACTTCAAGGTGACCAACAACATGGTGGAGTATGAAGCACTAATCTTTGGGCTCAAGGTGGCACTATCATATGGTGTCAAGCAGCTGTTAGTAAAGGGTGATTCGCAGCTCATTATAAAACAAGTCAAAGGTGAATGCTGCTGCAAGAACCCTCAACTAGCTGCATATCTACTTGATGTCTAGAAGCTTTAGAAGTACTTCGACGTCCTGGATCTTTGCCATGTCCATCGTCTCAACAATGCTGAAGCCGACGAACTCTCGACGAAATCTTCAACCGGAGCTCCGGCTCCCGACGGAACCTTCGTACGGAGATTGTCAAAACCAACAGTTCAACCTACCAAACTGAGCGAAGGGGGCAAGACCAGCACCTCGAAGCTGGCGGTCCTGATGGCCCTATTACCATGGCGTCCATCAAGGGTCGTAGGTGCTGCAGGAAGCTCTGAGCAACCCAGCACGCAAGACTCAAATACTCAATATAGCTCCGATGCATGGATCTCGGAGATCCGGAGCTACTTGAAAGACAATTTCCTTCCTGAAGACAATGTATCTGCTGACTAGATAGTCAGATTGGCTAAAAGATACACACTTGTAGAAGGGGATCTCTACCGGCATGGTGCCAACGGCGTCCTAATGCAGTGCATTACAAGGGAAGAAGGCCGCGAGCTTATCGCGGAAATCCATGGAGGTGAGTGTTGGAACCATGCATTTTCCCGCACGCTGGTTGATAAAGCCTTCCGGCATGGTTTTTACTGGCCTACAACACTCTAGGATGCAACCGAGCTAGTGAAGAAATGCAAAGCATGCCAGTTTCATGCGAAGAAAATCCATAAACTAGCTCAACCTCTACAAATGATACCTCCTACATGGCCATTCGCCGTGTGGGGGATGGATATCTTTGGACCTTTCCCAAGAGCCGTCGGAGGTTACATGTTCCTGTACGTTGCCATCGACAAGTTCACCAAGTGGTCGGAAGCAACTCGAGTTGTGACAATAAACAAGCAATCAACTATAAATTTCTTGCAGTCCATCGTATGCAGATTTGGAGTCCCAAACAAGATCGTAACTGATAACAGGACCCAATTCACAAGCTCTGTGTCGGTACCTTGCGTATCGTATACCCCTTGGGACTACAAAAAGACCAAAGGGACTTCACCTGTCCGATTTGAATACCTGCGAAGGCCCCACATGTCATACGGGACTGGACATGCCTTCCATCTATGGTTAGTCCCGGTACTGCCACGTGTACACTACAGCCGGACCTATATCCCTCACATGGGATAGCTCCGGGCTAAACACTTGTGTGGCACCCCCAGACCTAACCTCCGACAGAGGGAAGCTCCAGTATTGACACGTGTACATCTACACCAGACCTACCCGTCCCAGACAAATAGCTCCGAAGCTGCCACGTGTCCAAACCGCCGGACCTTCTACCTTGGCAATCAAGCTGGTGAACCCCCAACAGCTCGGACCTCCAAGGGGCAATCAAAGACTTCAAGACCTCATTAAGTGTCATTAATACCATATTAATGACACACGATCAGTAGGCCCTTAATACTAGTAACGACACTGTCAGGTCCCGTTACCACGCTATTAAGGGTAATTAATCTCATTAACTATGTATTAAACATTAGTAACCGTCGGGGCCACATGTCGGGCAAGGCTAATGGTGTAATGACCAGTCCTTGAACTATAAAGGGACTGGTCGAAGATACACAGGGAGGACTTACACGCTCTGACACATACACAGTTTTTGGGCTGAAGCTCTTAGACGCTCAATACAACAACTACACACCCCATGGAGTAGGGTTTTACGCTCAGGCGGCCCGAACCACGTAAATCCTTGTGTCCATTTGCCATACTCTTCAAAATCTCTGTGCACCCAATACCGAACTATAAACCCTACGAGCTACCAATGGTAGTATCGAGAGAATTGTTAGAAAAACACTCCGACAGTTGGTGCACCAGGTAGGGGACAGTGCCCGAGATTTCAGGAATGGTGAATTCAGCTGCTAGATTGTCCAACGGCAACCTCGCTGCACAAGCTGCTAGAGGCAATCCCTCCAACATGCAACAACTAGCAGGTGCCGCGGCTCCAGCAGGATTCATGCCTCCACCGCCACCGTCTGCACCAGCAAATCAAGCTGGACAACGGGACGGGACATCTGCGTCGGTCACAGCGTCGGCAAATAACAACAATCCTGAACACGCGCTCCATGCAGCATGTGCTCTCCTCCAATGCCCACCACCTCTGGGTGCATCCCAGGGTGCAATGGAGCAGTGGAGGGCTGATGTGGAACATTTTGTTGCAGCAACAACCGATCACATCGGCAACCAAGGTCCTCCCCCCTCGGGACGGGCCCCATCGCAACATTGGACTTTGTCGGGCAGACTTGGTCTGCACGCTTCCCAAAATAGGAGGCGTGCTGCATCTCAACAAGTGATGTCGCTACCTATCGGGGCGCGATGCACCCATACAGTAACTAGGCTTTCAACTCATGACCTCCGGGCGGAGATTGATCGCCGTTACCGTCAGTAGGACGGCCGCGTCCATATCGAGCGTGCTCGCAAAAGGCGAGAGGCTCGAGACTGTCCTGCTCCTGAGGGAGTAGGAGGAGGCTGTTCTGCCCTGGCCATGCACCTACGCATGGTCAGATGACCACAAAAGTTCCAGCCTCACCTGCCGGAGAAATTTGACGGGACTGTCAATCCCGCTGAGTTTCTCCAGATTTACTCCACTGCAATCCTCGCGACCAGAGGTAACAAGGCCATAACGGCCAACTACTTCCCAGTGGCTTTAACTGGGACCACCAGGTCCTGGTTCATGAGCCTTCCGCCCAACTCTATCAATAGTTGGGCAGAACTGTGCCAACAGTTCACCGCCAATTTCGGGAGTTCATACACCCGACCAGGCACAGAACTGGACTTTTTTGCTATCACGCAGAAGGGGGGAGAATCGCTGCATTCCTTCATCCTGAGGTTCTCCCAGGTACAAAACACTATTCCTTATATCTCCAGCGCCTCTGTTATTGTGGCATTTAGACACGGCGTACGAGACAATAAGATGCTGGAGAAGCTGGCGATCAAGGAGATCACTAGCGTCACGGAGCTCTTCAGCTTGGCAGACAAGTGTGCCAAAGCTGTGGAGGGCCGTGAAATGCACTCCAAACCACCTCCGGAGGATAATAAAAAATCCTCCAAGGGCAAAGCCACTACCTCCAGGAGTGGCAAAAAGAAGAAAAAGTCCAACGGCAAGAAAAACCTGTCAGCCGTCACACCTACTGCTGCAATTGCCGCAACTCCGGGTGGCCGGGGGCCACGCCCCGAGAAACGACCTCGGTCATCATTAGATGATGGCTGCAACTCCAAAGTGTGGTGTCCTATTCATAAGTCGAATAGCCACAACTTGAAAGACTACCGAGAGGTCCAGAACCTTGCCGAGCGCTACAACAAGCATCGGGAAGAAGTTCCTTTCTGGCAAAGGGAAGGAAAACAGAAAGTCGATGAAGCTCCAGCTGAAGAGGGGTTAGGCTTTCAGGACCCTAAAAAGGTCTAGAAGGCTGTTTACACCTCCGTTGAAGACGACATCGACATCTCCGACAATGAACGTCGGAAAACCATGAACACCATTTTTGGTGGTTCATGGGACATCACCTCCTGCCGTGTCCTCAAGACCATGCGGCGGGACATGGCTTCAGTGGCTCCCACCGCCAGGGCGGAGCCGCACCTGAAGTGGATGGATACGGCCATCACTTTCGATGCGTCAGACTGCCCTCAGAATATGATTGGAGCTGGTCAACTCCCATTGATGGTATCTCCGACCATCAACAACATCCAACTCCACCACGTAATGGTGGATGGAGGTTCGGGGCTGAACCTCATAAGCTTCGAAGCTTTCGTCAAGCTTCAGCTCCGACCTTCGGACCTTCGCCCCTCCCGACCTTTCTCCGGAGTAGGTCCGGGGGCCATAACCCCACTTGGTGCCATTACTCTCCCCATAACCTTTGGGACTCGGGAGAACTATCACACTAAGAAGTTGGTCTTTGATGTTGCTCATATCAACTTACCCTTCAATGCCATTCTAGGTAGGCCAACCTTATACAAGTTCATGGCTGCTGCTCATTATGGCTACTTGGTGTTGAAGATGCCAACACCAGCTGGTGTTCTCTGAATTCGTGGAGATCGCACCGCCGGAGTGACAGCTCTGGAAGAACTTCACGCGCTTGCCACAACACAAGAAGAAGAATCTGGAAGGGAGCAAGCTCCGAAACCACCGAGCATTCATCATCGAGGCTCAACCTACGCACCTCGCTTGCAACCAAGCAGTGACACCGACCTTCCCATCAAAGTCGTCCAAATCGATTCCGACGCCGCTCAGAACAACCGTATATCAGGAAGTCTGAATGACAAATAGGAACTCGCACTCATCACTTTCCTCCAGGCTAATGTTGATGTGTTTGCTTGGCAACCGTCACAAATGGCTGAGATCCCTAGGGAAGTGATCGAGCATAATCTGAAGATCTACCCTGACGCTCGACCTGTACATCATAAGCCTCAGAAGCAATCAGTAGAGCAACAAAACTTCATACGACAACAAGTGAAGAAGTTGCTTGAAGCTGGACTCATCGGAGAGGTCTTCCACCCAAAATGGCTGGAAAACCCAGTCGTTGTACCCAAGGCCGGCGGGAAGCTTTGGATGTGTATCGACTACACAACACTGAATAAGGCATGTCCAAAAGATCCATTCCCACTACCTATAATAGATCAGATAGTGGATTCCACCTCTGGGTGTGAATTACTGTGTTTCCTAGACGCATATTCTGGGTACCATCAAATCAGAATGTCTAGGGAAGATGAAGAGCATACTTCTTTCATCACAGTAGATGGATTGTATTGTTATACTACCATGCCATTTGGTCTCAAGAATGCAGCCTCAACATTTGTACGAGCTATATACAAAACCTTTGGAGAGCTCATCAGAGACGTAGTGGAAGTGTATGTTGATGACATCGTCATCAAGATTAAGGACAAGGAGTCACTTCTTGACACCTTGCAAGCTGTCTTCGACAAGTTGCGAGTCACTCGCACGAAGCTAAACCCGGACAAATGTGTCTTCGGGGTTAGTTCCAGAAAGCTTCTTGGTTTCCTGGTAAATCATCGAGGTAGAGAGGCAAATCCGAAGAAGATTAAAGCCATTGAAGATATGCGGCCACCAACCTACATCAAGGACGTCCAGAAGCTGACTGGATGTCTAGCTGCCCTCAGCCAGTTCATCTCAAGACTGGCGGAACGGACACTACCGTTCTTCAAGCTATTGAGGAAGTCCGGACCATTCAAATAGACTGAAGAAGCAGAAAAGGCGTTTCAGGAGCTAGAGCAGCTCCTCACCACTCTACCAACCTTGGTAGCTCTAAACCCTAGTGAACCTCTACTGCTTTACATTTCGGGAACTGACGAGGTTGTCAGCATGGTCCTAGTTGCGGAGAGACCAGAACCGCTACAAGCTCAGGAATCGACCCCTCCGGGAGAGTCAGGAGGTTCATGAAGGTGAGTCTGGGTCCCAACTCCCAGGCTTGAGTCAACAAGGAGTTACTCTTGTTGAGCAAGAAGAGCCGGACCCCCCTGGGAGGGTCCAGGTCACTCCTAAAGAAGCTCCGGGTTCCTCCAACAAGGACCTGACGATCGCCGAAGAAGGTCTGGACCCCTCAGTGAGGGTCCGAGTCGATGAGGAGGAAGCTTTGGGCCCTTCCGGGAGGGTCCGGGCAATCAAACGCCCAGTGTACTTCATCGATGAAGTACTCCACGACGCTAAAACTCGGTAAGGACATAAACTGCTATACGCAGTTCTTATTGCTTCCCAAAAGCTCCAACATTATTTCCAAGCTCACAATATCTCAGTGGTGACTTCATATCCACTACGAGTGATTTTGCATAATCCCAACTCCACTGTGAACATTGCAAAGTGGGCCATAGAATTAGCCGAGTTTGACCTTGAATTTGTCCCAAGACAAGCAATCAAAAGTCAAGCATTGGCGGACTTTGTGGCGGAATGGACCCCCTCAACATCAAACCCTGGGGCCCTAGTGAGCAGAAGCCGGAACTCAAGGCTCCGGTCTTCACCGAGCCTCACTGGACTCTCTACTTCGACGGCTCCATGCAGAAGCAGGGGGTCGGAGCTGGAGTCCTTCTCCTCGCTCCGACCGGGGAGAAGGTTAAATACATGGTGCACCTTGACTTCAAGGCGACCAACAACATGGCGGAATATGAAGCACTCATTTATGGACTAAAGGTGGCACTATCATATGGTGTCAAGCAGTTGTTGGTCAAGGGAGATTTGCAGCTCATCATGAAACAGGTGAAGGGTGAATGCTCCTGCAACCATCCCCAACTAGCCGCCTATCTCCTTGAAGTCCAGAGGCTTCAGAAGGACTTCGAAGTCCTGGACCTCCACCATGTACAACGTCTCCATAACGCTGAAGCTGACGAACTCTTGACGAAAGCGTCAACCGGAGCTCCGGCTCCCGATGGAACATTCATCCGAAGGTTGTCTAAACCAATAGCTCAACCTGCCGAACAGAGCGAAGGGGGCAAGACCAGCACCTCAAAGCTGGCAGTCTCGATGGCCCTGTTACCATGACAGCCATCAAGGGTCGTAGGTGCTGCCAGAAGCTCTGAGAAACCCATCACGCAAGACTCGAATGCTGAAGCTAGCTCCAATGCATGGATCTCGGAGATTCAGAGCTACTTGAAAGACAACTTCCTTCCTGAAGATAATGTATCCGCTGACCGGATAGTCAGATAAGCTAAAAGATACACGCTGGTAGAAGGGGATATCTACCGGCGCGGTGGTAAAGGCGTCCTAATGCGGTGCATTACAAGGGAAGAAGGTTGCGAGATCCTCGTAGAAATCCATGGGGGCGAGTATGGGAACCATGCGTCTTCTCGCACGCTGGTCGGTAAAGCCTTTAGGCATGGCTTTTACTGGCCTACAGCGCTCCAGGATGCAACTGAGCTGGTGAAGAGATGTGAAGCATGCCAGTTTCATGCAAAACAAATTCACAAACTGGCCCAGCCTCTACAAATGATACCTCCTACATGGCCTTTTGCTGTGTGGGTGATGGATATCGTGGGACCTTTCCCAAGAGCCGTCAGAGGTTACAAGTTCCTGTACATCGCCATTGACAAATTCACCAAGTGGCCGAAAGCAACTCCAGTTGTGACAATAAACAAGCAATCAGCCATCAACTTCTTACAGTCCATCGTATGCAGATTTGGAGTCCCAAACAAAATCATAGCAGATAATGGGACCCAATTCACAAGCTCTGCATTCCAAGGATATTGCAAGGATCTCGACATTCAAGTCAGCTACGCTTCCGTAGCTCACTCGGCAAGTAATGGCCAAGCCGAGAGAGCAAAAGAAGAAATCCTAAAAGGTGAGTCTGTAGTTACACGCGATGTATGTTATATAGTCATTGTACAGAGTCGGGTAGCTCCTCCGGGAGAACAACCGGACCTTCTCTGGAAGGTCCGCAAAGTTCAGGCAACACATGTCACAGTCTCAAAACTAAAAGTATAGCTAGCTACCTTGGGTTAAACAAGAAACAAAACACACTTAGCCTGGTTCCGTACCCTAACGGTGTACTTGTTTCCCCTGTACCCCGGACCTATAATGAAAGACATCTTTGTGTGAAAACAGACTCCACGTGTATTTACTTTGTACAAGCTCATTATTTTTTATTTTTCTCTTTCTTGTCTATAACAAAGTTGTGCGATTCTCAAGAATTTTTTAGATCGACTAATTCATGTACAACTTGAGTCGCATTGTTAATTCCTCTGGGTTTTCATGTTGTTGAATGGCTCACTCGCCTGAATGTCGCTAGCCAATCTAGGTCCGGAGTGTGCTATTGACTTAGCCTGGTCTTGCACCCTAAGTACGCCACTCTACCTACACCCCGGCAGGCCAAAGTAAGGCGGGTCCTGAAAACAATTGGACTTGGAGAAAACAACTCAGTGCACTTGATTGTATGAAGAATTGTGCTCGACCCAAAAATTTCTTACGAGAATAGTAAGTCGCAACTGAGTTATAGATAGGAAACGAATTTTACTATTTTTCTTGGCTTCAGTGTGCAGGAAAAATAAAGATCTCATGATGGTGGTGAATTAAGCTGGAGCTATTAAAGCTCCGACATCCCCTAGATGGATTGTAGCCAATGTTTTAAACATTGTTACCTAGCATCGTTGGAGCTACTCAGCTCCAGCCATGGGGCTAGCCGTCAAAGTGAACAAAAGATGGTGGGAAGACTTCAGGGGACTAACTGTGGACGCTCTACGTGTTGATGGAGACCACTGCTGGAGCTACCAAGCTCCGACGATGGTCAAGGCCAGAGTCCTTAAGCTTCGACAATCTCAGGGAGCCTTCACTACCGAAGACTACGGACCTATGCTCTACAAGACTAAAGCATGCGAGTCTTCAGTTTAAAAATTAAATCAAAATATTCCATTCAAAATTTTCAAACTCCAAATTTGATTTCACTAGTGTGTTTCTCATGATTTAAATTTCATCCCTGCCATCCTCTTGGTACATGTTCACAATCAAATTGCGTACATCTACCAGGGGGCCAAGTGGGACAAAGGTGTTGAAGACAAAAAATGAAATTCATAAAAAACTTGGATTTCATTCATCTGGAGACAAGAGATTACAAAATTGGAGAAAAAGAAGAGAGGATACAAGTGGGAGCTACAAATAGATGGTCCTAGACCCTATGGAAGAATGAGGCGACCTTCTGGGCAACCTCAGAAATGTTGGCCTGGGCAGCTTCTCCCTCTCTGTCGATGGGGCCTTGGAGCACCGGGTCCAGGGGGAATTAGGGGTCCCAGCTTGTGTAGCACGACAGAACAAATTCGGCAACGCTCTTGGCCAGGGATTGTCCCTCGGTTTCCAGCTGGTCTGTAATGACATCACCCATCTTGGAGAGCTTGTTTCCTGCCGAACTCAGCACCTGCAACGCCTGGTTCAGCTCCGGTTTCGGATCATCCGGACGCACGGGACTAAAACCCATTGGCGTTAGTGCGTTGTTGGCTTTGCCCAGGAAGTCCCAAACTTGTTGGGACTCCGCAACCCTGCCACTTCGCATCTCCTCCATGGATCTTCTCGTCGCCGCAAGTTCCGAGTTCTCCCGAGCAAGACGCTCCACCTCTTTGGTGTTCTGCTAAATCCTTTCAGCAAGCTGCCTTTCGAGTTTACTGATCTCTTCCTCCCGGAGGTGGATCTCATTCGGGCGGTTAACCAGGTCCTTCTCTTGGCCCTGCACTTTCTTCTCCCTGGCAGCAACGTCAGTTTCCCTCCTGTGGAGTTCCTGTCCTCGCTGCCAGGCCTTCTTCTCCTGTTTCTTGCAGCGCTCATCCAATTTCTTGGTGCGCTCCTCGAGACTCTTGTCACCCAGAGTTAGCCTCTGAGTAAGTTCTCTTCCCTCTTCACGACGTCATCCTGCAGCTCCAGGAGTTTTTTCTCTTCATCCTCGAGCTTTCTCTCCCGCTCCTCAAGAGCCTCCCGACGCTTGACGAGACTGGCGTGGATGGCATTGAGCCTCTCTTGGCGATCATCCGCTGCGCTATTAGCTGCTTTGGCCTGTTCGTAGATGGCCCGGGACAGGTTGTCGAGGGATCGTGTCATGCTTTCCCTCTCATCTAGCAGCTTACCCCAATACTCCAGGCAGATTTTCTCCTTCCTCACCCACTCTTTGTCGTCAGCCAGCCTCGACTGCGCTAGCTTGGTCTCAAACTGGAGCCGGTTGAGCCACCTCCTAAGATTTTGACGCTCCTCCTCGAGAGCCTCGCTCTTGTGGTAAAAAGCCAGCAGAACCTGGCAAATACTGGAACAGGCGATGTCAATAGACAATGACAGAGGGATCGGGTCTGGACCTGCCGGGGTCATCTCTGCCGGTTCCAGCGGGTTCTTCGTGACAAAAATTGGGTCCCACTCTACAAGAGCGGTTCCCTGAGCTTCTGTGACACTAGGGTCGCCCTCCAAAATAGCCTCGACCGCCGTCGAAGAAGGTCCTGCTACAGAAGTTTCAACCTCCGGAGTTGGCTCCGAAGGTCCCATCGCCAGGTCATCAACAACTTGTCCCTCAAGCGAGGAGCCAACAACTTCATCTCGGCACCCTGGTTCAGGCGCGGGCACCTCCGGGACCACCATATATGAGGCATGCATTGAAGGTCCGGTCAGAGCTGAAGCTGTTTCCGGCTCCAACGCTAGTGCCTCCTCCACCGCCGACCCAGGCGCTGACGCCTCGACCATCATGGGCTCGAGCGCCGGCACCTCAGCAGCGATTGGCTCAGGCGCCGGAACTTCTGCAGCAACCGGCTCCACCGCTGGAACTTCCTCGATAACCGGCTCAGGCACCGGAACTTCATCAACCACCGACTCTACCGTCGGGGCATCATCAAACACCGGCTCCACCGCCGGGGCTCCAAAAACTTCTGGTTCTAAGACCGGAATTGCAGATGTCTCTAGTTTCGGGGCCGGAGCGACCACCATTTCAGTCCAAACCCGGATCTTCAACCTCCAGGACAGGTGTCACTGGTGCATCTTCATTCCCATGGTCTAGCGCTACCACGGGAGCTTCTGGGGATGAGTCAAGATCCAAGACTACGACAGCCAGCACCGGAGCTATCGCAGCCTCAGCCACTCCTTGGGGTGGCGCTGGGATTAGAGCCAGAGCCTCCACCTGCACAGCTTCAGATGTTGTGGCAGGAAAAGGAGCTTCAACTCCTCTCTTGGGTACCCTGTGGATGGAGGACGAAGACACTTAAAACACAATTACAATACAAAACAACCAATTGAGGTAAAAAACAAAAATTACCTCGTAAGGCTTCCGCACCAATTAACACGGAACCTCTTCTCCGGACGCTCAGGACTGGACCCTGGCGCCACTGGCATGTCTGCTCCAGAAGGTTCCCCGAAGCTTGCTGCAACCGTCGGCACTGCTTTGGTCGAGGTCCCCCTCGATCGGGAAGAACTTCCGGACCCAAAGCCTTCAGATGGTCCTGACACTGTAGCCACACGGCCAGAACTAGCACCCCGGGGAGATGCCGATGCTGGAGTGGATGCCGCCATTGAAGAACTCCCCCTCCGGGGAGAAGGAGCCACTGGGGAAGGAGCAGGCCTGACGGAACTCCCATCAGAGTGCTTCAGCTTCCTTTTTCGGCTCGAGGGCTCGGACAACTCTTTGCCTTTGCTCGCAATTTCAACTCTCTATTCTGGGACGGAAGGGGGACCACCCTCGAAAGCTCCGGAGATCACAAACCTGGTGGTCAAACGCCTCTCAATGACACCAAGGTCATCAAGCACTGGCATCTTCCGCCGGAGCTCCCTGTTGAACTCTGCCTCCATGTTCAGAGGGAGGAAAGCCACCGGTGGAGACAAGTAGTCGCCCTCGACGTCGATGCCGTGCTGGAACTTCTTGAGGTGAAGATCCAAGGTTGCGCCTTCCAGGTTGGACTTCAAACCGGTTTCGATCCGGTCATCGTCCATCACGCTGTTGAGGGCCCAAGCAAGCTTCTCCCTCTTCTTCAGTGGAGCCCACCTGTTGGCCAAGAAATTGCAAAATACCGCCTGAGGGGTCACCCCTCCTTCCACGCACTAGCGGATCCTGGTCAGAGCAGGTTTGAAGGCGTCTGACAACACTGGAACTTCACTCCAAGCTTCAGTGTTGATGTTGGGGAGGCCTGCGGGTAACTCCAGCCTCTCATGCTCCTCTGCCCTGATGACGATCCAATCCTTCTTCCAGTCGTCCCACTTGCCAGAAGGTAACAACCACAAGTACTTGTACGGGCACTTCTTGCGCTTCACAAAGTAATAGAAGCCAAGGTACTCGTCACTCTTGCCGGTGGTGTGGATGGTGAAGAAGGTGCAGAAGAGCTTGACGCAGGGAGGAATACCCACCCACATCTCGCAGAAGTGGACAAAGATCAACACCAAAAGAATGGAGTGGGGGCCAAGGTGGTACAGCTGCAGACCATAGAAGTCTAGCAGCATCAAGAAAAAAAAAGAAAAGGGTCAGTCCCACCATGGCGTACGCGGAGAAGTACACCATGTCGCCGGCGTGCTCCTTCTCGAATGGAAGCTTGCTGGCACGGACCTAATGGTTGAAGAAGTCACTGGACCACCCCATGAGTGCCCAAACGTTCTTCAAGTTGCCGTCAGTCTTATGTCAGCTCTCGCGAAGACCCAACTCCAACGCAGCACAAGCGGGGCTAGGGACGATAAGTAGGCGAAAGTTTGGAGGATTTAAGCGCAAGATTGAATGAAGGCGTAAAGAACCCCCAAACGGTGCACGCTTTCCTTCTTAAGTAAGCCCCCACAACGCTTGGATGGAAACCGCAGAGGAGCCGACGATACAAGTCAAAAACCTCACCCTGCCAATGACAAGGGGGCCCGGGGCCACCCCAACGATCAAGTCGAGGTTCTTACCCCAGGCGAACGGTTGTCATCATGAAAGGCGAGAAACCCGAAGGCGGCGGCTTGACAAGGTGCGCGAAACCGATACAATTTTCGTATTGGGAACCAGCGACCTTCAATTGCATGAGATCCGCACGCTAAGATCTCACCTGCCGCATCCAGGATATGCCACGTGGTGGTGGTTTAACTACGAACTGCTGCTAACAGCACATCTGAAGATCCTTGAAGACACGACACAAGAATCGAAGGATGGACCCACCTCCGACAAAACGACTCCATCCAAAAGGTCTCTCCTAGAGGTGGGCCCAGGGGGCCACTGTCGGTACCTTGCGTACCGTATACCCCTTGGGACTACAAAAAGACCAAAGGGACTTCACCTGTCCGAGTTGAAGACCTGCGAAGGCCCCACATTTCATACGAGACTGGACATGCCTTCCATCTACGGTTAGTCCCGGTACTACCACGTGTACACTGCAGCCGGACCTATATCCCTCACATGGGATAGCTCCGGGCTAAACACTTGTGCAGCACCCCCGGACCTAACCTCCGACAGAGGGAAGCTCCAGTATTGACACATGTACATCTACACCGGACCTACCCGTCCCAAACGAATAGCTCCGAAGCTGCCACATGTCCGAACCGCCGGACCTTCTACCTTGGCAATCAAGCTGGTGAACCCCCAACGGCTCGGACCTCCAAGGGGCAATCAAAAACATCAAGACCTGATTAATTGTCATTAATACCATATTAATGACACACGATCATCAGGCCCTTAATACTAGTAACGGCACTGTCAGGTCCCATTACCACGCTATTAAGGGTAATTAATCTCATTAATTATGTATTAAACATTAGTAACCGCTGGGGCCACATGTCGGGCCAGGGTCACGGTGTAACAACCAGTCCTTGAACTATAAAAGGACTGGTCGACGATACACAGGGAAGACATACACGCTCTGACACATACACAATCTTTGGGGTGAAGCTCTTAGACGCTCAATACAACAGCTACACATCCCGTGGAGTAGGGTATTACGCTTAGGCGGCCCGAACCACATAAATCCTTGTCTCCATTTGCATCTTCGAAATCTCTGCGCACCCAATACTGAACTATAAACTCCGCGAGCTAACAACGGTAGTATCGAGAGAATTGCCGGAAAAACACTATGACACTCTGCATTCCAAGGATATTGCAAAGACCTCGACATCCAAGTCAGCTACGCTTCCGTAGCTCACCCGGCAAGCAACGGCCAAGCTGAGAGAGCAAATGCAAAAATCCTAAAAGGACTCAAGATGCACACATTTGAGCGCCTGAAAAAACATGGAGCCAACTGGATTGAAGAGCTTCTGCCAACCTTGTGGGCAAACAGGACAACTCCAAACCGGTCAACTGGAGAGACACCCTTCTTCCTGGTGTACGAAGCTGAAGCAGTCCTTCCTCCAGAAATCACCTTGGGGTCACTCCGGGTCCAGACCTTCGATGAAGCCACGTAGGACCAGCTTCGGCGTGAAGACCTTGACCTCGTTGAAGATGGTAGGTGCCGAGCAGCTGTTCGGAATGCTCGATACCGCCAAGCACTCCGGCGCTATCACCAAAGGCATGTGCATAACCAACAGCTCGAGGAAGGTGATCTGGTGCTATGGAGAATACAAACTCGAGAAGGGTTGAACAAACTTTCCCCCAGCTGGGAAGGACCCTTTCGACTGATCAAAGTATCCCATCCTGGATGCGTTCGCTTGGCAACCGAGGATGGGACACCGCTCCCTAATCCTTGGAACATTGAGCACATTCGTAAGTTCTACGCTTAACATCATGGAGGTGAGTCTGTAGTTACATGTGATGTATGTTATAGCATCATTGTACAGAGTCGGGTAGCTCCTTGGGAGAACAGCCGAACCTTTCCCGGAAGGTCCGCAAAGTTCAGGCAACACTTGTCACAGTCTCAGAGCTAAAAGTGTAGCTAGCTACCTTGGGTCAAACGAGAAACGCAACACACTTAGCCTGGTTCTGTACCCTAAGAGTGTACTTGTTTCCCCTGTACCCCGAACCTATAATGAAAGACATCTGTAAGACCTATGTGTGCTGAATACATTGGCTTGTAGTGAATACACTTGCTTTGACGATAAAAGTTTTGAATATCACAAAACACCTTTTTATTAAGGTTCGACTAGTTTTGGTTACCTCCGGTGAGTTTGGTCTTTAGATCCGAGTTGATTTTTCTAAGCTTCGGCTTTTGGGTTTACTAGTTCCGACTAGTTTTGGTTAGCCCCGGCGCTAGGTTCTACTAGCTTTTGTTAGCTCCGGCTCAAGGTACGGGTTGCTCTGGCAAGGTCCAGAACTTGACCATAATGCTTCTGTTTTTTATTTGCAATGTTTTGTACTTCCTTTACGTCTCTGGAAAGATTGCTTAGTATTCATTTGCTAAGTTTTTGGTGCATTTTGGTTGATATGGATGATATCGTGTTACTGTGGTTTTGCAACATGCTTATGTGAGGTTCTCAAGTAAGGTGTTGTGTTCGGAACTAACTTGAGTCAAGTCGAGGGCTCGGGATCGCATGGATTGGTTGTTTATTCATGTGCAGGTGTTGCTTGAGTTCAAGACATGGCTGGTTACAGGATCCATTGGACTAGTCTCAGGGAGGAGATGAGGTTCCAACAACCAAATTCAGGTGGAATTGTGGTTGAGCTGATCAGGAGGTTGCGCAGCATGATTGAATCAAGAACCATGCATGTGAAGGTATCGTGGACGTCATTGGAAGATGTTTGAACGTGTGCAAGGAGTGCATGGACGTGGCTACATGGTTCCGATACGTGATGAAGAGATGTGGACGTAAAGAGTTGGTCAGAAAGCTCCAACCGACTAGGTTATGGACTTAGGCTATGGCTGAGTCGGGTTTGACTTAAATATGGAAAGATTTGAGTTGGTTATGATAGGATTTTGTGTGGGTCACGAATTTGAGTTGTTTAGGAATGTGGGATACTTTCCTAAGGTGTTTGGAAGTCTTAAGATTGCTTCTATCTGCATATAGAAGAATCCTAAGCAGTAATGGAAAGTTACGATTTATGAACAGAGTAGGATTAGGTTCCTGATTTGAGTTGAGTTGGCTTTCGAGCTGGTTATATAAGCAAGGGAGCCCAGAGATCGTGGTGCACGACTTTGGGGCTTTTACTCTTGTGTTATATTGAATAAAATTCATAGTTTGAAGGAACTTTTGTGCCTTGTTCGTCCGACTGTTTCAGACAAGTTTTACTCGTCGAGTTTCTGGACAGCACTACCTTTTGTCGGTGGTTTTATCATTACTCGAGTTTTACAGATCCAATTGACGTGATTCTTTTTGGGTTGTCTTCACAACTTGATTATCTATCATCTGTTAAAATTTCACGGTCATTGGATTTGTGTTTTTTGATCTACACGAGTTTCTTTGAAGCGTTCCAGAACTGTTTTTTCTCGAGTAGGGCAGATTGACCTTTGTTTGATCTTTCAATCATAACTTGAGTTTTTCTCGACGGATTTGAGTGATTCTTGTTGTGTTGTATTCGTGACTTGATTCTCTCTGATATATATCACTTTTGTCACGGTGAAACACGTTAGTCTCAAACACGATTTCTTTAACAGATCATTTTTCTGCCGAAGGGGTTGGAGTTTAATTGTTTCCGCTGCGTAAGATTTTTAAATGTACCATTCACCCCCCCTCTGGTAGCTTTTCACGTGCTCTTTGATCCTACAATAGGTATCAGAGCCACAGTGCTCTAATCTTTGTGATTTGCACGTGTTTTTGACTAATCATCACGGAGAAGTACTCCGCTAAACCTTGTGTGTTTGCTGGTATTGATTTTCGGGTTTGGATGGCACGCATGGAGGCTTTCATCCAGGCACAAGACTTTGCAATATGGGAGAAGGTATAAAAGCCTTACGAAGTGCCATCAAACGATCAAGTTACAGCTACAAATCTGAGAGATGTCGACAACAACAACAAGACTCGGAACTTGATCATACAAGGATTAACACAAAGCGACTTCGACCGTGTTGCACACCTCCGATCTGCATACGATGTGTGGAAGGCACTTTGTGACTACCATGAATGATCCAACACGATCAAAGAGGTAAGGCAAGACATGTTCAAGAAATAATACATGCGCTTCGAAATGCAACTCAGTGAGTCTATTGATGACCTTTTTGCTCGCTTTAATAAGATTCTCAGCAACTTGCGTAGTGTCAATGTTAATTTTTCAGATGCTGAAAATGCTAGGCAATTGCTAAGTGCATTAGATATGTCAATTTGGGAGATGAAAGTCACATCTATTCATTAATCTACTGTCATGAGTTCACTTACTTTAGATGTGCTATATTCCAAGTTAAAAACTCATGAAATTGACATAATCTCACATAAGAACCCCAACAAGTCTATTGCTTTTGTTTCTCAACGTGACATGCCTAGCTCCGGTCAAACTTCATCTTGTGGTACACTTGCTTTGTTGTCCTCTCTAACCCTTGAACAGATTGAGGAGTTTCCAGAGGAGGAGCTGGCACTTCTCTCTATGAAGTTCTCAAAAGCATTGCAAAATGTGAGAACTAGAAGGAGAGGAAGCTCCGGACCTCAACGATGCTTTGAATGTGGTAAGACAGGACATTTTCGTTCAGATTGCCCTAACCTTTCAGGTCCTACTTCCCGGGATGAAAGAAAACAAGAACGAAGCACTCCTCCACAAAAGATACGAAGAAAAAGAAGGGTTTTACAGGACATCAATTGGTGAGCAGTTTTGTCTCAGCACTCCAGGAACTTGGCGCAAGCGACGTAGACATTGGAAGTGATGAAGATGAAGATGATGTTGACCTGGCCAACATATGCTTCATGGCGGGCAAAACAAAATCAAGATCAAGTCAGGAGGATGCAGAACACAACAGTGATGAAGATGAGGTATGTTCTACATGTAATGAAATGTGTGATGCTATTTCTCGTGCAACTGTTATTATCAAGAAAAAGGACAAAAAACTTAGGGATAATGCTACTAAAATTGAATCACTAGAATCTGAAATCAATCAGTTAAAATCTCTAATTCCTAGTGATGATGCATGTCCCTCTTGTGACTTGATCTATGAAAAATTGTCCTCCCTAAGAAGTGCACATTCCTCCACACTTGATAAACTTGAACTTGAAATTGAAAAGAACAAAAAGTTTGCTGAACTTAATATTGGAAACTTAAAAGATGCTAGCTATTCTACAATTGATTTGCATTGTTCTACTTGTGATGATCTTGATAAGAAACTACAGGATGCTATGAATGAAATTTCTATATTGAACAATGCTTTACGTTCTCATGAAGTTAAATTTTGTTCCAACTGCAAACTAAAAGGAAAAAATTCATGTCCAAATTGCCTTGATCTGTCCAATAAACTTGATGACATGCATAGGACACTAGATCGGTTTTGTAATGGGGATAAGAACCTAAACTTGCTGCTGAATTCATCCAAGTCTTGCAATTATAAAACTGGTTTAGGTTTTGATTCTCATGCTCATGCTCATGCTAAGCCACATCCACCTAAAATTGTAAAGTCATTAGGAATTGGTTTGATTCAAACAGTTCCTAAACAAAAAGAAGTGGTTTTCAAATCTGCAGGAGTATTGTCTCATTCGGTTTCAAATAAAAATGTTGTTTGCTCATCTAGACATGAACACAAAGTTAAATTTCATTGTAACTACTATGGTAAAGATGGTCATGTCATAGATTTTTGTTATAGACTAGCTAAACAACAGAAAACGGAAAGAATGGTTGCTAGATCTTATTACTTTCATGCAAAATTTGCAGCACATATTGAACCGAATGTACAACCTGCTGTTTTGAGTCAAAAACATTCAAAGTTTACCTCCGGACCTTCTGTTTTTGCCTCTGGAGCTACTGATTTTTGTGCTACACAAGTAACACCTTATAGGTCAGTAGTTAAGAATAAAAAATCTCAAACTTTGACTCATAAACCTGCTGTTTTGTCTCAGCTTTCATGTATTTTTCCTGCTGCACGTCGCGTGACTCAGTACTGGATTCCTAAATCCTTTTGACTAACCCCAGTATTGAGTCATCGACGTATTGTGCTTCTATGTAGGTTACACGTTTAAGGAAGGAGAACATTTGGATTGTGGATTCAGGTTGCTCACGCCACATGACCGGTAACAAAGATTGGTTCTTCTCCTTCTCTTTTGTGTCACGTGTAGAGAATGTTACTTTTGCTGATAATTCTTCAACTCCTATAGTTGCTAAGGGTTCGGTTAGAGTAAATGATCACTACACTTTGAAGGATGTAGCACTTGTCAAAATTTTGAAATACAACTTGCTTTCTATTTCACAATTGCTAGATGAAAATCTGGAAATTATTTTCAATAAAAACTGCTGCAAAGTTGTAAGTTCAAATAGTGAGCTTATTTTTAACATGTCTCGGTTTGGAAGAGTTTTTAAAGCTGATTTTGATATGTCTTTCTCTAAGCATAGGTGTCTAGTTGCTAATGATTCAAAGGACTTATATTTTTGGCATCGTAGACTTGGTCACGTAGGCTTTGATCATCTAACACGTGTTAGTGCTCTTGATCGCATACGTGGGCTGCCTAAGATTAAAGGGGACAAAGAAATTGTGTGCTCTTCTTGTAGACATGCTAAGATGGTTGCAGGTTCACATACTCCTCTCACAATGATCATGACAACTGAACCAAGTTAACTTTTGCATCTTGACACCGTAGGAACTTCACGTGTTCAATCCTTCGGAGGTAAATGGTATGTACTTGTGATTGTTGATGATTATTCTAGATACTCTTGGTTTTACTTTATGGCGTCTAAAAATGAAGTTTTTAGTCACTTTAGAACTTTATTTCTTAGATTATCAATTGATTACCCAGGATCTTTAAAAGCAATTAGAAGTGATAATGGAGCTGAATTTAAAAAACAATCTTTTGATCACTTTTGTGCTGAAAATAGAATAGATCATCAATTTTCTTCACCATATGTACCTCAACAAAATGGTGTTGTAGAAAGAAAGAACATAACCTTAGTTGAGATGGCTAGGACTATGCTTGATGAATATCAAACTCCTAGGAAATTTTGGGCTGATGCATTAGCAACCGCTTGTTATGTCTCAAATCATGTTTTCTTGCATGCTAAGCTAGTTAAAACACCATATGAGCTCCGGTTTGGACATAGGCCTAGTGTTACGCACTTTCGGGTCTTTGGTTGCAAATGCTTTGTTAAGAAACATGACAATTTTGATAAATTTGAACCTTGATCCATTGATGGCATGTTTCTTGGTTATCCATCTCATACTAGAGGCTACCGTGTGCTTTTAATTGACACTAACAAAATTATGGAGACTTGTGAAGTGTCTTTTGATGAAGCTAGCCCAGGTACTAGCTCAAACATTGCAGGTCCAGATCCATATCCGCAGGGGGGGGGCATTTTCGTTGAAGATGAGGAAGAAATGGAGCTGCTGCCCGAAAATTCAGCAGCTAAAGACTTTGGTTTAGCTCCGGATGTTAATTCTCAACCAGCACCGACAACCATCAATGCTGATTCAAATCATCCTCAAGTCACAAGCTCATCGATTTATGATGAACATGAAGAAGAAGAAGCTTGTGAGACATCTGTTCCCCTACGGTTTTACAATGATCACCCCCCACAACAGATGATTGGAAGCTTGCACGAACGAGTCACACGGTCCAGGGCTGCAAATCAAGCAAACAAAGGAGGGTACCTTTGTACATCAAACGAAGTATACAAAAGATCTCCTAAGGCGCTTCAACATGGACAAAAGCAAGCCTCTTCGGACACCAATGGGAACAGCAACAACACTTGAACTTGTTGAAGATGGTGAACCCGTGGATCAAAAAGAATATAGAAGCATGATCGGATCACTTTTGTACCTCACGACATCAAGACCAGACATACAATTCAACGTATCTCTTTGTGCACGGTTTCAAGCCTCCCCACGTGCTTCACATCATCAATCCGTCAAAAGGATTCTCAGGTACTTACATGGAACTCAAAAATTTGGAATTTTTCTTCCTTCTTCCTCAACCGTTACTTTGAAAGCTTTTTTGGATGCTGATTTTGGGGGTTGTAGGATTGATAGGAAAAGTACTTCTGGTGCTTGTCATTTTCTTGGTAATTCTCTTGTTGCTTGGTCCTCTAGAAAACAAAATTCAG
The DNA here is from genome assembly GCA_036927565.1 of Tuctoria greenei. Classification (NCBI taxonomy): domain Eukaryota; kingdom Viridiplantae; phylum Streptophyta; class Magnoliopsida; order Poales; family Poaceae; genus Tuctoria; species Tuctoria greenei. Next base: position 126,024,113 of record JAYESD010000006.1, read on the forward strand.
TTGCACAATCCACAGCCAAATCTGAATATGTAGCTGCTGCTAGTGCTTGCTCACAAATTCTTTGGATTGTTCAAACACTTAAGGACTATGCGGTTGATCTAGATACTGTTCCACTGTTATGTGATAACACTAGTGCCATTTGCATTGCTAAAAACCCCGTGCAACATTCTAGAACTAAGCACATTGACATTAGGTATCACTTTCTCCGAGATAATGTTGAAAAAGGAAACATTGTGCTTCACCATGTAGATACCGAACAACAATTGGCTGACATTTCTACAAAACATTTGGATTTCACTTGTTTTTGTTTCATTCGTAGTGAAATAGGGGTTATGCATCCTCATGACTTAAATTGAGGGGGGGGGGTTTGAAACTTGGGAAGTCTATGTGTGAATCTGAAATTAAAATAATATGAGCATAGTATTTCATACATATATGACTTTGTGATTCCTTTTACATGCTGAAAGTTCTTACTACATTACTCGTGTTATAGATTTTGTAATTTTTGACATGCTAGTAATTGGAATAATTACTTACAGTAAAACTGGTCATGGTCGAACTTTCTTGCTGTTTTGAACTTGTTACATGTTCACAAGTGCTTTTAATCATTAAGAATTAATCAAGTAATCAACTCAAATTTTGAGTTTTTATGAACAAATATAAATTGAGAAAAGATCAAGAGAATATGCATGCATCGCACTTCTTCTTTTGAGATGGCTTATCATTGCACTTAGATATGAACTTGGAAGAAGTTGTGTATGACTAAAACCATGTCCTTAAGCTTCTGATTGTCAAATGACATAGACTTGGCTTGGTTGGTTAGAATAAGGCAGATGCGCATATAATCTCTTGCAAATATCATATGATCTAAATTTATGCTTTGAAAAATAATAAAATGCAGCAACTAGTGTCATGCTTTCAAGTAATGAAATAGTTAAGTTTGTGAGATAATGACTTGCTTAAATTGAAAATTACATATGATCTCTAGCATGGCTTACACTACTTTATGTATCTCATTGATGTGATAATGTAAGGTACTTGATAGAATGACTTGGATGAGCTTTGTTTATATGTATATGTTATAATATGCTCATAACAACTAAAGGGGGAGAGATAATTTGTTTATATGCTCATGACTTGCTGAATACATTATCAAAGGGGGAGAGATAAGAATGAAGATAAAGAGAATATGTGCATAAGTAGAGATAATATGGGATAATTTTTGGTTTTTAGATTTTCTTCTCATTTTACTTTTGATTTACAAAGGGGGAGAAATTGCCTTCAGAACTTTTATGTGAATAAGCCAATGTTCGGATTTTAAATGGTGTTGCCAATGCATTCGTCAAGGGGGAGATTGTAAGACCTATGTGTGCTGAATACATTGGCTTGTAGTGAATACACTTGCTTTGACGATAAAAGTTTTGAATATCACCAAAACACCTTTTTATTAAGGTCCGACTAGTTTTGGTTAGCTCCGGTGAGTTTGGTCTTTAGCTCCGAGTTGATTTTTCTAAGCTCCGGCTTTTGGGTTTACTAGTTCTGACTAGTTCTGGTTAGCCCCGGCGCTAGGTTCTACTAGCTTTTGTTAGCTCCAGCTCAAGGTCCGGGTTGCTCTGGCAAGGTCCGGAACTTGACCACAATGCTTCTGTTTTTCATTTGCAATGTTTCGTACTTTCTTTACATCTCTGGAAAGATTGCTTAGTATCCATTTGCTAAGTTTTTGGTGCGTTTTGGTTGATATGTATGATATCGTGTTACTGTGGTTTTGCAACATGCTTATGTGAGGTTCTCACGTAAGGTGTTGTGTTTGGAACTAACTTGAGTCAAGTCGAGGACTTGGGCTCGTATGGATTGGTTGTTTATTCATGTGCAGGTGTTGCTTGAGTTCAAGACATGGCTGGTGACGGGATCCATTGGACTAGTCTTAGGGAGGAGATGAGGTTCCAACAACCAAATTCAGGAGGAATTGTGGTTGAGCTGACCAGGAGGTTGCGCAACATGATTGAATCAAGAACAATGCATGTGAAGGTATCGTGGACGTCATTGGAAGATGTTTGCACGTGTGCAAGGAGTGCATGGACGTGGATACATGGTTCCGAGACGTGATGAAGAGATGTGGACGTAAAGAGTTGGTCGGAAAGGTCCAACCGACTAGGTTATAGACTTAGGCTATGGCTGAGTCGGGTTTGACTTAAATATGGAAAGATTTGAGTTGGTTATGATAGGATTTTGTGTGGGTCACGAATTTGAGTTGTTTAAGAATGTGGGATACGTTCCTAAGGTGTTTGGAAGTATTAATATTGCTTCTATCTGCGTATAGAAGAATCCTAAGCAGTTATGGAAAGTTACGATTCGTGAACAGAGTAGGATTAGGTTCCTGATTTGAGTTGAGTTGGCTTTCAAGCTGGTTATATAAGCAAGGGAGCCCAGAGCTCGTGGTGCACGACTTTGGGGCTGTTCCTCTTGTGTTCTATTGAATAAAATTCGTAGTTTGAAGGAACTTTTGTGCCTTGTTCGTCCGACTTGTTCCAGACAAGTTTTACTCATCGAGTTTCTGGACAGCACTACCTTTTGTCGGTGGTTTTATCATATCTCGAGTTTTACAGATCCAATTGACGTGATTCTTTTAGTGTTGTCTTCACAACTTGATTATCTATCATTTGTCAAAATTTCACGGTCATTGTATTTTTGGTTTTTGATATACACGAGTTTCTTTGCAGCGTTCCAGAACTGTTTTTTCTCGAGTAGGGAAGATTGACCTTTGTTTGATCTTTCAATCATAACTTGAGTTTTTCTCAACGGATTTGAGTGATTCTTGTTGTGTTGTCTTCGTGACTTGATTCTCTCTGATATATATCACTTTTGTCACGGTGAAACACATTTAGATTATTCTCACACACGATTTTTTTAACAGATCATTTTTCTGCCGAAGGGGTTGGAGTTTAATTGTTTCCGCTACGTAAGATTTTTAAATCTACCATTCACCCCCCCTCTGGTAGCTTTTCACGTGCTCTTCGATCCTACAACATCATTATGTGAAAACAGACTCCACGTGCATTTATTTTATACATGCTCAATATTTTTTATTTTTCTCTTTCTTGTCTATAACAAAGTTGTGCAATTCTTAAGAAACTTTAGCTCGAGCAATTCATGTATAATTCAAGTTGCATTGTTAATTCTTCCGGGTCTAAACATTGTTGAATGGACTACTCGCCTGAATGCCGCCATACCAATCTAGGTCCGTAGTGTGCTATCGACTTAGCCTTGTCCTGCACCCTAAGTACGCCACTCTACCTACACCCCGACAGGCCGATGTAAGGAAAGTCCAGAAACAATCGGACCTGGAGAAAACAAGCCAATGCACTTGATTGTATATAGAATTGCGTTCGACCTAAAAATTTCTTTCGGGAATAGTAAGCCGCAATTGAGTTGTAGATAGGAAATGAATTTTACTGTTTTTCGTGACTTCATTGTGCAGGAAAAATAAAGATCTCATGATGATGGTGGATGAAGTCGGAGCTATAAAAGCTCTGACACCCCCTAATGGGGCCAGTCGTCAAAGTGAAGAAAAGATGGTGGGAAGACTCCCCAGTGGGGTCAGCTGTCGACGATACAGTTTAAAAACTTCACCCTGCCAATGACAAGGGGGCCTGGGGCCACCCTGATGATCAAGTCAAGGTCCTTACCCCAGGCGAACAATTGTCATCATGAGAGGTGGGAAGCCCGAGGGCGGCGGCCTGACAGGGCGCGCGGAACAGATACGGTTTTTGTATCAGTAACCGGCGACCTTCAATTGCATGAGATCCGCACGCTCAGATCTCACCTGCTGCATCCTAGATATGCCATGCGGCGATGGTTTTACTGCAAACTACCGCCAACTGCACATCCAAAGACCCTTGAAGACATGGTTCAAAAACCAAAAGATGGACCCACCTCAGGCAGAATGACTTCATCCAAAAGGTCTCTCCCAGAGGTGGGCCCAGGGGGCCACTGTCAGTACCCTGTGTATCGGATACCCTTTGGGACTGCAAAGAGCTCAAATGAACTCCACTAGATTTAGTTGAAGACCTCCAAAGGCCCCACGTGTCATACGGAACCGGACCTGCCTCCCTTCTATGGTTAGTCCCAGTGCCACCACGTGTATCGTTAAACCGGAGCTACATTCCACACATGGGAAAGCTCTGGACTAGATACCCATGTGGCACCCCGGGACCTAAACCCCGACAGAGGGAAGCTCCGGTACCGACACGTGTACAACAACACCGGACTTACTCGTCCAAGACAGTAAGCTCCGGAGCTGCCACGCGTCCAACCACCGGACCTTCAACCTCAACAATCACAGTGATGGACCTCCAACGGCTCGGACCTTCAGGGAATATTAAATATCTCAAGACCCGATTAAGTGTCATTAATGCTATCTCAATGACACACAATCGGAAGGCCCTTAATATCAGTAACGCCACTGTCAAAGCGCGTTACCACACTATTAAGGGTAATTAAGCTCATTAATTGTGTATTAAGCATCAGTAACTGTCAGGGCCACATCTCGGGCCAGGCTAACAATGTAACGACTAGTCCTTGAACTACGAAAGGATTGGTCGAGCGGTACACAGGAGAGGAAAACACACACTTCCAGACAAACACCCACAAGCACTCAGACACTCAATACAACAACAACCCACACCCGTGGAGTAGGGTATTAAGCTCAGGCGGCCCGAACCACATAAATCCTCGTGTCAACTCATCATCTTGTTCTGAATCTCTACGCCCACAACCGAACTACCAACTCCGCGGGCTGCCAATGGTAGTACTGGGAGAATTGCCGGAATCACACTCCGACATTGATAAAAACAATTGACTCCTTGTTATTCTTGAGGTTCTAGCATTCTGCTTTTCACCTCAAGAGTATCCAAGGCCATCCTTGATATTAGGAGCTCTAGTAACCGAGTATGCACTTCGTGCATACTTGATTTTTTACTTATCAAAAATGCCACCTTTGGTTGAATAATTACTTTGTGCCACTTTAAGCTCATTTTTCAAGTCAAGAACCAAATTAGCACAATTACAAGTTTTAAGTGGAATAGACTCAATATTTGAAGAAGGTGAGCTCTTAGAAGATGAGAAGGAAGCACTTTGCTTGAGTGATTCAACTTGTACTTGAAGGTCCTTGTTAACTTTTGTCAAGTTAACAAGCTCATCCTTAAGTACAACATTCAAATCGTTTAGATTTGAGCAAGTTTCCTTGCTCAAAGCTAGCTCACGCTCAAGTACTTCTCTCTTTTCCTTTTCTAGCTCGAGAGCTTCCTCAACCTCAAAGTATCTCTCCTTTTGAAGGACGAGCATATCTTCTTGTCGGTTGATAAGATCTTCCTTCTCAAATATTTTCATACATTAGTATTTTCATTTTAGCTAATGCAGTTTTACTTAAGCTTTTGAACATATGTTCATTTTCATCACTACTATCAAATTCATCATCAGAGTAACTAAGCGAGGGAGGTGTGAGTCGAATCTTTTTCTTGCCTTCCTTAGCCATGAGGCAAGTATGATTACGAGTCTCCTGTCCTATCATGTTCGGGAAGAGCATAGACTTCTTGGTAGGCTTCATGATGGCAATGGTAGCCATCTCTTCTTCTTCATCAGAGGAGGACTCGTCGTTGGAGTCCCACTCTTTGCTGATGTGTGCTTGATGATCTTCTCTCCTTTTCTTGAATATTTTCCTCTCTTGAGGCTTCACTTCTTTCTTCTTCTTTTTTTCTTCATATGGGCAATTAACTATGAAGTGCCCATATTCATCATAGTTGTAGCATGAGAGTCTAGATCTGGACTTTCATTTTTTTATTCTTATCGTCACTGGAATTGTTGTCTTTTTGTCTCCTCATCATCCTCTTAAATTTCTTCATGAACAGGACCATTTCTTCTTCATCCATGTCGGTGCTTATGTCATCGCTATCTTCATCCTCTTGCACCTTGTGGACTTTCTTGTTATTTAGGTTGCTGGCCACCTTGAGAGCTACCCCTTTATTCCTTGATGAAGTCAGCTCGGCAAGGTCCTTCACATATTTTGCTTCCTTCTCCATCATCTCGTGGTTGATGATTTTTCCCAATAGTTCATCTGGAGTCATTTTATGGAACCCCGGAGTTTCTCGGATCATCGAGCATATGGTGACATTTCGGGGCATGAATGCCCTTATCATCCTCTTGGCGACTTCATGATCGGTCCATTTCTTACTTCCATAGGCCTGAATCTTATTGATAATTGCCTTTATTCGATTGTACATATCTTGGGGTGATTCGCCCTCCTAAATAGCAAACCTCCTTAATTCCCCTTCAAGCATTTCAATTTTTGCTTCACGAACTGAGCGATTTCCTTCATGTGCATTCTTGAGTGTATCCCATATTTCCTTGGCACTTTCCAGTCCATCAAGCTGGTGAACTCTTCCCGACTCAAGGATGAAGTGATTACCGCAACGGCTTGCGTGTTGCGGTGAATTTCTTGCTCTTGCTCTGGAGTGAGTTCATCATCAGTATCCGGGATATCTGCACCTGTACACACAACATGCCAAAGACTGGGGTTTAAGGAGATAAGATGTATTTTCATGTTATGCTTCCATATTGTATAATCATTTCTGTCAAAATGTGGAGGTCTCCCCGTAGGAATTGAAAGATAATGATTGTTAGAATTAAGACGATCATAATTATAAGGATATCAGGAGTAGTCTTGACGACCACTCCCCGTCGGCTCCTCGTCTTCTTCCTTGCCCTTTTTTGCTTAGGAGTTTCTTCCTTAGAAGCGCCTTGAGTTGACGCACTTCTTCTTCATCGTGTTTGTTCTCCTTGAGTATATCGAATGCCTTTGTGTCATATTCATCTTTGGTGTTGGGCACCTTTGGGATCTCATTGTTCTTCTTTGAGGCCATTTGATCTCTCCGAGAGGTGAGTCTCGTAGATGGAGAGGCTGCTCTGATACCAATTAAATGTGGCCTAAAGGGGGGGGGGTGAATAGGCTTTTGAAATTTTTCCTGAAACACTTAGCAAAACTATTAAAACCAGGAAGGCCGGACTAGTCCAGTATGAGTAAGATTTAGTCTAGTGTATGTAACCACAACTGTCAAATTAAGATCTATTATATGTTTCCTTTGAATCTCTCGTAGCGAAAGGTAGTAGAATGTACTAACAACTCTAGCAAGTGTTAACGATGAATGATTTGCATGTGGAATACTAGATTAACACAAAGTGTAAGTATGCTCAAGTCTATGCCCTAAATAGTGATGATAATACAAAGTATGGATCAAGAGCACATGAGACAAGTGATTTTTACCGAGGTTCAATCTCACCAAAGAGATCTACTCCTCATTGAGGAAGCCCGCAAAGAGCTGGGTCTCTTCAAACACTTTTCCCTCATCAAGTCACGACACATGGCCGACTTGATTCCACTATCACAGGTAATCACCAAGTTGGTGGGGCAACCTCACATGTTGAGGGCCCCCCACAAGATTACAAACGAAAATAGAGATCAACACACTCAAATAATTACACAATAATTAGCAGGATTGTGTGAGAAATCAAACCTAAGAGCTCAATGTTGATAAGATCCTCACTCTCCCTTTCCCAATTGCCAACTCCCAAAGATTTGACTCTTAGGACCTTAGAATGTGTGGAGAGGAGTGTTTTTGTGCTCTTGGATGCAGTGGCGGCACTAGGGTTCTTAGATGTATGTTATGGGGTCGTGGATCACCTATTTATAGACATTTAGAAAAGTTACTATTTGGATCCCGACCATTGGACTAGTCCATTATGGACTGGCCATTGTGCTGAGTGATTTATGCATGGAGAAGTGCAGCACACTAAGAAACCCTAACTTTTGTGAGTGTACCGGACTAGTCCGTTATGGACTGGACTAGTCCGTTTTTGTCTAGAAAGGATATCGGACTAGTCCTCTCTACCACCGGACAAGTCCTCTTTTGGAACTGTTAGAAAATGGACTAGTCCTCTAGGAGTTACTGTGATAGAACAGACTAGTCCTCTGTGAAAACAGACTAGTCCTATTGTGATACTGTTTTGAGACCGGACTAGTCCAATCTGGGGCCAAACTACTCCTTTGTTCCAGCAACTTGAATTGAGTTATAGCCCTAATTCTTTCCGCAACAACTTGAGATTTGGGGGTGTGTCTCTCACACACACCCTATACATTTAGGACTACTTTTGCATCTTTTCTTCACTTGTTTTCCACATTTTCTTGATCCTCATCTTTTCACCTTTTTGCACCTTTTGTTCACTTGTGCTCTTCCCTTTCTTGAAATTCACTTTTCTTCTTTTTGTATCTTTAGTTCAATTCTCCAAAACCTGCTCTCATATCAACAAACTTGATTAGAATCTCACTTGTTTGTCTTCAATCATCCAAAACCCACAAGGGTGTGCCTAGATGCACTTTCACTTGCTCCATTTGCTGTTCTAATTTTCAACCACCCATGAATAGGAGAAGGCATAAGCCCCGTAATGACTTATGATGGGTGAAGTACCATGCCAATCTTTTCAATACTAGGTAAAGTATTTTGTTGTGCACATGGTACTTTTGAAAAAATAGAACATTGTAGCAACTCCTGATTATCAACCTAAAGTCTTGACTTTGTTCGGGACGAGCAAAGGGTAAGCTTGGGGGAGTTTGTTTACGGCTGTTATATACCAATTTCACCCATCAATATAACTCAATTATGTGAAGGAAATATCATTTCTTGCACACATCACCTTTCTATTTAACCTATTTCCACTTGTGCTTGAAGAAATAGTGCATGCAAATATTTATTGCAGGAAATGAGGTAAAGTAGGGGGAGCAATTGATGAGTAGGTTTAGGCCCGATCTTCCGAAAGGTATGTCGATTGGGGTGGAGAACTCGACGTTGATGATCCGCGGCACTCGAGCGGTTCGAGTACCCCTGCAATCACTACACCACGGCTCCGTTGGTTATCAACCGTGCTGCACACGCTTGACCTCGCCAAGAAGGCTAATCCCTGCAAGTGCAATCGAGAACACGAGCAAGAATGTAGAAGAAGCAATCTGAAATTGCTGAATTGGGGTTTCACAAACCGAAAAACGGCGATATTATTGATCTAAGCAAAACCCACCGAATATGACCGGCGGCTGCAGTATTTATAGGCTAGGGTTCGACCAAAACACGATTAGACGCGTCCCTAATGGACTCTTACGGGATACAAGGCCCAAAGGCCCGATTTGGTGGCGCAGCACCGGACAGAAATCTGGACTCGACTTGTTTCGACGATTCCCAATGACTCCGAAGGAATTTTAATGTGGGACCAGAACCATTGGAAAGTTTATCTTCTCCTCTTTCCGTGCATATGTAGAACGTCGAAAACGGAGTCCGTATGCCTCCTGGGCGTCTGTTTTAAGGTGGACTGCTCCTGGACTCCGAGTTGAACTCGAGTCCGAGTTGTAAACTATTTCCATCTACTTGTGGACGTCCCAGGTGGTTGTCCACGCTCCCAAGGCCTCCTTCCTTCACTTGTTGTTCTTCTCCATTATTCCTAATAACAATTAAATCATCACATAGCAATCTATTCTCAAACTCACATGCAAAAGAAGTTAAGAACGAATTCACCTGCTGATTTAATAACCGTGCCCGTGCTCTTGTGATTGGTCCTTGCAGTTCAATGCGCGTCTCTGCTGTTGTGATGTCCTCATCAGCAATCCTATAAAATATCATCCCAGCCAATCAAGCCCTGACATGTGGCATCACATGGATCAAATGGCCATCAAATAGAAGTATCTGAGGCCATCCAACGGTGTCTTGCCCATATCAGTCAATGGGACCCACCTGGACGTCACCCCAAGAAAGGACACTGGAATTGATCCAACTTTCTGTTCGGCCAACTAGGGGGTTCGGCCAAAGCCTTCCTCGCACCAAACTTGATCAGCTTCCACGTGTCGACTCCCTATGGTGCCCTGATCACGATGAAAACTGATTCGCCCGCCTTTGGTGGCGGGAACCTACCCTTCTCCAGCTATAAATAGGACTCCCTACCCTCACTTCACACACACACACCACTTGAGTATTCATTCTATTGTATCCACTACCCTCCATAGGTTTAGAGGAGTTTAAGCTGTAGAGAGGAGAGCCTCTAGTCCATAGTCCAAGTAGGAAAGAAGTAGAAGGAGTCTCTTCACAATTGGGAAAGGTATGGTTCTCATATTCCTATTTGTATTTGTGACTTTGTTCTTAATAAAGATATTATCTTTAGTCTTCTTTTATTCATATACTTGGATGAAGTGTGTCTTGTTTGATTGTGGATCCCATGTATGTGCTAGGAGTAGTAATTATGATTATGCTATACCTCCCTCATTATATCATCACAAACACTACAAAACCCCACTATAGTCTAATTAGTTATGACATGATCATGTTAATATGAATGACTTATGTTGTGTTTCAACATTTGTTCAATGATGTTTAGGATAGTCAATGCCTTAGGATGGCTTGTGCTGCAGCTCTTAAGGTATTTAATTAATATGCCAGCACGGTGCTAGGATAGTTAAGTAGCGTCGGAAGTCTCGTAGGCCCACAGATTGAAGAGGTAGACAGTAGGTGGTGACAGCGCTATCTGTCCTTGTAATCCTCCACGTTCGGCTATGCCACAGGATCTTTGCGGGAGTCGTCCTAGTATTGCTAGGGGTAAAATCATGCCCGATGTAATGATCAACTTAGCATGAGAATTCACCATTGATATGATCATTAGTATCTAACTTAGGCTATGTATATGTATACTAGAAGCATAGTAGGAGTATCTACCAAACTCTTAACCTAATCCCTCTTGGCCCCTTTTTGTCTCCCTTGGGATATAATGCTCTTGTGTGTGTCACACTACCTCACTTATCTATTACCCATCCTTACTAGAACCCTACCTAGACCAACCTATCCCCTCCATTTGATGATTGCTATGCTTCCACCTTACCTTCCTTTGGGAGAATATAAATGACACCCTTGGAATACTCTTTTAAAGGGAAATGCTACATCGATAGTTTTCGTGCGCTTGCCGATGTTTATTTGTGATGTAAGAAACCTCAACATCCGTGTTGGGACAAACTAGTATGTTTTGTGAGGGAGTTTGGATGCAGGAACTAAGTCGTGGTAGGCTGTACTAGTCCATCTTGGGGGTGGACTAGTCGGCTTGGACCAAACATGTCTTTTTTTACCCATAACAAAAAAGTTTTGAGTGAGATCGGACTAGTCCGTTGTTGGATGGAATAATCCGTGGTGTTGTGACCATTTGAATTCAAAAGGGGGCGTGTAATTTAGTTGTTGAGCGTTGTGACATCAAGTGGTCCCCTTGCCGGACTAGTCCGGGGTGTTGGTGCGGACTAGTCCAAACTTTAGTGGTTGGCAACTGTCAAGTGTCGGAACCCCTATAAAAAAGATCCCCGGGTCTTTTGTGCCTCTTTCAAACTCTAGAGCTGCCATAACCTTCCAAGAGCCATTCTAAGCTTTCCTCTTCACATCTTTGAGCACTAAGATCAAATCTTGAGGGTTTGCGAGATTTGTGAGAAGAGAGAGGAGTTTGACTATTCTTGAGCTTTTGGTTGATTCTCTCGCATTTTAGTTGTTGATCTGAGTTTGTGGTTGTTGTTTTTCATTCTCTAGTTGTGCTAGGTTGTTGTGGGAGCCTCAGGTTGTGCGAAGCCCCAAGAATTATTGTATTCACCCTTTGTTATTTAGTGGAGAACTAAGTCGGCCTTCGTGGTGGCTTGGTGAGGTTAGGGTGAAAGAGACCCGATCCTTAGTGGACTCCTCAATGAGGACGTAGATTCCTCTGTAGAATCGAACCTTTGGATAAAATCATGTGTATATTGTCTTCTTTATTTTTGTTTATCGCTAGATCGCTTGGTAGGGCTTTTATCATTCATATTGTGCTACTTGTGTTCATCTTCATAATCTTACAATCTAAGTTATTCTCTTACTTTTAATTACTTGCTTAGGTTGTTAGATAGTTTATTTATCTTTTGCATTAAGTCTATCAAAGAAAAACCCATGAAAATCCAATCTTTCGTTTAGTTGCAACTGCCTAACTGGACTAGTCCGTCCCTGATTGGACTAGTCCGCCCTTAAGTAGTGATTTTGCTTAATTAGGTGCTTTCAGGTATTTTTAGCCTATTCACCCCACTAGGCAACATTCAATTGGCATCACAGCCTATCTCTCCCAAGAAGCTTAACCGACCTGAAGGGAGATCAAGGATCAAACCCTTGTCATCCCAAGACCGATGCAAGTCAGCGAACAAAGCCAACACCTCCACCCTTGGATGTGTCAAGTGAAGATGAAGATGAAGAAGTGGAGCGACTTGTGGACCTACTCCAAAAGACCAAAGAAGAAGTCAAGAGAAGGAAGAGACCTGCAAGAGAGAAGAAGCTCAAGAGTAGTCAAGAGGACTACACACAGTATCCTTTTAACTATAAGCGTTTAAATTCCCATTTCAATTACTTATCTATTCCTTTGGCAAACCACCCCACTTTGATGGTACTAACTATACAATGTGGAAGTATGACATGAAATTGCATCTTATTTTTTCTCAATCCCACCATTTGGAATATCGTTTGCACAGGTGTAGATATCCTCATGGATGATGAAGAGCTCACCCCCGAGCAAGAGAAACAAATCCATCACAACACTCAAGTGGCGGCCGTGCTCAACTCGTCACTGAGCCAAGAATATTTCAACAAGGTGGACGGGTTGGAGCAAGCCAAGGAGATTTGTGACATGCTCAAGATTGCTCATGAGGGCATCCGATCCATGCGTGAGGCAAAGATTGAGATGATTGAGGGAGAACATGGAAGATTTGCCATGGAAGATGGCGAGACCCCCTCAAAAGGTGTACAACCGGCTCAAGACCCTCATCAACAAGAGTCGGGCGTACGGATGCCAGAAGTTGACAGACCATAAGTGGTGAAGATGATGATTAGGACATTCATGCCCCGCAGTGTCACCCTATGCACTCTAATCCGAGAGAGTCCCAACTTCCATAAAATGACTCAGGATGAAGTGGTAGCAAAGATCATCAACCATGAGATGATGGAGATGGAAGCCCGACACGTCAATGACTTCGCTAGGGTCACATGCTCAAGTAAGAAGGACATTGGTCTCAAAGCGTCATCCAAGTCCAAAGTCAAAGAAATTCAAGCATCAAGTCAAGATGAAGATAGTGATGATGAGAGCACGAACATGGATGATGCAGAATTGGCATTCTTCATAAAAAGGTTCAAGAGAATGATGAAGAGAACAAGAGGTGCCAACCATTGCCATCAAGAAGCCAACCATGAAGAAGACTCTCTTGCCAAACAAGGGAGAATGGAAGACCACAAGCCACACTTTCCTCATGGAAAAAGAAGAGAAGAGAAAGGTTAAATCTAAAACTTCCTTGTATTCGATTAAAGAAAATGATTTTGAAAGTGCTAGTGAGAAGGAATACATATTTAAAGGCTTGAATAAGAGTGTTATTTATAGAATGAAAATGCTCTCTAGTGAAATATTTGAGAAGGAGGATCTTCTCAATGAACAAAAGGAGTTGCTTGTCCCTGAGAGGCAACACAATCTTGATCTTGAGAAACTCCTTGAGCTTGAGAGGGAGAAGAACAAGACACTTGAACTTGTTGAGGGAAAGGAGACTTCTTGAAGTCTCAAGAGTTCGAATGTTGTGCTACAAGATGAACTTGTGATCTTGTCTAAAGCTCACATGAGTCTTGAGGCACAATTTGATACTCTCAAGTCAAGTGTCGCCTCTTCCGCCGCAACAAGCTCAACTTCATCAAATATGGATTCAAATTTTAAAATATGCAACTGTGCTAACCTAGTCCTTGATTTAAAAAATGAACTCAAAGTGGCACAAAGCAAGAGCACACCCAAGAGTGGCATCTTTGACAAGGATAAGATCAAGTATGCACATAGTGCATACTCAATCCCAAGATCTCTTTTAATCAAAGATGGCCTTGGCTATTCTGGGGGGGGGGGGGGGGGAAGCAAAATGATAGACTCATGAAGAATAACAAGGTACAAATTGCTTTTGTCAAAGAGGGTTCATCTCAAATTAAGAACAACCATCATGCATCCTATATTCATGAAAGTGGTCCACAAGCCAAAAATGATGAAAATGATACTTTTGCTAAAGATTATAAGAACGCTAGTTCAACCATTTTCATGACTTTGATGCGTTATATGTACTTATGAATAGTAAATTTGGTTATGTCTATGCAAAATATGTTGGACCACTTCACAAGAGCCCAAAATCTTGTGTGGGTGCCCAAATGCTTTGTCGCTAACCTCAAAGGACCCAACCGAGTTTGGGTACCTAAAACAAAAGCCTAAACTTGTTTTTAGGCTTACTCCTCCGGTGGCTCAATGTGGGTGCTAGATAACAGATGCACCAATCACATGACCAGAGCAAGAAAGATGTTCGTGGAATATGAACTAAATAAAGATCCAAGTCAAGATATCTACTTTGGCGATAATAGCCAAGGGAAGGTACTAGGTATGGGTAAAATTGCTATTTCTCCTTAGCACACTATTTCTCATGTTATGCATGTTGGATCTTTAGATTATAACCTTTTATCCAAATCTCAATTATGTGAGAAAGGTTATAATTGTTTGTTTACTAACGAGGGCGTGAATGTCTCTAGAAGAAGTGATAACTCTGTTGTCTTCAAGGGTGTGCTCAAGGGCAAGCTTTATCTTGTGGATTTCACCATGGATAAAGCCCAACTTGACACATGCTTGATGGCAAAGACCAACATGGTATGGTTGTGGCATCTAGGCTAGCCCATGTTTGTATGAGGAATATACAAAAACTTTGAAATGGCGAGAACGTCTGTGGACTTAATAATGTTATTTTTAAGAAAAATAAGCCTTGTAGTGTGTCTCAAGCCGGAAAGCAAGTAGGAGCTGCACCTCCCGCCAAAAATGTGATGACGACAACAAGCCCATTGGAGATGCGTCACATGGCCCTCTTCGATCCCATTGCTTACATAAGCACTGGCGGTAACAAATATGGTTTAGCTATTGTGGATGACTTTCCCGCTTCACTTGGGTGTTTTTCTTGCATGACAAAGGTGAAACTCAAGGTGTCCTCAAGAGATTCTTGAGGAGGGCTCAAAATAAGTTCTCCTTAAGATTCAAGAAGATAAGAAGTGATAACGGCACCGAATTCAAGGACACTCAAGTGGAGGAGTAACTTGGACGAGGAGGGCATCAAGCGTGAGTTTTTGGGTTCCTACTCCCCCGAACAACATGGGATGGCCGAAAGGAAGAACCACACTCTTATAGAGATGTCAAGAACCATGCTTGATGAGTACAAAAGATTTTCAACCAGTTTTGGGCAGAAGTGGTCAACACTTCTTGCCACGTTACAAACTGCATCTACCTCCATCGTCTATTGAAGAAAACTCCGTATGAGCTTCTTACCGGTAACAAACCAAATATCTCATACTTTCGAGTTTTCGGTAGTAAGTGCTATATTTTAAACAATAAGCCTAGGACTTTGAAGTTTGCATCGAAATCTGATGAAGGTCTCTTGTTTGAGTATGACTCAAATACCTACGCCTATCGTGTCTTCAACGAAACCTCCAGTTGTGTTGAAATCACATGTGACTGTGTTTGATGATATCAATGGCTCTCAAGTGGAGCAAGTTAATCAACGTGTGCTAGATGACAAAGAGGCACTTTGTATGGCACTAAGAAGGATGGCACTTGGTGACATACAACCACAAGAACATCAAAGCCCAAGTGGCCCAACTTCATCACAAATGGTGCCTCCTACACAGGATCAAGGCCAAGACTCCAGAGATCAAGTCCACAATGCTCAAGACAATGAAGATCAAGGTGGGGGCAATGATCAAGGGGGGAGATGAAAAAGAAGAAGAAGGAGAAGAAATTGACTCAAGACCACAAGTGACACACCCAAGAGTCCATCAAAGCGTTCAAAGGGACCACCCCGTTGACAATATTCTTGGAGACATCTCCAACAATACAAGGATTCTGTCCTATTGCAATGATTGTATTGTGATGAATACTAAATTGTTGCAGTAAGGTTAGCCTTTTGCCATGGTTCACTAGTTCGTGGCATTAGGATCTATCACCACAAAACACAATCGTTGCATTAGGATTTGTTGCAACGATTCACAAGTTCGTTGCATTAGGATATATCATCACAAAACACAATCATTGCATTAGGATTTGTTGCAATAAATCAGAAAACTATTGCATTAGTATCCTAATGCAGCAAAACACAATCGTTGCATTAGGGTTTGTAGCCACAAATCACTAGTTTATAGCGTTAGGATCTATCGCCACGGGACACAATCATTGCATTAGGATCTGTTGCCATGAATTAGAAAACTTTTGCATTAGGATCATAATGCAACAAAACACAATCGTTGCATTGGGATCTGTAGCCACAGTTCACATAGTTCGTGGCGTTAGGATCTATCACCACTAAACACAATCGTTATATTAGGATATACTATTGCTCTAGGATCCTAATGCAACGAAAGACAATACTTGCATTAGGATCTGTAGCCACGAATCACTAGTTCATGGCATTAGAATATATTGCTACAGAACACAATCATTGCATTAGAATCTTTTGCCACAAATCAGAAAACTGTTGCATTAGGATCCTAAAACAGGACACAATCGTTGCATTAGGATCTGTAGCCACGAATCACTAGTTCATTATTAGGATCTATCGCCACGGAGCACAATCATTGCATTAGGATCTTTTGCCACGATTCACTAGTTTGTGGCGTTAGGATCTATCTCCACAGAACACAATCATTGCATTAGGATATGTTGCCACGAATCACTAGTTCATTGCATTAGGATCTTTCGGCACGAAGAAGAATCGTTACATTAGGATATGTTGCCATGATGCACTAGTTTGTGGCATTAGGATCTATCGCCACATAACGCAATCGTTTCATTAGGATCTTTTGCCATGAATCAGAAAACTATTGCATTAGGATCCTAATGCAACAAAACACAATCGTTGCATTAGGATCTGTAGTCACGAATCACTACTTCGTGGCATTAGGATCTATCGCCACCGAACACAATCGTTGCATTATAATCTTTTGCCACGATTCACTAGTTCGTGGCATAAGGATCTATCACCACGGAACACAATTATTGCATTAGGATTTGTTGCCATGAATCACTAGTTCGTTGCATTAGGATCTTTTGCCACAGAGCACAATCATTACATTAGGATCTGTTGCCACGATGCACTAGTTTGTGGCCTTAGGATCTATCACCATGGAACACATTCGCTGCATTAGGATTTGTTGCCACGATTCACTAGTTCGTGACATTAGGATCTACCATCACGGAACGCAATCGTTGCATTAGGATTTGTCACCACGATTTACTAGTTCGTGATGTTAGGATCTATCACCACAGAACACAATCCTTGCATTAGTATCTGTTGCCATGATTCACTAGCTCGTGCATGAAAGGGATCCAAGGCGGGCGAGGATGTTGACTGTGAGACCTATTTGTGCTAAATACAATGGCTATGACAATAAAAGTTTTGAATACTGCCAAAACAACCTTTTAACAAGGTGCAACTCTAGGTCCGAGCTCCTGCAAAGTCCGACTTGTTTTGTCTAGGTCCGACTTGCTATGGCTAGGTCCTACATATTTTTTCTAGGTCCGGTGCAAGGTCTGATTAGCTTTGTTTAGCTTCGGCGCTAGGTCTGACTAGGTTTGCTATGCTTTGGCGCTAGGTCCGACTAGCTTTGGTAAGCTCCAGTGCTATGTCCTGCTAGTTTTGGTAAGCTCCGATTCAAGGTCCGGTGTTAGTCTGCAATGGTTCTGCTTTTACCTTGCAATGTTTCAAACTTGCTTTACATCTATGGAAAGTATGCTTAGTATTCTTTTACTATGTTTTTGGTGTGTTTTGGTGGTTATGTCTGATATCATCTTGCCATGGTTTGCAACATGCTTATGTGAGGTGCACAGGTAAGGTGTTGTGGTTTCGGAACTAACAAGAGTCAAGTCGACGTCTTGTACTCCGAAATATCAGTTGTTTATTCATGTGCAGGTGTTGCTTGAGTTCAAGAAATGGCTGGTGATGGGATCCATTGAACTAGTCTTAGGGAGAAGATGAGGTTCAACAACCTAGTTCGGGAGGAATTATGGTTGAGTTAATCGGGAGGTCACATAGTATGTTTGAATCAAGAGCAATGCATATAAGGTATCATGGACTTCATTGGAAGATGTTTGCACGTGTGCAAGGAGTGCATGGACGTGGCAACATGGTTCCAAGACATGATGAAGAGATGTGGACATAAAGAATTGGTCGGAAAGGTCCAACCGACTAGGTTATGGACTCAGGCTGCGGCTGAGTCGGTTTTGACTCAAATATGGAAAGATTTGAGTTGGTTATGATAGGATTTCGTGTGGTTCACGAAGTTGTGTTGTTTTTGGAATGTGGGATACGTTCCTAAGGTGTTTGTAAGTCTTAGGATTGCTTCTATCTGCGTATGGAAGAGTCTTGAGGAGTTATGAAAAGTTTTGGTTGAATCTGAGTAGGATTTGAGTCCTAGTTAGGATTGGGTTGGCCTAAGGGCTTGTTATATAAGCAAGGGAGGCCAGAGCTCGTGATACATGACTTTGGGGCTGTTCCTTTTGTGTTTTGATCAATAAAATTCGTAGTCTCAAGGAGCTTTTGTGCCTTGTTCGTTCGACTTGTTTCTGTCAAGTCTTTCTCGTCGAGTTTCTGCAACACACTACCTTGCTTCGGTGGTTTTATCATAACTCGAGTTTTACATTACAATCGATGTGATTCTTTTTGTATTGTCTTCACAACTTGATTATATATTATCTGTGAAAATTTCACAGTTATTGGATTTGTAGTTTTGGATCTACACGAGTTAATTGCAGTATTGCAGATCTGGTTTTTTCAGGTAGAATAGATTGACCTTCGTTCAATCTTTCGATCGTAACTTGAGTTTTTCTCGATGGTTTTTTGTGATTCTTGTTTTCTCGTCTTCGTGACTTAATTATCCACAATCTATACTTGTTTTTTCATTATTGATCACATTTACATTAGTCATACATACGATCTCTTTAACAAATTTATTTTCTGCTGAGGGGTTTTTGTTGCTTGTGCTGAAAAAGTTTTAGTCTACCATTCACCCCCCTCCAGTAGCTTTTCACGTGCTCTTCGATCCCACAATTGGTATCAGAGCCACGATGCTCTAATCTTTGTGTTTTGCACGTGTTTAACTAATCATCATGGAGAAATACTCCACAAAACCTTGTGTCTTTAGTGGTATTGATTTTCAGGTTTGGAAGGCACATATGAAAGCTTTCTGTGAGACCTATGTGTGCTGAATACGTTGGCTATGATGATAAAAGTTCTGAATACTACCAAAGCATCTTTTTCATAAAAGTCCAACTCTAGGTCCGAGCTTTTGCAAGGTCCGACAACAGGTCCGACTTGTTTTGGGTAGCTCCAGCAAGGTCTAACGTAAGGTCCAACTTACTTTGTCTACGTCCGACTTACTTTGTCTAGGTCCGACTTTCTTTGGCTAGGTCCGACTTCTTTGTCTAGGTCCAACTTATTTTGGCTAGGTACGACATGTTCCGGTGCTAGGTCCGACTAAGCTTTGGTAAGCCCCATCGCTAGGTCTGACTAGCTTTGGTAAGCTTTGGTGCTAGGTCCTGCTAGCTTTTGTAAGCTCTGGCTCAAGGTCCGGTTAGTTTTGGCAAGGTTCGGTGCTAGATTGCAATGGTTCTACTTTTAACTTGCAATATTTTGAACTTGCTTTTTGGATTATGGAAAGCTTGCTTAGTATTCTTTTACTAAGATTTTGGTGCGTGTTGGTGGTTATGGCTAATACCGTTTTGCTATGGTTCGCAACAGGCTTATGTGAGGTGCTCATGTAAGGTGTTGTAGTTTCGGAACTAACGAGAGTCAAGTCGAGGACATGTGCTCGGAAGTATTGGTTGTCCATTCATGTGCAGGTGTTGCTTGAGTTCAAGACATGGCTGGTGACCGGATCCATTGAACTAGTCCTAGGGAGAAGATGAGGTTCAACAACCAAGTTCGAGAGGAATTGTGGTTGAGTTGATTGGAAGATCCCACAACATGTTTTAATCAAGAACAATGCATATGAAGGTACTATGGACGTCGTTAAAAGATGTTTGCACGTGTGCAAGGAGTGCATGGACATGGCTACACGGTTCCAAGGCATGATGAAAAGATGTGGACGTAAAGAATTGGTCGAAAAGGTCCAACCGACTAGGTTATGGACTCAGACTGCGGCTGAGTCGGGTTTGACTCAAATATGGAAAGATTTGAGTTGGTTATGATAGGTTTTGTAAGACCTATATGTGCTGAATACATTGGCTTGTAGTGAATACACTTGGCTTTGATGATAAAAGTTTTAAATATCACCAAAACACCTTTTTATCAAGGTCTGACTCTAGCTCTGAGCTACAGCAAGGTCCGACGGTAGGTCTGACTTGGTTTGGGTAGCTCCGGTTACGTTCGATGCTAGGTCCGACTAGCTTTGGTCAGCTCTGGTGAAGTTTTGTCTTTAGCTCCGGCATGTCTTTGGTAGCTCCGACATGTTTTTGCTAAGCTCCGAAGTTGATTCTTCTAGCTCCGGCTTTTGGGTTTACTAGTTCCGACTAGTTCTGGTTAGCTCCGGCGCTAGGTCCTGCTAGTTTTGTAAGCTCCGGCGGGAGCTTGGTTGTACTAGTTTTGGTAAGCTCCGGCCCTAGGTTCTACTAGCTTTTTTTAGCTCCGGCTCAAGGTCCGGGTTGCTCTGGCAAGGTCCGGAACTTGACCGTACTGCTTCTGCTTTTCATTTGCAATGTTTCGTACTTGCTTTATATTGTTGGAAAGATTGCTTAGTATTTATTTGCTAAGTTTTTGGTGCGTTTTGGATGATATGGCTGATATCGTTTTTGCTATGCTTTGCAACATGCTTATGTGAGGCTCTCACGTAGGGTGTTGTGTTCGGAACTAACTTGAGTCAAGTCAAGAACTTGGGCTCGTATGGATTGGTTGTTTATTCATGTGCAGGTGTTGCTTGAATTCAAGTCATGGCTGGTGACGGGATCCATTGGACTAGTCTCAGGGAGGAGATGAGGTTCCAACAACCAAGTTCGGAAGGAACTGTGGTTGAGCTGATCAGGAGGTTGTGCAGGATGATTGAATCAAGGGCGGTGCATATGAAGGTTACTGGACATCATTGGAAGATGTTTGCACGTGTGCAAGGAGTGCATGGATGTGGCTACATGGTTCTGAGGCGTGATGAAGAGATGTGGACGTAAAGAATTGGTCGGAAAGGTCCAACCGACTAGGTTATGGACTCAGGCTGCGGCTGAGTCGAGTTTGACTCAAATATGGAAAGATTTGAGCTGGTTATGATAGGATTTCGTGTGGGTCACGAATTTGAGTTGTTTAGGAATGTGGGATACGTTCCTAAGGTGTTTGTAAGTCTTAAGATTGCTTCTATCTGCGTATAGAAGAATCTTGAGCAGTTATGGAAAGTTACGATTCGTGATCTGAGTAGGATTGGAGTCCTAGTTGATATTGGGTTGGCCTAAGGGCTGGTTATATAAGCAAGAGAGCCCAGAGCTCGTGTTGCACGACTTTGGGGCTGTTCCTCTTGTGTTCTATTGAATAAAATTTGTAGTTTAAAGGAACTTTTGTGCCTTGTTCGTCCGACTTCTTCCAGACAAGTTTTACTCGTCGAGTTTCTGGACAGCACTACCTTTCGTCGGTGGTTTTATCATAACTCGAGTTTTACAGATCTAATTGATGTTATTCTTTTTGGGTTGTCTTCACAACTCGATTGTCTATCATATGTCAAAGTTTCACGGTCATTGGATTTGTGGTCTATGATCTACACGAGTTTCTATGTAGCATTCCAGAACTGTTTTTTTTCTCGGGTAGGGCAGATTGATCATTGTTTGATCTTTCGATCATAACTTGAGTTTTTCAAGACGGATTTGAGTGATTCTTCTTGTGTTGTCTTTGTGACATGATTCTCTCTGATATATATCACTTTTGTCACGGTGAAACACGTTTATATTAGTCTCACACACGATTTCTTTAACAGATCATTTTTCTGCCAAAAGGGTTTGGGGTTTAATTGTTTCCGCTGCGTAACATTTTTAAATCTACCATTCACCCCCCTCTGGTAGCTTTTCACGTGCTCTTCGATCCTACAATTGGTATCAGAGCCACGGTGCTCTAATCTTTGTGATTTGCACATATTTTTGACTAATCATCATGGAGAAGTACTCCGCCAAACCTTGTGTGTTTGCTGGTATTGATTTTCAGGTTTGGAAGGCACACATGGAGGCTTTCATCCAGGCACGAGGCTTTGCAATATGGGAGAAGGTATACAAGCCTTACAAAGTGCCATCAAATAATCAAGTTACAGCTACAAATCTGAGAGATGTCGACAACACAAAGCGACTTCGACCGTGTTGCACACCTCTGATCTGCATATGATGTGTGGGAAGCAGATTGTGACTACCACGAAGGATCCAACACGATCAAAGAGGTAAGGCAAGACATGTTCAATAAAGAATACATGCGCCTCGAGATGCAACCCGGTGAGTCTATTGATGACCTTTTTGCTCGCTTTAATAAGATTCTCAACAACTTACGTAGTGTCAATGTTGATTTTTCAGATGCTGAAAATGCTAGGCAATTGCTAAGTGCATTAGATATGTCAATTTGGGAGATGAAAGTCACATCTATTCGTGAATCTACTGTCATGAGTTCACTTACTTTAGATGTGCTATATTCCAAGTTAAAAACTCATGAAATTGACATAGTCTCATGTAAGAACCACAATAAGTCTATTGCATTTGTTTCACAACATGATATGTCTAGCTCCGGCCAATCATCATCTTGCAATACTCTTTCTTTGTTGTCCTCACTAACCGTGGAGCAGATCGAAGAATTTCCAGAAGAGGAGTTGGCACTCATCTCTACTAGATTCTCAAAAGCATTTCAAAATGTGAGAACTAGAAGGAGAGAACACTATTTTGAATGTGGTAAAACAGGACACTTTTGTAAAGAATGCCCTAACCTTTCAGGTCCGACCACCCGGGAAGAAAAACAAAGCAAGGTTCGGACCTCCTCTGGAAATTTCAACAACAAGAAGAAAGGTACCATAGGACGCAAGATGATCAACAGTTTCATCACCGCGCTTCAAGAGTTCAGTTCATGCGACGTGGACATTGGAAGTGATGAAGATGAAGATGATTTGACAAACTTGTGCTTCATGGCGGGCAAGTCAAGATCAAGTATGGAGGAGGCAGAACACAACAGCGACAATGAAGAGGTATGTCCTACTTGCGAAGAAATGTGTGATGCTATTTCTCGTGCCACTATTATTGTTAAGAAAAAGGACAAAAAGCTTAGGGATAGTGCTGCTAAAATTGAATCACTAGAATCTGAAATCAACCGTTTAAAAACTTTGATTCCTAGTGATGATGCATGTTCCTCATGTGATTTAATATATGAACAATTGTCCTCATTAAGAAGTGCGCACACCTCCACACTTGATAAACTTGAGTTAGAAATTGAAAAGAACAAAGATCTTGCTGCACTTAATGATAAAAACTTGAAAGATGCTAGTTGTTCTACAATTGATTTGCATTGTTATACTTGTGATGATCTTGATAAGAAACTACAGGATGCTATGAATGAAATTTCTATATTGAACAATGCTTTACATTCTCATGAAGTTAAATTTTGTTCAAATTGCAAACAAAAAGGAAAAACTTCATGTGAAAATTGCCTTGATCTGTCCAATAAACTTGATGACATGCATAGGACATTAGATCGGTTTTGTAATGGGAATAAGAACCTAAACTTACTGCTGAATTCTTCCAAGTCTTGCAATGATAAAACTGGTTTAGGTTTTGATTCTCATGCTCATGCTAAAGCACATCCACCTAAAATCGTAAAATCATTAGGAAGTGGTTTGATTCAAACAGTTCCTAAACAAAAAGGAGTGGTTTTCAAATCTGCAGGAGTGTTGCCTCATTCAGTTTCAAGTAAGAGTATTGCCTGCTCATCTAGACATGAACACAAAGTTAAATTTCATTGTACCTTCTGTGGTAGAGATGGTCATGTCATAGATTTTTGTTATAGACTAGCTAAACAACAGAAAAGGGAAAGAATGGTTGCTAGATCTCATAACTTTCATGCAAAATTTGCTGCACACATTGAACCGAATGTACAACCTGCTGTTTTGAGTCAAAAACATTCAAAGTTTACCTCCGGACCTTCTGTTTTTGCCTCCGGAGCTACTGATTTTTGTGCTACACAAGTAACACCTTATAGGTCAGTAGTTAAGAATAAAAAATCTCAAACTTTGACTCATAAACCTGCTGTTTTGTCTCAGCTTTCGCGTGTTTTTCCTGCTGCACGTCGCGTGACTCAGTACTGGATTCCTAAGTGCCTTTTGACTAACCCCAATATTGAGTCATCGACGTATTGTGCTTCTATGTAGGTTACACGTTTGAGGAAGGAGAACATTTGGATTGTGGATTCAGGTTGCTCACGCCACATGACCGGTAACAAAGATTGGTTCTCCTCCCTCTCTTTTGTGTCACGTGTAGAGAATGTTACTTTTGCCGATAATTCTTCAACTCCTATAATTGCTAAGGGTTCGGTTAGAGTAAATGATCACTACACTTTGAAGGATGTGGCACTTGTTAAAAATTTGAAATACAACTTGCTTTCTGTTGCACAATTGCTAGATGAAAATCTAGAAATTATTTTCAATAAAAACTGTTGCAAAGTTGTAAGTTCAAATAGTGAGCTTATTTTTAACATGTCTCGGTTTGGAAGAGTTTTTAAAGATGATTTTGATATGTCTTCCTCTAAGCATAGGTGTCTAGTTGCTAATGATTCAAAGGACTTATATTTTTGGCATCGTAGACTTGGTCACATAGGCTTTGATCACCTAACGCGTTTTAGTGCTCTTGATCGCATACGTGGGCTGCCTAAGCTTAAAGGGGACAAAGAAATTGTGTGCTCTTCTTGTAGACATGCTAAGATGGTTGCAGGTTCACATAATCCACTCACAATGATCATGACAACTGAACCATGTCAACTTTTGCATCTTGACACCGTAGGACCTTCACGTGTTCAATCCTTCAGAGGTAAATGGTATGTTCTTGTTATTGTTGATGATTATTATAGATACTCTTGGGTTTACTTTATGGCGTCTAAGAATGAAGCTTTTAGTCACTTTAGAACTTTATTTCTTAGATTATCAATTGATCACCCAGGATAATTAAAAGCAATTAGAAGTTATAATGGAACTGAATTTAAAAATCAATCTTTTGATCACTTTTGTGCTGAAAATAGAATAGATCATCAATTCTCTTCACCATATGTACCTCAACAAAACGGTGTTGTAGAAAGAAAGAACAGAACCTTAGTTGAGATGGCTAGGACTATGCTTGATGAATATCAAACTCCTAGGAAATTTTGGGCTGATGCGTTAGCAACCGCTTGTTATGTCTCAAATCGTGTTTTCTTGCGTGCTAAGCTAGGTAAAATACCATATGAGCTCTGGTTTGGACATAGGCCTAGTGTTACACACTTTTGGGTCTTTGGTTGCAAATGCTTTGTTAAGAAACATGGTAACCTTGATAAATTTGAACCTAGATCCATTAATGGCATGTTTCTTGGTTATCCATCTCATACTAGAGGCTACCGTGTGCTTTTATTTGACACTAACAAAATTGTGGAGACTTGTGAAGTGTCTTTTGATGAAGCTAGCCTAGGTACTAGCTCCGGTGTTGCAGGACCAGATCCGTATCCTCAGGGGGAGGGTATTTTCGAAGATGAAGAAGAGCCGGTGATACTGCCTGGTAGTTTTGAAGTTGACACATGTCCAGCTCCGGACATTGAACAAGCTCTGGCTATCACCTATGCTGGTCCTGATCGTCCACAAGTCACAAGCTCATCAATCTACGATGAACCTAATGAAGAAGAAGCTTGTGAGACATCTGTTCCCCTACGGTTTTACAAAGATCACCCCCCACAACAGATGATTGGAAGCTTGCACGAACGAGTCACACGGTCCAGGTTTTGCGATCCAAACTCTCATGCTCATTCTGCTTTTGTTGCTTCTTTTGAACCCAAAGATATATCACAGATATACAATAATGAATCTTGGATTATTGCCATGCAAGAAGAGTTAGAAAATTTTGAAAGAAATAATGTTTGGAAACTTGTACCTCCACCTCACGGTCACACTTTAATTGGAACTAAATGGGTATTTAAAAATAAACAAAGTGAGGATGGGGTTGTGGTTAGGAATAAGGCTAGGTTGGTTGCTCAAGGTTTCACTGAAGTTGAAGGTCTAGATTTTGATGAAACTTTTGCTCCTGTCGCTAGATTAGAAGCCTTAAGAATTTTGTTAGCTTTTGCAGCATCTAAAGGTTGAGGAGGTTTATGTCAAACAACCACCGGGTTTTGAAAATCCAGATTTTCCTAATCATGTTTACAAACTGTCCAAAGCTTTATACGGTCTCAAACAAGCCCCTAGAGCATGGTATGATATGTTAAAAACATTCTTACTTGAAAAAGGGTTTACCATGGGCAAAGTTGATAAAACTCTTTTTGTGCTTAAGCATGGCAATGACTCATTATTCGTTCAAGTGTATGTGGATGATATTATCTTTGGTTGTGCTTCTCATGATCTTGTGTCCAAGTTTTCAGCAATGATGAGTTCCAAATTTGAAATGAGTATGATGGGTGAACTCACTTACTTTTTGGGGCTGCAAATCAAGCAAACCAAGGAGGGTACATTTGTGCATCAAACGAAGTATACCAAAGACCACCTAAGGCGCTTCAACATGGACAAAAGCAAGCCTCTTCGGACACCAATGGGAACAGCAACAACACTTGAACTTGATGAAGATGGTGAACCCGTGAATCAAAAAGAATATAGAAGCATGATCGGATCACTTTTGTACCTCACAACATCAAGACGGGACATACAATTCAGCGTATGTCTTTGTGCACGGTTTCAAGCCTCCCCACATGCTTCACATCGTCACGCCGTCAAAAGGATTATCAGGTACTTACATGGAACACAAGAATTTAGAATTTTTCTTCCTTCTTCCTCAACCGTTACTTTGAAAGCTTTTTCGGATGCTGATTTCGGGGGTTGTAGGATTGATAGGAAAAGTACTTCCGGTGCTTGTCATTTTCTTGATAATTCTCTTGTTGCTTGGTCCTCTAAAAAACAAAATTCAGTTGCACAATCCACAGCCGAATCTGAATATGTAGCTGCTGCTAGTGCTTGGTCACAAATTCTTTGGATTGTTCAAACACTTAAGGACTATGGGGTTGATCTAGATAGTGTTCCACTGTATTGTGATAACTATGGGGTTGATCTAGATAGTGTTCCACTGTTTTGTGATAACACTAGTGCTATTTGCATTGCTAAAAACCCTGTGCAACATTCTAGAACCAAGCACATTGACATTAGGTATGACTTTCTCCGAGATAACGTTGAAAAAGGAAACATTGTGCATCACCATGTAAACACCAAACAATAATTGGCTGACATTTTTACAAAACCTTTGGATTTCACTCGTTTTTGTTACATTCGTAGTGAAATAGGGGTTATGCATCCTCATGGCTTAAATTGAGGGGGAGTTTTGAAA
Organism: Tuctoria greenei; assembly: GCA_036927565.1. Lineage (NCBI taxonomy): Eukaryota > Viridiplantae > Streptophyta > Magnoliopsida > Poales > Poaceae > Tuctoria > Tuctoria greenei. Next base: position 126,051,833 of record JAYESD010000006.1, read on the forward strand.
CTTGGGAAGTCTATGTGTGAATCTGAAATTAAAATAATATGAGCATAGTATTTCATACATATATGACTCTATGATTCCTTTTACATGCTGAAAGTTCTTACTACATTACTCGTGTTATACATTTTGTAGTTTTTGCCATGTCTAGTAATTGGAATAATTATTTACACTAAAACTGGTCATGGTCGAACTTTCTTGCTGTTTTGAACTTGTTACATGTTCACAAGTGCTTTTAATCATAAAGAATTAATCAAGTAATCAACTCACATGTTGAGTTTTTATGAACAAATATAAATTGAGAAAAGATCAAGAGAATATGCATGCATCGCACTTCTTCTTTTGAGATGGCTTGTCATTGCACTTAGATATGAACTTGGAAGAAGTTGTGTATGACTAAAACCATGTCCTTAAGCTTCTGATTGTCAAACGACATAGGCTTGGATTGGTTGGTTAGAATAAGGCAGATGCGCATATAATCTCTTACAAATATCATATGATCTAAATTTATGCTTTGAAAAATAATAAAATGCAGCAACTAGTGTCATGCTTTCAGGTTTAGAAATAGTTAAGTTTGTGAGATCATGACTTGCTTAAATTGAAAATTACATTTGATCTCTAGCATGACTTACACTACTTTATGTATTTTATTGATGTGATAATGTAAGGTACTTGATAGTATGACTTGGATGAGCTTTGTTTGTATGTATATGTTATAATATGCTCATAACAACTAAAAGGGGAGATATAATTTGTTTATATGCTCATGACTTGCTCAATATATTGTCAAAGGGGGAGAGATAAGCATGAAGAAAAGGAGAATATGTGCATAAGGAGAGATAATAAAGGGGGCATAAGGAGAGATAATAAAGAGGGAGATATTTTCTTCTCATTTTACTTTTGATTTACAAAAGGGGATAAATTGTCTTCAAAACTTTTATGTGAATAAGCCAATGTTCGGATTTTAAATGGTGTTGCCAATGCATTCATCAAGGGGGAGATTGTAAGACCTATATGTGCTGAATACATTGGCTTGTAGTGAATACACTTGGCTTTGATGATAAAAGTTTTAAATATCACCAAAACTCCTTTTTATCAAGGTCCAACTCTAGCTTTGAGCTACAGCAAGGTCCGATGGTAGGTCCAGCTTGGTTTGGGTAGCTCCGGTTACGTTCGATGCTAGGTCCGACTAGCTTTGGTCAACTCCGGTGAAGTTTTGTATTTAGCTTCGGCATGTCTTTGATAGCTTCGACATGTTTTTGCTAAGCTCCGAAGATTATTCTTCTAGCTCCGACTTTTGGGTTTACTAGTTCTGACTAGTTCTGGTTAGCTTCGGCGCTAGGTCCTGCTAGTTTTGTAAGCTCCGGCGGGAGCTTGGTTGTACTAGTTTTGGTAAGCTCCGGCACTAGGTTCTACTAGATTTTGTTAGCTCCGGCTCAAGGTCCGGGTTGCTCTGGCAAGGTCCGGAACTTGACCGTAGTGCTTCTGCTTTTTATTTGCAATGTTTCGTACTTGCTTTACATTGTTGGAAAGATTGCTTAGTATTCATTTGCTAAGTTTTTGGTGCGTTTTGGATGATATGGCTGATATCGTTTTTGCTATGCTTTGGAACATGCTTATGTGAGGCTCTCACGTAGGGTGTTGTGTTCGGAACTAACTTGAGTCAAGTCGAGGACTTGGGCTCGTATGGATTGGTTGTTTATTCATGTGCAGGTGTTGCTTGAGTTCAAGTCATGGCTGGTGACGGGATCCATTGGACTAGTCTCAGGGAGGAGATGAGGTTCCAACAACCAAGTTCGGAAGGAACTGTGGTTGAGCTGATCAGGAGGTCGCGCAGGATGATTGAATCAAGGGCGGTGCATATGAAGGTTACTGGACATCATTGGAAGATGTTTGCACGTGTGCAAGGGGTGCATGGATGTGGCTACATGGTTCCGAGGCGTGCATGAGGATTTCGTGTGGGTCATGAATTTGAGTTATTTAGGAATGTGGGATAAGTTCCTAAGGTGTTTGGAAGTCTTAAGATTGCTTCTATCTGCATATAGAAGAATCTTGAGCAGTTATGGAAAGTTACGATTCGTGATCTGAGTAGGATTGGAGTCCTAGTTGATATTGGGTTGGCCTAAGGGCTGGTTATATAAGCAAGGGAGCCCAGAGCTCGTGGTGCACGACTTTGGGGCTGTTCCTCTTGTGTTCTATTGAATAAAATTCGTAGTTTGAAGGAACTTTTGTGCCTTGTTCGTCCGACTTGTTCGAGACAAGTTTTACTCGTCGAGTTTCTGGACAGCACTACCTTTCGTTGGTGGTTTTATCATAACTCAAGTTTTACAGATATAATTGACGTGATTCTTTTTGGGTTGTCTTCACAACTTGATTGTCTATCATATGTCAAAATTTCACGGTCATTGGATTTGTGGTTTATGATCTACACGAGTTTCTTTGCAGCATTCCAGAACTGTTTTTTTTCTTGGGTAGGGCAGATTGACCATTGTTTGATCTTTCGATCATAACCTGAGTTTTTCTCGACGGATTTGAGTGATTATTTTTGTGTTGTCTTCGTGAATTGATTCTCTCTTATATATATCACTTTTTTCATGGTGAAACACGTTTATATTAGTCTCACACACGATTTCTTTAACAGATCGTTTTTTTGCCAAAAGGGTTTGGGGTTTAATTGTTTCCGCTACATAAGATTTTTAAATCTACCATTCACCCCCCTGGTAGCTTTTCACGTGCTCTTCGATCCTACAGGTTTTCGTATGGGTCACGAAGTTGAGTGTTTTAGGAATGTGGGATATGTTCCTAAGGTGTTTGGAAGTCTAAAGATTGCTTCTATCTGCGTATAGAAGAGTCTTGAGCAGTTATGGAAAGTTTCGATTCATGAACTGAGTAGGATTAGAGTCCTAGTTAGGATTGGGTTGCCCTAAGGGCTGATTATATAAGAAAGGGAGGTCAGAGCTCGTGGTGCACGACTTTGGGGCTGTTCCTCTTGTGGTTTGATCAATAGAATTCGTAGTTTAAAGGAACTTTTGTGCCTTGTTCATCTGACTTCTTTCAAACAAGTTTTTCTCGTCGAGTTTCTACATAAGACTACCTTGCTTCGGTGGTTTTATCATAACTTGAGTTTTACAGATCCAATTGACATGATTATTTTGGGTTGACCTCATAACTTGATTATGTATCATCTGTGAAAATTTCACGGTCATTGGATTTGTGGTTTTGGATCTACACGAGTTTCATTGTGTAAAAGCCCTAAATTCAGAGTAGAAAGTTCAGAGAGAAGAATTAAAAGTGTGAAAGGGAAAAATAAATTGAAAGGGCAGTTTAAAAATCAAACCAATTCCAAACTTCAACGGAGAGAATTCAAAAATTCAAATTAGCTCCTGTTCAAACTTTTCCAAAACAAAATTCTGAGTTCACAATTAAATTCAAAGTATTCTAGATATCCTCTCTACAAAGTTTCAAATTTTTGAAGCCCATTTACTATTTAATTCAGTGGCTCCATTGAATTCCATGCAAATTCAAAATTCAAATTTGAATTTCAATTGAAACTTGATCAATTCAAGTTTTGATTTTCAGAATCAAATCCCAGATATTTAGTAGAGCCTATCCACAAATTTTCATGAATTTTGGACACAAGTTGGTAGGATTTTTCATTGTACAGGGGAGGATTGGGATGAAAGGGCAGTGTGGTCCACTGGTCAGCCTTACAGAACAGAGGAACCGCTCTTGCCGTGAGTGTCCCGCGCCCCAACAGATCACCGTTGGTGCCGCTGCTCTCCAGCTCACGAAGCAGCTGCATGGCCTCTCTGGCGTGTATATCACTCCCTCCCCGTCCCTATCTCCCTTTCTTGAACAAAGAGGAAACACACCAGTGCTCCATCGCTCTGTTTCTCGCCTGCCGTCGAGCTCAGCACTACCTTGCCGTCACTCAAGCTTGCCGTCCAAAAGAAGCAGTGTTGTGCCGTGCTCCGAGAAGATAAAAGTAACCCAACTCGTTGCTCTACCTTCTCCAAGTGTTGGTTCGACGTCTCCTGACCTAAACCCGTGGTATTTCTCAGTTTTGCCGACACTATCGTTCTACTGCCTCCCTGTCACACCGGTGCCACAGGCCACCTCTTGAGCTAACCCCAGAAGCAAATACGATCGCCAAGGCACCAACTTTCTCCCGGTAAAAACCGTTCTTTGCTTCATCCCCTATCGAGCAAATGATTCAAGTTTTTCTTTCGGCCGTTGCCCTTGAACTAGCTAGCTTCTCCGTTTAATTCGCTTTCTACGTGCAACCATCCTTTAATTAATTCATGGATATTGATCCATACCTCCTAGAACACCATTATACTAAAAATCAATGGAGATAATCGTGTGAAGGCCGAGCTACTTGAGTTTTCCAGCCGCCATAGAAGAAGCATCGGTTCACCGTCGAAGTCGACCTTGCCGACTATTTCAACCCTTTTGCACCTTCAAATCATCTTCCTCATGCTCCCAGGAACCTTCCCCGCCTTTTCTAGAGTTTCTTGCACCATTTCCGAGCAATTTCGACATAGTCGAAACCCTAGCCGCCGCCGCCGTCGCGCACGAGTTTTCGGCCATCGCCGGCGTTCGGCGACCTCTCCATCGTGCTCAGCACCGTGGAAAATGGTTAGGCGGCGAGTTTCTGAGTGATGGAAGGCCGGGAAAGGGGAACCGGTGAGCTCACTGGCGCAGCGCTGCCGCGGTCGAGCGGCGCGTCGGGAGGTTAACGAAGACCCCCGAATCCCGCATGTAAGCGACAGCTTCACCGCACGGGATCAACTGTGGCCATGGATCTGATGTGGCTATGCGGGTTAACCTCGTGGCCCTTGGTGTGGCCCAGATGCGATTGGCCCATTTAAATGAAGGGGGGCCAACTAGATTATTCAAATTTTCCTTTTGGAAATTTAATTCCAGAATTTTGGCAATCTTTGAAAATCAATTACTCATAGCATACTTGCTCAAATAATTCCCAAAAAAATCTGGTAGACTCATCTTGATCCCAAATTTGCAGTGATGGATATTTTTGGACATGAAAGTCCTAGAATTTTCATAATTAATTCCATTAAACTAACTGCCTGGGAAATTAATTACTCATGTTCTGTTAATTGGAAATTTCCCAATTTTTGTAAGAACATTCTTAAAAATACACTTGATCTCCAGTAAAAATTTCAAGTTCATCGAACTTCAATTACCGGACCAAACAGTGTTCAAATCACCTATGTCAATTGAAAAACGGAAAATGTCCAGAAACATTTTCAACATTTTCCCCAAACTTGTAACCCTGTAGAAAGCTCAGAAAAATATGAAACAAATTTCCCAGAACCAGAAGAACCTACTATACCATAATCAACCACTTTTAGCCATGAAAAAACTCCATAATTAATACCAAAATTCAGAGAAGGCTTTTATTTGTTGGAATTTTAGAGACAACAAGCTTCCTTGAACATCTCCAATTTTTGATCCAAATCCTCCTCATAGAACCTAGTTTCCACAGTAAAAATCCCAGGCCAATTAAAATCATCTTCATACCTGATCAGTATTTATAATATCATTTCTATAGTTTCTATATCACTCATGTACATTATATATTGCATATCTATAGCGACCGAGATCGAAGAGGACCCGGAGCACATGGAAAGCATTCTTTCAGAAGCTAACTATCCCTCTAACTCGTAGCCAGGCAAGCCCCAGTATGCATTTAAGGGCTATTTCAAAGTTTATATTTGTATCAGTTATGTCTAGGATGAATTTGTGCATTAGGGCTAAGGTGATTGAAACTCCACTTGCATGACCCACAAATCCCATGGAGTATTGGGTAGGTCTATAGCCCTATGAGTAGAAAATGCTATGCTTAAGTTTTCAATAATCCGGTAGAAGTCGAGTAGTTGGAATCTACTCGCGAGATAGGATTTTATCACACGGGAAAGATTTGATCGAAGAATGGTTTGTGAATATGAAATTGAGACCGAGAAGTGGGTAGGATGCAGCAAAATGTGGTCTCACGTGCGTAGTCCTGCTTGTGTCGATTGAGGACCGATCCGTGTGCGACCTTGTTGGACAAGTTTGAACTGTACCGGATGCATCTGGGAATATGTAACCCAGGAAACCAATGTAACTCGATGACTTGGATGTCAAGGCATAGCCCACTGTCGATAGGGGCGGGTTGAGGGCAGCAAGTTGTAAATCGCCCGGCGGGCAAAGACACGCTCTATGCGGGGACCTTGTGCCTGCGATGGTGGGACCGTTTCAGCGTTTGAGTTTCTAGTGAAAAGTTGCTGTGTATGACGTGGTGAGGAGAGCGACAAGATCCTAAGGCACGGGTTTACGTGACGTGTTATTCGGGTGTGTACTGATTGCAATCACCGTCCCTCGCGGTTATTTGGGTACTGCTTGTTCACTGCGCTGTGACGTAGCAAATACTAAAGAAGCTAGGAGAATATGATGTATTAAATTATAATTGTTTTGAAACTTTGATTGCTGTCAAATATGCTCACTAAAGTTACTTTATTAAACTTGTAATCTGCTGTTAATAACTTGAAAATTAAGGATCAACATGTAGGTGAGTCATTTACTGCAATATCTATGCCTATGTTAAGTATCCCTGCATATAGAGTTCCATGTTTAGGTGAGACGGTTATGTCTTGCTGAGCCTTCGTGCTCACGGTTGCTATATTAAGTTGTTTGCAGGTGAGACGTATGAGGAAGGGCCCGAAGACAAGGCGATGCCCTTGTCGGTGTATACCGCCGAGTGGGAGCCCTGCAGACCGCCGTAAATTGTTTTGTGCTGCTAGTGTCTAGCGTCCCTTGGCTGGATGGCTGCATTTTGCATAGCTAGGCTGAGAGTTTAGCTACGAGTATTATCTTCTGCAATATATTAAGTATTGTAAAATACTTCCTCTGTTTATATAAATAAAACTTTGTATTTTGTCTTATTCTTTTCGTGTGTGTTGTTGGGTGCCGCATTGCACGGCACCACCCTCTGCAATTCTTGAAATGTGTGGACCCGGTCCCCCCACATTGCACTGTTGCAGATCTGTTTTTTCTCGGGTAGAATAGATTGGCCTTCATTCAATCTTTTGATTGTAACTTGAATTTTTCTCGATGGTTTTTCGTGATTCTTGTTGTTGTGTCTTCGTGACTTGATTCTCCACAATCTATACTGGTTTTGTCACGATTGATCACATTTAGATTAGTCGCACATACGATCTCTTTAACAGATTGATTTTTTGTCGAGGGGTTTTTGTTGCTTCCCCTCAAAAAGTTTAAATCTACCATTCACTCCCCTCAGGTAGCTTTTCACGTGCTCTTCGGTCCTACACTTTCATCCAGACACAAGTCTTTGCAATATGGAAAAAGGTGTACAAGCCTTACGACATGCCACCAAATGATCAAGTCACGGATACAAACATGAGAGATGTCGACAACAACAACAAGGCTCGCAACTTGACCATACAAGGATTAACTCAAAGCAACTTCGACCTTGTTGCTCACCTCCGATCTGCATATGATGTGTGGAAAGCACTCTGTGACTACCACGAAGGATCCAACACAATCAAGAAGGTAAGGCAAGACATGTTCAACAAGGAGTACATGTGCTTTGAGAAGCAACCAGGTGAGTCCATCGACAATCTCTTTGCTCGCTTTAATAAAATTCTCAGCAACTTGCGTAGCGTCAATGTTAATTTTTCATATGCTGAGAATGCTAGGCAATTACTAAGTGCATTATACATATCAATTTGGGAGATGAAAGTTACATCTATTCGTGAATCTACTGTCATGAGTACACTTACTTTATATGTTCTATATTCTAAATTGAAAACTCATGAAATTGACATAATCTCACGTAAGAACTCCAACAAGTCTCTTGCATTCATTTCACAACGTGACATGCCTAGCTCCGGCCCATCTTCATATTGTGGAACACTTGTTTTGTTGTCCTCTCTAACCCTTGAACATATTGAAGAGTTTACAGAGGAAGAACTTGCACTCATCTCTACTAGGTTCTCAAAAGCATTGCAAAATGTGAGAACTAGAAGAAGAGAAAGTGTCGGACCTTAACGATGCTTTGAGTGTGGTAAGAAAGAACATTTTTGCATGGATTGTCCTAACCTTTTAGGTACTACTTCCCGTTATGAAAAGCAAACAAGGACGAAGCACTCCTTTGCAAACGAGAAGAAGAAGAAGAAAAAGGGTTTTACAGGATGCCAATTGGTGAATAGTTTTATCTCTGCACTTCAAGAACTTGGCTAGATCGATGTGGACACCGGAAGTGACGAAGATGAATATGATTTGACAAACTTGTGCTTCATGGCGGGCAAATCAAGATCAAGTATGGAGGAGGCAGAACACAAAAGCGACAATGAAGAGGTTACACGCTTGAGGTAGGAGAACATTTGGATCGTAGGATCAAGTTGCTCAAGCCACATGACCGGTAACAAAGAATGGTTCTCCTCCCTTTCTTTTGTGTCACATGTAGAGAATGTTACTTTTGCCAATAATTCTTTAACTCCTATAATTGCTAAGGTTTCGGTTATGGTAAATGATCTCTACACTTTGAAAGATGTGGCACTTGTCAAAAATTTGAAATACAACTTGCTTTTTGTTTCACAATTGCTAGATGAAGATTTGGAAATTATTTTCACTAAAAATTGCTGCAAGGTTGTAGATTCAAACAGTGAGCTTATTTTTAACATGTCTCGGTTTGGAAGAGTTTTAGCTGATTTCGATATGTCATCCTCTAAGCTTATGTGTCTAGTTGCAAATGCATCAAAGGACTTATATTTTTGGCATCAAAGACTTGGTCACGTAGGCTTCGACCATGTAACGCGTGTTAGTGCTCTTGATCGCATACGTGGGCTGCCTAAGCTTAAAGGGGACAAATAAATTGTGTGATCTTCTTGTAGACATGCTAAGATGGTTGCACGTTCACACGCTCCTCTCACAATGACCATGACAATTGAATCGGGTCAACTTTTGCACCATGACAATGTAGGACCTTCAAGTGTTCAATCCTCCAGAGGTAAATGGTATGCTCTTGTGATTGTTGATGACTTGTTCTTGATACTCGGGTTTACTTTATGGCATCTAAGAATGAAGCTTTTAGTGTCTTTAAAACTTTCTTTCTTAGATTGTCAATTGATCACCCTGGATCTTTAAAAGCAATTAGACGTGATATTGGAACTGAATTTAAAAATCAATCGTTTGATCACTTTTGTGCTGAAAATGGAATAGATCATCAATTTTCTTCACCTTATGTACTGTTGACGGCTCCTAAGATATACTAACAAATCATCCCCGGCAATGGCGCCAGAAATGCTTGTTGGTATTTCTTATGCACCATTAACTAAACATCTCCAACTGATGTGTCAGAAATGCTTGTTAATGGTTCTATTGGATCACAGAGTGAGTTCCGCAAGCGCACGGAAGTATCATTGTAGCATTTCCCCTTAGGAGTATTCCCAAGGGTGTCATTTATTTGATCCCAAAGGAAGGCAGGGAAGAGATATAACAATCATCAAGTGGAAAGGATATAAAGGTCTAGGTAAGAATCTAGTAAGGATGGATAAAATAATAGTGGAGGTAGTGTGACACACACAAAAGCTTTCAAGTCTAAGGGGGGGTAAGAGGATCCTAGAGGTTAGTTAAGGTTGAGAGTTATGGAGGTACTCCTACTATGCTCTATTGTACATATACATAGTCTAAACTAATTATTCATAAGCTAGATCAATAGTGAATACTTATGCTATGTGGTTCAACACATTGGGCACGGGCTTACCCCTAGAAATACTAGGGCGACTCCCGCCAAGAGCCTGTGGCATAGCCGAACGTGGAGGATTACAAAGGACAGATAGGGCTATCACAACCTACTGCCTACCTCTTCAATCCGTGGGTCTACGAGACATCCAATGCCACTTAGCTATCCTAGCACCATGCTAGCATATTAAGTAATTACCTTAAGAGCCTAGGCACAATCCATCTTAAGGCAATGAATTGAATCATCATTGAACCAATGTTGATACACAACATAATTATCCATACTAACCTAGTTATGTTATAATTAACTAGACTATAGTGGGGGTCTATAGGTTCTACGATAATGAGATATGTTCATGATGAAACAGTCATAGAAGCTATACCTTCCACATACATGGACTCCACAATCAAACAAGAAACACTTTGCCCAAGTATATGCATAAGTAGAGACTAAAGATACTATCTTTATTATGCATAAAGTCACAAATACAAGAAAGAATACATGAGCCATACCTTTCCCAATGCAAGATTGGGAAGAGAGAGACTCCTTACTCCTTTCCAAATTTGGACTTGGGACTAGAGACTCTCCTCTCTACAACCTAACTCCTCTAAGACTATGGATGATAGTGTATACAATAGAGATGAAGCTCAAGTGGTTTGTGTTGAAGTGAGGGGTAGCGGGTCCTATTAATACTAGTGTTGAGGTCGGTTCCCGCCATCAAAAGCGCGTGAATCAGTCACCATTGACTCCTTCAAGCCAGGAGGAGCCAAAACGCGTCGTTTGACCGCATTTGGCGCCAGGAAGAGGTCGGCCGAACCCCTGGTTCGGCCGACCTGGTCAGCACTCCAAACGTGGAGTGCTTCCTCCAGGTGGCTGCCAGGTGGGCCCCCTTGATGTATATGGGTGATACACCGTTGGATATCCTTAGATACTTCTGTTTGTGGGCGATGCCACGTGTTGTCGCCTGATTGGCTGGGATGATATTTTATAGGATTGGTCCCTCTACATTTCCTCATTTCCCGCATAAAATGCTGCATACACATATTTCTCCAAGTCCAAGTGGAATTGGGTTAGATAGAAAGGTGATATGTGCAAGAAATGACAAATCTTTCACATAATTGAGTTAAATTGACGGATGAAATTGGTATATAACAGCCGTCAAAAAACTCCCCCAAGCTTATTCTTTGCTCGTCCCGAGCAAAGTCAAGACTTTAGGTTGATGATCACGAGTTGCTACAATGTCTTATTTTCAAAAGTATCTAATGCACAACAAGATACTCTACCTAGTATTGCAGAAATTGGCTATGATACTCTACCTTTGTTAAGTTATCATGGGGCTTATGTTTTTTCATATTCATGAGTAGTTGAAAGGTAGAATAGCAAATGGAGCAAACATAGCCTAGAAATCAAGTTCCACTTAAATCCTGGAGAATTCAATTTAGATATTAAGTACCTCAATTTGATTCTCTCAATCACTCCTTTGTGGATAGTGGAAATATTTCCTCACCAAAGCATTGTGCCTCTACTATTCCTACTCATTGAATATGACTTGTATGTGGAGCATGGTAAGGAAAGTAAGTAGGCATATTTGCATCACATATATCTCTAAGTCAAAAGAGTAAGCCTTAGGAGAATTCAAATCAAAACTTTTTGATTCAAGACTAGTGCATGTGTGATGGAGTGGAAGAGGATGTGGATACTTGAGATAACTCCTTTTTGGTATAATCTCTCTTTCTTTTGCAGGGATGAAACATGACTACTTTTTTTTCTCTCTTTTTTTCTCATGCTTATGATGTAAGCATGCTTTTTTTTTCATTTTTGTAGCCATGTCTTCTACTCCCTTTCTTTGCAATGAATTTTGAAGAGAGTGCTAAACATCAATAACATGGAGTTTCTCTTTTTATTGTGGAATGGTGGGTATGATGGAATTTTGCTTCCTTCTAGTGTAGAAGTATAGCATGTGCAAGTGAAGTCTTGAATTCAAAAAGAGTTGAATGATTTCTCACATGGGTCTATACTAGTTTGACTAGGCTCAATGTGAAAGCAAATAGAATATGCATAAGGTTTTGTCTATGTATGAACATCATATGGCTTTGGTAGGTATTTCAAATCAATTGAGAGAAACTTAAATCTTTTTAGAATTTCTCTGGAAATCTAAGTTTTACTTTAAAACTAGGACTAGCAGCCCTATTACTAATTCTAATCTTGCAACAACATAGAATTAGATTAAGCTTTTGCTACCCACAACTTCCGAATTAAGGTAAAAGTATTTCAAACCAATGAAAGCAATATTCGGAGAGTAACAAGTTGTAAACTAGAGACTTTGGAAAATAAAACAGAGCAACTATTCATCATTTCATCTATGTGAATTCTAAATCATTCTTACCGCACATCTTTATTTGACGAAAGCAAAACTAACCTATTTTTTTTATATATATATATATATATATCTTTTAAATGCAAGGTGGATGATCGATGGATGGAAAATAAATATGCAAGGAATGTGATACATGTTACCTCCAGTGGGGGTCCTCCCCCAAGCTTGTTCTTCAACTATCTCCGTGTTAAGGGTTGAACCCTTGATGACGGAAGTACGCTGCAAGATCGGCTTGTTGTTGTTGTAGCGCCGTGTTGAAGTTGGTGAATTGAGCATCCATGTGTTGTTGCCAATCCTGGGTACCTTGAACATGCTCTTGGAGTGTGCTGTAGATGTCACCCGTTCTCACTTCAAGTTCTCCCATACATCTAGTGAGGTCCGTCATTCCTTGGCTATAGTCATGATGACTTCTGGCCGAAAAGGAACGACGTCCTCTCATGGACGTTGGGGGCAAGCTGCTAGAGCTTGAAGTGGATAAGGTGGTTCCCTTTGCCATTCTTGCCAAGATGATCCTCCAGTCTCATACGTCGGAGGTTGAGTCCATTCGGGTGCACAACCCGTTGGGTTCTCTTCCTCTTGGTATTCATTGACCGAAGAGATTATCGGTGGCATGACTATGGCTGTAGCCCTCGCACGATTCCTTGTTACCCTACCAGAGACATTACTTCTTCTTGCTTCCTCAAGAGGAAGAAGATTAACGATTAGCCTCCGACATTTGTACAAATGAAAATCCGGGTTAGGTAACCGAATTTCATTGACAAAGACGGGATAGAAAAATATCAAGGAGCCATCATGATCATGCTTAAGGGTATGTCCTTGCACTAAATAGTCTTTATCAATTAATTCTATTTCAGTTTCAATATATTCAAATGATGCTCCTACCCTATCAGCAATATGAGTAATCAATGAAGTGCATTCAATTGGTCTTGATTTTGAAATGTAATCTAACCATTGTGTCATCATGGCTTTGACTGGAGCAACTTTTATCTTTTTAGTCATGGCAAACAAAATTTTCAATTCATCATCTCACACAACCCTAACATCTCCCCTAGGGAACATAGTCATAGCCACCCATCTATGCATGAAGCGTAAGGTAGGATTTTGGATGTGGCTATTCCTAGGAGCCCTACATGTGACCTCACTAGTTAGCTCATGCCAAAAACTTTGTTTGTTAAACATAGGCAAATTGTCTAAATCTAGCAAACACCATTTATGGAAGCCTAGGATGCTACCCGATTCTTTCCATAGGTTGTTGTATTGTTTTTGAAATAATCTAAAAGTAATACATCAAATCCTATTCTTAGTGTGCAAAGGAATTGGATAGTGAGAAGGCGTGAACCATTCTCCTCCATGTGAGCAAAGTCATCAAATCCAATTGCATGCAAAATGGAAAGAAATTCGAAGTCCATACCTATTTTGGAGATCAAATGTGGATCATAAGCCTTGGTGTGGCGGAACTCATGATCTTGGAGAAGTTTGCGTGCTTGATCTTAAACTTCGCTTCGTATGTCGAGGTCGTTGTCATGAAGAAGTTGGTGTGGGTTGCTTCTCTCTTCCATGGAAGTGTCCTCACACACACTTCTCCTCCTTGGGCTTGTACCCATGGAAGAGAGGTGTGCACTAGAACCTTCACCATGGATTGAGCTTGCAGCCTCCTTCCTCTTTCCAAACAACCTCTTCATGTCTTTTTGAGTTCAACAAGCAAGAACAAAACAAGGCAAGAAAAATCCGAAAAGAAGCTATGTTTGGAAAACAAAACTCTCAACGAATTTTCTCCTCTTGAAAGCTTGAGTGTAAAATGCAAATGCAAACAAAAGAAAATCTTTTTGGCGATGGATTTGAGCAAGAGTGTTGCAATGAAGAGCAAGAAAAACAAGGTGAGCTAGAGAGTGACTTGGGGAGGTGTAAAATGATGTGGTGTGTCAAGAAAGGTGCTCCTCACGGCCACGGTTTATAGGGTGCACCCTCCAAAAGTCACTTGGGGTTCAAAATATAGCCAATGGAGGAAGGTGAGCCAATTTGGCTCCACTCCCTGTTCGGCCGACCAGGGGGTTTGGCTGACCTCGCAGGTGGCCCCCCTGGTTCCCCTTTTGGCAAGTGGCTCCCAAACGGCTATAAAGTTAGCACGTTGGCGAAATGCCACATGTGCAGCTCAGAAAAAATTGTTTTTCAAATAAAAACCTTTTTTCAAATCCAATAAAAAATTTCCTTTTGAAAAGAAAGAAGAAAAATGATAGTTGAGAATATAAGATTCTCAACTTGCTAGGAAAAATCAAATATGCAATGGGGAAAATCCAAATGGGGTGGAAAAAGAAAGAAAGAAAAATAAAGTGGGATAACTACCAATTTACCTATTGGCGTAGGTCTCACCAGCGTCCGATGAGATTGACATTCCTCCGTCTTCATTTCACATCCGGGCCCGGAGGGATGGGCTCAAACAGCTTGTCTTACTTCTTCCGCCATTCCTTCTTTGGAGGCTTGGTGGACTTGGGCCTTCGGGAAGGTCCAGATGATTATGTCGCCCTTGGATATCAGCGTGGTCGAAACGACGGATTCTCCTTGTAGATTAATCTTCTCATGAATGCAATGAGTGAGTCCACCTTTGGAGGTGTGACTTCGACCTCTCTGATCTGTTTATCATTCGACCCATACTTGATTCAAATCATGGAGCATTGCTCTAATCTTGGCCAAAAGCTAAACTTTTCCTCCTTGCCATTGATATGGAAGTGGATTTCTCCAGCTCCCACATCTATGCGAGCTTTTGCAGTGCTTATGAATGGATGCCCAAGAATGAGTGGTGTATCTTTCTCAGTGTCCATGTCTAGCACCACAAAATCCACGGGTATGAAGCAGTTCCGGATCTTCACCGGGACATCTTCAGCAATACCCGCTGGATAACGGACTAAAGAGTCAGCCAGTTGTAGCTGCATTGGTGTTGGAGTCAGCTCTGTGAAGTTCAGCTGGTCGGACACAACCTTGGGCATCACACTGACACTTGTCCCAGATCACAAAGTGGTGAGCCCCAATTGAACATGAAATGGTAGGACACCCAGGGTCCTTTTGCCAGTTGCTCTCTCGTACAGAAATCATGTTGACATTTTCTGTCGGAGGTTCTGGCTGGCCTGACATCTTGCCATTCTCCATCGAAGGAATAGCAGCTGCCAGCTGAGCCAATTGAGTCTCGAGCATTTTGTTGAAGCTCAGTTGATTCTTGAAGGCTGGGGATAGTCCTTCAATCTTGGCATTGATGTTTTCCAGGGTCTTGTCATTAGCTGACAGCTTCTTGGATAGGGCATCATTGATCTTGAGCTGGCTAATGGTAAGTTCTCTCAAGTTGGGCTGATTTCCAGGGTTGCCATTGTTGTTGTACCATCCTTGAAAGAATGGGTGTTGTTGACCCCACCCTTGACCTCCTGGACGATAACCATTGTTGTTGTTGAAATTTCCGTTGTTTGCGAGGTATAGGGCATCCTCACGAGTTTCTGGGCAATCATTGCCCATATGACCCATGTTGCCACTGACTTCACACGTGATGTGAGAGTCTAGGGCATAGGCTTTGCCAGACACTTAACCACTGGCCTGTCCATCTATTTTCTTCATTAGGAGGTCCAATTTTGCAGCCATCATGTCCACCTCCTTCAAGGTGTGCATGCCTCGCTGTCGGGTATGGAGACACTCATCGTTCCATCCCATGTTGGACACCATCTTCTCAATAAGATCTTTAGCTTTTGGCACCGTCAATAAGAAGAAGGCTCCTCCAGCAGTAGCATCCATATGGTCACGAGCTGATGGGATCAGCCCGTTATAGAAATTCTGAATAAGGAGTCAGTCATCCATCCCATGGTGGGGACAGGCTAGGATGTACTCCTGAAGCCTTTCCCGTGCCTCGGGAATAGATTTCTTGAGCTCTTGCTGAAAGCTGGAAATCCTTCTACGTAGGGCGTTGGTTTTGCCCAAAGGGAAGAATTTGGCGAGGAATGCTGTAGAACACTTCTCCCAATTGTCTACAGCACTTCGGTTCGCGTAGAACCACTGTTTCGCTCTCCCAAGGAGAGAGAACGGGAACAGTCTCAGACGGACCGCATCCGGAGACACGTCCTTGATCTTAAATGTGTTGCAGATCTTGAGGAATTGTTGCAGGTGAGCACTTGCATCCTCATTAGCCTTCCCATAGAATAGGTTGGCTTGCACCATAGTGATAAGGCTAGTTTTGATCTCGAAGTTCACATCTCCCGTGTTAACAGTGGGACCAATAGGCACATTGTTAGTAGAGGGAGCTAAGAACTCATGAAGGGTCTTCTGAGCCATTGGCGTTTGGATTGTTGGTTCAAAAATGTTGGCTTGCTTTGCCACTCGAATCTTCTGAGGAGTAACGACACAGGGTCGGTCTCTCAGAAGAGATTCGGGATCTTCAACAAAGTTTTTCGGCAGGCAGAAACCAGACATACACTACCCTGTTTTCACATTTAAAATAAATGCGAAAACAAAGAATGGTTATCCTACTAAAATCCTACCCAGGGTTCTATACTATTCACTTAGTCATGTTATATATCTATTTGCCTTCCACAGCAACGGCGCCAGAAATGCTTGTTGACGGCTCCTAAGATATACTAACAAATCATCCCCGGCAACGGCGCCAGAAATGCTTGTTGGTATTTCTTATGCACCATTAACTAAACATCTCCAAATGATGTGTCATAAATGCTTGTTAATGGTTCTATTAGATCACAGGGTGAGTTCCGCAAGCGCACGGAGGTATCATTGTAGCATTTCCCCTTAAGAGTATTCCCAAGGGTGTCATTTATTTGATCCCAAAGGAAGGCAGTGAAGAGATATAACAATCATCAAGTGGAAAGGGTAGAAAGGTCTAGGTAAGAATCTAGTAAGGATGGATAAAATAATAGTGGAGGTAGTGTGACACACACAAAAGCTTTCAAGTCTAAGGGGGGTAAGAGGATCCTAGAGGTTAGTTAAGGTTGAGAGTTATGGAGGTACTCCTACTATGCTCTATTGTACATATACATAGTGTAAACTAATTATTCATAAGCTAGATCAATAGTGAATACTTATGCTATGTGTAACACCCACTATTTTTAGAGAAATTTGTTTTGTAAAATGAATTTCTCGTGAGATAAACACATTTTCTTGGGAATAAAATTTATATAAGGCAAGTTGCATCATGTTTGAATGATTGTGTGAATTTTTGAAAATTTAAATTCGCTAGAAATTTGGTTTAATAGTTGAAAACATAAAAGAGAAGAAATGGAAAACAGAAAAGAAAAAGAAAAGGAAAAGGAAAATTGTTCCCTGGGCCGAATTCCCCATTCCGGCCCAACTCCCACCTCTCTCCCGCGTCGGCCCGCACCTCCTCTCCCCTCCCTTTCTCTCTGCTGCCGAGTCCTGCGCGCTAGCCCACCTTTCCCCGCACCCCCTCTCCCCCCCTCGCTGACAGGCCGGCCCCACCTATCAGGGCTTCCTTCCACCTCCCGCCGCACCCGCGCCGTAACACACACGCGCGTTACACCGCGCCGCCCACTCATTTTCCCCCCTATCAATGTCGATCATTTCACCTCAATCAAGCATCGCATCGTGCCCATCATGGTCGCCGTCCGTTACTCAGCCAAACCCCTATAAAAGCCCGACCATCCCCCTCGGATTTCACTGCCCGACGCCCCAAACCCTAGCTCCGACAAGAATCGGTAATGGCGCCACTGTTCCCGACATTCCTCCCAATATTTCTCCTCGGGAGTTCATCTAACATCTTCCCCGTGTTTTTAGGAGCCCGCCGGACATCACCATTGGGGTGGAATGCCACTGCGTCGCCGATTCCATCAGTCGCCGACGAGCTCCACCGCTCCCATCGTCGCCGGCTAGCCTCCGACAAATTTCGGCCTCGCGACAACCCTCGGTGAGATCCCCTTGCTTCCCTCTTCGTTTTGCGCTACTTAGACATACCCCGTAGCCTCTGCGGCGTGGTTTTTGGCCACCTCCGGCGAGCTCGCTGTCGGGCACGCTCAGCGCCGCCGTGCACCGCCGCTCAACCCTAGTCGGGGTGACGTGGCCCCCTGTCGTCCCTCCATTTTGAATTTACGACCAAGATTAAAACCAAACATACCCCTTCGGTACATTAAATCTGGGCCATCCGTTTTAAATCCAACGGCCCACATTCAAACATGTTTTCCCGCTGCCAGTTTTGCGCCCAAGCCCCTGGAAACTTGCGGGCTACCCCTTGGGTTCCTCTGGAATTCAAGTCTAACCCCTAGAAATGTCAAACTAGCCCCTGGACTTCCTGGAAATTAGGAAAATACTGGTTAATTGAATAAAAAGTGTTTTTAAGCCCCTAGAGTATTATAAAATAGCAAATAAATTATGGAAAATTGTAAAATAATCATTGGACTTACTAAAAATTATTTTTAGCCACTGGAACAGTTCTGTTTTTACAGAAAAGCCCCTGTTAGTTCTAGAAATTAAATAAAAATCCTTAATTTGTATAAAATAATTATAAAAACAACTTTAAATATGTTTTATTTAGTTTCATTTCTGTATTAATTTTATTTATTCATTTAAATTGCTTAAATAGTCATACAAATACTTTTTAAGTATATTTAGTTCATAAAAATTGTTTTGCACATAGAAATAATTAATAAAAATAGTGTAAAAATTGTAAAATTTACATTTCTGATTATAAATCTATTTTATGCATATTTTGAAGGATCAAATTTCTAGAAAATAATTTTAGGTTTCTAATAAAAATAAAAATGGTATAAAAATTGTTAAAAATATGTTTTGCTCAATATATTTCACTTAACTCTAAATTCTCAATAATTGATATTATGACTATAAATTAAATTAACCCTAAAATCACTTTTGCGTAGGAATTTGCGTTTATTGGAATTGTTTGCATTTTATTGTGTTCTTATTGAATGTTATTTTTCGTGCATTGTCGTAATTTAGAGTCGGGGCCAGAACCAACTTTTAACCTGTAAGAGCAACAATTTACCGTCGACCCCGAGGCACAATTTGGAGGCAAGTTCCTTGACCATCTTGCACCCTTTTTGTTAAGTTTTAGTTAGTTGCATGCTAAATTAAAATATGAATCCTATGTTATGTTTTCCTAGGTTTTCCACAATATTCCTTGTCAACATGGTTTGGGTGTTTTACTATTAAATTAGTTTACGCTTAGCCATGCTTAATTGAAATATGATCTATTTATCTACAATATTTCATTTGATGTATTATCATACATGAATTGATGGCTATAATGGAATTTAGTAGATAGGAATCTGATAGGTGGTTTTGTATGGATTGGTGCATGCTTGCACAAGAGCTTGGTTTGGGGCTTGACATCTATCGGATTCTAAGGACCGGTTTATGGAGGAAGTTGCTAAGCCTTTTAGTATCACCACAGAATTGTATATGGGACAACTTGGTTTAGTAATTTGGTCTCTCTCGATGTAGCATAGGTAATTGAACGGGCGAGGAATGGGTTTTGCCATGGGATTCACATGGCTCAAGAGGGGGCTTCTCCTGGCGGAGGGACAATAGACTCCAGGTGCCGGAGCGGTGAAACCTTAGAGTACCCATTGCAAGTCGGGAGAACCATCGGAAACACCTCGTAGTGATCTCCTGGCCACACACCTACGAAAGTGTGTATTTGTGGTTAGCTACCACGGGCATCGGGGAGGTTTACCTTAGTCCACCTGGCAACAGGGGATGAAATCACGAACTGTGGGTAAAGGTTACACACTCTGCAGAGTCTTGTCAAACTATCTAGACAGCCGTGCTCACGGACACGAGCGGCTTGGAAACCAAATTCATAATTAGCACATGGTTATATAATGGATGGTTTGGGATTGGTCTTACCTGGATTAATTTTGGGATATTGGTTGGGATTTCACCTAGATGTAGGTGCTTAATAACATTTAAGAGTAGGTTGTAATTGCTATAGTGCTTTACCCATTATTTGGCTTCCTTGTTGTGAACCACACATGTCATAACTTCCCAACTTGCGAGTACCGTTGGTACTCAAACTTGTTAGTTGCATATCCCCCCCAGTCTACAAAGGCGCCGAGGTGGAGAACCAGGACTTCTATGGAGATCCCGAAGAGATGTTCTAGGCTGGTGCTCCCCCGTGCAATGACTGTGTTTGGAGCCCTTTGTTATGTTTTTCTGCTGCTTGTGTACTTTTATTTTAGACCTGGAAGGTCATTTATGTAATAAGGTGATGTACTCGAACATGGTATTTTATTTGGTATTTCACTTTCGTCTACACATGCATGAGTTGAACTGATCCTGGCATACATGTGGAAAGCATCATGTTGTCTTCTTTTTACCAGGTGTGACAAAGTGTTATCAGAGTCGTGTTGCCCGTAGGACGCAAGCCTGGATAGAAAAGGACGATTTAAGGACTTTACTATTTTCAAATATTATTAATTGTAAAAATTTCTTTGTATTCTTTACCTTGTACTTGTTTCATTTACTCCTTAATTCTTTTTATTACCGACACTCTTTTGTTTCAAAAATTTTAGATGGCCAATGTCAGGAGAACTGCTCGCATGTCCACTGGAGGATATGTTCCTAACCGAAGGATTGCTGCCCACCGTACCCGGCTCAACGATCCTCGACGTGCGGTGGTGATTCATACTGATGGGAGAGCTAAAGGACGAATCTAACGTCGACTTCAAGCCATACTACACGATGCCGGCTACAGGCACGAGAGACTGGCACTCACTTACCACTCCATCGGGATGCAGCGCCCCTACCGGATCGAGTGGTCATGCAAGATGTTTGTCTACTATGGGGATGAACTACTCAAGGTGCACCGTAATCTTGCCGCAAGGAGCTACCGACGTCATGCTGAGCAGGATGTCAGTTGAGAGGCCATCACCTTTTGGAGTCACACTTACCGCTACCAGCTTTGGAACTCTGTGCACGCCTACACTCCCCAGCGTCCAAGCAGCACTGGCAACTTCGTCACCAGGTATGTGGAGGGGCCCTTGACCCTTCCACAGACTCACCAGACAGTTGATGACGTGGAGCGCCTCATCATTCGCCTCCACAAGTATCATCAAGAAATTCAGGATGTCCGTGACCTTGCAGCACACTATGAAAGGCAAGTGAGGAGGTACCGTCGGATCACCGATGAGGACCCAGATGGGTATGCCTCTGACACTTCCACTTGGATCCCGGACTCTCCTGACCATCGTGTCGGCCGTGGAGACACTAACTCAATGGACCAGTCTTCAAACGAGGAGCCAGATTTAGAGGAGCCTTCTGTGCTGCAGCAGCCGGCCAACTCTCCTCCGCATGGCAACGAGTCTCATGGAAGCTACTCGGGATATGATGGAGATGATGATGAAGACCCGTACGAGGAGGAGGATCCCGAGGAGCGAGAGTAGAATCCAACCTGCCCTACTACTCAAGATTAAGACACTTACCCATGAGTTGTAATAAGAGCGATGTAGTAACGATCTGTGTAATCTTGAGTTGTATGATTTTGCTTTGAGAACTTGATTATTCATGTTTGAGTTTGCTTAATGAAATGACCTTTATTTTTCTTATTCCTTATTGATGCATATAGTGGAAGAGACGTATAGAATAGTTTCTCTCTTATCTTCTTATTCTAAAGCAACACCCCAACCTCAGATGGCAGGAAGAGGAAGAGGACGTGGACGTGGTGTGCCACCCAATCAAGACAATGAAGTCCCGCTACCTCAATAGAATGGAAGGAGTGCCCGTGGAGCACCAGCTGCAAATCAAATGCAGCATATGATGGCTATGCAGCTTCAAATGATGCAAAATTTGACACAAATTGTGAACAACATGCAACAGGCTCAGCAAGCACCACCACCCCCTCCACCACAACCACCACCCCCACCTCCAAGATTTTGCTTAAGAGACTTCATGAACACTCAGCCTCCGTGCTTTTCCAACACCGTGGAACTTATGGATGCTGACGACTGGATAAATACAATTGAAAGTAAACTAAGGATTGTCCAATGTGAAGGAAGGGAAAGGGTACTTTTGGCATCACACCAACTTCATGGACCTGCAGCTGATTGGTGGACCGCTTTTACTGCAGCCCATGGCAACCCAGACAACATCACTTGGGAGGAGTTCAGAGAAAACTTCTGCAATCATCACGTGCCTGAAGGAGAAATTCAAGCCAAGCATCTGGAGTTCCTAGCACTGAAGCAAGGGAACATGAACATATGGGGGTATTTGAACAAGTTTACACAACTATCTCGGTATGCCCCTGGTGATGTTGACACTGATGCTAAGAAACAATTTTGTCTCAAGGAGGGACTGGACAAAGAAATACAGTTGATGATGTCTTTCAGTGACTATGCTAGCTTCCAACATCTGGTGGACAAAGCTTTTACGATGGAAAGAAAGAAGAAGGAATGCGAAGGAGAAGACCACAAAAGAAAGATGATGATGGGGCAGTCTTCAAGCAACAATTGTCCTCGCTTCAACCCACAACAATCGGGACACATGAGTCGTCCCATGGGCAATAATCAAGGTCAGCGGTACACCAACAACTCTTCATTTAGACCCCAAGCTCAGTATGCTCGCCCACAGTACCAGTAGATGCAACCGCAACGCCCTCAAATGTATCAACAACGTCCTATGACTTCAAATCCTCGACCAACTAGGCAACCACAGCAGAATCAACAAAGAAACAAGGCTCAAGACACCAGTGCTCGGGGAGATTGTTACATATGTGGTGACAAGGGATAGTACTCCAAAAACTGCCCGAAGAAGCCATCGCAGCAGAACCAGTCGAGAGGAAGGGTCAATCATGTTGTTTTGGAGGAAGCCCAAGACGCATCAGATGTGGTGATCGGTATGTTCCCTGCTAATTCCCATCCTTCTACAGTATTGTTTGAATCTGGTGCAACACATTCATCCATAGCAAAAGAATTCATAAGAAGACATGGAATGACTGTTACATTAATGACTCAAGTATTAGTAGTCAACTCTCCTAGAGGAGAGATGCTGACAAGGCAAGTATGCCCTAATGTAAACATAAGCATTAGGGGGGTAGCATTCTTAGCAAACCTTATAGTGCTAGAGTCACAAGGAATAGACATTATTCTTGGAATGGATTGGTTAACCAAGTACAAAGGAGTGATCCACTGTGCCACTAGAACAGTATGCTTAACTCATACAGATGGCACAAACGTGGAGTTTCGTCCTGATCAAGCACTAGTTCAGAAAATACGACTCAATCAAGTTGAAGGAGTACAAGAGATCAATGTTGTTTGTGACTTTCCGGATGTGTTTCCTGAGGAACTATCGGGTATGCCCCCTGACAGAGAAATTGAATTCATCATTGAATTAGTGCCTGATACAACACCAATTTACAAGCGGCCATACAGGATGGATGCTAAACAATTGGCAGAATTAAAGGATCATATCAATGAGTTGTTAGCAAAAGGATACATTCGTCCTAGTTCCTCACCCTGGGGAGCTCCAGTGATATTTGTGCCAAAGAAAGATGGCATACAGAGGTTGTGTGTGGATTATCGCGCACTCAACGCAGTAACTATCAAGA
The DNA here is from genome assembly GCA_036927565.1 of Tuctoria greenei. Taxonomy (NCBI): domain Eukaryota; kingdom Viridiplantae; phylum Streptophyta; class Magnoliopsida; order Poales; family Poaceae; genus Tuctoria; species Tuctoria greenei. Next base: position 126,075,527 of record JAYESD010000006.1, read on the forward strand.
ACAAGTATCCTTTAACAAGGATTGAGTATTTGTTTGACCAGTTGAGAGGTGCTCGTGTGTTCTCGAAGATTGATCTGCGTTCAGGGTATCACCAATTGAAGATACGACCCTCGGACATACCTAAGATGGCATTTGTTTCAAGATATGGATTATATGAGTATACAGTCATGTCTTTTGGCTTGACTAATGCCCCAGCTTATTTCATGTATCTTATGAATAAGGTGTTTATGGAATATCTGGATAAGTTTGTCATGGTGTTTATTGACGACATTTTGATATTCTCCAAAAGTGAAGAGGAACATGAGGAGCACCTAAGACTAGCCTTACAAAAACTTCGTGAACATCATTTGTATGCAAAGCTAAGTAAATGTGAGTTCTGGTTGAAGGAAGTGTCATTTCTGGGACATGTCATATCACAAGGAGGAATAGCAGTAGACCCTAGTAAAGTGAAAAATGTTCTGAATTGGAAAACACCAGAAAATGTTGGGGAAATCAGGAGTTTCTTGGGTATGGCTGGCTATTATCGCCAGTTCTCGAAGGATTCTCAAAAATATCTCGTCCATTAACAAAGTTACTTGAGAAGGGAGCTGTATACAAGTGGACACCAGAGTGTGAAGCCAGTTTTACAGAGCTAAAGAAAAGGTTGACTACTGCTCCAGTGTTGAGTATGTCTGATATGCAGAAAAAATTTGCAGTCTACTGTGATGCATCCGGACAAGGACTGGGATGTGTATTAATGCAAGAGGGACATGTAGTAGCTTATGCTTCATGTCATCTCAGAAAGCATGAATGAAATTACCCTACTCATGACTTGGAGTTAGCAACTGTAGTGCATGCATTGAAATTATGGAGGCATTACCTGATAGGAATAAGAACTGAAATTTATACGGACCACAAGAGCTTGAAGTATATCTTCACCCAACCAGATCTAAATCTCAGACAACGTTGATGGTTGCAACTTATCAATGACTTTGATGTCGGAATCAACTATCATCCTGGAAAAGCTAATGTGGTCACAGATGCGCTAAGCAGATCGACTCAATGCAATAGCTTGGCACTGCAAGGTCAACAACCGCAGTTATGTGAGGAATTCGCAAGGCTAAACCTTAGTATCGTGACTAATACTGAGGTAGTATCTATAGAAGTAGATTCTACTTTGGAGAAAGATATTCGTGAAGGACAAGATAATGATAAGTGGATTCAGAAGATTAAGCAACTAATGAAAGAAGGAAAAGCACCAAACTTTAAAGACGATGAACAGGGAACTTTATGGCTAGGGAAGAAAATATGTGTACCTGATATCAAGGAGATTCGAGAGCTGATACTGAGAGAAGCCCATGATTCGTCATTTTCTATTCATCCAGGAAGCACAAAGATGTATCAAGATCTAAAGGATCGATATTGGTGGCATGGAATGAAACGTGATGTGGCGGAGTATGTAGCTCTGTGTGACACATGTCAGAAGGTCAAAGCAGAACATCAAAGACCCGCAGGGTTACTTGAACCAATTAAAATTCCTAAATGGAAATGGGAAGAAATAAGTATGGACTTTATTGTGGGATTGCCGAGAACTCAGTCTGGATATGAATATATATGGGTCATAGTGGACTATTTGACCAAAGTGGCTCACTTTATCCCAGTAAAAGAAAGCTATTCTGGTTCAAGATTGGCAGTGCTATATATGGCAAGAATTGTATGCCTGCATGGAGTGCCGAAGAAAATAATATCAGATAGGGGTACTCAGTTCACTTCCAGATTATGGCAAAAGTTGCATGAGTCTATGGATACCCGACTGAATTTCAGCTCGGCATATCATCCGCAAACTGACGGTCAAACAGAGCGCACTAATCAAATTCTTGAAGATATGTTGAGAGCGTGTGCTTTGAAAATTAGTAGGAGTTGGTATAAGAACCTACCGTATGCTAAATTTTCTTATAACAACAGTTATTAAGCCAGTTTGAAGATGTCTCCGTTTGAAGCTTTGTATGGACGGAAGTGCAAAACACCATTGTTTTGGAATCAAACTGGGGAAAGCCAAGTATTTGGGCCTGAAGTGTTAAGAGAAGCTGAGAGACAAGTACAAGAAATCCGGAAGAATTTGAAGACGGCTCAGTCAAGGCAGAAGAGTTATCCTGATACTCGATGTCGTGACCTGTCATTTGAGATTGGTGATTTTGTGTATCTCAAGGTGTCACCCGTGAGAGGGTCTAGACGATTCAAAGTGAAGGGCAAGTTATCACCCTGATATATTGGTCCTTTCAAGGTATTGGAGAAAAGAGGAGAAGTAGCCTATCGGCTTGAGCTACCATCTCACTTATCAGATGTACATGATGTATTCCACGTGTCACAATTGAAGATATGCTTAAGAGTCCGTGAAGAACAATTGCCATTCGAAGCAATAGATGTACAAGAGTACCTGACCTATGCAGAACAACCTGTTATGATTCTCGAGACGTCAGAACGAGTTACAAGGAATAAAGTTACTCGTATGTGCAAAGTTCAATGGAAACATCACTCAGAAGAAGAGGCGACATGGGAAAGAGAAGAAGACCTCAAGGCGGAGCTTCCCAGTATATTCTCTTAGGACGTCCAAATCTCGAGGGCGAGATTTCTTTTTAGGGGGGTAGAATTGTAACACCCACTATTTTTAGAGATTTTTTTTTGTAAAATGAATTTCTCATGAGATAAAAACATTTTCTTGGGAATAAAATTTATATAAGGCAAGTTGCATCATGTTTGAATGATTGTGTGAATTTTTGAAAATTTAAATTCGCTAGAAATTTGGTTTACTAGTTCAAAACATAAAAGAGAAGAAATGGAAAACAGAAAAGAAAAAGAAAAAGAAAAGAAAGAGGAAAACTGTTCCCTGGGCCGAATTCCCCAATCTGGTCCAACTCCCACCTCTCTCTCGCGCCGGCCCGCACCTCCTCTCCCCTACCTTTCTGTCTGCCGTCGGGTCCCGCGCACCAGCCCACCTTTCCCCGCACCCCCTCTCCCGCCCTCGCTGACAGGCTGGCCACATCTGTCAGGGCTTCCTTCCAACTCCTGCTGCACCCGCGCCGTATCGCACGCGCGCGTTACACCGCACCGCCCACTCATTTTCCCCCTATCAATGTCGACCATTTCACCTCAATCAAGCATCGCGTCGTGCCCATCATGGCCGCCGTCCGTTACTCAGCCAAACCCCTATAAAAGCCCGGCCACCCCCCTCGGATTTCCTCGCCCGACGCCCCAAACCCTAGCTCCGAGAAGACTCGGTAATGGCGCCACTGTTCCTGACATTCCAACCAATATTTCTCCTCGGGAGTTCATCTAACATCTTCCACGTGTTCTTAGGAGCCCGCCGGACATCACCGTTGGGGTGGAACGCCACTGCGTCGCCGATTCCATCCGGCGCCGACGAGCTCCGCTGCTCCCCATCGTCGCCGACTAGCCTCCGACCAATTTCCGGCCTCGCAACAACCCTCGGTGAGACCCCCTTGCTTCCCTCTTTGTTTCGCGCCACTTAGACATACCCCGTAGCCTCTGCGGCGTGGTTTTTGGCCGCCTCTGGCGAGCTCGCCGTCGGGCGCGCTCTGCGCCGCCGTGCACCGCCGCTCAACTCTGGTCGGGGTGACGTGGTCCCTTGTCATCCCTCCATTTTGAATCTACGGCCAAGATTAAAACCCAACATACCCCTTCGGTACATTAAATCTGGGCCATCCGTTTTGAATCCAACGGCCCACATTCAAACATGTTTTCCCGCCGCCAGTTTTGCGCCCAAGCCCCTGGAAAGTTGCGGGCTACCCCCTGGGTTCCTCTGGAATTCAAGTCTAACCCCTAGAAATGTCAAACTAGCCCCTCGACTTTCTGGAAATTAGGAAAATATTGGTTAATTGAATAAAAAGTGTTTTTAAGCCCATGGAGTATTGTAAAATAGCAACTAAATTCTTGAAAATTGTATAATAATCCTTGGACTTACTAAAAATTATTTTTAGCCACTGGAACAGTTCTATTTTTACAGAAAAGCCCCTGTTAGTTCTAGAAATTAAATAAAAATCCTTAATTTGTATAAAATAATTACAAAAACAGATTTAAATATTTTTATTTATTTTCATTTCTTTATTAATTTTATTTATTCATTTAAATTGCTGAAATAGTCATAAAAATACTTTTTAAGTATATTTAGTTCATAAAAATTGTTTTGCACATAGAAATAATTAATAAAAATAGTATAAAAATTGTAAAATTTACATTTTTGATTATAAATCTATTTTAAGCATATTTTGAAGGATAAAAATTTCTAGAAAATAATTTTAGGTTTCTAATAAAAATAAAAATGGTATAAAAATTGTTAAAAATATGTTTTGCTCAATATATTTCACTTAACTCTAAATTCTCAATAATTGATATTATGCCTATAAATTAAATTAACCCTAAAATCACTTTTGCGTAGGAATTTGTGTTTATTGGAATTGTTTGCATTTTATTGTGTTCTTATTGTATGTTATTTTTCGTGCATCGTCGTAATTTAGAGTCGGGGTCAGAACCCACTTTAAACCTGCAAGAGCAACAATTTCCCGTCGACCCCGAGGCACAATTTGGAGGCAAGTTCCTTGACCATCTTGCACCCTTTTTGTTAAGTTTTAGTTAGTTGCATGCTAAATTAAAATATGAATCCTATGTTACGCTTTCCTAGATTTTCCACAATATTCCTTATCAACATGGTTTGGGTGTTTTACTATTAAATTAGTTTACGCTTAGCCATACTTAATTGAAATATGATCTATTTATCTACAATATTTCATTTGATGTATTATGATACATGAATGGCTATAATGGAATTTAGTAGATAGGAATCTGATAGGGGGTTTTGTATGGATTGGTGCATGCGTGCACAAGACCTTGGTTTGGGGCTTGACACCTATCGGATTCTAAGGACCGGTTTATGGAGGAAGTTGCTAAGCCTTTTAGTATCATCACAAAATTGTATATGGGACAACTTGGTTTAGTAATTTGGTCTCTCCCGATGTAGCATAGGTAATTGAACAGGCGGGGAATGGGTTTTGCCTTGGGATCCGCATGGCTCAAGAGGGGGCTTCTCCTGGCGGAGGGAAAATAGACTCCAGGTGCCGGAGTGGTGAAACCTTAGAGTACCCATTGCAAGTCAGGAGAACCATTGGAAACACCTCGTAGTGATCTCCTGGCCACACACCTACGGATGTTCGTATTTGTGGTTAGCTACCACGGGCATCAGGAAGGTTTACCTTAGTACACCTTGTAATGGGGATCAAATCACGAACTGTGGGTAAAGGATACACACTCTGCAGAGTCTTGTCAAACTACCTAGACAGCCGTGCTCACGGACACGAGCGGCTTGGAAACAAAATTCATAATTAGCACATGGTTACATAATGGGTGGTTTGGGATTGGTCTTACCTGGATTAATTTTGGTATATTTGTTGGGATTTAACCAAGATGTAGGTTCTTAATAACATTTAAGAGTAGGTTGTAACTGCTATAGTGCTTTACCCATTATTTGCCTTCCTTGTTGTGAACCACACATGTCATAACTTCCCTACTTGCGAGTACCGTTGGTACTCAAACTTGTTAGTTGCATATTTCCCCCCAGTCTACAAAGAAGCCGAGGTGGAGAACCAGGACTTCTACGGATATCCCGAAGAGATGTTCTAGGCTGGCGCTCCCCCGTGCAACCCCTGTGTTTGGAGCCCTTTGTTATGTTTTTTCGCTGCTTGTGTACTTTTATTTTAGACCTGGAAGGTCATTTATGTAATAAGGTGATGTACTCGAACATGGTATTTTATTTGGTATTTCACTTTCATCTACACATGTATGAGTTGAACTGATCCTGGCATACATGTGGAAAGCATCTGGTTGTCTTCTTTTTACCAGGTGTGACACTATGTGGTTCAACACATCGGGCACGGGCTTAACCCTAGCAATACTAGGGCGACTCCCGCCAAGAGCCTGTGGGATAGCCAAACATGGAGGATTTCAAAGGACAGATAGTGCTGTCACCACCTACTGCCTACCTCTTCAATCTGTGGGTCTACGAGACATCCAATGCTACTTAGCTATCCTAGCACCATGCTAGCATATTAAGTAATTACCTTAAGAGCCTAGGCACAATCCATCCTAAGGCAATGAATTGAATCATCATTGAACTAATGTTGATACACAACATAATTATCGATACTAACCTAGTTATGGTATAATTAACTGTACTATAGTGGGGGTCTATAGGTTCTATGATAATAAGATATGTTCATGATGAAACAGTCATGGAAGCTATACCTTCCACATACATGGACTCCACAATAAAACAAGAAACGCTTTGCCCAAGTATATGTATAAGTAGAGACTAAATATACTATCTTTATTATGCATAAAGTCACAAATACAAGAAAGAATACATGAGCCATACCTTTCCCAATGTAGGATTGGGAAGAGAGAGACTCCTTACTCCTTTCCCAATTTAGACTTGGGACTAGAGACTCTCCTCTCTACAACCTAACTCCTCTAAGACTATGGATGATAGTGTATACAATAGAGATGAAGCTCAAGTGGTGTGTGTTGAAGTGAGGGGTAGGGGGACCTATTTATACTAGTGTTGAGGTTGGTTCCCGCCACCAAAATCGCGCGAATCAGGCACCATTGAAACCTTCAAGCCAGGAGGAGCCAACACGTGTCGTTTGACCACGTTTGGCACTAGGAAGAGGTCGGTCGAACCCCTTGTTCGGCCGACCTGGTCAGCGCTCCAAACGTGGAGTGCTTCCTCCAGGTGGCTACCAGGTGGGCCCCCTTGATGTATATGGGTGATACACCGATGGATCTCCTTGGATACTTCTATTTGTGGGCCATTTGATCCATGGGATGCCACATGCCATCGCCTGATTGGATGGGATGATATTTTATAGGATTGGTCCCTCTACATTTCCCCATTTCCTGCATAAAATGCTGCATACACATATTTCTCCAAGTCCAAGTGGAATTGGGTTAGATAGAAAGGTTATGTGCGCAAGAAATGACAAATCCTTCACATAATTGAGTTAAATTGATGGATGAAATTGGTATATAATAGCCGTCAACATGTACCTCAACAAAAAGGTGTTGTAGAGATAAAGAACAGAACCTTAGTTGACACGGATAGGACTATGCTTGATAAATATCAAACTCCTAGAAAATTTTGGGTAGAGGCAATTGCAACCGCTTGTTATGCCTCAAATCGTGTTTTCTTGCATGTTAAGCTAGGAAAAACACCATACGAACTTTGGTTTGGACATAGGACAAGTGTCACACACTTTCGGGTCTTTGGTTGTAAATGATTTATTAAGAAACATGGTAATCTTTATAAATTTGAAGCTAGATCTGTTGATGGCATGTTTCTTGGTTATCCATCTCATATTAGAGGATACCGTGTGCTATTACTTGACACTAACAAAATTGTGGAGACTTGTGAGGTTTCTTTTGATGAAGCTAGCCCTGGTACTAGCTCTAATATTGCAGGTCCAGATCCATATCCGCAGGGAGAGAGTATTTTTATCGAAGAAGATGAAGGAGTGGTGCTGCTGCCCAAAAATTCAGAAGCAAATGATGTTGATCACGCGGCTGATTTTGCACCACAACCAACACCAACAACAACTGCAACTGGTACAGATCATCATCAAGCCACAAGTTCTTCGATCTGTCATGAACATGAAGAACAACAATCTTGTGAAGTGTTTACTCCCCTACGAATCGTCAAAAGTCATCCTCCACAAAAAATTATTGGGAGCTTGCACGAACGAGTCACACGGTCCAGGTTTTGCGATCCAAACTCTCACGCTCATTCTGCTTTTGTTGCTTCTTTTGAACCTAAAGATATATCACACGCACTTACTATTGAATCTTGGATTATTGCCATGCAAGAAGAGTTAGAAAATTTTGAAAGAAATAATGTTTGGAAACTTGTACCTTCACCTCAAGGTCACACATTAATTGGAACTAAATGGGTGTTTAAAATAAACAAAGTGAGGATGGGGTTGTAGTTAGGAATATGTGAGACCTGTGTGCTTAATACATTGGCTATGATGATAAAAGTTTTGAATACAGACAAAACACCTTTTTAACATGGTCTGGCTCTAGGTACGAGCTCCTTCAAGGTCCGACAATAGATCTGGCTTGTTTTGGGTAGCTCCCGCAAGGTCCGATGCAAGGTACAACTTATGTTGGCTAAGTCCGACTTCTTTGTCTAGGTCCGACTTATTTTGGATAGGTCCGACTTGCTGTGGACAGGATCGACATGTTTTAGCTAGGCCCGACGCAAGGTTTGTCTTGCTTTGGTTAGCTCCGGCGCTAGCTAGGTCCGACTAGTTTTGGTAAGCTCCGGTGTTAGGTCCTACTAGTTTTGGTAATCTCCGGTGTTAGGTTCTACTAGTTTTGTTAAGATCCGGCGTTAGGTCCTACTAGCTTTGGTAAGCTCCGGCGCTAGGTCCTGCTAGCTTTGGTAAGCTCCATTTTAAGGTCCGGTTAGCTATGGCAAGGTCCGGTGCTAGTCTGCAATGGTTCTGCTTTTACTTTGAAAATATTTTAACTTGCTTTACATCTACAGAAAGTTTGCTTAATATTCTTTTACTAATTTTTTGGTGTGTTTTGGTGGTTATGGTTGATATCTTTTTGCTATGGTTTGCAACATGCTTATGTGACTTGCTCACATAAGGTGTTGTGGTTATCGGAACTAACGATAGTCAAGTCGTGGACTTGTGCTCGGAAGTATTGGTTTTTTGTTCATGTGCAGGTGTTGCTTGAGTTCAAGACATGTCTAGTGACGGGATACATTGAACTAGTCTTAAAGAGAAGATGAGGTTCAACAACCAAGTTCGGGAGGAATTGTGGTTGAGTTGATCGGGAGGTCGCGCAACATGTATGAATCAAGAACAATGCATATGAAGGTATTGTGGATGTGGTTGGAAGGTGTTTGCACGTGTGCAAGGAGTGTATGGACGTGGATACATGGTTCCGAGGCGTAATGAAGAGATGTGGACGTAAAAAATTGGTCGAAAAGGTCCAACCGACTAGGTTACAGACTCAAGCTGTGGATGAGTCGTGTTTGACTCAAATATGAAAAGATTTGAGTTGGTTGTGATAGGATTTCGTGTGGGTCACGATGTTGAGTTGTTTTTAGGAATATGGGATATTTTCTAAGGTGTTTGGAAGTATTAAGATTGCTTCTATCTGCATATAGAACAGTTTTGAGCAGTTATGGAAAGTTTTGGTGGAAACTGAGTAGGATACGAGTCCTAGTTTGGTTTGGGTTGGCCTCATGGATGGTTATATAAGCAAGGGAGGTCAGAGCTCGGGGTGCACGGATTTTGGGCTGTTCCTATTGTTTTCTATTGAATAAATATCATAGTTTAAGGAACTTTGTGCCTTGTTCGTCTGACTTGTTTCAAACAAGTTTTTTTCTCGTCGAGTTTCTGTACAGCACTACCTTGCTTCGGTGATTTTATCATAACTCGGGTCTTACATATCTAATTGATGTGATTCATTTTGTATTGTCTTCACAACTTGATTATCTATCATATTTGAAAATTTCACGGTCATTGGATTTGTGGTTTTGGATCTACACGAGTTTCTTTGCAGTTTTACAGATCTGGTTTTTCTCGAGTAGAACAGATTGACCTTCATTCAATCTTTCAATCATAACTTGAGTTTTTCTCAACGGATTTTTGTGATTCTTGTTGTGACGTCTTCGTAGCTTGGTTCTCCACAACCGATACTGGTTTTTTCACAATTTATCTTGTTTAGATTAATTGCACACACGATTTCATAACATATTGACTTTCCACCGAAGAGTTTTTGTTGCTTCCGCTAAAAAAGTTTTAATCTACCATTCACCCCCCTCTGGTAGCTTTTCACGTGCTCTTCAATCCTACAATTGATATAAGATCCACGGTGCTCTAATCTTTGTGATTTGCATGTGTTTTTAACTAATCATTATGGAGAAATACTCCGCAAAACCTTGTGTGTTTAGTGGTATTGGTTTTCAGGTTTGGAAGGCACGTATGGAAGCCTTCATCTAGACGCAGAGCTTTGCAATATGGGAAAATCTGTACAAACCTTACGAAGTGCCACCAAACAATCAAGTTACGTCTACGAATCTGAGTGATGTCAACAACAACAACAAGGCTCGAAACTTGATCATACAAGGATTAACTCAAAGCGACTTCGACTGTGTTGCACATTTCCGATCTGCATACGATGTGTGGAAAGCACTTTGCAACTACTATGAAGGATCCAACACAATCAAGGAGGTAAGGCAATATACGTTCAAAAAGGAATACATACGTTTTGAGATGCAACCAGGTGAGTCCATTGATGATTTATTTGCTCGCTTTAATAAAATTTTCAGCAATGTGCATAGTGTCAATGTTAATTTTTCAGATGCTGAAAATGCTAGGCAATTGTTAAGTGCATTGGATATGTCAATTTGGGAGATGAAAGTCACATCTATTTGTAAATCTACTGTCATGAGTAATCTTACATTAGATGTTCTATATTCTAAATTGAAAACTCATGAAATTGACATAATCTCACGTAAGAACCCCAACAAGTCTCTTGCATTTGTTTCTCAATGTGACATGCCTAGCTCCGGCCAATCTTCATCTTGTGGAACACATGCTTTGTTGTCCTCTCTAACCCTTGAACAGATTGAAGAATTTCCAGAGGAAGAACTTGCATCATCTCTACTCGGTTCTCAAAAGCATTGCAAAATGTGAGAACTAGAAGGAGAGGAAGTGCCAGACCTCAACGTTGCTTCGAATGTGGTAAGATAGGACACTTTCGCACGGATTGCCCTAACCTTTCGGGTACTACTTCCCGTGATGAAAAGCAAACAAGGACGAATCACTCTTCTTCAAATAACAACAAGAAAAAGAAGGGTTTTACATGACGTCAATTGGTGAATATCTCCGCACTTCAAGAACTCGGCTCGAGCGATGTGGACATCGGAAGTGACAAAGATGAAGAAGATTTGGCAAACTTGTGCTTCATGGCGGGCATCAAGATCAAGTATGGATGAGGTATAACAAAACTACGACAATGAAGAGGTATTTACTACTTGCGAAGAAATGTGTGATGCTATTTCTCGTGCCACTGTTATAGTTAAGAAAAAGGACAAAAAGCTTAGGGGCAATGCTATTAAAATTGAGTCACTAGAATATGAAATTAATCGTTTGAAATCTTTGATTCCTTGTGATGATTTTTGTTCCTCATATGATTTAATAAATGAACAATTGTCCTCTCTAATAAGTGCACACATCTCCACACTTGATAAATTTGAGTTAGAAATTGAAAAGAACAAAGAGCTTGCTGCACGTAATGATAAAAATTGAAAGATGCTTGTTGCTCTATATTTGATTTTCATTGTTCTACTTGTGATGATCTTTACAAGAAACTACAAGATGGTATGAATAAAATTTCTATATTGAACAATGCTTTACATTCTCATGAAGTTAAATATTGTTCCAATTGCAAATTAAAAGGAAAAACTTCATGTGAAAATTGCCTTGATCTATCAAATAAACTTGATAACATGCATAGGACATTAGATCGATTTTGTATTGGGAATAAGAACCTAAACTTGCTGCTAAATTCTTCCAAGTCTTGCAATGATAAAACTAGTTTAGGTTTTGATTCTCATGCTCATGCTAAGGCACATCCACCTAAAATTGTAAAGTCATTAGGAAGTGGATTGATTCAAATAGTTCCTAAACAAAAAGAGGTGATTATCAAATCTACAGGAGTGTTGTCTCATTCGGTTTCAGATAAAAATGTTGCTTGCTCATCTAGACATAAACACAAAGTTAATTTTCATCATACCTAATGTGGTAGAGATGGTAATGTCATAGATTTTTGTTATAGACTAGCTAAACAATAGAAAAAGGAAAGAATGATTGCTATATCTCATAACTTTCATGCCAAATTTGCTGCACATGCTAAACCGAATGATAGGAACATGCAATCTGCTGTAGTGAGTCGAAAACATTGAAAGTTTGCTCCTAAACCTAATATTTTTGTGCTACACTTGTAACACCTCGTAGGTCAGTAGTTGGGTAAAAAATCCTCAAGCTTTGGCTCATAAACCTGTTGTTTTATCTCAACTTTCGTGTGTTATTCCCCTGGATGTCATGTGACTCAGTACTGGATTCCTAGATGCCTGTTGACTAACCCAAGTATTGAGTCATCGACCTATTGTGCTTCTATGTAGGTTACATGCTTGAGGAAGGAGAACATTTGGATTGTGGATTCAGGTTGCTCACGCCACATGACCGGTTCACATGCTCCTCTCACAATGACCATGACAACCGAACCGGGTTAACTTTTGCATCTTGACACCATAGGACCTTCACGTGTTCAATCCTTCGGAGGTAAATGGTATGTTCTTGTGATTGTTGATGACTATTCTAGATACTCTTGGGTTTATTTTATGGCATCTAATAATGAAGCTTTTAGTCACTTTAGAACTTTATTTCTTAGATTATCCATTGATCACCCAGGATCTTCAAGAGCAATTAGAAGTGATAATGGAACTGAATTTAAAATCAATCCGTTGATCATTTTTGTGCTGAAATAGGAATAGGTCATCAATTTTTGTCACCATATGTACCTCAACAAAATGGTGTTGTAGAAAGAAAGAACAGAACCTTAGTTGAGATGGCTAGGACTATACTTGATGAATATCAAATTCCTAGGAAATTTTGGGCTGATGCAATTGCAGCTGCTTGTTATGTTTCAAATCATGTTTTCTTGCATGCTAAGCTAGGAAAAACACCATATGAGCTTCGGTTTGGACATAGGCCTAGTGTCACACACATTAGGGTTTTTGGTTGCAAATGCTTTGTTAAGAAACATGGTAATCTTGATAAATTTGAAGCTAGACCTGTTTATGGCATGTTTCTTGGTTATCCATCTCATACTAGAGGCTACCGTGTGCTTTTATTTGATACTAACAAAATTGTGGAGACTTGTGATGTTTCTTTTGATGAAGCTAGCCCAGATACTAGCTCAAATGTTGCAGGTCCGGATCCATATCCGCAGGGGGAGAGTATTTTCATCGAAGAAGACGAAGAAGTTGTGCTACTGCCCGAAAATTCAGAAGCAAATGATGTTGATCACGCTACTGATTTTGCACCACAACCAGCACCAATAACTACTACAGCTGGTACAAATCATCCTCAAGCCATAAGTTCTTCAATTTGTGATGAACATGAAGAACAAGGAGCTTGCAAAGTGTCTACTCCCCTCCGAATCCTCAAAAGTCATCCTCCACAACAAATCATTGAAGCTTGCACGAACGAGTCACACGGTCCAGTTTTTGCGATCCAATCTCTCACGCTCATTCTGCTTTTGTTGCTTCTTTTGAACCTAAAGATATATCACACGCACTCACTGATGAATCTTGGATTATTGCTATGCAAGAAGAATTAGAAAATTTTGAAAGCAATAATGTTTGGAAACTTGTACCTCCATCTCAAGGTCACACTTTAATTGAAACTAAATGGGTGTTTAAAAATAAACAAAGTGAGGATGGGGTTGTGGTTAGAAATAAGGCTAGGTTGTTGCTCAAGGTTTCACACAAATTTAAGGTCTAGATTTTGATGAAACTTTTGCTCCTGTTGCTAGATTAGAAGCCATAAGAATGTTGGTTAGCTTTGGTTGCATCTAAAGGTTTCAAGTTATATCAAATGGATGTTAAAAATGCTTTTCTTAATGACTACATAGATGAGGAGATTTATGCCAAGCAACCACCGGGTTTTGAAAATCTAGATTTTCCTAATCATGTTTACAAACTGTCCAAAGCCTTGTACGGTCTCAAACAAGCCCCTAGAGGTAGATAGGTTAAAAACATTCTTACTTGAAAAGGGGTTTACCATGGGCAAGGTTGATAAAACTCTTTTTGTTCTTAAGCATGACAATGACTCATTATTCATTCAAGTGTATGTGGATGATATTATCTTTGGTTGTGCTTCCCATGATCTTGTTTTCCAAGTTTTTAGCTATGATGCGTTCAGAATTTGAGATGAGTATGATGGGAGAACTCACGTACTTTTTGGGGCTGCAAATCAAGCAAACCAAGGAAGGTACCTTTGTGCATCAAACGAAGTATACAAGAGACCTTCTCAAGAGCTTCAACATGGACAAAAGCAAGCCTCTTCGGACACCAATGGGTACAGCAACGACACTTAAACTTGATGAAGATGGTGAACCCGTGGATCAAAAAGAATATAGAAGCATGATCGGATCACTTTTGTACCTCACGGCATCAAAACCGGAGATACACTTCAGCGTATGTCTTTGTGCACGGTTTCAAGCTTCCCCACATGCTTCACATCGTTAAGCCATTAAAAGGATTCTTAGGTACTTACATGGAACTCAAGAATTTAGCATTTTTTTCCTTCTTCCTCAATCGTTACTTTGAAAGCTTTTTCGGATGCTGATTTTAGGGGTTGTAGGATTCATAGGAAAAGTACTTCGGGTGCTTGTAGTTTTTTTTTGTAATTCACTTGTTGCTTGGTCCTCTAGAAAACAAAGTTTGGTTGCACAATCCACAGCCGAACTCTGAATATGTAGGTGCTGCTAGCGCTTGCTCACAAATCTTTGGATTGTTCAAACACTTAAGGACTATGGGGTTGATCTAGATTGTGTTCCACTGTTTTGCGATAACACTAGTGCCATTTGCATTGCTAAAAATCCCGTGCAACATTCGAGAACAAAGCACATTGACATTAGGTATCACTTTCTTCGTGATAATGTTGATAAAGGAAACATTGTGCTTCACCTTGTAGATACTGAACAACAATTGACTGATATTTTCACAAAACCTTTGGATTTCACTCGTTTTTGTTTCATTCGTAGTGAAATAGGGGTTATGCATCCTCATGGCTTAAATTGAGGGGGAGTTTTGAATCTTGGGAAGTCTATGTGTGAATCTGAAATTAAAATAATATGAGCATAGTGTTTCATACATATATGACTTTGTGATTCCTTTTACATGCTGAAAGTTCTTACTATTTTACTTATGTTATACATTTTGTAGTTTTTGCCATGACTAGTAATTGGAATAATTACTTACGCTGAATCTGGTCATGATCGAACTTTCTTGCTGTTTTGAAATTGTTGCATGCTCACAAGTGCTTTTAATCCTAAAGAATTAATCAAGTAAGCAACTCACATGTTGAGTTTTTATGTTCAAATGAAAAAAATGAGAAAAGATCAAGAGAATATGCATGCATCGCACTTCTTCTTTTGAGATGGCTTATCATTGCACTTAGATATGAACTTGGAAGAAGTTGTTTATGACTAAAACTGTGTCCTTAAACTTCTGATTGTCAAATGTTATAGGCTTGGCTTGCTTGGTTAGAATAAGACAGATGCACATATAATCTCTTGCAAATTTCATATGATCAAAATTTGTGTTTAAAAGAAAAAAAATTGCAACAACAAGTGTCATGCTTTCAGGTCTTGAAATAGTTAAGTTTGTGCGATCATGACTTGCTTAAATTGAAAATTACATTTGATCTCTAGCATGGCTTACACTACTTTATGTATCTCATTGTTGTGATAGTGTAAGTTACTTGATAGAATAACTTGGATGAGCTTCGTTTTATATGCATATGTTATAATGTTCTCATAACAAATTAAAATTTCTCTTTTGTACCTTGCTGAATACATTGTCAAAGGGGGAGAAGTATGCAAAGGGGAGAAATATGTATAGGGGGAGAAATTTATTTCTATCTCATTTGATTTTCAAAAAGGGGGAGAAATTGTTTTCAAAACTTTTCATGTGAATAAGCCAATGTTCAAATTTTAAGTGGTGTTGCCAATGCATTCATCAAGGGGAATATGATGAGACCTATATGTGCTGAATACACTGGCTATGACGATAAAAGTTTTAAATACTGCAAAAACACCTTTTTAACAAGGTCCAACTCTAGGTCCGAGCTCCTGCAAGGTCCGATGATAGGTCCGGCTTGTTTTGGGTAGCTCCTGCAAGGTCTGATGCAAGGTCCGACTTATGTTGGCTAAGTCCAACTTCTTTGTCTAGTCCCGACTTATTTTGGATAGG
This sequence comes from Tuctoria greenei, assembly GCA_036927565.1. Lineage (NCBI taxonomy): Eukaryota > Viridiplantae > Streptophyta > Magnoliopsida > Poales > Poaceae > Tuctoria > Tuctoria greenei. Next base: position 126,091,632 of record JAYESD010000006.1, read on the forward strand.
TCCAACTTGCTGTGTCTAGGATCGACATGTTTTTACTAGGCCCGACGCAAGGTTCGTCTAGATTTGGTTAGCTCCAGCGCTAGCTAGGTCCGACTAGTTTTGGTAAGCTCCGGTGTTAGATCCTACTAGTTTTGGTAAGCTCTGGTGTTAGGTCCTACTAGTTTTAGTAAGCTCCAGTGTTAGGTCCTACTAGCTTTGGTAAGCTCCGGTGCTAGACCCTGGTAGCTTTGGTAAGCTCCGTTTTAAGGTCCGGTTAGCTTTGGCAAGGTCCGATGCTAGTCTGGAATGTTTCTGCTTTTACTTTGAAATGATTCCAACTTGCTTTACATCTATGGAAAGTTTTCTTAGTATTCTTTTACTAAGTTTTTTGGTGTGTTTCAGTGGTTATGGTAAATATCTTTTTGCTATGGTTTGCAACATGCTTATGTGAGGTGCTCACGTAAGGTGTTGTGGTTATCGGAACTAACGAGAGTCAAGTCGTGGACTTGTGCTCGGAAGTAATCGTTGTTTGTTCATGTGCAGGTGTTGCTTGAGTTAAAGACATGGCTGGTGACAGGATCCATTAAACTAGTCTTAGGGAGAAGATGAGGTTCAACAACCAAGTTCGAGAGGAATTGTGGTTGAGTTGATCGGGAGGTCATGCAACATGTATGAATCAAGAACAATGCATATGAAGGTATCGTGTACGTCGTTGGAATGTGTTTGCACGTGTGAAATGAGTGCATGGACTTGGCTACATGGTTCTGAGGCATGATGAAGAGATGTGGACATAAAAAAATGGTCAGAAAGGTCCAACAGACTAGGTTATGGACTCAGGTTGTGGCTGAGTCGTGTTTGACTCAAATATGGAATGATATGAGTTGGTTATGATAGGATTTCATGTGGGTCTCGAAGTTATTTTTAGGAATATGGGATACATTACTAAGGTGTTCGGAAGTCTTAAGATTGCTTTTATCTACGTATACAACAATCTTGAGCAGTTATGAAAAGTTTTGGTGGAAACTAAGTAGGATACGAGTCCTAGTTTGGTTTGGGTTGGCCTCGTGGCTGGTTATATAAGCAAGGGAGGCCATAGCTCGTGGTGGACGGATTTTGGGCTGTTCCTCTTGTGTTCTATTTAATAAATATCGTAGTTTAAAGGAAATTTTGTGCCTTGTTCGTCCGACTTGTTTCAGACAAATTTTTTCTTATCGAGTTTCTGCATAGCACTACCTTGCTTTGGTGGTTTTATCATAGCTCGAGTTTTACAGATACAATTGATGGGATTCTTTTTGATTTGTCTTCACAACTTGATTATCTATCATTTGTAAAAATTTCATGGTCATTGGATTTGTTATTTTGGATCTACACGAGTTTCTTTGCAGTGTTACAAATCTGGTTTTTCTCGATTAGAACAGATTAACCTTCGTTCAATCTTTCAATCATAAAATGAGTTTTTCTCGACGTATTTTTGTGATTCTTGTTGTGACATCTTCGTAACTTGGTTCTCCACAATCAATACTTGTTTTTCCACAATCGATCATGTTTAGATTAATCCCACATACGATATCTTAATAGATTGATTTTCTACCAAGAAGTTTTTGTCGCTTTCGCTTAAAAAGTTTTAATCTACCATTCACCCCCCTCTGGTAGCTTTTTACGTTCTCTTCGATCCTACAGAATAAGGCTAGGTTGGTTTCTCAAGGTTCCACACAAATTTAAGGTCTAGATTTTGATGACCTGTTGCTAGATTAGAAGCCATAAGAATTGTGTTAGCATTTGCTCCATCTAAAGGTTTCAAGTTATATCAAATGGATGTTAAACATGCTTTTCTTAATGGATATATATATGAGAAGTTTTATGTCGAGCAACCATCAAGTTTTGAAAATCGAGATTTTCCTAATCATGTTTACAAACTATCCAAAGCCTTGTACAGTCTCAAACAAGCCCCTAGAGCATGGTATGATAGGTTAAAAATATTCTTACTTGAAAAGGGGTTTACCATGGGCAAGGATGATAATATTCTTTTTGTGCTAAAGCATGTCAATGACTCATTATTCGTTCAAGTGTATGTGGATGATATTATCTTTGGTTGTGCTTCTGATGATCTTGTGTCCAAGTTTTTAGGTATGATAAGTTCTGAGATGAGTATGATGGGAGAACTCACATACTTTTTGGGGCTGCAAATAGAGCAAACTAGGGACGGTACCTTTTTGCATAAAACGAAGTATACAAGAGACCTTCTCAAGCACTTCAACTTGGATAAAAGCAAGCCTCTTCGGACACCAATGGGTACAACAACAACACATCAACTTCATGAAGATGGTGAACCCGTGGATCAAAAAGAATATAGAAGCATGATCGGGTCACTTTTGTACCTCACGGCATCAAGACCGGACATACAATTCAGTGTCTATCTTTGTGCACGATTTCAAGCTTCTCCACGTGCTTCACATCATCAAGCCGTCAAAAGGATTCTCAGGTACTTACATGGAACTCAAGAATTTTACATTTTTCTTCCTTCTTACTCAACCGTTACTTTCAAAGTTTTTTTGGATGTTGATTTTAGGAGTTGTAGGATTGATAGGAAAAGTAATTCGGGTGCTTGTCATTTTCTTGGTAATTCTCTTGTTGCTTGGTCCTCTAGAAAACAAAACTCAGTTACACAATCCACAGCCGAATCTGAATATGTAGCTGCTGCTAGCGCTTACTCACAAATTCTTTGGATTGTTCAAACACTTAAGGACTATGGGGTTGATCTAGATAGTGTTCCATTGTTTTGTGATAACACTAGTGCCATTTGCATTTCTAAAAATCTCGTGCAACATTCGAGAACAAAGCACATTGACATTAGGTATAACTTTGTCTGTGATAATGTTTAAAAAGGAAACATTGTGTTTCACCATGTAGATACCGAACAACAATTAGCTGATATTTTCACAAAACCTTTGGATTTCACTCGTTTTGTTTCATTCGTAGTGAAATAAGGGTTATGCATCCTCATGGCTTAAATTGAGGGGGAGTTCTGAAACTTGGGAAGTCTATGTTTGAATCTGAATTTAAAATAATATGAGCACAATATTTCATACGTATATGACTTTGTGATTCCTTTTACATGCTAAAAGTTCTTACTACATTACTCATGTTATACATTTTGTAGTTTTTGCCATGACTAGTAATTGGAATAATTACTTACACTAAGTATGGTCATGATCGAACTTTCTTGCTGTTTTGAAATTGTTGCATGCTCACAAGTGCTTTTAATAATGAAAAATTAGTCAATCAACTATCCACATGTTGAGCTTTTATGTTCAAACAAAAATGAGAAAAGATCAAGAGAATATACATGCATCACACTTCTTCTTTTAAGATGGCATATCATTGCACTTAGATATGAACTTAGAAGTTGTGTATGACTAAAACTATGTTCTTAATCTTCTGATTGTCAAATGAGATAGGCTTGGCTTGGCTTGGTTGGTTATAATAAGCAGATGCGGCATATAATATCTTGCAAATGTCATATGATCTGAATTTGTGCTTTAAATAATATTGAAAAATGAAAATTGCAGCAACAAGTGTCATGCTTTCAGGTTTTGAAATAGTTAAGTTTGTGAGATCATGACTTGCTTAGATTGAAAATTACACTTGATCTCTAGCATGGATTAGACTACCTTATGTATTTCATTGATGTGATAGTGTTAGTTACTTGATAGTATGACTTGGATGAGCTTTGTTTTATATGTATATGTCACAATATTCTCATAACAATTGAAATTTCTCTTTTGAACCTTGCTGAATACATTGTCAAAGGGGATAAATTAATCACACATTCACAAGTGTTTGACATGATTTGGCACGATTCTTCTCAGGGTAAGAATTTTTTTTTTTTCGTCTCATTTTGTTTATGATTTACAAAGGGGGAGAAATATGTATAGGGGGAGAATTTTGTTTTCAAAACTTTACATGTGATCAAGCCAATGTTCGAATTTTACGTGGTGTTGCCAATGCATTGATCAAGGGGGAGATTGTGAGACCAATGTGTGATGAATACATTGGCTTGACAATAAAAGTTTTGAATACTACCAAAATACCCTTTTAACAAGGTCCGACTCTATGTCAGAGCTCCTGCAAGGTCCGACGTATGGTCCGACTTGTTTTGTCTAGGTCCGACTTGCTATGGCCAGGTTTGACATATTTTTGCTAGGTCCGGCGCAAGGTCCGATTTGCTTTGGTTAGCTCCAGCACTAGGTCCGACTATCTTTGGTAAGCTCCGGCACTAGGTACGACTAGCTTTGGTAAGCTCCGGCGTTAGGTCCTGCTAGCTTTGGTAAGCTCTGTTTCAAGATCCGGTTAGCTTTGGCAAGGTCCGGTGCTAGTCTGCAATGGTTCTGCTTTTACCTTGCAATATTTCGAACTTGCTTTACATCTATGGAAAGTATGCTTATTATTATTTTACTAAGTTTTTGGTGTGTTTTGGTGGTTATGGCTGATATCATCTTGCTATGGTTTGCAACATGCTTATGTGAGGTGCTCACGTAAGGTGTTGTGGTTTTGGAACTAACGAGAGTCAAGTCGAGGACTTGTGCTCAGATGTATCGGTTGTTTCTTCATGTGCAGGTGTTGCTTAAGTTCAAGACATGGCTTGTGACGGGATCCCTTGAACTAATCTTAGGGAGAAGATGAGGTTCAACAACCAAGTTCGGGGGGAATTATGGTTTAGTTGATCGGGAGGTCGTGCAACATGTTTGAATAAAGAACAATGCATATGAAGGTATCGTGGATGTTGTTGGAAGATGTTTGCACGTGTGCAAGGAGTGCATGGACGTGGCAACATGGTATCAAGGCGTGATGAAGAGATGTGGACGTAAAGAATTGGTCAGAAATCTCCAACCGACTAGGTTACGGACTCAGGCTGCGGCTGAGTCAGTTTTGACTCTTATATGGAAAAATTTGAGTTGGTTATGATTGGATTTCATCACAAAGTTGGGTTGTTTTAGGAATGTGTGATACATTCCTAAGGTGTTTGGAAATCTTAAGATTGTTCTATCTGTATATGGAAGAGTCTTGAGGAGTTATGGAAAGTTTCGATTGAATCTGAGTAGGATTTGAGTCCTAGTTAGGATTGGGTTGGCCTACGGGCTGGTTATATAAGCAAGGGAGGACAGAGATCATGGTACACTACTTTGGGGCTGTTACTATTGTGTTTTGATCAATAAAATTTGTAGTCTAAAGGAGCTTTTGTGCCTTTTCGTTTAACTTGTTTCTGTCAAGTCTTTCTCGTCGAGTTTCTTTATAGCACTACCTATCTTTGGTGGATTTATCATAACTCGAGTTTTACAGGTCTAATTTACATGATTCTTTTTGTTTTATCTTCACAACTTGATTATCTATCATCTGTGAAAATGTCATGGTCATTGGATTTGTGGTTTTGGATCTACACGGGTTTTATTGCAGTGTTACAGATCTGGTTTTTCTCGGGTAGAACAGATTGACCTTCGTTCAATCTTTCGATCGTAACATGAGTCTTTCTCAACGGTTTTTCGTAATTCTTGTTGTCGTGTCTCCGTGAACTGATTCTCCACAATCTATACTGGTTTTGTCACGATTGATCATGTTTAGATAGTTGCACATATGATCTCTTTAACAGATTAATTTTCTGCCGAGGGGTTTTTGTTGCTTCTGGTAAAAAAGTTTTAATCTACCATCACCCCCCGTCTGGTAGCTTTTCATGTGCTCTTTGATCCTACAATGACGCTGGCAGGCCCACTTGCTAGTGAAAGCGATCAAGAGAACCACCCACAAATTCCATGAGTTGGTTCAATTTCTGTTTTTTGCGCACGACCCCTTTTCTACTTGATCGATAGTGCTTATAGGAACACAATCGTTGCATTAGGATCTATCGCAACATATCATCAGCGTTGCATTAGAATATGTTGGCATGAATCCAAAATAGTTCACAGCTCACATAGTACTTATATAAATACATTGCATTAGGATCTATCATCACAAATAGTTCACAACTCACATAGTACTTATATAAAAAATCATCATCTTCGTTGTTGCCCCCCCAATGAAGCTACATGACCATTATAAATATATGTATCATCGTTGTCGTCGTTGTCTTCATATTTTGATGGAACTCCTTCTGCCTGAAACTGATCACCTGTTGTCATTAGAAGAGCAGAAGCATCACTGCTTGCTCCCTGAGTGTCATTCCTAGCCCATGCGGTTGTATCATCGTATATGTGTGGCATATTGATATCAATAAGCCCATCATCAAATGTCTTAGCCTCCATCGTCTTAGTCACATTATTTTCAATGTATCCAGGGGGCATGGCAAAAAGGTTATGTGGCTTCGTTTTAAACTCTAGCCCATTTAGGTTTCTTCACACTTGGAATTTAAAATACTTGTTTTGCTTGGGTGGCTAGAATGTAAGGCTCATACTTAAATCAAGAAAGAGTAGTGTTAACATCTATCATTCTGTATTGATCCTTTTTGTAGCCTCTGCTTTGGTTCTGACTAGAAAGAGGCCGATCAAACATGTCACATTCAAATAACAGAACCTCTTGATGTTTTTCAAGATCAACATAAATAATTTTCTTGATTACTCCAAACCAATCATGATCACTACCCCGGACAAAAACACCACTGTTTAAGGTCCGTAAATCTTTTTCCACATCTGCAGTTCAAAAGAAGAAGCCATTGATGAATGATCGACTAAAAAAACATGCCCGACGATCAGGTCCTCTAGATGATGCACACATATAATCGGTTACTTTGCCTTCTTTGTGTAATGTTGTAATATGTACACATTAGTATAAATGGGGCATCGACAAACAAATTTCATAACACATATTTGTTCAATATTTCATCAAAGTAAAAACTTGCATGTACTTACTCATTTCTGAAACAAACAAACAAACTCATCTCTATGTCATTTATCGACATCATGAGATTGAATCTTTTTCAGTTCTTCAATATGCTCACTAAAAAGGGTATAAAATTAAATTAGCCATCTACAATAAGCATGATCCAATATAGTATAGAACATCTAAGTTATACGTACTTGATCTATGGTGCTATTTATACCCTTTTTTAGAATTATCAACTACTGTAAATATATACACTCAAGAGAAGATTCATTCCTTGCTGCAGCTTCATGACGTTCTGGCCTATTAAGCTTGGTGCTGATGTTATCCAAAAACTGACTAAAAAAAGTCATACACTCTTCTATAATATATCCCTCAGCTATAGAACCATCAGGGTGAGCTTTGTTATGTACGTACCTCTTCAATGTACCAAGGTACCTCTAAATTAGATACATACATCTGTAAGAAAGAAGTCCACACAAGCGAGCTTCTTCGGCAAGATGGTTTGGAAGATGTACCATGATATCAAAGAAAGTAGGAGGAAACAACATCTCAAGCTTACAAATTGATTCATAAATTTGTTTGCTCATCTTATCCAAATCTGGTTCCGCCAATTCCTTAGTAAAAATTCCAGAAAAGAATGAGTTGAACTCAATTAAAGGTACCACAACCTTTTTAGACAATATGTTACATATTGCAATAGGAAGGAGCTTCTGAAATATAATATGGCAGTCATGAGTTTTTAGACCCGATACCTTACATGCTCCTATGTCCACACATGTCTCGATGTTTGAGGCATAACCATCGAGCATCTTCAAATCCCCCAAAGACTTGCACAAGGTGGGCTTCCCATCTTTACCCAAAGTATATAATGCTGATGGCAATATATACTTGTCATTTCTGACCACTGGATGTTGATCTGGTCATATACCCATATCCTGCATATCAAGACGAGCTTGTGACTATCTTTTGTTTTACCATCCATATTAAGCAATGTCTCCAATATGCTATAACAAATGTTTCTGTCAATGTGCATGACATGCAAGTTATGCCTTATTAGCAATGTCTTCCAATAAGTGAGTTGGAAAAATATACATTTTTCTTCCAATTATGCCACCTATTTTCCCCAGTGCGCTTTCTCTTATTATTCGTCTGTCCAAAACTCACTTTATCAAAACTATCGTATTGTTGGGATACTTCGTCACCAGAGAGTGATGTTGGAGCCTCTCTATTTTCTATCTTGTTGTTGAAAGAAGCTTTGTTTCGACGCCACCTGTGATTTTGAGGTAGGAAACGACGATGACCCATGTAGCAATGCTTTTGTCCATATTTCAACTACAAGGCATCAGTGTTTATATGGCAGTATGGACATGCTAGCTTACCTTTTGTGCTCCATCCACATAGCATTGCATATGATGGAAAATCGTTCATTGTCCACAATATAGAAGCTCGCATGAAAAATGTCTCTTTCTTTGAAATGTCATATGTTTCAACACCATCAGACCATAATTTCAGTAGATCATCAATTAGAGGCTGTAGATACACATCAATGTTGTTTCCAGGTGACTTTGGCCCATGAATTATCATTGACATCACCCAATAAGGCTGCTTCATACACAAACAAGGTGGTAGATTATAAGGGATTAGAATCACATGCCATGTACTATAAGAAACATTCATTATTCCAAAAGTATTGAAACCATTAGATGTTATCCCAAGTCTTATGTTGCGAGGATCAGATGAGAAATTTGGCTGAATGCTATCAAAATGCTTCCATGCTTTGGAATCTGCAGGATGGCGTAATATTCCATCATCAATACATTCTTCTTTGTGCCACTGCATGTTGATGTCGTTGATTCTGTCATATAAAACCTTTATAAATGGGGAATAAGAGGGATGTATCATAAAATCTTGCATGCTACAAGCTTCTTGGCATTTCCACAAGGTAAAGCCTCTCTTGCATCCCCAGCAGTACTATTTTTCCATCCTAATTTAACGTATTTTGGGCATCTATCCAGCAGAGAATAGTCCTTCCGAAATAACACACATCCATTGCCACGTGCATCGATCTTTCGGTAGTCCATCCTGAGGTCACGGACAACCTTCTGAACTTTATCAAGTGTATTAGGAACGCAGTGTCTCTTTAGAAGCACATATGAGAATAGTTCAAGGATCGACTCACACACTTTTTTGCTCAAACCATTTAAACACTTTATCTGGTGCAACCTGAAAATGAAGGATAATTGGGTCACCTTCTCACAACCTTGATACAACTCCTTTTTGGCATCATTTAGTGAGTCATAGAATGCCTTTTCACACCCAGTTGGCTCCTGCTGGTTTATAGCATTTTCTTGATCATCAACATCTGCTGAAGTACCACCATGATCAGTGCCTCTAAGTAGACTGGATAGCATATTTTCTATAGCAGCATCATCAGAAATTATGTCATCATTATTTGCTGATTGCTCATCAATATTTTTTGAACTAAGTTTACTCCAAGGTGTATCCAACTAGTATAATCCAATAATATCCCATTACAAAGCATGTGAAAATCAACATCCTTGCGTGTCTTGTGGCAAATATTACGACATCTCATGCAAGGACAATGCTTGGTTGCTCCTTCCCGAGTGCCCTAGAATGAAAAATTTAAAAATGACTTCATTCCATCCTGCCACTCCTTTGTACCCCTATCTTTTCCCAACCATGTCTTATCTTCTGCCATCACTTCCTACAATTCAATCAACCTATCCGTAAGAGGATAGATGTACAAGAACATTATGTGAGCAATTGTAGCTAGCGCTGTTGCTCCTCCACGCGCGATGGCCGGCGGAAGCTCCTCCACGCGCGGTGACCGACGGACGCTCCTCCAAGCGTGGCAGCCGACGGATGCTCCTTCAAGCGTGGTGGTCGGGGGATGCTCCTCCAAGCGTGTTTCATACAGTAGGGAGAAGGGGCGTTGCAGTTAGAAAGGTACTATAATAAAAAGTTATTTTTGTTTCTTATTTTCCTTCTTTTTTGGCGTGAAAAAATTGACCTCCGTGGGTAGGAAGCCAGGACAAACAATACATGAAGCTATCACAGGAGGCCCAACACTGCGTTGGGCCGCTTGTTATTCGCGGCTGAAACTGCGCTGGGACACTTGTGTTTGTCCCTATGACGCATGAGGCCTATCTATGGGCGCGCGTCTGGCTCTGACAATTTGTTATCTAAATAAGTTAATGTAGCAATGGGGTGGTATTCCAATCAAAACAAAACATACGCATAAAATCTCTTGAACCGCAGCAACACAATGACATAAAGAAGGATTAAATATTAGATATGAAAATCGACGAAACCAAACAGTAGTGTTCAACATACCATTCCATGCAACAAAGTAAACTTGACTGAACTCGTTGTTACATAATCCGCCATAAACAAAAAATAAACTAATCGACACATCTAGTCCGCAACACATCTCTTTCAGCAGCACCTTCAGTCCGTCAGCTAGCTTCATCCGGCACCACCACCTTGCTTGGACCACCGTCATTGTTTTGAGCAGCGCGCTAGATAAGGAATCATCAAATATGAAGTTATTTTCTAGATTATTTGGGGCCGAAAATTTCGTTAACACACTATGAGGAGAAAGGGGAGGATATGTTACCTTTTGCTTGTGTTAACCTTGTGCCATGGACATCTAACACATGATCCTGGTCGCCAGGATCATTCTGCCCCATGTCATATGCGGTAGAAGGTGGAGGACCTTGATCATCAGGATGAGGACCAGGCAACACTGGTCCATGGTAGGGGTGGGGGTTGCTATTGAAAGGCGGAGGGTCCTCCTCATCACCCGGAAGGTGGTCCACAAAATCAAGACCTAGGATGTAAACTGGTACAGTCCATGAACGTCCTTCCCTGCCGGTTTTGTTGCCTCTCCTGAGAACAAGGCTTCGAGGGATGTTAAGTGGATTATCCACCATCACCAGCTAAATGACCCCAATCGGGTTGGGATCATTTTCATCCCAATGAAGCAACTACCCAAAAATGGAGCAGGATTGTTCAATAAACCTTTGCTTCTATAGATCCATAGGATAACTGAAGTGCTCCGACCCATAAGATCGGAACTAAACATGTAATATTATTACCAAATAGAAAGTTTGGTATATAATATTACAAAACAGGTGGAACCACAACCACACAAAACTTTATTTCAACGACATAGCCTTATGGATAAAAACTACAAGTAGGGACAAGGCAATACATAGAACATCAACACGTAGACTAGTAGCTCGTTGTCGCCTGTGGTTCCACTACACACAACTTGGGTGCGGACGCGACCCTACTCAAAGTCCTCTAGCACGAAGTCAGGATCCTCTGGAAAACAATCAATCAACAATGATTGAGTACAAATGTACTCATCAAGCTCCACCTCACCCTTTAGGAGGGGAATAAGCAGATGTAAATGCAATTCACAAGGTAAGTAATAATGCAATCTAATGCAACTAATGCAAGTGAATATCTCCCACGAACACATCACTTGTTTCAATCACACCATAGGTGGTTTTATAGTTGTTAGGACCACACCATAACCCATCCTATATTGAGAACACAATCATTCGAATGGATTTTAGACTCTGCAGAGGTTGTACGATGTACCCACATGCACGAACCATCAAAGACAGCCCGACATAACCGACACCCAGTCAAAACATCACCCAGGCCTGTCATCCCCAACCCAATATCAATATCATTAGTGAGCTCAATAATCTCTCAACATAACTCTCTCACTGATAGGAAAATTGGTCCCGATCTTCCGATAGGTAATGGATAAGTCGATTGATGGAGATCTCGACGTTGATGATCCGAGGCTCTCGAGTAGAACACGAAAAACCCCTGCAATCACTACACCACCGCTCCGTTGGTTATTAACCGTGCTGCACACGCTTGACCTCGCCAAGAAGGCTAATCCCTGCAAGTGCAACCGAGAACACAAGCAAGAACGTAGAAGAAGCAATCTGAAATTGCTGAATTGGAGTTTCACAAACCGATAAACGGTGATATTATTGATCTAAGCAAAACCCAATTGTTCATGGCGGCTACTATGGAGTATATATAGGTGGGAGGACGTCCAAGGGGGTGTTGGGGTTGTGATCTAACCATAACACACGAAAATAATGGACTTAGACTTGATACAAGGCCCAATGGCCCAATACGGTGGCGCAGCACCCTGACAGATTCTGTACTTGATTTTGTTTTGACGATTCCCGTCGACTACGAAGGAATTTTGACATGGGACCAGAACCATTGGAAATTTTATCCTCTCCCCTTTCCGTGCATATGTAGAACGTCCAAAACGGAGTTCGTATGCATCCTGGGCGTCCGTTTTAGTGCGTACTGCTCCTGGACTCCGAGTTGGATACAATTTGGAGTTTGGCTCGGTTTCCATCTTCTTTGAATGAATTCTCTGGTCCTCCACGTCCCTAATACTTCCTCCAAGTACTCCTTGAACCTCTCCATGGATCCTAATCACAATTAAATCATTAGGTAGCAATCTATGCTCAAAAACATATAACGAAATATATAAGAACGAGCTCACCTCTGAAATTAATTGTTGTGTATGAACTCGATTGATTGCATCTTGTATGTTCAATGGAGTGTTGTTTGTATCCATAGAAGTGATGTCCTCATCATCCTCCCCTTCTTGAATTGGAATCGTCCTCGAGTCAAGTTCATCTTCTATCATGTGTGGGTCCATATGTGCAACGCCATCAAATCTTCTTTTAAGCATGAAAGGAGGAGGCCAAGGTGGTGGACGAAATAATGCGCCATCTTTATCTTGTCCATCAAATTAGCGTGCACATTCACTTGAGCCAGGATCCCAAACAAATAAACATTGTGTCATGTTTGTAGGTGCAATAATAAGATGCATGATCTCATCATTCTCCCCTTCTTTATGACAAGCTGTCCTCGGCTTGCTCGTATGTCCAGGAAAAAGGATTGCTTTGGGGGTAGAATGAACACTGTCCATATTGCACAACCGCGGTGAACAATGCTTCTTTTTTATTTGTTGTCCTTGCTGCAATAAAAAAATGCTAGAAAAACTTGACAATACATTTTTAGTGTTAGTGCATCCATTCATTTCACCATATTGTTGCAGCACAAAAGGAACTTGCACATTTGAACATATGTAAACTTTATGCACTATAAATTCACCACTATCTACATTGTTGCCTATAGCATGAAAAATATTTCTACTTAATAAAGGTAATTCAGATTGAGAAAATATTATCTTCTCTATGATATCTAGATCACAAAGAGTGTCAAATTCAATATATCCCAAAGTATTTAGAGAAGATAACAATTTCAGCTCATCCCTTTCACATGTAGTTGGGATCAAATGCTTAATTTCAGCACAAGTGAGTGATAAATTATCAAATTCATTTGGTTGTTCTAGCATAGGTACAATATAATTATCAGCACACAACTCATTTTTGTTGTAAGAATCAGTAGGAAAATCAACTAATGGTAAATGTGTATTATGAAAAGGTTCATCTTGTTGCTGCTCATTGATAGTATGATTGGTAGCAAAATTCAGCATATCTGAAAATGTAATACCTTGGTGAACTGTATAGCATTGTCCATTAACACTACTCTCATTTTTAGCAAGAAATTCAAATGCATTATGAGTTGATTCATCAAAAAATTCAGAAGAATTGTTCAACACCTCACTCTCATTTGCATCTCCATTTATTTGTTCATGTTTCTGCAAAAGGTTAGGCAAAGGAGGAGGTACAACAAGAAAATTCTTCTCAAGTTCATGTATTTCATCTTTACAATTAGATACATTAGCAAAAGTTTCTCACATAAGAATTTTCGTTTCTTTCCATGTTTGAGGTTTTTCTAATTCATTCAAATTGTTCCACCAAGTTAATGCACAATCTACTAATGCACTTGCAACATTTCTAATCTTTCTCCTCTCACACATATGACATTGTCCAAAAAATTTATCCACCTCTATTTCCCAAGTAATATATTCATCATAACCAAAACCATCATAAGAAGGAAGAGATGGGAGAATGTAATTACTTCTTATGGAAGGTGTTGTAAAGGTGGTCTGAATGTCATGTGAAACCTTGGTTGATGTTTGATTTTTAGTGAGCAACTCCATCACCGACTTCATCATGTCCATCATCTCAGCATATAATGCATGATTCTTGCTTTTACCTGACATTGTTAGTAGCAAATAGAAGACAACACAAAAAATATGTTATCCCTATCAACTACAAAGGATAATGGCAAATTGGAAGTGGAATCACACATTCTCAAGCATCTTACCACACTCTTACAAGTGTTCTTACCGACACTGCAGGTGGCAAACGGTGGCCGTTATGAAGAAACCAATGAAGCGTGGGATGATTGCAAAGGTGTATCAATTCTTCTCAAGAGTAAAGTGTAGCTTGGATGACACTTTATATGTAGCAAGGATAAGCAACAATGAAATCAGATAATAAAGTTGAATAAGTGTCCAAAGTACTTGTCAAAGTTGCTGGCCTAAATGTGTTCCTAGTAGTTCAAGCTAGCAAGACATGAGACAAAACTAGATGACACAAAGAATGCAAGCACTTCTGTTTTTTTTGTTGTTTTTTTCTCCTTTTTCGTGCGGCTTTTGTATCTTCTTTTGCACTTGCCTTTTTCTTTTTTCTTCCTTTTCTTTTTCAGAATGTGCTACAAAAGAAGAACACAATGCAAACACTCAAAGATATCTCGTATGTCTATTACAGATTTTCTGCTCAATGTTCTAAGGACAATTAAGCACCTTTAGGGCTCCTTTGGGAGCTCGGGCTAAAAAATCTAGGGAAGGAAATCCCAAATGTGATTTTCCCAATCCTGGGTGGAAATCCTCCCTCGGAGGTTTTTTTCCCTTTGTCCATTTGGTAACAGGGGGATTACAAACCCCAAAATGCAAAAATAGTCTTTAAAATCAGAAAAATAAAAAAAAATCAGGAAAAATAATAAAAATATAAAAATGAAGATCTCATTATACATTCAGAAAAGTGGTGAAAACATCATAATACATTGACTATTCAATCAAATGCCATTGACTATTCAATTAGAAAAATCAGAAAAATCAAACGCCATTGACTATTCAATAAGAAAAAAAAATCAAACACAGATGCATACATCAACCATCATATCAGCCATGTTATCAACAACATCACACAACGGCATTCAAGTTGGTGTTCATAAAAATTCAGACTTTTCTGCTTTATCAAGTCAGCCAGCCAGCCAGCATTCATATTTCGCCAAACAGCATAAGGATAAACAACATATGATTGCTTTAATCTTGCTATCAGCTACACGCTTCTCGACTACAACATGTTTCAAATTCAATATTGTGAACTAAAATTAAGATAAAAGCAACATTGTTATGACTGACAGATCTGATTTCAGGTTCCAATTTATCACTCGTACTCAGAAGCAGCAAACTTGTTCTCGCGTAGAACACATCGAACACCTGGTTCCCACCAAATTTCCTCCCATGCATCCCTGTCTTGGGTTGATTGAGCCATCTACATCTGAGGAAGAACGCAGGTCAGCACAGCACGGAAGAAGAATGGCGAAATACACATGATACATTCTTCTTGTCGTGATGTAAATATTTGCACACCGAATTCTCCCCTGAATTGCTTTAGTGGAATCAAAAATGAAATTTCTAGTTAACTACAGTGCATATCGAAGTTTGTAGATAAAGTTGTAGTGCATATCAGCCAAAGTTTGTAGATAAACTAGCTAACTGCAGTGCATACCAGTCATTGCAGTAATGTCAGTCAGTAGTTCAGTCAGTAGTCCATAACAACACAATGCAGTAGTGCAGCACATAAAGTTGTGTTAGCTGTGCCGAAAGAGTAGTAGCCTCTGCCTGAAGAGTCTGAACCTTCCGCTCCAGTTCTGTTATATATCGAGCTTTTCTTTCCTTGGAGCGAGCTGCAGATTGTCTGTTTGCTAAGATTCTGCAACATAACAAGCTCAGGAACTCAATAGATGTTCGTGAAATACAGACAGCTAACAACAAACTGGTTAGGGTATCTAGGAAATACTGAATTTGAATACAAAGATCATGATATGATATGCACAAACATTTTTGTACACTACTGCTAGTTTAAGAATCCCCTCTCTGTACATTCGTCTGTCTTTCACGTAAAATTTGGAAGCAGTTGAAGGACTGTTGTTCCACAGCAGCAAGGTCGACATTAGTAAATTTCTAAATGGGAACATGACCGTTTCAGCAAGCTTCAAGACACGCAGGAAAAAAAAGCAGTCAACTGTCATCCAGAGACCGAGGGGGCGGGGGGGGGGGGGGGGGGGGCAGACCTGGGACGGAGCGGCGGCGGCGTCGGGGACGGAGACCGTGGAGTGAAGGGCGCCGAAGAGTGGATTGGAACCTGCGTCAGAATTATTTCTTTCCCATTCAGCTCATGGTTTGCAAGAAAATTCTCCACTTCCCTGTTTATGGATAGTAACAATAACAAGAAGGACGACTGAAGAAGCAGCCATCACCGTTTCTGATGTATACCCCCTCGGGGAAATCTTCAGGTATGGCTCCTTCGATCCGGTAATCTTCTATGGCTTCATTGATCTCGTCGAACACGGAGCGGCGCCGGGGGACGGGCGTCGGGGACGGAGCGGCGCCGGGCGACGGGCGTCGGGGACGGAGCGGTGACAGCGTCGGGCGTCGGGGACGGAGCGGCGTCGGGCGTCGGAGACGGAGCGGCGACGGCGCCGGGTGACGGGCGTCGGAGACGGAGCAGCGACGGCGCCGGGCGTCGGGCGTCGGGGACGGCGCGGCACCGGGCGTCGGGCGTCGGGGACGGAGCGGCCACGGCGTCGGGCATCAGGGACGGAGCGGCGCCGGGCGTTGGGGATGGAGCGGCGACGACGTCGGGCATCGGGGACGGAGCGGCACCGGGCGACGGGCGTCGGGGACGAAGGGGCGCCGGGCTCGGACGGATCGGCGGCGGGCGTGGGGGAGATCGAAGCGGCAGCGGGAGTTCGGGAGAGAAGAGAGGCGGCGGGGTTGAGTTCAGGAGAGGACCGGGTAGGGTTTTCCTTCCCCACCTCGCCAGGTCGGGCCGAAAATCCCTGGGCTTCCACGTGGATTGTGCCGGAAATTTTTTTTACCAAATAAGCATAGGGAAAATTTTAACCGGGGGTTTCTTGGGCCAGGGATTGGGCCGGGATCCCAGATGGATTCCGGGCTGCCAAAGGAGCCCTTATAGTCCCCAAATCTAAAAATTTGAACAGAAATATTATATATCTATCTCTCCTCTTTAATTTTAGTATATGGAAGATCTATTTTGGATAAGAACAATGGGAGATATTGCCCCCGAAATACAGACTGTTTAGAATTTCTAGATCAATAACAGATTCAGATCTAATGCAATTTCGACATCGATAACTATATTTTCTAGGAGAATGACGAATAATAAAGTTATAGAAAACTTGTTAATATTTCCAAAAAGTACAAGAACTCTAAATTCCAAGTTTTTATGAGCGAGATATGATGAAAATACCAAACTGGACAGAGGCGAATCTAATCTGGACGTGATGACGTGATTCAAAAGGATGAATCACACAATGCAAAACTCAAACTAAGACCAAAAACACTTTCTAAACCAACAATATGACTCAATAACGGACACAAACTCAACAAAACTAAACTGAAAACGAAAGTTGCAAAGGCTCAATGGTGGTTTGGACAAAGTAATGAATAGATCTACTAAACTGCAAATTCTTTTGTGGTTTTTTTGTGGACTCTAGGTATGAAAAACAAAACGAATGTAATGGATAGATGAATTACCTAATGGGCAACCTGGAAATCTAATACCAATTGATAGGAAAATTGTTCTCAATCTTCCGATAGGTAATGGATAAGTCGATTGATGGAGATCTCGATGTTGATGATCCGAGGCTCTCGAGTAGAACACGAAAAACCCCTGCAATCACTACACCACCGCTCCGTTGGTTATCAACCGTGCTGCACACGCTTGACCTCGCCAAGAAGGCTAATCCCTGCAAGTGCAACCGAGAACACAAGCAAGAACGTAGAAGAAGCAATCTGAAATTGCTGAATTGGAGTTTCACAAACCGATAAACGGCGATATTATTGATCTAAGCAAAATCCAATTGTTCATGGTGGCTACTATGGAGTATATATAGGTGGGAGGACGTCCAAGGGGGTGTTGGGATTGTGACCTAACCCTAACACACGAAAATAATGGACTTAGACTTGATACAAGGCCCAATGGCCCAATATGGTGGTGCAGCACCCTGACAGATTCTGTACTTGATTTTGTTTCGACCATTTCTGTCGACTCCCAGTGCATTTTGACATGGGACCGGCACCATTGGAAAGGTTATCCTCTCCCCTTTCCGTGCATATGTAGAACGTCCAAAACGGAGTTCGTATGCATGCTGGGCGTCCATTTTAGTGCGTACTTCTCCTGGACTCCGAGTTGGATACAATTTGGAGTTTGGTTCGGTTTCCATCTTCTTTGAACGAATTATCTGGTCCTCCACGTCCCTAATACTTCCTCCAAGTACTCCTTGAACCTCTCCATGGATCCTAATCATAATTAAATCATTAGGTAGCAATCTATGCTCAAAAACATATAACAAAATATATAAGAACGAGCTCACCTCCGAAATTAATTGTTGTGTATGAACTCTATTGATTGCATCTTGTATGTTCAATGGAGTGTTGTTTGTATCCATAGAAGTGATGTCCTCATCACTCACCATCGTGGACGATGGTCGGGCTAGCCACCGGAATTAGGCTAAGCCCCGCCCATACAGGGACATGTGGTCGTACTGAAAGGAAGTTAGGTGAGATGTTAAAAATACTCAGTCCTTAAGGCTCACCAGGGCAACCTCTATACACACATCACGAGCCTATCTTCACGATATAACTCGCTGCAAGTCTACCACCACGGTAGCACTTACACTAACACTAGCCCATCTGCCCCGGTCACAACTCATGCATGCACCCACAAACCATACCAACCATATCACATACAAGAGGCAACATCATCATGCATAATCTCATCAAATCAATATGCAACAATGGAAACTAACATGGCTCCACTCTATCAATTGACGCTCAACAAATACAATGACATAATCTACTGGCCACAATGGATAAACCTCACATAGGTGCGATATGACCAAAAGCGGTAGATGGAACTTGCCTTCGCTACCGTCGGCTGCATCGTGCTCCTGGTCAGCTGGTTCCTCCGGATTCTCTTCTAGCACTGGGTCTGCTCCGTAGCGCACGCACAAGAAAACATACAAACAAGGCAAACATATTCAACACACCATACAAATTTAGTGTCATTATATAGGTTATGAATTTAGATGATTTTTAGAAGAAGAATCTGGTAATTCAGAGTTTGTTTGAGTGAGATGTGGATTTTAGAAAATGGAGGTTTGATTAATTATGAAACTAATATATAATTAAGGGGCTTGGGTCTGGATCAGTGCTTCTCAGCCCATACGTGGCTTGGGTTTGTGGTCGACGAGCCCACAGCTGGGTTTAAAGCTAATGGTTTGTTGTTGCTTTGGACTTGTGTGAGAGAAGGGGGATTTGGCCCACCACAACTACTGCATGGTCATGCAGAAGCCAGGCTTAAGGCCTGCACACGGGTTGTGTTTGAGGCTACTGGCGCTTGGGCCTGGGATGATGGTCATACAGGTTGTTGTTAGCTAATCACATGGGCCAGCGTATAATACCACAATATAGTCTACGCCTCTGGCCAACAAATCAGAGGAGGGTACAGGGTGTTCTTGATCCTCCCATCGTGCAGCCATAGACGGCTCGGAGAAGCCTCAGCCAGGGAGGAGGAAGGGAAAGAAGCTGATAGAAAGTGGGGAATCGAAGGTTTAGACCATGGTGGACTCGATTGAGGCACTTATTTGAGCGTAGGCCATGAGCAATAGGGTAGATTTGGAGGTGGGCAACCATAGAAAGGGGAAGCTCGATGTTGCACTAGAGAGGGAGGGAGGAGCTCACCTTCATGGTTGTTCAGCGCGGCTGGAGCTAGGTGCAGCCCGCGCATTCGGATTTATAGGCGGAGGAAAGGCGGTGGTGACCGTCTCCGACGGAAAAATCGGTCGACGCAGTTACTTCGCTGTACGTACGGACGCCAAACTCGTGCGTCGTCTAGCTGCTGCTCAGCACGACGAGTCTCATCAGCTGGGCATCTATTAGTAGCGGCGCCTGTGCAGCTGCCGGAAAGGAGCGCCCTCGTCGTCGTTTCTTGAGTGAAGGAGGTAGTTAACAGTCTCTTCGACTGTGCGGTGGTCAACAAGGTTAATGCGCTGTACGGTGGCTCGGGATACTTCGGGAGAAGTCATGGACAGGCGAGGAGAGCAGCGCCGGTTGGCATCTTGCCATAGCTGTCGCTGAATGCTGCAGTGTTTTTGGTGCTGAGAAGAACACACTATCGTCTGGGTGGAGGAAGGAGAAGGGGGTTTTTGAAATAAAGGAAGACAAGGAGGGGTGAATGGGTAAATGGGGTCAGCTGATCTGTACGGTGTAATTTGGGAAAATGTGGAGGGGTTGATGGAAAATGCTCTAGGCTGCATGAGAGGGTGGCGTTAGCCTTGCTGAAATGTTGGCAGCGTGAGCACCTTTTGTATTTTTATTTTTATTTATTATTATTTTTCATTTGCTCTTATTTTATTATCATGGGTGTATTCTCTGCTCTTGAGTTGATCATTATTTCTTTATTTATTTTTGTGTGTAAGAATAAGTGATTATTTTATTTTATTATTTTGTTTTATTTTTATATAAATACGATTTGTTGGCATTCAAAAAATTAGGACGTTACAGACCTACTCCACTTAGATGGAATCTTGTCCTTGAGATTCGGCTGGTCTTCGAAGACATGGGGAAACTCGACTTGAAGTGCATCTTCTCTTTCTCATGTAGCTTCGGCTTCTGAGTGTCTGCTCCATTGAACCTGACAAAGCTTGATGGAGTTTGTCCTCGTCCTTTGGGTGACGGTATCCAAAATCTTTATGGGCACCTCCTAGTAACGTAGGTCATCTTGTAGGTCTATGGTGTCCCATACTACTTGTTCCTCGGGCACCCATAGACACTTTTCCAACTGTGACACGTGGAAGATATTGTGCACGCTTGACATCTCTTCGGGCAACTGTATCTTGTAGGCAAATGCTCATATACTTTTTAGGAGCGGAAAAGGTCCGATATATCGTGGTGCCAACTTCCCTCGTACCTGAAATTTGCGCGTGCCACGAATCGGAGACACCTTTATGTACATGTGGTCCCCGACTTCAAAGCTGAGTTCACGCCTTGTCTGCGTAGCTTTTCTAGTGTGACTAAGCTGCCTTCAAATTTGCCTGGATCTCCGCTACCTTGTCTTCTACTTCCTCGATGAAATCCGGTTGCTCTATAATACGATCCTCTGACCAGATAAGCAGAGTCTGACACTTTCTTTCATAAAGTGCTTCAAATAGGGACATCTTGATGCTAGCCTGATAACTGTTGTTGTAAGAGAACTCAGCATATGGTAGACTATCTTCCCAATCTTTGCCATATGTGGGAACAACTTCTGTTAACATGTCTTCCAATATTTGGTTGATCCTCTCCGTCTGACCATCAGTTTGAGGGTGATATGCCGAGCTAAAATCCAACTTAGTACCAAGAGATTTTTATAGACTTCTCCAAAATCTCGACGTGAACTGGGTGCCTCTATCTGAGTCTATCCTCGAGGGAACACTATGTAGCTTCACAATACGGTACATGTATAGCTTGGACAACCTATCTCCATCGTAGGTAGTGCGTACATGAATGAAGTGTGCAACCTTCGTTAGACTGTCAACACTACCCACACAGAGTCATTACCATTCTTGGTCCTTGGTAACCCCATGATGAAATCCATCCCTACTTCATCCCATTTCCAAGATGGGATCAAAAGAGGTTGTAGTGGGCCACTTGGCTTCTGATGCTCGGCCTTGACCCTTTGGCACACATCTTAGCGGGCTACAAATCTTGCTATATCACCTTTCATACCAATCCAACAATACTTCTGCTTAAGATCCAAGTACATCTGGGAGCCTCCAGGGTGGATAGAGTATGTGACGTTATGAGCTTCATCTACGATTGTGTTCCGATAGTGACCATGTGAAGGCACACACAATCGTTTCTTGAACCACAATATTCCATTTCTGTCTACTCTAAAATATGGGGCTTTACCTTCACCAGTTTGTTCCTTATCTCCATCAACTTATCATCCTCATGCTGAGCCTTCTTGATTTGTTCGTCTAGAACAGGCTGTACACTAAGGTTGTAGTTGTAGGAGTGAGGTACAACTTTTAGGTTCAACTTCCTCATTTCCTCACATAGCTGCGGTACTTGAGTGACCAAGTGATGGCAGTATGCTTTCCCACTAAGAGCGTTAGCTACCACATTTGCTTTACCTGGGTGGTAGTGAATTTCCAAGTCATAATCCTTTATTAGCTCCAACCATCTTTGTTGCCTTAGGTTGAGGTTAGACTAGGTAAAGATGTACTTAAGGCTCTTGTGGCCCATTTAGATCTCAGACTTGTTACCGATTAGGTAATGCTTCCAAATCTTAAGAGCATGAACTACTGCAGCCAATTCCAAGTCATGGTCGGGTAGTTCTGCTCATGTGGCCTTAGCTGACGAGAGGCGTAGGACACGACTCGTCCTTCCTGCATTAGCACACATCCGAGGCCATGTCTTGATGCATCACAGTAAGTGATGATGCTCTTGTGAATATCTAGTAGGACTAAGACTGGGGTTGTAGTTAGTCTTTTCTTCAATTCACTAAAACTCCGCTCACAAGCTTCAGTCCACACAAACTTCTTGTACTTCCTGATAAGCTTAGTCATCGGTCGGGCTAGCTTATAGAACCCTTCGATGAACCTCCTATAATAGCCAACCAAACCTAAAAAGTAACGAATCTCTAAGACCGACGTTGGTTGCTTCCATGATGATACTGCTTCAACCTTCTTCGGATCAACTGCCACTCCCTCAGCTATCAGCATGCGTCCGAGGAAGCTCCCTCAGCACTCCCTTGGCATAAAGTTGATGGCTTCTTAGTCGGTCCTGAACAACACGCAAATGTTGTGCGTGGTCTTCTTCACTCCGTAAATAGACTAGGATGTCATTGATAAATACAACCACAAACTTGTCCAACTCTTGCATGAACACCCAGTTCATCAGGTTCATAAAAGAAGAAGGTGTATTGGTCAATCCAAAAGACATCACTGTGAACTCAAACTGGCCATAGCGAGTCACAAATGCTGTCTTGGGTATATCTTAAGGCTTAATCCTTACTTGGTGATACCCTGAACTCAAGTAAATCTTTGAAAATAACTTAGCTCCTTTTAATTGATCAAATAGGTCATCTATTCGTGGTAGAGGATATTTGTTCTTGATGGTGACATCATTAAGAGCTCGATAATCTACACAGAGTCTCATGCTTCCATCGTCCTTCTTCACAAAGAGGACTGGTGCGCCCCATGGTGATCACTAGGTCTGATGTAACCTTTTTGCTCCAACCCATCCAACTAATTCTTCAACTCTACCAGTTCTGGGGCTGCCATCCTATAAGGTGTCTTGGAATTAGGAGCAGTTCCTAGAACTAGATCAATGGAGAACTCTAATTCTCTTTCCGGTGGCATGTCGAGTAATTCCTCTGGAAATACATCAGCATACTCCTTGATTACCGGCACTTGTTGGGGTGTTTCTGCCTCCAGGTTATTTACCATTGGATCAGTTAGACTAGACTGAACATGACATGTGACCGTCTTTTCTTCATGGTTGTCACAGTCACAATCCTTTCTACACATGCTATGCTCCCTTTGCACTTGGCTAACCAATCTATGCAAGGGATTACATCTATCCCATGGGAGTCAAGCACCACTAGGTTAACCAGGAATACTACCCCACTTAGGTTTAAAGAGATGTTATTAACTCCTAAGAGGCAGGGTATATAAACTCCCGGTGATCGGGTTATCAAGGGTCTCTTAGGGGCTACTGTAGCTATATCATGTGCTTCCACGAAGTGGGATGGTATAAAGGAATGTGATGCACCAGAATCGAACAGTACTGAAGCCGAAACTGACTGAACCAAAAACTTACCAAGTAGAACTCTCGATGCTGCATCTGCCTCCTCAACGTAGATGTGGCTCACCGTAGCCTTTCCAAAGGATTGTTAGGTCCTTGTGGGTGCTCCACGGCTACCTCTAGCTGGCTGCCTTGGTCCATTAACAGAGTTGGAGACGACAGAAGCTGCTGGCTTGTTCTTGTAAGGTCAGTTCAAAGAGATGTGCCCGGGCTAACGACAAATGAAGCAAATCCTCGGGTCACTGGTATGACTCACTCCAGATTGCTGAGGGCGGAAGGAGCCCTGTGGCATAGCAGGCTATACTAGTTGCTTAAATGATGCACCTGGTGCTCTGCAAGACACTCCACTTTGAGTCTTCTGTCCTGAGTAAGCTAGCTGCTGGGTCCTCTGCATAGAGTAAGCTGGTTGTTGTGTCCTTTGTCCAGAATAAGTAGGATGACTAATCTTCTAAAACTTTGCCTGCTGGAACATCTTCTTTCTCTCAAACTTCCTTTCCTTCTCTCGCTGCTCTTCCTCCATGTTCTTCCCTTTGGTGATAGCCTTGTTGACCATAGTGCTGAAATCAGGATAGACAACTACTTTAATCAAGGTACTGATCTTAGGGTTAATACCACGAATAAAAGCTTCCTGTTTCATCTCTTCAGTGTCCACGGAGTGAGGGTCATATCGGGATAATCCCGTGTACTTGTGCATGTACTCCGTCACAGTGAGGCCCTTCTGCTTGAGGTTCATAAATTCTTCCTTCTTTAACTTCACGATTGTCGATACCCTACAGACGGGGTACCCTCGCACAAAGGATGAAAACATCGAGGCACGTCCGGTGGCACCACGTGTCCCAAAGGTGCCAGACCTCAGCCTTCCTCAAGAACGAGCACCAGCACTGCCACGTGAGCCTAGAAGATGGGACTCGGCTCCTCTCATAAGACGGGCTCCCGAGACGCCACGTGTTGGGATGGGACCTCACCCAACCTTGGGGGAGAGCTCCGGTGCATCCATATGTCTCAGAGGACCAGACCAGGCACCCCCCCCCCCCCCTCGCGGGGAAGGGCCTGGAGCTACCACGTTCCCTTGAGAGCCCCAGAGCTGCCACACGTCACAAAGAACCGGGACTGGCCTGCCCAGCAGGCGCCAACCCCAACGCTGCAACATGTCCCACAACATGCCCTGGACGGTGTTGGTATTTCTTAACACCACAGAGTTATCCACAAGCGCACGAAAATACCGTTGTAGCGCTTCCCCTTAAGGAGTATTCCCAAGGGTATCAAATCCAAAGAACGTGTGTGCTAATCTTTCGAACTAGCTCACCCAAGGACACAAAGTTGTTTGGTAGCCAAGGAACATAGAGGAATTCAAAGTATTGATCCTAATTGAAGGTAGTTTGTAGTAGATGCTTTCTTCGGGCATGGGCTTACTCCTAGCAATACTAGGACGACTCCCGCCAAGAGCCTATGGCATAGCCGAACGTGGAGGATTACGAAGGACAGATAGGGCTGTCACCACCTACTGCCTACCTCTTCAATCCATGGGTCTACGAGATATCCACTGATGATTTATAACCTAAGCACCACGCTTATGATCTAAATCACTACTCTAGTTGTTTCGAACACAAAGCTACAACTAGAGCCTCTAATGAATTAAAGAAGTGAAACCACAAGTAACTACTTGTGCAAACTACTAAGAATAAAAGATCAAACTTGTATTGAATTCACAAAGGATTACTTGATTGAGTAAAACCTTTGTAGGTGTACAAGGGTAGAAGAGGGACTTGACAAGCCCAAGCCTCCTTGTCCTAGACTCTTCACCACACTCTCCTTTTACATTGGTAGCCTCTAGGACTACTCTAAACCTTTGGAGTGTAGCACTATTCTCAACTTTTGGTGTGTGTGAGAAGCGAGGTGAGGGGGTCTATTTATAGATGGAGAAGAGTCAGTTCCCGCCACAATTAATGCGCAAATAAGTCACCATTGACTTCAGGGAGCCGGGAGGAGCCAACACATGTCAATTTGACCGGGTTTGGCACCAGGAAGGGGTTGGCTGAACCAGAGAGTGCTTCCTCCAGGTGGCTTCCAGGTGGGCCCCTTGATGTATATGGGTACAACACCGTTGGATCTCCTCGTATTCTTCTGTTTGTGGGCCATTTGATCCATGTGTTGCCACATGTCATCGCCTGATTTGTTGAAACCCATTTTCATGGATTCATCCCTGCATGTTTTGGATTTTGGGTAATAATTCACTTGCATACAAATAAACACCAACACTTGTGGAATTGGGTTAGTGTATAGCCCTACCACTATGTTTTGTGTTTCTTTTATACACCTTATGAGGTGAATTGACGATCAAAATATGCTACTTAAAGACCGTCAACAAACTCCCCCACACTTAGTCCTTTGCTCGTCCTCGAGTGAAGGCAAGAAGCACTAGAGTGTTGTCATGAATTTGCTATAAGGTAGAAAATAAGGATACTAGATATTTCAACTTATACCTGAATTCATGGATCCCCATTTCGTATGTGGCTACCACATCAATCTTGGGTGTTTGAAAAGTGGAAATGTTAGAATAAAGTTCCCTTGGATCATTCTGTGCTGAAATGATTTGGCAATTGCTATATTTGAAAGTCATAGGAACATTTGCCCTTGCCTTCTCGATTGGAATCTCTCAAATCTCTCCAGGTGTTTGAGTCCTCACCATGGCATGTTTTGCCAATTCTTGTCCCTATACTAAAAGTGGCTATATTTGGAGCTTGGTAGGGATGAATGTGGCACACATTTGCAATGCATATGTTACTAAGTCAAATACTTGATCCTATGAGAGACTTATGCAATGAACAAAGTGAAGGGAAAATTCTTGTGCACATGAATGGAATGGAGGGGTGAGGTGATAACTCCCATGAATTTGCTCTTCTTCTTATTTTTTTAAGGATGAAACATGGCTACTTTTTTTGAGAACTCTTACTCTTTTTCAAGAGTGGATGCTTTTACTTTATCTTGTAGCCATTTCTTCTACTCCTTTGTATTTTTAGAGAGACTTTCATTTGTATTGTATGGAGTTTTTTTTTTGATGGATGGGTAATCGATGGATGCAAACTCTCAATGTGAGAAATTTTGCATGAATGGAGTGCACAAGAGTTTTCAATTAAAAAAGTTCATGCATGTGACTCAATTGGGACACGGGTTTGACAAAGTTAAATGAAAAAAAAAGTGGCATATGCTTGTGGTTTTCAATGAATGTATCAAATGGCCTTGGTGGGTATATAAATTTCCAATGAGAGATTTAGGCAAAGTTCAAGACTTCAAATAGTTACAAATGTCAAAATCAATTTCAAGCAAAAGGATGATTTCTAGTGAACTCATTTACCATATCACACTAGTCAAATACCTAGATGATGTGTTTTTCCTATTGAATTATGGGAATCATAAACAAGGTAATGAATTGAAATATAAAGTATTCAAATTTTCAGCTTAAGCAAATTCTTGACTACCAATTTTTTTTTTTCAATTTGTTGAGTTGAGTCATTTTAGATATGCAATGAAAAATATGAAATCAACTCAAACAGCAGGGTAGCGCATAAAATCGGGGAAAAGAAATCCAAACTGATTTTCTGGAGCGAAACGGAGTCGTACGGTGCAGAAAACAAGTCAACCGACCAGGGGGTTCGGCCGACCTCCTGTTGGCTCTTCAATGGTTCTGTTTTGTCGTGTCGTTTTTCTCATTTGGTCGCGATGTGTTTTGATATGCAACATTGATTTTTCAGGTCAAGATTTCGTGACTTGGAGACATGTTTCCCCCACATTTGTTTTCTGAATTCTTTATTCAACAAAATAAACTAAAGGGGGAACTTTATCGGTGTTAGATGAACCGGTAAGTTCACTTTATTGAAATGAAAATATGGGGATGCTTACATTATTTAACCTAGCTTTAGAAAACAAATGTTTTTTAAAAAATAAAATCCTAAGTAGTAAGCATGCTATGCTGTTGGGACATCTAAACTATGGTGTGTTGTAGATGTCGGGCTCCCCGACGGCATTGCACAAGCGTCGCAGTTTGGCGCTCATGCCACGGCGAACTCCGTCAATCTCCTCCTTGAGGGCCATGATGTCGTCCTTCAGTTCCGCCCTCTCGATGCGCCCTTCATCCACCAAGTCAGTTAGCTTCTTGTTCTCCAAGCAGAGAGAAGTGAACTCCTTGGTCAGCTGTGCCACTTTAGGGGCATGAGGAGAGTCCTCATCACTGCCCTCGAACTGGCTGGGTGGCCTGTTGATGGCAGGTGGTGGGACGTGTCGCCTAATCTTGGAAGGCGACGAGCCCGTCGACTCCTTCGTCGCCAGATTATCCACACGCTTGAATAGGCCCTTAGCATAGCCTCCTTTGGGCTTGCGCACCCCGTGGATAGGAAAGCAATCTCCCATGCATTCCGACGAGGTACAGCTGGGCGTCTTGTAGTGGTGGCTCACTACATCACCCTTCTTAGTCTTCAGTGTGTACATGAACTCCTCGCCAGGTAGCAACGATAGGAGAGACTCGTCTTTTCCGTGGAATAGACGTGTCTTGACTGGGTTCAGTCCAGCAAAACTCGGACGGCATGGCGTCGTCGACTTCATCGGCGTTCTCCAAGGGGAGAGCAACCAGACAGCGCTACGAGGTGTAGGGTTGCGCCCGTGCGCAGTCGTCGTAGGCAGGATCATGGAAAGGGGCTTGACATCGATCGCTATGAAGGACTTCAAGGTGAAGGAAGTTTTGTCATTGGCCGCCGTAATGTCCCCGCTCAGGTTGAAGGTTGAGCTGGAGGAGGCGTGAGGCACAATCTTCTTGTCGGCCATGACGAGGACGGGAGGAAAATGATGATTCAATGAGGTGTATAACTTTCCTCTTTGTTTCTGTCCTTTAAGTAGGCGGGGAACAACGCGTTTCACCGAGGATTTTGTGGAGATTATTGAGGAGGATCAACACGAGAAAACAGAACACGAACGGCGCAAAGGGAGAGTCGGCTGACCCTAGGGTTCAGCCGACCCGCTTCTGGCTCCGTTCGGGCCACATTTTCTCGGGTCGATTAAATGGGCCTCATAGATGAAGAATTGGATGGGCCCATTATTTGGGCATGGAGAATTTAAACAGAATTGAAAGAAATGGCATGGAAATCGATTAGATTTACCATGTCAAATTCTTTTTCTATATCCTTTTAGGAATCGAGAAATAATTTGAGTCGGTGCCCATTCACTTTGAATAGTTGACCGTCATGACCTTGGAGTGTGATTGCTTCATGGGACGAAGTCCCTACTACAGTGAAGGGCCCTTCTCATTTACTTCTAAGCTTCCCATGTCCAAAGAGTTGAACCCTAGAGTTAAAGAGTAAAACTTCATCTCCAGGTTTTAACTCTTTCGGCGTAATCCACTTATCGTGCCATCTTTTGGTTCTCTCTTTATAAATTCTAGCACTGTGGTATGCCTTATCTCTCAATTCCTCCAACTCAGAGATTTGCTTCAGTCGATGATTTCCAGCTTCGTTAAGATTCATGTTCCACCGCTTGACGGCCCAATATGCTCTATGTTCCAATTCTATGGGAAGATGGAAAGTCTTCCGATAGACAAGTTGGAAAGGAGACATGCCGATAGCTGTCTTGTAGGCAGTACGATATGCCCACAATGCGTCGGGTAGCTTTTGCTTCCATCCCGTTCGCATTTCCAAGACAGTCTTTTGCTGAATATTCTTAATTTGCTTATTAGATGTTTCTGCTTGACCATTTGTTTGTGGGTGGTATGGGGTAGCAATGTTATGCTGGACTCCAAGTTCCCTTAAAATGTTCCGGGAGGTCTTATGTATGAAATGAGACCCTCCATCACTTTTGACCATACGGGGAGTTCCAAAGCGTGGGAAAATGATCTCATGGAACATTTTCCTTGCTTGCTTGGAATTAGCATTTTAGCATGGCAATGCTTCTACCCATTTTGACCCATAATCGACGGCAACCAGAATATACTCGCAATCATAAGACCTAGGAAAAGGTCCCATGAAATGAATACCCCATACATCAAATAATTCCACTTGGATATTGTATGTTAGGGGCATCACATCGCGAGCAGAGATTCCTCCATGCTTCTGGCATTTCCAACATCTGCGAATGAATTCCTTGGTATCTTCATACATTGAAGGCCAATACAATCCACTCTGCCAGATCTTTGCCTGAGTACGGTAAACACCGTAATGACCACCATAGTGGCCAACATGGCATTTCTCTATAATTTTGGTGCCTTCGATTGATGGGCACACCTTCTAAGAAGGCCATCAACACATACTCGATAGAGGTAAGGGTCATACCAAAGGTGTCTACGTCTCTCATAAATGAGTTTCTTTTTGTTCTCCCCTGGTGGTACGTATCCTGTGACCATAAAGTTCACGATATCCGCGTACCAAGGGTGAGAGTTTGTCACCTTGAGGAGCATATCATCTCGTAGGAAGTCATTGATAGGTATGTCCATGTTTTGTGTGACTTCCATACGTGAAAGATGATCTGCTACTAAATTCTCTACTCCTTTCTTATCTCTTATTTCCAGATCAAATTCTTGGAGTAGAAGAATCACTCGAATTAGCCTGGGTTTAGCATCCTTTTTGGTAAGCAGATATTTCAAAGCGGCATGGTCTGTGCAGACTATGACCTTTGCTCCAACCTGTAGGATTGAAGAGCACATGAAAAGCTACCAGAGGGGGGGTGAATGGTAGATTTAAAAATCTTACGCAGCGGAAACAATTAAACCCCAAACCCTTTCGGCAGAAAAACGATCTGTTAAAGAAATCGTGTGTGAGACTAATCTAAACGTGTTTCACCGTGACAAAAGTGATTGATATCAGAGAGAATCAAATAACGAAGACAACACAAAAGGAATCACT
Organism: Tuctoria greenei; assembly: GCA_036927565.1. Lineage (NCBI taxonomy): Eukaryota > Viridiplantae > Streptophyta > Magnoliopsida > Poales > Poaceae > Tuctoria > Tuctoria greenei. The sequence goes on from JAYESD010000006.1 coordinate 126,122,514, forward strand.
CAAATCCGTCGAGAAAAACTCAAGTTATGATCTAAAGATCAAACAATAGTCAATCTGCCCTACCCGAGAAAAAAAACAGTTCTGGAATGCTGCAAATAAACTCGTGTAGATCATAGACCACAAATCCAATGACCGTGAAATTTTGACAGATGATATATAATCAAGTTGTGAAGACAACCCAAAAAGAATCACGTCAATTGGATCTGTAAAACTCGAGTTATGATAAAACCACCGACGAAAGGTAGTGCCGTCCAGAAACTCGACGAGTAAAACTTGTCTGGAACAAGTCGGACGAACAAGGCACAAAAGTTCCTTCAAACTACGAAATTTATTCAATAGGACACAAGAGGAAAAGCCCCAAAGTCGTGCACCACGAGCTCTGGGCTCCCTTGCTTATATAACCAGCCCTTAGGCCAACCCAATATCAACTAGGACTCCAATCCTACTCAGATCACGAATCGTAACTTTCCATAACTGCTCAAGATTCTTCTATATGCAGATAGAAGCAATCTTAAGACTTCCAAACACCTTAGGAACGTATCCCACATTCCTAAACAACTCAAATCCGTGACCCACACGAAATCCTATCACAACCAACTCAAATCTTTCCATATTTGAGTCAAACCCAACTCAGCCGCAGCCTGAGTCCATAACCTAGTCGGTTGGACCTTTCTGACCAATTCTTTACGTCCACATCTCTTCATCACGTCTTGGAACCATGTAGCCATGTCCATGCACTCCTTGCACATGTTCAAACATCTTCCAATGACGTCCACAATACCTTCATATGCATTGTTCTTGATTCAATCATCCTGCGCGACCTCCTGATCAGCTCAACCACAGTTCCTTCCGAACATGGTTGTTGGAACCTCATCTCCTCCCTGAGACTAGTCCAATGGATCCCGCCACCAGCCATGTCTTGAACTTAAGCAACACCTGCACATGAATAAACAACCAATCCATACGAGCCCAAGTCCTCGACTTGACTCACGTCAGTTCCGAACACAACACCTTACGTGAGAACCTCACATAAGCATGTTGCAAAACCACAGTAACACGATATCATCCATATCAACCAAAACGCACCAAAAACTTAGCAAATGAATACTAAGCAATCTTTCCAATAATGTAAAGCAAGTACGAAACATTGCAAATGGAAAGCAGAAGTACTACGGTCAAGTTCCGGACCTTGCCAGAGCAACCCGGACCATGAGCCGAAGCTCACAAAAGCTAGTAGAACCTAGCGTCGAAGATTACCAAAACTAGTACAACCAAGCTCCCGCCGGAGCTTACAAAACTAGTATAACCAAGCTCCCGCCGGAGCTTACAAAACTAGCAAGACCTAGCACCGGAGCTAACCATAACTAGTCGGAAATAGTAATCCGAAAAGCCGGAGCTAGAAGAATCCACTCGGAGCTTAGCAAAACCATGCCGGAGCTATCAAAGACATGCCGGAGCTAAAGACAAAACTTCACCGGAGCTGACCAAAGCTAGTCATACCTAGCATCGAACGTAACCGGAGCTACCCAAACCAAGCCGGACCTACCGTCGGACCTTGCTGTAGCTCAGAGCTAGAGTAGGACCTTGACAAAAAGGTGTTTTGGTGATATTTAAAACTTTTATCATCAAAGCCAAGTGTATTCACTACAAGCCAATGTATTCAGCACATATAGGTCTTACAATCTCCCCCTCGATGAATGCATTGGCAACACCATTTAAAATCCGAACATTGGCTTATTCTCATTAAAAGTTTTGAAGACAATTTCTCCCCTTTTTGTAAATCAGAAATATAATGAGAAGAAAAGCAAAAATTCAAAATTCAAAATTCACATATCTCTCCCCCTTTATCTCTCCCCCTTTATCATCTCTCCCCATGCACATTATCTTTCCCATTTTGAATGTGTGATTAATCTCTCCCCCTTTGACAATGTATTCAACAATGTAAAAGAGAAACTTTAAATGTTATGAGCATATTATAACATATACATATAAAACAAAGCTCATCCAAGTCATACTATCAAGTAACTTACACTATCACATCATTGAGACACATAAAGTAGTGTAAGCCATGCTAGCGATCATATGTAATTTTCAATTTAAGCAAGTCATGATCTCACAAACTTAACTATTTCATAACTTGAAAGCATGACACTAGTTGCTGCATTTTATTATTTTTCAAAGCATAAATTTAAATCATATGATATTTGCAAGAGATTATATGCGCATCTGCCTTATTCTAACCAACCAAGTCAAGCCTATGTCATTTGACAATCAGAAGCTTAAGGACATGGTTTTAGTCATACACAACTTCTTCCAAGTTCATATCTAAGTGCAATGACAAGCCATCTCAAAAGAAGAAGTGTGATGCATGCATATTCTCTTGATCTTTTCTCAATTTATATTTGTTCATAAAAACTCAACATGTGAGTTGATTACTTGATGAATTCTTAATGATTAAAAGCACTTGTTAACATGTAACAAGTTCAAAACAGCAAGAAAGTTCGACCATGACCAGTTTTAGTGTACGTAATTATTCCAATTACTAGACATGGCAAAAACTACAAAATGTATAACACGAGTAATGTAGTAAGAACTTTCAGCATGTAAAAGGAATCACAATGTCATATATGTATGAAATACTATGCTCATATTATTTTAATTTCAGATTCACACAAAGACTTCCCAAGTTTCAAAAACTCCCCCTCAATTTAAGCCATGAGGATGCATAACCCCTATTTCACTATGAATGTAACAAAAACGAGTGAAATCCAAAGGTTTTGTAAAAATGTCAGCCAATTGATGTTCGGTATCTACATGGTGAAGCACAATGTTTCCTTTTTCAACATTATCTCGGAGAAAGTGATACCTAATGTCAATGTGCTTAGTTCTAGAATGTTGCACAGGGTTTTTAGCAATGCAAATGGCACTAGTGTTATCACAGAATAGTGGAACACAATCTAGATCAACCCCATAGTCCTTAAGTGTTTGAACAATCCAAAGAATTTGTGAGCAAGCACTAGCAGCAGCTACATATTCAGATTCGGCTGTGGATTGTGCAACTGAATTTTGTTTTCTAGAGGACCAAGCAACAAGAGAATTACCAAGAAAATGACAAGCACCATAAGTACTTTTCCTATCAATCCTACAACTCCCAAAATCAGCATCCGAAAAAGCTTTCAAAGTAAAAGTTGAGGAAGAAGGAAGAAAAATGCCAAATTCTTGAGTTCCATGTAAGTACCTGAGAATCCTTTTGACGGCTTGATGATGTGAAGCACGTGGGGAAGTTTGAAACCGTGCACAAAGACATACGCTGAATTGTATGTCCGGTCTTGATGACGTGAGGTACAAAAGTGATCCGATCATGCTTCTATATTCTTTTTGATCCACGGATTCACCATCTTCATCAAGTTCAAGTGTTGTTGTTGTTCCCATTGGTGTCCGAAGAGGCTTGCTTTTTTCCATGTTGAAGCGCCTTAGGAGGTCTTTGGTATACTTCGTTTGATGCACAAAGGTACCCTCCTTGGTTTGCTTGATTTGCAGCCCCAAAAAGTAAGTGAGTTCACCCATCATACTCATTTCAAATTCGGAACTCATCGTTGCTGAAATCTTGGACACAAGATCATGAGAAGCACAACCAAAGATAATATCATCCACATACACTTGAACGAATAATGAGTCATAGCCATGTTTAAGCACAAAAAGAGTTTTATCAACCTTGCCCATGGTAAACCCCTATTCAAGTAAGAATGTTTTTAACCTGTCATACCATGCTATAGGGCCTTGTTTGAGACCGTATAAGGTTTTGGACAGTTTGTAAACATGATTATGAAAATCTGGATTTTCAAAACCCGGTGGTTGTTTGACATAAACCTCCTCATCTATGTAGCCATTAAGAAAAGCACTTTTAACATCCATTTGATATAGCTTAAAACCTTTAGATGCTGCAAAAACTAACAAAATTCTTATGGCTTCTAATCTAGCGACAGGAGCAAAAGTTTCATCAAAATGTAGACCTTCAACTTGAGTGAAACCTTGAGCAACCAGCCTAGCCTTATTCCTAACCACAACCCCATCCTCACTTTGTTTATTTTTAAATACCCATTTAGTTCCAATTAAAGTGTGACCTTGAGGTGGAGGTACAAGTTTCCAAACATTATTTCTTTCAAAATTTTCTAACTCTTCTTGCATGGCAATAATCCAAGATTCATTAGTGAGTGCGTGTGATATATCTTTGGGTTCAAAAGAAGCAACAAAAGCAGAATGAGCATGAGAGTTTGGATCGCAAAACCTGAACCGTGTGACTCGTTCGTGCAAGCTTCCAATCATCTGTTGTGGGGGATGATCGTTGTAAAAACGTAGGGGAACAGATGTCTCACAAGCTTCTTCTTCATTAGGTTCATCGTAGATTGATGAGCTTGTGACTTGTGGACAATCAGGATCAGCATAGGTGATAGTCGGAGCTTGTTCAATGTCCGGAGCTGGACACATGTCAACTTCGGAACTACCAGGCAGTATCACCGGCTCTTCTTCATCTTCGAAAATACTCTCCCCCTGAGGGTACGAATCTGGTCCTACAACACCGAAGCTAGTACCTGGGCTAGCTTCATCAAAAGACACTTCACAAGTCTCCACAATTTTGTTAGTGTCAAGTAAAAGCACACGGTATCCTCTAGTATGAGATGGATAACCAAGAAACATGCCATCAATGGATCTAGGTTCAAATTTATCAAGATTACCATGTTTCTTAACAAAGCATTTGCAACCAATGACCCGAAAGTGTGTAACACTAGGCCTATGTCCAAACCGGAACTCATATGGTGTTTTACCTAGCTTAGCACGCAAGAAAACACGATTTGAGACATAACAAGCGGTTGCTAACGCATCAGCCCAAAATTTCCTAGGAGTTTGATATTCATCAAGCATAGTCCTAGCCATCTCAACTAAGGTTCTATTCTTTCTTTCTACAACACCGTTTTGTTGAGGTACATATGGTGAAGAGAATTGATGATCTATTCTATTTTCAGCACAAAAGTGATCAAAAGATTGATTTTTAAATTCAGTTCCATTATCACTTCTAATTGCTTTTAATGATCCTGGGTGATAAATTGATAATCTAAGAAATAAAATTCTAAAGTGACTAAAAAATTCATTGTTAGACGCCATAAAGTAAACCCAAGAGTATCTAGAATAATCATCAGCGATAACAAGAACATACCATTTACCTCCAAAGGATTGAACACGTGAAGGTCCTACGGTGTCATGATGCAAAAGTTGACATGGTTCAGTTGTTATAATCATTGTGACAGGAGTATGTGAACCTGCAACCATCTTAGCATGTCTACAAGAAGAGCACACAATTTCTTTGTCCCCTTTAAGCTTAGGCAGCCCACGTATGCGATCAAGAGCACAAACACGCGTTAGGTGATCAAAGCCTACGTGACCAAGTCTAGGATGCCAAAAATACAAGTCCTTTGAATCATTAGCAACTAGACACCTATGCCCAGAGGAAGACATATCAAAATCAGCTTTAAAAACTCTTCCAAACCGAGACATGTTAAAAATAAGCTCACTATTTGAACCTACAACTTTGCAGCAGTTTTTATTGAAAATAATTTCTAGATTTTCATCTAGCAATTGTGCAACAGAAAGCAAGTTGTATTTCAAATTTTTGACAAGTGCCACATCCTTCAAAGTGTAGTGATCATTTACTCTAACCGAACCCTTAGCAATTATAGGAGTTGAAGAATTATCGGCAAAAGTAACATTCTCTACACGTGACACAAAAGAGAGGGAGGAGAACCAATCTTTGTTACCGGTCATGTGGCGTGAACAACCTGAATCCACAATCCAAATGTTCTCCTTCCTCAAACGTGTAACATACATAGAAGCACAATACGTCGATGACTCAATACTGGGGTTAGTCAAAAGACATTTAGGAATCCAGTACTGAGTCACGTGACGTGCAGTAGGAAAAACACGCGAAAGCTGAGACAAAACAGCAGGTTTATGAGTCAAAGTTTAAGATTTTTTATTCTTAACTATTGACATATAAGGTGTTACTTGTGTAGCACAAAAATCAGTAGCTCCGGAGGCAAAAACAGAAGGTCCAGAGGTAAACTTTGAATGTTTTTGACTCAAAACAGCAGGTTGTACATTCGGTTCAATGTGTGCAGCAAATTTTGCATGAAAGTTATGAGATCTAGCAACCATTCTTTCCCTTTTCTGTTGTTTAGCTAGTCTATAACAAAAATCTATGACATGACCATCTCTACCACAGAAGGTACAATGAAATTTAACTTTGTGTTCATGTCTAGATGAGCAAGCAATATTTTTATTTGAAACCGAATGAGGCAACACCCCTGCAGATTTGAAAACCACTCCTTTTTGTTTAGGAACAGTTTGAATCAAACCACTTCCTAATGACTTTACAATTTTAGGTGGATGTGCCTTAGCATGAGCATGAAAATCAAAACCTAAACCAGTTTTATCATTGCAAGACTTGGAAGAATTCAGCAGCAGGTTTAGGTTCTTATTCCCATTACAAAACCGATCTAATGTCCTATGCATGTCATCAAGTTTATTGGACAGATCAAGGCAATTTTCACATGAAGTTTTTCCTTTTAGTTTGCAATTGGAACAAAATTTAACTTCATGAGAACGTAAAGCATTGTTCAATATAGAAATTTCATACATAGCATCCTGTAGTTTCTTATCAAGATCATCACAAGTAGAACAATGCAAATCAATTGTAAAACAGCTAGTATCTTTCAAGTTTTTATCATTAACTGCAGCAAGCTCTCTGTTCTTTTCAATTTCTTCATCAAGTCTATCTAGAGTGGAGGAGTGTGCACTTCTTAATATGGACAATTGTTCATAGATTAAGTCACATGAGGGACATGCATCATCACTAGGAATCAAAGTTTTTAAACGGTTAATTTCAGATTCTAGTGATTCAATTTTAGCAGCATTATCCCTAAGCTTTTTGTCCTTTTTCTTGACAATAATAGTTGCACGAGAAATAGCATCACACATTTCATTGCAGGTAGAACATACCTCATCGTCTTCACTGTTGTGTTCTGCATCCTCCTGACTTGATCTTGATCTTGTTTTGCCCGCCATGAAGCATAAGTTGGCCAGATCGTCATCATCTTCATCACTTTCAAAGTCTACATCACTTGAACTAAGTTCTTGAAGTGCGGTGATGAAGCTGTTAATCATCTTGCGTCCTATGATACCCTTCTTTTTCTTCGTATCTTTTGTAGAGGAGTGCTTCGTTCTTGCTTTCTTTTCATCCCGGGAAGTAAGACCTGAAAGGTTAGGGCAATCTGAATGAAAATGTCCTGTCTTACCACATTCGAAGCATCGTTGAGGTTCGGAGCTTCCTCTCCTTCTAGTTCTCACATTTTGCAATGCTTTTGAGAACCTCATAGAGAGAAGTGCTAGCTCCTCCTCTGTAAACTCCTCAATCTGTTCAAGGGTTAGAGAGGACAACAAAGCAAGTGTACTACAAGATGAAGATTGGCCGGAGCTAGGCATATCACGTTGAGAAACAAAAGCAATAGACTTGTTGGGGTTCTTATGTGATATTATATCAATTTCATGAGTTTTTAGCTTGGAATATAGCACATCTAAAGTAAGTGTACTCATGATAGTAGATTCACGAATAGATGTAACTTTCATCTCCCAAATTGACATGTCTAATGCACATAACAATTGCCTAACATTTTCAGCATCTGGAAAATTAACATTGACACTACGCAAGTTGCTGAGAATTTTATTAAAGCGAGCAAAAAGGTCATCAATAGACTCACCGGGTTGCATCTCGAAGTGCATGTATTCTTTCTTGAACATGTCTTGCCTTACCTCTTTGATCATGTTGGATCCTTCGTGGTAGTCACAAAGTGCTTTCCACACATCGTATGCAGATCGGAGGTGTGCAACACGGTCGAAGTCGCTTTGAGTTAATCCTTGTATGATCAAGTTCCGAGCCTTGTTGTTGTTGTTGACATCTCTCAGATTTGTAGCTATAACTTGATCGTTTGATGGAACTTCGTAAGGCTTGTATACCTTCTCCCATATTGCAAAGCCTTGTGCCTGGATGAAAGCCTCCATGCGTGCCTTCCAAACCTGAAAATCAATACCAGCAAACACACAAGGTTTGGCGGAGTATTTCTCCATGATGATTAGTCAAAAACACGTGCAAATCACAAAGATTAGAGCACCGTGGCTCTGATACCAATTGTAGGATCGAAGAGCACGTGAAAAGCTACCAGAGGGGGGGGGGGTGAATGGTAGATTTAAAAATCTTACGCAGCGGAAACAATTAAACCCCAAACCCTTCCGGCAGAAAAACGATCTGTTAAAGAAATCGTGTGTGAGACTAATCTAAACGTTTTTCACCGTGACAAAAGTGATAGATATCAGAGAGAATCAAATCACGAAGACAACACAAAAAGAATCACTCAAATCCGTGGAGAAAAACTCAAGTTATGATCGAAAGATCAAACAATGGTCAATCTGCCATACCCGAGAAAAAAACAGTTATGGAACGCTGCAAAGAAACTCGTGTAGATCATAGACCACAAATCCAATGACCGTGAAATTTTGACAGATGATATATAATCAAGTTGTGAATACAACCCAAAAAGAATCACATCAATTGGATCTGTAAAACTAGAGTTATGATAAAACCACCGACGAAAGGTAGTGCTGTCCAGAAACTCGACGAGTAAAACTTGTCTGGAACAAGTCGGACAAACAAGGCACAAAAGTTCCTTCAAACTACAAATTTTATTCAATAGAACACAAGAGGAACAGCCCCAAAGTCGTGCACCACGAGCTCTGGGCTCCCTTGCTTATATAACCAGCCCTTAGGCCAACCCAATATCAACTAGGACTCCAATCCTACTAAGATCACGAATCGTAACTTTCCATAACTGCTCAAGATTCTTCTATATGCAGATAGAAGCAATCTTAAGACTTCCAAACACCTTAGGAACGTATTCCACATTCCTAAACAACTCAAATTGGTGACCCACATGAAATCCTATCACAACCAACTCAAATCTTTCCATATTTGAGTCAAACCCAACTCAGCCGCAGCCTGAGTCCATAACCTAGCCGGTTGGACCTTTCCGACCAATTCTTTACGTCCACATCTCTTCATCACGTCTTGGAACCATTTAGCCACGTCCATGAACTCCTTGCACACGTGCAAACATCTTCCAATGACGTCCACAATACCTTCATATGCATTGTTCTTGATTCAATCATCCTGCGCGACCTCCTGATCAGCTCAACCACAGTTCCTTCCGAACTTGGTTGTTGGAACCTCATCTCCTCCCTGAGACTAGTCCAATGGATCCCGTCACCATTTATGTCTTGAACTCAAGCAACACCTGCACATGAATAAACAACCAATCCATACGAGCCCAAGTCCTCGACTTGACTCACGTCAGTTCCGAACACAACACCTTACGTGAGAACCTCACATAAGCATGTTGCAAAACCACAGTAACATGATATCATCCATATCAACCAAAACACACCAAAAACTTAGCAAATGAATAATAAGCAATCTTTCCAATAATGTAAATCAAGTACGAAACATTGCAAATGGAAAGCAGAAGCACTACAGTCAAGTTCGGGACCTTGCCAGAGCAACCCGGACCATGAGCCGGAGCTAACAAAAGCTAGTAGAACCTAGCGTCGGAGCTTACCAAAACTAGTACAACCAAGCTCCCGCCGGAGCTTACAAAACTAGTATAACCAAGCTCCCGCCGGAGCTTACAAAACTAGCAAGACCTAGCACCGGAGCTAACCAGAACTAGTCGGAACTAGTAATCCCAAAAGCCGGAGCTAGAAGAATCAACTCGGAGCTTAGCAAAAACATGCCGGAGCTATCAAAGACATGCCGGAGCTAAAGACAAAACTTCGCCGAAGCTAACCAAAGGTAGTCAGACCTAGCATCGAATGTAACCGGAGCTACCCAAACCAAGCCGGACCTACCGTCGGACCTTGCTGTAGCTCAGAGCTAGAGTCGGACCTTGACAAAAAGGTGTTTTGGTGATATTTAAAACTTTTATCATCAAAGCCAAGTGTATTTACTACAAGCCAATGTATTTAGCACATATAGGTCTTACACAACCAAATAGGATCTAAACTTGTCGATAGCAAAAACTACTGCTAGGAGCTCTTTCTCAGTTGTGGCATAATTGAGTTGGGCTCCTGTCAGAGTTTTGCTAGCGTAGGCTATTGTGTGATGCTTTTTTATCTTTGTTTTGGCCTAAGATCATACCAATAGCAAAGTCACTGGCATCACACATGATTTCAAATGGCAGCGTCCAATAAGGAGGTTGGATAATTGGAGCTGAGATGAGTGCCTTTTTGAGTGTATCAAATGATTTAAGGCATTCATCATCAAAATAGAAGGGAGCTTCTTTAGCTAATAGGTTGGTGAGGGGTATAGCGATTTTGGAGAAATCCTTGATAGATCGTCGGTAGAACCCCACATGACCTAAAAAGCTGCGGATTCCCTTAACATTGATAGGAGGTGGAAGTTTTTTAATAACTTCAATTTTAGCTTTGTCCACCTCTATCTCTCTCTCGTACACCAAGTGTCCAAGAACGATGCCTTCCCGGACCATGAAATGGCACTTTTACCAATTAAGCACAAGGTCCTTCTCCTGGCATCTTTGTAAGACCCTGTCTAAATTTTCTAGACAATGATCAAAAATTTTTCCATAGACGGGGAAATCATCCATGAAAACTTCCATGATATCCACGATCATGTCTGAAAATAGAGACATCATGCATCTCTGGAAAGAGGCAGGAGCGTTACATAGTCCAAAGGACATACATCGGTAGGCATAGGTCCCGTAAGGACATGTGAACGTGGTCTTACTTTGATCATCGGGATGGATAGGAATTTGATGATATTCCGAATACCCGTCAAGGAAACAGAAGTAGGAGTGTTTTGCCAATCGCTCTAACATCTCATTGATGAAGGGCAATGGAAAATGGTCTTTCCTTGTTGCCTTGTTAAGTTTTTGGTAGTCAATGCACATCCTTCATCCCGTGATGGTCCGCTGAGGAAATAATTCATTGTTCTCATTTTCAGCGACCGTAATACCTCCCTTCTTAGGTACTACTTGAACTGGACTTATCCATTTACTATTAGGAACAGGGTAAATAATCCCTGCATGCAGAAGTTTTAAGACTTCTTTCTTGACAACTTCCCACATCGCATTATTCAATCGCCTTTGAGGTTCCCTTGAGGGCAGACTCTCAGGGTCAATAGGAATACGATGGGTGCATAACGCTGGACTAATTCCCTTGAGATCCTGAAGTGAATATCCAAAAACAGCTCTATGCCTTTCTAACATGGCTATGAGTTTGAGCGTTTCATCATCTGAAAGCTTGTCACTTATGATGATAGGGGCTTCCAAATTGCCATTTAGAAAGGCATAACATAGGCCTGGAGGTAGAATCTTGAGCTCAACAGGAGGTTTTGGGGAGGGTTCCTCTTTTGGCAATTCAGTTTCCTCCTGAAATTCATCCTCCTCTTGGACGAAGTCTTCTTCTCCTTTAATTTCAGGGGGTTCTGAAAATTGAAGAGTCATAGCCTCCTCCATTGGCTCATCTTGGATGGAAGATTCTGCAGATGTGTTCTTTGAACACAGAATAGGCATGGAGAAATTTCTCCCTCCAAGATTGATATTGAGGCTTCCTTCCAAAGGAACTTCCATGAGAAATTTCTCTATGGGGAATCCCTATCATGATGTCGAAATATTGGATTTCGAAAACGTTAAAATCTAGGAGAGCCTCAACATCTTTGTGCCTAACAGACACTTGTTGCAGAACCCCACATCCTTCAAGAATGGTTCCGAATGAATATCGGAAGGATTTGCATGTTGGTGCCAATGGCACATCGCCAAGAATGGCGAGAGCACAAGAATCGGAAATGAGATTTGCTCCAATAGTAGGGTTGTATAGGATTCTCATTGGTGTCCGTCTAATAGAACATAAATGGTAGCCAAAGGTGAGGTCATCCGCAGAATTCAGGTGAATTCTCGACATCAACTGTCCACTCTCTGCTTAGGATAGAGGTCAACTCCTTGACTGTCTGACGGACGAACACCCCGTCAGGTGGTTCAGGTGGAGTTGGTGGCAATGAAGGTTTCCTATAGCAACAATACTTAGAGGTATTTCCATAATCTTCAAAAAGCTCTTCCTCGAAGTAAAATGGAAACTGCGAGGGTTGGGTTTCTTCTACCTTCGTAGTCTCAGGTTCAGGAGAGGATTCCTCTGGCAAGGCTTGGGGTAAACAAGAAATGGGTTCATCCTTGTACAAGAGTGTATCCTCCGTTCTTGACACGACTTCCTCTTGGGGAGGCTCATTAAGACCCATAATGAAGGAAGAATTTTCTAGAATTCTATCCAGAAGATCCTTGCCTTCTTCTGGAGTTTTATGGAGTAAAGATCCTCCAGCCGTAATGTCAAGATATAGGGCAGACTCTTTGTTCAATCCCATGAAGAAATGTTGCAAAAGCATTGGATCAGGGATTAACAAATCTGGGCCAGAATTTTTCAAAAGAGAAAATCTGTCCCAAGTTGCACCTATGGATTCCTTCTCCATCTGCTGGAAGCATAGTACTTCCTTTCATGAGGAAACAATTTGGGCAATGGGAAAGAAAACCACACAAAATTTGTCTCATAATTCACTCCAATCACCGTTTGTCTTCCCAACGTAGTGGTTATAAAATTGTTTGGTTTTTTCCTTGAGGGAAAAGGGAAACAACTTCCATTTGAGAGTTTCCTGTGTCATACCTTTGATTAGAAGGCATGAACACAGTTGTTCGAACTCTCGTAAATGGTGGTAAGGGTTTTCACAATCCGTTCCTGAGAAGGATTGTCCCCGAACCATGGCTATAAAGCCACGGCGAAGTTCATAGCTGGTTGAACAAATAGGTTCCGTCGAAGGCGGTGGCTCACAGAACTTGCCCTTCGGAGACGAGTAAGAAAGAATGGTGGGTTGCTCATTTTATATGGTGGTGGTAAGGTAAGAATAAGAAAGTTAAGATGTTGGATAAGGGGGATATGATACAAGGGTGATCTTGGTTCGAAGATTAACAGCAACCGTTCCACAGCAACGGCGCCAGAAATGCTTGTTGGTATTTCTTAACACCACAGAGTTATTCGCAAGCGCACGGAAATACTGTTGTAACACTTCCCCTTAAGGAGTATTCCCAAGGTTATCGAATCCAAAGAACATGTGTGCTAATCTTTCGAACTAGCTCACCCAAGGACACAAAGTATTTTGGTAGGCAAGGAACAGAGAGGAATAACAAAGTATTGATGCTAATTCAGGGTAGTTGGCAGTAGATGCTTGCTTCGGGCACGGGCTTACTCCTAGCAATACTAGGACGACTACCGCCAAGACCTATGGCATAGCCGAACGTGGAGGATTACGAAGGATAGATAGGGCTATCACCACCTACTGCCTACCTCTTCAATCCGTGGGTCTATGAGGTATCCACTGTTGATTTATAACCTAAGCACCACGCTTATGTTCTAAATCACTACTCTAGTTGTTTGAACACAAAGCTACAACTAGAGCCTCTAATGAATTAAAGCAGTGAACCCACAAGTAACCTCTTGTGAAAACTACTAAGAATAAAAGATCAAACTTGTATTGAATCCATAAAGGCTTACTTGATTATGTAAAACCTTTGTAGGGGTACATGTGTAGAAGAGGGACTTGACAAGCCCAAGCCTCCTTCTCCTAGACTCTTCACCGCACTCTCCTTCTACTTTGGTAGCCTCTAGGACTACTCTAAACCTTTGGAGTGTAGCACTATTCTCAACTTTTGGTGTTTGAGAAGTGAGGCGAGGGGGTCTATTTATAGGTGTAGAAGGGCCAGTTCCTACCATAATTAACGCGCGAATCAGTCACCATTGACTCCAGGGAGCCGGGAGGAGCCAACACGTGTCATTTGACTGGGTTTGGCGACAGTAAGGGGGGGTTCGGCTGACCTTGTCAAGCCTCCCCTCGGGGAGTGCTTCCTCCAGGTGGCTTCCAGGTGGGCCCCCTTGATGTATATGGGTGCAACACTGTTGGATCTCCTCATATTCTTCTGTTTGTGGGCCATTTGATCCATGTGTTGCCATGTGTCATCGCTTGATTTGTTGAAATCCATTTTCATGGATTCATCCTTGCATGTTTTGGTATTTTGGGTAATAATTCACCTGCATTCAAATAAACACCAACACTTATGGAATTGGGTTATTGTATAGCCCTACCACTATGTTTTGTGTTTCTTTTATGCACATTATGAGGTGAATTGACGGTCAAAATATGGTACTTAAGGACCGTCAATAGACGGTAAGATGTGGGAGTTAAGGGATGGTGTGTCCTGCCCAAATCATGCATTGAAGATGCACACCCACGTCCGGCGCACAACGCAGAGCATGGCAACTGTTAGAGACTGCTGTGACCAATCACATCACAGTGAAGGCGCTGCAGGCCTATCCCACTCAACCAAGTAGGTAGCTTGCGACAACAAGACAGACTAACGGGACACCCTCTGCCATCATCGGCAATGGCGCATGGGCTACTGACGAAAGAAGCGGCCATACAACAAGTCTTCAAATCCACAGCCAGAGGAAGCTTATGCACGAAGCTTTAGATCTTTATGATAAGATCGCCTCGGGACCACCTGTCGGGCCCCGGACCCCACTTGTAAGGCGTCCAGCCTTGTCTATAAAAGAACCGGACCGCCACTGTTACAAAGGACCAAAATCCAATGCCCGATACATACACACAGTCATACACACTAGCAATACAATCCACTGTGGAGTAAGGTGTTACACTCCTTGCGGCCAAAACCACGTAAACACCACCGTCTCACACACTCTCATACTCGCAAACACTCGATTAAGGCCTAAGCCCTTCCAAACAAGAACCTTCGCGGGCTGCTCCTTAGAAGATTCGGATGAAGTGTCGCATTAACACTTTGACAATGATGCTACTAGGGATGTGGTGCTCTCTGAACAGCTTCACGAACTCATCCCATATCATGGTCTTGGTATCTGCATGCATCTCCCTGTAGCTTTGCCA
Organism: Tuctoria greenei; assembly: GCA_036927565.1. Taxonomy (NCBI): domain Eukaryota; kingdom Viridiplantae; phylum Streptophyta; class Magnoliopsida; order Poales; family Poaceae; genus Tuctoria; species Tuctoria greenei. Next base: position 126,137,632 of record JAYESD010000006.1, read on the forward strand.
CCATGCTAAAGAAGGTCTCAGTTGCTTGACTGCAAATAGAACCTTATCCTGCTCATTAGCATGGACAACCTCGAGCTTCATCTCAATCTCCCTCAACAAATCATCCGCTTCGATGGGGTCCTCAGATCCAGCAAACTTGGGCAGGTTCATCCTGTTGAAGTCCGCAATCTTGTGATTGTTCTGGGGTGCTGGCCGATGGTTGTTGAGGCCATTGTTGTCTTGAGCGGCAAATGTGTTTGCCAGTATCTCGAAGAGTCAAGTCTGGCGGTCCAAGACAGCAGTCAGGTCAAAGGCTGGTGCTTGGAGAGGCGGTCGTGGGAGGACGGGGTTACTCTCCACCGTGTCATGCTCATCATGCTCGTTCAATACAGGGGGAATCTCCCGGAGTCCTTGCCCCACCTACTGTCCATTTCTGGCTCGGCTCGAGCGGCAAGACATCCGTGACAAGGAAAGAGTGCAGTTTAGAATTTATTATTAGAATGTATTATTAGGGTGTGTTAACATGTGTCTTCGTGACTATTTTGTTATTATTATTACTATTATTATTTATGTGTATGTATATATATACACAAATTATATATATAAATATTATTACTATTATTTTATATGACACAAGGCACACAAACATCAAGCATTGCAAGCAATACAACAAACATTCATTCATTCAAGCAAACGGGTACAAGATATATTGGGCATGTAGTCCCTAGGTCCGTCCCCTTAAGGGTCAGTCAAGACCTCTTCCTAACTACTGAGTCCTACGTTCTGGCCTTCAGGATCTTTGTGCAAGGCTTCACCGGGTGAAGTCAGAGGATTGGGCGGCATAGGCTCAAAATCATCCTACAGGTGTTGGACAGATGGTACACTGGAGTCCCTTTAAGAGTGATCGGTTTGGCCGTTGCACAGGCTTGACGGTCTTTCCGCTTAGCACAATCTACGAGGTAGACGCCCCTATGGAGTTGACTGTGGCGGTTGACCTGCTGCCTAAGCTTCTCCTCGGCCAGGGCGACACAACTTTTGGTGCTGGCAACACGGGCCTCAGCCTGTGCTAGCGCTAGCTTAGCCTTTCGCCAATGGGTCTCCAATGCCCCAGCGCGCTTGACGAGGGTCTTCACACGCTGGTTCAGCTGGTCGCATAGATAGTCCTGGTTCAATAAATAGTCAGACATGGTGACAATGGTAGGGTCATCTTCTGTAGTCCCAAGGCCTTCCAAGTTGCGGATCCTTGCTGCCCAAGCAAGGCGACTACGATCCAACGGTGGGAAGTACTTCATGGTTGCGGAACCCAAGTGCCAGTCAAACATGTGGCACAAGTACTTTAGGGCCTTGCGGGCCACCAGTTGGCAGGTGTCTTTCATGAGGCATCCAGTGGTGGTGACGTTCGATGGCTTCATCTCAAGGAATCTCTCACTAGCGCCGATGTGCACCGTGACCTCACATCTTTATGTATCGCGCTCCATGAACTCGTGACCCACATATTCTGAGCGTTTTGGAATACTAAGTCGGGTCATGGCAGCATATAGCACCTTGGGGAAGCCGTCTTCGTTGATGCAAAATGTGGTGATACGGTTGTCAAACATCTGGCTTACAACAAGGCACAAGGGTTAGATGAGGGCAAAATCTATCACCAAGGCTCTACGATTAAAGGTTCCTATAGGAAAACCATTCTACGGTCTCCTACGGTCACCTACGCCCTAGGGTCCGCATCCTACAACCAAGTATGGCTCTGATACCACTTGAAGCACCCCAACCCATCAGATCAGAACTAAACATGTAATATTATTACCAAATACAAAGTTTGGTACATAATATTACAACACAAGTGGAACCACAATCATACAGAGCTTTATTTCAACGACATAGCCTTATGGATAAAACTACAAGTAGTGACAAGGCAATATAATGAACATCAATAGGTAGACTTGTAGCTCATCGTCGCCCGTGGTTCCACTACACACAACTTCGGTGCGGACGCGACCCTACTCAATGTCCTCCAGCACGATGTCAGGATCCTCTAAAAAACAATCAATCAATAACGTTGGAGTACAAAAGTACTCAACAAGCACAATCTCGCCCTTCGGGTGGGGAATTAACAGATGTAAATGCAATTCACATGGTAAGTAATAATGCAATCTAATGCAACTAATGCAAGTGAATATCTCCCACGGGCACATCACTCATTTCAATCTCACCATAGGTGGTTTTCTAGTTGTTACGACCACACCATAACCCATCCTAAATCGAAGAATCGGCCATTCAAATGGATTTTAAACTTTACAGAGGTTGTACACTAAACCCACATGCACGGACCATCAAAGACAGCCTGACATAACTAACACCCAGCCGAAACATCACCCAGACCAGTCGCCCCAAACACAGTATCAATATCATCAATGAGCTCAATAATCTCTCAACATAACTCTCTCTCCACCGTGGATGACGATCGGGCTAGCCACCAGGATTAGGCTAAGCCTCACCCATACAGGGACATGTGGTCGTACTGAATGGAAGTTAGGTTAGTTGTCAAAACAACTCGGTCCTTAAGGCTCACCAGGGCAGCCTCTATACACACATCACGAGCCTATCCTCATGATAGAACCCGCCGTAAGTCTACCACCACGGTAGCACTTACACCGACACTAGCCCCATCTGCCCCGGTCACAACTCATGCATGCACCCACCAACCATACCAACCATACCACATACAAGAGGCAACATCATTGTGCATAATCTCATCAAATCAATATGCAACAATGGAAACTAACATGGCTCCACTCTATCACTTGATGCTTAACAAATGCAATGACATAATCTACTGGCCACAGTGGATAAACCTCACATAGGTGTGATATGGTCAAAAAAGGGTAGATGGAACTTGCCTTCACTACCATAGGTTGCGTCGTGTTCCTGGTCACCTGGTTCCTTCGGATTCTCTTTCGGCACTGGTTTTGCTCCATAGCGCACGCACAAGCAAACATACAAACAAGGCAAACATATGTCAACACACCATACAAATTTAGTTTTATTAAATAGGTTATGAATTTAGATGATTTTTAGAAGAAGAATCAGGTTATTTGGAGTTCTTTTGAGTGAGATGTGGATTTTAGAAACTAGAGGTTTGAATAATTATGAAACTAATATTTAATTAAGGGGCATGTGTCTGGATCAGTGCTTCTCAGCCCATACGTGGCTTGGGTTTGTGGTCTAAGAGCCCACGGCTGTGTTTAAAGCTATTGTCCTGTTGTTTTTTTCGACTTGTGTTAGAGAAGAGGGATTCGACCCACCACAGCTAGTGCATGGTCATGCAGAAGCCAGGCTTGTGGCCTGCACACAGGTTGTGTTTGAGGCTACTGGCGCTTGGGCCTGGGATGAGGGTCATACGGGTTGTTGTTAGCTAATCACATGGTCTACGCCTCTGGCCAACCAATCAGAGGAGGGTATGGGGTGTTTCTTCTTCCTCCCATCGTGCAGCCATGGACGGCTCGGGGAAGCTTCAGCCAAGGAGGTGGAAGGGAAAGAAGGTGGCCGAAAGTGGGAAATCGAAGGTTCATACCACGGTGGACTCGATTGAGGCACTGATTTAGGCATAGGCCATGAGCAATAGGGTTGATTTGGATCTGGGCGGCCATGGTGAATGGGGAAGACCGATGTTGCACTGGAGAGGAGGGAGGAGCTCACCTTCACGGTCGTTCGGCGCGGTTAGAGCGAGGTGCAGCCCGCTCGGTCGAATTTATAGGCAGAGGGAAAGTGGTGACGACCGGCTTTGTCGGAAAAATCGATCGACGCAGTAACTTCACCGTACGTACGCACGCCGAACTCGTGCGTCGTCTAGCTGCTCCTCAGCACGACGAGTCTCATCAGCTGGTCATCTATTAGCAGTGGCGCCTGTGCAGCTGCTGGAAAGGAGCGCCCTTGTCATCGTTTCGTGAGTGAAGGAGGTAGTTAACAGTCTCTTCGACCGTGCGTGGTCAACGGGGTTAATGCGCCTTATGGCGGCTCGGGAGACTTCGGGAGAAGTCATGGAGAGGCGAGGAGAGCAGCGGCGGTTGCCAACTTGCCATAGCTGTCCCTCAATGCTGCTGTGTTTTTGGTTCTGAGAAGAACACACTATCGTTTGGCTGGAGGAAGGAGAAGGAGGTTTTTGAAATAAAGGAATAAGAGGAGGGGTGGATGGGTAAATGGGGTCAGCTGATCTATACGGTACAGAAAGAAGGGTGTGAATTTGGAAAATGGGGAGGGGTGGATGGAAAATGCTCTAGGCTGTCTCAGAGGACGGCGTTAGCCTTGCTGAAATGTTGGCAGCGTGAGCACCTTTTATATTTTTATTTATTATTATTTTCATTTGCTCTTATTTTTTTATCTGGGTGTATTCTCTGCTCTTGAGTTGATCATTATTTCTTTATTTATTTTTGTGTGTAAGAATAAGTTATTATTTTATTTTACTATTTTATTGTAATATAAATCCGATTTGTTGGCATTCGAAAAATTAGGATGATACAATAACCAAGTAGCAAAATCCAACACCTTCTAGTAAACTGAGCACGACACATATTAAGATTTGCCTCATCATGCTTTTCAAATCGGAACTCCTGATTCCCGAAAATGTGGGGATTTGCTGGGACCAAAGCATCTCTCTGCAGTTTATATCTTAACTTGTACATGCCAATCCCATGAGGATGTGCATCGTAAGTAACTACATGCTTTGTTGCTTGATCTTGGATGTAGACTGCTATCAGGTCAATAAATTCATTACTCTGGGCAGGGGTTAGTAGCTCATTTGTGACCGCAACCGCATAATCCTCATTTTTCTTCGTGATTTCGCCAGATATGTGGCACACGTTTCTGGTCCTTCTCAGCGGACCACCATCTTCTGGGATCATTAGCTGCAGACAGAACTGACAGGGGTCGATGGAAAAGTTTGCCATGATCGAACGACGAGCGCGAAGAAACGAAACTGCCGGAGAGAAACAAGGGTGTACTAGTATTTGGGGACTGCAGTTTCTTGGAGGATTCCAGAGTACTATATTATAACCGTGAGACTACGGAGCAACACAACAAGAGTAGTGGTAGTGGTGACACCGTATAGAATTGTCGTGTGTATATAGGAGTAGTGGTAGTGATGACACCGTATCGAAGCGCCATGTATAGGGGCATAGGGCCAGTGGTAAGAACTTCCTGCCGGTTCCACCCGTTGCAATAATAACATCGCGACTCTTTAGATTTTGGCAAGAAAAAAAATCACAAAACAAGAAAAGAAAAACATCACAAAACACGAAGAGAAAAACAACATCATGACTGGATTAATCTGTGTCAAAAGATTTCAGGTTCTACAGTTTGGTTCTCCACGCTCTTTCACCTTAAATACATACTAGCTATCTCTTTCTAACATTTTTCGTCCTTTTTTCTTTTCTTTTCTCTCCGTTTATTTTCTCAACTTTTCTTTTCTGTCATCGCTACCTTTTGCGTTTTCCTATTATTTCACAGACCGATTTGCATGCCCCGCTGCAGACGGTCTCTTAGCATCTCCAGCGGCTAAAGTACCGTACATGCCACTTTAGAGGCCACCAGTGTGGAGGGTCGTTTATTAACAGAGAACAAATAGAACAAATAGTTCACTAAACAACGGATAGAAAAGAAAATAATAGATGGAACAGATGAACAACATTGAGTTGATTAAGTTTGACAGGAAGGATGTTCCCTCGAGGGTTCGAGGATAGAATGTACCATCTAGGCACAGCTCACTACGTGGTTCATCAAATTAATTGTATGCCATGTACAATATATTTCCATTCGAATAAATGATATATGTATAGTGGCGGAACTAGAATTTTTACCAAGGGTATGCCACATAAAAATTTCCAGCAGTAGCAACTTCCAACTTGTATTTTTCAGCTCTTAAAGATCCCACTTAAAAGTCCACACCTGATCTTCCACATAAAGGATCCAGGTCCAATCATATTTAGATTGACGGTTCAAGTTTCTATGAAATGAATCTAAATAATTTTTCTTATTTGTTTATTATAGCCAAATGAAATAAAGATTGTAATTAAAAAGGGTATTTAATGGTTATGGGCATACTTTCTTGCCGACACCCCTATGGTTCCAGAAACAAAACTAACATTTTAAATTTTATTTTCCTCTTTTCCTAACCTCCCTCATTGGTCTCTGGAAGAGGTGGGAACATAATCATCAGATACTACCTTCATATGTCTTATTTTATCTGTTTAAATTTATTTTATTGTTAGATTTTGTAGCACTTTTCTTCATAGCACTCACAAAAATAAAATCCTCAGGATCATATGTTTCATCCATACATTGTAGGAGCTTAGGAGTTCATACACGGGTCATTTTCTTTATCAGTATACCATTAGTGTTATCACCAAGCATATTAATTGCACTTATGTTTGCTGTCAAAGCACTGGAAAGTCTCACTATTACAGAAAACATTCACTCTGCAATAAAAAAACTAAGGAGATCTTTTATGCAGCCAAAGGAAACGAAATTATAATTTGAAAGAAAAAAATCAGTCTCACAAGGACACGCCTCCATGGATCTTGGGGGGGACGGGCACCTCCAATCGCATTACCGTGGATTTGGTCGTCATGGAAGCTGAAGCCAAGGATATGGTCACCATGAAAGTTGACGCCAAGGATCTAGCCGCCATGGAACTCTAAACTATGGATCCACCCTCCATGGATCTCTTCTCCACGGTAGAGCATATTATTGCTGTGGAAGTTGTTGATGGTACTTAATTGCCAAATCCAACCGTCAATTCCCTGCATAAAAGCTATGGATTGGACAACCAAAATAGTGGTAGGAGTTATTTACTAACTATCTCCACAATTGTTGGTGCAATTGTGTATGAAAGTGAATTATGCCAATAATTAGAGGTATTCACAGGGACCAATCCAAGAAACACACCTTCGGACCAATCAGGCGCAAGCACGAGGATTCTAGGGCCCACTCGGAGGAGAAAACCAACCAAAAATGAGCGGAATCATCCATACCCATGTTGGGTCCCACATAACAGTGTTATAGAGAAGATTTGGCATGATTGGAGCCGTTTGCAGGTCGGCCGACTATGTAAACGTGCCAAGCGCGCGATCAACCGCAACGTGTTGGCTCCTTGCGGCTTGGAGATCACAATGGCGACTGAGTCCCTCGCTTTTTCTGGGGCCAAACCGACCTTTCGAGGGTATAAATAGGGGATAGGGGGCTCCCTCACTCCACACACCAAAAGCTTGAGTCTAGTACTCTACTCCAAAGGCGTAGCGCTGCCAAAGTGCTTAGAAAATAGGGAGAGGGTGAGAAGATGGAGGAGGAGGCTCCGACTTGTCGGTCTTCTTTGACTTAGGGATAGGGTTTGGGCTTGTCGAACCCTCTACGCCTTTGTACCTCGACAATTCTTCCCATCTCAAGTAAGGTACATGATTTAAAATTAAGTTCATTTATTTAATTCAAGCAAGTTAATTCCTTAGTTGCTTGTTCGTTCATTGCTCTATTCATTTAGAGGCCTTAGTATTTGCGTGAGAGGTTAGGGAAGTAATCGATAGCACAAGCGTGGTGTCTAGGCTTGATGTTACTTTGATTATCTCGTAGTCCACAGGTTGTAGAGGTAGGCAGTAGGTGGTAACAGACCTATCCATCCGTTTTAATCCTCCACGTTCGACTACGACGTAGGCTCTTGGCGGGAGTCGCCTGGCAGACCAGGGTAAGCCCGTGCCCAATACAAGTTACTATTGGTCGACTTGCTTTGAATTAGAACCCCTCCTCTTAGAAAATCCACTCTATCCCTTGCCTACCACCAAGCTTTGTGTCCCTGGGTGAACTAGTGAGAAGATTAGCACACACGTTCCTTGGATTCGATACCCTTCGGAATACTCTTTAAGGGGAAGTACTACAGTCGTTTCTCTGTGCTCTTGCGGATTTTCATCTGTGACGGACCAGCCATCAACAAGCATTTTTGGCACCATTGTCGGGGAACGATTGCTGTTGATCTTCCAACCTTGTTCACCCTCATATCTATTTTTCTTATCTTTATTCCTTATCTTTCTACCATCTAAACTATGAAGCAACCCACCATTCTTTCTCTATCTCCTCCTAAGGGGAGTTCTGTGAGCCTCCGCCTTCGGCGGGTCCCATTTTCTCAACTAGCTATGAACTCCACCCTGGCTTTATAGCCATGGTTCGGGAGCAATCCTTCTGAGGGACGGATTGTGAGAATCCCTATCATCACCTACGGGAGTTTGAGCAAATGTGTTCATTCCTTCTAATCAAGGGTATGACAGAAGAAACCCTTAAGTGGAAATTGTTTCCCTTTTCCCACAAGGGAAGAGCAAAGTAGTGGTACACTCATACTGTTGGAAGTGCAAATGAAAATGTAAAGAACTTCGAGACAATTTTTGTCTTGCATTCTTTCCACTCTCCCAAGTTGCCTCCCTACGAAGGGAAATTCTCAACTTTCAGCAAATCGAGAAGGAATCTATAGGTGCAGTCTGGGCTAGATTCTCATTCCTAACCAAATCAGTCCCGAACTTGTCCATTCCCAAACATGTGTTATTACAACATTTTTGTTTCGGGCTTGACAAGGATTCTTCCCTATACATCAACATAACAACTGGAGGCTCTTTCCTCCATAAGACACGGATTGAATGAAAGGAAATTCTAGAACGCATTCTAGAAAATACATCCTTCATTGTTGGTGTTAATGAACCTCCTCAAAAGGAAGCTATGTCGAGACATGAGGATCCCCCAACCTAGAACCCATACCATGTTCATCTCAAGTTGTGACTATGAAATCCTCAACCGAGCAAAAGACACCGAAGGAAGAAGAAATTCAGCCTTCACAATTTCCATTATGCTTCGAGGAAGATCTTTTTGAAGATTTTGGAAATACCTCAAAGTATTGTTATGGAAGGAAACCATCATTACATCCCTCACTCCTTGATCCGCCTAGAGGAAAATTCCTTCAAGAAATGATCAAGGAGTTGACCTCGATCATGAGTAGGGAATGGACGACAGAGGTTGAGCTTTCACCTAAAATTATTCGGGTAAAATCACCCTCAGAAACCATTTGATGTTTTATTCGAGGGGTGATGGTGAAAGTCCTTTATAATGCTTCTGTTGGAGCCAATATCAATTCCGAAAATTGTGCTTTAGCCATTTTGGGTGACCTACCCTGGGCTCCGACAAGAAAATCCTTCAAAGACTCCTATGGAAACATCAAGGAAGGATATGGGATTTTGCAAAATGTGTCTATAAGACATGAGAACATTGAGTTCTGCCTTGATTTTCTTGTCTTTGAAGTCGAAAACTTTGATTTAATGGTAGGGTTACCTATTGAGAAATTACTCATGGATGCACCCTCAAAAGGCAGCCTAGATGTTAAACTCAGAGGGAGGAAGTTTTCCATTCCCATTTTGCGATCCAAGACCTCATTAGCAGAACCTCCCCCCGAGAGTGAGCCAATCGAGGAAGCCATGTCCCTTCAATTCTTAGACCCTCCTAAAATTGAAGAAGAAGAACAATTCATATAATAAGAGGATTGTAGGATCGGAGAGCACGTGTAAAGCTACCAAAGAGGGGTGAATGGTAGATTAAAACTTTTCAGTGGAAGCAACAAAAACACCCCTTGATAGAAAAAAATCTATTAAATAAACCGTGTGTGCGACTAATCTAAACATGTTCAACTGTGACAAATCTAGTATAATTATAGAGAATCAAGTCACGAATATGTCACAACAAGAATCACAGAAATCCGTCGAGAGAAACTCAAGTTACGATTAAAAGATCGAACAAAGGTCACTCTGTCCTACTCGAGAAAAATAGTTCTGGAACACTGCAAAGAAACTCGTGTAGATCAGAAACCTCAAATCCAATAACCGTGAAATTTAGATAGATGATAGAAAATTCAATTTTGAAGACGACTCAAAATGAATCACAACAACCGGATCTGTAAAACTCGAGTTATGATAAAATCACCGAAGCAAGGTAGTACTGTGCAGAAACTCGACGAGAAAGACTTGAAGAAAACAAGTCGGATGGACAAGGCACAAAAGTTCCTTTCAACTATGAATTTTATTCAATAAAACACAAGAGGAACAGCCCCAAAGTCGTGCACCACGAGCTTTGGCCTCCCTTGCTTATATAACCAGCCCTTAGGCCAAGCCAAACCTAACTAGGAATCTAATCCTACTCAATTCACAAATCGTAACTTTCTATAACTGCTCAAGACTCTTCTATACACAGATAGAAGCAATCTTAAGACTTACAAACACCTTAGGAACGTATCCCACATTCCTAATACAACTCAAATTCGTGACCCACATGAAATCCAATCATAACCAACTCAAAACTTTTCATATTTGAGTCAAACACGACTCAGCCGGAGCCTGAGTCCATAACCTAGTCGATTGGACCTTTCCGACCAAATTTTTACGTCCACATCTCTTCATCATTCCTCGTAACCATGTAGCTGCGCCCATGCACTCCTTGCACACGTGCAAACATCTTCCAATGATGTCCACGATACCTTCATATTCATTGTTCTTGATTCAAACATGCTGGCAACCTCCCGATCAACTCAACCACAATTCCTCCCGAACATTGTTGTTGAACCTCATCTTCTCCCTAAGAATAGTTCAATGGATTTCGTCACCATCCATGTCTTGAACTCAAGCAACACCTGCACATGAATAAACCACCAATACTTCCGATCACAAGTCCTCGACTTGACTCACGTTAGTTCTGAAACTACAACATCTTACGTGAGCACCTCACATAAGCATGTTGCAAAACATAGCAAAATGATATCAACCATAACCATCAAAACAAAGCAAAACTTAGTAAAAGAATACTAAACAAATTTCCATAAGTGTAAAGCAAGTTTGAAACATTGCAAGATGAAAGCAGAACAGTTGCAATGAAGCTTCGAATCTTGCCAAAGCTAACTGGAGCTTGAGACGGAGCTTACGAAAGCTAGTACAACCTAGCACCGGAGCTTACCAAAGCTATTACAACGTAGCACCGGAGCTAGAAAAACATGTCGGAGCTAACCAACATAAGTCGGACCTAGCAAAACATATCGGAGCTTAGCAAAGACATGCCAGAGCTAAAGACACTGCTCACCGGAGCTACTCAAAAACATGTTGGACCTTGACAAAGCAAGTCGGACTTATTGTTGGACCTTGCAGAAGCTTGGAGCTAGAGTCGGACCTTGCTAAAAAGGGTGTTTTGGCAGAATTTCAGAACTTATATTATCGAAGTCAATGTATTCAGTACAAGCCAATGTATCCAACACACATAGGTCTCAAAATCTCCCCCTCGATGAATGCATTGGCAACACCACTTAAAATCTGAATATTGGCTTATTCACATTAAAAATTTTGAAAACAATTTCTCCCCCTTTGGCAACACCACATAATTTTTTTTTATTTTGAGAAAAATTGTGCCAAAAACATTTGTGAATATGTGCAATGTGTAATCATTTTCTCCCACTTGCATACTTCTCTTAAAAAATTCACATATTTCCTCTCCCCCTTTGACAATGTATTCAACAAGGTTCAAAAAAGAAATTTTAATTGTTATGAGCATATTATAACATATACATATAAGAAAAGGCTCAGCCAAGTCATACTATCAAGTAACATACACTATCACAACAATGAGATACATAAAGTAGTGTAAGCCATGCTAGAGATCAAATGTAATTTTCAATTTTAGCAAGTCATGATCTCACAAACTTAAATCTTATGACACTTGTTGCTGCATTTTATTATTTTCAAAGCACAAATTTAGATCATGATATTTGTGAGAGATTATATGCGCATCTGCCTTATTCTAACCAACCAAGCCAAGCCTATGTCATTTGACAATCAGAAGCTTAAGGACATGGTTTTAGTCATACACAACTTCTTCCAAGTTCATATCTAAGTGCAATGATAAGCCATCTCAAATGAATAACTGCGATGCATGCTTATTCTCTTGATCTTTTCGCAATTTTTTATTTGATCATAAAAACTCAACATGTGAGTTGATTACTTGATTAATTCTTTATGATTAAAAGCACTTGTGAGCATGCAACAAGTTCAAAACAGCAAGAAAGTTCGATCATGACAAGATTTAGTGTAAGTAATTATTCCAATTACTAGACATGGCAAAAACTACAAAATGTATAACACGAGTAATGTAGTAAGAACTTTCAGCATGTAAAAAGAATCACAAAGTCATATATGTACGAAATACTATACTCATATTATTTTAATTTTACATTCACACATAAACTTCCCAAGTTTCAAAACTCCCCCTCAATGTAATCCATGAGGATACATAACCCCTATTTCACTAAAAATGTAACAAAAACGAGTGAAATCCAAAGGTTTTGTAAAAATGTCAGCCAACTGTTGTTCGATATCTACATGGTGAAGCACAATGTCTCCTTTTTCAACATTATCATGGAAAAAGTAATACCTAATGTTAGTGTGCTTAGTTACATAATGTTGCACGCGGTTTTTAGCAATGCAAATGGCACTAGTGTTATCACAAATTATTGGAATACTATCTAGATCAACCCCATAGTCCTTAGGTGTTTGAACAATCTAAAGAATTTGTGAGCAAGCACTAGCAGCAGCTACATATTCAGATTCGGCTGTGGATTGTGCAACCGAGTTTTGTTTTCTAAAGGACCAAGCAACAAGTGAATTACCAAGAAAATGACAAGCACCGAAAGTACTTTTCCTATCAATCCTACAACCTCCAAAATCAGCATCCAAAAAAGCTTTCAAAGTAACGGTTGAGGAAGAAGGAAGAAAAATGCCAAATTTTTGAGTTCCATTTAAGTACCTGAGAATCCTTTTGAGGGCTTGACGATGTGAAGCATGTGGGGAGGCTTGAAACCGTGCACAAAGATATACGCTGAATTGTATGTCCGGTCTTGATACTGTGAGGTAAAAAAGTGATCCAATCATGCTTCTATATTCCTTTTTATCCACGGGTTCACCATCTTCATCAAGTTCAAGTGTTGTTGCTGTTCCCATTGGTGTCCGAATATGCTTTCTTTTGTCAATGTTGAAGCGCCTTAGGTGGTCTTTTGTATACTTCGTTTGATGCACAAAGGTACCCTTCCTTGTTTACTTGATTTGCAACTCCAAAAAAGTACGTGAGTTCTTCCATCATACTCATCTCAAATTATGAACTCATCATAGCTGCAAACTCGGACATAAGATCATGAGAAGCACAAACAAAGATAATATTATCCACATACACTTGAACGGATAATGAGTCATTGCCATGCTAAAGCACAAAAAGAGTTTTATCAACCTTGTCCATTGTAAACCCCTTTTCGTGTAAGAATGTTTTTAACCTATCATATCATGCTCTAGGGGCTTGTTTGAGACCGTACAAGGCTTTGGACAGTTTGTAACATTATTAGGAAAATCTGGATTTTCAAAACCCGGTGGTTGTTTGACATAAACCTCCTCATCTATGTAGCCATTAAGAAAAGCACTTTTAACATTAATTTTATATAGCTTAAAACCTTTAGATGCAGCAAAAGCTAACAAAATTCGTATGGCTTCTAATCTAGCAACAGGAGCAAAAGTTTCATCAAAATCTAGACCTTCAACTTGAGTGAAACCTTGAGGAACCAACCTAGCCTTATTCCTAACCACAACCCCATCCTCACTTTGTTTATTTTTAAACACCCATTTGGTTCCAATTAAAGTGTGACCTTGAGGTGGGGGAACAAGTTTCCAAACATTATTTCTTTCAAAATATTCTAACTCTTCTTGCATGGCAATAATCCAAGATTCATTAGCGAGTGTGTGTGTGTGATATATTTGGGTTTAAAAGAAGCTACAAAAGCAGAATGAGCATGAGAGTTTGGATTGCAAAACCTGGACCGTGTGACTCGTTCGTGCAAGCCTTCAATAATTTGTTGTGGAGGATGACTTTTGAGAACCCGAAGGGGAGTGGACACTTCACAAGCTTCTTCTTGTTCTTCATGTTGATCACAAATCGATGAGATTGTGACTTGAGGTGGATCTGGACCAGCAATGGTGGTCATCGGTGCTGGCCGTGAATCAAAATCAGGAGCTAGAACAATGTTATTAGCTGCTGAATTTTCTAGCAGCAGCACCACTTCTTCCTCATCTTTAACGAAAATGCTTCCCCCTGCGGATATGGATCCGGACCTGCAATGTTTTAGCTAGTACCTGTGCTAGCTTCATCAAAAGACACCTCACAAGTCTCCACAATTTTGTTAGTGTCAAGTAAAAGCACACGGTAGCTTCTAGTATGAGATGGATAACCAAGAAACATGCCATCAATGGATGTAGGTTCAAATTTATCAAGATTACCATGTTTCTTAACAAAGAATTTGCAACCAAAGACCCAAAAATGTGTAACACTAGGCCTATGTACAAACCGGAGCTCATATGGTGTTTTACCTAGCTTAGCGCACAAGAAAACATGATTTGAGACATAACAGGCGGTTGCAATCGCATCAGCCCAAAATTTCCTAGGAGTTTCATATTCATCAAGCATAGTCCTAGGCATCTCAACTAAGGGTCTGTTCTGTCTTTCTACAACACCATTTTGTTGAGGTACATATGGTGAAGAAAATTGATGATCTATTCCATTTTCAGCACAAAAGTGATCAAAAGATTGATTTCTAAATTCGGTTCCATTATCACTTCTAATAGCTTTTAAAGATCCTGTGTGATCAATTGATAATCTAAGAAATAAAGTTATCAAGTGACTAAAAGCTTTATTCTTGGATTCCATAAAGTAGACCCAAGAGTATCTAGAATAATCATCAACAATAATAAGAACATACCATTTACCTCCGAAGGATTGAACACGTGAAGGTCCTACGGTGTCAAGGTGCAAAAGATGAGCCGGTTTTGTTGTCATGATCATTGCGAGAGGAGTATTTGAACATGCCACAATCTTAGCATGTCTAAAAGAAGAGCACACAATTTCTTTGTCCCCTTTAACCTTAGGCTGCCGACATATGCGGTCAAGAGCACTAACACGCGTTAGATGATCAAAGCCTACATGACCAAGTCTACGATGCCAAAAATATAAGTCTTTTGAATCATTAGCAACTAGACACCTATGCTTAGAGAAGACATATCAAAATTAGCTTTAAAAACACTTCCAAACCATGACATGTTAAAAATAAGCTCACTTTTTGAATTTACAACTTAGTGAAAATAATTTTCAGATATTCATCTAGCAGTTGTGAAACAGAAAGCAAGTTGTATTTCAAATTTTTAACAAGTGCCACATCCTTCAAAGTGTAGTGATCATTTACTCTAACCGAACCCTTAGCAATTATAGGAGTTGAAGAATTATCGGCAAAAGTAACATTCTCTACACGTGACACAAAAAGAGAGGGAGGAGAATCATTCTTTGTTACAGGTCATGTGGCGTGAGCAACATGAATCCACAATCCAAATGTTCTCCTTCCTCAAGCGTGTAACCCTCATAGAAGAACAATACGTCGATGACTCAATATTGGGGTTAGTCAAAAGGCATTTAGGAATCTAGTACTGAGTCACATGACGTGCAACAGGAATAACACACGAAAGCTGAGATAAAACAGCAGGTTTATGAGCCAAAGCTTGAGGATTTTTGTACTCAACTACTGTCCTACAAGATGTTACATGTGTAGCACTAAAAACAGTAGGTTTGGAAGCAAACTTTGCATGTTTTCGACTCATTACATCAAATTGCATGTTCTTATCATTCGGTTTAGCAAGTGCAGCAAATTTAGCATGAAAGTTATGAGATCTAGCGATCATTCTTTCCTTTTTCTGTTGTTTAGCTAGTCTATAACAAAAATCTATGACATGACCATCTCTACCACACTAGGTACAATGAAGTTTAACTTTGTGTTCATGTCTAGATGAGCAAGCAACATTTTTATTTGAAACCGAATGAGACATCACCCCTGCAGATTTGAAAACAACTTCTTTTTGTTTAGGAACTTTTTCAATCAAACCACTTCCTAATGACTTTACAATTTTAAGTTGATGTGTCTTAGCATGAGCATGAGAATCAAAACCTAAACCAGTTTTATCATTGCAAGACATGGAAGAATTCAGCAGCAAGTTTAGGTTCTTATTCCCATTACAAAACTGATCTAATGTCCTATGCATGTCATCAAGTTTATTAGACAGATCAAGGCAATTTTCACATGAAGTTTTTCCTTTTAATTTGTAACTGGAACAATATTTAACTTCATGAGAACATAAAGCATTGTTCAATATAGAAATTTTATTCATAGCATCTTGTAGTTTTTTATCAAGATCATCACAAGTAGAACAATGCAAATTAATTGTAGAACAACTAGCATCTTTCAAGTTTCTATCATTAAGTGCAGCAAGCTCTCTGTTCTTTTCAATTTCTAACTCAAGTTTATCAAGTGTGGAGATGTACGCACTTCTAATGAGGACAATTGTTCATATATTAAATCACATGAGGAACAAGAATTATCACTAGGAATCAAGGATTTCAAATGAGTAATTTCAGATTCTAGTGACTATATTTTAACAACAATATCTCTAAGCTTTTTGTCCTTTTTTCTTAACTATAACGTGGCACGATAAATAGCATCACACATTTCTTCGCAAGTAGGACATACCTCTTCATTGTCGCTGTTGTGTTCAGCCTCCTCCATACTTGATATATACAACAAAGCAAGTGTACCACAAGATGAAGATTGGTCGGAGCTAGGCATATCACGTTGAGAAAAAACTGCAAGAGACTTGTTGGGGTTTTTTCGTGAGATTATGTCAATTTCATGAGTTTTCAGTTTAGAATAAAGAACATCTAATGTAAGTGTACTCATGACAGTAGATTCACGAATGGATGTGACTTTCATCTCCCAAATTGACATGTCTAATGCACTTAGTAATTGCCTAGCACTTTCAGCATCTGAAAATTTAACATTGACGCTATGCAAGTTGCTGAGAATTTTATTAAAGCGAGTGACAAGGTCATCAATGGACTCATCGAGTTGCATCTCAAAACACATGTATTCCTTTTTGAACATATCTTGTTTTACCTCCTTGACCGTGTTAGATCCTTCGTGGTAGTCGCAAAGTGCTTTCCGCACATCGTATGCAGATTGTAGGTGTGCAACACGGTCGAAGTCGCTTTGTGTTAATCCTTGTATGATCAAGTTCCGAGCCTTGTTGTTGTTGTCGAAATCTCTAGATTTGTAGCTGTAACTTGATCGTTTGACGGCACTTTGTAAGGCTTGTACACTTTCTCCCATATTGCGATGCCTTGAGCCTGGATGAAGGCTTCCATACGTGCCTTCCGAACCTGAAAATCAATACCACTAAAGACACAAGGTTTTGCGGAATATTTCTCCATGATGATTAGTCAAAACACGTGCAAATCACAAAGATTAGAGCACAGTGGCTCTGATACCAATTGTAGGATTGGATAGCACGTGTAAAGCTACCAGGGGGGTGAATGGTAGATTAAAACTTTTCAGCGGAAGCAATGAAAACACCCCTCGACAGAAAACCGATCTATTAAAGAAACCATGAGGGCCACTAATATAAACGTGTTTAACCATGACAAATCTAGTATATATTATATAGAATCAATTAGCAAAAATTTCACAACAAGAATCATGAAAATCCGTCAAGAGAAACTCAAGTTACGATCAAAAGATCGAACAAAGGTCACTCTATCCTACCCAAGAAAAACAGTTCTAGAACACTACAAAGAAACTCGTGTAGATCAGAAACCAAAAATCCAATGACCGTAAAATTTTTATAGATGATAGAAAATTCAGTTGTGAAGACGACACAAAAAGAATCACATCAATCAGATCTCTAAAACTCGAGTTATGATAAAATCACCAAAGCAAGGTAGTGCTATGCAGAAACTCGACGAGAAAGACTTGAAGAAAACAAGTCGGACGAACAAGGCACAGAAGTTCCTTTCAACTTCGAATTTTATTCAGTAGAACACAATAGGAACAGCCCCAAAGTCGTGCACCACGAGCTCTGGCCTCCCTTGCTTATATAACCAGCCCTTAGGCCAAGCCAAACCTAACTAGGACTCTAATCCTACTCAATTCACAAATTGTTACTTTCCATAACTGCTCAAGGCTCTTCAATACGCAGATAGAAGCAATCTTAAGACTTCCAAAAACCTTAGGAACGTATCCCACATTCCTAAAACAACTCAAATTAGTGACCCACATGAAATCCTATCATAACCAATTCAAAACTTCCCATATTTGAGTCAAACACGACTCAGCCGCAGCCCGAGTCCATAACCTAGTCGGTTGGACCTTTCCGACCAATTTTTTATGTCCACATCTCTTCATCACGCTTCGGAACCATGTAACCATGTCCATGCACTTATTGCACACGTGCAAACATCTTCCAACGATGTCCACGGTACCTTCATATGCATTGTTCTTGATTCAAACATGTCGCGCAACCTCCCGATCAACTCAACCACAATTCCTCCCGAACTTGTTGTTGAACCTCATCTTCTCCCTAAGACTAGTTCAATGGATACTGTCACCAGCCATGTCTTGAACTTGTAAGACCTATGTGTGCTGAATACATTGGCTTGTAGTGAATATACTTGGCTTTGATGATAAAAGTTTTAAATGTCACCAAAACACCTTTTTATCAAGGTCCGACTCTAGCTCCGAGCTATAGCAAGGTCCGACCATAGGTCCGACTTGTTTTGGGTAGCTACAGCTACGTTAGATGCTAGGTACGGCTTCTTGGTAAGGTCCGACTAGCTTTGGTTAGCTCCGGTAAGCTTTATCTTTAGCTCCGGCATGTCTTTGTTAGCTCCGGCATATACTTGATAGCTCCGGCATGCTTTTGCTAAACTCCGACGTACTTTGTCTAGCTCTGGTTTTGGGTTGACTAGTTTTGACTAGTTTTTGGTAAGCTCCGGTGCTAGGATCTACTAGTTTTGGTAAGCTCCAGCGCTAGGTTCTACTAGCTTTTGTTAGCTCTGACTCAAGCTCCGGGTTGCTCTGGCAAGGTCCGGAGCTTGACCTAAGTGCTTCTGCTTTTCATTTGCAATGTTTCATACTTGCTTTACATTGTTGGAAATATTGCTTAGTATTCATTTGCTAAGTTTTTGGTGCGTTTTGGATGATATGGATGATATCATGTTACTATGGTTTTGCAACATGCTTATGTGAGGTTCTCACATAAGGTGTTGTGTTCGGAACTAACTTGAGTCAAGTCGAGGACTTGGGCTCGTATGGATTGTTTGTTTGTTCATGTGCAGGTGTTGCTTGAGTTCAAGTCATGGCTGGTGACGGGATCCATTGGACTAGTCTCAGGAGGATATGAGGTTCCAACAACCATGTTCGGGAGGAACTGTGGTTGAGCTGATCAGGAGGTCACGCAGGATGATTGAATCAAGGGCAGTGCATATGAAGGTCAAAGGAAGGTATTCGCACGTATGCATGAGGTGCATGACGTGGCAATATGCTTCTAGAGATGGATTATGGAAGGAAGATCTGATCGGAAGGATCGAATCGTATCGGTTGAAGACTTAGGCTGCTAGCTGAGTCGGTTATGGCTCGGTATTGAAAGTATCGAGTTAGTTATGTTAGGATTTCGTGTGTGCCACGAATTTGAGTTCTTTAGGAATGTGGGATACATTCCTAAGGTGTTTGGAAGTCTTAAGATTGCTTCTATCTGCGTATAGAAGAATCTTGAGCAGTTATGGAAAGTTAGGATTCGTAATCGGATTAGGATTGGAGTCCTAGTTGAGATTGGGATGGCCTAAGGGCTGGTTATATAAGCAAGGGAAGGCCAAAGCCCGTGGCAGACGACTTTGGGGCTGTATCTCTTGTGTTCTATTGAATAAAATTCATAGTTTGAAGGAAATTTTGTGCCTTGTTCGTCCGACTTGTTCCAGACAAGTTTTACTCGTCGAATTTCTGGACAGCACTACCTTTCGTCGGTGGTTTTATCATAACTCGAGTTTTACAGATCCAATTGACGTGATTATTTTTGGGTTGTCTTCTCAACTTGATTGTCTATCATCTGTCAAAATTTCACGGTCATTGGATTTGTGGTTTATGAGATACACGAGTTTCTTTGCAGTATTCCAGAAACTGTTTTTCTCGGGTAGGTCAGATTGACCATAGTCTGATCTTTCGATCATAACTTGAGTTTTTCTCAACGAATTTGAGTAATTCTTTTTGTGTTGTCTTCGTGACTTGATTCTCTCTGATATATATCACTTTTGTCATGGTGAAACACGTTTTAGATTAGTCTCATACACGATTTCTTTAACAGATCGTTTTTCTACCGAAGGGATTAGGGTTTTGTTGTTTCCACTGCGTAAGATTTTCAAATCTACCATTCACCCCCCCTCTGGTAGCTTTTCACGTGCTCTTCGATCCTACAATTGGTATCAGAGCCACGGTGCTCTAATCTTTGTGATTTGCACGTGTTTTTGACTAATCATCATGGAGAAGTACTCCGCCAAACCTTGTGTGTTTGCTGGTATTGATTTTCAGGTTTGGAAGGCACGCATGGAGGCTTTCATCCAGACACAAGGCTTTGCAATATGGGAGAAGGTGTATAAGCCTTATGAAGTGCCACCCAATGATCAAGTCACGGCCACAAACCTAAAGGACGTCGACAACAACAACAAAGCCCGAAACTTGATCATCCAAGGACTCACTCAAAGCGACTTTGATCGTGTCGCGCACCTCCGATCAGCATACGATGTTTGGAGAGCTCTCTGTGATTATCATGAAGGCTCCAACACAATCAAGGAGGTCAAACAAGATATGTTCAAAAAGGAATATATGTGTTTTGAGATGCAACCAGGTGAGTCTATCGATGATCTCTTTGCTCGGTTCAATAAAATTCTCAGCAACTTACGAAGTGTCAATGTTAATTTTTCTGATGCTGAGAATGCTAGACAACTTCTTAGTGCATTAGACATGTCAGTTTGGGAGATGAAAGTAACATCCATTTGTGAATCAACTGTCATGAGTTCTCTTACATTAGATGTACTTTATTCTAAACTAAAAACTCATGAAATTGACATCCTAGCACGTAAGAATCCAAACAAGTCTATTGCATTTGTCTCACAACGAGATGTGTCTAGCTCCGGTCAATCATCATCCTGCAATACTCTTGCTTTGTTGTCCTCACTAACCCTGGAACAGATCAAAGAATTTCCAGAAGAGGAGCTGGCACTCATCTCTACTAGATTCTCAAAAGCATTGCAAAATGTGAGAACTAGAAGGAGAGGAAGCTCCGGACCTCAACGCTGTTTTGAGTGTGGTAAAATAGGACACTTTCGTATAGAATGCCCTAACCTTTCAGGTCCGACCACCCGGGAAGAAAAACAAAGCATGGTCCGGACCTCCTCTGGAAACTCCAACAAGAAGAAGAAGGGTACCATAGGACGCAAGATGATTAACAGCTTCATCACCGCACTTCAAGAACTTAGTTCAAGTGATGTAGATTTTGAAAGTGATGGAGATGATGACGACCTGGCCAACTTATGCTTCATGGCGGGCAAAACAAGATCAAGATCAAGTTAGGAGGATGCAGAACACAGCAGTGAAGACGATGAGGTATGTTCTACCTACAATGAAATGTGTGATGCTATTTCTCGTGCAACTATTATTGTCAAGAAAAAGGACAAAAAGCTTAGGGATAATGCTACTAAAATTGAATCACTAGAATCTGAAATTAATTGTTTAAAAACTCTGATTCCTAGTGATGATGCATGTCCCTCATGTGACTTAATCTATAAACAATTGTCCACATTAAGAGGTGCACACTCCTCCACTCTAGATAGACTTGATGAAGAAATTAAAAAGAACAAAGAGCTTGTTGCACTTAATCATAAAAACTTGAAAGATGCTAGCTGTTCTACAGTTGACTTGCATTGTTCTACTTGTGATGATCTTGATAAGAAACTACAGGATGCTATGAATGAAATTTCTATATTGAACAATGCTTTACGTTCTCATGAAGTTAAATTTTGTTCCAATTGCAAATTAAAAGGAAAAACTTCATGTAAAAATTGCCTTGATCTGTCCAATAAACTTGATGACATGCATAGGACATTAGATCTGTTTTGTAATGGGAATAAGAACCTAAACTTGCTGCTGAATTCTTCCAAGACTTGCAATAATAAAACTGGTTTGGGTTTTGATTCTCATGTTCATGCTAAGGCACATCCACCTAAAATTGTAAAGTCATTAGGAAGTGGTTTGACTCAAACAGTTCCGGTTTTCAAATCTGCAGGAGTGTTACCTCATTCGGTTTCAAATAAAAATATTGCTTGCTCATCTAGACATGAATACAAAGTTAAATTTCATTGTACCTTCTGTGGTAGAGATGGTCATGTCATAGATTTTTGTTATAGCTAGCCAAACAACAGAAAAGGGAAAGAATGTCTGCTAGATCTCATAACCTTCATGCTAAACTGAAAATTAGAAACATGCAACCTGTTTTAATGAGCCAGAAATTTGAAAAGGTAGCTTCTGGAACTTTTGTCAAGAAATCTACAAAGGCAGCTCCGGTAGTTCTGATAGCTCCAAGAGCTCCCAGATCTTCTGTTGTTCCCTCCGGAGCTTCAGCTTTTGCCTCCGGACCTTTTGCTTTTACCTCCGGAGCTACTGGTTTTCACTCTAAACAAGTAACAACTTCTAAATCGACTGTTAAGAACAGAAAACCTCAATCTTTGACTCATAAACCTGCTGTTTTGTCTTAGCTTTCATGTGTTTTTCCTGCTGCACATCGTGTGACTCAGTACTGGATACCTAAATGCCTTTTGACTAACCCCAGTATTGAGTCATCGATGTATTGTCCTTCTATGTAGGTTACACGTTTGAGGAAGGAGAACATTTGGATTGTGGATTCAGGATGCTCACGCCACATGACCGGTAACAAAGTTTGGTTCTCCTCCCTCTCTTTTGTGTCACGTGTAGAGAATGTTACTTTTGCCGATAATTCTTCAACTCCTATAATTGCTAAGGGTTCGGTTAGAGTAAATGATCACTACACTTTGAAAAATGTGGCACTTGTCAAAAATTTGAAATACAACTTGCTTTCTGTTTCACAATTGCTAGATGAAAATCTAGAAATTATTTTCAATAAAAACTGCTGCAAAGTTGTAGATTCAAATAGTGAGCTTATTTTTAACATGTCTCAGTTTGGAAGAGTTTTTAAAGCTGATTTTGATATGTCTTCCTCTAAGCATACGTGTCTAGTTGCTAATGATTCAAAGGACTTATATTTTTGGCATCGTAGACTTGGTCACGTAGGCTTTGATCACCTAACGCGTGTTAGTGCTCTAGATTGCATACGTGGGCTTCCTAAGCTTAAAGGGGACAATGATATTGTGTGCTCTTCTTGTAGACATGCTAAGATGGTTGCAGGTTCACATACTCCTCTCACAATGATCATGACAACTGAACCATGTAAACTTTTGCATCTTGACACCGTAGGACCTTCACGTGTTCAATCCTTCGGAGGTAAATGGTATGTTCTTGTTATTGTTGATGATTATTCTAGATAATCTTGGGTTTACTTTATGGCGTCTAAGAATGGAGCTTTTAGTCACTTTAGGACTTTATTTCTTAGATTATCAATTGATCACCCAGGATCTTTAAAGGCAATTAGAAGTGATAATGGAACTGAATTTAAAAATCAATCTTTTGATCTCTTTTGTGCTGAAAAAGGAATAGATTATCAATTCTCTTCACCATATGTACCTCAACAAAACGGTGTTGTAGAAAGAAAGAACAGAACCTTAGTTGAGATGGCTAGGACTATGCTTGATGAATATCAAACTCCTAGGAAATTTTGGGCTGATGCGTTAGCAACCGCTTGTTATGTCTCAAATCGTGTTTTCTTGCGTGCTAAGCTAGGTAAAACACCATATGAGCTCCGGTTTGACATAGGCCTCGTGTTACACACTTTTGGGTCTTTGGTTGCAAATGTTTTGTTAAGAAACATGGTAATCTTGATAAATTTGAACCTAGATCCATTGATGGCATGTTTCTTGGCTATCCATCTCATACTAGAGGCTACCGTGTGCTTTTACTTGACACCAACAAAATTGTGGAGACTTGTGAAGTGTCTTTTGATGAAGCTAGCCCAGGTACTAGCTCCGGCGTTGCAGGACCAGATCCGTATCCTCAGGGGGAGGGTATTTTCGAAGATGAAGAAGAGTCGGTGATACTGCCTGGTAGTTCCAAAGTTGACACGTGTCCAGCTCCAGACATTGAACAAGCTCCGGTTATCACCTCTGCTGGTCCTGATCGTCCAGAAGTCACAAGATCATCAATCTATGATGAACCTAATGAAGAAGAAGCTTGTGAGACATCTGTTCCCCTACGTTTTTACAAAGATCATCCCCCACAACAGATGATTGGAAGCTTGCACGAACGAGTCACACGGTCCAGGTTTTGCGATCCAAACTCTCATGCTCATTCTGCTTTTGTTGCTTCTTTTGAACCCAAAGATATATCACACGCGCTCACTAATGAATCTTGGATTATTGCCATGCAAGAAGAGTTAGAAAATTTTGAAAGAAATAATGTTTGGAAACTTGTACCTCCACCTCAAGGTAACACTTTAATTGGAACTAAATGGGTATATAAAAATAAACAAAGTGAGGATGGGGTTGTGGTTAGGAATAAGGCTAGGTTGGTTGCTCAAGGTTTCACTCAAGTTGAAGGTCTAGATTTTGATGAAACTTTTGCTCCTGTCGCTAGATTAGAAGCCATAAGAATTTTGTTAGCTTTTGCAGCATCTAAAGGTTTTAATCTATATCAAATGGATGTTAAAAGTGCTTTTCTTAATGGCTACATAGATGAGGAGGTTTATGTCAAACAACCACCGGGTTTTGAAAATCCAGATTTTCCTAATCATGTTTACAAACTGTCCAAAGCCTTATACAGTCTCAAACAAGCCCCTAGAGCATGGTATTTTAGGTTAAAAACATTATTACTTGAAAAGGGGTTTACCATGGGCAAGGTTGATAAAACTCTTTTTGTGCTTAAGCATGGAAATGACTCATTATTCGTTCAAGAGTATGTGGATGATATTATCTTTGGTTGTGTTTCTCATGATCTTGTGTCCAAGTTTTCAGCAATGATGAGTTCCGAATTTGAAATGAGTATGATGGGTGAACTCACTTACTTTTTGGGGCTGCAAATCAAGCAAACCAAGGAGGGTACCTTTGTGCATCAAACGAAGTATACCAAAGACCTCCTAAGGCGCTTCAACATGGACAAAAGCAAGCCTCTCCGGACACCAATGGGAACAGCAACAACACTTGAACATGATGAAGATGGTGAACCCGTGGATCAAAAAGAATATAGAAGCATGATCGGATCACTTTTGTACCTCACAGCATCAAGACCGGACATACAATTCAGCGTATGTCTTTGTGAACGGTTTCAAGCTTCCCCACGTGTTTCACATCATCAAGCCGTAAAAAAGATTCTCAGGTACTTACATGGAACTCAAGAATTTGGCATTTTTCTTCCTTCTTCCTCAACCGTAACTTTGAAAGCTTTTTCGGATGCTGATTTTGGGGGTTGTAGGATTGATAGGAAAAGTACTTCCGGTGCTTGTCATTTTCTTGGTAATTCTCTTGTTGCTTGGTCCTCTAGAAAACAAAATTCAGTTGCACAATCCACAACCGAATCTGAATATGTAGCTGCTGCTAGTGCTTGCTCACAAATTTTTTGGATTGTTCAAACACTTAAGGACTATGGGGTTGATCTAAATAGTGTTCCACTGTTTTGTGATAACACTAGTGCCATTTGCATTGCTAAAAACCCCGTGCAACATTCTACAACTAAGCACATTGATATTAGGTATCACTTTATCCGAGATAACGTTGAAAAGGAAACATTGTGCTTCACCATATAGATACCGAACATCAATTGGCTGACATTTGGATTTCACTCGTTTTTGTCTCATTCGTAGTGAAATAGGGGTTATGCATCCTCATGGCTTAAATTGAGGGGAAGTTTTTGAAACTTGGGAAGTCTATGTGTGAATCTGAAATTAAAATAATATGAGCATAGTATTTCATACATATATGACTTTGTGATTCCTTTTACATGCTGAAAGTTCTTACTACATTACTCATGTTATACATTTTGTAGTTTTTGCCATGTCTAGTAATTGGAATAATTACTTACACTAAATCTGGTCATGGTCGAACTTTCTTGCTGTTTTGAACTTGTTGCATGCTCACAAATGCTTTTAATCATAAAGAATTAATCAAGTAATCAACTCACATGTTGAGTTTTTATGAACAAATATAAATTGAGAAAAGATCAAGAGAATATGCATGCATCACACTTCTTCTTTTGAGATGGCTTGTCATTGCACTTAGATATGAACTTGGAAGAAGTTGTGTATGACTAAAACCATGTCCTTAAGCTTCTGATTGTCAAATGACATAGGCTTGGCTTGGTTGGTTAGAATAAGGCAGATGCGCATATAATCTCTTGCAAATATCATATGATCTACATTTATGCTTTGAAAAATATTAAATGCAGCAACTAGTGTCATGCTTTCAGGTTTTGAAATAGTTAAGTTTGTGAGATCATGACTTGCTTAAATTGAAAAATTACATTTGATCTCTAGCATGGCTTACACTACCTTATGTATTTCATTGATGTGATAATGTAAGGTACTTGATAGTATGACTTGGATGAGCTTTGTTTATATGTATATGTTATAATATGTTCATAACAACTAAAGAGGAAGAGATAATTTGTTTACATGCTCATGACTTGCTGAATACATTGTCAAAGGGGGAGAGATAAGCATGAAGAGAAAGAGAATATGTGCATAAGGAGAGATAATAAAGGGGGAGATAATATGGGATAATTTTTGATATTTTTTTCTTCTCATTTTACTTTTGATTTACAAAGGGGGAGAAATTGTTTTCAAAACTTTTATGTGAATAAGCCAATGTTCGGATTTTAAATGGTGTTGCCAATGTATTCATCAAGGGGGAGATTGTAAGACCTATGTGTGCTGAATACATTGGCTTGTAGTGAATATACTTGGCTTTGATGATAAAAGTTTTAAATATCACCAAAACACCTTTTTAACAAGGTCCGACTCTAGCTCCGAGCTATAGCAAGGTCCGACCATAGGTCCGGCTTGTTTTGGGTAGCTCCGGCTACGTTAGATGCTAGGTCCGGCTTCTTGGTAAGGTCCGACTAGCTTTGGTTAGCTCCGGTAAGCTTTATCTTTAGCTCCGGCATGTCTTTGTTAGCTCCGGCATATACTTGATAGCTCCGGCATGCTTTTGCTAAACTCCGACGTACTTTGTCTAGCTCCGGTTTTGGGTTGACTAGTTTTGACTAGTTTTTGGTAAGCTCCGGTGCTAGGACCTACTAGTTTTGGTAAGCTTCGGTGCTAGGTTCTACTAGCTTTTGTTAGCTCCGACTCAAGCTCCGGGTTGCTCTGGCAAGGTCCGGAGCTTGACCTAAGTGCTTCTGATTTTCATTTGCAATGTTTCATACTTGCTTTACATTGTTGGAAATATTGCTTAGTATTCATTTGCTAAGTTTTTGGTGCGTTTTGGATGATATGGATGATATCATGTTACTATGGTTTTGCAACATGCTTATGTGAGGTTCTCACGTAAGGTGGTGTGTTCGGAACTAACTTGAGTCAAGTCGAGGACTTGGGCTCGTATGGATTGTTTGTTTGTTCATGTGCAGGTGTTGCTTGAGTTCAAGTCATGGCTGGTGACGGGATCCATTGGACTAGTCTCAGGAGGAGATGAGGTTCCAACAACCAAGTTCGGTAGGAACTGTGGTTGAGTTGATCAGGAGGTCGCGCAGGATGATTGAATCAAGGGCAGTGCATATGAAGGTCAAAGGAAGGTATTCGCACATATGCATGAGGTGCATGACGTGGAAATATGCTTCTAGAGATGGATTATGGAAGGAAGATCTGATCGGAAGGATCGGATCGTATCGGTTGAAGACTTAGGCTGCTAGCTGAGTCGGTTATGGCTCGGTATGGAAAGTATCGAGTTAGTTATGTTAGGATTTCGTGTGTGTCACGAATTTGAGTTGTTTAGGAATGTGGGATACGTTCCTAAGGTGTTTGGAAGTCTTAAGATTTCTTCTATCTGCGTATAGAAGAATCTTGAGCAGTTATGGAAAGTTAGGATTCGTAATCGGATTAGGATTGGAGTCCTAGTTGAGATTGGGATGGCCTAAGGCCTGGTTATATAAGCAAGAGAAGGCCAAAGCTCGTGGCAGACGACTTTGGGGCTGTATCTCTTGTGTTCTATTGAATAAAATTCATAGTTTGAAGGAACTTTTGTGCCTTGTTCGTCCGACTTGTTCGAGACAAGTTTTACTCGTCGAATTTCTGGACAGCACTACCTTTCGTCGGTGGTTTTATCATAACTCGAGTTTTACAGATCCAATTGACGTGATTCTTTTTGGGTTGTCTTCTAAACTTGATTGTCTATCATCTGTCCAAATTTCACGGTCATTGGATTTGTGGTTTATGGGCTACACGAGTTTCTTTGCAGCATTCCAGAAACTGTTTTTCTCGGGTAGGTCAGATTGACCATAGTCTGATCTTTCGATCATAACTTGACCTTTTCTCAACGAATTTGAGTAATTCTTTTTGTGTTGTCTTCGTGACTTGATTCTCTCTGATATATATCACTTTTGTCACGGTGAAACACGTTTTATATTAGTCTCATACACGATTTCTTTAACAGATCGTTTTTCTACCGAAGGGATTAGGGTTTTATTGTTTCCGCTGCGTAAGATTTTCAAATCTACCATTCACCCCCCCCCCCTCCTCTGGTAGCTTTTCACGTGCTCTTCGATCCTATAGAACTCAAGCAACACCTGCACATGAATAAACCACCAATACTTCCAAGCACAAGTCCTCAACTTGACTCACGTTAGTTCCGAAACTACAACATCTTACGTGAGCACCTCACATAAGCATGTTGCAAACCATAGCAAATGATATCAAACATAGCCATCAAAACACACCAAAAACTTACTAAAAGAATACTAATAAAACTATACATAAGTGTAAATCAAGTTTGAAACATTGCAATATAAAAGCGGAACCATTGCAATCAAGCTCTGAATCTTGCCAAAGCTAACCGGAGCTTGAGTCGGAGCTTACCAAAGCTAGTACAAGCTAGCGCCGGAGCTTACCAAAGCAAGTAGAACCTAGCGCCAGAGCTAGAAAAACATGTTGGAGCTAACCAACATAAGTCGGACCTAGCAAAACATATTAGAGCTTAGCAAAGACATTCTAGAGCTATCAAAGACATGCCAGAGCTAAATACACTGCTCACCGGAGCTACCCAAAAACATGTTGGACCTTGACAAAGCAAGTTGGACCTATTGTCGAAACTTGTAGAAGCTCGGAGCTAGGGTCGGACCTTGCTAAAAAGGGTGTTTTGGCAGAATTTTAGAACTTATATTATCAAAGCAGATGGATTCAGTACAAGCCAATGTATTCAACACACATAGGTCTCACAAGGATGAATTGCAGGAGACATTTGATTTGCCCAAAGAAGAGCCATCACAAAAGCCCTCGATTGAGTTGAAAACCCTACCTCCAGGTCTTTGCTATGCTTTCCTACACGGTGATGCAGAAGCTCCTGTCATCATAAGTGACAAGCTTTCACAAGACGAAACTGCCAAACTCATGACCATCTTAGAAAAGTATAGATCCATCCTAGGATACTCACTCCAAGACCTTAAGGTAATCAGCCCTGCTCTTTACACTCATCGCATTCCCAATGACCCTCTTAGCACACCGTCTAGGGAACCTCAAAGGAGGTTGAACAATGCTATGCAAGAGGTTGTCAAGAAGGAGGTCTTGAAACTCTTGCATGCCGGGATAATTTATTCTATACCTCATAGTGAGTGGGTTAGTCCTGTCCAAGTAGTGCTAAATGAGAGGAATGAACTCATTCCTCAATGAACCGTCACAGGGTGGAGGATGTGTATTGACTACAGAAAACTCAACAAGGCAACAATGAAGGATCATTTCCCACTGCCTTTCATTGATGAAATGCTTGAGCGACTTGTGAAGCATTCCTTCTATTGTTTCCTTGATGGGTATTCTTCCAACCATCAAATTCCCATCCACTCTGATGATCAAAGTAAGACCACCTTCACATGCCCTTACGGAACGTACACCTGTCGGCGAATGTCGTTTGGGCTGTGTAATGCCCCTGCTTCGTTCCAATGGTGTACGATGTCTATTTTCGCATAAATGATCGAGGAAATTATGGAATTTTTCATGGATGACTTTTCTGTCTATGAAATACTTTTGATCATTGTCTTGAGAACCTACATAGGGTCTTACAAAGATGCCAAGAGAAGGAACTGGTGCTTAATTGGGAAAAGTGTCATTTTATGGCCCGTGAAGGCATCGTCTTAGGACACTTGGTGTCCGAAAGGGGGATTAAGGTGGACAAAGCCAAAATCAAAGTTATTGAAAATCTTTCACCTCCCACCAACATTAAGGGTATTTGTAGCTTTTTAGTCCATGCGGGGTTCTACCATCGATTTATAAAAGATTTTTCCAAAATTGCTAGACCCCTCACTAGCCTATTAGCTAAGGATGTGCCCTTTGATTTCGATGATGCGTGTCACCAACCTTTTGACATCCTCAAGAAGGCACTCATCATAGCTCCAATCATTCAACCCTCTGATTGGACATTGCCATCTGGAATCATTTGTGATGCTAGTGATTATGCCATTGGAGCGGTCCTTGGCCAAACCAAGGATAAGAAGCATCATGCAATAGCCTATGCTAGCAAGACTATATCAGGAGCTCAACTTAACTATGCCACAACTGAAAAGGAGCTCCTAACAGTTGTCTTTGCTATCGATAAGTTTAGATCATACATGGTTGGAGCAAAAATCATGCTGCTTTGAAATATCTGCTCACCATAAAAGATGCTAAACCTAGGCTAATATGATGGATTCTCCTACTCCAAGAGTTTGACCTGGAGATAAGAGATAAAAAGGGAGTAGAGAATTCAGCCGTTGATCATCTCTCACGTATGGAAATCCCAAATACACTTGACATACCTATCAATGATTTCCTACGTGATGATATGTTGCTCATAATGACCTAATCTAACCCTTCGTATGCGGAAATCAGAAACTTCATGGTTAAGGGCTACGTACCGATAAGAAAAAGCTCATTTTTGAGAGTCAACGTCACCTGTGGGATGATCCATACCTCTATAGGATATGTTCTGATGGGTTGCTTTGAAGGTGCGTCCCAACAATAGAAGGCACCAAAATAATCGAAAGATGCCAAGTGGCCCCCTATGGCGGGCACTACGATGTTCACCGTACTCAAGCAAAGATCTGACAAAGCAGATTCTTTTGGCCCTTAATGTATGAGGATACAAAGGAATTTGTTCAAACATGTTGGGAATGGCAAAAGCATGGAGTAATCACTGCTCGCAATGCGATTCCCCTCACATATAATCTCCAAGTAGAATTATTTGATGTGTGGGGGATCGACTTCATGGGACCTTTTCCAAAGTCATATGATTGCGAATATATTCTGGTGGCTGTAGACTATGTGTCCAAATGGGTAGAAGCATTACAATGCAAACATGTTGATGCCAAGACTGCTCAGAAAATGTTTCATGAAATCATTTTCCCACAGTTTGGAACTCCCTGAATGGTCACAAGTGATGGAGGGTCTCATTTCATTGATAAGACCTTCCATAGCTTTTTGAGGGAGCTTGGGGTTAGGCATAACATTACTACTCCGTACCATCCCCAAACAAGTGGTCAAGCAGAAACTTCAAACAAACAAATCAAGAATATTCTACAAAAGACTGTCTTTGAGATGGGGAATGGGTGGAAGAACAAACAACCAATGCACTTTGGGAATACCGTACCGCCTTTGAGACACCAATTGGAATGTCACCTTTCAAATTGTCCACGGGAAAACTTGTCATTTACCTGTAGAATTTGAACATAGAGCGTGTTAGGCTATGAAGAAGTGGAACATGGATCTCCACGAAGCTGGAAAGTTGCGCAAAATGCAAATTTCAGAACAAGAAGAATGGAGGGATAAGGCGTACCATAGTGCCAAGATCTATAAGAAAAAAACTAAGAGGTGGCAGGATAAAAGAATTACGTCCAAGGAGTTCAAACCTGGAGATAAAGTCCTACTTTTCATCTCTAGAGTCAAACTTTTTGGACATGGGAAACTAAAAGGTAAATGGGAAGGTCCCTATACTGTGGTAGATACTTGATCTCTTGGAGCAATTACACTCCAAAATGATGAAGGTCATCTACTCAAAGTAAATGGGCACCATCTCAAGATATTTCTAGAACCCAAAGAAAATTTGGACAAAGAGAAAGACGTCGTCAATCTGATTGACTTTAAAGCCTATCCTTGAAGTTTGGTTAAATTTTACATGTCCAACAAAGCAAGCTCCAACCCTCACCACTCCTTTCCAATCATCCAAATTTCCCCACATGGCAAAGTAGGGGAGAAGTAAAATGTAGAACATCATAAATACTTTCCTACTTAGGACATAGGCACTTATTTTGATTCTAACATACAAAGTGCCTTTGTCAAATAAATTGCGACTCACCAGTGTAGGTATGGCCGGTAGAGTCTTTCATTTTTCCATGTTTTCGTATCAAATAAAGAAAGGTACAAGAACAAGTGTGGGGGAGGTCCCACACGCCTCCTAAAGTGCAACATGCTCGGGCCATCATGAAAGAACAATTCAGGGCCTCACATGAAGGACCACGAAAAGATTTGACCAAGCCATGATTTCTTGGCCCACCCTTCTTCATTAAGGCGATGGTTTTCGCTCTCTGACCTCTTATCTCTTTGTACCTGATTTTTTAGTTGATATTGATTATGCATGATAATATCATTAAAATTCAACTATTGGAAAATTAAAATTGTGAAATTTCATATATCATATTTTGCTAGAGAATGGAATATGTCTACTTCTCATTTAAATTTCATTACCATGTACTTGAACCACATATCAATTTAGGAAAAACATGTCATCTAAGTATTTGTTTGGTGTGATATGGTAAATGAGTGAAACTTGGAAACTCTCCATGCTGGAATTGATTTTTGGTATTGCAATTTTTAAAGTCATCAGATTTTTGTCATCCTCTCTCATTAGAATTTAGATACCCACCAAGGCCATATGATAGAGATATTGAAAACAACATGCATATGCCACTTTGCATTTTCATTGAACATTTCCAAACTCTTGACTGTTTTGAGTGACTTGCACGAAATCTTTGGTTAGGAATTTCTTGTGCACTCCACCATATTTCATGATTTTCACACATCCACCATCAAAAGATACTCCGTGCAAATTCTTGAAAATCCTCTCTAAAAAAAGTCCACAAAAAGGAGTAGAAGACATGGCTATAAGAGATCTCAAGAAAAAGAAGAGATAATTCAAAAAAAAGAGAAAGAAAAAAAAAAGAGAGAATAAAAAAAAATGAGAGCAATAAGTAGCCATGCTTCATCCTTGCACAGAAAAAGAGAGTGATCAATTGGGAGTCATCATCACCATTCTTCATCCATAATAAGTGCACAAGAATTTCTTTAGTCAATGGTTTTTGTTGCATGGTCTTCTCATGAGGATCTCGTTTTTGACTTAGTAACATTTGAATTGCAAGTGAGCCACTTTCTATCCTTACCCAGCTCCACAAAAAGCCTATTTAGTTGTAGGAAAAGAAGTGGCAACTCATGCCAAGGTGAGGACTAAACACATTGAGAGACGAGAGCATTCTTTTGAGGAGCATGGCAATATCTTTTTGACTTAGGAAAATATAGCAATTTCCAAGTTTATTTTAGTAGGAGGAGTCCAGGTGAACTACATTCAAACCGTTCCCTCTCTAAAACACCCACGATGATGTGGTAGCCACATATCAAAGGTTCCTAAACAAAGGTATGTGTTGAAATGTTTTGTATACATATTTCATACTTTTAGCTGAATTATTATATCACTTAGTTCTTCTTGCCTTCACTCGAGGACGAGTAAAGGACTATGTGTGGGGAGTTTGTTGATGGTCCTTCATTGCCAAATTCGACCATCAATTCCCCGCATAAAAGCTATGGATTGGACAACCAACATAGTGGTAGGAGTTATTTACTAACTATTTCCACAAGTGTTGGTGCAATTGTGTATGTAGGTGAATTATGGCCAAAATTAGAGGTATTCACAGGGACCAATCCAAGAAACACACCTTTCGACCAATCAAGCGCAAGCACGAGGATCTGGGGCCCATTCGGAGGAGAAAACCAACTAACATTGAGGGGAATCACCCGTACCCATTATGGGGGACCACATAACAGTGTTATAGAGAAGATTTGGTGCAATTGTAGCCGTTTGAAAGTTGGCCGAAGTGCAAGGTCGGCCGACTATGTAAACTCGCCAAACGCGGTCAACCGCCATGTGTTGGTTCCTCGTTGCTTGGAGATCACGATGGCCACTGAGTCCCTTGCTTTTTTTGGTGCCAAATCGACCTTTCAAGGGTATAAATAGGGGGCAGGAGGCTTTCTCACTCCACACACCAAAAGCTTGAGTCTAGTACTCCACTCCAAAGGCGTAGTGCTGCCAAAGTGCTTAGAAAATAGGGAGAGAGTGAGAAAGAGGAGGAGGAGGAGGCTCTGGCTTGTCGGGCTTCTTCCACTTAATGATAGGGTTTGGGCTTGTCGGTCCCTCTCCACCATTGTACCTCCACAGTTCTTCCCATCTCAAGTAAGGTACATGATTTCCAATTGAGTTCATTTGTTTAATTCAACCAAGTTAATTCCTTAGTTGCTTGTTCGTTCATTGCTCTATTCATTTAGAGGCCCTAGTCTTTGCGCGAGAGGTGAGGGAAGTAATCGATAGCATAGGCGTGGTGTCTAGGCTTGACGTTACCTTTGATTATTGCGTAGTCCACGGGTTGTAGAGGTAGGCGGTAGGTGATGACAGCCCTATCCGTCCGTTGTAATCATCCATGTTCGACTACGACGTAGGATCTTGGTGGGAGTTGTCTAGCAGACCAGGGTAAGCCCGTGTCCAATATAAGCTACTATTGGTCGACTTGCTTTGAATTAGAACCCCTCCTCTTAGGAAATCCACTCTATCCCTTGCCTACCACCAAGCTTTGTGTCCTTGCGTGAACAGTTAGAAGATTAGCACACACGTTCCTTGGATTTGATACCCCTAGGAATACTCTTTAAGGGGAAGTGCTACAGCGATTTCTTTGTGCGCTTGCGGATCTTCATTTGTGACGTACCAGCTGTCAACAGAAGCCGAACAGGAAAACCGCACTCAAGCCACCATCGCCACCTACCTTACGCTGCCTATCCCTGAATCGATGATTACTGTTACACCCGGTTCCGAAAATGAACCAATTGAACGTATATGTGTGCCCAGGACGTTCAACACACATACACGAGTGCATTCACAAAAGAGTATAAAGAAAATTACCACAAAACGAGATTAATTAACCAAATTTTATTACACAATTCAAAATATCCTCAAATACAAGCTCTAGTGAATATTAATGACAGGTTTGAACTAATGCAGTAGAAATACTCTAATTAAGCAACTAAGCAAACTAAGAATAAGGGATAGTGCAACTCCAAAACACCATAGGCAAAGCTGACGGTAGACACGGCCTAGAACTCCGCATTATCACCATTAAACTCCCAATCCTGACATGCAACTATTGGGGTGGGGGGGGATTGCAAGAGTGAGTAAATGTCGTACTCAGCAAGTGTGGAAAGTATGACATGTGGCTGATTCAAATGACGACAATAATAATGGCAAAGTGCTGAAAAGTACATTAAAACATTTGAAAAGAAATATATTATGTGTATGTGAAATAAACACATCATAAACCATAATTAAAATCATAGTACCAGTACATATTCATATCCATCATCATGTACCAATATCCATATTCAATACCAGAAATTAATTCATAACCATCCATAACCATTACCAAACCATAAACATAACTAACCAACCATAACCATCCCAAAATCGATACCAATACCAAGTTTTCTCTAATCATATGAGGGTCCAGGTTGCTCATAACCGGGAGCACGGCTATCATGATAGTTTTAGACACACTTTGCAGAGGTTGTACTGCTTTACCCACGTGTTTTTGATTTCATCACCTTTCGATGACTATAGAATCTCAATTATGTCGTCTCACACTTCCTTAGGTGTGTGGCCAAGAGATCACAAAGTAGCCTTTACAAACGGATTACTAGCCTATTTAGACCCCACTGAGGTTTCACCGTTGGTGATGTCTCCAACTGAGCACATCTTCAACCAAGGGCCCCCTCTTGAGCCATTCGGATCCCAGGGTAGTCCCACCAATCATCAACAAACCCAATCCAACTACCCCTTCCCCAAGCATCATTAATGGTCCAAATAGCACTGGCAAAGCCCTATATAATCAGCTACACTGCACCCATACTTGGCCTCGTGGTGGCACTGTGAATCCTGGATGGTCGCTCCATGAACCGATCCTTAGGTCTAAAGCAAGCAAAACCACCATAACATTCAACCCATACACATACCAGGCTTGCTTAGATCACCCATAGTTTGTATCATATTAACCAGTTCATGTTAACCATAATCTCATCCATGCATAATTAAATTGAGTGGTATAGTTGTTTTCCCATCCCAGTTGAGTAAGCAAAGCAAAAGGTAAAAGCCCCTCCCGACTCTCTACCGTAATTCCAGGTGACAAGGGTGGTTAACAAATCTAGTAAACTTCCTACCATAGGATTCCCATCAAATTGACACAAGTATGCAGTTTTGCAAACAAAACATTTATTTTAAAATAGGATCAATATGCTGCAAGGACACTTGCCTTGCTCTTGGGATTGGTTTGGGTCAACTTCTTCAAACTCTTGGTGCTGCAGATCCTTCGCAGCACTCTCTAGAGCAAATCCGTCTAATCCACACAATAAACATACAAGACAAAAAACACAATCAAAGAGTGCACAAATATTACTCAATATGACATGACATACATGATTGATGCAAATGCAAGGTAGAACCTGTTAATAGATTGCTTTTAATGATCACTAACTAGTTCTAATAGCTTTTAACAAGTTTATACAGGTTTGGATGCGATTAGATCTCATTTTAGAATTAATTCAACACAATTTAGTCAGCAAATTCGGACTAGTCTGCAGAAGGCCGGACTAGTCCACACTTCACAGAACTAGCGAACTAAGGTTTTTTAGATCGACGTGAACATGGAGATTAGGGGTTGAATTCACATAAGGAAAACAGAATAGAAGGTATACCCGGTGTTTAGAACTCTAATGAATCAAGAAACTTGGAGGTAACACTTGGATCTTGGTGATCTAGGGTTGGTGATGAACTTGGAGATGAATTGGTGATGAAGAACGAAAGCTTGATGGAGATCTTGATCCTCTTTCGTTTCCTCCTCTTCTTCTTCTTGCTTGGGATCTCCTCCTCCCTCCTTGATGGTGGCTCTCCACGAACTAGGGTCTTGGTGGGATGGAAAAGTTGCAAATAGAGGTCAAGCCAAGGGGTGGGGTTGTTTATATAGAGGTGGAGGCTAGGGTTAGATGAATTTCGAGTTTGAGAAGAGTAGAGGCCGGTTTAGGGTCCCACATGGGCTCTAAAAGAGTTAGGCACGACATCCCTAGGTCCACTTAACGTGAAACCCAAGAAACAAGTCATAAAACAAAAGATCAACTCAGAGTCGCGAAATATCGGACAAGTCCGAAAAGGACCGGACTAGTCCGAAGTTGTCCAGAGAGAAAATCGGACAAGTCTGGCATAAAATCGGACAAGTCCGACTTTAGTCAGAGAGGAAAACAGACAAGTCCGCTGGAAAACCGGACTAGTCTGGAAAAGTCCATGGACTTAGCAAATTTTCAAGGATTCTTGGAATATCAGACTAGTCCGCACAAAATCGTACAAGTCCGAAAGTTTCTAGAGGCAAAATCGGACTAGTCCGCAGCAAAAACGGACAAATCCATTTTTAGTCAGAGAGAAATTGGACTAGTCCGCACTTTCCTGCTTTTAAGTGCGGTTTTGTTCCAAATCAATTTTAAACTCAGTCCTCTTATTGTGGGTTAACGTTAAACATGTATATGAGTGTATGCGCAAGGCATGATGCATGAAAATGAGGGTGTTACAAACCTACCCCCATTAAAATGAATCTTGCCCTCGACACTCGACGCGGAAGGGAAGAGATAGGGAAATTCCTTCTTGATATCATCCTCCAATTCCCACGTTGCTTCTTTTTCTATGTGGTGCTTCCGTTGAACCTTATACCATCGAATCACCTTGTTCCTTGTGACTCTCTCCTTGGTTTCCAAGATCTTGATCGGTTGCTCGGCATAAGTCAAATCTTCCTCTAGTTCCAATTCTTCCATTGGCACTTGTTCTTCCGGTACTCTCAAGCACTTCTTGAGCTGGGAAACATGAAAGACATCATGGACATCCGAAAGATGAGCTAACATCCCAAACTTATACGCTACTTCTCCTCTTTTGCCCAAAATCTTGAATGTTCCAATGTAACGAGGTGCTAGCTTGCCTCTTATGTTAAACCTCTTATGACCTCTCATTGGTGACACCTTGAGGTAAACAAAATCTCCCACTTCAAAGGTTAACTTCCTTCTCCTATTGTCCGCATAACCTTTTTGTCTTGATTGGGCAGCCCTCAAGTTTTCACGAATTATTTGGACTTGCTTTTCGGCTTCTTGCAACACATTAGGACCAAATACTTAAGTTTCTCCTGCCTCATTTCAGAATAAAGGTGTCCTACACTTCCTTCCATAAAGCACTTCATATGGCGATATTTTCAAGCTTGCTTGGTAACTATTGTTTTATGAAAATTCTGCATATGGCAAGCTCATGTCCCAACATTTCCCATGCTTTAAAGCAGAAGCTCTTAGCATGCCCTCTAAAATCTGATTAGTCCTCTCGGTTTGTCCATCCGTTTGAGGGTTATATGCTGAACTAAAATTCAACCTCGTTGTCAAAGATTCATGCAATTTCTGCCAAAATCTGGAAGTGAATTGTGAACCTCCATGCGAGACTATCTTCTTTGGAACTCCACTAATTCCATAGGAGGCATCCTATACGGCCTCTTAGCTATAGGTGCAATTCCAGGTATTAAATCAATAACAAACTCAATGCCTCGATCAGGTGGCATACCTGACAACTCATCCGGAAAAACATCAAAAAATTCACACACCACCAGAATCTCCTCAATTGCGGCACTCTCCATATGCTTCAGCTCCAATTGCTTCGGTGCGTGTTGAGATGCTTCAAATTCTACGGTGATCCCTTCTTCATTGGTCAACTTCACCGTCTTTGTGGCACACTCAATAACTCCATTGTACTTTCTCAACCAGTCCATACCAAGTATAATGTCCAATCCTTGAGAATCCATAACAATGAGGTTGGCGGAGAAGTCTACCCCCCTTATTCTAAGGCTCACCTTTGGACATAATATATTTTTCGTCATCTCTCCTCTAGGAGACTTAACCAATAGAGTAAACTTCATATGAGAGATAGGCAAACTATACTTGGCAACATACTTCGATGCAATGAATGGAATGCGATGCTCCAGAAACAAACAACATAGTCGCGGGGTTGGAGTTGGCGAGAAACATACCAATGACCACGTCATCCGCTTGTTGAGCATCCTCCGCAGAGACATGGTTCCCATTGCCACGAGCAAAATTCTGCTGTCCCCGGTTTTGTCGTGGTTGTCCTCCATTGGGTCTTGGGTTTTGCCTCGGTGCATTGCTTCCTTGACCAAGGCCTTACTTAGGACATTGATGCACAAAGTGTCCAACTTCTCCACAAGTATAACACTTCTTAACTCCACTAGAATTATTGAGACGAGCTTGGTTTTGAATGCTTGCACCAGGAAAGTTAGCACGAGGTGCATATGGCATTGGAGGCCTAGGTGCTTGCATGCCAGGGCACTGCTACACAAACTGAGTTGGGCGCGGTGCAAATCCAGGGCGCTGAGCAGGAATAGAAGAGCTGTAATAAGGTGCATTGGGCGGTGCAAAGAGAGAGCGCACATTACTTCCTTGTTGCTGTCCTTAATATGGCGCCTTTCTCTTATTGTCTTGCTCCATCTCACGAATCTTGTTCTCAACCACAATTGCTTTGTCCACAAGCTTCTGAAAATTGGCATAATCGCAGTTGAGTAGTTGCACTTGGATTTCATTATTGAAGCCTCTCATGAACAAATATTGTTTTCGGCTGTCCCGGCTCACATCCTCAGGCGCATACCTTGAGAGTTGAGTGAAATTATTGAGATATTCACTCACGCTTGATCTTCCTTGCCTTAAGTTCTCAAATTCTTGCCTCTTCAAAATCAAAACTCCTTTCGGCACATAATGAGAATGAAAAGTCTCCTTGAATTCCGCCCAGGTAATTCTCTCTTGGTTCTCATGAGCATTGCATAGTGAATCCCACCAATCCGCAGCTGCTTTAACTAGTTGATGAGAAGCGAAAGGCACCTTCTCCCAGTCTCTGCATTGGACAATAGCAAATTTCTTCTCCACTGACTTGAGCCAATCATCCGCATCCATAGGGTCAGCAGCTTGAGCAAAGGTTGGTGGCCTAGTCCTCATAAACTCTCCCAACCGGTTACGAGGAGGCGAGGGTGGCGGTGGAGGCATGTGGGGCTGATTGTTGATATTGCCAGCCTGCAGTTGTCCCATAGTTTGTATCATGGTCTGCATGAGCTAGTTTTGCATGGCCAATATAGCTACTCAATATTAATAGCTCCTTGGGCAGGTCCTTGTCCATTGTTGTTCTGAGGTACTCCACGGTTCTCCTCCTGATCATTAACGTCCCTCTAGTTGCGAGTCCTCACCATCTGAAGAAAAGCAATTGGTAAGAATTAGAAAATGTCCCCAAATATATGCATCAAGGGATATGAAACTAGACAACTAGCTACACTAGCCTAGGTGAACATGGCAATGCTAAAGCATCCCAAAATCCTCTATTAATCACACAAGCAAACAATATATAGCAAGCAGCACACCAAGCAAGAACACATCGATTTCTGAGTGCTCCTATGTGCTCTAAAGTGTCCATTCTATCTAGACTGCGTCCTACGGCCAACCTGTGGCTCTGATACCAATCTGTGACACCCGGTTCCGAAAATGAATTAAGTGAACGCATATGTGTGCCCAGGATGTTCAGCACACATACACGAGTGCATTCACAAAAGAGTATACAGAAAATTACCATAGAACAAGATTAATTAACCAAATTTTATTACACAATTCAAAATATCCTCGAATACAAGCTCTTGTGAATATTAATGACAGGTTTGAACTAATGCAGCAGAAATACTCTAATTAAGCAACTAAGCAAACTAAGCATAAGGGATAGTGCAGCTCCAAAACATCACAAGCAAAGTTGACGGTAGACACGGCCTAGAACTCCGCATTATCGCCATTAAACTCCCAATACTGACCTGCAACTGTTGGGGCGGATTGCAAGAGTGAGTACATGGCATACTCAGCAAGTGTGGAAAGTATGACATGTGGCTGATTCAAATGACGACAATAATAATGGCAAAGTGCTGAAAAGTACATTAAAACATTTGAAAAGCAATATATTATGTGTATGTGAAATAAACTCATCATAAACCATAATTAAAATCATAGTACCACTCCATATTCATATCCATCATCATGTACCAATATCCATATTCAATACCAGAAATTAATTCATAACCATCCATAACCATTACCAAACCATAACCATAACCATCCCAAAATCCATACCAATACCAAGTTTTCTCTAATCATGTGAGGGACCAGGTTGCTCATAACCAGGAGCACGGCTATCAAGATAGTTTTAGACACACTCTGCAGAGGTTGTACCACTTTACCCACGTGTTTGTGATTTCATCACCTTTCGATGACTATAGAATCTCAATTATGCCGTCTCACACTTCCTTAAGTGTGTGGCCAAGAGATCACAAAGTAGCCTTTACAAAGGGATTACTAGCCAATTTAGACCCCACTGAGGATTCACCGGTGGCGATGTCTCCAACTGAGCACATCTTCAACCAAGGGCCCCCTCTTGAGCCATTCAGATCCTAGGGTAGTCCCACCAATCATCAACAAATCCAATCCGACTACCCCTTCCTTGAGCATCCTTAATGGTCCAAATAGCACTGGCAAAGCCATAATTAATCAACTACGCCGCACCCATACTTGGCCTCGTGGTGGCACTGTAAATCCCTGGATGGTCGCTCCACAAACCGGTCCTTAGATCTAAAGCAAGCAAAACCACCATAACATCCAACCCATCCACATACCAGGCTTGCTTAGATCACCCATTACCATATCATATTAACCAGTTCATGTTAACAATAATCTCATCCATGCATAATTAAATTGAGTGGTATAGTTGTTTACCCATCCCAGTTGATTAAGCGAAGCGAAAGGTAAAAGCCCTTCCCAACTCTCTACCATAATTCCAAGTGAAAAGGATGGTTAACAAATCTAGTAAACTTCCTACCATAGGATTCCCATCAAATTGACACAAGCATGCAGTTTTGTAAACAAAACATTTATTTTAAAATAGGATCAATATGCTTCAAGGACACTTGCCTTGCTATTGGGATTGGTTTGGGTCAACTTCTTCAAACTCTTGGTGCTGCAGATCCTCCGCGGCACTCTCTAGAGAAAATCCATCTAATCCACAGAATAAA
This sequence comes from Tuctoria greenei, assembly GCA_036927565.1. Taxonomy (NCBI): domain Eukaryota; kingdom Viridiplantae; phylum Streptophyta; class Magnoliopsida; order Poales; family Poaceae; genus Tuctoria; species Tuctoria greenei. The sequence goes on from JAYESD010000006.1 coordinate 126,180,413, forward strand.
CATACAATACAAGAAACACAATCAAAGAGTGCACAAATATTACTCAATATGACATGACATGCATGATTGATGCAAATGCAAGGTAGAAACTGTTAATAGATTGCTTTTAATGATCACTTACTAGTTCTAATAGCTTTTATCAAGTTTATACAGGTTTGGATGCGATTATATCTCATTTTAGAATCAATTCAACACAATTTAGTCAGCAAAATCAGACTAGTTTGCAGAAGGCTGGACTAGTCTGCACTTCGCAGAACTAGCGGACTAGGGTTTTCTAGATTGACGTGAACTTGGAGATTAGGGGTTGAATTAACGTAAGGAAAATTGAATATAAGGCATACCAGGTGTTTAGAACTCCAATGAATCAAGAAACTTGGAGGTAACACTTGGATATTGGTGATCTAGGGTTGGTGATGAACTTGGAGATTAATTGGTGATGAAGAACGAAAGCTTGATGGAGATCTTGATCCTCTTTCATTTCCCCCTCTTCTTCTTTTTGCTTGGGATCTCCTCCTCCCTCCCTGATGGTGGTTCTCCACGAACTAGGTCTTTGGTGGGGTGGAAAAGTGGCAAATAGAGGTCAAGCCAAGGGGTGGGGTTATTTATATAGAGGTGGAGGCTACGGTTAGATGGATTTCGAGTTTGAGATGAGTAGAGGCCAGTTTAGGGTCCCACATGGGCTCTAAAAGAGTTAGGCACGACATCCCTAGGACCACTTAATATGAAACCCAAGAAACAAGTCATAAAACAAAAGATCAACTCGGAGTCGCGAAATATTGGACAAGTCTGAAAAGGATCGGACTAGTCCGAAGTTGTCCAGAGAGAAAATCGGACAAGTCTGGTTTAAAATCGGACAAGTCCGACTTTAGTCAGAGAGGAAAACGGACAAGTCCGCTAGAACACCGGACTAGTCTGGAAAAGTCCAGGGACTTAGCAAATTTTCAAGGATTCTTGGAATATCGGACTAGCCCGCACAAAATTGGACAAGTCCAAAAGAATCCAGAGGCAAAATTGGACTAGTCCGCAGCATAAACGGACAAGTCCGTTTTTAGTCAGAGAGAAATCGGACTAGTCCGCACTTTCCTGCATTTTAAGTGCGGTTTTGTTCCAAATCAATTTTAAACTTGTTCCTCTTGTTGTGGGTTAATGTTAAACATGTATATGAGTGTATGCAAGACATGATGCATGAAAATGAGGGTGTTACAATTACACGTATGCTTGGCTAGCGGATGGGCCTAGGGTATGCCTTGGGTCTACCCCTGTGGCTCATTGTCGGTACCTTGCGTACCAGGTGCCCCATGATGTTGCAAAAAATGCTAAGAAGTTCCACCCGTCCAAGTTGAAGACCTCCGAAGGCTACACATGTTACACAACACTAGACTCGTCTCCCTCGTTTGGGTAGCTCTAGCACCACCACGGGTAACACAAGGACGGAGCTAACTCCCTTCATAGGGAAGGTCTGGTCTTACCACGTGTTCAGTGACCCCAGACCTAACCCCCAGTAGATGGAAGCTCTGGTGTTTCCATGTGTATAGTTGTACCGGAGCTAACTCCCCAAGACGGGAAGCTCCAGAGCCGCCACATGTCAAGCCACTGTACCTGAGACAACAACGAATAGGATGGCGGATCTCCAACAGCACGGACATTCAAGGGACAGTTAAACCTATAGTTACAAAACCTGATTATATGTCATTAATGCCATATTAATGACACACGATCAGATGACTCTTAACAATGGTAATGTCATTGTTAAAGCGCATTATCATGCTATTAATTGTGCTTAATATTCATAGACCATGTATTAGGCAATTAACTACCGCCAGGGCTACATGTTGGGCCAGGCTGATGTAACGGCCAGTCCTTAGACTATATAAGGGTTGCGGCTACAGAGACAACCAAGCTCACATGCTCACAAGCGCCATACACATATACAACAACACATCCTGTGGAGTAGGGTGTTACACTGAGGCGGCTCAAACCACATAAAATCATCAATCATTGTCTTGTTCATAACCTCACGCATGCGCCAACCAATTAAGATTTCAAGATGGTGAATTCCACTGCAGGATCATCCAACAGCAACGCTGAGCAACCTGCTGGAGGGAATCCCTCCAACGTGCAACAGCCAGCGGGTGCTGTTGTCCCGGAGGGCGTCGTACCACCACCACCACCATCTGCTCTGGCTAACAATGTCAGATAGCAGGATGGGGTCTCAGTGTCGGTCACTTCATCGACACACAACAACCCTGAGAACGCGCTAATTGCTGCGCGCACTCTTCTCCAATGTCCACCTCAACCAGGAGCACCTCAAGGTGTGATGGAGTAGTGGCGTGCTGATGCGGAACATCTAGTTGTAGCTGCAGCCGATGGCCTCAGCAACCAAGGTCCTTCTCCTTCAGAGCACGCACCTTCTCAGCGTCGGACTTTTCTGGAAGACTTGGTCCGCAAGCTTCGCAACACTGGAGATGTGTTGTGTCTTAGCACCCACATTGCATTGAGACTTTTGACACACAATCTTTAGTCGGAACTCGACCGACAATATAGGTAGCAGGACGGTCGCGTCCACATCGAGCATGCTCGCAAAAGGAGCGAGGCTCGGGAAAACACTCCTCCCATGAGAGTAGGCAGCGGCTGCTCAGCCCTGGCCATGTACCTGCGCATGGTACACTGGCCTCAGAAGTTTCAGCCTCATCTGTCAAAAAAATTCGATGGGACTGTGAACCCCTCCGAGTTTCCCCAGATATACTCCACCGCCATTCTCACGGCGGGTGGCAATGAGGCTGTGATGGCCAACTACTTTCTGGTGGCTCTGACTGGGACAGCAGGGTCCTGGTTAATGAGTCTCTCGCCTGACTCTATCAACAGTTCAGCGGAGCTATGCCAATAGTTCACCGCCAATTTCGGGAGCTCCTACACCTGACCTGGCACAAAACTGGACCTTTTTGCTGTACAACAAAAGTCGGGAGAATTGCTGCGATCCTTCATCCAGCGGTTTTCTCTGGTACGAAACACCATCCCTTCCATCTCCAATGCTTCTGTCATTGTGGCATTCAGACAGGGTGTTAGAGATAAGAAGATGCTGGCAACAAAAGAGGTCACTAGCGTCATGTAACTATTTAGCTTGACCGACAAGTGTGCCCGGGCTGCAGAGGGTCATTAAATGCACCCCAAGCCAGCTCCGAAGGCTAACAAAAAGTCCTCCAGGGCTGAAGCCACTACCTCCGGTAGTGGAAAGAAAAAGAAAAAGTCCAACGACAAGAAAAAGCCGTTGGCCAGCACACCTAGTGCTGCGATAGCTACAACTCCGGATGGCTGAGGGCCACGCCCCGAAAAGCGACATCGACCTTCGTCAGAAGACGACAACAGTCCAAATATATGGTATCCGATCCATAAAACAGACAAACACAGTCTGGAAGATTGCCAGAAGGTACATAACCTTATCGAGCGCTACAACAAGCGCCGAGAAGAAGCTCCGGCTCATAAGGAAAACAAAAAGGTTGTGTACAACACAGTCAACGATGATTCTGACGCCTCCGACAATGACCGTCAGAAGACCCTCAACACCATGTATGGAGGGTCCCGAGATATCACTTTTCGCCGCGTCCTCAAGACTATGCGGCAAGAGATGGTAGCCGCAACTCCTACTGCCAAGGCAGAACTGCATCGGAAGTTGATGGACACTCCCATCACTTTCAATGCTATAGACTGCCCCAGGAACATGATCGGAGCTGGCCAACTGCTATTGATGGTGTCTCCAACGATAAACAATGTCCAGCTCTACCATGTCTTGGTAGATGGAGGGGCGGCGCTCAACCTCTTGAGCTATGAAGCGTTAGTGAAGATCCAGCTCAGACTCTCGGACCTTCGCCCCTCACGTCCATTCTCCGAGGTAGGTCTGGGATCCACCAACCCTCTCGGGTCCATTACACTCCCAGTGACCTTCGGGACCCAGGAGAAGTACAGGATCGAGAAGCTGGTCTTCGACATCACACACATCAGCCTACCCTTCAACGCCATCATAGGCATGCCTGCCTTGTATAGGTTTATGGATGCAGCTCATTACGCTATTTGGTGCCGACACCTTTGTGCGTTCTCTGGGTCCGCGGAGATTGCATTGCGGGAGTCACTACGCTGGAAGAACTCCAAGTGCTTGCGACAACACAAGAGGGAACATCTGGCAAAGAGCTAGCTGCTCAACCTCTGAGCACTCGTCACTGAGGCTCAACCTCTGCACCACGCGTGCAACCAAGCGGCGACACTGACATTTCTGTCAATGTCGTCCAAATTGGTTTGGATGCTGCCCAGACTACCCGTATATCGGGAGATTTGGACAACAAATAGGAACTCGCGCTCATCACTTTCCTCTGGGCGAATGTTGATGTGTTTGCCTGGCAACACTCACAAATGCCTGGGATCCCTAGGGAGATGATTGAGCACAACTTGAAGATTTATCCCGACGCATGGCCAGTACACCAGAAGCCCCGGAAGCAATCAGTCGAGAGGCAAAACTTCATTCGACAAGAAATCAAGAAGATGCTCAAAGTTGGTTTCATCCGGGAGGTTCATCATCCAAAATGGCTGGCAAATCCAGTTGTACCCAAGGCCGGCGGGAAGCTTCGGATGTGTATCGACTACACCACCTTGAATAAGGCATGTCTAAATGATTTATTTCCACTACCTAGAATAGATCAGATAGTGGACTCCACCTCCGGGTGTGAGCTATTGTGTTTCCTAGATGCATATTTTGGTTACCATCAGATCCAAATCTCTAGGGAAGACGAAGAGCATACTGCCTTCATAAGAGTAGATGGATTGTATTGTTACACTGTCATGCCTTTTGGTCTCAAAAATGCTGCTTCAACTTTTGTGCGAGCTATGCACAAAACATTTGGAGAGCTAATTAGGGACTTGGTGGAGGTGTACGTCGATGACATCATTGTGAAGGTGAAGAACAAGGAGTCACTCCTTGATAACCTGCAAGCTGTCTCCAACAAGCTGCGCATCACGCGCACCAAGCTGAACCCGGACAAATGTGTCTTCGGGGTTAGCTCCAGGAAGCTCCTTGGATTCTTGGTGACCCATAGAGGAATTGAGGCACATCCGGAGAAAATCAAGGCTATTGAAGACATGCGGCTCCCAGCCTACATCAAGGATATCCAAAAGCTAACTGGATGTCTAGCTGCGCTCAGCCGGTTCATCTCAAGACTGGCAGAGCGGGCACTTCCCTTCTTCAAGCTCTTGAGGAAGTTCGGGACATTCAATTGGTCCGAAGAAGCAGAAAAGGCGTTCCAAGAGCTCAAGCAGCTCCTCACCACACTACCAATTTTGGTAGCTCCGAACCCTGGTGAGCCTCCACTGCTTACATTTTTGCAACTATGAAGTTTTTCAGCATGGTTCTGGTTGTGGAAAGACTGGAGCCATTTCCAGTTCAGGATCCCAGACCCCTCCGGGAGGGTCTGGAGCTACCTGAACGTGAGTCTGGGTCCCAGCCCCCAGGCACGTATCTTCAAGGCAAAATGCTAGAGGATCAACCCCTGTAATCTGAGGAAGTTCACATGGCTGATCATGAAGATCCGGACCCCTCCATGAGGGTCCAGGTTGAACAAGAAGAAGTTCCAGACCCCTCCGAGAGGGTCTGTGAATCTCAACAAGAAGGTTTGGACCCCTTCGGGAGGGTCTGGGTTGATGAAGAAGTTTTGGGCCCCTCCGGGAGTTTGGACCGTCCAGCGCCCAGTGTACTTTATCAGTGAAGTACTTCACGATGCCAAGACTCGATACATTGAGGTGCATGAGCTACTTTATGCAGTTGTTATCGCCTTAAGGAAGCTTTGTCATTATTTCCAAGCTCACAAGATATCAGTGGTAACCTCCTATCCACTGCGTGCCATACTGCATGATCCCAACTCTATTGGGAACATCGCCAAGTGGGTAGCGGAGCTGGCACAATTCAATCTCGAATTCCTGCCTCGACAAGCTATCAAGAGTCAAGACTTGGCTAATTTCGTGGCGGAGTGGACACATTTTCCATTAAATCCTAGGGGCCCTAGTGAGCAGAAGTCGGAATCCAAGGTCTCAATATTCACCGAACCTCACTAGACTCTCTACTTCGACGGCTAAATGCAGAAGCAGGTGGCTGGAGCTGGAATCCTTCTCCTCGCTCCGACTGAGGAGAAGGTAAAATATATGGTGCACCTAGACTTCATGGCTACCAACAACATGGCGGAGTATGAAGCTCTCATCTAAGGACTAAAGGTGCCGCTTTCATATGGCGTCAAGAAGATGTTGGTCAAGGGTGATTCGTAGCTCATCATAAAGCAAGTCAAAGGCGAGTGTAGCTGCAACAACCCTCAACTCGCTGCTTATCTCCTTGAAGTCCAGAAGCTCCAGAAAGACTTCCACGTCCTAGACCTCTGCCATGTCCAGTGTCTCAACAATGCTGAAGCTGATGAACTCTCGACGAAGGCTTCAACCAGAGCTCCGGCTCCAGACGGAGTTTTTGTCTGGATATTGTCAAGACCAACCACTCGGCTAGCTGAACGAGCGAAGGGGTGAGACCAGAACCTCGAAGTTGGCAGTCCCGGTGGCGTTGTTACCATGGCGTCCACCAAGGGTCGTAGGTGCTACAGGAAGCTCCGACCAACCTAGCACACAAGACTCAGAAGCTCATGTTAGCTCCGATGCATGAATCTCGGAGATCCGGAGCTACTTGAAAGACAATATCCTTCTTGAAGACGGTGCATCCGCTGACGGGATCGTCAGATTGTCTAAAAGATACACGTTGGTGGATGGGGATCTATACCGGAGCAGTGCCAACGACGTCCTAATGCGGTGCATTGCAAGGGAAGAAGGCCGCGAGCTCCTCGCAGAAATCCATGGTGGCGAGTGCGGGAACCACGCATCTTCCTGCACGATGGTCGGTAAAGCCTTCCGGCATGGCTTCTACTAGCCTACAACACTCCAGGATGTAGTTGAGCTGGTAAAAAAGTGTGAAGCGTGCCAGTTCCACGTGAAAAAAATTCACACTCCGACTCAGTCACTGAAAATGATACCTCCTACATGGCCATTCACTGTGTTGGGGATGGACATTTTGGGACCATTCCCAAAAGCTGTCAGAGGTTACATGTTCCTGTATGTCTCTATCTACAAGTTCACCAAGTGGCCAGAAGAAACTCCAGTTGTCACTATTAACAAGCAGTCAGCAATCAAGTTCTTGAAGTCCACAGTCTACAAATTTGGAGTTCCGAACACAGTCATCACTGACAACGGAACCCAATTGACAAGTGCAACATTCCAAGAGTTTTGCGAAGACCTCAGCATACAAGTCAACTACGCATCAGTAGCTCACCCAACAAATAATGGCCAAGCTGAGAGAGCAAATGCAAAAATATTGAAAGGACTCAATACACACACATATGAGCGCCTGAAGAAACATGGAGCCAACTAGATTGAGGTGCTTCCATCTGCACTGTGGGCGAGCAGGACAACACCTAGCCGGTCAACTGAAGAAACCCCCTTCTTCCTAGTGTACGGAGCTGAAGCGGCCCTGCCTTCGGAGATCACCATTGGGTTGCTCCGGGTCCAGACCTTCGATGAAGCCACCCAGGACCAGCTCCAGTGTGAATAACTTGACCTCGTCGACGAGGGAAGGTGCCAAGCAGCCGTTCAGAATGCACGTTATCTCCAGGCGCTCTGGCGCTATGATCAAAGGCATGTGCGCAAACGACGGCTTGAGGAAGGTGATCTAGTGCTGTAGAGAATACTAACTCATGAGGGTATGAACAAACTTTCCCCCAGTTGGGAAGGTCCCTTCCGAGTGATCAAAGTTTCTCGTCCAGGATGCGTTCGCTTGGCAACTGACGATGAGACTCCGCTTCCCAATCCTTGGAACATCGAGCACCACTATAAGTTTTATTCTTAGTTTCACGGAGGTGAGTCTGTAATTACACACAATGTATGTTATAGAGTCTATACACAGAGTCTGGTAGGTTCTCCGGGAGAGCATCTGGGCCCCTTAGGGAGGGTCCGTGTTGTTCAAGCAACATTTAACTCAATCCCTGTACTGAAAATGTGGCTTACCTACCCCGGGTTAGAACAAGATGTATAGCACACTTAGCCTGGTTCCGTACCCTATGTGTGTCCCTGCTCCCCTGTTATCCATATCTATAATGAAAGACATTGTCGTGCAAAAGCAGACTCCACGTGCATTAATTTTGTACAGGCTCGTTTTTTTTTTATCGTTTCCTTCTTGTCTATAACGAAGTTGCGCAATTCTTTTTCAGCTTTAGCCCCAAGTTTTTCATATGTTCTACAAGTTACATTGTCAATTTTTTTGGATCTTAGCATTGCTAGACGGTCTACTCGCCTGAATGCGAAAGCTATTCTTAGGTCCAGAGTGCGCTATCTACTTAGCCTTGTCAAGCACCCTAAGTACGCCACTATACCTACATTCCGGTAGGCCTCAGTAGCAGGTCCAGAAGACATTCGGATTTGGAGAAATTACATTAATGTACTTGTTATGAATTGAGATCCTTTGGATCTGAAATTCAAATAACAAGGGTAAGCCACGAAAGAGTTATAGATAAGAGGACAAATTTTATGGTTTTTCTTGTCTTTGATGTGATGGAAAAATGGAAACTCATGACGATGGTGGATGATGCCGGAGCTACTAAGCTCCAACATCCCCCAAGGGGCCCCGTCGTCGACGTTTCTAACGTTGAAAGTGGGTATCCTCAAAGCTAACAAGCTCCGACAACTCCCATGGGGGCCCGCCGTCGACATGGAGCATAATGACAATTCAAGCAAAGATGGTGAAGAAATCACCCCGAGGGGATTCGCAGTCGACGTATTCTACGTTGATGGTCGATATCGTCAAAGCCAGGAAGCTCCGACAACCCCAGAGGACCCGCCGTCGACGTTCTACGCGTTGACAGTGGGTGCCGTCGGACCTACCAAGCTCCGACAACCCCAGGGGGCCCGCCGTCGACATTTCATGTGTTGATAGTGGGCGCTGTCGAACCTATCAAGCTCCGACACCCCCAGGGGGCCCGCCATTGACATTTCACGCATTGACAGTGGGCGCCGTCAGACCTACCAAGCTCTGAAAACTGCACGGGTCCTGCCGTCGATGTTTCATGCGTATACAGTGGGCGTCGTCGGACCTATCAAGCTCCGACACCCCAGGGGGCGCACTGTCGATGTTTCACGCGTTGACAGTGGGCGCCGTCAGGCCTACCAAGCTCCGATAACCCCAGGGGGCCTACTGTCGATGTTTCATGCGTTGGGAGTGGGCGCCATCAGTCCTATTAAGCTCCTACACCCCCAGGGGTCCCACCGTCAACATTTCACATGTTGACAGTGGGAACCGTCAGACTTATCAAGCTCCGACACCTCCCAGGGGGCCCACTCTATATGTCAAAAGGGTCCCTGGAGATGTCGGAAGTAAACTTCATACCTAAAGGCTAAGCGTTCTAGCTACAAGTTCGAAGCGTTCAAGTCATCAAGATATTGTCAAACCTTTTGGTACATGTTCGCAATCAAATTTTGTACATCTACAAGGGGGCCAATAAGATAAAGTACAATGCATTGAAGGCAAACAAAAAATGGAATTCATTCATTTGAGAAAATTGGATTTCATTCATCGGAAGGACTGGATTACAAAATGAGGATTACAATAGAAGGCAAAAGAGAAAGGTCCTAGCTACTCGAGGTTCTAGGTCTTGTGGAAAAATGATGCAACATTCTCGGCACCTTCTTGGACGTTGGCCCTAGCGGCATCTTCCTCTTCGACAATGGGCCCTTCGAAAATCGGATCTAGAGAGAGTTGGGGATCTCGGCTCTTGTAACACAGCAGAACATATTCGACGACGTTCTTGGCTAGAGATTTCCCCTCCATCTCCAGTTGGTCGGCGATGACATCGCCCATCGTGTCGAGTGTATGATCGAAGAGCACGTGAAAAGCTACAAGAGGGGGGGGGGGGTGAATGGTATATTTAAATCCAAACCCCTTCGGCAGAAAAACAATTGTTAAAGAAATCGTGTGTGAGACTAATATAAACGTGTTTCCCATGACAAAAGTGATAGAAATTAGAGAGAATCAATTCACAAATAGAACACAACAATAATTACTCAAATCCGTCAAGAGAAACTCAAGTTACGATTGAAAGAGCGAACAAAGGTCAATCTGTTCTACCGAGTAAAAACAGTTCTGGAACACTGCAAAGAAACTCGTATAGATCCCAAACCACAAATCCAATGACTGTGAAATTTTCACATATGATATAAAAACAAGTTGTGAAGACAACCCAAAAATATTCACATCAATTGGATCTGTAAAACTCGAGTTATGATAAAAACACTGAATCAAGGTAATGTTGTGCAGAAACTCGACGAGAAAAACTTGTCTGGAACAAGTCGGACGAACAAGTCACAAAAGTTCCATTAAACTACAATATTTATTAAATAGAACACAAGAGGAATAGCCCCAAAGTTGTCTACCACGAGCTCTGGCCTCCCTTGCTTATATAACCAGCCCTTAGGCCAACCCAAAACTAACTAGGACTCTAATCCTACTCAGTTCACGAATTGAAACTTTCCATAACTGCTCTAGACGCTTCTATACGCAGATAGAAGCAATCTTAAGACTTCCAAACACCTTAGGAACGTATCCCACATTCCTAAAACAACTCAAATTCGTGACCCACATAAAATCCTATCATAACCAACTAAAAAACTTTCCATATTTGAGTCAAACACGACTCAACCGCAGCATGAGTCCATAACCTATTCGGTTGGACCTTTCCGACCAATTCTTTACGTCCACATCTCTTCATCACGTCTCGGAACCATGTAGCCACGTCCATGCACTCCTTTCACATGTGCAAACATCTTCCAACGACGTCTATGATACCTTCATATGCATTGTTCTTGATCCAAACATGTTGCACAACCTCCTGATCAACTCAACCACAATTCCTCCTGAACTTAGTTGTTGAACCTCATCTTCTCCCTAAGACTAGTTCAATGGATCCCGTCACCAACCATGTCTTGAACCCAAGCAACACCTGCACATGAATAAACAACCAATACTTCCGAGCACAAGTCCTCGACTTGACTCTTGTTAGTTCTGAAACTACAACATCTTACGTGAGCACTTCACATAAGCATGTTGCAAACCATAGCAAAATGATCAACAATATCAACCAAAACGCACCGAAAACTTAGCAAATGAATACTAATCAATCTTTCCAACAATGTAAAGCAAGTTCGAAACATTTCACAGTAAAAACAGAAACACTGCGATCAAGCACTGGACCTTGCCAAAGCTAACCAGACCTTAAACTGGAGCTTACCAAAGCTAGCATGACCTAGCACCAGAGCTAACCATAGCTAGTCAAACCTTGATGATAAAGGTGTTTTGGTAGTATTCAAAACTTTTATCGCCATAGCCAATGTATTCAGCACACATAGGTCTTACAATCTCCCCCTTGATGAATGCATTGGCAACACCACTTAAGATCCGAACATTGGCTTATTCACATTAAAAGTTTTGAAAACAATTTCTCCCCCTTTGTAAAACAAAAATAAAATGAGAAAAAGAAATTATCCCCCTGAGAATAATCATGCCAAAAACAATTGTGAATATGTGCAATGTGTAATCAATTTCTCCCCCTTGCATACTTATCTTTAAAAATTCACATATTGTCTCCCCCCCTTTGACAATGTATTCAGCAAGGTTTATAAGACAAATTTTAATTGTTATGAGCATATTATAACATATACATATAAAACAATGCTCATCCAAGTCATACTATCAAGTAACTTACACTATCACGTCAATGAAATACATAAAGTACTGTAAGACATGCTAGAGATCAAATATAATTTCCAATTTAGCAAGTCATGATATCACAAACTTAACTATTTCAAAACCTGAAAGCATGACACTTGTTGATGCATTTTATTATTTTTCAAAGCACAAATTTTGATCATATGATATTTGCAAGAGATTATATGCGCATCTGCCTTATTCTAACCAACGAAGCCAAGCCTATGTCATTTGACAATCAGAAGCTTAAGGACATGATTTTAGTCATACACAACTTCTTCCAAGTTCATATCTAAGTGCAATGATAAGCCATCTCAAAAGAAGAAGTGTGATACATGCATATTCTCTTGATCTTATCTCAACTTATATTTTTTCATAAAAATTCAACATGTGAGTTGATTACTTGATTAATTCTTTATGATTAAAGCACTTGTGAGCATGCAACAAGTTCAAAATAGCAAGAAAGTTCGACCATGATCAAATATAGTGTAAGTAATTATTTCAATTACTGGACATGGCAAAAACTACAAAATGTATAACACGAGTAATGTAGTAGGAACTTTCAGCATGTAAAAGGAATCACAAAGTCATATATGTATGAAATATTATGCTCATATTATTTTAATTTCAGATTCACACATAGACTTCTCAAGTTTCAAAACTCTCCCTCAATGTAAGCCATGAGGATGCATAACCCCTATTTCACTACGAATGAAACAAAAACGAGTGAAATCCAAAAGTTTTGTAAAAAAGTCAGCCAGTTGTAGTTCGGTATCTACATGGTGAAGCACAATGTTTCCTTTTTAACCATTATCACGGAGAAAGTGATACCAAATGTCAATGTGCTTAGTTCTAGAATGTTGCACGGGATTTTTAGCAATGCAGATGGCACTAGTGTTATCACAAAACAGTAGAACACTATGTAGATCGACCCCATAGTTTTGAAGTGTTTGAACAATACAAAAATTTGTGAGCAAGCACTAGCAGCAGATACATATTCAGATTCAGTTGTGGATTGTGCAACAGAGTTTCATTTTCTAGAGGACCAAGCAACAACTGAATTACCAAGAAAATGACAAGCACCGAAAGTACTTTTCCTATCAATCCTACAACACCAAAATCAGCATCTGAAAAAGCTTTCAAAGTAACGGTTGAGGAAGAAGGAAAAAAATACCAAATTCTTGAGTTCCAAGTAAGTACCTAAGAATCCTTTTGAGGGATTGACGATGTGAAGCACGTGGGGAGGCTTGAAACTATGCACAAAGACATACGCTGAATGGTATGTCCGGTCTTGATGTCGTGAGGTACAAAAGTCATCCGATAATGCTTCTATATTCTTTTTGATCCACGGGTTCACCATCTTCATCAAGTTCAAGTGTTGTTGCTGTTCCCATTAGTGTCCGAAGAGGCTTGCTTTTGTCCATGTGGAAGCACCTTAGGAGGTCTTTTGTATACTTCGTTTGATGCACAAAGGTACCCTCCTTGGTTTGCTTGATTTGCAGCCCCAAAAAGTACGTGAGTTCTCCCATCATACTCATCTCAAATTCTGAACTCATCATAGCTGAAAACTTGGACACAAGATCATGAGAAGCACAACCAAAGATAATATCATCGACATACACTTGAACAAATAATGAGTCATTGCCATGCTTAAGCACAAAAAGAGTTTTGTCAACCTTGCCCGTGGTAAACCCCTTTTCAAGTAAGAATGTTTTTAACCTATCATACCATGCTCTAGGGGCTTGTTTGAGACCGTACAAGGCTTTGGACAGTTTGTAAACATGATTAGGAAAATCTAAATTTTCAACCCGATGGTTGTTTAACATAAACCTCCTCATCTATGTAGCCATTAAGAAAAGAACTTTTAACATTCATTTGATATAGCTTAAAACCTTTAGATGCAGCAAAAGCTAACAAAATTCTTATGGCTTGTAATCTAGCAACATGAGCAAAAGTTTCATCAAAATCTAAACCTTCAACTTGAGTGAAACCTTGAGCAACCAACCTAGCCTTATTCCTAACCACAACCCCATCCTCACTTTGTTTATTTTTAAACACCCATTTAGTTCCAATTAAAGTGTGACCTTGAGGTGGAGGTACAAGTTTCCAAACATTATTTCTTTCAAAATTTTCTAACTCTTTCATGCATGGCAATAATCCAAGGTTCATTAGTGAGTGCGTGTGATATATCTTTGGGTTCAAAAGAAGCAACAAAAGCAGAATGAGCATGGGAGTTTGGATCGCAAAACCTGGACCGTGTGACTCGTTCGTGCAAGCTTCCAATAATTTGTTGTGAAGGATGACTTTTGAGAACCCGAAGGGGAGTGGACACTTCACAAGCTTCTTCTTCTTCATGTTCATCACAAATCGATGAGCTTGTGACTTGAGAAGGATCTGGACCAGCGGTGGTCGTCGGTGCTGGCTGTGAATGAAAATCAAGAGCTGGAACAATGTCATTAGCTGCTGAATTTTCGGGCAGCAGCTCCACCTTTTCCTCATCTTCAACGAAGATGCTCTCCCCCTGCGGATACGGATCCAGACCTGCAATGTTTGAGCTAGTACCTATGCTAGCTTCATGAAAAGACACCTCACAAGTCTCCACAATTTTGTTAGTGTCAAGTAAAAGCACAGGGTAGCCTCTAGTATGAGATGGATAAGAAACATGCCATCAATGGATCTAGGTTCAAATTTATCAAGATTACCATGTTTCATAACAAAGCATTTGCAACCAAAGAAACGAAAGTGTGTAACACTAGGCCTATGTATAAACCGGAGCTCATATGGTGTTTTACATAGCTTAGCGCGCAAGAAAACACGATTTGAGACATAACAAGAAGTTGCAATCGCATCAGCCCAAAATTTCCTAGGAGTTTGATATTCATCAAGCTTAGTCCTAGCCATCTCAACTAAGGTTCTGTTCTTTCTTTCTACAACACCATTTTGTTGAGGTACATATGGTGAAGAAAATTGATGATCTATTCCATTTTCAGCACAAAAGTGATAAAATGATTGATTTTTAAATTCAGTTCCGTTATCACTTCTAATTGCTTTTAAAGATCCTGGGTGATCAATTGATAATCTAAGAAATAAAGTTCTAAAGTGACTAAAAGCTTCTTTCTTAGATGCCATAAAGTGAACCCAAGAGTATCTAGAATAATCATTAACAATCCGAAGAACATACCATTTACCTCCGAAGGATTGAACGCGTGAAGGTCCTACGGTGTCATGGTGCAAAAGTTGACCCGGTTCTGTTGTCATGATCATTGTGAGAGGAGTATGTGAACCTGCAACCATCTTATCATGTCTACAAGAAGAGCACACAATTTGTTTGTCCCCTTTAAGCTTAGGCAGCCTACGTATGCGATCAAGAGCACTAACACACGTTAGATGATCAAATCCTATGTGGCCAAGTCTACGATGCTAAAAATATAAGTCCTTTGAATCATTAGCAACTAGACACCTATGCTTAGAGGAAGACATATCAAAATCAGCTTTAAAAACTCTTCCAAACAGAGACATGTTAAAAATAAGCTCAATATTTGAATTTACAACTTTGGAGCAATTTTTAGTGAAAATAAGTTCCAGATTTTCATCTAGCAGTTCTGAAATAGAAAGCAAGTTGTATTTCAAATTTTTAACAAGTGCCACATCCTTCAAAGTGTAGTGATATTTACTCTATCCGAACCCTTAGCAATTATAGGAGTTGAAGAATTATCGGGAAAACTAACATTCTCTACATGTGACACAAAAGAGAGGGAGGAGAACCATTCTTTGTTACCGGTCATGTAGCGTGAGCAACCTGAATCCACAACCCAAATGTTCTCATTCCTCAAGCGTGTAACCTACATAGAAGCACAATACGTCGATGACTCAATACTGGGGTTAGTCAAAAGGCATTTAGGAATCCAGTACTGAGTCACACGACGTCCAGCAGGAATAACACGCAAAAGCTAAGATAAAACAGCAGGTTTATGAGCGAAAGCTTGAGGATTTTTGTACCCAACTACTGTCCTACGAGATGTTACATGTGTAGCACAAAAAACAGTAGGTTTGGGAGCAACCTTTGCATGTTTTCGACTCATTACAGCAGATTGCATGTTCCTATCATTCCGTTTAGCAAGTGCAGCAAATTTTGCATGAAAGTTATGAGATCTAGCAATCATTCTTTCCTTTTTCTGTTGTTTAGATAATCTATAACAAAAATCTATGACATGGCCATCTCTACCACAGTAGGTACAATGAAATTTAACTTTGTGTTCATGTCTAGATGAGCAAAAAACATTTTTATTTGACATCGAATGAGACAACACTCCTGCAGATTTGAAAACCACTTCTTTTTGTTTAGGAACTGTTTGAATCAATCCACTTCCTAATGTTTTTACAATTTTAGGTGGATGTGACCTAGCATGAGCATGAGAATCAAAACCTAAACCAGTTTTATCATTGCAAGACTTGGAAGAATTCAGCAGCAAGTTTAGGTTCTTATTCCCATTACAAAACCGATCTAATGTCCTATGCATGTTATCAAGTTTATTGGACAGATCAAGACAATTTTCACATGATGTTTTTCCTTTTAATTTGCAATTGGAACAAAATTTAGCTTCATGAGAACGTAAAGCATTGTTCAATATAGACATTTCATTCATAGCATCTTGTACTTTCTTATCAAGATCATCACAAGTAGAACAATGCAAATCTAATGTAGAACAGCTAGCATATTTCACGTTTTTATCACTAAGTGCAGCAAGCTCTCTATTCTTTTCAATTTCTAACTCAAGTTTATCAAGTGTGGAGGTGTGCGCACTTCTTGATTAGGACAATTGTTCATATATTAAATCACATGAGGGACATGCATCATCACTAGGAATCAATGTTTTTAAACGATTGATTTCAGATTCGTGTGGTTCAATTTTAGCAGCACTATCCCTAAGCTTTTTGTCCTTTTTCTTAACTATAATAGTTGAACGAGAAATAGCATCACACATTTCTTCGCAAGTAAGACATACCTCTTCATTGTCGCTGTTGTGTTCAGCCTCCTCCATACTTGATCTTGACTTGCCCGCCATGAAGCACAAGTTTGCCAAATCGTCTTCATCTTCGTCACTTCTAATTTCCACATCGCTTGAGCCAAGTTCTTGAAGTGCGGAGATAAAACTGCTCACCAATTGACGTCCTGTAAAACCCTTCTTTTTCTTCTTATCGTTTGCAGAGGAGTGCTTCGTCCTTGTTTGCTTTTCATCCCGGGAAGTAGGACCTGAAAGGTTAGGGCAATCTGAATGAAAATGTCCCGTCTTACCGCATTCGAAACATCATTGAGGTCCGGAGCTTCCTCTCCTTCTAGTTCTCACATTTTGCAATGCTTTCGAGAACCTAGTTGAGAGAAGTACTAGCTCCTCGTCTGGAAACTCCTCAATCTGTTCAAGGGTTAGAGAGGACAACAAAGCAAGTGTACCACAAGATGAAGATTGGTCGGAGTTAGGCATATCACGTTGAAAAACAAAAGCATTAGACTTGTTGGGGTTCTTACGTGATATTATGTCAATTTCATGAGTTTTTAACTTGGAATATAGCACGTCTAAAGTAAGTGTACTCATGACAGTAGATTCATGGATAGATGTGACTTTCATATCGAAAATTGACATATCTAATGCACTTAACAATTGCCTAGCATTTTCAGCATCTGAAAAATTAACATTGACACTACGCAAGTTGCTCAAATTTTTATTAAAGCGAGCAAAAAGGTCATCAATAGACTCACCGGGTTGAATCTCGAAGCCCATTTATTCTTTCTTGAACATGTCTTGCCTTACCTCCCTGATCGTGTTAGATCATTTGTTGTAGTCAAAAAGTGCTTTCCACACATCTTATGCAGATCGGAGGTGTGCAACACGGTCGAAGTCGCTTTGAGTTAATCCTTGTATGATCAAGTTCCGAGCCTTGTTGTTGTTGTCAACATCTCTCAGATTTGTAGCTGTAACTTGATCATTTGATGGCACTTCGTAAGTCTTGTATACCTTCTCCCATACAGCAAAGCCTTTAGCCTGGATGAAGGCTTCCATACGTGCTTTCCAAACTTGAAAATCAATACCACTAAAGACACAAGGTTTTGCGAAGTATTTATCCATGATGATTGGTCAAAATACGTGCAAATCACAAAGATTAGAGCACCGTGCCTCTGATACCAATTGTAGGATCGAAGAGCACGTGAAAAGCTACCAGAAGGGGGGGTGAATGGTAGATTTAAAAAATTTTACGCGGCGGAAACAATTAAATCCCAACCCCTTAGGCAGAAAAACAATCTGTTAAAGAAATCGTGTGTGAGACTAATCTAAACGTGTTTAACCGTGACAAAAGTGATAGATATCAGAGAGAATCAAGTCACAAAGACAACACAACAAGAATTACTCAAATCCGTCGAGAGAAACTCAAGTTACGACTGAAAGAGCGAACAAAGGTCAATCTGTTCTACCGAGTAAAAAACAGTTCTGGAACACTGCAAAGAAACTCGTGTGGATCCAAAATTCACAAATCCAATGACCGTGAAATTTTCACATATGATAGAAAAACAAGTTGTGAAGACAACCCAAAAAGAATCATGTCAATTGGATCTGTAAAACTTGAGTTATGATAAAAAACACCAAAGCAAGGTAATGTTGTGTAGAAACTCGACGAGAAAAACTTGTCTGGAACAAGTCGGACGAAAAAGGCACAAAAGTTCCTTTAAACTACGATCTTTATTCAATAGAAAACAAGAGGAACAGCCCCAAAGTCGTCTACCATGAGCTCTGGCTTCCCTTGCTTATATAACCAGCCCTTAGGCCAACCCAAAACTAACTAGGACTCTAATCCTACTCAATTCACGAATCGAAACTTTCCATAACTGCTCAAGACTCTTCTATATGGAGATAGAAGAAATCTTAAGACAACCAAACACCTTAGTAACATATCCCACATTCCTAAAAGAACTTAAATTCGTGACCCACACGAAATCCTATCATAACCAACTCAAAACATTGCATATTTGAGTCAAACACGACTCAGCCGCAGTGTGAGTCCATAACATAGTTGGTTGTACCTTTCTGACCTATTTTTTATGTCTACATCTCTTCATCATGTCCCGAAACCATGTAGCCACGTCCATGCACTCCTTGCACATGTGCAAACATCTTCCAACGATGTCCAGATACCTTCATATGCATTGTTCTTGATCCAAACATGTTGCGCAACTTCCCGATCAACTCAACCACAATTCCTCCTAAACTTGATCGTTGAACCTCATCTTCTCCATAAGACTAGTTCAATGGATCCTGTCACCAGCCATGTCTTGAACTCAAGCAACACCTGCACATGAATAAACAACCAATACTTCCGAGCACAAGTCCTCGACTTGACTCTCATTAGTTCCGAAACCTCAACATCTTACGTGAGCACTTCACATAAGCATGTTGCAAACCATAGCAAAATGATATCAACCATATCAACCAAAACGCACCAAAAACGTAGCAAATGAATACTAAGCAATCTTTCTAACAATGTAAAGCAAGTTCGAAACATGTCACAGTAAAAGCAGAAACACTGCAATCAAGCACCAGACATTGCCAAAGCTAACCGAACCTTGAACCAGAGCTTACCAAAGCTAGCAGGACCTAGCATTGGAGCTAACAAAAGCTAGTCGGACCTAGAGTCTTACCTTGTTGATAAAAGTGTTTTCGTAGTATTCAAAAATTTTATTGCTATCGCCAATGTATTCAACACACATAGGTCTCACATCGAGTTTGCTTCCAGTGGAGCTAAGCGCCACTGGTGTCTAGTCCAGCTCCGGTGCTGGGTTCTCCGGACGTACCAGACTGAAGCCAAGCGGTACCAAGGCTCTGTCAGCATGCCCAAAGAAATCCCACACCCATTGTGACTCGGTTGCCCTCGCATTCCTCAGTTCCTCTAGTGACTGTTTGGCGACCGCAAGCTCCGAACTCTCCCGGGCGATGCGCTCAACCTCTTTGGCATGTTGCTGAATGCTTTCAGCCACTTGCCTTTCATGGTCAGTGAGCTCCGTCTCCCGGAGGTGGATGCGGTTATACCGTTCGCCTAGGTTCTTCTCCCTACTTCTCTTCTAGTGAGCTCTTGCCCTAGCTTCCAGTGCTTCTCCTCCTTCTGCTTGCAGTGCTGATGAAATTACTTGGTGCGGTCTGACAAATTTTGCTTTCCCAGAGACAGTTTTTGGGCGAGCTCCCCCTCTCTTTTCAATACAACCTCCTGCATCTCCAGGAGTTTCTCTTCCCTCTCATCGAGGTCCGCTTGGCGCTTCAGGAGAATCTGGATCAAAGTGTTGAGGTTGTCTTGACGTTTGTCAGTAGCATCATTGCTCTTTATGGCATGCTCGAGAATTTCCTGAGACTTAGCGTCGAGGGTTCTGATGGAGCCCTCCCTCTCTTCTAGCAGCTGGCCCCAATATTCCGTCCGGGCTATTTTCTTTTCGACCCACTACTGTTGGTCGGCAAGCCGTGTCTGCACAAGCTTGGTTCCGAAGTGAAGTCTGTTGCGCCAACGCCTTAAGGTGTGGCGCTATTCTTTGAGGACCTTGCTGTAAAAGACCTAAATTTCTTAGTGCAAGGTTCGGATGGGATATGTAGAGATTTGAATGGGAAAACTAAAACAAATTGGCTATTAAAAATCAAACCAATTCAAACTTTAATGGAGGGAATTCAAATATTAAAAACTTGCTCCTGTTCAAACCTTGCCAAATTAAAAATCTTAGTTCACCAAAAAATTCCAAATATTCCAAATAGCCTCTGTGACATGTTTCAAAATTTTTGAAGCTCATTTGCTATTTAATTCAGTGGCTCCATTGAATTCCCTTCAAATTCAAAATCAAATTTGAATTTCAATTAAAACTTGATCAATTTAAAGTTTTGATTCCAGAATCAAATTCCAAATATTTATTTGAGCCTATCCACAAATTTTCATGAATTTTGGAAATTAGTTGGTAGGATATTTGTTTAACCAGAGAAGGGATGAGTATGGAATTGTGGAGCCCACTGTCCAGTGACCCAAACTCGAGCTGCTGCTCGGTTTTCACCGTGGCGACACCTCCCGGCATGCAAGCCACCGAGCTGCTTGCTTGCTTGCGCCGTGGCAAGCTCTCCATGCCTCTCCTGGCCTATTTCTACCCTTCCCGACCGACGGCGCCGAGTCCCAACTCGGTTTTGCTTTCCACGCAACAGTTTCGCCCCGCCATCGCACAGCACTGCCGCCTTCCTTCCCTCCTGGTGAGCATCATAGCCTTGCCTTATTTCCCTTCGATGCAAACATCAAAGATGGCAGCAAGGCTATGCTCTATCATCTACGCATTTTAGCTCATCGTTTTCTCATTGTATTGGTCGTAGTTTGAAATTCCGCAGACGCAACCGGAGTTGGGGACGAAAGTCACTCTGCTCCACCATCGCCAGCCCTCAACTAGCAGAGTCACAATCACCCTCAATAGAAAAAAGGATCGCCATCCCGAGCTCTTTCTCACAGTAAAAGTCGTGCCTCCTTTCATTCAGTATCGAGCAATATATTCCAGTTTTTCTTTCGGCCGTTGCCCATGAACTAGCTCACTTCTTGGTTTAATTCTGTTTCTACGTGTAATGATTCTTCAATCCGATTAAGGATTATGGTCCGTACCTCCTAGTGCACCCCTCTGCCAAGAATCAGTGCAAACCATCGAGTAACGACCGAACTATTCATGTTTTTCCCGCCGCCATGAAGAAACAGTCGGCACACCGTCGAACTCATCGTTGCCGACCGTTTCTCGGCGTTTGCACCTCCGTTTCATATTTCCTTTGACCCCAGGAATGTTTCCCATCGATTTATGAGGTGTTTGAGCTAAGAATAAGTATTTCCGACATGGCCGGAACCCTAGCCACCACCGTCGTCGTCGCGTCGCCGTTTCCGGCCGGCAACACGTCGATTCGAACTCACCACCATGTTCCTCGTCCCTTAAAATCGTTGGAGGTACATTTCCAGCAAGGGAGATGGCCGGGAGTGCCGAGCCGACGAGCTCGCCGATGCAGCACCCCGCCGCGGCCGCGTCGCGCGTCGGGAAGAAGACGAAGACCGTGGGCCCCGCGTGTCAGCAACGGTCTTGCTTGCGCGGGATCGACTGTGGACACGGATCCGACGTGGCTACGCGGGTTAACCCCATGGCCCTTGGTGCGGCCCAGCGCTAATTGGCCCAATTCAATATGTGGGGCCGACCGTTTTATTTAAACTTTCCAATTGGAAAATAATTCCAGAATTCAATAAAACTTATAAAATCCGTTACTCCCAGCATATTTGCTCAAAAATTTCCAAACAAATTCTGGTAGACTCCTCTTGATCACAAATTTGCAGTGGTACAATTTGTTGGACATAAAACTCCCAGAATTTTCATAATTAATTCCTTTGAGCTAACTGCATGGGAAATTAATCACTCCTGTTCTGTTAATTGGAAAATTCCCAATTTTGGTCAGAACACTCTTAACGATACACTTGATATCAAGTAGAAATATAAAGTTAATTGGACTTCATTTAATGGGTTGATCAGTGTTCCAAATCTCTATGTAATAGAAAAATTAGGAAAAGTGCAGTAACCATTTCAGATTTTCTTACAAACTTGTAAAATCAGTTTCTCCCTGTAGGAAGCTTAGAAAATTGTGAAACAAAATTTCCTAGAACCAGTGAGATCCCCTCTGTATGGTACGACCACCGGTGGCCATGATAAATCTTCAGAATTAAAAAAAAAAATTAGAGAAGCCTTTTACTTGTTGGAATTTTAGATACCACAAGCTTCCTTGAAGATCTCCAATTTTTGGTCCAGATCTTCCTCATAGCACCTAGTGTCCACTGTAAGAATCCCAAAGCTATTTAAAATCATTTACATACCTAATCAATGCTAATAAGATCTTTTCTATAGTTTCTATATCACTCATGTACTTTATATATTGCATCTCATATAGTGACCGAGATCGAGGAGGACCTGGAGCCCTTGGGACTCTACTTCCAGAAGCTAACTTCCCCTTTGACTTGCAGCCAGGCAAGCCCCGGTTTGCATTTAAGTGCCTTTTTAAAGTTTTACTTTATACACACTGTACTGAATAGACTTGATATGTGCATTAGGTCTATGTTGCTTGAATACTCCACATGCATGACCAAATAATCCTTGGAGTGGATGGGTAGTATAAGACTCCATCGTATTATTATTGCTATGCTTAATGTTAAGCTAGAAGATCGGTAGAAGTCGAGTTTGTTGGACACTACTCGTGAGATTGGTCACATTTTATCGACCACAAGTCAAGTAGTTGAATTCTACTTGCGAGAGAAGTCGAGTGAGAGAAACATACTCGCGAGAGGTTACTATAACATTCACTCTTTAATATGAGACATGGACAGGGATTTTTGTAGGTTGATTTGCCCACATCGTGCCTGGGTCAGTAATGGCGAGGCAGGTGTTGGGAGATGGATTGGTAGCCCCATCTGTGTTGGTTATGACCCATCTCGTGCTTGGCCCTGTTGAGCAAGTTTGAACTGTACCGAAAAGCATACTGGCTATATGGGACCCAGGAAACCGATGTACCTTGAGAATTCTTTGTTGAAACCTTTTCAATCGGCTTAAGTTGTCGACGGTTAGTATAGTGGGAGTTAACTCACTCATGAACATCTCACAGCGGAGGTGCACCTTGAGGGGAGCTCACTGTTCGGGTGGAGGTGTTTTGATGTGGTTGAATCTGGGGAAAGGTGGTTGCATGAGACATCATTGGAGTGTGTCGACGCAACTCCGAGTATGGGCGTATGTGTCATGCAATCTCGGTGTTTTGATTCGAATCACCGTCGCTCGCGGTTATGGATTGAGCATACTTGGTCACTGAGTCTTGACGTAGTAAGAAAGAGTAACAGAAAGATTATGAATATCCTTGTATGAATAATTCTTTGTATTGCAATCTGTGCTGCTATAGAGATAGCATAATTAAATTTACAATTTCCAAACATTTAACTTGGATAAAGCTTATGCAGCCTTGAGAAAGTATCTTCGTGGATGAAGCGTTTCTTGTTTGATTGTGGAATTCACAATGATGCTATGCCCGTGCATCACATATTCTACTTTAAAACTGACCACTAAGGATTTACTTTTGGCGAGTCCATTCCTGCAAATTAAGCTTTCCAGTCTTTAATGTTTTCAGCATGTAGAGTTTCATGCTTTAGGTGAGACGGTTAAGTCTTGCCGAGCCTTGTGCTCACGGTTGCTATATTGTTATTTTTTCAGGTATTATTAGCTTATGCTTATGTTGTGGTTGTCTGTGAGACCTCGAGCTTGGCGAGATGTATCGCTCATGGAAACCTTGCCGCTGCTCTCTTGTTCGTGTTGCTAGTGAGAAGTACCCGCGGGCATGGATAGCTTCTCTTATGCATAGTTAGTTGAGAGTGTGAGTATAAAGTATTCCGCTGCATTGTATATTATGTTGTAAAAGAGAATCATCTTGTGAAATAAAATATTTGTTTTGGTTATTTCGTATGGTTCTTCTTATGTGCTGTTGGGTGCCGCATCGCACGGCACCACCCAATGTGATTCCTGGAATGTGTGGACCCCGGCCCCCACACTTGCTGTCGTGGTCGAAGGCGATCTGGATTTGACAGAGACTGGAGCAGGCATTGTCGATAAAGAAATAGGCTTTTGGCCCACCGGAGTCATCTCCGCCGGTTCTAAGGGGTCTTCAAGTACAAAAATTGGGTCCCATGCCACAAGCATGTTCCCCTGGGGTCCTGCGGCACTAGGGCTGCCCCCCGGAAGCTCTTCTGCTTCTATCGGCGCTGACGAGGGTCCCACCGTGGGAACTTCAACCTCTGGTGCTGACGCCAAAGGTCCCCCCGCCGGATCTTCAACCGACGACTCTGTATGTGGAGGGCCCGCTGCCGACTTCTCCTGGCGCTCTGGCTCAGACATGGGCGCCTCCGAAGTAATCACCTCTGGGGCAGATGTTGGAGCTTTGTTTGGAGCCCCCACTACTGCCGGCTCAGGCGCCAGCACTTCCACTGCATCCGTCTCAGGTGCGGGAGCTTCAATAACCTCCAGCACAGAGGCCAGAACTTCAGGCACCTCTGACTCGACCGCTGGATATTCAACAACTTCTGGCACGGGCGCCAGAGCTTTGGTTACCTCTGGCTCAAAGACTGATGTTTCCTCCACCTCCGTCTCCTGCAGTGGAGCTTCAAGTGCCGGCGCTGCAGCCACTGGTGCATCTTCATCAACTTCTTCCCCGTGGTCCAACGCTACCACGGGAGTTTCTAGCGTCTCTTCTGGATCCGAGTCCACGACATCTAGCGCTAGAGCTGCCGTGTCTTCTTCCACCACTCTGGGGGGCACAAGGATTGAAGCCGGAGCTTTCGCACGCTCAGCCTCAGTAGCTGCAGCAGGTGCCGAAGCCTCATACTTCTTTCTCGACACCCTGAAAACAAAAGATTGGGAAAATTAATAACATGATAAAGACAATATTGGCACCTCAGGGTAAGATGACAATGCTCACCTGGGAATGCTACTGCCCAAGTCGCTGCGGAATTTATTCTTCTGAGGCCTGGAGTTAGAGCCCACCAGATCCGGTGAGGCAAATACCTCAGAACTCAGCTGGGAGCTAGCCGCTGCAGCTGGAGTCTTCTCAGACGGGACCTCCCTCAGTTGGTATGGACCACCGGACATGGAGCCTGCAGCTAGCACCGGAGCTGGAGTCGATTTGCTAGAGCTTGTGCTCCTCAAGGATGCCGGCATTGAAGGAGGCGTGGGCACCGAAGATCTACTTCGCTGAAGAGAAGGGGCTGTTGAAGACGGAGTTGACCTTACGGAGCTCCCATCAGCATGCCTCAACTTCCTCTTCTGGCTGGATGATTCGGCAGGCTCCTTGCCTTTGCTCTTGCCCTTGCTAGCATCATCAACCTTCTGGCTGGGAGCAGTGGGGGCCACCCTCTCTAAAGCTCTGGGGATTGCAAACCCCGGAGGTATGGCGCCTCTCAACCACACCGAGGTAATCCAGTGCCGACATTCTCCTCCGGATCTTCCTACTAACCTTTGGAACCATGTTCAGAGGCAGGAAGGCAGCCGGAGGAGCTAGGGCGTCGTGGGAGATACCTCGATTCTGAAATTTCTTGATATAGATCTTCAAAGCTTCATCATACAAGTTGGTGTTGAAATATACTTCAATTTGGTTATGATCCATCACACTGTTGAAATCCCATGCGGGCCACTCCCTGGTGTTCAGCGGAGCCCACCTATTCACCATGAAATTGTCAGACCATTTGAGGGGTCACTCCTCCATCTACACATTCTTGGATCCTTTCTAGGATGGGCTTGTACGCTTCCGACATCCCTGGAACTACATTCGAGGTGTATGTATCGACATTGGGAAGGCCCTTGGGCAGCTCCAACCTCTTGTGCTCCTCCACTGTGATGATCACCAAATGCTTCTTCCAATCGTCCCACTTGCCGGAGGGGAAGGTCTTCAAGTACTTGGAGGGGCAATTATTCTGCTTCACGAAGTAGTGGGTACCCCACGGTACCGCAAGAAGTGCAAGAGAGTTCCACGTGACAGAGTTAAAGGTCTCCTCAGCCCCCACACGTCATACTACACCGGACCCGCATCCCTCATATGGTAACTCTAGGATTGACATGTGTAATGTATGTCCGGAGCTAAACTCCCCACACACGGAAGCTCCGCAATCAACACGTGTATAATGACCCCAGACCTAACCCCTAGCAGAGGGAAGCTCCAGTGCCGGCACGTGTATAATGACCCCGGACCAAACCCTCGGCAGAGGGAAGCTCTGGTGGCGACACGTGTATAGCGGTTTCGGATCTACCTCCCAGCACGGGGAAGCTCCAAAGCTGCCACGTGTGGAGCCTCCAGACCGACACCACCAACGAGTACACTGGCATATCTCCAACAACATGGACATTAAAGGGATTGTTCAAGCAGCAGTTACCAAACCTGATTACGTGTCATTAATGCTATATTAATGACACACGATCAGAACACTGTTAATAGGGGTAACGCAGCCATTAAGGCACGTTATCACACTATTAACCATGCTTAATACTCATAGACACTATATTAGGCTATTAAATACGCAAGGGCCACATGTCACGCCAGGCAAACTTTGTAACAGTCAGTCCTTGGATTATAAAAGGACTGCGCCGCACGATACATAGACAAACTGATCCAAGCACCACGCATACTAGTGATACTCAATACAACAACACAAACCCCGTGGTGTAGGGTATTACGTTCAGGCGGCCCGAACCACATAAATCCCTTACGTCATAATATTGGAGTAACTCTGACTGACCCACCGGTTGAAAAGCACGGATTTTGAAGCATCCGATCATCTCTACTCGCGCGCTTAGACAATGACCTGCTATAAAGGCACACCATCCTCTTGCTTCTCCAACACACCACTGTCAACCACCTCTTCCTCTTTCTTTGCACCTCCATCGCCGCACAAATGGTTGGTCCTGCACCGATGCGCTCCAGGCCATCGATGACCTCTGAACCTCCTTCTTCGTTTTCATCGCCGCCAGTGCTCATGGAACAGGAGGTGACACCCACACCTCATCCGCCCCTGTCTCTGCTTGTAGTGCCCGCACCTCCTCCGCCCATGGCGCCCGCACCTCCTCATCCCGTTTGGGTTGAGGAGACTATCCGGCTCCTCACCGCCCGCATTGACGAACCTAATCGGCGTCTAAGGAGGCTACCGACAGCAAGTCTGCCGCCAAGGAGCGTGCAAAAGCGCTCGCCAAATTGGCACAGGATGTATTTTATGATACATCTAGCTCGTGTCGTGTCTAAGTCTTGGGACCCTTCCCCTCCACAACAGCATGGACTCCACCAGCAACTACAACTTCTGTGACATCCGGTTCTGAAAATGAACCAAGTGAATGCATATGTGTGCCCAGGATGTTCAACACACATACACGAGTTCATTCACAAAAGGATATACAGAAAATTACCACAGACAAGATTAATTAAACTATTTTATTACACAAACCATATTATACTCGAGTAAAAGCTCTAGTGAATATTAATAACAAGTTTGAACTAATGTAGCAGAAATAACTAATTAAGCAACTAAGCAACTAAGCAGCATCAGCAAATAGGATATAGCGCAGCTCCAATCAACACCACAGGCAAGCTGACGATAGACACGACCTAGAATACCAAAACGGACAAGTCTGATGGAAGCCAGAGAGAAATCGGACTAGTCCGCACAAAAAATGGAGTAGTCTGCACTTCCCAGAATTCTTAAGTGCAGTTTTGCTATCAATTTGTTTTTAACTCGTTACTTTTTGTGTGGATTAATGTTAAACATGTATATGAACTTATGCAATGCATTATGCATGCAAATGAGGGTGTTACAGCTTCAAATTGCTTTGTGGCCGCTCATCTCGATGCCCTCAATGAGGGAATCGCGGAGGTGGCTGGGGTGGAGGGCCGCCAACACCTTCTGCACACCATCGCCCGGAAGCTTTGGACTCAGGTCATGGAGGGGGACAAGAAGGCGATGGCGGCGGCAACAGCGGCAGCAGCGGAGGAGGAGGTGGTGGAGACCTCCTCCGAGTAGTGTAGGATTTGGAGTAGTTTTTCTTTTTCTTGTTTTCTATGTGTTTTCATATTTCTTGTTTGTAAATATGTGTTGTTTTTATGTTAATAAAAATGTCTTTTATATTGATGAACAATGTGTCCTATGCAGTATCGAAAAACATCTCCTTTTCTCGAAAAACATCTCATGTATGTTTGTAATTAGGGACCGTCTATATTGCATGTGTCTGAAAGACCGAAATCCGGTAAAATTTTGTAGTAGTACTATATATATGTTATTATGTCATCGCGATCAATGTTACAGAAAGATGATGTTTACGTTTTACTACACCTTGGATTTTTTATCGTCCTTTCATGGACTTGGGTGTTCAATATTTGCATGTCGTTATTTGCATTAGCACACTGATGCATTTGACAATTCATATTTTTGTTCGTATTTTTTTGGAATGTCCCACTAGCACATGACTCCTTTTAGATTTTGATCTCCATGGCAACAAAGATGAAGGGGAGCTAGCAGTCGCACGACGAGCAAGCAGCTAGGCCATACTATAATGAAGAAGCGAGAAGCTGTCCGAAGAAGTCTACCCCTCTGGAGCTACACACACTGGTGAAGAGTAAAATCATGTGCACGAATCAACGCGACATGACATGAATTTAATCACAATTGCATGCGTGCATAGGGGCATGGCTAGCGCCAAATTCTCCATGCCCACAATATTTTTTTGTCTTCTTGGTGCGCCACAATTGAGATTTTTACAATTGAAATTTCACTCCCTGCACATCCAATTTCAATCCTGCCCAATGTAACCCTATTTTAGCCATGATGAGTATAAATAGAAACACTGGCCTATCATCCCGCAGTACCCTGGCCTCTGTTCTCATAACACCGCTGCCCCGTCCTTCCAATGAGATCTCGCAGTACTCCAAATGTTGTACTCTCAGTCCTATGTTCCAAACTTGTATTCCTAAGAAGTTCCCGTGTTTTCAGTTCCTACGGTTTTTACACTTTTTTCCCATGGATCTCGCAGTGACGCATTGAAGCTCTTAGCGGTGGTGACTTGTGGGTACAACGTCGGGTGACCAAGTTTGACGGGCTCTACCGAACCTCTTCATCACCGACACCTCCTTGCGACATCCCAGACTCTAGTTTTGTGCTAGGTAAGTTTTGCACGATCCCTGTCGTCTTTTTATAGATCTATATTGGCTTGTGTAGCGGTACACATTAGGGCCTGTTTGGAACCTCTAGAGATAATTGTTAGCTGCTAAAATTAGCTATAGGGATTTAAAATAGGGTAGCTGTAAAACTAATTATTAGTCCACCTTAGCTAATAATAATCACCCAACGCTACTCCTACATACAGATTGACATGAACTTTTTAATAAAAGAATGTGTAAATAATTGAAATAGATGGTGGGTTGATATATAAAGATTAATTGAATTAATAAAGAAGAAATGTGCTAAAAAATTTAGTTATATATACACACACACACACTAGCTCTGTCTCGAAATAAATGTTGCTTTGACCACTACGTAAGAAACCCAAATAGGAGACAAAGATGGGTGACATGCTAAAAAGAGAATATCTCTGATAAACTTAAGCGAGACGAGCTCGCTTGAGCAAGGATCTTACGTGGCTCAGTTGAACGTACAAGGAGACGCATTACAATACAGCCCGTCTCAGTTAAGTAGATAACCGAGACATGCCCTCCTCTCTGACAAACGTTAGACGCGCTTTCATTGAGCGCGACTAGTATTTGTTACGTAACTGAGATGGACTTTTGTTGCAGTGTGTCTCGTTTCATTATCGAATCCGACACGTCTCCCATACCCACAAATCAAGCATGTCTCTTTTTATTATGGAAGCGGGTCTGTCTCCCATTCCATCTATAGATAGACATGCTTTATATTGGTTCGTCTCAATTTGTCCACTGGGTTTGGAGGTGGAGAAAATCCACGCGTGCAAGAATGATTGCATTTTGTATCGTGGATCTGAGTACAAAAACCTCGAGAAATGCCCTATTTGTGGAGTGGACCGATTCAATCGTAGGAAAGACAATGGTGATGACGAGAACTGCAATACAAGAAAAAGAGGGCCCAAAAAGGTGTTTTGGTACTTTCCTATCATTCCTTGTTTGAAGCATTGGTTTGCAAACAAGGAGTCAGAATTGTTGCGATGGCACAAAGAGAAGCATAAGCAGGATGCTAGATTCATAGGACATCCTGCTGATGCCACACAATGGCGAAACATTGATTCACGAAATCATGAATTTGCCATTCATCGAGGAATATTAGGATCGCAATGAGCACTGATGGCATGAATCCTTTTTTGAACAGTAGCACACATAGCACAAGGGCAATTGTGCTAACAATTTTGAACCGTCCTACTTGGTTGTGCAACAAACGGAAATATATTAGGATGTTAGGACTGATACACAATAACAACCTGAGAATGACATCAACACTTATTTCAGGCCTCTGGTTGAAGATCTGAAGCAGTTTTGGTAAATGATGGAGTGTAGGCCTGGGATGACCACAAACGTGAGTAATTTCACCTCAAAGCCATTTTATTTGTGACTGTTAGTGATTCTCGAGCGGCACGTAACATGTCCGGACAGAGTAAGAAAGTAGGTTGCGGATGTCCACATTGTTTGAGAGAAACAGACTCACATTACTTGAGTGAGTCACAAAAAATAGTGCACATGGGACATCAACGCTACATTCCAATGAAACACCCGTTTTGGAGTATGAAGGATAATTTCAATGGTGACACCAAGTAGAGGTTTCCTACACCTCATCTCACGGGTCATGAAGTCTACGAAATGGTCAAGGATATCCATGTTGTTCTTGTAATGCGGAAATGGACTGGCAAAAATGCAGGCCAAGATGACATGTGGAAGAAGCAATCGATTTTTTTGGGAGCTACCGTATTGGAAAGACTTAGACGTCCGTCATTCGATTGATGTGATGCACGTTGAAAAGAATGTGTGTGAGAGCCTATTCAGGACATTGCTTAACACGGATGGGAAAACTAGGGATCATGGACATGCACTAGCAGATCTTAAGAAAACGGGAATTAGGCCTGAGTTGTGGGTCGATGACTTGCTAAAAGGAACAGAACTACCCACATCATGCATCACCCTTTCAAAAAATGAAAAGAAAGAGTTTTGTGGTCCTCAAAAAAAGTGAAAGTACCATCCGGCTACTCGACAAACTTCTAAAGGCTTATTTCATTTCCAGGTCTAAAAGTAGCTCCCGTTGTGAGATCTCATGATTATCATGTATTGCTTATGCAGATGATTGCTGTTGGAATTCAGAATATCCTACCGGTCAATTTTCGAGAGGCTAAAATGAACCTTTTCTTTTCCTTCAATGAAATTGGTCGAAAATTACCATGTGAATAAGATCTCGAGTCATTGGAAAAAAGGTACTATGAAACTTTATGCTTCCTTGAGATGTATTTTCCACTTGCCTTTTTTGACAATAGCGTCCATTTCACGACTCATCATATTAAGGAGATAAAGCTACTTGTCTCTGTGTTCCTTCACCAGATGTATGCGTACAAGAGATTCAACAACATACTAAAGTCATTCGTTAGAAATTGAGCTTACCCTAAGGGCAGCATGGTACAAGGATACTTTATAAAGGAAGCTGTGGAGTGGGCTCTAAACTAAATTGACCCGAGTAACCCAATTGGTGTTCCCATGTCTCATCATGAGGGGAGGCTCACAGGAAAAGGGACCATTAGGAAGAAGACTATAACTCCAGATTCACATTTATTCTTCTGCGCTTATTTCCACGTGCTGCAACACATGTCCATTGTGTCAAAGTACCACGATGAGCAAAAGGAGGTGGTGCTTAGAGACAATCCTGGCTGCAATGAATCATGGTTAGCAAATGAACACACGAGAAAATTTATTGGCTAGCTCCAGGATCGGATTTCTCTCTCATCGGATACTCAAACAAGTGAATACCTAAAAAAGTTGGCTTGTGGTCCTGTATTCACAGTTATTACATATCAAGGGTACGACATAAATGGATACACATTCTACACTGTAGAACAAGATAAAAAACACGTATCAGAATAGTGGTGTTCGTGTTGATGCTTATAATGCTGCAGGCCAAGAGAGAGACATGTACTATGGTCAAATACAAGAGATCTAAGAGCTTGACTTTCAAGGATTCATGATTCCTCTTTTCCACTGCAATTGGGTTGATCTAATCAAAGGTGTTGTACAAGATAAGTATGGGTTCACTAGCTTTGATCTTAACGATCAAGGATATAAGTCAGAGCCTTTCGTGTTAGCAGAACACATTGCTCAAGTGTTCTATGTTCTAGACACAACAAATAAAAGACTTAAGGTGGTTATACATGGAATAAAACGAATCATCGGAGTCGAGAATGCTGTCGATGAGGAAGAGTTTGAAAAATTTGATGAGATTCCTCCTTTTGTCACCTCGATGAATACCATCGGCTAAGGAACTTCCTTACTTGCAGAACGGCCACCATGAAAAAGTCAAGAATTTCAAAAAACAAAGACCGCAACGTAAAGTACATGATTGTGTGTAAATATGCTCAAATATGTGAAAATATGGTCAATTGAGTGAAAAATTGACTTCCATTTGGATATTTGTGTGGTATATGCTCAAATGTATGAAAATATTGCCATTTGAGTCAAAATTTGACTTTCACTGCTCATATGTGCTCTGTTTCTTATGGAGAAGTACTAGTGCATAGTGTTCTGTTTCATAAGGAAGCACTACTAAATATAACACTTGCTCTGACCTGAAAAATGGAATACAAAAGTGATGCGAGACGCGCCTCACAAAGGCGCGTCTCTCAGGCAAGTTAATCTGACACACATTTTTCAAAAGTGTGTCTCCGATTTAGATGCTTCAATCTACGCGAATGGCATTACCGACAACGGCTCGTATTATATATAAAAAAAGAGACATGCTCCATAAAGTGCGTGTCTGACATAGGCTTACATACGTGTGGCAGACGCGCTCGGTTTTGGCTCTTCTGAGGCCCGTCTCAGATTGTTACCCTAAGATACTTTTAGCTCTCTCGCGCGCTCTCTTCCCAACACTTAATAAAACTTTTCGTCACTTTAGCTCTCACGTACTAATCACTTTTCACCCTGGAAACCACCGCCGCATCATCCCCTCCCCCAGAGCATACCACCGCGTCGGTCTGCTTCCCTGGAGTCATCGCCGCCTAGACCTAGCCCTCTTGATCATTGTTGTGCAGCTGCCATCGACCAGCTCGACACTACCTTAATAAGGTTTGTTCGCGCTTTTGTTGGAGTCATAATGGTCCGCGCTATGGTGTTTCATCGGTCAATGTTCAGTATACTTTTGGAGTACTACACTTAGAGTATTACACTTTGGTTGGAGTCGAAATGGTCCACGCTTTGGTGGTTCACCAGTCAATGTTTAGTAGTATCTTTGAAGTTCTACGCTTAGAGTATTATGCTTTGGCTATGTACCGGTCAATGTTTAGTGATTTCTTTAATGATTGCTTGGTTTGGATTGTCCTTACACTTAGCATATAGATCTTTTTCTTATTAAGGTACAAATTTCATGATAGAATTTGCTCCCTTATGTGACTGTTTGTGAAAATGTGGCTGAAATTTGATAATGCTATACAGGATTTCAATGATTTTTTGTGAATTTGAAGACATCTCAGCCAGAGCATCAGCAGCATATTGAAGAGGAGGCTCAACAACAGGCTTAGCAATAGACACATTAAGATGATGCATTTGCCTTTGCTAACACAAGAAAGAAAAGGTCGCAGATGACGTGGCCGAAAGACGTTTTGACTGTTGATGAGGCCAATGATGATGGCTACCATAATGTGAATACGAGAATGTTCAAAATTTGTGGTCTAGCTACTCGAGAAAGGGTGCTGCTAAACCTGCAGAGATTTGATCGCTTGACCAAAAATGAAAAGGATGAACTCTTCGAAAGCTCTATTCAACCATATGTTCAATATTCGAAACATATGAAACAGAAGGGGAAGAAGCTAGATGTGAAGATGATCTCTCATGCATGGAGGACCTACAGAACTAAGCTTCTCGACTATTGGAAGAATCATGAAACCCCTTCCATAAGTCTCAACATGTGTCAGAAGAGGACTGGACGAGATTTGTTAAGAAGTGCAAATCACAGGAATTTGCCAATAACAGTGAATGTATGGAGTGGCTCTAATCGCAGAACGAGCTTGACGACCACCTCGGCAACACCGGTTATGCCGGGAACAAAGGATTTGGGAATAACGGGATGAAGCATTGGCTGAGCTAGGTGTTGTGAATCCATATGATAGTTTCAGTGGACGGCTGAAACCATTTATAAGTGCTCGTTCACAGCTGTCTGAGTCAGGTGGTATCAGCTACTACAGCCCGAGCACCTTACATGTAGCGCAAAGAGCCTGAAACCTAAGCAACCAAGAGTCAAATGGTGAGAGGGAAAATGATGACCTCACCAAGGCCCTGCAAAGACCAGAGCAACGATGCTGTGTTCGTGGTGTTTCCAATAAGTTGACCTGGAGGGAGGGTTTTCTGGAACACAAAAATACTTATCTAAAGCGAAAAACGTCCTCGACATCACAGGTTGACGTCGAGGAGCTGAAAACATAGCTGAGAAGGGAGCTCCTAGGAGACGTGATGCAAATGCTAGAGTGAGAAGGTATAGCAATAACTAACGCGTTTTTCGTCTAAAGTAACAACGAGGAGCGTAAGAGCAGCTTTGCTTCTACAACAGCTGGGGGTGGACACCACAGGAGGATCTTCGGGCACCAGCGTCTGTACCTTCAATTGAGCCGTACACGATAGATAACTTTGCTCAGCCAACAACATGCAACCTTCTGCTAATGGTTGAATGAATCGCTCGAATGGAGGTTGGGAGAGGGCTAGTGTATCCCGATCAGACCATGCTTGACGACATCTAGGTGGGCACAACATCCTATGATGTTGTCAAGGTGGACATGGTGCATGAAAATACGAAAAACCTGCATCTCAAAGTGCCACCAGATGATACAACACTGACTATGAGGGATGCAATTACTAGAATGGTTCAGTGGAGACAGTGCCTTATTGTTGTTGACCCCACAATAGCAGCAACTTTACCGTCGACCACTTCAATGTCTCCTGAGGCACATCTGCTTCTGCATTTGTAACACCCTCATTTTCATCCATCATGCATTACATACATTCTTATACATGTTTAGTTAAGCAACATAAAAAGAAATAAGTTTAAAATGAATTAGAAGAAAAAACGCACTTAGAAGTTCTGAGAAGTGCGGACTTGTCCGTTTTTGGTGCAGACTAGTCCGATTTCTCTCTGACCTCTCTTCGGACATGTCTGTTTTTTCTGCGAACTAGTCCGTTTTTATCTCTATACCGATTTCGGACTTGTCCGATCTATTACAGACTAGTCCGGTAATCCCATCCTTGAAAATTTTGCTAAGACTCTGGACTTGTCTATTTTCTGCCAGACTTATATGTTTTGCCCTCTGCCTAAGTTCGGACTTGTCCGATTTAGTCCAGACTTGTCCATTTTCGTCTTTGTCTAATATCGGGCTAGTCGGACCTGGTGCAAACTTGTCTGGTGATCGCGATTCCGAGTTGATCTTTTCCTCCACGACTTGTTCTTGGGGTTTTACCATAAGTGGGCCCAAGGACATCGTGTCTAACCTTTTTGGAGCCTATGTGGGACCCCACACCGTCCTCTACCCACCCCAAACTCAAAAGCCATCAGACCCTACACCTCCACATCTGTATAAACAAACCAACACCCCACCCTTTTACCTCTTTGCCTCAATTGAAAGACCACCAAACCCTAGTTCATGGGAGCTGCCACCAAGGGGAGATCCGGCAGCAAGGAGAGGAAGGGGATCACAAAGAAGGACCAATCAATCAAGATCTTCATTGACTTTACGTTCTTCATCACCAATTCACCCTCAACTCTCCATCATCAACCCTAGATCGTTAAGATCCAAGTGTTGCCTCCGAACTCTTGATCCTTGGAGTTTTAAACACGTGGTACACCTTTTACTTCCTCATTCCCACAAGAATTCAACCTCAATTCTCCAAATTCTCGTAGCTCAAGAAAACCCTAACTCGCTGGTTCTCCATGGGGCGGACTAGTCCAGCCCCTAGCGGACTTGTCCAACCTCTAGATTCATTTAATGTTGAATTAATTCCAAATTTATGTAAATTGACTTGAAACCTGCATAAACTTGCTAAGAACCATTATAATTGATTAGTAAACATTAAAATCAACTCATTAACAAGTTTCACTTTGCATCTGCATTAATCATGCATGTCATGTCATATTGAGTAACATATGAGGATCTATTGATTGTATTTATTATTTTGTATGTTCGTTGCGTGGAATAGAAGGTGCTACATAAGAGGTTGCTTCCAAGGACCTTCAGTACCAGAACTGAAGCTTTTGACCCTAACCAAGCTCAATAGCAAGACAAGTGTCCTTGAACATATTGATCTTGTTTTTAAATGTTTTGTTTACAAAACTGCATGCTTGTGTCAAATTGATGGGACACCCATTGATAGGTGTTTACTAGACTTGTTTGACCATCCTTGTCGCTTGGGATACATAGTAGAGAGTCGAGAAGGGCTTTTTAACTTTTTGGCTTCGCTCAAATTAATTGGGTTGGGGAAAAACAACCAAGTTACTTAATTATAATTTTTTTGAATCGGCTTATGCCATTTCCATTTAATAGGAACATAGGTTGAAAGTACACATAACTTGGTGCCTAGTCATTCTATGCTCTATAATTGTTTTGAACTACCGAATGACTAACAGGCACACCGACTTCCAAGATTGTTTTACTTAGTTACATGAACCTCAAAAGCACAGTTTTCATCAGCTGGCCAGACGACAACATAACAGCACACGACACTTCAAGCATGAGCTTCCCTCATATTCAGTGCAAGAGCTCAATCATCCAGTCTGCGATGCGAAGGCAGCATCCACCCCTGTTCTTTCAAAATCTTCACCTTCATCGCTTCATGCATCAGATTTCCACGCCATTGCGAATAATATCCTGCAACTCAGCTGAGTGTGCAACTGCCCATTATGATAAGAATGAGCACATTAGAATAATAGTTTCAATCGGATCCTTTATATTTTTGCCTTCAAGACAAGATCTGTTCCTTAATGTCCAAGTCGCTGAGCAAACTGCTGCAACCCCTATTGGATATAATGTATTGTACTTAGGTAGAGTTTTGCTTACCCAACCCCAATATTGCTGTAATGAGCAGGGTTTTTTGTTTGAACCAATACATGAAGCAACAATATCCCATACATATTTCAAACAGATACAGGAAAATAAAAGATGATCAATGGTTTCTTCTAAATCACAAAAACGACATTTAGAATTTCCTTTCCAATTTCTCCTAGCCATTTTATCCTTACTAGGGATTGCTTTATTCTCAATCTGCCACAAGAAAAGTTTTATCTTAGGAGGAAGCTTTGCCTTCCAAATCACTCTGTTACTAAGTCCTTGATCATTCAGAGTTAACCTATTATATATTGATGCAACAGTAAAAACTTTAGATTTATTAAATTTGCATACCACCTCATCTTCTTGAGATGATACCTATTGAGAATTCAATTTTTCTGCCAATTTGTACCACTGGTCATGTAATTCAATTGGAAATGACATAGAAAAAGCAACAGACCAATTTTTTGATGCACAATTAGCCACTGTCATATTCTTATTAGTAGCAAAGAAATGCAGTAAAGGGTAAGAATCACCAAGAGGGGTATCTTCTAACCATGAATCACCCTAGAACCTTACATTCTTACCATCCCCAATTCTAAATTTTCTGCCCCACATATATATGTCTCTAACCTTAAGCAGATCATACCACATTGGTGAGTCAGTATGTCTATCTTTAATACTTCCAATAGGAGTACCTTTGACATACTTGGCTGACACTATATCCTTCCATAGGTTACTTTCTTTTTCAAGTTTCCAACACCATTGTGTCAAGAGACTGATATTTATTTTTCTTAAATCTTTTATGCCCAGACCTCCTTTAAACTTACTCCTACAAATTCTTTTCCAATTTACAAGGTGATACTTTTTTTTCTTGCATTCACCTTGCCAGAAATATTTTCTTCTATTACCATCCATTCTTTCAATGACCGTTTTTGGCATAAGAAACATGGACATGTGATACACTGGTGTATTAGTCAAACTTGAATTTATTAGAGCAACCCTACAAGTTTTTGAAATATTGTTCCCTTTCCAACCTTCAACTTCCCAGGATACTTTTCTTTCCATGTTCTGCCATTCAGAGGTGCGGATTCTATTAGCTGATACTGGCACTCCCAAATAAGATATAGGGAAAGATCCTATTTGTCAGTTAAAATTTTTTGCAAGCCTTCTTAAGTTTCTTTCATTATTCTCAATAGAAAAGATATCACTTTTTATCATAATTTATTTTTAGACCCGACATCTGTTCAAATATTGCTAGAAGCAACTTCATGTTATGAGCCTCCTGCTCACTATCACTTAGATAGAAAACTGTATCATCGTCATATTGTAGAATTGCTACTTCCTCCTTAATAATTCTCTTAGCAAGGCCAGTAATCAATCCATTTTATTGGGCCTTATGTACCATTTTTGTGAGGCAGTCAACTACAAAATTAAACAACAGTGGAGATAAAGGGTCTCATTGTCTAACCCCTTTATAACTCTGAAAATGAGGGACATCACTATTATTCAGTCTAACATTTAAAGTTCCATTCTCCATAATCCTTTTGATCCACATACACCATTTATCATTAAATCCTGTACTTTTTAAACCTTTAAGCAAAAAATCCCAGTTGACCTTATCATAGGCTTTTTCAAAATCCAGCATTAATATTGTCGGTACACTGGAAACCGTACACCCCTTGAGGTTACAATGATCTCAAAGGAAAGTCATCTACTTGATTTGAAGACCTTCGGAGGCCCACATGTCAGATATAATCGGATCCGCTTCTCCAACATGGTTAACCCCAGGGTCGCCACGTGTACTATCAAACCGGAGCTACCGCCCACAAGGGGGAAGCTCCAGGATATGTACCGAAATGGCACCCCCGGACCTAACCCCAGACCGAGGGAAGCTCTGGATCTGACACGTGTCAGGTAGCTCCGGAGCTTCCTGTTTCCCACAGTATGCTCCGGAGCTGCCACGTGTCCAACCGTCAGACCTTCAGCCTCTAACCTCCGGAAGACTCCACAACGGCTCCGGATCTTCAAAGGGGAATCAAGGACTTCAAGACCTGATTAAGTGTCATTAATACCATATTAATGACACACGATCGGACAACCTTAATTACTAGTAACGGTGCTGTCAAAGCCCATTACGCGGTCATTAAGGGCAATTAAACGTGTTCAATGAATATCAATACTAGTAACCGCCGGCGCCACATGTCGGGCCAGGCTAACTTGTAACGGTCTGCCCTTATACTATAAAAGGACAGGCCGACGACGTTCAGAGGGGACGATCGAGATACAACTAATACAACATCAACACACCCGTGGAGTAGGGTATTACGCTCAGGCGGCCCGAACCACATAAATTTCCGTATCTCCTGTGCTATCCATAATTCACCTTCTTGAATTTCCGCGCGCCCACACCGAACATCAAACTCCTCTAACACTTTAGTAGTGTCGGGAGATCTGCCGGATCCAAACCACTGACAAATATAATGCTAGATTCATTCTTATTAGTCTTAACTTCATGCAAAATTTCATGGAGTGCCATAATACCAGTCATTATATTCCTGCCTGGTATAAAGGCAGACTGGACCTTATTAATGATTTTGACTGCTATGGGTTGTACCCTCCCAGTGATCACTTTTGTGATCCATTTATTCAAGAGACAAATGGGTATGTATTGCTTAATATTTGTAGCTTCTTTAACTTTTGGTAACAGAATTATTGTTCCAAAGTTAATTCTATAAAGTTGTAGCTTCCCATCATTGAAATCCCTAAAAATATCCATGATATCAGATTTGATTATATGCCAGGTGGCTTGATAAATTCTATAGGTAATTTGTCATGGATTGGTACTTTATTCGTTTCCTTACTAAAAAGTG
This sequence comes from Tuctoria greenei, assembly GCA_036927565.1. Lineage (NCBI taxonomy): Eukaryota > Viridiplantae > Streptophyta > Magnoliopsida > Poales > Poaceae > Tuctoria > Tuctoria greenei. The sequence continues at coordinate 126,220,950 of JAYESD010000006.1, forward strand.
CTCTTTTAATTTCCTCCTCCTCAAACTCTCTAGTTAACCAAACATTTTCCTCTTGTCCAATCATTTCGATTGTTCCCAGAAATCAGGGCAAAGATCAAAAGCATTACCCCTTGCCTTGCCAAACAGATCCTTATAATAAGCAGTAGCATGCTTTAAAAGATTCTCATTACCCTGAATTCCACTATCATTATCATTTAAATAGAAAATTGTGTTCTTACTGTTGTTCCCATTTGCAATTCTGTGGAAATAAGATGTGTTTGAGTCCCCTTTTAATAACCAGTTATGTTGGCTTCTCTTCAAGCAATAAAGTTTCTCTATCTCATATATCTCAATTAATTTGGAGTGCATCTTATACTTTTGCACAATCTCTTCTTTAGACAGAGATGAGTTTTCTTCCTTATCATCCAATTCTTTATTTTGAATTCAATATCTTTTTTTTCTTATTTTATCAAGATCCTAAAGAGATTATAATTCCATCCTTTAAGGTACTTCTTTATATTTTTACATTTAATTAAGCATTTTCCCAAGGGGTTCTTGGCTTTAACATTTGTATTCCAATTCTTTGTATAATATCCAAGAATTTTTTGTTTTTCAACCAAAAAACAGCTCAAAATGAAATGAAATACCTTTCTTTCTATCCACCTGTTTATCATGTAATATCAAAGGATTGTGGTCCGAGTATTCCCTTAGTTTTTTATATAGAATTGAATTGGGATACATATTTTCCCAATCTGTAGATACTAAGACTCTATCAAGTCTTTCTAATGTAGGATCTTCATGGTTATTAGACCAAGTATAGCATCCACTAATCATTGCCATCTCCTTAAGGTCATAAACCTCAATAATAGCATTAAACAGGTCAGAAAATCTATTTGTGCAGAATCTTTTGTTTTTATCTTCTACACCTCTAAGCACATTAAAGTTCCCACCCAACATATAAGGTTCTTGCATCAGATTACAAAAAGCAGATAACTCAGTCAGGAACTCCTCCCTTTTACTATCATTGGGAGCACCATAAACATTAACTAAGTTCCAACTTTTGTCATTTTCCTTGTCCAGAATGTAAACTTGTAATAGATATTCACCAGTTTTCCACCTAGTAATCTCAAATCTATCTTTTTTTTACCCCAGTTAACAGTCCACCAGACATACCCTGAGAGGGTATGTCTATCCATGTATATTTTCTAAATCTGTCCAACTTCCTCAAAAATCCATCTGATAATTCTCTAATTTTGGACTCTTGAAGACAAATGAAGTCAAAATCATTTTCTTTAATTAGATCATTCATGTAACTAATTTTACTCTTCCTTCTAATCCCTGTACAATTCCAAAATAAACCTTCCATAGTAAACTATTTTTTGTTTTTTGAATATGTGTTTATTAGATTCCCTTTGAATCTATATATTGAAGGTGTACTCCTTGAACTTCTTCTGGGAACACCCTTCTTCCTTTTTTGATCATTCATTGATTTCATCATATTTCTGTCCTCTTTTTTTTTCTTTTTCAATTTGTATTTCTATTTTGGTCCATTCCAACAACAGCTGTTCATTTCTATCATCTTTATGATTAATTTCTATTTCTGGAGTGTCCTTCCTACCATCTTTTGACCTTTTATTTTTTTCAGCTAGAACTAATCTAGCTTTTTCTAAGTCTTTCATAGTGCTAACATCATCAAAATCATAATCACAAATTCATACTCCCATTTTTTTTTGCTAGGTCAGCAATTTGATTCATAGATAATTCAGTAAAAGATGCAGGGTCAACAGTATTACCTTTTGAGACACCCTGAGTTTTGTCAATATCCTCAATTTCCTATATTTTCATCATAATCTTGGACTGTAGCCTCTCACTTTGTCTTGTCAGTTGAATCACCTGGTCATCGGAAATATTAAACTTCACAGATGGTTTCATTCTCTGTGTTTCCCTATTTTCCATGCTTCTTCCCTTTTGTGACAAACCAGCAAATTCACATCTTACCGTTGTAGATTGAATTTTCTGTTTGTAAGGAACTATCATTTTCATTTCCATCTCTTTCAGTTCATCTCCAAGAAGATCATCCTCATCTGCATTCCACTCTGCACACATCATATCATCTCCAGGTGTCTTCCTTTTCATGACACCCGCAGACCAAATTTTGTTTATTGAACTAGCCTCCCTTGTAGTCTGATCACACCTGGGCCCTTCCATATGCTTAGAATTTTGTACAGAATTATCAGGTATATATCCCTGATCAGAATTCTATTTAGGAATATACTCCTTATCGGTATCCATGGACAGATTCTTGATTCCAATGTTATCCAACTGTAACTTTTCCTGTTCTAAGACCTCCCTTTGGAACCAAAAATCATAAAAGTAAGGATCTATGTTTCTTTCCAGACATTCAGGCATTTTAGTAACATCCCTACAAGCAATTTTAATTCTCACCCATTCTTCAGATTTCATCGTACCTTCATCAATCCCAACAGTTTGTCCAGCAAGGGAACCTATATAAGCTAGAGTTTCCTTGTTCCTATTTTCACAAGGGATGCCCTTCACTCGGAACCATGCAGATTGCAACTTGCCTTTGGGCTTCACAGATGGTGACCATGGCTTAATGGTAATCTAAGCACCAGATGCAAGAATCAATTTAAAATTACCCCAGTCTTCAGTCATCTTGCCTTCTGGAAATTTCATCTTGAAGTGAGATTCATCAACCTGCTGAGCTACCCAAATCCAATCACTTGATGCAGCACTGTTCTTAAATTACTCTTCTACATCTTTGGAACTGGCTTGTCCACTTATCACAGAGATTAGAGCAATGTTCTCATTGACCATAGTTTTGACTTCAGATTTAATGTTTGGAATGCTGAAAAAACTCTGGCCCTCCACTTGCACAGCACAAAGAGAGACAGTATAGTCCTGCAATAGCTTTGTATAATAGAAATTTGCCTCATGTCCAACTTTACCACACATAGTACAGTACTTAGAATCTCGAAAAGCATTTATCTTATGTGCTGAGCTACCACAGTTGTAACATGTCACCTCAGACACTAGCTTAGTCTCACCCTTCTGATCCTAATTGAATAGTCCTTCCATAGGTGCCTTGCCCTTGCCTTGTATAACACCCTGATCTCTCATTTCCACCTTCTGCACAGATTTGGGGACATCACCAACTTCCACCACATTCTGATCCCCTTCCCCTTCTTTCTGAACACCAGTGTTAGCACATCCACTAGCAACATCCTCAGATTTACCACTTTTCACCTGATTCGATTCCTTCTATCCCAATTCCTCCAATCAGCACCCCTGTCCCATGAGTTGCCTGTCCACTGATGCTGCTGGAACTTCACCCTTCCCCTACCTCGCGGCCAGCCACCACCACCTCTCCGACCCCTCCAACCAGCACCTTGAAAATCCATCCCACTACCACCCCTAGCACCTCTCCAACCTCTACCGCCAGATCCATCACCATGGACACCTCGAGCACCACCTCTAGCAGTAGAGAAATCATGGCCCCTCACAGCAAAACCTAAATCCGCCATCTTTTTATCCTAGAACTAGCACCCCCAAGAGACTTATCAGAATCCTTTCGACCCTTGAATGCTTGTCTAGCCTCGTCGTCATCTTTACTTAACACCATGATCACCGGTGCCGCTCTAAATCTGAGGACCTCCGTGAAGGACCGACTGTGTCCCCAGAAGTGATAGAAGAATTTTCTGAAAGAGGCCTTGTAAGATACTGGTGGCGCCCTCCCACTAGAACGAAGCAACCATAAAGATCGATCTCCCTCATCCTTTTCATAATTCCCAAACTACCCATACAGATTGCCGCCTCCCAGCCTCACTTCACGAGGGCAAGATTGTCCATCACCTCGAATTCTCAATGTTTTGTTCCCTCCCCCCTTCGAATTCTGAGATTTACCCAGGTCCTCCGTCATCACCACATTCTTGTCGAAACCCCATTCGTCCGAATTATCCACTAGTGTAACCATGATACCTGCAAAATCGATTAGCAACTAAGACAACAAAAGACGATCCACCAATTCTCACCGATCCAACAGGAGGAGGGATCCAGAGGAGAAGAAAATGCCCTTTTCCGCCCTTTTCATCGATCGAACGGAAGAGCGATGCACGTTCTTCTCGCGAATGCACAAGACAGCGATCTTTCCCTTCACTTCTTGCCTTGTCCAGTGATCAATCAATCAATCAATCGACACACATGCTGCTGGCGGCGGTGAATGCAGGCGTTGCTGGCGGTGGTGCCTGGACACGGCCACGTCTGGGCGTGTTGCGGCTACTGCGAATCGGTAGTTGCGGTGCTCGCTCATGAGGGAGTTCGATGCGCTCACTCGTGAGGGAGTTCAAACTCCTCAAAATTTGGCTCAAAGATTGTTCGTCTCTACTTAATTATAAATTATTGAGACTATGATAATGTACATTGGTAACATGGTAATGGGTTATCTAAGCAAGCAAGGTATGTGGATGGGTTGGATGTTATGGTGGTTTGCTTGCCTTGGATCTAAGGACCAATTCATGTTAGAATAAGCCAAGACTATAGTGCCACCACGAGGCCAAGTATGGGTGTGGCATAGTTGATTAATTAGGGTTTTGCTAGTATTACGCAGATCATTCGGCGCACCGGTGAAAGGGAGTCATATTGGGTTTGGATTTGTGGTGGGACTCCCTGGGATCCGAATGGCAAAAGAGGGGGTCCTTGGTTGAAGATGTGCTCGGTTAGAGGCATCACCACCGGTGAACCCTCAGTGGGTCTGTACATGCTAGTACTCCCTTTGTAAAGGCTATTTTGTGATCTCTTGGGCACACACCAACTGAAGTGTGAGACGGCATAATAGAGGCTCTAGTCACCGAAAGGTGGTAAAATCACGAACACGTGAGTAAAGTGGTACAACCTCTGTAGAGTGTTAAAAACTATCATGATAGTCGTGCTCCTGGTTAAGAGCACCTGGATGACCTACATGATTAGAAGGAACTTGGAATTTGGGACGGTTGGTTATGGTTATGGTTATAAATTGAGTTATGATAAATGGACATAGATGATGGTGATGGTAATAATTTGGTATATGGATGGATTATTAATTATGGTTTCGTATTGTGCTAATTATGTTGGATATGATGGGATTACTTCACATAGACATAGTATAATGCTTTTCTACATGTTTTAATGTACTTTTTAGCACATAGCCTTTATTAATGTCGTCATTTGTATCAGCTACATGTCATACTTTCCACACTTGCTGAGTACGACATGTACTCACCCTAGCAATTCCCCCACCAACAGTTGCAGGTCAGGATTGGGAGTATCACGATGTTAATAAGGAGATCTAGGTTGTGTCCTTCCGTCAGCTTTGCCGGTGGTGTTGCTTGGAGCTGCGTTGTACCCTATGCTTATTTGCTTAGTTTGCTTAGTTGCTTTATTAGATTATTTCTGCTACAGTAGTATTATCATTAATGATCATTAGAGTTGAAATTTGAGGATTACTTTAACAATGTATGAAAGGTACTTATTTTAACTTGTGTTGTGGTAATTATCTGTTTATCATTTGTGAATGACTTGTGTATGTGTGTTCAACATCCTGGGCACACATATACTGCACTTGGTTCATTTTTCGGAACCGGGTGTCACAAATTGGTATCAACACAGGTTGACCATAGGACACAACCTAGATAGAATGGACACTTTAGAGCACATAGGAGCACTCAGGAATTGATGTGTTTTTTCTTGGTGTGTTGATTGCTATGTACTGTTGCTTGTGTGCTTAGTAGAGGAATTTGGGATGCTTTAGCATTGCCATGTCCATATAGGCCAATATAGTTAGTTGTTTAGTTTCATATCCCATGATGCATATAGTTTGGGTTGTTTTCTAAATTATTATCTATTGCTTTTCTTCAGATAGTGAGGACTTACAACCAGAGGGATGCTAATGATGTGGAGGAGGGCAATGGAGCACCTCAAAACAACCAGGGACCTGCCCATGGAGCTATCAACCTTGAGCAGCTATTGGCCATGCAAAACCAGCTCATGCAGAGCTCGATACAGGTTATGGGACAATTGCAGGCTGGCAACAACAATAATTAGCCCCAAATGCCTCCACCGCCCCCCATACAACCTCATAATAGGTTGGTAGAGTTCATGAGGACTAGGCCACCAACTTTTGCTCAAGCCACCGACCCTATGGACGCCGATGATTGGCTCAAGTCTGTGGAGAAGAAGCTAGCTATTGTACAATGCAGTGACTGGGAGAAGGTTCTATTTGTTTCCCATCAACTAGTTGGAGCAACTGTGGATCGTTGGGATTTGCTATGCAATGCTCATGAGAACCATGAGAGGATTTCTTGGGCTGAATTCAAGGAGATCTTCCATTCTCATTATGTGCCGGAAGGTGTTATGATCCTAAAGAGACAAGAATTTGAGAACTTGAGGCAAGGAAGGTTAGGTGTGAGTGAATATCTCAATAAGTTCACTCAACTTTCAAGGTACGCCCCTAAAGATGTCAGCTGGGATAGCTGAAAGCAATACTTGTTCATGAGAGGCTTGAACAATGACATCCAGGTACAATTGCTCAACTGTGACTATGCCAACTTCCAGAAGCTTGTGGACAAAACAACTGTGGTTGAGAACAAGGCCTGTGAGATGGAGCTAGAAACTAAGAGGAAGGCACCATATCAAGGACAATAACAAGGAAGCTATGTGCGCCCTCGCTTTGCACCGCCCAATACGACATATTACAACACCTCTGCGCCTGCTCAACACCCTGGTTATCAACCTCGTCCAGCTCAGCCTCAGTTTGTGCAGCAGCGCCCCGTCATGCAAGCACCTAGGCCTCCAATGTCTCAAGTGCCTCATGCCAGCTTTCCTGCAAACGCCCAAAATCAAGCTCGTCCAAATAATTCTGGTGCATCAATGAAGTGCTATACTTGTGGTGAAGCAGGACATTTTTCTCTTCAATATCTTAAGTCAGACATTGGTCAATGAAGCAATGCTCCAAGACAGAACCCAAGACCGAATGGAGGAGCGCCACAAGGCAACCGTGGACAGCAGAATTTTGCTCGTGGCAATGTGAACCATGTCTCTACAGAGGAAGCACAACAAGCAGATGGCGTGGTCATTGGTATGTTTCTCACAAACTCTAGCCCAGCGACTATTTTACTTGATTCTGGAGCATCATTTATTCATTGCATTGAAGTATGTTTCCATGTATAGTTTTCCTATCTCTCATATGAAGTATACGTTATTGGTTAAATCTCCTGGAGGAGAGATGAGAATGAATATAATATGTCCAAAAGTAATCTTTAGAATAAGGGGGGTAGACTTCTTGGCCAACCTCATTGTTTTGGATTCTCAATAATTGGACATAATACTTGGTATAGATTGGTTGAGGGAGCACAATGGAGTCATTGAATGTGCCACAAAGACGGTGAAGTTGACCAATGAGGAGGGGATCAGCATTGATGTTGAAACAACTCAACATGCACTGAAGCAATTGGAGCTGAACCACAGGGATGATGCTGCAATTGAGGAGATTCTAGTGGTGTGTGAATTCTTGGATGTGTTTCCGGATGAGTTGCTAGGTATGCCACCTGATCGAGACATAGAATTTGTTATTGAGTTAGTACTTGGAACTGCACCTATAGCAAAGAGGCCATATAGGATGCCTCCTAAGAGTTTAGCAGAGCTCAAGAAGAAAATTTAAGAGCAACTAGAGAAGGGCTTTATTCGCCCAAGCTCTTCACCTTGGGGAGCGCCCGTACTTTTTGTGGACAAGAAGGATGAATCCCGAAGGATGTGTGTGGATTATCGAGCTCTCAACGAGGTGACGATCAAGAACAAGTATACTTTGCCCCGCATAGAGGATTTGTTCGATCAGATGAAGGGTGCTTGTGTTTTCTCCAAGAATGATTTGAGGTCAGGATACTTCCAAACAAAGATAAGACCGTCAGATATAACCAAAACAGCTTTTCGAACACGGTATGGATCTTATGAATATACAGTTATGTCCTTTGGATGGAAAAACGCACCTGCCTATTTTATGTACCTCATGAATAATGTCTTCATGGAGTACCTGGACATGTTCGTTGTGGTGTTCATTGATGACATTATGATCTACTCGAGAAGCAGGGAAGAACACGACGAGCAGGCTCACGTTGCAGAAATTGAGGGAGCATCAATTGTACGCCAAATTTAGCAAGTGCCAGTTTTTGTTAAGGGAAGTGTCCTTTTTGGGTCATATCATCTTAGGAGGAGGAGTATCGGTTGACCTGGGAAAGGTGAGGGGCGTGTTGAAAAGGGAACCGCCACATATTGTAAAGGAAATTAGAAGTTTTCTTGGGATGGCTGGATATTACCGTCGATTCATCAAAGACTTCTCCAAGATTGCAAAGCCCATGACTGAGTCTTTAATGAAAGGGGGGCTTTCCAATGGGCTCAAGCTTTTCAAGACAATTTTAAGTGTTGAAGAAAAGGTTAACCACCGCGTCTGTGTTAGTTTTGCCAGATGTGAGCATATATTTTGATATCTACTGCGACGCATCAAGACAAGGACTTGAATGTGTGCTCATGTAAGAAGGTCAAGTGGTAGCCTATGCATCGAGGCAATTGAAGAAACATGAGCAAAATTATCCTACACATGATCTTGAACTTGCAGCCGTAGTGCATGCTTTTAAGATATGGAGGCACTACATTCTTGGTCACATGTGTGAGGTTTATACAGATCATAAGAGTCTCAAGTACATATTCACTCAAATGGATCTAAATTTAAGGCAACAAAGATGGTTGGAGTTCATCAAGGATTATGATGTGGGAATCAATTATCACCCGGGAAAGGCTAATGTAGTGGCTGATGCTTTGAGTCGGAAAGGAGTAAGTCATCAGCTCACGGTTCGAGAATTGCCATCTGAGTTATATAAGGAGATTGAATGGTTGAATCTTGGATTTGTAAATGAGATGGGGATAATGAAGTTAAAACTGACCTTAGAGCAAGAAATTTTAGAAGGTCAGATCAAGGATGAGGAAATTCAAGAAATCAATGAAAGGACCCAAGAGGGGAGAGAATTCATATTCGATGAGGATGACCATGGTACCTTAAGGCATGGAAAAAGGATTGTCGTTCCTAATGTTATGAAGGCTCGGGAAACGATACTGAAAGAGGCACATGGCTCACCTTACTCAATTCATCTCGGTTGTACTATGATGTACAAAGACTTGAAGATGTAATATTGCTGGGCCAACATGAAAAAGGACATAGCTGAACATGAAAAACTACATGAAGCTATGGGGACGAGGTTGAACTTCAGCTCAGCATATCATCCGCAAACCGATGGACAAACCGAGAGGACAATTTAGATTTTGGAGAATATGTTAAGAGCTTGTGCTTTGAATCATGGAAGAAGTTGGGACAAAAGCTTGTCATATGCAGAATTTTCATATGACAATAGTTACCAAGCAAGCTTGAAGATGTCACCTTTCGAAGACTATATGGGAGGAAGTGTAGGACACCTTTGTCTGTAATGAGACAGGAGAAAATCAAGTGTTTGGACCTGTCATGCTACAAGAAGCCGAGAAACAAGTTTAGATTATTCATGAATTTGAAAGTTGCTCAATCAAGACGAAAGGGATATTTGGCCAATAATAGAAGAAAACTATCCTTTCAAGTGGGAGACTTTGTTTACTTCAAAGTGTCACCAATGACAGGTCATAAGAGGTTTAATATTAGAGGTAAACTAGCACCTCGATACACTGGTCCATTCAATATTTTGGACAAAAGATGAGAAGTAGCATATAAGTTGGAGATGCCACCTCATCTTATAGATTTACATGATGTGTTTCTTGTTTCCCAGCTCAAGAAGTGTTTCAAGATACCAGGAGAACAAGTGCCAATGGAAGAGTTGGAACAAGAGGCAGATTTGACGTATGCCGAGCAACTGGACAAAATCTTGGAAACCAAGGAGAGGGTCACAAGAAACAAGATTGTTAGATGGTGTAAAGTTCAATGGAAGCATCACACAGAGTCAGAGGCAACTTGAGTTCTAGAAGATGAACTCAAGAAGAGTTTTAAGGGGGTAGGTTGTAGCACCCCCATTTTCATCCATCATGCATTACATACATTCTTATACATGTTTAGCATTAAGAAACATAACAAAATAAGTTTAAAATGAATTAGAAGCAAAATCGAACTTAGAAGTTCTAAGAAGTGCGGACTTGTCCGTTGTTGGTGCCGACTAGTTCGATTTCTCTCTGACATCTCTTCGGACATGTCTGTTTTTGTTGCAGACTAGTCCGTTTTTCTCTCTGTACCGATTCTGGACTTGTCCGGTCTATTGCGGATTAGTCTAGTTATCCCATCCTTGAAAATTTTGCTAAAATTGTGGACTTGTCCGGAGTTGTTTGTTTTCTGCTAGACTTGTCCGTTTTGCCCTATAACTAAGTTTGGACTTGTCCAATTTAGTCCAGACATGTCCGTTTTCGTCTCTGCCTAATATCGGACTAGTCCGGCCTAGTGCGGACTTGTTCGGTGATCGCAATTTCGAGTTGACCTTTTCCACCACGACTTATTTTTGGGTTTTTACCTTAAGTGGGCACAAGGACATCGTGTCTAACCTTTTTGGAGCTCATGTGGGACCCCACACCAGCCTCCACCCACCCCAAACTCGAAATCCATGAAACCCTACACCTCCACCCCTATATAAACAACCCAACACCCCACCCTTTTACCTCTTTGCCTCAATTGAAAGACCACCAAACGCTATTTCGTGGGAGCTGCCACTAAGGGGAGATCCAACAGAAAGGAGAGGAAGGAGATCACGAGGAAGGGCAAAGCAATCATGATCTTCATCGACTTTACGTTCTTCATCTTCAATTCACCCTCAACTCTTTATCATCAACCCTAGATCGTCAAGATCCAAGTGTTGCCTCTGAACTCTTGATCCTTGGAGTTCTAAACACGTGGTACACCTTCTACTTCCTCTTTCCCACGTGAATTCAACCCCAATTCTCCAAATTCTCATAGATCAAGAAAACCCTAACTCGCTGGTTTTGCGTAGGGCGGACTAGTCCAACCCCTAGCGGACTTGTCCGGCCTCTAGATTCGTTTAATGATCAATTAATTTCAAATTGATGTAAATTAACTTGAAACTTGTATAAACTTGATAAGAACCATTGTAATTGATTAGTAAACATTAAAGCAACTCACTAACAAGTTTCACTTTGCATTTGCATTAACCATGCATGTCATGTCATATTGAGTAACATATGAGCATATATTGATTGTAATTATTGTTTTGTATGTTCGTTGCGCGGAATAGAAGGTGCTATGCTAGAGGGTGCTGCAGAGGATCTTTAGTACCAGAACTTTGAAGCTTTTGACCCTAACCAAGCTCAAGATCAAGGCAAGTGTCCTTGAACATATTGATCCTGTTTTTAAATGTTTTGTTTGCAAAACTGCATGCCTGTGTCAAATGATGGGAAACCCATTGATAGGTGTTTACTAGACTTGCTTGACCATCCTTGTCGCTTGAGATACATAGTAGAGAGTCGGGAAGGGCTTTTTACCTTTTTGGCTTTGCTCAAATTATTTGGGATGGGAAAAACAACCAAGTTACTTAATTATAAGTTATTGAGACTATGGATAATTTACATTGGTAACATGGTAACGGGTGATCTAAACAAGCAAGGTATGTGGATGCGTTGGATGTTATGGTGGTTTGCTTGCCTTGGATCTAAGGCCAATTCACACGAGAATAAGCAAGGACTACAGTTCCACCACGAGGCAAAGTATGGGTGCGGCATAGCTGATTAATTTGGGTTTTGCTAGTATTGCGTGGATCATTTGGTGCACTGGAGAATGGGAGTCAGATTGGGTTTGGATTTGTGGCGGGACTCCCTGGGATCCAAATGGCACAAGAGGGGGCCCTTGGCTGAAGAATGCTCAGTTGGAGGCATCGCCACCGGTGAAACCTCAGTGGGTCCGTACATGCTAGTAGTGCCTTTGTAAAGGCTATTTTGTGATCTCTTGGCCATACACCAACGGAAGTGTAAGACGGCATAATAGAGGTTCTACTCACCAAATGGTGATAAAATTACAAACACGTGGGTAATGTGGTACAACCTCTGCAAAGTGTTACAAAACTATCATGATAGCCGTGCTCCCGGTTAAGAGCACCTGGATGACCTACATGATTAGAAGGAACTTGGAATTTGGGATGGTTGGTTATGGTTTTGGTTATGGATTCAGTTATGATAAATGGGCAGGGATGATGGTGATAGTAATAAATTGGTATATGGATGGATTATTAATTATTGTTTTGTATTATGCTAATGATGTGGGATATGATGGGATTACTTCACATAGACATAGTATAATGCTTTTCTACATGTTCTAATGTTCTTTTCAGCACTTAGCCTTTATTATTGTTATGATTTGTATTAGATACTTGTCATACTTTCCACACATGCTGAGTACGACTTGTACTCATCCTTGCGATTCCCCCACCAACAGTTGCAGGTCAGGATTGGGAGTATCACGACGTTCGTGAGGAGTTCTAGGCTGTCTGCTGCCGTCAGCTTTGCCCGTGGTGTTGCTTGGAGCTGCGCTATAACCTATGCTTATTTGCTTAGTTTGCTTTATTAGATTATTTCTGCTGCAGTAGTATTATCATTAATGATTATTAGAGTTGTAATTTGATGATTACTTTAATAATGTAAGAAAAGTACTTATTTTAACTAGTGTTGTGGTAATTATCTGTTTATTATTTGTGCACTTGTGTATGTGTGTTGAACATCCTGGGCACACATATGTTGCATTTGGTTCATTTTTCGGAATTGGGTGTCACAACATCTAAATCCAGAGCAGATGGATCTGTCTCCAATTCCAGAGCTATCATTGCTTCCAGTTGTAGAGAAGCAGCAGAAGTCTTTAATTTGAGAGCAATTGCCTCTAGTTACGGAGAAGCCGCATCTATCTCCAACTGTAGAGCTGTTGTAGAAGTCTCCACTTGAAGAGAAGCTGCGCCGGTCTCCACCTCGCACTCGGAGTGCCATGTTCCCTACACCTGATGTGCCACCGGCAAAGCTGATGAAGTATGTACGTGCCACGAACAAGAGTCTGCTGCAGCAGCGATTATCACCAAAGGAAGCTTGCAAGAAACTAATGAAAGAGTCAGAACCTAACCCGAGGGCGCCGAAAGCTATGACGCATGCAAAACCCAAAGTATGAAAGAGGAAAGCCGATGTTAACTGCGTCCGCACTCAAACAATTTGGTAAACCTTGTGTTCAAATTCATCAATACTACATGGAAAATTACAAAAAGTTTGCAACCATACTAGTGGCATTGAAGGATAAACATTTCTCTCGGGTGATGGTGCTTTTGTCATAGAATGGCCCGATCTCTACGACCTTTTCAACCTCAACACGTTGGATGTCTCTCTAATACGCTACATCGTATTGTAAGTCCTCAAAAACTAGGTTCTTCAATACATATACTCAATACAAGTGTTATATGTGAAAATTTTGGCATTTTGCAGTAGAATTAACAAAAAATTCCTAAATAAATTTTGTTAGAACCAGCATGAAGAATACTGTCCAGTGGTGCACTTGGATTTGTATGAAAAGCCATACAAATTTCTACAAAATTCAGATAATAAAAATGCTTAAAGAATTCATTCCTACAATTCTGTTTATTGGAAAATTCCCAATTTTGGTCAGAACCATATAGTTGATACATGAGATCTCCAGTAAAAATTTCATGTTATTTGGAATTAAAATACTAGGTTGATCTATGTTCCAAACCTCTATGTAGCTATAAATTGAGAAAAATGGAAAAATCAATTTCCAGAAATTTACCCAAACTTTAAAAATCAGTTTCTTCCTGTAGAAAGCTCAGAAAATTGTGAAACAAATTTTCCTAGAACCAGTGAGACCACCTCTACATGATACAACCCTTGGTAGCCATAATACAACTCCAAAATTTCAACCAAAATTTAAGGAAGCTTATTTCTTACCATAATTGTTAAGAATAACATACATCCTTTATCATCTCCTGTTATTTGCAAGAGTCTTCCCCCATAATATCTAGTATACACTAGAAAAATCCCAAAGTCAATTAAGATAATTGTCTTATTGTATCTTAATATACACACCCCACCTTAAGCATATTAATTATTCACGAAATTATTTATACCTAGTATATGCATATCATGTAGTAGCTGAAGTCGAGGAGCAGCCGAAAGCCTTGGAGGTCCAGCTGCCAGACACTAACATAGACTCAAACTCGCATTCAGGCAAGCCCCGGTTTGCATTTAAGTTCGTTACAATATTTTGCAGTTTTCATTCACCTTACGTCTTAAGATGATTGTGCATTACGTTTAAGGTGTTTGACATCAACTTGCATGGCCCACAAATCCTATGGGGTCTTGGGTTGGTCTACAGCCCATTGAGTTGACACTGCTATGCTTATGGTCATAGGAATTCGGTAGAAGTTGAGTAGTTGGAATCTACTCGCGAGATAGGAATTTTATCACACGGGAGATTCTAGAATAAGAAAATGGTTTATGAATATGAAATTGAGACCGGGCAAGTGATAGGATGCAGTGAGACGTGGTCTCATGTGCGTAGCCCTGCTTGTGTCAATTGAGGACTGTTTCGTGTGCGGTCCTGCTGGACAAGCTTGAATTGTACTGACGACATACTGGAGGAATGGGCTTCAGTAAACTGACGTAGCTTGATACTGGTTTATCGAGGCATTCCGTTCCGTTTTATAGCATGGGTTGAGGGCAGCAAGGTGTAAATCAGCTGGTGGGCACGTCAGAGTGCGGCCCACGCAGTGACCTCGTGCTCATGACAGATCGACCGGTTCGACATTCGAGTGTTTAGTGAAAGGTAGCCATATACGACTAGTACTGAATTGTTATGTAGGTACTGCTGAAAGTACTCGCTGGCATTTTCGAAAGTGCGTATGTGTCGTGTTGTTCCGGGTATGTCCTGATTGCAATCACCGTCCCTCGCGGTAATAGAGTACCACTTGTTCACTGTGCTATGACGTAGTAAATACTAAAGAAGTCAGACGAATACGATATATTGGGTTACAATTCCTTGAACAACCTTGTTTGGCATAGAGATAGTACAATTAAAAGTTTACAGTTTCCCCATACTTTAGCTGTAATAGCATTGTGTGCCTTGTGCACGTCATATCATCGGCAAGGCATTTCTTGTTTGATTGTGGAGTCTATGATGTGCCATGCCTGAGAAATGTCTTGTGCTAAATAAAACATGACTATAAGGATCCACTTGTAGGCGAGTCCTTATGCTTTACTTACCTATGTTTAGTACTCATCCTTGATATGTCTAGTGAGACGGGTTAGTCTTGCTGAGCCTTATGCTCACGTTTGCAGTTAACCAGATTTTGCAGATTATACGACTGATGACGGGTTTAATGACGAGGCTGCACCCCCTCCAGGGTTTATAGCCGAGTGGGAACCCTGCACGCTGCCGTGAATTGTTTGTTGCTAGTGCAAAGTATCCAGGGCATGGATGACTTTGCTTTTGCATAGCTAGTGCTGGGAGCGTAGCTATGATGTATAGTTCTCTTTCCATCCGCTAGTATTTTTTTTAAACTTCCGCTGTGCTTGTCAATAAATACTTGGTGTTGTAAATTTGTTCTCGTTCTATTCTTGTGTACTGTTGAGTGTCGCATCGCACAACACCACCCAATGAGATCCTTGGCAGTCGGGATTTCGGTCCCCACAGGCATGGTATCAGAGCATCATTGGGAACAGTGTACTTGAAAAGAACATATTTTCAAAAATTAGGATTTGAGTGAGGAATTAGCTATATGCCCTTATAAGGAGTATTACTAGTAGAAGATATACAGGTGGTAAACTAACTTATATGTTACTAATTCTGTAACGACACTCCGACGTCACGTAAGACGTAAGGTACACTGCCGTATGCAGATCAATTGCGGTAAGCTCACCATCCGAGAGGTGGCATAGAAGTTTTCCGTGGCTTAGCACGGAAATGTCAATAGGAGTCTCTGAAAATTTCTATGTTTCTGAGAACCTATGACACGCGGTACCCCAGCGTGCTACAAAGTTAGAGGGAGCCCCCGTCGGGTGGTGCATAACCCGATAGTATGCCTCTCAATAATTATTTATATTCTAAGGGAGCATGCGAAACATGTATGCCCGAGCGTGTATAAGCCGGTTCGTATGGGAGTCTTTGCGGTACAGACGTATTTACAGCCATGTAACTCGAGACATGACCTTGCTCGAGGGCGACTCACACCAGAGTCATATGCATTTATTTTCATATGTATTATTGTGACTACCTATTGTGTTTCCCTGTGCCACCCTTGAGGCGTGAAGGTGTGAAAGGGGATTGTTTTCTTTTGCAGCATTGACTATGGTAGCAACACGTGTAGCACACGTTTGCGAAGTGAACGATACTAGGACCACCTATAAACGTACCCGGAAATAACCGGTTAGAGTTTTCTTTGGTGAGGCACGTAGTACCGTCAGTATCAACTTTGATACTTGACCATCCCCAACAACGACAAAAATTGGATGCATTGTATTTTGGAAAGTCCGACTATCAGGTGCTGGTAGGTTTGGACTCCGTAAAGATAAAAATTCGATTCAACATGGGTGAGCACCAAGATTCTTGATTTCTGGCCAATGTTTGCTCAACTTCGCCAGGTTGCAATCTTGGTTAGTTAGAAATAAACATAGGGGTATGATATATGGATGAAAAGTTCTCGAAATCCTATACAACTTTTCTGTTGACCATCAAGGCAGGAAAGCTTGAAAATCTATTGAAGTTTGGAGTATGCTTAAACTACTTCAGATAACCCTACCGATGTACCAGTCTCAGTAATTTTTCTACAACTCACTGTAGAAAGTCTTCTGCCTTATTATAATATATATCTGAAAAGGAGAGAAGTTAATCTACAGTTTTCTTATTCAGAGTTACTCTTTATTCGAATTTGAAGCAATTCAAATTTCGAGCTCAAAACATTGAACTGCAGGGATGCTGTTGAACGACAGTCAGTTCATCTGTTAAGTTTAGGTAGCTTTAGCTTTTCATCCAGAATAGTGACATGGTCATATATATACATTTCTGGAAATATTAGCAAGTCCTCTATCAACTTTGTGTTGTACTCGTGGCCTAAATCTTGGTATAGCCGTGTTAAATTCCTATGGTTGCAAACTTGGTTCTGGCAGATCAGAACTTGAACAGTTGGCACCTAGTTTAGAATTAGCACACTATACCTATGTAAGAAGTGTTTCATAGCCAAGATCTTTTACCAATGGATTGTTAACTTGATGTTATACAATGTTTATCTTGTCATTACATCAAAATATTGTCATGATATACCTGTATAGATTGTGGAAATCACCACATATACTGGGGAGGTTCTGCCAAAATTTCCAGAAAATATGGGTCAACTTAAAACCTGTATAGATTCTAATCCCAGCTCACCTGGATATGTATGAGTACAATATGGAAAGGTTGTAAAGTGTACTACAACTTTTGTATTCAATCCCACACCTTGTTCTCAAGTTTCCTGTATAAAAATTTTGAATTTATACAGGAAGGTCAGCTGGAACAGACTGGGATTACTACTCCAGTTTTAAATTTTCATAAACTGTTGAGAGTTGGAAACCTTCTCATTGTTCCAGTATCTTTTTCACAGATGGCTGATTCTATGGTATACTTACCAAACAGATGGGTGTTCACGAAGTGTACGCTTTTGAAGGGTTTTCCGGATTTGTTGATTGCAATGCTTCAACGGTTCGGGTATCGTAAAATACCGGACTATTGGGGCAAGGAGATCGATGATGGAGGGGTAACGAGGTGCACCATTTATGTGGATGTTCCTGCTGCTCCATTAAATATTGGACGGGCCCCCTTTTCCATCCAAGTACATGGATTCAATTGGAAGACACGTGGTGTTATGTCCCAAGTGTGGCCATCATGAGGTTTTGCAAACTTCATTACAATGCTATGGCTGGCATTCCATTCGAGCTCTTTCTGGTCGATGGTAGAGCCGGTGACGAGTGGGCAAGTCGGATGGTTGCAGCATATGGGCATGCTGAAGAAGTACCCAAGATGATTTTAGCCTCATATGCGGCATCAGCGTGTCAGGAGAGCCTTGATCAGCATATTAGCCTGGGAAAAATTATGAGTGACCTGAAGCAGGCCTTGATTCGAGGGGATCACTTTGAAGGTGCCAACGACTCACTTAGGGCCACGGTTGCTCCCCTAAACCGCCGTTTAAACTTAAGGGAGAAGCAGTGGCACCAGGCTGTTCAGGCTCGGTCGGAAGCTCACATGAAAACGCAACACGCAGAAAGCGCGTTGGAAGCGAGTCAACTCGAGGTGCAACTATTGGATGGATAGCTGAGTGAGGTGAATCAAGAAAGGGATCAATCCAGAGGGGAAACTCAGGATTGGAAGGCTAGTTGCAAAAATGCACAGAAGGAACTGGAAGACTTGAGAATGTTTCTTGTGCAGGCTGATGTGAAATCTTTAGTTGCCGCGACATCATCTATGGTGGGTGGGGTAGCAACTCTTGCTCCCGCAACCGCACCTATGGTACCAACTTCGAATGAAGAAGAAGAAGATCCCGAGGAACTCGAGTACGTCGAGTAGGACATATTGGAGTGGGATGTGGCAGCACTTCTGCCATCACGAGGCAACATATAGTTTAATAGTTGCTCGTGTGTTTCTTTTGTGACCATGTTTGTGTCATATTAAGAATAGCAGTGGGTATGTCTAAGCTGATAAGATGTGTATGACATCTCATGGGAACCAAGTATGGTAGAGATGTATTTCCATAGTGGGAGTCCATCATTTTGAAGTACACTACTGTAAACTTGGTCATGAGATAATATATCTTGTATAAAGTTTGTACTTTATCACTATATGTGAATGTGATGCACTTATTTCCTTATCAAAAAGTCGTACTACTGATTGATAAACTAGATAAAGGAAAGAAAACATGTGTTGATTTTAAGTCATTCGGATGCAGAATGGTGCGTACTCGCTCGACACCTGAAATGGGGGGATCCAGTCGTGGTCGTGAGGATGAATCTCCAACCCTGGAGACAGCTGCAACACCGCAGCAACGAGTTCCTCCACCACCACCTCCGGAACTTCCAATGAGTCTAGCAGAGGTTCTTGCCATGGTACTTGGCTCGCGTGACGAGCAAACGGAGTTACTACAGACTCTGGTCCAGCATTCGTCCCGTCAAGGCGGGCAACCAGATGTGGGTCCACAACAACCTTCTCCGAGTTCGTACTCAGATTTCATGTCAACACACCCGCCGGTCTTCATGGAGGCCGATGAACCATTGGAGGCGGACAACTGGCTCTGCTCCATTGAAGGGAAGTTTGGTTTGCTACAAGTGACTGAACACCAGAATACCCTGTTCGCGGCCCAACAACTACAAGGGTCCGCTGGTGCATGGTGGGCGAATTACCTTGCCGCACGACCAGTCGGCTACACCGCAAGCTGGGAGGAGTTCCGGGAGGCGTTTCGCGCCTATCACCTACCTCCTGGTGTTACGAGGAAGAAGCTTCAACAGTTCTTGGAACTGAAACAAGGAGGAAGGAGTGCTTAGGAGTACTCCAAGATATTCAACCACTTGCCCCAATATGCTCAGGACCAAGTGAATACTGAGGATCGGAAGCGGGAATGATTCTATCCGGGTTCGAACCCCAAGATGAAGGACAAGCTTGCCTTGTTCAACAGCGACAGCTTCAACAACATGGTCAATGCCGCCATCGTGCGGGAGGACACTACTAGGGAGCTGTTCTCTGACAAGAAGAAAAGGAGTGCTCCGCAGGGCAGCGGAGGAGGTACTCCTCAGAAATACCGCATGGTGTATCGATCACCATCCGGCCAGAGGTGGCAGCCGCCATCGCGACCACCGATGTTTCATGGTCGCCCATTCAACAACGTCGATTTCCGCCCACAACAGCAACAGAGGATGATTCCGTGTGCACCTCTACCTCCACTGCGTGCACCGGGATTCCGTCCTCCACTCCGTACCAGTCAGACCCCGTACATGTGCTATACTTGTGGATGTACGGGACACTTTGCCAAGGACTGCCCGCAGAGCGCAGGACAGTCATCGTACCAGGGGGCAAACCAACCTCGCAACCAGCCCAAGAAGCCAACCACCAGAACCGGCAACGTCCACCACCTCGCCATCGAGGACGTTCTGGAAGGCGCACCCGTACTTATGGGTACGTTCTCTCTCTTTGGTCATCTCGTAGTCATCCTTTTTGACTCCGGTGCCTCCCAATTTTTTTAGCAAGTCTTATGTCAATCAATACCAATTGCCTATCATTTCCACAAAACCCCATATATGATTTGTTCTCCGGGAGGCAAAGTAGTAGTAGATAAGATGGTCCATAGGGTACCTCTTAATCAGGGTGGGAACATATACCCTATCTCTCTCATTATATTGGAGCATCATAAATTAGACGTCATTTTAGGAATGGCATGGTTGCAATACAATGGTGCTATCATTGACATCATTCCTCGAAGAATATATCTAAATTCTCCGGTCCACTCTCCCCAAATTCTCACTCATGAGAGTAATATCCACGTGCCTCCAACTGCTGATAACACTGAAGCCTGTAAACTCGAAGATATTCCGGTAGTATGTGAGTATCCAGACATTTTTCCTGAAGATCTTCCTGGTATGCCACCAGAAAGAGATGTCGAGTTTAAGATTGAACTTATACCGGGAATAATGCTAATCTCGAGAAGGCCGTATAAGATGGCACCTAAAGAACTGGCAGAACTGAAAGAGCAGCTAATTGAACTGTTGGACAAGGGTTTCATTCGTCCAAGTTCGTCACCTTGGGGCTGTTCTGCACTGTTCGTGGAAAAGAAGGATAAAACATTGAGACTATGTGTGGACTATCGTCCACTCAATGCTGTCACAGTCAAGAACAAACATCCACTACCCCGTATCGATATTCTGTTCGATCAGTTGGTAGGTGCTCAAGTATTTTCAAAGATGGATCTTCGCTCTGGTCATCATCAGATCAGGATTCGACCCGAGGATATACCTAAGACAGCATTCTCGACGAGGTATGGCTTATATGAGTACCTTGTCATGTCCTTCAGATTAACCAACGTGTGAAACCCCACTTTTATGGCATGTTAAGTTCATATGGGTTTTGTGATCAACTATTTTGGATCTCCAATATAATGGTACACATGAACTATGCCATCCAAAACTTATCTTGCACTCTTTGTTAGATTCTTTTATCATGGGTATTAGGCTTCACCATTATATTCTATTCACCTTTTAAGAATAAGAATTTTTGGGTAAGGATTAGTAAGCAATGCACAATGAAGCCCAAATAAGCTCTAAACCAAATATTCAAATTAAGGGCTCTAAATTTTTCCATGAGCTCCTAAATTCCTCAATAGCATGCTTACAAAGTTTCAAGATTTTAGAAACTCATCTACTATTTTTATTGAGGTGCTTGGCAAATTTGAATCAAATTCAAATCTGAATTTTTAGTTCTTCTTCAACTTCTTTAAACATAAGAATTGAGTTCACCATTGTGTTCAGAATAATTCAATTGCCATCTCCACAAAATTTCATGATTTTTGGAGTTGATCTTCTATTTTTAAATGAATTAGTAACTGAACTGTGGGGAGAATCACTGGACAGTGGGCCCCACATGTCAGCTCCCCTTTTAAACGGATCAGCTCAACCCCGACACCTCTGCACCGCCGCGCCCCCGCTCGACACCGCGCGCGCGCATGCAGCTCCAGCGAGCTGCCTGCCTGCTCGCCGCGGCCCTATAAAAGGCCGGCCGAAGCCCCCTTTAATCCTCATCCCCGATCACAGCTCCACTGCCTCGCCACAATTCTTCCGCCGCGCGCCATCGCCGCCGCTCGCCACTGCTCCGCGGCGTGCCACCGTTCCGCGCCGTTTCAAGCCTAGCTCCAAAGAGCAAAAAGGTGCGCCTGATCAAACTCTAGCTCATGGTACAAACCGTTTCCCTTATCGTTGAAGCCTGAGCAAGTTATTGTTCGTTTCCTCTACGGCCGAGGGTAGATAGCTAGCTATGATTTCATGTCAAATTCCTTTTCGGCAAGCAATCATCCTTTGCAATTACTTAGAGATAGTGTCTATAGGCCCTAGCGCTCCTGTGTGAGCAAAAACCTTTAAGGATCATCAAGCAACGGCTCTGAATTTCGAGTTTTGCTCGCCGCCGGTGAGAAAACCTCGGTTCACCGTCGAACTCATGATTCCCGGCAACTCACTCCCCTTCTGCGCCCATATCCATGAACTCCATCATCCCAGAAAGGTTTTGGAGCAATTCCCGAGTGATTTGAGCTACTCTATAGAGAGCTCTATGTTGCCCGAGCTCTCATCGCCGCCACCGCCGTCGCACGACCTTTTCCGGCGAGCTTCAAGAACCACTGACCTCACCGTCGTGCTCAGCGACCCCAAAAACCCCCAGGCGGCAAGTTTCCGCGAATCTGGTGCGTTGGATTGGCCGGCGGCGAGGCTCGCCGGAGAGCACCGCCGCGGGAACCCCGCGCGCCGCCCGCGTCGGGAGGTAGAAGACGACACGGCGGGTCCCGCGTGTCAGCGGCGGTAAATCCCGTCGGATCAGGTGTGGCCACGGGATTTGCTGTGGCTACGCGGTGGAATCTGTGGCCCCCGTGTGGTTTAAATACTATTGGTTCATTTTAAAACAGTGGGGCCCACGAGTTAAATCAAATTAGGAAATTATTCCAGAATAGGCTCCAACTTAGAAAATCCATAACTTTCTGTAGGATACTCCAAAATTCTTCAAACAAATTTTGTTCGAAAGCTCTCGAGCTCTAGTTTCTGTCAATACCAATTAGGTTCTGTGAAACTCAGAGTTAAATTCTGTAGAAAATAATCTTTCCTAATGCAAATGAAATTTTTCCAGACAAGATATCCACAGGAAAAATCCCCAAAATTCACATAAAATTTATTGTCCTATTCTTGATTATCAGGCAAAATTTGGGAGCCATAGCACCTGTTTAACTCTCTGTATAATTCAATTTCCTTTTTCAGCTATTGAATTTTCACAGCTATTAGGTTGCTTTAGTAGATCCCAAAATTTTACTGAGTCTTCCTTTAGTCATACACTAGCCCCTGTTAAAGTCTTGGATTTAATTAACCTACTATGCTAGTCCTAAATCAGTTACAAACTAAATATTGATTTAATATCTAGAAACTCAATTATAAAGTAAGTTCAGAAATTCTTGCCGAATTAGAAATACAATAACTCCTTCCCCACAGCTTAGAAAATTATGAAAACAAATTTTGCTAAGACCAGCACCACTCCCTCCATCTTGATTATCAACTGTTAGCTAGGTTCAAGCTACAGTTTCCTCTCGGAAATTTTTGGAAGTTGATTTGCTTGCCATACTTTCAGAGACCACAATCTGCTATGATCATCTCCTGTTCTTTGCAAGAGCTTTGATCATATTCCCTAGTATCTACCATCGAAGTTCCAAAGACAATCAAGGTCCCTGTCATATAGTGATCACCATGAGTTAATTTATGGTCTTAAAATAAATAAATTTCAAAGTCATTTATATATCCATGTTATCTGCATATCGTACAGTGACCGAAGTCGAGGAGGAGCCAGAAGCCTTGGAAGAGAACCTTCAAATTTTTAACTCAGAACCTGACCTGCAACAAGGCAAGCCCCGGTTTGCATTTAAGTCGTTTATAAAACTTTTGCTTTATCACTATGATGAGTAGTATATGAATTGTGCATTACGTTTAGGGTGAATGATACTCCACATGCATGACCAAAAATCCCAGGGTTTATTTGGCACGAGTTACAGTTTGACCTATAGTAACTGCTTTGCTAATGCATAGGAAATCCGGTAGAAGTCGAGTAGTTGGAATCTACTCGCGAGAGATGTATCTCACAGGATTGGTTGAATAGAAAATGGCTTAATATAATGAAATTGAGACCGGGCAGGGAATGGCTAGGAAGCGGCGGGAAGTGAGTCTCGGTCGCATAGCCCTGCCTGTGTCGATTAAGGCCCGCTTCGTGTGCGGCCCCTTCGGACAAGCTTGAATTGTACCGGCAACATAATGGACATATGGAATCCAATAAACTGACGTAGCTTGGTCACTTGGGTGTCGAGGCATACCGTTCCGTTTTATAGGTGTGGGTTGAGGGTAGCTAGGTGTAAATCCGCTGGTGGGCACGTCAGAGTACGCCCCACGTAGGGACCTCCTGCCCGTGACGGATCGACCGGTTCGGCATTTGAGTGTCTCGCGAAAGGTTGCCATATACGACTAGTACTGAAGTGCTACGTAGGTACTGCGCGAAGTGCTCGCTGGCATTTCCGAAAGTGCGTATGTGTCGTGTTGTCCGGGTGTGTCCTGATTGCAATCACTGTCCCTCGCAGTAATAGAGTACCACTTGTTCACTGAGCGGTGACGTAGTAAATACTAAAGAAGCCAGAAAATCATATTGTATTGAATTATAATTACTTTGCAACCTTGTATGATTTAGAGATAGTATAACTAAAGATTTTCAATTTCCCCATACTTTAGCTATAATAGCACTATGTGCTTTGGGCATGTCATATCATCGGTAAAGCGTTTCTTGTTTGATTGTGGAGCCCATGATGTGCCGTGCCCAGAGAATGTCATTTGCTACTTAAAACCTGATCATAAGGATTCACTTGTAGGCAAGTCATTTATGCTTCACCTTACCTATGTTTAGTGTCCCCTTACATATGTCTAGTGAGACGGTTAAGTCTTGCTGAGCTTTATGCTCACGTTTGCAGTTAACGAGATTTTGCAGGTTATCTTAATGAGGATGGGTTTGACGATGAGGCGACACCCCCTCCAGGGTGTACAGCCGAGTGGGAACCCTGCACGCCGCCATAGTTTGAGTGTTGCTAGTGCAAAGTATCCCTGGCATGGGAAACTTTGCTTTTTGCATAGCTAGTGCTGAGAGCGTAGCTATGGTATGTATATATTTCTTCACATCCGCTAGTATTGTGAAAACTTCCGCTGTGTATTAAATAAAAGACTTGGTCTTGTACTTTATTCTGGTTCTATTTCTTGTAAACTGTTGGGTGTCGCATCGCACGACACCACCCAATGAGATCCTCGGATGTGTGGACTCCGGTCCCCACAGACATGGTATCAGAGCTTCGTTGGGAACAGTGTACCGGAAAGAACATATTTTCAAAAATTAGGAACCTGAGTGAGGAATTAGTTATATGCCGTTATAAGGAGTATTATTAGTATAAGATATAAAGGTGGTAAACTAACTATGTGTTATTATATTCTGTAACGACGCTCCGACATCAGGTAAGAGGTAAGGTACGCCACCGAGAGCGGATCAATCTCGGTAAACTCAGCATACGAGAGGTGGTATGTGAAATTTCCGTGGCTTGGCACGGAAAGTCAATATGAGTCTTTGAAACTTTCCATGTTTCTAAGAACATATGACACGCGGTACCCCAGCGTGACACAAAGTTAGAGGGAAACCCCGTCGGGTGGTATGTAACCCGATAGTGTGTTCTCATATCTGTGAGAACATGCGAACACGTATGCCCGAGCGTGTATAAGCCGGATCGTACGGGAGTCTTTGCTGTACAGACGTATTTACAGCCATGTACCTCGAGACATGGCCTTGCTCGAGGACGACTCACACCAGAGTCGTATGCATTTACTTTTAGTTATATATTATTGTGACTGTCTGCCGTGTTTCCCCGTGCCGCCCTTGAGGTGCGAAGGTGTGAAAGGGGATTGTTTGTCTTCTGCAGGTAACCTAACTCCGGTAGCAACCCGTGTAGAAGCCGTTTGCGAGGGAACGATATAGGAACCACCTATAGACGTAACCGGATGTACCGGATAGAATTTCCTTTCGTGAGGCACGTAGCACCGTCAGTATCAAACATGATACTAGACCCTCCCCACCGATAGAATGGTTGCATTGTGTTTTGAGAAAGTCCGACTATCAGATACTGATAATTTCGGGCTCGACTTGATAAGGTGGATAGAACCAAGATTCTTGTTTTCTGGTAGAGTAGCTCAACTTCGCCAGGTTGTAATCTTGGTTAGCAATTAGATATCATAAGAGTATCCTACATGGATGGAAAACTCGTGAAAGTCTCTCCAACTTTTCCATTGACCATAAAGACAGAAAAGCTTGTTAATCTGTTGAAAACTGGGGTTTACTGTAATTACTCCATATGAACCCACCTTTGTACCGTTTCTGTATTTTTGCCATAACTCACTGTAGAAAAATCCACTACCTTATTGGGATATATGTTTGAGAAGGGTAGGTGGAGATTCACGAGTTTGTTTTGGGGAGTCCTTCCTGATTTTAATTGGAGTTTAACCAAATTGGGAAGACAGCACAGTAAACTGCATGACTGCTGATGCAAACCAGTCAGCTTTACTGTTGAGTTTGGATAATTATAACCCCTAATCCAGAACAGTGATATGGTTACGCATATACATTTCTGGAAAGCTTAGGAAGTCATCTATCAGCTTTATTTATCACTCCTGACCTGAATCTAGGTGTAGCTATGCCTAATTCCATTTGTCGCAAATTTGGTTCCTGCAGTCCAGAACTTGGAGCAGTTTGCACATAATTGTGAATTGATGCATAATACCTTCATGACAAGGTTGTCGTGGTGGAACTTCTTTAGTCTGGATTGTTAACACGATGTTACTCAATGTTTATTTTGACACTACCTCAATATCTTATCATGATGAACCTGTATAGAATGTGGAGATAAGCCCATATACAGGGGAGGTTCTGTCGAAATTTTCAGAACCCTTGAGTCAATTTAAAACTGGTATAGATTGTTCATACTAGTTCAACAGTGGCTGTATGAGTACAATCTAGAAAGGTTTTGAAGTGTGCTACAATTTTTGTATTCAACATAAAGTTTAGTTCTGACTTTTTCTGTATGCAACTTACGGGTTATTGCAGACAGGTCAGATAAACCAGAACTGTACTCATTTCCAGATTGCAGCTTTGACTGAACCAATTGATTATGGATATTTCTTTTTGTCCCACATCACCAGTGATTGGGTCGAATACTTAAACGGTGTATTGACATTCGGGTATAATTGTCCACAGATGGCAGCACCAAGAATTCAGTTGCCTAATGGATGGGTGTTCTCAACGTGCACCGGGCACGCCGGTTTTCCGGACGTGTTTGCACGGTTGCTCGGCCAGTTTGGCTATTTGGTGTTACCTAGCTATTGGTGCAAGAAGTTCCAGGAGGGCGGTATGTGGAGTTGCACCATCTACGTCGATGTGCCTGCCGGTCCACCGCACCTCGGATGGGCTCCGTACTCCATCAAGATCAAAGGACTGATATTAGAAGAAACATGGAGCTACGCTGCAAGTGTTGCCATAGGGAGGTTTTGCAAACTCCATTACCGTCATCTGGTGGGTACTCCGTATGAGTTCTTTCCAGTCAACGGCAGGGCTTCTGAAGCCTGGGCAACCCGCTTGCTTGCGGAGGTGGGAGAGCATGGCGAAACATCCGCAACAGCCTTAGCGATGTATGCAGCAGCCTCACATCGCGAGAAGGGTAATCAAAGGACATGCATAAAAGAATTGATAAACAATCTGAAGCAAGCCATGAAGCGAGCAAATCACTTTGAGTGGGCAAATGACGGACTTAGGGATATGATGGCTCCTCTTAATCATCGTTTGAACCTTAGGGAGAATCAATGGCATAACGCTGTTATGGATTTGGCCGCGTCTCGCCAGGAGACTCTAGAGAGAGATATTGATCTGGAGGCAAGCCTACTTTATGGGCACCAACGGGACACACAGTTGAACGTGGTGACTGCAGACAGGGATCAGTCCAGAGTAGAGGCTCAGAGCTGGAAGACCAGCTGTGAACAGGCTCAGCAAGAGAATGAGGCCTGGGGAATGTTTATGATACAGGCAGATTGGCAAGCTATGGCTGCTAAGAAGACGTTGATGTTGAACGATGTATCAACTTCTACTCCAGCACCCGTATCAGAGGTGCCTAGCCCTGAAGATGAAGAAGAAGAAGAAGACCCAGAGGAACTTGAATACGTCGAGTAGAGCGTATTGAAGTTAGATGTGGTAGCACTTCCGCCAACACCGGGCGGCATATAGTTAAATGGTTGCTAGTGTTTCTCTTTTGTGACCATGTTTGTGTCATATTAAGAGTAATGGTTGTGGTGTCTAGCTAATTAGATGAGTATGACATGTCAGGAAGGCCAAGTATGGTGGAGATGTATTTCCATAAAGGGAGTCCATCATTTTGGGTTTACTACTGTAAACTTGGTCTTGAGATGATATATTTTGTATAAAGTTTGTGCTTTATCAATATATGTAAATGTTATGCGTCGTCTAATTTTGTCTACCGCATTTCTAAGGGAGGATAAACTTGAGGCAATGGGACTTACCGTGTTATTCATTATATTGCAGTATGGTGCGTACTCGTACAGCCTCAGAGGTGGGAGGATCTAGTGGAGGACAGGGGGATGGCACACCACCCCCGGGGCAGAATACGCCTCAGACGCAACCACCTCCACCACCTCCAACCACACTCCCCAGGAGTCTCGCGGAGGTTCTCGCTGCAGTGCTCGGCTCGCGCGACGAGCAAACCGAGTTACTGTGGACGTTGGTGCAGCACTCGTCCCGTCAAGGGGGACGACAGGATGATGGACCGCGTCAGCAATTTCAGAGTTCCTACTCTGATTTTTCATCGACACACCCACCGGTATTCAGAGAAGCCGATGAACCGTTGGACGCGGATAACTGGCTCCGCACCATTGAAGGAAAGTTCGGTTTACTCGCGGTAACCGAACAGCAGAAGGCATTGTTTGCAGCGCAACAACTGCAGGGGTCTGCCGGTGCGTGGTGGGCCAATTACCTTGCCGCACGCCCCGCAGGCCATGTTGTAAGCTGGACCGAATTCCGGGAGGCATTTCGCGCCTACCACATCCCCCCCCCCCCCCCCCCCGGGATTATGAGGAGGAAGCTTCAAGAGTTCATGGAGTTAAGGCAAGGAGGAAGGAGTGCATACGAATACTCCAAATCATTCAACCACTTGGCCCAATATGCTCAGGACCAAGTGAATACCGAAGATCGGAAGCGGGAATGTTTCTATCGGGGTTTGAACCCCAAGTTGAAGGACAAGCTTGTCCTGTTCAACCGCGGCAGCCTCAACGACATAGTCAATGCCGCTATCATGCAGGAGGACGCTACGCGCGAGCTGTCCTCAGATAAGAAGAAGAGGAGTGTTCCGCAGGGCAGCGGAGGTGGTGCTCCTCAGAAGTACCGTATGGTGTATCGATCACCATCCGGCCAGAGATGGCCGCCGCCATCGCGACCACCAATGTTCCGTGGTCGTCAGTTCAACAACGGCGGATTTCGGCCACAACAGCAGCAGGGGATGATCCCACGTGCACTTCCACCTCCACCACGTGCACCGGGATTCCGTCCTCCCCTTCGTATTGGCCAAACCCCGTACACGTGTTTCACGTGTGGACGTACGGGGCACTTCACCAAGGATTGTCCGCAGAATCGACAAGGCGGAGGGCAATCATCCTACGAGGGGGCCAACCCACCCCGCAATCAGTTCAAGAAGCCAGCCACCAGACCCGGCAACATCCACCACCTCGCCATCGAGGACGTTCCGGAAGGCGCACCCGTGCTCACGGGTACGTTCTCTGTCTTAAATCATTCCGTAGTCATACTTTTTGACTCCGGAGCTTCACACAATGTCATTAGTAAATCTTTTGTCGTTAAAAGTCAATTGCCTGTTATCTCCACAAAAACTCCATATATGATTTGCACTCCAGCAGGGAGGGTAGTAACCTATGAGGTAGCCCATAAAGTGCCTCTCGACCTAGATGGGAATGTCTATCCTACCTCCTTCATTATCCTAGAAACTCAAAAGCTAGATATCATCTTAGGAATGGCATGGTTGCAATACCATGGTGCTATCCTTGATATCGTTCCTCGAAAAATTTATCTAAACTCTCCACTCCATCAGCCCCAGGTTCTCAATCTTGAGAACATCATTCCATTAGACCCATCCACTCACAACACCGAGGTTATGGAACTTAAGGATATTCCGGTAGTATGTGAATACCCCGACGTGTTTCCTGAAGATCTCCCTGGGATGCCACCAGAAAGGGATATAGAGTTCAAGATTGAACTTGCGCCCGGAACAGTGCCAGTTTCAAGACCACCCTACAAGATGGCACCCAAGGAACTTGCAGAACTGAAGGAACAATTAACTGAACTTGAGAGCAAAGGTTTTATTCGTCCAAGTTCATCACCATGGGGTTGTTCTGCACTGTTTGTAGAAAAGAAAGATAAGACCTTGAGGCTGTGTGTAGACTATCGTCCACTTAATGCTGTCACCATCAAGAACAAGTATCCACTACCGCGCATTGATATTCTTTTCGATCAATTAGTGGGTGCTAAAGTGTTTTCGAAGATGGATCTTCGTTCTGGTTATCATCAAATCAGAATCCGACCAGAAGATATATCCAAGACAGCATTCTCAACAAGGTATGGGCTGTATGAGTATCTGGTTATGTCCTTCGGATTAACCAACGCCCCGGCTCATTTCATGTATCTCATGAACTCAGTGTTCATGCCGGAATTGGACAAGTTCGTCGTTGTCTTCATTGACGACATACTTGTGTATTCAAAATCCGAAGAAGAACATGCTCAACACTTGCATATTGTGCTTCAGCGACTACGGGACCATCAGTTGTATGCTAGGTTCAGCAAGTGTGAATTCTGGATCAACCAGGTGCCATTTTTAGGGCACATCATATCAGCAGAAGGTATTGCAGTTGACCCAAGCAAGATCAAGCAAGTCCTCAAATGGGAGTCTCCAAAGTCTGTACATGAAGTCCGAAGTTTCCTGGGTTTAGCAGGATATTACCGGAGGTTTATACCCAGTTTCTCCAAAATAGCTAAACCAATGACAGAACTTCTGAAGAAAGGACAAAAGTATGTATGGACTGAGGCATGTGAAGCAGGTTTCAAAGCATTGGTGAAACACCTTACAACGGCACCAGTTTTAGCCCAACCAGACACTACCAAAGCATTTGATGTCTATTGTGATGCATCTGGGATTGGTTTAGGTTGTGTGTTAATGCAAGAGCGAAGAGTGATCGCGTATGGATCGCGACAGCTTCAGAACCACGAGCAGCACTACCCGACTCATGATCTTGAACTGGCTGCTGTGGTGCTAGCATTGAAGATGTGGAGGCATTATCTACTGGGTAATTTAGTACACCTCTACACTGATCACAAAAGCTTGAAATACATCTTCACCCAGAAGGATTTGAATATGCGACAAAGGCGATGGTTAGAATTGATCAAGGATTATGAGATTGAGATCCACTACCATCCCGGCAAGGCGAACGTAGTCGCAGACGCTCTGAGCCGCAAGTCCCATATCAACAATCTTTCCATTACCTCGATGGAGGGAAAGGAAGAACTGAGTCTCTACTTGGTTCCATATGGGGCGCTCTACAATCTCGCTCTCATTCCTACCATCAGGGAGGATATTATGGCAGCTCAGAAGGCGGACAAGGGGATGTCACATATTCAGCAAAGAATAAAGAAGGGGGAGATGAAATGCTTCCGAAGTGACGATGAAGGTACCCTCTGGTTTAACGACCGTATAGTGGTACCCCGAAACATGGAACTTAGAAAGAAGATACTGGACGAAGCTCATTTATCCAAGTATTCCATTCATCCGGGAAGCAACAAGATGTACCAAGATTTGAAGAAGAAATTCTGGTGGACTCGGATGAAGAGAGAAGTAGCTAAATACGTGTCCGAGTGTGATACGTGTCGGCGAGTAAAGGCCGACCATATGAAGGCAGCTGGACAGCTTCAACCTTTAAGCATACCGACTTGGAAATGGGAGGATATCAGTATGGATTTCATTATTGGGTTGCCTCCCACTCTCCATAAAAACGACTCGATTTGGGTGATCGTTGACCGAGGACCAAATCGGCTCATTTCATACCGGTCCGCGTGGCATACGATGCGAGGCGATACGCGGAAATTTATATCTCCAGAATAATATGTCTACATGGTGTACCCTGTACCATCATCTCAGATCGTGGAGCTGTATTTGTTTCGCGATTCTGGGAGCATCTCCACGCTGCACTAGGAACCAAGTTAATTCGGAGCTCGGCCTATCATCCTCAGACCGATGGTCAGACCGAACGGGTGAATCAAGTACTAGAAGACATGCTTCGTGCCTGTGCCATCCACCAGGGCAAGAACTGGGATGATCATCTACCATTGGCGGAATTTTCGTACAACAATAGTTACCAGGCTAGCCTCCAGATGGCGCCATATGAAGCTCTCTATGGCCGAAAGTGTCGCACACCCTTGAGCTGGTGCGAATCAGGTGAACGGGCAGTGTACGGCATCGACTTAGTAAATGAAGCCGAGGATCGAGTTCGCACTATTCAGGCGAATCTCAAAGCTGCTCAGTCTCGTCAGAAGAGCTACGCGGACAAACGACGTCGACCTCTTCACTTCGAAGTTGGAGATCAAGTTTATCTTCGGGTATCCCCTATGAAAGGTATCCATCGATTCGGAATGAAAGGGAAGCTAGCCCCACGTTTTATTGGGCCATTCGCAATCCTAGCACAATGCGGACCTGTGGCATATCAATTAGAGTTACCACCGTCACTTTCAGGGGTTCACAATGTGTTCCACGTTTCTCAGTTACGAAAGTGTCTTAAAACTCCCGCTGATGTCCGTATAGATGATTTGGAAGCTCTCCAGCCAGATCTCACCTATTCCGAGCATCCAACTCAGATCATCGATGAAAAGACTCGCGCCACAAGAAGCCGCACCTTGCGTTTCTACAAGATCTTGTGGAGCAACCACAGTGCCGAAGAGGCCACGTGGGAAAGCGAGGAGTATCTTAGAACGAACTATCCGGACTTGTTAGCGGCATATGCTCGATAGATCCTTTTTCCTTTGCCTTCTTTTGTAATCTCGGGACGAGATTCTTTTAAGGGGGGAGGAATGTGAAACCCCACTTTTATGGCATGTTAAGTTCATATGGGTTTTGTGATCAACTATTTTGGATCTCCAATATAATGGTACACATGAACTATGCCATCCAAAACTTATCTTGCACTCTTTGTTAGATTCTTTTATCATGGGTATTAGGCTTCACCATTATATTCTATTCACCTTTTAAGAATAAGAATTTTTGGGTAAGGATTAGTAAGCAATGCACAATGAAGCCCAAATAAGCTCTAAACCAAATATTCAAATTAAGGGCTCTAAATTTTTCCATGAGCTCCTAAATTCCTCAATAGCATGCTTACAAAGTTTCAAGATTTTAGAAACTCATCTACTATTTTTATTGAGGTGCTTGGCAAATTTGAATCAAATTCAAATCTGAATTTTTAGTTCTTCTTCAACTTCTTTAAACATAAGAATTGAGTTCACCATTGT
Organism: Tuctoria greenei; assembly: GCA_036927565.1. Taxonomy (NCBI): domain Eukaryota; kingdom Viridiplantae; phylum Streptophyta; class Magnoliopsida; order Poales; family Poaceae; genus Tuctoria; species Tuctoria greenei. Next base: position 126,254,452 of record JAYESD010000006.1, read on the forward strand.
GTTCAGAATAATTCATTTGCCATCTCCACAAAATTTCATGATTTTTAGAGTTGATCTTCTATTTTTAAATGAATTAGTAACTGAACTGTGGGGAGAATCACTGGACAGTGGGCCCCACATGTCAGCTCCCCTTTTAAACGGATCAGCTCAACCCCGACACCTCTGCACCGCCGCGCCCCCGCTCGACACCGCGCGCGCGCATGCAGCTCCAGCGAGCTGCCTGCCTGCTCGCCGCGGCCCTATAAAAGGCCGGCCGAAGCCCCCTTTAATCCTCATCCCCGATCACAGCTCCACTGCCTCGCCACAATTCTTCCGCCGCGCGCCATCGCCGCCGCTCGCCACTGCTCCGCGGCGTGCCGCCGTTCCGCGCCGTTTCAAGCCTAGCTCCAAAGAGCAAAAAGGTGCGCCTGATCAAACTCTAGCTCATGGTACAAACCGTTTCCCTTATCGTTGAAGCCTGAGCAAGTTATTGTTCGTTTCCTCTACGGCCGAGGGTAGATAGCTAGCTATGATTTCATGTCAAATTCCTTTTCGGCAAGCAATCATCCTTTGCAATTACTTAGAGATAGTGTCTATAGGACCTAGCGCTCCCGTGTGAGCAAAAACCTTTAAGGATCATCAAGCAACGGCTCTGAATTTCGAGTTTTGCTCGCCGCCGGTGAGAAAACCTCGGTTCACCGTCGAACTCATGATTCCCGGCAACTCACTCCCCTTCTGCGCCCATATCCATGAACTCCATCATCCCAGAAAGGTTTTGGAGCAATTCCCGAGTGATTTGAGCTACTCTATAGAGAGCTCTATGTTGCCCGAGCGCTCATCGCCGCCACCGCCGTCGCAGGACCTTTTCCGGCGAGCTTCAAGACCCACTGACCTCACCGTCGTGCTCAGCGACCCCAAAAACCCCCAGGCGGCAAGTTTCCGCGAATCTGGTGCGTTGGATTGGCCGGCGGCGAGGCTCGCCGGAGAGCACCGCCGCGGGAACCCCGCGCGCCGCCCGCGTCGGGAGGTAGAAGACGACACGGCGGGTCCCGCGTGTCAGCGGCGGTAAATCCCGTCGGATCAGGTGTGGCCACGGGATTTGCTGTGGCTACGCGGTGGGAATCTGTGGCCCCCGTGTGGTTTAAATACTATTGGTTCATTTTAAAACAGTGGGGCCCACGAGTTAAATCAAATTAGGAAATTATTCCAGAATAGGCTCCAACATAGAAAATCCATAACTTTCTGTAGGATACTCCAAAATTCTTCAAACAAATTTTGTTCGAAAGCTCTCGAGCTCTAGTTTCTGACAATACCAATTAGGTTCTGTGAAACTCAGAGTTAAATTCTGTAGAAAATAATCTTTCCTAATGCAAATGAAATTTTTCCAGACAAGATATCCACAGGAAAAATCCCCAAAATTCACATAAAATTTATTGTCCTATTCTTGATTATCAGGCAAAATTTGGGAGCCATAGCACCTGTTTAACTCTCTGTATAATTCAATTTCCTTTTTCAGCTATTGAATTTTCACAGCTATTAGGTTGCTTTAGTAGATCCCAAAATTTTACTGAGTCTTCCTTTAGTCATACACTAGCCCCTGTTAAAGTCTTGGATTTAATTAACCTACTATGCTAGTCCTAAATCAGTTACAAACTAAATATTGATTTAATATCTAGAAACTCAATTATAAAGTAAGTTCAAAAATTCTTGCCGAATTAGAAATACAATAACTCCTTCCCCACAGCTTAGAAAATTATGAAAACAAATTTTGCTAAGACCAGCACCACTCCCTCCATCTTGATTATCAACTGTTAGCTAGGTTCAAGCTACAGTTTCCTCTCGGAAATTTTTGGAAGTTGATTTGCTTGCCATACTTTCGGAGACCACAATCTGCTATGATCATCTCCTGTTCTTTGCAAGAGCTTTGATCATATTCCCTAGTATCTACCATCGAAGTTCCAAAGACAATCAAGGTCCCTGTCATATAGTGATCACCATGAATTAATTTATGGTCTTAAAATAAATAAATTTCAAAGTCATTTATATATCCATGTTATCTGCATATCGTATAGTGACCGAAGTCGAGGAGGAGCCAGAAGCCTTGGAAGAGAACCTTCAAATTTTTAACTCAGAACCTGACCTGCAACAAGGCAAGCCCCGGTTTGCATTTAAGTCGTTTATAAAACTTTTGCTTTATCACTATGATGAGTAGTATATGAATTGTGCATTACGTTTAGGGTGAATGATACTCCACATGCATGACCAAAAATCCCAGGGTTTATTTGGCACGAGTTACAGTTTGACCTATAGTAACTGCTTTGCTAATGCATAGGAAATCCGGTAGAAGTCGAGTAGTTGGAATCTACTCGCGAGAGATGTATCTCACAGGATTGGTTGAATAGAAAATGGCTTAATATAATGAAATTGAGACCGGGCAGGGAATGGCTAGGAAGCGGCGGGAAGTGAGTCTCGGTCGCATAGCCCTGCCTGTGTCGATTAAGGCCCGCTTCGTGTGCGGCCCCTTCGGACAAGCTTGAATTGTACCGGCAACATAATGGACATATGGAATCCAATAAACTGACGTAGCTTGGTCACTTGGGTGTCGAGGCATACCGTTCCGTTTTATAGGTGTGGTTTGAGGGTAGCAAGGTGTAAATCCGCTGGTGGGCACGTCAGAGTACGCCCCACGCAGGGACCTCCTGCCCGTGACGGATCGACCGGTTCGGCATTTGAGTGTCTCGCGAAAGGTTGCCATATACGACTAGTACTGAAGTGCTACGTAGGTACTGCGCGAAGTGCTCGCTGGCATTTCCGAAAGTGCGTATGTGTCGTGTTGTCCGGGTGTGTCCTGATTGCAATCACTGTCCCTCGCAGTAATAGAGTACCACTTGTTCACTGAGCGGTGACGTAGTAAATACTAAAGAAGCCAGAAAATCATATTGTATTGAATTATAATTACTTTGCAACCTTGTATGATTTAGTGATAGTATAATTAAAGATTTTCAATTTCCCCATACTTTAGCTGTAATAGCACTATGTGCTTTGGGCATGTCATATCATCGGTAAAGCGTTTCTTGTTTGATTGTGGAGCCCATGATGTGCCGTGCCCAGAGAATGTCATTTGCTACTTAAAACCTGATCATAAGGATTCACTTGTAGGCAAGTCATTTATGCTTCACCTTACCTATGTTTAGTGTCCCCTTACATATGTCTAGTGAGACGGTTAAGTCTTGCTGAGCTTTATGCTCACGTTTGCAGTTAACGAGATTTTGCAGGTTATCTTAATGAGGATGGGTTTGACGATGAGGCGACACCCCCTCCAGGGTGTACAGCCGAGTGGGAACCCTGCACGCCGCCATAGTTTGAGTGTTGCTAGTGCAAAGTATCCCTGGCATGGGAAACTTTGCTTTTTGCATAGCTAGTGCTGAGAGCGTAGCTATGGTATGTATATATTTCTTCACATCCGCTAGTATTGTGAAAACTTCCGCTGTGTATTAAATAAAAGACTTGGTCTTGTACTTTATTCTGGTTCTATTTCTTGTAAACTGTTGGGTGTCGCATCGCACGACACCACCCAATGAGATCCTCGGATGTGTGGACTCCGGTCCCCACACAACGCACCGGCCCATTTCATGTATCTCATGAATTCGGTATTCATGCCGGACTTGGACAAGTTTGTCGTGGTCTTCATCGATAACATCCTTGTATACTCAAAGTCTGAAGAAGAACATGCACAACATTTGCACATCGTACTTCAGCGATTGTGGGACCATAAGTTGTACGCTATGTTCAGAAAATGTGAGTTCTGGATCAACCAAGTGCCATTTCTGGGGCACATCATCTCTGCCGAGGGGATTGCAGTTGATCCAAGCAAGATTAAGCAAGTACTCAATTGGGAGTCTCCCAAGTCTGTGCATGAGGTTTGAAGTTTCCTGGGTTTAGCTGGATATTACCGGAGGTTCATCCCAAGCTTTTCCAAGATAGCTAAACCAATGACGGAACTTCTGAAGAAAGACAAGAGGTATACCTGGACAAAGGAATGTGAGGAGGGTTCCCAAGCATTGGTAAAACACCTCACAACAGCACCAGTATTGGCCCAACCAGACACAACAAGATCATTTGAAGTTTATTGTGATGCATCTGAAATTGGTCTGGGTTGCATATTAATGCAAGACAGAAGGGTGATCGCTTATGGATCACGAGAGCTTCAGAACCATGAGAAGCATTACCCGACTCATGATCTTGAGCTCGCTGCCGTGGTACTAGCTTTAAAGATGTGGAGACACTATCTATGGGGCAACGTAGTACATCTCTACACCGATCACAAAAGCTTGAAGTACATCTTCACCCAGAAAGAATTGAATATGTGACAACAAAGATGGTTGGAGTTAATCAAAGACTACGAGATTGAGATCCACTACCATCCTAGAAAGGCAAATGTAGTTGTAGATGCACTAAGTTGCAAGTCCCATACCAATAACCCTTCTATCACCTTGATAGAGGAATAAGAACCGAGTCTCTACTTGGCTCCGTATGGGGCAATCTACAACCTAGCCCTCATTCCCACCATAAGGGAGGAAATTATGAAGGCTCAGAAGAAGGACAAGGGCATATCCCATATTCGTCAACGAATGAAAATGGGAGAAATGAAGTGTTTCCGAGGTCACGATGACGGTACCATCTAGTTCAAAGACCGCATCGTGGTACCCCGCGATGTGGAACTTCGGAAGAAAATTTTGGACGAGGCTCATTTGTCAAAATATTCTATTCATCCGAGGAGTAAAAAATTGTACCAAGATTTGTAGAAGAAATTTTGGTGGACACGGATGAAGTGGAAAATAGCGAAGTATGTATCCGAATGTGATACATGTCGACGAGTGAAAGCTGACCACCTGAAAGCAGCCGGACAATTACAGCCGTTAAGCATACCTGCCTGGAAATGGGAGGACATCAGCATGGATTTCATTGTGGGATTACCTCTCACTTTTCGCAAACATGACTCAATTTGGGTGATAGTCGACCGACTCACCAAGTCGGCTCACATTATTCCAGTCAATGTCAATTATGTGGCACGACAATATGCAGAGCTGTATATTGCCAGGATCTTATGCTTACACGGAGTACCCCGCACTATCATATCAGATCGTGGAACTTTGTTTGTTGCTCAATTTTGGGAGTAGCTCCATGCATCTCTGGGTACCAAATTGATTCGAAGATCAGCTTACCACCCACAGACTGATGGTCAAACATAACGAGTAAACCAAGTACTAGAGGATATGCTCCGTGCCTGTGCCATCCACCATGGTAAGAATTGGGATGATCATCTACCATTGGCGGAGTTTTCATACAGCAATGTTTATCAGACTAGCATTCAAATGGCACCATATGAAGCTCTTTATGGCCAGAAGTGTCGCACACCGTTGAACTGGTGTGAATCTGGTGAACGAGTAACATATGGTATAGACTTGGTAAAGGAAGTCGAAGATCGAGTACGAGTTATACAAGCCAACCTTAAGGCTGCTCAGTCTCGCAAGAAAAGCTATGCGGACGAACGACGTCGACCGCTTCATTTTGATATCGGGGATCACATTTACCATCGGGTATCCCCAATGAAAGGGATTCATCATTTCGGAGTAAAAGGGAAACTAGCTCCGCATTTCATCGGACCTTTCACAATAAGTGAGCAGTGCGGACCTGTAGCCTATCGGCTAGAGCAGCCAACATCGCTTTCAGGGGTCCACAATGAGTTCCATATTTCACAATTGAGAAAATGTCTCAAGGCCCTAGCAGAAGTCCGTATGGAGGACATAGAAGCTCTCCAACCAGATCTTACTTACTCCGAACATCCAACCCAGATAATTGATGAGAAGACTCGTACCACAAGAAATCGCACCTTGCATTTCTACAAGGTCTTGTGGGGAAACCACACCGCTGATGAAGCAACGTGGGAAAGCGAGGAATATCTAAAAGCCAATTATCCAGACTTGTTAACATCGTAATTTCATTAGGTATTTTCTTTTTATCCTTCCATTTGTAATCTTGGGGTGAGATTCTTTTAAGGGGGGAGGAATGTAAAATCCCACATTTTCCTTCATATGAGGTTCAATTGTAAATTGTTTGTTAACCCTAATGGAGACCAATTATAGCCATGCTTATAAACTTGATCTCATCAAATCTTTTCTTCTACTCATGTTTAAATTAATTAACATGAGGAACAAACTTCACCAATGAACATAGATTAATTATTTTGACCTCTCTTCAAAGTTTGGAATTATTTGAAGAAAGATTGCTAGGCCAATTTAATATGCAGTAGCAAATAGATATTCAAATTAATTTAAATTGAATATATACTACTGTATATTTGGCCCTCTCAAAATTATTCAATTCAGAGGCCATAAATTTTTCTATGGTTTTCTAATATTCCAAATAGACTTCCTGCAAAGTTTCATAAATTTTGAACTTCATTTGCTATTTTATTTGAGATGCTTAGCAAATTCAAACCATGTTTTGAATTCAAGTTATGAATTCTGTTCAACTAGTTTGAAGATCAAGATTTGAACATGCACTCATGGTCAGCATAACTTGCTTGACTTATTCACATAGTTTCACAATTTTTGGAACTCAATTGTATTTAAAACAGTGGCACCATCGAATTCCATCCAAATTCAAATTTGAATTTCAAATCCAATTGAAACTTGCTCCAATTAAAAATCCAATTGCATAATAAAATTCTAGATATTTATTTGAGCCTCCCCACAAAAAACTAGAATTTTTGGACACCATTTGGTAGGAGAATTGAAGTCTGCAAAAGAGGGACAGGGATAAGGGTCATGGGACCCACCAGTCAGTGGGACACACTCGAAGCGGCTCTGCACGCCGTTTTTCCGGTGTTCCTCCGCTCGACACCGCACCGCATGCAAAGCTCCATGGAGCTGCTCGCCTGCATGCTTCATGGTGTCCCCCCTACTCCCCGGCCTATAAATACTCTCCCCCGGTCGCAATGGACACCACCCCGAGCACTCGCCTCTGTTTTCATTCTTCCGCCACTGCACCGCACCGCCGCCGCCATTCTCGACGCGCTGGCCAAACGAGGTAAAGAATCGCAGTTCTTCCAACAGCAAAAGGTTTCTCAAATAGTTGCTCTTGCTTCCTGTCCAATCGCCTGTTTGATTCACTGCTTATATGTGTGGTATTTCGAAGTTCCTCGACGCTCGCGGGTGAGGTCGCGAAGAGAAGCTTCCTGTTCCACGAGGACAGACCACTCCAAGCCGATTCCATCTTAATTTTTGAAGCAATAAGGTGCGCAAAGGTACCTAGATGCTTCTTGTGAAGTTTCAGACACTGTCATGCTTCCTAGCTCCTTTATCTCCAGTTTTCCCCAAAATAGTTCATACCGAAGTCGATAGATTACCGGTTAAATTCTGTTTATACGTACGATTAATTATCAATCCAATAAGGTATTATCTCCTAGATCTCCATGCGCATCACCTCACAAAAATTGAAAGAAAGCCATGGAGAAACGAGGTCGGATTTTGAGTTTTCATGGACGCCGATTGAAAACCCGTACCTCACCGTCGAGTTCAACTTTGCCAGTGAGTTCACCCCAATCTGACCACCAAATCATCATCCTGGTGTTCCCAGGAACCTTCCTGAGCTTTTCCCGAGTCGATTGAGCCATTCCCAAGCTTTTCCGACGAAGACCGACCCCCTATCTCCGCCGTCGCCGTCGCGCCGCCGTCTCCGGCCGTCGCCCACATGATTGGACCCCACCATTGGCTTGAGTAGTCGATTTTAGGGTGAGCGATCACGGCGAGGCCGAGAGGAGGTCGACGCACCATTTCTGGCGAGGCATGGCCGCAGTTTCTGGCGAGGAGCGCCGCCGCGTCGGGAGGTAGATGAAGACGCGGGCCCCACCATCAGCGTAACCCTCTCGCGTGGGATCAGTTGCGGATAGGATCCGTTGTGGCTGCACAGTTAAACCACGGTACCCCGGTGTGGCTCCAATCCGATTGGTCGAATTCAAATGAATTGGCAACAGCCCCTTTTATTTGAAATTTCCAATAGGAAAATAAATCCAAATTCAATCCCAACTTAGAAAATCCATAACTTCCAGTAGAATTATCCAAAAATTCCCAAATAAATTTTGTTAGAACCAGCATGAAGAATACTGTCCAGTCGTTCACTTGGATTTGTATGAAAAGCCATTGAAATTCCTCCAAAATTCAGATAAGCAAAATGCTTAAAGAATTCATTCCTACAGTTCTGTAAATTGGAAAATTCCCAATTTTGGTCAGAACCCTATAGTTGATACATGTGATCTCCAGTAAAATATCATGTTCTTTGGACTTAAAATACTGGGTCGATCTATGTTCCAAACCTCTATGTAGCTATAAGTTGAGAAAAATTGAAAAATCAATTTCTAGAAATTTACCCAAACTTTAAAAATCAATTTCTTCCTGTAGGAAGCTCAAAACAATTGTCAATCAAATTTTCCTAGAACCAGTGAGACCCCCTCTACATGATAAAACCCTTGGTAGCCATAATACAACTCCAAAATTTCATCCAAAATTTAAGGAAGCTTATTTCTTACCATAATTGTCAAGAATAACAAACATCCTTTATCATCTCCTGTTCTTTGCAAGAGTCTTCCCCATAATATCTAGTATACACCAGAAAAATCCCAAAGTCAATTAAGATAATTGTCTTATTGTATCTTAATATACACGCCCACCTTAAGCATATTAATTATTCACAAAATTATTTATACCTAGTATATGCATATCGTGTAGTAGCTGAAGTCGAGGAGCAGCTGGAAGCTTTGGAGGTCCAGCTGCCAGAAACTAACATAAACTCAAACTCGCATTCAGGCAAGCCTCGGTTTGCATTTAAGTTCCTTACAGTATTTTGTAGTTTTCATTCACCTTACGTCTTCAGATGATTGTGCATTACGTTTAAGGTGTTTGACATCCACTTGCATGGCCCACAAATCCTATGGAGTCTTGGGTATGACTACGGCCTGTTGAGTGGACACTGCTATGCTTATGGTCATAGGAATTCGATAGAAGTCGAGTAGTTGGAATCTACTCGCTAGATAGGAATTTTATCACATGGGAGATTCTAGAATAAGAAAATAGTTTATGAATATGAAATTGAGACCGAGCAGTGGATAGGATGCAGTGAGACATGGTCTCACGTGCGTAGCCCTGCTTGTGTCGATTGAGGACCGTTTCGTGTGTGGTCCTGCTGGAAAAGCTTGAATTGTACCGGCGACATACTGGAGGAATGGGCTCCAGTAAACTGACGTAGCTTGATACTGGTTTGTCGAGGAATTCTGTTCTGTTTATAGGCGTGGGTTGAGAGTAGCAAGGTGTAAATCAGCTGGTGGGCACGTTAGAGTATGCCCCACGCAGTGACCTCGTGCTCGTGACGGATCGACCGGTTCGACATTCGAGTGTTTAGTGAAAGGTAGCCATATACGACTAGTACTGAATTGTTATGTAAGTACTGCTGAAAGTACACACTGGCATTTTCGAAAGTGCGTATGTGTCGTGTTGTTCTGGGTATGTCCTGATTGCAATCACTGTCCCTCGCGGTAATAGAGTACCACTTGTTCACTGTGCCGTGACGTACTAAATACTAAAGAAGTCAGACGAATATGATATATTGGGTTACAATTGCTTGAACAACCTTGTTTGGCTTAGAGATAGTACAATTAAAAGTTTACAGTTTCCCCATACTTTAGCTGTAATAGCATTGTGTGCCTTGTGCACGTCATATCATCGGCAAGGCGTTTCTTGTTTGATTGTGGAGTCTATGATGTGCCATGCCTGAGGAATGTCATGTGCTAAATAAAACATGACTATAAGGATCCACTTGTAGGCGAGTCCTTATGCTTTACTTACCTATGTTTAGTACTCATCCTTGCATATGTCTAGTGAGACGGGTTAGTCTTGCTGAGCCTTATGCTCATGTTTGCAGTTAACGAGTTTTTGCAGATTATACGACTGATGACAGGTTTAATGACGAGGCTTTACCCCCTCTAGGGTTTACAGCCTAGTGGGATCCCTGCACGCCGCCGTGAATTGTGTGTTGCTAGTGCAAAGTATCCAGGTTGCATAGCTAGTGCTGAGAGCATAGCTATGATGTATAGCTCTCTTTCCTTCCGCTAATATTTTTATTAAACTTCCGCTTTGCTTCTCAATAAAGACATGGTATTGTAAATTTGTTCTTGTTCTATTCTTGTATACTGTTGGGTGTCACATTGCACGACACCACCCAATGAGATCCTTGGCAGTCGGGATTCTGGTCCCCATAGGTATTCCCATGACTTAACTATTGGATTCTCCCCAAGTCTATCTTCTTCCTCCTCACTCCAAACTCGACACTCTCTCACCTCTCCTTGAGCTCCAAAGGCGATATTTATTCCCCACAGCAGAATCATTGTTTCATCGAGGGGGAGGCTTGGAGCTTCGAAGAGAAGTCCAACCCGGACTACTCCGCACTCGAGATAAGCTCATCTTTGTGCAACATTACTCTCTTGGTAAACCCTAGCTCTAACCCTAATCTCATTCCTTTTTTCTAGGGATCAGGTCATTTCTTTCATTCACTAGGGTTTCAATATACTCCTAGTATCCTACATAATCAACATCCTGCACATTGATCCATGCCTCTAGGGACATGATGATTTTTTAATATCTAGGGTCTATGCTAATGAACACCGGACTAGTCCGGGTTCCCTAGCAGACAAGTTCGATTCACCGGACTAGTCCGTATAGACTGCATACAAGTCCAAATGTTAACATAATTAAGCCTACTATGTGATTTCATTAAGTTCTTTGAATCAACCTTGTCTCTCTATTCTCATTCACCTCTACCGTGCCAGGCATCATGTCGGGCTCAAACGAGAGCATGTTTAGTGATACGGAGCTTGAGGCAGCATGCCTCGCCTCAAAATGTCATCCGGAGATCGAGCAACAACGAAGGACAAAGTTTTGGCACTCGACGAAAAGTCCCAGCAAAGAAGCCTACTAAAAAAAGGTAAACAAGTGGTCACTGTTGATGGCTGTTATACACCAATTTCACCCGTCAATATAACTCAATTATGTGAAGGAATTGTCATTTCTTGCACAATTCACCTTTCTATTTAACCTATTTCCACTTGTCTTTGGAGAAAGTAGTGACTGCAGGGATTCTATGCAAAAATTAAGTTTAACAAGGGGATGGATCCTATAAAATATCATTTCGGCCAATCAAGCAACAACACGTGGCACCACATGGATCAAATGGCCCACAAACAGAAGTATCCGAGGCCATACAATGGTGTAGCACCCATATCAGTCAATGGGACCCACCTCTCAGTCACCTGGAGGAAGCACATTGCAAAAGGGGCCAGGACCAGGTCGTCCGACCCCCCTAGTTGGCCGACTAGTTTGTGACACCTAGTTCCGAAAATGAACCAAGCGAACGCATATGTGTGCCCAAGACATTCAACACACGTACACGAGTGCATCACAAACAATATACAGACAATTACCACGGCTCAAATTATTAAGTAAGTACTCTTATTACATAATTCATAATATCCTCGAATTCAAGCTCTAGTGAATATTAATGACAAGTTCAACTAATGCAGCGGAAATAAACTAATTAAGCAAACTAAGCAACTAAGCAAAAGGGATATATTGCAACTCCAACACTCCGCAGGCAAAGCTGACGGTAGACATGGCTCAGAACTCCACATTATCAATGTTATACTCCCAATCCTGACCTATAACTATTGGGGGCGGGCGGGATTGCAAGGGTGAGTACATGTCGTACTCAACTAGTGTGTAAAGTATGACATGTAGCTTAATAACTGATTAATATAATAATGGCTAAGTGCTAAAAGGTACATTAAAACATTTGAAAAGTAGTATATTATAAGTATGTGAAGTAAACACATCATAAGCCATGTAATCATCATAATACCAGTCCATATTCAAATACCATCATCCATATTCCAGATCTCTCATTACCAATAACCATAATCAATATCAGAAATTAAATCATAACCAACACAAACCATAACCATATGGCCAAACCTTAACCAAAAGTCATCCCAATACCAAGTTCCCTCTAATCATGGAAGTTGTCCAGGTGCTCATAACCCGGAGAACGGCTATCATGATAGTTTCATTAGACTCTCTAGAGTTTGTACTGCTTTACCCACGTGTTTGTAATTTCATCACCTTGCAGTGACTAGAACCTCTATTATGTCATCTCACACTTCCATCGGTGTATTTAGACCCCACTGAGGTTTTACCAGTGGTGATGTCTCCCACAGAGCACATCTTCAACCAAGGGCCCCCTCTTGAGCCATTCAGATCCCAGGGTAGTCCCACCAATCATCAACAAACCCAATCCGACCGCCCCATCCCCAAGCATCCTTAATGGTCCAAATAGCACTAGCAAATCCCCAATTAATCAGCTACGCCGCACCCATACTTCGCCTCGGGGCAGCACTGTAGTCCTGACTTATTCTCGCATGAACCGGTCCTTAGATCTAAAGCAGGCCAAACCACCATAACTTCCAACCCATCCACATACCATGCTTGCATAGATCACCCATTACCATATCATATTAACCAATTCATATTAATCATAATCTCATAAATGCAACATTAAGTTGAGTGATATGGTTGTTTTCCCATCCCAGTTAATTAAGTGAAGCAAAAAGGCAAGAAGCCCATCCCGACTCTCTACCATAAATTCCAGGCGACAAGGGTGGTCAACAAATCTAGTAAAATTCCTATCATAGGATTCCCATCAAATTGACACAAGCATGCAATTTGCAAACAAAATATTTATTTTAGAAATAGGATCAATATGCTTCAATGACACTTGCCTTGCTCTTGGGATTGGTTCGAGTCAAAGCCTTCAAACTCTTGGTGCTGTAGATCCTCTGTGGCACTCTCTAGCGCTAATCCGTCTAATCACACAATAAACATACAATACAAGAAACACAATCAAAGAGTGCACAAATATTACTCAATATGACATGACCTGCATGATTGATGCAATTGCAAGGTAAAACTTGTTAATGAGTTGCTTTTAATGATGACTAACAAGTACTAATAGATTTTAACAAGTTTATACAGGTTTGGAGTTGATTCGATTCAAATTTAGAATAATTCAACAGAAATTAACCAGGAAAATCGGACTAGTCCGCTAGGGACAGGACAAGTCTGCACTGTGCAAGAATAGCATATTAGGGTTTTCTAGATCGACGTGAATTTGGAGAAACGGGGTTGAATTAACATAAGGAAAAGAGAATAGAAGGTATACCAGGTGTTTAGAACTCCAAAGAATTAAGGATCTCGGAGGCAACACTTGGATCTTGGCGATCTAGAGTTGATGAAGAACTCGACGGTGATTTGTTGATGAAGAACGCGAAATTGATGGAGATCTTGATCCTCTTTCGTTTCCACCTCTTCTTCTCCTTGCTCTAGATCTCATTCTCCCTCCTCGGTGGTGGCATCCACAAGCTAGGGTTTGGGTGTGGTGGAAAAGTGGCAAATAGATGTCAAGCCAAGGGGTGGGGTTGATTATATAGAGGCGGAGGCTATGGTTAGATGGATTTCGAGTTTTGAGATGAGTAGGAGTCGGTTTAGAGTCCCACATGGGCTCTAAAGGAGTTAGGCACGACGTCCCTAGGCCCACATAACATAAAACCCATGAAACAAGTCGTATAACAAAAGATCAATTCAGAGTCACGATTTATCGGGCAAGTCCGAAAAGGGCCGGACTAGTCCGAAGTTGGACAGAGAGAAATCGGACAAGTCCGGACTGGACATCGGACAAGTCTGAACATATCCAGAGGGGAAAAACAGACAAGTCTGGCCTAAAATCGGACAAGTCCGACTTTAGTCAGAGAGGAAAATGGACAAGTCCACTGGAATACTGGATTAGTCCGGACAAGTCCAGGGACTTAGCTGAATATCCAAGGAAATTGGAACACCGGACTAGTCCGCACAAGACCGGACAAGTCCGAAAGTGTCCAGAGAGAAAAACAGACTAGTCCGTAGAAAAACGGACAAGTCCGATCGAGGTCAGAGAGAAATCGGACTAGTTCACACCAAAATCGGACTATTCTGCACTTTCAAGATTTCTTAAATGCGGTTTTCTTCTAAATTCATTTTAAACTTGTTCCTTTTTGTGTTGCTCAATGTTAAACATGTTTGATGATGGATGTACGGTATGATGCATGAAAATGAGGGTGTTACATAGTTCCTGGCGTTTTTCTCATTCAAACTCCACGTGGTGGCTCCTCCAGGCTTTAAGTGGTCATGGGTGACTGATTTGTGCGCTTTTGGTGGCGGAAACCGACCCTTCTCCAAGCCATAAATAGAATCCCTCACCCCTCACTTCAACACACACCACTTGAGTATTCATCCATTGTATTCACTACTCAATATAGGTTTAGAGGAGTATAGGCTGTAGAGAGGAGAGTCTCTAGTCCATAGTCCAAGTAGGAGAGGAGTAGAAGGAGTCTCTACCCAATTGGGAAAGGTATGTCTCCCATATTCCTATTTGTATTTGTGACATTATTCATAATAAAGATAATATATTTAGTCTACTATTTATATGCTTGGATGAAACGTTTCTTGTTTGATTGTGGATTCCATGTATGTGGTAGGAGTAGTATTTATGATTGGGCTACACCATTCTCATTAAATTATCATAAACACTATAAACTTCCATTATAGTCTAATTCGCTATGATATGATTATGTTTGCATGAATCACTTATGCTATAAATTAACATTGGTTCAACGATGATTTAGTTCATTGCCTTAGGATGGCTTGTGCTTCGGCTCTTAAGGTAATTACTTAATATGCTAGCATGGTTCTAGGATAGAGAGTAGTGATTGTCTTGTAGACCCACAGATTGAAGAGGTAGGCAGTAGGTGTGATAACCCTATCTGTCCTTTGTAATCCTCCACGTTCGGTTATGCCACATGCTCTTGGCCGGAGTCGCCTAGTGTTGCCAGGGGTAAACCCGTGCCAGATATGTTAATCCACTTAGCATAAGAATTCATAATTAATATGATCATTAGTAACTAACTTAGGCTATGTGTATGTACATTAGAAGCATAAGAGGAGTCTCTACGTAACTCTTAGCCTAATTCCTGTAATACCTCATTTATGCCCTTAGGATAGAATACTCTTGTGTGTGTCATACTACCTCAACTTATCATTTAACCCATCCTTACTAGAACCCTGCCTAGACCAACCTAAGCCTTTCCACTTGATGATTGTCTTACTTCCATATAGCATTCCTTTGGGAAAATATAAATGACACCCCTTGGGAATACTCTTAAAAGGGGAAATGCTACATCGATAGTTTCCGTGCGCTTGCGGACGTTCAATTGAGAATCAAAACCTACCAACAAGCACCACTTCGAGGGATAATTGTTAGTAGTGCGTAGGAAATATCAATAGTCACTCAAACATCCAAGGCCAGAAAAAGTAAGGACAAGGGAAAAGGTCCTGCGAGGTCCTCGGGCCCGATTGGGCCACTCGAAATGGCTGCCCTGATGCACGATCATAACCGTCGTCCCAATGATGATTCTTTCACTAGGAAGGGAGCTGACAAAGACAAAAAGCTGAGGGAGATTGACGTATACAGTCACGAGAAGGTGGCAGCAGATCCGCGATTTTGGTGCAAGTTTCACTGTAATTATTACTAAACCGTGTATTTTCACATGAAATCTCCAGTGGCTAAGAATCAATGGATTGATTGGGAGTACATGGAGTGTAAAGGGAATGAGTCATTTCATCAAGTGATTGCAGTAGTTGACAAACATGGCTTGAATGAACTTCTAGCCTTCAGATATGATTGGAACAATGAAGTCATAACTCAATTCTATGCCAGTTGCAATTTATCTAAGCTTGGAGCTGATGAGATCACATGGATGACTCATGGAAAGAAGTACTCCGCTAGTTATGAGGAGTTTGCTAAGATACTTGAATTTGGTTGGTCTCTTAACAACTGGCTCAAAGTTCACAATGTCAAGGCGCTAGACAAGGATGAGCTGAAATTTCTCTATGACACTGCCTATCCGTTCAAAGCTCCCTCCAACAACTATCTGAAGCCCTTCTTTGCTGTTTTGAAACGAGTGTTAAGAAAGACTATTGCACCCAAAGATTGTGATTCGGGAAGCATTCAAGGCTTCCTCTGCAACTTGATGCAAATCATAAGTGGAGATGAAGAATTTGAAGTGTTTGATTATATCTATAACGATTCATTCAACATTGTTCACACTCCAAATCAGTCTTGTGGATATGCCCCCTACATTATGTTCATGATTGAGAAAGTCATAGGATTGGATTTTCTCAAGGATGTTCCTCACACCAAGCTCAAATCTCAGGTTCCTATAGCTCCACCTCCACTATTCTCCTGTACAAGACAGCGGTCCACTCGTGCCACTCCAGTAGGTGCCTCATCTAACAAAGTCCGCTCATCCTCAAGAGGCTCTAACGGCGGCATTTTGAAGATGCTACGTGCCATATTCACCTCTTGTCACAAAGTGGAGGTGAAGCAACATAACAAGAGGCGGGCAAGGAAGAGGCACTCTTGATACATGAAGGAGAATGTGAGTGCCATATGTCAGAAGGTCGTAATCTCACCTATTTGCTCTCTAGAAGTTTCAGAAGACTCATATGAAGATTTTACTAAGATGCCAACAGTTACAAATGATGATCTAGCATTCTTTGGTATTGGTCCCTCCATTTGATCTACTGCTCCTCAAGCAAGTGACAACGATGATAATATTGATGGGGAGCAAGATATTGAGAAGACACGGAGTGAGGGAAATGTTGAACGGGAAGATGAAGACGACGAGTAGCCTTTCCCAGTTTTTCCCTTTTTTGGTGTCTTGATGCTAAAGAGGGAGAGATTTAAGGGGAGTCAGTCATCATAGTCATTATCCTTAGATTTGTTTGGTCATGCAGGACTATTTTTTCAAACTTGCAATGTTTTATGTTTGAGTCCTATTTTGCTTTATGTAATACCTATTATGCAAAGTTATGTTAATGTTTACGCTTAACTATCATGATGCCTATGTGTTATTGTGTAATGCTTTTTATCATATCTCCATAATGATGACTGATTATGCTCATCATATTGTTATTTATGTCCACCACAGTTATTGCTCACACACACTTGATAGGCACCCCACCATAAAGAGTGCATATATGAGAAGTGATTCATGCTCATAACTCCTTGTACTCGTAGGTGCACTTTATGAAAATCAAGTTTTTTACTCTTATTTGTGTAATCTCAAAATGGTTATCATCAATCACCAAAAAGGGGGAGATTGTAAGTGCATCTAGGCACACCCTTGTGGGTTTTGGATGATTGATGATGAACAAGTGAGATTCTAATAAAATTTATTGAGATGAGAGCAGGTTTTGGAGAATGGAACTAAAGGTGCAAAAAGGTGAAAAATGAATATCAAGAAAGGGAAAAGAACAAGTGAAGAAAAGATGCAAAAAGTAGTCCAAAATATATAGGGTGTGCGTGAGAGACACACCCCCAAGAGATCAAGTCGTTGCGGAAAGATTAAGGGCTAAAACATAATTCAACTTGTAGGAAAAGAGGACTAGTCCAGTCTCAAAGAGGACTAGTCCCGTCTCTCACAGAACCAAAAGGGGACTAGTCCGGTTTCCTAGGAGACTAGTTTGTTTTCTCACAGTTCCAAAAGAGGATTTGTCCAGTTGTTGGGAGGAGTACTCTATTTCCTCTGTGGACAAAAACGGAATAGTCCAGTGCCCTTTGGACTAGTCCGGTACACTCACAAAAGTTAGGGTTTACAAATGTGCTATACATATCCACATCGAAATGACTCAGCACACTGGACTAGTTTGGTCCCGGACGGATTAGTCCGGTCAATGGGATCCAAGCGGTAACTTTTCTAAATGTCTATAAATAGGTGATCTACGACCCCATAACCACCAACCAAGAACCCTAGCGCCGCCACTGCATCTAAGAGCACAAAAACACTCCTCTACACACATTCTAAGGCCCTAAGAGTCAAATCTTTGGGAGTTCGCAATTGGGAAAGGGAGAGTGATGATCTCATCAACATTGAGCTCTTGGGTTTGATTTCTCACACACTCCTGTTGATTATCGTATAATTATTCGAGTGTGTTGATCTCTCTTTTAATTTGTATTCTTGTGGGAGCTCTCAACCTGCGAGAAAGCCCCAAAACTTGGTGATTACCCTTTGTGATAGTGGGAACCAAGTCAGCGTCCGTGGTGACTTGGTAAGGGAAGGGCTGGTGAAGACCCGACTTTGTGTGAGCTCCTCAACGAGGACGTAGATCCCTCGTGTGGGATTGAACCTTGGTAAAATTTGCTTGTCTCGTGTGTTCTTGATCCATACTTTTCATTATCATCACTATCTAGGGCATAAAATTGATTAAATTTGCAACTTGTGTTAATCTTGTATTCCACATGCAATTACTCATCCTAAAATATTGGTAAAGTTGTTAGGATAGTTTACTACATTCCGCTGCAAGGGATTCAAAGAAAATATCAAAATGATCTGAATTTGATAGTTGTTCTTACTCACACCGGACTAGTCCTCACTCGCACTGGGCTAGTCTGGCCTTCCTGGTTTTTTAACAGTTTTGCTATGTGTTTCGGGAAAATATTTAAAGACCTATTCACCCCCCTCTAGGCCACATTAGATTATCGTAAGACAAACTTCTGAGAACCCGTTACCTGCTAATAATCCTCATTGCGGACCAGTCTGATGAACTCTCTGTTCCAATACGGACAAGTCTGGTATACCTCACACAAATTAGAGTTTTTAGTGTGCTACACATTTCACACAAATTTCACACAGCACACCGGACAAGTACGGTCACCATAGCGGACTAGTCCAGTGCTAAATGAATTGAAACATCAAAGAGTTTAACAGACTTGTCTAGTGTGTCTGCACTTGTCCGGTGCTCAGTGAACTGTGACATTAGAAAGTCTAACAAACTAGCCTGCTCAGAGAACGGACATGTCTGGTGCTCGGTGAACTACTTAGATTGATTTTAACCCTTACCTTATACGCAAAGACATGAGCTCTTAGGATGTGTCTCTCACACACATCCTATACATTATATCTACTTTGCGCTTCCATTGACCATTTGGGCTTCTTCTTTTCTCACTTATCATTTTTCATCTTTTTGGTCGCACCATAATATCTAATCTTTGTTGACCCGAATTCATCTCGATGAAATCATTAGGATCTCATTTGTGTGTCATCCATTTTCCAAAACCCACAAGAGAATGCCTAGATGCACTTTCACACGCTGCGCTCTCTCGCCGCTTGCCACTCCGGCACCGGCGCCCACTCCCAACTACTGGTCACTTTAGTGTCCTCCCTGATGTGTCTCCCTTGCCCATCGCCACATCCCATCCTTCTCGTGCCATGATGACCCTGCCGCCGACAAACCGCTGGCCATTACTCGGCCTGCCACCAATCCTTGATTGAGACTTGCTCCGGGTGATATCGGCCTGACCGAACCCTCGCTTTATTAAGCGTCACAAGCTGTCCGCCTCATCTGTCTTGCATTCATCAGCTGCTACCACTGGTGTTCTTTACTCTCCCTGCCATGAATAAGTAAATTGTTGCATTAGGATAATCATTATATTTGATGGCGTGATTTTTTTATGCCTCCACGCTGCACTCTCTCGCCGCCGACCACTCCAGCACCAGCGTCGATGCCCTACTGTTGGTCACTTAAGTGTCCTCCCCGATGCATCTCCCTCGCCCATCGCCACTTCCGATCCTTCACGTGCCATGATGACCCCGCTGCTGGCAAACCATAAATATGTACTAGGCTCTACAAATTGTTTTAGCTTGCTGCGATCTACTTTCCTAGTCTCAGTTAATAGTTCATTAATTAATGTGATGGCATAATTTTTTGATGCGTCCACGATATTCAAAGGCCCATTCACCCCCCCTCTAGGCCACATTCAATTGGTATCAGAGCCATACTCTCCATAAAGAGACTAATTGCTCGGAGAGACGATGGCAAATGAGAAGAAAACACAAACTTCCAAGAAGCCCATCAAGGAAGAATCTTAAGACACTACAAAGATGCTCGATGTGCTAAAAGACTATGAGCATGAAAATGAAGAAGTGCGTCAACTCAAGGCACTTCTAAGAAAGAAGATGACGAACCAAAAGCGCAAGAAAGAAGATGAGAAGACAATGGGGAGTGGTCATCAAGACTACTCCTTATATCCTTTTAATTACGAGCATCTTAATTTTGACAATTACTATCTTTCGATTCCCATGGGGAGACCTCCACATTTCGACGGCAATGATTATACAATGATGAAGTACAATATCAAAATGCATCTCAGTTCCTTAAATGCCAGTCTTTGGCAAATTGTTTGTGCAGACATAGATATCCCAGACACCGACGATGAACTCACCTCGGAGCAAGCCCAAGCTATCCACCACAATGCACAAGATGTCGCAGTGATCACCTCATCACTAAGCCAGGAGGAGTTCAACAAGGTTGATGGACTCGAGGTGGCCAAAGATATATGGGACAACCTCAAGATGACGCATGAAGGAAATTGCTCCGTACGAGAAGCGAAGATTGAAATGATTGAGGGGGAGCTAGGGAGGTTTGCCATCGAGGATGATGAACTCCTCAAGAGATGTACAATCAGATGACGATGCTAATCAACAAGATTAGACCATACAGAAGTAAAAATTGGACAGACCATGAAGTGGGCAAAGGATGATTCGGGCATTCATGCCCTGAAATGTCACTTTATGTTCCATGATCCATGAAATTACAAGGTTCCACAAAATGACTCAGTATGAGCTTTTGGGAATAATCATAAATCACGAGATGATGGAAAAGGAAGTTCAATATGTGAAGAATCTTTTCGAGCTCACCTCATCAAAGGAGAATATGTCTCCCTCAAGGCGACTTGCAAGCCAAGAGTCAAGAAAGTCCATGAAGTGCAAGACGATTAAGATAGCAACGATGCGGACACTGTAATGGATGACAAAGAGATGGTTCTCTTTGAAATGTTTAAAAGAATGATGAGAAGGAGAAGAGGCGACAGCTGCACTGAGGGCGAGAGCAAGAGCAAAGACAAGATTGAATCTAGACCTTCATCTTTACATTCCCTTAGTGATGATGATTCCGATAGGTGTGATGAAAATGAACACATGTTTAAGAGCTTAAGTAAAACTGCATATGCTAAAATGAAAACGTTGACGGATGAAATATTTGAGATGGAATATCTTATCAACCGACAAGAAGATATGCTCGTCGTTCAAAAGGAGAGATGCTCTGAGGTTGAAAAGGCTCTCGATCTTGAAAATGAAAAGAGAGAAGAACTTGAGCGTGAGCTAGCTTCGAGCAAGGAAACTTGCTCAAATCTAAAATGATTTGAATGTTGTACTTAAGGATGAGCTTGTTAACTTGACAAAAGTTAACAAGAACCTTCAAGAACAAGTAGAATCACTCAAGCAAAGTGCTCCCTCCTATTCCAAGAGCTCATGATAAGAAAAGGATGAGTCCCAATCTTCCGAAAGGTAAAGGATAAGTCAATTGATGGAGATCTCGACGTTGATGATCTGAGGCTCTCGAGTAGAACACAAACAACCCCTGCAATCACTACACCACTGCTCCGTTGGTTATCAACCGTGCTTCACACGATTGACCTCGCCAAGAAGGCTAATCCCTGCATGTGCAACCGAGAACACAAGCAAGAACGTAAGACACGATCTGAAATCGCGAAGTTGGGGTTTCACAAACCGTAGAACCGCGATATTATTGATCTAAGCAAAACCCAATTGTTCATGGCGGCTACTATGGAGTATATATAGGTGGGAGGACGTCCAAGGGGG
Source organism: Tuctoria greenei (assembly GCA_036927565.1). Lineage (NCBI taxonomy): Eukaryota > Viridiplantae > Streptophyta > Magnoliopsida > Poales > Poaceae > Tuctoria > Tuctoria greenei. Next base: position 126,276,347 of record JAYESD010000006.1, read on the forward strand.
TGTTGGGGTCGTGACCTAACCCTAACACACGAAAATAATGGACTTAGACTCGATACAATGCCCAATGGCCCAATACGGTGGCGCAGCACCCTGACAGATTCTGAACTCGATTTTGTTTCGATTATTTCCATCGACTCCGAAGGAATTTTGACATAGGACTAGTGACATTGGAAAGGTTATCCTCTCCCCTTCCCGTTCAAATGTAGAACGTACAAAACGGAGTTTGTATGCGTCCTGGGCGTCCGTTTTAGTGCGTAGTGCTCCTGGACTCCGAGTTGGATACAATTCTGAGTTGGGGTCGGTTTCCATCTTCTTTGAACGAATTCTCTGGTCTTCCTCGTCCCTAACACTTCCTCCAAGTACTCTTTGAACCTCTCCATGGATCCTAATCACAATTAAATCATCAGGTAGCAATCTATTCTCAAAAACATATAAGGAAACATATAAGAACGAGCTCACCTCTGAAATTAATTGTTGTGTATGAACTCTATTGATTGCATCTTGTATGTTCAATGGAGTGTTGTTTGTATCCATATAAATGATGTCCTCATCATCCTCCCCTTCTTGAATTGGAATCGTCCTCGACTCAAGTTCGTCTCCTCTCATGTGTTGGTCCAAATGTGCAACGCCATCAAATCTTCTTGTATGCATGAATGGAGGAGGCCAAGGTGGTGGACAACATAGTGCGCCATCTTGATCTTGTCCATCAAATAAGAGTGCACATTAACTTGAGCCAGGATCCCAAACAAATAACCATTTTGTCATGTTTGTAGGTGCAACAATAATATGCATGATCTCATCATTCTCCCCTTCTTTATGACAAGCCGTCCTTGGCTTGCTCGTATGTCCAGGAAAAAGGATTGCTTTGGGGGTAGAATGAACACTGTCCATATTGCACAACCGCAGTGAACAATGCTTCTTTTTTATTTGTTGTCCTTGCTGCAATAAAAAAATGCTAGAAAAACTTGACAATACATTATTAGTGTTAGTGCATCCATTCATTTCACCATGTTATTGCAGCACAAAAGGAGCTTGCACATTTGAACATATGTAAACTTTATGCACTATAAATTCACCACTATCTTCATAGTTGCCTATAGCATGAAAAATATTTCTACTTAATAAAGGCAATTCAAATTGTGAAAATAGTCTCCTCTCTACAATATTTAGATCACAAAGAGTGTCAAATTCAATATAACCCAAAGTATTTAGGAAGACGAAAATTTCAGCTCATCATTTTCAGCAGTAGCGGTGATCAAATTATGAATTTTAGCACAAGTAGGTGAGTCCAAAGCACAATCATCTGGTACATTAACTTGTTTTTGTATAGGTATAATAGAGTTATCAGCACACAACTCTTTCTTAGCGCAATGATCAGCTGCAAAATCAACATGTGACAATGGTGTATACATAAACGATTCTAATAGTTGCTCCTCCAAAATAGCACGATTGGTGGAAAAATTCAGAACATCCAAAAACTTCTCACCTTTTGTATTTGTAGAATGTTTTGCCTTATCATATTCAGCAGTGATTTCAAGTGCATTATGAGTCGATCCATCTAAATTTCACAAGTGTTGTCGAAAGCCTCATTCTCTTTTGTATCATGTATATTATTTTCTTTTTTGTCCTGCAAAACGTTAGACACAAAAGGAGGTACAACAAGAAATTTCTCCTCAAATTGTTGCACTTCATCTTTGCAATTAGATACATTTATAAAAATTTCTCGCATACAAATTTTCATATCATTCCATGTTCGAGGTTTTTCTAAATTATTTAAATTGTTCCACCAAGTTAATGCACAACCTACTAATGCACTTGCAACATTTCTAATCTTTCTCCTCTCACACATATGACATTGTCCAAAAATTTTATCCATCTCTATTTCCCAAGTAATATATTCATCATAACCAAAACCATCATAAGAAGGAAGAGATGGGAGAATGTAATTACTTCTTATTGAAGGTGTTGTAAAGTTGGTCTAAATGTCATGTGAAACCTTGGTTGATGTTTGATTTTTAGCGAGCAACTCCATCGCCGCCTTCATCATGTCCATCATCTCAGCATATAATGCATGATTCTTGCTTTTACCTGACATTGTTAGTAGCAAACAGAAGACAACAAAAAAATATGTTATCCCTATCAACTACAAAGGATAATGGCAAAGTGGAAGTGTAATCACACACTCTCAAGCATCTTACCACGCTCTTACAAGTGTTCTTACCGACACTGCAGGTGGCAAACGGTGGCCGGTATGAAGAAACCAATGAAGTGTGGGATGATTGCAAAGGTGTATCAATTCTACTCAAGAGTAAGGTGTGGCTTGGATGGCAATTTATATGTAGCTAGGATTAGCAATAGTGAAATCAGATAGTAAAGTTCAATAAGTGTCCACAGTACTTGTCAATGTTGCTGGCCTAAATGTGTTCCTAGTAGTTCAAGCAAGCAAGACATGAGATAAAACTAGATGACACAAAGGATGCAAGCACTTCTGTTTTCTTGTTGTTGTTTTTTTTTCCTTTTTTGTGCGGCTTTTGTATCTTGTTTTGCACTTGCCTTTTTATTTTTTCTTCCTTTTTTCAGAATGTGCTGCAAAAGAAGATCTATTTTGGATAAGAACCCCCGAAATACAGACTATTCGGAATTTCTAGATCAATAACAGATTCAGATCTAGTGCAATTTCGACATCAATAACTATATTTTCTGGGAGAATGATGAAGAATAAAGTTATAGAAAACTTCTTAAGCTTTCCAGAAAGTACAATAATACTAAAATTCGAGTTCGTATGAGCGAGATATGATGAAAATACCGAACTAGAGAGAAGTGAATCTAATCTGGACGTGATGACGTGATTCAAGAGGATGAATCAACACAATGCAAAACTCAAACTAAGACCAAAAACACTTTCTAAACCAGCAATATGACTCAACAACGGACACAAACTCAACAAAACCAAACTGAAAACGAAAGTTGCAAAGGCTCAATGTTGGTTTGGACAAAATAATGAACAGATCTACTAAACTGCAATTTTTTTGTGGCTTTTTTGTGGGCTCTTGGTATGAATAACAAAAATAATGTAATTGATAGATGAATTACCTAACGGGCAACCTGGAAATCTGATACCAATTGATAGGTAAAAGATGAGTCCCAATCTTCCGAAAGGTAATGGATAAGTCGATTGATGTGGAGATCTCGACGTTGATGATCCGAGGCTCTCGAGTAGAACACGAAAAACCCCTGCAACCACTACACCACTGCTCCATTGGTTATCAACCGTGCTTCACATGATTGACCTCACCAAGAAGGCTAATCCCTGCATGTGCAACCGAGAACACAAGCAAGAACGTAGAAGACACGATCTGAAATCGAGAAGTTGGGGTTTCACAAACCGTAGAACAGTGATATTATTGATCTAAGCAAAAACCAATTGTTAATGGCGGCTAATATAGAGTATATATAGGTGGGAGGACGTCCAAGGGGGTGTTGGGGTCATGACCTAACCCTAACACACGAAAATAATGGACTTAGACTTGATACAAGGCCCTATGGCCCAATACGGTGGCGCAGCACCCTGACAGATTCTGAACTCGATTTTGTTTCGACTATTTCCGTTGACTCCAAACGAATTTTGACATGGGACCAGTTCCATTGGAAAGGTTATCCTCTCCCCTTTCCGTGCATATGTAGAACGTCATAAACGGAGTTTGTATGCTTCCTGGGAGTCCGTTTTAGTGCGTACTGCTCCTGGACTCCGAGTTGGATACAATTTTGAGTTGGGGTCGGTTTCCATCTTCTTTGAACGAATTATCTGGTCTTCCACGTCCCTAATACTTCCTCCAAGTACTCTTTGAACCTCTCCATGGATCCTAATCACAATTAAATCATTAGGTAGCAATCTATGCATAAAAACATATAAGGAAACATATAAGAACGAGCTCACCTCTGAAATTAATTGTTGTGTATGAACTCTATTGATTGCATCTTGTATATTCAATGGAGTGTTGTTTGTATTCATATAAGTGATGTCTTCATCATCCTCCCCTTCTTGAATTGGAGTCGCCCTTGACTCAAGTTCGTCTCCTCTCATGTGTTGGTCCAAATGTGCAACGCCATCAAATCTTCTTGTATGCATGAATGGAGGAGGCCAAAGTGGTGGACGACATAGTGCGCCATCTTGATCTTGTCCATCAAATAAGAGTGCACATTCACTTGAGCTAGGATCCCAATCAAATAAACATTGTGTCATGTTTGTAGGTGCAATAATAATATGCATGATCTCATCAGCTCACCTTCTCCAAATATCAAGTCTATTCCACCTAAAACTTGTAATTGTGCAAATTTGGTTCTTAACCTGAAAAATGAGCTTAAAGTGGCACAAAGCAAAAGATCACCCAAAGGTGGAAGTTTTTACAAGGAGAAAATCAAGTATGCACGGTGTGCATACTCGGTTACTAGAGCTCCAAATGTCAAGGATGGCCTTTGATATTCTCGTGGTGTAAAGCGGAACACTAGAAACCGCAAGAATAAAAAGTAGTCCATTGCTTTTGTCAAGGGAGGCTCAATTCAAGTTTAGAAAATTAAACATGTTCCTTCCTTTCATGAAAAATCTAAAAATGGACTAAACATTATGCTTCATGAGATTAATGCCTCATATGTTCTTATGAAGGATGAATTTAACCATGTTTAGGCCAAGAACATTGGGCCACCCCACAAGAGTCCAAAATCTTGTGTCTGGATGCCCAAGTGTCTTATTACTAACATCAAAGGACCCAAGCAAGCTTGGGTACCTAGAACTAAATCATAATCCTATTTTGTAGGTGTACCCCCTCTAGTGGATCCAAAGAGGTGCTTGATAGGCATCAACAACATGACCGGAGGAAAGAAAATATTCATGGGGTAAAATGAAAATTCCAAGTCCATCTCCACCCGAACCATCGTCACAAGACTCAAAGTGTACAACAAACAGAGAGCAATGATCAAGGGGGAACCAAAGAAAATGAAGAAGGAGGTATACCGTTCTATTTTTGACTCCATTGTATCTTGGTCCATCAAGGTCATATTTGTCAAAGTGTGCGATCGACACTTCCCCCGGTACTACTAGATCGTATCTCGCAGACGTTCTTGATTGGTTGGGGCACGAGTGAGATTACGAACAAGATGATGACGCGAGGGATTTTGCGTGGTTCAGGCTGCATAAGCGTAACACCCTACTCCACGGGTTGTGTGTTGTATGTATGAATTTGAGTGGCACTTGTGAGCATGTGAGCTTGCTTGTCTCTGAATCGTGCGGCGCAACCCTTTTATAGTTTTAGGACTGGCCATTACATCACTTGCCTGGCCCGACATGTGGCCCTGGCGCAATTAATAGCATAATACACGATCTAAGTATTAAGCATGATTAACAGTGTGATAACGTGATTTAATGACGGTGTTACCCCTATTAAGAACCCACTAATTGTGTGTCATTAATATAGCATTAATGACACATAATCAGGTCTTGAAACTGTCATTTTAACTGCCCTTGAAACTATGAGCCGTTGGTGATCATTCAGTCTTCTGTTCAAGTCCTAGCTCCAGAGGTTCGACATGTGGCGGTTCCGGAGATTCCTATTGTGGGGAGGCAGGTCTGGAGCCATTATACATGTGGCAGCACCAGAGCTTCCCTCTACTGGGGGTTAGGTCCGGGGTCACTTGACACGTGGCGAGACCGGAGCTTCCCAATGAAAGGAGTTAGGTCTAGCCTCATGTTTCACATGTCACTGCTGGAGCTACCCAAACGAGGGAGGCGGGTCCAGTACTATGTAACAAGTGCGGCCTTCAGAGGTCTTCAAGTTGAACGAGTGGAACTCCTTAGCTTTTCTTGCGTTATCATAGGGTACACGGTACGCAGGGTACCGACAGTGGCCCCCAGTCCCACCTCCGGGAGAAACCCTTTCGGTTAAGTTATTCTACGAGAGGTGGGGCCATATTCGATTCTCGTGCTGCGGCTTCAAAGGTCTCCTGATGTGCCGTTGGGGTGATGGTCCACTGTTAAACCATCGCGGCGTGGCTTCTTTTGAATGTGGCAGGTGAGATCTTCGCGTGTGGATCTCACGCAATTGAAGGTCGTCGGTTCCCAATGCAAAAACCGTATTGGTTCCGCGTGCCTTGTTAGGCCACCGCCCTCGGACTTCCAACTTCCCATAATGACAATGGTTCACCTGGGGTAATAACTTCGTCCTTTCCGCTAGAGTGGAACCGGGCCCATTCATCATTGGTAGGGTAGATTTTTGAAAACATGATGTTGGTCCCATTGCGGTTTCCATCAAGCGTTGCGGAGGCTTACTTAAGAAGGAAACCCAACACAGTTTAAGGACTCTTTACGCTTTTGATTGAACTTGCGGTCAGAGCCTCCCAACCTTCGCATAGGCTTCCAACTTTCGCTCCACTTTGCCGCGATGGTGTTGGGTCTTCCCCGCAGCAAGGTCAAGACCGATGAGGAGATGGCGAGTGTCCGGACCTACATGGGTTTGTCCAGCGACTCTTGCAACAAGGACATCCACTTCGAAAAGCTCCCCTTCAAGAATGAGCGCACCGGAGATATGATGTACTTCTCGGCTTCCGCCATGGTGGGTCTGATCCCGTGTTTCTGAAGCTTCCTCTTATGTTGCTGGATTTCTATGGCCTCCAGCTTTATCATCTGGGCCCCCACTCCCTCTTGCTAGTGGTGACTTTTGTCCACTTATGTCAGATGTGGGTGGGCGTGCCACCCTGCATCGAGCTGTTATGGACCTTCTTCACGGTCCACACTACCGGCAAGGGGATGGAGCTCATAAGCTTCTACTACTTTGTGAAGCGGAAGAATTGCCCCCTCAAGTAGTTGAAGACCTTCCCCTCCCGCAAGTGGGACGATTGGAAGAAGTATTGGGTGATCTTCAGTGTGGAGGAGCATGAGAGGCTAGAGCTGCCCAAGGGCCTTCCCAATTTTTACACTGACGCCTGGAACGTAGTTTTAGAGCCGTCAAATACATACAAGCCCATATTGGAAAGAATCGAAGAATACATAGATGGAGGAGTGACCCCCAAAATGGTCTTTGGCAATTTCTTGGTGAACAGGTGGGCTCCGCTGAAGACTAGGATGTGGCCCACATGGGTATTCAATAGTGAGATGGATCATAACCTAATTGAAGTCAGTTTGAACACCAACTTGGATGATGAAGCTTTGAAGATCCATTTCAAGAAATTTCAAAAAGGAGGTATCTTCTGCGATGCCCTGACTCCGCCGGTTGCTTTCCTGCCTCTAAACATCGTTCTGCAGGTTAGCAGGGAGATCCAGAAGAGAATGTCAGCATTGGATGACTTGGACATGGTCGAGAGGCGCCATTTCTCAGAGGTTACGACCCCTAGAGCTTCTGAGATGGTAGCCCCCGCTGCCCCAAGCCAAAAGGTGGATGGCGTTGGTAAGGGCAACGGCAAAGGCAAGGAGCCGGTCGAATTTTAAAGCCGGAAGAGGAAGTTAAGGCATGTTGAAGGAAGCCCCATCCGGTCAGCTCCGACTTCAACAGCCCCTTCTCCCCGGTGAAGGAGATCTTTGATGGCTACACCTACTTCGGTGCCGGCACCCTCGAAGGATGCAAGCTCCTGCAGATCAACTCCAGCTCTGGTGCCAGCTATGGGCTCCGGGTCTAGAGGCCTTTCCCAACCGGGGGAGGTTCTGGTTGAGGAGACTCCAGCTGCTGCAGCTAGCTCCCGGCCAAGGTCCGAGGTTTTTGTCCCACCAGGTCTGGTGGGCTCTAACTCCGGGCCTCAGAGGAAGATATTTTGCGGCGACTGGGGCCGTAGCATGACTAGGTAAGTATCGTCAACTCACCTTGAGTTGCTAACCTTGTCTTTATTATATCTTTAATCTTCCCAACCTTTTGTTTTCCAGGGTGTCGAGAAAGGAGTTTGAGGCTTCTGCACCTACTGCAGCGACTGAAGCTGAGCGTGCAGAAGCTCCGGCTTCATCTATTGAGCCTCCCCAAGTGGTGGCAGAATACACGGCAGCTCCGGTGCCAGCTGTCGTGGACTTAGATCCAAAGGAGACGCCAGAGACTCCCGTGGTAGTGCCGGACCGCGGGGAAGAAGTGGGTGAAGATGCACCGCCAGCTATAGTGCCAGAGACTGAAGCTCTGGTGCAGGAATAGGAGGTGGTGGAGGCTCTGGCACTTGATCTGGAGGTAACTAAAGCTCCAACGCCCATGTCGGAAGTAGCTGAAGATCCGGTGGTTGAGCTAGAGGTGCTTGCAATTTCGGCCTCAATGTTGGAAGTGGTTGAAGCTCCGGCACCTGAGCCGAATGCATCAGAAGTATCGGCACCTTAGCCAGTGGTGACGTGTGATCCGGAAGAAGCTCCATTGTTCGCCCTAGAGGCAATTACCCCGAAGGTGCCCCTGTCCGAGTCGGAGCACCCGAAAGAGTCGGCGGCCGACTTTCCCTCTACAGAGCTGACGGTTGAAGATCTGGTAGGGGGACCTCTAGTGTCAGCACCGGAGGTTGAAGTTCCCTTGGTAGGACCCTCTTCGTGCCGATAGAAGTAGAAGAGCTTCAAGGGGCAGCCCTAGTGATGCAGGATCGCAGGAAACCGCGCATGTGGCGTGGGACCCAAATTTTGTGCTTGAAGACCACCTGAAGCCGGCGGAGAAGACCCTAACAGGTCCAGAGCCTATCCCTCTGGCGTTGTCTATCAGCAATGCCTGCTCTGGTCTCTGTCAAGTTTAGCTCGCCTTTGACCACAAAAGCAAGGTCCTCGAAGAAGAGCACCACCCTTGAGGCATTGGCGCAACAGGCTTTACTTCGAGATGAAGCTAACACAGTCAAGGCTTGCAGACCAACAGGACTGGATAGACTGGGAAAAGGCCCGGCTGGCAAGGTTTGAGCACCTCCTCACCAAGAAGGAGGGTTTGATCAAGGCTCTCAACCAATCTTGGGCGCTGTTTGAGCATGCCAAAGAGCCAATGAGGTGGCAAATGACCACTTGGATAACCTCTAAACTTTCCATGAGACACTTCTCAAGCACCGGGAAGTTCTCGATGAACGTGAAGAAAAACTCCTGCAACAGCAGGATGATATTTTGAAGAGAGAGGAGGAGCTCACCCAGAGACTGTTACTTTGAGAGCAAAACTTGGCTGACCGCACAAAAAACTTGATCTGCGGTGCAGGCAAGAGGATGAGAAGTATTGGAAGTTGGGGCAGGAGCTCTCTAAAAGAGAGGCTAATGTTGCCACTAGAGTGGAGAAGGTGAAGGGCAGGGAGAAGGACCTGGCCGAACGACGGAACCGCATCCACCTCCAGGAGACAGAGCTTGCTTACTATGAGAGGCATGTGTCTGAAATCATTCAGCAACGCGCCAAAGAGGTCGAGCACATTACCCGGGAGAGTTCAGAGCTTGCAGCTGCCAGGCGATCATTGGACGAGCTACAGAGTGCAAGGACGACTAAGTCCCAGCAGGTCTGGGACTTCTTGGGGCATGCCAATAAAGCTTTGGTACCTCTAGGCTTCAGTCCGGTACGTCCGGATGATGCTGAGCCGGGGCTGGACAGAGCGTTGGTGGCATTGAGTTCTACCAGCAATAAGCTAGACACGATGGGGGACGTCATCGCCGATCAATTGGAGATAGAAGGAATGCTTTTGGCCAAGAACGTCGCTGAATTTGTGCTGACGTGTTTCCAAAGATGAGACCCCCAACTTTATCTAGATCCGGTGTTCGATGGACCCATTGCTGAAGAGGAAGATGCCGCCAAAGCTAGTGTCCAGAATGTTGACCAAAATGTTTCCTTGTATTTCCATAGGACCTAGTGCCTTTTTCTTTCTGCCTTTTCCTTTGTAGTCCTCATTTTATAATTCAGTACTTCCAATGAATGAAATCCACTCTTTGAGTGAATGAATTCCATTTTGTGTTTGTCTTCAATACATTGTATTTTATCTTGTTGGCCCCTTGGTAAATTGCGAACACAATTTGATTCATTACACAATTTGGCCAGCTTTATGATTGTGATCACAACTTTATCTACATCCATTACACAATTTGATTGCGAACATATACCAAAAGGTTTGGCAATGTCCTGATGACTTGAACACTTTATGACATCGACGGCTGGCCCCCTGGGAGGTGTCGGAGTTTGATAGGTCCGACGACGCCCACTATACCCACATAAGACGTCGACGGTGGGCCCCCTGGTGTTGTCTGAGCTTGGTAGGTCCGACGACATCCACTATCAACGCGTAAAACATCAACGGCAGCCCCACTGGGGTTGTCGAAGCTTGGTAGGTCCAACAGCACAAACTATCAATGCGTAAAACGTTGACACCAGGCCCCCTAGGGTTATCAGAGCTTGGTAGGTCCGATGGGACCCACTGTCAATGCGTAAAACATCGACAGTGGGACCCATGGGTTGTCGAAGCTTGGTAGGTCCGATGGCCTGTCAATGAGTATAACGTCGATGGCGGGCCCCCTGGGGTTGTCGGAGCTTCCCGACTTTGACTATATCCACCATCAATCGTAGAATACGTCAACGACGAATCCCATCGGGTGTTTTCACCATCTTCAATTGAATTGCCATTATGCTTCACGTCGACGGCGGGCCCCCATGGGGGTTGTCGGAGCTTTTTAGCTCTAACAGCGTCCACTTTCAACGTCTGAAACATCGACGGTGGGCCCCCTTGGGGGATGTTGGAACTTAGTAGCTCCGGCATCGTCCACCATCGTCATAAGTTTTCATTTTTCATGCGCATCAAAGACAAGAAAAACCGTAAAATTTGTCCTCTCATCTATAACTCTTTTGTGACTTATTATTCTTATTTGAATTTTAGATCTGAAGAAACTCGATATGATAACAAGTATCATAATGTAATTTTTCTAGATCAGAATGCCTTTTGGACCCTTCCTACTGAGGCCTGCTGAAAGTGAAAGTGCATCTAGGAATCCCTTGTTGGTTTTGGTTGATTTATGAAAAGCAAATGAGATCCTAACTACATTGTTGAGATGAGCGCAGGTTCTAATGAGAAATTAAACAAAGCGCCAAAAAGAAAGGAGAATGAGGAGCAATACGGAAAAGAGCTCTAGAACCAAGTGTAGTAGATCATTGTGTATGGAGTGTGTTAAGGAAACACACCCCAAGAGCTCAAGCACAAATAATCTCACACATTTCACAAATTTATACAGGACCAGACTAGTCTGAATGACCCCGGACTAGTCCGATATCTTTCTGCACCAACGGACAAGTCCCCACAATGTGGACTTATCATACTAGTCCAATTTTTTACTGACCGGACCAGTCCGATATCACCACAAACTAGTCTAATATCTCTCTGACTCGAATCGGACTAGTCCTCCCCAGTGCGTACTAGTCCCCCCAACACTTTAGAAGTTGCACGAAATTGGACAAGTCTGATAACACACCGGACTAGTCTGATATCTTTCTGATGTCAATCGGACAAGTCCGATATTAGCATGGACTACTCCGATAATGCCTCTGACTAAAATCAGACAAGTCCTCTAAGTGCGGACTTGTCCTATATTCACCTAGTGCATCACCACAACGGACAAGTCCGATACCAGCGCGGACAAGTCTGAAATCCTTTGTGACTAAAATCGGACAAGTCCGCTCTCAGCCGGACAAGTCCGATATTTCGGGACACCTAGGGTTTCCTGCACGCAGCACACCGGACTAGTCCCATGTCCATCACGAACTAGTCCAATCTTTCTAAACCCTAACGGTAACTTTTGGGAACCCCATATAAATTGGTGTGCACGACCCATATTTCACCACTCTCGAACCCCCTGCGCTGTCACACCTTCCAGGAGCCTAGAAAACACCCCTCTCCACAAAATCCAAGGCAAGAAAGATCAATCCCTTGAGGATTCACTTTGGATCATTGGAGCGACAAGATTCCATATGTTTGAGCTCTGGGATCCGACCAAAAATCAAAAAGGCCTATTCACCCCACCCCCTCTAGGCCACATTCAATTGGTATCAGAGCGGGACTCTTCAAAAGGAGAGTAATCGCTCGAAGAGAACATGTCGGACATGAAGGACGCACAAAAAGAGCATCAACCAAGAGAAGGTTGAAGAAGAAAAGAACCAAAAATTGGAGAGGCTCCTCGAGGTTATTCAATACTTCGAGGATGACGATGAGGAGACACTGGAACTCAAGGCACTCCTAAGAAAGAAAACCCTCTCAAAGGGAAAAGTGAATTGAAGAAGAGATAATGAAGAAGGGGAGTAGTCACACCGACTACTCCTGGTATCCTTTTAATTATGATCGTCTTAATTCCAGCAATAATCACTACTTATCTATTCCTCTTGAAAAAGCCCCACACTTTGATGGTAGTAACTACTCAATGTGGAGGCAAAACATGAAAATGCATTTGATTTCTCTCAACCCAAGTTTGTGGCACATTGTATGTACAGGAATAGATATCGCGGATGATGATGAGGAGCTCACACCTAGCCAAGAGAAAGCAATCCATCGAAATGCCCAAGCTGCTGCAGTCATCACCTCATCACTCAGTCGGGATGATTTCACAAAGGTGGATGGACTCGAGATTGCAAAGGAGGTATGGGATACAGTGCAAACCGCACATGAAGGCGATCGTCATGTGCGAGAAGCGAAGATCGAAATGATCGAAGGTGAGTTGGGACGATTCGCCATCGAAGAAGATGAGTCGCCACAAGACATGTACAATCGACTAAAGACGGTCATCAACAAGGTGCGAGAATACGGAAGCAAGAAGTGGAACGACCACGAGGTGGTGAAGCTCATTCTTAGAGCTTTCATGCCTCGCGATGTCACATTATGCTCGATAATACAAGAAAGCCCCGGGTATAAGAAGATGACCCCAGATGAGCTACTTGGGGAAATCATCAACTTTGAGATGATGGAAAAGCAGGCCAAGCATGTTAAGGAGATTGCCGATCTCACCTCGGCAAAGAAGAAAGGGGTCGCTTTGAAGTCCACTCTCAATCCCTTGTCTAAAGAAGCTCGAGAAGCTGAACTAGAAGAAGACGGTGATGATGAGATCAGCGACTTGGATGAAGATGACATGATACTATTCATGAAAAAATTCAAAAGGATGATGAAGAAAAGACAAGGAGCTAAATACGGTGAAGGGAAGTACAAGGAAAAATCAAGACCGAAGTTGAGGCGGGCATGCTATAACTGTGGTGAATATGACCACTTTATAGTTGATTGCCCATATGAAGAAAACAAAAAGATGTCCAAGTAAACAAAGCCTCAACCCAAGAAATTCTTCAAGAAGAAGAAGCAAGCTGAACAAGCGCATCTGGGGAAGGAGTGGGACTCAAATGATGAGTATTCATCCGAAGAAGAAGAGAAGATGGCTAGCATAGCCATCGAGAGACATCCAAGAAGTCCACTATCTTCCCCACTCTCGGCGCATGGAAGGGGAATGAAACTTGCCTCATGGCAAAGGAAGGTAAACGAAAGGTAACAACCAAATCCTCTTCCTTGCATTCCTACTCTAGTGATAGTGAAATTGCTAGTGATAATGAAGAGATGCTCATAGGCATAGACAAGAAAATAGCTACGAAAATGAAATTTCTACATGATCAGCTTGTTGAGAAGGAGAAGTTGACAACCCGTTAAGAAGACATGATTATCTCCAAAAAGGAGGAATATGTTGAACTTAACAAGCTTCTAGAACCTGAAAAGGAGCGAAGCAAGTCACTAGAGCTTGAGTTAGCTTCAAGCAAGGAAGCTTGCTTGGAGCTAAGCGACTCAAATGCTACAATCAAGGACAAAATTGCTAACCTAATCAAGGTTAACAAGATCCTTGAGGTACAAGTTGAGTCACTCAAGCAAAGTGACCTTTCATCCTCTTCAAGCTCGCCTTCTCAGCCCCTTAAAACTGAAGCTATAATTACTTGTTCATGTGCTAAAACTGACACTAGCTTGAATAACAAGTCAACCTCTACCAATGACAAACATCCTTCCCAAAATGGCATATTTGACAAGGAGAAGATCAAATATGCACGTAGTGCATACCTGGTCACAAGACCTCCCAATGTCAAATATGGCATTGGTTATTCTTATGGTGAAAAGCAACATACTAGAAACCATGAAAATAACAAGGAAAGCATTGCCTTTGTAAAGGGAAAACCCTCTCAAGCTGGAAATTCCAAAGCCAAAACATATGATCACTGGACTAGTCCGGTCCGGACACCGACAAGTCTAGTCCTCTAGACAAGTCCGATTTCCTAGACTAGTCCTGTATATAAACAACAAAAATTGCTATTTAGAACCTTTGATGCATCTTATGTTTTAAAGAGAAGTAATTTTGGTAAGATTTATGCTCATTATGTTGGGCCACGCCATGGGAACACCAAGTCTCATGTGTGGGTGACCAAGTCTCTTGTTACTAACCTAAAAGGACTCAAGCAAGCTTGGGTACCTAAAACCAAGGCATGATTTGTTTCTGCAGGCCTATTCCTCCGGTGGATCTAAATGGGTGCTAGACAATGGTCGCACCAACCATATGACCGGAGAAAGAAGGATGTTCGTCGAGTATGAAGAAAATGAGGATCCAAGCGAGGGCATCTATTTTGGAGACAATAGTCAAGGAAATGTGCTCGATACCGTTAAAACTGACATATCATCTCAACATACTCTTTCTCATGTGTTACATATTGATTCCTTAGAGTATAACCTGTTGTCCATATCTCAATTATGTGACAAAGGTTATAATTGCTTGTTCACTAATGAGTGTGTGACTGTCTCTAGAAGGGGTGATGGTTCCATTGCATTCAAGGGTATGTTAAAGGGAAAGCTTTACCTTGCTGACTTCAACAAAGATAAAGCCGAACATGACACATGCTTGATTGCGAATACCAACATGGGTTGGCTGTGGCATAGACGGCTAGCGCATGTTGGTATGAGGAATCTTCAAAAACTCCTCAAGGGCGATCACATCTGAGGTTTGAAGGATGTTGTTTTTTGAGAAAGACAAGCCTTGTAGCGCGTGCCAAGCCGGGAAGAAAGTTGGAGCGCCTCATCCCGCGAAGAACGTCATGACCGCAACAAAACCGCTCGAGCTACTTCGCATGGATCTTTTTGGTCCAATTGCTTACAAATGCATCGGCGGTAACAAATATGGCTTAGTAGTTGTTGATGATTTTTCTCGCTTCACTTGAGTTTTCTTTTTACATGATAAGTCAAAAACACAAGGAACACTCAAGAAGTTTTTAAAGTGTGCTCAAATGAGTTTTCATTGACGATCAAGAACATTCAAAGCGACAACGGCACAGAGTTCAAGAACACACAATTTCAGGAGTACCTAGATGAAGAAGGCATAAAGCATGAGTTTTCAGCACCTTACTCCCCTCAACAAAACGGAGTTGCCGAAAGGAAGAACCGAACCCTCATAGAGATGGCGAGAACAATGCTCAATGAATACAAGACATCCGATCGGTTTTGGGCGGAAGCGGTTAACACCGCTTGCCACGCCATAAACCAACTCTATCTTCATCGACTACTCAAGAAGACATCATATGAGCTACTCACCGGTAACAAGCCTAATATTTCATATTTTTGAGTTTTTGGTTCCAAATGCTATATGTTGAACAAGAAGCCTAGGACTTCAAAATTCGCTTCGAAGTCCGATGAAGGTTTCTTGCTTGGTTATGATTCGAACTCCTAAGCCTATCGTGTCTTCAACAAGATCTCCGTACTTGTTGAAGTAGCACGTGACGTAGTGTTCGGTGAAACTAACGGCTCCCAAAAGGAGCAAGTTGATCCATGTGTGCTAGATAGAGAAGAAGCTCCTTGTCAAGCATTGAGAAGAATGGCGTTAGGCGATGTTCGACCACAAGAGCCACCTCCACATGCACATGAGGAAGATGAACCGCAAATGGAGGCCAATTATCAAGGGGGAGCTTCCATACAAGATTGACCTTAAGAAGATGAAAATGATAAACAAGGCAATGTGGGCAACAATCTAGGGTGAGAAGAAGATGACCATGAAGATTCAAGACAGCAAGTGCCACACGCAAGTGTACAACAATGCATCCAAAGGGATCACCCAATCGATAACATCATCGGTGACATCTAAAAGGGAGTAACTACTAGATCTCGCATAGCTAATTTTTGTGAGCATTATTCGTTTGTATCATTTTTGGAACCACGCAGGGTTGAGGATGCATTGAAGGATCCAGATAGGGTAGTGGGCATGCAAGAAGAACTTAAGAATTTCAAGCAGAACGATGTGTGGGAACTAGTCGAAAGACCCAAATTCACCATCTTCGACACCAAATGGGTCTTCCGCAACAAACAAGACGAACATGGGGTGGTGACAAGGAACAAGGCACGACTTGTGGCAAAGGGTATTCACAAGTCGAAGCGCCTTTCTCAACAGACCAATCAAGGATGAGGTATATGTGGAGCAACCCCCCGGATTTGAAGGTGAAGAGTTCCCTGACCACGTCTTTAAATTGCGTAAGGCTCTCTACGGCCTGAAACAAGCTCCTAGAGCTTGGTATGAGTGTCTTAGAGGTTTCTTAATTGAAAATGGTTTTAAGATCGGTAAAGGAGATTATACATTGTTTACAAAGAACCTTGACAATGATCTCTTTATTTGTCAAATTTATGTTGATGATATCATCTTTGGTTCCACTAACAAATCTTTTTGTGAGGAATTTAGTAAGATTATGAGAAATAGGTTTGAGATGTCTATGATGGGAGAGCTAAAGTACTTCTTGGGATTCCATGTGAGGCACCAAAAGGAAGGGACGTTCATAAGCCAAACTAAGTACACTCAAGACATACTCAAGAAGTTTGGAATGGACAAGGCGAAGCCTATAAAGACTCCCATGGCAACGAACGGCCACTTGGATCTCAATGAAGATAAACCAAACATCGATCAAAAGGTATATTGCTCCATGATTGGATCTCTACTTTACTTATGTGCATCTAGGCCAGATATTATGTTGAGTGTATGCTTGTGTGCAAGGTTTCAAGCCAACCAAAAAGAGTGTCATTTGACAGCCGTTAAGAGAATCTTGTGGTATTTAGTTCATACACCCAACCTAGGCCTTTCATATACCAAAGGTCACAAATTCAATCTCATTGGTTACTCCGATGCAGATTATGTCGGATGCAAAGTAGATAGAAAAAGTACCTCCGATACATGCCAATTCCTAGGTAGATCCCTAGTTTCTTGGTCCTCCAAGAAACAAAACTCCATTGCCCTATCCACGGCCGAAGTGGAGTATGTTGCAGCCGGGAGTTGTTGTGCATAACTCTTTTTGATGCAACAGACTCTAAGGGGTTACGGTTACAATATGGGCCTTATTCCACTCCTTTCTGATAATGAGAGTGCCATTAAAATTGCCCATAATCCCGTTGAGCACTCTAGGACCAAACACATAGACATCCGACATCACTTTTTGAGAGACCATTCAATGAAGGGAGATATAGTCATTTCACATGTCAACAAAGAAAAATAACTAGCAGACATATTCACCAAGCCACTTAATGAAAACGCTTTTGCGAGCTCTGAAATGAACTAAATATCCTTGATGCTCGGAATGTGGCTTAAAATCTTGTATACCTGAATATTATCTTCAAAATTCATTGATTGTGTTGTGAAAATCATCTCTCTCAATTTTTTCAAAATAACTATGTTAATTACTAGATCTTGGTGAATTATAGTCATTGCTTAATTGTTGTACGCTTACTGATCATATTCATCAAAATTATATGATTTGCTTTGCCTCCCTATTTTCTTAATAAGTACCTTCAAATATATACGAATGGGCTAAGCATTTCTTCCCTGGTGACCACGGACTAGTCCGTGGTTGCCCAGACTAGTCCGCCCATGCAGACTAGTCTGCAGAGTGACAGTTAGGTCGAAATAGTCCGATATAGTCTGTGGAAAAGTTCGGACTAGTCCGATTATTTTCGGACAAGTCCGATTTTTCGTGTCCATAACCCTAGCATCCGCCAAACTCTAATCTTTCTCACCCCACACCTGTCTCAAGCTTTCACTCTCCACGCTCGAGCTCCCCAAGGTGATTTCCTTCATCCTCCATCAAAACTCCTCAGATTTTGGTGGAAAACGACCTCCAGTGCTCAGGGATTGAAGACCACAGACTTGTCCGCACCTTCAACCCCTTCAATCTAAAAAATCAAGCAATTTCGGTAATTTTTTCTCCCAAACCCTAGAAATCGCTATTTCTTTCATTTGTGATCAAATAGCTTGGTTCCTTTCACCATATACATGCTTCCTTGATGTATTACATTGATGCTAAGCTTTTTGTGCATTAGGAATCACCATTTGTCTCATAGTTAGGGTTTTAGAGGTCGAATACCGGACTAGTCCGTGCCTGTACACCGGACAAGTCCGATTTTTCTAAACTCAACCCTAACTTCTTAATTCCTCAATGCAATTCCTTGTCATCCATTCTCATCAATACCTTGTGAAAACCATTCTCAAGACAATGTCGAGCACCAACGACGAAATCTCCAATTTCGAGACTGAGATGGACCGCGAAGCCGTTCTTCGATCCTCGACGGGCCAAAGCAAGAAGTGCCAAGAGCGCCCATCGGAGTCGGCTCCTTATCCACCCCAGGCTCGACGAAAGGTGCTCGCAAAGAAGCCTGCCTCCAAGGCTTCAACTGGAGGTGGCCCTAGCTCAGCAAGTCCTTGCCGAGCAAAAGGCAAGGGCAAAGGGATTGCAACGGGCCCGATTGACCACCTCAAGATGTCAGCTCCAAGGGAAGGGGCCCGGGATCCGTTGAGGAGAGATTCAATGGCAAGGGCAGCGACACGGCTACAAAATTCAAAAATGTGGATTGCTACTACTGACCCAAGCAAGTTGCTGATGGGAGCTTCTGGAGTAACTTCCATGCAGACTTTTACAAGTCTGTCTATCTTCTGATGAAGACCCCTGTGGTGTGCAGCCAATGGATAGATTGTGCGCATTTTGAGAAGAAGGTTTGCTCAACTTTTGTTGAGGTGGTCGAAGCTATTGAGAGGCATGAATTGAAGGACCTCTTTGCCTTCCGGAACAATTGGAATGACGAGGTCATAGCTCAGTTTTATGCTACTTGCCACATCGCCAGTGATGAGGAAAAAAGGGTGACTTGGATGACTCACGAATCCAAGTACACCATTACATATGAAGAATTTACAAGATTGCTCCATCTTGACACCTCCAGCAATTACAATTTGGTCATTCACAATATTGGTGTCATTGAGAAGGGCAGGATGAATTTTCTCTATGAACCCCACTCAAAGTTCAATCCTCCTTCTACCAAGAACATTAAGTCTTTCTTTGTGGTGCTAAACAGGGTCCTTGTTGACAGTCCTTAAGTACCATATTTTGACCATCAATTCACCTCATAATGTGCATAAAAGAAATAAAAAACATAGTGGTAAGGTTATACACTAACCCAATTCCACAAGTGTTGGTGTTTATTTGTATGCAGGTGAATTATTACCCAAAATACCAAAACATGCAGGGATGAATCCATAAAAATGGATTTCAACGAATTAGGCGATGACACGTGGCAACACATGGATAAATTGGCCCACAAACAGAATAATACAAGGAGATCCAACGGTGTTGCACCCATATACATCAAGGGGGCCCACCTGGAAGCCACCTGGAGGAAGCACTCCACGAGGGGAGCCTTGACCTTTCGGCCGACCTCTTCCTGGCACCAAACTCGGTCAAATGACACGTGTTGGCTCCTCCCGACTCCCTGGAGTCAATGGTGACTGATTCTCGCGTTAATTGTGGCGGGAACCGACCCTTCTCCACATATAAGTAGACCCCCTCACCTCACTCTCACACACACCAAAAGTTGAGAATAGTGCTACACTCCAAAGCTTAGAGTAGTCTTAGAGGCTGCCAAAGTAGAAGGAGAGTGTTGTGAAGAGTCTAGGAGAAGGAGGCTTGGGCTTGTCAAGTCCCTCTTCTACACTTGTACCCCTACAAAGATTTTACTCAATCAAGTAAGCCTTTGTGAATTCAATACAAGTTTGATTATTTATTCTTGGTAGTTTGCACAAGTAGTTACCTGTGGGTTCACTGCTTTAATTCATTAGAGGCTCTAGTTGTAGCTTTGTGTTCGAAACAACTAGAGTAATGATTTAGAACGGAAGTGTGGTGCTTAGGTTATAAATCATAAGTGGATATCTCATAGACCCACAGATTGAAGAGGTAGGCGGTAGGTGGTGACAGCCCTATCTGTCCTTCGTAATCCTCCACGTTCGGCTATGCCATAGGCTCTTGGCAGGAGTCGTCCTAGTATTGCTAGGAGTAAGCCCGTGCCCGAAGCAAGCATCTACTGCAAACTACCTTGAATTAGGATCAATACTTTGAATTCCTCTTTGTTCCTTGCCTACCAAACAACTTTGTATCCTTGGGTGAGCTAGTTCGAAATATTAGCACACACGTTCTTTGGATTCGATACCCTTGGGAACACTCTTTAGGCGGAAGTGCTACAATAGTATTTCCGTGTGCTTGCGGATAACTCTGTGGTGTTAAGAAATACCAACAAGCATTTCTGGCGCCGTTGCTGGGGAACGGTTGCTGTTAATCATCGAACCAAGATCACCCTCGTATCATATCCCCCTTATCTATCATCTTACCTTCCTTATTCTTACCTTACCACAACTATATAAATGGAGCAACCCATCATTCTTTCTTATTCTGCTCCGAAGGGCAAGTTCTGTGAGCCACAGCCATCGGCAGAACCTATTTGTTCAACCAGCTATGAACTTCGCCCTGGCTTTATAGCCATGGTTCAGGAACAATCCTTCTCAGGAACGGATTGTGAAAACACTTACCACCATCTACGAGAGTTCGAACAACTGTGTTCATGCCTTCTAATCAAAGGTATGACAAAGGAAACTCTCAAATGGAAGTTGTTTCTTTTTTCCCTCAAGGAAAAAGCCAAACAATGGTACAACCACTACGTTGGGAAGACAAACGGTGATTGGAGTGAATTACGAGACAAATTTTGTCTTGCTTTCTTTCCCATTGCCCGAATTGTTTCCTTACGAAAGGAAGTACTATGCTTCCAACAGATGGAGAAGGAATCCATAGGTGCAGCTTGGGACAGATTTTCTCTTTTAAAAAATTCTGGCCCAGATTTGTTAATCCCTGATCCGATGCTCTTGCAACATTTCTTCATGGGATTGAACAAAGAGTCTGCCCTATATCTTGACATTACGGTTGGAGGATCTTTTTCCTCCATAAGACTCTAGAGGAAGGCATGGATCTTCTGGACAGAATTCTAGAAAATTCTTCCTTCATTATGGGTCTTAATGAGCCTCTCCAAGAGAAGGTCGTGCAATCCTTGCCATAGGAATCCTGTCCCGAACCTAAGACTACGAAGGTAGAAGAAATTCAACCCTCGCAGTTTCCATTCTACTTCGAGGAAGAGCTTTTTGAAGATTATGGAAATACCTCGAAGTATTGTTGCTATAGGAAACCTTCATTTCCACCAACTCCACCTGAACCACCTGACGGGGTGTTCATCCGTCAGACGGTCAAGGAGTTGACCTATATCCTAAGCAGAGAGTGGACAACTGAAGTCGAGAATTCACCTGAAATTCTTCGGATGACCTCACCTTTGGCTACCATTTTATGTTCTATTAGTGGGACACCAATGAGAATCCTATACAACCCTACTGTTGGAGCAAATCTCATTTCCGATTCTTGTGATTTCGCTATTCTTGGCAATGTTCTCATGTCCCCAACACACAAATTCTTCCGAGATTCATTTGGAACCATTCTTGAAGGATGTGGGATTCTACAACAAGTGTTGGTTAGAAACAAAGATGTTGAGGCTCTCCTAGATTTTCACGTGTTCAAAATCAAAGATTTCAACATCATGATAGGGATTCCCATAGAGAAATTTCTCATGGAAGTTCCTTTGGAAGGAAGCCTCAATATCAATATTGGAGGGAGAAATTTCTCCATACCTATTCTGTGCTCAAAGAACACATCCGCAGAATCTCCAATCCAAGATGAGCCAATGGAGGAGGTTAGGACTATCCAATGTTTAGAACCACCTTAAATTGAAGGAGAAGAAGACTTCATCCAAGAGGAGGATGAATTTTAGGAGGAAATTGAATTGCCAAAAGAAGAGCCCTCCCCAAAACCTCCTGTTGAGCTCAAGATTCTACCTCCAGGCCTACGTTATGCCTTTCTAAATGGCGGTTTGGAAGCCCCTGTCATCATAAGTGACAAGCTTTGAGATGATGAAACACTCAAACTCATAGCCATGTTAGAAAGGCATAGAGCAGTTTTTGGATATTGACTTCAGGATCTCAAGGGAATTAGTCCAGCGCTATGCACCCATCGTATTCCTATTAACACTGAGAGTGTCCCCTTAAGGGAACCTCAAAGGCGATTGAATAATGCAATGCGGGAGGTTGTCAAGAAAGAAGTCTTGAAGCTTCTGCATGCCGGGATTGTTTACCCTGTTCCTCATAGTGAATGGGTAAGTTCAGTTCAAGTAGTGCCTAAGAAGGAAGGTATGACGGTCGTTCAAAATGAGAGGAATGAATTAATTCCTCAACGACCGTCACGGGATGGAGGATGTGCATTGACTATCGAAAACTTAACAAGGCAACAAGGAAAGACCATTTTCCATTGCCCTTCATCGATGATATGTTAGAGCGATTGGCAAAACACTCCTACTTCTGTTTCCTTGATGGGTATTCGGGATATAATCAAATTCCTATCCATCCCGATGATCAAAGTAAGACCACGTTCACATGTCCTTACGGGACCTATGCCTACCGGCGTATGTCCTTTGGACTGTGTAACGCTCCTGCCTCTTTCTAGAGATGCATGATGTCTATATTTTCAGACATGATTGAGATATCATGGAAGTTTTCATGGACGATTTCTCCGTCTGTGGAAAACTTTTGATCATTGTCTGGAAAATTTAGACAGAGCCTTACAAAGATGCCAGGAGAAGGACCTTGTGCTTAATTGGGAAAAGTGCCATTTCATGGTCCGGGAAGGCATAGTTCTTGGACACTTGGTGTCCGAGAGAGGGATAGAGGTGGACAAAGCTAAATTTGAAGTTATTGAAAAACTTCCACCTCCTATCAATGTTAAGGGAATCCGCAGCTTTTTAGGTCATGCAGGTTCTACCGATGATTTATCAAGGATTTCTCCAAAATCGCTAGACCCCTCACCAACCTATTAGCTAAAGAAGATCTCTTTGATTTCGATGATAATTGCCTTAAATCATTTGATATGCTCAAAAAGGCACTCATCTCAGATCCAATTATCCAACCTCCTAATTGGATGTTGCCATTTAAAATCATGTGTAATGCCAGTGACTTTCCTATTGGTGCGGATTTAGGCCAAACCAAAGATAAAAAGCATCACGCAATAGCCTACGCTAGCAAAACTCTGACAGGATCCCAACTCAATTATGCCACAACTAAGAAAGAGCTCCTAGCAGTAGTTTTTTGCTATCGACAAGTTTAGATCCTATTTGGTTGGAGCAACCGTCATAGTCTACACAGACCATGCTGCTTTTAAATACCTGCTTACCAAAAAGGATGCTAAACCCAGGCTAACTCGATGGATTCTTCTACTCCAAGAATTTGATCTGTAAATAAGAGATAAGAAAGGAGTAGAGAATTTTGTAGCAGATCATCTTTCACATATGGAAGTCACACAAACCATCGACATGCCTATCAATGACTTCCTACGAGATGATATGCTCCTCAAGGTGACAGACTCTCACCCTTGGTATGCGGATATCGTGAACTTTATGGTCACGGGATACGTACCACAAGGGGAGAACAAAAAGAAACTCATTTATGAGAGTCGTAGATACCATTGGGATGACCCTTACCTCTATCGAGTATGTGCCGATGGCCTTCATAGAAGGTGCGTCCCATCAATCGAAGGCATCAAAATTATAGAGAAATGCCATGCTGGCCCCTATGGTGGTAATTACGGTGTTTACCATAATCAGGCAAAGATCTGGCAGAGTGGATTCTATTGGCGTTCAATGTATGAAGATACCAAGGAATTCATTCGCAGATGTTGGAAATGCCAGAAGCGTGGAGGAATCTTTGCTCGCAATGCGATGCCTCTAACATACAATCTCCAAGTGGAATTATTTGATGTATGGGGTATTGATTTCATGTGACCTTTTCCTAGGTCTTATGATTGCGAGTATATTCTGGTTGCCGTCGATTATGTGTCAAAATGGGTAGAAGCATTGCCATGCAAATATGCTGATTCCAAGCAAGCAAGGAAAATGTTCCATGAGATCATTTTCCCACGCTTTGGAACTCCCCGTATGGTCATAAGTGATGGAGGGTCTCATTTCATAGATAAGACCTTCCATAACTTTTTAATGGAACTTGGAGTCCAACATAACATTGCTACCCCATACCACCCACAGACAAGTGGTCAAGCATAAACATCTAATAAACAAATTAAGAATATTCTACAAAAGACTGTCTTGGAAATGGGAACGAGATGGAAGCAAAAGCTACCCGACGCATTGTGGGAATATCGTACTGCCTACAAAACACCTATCGACATGTGTCCTTTCCAACTTGTCTATGGGAAGACTTGCCATCTTCCCGTAGAATTGGAACATAGAGCATATTGGGCCATCAAGTGGTGGAACATGAATCTTAACGAAGCTGGAAATTACCGATTGAAGCAAATCTCTGAGTTGGAGGAATGGAGAGATAAGGCGTACCACAGTGCCAGGATTTATAAGGATAGAACCAAAAGATGGCACAATAAGAGGATTACGCCGAAAGAGTTCAAACCTAGAGATAATGTTTTACTATTTAACTCTAGGGTTAAACTTTTGGACTTGGGGAGCTTAGAAGTAAATGGGAAGGACCCTTCACTATAGTAGAGACTTCATACCATGGAGCAATCACACTCCAAGGTGATAACAGTCAACTATTTAAAGTGAATGTGCACCGAATCAAATTATTTCTCGTTTCCCAAACGAATATAGAAAAATAATTTGACGTGGTAAACCTAATCGATTTCCATGCCATTTCTTTCAGTTATGTTTAAATTCTCCATGTCCAACTAATGGGCCCATCCAATTCTTCATCTATGAGGCCCATTTAATCGACCCGAGAAAATGTGGCCAAAACGGAGCCAGAAGGGGGTCGGCCGAACCCTAGGGTCGACTGACTCTCCCTTCACCCCATTCGTGTTCTATTTTCTCATGTTGATCCTCCTCGATAATCTCCACAAAATCCTCGGATAAACGCGTCGTTCCCCACCTACTTAAAGGACGGAAACAAAGAGGAAAGTATACACCTCATTGAATCATCATCTTCCTCCTGTCCTCGTCATGGCCGACAAGAAGATTGTGCCTCATGCCTCCAGCTCAACCTTCAACCTGAGCAGGGACATTACACCGGCCTACAACAAAACTTCCCTCGCCCGACAGCATAGGATGCTTACTACTTAGGATTTTTTAAATATTTGTTTTCTAAAGCTAGGCTAAATAGTGTAAGCATCCCCATATTTTTATTTCAATAAAGTGAACTTACCGGTTCATCTAACACCGGTAAAGTTCCCCCTTTAGTTTATTTTGTTGAATAAAGAATTCAGGAAACAAGTGTGGGGAAAACATGTCCCCAAGTCATGAAACCCCGACGTGAAAAATTAACGTTGCATATCAAAACACGTCGTGACCGGATGAGCAAAATGACCCAACAAAACAGAGCCACAGAAGAGCCAACAGGAGGTCGGCTGAACCCCCTGGTCGGCCGACCTGTTTTCTGCATCGCACAACTCCGTTTCACTCCAGAAAATTGGTTTGGATTTCCTATCCCCACTTTTATGCGCTACCCTGCTGTTTGAGTTGATTTCATATTTTCATTGCATATCTAAAATGAATCAACTCAACAAATTGAAATAAAATTTGGTAGTCAAGAATTTGCTTAAGCTGAAAATTTGAATACTTTATATTTCAACTCATTACCTTGTTTATGATTCCCATAATTCAATAGGAAAAACACATCATCTAGGTATTTGACTAGTGTCATATGATAAATGAGTTCCTTAGAAATCATCCTTTTGCTTGAAATTGATTTTGACATTTGTAACTATTTGAAGTCTTGGACTTTGCCTAAATCTCTCATTGGAAATTTATATACCCACCAAGGCCATATGATATATTCATTGAAAACCACAAGCATATGCCACTTTGCTTTTCATTGAACTTTGTCAAACCTGTGACCCAATTGAGTGACATGAATAAACTTTTTGAATTGAAAACTCTTGTGCACTCCATTCATGCAAAATTTCTCACATTGAGAGTTTGCATCCATCGATTATCCATCCCCCAAAAAGAAACTCTATACAATACAAATGAAAGACTCTCTAAAAAAATAAAAAGGAGTAGAGGACATGGCTACAAGAAAAAAAAAAAGAAAAAGCTTCCACTCTTGAAAAAGAGTAAGAGTGCTTAAAAAAAAGTAGTAGCCATGTTTCATCCTTAAGAGAGAGCAAATTCATGGGAGTTATCACCTCGCCACTCCATTCCATTCATGTGCACAAGAATTTTCTCTTCACTTTGTTCATTGCATAAGTCTCTCATAGGATCAAGTTTTTGACTTAGTAACATATGAATTGCAAATGTGTGCCACATTCATCCCTACCAAGCTCCAGATATAGCCACTTTTAGTATAGGGACAAGAATTGGCAAAACATGCCGTGTTGAGGACTCAAACACTTTGAGAGATTTGAGAGATTCCAATCGAGAAGGCAAGGGCAAAAGTTCCTGTGACTTTCAAATATAGCAATTGCCTAATCATTTCAGCAGGGGATGATCCAAGGGAACTTCATTCTAACCGTTCCACTTTTCAAACACCCAAGATTGATGTGGAAGCCACATACACAAAAGGGATCC
The DNA here is from genome assembly GCA_036927565.1 of Tuctoria greenei. Taxonomy (NCBI): domain Eukaryota; kingdom Viridiplantae; phylum Streptophyta; class Magnoliopsida; order Poales; family Poaceae; genus Tuctoria; species Tuctoria greenei. The sequence continues at coordinate 126,303,260 of JAYESD010000006.1, forward strand.
ATGAATTAAGGTATAAGTTGAAATATCTAGTATCCTTATTTTCTACCTTATAGCAAAATCATGACAACACTCTAGTTCTTCTTGCCTTCACTCGACGACGAGCAAAGGACTAAGCGTGGGGGAGTTTGTTGATTGTCCTTAAGTACCATATTCTGACCATAAATTCACCTCATAATGTGCATAAAAGAAACACAAAACATAGTGGTAGGGTTATACACTAACCCAATTCCACAAGTATTGGTGTTTATATGTATGCAGGTGAATTATTACCGAAAATGAAGGGATGAATCCATGAAAATGGATTTCAACGAATCAGGCGATGACACGTGGCAACACATGGATCAAATGGCCAACAAACAAAAGAATACAAGGATATCCAACGGTGTTGCACCCATATACATCAAGGGGGCCCACCTGGAAGCCACCTGGAGGAAGCACTCCCCGAGGGGAGCCTTGACCAGGTCAGCCGAACCAGGGGTTCGGTCGACCTCTTCCTGGCGCCAAACTCGGTCAAATGACACGTGTTGCCTCCTCCCGACTCCCTGGAGTCAATGGTGACTCATTCGCGCGTTAATTGTGGCGGGAACGGACCCTTCTCCACCTATAAATAGACCCCCTCACCTCACTTCTCACACACAACAAAAGTTGAGAATAGTGCTACACTCCAAAGGTTTAGAGTAGTCTTAGAGGCTGCCAAAGTAGAAGGAGAGTCTGGTGAAGAGTCTAGGAGAAGGAGGCTTGGGCTTGTCAAGTCCCTCTTCTACACTTGTACCCCTACAAGGATTTTACAAAATCAAGTAAGCCTTTGTGAATTCAATACAAGTTTGATCTTTTATTCTTAGTAGTCTGCACATGTAGTTACTTGTGGGTTCACTGCTTTAATTCATTAGAGGCTCTAGTTGTAACTTTGTGTTCGAAACAACTAGAGTAGAGATTTAGAACGCAATCGTGGTGCTTAAGTTATTAATCATCAGTGGATATCTCGTAGACCCACGGATTGAAGAGGTAGGCAGTAGGTGGTGACAACCCTATCTGTCCTTCGTAATCCTCCATGTTCGGCTATGCCATAGGCTCTTGGCGGGAGTCGTCCTAGTATTGCTAGGAGTAAGCCCGTGCTCGAAGCAAGCATCTACTACAAACTACCTTGAATTAGGATCAATACTTTGAATTGCTCTCTGTTCCTTGCCTACCAAACAACTTTGTGTCCTTGGGTGAGCTAGTTCGAAAGATTAGCACACACGTTCTTTGGATTTGATACCCTTGGGAATACTCTTTAAGGGGAAGTGCTACAACAGTATTTCCGTGCGATTGCGGATAACTTTGTGGTGTTAAGAAATACCAACAGTCCTTTGGAAGACCATTGGCCCCATGGATGGGGATGCTGGAAGTGTGTAGGGATATCTCATGACCTTGATGAAGGTCATAAGCAAAGAAAGTTTGATGTCTTTGAATACATTTAAAACGATATGGTCAACATCTCCTGCACGCCGAACAGATCCTCTGGCTATGCCCCCTATCTGATGTTTATCATTGAGAAGGTCACATGCATCGAGTTCGTCAAGGATGTGGAGCACACCCCCTTGAGGCCCCAGAAGCCTCAACAAGCAAGTTTTCAAGCTGCTCCTTCTCCTGCTTCCAGTGCAGAGGCTCCGGCGAGAGCTAGTGGAGATGCTAGGGCTGCTCCAGCCACCAGGGCCCCTCCTCGAAAGGGGTCACCAAGTGGCATCCTCATGTACCTGTCAGCTATCTTTGCCTCTTGCAAGAAGGCAGAAGTAAAAACTCATAAGCTGAACAAGAGGGGAAAGGCCGATATGAGATATGTCAAGGAGAATGTGGAGCACATCTGCCAAAAGTTGGAGATCGAGCCCATTGGGTCTCCAGTCATTTCTGATGACTCAGATTCTGATCCCACCGAGCTCAGGCCTTTGACTCCCTCCGAGCTTGCCTATTTTGGCATTGGGGACTCGAGTGGTACCGTTCCTCCTCCTCCTCCTCATCAGCCCGAGAATGAAGATGAAGACGATGAGAGGACCGACAGCGAGGCTTGAAGAACTTAGGTCCCTCCTCTCCTTCTTTTTGGTGTCTTGATGACAAAGGGGGAGAGATTGAGGGGGAGTCTTAGAGTCTTAGGCTTTAGATGTAGGCTGCGAGGAGAGCTATCTTTTTGTATCTCTTGTCTCTTTGTGGGTTGTAAGACTTATATCATGTTGTTTTGGTGCTTTTGGTCTTGTGATGCAATGTTATGAACTGCTTGTGAAGATAATTATGTAATCTGTGATTTTGCTCTAAAAATTACATATATGCTTGTTGTTGATATATATGGATGTCAGTTATGTCATTCTCATCATGATTATTGTTTCTATACACGTAGTTTTGCATCCCACCATAAATAGTGCACATATGGATTATGTTATCATTGCTTAATGTGTTTCAAACTTATATGTGCACACTTTATGAAAATCTCAACTTTTTATCAAATTTTGCAAAATCTCAATTGGTTGTCATCAATCACCAAAAAGGTGGAGATTGAAAGTGCATCTAGGAATCCATTGTTGGTTTTGGTTGATTTATGACAAGCAAATGAGATCCTAACCACATTGTTCAGATGAGCGCAGGTTCTAATGAGCAATTAAAAAAGCGCCGAAAAGAAAGGAGAATGAGGAGCAATACGTAAAAGATCTCTAAAACCAAGTGTAGTAGATCATTGTGTATGGAGCGTGGTAAGGAAACACACCCCAAGAGCTCAAGCACAAATAATCTGACACATTGCACAAATTTATACATGACCGGACTAGTCCAACTGACCCTGGACTAGTCCGATATCTTATATTTCTGCACCAGATCGGACAAGTTCTTACAATGCAGACTTGTCCTCACAGTCCAGTTTTTCACTGACCGGACTAGTCCAATATCACCACGGACTAGTCCGATATCTCTATGACAAGAATTGGACTAGTCCTCCCCAGTGCGGACTAGTCCCCCCAACACTTCACAAGTTGCACAAAATCAGACAAGTCCGATAACACACCGGACTAGTCCGATATCTTTCTGATGTCAATCGGACAAGTCTGATATTAGCACGAACTAGTCCGATAATGCCCTTGACTAAAATCGGACAAGTCCTCCAAGTGCGGACTTGCCCTATATTCACCTAGGGCATCACCACACCGGACAAGTCCGATACCAGCACGAACAAGTCCGAAATCCTTTCCGACTAAAATCAGACAAGTCCGCTCTTAGTCGGACAAGTCCGATATTTCGGGATACCTAGGGTTTCCTGCACGTAGCACACCGGACTAGTCTGCTGTCCACCATGGACTAGTCCGATCTTTCTAAATAGTAACGGTAACTTTTGGGAACCCCATATAAATTGGTGTGCACGGCCCATCTTTCACAACTCTCGATTCCCCTGCGCCGTCACAACTTCCAAGAGCCTAGAAAACACCTCTCTCCACGAAATCCAACGCAAAAAAGATCAATCCCTTAAGGATTCACTTTGGATCATTGGAGAGACAAGATTCCACATGTTTGAGCTCTTGGATCCGACCAAAAATCAAAAAGGCATATTCACCCCCCCTCTAGGCCACATTCAGAAAGGTAGGTAGAGTGGTGTTCTTAGGGTGTTGGACCAGGCTAAGTCAATAGCACACCCCGAACCTTTGTCGGCTTGGCATTCAGGTGAGTAGACCGTCCAACAATGCTAAGATCCGAAAAAACCAACAATATAACTTATACAATATATGAGTAACTTGGTTTAAAGGTCAAAAAGAATTGCGCAACTTCATTATAGACAAGAAGGAGAAGGATAAATAAAAAGAAACGAGTCTGCACAAAATTAATGCATGTGGAGTCTGCTTTCAAACAACAATGTCTTTCATTATAGGTCCGGATTACATGGGAGACAAGGACACACTTAGGGTACAGAACCAGGCTAAGTGTGTTATACATCTTGTACTAACGAAGGGTAGGTAGCTACACTTTTAGTGTTGTGACTGTATCAAGTGTTGCTTGAACTTCCCGGACCCTCCCGAAGGTGTTCGGATGTTCTCCCGGAGGACCGACCCGACTCTGTGTATAGACTCTATAATTTACATTGTGTGTAATTACAGACTCACCTGCGTGATACTAAGCATAAAACTTACGGAGGTTCTTGATGTTCCAAGGATTAGGAAGCGGAATCCCATCTCAGTTGCCAAGCGAACGCATCCGGGACAGGATACTTTGATCACTGGGAAGGGACCTTCCCAGCTGGGGGAAAGTTTGGTCATCTCTTCTCGAGTTAGTATCCTCCATAGCACCTGAGCACCTTCCTCGAGCTGTCGATTACGCACATGCGTTTGATGATAGCGCATGAGCGCCTAACGATAACATGCATTCCGAACAGCTGCTTGGCACCTTTCCTCATTGACGAGATCAAGGTGTTCATGCCGGAGCTGGTCCTGCACGGTTTCATCGAAGGTTCGGACCCGGAGGGACCCCATGGCGATCTCCGGAGGAAGGACCGCTTTAGCTGCATACACCAGGAAGAAGGGGGTCTCTCCAGTAGACTGGTTAGGTGTTGTCCTGCTTGCCCACAGTGCTGACAGAAGCTCCTCAATCCAGTTGGCTTCGTGTTTTTTCAGGCGCTCATAGGTGCGCGTCTTATGTCCTTTTAAAATTTCTGCATTTGCTCTCTCGACTTGGCCTTTACTTGTCGGGTGAGGTACTGATGCTTAGCTGACATGAATACTGAGGTCTTTGCAATACTCTTGAAATGTTGCACTTGTAAATTGGGTTCTATTGTCAGTGATGACTCTGTTCAGAACTCCAAATATGCAGACTATGGACTTCAAAAACTTGATAGCTGATTGCTTATTGATAGTCACAACTGGAGTTGCTTCCGGCCACTTGGTGAACTTGTCGATGGCGACATAAAGGAACCTGTAACCTCCGACAGCTTTTGGAAAAGGTCCCAAAATGTTCATGCCCCACACAGTGAATGGCCATGTAGGAGGTATCATCTGCAGTTACAGAGCCAGAGTGTGCATTTGTTTTGCATTGAACTGGCATGCTTCACACATTTTTACCAACTCAACTACATCCTGGAGTGCTGTAGACCAGTAGAAGCCATGCCGAAAGGCTTTACCGACCAGCGTGCAGGAAGACGCGTGGTTCCCACACTCGCCTCCATGGATCTTTGCGAGGAGCTCGCGACCTTATTCCCTTGCAATGCACCGCATTAGGACAACGTTGGCACCATGCTGGTAGAGATCCTCTTCTACTAACGTGTATCTTTTAGCCAATCTAACGATCTGGTCAGCGGATACACCGTCTTCAGGAAGGTGGTTGTCTTTCAAGTAGCTCCTGATCTCCGAGATCCATGCATCAGAGCTAACTTGAGCTTCTGAGTCTTACGTGTTGTGTTGCTCGGAGCTTACTACAGCACCTACGACCCTTGGTGGACGCCATGGTAACAGGGCCACCGGGACTGCCAGCTTTGAGGTGCTGGTCTTGCCCCCTTCACTCAGTTTGACGGGCTGAGCGGTTGGTCTTCACAACCTCCTGACAAAGACTCCATTGGGAGTCGGAGCTTCGGTTGAAGCCTTTGTCGAGAGATCGTCAGCTTCTGCATTGTTGAGATGCTGGACATGGCAGAGGTCCAGGACGTGGAAGTCCTTCTAGAGCTTCTGGACTTCAATGAGATAAGCAACGAGTTGAGGGTTGTTGCAGCTCCGTTCACCTTTGACTTGCTTGATGATGAGCTGCAAGTCACCCTTCACTACCATCTGCTTTACGCCATAAGATAGCGCCACCTTCAACCCATAGATGAGAGTTCCATACTCTGCCATGTTATTGGTCGCCTTGAAATCAAGGTGCACCATGTATTTGACCTTCTCCCCGGTCGGAGCAAGGAGAAGTATTCCAGCTCCGGCCCCCTATTTCTGCACGGAGCCGTAAAAGTAGAGGGTTCAGTAAGGCTCAGTGAAAACCGGGACCTTGGTTCCGGCTTATGCTCACTAGGGCCCACAGGATTTGATGGAGAAGGCGTCCACTCTGCCACAAAATCAGCCAAGGCTTGACTCTTGATAGCTTGTCGTGGCAGGAATTCAAGATTGAATTCTGCCAGCTCCGCTGCCCACTTGGCGATGTTGCCAGAAGAGTTGGGATTGTGTAGTATAGCGCATAGTGGATAAGAAGTTACCACTGATATCTTGTGGGCTTGGAAGTAATGACGAAGCTTCCTTGAGGCAGTAAGAACTGCGTAAAGCAGCTTATGCACCTCAATGTATCGAGTCTTGGCATCGTGGAGTACTTCGCTAATGAAGTACATTGGTCGCTGGACAGTCTGGACTCTCTCAGAAGGACCCGAAGCTTCTTCTCCATCAACCCAGACCTTCCCGGATGGTCTAGAGCTTTCTGTTGATCTTTTCAGACCCTCCCGGAGGGGTCCGAAACTTTTTCTTGTTCAATACGAATCCTCCCAGAGGGGTTGATCAGCCATGTGAACCCCCTCGTCAGATGAGAGAGGTTGATCCTCTAGCACTTCGCCTTGAAGATCCGTGCCTGGGGGCTGGGACCCAGACTCGCCTTCAGGTAGATCATGACCCTCCCGGAGGGATCTGGGCTCCTGAATTGGACATGGCTCCGGTCTTTCCGTGACCAGGACCATGCTGACAACCTCCATAGTTGCGGAAATGTAAAGCAGTAGAGGCTCACCGGGGTTCGGAGCTACAAAAATTGGTAGTGTGGTGAGGAGCTGCTTGAACTATTGGAACGCCTTTTCTGCTTCTTTGGACCAATGGAAAGGCCCGGTCTTCCTCAATAGCTTGAAGCATGGAAGTGCCCACTCCGCCAGTCTTGAGATGAACCGGCTGAGCGCAACTAGACATCCAATTAGTTTCTAGACATCCTTTACGAGGGCTGGGAGCCGCATATCTTCTATAGCCTTGATCTTTGCCAGATTTGCCTCAATTCCTTGATGAGTCACCAAGAATCCGATTAGCTTCCCGGAGCTAACCCCGAAGGCACATTTGTCCGGGTTCAGCTTGGTGCGCATCATGCGCAGCTTGTCGAAGACAGCTTGTAGGTTATCAAGGAGTGACTCCTTGTTCTTGACCTTCATGACGATGTCGTCGATGTATACCTCCACACGGTCCCTGTTGATCTCTGCAAATGTTTTGTGCATAGCTCACACAGAAGTTGAAGCAGGGTTTTTAAGACCAAATGGCATGGCAGTGTAACAATACATTCCATCTACTGTTATGAAGACATTATGCTCTTCATGTTCCCCAGACATTTGGATCTGGTTGTATCCAGACTATGCATCTAGGAAACACAATAGCTCACACCCGGAGGTGGAGTCCACTATCTGATCTATTCTAGGTAGTGGAAATGGATCTTTTGGACATGCTTTATTTAGGGTGGTGTAGTCGATACACATCCGAAGCTTCTTGTCAGCCTTGGGTACAACAACTGGGTTTGCCAGCCATTTTGGATGATGAACCTCCCAGATGAAACCAGCTTCGAGCAGCTTCTTGATTTCTTGACGGATAATGTTTTGCCGCTCGACTAATTGTTTCCGAGGCTTCTAGTGTAGTGGCCTGCGTCGAGATAAATCTTCAGGCTGTGCTCAAGCACATCCCTACGGATCCTAGGCATTTGTAATAGTTGCCAGGCAAACACGTCAACATTCGACCAGAGGAAAGTGATGAGCGCGAGTTCCTATTTGTTGTCCAGACCCCATGATATACCGATGGTCTCAACAGCATCGGACCCGATTTGGATGACTTCGACAGGAACGTCGGTGTTGCCGCTTGGATGCACACGTGGTGTAGAGGTTGAGCCTCAATGACGAGTGCTCAAAGGTTGAGCAGCTAGCTCTTTGCTGGATGTTCCCTCCTGCGCTGTTGCAAGCGCGTGGAGTTCTTCTAGCGCGGTGACTCCTGAAGTGCGATCTCTACGGATCTAGAAAATGCTTGAAGGTTTTGGCATCTTCAACACTAGGTAGCCATAGTGCATTGCGGCCATAAACCTATACAGGGGAGGCCTTCCAAGGATGGCTTTGAAGGGCAAGCTAATGTGAGCGGCATCAAAGATCAGCATCTTGGTCCTGTATTTCTCCCGGGTCTCGAAGGTCACTGGGAGTGTAATGGATCCCAGAGGACTTATGGCCCCTGAACCTACCCCAGAGAAAGGTGTTGAGGGGCGAAGGTCTGAGAGTTGGAGCTGGATCTTCATGAACACTTTAAAGCTCAAGAGGTTGAGCGCTGCGCCTCCGTTTACCAAAACATAGTAGAGCTTGACATTATTGATGGTTGGAGACACCATTAGTGGCAGTTGGCCAGCTCCGACCATGTTCCAGGGGCAGTCTGTTGCATCGAAAGTGATGGGAGTGTACATCCACTTCCAATGTGGTTCTGCCTTGGCAGTAGGAGCTACGGCGGCCATTTCCCGCCGCATAGTCTTGACGACGTGGCGAGAAGTTATGTCCCAGGACCCTCCATAGATGGTGTTGAGGGTCTTTCGATGATTGTTGTCAAAGACGTTAGAGTCATCGTCGACTGTGTTCTAGACAGCCTTCAGGACCTTCTTGGGTTCCTAAAAGCCTAGCTCTATATCAGCCGAAGCTTCATCAACTTTTTGTTTTCCTTCCTGCTGGCGGAAAGGAACTTCTTCTCGGCGCATGTTGTGGCGCAAGACAAGATTTTGGACCTCCCGGCAGTCTTCTAGGCTGTGTTTGTCCGTTTTGTGGATCAGACACCACATCTTTGGACCAGTGTTGTCTTCTTATGAAGGTCGAGGTCGCTTTTCGGGGCGTGGCCCCCTGCCATCTGGAGTTGCGGCTGCCGTAGTAGTAGGTGTGCTAGCCGACGTCTTCTCCTTGCCGTTGGACTTTTTCTTCTTCTTTCCACCACCAGAGGTAGTGGCTTCAGCTTTGAAGGTTTTTTATTAGCCTCTGGAGTTGGCTTGGAGTGCATTTCCCGGCCCTCAGTAGGTCGGGCGCACTTGTCAGCCAGATTGAATAACTCTGTGATGCTAGTGACCTGCTTCGTCGCCAGCTTCTCCAGCTCTTCTTATCTCTGACACCTTTTGTAACACCCTCATTTTCATGCATCATGGCTTGCATACACTCATATACATGTTTAACATTAACCCACAACAAGAGGAACGAGTTTAGGGCCTGTTTGGTACAGCTTCTGCTGCAGCTTCTTCACAAAAATAAGCTGAAGTTGTGCCAAACAGAAAACTTCTGTAACAGCTTAATAGTTCAACTGCTTCTCAGAATGAACTAAATGCAGGACATAAGCAGAAGCTGCTTTTCACCAGCTTTTCATATAAGCTGCTTTTGTAACATGTTCCAGCTGTACCAAACAAGGCCTTAAAATAGATTTGGAACAAAACTGTACTTAAAATGCAGGAAAGTGCGGACTAGTCCGATTTTACTGAGGACTAGTCCGATTTCTCTCTGACTAAAAACGGACTTGTCTGTTTTTGCTACGGACTAGTCCAATTTTGCCTCTGGAAACTTTCGGACTTGTCCTTTTTTGTGCAGACTTGTCCAATATTCCAAGAATCCTTGAAAATTTGCTAAGTCCCTGGACTTTTCCGGACTAGTCCAGTGTTCCAGCGGACTTGTCCGATTTCCTCTCTGACTAAAGTCGGACTTGTCCGATTTTAGGCCAAACTTGTCCGATTTTATCTTTGGACATTTTCGGACTAGTACGGTCCTTTTTGGACTTGTCTGATATTTCGCGGCCCCGAATTGATATTTCTTTTTGGGTTTCACGTTAAGTGGGCTTAGGTACGTCGTGCCTAACTCTTTTAGAGCCCATGCGAGACTCTAAACCGGCCTCTACTCCTCTCAAACTCGAAATCCATCTAACCCTAGCCTCCAGCTCTATATAAACAACCCCACCCCTTGGCTTGACATCTATTTGCCACTTTTCCACCCCACCCAAACCCTAGGTCGCGGAGAGCCACCATCAAGGAGGGAGGAGGAGATCCCAAGCAAGAAGAAGAAGAGGATGAAACGAAAGAGGATCAAGATCTCTATCAAGTTTTGTTCTTCATCACCAATTCTTCTCCAAGTTCATCATCAACCCTAGATCATCAAGATCCAAGTGTTACCTCCAAGTTTCTTTATTCATTGGAGTTCTAAACACCTGGTATACCTTCTATTCTCTTTTCTTTACGTGAAATCAACCCCTAATCTCTAAATTTATGTCGATCTAGAAAACCCTAGTTCCCTAGTTCTGGGAAGTGCGGACTAGTCTGGCCTTCTGCAAACTAGTCCGATTTTGCTGACTAAATTGTGTTGAATTGATTCTAAAAGTAGACCTAATCAAATCCAAACCTGTGTAAACTTGTTAAAATCTATTAGAACTAGTTAGTGATCTTTGAAATCAATCTATTAACAAGTTCTACCTTGCATTTGCATAAATCATGCATGTCATGTCATATTGAGTAATATTTGTGCACTCTTTGATTATGTTTCTTGTTTGTATGTTCATTGTGCGGATTAGACGGATTTGCGCTAGAGAGTGCCGCGGAGGATCTACAACACCAAGAGTTTGAAGGCTTTGACCCTAATCAACTGCAAGTGCATGGCAAGTGTCCTTGAACCATATTGATCCTGTTTCTAAAATAAATATTTTGTTTGCAAAACTGCATGCTTGTGTCAAATTGATGGGAGTCCTATGATAGGAAGTTTACTAGTTTTGTTTGACCACCCTTGTCACCTGGACTATATAGTAGAGAGTCGGGAAGGGCTTCTTACCTTTTGCTTCACTTAATTAATTGGGATGGAAGAAAAACTATACCACTTAATTTAATTATGCAATAATGAGATTATGGTTAATATGATTTGGTTAATATGGTGTGTTAATGGGTGATCTAAGCAAGCCTGGTATGTGGATGGGTTGGATGTTATGGTTGTTTGCTTGCTTTAGATCTAAGGACCGGTTCATGCAAGAATAAGCTAGGATTACAGTGCCACCACAAGGCCAAGTATGGGTGCGGCATAACTGATTAATTAAGGCTTTGCCTGTGCTATTTGGACAATTGAGGATGGTCAGGGAAGGGGTAGTCGGATTGGGTTTGTTGATGATTGGTGGGACTACCCTGGGATCCAAATGGCTCAAGAGGGGGCCCTTGGTTGAAGATGTGCTCTGTGGGAGACATCGCCACCGGTGAAACCTCAATGGGGTCTAAATAGGCTAGTGATCCCTTTGTAAAGGCTATTTTGTGATCTCTTGGCCATACACCAAATGATGTGTAATTGGCGTGAGAGAGGTTCTTTAGTCGCCGACGGGTGATAAAATCACAAACACGTGGGTAAAGTGGTACAAACTCTGCAGAGTCTAATAAAACTATCATGATAGATGTGCTCCCGGTTATGAGCACATGGACAACTTCCACGATTAGAAGGAACTCAATATTGGGATGGTTATGGTTGGTTATGGATTAATTTTTGGTATTGAATATAGTTATTAGCAAATGGTGAAATATGGAATTATTGATGATGGTAGTGAATTCAGACTGGTATCATGATATTACATATTGATTATGATGGGTTTACTTCACATACATATAATATATTGCTTTCAAATGTTTTAATGTACTTTTCAGCACTCATCCATTATTATTGTCGTTATTTGAATCAGCCACATGTCATACTTTCCACACTTGCTGAGTACGACATGTACTCACTCTTGCAATCCCCCGCCAACAGTTGCAGGTCAGGATTGGGAGTTTAATGGCGATAATGTGGAGGTCTAGGCCGTGTCTATCGCCAGCTTGCTTGTGGTGTTTTGGAGCTGCGCTACCCTGTTGCTTATGCTGCCTAGCTGTTTAATAGCTTATTTAGTTTATTTCCGCTGCATTAGTTGAACTTGTCATTAATATTCGTTAGTGCTTGTATTCGAGAATAATATGGTTTGTTTAATAAAGTTTGGTTAATTAATCTTTTTCTATGGTAATTTTCTATATACTCTTTTGTGAATGCACTCGTGTATGTGTGTTGAACATCTTGGGCACACATATGCGTTCACTTGGTTCATTTTCGGAACCGGGTGTCACACCCTGACTGAATGCCACGATGACAGGTGCATTGGAGATAGAGGGAATAGTGTTGCGTACCTGAGAAAATCGTTAAATGAAGGATTGCAGCGATTCTCCCAACCTTTTCTCAATAGCAAAAAGGTTCAGTTTGGTGCCGGGTTGGTTGAAGGAACTCCCGAAGTTGGGAGTGAACTGTTGGCATAGCTCTGCCCAACTGTTGATGGAGTCAGGCGGGAGACAAATGAACCAGGACCTGGCGGTCCCTGTCAAAGACACTGGAAAGTAGTTGGTCATCACGGCCTATTTGCCCCCCGCCACAAGAATAGCAGTGGAGTATATCTGGAGAAATTCTGCGGGATTGACAGTCCAATCGAATTTCTCCGGCAGATGAGGCCGGAACTTTAGCGGCCAGCAGACCATGCGAAGGTGCATGGCAAGGGCCGAACAGCCACACCCCTCTCCCGAAGGAGGAGGATTTTCCCGAGCCTCCCGCCTTTCACGGGCATGCTCGATGTGGACATGGCCATCCTACTACCTGCAGCGGCGGTCGAGCTCTGAACGCAGCTCATGCGTCGAGAGTCTCAACGTGGTGTGAGTGTGACGCGCCCCAGAGGGTAGCGACGTTACCTGCTGAGACACAACACACCTTCGATGCTGTGATGCGTGAGGACCAAGTCTTCCAGACAAGGTCCTACGCTAAGAAGGTTGCTTCCCAGAAGGGGGAGGACCTTGGTTGCTGATGGCATCGGCTGCGGCTGCAACCAGATGCTGCACATTAGCGCACCACTACTCCATCACACCCTTAGGTGCTTCGGGTGCTCGTGGGCGCTCCAGAAGAGTACGCGCAGCGATCAGCGCATTCTCGGGGTTGTTGTGTGTCGATGCAGTGACCGACACCATGTGAGACCTATGTGTGCTGAATACATTGGCTATGGCGATAAAAGTTTTGAATACTACCAAAACACCTTTATCATCAAGGTCGGGCTCTAGGTTTGAGCTCCAGCAAGGTTCGATGATAGATCCGGCTTGTTTTAGGTAGCTTCGATAAGGTCCGACGTAAGATTCGATTTGCTGTGGCTAGGTATGACTAGCTTTGGTCAGCTCCAGCGATAGGTCCGACTAGCTTTGGTAAGCTCCAGTACTAGGTCCGACTAGCTTTGGTAAGCTCTAGTGCATGGTCATGCCAGCTTCAGTAAGCTCCAACTCAGGGTCCGGTGAGTTTTGACAAGGTTTGGAGCTAGATTAAAATGGTTCCGCTTTTACTTTGAAATATTTCAAACTTGTTTTACATCTATGGAAAGTTTGCTTAGTGTTCTTTTACTAAGTTTTTGGTGTGTTTTGGTGGTTATTGTTGTTATCAATTTGCTATGGTTTGCAACATGCTTATGTGAGGTGCCCACGTAAGGTGTTGTGGTTTCGGAACCAATGAGAGTAAAGTCAAGGACTTGTGCTCGGAAGTATCGGTTGTTTATTCATGTGCAGGTGTTGCTTGAGTTCAAGACATGGCTGGTGACAGGATCCACTAAACTAGTCTTAGGGATAAGATGAGGTTCTACAACCAAGTTCAAAGGAATTTTGGTTGAGTTGATCAGGAGGTTGCGCAACATCTTTGAATCAAGACCAATGCTTATGAATGTATCGTGGACGTCGTTGGAAGATGTTTGCACATGTGCAAGGAGTGCATGGATGTGGCTACATGGTTCCAAGGCATGATTAAGAGATGTGGACGGAAATAATTGGTCGGAAAGGTCCAACCGACTAGGTTATGGACTCAGGCTGCGGCTGAGTCGTGTTTGACTCAGATATGGAAAGTTTTGAGTTGGTTATGATAGGATTTTGTGTGGATCAAGAATTTGAGTTGTTTTAGGAATGTGGGATACGTTCCTATGGTGTTTGGAAGTCTTAAGATTGCTTCTATCTGCATATAGAAGAGTCTTGAGCAGTTATGGAATGTTTAGATTCATGAATTGAGTAGGATTAGAGTCCTAGTTATGTTTGGCTTGGCCTAAGGGCTGGTTATATAAGAAAGGGAGGCCAGAGATCATGATAGATGACTTTTGGGGTTGTTCCTCTTGTGTTCTATTGAATAAAATTCGTAGTCGAAAGGAACTTTTGTGCCTTGTTCGTCCGACTTGTTTCAGACAAGTTTTTCTAGTCGAGTTTCTGCACAGCACTACCTCGCTTCGGTGGTTTTATTATAACTCGAGTTTTACAGATCCGATTGATGTGATTCTTCTTGGGTTGTCTTCAAAACTTAATTTTATATCATCTATGAAAATTTCACGGTCATTGGATTTGTGGTTTCTGATCTACAAGAGTTTATTTGCAGTGTTCCAGAACTGTTTTTCTCAGGTTGGACAGATGGAACTTTGTTCGATCTTTCAATCATAACTTGAGTTTGATTTTTCCCTGTAGGAAGCTTAGAAAATTCTAAAAAGAAATTTTCCTAGAACCAGTGAGACCCCCTCTGTTTGTTACAACCACTGGTAGCCTTGATAGACCTCCAGAATTACACCCAAAATTCAGAGAAGGCTTTTACTTGTTGGAATTTTATAGAAAAGAAGCTTCCATGAACATCTCCAATTTTTGGTCCAGATCTTACTCATAGCACTAGTGTCCACTGTAGAAATCCCAAAGCAAATTAAAATCATTACATACCTGATCAATGTTAATAAGATCTTTTCTACAATATCTATTTCACTTCATATTTCCATTTCCTAAGTTCGTCTTGTTTCCTCTCTGTGGCTGTGCAAATCCAGCAACAGATTTTCTAGTCCTAGCTAGTATTAGTCCTTCTTGAGTTATAATCAACTTCAGTTGTTATATTAATGAATTTCAATCTCTTAATTGCATATCATTTCGATAGTGTTCGCGACGAAGGTGGACAACGAGAAGCACAACCTGGAGGAGTGGAATTCTCTATTTGATTCTGCTGTGGCGTGAATTCTCGACAAAGGCTACTAACTAATCGTCGCTGACTTTTTTTCAACCGAAAGGCAAGCCCCGGTTTGCATTTAAGAAATCTTGCAAAGTTTTCATTTAAACACACTATATGGATGAGATGTATTGTGCATTAGGTCTTGTGCAATGAAACCCACTTGCATGACCAGAATAATCCATAGAGTGGTTTGGGTAGATTAATATTCCATGTTTTGATATGCTATGCTTAATATCTAGTTGGAAGAAACGGTAGAAGTAGAGAGGTTGGAACCTTCTCGCGAGACTAGCACTTGGTTTACACTGGATTGGAATTATGAGTTCAATTGTGATGATTCCCTTTAACAAATTGGAGACCGGGCAGGAGCATAGGAAGCAACAGGACATGGTTCTGGCTGCGTAGTGCTACCTGTGTTGATTAAGGACCGTCTCGTGCCTGGCCCTGTTGGACAAGTTTGAACTATACCGGGTGCATACTGGCTATATGGGACCTAGGAAACCGATGTACCTTGAGGATCCTATGTTGGAATCTTTTCAATCGGCTCAAGCTGTCGGCTGTTAGTACAGTGGGAGGTAACTCACTCATGAACATCTCACAGTGGAGGTGTACCTTGAGGGAGCTCGCTGTTCGGGTCGATCGAACTGTTTTGATATGGGTAAGTCTTGGGAAATGCGGCTGCATGCGACATCAGTGGAGTGTGCCGTTGCAACTCCGAGTATGGGCCTACGTTTCGTGCAGTCCGGGTGTCTACTGGTTGCAATCACTGTCGCTCGCAGTTATTTGAGCATACTTGGACACTGAGTCTTGACGTAGTAAGAAAGAGAAATGGAAAGATTATGAATATGCTGCTATGAATAATTCTCTGTATTGAAATCTTGGCTGCTACAGAGATAGCATAATCAAATTTACAATTCCCAAACATTTAACTTGGATAAGGCTTATGCAACCTTGAGCAAGTATCATCGTGGGTGAAGTGTTTCTTGTTTGATTGTGGAATTCACAATGATGCTATGCCCATGGATCACGGATGCTACTTTAAAACTGACCACTAAGGATATACTTTCGGCGAGTCCATTCCTGCAAATTAAGCTTCCAAGTCTTTAAAGTTTCCGGCATGTAGAGTTTCATGTTTTAGGTGAGACGGTTAAGTCTTGCTGATCCTTGTGCACACAGTTGCTATTTTGTGGTTTCTACAGGTATTATTAGCATATGCTTATGTTGTTGTTGTCCGTGAGACCTCATGCTTGTCGAGAGGTATCTCTAACGGAAACCTTGTCGCTGCTCTCTTCTTTGTGTTGCTAGTGAGAAACGTCCGAGGGCATGGATGACTTCTCTTGTGCACAGCTAGTTTTGTGTGTGAGTATAAAAATATTCCGTTGCATTGGATATTATGTTGTAAAAGAGAATAATCTTGTGAAATAAAATATTTGTGTTGGTTATTTTGTATGGCTTTTCTTGTGTGCTGTTCGGGGCTGCATCGCATGGCACTACCCAATGCGATTCCTAGAACGTGTAGGCCCCGGTCCCCACAGCAGCAGCATGCACCGGGTTTCCGTCCTCCGGCCTATGGCGGTCCGGCACAATACACGTGCTACAACTGTGGACGTGTTGGACATCTCTCCTACAACTTTCTAAACAAGGCAGCAGACAAGCATCGTATCAGGGTG
The DNA here is from genome assembly GCA_036927565.1 of Tuctoria greenei. Lineage (NCBI taxonomy): Eukaryota > Viridiplantae > Streptophyta > Magnoliopsida > Poales > Poaceae > Tuctoria > Tuctoria greenei. Next base: position 126,319,904 of record JAYESD010000006.1, read on the forward strand.
CCAATCAATCCCGCAAGCAGCCCAAGAAACCAAATCCCAAACCCGGCAACATCCACCACATCGCCATTGAGGACATAACGGAAGGCGAACCCGTACTTGCCGGTACGTCCACTCTCATCAATCACCCCATTATCATACTTTTGTTTCTGGAGCCACCCACAATTTTATTAGTAGTTCATATGTTGTCAAGCAACAACTACAAATATTTCCTACTGAATATCCATACATGATTTGTTCATCGGGCGGGAAAATATCAGCTCATAGTATGATTTCTAAAGCACCACTGTGCCTGGGTGGAAAAATATATCCTACAACTCTCATTATCCTACATGGCCAAAAGATCAATGTCATATTAGGAATGTCATGGTTACATCACCACAGTGCTGTCTTGGACATCGTTCCTCGAACCGCTCATTTGGATTCTCCACTACACAGTCCACATACTCTCATTCTTGACCGCCTCACTAAAGTCATCGCAGCAGCATACCACTCTGAATCAATTAAGTATGAAGGCATTCCGGTGGTCCGTTAATACCTTGATGTGTTTCCAGACGATCTACCGGGCATGCCGCCGAACATGATGTGGAATTCAAAATTGAACTTGCACCGGGAACCACACCGATCTCTCGAAGACATTATCAAATGGCGCCCAATGAGCTAGCTGAATTAAAGGAACATCTAAAGGATCTGCTGGACAAAGGTTTTATTCGCCCAAGCTCCACACCTTGGCGCTGCTCCGCGCTGTTCGTTAAGAAGAAGGATGAAGCGTTGCAGTAATGTGTGGACTATCGTCCGCTGAATGCCATGACTATGAAGAACAAGTATCCACTACCTCCCATCGACATTCTCTTCGATCAATTAGTGGGTTCTAACATATTTTCCAAGATGGATCTTCAGTCCGGATATTATCAAATCAAAATTCGGACAAAAGATATACCGAACACGGCATTCTCGACGCGATATGGACTGTATCAATATCTCATCATGTCTTTTGGTCTCACCAACGCTCCAGCCCACTTTATGTACCTTAGGAACTCGGTGTTCATGCCGGAGTTGGACATGTTCGTCGTGGTCTTTGTCGAAAACATCTTAGTTTATTCAAAATGTAGGAAGAACACGCCCAACACTTGCATATCGTACTCCAATGACTGCAAGACCATAAGCTCTGTGCAGAATTCAGCAAGTGTGAATTTTGGATCAGTCAAGTGCCATTCTTGGGACACATTATTTAAGCTGAGGGCATTGCTGCGGACCTATGTAAAATTGTTCAAGTGCTGAAATGGCAATCTCCTAAGTCCATACATGAAGTCCGAAGCTTCCTTGGTTTTGCCAGATATTGTCGGAGGTTCATTCCGAGCTTCTCGAAAATTGCTAAACATATGGCGGAGCTGTTGAAGAAAGGCACCAAATATATTTGGAGTGAAGCTTGTGAGAAGGCATTTCAAACATTGGCGAAGCATCTCACAACAGCCCCGGTTTTTTCTCAACCGGATACGACAAAACCATTTGATGTTTATTGCAATGCATCCGGCCACCTCTACACCGACCACAAAAGTTTGAAGTATATATTCAAGCAGAAGGAGCTGAACATGAGGCAAAGAAGGTGGTTAGAATTGATCAAGTATTATGAGATTGAGATTCACTATCACCCCGGCAAAGCTAATTTGGTTGCCGATGCGCTTAGCCGCAAGTCTTATGTCAATAACTTGACAAGCACACCTATGGGAGAGGATCAACCGAGTCTATACTTGGTTCCATATGGAGCTTTATACAACTTGCTCTCATTCCCACAATTCGAGATGAGATAATTGAAGCTCAAAAGAAGGACATGAGTATGTCTCAAATACTCGAGAGAATGGACAACGGTGAGATGAATTGCTTTCGAAGAGATGAACATGGTGCTCTATAGTTCAAGAATCGGACTGTAGTGCCACGTGACATGGACCTTCGGAAGAAAATTTTGGATGATGCTCACTTGTCAAAATATTCTATTCATCCGAGCAGCAATAAAAGGTATCAAGACTTGAAGACTAAGTTTTGGAGGACACGGATGAAGCGTGAGGTTGCTAAGTATGTATCCGAGTGTGATATGTGTCGGCGAGTGAAGGCCGACCATATGAGGAAAGCGGGACAGCTGCAACCGCTGAATATAATGGCATGGAAATGGGAGGATGTGAGTATGTATTTCATCATCAGATTGCCACTCACATTCTGGAAGCATGATTCGATTTGGGTAATAGTCGACCGACTAACCAAATCAGCACACTTCATTCCGGTAAATGTCAGATTCAATGCCAAGAAGCATGTAGAGTTGTACACATCAAGAATCGTGTGCCTACACGACATTTCTCGCACGATTATTTCAGAGAGAGGTTTGCTGTTTATTGCTCTTTTCAGGGAGCAGCTGCATGCCTCATTGGGTACTAAGTTGATTAGAAGCTCCGCCTATCACCTGCTGACCGATGGACAAACCGAGCGGGTGAACCAAGTACTTGAAGACATGTTACGTGCGTGTGGCATCCACCACAGTAAAAATTGGGATGATCATTTGCCGTTGGCGGAATTATCATAAACAATGGTTATCAAGTGAGTATTAAGATGACCCCATATGAAGCCCTCTATGGCCAGAAATTCCGCACCCTGCTGAATTGGTGCGAGTCCAGCGAAAGAGTGACTTTCCGGATTGATCTAATCAATGAAGCCGAGGAACAAGTTCGGATCATTCAAGCAAACTTGAGAGCGGCTCAATCTCGACAGAAGAATTATGTGGACAAGCGGCATCACCCACAGCGGTTCAATGTCAGGGATCATGTGTACCTCCGTGTGTCTCCGATGAAAGGAATTCACCGGTTCGGAGTAAAAGGAAAGCTAGCTCCCCAGTTTATCAGTCCGTTTACTATCACGGAGAAGTGCGGACATGTTGCTTATAAATTAGAATTTCTGGCATCTCTTGCTGGTATACACGATATTTTCCACGTATCTCAGTTCCGGAAGTGTCTCAAGTTCCCAGCTGCAGTCAATACCGATGAAATCGGCGAGTTACAACCGGATCTCACCTACAACGAACATCCGGTTCAGATTCTCGATAAGAAGGCTCGAACAATGTGGAACCGCACGCTGTGGTTCTATGAAGTGTTATGGAGCAACCATACCGCTGAGGAAGCGACATGGGAAACCGAAGATTACCTCCGCTCCAATTATCCGGATTTCTTATCATCTCATATTCGGTAATTTCTCTCCGACTTTCACCTCTGCATTGGAATCTTAGGACGAGACTCCTTTAAGGAGGGAGGAATGTAGAAGCTCTAATTTTCATAATGCAAACTTCAGTTAGAAGTACTAATGTTTTTGTAGGATAAAAGAAATAAAAGGAAATGAGAAAAACAAAGTAATTCAAACTCCAAAAGAGGGAATTCAAAAAAATGAACTTAGCTAATGTTCAAATGAGTTTAACATGAAGCTTTGAGTTTACCATTGGTTTCCAAATATTTCAAATAGTCACCCTACAAACTATCTTAATTTTTGAAGCAAGTTTGCTATTTAGTTCAATGGCTGCATTGAATTCCACTCAAATTCAAATTCAAGTTTGAATTCAAATGAAACTTGGTCAAATAAATAATTTGAATTTAGAATCAAATTGTCCATATTCAATTTGGCCTTCCAACAAATACCTAACAATTTTGGATGAATCTTGTTGAGGGAAATTTACTGTCCAAAGAGTAGATGAGGATGAGCAGCAGTGGGACCCACCTGTCATGGACTCCTCCTTTTGCTCTGCACCTCCACAGATTGCCACCGCATGGCATGCATTTGCCACATAGGTGCTTGCTTCCCTGCTTGCCTCCAGCTGCATACAGCACGTCCCTGGCCTCCTTTTCATCCTCATCAAAACACCAGAGGCGAAACAGCTTGCTCTGCTTCCGTTTTTTACCCAGAAACTCGAACAGCCCCGTGTTCTTTATTTTTTGACCTAAATCAATCAGGTACAATCAGTTTGCATCTGTTTTCTTTGCCTCTCCTTCCTCTTAAACATCTTGCACAGCTAATTGATCAAGTTTCATAGAAGATTGATCTTCCTCGAGCTCCAGCAAGGTGAAAACGCAACCACCATTTCTCTGTTTTTCTCAGGCCGCCTCTGCTCCATTGATGACCCGGCGATAGAAGCCTTATCTCACCCATATCCTTGAAGCAAAAAGGTCCGCCTATGCGTATACTAGCTTCTGATAAAATTTGAGCCCATGCCATGGACCGTAGCCTCCTTATTTCCATTTTTCCCGATTTGCTTTGTGTATGAACGAAGCTAGGTCTCTGACTCAACTCCATTTGTACGTGTAATGTTTATTCGGTCCTGTTAGAACATAGTTTCTTGACGTCCAGGCGCTTCACCTTGAAGAAGAATCATCGATTTTCATCGCGTAACCAAGCCGGAATAGCAGTTTTCCCAACCGCCATATTTCACCTCGTCGGTTCACCATCGCCACCTTGTTCCAAAGATTTTCTCTCCTTTTTGTGTCCAGAATCATGCTCCCCATGCTTCCATGAAGCTTTCTGAAGATTTCCCGTGCAAAATAATCCACCATAGGGCCAGGCCGACATGGTCAGAATCCTAGGTTCTGCCGCCGCCGTCGGGTGCCCCTCTCCGGCCACCAATCGCTGTCGGGAGCTGCACCATTGAGTTTCCCATGCGGAAATAGGTCGGGGTGGTAATTTCATGGACTGCCATCGCTGGTGTTGTGTGCCGGCGAGTGGCCGCCGCAAGGCAACGCCGAGCGCCGCACCCCTGCGCCGTCGGGCGGGAGGTAGATGGAGGCCCAGTGGGGCCCGATTGTCTGCGAGTGGAGTTAAGTTTTGGGATCCATTGTGGCTAGGAGATCAACTGTGACCACGGGTCTTATTTCTGTTGCCCATGTGGCCCCAATCTGATTGGATTATTTAAAACCTCTGGGCCCCTTTTATTATTCAAACTTTCCAATTGGAATTTAATTCCAGATTTTACTCCAATTTTAAAAATCAATATCTCTTATCATAGTTGGCCAAAATTGTCAAATAAATTTCCTTATAACCAGGATGTTTCCAATTTCAAGTGGTGCACCTGGATCTGTATGAAAATCATTAATTTATCCTCAATAATTCCATGAGCAAAATGCAATTGAAATTAATTACTGGTGCTCCATTCATTAAAAAATTCTCAAATTTGTTCATATAATTCCACATAATTCCCTTGAGTTCCAGTAAATGTTTCAGGTCCATTTAAGTTGATTTGAATAGCCAAATGGTGTTTCCAATCTGTATGTACCTGAAAATTCCAAAATGTCCAGAAACCTTTTCAGCAAATTGTCCAAACTTGTAAATTCAATATCTCACAGTATAATGCTTAGGAAATTATGAGTTCAATTTTTTTAGTCACTCTTGACCTCCTATAAACAGAACACTAACTTTTTGCCATGTTAAAGTCCTATATTGCCCATGAAAATTCTGGGAAATGTCTAGCTACATTGAATTTTAGACAATAGAGACTTCCATGAACTTAGCCCGATTTTGGCCAGAATCTCACTCATATCATCTAGTGTCCACTGTAAAAATTTCCAGAACTAGAGTCCATTATTTAATATACTTAATTGTGTTTTATTCAGCTATGTAATAATATCACTATTGAATCACTTTGCATATTATTTGCATGTCGAATAGTTGCCGAGCTCAAGGAGACTCCGGAGCCACTGGTGGTCATCAACTCGGAGATTAACTTTGACCCCATCTTGCAGCCAGGCAAGCCCCGGTTTGCATTTAACAGTGTTTTGAAATTTTATTTGTATCACACTATATGGGTTAGCATGTATTGTGCATTTGGTCTAGGTTTTCTTGGAGTTTTCTACATGCATGACAAAAGAACCCATGATAGCAGGGTAGATGTTCAAGTCCTTGATGTGTCCCCGCTATGCTTAATGGTATAGTTGCTTCGGTAGAAGTCGAGTAGTTGGTATCTACTCGCGAGTTTAGGATTTGGGTTCAGAGGGGATTGGTTGAGTGAGAGATTCACCATTTGGTTAAGTATGAGACCGGGCATGGAGTAGGAGCAGCAGGACATAGGGGCCTGTGAGCTATAGCTGTGCCTGTGTCAGTCAAGGACCGATCTGTGTGCGGCCCTATTGAGCAAGTTTCAATGTACCGAAGGCATACTGGATATATGGGACCCAATAAACCGATGTAACTTGTCCACCTTAGCGTCGAGGCATGCCCCAAAGCCTTATAGGTCCGAGTTGAGAGCAGCAAGGTGTAAACCTGCCAGCGGGTACGTCATACTCCGTGTGGGGGTCTCCTGCCCATAGCGGTGGGACCGGTTCGGTGCGTAGGTAGCGGGTGAAAGGTTGTCACATACAACATTAGTGAAGTGTGCCTTCGCAGCTCTGAGAGAGGGTGTATGTGTCGTGCTATTCGGGAATTTCTACAGGTGTATATCGATTCAAGTCGCCGTCCCTCACGGTTATTGTGTACCGCTTGTTCACTGAGTCGTGACGTAGTTAATTATTGTAGTTGGAATATTATTGAATCATGATTTATGAAATATTATGTATTGATACTTGTATTGCGGTAGATAGATTGCTCACTAAATTTCCGATTCTTGAAGCCTTAATCTGCTGAACTGAAAATAAGACGAAAAATTAGGCGACTCCTTTATTGCAAACTGTTGTCCTATATTACGTATATCCTGCATATAGAGTTCAATGCTTAGTGGAGACGGTTAATTCTTGCTGAGCCTTCCTGCTCACAGTTGCTATTTTAAGTTTTTTCTGGAGATGATGATGTTTATGATGAAGGGTTCATTGGTGAGGCATTGTCCCCGTCGGAGTACACGGTCGAGTGGGAACCCTGCACGCCACCGTGAGTTTCACTTGTGTGTTGCTAGTGTGATTCCGTTCGCGGGCTGAACGGAATTACTTTTGCACAGCTTAGGCTTGAGTGTCAAGAGCTATGAACTTATCTTCCTCTGTAATGAATTTTAATGTATATTATTTGTAAAAGACAAAGTTTGTGTAACACTATGTTGTTTTATGTACTATGATATACTTTTTACTGTGTGCTGTTGGGTACCACATCGCACGACACCACCCAATTGCAATTCCTGGAATGTTGGGACTCTGGTCCTCACACACCTATGCTTGGAGGATGGCATATTAGAATCATCTTAAAAACTCTTCCAAACCGAGACATGTTAAACATTAGCTCACAATTAGAATCTACAACCTTGCAGCAATTTTTAGTGAAAATAATCTCAAGATTCTCATCTAACAATTGTGAAACAGAAAGCAAGTTGTATTTCAAATTATTAACAAGTGCCACATATTTCAAACTGTAGTGATTGTTAACTCTAACTGAACCCTTAACAATTATATGAGTTGAAGAATTATCGACAAAAGTAACAATCTCTACACGTGACAGAAAAGAGAGGGAGGAGAACCATTGTTTGTTACCAGTTATGTGGTGTGAGCAACCTGGATCAACAAGCCAAAAGTTCTCCTTCCTCAAGCGTGTAACCTATATAGAAGAACAATATGTCGATAACTCAATACTGGGGTTAGTGAAAAGCTGAATAGGAATCTAGTACTGGGTCACACGGCATCCAGCAGGAATAACATGCAAATGCTGAGATAAAAAAACAGGTTTATGATCCAAAGTTTGAGAATTTTTGTACCCAACTACTGAACTATGAGGTGTGACATGTATAGCATGAAAAACAATAGGTTTGGGAGCAAACAATTGAAGTTTTTGACTCATCACAACAAGTTTCAAGCTCCTAACATTCGGTTCAGCACGTGCAACAAGTTTTGCTTGATTGTTACGTGATCTAGCTATCTTCTTTTTTTTATTTAGCTAGTCTATAACAAAAATATATGACATGACCATTTCTACCACAATAGGTAAAATGAAATTTTACTTTGTGTTCATGTACAGATGAGCAAGCAACATGTTTATTAGCAATCGAATGAGACCACATTCCCGCAGACTTAAAAACACCTCATTTTGTTTAGGAATTGTTTGAATCAAACCACTTCCTTATGACTTAACAACCTTAGGTGGATGTGCCTCAGCATGAGCATGAGAATCAAAACCTAAATCAGTTTTATCATTGCAAGACTTGGAAGAATTCAGCAGCAAGTTTGGGTTCTTATTTGCATTACAAGACAGATCCAGTGTCCTATGCATGTCATCAAGTTTAATAGATAGATCAAGGCAATTTTCACATGAAGTTTTTCCTTTTAGTTTGCAATTAGAACAATATTTAACTTCATGAGAATGTAAAGCATTGTTCAAAACAGAAATCTCATTCATAGCATCTTGTAGTTTCTTATCAAGATCATCACAAGTAGAACAATGCAAATCAATTGTAGAACAGCTAGCATCTTTCATGTTTTTATCGTTAAGTGCAGCAAGCTTTACGTTCTTTTCAATTTCAAGTTCAATTTTATCAACAGCGGAGGTGTGCGCAATTCTTAAGGAGGACAATTGTTCATATATTAATTCATATGAGGAACAAGAATCATCACTAGGAATCAATGATTTTTGACGATTAATTTCAAATTCTAGTGGTTCAATTTTAACAGCATTGTCCTTAAGTTTTTTGTCCTTTTTCTTAAGTATAACAGTGGCACGAGAAATAGCATCACACATTTCTCTGCACGTGGGACAGCCCTCTTCATCATCGCTGTTGTGTTCTGCCTCCTCCATACTTGATCTTCAGTTGCACACCATGAAGCAAATATTTGCCGAATTGTCTTCATCCTCATCACTTTTGGAGTCCACATCGCTCAAGTTGTAGTCTAGTATAGCGGAAAGGATATGGTCCACCATTTGGAGTTTTGTGAAAGGCTTCTTTTTCTTGTTGTTGTTGCCAGAAGAGGACATGAACTTATTTTGTTTTTCATCACGGGTAGAAGGACCTGAATGGTTAGGGCAATTTATACGAAATGACCTATCTTACTACATTCAAAGCATCATTGAGAACCACCACTTCCTCTCCTTCTAGTTGTCACATTTTGCAATGCTTTTGAGAACCGAGTGGAGAGAAGTGCTAGCTCCTCTTCTGGAAATTCTTCAATTTGTTCAAGTGTTAGAAAAGACAGCAAAGCAAGTGTACCACATGATGAAGATTGGTTGGAACTAAGCATGTCATGTTGAGAAACAGATGCAAGAGACTTGTTGGGGTTTTTACGTGATATTATGTGAAGTTCATCAGTTTTCAACATATATAGAACATCTAAAGTAAGTGTACTCATGATAGTAGATTCACATATAGACGTAACTTTCATCTCCAAAATCAACATGTCTAATGCACTTAACAGTTGCCCAGCATTTTTAGCATCTGAAAAATTAACATCGACGCTACGCAAGTTGCTGAGAATTTTATTAAAGCGAGCAAAAAGATCATCGATCGACTCATCGGGTTGCATCTCAAAGCGTATGTACTCTTTCCTAAACATGTCTTGACGTACCTCTTTGATCGTATTCGAGCCTTCGTGGTAGTCACATAGTGCTTTCCACACGTCATACGCAGATCGAAGGTGTGCAACAGGATCAAAGTCACTTTGGGTCAATGCTTGTATAATCAGGTTGCACGCCTTGTTGTTGTTGTCAACGACTCTCATGTTTGCAGCTGTAACATTATCGTTTGATGGCATGACAAATCACCTGAAGACCTTTTCTCATATGACAAAGCCTTGTTCCCATATGTAAGCCTCATTCGATCCTTCCAAACCTGAAAATCAATGCCATTGAGCTTCTACAAGGTTTTTCAGAGTATTTCTCCATGATGATTAGTAAAAACACGTGAAAATCACAAAGATTAGAGAATCGTGGCTCTGATACCAATTGTAGGATCGAAGAGCATGTGAAAAGCTACCAGAGGGGGGTGAATAGTAGATTAAAACTTTTTCAGCGGAAGCATCAAAAACCCTCAGCCAAAAAATTAATCTGATAGAGAAACCGTGTGTGCGAGTGTTTCCAAGGTGTTCAAAACAAGAAAAACCAATGTAGATCTTAGAGAATCAAGTCACGAGAAAACATCAAGTAAAACTTAAGTTATGACCAAAACCCTGAGGAAAGGTGAATATGTTCTAACAGAGAGCAAAAAGATCTGCTATGCTGCAAAGAAACTCATTTAACTCAAAAACCATAAATCCAATAACCTTGAAATTTTCACACATGATATATTATTGAGTTGCGAAGACAACATAAAAATAACCACATAAGTTGGATCTGTAAAACTTGAGTTACGATCAAAACAATGAAGAAAGATCGAGCAGTGCAGAAACTCAACGAGAAAGACTTGAAAAAACAAGTCGGTCGAACAAGGCACCAAAGCTCCTATAGATACAAATTTTTTTTCCAAGAAACACAAGATGACACTACGTAAGAAACCCAAATAGGAGACAAAGATGGGCGATGCGCTCAAAGGCGAACATCTCTGATAAGGTTAAGCGAGACGTGCCCGTTTTAGCGAGTGGTCTGACATGGCTCGGTTGAACGTACAAGGAGACACATTAAAATAAAGCCCGTCTCAGTTAAATAGGTATCTGAGATACGCCATCCTCTCTGACAAACGGAGGCGCACATCAAACAAAGTGCGTCTCTAATATGCACAAGAAATGAGATGTACTCTACACAAAGCGCGTCTCCTTTGTCTTCGCTTACAGACTCTCGTCACCGAATGTGTAATTCATTGGTTCATTCACAGTTGAACACATATAACACATATGAACACACAAAATATTCATCACACAGATGAACACATATAATATTCATTAACAAATATATTACAAAACAAAAGAAAAAAGTACAAGACATAAGAAAATAAAAACAACGTCTGTGCGGAGAAGCAAAATGGAGACGTGCTTTTAAAAAGAGCGCATCTTCGATTCCACACTTTACCTTTAGCTTCGTTATTTTCTCTATTTTGTTTCGGTTCACTGTTGATATTACACATAACTGGACTTAGAGCACATTCACTTGATAACTATATCATTCACTTGTCCAAAAAAATAATCAAATCCTTCCTTATGATATCAGTGGAAAACGATGAACACACCACACATTCATTCATTCACATAGTTGAAGAACACACAAGATAATATTCGATCACATAGATGAACAAAGATAGATTTCATTCATTAACACAACATTACAAAACAGGGGCAACTAGAAACAACAAAGGAAAACTAAATCCTACTCCTCCTCGTCCTCCCCTGGCGGCAACTTCGGCGCTGGTGCAACAGGAGCCTGGGCTGGCTGCGCAGGCTACGCCGGCTGTACCGGCGGTGCAACCCCGAGAACGAGGTTGCTCTCCGTCGCCTCCACCAGGTTTCTGTGGCCCTCGAGGCCAAGCACTGGGGCCATCGTCTCGAATAGAATGTAGAGACGATTGGCCACTCCCATGAGGGTGAAAAGATAGTGGTCGATGGTACCCATTCCAGTAAACTGGGGAAGGGTGCTCAGACCCAAGGAACTCATGGCGCTAGACGTATTGTTGTATGCCTCTTGCACCATAAGGGCGCACTGCTCGGTGTTGAACCTCTTGGGGGAGCTGCAGCACAGTTTGCATGATGGCTCCCTCAGATGGCTTGACGGTGGAAGGTCGGCAATGGTGGTGGTGGGTTGTCGACGCGGAGAAGACGAAGAAAAGAATAAACGGATTCAAAGTGAGCAACATGCTTGTGGATAACTCATGGGTGATGGCGCGTCTTAAATAAGGTCTGTGTGGAGTCAACGATGGAGCGGATGTTTCCCGCGCATTGATGGAATGATGGGACACATCGATACCTCCTCGGGGAAACGAAAGGTCGCGCACGCTGGACGTCGCACGCATCTCTATTTCGACAATGGAAGACGCGCTTGAACGTGATGCGCATATGTCTTTGTTCTTGCGCGTCTCGCATTTGTCTCCCTCGTCTCTTCACCTATAGTGCCCCTTTACTAATCGACCAACGACAGTGCGACCACCACATTTGTTTGCCATCGCCGTTGTCGTGAGTGCCCTACACAAATCCGTGAGTGAGAACCACAAGCCAACTATGAGAGACAAAAACAAGGACCAGAGACATAATTCAGTCATGATAGTCACCAAATCTGAAATGAAAGATGTGAGAAATAACCCAAATCAATTTTTTGTTGTACTTGTGTACAAAGACACCTTTCTTTCATCTAATGACTTGATCTCTATTCCTACTGTTGTTGCTCATATTTTGCATGAATACCATGATGTTTTTCCGGAGGAAGCACTAGTTGGACACCCTCCTTTGTGGGGCATCAAGCATCAAATTGATCTTATTCCAGGAGCTGCACTTCCTAACCGACCAGCATACCGCATCAACCCTGTAGAAACCAAAGAAATACAAAGGCAAGTACAAGCACTTTCAGTTAAATGATATGTGCGTGAAAGTTTAAGTCCTTGTATTGTCCCAGTGATTTTGGTGCCAAAAAATGATAGATCTTGGAGGATGTGCGTAGGTTCTAGAGCGATTAATAACATCACTTTCGCTAGCGTCATCCTTTTCCTAGGTTAGATGATATGCTTGATGAATTGAGTGGTTGAATGATTTTTACTAAAATTGATTTTTGAAGTGGTTACCACCAAATAAGAATAAAAATTGCCAATGAATGGAAAACTACTTTCAAAACAAAGTTTGGATTGTATGAACGGTTAGTTATGCCTTTCTGTTTGACTAATGCTCCTAGTACATTCTTGATATTGAGGAACCATGTGCTGAGATCATTTACTGGAAAATTTGTTGTTGTTTATTTTGATGATATTTTGATTTCAGCATGACAATGGAGGAACGTCCTGATCACATTCAACAGGTTTTGGATGTTCTTAGAAAAGAAATATTGTATGCTAACATTGAGAAGTGCACATTTTGTGTAGACCAAGTTGTTTTTCCTGGTTTTGTTGTTTCAAGACAAGGAACTCAAGTTGATTAATCGACGGTAAAAGCAATCAAGGAGTGGCCAATTCAAGAGAATGTAAGTCAAGTAAGAAGCTTCCATGGGCTTGCTGATTTTTATCGCAAATTGGTCAAGAATTTTAGCACCATAGCTGCTCCACTCGATGAGTTGACGAAGAAAGGAGTTATGTTCAAATGGGGTGAACCACAAGAGAAAGCTTTTCAAGAAATAAAGAAACGTTTAACTGAAGCCCCCTTGCTTGCATTGCCGGACTTCACCAAAACTTTTAAAGCTGAATGTGATGCAAGTGGGCCTGGAATTGGAGGAGTTCTCATGCATGAAGGAAGACTATTGCATATTTTAGTGAAATGTTTTGAAGAGTACAACTGAATTATTTCGTGTACGACAAGGAGCTATATTCTATGGTAAGAGTACTTGAGACATGGCAGCATTATTTATGACCAAAGGAGTTTGTTATTCACTCAGACCATGAAGCTTTGAAGTATTTGAAAGGTCAAGCTAAACTAGATCGTCACCACGTGAAATGGGTTGAATTTATTGAAACTTTTCCATATGTTATTAAGTACAAGAAATGTAAGGAAAACGTTGTTGCCGATGCTTTATCTTGAAAACATATTCTATTGAGTCAACGTGAAGTAAAGGTGTCTGGACTAGATAGTATAAAGAGATTAATCCTTTAAATCATGAATTTTCAGAACCATATGCAAAGTTTTTGAAGGAAAGGGATGGGGGAAATGTAATGTACATGATGGATTTTTGTTTAGAGCTAACAAATTGTGCATTCCAAATTCCTCTGTTAGACTTTTGTTATCGTAGGAAGCACATGCTGGTGAATTGATGTGTCATTTTGGATGAAACAAAACTTATGATATGTTGTCTGACCACTTCTATTGTCCAAAGATGATTATGGACGTGGAGAGATTAGTTCAAAGATGCGTCAGATGCCACAAACTAAGTCAAAACTAAAACCCTATGGTTTATACACACTTTTGCCTATTGCTAGCAACCTTTGGAAAGACATTAGCATGGACTTTGTTTTAGGTTTACCTCGAACAAAAAGAGGGAGGGATTCAATTTTTGTTGTTGTGGATCGATTCTCAAAAATGACACATTTTATACCATGTCATAAGAGTGATGATGCTTCACACATAGCCTCTTTGTTTTTCAGGGAAGTTGTGAGATTACATGGGATGCATAAGATGATTGATTCAGACCGTGATACAAAAAATTTGAGCTACTTCTGGAAGACATTGTGGGCAAAACTTGGAACAAAGCTCTTGTTTTCGACGACATGCCACCCTCAAACAGATGGACGAACCTAGGTGGTGAATAGAACACTCTCAACATTGTTGTGATTCCTTATCAAGAAGAATTTAAGGAAGTGGGAAGAATGTTTACTGCACATCATGTTTGCATATAACAGGGCTGTTTACACTACCACTAATAAGTGTCCATTTGAAGTGGTATATGGATTCCAACCTCTTGCTCCGGTCGACTTGTTGCCATTACCTTTGCAGGAAAAAACTAACATGGATGCTTCCAAGCATGCTGAATATGTCAAGAAGATACATGAAACGACAAAAGAATAGCTAGAGAAGAAGGCACATTATTTTGCTGTGAAGGCCAACAAATATCGCAAGAAGATGATATTTGAACCCAGTGAAATGGTTTGGATTCATCTACGTAAGGAGCGTTTTCCTGAAAGGCGAAAGTCCAAGTTGATGCCAAGAGCGGATGGACCATTTAAAGTTCAACAAAGATTAACGACAATGCTTACAAGATTGAAATCCTTGTCAGCCCAACTTTCAATGTTGCAGATTTATCTCCATTCTTGGGTGATGAGGAAATAGAGTCAAGGATGACTCCTTTTCAAGAGAGGGGGGATGATGCGTACGTCTCACCTGCACATACAACCCAACCAATGAACAAAGTGTAAGATACTTTAAGTAATCCAAACCATGGACCTTTGACAAGAAGTCATGCTAAAAGTTCAACCACAGGTGACATTACTCCTAGCCGAATTCGATAATAATATAACTAAGAATTTTATAGTACCTGAAAGTTATATTTTAGTGATGATTAGGTACACAAGACAAGAACCAGAGAAAACCAAGATAGTTCACACTATCCGAACTAATTTGGGCTGACCGAACTCGTTCGGGCTGTCCGAACTTTACACTGCAGAAACTCCAACTTCACATGCAATTATGTACCAATCTGGCACGTCCTCTGGTGCATAGTACACATGGTGTGAAAGCATGTCAAGTCTAGTTTTTAACGCAACAAATGGTGCATCATTTGCACTTCCCAATCCAGAGTAATAATTGTATTACTGCGACAAGGTCAGGAGCTGAAACACTGCGCGAGGCACCTTAGGAATGCGTTTCGTAGAAACTCTTCAAGTCATCTTAACCTATCAACTTAGGATCCTTTCACACCTAAACTAGGATTGTTGTTCCTAATATAAATATGTATCATTTCTCTGGATTCTGGAGACTTGAACAATGAGAAATTAGCCCCTTTTGTTTAGCTGTTTGCTAACAACTTCAGAGAGTGATCTCTACCCCTTTGCTCTTGTGATTTCCTCGCAGGATTACAGAAGCGGCCGCTTCATCAGCTCCCAATCGATGCTCCTGGTCCATTGATTCCAGGTTGTGTTGGTTGGATCTTTGAGAGTGTGGTTGGGCGAATCCTCGATTCAGGTTGCCGGTAAAAGACGGGGGTTGGCTTCGAGTTTTATTCGTCAGGTTGCACTACTTATCTTGGCTTCTTTGAAGCTATTTATCGTGTTTGTGATCCTACTCGTGAAGATCGGGACCCCAATCCGTATCATCCTAAATGTGTGCATATTTTATTTGCAATAACAACAATGCACATGAACGGAGTCTATCGGAGTTTCATACACGTGTGTTATGGTGGGGTGCCTAAGCGCGATGCAAAGTGTTGAGATGTGGAAAATGGAGTGAAATTTACATCTCAAGAGAGTTTTGAACATCATCACAAAAAGATGCAATGTTGTAAACATACTAAGCATGATATTTAATGAAACCAACTAGAGTGCATTAGCATAGTTTTAATAAGACATGAACGACATAACCAACATAAACCACAAGTCTTACAAACCACAAGTACTTAACAACATGAAAGTAAAGACAAGTTTGAAAATATAGATACATAGTCCAAGGATCATAACATAAACGAGCTACTCCCCCTCAATCTCCCCCCTTTTAGCATCAAGACAACAAAAAGGGAAAAGACTAAGGGAGGAATGAGAATCATAAGCTCTACTCCTCATCACTCGCATTGTCTTCCTCTCTCCCATCCTGGTCGCTACAAGTGGCTTCATTATCTTCCTCATCTTGATTGTCCTCGCTCTCCTCGTCATTGTTGGAGTCGACGTTGTCTTCATCTTCTTCCTCTTCGACGACTGGGGCGGCATAAGGAGCCACAACCACCACCAAAGAGGGCAAGCTCAACCTTGGTAAACTCCGGTAAAGGAGTGAGCTCACCATCTTCGAACGCCATTGTTGACATTTGAATCTCTGCCTTCTCACATAGCTACTTCACATAACGTTTTTTCCTCCTTGATCGCACTTTGACCTTGTGACGTGAAGTGAATATGGACATCAAGAACTTGAGAATGGCACTTGATGAGTCTCCAGAGGTAAGGCAGGAGTGGAGAGTCCCGTGGAGGAAGGAGGGGCGTCAGAGGCACTCCTCCTAGAGGACCCACCATTATTCGGAGGAGGTTTAGGGATTTGAGGATGAAGCTTGCGATGCTTGACGTCATTTGCAAACTCCAAAACAGTAACCTTCTCAATTATGCACATAATGAATGATGCATATCCACAAGACCGGTTAGGAGTGTGAGAGATATTGAAGATGTCATTGTAAATGTAATTGAATAATTTGAATCTCTCTTCTTCACATAGAAGCTTGATCAAGTGTCTCAAATTTTCTTGAATCATTTCGGCCTCTCTGTCTTTGGGTGCTATGGGCCTCAAGAGCAGTTGAGCACACCAAACAAGGGGAGAATGTACTTTGTAGTTGGAGGGTTGAAGAGAAACCCACATGCATACATGAATCTCATTGCTTCTAGATCGATAGCTGGGAGGTTGTGCACTATGATGTCATGGCCCAAATGCTCTTTCAATCCAAGGATACTTGCAAACTCATCAAAGAGCACAGTGTATTGCACTCCCTCCATCAATCAAGTAATCCTCCTATCTCCATAGTAGAGAAGTGGCATGTTGTGTAGAATTGAGCTATCATTTCGGTATTCCAATTGTATTGGAAGCTCATGATCTCTTTCAGTCCATGGTGTTCAACAACTTTGATGATTGCATTGAAGGCTCTATATATTATTCTTCTTGGCCATGTAGTCCCAATCCACCCATTGACCATCAACCACGGGTGTCTTCGTCCTTAGATACACAAGGCGATAATAATTGCAATGGAGGTCACACCAAAATCTGTAATATGTTCTTGCTTTCTCATATTTGTAAACATCTTGATTCTGAAACTTCTTAGCTTTCTCCATTCCTTTCCTTTCAAAGATATTGCTAGGGAGGTCCGCTCGACAATTTGAGTCACAAGCGGGAGGAGACATGACAAGCGGCCCAATTGGACCTTGAGGAGCACTTGATCCGATAGGTTGATCACGGATGACTATGCTCGGCTTGCTGTTGACGGTTGTTATACCAATTTCACCTGTCAATATAAATCAATTATGTGAAGGAAATATCATTTCTTGCACACATCACCTTTCTATTTAACCTATTTCCACTTGTACTTGGAGAAATTGGTGCATGCAGGCATTTTACACAGAATTGAAGTGAAACACGGGGATGGATCCTATAAAATATCATACCAGCCAATCAAGCGTCGACATGTGACACCACGTATATCAAATGGCACACAAGCAGAAGTATCCGAGGACATCCAACGGTGTAGCACCCATATCATGGAATGTGGCCCACCTGTCAGTCACCTGTAGGAAGAACTGGCCGTTTGGAGCCAGGACCAGGTCGGCCGACCCCCTAGTATGCCGACTAGTTCCTGGTGCCAATCGCAATCAAACACCACATGTTGGCTCCTACTGGCTTGAAGAAGTCAGTGGTGACTGATTCGCGCGCTTTTGGTGCCAGGAACTGAATTTCTCCAAGCTATAAATAGGACCCCTCACCCCTCACCACTCACTTTAACACACACCACTTGAACATCATTCTATGTATAAACTAGTTACTTTAGTCCTTAGTGGAGTTAGGCTATAGGGAGGAGAGCCTCTAGTCCCAAGTCCATGTTGGGAAAGGTATGGGTCATGTATCTTTTCTTATATTTGAACTTTATGCATAATAAATATATTATATTTAGTCTTCATTTATTCATATATTTGGATGAAGTGTTTCTTGTTTGATTGTGGATTCCATGTATGTGGTAGGAGTAGTCTTTATGATTATGCCATATCACTCTTAATGTATCGTCATAAACACTACAAACCCCCACTACAGTCTAATTAGTTATGATATGATCATGTTAATATGAATCACTTGTGCTATGTATCAACATTGGTTCAACGATGATTTAGTTCATTACCTTAGGATGTTTTGTGCCCGGGCTCTTAAGGTAATTATTTAACATGCTAGCATGGTGCTAGGATAGAAAGTAGCGTTGAATGTCTCGTAGACCCACAGATTGAAGAGGTAGGCAAGAGGTGGTGACAACCCTATCTGTCCTTTATAATCCTCCACGTTCGGCTATGCCACAGGCTCTTGGTGGGAGTCGCCTAGTGTTGCTAGGGGTAAACCTGTGCCCGATGTGTTGAACAACTTAGCATAAGTATTCACCATTGACATGCTCATTAGTATCTACCCTAGGCTATGTATATGTATATTAGAAGCATTGTAGGAGCAACTCCCCAACTCTTAGTCTAACCTCCATTAGGACCCATCTACCCCTTAGAATAGATTGCTTAGGTGTGTGTCACACTAACCATATATTATCAACTTACCCCCGTCTTGATAATTGATTAGTAGCCCTTAGCTTTATCATAAGAGTAGTGTCTACTTTACTTCATTGCCTTCCTTTATGATAAATACGAACCCTTGGGAATACTCTTGGGTGAAATGCTACACGACAGTTTCAGTGCACTTGCGGACCTCATCTCTTACTAGAGATGATGTGTGTCGTACGAAACGTCAACAAGCATTTCTGGCGCCGTTGCCGGGGAAGGCAAAGGAAGTGAAGGATTGCTATCACTTGTAATTAAGCTCTAGGCACTAATAGTTATTAGACAGGATTACCCTTGTTTCTTTTCTCCTTTTGTGTTGAAAATAGGATAGTGTTGGCAATTCCATTTCATGGGATGGCAACACCATTGCAAGATGATTCAAAGCGTACCTCAACAAATGTCAACTAGGCAACACCATTGCCTCTTGCAGAAGAATTTCAGCTTCCAGTAGGAGCCAAAGACATCCATTCCCAAGCTTGGAGGAGGCTCCAAGAGTTCTTCTTGGTTTGCCTCCACCATAGGTTTCATGGTTGCTCCTCATCCAACATTCATGTCATGGGTTGGTCCACCAATCCACGACTACATTTGTGTTGGAGCTGAAGGAGTCCTATTCTCATTCATCATGGATGAGAATATGGTCTCTACTCAAAGGGTGGATTGAAGAATGCTATAGTTCCCTTAGCTCGGCATGCACACCACTTAACAAGGTGGACATGCTTGCTATGGAACTACACCACCCACTAAAGTATCATGAAGACCAAGCCAACAGAGGAGTGTTTGGATGATCCAAGCCATGGATATTGACATGATTTGTGAGAATCCATGTCATCATGGGCCATTTTGGGAATTATTTCCCTAAAGACCCATGAGAATTATTCCTTCCAAACACAACTCCAATGGCTATTACCTACAAGAAGGTCAAGGGTGAATCAACATCACCCTTGTGATCAAGAAGGCTATGCGGATTTCAAGGGATTTAAGTTTAACTAGCCTATCTTAAAGTGTCTTGTCGATACAAGAAATCAAGACAACACTTTCATGAAGTTCTTGTACAAGGACAAGAAACTTAAAGAACATTCAAGATCCAATATATCCCACAATCACTTGTCCGGATTCCTACCCTTCGACCAAGCCCATGCAACCAAGGGCAAGTGATATTGTGGATGAAGTGTTTCTTGTTTGATTGTGGAGTCCACATGTCATCATGCACAAGGAAGCTTTTGATCCATGATCAAGGTATGGGTTGACCTTAATGAATATCAAGAAGGTCGAAGTGACACCCCTAAAAGAAGGACAAGCCTCACCATGATCATGAGAGAATATCTTCAAGAGGGAAAAGGTGTCACTACATCAACAAGTCTTCATCAAAATGATGGAGAGGATCGGGCCACCATGTGGCCCACATGTCTGAATGACATGCCAAAGGAGATTTGGCATGACAATAAAGAGAAGTTGTCCACATCTTCCACTCCGGGGTTGGACACCAAATCATCGCACTAAAAAGGACGGGGGTAAGTCCAACTCATCGGACTTTCAAAATCGGTGAGTCCTTGCCAATAGGTTAATTGGTAGTTATCTCATATTTGATTTCCCAAATTGCATATTTAAATTTCCCATCGAATCTTGCATTTGCATTTGGCATGTTTGAATTTTCACACTTGCATGTTGGAAAGTAAAATTTCCAATCTTCCTAAAACTGAATTTTGAATTAGGAAATAAATTTATTTGGATATAAACCTTGGGCAGAACCACTTGAATTCATCTACCTAATTCAAACAAAAAATATTTCCCCTAAATATTCATTGCATTTGCAAGTTGTTTCAAGTTGGGTAAAACAATTTGGCAAAGGGTACAACATGCTTTTGAGCTAACGTAACCCATTTTTGAGTAGTTTTGTTTGTTCTTGATTTTAGTGAAATTTGTAAATAGGTTGGAAGGCCCCATCAAGCGCATATCCCTCCATCGATCTCATTTTGAGTTCATGGTGGAGGAATGCTCAAGATGGTGGCTGAATGGCGGAACAAGATGAAGCTCATTCAACTCTAACCTCAATTTGGTAGAAGGCATTGAACATGAAGTCTACACCAAAATCCATGGTCATGAGTTTCTCACACAATGACCTTTAACCGAGACTACTCTTCAATTGACGTACAAGTTTAAAATTTTCCATCATTTGAATTGCACTAGTATTAAATGAATTTTGCTTACATTGGTAAGGAAGGTTTACACCTTCTCATCATTCAATTCTTATGCATCCTCATGAGAGTAAGTGTTGGCATTGCTCTTTTGATTCTTTAAAAAGGAATGTCACCTTACATAGGAATAAATTTAAACAAGTACCTAGAATTTCATAAGCATTGCTAAAATTGACTTAGACATTTTTTTGCCTAGGTAATGCTTATGGAATGACTTAGTGGTTGAATTAGTTTGTAGCAACCTAGGAATAGTGATGTCCATAATTTTGATTTGAAACTCATTCATGCATGGATCACTAAATTTCATATTCTTAGGCAAGAAAATCAAAAATGTTCAGGAGGATAAAATTGAAAATCTTGATTGCCATGACCTAAATAATAAACATTTGCTCTTTTGTAATAAGTTATGATCGTTAGAAAATTTACAAGATGAAGGAATCCGTATAAGTGTATTTATATCACTTGCATTGATATGAGTAGGAGCTTTAGAAAATGTGCAAATTGACTTATCCATAAAGCCCCACTCCTATCAATGACTCACACATTGTTCATGAATACACTTGAAATTGGACCCACTGCATCTTTGATTTTGTTGTTCCCCGTATGTACAAATGAAGATTCGGTTACCTAACCCGAAAATTCATTTGCACAAGTATCGAGAGCTAATCATCCCTCTCTATCATAGAGAGGAAGTTTGCAGGAGTGAAATAACTATTCAGGCATTCAAAGATTCAATTGTTGGAAACCCTAAGAGGATTCCATTTCAATCACCTGGCCAAGGAGTAAATTAAGATGGTTGCTACCTATTGGAAATTAAGCTCGAAGGTCAACCATAACTATACGAGGTCAGAGATTTGACATGGAAACCCTTCGTGAGCAACCAATGAGCTGCTACGAATATGTGAGAGCATTATGCTCTCAACTATTCTAAGCACTCATTCAAGCTCAAGGAAATTGCCACATCATTGGGTGTAAGTTATTCCTTTGTGGATAAAAGGTATGATGTACCTTAACCAAGGAATGACAGGATCACATCTAATGTATATTGGGTGCAAGTTGTTCCTATGTGGCCAAAAGGTATTTTATACATTAGTCAGGGAACAAAGGATCACACTCAACCCATGTTGAGTGCACGTCTCCCCTTTGTGGTTATAGGTATGTTGTACCTTAGCCAAGGAATAACGGATCATACTCAACGCATGTTGGGTACATGTCACTCCTTTGTGACTAAAGGTTATCATTACCTTAGACAAGGAGTGACGGATCACACCCAATGCATGAGAGGTAAAACTTATTTCTATATGACAAGAAGGTATGATACACCTTAGCCAAAGAATGATGAAACACACTCAATGCATGTTGAGTGCAAGTCATTCCTTTGTAGCCAAGGGTTATCATTACCTTAGCCAAGGAATAACAGGGTACATCCAACCTATGGAAACCTTAAGGTGTGGATGAGCGACATCGACAACACTCCCCTCGACCACATGCATGGAAACCATGGAAGGAAACCCAACATCGACACTCAACCCCTCCAATGTCAAAGTCATGGTGCAAAAAGGGTGGGCCAAACTCATGGCCTATATCCGTCGTTAGGGTTTCAGCCCCTATTGCGGACCTTGAACAAGAACAAGCTTGGGGGAGGACTCCCACTTGAGGTAACTTGTATCACATCCCATTTACATTCCATTATTTTATTTATTTCTTTCCACAACATTAGCATTTAAAAAAGTGATTAATAATAATGTAGTATAGAGTATGTTAATAAAATAAAAGATTTGTGATAAGAATGATTTGGAATTCACATAGATGAAATGATGAATAGTTGCTCTGTTGTAATTTTCCTAAGTCCCTAGTTTACAACTTACTACTCTCCAACATATTGCTCTCATTGGCTAAAATTTCTTTTACCTTGATTCGGAAATTGTGGGCAGCAAAAGCTTAATCCATTCTAAGTTGTTGTGAGGTATGATGTAGTTATAGGTCTGCCATTCCTAGTTTGAATGTGAAACTTAGATTTCCGAAGAAATTCTAAAAAGTTTTAAGTTACCCTCATTTGATTGGAAATACCCACCAAAGCCATATGATACATTACATTGATAGACCTTATGCATATGCTATTTGTCTTCACATTGAGCTTTTTCAAACTAGTATAGTCCTATTTGAGATTTCATTCATTACTTTTTGAATTCAAGACTTCACTTGCACATGCTATACTTCTACACTGGAAGTAAGCAAATTCCCATCATATCATCATTCCACAATAAAAAGAGAAACTTGATACCCTTCATGCTTAGTACTCTCTCCAAGTTTATTGCATAAAAAGGGAGTAGAAGACATGGCTACAATAATAAGAAAAAAAAAAGAGAAAAAGAAAATGCATGCTTACATCATAAGCATGAGAAAAAAAGAAAAAGTGAAAGAAAGAAAAGTAGCCATGTTTCATCCCTTGCAAAATAAGTGAGTCCACTCAAAAAGGATTCATCTCAAATATCCACCTCCACCTCCATTCCATCACACATGCACAAGTCTTGAATCAAATTGTTTTGAATTGATTTCTCCTAAGGCTTGCTCTTTTGACGTAGCAATACTATGTGTTGCAAATATGCATATTATATTCCCTACCAAGCTCCACGTACAAGCCTTATGTAGAGGTAGGATGAATTTAGCCAAAATGCCTTGGTGAGGATATTTCCACAACACACGAAGGAGAGACTTGAGAGAATCAAATTGTGATACTTAAAACCTAAATTGAACTCTCCGGAAATTGAGTGGAACTTGACTTCTAGGGTATGTGTGCTCCATTTGCTGTTCTATCTTTCAACCAGCCATGAATAGGAGATGGATAAGCACCATAATGACTTAAGATGGGTGAAGTACCATGCCAACTTTTGCAACACTAGGTAGAGTATTTTGTTGTGCACATGATACTTTTCAAAAATAAAACATTGTAGCAACTCCTGATCATCAACCTAAAAGTCTTGACTTTGCTCGAGAGGAGCAAAGGATAAGCTTGGGGGAGTTTGTCGACGGTTGTTAATACCAATTTCACCCGTCAATATAACTCAATTATGTGAAGGAAATCTCATTTCTTGCACACATCTCCTTTCTATTTAACCTATTTGCACTTGTACTTGGAGAAATTGGTGCATGCAGACATTTTACATAAAATTGAAGTGAAACAAGGGGTTGGATCCTATAAAATATAATCCAGCCAATCAAACATTGACACATGACACTACATAGATCAAATGGCCAACAAACAGAAGTATCCGAGGCCATCCAATGGTGTAGCATCCATATCATAGAATGGGAACCACCTATCAGTCACCTGGAGGAAGAACTGACCGTTTGGAGCCAAGACCAGGTTGGCCGACCCCCCTAATTGGCCGACTAGTTCCTTGCTCTAAACGCGGTCAAACGCCACGTGTTGGCTCCTCCTAGCTTGAAGAAGTTAGTGGTGACTGATTCACGCACTTTTGGTGACGGGAACTGACCCTTCTCCAAGCTATAAATAGGACCCCTCATTTCAAAACACACCACTTGAGGATCATTCTGTTGTATACACTAGTTCTCTTAGTACTTAGTGGAGTTAGGCTATAGGGAGGAGAGCCTCTAGTCCCAAGTCCAAGTTAGGAATGGTATGGATCATGTATCTTTTCTTATATTTGTGACTTTATGTATAATGAAGATATTATATTTAGTCTTCTTTTATTCATATACTTGGATGAAGCATTTCTTGTTTGATTGTGGATTCCATGTATGTGGTAGGTGTAGTCTTTATGATTATGCCATATCACTCTTAATCTATCATCATAAAGACTACAAACCCCCACTATAGTCTAATTAGTTATGATATGATCATGTTAATATGAATCGCTTGTGCTATGTATCAACATTGGTTCAATGATGATTTAGTTCATTGCCTTAGGATGGCTTGTGCCCGGGCTCTTAAGGTATTTACTTAATATGCTAGCATGGTGCTAGGATAGAAAGTAGCGGTGAATGTCTCGTAAACCCATGGATTGAAGAGGTAGGTAGTAGGTGGTGACAGCCCTATCTGTCGTTTGTAATCCTCCATGTTCGGCTATGCTACAGGCTCTTGACGAGAGTCGCCTAGTGTTTCTATGGACAAAACCATGCCTGATGTGTTGAAAAACTTAGCATAAGTATTCACCATTGACATGCTCATTAGTATCTAACCTAGGCTATGTATATGTACATTAGAAGCATTGTAGCAGCAACTCCCCAACTCTTAGTCTAACCTCCATTGGGACCCATCTACCACATAGAATAGATTGCTTAGGTGTGTGTCACACTACCCATATATTATCAAGTTACCCATGTCTTAATAATTGATTAGTATCCCTTAGCTTGATCATAAGAGTAGTGTCTACTTTACTCCGTTGCCTTCCTTTGGGATAAATACAATACCCTTGGGAATACTTTTGGGTGAAATGCTACACAACAGTTTCCGTGCTCTTGTGGACCGCATCTCTTACTAGAGATGATCTGTGACGTAAGAAACATCAACACTTGCCAAAGCCTTATTCCTTAGAGGTGCCTTGGAGTTGGCCTTCTTTGTGATTTGTGCCTTCCCTTTGCCTTTGTCGGTCACTAGAGCTTTGCCTTTTCTTTTGCTTGCCTCGGACATGATAGCCTTGCCCTTTCCCTTCTCGGCCGCTTGGGCCTTCTCCTTATCACCAAGTGTGACAAGGCGCTTCCTCCTTGTTGGCTCAATGGCTTGATCTTGATTGGCGTCATGATCTTGACGCTTCTTCATCCGATCCTCGTGTCTAGCCGCCTCGTGAGCCTCTTCTTCTTTTTGAGCCTTCGTGACCCAGTAGACGGCTTGGCGAGCCGCCTCTTGCATAGGGTCAGAAAGAGGAGAGTCGTCGCCACCCGACATGATTCTGACAAGACAAAGATAAGTTATGAGTGAAGGAGCCAACAATATTGCGTTTGAAGTATCGCAAACTTGGGAACTTGGGGCCTGAAACTGTAGAAGGCCGGACTTGTCCGTTCCCTAGTCAGACTAGTCCGATAGGGACGGACATGTCTGCCTGGATCAGGACTAGTCCGGACCCTACAATTTCAAACCCTAACTCTACAAATCCACAATATTTCACTAGTAATGTATGTAATACTTATCAAGGTAAATCATATGATGTTAAGGAGGCAAGTTATAGTCTAAGTCACGAGAAACATAGCCTTGATTTAAAGGGTTCAAAGACAAGAGAAGTTAGGTCAACAATACCTTGAGAATGACAAAATCGACAAAATCCCCAGATCGAAGGAGCGGAGTAGTCTGGAGTTGTATTCCCGACACTCCAAAGTGACTGACGAGATGTTTGGCTTGAGGCCCCAATTGTATTCCCCACACCCCAAAATGAATGAGGGGATGTTGGGTTTGAAGCCCCAACTTG
Organism: Tuctoria greenei; assembly: GCA_036927565.1. Taxonomy (NCBI): domain Eukaryota; kingdom Viridiplantae; phylum Streptophyta; class Magnoliopsida; order Poales; family Poaceae; genus Tuctoria; species Tuctoria greenei. The sequence goes on from JAYESD010000006.1 coordinate 126,346,489, forward strand.
CCGCATTTTGCCACACCTAACGTTAGTCAAGTTTGACACTTAATCATTGTTTAGTTCATAGCTACAAGTGTGGCAAGATTTTTTTCATCTAACTAGGTCCCATATGTCATTGACTGGAGAGAGTGTGGCAAGATTGCCTTAGGCTTACTAAGTTGTGGCTGAAATTTTTGGCATCCAAGGTTAGTCAAGTGTGGCAACTTTTTGGTGTAAACGGTAGCAACTTTAGTATATGAACCAAACAGGCCCTAAATGACAAAAGGTTGAAGATTTTAGCGATGGAATATCAAAATTTCCAATGGGGGCAATTGTGGGTGAGGGGGAGCGCGTGATATGAGAATGGGAGAGGTGAAGAGTTAGGCCAGACACTAGGGGGTTAAGTCCCCAGAGGTCAAACTTGTTCGGTATGTTGTCCGGACGAGTCCTGTCAGTCGGACCAGGTCCGGACTACTCAATAGTTCGGACGAGTCCAGTGAGATGAGCAGACTAGTCTGGTGTGAACTTGTCTGCAACAACGTGGACTAGTCTAGGAGACCAGACTTGTTCGGCCCTAGGGGCAAAATAGTCCGGTCCTAGAAAGCAGACTCTCATATATAGATAGGAATTTGCCGAGATTGATCCATATGGACTTGTTTTCACAAATATTCTCAATGAATATGGCTAGTAAAGCACATAATCAATAAAACAATGACTATGATTTATCAAGACAATAATTGAGATAATTTGATAGAAAATTGAGGGAGACAAGTTTCCGCAAGCATGCATAATTTTGAAGAACCTACACCACTAACAATTAGATGTGCAACATCTCAAGCCAAAATTTGAGAATATAGGATATTTAGCTCATTCTTAAGTTCAGAAAAGCATTTTTCATATAGTGGCTTGATGAAGATGTCTGCTAGTTGTTTTCCAGTACTAACATGGGAAATGACTATGCCCCCCCCCCCCTTAATTGAATGGTCTCTTAAGAAGAGGTGTCGGATGTCTATGTGTTTGGTACTCGAATGTTCAATGGGGTTATGGGAAATCTTAATGGCGATCTCATTGTCGCATGGGAGTGAAATATGGTTCATATGTGGACCAAAGTCTATTAGAGTTTGTCGCATCTAAAGAAGTTGTGCACAACAACTTCCGGCTGCAACATACTTTGCTTCGGTTGTGGATAGGGCAATAGAGTTTTTTTCTTTGATTACCATAACAATAGGGACCTACCAAAGAATTGGCACGTCCCATAGGTACTCTTCCTATCAACCCAACCTTACATTCGACAAAATCCGCATCAGAATATCCAATGAGATTAATTTTGACCCTTTTGGATTCCATAATCCAAGGTTTGGTGTATGTTGACGATCGTTATATACCAATTTTGACAATCAATATAACTCAATTATGCGAAGGAATAAATATTTCTTACACACATTATAGTTAGATTTAACATAATTCCACTTGTACTTGGAGAAATAGTGCAGGCAGGAGCTTTTATGAAGAAATTATGGAGAATGGGGGGAGCAATCCTAAAAAGTGCTATCCTAGCAAATCACGAGACGACAGGTGGCACCACATGGATTCATGACTCATTCCCAGGCGTATCCGAGGAGATCCAATGGTGTATCACCCGAGAAGGGGACAAGGGCCCACTTGGAAGTCATCCCGAGGAAGCACACCCCATATGGCCTTCTAGATGTATATGATGATCTCTAGACAGATGGATCTTATATGAATTGTATGTTGAAGTACTTGCAATTTGGTCGTTGCGATTATGAGTTGGATGTCTAATTGTCCAGGCGGTAGCTTGGAATTGATGGGTTTTGTCAATGAATTAATCTACCGGGGGGCTATGCCAGGTCGGCTGACTTGGCCCTGGCGCCAAATCCAGTCTTCTTCCATGCGTTGGCTCCTCATGGATACCTGAAGGCGGTGAAGACTAATTCGCACACTAATTGTGGCAGGAACCGCCTCTACTTCATTTATAAATAGGGGGGATGCCTCACTTCTCACACACACCACTCATGCATTCTCTCTTGAATTACACTAGTGCTCTTAGTCCCTTTGTTGAGGTTAAGCTGTAGAGAGGAGCCTCTAGTCCCAAGTCCAAATTGGGAAAGGTATGGCTCATGGATCCTCTCTTGTATTTGTGACATTATGCTTTATAATATTATTATCAGTATTTATTTATTCATATACATGGATGAAGCGTTCCTTGTTTGGTTGTGGAGTTTATGCATGTTTTAGGTGTAGATATAATTATGGTCTATTTATATTGCCTTTATTATATTATCATAAACATCATACACCTTTACTAAGTCTAATTTGGTATTAATATGATTATATTGATATGAGTAATGTGGTGCTTGGTTCCAACATTGGTTTCAAAGATGTTTAGGTGAGTCATTGCCTTAGAGAGGTACTTGTACTCGAGCCTATAAGGTATTTACTTGTTATGTAAGCATGGTGCTTAGATAATTAAGTAGCATTGAATGTCTTGTTGACCCACGATTTGTAGGGGTAGGCGGCAGGTGGTGACAGTCTTGTCCGTCCTTCGTAATCCCCCATGTTCGGCTACTCCGCAAACTCGTGACGGGAGTCATTATGATATTCTCAGGGGTAAACTCATGCCCGATGTGTTGGACCGCTAAGCCCTAGTACTCGTAGTTAGCATATCCATATGTACACTAGTTGACTATCACTACAAGGATTCTGCCCTGTTGCAACAATTGTACTGTAACAAATACTAAATCGTTGTAGTAAGCTCTGTCTTTTGCCACAATTCACTAGTTCGTGGCGTTAGCATCTATCGCCACGAAACACGATCGTTGCATTAGGATTTGTTGCCACGATTCAGTATTTCGTGGCATTACGATCTATCACCATGAATCTGTTGCCAAAATTCACTAGTTCATGGCATTAGCATCTATCGCCACGGAACACGATTGTCGCATTAAGATTTGTTGCTACGATTCAATAGTTTGTGGCACTAGGATCTATCGCCACAAATCTGTTGCCACGATTCACTAGTTCGTGGCATCTATCACCACGGAACATGATCGTAGAATTAGGATCACTTGCCACGGTTCACTAGTTAATGGCGTTAGCATCTATCGCCACGGAACATCATTGTTGCATTAGGATCTATTGCCATGATTCACTGGTTCCTGGCGTTAACATCTATCACCATGGAAAACAATTGTTGCAGTACGAACTTTTGCCATTCTTCACCAGTTCGTGGCGATAGGATCGATCGCCACGAAACACAAACGTTGCATTAGGATCTTTTTCCACGAACTATCGGTTCGTGGTGTTAGGATCTATCGCCATGGAACAGAATTGTTGCATTAGGAACTTTTGCCACGATTTACCAATTCGGGGCATTAGGATCTATCGCCACGAGACACAAACATTGCATTAGGAACTTTTGCCACGATTCACCAGTTCATGGCGATATGATCTATCGCCTCGAAACACAATCATTGCATTAGGATCTGTTTCCATAAATTACCAGTTCGTAGCATTAGGATCTATCACCACAGAACAGAATCGTTGCATTAGGAACATTTGCCACGATTCACCAGTTCGTGGCGTTAGGATATATTACCACAAAACACGATTGTTGCATTAGGATCTTTTGCCATGCTTCACCAGTTCATGGCGTTAGGATCTGTCGCCACGGAACAGAATTGTTGCATTAGGATCTGTTGCCACGATTCACCAGTTCGTGGCCTTACGATCTATCGCCATGAAAACACAATCGTTGCATTAGGAACTTTTTTCACGATTCACTAGTTCATGGCGATAAGTTCTATCGCCACGAAACAAAATCGTTGCATTATGATTTGTTGCCACGAATTACCATTTCGTGGCGTTAAGATCTATCACCATGAAGCACGATCGTTGCATTAAGAACTTTTGCCACGATTCACCAATTCGTGGCATTAGGATCTATTGCCATGGAACAAAATCGTTGCGTTAGGAACTTTCGCCACGACTCACCAGTTCGTGGCATTAGGATCTATCGCCACGGAACACGATCGCTGCATTACGAACTTTTGCCACAATTCACAAGTTTGTGGCGTTAGGATCTATCATCACGAAACACAATTGTTTTATTAGGAACATTTGCCACAATTCAGTATCGGCTTGCTTCTAAACTTCCTGCTAAATAGAAAAGCGACTTATCAAATAGAATACGGATCCAAAAAAATCAAATAGTTCACGTACAGCTAGCTCACACAGCACTTATATAAAAAAAATCATCATCTTCATTGTCCCCCCCCCCAATATTGGATGTACAATACCATCATTGATATATGTATCACCATAGTCGCCGTCCTCGTCCTCGTCATCTTCATTTTCTGATGGAACTCTATGTGTCTCAATTGCTCCCTCAATGTCATTCCCATCCCTTGTGGTCCTATCCTCTTTTATATCAATTAGTCGTCGATCATCAAATGTCTCAGGCTCCATCGTCTCAGTAACATTATTTTCACTATCTCCATGGGGCATGGCAAAAAGATTTCGTGGCTTCATTTTAACAACTGTAGCCTATTTAGATTGCTTCACACTTCAAACATAAAAAACTTGTTCTGCTTGGGTGGCTAGAATGTATGGCTCATACATAAATTGAGAAAGAGTAGTGTCAACATATATCATTCCGTATCGATCCATTTTGTAGCCTCTGGTTTGGCTCTGACCAGAACGAGGCCGATCAAACCAGTCACATTCAAATAACATAACATCTTATTTTTTTTCAAAATCAATATAAATCATTTTCTTGATTACTCCATACCACTCATGATCACCATCCCAAACAACAACACCACTGTTTTGCATCTGTCAATCATTTATCACCTCTGCTGTTCGAAAGAAGAAGCCATTTATGAATGATCGACTGAAAAAATGTGCCCGACGATCAGGTCCTCTAGATAATGCATATAAATAATCGGTTACTTTGCCTTTTTTGTGTAATGTCGTAATATGTACACATTAGTATAAAAGGGTTCATCGATAAACCAACTTGAAAACACATATTTGTTTAATATTTCATCAAAGTAAAAACTTGCATGTAATTACTCGTTTCAGAAACCAATAAACAAACTCATATCTATGGTGTTTGTCAACATCACGAGAATGGATATTTTTCATCTCTTCAAAATACTCACTAAAAAGGGTACAAAATTAAATTAGCCATATACAATAAGCATGATACAATATAGTATAAAACATCTGAGTTATACGTACTTGATCCATGGAGCGGCCACTTCAACGTTACAAATAATATAATGCCTGATGTTATGTAGTTCCACCATAGTAAGTTGGACCCTTTTAAACCATTTTTTAGAATTATCAACATCTGTAAATATATTAGACTCGAGAGAAGGTTCATTCCTAGCTGCAGCTTCATGACGTTCTGTCCTATTAAGCTTGGTGCTGATGTTATTAAAAAACTGACTACAAAAGGTCATACACTTTTCCATAATATATCCCTCAGTTATAGAACCCTCCGGGTGAGCTATGTTACGTACATACATCTTCAATGTACCAAGGTACCCCTCAATTGGATACATCTATCTGTAAGAAACAAGTCCACCCAAGCAAGCTTCTTCGGCAAGGTGGATTGGAAGATGTACCATGATATCAAAGAAAGCGAGAGGAAGCAACATCTCAAGCTTACAAATTGTTTCAGGAAATTGTTTGATCATCTTATCCAAATCTTGTTTCTCTAATTCTTTAGAATAAATTCCAGAAAAGAATCTGCTAAACTCAATTCAAGGTGTAACAACATTTTCAGGCAATATGTCACGTATTGCAAGGGGACGGAACTTCTGAAATATAATATGGCAGTCATGAATTTTTAGACCTGATACCTTACATGTCGTTATGTCCACACATCTTTTGATGGTTGAGGCATAACCATCGGGCATCTTCACATCCCCTAAAAACTTGCACAAGGTGGTCTTCTGATATTTATGCAAAGTATATGATGCTGATGGACAATCATACTTCCCTTTCATATCCACCAGATGTTGCTTTGGTTGTATACCCATTTCTTGCATATCAAGATTAGCTTGTAGACTATCTTTTGTTTTACCATCCATATTAAGCAATGTCCCCAATATGCTATCACAAATGTTTTTCTCAATGTGCATGACATCCAAGTTATGCCTTATTAGCAATGTCGTCCGATACGGGAGTTGAAAAAATATACTTTTCTTCTTCCAACTATGGCACCTATCTTCCTAAGTGCACTTTCTCTTATTATTCGTATGTCCAAAACTCACTTGATCAAAAGTCTTGTATTGTTTGAGGACTTCGTGACCAGTGAGTGATGTTGGAGCCTCTCTATTCTCTATCTTGTGGTTGAAAGAAGCTTCGTCTCGATGCCACCTGTTATTCTGAGGTATGAAACGACGATGACCCATGTACCAATACTTTCGTCCATGTTCCAACCACAAGGCGTCAGTGTTTACATGACAATATGGACATGCTAGCTTACCTTTTGTGCTCTATCCACATAGCATTGCATATGCTATAAAATCATTTATTGTCCACAATATAGAAGCTCGCATGAGAAATGTCTCTTTCTTTGAACCGTCGTATGTTTCAACACCATCAGACCATAATTTCAGCAGCTCATCAATCAAAGGCTGTAGACACACATCAATGTTGTTTCCGGGTGACTTTGGCCCAGAATCATCATTGACATCAACCAATATGGTTGCATCATACACAACCAAGGTGGTAGAATAAGGGAGAATCACAGGTCATGTACCGTAAGAAACATTCATTACTCCAAAAGGATTGAATGCATCAGATTCTAGCCCAAGTCTTATGTTGCGGGGATTGGGTGAATGCTATCAAAATGCTTCCATGCTTTCGAATCTGCAGGATGGCGTAATATTCTATCATCAATACGTTCTTCTTTGTGCTTGAGCTTACTCAGACTTTTCGAGCTTGAGCTCATCAAGCTGGCATGCTCAAGCTTGGTTCATTTAGAATTGGTACAATACTCAGCTTAATCCTCAAACTTTCAATCAAAACTCAGTTTTGTCCTTGAACTTTTAAATGGGTCAATTATTTAGTCCATCAACTTCAAACAACCATTTCACTTTCATCCTTGGTCTGAGATGGACATCCAAATTGGCATGCCAAATAAGCTATATCATCTACCCCGGTATATCATAGATGTGGTATGCATGTTAATTAATCATACATACGTACATATCATAGAGGAGCTATGCATGTTATTTTTGTACAACATGATCGAGGTCTTTTCTATGTCTAACATGCATGCACCCCAAAATATGATCAACCAATACGTATGTGTTTTTTCTTTTTGATGATGGACATTGTCATAGTTTGAGCGCTTGTCCATGCATGCTACGCCACAATGATGCATCATCAATGACAACTCTAGACGATATGCAACATCAAAAAGAGAAATTACACGTAATATATAATTTACATCGACATGAAACGTACATGATTGAGGTCTTTCATACTCTGCTAGTTGTCCATGCACATGCTATACGCTGCAAAACATGATCACCGAGCCTCAAAAAATTATATATAAGAGAAAATTAAAACATGTACGACACATCCGAGCATAATTGCATTATTTGTCGTAATGATCATGTAGGCTTTCTTCGGGTAACTTCAATCCATTTGTATTGATGTGAATTGAAGTGGAAATTGAACTAATTTTTATCTCAATACTCTCCAATCCACTTAGATTGAAGTCGATCCACTCCTATCCAAACGAGGTCATATGATGGCCGGACATAACCGGGATAACGCTAGGATTAATTCTAGGAATCGTATCCTCCTCACTTTCATGCTGGTACCTGGGCCCAGGTTGTGCACTAGTCACTTGGCATATTCCCTACGTCTGCCCCCGCACGTGGTGTCTGTAAGGAATTCGTGGGAGCGATTTTTACAAGGTGTGAACGATTTGTCCCACCTCAGAATGTTGAGCTCGTTGCAACGAGAATATAAGGCAACGCGCGCTACTGTAGTTACACATCCGATTGAAAAAGATGTCGTACAAGACTCAGCCCTGCCCCGTTCGACAGCGTGCGGACGCTGTCGAATGTAACATGGATGAGGCTTGTACGGGGCGGATGTTTTTTATATAAGCCCTGGGCCCTTTCCGTGTCAAATTAAAAAACTGCTAGTGAAGCCGATGGGATGCGTCGAGCAGTTGCAATAACTGAGAGGGATGCAAACCGCGTTCTTTATTAGCATAAATTTTTTCCCCCGCATACGCTGGATTCTTTGCCTATGAAATTAAAAATTTCTCCTTTTATAGAAAAACATATCCTTTAACGACGCTAAATTTTCCCCTTTAACCCACTTCGTGCGTGAATCGAATTGTGTGACCCTCCACACCGGGGGCCTCTAGAGTGGAGACAATGAACTTCAAAAAATGAAAAGAAATATGGAGACAGTGAACTCCAGAAAAGAAAAAAGAGGAAGAGAAAAATGTTAGAAAAAAATAGGTACTACGTACGAGATTTAAGGTGAAAGAGACTGGAGAACAAAAATATAAAACAGGAAATCGATTGATGCTGATTAATCCAAGTCGTGATGTTGTGTTTCTGTTCTTGTTTTTTGATGTTTTTTCTTTTCATGTTTTGTCATGTTGTTTTCCTACCAAAATCTGAACAATCGCGATGTTATTATTGCAAGGACTGGAAGAGGCCGGAAGTTTTACCATTGGCCCTATGTCCCTATATGCGGTGTCATCATTACCACTACTCCTATACATGGTGGTTCCATATAGTGTCACCTCTAGCTACCACTACTCATGCTGTGGGAGAAAATTTTTTGGATACGGTATGCACCGGAGAGCAAGTGCATACCGTTCTCAAATGGTGCCACATACTTCCTTTGTGTCTTCAATCGCCGTTCCCTGATTGTGGCAATTGACATATTTTAGCTTCCGTTTGAGATCAAAAGCGCACTATTGAGGATCATGGACGGTAGATCGAACTGCCAGAAACAGGTGGAACCATCTGAGAACGGTATGCATTTGTCCCCAGGTGCATCCCGTATCCATGTTGTGTCTCTTTATAATATAATACTCTGGAGACTCCCAAGAAACTGCAACCTCCAAATACTAAGTAGTACACCCTTTGTTCCTCTCAGGCAGATTTGTTTCTTCGCAGCTCGTCGCTCATTAATGGCAAACTTCTCCATCGACCCCCGTCGGTTTTGTCCCCAGCTGATGATCCCAAGAGATGGTGGTCCGTTGTGCCATATATTTGGCGAAATCGCAAAGAAAAATGAGGAATATGCTGAATGTATTTCCTCCGGAAGGGAACACAGATTTCCTTTGTTCCAAACTATGATTGAATGTATTTCACTTCCGGTGGAATCCATTTCTTTAAACTGTCTCGTGAGTTTCCTTTGATGCAAAAGGGGCTAAATAGAAGACGAGTGCGCCTAGGGGAAACACAAGACGTGCAACATTCATCAAAGATGAGTGCGCATATATAGGGGAAACACATCAACATGCCTTATACAAGTCTATTTTGTATACTCCCTTTGTTATCTTTTAATTGGCGTTGGGAGAACTAGAGGTGCATCATATCCAAAAGGGAATGGAGGGAATATAACCAATAGATTACAATGCCTGACGGAAGAACCGGTCATGCTCGTGTTAATCCTACAACTCAGAAGACACCCCATTCCTCCCACCCTTGCATGCCGCAGCAGGCAGTTCCCTGGTTCCCCCCTGTTGGGCAGCACCAAGGGTCATCGTCGTTGGGCACCGCCACCGGCAGCGGTCCCAAAGGAGGCCTACCCAGGAACATCCAGGCAACACCATAGACACTCCCCATGGCTTCATGCTGACACCGGCAGCACTTCCTATTGGTCCACTTCATCGCAACAAACTCGGCCATGTTGTAGCTGACGTGGGCCTCACCTTCGAGCTGCTGGATATACTCAAGGGCGTCGCGGGCCCTGCAGTAAGCGTCGTAGCAGAGCATGGCGAGGACGTAGGCCGCCACCATGTGGCCGTTCATGGTCGCTCGGGCAAGGAACTGGGTGCCCGGCTACGCGCGACCGTCCTTGAAGACGAGGTCGAACCAGATGACGTATCACGCATGAGGGTTGCCGACGATTGCCAGGAGCTCCATGAGGGTGCCGTAGCTCTCCTTGCAGATGCTCTCCCGCTCCGGCGCCACACGTCTGCCCATGGCGCGATCTCGACACGCCGCGTGCACGGCCCTGCAAGTGGTGCACAAACTGGAGAGGTTGTCCATGGGCTGCGGGGAGGTTGCGGCGACCCACCCCACGATCAGGACCGCAATATTGTGCGACAAGCGGAACTCCATGGGCTTTGGAGGGAACCAATAAGGGCGCTCGCGACGGAGACGAAGAGGAGGAGTACGCGCGGAGAAGAGGATGGCCGATTTGTGTTGCGGAGAAGAGCATGGTGTGTCTTTAGTACACGCGGAGAAGATGATGAGACCTGCACAGATGCGTGGTGATGGTTATGGCTTCTAAAACGTATGAATGTCTTTCCCTTCTGGAGGATTCCATTCCTTTAAACTGTCCCATGTGTTTCCTTTGATGCAAATTGGGCTAAACAAAAGACGAGCGCTGGAGTGGCTGGGGCCAGGAGGCAGGAGATCGTCCGCAGCAGGGCCTGCAAAGCGACCTGTAAAGTACTCACTCCGTCCCAACTCGACTCTATTTTTAGATTTGGTCAAACTTACCTTTGACCAATGATTTCTTGCCTGATCTATATCCTGATGATCAAGGTCCTCTGCCTGCTACCCCAGATGACTTGGGGCAGAATGATCCTGGCAACCAGAATGAAGTGTCGGATATGTTGTCCACAGCGTAGGGTTATTGAACACAAGCAAAAGGTAGCATATCCTAATATTTCTCCTCATATATAGCGTGTTAACTAATTTTTTGGCACCAAATGATCAAGAAAAAATACTCCAGATTTGATGATGCCATAAACTAATCGCTGCTCAAAACAATGACGGTGCTCATCAAGCTCACAATCTCTTGGCTCATTTTGAATTGGCACAATACCCAACTTCATCCTCAAACTTTCAATCAAAACTTAGTTTTTGGTCCATGAACTTTCAAATCGGTCAATTATTTAGTCCCTCAACTTCACACATCCATTTCACTTTCATCCTTAGTCTGAGTTGGACATCCACATTGGCATGCCACATAAGCTATTATGCCACATCCTCTACACCGGCCACCTCACTTAGAAAAAGATAATAATTATTTATCATCTTAGAAAATAACTAGCTAATTAATTAGGTTGGATTTACATAGTTGCATGGGATATACATATTTCTCCTCCATGTTTTTTTTGCAAAACTATCAAGTGATATACCCTCTGTGCATATTACATATGTAAAAATATTGTAAAATATAAAACTTTTTAGCCTAGGGAAGAGCAAACTGAGCAAACAGGAAGGATGAGGAAACTTTTACCAAAACACTGGTGCATACCCATTTAGATTGAAACCACGTAATTTTTTACCAACCTCAAAGCGCTTCATTGAAGAGAAAAAAAATCAGAGTCATGCAACTGCTTCATCCGCCCGTTCATGTGGACACATGTCACAAATATGGAATGGTATGCACAGCCCTAGATATGCATACCGTATCTCTAAAAAAAAATTCAGGTGTGCTAGTGCACCATTACCTCCGTCGTGTGTCCCATGACAACTCTATTTTTAGGCTCCCTTTGTGTTGAAGGTATGGCAAAGGAATTTTGAAGGATAGGATTTGTAAAGGATTTTTCCCTACATGACTGAAAGTGCATCTAGGCATCCCTTGTGGGTTTTTTTTTATTTATGACAAACAAATGAGATCCTAACAAATTATTGAGATGAGCACATGCTTTAATAAATTATGAAGGAAGCGCAAAAAGGAAGGAGAATGAGGATCAATATGGAAAAGAGCTCAAGAGATGAATAGAGTAGATCATTGTGTATGGAGTGTGTTGGAGAAACACACCCCAAGAGCTCAAGAAAAAGAAATCTCACTCAATGCACAATTCACAGAAAAACTGGACTAGTCCGATATCACCATGGACTAGTCCGGTATGTCTCTAACTAGAAACGGACAAGTCTTTAACTAGAAACGGACAAGTCTTCCCAGTGCAGACTTGTCTGCTAGTACACCTATTTTCACAGCACTAGACTTGTCTGATAATACCACGGGCCAGTCCGATATCCTTCTGACTAAAAACATACAAGTCCACCCTAGTGCAGACTTGTCCGCTAGTACACCTATTTTCACAGCACTAGACGAGTCTGATAATACCACGGACCAGTCCGATATCCTTCTGACTAAAAACAGAAAAGTCCACCCCAGTGCAGACTTGTCTTGAGGACATCACATTTTACACAAAAATAGACAAGTCCAATATCATCACGGACTAGTCCAAAAACTTTCTGACTAAAATCGAACAAGTCCTCCAAGTGCGGACTTGTCCTCAATTCTACATGAGGTTCAACGCACCGGACTAGTCCGATGAATCCCGGACTAGTTCAAACATTTCCAGTGCACAAAACGGAGTAGTCCACCAGTGGCCGAACAAGTCCGATATTTCGGGACACTTAGGGTGTCCCACACGCCGCACACCGGACTAGTCCGGAGTCCACAAAGGACTAGTCCGGACATCACAAACCCTAACGGTAACTTTTGGAAACCCTAGTATAAATAGAGGTGTACGGCCCTACAGCCAATACTCTCGACCCTCTGCGCCATCACACCTTCCAAAAGCCTAGAATACACGTCTCTCCACACAATCTAACCCTAGAAAGGTAAAATATTTGAGGGTTGGTCATTGATCAAAGGAGAGACTCATTTTACACGTCTTGAGCTCTTGGGTTTGAATCTCTCGCACACTCTCGCTGTTTTATTGCATATCTTTCAATTGTGTTTGGTGGTGTTTTCAATTGTAAATCTTGGGGAGCCCTCAACTTGTGAGAAGGCCCCTTGAACACGGTGATTTGCCCCCCTTGTGATTAGTGGAAGAGAATCGTCCTCCGTGGTGATTCAATGAGGGTAAGGTTGGTGAAGACCCAGTCCTCCATGGACTCCTTAACATGGACATAGATTTCCTCCGTAGAATCGAACCACGGGATAAAAATCTTGTGCCATACTTGTTCTTACTTTTCGTCATATTCTAGGGTTTACTCGATCTTATACAACATACGTTAAAACATTGGAACCAAAGTTTGTTTGTGTCATACCTAGTTTCATTGACATAATACATTCAGGTTACAACTTAATTTCCGCCGCATAGAGTACTTGAATTGAAATCAGTGATCAAACTTGATCAATCTAGTCCGCACACACCGGACTAGTCCGCACCCTACCGGACTACTCCGATTTCTCTGTATTTGATCAAGTTGCTAAGGATTTCAGGATCCAACAGAAGTTCAAAAGGCCTATTCACCCCCCTCTAGTCTACATTTAATTGGTATCAGATCAGGACTCTTCAAAAGAGACTCATAGCTTGAAAAGAAGTTGTCGGACATTAATGATGTGCACAAGAACTTCAACCAAGAGAAGGTTGACGATGAAAAGACTCAGAAGTTGGAGAAGTTCCTCGACGCCATCCAATACTATGAGGATGATGATGAGGAGATTCTTAAACTCAGGGCACTCCTAAGGACAAAGGAACTCTCCAAAGGGCAGATTAAGGTCGAGGGTGAAAAGAAGAAGAAAAGGAGTAGTCACACCGACTACTCCCGATATCCTTTTAACTATAATTGGTTAAATTCAAAAAATACTCATTACTTGTCTATTCCGCTAGGAAAAGCCCCATACTTTGATGGCATTGATTATTCAATGTGGAGGAAAAATATGAAACTGCATCTCATATCACATAACCCCAGCTTGTGGCATATAGTGTGTACAGGGATAGATATCCCGAATGAAGCTGAAGAGCTCACACCAAGCCATGAACAAGCTATTCATTAGAAGTTCACCAAGGTTGATGGACTCGAAATTTCTAATGAGATATGGAAGGCGATCGTCATGTGCGAGAGGCCAAGATTGAAATGATCGAAGGCAAATTGGGATGGTTCGCCATATAAGAAGATGAGTCACCGCAAGATATGTACAATCGGCTGAAGAATCTCATCAACAAAGTTCGAGCATATGGAAGCAAGAAGTGGAATGATCATGAGGTGGTGAAGCTAATTCTAAAAGCCTTCATGCCTCGCAACGTAAACCTATGCTCGATGATTAGAGAAAGTCCTGGGTATCAAAAAATGACCCTAGATGAACTGCTTGGAAGATTATGAATTTTGAGATGATGGAGAAACAAGCAAAGCATGTCAATGAGATTGTCGACCTTACCTCGGCAATGAAGAAAGGGGTCGCTTTGAAGTCCACTTGTAAGCCTATGACAAAAGAAGCTCGAGAAGCTCAAGAAGAAGACGGCAGCGACAATGAAAGCAGTGACATTGATGAAGAAGATATGATCCTATTCATGAAGAAATTCAAGAAAATGATGAAAAGAAGACAAGGTGGTAGATCAAATGAAGGAAGACATAGAGACAAACCAAGACCGAAGATGAGGTGCCCTTGCTATAACTGTGGTGAATACGCCACTTCATAGTTGATTGTCCTCAAGAAGAAAACAAGAGGAACACCAAGGACAACAAGCCTCAACCCAAGAAGATTTTCAAGAAGAAGAAGCAATTCGGACAAGTGCATCTAGGGAAGGAGTGGGACTCCAATGATGAGTCCTCATCTGAAGAGGAAGATGAGATGGCTACCATAGCCATCAAGAAGACAACCAATAAATCCGCCCTCTTCCCAACCATGGGCGCATGGAAGGACAATGACAACACTTGTCCAATGGCCAAGGAATGTAAAAGGAAGGTAACAACTAAATCTTCCTCCTTGCATTCTTTTTCTAGTGACAGTGATGACTCTAGTGATAAGAAAACTACTGCTAAAATGAAATTCTTGATGGATAAGCTTGTTGAGAAGGAGGAGCTAGTTGATCGTCAAGAAGATATGATCATCCTTCAAAAGGAAGAATATCTTAACATCAAAAATCTCCTCGAGCTCGAAAAGGAGCAAAGCAATTCACAAGAACTTGAGTTAGCTTCAAACAAGTAAGCTTGTTTTAAGCTAGAAGACTCAAACATGGCTGTCAAGGATGAACTTTCTAACTTAACCAAAGTTAACAAGATCCTTGAGGTACAAGTTGAGTCACTCAAGTCAAGTGGTTCTTCATCCTCTTCAAGCTCACCTTCTCAACATATAAAATCTGAAACTACTATTGCTTGTGTATGTGCTAAAATTGACACTAACTTGAAGGAGAAGTAAAACTTGACAAAGGACAAGAATCCTTCTCGAAATGTCATATTTGACAAGGAGAAGGTCAAGTATGCACGCAGTGCATACTTGGTCACAAGACCTCCTAATGTGAAATATGGCATTGGGTATTTCTATGGTGAAAAGCAAAATACTGGAAGCCACAAGAATAACAAGGAACGTGTCACCTTTGTCAAGGGAAACTCCTCTCAAGTTACAAAACCTAATAACGTTGATAAACTTAACATTGTGAACACATATGAGCAACAACTCTTTTTTAAAACTTTCGATGCATTATATGTTCTTATGAAAAGTAATTTTGATAGAGTTTATGCTAAACATGTTGGGCCACGCCATGGGAACACCAAGTCCCATGTGTGGGTGCCCAAATAACTTGTGACTAACCTCAATGGACCCAAGCAAGCTTTGGTACCTAAGACCAAAGCGCAATTTGTTTTTGCAGGCTTACTCCTCCGATGGAGCAAAATGGGTGCTAGATAGTGTATGCACCAACCACATGACCATAGAAAGAAGGATGTTCGTTGAATATGAAGAAAATGAAGATCCAAGTGAAGGCATCTATTTTGGCGATAACCGTCAAGGAAGGGTGCTCCGTACCAGTAAAATTGCGATTTCGTCTCAACACACTCTTTCTCATGTTTTACATGTCGATTACTCAGATTTTAATTTTCTATCCATATCTCAATTATGTGACAAGGGTTATAATTGTTTGTTCACTAACGAGGGTGGGACTGTCTTTAGAAGGAACGATAACATGGTTGCATTCAAGGGTGTGTTAAAGGGAAAACTTTATCTAGTTGACTTCAACAATGATAAAGCCGAACTTGACACATGCTTGATTGCAAAGACCAACATGGGTTGACTGTGGCATAGATATCTAGCATATGTTGGTATGATGAATCTTCAAAAACTTCTAAAAGGCAATAACATCCGTGGTTTAAAGGATGTGGTTTTTGAGAAAGACAGACCTTGTAGCGCGTGCCAAGCCGGGAAGCAAGTAGGAGAACCCCATCATGCGAAGAACGTCATGACTACAACAAGATCGCTCAAGCTCCTTCACATTGACATGTTTGGTCCAATTGCTTACATAAGCATCGGCGGTAACAAGTACAGTTTAGACATTGTTGATTATTTTTCTCGCATCATGTGGGTTTTCTTTTTGCATAATAAGACAGCAACTCAAGGAACCCTCAAGAAGTTTTTCAAGCGTGCCCAAAATGAATTTTCATTGAAGATGAAGAACAGACGAAGTGACAATGGGACGTAATTCAAGGACACACAAGTTGAGGAATACCTAGATGAGGAGGGGATAAAACATGAATTTTCATGACCGTATTCCCCTCAACAAAATGGAGTAGCCGAAAGAAAGGACCAAACCCTCATAGAGATGGCGAGGACAATGCTCCATGAGTACAAGACTTCGGATTGGTTTTGGGCTGAAGCAGTTAACACCGCTTGTCACGCCACAAACCATCTCTATCTTCATCGCCTACTAAAGAAAACGTCATATGAACTACTCACCGGTAACAAGCCGAATATTTCCTATTTTTGACTTTTTGGTTCTAAATGTTATATTTTGAACAAGAAGCCTATTACTTCAAAGTTTGCTTCGAAGTCCGATGAAGGTTTCTTGCTTGGTTATGATTCAAACTCTTACGCCTATAGTGTCTTCAACATGGTCTCCGGACTTGTTGAAGTAGCATGTGATGAAGTGTGCGATTAAACTAACGGCTCTCAAGAAGAGCAAGTTGATCAATGTGTGCTAGATAGAGAAGAAGCTCCATGTCAAGCGTTGAGAAGAATGGCATTGGGCGATTTTCGACCACAAGCGCCACCTCCAAATGAGAATGAAGAAAATGAACCACAAGTGGAGGTAAATGATCAAGGGGAAGCGTCTACACAAGATCAAACTCATGAAGATCAAGGTGATCAACAAATCAATGAGGGCAACCATCTAGGGGGAGAAGAAGATGATCATGAAGATTCAAGACCACAAGTGCCACATCCAAGAGTACATCAATGCATCCAAAGAGATCACCCCATCGACAATATAATCGATGACATCCAAAAGGGAGTAACAACTAGATCTCGTATAGCTAATTTTTGTGAACATTACTCTTTTTTATCCTCTTTGAAACCACACAGGATTGAGGATGCATTGAAAGATACGGATTGGGTGGTGGCGATGCAAGAAGAACTGAACAACTTCAAATGGAACGAGGTGTGGGAACTTGTCGAAAGACCCAAGTTCAATGTCGTCGGCACTAAGTGGGTCTTCCGCAACAAGCAAGAAGAACACGGGGTGGTGACAAGGAACAAGGCGTGACTCGTGGGCAAAGGGTATTCACAGGTCAAAGGTTTGGATTTCAACGAAACTTTTGCTCCCATAGCTGGGCTTGAATTGATTCAAATATTACTTGCATATGCTTCTCACCATGATTTCAAGCTCTATCAAATGGATGTGAAAAGCATCTTCCTCAACGGACCAATCAAGGAGGAGGTGTATGTGGAGCAACCCCCCCCTCCCCCCAATTCGAAAATGAAGAGTTCCCCAACCACGTCTTTAAATTGCATAAGGCTCTCTATGGCCTCAAACAAGCTCCTAGAGCTTGGTATGAGTGTCTTAGAGATTTCTTGATTGAAAATGGTTTTAAAATTGGCAAAGCTGATTATACATTATTTACAAAGTATTTTCAAAATGATCTCTTTGTTTGCCAAATTTATGTTGATGATATAATTTTTGGTTCAACTTACAAATCTTTATGTGAAGAATTTAGTAAGATTATGACAGATAGGTTTGAAATGTCTATGATAGGAGAGCTGAATTACTTCTTGGGATTCCATGTAAAAGAGCAAAAGTAGGGTACGTTCATAAGCCAGACCAAGTATACTCAAGACATATTATGGAAGTTTGGAATGGACAAGGCAAAGCCTATAAAGACTCCCATGGCATCAAATGGACACTTGGACCAAACGCCGATCAAAAGGTATATCACTCCATGATTGGATCCCTACTTTACTTATGTGCATCTAGGCCAAACATTATGTTGAGTGTATGTTTGTGTGCAAGGTTTCAAGCCAACCCAAAAGAGTGTCATTTGACAGCCGCAAAAAGAATCTTACAGTATTTAGTTCATACTCCCAACCTAGGCCGCTGGTATCTTAAAGGTTCCAAGTTCAATCTCATTGGATACTCCAATGCAGATTATGTCGGATGCAAAGTAGATAGAAAACGTGCGTCCGGTACATGCCAATTTCTAGCTAGATCCCTAGTTTCTTGGTCCTCCAAGAAACAAAACTCCATTGCCTTATCCACGCCGAAGCTGGGTATATTATAGCTGGGAGTTGTTGTGCACAACTCCTTTGGATTCGACAAACTCTAAGGGATTACTGTTACAATATGAGTCGTATTCCACTCCTTTGTGATAATGAGAGTGCCATTAAGATTGTCCGTAACCCCGTTGAGCACTCTAGGACCAAACATATAGACATTCGACACCACTTTTTGAGAGACCACTCCATAAAAGGAGACATAGCTATTTCAGATGTCAATACCGAAAAACAACTAGCCGACATATTGACCAAGCCACTTTATGAGAAACGCTTTTGCTAACTCCAAAATGAACTAAATATTCTTGATGCTCGGAATGTGGTTTGAAAACTAGCATACATGTATGGCTTCTTCAAAATATGTTGATTGTGTTGTGAAAATCATCTCTCTCAATTTTCTCCAAAAAACTATTTCAATTACTTGATCTTGGTGAATTATGGTCATTGCTTCATTGTTGCATGCTTACTGATCATATTCATCAACATTAGTTGATTGTTTTGGCCCTTTTTCCTCTATAAGAACCTTCGAATATATACAAATGAGCTGATTATATCTGCTCTGAGGACCATAGACTAGTTCGTAGTTATCCGGACTAGTCCGCACTCTGCAGACTAGTCCGCAGAGGTCCGGTAGTCCGCACTTGTCCGGTGGTCCCTGGACTAGTCCAATTTTTTGACTCCATAACCCTAGACGCCACCAAAACCTAATCTCCTTCATCCTCACAACTCACCTCACACTCTCTCTCCTCGCTCGAGTGCTCCCAAGGCGATTTCCTTCGTTCTCCATCAAATCCCGCTGAGTTTTGGGTGCAAATCGATCTCCATTGCATAGGGATTCAAGACCAAAAAATTGTCCGCACCTTCAATGCCTTTATCTCCTAGAATCGAGCAATTTCAATAAAATTTCCTCCCAAACCATAGAAATCGTGATTTCATTTGTTGTTGACCAAATAGCTTAGTTCCTTCTTGTTAATACATGCCTCCTTGCTGTATTACATTTACCTTGAACTAATTTTGCATTGGAAATCACCATTTGTCGTCTAGTTAGGGTTTGAGGTGATGAACATCAGACTAGTCAGGTCCATGTATGGACATGTCCGGTCCCCCAGACTAGTCCGTACCTGTACACCGGACAAGTCCGATTTTTAACTGAACTCAACCCTAATTTCTTATTCCTCAATGCACTTCCTTGTCATCAATTCTCATCCATACATTGTGTAATCCCATCTCAGGACAATGTCGAGCTCCGATGATGAAATCTCTGATTATGAGGCCGAGTTGGACCAAGACTCCTTGCTTCGGTCATCGACAAGCCAAGAAAAGAAGAGGCAAGAGCGTCCCTCCAAGCCTGCACCTTCCCCACCTCAGGTGCGGTGCAAAGTGCTAGCTAAGAAGCATGCGTCCAATGTCAAGGATGCAGCTGGACCTAGCTCGACGGTCTCTCTCCAAGCTAAGGGCAAACGAAAAGGGATAGCCTCGGGCCCGACAGGCCCTCTAAAGATGAATGCTCCAAGGTAGGGGAACAGAGATCCCTCCGAGGAGAAGTTCAACTGCTAGGGAAGCAATACGACTTCCAAGCTCATTTTTGTGGATTGCTACAGCCGACCTAAGAAGGCAGCTCATGCCATGTTTTGGAGCAATTTTTACCATGAAGACTCCGGTGGTCTGCAGCCAGTGGATCGACTGGAATCACATTGAGAGCAAGAGCTGTGGAGCCTTTGATCAAGTGGTTTAAGCTACAGCTAGGCATGGACTGAAGTACCTGTTTGCCATCAGATTTAACTGGAATGATGAGATCATTGCTCAGTTCTATGCCACATGCTTCTTTGCTAGTGATGAGGAGAAGAGAGTGACTTGGATGAAACATGGATCTAAGTACACTATCATGCTTATGATGATATTTCAAGACTCCTTCATCTAGATGACACCGGCAACAATGAGTTGACTATCCACAACATCGGTGTCATGGGAAAAGATAAGATGGACTTCTTCTATGACACCAGCCTGAAGTACAGCCCCCCCCCCTCGGTCAAGAACATGAATCCCTTCTTCATGGTTCTCAATAGGGTGTTGAGGAAGACAATAGCACCAAAATATGGGGATGCAGGAAGTGTGCAAGGTTACTTGAGGACCTTGATGAAAGTAATAAGCAAGAACAGAAAGTTTGGTATCTTTGACTAAATCTGGAATGATATGGTCAACATCTCCTGCACGCTTAACAGATCTTGTGGCTATGCCCCCTACTTGATGTTCATGATTGAGAAGGTCACAGGGATCAAGTTCGTGAAGGATGTGGAGCACACTCCTTTGAGGCCCCATAAGCCTCCCCAAGCCACTGTCCAAGCTGCTCCATGCCCTATATCCAGTGAAGAGGCTCTGAGGAGAGCTTGAGGAGATGAGAGGACTGCTCCCACCACTAGGGCCCCTCCCCAAAAAGGGTCTCCTAGTGGAATCTTGAAGTACATGGCAACCATCTTTGGCTCATGCAAGAAGGCCGAAGTGAAGATTCATAAGCTGAACAAGGCGAGGAAGGCGGATATGAGATATGTCAAAGAAAATGTCAAGCATATTTGCCAGAAGCTGGAGATCGAGCCCATTGGATCCTCGGTTATCTCTGAAGATTCATACTCTGATTTCACTGAGCTCGGACCTTTGACTCCTTCTGAGCTTGCTTACTTTGGCATTGGGGGCACTTCGAGTGGTTCCGCTCCTCCTCCTCCTCCTTTACAGCCTGAAGATGAAGATGAAGATGAGGAAAGGACCGACACTTAGGAATGAGCCACCAGATACGACCTCTCCTTCTTTTTGGTGTCTTGATGCCAAAGGGGGAGAGATTGAGGGGGGGTCACTAGATCCTAGCTGTAGGTTGAGAGATGAGAGCTTCATTTGTGTATCTATTTATGTCTCTTTTGGGTTGTAAAACTTTAATTCTGTTATCTTTACCTTTAGTATTATGGTGTGATGAAATGACTATGTTTATGCTTATGTTATGAAATTTGTGATTTTGTTTTGGAATTGACATATATGCTCGATATTGGTATTTTCATGTCAATCACTTATTCTTCATCACGATTATTGCTCACACTCATGTAATTTTACACCCCACTATAAAGAGTGCACATATGACCTATGTTTTCATTGCTTAACTTGTACCTATCTCATATGTGCACACTTTATAAAAATTATGTACTTTTATTATACATTGTGAAATCTCAACTGGTTGTCATCAATCACCAAAAAGGGGGAGATTGAAAGTGCATCTAGGCATCCCTTGTGGGTTTTGGTTGATTTCTGACAAACAAATGATATCCTAACCAAATTGTTGAGATGAGCGCAGGTTTTAATGAAATCATGGAGTAAGCGCAAAAAGAAAGGAGATTGAGGAATCAAGCTAGATAGAGCTCAAGAGATGAAAAGTATAATACTCGTGTGAGTGGAGTATGTTGGAGAAACACTCCCAATAGCTCAAGCACTTTTAATTACTCTCACTGAACAAACTTATACAGGTCCAGACTAGTCCGATATACCCCGGACTAGTCCGGTAATCCCTCTGTCAAAATCGGACAAGTCCTCCCAATGCAGACCTTTCTGCACAGTCTACGTTTACACACACCGGACTAGTCCGATATCGCCACGTACTAGTCAGATATCTTTCTAACTAAAATAGGACTAGTCCTCAATACTTCACAACTTTGCACGACTTCGGACAAGTCCGATAATATCTAGACTAGTCCGAGAACCTCTCTGACTAAAATCGGACAAGTCCTCCAAATGCGGACTTGTCCCAAATTCACTAAGGGGTTCACCACAGCCGGACTAGTCCGATAATGAGCGGACTAGTCTGAACTCTTCCAGAGCCTAAATCGGAGTAGTCCGCCCAAGGTCGGACAAGTCCGATATTCCTGAGAACTTAGGGTTTCCTACAGGCCGCACACCAGACTAGTCCGGACTCCAGCACGGACTAGTCCGGACTCTCGAAACCCTAACAGTAACTTTTGGAAACACCATATAAATAGATGTGCACAACCCTACTTTCAACCCTCTCGACTCCCTGCACCGTCACACCCTCCAAGAGCTTAGAAAACACATCTCTCCACGCAATCCAACGTGAGAAAGATCAAATCCTTGAGGATTCACTTTGGATTAAAGGAGAGACACAATTCCACACGTTTGAGCTCTTGGGTTTAATTCTCTAACACACTCCTATTGTTTCATTGTTGATCTTAAGAGTGTGTTCTTGGTGGTGTTTGACTTGTAATCTTGGGGAGCCCTCAACCCTTGAGAAGGTCCCTTGAACTTGGTGATTTACCCTTGTGATAGAGAAAGAGAATTGGCCTTCGTGGCGATTTGACGAGGTTAGGGTCAGTGAAGACCTAGTCCTTTCGTGGGCTCCTCAACATGGACGTAGGTTGCCTTTGTGGGAACCGAACCGCGGGATCAAATCTTGTGTCAAACTTGTTCTTATGTTTTTCATATCATATTCTAGGGTTTACTTGAACTTGTCCATCTTACGTTAAAACATTGAAATCAAAATTAGTTTGTGCTACACTTAATCTAATTGACTCAACATCTTCAAGTTACATACTTTATTCCGCTGTGTATTGTACTTGTATTGAAATCATTGATCTAACTTGATCAATCTAGTCCACATGCACTGGACTAGTCTGCACACTACCGGACTAGTCCGATTTCCTGGCATTTGATCAAGTTGCTAAGCGTTGCAGGTTCCGACTAAAATTTAAAAAGGCCTATTAACCCCCCCCTCTAGGCCGCATTCAGATGTACAGTTACACAGTCTACCTTTTTATTTTCGTAATTTTTTGAAATATGATACTACTATGTACTCCCTCTGTCCCAGATGAACATTATTTCCATCCAATTTAGTTAGTCCTAGCTCAACTTCATTTCCACTGTATGGTCAATATCAGCCTGTCTACACTGCCATTACTCTCTTGTTTCTCTCTCCCTACTCTCGTCATCCACTAGCTCAGTTTGTGTCTTTTACAAAGGCTGGCATTGAATGGTGGTTAGAGGATATGAATTGATGAAGTGTGTTAGGGTAATTTTGTGTATTGACTAATATGAGTTTTGAATCTTAGAAATAAAGTTCATCTAGAATGGAGGGAGTACATCCTAATGTGTTTAATATTTATTAGATATAATATTACTTATGTGTTAATTTTCCATATGCGATGTTTTTCGATAAAAGGAGAAGTTTTTCGTTAATGCATGTACTGTAGGACACATTGATCATGAGCATAAAAGACATTTTTCATTAACATAAAAACAACACCTATATTACAAACAAGAAAAAAACACATAGAAAACAAAAGAAAAAACTACTACTAATCCTACTCTACTCGGAGGAGGACTTGTCCACCTCCTTCGCCGCCGACTCTGCATCCGCCGGCGGTGCCTCTGCCTCCACCACAACTGCCGGCGGTGCATCCTCCAATACCAGATCAAACTTCCGGCCGATGGCGTTCACCAGTTGCTCGCAAAACTCCACTCCAACCTCCTCACCAATCGTCTCATAGAGGCAGTCGAGACGATCGGCCACAAAACCTAACCCGAAGATGTAGTAGTTGGTGGAGTCCATGCTGGTGTGGTGGGGAAGGATCCCAAGTCTCAGACCGTGACAGGAGTGAGATGTATTGTCAAATACATCTTGCGCCATTTTGTTGAGCACTTTTGCTTGCACGTCGGCGGCGAACAGGTTGCCGGTGACCTCTTTATGCTTGCCGTTGAGTTTGTCGATGCGTTTCTCCATGAGGTGGACAATCTCATCATATTCGAACGGAAGAGGTGCGGGCACCACGGGCGGAGACGGGGGTGGAGGAGGTGCGGGAACCGCCTCCAGTTCCACTGGTGTTGGCAGCGACGGAAATGGAGAAGGAGGTTTGGAGGACGTCGATGACCTGGAGCACTTCAGTGCGGGGCTACCCATTTGTGCGGCCACGGAGGTGCAAACAAAGAGAGAGAGAGAGAGAGGTGGTCGACGGTGGTGCGGCGAAAAAGCAAGAGGAGAAATTTGGAGGCTAGAATCGATTGAGAGGTGCGGCAGAGAAAAAGAGGACGGTGTGCCTTTATAGCGGGTCGTCGTAAGTGCGCGAGTGGAGATGATCGGACGCCTCAAGAACTGTGCTTTCGAATCAACGGAGTTACTCCAAAATGCGGTTTGCCTTGTCTCGAAATAGATCGACATGTCCCATCACCCGTTTTTTAATTTGACACGCAAAGGGCCCAGGGTATGCAATGGCCCACCTGGCATACTTTGTAGGTCCGTCCCGCGGAGTTTGTAACATTTCGTGCGAACGATTTCAACGAGGTGCGGAAGATTGACGT
Organism: Tuctoria greenei; assembly: GCA_036927565.1. Taxonomy (NCBI): domain Eukaryota; kingdom Viridiplantae; phylum Streptophyta; class Magnoliopsida; order Poales; family Poaceae; genus Tuctoria; species Tuctoria greenei. The sequence goes on from JAYESD010000006.1 coordinate 126,371,500, forward strand.
GTGAACGCGTGTGGCAATCGACCGAGAGTTCATAATTTTTTTTGAAGGATCCGACCAAGAGTCTATATCGAACCAATGATAATTGCCGCGATCAGATATGATATTGGACATGAATATAGTGCATGTGAAAGAGACCCGCGATCAGGCATGTTTGATCACATGTTGAGGATTTTCGTGCACCCTTGTTGAGGAAAATGTTAATTTGATGACGTTGAGGATCGGATGTGGCGTACGTGTTTTCACAAGTGTGTTCATTTGTTCCTAAAGTCAGAACATGTAGCGGCTAGCACCTACGCCCGTCGTCGTCGAAAGATGAGTACAACAATACATAATGGCAACATGCGATCGATTAATTTGATGAACCACATACGTATTGAGAGTTGTGTGCTCATTAGACGATGGTAGTCCACATTCTATCCTTGTACCATCGAGGGAACATCCTTGTGTCAGATTTGTTATCATCTATTGATGACAGGATAATATTCTTCATTAGTGTGGTAGATAAACTGCCATATAGGTTGAGAGCATACACACGCATTGTAGGGAATATGATAAATATAGAAATATATATACATGGTAGGAAATATTCTATTCTTGGAATACATGTTTGGGGCGTAGCATGCATATGTACGTCCAACATCCATGTGAAAGACCTCGATCATGTTTGATGATGTTACATGTTTTCTCTTTTTGTTGAGAGATCGTCATGTTTGAGGCTCGTTGATCATGTTTGGGGCGTAGCATGCATTTGGTACCATGTTTATATGTACTTTCCATCTCCCAAATTACTTCTCGATCATTAATTAATTAGTTCATTTTTGAAATGAAAAGAGTGACAAGTAATTTGGGATGGAGGGAGCTAGAAGTTGTAATTCCGTAATTGTATGGACTATGTTAATTTGTAATTGCTTAACCTATAAAATTAATGGTAAATGATTAGTTGCAAAATAAGTGACTAATGATAGTGATTATAACCTTCTAATCATCTGTTGCCTAAATTTTCCCAAATTTCAGAAACATGACAAATAGACTCCAGCTAATTCTTCCAACACAAAAACTATTCTTTTTTTGAGCAATCATCACAAAAACTACTAAAAAATTAACTTAAGTGCCAAGACAGTGGCAAGGGAATCCTCTGCCCTGCAGTTATTACTTCAGCTGACATGTGGACCCGACAACGGTGGGGCACACATCTGATATGAACCCAAGATATAGTGTTTCCTCAAGAAAAAATAATTTTATGAGAGATTGGGCGCACAAGCAGAAAAGCTAGAACTTGAGCGCTGCAACTGCGAATTCCATGCCGGGATGATCGACGACAGCCGATCCGCAAACTCGGTGGTTAGATCAGTAGACGGCGGAGAGCAGCTTGCGGCCGACCTCGAAAGAGATGAAGGCATAGATGCATGCATAGCTGATCTGCTCGCTGGAGAGATTGTACACGTCCCAGTTGCTCGTCCTCAGCTGATCAGGCTTCTCCATGTCGGCGCCCATCATGGCGCCCGTGATGTCCTTCAGCCCCACGCGGCAGAGGCTCGGGCGATCCATCTCCTCCGCCGCGAGCTCAGCCAGGTCCACCATTTTGTCCACCTTCAGCTGCCAGTCCTTCCAAAGTTTGTCGGGCCACCCTCCACGCCCACGCCGACGAAGCGGTACTCAGAATGGCCGAGGAAATCATCGAGGTCATTGGGGAAGTAGTCAGCATGGATGACCTTGAAGATGAGGCAGCGATGGCCGATGCAGAGCTGTAGAACGGCAATGGGGTTCTGGTCGGCGGAGTAGCTGGGGTGCTACTCGACGTCGAGCCTGACGATGAGCTTGTGAAGGTGCCAACGATGGACGGAGAGGACCTCGTTGAGCCAGTTCTCCACGGCCTTGCCGGATGACATCATGGTGGTGGTGATCACGTCTTCCTCGAACGTCATGTTGTACACCTGAGTCCCCGCCGTTGGGTCCTCTCTCCTTGTCGTCCCTACGGTTGACGTCTGCGGCGACGCGTTGCGGTGCAACTTCTCTCTTGTGCAAACCTTCGTCTACACCTTTAGTTTGGATTTCAATTGGAAATTGGCGTGGATATATAACTGATGCAGTTACGATATGAGCAGGAGAGTTTCCGAATTTGACGGGCCCAAGCCCTGAGTAAAGAAAGTAATGAAGATTTTTGAATCTGATATAATCTTTCTAATTTTTAATTCTTATCTTTATGACTAGAAGTTTCATTGTCTTAGCCAAACACCATGTACAACAACAACAACATTTCTCAAGGTCCAACCCACTAGGTATGTCGGGTGGGTCATGGATACCCTTGGTTCAGCCACCAGAGAGTAGCTAGTGTGAATGCATGCTGGAGAGATCAGTCGAATCGCGAACTGGCTGAAGATGGAAGTCAACAGTCTCATGGTTCACGTATCGAGACGTGCACCATCCTTTTTCTTTTTCCCTTTTTTCTTATACTTATTATTTTTCCACCAATCTTCTAGCCCTCCTTTATTTGAAGTTGTGCGGTTGGATCAGGATACGTGGCCGGCGAGAGCCGTGTGTGAAACACCAGGCGGATCATCGTGGATAGACATTGCTCCCCTTGTTGAATTTGAAGACATTGAGGATTGGATGTGGCGTACGTATTTTCACAAGTGTGTTCATTTGTTCCTAAAATCTGACACGAAGCGGCTAGCGCCTACATCTATCATTTCTTTGAAAGGACGAGTACAACATGGTTGGAAATTATATTGTATTGTGCAAGGCATGCAATTAATTTGAAGAACCGCGTACGTAGTGCGATGTTCCTTGATTGTATTCTATCCTCGAACTCTCGAGGGAACATTCTTCATGTCAAACATGCACAACGAGAGTGAGGACGGCGCTCGGTGGACATTAGTTTGTTAATTTGGGCTAAAGTTTTTTTAGATAATGGAAATAATTAAACCGACCTTTTCCTTAGTAGAGAGTACGGCCACACTGATACACCAAGTTGTGAAGATCAACAACAAAAGACTCAACCCGACACACTAGTGGAAGTAAAACACTCGATACATTTTATTAATATGGAAGTCTATAACTAAGACCCAATCTAAATCGAGCAAAAACTTCGATGACCGTGACTTCTAGTATGTCTTAGCAAGCCATCCAAATCAAGTTTTTTTTGTCTTCACCCTTTTGCAATGACGCCCACGAGCATTTAATCTGGGCTAAAGTTCATACTCTAGAAACTGTTCTAGCGTCTTTTGTGATTTACTATGTACTTTATTGTTTGATTGCTCATTGTGTTGGATCCGTGTTGGGTTTCAACATAGAGAGTGGGCACAGGGTGAAGGGGGAGGTTCTTCCTTGTGTTGTTAGATGAACTAGGTGGTAGTCACTTTTTGGATCTCCAGCTCAGTAGACTTGGAAGTGGAAATATATTCCATTATAAAAATAAAAGAGATAAATAGTCCACTAGTTTATCGTTAGAACAACAACATTAGAACTATTTTTGCGCACCAATGAACAGCAAAATAAAGTTAATTACCTTAAGACGTTATATTACAAACAAGAAAAAAGAAAAACACAAACTACAACAAGAAATGAAAAACAACACAACTAAGAACAAGAAAAAAAACTACTTCTCCTCCACCTCCACCTACTTCTCCTTCTCCTACTCCTCCTCCTTCTCCTCCTCCTCCTCTTTCCTGGGCTCCTGGCAGGGTGGGGGCGCCTCTTGCGGTGGAGACGGGAAGCCCAATTTTCTGGACATCGCCGCCACAAGGTTGTCACGGCCGGCGACGCCGAGCTTGACCGCCAGCCTGTCTCAGAGGATGTCGACGCGATCGGCCAACTGCGTCATGCAGAAGACATAGTGGCCTGTGGTCCCCATTCTAATATACTCTGGAAGGGGACCAAGCCCAAGGCGACGCATGGGGCGCGATGTATTGTTAAATACATCACGCGCCATCTTTCGTAGAGCCCACTCCTTGTCTGGGGGAGTCCGGTCGGGGACGCTTCCCCTTGGCGTCCTTCGGTGGGCTTAGCGGTGGCGCTTTCTTGTTAGCCATGGTGTTCTTGGCGCGGTTTTTGGGAGAGAGGAATAGTGGCTGTGCAGAGAAGACAATGGCGTGGTCGGGTGATCTTATAGTGTAGTAGCAGCCTGGCTGTTCATCTCTCAACGCGCGCAGTAGTGGTGATGGGACGCAGAGCGGTTCCAACTGAATTCAAAGATGCGCATGCGTTGCGCGCGTTTAAGGTGCCTCAGTAACTGGCATGCACCTAAGCTCAGTGCGCCCGGTCGCACCAGCTGCCTGTACAAATGGCTACGGCTTCAAGGACCACACCTTATGCAGCAAACAACAACATATAATACTTCCTCCGCCCCAACTCAACTCTATTTCTGCTTTGGTCAAACTTACCTTTGACCAATGATTTATATGGAATTTATTAACTTCATAACAAGTACTAGATTGTATATTATGGAAATATTTTCATGGTGAATCTAAAAGTACAATTCTTGTATTGTTAAAACAAAACAAAATTACATAAATCATTGGTCAAATATAGATTTGACCAAACCTAAAAATAGAGTCGACATGGGACGCACGACGGAGGTTATGGTGCACTGGCACACCCAGACTGTATGTGTACCTGGCCAACCATGTAGCTTCGTTTTATATTTTATTCCCTAGGCTTAAAAGTTTTCTCATTCTCCCTGTTTGCTCTGTTTGCTCTTCCCTAGGCCTAAAAGTTTTATATTTTACAATATTTTTACATATGTAATACGCACATAGGATATATCACTTGATAGTTTTGCAAAGAAAACATGGAGAAGAAATATGTATATCCCATGCAACTACGTAAATCCACCCTAATTAATTAGCTAGTTATTTTGTAAGATGATAAAAAAATATTATCTTTTTCTAAGTGAGGTGGCTACGATAGATGATGTGGCACAATAGCTTATGTGGCATGCCAATGTGGTTGTCCAACTCAGACTAAGGATGAAGCCGAAATGATTGTGTGAATTCAAGGGACTAAATAATTGACCCATTTGAAAATTCGAGGACCCAAAACTGAGTTTTGATTGAAAGTTTGAGGATGAAGTTGGGTATTATGCCAATTCTAAATGAGCCAAGAGCTTGTGATCTTGATGAGCACCATCATTGTTTTGAGCAGCAATTAATTTATGGCATCATCAAATCTAGTTTAATTTCTCTAGATCATTTGGGGCCAAAAAATTAGTTAACACGCTATATATGAGGAGAAATATTAGGTTATGCTACATTTTGCTTGTGTTGAATAACCCTGCGCCGTGGACAGCATATCCGACAATTCATTCTGGTCACAAGGATCATTCTGTCCCAAGTCATCTTGGGCAGCAGGCGGAGGACCTTGATCATCAGAATAAGGACCAGGCAAGAAATAATTGGTCAAAGGTAAGTTTGACCAAAGCTAAAAATAGAGTTGAGTTAGGACGGAGGGAGTCCTTTACAGACCGCTTTGCAGGCCCCGCTGTGGGCGATCTCCTTCCTCTTGGCAACTCCAGCGGATAAAGTAGCGTACAATTGCACTTTAGAAGCCATAACTCCAGCGCTCGTCTTTTGTTTAGCCTAGTTTGCATCAAAGGAAACACACGGGGCAATTTAAAGGAATGGAATCATCCAGAAGGGAAAGACATTCATACATAGCTTAGCCCATAACCATCAATACTCGTCTGCGCGCGTCTCATCGTCTTCTTTGCACTTACTAAAGGCACACCATCCTCTTCTCTGCAACACACACCGGCCATATCCTCTTCTCCGCGCGTACTCTTCCTCTTTGTCTCCGTCGCATTTGTCCTCGTTGGTTCCCTTCGAAGCCCGTGGAGTTACCCTTGCAGCACGATATTGCGGTCCTGATCACGGGGTGGGGCGGCACAACCTCCCCGCAGCCCATGGACGACCTCTCCAGTCTGCGCGCCACCTGTAGGGCCATGCAGGCGGCATGCTGAGATCGCTCCATGGGTAGTCCCGTGGCGCTGGAGCGGGAGAGCATTTGCAAGGGGAGCTAAGACGCCCTCGTGGAGCGCCTGGCAATCGTCAGTAACCCTCATGCATGCTACGTCACCGGGTTCGACCTCGTCTTCAAGGACAGTCACGTGCAGTCGGGCACCCAGTTCCTTGCTTGGGCGGCCGCGAACGTCCACATGGTTGCAGCCTACGTCCTTGCCATGCTCCACTACGACGCCGACCGCGGGGCCCACAACACCCTCGAGTATATCTGGTAGGTCGAAGGTGAGGCCCACGTCAGCTACAATGCAGCCGAGTTCGTTGCGATGAAGTGGACCAACATCGAGTGTTGCCGGTGTCAGCATAAAGCCATGGAGAGTGTCTATGGTGTTGCCTTGACATTCCTGGGCAGGACTCCTCTGGGACCGCCGCAGGTGGTGGTGCCCAACTGACGATGATGCTTGGCAATGCCCAACAGGGAGGAACCAGGGAACTGCCCGCTGTGGCAGGCAAGGGTGGGAGGTGTGGAGAGTCTTTTGTACGGAGAACTGTAGGATTAAGCATGAGCATGACTGGTTCTGCCGTGAGGCATTGTACTCTATGGGTCATATTCTATCCATTCCCTTTTGGATATGATGAACCCCTAGTTCTCCCAATGCAAATTAAAAGAGAGCAAAGGGAGTACATAAAATAGACTTGTATAAGGCATGTTGATGTGTCTCCCCTATATATGCCTTCTCGTCTCTGATGAATGTTGCATTTGTTGTGTTTCCCCTATGCGCACTCGTCTTTTGTTTAGCCCCGTTTGCATCAAAGGAAACTCAGAAGACAGTTTAAAGAAATTGATGCCTCCAGAAGTGAAATACATTTAATCACAGTTTGGAACAATGGAAACCAGTGTTCCCTTCCGGAGGAAATACATTCAGCATATTCCTCATTTTTCTTTGCGATTTCGCCAGATATGTGGCACAGTGGACCACCGTCTTCTGGGATCATCAGCTGTGGACAAAACTGATGGGGTTCGATTGAGAAGTCTGCCATTAATGTGCGACGAGCCGCGAAGAAACAAATCTGCCTGTGAGGAACAAAGGGTGTACTACTTAGTATTTGGAGGTTGCATTTTCTTAGGAGTCTCCGGAGTATTATATTATAAAGAGACACAACATGGATACAGGATGCAACTGGGGGCAAGTGCATAACATTTTCAGATGGTGCCACCTGTTTCTGTCAGTTCAATCTACTGTCCATGATCCTCAATAGCTCGCTTCTGAGCTGAAACGGAAGCTAAAATATCTCAACTTCCACGATAAGGGAATGGCGATTGAAGACACGAAGGAAGTACGTGGCACCATCTGAGAACAATATGCACTTGCTCTCTGGTGCATACTGTATCCAGAAATTTTTTCTCCCACACCATGAGTAGTGGTAGTTAGAGGTGCGCTGTATGGATCCGCCATGTATAGGAGTAGTGGTAATGATGACACCACGTATAAGGGCATAGGGCCCGTGGTAAACCTCCCGGCCTATTCCAGTCCTTGCAATAATAACATCACGACAGTTTAGATTTTGGCACGAAAACAACATGAAAAAACATGAAAAGAAAAAAACATCAAGCCACAACCAGTCCATAAATTGTTAAAGCTTACATAAAATCTCAAGCTCCCTTCTGCCTTTGCACTCGAGGCTACTTTCGAAGTAATAGAAAGAAAAGCAACGACTGGAGTGGGGGATTCAGAGTCAAAAAGCCAGAGTTCACAGGTGCAATAGTCCGACCTCAGGTTCGAATCCCTCCTCGCCCCTAGCCTTCCAAAGGGGGAAGTGCCTTTACTTTCTCCGTGAGGCCCTGACTGGGGTCCGTGTAGCAGAACCAACAGAGGGCCAGGGATCAAAGGCAGTATGTAAAAACAAGAACAGAAACACATCATCACGACTTGGATTAATCTGCATCAATCGATTTCCTATTTTAGAGTTTCGTTCTCCAGGCTCTTTCACCTTAAATCTCGTGTGTAGTACCTATTTTTTATAAAATTTTTCTTTTCCTTTATTTTCTTTTTTGGAGTTTATTGTCTCCACTTTTCTTCTCTTTTCTGAAGTTCATTGTCTCCACTCTAGAGGCCCCCAGTGTCGTGGGTCACAAAATTCAATTCATGTATGAAGTGGGTTAAAGGGGAAAATTTGGCGTCGGTGTGACTACTCCCCTTCTTCTTGTCTTAAACTTTTAGTTTCCCTTTGGAAAGTGTCTTCCTTATTAGGAGCGCCTTTAGCTCCAGCGTCTCCTCATTGTCATCCTCGACGTCTTGAATGGCTTTGAGGAGCTTCTCCACCTTGAGGTTCTTTTCATCATCAACCTTCTCTTGGTTGTTGCTCTTGTGGGTGTCCTTCATGTCCTACATGATCTCCTTCGAGCAATTAGTCTCTTTCTTGAAGAACCTGCTCTGATACCAATTGAATGTGGCCTACAGGGGGGGTGAATAGGCCTTCTTGAATAATTGTCGGATCCTGCAACACTTAACAACCAGTTCAAGACCAGAGAAATCGGACTAGTCCGGTAAAGTGCGGACTAGTCCGGTGTATACGGACTAGACTGATTAAGTTTGATCGATTGAATTTATTCTTCAATATATGCGTCGGAAATATACGATTAAACAAAGTGTTACAAGGTTCTGAATCAGGTTATATCACAATTCAATCTTATACTTGATATTTCAACATAAAGTAATCAAGATCAATTGTAACCCTAGATTGATATGAAGTAAGGACAACGAACGCAAAAGAGAACACAAGATATTTATCCCGTGGTTCGGTTCCCACAGAGGCAACCTACATCCACGTTGAGGAGTCCACAAAAGGACCGGGTCTTCTCCAACCCTACCCTCGTCAGATCGCCACGAAGACCAATCCTCTTCCACTTATCTCAAAGGGGTGAATAACCAAATTCAAGGGGCTTTCTCACACGTTGAGAGCTCCCTTGGATTACAACACAAAATACCACAAAAAACACACTCAAAATATTACAATTAAATCGCAGGAGTGTGTTAGAGAATCAAATCAATAGCTCAATGTGGTGTTGAATGTGTCTCTACAATGAACTAGAGTGCATCCCCAAGGTATTTATATTTGTTGCACTTAATTTTGTGGAGAGATGTGGTTTTTGAGGCTCTTGGGAGGTGTGATGGCGCTAGGGTTCGAGAGTGTGTAAAATATGGCCGTACAACTATATTTGTATGGGTTTCTAAAAGTGACCGTTAGGGTTCAGAAAGATCGGACTAGTCTGTGGTGGTCACCGGACTAGTCCGGTGTGCTGTGTGTAGCAAACCCTAAGTGTCCAAAAATATCGGACTAGTCCGGCTAGGAACGGACTTGTCCGATTTCGCTACTAGAAATCTTCGGACTAGTTCGATAGTCATCGGACTTGTCCGGACATGTGAAACCCTAAGTGTATAGGATGACAAGTCTGCACTTGGAGGACTTGTCCGATTTAGTTCAGAGGGTATTTTGGACTAGTCTATGCAAATATCGGACTTGTCCGATATGTATCAGAGAGAATATCGGACTAGTCCGGTTGTGATCGGACTTTTCCGATTTTGTGTGACTTGTGAAGTGTTTTGAGGACTAGTTTGCACTGGGGAGGACTAGTCCGATTCTAGTCAGAGAGGATATTGAACTAGTCCGATGGATATCAGACTTGTCCGATCTTGGGCAGAAAGGATATCGGACCAGTCCGGTGACTGTCGGACTAGTCCGGTCTTGTGTAACTTTATGCAATGTGTGTGTTTAAATGTGATTGAGCTCTTGGGATGTGTTTTCTTAACACACTCCATACACAATGATCTAATATTCTTCTTCCTTGAGCTCATTTCCACTTTGCTCCTCATTCTTCCTTCTTTTTGGTACTTTGCTCATTTTTCTATTAAAAACCTGCACTCATCTCAACAAGAGGTTAGGATCCCAATTGCTTGTCATAAATCATCCAAAACCCACAAGGGAGTCCTAGATGCACTTTGAATTAATTGTCAATCCAGTAAGGTATTATCTCCTAGACCTCCATGCGCATCACCTCTCAAAAATTGAGAGAAAGCCATCGAGAAACGAGGTCGGATTTTGAGTTTTCATGGCCGCCGATTGAAAACGCGTACCTCGCTGTCGAGTTCAACTTTGCCCACGATTTCTCCCCAATCTGACCCCCAAATCATCATCCCGATGTTCCCAGGAACCTTCCCGAGCATTTCCCTAGTAGATTGAGCCAAGCCCAAGCAATTCTGATGAAGACCGACCCCTTAGTTCCGCCATCGCCGTCGCGCCGCCGTCCCCGGCCACCGCCGGCAAGATTGGACCCCACCATCGTCTTGAGCAGTCGATTTTAGGGTGGAGCGGTCACAGCAAAGCCTTTAGGAGGTCGACACACCAGTTCCGGCGGGGCACCGCCGCAGTTTCCGGCGAGGAGCGCAGTCGCGTCGGGAGGTAGACGAAGACACGGGCCCACCGGTCAGCGTAACCCTCTTGCGTGGGCTCAGTTGCGGATAGGATATGGCATGGCTGCGAGATTAAACCCCGTAACCCCCGGTGTAGCTCCAATCCGATTGGTCGAATTCAAATGAAGTGGGACCAGCCCCTTTTTTGAAATTTCCAATAGGAAATTAAATCCAGATTCAATCCCAACTTAGAAAATCTATAACTTCCAAAAATTCCCAAATAAATTTTGTTAGAAGCAACATGAATAATATTGTCCAGTGGTGCACTTGGATTTGTATGAAAAGCCATAGAAATTTCATTAAATTTCAGATAAACAAAATGCTTAAAAAATTCATTCTACAGTTCTATTAATTGGAAAATTCCCAATTTTCGTCAGAACCCTATAGTTGATGCATGTGATCTCCAGTAAAAATTTCAAGTTCTTTGGACGTAAAATACTTGGTTGATCTATGTTCCAAATTTTTATGTACCTATAAATTGAGAAAAATGGAAAAATCAATTTCCAGAAATTTACCCAAACTTTAAAAATCAGTTTCTTCCTGTAGGAAGCTAATAAAATTGTGAAACAAATTTTCCTAGAACCTGTGAGACCCCATCTACATGATACAACCCTTGGTAGCCATAATACATCTCCAAAAGTTTCAACCAAAATTTAAGGAAGCTTATTGCTTACCATAATTGTTAAGAATAACAAACATCCTTTATCATCTCCTGTTCTTTGCAAGAGTCTTCCCCATAATATATAGTATACACCATAAAAATCCCAAAGTCAATTAAGATAATTATCTTATTGTATCTTAATATACACACCCCACCTTAAGCATATTAGTTATTCACAAAATCATTTATACCTAGTATATGCATATCGTGTAGTAGCTGAAGTCGAGGAGCAGCCGGAAGCCTTGGAGGTCTAGCAGCCAAAAACTAACATAAACTCAAACTCGCTTTCAAGCAAGCCCCGATTTGCATTTAAGTACCTTACAATATTTTACAGTTTTCATTCACCTTACGTCTTCAGATGATTGTGCATTACGTTTAAGGTGTTTGACATCCACTTGCATGGCCCACAAATCCTATGGAGTCTTGGGTAGATCTACGGCCCGTTGAGTAGACACTGCTATGCTTATGTTCATAGGAATTTGGCAGAAGTCGAGTAGTTGGAATCTACTCGCGAGATAGGAATTTATCACATGGGAGATTCTAGAATAAGAAAATGGTTTACAAATATGAAATAGGATAGGATGCAGTGAGACATGGTCTCACGTGCATAGCCCTGCTTGTGTCGATTGAGAACCGTTTCGTGTGCGGTCCACCTGGACAAGCTTGAATTGTACCGGCGACATACTGGAGGAATGGGCTTCAGTAAACTAACGTAGCTTGATACTGGTTTGTCGAGGCATTCCGTTCAGTTTTATAGGCGTGGGTTGAGGGCAGCGAGGTGTAAATCAGCTGGTGGGCACGTCAGAGTACGCCCCACGTAGTGACCTCGTGCTCGTGACGGATCGATGGGTTCGACATTCGAGTGTTTAGTGAAAGGTGACCATATACGACTAGTACTGAACTTATATGTAGGTACTGCTAAAAGTACTCACTGGCATTTCCGAAAGTGCGTATGTGTTGTGTTGTTCCAGGTATGTCCTGATTGCAATCACCGTCGTTCGTGGTAATAGAGTACCACTTGTTCACTGTATCGTGACGTAGTAAATACTAAAGAAGTCAGATGAATATGATGTATTGGTTACAAATTGCTTGAACAACCTTGTTTGGCTTAGAGATAGTACAATTAAAAGTTTACAGTTTCCCCACACTTTAGCTGTAATAGCATTATGTGCCTTGTGCATGTCATATCATTGGCAAAGCGTTTCTTGTTTGATTGTGGAGTCTATGATGTGTCGTGCCTGAGGAATGTCAGGTGCTAAATTGTAAAACCCCACTTTTATGGCATGTTAAGTTCATGTGGGTTTTGTGATCAACTATTTTGGATCTCCAATATAATGGTACACATGAACTATGCCATCCAAAACTTTTCTTGCACTCTGTGTTAGATTCTTTTATCATGGGTATTAGACTTCACCATGAATCCAAATTATATTCTATTCACCTTTTAAGAATAAGAATTTTTGGATAAGGATTAGTAAGCAATGCACAATGAAGCCCTAATAAGCTCTAAACCAAATATTCAAATTAAGGGCTCTAAATTTTTCCATGAGCTCCTAAATTCCTCAATAGCATGCTTACAAAGTTTCAAGATTTTAGAAACTCATCTACTATTTTTATTGAGGTGCTTAGCAAATTTGAATCAAATTCAAATCTGAATTTTAAATTCTTCTCCAACTTCTTTAAACATAAGAATTGAATTCACCATTGTGTTCAGAATAATTCATTTGCCATCTCCACAAAATTTCATGATTTTTGGAGTTGATCTTCTATTTTTAAATGAATTAGTAACTGAGCTGTGGGGAGAATCACTGGACAGTGGGCCCCACATGTCAGCTCCCCTTTTAAACGGATCAGCTCAACCCCGACACCTCTGCACCGCCGCGCCCCCGCTCGACACCGCGCGCGCATGCAGCTCCAGCGAGCTGCCTGCCTGCTCGCCGCGGCTCTATAAAAGGCCGGTTGAACCCCCTTTAATCCTCATCCCCGGTCACAGCTCCACTGCCTCGCCATTTTTCTTCCGCCGCGCGCCATCGCCGTCGCTCGCCACTGCTCCGCGGGTGCCGCCGTTCCACACCGTTTCAAGCCTAGCTCCAAAGAGCAAAAAGGTGCGCCTGATCAAACTCTAGCTCATGGTACAAACCGTTTCCATTATCGTTGAAGCCTGAGCCAGATATTGATCGTTTCCTCTACGGCCGAGGGTAGATAGCTAGCTATGATTTCATGTCAAATTCCTTTTCGACAAGCAATCATCCTTTGCAATTACTTAGAGATAGTTTCTATAGGCCCTAGCGATCCTGTCTGATCAAAAACCTTTAAGGATCATCAAGCAACGGCTCTGAATTTCGAGTTTTGCTCGCCGCCGGTGAGAAAACCTCGGTTCACCGTCGAACTCATGATTCCCGGCAACTCACTCCCCTTCTGCGCCCATATCCTTGAACTCCATCATCCCAGAAAGGTTTTGGAGCAATTCCCAAGTGATTTGAGCTACTCTATAGAGAGTTCTATGATGCCCGAGCGCTCATCGCCGCCATCGCCGTCGCACGATCTTTTCCGGCGAGTTTCAAGACCCACTGACCTCACCATCGTGCTCAGCGACCCCAAAAACCCCCAGGCGGCAAGTTTCCGCGATTCTGGTGCGTTGGATTGGCCGGCGGCGAGGCTCGCCGGAGAGCACCGCCGCGGGAACCCCGCGCGCCGCCCGCGTCGGGAGGTAGAAGACGACGCGGCGGGTCCCGCGTGTCAGCGGCGGTAAACCCCGTCGGATCAAGTGTGGCCACGGGATTTGCTGTGACTACGCGGTGGAACTCTGTGGCCCCCGTGTGGTTTAAATGCTATTGGTTCATTTTAAAACAGTGGGGCCCACGAGTTAAATCAAATTAGGAAATTATTCCAGAATAGGCTCCAACTTAGAAAATCCATAACTTTCTGTAGGATACTCCAAAATTCTTCAAACAAATTTTGTTCGAAAGATCTCGAGCTCTAGTTTCTGTCAATACCAATTAGGTTCTGTGAAACTCAGAGTTAAATTCTGTAGGAAATAATCTTTCCTAATGCAAATGAAATTTTTCCATACAAGATATCCACAGGAAAAATCCCCAAAATTCACATAAAATTTATTGTCCTATTCTTGATTATCAGGCAAAATTTGGGAGCCATAGCACCTGTTTAACTCTCTGTATAATTCAATTTCCTTTTTCAGTTATTGAATTTTCACAGCTATTAGGTTGCTTTATTAAGACCCAAAATTTTACTGAGTCTTCCTTTAGTCATACCCTAGCTCCTGCTAAAGTCTTGGATTTAATTAACCTACTATACTAGTCCTAAATCAGTTACAAACTAAATATTAGTTTAATGTCTAGAAACTCAATCATAAAGTAAATCCAGAAATTCCTACCGAATTAGAAATACAATAACTCCTTCCCCACAGCTTAGAAAATTATGAAACAAATTTTGCTAAGACCAGAACCACTCCCTCCATCTTGATTATCAACTGTTAGCTAGGTTCAAGCTACAGTTTCCTCTCGGAAATTTTTGGAAGTTGATTGCTTGCCATACTTTCGGAGACCACAATCTGCTATGATCATCTCCTGTTCTTTGCAAGAGCCTTGATCATATTCTCTAGTATCTACCATCAAAGTTCCAAAGCCAATTAAGGTCCCTGTCATATAGTGATCACCATGAATTAATTAATGGTCTTAGAATAAATAAGTTTCAAAGTCATTTATATATCCATGTTATCTGCATATCGTATAGTGACCGAAGTCGAGGAGGAGCCAGAAGCCTTGGAAGAGAACCTTCCAATTTTTAACTCAGAACCTGACCTGCAACAAGGCAAGCCCCGGTTTGCATTTAAGTCGTTTATGAGCTTTTGCTTTATCACTATGATGAATAGTATATGAATTGTGCATTACGTTTAGGGTGAATGATACTCCACTTGCATGACCAAAAATCCCAGGGGTTTATTCGGCACGAGTTACAATTTGACCTGTAGTAACTGCTTTGCTAATGCATAGGAGATCCGGTAGAAGTCGAGTAGTTGGAATCTACTCGCGAGAGATGTATCTCACAGGATTGGTTGAATAGAACATGGCTTAATTTAATGAAACTGAGACCGGGTAGGGAATGGATAGGAAGCGGCGAGAATTGAGTCTCGGTCGCATAGCCCTGCCTGTGTTGATTAAGGCCCGTCCGTATGCAGCCCCGCTGGGCAAGCTTGAATTGTACCGGCAATATAATGGACATATGGAATCCAATAAACTGATGTAACTTGATAACTAGGATGTTGAGACCCATTAACTCACCATCGATAGGGGTGGGTTGAGGACAGTAAGGTGTAAATCGGTCGGCGGACACATGAGGTGTTCCGTGCGGAGACCTTCTGTTTGCGGAGGTGAGACGGGCTCAGCATTTGAGTTTCTTGTGAAAGGTGGCCATATACGCCCAGTACTGAAGTGTTATGTAGGTATGGGTGTGCTCGCTGACACTTCCGAACGACGTATGTGTCGTGTTGTCCGGGTATGTCATGATTGCAATCACTGTCCCTCGCAGTAATAGAGTACCACTTGTTCACTGTGTCGTGACGTAGTAAATACTAAAGAAGTCAGGAAAGTCATATGATATTGAATTATAATTACTTTACAACTTTGTTTGGTTTAGAGATAGTATAACTAAAGATTTCAATTTCCCCATACTTTAGCTGTAATGGCATTATGTGCTTTGGGCATGTCATATCATCGGTAAAGCGTTTCTTGTTTGATTGTGGAGCCCATGATGTGCCGTGCTCAGAGAATGTCATTTGCTGCTTAAAACTTGAATATAAGGATCCACATGTAGGCGAGTTATTTATGCTATTCCATACCTATGTTTAGTGTCCCCGTGCATCTGTCTAGTGAGACGGTTAAGTCTTGCTGAGCCTTAAGCTCACGTTTGCAGTTAACGAGTTTTTGCAGGTTACCCCTTTGAGGATGGGTTTGACGATGAGGCAACACCCCTTCCAGGGTGTACAGCCGAGTGGGAACCCTGCACGCCGCCATAAATTGAGTGTTGCTAGTGCAAAGTATCCCTGGCATGGAAAACTTTGCTTTTTGCATAGCTAGTGCTGAGAGCGTAGCTATGGTATGTATATATTTCTTTACATCCGCTAGTATTGTGAAAACTTCCGCTGTGTATTAAATAAAAGACTCGGTCTTGTACTTTATTCTGGTTCTATTCTTGTAAACTGTTGGGTGTCGCATCGCACGACACCACCCAATGAGATCCTCGGATGTGTGGATTCCGGTCCCCACAGACATGGTATCAGAGCTTCGTTGGGAACAGTGTACCGGAAAAGAACTTATTTTCAAAAATTAGGAACTTGAGTGAGGAATTAGTTATATGCCGTTATAAGGAGTATTATTAGTATAAGATATAAAGGTGGTAAACTAACTATGTGTTATTATATTCTGTAACGACGCTCCGACATCAGGTAAGAGGTAAGGTACGCCACCGAGAGCGGATCAATCTCGGTAAGCTCAGCATACGAGAGGTGGTATGTAAAAAAAAAAAAATTTCCGTGGCTTGGCACGGAAAGTCAATATGAGTCTTTGAAACTTTCCATGTTTCTAAGAACATATGACACGCGGTACCCCAGCGTGACACAAAGTTAGAGGGAAACCCCGTCGGGTGGTATGTAACCCGATAGTGTGATCTCATATCTATGAGAACATGCGAACACGTATGCCCGAGCGTGTATAAGCCGGATCGTACGGGAGTCTTTGCTGTACAGACGTATTTACAGCCATGTACCTCGAGACATGGCCTCGCTCGAGGACGACTCACGCCAGAGTCGTATGCATTTACTTTTAGTTATATATTATTGTGACTGCCTGCCATGTTTCCCCGTGCCGCCCTTGAGGTGCGAAGGTGTAAAAGGGGATTGTTTGTCTTCTGCAGGTAACCTAACTCCGGTAGCAACCCGTGTAGAAGCCGTTTGCGAGTGAACGATATAGGAACCACCAATAGACGTAACCGGATATACCGGATAGAATTTCCTTTCGTGAGGCACGTAGTACAGTCAGTATCAAACATGATACTAGACCCTCCCCACCGACAGAATGGTTGCATTATGTTTTAAGAAAGTCCGACTATCAGATACTGAAATTTCGGGCCCGACTTGATAAATTGGATAGAACCAAGATTCTTGCTTTCTGGTAGAAGTAGCTCAACTTCGCCAGGTTGTAATCTTGGTTAGCTATTAGATAACTTAAGCATATCCTACATGAATGGAAAGCTCGTGAAGGTCTCTCCAACTTTTCCGTTGACCATAAAGACAGAAAAGCTTGTTAATCTGCTGAAAACTGGGGTTTACTGTAATTACTCCACATGAACCCACCTTTGTACCATTTCTGTATTCTTGCCATAACTCACTGTAGAAAAATCCACTACCTTATTGGGATATATGTTTGAGAAGGGTAGGTGGAGATTCACGAGTTTGATTTGGGGAGTCCTTCCTGATTTTAATTGGAGTTTAACCAAATTGGGAAGTCAGCACAGTAAACTGCATGACTGCTGATGCAAACCAGTCAGCTTTACCGTTGAGTTTGGATAATTATAACCCCTAATCTAGAACAGTGATATGGTTACGCATATACATTTCTGGAAAGCTTAGGAAGTCATCTATCAACTTTATTTATCACTCCTGACCTGAATCTAGGTGTAGCTATGCCTAATTCCATTTGTCGCAAATTTGGTTCCTGCAGTCCAGAACTTGGAACAATTTGCACCTAATTATAAATTGATACATAATACCTTCATGACAAGGTTGTCGTGGTGGGACTTCTTTAGTTCTGGATTGTTAACACGATGTTACTCAAGGTTTATTTTGACACTACCTCAATATCTTATCATGATGAACCTGTATAGAATGTGGAGATAAGCCCATATACAGGGGAGGTTCTGTCGAAATTTTCAGAATCCTTGAGTCAACTTAAAACTGGTATAGATTGTTCATACTAGTTCAACAGTGGCTGTATGAGTACAATCTGGAAAGGTTTTAAAGTGTACTACAATTTTTGTATTCAACATAAAGTTTAGTTCTGACTTCTTCTGTATGAAACTTACGGGTTACTGCAGATGGGTCAGATAAATCAGAACTGTACTCATTTCCAGATTGCAGCTTTGACTGAACCAATTGATTATGGACATTTCTTTTTGTCCCACATCACCAGTGATTGGTCGAATACTTAAACGGTGTATTGACATTTGGGTATATTTGTCCACAGATGGCAGCACCAAGAATTCAGTTGCCTAATGGATGGGTGTTCTCAACATGCACCGGGCACGCCGGTTTTCCGGACGTGTTTGCACGGTTGCTCGGCCAGTTTGGCTATTTGGTGTTACCTAGCTATTGGGGCAAGAAGTTCCAGGAGGGCGGTATGTGGAGTTGCACCATCTACGTCGATGTGCCTGCCGGTCCACCGCACCTCGGATGGGCTCCATACTCCATCAAGATCAAAGGATTGATATTAGAAGAAACATGGAGCTACGCCGCAAGTGTTGCCATAGGGAGGTTTTGCAAACTCCATTACCGTCATCTGGTGGGTACTCCGTATGAGTTCTTTCCAGTCAACGGCAGGGCTTCTGAAGCCTGGGCAACCCGCTTGCTTGCGGAGGTGGGAGAGCATGGCGAAACATCCGCAACAGCCTTAGCGATGTATGCAGCAGCCTCACATCGCGAGAAGGGTAATCAAAGGACATGCATAAAAGAATTGACAAACAATCTGAAGCAAGCCATGAAGCGAGCAAATCACTTTGAGTGGGCAAATGACGGACTTAGGGATATGATGGCTCCTCTTAATCATCGTTTGAACCTTAGGGAGAATCAATGGCATGACGCTGTTATGGATTTGGCCGCGTCTCGCCAGGAGACTCTAGAGAGAGATATTGATCTGGAGGCAAGCCTACTTTATGGGCACCAACGGGACACACAGTTGAACGTGGTGACTGCAGACAGGGATCAATCCAGAGTAGAGGCTCAGAGCTGGAAGACCAGCTGTGAACAGGCTCAGCAAGAGAGTGAGGCCTGGGGGATGTTTATGATACAGACAGATTGGCAAGCTATGGCTGCCAAGAAGACGTTGATGTTGAACGATGTATCAACTTCTACTCCAGCACCCGTATCAGAGGTGCCTAGCCCTGAAGATGAAGAAGAAGAAGAAGACCCAGAGGAACTTGAATACGTCGAGTAGAGCGTATTGAAGTTAGATGTGGTAGCACTTCCGCCAACACCGGGCGGCATATAGTTAAATGGTTGCTAGTGTTTCTCTTTTGTGACCATGTTTGTGTCATATTAAGAGTAATGGTTGTGGTGTCTAGCTAATTAGATGAGTATGACATGTCAGGAAGGCCAAGTATGGTAGAGATGCATTTCCATGAAGGGAGTCCATCATTTTGGGTTTACTACTGTAAACTTGGTCTTGAGATGATATATTTTGTATAAAGTTTGTGCTTTATCAATATATGTAAATGTTATGCATCGTCTATTATTGTCTACCGCATTTCTAAGGGAGGATAAACTTGAGGCAATGGGACTTACCGTGTTATTCATTATACTGCAGTATGGTGCGTACTCGTACAGCCTCAGAGGTAGGAGGATCTAGTGGAGGACAGGGGGATGACACACCACCCCCGGGGCAGAATACGCCTCAGACGCAACCACCTCCACCACCTCCAACCACACTCCCCAGGAGTCTCGCGGAGGTTCTCGCTGCAGTGCTCGGCTCGCGCGACGAGCAAACCGAGTTACTGCGGACGTTGGTGCAGCACTCGTCCCGTCAAGGGGGACGACAGGATGATGGACCGCGTCAGCAATTTCAGAGTTCCTACTCTGATTTCTCATCGACACACCCACCGGTATTCAGAGAAGCCGATGAACCGTTGGACGCGGATAACTGGCTCCGCACCATTGAAGGAAAGTTCGGTTTACTAGCGATAACCGAACAACAGAAGACATTGTTTGCAGCGCAACAACTGCAGGGGTCTGCCGGTGCGTGGTGGGCCAATTACCTTACCGCACGCCCCGCAGGCCATGTTGTAAGCTGGACCGAATTCCGGGAGGCATTTCGCGCCTACCACATCCCTCCCGGGATTATGAGGAGGAAGCTTCAAGAGTTCTTGGAGCTAAGGCAAGGAGGAAGGAGTGCATACGAATACTCCAAATCATTCAACCACTTGGCCCAATATGCTCAGGACCAAGTGAATACCGAAGATCGGAAGCGGGAATGTTTCTACCGGGGTTTGAACCCCAAGTTGAAGGACAAGCTTGTCCTGTTCAACCGCGGCAACTTCAACGACATAGTCAATGCCGCTATCATGCAAGAGGACGCTACGCGCGAGCTGTCCTCCGATAAAAAGAAGAGGGGTGCTCCACAGAGCAGCGGAGGTGGTACTCCTCAGAAGTACCGTATGGTGTATCGATCACCATCCGGCCAGAGGTGGCAGCCGCCATCGCGACCACCAATGTTCCGTGGTCGTCAGTTCAACAACGGCGGATTTCGGCCGCAGCAACAACAGGGGATGGTTCCACGTGCACTTCCACCTCCACCACGTGCACCAGGATTCCGTCCTCCCCTTAGTATTGGCCAAACCCCGTACACGTGTTTCACGTGTGGACGTGCGGGGCACTTCGCCAAGGATTGTCCGCAGAATCGACAAGGTGGAGGGCAATCATCTTACCAGGGGGCCAACCAACCCCGCAACCAGCCCAAGAAGCTAGCCACCAGACCCGGCAACATCCACCACCTCGCCATCGAGGACGTTCCAGAAGGCGCACCCGTGCTCACGGGTACGTTCTCTATCTTCGATCAACCCGTAGACATACTCTTTGACTCCGGAGCTTCACACAATGTCATTAGTAAATCTTTTGTCGTTAAAAGTCAATTGCCTGTTATGTCCACAAAAACCCCATATGTGATTAGCACTCCAGCCGGGAAAACGGTAACAAATAAATTGGTTCCTGGAATCCCACTTAACCTAGATGGAACCATATATCTTACTTCATTTCTGATATTAGAACATCAAAAGCTAGATATCATCTTAGGAATGGCATGGTTGCAATACCATGGTGCTATCCTTGATATCGTTCCTCGAAAAATTTATCTAAACTCTCCACTCCATCAGCCCCAGGTTCTCAATCTTGAGAACATCATTCCATTAGACCCATCCACTCACAACACCGAAGTTGTGGAACTTAAGAATATTCCGGTAGTATGTGAATACCCCGACGTGTTTCCTGAAGATCTCCCTGGGATGCCACCAGAAAGGGATATAGAGTTCAAGATTGAACTTGCGCCCGGAACAGTGCCAGTTTCAAGACCACCCTACAAGATGGCACCCAAGGAACTTGCAGAACTGAAGGAACAATTAACTGAACTTGAGAGCAAGGGTTTTATTCGTCCAAGTTCATCACCATGGGGTTGTTCTGCACTGTTTGTAGAAAAGAAAGATATGACCTTGAGGCTGTGTGTAGACTATCGTCCACTTAATGCTGTCACCATCAAGAACAAGTACCCACTACCGCGCATTGATATTCTTTTCGATCAATTAGTGGGTGCTAAAGTGTTTTCGAAGATGGATCTTCGTTCTGGTTATCATCAAATTAGAATCCGACCAGAAGATATATCCAAGACAGCATTCTCAACAAGGTATGGACTGTATGAGTATCTGGTTATGTCCTTCGGATTAACCAACGCCCCGGCTCATTTCATGTATCTCATGAACTCAGTGTTCATGCCAGAATTGGACAAGTTCGTCGTGGTCTTCATTGACGACATACTGGTGTATTCAAAATCCGAAGAAGAACATGCTCAACACTTGCATATTGCGCTTCAGCGATTACGGGACCATCAGTTGTATGCTAAGTTCAGCAAGTGTGAATTCTGGATCAACCAGGTGCCATTTTTAGGGCACATCATTTCAGCAGAAGGTATTGCAGTTGATCCAAGCAAGATCAGGCAAGTCCTCAAATGGGAGTCTCCAAAGTCTGTACATGAAGTCCGAAGTTTCCTGGGTTTAGCAGGATATTACCGGAGGTTTATACCCAGTTTCTCCAAAATAGCTAAACCAATGACAGAACTTCTGAAGAAAGGACAAAAGTATGTATGGACTGAGGGATGTGAGGCAGGTTTCAAAGCATTGGTGAAACACCTGACAACGGCACCAGTTTTAGCCCAACCAGACACTACCAAAGCATTTGATGTCTATTGCGATGCATCTGGGATTGGTTTAGGTTGTGTGTTAATGCAAGAGCGAAGGGTGATCGCGTATGGATCGCGACAGCTTCGGAACCACGAGTAGCACTACCCGACTCATGATCTTGAACTGGCTGCTGTGGTGCTAGCATTGAAGATGTGGAGGCATTATCTACTGGGTAACTTAGTACACCTCTACACTGATCACAAAAGCTTGAAATACATCTTCACCCAGAAGGATTTGAATATGCGACAAAGGCGATGGTTAGAATTGATCAAGGATTACGAGATTGAGATCCACTACCATCCAGGCAAGGCGAATGTAGTCGCCGATGCACTGAGCCGCAAGTCCCATATCAACAATCTTTCCATTACCTCGATGGAGGGAAAAGAAGAACTGAGTCTCTACTTGGTTCCATATGGAGCGCTCTACAATCTCGCTCTCATTCCTACCATCAGGGAAGATATTATGGTAGCTCAGAAGGCGGACAAGGGGATGTCACATATTCAGCAAAGAATAAAGAAGGGGGAGATGAAATGCTTCCGAAGTGACGATGAAGGTACCCTCTGGTTTAACGACCGTATAGTGGTACCCCGAAACATGGAACTTCGGAGGAAGATACTGGATGAAGCTCATTTATCCAAGTATTCCATTCATCCGGGAAGTAACAAAATGTACCAAGATTTAAGAAAGAAGTTCTGGTGGACTCGGATGAAGCGGGAAGTAGCTAAATATGTGTCCGAGTGTGATACGTGCCGACGGGTGAAGGCCGACCATATGAAAGCAGCAGGACAACTTCAACCTTTAAGCATACCAGCTTGGAAATGGGAGGATATCAGCATGGATTTCATTGTTGGGTTGCCTCCCACTTTCCATAAGCACGACTCAATTTGGGTGATAGTTGACCGACTGACTAAGACGGCGCATTTCATTCCCGTCAATACCAACTATCATTCCTCAAGATACGCGGAGTTATATATTGCCAGAATCGTATGCCTCCACGGAATACCCCGCACCATCATCTCAGATCGTGGGGCTGTATTTGTTTCGCGATTCTGGGAGCATCTCCACGCTGCACTGGGAACCAAGTTAATTCGGAGCTCGGCCTATCATCCTCAGACTGATGGACAAACTGAACGGGTGAATCAAGTGCTAGAAGACATGCTTCGTGCCTGTGCCATCCACCAGGGCAAGAACTGGGATGATCATCTACCTTTGGCGGAGTTTTCATACAACAACGGTTACCAGGCTAGCATCCAGATGGCCCCTTATGAAGCTCTTTATGGCCGGAAGTGTCGCACACCCTTGAACTGGTGCGAATCAGGTGAACGGGCCGTATACGGCATCGACTTAGTAAATGAAGCCGAGGATCGAGTTCGCACTATTCAGGCGAATCTCAAAGCTGCTCAGTCTCGTCAGAAGAACTACGCGGACAAACGACGTCGACCTCTTCACTTCGAAGTTGGAGATCAAGTTTATCTTCGGGTATCCCCTATGAAGGGTATCCATCGCTTCGGGGTAAAAGGGAAGCTAGCTCCCCGCTTTATTGGGCCATTCGCAATAATCGAAAGATGCGGACCTGTGGCATACCAATTGGAGTTACCAACTTCACTTTCCGGAGTCCACAATGTGTTCCACATTTCCCAATTGCGGAAATGCCTTAAGACTCCAGCTGATATCCGCATAGAAGATTTGGAAGCTCTCCAACCAGATCTCACCTATTCCGAGCATCCAACTCAGGTCATCGATGAAAAGACTCGCACCACAAGAAGCCGCACCTTGCGTTTCTACAAGATCTTGTGGAGCAACCACAGTGCCGAAGAGGCCACGTGGGAAAGCGAAGAGTATCTTAGAACGAACTATCCGGACTTGTTAGCGGCATATGTTCGGTAGATCCTTTTTCCTTTGCCTTCTTTTGTAATCTCGGGACGAGATTCTTTTAAGGGGGGAGGAATGTAAAACCCCACTTTTATGGCATGTTAAGTTCATGTGGGTTTTGTGATCAACTATTTTGGATCTCCAATATAATGGTACACATGAACTATGCCATCCAAAACTTTTCTTGCACTCTGTGTTAGATTCTTTTATCATGGGTATTAGACTTCACCATGAATCCAAATTATATTCTATTCACCTTTTAAGAATAAGAATTTTTGGATAAGGATTAGTAAGCAATGCACAATGAAGCCCTAATAAGCTCTAAACCAAATATTCAAATTAAGGGCTCTAAATTTTTCCATGAGCTCCTAAATTCCTCAATAGCATGCTTACAAAGTTTCAAGATTTTAGAAACTCATCTACTATTTTTATTGAGGTGCTTAGCAAATTTGAATCAAATTCAAATCTGAATTTTAAATTCTTCTCCAACTTCTTTAAACATAAGAATTGAATTCACCATTGTGTTCAGAATAATTCATTTGCCATCTCCACAAAATTTCATGATTTTTGGAGTTGATCTTCTATTTTTAAATGAATTAGTAACTGAGCTGTGGGGAGAATCACTGGACAGTGGGCCCCACATGTCAGCTCCCCTTTTAAACGGATCAGCTCAACCCCGACACCTCTGCACCGCCGCGCCCCCGCTCGACACCGCGCGCGCATGCAGCTCCAGCGAGCTGCCTGCCTGCTCGCCGCGGCTCTATAAAAGGCCGGCTGAACCCCCTTTAATCCTCATCCCCGGTCACAGCTCCACTGCCTCGCCATTTTTCTTCCGCCGCGCGCCATCGCCGCCGCTCGCCACTGCTCCGCGGGTGCCGCCGTTCCACGCCGTTTCAAGCCTAGCTCCAAAGAGCAAAAAGGTGCGCCTGATCAAACTCTAGCTCATGGTACAAACCGTTTCCATTATCGTTGAAGCCTGAGCCAGATATTGATCGTTTCCTCTACGGCCGAGGGTAGATAGCTAGCTATGATTTCATGTCAAATTCCTTTTCGACAAGCAATCATCCTTTGCAATTACTTAGAGATAGTTTCTATAGGCCCTAGCGATCCTGTCTGATCAAAAACCTTTAAGGATCATCAAGCAACGGCTCTGAATTTCGAGTTTTGCTCGCCGCCGGTGAGAAAACCTCGGTTCACCGTCGAACTCATGATTCCCGGCAACTCACTCCCCTTCTGCGCCCATATCCTTGAACTCCATCATCCCAGAAAGGTTTTGGAGCAATTCCCAAGTGATTTGAGCTACTCTATAGAGAGTTCTATGATGCCCGAGCGCTCATCGCCGCCATCGCCGTCGCACGATCTTTTCCGGCGAGTTTCAAGACCCACTGACCACACCATCGTGCTCAGCGACCCCAAAAACCCCCAGGCGGCAAGTTTCCGCGATTCTGGTGCGTTGGATTGGCCGGCGGCGAGGCTCGCCGGAGAGCACCGCCGCGGGAACCCCGCGCGCCGCCCGCGTCGGGAGGTAGAAGACGACGCGGCGGGTCCCGCGTGTCAGCGGCGGTAAACCCCGTCGGATCAAGTGTGGCCACGGGATTTGCTGTGACTACGCGGTGGAACTCTGTGGCCCCCGTGTGGTTTAAATGCTATTGGTTCATTTTAAAACAGTGGGGCCCACGAGTTAAATCAAATTAGGAAATTATTCCAGAATAGGCTCCAACTTAGAAAATCCATAACTTTCTGTAGGATACTCCAAAATTCTTCAAACAAATTTTGTTCGAAAGATCTCGAGCTCTAGTTTCTGTCAATACCAATTAGGTTCTGTGAAACTCAGAGTTAAATTCTGTAGAAAATAATCTTTCCTAATGCAAATGAAATTTTTCCATACAAGATATCCACAGGAAAAATCCCCAAAATTCACATAAAATTTATTGTCCTATTCTTGATTATCAGGCAAAATTTGGGAGCCATAGCACCTGTTTAACTCTCTGTATAATTCAATTTCCTTTTTCAGTTATTGAATTTTCACAGCTATTAGGTTGCTTTATTAAGCCCCAAAATTTTACTGAGTCTTCCTTTAGTCATACCCTAGCTCCTGCTAAAGTCTTGGATTTAATTAACCTACTATACTAGTCCTAAATCAGTTACAAACTAAATATTAGTTTAATGTCTAGAAACTCAATCATAAAGTAAATCCAGAAATTCCTACCGAATTAGAAATACAATAACTCCTTCCCCACAGCTTAGAAAATTATGAAACAAATTTTGCTAAGACCAGAACCACTCCCTCCATCTTGATTATCAACTGTTAGCTAGGTTCAAGCTACAGTTTCCTCTCGGAAATTTTTGGAAGTTGATTGCTTGCCATACTTTCGGAGACCACAATCTGCTATGATCATCTCCTGTTCTTTGCAAGAGCCTTGATCATATTCTCTAGTATCTACCATCGAAGTTCCAAAGCCAATTAAGGTCCCTGTCATATAGTGATCACCATGAATTAATTTATGGTCTTAGAATAAATAAGTTTCAAAGTCATTTATATATCCATGTTATCTGCATATCGTATAGTGACCGAAGTCGAGGAGGAGCCAGAAGCCTTGGAAGAGAACCTTCCAATTTTTAACTCAGAACCTGACCTGCAACAAGGCAAGCCCCGGTTTGCATTTAAGTCGTTTATGAGCTTTTGCTTTATCACTATGATGAATAGTATATGAATTGTGCATTACGTTTAGGGTGAATGATACTCCACTTGCATGACCAAAAATCCCAGGGGTTTATTCGGCACGAGTTACAATTTGACCTGTAGTAACTGCTTTGCTAATGCATAGGAGATCCGGTAGAAGTCGAGTAGTTGGAATCTACTCGCGAGAGATGTATCTCACAGGATTGGTTGAATAGAACATGGCTTAATTTAATGAAACTGAGACCGGGTAGGGAATGGATAGGAAGCGGCGAGAATTGAGTCTCGGTCGCATAGCCCTGCCTGTGTTGATTAAGGCCCGTCCGTATGCGGCCCCGCTGGGCAAGCTTGAATTGTACCGGCAATATAATGGACATATGGAATCCAATAAACTGATGTAACTTGATAACTGGGATGTTGAGACCCATTAACTCACCATCGATAGGGGTGGGTTGAGGACAGTAAGGTGTAAATCGGTCGGCGGACACATGAGGTGTTCCGTGCGGAGACCTTCTGTTTGCGGAGGTGAGACGGGCTCAGCATTTGAGTTTCTTGTGAAAGGTGGCCATATACGCCCAGTACTGCAGTGTTATGTAGGTATGGGTGTGCTCGCTGACACTTCCGAACGACGTATGTGTCGTGTTGTCCGGGTATGTCCTGATTGCAATCACTGTCCCTCGCAGTAATAGAGTACCACTTGTTCACTGTGTCGTGACGTAGTAAATACTAAAGAAGTCAGGAAAGTCATATGATATTGAATTATAATTACTTTACAACTTTGTTTGGTTTAGAGATAGTATAACTAAAGATTTCAATTTCCCCATACTTTAGCTGTAATGGCATTATGTGCTTTGGGCATGTCATATCATCGGTAAAGCGTTTCTTGTTTGATTGTGGAGCCCATGATGTGCCGTGCTCAGAGAATGTCATTTGCTGCTTAAAACTTGAATATAAGGATCCACATGTAGGCGAGTTATTTATGCTATTCCATACCTATGTTTAGTGTCCCCGTGCATCTGTCTAGTGAGACGGTTAAGTCTTGCTGAGCCTTAAGCTCACGTTTGCAGTTAACGAGTTTTTGCAGGTTACCCCTTTGAGGATGGGTTTGACGATGAGGCAACACCCCTTCCAGGGTGTACAGCCGAGTGGGAACCCTGCACGCCGCCATAAATTGAGTGTTGCTAGTGCAAAGTATCCCTGGCATGGAAAACTTTGCTTTTTGCATAGCTAGTGCTGAGAGCGTAGCTATGGTATGTATATATTTCTTTACATCCGCTAGTATTGTGAAAACTTCCGCTGTGTATTAAATAAAAGACTCGGTCTTGTACTTTATTCTGGTTCTATTCTTGTAAACTGTTGGGTGTCGCATCGCACGACACCACCCAATGAGATCCTCGGATGTGTGGATTCCGGTCCCCACATAAATAAAACATGACTATAAGGATCCACTTATAGGCGAGTCCTTATGCTTTACTTACCTATGTTTAGTACTCATCCTTACATCTGTCTAGTGAGACGGGTAAGTCTTGCTGAGCCTTATGCTCACGTTTGCAGTTAACGAGTTTTTGCAGATTATACGACTAATGACGTGTTTAATGACGAGGCTGCACCCCCTCCAGGGTTTACAGCCGAGTGGGAACCCTGCACGCCGCCGTGAATTGCATGTTGCTAGTGCAAAGTATCCAGGGCATGGATGACTTGGCTTTTGCATAGCTAGTGCTGAGAGCGTAGCTATGATGTATAGTTCTCTTTCCTTCCGCTAGTACTTTTAAAACTTCCGCTGTGCTTGTCAATAAAGACTTGGTATTGTAAATTTGTTTGGGTGTCGCATCGTACGACACCACCCAATGAGATCCTTGGCTATCAGGATTTTGGTCCCACAGGCATGGTATCAGAGCATCATTGTGAACAGTGTACTTGAAAAGTACATATTTTCAAAAAAATAGGATTTGAGTGAGGAATTAGCTATATGCCCTTATAAGGAGTATTATTAGTTTAAGATATACAGGTGGTAAACTAACTTATATGTTACTAATTCTGTAACGACGCTCCGACGTCAGGTAAGAGGTAAGGTACGCCACCGTAAGCGGATCAATTGAGGTAAGCTCACCATGCGAGAGGTAGCATGGAAGTTTTCCGTGGCTTAGCACAGAAATGTTAATAGGAGTCTCTGAAACTTTCTATGTTTCTAAGAACCTATGACACGGGGTACCCCAGCGTGCTTCAAAGTTAGTGGGAGCCCCTGTCGGCTGGTGTATAACCCGATAGTATGCCTCTCTAGAATCATTCATATTCTAAGGGAGCATGCGAAACACGTATGCCCGAGCGTGTATAAGCCGGTTAGTACGGGAGTCTTTGCAGTAAATACATATTTACAGCCATGTACCTCGAGACATGACCTCGCTCGAGGGCGACTCCCACCAGAGTCGTATGCATTTATTTTCATATGTATTATTGTGACTGCCTGTCGTGTTTCCCCGTGCCGCCCTTGAGGTGTGAAGGTGTGAAAGGGGATTGTTTGTCTTTTGCAGCATTGACTACGGTAGCAACCCGTGTAGCATACGTTTGCGAGTGAACGATAATAGGGCCACCTATAAACGTTTTCGGAAATAACCGGTTAGATTTTTCTTTGGTGAGGCACGTAGTACCATCAGTATCAACTTTGATACTTGACCATCCTCAACAACGACAAAAATTGGATGCATTGTATTTTGGGAAGTCCGACTATCAGGTGCCAGTAGGTTTGGACTCCGTAAAGGTAAAAATTCGATTCAACATGGGTGAGCACCAAGATTCTAGATTTCTGTCCAAAGTTTGCTCAACTTCAGCAGGTTGTAATCTTGGTTAGTTAGAAATAAAAATAGGGGTATGCTATATGGATGAAAATTTCTCGAAGTCTTCTACAACTTTTCTGTTGACCATCAAGTCAGGAAAGCTTGATAATCTATTGAAATTCGGAGTATGCTTAAACTACTCCAGATAACCCTACTGATGTACCAGTCTCAGTAATTTTTCTATAACTCACTGTAGAAAAGTCTTCTGCCTTATTATGACATATATCTGAAAATGATAGGAGCTAATCTACAGTTTTGTTGTTCAAAGTTACTCTTGATTCGAATCTGAAGCAATTAAAATTTCGAGCTCAAAACAGTGAACTGCAGGGCTGTTGTTGAACGACAGTCAGTTCATGTTTTAAGTTTAGGTAGCTTTAGCTTTTGATCCAGAATAGTGACATGGTCATATATATACATTTCTGGAAATCTTAGCAAGTCCTCTATCAACTCCGTGTTGTACTCATGGCCTAAATCTGGGTATAGCCGTTTTGAATTCCTATGGTTGCAAACTTGGTTCTGGCAGATCAGAACTTAAACAGTTGGCACCTAGTTTAGAATTAGCACACTATACCTATGTAACAAATGTTTCATGGACGAAATATTTAACCAATGGATTGTTAACTTGATGTTATACAATGTTTATTTTGTCATTAACTCAAAATATTGTCATGATATACCTGTATAAATTGTGGAAATCACCACATATACAGGGGAGGTTCTGTCAAAATTTCCAGAAAATATGGGTCAACTTTCCTAGCTCACCTGGAGCTGTATGAGTACAATCTGGAATGGCTGGAAAGTGTACTACAACTTTTGTATTCAACCCAACACCTGTTTCTGAAGTTTCCTGTATGAAAATTTTGAATTTATACAGGAAGGTCAGCTGGAACAAACTGTGATTACAACTCCAGTTTTAAATTTTCTTAAACTGTTGAGAGTTGGAAACATCTCACTGTTCTAGTATTCGTTTCTCTAGATGACGGATGTAAGGATGCTACTACCGGACGGATGGGTATTTGCCACTTGCGCTAACCATCAGGGTTTCCCAAGTTTGTTGCTGGAAGAGCTCCAACAGTTTGGCTTCATCGAGATGACATGCTATTGGGGTAGGGAAACGATCGACAGAGGCATTCGGTCATGCACCATCTTGGTAGACATCCCAGCTAGTCCATGTCGATATGGATGGGCTCCTTTCTCGGTTACCATCGAGGGAGCTCATTTAGAGGACACTTTTGGCAGTCACTGCAGGTGAAGCACTTATGAAGCTTTGTGAGCTTCATCCAGACGCCATGGCTGGGACTCGATTTGCCCTTATTCCAGTCCGTGGTATGGCTGGATTTGAGTGGCAACTCTTGCTCCCGCAACCGCACCTGTGGCACCAATTTTGAATGATGATGAAGAAGAAGATCCCGAGGAACTCGAGTACGTTCAGTAGGACGTATTGGAGTGGGATGTGGCAACACTTCTGCCGTCACGAGGCAACATATAGTTTAATAGTTGCTCGTGTGTTTCTTTTGTGACCATGTTTGTGTCATATTAAGAATAGTAGTGGGTATGTCTAAACTGATAAGATGTGTATGACATCTCATGGGAACCAAGTATGGTAGAGACGTATTTCCATAGTGGGAGTCCATCATTTTGAAGTACACTACTGTAAACTTGCTCATGAGATAATATATCTTGTAAAAAGTTTGTACTTTATCACTACATGTGAATGTGATGCACTTATTTCCTTATCAAAAAGTCATACTACTGATGGATAAACTGGATAAAGGAAAGAAAACATCTGCTGATTTTAAGTCATTTGGATGCAGAATGGTGCGTACTCGCTCGACACCTGAAATGGGGGGTTCCAGTCGTGGTCGTGAGGACGAATCTCCAACCCAGGAGACAGCTGCAACACCGCAGCAACGAGTTCCTCCACCACCGCCTCTGGAACTTCCAAGGTGTCTAGCAGAGGTTCTCGCCGCGGTACTTGGCTCGCGCGACGAGCAAACGGAGTTACTATGGACTCTGGTCCAGCATTCGTCCTGTCAAACCGGGCGACCAGATGCGGGTCCACGACAACCTTCTCCAAGCTCATACTCGGATTTCATGTCGACACAACCGCTGGTCTTCATGGAGGCCGATGAACCATTGGAGGCGGACAACTGGCTCCGCTCCATTGAAGGGAAGTTCTGTTTTCTACGAATGACCGAACACCAGAAGACCCTGTTTGCGGCCCAACAACTACAAGGGTCTGCTGGTGCGTGGTGGGCGAATTACCTTGCCGCACGACCAGTCGGCTACGCCGCAAGCTGGGAGGAGTTCCAGGAGGCGTTTCGCGCCTATCACATACCTCCCGGTGTGATGAGGAAGAAGCATCAAGAGTTCTTGGAGCTGAAATAAGGAGGAAGGAGTGCTTACGAGTACTCCAAGGTATTCAACCACTTGGCCCAATACACTCAGGTGTAAGGACCGAATGCCCAAGAGGAGGGGGGTGAATTGGGCTTTCTTCGAAAAATTCTAAGCAATGAAACTTAATTTCTAAAGCCCAATTCCCTATGCAAACTATCTATGCATTCTAGTAGATAGAAACTTCGCGGAATATAAAATGCATAAAAGTAAGGGAAGGAGAAGGATGCAAACTCCCGGGGAGACAAGGATTTATCCCGTGGTTCGGCAAGATCGTCAAGATCTTCCTACATCCACGTTGTGGCACCCACCAAGGGGTTTTGCCACACCCAAGTCACCGAGACGAGGGATCTTCACTATTCCTCTCCGTTCACCTCCCTTGGCAAGGTGGAGCTCAAGCCTTGTACAACTTCGACCTTCCGGGCTTCCACACACGCCTTGGCAAGCTCCGGAAGTCTTCTCACAATTACAAACACCAAGGGCACCCCCTTGAGGCTCTCACACTATCCTAGAGAGTCCACTCACCCAGAATGGAGGCACACAAGCTCTCTCTCTCTCTAGCTAGTTCTAGCCTAAATCTTGGTGTATAGATGATCGAAATGGTGTGGAAGTGATTGCTCTTGGTCTTGAACACTTGTGGATGTGTTGATGGTGTCTGGTGATCAAGACTTGACGAAATGACAGGATTAGGGGGTATTTATAGCCAGCCTCCCCGAAATAGCTGTTGGAAAAGTAGGCTGACAGAACTTTACTGTGAACACCGGATGATCCGATGTCTCCCCTTTAGTTATCATCGGTCAAGTTACTTTAGCTGACGTCATTGTGTCAGATATGACCGTTGTTAGACTGATGTCGATCCTGTCTTCTCATCGGATGATCCGGTGGCTCTTCCTCCAGAATTTTCTTAATCTTGATGCTTACTGGAGTAATCGACCGATGTGTGCTTCTGTGTACATCGGATGATCCGGTGAGTTGATTTTGAGAATTGGTCCAAAAATAATTGCTTCTGTTGAATTAGACCGATGTACCACTTCCTACACATCGGATGATCCAGTGTGTACTTCAGTCTTGAGGTCTTCTTCTTCTGTTGACACAACTCGACCGATGTAGTCATTTCACAAAACATCGGATGATCCGGTGTGTTGATCTTGTTTGCTTTGAGTTGTTTTAAGTTGATCCTTTGGAATTTGCTTGAGTGACCTCTTTGACATTTGTTGGGAATGTTCTTCTGATGAATATTGAGTTCCTTGTGTTGTCAATTTTGATGGAATTGCGTTGACATATGAGTTCTTCTTTTAGTCTTCATGAAAATCAATTAACCCCTTAGAATAGTTTGTTGAGGGGTCTCCATTTGTATCCAATGAGCAGTAGATGATATGAATAGATAGTTCATTACGTTTGATGTGTTATACGTGAGACCTCGCATCCACAAACTCATTAGTAATATCTAACGGTTGTCATTAATCACCGAAACCGTACCTCGTGGGGGCCTAGATGCTTTGAATCTCCCCCTTTTTGGTGATTGATGACAACACAACAAGTAGAGCATAGAGGTAATGAAATTAAGAACGCAATGCTCATAAAAGAATGTAACAGGTACAAAATTCAACACAAGAAGCTCGAAGGCTCAAACAAAGATCAATAAATCATAAGAGCATAAAGTAGCACACACAAGGATACACAATAATAGCAAATGATAGTAAATATAACAATAAGTCCAAAATAGATAGAACTCCCCCTACAACTAAGACTCCCCCTATGAGTGAGCTAACCTCCCCCTGACTCTAACTCATCTCCCCCTTTGGCATCAAGACACCAAAAAGGGAAGTCGAGTACCTAAGACTCCGGAGCGCTCGGGGCGATGGTGAAGCGGTCGCCGTCGGGGGTGCTATCGTCGGAGCTGGAGTCGGCGGTCGCTGCTGCTAGAGCGGAGGAAGCTGGGGGATCCGCTGACGGTGCTGGGGGCGCCGGTGGAGCTGGAGCAGCTGGAACAGGAACACTGACGACGGAGGCCGGCGTCTGCTGAAACAGGGTTGTAGCCGGCAGCGGGGAGTGAATCGGAGCACCAGGAGCCAGAAGTGGAGACATACTGATGGAGGGAATCGGCGTAGACGACACCGGAGCTACAGCTGGAGCCAGGACTAGTGGTGGTGGAGCGCCTCCTGGCAGCTGCGACGGGAGGGCAATCCCGGTCTGGGTGTAGAGGTTTGTGATCAACCCCAGGATGCCCATCATCGCCTGCTGCGTCTGCTGCTGCTGGTCAAGGGTGCTCTGGTTCATCTGGTCGATGAGTCCAGTCAGCCGGTCAGTGTCGTCATGCCTCTCATGGGCGATCTGACGTTGCATCTCCTGCTGCTGCTACTGGAGCTCAAGGAGACGGGCAGCCTGCTCTGCTCGAGCCTGCTCTGCTGCCAGCCCGTCTAGACGCTGCTGCTCAACCATCTGCTGGAGGAGCGAAGTCAGCTCTAACGGCTGAGTGACCTGTGCCTCAGTGACGGGAGGTGGAGTAGGTGGTGGCACTGTAGAGCCTCCAGCCTCCACGTCGTGCTGCCTGGGTGAGGGAGGAGGAGGGAAGTACTCCTCGACACTGTCGTCGGTGTCGCTCTCGGACCATATGTGCTGCAGGTCCTCACCCTGTGCCTCTGCCTCAACTAGCCTCTCATCCTCATTCTCCTAGTCTGACCAGTCCTCCTCAGAAACACGAGCCCTGACCTGACGCTCGACTGTACGGCCAAGGCGGCGGTCTCCAGGAGCTGGGGCACGGTAGTGACCGAACCGTGTGATGCTCTCGTCAGTGAGGCAGTCATGCACGGCAGACCCCTCAGGAACCATCATGGTGAGCAGGTAGCTGATCCAGTGTCCATATACGAGCTGCCTCATCATGCCCACCCCGTCTGTGATCACATCCTCCATCTCGCATATGAGGACTTCCACTATGTCGAACTCCATCCCGTTCATGATGTAGAACAGGAGAGTCTGTTGTAAGCTGGTGAACCCCTCCAAGTAGCCAGACCTCATCAGGAGCGTGCGGCGCAAGGCGAGGTGCACTGTGCGCACAGCTGGAGTCAACAAAGACGGTACCCTCGGCTGGTCTGGAGAGAAGGTAGGGCCAAACAGGGAACGGATCTCCTCTAGAGCTGGTGCCACTCCTCCAGTGAGCGGCCTCCTCGGTGGATCTGCCTGACCGTAGACCCTCTCACGCACGCAGGTGTCGTGCAAGTCCACTCCCAGTAGCTGTGCCAGCGTCTGCCTTGTCAGGTGATAGTGATGTCCCATGAACATGAAATCAATTGACCTACGGCCCTAAGAGACATAGAAAGTAGCGTAGAACACGAGTACGTAGTCCTCCACGTAAGCACTCCTCTCATAGGACATCAGGTGCACCAGCCCTCTGTACCTCTAAAAGTAGGGCAGTATCTCCGTCTCTGCTACAAGGGCAAGCTGATGCCAATCCAGAAAGTTGTGCTGGAACAACTTGTGGCCTCGGTGTCTGTAGGTCTCGTAGAGGGACGCCTGCGTCACAGTCCAGAAACGACTGTCTACCAGGGCCTCCCGATGCTGCGGGTACCACTCCTCAAGCAGCACACTCCACCTGAGTCTGCGAAGCTGCTTGGCCTTCATCTTCCGGTAGTCGGTCAACCGGACTCCTTCAGCGACATGGACAGTGGTGTCCATCTCGTAGATAGCTCGCTGGGCCTCCCTGTCATCACGACCATCGGCAGCCGTCGGTCCCGGACGTGGAGCTGCCGCGGGATGACCCCCACGGGTCTGGGCTGAGCGCCGGCGGACGAGAGGCTCTACCGGCTCTTCTTCGGCCTCGAAGTCATCGATCATAGGAGGCTGCCTCAGACGAGCCTCACGGATCCTCAGCGATCCTCCTCAGCCACGCTCATGCTCCTCGGCGGCGCGAGCGGCCATCAACGCCTTCTTCTCCTCCTTCGACAATTTTTGCTTCTTCGCAGCCGGCTCCGCGATGGCCTTGCCCTTGTTCTTCTTGTCGCGAGCCATTGCGATGCGCGAGAGTGAGGTTGATGAAGTCACGCGCACGAAACGATACGGAGATCAACGGGTCGGGAAACCCTAGCGACGGGGTGGTGATCGTGGAGGCACCACGACGCGCGAGGTGTGCGCGTGGGGCGGCTGGTGATGCACGAGAGGAGGCGGCGGCGTCGCTGTGGTGGCGAGGGAGAGCGGCGGCGGCGCTTGGTGGAGCAGCAGCGGCGGCTGCGGCGGAGGTGAGGCGGCGGCTGGTGCGGCGGAGGTGAGGCAGCGGCTGCAGCGGTGCTTGGAGGCGGTGAGCGGCGACGGGCGGCAGCGACGTCCGGCGGCGGCGGTGGCGTAAGGGCGAGAGAATCGATGGTGGTGGCGTAAGGGAGAGAGAAACCGGCGGAGGCGAGAAAACGTTTAAATAGTGGGTCCCAAACCCTAGCCAACTTTTTAACACCGGATGCACCGATGATGAACGACGGAAGCATCGGTCGAATGATACAGCAAGGTTTTTCAGAAAAGTGCAGTTGACACCGGATGGACCAACGTTGAGGGTTGGGATCATCGGTCAAATGGCACATTAAGGGTGTTCAAAAATGGAATGTTGACACTGGATGGTCCGATGAGGGAGGAGGTAGCATTTGTGGAATTGACCAAAGTTCCAGAATTGTACACATCGGATGGACCGATGTTTCTCAGGATGAACTCGTCGGATCATTTTGAGATTCTGACTGAACTGGTCCTTGGAGATTGAACACCAATTGATCCAATGAGGGATTGACCTAGGCATCGGATAATCCGATGACTAGAGAACAATAACATCCCATATATGTCCTTTGACTAAACAAACAAGCAAAGAGAAACACATGTCTTAGGACTTTTTGGGCAACCCCTTACCCCTCAAAGATACTAATATGCCCATAACTTGGCTAGGCCTTAAGGCAAAAGGAACAACGAGAAAAATAGGAGGAAAATGTCCAAATAAAATGTAAGGCCCATGCTTTGTGAGGTAGAGGATGAAGACTTCTATCTCTTTAGAGCATGTTCCTCTAGGCATTAACGCACCTATCATTTTGTTCTTTCCACCTTATATGGGTTGAGATATTGCATTTCAAACAAGTCTCTTTCTCATGAGGTGGGTTCCCCTTTGTGACAATCTACCGTATGCAATGCCAAACCTTTTATAATGCAAGAAATTGTAAGTCTATATGGCAGGCATCATGCAAGGCATAAAATAAATCTATGTTGCCAAGTTTGAACCTTTCAAAGGCTTCTTCATGGAGAACCACTCTCCAAACCTTGGGAAACCCAAAAGAACCTCCATCCAAAGCTAACCCTTGCTCACCCTTATCCTTTGAGAGTTAGGCAAGACCTATATGAAGTGCATTCTTACATGACGTTCGTTGCATCTAGCACATTTAATTCACTTCTTTGCTTAGAAAAAGTTTTCTCATCAAGTGGTTTAGTGAAGATATCAGCCAATTGTTCTTCGGACATAACACCTCTCAAGGAGATGTCTCCCTTAGCTTCATGGTCCCTTAGGAAATGATGGCGAATATCAATGTGCTTAGTCCGGGAGTGTTGAACAGGGATTTTAGCTATCTTAACTGCACTTTCATTGTCACAAAGGAGAGGCACACAACCAAGTTTAATACCAAAGTCCAAAAGGGTTTGTTTCATATAAAGAATTTGAGCACAACATGCACCGGCCTCTATATATTCCGCTTCCGCCGTGGACAAGGCGACGAAATTTTGCTTCTTGCTTGACCAAGATACTAGGGAACGCCCAAGCAAGTGGCACCCACCGGAGGTACTGTTGCGATCCACGCGGCATCTGGCAGAGTCCGAATCCAAGTATCCCACAAGATGGAATTTTGCACCTTTAGGGTACCACAGGCCCACACTAGGGGTATGTCTAAGATACCTAAGTATCCTAAAGACCGCCTTCCTATGCGATTCTTTAGGTGCCGCTTGAAAGCGAGCACACAAGCATACACTAAACATGATATCGGGCCTAGATGCGGTAAGGTAAAGCAATGAACCAATCATAGAACGGTAGTTAGATTGATCAATAGGTTTACCGTCCTTATCCGCGTCGAGATGACAATTTGTTGCTATTGGAGTGCTTCTTGAGCTACAATCTCCCATCTCAAATTTCTTCAATAGGTCCTTGGTGTACTTCTCTTGATAGACGAAGGTCCCCTCTTGAAGTTGCTTGATTTGAAATCCAAGGAAGAAGTTGAGATCTCCAATCATTGACATCTCGAATTCCCTGGACATCATTTTGCCAAACTCATGGCTAAGAGCTTCGTTAGTTGAACCA
Source organism: Tuctoria greenei (assembly GCA_036927565.1). Classification (NCBI taxonomy): domain Eukaryota; kingdom Viridiplantae; phylum Streptophyta; class Magnoliopsida; order Poales; family Poaceae; genus Tuctoria; species Tuctoria greenei. Next base: position 126,409,909 of record JAYESD010000006.1, read on the forward strand.
AAAATAATATCATCAACGTAAATTTGACAAATGAACAAATCTCCGTTAATGTCCTTGGTGAAGAGTGTGGTGTCCACCCTCCCGATCTTGAATCCTTGCATGATGAGGAAGTCCCGTAGTCGTTCGTACCAAACCCTAGGTGCTTGCTTGAGCCCGTAGAGCGCCTTGTGCAACCTATACACATGATTAGGATTCCTCGAATCTTCAAACCCAGGAGGTTTTTCAACATAAACAAGCTCGTTAATGTAACCATTAAGAAAGGCACTTTTCACATCCATTTGATAAAGTCTAATGCTATGATGTGATGCAAAGGCAAGAAGTATACGGATGGCTTCTAGCCGGGCGACCTGGGCAAATGTCTCCCCAAAATCTAGTCCTTCAACTTGCGAGAACCCTTTGGCTACAAGTCTTGCCTTGTTGCGGACCACAACGCCATTCTCGTCTTGTTTGTTGCGGTACACCCACTTTGTTCCGATGACGTTCTTGTCCTTGGGTCGCTCCTCCAACACCCAAACTTCATTGCGGATGAAGTTGTTGAGTTCTTCTTGCATGGCCATCACCCAATTTGGGTCTTGGAGTGCTTCCTCAATGTGAGTGGGTTCTACACACGAAACAAACGAGTAGTGCTCAAAAAATGAAGCAAAGTGGCGAGAACGTGTGCTTACACCCCTTGACGGACTTCCAATGATTTGGTCCATTAGATGCGCCTTGGAGATGCATCCATGCCTCATAAGTGGTTGTGAAGCATTTGGCGAAGGTGATGCGTGTTTCTCCTCTTGTGGTTGGACTTGATCATGGACTTCTTCTTCTTGATGTTGTTGTGCTTGTGAGTCTTGAGTCGGCAATGGATCATCCTTCTCTTCTTCGTCAACTTGAGGTGCCATGGAGGTGTTGTTGTTGGAACTTGAAGCTCCCCCTTGATCATGGCTCTCCTCAACTTCCGGCTTGATGTCTCCAATGGTCATGTTCTTCATGGCTTCTCGTAGAGGCTCATCATCTATTTCATCATGACCAAAACTCTCCTCCTGGGAGCCATTAGATTCATCAAACTCAACATCACAACTTTCCTCAACTAAATCGGAGGTTTGGTTGAATACTCGATATGCTTTTGAGTTTGATGCATAACCAAGAAATATACCAACAGCACATCTTCTTTCAAACTTACCGAGCCTTTTCTTGCGGTAGATGTAACACTTGCATCCAAAGACTCGAAAGTAGGAGATGTTGGGCTTTCTCCCAATGAGAAGCTCGTACGGGGTCTTTTGAAGTAGTCGATGTAGATAGACCCTATTTGCGGCATGGCACGCCGTGTTGATCGCTTCGGCCCAAAACTTCTCCGACGTGTCATAGTCATCAAGCATTGCTCTTGCAAGAGTGATGAGTGTCTTGTTCTTCCTTTCAACGACACCTTTTTGTTGAGGAGTGTATGTGGCCGAAAACTCATGTTTCACGCCTTCGCGGTCACACCACTCCCCAATGTTGTAGTTCTTGAATTAGGTGTCATTGTCACTCCGGACCTTGATGATGGGAAGTTGAAATTTCCTTTGAGCGCGGTCGGCGAAGGTCTTGAACACTTCCGGAGTTTCACTCTTGTCTCCTAAGAATAGAGTCCAAGCATAGCGAGAATAGTCATCAACAATAACGAGACAATAGAGGTTACCGCCAAGACTTTGATATGTGGACGATCCGAAGAGGTCCATGTGGAGTAGTTCAAGTGGCTTGGAGGTTGACACCATTGTCTTCATTGGGTGGTGTGAAGCAACTTGCTTCCCGGCTTGACAAGCGCTACAAAGCTTGTTCTTCTCAAATGTGACATCCTTCACGCCGGTCACCATCCCAAGCTTGAATTACTTCTTGAGTTTGCTCATCCCTATGTGCGCTATGCGTCGGTTCCATAGCCAACCCAAACTTGTCTTAGTGAAAAGACAAGTGGTCAAGCTAGCATTCTTGTTGGCGAAGTCCACTAGGTAGAGATGTCCATGCCGAAATCCTTTAAAGACTATGTCTTGGCTTGTTTCACTACTCACAACAACATCATTTTTGCTAAATGTGCACGTTAGTCCAAGATCACATAGTTGTTCAAAAGAAAGTAAATTAAAGCTACGTGACATAACGTACAAAACATTAGAAATGGACAAATCATTTGAAATAGCAATTTTACCTAACCCAATTACCTTTCCCTTAGAGTTATCACCAAAGGTGACTTGTTCATGATTGTTGGGGTTTTCTATGATGGTGAACATACCATCATTGCCGGTCATATGTTGGGTGCACCCGCTATCGAGTACCCAATTCTTTCCTCCGGCTTTGTAGTTCACCCTGGTGTTACCTTTCGCCATGAGGCACATGGGCGGTGGATGAAGAGGTGCATCATCATTGTTGGCGATGGAGAGGCCGGCCAAGCTTTCTTCTTCCTCTTCACTCTCTTCATCACTTGTTTCTTCGTCGGTGACCCATTCATTTGCCTCACACATGAACACCTTTTGTGGGCCATTTCTCTTTTTGGGAAGAGCCTTGCCTTCTTTCCCTTGTCATGTTTCTTCTTCCCAAAGGATCTTGGCTTTGGTTTGGCTTCTTCTTCATCATCATCACTTCTTTCAAGCTTGTGATGCTTGCTCTTGTGGTTCTCTCTTCGTTTGTCCGGTCTTGGACAATCATAGGAGATGTGGCCTTGATCACCACAATTGTAGCAAGTCTTGTGATCATCTCTCCTTGGTACAAATGCTCTCTTCTTGGGATCAAATGTGTATCCCTTCTTAGTGATTTTGGAGTTCAAGCGTGAGAACTTCCTCATCATCAATGCAAGCTCATCATCTTCATCTTCGCTTGATGCTTGCTCTTCTTCACTTGTGCTAGGCTCAACCACCTTCTTCTTCTTGTGGCTTGTTTTCTTGGTGGAGGCCTTTAGGGCAATTGTCTTTGAAGATGATTGCTCCATCATCCCAAGTACACACATCTCATGAGTGTGTATTTCTCCAATGAGCTCCGAAACTTCAATGTGGTCAAGTGACTCTTTTTGGAGCATGGAGTTGATGATGTTGTACTTTGGCTTGGGAAGGAGCATGAGGATCTTGCGGTTGATGAGTCCCTTGCCAAGAGAAGCAATGTCAAGAGCATTTATTTCTTCAATAAGCACATTTAAGCGAGAGAACATCTCATTAACATTTTCATGAGGTAGCATCTTAAATTCATCATATTTTGCTTTAAGCATGTGATATTTAAGTTCCTTGACCCTAGAAGAACCCTCATGAATCTCTATTAAGCAAGCCCAAATTTCACAAGCCTTTTCCTTGCTAGCAATCCTAGAAAACACATATTGACTAATGCATTCATAAATAGCATTCCTAGCTTTACCATCCCACTTAATTTGATCACCAACATAATTTTGTTCTCCAAACCCCGCGTGAGTCGCTTCCCATACTTCGGGAGCAATAGCCTCAAGGTAAGCGCGCATGCGTGCTTTCCAATAGGCAAAGTTCTTGCCCTCGAAGATAGGAACCGAACCCCCAAGCTTGGCCATTTTAGCTCTCTAGCGGTGAAGCTAGAATGATCCTATGAGCAACCTTGCTCTGATACCAATTGTAAGGACCGAATGCCCACGAGGGGGGGGGGGTGAATTGGGCTTTATTTGAAAAATTCTAAGCAATGAAACTTAATTTCTAAAGTCCAATTCCCTATGCAAACTATCTATGCATTCTAGTAGATAGAAACTTCACGGAATATAAAATGCATAAAAGTAAGGGAAGGAGAAGGATGCAAACTCCCGGGGAGGCAAGGATTTATCCCGTGGTTCGGCAAGATCATCAAGATCTTCCTACATCCACGTTGGGGAACCCACCAAGGGGTTTTGCCACACCCAAGTCACCGAGACGAGGGATCTTCACTATTCCTCTCCGTTCGCCTCCCTTGGCAAGGTGGAGCTCAAGCCTTGTACAACTTCAACCTTCCGGGCTTCCACACACGCCTTGGCAAGCTCCATATGTCTTCTCACAGTTACAAACACCAAGGGCACCCCCTTGAGGCTCTCACACTATCCTAGAGAGTCCACTCACCCAGAATGGAGGCACACATGCTCTCTCTATAGCTAGTTCTAGTCTAAATCTTGGTGCATAGATGAACGAAATGGTGTGGAAGTGATTGCTCTTGGTCTTGAACACTTGTGGATGTGTTGATGGTGTCTGGTGATCAAGACTAGACAAAATGACAGTATTAGGGGGTATTTATAGCCAGCCTCCCCAAAATAGCCGTTGGAAAAGTAGGCTGATAGAACTTTACTGTGAACACCGGATGATCCGATGTCTCCCCTTTAGTTATCATCGGTCAAGTTACTTTAGCTGACGTCATTATGTCAGATATGACCGTTGTTAGACCAATGTTGATCCTATCTTCTCATCGGATGATCCGGTGGCTCTTCCTCCAGAATTTTCTCAATCTTGATGCTTACTGGAGTAATCGACCGATGTGTTCTTTTGTGTACATCAGATGATCCAGTGAGTTGATTTTGAGGATTGGTCCAGAAATAATTGCTTCTGTTGAATTAGACCGATGTACCACTTCCTACACATCAGATGATCCGGTGTGTACTTCAGTCTTGAGGTCTTCTTCTTCTGTTGACACAACTCGACTGATGTAGTCATTTCACAAAACATTGGATGATCCAGTGTGTTGATCTTGTTTGCTTTGAGTTGTTTTAAGTTGATCTTTTGGAATTTGCTTGAGTGACCTCTTTGACATTTGTTGGGAATGTTCTTCTGATGAATATTGAGTTCCTTGTGTTGTCAATTTTGATGGAATTGCATTGACGTATGAGTTCTTCTTTTAGTCTTCATGAAAATCGATTAACCCCTTAGAATAGTTCGTTGAGGGGTCTCCATTTGTATCCAATGAGCAATAGATGATATGAATAGATAGTTCATTACGTTTGATGTGTTATACGTGAGACCTCGCATCCACAAACTCATTAGTAATATCTAAAGGTTGTCATTAATCACCGAAACCGTACCTCGTGGGGGCCTAGATGCTTTCATCAGGACCAAGTGAATACTGAGGATCGGAAGCGGGAATGCTTCTATCGGGGTTTGAACCCCAAGATGAAGGACAAGCTTGCCTTGTTCAACAGCGGCAGCTTCAACAACATGGTCAATGGCGCTATCATGCAGGAGGACGCTACTAGGGAGCTGTTCTCTGACAAGAAGAAAAGGAGTGCTCCGTAGGGCAGCGGAGAAGGTACTCCTCAGAAATACCGCATGGTGTATCGATCACCATCTGGCCAGAGGTGGCAGCCGCCATCGCGACCACCGATGTTTCGTGGTCGCCCATTCAACAACGCCGGTTTCTGCACACAACAGCAACGAGGGATGATTATGCGTGCACCTCTACCTCCACCGTGTGCATCGTGATTCCATCCTCCACTCCGTACTAGTTAGACCCCGTACACGTGCTATACCTGTGGACGTACGGGGCACTTCGCCAGGGATTGACCGCAGAGCTTAGGATAGTCATCGTACCAGGGGGAAAACCAACCTCGCAACCAGCCCAAGAAGCCAACCACCAGAACCGGCAACGTCCACCACCTCGCCATCGAGGACATTCCAGAAGGCGCACTTGTACTCATGGGTACATTCTCTCTTTTTGGTCATCCCATAGTCATCCTTTTTTACTCCGGTGCTTCACATAATTTTATTGGAAAGGCTTATGTCAATCAATACCAGTTGCCTATCATTTTCACAAAAACCCCATACATGATTTGTTCTCCGGGAGCCAAAGTAGTAGCAGATAAGATGGTCCATAGGGTACCTCTTAATCTGGGTGGGAACATATACCCTATCTCTCTCATTATATTGGAGCATCAGAAACTAGATGTCATTTTAGGGATGGCATGGTTGCAATACAATGGTGCTATCATTGACATCATTCCTCACAGAATATATCTAAATTCTCTGGTCCACTCTCCCAAAATTCTCACTCTTGAGAGTAATATCCACGTGCCTCCAACTGCTGCTAACACCGAGGCCTGTAAACTTGAAGGTATTCCGATAGTATGTGAGTATCCAGACATTTTTCCCGAAGATGTTCCTGGTATGCCACCAAAAAGAGATGTCGAGTTTAAGATTGAACTTGTACCGGGAACAATGTCAATCTCGAGAAGGCCGTATAAGATGGCACCTAAAGAACTGGTAGAACTGAAAGAGCAGCTGAAGAAACTGTTGGACAAGGGTTTCATTCATCCAAGTTCATGACCTTGGGGCTGTTCTGCACTGTTCGTGGAAAAGAAGGATAAATCATTGAGACTATGTGTGGACTATTGTCCACTCAATGCTGTCACATTCAAGAACAAATATCCACTACCCCGTATCGATATTCTGTTCGATCAGTTGGTAGGTGCTCGGGTATTTTCAAAGATGGATCTTCGCTCTGGTTATCATCATATCAGGATTCGACCCGAGTATATATCTAAGACAGCATTCTCGATGAGGTATGGCTTATATGAGTACCTTGTCATGTCCTTCGGATTAACCAACGCACCGGCCCATTTCATGTATCTCCTGAATTCGGTGTTCATGCCGGATATGGACAAGTTTGTCGTGGTCTTCATCGATGACATCCTTGTGTACTCAAAGTCCAAAGAAGAACATGCACAAAATTTGCACATCGTGCTTCAGCAATTGCGGGAGCACAAGTTGTACGCTATGTTCAGCAAATGTGAGTTCTAGATCAACCAAGTGCCATTTCTGGGGCACATCATCTCTACCGAGGGGATTGCAGTTGATCCAAGCAAGATTAAGCATGTACTCAAATGGGACTCTCCCAAGTCTATACATGAAGTTTGAAGTTTCTTGGGTTTAGCTGGATATTACCGGAGCTTCATGCCGAGCTTTTCCAAGATAGCTAAACCAATGACGGAACTTCTGAAGAAAGACAAGAGGTATACCAGGACAAAGGAATGTGAAGACGGTTTCCAAACATTGGTAAAACACCTCACAACAGCACCAGTATTGGCCCAACCAGACACCACAAGATCATTTGATGTTTACTGTGATGCATCTGGAATTGGTCTGGGTTGCGTATTAATGCAAGACAGAAGGGTGATCGCTTATGGATCACGGCAGCTTCGGAACCATGAGCAGCATTTCCCAACTCATGATCTTGAGCTCGCTGTCGTGGTACTAGCTTTAAAGATGTGGAGACACTATCTATGGGGCAACATAGTACATCTCTACACTGATCACAAAAGCTTGAAGTACATCTTCACCGAGAAAGAATTGAATATGCGACAATGAAGATGGTTGGAGTTAATCAAAGACTACGAGATTGAGATCCACTACCATCTTGGAAAAGCAAATGTAGTCGCAAATGCACTAAGTCGCAAGTCCCATATAAATAACCTTTCTATCACCTTGATAGAAGAAGAAGAACCGAGTCTCTACTTGGTTCCGTATGGGGCACTCTACAACCTAGCCCTCATTCCCACCATAAGGGAGGAAATTATAGAGGCTCAGAAGAAGGACAAGGGCATATCCCATATTCGTCAACGAATGAAAAAGGGAGAAATGAAGTGTTTCCGAGGTGACGATGACGATACCATCTGGTTCAAAGACCGCATCGTGGTACCCCGCGATGTGGACCTTCGGAAGAAAATTTTGGACGAGGCTCATTTGTCCAAATATTCTATTCATCTGGGGAGTAACAAATTGTACCAAGATTTGAAGAAGAAATTTTGGTGGACTCGTATGAAGAGGGAAATAGTGAAGTATGTATCCAAATGTGATACATGTCGACGAGTGAAAGCCGACCATTTGAAAGCAGCCAGACAATTGCAACCGTTAAGCATACCTTCCTAGAAATGGGAGGACATCAGCATGGTTTTCATTGTTGGGTTACCTATCATTTTTTGCAAACATGACTCGATTTGGGTGATAGTCGACCGACTCACCAAGTCAACTCACTTTATTCCAATCAATGTCAAGTATGTGGCACGGCAATATGCAGAGCTGTATATTGCCAGGATCTTATGCTTACATGGAGTACCCCGCACTATCATATCAGATCGTGGAACTGTGTTTGTTGCTCGATTTTGGAAACAACTCCATGCATCTCTGGGTACCAAATTGATTTGAAGCTCAGCTTACCACCCACAGACTGATGGTCAAACGGAACGAGTAAACCAAGTACTAGAGGATATGCTCCGCGCTGTGCCATCCACCATGGTAAGAATTGAGACGATCATCTACCATTGGCGGAGTTTTCATACAACAATGGTTACTAGACTAGCATTCAAATGGCACCATATGAAGCTCTTTATTGCTGGAAGTGCCGCACACCGTTGAACTGGTGTGAATCTGGTGAACGAGTAACCTATGGTATAAACTTGGTAAAGGAAGCCGAAGATCGAGTACGAGTTATTCAAGCCAACCTCAAGGCTGCTCAGTCTCACCACAAAAGCTATGCAGACAAACGACGTCGACCGCTTCATTTTGATATCGGGGATCATGTTTACCTTCGGGTATCCCCAATGAAAGGGATTCACCGTTTCGGAGTAAAAGGGAAACTAGCTCCGTGTTTCATCGGACCTTTCGCAATAAGTGAGCAGTGCAGACCTGTAGCCTATCGGCTAGAGCTACCAAAATCGCTTTCAGGGGTCCACAATGTGTTCCACATTTCACAATTGAGAAAATGTCTCAAGGCCCCAACAGAAGTCCGTAGGGAGCATATCAAAGCTCTCCAACTAGATCTTACTTACTCCGAACATCCAACCCAGATAATTGATGAGAAGACTCGTACCACAAGAAACCGCACCTTGCGTTTCTACAAGGTCTTGTGGGGAAACCACACCGCTGATGAAGAAACGTGGGAAAGCAAGGAATATCTTAAAACCAATTATCCGTACTTGTTAACATCATATGTTCATTAGGTCTTTTCTTTTATCATTCCTTTTGTAATCTCGGGACGAGATTCTTTTAAGGGGGGAGGAATGTAAAATCCCACATTTTCCTTCATATGAGGTTCAGTTGTAAATTGGTTGTTAACCCTAATGGAGAACAATTATAGCCATGTTTATGAACTTGATCTCATCAAATCTTTTCTTCTACTCATGTTTAAATTTATTAGCATGAGGAATAAACTTCACCAATGAACTTAGATTAATTCTTTTGACCTCTCTTCAAAAGTTTGGAATTATTTGAAGAAAGATTTCTAGGCCAATTTAATATGCAGTACCAAATAGATATTCAAATTAATTTAAATTGAATATATACTACTATATATTTGGCCCTGTCAAAATTATTCAATTCAGAGGCCATAAATTTTTCTATGGTTTTCTAATATTCCAAATAGACTTCCTGCAAAGTTTCGTAAATTTTTAACTTCATTTGCTATTTTAATTGAGATGCTTAACAAATTCAAACCATGTTTTGAATTCAAATTATGAATTCTATTCAATTAAATTGAACATCAATATTTGAACACACACTCATGTTCAGCATATGTTGCTTGACTTCTTCCCATAGTTTCACACTTTTTGGAATTCAATTGCTATTTAAAACAGTGGCACCATTGAATTCCATCTAAATTCAAATTTGAAATCCAATTGAAACTTACTCCAATTCAAAATCCAATTGCAGAAACAAATTCTAGATATTTATTTGAGCCTCCCCACAAAAATATAGAATTTTTGGACACCATTTGGTAGGAGAATTGAAGTCTGCATAGGAGGGACAGGGATAAGGGTCATGGGACCCACCAGTCAGTGGGACTCACTCGAAGCGGCTCTGCACACCGTTTTTTTGACGTTCCTCCCCTCGACACCGCGCCGCATGCAAAGCCCCACGGAGCTGCTCGCCTGCCTGCTTCATGGCATCCCCCCTACTCCTCCCCGGCCTATAAATACTCTCCCCGGTCGCAGTGGAGACCACCCCGAGCCCTCGCCTCTGTTTTCACTCTTCCGCCACTGCACCGCACCGCTGCCGCCATTCTCGACATGCCGGCCAAACAAGGCAAAGAGTCGCAGTGCTTCCAACAGTAAAAGGTTGATCAGCTAGTTGCTCTTCCTTCCATTCCAATCGCTTGTTTGATTCACTGCTTATACGTGTGGCATTTTGAAGTTCCTCGACGCTCACGGGCGAGATCGCGAAGGGAAGCTTCCTGTTCCACGAGGACAGACCACTCCAAGCCGATTCCATCTTCCTCTTCGAAACAATAAGGTGCGCAAAGGTACCTAGATGCTTCTTGTGAAGTTCCATACACTGTCATGCTTCCTAGATCCTTTATCTCCAGTTTTCCCCAAAACAGTTCATACCGATGTCGATAGATCGCCGTTTAAATTCCGTTTCTATATACGATTAATTGTCAATCCAGTAAGGTATTATCTCCTAGACCTCCATGTGCATCACCTCTCAAAAATTAAGAGAAAGCCATCGTAAAACGAGGTCGGATTTTGAGTTTTCATGGCCGCCGATTGAAAACCCGTACCTCGCTGCCGAGTTCAACTTTGCTGACGATTTCTCCCCAATCTGACCCCCAAATCATCATCCTGGTGTTCCCAGGAACCTTCCCCAGCTTTTCCCGAGTCGATTGAGCCATTCCCAAGCAATTCCGACGAAGACCGACCCCCTAGTTCCGCCGTCGCCGTCGCGCCGCCGTCTCCGGCCACCGCCGGCAAGATTGGACCCCGCCATCGTCTTGAGCAGTCGATTTTAGGATGGAGCGGTCAGACGAGGCCGAGAGAAGGTCGACGCACCAGTTCTGTCGAGGCACCACCATAGTTTCGGCGAGGAGCGTCGCCGCGTCGGGAGGTAGACGAAGACGCGGGCCCCACCGGTCAGCGTAACCCTCTCGCGTGGGATCAGTTGTGGATAGGATCCGGTGTGGCTGCGCGATTAAACCCCGTAACCCCCAGTGTGGCTCCCATCCGATTGGTCGAATTCAAATGAAGTGGAACTAGCCCCCTTTTTTTTGAAATTTCCAATAGGAAATTAAATCCAGATTCAACCCCAACTTAGAAAATCCATAACTTCCAGTAGAATTATCTAAAAATTCCCAAATAAATTTTGTTAGAACCAGCATGAATAATACTGTCCAGTGGTGCACTTGGATTTGTATGAAAATGTAAGACCTATGTGTGCTGAATATATTGGCTTGTAGTGAATATACTTGGCTTTGATGATAAAAGTTTTGAATATCATCAAAACACCTTTTTATCAAGGTCCGACTCTAGCTCCGAGCTACAGCAAGGTCCGACGGTAGGTCCAGCTTGTTTTGGGTAGCTCCGGCTACGTTAGATGCTAGGTCCGGCTTCTTGGTAAGGTCCGACTAGCTTTGGTTAGCTCTGATGAGCTTTATCATTAGCTCCGACATGTCTTTGTTAGCTCCGACATGTCTTTGATAGCTCCGGCATGTATTTGATAGCTCCGACATGTTTTTGCTAAGCTCCGACGTACTTTGTCTAGCTCCGGTTTTGGGTTGACTAGTTTTGACTAGCTTTTGGTAAGCTCCGGTGCTAGGATCTACTAGTTTTGGTAAGCTCCGGCAGGTGCTTCATTGTACTATTTCTGTTAGCTCCAGCTCAAGCTCCGGGTTGCTCTGGCAAGGTCCGGAACTTGACTGTAGTGCTTCTGCTTTTCATTTGCAATGTTTCATACTTGCTTTACATTGTTGGAAAGAATGCTTAGTATTCATTTGCTATGTTTTTGGTGCGTTTTGGATGATATGGATGATATCGTGTTACTGTGTTGTTAGAACATGCTTATGTGAGGTTCTCACGTAAGGTGTTGTGTTCGGAACTAACTTGAGTCAAGTCGAGGACTTGCGCTCGTATGGATTGGTTGTTTATTCATGTGCAGGTGTTGCTTGAGTTCAAGTCATGGCTGGTGATGGGATCCATTGGACTAGTCTCAGGGAGGAGATGAGGTTCCAACAACCAAGTTCGGGAGGAACTGTGGTTGAGCTGATCAGGAGGTCGCGCAGGATGATTGAATCAAGGGCAGTGCATATGAAGGTTACTGAACGTCGAAGGAAGGTGTTCACACGTATGCATGCGGTGCATGATGTGGCAACATGGTTCCGAAGATGGGATAAGGAAGGAAAAATCTGGTCGGAAGGATTGGATCGTACCGGTTGATGACTTTGGCTGCGGCGGAGTCGGTTGTGGCTCGGTATGAAAAGTATCGAGTTGGTTATGTTAGGATTTCGTGTGTGCCACGAATTTGAGTTGTTTAGGAATGTGGGATACGTTCCTAAGGTGTTTGGAAGTCTTAAGATTGCTTCTATCTGCGTATAGAAGAATCTTGAGCAGTTATGGAAAGTTAGGATTCGTGATCTGAGTAGGATTGGAGTCCTAGTTGATATTGGGTTGGCCTAAGGGCTGGTTATATAAACAAGGGAGCCCAGAGCTCGTTGGAGACGACTTTGGAGCTGTTCCTCTTGTGTTCTATTGAATGAAGTTCGTAGTTTAAAGGAACTTTTATGCCTTGTTCGTCCGACTTGTTCCAGACAAGTTTTACTCGTCGAGTTTCTGGACAGCACTACCTTTCATCGGTGGTTTTATCATAACTCGAGTTTTACAGATCCAATTGACGTGATTCTTTTTCGATTGTCTTCACAACTTGATTATCTATCATATGTCAAAATTTCACGGTCTTTGGATTTGTGGTTTCTGATCTACACGAGTTTCTTTGCAGCATTCCAGAACTGTTTTTCTCGGGTAGGAAAGATTGACCATTGTTTGATCTTTTGATCATAACTTGAGTTTTTCTCGTCGGATTTGAGTGATTCTTTTTGTGTTGTCTTCGTGACTTGATTATCACTGATATCTATCACTTTTGTCATGGTGAAACACGTTTAGATTAGTCTCACAAACGATTTCTTTAACAGATCATTTTTCTGCCGAAAGGGTTTGGGGTTTGATTGTTTCCGCTGCGTAAGATTTTTAAATCTACCATTCACCCCCCCTCTGGTAGCTTTTCACGTGCTCTTCGATCCTACAGAAAAGCCACAGAAATGTCTTCAAAATTCAGAAAAACAAAATGCTTAAAGAATTCATTCCTACAGTTCTATTAATTGGAAAATTCCCAATTTTGGTCAGAACCCTATAGTTGATACATGTGATCACCAGTAAAAATTTCAAGTTCTTTGGACTTAAAATACTGGGTTGATATATGTTCCAAATCTTTATGTAGCTATAAATTGAGAAAATTGGAAAATCAATTTCCAGAAATTTACCCAAACATTAAAAATCAGTTTCTTCCTGTAGGAAGCTCAGAAAATTGTGAATTTTTTTCCTAGAACCAGTGAGACCCCCTCTACATGATACAAACCTTGGTAGCCATAATACATCTCCAAAAATTTCAACCAAAATTTAAGGAAGCTTATTGCTTACCATAATTGTTAATAATAACAAACATCCTTTATCATCTCCTGTTCTTTGCAGGAGTCTTCCCCATAATATCTAGTATACACCATAAAAATCCCAAAGTCAATTAAGATAATTATCTTATTGTATCTTAATATACACACCCCACCTTAAGCATATTAGTTATTCACAAAATCATTTATACCTAGTATATGCATATCGTGTAGTAGCTGAAGTCGAGGAGCAGCCGGAAGCCTTGAGGTCCAGCTGCCAGAAACTAACATAAACTCAAACTCGCTTTCAGGCAAGCCCCAGTTTGCATTTAAGAACCTTACAGTATTTTACGTTTTTATTCACCTTACATCTTCAGATGATTGTGCATTACGTTTAAGGTGTTTGACATCGACTTGCATGGCCCACAAATCCTATGGAGTCTTGGGTAGCTCTACGGCCCGTTGAGTAGACACTGCTATGCTTATGCTCATAGGAATTCGGCAGAAGTGGAGTAGTTGGAATCTACTCGCGAGATAGGAATTTATCACATGGGACATTCTAGAATAAGAAAATGGTTTACGAATATGAAATTGAAACCGAGCAGTGGATAGGATGCAGTGAGGCGTGGTCTCACGTGCGTAACCCTGCTTGTGTCGATTGAGGACTATTTCGTGTGAGGTCCTGCTGGACAGGCTTGAATTGTACCGGCGACATAGTGGAGGAATGGGCTCCAGTAAAATTACGTAGCTTGATACTGGTTTGCGAGGCATTCCGTTCCGTTTTATAGGCATGGGTTGAGGGCAGCGAGGTGTTAATCAGCTGGTGAGCACATCAGAGTATGCCCCACACAGTGACATCGTGCTCGTGATGGATCGACTGGTTCGACATTCGAGTGTTTAGTGAAAGGTGGCCATATACGACAAGTACTGAACTGTTATGTAGGTACTGCTGAAAGTACTCGTTGGCATTTCCGAAAGTGCGTATGTGTCGTGTTGTTCCGGGTATGTCCTGAATGCAATCACCGTCCCTCGCGGTAATAGAGTACCACTTGTTCACTGTACCGGGACGTAGTAAATACTAAAGAAGTCAGATGAATATGATGTATTGGTTACAAATTGCTTGAACAACCTTGTTTGGCTTAGAGATAGTACAATTAAAAGTTTACAGTTTCCCCATATTTTAGCTGTAATAGCATTATGTGCCTTGTGCACGTCATATCATCGGCAAAGCGTTTCTTGTTTGATTCTGGAGTCTATGATGTGTCGTGCCTGAGGAATGTCAGGTGCTGAAGAAAACATGACTGTAAAGATCCACTTATAGGCGAGTCCTTATGCTTTACTTACCTATGTTTAGTACTCATCCTTACATCTGTCTAGTGAGATGGATAAGTCTTGCTGAGCCTTATGCTCACGTTTGTAGTTAACGAGTTTTTGCAGATTATATGACAGATGACGGGTTTAATGACGAGGCTGCACCCCTCCAGGGTTTACAGCCGAGTGGGAACCCTGCACGCCGCCGTGAATTTCGTGTTGCTAGTGCAAAGTATCCAGGGCATGGATGACTTTGCTTTTGCATAGCTAGTGCTGAGAGCGTAGCTATGATGTATAGTTCTCTTTCCTTTCGCTAGTACTTTTAAAACTTTCGCTGTGCTTGTCAATAAAGACTTGGTATTGTAAATTTGTTCTCGTTCTATTCTTGTATACTGTTGGGTGTTGCATCACACGAGACCACCCAATGAGATCCTTGGCGGTCGGGATTCCGGTCCCCACACCTTCAGGTAATCAAAATCTCCTATTTCAAAGGCTAATTTCCTTCTCCTATTGTCCGCATAGCCTTTTTGTCTTGATTGGGCAGCCCTCATGTTTTCAAGAATTATTTGGACTTGCTTTTCGGCTTGTTGCAACACATCCCGACCAAATACTTGAGTTTCTCCTGCCTCTTTGTACAACTAGGATGAATTGAGTATGGTGAGTCATGTGCCTCTTTTATTATTGTCTCCCGAATATGCTTCACATTAGGCACAACAATTCTCTTACCAAGCCATAGGGTACCATGTTCACCCTCATCAAATCTGAATTCTCTCCCTTCTTGGGTCCTTTCCTTGCTTTCCTGGATTTCTTCATCCTTTGTTTGGCCTTCTCGAATTTCTTGCTCTATGGTTGGGTTTATCTCCATCATCTCCATCTCATTTACAAACCCGAGGTTCAACCATTCAAACTCCTTACATAACTCGGATGGTAACTCTCGAACTGTGAGTTGATGACTTACTCCTTTTCTACTCAAAGCATCGGCCACTACATTGGCTTTTCCTGGGTGATAGTTGATCCCCAAATCATAATCTTTGATGAGCTCCAACCATCTCCGTTGCCTCAAATTCAGATCCGTTTGTGTGAAAATATACTTCAAACTCTTATGATCCATATAAATTTCACACCTATGTCCAAGGATATAGTGTCTCCAAATCTTCAACGCATGTACCACGGCTGCATGTTCTAAATAATGTGTTGGGTAATTCTGCTCATGTTTCTTCAATTGTCTTGATGCATAGGTGACCACTTGACCTTCTTGCATCAATACACATCCAAGTCCTTGTCCGATGCGTCGCAATAAATATCAAAACTCTTGCTCACATCCGGCAATACCAAAACTGAGGCTGTTGTCAACCTCTTTTTTCAACTCCTCAAAACTATTTTTACAAGCTTGAGTCCATTGGAAAGTCTTTCCTTTCATTAGCAATTATGTCATTGGGTTGGCTATCTTGGAAAAGTCCTTGATGAATCGACGGTAATATCCAGCCATTCCATGAAAACTCCTTATTTCCTTTACGTTTTGCGGTGGTTCCCACTTCACCACGTCCCTCACTTTACCGGGGTCAACTGATACTCCACCTTCTGAGATTATATGACCCAAAAACGACACCTCTCTCAACCAAAACTAACACTTGTTGAACTTGGCATACAATTGATGCTCCCTCAATTTTTGTAGCGTAAGCCTCAAGTGTTCCTCATGTTCCTTCTCATCCTTCGAGTAGATCATAATGTCATCAATAAACACCACAATGAACTTATCCAAGTACTCCATGAAGACCTTATTCATGAGGTACATAAAGTAGGCAGGCGCATTTGTCAATCCAAAGGACATCACGGTGTACTCATAATATCCATACCGCGTCCTAAAAGCTGTCTTGGGTATGTCTGATGGTCTAATCTTCATTTGAAAATATCTCGACCTCAAATCAGTCTTAGAGAAGACACAAGCACCCTTCATCCGATCAAACAAGTCTTCTATGCATGGCAAGGTGTACTTGTTCTTGATTGTTACCTCGTTGAGAGCTTGGTAATCTACGCACATCCTTTGGGTTCCATCCTTCTTGTACACAAATAGCACGGGCGCTCCCCAAGGTGAAGAGCTTGGGCCAATAAAGCCTTTCTCTAGTTGCTCTTGAATTTGTTTCTTGAGCTCCGCAAATTCCATAGGAGGCATCCTATACGGTCTCTTAGCTATAGGTGCAGCTCTAGATATTAAATCAATAAAAAACTCAATGTCTCGATCAAGTGGCATACCTAGCAACTCGCCCAGAAAACATCCAAGAATTCACACACCACCGGGATTTTCTCAATTGCAGCACCGTCCATATGATTCAGCTCCAATTGTTTCAGTGCGGTTTGAGATGCTTCAAACTCTATGATGATCACTTCCTCATTAGTCAACTTCACCGTATTCGGACACACTCAATAACTCCATTGTGCTTCCTCAACCAGTCCATACCAAGTATAATGTCCAATCCTTGTGAATCTAAAACAATGAGCTTAGCAGAGAAGTCTACCCCCTTATTTTAAGGCTTACTTTTGGACATACTATATTTGTCCTCATCTCTCCTCCAGGAGACTTAACCAATAGAGTAAACTTCATATGAGAGATAGGAAAACTATACTTTGCAACATACTTCGATGCAATGAATGAATGCGATGCTCCAGAATCAAACAACATAGTCGCGGGGTTGGAGTTGGTGAGAAACATACCAATGACCATGCCATCCGCTTGTTGATCATCCTCCGTATAGATATGGTTCACGTTGCCACGAACAAAATTCTGCTATCCACGATTCCCTTGTGGCTGTCCTCCATTGGGTCTTGGGTTTTGCCTCGGTGCATTGCTTCCTTGACCAAGACCTGACTTAGGACATTGATGTGCAAAGTGTCCAGCTTCTCCACAAGTATAGCACTTCTTAACTCCACCAGAATTGTTGGGGCGAGCTTGATTATGGACATTTGCACCAGGAAAATTAGCATGAGGTGCATAAGGCATTGGAGGCCTAGGTGCTTGCATGACAGGGTGCTGCTGCACAAACTGAGATGGGAGCGGTGGAAATCTAGGGCGTTAAGCAGGAATAGAAGAGCTATAATTAGGCGCATTGGGCAGTGCAAAGCGAGGGTGCACATTACTTCCTTGTTGTTGTCCTTGGTATGGCGCCTTCCTCTTGTTGTCTTGCTCCATCTCACGGACCTTGTTCTCAACCACAATTGCTTTGTCCACCAGTTTCTGAAAATTGGCATAATCACAGTTGAGCAATTGCACTTGAATCTCATTATTCAAGTCCCTCATGAACAAATATTGCTTTCGGCTGTCCTGGCTCACATTCTCAGGCGCATACCTGAAGATTTGAGTGAATTTGTTGAGATATTCACTCACACTTGATTTTCCTAGCCTTAAGTTCTCAAATTCTTGCCTCTTCAGAATCATAACACCTTTCGGCACATAATGAGAATGGAAGCTCTCTTTGAATACGACCCAAGTAATCCTCTTTTGGTTCTCATGAGCATTGCAATAGGAATCCCACCAATCCGCAGCTGCTCCAACTAGTTGATGAGAAGAAAATAGGACCTTCTCTCGGTCAATGAATTGGACAATAGCAAGTTTCTTCTCCACGGACTTGAGCTAATCATCAGCATCCATAGGGTCGGCAGCTTGAGCAAAGGTTGGCGGGGGTGGCGGTGGAGGCATGTGGGGATGATTGTTGATGTTACCAGTCTGCAGCTGTCCTATAGTTTGTATCATGGTCTACATGAGCTTGTTTTGCATAGCCAATAGCTGCCCAATGTTGATAGCTCCCTGAGTAGATCCTTGTCCAATGTTGTTCTGAAGCACTCCATTGTTATCCTCCTCATCATTGCCATCCCTCTAGTTGCGAGTCCTCACCATCTGAAGAAAAGAAATAGGTAAGAATTAGAAAACCGTTCCCAACTATATGCATCAAGGGATATGAAACTAGGCAACTAACTAGCCTACATGGACATGGCAATGCTAAAGCATCCCAAAATCCTCTATTAAGCACACAAGCAAGCAATATATAGCAATAGCACACCAAACAAAAGACATCGGTTCCTGAGTGCTCCTATGTGCTCTAAAGTGTCCATTCTATCTAGGATGCATCCTACGGTCAACCTGTGGCTCTGACACCAATATGTGACACCCGGTTTCGAAAATGAACCAAGTGAACGCAGATGTGTGCCCAGGATGTTTAACACACATACACGAGTGCATTCACAAAAGAGTATACAGAAAATTACCACAAAACAAGATTAGTTAACCAAATTTTATTAAACAAACCATATTATCCTCGAATACATACTCTAATGAATATTAATGACAAGTTCAACTAATGCAGCGGAAATAACTAAATAAGCAACCTAAACAGCTAGGCAGCATAAGCAAAAGGGTATAGCGCAGCTCCAAAGCACCACAGGCAAGCTGACAGTGGACACGGCCTAGAACTCCGCATTATCGCCATTAAACTCCCAATCCTGACTTTCAACTGTTGGGGGGATTGCAAGAGTGAGTACATGTCGTACTCAGCAAGTGTGGAATGTATGACATGTGGATGATTCAAATGAAGACAATAATAATGGTTGAGTGCTGAAAAGTACATTAAAACATTTGAATAGCAATATAGTACATGTATGTGAAGTAAACCCATCATAAACCATAATTAAAATCATAGTACCAGTCCATATTCCATGTCCATCATCATATGCAAATATCCATATTCAATACCAGAATTCAATTCATAACCATCCATAACCTTAATACCAACCATAACCATAATACCATCCCAAAAACCATAACAATACCAAGTTTTCTCTAATCATGTGAGGGTCCAGGTTGCTCATAACCGGGAGCACGGCTATCATGATAGTTTTAGACACACTCTGCAGAGGTTGTACCGCTTTACCCAAGTGTTTGTGATTTCATCACCTTTCAATGACTATATAATCTCAATTATGCTGTCTCACACTTCCGTAGGTGTGTGGCCAAGAGATCACAAAATAGCCTCTACAAAGGGATTACTAGCCTACTTAGACCCCACTGAGGTTTCACCGGTGGCGATGTCTCCCACAGAGCACATCTTCAACCAAGGGCCCCCTCTTGAGCCATTCGGATCCTAGGGTAGTCCCTCCAATCATTAACAAACCCAATCTGACTACCCCTTCCCCGAGCATCCATAATGGTCCAAACAGCACTAGCAAAGCCCTAATTAGTCAGCTACACCGCACACATACTTGGCCTCATGGTGGCACTGTAAATCCTGGATGGTCGCTCCACGAACCAGTCCTTAGATCTAAAGCAAGCAAAACCGCCATAACATCCAACCCATCCACATACCAGGCTTGCTTAGATCACCCATTACCATATCATAATAACCAGATCATGTTAACCGTAATCTCATCCATGCATAATTAATTTAAGTGGTATAGTTGTTTTCCCATCCCAGTTGATTAAGCGAAGCAAAAGGTAAAAAGCCCTTCCCGACTCTCTACTATCTATTCTAGGTGACAAGGGTGGTTAAACAAAGCTAGTAAACTTCCTATCATAGGATTCCCATCAAATTGACACAAGCATGTAGTTTTGCAAGGAAAACATATTTTAAAAACATGATCAATATGCTTCAAGGACACTTGCCTTGCTCTTGCTGTTGATTAAGGTCAAAGCCTTAAAACTCTTGGTGCTGTAGATCCTCCGCGGCACTCTCTAGCACAAATCCGTCTAATCCGCACAATGAACATACAAGACAAGAAACACAATCAAAGAGTGCACAAATATTACTAAATATGACATGACATGCATGATTGATGCAAATGCAATGTGAAACTTGTTAATAGATTGCTTTTAATGATCACTAACTAGTTCTAATAGATTTTAAAAAGTGCATACAGGTTTGGAGTTGATTAGATCAAATTTGGGAATCAATTCAATACAATTTAGTCAGCAAAATCGGACTAGTCTGCAGAAGGTCGGACTAGTCCACACTTCGGAGAACTAGCGAACTAGGGTTTTCTAGATCGACGTGAATTTGGAGATTAGGGGTTGAATTCACGTAAGGAAAAGATATTAAAAGGTATACCAGGTGTTTATTACTCCAATGAATCAAGAAACATGGAGATGGGGATGAACTTGGAGATGAATTGGTGATCAAGAATGAAAACTTGGTGGAGATCTTGATCTTCTTTCGTTTCCTCCTCTTCTTCTTCTTGCTTGGGATCTTTTCCTCCCTCCTTGGTGGTGGATCTCCACGAACTAAGGTTTGGGTGGGGTGGAAAGGTGACAAATAGATGTCAAGAAAAGTGGTGGGGTTGTTTATATAGAGGTGGAGGCTAGGGTTAGATGGATTTGGAGTTTGGGATGAGTAGAGGCCGGTCTAGAGTCCCACATGGGCTCTAAAAGAGTTAGGCACGACGTTCCTAGGCCCACTTAAGGTGAAACCCAAGAAACAAGTCGTAAAAAAAAGATCAACTCGGAGTCGCGAAATATCGGACAAGTCCGGAAAGGACCGGACTAGTCTGAAGTTGTCTAGAGAGAAAATCGGACAAGTCTGGCCAAAAATCGGACAAGTCTGACTTTAGTCAGAGAGGATAACTGACAAGTCCGCTGGAACACTGGACTAGTCCGGAAAGTCCAGGGACTTAGCAAATTTTCAAGGATTCTTGGAATATCGGACTAGTCCGCACAAAAATTGGACAAGTACGAAAGTTTCCAGAGGCAAAATCGGACTAGTCCGCAGCAAAAACGGACAAGTCTGTTTTTAGTCAGAGAGAAATCGGACTAGTCCTCACTAAAATCGGACTAGTCCACAGTTTTTAGCATTTTAAGTGTGGGTTTGCTCCAAATCAATTTTAAACTCGTTCCTCTTGATGTGGATCAATGTTAAACATGTATATGAGTGTATGCAAGGCATGATGCATGAAAATGAGGGTGTTACAACCTCATAAGGTCCTCCCTGGCTTGGAGGCACTCGCCCTCAGCACGTAGCTTCTCACACGCTAGAGCCAGACCCCCCCGCGCCAGGTGGAGGTTGGATTGCACCAGGTTGATGCTGGACTGCATCAACTCCAAGATGTCGGAAAGGTGTTCTGGCTGCGCCGAAGTTATGGAAGGCCGCCCGATGATCATATTGGGGACCTCATACTCCCATGGCGGTGAAGGCGAGACCACCAGTACCCGGGACCTCGTCCTCGGGGACTCGGCGACAGCACCACTATCACCCAAGGAGCCACCTGACGAATCAAAAGCTGTGGAGGTCAGGCCCTCAGCCGCTGAGCCCACTCTGACATTCCCTTTGGCGCAACGACCAGAGGTGCCTCTGGCACGGGAGCTGGAGATGCTTCACTACCCACATGGGGTATGGACGCCGGAGCAGCGCTCTCCTATACAATCTTGGCGGTCTGCTCCGCCGGTACAACTGTAGCCTCTTGGGCGGACTTCGCAGCACTCCGAGACACTACCCCTCGCTGATGTAGCCTTGCAAGTCAAAATTAGAATCTGCCCAATCTAGAAGAATGGGTGAGATAATGAAGACAATGTTGGTAAGAATGCCTTACCGACATCCCAGGAAGATCCACCGGCCTCGACCTTCAGTGGCCCTGAAGCTGCGGGCCCTGTCGACGTTGTGGCAGGCGAGGTCGTTCTTGCCAGGCCTCCACCAAAATCACCAGCAATGCCACCACCCTCTATTGGTGTATCTTCACCGACTACAATGGTGCCACTCCTGGAGCCTCCTCCCAAGCTGCCACCAACGTCGGCCAGAGGCCTCTTGACCTGCAGCTCCGTAGGCGTAACGCTCTCGGAGACCTAGTGGCGCCTGGGACTACACTGGTGGTGATGATGCTGGACGGTGTGCCGGCCGCAGACAATGGCAAAGCCAAAGCTTGACGGACTAGGCCTCTCCCAAAGAATCGCCGACACCTGATGCTGAGGAGGGGAGCACCGGGGGATGTCGACTTGGAGCGAGGACCGCCTGCAATGGTGCCCTCGGCAGCGACTAAGGGCATTTCTCCTTCACAACCTCAATCACCGAAACTTCCCCTTCCCGGTGTCGGGGACCGATGCTTTCCCCTTCCCTATGTCAGGGACCGGCAACTTGCCCTTCCCTCTGTCGAAGGACGCATCCACCCTTGACGCAACAGAGCATGGGGCAGGTGTAGTCTCTTGTGGTGGGTCGACGATGGCCAATCCATGATCCACATCGCCGACCTGCCGCGGCGCAAGAACGTGTGTGTCCAGGTTCGACATCTGCCTCAGGATGTTCATCCAAAGGATTCATTCCGAGCAAAGTGGCAGATGGGGCACGGAAGGTTGAAGACGTCAGAGATCAGCAGGCCATCACACGCCTTGGCCATTACGTAGAGCACCTCCTGCGGGGTCATCTTCGTGTCACAACCCCGCACCAGCCCTGTGCCATCCTATGGCCCAAAGTAAAGCCATGTAGGGCGGCTACGATGCTAGAGGGGGGCCAGGCGTCGACGCACAAAGTCTGCCATCACCATCAGCTCCGATAGACCATGATCCACCAAGAATCAGATCCTCTCCATCATCGGGGTGTATGCCTGCTTCAACTCCAGGTGCTCTTGCCAGGTCTTCTTCTTGAGTACCGGCCAGTCGGTGGGTAGGACCATGCGGTCATGGGCATCGACCTGTACAATCACCCAGTCGCTCCTCCAGTCGGCCCACTTCGCTGTGGGGAGCGGGGTGATGTACATGAAGGGGTTGTTGGCCCAATGCTGGAAGTAGTAGCGTCGAGGAAGCTTGTCTTGTTATTATTCCCAGTCTGACTCGGCACGATGAACTATCGAAACACCGGCATGGATGGGTGCACCCCAACAAACATCTCGCAAAAGTGCAAGAACACTGCCGCCACTACCAGAGAGTTCAGTGACAAGTGGTGAAGCTGGAGCCCGAGGACCTCCAGGAGCGTCACCAAGAAGGAGGAAATGGAAGGAAGGAACCCAGAGTACGCATACGCCTTGAAGAAGACGACCTCCCTCTCCCCCAACTCGAGAGGCAGGGTGTCGAGATGGATCAGATCCCACCATTCCTCGTCCTCCCAGCTGAATAGCCGCCTCACACACACTACGTCCTCCATGCGAGAAGGAGGCAAGGCTGAGTCCATTGGAGCAGGAATCAAAAACCTCAAAGGTGGGGAGAGAGTGAGTGATCATGGAGGAAGATGAATGCTCGAACGTTGGGTTGTGCGTAAGGAGAAACCACCTTTGCCCACAAAGGTTTCCTTTTAACATTCTGTTAGGCATTTGAGCGCACCGAACAAATCTCTTGGGGCCAAAACCCGCCGCTCAACCCATAGCGTCCCTGACAGCAAGGCCCCGTGTGACACCTGGTTCCAAAAATGAACCAAGTGCGTTATATGTGTGCCTAGGATGTTTAACACACAGGCACAAGTGATTCAGAAATGATAAAAATATAATTACCACAACTCAAATTATTAAATAAGTACTTTTATTACAATATTCGAATAATCCTCAAATACAACTCTAATGATCATTATTAATAGTTCTGAACTAATGCGGCAGAAATAATCTAATTAAGCAAACGAAGCAAAATAAGCATAAGGGTAGCACAGCTCCAAGCAACAACACAGACAAAGCGGACGGCGGCATACAACCTAGAACTCCTCATTAACGTCGTGATACTCCCAATCCTTATCCGCAACTGTTGGTGGGGGCATTGCAACGTTGAGTACATGTCGTACTCAGCAAGTGTAGGAAAGTATGACATGTAGCTTAAACAAAGGCTAATTGCATAAAGGTACGTCCAAAACATGTACAAAGCATTATACTATCTCTATGTGAAGTAATCCCATCATATTCCAAATAATTAACATAATACAAAACCATAACTAATTATCCATCCTTATTCCAGATTATTACCATCATCATCATCATCATCCATGTCCATTTATCATAACTCAAACCATAACCATAACCAACCACATTCAACCATCCCAAATTCCAAGTTCCCTCTAATCATGTAGGTCATCCAGATGCTCTTAACCAGGAGCACGGCTATCATGATAGTTTTTAACATTCTGTAGAGATTTTACCACTTTACCCACATTTTCATGATTTCATCACCTTTCGGTGACTAGAACCTCTATTATGATGTCGCACACTTCCGTTGGGCTGTGGCCATGAGATCACAAAAGAGCCTTTACAAATGAACTACTAGCAAGTACAGACTCATGAGGTTTCATCGATAGCGATGCCTTCGACTGAGCGCATCTTCAACCAAGGGCCCCCTCTTGTGCCATTCGGATCCCAGGGAGTCCAGCAAAAAATCCAAACCCAATCCGACTCCCCTTCCCTGGTGTGCCAAATGATCCACGCAATAATAGCAAAACCTTAATTAATCAGCTACACCGCAACCATACTTGGCCTCGTTGTGGCACTGTAGTCCTGGATTATTCTAGCATGAACCGGTCCTTAGATCCAAGGCAAGCAAACCACCATAACATCCAACCCACCCACATACCACGCTTGCTTCATCACCTATTACCATGTTACCAATATACATTATCCATAATCTCAATAATTCATAATTAAGTAACTTGGTTGTTTTTCCCATCCCAATTAATTTGAGCGAAGGCAAAAAGATAAAAATCCCTTTTTACTCAACGTGCAACGAACATACAAAACAATAATTACAATCAATAGATGCTCATATGTTACTCAATATGACATGTCATGCATGATTAATGAAAATGCAAAGTGAAACTTGTTAATGAGTTACTTTTAATGTTTACTAATCAATTATAGTGGTTCTTAACAAGTTTATATAGTTTTCAAGTTAATTTATATCAATTTGGAATTAATTCATCATTAAACGAATCTAGAGGCTGGACAAGTCCACTAGGGGCGGGACTAGTCCGCCCTAGGCAGAACCAGCGTGTTAGAGTCTGGTTCAGGCGATTCCCCTGTTACTACCGTTGGCAGCCCGCGGAGTTTCTTAGTTCGGTTATGGCGCGTGGAGATTCAGAACATGATGGTGACTTGACACGAGGATTTACGTGGTTCGGGCAGCCTGAGCGTAATACCCTACTCCACGGGTGTGTTGTTGTTGTTGTATTGAGTGTATGAGAGCACGAGCCAAAGAGAGCCCCTTGAGCACATGTGTCCGCCTCTAGAGCCTCTGACCAGTCTCTATCCCCATCTGAGCACCGAGTCCCCCCGCGTATCGCTCGACCAATCCTTTTATAGTACAAGGGCTGACCGTTACATCGTTAGCCTAGCCCGACATGTGGCCCTGGCCGTTACAGATGCCTAATACACAGTTTAATGTACTTAATTCCCCTTAATAGCGTGGTAACGCGCCTTAAAGGTGGCGTTACTAGTAATAAGGGTCCTCTAATCATGTGTCATTAAGATAGTATTAATGACACATAATTAGGTCTTGAAGCCTTAAATGTCCCTTGAAGGTCCGAGCCGTTGAAGGTCCACCAATATGACCGTTGAGGTTGAAGGTCCGGCGGTTGGACGCGTGGCAGCTTTGGAGCTTACCGTCTTGGACGAGTAGATCTGGTTCTATGGTACACGTGTCGGTACCAGAGCTTCCCTCTGTCAGGGGTTAGGTCTGGGGGTGCCACACAGGTATCTAGTCCGGAGCATTCCCATGTAGGTATTGTAGCTCTAGTTTTATGATACACGTGGCAGCACTGGGACTAACCATATGAGGGAGGTAGGTCCGGTTACGAGCAACATGTGGGGCCTTCGGAGGTCTTCAACTTCGATAGGTGGTGTTCCTTTGCATTCTTTGCAGTTCTCAGGGGTATCCGGTATGTAGGGTACCAACAGTGGCCCCCTGGCCGACCTTTGGGAGAGACCCTCTGGATTAATCGTTCTGCCATAGGTGGGTCCATCTTTCGATTTTTGCACTGTGTCTTCAAGGGTTTTTGGATGTACCGTTGAGGTGATAGTTCATAGTTAAACCATCGCCGCGTGGCATCTTCTGGATGTGGCAGGTGAGATTTGCGCGTGCGGATCTCACGCAATTGAAGGTTGTCGGTTCCCAATACGAAAATCGTATTGGTTCCGCGTGCCCTGTTAGTACGCCTCCCTTGGGTTTCCCGCCTCTCATCATGACAACTGTTCACCTGGGGTAAGGGCCTCAACTTGATCTTCTGGGTGGCCCCGGGCCCCTTTGTCATTGGCAGGGTGTATGTTTTTGAAATGTATCCTTGGCCTTTTTTGCGGTTTCCATCCAAGCGTTGCGGAGGCTTACTTAAGAGGGAAAGCACGCATGGTTTGGGGATTTCTTATGCTTTCATTTGAATTTGCGCTCGAATCCTCCAAACCATCACTTGCTTTTTCTCTCTCGCCCGCCGTGCTACGATGGAGTTGGGACTCCGCAAGAGCCGTCTCACAAGCGATGACGATCTGAAGAAGGACCGGACCTACATTGGGTTGCCCAGCGACTCCTTCAACCACCTGGTCCGCGTCAGTGAGCTCCCGTTCAAGAAGAAGCGCGACGGCGACATGGTGTACTTCTCTGCGTACGCCATGGTGGGGCTGATCCCACCATCCTCAACTTTCCTCTTGATATTGTTAGACTTC
Organism: Tuctoria greenei; assembly: GCA_036927565.1. Classification (NCBI taxonomy): domain Eukaryota; kingdom Viridiplantae; phylum Streptophyta; class Magnoliopsida; order Poales; family Poaceae; genus Tuctoria; species Tuctoria greenei. Next base: position 126,437,146 of record JAYESD010000006.1, read on the forward strand.
TATGGTCTACAGTTGTACCACCTTGGCCCCCATTTTATTCTTCTTATGTGAACATTCGTCCACTTCTGTGAGATGTGGGCGGGTATTCCCTCCTGCGTTGAGCTTTTCCGTACCTTCTTCACCATCCACACCACTGGCAAGAGATCCGAGTATCTTGGCTTCTACTATTTTGTGAAGCGCAAGAAATGCCCCTACAAGTACTTGAGGTCATTTCCTTCCGGCAAGTGGGACGATTGGAATAAGGATTGGATTGTCGTCACGGCAGAGAAGCATGAGAAGTTGGAGCTGCCTGAAGGTCTTCCCAGTGTTGACACTGGCGCATGGAGTGTGGTTCCGGTGTTGTCAGAGGCCTTCAACCCAGCCTTGACCAGGATCCGCAAGTGTGTGGAAGGAGGTGTGACCACCCAGATGGTCTTCTGCAACTTCCTGGTCAACAGGTGGGATCTGCTAAAGAAGTGGGAGAAGCTCGCCTGGACTCTCAACAACGTGATGGATGATGACCGGATTGAAACTGGTTTGAAGTCCTATTTTGACGGAGCTTCTTTGGAGCTTCATCTCAAGAAGTTCCAGCATGGCATTGACGTCGAGGGTGATGACATAACTCCGCTGGCAGTATTCCTCCCTCTGGACATGGAGGCGGATTCAACCGGGAGCTCCGAGGGAGCATGCCGGTGCTTGACGACCTCGGTGAGGTCAAGAGGCGTCTGACCACCAGATTGGTGATCCCCGCAGCTTCCGAGGGTGGCCCTGCTTCCGTCCCAAGACAAAGAGTGAAGTCATAGGCAAGGGAAAAGAGTTGGTCGAGCCCTCCATCCGAAAGAGGAAGTTGAAGCACTCTGACGGGAGGCCCGTCAGACCTGCTCTTTCCACAACAGCTCCTTCTCCCCAGCAGGGGAGGTCTTCAGTGGCAACAGCAACTCCAGCATCGACGTCTCCCCGGAACGTCAGCTCCGACCAGGTGACTCCGGCGCTGGGGCCAGCTAAGGGCTTTAGGTCTGAGGGTCCTTCCCAGTCGAAGGAGGCCCAAACCAAGACATTGCTGACAGCGATAGCAAGCTCCGAAGAGCCTTTCGGAGTTACTACCGTAGTTGCGACTGGGTCGGGCTCTGAGCGTTCGGCAAAGAGGTTCCGCGCTAGCTGGAGCGAAAGCCTTTCAAGGTAAATTTGCTTTTTTACCTCAGTTGGTTATTTTTGTAGTAACCATATTTTGAGTTTCTTTTTCCTTCATCCACAGGGTATCCAAAAAAGGGGTTGAAGCTCCAGTTCCTGCGACAGCAGCTGATGCTGTACAGGCGGAGGCCCCGGCTCCAATTCCAGCACCGCCCCAGGTGGTGGCTAAGGTCACGGCAGCTCCTGTGTCGACTGTCGTGGTTCTTGACCTCGACTCATCTCCTGAATCTCCTGTTGTAGCGCTGAACCACGGGAATGAAGATGTACCAGCGGCACCAGCTCCGGAGGTTGAAGCTCCGATTTTGGATGCTGTGATGATGGATGCTTCGGCCTCGGAGCCAGAGGTAGCTGCAGTTCTGGCCTTTGAGCTGGATGTTACTGAAGCCCCGCTTGCGGAGCCTGTAGTTTATGATGTTCCGGTGCCTGAGCCGGTTGACATGGAGGTGCTAGCACCCGAACCGGTGTAGGTTGAAGTGTCGGTGCCTGAACCGGTAGGCACCATTGAGGTCGAAGCACCGGTGCCTAGACCAGCAGTGGAGGAAGCAGCAGCATCGAGGGCGGAGATGGCCTCAGCTCCGGCTAGATCTTCACTGCCTACCCCGGAGGTGGTAGTTCTTGAGGTACCCATCCCTGAGCCAGGGTGCCAAGACGAAGCGGCCGGTCCCTTGCCTAAGGGGCCAGTTGATGATGACCTGGCGGCGGGACCTTCGGACCTGACCCCAGAGGTAGGAACTCCCGTGGTAGGACCTTCCTCGGCGATGACTGAAGCACTCACGAAGGGCGGCCCCAGTGCCGCGGAAGCTCAGGGGACCGCTCTTGTAGAGTGGGACCCAATTTTTGTTCTGGTGGACCCGCTGGAGTCAGCAGAGAGGACCCCGACAGGTACGGAGCCAATCCCCCTGTTGTTATCCATCTACAATGCTTGATCTATCCTTCGTCAGGTCCAGCTTGCATTTTATCATGACAGCAAGGCCCTCGAGTAGGAGCGCCAAGCTCTTAGGAGGTGGCGCAACTGACTCCAATTCGAGACCAAGCTGGCGCAAACATATCTGGCTGACGACCAGGAGTGGGTCAAGAGGGAGAAGGCCCGGATGGAGTACTGGGGCCAGTTGCTGGATGAGAGGGAAAGCATGGTGTGATCCCTTGACAATCAGTCCCGGGCTATATATGAACAAGCCCTGGCTGGTAATGGGGCGGCGAATGATCACCAGAAGAGCCTCAATACGATCCACGAAGGTATTGTAGAGCGCTCGGAGGGCCTCGACGAGCGAGAGAAAAAGCTCGAAGAGGAAGAGCAAAAACTCCTGGAGCTGAGAGGTGACCTCGTGAAGAGAGAGGAGGAGCTCGCCCAAAGGCTGGCTCTGAGTGACAAGAGCCTTGTAGAGCGCACTAAAAAGCTGGAGGAGCTCTACAAGAGAGAGGAGGAGAAGGCCTGACAGTGGGGACATGACCTTACCAAATGGGAGGCCGAAGTCACTGCCAAGGAGAAGAAGGTGCGAGGCTAGGAGAAAGACCTGGTTGACCGCCGGAATCGGATCCACGTCCGGGAGAAGGAGCTTGCTGACCTTTAAAAGCAAGTTGCTGAAAGGATTCAGCAGCATGCCAAGGAGGTTGAGCGCCTTGCACGGGAGGGTTTGGAGCTTGCGGCAGCCAAGAGGTCCTTGGAGGAGATTCGAGGCTCAAGGGCTGCGGAGTCTCAACAAGTATGGGACTTCGTGGGCAAAGCCGATGTCGCGATGGCACCGCTGGGCTTTAGCCCCGTGCGTCCAGACAATCCGGAGCCAGAGCTGGACCATGTGTTGGGGGCGCTGAGCTTGGTTGGCAACAAACTCGGCACGATGGGTGATGTCATCACAGATCAGTTGAAAACTGAAGGAAAATCCCTTGCACAGAACGTCGTAGAATACATGCTGCTGTGCTACACAAGCCGGGATCCTCATTTCCCACTAAACCCGGTGCTTGAAGGTCCCATCGACGGAGAGGGAGATGCCACCAAGACCAGCATGTTGGAGGTTGCCCAGAAGGTCGCCTCGTTCTTCCATAGAACTTAAGACTTTCTCCTTTTAGCTCCCACTTATATCTTCTCTTCTTTTCTCCAATTTTGTAATCTCTTGTCTTCAGATAAATGAAATCCAAAAAATTTATGAATTTCATTTTTTGTCTTCAACCTTTGTCTTACTCGGCCTCCTGGTAGATTTACACAATTTGATTGCGAACATGTACCAAAAGGATGTAGCATTTTGTTTAAGACTTGAGTGCTTCGAACTTGTAGAGTATAGGTCCGAAGTTTTGTTGCGCCGACAGCAGGGGCCCCCTGGGGTTGTTGGAGCTTAGTAGCTCCTGTAGCAACCACCATCAACACGTAGAACGTTGACGACCGGCCCCCTAGGGTTGTCGGAACTTAGTAGCTCCAGCAGCGACCACCGTCAACACGAAGAGCGTCGACAGCAGACCCCATTGGGGTGTCCTTCTACCATCTTTTCTTCAACTCCTTTTATTTCTTCACGTTGATTGCTGGCCCCCTGGATTTGTTGGAACTTGGTATCTTTGGCGACGCCCACTATCAATGTTTAAAACATCAACAGTGGGCCCCCTTGGGGGATGTCAAAGCTTTGATAGCTCCGTCATTGTCCACCATCATCGTGGGATTTTCATTTTTCCTGCACACTGAAGTCAAGAAAAATAGTAAAATCGATTTCTTATCTATAACTCATTGGCGACTTACTATTCCCATATGAAATTTTAGGTCGACAGCAATTCTATATACAATCAAGCGTATTTGTTTTTTTTTGGGTCAAATCATTTTATGGACTCACCTTACATAGGCTTGTCGGGGTGTAGGTAGAGTGGCGTACTTAGGGTGCAGGACCAGGCTAAGTTGATAGCACACTCTGGACCTAGATTGGCTTGGCGTTCAGGCGAGTAGGCCATTCAACAATGTTAAGACCCCAAAAAAATAACAATGCAACTTGAATTATATATGAATTGTTCGAGCTAAAGTTTCTTAAGAATTGCACAACTTTTTTATAAAAAAGAAAGAGAAAAATAAAAAAGAATGAGCTTGTACAAAATAAATGCACGTGGAGTCTGTTTTCACATATCAATGTCTTTCATTATAGGTCCGGGGTACAGCGGAGACAAGTACACTCTTAGGGTACGGAACCAAGCTAAGTGTGTTACGTTTCTTGTTCGACCCAGGGTAGCTAGCTACACTTTTAGTTCTGAGACTGTGTCAAGTGTTGTTTGAACTTTGCGGACGTTCCTGGAAAGGTCCAACTGTCTTCCTGGAGGAGCTACACGTCTCTGTACGATGACGCTATAACATAATCATATGTAATTACAGACTCACCTCCGGATATTAAGCGTAAAACTTACGGAGGTGCTCAATGTTCCAAGTATTAGGGAGCGGTGTCCCATCCTCGGTTGCCAAGCGAACGCATCCAGGATGGGATACTTTGATCACTCGAAAGGGTCCTTCTCAGTTGGGGGAATGTTTGTTTAACCCTTCTCAAGTTTGTATACTCCGTAGCACCAGATCGCCTTCCTCGAGCTGTCGACTATGCACATGCCTTTGGTGATAACATTGGAGCGCTTGCGGTATCGTGCATTTCAAACAGCTACTTGGCACCTTCCCTCTTTAATGAGGTCAAGGTCTTCACGTCGGAGTTGGCCCTGCATGGCTGCGTTGAAGGTCCGGACCCGAAGTGACCCCAAGGTGATTTCCGGAGGTAGGACTGCTTCAACTTCGTACACCAGGAAGAAGGGTGTCTCTTCGGTTGACCGGTTTGGAGTTGTCTTGTTCGTCCACAAGGTGGGCGGAAGCTGTTCAATCCAAATGGCTCCATGTTTCTTCAAGTGCTCATATGTGTGCGTCTTGAGTCCTTTTAGAATTTCTGCATTTGCTCTCTCTGCTTGGCCATTGCTTGCCGTGTGAGCCACGGATGCATAGCTGACTTGAATGCTGAGGTCTTCGCAATATCCTTGGAATGCAGAACTTGTGAATTGTGTCCCGTTGTCAGTTATGATCTTGTTTGGGACTCGAAATCTGCATACTATGGACTGCAAGAACTTGATAGCTGATTGCTTGTTTATTGTCACAACTGGAGTTGCTTCAGGCCACTTGGTGAACTTGTCGATGGCGACATACAGGTACTTGTAACCTCCGATGGCTTTTGGGTTGGTCCCAAAATATCCATACCCCACACAGCGAATGTCCATGTTGGAGGTATCATTTGTAGAGGTTGAGCTAGTGTGTGAATTTGCTTCGCATGAAACTGGCATGCTTCACATTTCTTCACTAGCTAGGTTGCATCCTGGAGTGTTGTAGGCCAGAAGAAATCATGTCGGAAGGCTTTACCGACCAACGTGCGGGAAGAAGCGTGGTTCCCACACTCGCCTCCATGGATTTCCGCGAGGAACTAGCAACCTTCTTCCCTTGTAATGCACCACATTAGGACGCCGTTGGCACCATGCCAGTAGAGATCCCCTTCCACCAATGTGTATCTTTTAGCCAATCTGACTACCTGGTCAGCAGATACAATGTCTTCAGGAAGTATGTTGTCTTTCAAGTAGCTCCGGATCTCCGAGATCCATGCATCGGAGCTAACTTGAGCTTCTGAGTCTAGCGTGCTGGGTTTTTCGGAGCTTCCTGTAGCACCTACGACCCTTGATGGATGCCATGGTAATAGGTCCATCGGGACCGCCAGCTTCGAGGTGCTGGTCTCGCCCCCTTTACTCAGTTCGGCAGGCTGAGCTGTTGGTCTTGACTATCTCCGGATGAAGGTTCCATCGGGAGCCGGAGCTCCGGTTGAAGCTTTCGTCGAGAGTTCGTCAGCTTCAGCATTGTTGAGACGCTAGACATGGCAAAGATCTAGGACTTCGAAATCCTTCTAAAGCTTCTGAACTTCAAGAAGATAAGCAGCTAATTGAGAATTGTTGCAAGTGCATTCACCTTTCACTTGCTTGATGATGAGTTGTGAATCTCCCTTCACCAACAGCTATTTGACACCATAAGATAGTGCCACCTTGAGTTCATAGATGAGGGCTTCGTACTCTGCCATGTTGTTGGTCGCCTTGAAGTCAAGGTGAACCATGTATTTGACCTTCTCCCCGATTGGAGCAAGGATAAGGATTCCAGCTCCGGCCCCTTGCTTTTGCACGGAGCCGTCGAAGTATAGAGTCCAGTGAGGCTCAGTGAAGACCAGAACCTTAGGTTCCGGCTTTTGCTCACTGGGCCCCCAGGATTTGATGGAGAGGGGGTCCATTCTGCCACAAAGTCTGCCAATGCTTGACTCTTGATCGCTTGTCTTGGGACGAATTCAAGATCAAACTCGGCCAATTCCGCTGCCCACTTTGCGATGTTCCCAATAGAGTTGGGTTATGCAAGATTGCACGTAGTGGATAAGAGGTTACCATTGAAATCTTGTGAGTTTGGAAGTAGTGACGAAGCTTTCTAGAGGCAATAAGAACTATGTAGAGCAACTTATGCACCTCTAGGTACCGAGTCTTGGCATCATGGAGTACTTCACTGATGAAGTATACTGGGTGCTGGACTGTCTGTACCCTCCCGGAGGGGCCCGGAGCTTCCTCCTCATCAACCCGGATCCTCCCAGAGGGGTCCGAACCTTTTTCGGGGACCTCCCGGTTCTTGCTAGAAGAACCCGGAGCTTCCTCTGAAGTGACCCGGACCCTCCCGGAAGGATCCGAATCTTCTTGTTCAGCAATAGTAACTCCTTCATTTGAAGGATGTTGATTCTCTAACTTCTCACCTCGAAGATCTGAGTCTGGGGGCTGGGACCCAGACTCGCCTGCAGGTAACTCCGGACCTTCCCAGAGGTGTCTGGATTCCTGAACTGGGTATGGTTCCGGTCTTTCCTCAACCAGGACCATGCTGACAACTTCGTCAGTTGCTGAAATGTAAAGCAGAAGTGGCTCACCAGGGTTCGGAGCTACTAAAGTTGGTAGAGTGGTGAGCAGCTGATTCAGCTCTTGGAATGCCTTTTCTGCTTCTTGAGACCATTGGAATGGTCCGGACTTCCTCAATAGATTGAAGAAGGGTAGTGCCCGTTCCGCCAATCTTGAGATGAACCGGCTGAGGGCAGCTAGACACCCAGTCAGCTTCTGGCATCCTTGATGCGAGCTGGTGCCCGCATGTCTTCATTAGCTTTAATCATCGCCGGATTCGCCTCTATTCCTCGGTTCTTCACCAAGAATCCAAGAAGCTTTCCGGAGCTAACCCCAAAGACACACTTGTATGGGTTAAGCTTTGTGCGTGTGATTTGCAACTTGTCGAATATAGCTTGCAAGGTGTCAAGAAATGACTCCTTGTTCTTGATCTTGACGACGATGTCATAGATGTAAACTTCCACTACATCTCTAATGAGCTCTCCAAAAGTTTTGTACATAGCTCGCACAAACATTGAAGCAACGTTTTTGAGACCGAATGGCCTGGCAGTGTAATAATATAATCCATCTAAAGCGATGAAGGCAGTATGCTCTTCATCATTCCTAGACATTATGATTTGATGATACCCAGAATATGCGTCTAGGAAACACAGTAATTCACACCCGGAGGTGGAATCCACTATCTGATCTATTCTAGGTAGTGGAAATGGATCCTTTGTACATGCCTTATTTAGTGTGTAGTCGATACACATCCGAAGCCTCCTGTCGAACTTAGGTACAACGACTGGGTTTGCCAACCATTTTGGGTGGAAGACTTCCCGGATGAATCCAGCTTTGAGCAACTTCTTCACTTCTCGGCGTATGAAGTTCTGTCGCTCTACTGATTGCTTCTGAGGCTTCTGATGTACAGGTCGAGCATCAGGATAAATCTTCATATTATGCTCAATAACTTCCCTAGGGATCCTAGACATTTGTGACGGTTGCCAGGAAAACATGTCGACATAAGCTCAGAGGAAAGTGATGAGCGTGAGTTCCTATTTTTCGTTAGAACCTGCCGATAAACGGGTGGTCTGAGCAGCGTCGAAACCAATTTTGACGACTTTGACGGGAATGTCGGTGTCGTCGCTTGGTTGCACACGGGGTGCGGAGGTTGAGCCCCTTGATGACGGATGCTCGGGGGGCTTCGCAGCTTGCTCCTTTCCAGATTCTTCCTCCTGCACTGTGGCAAGCGTGTGGAGTTCTTCCAAAGCTATAACAAAGGCGGTGTGATCTCCACAGACTTGGAGAACGCCTGAGGGTGTTGGCATCTTTAGCACCAAGTTGCCATAATCAGCGGCCATGAATTTGTACAAAGCTAGCCTGCCCAAGATGGCGTTGAATGGCAAAATGATCTGTGCCACGTCGAAGACCAACTTCTCGGTCCTATAATTCTCCCGAGTTCTGAAGGTCACCGGGAGAGTAATGGCACCGAGTGGGGTTATGGCCCCCAGACCTACTCCTAAGAAAGGTCAGGAGGGGCGAAGATCCGAAGGTTGGAGCTGGAGCTTTACGAAGGCTTCGAAGCTTATAAGGTTCAGCCCCGAACCTCCGTCCACCATTGCGTGGTGGAGCTAGATGTTATTGATGGTCAGGGATACCATCAATGGAAGTTGGCCAGCTGCGATCATGTTTCGACGGCAGTCCGAAGCATCGAAGGTGATGGCAGTATCCATACACTTCCGATGAGGCTCCGCCCTGGCGGTGGGAGCTACAGAGGCCATGTCCCACCGCATTTTCTTGACGACACTGCGAGAAGTGATGTCCCGTGAACCACCAAAGATGGTGTTCATAGTCTTCTGACACTCGTTGTTGGAGACGTCGAGGTCATCTTCACTGGAGGTGTAAACAGCCTTCAAGACCTTCTTGGGGTCCTGAAAGCCTAACTCCTCTTTAGTCGGAGCTTCATTGACTTTTTGTTTTCTTTCCGACAGAAAGGAGCTTCTTCCCAGCGCCTGTTGTAGCGCTCGGCGAGGTTCTGGACCTCCCGACAATCTTCCAGGTTGTGCCTGTCCGTCTTGTGTATGGGACACCACATCTTGAAGCTGCCACTGTCTTCAGACGATGGCCAGGTCGTTTCTCAGGGCGTGGCCCCCGGCCACCCGAAGCTGCGGCAGCTACAGCAGTGGATGTGCCGGCCACCCAGAGCTGCGGCAGCTACAACAGTGGATGTGCCGGCCAACGACTTCTTCTTGCCGTTGGGTTTTTAATTCTTCTTGCCACTCCCGGAGGTAGTGAATTCACCTTTGGAGGACTTTTTTTTGTCTCCAGAGGTGGTTGGGAGTGCATTTCACGACCCTCCCCAGCCTTGGCACACTTGTCTACCAAGTTGAAGAGTTCCGTGACGCTGGTGACTTTCTTGGTTGCCAGCTTCTCCAGCATTTTCTTATCTCGAACGCCCTGCCTAAATGATATAATAATAGAGGCGCTTGAGATAGAAGGAATGGTATTTCGTACCTGGGAGAACCTCTAGATGAAATATCGCAAGGACTCTCCCCCTTTCTTCTTGACAGCAAAAAGATCCAGTTCTATGCCTGGTCGGGTGTATGAGCTCCCGAAATTTGCGGTGAACTTTTGGCACAACTCCGCCCAACTGTTTATGGAGTCAGGCGGAAGGCTCATGAACCAAGACCTAGCGGTCCCAGTCAAAGCCACAGCAAAATAATTAGCCATCACAGCCTTATTTTTCCCAGCCGCAAGGATAGTGGTGGAGTAGATTTGAAGAAATTATGCGGGGTTAACAGTCCCGTCAAATTTCTCTGGCATGTGAGGCCGGATCTTCTACGGCCATCAGACCATGAGTAGGTGCATGGCTAAGGCAGAACATCCTCCTCCTACTCCATCAGGAGCAGGACTGTTATGAGCCTCTCGCGAGCACGCTTGATGTGGACACGGTCGTCCTGTTGCCGGTAACGACGATCGAGCTCTGCCCAGAGGTTGTGAGTCGAAAGACTTGTTACCATGTGAGTACATCGCGCCCCAGAAGGCAGCGATGTCACCTGTTGAGATGCAGCACGCCTCCTGTGCTGCGAAGCTTGCGGACCGAGTCTACCCGTCAAGGTCCGACGCTGTGATGGGGCCCGCTCCAAGGGGGGAGGACCTTGATGGCTAATGCCATCGGATGCTGCTGCAACCATATGATCCACATCAGCTCTCCATTGCTCCATCGCACCCTAGGGTGCTCCTGGAGGCGGTGGACGCTGGAGAAGAACACGCGCCGCAATAAGCGCGTGTTTGGGGTTGTTGTTCGCCGATGCAGTGATCGACGTAGACGCTACATCTCGATGTCTGGGTTGATTCACCGGAGCGGACGGTGGCGGTGCTGGCATGACTCCTGCTAGGGCCATAGCACCTGTTGGCTGCTGCATGTTGGAGGGATTGCCTCCAGCAGGTTGCTCAGTGTGGTTACCGTTGGATGATCCGGCAGCAGAATTCACCATCTTGGAACCTTAGGCACCCCCTAACTGGCGCACCAAATGTCGAAGTCTGGTTTCGGCAATTCCCCTTGTACTACCGTTGGCAGCTCGCGGAGTTTCATAGTTCTGTTAGGGCGTGCGGAGATTCAGAACAAGATGGTGACTTGACATGAGAATTTATGTGGTTCGGGCCACCGGAGCGTAATACCCTACTCCACGATTGTGTTATTGTTGTTGTTGTATTGAGTGTATGAGAGAGCGAGCTAGAGAGAGCCCCTTGAGCGCGTGTGTCTGCCTCTAGAGCCTCTGACCAGTCTCTATCCCCTCTGAGCCCCGAGTCCCCCCGTGTATCGCTCGGCCAGTCCTTTTATAGTACAAGGGCTGATTGTTACATCGTTAGCCTGGCCCAACATGTGGCCCTGGCGGGTATTGATGCCTAATACACAATTTAATGTACTTAATTCTCCTTAATAGCGTGGTAACGCGCCTTAATGGTGGCATTACTAGTATTAAGGGTCCTCTAATCGTGTGTCATTAAGATAGTATTAATGACACATAATCAGGTCTTGAAGCCTTAAATGTCCCTTGAAGGTCCGAGCTGTTGAAGGTCCACCAAGATGCCTGTTGAGGTTGAAGGTCTGGCGGTTGGACGCGTGGCAGCTTCGGAGCTTACCATCTTGGACGAGTAGATCTAGTGTTGTGGTACATGTGTTGGTACCGGAGCTTCCCTCTGTCAGGGGTTAGGTCCGGGGGTGCCACACAGGTATCCAGTCCGGAGCATTCCCATGTAGGGATTGTAGCTTCGGTTTTATGATACACGTGGCGGCACTGGGACTAACCATATGAGGGAGGCAGGTCCGGTTACGAGCAACATGTGGGGCCTTCAGAGGTCTTCAACTCAAATAGGTGGAGTTCCTTTGCACTCTTTGCAGTTCCAAGGGGTATCCGGTACGCAGGGTACCGACACAACGAATTAGGGTTTCCTTGATCTACGAGAATTTGGAGAATTGGGGTTGAATTCACTTGGGAAAGAGGAAGTAGAAGGTGTACCACGTGTTTAGAACACCAAGGATCAAGAGTTCGGAGGCAACACTTGGATCTTGATGATCTAGGGTTGATGACGGAGAGTTGAGGGTGAATTGGTGATGAAGAATGTAAAGTCGATGAAGATCTTGATTATTTGGTCCTTCTTCGTGATCTCCTTCCTTTCCTTGCTGCTGGATCTCCCTTTGGTGGCGGCTCCCACGAACTAGGGTTTTGGTAGTCTTCAATTGAGGCAAAGAGATAAAAGGGTGGGGTGTTGGGTTGTTTATATAGCGGTGGAGGTGTAGGGTTTGATGAATTTTAAGTTTGGGGTGGGTGGAAGCTGGTGTGGGGTCCCACATGGCTCCAAAAAGGTTAGAAATGATGTCCTTGGGCCCACTTAAGGTAAGAAACCAAAAACAAGTCGTGGAAGAAAAGATTGATTTGGAGTCTTGATCACCGGAGAAATCCGCACAAGACCGGACTAGTCTGATATTAGTCAGAGAGGAAAATAGATAAGTCCGGACGAAATTGGACTAGTCCAAACTTAGTTAGAGAGCAAAACAGGTAAGTCCGGTGGAAAACAGATAGGTCCAGACAAATCCAGGGACATGGCAAAATTTCAAGGAATCAGAATACCGGACTAGTCCGCAATGGACCGGACAAGTCCAAAAATTGTACAGAGACAAAACCGGACTAGTCCGCAGGAAAACGGGCAAGTCCGCACTTCTCAGAACTTCTAAGTTTGGTTTTGCTTCTAATTCATTTTAAACTTATTCCTTTTTACGTGGTTTAATATTAAACATGTATATGAACTTATGCAATGCATGATGGATGAAAATGAGAGTGTTACAAACCTAACCCCCTTGAAATGAATCTCACCCTCGAAATTCGACGTCGAAGGAAAGAGATAGGGAAAATCCTTCTTGAGATCATCTTCCAGCTCCCAAGTTGCTTACAATTTTTTGTGATGCTTCAATTGAACTTTACACCATTTAATAATCTTGTTTCTTGTGACCCTCTCCCTGGTTTATAGGATTTTGATCAGTTGCTCGGCATAAGTCAAATCTGCCTCTAATTCCCATTCTTCTGTTGACACTTGTTCTTCCGGTACCCTCAAACACTTCTTGAGTTGTGAAACATGAAACACGCCATAGACATCTGAAAGATGAGCTGTCATCTCCAGTTTATATGCTTTCTCTCCGTGACACCTGGTCCCGAAAAGGAACCAAGTGAACGCATATGTGTGCCCAAGACGTTCAACACACATACACGAGTGAAAACACAAAAGGATATACAAAAAACTACCACAAGACAAGGTTAATTAACCTCTTTTATTACAAAATTTAGAATATCCTCAAATACAAGCTCTAATGAATATTAATGACAAGTTTGAACTAATGCAGCGAAAATAAACTAAACTGAGCAAACTAAGCAGCATAAGCAAATAGGGTATAGCGTAGCTCCAACAACACCAAAGGATACGCTGACGACAGATACGGCTTACAACTCCGCATTATCATTGTTATAATCCCAATCTGGACCTGCAACTGTTGGTGGGGGTAATTACAAGGGTGAGTACATATCGTACTCAGCAAGTGTGGAAAGTATGACATGTAGCTGATACAAATGACGACAATAATAAAGGCTAAGTGCTGAAAAGTATATTAAAACATTTGAAAAGCAATATATTATATGTATGTGAAGTAAGCCACTCATAAAACATGTAATCATCATAATACCAGTCCATAATTCATTACCATCATCCATATACCAGATTTCACCATTACCATTAACCATATTCAATACCAGAATTTAATTCAGAACTAGTCATAACAATATTATTAGCCGTAACCATTACCAAACCATCCCAAATCAAAAGTTTTCCCCTAATCATGTGAGGGTCCTGGTTGCTTATAATCGGGAGCATGGCTATCATGATAGATGTTAGACACTCTGCAGAGGTTGTACCACTTTACCTACATGTTTGTGATTTCATCACCTTTAGATGACTATAGAATCTTAATTATGCCATCTCACACTTCCTTGGGTGTGTGGCCAAGAGATCACCAAATAGCCTTTACAAAGGGACTACTAGCATGTACGGACCCTCTAAGGTTTCAATGGTGGCGATGTCTCCAACTGAGCACATCTTCAACCAAGGGCCCCCTATTGTGCCGTTCGGATCTCAGGGAGTCCCGCCAACAATATCCAAACCCAATCCGACTCCCCTTACCCGGTGCGCCAAATCGTCTACGCAATACTTGCAATACCCTAATTAATCAGCTACACCGCACCCATACTTGGCCTCGTGGTGGCACTGTAAATCCTGGATGAACGCTCCACGAACCGGTCCTTAGATCTAAAGAAAACCAAACCACCATAACTTCCAACCCATCCACATACCATGCTTGCTTAGATCTCCCAAGTCCCATGCCATATTAACTAGATCATATTAACCATAATCTCATTAATGCATAATTAAGTGGTATAGTCGTTCTCCCATCCCAATTAATTAAGCAAAGCAAAAAAGGTAAAAAGCCTTTCTTGAATCTCTACCATGAATTCCAGGTGACAAGTGTGAATAAAAAAAGCTAGTAAACTTCCTATCACAGGATTCCCATCAAATTGACACAAACATGCAGTTTTTCAAACAAAACATTTATTGTCAAAACAGGATCAATATGTTCAATGACACTTACCTTGCTTTTGGTCTTGATTGGGATCAAAGACCTCATATTCTTGGTGATGGAGATCCCCTGCAACACTCTAGCGCAAATCCGTCTAATACGCACAATAAACATACAAGACAAGAATTACAATAAAAAAGTGCACATATATTACTCAATATGTCATGACATGCATGATTAATGCAATTGCCAAGCAAAACTAGTTAATGAGTTGTTAATGATGTTTACTAACTAGTTCTAATAGTTTATAACAAGTTTGAACAGGTTTGGAATTGATTCAAAATAATTTGGAATTAATTCAGCAGGAAACTGATTGCAAAAATCGGACTAGTCCGCTTGGGACCAGACTAGTCCGCCCTTCACCGGAACAGGAAACTAGGGTTTTCTAGATCGATAGGAATTTGGAGAAATGGGGTTGAATTCACGTGAGGAATAGAGAGTAGAAGGAATAATAGGTGTTTAGCGCTCCAATGAATCAAGAGTTTTGGAGACAACACTTGAATCTTGAAGATCTATGGTTGATGAAGAACTTGGAGGTAATTTGTTGATGAAGAACAAAACTTGATGGAGACCTTGATCCTCTTTCGTTTCCTCCTCTTCTTCTTCTTTCTTGGGATCTCCTTCTCCCTCCTTGGATGTGGCTCTCCACGAACTAGGGTTTGGGTGGACTTCAATTCAGGCAAAATGATGTTAAGTCAAGGGGTGGGGTTGTTTATATAAGTGTGGAGGCTAGGGTTTCAATGAATTCGAGTTTGAGATGGGCAGAGGCCAGTTTGGGGTCCCACGTGGTCTCCAAAAGAGTTAGAAACGACGTCCCTAGGCCCACATAAGGTAAAACCCAAAAACACGTCGTGAAACAAAAGATCAACTCAGAGTCGCAATTTATCGGACATGTTTGAAAAGGGCCGAACTAGTTCGAAGTTAGACAGAGAGATACCAGGCAAGTCCGGACTGTATCAGACAAGTTCGAACTTGGTCAGAGAGAAATTAGACAAGTTTGGCCAAAACCGGACAAGTCCGCTTGAATACCGAACAAGCCCAGGGACCTAGCAAAATTTCCAAGGAATTGGGATATCGTACTAGTCCGCAATGGACCGGACAAGTCCGAAAGTTTCCAGAGTGAAAAACAGACTAGTCCGCAGCAAAACGGACAAGTTCGATGGAGGTCAAAGAGAAATCGGACTAGTCCGCACCAAAATCGGACTAGTCTGCACTTTCTAGAATTCTTAAGTGCGATTTTGCTGTAAATTCATTTTAAACTTGTTCTTTTTTATGTTACTAAATTTTAAACACGTATTACAATGTATGCAATGCATGATGGTTGAAAATGAGGGTGTTACACTCTCCATGTTTGTCCAAAATCATGAACGGTCCAATATAGCAAGGTGCTAATTTGCCTTTGATATTAAACCTCTTATGACTTGACATGAGTGACGCTTTAAGATATACAAAGTATCCCACTTCAGAGGCTAAGATTCTCCACCTATTATCCGAATACTCTTTTTGTCTTGATTGGGCAGCCCTCAAATTTTTGCTGATGATCTGAACTTGTTTCTCAGCTTCTTGCAACATATCATCCCCAAATACCTGGTTCACCACTATCTCATTCCAAAACAAGGGTGTCCTACACTTCCTTCCTTATAGTGCTTCAAATGGTGCAATCTTCAAACTTGCTTGGTAACTATTGTTATATGAGAATTCCGCATACAGCAAGCTCTTGTCTCAACTTCTTCCATGCTTCAAAGCACAAGCTCTGATCATATCTTCCAAAACCTGATTTGTCCTCTCGGTTTGTCCATCGGTTTGCGGGTGATATGTTGAGCTATAGTTCAACCTTGTCCCCATAGCTTCATGTAGTTTCTACCAGAACCTCGAGGTGAATTGAGAACCTCTATCGGACACTATCTTCTTTGCTACCCCATGTCGGCACACAATATGATGCATATACAACTCTGCCAGCTTCGCGGTGGTATAGGTGGTCTTGACAAGAACAAAATGAGCCGATTTGGTCAATCGATCCATAATAACCCACATGGAGTCATAACCGGAGTGAGTACATGGCAATCCAACTATAAAGTCCATGTCGATTTCTTCCCACTTCCATTCCCGAATCTTCAATGGCTGCAATAGTCCAGCTGTCCTTTGGTGTTCCGCCTTCACCCGTTGGCACACATCACACAAGGCCACATATTCAACTATGTCCTTTTTCATGCTAGCCCACCAATAACACGTCTTCAAGTCCTTATACATCTTTGCACAACTTTGATGAAATGAGTAAGATGAGTCATGTTCCTCTTTCAATATCGTTTCCCGAATTTTCTTAACATTAGGCACAACAATCATTTTTCCAAGCCATAAGGTACAATGGTCATCCTCGTCAAATCTGAATCATCTCCCCTCTTGGGTCCTTTCTTTGATTTTTTGAATTTTCTCATCCTTGGTTTGACCTTCCCGAATTTCTTGTTTCAAGGTCAGATTTTAACCCCATTATCCCCATCTCATTCATAAATCCAAGATTCAACCATTCAAACTCCTTACATAACTCGGATGGCAATTCTTGAACTGTGAGGTGGTGACTTAATCCTTTCCAACTCAAAGCATCGGCTACTACATTAGCCTTCTCTGGATGATAATTAATTCCCACATCATAATCCTTGATGAGCTCCAACTATCTTTGTTGCCTCAAATTTAGGTCCGTTTTTGTGAATATGCACTTGAGATTCTTATGATCCGTGTAAACCTCACACCTATGACCGAGAATGTAATGTCTCCAAAAGTTCAAGGCATGCACTACGACTGCAAGTTCGAGATCATGCGTTGGATAATTCTGCTCATGTTTCTTCAATTGCCTCAATGCATAGGCTACCACTTGACCTTCTTGCATGAGCACACATCCAAGTCCTTGTCTTGATGCATCGCAATAAATATCAAAACTTTTTCTCACATCTGGCAAAACCAACACATGTGCAGTAGTTAACCTCTTCTTTAGCTCCTCAAAGCCGTCTTGACAAGCCAGAGGACATTGGAATGCTTTCCCCTTCATTAGCAATTTTGTCATGGGCTTGGCTGTCTTGGAAAAGTCTTTGATGAACTGACGGTAATATCCAGCCGTCCCAAGAAAATTCCTTATTTCCTTTACATTTTGTGGTGGCTCCCATTTTTGCACATCTCTCACTTTTTCTGGGTCAACCGATACTCCTCCTGCGGAGATGATATGGCCCAAAAACGTCACCTCCTTCAGGCAAAACTGGCACTTGCTGAACTTGGCATACAATTGATGCTCCCTCAACTTATGCAACGTGAGCCTCAAGTGTTCCTCATATTCCACCTCGTTCCTCGAGTAGATCATAATGCCATCAATGAATACCACAACAAACTTGTCCAGGTACTCCGTGAAGACCTTATTCATGAGGTACATAAAATAGGCAGGTGCGTTTGTCAAACAAAAGGACATAACTGTATACTCATAAAATCCATACCATGTTCGAAAAGCTGTTTTGGGTATATCTGACGGTCTTATCTTCATTTGGAAGTAGCCTAACCTCAAATCAATCTTGGATAAAACACAAGCACCCATCATCTGATTGAACAAATCCTCTATGCGGGGCAAAATATACTTGTTCTTGATTGTCACCTCATTGAGAGCACGGTAGTCCACACACATCCTTTGGGACCCATCCTTCTTGTGCACGAAAAGCACTGGCTCTCCCCAAGGTGAAGAGCTTGTGCGAATAAAACCATTCTCTTGTTGCTCTTGAATTTGCTTCTTGAGCTCCGCTAACTCTTTAGGAGGCATCCTATATGGCCACTTAGCTAAAGGTGCAGTTCCAGGTATTAATTCAGTAACAAATTCGATGTTGCGATCAGGTGGCATACCTGACAACTCATCCGGAAATACATCCAAGAATTCACACACCACTGGAATCTCCTCGATTTTGGCACTCTCTGTGTGATTCAGCTACAATTGCTTCGGTGCATGTCGAGTTGTTTCAACATCAATGTTGATCTCCTCCTCATTGGTCAACTTCACCGTCTTTGTGGCACATTCAATGACTCCATTGTGCTTCCTCAACTAGTCCATACCAAGTATAATGTCCAGTCCTTAAAAATGCGAGACAATGAGGTTGGCAAAGAAGTCTACCCTCCTTATTCTAAGGCTTACTTTTGGACGTAATATATTTGTCCTCATCTCTCCTCCAGGAGATTAAACCAATAACGTATACTTCATATGAGAGATAGGCAAACTATACTTGGCAACATACTTCGATGCAATGAATGAATGCGATGCTCCTGAATCAGATAACATAGTCGTTGGGTTGGAGTTTGTGAGAAACATACCAATGACCACATCATCCGCTTGTTACGCTTCCTCCGTAGAAACATGTGTCACATTGCCACGAGCAAAATTCTGTCATCCAGGGTTGCGTTGTGGCGCTCCTCCATTCGGGCTTGGTTTCTATCTTGGGGCATTGCTACCTTGACCAAGGCCTGACTTAGGACATTGAAGAGCAAAATGTCCTGCTTCACCACAAGTATAGCACTTCCTCACTGCACTAGAATTTTTTGGACAAGCTTGATTTTGGACATTTGCAGGAAGGCCGGCGCGAGGTGCTTGCGTCATTGGAGGCCTAGGTGCTTGCATGACGGGGTGCTGCTGCACAAACTGAGGCTGAGCTGGATGAGGTTGAAAACAAGAGAGTTGAGCAGGCGAAGGGGTGCTGGAATGTGGCGCATTAGGTGGTGCAAAGCGAGGGCGCACATTGCTTCCTTGTTGCTGTCCTTGATATGGTGCTTTCCTCTTAGTTTATAGCTCCATCTCACGGACCTTGTTTTTAACCACGATTGCCTTGTCCACTAGCTTCTGAAAGTTTGCGTAATCATAGTTGAGCAATTGTACCTAGATCTCATTGTTCAAGCCTATGATGGACATGTATTGCTTCCGGCTGTCCCGACTAACATCTTAAGGAAAGTACCTTGAAAGTTGAGTGAACTTATTGAGATATTCACTCACACTTGGCATTCCTTGCCTCAAGTTCTCAAATTCTTGTCTCTTTAGGATCATAACACCTTCCACACATAATAAGAATGGAAGCTCTCCTTGAATTCAGCCCAAGTGATCCTCTCTTGACTTTCGTGGGCATTGCATAGCGAATCCCACTAATTCGTAGCTGATCCAACTAGTTGATGAAAAGCAAATAGGACCTTCTTGCAGTCGCTGCATTGAACAATAGCTAGCTTCTTCTCCACAGATTTGAGCCAATCATCAACATCCATAGGGTCGGTGGCTTGAGCAAAGGTCGGTGGCCTAGTCCTCATGAATTCTCCCAACCTATTATGAGGCAGTGGGGGTGGCGGTGGAGCCAGGCTGATTGTTATTGTTACCAACCTGCAGTTGTCCCATAGTCCGTATCATGGTCTACATGAGCTGGTTTTGCATGGCCAATAACTGCCCAAGATTCATAGCCTCATGTCCAGGTACATTGTGGTTCTGGGGTGCTCCATTGTTCTGCTCCTCATCATTGGCATCCCTCTGGTTGCGAGTCCTCACCATCTGAAGAAAAGCAAGAGATAAGAATTTAGAAAATGTCCCCAACTATATGCATCAAGGGTATGAAACTAATCAACTAACTATACAACCTATATGGACATGGCAATGCTAAAGCATCCCAAAATACCATACTAAGCACACAAGCAACATATATAGCAATCAGCACACCAAACAAAAACACATCGATTCTTGAGTGCTCCTATGTGCTCTAAAGTGTACATTCTATCTAGGCTGCGTCCTACGGTCAACCTGTGGCTTTGATACCAATTTGTGACACCCGGTTCCAAAAATGAACCAAGTGTAGTATATGTGTGCCCAGGATGTTTAACACACGTACACAAGTGATTCACAAATGATAAAAAGATAATTACCACAACTCAAATCATTGAATAAGTATTTTTATTACAATATTCGAATAATCCTCAAATACATCTCTAATGATCATTATTAATAGATTTGAACTAATGCAGCGGAAATAATCTAATTAAGCAAACTAAGAAAAATAAGCATAAGGGATAGCGCAACTCCAAGCAACACCACAGACAAATCTTACGGTAGCACATAGCCTAGAACTCCTTATTAATGTCGTGATACTCCCAATCCTGACCTGTAACTATTGGTGGGGGAATTGCAAGGGTGAGTACATGTCGTACTCAGCAAGTGTAGGAAAGCATGATATGTAACTTAAACAAGGCATGATAGTAAATAAAGGCTAATTGCATAAAGGTACGTTCAAAACATGTAGAAAGCATTATACTATGTCTATTTGAAGTAACCTCATCATATACCACATAATTAACATAATACGAAACCATAACTAATTATCCTTCCATCTTCCATATTATTACCATCATCATCATCCATGTCCATTTACCATAACTCAAACCATAACCATAACCATAACCAACCAAATTCAACCATCCGAAATCCCAAGTTCCCTCCAATCATGTAGGTCATCCAGGTGCTCTTAACCGGGAGCACGGCTATCATGATAGTTTCTAACACTCTGCAGAGGTTGTACCACTTTACCCATGTGATCGTGATTTCATCACCTTTTGGTGACTAGAACCTCTATTATGTCGTCTCACACTTCCTTTGGCGTGTGGCCAAGAGATCACAAAATAGCCATTACAAAGGGACTACTAGCATGTACATACCTACTCAGGTTTCATCGGTGGCGATGCCTCTGACTGAGCGCATCTTCAACCAAGGGCCCCCTCTTGTGCCATTCGGATCCCAGGGAGTCCCGCCGCAAATTCCAAGGCCAAATGATCCACGTAATACTAGCAAAATCCTAATTAATCAATTATGTTGCACCCATATTTGGCCTCATGGTGGCACTATAGTCCTAGATTATTCTCGCATGAACCAGTCCTTAGATCCAAGGCGAGCAAACCACCATAACATCCAACCCGTCCACATAACACGCTTGCTTAGATCACCCATTACCATGTTACTAATATACATTATCCATAATCTCAATAATTTTTAATTAAGTAACTTGGTTGTTTTTCCCATCCAAATTAATTTGAGTGAAGCCAAAAAGGTAAAAAGCCCTTCCCAACTCTCTACTATGTGTTCCAAGCGACAAGGGTGGTTAAATAATTCTAGTAAACTTCTTATCGTAGGAGTCCCATGAAATTGACACAAGCATGCAATTTTGAAAATAGAGCATTTAAAAACTGGGATCAATATGATCAAGGACACTTGCCTTGCTCTTGAGGTTGGTTAGGGTCAAAAGCTTCAAAGTTCTGGTACTGAAGGTCCTCGGCAACACCCTCTAGCATAGCACCTTTTATTCTGCAACAAACATACAAAACAATGATTATAAACAATAGATGCTCGTATGTTACTGTGAGACCTATGTGCGCTGAATACATTGGCCTTGATAATATAAGTTTTAAAATTAAGCCAAAACACCCTTTTAGCAAGGTCCGACTCTAGCTCCGAGCTTCTGCTTTTATCTTGCAATGTTTCAAACTTGCTTTACACTTATGGAAAGGTTGCTTAGTATTCGTTTACTATGTTTTTGGTGTGTTTTTGTGGTTAAGACTGATATAATTTTGTTATGGTCTGCAACATGCTTATTTGAGCTCTGCAAGGATTCCAATTTATCGCAACGAAAAAATTCGTCACAATAGGTTGTTTTTCGTCGCAATAGGTCCCTGTTGCAACGAAAAAGAGCGTGGCGATAGTTTTTACGAATCGTCGTAATAATTTCCGCGGCGATAGGTTATTTGCGATGCCTTGGCATCTATGGCGAATAGTATGGTATTGCAACGATTTTACATTAGTGGCAAATAGAACGCTATTGCAACGTTTTCATGTATTGTGATGATTTAGCGTATCGCAACGAATTGTACAGTATTGCAACGGGTTCACAATCGTGGCAAATAGAACGGTATTGCAACGATTTCATATTCGTGGCAAATAGTATGTTGTTACAACAATTTAGCGTATTGCGGCAATTTAACGTATTGCAACAAACATCATGGTATTGCGATGATTTAACGTATTGCAACAAACCGCATGGTATTGCAACGATTTCACATTCATGGTAATTGTATGTGGTTGCAACGATTTCACAGGCGTGGCAATAGTATGATATTATAACGATTTAACATTCGTGGCAAATACTATGTTATTGCAACGGTTTAGCATATTGCGACGATTTAACGTATTGCAACGATTTCGCAGGCGTGGCAATAGTACGGTTTTGTAATGATTTCACATTCATGGCAAATAGTATGTTATTGCGACGGTTCACTGTATTGCGACGATTTAACGTATTGCAATGAATAGCATTGTATTGCAACAATTTCGCGTTTTTGGTAATAATACATGATTGCAACGATTTTCACATTCGTGGCAAATACTACAGTATTGCAACGATTTTCACAGCCGTGGCAAATAGTAACATATTGCAACGAGTTATGGTGTAGCGACGATTTACCATATTGCAACAAATATCACGGTATTGCAACGATTTGACATTTGTGGCAAATAGTATGGTTCTCCAACGATGTCATAGCTGTGGCAAATAGTATGATTCTGCGACGGTTTAACGTCCGTGGCAAATAGTAGGTTAGTGCAATGAGTCAACAAACATGGCGAATAGTACTGTATTGCAACAATTTCAGATCCGTGGGAACTAGTCTGGTACTGTAATGATTTCGTATCCGTGGCGAATAGCTGGGTATTGTAACGAGTCCACAAACGTGGCGAATAGTACCGTATTGCAACAATTTCAGATCCGTTGGAACTAGTATGGTACCGCAACGATTTCGCATCCGTGGCGAATGGTTTGGTATTGCAACGATTTCTTATATGTGGCAATAGTGTTTTAATGCAACGTTTTTTGAGTCGTTGCCAAACATTTATACTGCAACGTTTTGTCATTCTATTGCCATGTTTTATCATACGTATTGGCAATAGCTTCCTATTACAACAATTTATCATTTGTGACAAGAAATTTGTAATGCCACGTTTTATAATTAGCGGCAGCAGAACCCGAATGCACTAGGTTTGAAAATTAGTGGCAACAGAATCACGAGTTTAACAATAAACATCCATCAATTGATATTACAACACGCATAACAACACTCAAGGATTACTTAAGCGACGTGTTTGCGTGCTAGGAGTTTTCCTAAGCTGACCGGGACTAATTGTTGGAATAGGTGGCTTTTGGCGGTTCCTTATTTGTTGGACCTTCTGTGGAGTGGTCGCCATCATAATTTTGTGCATTTCAGTCACTAAGGCGCGCATGTCCTGCATTTCCTTGGCTGTCTGTTCACGATCAGCTACTATCTAACCTTGTAAGTTCTTGACTTGAACGATTAACTCTTCATTCTTCTGGTTTATGCAGTCCATCTGGGTGTTTAAGCTATCATTTCTTCCTTCGAAGTCCTGCACTATTTCATTGAGGCCTGCATTTCTAACTTCTATGTTTCGAACTTGGTCGTTGAGGTGTTCAGACTTCTGGATACGCATACGTTCATGTTCGGGACCAGTTGGGTTAGCCATATAACCACGACCCCGAACCTGTGATCCTGCACAACCGATTAAGGATCTATGACAATGTAGAAGATGTGGTTTCTCTCCTCATTTGAAATTGGGCCTCCCTGCTCAGCTTCCATGTCGTTCACTTGGACACGTGCCTAGATATATATACGAAAAGAAAAGTCACAGGTAATTTGCAAATATTTATTTAATTGGGGATTGTTTGAAGTGTCACTCACATGTACAGCTTCTACCAGCTTGTTTGTCCAGTTACCGTCCAACAGATGGCTTGCCTCCCACAGTTGCATGTCATTGGGTTCTTCTTCGGTCTCAGGGTCTCGCTATATAAAATACAAGTAAACTTCAACTTGTCGGTATACATATTGTTTGCAGCGCAAAGTAAAAGCGTGATTTATTTTTCATACCTTCTTGTAACTAAGTTGGGCATAGGATTTGGAGCCGTCGGTACCCTACGTACTGAATACCCTTTGGGACTACAAAAAGACCAAAGGGACTTCACCTGTCCGAGTTGAAGACCTGCGAAGGCCCCACATCTCATACTGGACTGGACATGCCTCCCATCTATGGTTAGTCCCGTTACTGCCACGTGTACACTACAGCCGGACCTATATCCCTCACATGGGATAGCTCCGGGCTAAACACTTGTGCAACACCCCCCCGACCTAACCTCTGACAGAGGGAAGCTCTAGTATCAACACATGTACATCTACACCAGACCTACCCATCCCAGATGAATAGCTCCGAAGCTGCCACGTGTCCAAACCGTCGGACCTTCAACCTTGGCAATCAAGCTGGTGAACCCCCAACGGCTCGGACGTCCAAGGGGCAATCAAAGAATTCCAGACCTGATTAAGTGTCATTAGTGCCATATTAATGACACACGATCAGTAGGCCCTTAATACTAGTAACGGCACTCTCAGGTCCCGTTACCATGCTATTAAGGGTAATTAATCTCATTAATTATGTATTAAACATTAGTAACCGTCGGGGCCACATGTCGGGTCAGGCTAACAGTGTAACGACCAGTCCTTGAACTATAAAAGGACTGGTGTACGATAGGCAAGGGGACTCTTACGCTCTCGGACACATACACAGCCTCTGGGCTGAAGCTCTTAGACGCTCAATACAACAGCTACACACCCCGTGGAGTAGGGTATTACGCTCAGGCGGCTAGAACCACATAAATCCTTGTGTCCATTTTCCATACTCATCGAAATCTTTGCGCACCCAATACCCAACTATAAACTCCGCAAGCTACCAACAGTAGAATCGGGAGATTAGCTAGAAAAACACTCCGACTATTGGCGCACCAGGTAGGGGGCTCGAGATTTTAAGAATGGTGAACTCAGCTGCTGGATCGTCCAATGGCAACCCATCCGCGCAACCTGCTGGAGGCAATCCCTCCAACATGCAACAACCAGCAGGTGCCGCGGCTCCAGCAGGAGTCATTCCTCCGCCGCCACCGTCTGCACCAGCAAATCAAGTTGGACAACAGGACGGGGCATCTGCGTCGGTCACAGCATCGACGAATAACAACAACCCCAAACACTCGCTCCATGCAGCACGTGCTCTCCTCCAATGCCCACAACCTCCGGGTGAATCCCAGGGTGCAATGGAGCAGTGGAGGGCTGATGTGGAACATTTTGTTGCAGCAGCAGCCGATCGCATCAGCAACCAAGGTCCTCCCCCTCAAGACGGGCCCCATCGCAGCATCGCACGCTTCCCAAAATAGGAGGCGTGCTGCGTCTCAACAAGTGACGTCGCTGCCTGCCGGGGCGCGACGCACCCATATAGTAACACAGGCTTTCAACTCATGACCCCCAGGCGGAGCTTGATCGCCGTTACTTTCAGCAGGAAGGCCGTGTCCACATCGAGCGTGCTCAAGAAAGGCGAGAGGCTCGAGATAGTCCTGCTCCCGTGGGAGTAGGAGGAGGCTGTTCTTCCTTGGCCATGCACCTACGCATGGTTAGATGCCCACAAATGTTCTGGCCTCACCTGCTGGAGAAATTTGACAGGACTGTCAATACTCCTGAGTTTCTCCAGATTTACTACACTGCAATCCTCGCGGCTGGAGGTAACGAGGTCGTAATGGACATATACTTCCCCGTGGCTTTAACTGGGACCGCCAGGTCCTGGTTCATGAGCCTTCCGCCCAACTCCGTCAATAGTTGGGCGGAATTGTGCCAACAGTTCACCGCTAATTTCGGGAGTTCATACACCCGACCAGGCACTGAACTGGACCTTTTTGCTGTCACGCAGAAGGGGGGAGAATCCCTACGTTCCTTCATCCAGAGGTTCACCCAGGTACGAAACACTGTTCCTTCTATCTCCAGCGCCTCTGTTACTGTGGCATTTAGACATGGCGTATGAGATAAGAAGATGCTGGAGAAGCTGGCGATCAAGGAGATCACCATCGTCACGGAGTTGTTCAGCTTGGTAGACAAGTGTGCCAAAGCTGCGGAGGGCTGTGAAATGCACTCCAAACCACCTCCAGAGGATAATAAAAAATCCTCCAAGGGCGAGTCCATTACCTCCGGGAGTGGCAAAAAGAAGAAAAAGTCCAACGGCAAGAAAAAGTCGTCGGCCGGCACACCTACTGCTGCAGCTGCCGCAGCTCCAGATGGCCGGGGGCCACACCCCAAGAAACAACCTCAACCATCATCAGAAGATGGCAGCAACTCCAAAGTGTGGTGTCCTATTCATAAGTCGAATAGCCAAAATTTGGAAGACTGTCAAGAGGTCCAAAACCTTGCCGAGCGCTACAACAAGCACCGGGAAGAAGTTCCTTTCTAGCAAAGGGAAGGAAAACAGAAAGTTGACAAAGCTCCAGCTGAAGAGGAGTTAGGCTTTCAGGACCCTAAAATGGTCTTGAAGGCTGTTTACACCTCCGTTGACGATGACTCCGACGTCTCCAACAATGAACGTCGGAAAACAATGAACACCATTTTTGGTGGTTCGTGGGACATCACCTCCCGCCGTGTCCTCAATACCATGTGGCAGGACATGGCTCCGGTGGCTCCCACTGCCAGGGCGGAGCCGATACTGCCATCACTTTCGACGCGTTAGACTGCCCTCGGAATATGATTGGAGCTGGTCAACTCCCATTGATGGTATCTCCGACCATCAACAACATCCAACTCCACCACGTAATGGTAGACGGAGGTTCGGGGCTGAACCTCATAAGCTTCGAAGCTTTCGTCAAGCTTCAGCTCTGACCTTCGGACCTTCGCCCCTCCCGACCTTTCTCCGGAGTAGGTCGGAGGGCCATGACCCCACTTGGTTCCATTACTCTCCCCGTAACCTTTGGGAATCAGGAGAACTATCGCACCGAGAAGTTGGTCTTTGACATTGCTCAGATCAACTTACCCTTCAACGCCATTCTAGGCAGGCCAGCCTTATACAAGTTCATGGCTGTTGCTCATTATGGATACTTGGTGTTGAAGATTCCAACACCAGCTGGTGTTCTCCGGATCCGTTGACATCGCACCTCCAGAGTGACGGCTCTGGAAGAACTTCCGCGCTTGCCAAAGCACAAGAAGAAGAATCTGGAAGGGAGCAAGCTCCGAAACCACCGAGCATTCGTCATCGAGGCTCAACCTCCGCACCTCGCGTGCAACCAAGCGGCGAAACTGACATTCCCGTCAAAGTCGTCAAAATCGGTTCCGACACTGCTCAGACCACCCGTATATCGGGACGTCTGAATGAAAAATAGGAACTCACGCTCATCACTTTCCTCCGAGCTAATGTCGACGTGTTTGCTTGATAACCGTCAAAAATGCCTAGGATCCCTAGGGAAGTGAACGAGCATAATCTGAAGATCTACCCTGACGCTCGTCCTGTACATTAGAAGCCTCAGAAGCAATCAGTAGAGTGACAGAACTTCATACGACAAGAACTGAAGAGGTTGCTTGAAGCTGGATTCATCCGAGAGGTCTTCCACCCAAAATGGCTGGCAAACCCAGTCGTTGTACCCAAGGCTAGCAGGAAGCTTCAGATGTGTATGGACTATGCAACACTGAATAAGGAATGTCCAAAAGATCCATTCCCACTACATAGAATAGATCATATGGTGGATTCCACCTCCGGGTGTGAATTATTGTGTTTCCTAGACGCATATTCTGGGTACCATCAAATCAGAATGTCTAGGGAAGATTAAGAGCATACTTCTTTCATCACAATAGATGGATTGTATTGTTATACTGCCATGCCATTTGGTCTCAAGAATGCGGCCTCAACATTTCTACGATCTATGTACAAAACCTTTGGAGAGCTCATCACAGACGTAGTGGAAGTGTATGTGTATGACATCGTTGTCAAGATTAAGGACAAGGAGTCACTTCTTGGAACCTTGCAAGCTATCTTCGACATGTTGCGAGTCACTTGCACGAAGCTGAACCCGGACAAATGTTTCTTCGGGGTTAGCTCCGGAAAGCTTCTTGGTTTCCTGGTAAAGCACCAAGGCACAGAGGCAAATGCGGTGAAGATTAAAGCCATTCAAGATATGCGGCCACCAGCCCGCATCAAGGACGTCCAGAAGCTGACTGGATGTCTAGCCGCCCTCAGCCGGTTCATCTCAAGACTGGAGAAACGGGCACTACCCTTTTTCAAGCTATTGAGGAAGTCCGGACCATTCCAATGGTGTGAAGAAGCATAAAAGGCGTTTCAGGAGCTGAAGCAGCTCCTCACCACTCTACCAACCTTGGTAGCTCCGAACCCTGGTGAGCCTCTACTGCTTTACATTTCGGCAACTGACGAGGTTGTCAGCATGGTCCTGGTTGCAGAGAGACCAGAACCGCTACAAGCTCAAGAATCCAGACCCATCCGGGAGAGTCAAGAGGTTCCTGAAACCGAGTCTGGGTCCCAACCCCCAGACTTGAGTCAAGAAGGAGTTACTATTGTTGAGCAAGAAGAGCCGGATCCCCTGGGAGGGTCCAGGTCACTCCTGAAGAAGCTCCAGGTTCCTCCAACAAGGACCCGATGATCCCCAAAGAAGGTCCAAACCCCTCCGGGAGGGTCCAGGTTGATGATGAGGAAGCTCCGGGCCCCTCCGGGAGGGTCCGGACAGTCAACGCCCAGTGTACTTGATCAGTGAAGTACCCCACGACGCCAAAACTCAGTACCTGGAAGTACATAAACTGCTATACGCAATTCTTATTGCTTCCAGGAAGCTCCGACACCATTTCCAAGCTCACAAGATCTCAGTGGTGACTTCATATCCACTGCGAGCGATTGCATAATACCAACTATACTAGGAACATTGCAAAGTGGGCAGCGGAATTGGGCGAGTTTGACCATGAATTCGTCCCAAGACAAGCAATCAAAAGTCAATCATTGGCAGACTCTGTGGCGGAATGGACCCCCTCTCCATCAAACCCTAGGGGCCCTTGTGAGCAGAAGCCAGAACTCAAGGCTCCGGTCTTCACCGAGCCTCTTTGGACTCTCTACTTTGACGGCTCCATGCAGAAACAGGGGGCCGGAGCTGGAGTCCTTCTCCTCGCTCCGACCGGGGAGAAGGTTAAATACATGGTGCACCTTGACTTCAAGGCGACCAACAACATGGAAGAATATGAAGCACTCATTTACGGACTAAAGGTGGCACTATCATATGGTGTCAAGCAGCTGTTGGTCAAGGGAGATTCATAGCTCATCATTAAACAGGTGAATGGCGAATGCTACTGCAACTATCCCCAACTAGCTGCCTATCTCCTTGAAGTCCAGAGGCTTCAGAAGGACTTTGAAGTCCTGGACCTCCACCATGTACAGCGTCTCCATAACGGTGAAACTGACGACAAAAGCGTCAACTGATGCTCTGGCTCCCGACGGAACATTCGTCCGGAGGTTGTCTAAACAGACAGCTCAGCCTGCCAAACTGAGCGAAGGGGGCGAGACCAGTACCTCAAAGCTGGTAGTCCCGATGGCCCTGTTACCATGGCAGCCATCAAGGGTCGTAGGTGCTGCCGGAAGCCCTGAGCAACCCATCACGCAAGACTCGAATGCTAAAGCTAGCTCCGATGCATGGATTTGGAGATCCGGAGCTACTTGAAAGACAACTTCCTTCCTGAAGATAATGTATCCGCTGACCGGATAGTCAGATTGGCTAAAAGATACACGCTGGTAGAAGGGGATCTCTACTGGTGCGGTGCTAACAGCGTCCTAATGCGGTCCATTACAAGGGAAGAAGGCTGCGAGCTCCTCGTAGAAATCCATGGAGGCGAGTGTGGGAACCACGCGTCTTCCCGCACGCTGGTCGGTAAAGCCTTTCGGCATGGCTTTTACTGGCCTACAGCGCTCCAGGAAGCAACTGAGCTGGTGAAGAAATGTGAAGCGTGCTAGTTTCATACAAAACAAATTCACACACCGGCCCAACCTCTACAAATGATACCTCCTACATGGCCTTTTGCTGTGTGGGGGATGGATATCTTGGGACCTTTCCCAAGAGCCGTCGGAAGTTACAAGTTCCTATACGTCGCCATTAACAAATTCACCAAATGGCCGGAAGCAACTCCAGTTGTGACAATAAACAAGCAATCAGCCATCAACTTCTTACAGTCCATCGTATGCAGATTTGGAGTCCCAAATAAAATCATAACCGATAGTGGGACCCAATTCATAAGCTCTGCATTCCAAGGATATTGCGAATACCTCAGCATTCAAGTCAGCTACGCTTCTGTAGCTCACCCGGAAAGCAATGGCCAAGTCGAGAGAGCAAATGCAGAAATCATAAAAGGACTCAAGACGCCCACATATGAGCGTATGAAAAAACATGGAGCCAACTGGATCGAAGAGCTTCCGCCCACTCTATGGGCCAACAGGACAACTCCAAACCGGTCAACTGGAGAGACAACCTCCTTCCTTGTGTATGGAGTTGAAGCAGTCCTTCCTCCAGAAATCACCTTGGGGTCGCTCCGGGTCCGGACCTTCAACGATGCCACGCACGAACAGCTCCGTCGTGAAGACCTTGACCTCCTTGAAGAGGGAAGGTGCCGAGCAGCTGTTCGGAATGCCCGATACCGCCAAGCTCTCTGGCGCTATTACCAAATGCATGTTCACAACCGACAGCTCGAGGAAGGCGATCTGGTGCTACGGAGAATACAATCTAGAGAAGTGTTAAACAAACTCTCGCCCAGCTGGGAAGGACCCTTTCGAGTGATTAAAGTAACCGGTCCCGGATGCGTTCGCTCGGCAACCGAGGATGGGACACCTCTCCCTAATCCTTGGAACATTGAGCACCTCCATAAGTTCTATGCTTAATATCACGGAGGTGACTCTATAGTTACATGCGATGTATGTTATAGAGTCATTGTACAGAGTCGGGTAGCTCCTCCGAGAGAACAGCCAGACCTTCTTTGGAAGATCCGCAAAGTTCAGGCAACACTTGTCACTGTCTCAAAACTAAAAGTGTAGCTAGCTACCTTGGGTCAAACAAGAAACAAAACACACTTATCCTGGTTTTGTACCCTAAGGGTGTACTTGTTTCCCCTGTACCCAGGACCTATAATGAAAGACATCTTTGTGTGAAAACAGACTCCACGTGCATTGACTTTGTACAAGCTCATTATTTTTTAATTTTCGATTTCTTGTTTATAACAAAGTTGTGCGATTCTCAAGAATTTTTTAGATCGACTAATTCATGTACATCTTGAGTCGCATAGCCTTTGGGTTTCATGTCGTTGAATGGTTCACTTGCCTGAATGCCGCCATCCAATCTAGGTCTGGAGTGTGCTATCGACTTAGTCTGGTCCTGCACCCTAAGTACACCACTCTACCTACACCCTGACAGGCCAAAGTAAGGCGGGTCCTAAAAACAATTGGACCTGGAGAGAACAACTCAGTGCACTTGATTGTATGAAGAATTGTGCTCGACCCACAAATTTCTCACGAGAATAGTAAGTCGCAACTGAGTTATAGATAGAAAACGAATTTTACTATTTTTCTTGACTCCAGTGTGCAGGAAAAATAAAGATCTCATGATGATGGTGAATTCAGCCAGAGCTATTAAAGATCCAACATCCCCTAGATGGCTTGTAGTCGATGTTTTAAACATTGATAGCAAGCATCACTGGAGCTGCTCAGCTCTGGTAAAGCCATGGGGCTAGCTATCAAATTGAACAAAAGATGGTGGGAAGACTCTAGAGGATTAACTGTCGATGCCATTCTAGGAACCCTAAGTACACCACTCTACCTACGCGTTGAATGGAGACCACTGCTGGAGCTACCAAGCTCCGATGATAGTCAAGGCCGGAGCCATTAAGCTCCGACAACCTCAAGGAGCCTTCACTACCGAAGACTTCAGACCTACGCTCTACATGTCTGAAGCACACGAGTCTTCAACAACTGTTACATCCTCTTGGTACATGTTCACAATCAAATTGTGTACATCTACCACGGGGCCAAGTGGGACAAAAGTGTTGAAGAAAAAAAATGAAATTCATAAAAAACTTGGACTTCATTCATTTGGAGATAAGAGATTACAAAATTGGAGAAAAAGAAGAGAGAATACAAGCGGGAGCTACAAAGAGATGGTCCTAGACCCTATGGAAGAACGAGGTGACCTTTTGGGCAACCTTAGAAATGCTGGTCTGGGCAGCTTCTCCCTCTCTGTTGATGGGACCTTTGAGCATCGGGTCCAGGGGGAATTGGGGGTCCCGACTTGTGTAGCACGACCAAACAAATTCTACGATGCTCTTGGCCAGGGATTGTCCCTCGGTTTCCAGCTGGTCCGCAATGACATCGCCCATCTGTGTGAGCTTGTTTCCCGCCGAACACAATGCCTGCAATGCCTGGTCCAGCTCCGGTTCCAGATCATCCGGACGCACAGGACTAAAACCCATTGGCGTTAGTGCATCGTTGGCTTTGCCTAGAAAGTCCCAAACTTGTTGGGACTCTACAATCCTGCCACTTCGCGTCTCCTCCAAGGATCTTTTGGCCGCTGCAAGCTCCGAGTTCTCCCGAGCAAGATGCTCCACCTCTTTGGCATTTTGCTGAATCGTTTCAGCATTCTGCCTTTCGAGTTTACTGAGCTCTTCCTCCCGGAGGTGGATCCCGTTCTGGCGGTTAACCAGGTCCTTCTCTCGGCCCCACACCTTCTTCTCCCTGGCAGCAACATTAGTTTCCCTCCTATGGAGTTCCTGTCCTTGCTGCTAGGCCTTCTTCTCCTCTTTCTCGCAGCGCTCGTCCAATTTTTTGGTGCACTCCTCGAGACTCTTGTCACCCAGAGTTAGCCTCCGAGTAAGCTCTTCTTTCCTCTTCACGACGTCATCCCACAGCTCCAGGAGTTTTTGCTCTTCATCCTCGAGCTTTCTCTCCCGCTCCTCAAGAGCCTCCCGGCGCTTGACGAGACTGGCGTGGATGGCGTCGACCCTCTCTTGGCGATCATCTGCTGCGCTATTAGCACCTTTGGCCAGTTCGTAAATGGCCCGGGACTGGTTGTCAAGGGATCGCGTCATGCTTTCCCTCTCATCCAGCAGCTTACCCCAGTACTCTAGGCGGATCTTCTCCTTCCTCACCCACTTCTTGTTGTCAGCCAACCTCGGTTGTGCCAGCATGGTCTCGAATTGGAGCCCGTTGCGCCACCACCTAAGAGTTTGACGCTCCTCCTCGAGAGCCTTACTATTGTGGTAAAAAGCCAGCTGAACCTGGCGAAGACTGGAGCAGGCGTTGTCAATAGACAACGACAGAGGGATCGGGTCCGGACTTGTCGGGGTCATCTCCGCCGGTTCCAGTGGGTTCTTCGTGACAAAAATTGGGTC
This sequence comes from Tuctoria greenei, assembly GCA_036927565.1. NCBI lineage: Eukaryota > Viridiplantae > Streptophyta > Magnoliopsida > Poales > Poaceae > Tuctoria > Tuctoria greenei. Next base: position 126,470,702 of record JAYESD010000006.1, read on the forward strand.
CCTCTCTACAAGAGCGGTTCCCTGAGCTTCCGCGGCACGAGGGCCTCCCTCTAGAATAGCCTCGACCGCCATCGAGGAAGGTCCTGCTACAGAAGTTTCAACCTTCAGAGTTGGCTCCGAAGGTCCCGCCGCTAGGTTATCAACAACTGGTCCCTCAAGCGGGGGGCCAACAACTTCATCTCAGCACCCTGGTTCAGACGCAGGCACCTCTGCGACCACCACCTCTGAGGCAGGCATTGAAGGTTCAGTCGGAGCTGAAGCTGTTTCTGGCTCCGACGCTGGTGCCTCCACCACCACTGGCCCAGGCGCTGACGCCTCGACCATCATGGGCTCAGGTGCCAGCACCTCTGCAGCGATTGGCTCAGGTGCCGGAACTTCTTCAGCAACTGGCTCTATCGCCGGAACTTCCTAGATAACCGGCTCAGGCGCTGGATCTTCATCAACCACCGATTCTACCGCCGGGGCATCATCAAACACCGGCTCCACCGCCGGGGATCCAACAACTTCTTGTTCAAGGACCATGATAGCAGATGTCTCCGGTTCTGGGGCCAGAGCGACCACCATTTCAGCATCCAAACCTAGAGCTTCAACCTCCGGGGTAGGTGTCGCTGGTGCATCTTCATTCGCGTGGTCCGGCGCTACCACGGGAGCTTCTGGGGATGAGTCAAGGTCCAAGACTACGACAGCCGGTGCCAGAGCTGTCGCCGCCTCAGCCACTCCTTGGGGCGGCGCTAGGATTGGAGCTGGAGCCTCCGCCTGCACAGCTTCAGATGTTGTGGAAGGAACAGGAGCTTCAGCTCCTCTCTTGGGTACCCTGTGGATGGAGGACGAAGACACTTAAAACGTAGTTACAACAAAAAACAACCAATTGAGGTAAAAAACAAAAATTACCTCGGAAGGCTTCCACACCAATTAGCACAAGACCTCTTCTCCGGACGCTCAGGACTGGACCCTGGCGCCACTGGCATGTCTGCTTTGGAAGGTTCCCTGGAGCTTGCTGCAACCGTTAGCGCTGCTTTGGTCAAGGTCCCCCTCGATCAGGAAGAACTTCCGGACCCAAAGCCTTTAGTTGGTCCTGGTACTGTAGCCACCGTGCCGGAAGTAGCACCCTGGGGAGGTGCCGGTGCTGGAATGGCTGCCGCCATTGAAGACCTCCCCCTCCAGGGAGAAGGAGCCACTGTGGAAGGATCAGGCCTGACAGACCTCCCATCAGAATGTCTCAGCTTCCTTTTCTGGCTCAATGGCTCGACCAACTCTTTGCCCTTGCCCGCGACTTCAACTCTCTGTTCCAAGATGGAAGGGGGACCACCCTCGGAAGCTCTGGAGATCATCAACCCAGTGGTCGAACGCCTCTCAACAACACTGAGGTCATCAAGCACCGGCATCTTCTGCCGAAGCTCCCTGTTGAACTCTGCCTCCATGTTCAGAGGGAGGAAAGCCGCCGGCGGAGACAAGTAGTCACCCTCAATGTCGATGCCGTGCTGGAACTTCTTGAGGTGAAGCACCTTCTAGGTCGGACTTCAAACCGGTTTCGATCCGGTCATCGTCCATCACACTGTTGAGGGCCCAAGCAAGCTTTTCCCTCTTCTTCAGCGAAGCCCACCTGTTGGCCAGGAAGATGCAAAATACCACCTGAGGAGTCACCCATCCTTCCACGCACTGGCGGATCCTGGTCAAAGCAGGGTTAAAGGCGTCTAACAACACAGGAACTTCACTCCAAGCTTCAGTGTCGACACTGGGGAGGCCTACAGGCAACTCCCGCCTCTCATGCTCCTCTGCCCTCATGATGATCCAATCCTTCTTCCAGTCGTCCCACATTCCAGAATGGAACGACCGCAAGTACTTGTACGGGCACTTCTTGCGCTTCACAAAGTAATAGAAGCGAAGGTACTCGTCACTCAAGCCGGTGGCGTGGATGATAAAGAAGGTGCGGAAGAGCTCGACGCAGGGATGAACACCCACCCACATCTCACAGAAGTGGACAAAGATCGACACCAAAAGAATGGAGTGGGGGCCAAGGTGGTACAGCTGCAGACCATAGAAGTCCAGCAGCATCAAGAGAAAAGAAGAAAAGGGTGGGATCCACTACAACAATCGCGATAATAGACGACAGTCAGGAACCGTCGTCTATAAGGCTTGGGCCGTCGTCTATAAGTTATAGACGACGGTAAACGCTTATAGACGACGGTAAACGGCCGTCTACGATTATTTGTCATCTATAAACTAATAGACGATGGTTACCGTCGTCAATTAACTTATTGACGACGGCCAGCTTTTGCTGTCGTCAATAAGGTAACCCCAACACGTGGCAGCATGGAAACCTTATAGACGACGGTGGCCGTCGTCTATATTAAACCCAAAAGACGACGGTTCTCTTTGGCCGTCGTCTATAAGAGTTGCTTATAGACGACGGCCAAAGGTCCACCGTTGTCTATTATTTTTGTCTTTAAAAAAAACAGAAATTAGGTATTTATACAGGTTTCACAAACACAGAAAACTGTATATAACAACAGATATTATACAGAAACTTCGAAACACTACAGAAACTTCGAAACACCATAGAAACACTAGAACTTTTCCATGTTCAAAATAGAATACTGCTATAGTTTTTTTTTGCCGACCTCCCGCTGCCTTGCCTTGCCTTGCCTTGCCCCTGCTTCAAAGCAACAACACAAAGTTAATAATCAGCAACATCTAAGCAAAGTGAAAATTGGTAGAAAAGTTCCCTGTCATGTATTATAGCTCCAGTAAATTACTCATGATCATATCTCAACCAGATCTTTGGGAAAGTGAATTAATCAAGAGGAGTTTGCACATCCTATGAACTATTTTCCTCCATTTATTATGAAAACTACAGCACTTGCTAAATCCAGTTAGTACCTCAAGAACATCATGTCCTGTATAGTTTCCTTAGCTTTCAGAATTCTATCCCCCCTCATTATTTTTGGTTAATGAAGCATTGACAATCCAAATCTTCATCATTATGCTTTTATCATCATAAGGATGATTCTCCTTCATCATCTAGTTGAATGAATTACTCTGAAGCAGTGATGAAACCAGAACTTTTAGATAAGGGGTCATAGAAGCAAGTACTAAGCATGGACGGGTGCCTAGTAAAGATTTATTTGCTGGTGAGTGGTTTTCTGTAGTGAACAGTAAGAGTTTTGCTTAATCATCTGAACTACTTTTTTATTAAAAAAAAGATCAAGTACATCTCTAGAGTCTAGATTCATATTCCAAGGATTGAAAATGATAAGAATTAACATGCAAGTAGATTTAAAATCGGCTGACCTGACTATCACACGCTACCCCGTCCGCTGCTGCCGGAGTTTAGAAAGTCGTCCTCCAGCAGTCGTCCAAGCGCCGGAATCTGGGGCGATGGAGTTTGAGCCTCCGTCCCCGATCCCTGTGATATGCAAGCGTGGTTAGACAAGTTATAAGTACAAAAATGCATATTTTACTAAATTTGAACAAGTTTAACTAATTTCAGTTATTTTGAATAATTTTGTACCTGTATTCCTGTCGTCGGGACCGGTGGCAACTCCACCGATGGCGGCGCCCACTGCGGAAACACAGCCGGCTGTCCTGCGCTCATAGCCTGCGAATACAAATCAAATCATTATAACTGTCATTTGTATATTACAAATGTTAAGTACAACATTCAGAACTTACCTGGAAGGCAGCTTGCCACTGTAGCATGTACGAGTTTTGATACTCGTCCCTAGCCCTGAGCGCCGCTGCCTGCATCTCGTCCCTAGTCGGGAGCGCTTCTTGTGTCCTCTGGAGCTCCTCCCGAAGACTCTGGAGCTCCAGATCTCGTCCCGTACGGCTGCTGCTGGACCCGCCCTGCTGCGATGAAGAGGTCCTCGAGGAAGCCCGCGCCTGCCTCGAGTCGACCACTCCATCGAAGATGGCCAACCTGCACAGCGAAGTAAGATGATTAAAGTTTTGTAACTCAAAGTTTGTGATAGTAAAATAAAATTAACAAAACTCACTGTCCGTGAGGTTTCCCGCCACCGATTGCATACGCGGCTTCGGGGACAATTGGCACGCTCTGCCAATCGAACTCTTCGCCTCGAAGCCTCTGCGCCTCCTGCCCTTACTTTGCCTGGAAACACAGTAAAATAACATTATTGAAACTATTAAAGAAAATTCAATTAAGTTAACAAAATAACTCACCAACATCTGAGTCGCCATCTGAGAAGACAGCTGCTCAGGCTGCGACGGGTCACTTCCCAAGTGACCCCTCTTCCACACCTCAATAGGTGACGGCTCTTGACCCCTCTCGTGCTCCTATCGATACATGTTAGCACAATGAAAGATTATAAAGTTACTTAAATAGAATTCAAGTCACACTTACCATCCGTTTAGCAAGACGTATGTAGCCGTCCCCACCCATACGGTGTTTTCCGTCTGTCCCTCTACTCTCTCGATGGGTTTTAGACACGCCCTGGAAGTTTTGGCTCCCCCAACGAGCACACAAGGCACGGTACGCGTCCGAACGGTTGTCAAGCCACGGTACACCGACCTGCACACATTTTATTATTAAATGAAAACATTGATCACAATCATATAATGAAGTAAAGTACAATAAACACTTTACCTCTACGTATTGCACCTCCGTCAAGTACTTGTCGGCCCCTTCCTTGTACTTCCCCGGCTGACCCTCCTCCGGATGCAACTTGAAATACGCATTCGTAGCTAGAATGCGAGCCGTCGATAGTAACTGAGTCACGAGCTTCCTGGCGCAGTTATGGAAGACGAGACGAGCTTGATCCGTCTGCTCGGCCTCGTTCTCCAAACGGTATCGTGCCTGGAAGAACAAATATACAAGTAAATGTATTTAATTTATAATAAATATGTATTACACAAATATTTGTTCATACTTACCATAAAGTCATGCCACACAGCCTTCTTGTGGTTGCCGTAAGCAAGGTCCTGTGTCGTAGCGTAATGGTCCCAAGACGTGGTAGGCTGTCAGTTCACTACACCGGGGTAGTGCAAATAGACTAGACTGCCCAAGACACCATTGACCTGCTTGTGGTGTCCCTGCCCTGTGAACGAACAATCCTCCCAAGCCCTGATATATGATTCTCAATTAGTATATATATAAGCCTTTAAATATCTGAATTGTTAAAGATTTACTTACTTCTCGCCAATAGGACGAATAACGATCCGATCGTTTGGGTTTGCAGGAGACGGAGGAGGAGCCACGTAGTGGCTCCTCCTAGTCCGTCGCTGTGCAGCTGGCTCCACATCAGGTGACCCGGAAGTGGTGTCACCCGACTGCACTAGCTCTGAACAAGGTGGCACCGAAGAAGAAGTCTTTGAAGCAGGCACCGAAGAAGCAGGCTCTGAAGCAGGCACCGAAGAAGGAGGCTCCAAAACTGGCACCGAAAGAGGCATCCTAGCCTCTGAGTCCTCGGACATAGAGTCGTCCTGACAATTTCAAAGATTCATATTAGAGAATAAAGAATTAATTATATAATTTATGTAATTAAATATTCTTTACCTGGCCACGTGACGACGGCGGCAGATGGCTCACCAACTGAGACCGTCTACCTCCGCTAAGCTGACTGCCCTGGAGGACCTCGTCTCCTCTTGTGGCTCCCGGTGACAGAAAGCTCCGTGCCTCTGTCCCTCGTCGTCTGCTGCTCCTCGACGACATCCTGTTTAATAAAAAATTGTTAAAGAACGTAATGGAAAATATAGAAGAAGAAAGAAGAGATGAAGAAAATGTTACTTGTACTCAATTTTAAAATTCATCAGCATCACGCTCATGTACTCTACTCCGTAAACCTGACCATCGATCTTCTGTAGTGGAAGTTGCCTGTTTTCGTTTTCATTTTCGCATCTTAGGAGTTTCTACATCTTTTGCATCTCCAACTAAGTCATCGAGTCCTAAACCAGGCTCAACGACAAAAGAGTCCGGCAACTCTTGTTCTTTGTAAACAACATCAATCTCATCATCAAGGTATCCATCATTGTCTGGTGTATATAACCGCTCACGAGGATTCACCTTGTGTACAACCCACCAAGCATTAAGCTTTTTGCATGGATAATGTCAATAATACACTTGCTCGACTTGGTGTGCAAGGACGAACGTGTCGCAGCCTTGTAGCCGCTCCTTGTGTTTTACTTCTACCATGCCAAATTGGTTTTGTCGAGTTCCATGATTATGATCAAACCAATCGCAATCAAAGAAGATTACTTTAAGGACCTTATTCCCTGCAAAACTGAATTCAAGGATATTTTTAATGATCCCATAATAATTAGTTTCACGTCCTTCAGCGTCAACTACCCTCGTCACAACTCCGGTGTTACATGTTGCCCTGAAAGGACGTTGAGTTTAAAATTGAGTGGAACGAAATCAGAACCCATTGACGTCGTATCGACCATAACTTTTAATTTTAATGGATCCGTAGGACAGTTGTCGCAAATCTTCATGGACACCGGCTCGTTTTTTGCACTGTTCAACATACGAAGTTAGAAGACTATTTTATGCTATACATGTAATTACTAAGAGAAACAAAACATGAACACGTTACTTGTGCATGAAACCAGGATATGAAGTTAGGCCCTCCTTGTACTCCATAATATCGCATCGATTGTATTTGTCGAAGCGTAGGTTGCTGCTTCGATTTCCAATTTTGTTGATCGAACTGACTAAATAAGGAAAAAAAGAGAATAATTAGCATAGATGTATAACAAAACACGCTAATTATTATAGATGTTGAACAAATACATACTGAAAATATTCTTCCATCCCCTCTATATTAGCGTACATGTATAGCAAAGCAGCCATCTTGTCATCTGTTTCAATATCGTAGCTCGTGCCGCTACCAACAGTAGTGCCTCTCGTTTGAAAAATTGAGAGGTTGCTACAAGAGGGTGCGTCATCCATATTGTACCGGAACGTGGAAGAATTAACATTGTTTTCTTCTGCACATATATGAGTCCAATTGTGGTCCTCTTCTTAACCAACAAAATATCCAGGACGATCTTCATCTGGCACTAAGTTGTTCAACTGTTCAACAATCTCCAACCCGTTTAGATGTTGTGGTGGTCCTTTTTTAACAATGGTGTCCTTCCTGAAGGCATTTCTCTGTTGCCTAAATACGTGATTGGGCGGTAACCAACGTCTGTGGCAATCAAAGTAGCAAATCTTGCCACAATGCTTTAAACGAAAACATTCCGTGTCCGAAGCACATATTGGACATGTCAAACGACCATGAGTGCTCCAGCCAGAAACCATGCCGTAAGCTGGGAAATCATGGAAAGACCACAAATATGCAGCTCGAAGGTTGAATTTCTATTTTTTGTAGCAGTCGTACGCTTCAATTCCTGTCCATAACATTTTCAACTCTTCAATCAACGGCTTCAACATCACGTTTAGTCGTGAACCGGGATGATCCGGTCCAGGTACATTAAGGCAAAGGAACATGAACTCGTACTTCATACAAAGAGATGGTGGTAAGTTGTACGGAATAGCGAACACAGGCCAACAAGAGTATGGTGTTGCGTTTGTACTGAATGGTGAAAAGCCATCTGTCGCCAACCCGATGCGAACATTTCTCGCGACATTGGCGAAATCTGGATCGAAACGGTCAAGCGCTTTCCATGCCTCACCGTCGGACGGGTGCACCATCATTCTGTCATTCTCGCGTACACCTTCTTTGTGCCACCTCATGTGTCTGGCTGTTTTTTTTTAGAGAAAAAAGCGCTTCAACCTAGGTGTGACAGGCAAGTAGCGAAGCTGCTTCTGTGCAACTTCAGTCATTATTTTTGTACCGTCTTCATTAATAACTTCGACAAATCTCGCCTTATCACATTTTAAGCACTTGTTCTCGTTGGCATGCTCTTTCCAGAAAAGCATGCACTGGTCTGGACACATATCGATCTTCTCATAGTTCATACCAAGATCAGAAATCAATTTCTTAGAATGATACATATCCTTAGGCAATTTATGGGGCTGCGGAAGGACATCGCTGATCAATTTGATGAGGTCATTGTAGCAATTATTGGAGAAGAAAAACTTAGACTTAATTGCCATAAATCTAGTCATGAAATTGAGGACCGTCATTTTGGTGTGTTCATGCACCGGTTGTTCTGATGTCTTGAGACGCTCGAAGAACTCCTTTGCCTCCGTTGTAGGAGAATCCTCCGTCAATTCAGGATTTATGGCTCCAAGCATCTCGTCCATCCTATCGACACCAGTGCTATTATCCCCATCTCGATCTTCTACGGCTTGAGAAGGTGTCTCGCCGTGAAAGGTCCATAACTCATAACATTGCATAAAACCATTTTGACAAAAGTGGAACGTCAATGTCACTTTGTCGAAACACTTCGCATTTTGACATTTGATACATGGGCACCGCACCTTGCTGTTGTTTGACAATGAAAAAGCTCGTTGTATGAAAGCATCCGACTTGGTGAACCACTCATCTGAGTGACTCCCATCCTTTTTCCAACCAGTATACATCCAAGTGCGGTCTTCAGCCATGTTTGAGGGTATACCTTCAAAGCAGATAAATCATTATTAGTTTCATTGTTATGTTATGTCATGACCCTATAACTAGGCAGATAGGTCCTAAACCCACCCAAGAGTGACCGAGCAGAGTGTGCTCATGACGGGACGCGCAGTCTGGATCCGGACGAAATTTCGGCAGCATAACCCCGCTGTTCTCCACTGCACGCCCGAAAATGGTGCAGCAGAGAACAACAGGGTTATGCCGTCAAAATCTCGTCCAGATCCAGACCCGCGTCTCGTCACAAGCCACGCCCCCTCGGTCACTCTCAGGCTGTCCAAAAAGGGACAATTCCGAACCTTCACATCTCACATGCAAATAGCATGTGAGACGTGCCGATCTGAAACGGGTGATGCATTGATATAGGTTACGTTCCTCATTTTTATTGTTAAGTCATTTACAAGAGGAAAGAACGAGAGAAAGAGGAGGAAAGTTGGTCTTAGATGACAATTCCACGTCCAGATCCACCGTCTGAGCAATCGCGGGTGATTGACTTCCTCACCATCGTCGTTCGCTTCCGTGTCGTCTCGACGCATACATTACGACTACAACTGTCTATACGGCACGAACATATTTATTCCGTGTCGTGTTGTGTCGGGTCGGGCCGGGCCAGCCCAAAACCCTTATATTTACATATTAATAAACAAACTAACTAATAAACAATTAAACATTCCGTACAACTGAAAAGAGCAGAACTGTTATGCCTAATGACATCAAAAACAAAACCGCAGAACGGTTGTTAAAAGTAAGTGGTGTTTAGTCACTAAAAGTAGCAAATTATTTTTAGGATTATGATCCGGATGATTTTCGGTTTACAATATCATGCAGGCTTAGCAATTTCAAAATTAACTACTTCCATGATTAACTAAGACCATGTTCATCCTACCATCACTGCATTTTTCACTTAACTCAGAAATGATGGGCAAAGTGTAGCTTATCCAGAAGAGGGGTAGATGATGAGTTAATGATGGGAGGCAGCAGCGCTTGCTGCTGCTGCTGGGCACACATCCATGGTCCAGGTAGGAGTATTAAATTACTTGAAAGAAGATGACAACTTTTTCCTTTTACCAGGACAGAAAGATGGAAGGGGATGCTGCAGATATCTTGCTTAAGGTAGTACAGTATGGGGTAAAAGAGATTCCAGTCTACTGCAGCCTTGTGTGTTTTACTTCCACTGCAATGGTAGATTGGTAGCCAAGGCATTATTGGGTAATTTCTCTGCATACTGTCATGGTTCCAAAGAAAAAAACGGCCATTGTTGTGTGCTGCTGGGTTGTTGGTACATGTTTTCCTTGCTACGAATTAGGACCCATTCATTCATGCGGTTTCTTTGAGCCATCCAACTCGGAATTATGCTCCAAGTAGCATGCAAATGTTGGATTTTCCATGCCAGTGAGTGAAACCACTACAGGAATCGGAAACATTCTCATCGACCTATAACCTATGAAAATGGCGAAAAAACCGACAAAAATGCAGTTTCTTTGAGCAATCCAACTCTAAATTTATAACGTAGATAATTTTGTTATCTTGCGATTATAGTAACCTAAAGTACACTCTAATCTGAACATTGATCAGGTGAAAATAGCAAAAGATACTGAACTGTGCAATTACAGTAACCAAAAGTACACTCTAATCTGAACAACTAACCCTAAATTACCCGGCGGGAGGGGGGGCAGTGTTCCATGGAGGGGGGGCGCGTTGTCCCATGGTGCAGTGCGGCGGGGGGGGGGGCGTTGTTGCACGGTGGAGGGCGGCGGGGTCGAGGCTGCCGATAGGGGGCGACGGGGAGTGGGCGGCGGGGACGAAGCCACAGTGGAGGGCGGCGGGGTCGGGGATGCCGATAGGGGGCGACGGGGAGTGGGCGGCGGGGACGAAGCCACGGTGGAGGGCGGCGGGGTCGGGGCTGCCGATAGGGGGCGTCGGGGACGAAGCTGCGGCGGACGGGGAGGAAGAGGCGGCCCGTGGGGTGGGGAGAAGGCGTCTGGGAGTGGCGGCGTACCTCGGCGGCGGTGGTGATCCTCGGCGGCGGCGCGGCGAGAGTGACCAGAGCGGCGGCGGCGACCTCGAGCGCGAACAGAGTACAGCGGCGGCGACCTCGAGCGACAAATGAAAAGTTGGCCGCGGACGGCCTGGAAATAGTCCCTAATAGATGACGGTACAACGGAACCATCGTATATAACACCTTATAGACGACGACCCCTTCTCACCGTCGTCTATAAATGCTTAGAGTGACCCCGGTTCGGCCCGTTATTAACGACGGACACTAAAAGACTATGGCCCACCGTCGTATTTAAGTTATTAACGACGGTTTTAGGTCAACCGTCATCAATTACTCTCTTATAGACGACGGTGCAATACAGCCGTCGTCTATAACGTTAAAGACGACGGTCCCGTCGTCTATAAATATGGCCGTCGTCTGTTGTCGCGATTTCTGTAGTGATCAGTCCCACCATGGCGTACGCGGAGAAGTACACCATGTCATCGGCGTGCTCCTTCGCGAATGGAAACTTGACGGCACGGACCTGGTGGTTGAAGAAGTCACTGGACCACCCCATGAGGGCCCGGACCTTCTTCAAGTTGCCGTCGGTCTTAAGTCGGCTCTCGCGGAGACCAAACTCCATCGCAGCACAAGCGGGGCTAGGCACGAAAAGCAAGCGAAAGTTTGGAGGATTTGAGTGCAAGATCGAATGAAGGCGTAAAGAACCCCCAAACGGTGCACACTTTCCTTCTTAAGTAAGCCCCCATGATGCTTGGATGGAACCCACAGAGGAGTCGATGATACAAGTCAAAAACATCACCTTGCCAATGACAAGGGGGCCTGGGGCCACCCCGATGATCAAGTCGAGATGCCTACCCCAGGCGAACGGTTGTCATCATGAAAGGCGGGAAACCCGAAGGCGGCGGCCTGACAAGGCGCGCGGAACCGATACGATTTTCGTATCGGGAACTAGCGACCTTCAATTGCGTGAGATCCGCACGCTAAGATCTCACCTGCCGCATCCAGGATATGCCACGCGGCATTGGTTTAACTACGAACTACCGCCAATGGCACATCCGAAGATCCTTGAAGACACGACACAAAAATTGAAGGATGGACCCACCTCCAGCAAACCGACTCCATCCAAATGGTCTCTTCTAGAGGTGGGCCTAGGGGGCCACTGTCAGTACCCTGCGTACCATATACCCCTTGGGACTACAAAAAGTCCAAAGGGACTTCACCTGTCCGAGTTGAAGACCTTTGAAGGCCCGACATGTCATACGGGATTGGACATGCCTCCCAACTATGGTTAGTCCCGGTACTGCCACGTGTACACTACAGCCGGACCTATATCACTCACATGGGATAGCTCCAGGCTAAACACTTGTGCAGCACCCCCGGACCTAACCTCCGATAGATGGAAGCTCCAGTATCGACACATGTACATCTAAAACGGACCTACCCATCCCAGACGAATAGCTCCGAAGCTGCCACGTATCCGAACCACCAGACCTTCAACCTTGGCAATCAAGCTGGTGAACCCCCAATGGCTCGGACCTCCAAGGGGCAATCAAAGACTTCAAGACCTGATTAAGTGTCATTAGTGCCATATTAATGACACACGATCAGTAGGCCCTTAATACTAGGAACGGCACTGTCAGTTCTCGTTATCACGCTATTAAGGGTAATTAATCTCATTAATTATGTATTAAACATTAGTAACCGCCGGGGCCACATGTCAGGGCAGGCTAACGGTGTAACCACCAGCCCTTGAACTATAAAAGGACTAGTCGACGATACACAAGGGGACTCTTACGCTCTCTGAAACATACACAATCTCTGGGCTGAAGCTCTTAGACGCTCAATACAACAGCTACACACTCCATGGAGTAGGGTATTACACTCAGGCGGCCCGAACAACGTAAATCCTTGTGTCCATTTGCCATACTCTTTGAAATCTCTGTGCACCCCATACCGAACTATAAACTCCGCGAGCTACCAACGGTAGTATCGGGAGAATTGTCGGAAAAACACTCCAACAGGAGCCAAGCAAATGACACGCCTTTTGTCTGCTTCAATTTTGAGAATTGGTCCTGCTTATTGACTGCAATAATTTCAAGAATTAATTCCATGAATGAAAGTAAATGAAATATTTTTTGTATGATGCGAAGATATTAAAAAGTTAGCTGACCTTGAATCGCTCAGACCCAAAATATTCTATTAGGTGCAACCACTCGGGCACCGTTACCTCAGCAGGTTGGTTTCATATACGTTCTTCATCGGTAGAATAACTCTTATAGGTGGCATGCAAAGTCGAGCGCCACCCCTTGTAGCGCTCACTAGCAATTTTCAATTTTTTTCTTGCGCTCTCTGATGTGTCCTCCATGTCACAGGAATCCTGTACATTGTATAACAAGTTGCTGTAAATGTACAGGATGGAGATTGCAAGAAAAAATACTTGTGTGGGGGTGTGACAACACTAATCAGAATGTCTTGTACTATATCTCTCTTGTTACTACGGCCAACCTCTGCCCACTTCCTTGCACCGCTGAGGGTTGCATGTCTTTTTGTAAACATAACCACATCATTGACAAAGTGCCACTGATTAATACCAACCGCAGCATCCAACCGAGCGGAGAACTGAATTGGTAGCTTCACATGCTCCGTTCTACTAACTTGGGATGCATAGCGTATTCTGGCAACCTTAAGTCCTTTAGCCACACTTCTTCCTAGCTTCCTTTCTTATGTTACATTGATTCAAATGGTAAACGATTAAAGCAAATTACCGCCTGAACAAGTTTAGCATCATGTACAAATAGTGTGAAAAGAAGAAAAGTCTGATGTTCATACCATCTTCAGGACGAGTGCGGCAAATACAAGCGTGGGATGACCGCATCGTGCCAGCACCATTTTACTCTGTAGTACTCCCTCCTGGTTTATATTAATTGTTGCCAACAAATGAATTCAAAATTGACTAATTCAGTAGTTAGGACAGTCCTAACGACAACTATTTTGATGGGGGAGGGGGTTAGATTATTGACTTCTTTGTTGCTGTTCATACCCTAAAATGCATCAGGTACACATGTCAGTGGCGGTACGCACTCGTAGGACTGCAGAGGATTTTCAGTCCATGAGCAAAGCAGGCAAGACTGTGAGGGGGCATGCAACTGGCAACGCTAGACTAGACACATATAGGGTTCACCGGTTCGGTCTGACTGACATCAGCCGGAGCGCGTCTCGAAGAGAATTATTAGTTGCAGGACAAGTAATGAACGCCAGCGGTAGCAGGTGGCGAATGCAAGATAGATAAGGCAGGCATCTTGCAGGATTGAAATCCTTCGCAGTACTGCACCTGCATTAGCTACCACTGACATGTGGGCCCATGAGACATCGGGTCTACTTGTCAGTGGCGGCTACAGCAGGTGCAATACTGCATAGTGCCAGCTTGCGACACTCAACAAAGCGAGGGTTTGGTCTCGCCAAAAATCTCGAGGAGGATTGGTGGCAGGGCGAGTAATGGCTAGGGATTTGCGGGCGGCGGGGTAATCATGGCATGCGAAGGATGGGACGTGGCGATGGGCGAGGGAGACGCGTCGGGGAGGACACTGAAGTGACCAGCAGCAGGGCGTTGGCACCGGTGCACGCCAGAGTGGCCGGCGGCGAGAGAGCACATCGTGGAGGCATAAAAAAATCACGCCATCACACAGGCTGATGAACTGTTAACTATAAAGACTAAGTACTGATAAGAAAGTAGAATCGCAAGGCATGCTAAAACAATTAGTAGCGCCTAGGAAAGAATGCAAATGACCATGATACACCCATCATCAATACATCTAAAGGACAGAACGTAGTCTCTCAAAATGCTCCAAATTCATGCCAAAGGAGTAGAGTAAAAAACTAACATGCTCTGGCAAAAAAAATGGCGCGGTAGAGAGGCAGGTAGTAATGTAATGGGATATGGGTAGTTGGAAGCTACTACCAAGGATAGAGTTAGAGTGGGACATTTTTTAAGCTCCAAAAGTTAAATTAAGCTGGGGCGGAAGGAGTATTTCTGGTTTGTATATCTATACCTGTTGTTGGTTCATGCATCGTAGTAGTACCAGGGAGTGAAGAACCTCGGGGTTCCTGAACATCATGTGCTGCAATATTCTCTGCGTACCATGAAAACGATTTAATGTTGTCTAAATTTGTTTAATTTTGATAGTAAACACATTTATAGTAATACCAGGTGCTTTTTCGCCACCATGAATGCTTTTAGATGACATCACCGTTTGATGTCTTATTCCTAATGTAAAGAGCATTGTAAGTAGTCATTCCAAATAAAAGTGATAACGTTAGATTACATGGCCGACGTAGATTTTGGATCAGACGGTGTGCTTTCTATAAACTGCAGTGTTTGTTACTAACGGAGGAATTAGAAAAGAAAGAATAGAAAAAAACGTACGATCCGAGAAAGCCACAAGAATGAAATAAGTGAAAACCATGGGAACTAAAAATCTTAGGAATACAAATTTGAAAACAGGAATGAGAGTACAACATTTGGAGTGGTTTATCAGATAACCCGTGCGTAATTTACTTCTAAATCCAGAAATTACATACTACTACCTCTGGTTTTTAGTATTTGTCGTTCCCGACCAGGAATTGAACTAGAAATACAATACCGTAATAAGTTATTGGAGCAACATTTATTTAGGGACAAATGTAGTATATATATATATATATATATATATATATATATATATATATATATATATATATATATATATATATAAAACTAAATTCGTGAAACAGAAGACCACATTTCTTCTTTGTTAATTTATTTAATCTTCGTATATTAGGATGGATCGTGTATAACATAACTAGGCCAAAATTCCATGGACCGTGTAGAACCAAGCCAATATAGCTCTATAAAAAGACGGCATGGATCGCGTAGTTTACCTAGCACAAAACTGGAGTCCGGGATGTGACGTCGCAGGGAAGTGTCAGCGATGAAGAGGTTCGGTAGAGCCCTTCAAACTTGGTCGCCCGGCTTTGTACCCAGGAGTCAACAACACCAAGAGCATTGATGTGTCACTGCGAGATCCATGGGGGAAAAATTGTAAAAATCATGGGAAATGAAAACACGGGAATTTCTTAGGAATACAAGTATGGAACATAGGACAGAGCGAGAACACATTTGGAGTACTGTGAGATCACCGGAAGTGCGGGGCAGTGGTGTGTTGGGAACGGAGGCCAGTGTTTCCATTTATACTCATCATGGCTGAAATAGGGTTACAATAATAGGCGGGACTGAATTTGGAGGCGCGGGTAGTGAAAATTGAATTGTCAAAATCTCAAATGTGGTGCGCCAAGTAGAACGATAAAATTTTGGCGGGAGTGGAGAATTTGACGCAATCCGTGCCCTTGTGCACGCATCCAATCGTGATTAATTACATCTCATGTCGCGTCGATTCCTGCACATGGTGCGTGCAGCCAGAGGGATAGACTTCGTCTTAGGACAACTTGCTCGCTTCTTAATTCATCTTTGTTGCCATGCATGGAGATCAAAATCTAAAAGCAGTCATCTGCTAGCTAGTGGGACATTCCAAAAAAATACGAACAAAAAATATGAATCGCCAAATGTATCTGTGCTAATGCAAACGATATGCAAATACAGCCAAGTCCACGAAAGGACGATGGTAAACAATCAGCATTTTGTAACATTAATCACAATGAAATGATAACATGTAGTATATACTACTACATACTAAAAATACATTTTCCCATCCGCCGACTACAAATGAAAAAATAAAGTGAAAGAACACAAAAGAGGAGAAATGCAGCCTCAACCACGACCTCAATGGAGTTTCAACCAAGAGTCGTTGTTCGTCGCAACACAACAAATTCTTGGCTAGACATTAAACAACAGTTATCTCGCCCCTTTTTCAGAAAGGAGTTGTTTTTCGATACTGCATAGGATGCATTGTTCATGAACATAGAAACAACACATATATTACAAACAAGAACTACGAAAGCACATAGAAAACAAGAAAAAGAAAAACTACAAATACTACTCTACTCGGAGTCGGCGGAGATCTCCTCCACCTCCTCCTATGCTGCCGCTGCCTCCTCCTCCGCCGCCGCTGCCGCCGCCTCCTCCGCTGCCGCCGCTGCTGCCGCTTCCTCTGGCAATTGAGTCTGAAGCTTCCGGGCGACGATCCTCAGAAGATGCTGGCGGCCCTCCACCCCAGCCATCTCCCAGATCGTTTCGTAGAGGACGTTGAGACGACCGGCCAGAAACCCTAACCCGAAGCAGTAGTGGCCGGCGGTGTCCATGCTGGTGCAAACGGGAAGTTTCCCAAGACCCAGACGGTCACATGAGCGAGATGTATCGAAAAATACATCCCGCTCCAATATGTCGAGCTTTTTTGCTCGCCTAGCGGTGGTGGAAAGGTGCTCGGTGGCCTCCTTCAAGCGCCGATCGAGTTCATCGAAGCGGTGTTCGAAGAGGCGGACAGTCTCCTGAACCCAAACGGGATGAGGAGGTGCGGGCGCTGCGGGCGGAGAAGGGGACAGAGGAGGTGTGGGTGCCGCCTCCAGTTCTCCCAGCATTGGATGCGACGAAAACGGAGAAGAAGGAGGTTCAGAGGACGTCGACGGCCTGGAGTGCTTTGGTGCGAGGCTACCCATTTGTGTGGCGACGGAGATGCAGAGAAAGAGCAAGAGGTGGTCGGCGATGGTGCGGCGGTGAAGGAAGAGAAGTTTGGAGGCTACGATAGATGGATATGGAGTGGCGCGGCACAAACGCAAGAGGACGGGTGTGCCTTTATAGCGGGTCCTCGTGATGATCGGACGCTTCAAAAACTATGCTTTCGAATTAATCTGAACTGCGGTTGGATTCCTCTAAGTTGTCGCTTCACAGGAAGTTTTTTAATTTGAGATGCAAAGGGTCCAGGGTATGCAGTGGCCCACCTGGCATACTTTTTAGGTCCGTCCGTCGGTGTTTCAGTTTTTCAGTTCCAGTTTTTAATTTTGACACGTAAAGGGCCCACCGGCCCAAGGTATATGCAATGTTCCAGTTTTTTCAGTTTGTCACGCAAAAGACCACAATCATGTCTCATGACGTTACGTGTTTTCTCTTACTTTTTGAAAGATCGTCATATATATATATATATATATATATATATATATATATATAAAGATCGTCAGAAAACACAATAAAAAAGTACAAGACGATGAAAACACCACACATTCATGCATTCATTAACACACACACACACAGTAAGACGATGAACTACCAGTTTATTTGCCCCTGCGCCACCGCCGCCAGCTCGCCCCCAGCTCTGCCGCCCCTGCGCCACCGGCCCCATCGCCCCTGCGCCCCCGCTGCCGGCTCGTCCCCGGCTCCACCGCCCCTACGCCCCCGGCCCCGCCGCCCCTGCGCCCCCGCTGCCGGCCCGCCCCACTGCACCCCCGCCGCCCCCGGCCCTCGACGCCCTCAGCCCCTGGCAGATTCTATCGGCGACGATGGAGTTAGGGCCGGGTCCGGGAACGCGGACTCGAGAACGGATTGAGGGGAAGGCTCATCGCCCATAGAGGCCATGTAGCTTCCGTCCCCTCGATCCGTTGGCGATGAGCCTTCTCCTCGATCCGTTCTCGTGTTTGCGGCGGCCACGGCGCTGCTTCGACCCTGCTTCTGGTCTGACGACGCTGATGATCCGCAACATACTTTTAAATCCAAACATTGGTATTCTCCCGCTCATATTTGTTGATGCGTTAATACCTGATGTTTTACATTGTTTTCCATAGGAGGCAAAAAGTAATGAACATCATTGATCAGCACTGCGCCGAGGAGAACGCGAAAATTAAAGTGGGCCACGTCAAGTCGGAATACGATTTTATTTTTGTTCCATTTGACATTAAGTACCATGCCTATGCTTTGAAATATATGATTATACTAATCAAGCTCCGGTCTTTTACTGATTGATACTAACCTCGTTTGTTGCATTGGCCAAGGTCCGAGGCCAACAAGGGCTACTGCTTTGTCAACGTCACATTGCAAGATGCAGCATTTCAGCTGTGGAAGCACCTGCATGGCTTCCTTTGGAAGGTGAACGACTCGCGGAAGATGTGCGAGGTCGACTACGGCAACATCCAGGTACGTCGCTGTCCGCTGCCACCGTTTTCCATTGCGCCACCGCTTCATGGTGTTCACCTGCCGCTGCTCGTCATCCTTTTGCAGGGCCGGGATGCGTTGGTGGCCCATTTCTCCCATTTGTCCAAGTCATGCTGTGTGAAAGGGCCGCAGAGAACTCAATTTCCACACCAAGGGGTTAAGAGATAAGACCATCTGATTCGCAGGCCAATAATGGTGTTTTGGAACACGGTATTTTTGGAGTTTTAGAGCAATTAGAAATACCATGGTATTTGAGATTACTATGGTATTTTTTGCAGAATGGTGTTTGTCAACCAAACAGTCATATGTATTGCAAAATCGTGGTATTACAAAACTGTGTTATTGAAATACTTTGGTATTGTCATGTCATTTTAAAAACTGTGGTTTCCAAAACTTTAGTATTGAAAAACTGTGTTCCCAAACACAGCCTAAAGCTTTACCGTGAACCACTGCGGATGGTCTTAAAGGCAGGCCCGGCTCTAGGCCTAGGCGGGCGGAAATAAATTTTGTGCGGCCATGCCGTTCAAAATCGCGCGTGCGCCTCCACCCCACACGCTGTCCCATGGAAAACCCGCTGAGATCCTTCGCTTCACGCTGGTGGTTTTGTTATCTGGACGCCGAAGGATGGAAATCCTGCGTGTCCCGCTCCTACAATTATACGATTTTGATCGGACGGCGTGCGAGGCAGGGGCGCACGCGTGATGCTGTGCGGCAGGGTCGCAGAAAATTTGTGGGCTACTTCCTAGGGCTAGGCCGGTGGGTGGGTGGTGGGGCGGGCACGAAGACAGCGGGTAAAGAGAAAAGAAATAAAATTATGTAAGTGTGTAGCTTTTTATTTTCGTAATTTTCTGAAATATAATTCTACTACGTACGTCCTACTAATGTTAGTTCAATGCTTTGTCCAAAACGTCAAATAAAAGAATAGGGAGGGAGTATTTATTAGATAAAGTATAATATTACTAATGTGTTAATTTTCCATATGCGATGTTTTTCGATAAAAGGAGGAGTTTTTCTTTAGTGCATGTACTGTAGGACACATTGTTCATGAACATAAAATAAAAGACATTTTTCATTAACATAAAAACAACACATATATTACTAATAAGAAAAAAACACATAGAAAACAAAAGAAAAAACTACTACTCATCCTACTCTACTCAGAGGAGGACTTGTCCACCTTCACCGCCGCCTTTGCCTCCGCCGGCGGCGCCTCCGCCTCTGCATCTGCCGCCGGTGCCTCTGCCCTTGCCGCAACCGCTGGCGGAGCATCCTCCAACCACCATATCAAACTTTTTTCAGCTGACGGCCTTCACGAGTTGCTCGCGAAACCCCACCCGGCCTCCTCACCGAACGTCTTGTAGAGGCAGTCGAGACGAGCGGCAACAAAGCCTAACCCGAAGATGCAGTAGCCTGCGGAGTCCATGTTGGCGTGGTGGGGAAGGACACCAAGTCCCAGTCGGCGACAGGAGTGAGATATATTGTGAAATACATCTTGCACCATTTTGTCGAGCGCTTTTTCTTGCACAGAGTTTGTCAATGCTTTCCTCGATGAGGCGGACAGTCTCATCATTGTCGGACAGAAGAGGTGCGGGCGCCGCGGGCAGAGACGGGAGTGGAGGAGGTGCGAGCGCCGTTTCTAGTTCTACTGACCTTGGCGGCGACGGAACAGAGAAGGAGGTTCGGAGGACGTCGATGACCTGGAGCGCTTCGGTGCAGGGCTACCCATTTGTGCGGCGACAGTGGTGCGAACAAAGAGAGAGAGGTGGTCAACAGTGGTGCGGTGGAGAAGCAAGAGGAGAAGTTTGGAGGCTAAAATCGATCGAGAGGTGTGGCGTAGAAGAAGAGGAAGGTGTGCCTTTATAGCGGGTCGTCGTCTAAGCGCGTGAGTGGAGATGATCAGACGCTTCAAAAATTGTGCTTTTGAATTGACGGCCAGAGTTACTCCAAACCGCGTTTCGCCTCCTCTCGGTTATCGCAACAGCTCAACACGTCCCATCAGCCAGTTTTTTAATTTGACACACAAAGGTGCGGAGATTGACTTGAACGTGTGTGGCAATCAATCGAGGGTCCATATCTTTTTTTTAAGGATCCGACCGTTGCCGACTGAGAGTCCATATCGAATTGATAATTGTCGTGATCATGGATGATGGTGGACATGAATGTAATGCATGTGAAAGAGACTCGCGATCAAGCATGTTTGGTCACGTGTTGAGGATTTTTGTGCCCCCTTGTTGAGGAACATGTTAATTGGATGACGTTGAGGATCAGATGTGGTGTACGTGTTTTCACAAGTGTGTTCATTTGTTCCTAAAATCAGAACACGTAGCTGCTAGCGCCTACACCTGTTGTTTCTTCAAAAGACGAGTACAACGATACATAATGGCAGCATGCGATCGATTAATTTGATGAACCACGTACGTACGTAGTGAGAGCTGTTTGCTTATTAGACGATGGTAGTCCACATTCTATCCTCGTACCGTCGAGGGAACATCCTTGTGTCAAATTTGTTATCTCTATTGATGACAGGGTAATATTCTTCATTAGTGTGGTAGTTAAACTGCCTTATATTGTACGTTGAGAGCATACACACATGCATGGTAGAGAATATGATAAATATAGAAATATATATACATGGTAGAAAATATTATTCTATTCTTAGAATACATGTTTGGGACGTGGCATATGTATCTAACATACATGTGAAAGACCTCGATCATGTTTGCTGACGTTACGTGTTCTCTTTTTTGTTGAGAGATCGTCATGTTTGAGGATCGTTGATCATGTTTGGAGCGTAGCATGCATGGAGAACTAACATGCATGTAAAAGACCTTGATGCATGTGAAATAACATGCATGTTTTTAAATACAAGATATAGTGTTTCCTCAAGAAAAAATAATTTTATGAGAGATTGGGCGCACAAGCACAAAAGCTAGAACTTGAGCGATGCACCTACAAATTCCATATGCTGGGATGATCGATGGCAGCCAATCCGCAAACTCGATGGTAAGATTAGTAGTCGCTGGAGAGCAGCTTGCGGCCGACCTCGAAGGAGACAAAGGCATCGATGCACGCATAGCTGATCTGCTCGCCGGAGAGATTGTACGTGTCCCATTTGCTCGTCCTCACCCCGTAAGGCTTCTCCATGTTGGCGCCCATCACGGCACTCGCGATGTCCTTCAGCCCCGCGCGGCGCAGGGGCGATCCTTCTCCTCCGCCGCGAGCTCGGCTAGGTCCACCGTTTTGGCCACCTTCAGCTGCCAGTCCCTCCAAAGTCTGTCAGCATCACCCTCCACGCCGACGCCGACGAAGCGGTTGTCGAAATCACTGAGGAAATCTTCTAGCTCGTGTCAGCGGAATCGGGAATTGGCCAATGAACATGGATGTCAGCAGTATCACGGTTCATGTATCGAAACGCGTGCCATCCTTTTTCTTCTTCTCCCTTTTCTTATAAGTTCGTATTATTTTCCACCAATCTTCTAAGAGCATCTCCAACCCGTTTGCTATTTTTAGTTTGCTATTCTTTCAAATAGCAAATATGCTATCCACATTTAGCATCTCATTCTATGAGCCTCTCCAACCCGTTTGCTATATGATGTGCTATATTAAAAATTTTCATGTTTTATTAATATGTAATAATTATTTTAAAATTCAAATAACATTGTTGCAACGGCTATATTGTGACGTTTGTATTTCTAATGGCTATTTTTCAATGGTTATATTTCTAACGACTATTTTTCAACAGTTGTATTTCCAACGGTTAATTTCCAACAACTATTTTGCAACAGAAACGACAATAATGTAGCAGAAATTGGGGATAGCAAACCGGATAGCATTTGCTACTAGTGGCACACCAAGAGCTCCATATAGCAAATGGCTAAAAGTATCAATCGTAATAGCAAATCGGTTCGAGATGATTTTTGCTCTAAATTTGCTAAATAATAGGATAGCACACCATATAGCTAATGGCTAAAAGAGCATCTCCAACCCATTAGCTATATGATGTGCTATCCTATTTTTTAGCAAATCTAGAGCAAAAATCATCTCCTACCGGTTTGCTATTAGGATTGCTACTTTTAGCCATTTGCTATATGGAGCTCTCGGTGTGCTACTAGTAGCAAATGCTATCCGGTTTGCTATTCCCGATTTCCGGTACATTATCGTCGTTCCATTGCAAAATAGTCGTTGAAAATTAGGCGTTGGAAATACATCCGTTGAAAAATAGCCGTTAGAAATATAACCATTGAAAAATAGCCGTTATAAATACAACCGTTACAATATAGCCATTGCAACAATGTTATTTGACTTTTAAAATAATTATTATATACTAATAAAATATGAAAAAAATTAATATAGCACATCATATAGCTAACGGAATGGATATGCTCATGGAATGAGATGCTAAATGTGGATAGCATATTTGTCATTTGAAGGATTAGCAAACCAAAAATAACAAAGGGCTTGGAGATGCTCTAACCCTCCTTTATTTGAAGTTGTACGGTTGGATCAGGATACATGGCCGGCGTACACTTTATGACACACTAGTGAAAGTAAAACACCCGGTACATTTTATGACACACTTGTGAAAGTAAAATACCCGATACATTTTATTATTATGGAAGTCTATAACTAAGACTCAACCCAAATCAGGCAAAAGTTTTGATGATCCTGACTTCTAGTTTGTTTTTGCAAGCCATCCGAATCATGTCTTTTTTGTCTTCACCATTTTGCAATGACGCCCACGAGCATCTAATCTGGGCTGAAGTTGATACGTACTCCACAAACTGTTGTTGCATTTTTTGTGATTTACTACGTGCTTTGCTGTTCGATTGCTCAGTATTTTGGATTCGTGTTGGGTTTGAACAGAGAGTGGGCTTCTCCATACTGGTCCTGTCAGATAAATTAGTAGGTGATAGTCACTTTCTGGATCTCCAGCTCAGTAGAGTTGGAAGTGGAAATATATTCCATTCTAAAAGATAAAAGAGATAAATAGTCCACTAGTTTATCATTAGAACAACAATATTAGAACTATTTTTGCGCACCAATGAACAGAAATATAAAGTTCATTACCTTAAGACGATACATTACAAACAGGAAAAAAGAAAAACACAAACTACGAACAAGAAAAGATAAACAGCACAACTAAGAATTAGAAAAAACTATTTCTCCTCCACCACGCTCCACCTACTTCTCCTTCTCCTCCTCCTCCTTGGGCTCCTGGCTGGGCGGGGGCACCTCCCACGAAGGAGACGGGAAGCCCAATTTCTTGGACATCGCCACTACCAGGTTGTCACGGCCGGCGACACCGAGCTCGTTTTCCGGCGTCTCCCAGAGGACGTCGAGGCGACCGGCCAAGTGCGTCATGCCAAAGACGTAGTGGCCCGCGGTCCCCATGGCAGCATACTCTAGAAGGGGACCAAGCCCAAGGCGATGCATGGAGTGCGATGTATTGTCAAATACATCACGCGCCATCTTCCAGAGAGCCCACTCCTTTTCCGGGGGGGGGGGGGGTCCGGTCGGGGACGCTTCCCCCTGGCGTCCTTCGGCGGGCTTGGCGGCGGCGTTTTCTTGTCAGCCATAGTGTTCTTGGCACGATTTTTGGAAAAGAGGAGGAGTGGGTGTGCGGAGAATACGATGGCGTGCCCGAGTGATCTTATAGCGTAGTAGCAGCCTGGCTGGGGTGCTCATCCTCTGCAGTACTGCAGGTGCAGTAGAGGTGGCTGACACGTGGGTCCCACACCATGTGGGGCCCTCATGTTAGCCATCTCTACTGCACCTGCAGTACTGCAGGGGATTTGAACACGCCTGGCTGTTCGTCTCTCGACGCGCGCAGTAGTGGTGATGGGACACGGAGCGGTTCCAATTGAATTCAAATATACGCCTGCGCTGCACGCGTTTAAGCGCCTCGGTGACTGGCGCGCACTTAAGCTCGGTGCGCCCAGTCACATCAGCTGCCTGTACAAATGGCTACGACTTGAATGAAGGACCAAACCTTATGCGGCAAACAGCAATGTATAATACTTTTTCCACCCCAACTCAACTCTATTTCTGTTTTGGTCAAACTAATTACCTTTGACCAATGATTTATATGGAATTTATTAACTTCAATAACAAGTAGTACTAGATTGTATATTATGGAAATATTTTCATGGTGAATCTAAAAGTGGATGGATACTGCCGTCACATACAATTCAGCGGACTGCCCTCGGAACATGATCGGAGCTGGCCAACTTCCACTGATGGTATCTCCGACCATCAACATCCAGCTCCACCATGTAATGGTGGACAGAGGTTCGGGGCTAAACCTCATAAGCTTCAAAGACTTTGTCAAGCTTCAGCTCCGACCTTCAGATCTTCGCCCCTCACGACCTTTCTCCATAGTAGGTCCGGGGGCCATAACTCCGCTCAGTGCCATTACTCTCCTGGTGACCTTCGGGACCCGGGAGAGTTACCGCACTGAGAAGTTGATCTTCGACGTGGCGCATATCAACTTACCATTCAACGCCATCCTGGGCAGACCAGCTTTGTACAAATTCATGGCTGCTGCTCATTATGGTTACTTGGTGTTGAAGATGCCAACACCCTCAGGCGTTCTCCGGATCCGCGGAGATCGCACCGCCGGAGTTACAGCTCTGGAACAACTCCTCGCGCTTGCTAAAGCGTAGGAGGAAGAATCCTGAAATGAGCAAGCTCCGAAGCTCCCGAGCATTTGTCATCGAGGCTCAACCTCTGCACCTCGCGTGCAACCAAGCGGCGACACCGACATTCCCATCAAAGTCGTCCAAATTGGTTCCGATGCTTCTTAGACCACCCATATATTGGGAGGTCTGAATGACAAATAGGAACTCACGCTCATCACTTTCCTCCGGGATAATGTCGATGTGTTTGCGTGGCAACCGTCACAAATGCCTGGGATCCGTAGGGAAGTGATTGAGCACAATCTGAAGATTTATCCCGACACTCGGCTTGTACATCGGAAGCCTCAGAAGCAATCAGTAGACCGACAAAACTTCATACATCAAGAAGTGAAGAAGTTGCTCGAAGCTGGATTCATCCAGGAAGTCTTCCACCCAAAATGGCTGGCAAACCCAGTCGTTGTACCTAAGGCATGCGGGAAGCTTCGGATGTGTATCGACTACACTACACTGAATAAGGCATGTCTATAGGATCCATTCCCACTACCTAAAATAGATCAGATAGTGGATTCCAGCTCCGAGTGTGAATTACTTTGTTTCCTAGACGCATATTCTGGGTATCATCAATTCAGAATGTCTAAGGAAGATGAAGAGCATACGTCCTTCATCACAGTTGATGGATTATATTGATACACTACCATGCAATTTGGTCTCAAAAACGCTGCTTCAACGTTTGTGCGAGCTATGTACAAAACTTTTGGAGGTCTCATCAGAGATGTAGTGGAAGTGTACGTCGATGACATCGTCGTCAAGATCAAGAACAAGGAGTCATTCCTTGACACCTTGCAAGCTGTCTTCGACAAATTGCGAATTACACGCACCAAGCTGAACCCAAACAAGTGTGTCTTCGGGGTTAGCTCCGGAAAGCTTCTTGTATTCTTGGTGAACCACCGAGGAATAGAGGTGAATCCGGCGAAGATTAAAGCTATTGAAGACATGCAGCCACCAGGTCGCATTAATGATGTCCAGAAACTGACTGGATGTCTAGCTGCCCTCAACCGGTTCATCTCAAGACTGGCAGAACGGGTGCTACCCTTCTTCAAATATTGAGGAAGTCTGGACCATTCCAATGGTATGCAAAAGAAGAAAAGGCATTCCAAGAGCTAAAGTAACTCCTCACCACTCTACCATCTTTGGTAGCTCCAAACCCTAGTGAGCCACTTCTACTTTACATTTCTGCAACTGACGAAGTTGTCAGCATGGTCCTGGTTGCTGAAAGACCAGAACCATCTCCAGTTCAAGAGTCGAGGTCCCTCCGGGAACGTTTAGAGCTACCTGAAGGCGAGTCTAGGCTCCAGCCCCCAGACCCGGATCCTCGAGGTGAGACGCCATAGGATCAACCTCCTTCAAATGAATGAATTACTAAACAAGAAGATCCGGATCCCTCCGGGAAGGTCCGGGTCACTTCAAAAGAAGCTTCGGGTTCCTCTAGCAGTAACCGGGAGGCCCCGAAGAAGGTCCGGGCCCCTCCGGGAGGGTCCGGGTTGATGAGGAGGAAGCTCCGGGCCCCTCCGGCAGGGTTCAGACAGTCCAGCGCCCAGTATACTTCATCAGCAAAGTACTTCATGATGCCAAAACTCGGTACTTAGAGGTGCATAAGCTGCTTTATGCAATTCTTATTGCCTCTAGGAAGCTTCATCATTACTTCTAAGCTCACAATATTACAGTGGTAACCTTTTATCCTCTACGTGCAATCTTGCATAACCCCATCTCTACGAGGAACATTGCAAAGTGGGCAGCGGAATTGGCCGAGTTCGATCTTGAATTCGTCCCAAGACAAGCGATCAAGAGTCAAGCATTGGCAGACTTTGTGGCGGAATGGACCCCCTCTCCATCAAATCCTGGGGGCCCCAGTGAGCAGAAGCCGAAACCTAAGGTCCCGGTCTTCACTGAGCCTCACTTGACTCTCTACTTCGATGGCTCTATGCAGAAGCAGGGGGCCGAAGCGGGAGTCCTTCTCCTCGCTCCGACCGGGGAGAAGGTCAAATACATGGTTGACCTTGACTTCAAGTCGACCAACAACATGGTGGAGTATGAAGCACTAATCTATGGTATCAAGGTGGCACTATCATATGGTGTCAAGCAGCTATTGGTAAAGGGTGATTCGCATCTCATTATAAAACAAGTCAAAGGTGAATGTTGCTGCAACAACCCTAAACTAGCTGTGTATATCCTTGTCCTTCCGAAGCTTCTGGATCTTTGCCATGTTCAGCTTCTCAACAACACTGAAGCTAGCAAACTCTCGACGAAAGCTTCAACTGGAGCTCCCATTCCTGACGAAACCTTCATCCGGAGATTGTCAAGACCAACAGCTCAACCTGCCGAACTGAGCGAAGGGGCGAGACCAGCACCTCGAAGTTGGCGGTTCCGATGGCCTTGTTACTATGGCGTCTATCAAAGGCCGTAGGTGTTGTAGGAAGCTCCGAGCAACCCAGCACGCAAGACTCAGAAGCTCAAGTAAGCTCTGATGCATGGATCTCGGAGATCCGGAGCTACTTGAAAGATAGCATCCTTCTTGAAGATAATGTATCTGCTGACTGGATAGTCAAATTGGCTAAAAGATACACACTGGTAGAAGGGTATCTCTACCGGTGTGGTGCCAACGGCGTCCTAATGCGGTGCATTACAAGGGAAGAAGGTCGCGAGCTCCTCGCGGAAATCCATGGAGGCGAGTGTGGGAACCACGCGTCTTCCCGCACGTTGGTCAGTAAAGCCTTCCGGTGTGGTTTTTACTGGCCTACAGCACTCCAGGATGCAACCGAGCTAGTGAAGAAATGTGAAGCATGCCAGTTTCATGCGAAGCAAATTCACACACCAGCTCTACCCCTACAAATGATACCTCCTACATGGCCATTCGCTGTGCGGGGGATGGATATCTTGGGACCTTTTCCAAGAGCTGTCGGAGGTTACAAGTTCCTGTACGTCTCAATCGACAAGTTCACCAAGTGGCCAGAAGCAACTCCATTTGTGACAATAAACAAGCAATCAGCTATCAATTTCTTGCAGTCCATAGTATGCAGATTTGGAGTCCCAAACAAGATCATTACTGACAACAGGACCCAATTAACAAGCTCTGCATTCCAAGGATATTGCGAAGACCTCGGCATTCAAGTCAGCTACGCTTCCATAGCCCACCTGGCATGCAATGGCCAAGCTGAGAGAGCAAATGCAGAAATCCTAAAAGGGCTCAAGAAACGCACATATGAGCGCCTGAAAAAACATAGATCCAACTGGATTGAAGAGCTTCCGACCACCTTCTGGGCAAACAGGACAACTCCAAACCGGTCAACTAGAGAGACAAATTTCTTCCTGATGTATGGAGTTGGAGCAGTCCTTCCTCCGGAAATCACCTTGGGATCACTCCGGGTCCAGACCTTCGACGAAGCCACGCAGGACTAGATCTGGCGTGAAGACCTTGACCTCGTTGAAGAGGGAAGGTGCCGAGCAGCTGTTCGAAATGCAGGATACCGCCAAGCGCACCAATGCTATCACCAAAGGTGTGTGCATAACCGACAGCTCGAAGAAAGGCGATCTGATGCTACGGAGAATACAAACTCGAGAACGGTTAAACAAACTTTCCCCCAGCTGGGAAGAATCCTTTTGAGTGATCAATGTATCCCGTCCTGGATGCGTTCGCTTGGCAACCGAGGATGGGACTCCGCTCCCTAATCCTTGGAACATTGAGCACCTCCATAAGTTCTACACTTAATATCACGAAGGTGAGTCTATAGTTACATATGATGTATGTTATAGCATCATTGCACAGAGTCGGGTAGCTCCTCCGGGAGAACATCCGGACCTTTCCCGGAAGGTCCGCAAGGTTCAGGCAACACTTGACACAGTCTCAAAACTAAAAGTGTAGCTAGTTACCCTGGCTAAAACAAGAAACGCAACACACTTAGCCTGGTTCCGTACCCTATGAGTGTACTTGTGTCCCCTGTACCCCGGACCTATAATGAAAGAGATCATTATGTGAAAACAGACTCCATGTGCATTTATTTTGTACAAGCT
The DNA here is from genome assembly GCA_036927565.1 of Tuctoria greenei. Lineage (NCBI taxonomy): Eukaryota > Viridiplantae > Streptophyta > Magnoliopsida > Poales > Poaceae > Tuctoria > Tuctoria greenei. Next base: position 126,500,066 of record JAYESD010000006.1, read on the forward strand.
CAATATTTTTTTTATTTTTCTCTTTCTTGTCTATAACAAAGTTGTGCAATTCTCAAGAAACTTTAGTTTGAACAATTCATGTATAATTCAAGTCGCTTTTTTAATTCTTTCGGGTCTTAACATTGTTGAATGGCCTACTCGCGTGAAGCCAAGCCAATCTAGGTCCGGAGTGTGCTATCGACTTAGCCTGGTCCAGCACCCTAAGTATGCCACTCTACCTACACCCCGACAGGCCTGAGTAAGGTGAGTCCAGAAAATGATCAGACCTGGAGAAAATAAACAAATGCACTTTATTGTATATAGAATTACGGTCGACCTAATGATTTCTTTCGGGAATAGTAAGTTGCAAACAAGTTATAGATAAGAAATGGATTTTACTATTTTTCTTGACATCAGTGTGCAGGAAAAATAAAAATCTCATGATGATGGTGGATGATGCCAGAGCTATCAAAGCTTTGATATCCCCTACGGTGGTTCGTTGTCGATGTTTTAAACATTGATAGTAGGCGTCGCCGGAGCTACCAAGTTCTAGCAAATCCAGGGGGCCAGCCGTCAACGTGAAGGAATGATGATAGAAGTACATCCTAATGGGGTCTGCTGTCGATGCTCTACGTGTTGACAGTGGACACTGCCGGAGCTACTAAGCTCCGACAACCACAGAGGACCAGTTGTCGACGTTCTACGTGTTGACAATGGTCGATGCCGGAGCTACTAAGCTCCGACAACCTCAGGGGGCCCTGCTATCGGCGACTTCGGACCTATACCCTACATTTTCAAAGCACTCATGTCTTCAAAAAAATGTTACATCCTCTTGGTACATGTTCGCAATCAGATTGTGTACATCTACCAGGGGCCAAGTGAGACAAAGGTTGAAGACAAAAAATGAAATTCATAAATTTCTTGGATTTCATTCATCTGAGGACAAGAGATTACAAATTGGAGAAAAGAAGTGAAGATACAAGTGGAAGCTACAAAGAGAAACTCTTAGATCCTACGGAAGATTAAGGAAACCTTCTGGGCAACCTCTGTCACCCTGGCCTTGGCGGCATCTCCCTCTCCGTCGATGGGACCTTCAAGCACCGGATCTAATGGGAAATGAGGATCCCGACTTGTGTAGCACGTCAACATGTACTCAGCGACGTTTTGCGCAATGGATTTCCCTTCAATGTCCAACTGATCCGCAATGACATCGCCCGTCTTGTTGAGTTTGCTACCCGCCGAGCTCAACGCCTTCAACGCTTGGTCCAGCTCCGGCTCCGGATCGTCCTGATGCACGGGACTATAACCCAGGGGCATCAGCACATCATTGTCTTTGCCCAAGAAGTACCATACTTGTTGGGACTCCTCAGTCCTTGAGCCTCGAACCTCTTCCAAGGACCTCTTGGTCGCCGCAAGCTCCGAACCCTCCCGGGAAAGGCGCTTGACCTCTTTGGCGTGCTGTTAAATCTTCTCAGCAACTTGCCTTTTGAGTTTAGCAAGCTCCTCTTCCCGGACGTGGATCTTGTTCCGGCGGTCGACTAGGTCTCTCTCCTGGCCCCGCACTTTCTTCTCCCTGGCCGCAACTTCATTTTCCCTGTTGGTGAGGTCCTGTCCCCGCTACTAGGCCTTCTTCTCCTTGCTCTCGCAGAGCTCCTCCAATTTCTTGGTGCGCTCCGTGAGGCTCTTGTCACCCAAAGACAGCCTCTGAGCAAGCTCCTCCTCCCTCTTCACGAGGTCATCCCGTAGCTTCAGGAGTTCTTCATCTTTGAGCTTTTTCTCCAGCTCTTCAAGAGCCTCCCGGCGCTTGACGAGGTTGTCGTGGATCACGCTGAGCTTCTCCTGGCGATCGTTCGCTACTTCATTAGCAGCCATGGCCTGTTCGTGGATGGCTCGAGACTGGTTTTCGAGGGATCACACCATGCTTTCCCTCTCATCCAGCAGCTGGCCCCAGTACTCCATCCGGGCCTTCTCCCTCTTGACCCACTCCTTGTCGTCAGCCAGTCTTGTCTGCTTTAGCTTGGTCTCGAATTGGAGCCGGTTGCACCACCTGCTAAGGGTCTTGCGCTCCTCCTCGAGGGCCTTACTGTCATGGTAAAAAGCAATTTGTACTTGATGAAGGCTGGAGTAGGCATTGTCGATGGACAACGACAGGGGGATCGGCTCCGGACCTGCCGGGGTCCTCTCCGCTGACTCCAGCGGGTTCTCCATAACAAAAATCAGGTCCCACTCTACAAGAGCGGTCCCCTGAGCTTTCGCGGCACTAGGGCCGCCCTCCGGGGTAGCCTCGGTCGCCGCCGAGGAAGGTCCTGCAATGGAAGATCCTACCTCCGGAGTCGGCTCCGAAGGTCCCGCCGCCAGGTCATCAACAACTGATCCCTCTGGCAGAGGACCGATCGCTTCGCCTTGGCACCCTGGCTCAGGCGCGGGTACCTCCAGAACCATCACCTCCGGGGCAGGCATTGATGATTCGGCTGGAGCTGAGGCCACTTCCGGCTACGATGCTGGCGCCTCCTCCACTACTGGTCCAGGCGACAGCGCTTCAACCTCCATCGGTTCGGGCGCAGGCATCTTCGCGACAACCGGCTCAGGCGCCGAAACTTCATCAACTACCGGCACCATCACCGGGGCTTCAGCAACATCCAACTCTAAGGCCGGAACTGCAACTATCTCCAACTCTAAGGCCAGAGCGTCTGTCATCACAACATCCAAAATCGGAGCTTTAACCTCTGGAGCTGGTGTCACTGGTACGTCTTCATTCCCATGGTCCGGCGCTACCATGGGAGCTTCGGGAGATGAGTCGAGGTCAAGGACCACAACAGCTGGCGCCGGAGCTGCCGCGACCTCAGACACCACCTGGGGCAGTGCTGGAACTGGAGCTGGAGCCTCCGCCTGTACATCATCAGTTGCTGTCGCAGGAACTGGAGCTTCAGCCCCTTTCTTGGATACCCTGTGGATGAAGGACGAAGAAACTTAAAATATGATTACAACAAAAAATAACCAACTAAGGTAAAAAAGCAAATTTACCTTGGGAGACTTCCGCTCCAGCTAGCGCGGAACCTCTTCGTCAGACGCTCGGAGCCCGACCCAGTCGAAACTGGGGTAGTAGCTCTGGAAGGCCCTCCAGAGCTTGCTGCTGCCGCCAGTGACGTCTTTGTTGAGGCCCCCCTCGACTAAGAAGGACCCTCAGACCTAGAGCCCTTAGCTGGCTCCATCACTGGAGTCACCTAGGCGGAGCTGGCGTCCCGGGGAGACGCCGATGCTAGAGTGGTTGTCGCCGTCAAAGGGGCTGTCGTGGAAGCAGCAGGTCTGACAAGCCTCCCGTCAGAGTGCTTCAACTTCCTCTTTTGGCTCAAGGGCTCGGCCAACTCTTTGCCCTTGCCCACGGGTTCAACTCTTTGTTTCGGGGCAGGAGCAGGGCCACCCTCAGAAGCTTTGGGGATCGCCAACTTGGTGGTCGGACGCCTCTCAACTTCACCGAGCTCGTCAAGCACCGGCATCTTCCGCCAGAGCTCCCTGCTGAACTCCGCCTCCATGTTCAGAGGAGGAAAGCGGCCGACAGAGTCAAGTCATCGCCCTTGAAGTTGATGTCACGCTAGAACTTCTTGAGATGAAGCTTCAAAGCTGCACCTTCCAGGATGGACTTCAAACCGGTCTCAATCCGGTCATCGTCCATCACGCTGTTGAGGGCCCAAGCGAGCTTCTCCCATTTCTTCAGTGGAGCCCTCCTGTTGACTAGGAAGTTGCAGAAGACCACCTGGGGGGTCACTCCTCCTTCAACACATTGGCGGATCCTGGTCAAGGCAGGGTTGAAGGCCTTCGATAGCACCGGATTTTCGCTCCAGGCTTCAGTGTCAACGTTGGGGAGGCCTTCAGGCAGCTCCAACTTCTCGTGCTCCTCTGCCGTGATGACAATCCAGTTCTTCTTCCAGTCTTCCCACATGCCAGAAGGGAACAACCTCAAGTACTTGTAGGAACACTTCTTGCGCTTCACAAAGTAGTAGAAGCCAAGATACTCATTGCTCTTGTCGGTAGTGCGGATAGTGAAGAAGGTACAGAAAAGCTCGAAGCAGGGGGGAATACCCACCCACATCTTGCAGAAGTGGATGGATCTAGACACAAGAAGAATGGAGTGGGGCCATGGTGGTACAACAGCAGACCATAGAAGTCTAACAGCATCAATAGAAAAGTGGAGAAAGGTGGGATCAGTCCCACCATGGCGTACGCAGAGAAGTACACCATGTCGCCGGCGCGCACCTTCTTGAACAGGAGCTTGCCTGCGTAGACCAGGTGGTTGAAGGAGTCGCTAGACCACACCATGTAGGTCCAGACCTTCTTCAAATCGTCGTCGGTCGTGAGACGGCTCTTGTGGAGACCCAACTCCATCGCAGCACTGCACGGCGAGAGAGGAAAAGCAAGCGAAAGTTTGGAGGATTCAAGCGCATGTTCAAATGAAGGCATAAGGAATCCCCAAACGGTTCGCGCTTTCCTTTTTAAGTAAGCCCCCGCAACTCTTGGATGGAAACCGTAGAAGGGCCAATGATGCAGTTCAAAAACTTCACCCTGCCAATGATAAGGGGGCCCGGGGCCACCCTGACGATCAAGTCGAGGTCCTTACCCCAAGCAGACAGTTTTCATCATGAGAGGCGGCAAACCTAAGGCCGGCAGCCTAACAGGGCGCGCGGAACCAATACGGTTTTCATATCGGGAACCAACGACCTTCAATTGCATGAGATCCGCACGCGCAGATCTCACCTGCCGCATCCTGAAAGATGCCACACGGCGATGGTTTAACTGTGAACCACCACCTCAACGGCACATCCAAAAATCCTTGAAGACACGGCGTCAAAATCGAATGATTGACCCACCTCTGGCAGAATGACTTAATCCAAAAGGTCTCTCCCGGAGGTGGGCCCAGGGGGCAACTTTCGGTACCCTGCGTACCGGATACCCCTTGAAAGTACGAGGGGTGCACAGGAACTCCACCTATATGAGTTGAAGACCTTCGAAGGCCCCACAGGTCATACGGAGCCGGACCTGCCTCCCTTTTATGGTTAGTCTCAGTGCCGCCACATGTATCATAAACCGGAGCTACATTCCATACATGGGATAGCTCCGGGCTAGATACCTTTGTGGCGCCCCCGGACCTAACCCCCGACAGAGGGAAGCTCCAGTACCGACACGTGTACAACAGCACCGGACCTACTCGTCCAAGGTAGTAAGCTCCGGAGCTGCCACGCGTCCAACCGCCGGACCTTCAACCTCAACAGATAGATTGGTGGACCGTCAACGGCCCGGACCATCAAGGAACAATTAAATCTTCAAGACCTGATTATGTGTCATTAATGCTATCTTAATGACACGCGATCGACGGACCCTTAATACCAGTAACACCGCCATCAAGGCGCGTTATCATGCTGTTAAGGGTAATTAAACACATTAATTGTGTATTAAGCATCAGTAACCGTCAGGGCCACATGTCGGGCCAGGCTAATGATGTAACGGCCAGTCCATGTACTATAAAAGGACTGGCCGAGTGATACACAGGAGAAAAGGGTCCACACACGCTCAAGACACTCTAGTCTCTAACACTCTAGCGCTGAGACGCTCAATACAACAGCAACACACCCGTGGAGTAAGGTATTACGCTCAGGCGGCCCGAACCACGTAAATACCTGTGTCAAATAGCCATCTTCTTCTGAATCTCCGCGCGCCCTAACCGAACTACAAAATTCCGCGGGTTGCCAACGGTAGTACCGAGAGAACTGCCAGAATCACCTTCCGACAAGCCCTAATTTCCATAATGCAAACTTCAGTTTTGACTAAAAATTTTGAATAATAAAAAGAATTAAAAAGGAAATGAGAAAAACAAATTTATTCAAACTCCAAATAAGGGAATTCAAAAAAAAAATGAACTTGGCTAATGTGCTAATGAAGTTAACATGAAGATTTGAGTTGACCAATGGATTCCAAATATTCCAAATAGCATCTCTGCAAAGTTTCATAATTTTTGAAGCAAGTTTGCTATTTAATTCAATAGCTTCATTTAATTCAACTCAAATTCAAATTCAAATTTGAATTCAAATGAAACTTTGTCAAATCAACAATCTGATTTCAGAATCAATTTCTACACCTTCAACTTAGTCTACCATAAAATGTCTAGAATTTTTGGACACAAGTTGGTGGGATATTTTAGTGTCCACAGAGGATAGGCTTGAATAGAGAGGTGGGACCCCCTGGTCAGTGAATCATTTTCGTCCCTTTCCTTCCCGTGGCACCACCTCCCGGCATGCAACTGCCAATGAGGTGCTTGCCTCCCGTCTTCGACTCCAGCTGCATACAACCCACCCCAAGGCTCCTCCTTATCATCTTCCCAGTCCCCAAGTCGATTACCTCACCTTTGTTTCATCCCTAGCGCAGAAACTTCACTTCCCGGCGAGTTCTTCCCCTCCCCCTGGAAACCCAGCAAGGATCATCGGTATGACTCAAATTTCTTCGCATTGGGTTACTCCTCAAACTTTGGCACAGCTCCCTGATCATTCTCTTTCACAGTTTCAGCCTCCCCCTCGACAGGCTTGACAATTTTTGGGCCGCTGGTGTGCTCCCCTGTTTTTGCCGCCCTCTGTCCCTCGACGCCCAAGCGGTGCAAGCATCGTCTCACCTCGGTCCTTGAAGGAAAAAGGTGTGCTATAGTACCTAGAATCTGCTCATAAAGTTTCAGCCCTTGCCATCCCTCCTAACTCGAGTATTAGCGATTGTTCCCGATGAACTTCTTGTATGAACTGAATAGGTCTCGGCCGAAATTCGTTTTCCACGTTCAATCATAGCTCATTATCTTGAGAAGTGTTGTTCTAGACTACCTGGTGCACACTCTCGAGGAAGCCCCATCGATTTTCATCGATTGAACACATCAGAATACGATTTTTTCTGCCCGCCACGGTAGAACCCCCACTTCGCCGTCGACTTCACAATTCCGAGGAATTTCATTGTTTTTGGTCCCATCTGTCACCTTTCCTACATTCCCAGGAATCTTTTGGAAGCATTTCCATCCTAAATAAGGCACCAGAGAGCCCGGCCGACGTGGCCAGAAGCCTAGCTCTGCCCACCGTCGTCGCACCGCCATCTCTGGCCACCAATCACCGTCGGGGGGCCCTACCGTCATTTTCTACGTCGGATTCTAGGTGGGGGCGGTGATTTTGGAGGGCCACCAAGCCCTAGGGCGAGCTGCGGCAAGGATCTAGCGAGAGGCCGCCGTCGGGCTTCGCCCGAGCGCAGCCGACGCGAGGAAGAAAACGACTTGGGGTGGGTCTCGGTCGTCAGCCTCTGCGGTGTACCTCCAGATCTGCTGCGGCTAGGGGATCAAATGTGGCTGCACCCGTGAACTTTATAGCCCCGTGTTGCTTCAACCCGATTGGCCCATTTTAAACCTGTGGGTCCAGCCCTTTATTCAAATGTTTCCCATTGGAATTTTATTCCAGAAATTGACCCAACTTTGAAAATCCATATCTCCTAGTAGAATTGTCCACAAATTCTCAAATAAATTTTGTTATAACCAGCATGAAAAATAGTTTCCATTGGTGCACTTGGAGCTGTTTGTAAGTCCATAGTAATTTCTCCATAATTCAAATAACAAAATTCTCATGGAATTAATTCCTATAGTTCTGCTCTTTGGAAAATTACCAAATTTTTCCAGAACCCTCATTTGAATATCCTTGAACTCCCGTAAAAATTTCAGGGTCATTAGTCTTGAATTACATGGTCTGATCACCTGTGTATTCTCTATGCACATAAAAATAGCCAAATTCATTTAGAATTTGAACAGAAACTTGTGCATGCTTCTAAATTGAATATCTCTCAGTATAAAGTTTCAAAAATTGTGAAACTAAATTTGTTGGTTTGCTCTTTATCCACACTAGCCTTAACTACAACCCAATCTTCATGAAAATTGCTAGATTTTCCTATAGAGCCCTTTAAAAAAATCATGTTTGATTTTTATCAGATGATTAACTTCATAGAAAACTCTGAAATTTTGCCAAAATGTTCTTTAGCAATTTCTGAACCCCTGCAAAAATTTCAGCTCATTGAACTTTATTAACCTAGTTCAATCTGGAGATTTTCCTAACTGGTCATAGAATGCCCGAAAATAACAGAAACTTTTCAGTAAATTATCCAAACTTGTAAATTCAATATCTCACAGTAGGATGCTTAGAAAATTATGAAACCAATTTTTTTGAGTCACTCTTGACATCCTCTAAATATAAAACCAACTTTTGGCCATGTCAAAGCTACATATTATTCCTCAAAATTTTGGGAATTGATTAGGTTCATTGAATTTTATACAACTGTAACTTCTATGAATTGATCCCAATTTGGGCCAGAATCACACCCATAGTTCCTAGTGTCTCCTGTTAAAATTGCAGGACCATTAGGCTTAAATACATATACTTAACTGTCTTTCATTTGAGCTATAACATAATACCGGTATTGATTAACTTGCATAATTCTTTGCATATCGACTAGTTGCCGAGCTCAAGTGGACCCCTGAGCTACTTGAAGTCATCCCTCTGGAAATTAACTTTGATACTGTCTTGCAACCAAAGGCAAGCCCCAGTTTGCATTTAAGCGCTATTACAAAATTTTAATTTGTATCACCTATGTCTTGGGTGAGTTATGTGCATTTGGGCTAAGGTGATTGAAAATCCACTTGCATGACCAGATCACCCTATGGTGTATTTTGTTAGTTGTTAAGTCATCATGTATACTATGCTATGCTAAATGTTGTATAGGATTTGGTAGAAGTCGAGTAGTTGGAATCTACTCGCATGGCTAGGACTTTTTCACACGGGATTTGTTCAAAGAGAATGGAGTAGTAATCCTAAAATAAGACCGGGTAGGGACGTAGGATGCAGCAAGACGTGGTCTTGGGTGCGTAGCCCTGCCTATGTCGGTTAAGGACCGATCTGTATGCTGCCCTGCTGAGCAAGTTTGAACTGTACCGAAGTCATACTGGATATATGGGGTCCAGGAAACCGATGTACCTTGGGAAGCCTTTGTTGAGACTTTTTCGATCACCTCAAGCTTTCGGCCGTAGCACAGTAGACGAAAACTCGCTCACGACATCTTCATAGTGGAAAGGTGCACCGTGAGTGAGAATACTGTCCTAGATGATTGAATCGATTCAACTTGGGCAGAACTTGAGAAAGGTGGCTGCATACGATGTCCGTGGAGTGCACCGATGTGACTTCCAGTACGAGCGTACGTGTCGTGTATTCTGGGTATCATTGATTCGAATCACCGTCCCTCGTGGATATGAGTACCACTTGTTCACTGAGTTGTGACGTAGTGAATACTTGCACTTCAGATGAGAATTAAGTACTGCTGTTATGAACATTATATTATCATTGTATTGCTATGTTGTATGTATTAGTATAGTGCTCACTAAATTTTTTTTCTACCTTGGGCATGCAGCATCGTGATGAAACGTTTCTTGTTTGATTGTGGAGTTACGATGTTGCTCCGCACAAGGTTTAAGCTGCTGCTATAAATCCGAAAATAAGGACCCACATTTAGGCGAGTCCATTATGCAAATCTGCCATCCAATGTTTATGTCTTTACCCTCATGTAGAGTTTCATGTTTATGTGAGATGGATAAGTCTTGCTGAGCTTTCGTGCTCACAGTTGCTTTATAAGTTGTTTTGCAGGTACTAACTCCTGTGCTTATAATTATGGTTGTCCGCTAAGACTCGGGACTCTCCGAGTAATATACTCATGTGGGAACCATGCCGGTGCTGTTTGGTCTTTGTGGCTAGTGAGAAATGTCCGTGGGCTGGATGGCTTCTCTTTTTCTTATTAGACTTGAGTACAAGAGTTGTAATCTTATCTTCCACTGTAGTTTATTTTTATAAACTATTTGTAAATTGAACGTCTTTGTAAATTTTAGCAAATGATTTATGTAATACGTGTTCCTTTATATGTGTGCTGTTGGGTGTCGCATCGCACGGCACCACCAAATGCGATTCCTGGAAAGTGTGGATTCCGGTCCCCACAGCCTGGTATCAGAGCCGCACTGGGAATAGCACCCTAAATAAGGATTGTATTACAAGAAAAACATAGGATACGGTACTAGGCCCACATAAGGACTATAGTAGCATAAGTTATTGAGGTGGTAAAGCTAACTTATGTGTTATTATATTCTATAACGACGCTTTGATGTCAGGTAAGAGGTAAGTTATGCTACCACAAGCGGATCAATTGCAGTAAGCTCACCATGCAAGAGGTAGCATGGAAATTTTTCTGTGGCTTTGCACGGAAGAGTCAATATGACTCTCTGAAACTTTCCATGTTTCTGAGAACATATGACATGCGGTACCCCAGCGTGCTTCAAAGTTAGTGGGAGCCCCCGTCGGGTGGGGCATAACCCGATGCGCCTCCTACTGGTGCAGAACTATGCAAAGACGTGAGACCCCGCCAGGTGGTAGAAAATCCGGTCATGTACCTCGAGATGTGGCCTAACTCGGGGCGGCCCGTATGGAACGATATGGGGCAAATGTTTTTACTTTCATATATATTGTGACAATTGAAATTATCGCCCATGCGGGCTGTGTCGTACGACACCATATGATTGATCAATAGTTTGTGTGTAGTGAAAGGTACACTGACCACGTGATCGTATTCCTCTTAGAAATCGTTTGCGAGTGAACGTCATTAAGGCCACCGTTGAGACGTATGCCGAAATACCGGCTTAAAATTTTTACATGGTAAGGAACGTAGTGCCGACATATACTCCATTGATGCATTAACCACTTTACTGTAAAATGGAACAGAGAAGATGTCAAACTACTTATATTAGCTATTGATCTCTGAGTTTGACCTAAGTTTTCAAATTTGGAGTAGGCTTTGAAGTCACCAAATTAAAAACAGAGTGTTCTGTTTTTTGCCAGAAAAAGACCTGAATTTGAGAAACTATATCTCCCAGTACAAAACTCCAATGAATAAGTACCATACATGGATCGAAAGTTTAAGAAGTCCTTTAAAACTGATATGTTCAACTCCAGAACTGAATTACCATCTAACCTGTTCAAAATTTCAATGTTCCAAAATCTGCCAAACTGGACAGAAACTGGAACCCTCTCTGGACTCCTGATAGTTTTCACCATATCTCACTCTAAAAAATTCGAACTGGGTCGTGCAAGACATTTCTGGAATCCTTTAATATTTATTACAAATTTGTAAGTTGTGGCTTTTGTAAATTCTGCTGTTTTGTAAGTTCTGGTTCCGACATGGCAGGAACCCTAGCCGCCGCCACCGTCATCATGCCACCATTTCCGGCCGTCCCCGCGTTGATTCGACCCCACCACCGTGTTCCTTGACCCTTAAAATGGTTGGAGGGAGAATTGCAGCAAGGTAGATGCCCGGGAGAAGGGAGCCGGCTAGCTCGCCGGCGCAACGCCACCTCGGTAGATCGGGCGCCGTCCGGGTCGCGAGGTTGCAGACGACCCGGCGGGTCCCGCATATCAGCCTCGGTTTCACTCACTCAGGATCCGCTGTGGCCACAGATCTGGGTGGCTCCACGGTTAAATCAGTGGGCCGTAGTGTGGCCTGGCTGTGTGGCCCTTTCTGATTGGTTTATTTTAAACCAGTGGGCCCAGTTGATTAATTCAAACGTTTTCCTTTTTACAAATATTTCCAGATTTCAATCAAACTTCTAAAATCCATTACTCCTAGTAGATTTGCTCAAATAATTCGAAATAAATTCTTGTAGACTCATCTTGATCCCAACTTTGAATTGGTGTAATTTGTTGGACATGAAAGTCTCAAAATACTCATAATTAATTTTTTTGAACTAACTGCTTGAGAAATTAATTACTTATGTTGTGCACTTTGGAAAATTCCCAATTTTAGTCAGAACCTTCATTAAAAGGCACTTGATTTCCAGTAAAAATTGCAAGGTCATTGGAATTCATTTACTTGACCAAATAGTGTTCAAATCATCTATGTCCATTGAAAATGAGAAATGTACAGAAACATTTTCAGAATTTCTTGCAAAATTGTAAAATCAATTTCTCCCTGTAGGAAGCTCGGAAAATTATGAAACAAAATTTCCTAGAACCATAGGACCTCTTATACCATAATAATCCACTATTGTCCATGACAAAGCTCTAGAATTAATACAAAAATTCAGAGAAGCCTTTTCTTGGCTGAATTTTAGAGACAACAAGCTTCCTTGAACATCTCCAATTTTTGGTCCAGATATTCCTCACAGGACCTAGAATCCACTGTAAGAATCCCAAAGCCAATTAAAATCATTTACATACCTGATCAGTATTTAGAAAGTCTTTTATAAAGATTCAATATCACTCATGTACTTTATATATTGCATATCACATAGTGACCGAGATCGAGGAGGAGCCGGAGGCCTTGGAAAGCATCCTCCCATAAGCTAACTTTCCCTCTGACTCGCAGCTAGGCAAGCCCCGGTTTGCATTTAATTGCTATTTCAAGGTTTCTATTTGTATCTTTTATGTCTAGGATGTGTTCTGTGCATTAGGGCTAAGGTGCTTGTTACTCCACTTGCATGACCCACAAATCCCATGGAGTATTGGGTAGGTCTACAGCCCGACAAGTAGAAATGCCATGCTAATATTTTGAGGAATCCGGTAAAAGTCGAGTAGTTGGAATCTACTCGCGAGATAGGATTTTATCACACGGGAAATTTTTGATCAAAGATTGGTTTATGAATATGAAATTGAGACCGAGCAACGGGTAGGATGCAGCGAGTTGTGGTCTCACGTGTGTAGCCCTGCTTGTGTTGATTGAGGACCTGTCCGTGTGCGGCCCTGCTAGACAAGTTTGAATCGTACCGCATACATACTGGCTATATGGAAACCAGGAAACCGATGTAATTGGTTAACCTGGGTGTCGAGGCTTACCCTACAGTTTTATAGGCGTGGGTTGAGCGCAGCAAGGTGTAAATCGGCCGGCGGGCATAGATATTCTCCGCGCGGGGACCACCTACCTGTTACGGAAGGACCAGTTCAGCATTTGGGTTTCCTTTTAAAGGTTGTTGCATACAACATAGTATTGATATGTGATTCGCTCCACTTTCGAAATGGGTGTATGTGACAGGTTATATGGGTGTCTACTGATTGCAATCACCGTCCCTCGTGGTTATTTTAGTATCACTTGTTCACTGCGTTATGACATAGTAAATACTGAAGATGCCAGGAGAATATGATGTATTTAATTATAATTGTTTTGCAACTATGATTGCTATAGAATATGCTCACTAAAGTTACTTTTATTGAAGCTTTAAGCTTCTGTTAATAACTTGAAAAATTAAGGATCAACATGTAGGCAAGTCATTTACTGCTATATCTATTCCTATGTTAAGTATCCCTGCATGTAGAGTTCCATATTTAGGTGAGACGGTTTAGTCTTGCTGAGCCTTCGTGCTCACGGTTGCTATATTAAGTTGTTTGCAGGTGAGACTTATGAGGAAGGGCTCGAAGATGAGGTGATGCCCCCGTCGGGGTATACCGCCAGTGGGTGTGGGGACCGGAGTCCAAACATTCCAGGAATCGCAATTGGGTGGTGCCATGCGATGCGGGACCCAACAACACAAAGAAAAAGATACATCGTATTACATAAAACAACATAGTATTATACAAGCTTTGTCTTTTACAAATATTATACATTTAAATACACTACAGAGGAAGATAAGTTATAGCTCTCGACACTCAAGTCTAAACTATGCAAAAGTCATTCCGTTCAGCCCTAGAATGGAACCACACTGGAAGCACACAGAAAACATCACGGCGGCGTGCAGGCTTCCCACTCAACCATGTACCCCACGGAGAAAACACCTCACCGGTGAACCTATCATCATATACGTCATCATCTGCACCAAAAACTTAAAATAGCAACTGTTAGAACAAAGGCTCAGCAAGACTTAGTCATCTCCACTAAGCATGGAACTCTATATGCAGGATATACGTAAGATAGGACGGCAGTTTGCAATAAAAGACTCGCCTAAATGTAAATCCTTACTTTCAGCTTTTAGCAGTGAATTAAAGCTTTATGAATCCAGAATTTAGTGAACAATCTGATCTAAACATACAAGCATCAAAACATAATTATTCCATAAAGCATGATTCAATAATATTCAGCTCCAAATAATTAACTACGTCATGACTCAGTGAACAAGCGATACTCAACAACCGCAAGGGACGGCGACTCAAATTGATATACACCTGCAGGGATACCCGAATAGCACGACACATACACCCAAACCCGGAGCTGCGACAGCACACTCCACTCTTGTTGTATGGAGCAACCTTTCACCCGCTACCTACACTCCGAACTGGTCCCACCGCTACAAGCAGGAGGCCCCCACACCGAGAACGACATACCCGCTGGCAGGTTTACACCGTGCTGCTCTCAACCCACACCTATAAGGCAATAGGGTATGCATCGACGCTAAGGTGGACAAGTTACATCGGTTTATTGGGTCCCATATATCCAGTATGCCTTCGGTACATTCAAACTTGCTCAACAGGGCCGCACAAGGATCGGTCCTTGACTGACACAGGCACAACTACAGCTCACAGGCCTCTATGTCCTGCTTCTCTTAATCCATGCCCGGTATCATATTTAATCAAATGGTGAAACTCTCGCTCGACCAATCTCGTGTGAACCCAATTCCTGAACTCGCGAGTAGATTTCAACTACTCGACTTCTACCAAAGCAACTATAACATTAATCACAGCAAGGACACATCGAGGACTTAACCATCTACCCTTCCCTCATGGGTTCTCTGGTCATGCATGTGGGAAACTCGAAGAAAATCCTAGACTTAATGCACATACATCCTAAACCATATAGTGTGATACAAATAAAATTTAAAATGCTATGAAATGCAAGTTGGGGCTTGCCTGGCTGTGAGACGGGAGTAGAGTTAGTCTCTGGATTGATGACTTCCAGTGGCTCCGGGCTCTCCTCGAGCTCGGCAACTATTCGATATGCAAAGAAAAAAGCAAGTGATTCAATATTAGGATTATTGCATAGCTTAACGGAAAGACATTTAAGTATAATAAATGATGGCCACTGATTCTGTTAATTTTACAGTGGACACTAGGAACTAGGGGTGAGGTTCTGGCCAAATTTGGGCTAAGTTCTAGCAGGTCTCTGTTGTTTAAAATTCAATGTATAAAAATACTTCACCGAATTTTCATGGGCAACCTGGGACTTTGACAAGGCTAAAAGTTGGTTTTCTGTTTATAGGAGGTCAAGAGTGACTAAAAAAACTTGGTTTCACAATTTTGTGAGCATTCCACTGTGAGATATAGAATTTAGAAGTTTGGACAAATTTCTGAAATGTTTCTGTTGTTTTTGGGCATTCAATGACCAGTTAGGAAAATCTCCAGATTGAACTATGTTAATAAAGTCCAGTGAAGCTGAAATTTTTACAGTAATTCAGAAACTTACAAAAGAACATTTTGGAAAAATTTAAGATTTTTCTATGAAGTGAATCATCAGATAAAAATCAAACATGATTCTGCTTAAAAGGGCTCTTCAGGAAAATCTAGGGATTTTCATGAAGATTGGGTTGTAGTTCTTGTCAGCGTGGATTAATATCAAACAAACAAAGTTAGTTTGACAAATTTGGAAGTTTCTACTGAGAGATATTAAATTTAGAAGCTTGCACAATTTTCTGTACAAATTCTAAATGAATTTGGCTATTTTATGTTCATAGGGGATACACAGGTGATCAGACCATGTAAATGAAGTCTAATGACCCTGAAATTTTTACTGGACTTCAAGGCTATTAAAATTAAGGATATGGAAAAATTTGGTAATTTTCCAAAAAGCAGAACTATAGGAAGTAATTCTAAGCTTTTTGTTTATTTGAATTATGGAAAAATTCCTATGGACTTCCATACAGATCCAAGGGCATAAATGCAAAGTATAGATAATCCTGGTTCTACAAAAATTTATTTAGGAATTTTTGGATAAGTATTTTAGGAGATATGGATTTTTGAAGTTGGAGCAATTTCTAGAATAAATTTCCAGTTGGAAACATTTGAATAAAGGGCTGGGCCCACAGGTTTAAAATGGGTCAAACGGGTTGAAGCCACACGGGGACGCAGAATTAAAGGACGTAGCCACACACGATCCACGGGCCGCACCAGATCCGGGGCGCGCCGATCTCTCACTGACGACTGGGGCCCGCCCGGTCATCTTCTACCCCCAGCTGCGCGCGCAACCGCGGCGGCGCCTCGTCGGACCTCTCGCCGCCCGTCGGTCCACGGCACGGTTCTTCCACAAACTCGCCACCTAGCCATATTCTGAGGTGCTGAGCACGTCGGTGGGGTCAGCGGACGCCGACGATGGCAGGAAAAGCTTGCGCAACGGCGGCGGCGGCGATTAGGGTTTCGGCCATGTCAGTCGAGCTCTACGGTGAGCTAAATCTATCGGGAAGACTTCGGGAAGCTTCATGGAAGCATGGGGAACAAGAATCTGGCCATAAGAAGGAGAGAAATAGCTTGGAAAATGGTAGCAATGATGGACCGAGGAGGGGAAGACCGGCGTATAGGGAAAAATGGTATTCCGGCGTGAATACTCGATGAAACTCGATGGATCTTCCTCGAGGTGATGCGCCTGGTCATATAGAACAACATAGCACAAGTGCACAAGAAATAATCACTTGTATAAAAGGAATTTTGCGCGTGAAGCAACTCTGCTCATACTCGAAGCTCGTCGGAAGAAATGGAAATACGGGGGCTAGGAGGCATGGCATGGGCTCAAATTTTACGAGCAGCTAGAACATGAGTAGGCAAACCTTTTTGCTTCTAGGACCGAGGTGAGATGATGGCTGTATCGTCTGGCCGATGATGAGCAGAGGCACGGCAAAACAAGGGAGATTTCCGGCGGCCTCAGTTTCGAAGTTAACAGCTTCGGGGATGACCTAGCTGTGCAAGAACTTGATCACAAAGCTGCGCAAGAGATTGCAGGGTGAATAGAGGTAAAGAAAAGTGCTCAACACGGAGTACGTTTGCTGCAAATCGGCTGGACAGAGGAGGAATCGGGAGAGAAGCAAATATGGCGCTGGAAACTTGAAGGTGAAGAAATGGTCAGCTCAGGGCCATGGAGGGGAGATAAGGAGGAGTCCAGGTCGTTCTGGGGGCAGCTGGAGTCGGCCACAACAGTGCAAGCAGCTGCCTGGATTTTACATGGCACGTGGTGTCACTTGGAGAGCAAAAACAGCACTTTGCTTTAGATGACAAGTGGGTCCCACCTCATCCTCATCCTTTCCCCATCAATTCTACCACCTAATTCATTCCAAATTTTCTAGATATTTGTGGTAAGGCTGGATTAATCATGCTGAATTTGATTTTGAAATCCCAAAGTTGATTTGACAGAGTTTCATTTAAATTCAAACTTGAATTTGAATTTGAGTTGAATTCAATGTAGCCATTGAATTAAATAGCAAACTTGCTTCAAAACTTATGAACGTTTGCAGGGAGGCTAATTGAAATATTTGGAATCCATTGGTCAACACAAATCTTCATGTTAAATTCATTTGAACAGTAGCTAAGTTTATTTTTTGAATTCCCTCATTTGGAGTTTGTATTTATTTTTTTCTCAATCTTTTTATTGCTTTCAATAATTCAAAAAAATTTGTCCTAACTAAACTTTGAATTATTGAAATTTGGGCTCTTACAGTGGGAACCCTGCACACCGCCATAAATTGTTGTGTGCTGCTAGTGTGTAGTGTCCCCGGGCTGGACGGCTGCAATTTTGCATAGCTGGCTGAGAGTTTAGTTATGAGTATTATCTTCCGATATATATTAAGTATTGTAAAAGACTTCTGCTGTTTATATAAATAAAACTTTGTATCTTGTCATATTCTTTTTGTGTGTGCTGTTGGGTGCCACATCGCACGGCACCACCCTCTGCGATTCCTTGAATGTGCGGACCCGGTCCTCACATGATATGCATGATTAATAAAATTGTGAGGTAAAACTTGTTAATGAGATGCTAATAAATTTACTAACTAGTTCTATTAGTTTTTAACAAGTTTGGATAGGATTGGAATTGATTCGAGTCAATTTGGAATAAATTCAGCGCAATTCAGATTCAGAGGCCGGGCAAGTCCGGTTCAGGGGCTAGACTAGTCTGCCCTAGAAAGAACTGCAATTTAGGGTTTTCTTGATCTGCGAGAATTTGGTTTGAATTAACGAAGAAACTTGAATGTAGGCGGTGTACCACGTGTGTAGCACTCCAAAGATTAAGATTTGGACATGAGACTTTGGATCTTGGCAATTAGGGCTTGATGGGGATGTGTTGATTAAGAGTGGTGATGAAGAACTTCAATTCGTCGAAGAATCGATGAAGATTGATCTTGATTGGCCCTTCTATGATCTTCTCTCCTCCTCCTTGCTTCTAGACTTGATGTTGACATCGGCACAATGCAAAAGTGGCAGCAAGGGTTTTCAATTGGGATGGAGAGGTGTGGGGTATTGGTTGTTTATATAGAGGTGGAGAATTAGGATTTTGGGTGAATTTCAAGTAGAATTCGGTGGGTAACGTGTAGGGGCCGAGGTGGGGTCCTCTTGGGCTCCTCTGAGATTGGGCACGAAGTTATTGGGCCCAATTAAGGAAATTACCGAATAATCAATTGTGGAAAAATAATGGAATCCGAGTTGGTTTCCAAAGGCTAGACTAGTCCGCATTTGGGACTGGACTAGTCCATTCTCGTATAGTAAGGGACTTCAGTCTAGTTCGGTGTTGATACGGGACAACTATGGGGTTGGATCAGACTAAATTAGTTGTTTTTGAGCAAGTATGATGTGTTACAGAAAGGGTGACCGGACTAGTCTGGTTTTCACAAAGGACTAGTCCGTTTTGGTCCAGTAAGGCTGATAGGACTAGTCCGTGGTGATAAAGGACTAGTCTGCACTTTTAAAGGGAATATTGGACTAGTCTGTGTTCCGACAGGACAAGTCCGCGCTCTGACAGACTGAAACTTTCAGATTAAGCCTAAATTCATTTTAATCTTGTTCCTTTTTTACATGACTCAAAGTTAAACATGTATGAGGATGTATGCAATGCAATGTGCACGAAAATGAGGGTGTTACAACCCGGCGTACCGGGTACCCTCTTGCACAAGCTAGAGCCGCCTAGGTACCTCGCCTTCCAGCAGAGGCAGGGTCCGAGGGCGCCACGTGTTCAGAAGATGCGGACCCATCTGCCTCAGATGCGGGGTCCGAGGTACCCGCAAGAGACCTCGAAGGAGAGTTTAGCTCCCCCTTAGAGATGAGCTCCCAAGAAGCCACGTGTCGAGCAGGTAAGGATCCCTCTCCCCCGTGAGACAGGGCTCCGGAGCTGCCACGGGGTCCGAGGAATCAGGCGGGTCACCTCTCGTATATGCGGGCACCGGTGCTGCCACGTGTCCCGCAGCCCTAGAATCCCCGCTCTACTCAAGAGCGTGTTCTGGGGCTGCCACGTGGTCTGTAATATGGGACTAGACCTCCCCCACGGAGGTGAGCTCCCTGTTGGATCGAAGAGCACGTGAAAAGATATCAGGGGGGGGGGGGGGTCAATGGTAGATTTAAAAAATCTTACGCAGCGGAAACAATTAAATCCCAACCCCTTCGGCAGAAAAACAATCTGTAAAAGAAATCTTTTGTGAGACTAATCTAAACATGTTTTACCGGGACAAAAGTGATATATATCAGAGAGAATCAAGTCACAAAGAAAACAAAAGAAGAATCACTCAAATCCGTCAAGTGAAACTCGAGTTATGATCGAAAGATCGAACAAAAGTCAATCTGTCCTACCTGAGAAAAACAGTTCTGGAACGCTGCAAAGAAACTCGTGTACATAAGAAACCACAAATGCAATGACCTTGAAATTTTGAAAGATGATAGATAATCAAGTTTTGAATACAACCAAAAAAGAATCGCGTCAATTGAATCTATAAAACTCAAGTTATGATAAAACCACCGACGAAAGGTAGTGCTGTCCAGAAACTCGACGAGTAAAACTTGTCTGGAACAAGTCGAACGAACAAGGCACAAAAGTTCCTTCAAACTATAAATTTTATTCAATAGAACACAATAGGAACAACCCCAAAGTCATGCACCACGAGCTCTGGCCTCTCTTGCTTATATAACCAGCTCGAAAGCAAACTCAACTCATGTCAGGACCCTAATCCTACTCCGTTCATGAATCGAAACTTTCCATAACTACTTAGGACTCTTCTATACGCTGATAGAAGCAATCTTAAGACTTCCAAACACCTTAAGAACGTATCCCACATTCCTAAAACAACTCAAATTCGTGAACCACAAGAAGTCCTATCATAACCAACACGAAACTTTCCATACCGAGCCATAACCGACTCCGCCGCAGCCAAAGTCATCAACCGATACGATCCGATCCTTCCAACCAGATATTCCCATCCATAAACGATTGCCGGAACCATGTTGCCACGTCATGCACCGCATGCATATGTGTGAACACCTTCCTTCGACGTTCAGTAACCTTCATATGCACTGCCCTTAATTCAATCATCCTGCGCGACCTCCTGACCCACTCAACCACAATTCCTCCTGAATTTGGTTGTTGGAACCTCATGTCCTCCATGAGACTAGTCCAAAGGATCCAGTCACCAGCCATGACTTGAACTCAAGCAACACATGCACATGAACAAACAACCAATCCGTACGAGCCCAACTCCTCGACTTGACTCAAGTTAGTTCCGAACACAACACCTTACGTGACCACCTCACATAAGCATGTTGCAAAGCATAGCAAACCGTATCAACCATATCAACCAAAACGCACCAAAAACATAGCAGATGAATACTAAGCAATCTTCTAAGAATATAAAGCAAGTTCAAAACATTGCAAGATAAAAGCAGGAACATTGCGATCAAGCTCCGAACCTAGCCAAAGCTAACCAGAGCTTTAGCTGGAGCTTACTGAAGCTAGTAAAACCTAGCGCTGGAGCTTACCAAAGCTAGTCGGACCTAGCGCCGGAACTAACCAAAACTAGTCGGAACTAGTCATCTCAAACGTCGGAGCTAGAAAAACATGTCAGAGCTAACCAACATAAGTCGGACCTAGCAAAACATATCGAAGCATAACAAAGACATGCCGAAGCTATCAAAGACATGCCGGAGCTAAATACAAAACTCACCGGAGCTACTCAAAAACATGTCCGATCTAGACAAAGAAGGTCGGACCTATTGTCGGACCTTGCAAACGCCCGGAGCTAGAGTTGGACCTTGCTAAAAAGATGTTATGGCAGCGTTCAAAACTTTTATTTTCAAAGCCAATGTATTCAGCACACATAGGTCTCACAATCTCCCCCTTGATGAATGCATTGGCAACACCATTTAAAATCCAAACATTGGCACAAAAAGTTTTGAGAACAATTTCCCCCCTTTTTGAAAAAAAAAATGAGATAGAAATAAATTTCTCTCTCCCCCTATACATATTTCTCCCCCTTGCATAATTCACCATATTATCTCACCCCGTTTGACAATGTATTCAGCAAGATTCAGAAAAAGAAATTTTAATTTTTATGAGCATATTATAACATATACATATAAAACAAAGCTCATCCAAGTCATACTATCAAGTAACTTACACTATCACAACAATGAGATACATAAAGTAGTGTAAGCCATGCTAGAGATCAAATGTAATTTTCAATTTAAGCAAGTCATGATCTCACAAACTTAACAATTTCAATACCTGAAAGCATGACACTTGTTGTTGTATTTTATTATTTTTCAAAGCACGAATTTAGATCATATGATATTTGCAATAGATTATATGCGCATCGGCCTTATTCTAACCAACCAAGCCAAGCCTATGTCATTTGACAATCAGAAGCTTAAGGACATTGTTTTAGTCATACACAACTTCTTCTAAGTTCATATCTAAGTGCAATGATAAGCCATCTCAAAAGAAGAAGTGTGATGCATGCATATTCTCTTGATCTTTTGTCAACTTATATTTATTCACAAAAACTCAACATGTGTGTTGATTGCTTGATTAATTCTTTACGATTAAATGCACTTGTGAGCATGCAACAAGTTCAAAAGAGCAAGAAAGTTCGACCATGACCAGATTTAGTGTAAGTAATTATTCCAGTTACTAGAAATGGCAAAAACTACAAAATGTATAACACGAGTAATGTAGTAAGAACTTTCAGTATGTAAAAGGAATCACAAAGTCATATATGTATGAGATACTATGCTCATATTATTTTAAGTTCAGATTCTCACATAGACTTCCCAAATTTCAATACTCCCCCTCTATTTAAACCATGAGGATGCATAACCCCTATTACACTACGAATGTAACAAAAACGAGGGAAATCCAAAGGTTTTGTAAAAATATTAGCCAATTGTTGTTCGGTATATACATGGTGAAGCACAATGTTTCCTTTTCCAACATTATCACGGAGAAAGTGATACCTAATGTCAATGTGCTTAGTTCTAGAATGTTGCACAGGGTTTTTAGCAATGCAAATAGCGCTAGTGTTATCACAAAATAGTGGAACACTATCTAGATAAACCCCATAGTCCTTAAGTGTTTGAACAATCCAATGAATTTGTGAGCAAGCACTAGCAGCAGCTACATATTCAGATTCAGCTGTGGATTGTGCAACTGAATTTTGTTTTCTAGAGGACCAAGCAACAAGTGAATTACCAAGAAAATGACAAGCACTGGAAGTACTTTTGCTATCAATCCTACAACCTCCAAAATCAGCATCAGAAAAAGCTTTCAAAGTAACGGTTGAGGAAGAAGGAAGAAAAATACCAAATTCTTGAGTTCCATGTAAGTACCTGAGAATCCTATTGACGGCTTGATGATGTGAAGCATGTGGGGAGGCTTGAAACCGTGCACAAAGACATACGTTGAATTGTATGTCCGGTCTTGATGCCATGAGGTACAAAAGTGATCCGATCATGCTTCTATATTCTTTTTGATCCACGGGTTCACCATCTTCATCAAGTTCAAGTGTTGTTGTTGTTACCATTGCTGTCCGAAGAGGCTTGCTTTTGTCCATGTTGAAGCGCCTTAGGAGGTCTTTTGTATACTTCGTTTGATGCACAAAGGTACCCTCCTTGGTTTGCTTGATTTGCAGCCCCAAAAATTACATGATTTCTCCCATCATACTCATCTCAAATTTTGAACTCATCATAGCTAAAAACTTGGACACAAGATCATGAGAGGCACAACCAAAGATAATATCATCCACATACACTTGAACGAATAACGAGTCATTGTCATGCTTAAGAACAAAAAGAGTTTTATCAACCTTGCCCATGGTAAACCCCTTTTTCAAGTAAAAATGTTTTTAACCTATCATACCATGCTCTAGGGGCTTGTTTGAGACCGTACAAGGCTTTGGACAGTTTGCAAACATGATTAGGAAAATCTGAATTTTCAAAACCCGGTGGTTGTTTGACATAAACCTCCTCATCTATGTAGCCATTGAGAAAAGCACTTTTAACATCCATTTGATATAGCTTAAAACCTTTAGATGCAGAAAAGCTAACAAAATTCTTATGGCTTCTAATCTAGCAACAGGAGCAAAAGTTTCATCAAAATCTAGACCTTCAACTTGAGTGAAACCTTGAGCAACCAACCTAGCCTTATTCCTAACCACAACCCCATCCTCACTTTGTTTGTTTTTAAACACCCATTTAGTTCCAATTAAAGTGTGACCTTGAGGAGGAGGTACATGTTTCCAAACATTATTTCTTTCAAAATTTTCTAACTCTTCTTGCATGGCAATAATCCAAGATTCATTAGTGAGTGCATGTGATATATCTTTGGGTTCAAAAGAAGTAACAAAAGTAGAATGAGCATGAGAGTTTGGATCGCAAAACCTGGACCGTGTAACTCGTTCGTGCAAGCTTCAAATAATCTGTTATGGGGGATGATCTTTGTAAAACCGTAGGGGAATAGATGTCTCACAAGCTTCCTCTTCTTCATGTTCATCACAAATCGATGAGCTTGTGACTTGAGGACGATTTGAATCAGCATTGATGGTTGTCGGTGCTGGTTGAGAATTAACATGCGGAGCTGAACCAAAGTCTTTAGCTACTGAATTTTCGGGCAGCAGCTCCAATTCTTCCTCATCTTCAACGAAAATGCTCTCCCCCTGCGGATATGGATCTGGACCTGCAATGTTTGAGCTAGTACTTGGGCTAGATTCATCAAAAGACACTTCACAAGTATCCACAATTTTGTTAGTTTCAAGTAAAAGCACACGGTAGCCTCTAGTATGAGATGGATAATCAAGAAACACGCCATCAATGAATCTAGGTTCAAATTTATCAAGATTACCATGTTTCTTAACAAAGCATTTGCATCCAAAGACCCGAAAGCGCATAACACTAGGCCTATGTCCAAACCGGAGCTCATATGGTGTTTTACCTAGCTTAGCGCGCAAGAAAACACGATTTGAGACATAAAAGCGGTTGCAATTGCATCAGCCCAAAATTTCCTAGGAGTTTGATATTCATCAAGCATAGTCCTAGCCATCTCAACTAAGGTTCTGTTCTTTCTTTCTACAACACCGTTTTGTTGAAGTACATATGGTGAAGAAAATTGATGATCTATTCCATTTTCAACACACAAGTGATCAAAAGCTTGATTTTTAAATTCAGTTCCGTTATCACTTCTAATTGCTTTTAATGATCTTGGGTGATTAATTGATAATCTAAGAAATAGTGTTCTAAAGTGACTAAAAGCTTCATTCTTAGATGCCATAATGTAAACCCAAGAGTATCTAGAATAATCATCAACAATCACAAGAACATGCCATTTACCTCCGGAGGATTGAACACGTGAAGGTCCTACGGTGTCAAGGTGCAAAAGTTGACCTAGTTCAGTTGTCATGATCATTGTGAGAGGAGTATGTGAACCTGTAACCATCTTAACATGTCTACAAGAAGATCACACAATTTCTTTGTCCCCTTTAAGCTTAGGCAGCCCACGTATGCAATCAAGAGCACTAACACGCATTAGATGATCAAAGCCTATGTGACCAAGTCTATGATGCCAAAAATATAAATCTTTGGAATCATTAGCAACTAGACACCTATGCTTAGAGGAAGACATATCAAAATCATCTTTAAAAGCTCTTCCAAATCATGACATGTTAAAAATAAGCTCATTGTTTGAATTTACAACTTTGCAACAATTTTTATTGAAAATAATTTCTAGATTTTCATCTAGCAATTGTGAAACAGAAAGCAAGTTGTATTTCAAATTTTTGAAAAGTGCCACATCCTTCAAAGTGTAGTGATCATTTACTCTAACCGAACCTTTAGTAATTAAAGGAGTTGAAGAATTATCGGCAAAAGTAACATTCTCTACTCGTGACACAAAAGAGAGGGAGGAGAACCATTCTTTGTTACCGGTCATGTGGCGTGAGCAACCTGAATCCACAATCCAAATGTTCTCCTTCCTCAAGCATGTAACCTACATAGAAGCAAAATACGTCGATGACTCAATACTGCGGTAGTCAAAAGGCATTTAGGTATCCAGTACTGAGTCACACGACATGCAGTAGGAAAAACATGCGAAAGCTGAGATAAAATAGCAGGTTTATGAGTCAAAATTTGAGGTTTTTTATTCATAACTACTGACCTATAAGGTGTTACTTGTGTAGCACAAAAATCAGTAGCTTCTGAGGTAAACTTTGAATGTTTTTGACTCATAACAACAGGTTGGATGTTTTTGGCATTCGGTTTAATATGTGCAACAAATTTTGCATGAAAGTTATGAGATCTAGCAATCATTCTTTCTCTTTTATGTTGTTTAGCTAGTCTATAACAAAAATATACGACATGACCATCTCTACCACAGTAGGTACAATGAAATTTAACTTTGTGTTCATGTCTAGATGAGCAAGCAATATTTTTATTTGAAACCGAATGAGACAACACTCCTGCAGATTTGAAAACCACTTCTTTTTATTTTGGAACTGTTGGAATCAAACCACTTCCTAATGACTTTACAATTTTAGGTGGATGTGCCTTAGCATGAGCATGAGAGTCAAAACCTAAACCAGTTTTATCATTGCAAGACTTGGAAGAATTCAGCAGCAAGTTTAGGTTCTTATTCCCATTACAAAACTGATCTAATATCTTGTGCATGTTATCAAGTTTATTGGACAGATCAAGGCAATTTTCACATGAAGTTTTTCCTTTTAATTTGCAATTGGAACAATATTTAACTTCATGAGAACGTAATGCATTATTCAATATTGAAATTTCATTCATAGCATCATTTAGTTTCTTTTCAAGATCATCACAAGTAGAACAATGCAAATCAATTGTAGAACAAGAAGCATCTTTTAAGTTTCCAATGTCAAGTGCAGCAAGCTTTTTGTTCTTTTCAATTTCAAGTTCAAGTCTATCTAGAGTCGAGGAATGTGCAGTTCTCAATGTGAACAATTGTTTATAGATTAAATCACATGAGGGGAAAGAATCATCACTAGAAATCAAGGTTTTCAAATGGTTGATTTCAGATTCTAGTGATTCAATTTTAGCAACATTCTCCCTAAACATTTTGTCCTTTTTCTTAACAATAATAGTTGCACAAGAAATTGCATCACACATTTCATTACAGGTAGAACATACCTCATCGTCGTCAATATTGTGTTATGCATCCTCCTGACTTGATCTTGATCTTGTTTTGCCCGCCATGAAGCATAAGTTGGCCAGATCATCATCATCTTCATCACTTTCAAAGTCTATATCGCTTGAACCGAGCTCTTGAAGTGCAGTGATAAAGCTGTTAATCATCTCGCGTCCTATGGTACCCTTCTTTTTCTTGTTGGGATTTCAAGAGGTGGTCTTTACCTTGTTCTGTTTTTTTCACGGGTAGTAGGACCTGAAAGGTTACGACATTTTGTACGAAAGTGTACTGCCTTACCACATTAAAAACAACGTTGAGGTCCGGAGCTTCCTGTCCTTATAGTTCTCACATTTTGCAATGCTTTTGAGAACCTAGTAGAGATTAGTGCTAACTCCTCTTCTGGAAATTCCCCGATCTGCTCCAGGGTTAGTGAGGACAACAAAGCAAGATTATTGCAAGATGATGATTGGCCGGAGCTAGGCATATCACGTTGTGAGACAAATGCAATAGACTTATTTGGGTTCTTACGTGATAAGATGTAAATTTCATGAGTCTTTAGTTTAGAGTAAAGCACGTCTAATGTAAGAGAACTCATGCCAGTTGATTCAAGAATAGAAGTAACTTTCATCTCCCAGATTGACATGTCTAATGCACAAAGAAGTTGCCTAGCATTTTCATCATCAGAAAAGTTAACATTGACACTACGCAGATTGCTAAGAATTTTATTGAAGTGAGCGAGAAGGTCATCGATAGACTCACTGGGTTGCATCTCGAAATGCATATATTCCTTTTTGAGCATATATTGTCTCACCTCCTTGATCGTGTTGGATCCTTCGTGATAGTCACAAAGTGCTCTCCGCACATCATATGTCGATCGAAGGTGTGCAACGTGGTCGAAGTCGCTTTGAGTGAATCCTTGGATGATCAGGTTACTGGCTTTGTTGTTGTTGTCGACGCCCCGTAGGTTCATAGCCATAACTTGATTGTTTGACGGCACATCATATGACTTGTACACCGTTTCCCATATGGCGAAGCCTTGGGCCTGGATGGAAGCATCCATGTGTGCCTTCCAAACCAGAAAATCAATACCAGCAAAACCACAAGGTTTGGCAGAGTATTTCTCCATGATGATTAGTCAAAAACACGTGCAAATCACAATTATTGGAGCAACGTGGATCTGATACCAATTGTAGGATCGAAGAGCACGTGAAAAGCTACCAGAGGGGGTTGAATGGTAGATTTAAAAAATCTTACGCAGCGGAAACAATTAAATCCCATCCCCTTTGGCAGAAAAACGATCTGTTAAAGAAATCGTGTGTGAGACTAATCTAAACGTGTTTCACCAGGACAAAAGTGATATATATCAGAGAGAATCAAGTCACGAAGAAAACACAAGAAGAATCACTCAAATCCGTCGAGAGAAACTATAGTTATGATC
Organism: Tuctoria greenei; assembly: GCA_036927565.1. NCBI lineage: Eukaryota > Viridiplantae > Streptophyta > Magnoliopsida > Poales > Poaceae > Tuctoria > Tuctoria greenei. Next base: position 126,528,153 of record JAYESD010000006.1, read on the forward strand.
GAAAGATCGAACAAAAGTCAATCTGTCCTATCCGAGAAAAACAGTTCTGGAATGCTTCAAAGAAACTCGTGTAGATCAGAAACCACAAATCCAATGACCGTGAAATTTTTATAGATGATAGATAATTAAGTTTTGAAGACAACCCAAAATAAATCACGTCAATTGAATCTGTAAAACTCGAGTTATGATAAAACCACTCACAAAAGGTAGTGCTGTCCAGAAACTCAACGAGTAAAACTTGTCTGGAACAAGTCGAACGAACAAGGCACAAAAGTTCCTTCAAACTACGAATTTTATTCAATAGAACACAAGAGGAACAGCCCCAAAGTAGTGCACCACGAGCTCTGGCCTCCCTTGCTTATATAACCAGCTCGAAAGCCAACGCAACTCAAATCAGGACCCTAATCCTACTCCATTCACAAATCAAAACTTTTCATAACTGCTTAGGACTCTTCTATACGCAGATAGAAGCAATCTTAAGACTTCCAAACACCTTAAGAACGTATACCACATTCCTAAAACAACTCAAATTCATGACCCACACGAAATCCTATCATAACCAACTCGATACTTTCCATACCGAGCCATAACCGACTCCGCCGCAGCCGAAGTCATCAACCGATACGATCTGATCCTTCCAACCAGATCTCCCCATCAATAAACCATCTCCGAAACCATGTTGCCACATCATGCACCGCATGCATACATGCGAACACCTTCATTCGACGTTCAGTAACCTTCATATGCACTGCCCTTGATTCAATCATCCTGTGCGACCTCCTAACCCGCTCAACCACAATTCCTCCTGAATTTTATTGTTGGAACCTCGTCTCCTCCCTGAGACTAGTCCAAAGGATCCTGTCACCAACCATAACTTCAACTCAAGCAACACCTGCACATGAACAAACAACCAATCCGTACGAGCCCAAATCCTCGACTTGACTCAAGTTAGTTCCGAACACAACACCTTACGTGAGCACATCACATAAGCATGTTGCAAAGCATAGCAAAATGATATTAAACATATCAACCAAAACGCACCAAAAACTTAGCAAATAAATACTAAGCAATCTTTCTAAGAATATAAAGCAAGTTCAAAACATTGCAAGATAAAAGCAGGAACATTGCGATCAAGCTCCGAACCTAGCCAAAGCTAACCAGAGCTTGAGTCGGAGCTTACCAAAGCTAGTAAAACCTAGCTCTGGAGCATACCAAAGCTAGTCGGACCTAGCGCCGAAACTAACCAAAACTAGTCAGAACTAGTCATCCCAAATGTCGGAGCTCAAAAAACATGTCGGAGCTAACCAACATAAGTCGGACCTAGAAAAACATATCGGAGCTTAACAAAGACATGCCAGAGCTATCAAAGACATGCCGGAGCTAAAGACAAAACTCACCGGAGCTACTCAAAAACATGTCGGATCTAGGTAAAGAAGGTCGGACCTATTGTCGGACCTTGCAGAAGCTCGGAGCTAGAGTCGGACCATGCTAAAAAGATGTTATGGCAGCATTCAAAACTTTTATTGTCAAATCCAATGTATTCAGCACACATAGGTCTCACACTCCCGAGCCGCCACGTGGCCCGTAAGACGGTACCTGACCTCCTCCGCAGAGATGAGCTCCCAGTCTTTCACGTTGATAAGCCAGATGCCATGGATGGAGAGTTGTAGGAGTTAAGAGGGTGGTGCGCCTTGTCCCTATCAAGGATTGAAGATACGCGACTTCCCCAGACGCATGGTGCAGCGCACGCCTAATATCAGGTACCGCTACGACCAATCACATCGCAGTGAAGAGGTCACTGGCCTATCCAACTCCACAAAGTGGGTAGCTTACGTCGACATAGACAGTTGGATGGGGCATCCCCTACCATTGTCAGCAACGGCACATGGGCTACCAATGACTCAGGCAGCAAGATAGCGAGTCCTCAAAGCCACGATCAGGGCAAGCTTCTGCGGGAAGCCTTAGATCTTTAGGATAAGATCGCCTTAGGACCATTTGTTGAGCCCTGGACCCCACATGTAATGCGTCTAGACTTATCTATAAAAGGACCGGACCGCCACCGTTACAGAGGACCCAACATCGAATGCTCTATACAAACACACGAATTCACACACTAGCAATACAATCCATCGTGGAGTAGGGTGTTACGCTCCTTGCGGCCTCAACCACGTAAAAACCACCGTCTCATACACTCCCATACGCACATACACTAGATTGAGGCCTAGGCCCCGTCGAACAAGAACCTCCACGGTCTGCTCCTTAGCAGATCCGGGGAAAGTGTCGCATAAACACTTCAACATTTGGCACGCCAGGTAGGGAATTTTTCCCTCAAAAAAAGTGGTAGCGCTTTCACCACTATTGTATTCATGAGGCCTGTGGAAGGCGGTTTCTGCGGCCGTTGTCTGGTGACCAGATCAGTCGCTCGAGCTGTTCTCTCTAGTCCATCACGTCCCCGTGCAAGTACAGCTGGCCAGGACGACGCGTCGGGACACATCCAAGCCCAGTTGGCTCTTCAGGCATGACCAACAGCAAGCCCGCAGAGCGCTCTGGCGGCGGCTAGGGCTCTTCTCCACCACCCACGGTTGCTAAATCCTTCCCAGGGAGCAGCTCAGCAGTGTGTCCAAGACATCGACCACTTCAATGTCGCGACCATCAACTCCCCCAACAGGGAAAGGCGTCATGTGTTGCTATCACGCATGCCATCCATCGACCGTCGCACAGCCAAATCTCGCTCCTCCAGGCTTACGAGCGCTAGAAGGCTCCCAACGGAGGACCTCAGGGCTGAGCTTGACCGTCGTCAAACTCACATGGATGGCCGAGTCATCATCAAATGGCGGCAAGAGAGGCGGCACAACTTCAATGCCGAATATGGCCCTCAATGCCCTGTTCAAGAGGTGTCCTCCGTCCAAGGTGCACCGCAGATAAACCCTCCACCACCTATCCAGGAGTACGTCAGCTCGTCAGCCCCACTGCAATATTCGATGCAGCAGAACATGTAGCAGCAGTACTTGGCACAGCCAGTACAATTGCAGCAACACATAGCTCAGCCGATGCCACAACCGCAACTTGCAGGCACCGCACGTCGTGCAGCAGACCCCTCTAGAGTATGCTACCATGTTTGCCTCTCCGGCGAAGCCTATCGGAGGTTGCACAGCATTGGCACTGCACCTCCGCATCACGACATGACCGCACAAGTTTTGGCCACATATGCCAGAGAAGTTCGACGGAAGCATCAACCCGGCCGAGTTCCTGCAGATCTACACCACGACGCTCCCTGCTGCAGGAGCCAATGAGACCATCTTGGCGAACTACTTCCCGGTCGCCCTGACTGGATCAGCATGCTCACGGCTGATGAACCTACCTGAGGGGTCTATAACCTCTTGGGACAAGTTGTGCCGGCAGTTCATGGTGAACTTCGGCAGCTCCTACACGCGCCCCGGCACCAAACTCCACCTCCACGCTGTGTGACAACAACCCAAGGAGACGTTGTGTTCATTCATCCAGTGTTTCTCCCAGGTACAAAACTCCATCCCCAACATCCTGAGTGCCTCTATCATAGTGGCATTATGCCAGGGAGTGCGTGACCGCAAGATGCTCGAGAAGTTATCCATGCACTATTTGCAAGATGTCTCCGACCTCTTCTACATATCTGACTAGTGCGCCGGGGCGGCAGAAGGCTGTGACTTTCATGCTCAGCGTGCGCCCAGAGCGGGTGGGGCTAGCCAGATAGGAGAAGGTGCCATTACCACTGGTACCAGCAAAAAGAAGAACAAGAACTTGGGTGGCGGCCAGAACAAGCCGCTACATGGGTCCCCCGTCGCGGCAAAAGTCGCAGCCGATGGTGGCAAACCCCCACGCCCCGAGAAGCACCAGCGTCAGCCACCTACCACTGACGACAGCATCGAGCCCTGCCCGATGCAATATACTCGCGACCACACCACGAGCGAGTGCTGGGAGATCAAGAGATGCATCGAAGGCTACCAAGAGCGGGCGTAGCAGCGCCCAGACGGTGTTCCCTTCTACCAGCAGGACGGCAAGCAGAAGGTTGACTCCAAGGTCGACGATGATGATGAAATGGAGTACCATAAGCAAGAGCGGGCCCTGAATGTGGTCCACCAAGACAAAGACTTTGATGCCAGCAGCAACCACGAGTGTTGCAAGACACCCCACATCATCTTCGTCGGGTCTTGGTATCCCGCATCCCGGAACGCAGTCAATACCCTTCGTCGTGCGGTGGCTTTGATAGCCCCTGCCCCCACTCCAGTGTTGCACCATCGGTGGAAGGAGATGCCAATCAGCTTCGACAACTCCGACTGCCCCAAAAACATGGCTGGGTTGGGGATTCTACCTCTCCTGGTCGCCCCCACCATTGCCAACATCAAGATCCACTACGTCTTGATAGATGGCAGGGCTGGACTCAACCTCCTTAGCCGCACAGCCTTTAGGCAGCTGCAGATCCTGGTGTCCATGCTCGCAACCTCGAGCCCATTCTCGGGGGTGGGACCAGGGAGCATCATCCCATATGGCAACATCCATCTCCGGGTGACCTTCAGGACACCCAACAACTACAGGACGAAGAGCATCCTCTTCGACGTCGCAGATGTCATCCTCTCCTATAACGCCATCATCGGCAGGCCCGCCCTGTATCGATACATGGTCGTAGGCCACTAAGACTACCTTGTCCTGAAGATGCCAACCCCCTTTGGCATCCTCAGGATCCGTGGAGATCACACTGCTGTGCTGTTATCCTTGGAGCAGCTCCAAGCCCTCAAAGTAGACCCAGCACCTGTCCCGGGCAGCGCTAGATCAAGTCAGCCTCCGCCAATCTCGTGTCAGCGTGGAGCACCTACTGCACCCCGGTTGCAGCCCTCCGGCAGCACCGACACCCTCGTCAAAGCTGGCGAGCTTAGTCCCAGCTCTGCTCAGACCACTCGCAAGGTCGGCGGTCAAGGCAGGAAATAGGGACACTCGCTCATTGCCCCTCTAGTAGCTGTAGACAACAAGGTTGCCACACAACCATCACAGCTACCCTTGGAGCTTTGGTCACTTCTATTGTAAATATTAAGTTTAGTAGGACAGTGTAAATGTTTTCATAGGACCTAGGAGCAGCATTAAGGACAACCGAGCACTGAGAGGGTTATGTCCAGAGTGTACAGTCAGCTTGTCTTGGTCCCTAACCCTAAGCCTGTACACCCTGCCTCCCTCATCATCCAGAAGCAAGTCGTTGCCCTCTCTATTGTAAAAAGCTTGTCTCCCCATATGAACGCTGATGAAAATGAATCATTGTTTTACTTCATGTTTTCTTAAAAACATTGTTCATTTAATTATGCGTTAATTTTAAGATCATGCCATACTAGACTCTTTTATTGTATATTACCTTTATATGCACGGTTGTATGCTCTGTAACTCACCCATGCTGGAGTCATGTAGTCCTGCTACAGACAGGTTTCCTTGAGGTACATGCCATGTGTGAGGGGTTCTTCGGGCTGCTTTCATCATTAGTGTCTTGTGGCGCCAGAAGGCTTCCCAAGAAAGGCCCGTGCCGAGCAGGAGGTCCAAGGGGTGTAAACTGCTTAGCCTGTTCCTGTACCCAAAGCATACACACCTTGCCTACCAATGCTACAGCCGAGTACTGGGGCCAGAAAGCTCACAGCCTAAGGGCGGGAGCCTGACCCCGAAGCACTAACACATCAAATTACCCAGCCCCCGTGCGTCAATCCAAGACAGTGAGACTTGACAGAGCTAAGGAGAGGAACGGGTGGAACCAGCGAGCAAGACTAGTCCCCCCTCTTTCTATCATATGTGCAGGACAGCCAACTCCGGCACCTCCCAAGGGCCCGCTGTCAATGTCCCAGCACGTCAACAACAACAACAAGCGTGGATAAGTGAGTAAACACTCCTGTCATCTCTTGTTGCTAAGTGGGTTCTCTTGTGATAGCCTATACACCAGGGGTCTGCCGTCGATGTATCTATGAAGATGGTGGACGATGTCGGAGCATCTAGCTCTGACACTTCTGAAGGGTCCTGTCATCAGTGTCTCTACGATGATGATGAGCGATGCCAGAGCAGCCAGCTACGGCACCTCCCAAGGGGCCTACCATCGACATGTCTACGACAATGGTGGATGACGACAGATCAGCTAGCTCCGGCACCTCCCATGGGGCCTGCCGTCGACATCTCTATGACGATGGTGGACGACGCCGAAGCAGCCAGTTCTGACACCTCCCAAGGGGCCTGCCGTCGGAGACTCTATGGCGATGGTGGACAACGCCGAAGCAGCCAGCTTTGGCACCTCCCTAGGGGCCTTCCATCAACGTCCCAGCAAGTCGACGACAGCAACAAGCGTGGATAAGTGGGTAAACTCTACTGCCCCACTCTTGTTGCTAACAAGGTTCTTGTGATAGCCTGTACACCAGGGGCATGCCGTCGAGGTATCTACGAAGATGGTGGATGACGCCAGAGCATGCAGCTACGACACCTCCCAAGGGGACTGCCATCGAGACTCTATGACAATGGTGGGCGACGCCGGAGCAGCCAGATCTGCAACCCCAAGGGGCCTACCATCAAAGTTGTCGTGACTATGGTCGGCGATGCTGAAGCAATCCACTCCAACTCCTATGCTCTGTCGGGGGCCCTTCGAAGACATCCTGCGATCAAGTGGTAGATATGCCCAGCCAACTAACCAAATCTACCAAGGCTTCTCTAAGGGGGTTCCATAGGTAGGAAGTCAACAGACAACACTTCAGCCATACCAATTGTGCAACAGTTGATCCTCAAAGACTAAAGAGCTCAGCAGAAGTTCTGCAAACACTTATGCAGCTAAGGACATAGAGCAACAGCTAAGAAGCGCAAAGACAAGCCAAGAAGTCAAACACAAATTTAAATTCATTAAGGAATATTTACAAAGGGGTGAACCCTGGATACAAAGACGGGTTGCTAGCCTCAGTACCTAACGTATTGCTCTAGGACATGTTTGGCGACATCCTTAACATGTGCCATTGTTGTCTCCTCACTCTCCTTGATAGGGCCTTCGAAAACCGGCTCAAGCGACAAGTTAGGGTACCAGCTCCGGTAGCACACCAGGACGTGGGATGTCACCGTCTCCGCCATTGCTCTGCCCCTCGGCTTCAAGACATTGGGCCAGCTGATGCTCCTGCAAATCGAGCTCTTGGGCGTGATGCCTTGAAGTTAGCTCACGAGTCCGGACATCAAGATCCAACAGGACGAGTTCCTAGCACTAAGCTAGGTGCTACTCCCGATCCTGCGTCAAGTTGCTCTCCCAAAGCTCAAGGTCATGGCATGAGACTGTAGCCTGACCCGCTCTTCCTCGACCTAAGCCATCATTGCCTGAGCTGCTACCTCTTGCTCAGCATCAGCGACCTCACACTCAGCAATGGCGGCCTCACGGTGATTGTGGGCCTCTCGACCTGCTTCAAGGGTGTGCAGACGGGCATCATCCACCTCGGTGGATGCCTTGGCGTCGACCAGAATTCTCTGGGACATGGCATCTGTGGCCTTCACCAGGCGGCACCTCAGCTCCAGCTCTTCTTCCTCCCGTTGGTGCTTCACCTTTACATCGGCAATCGTGGACCTCAAGAGGTCCTCCCAGGATCGAAGGCGATCGCCCTCCACTTGCAACCTCTCCCACTCTGTAATAAGGGCCCCCAGCACCCGGCGGAGGTTGGACAGCACCAGGCCGATGCTGGACTGTGCTGCGGCCAGGACGTCGGAGAGACGCTTTGGTTCTGCTGAAGTCGGCAAGGGTCACTAGATAACCATCTCAGGAACCTCTTCCTCTTTCGGCTATGAAGGCTAGACCACTAGCACCAGGGGCCTCCTCTTTGGGGACTGAGCGGAAGTTGTGGTGCTATCCGAAGCGGCAACACCACCATCGCCCAAGGAGCCACCTGTTGGATGAACAACCTCAAAGGTCGGGCCCTCAACCCCCTAAGTCAGCTTTGACCTCGCCTACGGTGCAACACTCGAAGGTGACTCCGAGACGACAAATGGAGAAGCTTCGCTGCTCACGCCAGGCGCGAGCACCGGAGCAACGCTCCCCTGAACCGGCTCAACGGTCTGTCCAACCGGTGCAGCCGTAGCCCATTGGGCTGTCTTCGAAGCGCTCCAGGACACTACCCCTGGCGGTAAGGGCATCACAACAACCGACGTGGCTGTGCAAATCAAAACCAAGGCCTGATCAATCAACAAAGGCAAATGAGATAACAAAGCAAGTGTTGGTAAGAATGCCTTACCGACGTCCCCAGAAGCTCCAGCAGGCCTCCACCTTTGGCAGGCCCTAACGACGATGTGGCAAGCGAGGCCGTCCCGGCCGGGCCTCCACCCAAACCACAAGCAATGCCGCCACCCTGCATCAGCATATCTCCATCCACCCCAACGTAGCCACTCCAGGAGCCTTCTGCTGAGCTGCCACCAACGTCGGCCCGAGGCCTCTTGGCCTGAGGCTCCACAGGCGTAACGATCCCGAAGCCCCGTGTGGCACCTTGGACTGCTCTGGCGGCAGGGATGTTGGATGATGTGCCAACCATAGACGTTTGATGAACTGAGCCTCCCCCTGAAGAACCGCGGACACCCAATGCCGAGGAGGGGTGCGCCGACGGACGTTGACTTGGAGCGAAGGCCACCTGTGGTGGTGCCTTTGGTGGCGACCGAGGGCGCTTCTCCTTCACAACCTTGACTGCTGGTGACTTACCCTTCCCCGTGTCGGGGATCGGTGCCTTCCCCTTGCCTGCATCAGGGACTATCACTCTGGCCTTCCATCTGACAGAGGGTGTGTCCTCCGCCCTTGTAGCTTTGGTGCCTCGAGCAGGTGCGGACTCCTGTGGAGTGTCGGCGATGACCAACCCCCAGCTCTCATCACCAACCTGTCGCGGTGCAAGACCGATCACGTCCAGGTTTGGCATCTCTTTCAAAATCTTCATCTGAAGGTCTCGATCCGCACAAAGCGGTGGGCAAGACCGCGGGAGGATGAAGACGTCTTGCGATAGTGGGTTGTCAGACGCCTTTGAACATTACGTCAAACATCTCTTTCGGGGTCATATCCGTGTCGCGACCCCTCAGCAACCTAGTGCCATCCAAAAGCCCGAAGTAGAGCCATGCAGGACGGCAATGGTGCTAGAGGGGGCCAGGCATCAACGTACGATGTCCGCCATCACTGCCAGCTCTGACAGACCGTTGTTTACCAGGAATCAAATCATCTCCATCATCGAAGTATATGTCAACTCCAGCTCTGGACGTTCCTCCCAGCCCGTCTTCCAAACCGCCGGCTAGCTGGTGGGCAGGACCATGCGATCGTGGGCGTCGGCGTGTACGATCACCCAGTCGCTCCTCCAGCCAGGTCATTTCGCTAAGGAGAGCAGAGTAATGTACTTGGATAGGTTGTTCGCCCCATGCTGGAAGTAGTAGGCATTGAGGAATTCTACCTTGTTCATTATCTCGTTCCACCTCAGCAGGAAGAATTGCCAGAACACCGGCATGCATGGGTACACCGCGATGAATATCTCGTAGAAATGTAAGAACACTGTAGCCACCACCAGAGACTTTGGCGACAGGTGTTGAAGATGGAGCCCAAGAACCTCTAGAAGTTTCACCAAAAAGGAGGAAAAGGAAGGGACAAACCCAGAGTATGCGTACGCTTGGAAGAAGACGATCTCTTTCTCCCCCAACTCCAGTGGCAAGGAGCCGAGACGGATCAAATACCGCTGCTTCTCGTCCTCCTAGCCAAAAAGCCGCCTCACGGATGAGATGTCCTCCATCCAGGAAGGAGGCAAGGCTGAGACCATGGGAGCAAGAAGTCGAAGGCTTGAATGCTTGGGGCGTGAGCAAGAAACGAGCCACCATTGGCCACAAAGGTACCCTTTTAAAGCACCCCAGTGGCGTTTGAGTGCACCGTGCAATTTTGGGCAGGCTCGGAACCAGCGGCTCATGCCACGACGTCCTTGACAAGAAGGCCTAGGTCCCTCATCAGAGAAACTGGCCCAGGCAGTTCTCCGCCTAAGAAGGCAACACGACGGTTCCAATAAAGACGAAAGTGAAAGCAGCAAACGTGCAACAGGCGCATTGGGAACCGTCACGATAATGTCAAAACAAGCAAAGATCTTGTTGCCACAAACCCTCAACTAAAGAGGGACGCTTGGCCACAACGGTAGAGGTGCGCACCGCTTCGGCTGGTCAAGACAAAATTAAAGGGTAGCACGGGAAAGCAGGATAGAGCTCCACCCTCGGGCTCGTTGCCTCCCCCCAGGGTGGACCCAGAAGCCACTTACAGTACCCGACATACCGAGTACCCTCGCACACAAGCTAGAGCCGCCTAGGTACCTCTCCTCTCTGTAGAGGCAGGGTCTGAGGGCGCAACGTGGTCAGAAGACCCGGACCCATCTGCCTTAGATACGGGGTCCGGGGTACCCGCAAGAGACCTCAAAGGAGAGTTCATCTCCCCCTCAGAGACGATCTCCTAAGCATACGTGTCTAGCAGGTAAGGATCCCTCTCCCCCATGAGACAGGGCTCCGGAGCTGCCACGTGGTCCGAGGCATCAGACGGGTCAGCTCAAGTATAGGTGGGCTCTAGCGCTGCCACGTGTCCTGCAGCCCTAGAGTCCCAGCTCTACTTAGGAGGGGGTTCTGGGGCTGCCACATGGTCCGTAAGATGCAACCCGGCCTCCTCGCGGAGGTGAGCTCCTGAGCTGCCATGTGGCCCGTAAGAAGGTACCTGACCTCCTCCATAGAGATGAGCTCCTAAGCTGTCACGTAGACCAGCCACTTGCTCTAGACGGGGAGTTGCGGGAGTTATGAGGGCGGTGCGCCTTTTCCGTGTCAAAGATTGAAGATATGTGGCTTCTTCAGAAGTATGGCGCGGCACACGCCTAATGTCAGGCACCGCTAATCGCATCGCAGTGAAGACGCCGCAAGCCTATCCCACTCGACCAAGTGGATAGCTTACGGCGATAAAGACAGTTGGACTGGACATCCCCTGCCATTGTCAGCAGCAGCGCATGGGCTATTGACGACTCAGGCAGCAAGACGGTGAGTCTTCGAAGCCATGGTCAGGGCAAGCTTATGCGAGAAGCATTAGATCATTAGGATAAGATCACCCTGGGACCACCTATCGGGCCTTGGACCGCGCTTGTAAGGCGTCCGACCTTATCCATAAAAGGATCGGACCTCCACCATTACAGAGGACCCAACATCGAATTCCCGATACACTCACATGCATTCACACACTAGAAATACAATCCAGCATGGAGTAGGGTGTTATGCTCCTTACAGCCTGAACCACGTAAAAACCACTGTCTCATACACTCTCATACGCGCATACACTTGATTGAGCCTAAGCCCTGCCGAACATGAACCTCTGCGGGTTGCTCTTTAGAAGATTTAGGGGAAGTGTCGCATCAACACTTCGACAGCGTCCCATCAGCATTTTGTTTCGTATGAGGGGCGATGGCAGAGCTGCAGTAGTGTTATTGGGTTCAGGTGAACCCAATATATTTTTGTAAAGCAATCATGATTAGTCTACTGCAACTAGTTTGAAGTCATTGGATTCAGATGACTTTTCTTAAGCGAACCCATTGGTAATATTTTCTAGCCCTGCCACTAGGGGGCGATGTATCAAATTTTTGACTTCTTTGTTGATGTTCATACGCCATCAGGCACACATGTTAGTGCAGCTATTGCACCTGTAGTACTGCAGAGGATTTTCAATCCGGCAGCGAAGTAGGCAAGATTGAGAGGGGGCATGCAGCTGGCAATGCTAGACAAAGAGAGGGTTCACCGGTTCAATCTGACCGACATCAGCCAGAGCGCGTCTCCAGGAGAATTGTTGGAAGGGCGAGTAATGAACGCCAGCAGTAGCAGGTGGCGAATGCAAGACTAATAAGGCGGGCAGCTTGTGAAGCTTAACAAAGCAAGGGTTTGGTCTGGCTGAGATCACCCAGAGCAAGTCTCAAGGAGGATTGGTGGTAGGGCAAGTAATTGCCAGCGATTTGTGAGCGGCAAGGTCATCATGGCACGCGAAGGATTGGCCATGGTGATGGGCAAGGGAGACACATTAGTGAGGACACTGAAGTGACCAGCAGTATGGAGTGGGCGCTGGTGCCGAAGTGGCTAGCAGCGAGAGAGCGCAGTGTGTGAAAGTGCATCTAGGCATTCCCTTGTGGGTTTTGGACGATTGATGACACACAAATGAGATCCTAATGAGTTCATCGAGATGAATGCAGGTCAACAAATATTAGATATTATGGTGCAACCAAAAAGATGAAAAATGAGAAGTGAGGAAGGAAGAAGCCCAAATGGTCAATGGAAGCGCACAGTAGACATAATTGTATAGGATGTGTGTGAGAGACACATCCCACGAGCTCATGCCTTTGCGTATAGGGTAAGATCTAAAATCAATCTAAGTAGTTCACTGAGCACCGGACATGTCCGTTCTCTAAGCAGACTAGTCTGTTAGACTCTCTGATATCACAGTTCACTGAGCACCGGAGAAGTCCGGACAAACCAAACAAGTCTGTTAAACTCGTTGATGTTTCAATTCACTTAGCACTGGACTAGTCCGCTCTGGAGACCGTACTTGTCCGGTGTGCTGTGTGAAATTTGCGTGGAATGTGTAGCACACTAAAAACCCTAACTTGTGTGAGTTATATCGGACTTGTCTGTATTGGAACAGAGAGTTCATCAGAATGGTCCACAATGAGGATGATTAGCACATAACGGGATCTTGGAAGTTTGTGTTACGTTAATTTAATGTGGCCTAGAGGGGGGTGAATAGTACTTTGAATATTTTTCTGAAACACTTAGCAAAAACTATTAAAAAACCAGGAAGGACGGACTAGTCCAGTGCGATTGAGGACTAGTCCGGTGTTAGTATGCACAACTATCAAATTCAGATCTTTTTGATATTTTCTTTATATCTCTTGCAACGGAATGTAGTAAACTATCCTAACAACTTTAGCAAGTGTTTAGGATGAGTAATTGCATGTGGAATACAAGATTAACACAAGTTGCAAATGTAATCAATTTTGTGCCCTAGATGGTGATGATAATAAAAAGTATGGATCAAGAACACACGAGACATGCGATTTTTACCAAGGTTCAATCCCACACAAGGGATCTACGTCCTCATTGAGGAGCACACAAAGTCGGGTCTTCACAAACCCTTCCCTTACCAAGTCACCACGGAGGTTGACTTGGTTCCCACTATCACAAAGGGTAATCACGGAGTTTTGGTGCTTTCTCATAGGTTGAGGGCTCCCACAAGAATACAAAAACGAAAAGAGATATCAACACACTTGAATAATTACATGATAATCAACAGGAGTGTGTGAGAAATCAAACCCAAGATCTCAATGTCGATGAGATCATCACTCTCCCTTTCCCAGTTGCCAACTCCCAAAGATTTGACTCCTATGGCCTTAGAATGTTTGGAGAGGAGTGTTTCTGTGCTCTTAGATGTAGCGGCGGCGCTAGGGTTCTTGGTTGGTGGTTATGGGGTCGTGGATCACCTATTTATAGACATTTATAAAACTTACCGCTTGGATCCTGATGACAGGACTAGCCCGCGCGGGGACCAGACTAGTCTGGTGTGCTGAGTCATTTGGACGTGGATATGTGTAGCACACTTGTAAACCCTAAATTTTGTGAGTGTGTCGGACTAGTTCGAAGGGCACTGGACTAGTCTGTTTTTGTCCACAGAGGAAAACGACTACTCCTCCATACAATCGGACTAATCCTCTTTTGGAACTGTTTGAAAATGAACTAGTCCTGGTTCTGTGAGAGACCGGACTTGTCCTCTCTGAGACTGGACTAGTCCTCTTTTACTACAAGTTTAATTATGTTTTAGCCCTTAATCTTTCCGCAATGACTTGGGCTCTTGGGGGTGTGTCTCTCACACACACCCTATACATTTAGGACTACTTTTTGCATATTTTCTTCACTTGTTCTCTTCCCTTTCTTGATATTCGTTTTTCACCTTTTTGCACCTTTAGTTCCATTCTCCAAAACCTGCTCTCATCTCAATAAATTTTATTAGGATCTCACTTGTTTGTCATCAATCATCCAAAACCCACAAGGGTGTGCCTAGATGCACTTACAATCTCCACCTTCTTTGTGATTGATGACAACCATTTTGAGATAACAGATATAAGAGTAAGAACTTGATTTTCATAAAGTGTACCTACGAGTATAAGAAGTTATGAGCATGAATCACTTCTCATATATGCACTCTTTATGGTGGGGTGCCTATCAAGTGTGTGTGAGCAATAACTGTGATGGACATAAATAATAATATGATGAGCATAATCAATCATCATTATGGAGATATGATAAAAAACATTACACAATAACAAATAGGCACTATGAAAGTTAAGCGTAAACATTAACATAACTTTGCATAATAGGTATTACATAAAGCATAATAGGACTCAAACATAAAACATTGCAAGTTTAAAAAACAGTCCTCCATTACTGTCAAAGTGTGAGAACGACACTTCCCCCGGTACTCCCAAATGTAGACCGCGAAGGTCCTTGTATTGGTTTGGGCACACAGAGATCAAGAACAAGATGATGACGCATGGGATTTACGTGGTTCGGGCCGCCTGAGTGTAATACCCTACTCCACGGCGTTTGTGTTGTTATATTAAGTATCACTAGTATGCGTGGTGCTTGGATAAAATTGTCTCTGTATCGTGCGACGTAGTCCTTTTATAATCCAAGGACTGACTGATACAACGTTTACGTGGCCCAACATGTGGCCCTGGCGTATTTAATAGCCTAATACACTTTCTATGAGTATTAAGTGTGGTTAATAGTGTGATAACGTGCCTTAATCGTTGCGTTACCCCTATTAACGGTGCTCTAATCGTGTGTCATTAATACAACATTAATGACACGTAATCAGGTTTGGTAACTGCTGCTTTAACTGTCCCTTGAATGTTTGTGCTGTTGAAGATCCGCCAGTGTACTTGTTGGTGGTGTAGGCCCAGAGGCTCCACACATGGCAGCTTCTGAGCTTCCCCATGCGGGGAGGTA
Source organism: Tuctoria greenei (assembly GCA_036927565.1). Classification (NCBI taxonomy): domain Eukaryota; kingdom Viridiplantae; phylum Streptophyta; class Magnoliopsida; order Poales; family Poaceae; genus Tuctoria; species Tuctoria greenei. The sequence goes on from JAYESD010000006.1 coordinate 126,543,195, forward strand.
GCCCCGGAACCACTATACACGTGTCGGCACCGGAGCTTCCCTCTGCCGGGGGTTAGGTCCGGGGTCGTTATACACGTGTCAGCACCGGAGCTTCCCGCTGCTGGGGGTTAGGTCTAGGGTCGTTATACACGTGTTGATTGCGGAGCTTCCCTGTGTTGGGAGTTTAACTCCAGACTTACATTACATGTGTCAATCCCAAAGTTACCATATGAGGGATGTGGGTCTGGTGTAGTATGACGTGTGGGGCCTCAGGAGACCTTTAACTTTGTCAGGTGGAACTCTCTTGCACTTCTTCCGGTACCGTGGGGTACCCGGTATGCAGGGTAACGACAGTGGCCCCCGGGCCCACCTCTGGGAGAAACCCTTTGGGTTAAGTTATTCTACCGGAGGTTGGTTCATCCTCGATTCCTGTGCTTCGACTTCAAAAGTCTTCTGATGTGCCGTTGGGGTGATGGTCCGGGATTAAACCATCGACCCGTGGCTTCTTATGAATGCGACAGATAAGATCTTTGAGTGCGGATCTCACGCAATTGAAGGTCGCTAGTTCCCAATACGAAAATCGTATCAGTTCCGAGCGCCTTGTTAGGGTGCCGCCTTTTGGTTTCCCTTCGCCCATCATGACAACGGTTCGCCTGGGGTAATAACCTCGATCTCTTTGTCGGGGTGGCCCCGGGCCCATTCATCATTGACGGGGTACATTTCTTAAATGTGACCCTGCTCTCGTTGCGGTTTCCATCCAAGCATCGTGAAGGCTTACTTAAGAAGGAAAGTATGCACGGTTTGAGTACTATTTACACTTTTGATCAAAGTCGGTCTCAGAGCCTCCCAAACTCCGCCTAGCTTTCCCTTCCTTTGCTCCACTCTGTCGCGATGGAGTTGGGTCTTCCCATGAGTCACATCCAAAGCAAAGACAATATGATGAAGGTCCGGACCTTCATGGGATGGTACAGTGACTCCTTCAACCACCTAGTCCGTGCCGGCAAGCTCCCTTTCAAGAAGGAGCGCTGCGGGGAGATGGTGTATTTTTTGGCGTACGCCAATGTTGGACTGATCGTACAATTCTCGAGCTTCATCCTGATGCTGATGGACTTCTATGGTCTCCAACTGCATCACCTCGGCCCGCACTCCCTTCTACTCGTTGCCACCTTCGTCCACTTCTGCGAGATGTGAGTGGGTGTGCCTCCCTGTGTTGAATTTTTCCGAACCTTCTTCAAAGCTCATACCAATGGCAAGGGGACAAAATTAGTTGGCTTCTATTACTTCGTGAAGTAAGAGAACTGCCCCCTCAAGTACTTGAAGTCGTTCCCCTCGGGCAAATGGGACAACTGGAAGAAAGATTGGATCATCATTGCAGTGGAAGAGCACGACAGGTCGGAGCTACCTCAGGGACTCCCCAACATCGACACCGAGGCCTGAAACGTAGTTCTGAAGTTGTCGGATGCGTTCAAGCCTGTCCTAACCAGGATCCCAAAATGCATGGAGGGTGGAGTGCCCCTCAGATTGTCTTCAGAAATTTCATGGTCAACAGGTGGGCTCTGCTAAGGAAGAGGGAGATGCTCGCCTAGGCTCTCAATAGTGTCATGGATGATGACCAGATTGAAACCGGTCTGAAGTCCAACTTGGATGATGAAGCTCTGAAGCTTCATCTTAAGAAATTTCAGCATTGGCTAGTCGACGGCAACGACTTGGCTCCGCCGGCTGCTTTCATGTCCTTGAGCATGATTCCTGAGATCAGTAGGGAGCTCTGGAGGAACATGTCAGCGCTAGACAACCTTGGTGAGGTAAAACAACGCCGGACCTCTAGGGTTGTAATCCCCGGATCTTCCGAAGAGGTAGCCACCCCTGCATCGAGCCAGAGGGTTGAAAACATCGGCAAAGGCAAGGGCAAAGAGCCAGCTGAACCTTCCAGCCAGAAGAGGAAACTAAAGCATGCTGATGGGAGGTCCGTCAGGCCTTCTCCATCCACAACAGCCCCTTCTCCCTGGCGAGGGAGGTCTTCTGCAGCTACAACTCCTCTGGTGCCAGCATCCTTGAGAGGCGCCAGTTCAGGACAGTCGACTCTGGTCCCGGCACCAGCGAGGGGCTCCAGGTTCGGAGGTTCTTCCCAACCAAGGGAGACTTCGGCTGAGGCATCACCAACAGTGACGGCAGGCTTCGGGCAACATTCCGGAGCTCCTTTCGTGCCATCATGACAAGCTCCGGCTTCGAGCCTCTGGCGAAGAGGTTCCGTGCCGATTGGGGCTGTAGCTTCCCAAGGTAAGCTTTGTTTTTTCACCTTGATTTTCCACTCTTGTTTTTATCATATTTTGAATCTTCCGATTCTTTGACTGCAGGGAGTCAAAGTCGGGGTCTAAGTCTCCGGCCTCTGGCGTAGCGACTGGGGCTGCGCAAGCTAAGGCTCCTGCCCTAACTATCAAGCCTGCTCAAGTTGGGGCTGAGGACACGGCAGCTTCAGTGCCAGCTGTCGTGGTCTTAGATCCAAAGGAGACGCCACAAGCTCTCGTGGTAGCGCTGGATCACGAGGGAGAAGTTGAAGATGTACCCCTGGAGACAGCGATGGAAGTTGAAGCTCCTGTGCAGGAGTTGGAGATGTCGGAAGCTCCATCGTCTGAGCCGGAGGTTGCCAAATCTCCAATTTCCGCACTAGGAGTTTTGCAGGGTCAGTGGCCTCAGAAGTTCCGACCCTTGAGCTAGAAGTTGTTGAAGCCCTGTTCGTTGAGCTGGAGGCGAGTGAAACCCCGGCTACAGAGATGGAGATGATCAAAGCTCCGGTCGCTGAGTCGGAGGTAGTGGAAGCTCCGGTCCTCAGACCAGAAGTTGTTTAAGCTCCGGCAGTTGATCCTAAAGTACCTAATGTACAAGCACCTGAGCCGACAATGGAGATTGCTTCGAGTGAAGACCTGACGACCACCACGGAAATATCTGCTCCGGAGGTGCCCACGCCCGTGGCAGAACACCATAAAGATGCAGAGCCAGGTTCTTCCCCCGCGAAGCCAGCGATTGAAGTTCCTTCAGCAGGACCTTCGGCGTTGGCCCTGGAGGTCGGAGTTCCCCTTGCGGATTCTTCCTCTGCTGTAGCTTAAGAACTTCCAGAGGGTGGCCCAAGTGCCGCAGGAGCCGAGGGTACCTTACTTGTGCAGTGGGACCCTATTTTTGTTATGGAGAATCCCCTGAAGCCAGCGGAGTTGACCCCAGCGAGTCCGAAGCCCATTCCCTTGGTGTTTTCCATAGACAATGCTTGCTCAAGCCTCCAACAAGTTCAACTCGCCTTCGATCATGAGAGCAAGGTCCTTGAGGAGGAGCAACACACCTTGAGGCGTTGGCGCAACAGGCTCCACTTTGAGACCAGACTTGCTCATATGAGGCTTGCTGATCAGAAGGAGTGGGTCAAGAGGGAAACGGACCAGATGGAGTATTGGAGCAAGCTGCTGGAGGAGAAAGAAGCTGCTATCAGGGCCCTCAATCCCAATTCTCAGGATATTCTCGAACATGCTAAGGAGAGGAGTGATGCTACTGAAGAGCATCACGAGAACCTCACTACACTGAACGAGATTCTCTAGAAGCGTCAGGCGGAGCTTGATGCAAGGGAAGAAAAACTCCTGGAGCAACAGGAGGATATTTTGAAGAGGGAGGAAGAGATCACCCAAAAATTGACTCTGGGTGGCCAGAATTTGGTAGATCGCACCAAAAAGTTGGATCTATTGAGTGAGGAGGAGAAAGAAAAGTACTGGCAGCTGGGGCAGGATCTCTCGAAGAGGGATAGTGATATTGCCGCCAGAGAAGGGAAGGTGAGGGGCTGGGAGAAGGATATGGCTGAATGACAAAACCGCATACACCTCCGGGAGACGGAGCTAACCAACCGCGAAAAGCAGGCTGCTGAAAGTATGCAGCAACATGCCAAAGTGGTGGAATGCCTTGCTCGGGAGAGTTCGGAGATAGCGGCCACCCAGAGGTCACTGGAGGAGCTGCAGAGCTTGGAGGCAACCGAGTCCATGATGGTATGGGACTTTCTGGGACGTGCGGACAGGACCCTTGTGCCTCTTGGTTTCAGTCCAGTACGCCCGGAGGACCCAGCGCATGAGCTGGACTAGACGCTGGTGGCACTTGGCTCTGCTGGTAGTAAACATGACGCGATGGGTAATGTCATCGCCGATCAGCTGGAGACAGAGGGTAAATCTCTCGCCAAGAACGTCGCTGAGTATGTCTTGGCATGTTACAAAGGCTGAGACCCCCAGTTCTCTCTTGAATCAGTCGTCAAGCTCCGGTGGCACCCACCATCAACGTATAACACGTCGACGGCGGGCCCCCTAGGATTTATCGGAGCTTGATAGGTTTGGTAGCTTGGATGTCAATGCACGAATCTTTGAAGGTAGGCCCCTAGGGGTTGTCGGAGCTTTGTAGCTCCAACGTCATCCACCATCGCTATGATTTTTTTTTCCTGCACATTAAAGACAAGAAAAGAGTAAAATTCGTCCTCTTGTCTATAAATAGTTTGTGACTTATTGTTCTTATCTGAGTTCTAGATCCGAAGAAACTCGACATGATAACAAACATATTGGTATAATCTTTCTAGATCTACATGCCTTTTTTAGTACTCACCATACTGAGGTCTGCCGAGATGTAGGTTGAGTGGTGTACTTAGGGTGTACTTAGGGTGCAGGACCAGGCTAACTCGATAGCACACTCCGGACCTATGTCGGCTTGGAATTCAGGTAAGTAGACTATGCATCAATGTTAGGATCCAAAGAGAACATCAATAAAACTTGTAATACATATGAATTACTTGGACTAAAACTTAAAAAGAATTGCACAACTTCCTTACAGACAAGCAGGGTAAAAATAATAATTTGATATATCGAGCCTTGTACAAAAATAGATGCACGTGGATTCTGTTTTCACACAACAATGTATTTCATTATAGGTCCAGATTACAGGGGAGACAAGGACACACTTATGGTGCAGGACCAAGCTAAGTGCGCTATACATCTTGTACTAGTTCTGGGTAGGTAGTTACACTTTTAGTGTTGTGACTGTTTAACGTGTTACTTGAACTTCTCAGACCTTCACGGAAGGGTCCGGATGTTCTCCTGGAGGACCTACCTTCTCTGTATATTGACCCTATAACATACATTGTATGTAATTACAAACTCACCTCCGTGATTCCAAGCATAAAACTTACGGGGGTGCTCGATGTTCCAAAGATTAGGAAGCAAAGTCCCATCCTCAGTTGCCAAGCGAACGCATCTGGGCCGGGATACTTTGATCACTCAGAAGGGGCCTTCCCAGTTGGGGGAAAGTTTGTTCATCCCTTCGCGGGTTAGTATTTTCCGCAGCACCATATCGCCTTCCTCAAGTTGTTGGTTGCGCACATGCTTTGGTGATATCGTCGGAGCGCTTGGCGATAGCGGGCATTTCGAACGGCTACTTGGCACCTTCCCTCATCGACGAGGTTATGGTCTTCATGCCTGAGCTGGTTCTGCGTGGCTTCGTCGAAGGTCCAAACCTAGAAGGATCCCATGGTGATCTCCGGAGGAAGGACTGCTTCAGCTCTGTACACTAGAAAGAAGGGTGTCCCCCCAGTTGACCGGTTAGGTGTTGTCCTCTTCGCCCACAATGTGGACGGAAGCTCTTCAATCCAGTTGGTTCCGTGTTTTTTCAGACGCTCGTTCATGCGCGTTTTAATTCCTTTTAAGATTTATGCATTTGCTCTCACGGCTTGGCCATTACTTGCTGGGTGAGCTACTAATGTGTAGCTGAGTTGTATGTTAAGGTCTTCGCAATATTCTTGAAATGCCGCACTTGTGAATTGGGTTCCGTTGTCAGTTATGACTTCTTTGGAACTCCAAATCTTCATATGAAGGACTTCATGAACTTGATTGTTGATTGCTTGTTGAGTTTCTCAACTGGAGTTGCTTCCGGCCACATGGTGAACATGTCGATGGCGACATATAGGAACTTGTAACCTCTGACGGCTTTTGGGAATGGTCCAAGATGTCCATACCCCACACAGCGAATGGCCATGTAGGAGGTATTATTTGTAGTGACTGAGCTGGTGTATGAATCTGTTTTGCGTGGAACTGGCACGCTTCACATTTTTTTCACTAGCTCAACTGCATCCTGGAGTGCTGTAGGCCAGTAAAAGCCATGCCGGAAGGCTTTACCAAGCAATGCGCGGGAAGATGCCTGGTTCCCACATTCGCCTCCATGGATTTCCGTGAGAAGTTCAGGTCCGTCTTCCCTTCTAATGCACTGCATTAGGACGCCGTTGGCACCACGCCGATAGAGATTCCCTGCTACCAGTGTGTATCTTTTAGACAACCTGACGATCCGGTTTGCGGATACGTCATCTTCAGGAAGGACATTGTCTTTCATGTAGCCCTGGATCTCCGATATCCATGCATAGGAGCTAACTTGAGCTTCTGAGTCTTCCGTGTTGGGTTGCTCGGAGCTTCCAATAGCACCTATGACCCTTGGTGGACGCCATGGTAACAGGGCCATCGGGACGGCCAACCTTGAGGTGCTGGTCTTTCCCCTTTTGCTCAGTTCAGCAGGATGAGCTGTTAGTCTTGACAACCATCAGATGAAGATTTCGTTAGAATCCGGAGCTCCGGTTGAAGCCTTCATCGAGAGTTCGTCATCTTCAGCATTGTGAAGATGCTGAACATGGTGGAGATCAAGAACTAGTCCTTCTAGAGCCTCTAGACTTCAAGAAGATTAGCAGCTAGTTGTGGATTGTTACAACAGCATTCACCTTTGACTTGTTTGATGATGAGCTGTGAATCACCCTTCACCAACAGCTGTTTGACACCATAAGATAGTGCCACCTTGAGTCCGTAGATGAGAGCTTCATACTCCGCCTGCTTCAGCACAGAACCGTTGAAGTGGAGAGTCCAGTGAGGCTCGGTGAATATCGGAACCTTGGGTTCCGGTTTCTGCTCACTAGGGCCCCCTGGGTTTGATGGAGGGGGAGTTCAGTCTGCCACGAAGTCCGCCAAAGCCTAACTCTTGATTGCTTGTCTTGACACCAATTTGAGATCGAACTCGGCCAGCTCCGCTGCCCACTTTGCTATGTTCCCAGTAGGGTTAGGGTTATGGAAAATAGCACGCATGTGGAAAAGAAGTTACCACTGATATTTTGTGGGCTTGGAAGTAGTGACGAAGCTTCCTTGAGGCAATAAGAAGGGTCTGAACCCTCTCGGAGAGCCCCGGAGCTTATTCTCAATCGATCCGGATCCTCTCAGAGGGGTCTGGACCTTTTTGCTGAGCTTCTTGGACCCTCCCGGAGGGGTCCAGAACTTCTTCTTGTTAAACCCGGACCTTGTTAGAAGGGTCCGAATCATTTTGGTCGGCTAGGTGAACCCCCTCAGGTGAGTGAGGTTGATCTCCTAGCATTTTGCCTTGAGGTTTCGTGTCTGGGGGCTGGGACCTAGACACGCCTTCAAGTAACTCCGGACCCTCCCGGAGGGGTCTGGGCTCCTGGACTGGATGTGGCTCCACTCTTTCCGCGACCAGGATGTAGGATTGAAGAGTACGTGAAAATCTACCAGGGGGGTGAATGGTAGATTTAAAAATCTTACGCAGCGGAAACAATTAAACCCCAAACCCTTTTGGCAGAAAAACGATATGTTAAAGAAATCATGTGTGAGACTAATATAAACGTGTTTCACCATGACAAAAGTGATAGATATCAGAGAGAATCAAGTCACGAAGACAACACAAAAAGAATCACTCAAATCCGTCAAGAAAAACTCAAGTTATGATCGAAAGATCAAACAATGGTCAATCTGCCCTACTCGAGAAAAAAAAAACAGTTCTGGAACGCTGCAAAGAAACTCGTGTAGATCATAGACAAAAAATCTAATGACCGTGAAATTTTGACATATGATAGACAATCAAGTTGTGAAGACAACCCAAAAAGAATCACGTCAATTGAATCTGTAAAACTCGAGTTATGATAAAACCACCGACAAAAGGTAGTGCTGTCCAGAAACTCGACGAGAAAAACTTGTCTGGAACAAGTCGGACGAACCAGGCACAAAAGTTCCTTCAAACTACGAATTTTATTCAACAGAACACAAGAGGAACAGCCCCAAAGTCTTGCACCACGATCTCTGGGCTCCCTTGCTTATATAACCAGCTCGAAAGCCAACTCAACTCAAATCAGGAACCTAATCCTACTCTGTTCACGAATCGTAACTTTCCATAACTGCTTAGGATTCTTCTATACGCAAATAGAAGAAATATTAAGACTTCCAAACACCTTAGGAACGTATCCCACATTCCTAAAAAACTAAAATTCGTGACCCACACAAAATCCTATCATAACCAACTCAAATCTTTCCATATTTGAGTCAAACCCGACTCAGCCGCAGCCTGAGTCCATAACCTAGTCGGTTGGACCTTTCCGACCAACTCTTTACGTCCACATCTCTTCATCACGTCTTGGAACCATGTAGCCACGTACATGCACTCCTTGCACACGTGCAAACATCTTCCAATGATGTCCACGATATCTTCACATGCATTGTTCTTGATTCAATCATGCTGCGCAACCTCCTGATCAGCTCAACCACAATTCCTCCTGAATTTGGTTGTTGGAACCACATCTCCTCCCTGAGACTAGTCCAATGGATCCCGTCACCAGCCATGACTTGAACTCAAGCAACACCTGCACATGGATAAACAACCAATCCATACGAGCCCAAGTCCTCGACTTGACTCAAGTTAGTTCCGAACACAACACCTTACGTGAGAACCTCACATAAGCATGTTGCAAAACCACAGTAACACAATATTATCCATATCAACCAAAACGCACCAAAAACTTAGAAAATGAATACTAAGCAATCTTTCCAACAATGTAAAGCAAGTACGAAACATTGCAAATGAAAAGCAGAAGCACTGCGGTCAAGTTCCGGACCTTGCCAGAGCAACCCGAACCTTGAGCCGGAGCTAACAAAAGCTAGTAGAACCTAGCGCCGGAGCTTACAAAAGTAGTACAACCAAGCTCCCACCGGAGCTTACAAAAGTAGCAGGACCTAGCACCGGAGCTAACCAGAACTAGTTGGAACTAGTAAACTCAAAAGCCGGAGCTAGAAAAATCAACTTCGGAGCTTAGCAAAAACACGGCAGAGCTATCAAAAACATGTCGGAGCTATCAAAAACATGTCGGAGCTAAAGACAAAACTTCACCGGAGCTGACAAAAGCTAGTCGGACCTTGTTGTAGCTCGTAGCTAGAGTCGGACCTTGATAAAAAGGTGTTTTGGTGATATTCAAAACTTTTATCGTCAAAGCAAGTGTATTCACTACAAGACAATGTATTCAGCACACATAGGTCTTACAATCTCCCCCTTGATGAATGCATTGGAAACACCATTTAAAATCCGAACATTGGCTTATTCACATAAAAGTTTTGAAGACCATTTCCCCCCTTTTGTAAATCAACCTTTTGTAAATCAAAAGTAAAATGAGAACAAAAATTCCCATATTATCTCTCCCCCTTTATTATCTCTCCTTATGCACATATTCTCTCTCTCTTTATGAATGTGTGATTAATCTCCCCCCTTTGACAATGTATTCAGCAAGGCATGAACATATAAACAAATTATCTCTCCTCCTTTAGTTGATATGAGCATATTATAACATATACATATAAACAAAGCTCATCCAAGTCATACTATCAAGTACCTTACATTATCACATCAATGAAATACATAAAGTAGTGTAAGCCATGGTAGAGATCAAGTGTAATTTTCAATTTTAGCAGGTCATGATCTCACAAACTTAACTATTTCAAAACCTGAAAGCATGACACTTTTTGCTGCATTTTATTATTTTTCAAAGCACAGATTTAGATCATATGATATTTGCAAGAGATTATATGCGCATCTGCCTTATTCTAACCAACCAAGCCAAGCCTATGTCATTTGACAACCAGAAGCTTAAGGACATGGTTTTAGTCATACACAACTTCTTCCAAGTTCATATCTAAGTGCAATGATAAGCCATCTCAAAAGAAGAAGTGCGATGCATGCATATTCTCTCGATCTTTTCTCAATTTATATTTGTTCATAAAAACTCAACATATGAGTTGATTACTTGATTAATTCTTTATGATTAAAAGCACTTGTGAACATGTAAATAGTTCAAAACAGCAAGAAAGTTTGACCATGACCAGTTTTAGTGTAAGTAATTATTCCAATTACTAGACATGGCAAAAACTAAAAAATGTATAACATGAGTAATGTAGTAATAACTTTCAACATGTAAAAGAAATCACAAAGTCATATATGTATGAAATAGTATGCTCATATTATTTTAATTTCAGATTCACACATAGACTTCCCAAGTTTCAAAAACTCCCCCTCAATTTAAGCCATGAGGATGCATAACCCATATTTCACTATGAATGTAACAAAACTGAGTGAAATCCAAAGATTTTGTAAAAATGTCAGCCAATTGTTGTTCGGTATCTACATGGTGAAGCACAATGTTTCCTTTTTCAACGTTATCTCGGAGAAAGTGATACCTAATGTCAATGTGCTTAGTTATAGAATGTTGCACGGGGTTTTTAGCAATGCAAATGGCACTAGTGTTATCACAGAATAGTGGAACACTATCTAGATCAACCCCATAGTCCTTAAGTGTTTGAACAATCCAAAGAATTTGAGAGCAAGCACTAGCAGCAGTTACATATTCAGATTCGGATGTGGATTGTGCAACTGAATTTTGTTTTCTAGAGGACCAAGCAACAAGATAATTACCAAGAAAATGACAAGTACCGGAAGTACTTTTTCTATCAATCCTACAACCCCCAAAATCAGCATCCGAAAAAGCTTTCAAAGTAACGGTTGAGGAAGAAGGAAGAAAAATGCCAAATTCTTGAGTTCCATGTAAGTACCTGAGAATCCTTTTGACGGCTTGACGATGTCAAGCACGTGGGGAGGCTTGAAACCGTGCACAAAGACATACGCTGAATTGTATGTCCGGTATTGATGCCGTGAGGTACAAAAGTGATCCGATCATGCTTCTATATTCTTTTTGATTCACAGATTCACTATCTTCATCAAGTTCAAGTGTTGTTGTTGTTCCCATTGGTGTCCGAAGAGGCTTGCTTTTTTCCATGTTGAAGCACCTTAGGAGGTCTTTGGTATACTTCGTTTGATGCACAAAAGTACCCTCCTTGGTTTGCTTGATTTGCAGCGCCAAAAAGTAAGTGAGTTCACCCATCATACTCGTTTCAAATTCGGAACTCATCATTGCTGAAAACTTGGACACAAGATCAAGAAAAGCACAACCAAAGATAATATCATCCACATACACTTGAACAAATAATGATTCATTGCCATGTTTAAGCACAAAAAGAGTTTTATCAACCTTGCCCATGGTAAGACCCCTTTTCAAGTAAGAATGTTTTTAACCTATCATACCATGCTCTAGGGGCTTGTTTGAGACCGTATAAGGCTTTGGACAGTTTGTAAACATGATTAGGAAAATCTGGATTTTCAAAACCCGGTGGTTGTTTGACATAAACCTCCTCATCTATGTAGCCATTAAGAAAAGCACTTTTAACATCCATTTGAAATAGCTTAAAACCTTTAGATGCTGCAAAAGCTAACAAAATTCTTATGGCTTCTAATCTAGCGATAGGAGCAAAAGTTTCATCAAAATCTAGACCTTCAACTTGAGTGAAACCTTGAGCAACCAACCTAGCCTTATTCCTAACCACAACCCCATCCTCACTTTGTTTATTTTTATATACCCATTTAGTTCCAATTAAAGTGTGACCTTGAGGTGGAGGTACAAGTTTCCAAACATTATTTCTTTCAAAATTTTCTAACTCTTCTTGCATGGCAATAATCCAAGATTCATTAGTTAGTGCGTGTGATATATCTTTGGGTTCAAAAGAAGCAACAAAAGCAGAATGAGCATGAGAGTTTGGATCGCAAAACCTGGACCGTGTGACTCGTTCATGCAAGCTTTCGATCATCTGTTGTGGGGGATGATCTTTGTAAAAACAAAGGGGAACAGATGTCTCACAAGCTTCTTCTTCATTAGGTTCATCATAGATTGATGAGCTTGTGACTTGTGGACGATCAGGACCAGCATAGGTGATAGCCGGAGCTTGTTCAATGTCCGGAGCTGGACACGTGTTAACTTCGGAACTACCAGGCAGTATCACCGGCTCTTCTTCATCTTCGAAAATACCGTCCCCCTGAGGATACGAGTCTGGTCCTGCAACACCGGAGCTAGTACCTGGGCTAGCTTCATCAAAAGACACTTCGCAAGTCTCCACAATTTTGTTAGTCTCAAGTAAAAATACACGGTAGCCTCTAGTATGAGATGGATAACCAAGAAACATGCCATCAAAGGATCTAGGTTCAAATTTATCAATATTACCATGTTTCTTAACAAAGCATTTGCAACCAAAGACCCAAAAGTGTGTAACACTAGGCCTATGTCCAAACCGGAGCTCATATGGTGTTTTACCTAGCTTAGCACGCAAGAAAACACGATTTGAGACATAACAAGGGGTTGCTAACGCATCAGCCGAAAATTTCCAAGGAGTTTGATATTCATCAAGCATAGTCCTAGCCATCTCAACTGAGGTTCTGTTCTTTCTTTCTACAACACCGTTTTGTTGAGGTACATATGGTGAAGAAAGTTGATGATCTATTCCATTTTCAGCACAAAAGTGATCAAAAGATTGATTTTTAAATTCAGTCCATTATCACTTCTAATTGCTTTTAATGATCCTCGGTGATCAATTGATAATCTAAGAAATAAAGTCCTAAAGTGATTAAAAGCTTCATTCTTAGACGCCATAAAGTAAATGAACACGTGAAGGTTCTACGGTGTCAAGATGCAAAAGTTGACATGGTTCAGTTGTCATGATCATTGTGAGAGGAGTATGTGAACCTGCAACCATCTTAGCATGTCTACAAGAAGAGCACACAATTTCTTTGTCCCCTTTAAGCTTAGGCAGCCCATGTATGCGATCAAGAGCACTAACACACGTTAGGTGATCAAAGCCTACGTGACCAAGTCTACGATGCCAAAAATATAAGTCCTTTGAATCATTAGCAACTAGACACCTATGCTTAGAGGAAGACATATCAAAATCAGCTTTAAAAACTCTTCCAAACCGATACATGTTAAAAATAAGCTCACAATTTGAACCTACAACTTTGCAGCAGTTTTCATTGAAAATAATTTCCCGATATTCATCTAGCAATTGTGAAACAGAAAGCAAGTTGTATTTCAAATTTTTGACAAGTGCCACATCCTTTAAAGTGTAGTGATCATTTACTCTAACCGAACCCTTAGAAATTATAGGAGTTGAAGAATTATCGGCAAAAGTAATATTCTCTACACGTGACACAAAAGAGAGGGAGGAGAACCAATCTTTGTTACCGGTCATGTGGCGTGAGCAACCTGAATCCACAATCCAAATGTTCTCCTTCCTCAAACGTGTAACTTACATAGAAGCACAATATGTCATTGACTCAATACTGGGGTTAGTCAAAAGGCATTTAGGAATCCAGTACTGAGTCACACGACGTGCAGCAGGAAAAACACGCAAAAGCTGAGACATAACAGCAGGTTTATGAGTCAAAGTTTGAGATTTTTTATTCTTAACTACTGACCTATAAGGTGTTACTTGTGTAGCACAAAAATCAGTATCTCTGGAGGCAAAAACAGAGGGTCCGGAGGTAAACTTTGAATGTTTTTGACTCAAAACAGCAGGTTGTACATTCGGTTCAATGTGTGCAGCAAATTTTGCATGAAAGTTATGAGATCTAGCAACCATTCTTTCCCTTTTCTGTTGTTTAGCTAGTCTATAACAAAAATCTATGACATGAACATCTCTACCACATAAGTTTCAATGATATTTAACTTTCTTTTCATGTCTAGATGAGCAAGCAATATTTTTATTTAAAACCGAATGAGACAACACTCCTGCAGATTTGAAAACCACTCCTTTTTGTTTAGGAACTGTTTGAATCAAACCACTTCCTAATGACTTTACAATTTTAGGTGGATGTGCCTTAGAATGAGCATGAGAATCAAAACCTAAACCAGTTTTATCATTGCAAGACTTGGAAGAATTCAGCAGTAAGTTTGGATTCTTATTCCCATTACAAAACCGATCTAATGTCCTATGCATGTCATCAAGTTTATTGGACAGATCAAGGCAATTTTCACATGAAGTTTTTCCTTTTAGTTTGCAATTGGAACAAAATTTAACTTCATGAGAACGTAAAGCATTGTTCAATATAGAAATTTCATTCATAGCATCCTGTAGTTTCTTATCAAGATCATCACAAGTAGAACAATGCAAATCAATTGTAGAACAGCTAGCATCTTTCAAGTTTTTATCATTAAGTGCAGCAAGCTCTTTGTTCTTTTCAATTTCTAACTCAAGTTTATCAAGTGTGGAGGTGTGCGCACTTCTTAATGAGGACAATTGTTCATATATTAAGTCACATGAGGAACATGCATCATCACTAGGAATCAAAGTTTCTGAACGGTTGATTTCAGATTCTAGTGATTCAATTTTAGCAGCACTATCCCTAAGCTTTTTGTCCTTTTTCTAAACAATAATAGTGGCACGAGAAATGGCATCACACATTTCTTCGCAAGTAGGACATACCTCTTCATGGTCGCTGTTGTGTTTTGCCTCCTCCATACTTGATCTTGAGTTGCCCACTATAAAGCACAAGTTTGCCAAATCATCTTCATCTTCATCACTTCCAATGTCCACGTCGCTTGAACTGAACTCTTGAAGCGCGGTGATGAAACTGTTGATCATCTTGTGTCCTATGGTACCATTCTTCTTTCTTGTTGGAATTTCCAGAGGAGGTCTGAACCTTGCTTTGTTTTTCTTCCCGAGTGGTCGGACCTGAAAGGTTAGGGCATTCTGTACAAAAGTGTCCTGTTTTACCCACATTCAAAACAGCATTGAGGTCCGGAGCTTCCTCTCCTTCTAGTTCTCACATTTTGCAATGCTTTTGAGAATCTGGTAGAGATGAGTGCCAACTCCTGTTCTGGAAATTCTTCGATCTGCTCCATGGTTAATGAGGACAACGAAGCAAGAGTATTGAAAGATCATGATTGGCCGGAGCTAGACATATCATGTTGTGAAACAAATGCAATAGACTTATTGGGGTTCTTACGTGAGATTATGTCAATTTCATGAGTTTTTAACTTGGAATATAGCACATCTAAAGTAAGTGAACTCATGACAGTAGATTCACGAATAGATGTGACTTTCATCTCCCAAGTTGACATATCTAATGCACTTAGCAATTGCCTAGCATTTTCAGAATCTGAAAAATTAACATTGACACTACGCAAATTGCTGAGAATCTTATTAAAGCGAGCAAAAAGGTCATCAATAGACTCACCGGGTTGCATCTTGAAGCGCATGTATTCTTTCTTGAACATGTCTTTCCTTACCTCTTTGATCATGTTGGATCCTTCGTGGTAGTCACAATGTGCTTTCCACACATCGTATGCAGATCGGAGGTGTGCAACACGGTCGAAGTCGCTTTGTTAATCCTTGTATGATCAAGTTCCAAGCCTTGTTGTTATTGTCGACATCTCTTAGATTTGTAGCTGTAACTTGATCGTTTGATGGCACTTTGTAAGGCTTGTATACCTTCTCCCATATTGCAAAGCCTTATGCCTGGATGAAAGCCTCCATGCGTGCCTTCCAAACCTGAAAATCAATACCAGCAAACACAAGGTTTGGGGGAGTACTTCTCCATGATGATTAGTCAAAAACACGCACAAATCACAAAGATTAGAGCACCGTGGCTCTGATACCAATTGTAGGATCGAAGAGCACATGAAAAGCTACCAGAGGGGGGGTGAATGGTAGATTTAAAAATCTTACGCAGCGTAAACAATTAAACCCCAAACCCTTTCGGCAGAAAAACGATTTGTTAAAGAAATCGTGTGTGAGACTAATCTAAACGTGTTTCACCGTGACAAAAGTGATAGATATCAGAGAGAATCAAGTCATGAAGACAACACAAAAAGAATCACTCAAACCGTCAAGAAAAACTCAAGTTATGATCGAAAGATCAAACAATGGTCAATGTGCCCTACTCGAGAAAAAAAAAAACAGTTCTGGAATGCTGCAAAGAAACTCGTGTAGATCATAGACCACAAATCCAATGACTGTGAAATTTTGACATATGATAGAAAATCAAGTTGTGAAGACAACCCAAAAAGAATCACATCAATTGGATCGGTTAAACTCGAGTTATGATAAAACCACCAACGAAAGGTAGTGCTATCTAGAAACTCAACGAGTAAAACTTGTCTGAAACAAGTCGGACGAACAAGGCACAAAAGTTCCTTCAAACTACGAATTTTATTCAATAGAACACAAGAGAAACAGCCTAAAGTCGTGCACCACGAGCTCTGGGCTCCCTTGCTTATATAACCAGCTCGAAAGCCAACTCAACTAAAATCAGGAACCCAATCCTACTCTGTTCACGAATCGTAACTTTCCATAACTGCTTAGGATTCTTCTATACGAAGATAGAAGCAATCTTAAGACTTCCAAACACCTTAGGAACATATACCACATACCTAAACAACTCAAATTCGTGACCCACACGAAATCCTATCATAACCAACTCAAATCTTTCCATATTTGAGTCAAACCCGACTCAGCCGCAGCCTGAGTCCATAACCTAGTCAGTTTGACCTTTCCGACCAACTCTTTACGTCCACATCTCTTCATCACATCTTGGAACCATGTAGCCACGTCCATGCACTCCTTCCACACGTGCAAACATCTTCCAATGACGTCCATGATACCTTCACATGCATTGTTCTTGATTCAATCATGCTGCGCAACCTCCTGATCAGCTCAACCACAATTCCTCCTGAATTTGGTTATTGGAACCTTATCTCCTCCCTGAGACTAGTCCAATGGATCCCGTCACCAGCCATGACTTGAACTCAAGCAACACCTGCACATGAATAAACAACCAATCCATACGAGCCCAAGTCCTCGACTTGACTCAAGTTAGTTCCGAACACAACACCTTACGTGAGAACCTCACATAAGCATGTTGCAAAACCACAGTAACACAATATTATCCATATCAACCAAAACGCACCAAAAACTTAGCAAATGAATACTAAGCAATCTTTCCAACAATGTAAAGCAAGTACGAAACATTGCAAATGAAAATCAGAAGCACTACGGTCAAGTTCCGGACCTTGCCAGAGCAACCCGGACCTTGAGCTGGAGCTAACAAAAGCTAGTAGAACCTAGCGCCGGAGCTTACAAAACTAGTACAACCAAGCTCCCACCGGAGCTTACAAAACTAGCAGGACCTAGCGCTGGAGCTAACCAGAACTAGTCGGAACTAGTAAACCCAAAAGCCGGAGCTAGAAAAATCAACTTCGGAGCTTAACAAAAACACGGCGGAGCTATCAAAAACATGTCTGTAGGATCGAAGAGCACGTGAAAAGGTACCAGAGGGGGGGGGGTGAATGGTAGATTTAAAAATCTTACGCAGCGGAAACAATTAAACCCCAAACCCTTTCGGCAGAAAAATGATCTATTAAATAAATCATGTGTGAGACTAATTTAAACGTGTTTCACCGTGACAAAAGTGATAGATATCAAAGAGAATCAAGTCACGAAGACAACACAAAAAGAATCACTCATCCGTCGAGAAAACTCAAGTTATGATCGAAAGATCAAACAATGGTCAATCTGCCCTACCCGAGAAAAAAACAGTTCTGGAACGCAGCAAAGACACTCGTGTAGATCATAGACCACAAATAAAATTACCGTGAAATTTTGACATGTGATAGAAAATCAAGTTGTGAAGACAACCAAAAAAGAATCACGTCAATTGGATCTGTAAAACTCGAGTTATGATAAAACCACCGATGAAAGGTAGTGCTGTCCAGAAACTCGACGAGTAAAATTTGTCAGGAACAAGTCGGACGAACAAGGCACAAAAGTTCCTTCAAACTACGAATTTTATTCAATAGAACACAAGAGGAACAGCCCCAAAGTCGTGCCCCACGAGCTCTGTGCTCCCTTGTTTATATAACCAGCCCTTAGGCCAACCCAATATCAACTAGGACTCCAATCCTACTCAGATCACGAATCGTAACTTTCCATAACTGCTCAAGATTCTTCTATACGCAGATAGAAGCAATCTTAAGACTTCCAAACACCATAGGAACGTATCCCACATTCCTAAACAACTCAAATTCGTGACCCACACGAAATCCTATCATAACCAACTCAAATCTTTCCATATTTGAGTCAAACCCGACTCAGCCGCAGCCTGAGTCCATAACCTAGTTGGTTGGACCTTTCCGACCAATTATTTACATCCACATCTATTCATCACGTCTCGGAACCATGTAGCCACGTCCATGCACTCCTTGCACACGTGCAAACATCTTCCAATGACGTCCACGATACCTTCATATGCATTGTTCTTGATTCAATCATGCTGCGCAACCTCCTGATCAGCTCAACGACAATTCCTCCTGAATTTGGTTGTTGGAACCTCATCTCCTCCCTGGGACTAGTCTAATGGATCCCGTCACTAGCCATTTCTTGAACTCAAACAACATCTGCACATGAATAAACAACAAATCCATACGAGCCCAAGTCCTTGACTTGACTCAAGTTAGTTCCGAACACAACACCTTACATGAGAGCCTCACATAAGCATGTTGCAAAGCATAGAAAAACGACATCAGCCATATCATCCAAAACGCACCAAAAACTTAGTAAAAGAATACTAAGCAAACTTTCCAACAATGTAAAGCAAGTACGAAACATTGCAAATGAAAAGCAGAAGCACTTCGGTCAAGTTCTGGACATTGCAAGAGCAACCCGGAGCTTGAGCCGGAGCTTATCAAAAGCTAGTAGAACCTAGCACCGGAACTTACCAGAACTAGTATAACCAAGCTCCCGCCGGAGCTTACAAAACTAGCAGGACCTAGCACTGAAGCTAATCAAAACTAGTCGGAACTAGTAAACCCAAAAGCCGGAACTAGAAAAATCAACTCAGAGCTTAGCAAAAACATGTCGGAGCTATCAAAGACATGTCGGAGCTAAACACAAAACTTCACCGGAGCTGACCAAAGCTAGTCGGACCTAGCATCGAATGTAACTGGAGCTACCCAAAGCAAGCCGGACCTACCGTCGGACCTTGTTGTAGCTCAAAGCTAGAGTCGGACCTTGGTAAAAAGGTGTTTTGGTGATATTCAAAACTTTTATCATCAAAGCCAAGTGTATTCACTACAAGCCAATGTATTCAGCACACATAGGTCTTACAATCTCCCTCTTGATGAATGCATTTGCAACACCATTTGAAATCCGAACATTGGCTTATTAACAAAAAAGTTTTGAAGGCAATTTCTCCCCCTTTGTAAATTATCCAATATTATCTCTCCCCCTTTATTATCTCACTTTATGCACATATTCTCCATGCTTATCTCTCCCCTTTTGACAATGTATTCAGCAAGTCATGAGCATATAAACAAATTATCTCTCCCTCTTTAGTTGTTATGAGCATATTATAACATATACATATGAACAAAGCCCATCCAAGTCATACTATCAAGTACCATACATTATCACATCAATGAAATACATAAGGTAGTGTAAGTTATGCTAGAGATCAAATGTAATTTTCAATTTAAGCAAGTCATGGTCTCACAAACTTAACTATTTGAAAACCTGAAAGCATGACACTAGTTGATGTATTTAATTAGTTTTCAAAGAATAAATTTAGATCATATGATATTTGTAAGAGATTATATGCGCATCTGCCTTATTCTAACCAACCAAGCCAAGCCTATGTCATTTGACAATCAGAAGCTTAAGGACATGGTTTTAGTCATACACAACTTCTTCCAAGTTCATATCTAAGTGCAATGACAAGCCATCTCAAAAGAAGAAGTGTGATGCATGCATATTCTCTTGATCTCTTCTCAATTTATATTTGTACATAAAAACTCAACATGTGAGTTGATTACTTGATTAATTCTTTATGATTAAAAGCATTTGTGAGCATGCAACAAGTTCAAAACAGCAAGAAATTTCAACCATGACCAGATTTAGTGTAAGTAATTATTCCAATTACTAGACATGGCAAAAACTACAAAATGTATAACACGAGTAATGTAGTAAGAACTTTCAGCATGTAAAAGGAATCACAGAGTCATATATGTATGAAATACTATGCTCATATTATTTTAATTTCAGATTCACACATACACTTCCCAAGTTTAAAAAACTCCCCCTCAATTTAAGCCATGAGGATGCATAACCCCTATTTCACTACGAATGTAACAAAAACGAGTGAAATCCAAAGGTTTTGTAAAAATGTCAGCCAATTGTTGTTCGGTATCTACATGGTGAAGCACAATGTTTCCTTTTTCAACATTATCTCGGAGAAAGTGATACCTAATGTCAATGTGCTTAGTTCTAGAATGTTGCACGGGGTTTTAAGCAATGCAAATGGCACTAGTGTTATCACAGAATAGTTGAACACTATCTAGATCAACCCCATAGTCCTTAAGTGATTGAACAATCCAAAGAATTTGTGAGCAAGCACTAGCAGCAGCTACATATTCAGATTCGACTGTGGATTGTGCAACCGAATTTTGTTTCTAGAGGACCAAGCAACAAGAGAATTACCAAGAAAATGACAAGCACCGGAAGTACTTTTCCTATCAATCCTACAACCCCCAAAATCAGCATCCGAAAAAGCTTTCAAAGTAACGGTTGAGGAAGAAGGAAGAAAAATGCAAAATTCTTGAGTTCCATGTAAGTACCTGAGAATCGTTTTGACAGCTTGACGATGTGAAACACGTGGGGAAGCTTGAAACCATGCACAAAGACATACGCTGAATTGTATGTCCGGTCTTGATGTCGTGAGGTACAAAAGTGATTCGATCATGCTTCTATATTCTTTTTGATTCACAGATTCACCATCTTCATCAAGTTCAAGTGTTGTTGTTGTTCCCATTGGTGTCCGAAGAGGCTTGCTTTTGTCCATGTTGAAGCGCCTTAGGAGGTCTTTGGTATACTTCGTTTGATGCACAAAGGTACCCTCCTTGGTTTGCTTGATTTGCAGCCCCAAAAAGTAAGTGAGTTCACCCATCATACTCATTTCAAATTCGGAACTCATCATTGCTGAAAACTTGGACACAAGATCATGAGAAGCACAACCAAAGATAATATTATCCACATACACTTGAACGAATAATGAGTCATTGCCATGCTTAAGCACAAAAAGAGTTTTATCAACCTTGCCCATGGTAAACCCCTTTTCAAGTAAGAATGTTTTTAACCTATCATACCTTGCTCTAGGGGCTTGTTTGAGACCGTATAAGGCTTTGGACAGTTTGTAAACATGATTAGGAAAATCTGGATTTTCAAAACCTGGTGATTGTTTGACATAAACCTCCTCATCTATGTAGCCATTAAGAAAAGCACTTTTAACATCTATTTGATATAGCTTAAAACCTTTAGATGCTGCAAAAGCTAACAAAATTATTATGGCTTCTAATCTAGCGACAGGAGCAAAAGTTTCATAAAAAACTAGACCTTCAACTTGAGTGAAACCTTGAGCAACCAACCTAGCCTTATTCCTAACCACAACCCCATCCTCACTTTGTTTATTTTTATATACCCCTTTAGTTCCAATTAATGTGTGACCTTGAGGTGGAGGTACAAGTTTTCAAACATTATTTCTTTCAAAATTTTATAACTCTTCTTGCATGGCACTATCTTTGGGTTCAAAAGAAGCAACAAAAGCAGAATGAGCATGAGAGTTTGGATCGCAAAACCTGGACCGTGTGACTCGTTCGTGCAAGCTTCCAATCATCTGTTGTGGGGGATGATCTTTGTAAAAACGTAGAGGAACAGATGTCTCACAAGCTTCTTCTTCATTAGGTTCATCGTAGATTGATGAGCTTGTGACTTGTGGACAATCAGGACCAGCATAGGTGATAGCCGGAGCTTGTTCAATGTCCGGAGCTAGACACATGTCAACTTCGGAACTACCAGGCAGTATCACCGGCTCTTCTTCATCTTCAAAAATACCCTCCCCCTGAGGATACGGATCTGGTCCTGCAACACCGGAGCTAGTACCTGGGCTAGCTTCATCAAAAGACACTTCACAAGTCTCCACAATTTCGTTAGTGTCAAGTAAAAGCACACGGTAGCCTCTAGTATGAGATGGATAACCAAGAAACATGCCATCAATGGATCTAGGTTCAAATTTATCAAGATTACCATGTTTCTTAACAAAGCATTTGCAACCAAAAACCCGAAAGTGTGTAACACTAGGCCTATGTCCAAACCGAAGCTCATATGGTGTTTTACCTAGCTTAGCACGCAAGAAAACACGATTTGAGACATTACAAGCGGTTGCTAACGCATCAGCCCAAAATTTCCTAGGAGTTTGATATTCATGAAGCATAGTCCTAGCCATCTCAACTAAGGTTCTGTTCTTTCTTTCTACAACACCGTTTTGTTGAGGTACATATGGTGAAGAGAATTGATGATCTATTCTATTTTCAGCACAAAAGTGATCAAAAGATTGATTTTTAAATTCAGTTCCATTATCACTTCTAATTGCTTTGAATGATCCTGGGTGATCAATTGATAATCTAAGAAATAAAGTTCTAAAGTGACTAAAAACTTCATTCTTAGACGCCATAAAGTAAACCCAAGAGTATCTAGAATAATCATCAACAATAACAAGAACTTACCATTTACCTCCGAAGGATTGAACACATGAAGGTCCTACGGTGTCAAGATGCAAAAGATGGCATGGTTTAGTTGTCATGATCATTGTGAGGAGTATGTGAACCTGCAACCATCTTAGCATGTCTACGAGAAGAGCACACAATTTCTGTCCCCTTTAAGCTTAGGCAGCCCACGTATGCGATCAAGAGCACTAACACGCGTTAGGTGATCAAAGCCTACGTGACCAAGTCTACGATGCCAAAAATATAAGTCCTTTGAATCATTAGCAACTAGACACCTATGCTTAGAGGAAGACATATCAAAATCAGCTTTAAAAACTCTTCCCTCACTATTTGAACATACAACTTTGCGGCAGTTTTTATTGAAAATAATTTCCAGATTTTCATCTAGCAATTGTGAAACAGAAAGCAAGTTGTATTTCAAATTTTTGACAAGTGCCACATCCTTCAAAGTGTAGTGATCATTTACTCTAACCGAACCCTTAGCAATTATAGGATGTGAAGAATTATCAGCAAAAGTAACATTCTCTACACGTGACACAAAAGAGAGGGAGGAGAACCAATCTTTGTTACCGGTCATGTGGCGTGAGCAACCTGAATACACAATCCAAATGTTCTCCTTCCTCAAACATGTAATCTACATAAAAGCACAATACGTCGATGACTCAATACTGGGGTTAGTCATAAGGCATTTAGGAATCCAGTACTGAGTCACGCGACATGTAGCAGGAAAAACACGCGAAAGCTGAGACAAAACAGCAGGTTTATGAGTCAAAGTTTGAGATTTTTTATTCTTGACTACTGACCTATAAGGTGTTACTTGTGTAGCACAAAAATCAGTAGCTCCGGAGGCAAAAACAGAAGGTACGGAGGTAAACTATGAATGTTTTTGACTCAAAACAGCAGGTTGTACATTCGGTTCAATGTGTGCAGCAAATTTTGCATGAAAGTTATGAGATCTAGCAACCATTCTTTCCCTTTTCTGTTGTTTAGCTAGTCTATAACAAAAATCTATGACATGACCATCTCTACCACAGAAGGTACAATGAAATTTAACTTTGTGTTCATGTCTAGATGACCAAGCAATATTTTTATTTGAAACCGAATGAGGCAGCACTCCTGCAGATTTGAAAACCACTCTTTTTTGTTTAGGAACTGTTTGAATCAAACCACTTCCTAATGACTTTACAATTTTAGGTGGATGTGCCTTAGCATGAGCATGAGAATCAAAACCTAAACCAGTTTTATCATTGCAAGACTTGGAAGAATTCAGCAGTAAGTTTAGGTTCTTATTCCCATTACAAAACCGATCTAATGTCCTATGCATGTCATCAAGTTTATTGGACAGATCAAGGCAACTTTCACATGAAGTTTTTCCTTTTAGTTTGCAATTTGAAAAAAAATTTAACTTCATGAGAACGTAAAGCATTGTTCAATATAGAAATTTCATTCATAGCATCCTGTAGTTTCTTATCAAGATCATCACAAGTAGAACAATGCAAATCAATTGTAGAACAGCTAGCATCTTTCAAGTTTTTATCATTAAGTGCAGCAAGCTCTTTGTTCTTTTCAATTTCTAACTCAAGTTTATCAAGTGTGGAGGTGTGCGCACTTCTTAATGAGGAAAATTGTTCATATATTAAATCACATGAGGAACATGCATCATCACTAGGAATCAAAGTTTTTAAACGGTTGATTTCAGATTCTAGTGATTCAATTTTAGAAGCACTATCCCTAATCTTTTTGTCCTTTTTTCTTAACAATAATAGTGGCACGAGAAATAGCATCACACATTTCTTTGCAAGTAGTACATACCTCTTCATTGTCGCTGTTGTGTTCTGCCTCCTCCATACTTGATCTTGACTTGCCCGCCATAAAGCACAAGTTTGCCAAATCATCTTCATCTTCATCACTTCCAATGTCCACGTCACTTGAACTGAACTCTTGAAGCGCGGTGATGAAACTATTGATCATCTTGCATCCTATGGTACCTTTCTTCTTCCTGTTGGAATTTCCAGAGGAGGTCCGGACCTTGCTTTGTTTTTCTTCCCGGGTGGTCGGACCTGAAAGGTTAGGGCATTCTGTATGAAAGTGTCCTGTTTTACCATATTCAAAACAGCGTTGAGGTCCGGAGCTTCCTCTCCTTCTAGTTCTCACATTTTGCAATGCTTTTGAGAATCTAGTAGAGATGAATGCCAACTCCTCTTCTGGAAATTCTTCGATCTGCTCCAGGGTTAGTGAGGACAACAAAGCAAGAGTATTGCAAGATGATGATTGGCCGGAGCTAGACATATCACGTTGTGAAACAAATGCAATAAACTTATTTTTGTTCTTACGTGCTAGGATGTCAATTTCATGAGTTTTTAGTTTAGAATAGAGTACATCTAATGTAAGAGAACTCATGACAGTAGATTCACGAATAGATGTGACTTTCATCTCCCAAATTGACATATCTAATGCACCTAGCAATTGCCTAGCATTTTCAGCATCTGAAAATTAACATTGACACTACGCAAGTTGCTGAGAATTTTGTTAAAGCGAGCAAAAAGGTCATCAATAGACTCACCGGGTTGCATCTCGAAGCGCATGTACTCCTTTTTGAACATGTCTTGTCTTACCTCTTTGATCGTTTTGGATCCTTTGTGGTAGTCACAAAGTGCTTTCCACACATTGTTTGCAGATCGGAGGTGTGCAACACGGTCGAAGTCGCTTTGAGTTAATCCTTGTATGATCAAGTTTCGAGCCTTGTTGTTGTTGTCGACATCTCTCAGATTTGTAGCTATAACTTGATCGTTTGATGGCACTTCGTAAGGCTTGTATACCTTCTCCCATATTGCAAAGCCTTGTGCCTGGATGAAAGCCTCCATGCGTGCCTTCCAAACCTGGAAATCAATACTAGCAAACACACAAGGTTTGGCGGAGTACTTCTCCATGATGATTAGTCAAAAACACGTGCAAATCACAAAGATTAGAGCACCGTGGCTCTGATACCAATTGTAGGATCGAAGAGCACGTGAAAAGCTACCAGAGGGGGGTGAATGGTAGATCTAAAAATCTTACGCAGCGGAAACAATTAAACCCCAAACCCTTTCGGCAGAAAAACGATATGTTAAAGAAATCGTGTGTGAGACTAATCTAAACGTGTTTCCCCGTGACAAAAATGATAGATATCAGAGAGAATCAGGTCACGAATACAACACAAAAAGAATCACTCAAATCCGTCAAGAAAAACTCAAGTTATGATCGAAAGATCAAACAATGGTCAATCTGCCCTACCCGAGAAAAAAAACAGTTCTGGAACGCTGCAAAGAAACTCGTGTATATCATAGACCACAAATCCAATGACCGTTAAATTTTGACATATGATATACAATCAGATTTTGAAGACAATCCAAAAAGAATCACATCAATTGGATCTGTAAAACTCGAGTTATGATAAAACCACTGACGAAAGGTAGTGCTGTCCACAAACTCGACGAGTAAAACTTGTCTGGAATAAGTCGGACAAACAAGGCACAAAAGTTCCTTGAAACTATGAATTTTATTCAATAGAACACAAGAGGAATATCCCCAAAGTCGTGCCCCACGAGCTCTGGGCTCCCTTGTTTATATAACCAGCCCTTAGGCCAACCCAATATCAACTAGGACTCCAATCCTACTCACATCACGAATCGTAACTTTCCATAACTGCTCAAGATCCTTCTATACGCAGATAGAAGCAATATTAAGACTTCCAAACACCTTAGGAACGTATCCCACATTCCTAAACAACTCAAATTTGTGACCGACACGAAATCCTATCATAACCAACTCAAATCTTTCCATATTTGAGTCAAACCCGACTCAGCCGCAGCCTGAGTACATAACCTAGTCGGTTGGACCTTTCCGACCAATTCTTTACGTCCACATCCCTTCATCACGTCTCGGAACCATGTAGCCACGTCCATGCACTCCTTGCACACGTGCAAACATCTTCCAATGACGTCCACGATACCTTCATATGCATTGTTCTTGATTCAATCATGCTGCGCAACCTCCTGATCAGCTCAACCACAATTCCTCCTGAATTTGGTTGTTGGAACCTCATCTCCTCCCTGAGACTAGTCCTTGACTTGACTCAAGTTAGTTCCGAACACAACACCTTACGTGAGAGCCTCACATAAGCATGTTGCAAAGCATAGCAAAACCACATCAGCCATATCATCCAAAGCGCACCAAAAACTTAGTAAAAGAATACTAAGCAAACTTTCCAACAATGTAAAGCAAGTACGAAACATTGCAAATGAAAAGCAGAAGCACTTCGGTCATTTTCCGGACCTTGCCAGAGCAACCCGGAGCTTGAGTCGGAGCTTATCAAAAGCTAGTAGAACCTAGCACCGGAACTTACCAGAACTAGTATAACCAAGATCCCGCTGGAGCTTAAAAAACTAGCAGGACCTAGTGCCGGAGCTAACCAGAACTAGTCGGAACTAGTAAACCCAAAAGCCGAAACTAGAAAAATCAACTCGAAGCTTAGTAAAAACATGCCGGAGCTATCAAAGACATGTCGGAGCTAAACACAAAACTTCACCGAAGCTGACCAAAGCTAGTCGGACCTAGCATCGAACGTAACCGGAGCTACCCAAAGCAAGCCGGACCTACTGTTGGACCTTGCTGTAGCTCAGAGCTAGAGTCGGACCTTGATAAAAAAGTTGTTTTGGTCATATTCAAAACTTTTATCATCAAAGCCAAATGTATTCACTACAAGCCAATGTATTCAGCACACATAGGTCTTACAATGTCGGAGCTAAAGACAAAACTTCACCGAAGCTAACCAAAGCTAGTCGGACCTTGCTGTAGCTCGGAGCTAGAGTCGGACCTTGATAAAAAGGTGTTTTGGTGATATTCAAAAATTTTATCGTCAAAGCAAGTGTATTCACTACAAGCCAATGTATTCAGCACACATAGGTCTTACACAGGACCATGCTATCAACTTCGATAGTTGCATAAATGTAAAGCAGTAAAGGCTCACCAGGATTCGGAGCTACCAAGATGATAGTGTGGTGAGGAGTTGTTTCATCTCATGAAACGTTTTTTTTTTTGCTTCTTCAGACCAATGAAATGGTACGGACTTCCTCAATATTTTGAAGAAGGGTAGCGCCCTTCTGACAGTCTTGAGATGAACCGGCTTAGCGCAGCTAGACATCCAGTTAACTTCTGGACATCCTTGATGTGGGTTGGGGGCCACATATCTTCTATAGCCTTGATCTTTGCCGAATTTGCTTCCATTCCTCGGTGGGTTACCAAGAAACCTAGAAGCTTCCCAGAGCTAACCCCGAAGAAACATTTGTTCCGGTTCAGCTTGGTGCGCGTGATGCGCAGCTTGTCGAAGACAGCTTGTAATTTTTCAAGGAGAGACTCCTTGTTCTTGATCTTCATGACGATGTCATCGGCGTACACCTCCACCAAGTCTCTGATTAGCTCTCTAAATGTTTTACATAGCTCGCACAAACATTAAAGCAGCATTTTTGAGACCAAAGGGCATGACAGTATAACAATACAATCCATCTACTATTATGAAGGCAGTATGCTCTTCATCTTCCTTAGACATTTGGATTTGATGATATCCAGAATATGCATCTAAGAAACACAATAGCTCACACCCGGAGGTAGAGTCCACTATCTGACCTAACCTAGGTAGTGGAAATGGATCCTTTGGACAAGCCTTATTTAAGGTGGTGTAGTCGATACACATCCGAAGCTTCTCGTCAGCCTTGGGCACCATGACTGGGTTTGGCAGCCATTTAGAATGAAACACTTCCTGGATGAAACCATCTTCGAGCAACTTCTTGATCTCCTGTCAGATGAAGTTTTGGCGCTCGATTGATTGCTTCTGGGGCTTCTGGTGTACAGGCCGTGCGTTGGGATAAATCTTCAGATTATGCTCAATCACCTCCCTACGGATCCCAGGCATTTGTGATTGTTGCCAGGCAAACACGTCGACATTAGCCCGGAGGAAAGTGATGAGCGCGTGTTCCTATTTGTTGGCCAGAACTCCCGATATACGGGTAGTCTAAGCAACATCAGAACCAATTTGGACGACTTTGACAGGAATGTTGGTGTTGCCGTTTGGTTGCACACGAGGTGTTGAGGTAGAGCCTCGATGACGAATGCTCGGTGGGTTCAGAGCTGGCTCCTTACTAGATGCTTCCTCCTGCGCTG
This sequence comes from Tuctoria greenei, assembly GCA_036927565.1. Lineage (NCBI taxonomy): Eukaryota > Viridiplantae > Streptophyta > Magnoliopsida > Poales > Poaceae > Tuctoria > Tuctoria greenei. Next base: position 126,572,176 of record JAYESD010000006.1, read on the forward strand.
TAGCAAGTGCATGGAGTTCCTCCAATGCAGTGATTCATGTAGTGCGATCTCCGAGAATTCGGAGAACGCCCGCAGGATTTGGCATCTTCAACACTAAGTAGCCATAGTGAGCGGCGACCATGAACCTGTACAAAGCATGCCTGTCCAAAATGGCGTTGAATGGCAGATTGATCAGCGCGACGTAGAAGACCAACTTCTCGGTTCTGTAGTTCTCCCGAGTCCCGAAGGTCACCGGATGTGAAATGGAACCGAGAGGGGTAATGGCCCCCGTACCTACCCCAGAAGAAGGTTGAGAGGGGTGAAGGTCTGAAGGTCGAAGTTGGAGCTTGACGAAAGCTTCAAAGCTTATGAGGTTTAGCCCTGCACCCCCGTCCACCACTACATGGTGGAGTTGGATATTGTTAATGCTCAGAGACACCATCAACGAGCGTTGGCCAGCTCCGATCATGTTGCATGGGCAGTCCAAAGCTTCGAAAATGATGGGAGTGTCCATCCACTTCCGATGAGGTTCCGCCCTGGCGGTGGAAGCTGCAGCGGCCATGTCCCGCTGCATTATCTTGAGGATGCGGTGAGATGTGATGTCCCAAGAACCACCATAAATTGTGTTCAGGGTCTTTCGACGCTCGATGTTAGAGATGTCGGAGTCGTCATCGACAGTGTTGTAGACAGCCTTCAAAACCTTCATGGGGTCCTGAAAGCCTAACTCCTCCTCAGCTAGAGCTTCATTGACTTTTTGCTTTCCTTCCCTTTGACGGAAAGGAGCTTCTTCTCGGCACTTGTTGTAGCGCTCGAAAAGGTTCCGGACCTCTCGGCATTCATCCAGTCTGTGCTTGTCCATCTTGTGGATCGGACACCATACTTTGGAGCTGCCACCATCTTCTGACAATGGCCGAGGTTGTTTCTCGGGGCGTGGCCCCCGGCCACCCGGAGCTGCAGCAGTAGGTGCGCCAGCCGACGGCTTCTTCTTGCCGTTGGGCTTCTTTTTCTTTTTACCACCTCCATATGTAGTGGATTCAGTCTTGGATGATTTCTTGTTAGCCTTCGTGGGGAGTTTGGAGTGCATCTAATGGCCCTCCTCAGCTTTAGCACATTTATCTACTAGGCTGAGGAGTTCCGTGACACTGGTGACTTCTTTGATTGCCAACTTCTCCAACATTTTTTTGTCCCAAACGCCCTGTCTGAATACAACAATAACAGGGGCACTCGAGATGGATGGGATGGTATTACGTACTTAAGATAATCGCTGGATGAAGGATCGCAACGACTCTCCCATTTTTTGCTGGATAGCAAAAAGGTCTAGTTCAGTGTCAGGTCGAGTGTATGAACTCACGAAATTAGCAGTGAACTGTTGGCATAGCTCTGCCCAACTATTGATGTAGTCAGGCGGGAGGCTCATAAAACAAGACCTAGCGGTTCCGGTTAAGGCCACTGGGAAGTCGTTGGCCATCACAGCCTCATTGCCACCCGCCGCAAGTATAGCAGTGGAGTAGATTTGGAGAAACTCGGTAGGGTTGACGGTCCCGTGGAATTTCTTCGGCAAATGAGGCCGGAACTTCTGTGGCCATCTGATCATGCGTAAGTGCATAGACATGGAAGAATAGCCTCCCCCTACTCTGTGAGGAGCAGGGCAGTCCCGAGCCTCTTGCCTTTCACGAGCACGCTCGGTATGGACACGATAGTCCTGCTGCAGGTAACAACAATCAAGTTCTAACCGCAGATCATGAGTTGAAATCCTGGTGCGTCGTGCCCCGGAAGGCAGCGAGGTCACTGTAACACCCTCATTTTCATGCATCATGCCTTGCATACATTCATATACATGTTTAACATTAACCCACATAAAGAGGAACGAGTTTAAAATTGATTCGGAGCATTTAATAATGATTTGGAGCAAAACCGCACTTAAAATGTAGGAAAGTGCGGACTAGTCTGATTTTACTGAGGACTAGTCCGATTTCTCTTTGACTAAAAACGGACTTGTCCGTTTTTGCTGCGGACTAGTCCGATTTTGCCTCTAAAAACTTTCGGATTGTACGATTTTGTGCGGACTAGTCCGATATTACAAGAATCCTTGAAAATTTGCTAAGTCCCTGGAATTTTCTGAACTAGTCCGGTGTTCCAGCGGACTTGTCCATTTTCCTCTTTGAATAAAGTCGGACTTGTCCGATTTTAGGCCAGACTTGTCCGATTTTCTCTCTGGACATTTTCGGACTAGTCCGGTCCTATCCGAACTTGTCTGATATTTCGCGACTCTGAGTTGATCTTTTGTTTTATGACTTCTTTCTTGGGTTTCACGTTAAGTGGGCCTAGGGATGTCATGCCTAACTCTTTTAGAGCCCATGTGGGACTCTAAACCGGCCTCTACTCCTCTCAAACTCGAAATCCATCTAACCCTAGCCTCCACCTCTATATAAACAACCCCACCCCTTGGCTTGACATCTATTTGCCACTTTTACCCCACCCAAACCCTAGTTCGTGGAGAGCCATCATTAAAGAGGGAGGAGGAGGTCCCAAGAAAGAAGAAGAAGAGGAGGAAACGAAAGAGGATCAAGATCTCCATCAAGCTTTCGTTCTTCATCACCAATTCACCTCCAAGTTCATCATCAACTCTAGATCATCAAGATCCAAGTGTTCCAAGTGTTACCTCCAAGTTTCTTGATTCATTGGAGTTCTAAACACCTGGTATACCTTCTATTCTCTTTTCCTTATGATAATTCAACCCCTAATATCCAACTTTACATCGATCTAGAAAACCCTAGTTCGCTAGTTCTGCGAAGTGCGGACTAGTCCGGCCTTCTGCAGACTAGTCTGATTTTTCTGACTAAATCGTGTTAAATTAATTCTAAAATTTGATCAAAACAACTCCAAACCTGTATAAACTTATAAAAGCTATTAGAACTAGTTAGAGATCATTAAAAGCAACCCATTAATAAGTTCTACCTTGCATTTGCATTACTCATGCATGTCATGTCATATTGAGTAATATTTGTGCACTCTTTGATTGTGTTTCTTGTCTTGTATGTTTATTGTGCAGATTAGATGAATTTGCTCTAGAGAGTGCCGCGGAGGATCTACAGCACCAAGAGTTTGAAGAAGTTGACCCTAATCAATAGCAAGAGCAAGGCAAGTGTCCTTGAAGCATATTGATCCTGTTTTAAAATAAATTTTTTGTTTGCAAACTACACGTTGTGTAAATTTGATGGGAAATCCTATGGTAGGAAGTTTACTAGAATTGTTAAACCACCCTTGTCACCTGGAATTATGGTAGAGAGTCGGGAAGGGCTTTTTACCTTTTTGCTTCGCTTAATCAACTGGGATGGGAAAACAAATATACCACTCAACTTAATTATGCATGGCTAAGATTATGGTTAACATGAACTGGTTAATATGATATGGTAATGGGTGATCTAAGCAAGCCTGGTATCTGGATGGGTTGGATGTATGGTGGTTTTTCTTGCTTTAGATCTAAGGACCGGTTCGTGGAGCGACCATCCAGGATTTATAGTGCCACCACAAGGCCAAGTATGGGTGCGGCATAGCTGATTAATTGGGGCTTTGCTAGTGCTATTTGGACCATTAAGGATGCTCGGGGAAGGGGTAGTCGGATTGGGTTTGTTGATGATTGGTGGGACTACCCTGGGATCAGAATGGCTTAAGAGGGGGCCCATGGTTGAAGATGTGCTCAGTTGGAGACATCACCACTGGTGAAACCTGAGTGGGGTCTAAATAGGCTAGTAATCCCTTTGTAAAGACAATTTTGTGATCTCTTGGCCACACACCTAAGGAAGTGTGAGACGACATAATTTAGATTATATAGTCATCGAAAGGTGATGAAATCACAAACACGTGGGTAAAGCGGTACAACCTCTGCAGAGTGTGTCTAAAACTATCATGATAGCCGTGCTCCCGGTTATGAGCAACCTGGACCCTCACATGATTAGAGAGAAGTTGGTATTGGGATGGTTTTTTGGATGGTTATGGTTTGATAATGGTTATGGCTGGTTATGGATTAATTTCCGGTATTGAATATGGTTATTGGCAAATGGTGAAATCTGGAATTATTGATGATAGTAATGAATTCAGATTGGTATTATGACATTACTTACGATTATGATGGGTTTACTTCACATACATATAATATATTGCTTTTCAAATGTTTTAATGTACTTTTCAGCACTTAACCATTATTATTGTCGTCATTTGAATCAACCACGTGTCATACTTTCCACACTTGCTGAGTACGACATGTACTCACTCTTGCAATCCCCCCCCAACAGTTGCAGGTTAGGATTGGGAGTTTAATGGCGATAATGCGGAGTTCTAGGCCGTGTCTACCGTCAGCTTTGCCTGGTGTTTTGGAGCTGCGCTATACCCTATTGCTTATGCTGCCAGCTGTTTAGTTTGCTTAATTAGTTTATTTCCGCTGCATTTGTTGAACTTGTCATTTATATTCATTAGAGTTTGTATTCGAGGATAATATAGTTTGTTTAATAAAATGTGGTTAATTAATCTTGTTTTGTGGTAATTTTCTGTATATTCTTTTGTGAATGCACTCGTGTATGTGTGTTGAACATCCTGGGCACACATATGCATTCACTTGGTTAATTTTTTGGAACCGGGTGTCACATATTGGTATTAGAGCCACAGGTTGACCATATGATGTAGCCTAGATAGAATGGACACTTTAGAGCACGTAGGAGCACTCAGGAATCGATGTGTTTTTGTTAGTGTGTTGTTGGTATATATATTGCTTGCTTGTGTGCTTAATAGAGGATTTTGGGATGCTTTAGCATTGCCATGTCCACATAGGCTAGTTAGTTGTTTAGTTTCATATCCCTTGATGCATATAGTTGGGGACGTTTTCTAATTCTTACCTATAGCTTTTCTCTAGAAGGTGAGGACTCACAACTAGAGGGATGGCAATGATGAGGAGGAGAACAATGGAGTGCCTCAGAACAACATTGGACAAGGATCTACTCAGGGAGCTATCAACATTGAGCAGCTATTGGCTACGCAAAACCAGCTCATGCAGACCATGATACAAACAATGGGACAGTTGCAGGCTGGTAACATCAATAATCAGCCCCACATGCCTCCACCGCCACCCCCACCTCCTCATAACCGGTTGGGAGAGTTTATGAGGACTAGGCCGCCAACCTTTGCTCAAGTTGCTGACCCTATGGATGCGGATGATTGGCTCAGGTCCGTGGAGAATAAGCTTTCTATTGTCCAATGCAGTGACTGGGAGAAGGTTTTATTTGCTTCTCATCAACTAGTTGGAGCAGCTGCAGATTGGTGGGATTCTTATTGCAATGCTCATGAGAATCAAGAGAGGATCACTTGGGCCGAATTCAAAGAGAGCTTTCATTCTCATTATGTGCTAGAGGGAGTTATGATTTTGAAGAGGCAAGAATTTGAGAACTTGAGGCAAGGAAGATCGAGCATGAGTGAATATCTCAATAAGTTCACTCAATTCTCAAGAAATGCGCCTGAGTATGTTAGTCGGGACAGCCGAAAACAATATTTGTTCATGAGAGGCTTGAACAATGAAATCCAAGTGCAACTACTCAACTGCGATTATGCCAATTTCCAGAAGCTTGTGGACAAGGCAATTTTGGTTGAGAACAAGATCTGTGAGATGGAGCAAGACAATAAGAGGAAGGCGCCATATCAAGGACAGCAACAAGGAAGTAATGTGCTCGCTTTGTGCCGCCCAATGCGCCTTATTTCAGCTCTTCTATTCCTGCTCAACGCCATGGATTTGCACCGCGCCCAGCTCAGTTTGTGCAGCAATGCCTTGTTATGCAAGCACCTAGGCCTCCGATGCCATATGCACCTCGCGCTAACTTTCCTGCTGCAAGTGTTCAAAACCAAGTTCATACCAATAATTCTGGTGGAGTTAGGAAGTGCTATACGTTTGGAGAAGCTGGACACTTTGCACATCAATGTCCTAAGTCAGGCCTTGGTCAAGGAAGCAATGCACCGAGGCAAACCCCAAGACCCAATGGAGAACAACCACAAGGAAACCATGGACAGCAGAATTTTGCTCGTGGCAATATGAACCATGTCTCTACGGAGGATGCTCAACAAGCATATGACATGGTCATTGGTATGTTTCTTGCCAACTCCAACCCCGTGACTATGTTATTTGATCCTGAGCATCGCATTCATTCATTGCATTGAAGTATGTTGCCAAGTATAGTTTGCCTATCTCTAATATGAAGTTTACTCTATTGGTTAAGTCTCCTGGAGGAGAGATGAGGAAAAATATAGTAAGTACAAAAGTAAGCCTTAGAATAAGGGGGGTAGACTTCTCCGCCAATCTCATTGTTTTGGACTCCCAATGATTGGACATTATATTTGGTACGGACTGGTTGAGGAAGCACAATGGAGTTATTGAGTGTGTCACGAAGACGGTGAAGTTGACTAATGAGGAAGGGATCACCGTAGAATTTGAAGCAATTCAACATGCACCGAAGCAATTGGAGCTGAATCACATGGATGGTACTGCAATTGAGGGAATTCCGGTGGTGTGTGAATTTTTGGATGTTTTTTCAGACGAGTTGCAAGGTATGCCACCCGATCAAGACATTGAGTTTGTTATTGATTTAATACCTGGAACTGCACCTATAGCTAAGAGGCCGTATAGGATGCCTCCTATGGAATTAGCAGAGCTCATGAAGCAAATTCAAGAGCAACTAGAGAAGGGTTTTATTCGCCCCAACTATTCACCTTGGGGAGCCCCCGTGCTATTTGTGGACAAGAAGGATGGAACCCAAAGGATGTGTGTGGATTACCGAGCTCTCAACAAGGTAACAATAAAAAACAAGTACACCATGCCACACATAGAAGACTTGTTTGATCAGATGAAGGGTGCTTGTGTCTTCTCTAAAATTGATTTGAGGTCAGGATACTTCCAAATGAAGATTAGACCATCGCACATACCCAAAACAACTTTTAGGACAATGTATGGATCTTATGAGTACACCATGATGTCTTTTGGATTGACAAATGCGCCTGCCTATTTTATGTACCTCATGAATAAGGTCTTCATGGAATACTTGGATAAGTTCATTGTGGTGTTCATTGATGATATTATGATCTACTCGAAGGATGAGAAGGAACACGAGGAACAACTGAGGCTTACGTTGCAGAAATTAAGGGAGCATCATTTGAATGCCAAGTTCAACAAGTGTCAGTTTTGGTTGAGAGAGGTGTCCTTTTTGGGTCATATCATCTCAGGAGGAGGAGTATCGGTTGACCCCGGAAAAGTGAGAGACGTGTTGAAGTAGGAACCGCCACAAAATGTCAAGGAGTTTTCTTGGGATGGCTGGATATTACCGTAGATTCATCAAGGACTTTTCCAAGATAGCCAAGCCAATGACATAATTGCTAATGAAGGGAAAGGTGTTCCAATGGACTCAAGCTTGTCAAAACAGTTTTGAGGAGTTGAAGAAGAGGTTGACAACAGCCCCAGTTTTGGTACTGCCGGATGTGAGCAAGAGTTTTGATATTTATTGTGATGCATCAAGACAAGGACTTGGATGTGTGCTGAGGCAAGAAGGTCAAATGGTTGCCTATGCATTGAGACAATTGAAGAAACATGAGCAGAATTACCCAACACATGATTTAAAACTTGCATCCGTGGCACATGCATTGAAGATTTGGAGACACTACATCCTTGGACATAGGTGTGAAATTTATACGGATCATAAGAGTTTGAAGTATATTTTCACACAAACAGATCTGAACTTGAGGCAATGAAGATGGTTGGAGCACATCAAAGATTATGATTTGGGGATCAACTATCATCCGGGAAAAGCGAATGTAGTGGCCGATGCTTTGAGTAGAAAAGGAGTAAGTCATCAACTCATAGTTCGAGAGTTACCATCCGAGTTATGTAAGGAGTTTGAACGGTTGAACATCAGATTTGTAAATGAGATGGAGATGATGGAGATAAACCCAACCTTAGCAAGAAATTTGAGAAGGCCAAACAAAGGATGAAGAAATTCAGGAAATCAAGGAAAGGACCCGAGAGGGGAGAGAATTCAGATTTGATGAGGATGAACATGGTACCCTATGGCTTGGTAAGAGGATTGTTGTGCCTAATGTGAAGCATATTAGGGAGACAATAATAAAAGAGGCACATGACTCACCATACTCAATTCATCCTAGTTGTACAAAGATGTACAAAGACTTCAAGACGTGTTATTGGTGGGATAGCATGAAAAAGGACATAGCTGAGTATGTAGCATCGTGTGATGTGTGCCAACGAGTCAAGGCGGAACATCAAAGGCCAACTGGACTATTACAACCATTAAAGATTCCAGAATGAAAGTGGGAAGTAATCGGTATGGACTTCATAGTTGGGTTACCACGTACTCAGTCCGGGTACGACTCAATTTGGGTAATTGTGGATCGGTTAACTAAGTCAACCCACTTTATTCCCGTCAAGACCACCTATAATGGAGAGAAATTGGCGGAACTGTACATGGTAAGAATAGTATGTTTGCATGGAGTTCCAAAGAAGATAGTCTCGGATAGAGGTTCACAATTTACTTCCAGATTTTGGCAGAAATTGCATGAAGCTTTGGGAACGAGGTTGAATTTTAGTTCAGCATATCACCCTCAAACTGATGGACAAACCAAGAGGACCAATCAAATTTTAGAGGACATGTTAAGAGCTTGTGCTTTAAAGCATGGGAAAAGTTGGGACAAGAGCTTGCCATATGCAAAATTTTCATACAACAATAGTTACCAAGCGAGCTTGAAAATGTCAACATATGAAGCGCTTTATGGAAGGAAGTGCAGGACACCTTTATTCTAGAATGAGGTAGGAGAAATTCAAGTATTTGGTCCGGATGTGTTGCAAGAAGCTGAAAAGCAAGTCCAAATAATTCGTGAAAACTTGAGGGCTGCCCAATCAAGACAAAAGAGCTATGCCGACAATAGGAGAAGGAAATTAACCTTTGAAGTGGGAGATTTTGTTTACCTCAAGGTGTCACCAATGAGATGTCATAAGAGGTTTAACATAAGAGGCAAGCTAGCACCTCGTTATGGACCGTTCATGATTTTGGACAAAAGATGGGAAGTAGCGTATAAGTTGGAGACGCCAACTCATCTTTCAGACGTGCATGATGTCTTTCATGTTACCCAACTCAAGAAATGCTTGAGAGTACCGGAAGAACAAGTGCCAATGGAAGGATTGGAACTAGAGGAAGATTTGACTTATGCTGAGCAACCGGTCAAAATCTTGGATAACCAGGGAGAGAGTCACAATGAACAAGGTTTTTAGATGGTGTAAAGTTCAATGGAAGCATCACACAAAAAAAGAAGCAACCTGGGAATTGGAGGATGATCTCAAGAAGGAATATCCCTATCTCTTCTCTTTCGCGTCGAATCTTGAGGGCGAGATTCATTTTAAGGGGGGTAGGTTTGTAACACCCTCATTTTCATGTATCATGCCTTGCATACATTCATATACATGTTTAACATTAACCCACATAAAGAGGAACGAGTTTAAAATTGATTCGGAGCATTTAATAATGATTTGGAGCAAAACGGCGCTTAAAATGTAGGAAAGTGCGGACTAGTCTGATTTTACTGAGGACTAGTCCGATTTCTCTTTGACTAAAAACGGACTTGTCCGTTTTTGCTGCGGACTAGTCCGATTTTGCCTCTAAAAACTTTCGGATTGTCCGATTTTGTGCGGACTAGTCCGATATTACAAGAATCCTTGAAAATTTGCTAAGTCCCTGGACTTTTCTGAACTAGTCCGGTGTTCCAGCGGACTTGTCCATTTTCCTCTCTGACTGAAGTCGGACTTGTCTGATTTTAGGCCAGACTTGTCCGATTCTCTCTCTGGACATTTTCGGACTAGTCCGGTCCTGTCCGGACTTGTCTGATATTTCGCGACTCCGAGTTGATCTTTTGTTTTATGACTTGTTTCATGGGTTTCACGTTAAGTGGGCCTAGGGACATCGTGTCTAACTCTTTTAGAGCCCATGTGGGACTCTAAACCGGCCTCTACTCCTCTCAGACTCGAAATCCATCTAACCCTAGCCTCCACCTCTATATAAACAACCCCACCCCTTGGCTTGACATCTATTTGCCACTTTTACCGCACCCAAACCCTAGTTCGTGGAGAGCCATCATCAAAGAGGGAGGAGGAGATCCCAAGCAAGAAGAAGAAGAGGAGGAAACGAAAGAGGATCAAGATCTCCATCAAGCTTTCGTTCTTCATCACCAATTCACCTCCAAGTTCATCATCAACCCTAGATCATCAAGATCCAAGTGTAACCTCCAAGTTTCTTGATTAATTGGAGTTCTAAACACCTGGTATACCTTCTATTCTCTTTTCCTTACGCGAATTCAACCCCTAATCTCCAAATTTACGTCGATCTAGAAAACTCTAGTTCGCTAGTTCTGCGAAGTGCAGGCCAGTCCGGCCTTCTGCAGACTAGTCCAATTTTTCTGACTAAATTGTGTTAAATTAACTCTAAAATTTGATCGAAACAACTCCAAACTTGTAAAAACTTATTAAAAGCTATTAGAACTAGTTAGTGATCATTAAAAGCAACACATTAACAAGTTCTACCTTGCATTTGCATTAATCATGCATGTCATGTCATATTGAGTAATATTTGTGCACTCTTTGATTGTGTTTCTTGTCTTGAATGTTTATTGTGCGGATTAGACGGATTTGCGCTAGAGAGTGCCGCGGAGGATCTACAGCACCAAGAGTTTGAAGAAGTTGACCCTAATCAACAGCAAGGGCAAGACAAGTGTCCTTGAAGCATATTGATCCTATTTTAAAATAAATGTTTTTTTTTGCAAACTGCATGCTGTGTCAATTTGATGGGAAATCCTACAGTAGGAAGTTTACTAGAATTTTTAAACCACCCTTGTCACCTGGAATTATGGTAGAGAGTCGGGAAGGGCTTTTTACCTTTTTGCTTCGCTTAATCAACTGGGATGGGAAAACAACTATACCACTCAACTTAAATATGAATGGATGAGATTATGGTTAACATGAACTGGTTAATATGATATGGTAATGGGTGATCAAAGCAATCTTGGTATGTGGATGGGTTTGATGTATGGTGGTTTTGCTTGCTTTAGATCTAAGGACCGGATCGTGGAGCGACCATCCAGGATTTACAGTGCCACCACAAGGCAAAGTATGGGTGCGGCATAGCTGATTAATTAGGTCTTTGCCAGTGCTATTTGGACCATTAAGCATGCTCGGGGAAGGGGTAGTCAGATTGGGTTTGTTGATGATTGGTGAGACTACCCTGGGATCCAAATGGCTCAAGAGGGGGCCCTTGGTTGAAGATGTGCTCAGTTGGAGACATCGCCACCAGTGAAACCTCAATGGGGTCTAAATAGGCTAGTAATCCCTTTGTAAAGGCTATTTTTTGATCTCTTGGCCACACACCTAAGAAGTGTGAGACGGCATAATTGAGATTCTATAGTCATCGAAAGGTGATGAAATCACAAACACGTGGGTAAAGCGGTACAACCTCTGCAGAGTGTGTCTAAAACTATCATGATAGCCGTGCTCCCGGTTATGAGCAACTTGGACCCTCACATGATTAGAGATAACTTGGTATTGGGATGGTTTTTGGGATGGTTATGGTTTGATAATGGTTATGGCTGGTTACGGATTAATTTCTGGTATTGAATATGGTTATTGGCAAATGGTGAAATCTGGAATTATCGATGATGGTAATGAATTTAGATTGGTATTATGACATTATTTATGATTATGATAGGTTTACTTCACATACATATAATATATTGCTTTTCAAATGTTTTAATGTACTTTTCAGCACTCAACCATTATTATTGTCGTCATTCGAATCAACCACATGTCATACTTTTCACACTTGCTGAGTACGACATGTACTCACTCTTGCAATCCCCCCCCCCAACAGTTGCAGGTCAGGATTGGGAGTTTAACGGCGATAATGCGGAGTTCTAGGCCGTGTCTACCGTCAGATTTTCCTGTGGTGTTTTGGAGCTTCGCTATACCCTATTGCTTATGCTGCCAGCTGTTTAGTTTGCTTAATTAGTTTATTTCCGCTGCATTAGTTGAACTTGTCATTAATATCATTTGAGTTTGTATTCGAGGATAATATAGTTTGTTTAAGAAATTTTGGTTAATTAATCTTGTTCTGTGGTAATTTTCTGTATACTCTTTTGTGAATGCACTCGTGTATGTGTGTTGAACATCCTGGGCACACATATGCGTTCACTTGGTTCATTTTTTGGAACCAGGTGTCACAGTCACCTGCTGAGAAGCAGCACAACATTGATGCTGTGACACGTCAGGACCAAGTCTTCCAGACAAGGTCCTACGTTGAGTTGCTGCCTGCCACAAAGGGGGGGGGGGCACTTGGTTGCTGATGGCATCGGCTGCAGCTGCTACCAGATGTTGTACATCAGTGCGCCACTGCTCCATTGCACCCTGAGGTGCTCCATGCACTGGTAGGCGCTCCACAGAGTTCGCTCAGCAATTATCGCGTTCTCGGGGTTGTTATTTGTCGATGCTGTGACCGACACAAGTACCCCATCCCGCTGTCTAGCATTATTTGCTGGGGCAGATGGTGGTGGTGGTGGCATGATGCCCACCAGGACAACGGTGCCTGCAGGATGCTACATGTTGGAGAAATTGCCTCGAGCAGCTGCATGGTTGCCATTGGAGGATCCTACAGCGGAGTTCACAATCTTGAGATCTCGGGCCGTCCTACCTGGCGCGCCAAAATGTCAAAGTGTGAGAATGTCACTTCCCCCGGTACTCCCAAATGTAGCCCGCGGAGATCCTTGTATTGGTTTGGGCATGGATAGATCAAGAACAAGATGATGATGTAGGGGATTTAGGTGGTTCAGGCCGTCTAAGCGTAATACCCTACTCCATGTGGTTTGTGTTGTTGTATTGAGTATCACTAGTATGCGGGGTGCTTGGATCAGATTGTCTTTGTATCGTGCGGTGCAATCCTTTTATAATCCAAGGACTGACCGTTACAACGTTTGCCTGGCCCGACATGTGGCTCTGACGTATTTGATAGCCTAATACACTTTCTAGGAGTATTAAGCGTGGTTAATAGTGTTATAATGTGCCTTAGTGGCTGTGTTACCCAAATTAACAGTGCTCTGATCGTGTGTCATTAATACAACATTAATGACACGTAATCAGGTTTCGTAACTGCTTCTTTAACCATCCCTTGAATGTCCGTGCTATTGGAGATTCGCCAATGTACTCGTTGGTGGTGTAGGTCTGGAGGCTCCACATGTGGCAGCTTTGGAGCTTCCCCTTGCGGGGAGGTAGCTCCGGAACCTCTATACACGTGTCGGCACCAGAGCTTCCCTCTGCCGGGGGTTAGGTCCAGGGTCGTTATACACGTGCCGGCACCAGAACTTCCCTCTGCTGGGGGTTAGGTCTAGGGTCGTTATACACGTGTTGATTGTGAGGCTTCCCTGTGTTGGGAGTTTAGCTCCGGACTTACATTACACGCGTCAATTCCAGAGTTACCATATGAGGGTTGTGGGTCCAGTGTAGTATGACGTGTGGGGCATGAGGAGACCTTTAACTTTGTCAAGTGGAACTCTCTTGCACTTCTTGCAGTACCATGGGGTACGCAATATGCAGGGTACCGACAATTACCAAACAAATCTAAGGATAACAACTATGACGACCTACTCCCCCTAAATCTCTCCACCTTTGGCATTAAGACAGAAAAAACAGAATAACTGAGAAAGGCTACTCATCGTCTTCATCTTCTTGTTCCACATTTTCCTCACTTTGTGTCTTCTCACTATCTTGCTCCTCATCAATATTATCATCGTTGTCACTTGCTTGAGGAGCAGTAGATCGAATGGAGGGACCAATACCAAAGAATGCTAGATCATCATTTGTAAGTGTTGGCCTCTTAGTAAAATCTTCATCCGAGTCTTCTGAAACTTCAAGAGAGCTAATAGGTGAAATTTCGAGCTTTTGACATATGGCACTCACATTCTCCTTCATGTATCGATAGTGCCTCTTCCTTGACTGCCTCTCGTTATGTTTCTTCAACTCCACTTTGTGACAAGAGGTGAATATGGCACATAAGATCTTCAAAATGCCGTCGTTAGAGCCTCTTGAGGATGTGCAGACTGCGTTAGATGAGGCACCTGATGGAGTGGCACGAGTGGACCGCTGTCTTGTACAGGGGGATAGTGGAGGAGGAGCTGTAGGAACTTGAGATTTGAGCTTGGTGTGTGGAACATCCTTGAGAAAATCCAATCCTATGACTTTCTCAATCATGAACATAATGTAGGGCGCATATCAACAAGACCAATTTGGATTGTGAGCAATGTTGAATATATCATTATTGATATAATCAAACACATCAAATTCTTCATCTCCATTTATGATTTGCATCAAGTTGCAGAGGAAGCCTTGAATGCTTCCTGCATCACCATCTTTGGGTGCAATAGTCTTTCTTAACACTCGGTTCAAAACAGCAAAGAAGGGCTTCAGATAGTTGGTGGAGGGAGCTTTGAACGGATAGGCAGTATCATAGAGAAAGTTCAGCTCATCCTTGTCTAGCGCCTTGACATTGTGAACTTCGAGACGGTTGTTAAGAGACCAACCCAATTCAAGCATCTGAGCAAACTCGTCATAACAAACTAAGTACTACTTTCCATGAGTCATCCATGTGATCTCATCAGCTCCAGACTTAGAGAAATACCAAGTGGCATAGAATTGAGTTATGACTTCATTGTTCCAATCATATCTGAAGGCTAGAAGGTCATTCAAGCCATGTTTGTCAACTACTGCAATCACTTGATGAAATGTCTCATTACCTTTACACTCCATGTACTCCCGATCAATCCATTGATTCTTATCCACTGGGGTTTTCATGGGAAGGTACACGGTTTGGTATAATCATAATGAAACTCGCACCAAAACCATGGATCTGCTGCCACCTTCTTTTGACTGTATACATCAATCTCCCTCAGCATTTTTGCTTTGTCAGCTCCCTTCCCAGTGAAAGCATCACCATTGGGACGATGGTTACGATCGTGCATCAGGGCAGCCATTTTGAGTGGCCCAATTGGGCCCGAGGACCTCGCGGGACCTTTGCCCTTGTCCTTACTTTTTCTGGCCTTGGATGTTTAAGTGACCGTTGATATTTCCTATGCACTACTAACAATTCATTCCTAGTAGTGGTGCTAGAAATGCTTGTTGGTAGGTTTTGATTCTCAATTGATCGTCCGCAAGCGCATGGAAACTATCGATGTAGCATTTCCCCTTTTAAGAGTATTCTCAAAGGGTGTCATTTATATTTTCCCAAAGGAAGGCTATATGGAAGTAAGACAATCATCAAGTGGAAAGGCTTAGGTTGGTCTAGGTAGGGTTCTAGTGTGGAAGAGTTAAATGATAAGTTGAGGTAGTGTGACTGACACGAGAGCATTCTATCCTAAGGGGATAAATGAGGTATTAGAGGAATTAGGCTAAGAGTTAGCTAGAGACTCCTCCTATGCTTCTAATGTACATATACATAGTCTAAGTTCGTTACTAATGATCATATTAATTATGAATTTTTATGCTAAGTGGATTAACACATCGCGCACGGGTTTACCCCTAGCAACACTAGGCGAACCCCACCAAGAGCCTGTGGCATAGCCAAACATGGAGGATTATGAAGGACAGATAGGGCTGTCACCACCTACTGCCTACCTCTTCAATCCGTGGATCTACGAGATATTCAATGCTACTCTCTATCCTACCACCATGCTAGCATATTAAGCAATTACCTTAAGAGCCTACGGCACAAGCCATCCTAAGGTAATGAACTAAATCATCGTTGAACCAATGTTAATTCATAGCATAAGTGATTCATGTTAACATAATCGTATCATAGCTAATTAGACTATAGTGGAGGTTTATAATGTTTATGATAATGTAATGAGAATGGTAGAGCACAATCATAAATACTATTCCTACAACATACATGGAATCCACAATCAAACAAGAAAAGATTTATCCCAGTATATGAATAGTAGACTAAAGATATTATCTTTATTATGAATAATGTCACAAATAAAAATAGGAATGTGGGAGACATACCTTTCCCAATTGGGAAGAGACTCCTTCTACTCCTCTCCTACTTAGGCTATGGACTAGAGACTCTCCTCTCTATAGCCTATACTCCTCTAAACCTATAGAGAGTAGTGAATACAAAGGATGAATACCTAAGTGGTGTGTGTTGAAGTGAGGGGTGAGGGGTCCTATTTATAGCTTGGAGAAGGGTCGGTTCCCGCCACCAAAAGCGCGCTAATCAGTCATCCATGACCACTTGAAGCCTGGAGGAGCCACCACATTTAGTTTGACCAAGAAAAATGCCAAGAACTAGTCGGCCAACTAGGGGGGTCGGACGACCTTGTCCTGGCCCCTTTTGCAGTGTGCTTTCTCCAAGTGAATGACAGGTTGGTCCCATTGATTGATACCGGTGCTAAACTGTTGGATGGCCTCGGATACTTCTGTTTGTAGGCCATTTGATCCACGTGTTGTCGCTTGATTTGCCGGAATGATATTTTATAGGATCCATCCCCTCGTTTCACTTTATTTCTGAATAAAATCCCTGCATGCACTACTTTCTCCAAGGGCAAGTGGAAATAGGTTAAATAGAAAGGTGATTTGTGCAAGAAATGACAATTCCTTCATATAATTGAGTTATATTGACGGGTGAAATTGGTGTATAATAGCTATCAATAGTGACTGCTTATTTGCCTTTTTCAGTAGGCTTCTTTGCTGGTACTTTCCGTCGAGAGCTCATGCCTGATGCTTCGTCATCCTTATTATGCCGAAACTTTGTTTTTTGTTGTTGCTCGATCTCCAGTTGACATTTTGCGATGAGGCATGCTGCCTAAAGCTCCGGCTCGATGAACATGCTCTCGTCTAAGCCCGACATGATGCGTGGCACGGTAGAGGTGAATGAGAATAGAGAGACAAGGTTGATTCAAAGAACTTAATGAAATCACACATTAGGCTTAATTCTGTTAACATTAGGACTTGTATGCAGTCTCTACGAACTAGTCCGGCGAATCGAACTTGTCTACTAGGGAACCCGGGCTAGTTCGGTGTTCATCGGCATAAACCCTAGATATTCAAAAACCATCAAGTCTTTGGAGACATAGATCAATGTGCAGGATGTTGATTATGTAGGATATTAGGAGCATATTGAAACCCTAGTGAATGAAAGAAATGACCTGATTAGGGTTAGAGCTAGGGTTTACCAAGAGAGGAATGTTGCTCGAAGCAGAGCGGATCTCGAGTGTGGAGAAGTCCAGGGTGGACTTCTCTTTGAAGCTCCAAGCCCCCCCCCCCCCCTGATGAAACAAAGATTCGGCGATGGGGAATAAAAAATCACCTTTGGAGCTCGAGGAGAGGAGAGAGAGTGTCGAGTTTGGAGTGAGAAGGAAGAAGGTAGACATGGGGAGAATCCAATAGTTAAGTCATGGGAATACCGACTAGCTTGGTCCAACCCGGACTTGTCTAGAATAGCGGATCAAGGAAGGACTAGTCAAGATACCAGACATGTCCGATGTGACTCACAGCCTAGTCCCGATAAAACAGAGAGTTGAGGTAAGATTGACAGGGTGAACATAAGATTTGACTTTTGGATGATGATTAGTACATGATTGTAGAGTATACCTTTGAAGAATATGATAAACAAACACTTAATCATCAAACTATGGCCAAATGCTCAAGATTGATAGGACACTGGACTAGTCTGATTGTGTGCCGGACTTGTCTGATCAGATAGAGAACGTAGGTAAGAATTTCGAAGTTGATTTGAGAAGAGGCATAATGTTTGTCATAATGACATGGTTTTAGAAAATATTCTTGATGAATATGGTTAGTAAGCAGACAACAATCATACTATGACCATAATTCACAAAAAATTAATATTTGAAATAGTTTTAAAGTGAAAATGACATCAGAGATAATTGTTTGCAATCATGGTGGTATTTTGAAGTTCTATACTCCTAGCAATCAGATATGCAACATTTCAAGCCACACGCCGAAGCAGCTTGAAGCCTTGTATACAAATTATGTACCTGACATGATATTATGCCTAGTTGCACACAAGTACAATAAATTACCAAACAAAGGTGATATACCAATTTAATATGACCTAGATGGACCAAGATACAATATAGCCAAAAATAGAATGGTATACCTCCTTCTTCATTTTCTTTGGCCCCCCCTTGGTCATTGCTCTTTGGTTGTTGTACACTTTGAGTCTTGTGATGATGGTTCATGTGGAGATGCACCTAGATTTTACATTTTACCCAATGAATATTTTCTTTACTCGGGTCATGTGGTTGATGTTGATCAAGCACCTCTTTGGATCCACTAGAGGGGGTACACCTACAAAATAGGATTATGCTTTAGTTCTAGGTACCCAAGCTTGCTTGGGTCCTTTGATGTTAGTAATAAGACATTCGGGCACCCGGACACAAGATTTTGGACTCTTGTGGAGTGGCCAATGTACTTGGCATAATCATGGTTAAATTCATCCTTCACAAGAACATATGAGGCATTAAAGTCATGAAACATAATGTTTGGTCCATTTTTAGCTTCTTCATGAAAGGAAGGAACATTTTTAGTGGGTTGTTAATAGGGTAACGCCGTCATTAAGTATCAAACTGTTAATCACGCTTAATACCTGTAGATCGTGTATTATGCTATTAATCGCGCCAGGGCCACATGTCGGGCCACGCAAGTGATGTAACAGCCAGTCCTTAGACTATAAAAGGGTTGCGCAGCACAAGCAAGCTCACATGCTCACAAGCACCACTCATATTCATACATATGACACACAACCCGTGGAGTAGTGTGTTATGCTCAGGCGGCCCGAACCACGTAAAATCCCTCATGTCATCATCTTGTTCGTAATCTCACTCGCGCCCCAACGAATCAAGAACCTCAGCAGGCTAAGATATAGTAGTACCGGGGGAAGTGTCGATCGCACACTTCGACATTTGGCGCGCCTGGTGAACTCCGCCGCAGGATCATCCAATAGCAATGTTGCGCAACCTGCTGGGGGGAATCATCCCAATGTGCAACAGGCAACAGGTGTTGTTGTCCCGGCAGATGTTGCACCACCTCCACCTGCTCAAGCTAACAATGTTGGACAGCAGGATGGGGTCCTGGTGTGTAGGATCAAAGAGCACATGTAAAGCTACCAGGGGGGTGAATGGTAGATTAAAACTTTTTAGTGGAAGCAACGAAAACATGCCTTGGTAGAAAACCAATCTGTTAAAGAAACCATGTGTGCGACTAAACTAAACGTGTTCAACTATGAAAAAACTGGTATAGATTGTAGAGAATCAACTCACGAAGACGTTACAATAAGAATCACGAAAATCCGTCGAGATCGATTTTCCAAGGTTGGATAATTTACTGAAAAAGATTCTGTTGTTTTTGGGCATTCTATGACCAGTTAAGAAAATCTCCAGATTGAACTAGGTTATTAAAGTCCAATCAAGCTGAAATTTTGACATGAATTCTGAAACTTACTAGAGAACATATTGGCAAATTTTCATATTTTTCTATGAAGTGAATCATCAGATACAAATCAAACATGAATTTTATTTAAAGGGCTCTACAGGAAAATCTTGGGATTTTTATGAAGTTTGGGTTGTAGTTCTGGTTAGTGAACATGAAGAGCAAACCCACAAAGTTAGTTTGACAAATTTTAGAGCTTTCTACTGAGAGATATTAAATTTAGAAGCTTGCACAAGTTTCTGTACAAATTGTAAATGAATTTGTCTATTTAAGTGTGCATAGAGAATACCCAGGTGATCAGACTATGTAAATGAAGTCTAATGACCATGAAATTCTTACTGGAGTTCAAGGATCTTAGGGTGAAGTTTCTGGAAATATTTGGTAATTTTCCAAAGAGGAGAACTATAGCAATTAACTCTATAAGCATTTTGCCTATTTGAATTATGGAGCAATTCCTATGGACTTTCATACAAATCCAAGTGCACTAATGGAAATTATTCTTCATGCTGGTTCTAACAATATTTATTTGGGAATTGTTGGACAATTCTACTAGGAGATATGGATTTTTGAAGTGGGAACTAAATCTGGAATTAAATTTCAATTGGAAAAAGGTTTAAATACTGGCTGGGCCCACAGGATTTAAATTGGGCCGATTGGGAGCAAGCCACACGGGGGCCACAGTTTCATCCCGTGTAGCCGCACGCGATCCTCGGCCACAGCTGATCCGGGTGCTGCGTTTCACCTACTGACGGATGGACCACGGTGGCGCCCGACAGCGGCCACACGCCGCAGCCTATTCCAGGGCACGATGGGCCTCCAAACTCGCCGCCCCCACCTAAAACCCGACATAGAAAACGACGGTAAGGTTCCTGACGGCGATTGGCGGCGGGAGATGAGGTCTCAATTGCGGCGGTGGCGGTTAGGGTTTCGGCCAATACGAATTCGCCTCGGCAAGGGCCTAAATAACTCGGTAAATTATCGGAGAGCACCCTGGGATCAAGAGTATGACCAAAATGAACTTCTATTGAGGTGGAAATGGCCGCAAATACAAGTTTGATGGCGACCCGCGGCTTTTCAACCGACAGCCACAAGAACTTCAATTTATATGCGTGTGGTCGATAACTCTTGGGTGTTTTTGGCAAGGAGGTGCGCTGAAATGTATAGAAGCTACATGCTAAGCAAATCAAAGAAAGATGGCATGTGCAAACCGAATTTGGATGAAAAACTGAGGCGTGCAAAAGAACTATGCATCAGTTCTTCGAGGAAAACCCGAGCTACAAGCTATGACAAAATCTGAAACTTTGCAAGCATGAACTATACATGATTGTGAACCTTTTTCCTTAAAGGATCGAAGCTTGATAGTGGCCGTAGCTGTGGTTCCACGGAGCAGCAGAGGCAGCAAGGCACGGGAGTTCACCGGCGGCCCAAAATTTGTCCAATCTGTCGAGGGGGAGGCTCTAACTAGCACCAAAACTACTCAGGGGGCTGCGCAATTAAGCAAGGGAGCTGACAACGTCGAAGACAAAGGCTAAAATTCACCGTGTGTCGACTATTTGGATCCGAGCATAGAAGGGTTGCTGAGCGTTGGTTTCTTGCGCCAGGGATGAAGCACCGATGAAAGACTTGACTTGGGGACTGGGGAGACGATAAGGAGAAGCCTTGGGGTAAGTTGTATGCAGCTGGAGGCGGTCGCTCGCACTGTCGCGCTAGAGCATGCAGCGCTCGCGCTGGCGCGTGCAGCGGCCTCTGCTTTGCGGCTGCACGTGGGTAGAAGCTGACCAGTGGGTCCCACCAGCCACCTCAATGTACAGCTCACTTGTAAATTCAATTTAAAATAGTAAATGAGCTCTAAAAATTGTGAAACTTTGTGGATAAGTCAAGCATGTCATGCTGATACAGACGGTGTGTTTAAATCTTATGTTCAAATAAGTTCGAACAGAATTCAAAATTTAAATTTAAATATGGCTTGAATTTGCTATGCGTCTCAAATAAAATAGCAAATGAAGTTCAAAAATCTTGAAACTTTGCAGAGAGAGTATTTGGAATATTGGGAAACTACACGTGAACTCAAATCTTCATGTTAACTTCATTTGAACATTAGTTAAGGTTTTTTTGAATTCCCTCATTTGGAGTTTGAATAAATTCGTTTTTCTCAATTCCTTTTTAATTCTTTTTATCATTCAAAATTTTTAGTCCAAACTAAAGTTTGCTTTATGGAAATTAGGGCTTTTACATTCCTCCCCCCTTAAAAGAATCTCGTCCCAAGATTACAAATGAAAGAGACGGAAGTAAAAGATTACCGGAGATATGACAATAACATGTATGTATACTTTGTGCGGAGAAAATCTTCACTCTCCCATGTTGCCTCCTCGACGGTGTGGTTACTCCATAGAACTTTATATAGCCACATCGTCTGATTCCTTGTGTCACGAGACTTTTCATCGATAATCCGGATTGGATGCTCGACGTAAGTGAGATCCGGTTTCAATTCTTCCAATTCTTCAATGCAGATGTTGGTAGATGGTTTAAGACATTTCCGTAATTGGGATACGTGGAAAATGTCATGAACACCAGCTAGAGTTGTTGGTAACTCCAATCTGTACGCAACAGGACCACATCTTTCAGTGATAGCTAATGGACCGCTGAATCATGGAGCCAACTTCCCTTTTATTCCAAATCGATGAATTCCTTTCAACGGAGAGACACGGAGATACACGTGGTCTCTGATGCTGAAGCTTAAAGGACGATGCCTTTTAGCCGCATAACTCTTTTGTCGAGACTGAGCGACTTTTAGATTAGCTTGAATAAATTTTACTTGCTCTTCAGCTTCATTTACTAGATCACTTCCATATACCACTCGTTCACCAGATTCGCACCAGTTGAGAGGTGTGCAGCACTTCCGGCTGTAGAGAGCTTCATAGGGTGCCATTTTTGATACTAGATCGATACCCATTGTTGTAAGAGAATTCCGCCAACGGTATATGATCATCCCAATTTTTACCGTGGTGTATGGCACATGCTCTCAACATATCCTCAAGTATCTAATTTACCCTCTCGGTTTGTCCGTCAGTTTGAGGGTGATATGCGGAACTACGAATTAACTTCGTCCCCAATGATGCATGTAGCTGCTCCCAGAATCGATGAACAAACAGTGATCCTCTATCCGATACAATGGTGCGGGGAACTCCATGTAAGCACATAATTCTGGATATGTATAAGTCCGCATATTTCTTCGCACTGTACGCCATATGCACTGTAATAAAATGTGCTGAATTAGTTAACCGGTCAACGATCACCCAAATGGAATCGTTCTTATGAAAGGTGAGAGGCAATCCGACAATGAAATCCATACTCAGATCCTCCCATATACGTGCCGGTATTTTTAGTGGTTGCAGCAGTCCGCTTTTCCTCATGTTGTCAGCTTTCACTCTCCGACATGTGTCACACTCGGACACATACTTTTCTATTTCTCTCTTCATATGTGTCCACCAAAATTTAGTACGGAGATCTTAGTACATTTTATTGCTTCCTGGGTGGATGGAATACTTGGAAGTGAGCCTCATCCAAAACCTTTTTCCGCTATTCTATTTCCTGGGGTACCAATATTCGATTTCTGAACGATGAAGTTCCTTGTTTGTCTTCTCAAAAAAATTTCATTTCTCCACTTTTAAGTCTCCTCTGAATATGAGACATTCCCTTGTCTTTCTTCTGAGCCTCTACAATCTCCTCTCTGATTGTAGGTATGAGAGCAAGGTTATACAAAGCTCCATAAGGAATCACACGTAGACTTGGTTCATCTTCTTCCATAGGACTGATGGTCAAATTATGAACATGAGACTTTCGACTAAGTGCATCGGCAACCACATTGGCCTTGTCGGGATGATAATGAATCTCAAGTTCATAGTCTTTGATTAACACTAACCATCTCTTTTGTCTCATATTTAATTCTTTCTGAGTGAATGTGTACTTCAAATTTTTATGATCTGCATAGAGATGCACTAGATTCCCCATTAAGTAGTGCCTCCACATCTTCAGTGCAAGAACTACTGCTGCCAACTCCAAATCATGTGTCGGATAATTGTGTTCATGGTTTTGGAGTTGTCTTGATCCATATGCAATTACTCTTCCATCTTGCATAAGTACGCAGCCCAATCCGATGCTGGATGCATCACAATAAACATCAAACAATTTCGTTGTATCGGGTTGAGCTAAGATCGGGGCTGTTGTGAGATGCTTCACTAGAGTTTTGAAGGCTTCATCACATGATTCACTCCATACATACTTGCTGCCCTTCTTTAATAAATCTTTCATAGGTTTAGCAATCTTTGAGAAACTTGGAACAAATCTCCGATAATAGCCTGCTGAACCTAAGAAACTACGGACTTCATGTACGGAGGTGGGAGATTGCCATTTCAGCACTTGTACCACTTTACTCAGATCCACAGCTATGTCTTCCGCTGAAATAATATGACCAAGGAATGGAACCTGATTAATCCAGAACTCACATTTACTGAACTTGGCATATAACTTGTGATCACGCAGTCGTTGAAGCACGATCTTGAGATGTTCAGTATGTTCCTCTTCTGACTTGGAGTAGACCAAAATATCCTCAATGAACACCATGACGAACTTGTCTAACTCTGGCATGAATAATGAATTCATCAAGTACATGAAATGCACTGGGGTATTTGTGAGACCAAAAGACAAAACCAAATACTCATAAAGTCCATATCTAGTTGAGAATGCCGTCTTCGGTATATCCTCCGGTTGTATCTTAATCTGATGATAACCAGACCGAAGGTCCATTTTAGAGAATACCTTAGCACCCACTAGTTGATCGAAGAGCAGTTCAATACGTGGTACTGGATACTTGTTCTTGACAGTCATGGCATTAAGCGGACGGTAATCCACGCATAGTCGTAATGTTTTGTCCTTCTTTTTGACAAAGAGAGCCGAGCATCCCCAAGGTAAGGAGCTCAGGCAAATGGAACCTTTACTCAATAAGTCATTCAGCTGCTCCTTTAATTCAGCTAACTCCTTGGGTGCCATTCTATATGGTCGTCGAGAGACAGGTGTAGTTCCCGGTATTAATTCAATCTTGATCTCCACATCTCGGTTGGGCGTCTACCCGGCAGATCATCAGGGAATACATCTGGGACATCACAGACCACTGAAATGTCTTCCAACTTACTTGCTTTGGAATGATACACTGCTGCACTTTCTTGAACTATGTTCTCAAGAATTAAGGTGTGGTGGCCGAGAGTTGAAGAGTTGAGCTCAACGGTGCGAGGACTGATGTTTAGAACAGCTTCGTGGTTGCTTAACCATGACATTCCCAAGATTACATCAATCTTTTGACCTTCAAGGATGATAAGAGTAGTGGTATATATTCTACCACCCAGACATAATGGTGCTCGAGAGATAACATCACTTGCAGTAATATTACCTCCGGGTGAAGATATAAGATAGCGATGTTTGGTGGTAGTGGTTGGAAGCTGGTTCTTGAACACAAAGGGTTGACTTATGAAATTATGTGTAGCACCGGAATCAAAGAGAATCAATATAGGTATATGGTTGAGAGTGAACATTCGCGCTAACACGGGTTCTCCTTCCGGTACACCCTCAATGGTAGTATAGTGGACACTGCCAAGCTTTGATTTCTTTTGCTGCTGATTGGGAAACTGACTTGAAAGTTGAGGTGATGACTGGCTGCAGATTTGATTTCTCTCTGCACAATATCTAGTAAAGTGACCCATAAGACCACAAGTGAAGCACGGATATTTAGTTGGTTCAGCGCTGACTTGTGGCTGAAAACTGGGTATCTCTGGCTGCGGTGGAGATGGATAAGAATTTATGTGCTGCTGCTGCGGGGGTGATTCAAAACATGATGCAAGCAGCGGACAACATTGATACGATTGTCGAACAGATGACTGCCATTCTTGACCGGATGGCGAACGATATACCAAACGATATTTCTGAGCAACAACACTAGTGTTGTCATGCGGAATACTCCACTTTCTCTTCCCTGCCTGAAGACAAAGATCTTCCTTTTCTTGTAGGATAGCGGCATTGATTAATTCGATGTACTTGCCGTGATTGAACAACGCCAACCTAGATCGAAGTTTGACTCTTAGCCCTCTGAAGAAATGATCACATCTCAACTTTTCTGTATTCACATAGTCGGGCGCATATTGTGCCAAATGGTTGAACTCCTTAAAATACTCATGGACACGCATGTCCCCTTGCTTGAGTTCAACGAGTTCCTCATACTTGGTGTTTATAATCCCTATCAGAATATGACGAGCATGGAAAGCCACACGGAACTCATTTCATGCTATTTGATGACCTTCAAGGCGAATTGCACTATATTCTGCCCACCAAGCTCCGGCTGCTCCATGGAGTTGTTGAGCAGCGAACAATGTCTTCTGATAATCATCGCAGGGAAACACACCAAATTTGGATTCCATTACACAAAATGATCTGATTATAATGGTTCAGTTGCTTCCATGAAGATTGGCGGTTGCATTGCCAAGAAATCCAAGTAACTGTTTCGAGGTGGAATAACTTGATGTGTTTGATGAATTAGGCCATGCTGCACCAAAGATTGAAGTAACCTAGTGTTCTATTGGTGCGACTCGAACATTTTTGACATGACATCCACAATAACGTTGATGTTGGTGCCTGCGGTGGATTCAAATCAACACTGTCTCGACGAGAACTTCCGACCTTACTTGATGAGCGAGTACGAACCATACTGTACAAATGAATTTGGGATGAGTCAAAGCTCGATCTCAGCAATAAGTGAAGATAAGGAAAACATGAACATGTCAAGAACTTTGTGAAAGTATAACAATATTCAAGTTCACGTAAATTTTTAAACATATGGTTCAATGATGAACTGTTCTGCCAGAAATGACCAGTCTGGGGAAATTTGAGAATTTCATCCAGTTAGAGGAAAAATCCTGCCTTGAGGTGAACAACAAAGTTGTAGTTGACTTCCTGGCCTTTCCGGAATGTATTTAATTGCTTCAATGACCGTTATGGTTAATGAGATATGAATTTCCAAAGTTGACAATGTTCCCAGATTTTTTTTGAGACATTTTGACAGCACCTTCTTTGTATATGGCTGTTTTGTCCACAGTTTTTCATATACAAAATATCCATGTTTGGCAAAACTGTAAATTACAACATTGTCACATATCTCATATAGTTTCCATAAATATATCATATGCCCTCATTCGATGTTTCTACTGAGAGTTATGATCAGGTGAGAAGTACAGAAACTGTTCCAGTCTCTGTCCAGTTTTGACAGGTTTTGGAATTTTCAAATTTTAGCTATGATCCAGGGGAATTCTGCTCTGGTCATGAACAGAAATTATTTAGAAGACTCACATACATTTCCAACCATGTATGGAACACCTTCGTGGGATGAGTCTAACAGGAGATATGACTTTTCAAACTGAAGCTAAGTTTCTGCCAGAATAACACAAGGAAGAACTGAGGTTTACAGTTTTGGTTCAAATTTCATAATTATGATTTCAAGATAGAAATCTGCTATGCATATTAACATGACACTGGTGTTGCGAGACCTTCGGCACGAATTTTAACCGTCGATGTGCCGATGTAATACGAATGCAATGCCGGTACTATGTCCTCACCAAATGAAAATTCTAAGCTGGTATTCCGGCATACGTCTCAACGGTGGCGCTAATGATGTTCGCTCGCAAACGTTTCCTACTCGAGCTACGAATAACGCGGTTAGTGTACCTGCTACTACACACAAACGATAAATCAAACGTATGGTACCGTACGGCACAGCCCGCACGGGCGATCAATTCACAATACTATATATGAAAGTAAAAACATTCGTCCCATATCATTCCATACGGGCCGCCCCGAGCCAAGCCACGTCTCAAGGTACATGACCGGCATTTCTACCACCCGATGGGGTCCTACGTCTTTGCATAGTGCTGCACCAGTAGGCAGCGCATCGGGTTATGTCCCACCCGACGGGGGCTCCCACTAACTTCGAAGCACGCTGGGGTACCGTGTGTCATATGTTCTCAGAAACATGGAAAGTTTCAGAGACTCATATTGACATTTCCGTGCCAAGCCACGAAAATTACCACATGCTACCTCTCGCATGGTGAGCTTACCGCAATTGATCCACTTGCGGTGGCGTATATTACCTCTTACCTGACGTTGGAGCATCGTTACAAAATATAATAACACATATGTTAGCTTTGCCACCTTAAGTAACTAATACTATAATAGACCTTATGTGGGCATAATAACTAATCCTCACTCGATTACTTTGTAGTTTTCAAAAATAGGCGCTTTTCAAGCGTGCTATTCCCAATACGGCTCTGATACCATGTCGTGGGGACCGGGGTCCACACGTTCCAGGAGTCGCATTGGGTGGTGTCGTGCGATGCGGCACCCAACAGCACACAAGAAAATCCATACAAAATAACCAACACAAATATTTTATTTCACAAGATTATTCTCTTTTACAACATAATATACAATGCAGCAGAATGTTTTTATACTCACACTCTCAACTAACTATGCACAAGAGAAGCCGTCCATGCCGTCGGACGTTTGTCACTAGCAACACGAAGAAGAGAGCAGAGGCAAGGTTTTCGTTAGAGATACCTCTCGATAAGCTTGAGGTCTCACGGACAACCAAAACTTAAGCATAAGCCAATAATACCTGCAAAAATCACAATATAGCAACCGTGAGCACAAGGCTCAGCAAGACTTAACCGTCTCACCTAAAACATGAAACCCTACATGCTGGAAACTTTAAAGACTCGGAAGCTTAATTTGCAGGAATGGACTCGCCGAAAGTAAATCCTTAGTGGTCAGTTTTAAAGTAGCATTCGTGATCCATGGGCATAGCATCATTGTGAATTCCACAATCAAACAAGAAACGCTTCACCCACGATGATACTTGCTTAAGGTTGCATAAGCCTTATCCAAGTTAAATGTTTGGGGATTCGAAATTTGATTATGCTACCTCTATAGCAGCCAAGATTTCAATCCAAAGAATTATTCATAGTAGCATATTCATAATATTTCCATTTCTCTTTCTTACTACGTCAAGACTAAGTGTCCAAGTATGCTCAAATAACTGCGAGCGACGGTGATTCCAACCAGTAGACACCCGGGCTGCATGACATGTACGCCCATACTCGGAGTTGCAATGGCACACTCACTGATGTCGCACGCAGCCACCTTTCTCAAGACTAACCCATATCAAAACAGTTCAATCGACCCGAATAGTGAGCGCCCTCAAGGTACACCTCTGCTGTGAGATGTTCATGAGCGAGTTACCTCCCACTGTACTAACAGCCGACAGCTTAAGCCGATTGAAAAGGTTCCATCATAGGATTCTCAAGGTACATCGGTTTCTTGGGTCCCATATAGCCAGTATGCACCCGGTACAGTTCAAACTTGTCCAACAGGGCTAGGCACGAGACGGGCCTTAATCGACATAGGCAGGACTACGCAACCAGGGCCATGTCCTGCTTCTTCCTATGCTCCTGCCCGGTCTCCAATTTATTAAAGGGAATCATCACAATTAAACTCAAAATTCCAATCCAGTGTAAACCAAGTGCTAGTCTCGCGAGAAGGTTCCAACCTCTCGACTTCTACCATTTCATCCAACTAGACATTAAGCATAGGATATCGAAATGTGGAGTATTAATCTACCCAAACCACTCTTTGGATTATTCTGGTCATGCAAGTGGGTTTCATTGCACAAGACCTAATGCACAACACATCTCATCCATATAGTGTGTTTAAATGAAAACTTTGCAAGATTTTTTAAATGCAAACCGGGGCTTTCCTTTCGGTTGAAAAAAAAGTCAGCGACGATCAGTTAGAAGCCTTTGTTGAGAATTCATGCCACAGCAGATTCAATAGAGAATTCCACTCCTCCAGGTTGTGCTTCTCGTTGGCCACCTTCGTCGCGAACACTATCGAAATGATATGCAATTAAGATTGCAATTTATTAATATAACAACTGAGGTTGATTATAACTCAAGAAGGAGTAATACTAGCTAGGACTGGAAGTTATGTTGCTGGATTTGCACAGCAACAGAGAGGAAACAAGATGAACTTAGGAAATGGAAATATGAAGTGAAATAGATATTGTAGAAAAGATCTTATTAACATTGATCAGATATGTAATGATTTAAATTGGCTTTGGGATTTTTACAGTGGACACTAAGTGCTATGAGTAAGATCTGGACCAAAAATTGGAGATGTTCATGGAAGCTGGTTGTCTCTAAAATTCAAACAAGTAAAAGCATTCTCTGAATTTTGGTTGTAATTCTGGAGGTCTATCATGGCTACCAGTGGTTGTACCAAACAGAGGGGGTCTCACTAGTTCTAGGAAAATTTGTTTTTACAATTTTCTAAGCTTCCTACAGGGAAAAATCGATTTTTCAAGGTTGGATAATTTACTGAAAAGGATTCTGTTGTTTTTGGCATTCTATGACCAGTTAGGAAAATCTCAAGATTGAACTAGGTTATTAAATTCATATAAATCTGAAATTTTTATAGGAATTCCAAAACTTACTAAAAAACATTTTGGCGAAATTTCATATTTTTCTATGAAGTGAATCATCAGACAAAAATCAAACATGAATTTTCTTTAAAGGGCTCTACAGGAACATCTTGGGATTTTCATGAAGTTTGGGTTGTAGTTATGGTTAGTGCAGATGAGGAGCAAACCCACAAAGATAGTTTGAAAAATATTAGAGCTTTCTACTGAGAGATATTAAATTTAGAAGCTTGCACAAGTTTCTGTACAAATTCTAAATGAATTTGGCTATTTTTGTGTGCATAGATAATACCCAGGTGATCAGACTATATAATGAAGTCTAATGACCATGAAATATAAACTGGAGTTCAAGGATATTATGATGAAGGTTCTGGAAAAATTTGGTAATTTTCCAAAGAGCAGAACTATTGGAATTAATTCTATAAGCATTTTGCTTATTTGAATTATGGAGAAATTCCTATGGACTTTCATACAAATACAAGTGCACTACTGGAAATTATTCTTCATTATGGTTCTAACAATATTTATTTGGGAATTTTTGGACAATTCTACTAGGATATATGGATTTTTGAAGTGGGAACTAAATCTGGAATTAAATTTCAATTGGAAAAGGTTTGAATACTGGCTGGGCCCACAGGATTTAAATTGGGCCAATCGGGAGTGAGCCACACGGGTGCCAAGTTTTCATCCCGTGTAGCCGCACACGATCCTCGGCCACAGCTGATCCGGGCGCCGTTTCACTGACTGACGGACGGGCGCCACAAGGGTTGTCTTCCACCTCGCGACAGCAGCGCCAGGGGCAACCGCGGTGGCACCCGACGGCGGCCACACACCGCAGCCCGTTCCAAGGCACGGTGGCCCTCCAAACTCGCCGCCCCCACCAAAAACCTGTCATAGAAAACGACGGTAAGGTTCCTGACGACGATTGGCAGCCGGAGATGAGGTCTCGGCGGCGGCGGCAGCGGTTAGGGTTTCGGCCAATACAAATTCGCCTCGGCAAGGGCCTAAATCACTTGGTAAATGATCGAAGAGCACCCTGGGATCAAGAGGATGACCAATATGAACTTCTATTGAGGTGGAAATGGCCGCAAATACAAGTTACACGGCGACCCGCGGCTTTTCAACCGACGGCCACAAGAACTTCAATTTCTATGCGTGTGGTCAATAAATCTTGGGCATTTTTGGCAAGGAGGTGCGCTAAAATGTATAGAAGCTACTTGCTAAGAAAATCAAAGAAAGATGGCACGTGCAAACCGAATTTGGATGAAGAACTGAGACGTGCAAAAGAACTAAGTGTCGGTTCTTTGAGGAAAACCCGAGCTACAAGCAATGAAAAAAGATGAAACTTTCTGAGCATGAACTAGACATGATTGCGAATCTTTTCCCTTAAAGGATCTAAGCTTGATAGTGGCCATAGCTGTGGTTCCACGGAGTAGCAGAGGCGGCAAGGCACGGGAGTTCACCGGCGGCTCGAAATTTGTACAATCCGTCGAGGGGGAGGCTCTACCTAGCCCCAAAACTACTCAGGGGGCTGCGCAATCAAGCAAGGGAGCTGACAACGTCAAAGACAAAGGCTAAAATGCACCGTGCATCGACGATTTGGATCCGAGCATAGAAGGGGCGCTGAGCATCGGTTTCTTGCGCCAGGGATGAAGCACCGATGAAAGACTCGACTTGGGGACTGGGGAGACGATAAGGATGAGCCTTGGGGTGGGTTGTATGAAGCTGGAGGCTGTCGCTCGCGCCGTCGCGCTGGAGCATGCAGCACGCGCGGCGGCCTCTGCTTTGCGGCTGCACGTGGGTAGAAGCTGACCAGTGGGTCCCACCAGCCACCTCAATGTAGAGCTCACTTGTAAATTCAATTTAAAATTGTAAATGAGCTCTAGAAATTGTGAAACTTTGTGGATAAGTCAAGCAAGTCATGCTGATCCAGATGGTGTGTTCAAATCTTATGTTCAAACGAGTTTGAACAGAATTCAAAATTTGAATTTAAATATGGCTTGAATTTGGTATGCGTCTCAAATAAAATAGCAAATGAAGTTCAAAAATCTTGAAACTTTGCAGAGAGAGCATTTGGAATATTGGGAAACCATGGGTGAACTTAAATCTTCATGTTAACTTCATTTGAACATTAGTTAAATTTATTTTTTTTAATTCCCTCATTTGGAGTTTGAATAATTTTTTTCTCAATTCCTTTTTAATTCTTTTTATCATTCAAAATTTTTAGTCCAAACTGAAGTTTTCTTTATGGAAATTAGGCTTTTATAGCTGCTGTGGGGGTGCACGAGGTATCATCCTCAGTTGCTGCTGCTGCTGCTGCTGTTGTGGCAGGGGTGGTCGGAAGCTGGGTGCGTTGAACGGGCGGCCACGGAACATTGGTGGTCGCGCCGGTGGCTGCCACCTTTGACCGGACGGTGATCGGTACAACATACGGTACTTTTGTGGAGCTCCGCCACTGCTGCCCTGCGGGGCACTCCATTTCTTCTCTGTCACCAGCTTGCATGTTGCATCCTCTTGTACAATCGCTGCATTGAAAAATTCATTTAATGTGCCGCAATTGAACAAAGCAAGCCTGTCTTTCATTTTAGCATTTAAACCTCGATAGAAGCAGTTCCATTTCTTTTGTTCAGTGTTCACATGATCCGGCGCGTACTGTGCCAAATGGTTGAAAGCCTTGGAGTACTCAAGAGCACTCCCCTCGCCTTGCTTGAGTTCAAGAAATTCTTGAAGCTTTCTTTTCATAATCCCGAGAGGTATGTGATAGGCGTGGAACGCCTCCCGGAATTCAGTCCATGTCACGGTGTGACCAGCCGGCAGAGAGGCGATAGTTCGCCCACCATGCGCCAGCGGAGCTGTGAAGTTGCTGCACCGTGAAGAGTGCCTTCTACTGTTCGGTGCATTGGAGCAACCAAAACTTTACTTCGGTTGTGCGGAGCCAGTTGTCCGCCTCAAGAGGTTTATCGGCCTCTGTGAAGACCGGTGGATGAGTTGCCAAAAAATCCGAGTAGATGCTGTGTTGAGGCTGATAATTGCCTCTGTCTGGACACCCCCGCTGATGGGACGTATTCTGCACGAGGGTTCACAGCAGCTCGGTCTGCTCGTCACGCGAACCCACCATTGCTGCAATCACATCCGCCAACATAAGCGGAGCAGGAGGTGGCGGTGGCGGTGTCGGCTGTCGCTAATCCCTGGTTCTCTGTTTTCAGGAGTCATCACCTCCCTGGCTCGAGCCACCGACCTCTACCGTGTTACGGGTGTGCATCATTCTGCAGTCATAACCATGAATTCAACATGAGACTTGATATTATAAGATCACTCAAGGATAAAAACAATAGTGTGTGTATTAATAACCAAACTTGCATAACGGTAACATATATTGATAAAGTATAGACTTTATACAAAATACATCATCCCTGGACCAATGTTACAATAGCGAGTTCCAAAATAATAAACTCCATGGATCAAAGTTCATTTCAACTATTGTGGGTCGCGACGGGACGTTATGCGCATTAGCGTGTGAATATGCTCTCTTATCTTCAATATGATACAAACATGGTCATAAAAAAAAAGGTTCAAGTGGATCAAACCCTCAGTTCCACTGGTAAATGGTTGAGTATCGACACCTGGTCTGTTATGACACTTCTCAAAGTGAAATCGAGGACCAGATTCATAACAAGACCAAATTATGCCAAGCCGATGTAGTTTCTGTTCAAACCTGACCAGCTTGTACTTAAACACAAATTTAACCTAGTAAATGGCAGAATCAGATCTTGAGGTGAACTACAAAGTTTAAGAACGCTTCAAGAAATTTCCAAAAAGTATTGTTTTGCCTCCAGATAATTTTGGTTGAGGAGATATGGCATTGTAAACTTTCCATCCATGTATAATACGCCTTTATTGGAGTTTTCTACTGGGAGATACGGTTTCTCAAAGTCAGATCTTTTTTCTGGCACAAAATATAACACTCTGTTTTTGAATCTGTGACTTCAAAACCTACTCCAATTTTGAAGACATAGTTCAAACTTAGAGCTCAATAGCTAATATAAGTATTTTTACATATTATCAGTTCCAGTTTACAGCAAAGTGGTTAATGCATCGATGGGATACATGTCGGTACTACGTGCCTCACAAAAGTGAAAATTCTAAGCCGGTATTCCGGCATACGTCTCAATGGTGGCCTTAATGAAGTTCACTCGCAAACGATTTATAAGTGCAATATGATCACGTGGTCAGTGTACCTGCATAAGACACAGAATTTACAAGACACTCATTATGGTGTCGTACGGCACAGCCCCCATGGGCGATCATTTCAGGCAGTCACAATAATATATATGAAATTAAGACATCCGTCCCGTATCATTCCATACGGGTCGCCCCGAGCTGATCAAGGCTTCGTCCTTATTTTCAGTTTTAGCAGCAGATTAAGGCCTCAAGAATCTGAAATTTAGTGAGCAATCTATTCTACAGAAATACAAGTATCAATACATAATATTACATAAACATTCAACAATATTCCAACTACAATAATTAACTACGTCACGACTCAGGGAACAAGCGGTACTCAATAACCGCGAGGGACGGCAACTCGAATCGATATACACCTACAGAGATACCCAAATAGCACGACACATACACTCACACACGGAGCTGCGAAGGAACAACCAACTGATGTTGTATGCAGCAACCTTTCACCCGCTACCTAGACGCCAAACCAGTCTCACCGCTATGAGCAGGAGGCCCCCACACGGAGTACGACGTACCCGCTGGCAGGTTTGCACCTTGCTACTCTCAACCCGCACCTATAAGGCGGTGGGGTATGCCTCGACGATAAGATGGACAAGTTACATCGGTTTACTATGTCCCATATATCCAGTATGCCTTCGGTACATTCAAACTTGCTCGAGGGCCGCACAGGGATTGGTCCTTGAACGACACAGACACAAATATAGCTCAAAGGCCCCTATGTCCTGCTTCTCATACTCCATGCCTGGTGTCATATTTAACCAAATGGTGAATCTCTCACTCGACCAATCCCATGTGAACCCAAATCCTAAACGTGCAAGTAGATTCCAACTACTCGACTTCTACCAAAGCAACTATAGTATTAAGCATAGCAGGGACACATCGAGGACTTAAACATCTACGCTTTTCTAATGGGTTATATCGAAGTATTGCAACGACACTTCCCCCGGTCCTACTAAAGTGTAGTCCGCAGAGGTTCGTATTCGGATGGGGCGCGTAAGATCAGGAACAAGATGATGACAAAGAGTTTTTATGTGGTTCGGGCCGCCTGAGCGTAAAACCCTAGTCCACGACGTGGTTGTTGATTGAGTATGTGTGAATATGGCGAGTGTTTGAGGATGCTAGTGTGCGTGTGAGCTTGGTTGTCTTCTACCGTGCGATGCAACCCTTTTATATGCTAATGGCTGGCCGTTACAGTATATACCTGGCCCGACAGGTGGCCCCGGCTGTAATTAACCACCTATACACGATCTACATGAATAATATGTGATTCACAGTGTGATAACGCGCCTTAATGGCGGCATTACCTGTCTTGATGGTCCTCTGATCGTGTGTCATTAATACTGAATTAATAGCACGTTAATCAGGTCTTGTAATGGCAGTTTAATAGCCTCTTGAATGTTCGTGCCGTTAGAGATCCTGTAGTCGTTGCAGGCTTAGGTCTGGATGTCCAACACGTGGCAGCTCTAGAGCTTCCCTTTGTGGGGAGGTAGGTCCGGAGCCACATGACGTGTGGCAGAACCGGAGCTTCCCTCTACTAGGGGTTAGGTTCGGGGTTGGTGGACACGTGGTGGTACCAGAGCTTCCCTATGAAGGGAGGTAGTCCGGTCCCGCAGGACACGTGGTAACACCAGAGCTACCCAAACAAGGGATGCGTGCCCAATGATGTTAGACGTGTGTTTCCTTCAGAAGTCTTCAACTCGGACATAGGAACTCGTTGGTTTTAAGTGTGGTATCAGGGGGTACCTGGTATCCAGGGTACCGACAGTGGCCCCCGGGCTTACCCCTGGGAGAAACCCTCTGGGTGAAGTTATACTACCAGAGGTGGGGACATCTATGATTCCCACGCTTCGACTTTGAAGTCTTATTCCGAGCAGTTAAGGCGACGATAAAGAGTTATGCCATCGCCATGTGGACCTTTTTGACACGGCGCGTGGGATCCTGGCGTGCTGATGTCACACAATTGAAGGTTGCCAGTTCCCAATACAAAATTCGTATCGGTTCCCAACCTAATCTTTGTAGCCCTATAAGGCGGCCGTCCTCGGGCTTCCAACTTCACATCATGACAACAGTTCACCTGGTGTAACTTTTTAAGCAAAGTGGACTCGGGCCCCCTTGTTATTGACGAGGTCAACTGCGATTCGGGTCCGGAGGTAGTTTTCGTCCAAGCGTTGCGGAGGCTTAGTAAAGGGGGAAGTCCGCAGAAGGTGAGACCTCTTTACGCCTTCATCTGACATTGCGCTTAGAGCTCTCTTCCCTTGGAACCTTTCTTCCTCCTCTGCTCCACTTTGCGTGGATGGAGTTGGGACTTCATCGGAGCCAGATCAAGAAAAATGAAGACTTGTCAAAGGTCTACACCTACATGGGGTGGTCAAGGGACTCCAACAACCTGATCTGCGTCAGCAAGTTCCCTTTCAAGAAGGAGAACCCTAGCGAGATCACCTACTTCCTGTCATATGCCAAGGTGGGGCTCATCCCACCATTCTCAAGCTTCCCGTTGATCCTGGGGGACTTCTACGGCCTACAGATTCATCACCTCGGCCCCCACTCCTTCTTATTAGCGGAGACTGTTGTCATATTTTGTGAGATGTGGGTGGGTGTACTGCCCTGTGTCGAGCTTTTCCAGACCTTCTTCACAGTCCAAACAACTGGGAAGAGCATCGAGTACCTTGGCTTCTACTACTTCATGAAGCACAGGAACTCGCCACTCAAGTACTTGAAGACCTTCCCTTCTGAGAAGTTGGACAACTGGAAGAAAGACTGAGTGGCCATCACGGTGGATCGCCGTGATGTGCTGGAGTTGCCTGATAGCCTTCCGACCAATGACACGATGCTTGGGAGGTGGCACAGACGCTATCATATGAGTACAACCTGACCTTGACAAGGATCCGGGAGTGCGTCGAAGGAGGAGTGACTCCTCTGATGGTCATCGCCATCTTCCTGACTAACTAGTGGGCCCCGCTGAAGAGGAGGGAGTGGCCTGCCTGGGCGTTCCGTGGAGAGCGTGATAATAACCGGATTGAGACTGGCTTGCGGTCCAATCTGAATGAATGAGCTTTGAAGCTTCATCTCCAAAAGTTGCAGCACAGAGTCATTCACCCCGATGATCTAACTCCTCCAGCAGATTTCCTGCCCTTAAACATGGTTCCAAAGATGAGGAGGGAGCTGCAGAAGAAGATGCCAGATCTTGATGATCTGGGCCTCGTTGACAAGCGTTGGAGTGCTCCTCCAGCTGGGATTGTTATCCCGGGGGCTCCTTGCTCCCATGAAAGCTCCAGACTTGTGCCAATCAGTGGCAAAGGCAAAGGTCCCGCACCTTCCCCTCCAAAGAAGTCTTCCTCCGGCCGAGGCAAGGAGAAGGCTCCCGTCGAAGTTTCGAGTCGCATGCAAAAGCTGACGAGAAGCAATGGTAGCAGAGTGAGGGAAGCTCTTACAGAAGTGAACCCTCAACCTCAGCTTAAGTCCATGGTGATTGTGCCTCCAGCTCCAGCTAGTTCTTCGGCTCTAGTGCCAGCAGAGGGCGCTCGCACAGGCAAGTCAACTCCCCCCCCCCCCGTCCCGGTGCTAGCTGGTGGCTCTAGGTCCAGAGTGCAACCTCTGATGAAGGAGGTCCCAAATGTAGCAGCATCTGTGGGCGCCTCAACTCTGGGTTCGGTTCCAGGAGCGTTCGCCACACTGACGATAGCGGGCTCTAGCTCCCAGCACCTGAAGAAGAGGATTTGTGCCGATCGGAGCAGCAACACTCCCAGGTAAGGATCGACTCTTTAGTTTTCATTTTGATTTTGATTTTGTTCCTTGCTTTGTCTTG
This sequence comes from Tuctoria greenei, assembly GCA_036927565.1. Classification (NCBI taxonomy): domain Eukaryota; kingdom Viridiplantae; phylum Streptophyta; class Magnoliopsida; order Poales; family Poaceae; genus Tuctoria; species Tuctoria greenei. The sequence continues at coordinate 126,610,354 of JAYESD010000006.1, forward strand.
AATTCTCTTTTTTCTGTTTCCATAATGTCGAGAACAAGCACAGCGGCTCCGGTGCCTATCGCGGCTCCGGAAGCTGCATCGGTTGAAGCTCCTGCACTGGCTCCTCCCTTTCCCCCAGCGGTAGTGGCAGATGACATGATAGCTCTGGCGCTAGCTGTCGTGGAGACAAGTCCAGAGCCAGCAACCAAAGGCCCCGTGGTAGCGCCGAACCACATGGAGGAAGAGTTTGCATAAGCTTCGGCAATTTTGAATCTGCCGTGGAAGCTCCGGGATCGGTGCCGGAAGCGGGTGAAGCTCCGGCCAATGCTTCAGTGCCAGCTCTGAAAGTGGAAGCTCCAAAGGTGGTTATATATGAGCTGGTGCAACCCAAAGATCTGGCTGCGGGTCCATCATATTCTGAGCTGATGATTGAAGATCTGGGTGAGGGACCCTCTTCGTCAGCTCCGGAGGTGGAAGCTCCTACGGCGGGACCTTCTTCTACAGTGGTGAATATTGACAACCTCCTGGAGTTTGGCCCCGGCGATGTGGAGCTGTTGTATAACATGCTCACGCCATGGGATCCGATATTTGTTTTGGAAGACCCATTGGAGCCCACTGAGGAACTTCAGGCGGGCTCGGAGCTGATACCCCTAGCATTGTCTATCGACAATGCTTGCTCATGTCTCCACCAGGTCCAGCTCGCCTTCGACCACGAAAGCAAGACTCTCAAATATGAGCGCAACACTCTAAGGCATTGGCGCAATACACTTCATTTTGAGAAAAAGCTGGCGCAGTCCCGACTAGCTAACCAGAAGGAGTGGGTGGCCAAGGAGAAGGCCCGGATGGCGTGGTTGGACCGCATGCTCAATGAAAGAGAGGCCATGATTAAGGCCCTCGATGATAAGACTCAGGAGATATTTGAGCACGCTAAGGAGGTCAATGAGATGGCCAACGACCATTCGGACAACCTCAATGAGCTGAATGAGCATCTACTCAAGCGTCGGGAAGCCCTCGATCAAAAGGAATATAAGGTCTTGGAGGAAGAGGAAGACCTCGTGAAGGAGGAGGAGGAGGAGCTTACCCAGAGGCTGTCGATGGGAGAGCGAAGCTTGGCTGATCGCGCTGCACAGTTTGACAAGTGGTGCGATTAAGAGAAGGAGCGGATATGGCAGGTGGGGGTAAAAGTCTCCAAAATAGAGACTAATATCTCCACTAGGGAGGATAAGGTGAAGTATAGGGAGATGTACTTGGTAGAGCGAGGAACTGTATTCACCTCCGAGAGAAAGAGCTCAGCGACCAAGAGAAGTGGATGGCTGAAAGTATCTAGTAGCACGCTAAGGAGTTCGAGCACTTTTCCAAGGAAGGTTCTGCAAAACTTTCGGCTGCTAGAAAGTCACTGGAGGAGCTCAGGCGCCTCAGAGCAACTGAGTCCCAGAAAGTCTGGGATTTTTTGGGGCAAGCTAATGAGGCTCTGGTGCTGTTTGGTTTTAGCGCGGTACGTCCGGCTGACCTGGAGACGGAGATGGACAAGGCTCTTGTGGCATTGACTTCTACCGGCAAGAAGCTTGAAGACGTGGGTGGCGTGGTCATCAACGAACTGGAGACGGGAGGAAGGACCCTAGCCAAGAACATTGCCGAATATGTGTTGGCATGTTTCAAGAGCCAGGACCCCCATATGTGCTTAGCTCCGGTGTTTGAAGGACCCGTTGTCAAGGAGGAAGAAACTGCCAGGGCTAGATTTCAAGAAGGTGCACAAACAATTGCCTCATTCTTTAATAGGAACTCCAGTAGTTAGGACTTTTCCTTTTTTTTTCCCTTCATATTTTACTCCTCATTTTGAATGAATGAAATCTGAAATCCTTACATATTCCATTTTTTGTGTCTTCAGTGCATTGCATTTTATATTGTTGGCCCCCTGGTAGATGTGTTTAGGGTGTGTTTGGTTCAGTTGTGGATTCCTGAAAAGCTGCTATGAGCTGTCAGCTGTGGAAAAGCTGCTGTGAGCTGTCAGCTGTGAGGAAGCTGAAATCTGTTTGGTTGTAAACAGCTGTCAGCTGTGGATTTTGTATGAAATATGAGTTATACCACTATAGATTCATAATTTTGTATAGATAAATAATATAAATATAAAATTGATGTAAAATAAATATTACTAATTCTGTATGGATGACACGAAAACTAAAATTAAAGGTTGTATGGTTTAGATGATATGTGTCATATACAAGTATAGTACTATTTACCACAAACTAACCAAAGCAGTAGCTATATTGTCACGAATGTTGTTCATCGTAGTCTCATTTTGCTCATCAAGAAAGTCATCATCTTGCGAGTTTGACACTTGTTGTATCTCTTCAGGCATATAATCTTCATGTTCATCACACCTCTCAAACTCCTTATCCGTTAATGCACTATCCCGAATAAAATTGTGCAACGCCATGCAAGCAATAATCACATGCTTTTGTGTACGAAGTGGAAAACTAGGCATCGCCTTCAATATGCGCCACTTTTGCTTGAGGACCCCGAATGCACGTTCAATGACATTGCGAAGAGAGGAATGTAAAAAATTAAAGATCTCATACTTCCCTTGTGGAGCACGTTGACTACGAATACGAAATTCAGGTAGATGGTATGTACTTCCTTTAAAAGGAGCAAGGTATCCCGTTCGATTAGGATAACCGGAATCGACAAGATAATATTTACCTACAAAAATAAAATAAAATTAATTCAATTCAAGTGTTATAGTAGAACAGAACTACTATTTGTAAGATGACCAATATATTACCTGGAGGGGGTTTAGGGAATTGATGACCAAAATTTGTTAATGCATGATTCAGAATTCTTGTATCATGTGCAGATCCTGGCCAACCAGCAACCACAAAGATGAACCGCATATCAAAGTCACGTATTGCAAGCACATTTTGAGAGGTGTACCCGTGTCGACATGTGTGGTTTACCACATCCTCTTTAGGCACTGAAACTGGAATATGTGATCCATCTATAGCACCAATAGCATCCTTAAAATGCGGCCAGAAATGATTTTCCTTCACTTTGTGATGCTCTGTGCTAAAAGTAGGATTTCGCGGTCTGATGTTATCTTTTGCTAATTTTCTCAAACATAGCAACACTTCCTTAAACTTCATGTGCACAGTCCATAAAGATCTAACAAACCGATTTTCAGCTTGAGAGAATGATTGAGGGCCTCCAACAATCCATAAGAACATGGCTAACGACTCCATAGATGTAACATTACTTGTTGACTTCAAATCATAGTTAGATACGAGCAGATCGGGAAGCGACATAAAGACCTCTAGAGTCATCCTAAACATCTTGTAAAAATATCTCGGACTTGCAAAGCACTCCATGACCCATTCAATTCCAGATTGTTGAGGATCTCTGTATTTACCTCTTTTCAAGTACCTTTCAGAATACATGTTCCCTAGATGACCAATGGTGGCAGCTTGTTTTGATAACTCTGCAAGAAGGAGTAGACCCTTGTGCCCCTGTTTTGCAACATCATCCATGTCTGCACAATATAAGATACAAAACATAAATACAATACAGGATCATTATAATTTACATATTCATCAATAGTCAAATACAATAGAGGTACAATAATAAAAAATAAACAAAACACAATGACACAATAATAGTTTACATATTCATCAATAATCCAAAATAGGAGATCACAACAGTGAAATCTCATGTTCCAAACACCATTAAAAAACTAGTTCCAAACACAATAAACAATTGACTGAAACACAATAAAAAAACTAGTTCGAAACATGAAAAGATACAATAAAATTCATTGCTTCGTCTTCAACTCATGTTCCCTCTCCAACCTGTCAGGTCTTGCTTCATTTGTTTCAAACAAGCTGAGAATCTCTCTAATTTCAGGTTTCATAATTAAGAAGGTGGCTGTATGCATAAGTGCAGTTTTTTCTTTCACTCCACATTCTTTCACCATCTTCATTGCTTCCGCAATGCTAGGAACTTGGCTACAAGTTGGAGCAGATGAAGCTTCAACACGTGTGGTTATCTTGTCAACTCCTTCTTCTATCTTGCTACAAGTTTGCTTATACAAGCGTAAAAATGGGCTTTTCTCTTCCTTGTCATCCGCAACAGTCCCGGACGAAGCTTTACGTTTTTTACTTATTGATTTTTGCAAACTTGGCAGTTTAGGATTGGAAGGACTGACTTCCACTTCATTCACTTCATCATCACTTGAATCAGACAATTCTGCAGCAATAGATGCAGTTGCCCCGCTAACATGAGCACTTCCAAACATTATGTGTAGGGAGTCTAGATTAGGCGGTCCACATTTTCTGAACTGCACATGCTTGCATTTTCTTCCATTTGCGGGATCATGACATCTCTAAAAAAAATATAAGATGTTACATACACAATACTGCAAATGTACAATTACAAGAATACTTATGAAAAAGGTATGACACTTACTGCAAGGTGTTCAGTCCACCATGCATCATCACAATCCACGGTTTGCTTCGCTTCATCCCATCCAAGTCCAGTTGCAGCATTTTTTAATTCTATGAAACAAGTATAACTTCTTTTCAGACCATCCCATTTATTCTTCATTTGCAAATGTTCCAATTTTCTTCCGGTTTTTTCACTGAACTTTGTTTCGAGATTTTTCCATCCTACTTTATTAAGATGACCCAATGGTCTATTTCCAGCAAGGACCTCTGCTTTGCAAATGTCACAAAAAAGTTTTGTAGTTGTTGCATTCCATACTGCCTTCTCAGCAGGTTGTTTACCCTTTTCCATACTGTGTTGAGTAAGATAACTATGAACACCATATAAATATTGCAATCACTCAAATTGACAACCATATAAACAATGCAAACATTCAATTAACAAGCATAACAACATTCAAGATTACTACCTTAATTCTGGAACAATCTGCACTTTGGGAATGAATATCAACTTGGTCTCAAATTGTCAAGTCCTGCGACAAACATAATTGACACAAATCAATCACAAATAATGTGCAATGTACATTGTGTACAATCTGCATTGTACAAACAATGTTCTAAGTACACTGTACAATCTACATTGTACATTGTTCACAATTGATCTGCTCTAAACAATTGCACCACAAGATCTATTAGGAGGACCAAGGTTTCAGGGGGCTGCTAGGTATGGCAAGCTAATGCAATTCAAGGATGTTAGCTAGGGCTGCTAGCTAGGGCTGCTAGCTAGGGCAAGCTAATGCAAAGAGTGTAGCAAGCACGTAGCTTCATAGGATGAAGCAATTGGTTTCCTTGAAAAAAGTGTATATCAGTCTTCTTAACTTCAGCTTACCTGATGTGCTCAGAGGGCTGCTAGCTAGGGCTGCTATGCGTGCAGAGCTTCACCGGGATGCTGCCTATTTGAGACGAGAGCAAGTACAGAGGCGAGAGGGAGAAGGCGCTGACCAAGGGCCGCCCGGAGAGAAGATGGAGATAGGCACGCACGCACTTTTTTAGGTAGGAGGCGGCGGCCTCCCGCTCGCCACGGGACAGGGGCGGCGGCCTCCTGCACGGACGATAGGGCCGGCGGCCTCCCGCGCGGCCAGGGTGCATCGGCCTCACGCGCGACCAGGAAGACGGGGCGGCGACTAGACGCGGCGGAGGTCACGCGCGAGGGAGAAGGGCTTACCGGTGGAGGAGCGCTTGTGGAGGTGCACCGGTGGTGGCGCCGCCCGCCCGGGTGTGCTCGCGATGGGCAGCCAGGTTTCGATGGGGGCGCCGAGAAGGAGGAAAGAAAAAGAAAAATAACGCTTCGTTGTGTAATCAGTGGCAATGGTGGGTAATTTTGTGGAAAAGTTGGAATAGGAATCTGGGAAATCTGGGGTCTAGACAGATTTCTAGTTGTACTAGAAAAATCTGTAGATTCCCAAAAATCTGATTTGGTAGGAAAGCCCTTTGGTTACGATTTTAGCTTTTTGGTAGAGAATTTGCTTGAGAAAGCTGAACCAAAGGGACCCTTAATGAACTGAAGGCATCTACCATGAGGATTTAGACAATGTCTTGAAAACTAGATAGCTCCGAATTCGTAGCTAATATGGTAGCTCTGAGTTCTAAGTCTTGCCTCTGATATCTCCAGGGACCCTTTGTTACGTCAACGGCGGGCCCCCTGGGAGATGTCAGAGCTTGGTAGCTTCGACAGCGCCCACTGCTAACGTATAGAACATTGGTGGCGGGCCCCGTGGGGGTCGATGTAGCTTAGTAGCTTCGACGGCGCCCACTATCAACACGTAGAATGTCGACAGTGGGCCCCCTGGGGATTGTTGGAGCTTAGTAGCTTTGATGGCGCCCACTGTCAATGCATAGAACGTCAATGGTGGGCCCCCTGGGGGTTGTCAGAGCTTAGTAGCTTCGACGGCGCCCACTGTCAACGAATAGAACATCGACGGTGGGCCCCCTGAGGGTTGTCGGAGCTTAGTAGCTTTGACGGCGCCCACTGTCAATGCATAGAACATCGACAGCGGGCCCCGTGGGGGTTGTTGGAGCTTGGTAGCTTTGACGGCGCCCACTGTCAACATGTAGAATGTCGACGACAGACCCCCTGGTGGTCTTTGGAGCTTAGTAGCTTCAAGGGTGCCCACTGTTAACGTATAGAATGTCGACGACGGGCCCCCTGGGGGTTGTAGGAGCTTGGTAGCTTCGATGGAGCCCACTGTCAACGCGTAGAGCATTGATGGTGGGCACCATGGGGGTTGTCGGAGCTAGTGCTCGGGCAACATCCACCATCACTGAGCCAATTGCCATTGAATGTTCGTTTTTATTGCGCATAAAAAACAAGAAAAATAGTAAAAATCGTTATCTTGTCTATAACTTATTTGCGGCTTATTTTCCTTCTTTGAATTTTAGATCTCGATGAATTTAACATGACAACGTAAGTGTATTGATTGAATCTCTTTAGGTTCGGACCCGCCCTACTGAGACCTGCAAGGATATAGGTAGAGTGGCATACTTAGGGTGCCTTACCAGTCTATGTCAATGTCACACTCCAGACCTGTCATTGGCTTTGGTTTTCAGGCGAGTAGACCATGTGGCAATGCTAAAACCCAAAATAAGATTACCAATATGACTTATATATCACATAAATACCCTGGACTAAATTTCAATGGGATTGCACAACATTATTATAGACAAGAAGGTAAAAAAGAAATGAGCCTGTACAAATGAAATGCACGTAGAGTCTGTCCGTATAAAATGTTTCTCATTAAGGTCCGAATTACATAGGAATACAAGGACACACATAAAGTACAAGGACCAAGTTAAGTGTGCTATTCGTCTTGATCTATCCCAGGGAGGGTTAAGACACACTTAAAGTACAAGACCAAGTTAAGTGCGCTAGGACCCTTCCCGACTCTGTCCATGGACAACAAGAGACGCAATTCATACAAACAGACTCACCTCCGTGTAGCGAAGCATAAAACTGACGGAGGTGCTCGATGTTCCATTGATTGATAAGCGGAGTCCCATCCTCTATCGCTAAGTGAACGCATCCAGAGTGGAATACTTTAATAACTTAGAAGGGACCTTCCAAACTTGGGGATAGTTTGTTCATCTCTTCACGAGTCAGTATTTTTCGCAGCACCAGACCACCTTCTTCAAGTTGTTGATTGCGTACGAACCTTTGTTGATAGCACCGGAGCGCCTAGCGGTATCTTGCGTACAGAATAGCCGCTTGGCACCTTACCTCGTCCATGAGGTCCAAGTCTTCACGCCAGATCTTGTCCTGCGTAGCTTCTTCGATGGTCCGGACTCGAAGAGCAACCATGGTGATCTCCGGATGAAGGATTGCTTAAGCTCCGTACACCAAGAAGAAAGGTGTCTCTCCGGTTGCCCCACTAGGTGTTGTCCTACTTGCCCACAACGAAGACAGAAGCTATTCTATCTAATTGGCACCAGGTTTCTTCAAGTGCTCATGCGTGTGTGTCTTGAGTCCCTTGAGTATTTCTACATAAGCTCTCTCAACTTGGCCATTGCTTGTCAGGTGAGCTACTGATGCGTAGCTGACTTGTATGCCGAGATCTTTGCAGTATTCTTGGAATGTGCACTTTTAAATTAGGATCCGTTGTCAGTAATGACTTTGTTTAGAACTCCAAATCTGCAGACTATGGTCTTCAAGAACTTGATAGCTGATTGTTTGTTGATTGTGACAACTGGAGTAGCTTCTGGCCACTTGGTGAACTTGTTGATGGCGACGTACAGGAACTTGTAACCTCCGACGGCTTTTGGGAAAGGTCCCAAAATATCCATCTCCCACACAGCGAAAGGCCATGTGGGAGGTATCATTTGCAGTGACTAAGGTGGTGTGTGAATTTGCTTTGCATTGAACTAGCACACTTCACATTTCTTTACCAACTCAACTGCATCCTGGAGTGTTGTAGGCCAGTAAAAGCCATGTCGAAAGGCTTTACCGACCAACGTGCGAGAAGACGCGTGGTTCCCGCACTCGACTCCATGGATTTCCATGAGTAGCTCGCAACCTTCTTCTCGGGAAATGAACCGCATTAGAACGTTGTTGGTACCACGCCGGTAGAGATCCCCTTCTACTAGCATGTATCTTTTAGCCAATGTGACAGTTTGATCAGCAGAAGCACCGTCTTCAGGAAGGATATTGTTTTGTAAGTAGCTTCAGATCTCCAAGATCCATGCATCGGAGCTAACTTGAGCTTCTGGATCTTGCGCATTGGGTTGTTCAGAGCTTCAACGGCACCTATGATCCTTGGTAAGCACCATGGTAATAGGGCCACCGGAACCGCCAGCTTCGAGGTGCTGGTCTCGCCCCCATCACTCAGTTCGACGGGCTGAGCGGTAGGTCCTGAAAATCTTCTGACAAAAACCCATTCTGGAGCTTGAGCTTCTGTTGAAGCCTTCATCAAGAGATCATCAGCTTCAGCGTTGTTGAGACGCTGGACATGGCAAAGATCCAAGACGTGGAAGTCCTTCTTCAACTTCTGGACTTTAAGTAAATAAGAAGTGAGTTGAGGGTTGTTGCAACTGCATTCACCTTTGACTTGCTTGATGTGACACCTGGTTCCGAAAATGAACCAACTGAATGCATATATGTGCCCAGGATGTTCAGCACACATACACGAGTGCATTCACAAAAGAGTATACAGAAAATTACCACAGAACAAGTTTAATTAACCAATTTTTATTACACAAACCTTATTATTCTCGAATACAAGATCTAATGAATATTGATGACAAGTTCAACTAATGCAGCGGAAATAACAAATTTAGCAACTAAGCAAACTAAGCATAAGGGATAGCGTAGCTCCAATAACACCACAGGCAAAGCTGACGGTAGACACGGCATAGAACTCCGCATTATCACCATTAAACTCCCAATCCTGACCTGCAACTGTTGGAAGGGGGATTGCAAGAGTGGGTACATGTTGTACTCAGCAAGTGTGGAAAGTATGACATGTGGCTGATTCAAACGACGAATATAATAATGGTTAAGTGCTGAAAAGTACATTAAAACATTTGAAAAGCAATATTTGTTACATGTACATGAAATAAACCCATCATAAGCCATATAGTTATCATAATACCAGTCCATATTCCATATCCATCATCATATAACAATATCCATATTCAATACTAGAATTCAATTCATAACCATCCATGACCATAATCCCAACCATAACCATCCCAAATACCATCCCACTACCGAGTTCCCTCTAATCATGGAAGTTGTCCAGGTGCCCATAACTGGGAGCACGGCTATCATGATAGTTTATTAGACTCTGTAGAGTTTGTACCGCTTTACCCACGTGTTTGTAATTTCATCACCTTTCGGTGACTAAGAACCTCCCTTATGCCCATGACCCGTCGGTCACATTACACACTTCCGTTGGTGTGTGGCCAAGAGATCAAAAAATAGCCTTTACAAAAGGATTACTAGCCTATTTAGACCACACTCAGGTTTCACCAGTGGCGATGCCTCCAACTGAGCAGATCTTCAACCAAGGGCCCCTCTTGAGCCATTCGGATCCCAGGGTAGTCCCACCAATCATAAACAAACCCAATCCGACTACCCCTTCCCCGAGCATCCACAACGGTCCAAACAGCAATAGCAAAGCCCTAATTAATCAGCTACGCCGCACCCATACTTGGCCTCGTGGTGGCACTGTAGCCTGGCTTATTCTCGCATGAACCGATCCTTAGATCTAAAACAAGCAAACCACCATGACATCCAACCCATCCACATACCAGGCTTTCTTAGATCACCCATTACCATATCATATTGACCAGTTCATGTTAATCATAATCTCATAAATACATCATTAATGTATAGTATTGTTTTTCCATCCCAATTGATTAAGCGAACCAAAAAGGTAAAAAGCCCTTCCTGACCCTCTATCATAATGCCAGGTGACAAGGGTGGTCACACAAAGCTAGTAAACTTCCTATCATAGGGTTCCCATCAAATTGACACAAGCATGCAATTTTGCAAACAAAACATTTACTTTAAAAATAGGATCAATATACTTAAAGGACACTTGCCTTGCTCTTGGGATTGGTTCGGGTCAAATCCTTCAAACTCTTGGTGCTGTACATCCTTCGCGGCACTCTCTAGCGCAAAACCGTCTAATCCGCACAATAAACATACACGACAAGAAACACAATCAAAGAGTGCACAAATGTTACTCAACATGACATGACATGCATGATTAATGCAAATGCAAGGTAGAACTTGTTAATAGATTGCTTTTAATGATCACTAGTTAGTTCTAATAGCTTTTAACAAGTTTATACAGGTTTGGATGTGATTAGATCTCATTTTAGAATCAATTCAACACAATTTTGTCAGCCAAATCGGACTAGTCTGTAGAAGGTAGGACTAGTCCGCACTTCGCAGAACTAGCGAACTAGGGTTTTCTAGATCGACGAAAATTTGGAGATTAGGGGTTGAATTCACGTCAGGAAAAGAGAATAGAAGGTATAACAGGTGTTTAGGACTCCAATGAATCAAGAAACTTGGAGGTAACACTTGGATCTTGATGATCTAGGATTGGTGATGAACTTGGAGGTGAATTGGTGATGAGGGACGAAACTTGGTGGAGATCTTGATCCTCTTTCGTTTCCTCCTCTACTTCTTCTTGCTTGGGATATCCTCCTCCCTCCTTGGTGGTGGCTCTCCACGAACTAGGGTTTGGGTGGGGTGGAAAAGTGGCAAATAGATGTCAAGCCAAGGGGTGAGGTTGTTTATATAGAGGTGGAGGCTAGGGTTAGATGGATTTCGAGTCTGGGATGAGTAGAGGCCGATTTAGGGTCCCACATGGCCTCTAAAAGTGTTAGGCACGACATCCCTAGGCCCACTTAACGTGAAACCGAAGAAACAAGTTGTAAAACAAAAGATCTACTCGGAGTCGCGAAATATCGGACAAGTCCGAAAAGCACCGGACTAGTCCGAAGTTGTCCAGAGAGAAAATCGGACAAGTCTGGCCTAAAATCGAACAAGTCCGACTTTAGTCAGAAAGGAAATCGGACAAGTCTGGCCTAAAATTGGACAAGTCCGACTTTAGTCAGAGAGGAAATCGGACAAGTCTGCTGGAACACCGGACTAGTCCGGAAAAGCCCAGGGACTGAGCAATTTTTCAAGGATTCTTGGAATATCAGACTAGTCCGCACAAAATCGGACAAGTCTGAAAGTTTTGAGAGGCAAAATTGGACTTGTCCGCAGCAAAAACGGACAAGTCCGTTTGTAGTCAGAGAGAAATCGGACTAGTCCTCAGCAAAATCGGACTAGTCCGCACTTTACTGCATTTTAAGTGCGGTTTTGTTCCGAATCAATTTTAAATGCTCCAAATCAATTTTAAACTTGTTCCTCTTGATGTGGGTTAATGTTAAACATGTATATGAATGTATGCAAGGCATGATGCATGAAAATGAGGGTGTTACAAACCTACCCCCCTTAAAATGAATCTCGCCCTCGAGATTCAATGCGGAAGAGAAGTGATAAGGAAATTCCTTCTTGAGGTCATCCTCCAATTCCCACGTTACTTCTTTTTCTGTGTGGTGCTTCCATTGAACTTTACACCATCAAGTCACCTTGTTCCTTGTGACTCTCTCCTTGTTTTCCAAAATTTTGATCGGTTGTTCGGCATAAGTCAAATCTTCCTCTAATTCCAATCCTTCCATTGGAACTTGTTCTTTCGGTACCCTCAAGCACTTCTTGAGCTGGGAAACATGAAAGACATCATGGACATCCGAAAGATGAGCTGGCATCTCCATTTTATACACTACTTCTCCTCTTTTGTCCAAAATCTTGAATGGTCCAATATAACGAGGTGCTAACTTGCCTCTTATGTTAAACCTCTTATGACCTCTCATTGGTGACACCTTGAGGTAAACAAAATCTCTTATTTCAAAGGCTAATTTCCTTCTCCTATTGTCCGCATAGCCTTTTTTTCTTCATTGGGCAGCCCTCAAGTTTTCACGAATTATTTGGACTTTCTTTTTGGCTTCTTGCAACACATCTGGACCAAATACTTGAGTTTCTCCTGCCTCATTCTAAACAAAGGTGTCCTACACTTCCTCCCATAAAGCGCTTCATATGTTGACATTTTCAAGCTTGCTTGGTAACTATTGTTGTATGAAAATTCCGCGTATGGCAAGCTTTTGTCCCAACCTTTCCCATGCTTTAAAGCACAAGCTCTTAACGCGTCCTCTAAATTTTGGTTGGTCCTCTCGATTTGTCCATCCGTTTGAGGGTGATATGCCGAACTAAAATTCAACCTCGTTCCCAAAGCTTCATGCAATTTCTGCCAAAATCTGGAGGTAAATTGAGAACCTTTATCCGAGACTATCTTCTTCGGTACTCTGTGTCGACATACAATATGCTCCATGTATATTTCGGCCAATTGTGCAGCTGTATATTTGGTCTTCACAGGGACAAAATGAGCTGACTTGGTTAAGTGATCCACAATTACCCAAATTGAGTCATAGCCAGACTGAGCACGTGGTAACCCAACTATGAAGTCCATTCCAATTTCTTCCCACTTCCATTCCGGGATCTTCAATGGTTGCAATAATCTAGCTGGCCTTTGATGTTCCGCCTTGACTCGTTGACACACATCACACAATGCCACATATTCAGCTATGTCCTTTTTCATGCTATCCCACCAATAGCAAGTCTTCAAGTCTTTGTACATTTTTGTGCAATTGGGGTGAATCGAGTATGGTGAGTCATGTGCCTCCTTTAGTATTGTCTCCCGAATATGCTTCACATTGGGCACGACAATCCTTTTTCCGAGCCATAGGGTACCATGTTCATCCTTATCAAATCTGAATTCTCTCCCTTCTTCGGTCCTTTCCTTGATTTCCTTGATCTCTTCATCCGTGGTTTGTGCTTCTCGAATTTCTTGCTCCAAGGTCGGATTTAACTCCATCATCTCCATCTCATTTACAAACCCGAGGTTCAACCGTTCAAACTCCTTACATAACTCGGATGGTAACTCTCGAACTGTGAGTTGATGACTTACTCCTTTTCTACTCAAGGCATCGGCCACTACGTTGGCTTTTCCCAGGTGATAGTTGATCCCCAAATCATAATCTTTGATGAGCTCCAACCATCTCCGTTGCCTCAAATTCAGATCCGTTTGTGTCAAAATATACTTAAGACTCTTGTGATCCGTATAAATTTCACACCTATGTCCAAGGATGTAGTGTCTCCAAATCTTCAACGCATGTACCACGGCTGCAAGCTCCAAATCATGCGTTGGATAATTCTGCTCGTGTTTCTTCAGTTGTCTCGATGCATATGCAACTACTTGACCGTCTTGCATCAATATGCATCCAAGTCCTTGTCTCGATGCATCGCAATAAATATCAAAACTCTTGCTACATCCGGCAGTACCAAAACTGGGGTTGTTGTCAACCTCTTTTTCAACTCCTCAAAACTATTTTGACAAGCTTGAGTCCATTGGAAAGCCTTTCCCTTCATTAGAAACTCCGTCATAGGCTTGGCTATCTTGGAAAAGTCCTTGATGAACCTACGGTAATATCCAGCCATCCCAAGAAAACTCCTGATCTCCTTTACATTTTGCGGGGCCTCCCACTTCAACACGTCTCTCACTTTTCCGGGGTCAACCGATACTCCTCCTCCTGAGATTATATGACCCAAAAAAGAAACCTCTTTCAACCAAAACTGACACTTGTTGAACTTGGCATACAATTGATGCTCCCTCAATTTTTGCAACGTAAGCCTCAAGTGTTTCTCGTGTTCCTTCTCATCCTTCGAGTAGATCATAATGTCATCAATGAACACCATGACGAACTTATCCAAGTACTCCATGAAGACCTTATTCATGAGATACATAAAGTAGGCAGGTGCATTTGTCAATCCAAAAGACATCACCGTGTCCTAAAAGCTGTCTTGGGTATGTCCGATGGTCTAATGTTCATTTGAAAGTATCCTGACCTCAAATCAATCTTAGAGAAGATACAAGCACCCTTCATCTGATCAAAAAAGTCTTCTATGCATGGCAAGGTGTACTTGTTCTTGATTGTTACCTTGTTGAGAGCTCCGTAATCTACGCACATCCTTTGGGATCCATCCTTCTTGTCCACAAATAGAACGGGCGCTCCCCAAGGTGAAGAACTAGGGTGAATAAAACCTTTCTCTAGTTGCTCTTGAATTTGCTTCTTGAGCTCCGCTAGTTCCATAGGAGGCATCCTATACGACCTCTTAGCTATAGGTGCAGTTCCAGGTATTAAATCAATAACAAACTCAATGTCTCGATCAGGTGGCATACCTGGCAACTCGTCCGGAAAAACATCCAAAAATTCACACACCACCGGAATCTCCTCAATGGCGGCACCATCCATATGATTCAGCTCCAATTGCTTTGGTGCGGTTTGGGATGCTTCAAATTCTACGGTGATCCCTTCTTCATTGGTCAACTTCACCATCTTTGTGGCACACTCAATAACTCCATTGTGCTTCCTTAACTAGTCCATACCAAGTATAATGTCCAATCCTTGTGAATCCAAAACAATGAGGTTGGTGGAGAAGTCTACCCCCCTTATTCTAAGGCTTGCTTTTGGACATACTATATTTGTCCTCATCTATCCTCCAGGAGACTTAACAATTAGAGTAAACTTCATATGAGAGATTGGCAAAATATACTTGGCAACATACTTCAATGCAATGAATGAATGCGATGCTCCAGAATGAAACAACATAGTCGCGGGGTTGGAGTTGGCGTGTAACATACCAATGACCACGTCATCCACTTGTTGAGAATCCTCTGTAGAGACATGGTTCACATTGCCACGAGGAAAATTCTATTGTCCATGGTTGCCTTGTGGCTGTCCTCCATTGGGTCTTGGGTTTTGCCTTGGTGCATTGCTTCCTTGACCAAGGCCTGACTTAGGAAATTGATGCGCAAAGTGTACAGCTTCTCCACAAGTATAGCACTTCTTAACTCCACCAGAATTATTGGGACGAGCTTGGTTTTGAGTAATGGTACCAGGAAAGTTAGCACGAGGTGCAATAGGCATTGGAGGCCTAGGTGCTTGCATGAGAGGGCGCTGCTGCACAAACTGAGTTGGGCGCGGTGCAAATCTAGGGCGTTGAGTAGGAATAGAAGAGCTGTAATATGGCGCATTAGGTGGTGCAAGGCGAGGGCACACATTACTCCCTTGTTATTGTCCTTGATATGGTGCCTTCCTCTTGTTGTCTTGTTCCATCTCGCGGACCTTGTTCTCAACAACAATTGCTTTGTCCACAAGCTTCTGACAATTGGCATAATCACAGTTGAGTAGTTGCACTTGGATTTCTTTGTTCAAGCCCCTCATAAACAATTATTGTTTCCAGCCGTCCAGACTAACATCCTCAGGTGCATATCTTGAGAGTTGAGTGAACTTATTGAGATATTCACTCACGCTTGATCTTCCTTGCCTTAAGTTCTCAAATTCTTGCCTCTTCAAAATCATAACACCTTCCGACACATAATGAGAACGGAAACTCTCCTTTAATTCCGCCCAGGTAATTCTCTCTTGGTTCTCATGAGCATTGCATAGTGAATCCCACCAATCCGCAGCTGATCCAACTTGTTGATGAGAAGCGAAAAGCACCTTCTCCCGGTCACTGCATTGGAAAATAGCAAGTTTCTTCTCCACAGACATGAGTCAGTCATCTGCATCCATAGGGTCAGCAGCTTGAGCAAAGATCGGCGGCCTAGTCCTCATAAACTTTCCCAACCGGTTATGAGGGGGTGGGGGTGGCGGTGGAGGCATGTGGGGCTGATTGTTGTTATTGCCAACCTGCAGCTGTCCCATAGTTTGTATCATTGTCTGCATGAGCTGGTTTTGCATAGCCAATAGCTGCTCAATGTTGATAGCTCCCTGAGTAGATCCTTGTCCAATATTGTTCTGAGGCACTCCATTGTTCTCCTCCTCATCATTGCCATCCCTCTGGTTGCGAGTCCTCACCATCTGAAGAAAAGCAATAGGTAAGAATTAGAGACATTTCCAACTAAATGCATCCAGGGATATGAAACTAAACAACTAGCTACACTAGCCTAGGTGGACATGGCAATGCTAAAGCACCCCAAAATCCTCTATTAAGCACACAAGCAACCAATTTATATAGCAACAGCACACCAAGCAAAAACACATTGATTCCTGAGTGCTCCTATGTGCTCTAAAGTGTCCATTCTATCTAGGCTGCATCCTATGGTCAACCTTTGGCTCTGATACCAATCTGTGACACCTGGTTCCGAAAATGAACCAAGTGAACGCATATGTGTGCCCAGGATGTTCAACACACATACACGAGTGCATTCACAAAAGAGTATACAGAAAATTACCACAGAACAAGTTTAATTAACCAATTTTTATTACACAAACCATATTAATCTCGAATACAAGATCTAATGAATATTGATGACAAGTTCAACTAATGCAGCGGAAATAACAAATTAAGCAACTAAGCAAACTAAGCATAAGGTATAGCGCCGCTCCAATAACACCACAGGCAAAGCTGACGGTAGACACGGCCTAAAACTCCGCATTATCACCATTAAACTCCCAATCCTGACCTGTAACTGCTGGGGGGGGGATTGCAAGAGTGAGTACATGTGGCTGATTCAAACGACGAATATAATAATGGTTATGTGCTTAAAAGTACATTAAAACATTTGAAAAGCAATATTTGTTACATGTACATGAAATAAACCCATCATAAGCCATATAGTTATCATAATACCAGTCCATATTCCATATCCATCATCATATACCAATATCCATATTCAATACCAGAATTCGATGTATAACCATCAATGACCATAATTCCAACCATAACTATCCCAAATACCATCCCAATACTGAGTTCCCTCTAATCATGGAAGTTGTCCAGGTGCTCATAACCGGGAGCAGGCTATCATGATAGTTTATTAGACTCTGCAGAGTTTGTACCGCTTTACCCACGTGTTTGTGATTTCATGACCTTTCGGTGACTAAGAACCTCCCTTATGCCCATGACCCGTCGGTCACATTACACACTTCCATTGGTGTGTGGCCAATAGATCACAAAATAGTCTTTACAAAGGGATTACTAGCCTATTTAGACCCCACTGATGTTTCACGGGTGGCAATGCCTCCAACTGAGCACATCTTCAACCAAGGGCCCCCTCTTGAGCCATTCGGATCCCAGGGTAGTCCCACCAATCATCAACAAACCCAATACGACTACCCCTTCTCCGAGCATCCACAATGGTCCAAACAGCACTAGCAAAGCCCTAATTAATCAGCTACGCTGCACCCATACTTGGCCTCGTGGTGGCACTGTAGTCCTAGCTTATTCTTGCATGAACCGGTCCTTAGATCTAAAGCAAGCAAGTCACCATGACATCCAACCCATCCACATACCGAGCTTTCTTAGATCACCCATTACCATATCATATTGACCAGTTCATGTTAATCATAATCACATAAATACATCATTAATGTGTAGTATTGTTTTCCCATCCTAATTGATTAAGCAAAGAAAAAAGGTAAAAAGCCCTTCCCGACTCTATCATAATTCCAGGTGACAAGGGTGGTCAAACAAAGCTAGTAAACTTCATATCATAGGGTTCCTTTCAAATTGACACAAGCATGCAATTTTGCAAACAAAACATTTACTTTAAAAACAGGATCAATATGCTTCAAGGACACTTGCCTTGCTCTTGGGATTGGTTCGAGTCAGCTTCTTCAAACTCTTGGTGCTGTAGATCCTCCGCAGCACTCTCTAGCGCAAAACCGTCTAATCCGCACAATAAACATACACGACAAGAAACACAATCAAAGAGTGCACAAATATTACTCAACATGACATGACATGCATGATTAATGCAAATGCGAGGTAGAACTTGTTAATAGATTGCTTTTAATGATCAATAACTAGTTCTAATGGCTTTTACCAAGTTTATACAGGTTTGGATGTGATTAGATCTCATTTTTGAATTAATTCAACACAATTTAGTCAGCAAAATCAGACTAGTCTGTAGAAGGTCGGACTAGTTCGCACTTCGTAGAACTAGCGAACTAGTGTTTTCTAGATCGACGTAAATTTGGAGATTTGGGGTTTAATTCATGCAAGGAAAAGAGAATAGAAGGTATAAGGTGTTTAGGACTCCAATGAATCAAGAAACTTGGAGGTAACACTTGGATCTTGATGATCTAGGGTTGGTGATGAACTTGGAGGTGAATTGGTGATGAGGGACGAAACTTGGTGGAGATCTTGATCCTCTTTCGTTTCCTCCTCTACTTCTTCTTGCTTGGGATCTCCTCCTCCCTCCTTGCTGGTGGCTCTCCATGAACTAGGGTTTGGGTGGGGTGGAAAAGTGGCAAATAGATGTCAAGCCAAGGGGTGGGGTTGTTTATATAGAGGTGGAGGCTAGGGTTAGATGGATTTCGAGTTTGGGATGAGTGGAGGTCGTTTAGTGTCCCACATGGCCTCTAAAAGAGTTAGGCACGACATCCCTAGGCCCACATAACGTGAAACCCAAGAAACAAGTTGTAAAATAAAAGATCAACTCAGAGTCGTGAAATATTGGACAAGTCCAAAAAGGACCGAACTAGTTCGAAGTTGTCCAGAGAGAAAATCGGACAAGTCTGACTTTAGTCAGAGAGGAAATCGGACAAGTCTGGCCTAAAGTCGGACAAGTCCGACTTTAGTCAGAGAGGAAATCGGACAAGTATGCTAGAACACCAGAATTGTCCGGAAAAGTCCAGGGACTTAGCAATTTTTCAAGGATTCTTGGAATATCGGACTAGTCCGCACAAAATCGGACAAGTCCAAAAGTTTCTAGAGGCAAAAATGGACTAGTCCGCAGCAAAAATGGACAAGTCGGTTTTTAGTCAGAGAGAAATCGGACTAGTCCTCAGCAAAATCGGACTAGTCCGCACTTTCCTGCATTTTATGTGTGGTTTTGTTCCAAATCAATTTTAAATGCTCCAAATCAATTTTAAACTCGTTCCTCTTGATGTAGGTTAACGTTAAACATTGATATGAATGTATGCAAGGCATGATGCATGAAAATGAGGGTGTTACACTTGATGATGAGTTATGAGTCACCCTTCACCAATAGCTGCCTAATGCCATATGATAGCGCCACCTTGAGTCCGTAGATGAGAAATTCGTTTTCTTCAATGTTGTTGGTTGCCTTGAAGTCAAGGTGTACCATGCACTTGGCCTTCTCCGTGGTCGGAGCAAGGAGAAGGATTCTAGCTCCAGCCCCCTGGTTTTGCACGAAGCTGTCGAAGTAGAGTGTCCAGTGAGGCTCAGTGAAGACCGGGACCTTAGGTTCCAGCTTCTGATCACTGTGGCCCCCTGGAGTTGATGAATAAGGAGTCCATCCCGCCATGAAGTCAGCCAGTGCTTGACTCTTAATAGCATGTCGAGGCAGGAATTCGAGGTCGAATTCTGCCAGCTCTGCAGCCCACATGGCAATATTTCCAGTAGAATTATGATTATGTAATATGGCACGCAGTGGAAAAGATGTTACCACTGATATCTTGTGGGCCTAAAAGTAGTGACGTAGCTTTCTTGAGGCTATAAGGACTGCATATAGCAGCTTATCCACCTCAATGTAGCAGTTTTGGCATCGTCGAGCACTTCACTGATGAAATACACTGACCGTTGGACGATCCAGATCCTCCCAGTGGGGCCCGGAGCTTCTTTTCCATCAACCCAGAACCTCCCAGAGGGGTCCAGATCTTCTTCTTGAGCAACTCGGACACTTTCTGAGGGGTTCGTATTTTGTTCTTCATCAGTTCGAGCCTCCTTGGAGGAGTCAGGACCTTCTTCTTGTTCTACAGGAATTCCCTCGATTGAGAGAGGTTGATCCTCGGGCTTTTTGCCTTTAGGATCTGTGCCTGGGGGTTTGGAACCAGACTCGCCTTCAGGTAGCTCTGGACCCTCCTGGGGGGGGGGGGGGGGGGTGGGGTGTCTAGGCTCCTGAGCTGAAGTGAGTTTTGGTCTCTTCGCGACCAGGACAATGCTGACAACTTCCGTAGTTGACGAAATGTAAAGCAGTAGTAGCTCACCAGGCTCCAAAGCTACCAGAACTGGTATTGTGGTGAAAAGCTCCTTGAGCTCTTGGAACACCTTCTCTGCTTCTTTCGACCAATTAAATGGCATGAACTTCCTCAATAGCTTGAAGAACGGAAGTTCTCACTCCGCCAGTATTGAAATGAACCGGATGAACATAGCTAGACACCCATTTAGCTTCGGGGCGTCCTTGATGCAAGCTGGGGGCCGCATCTCTTCGATGGCTTTGATTTTTGCCGGATTTTCCTCAATTCCTTGGTAAGTCACCAAGAAACCAAGGAGTTTTCCGCAGTAAACCCCGAAGACGAACTTGTCCGGGTTGAGCTTCGTTCACGTCAAGCGCAGCTTGTTGAAGACGGCTTGCAGATTGTCAAGGAGTGATTGCTTGTTCTTCACCTTGACGATGTTGTCATTGACATAGATCTCCACCAAGTCCCTGATGAGCTCTCCAAATGTTTTGTGCATGGCTCGCATAAAAGTTGAAGCAGTGTTTTTGAGACCGAAATCCATGGCAATATAAAAATATAACCCATCTACTGTAAAGAACGAAGTGTGCTCATCATCTTCCCTAGACATTTGAATCTGGTGATATCCAGAATAGGCGTCTAGGAAACACAATAACTCTCATCCGGAGGTAGAATCCACTATTTGATCTATTCTAGGAAGGGGAAATGGGTCTTTTGGGCATGCGTTATTCAAGGTGGTGTAGTCGATGCACATTCGAAGCTTCCCGCCGGCCTTTGGTGCAACTAATGGATTTGCTAACCACCGTGGATGGTGAACCTCCCGGATGAAACTAGCATCAAGTAGTTTCTTGATTTCTTGTCTGATGAAGTCCTGCCGCTCGACGGATTTCACCTGGGGTTTTTGATGTACTGGTCGTGCATCGGGGTAATCTTCAGGATGTGCTCAATCACCTCCCTAAGGATCCCAGGAATCTCTGATGGTTGCCATGCAATCACATCGACATTCGCTCGAAAGAAAGCGATGAGCGTGAGTTCCTATTTGTCATCCAGACCTCCCGATATGTGAGTGGTCTGGGCAGCATCGGAACCAATTTGGACGACTTTGACGGGGTTGTCGGTGCTGCCACTTGGTTGCACACGAGGTGCAGAAGTTCAGCCACACTAACGTGAGCTCGAAGGTTGTTGAGTTGGTCTCTCCTTGCTAATTCTTCTTCCTGCGCTATTGCGAGCGCATGAAGTTCTTCCAATGCAGTGACCTGAGCATTGTGATCCCCACAGATCCAAAGGACGCCTGAAGGAGTCAGAATATTCAACACCAGATAGCTGTAATGAGCTATGGCCATGAACCTATACAGTGTTGGCCTACCTAGAATGGCATTGAAGGGAAGGCTGATGTGTGCCACATCAAACACCAGCTTCTCGGACTTATAATTGTCCCTAGTCCCGAAAGTCACCAGGAGTGTAATTGATCCGAGAGGAGCGATAGCTCCTGGACCTACTCCGGGGAAAGGACATGAGGGCCTAAGGTCCGATAGGTTTAGTTGGAGCTTCGTGAAAGTCGTGAAGCTGAGGAGGTTGAGTGCTCCACCTCCGTCCACCAAGAAATGATAGAGTTGAATGTTGTTGATGGTAGGAGAGACCATCAACGGCAGCTGACCAGCTCTGGTCGTGTTCCTTGGGCAATCCGAAGCATCAATGGTGATTGTAGTGTCCATCCACTGCCGATGAGGTTCTTCCTTGCCGATGGGATCTGCGACAGCCATCTCCCGACACACAGTCATGAGGATACATCGAGAGCTAATGTCCTAGGACCCTCCATATATCATATGGAGAGTTTTCTGACATTCATTGTCAAAGATGTCGGAGTCATCATCCAAAGTGTTGTAGACGGCTTCAAGGACTTCTTGGCGTCTGGGAAGCAAAGCTCCTATTCCGACATATCTTCTCTGACCTTCTATTTCCCCTCCCGTTGGCGGTATGGGGCTTCTTCTTGGCGCTTGTTGTTGTGTTCAACAAGCTGATAGACCACGTGACAATCTTAAAGATTATGGGATGTTCAATTTATGAATCGGACACCACATATTTTCACCATTGTCGTCCTTAGTTGATGTTCGGGGTCATTTTTCGGAGTGTGACCCCCGACCACCAGGAGCGGCAGCTGTAGCTGCAGCTGTAGGTGTACTGGCCGACGACTTCTTTTTGTCGTTGAACTTCTTTTTCTTCTTTCCACTGCCGGAGACAATGCTTCATCCTTGGAGGAGGATTTACCAGGCTCTGCAGCTGGTTTGGAGTGCATCTCTCGACCCTCTGTAGCCCTAGCACATTTGTTGGCTAGGCTGAAGAGCTCCTTGACGCTGCTGACATCTTTGGTTGCAAGCTTCTCCAACATCTTCTTATCCATAACTCCCTGTCAAATGCGACAACAACAGAGGCGTTGGAGATTGAAGGATTAGTGTTCCGTACCAGAGAAAACCGCTGGATGAATGATCGCAATGATTCTCTCGCTTGTTGCTGTATGACAAATAGATCCAGCTTCGTGCCAGGTCGGGTGTAGGAGCTCCCGAAATTGGCAGCAAACTGGTGGCAAAGTTCCCCCCCCACAACTGTAGATAGAGTTAGGAGGTAGACTCATGAGGACCTTGTTGTCCCGGTTAGAACCACTAGGAAATAGTTGGCCATCAGGACCTCATTGCCTCCACCCGCAAGGATGGTGGTGGAGTAGATTTGAAAAAATTCGACGGGGTTGACTATCGCGTCGTACTTCTTCGATAGATGAGGATGGAACTTAGGTGGCCAGTTGGCCATGCAGAGATGCATGGCAAGGGCCGAGCATCCGCTTCCCACTCCTAAGGGAGAATGGTTTTCTCGAGCTCCTCGCCTCTAGCGAGCACGCTCGATGTGGACGCGGCCATCCTGCCTCATTTATCGATGGTCGAGCTCTGACCAGAGATCATGCATTGAGAGCCTTGATGTTGTATGAGTGCGGTGTGCCCCGGAGGACAGTGACGTCACTTGCAGGGAGGTGCACATCTCCTATGCTGCGACGCCTGAGGACCAAGTCTACCAGACAAGGTCTTGTTCCTTGAAGGTGTATGCCCAACAGGGGGCAGACCTTGATTGCTAATGGCAACAGATGCACCTGCAACCAAATGCTCCACATCAGCATGCCACTGTTCCATCACACCCTGAGGTGCTCCGGGCACTGGTGGATGCTGAAGAGGAGTCCGTGCTACGTTTATCGCATTCTTGGGATTGTTCGTCGATGCAGTGGACGACGCGAATACACCATCTTGCTGCGATGGTGGAGGTAATGATGGAACAACACCCGCTGGGACAATGGTGTTGGCTAGCTGCTGCACATTGGATGGATATCCTCCAACAGGCTGCTCCACCAAGTCATTGTACGAAGTTGCGGTGTGGGGACCGGGTCCACAAATTCTAGGAATCGCAAAGGATAGTGCCGTGTGATGTGGCACCTAAAAGCACACACGAAAAGAATACGACAAAATACAAAGTTTTATTTATATAAACAGTAGAAGTCTTTTACAATACTTTATATACAGCGGAACATAATATTCATAGCTAAACTCTCAGCCTAGCTATGCAAAAGTACAGCCGTCCAGCCCGCATACGCTGCACATTAGCCACACACAATTTACTATGGCATGCAGGGCTCCCATTCAGCGGTATACCCCGACGGGGGCATCGCCTCCTCCTCAGGCCCTTCCTCATAATTCTCACCTGCAAACAACTTTATATAGCAACCGTGAGCACGAAGGCTCAGCAAGACATAACCGTCTCATCTAAACATGAAACTCTACATGCAGGGATATTGAACATAGGGATGGATATAGCAGTAAATGACTCGCATATAAATTGATCATCATTTTACAAGTTAATAGAAGCAGCTTAAATGTTCAATAACAGTAATTCTAATGAGCCTAATCTATAGAAAACATGGTGGCAAAACAAGTATATTTCAATACAATGTATTCTCCTGACTTCTTCAGTATTTACTACGTCACAACACAGTGAACAAGCGGTACTCAAATAACCGCGAGGGACGGTGATTACAATCACGACACACCCGAATAACCTGTCACGTACACCTGTGCATAAGGAGCGTGTCGTGCTCCTCACCACGTCATACGCAGCCACCTTTGAATAGGTCCCACCATCGCGGGCATAAGGTTCCCGCACGGAGCGTGTCTGTGCCCGCCGGCGAATTTACGCCTTACTACCCTCAGCCCACCTCTATCAGCAATGGGCTATGCCTCAACATCCAAGTTATCAAGTTACATTGGTTTCCTGGGTTCCATATGCCTAGTATGCATCCAGTACTATTCAAACTTGTCCAGCAGGGCCGCACACGGATTGGCTCAATCGACACAAGCAGGGCTGCGCACGTGAGACCACGTCTCGCTGCATCCTACCTAATGCTCGGTCTCAATTTCACCTTTCTAAACCATTCTTTGATTCAATTAATCCCGTGTGATAAAATCCTATCTCACGATTAGATTCCAACTACTCGACTTCCACTAGATTTCTATAAAATTAGCATGGCATTGCCTACTCGTCAATCTCTAGGCCTGCCCAATACTCCATGGGAGTTGTGGGTCATGCAAGTGGAGTAAAAAGCACATTAGCCCTAATGCACAAACTTCATCCTAGACATAAGTGATACAAATAGAAAATTTGAAATAGCATTTAAATGCAAATGGGGCTTGCTTGGCAGTGAGTTAGAGGGGAAGTTAGCTTCTGGAAGAAGAGTCTCCAAGGGCTCCGGGTCCTCCTCGATCTTGTTCACTATATGATATGACATATATAAAGTATATGAGTGATATAGAAACTATAGAGAAGATCTTACAAATACTAATCAGGTATGTAAATGATTTTAATTGGCTTTGGGAATTTTACAGTGGGCACTAGGATCTATGAGGAAGATCTGGACCAAAAATTGGAGATGTTCAAGGAAGCTTGTTGTCTCTAAAATTCCAACAAGTACAAGGCTTCTCTGAATTTTGGTTATAAATCTGGAGCTTTTTAATGGCTAAAATTGGATGATAATGGTAGAGGGGGTCTCAATGGTGCTACTAGAATTTGTTACACATTTTTCTGAGCTTCCTACAGAGAGAAACTGATTTTACAAGTTTGTGGAAAAAGCTGAAAATGGTTATGTACTTTTCTTAATTTTCAACTACATAGAGATTTGGAATATTGATCATCCCAGTAAATGAAGTACAATGAACTTGAAATTTTTACTGGATTTCAAGTGTATTATTAAGAGTGTGCTGACTAAAATTGGGAATTCTCCAATTAGTAGAACAGGAGTAATTAATTTCCCAAGCAATTAGCTTAAAGGAATTAATTATGACAATTCTGGGGGTTTCATTTCCAACAAATTTCGCCACTGCAAAGTTTAGATTAATATGAGTCTACCAGAATTTATTTGGAAATTTTTGAGCACATATGCTAGGAGTAATGGATTTTAGAAGTTTGATTGAGATCTGAAATTATTTTCCAATTGGAAAGTTTAAATACATCAGCCCAGTCCCGCTCATTTAAAATGGGCCAATCAGAGCTGGGCCGCACCGAGGGCCACGGGGTTAACCCACGTAGCCACACCGGATCCGAAGCCACAGCTGATCCGCGCGGGGGAATACGTCGCTGACAAGCGGGGCCCAGGGGTTTTCATCTACCTCCCGACGCAGGTGGCGCTTCTCACCAGGACCGCGGCAGCGCTTGCCAGACTTGGCTGCATCTACCTCCATTCGGCTCGTCTGTGACCACCTAGCCCAAAAATCGGCCGCGCAAGACGATGGTGGTGTCCAGTCGTGGCAGCGATGGCCGGAGATGGCGGCGCGACGACGGCGGCAGCGGCGGCTAGGGTTTCGGATATGTCGAACTTGCTCATAAATGTCGCAAGACGCTCGGGGAAAGGCTGATGGAGCATGAGGAAGACAACCATGTGGACAAAGGGGATGAAATTGCCAGCAAAGTCGACTTCGATAGTGGACCGTCAGATTCTTCGTGGCGGCGGGGACAACTTGAAATCCGACCTCGTCTCTCGATGACTTCCCTTCATTTTTGGTGAGCTGGTGCGCCGGAAGATCTAGAAGATATTACTTGATTGGATTGAAAAATCGTTGCACATAGAAACAGAATTAAACCGATGATCTAGTGACCTTGGTATGAACTGGCCACGGTGAAACTCGATATACAGATGCTAGGAGGCATGATAGGGGCTGAAACATCACCAGAAGCATCTATGTACCTTTGCATCCCTTATTTGTTCAAGGAAGGAGAAGAGAACTTGCTTGCAATAGCTTGTCTTCGTGGAGCAGAGAGCTCCCCGGCGGCTTCACCCGCAAGCTCCGGAAAAACTTCAAAATACCGCACCGATAAGTAGTGAATCAAGCAAGCAAGGGGATGGGAAGGAAGAGCATGAAGTTGTGCTACCTTTTCCTGTTGGAAGCACGGCGAAAGTTGGCTTTGTTTGGCCGACAAGTCAAGCGACGGCCAGGCGGTGCGGTTCTATTTTGCGGCGAGTAAAGGAGCGACAGCAGTGTGTGGGATGAGTATGGCCGACGATACACGAGGGGAGGCGTCTAAATCCACTCTGGGTGCCACGGAGCTGCTTGCTTATCATGCCTTGTCGCGGTGGCGAGTTTTGCCGACGTTGAGGCGCGGGGACAGCTGTAAACAGAGCACTCAGTCGGTTCCATCGAGTGGGAGAGGCTGACAATGGGTCCCACTACCCTTTTCATCCCAATCCTTCTCTGGAACTTCAATTCCCCCACCTAAACATGTCCAAAAATGCTAGATTTTTGTGGAGCTGCCAATTTAAATATGGAGATTAATATTCTGGAATTGAATTCAATTTTAGACAAGTTTGATATGGATTTCGAATTCAAATTTGAATTTGAATATAATTCAATGTACCCATTGAATTAAATGGAATTTGAGCTCCAAATTTTATGAATATTGACAAGGATGCTATTTGGAATATTTGGAAGCTATTTGTGAACTCAAAATTTTATTTTTGTCAAGTTTGAACAAAAGCTAAATTTGAATTTTTGAAATCCTTCAATAAAGGTTTAAATTGGTTTGATTTTTCATTTTCCAATTTAATTTCTTTTTCCCATCCAAATTTCAATATCTCTCATCTGAACTTTGCATATTTTTAATTTAGGGCTTTTACATGCGGCGGAGTTCACCATCTTGAGATCTTAAGGCCCCCCTTCCTGGCGCGCCAAATGTCGAAGTGTTGCGACGGCACTTCCCTCGGTACTCCTAAAGTGTAGTCCACGAAGGTTCGTATTTGTTGGGGTGCATAAGATCAGGAACAAGATGATGACCTAGAGTTTTTACGTGGTTCGAGCCGCCTGAGCATAACACCCTAGTCCACGGGGTGGTTGTTGATTGAGTATGTGTGAATATGGCAAGTGTCTGAGAATGCTAGTGTGCGTGTGAGCTTGGTTGTCTTCTACTGTGCGACGCAGCCCTTTTATATGCTAAGGGCTGGCCGTTACAGTATATGTCTGTCCCGATAGGTGTCCCCGGCTGTAATTAACCACCTATACACGATCTACATGCATAATTTGTGATTAACATGTGATAATATGCCTTAATTGCGACGTTACCTGTCTTGATGATCCTCTGATCATGTGTCATTAATACTGAAACAATGACATGTTAATTTGGTCTTGTAACGGCAGTTCAACAGCCTCTTGAATGTTCACGCGCGTTGAAGATCATGTAGTCATTGCAGGATTAGGTCCGGAGGTCCAACACGTGGCAGCTCTGAAGCTTCCCTCTGTGGGGAGGTAGGTCTGGAGCCACTTGACGTGTGGCAGCACTGAAGCTTCCCTCTACTGGGGGTTAGGTCCGGGGTTGCTGGATAGCTGGCGGTACTAGAGCTTCCCTATGAAGGGAGGTAGGTCCGGTCCTGCAGGACACGTGGTAACACTGGAGGTACCCAAACGAAGGATGCGAACTCAGTGCTATCAGACGTGTGTTGCCTTCAGAAGTCTTCAACACAGACATAGGAACTCCTTAGTTTTAAGTGCGGTATTAGGTAGTACCTGGTATCCAGGGTACTGACAGGTTCTTTGGTCATGCATGCGAAAAACTCCAAGAAAACCTAGACCAAATGCACAATACATGCTAACCCATATAGTGTGATACAAATAAAATTTCAAAATGCTATTAAATACAAACCAGGGCTTGCCTAGCTGCAAGACAGGGTCAAATTTAATGTCCAGGTTGATGACCTCCAGTGGCTCCGGGGTCTCCTCGAGCTCAGCAACTATTCGATATGCAAAGAATATGCAAAGTGATTCAATAGTGATATTACTACATAGCTGAATGGAAACACAATTAAGTATATTAAATAATGGCCACTGGTTCTGGAAATTTTACAGTGGACACTAGATGATATGTGTGAGATTCTGGCATAAATCGGGCTAAGTTCATGGAAGTCCCTGTTGTCTAAAATTCAATGTAGCTAGACATTTCACAGAATTTTCATGGATAATCTGGGACTTTAACCTGACCAGACGTTGGTGTTCTGTTTATAGGAGGTCAAAAGTGACTCAAAAAATTTGTTTCATAATTTTCCAAGCATTATACTGTGATATATTGAATTTACATGTTTGGACAATTTGCTGAAAAAGTTTCTAGACATTTCGGAATTTTCAGGTACATACAGATTGGAAACACCATTTGGGTATTCAAATAAACTTAAATGGACCTTAAACTTTTACTGCAACTCAAGGGGTTTATGTGTAATGATCTGAACAAATTTGAGTATTTTTGAATGAATGGAGCACTAGTAATTAATTTCAATATCATTTTAATTAATGGAATTATTGAGGACAAATAAATGATTTTCATACAGATACAAGTGCACCACATGAAAGTAGAAATCATCCTGGTTCCGAAAAAATTTATTTGACAATTTTTGTCCAACTACGCTAAGAGATATTGATCTTCAAAGTTGGAGCAAAATCTGGAATTAAATTCCAATAGGAAAGTTTGAATAATAAAAGGGGCCCAAGGGTTTTAAATCAGCCAATCAGATTTAGGCCACATGGCCA
Organism: Tuctoria greenei; assembly: GCA_036927565.1. NCBI lineage: Eukaryota > Viridiplantae > Streptophyta > Magnoliopsida > Poales > Poaceae > Tuctoria > Tuctoria greenei. The sequence goes on from JAYESD010000006.1 coordinate 126,639,959, forward strand.
ACAGAAATAAGACCCCTGGCCACAGTTGATCTCGTAGCCACAATAGATCCTGAAACTTAACTCCACTCGCTGACAACTGGGCCCCACTGGGCCTTCGTCTACCTCCAGCCCGGCGGCGCAGGGGCGCGTCGCCTGGCGGCGGCCACTCACCGGTGCACAACACTGGCGACAGCAGCCCATGAAAGCTGCCGCCCCACCTATTTCTGCACGGGAACCTCAATGGTGCAGCTCCAGATAGCGATTGGCGGCCAGAGAGGGGCACCCGACGGCGGCGGCAGAATCTAGGGTTCGGACCATGTCGGCCAGTCCCTACGGTGGATTATTTTGCACGGGAAATGAAAGCTTCATGGAAGCATGGGGAGTATGATTCTGGACACAAAAGGGAGAGAAAAGCTTTTGTCGAGGTCTGGTTTCAGCAATTCTCCCGGTACTACTGTTGGTAGCCCGCAGAGTTTGTAGTTCGGTAATGGGCGAGCAGAGATTCAGAACACGATGGTAAATAGACACGCGGATTTATGTAATTCGGGCCGCCTAAGCGTAATACCCTACTGCACGGGGTGGGTGACTGTTGTATTTAGCCTCTGAGCACTTCTGAGCGTGTGTCGGAGCTGAGTATGAGAGTGTCTAAGAGTTGAGAGAGCCTAGAAGTCTCCCCTGTGTATCACTCGACCAATCCTTTTATAATTCAAGGACTGGTCGTTGCATCGCTAGCCTGACCTGACATGTGGCCCTGGCGGTTACTGATGCTTAATACACAATTAATGAGGTTAATTACCCTTAATAGTGTGGTAACGGGCCTTGACAGTGCTGTTACTGGTATTAAGGGCCCTCCGATCGTGTGTCATTAATATGGTATTAATGACACTTAATCGGGTCTTGAAGTCTTTGATTGTCCCTTGAAGGTCCGAGCCGTTGGGGGTCCATCAGTCTGCTTGTTGAAGTTGAAGGTCCGGTGGTTGGACACGTGGCAGCTTCGTAGCTTACCGTCTGGGACGGGTAGGTCCGGTGCAGTTGTACACGTGTCGGTACTGGAGCTTCACTCTGTCGGGGGTTAGGTTCGGGGGTGCCACGCAGGTGTTTAGCCTGGAGCTTTCCCATGTTTGGAACGTAGCTCCGGTTGTAGTATACACGTGGTAGCACCGGGACTAACCATAGAAGGGAGACAGGTCCAGTCCCGTATGACACATGGGGCCTTCGGAGATCTTCAACTCAGACAGGTGAAGTTCCTTTGGTCTTTTTGCAGACCCAAGGGGTATATGGTACGCTGGGTACCGACAGTGGCCCCCTGGGACCACCTCTAGGGGAGACCTTTTGGATGAAGTCGTTCTGTTAGAGGTGGGTCCATCTTTCTATATTTGAGCCGTGTCTTCAAGGGTCTTCTGATGTGCCATTGGCAGTAGTCCTCAGTTAAACCATCACCGCGTGGCATATCCAAGATGCGGCTGGTGAGCTCTGAGCGTGCGGATCTCACGCAATTGAAGGTCGCCAGTTCCCGATATAAAAACCGTATCAGTTCCGCGCGCCTTGTCAGGTCGCCGCCCTCGCGCTTCTCGCCTTTCATGATGACAATCGTTCGCCTGGGGTAAGGACCTCGACTTGATTGTCGGGGTGGCCCTGGGCCCCCTTGTCATTGGCAGGGTGAAGTTTTTGAACTGTGTTGTTGGCTCTTTTGCGGTTTCCATCCAAGCATTGCGGGGGCTCACTTAAGAAGGAAGGCGAGCACCGTTTGGGGATTCATTACGCCTTCATTTGAACTTGCGCTCGAATCCTCCAAACTTTGGCCACCTTTTCATCTCTTGCCCCGTTGTGTCGCGATGAATTTGGGACTCCCCAAGAGCCACATTGGTAGCAAGAAGGAGTTGTCTAGGGTCCGGACCTACATGGGATGGTACAGCGACTCCTTCGACAACGATATTCGCTGTGTCAAGCTTCCCTTCGAGAAGGAGAGAGCCGGAGATATGGTGTACTTCCTTTGGTACGACATGGCGGGTTTGATCCCGCCTTTCTCAACTTTCTTTCTGATGCTGCTTGATTTCTATGGTCTATAGCTCCACCATCTGGGCCCCCACTCAATCTTGCTAATGGCGACTTTCGTCCACTTTTCTGAGATGTGGGTGGGCGTGTCCCCTTGCGTGGAGTTGTTCCGGACTTTCTTCTCTGTCCACCCGGCCGAGAAGAGTGATGAGTTCATTGGCTTCTACTACTTCGTGAAGCGGAAAAACTCTCCCCTCAAGTACTTGAGGTCCTTCCCTTCCGGCAAATGGGATGACTGGAAGAAAGACTGGGTGGCCATCACCGTCGAGGGACACGAGAGGCTGCTGCCTGAAGGCCTTCCTCGCATCGACACCGACACTTGGAGTGACGTGCCGGAGCTGTCGAGGGAGTACAGGCCCATCCTGGACAGAATCTAGGAATGTGTCGAAGGTAGGGTGACCCCGCAGATGGCCTTCGGCAACTTCTTGATGAACATGTGGCCTTCGACCTGACCAGTGAAGCCTTGAAGACCCATCTCGAGAAATTCCAGCATGGGAACATCGGCCCTGGCGACGTGTCTCCACCGGCAGCCTTCCTTCCTCTAAATATGATACGAGAGGATTGCAGAGAGCTCCGGAGGAAAATGCCGCTATTGCACGACTTGGGCCTGGTGGAGAGGCGATCAACCTCCGGGGTGGTGATCCCCGGAGCTTTGGAGGATGGCTCTGCTCCCGCCATGAAGCCAAGAACCGAAGTCATAGGCAAGGGCAAGGAGTTGGTCGAGCCCTCGAGCCACAAGAGGAAGTTGAAGCACACTAACGGAAGGTCCGTCAGACATGCTCCTTCCACAGTAGCCCCTTCTCCCCAGCGGAGGAGGTCTTCGGTGGCAGCAACCACCCCAGCATCAGCATCTCCTCAGGGTGCTAGCTCCGGCAATGTGGCTCTTATACCATGGCCTGCTGAGGGCTCCAGTTCCGTGGGTCCTTCTCAGTCTAGAGGGGCCTCGACCAAGGCGACACTGACGGTAGCAGCAAGTTCCAGGGAACCTCCCGGAGCTACCACGCAGTGGCGACAGGGTCCGGCCCCGAGTGTCTGGGGAAGAGGTTCTGCACTAGCTGGAGTGGAAGCAATCTGAGGTAAATTTGGTTTTTTACCTTAGTTGGTTGTTTTTTGTTGTAACTGCGTTTTATGTGTCTACGTCCTTCATCTACAGGGTATCCAAGAAAGGGGTTGAAGCTCCGGTTCCTACAGCAGCGGATGAGGCTGTGCAAGCAGAGGCTCCGGCTGCAGTTCCAGTGTCGTCCTAGGTAGTGGCTGAGGTCGCGGCAGCCCCGGCGCCGGCTGTCATGGTCCTGGACCACGACTCATCCGCTGAAGCTCCCATGGTAGCGCCGGACCACGGGAATGAAGATGTACCAGCGGCATCAGCCCTAGAGGTTGAAGCTCCGGGCTTCATCAACCACCGGCTCCGCTGTCGGGGCTTTAACAACGTCTGGCTCTAGGGCCAGGACTGCAGCTACCTCCAGCCCTGAGGTTTCAATGAAGCCCCGGCGGTAGAGCCGGTGGTTGATGAAGTTCCAGCGGTAGAGCCAGTCGTCGAAGAAGTTTCAGCGCCTGAGCCGGTTGCTGCAGAAGTTTCGGCGTCCGAGCCCATGACGATCGTAGCGCCAGCGAAGGCGCACTCGGCGGTGGAAGAGGCGCCAGCGTCGGAGCCGGAAGTGGCTTTAGCTCCGGCTGAACCTTCAACATCTGCCCCGGAGGTGGTGGTCTTGGAGGTGCCCGCGCCTGAGCCAGCGTGCCAAGATGAAGCTGTCGGCCCCCCGCCTGAGGGACCAGTTGTTGATGACCCGGTGGTGGGACCTTCGGAGCCAACTCCAGAGGTCGAAACTTCTGTTGCAGGACCTTCCTCAGCGGCGGCCGAGGCAATCCCGGAGGGCGGCTCTTGTGCCGTGGAAGCTTAGGGGACCGCTCTTGTAGAGTGGGACCCAATTATTGCTATGTACAACCCGCTAGAACCAAGGGAGAGGACCCCGGCAGGTCCAGAGCTGATCCCTCTGTCGTTGTCTATCGACAACGCCTGCTCCAGTCTCCATCTAGTGCAGCTAGCTTTCTACCACGATAGCAAGGCCCTCGAGGAGGAGCGCCAAACCCTTAGGTGGTGGCGCAACCAGCTCCAATTCGAGACCAAGTTGGCGCAAACCAGGTTGGCTAACGATAGGGAGTGGGTGAAGAAGGAGAAGGCCTGGATGGAGTACTGGGGCTAGCTGCTGGGCAAGAGGGAAAGCATGGTGCGATCCCTCGATAGCTAGTCTCGGGCCATCCATGAACAGGCCGTAGCTGCTAATAATGCAGCAAATGATCGCGAAGAGAGGCTCAGCGCCATCCACGACAGCCTCGTCAAGCGCCGGGAGGCTCTTGAGGAACGGGAGAAAAAGCTCGAAGATGAAGACCTCGTGAAGAGGGAGGAGGAGCTCCCTTAGAGGCTGACACTGGGTGACAAGAGTCTCGCGGAGCGCACCAAGAAGCTGAAGGGGCGCTGCGAGAAAGAGGAGAAGAAGGCCTGGCAGCAAGGACAGGACCTCCACAAGAGGGAGGATGAAATTGCTGCCAGGGAGAAGAAGGTGCAGGGTCGGGAGAAGGACCTGGTCGACCGTCTGAACAAGATCCACCTCTAGGAGGAGGAGCTCAGTAAGCTCAAAAGGCAGGTTGCTGAAAAGATTCAGCAGAACGCCAAAGAGGATGAGTGCCTTGCCCGGGAGAATTCGGAGCTTGTGGCGACTAGAAGATCCCTAAAAGAGATGCGAGGCTTGAGGGCTGCGGAGTCCCAACAAGTTTGGGACTTCTTAGGCAAAGCCAATGACACGCTGACGCCGATGGGTTTTAGTCCCGTGCGTCCAGATGACCCAGAGCCAGAGCTGGACTAGGCGTTGCAAGCGTTGAGCTCAGCGGGCAACAAGCTCACCAAGATGGGCGATGTTATCATGGACCAGCTGGAAATTGAAGGACAATCCCTGGAGAAGAACGTCGCAGAGTTCATGCTGACGTGCTACACAAGCCGGGACCCTCACTTCCCACTAGACCCGGTGCTTGAAGGCCCCATCGAAGGAGAGGGAGAAGCCGCCAAAGCCATCGTGTCGGAGGTTGCCCAGAAGGTCGCCTCGTTCATCCATAGGGTCTAGGATTCTCTCTTTGTAGCTCCCGCTTGTATTCTCTCTTCTTTTTCTCCAATTTTGTAATCTCTTGTCTCCAGATGAATGAAATCCAAGTTTTTTATGAATTTCATTTTTTGTCTTCAACACCTTTGTCCCACTAGGCCCTTTGGTAGATGTACACAATTTGATTGTGAACATGTACCAAGAGGATGTAGCACTTTGTTGAAGACTTGCGTGCTTCGAAGTTGTAGTTTGTAGGTCCGAAGTCGCCGATAGTGGGGGCCCCCTGAGGTTGTTGGAGCTTAGTAGCTCCGGCAGTGACCCTTGTCAACATGTAGAGCATCAACGATTAGTCCTCTGGGGTTGTTGGAGCTTGGTATCTCTGGCAGCGACCACTATTAACACGCGGTACGTCGACAGCTGACCCCACTGGGGAGTCTTCCCACCATCTTTTCTTCACGTTGACGGCTGGCCTCCTGGATTTGCCAGAACTATGTAGCTCTGGCGATGTCTACTATCAATGTTTGAAACATCGAAGGTAGACCACCTTAGGGGGTGTCGGAGCTTTGATAGCTCTGGCTTCATCCACCATCATTATGAGATCTTTATTTTTCCTACACACTGAAGTCAAGAAAAATAGTAAAATCCATTTCTTCTCTATAACTCGTTTGTGGCTTACTATTTCGAAAGAAATTTTTAGGTCGAACGCAATTCTAAATACAATCAGGTGCACTGACTTGTTTTCTCCAGGTCCGATCGTTTCTGGACTCGCCTTACTTTGGCCTGCCGGGGTGTAGGTAGAGTGGCGTACTTAGGGTGCAGGACCAGGCTAAGTCGATAGCACACTCCGGACCTAGATTGGCTTTGCGACATTCAGACGAGTAGACCATTAACAATATTTAGACCCGGAAGAATTGACGATGCAACTTGAATTATACATGAATTGGCCGAACTGAAGTTTCTTAAGAGTTGCACAACTTTGCTGTAAACAAGAAAGAGAAAAATAAAACATATTGATCCTGTACAAAATAAATGCACGTGGAGTTTGTATTCACACAATGGTGTCTTTCATTATAGGTCCGGGGTACAGGGGAAACAAGTACACTCCTAGGGTACGGAACAAGGATCAGTGTGTTTCGTTTCTCGTTTAACCCAAGGTAGCTAGCTACACTTTTAGTTCTAAAACTGTGACAAGTGTTGCCTGAACTTTGCGGACCTTCCGAGGAAGGTCCGGCTGTTCTCCCGAAGGAGCTACCCGACTCTGTACAAAGACTCTATAACAAACATCACATGTAATTACAGACTCACCTCCGTGATATTAAGCGTAGAACTTACGGAGGTGCTCAATGTTCCAAGGATTAGGGAGAGGTGTCCCATCCTATGTTGCCAAGCGAACGCATCCGGAATGGGATACTTTGATCACTTGGAATGGTCCTTCCCAGCTGGGGGAGAGTTTGTTTAACCCTTCTTGAGTTTGTATTCTCTGTAGCACCAGATCGCCTTCGTCGAGCTGTCGGCTGTGAATATGCCGTTGGTGATAGCGCCGAAGAGCTTGGCAGTATCGGGCATTCCGAATAGCTACTCGGCACCTTCCCTCTTCAAAGAGGTCAAGGTCTTCACGCCGGAGCTGGTCCTGCATGGCATCGTCGAAGGTCCGGACCCAGAGTGACCCCAAGGTGATCTCCGGAGGAAGGACTGCTTCAGCTCCGTACACCATGAAGAAGGGTGTCTCTCCAGTTGACCGGTTTGGAGTTGTCCTATTGGCCCACAGTGTGGGCGGAACCTCTTCGATCCAGTTGGCTCCATGTTTTTTCAGGCACTCATATGTGCGCGTCTTGAGTCCTTTTAGGATTTCTGCATTTGCTCTCTCAGCTTGGCCATTACTTGCCTAGTGAGCTACAAAAGCGTAGCTGACCTGAATGCCGAGGTCTTCACAATATCCTTGGAATGCAGAGCTTGTTAATTGGGTCCTGTTATCAGTTATGATCTTTCTTGGGACTCCAAATCTGCATACGATGGACTGCAAGAAGTTGATAGCTGATTGCTTGTTTATTGTCACAACTAGAGTTGCTTCCAGCCATTTGGTGAACTTGTCAATGGCAACGTACAAGAACTTGTAACCTCCGACGGCTCTTGGGAAAGGTCCCAAGATATCCATCTCCCACACAGCAAATGGCCATGTAGGAGGTATCAATTGTAGAGGCTGAGTTGGTGCGTGAATTTGCTTTGCATGGAACTGGCATGCTTCGCATTTCTTCACTAGCTCAGTTGCATCCTGGAGTGTTGTAGGCCAGTAGAAGCCATGCCGGAAGGCTTTACCGACTAGCGTGCAGGAAGATGCGTGGTTCCCACACTCGCCACCATGAAATTCTGCGAGGAGCTCGCATCCTTCTTCCCTTGTAATGCACCCCATTAGGACGCCGTTGGCACCACGCCGGTAGAGATCCCCTTCTACCAGTGTGTATCTTTTAGCCAGTCTGACTATCCGGTCAGCAGATACATTATCTTCAGGAAGGAAATTGTCTTTCAAGTAGCTCCGGATCTCCGAAATCCATGCATCGGAGCTAGCTTGAGGATTTGAGTCTTGCGTGCTGGGTTGCTCGGAGCTTCTGGTAGCACCTACGACCCTTGGTGGACGCCATGGTAACAGGGCCATCGGGACCACCAGCTTCGAGGTGCTGGTCTCGCCCCCTTTGCTCAGTTTGGCAGGCTGAGCTTTAGGTTTAGACAACCTCCGAACGAAGGTTCCGTCGGGAGCCGGAGCTCCGGTTGAGGCTTTCATCAAGAGTTCGTCGGCTTCAGCGTTGTTGTGATGCTGTACATGGCAGAGATCTAGGACGTCGAAGTCATTTTGAAGCTTCTGGACTTCAAGTAGGTATGCAGCTAGTTGAGGGTTATTGCAGCAACATTCACCTTTGACCTTGTTTTACAACAAGCTGTGAATCACCCTTTACCAACAGCTGCTTGACACCATACGATAGTGCCACCTTGAGCCCATAGATAAGTGCTTCGTACTCCGCCATGTTGTTTGTCGCCTTGAAGTCAAGGTGAACCACGTATTTGACCTTCTCCCTGGTCGAAGTGAGGAGAAGGACTCTAGCTCCGGCCCCCTGCTTTTGCACGGAGCCGTCGAAGTAGAGAGTCCAGTGAGGCTCAGTGAAGACAGGAACCTTGGGTTCCAGCTTCCTCTCACTATGGCCCCCAGGATTTGATGGAGAGAGGGTCCATTCCGCCACGAAGTCTACTAGTGCTTGACTCTTGATCGCTTGCCTTGGGACGGATTCAAGATCGAACTCGACCAATTCCGCTGCCCACTTTGCAATGTTCCCAGTAGAGTTGGGATTATGCAAGATTGCACGTAGTGAGTAAGAAGTTACCACTGAAATCTTGTGAGCTTGGAAGTAGTGTCAGAGCTTCCTAGAAGCAATAAGAACTGCATAAAGCAGCTTATGCACCTCCAGGTACCAAGTCTTGGCATCATGAAGTACTTCGCTGATGAAGTATACTGGGCGTTGGACTGTCCGGACCCTCCCGAAGGAGCCCAGGGCTTCCTCCTCATCAATCAGGACCCTCCCGGAGGGGTCCGGACCTTGTTCAGGGACCTCTGAGTTCCTACTGGAGGAACCCGGAGCTTCTTCTGCAGCGACCCGGACCTTCCTGAAAGGGTCCGGATCTTGTTGCTCAGCCGCAGTGACTTCTCCACTTGAAGGAGGTGGCTCCTCTAGCATCTCGCCTTGAGGATCCGGGTCTGGGAGCTGGGACCCAGACTCGATTCAGGTAGCTCGGGACCCACCTGAAGGGGTCTGGATTCCTGAACTGGAGATGGTTCTGGTCTTTCCACAACCAGGAACATGCTGACAACTTCATCGGTTGCCGAAATGTAAAGAAAAAGTGGCTCACCAGGATTCAGAGCTACCAAGGTTGGTAGAGTGGTGAGGAGCTGCTTCAGCTCTTGGAACGCCTTTTCTGCTTCTTCAGACCATTGGAATGGTTCGGACTTCCTCAACAACTTGAAGAAGGGTAACGCCCACTCCGCCAGTCTTGAGATGAACTGGCTGAGGGCAGCTAGACATCCAGTCAGCTTTTGCACGTCCTTGACGCGAGTTAGTGGCCGCATGTCTTCAATAGCTTTAATCTTCGCCGGATTTGCTTCTATTCCTCGGTGGTTCACCAGGAATCCACGAAGCTTTCCGGAGCTAACCCCGAAGACACACTTGTCCAGATTCAGCTTCGTGCGTGTGATTCGCAACTTGTCGAAGACAGCTTGCAAGGTTTCAATCAATGACTCCTTGTTCTTGATCTTGACGACGATGTCATCGACGTACACTTCACTTACGTCTCGGATAAGCTCTCCAAAAGTTTTGTACATAGCTCGTACAAATGTTGAAGCAGTGTTTTTGAGACCAAATGGCATGGCGGTATAACAATATAATCCATCTACTGTGATGAAGGAAGTATGATTTTCATCTTCTCTAGACATTCTGATTTGATGGTACCTAGAATATGCGTCTAGGAAACACAGTAATTCACACCCGGAGGTGGAATCCACTAACTGATCTATTTTAGGTAGTGGGAATGGATCTTTTGGACATGCCGTATTCAATGTAGTGTAGTCGATACACATCCGAAGCTTCCCGCCGGCCTTGGGAACAATGACTGGGTTTGCTAGCCATTTTGGGTGGAAGACTTCTCACATGAATCCAGCTTCAAGCAACTTCTTCACTTCTTGACGTATGAATTTATATCGCTCTACTGATTGTACCCGAGGCTTCTGATGTACAGGCCTTGTGTCAGGATAGATCTTTAGATTGTGCTCGATCACTTTCCTAGGGATCCCAGGCATTTGTGATGGTTGCTAGGCAAACACGTCGACATTAGCCCGTACGAAAGTGACGAGCGCGAGTTCCTATTTGTCATTTAGACCTCCCGATATACGGGTGGTCTGAGCAGCTTTGGAAGCGATTTGGACAACTTTCATGAGAATGTCGGTGTCGCTGCTTGGTTGCACACGAGGTGCAGAGGTTGAGCCTCGATGACAAATGCTCGGGGGTTTCGGAGCTTGCTCCTTTCTGGATTCTTCCTCCTGCGCTGTAGCAGGCGCATGGAGTTCTTCCAGAGCAGTCACTCTAGCGGTGCGATCTCCGCGAATCCGGAGAACACCTGCTGGTGCTGGCATCTTCAACACCAAGTAGCCATAATGGGCGGCAGCCATGAATTTATACAAGGCTGGCCTACCCAAAATGGCGTTGAATGGTAAGTTGATCTGCGCCACGTCGAAGACCAACTTCTCAGTGTGGTAATTCTCCCAGGTCATGAAGGTCACCGGGAGAGTAATGGCACCGAGTCAGGTTATTGCCCGCGGACCTACTCTGGAGAAAGGTCAGGAGGGGCAAAGATCCGAAGGTCGAAGCTGAAGCTTGACGAAATCTTCAAAGCTTATGAGGTTCAGCCCCGAACCTCCGTCCACCATTACATGGTGGAGTTGGAGGTTGTTGATGGTAGGAGATACCATCAGTGGAAGTTGGCCAGCTCCGATCATGTTCCGAGGGCAGTCCGAAGCATCAAAAGTGATGGCAGTGTACATCCACTTCCGATGCGGCTCCGCCATGGCGGTGGGAGCTACTAAGGTCATGTCTGTCGCATGGTATTGAGGACACGGCGGGAGGTGATGTCCCACGAACCACCAAAGATGGTGTTCATGGTCTTCCAACGTTCGTTATCGGAGACGTCGGAGTCATCGTCGACGGAGGTGTAAACAACCTTCAGGACCTTTTTAGGGTCCTAAAAGCCTAACTCCTTTTCAGCCGGAGCTTCGTCAACTTTCTGTTTTCCTTCCCTTTGACGGAAAGGAACTTCTTCCCGGGGCTTGTTGTAGCGCTCGGTAAGGTTCTGGACTTCTCGGCAGTCTTCCAGGTTGTGGCTGTTCATCTTGTGTATAGGACACAACATCTTGGAGCTTCCTCCATCTTCAGACGACGGCCGAGGTCATTTCTTGGGACATGGCCCCCGGCCACCCGAAGCTGCTGCAGCGGCTATAGGTGTGCCGGCCGACGGCTTCTTCTTACCGTTGGACTTTTTCTTCTTTTTGCCACTCTCGAAGGTAGTGGCTTCACCCTTGGAGGACTTTTTGTTGTCCTTCGGAAGTGGTTGGGAGTGCATTTCATGGCCCTCCGAAGCTTTGGCACACTTGTCTACCAAACTGAAGAGTTTCGTGACGCTGGTGACCTCCTTGGTCGCCAGCCTCTCCAGCATCTTCTTGTCTCGTACGCCCTGTCTAAATGCCACAATAACAGAGGCGCTTGAGATAGAAGGTATCATGTTTCGTACCTGGGAGAACCTCTGGATGAAGGATCGCAGGGACTCTCCCCCCTTCTGCTTAACAGCAAAAAGGTCCAGTTCGGTGCCTGGTCAGGTGTATGAACTCCCGAAGTTGGCGGTGAACTGTTGGCACAGTTTTGCCCAACTGTTGATGGACTGTCGGGCGGTAGGCTCATGAACCAGGACCTGGCGGTCCCAGTTAAAGCCACCGGGAAGTAGTTGGCCATTATGGCCTCATTGCCTCCAGCTGCAAGGATTGCGGTGGAGTAGATTTGGAGAAACTCAACAGGATTGACAGTCCCATCAAATTCTCCGGCAGGTGTGGCCGGAACTTCTGTGGCCATCTGACCATGCGTAAGTGCATGGACAGGGCTGAACATCCTCCTCTTACTACCTCGGGAGCAGGACTGTCCCAAGCCTCTCGCCTCTCGCGAACACGCTCGATGTGGACTCGACTGACTTGTTGGCGGTAACGGCAATCAAGCTCCGCCCGGAGGTCGTGAGTTGAAAGCCTGGTTACCGTATGGGTGCGTCGCACCCCAGAAGGCAGTGACGTCGCTTGAGAGACGCAGCACGCCTCCTTTCTTGGGAAGCGTGCGGACCAAGTCTACCCAACATGTTCCGATGTTGCGATGGGGCCCGGCCCGAGGGGGAGGACCTTGGTTGCTGATGCGATCGGTTGCTGCTGCAACCAAGTGTTCCACATCAGCCCTCTACTGCTCCATTGCACCCTGGGATGCTCCTGGAGGCGATGGACGTTGAAGAAGAGCACGCGCGGCATGGAGCACGTGTTCAGGGTTGTTGTTCGCCGATGCCGTTGATAGGAGAATTTGTCCCGATCTTCCGAAAGGTAATGATAAGTCGATTGATGGAGATCTCGACGTTGATGATCCGAGGCTCTCGAGTAGAACACGAACAGCCCCTGCAATCACTACACCACCACTCCGTTGGTTATCAACCGTGCTTCACACGATTGACCTCGCCAAGAAGGCTAATCCCTGCAAGTGCAACCGAGAACACAAGCAAGAACGTAGAAGACACGATCTAAAATTGCGAAGTTGGGGTTTCACAAACTGTAGAACAGCGATATTATTAATCTATGCAAAACCCAATTGTCTATGGCGGCTACCATGGAGTATATATAGGTGGGAGGACGTCCAAGGGGGTGTTAGGGTCGTGACCTAACCCTAAGACACGAAAATAATGGACTTAGACTTGATACAAGGCCCAATGGCCCAATACGGTGGCGCAGCACCCTGACAGATTCTGTACTTGATTTTGTTTCGACGATTCCCGTCGACTCCGAAGGAATTTTGACATGGGACTGGTGCCATTGGAAAGGTTATCCTCTCCCCTTTCCGTGCATATGTAGAACGTCCAAAACGGAGTTCGTATGCGTCCTGGGCGTCCGTTTTAGTACGTATTGTTCCTGGACTCCGAGTTGGATACGATTTGGAGTTTGGTTCGGTTTCCATCTTCTTTAACGAATTCTCTTGTCTTCCACGTCCCTAATACTCCCTCCAAGTACTCCTTGAACCTCTCCATGGATCCTAATCACAAATAAATCATTAAGTAGCAATCTATGCTCAAAAACATATAAGGAAATATATAAGAACGAGTTCACCTCTGAAATTAATTGTTGTGTATGAACTCTATTGATTGCATCTTGTATATTCAGTAGAGTGTTGTTTGTATCCATATAAGTGATGTCCTCATCATCATCCCCTCCTTGAATTGGAGTCGTCCTCTACTCAAGTTCGTCTCCTCTCATGTGTTGGTCCAAATGTGCAACGCCATCAAATCTTCTTGTATGCATGAATGGAGTAGGCCAAGGTGGTGGACGACATAGTGCGCCATCTTGATCTTGTCCATCAAATAAGAGTGCACATTCACTTGAGCCAGGATCCCAAATAAATAAATATTGTGTCATGTTTGTAGGTGCAATAATAATGTGCATGATCTCATCATTCTCCCCTTCTTTATGACAAGCCGTCCTCGGCTTGCTCGTATGTCCAGCAAAGAGGCTTACATTGGAAGTAGAGTAAGTGTTGTCCATAATGCACAACCACAGTGAATAATGCTTTTATTGTCCCTGCTGCAAGGAAAACATACTAGAAAAACTTGACAAGACATTATTAGCGTTAGTACATTCATTTACTTTACCATGTTGTTGCAGCACAAAAGGAACTTCCTCATTTGAACATATGTAAACTTTATGCACCATAAACATACCACTATGTTCATATTTGCCTATAGCATGAAAAATATTTCTACTTAACAAAGGCAATTCAGATTGAGAAAATATTATCTTCTCTACGATATCTAGATCACAAAGAGTGTCAAATTCAATATAGCCCAAAGTATTTAGAGAAGATAACAATTTCAGCTCATTCCTTTCACATGTAGTTGGGATCAAATGCTTAATTTCAGCACAAGTGAGTGATAAAGTATCAAATTCATTGGGTTGTTCTAGCATAGGTATAATATAATTATCAGCACACAACTCATTTTTGTTATAAGAATCAGTGGGAAAATCAACTAATGGTAAAGTTGTATTATGAAAAGGTTCATCTTGTTGCTGCTCATCGATAGTATGATTGGTAGCAAAATTTAGCACATCTGAAAATGTCATACCGTGGTTAACTGTAGAGCATTGTCCATTAACACTACTCTCATTTTCAGCAAGAAATTCAAATGCATTATGAGTTGATTCATCAAAAAATTCAGAAGAGTTGTTCAACACCTCACTCTCATTTGCATCTCCATTTATTTGTTCATGTTCCTGCAAAAGGTTAGGCAAAGGAAGAGGTACAACAAGAAAATTCTTCTCAAGTTCATGTATTTCATGTTTACAATTAGATACATTAGCAAAAGTTTCTCGCATAAGAATTTTCATATCTTTCCATGTTCGAGGTCTTTCTAAATCACTTAAGTTGTTCCACCAAGTCAATGCACAACCTACTAATGCACTTGCAACATTTCTAATCTTTCTTTTCTCACACATATGACATTGTCCAAAAATTTTATCCAACTCTATTTCCCAAGCAATATATTCATCGTAACCAAAACCATCATAAGAAGGAAGAGATGGGAGAATGTAATTACTTCTTGTGGAAGGTGTTGTAAAAGTGGTCTGAATGTCATGTGAATCCTTGGTTGATGTTTGATTTTTAGTGAGCAACTCTATCATCGTCTTCATCATGTCCATCATCTCAGCATATAATGCATGATTCTTGCTTTTACCTGACATTGTTAGTAGCAAACAGAAGACAACACAAAAAATATGTTATCCCTATCAACTACAAAGGATAATGGAAAAGTGGAAGTGGAATCACACACTCTCAAGCATCTTACCACGCTCTTACAAGTGTTCTTACCTAAACTGCAGGTGGCAAACGGTGGCCGGTATGAAGAAACCAATGAAGCGTGGGATGATTGCAAAGGTGTATCGATTCTGCTCAAGAGTAAGGTGTAGCTTGGATGGCACTTTATTTGTAGCAAGGATTTGCAACAATGAAATCAGATAGTAAAGTTGAGTAAGTGTCCAAAGTACTTGTCAAAGTTGCTGGTCTAAATGTGTTCCTAGTAGTTCAAGCTAGCAAGACATGAGACAAAACTAGATGACACAAAGAATGCAAGCACTTCTGTTTTTTTTTGTTGTTTTTTTCCTCTTTTTTGTGCGGCTTTTGTTTCTTGTTTTGCACTTGCCTTTTTCTTTTTTCTTCCTTTTTTTTTCAGAATGTGTTGCAAGGGAAGAACACAATGAAAATCAACCCAAGATATCTCGTGTGTCTGTCGCAGATTTTCTGCTCAATCTTCCAAGGACAAATAGGCACACTTATAGGCTCTAAATTGGAAAACTTAGAATAGCAAGATTGTAGATATATCTCTCCTATTTAATTTCAATATATGGAAGACCTATTTTGGAAAAGAACAATAGGAGATACTGCCCCCGAAATACAGACTGTTCAGAATTTTTAGGTCAATAACAGATTCGGATCTAATGCAATTTCGACATCGATAACTATATTTTCTGGGAAAATGATAAATAAGAAAGTTATAGAGAACTTCTTAAGCTTTCCATAAAGTACAAGAACTCTAAAATAAGATTTAGTATGAGTGAGATATGATGAAAATACCGAACTGGACAGAGGTGAATTTAATCTGGACGTGATGACGTGATTCAAAAGGATGAATCACACAATGCAAAACTCAAACTAAGACCAAAAACACGTTCTAAACCAGCAATATAACTCAACCACGGACACAAACTCAACAAAACCAAACCGAATAACAAAGTTGCAAAGGCTCAAACGTGATTTGGACAAAGTAATGAATAGATCTACTAAACTGTAAGTTCTTTTGTGGCTTTTTTGTGGACTCTAGGTATGAAACACAAAACTAATGTAATAGATAGATGAATTACCTAACGGGCAACCTGGAAATCTGATACCAATTGATAGGAAAATTGATGTGGCCCGATCTTCCGAAAGGTAATGATAAGTCGATTGATGGAGATCTCGACGTTGATGATCCGAGGCTCTCGAGTAGAACACGAACAGCCCCTGCAATCACTACACCACCGCTCCGTTGGTTATCAACCGTGCTTCACACGATTGACCTCGCCAAGAAGGCTAATCCCTGCAAGTGCAACCGAGAACACAAGCAAGAACGTAGAAGACACGATCTAAAATCGCGAAGTTGGGGTTTCACAAACTGTAGAACAGCGATATTATTAATCTATGCAAAACCGAATTGTCTATGGCGGCTACCATGGAGTATATATAGGTGGGAGGACGTCCAAGGGGGTGTTAGGGTCGTGACCTAACCCTAAGACACGAAAATAATGGACTTAGACTTGATACAAGGCCCAATGGCCCAATACGGTGGCGCAGCACCCTGACAGATTCTGTACTTGATTTTGTTTCGACGATTCCGGTCGACTCCGAAAGAATTTTGACATGGGACCGGTGACATTGGAAAGGATATCCTCTCCCCTTTCCGTGCATATGTAGAACGTCCAAAACGGAGTTCGTATGCGCCCTGGGCGTCCGTTTTAGTGCGTACTGTTCCTGGACTCCGAGTTGGATACGATTTGGAGTTTGGTTCGGTTTCCATCTTCTTTAACGAATTCTCTGGTCTTCCACGTCCCTAATACTCCCTACAAGTACTCCTTGAACCTCTCCATGGATCCTAATCACAAATAAATCATTAAGTAGCAATCTATGCTCAAAAACATATAAGGAAATATATAAGAACGAGTTCACCTCTGAAATTAATTGTTGTGTATGAACTCTATTGATTGCATCTTGTATATTCAGTAGAGTGTTGTTTGTATCCATATAAGTGATGTCCTCATCAGTCGTGACCAACGCAGATGCCCCATCCCTCTGTCCAGCTTGATTTGTTAGTGCGGACGGTGGCGGCGGTGGCATGACTCCTGCTGGAGCCACAGCATGTGTTGGCTGCTGCATGTTGGAGGGATTGCCTTCAGCAGGTTGTGCAGCAGGGTTGCCGTTGGATGATCCAGCAGCAGAGTTCACCATCCTTGAATCTCGGGCGCCCCTACCTGGCACGCCAACTGTCAGAGTCTGGTTCCGGCAATTCTCCCGGTACTACTATTGGTAGCCCGCAGAGTTTGTAGTTCGGTAATGGGCGCACAGAGATTTAGAACATGATATGAAATAGACACGTGGATTTACGTGGTTCGGGCCGCCTAAGCGTAATACCCTACTCCACGGGGTGGGTGACTGTTGTATTGAGCTTCTGAGCACTTGTGAGCGTGTGTCAGAGCCGAGTCTGAGAGTGTCTAAGAGTCGAGAGAGCCTAGAAGTCTCCCCTGTGTATCTCTCGACCAATCCTTTTATAGTTCAAGGACTGGTCGTTACATCGCTAGCCTGACCCGACAAGTGTCCCTGGCGGTTACTGATGCTTAATACACAATTAATGAGGTTAATTACCCTTAAGAGTGTGGTAATGGGCCTTGACAGTGCCGTTACTAGTATTAAGGGCCCTCCGATCATGTGTTATTAATATGGTATTAATGACACTTAATCGGGTCTTGAAGTCTTTGATTGTCCCTTGAAAGTCTGAGTCGTTGGGGGTCCACCAGTCTGCTTGTTGAAGTCGAAGGTCTGGTGGTTGGACACGTGGCAGCTCCGGAGCTTACCGTCTGGGACGGGTAGGTCCGGTGCAGTTGTACACGTGTCAGTACTGGAGCTTCCCTCTGTCGGAGGTTAGGTCCGGGGGTGCGCGCAGGTGTTTAGCCCAGAGCTTTCCCATGTGTGGGATGTAGCTCTGGTTGCAGTATACACGTGGAAGCATTGGGACTTACCATAGAAGGGAGGCAGGTCCGGTCCCGTATGACATGTGGGGCCTTCGGAGATCTTCACCTCAGACAGGTGAAGTTCATTTCGTCTTTTTGCAGTCCCAAGGGGTATATGGTACGCTGGGTACCGACAGCTTTGGAACAAGGTGGTGATGGTGAACCAACGAGGTGAATTATGGCAGTTGGAAAAACTGCTATTCTGGGTTGGTTACTCGATGATTCTTCTTCGAGGTGAAGCGCCTAGACGTCAAGAAACAATCTTCCAACAGGAACAAACAAAAATTACATGTACAAACCGAGTTGAATTGGAGACCTTGCTTTGTTCATACACAAAGCTCGTTGGAAAAAATGGAAATAAGGAGGCTATGGTCCATGGCATGGGCTCAAGTATTACCAGAAGCTAGTACATGCATAGGCCAACCTTTTTGCTTCAAGGAGTTGGGTGAGATAAGGCTTCTATCGCCAGGTCCACAGTAGAGCAGAGGCGGCCAGAGAAAAAAGAGAAATGGTGGTCGCATTTTGACCTTGCTGGAGCTCGAGGAAGCTCGATCTGCTATGAAACTTGATCAATTAGCTGCGCAAGATGTTTGAGAGGAAGGAGAGGCAAAGAAAACAGGTCCAAACCAATTCTACCTGATCGATTTCGGTCAGAAAATGAAGAACACGGGGCCGTTCGAGTTTCTGGTTCAAGAACGGGAGCAGAGCAAGCTGTTTCACCTCTGGTGTTTAGATGAGGATGAAAATGAGGCCAGAGACGTTCTGTATGCAGCTGCAGGCAAGCAGCGAAGCAAGCACCTCTGTGGCAAATGCATGCCATATGCGGTGGCAAGCTGTGGAGATGCAGAGAAAATAGAGGAGTCCATGACAGGTGGGTCCCCCTGCTGCTCATCCTCATCTACTCTCTGGACAGTAAATTTCCCTCACCAAGATTCATCCAAAATTGCTAGATATTTATGGGAAGGCAATATTGAATATGGAGAATTTGACTTTGAATTCAAATTATTGATTTGACCAAGTTTCATTTGAATTCAAACTTGAATTTGAATTTGAGTGGAATTGAATTAAATAGCAAACTTGCTTCAAAAATTAAGAAAGGTTGCAGGGTGACTATTTGAAATATTTGCAAACCAATGTTCAACTAAAATCCTCATGTTAAACTCATTTGAACAGTAGCTAAGTTTATTTTTTTGAATTCCCTCTTTTGGAGTTCGAATTACTTTGTTTTTCTCATTTTCTTTTATCTCTTTTTATCATACAAAAATTTAGTCCTTCTAACTGAAGTTTGCATTATGAAAATTAGGTCTTTTACAAGGTGTCTAGTTGCTAATATTATTCAAAAGACTTATATCTTTTGGTATCGTAGACTTGGTCATGTAGGCTTTGATCACCTCACACGTGTTAGTGCTCTTGATCACATACGTGGGCTGCCTGAGCTTAAAGGGGACAAAGAAATAGTTTGCTCTTCTTGTAGACATGCTAAAATGGTTCTAAGTTCACATGCTCCACTCACAATGACTACGACCACAACACCGACACAACTTTTACACCTTGACACCGTAGGTCCCTCACGTGTTCAATCTTTTGGAGGTAAGTGGTATGTGCTTGTAATTGTTGACGACTATTCTAGATACTCTTGGGTTTACATTATGGCATCTAAGAATGAAGCTTTTAGTCACTTTAGAATTTTGGTTCTTAGGCTTTCACTTGACCACCCAGGATCTTTAAAAGGAATTAGAAGTGATAATGGAGCTGAATTTAAAACCAATTGTTTGATCACTTTTGTGCTGAAAATGGAATAGATTATCGGTTTTCTTCACCATATGTACCTCAACAAAATGTTGTTGTAGAGTGAAAGAACAGAACCTTAGTTGAGATGGCTAGGACTATGCTTGATGAATATCAAACTCCTAGGAAGTTTTGGGCTGTTGCAATTGCAACCGCTTGTTATGTCTCAAATCGTGTTTTATTGTGTGCTAAGCTAGGAAAAACCGCGTACGAGGTGCGGTTTGGACATAAGCCTAGTGTCACACACTTTAGGGTCTTTGATTGCAAATGCTTTTTAAGAAACATGGTAATCTTGATAAATTTGAACCTAGATTTGTTGAATGCATGTTTCATGGTAATCCATCTCATACTAGAGGTTATCGTGTGCTTTTACTTGACACTAACAAAATTGTGGAGACTTGTGAGGTTTCTTTTTATGGAGCTAGCCCATGTACTATATCTAATATTGCAGTTCAAGATGCATATCCACAAGTGGAGTGTATTTTCATTGAATATGAGAAAGAAATTGTTGAATGTGGCCTGGAGGGAGGTGAATAGGCGTTGAAACTTTTTCCTACAAAACTTAACAAAAATGTCAAATACAGGAGGGTAGGACTAGTCCGGTGTAGGGTACTGTGGGTACCCTGCGTACCGGATACCCCTTGGAACTACGAAGAGTGCAAAGGAACTCCACCTATATGAGTTGAAGACCTCCAAAGGCCCCACGTGTCATACAGAATCGGACCTGCCTCCCTTCTATGGTTAGCCCCATTGCTGCCACGTGTATCATAAAACCGGAGCTACATTCCATACATGGGAAAGCTCCAGACTAGATACCTGTGTGGCACCCCCGGACCTAACCCCCGACAAAGGGAAGCTCCAGTACCGACACGTGTACAACAGCACCGGACCTACTCGTCCAAGGCGGTAAGCTCCAGAGCTGCCATGCGTCCAACCACCAGACCTTCAACCGCAACAGACAGATTGGTGGAACCCCAACGGCTCAGACCTTCAAGGAACATTAAAGACTTCAAGACCTGATTATGTGTCATTAATGCTATCTTAATCACACACGATCAGAGGACCCTTAATACCAGTAACGCCACCATCAAGGTGTGTTACCATGCTATTAAGGGGAATTAAGTACATTAACTGTGTATTAGGCATCAATAACCGCTAGGATCACATGTCGGGCCAGGCTAATGATGTAACAGCCAGCCCTTGAACTATAAAAGGACTGGCCGAGCGATACACAGGGGAGGACTGACACACGCGCTGGAGACTCTTCCAGACACGATATGCTCACACACTAGAGCTCATACTCTCAATACAAAAACAACACACACCCGTGGAGTAGGGTATTACGCTTAGGCGTCCCGAACCACGTAAATCCTCATGTCAAATCGCCATCTTGTTCTGAATCTCCGCGGGCCCACAACTGAACTAACAAACTTCGCGGGATGCCAACGGTAGTACCAGGAGAATTGCCGGAATCAGACTCTGACAGTTGGCGCGCCAGGTAGGAGCACCTGAGATTCAAAGATGGTGAATTCTGCTGCTGGATCATCCAATGGTAACCACGTTGAGGGACCTGCTGGAGGCAATCCCTCCAACATGCAGCAGCCAGCAGGTGCTGTAGCCCCAGCAGGAGTCATGCCACCGCCGCCACCGTCCGCTCCGGTGAATCAAACTGGACAACGGGATGGGACGTCTGCGTCGGTCACTGCATTGGTGAATAACAACCCTGAACATGCGCTTAATGTTGCGCGTGCTCTTCTCCAACATCCACCACCTCCAGGAGCACCCCAGGGTGCGATGGAGCAGTGGAGAGCTGATGTGGATCATTTGGTTGCAGTAGCAGCTGATTGCATCAGCAATAAAGGTCCTCCCACCTCAGGGCGGGCCCCTTCATAGCGTCAGACCTTGTCGGGTAGACTTGGTCTGCAAGCTTCGCAGCACGAGAGGCGTGCTGCATCTCAATAGGCGAAGTCGCTGCCTTCCGGGGCGCGATGTGCTCACACGATAACGAGGCTTTCGACTCATGACCTCCGGGCGGAGCTCAATCGACGTTACCGGCAACAAGACGGCCACGTCCACATCGAGCGTGCTCGCGAGAGGCGAGAGGCTCGGAACAGCCCTGCTCCTGAGGGAGTAGGAGGATGCTGTTCTGCCTTGGCCATGCACCTACGCATGGTTAGATGGCCGCAGAAGTTCTGGCCTCACCTGCCGGAGAAATTTGACGGGACTATTAACCCCGCCGAATTTCTCCAAATCTACTCCACCACTATCCTTGCGGCTGGGGGAAATGAGGCCGTGATGGCCAATAATTTTCCTGTGGCTTTGACTGGGACCACCAGGTCTTGGTTCATGAGCCTTCCGCCTAACTCCATCAACAGTTGGGAAGAGTTGTGCCAACAGTTCACCACAAATTTTGGGAGCTCATACATCCGACCAGGCACAGAACTGGACCTCTTTGCTGTCAAGCAAAAAGGGGGAGAGTCCTTGCGATCTTTCATCTAGAGGTTCTCCAAGGTACGAAATACCATTCCTTCTATCCCAAGCGGTTCTGTTATTGTAGCATTTAGACAGGGCGTTCGAGACAAGAAAATGCTAGAGAAGCTGGCGACCAAGGAAGTCACCAGCATCACAAAACTCTTCAGCTTGGCAGACAAGTGTGCCAAGGCTGCGGAGGGTCATGAAATGCACTCCCAACCACCTCTGGAGGCCAACAAAAAATCCTCCAAGGGTGAAGCCACTGCCTCCAGGAGTGGCAAGAAAAAGAAAAAGTCCAATGGCAAAAAGAAGTCGTCAACCGGCACACATACTGCCTCTGCTGTCGAAGCTCCGGGTGGCCGGGGGCCACGCCCCGAGAAACGACCTCGGCCGTCATTTTAAGATGGTGGTAGCTCCAAGATGTGGTGTCCCATACACAAGACGGACAACCACAACCTGGAAAACTGCCGAGAGGTCTGTCAAAGGGAAGGAAAACAAAAAGTCGATGAAGCTTCGGCTGAAGAGGAGTTAGGCTTTTAGGACCCCAAAAAGGTCTTGAAGGATGTTTACACCTCCGTTGACGATGACTCCAACGTCTTTGACAACGAGCGTCAGAAGACCATGAACACCATCTTTGGTGGTTCGTGGGACATCACTTCCCGCCGTGTCCTCAAGACAATGCGGCGGAACATAGCCTCTGTAGATCCCACTGCCAGAACGGAGCATCATCAGAAGTGGATGGATACTGCCATCACCTTCGATGCTTCGGACTGCCCCCGGAATATGATCAGAGCTGGCCAACTTCAACTGATGGTATCCCCGACCATCAATAACATCCATCTCCACCACGTAATGGTGGACGGAGGTTCGGGGCTGAACCTCATAAGCTTCGAAGCCTTCATCAAGCTTCAGCTCCGACCTTCGGATCTTCACCCCTCCCGACCTTTCTTCGGAGTAGGTCCGGGAGCCATAACTCCACTCGGTGCCATTACTCTCCCGGTGACTTTCGGAGCTTGGGTGAATTACAAGACCGAGAAGTTGGTCTTCGACGTGGCACATATCAACTTACTATTCAATGCCATCTTGGGCACGCCAGCCTTGTACAAATTCATGGCTGCTACTCATTATGGCTACTTGGTATTGAAGATGCCAACACCCTCACACGTTCTCCAGATCTGCGGGGATCGCACCACCGGAGTTACTGCTCTGGAAGAACTCCATGCGCTTGCTATAGCGCAGGAGGAAGAATCCAGAAAGGAGCAAGCTCCGAAGCCTCCAAGCATTCGTCATCGAGGCTCAACCTCTGCACCTCGTGTGCAACCAAGCAGTGACACCGACATTCCCGTCAAAGTTGTCCAAATTTGTTCTGATGCTGCTCAGACCACTCGTATATCGGCAGGTTTGAACGACAAATAGGAACTCACGCTCATCACTTTCCTCTGGGCTAATGTCGACATGTTTGCTTGGAAACCGTCACAAATGTCTGGGATCCCTAGGGAAGTGATTGAGCACAATCTGAAGATTTATCCCGATGCTCGGCCTATACACCAGAAGCCTCGGAAGCAATCAGTAGAGCGATAGAACTTCATACATCAAGAAGTGAAGAAGTTGCTCGAAGTTGGATTCATCTGGGAAGTCTTCCACCCAAAATGGCTGGCAAACCCATTCGTTGTACCTAAGGACGGCGGAAAGATTCGGATGTGTATCGAGTACACAACACTGAATAAGGCATGCCCAACAGATCCATTCCCACTACCTAGAATTGATCAGATATTGGATTCCACCTTCGGGTGTGAATTACTGTGTTTCCTAGATGCATATTCTGGTTATCATCAAATCAGAATGTCTAAGTAAGATGAAGAGCATACTGCCTTCATCACAGTAGATGGATTATATTGCTACACTGCCATGCCATTCGGTCTCAAAAACGTTGCTTCAACGTTTGTGCGAGCTATGTACAAAACATTTGGAGAGCTCATCAGAGATGTAGTGGAAGTGTACGTCGATGATATCGTCGTCAAGATCAAGAACAAGGAGTCATTTCCTGACACCTTGTAAGCTATCTTCGACAAGTTGCGAATCACACGCACAAAGCTGAACCCAGACAAGTGTGTCTTCAGGGTTAGCTCTGGAAAGCTTCTTGGATTCTTGGTGAACCACCGAGGAATAGGGGCGAATCCAGCAAAGATTAAAGCTATTGAAGACATGCGGCCACCAGCTCGCATCAAGGATGTCCAGAAACTGACTGGATGTATAGCTGCCCTCAGCTGGTTTATCTCAAGACTGGCAGAACGGGCGCTATCCTACTTCCAATTATTGAGGAAGTCCGGACCATTCCAATGGTCTGAAGAAGCAGAAAAGGTATTCCAAGAGCTGAAGCAACTCCTCACCACTCTACCAACTTTGGTAGCTCCGAACCCTGGTGAGCCACTTCTTCTTTAATTTCGTCAACTGACGAAGTTGTCAGTATGGTCCTGGTTGCGGAAAGACCAGGACCATCCTTGGTTCAGGAATCCAGACCCCTGTGGGAAGGTCTGGAACAACCTGAAGACGAGTCTAGGTCCCAGCCCCAGACCTGGATCCTCGAGGTGAGACGCCAGAGGATCATCCTCCTTAAAATGAAGGAGTTACTAATGCTGAAGAAGATCTGGACCCTTCTGAGAAGGTCCGGGTCACTCCAGAAGAAGCTTCGGGTTCCTCTAGTAAGAACCCGGAGGACCCCAAAGAAGGTCTGGACCCCTCTAGGAGGGTCCGAGTTGATGATGAGGAAGCTCCGGGCCCCTCTGGGAGGGTCCGGACTATCCAACGCCCAGTGTACTTCATCAGTGAAGTACTCCATGACGCTAAGACTCGGCACCTAGAGGTGCATAAGCTGCTTTACGCAGTTCTTATTGCCTCTAGGAAGCTTCATCACTACTTCCAAGCTCACGAGATTTCAGTGGTAACCTCTTATCCACTTCGTTCAATCTTGCATAACCCCAACTCTACTGGGAACATTGCAAAGTGGTCAGCGGAATTGGCCGAGTTCAATCTTGAATTCGTCCCAAGACAAGCAGTCAAGAGTCAAGCATTGGCAGACTTTGTGGCGGAATGGACCCCCTTTCAATCAAATCCTGGGGGCCCCAGTGAGTAGAAGCCGAAACCCAAGGTTCCGGTCTTCACTGAGCCTCGCTGGACTCTCTACTTCGATGGCTCTATGCAGAAGCAGGGGGCCAGAGCTAGAATCCTTCTCCTCGCTCCGACCGGGGAGAATGTCAAATACATGGTCCACCTTGACTTCAAGGCGACCAACAACATGGCGGAGTATGAAGCATTAATCTATGGACTCAAGGTGGCACTATCATATGGTATCAGGCAGATGTTTGTAAAGGGTGATTCGCAGCTTGTTATAAAACAAGCCAAAGGTGAATGCTGCTGCAACAACCCTCGCTAGGACTTTTTTACACGGGATTGGTTCAAAGAGAATGAGGAAGTAATCTGAAAATGTGACCGGGCAGGGGCATAGGATGCAGAAAGACTTGGTCTTGGGTGCGTATCCCTGCCTGTGTCGGTTAAGGACCGATCCGTATGTTGCCCTGCTGGTCAAGTTTGAACTGTACCGGAGTCATACTTGATATATGGGATCCAGGAAACCGATGTACCTTGGGAAGCTTTTGTTGAGACTTTTTCGATCGCCTCAGGCTTTCTGCCGCAGCACAGTAGACGGAAACTCGCTTACGACATCTTCACAGCGCAAGGGTGCACCCTGAGTGGGGATACTATCCTAGACGATTGAATCGATTCAACTTGGGTGGAACTTGAGAAAGGTGGTTGCGTACGACGTCCGTGGAGTGCACTGATGTGGCTTCTAGTACGGGCGTACGTGACATGTTTTCCGGGTATCATTGATTCGAATCACCGTCCCTCGCGGTTATGAGTACCACTTGTTCACTGAGTTGTGACGTAGTTAAATACTTGCACTTTAGATGAGAATTAATTGCTGGTGTCATGAACATTATATTATCATGGTATTGCTATGTTGTATGTATTAGTATAGTGCTCACTAAATTTAATTTCCACCTTGGGCATGCAGCATCGTGATGAAGTGTTTCTTGTTTGATTGTGGAGTTACGATGTTGCCCCGCACAAGGTTTAAGCTGCTGCTATAAATCCGAAAATAAGGACCCACATTTAGGCGAGTCCATTTTGCAAATTTGCCATCATATGTTTATGTCTTACCCTCATGTAGAGTTTCATGTTTAGGTGAGACGGTTAAGTCTTGCTGAGCCTTCATGCTCACGGTTGCTATATAAGTTGTTTTGCAGGTACTAACCTCTATGCTTATGATTTGGTTGTCCGATAAGACTCGGGACTCCCCGAGTAATATACTCATGTGGGAACCATGCCGCTGCTGTTTGGTTTCCGTGGCTAGTGAGGAGCGTCCGTGGGCTGGACGGTTTCTCTTTTGGTTATTGGACTGGAGTACGAGAGTTGTAATCTTATCTTGCACTGTAGTTTATTTTTATAAACTATTTGTAAACTGAATATCTTTGTAAATTTCAGCAAATGATTTATGTAATACGCATTCCTTTACATGTGTGTTGTTGGGTGTCGCATCACACGGCACCACCCAATGCGATTCCTGGAAAGTGTGGACTTCGGTCCCCACAACATCATCCATGTGAATGGGATTCCCCATGACCAGACTTTCACGGTAGAAGCAAGTTTCCAATGAAAAGAGGGCGATCCCTAGGGGAGTAAGGCAAGAGTATCTCATTGGCATACCCAAGATGTGGACTAGATGATTTCTGATCTGAATCCGGTAGTACTCATACTTCTCCTATGGCAACACTTCATCGTCATCCACGGCAATGACCCACTCTTCATGCATGGGGTGTTGAATACCAGGAAGGTGAGCTACCGCTCTTGACAATCTGTTCTTACCTCCATCTTCCACATCGAAGTTGGGGTGAGGTATGAATCTCTCCGGATTGACGGTGAAGTTCGTCATGAATGGGCTTGTGTTGCGGAGGACAAGCTCTCTGCTAGTTTTCTGAGTAATGGTGGAGGAGGTGTTGTTGGTTGAGTGTTTGATGAGGCCTCCTCGAGCACGTCGCGTGCTAGATATATTGCCTTGTCAACCGACATAGACTATCAGGTGGGTGCAGTAATTTTTACCCTCCAGACCTTCCTGAAATTCTGTTTTGCAAAACATACCTTTCGGATGTGCCCGTAAGCAAAACAAAGCTTGCAGCGGACTTGATTGCGACATTGAAATTTCATATGGTCCGGTTTGATACAGTTATAGCAGAGTCTTGCATGAGTCGGAGAATCATTGGTTTCCCCGCGGCATCAATACTCGATGTTTTGGAGTCACGTGTCCAAAGAGGGATTGACCTGAGCGGGCGAGGGAGACAGGGAGCAGTGAATGCCCTTGTTACCGCCACTGCTGGCAGGTAGATTTTGTGTGCGGGGAACACAGGCACGTCACGGTCTACCACCGAACTGCAGTTCCATAGGCTTCCTATGGTCCGGAATGTCATCCACCTCAGCAGCAGTAGGCTTGTAATTATCAGATTTCCAGCTGGAGGACGGTGCATAGTTATTGCGACCTCTATGGTCAATAGGGTGCACTTGAGTGCCACTAGCCATAGACGTGTCACTATGAGGGACACAAGAGTTTGAATGCTCAGAATAAGAAATGTTGTTCAGTTCCCTTCGGAGAGAACTGTTCATCGTCTTCTCCGGCGTCAGTAAGAGGGGAAGGGCATTCTTGGCGTGAGAACACCCCTGCCCGAAAGCAGTTTTTAACGAACAGTAAATAGTCCCAATCCAGATGCCCTCAGCAGGAGGGGAAGAAGCAGATATCTGGAAAGTTATACGGCTGGGTGAAGCAAATGTTACCTTCCTCAGAGAATGTGATGTCTTTGATGATTTCTTCTTTGTGACAACCGTCCACAAATCATGTTGCTCTTTAACCCACAATTTTGGTTCTTTGACCCATTCCGGTCTGCCCTTCCACCACAGATGAAAATATACATCGAAGGTCGACATAATAACTCGCCGCAAGGAGACGACGAGCAATCCCACATCTTTGCTTGAAACCAAAAACCGGAACGTGCGATTATGAAGCTGTCGCACGTGAAATCCTTCCGGTGTCCCTCCAAGCACAGAGTGTAAAGCCCAGCCAACATCCAACTCAGTGAGCTTGAAGGTGTACCTTCGGAAGACGGCGACGAGAAGGAAAGAGCTTCGAACGGAAGAGATTGGATGATGCACCGAAGAATGGAACCACGACAATACCTCGGCCTGGAACCTTTTTCCAGGACGGAGATCCCATGTCTCCCACCCGGGCGCGGGCCTGGCACACGCCATGCCCGGAGACAGGATGAGCCCTGTAGAGCTACTACTACCACCCATTATATTGGGCAGCCAGCGATGCTACTCCGGCTAACCTGCTACGGGCAACGATGGAGATTCCGGTGCGGGCAAGGAGAGCAGAGCGGGAGGGTGAGCCACGTGCGAGAGCCATTGGATATAGGTAATGTTATGGACTTAAAAGATTTATTAATTCAATTACTGGATTTAAAGAGTTCCAATGGGCCTGGGAATCTTACAGTGAAATTATGTGGCCAAGGAGGAATAACCAGGAAAGTTTCAGTTATGACAAGGAAACATAGTGGTATACATAATTCCTTAAGTGTTTAAGCTTTGCTGAATTTTCATTGCAGAACGGTAGCTTTGTCATGAGTGAAAGTGTGCTTTCTAAATAGTGTTGCTTATATGGATTCTAACAAAATTTATTT
The DNA here is from genome assembly GCA_036927565.1 of Tuctoria greenei. Classification (NCBI taxonomy): domain Eukaryota; kingdom Viridiplantae; phylum Streptophyta; class Magnoliopsida; order Poales; family Poaceae; genus Tuctoria; species Tuctoria greenei. Next base: position 126,668,773 of record JAYESD010000006.1, read on the forward strand.
GAGATTTTTCTAAGCATTCTGGAGGGAGATATGAATTTTACAAGATTCAACATTTTTTTGAAAAGTTTCTGCACTTTTTTTTGAATTTTCTAAATAACCTGAGATAAATCTCCAGAATTACCCCTGTTATTAATGTTAACGAGGCTGAAATTTTTATTGGGATTCAATGGTATGATAAATAAGAGTCCGGTAAAATTTGGTAATTTTCTAATGATATCTGCTTTTGGAAATAATTCCCAAGTGATTTAAATTTGAGGGAATCATTGGGGAAAACCAGGGATTTTCATACCGAATAATTTGCACAACTGCAAAGTACATGGCATGAGGAATCCAACAAAACTTATTTCATAATTTTTGGGCACTTTTACAGGGAATGGTGATTTTCCAAAGTATTGCTAATTTCTGCAATTATTTTCTTATTGAAAAAATGAGAGATCCGTTGACAGTGGGCCCTAGGGTTTGAATTGGCCAGTATTGATGCAACAACGAGAGCCACACACTTCCTTCTGCAGCCACAAACGATCATGCACCACAGATGGATCGGGGAGAGAGAAAGAGTGGCTGATGAGTGGGACCGGCCTAGGACCTTCTACCTCGGTCCAGGACCAAGCGGCAGCGCCCCACGTTGGTGGCCCACCTCCTGCTCCTCCCCTCCTATATGTCTCCGCCTGGGCCTAACATCGGACGGGGATCCCGCTGGTATGGTCAGGGGAGGCCGGGGATGGGCGGAGACGGTGTCCCCACGGCAGCGGCGGACGGGTTGAGTCCGGTGAGGTCGCGCGGTGCAGATAAGGCTTTATTCTACTTGGGAATTGTTCGAAAAGCAGGAGAAGACGACGAGGAGCACGATTTTGCAACCAAAACAAAGAGCAAAAGGCTGGAAATGGAATTCCACCTTTGACCTAGGTCACAAGGTCTGGCAGCAATGGAAAATGGAAGAACCAGCGCTAGGATTGATAAATCCCATCGGTTTTTGTTTGTAGCTACTCGCAAAGAGGTCTGGAACATATTATCTGTTGGATTGAAAAATTATTAAACGTATAAAAATGAATTGCTTGGCCGAAGTTACCCTGTTCACAGGAATGGCCGAAGAAAAAAATTGGACTCCGGCAAACCGGTGCTATGAACGGACTAGCAACTCTTGTGAAAGTAAAAGAGAGTTGTGGTGAACTCTTGGATGTCCTTGGGGGTGCGGGAGAAAGGCCGAGATGGCCGTGCGTTGGCGAACAGAACCAGCGCGGCAGTTTTGACTTGGGGGGAGAAAAACTCGCCTTGCACGGTCAGCAGAGGGAGAAGGAAACCGTGTAGCAGCTCGTAGAGGTCCAGTACACGCTGGTGCCATGCTCCGGGACTTCTGCTGGGGCGGAAACGTATCTCAGCAATGGACGCCGTCATTCTTGCACGGTGCAGCTCGGTACCAACAAAATAGAGTGCGAGGAAACAACACAGAGAGTAGCAGGGAAGGGAAAGCAAGCAGAACTTGGCGTGGATGAGAGCAAGAGCTTTCGTGCTGCTTGTTTTGCCGTGGGGAAAGGGCAAACATGAACTGGCTTGGAGCGGTGCCTTAGCAAGCACATAGGAGGAGGCAAAACAGAGCACGCTCTGTGGTGGGCTGCCGATAAGAAGGAAACAGAGACGGTTGAAGATTTGTTCCACTGACATATGGGGCCTACTTTACTCCCTCTTATCCACATCACTTTGATTCAAATATCTCTAACCTGACAGCTCAACTTTTGGTTAATTTTGAAAGTTGTACAAATCTGAGTATGAGGAATATTAGGATGCACCATAATTTGGATTTTGACAAGTTACAAGTTTTGATTGAGTATTGACATGTGGGGTCCACCTCCCCCCTTGCTCTTTCTTCTAATTCCAATTTCTGCTAGCAAATGAATTCTAACAATGTTGAATTTTGGCAGGTGGCTAATTGAATCATGAAGAATTCATTTTAGAAATAAAAAATTAATATTTACCAATCTGAATTTCAAATTCAAGTTTGAAATTTTAATTCACCTATAGGCTTTTGTTCCAAATTTTTCTGTATTTTCCTCCCAAAATTGATATGGACACTAAATCAATTGTTTTATTTAATTGTTGGTTTCAATTCTCATCTTTTGCTAACCTAAACTTAAAGTTTAAATAAGTTTGATTTGTTTTTGCATCATGTAATTGAATTCCTAACCATCACTTGTACTTAATCTTATATTCTTTCTCTTGCAAATCAATTCCAGAATCGAATTCCACATTAATAAATGTTGGGGCTTTTACAGGAAGTGTAAAAGATCTTTCAGACCATGTCTCTCCAAAGCCTCTAAGACTTCATGATAGACCTGGCAGTTCTTGGATTGCATATATGACACATCCACCCACTGGCTTACAACAACTGGATTTCTCATCTGCCTGTACACATACTCATAGTAATCTGCATGGAAGTGACTCGAGAATCTTGGATCAACCAATTGCTTTGGATGCTCATAGACATTGATCTTCCTAAGTTTATCTGCTAGATCATTGCCTTTGCTTGAGAAATCGTCTTCAGATGGCTGCCTATTTCGCTACAAAGGTGACTTCATCTTTGGTGGGCCAATGGGTCCACTTGCAAATCCCCTGCCCTCGCTGGTGCTTCTTCTTGGCGCATTTGAGCTGGCACCAGCACCATCCTTGCTTGATGGCTTCTTCACAACCACTTTTCTTTTTCTTGGGAGCACAAAGTCAGGAGGAGAGGTTTGGGCATCATGGTCATGTCGCTTTTTCATCCTCAGTTCTTTTGCCCTGGCCACTCTCTCACGATTACATTCGGCTTCATAGTCGAACATGTTGTCATCTGATGCAGATGACATCGTGCCTGACATAGAGAGTACAAAGTGTGGTAAGAATTATGTGAAATAGACTTTGTAGAGACAAGAGTTTAGAGGTTCAAACTGTCAAGGGGCCAGACTTATCCGGTTTCAGAGTGCGGACTTGTCCGCACCAAAGACCGGACTAGTCCAGTTTGACCGTATAGACCCTAACTTCTTATTTCAACAAATCTAACCAAGACTGATGAAAAAGGTAGGAGGGCAATAGGAATACATATAGCAATGCAATGTACAACGTAGAAATCAAGAAAAGTGAGCAAAACTTAAAAAAAGATAAGAACTAGGGTTTGGAGTGATTTATACCGAGAGTTGAAGATTTGAGGGGGAAGGTGCGGAGCAAAGTCCTTATTAGTCCGGAGAAGAGGTGCTTTGCACTGAAGGGAAGGATTTTCGTGTAGGAACCTTTGATTTTGGTGGCTACAAGTGGAAATCGCCTTGGGAGCTTGAGTTTAAGGAGAGAGAGTGCTATGGTGATTGTGAGGAGGAGGAATAGAGGTTTTGGCGGCGGGCTAGGGTTAGGCCCGACAGTAGCGGACTAGTTCGCATAAGGACCGGACTAGTCTGATATACCAGACAAAAGCTGGACTAGTCACTAGCAATGGACTAGTCCGGTGCTGACCACGGACTAGTCTGGGTCAGGTGGACAAAATTGAATTAGAACAAAGAGATTTTTGGGATTTGAACTAATAATGATCTAATGGACGTCATTTCATAAATAATCTTGATGAATATAACCAGTAAGCAATTAAAAATAATACAATGGCCATAATTCACCATGATTCAATAATTAAAATAGTTTTTGAGAGAAATTGAGATAAGAGATGAATTTTCGCAAAATAAGTATACTTTAAAAAGCCAAACAGGTATGCAGTATTTCAAGCCACATTTCGAGAATCGGAGTGACCTGAAACATTGCACACAAAACATATACTCAGTATGATATTGAGCCTAGATGCACAAGAGTATAATAAATTACGAACAAAGGTTGATATACCCGTTTTAATATGGCCTACATGCACCAAGATACAATAGAGCCAAAAATAGAATGATATACCTCGTTGGACCATATTTAAATCAACTTCGTCGTGGTGGGGATGCAAGCTGGTTCCCATTGGAGCTTGTCTTTATCCACGTTAGACTTTTGATGAAGTTCTTGATGCACTCTTGGGTGATGCATTTATGGTCTTGTATCCACTTTTTTTTTCTTCATTTTCTTTAGTTCCACCTTGATCGTTGCCTCCATCGTTATATTGGTTATCTTTATCTTGTTGAAGTTGATCTTGTAAAGATTGAGCTTTCTCTTTTGTAGAAGCCCCCCTGATCATTGCTCTCTCGTTGTCGTAAACTTTGAGTCTTGTGATGATGGTACGGGTGGAAATAAACTTGGATTTTCATTGTGTGACATCCTGACTCAAGGCTTAATAGGATTGAAAGAATACTCATACCACCAAGGTATACCTTCTTTTCCGGAAGCCCACCTACAAAGAACTCCGAGGTTAAGAGTGCTTGGCCCGAAGTAATTTGTGGATGGGTGACCGACCTGGAAGTTTTCCCGGGTGAGCACGAGTGAGGACAAAATGCGCAGAAAAGACTAGTGTTGGTTTGTGGGGCTAGTCTGTGATCCTATAGAGCTACCAGGAGTAACGACTACCAGGCCTGTAGTGGCTAGGGTGTTACAGAATGGTATCAGAGCCAACCCTCGCGGTTTCACGGGTGTGTACGGGTCAGGGATGTGGGTACGTATGCATGACACGTGGGCCCTCTAGTAGGGACATAGTATGGTTTGTATGCTAGTACTGAACGTATTGATGTGGCCAAGAGGGGACATTCCTAGTTTGGGAGTTGACTGACGAGGACGTCGGTCTTCTAAGGGGGTGGATTGTGACATCCTGACTCAAGGCTTAATAGGATTGATAGAATACTCATACCACCAAGGTATACCTTCTTTTCCAGAAGCCCACCTACAAAGAACTCTGAGGTTAAGCGTCTTGGCCCAGAGCAATTTGTGGATGGGTGACCGACCGGGAAGTTTTCTCGGGTGAGCACGAGTGAGGACAAAATGCGCAGAAAAGACAAGTGTTGGTCTGTGGGGCTAGTCTGTGATCCAATAGAGCTGCCAGGAGTAACGACTGCCAGGCCCATAGTGGCTAAGGTGTTACACATTGTAACCCATGAATATTTTTCTTTCCTTCAGTCATGTGGTTTACGCCTATCAAGCACCTCTTTGGATCCACCGAAGGGGGTACACCTACAAAACAGGATTATGCCTTGGTTCTAGGTACCCAAGCTTGCTTGGGTCCATGAAGGTTAGTCACAAGTGATTTAGGCACCCGCACACAAAGTTTGGGGTCTCTTGTGGTGTGGCTCTGCATATTTTGCCTAAACATAACCAAATCTATTTTTCATAAGAATGTAGGATGCACCAAAAGTATAAAATAAGGCTTGTTGTTCATTTTAGCTTTTGAAGAAAGGAAGGGGCATGTTTGGTGTTCTCAACTTGATTTAAGCCTCCCTTGTCAAAAGCAATGGATTTCTTGTTGTTCTTGGGGTTTTTAGCATTACGCTGCTCACCTCGAGAATATCCCAGTCCATACCTGACATTAGCAGCTCTTAAGACCGAGTATGCACTTGTTGCATACTTGATTTTCTCCTTATCAAATATGCCACCTTTGGGTGAATTTTTGTTGTGTGCCACTTTAAGCACATTTTTTAGATCAAGAACCAAATTAAAACAATTACAAGTTATACGTGGAATAGACTCGATATTTGGAGAAGGTGAGCTCTTAGAACAAGAGGGAGCACTTTTCTTGAGTGATTAAACTTGTACGTGAAGGTTCTTGTTAGCTTTTGTCAAGCTAACAAGCTCATCCTTAAGTAGAACACTCAATTCATTTAGATTTGAGCAAGTTTCCTTGCTCAAAGCTAGACCACGTTCAATTGCTTCTCTCCTTTCCTTTTCAAGCTCAAGAGCCTTTTCAACTTCAAAGTATCTCTCCTTTTGAAGGATGAGCATATCTTCTTGTCGGTTGATAAGGTCTTCCTTATCAAATATTTCATCCCATAGCTTTTTCATTTTAGCTAATGCACTTTTACTTAAGCCCTTAAGCATGTATTCATTTTCATCACTGCTATCAAACTCATTATCAGAGTAATGTAAAGATGAGAGTTTATATATGAACTTTTTCTTTTCTTCCTTGTCCATACAAGTGTGGTTCAACTCCTTCCATCCTCCCATGTCTCAAAAGAGAGTGGACTTCATAGAAGGCTTCTTGATGGCAATAGTTGCCACCCTATCTTCATCTTCAGAGGAGGACACATCGTTTGAGTCCCACTCCTTGCCAATGTGTGCTTGGCCTACATGTTTCTTCTTCATGAAGGTCTTCTTGTCATGTTTTTTAGCTTCCTTCTTTTTTTTGCCATCTTCTTCATATGGGAATCAAATATGAAGTGCCCATATTCACCACAATTGGAGCATGACCTCCTAGATCTGGACCTGTCTTAGTCCCTGCTCTTGCGTTCACTAGAGTTGTTGCCTTTTCTCCTCCTTATCATCCTCTTAAACCTTTTAATGAAGAGGACCATTTCTTCGTAATCCATGTCGGTTCTCACATCGTTGCTATCTTCGTCGTCTTGCATCTTATGGACTTCCTTGTCTTTTGATTTGCAAGTCACCTTGAGGGCCACCTCTTATTCTTTGATGAGGTGAGCTCGACAAGATTCTTTACATATTGAGCTTCCTTTTCCATCATCTCGTGATTGATGATTTTTCCCAATAATTCATCCGGAGTCATTTTATGGAACCTCGGACTTTCTCGAATCATGGAGCATAAGGTGACATTGTGGGGCATGAATGCCTTATCATCCTCTTGACAACCTCATGACCGGTTCACTTCTTACTTTCATAGGCACAGATCTTGTTGAGAACTGCCTTCATTCGGTTGTACATTTCATGAGGGGGTTCACCATCCTCAATGGCAAATCATCCCAATTCTCCTTCAAGCATTTAGATTTTTGCTTTGCAGACAGAGCGATTTCCTTCATGCGTGGTCTTGAGGGTATCCAATATTTCCTTGGCACTTTCCAGTTCATCCACCTTGGTAAACTCTTATTGGCTCAAGGATTAAGTAATCACCGCAACAGCTTGTGCATTATAGTGAATTGCTTGTTCTTGCTCCGGGGTGAGTTCATCGTCGGTGTCTGAGATATCTATACCTGTACATACAACATGCCAAAGACTAGGGTTTAGGGAAATGAGATGCATTTTCATATTGTATTTCCACATTGTGTAATCATTACGTCAAAATGTGAAGGTCTTCCCATGGCAATAGAAAGATAGTGATTGCTAGAATTAAGACAGTCGTAATTAAAAGGATATCGGGAGTAGTCATGATGACCACCCCCCGTTGGCTTATTGTCTTATTTCTTGCCCTTTTGACTTGAGAGCTTCTTCCTTAGAAGCGCCTTGAGTTGACGCACTTATTCATCATCGTGCTCATAGTCCTTAAGCACATCTATCATCTTGTTGTCTTGTTCATCTCCGATGGATGGCGATTCCGAGATCTCTTTGGTCTTGTCAGTGGCCATTTGTCTCTCTGAGTGGTGAGTGTCTTAAATGGAGAGACTTGCTCTGATACCAATTGAATGTGGCCTAGAGGGGGGTTAATAGGCATTGAAACTTTTTCCAGCAATACTTAAGAAAAATGTCAAATAGAGAGGGCCGGACTAGTCCGGTGTAGGGTGTAGACTAGTCTGATGTGCTTGTTATACCTATGAAAAGATTGATTGTTTTATGTGATTTTCTGAAATGTTACAGCAACGGAATGTAGTAAACTATCCTAACAACTTTAGCAAGTGTTTAGGATGAGTAATTTGCGTGTGGAATACAAAACTAATACAAGTTGCTAATTTGATCAAGCCTATGCCCTAGATAGTGTTGATTGCAAAAGTAAATTTCTAGAACACACGAGACAAAGGATTTTTACCGAGGTTCGATCTCACAAAAGAGATCTACATCCTCGTTGAGGAGCTCACACAGAGCCGGGTCTAAATCAACCATTTACCTCTTCAAGTCACCACAAAGGCTGACTTGAGTTTCACTATCACAGGGTAATCATCGAGTCAATAGGGCAACCTCACACGCTGAGGGCTCCCACAAAATAACCACGAGAAAGTGAATCAAATACACACAGAAGATGTACAATAGATGGAAGAGTGTATGAGAGATCAATCCCCAAGAGCTCAACAATGCGTAGGAAATAATCTCCCTACCAAATCTTGATTCCAAAATATTTAACCTTTTAGGCCTTTAGATGTGCGGGGAGAAGTGTTTCAGTGCTCTTGGGACGTGTGACGGTGCTAGGGTTCTCGATGTGTGACTTGTGTCCTTAGTTATGGAGTCGTGGACTACCTATTTATAGACAATCTTAAAAGTTACCGTTAGGGATCTCGATGACCGGACTAGTCCGCTTCGGGGACCGGACTAGTACGGTGTGCTGTGAGATATGTGTGTGAAATGTTTAGCACATTTGAAACCCTAATTGTTGTGAGTGATCTGGACTAGTCCACATGGGAATAGAAGGTTAATTGGACTAGTCTATGGTGAATCCAGTAACTAAATCGGACAAGTCCGCAATTAAACAAACTTGTCCGGTACAAGGTAAGATGTGTGTTGTGTTGGTGGACTAGTCCAGATCTTGGGACTTGTCTACACAAAACATCAGAAAGTTGATCGGACTTGTTGTTGATGTTTCTTACATTACAGATCATCTCTCGAAAGAGATGAGGTCTGCAAACGAACGGAAACTATCGTGTAGCATTTCACCCAAGAGTATTCCCAAGGGTATCGTATGTATCCCAAAGGTAGGCAATAAAGTAAAGTAAACACTACGCTTATGATCAAGCTATAGGATACTAATTAATTATCAAGACAGGGGTAAGTTGATAATAGGGGTAGTGTGACACACACCTAAGCAATCTATTCTAAGGGTAAATGGGTCCTAATGGAAATTAGACTAAAAGTTGGGGAATTTCTCCTACAATGCTTCTAATATACATATACATAGCCTAGGTTAGGTACTAACGAGCATGTCAATGGTGAATCCTTATGCTAAGTTATTCAGCATATCGGGCACGGCTTTACCCCTAGCAATACTAGGACGACTCCCGCAAGAGTGTGTGGCATAGCCGAACGTGGAGGATTACAAAGGACAGATAGGGTTGTCACCATCTACTACCTACCTCTTCAATCCATGGGTCTACGAGACATCCAAACGTTACTTACTATCCTAGCACCATGCTAGCATACTAAGTAAATACCTTAAGAATCATGACATCTTAAAGCAATGACTAACCTAAACATCGTTGAACCAATGTTGAGACATAGCATAAGTTATTCATATTAACATGATCATATCATAACTAATTATACTATAGTGGGGGTTTGTAGTGTTTATGATGATAAATTAAGAGTGATATGGCATAATCATAAAGACTAATCCTACCACATCCATGAAATCCACAATCAAACCAGAAACAATTCATCCAATTATATGAATAAAAGAAAACTAAAGATAATATCTTTATTATTCATAAAGTCACAAATATAAGAAAAGATACATGATCCATACCTTTCCCAACATGGACTTGGGACTAGAGGCTCTCCTCTCTATAGCCTAACTCCACTAAGGACTAAGAGAACTAGTGTATACAATAGAATGATGCTAAAGTGGTGTGTGTTGAAGTGAGCACTATGTAAGAAAGGCTCATCCGAGACGTGCCCTAACGAAGAAGGGAGACGAACAAACTGTGTGTCTCTATCATCGCATCTCGCATTAAGTTGTCATCAAAGACGTGCGGCAGGCATGTCACCGATCATCCTAAGTGTGAGACATGCTTAAAGAAAGTGTGTCTCCTTTCTTTGTGTCATAACAGACGGCCTTTATGGGTTCATTGGAGACGCGGGTGGCGCGCGTTGCCCATCAGCATACATGCGTGACAAGCCCTAACAAAGCACGTCGCAAATATATTGACTGATCAGAGATGTTCTATATTGTAGCACGTCGCATATTTGTGTACTAATATGAGACAGGCTTTATGGAAGCTTGTCTCCTTTATGTAGGTTATCCTAGACGATTTTTGCTATAGCTCGTCACGAATTGTTTACAGGCAGGGTGTTCTATTAGGTGCCCCCCATCCCTGATTATCCTGATTGTCGGCTGCATCCTGGAGCTAGCCAGGATTTGGCAGTCGTATTACCATTGTCAGCAACATAGTATTCATATATTAACATACGGTTCATGGACATATGTATAGCCAAAAAGATCACACGTTAAGTTATATTGACCAATCAAATATTAACAAAGTTTCAATCATGGTTATCAAGTATACTAATTACACAACAAAGATAGTTCATCCTGATTACAATGTAACTAATTACACACATCATAACTGTCATCATCTAATCCTATATACCATAATGAAAATTCTCCCGATCAATGACTTCATTAACGATGAGCCTTCATAGCCTCCAATGCCCCGACTGAGACATCCTCAAAATCAATAAAATCACTGAAATCATATAAAACATTATCAAATTGCAGTCATATTCGCTTAACCAGTCACATAAGGTAGCAAATATTTGTTAGTGAATGGAGAACTGAGCTTACTTGTAGCACAGGCAGTTGGTGAACATCTAGAAAGCATCAGTAGAGAAATTGTTCTCATGGTAAAGGACATGTTAGTGAGCTGGTGTGCTTGTCCCCTGAAAAACAAACAATTTACATTCAACGGATGCATTTATAGCCTGATATCAAAAACTTGTTAGAGAAACACCAATTATCGCATAGGTACCTTGATTTCAGCATGGCTGCAGAGGTAGAAATCAAACTCACTGGGATCGTAAATGCTAGTGTCAACCACAGTTCCTGCACTTTCAAGGGTTTGCGAATCAGAATTCATTATATACATTGATAGTCAAAACAAATACATTACTTCTGCATTGGACATAAACAAGAAAGATGAATGTATACAGTAATGAAAATTCTCTCTTTGGATCAATGACTTCATTAACGATGAGCCTTCATTGGACATCCTCAAATTCAATAAAATCACTGGAATGCACGCTCTGAGGAAAGGGTCGAGGCGACGGTGTGCTCCAGGGACAGGGGACGCGGCGGCGTGCTTCGGGACGAGCTGGCAGAGGCGCCAGAGTGACGGTACCTCAACTCTATAATGATAGCAGGTCGGCATGCTCTGAGGATAGGGAGAAAATTTCCACTTATGTGAAGGTGGTGGCGTGCTCATACCAATTACCGAGGTCGAGGTCGAGGCAGCGGCGTGCTCCGGGGACATGGGACGAGGCGGTATGCTCCAGCGTGCTCAACTCTTTGATGACGAAGGTCGGGGTTCATGGTGGGGTAGGGGTCGACGGCGGCAGCGCGACAATGACAAAGAGCGAGTTGAGAAAGAGGGACGGCGGCGGCATGCCCCGAGGACAGGGGACGAGCCCGCATGCTCCAGCGTGCTCAACCCTCTGATGATGCGAATGTCGAAGTCGATGGCGGGGTCGGGGTTGACAGCGGCAGCGCGACATTAACGATGATGGGACAGCTGCAGCGTGCTCAGGAGCTGCGGTTCTAGGTCAAGAGAGCGCACGAGAGTTAATTTTTTTTCCAAATATTGAAAGAGAGCGTGCGATGGATAAAAATAGCAAAACTTGGAGACGTGCCTGTATAACATCCGTCTCTCATTTCAGCGTCCTTTGGTCGAGAGAGCGCGAGAAAATTTTTGCCACAGAGCGAGCAAGAGTTTAAAATAAAACTCGGAGACGCACATATATAACGCACGTATCGCATTATAATATTTCGCATCAGGGCATTTCCCCGCATGCAAAAGATGAGTCACGGTGTGTGTCGGCGTTTGGATCCGGTAGATCTCCCGACACTACCTTTGGTAGATCGAGGAGTTGTAGTTCGGTGAAGGGCGCGCATAGATTAAAGAAGATGAAAGACACCTGTACACAGAGATTTACATGGTTCGGGCCGCCTGAGCGTAATACCCTACTCCACGGGGTGTGTTGGTGATGTATTAAGCATGTGAGTCTAGAAGAAGCTCCAGAAGAAGAAGCTCGTCTAGCTCAGGGAGTTCAGTAGTGGTCTGGAACTGTCCCTTGTGTATCATCGACTAGTACTTTTATAGTACAAGGATTGGTCGTTACACCATTAGCCTGGCCCGACATGTGGCCCCGGCGGCTACACATGCTTGATACACAATAAATGAGGTTAATTACCCTTAATAGCCTGGTAACGGGCCTTAACAGTGCCGTTACCAGTATTATGGGCCATCCGATCGTGTGTCATTAATGACACTTAATAGGGTCTTGAAGTCTTTGATTGCTCCTTGAAGGTCCGGAGCCGTTGGGGGGTCCACCAGCCTTATTGTTGAAGTTGAACGTCAGGCGGTCGCCACATGGCAGCACCGGAGCTTACCATCGTGGACGAGTAGGTCCGGTGCTACAGGACACGTGTCAGTACCGGAGCTTTCCTCTGTCTGGGGTTAGGTCCGGGGGTGCCATACTGGTATTCTGACTGGAGCTTCCCCTGTGTGGGTGATAGATCTGGTCTTATGATACACGTGGCGGCCCTGGGACTAACCATGTCGAGGAAGCAGGTCCGGTTACGCCTGACATGTGGGGCCTTTGGAGGTCTTCAAATCTGGTAGATGGAGTTTCCTTGTGATCTTTGCAATCCCAAGGGGTATCCGGTACGGAGGGTACCGACAATGGCCCCTGGGCTCACCTCTGGGAGAGACCTTTTGGATGAAGTCATTCCGCCGGAGGTGGGTCCATTCTTCAGTTTTTGAGTTGTGTCTTCAAGGGTCTTCGGTCGTGCCGTTGGCGATAGTTCGTAGTTAAACTTCCGTCGCGTGGCATATCTAGGAGGCGGTAGGTGAGATCTTAGTGTGCGGATCTCACGCAATTGAAGGTCGTCGGTTCCTGATACAAAAATCGTATCGGTTCCACGCGCCCTGTAAGGCCGCCACCTTCAGGTTTCCCGCCTTTCATGATGACAACTGTTCGCCTGGGGCAAGAACCTCGAACTTGATCATTGGGGTGGCCCCGGGCCCCCTTGTCATTTGCGGGGTGAAACTTTTGACTGATATCATTGGCTCCTCTGCGGTTTCCATCCAGGCGTTGCGGGGCTTACTTAAGAAGGAAAGCATGCACCATTTGGGGTTCTTTATGTCTTTCATTCGTACTTGCGCTCAAACCTTCCAAACTTTTGCTTGCTTTTCCTATCTTGCCTCGCTGTGCCGCGATGGAGTTGGGTCTCTGCCAGAGCTGACTGAAGTCTGATGATAATTTGAAGAAGGTCCGGGTCCTCATGGGATGGTCACCTGACTTCTTCAACCACTTGGTCCGCGTCGGCAAGCTTCCGTTCGAGAAGGAACACGCCGACGACATGGTGTACTTCTCCGCATACACCATGGTGGGACTGATCCCACCTCTCTCCTCTTTCTTCTTGATGCTGCTAGACTTCTATGGTCTGCAGCTGTACCACCTTGCCCCCCACTCCATTCTGCTGGTGTCAATCTTTGTCCACTTCTGTGAGATGTGGGTGGGCATTCCCCCCTACATTGAGCTCTTCCGCACCTTCTTCACTATCCAAACTACGGGCAGGAGTGACGAGTACCTTGGCTTCTACTATTTTGTGAAGCACAAGAAGTTCCCTTACAAGTACTTGCGGTCGTTCCCTTCTGGGAAGTGGGACGACTGGAAGAAGGATTGGATTGTCATCAGGGTGGAGGAGCACAAGAAGCTGGAGCTGCCGGAAGGCCTCCCCAACATCAACACTGCAGTTTGGAGTGAAGCTCCGGTGTTATCAGACGCCTTCAACCCTGCTCTGACCAGGATCTGCCTATGCGTGGAAGGAGGGGTGACTCTTCAGGCGGTGTTTTGCAACTTCCTGACCAACAGGTGGGCTCTGCTGAAGAGGAGGGAGAAGCTTGCTTGGGCCCTCAATAGTATGTTGGACGACGACCGGATTGAGACCGGTTTGAAGTCCAACATGGAGGGTGCAACTTTGGAGTTCCACCTCAAGAAGTTCCAGCACGACATCGACCTCGAGGGCGACGACTTGGCTCCGCCGGCAGCTTTCCTCCCTCTGAACATGGAGGCAGAATTCAGCAGGGAGTCTCGGCGGACGATGCCGGTGCTTGACGACCTTGGTGTCATTGAGACGCGCTCGACCACCGGGTTGGTGATCTCCGAAGCTCCTGAAGGTGGCTCCGTTCCCGCCCCTAAGCCAAGAACCGAAGTCGTCGGCAAGAGCAAGGAATTGGCCAAGCCCTCGATCCGTAAGAGGAAGCATGCCGACAGAAGGTCTGTCTGGCCTGCTTCTTTCGTGGTGGCTCCTTCTCCCCGGAGGGGGAGGTCTACAACGGTGGCATCTACTCCAGTAGCGGCATCTTCCCGGGGTGCTAGCTCCGGCCAAGTGACTCCGGTACCAGGGCCAGCTGAGGGCTCTGGGTCTAGAGGTCCTTCCCGGTCGAGGGGGGCCTCAACCAGAGCAACGCCGATAGCAGCAGCAAGCTCCGGGGGACCCTTCGGGACTACCACGCCAGTGGCGGCTGGGGCCAGTCCGGAGCGTCCGGAGAAGATGTTCCATGGTAACAGGTGTGAAAGCCTTCCGAGTTAATTTTGATTTTTTACTTCAGTCAGTTGTTTTATTGTTAACTGTATTTTGAGTTTCTTCATCCTTCATCCACAGCGTGCCCAAGAAAAGGGCTGAAGCTCCCGTCCCTGCAGCAGTGGTTGAGGTTGTGCACGCTGAAGTTCTGGATCCGATTCCAGCGCCGCCCCAAAAGGTGGCTGAGGCTGCGCCAGCCCCAGCGCTGGCTGTCGTGGTTTTGGACCTCGACTCATCCACAAAAGCTCTCGTGGTAGCGTCGGACCACGGGAATGAAGATGTACCAGCGGCGCCAGCCCCGGAGGTTGAAGCTCTGGGCTTCGATGCTGAGATGTTGGACGCTCCGGCTGCAGAGCCAGAGGTAGCTGCGATTCCGGCCCTAGAGCTGGATGTTGTTGAAGCCCCGGCAGTCGAGCCGGTGGTTGATGAGGTCTCAGCGGTAGAGCCGGGTGTTGATGAAGCTCCGGTACTTGAGCCGGTTGTCGAGGAAGCTCTGGCGGTAGAGCCGGTTGCTGCAGAAGTTCCGGCTGTGGAGCCGGCCGTTGAAGAGGTTCCGGCATCCGAGCCAGTTGCTTTGGAGGTGTCGGCACCTGAGCCTTTGGTGGTCGAAGCGCCAGTGCCCGAGCCCATGATGGTCGAAGCGCCAGCACCTGAGTCGGAGGCGGAGGAGGTGCCTGCGCCGGAGCCAGAAGTATCTTCTGCTCCGACCGAACCTTGAACACCCGCTCCGGAAGCAGTGATCCCAGAGGTGTCCGCTGCTAAGCCAGAGTGCCAAGATGAAGCTGTTGGCCCTTCGCTGAAGGGGCCAGTTGTTGATGACCTGGTGGCTGGGCCTTCGGAATCATTTCGGAGGTTGGAACTTTGGCTGCAAGTACTTCCTCGACGGCGGCTGAGGCTATCCCGGAGGACGACCCTAGTGCCATGGAAGCTCAGGGGACCGCTCTTGTAGAGTGGGACCCAATTTTTGTTGTTGAAGATCCGCTGGAGCCAGCGGAGAGGACCCCGGCAGGTCCGGACCCGATCCCCCTATCGTTGTCTATTGACAACGCCTGCTCTAGTCTTCGCCAGGTCCAGCTGGCCTTCTACCACGACAGCAAGGCCCTCGAGGAAAAACGCCAAACCCTTAGGAGGTGGCGCAACCAACTCCATTTCGAGACCAAGCTGGCGCAGTCGAGGCTGGCTGACAACAAGGAGTGGGTGCAAAGGGAGAAGGTCCGCCTGGAGTACTGGGGTAAGTTGTTGGATGAGAGGGAAAGCATGACGCGAACCCTCGACAACCAGTCCCGGGCCATCTATGAGCAGTCCAAGGCTGCAAATAGCGCAGCGGATGACCGCCAGGAAAGGCTCGCCGCCATCCACGATAGTCTCGTCAAGCGCTGGGAGGCTCTTGAAGCGTGGGAGAGACGGCTCGAAGATGAAGAGCAGAAATTCCTGGAGCTGCAGGACAACCTCGTGAAGAGGGAGGAAGAGCTTGTCCAAAAGATAGCTCTGGCTGACAAGAGCCTCGATGAACACACCAAGAAATTGGAGGAGCGTTGCGATGAGGAGGAGAAGAAGGCCTGGAGCAAGGGCAAGATCTCTACAAGCAGGAGGATGCCATCGCCGCCAGGGGGAGGAAAGTACGGGGCCGAGAGAATGATTTGGTCAACCACCGGAATGAGATCCACCTCCGGGAGGAAGAGCTCAGCAAACTCGAAAGGCAGGTTGCCGATTCAGTAGAATGCCAAAGAGGTGGAGCGTCTTGCTCGGGAGAGCTCGGAGCTTGCGGTGGCCAAAAGATCCTTGGCGTAGATGCGTGGTGCAAGGGTTGCGGAGTCCCAACAAGTTTGGGACTTCCTTGGCAAGGCCAACAACGTGTTGATGCCAATGGGCTTCAGTCCCGTGCGTCCGGATGATCCGGAGCTGGAGCTGGACCAGGCGTTGGAGGTGCTGAGTTCAGCAGGCAACCAGCTCTCCAAGATGGGTGATGTCATTGCGGACCAGCTGGAAACAGAGGGTCAGTCCCTGGCGAAGAACGTCTTAGAGTTTGTGCTGACGTGCTACACCAGCCGGGACCCTCAATTCCCTTCTGGACCCAGTGCTTGAAGGCCCCATCGAAGGAGAGGGTGAAGCCGCCCGAGCCAGCGTGCCGGAGGTGGCCCAAAAGGTCGTCCAGTTCTTCCATAGGGTCTAGGACAATCTCTCTGTAGCTCCCGCTTGTATTCTCTCTTCTTCTTCTCCAATTTTGTAATCTCTTGTCTCCAGATGAATGAAATCCAAATTTTTTGAATTCGAATTTCATTTTTTGTCTTCAACACCACCTTTGTCTCACTTGGCCCCCTGGTAGATGTACACAATTTTATTGTGAACATGTACCAAGATGATGTAATGGTTGTTAAAGACTTGCATGCTTCAAACTTGTAGAATGTAGGTCCGAAGTCTTTGATAGTGTAGGCCCCCTGAGGCTGTCGGAGCTTAGTGGATCCGACATTGACCATCGCTGGAGCTTAATAGCTCCGGCAGTAGTCTCCATCAATGCGTAAAGCATCGATGGTTAGCCTTCTAGGGGGTTAGAGCTTGGCAGATCTGGCAGTGACCTCCGTCAACACGTGTTGTGTCAACGTCAGACTCCACTTTATAGTCTTTCCACCATCTTCACGTTGACGGCTTGCCCCTTAGCTTTACCGGAACTGAGTAGCTCCAGAGATGCTCGATGTCAATGTTTGAACATCCACCACAAGCCGCCTAGAGGATGTCGGAGCTTATTTATTTTTCCTGCACACTGATGTCAAGAAAAACAGTAAAATCTGTTTCCTATCTATAACTTCATTGCGGCTTACTATTCTCGAGAAAGTTTTAGGCCGAACGCAATTCTAAATACAATCAAGAGTGTTTTCTTGCTTCCTTCAGGTCTGATCATTTCTGGACTCGCCTTACTTCGGCCTGTCGGGATGTAGGTAGAGTGGCGTACTTAGGGTGCATGACCAGGCTAAGTCGATAGCACACTCTGCCCCTAGATTGGCTTGGCGGCATTCAGACGAGTGGGCCATCAACAATGTTTGAACCCGGAAGGATAGACAATGCAACTCGAATTGTACGTGAAATGGTCGAGCTAAAGTTTCTTAAGAACTGCACAACTTTATTATAGACAAGAAAGAGAAAAATAAAAAATATTGAGCCCGTACAAAGTAAATGCACATGGAGTCTGTTTTCACACAATGATGTCTTTCATTATAGGTCCGGGGTAGAGGGGAAACAAGTACACTCTTAGGGTATGGAACCAGGCTAAGTGTGTTTCATTTCTCATTTGACCCAAGGTAGCTAGCTACACTTTTAGTTCTGATACTGTGACAAGTGTTGCATGGATGTTGCGGACCTAACGGGGTAGGTCCGGCTGCCCTCCCGGAGGAACTACCCGACTCTATACAATGACTCTATAACATACACCACATGTAATTACAGACTCACCTCCGTGATATTAAGTGTAGAACATACGGAGGTGCTCAATGTTCCAAGGATTTGGGAGAGGTGTCCCATCCTCGGTTGCCAAGAGAACGCATCCGGGATGGGATACTTTGATCACTCGGAAGGGTCCCTCCCAGCTGGGGGAGAGTTTGTTTAACCCTTCTCTGGATTGTATTCTCTGTAGCACCAGATCGCCTTCCTCGAGCTATCGGCTGTGAACATGCCGTTGGTGATAGCGCTGAAGAGCTTGGCGGTATCAGGCATTCCGAATAGCTGCTCGGCACCTTCCCTCTTCAAGGAGGTCAAGGTCTTCACGCCGAAGCTGGTCCTGCATGGCTTCGTCGGAGGTTCGGACCCGGAGCGACCCCAAGGTGATTTCCGGAGGAAGGACTGCTTTAGCTCTGTACACTAGGAAGAAGGGTGTCTCTCCAGTTGACTGGTTTGGAGTTGTCATGTTGGCCCATAGAGTGGGCGGAAGCTCTTCAATCCAGTTGGCTCCATGTTTTTTCAGGCGCTCTTATGTGCGCATCTTGAGTCTTTTCAGGATTTCTGTATTTGCTCTCCCGGCTTGGCCATTGCTTGTTGGGTGAGCTACGGAGGCGTAGCTGACTTGGATGCCGAGGTCTTTGCAGTATCCTTGGAAAGCAAAGCTTATTAATTGGGTCCCATTATCAGTTATGATTTTTTTCGGGACTCCAAATCTGCATACGATGGACTGCAAGAAGTTGATAGCTGATTGCTTGTTTATTGTCACAACTAGAGTTGCTTCCGGCCATTTGGTGAACTTGTCAATGGCAACATACAGCAACTTGTAACCTCCGATGGCTCTTGGGAAAGGTCCCAAGATGTCCATCCCCCACACAGCGAAAGGCCATGTAGGAGGTATCATTTGTAGAGGCTGAGCTGGTGTGTGAATTTGCTTTGCATGGAACTGACATGCTTTGCATTTCTTCACCAGCTCAGTTGCATCCTGGAGTGTTGTAGGCCGGTAAAAGCCATGCCGGAAGGCTTTACCGACCAGCGTGCGGGAAGAAGTGTGGTTCCCACACTTGCCTCCATGGATTTTTGCAAGGATCTCACAGCCTTCTTCCCTTGTGATGCACCGCATTAGGATGCCATTGGCACCGCGCCGGTAGAGATCCCCTTCTACTAGCGTGTATCTTTTAGCAAATCTGACTATACGGTCAGTGGATACATCATCGTCAGGAAGGATATTGTCTTTCAAGTAGATCCGTATCTCCGATATCCATGCATCAAAGCTTGCTTGAGCATTTGAGTCTTGCGTGCTGGGTTGCTCAGAGCTTCCGGTAGCACCTACGACCCTTGATGGCTGCCATGGTAACAGGGCCATCGGGACCGCCAGCTTCGGGATGCTGGTCTCGCCCCCTTTGCTTAGTTCGGCAGGCTGAGCTGTGGGTTTTGACAACCTCCAGACGAAGGTTCCGTCAGGAGCCGGAGCTCCGGTTGATGCTTTCATCGAGAGTTCGTTAGCTTCAGCGTTATGGACACGCTGGACATGGTGGAGATCTAGGACTTCGAAGTCCTTCTAAAGCCTCTGGACTTCAAGGAGATAAGCAGCTAGTTGGGGATTGTTACAGGAGCATTCACCCTTCACCTGTTTAGTGATGAGCTGCAAATCTCCCTTGACCAATAGCTGCTTGACACCATATGATAATGCCTCCTTTAGTCCATAAATGAGTGGTTCATACTCCGCCATGTTGTTGGTCGCCTTGAAGTCAAGGTGGACCATGTATTTTACCTTCTCCCTGGTTGGAGCGAGGAGAAGGACTCCAGCTCCGGCCCCCTGCTTTTGCAAGGAGCCGTCGAAGTAGAGGGTTGAGTGAGGTTCAGTGAAGACCGGAGCCTTTAGTTCCGGCTTCTGCTCACTAGGGCCCCCAGGGTTTGATGGAGAGGGCGTCCATTCCGCCACGAAGTCTGCTAATTCTTGACTCTTGATCGCTTGTCTTGGGACGAATTCAAGATCAAATTCGACCAATTCCGCTGCCCACTTTCCAATGTTCCCAGTAGAGTTGGGATTATGCAAGCAAGAACGCAGTGGGTAAGAGGTCACCACTGAGATCTTGTGAGCTTGGAAGTAATGGTGAAGCTTCCTGGAGGCGATGAGAATTGCGTAGAGCAGCTTGTGCACCTCTAGGTATCGAGTCTTGGCATCATGTAGTACTTCGCTGATGAAGTACACTGGGCGTTGGACTGTTTGGACCCTCTCAGAGGGGCCCAGAGCTTCCTCCACATCGATCCGGAACCTCACGGAGGGGTCCAGATCTTCTGGAATAACTCCCTGTAGATCCAAGTCTGGGGGCTGGGGCCCAGACTCACCTTCAGGAACCTCCGGACCCTCCCGGAGGGGTCTGGATTCCTGAGCTTGAGATGGTTCTGGTCTCTTTGCAACCAGAACCATGCTGACAACCTCGTCAGTTGCTGAAATGTAAAGCAGTAAGGCCTCACCCGGGTTCTGAGCTACCAAGGTTGGTAGAGTGGTGAGGAGCTGCTTTAGCTCTTGGAACGCCTTTTCTGCTTCTTCAGACCATTGAAATGGTCCGGACTTCCTCAATAGCTTGAAGAAGGGTAGCACCCATTCCGCCAGTCTTCAGATGAACCGGCTGAGGGCGGCTAGACATCCAGTCAGTTTCTGGACGTCCTTGATGCGGGCTGGTGGCCGCATCTCCTCAATGGCTTTAATCTTTGCCGGATTTGTGTCTACGCCCCGGTGGTTTTCCAGGAAACCAAGAAGCTTTCCGGAGCTAACCCCGAAGACGCACTTGTCTGGGTTCAGCTTCGTGCAGGTGACCCGCAGCTTGTCGAAGATAGCTTGCAAGGTGTCAAGGAGTGACTCCTTGTCCTTGATCTTGACGACGATGTCATCAACATACACTTCCACTACGTCTCTGATGAGCTCTCCAAAGGTTTTGTACATAGCTCGTACAAATGTTGAAGCTGCATTCTTCAGACCAAATGGCATGGCAGTATAACAGTACAATCCATCTACTGTGATAAAGGAAGTATGTTCTTCATCTTCCCTAGACATTCTGATTTGATGGTACCCAGAATATGTGTCTAGCAAACACAGTAATTCACACCCGGAGGTGGAATCCACTATCTTATCTATTCTAGGTAGTGGGAATGGATCTTTTGGGCATGCCTTATTCAGTGTTGTGTAGTTGATACACATCCGAAGCTTCCCGACGGCCTTGGGTACAAAAACTGGGTTTGCCAACCATTTTGGGTGGAAGACTTCTCGGATGAATACAGCTTCGAGCAACTTCTTCACTTCTTGTCGTATGAAGTTCTATCGCTCTACGGATTGCTTTCGAGGCTTCTGATGTACGGGCCGAGCGTCAGGATAGATCTTCAGATTATGCTCGATCACTTCCATAGGGATCCCAAGCATTTGTGACGGTTGCCAGACAAACACGTCGATATTAGCCCGGAGGAAAGTGATGAGTGGGAGTTCCTATTTGTCATTCAGACCTCCCGATATGCGGGTGGTCTGAGTAGCATCGGAACCGATTTGGATGACCTTGACGGGGATGTTGGTGTTGCTGCTTGGTTGCACGTGAGGTGCAGAGGTTGAGTCTCGTTGACGAATGCTCGGGGGTTTCGGAGCTTGTTCCTGCCTGGATTCCTCCTGCGCTGTAGCAAGCACATGAAGTTCTTCCAGAGCAGTCACTCCGGCAGTACGGTCTCTGCGGATTCGGAGAACACCAGCTAGTGTTGTCATCTTCAACACCAGGTAGCCATAATGAGCAGCAACCATGAACTTGTGCAAGGCGGGCCTGCCCAGAATGGCGTTGAAAGGTAAGTTGATCTGAGCCATGTCAATGATCAACTTCTCAGTGTGATAATTCTCTCGAGTCCCGAAGGTCACGGGGAGAGTAATTGCACCCAGTGGGGTTATGGCCCCCGGACCTAATACGGAGAAAGGTCGGGAGGGGCGAAGGTCCAAAGGTCGGAGCTGAAGCTTGACAAAAGCTTCAAAGCTTATGAGATTCAGCCCCTAACCTCCATCCACCATTACATGGTGGAGTTGAATGTTATTGATGGAAGGTGATACCATCAAAGGAAGCTGACCAGTTCCGATCCTGTTCCAAGGGCAGTCCGAAGCATCAAAAGTGATGGTGGTGTCCATCCATTTTCGATGAGGCTCCGCCCTGGCTGTAGGAGCTATTGGGGACATGTCCTGCCTCATGGTCTTGAGGACACGGCGGGAGGTGATGTCCCACGAACCACCAAACATGGTGTTCATGCTCTTCCGACATTCATTGTCAGAGACGTCGGAGTCGTCGTTGACGGAGGTGTAAACAGCCTTCAGGACCTTTTTAGGTTCCTGGATGCCTAACTCCTCTTCAACCGGAGCTTCATCGACCTTCTGTTTTCCTTCCCTCTGACGGAAAGGAACTTTTTTCCGGCGCTTGTTGTAGCGCTCGGCAAGGTTTTGGACCTCCCGGCAGTCCTCCAAGTTGTGGCTGTTCGACTTGTGTATAGGACACCACACTTTGGAGTTGCCACCGTCTTCAGAGGACGGCCGAGGTCATTTCTCAGGGCATGGCCCCCGGCCACCCGGAGCTGCAGCAGCTGCAGTGGTAGATGTGCCGGTCGGCGACTTCTTCTTGTCGTTGGACTTTTTCTTCTTTTTTCCACTCCCGGAGGTAGTGGCTTCGCCTTTGGAGGATATTTTGCCATCCTCCGGAGGTGGTTTGGAGTGCATTTCACGGCCCTCCGCAGCTTTGGCACACTTGTCTGCCAAGCTAAAGAGCTCCGTGACGCTGGTGATCTCCTTGACTGCCAGCTTCTCCATCATCTTCTTATCTCGTACGCCCTGTCTAAATGCCACGATAACAGAGGCACTAGAGATAGAAGGATGGTGTTTCGTACCTGGGAGAACCTCTGGATGAATGAGCGCAGGGATTCTCCCCCCTTCTGCATGACTGCAAAAAGGTCCACTTTGGTGCCTGGCCGAGTGTATGAACTCCCGAAATTGGCAGTGAACTATTGGCACAATTCCTCCCAACTATTGATGGAGTTGTGAGGAAGGCTCATGAACCAGGACCTGGCGGTCCCAGTCAAGGCCACTGGAAAGTAGTTGGCCATTACGGCCTAGTTACCTCCGGCCGCAAGAATTGCAGTGGCGTAAATTTGGAGAAACTCAGTGGGATTAAATGTCCCGTAAAATTTCTCCAGCAGGTGAGGCCGGAACTTTTGTGGCCATCTGACCATGCGTAGGTGCATGGCCAGTGCAGAACAGCTCCTCCTACTCCCTCGGGAGCAGGACTGTCTCGAGCCTCTTGCCTTTCGCAAGCACGCTCGATATGGACACAGCTGTCCTGTTGATGGTAACGGCGATCAAGCTCCGCCCGAAGGTCATGAGCTGAAAGTCTGGTTACCGTATGAGTACGTCGCGCCCCAGAAGCTAGCGACGTAACTTGCTGTGATGCAGCATGCCTCCTATTTTGGGAAGCATGCGGACCAAGTCTGCCAGACACGGTCCGGCGCTGCGATGGGGCCCGCCTCGAAGGAGGAGGACCTTGGTTGCTGATGCGGCCGGCTGCTGCTACAACCAGATGTTCCACATCAGCCCTCCACTGCTCCATTGCACCCTGGGATGCACCTGGAGGTGGTGGACGTTGGAGGAGAGCACGTGCTGCATGAAGTGCGTGTTCAGGGTTGTTGTTATTAGCCGATACGGTGACCGACGCCGATGCACCGTCACGCTGCCCATCTTGACGTGTTGGTGCAGGCGGTGGCAGTGGAGGCATGACTCCTGTTGGAGCCACGGTACCTGCTGGTTGCTGCATGTTGGAGGGATTGCCCCCAGCGGGTTGAACTGCAGGGTTGCCTTTGGATGATCCAGTAGCTGAGTTCACCATACTTGAAATCTCGGGCGACCCTACCTGGCGCGCCAACTCTCGGCATTTGGATCTGGCAGATCTCCCGACACTACCTTTGGTAGATCGAGGAGTTGTAGTTCGGTGAAGGGCGCGCAGAGATTCAGGAAGGTGAAAGACACGTGTACACAGAGATTTACGTGGTTCGGGCCGCCTGAGCGTAATACCCTACTCCACATGGTGTGTTAGTGATGTATTAAGCGTGTGAGTCTAGAAGAAGCTCCAGATGAAGAAGCTCATCTAGATCAGGGAGTTCAGTAGTGGTCTGGAACCGTCCCTTGTGTATCGTCGACCAGTCCATTTATAGTACGAGGACTGGTCAATACACCATTAGCCTGGCCCGACATGTGGCCCCAGCGGTTACACATGCTTGATACATAATAAATGAGGTTAATTACCCTTAATAGCATGGTAACGGGCCTTAACAGTGTTGTTACCAGTATTAAGGGCCATCCGATCGTGTGTCATTAATATGGTATTAATGACACTTAATCGGGTCTTCAAGTCTTTGATTGCTCCTTGAAGGTCCGGAGCCGTTGGGGGGTCCACCAGCCTGATTGTTGAAGTTGAAGTTGAAGGTCCAGCGGTCGCCACGTGGCAGCATGAGAGCTTACCGTCGTGGACGAGTAGGTCCGGTGCTACAGGACACGTGTCATGTGGGGACTAGAGTCCACACATCCGAGGATCTCATTGGGTGGTGCCGTGCGATGCGGCACCTAACAGCACAAACGAAAAGAATACCAAAATATACAAAGTTTTCATTTCATAAATATATATTCATAAGTACACACGCAGCGGAACTACATACTCATATTCTCACCTATCTAAGCATAAGAGAAGACGTCCATGCCCTAGGACGCTTCTCACTAGCAACATGACGATCATTCAGCAGCGGCGTTGTTCACATGAGATTTATCTCGATACCTCGAGTCTCATGTACAACCTGAACAGCAGAAATAAAACTAATACCTGCAAAAATCGTTAAAGCGCAAACGTGAGCATAAGGCTCAGCAAGACTAACCCGTCTCACTAGACATATGCAGGGAGAATACTAAAAATAGGTAAGGAATAGCATAAAAGACTCGCCTATAAGTGGATCCTTATAGTCATGTTTTAAGTAGCACATGACATTCTTCAGGCACGGCACATCATAGACTCCACAATCAAACAAGAAACGCTTTCCCGATGATATGACATGCCCAAAGCACATAATGCTATTACAGGTAAAGTATGGGGAAACTGCAAACTTTTAATTGTACTATCTCTAAGCCAAACAAGGTTGTTCAAGCAATTTGTAAATCAATATATCATATTTGTCTGACTTCTTTAGTATTTACTACGTCACAACTCAGTGAACAAGTGGTACTCTATTACCACGATGGATGGTGATTGCAATCAGGACACACCCGGAATACATTACACATACGCCCGCTCGGAAGTACCTTTCACTGTACTCCACTCCCACGTCGTATGTGGCCACCTTTCACCCATCATCCCGATGTCGAACCAGTTCTACCGTCCCAAAAGTAAGGTCCCTAACCGAGCACGTCGAAGTTTCTCCTTAGAGGTTCCCACCTTACGATCATCTTCCCCCGAAGGACGGCGGTATAAGTTTTGACACGAGGGTGCCCGAGCTACATCAGTTTAATGGACCCCATTAATCCATTATGTAACCAGTACTGTTCAAACTTGCTCAAAAGGGCCGCACATGAGATGGTCCTTAACCGACACAGACGGGGCTACAAACCAACCTCCACATTTTCCTTACCCTTACCGGCCCAGGCCCAAATGTGGTCACAAGCATTGTCCTCCTCTTCCGGGATCAGACAACCTTGTGCGTCCCGTCCTACAGGAACATCCCCGTCCACATCTCCAATTATTAAGAGTGAACATTTTGGTAACATCTCGCGAGTAGATTCCCCTACTCGACTCCTCTCGCACGTAGAATAAACTACTTGACTTGTGGTCAATAAAATGTGACCCTCTTGCGAGTAGATTCCAACTACTCGACTTCTACCAAATTTCCTATACATTAGCAAAGCAATTACTACAGGTCAAATTGTAACTTGTTCCAACCAACCCATAGGATTTATGGTCATGCAAGTGGAGTATCAAACACCTTATATGTAATGCACAATATCAACTGAAGACGTAATGTGAGAAATACTGCAAAACTCTATAAAGCTTTAAAATGCAAACCGGGGCTTGCCTTGTTTGCGACTCTATAACCATGTTAGTTGTTATGGCTTGATCTTCACGAACAGGTCCTCTTCGACTCCTTTCCGTCACAGCGCTATCGCAATGAATATGCATATAACACACAATATACTTTAATAACATAACTAATGAATATGCACACATTATGCAATGTCCTACTCATAAAGGAAGTATGTTTGTAACTCAAGAATGAATAAGTTGTACTGTTGGGTATTAAATTTGATTTGGGTAGGTTAATTTGATATTACTTCATATTATAAGAATGTACATAAGAAATTTCTATATAGTCATGGATATAAGGAAACTATACAGAATTAATTCCTATGCAGATGAGTTTTATTGGCTCTGATAATTTAACTCTGGTATACAGATGTGATGAAGAAATTCTCATAAAAATTTCAGAGAATTTGATGGAAGAAAATAATCTACAAAATTCTATCATGCTTTCATCATTTAGGAATTTGCAGATAAAACCTGAGGTTTTATCATGTCCATAAATGGCACAGCTAGATAGTACTGATCAAAAGTAAGCTACCAAAATTGGTTTCACCATTTTTCAAGCTTCCTACAGGTAGATATTGAATTTACAAGTCCTTATGAATTTCTGGATTTAATTTGTTATTTTATGGAATTATAATTAACCTAGGCAAAGATTTTGAATTAAACCTTCTTAAACAACTTTTTTATGCTTGAAACTTTTGCTGGAGCTTCTACATAACAAAATGATTGGTTGGGTAAATTTCCAGAATGATCTGAATAGAATCCTATTTTCTATATTTTCCACAATGTATTATACTAATTGATTTATAGAATATTCTCTAGGGCTTTTCATGAAGATTGGGATGGACCACCGGAAAGTACAGATCCTAAGGAGAATTACAAAATTTGTTTTATCTAATTTGGAGCATCCTAGCCAAAGTTATAGCATTTCAAAGTTTAGGCATTTTTCTGGAATTCTTTTTGAATGGAAAAAAAAACAACCCTTTAATCAACTGACACGTGGCCCTCACTGGTTTAATCCTTCCCACCCAGCCGATGCCACACCGGGGCCACAGAGTTTAATCACGTTGTCAGACGAAATCCCGGCGCCACAGAAAATACCACGGGGGGGGGGGGGGGGGGGGGGGGGGGTCTTCCTCTTCCGCGACGGCCCGTGGCGGCGCCATGGCCGGAGGCCGGTCGGCGACTCGTCGGAGCACGCTGAGCTACCTTCCCCATGGCTGGGACTTGCCACCCGGGGGTTTTCGACCCTCAGGAACTCACTGGTGGCCTCGGTTTGGACTGATGCCCCAGAAAAGTACCTACACCGGCGACCGGCGGAAATCGACGATCGGCGACGGCATTCTCAATGTACAAGGCATGGGAAAAAATTTCTTTTTGCTCTGGAAGCTTTGTGGTGATTCCCTGATCATCGGCCTACATCCCAATCGCTCGAAAATTGGTCAGAGTATGGGGGCACCGTGGAACCGATTCTAGGCGGCGGCGAGATTTGAAATTCCGGTTAGCCTGAGTGGGGATATGGCTAGCTAACGCCTCAGGAAGGAGCGCACGCAAGTGTAGAAGCTGGGGGCGGCTGGAATTGTGAAGATACTCATCATGGAGGAAGAGCTTCACGTTGGAACATAGGTAGGTCGACGGCGCGCCGGAAGAAGAAACCGCGATTCCCTCCGGGGTTCTAGGTCCGGCGGCAGCCTCGGTTCAGGGAGGTCGAGAGGGTATGGGCGCGCACCAAAATGTGGATTTGCTAGAGCGGGGGCTTCTGTGATTTGGGTGGCCGAGTGGAGCGACACGGAAGACAGAGGAAGAGCCGAGCGCTCGGTCCCTTTTATACGCAGACCGACGGAGCTGAGCCGGGGTTGCCGTGGCCCTCCGTGGCGCGCATGCACGCGGCGACCATCACGCTGGAGAGCTGCTTGCTGCCCTGCGGTAAGCTGGAGAGCTGCTTGCCGCCCTGCGGCCAGCGCTGGGACGCGCGCTCGTGAGACAGAGCAAATAGCCTTTGGGCTCCTCTTACAGGTGGGCCCCACTCTGCTCTTATCCCCTTAATTCTTTCGTTTTTCTTTAATACAGCTGGTTTCAAAGATCTTTGTTCAGATGGGATGAGCCCTGATACAAAAGAATTGGTTTGCACATCTTTGCATAAAAAGTTTGGCCACTTAGAATTTGAATTAGATTCAAATTTGAACCCATAACTTTTATGCATATATTTTAATCTTCTCAATTATTGCCTTTTTAAATAGCCATGGGTTTCCAATAATGTGCTCAATAATTACTCCACTGCAGATTTGAAATTGAACACTTAATTTGAATATATTTCTATTCCACATATAACATGTTTGGTTTCCTGCAAATTTGAATTAGATCAAATTCAATTTTTATAATCTATATGTATGTCATTTAATTCTTTCCCCCAATATTAATGTATATAATGTCATATGCTTTTAGTTGACTAACCTGATCAAATGGAGACTATGTTTTTTTTACCTTGATCATTGATTTGAATATTGTGTACAATTCCATATATACTTTTATTCACACATGTTTGTTTTATTTCTTTTGATTTTCCCCTTGTGATCAAAGCACATAATTTCAGGTGTCTTAAATTTATGATTCAAAAATGTTTAGAATTTAGGCTTAGAGGGTTAAACAAAATGATAGGTTTAAACTAGAGCTTCCAATAAAATTTTACACTTACATCTATCTGACTTTATTTGCTCTCATTTTAACATGGTCCTTATTGTGCACACTTAAACTATTATTTCATGTGCCATACATAGGAGACAAAAGCTTCAAAATTTTGGGATTTTACATTCCTCCCCCTTAAAAGAATCTCGTCCCGAGATTACAAAAGAAGAGGAAATGTCGGAGTGTATCACTGTTGATACGACGATAGCAACTCCGGATAGTTGAAGCAAAGATAGTCTTCACTCTCCCATGTAGCTTCTTCGACGGTGTGGTTCTTCCATAACACTTTATAGAACCACAACATTCGGTTTCTTGTCTGTCTCGTCTTCTCATCAATAATCCGGATCGGTTGTTCAACATAGGTCAGATCCGGCTTCAGTTCTTCCATGTCCTCAGATATGACTTCTGTTGGAGTTTTGAGACACTTCCTTAACTGTGATATGTGCAATACGTTGTGTACTCCGGACAAGGACGCGGTTAGCTCCAGCCGATAGGCTACGTGTCCACATCTTTCCGTGATGGGAAATGGCCCGATAAATCTTGGAGCTAACTTTCCCTTTACTCCAAAGCGATGAATTCCTTTCATCGGAGAGACACGGAGATACACGTGGTCCCCGACATTAAAGCTCACGGGACGACGTCGCTTGTCAGCATAACTCTGCTGCCGAGACTGAGCTGCTCTGAGGTTTGCTTGAATTAGCTTAACTCGTTCTTCAGCTTCATTAGTGAGATCCACTCCAAAGATTACTCTTTCTCCAGACTCACACCAATTGAGTGGTGTGCGGCACTTCCGAACGTAGAGAGCTTCAAAAGGTGCCATTTTTATACTGGACTGATAACCGTTGTTGTATGAGAACTCTGCCAACGCTAAATGGTCATCACAGTTCTTTCCGTGATTTATGGCACATGCCCTTAGCATATCTTCTAGGATCTGGTTCACCCTTTCAGTTTGTCCATCAATTTGAGGGTGGTATGCCGAGCTTCGGATTAACTTAGTTCCCATTGCTGCGCGTAGTTGCTCCAAGAAACGAGCAACAAACAATGATCCTCTGTCAGAGACGATGGTGCGGGTAACTCCGTGTAAGCACATGATCTGTGACATATACAGCTCAGCATACTTCTTTGCATTGTACGCCTTGTTCACTGGAATAAAGTATGCTGACTTGGTTAATTGGTCTACGATTACCCAAATAGAATCGTGCTTGTGGAACGTGAGAGGCAATACAACAATGAAGTCCATACTAAGATCCTCCCATTTCCATGCAGGGACACCTAAAGGTTGTAGTGGTCCTGCTTTCCTCATATAGTCAGCCTTCACTCTTCTGCATGTATCACACTCGAACACGCATTTTGCAATCTCTCAATTCATTCGTGTCCAACAGAATTTCGTTCTAAGATCTTGATACATCTTATTGCTTCCTGGATGGATTGAATACTTCGACAGGTGAGCTTCATCCAAGATCTTCTTTTTGAGTTTCATGTTCCGAGGTACTACTATACGATCGTTGAACCATAGAGTTCCTTGTTCATCTTCCTGGAAACATTTCACCTCTCCATCTCTCATTCTCTTCCGAATGTGAGACTTAGCCTTGTCTTTCTTCTGAGCTGCAATAATCTCCTCCCAGATTGTAGGTATGAGAGCAAGATTATATAGAGCTCCGTAGGGAACCAACCGTAGACTTGGTTCTTCCTCTTCATCCGGAATGATGGTTATGTTGTGAACATGAGATTTCTGACTCAAAGCATCGGCAACTACGTTTTCTTTGCCCGGATGGTAATGGATCTAAAGTTCATAGTCCTTTATAAGCTTTAACCATCTTCTTTGCCTCATATTCAAATCCTTTTGAGTGAATATGTACTTGAGGCTCTTGTGGTATGTGTAGAGATGCACTAGATTCCGCATTATGTAGTGTCTCCACATTTTCAATGCCATTACCACGGCAGCCAACTCCAAGTCATGAGTCGGATAATGCTGCTCATGAATCCAGAGTTGTCTTGATCCATATGCGATTACACGTCCTTCTTGCATCATGACGCATCCCAGACTAGTGCCTGATGCATCACAATAAATATCAAACGGCTTTGTCGGATCTGGTTGAGCTAGAACTGGTGCCGTTGTGAGATGTTTCTTCAATATCTGGAATGCCTCTTCACAGTCGTCACTCTAGACATACTTGTTTCATTTCTTCAGCAATTTCGTCATAGGCTTAGCCACTTTGGAGAAACTTGGAACAAATCTCCGATAGTAGCCAACTAAACCTAAGAAACTTCTGACCTCATGGACGGAGGTCGGAGATTTCCATTTATGTACGTGTACCACTTTGCTTGGATCCACAGCAATACCGTCTGCTGAGATAACATGACCCAGAAATGGTACCTTGTTAATCAAAAATTCAAATTTGCCAAATTTGGCATATAGCATATGGTCTCTTAATCGTTGAAGCACGATATTCAGATGTTCAGCGTGTTCTTCCTCTGATTTGGAATAAACCAAGATGTCATCTATGAAGGCCACCACGAACTTGTCCAACTCCAGCATGAATACTGAATTCATTAGATACATGAAGTGAGCCGGTGCATTGGTGAGACCAAAAGACATGACAAGATACTCAGATAGCCCGTATCTTGTCGAGAATGCCGTCTTAGGTATATCTTCAGCCCGTATCTTGATTTGATGATAACGGGACCGAAGATCCATCTTCAAAAATACCTTAGCACCCACTAACTGATCGAATAGAATATCAATCAGTGGTAGTGGATACTTGTTCTTTATAGTCACAGCATTCAGCGGACGATAATCGACACATAACCTTAGTGTCTCATCCTTCTTCTTCACGAATATCGCTGAGCATCCCCAAGGTGATGAGCTGGGACGTATGAATCCCTTCTCAAGTAACTCATTCAATTGTTCTTTTAGCTCCGCCAATTCCTTGGGTGCCATCTTGTAAGGTCGTCAAGATATGGGTGGGGTTCCTGGTATTAACTCAATCTTGAATTCCACATCTTGCTCAGGTGGCATGCCTGGCAGATCGTCAGGAAACACATCTGGGTAATCCTAAACAATCAGAATGTCCTCTAGCTTTGTGGCTTCCGTGTTATACACCACTAGAGGTTGTGGTGTCACATTCTTCAGAACCCAAGTATGCTGCTTGTGCCTTTTAGAATTCAGTTGCATGGTACGAGCACTGATATTGAAGATTGCTTCATGATGTGTCAACCAGGTCATTCCCAAGATAATGTCAATCTTTTGCCCGTCCAATATAATGAAGGTGGTAGGGTAAATCCTACCATCCAAACATAGAGGTGCTCAGGCAATAATCTGGTGGGCTGACATTTTTCCTCCAGGTGAATTTATTGTATACGGTGTTTATAGCGTGGTTGATGATAATTGACGCTTCAACACGAACTCCTTACTGATGAAATCATGTGTTTCTCCAGAATCAAACAACACAAATGTCGGTTGAGCATTTAAGCTGAACATACCCGCTAACACGGGTTCTCCTACTGGAATATCCATGACAGCTATAAAGTTGAGGCTGCCGGCTTTCATCTTCTTCTGTTGCCTACAAGATTGGATATTTCTCGGAGGAGCAACTTCTAGACTGATGTCTTGTTTAGCTGCAGGACCTTCTAGAACTAACTGCTATTTATCACCATCACTATGTACTTCCTTTGCATTGCCTGTAGTGGAGTAACTTTTTGTGCCGCTCGTGTAGGTGGTGCACAAGAACTCACTTGCTGCTGCATCTCAGGTGCTTCAATCCACTACAATGGTGGTGACCAACTCTGCATCGGTGGCTGTCTTACAACTACCCAAACTTCTGGTTCGGCTGGTAAATGATATACCAGTCGATATTTCCAAGGAGTACCACTACTATCATCTGTTGATGTGATGCTCTTCCTCATCTCCGCCTGACAACGAAGAGAAGCATCTTCCTGATATATAGCGTTACTAACCAATTCGTTATAGTCTTCTTTGTTGAATAGGATCAATCTTTCATGAAGTTTGGCATTCAAGCCTCAGAGAAATCGGTCACACCTCGAAGCTTCTGTTTTCACAAAGACAGATGCATATTGTGCCAACCGGTTGAATTCTCTGGAGTACTCAAGAACACTCCTCCTCCCTTGGGTCAATTCTACAAACTCTTCAAGCTTCGACTTGATAATCCCCCTCGGAATATACCGAGCACAAAACGCATCACGGAATTCATTCCAATTCACGTGATGTCCTTCAATGGTCATGGCGAGATACTCTGCCCACCAAGCTCCAGCAGATCCATGAAGCTGCTGAACTGCAAAGTCCACCCTCTGATACTCGTCACACTGGATCAAACCGAGTTTAGCTTCAATAACCCGGATCCAATGATGTGCCTCCAACGGATCTGTTGCTTCCGTGAAGACAGGCGGTTGAGTTGTCAGAAAATTCAAATAAGAACTTTCATTCTGATCCCGTTGTCGTGATGCTTGAATAAAGCCTTGTTGCACCAATTTCTGAAGCAGCTGGCTGTTCTCACGATGAGACTCAACCATTTGTGTCATAACCTCCGTCAATCGGGTCGACGGCGGTTCTTGCGGTCGAGTCGAGTCATTTCCGCCGTGACTAGACTCTCCCGTTTCAGCGCCGGAATGAGTGTGAACCATACTGCAAGAGTGACCAATTACGGCTACTTTCCAAGATTGAATGACAGTCAATGCTTGAAAAACATTAACCGTATATGAATCATAAAACTTTGCAGCATATTCATACACGTTCAAACGACACTCTGATTCTAAACTTCTTCTAGACCTCTTAACGAGCTTTTTTCCAATGCTCAAGTTTCATAAACTGAACATACATACATATTGACATGTTGCACAACTTTGGCAAATTTCAACATGCCTATCCATAAACAAGTTTCCATTTCAATTGCATTGGCCAATCTGCTGTCCAAAATTGACCAGTTTGCAAAGAACTCAGATTCTACTACAGTAAAGAGTAGAATCACTCCTGAACTTAAATACCAAAGATACAGGCAACTTCATTAGTTTTCGAAAAAAAATCTTACTTTGCTTCCTGATCAGGTCTGGATCAAAAGTTATGATATTTCAAAGTTGACAGAATTCTGGAAACATTTCAACAGCACCTCCTTTGGAAGTGGCTGATTTGAACATCAATTTCCATACAGTTCTGCCCCAAATTTGGAAAATCTTTGGATTACAAAGTTGTAATACGTATCATAAGCTTTCCAACGGTGTAACCTAGGATCTATAGAAATTTTTCAACAGGAAGTTATGGTGGAAAAACAGAAAAATTCCAGAGAGGTTTTGACAGTTCTGTTTTCAGCAACAGTTTCTACCAATCTGGAATTTTCACCAATTTGAAGATTGATTCAGTTCTGTTAGTCTACAAAAAAGTTTTTGAGCACTTAAAGACCTTTCCAAAACTGTATTAAATATCCACATTGGTTAAATATAGCAAGAGTTATGCCCTGTACAATTCCAGCAAAAATCCTGCCAGAAAAACAGGGAACTCTGCTTTTGAAATTTTTTTTTTTTTGAAAATCACTAAACTCCAATTGAATCTTAGTTCAACATCAGAGTTCTGTAATTAATATTAGATTCTAAAACTTTCTTTGGGTTCTCAATTCAAGGTTTTACTTGTCTTTAACAGAAAAAAAATTTGGGGTGAAGTAAGGTGTGAATGCATCACAACAATTATGTCAGTACTACGTTACCTCACAAACTGAAAATCTTTACCGGATTCTTAGCCGGCATAACATGCTATAGGTGGCACTAAAACGATCACTTGCAAACGTATTCTACTCGCAATACGTTCAACGCTGTTAGTGTACCTGTCACTACACTCAAACTACTGATCAATCATATGGTACTGTACGGTACAGTCTAGCCCGCACAGGCGATCAATTCACAAATACATATTTTAAAGTAAAAACATTCGTCCCGTATCGTTCCATACGGGCCGCCTCGAGTTAAGCCACATCTCGAGGCACATGACCGGGTTTTCTACCACCCGACGGGCTCCCACATCTTTGCATAATGCTGCACCAGTAGGAGGCGCTTCGGGTTATGTCCCACCCGACGGGGGCTCCCACTAATTTTGTGTCACGCTGGGGTACTGCGTGTCATATGTTCTCAGGAACATGGAAAAGTTTCAGAGACTCATATTAATTTTCCGTGCAAGCCACAAAAATAATCACATGCTACCTCTCGCATGGTGAGCTTACCACAATTGATCCGCTTGCGGTGGCGTACCTTACCTCTTACCTGACGTCGGAGTGTCGTTACAGAATATAATAACACATATGTTAGCTTTGTCACCTTAAGTAACTAATACTATAATAGACCTTATGTGGGCATATAACTAATCCTCACTCGACTACTTCGTAGTTTTCAAAAATAGGCTCTTTTTGAGCGTGCTATTCCCAATGAAGCTCTGATACCATGTCTGTGGGGACTGGAGTCCACACATCTGAGGATCTCATTGGGTGGTGTCGTGCGATGCAGCACCTAACAGCACACATGAAAAGAATACCAAAATATACAAAGTTTTCATTTCATAAATATATATTCAGAGTTTACAAAACAGTGTACATCAGAAGTACACACGCAGCGGAACTACATACTCATATTCTCACCTATCTAAGCATAAGAGAAGACGTCCATGCCCTAGGACGCTTCTCACTAGCAACATGACGATCATTCAGAAGCGGCGTGGTTCACATGAGATTTATCTCGATACCTCGAGTCTCATGTACAACCTGAACAGCAAAAATAAAACTAATACCTGCAAAAATCGTTAAAGCGCAAACGTGAGCATAAAGCTCAGCAAGACTAACCCGTCTCACTAGACATATGCAGGGTGAATACTAAGCATAGGTAAGGAATAGCATAAAAGACTCGCCTATAAGTGGATCCTTATAGTCATGTTTTTAGTAGCACATGACATTCTTCAGGCACAGCACATCATAGACTCCACAATCAAACAAGAAACACTTTGCCGATGATATGACATGCCCAAAGCACATAATGCTATTACAAGTAAAGTATGGGGAAACTGTAAACTTTTAATTGTACTATCTCTAAGCCAAACAAGGTTGTTCAAGCAATTTGTAAATCAATATATCATATTCGTCTGACTTCTTTAGTATTTACTACGTCACAACTCAGTGAACAAGTGGTACTCTATTATCGCGAGGGACGGTGATTGCAATCAGGACACGCCTGGAATACACGACACATACGCCCGCTCGGAAGTACCTTTCACTGTACTCCACTCCCACGTCGTATGTGGCCACCTTTCACCCATCATCCCGATGTTGAACCAGTTCTACCATCCCAAAAGTAAGGTCCCTAACCGAGCACGTTGAAGTTGATCCTTAGAGGTTCCCACCTTACGATCATCTTCCCCCGAAGGACGGCAGTATAAGTTTCGACACGA
Organism: Tuctoria greenei; assembly: GCA_036927565.1. Classification (NCBI taxonomy): domain Eukaryota; kingdom Viridiplantae; phylum Streptophyta; class Magnoliopsida; order Poales; family Poaceae; genus Tuctoria; species Tuctoria greenei. Next base: position 126,705,002 of record JAYESD010000006.1, read on the forward strand.
GGGTGCCCGAGCTACATCAGTTTAATGGACCCCATTAATCCATTATGTAACCGGTACTGTTCAAACTTGCTTAACAGGGCCGCACACGAGACGGTCCTTAACTGACACAGACGGAGCTATTAACCAACCTCCACATTTTTCTTACCCTTACCGGTCGAGGCCCAAATGTGGTCGCAAGCATTGTCCCCCTCATCCGGGATCACACAACCTTGTGTGTCCCGTCCTATAGGAACATCCCCGTCCACATCTCCAATTATTAAGAGTGAACATTTTGGTAACATCTCGCGAGTATATTCCCCTACTTGACTCCTCTCGAACGTACAATAAACTACTTGACTTGTGGTCAATAAAATGTGACCCTCTCGCGAGTAGATTCCAACTACTCAACTTCTACCGAATTTCCTATACATTAGCAAAGCAGTTACTACAGGTCAAACTGTAACTCGTTCCAACCAACCCATAGGATTTATGGTCATGCAAGTGGAGTATCAAACACCTTATATGTAATGCACAATATCAACTGAAGACGTAATGTGAGAAATACTGCAAAACTCTGTAAAGCTTTTAAATGCAAACCGGTGCTTGCCTTGTTTGCGACTCTATAACCATGTTAGTTGTTATGGCTTTACCTTCACGAACGGGTCCTCTTCGACTCCTTTCCATCACGGCGTCTATCGCAATGAATATGCATATAACACACAATATACTTTAATAACTTAACTAATGAATATGCACACATTATGCAATGTCATACTCATAAAGGAAGTTTGTTTGTAACTCAAGAATAAATAAGGTGTACTGTTGGGTATTAAATTGGATTTGGGTAGGTTAATTGGATATTACTTCATATTATAAGAATGTACATAAGTAATTTCTATATAGTCATGGATATAAGGAAACTATACGGAATTAATTCCTATGCAGATGAGTTTTATTGGCTCTGATAATTTAACTCTGGTATAAGATGTGATGAAGAATTATCATAAAAATTTCAGAGAAATTGATGGAATAAAATAATCTACAAAATTCTATCAAGCTTTCATCATTTAGGAATTTGCAGATAAAACCTGAGGTTTTATCATGTCCATAAATGGCACAGCTAGATAATACTGATCAAAAGGAAGCTATCAAAATTGGTTTCACAATTTTTCAAGCTTCCTACAGGTAGATATTGAATTTACAAGTCCTTATGAATTTCTGGATTTAATTTGTTATTTTCTGGAATTATAATTAACCTAGGCAAAGATTTTGAATTAAAACTTCTTAAACAACTTTTTTATGCTTGAAACTTTTACTGGAGCTTCTACATAACGAAATGATTGGTTGGGTAAATTTCCAGAATTATCTGAATAGAATCCTATTTTCTATATTTTCCACAATGTATTATACTAATCGATTTATAGAATACTCTCTAGGGCTTTTCATGAAGATTGGGATGGACCACTGGAAAGTACCGATCCTAAGGAGAATTACAAAAAAAAATTTATCTAATTTGGATCATCCTAGCCAAAGTTATAGCATTTCAAAGTTTAGGTGTTTTTCTGGAATTCTTTTGTAATGGAAAAAACAACCCTTTTAATCAACTGACACGTGGCCCTCACTGGTTTAATCCTTCCCACCCAGCCGATGCCACACCGGGGCCACAGAGTTTAATCACGTTGTCACACGAAATCTCGACGCCACAGAATATCCCACGGGGGGGGGGGGGGGGGGGGGGGGGGGTCTTCTTCTTCCCCGATGGCCCAAGGGCGGCCGGTGACTCGTTGGAGCACGCCGAGCTACCATCCCCGTTGCTGGGACTTGCCACCCGGGGGTTTTCGACCCTCAGGAACACACTGGTGGCCTCGGTTTGGACTGAAACGCCTCGGAAAACTGCCTACACCGGCAACCGGCAGAACTCGACGATCGGCGACGGTGTTCTCGGTGTACAAGGCGTGGGAAAAACTGCTTTTTGCTCTGGAATCTTCGTGGTGATGCCCTGATCATCGGCCTACATCCCAATCGCTCGAAAATTGGTCGGAGTATGGGGGCACTGTGGAACCGATTCTAGGCGGCGGCAAGATTTGAAATTTCGGTTAGCCTGAGTGTGGATATGGCTAGCTAACGCCTTAGGAAGGAGCACACGCAAGTGTAGAAGCTGGGGGCGGCTGGAATTGTGAAGATACTCACCATGGAGGAAGAGCTTCATGTTGGAACATAGGTAGGTTGATGGTGCGCCGGAAGAACAAAATGCGATTCCCTCCGGGATGCTAGGTCCGGCGGCAGCCTCGGTTCTGGGAGGTCGAGAGGGTATGGGCGTGCACCAAAATATGGCTTTGCTAGAGCGGGGGCTGCTGTGATTTGGGAGCGACGCGGAAGACAGAGGAAGAGCCGAGCGCTCGGTCCCTTTTATACACAGACCGACGGAGCAGAGTCGGGGTTGCCGTGGCCCTCCGTGGCACGCATGCACGCGGTGACCATCGCACTGGAGTGCTGCTTGCCGCCCTGCGGCCAACGCTGGGACGCGCGCTCGTGAGATAGAGCAAATAGCCTTTGGGCTCCTCTTACAGGTGGGCCCCACTCTGCTCTTATCCCCTTAATTCTTTCATTTTTCTTTAATACAGCTGGTTTCAAAGATCTTTGTTCAGATGGGATGAGCCCTGATACAAAAGAATTGGGTTGCACATCTTTGCATAAAAAGTTTGGCCACTTAGAATTTATATTAGATTCAAATTTGAACCCATAACTTTTATGCATATATTTTAATCTTCTCAATTATTGCCTTTTTAAATGGCCATGGGTTTCCAATAATGTGCTCAATAATAGTCCACTGCAGATTTGAAATTGAACACTTAATTTGAATACATTTCTATTCCACATATAACATGTTTGGTTTCCTACAAATTTGAATTAGATTCAAATTCAATTTTTATAATCTATATGTATGTCATTTAATTCTTCCCCCCAATATTAATGTATATAATGTCCTATGCTTTTAATTGACTAACCTGATCAAATGGAGAATATGTTTTTTTACCTTGATCATTGAATTGAATATTGTGTACAATTCCATATATACTTTTATTCACACGTGTTTGTTTTATTTCTTTTGATTTCTCCCTTGTGATAAAAGCACATAATTTCAGGTGTCTTAAATTTATGTTTCAAAAATGTTTAGAATTTATGCTTAGCTGGTTAAAAAAACGATAGGTTTAAACTAGAGCTTCCAATAAAATTTTACACTTACATCTATATGACTTTATTTGCTCTCATTTTAACATGGTCCTTATTGTACACACTTAAACTATTATTTCATGTGCCATACATAGGAGACAAAAGCTTCAAAAGTTTGGGATTTTACATGGCAGTACCAAAGCTTCCCTCTATTTGGGGTTAGGTCCGGGGGTGCCATACTGGTATTCTGACCGGAGCTTCCCATGTGTGGGTGATAGCTCTGGTCTTATGATACACGTGGCGGCCCTGGGACTAACCATGTCGGGGAAGCAGGTCCGGTTACGCCTGACATGTGGGGCCTTTAGAGGTCTTCAAATCTGGTAGATGGAGTTTCCTTGTGATCTTTGCAATCCCAAGGAGTATCCGGTACGGAGGGTACCGACAGTGTGCTAAAGCTGGGAACATCTTTTGCATGCGGGGATGTACTGCTGGCGACTGTGTGCAATGCCTTATATGATCGTTCTATTGCACTCAGCTTTCCGAGGTGGGACAAAAGATCTTCGGCGTAAATCGGAGACGAGCCCAGGTAAGACGCATCTTTGCCAATGTAAGGCGCGTCTCGCATTATTTTGTGGCCTAGGACATGCTGGAGTGCCCTAGATGTGCCACGATGTGTTGAAGCCAGGAATAACATCTAGAACATTTTGGCGTATCTAACTGTCAAATGTGCGCAATGCCCTATACAATCATTGCATTCTGTGGTGGGACAAAAGTTCTTCGGCACAAATCAAAAATGTGCCCGAGTAAGGCGCGTTTCCCTTTTGCTGGATCTCAGATATCTGAGACGCGCCTTTCTAAAGTGCGTCTCTCATGCACTCTTCACCCTATTGCCACTCGCACGACATCGCGATCATCCGTTGCAGGGATAAACAAATGCATGCCATTGCAATTAATGGATTACTTGGAATTCAGGAAGAAACAAATACAATGGCATTGCAATTCAGAGATAATTTGCAACTCAATGAATTTAATAGTTCAAACATTGTGTGCCCTCTAAACTAATTCCTAAAGCTCCCATCGATCAATCTAAACTGTACCGTCCAACTTGCTCCCGAACATGTCCTTATATTCCCCTGGATCCTAAAACTATTGACATTCTTTAAATTAACAAATGTCAAAGGAGGAATGAATAACCTATGTTGGTCACTAACACAAAGTGTCTAACCTTGATAAGTAGATTATAGCAATCATTTTCAACATCGGGCGCATTTGGCTGATGTAGCAAATGTTGAACTTCAAGTAGTATAGTTTGATTGTAAAACCAGTCCACTCTAAAAGCCCTAAAATTTAGAGTGCAAAGTTCTGAAAGGACAATTTAAAATTTGAATGGAAAAAGAAATCAAAAGGGAAACTGAAAAAAATCAAACCAATTCAAACTTCAATGGAGGGAATTCAAATATTCAAAACATGCTACTGTTCAAACTTTTCCAAAATAAAAATCTGAGTTCTCCATTAAATTGCAAATATTCCAAATAGTCTCTCTACAAAGTATCAAAATTTTTGAAGCAAATTTTCTATACAATTCAGTGGAAACATTGAATTCTTTCAAATTCAAATTTAAATTTGAATTTTCATTGAAACTTGATCAATTCAAAGTATTGATTTTAGAATTAAATCCCAGATATTTATTTGAGCCTATCTGGAAATTGCCATGAATTTTGGACATCAGTTGGTAGGATATTTCCTTAACCAGAGAAGATTGACTTGAAGGGGCAGTGGGACCCACTGGTCAGCCTCGCATTTGCCTGAACCGACGCTGCCTACTCTGTTTTCTCTGCTCCCTGCAGTTCAACGCGCCCCCGCCATGTGCCAGCCCGACAACAGCCATGCAAGCAGCTCGGTGGCACCCAGAGTGGAATTTGTACTCCTCCCACCGTGTATCCTAGTCCTTACTCATCACTTACGCCACCGTCGCTCCTCTGCTCGCCGCAAAAACAAAACAGCATCGCCTCTCTGTTCCGCCGACAAGCTCAAGATTCTGGCCGAGTTTTTTCATCCTCCCAACAGCAAAGTGGTGCACAAGACATCCCTCTACCTTCTCCAGCTTTTTATTCAGTGTTTTGTCGGCTACAACGCTGGTATTTTGCAGTGTTGCGGACGCCGCTGTTCTGCTGCCAAGGTCGAGCCTCTCTGTCCCCAGTTGTGCCGGTGCCACAGGCCACCTCTCGAGCTGCTTCCAAAGGCAAACAGGATTGCCGGGACACCACCTTTCTCACTGTAAAAACCGTTCTTCGATTCATCCCCTATCGAGCGAGTATTTCTCAATTTGCTTTCGGCACAAGGTTACCCTTGATGTTAGGTCGTGAGAGCAATTCATGTTCTATATGGAGAAATCCTTTAAGCCAGCTAGATATTAGTTTCCATATCTCCTAGTGCACCCCCTGGATCAATCCTCAGTGAAAATCATTGACCACCGATGGTATTTCGAATTTTCTTCATCACCTTTGAAAAGCACCGCTGCTCGCCGTCGAGTTTGCGTCGGCCGGTCGTTATGCGGTGTTTGAACCTCCAAATCATCTTTATGATGATTCCAGGAGCCTCCCCGATCTTTTTCTGAGCATTTTGCACTGCATATGTGAAGTTCCGACATGGCCGAAACCCTAGCCGCCACCGCCGCCGTCACGCATAGCATTCCGGTCACCGCCGGCATGCTCCGACCTCCCCATCGTGCTCAGAACATTGGAAAATGGTTAGGTGGCGAGTTTTAGGGAGAAATAAGGCCGGGAAAGCCGAGCCGGTGAGCTCACCGGTGCAGCGCTGCCGCGGCCACGTCGCGCGTCCGAGGTTGAAGACGACCCCGTGGGCCCCGTGTGTCAGCGACTGATTTTCCTCCCTTGGATCTGCTATGGCCACAGGATCAGGTGCGGCTGCACGGGTTAAACCCTATGGCCCATATGTGGCCCTGTTGTGATTTGGTCATTTTAAACAGTGGGGCCCAGTTTGATTAATTCAAACATTTCCAATTAAAATTAATTCCAGATTTTATCCAAACTTTGAAAATCAATTACTCCTAGTAGATTTGCTCAAATAATTCCAAATAAATTCTGGTAGAATCATAGTGATCCCAACTTTGCAGTGGCGCAATTTGTTGGACATGGAAGTCCCAGAATTTCCATAATTAATTTATTTGAATTAACTGCTTGGGAAATTAATTACTCCTGTTCTGCTAATTGGAAAATTCCCAATTTTAGTCAGGGTGCTCATAAAATACCCTTGGTCTCCAGTAAAAACTTCAAGTTCATTGAACTTCATTTACTGGACCAAATAGTGTTCAAATCACCTATGTCAATTGGAAAATGAGAAATGTACAGAAACATTTTCAGAATTTCTTAGAAAATTGTAAAATCAATTTCTCCCTGTAGGAAGCTCAAAAAATTATGAAACAAATTTTATTAGAACTAGTGAGACCTCCTCTAACATAATCATCTACTGTTGTGCATGACAAAGCTCCATATTTAATACCAAATTTTAGAGAAGGATTTTACTTGTTGGAATTTTAGAGACAACAATCTTCCTTGAACATCTCAGATTCTTGGTCCAGATCATCTTCATAGAACGTAGTATTCACTGTAAAAATCCCAAAGCCAATTAAAATCATTTTCTTACCTGATCAATGTTAAGATTCTTTATATAGTTTCGCTATCACTCATGTACTTTATATATTGCATATCATATAGTGACCGAGATCGAGGAGGAGCCGGAGGCATTGGACAGCATCATCCCAGAATCTAACTTTCCCTCTCACTCGCAGCCAAGCAAGCCCCGGTTTGCATTTAAGTGCTATTTCAAAGTCTCTATTTGTATCACTTATGTCTAGGATGATTTTTGTGCATTAGTGCCAAGGTGCTTGTTACTCCACTTGCATGACCCACAAATCCCATGGAGTATTGAGTTGGTCTACAGCCCGACGAGTAGAAAATGACATGCTTATGTTTTTAGGAATCAGGTAGAAGTCGAGTAGTTGGAATCTACTTGCAAGATAGGATTTTATTGCACAGGATGTAGTTTATCAAAGAATGGTTTATGAATATGAATTGGAGACCGAGCAGCGGGATAGGATGCAAAGAGACGTTGTCTCACGTGCGTATCCCTGCTTGTGTTGATTGAGGACCGATCCGTGTGCGGCCTTGCTGGACAAGTTTGAACTATACCGAATGCATATTGGGCATATGGAACCCAGGAAACCGATGTAACTTGATAACTTGGGTATCGAGGCATAGCCCACTATCGATAGGGGTGGGTTGAGGGCAGCAAGGTGTAAATCTGTCGACAGGCACAAACACGCTCTGTGCGGGGAACTTATGCCTACGATGATGGGACCAGTTCGGCTTTTGAGTTTATTGTGAAAGGTTGGTGCGTATGACGTGGTGAGGAGCACGGCACGCTCCTTATGCACGAGTGTACATGATGTGTTATTCGGGTGTCTACTGACTGCAATCACCATCCCTCACGGTTATTTGAGTACCGCTTGTTCACTGCGTTGTGACGTAGTAAATACTGAAGAAGCCAGGAGAATATGATGTATTGAAATATAATTGCTTTGGAACTATGATTGCTGTCAAATATGCTCACCAATGTTACTATTATTAAACTTGTAAGCTGCTGTTAATAACTTGAAAATCAAGGATCAACATGTAGGCGAGTTATTTACTGCTATATCTATTCCTATGTTAAGTATCTCTGCATGTAGAGTTTCATGTTTGGGTGGGACAGTTAAGTCTTGCTGAGCCTTCATGCTCACGGTCGCTATATTAAGTTGTTTGCAGGTGAGACACATGAGAAAGGGCCCAAAGATGCGGCGATGCCCGCGTCGGGGTATACCGCCAAGTGGGAGCCCTGCACACCGCCGTGAATTTTGTGTGTTGCTAATGTGTAGCATCCCCGGGCTGGACGGTTGCACCTTTGCATAGCTAAGCTGAGAGTTTAGCTATGAGTATACTTCCACTGTACATTATGTATTGTAAAAGACTTTCGCTGTTTCTATAAATAAAACTTTGTATTTTGTTGTATTCTTTTCGTGTGTGTTGTTGGGTGCCGCATTGCACGGCACCACCCTCTATGATTCCTGGAATGTGTGGACCCGGTCCTCACATCCACCACCCCTACGAAATATCAATTTAAGCAACATAAGAAACCAGTTCAAATAAGTTCGGCAACAATTACTAATTACATGAGCAAAATAGGTCTATCTTACAGTCTCTTGATCAAGAATCCCAATGCAGAGTGCTCCCGAGCGATGGACATTTGGGTGGAAGAAACCATTTGGAAAGGCGCATCTTGGAGGCACCAATGGAAAGTCCTCTCAGAAGGAGATTGTCAGGGGGGTAGTAACCACCTTCCCAGTCAGTCTACAAAGAAAATTCATTAATAGGAGGATGATGGTTAAACTCATATTGTGCTTGTTCTTCATGACTTACCCCTTCTTTACTGGGGACGATGCACTGCCACTTCAATAAATCTTCCGATTCAGGCTTCGCAGAGAAACCCTACGCAGAGAAATTGAAAACCAAAAACAAACAAGACGGAAAAACAAAATTACAGTTAAGTACATCAGTCCGTTGCAGATCTACATATATAGAACCATGTGACCGTTGTGTCATATGTACATACATGGGGATGGTGGTTCTTGCGCCACGCCAAGCGCTCCTCCCTCAGTAGGCTATGCGCCAAGCTAATACCAGCCATGAAGAGTGACGACGATGATGAAGACGGTGACGATGACGACGACGAGGATGGTAACAATGATGACAACAGCGATGGAGAATAGAGGACGCAATTGCACTGGCATTGGTCGATTAGTAAAGGAGCACCAGAGGCAAAGAGACGAGGGAGATAAATGCGAGACGCGCTAGAATAAAGAGAGACGCGCGTTAAGTTAAAGAGCATCTTCCATTGTCGAAGAGATCAAGAGACGAGGGAGATAAATGCGACACGCGCTATAACAAAGAGAGATGTGCGTTACGCTAAAGCGTGTTTTCCATTGTCTTCGAAAGAGAGACGCCCGACATGTGGTTCGCCAATAAGAATTTTGGCGGTGTGGTGCAGAGACGCGTCCAACGTCCATGTGTGACCTTTTGTTTCCCCGAGGCGGTATCGATGTGTCCCATCATTCCATCAATGCGTGGGAAACCAACCGCTCCATCGTTGACTCCGTGCGGACCTTATTTAAAACGTGCCATCACCTGTGAGTTCTCCACAAGCGCGTCGCTCACATTGAATCCTCTTCTTTTCTTTGTCTTCTACGCGCTGACGACCCACCACCACCATGGCCGACCTTCCACCGCCAAACCCTCCGAGGGAGCCATCGTGAAAGAAATTGTGGTGCACCTTCCCTGAGAGGTTCAACACCGAGCAGCACCTCCTTATGGTGCAAGAGGCATACAACAATACATCTCGCTCCATGAGTTCTTTAGGTTTGGGTACCCTTCCCAAGTTTACTGGAGTGGGTACCATCGTCCACTACCTCTACGCCCTCATGGGGGTGGCCAATCGTCTCGACATTCTGTTCGAGACGATGGCCCAAGTGCATGGCCCCGAGGGCAGCAAAAAACTGGTGGAGGCGACGGGGAGCAACCTCGTTCTTGGGGTTGCACCGCTGGTGTAGTCGGCGCAGCCGGCACAGGCTCTTGTTGCACCGGCGCCAGAGTTGCCACCGGAGGAGTAGGAGAATGATCCGGAGAAGGAGGAGGAGGAGGAGGATGATGATGATGATTTAGTTTTTCTTTGTTGTTTTTAGTTGCTTCAATTTTGTAAATATTGTTAATGAATGAAATCTATCTTTGTTCATCTATGTGATTGAGTATTATCTTGTGTGTTCATCAACTGTGTGAATGAATGAATGTGTGGTGTATTCACCGTGTTCCTCAGGTATCATAAGGAAGGATTTGATTATTTTTGGGACAAGTTAATGATTTAGTTATCAAGTGAATGTGCTCTAAGTTCAGTGATGTGTGATATCAACAGTGAACTGAAGCAAAATGGAGAAAATCACGAAGCTAAAGGTGACGTGTGGAATCGGAGACGCGCTCTTTCCAAAAGTGCGTCTCCATTTTGCTTCTCGACACAGACATATAAAAGGTGCCAGCAGTCTCTTCTCTTTGTTCATCTTTCTCCCCGCAGACAACCCACCATGGCCAACGGTCCGCCACCAAGCCCGCCAAAGGAGCCACCCTGCAAGAAACAGTGGTGCCGCTCCCCCGAGAGGCTCAGCAAAGAGCTGCTCGAGATGATGTTCGACAGGTTGTTCGATCGGTTCCACAGGCTGCTCTAGATGATGGCCGAGGTGTTCGGCGCCGAGGGCCGCAATACCCTAGTGGCAGCAATGGCGAGGAACCTCGATCGCGAGGTTGCACCGCCAGATCCGGACCAGCCGGAGCAACTGGCAGAGCAGCCAGAGGAGAAGGAGGGGGGAGAGGAGTAGGATTTAGGTTTTCTTTTTTTTGTTTTTTAGTTAATGTTGTTTTTATTTTCTTTTGTCTTGTACTTTCTTCTTGTGTTTTGTAATATATTTGTTAATGAATATTTTTGTTCATCTGTGTGATGAATATTTTGTGTGTTCATTTGTGTTATGTGTTCAACTGTGAATGAATGAATGAATTAAATGTTCTGCGACGAGAGTATGTAAGCGAAGACAAAGGAGAGGCGCTTTGTGTAGAGTACGTCTCATTTCATGCGCATATTGGAGATGTGCTTTGTTTGATGTGCATCTCCCATTTGACAGAGAGGAGGGCATGTCTCGGATACCTATTTAACTGAGACAGGCTTTATTTTAACGCGTCTCCTTGTACGTTCAGACGAGCCATGTCAAATCCTCGCTGAAGCGGGCATGTCTCGCTTAACATTATCACAGACGGCCGCCTTTGAGCGCATCGCCCATCTTTGTCTCCTATTTGGGTTTCTTACATAGTAGAAGGGTGAGGGTCCTTTTATAGCTTGGGGAAGGGTCGGTTCCAACTACCAAAAGCGCGCAAATTAGTCACCACTGACTTCTTTAAGCCGGGAGGAGCCAACACGTGTCGTTTGACCGTGTTTGGCGCCAGGACCTAGTTGGCCGACTAGGGGGGGTCGGGCGACCTGGTCCTAGCTCTAAACGACCAGTTCCTACTCCAGGTGACTGACAGGTGGGGCCCATTCCATGATATGGGTGCTACACCGTTGGACGGCCTCGGATACATCTGTTTGTTGGTCATTTGATCTATGTTGTGCCACATGTCGATGGTTGATTGGTTGGGATGATATTTTATAGGATCCATCCCCTCGTTTCACCTTAATTTTATGAAAAATACTTGCATGCACCAATTTCTCCAAGTACAAGTGGAAATAAGTTAAATAGAAAGGTGATGTGTGCAAGAAATGATATTTCCTACACATAATTGAGTTATATTGACGGGTGAAATTAGTATATAACAGCCGTCAACAAACTTCCCCAAGCTTATCCTTTGCTCGTCCCGAGCAAAGTCAAGACTTTAGGTTGATGATCAAGAGTTGCTACTATGATCTATTTTCAAAAGTACCATGTGCACAACAAAATACTCTACCTAGTATTGCAAAAATTGGCATGGTACCTCACCCATCTTAAGTCATTATGGGGATTATGCCATGTCCTATTCATGGGTGGTTGAAAGATAGAACAGCAAATGGAGCACACATGCCCTAGAAATCAAGTTCCACTCAAATTCCGAAGAGTTCAATTTAGATTTTAAGTATATCAATTTGATTCTCTCAAGTCTCTCCTTTGTGTGTATTGGAAATATATCCTCACCAAGGTATTTTGCCTAAATTCATCCTACCTCTACATAAGGCTTGTATGTGGAGCTTGGTAGGGAATATAGTAGGCATATTTGCAACACATAATATTGCTAAGTCGGAAGAGCAAGCTTTAGGTGAAATAAATTCAAAACTATTTGATTCAAGACTTGTGCATGTGTGATGGACATGGAGTGGATGTGGATATTGAGATGACTCCTTTTTGAGTGGACTCTCTTATTTTGGAGGGATGAAACATGGCTACTTTTTTCTCATGCTTATGATATAAGCATGCATTTTCCTTTTCTGTTTCTTTTTCTTGTAGCCATGTCTTCTACTCCCTTTTTATGCAATAAATTTGGAGAGAGTACTAAGCTTGAATGGTATGGGGTTTCTCTTTTTATTGTGAAATGGTGGTATGATGGTAATTTGCTTACTTCTAGTCTAGAAGTATAGCATGTGCAAGTGAAGTCTTGAAATCTCACATAGGTCTATACTAGTTTGACAAAGCTCAATGTGAAGAAAAATATCATATGAATAAGGTCTATCAATGTAATCTATCATATGGCTTTGGTAGGTATTTCCAATCAAATGAGAGTAACTTAAATCTTTTTAGAATTTCTCCGGAAATCTAAGTTTCACTTTCAACTAGGAATAGCAGCCCTATCACTATATCATATCTCACAACAACTTAGAATGGATTAAGGTTTTGCTATACACAATTTCTAAATCAAGGCAAAAGTAATTCTAGCCAATGGAAGCAATATTTTGGAGAGTAGTAAGTTGTAAAGTAGGGAATTAGGAAAATTAAAATAGAGAAATTATTCATCATTTCATCTTTGTGAATTTCAAATCATTCTTACCGCACATCTTTTATTTTATTTTAAAAGCAAATCTACTCTACTTATTTTTAAGCTTTTTTATATGCAAGGTGGAATCGCGATAATAGAAGATGGCCGAGAACCGTCGTCTATAAGGACCATACCATTGTATATAACTTATAGATGACAGTATACCCTTGTAGACGACAGTTCTCGGCCGTCTACAATTATTTGTCATCTATAAACTTATAGACGACGGTAACCGTCATCAATTAACTAATTGACAACGGCCAAACTTATACGTCGTCAATAAGTTAGCTCCATCCATGTGGCAGCGTGGAAACTTTATAGACGACAGCCACAGATAAACCATCGTCTATAAGGACTATTATAGACGATGACCACAGAAGAACCGTTGTCTATAAGTACCACTGTAGACGACTGCTACAGACGAACCGTCGTCTATAAGGACCCCTAGTGACGACAGTTTCCTGATGACCGTTGTCTATTAGAGTTACTTGTGGACGACGGACTCAGAATAACGTCTATAAGTTTTGCTTTTTTAAAAAATTAGAAAATAGGTATTACACAGACAGTTTCACAGAAAATAGATAACACAGATACACAAATAGTTTCACAGATACATAGAAAAAACACTATAAAGTTCATAGGAAGAGCTCCAAGTGCCTCGTCCCCGACCGCAACGCGTCGTCCCACGAGATTGCCATCCTGGCCTCCGAGTGGTCAACACCACACCACGAAAGCAGAATCAGCATCAACATAAAACAGCTCGAACTTTGTAACTTTGACGTCTGCTGTAATTATGCCAGTTTTTATGAATTTTCTTGTACAAATGATGCTCTTATCATCATAGTGCATGGAGAAAACAGGTATTACACAGAAAACAGAAAACAGGTATAAGTTTTTCTTTGTTTTTTAAAAACAGAAAAGAGGTCTATAACCGTTTTGTCGAACTGTGTATTGCTTTTAGTTGATTAACATAATATAGAGATATTTCTTGCTTCTTTAAAAACATATGTATCTTTCAAAACAGATCTTTCAGCCATGAATCCAGAGGAGAAGATTAGAGTATGCAAGACTGAAGCATATAATGTCTAGACTTCTAAGACATGCTCAGAAGCATTCTTTCGGTCTAAATTCAAAGTACCGCACATGTGTAATCGAGAACTGGTCCTTTTTTGCTTCCTATAGTTGAAAACTTGTAACTTATCAAATTGAAAACAGATAGTAAGCAGCAATGTTAGTTGGAAAACCAACCTTGTGAGTAATCACTATGCTTCCTAAAAATCCCAATAACTAGTGGTAATTCTTGTGTACTTGGTTTTTTTTTGGGTTACCAAAAAGAAGACTAGATCATCTTTCAAAACAAAAATAGCATTGTGTACTTGGTTTTTTCAAGTACTTTTGCTCTCCCTTTTATCCCTAATTTCCCATACAGTGATGTAGGAGACTGGCATTCCATTACATTAGAGATGAAATAATGCAAGTAGATTTCAAGTCGGCTGACCTGACTATCACACGCTACCCCGTCCGCTGCCGCTGGAGTTTAAAAAGTCGTCCTCCAGCAGTCGTCCAAGCGCCAGAATTTGGGGCGACGGAGTTTGAGCCTCCGTCCCCAATCCCTTGTGATATGAAAGTGTGGTTAGACAAATTATAAGTAAAAAAATGCATATTTTACTAAATTTGAACAAGTTTAACTAGTTTCAGTTATTTTGAATACTTTTGTACCTATGCTCCTGTCGTCGGCACCGGTGGTAGCTTCGTCGATGGCGGCGCCCACTGCGAAAAGACAGCTTGTTGTCCTATGCTCATAGCCTGCAAATACAAATCAAATTATTATAGTTGTCATTTGTATATTAAAAATGTTAAGTACAACATTCAGAACTTACCTGGAAGGCAGCTTGCCACTGTAGCATGTACGAGTTTTGATACTCGTCCCTAGCCCTAAGCGCTGCTACCTGCATCTCGTCCCTAGCCCTGAGCGTCGCTGCCTGCATCTCGTCCCTAGCCCTGAGCACTTCTTGCATCCTCTGGAGCTCCTCCCGAACACTCTACAGCTCCAGATCTCGGCCCGTACGGCTCCTGTTGGACCCGCCCTGTGCGATGAAGAGGCTCTCGAGGAAGCCCGCACCTGCCTCAAGTCGACCACTCCATCGAAGATGGCCAACCTGCACAACAAAGTAAGATTATTAAAGTTTTGTAACTCAAAGTTCGAGTAAAATAAAATTAACAAAACTCACCGTCCATGAGGTTTCCCGCCACCGATTGCATACGCGGCTTCGGGGACGATTGGCGCGCTCTGCCAATCGTACTCTTCGCCTCGAAGCCTCTGCGCCTCCTGCTCGTACTTTGCCTGGAAATACAGTAAAATAACATTATTGGAACTATTAAAGAGAATTCAATTAACTTAAAAAATAGCTCACCAACGTCTGAGTCGTCGTCTGAGAAGACAACTGGTCAAGTTGCGACGGGTCACTTCCCAAGTGACCCCTCTTCCACACCTTGATAGGTGATGGCTCTTGACCGCTCTTGTGCTCCTATCGATACATGTTAGCACAATGAAAGATTATAAAATTATTTAAATAGAATTCAAGTCACACTTACCATCCGTTTAGCGAGACGTATGTAGTTGTCCCCACCCAAACGGTGTTTTCCATCCCTCCCTCTACTCTCTCGACGGGTTTTAGACACGCCCTGGAAGCTTTTGCTCCCCCAACGAGCACACAAGGCACGCTACGCGTCCGGGCGGGTGTCAAGCCATGCTACACCGACCTACACACATTTATAATTAAATGAAAGCATTGATCACAATCAGATAATGAAGTAAAGTAAAATAAACACGTTACCTCTGCGTACTGCACCTCCGTCAAGTACTTGTCAGCCGATTCCCTATACTTCCCCGGCTGACCCTCCTCCGAATGCAACTTGAAGTAAGCCTTTGTAGCTTGAATGCGAGCCATCGATAGTGACTGAATCACGAGCTTCCTGGCGCAGTTATGGAAGACGAGACGAGCGTGATCCGTCTGCTCGGCCTCGTTCTCCAAACGGTATTGTTCCTGGAAGAACAAATATACAAGTAAATGTATTTAATTTATAATAAATTTGTATTACACAAATATTTGTTCATACTTACCATAAAGTTGTGCCACACAGCCTCCTGGTGGTTGCCGTAAGCAAGGTCCTGGGCCGTATCGTAATTCTCCCAAGACGTGGCAGGGTGTCCATTCACTACACCGGGGTAGGGCAAACGGACTAGACGGACCAAGACACCATTCACCTGCTTGTGGTGTCCCTGCCCCGTGAACGAACAATCCTCCCAAGTCCTGATACATTATCTCAATTAGTATATATATATAAGCCTTTAAATATCTTAACTGTTAAAGATTTACTTACCTCTCGCCAATCGGACGAATAACAATCCGAACGTTTGGCTTTGCAGGAGCCAGAGGAGGTCCTCCTAGTCCGCCGTTGTGGAGCCGGCTCCACATCAGGTGATCCAGAAGTGGGGTCACCTGACTGCACTGGCTTTGAACAAGGAGGCACCAAAGAAGAAGGCTCTGAAGCAGACACCGAAGAAGGAGGCTCCAAAGCAGGCACTAAAGGAGGCATCCAAGCCTCTGAGTCCTCGGACGTAGAGTCGTCCTGACAATTTTAAAGATTCATATTATAGAATAAAGAATTAATTATATAATTTATGTAATTAAATGTTCTTTACATGTCGTGACTGTTGTGACAACTCCAGCAGATGGCTCACCAACTGAGCCTGTCTACCTCTGCTAAGATGACTGCCCTGGAAGACCTCGTCTCCTCTCGTGGCTCTCGGTGGTAGAAAGCTCCGTGCCTCTGTCCCTCAACGTCTGCTGCTGCTCGACGACATCCTGTTTAAAAGAAAATTTGCTAATGAATGTAATGGAAAGTATAGAAGGCAAAGCTGCACATTCATGAATCCCACAATACATGATTCTTGTGGGAAAGTACAATAAATAAATGACTAAAAAGGCAGGATGCTTATACCGATACATGACCACACGAATGGATCATATTAATCAGAACAAAACAGAAAACATACTAGCTCAATTATTACTGGTAGAAGATAGAAATTCCTGGCAGAATGAAACTACAGGAGGCAAAGCAACTAATACTAAAAAACCAGAAGGTCCTGGTGCAGGCAGGAGGACGCTGCTAGTGATGAGCTCATGCTCGAGCAATTCCGGAAGCGAGAAAAGTTCCGTGTTACGCGAAGGTAGCAAGAGCCCACAAAATACCCTGCTAGCTGGTGCTATTGCCTGTGAAGCTCAAACATGTCAGTGTGAACACATGATGGCTCTCAATATATCCTTTCTAGGAAAAGATTAACTGAGGTGCATTCCCTGTTGTTGACTCATGCTTTTGCAGCTCCTAAGGCCAAGGTGCAGCGTAATCCTCCATTATAGAAGTGGGGCAATTTGATGGGAAGGGTAACTGAAATTCCTGTGTTAACTTGGAGACTTGAGGTGGGGCCCTGCAGTGGCCTAGGGAGTTGGAGGTCATAGCTTTGCCATTGTCGTGCCAAGCTCCATGGTTATTTACACAGGAAGAAATAGAGGTGTGCTTTCTGGACGATATCATTTTTCTTGGTGCAAGGCAAAGCCAATGATTTGATCGCTCTTGCCTGGGATGTACTGTACTGTTTTTCAGTCCTATGTTGTAGTAGTGTCTTATGCACACATTGCACGTGAAATAATCCTAAGCCATGCTTTACTCGAACAAACGGCCGGTATTGTCTCCCACCGTCCTACGTGTTCACCGTATATTTATGTAGCGTCAATCAGAAGGGCACATCATTGACTAAAAAGAAATCACTAATACACTATTTGCAACAACCAGCATGTATTGAAGTATGCATTTCTAAACACAATGAACATGTACGGAAAGGACAGGGTTAAGGGGTCTGTTGCAGAACTTTATATGGGCCATAGACGTTAGAATGTATAATGTGAGTGTAACTATATTGAACTCCTATCCCAGAACCACAATATTAGTGGTTGACCAATGCACAATACATAAGCTTGCTAAAATTCAAAATTTCCAACGAAGTCATATTTTCCCTTTTTTTAGATGAGTTAAGCCATTTTAAAGTACAATCATACAATAAAGGAGAACCTCTTGTTGCATCATTAGGAACAAAGTTAAGGTAACCATTCATTAAGCCTACCCTAGGGAATTCCTGTGTTTGATAATTTTATCAACAGACAGAAGTGAATGATATAATGAACTAGAGCTAGAGCTCCTGTAATTTTATCTACCACAAAAACAAGCAATTATATAATGAACAAAAGACATTGATGTTCATCCTAAATGTAATACATGCAGATATAAGATGTGTTGGGAGGGGTGGTGGACGGCGGGGAGGGGCGTTGGATGGCGAGGAGGGGTGGTGGATGGTGGGGAGGGGCGGTGGAGGGCGCTGGACGATGGTGGATGGCGGGGAGGGCGGTGGACGGCTGGGATGAGTGGTGGACGGGGGTGGAGGGCCGGTGGAGGAGTGGGAGGAGCAGTCAGGGAGAGGGCGGCATCCAGGGGCAGAGGGGGCAGGGAGGGGTGGTGCAACGTGGGGAGGGGGCAGCGGAGAAGGGTGGCGGCGTACCTCAACCGATGGTGGCGGCGTGACAGCGGCCGACGTCGCGTCGATGGAGCGGCGCGGGGGCGGCGGCGGCGATAAGCTCGACGGTAGGGGCGCGGGCGGGTGCAAAATGAAAACGAAGAGGCGCGCGGCCAGGATATCCGTAGCTCTAATATGTGACGGTAGTACGTTAACTGTCGTCAATTAAGGCATAATTGACGATGGTACATTTTAGCCGTCGTCTATTACGACTCGGGTGGGCCTGGTTTCAGCCCACGTTGACGACGGGCCTTTATTGACGACGATCAACTGTCGTCTTTAAGTAATTGACGAAGGTGCTAGGTCAAACGTTGTCAATTACCGTCTTATTGACGATGGCTCTATTTAACCGTCGTCAATTAATTAAAGACGACGGGGCCGTCGTCTATTACTTCGGCCGTCGTCTAATGTCGGGATTCCTGTAGTGGATGGGTGAATGGAAAACAAATATGCAAGGGTGTGATACAATTTACCTCAAGTGGGAGTCCTCTCCCAAGATTGTTCTTGTTCAAGGTTCGCGATAGGGGCTAAAACCCTAATGACCGATGTAGGCCATGAGATTGGCCTAACCTTGTTGCAGCATGGATTTGCCATTTGAGGGTTTAGTGTCAAGGTTGGATTTCTTTCCATGGGTTCCTTGAGTGTGGTTGAGGTGAGTTTTGTCGATGTCGCTCATCCACACCTCAAGATTTCTATAGGTTGGATGTACCTTGTTATTCCTTGGCTATGGTAATGATATCCCTTGGCTACAAAGGAATGACGTGCACTCAACATGGTTGAGTGTGTTCCATCATTTTTTGGCTATGGTGTATCATACCTTCTTGCTGTAAAGAAAAAACTTGTACCTCTCGTGCATTGGGTGTGATCTGTCATTCCTTGGCTAAGGTAATGACACCCTTTAGCCACACGGGAGTGACATGTACCCAACATGTGTTGAGTATGATCCGTTATTCCTTAGCTAATGCACAACATACCTATAACCACAAAGGGATGACGTGCACTCAACGGGGGTTGAGTGTGATCCGTTGTTCCTTGGCTAAGGTATAAAATACCTTCTGGCCACATAGAAACAACTTGCACCCAATATACATCGGATGTGATCTTGTCATTCCTTGGTTAAGGTACATCATACCTTTTAGCCACAAAGGAATAACTTACACCTAATGATGGTGGCAATTCCCTTGAGCTTGAATGAATGCTTAGAATAGTTGAGAGCATAATGCTCTCACATATTCGTAGCAGCCCATTGGTTACTCACGGAGGATTTCCATGTCAAATCTCCTGCCTCGTATAGTTATGGTTGACCTTCGGGCTTAATTTCCGATAGGTAGTAACCATCCTAATTTACTCCTTGACCAAGAGATATTGAAATATAATCCTCTTAGGGTTTCCAACAATTGGATCTTTGAGTGCCTGCACAGTAATATTACTCCTGCAAACTTCCTCTCTATGATAGAGAGGGATGGTTAGCTCCCGATACTTGTACAAATGAATTTTCGGGTTTGGTAACCGAATTCTCCATTTGTACGCACGGGGAAGAACAAGACCAAAGATGCATTGGGTCCAATTTCAATTGTATTCATGAACAATGTATGAATCATTGCTAGGAGTGGGGCTTTATGGATATATCAAGTTGAACATTTTCTAAAGATCCTACTCATAGCAATGCAAGTGATATAATTACACTATATGGATCCCTTCATCTTGTAAAATTTCTAACCATCATAGTTTTTATACAAGAGCAAATATTTATCATTTGGGTTATGGCAAACAAGATTCTCAATTTTATCCTCTCGAACATTTTTAATTTCTTGCCTAGGAATTTAAAATTTAGTGATCCATGCATGAATGAGTTTCAAATCAAAATTATGGATATCACTATTCCTAGGTTGCTACATACCAATTCAACCATTAAGTCATTCCATAAGCATTGCGTCGGCAGAAAATGTCTAAGTCAATTTTAGCAATTTTTATGAAATTCTAGGTACTTGTTTAAATTTATTCCCAAGTAAGGTGACACTCCTTTTTGAAGAATAAAAAAGGGAAATGTCAACACTTACTCTCGTGAGGATGCATAAGAATTGAATGATGAGAACGTGTAAACCTTTCTTACCAATGTAAGCAAAAATCATTCAATCCTAATGCAATTCAAATAACAGAAAATTTTAAACTTGTACCTTATTGGAAGTGCAGTCCGGGTTGAAGGTCGTTGTGTGAGAAACTCACAACCATGAATTTTGGTGTAGCCTTCATGTTCAATGTCTCCTGCCAAGTTGAGGTTTGAGTTGAATGATCTTCATCTTACTCCTCCATTGGGTCACCATCTTGAGCATTCCTCCACCATGAACTCAATATGAGATCGATGGATGGATCTGCACTTGATGGGGCCTTCCAACCTATTTACAAATTTTGTCCTAGCTGCACTAAAATCAATAACAAACAAAACAAATTGAAAACCGGTTATGTTAGGTCAAAAGCATGTTGTACCATTTGTCAAATTGTTTTGCCCAACTTGAAACAACTTCCAAATGCAATGAATATTAAGGGAAATGTTTTTGGTTTGAATTAGGAAGATGAATTCAAGTGGTTACGCCCAAGATTCATATCCAAATAAATTTATTTCCTAATTCAAAATTTTAGTTTTATGATGGTTGGAAATTTTACTTTCCAACATGCAAGTGTGAAAATTCAAATATGCTAAATGCAAATGCAAAGATTGATGGGGAATTCAAATATGCAATTTAGAAAAACAAATATGAGATAACTACCAATTAACCTATTGGCAAGGACTCACCAAATTTTTTGAAGTCCGATGAGTGGGACTTACCTCCGTCCTTTTTAGTGCGATGATTTGTTGTCCAATGTCGGAGTTGAAGATGTGGACAACTTCTCTTAATTGACATGCCAAGTCTCCTTTGGCATGTTAGTTGGACATGTGGGCCACATGGTGGCCCTAGCCTCTCCGTCATTTTGATGAAGACTTGTTGATGTAGTGACTGCTTTTCCTTCTTGAAGATATTCTTTTAAGAGCATGGTGAGGCTTATCCTTCTTTAGGGGTATCAGTTCAACCTTCTTCATGTTCCTTTGAGTTTACCCATACTTTGATCATGGATCAAAAGCTTCCTTGGGCATGGTGACATGTGGACTCCACAATCAAATAAGAAATGCTTCATCCACAATGTCACTTGCCCTTGGTTGCATGGGCTTGGTCGGAGGGTAGGAATCCCAACAAGTGATTGTGGCACATCTTAGATCCTGAATGCTCTTTAAGTTTCTTGTCCTTGCCTAAGAGCTTCATGTTGTCTTGATTTCTTTATTGTCCATGGACAAGATACTTCAAGGTTGGCTAGTTGAACTTAAATCCCATGAAATCCTCATAGCCCCCCTTGATTATAAGGGTGATATTGATTTCGCCCTTGACCTCCTCGTTGGTGATAGCCATTGGAGTTGTGTTTGGAAGGTAGAATCCCCATGGGTCTTAAGGAAATGATTCCCCAAGTGGCCCATGTTGACATGGATTTTCACAAATCATGTGAATATCCATGACTTGGATAATTCCAAACAATTCTCCATTGGCTTCATCTTCATGATACTTCAATGGGAGGTGTAGTTCCTTAGCTAGAATGTCCACCCTGTGAAGTGGTGTGCATGCCAAGCTAAAGGAACTAGAGCATTCTTCAATTCACCCCTTGAGTAGAGACCATATTCTCATCCATGATGAATGAGAATAGGACTCCTTCAGCTCCGGAACAAAGGTGGTCATGGATTGATGGACCAACCCATGACATGAATGTTTGGATGAGGAGCCAACTATCCACCCTATGGTAGAGGCAAACCAAGAAGAACTCTTCGAGCCTCCCCCAAGCTTAGGGATGAATGACTTTGGTTCCTACTGGAAGCTGAAATTCTTCTGCGGAATGCAATGGTGTTTCCTAATAGCGGACATTTGTTGAGGTACGCCTTGAATTATATTGCAGTTGCACACTAGCGTCCTCGTTGGCCATCCCGTGAAATGGGTTAGCCAACACTACCCTGTTTTCACCACAAAAGAAGAAAACAAACAAGGGTAATCCTGTCTAATAATTATTAGTACCTATAGCTTAATCACAAGTGATGGCTATCATTCACTTCCTTTGACTTCCCTGGCAATGACACCAGAAATGCTTGTTGACATTTCTTACGTCACAGATCATCTCTCAAAAGACATGAGGTCCGCAAGCGCACGAAAACTATCGTGTAGCATTTCACCTAAGAGTATTCCCAAGGGTATCGTATTTATCCCAAAGGAAGGCAATGAAGTAAAGTAAACACTACTCTTATGATCAAGCTATGGGATACTAATCAATTATCAAGACAGGGGTAAGTTGATAATAGGGGTAGTGTGACACACACCTAAGCAATCTATTCTAAGAGTAAATGGGTCCTAACGGGGATTAAACTAAGAGTTGGGGGTTGCTCCTACAATGCTTCTAATATACATATACATAGGCTAGGTTAGGTACTAACGAGCATGTCAATGGTGAATCCTTATGCTAAGTTGTTCAACATATCGAGCACGGGTTTACCCCTAGCAATACTAGGATGACTCCCGCCAAGAGCCTGTGGCATAGCCGAACATGGAGAATTACAAAGGACAAATAGGGTTGAACCTACCTCTTCAAATCTGTGGGTCTACGAGACATCAACGTTACTTACTATCCTAGTATCATGCTAGCATACTAAGTAAATACCTTAAGAATCATGACAGCTTAAGGCAATGATTAACCTAAACATCGTTGAACCAATGTTGAGACATAGCATAAGTTATTCATATTAACATGATCATATGAAAAATAATTAGACTATACTGGGGGTTTGTAGCGTTTATGATGATAGATTAAGAGTGATATGGCATAATCATAAAGACTACTACTACCACATACATGGAATCAACAATCAAACAAGAAACGCTTCATCCAAGTATGAATAAAAGAAGACTAAAGATAATATCGTTATTATTCATAAAGTCACAAATATAGGAAAAGATACATGAGCCATACCTTTCCCAACTTGCACTTGGGACTAGAGGTTCTCCTATATATAGCCTAAGTCCACAAAGGACTAAGAGAACTAGTGTATACAATAGAATGATGCTCAAGTGGTGTGTGTTGAAGTGAGGGGTGAGGGGTCCTATGTATAGCTTGGAGAAGGGTCGGTTCCCGCCACCAAAAGTGTGTGAATCAGTCACCACTGACTTCTTCAAGCCGGGAGGAGCCAACACATGTCATTTGACCACGTTTGGCGTCAGGACCTAGTTGGCCGACTAGGGGGGTCGGCCGACCTTGTTCTGGCTCCAAACGGTCAGTTCTTCCTCTAGGTGACTGACAGGTGGGTCCCATTCCATGATATGAGTGCTACACCTTTGGATGGCCTTGGATACTTCTGTTTGTGGGCGATTTGATCCATGTGGTGCCACATGTCGATGCTTGATTGGCTGGGATGATATTTTATAGGATCCATCCCCTTTTTTCACTTCAGTTATGTGTAAAATACCTGCATGCAACAATTTCTCAAAGTACAAGTGGAAATAGATTAAATAGAAAGGTGATGTGTGTAAGAAATGATATTTCCTTCACACAATTGAGTTATATTGACAGGTGAAACTGGTATATAACAGCCATCAACACTTGTCCAGCTCATATATGGACTAGTTCGTGTGAAAACAGAGAGTTGACCAGACTAGTCCGATTCTGCTCTGGACTTGTCCGTGTGAGAATAGAAAGTGTGTCAGGCTAGTCCGCTTGTGAACGGACTTGTCTCGTGCTTCAGTCAGTTGCTTAAATTGATAACTTTAGTCCTTACTCTCTACTCAAAGTCATGAGCTCTTGGGATGTGTCTCTCACACGCATCCTATACAGTAACAACTACTTTGCGCTTCCATCCTTCACTTGGGCTTCTCCTTTCTCATTCCTCATTTTTCACCTTTTTGTGTACCATTAGTTCTATTCTTCGTATATATGCTCTCATCTCAACAAAACACATTAGGATCTCGTTTGTTTGTCATCAATCGTCCAAAACCCACAAGGGAATGCTTAGATGCACTTTCAGTGGTGCTCCCCGAAAATTCAGCAACTAAGGACATCATTCCAGCTCCTGATTTTGATTCACAGCCAGCACTAACGACCACCATTGCTGGTCTAGATCATCCTCAAGTCACAAGCTTATTGATTTGTGATAAACATGAAGAAGAAGAAGCGTGTGAAGTTTATACTCCCCTTGAGATCTTGAAAAGTCATCCTCAACAACAAATTATTGGAAGCTTGCGCGAACGAGTCACACAGTCCAGGTTTTTTGATCCAAACTCTCCTGCTCATTCTGCTTTTGTTGCTTGTTTTGAACCCAAAGATAAATCACATGCATTCACTAATGAATCTTGGATTATTGCTATGTAAGAAGAGTTAGAAAATTTTGAAAGAAATAATGTTTGGAAACT
This sequence comes from Tuctoria greenei, assembly GCA_036927565.1. NCBI lineage: Eukaryota > Viridiplantae > Streptophyta > Magnoliopsida > Poales > Poaceae > Tuctoria > Tuctoria greenei. The sequence continues at coordinate 126,729,916 of JAYESD010000006.1, forward strand.
TGTACCTCCACCTCATGATCACACTTTAATTGAAACTAAATAGATGTTTAAAACTAAACAAAGTGATGATGGGGTTGTGGTTAGGAATAAAGCTAGGTTGGTTGCTCAAGGATTCACACAAGTTGAAGGTCTAGATTTCGATGAAACTTCTGCTCCTGTTGCAAGATTAGAAGCCATAAGAATTTTATTAGCATTTGTTGCATCTAAAAGTTTCAAATTATATCAAATGGATGTGAAAAGTACTTTTCTTAATGGCTACATAGATGAGGAGGTTTATTTTAAGCAACCACCCGGTTTTGAAAGTCTAGATTTTTTTTAATCATGTTTACAAACTTTCCAAATCTTTGTATGGTCTTAAACAAGCCCCCAGAGCATGGTATAATAGGTTAAAAACATTTTTACTTGAAAAGCGGTTTACCATGGGCAAGGTTGTTAAAACTCTTTTTGTACTTAAGCATGGCAATGACTTGTAAAAGCCCGCTTTTCAGAAGAACAAAAACGCAAAAATGCGAACTTCAAAATTTTGAAAGTGGACTTGGAAATCCAAACTCACATGAACCATATGAGTTAACCAATGTTCACTAAAAATAGGCACCTATTAAAATGTTACATATAGAACATGGTTGCTAATCTATATTAGAACTTAAGGTGTAAAATCCTTAATTTACAAGTATTCACATTTTCAATGAAAAATTAAAGGAGAAAAAAAAACAAAATAGAGAGAAAGAAAAAGGAATTATTCCAACCCTAAAATGGGAAATTTAAAAAAAATCAAATCTACGGCTGTAAATTTTTCCATGACCTTCTAATATTCCAAATTGACTCTCGGTAAAGTTTCAAAATTTTTGAAGCATGTTTTCCATTTATTGGACACATACTGAGAGTTTAATCAAAGTCGACTTCAAATTTAAACTTTGTACTTAACCTTGTCCAAATCAACTCCAAATTTTTCCCGAGGTTCCTTATGGTTTAAAAAGGCTAACTTCAAAGTTTCAGGATTTTTGAACCTAATGTACCATTTATTTCATTGAATCAAGTATCACCGCTTGAATTCGAATTCAAACCTGAGTTCAAAATTCAACTTGCTCAGTTCTGAAATCTGATTACACCATAAAATTCTTCACATTTTATTTAGTCATAGGGCCAAAGTTGAATATTTAATAATGATTGCTAGCCCTATTTGAAATTGAAAAGGAGAAGGGAGGACAGTGCAGTGGGCCCCACCTGTAAGCCTCTCCCAATTGAACCGCATATGCCTTTCGGTTACAGGGCGACACGATGTCATTGAATGTTGCCAGCGATGGGTTCTAGTGGTAGCAAACCAATTTCGTTTCTTCTTCTCCCTCCCGTGGCCTTTACTCCTCGTCCCCCGGCCCTGCTCGCAGCACGCCTGCGCCACAGCGCTCCGCTTTCCGCGCGCCTCCCCCGCCGTCCGCGTGCCTCCTCCCAGCTTCCACGCGCGCTTCGCCCAGCTCCTCCTTGTCGTGCCCTTCTGAGTCTCGCGCTCCCGGCCCCTGCTCTCGTCCGTCCGCTCGGCCTGGCCGCGCTGCTCCCGACCGCTGCGGCGTCACCCCCTCCCGACCCTGTCCGGCAACGGCACCGCTCGCCTCCGCCTCCTCCCTGCGGCGACCCGGCTGCCCGACGCTGCTCCCCACGGTGACTGCGCCCGCACCCGCTGGCTCGCCCCGCCCCTGCACAGTCCGTCGGCGCTGCCCGACCCTCCGGCGCGCGGCGCCTGCTCAACGGTCGCGCCCCGCCTGCAGCGTTGTCCCCCTGCGTCACCGACGCCGCATCGCGCCTCGCCTGGCCGCGTCCCAGTTGTCCCGGACGCCGGCTGCATGCCGCCCACCGGCGGCACCCTGCTCACACCATGGTCGGCTTCCTGCTGGTCGCGTTTAGCCGGTGTCCCGCGCCGCCACGGCCTGCTCCCGGCCGCGCGAATCTCGCTACCCTGGCCAGCCGCGTGCCCATATTTTGGCTTGCTGCTGGCCGCGCCTTGCTCGCCGATGTCACCACCTGCAGCGCCATCTCGCCTGCTGCTCGTGGCCATGCTTGTCTACTCCCCCTCGACATTGTCGCGACGTTCTGCTCTGTAGTCGCGTTCTGGCAGCAAAGCAAGTGATGTGTGTGACAGAGGATATGCAGGAACACGCCTTTGACACAATGGTATCGAGAACTGGTCCAAGGTTAGCTCTGATTTGTGCAAAGATTAGTTGAATAGTGCTGCAACCAAGGTGTTCGATGAAATGCTCACGAGGAAAGAACCAACTTTGTTGATGTTTAGAACTGGTCTGTGATGCAGAGGTAGAATGATGTGGCAATCGACAAGGACATGTGCCAAGATACCCTTTGAATGGTGATGAAGCGACGGAATCAAGTACACACCCAAGATATTCGGCGAAATGCCTACAAGGTGAGCCTTGCCCTGAAATGCCTTGCTGGACGCCACCGAAGTCCGTTCGTCATGATCACTAATGGTACTCATGTGTCGTCAAGTCGTACGTCCATTTTCCGCATTGGTATCATTCCTATAGAAATCCCCAAGTTGACCTCCTTTGTCTTTTGAATCGCATTAGCTTGTCAGTGAGTGCTCGTGATGCTCCACCATGAGCCGCATCGACGTTGTTGACCATATGACGTCGTCGTGACATTCCGAGCCGTCACCGTGCCCTGGCATCGAGATGAAGTATGCTTGTGATGTGTGTGGTGCTGAAACACGAGCACGACTCGTTAAACAATAGAGGTCAAGACAAATTAGGTTTTAGTCGCTATGAGAGTGATAGAGTCTTAGGTATAGCCAAGGTGCTCGATAAAATGCCTTCTAGGTCAAACCATGGATGTCGGTGATCACCGATGACCTATGGTTAAGTAAAGCGAGAACGTTGCGACCGACAAGGAAAACTAGACCAAGGGAAACCTTGGATAAGAGTTTCTTGATCGTGTCGACGATGTTTCCTAACCGTCCGCGGAATTGCTTAACTAGGTGTGCCATTTCATCGACGGCAGGTTCATCAAATCGCTTGCCGACGACCGAGTCGACATCACTAACCTTGAGACTCAAGAGGTGGTGTTCGGGAGTCCGTTCACCACCGCTGACGAGTCCGAGTCGATGTGGACCTCGCTAATCCGATCTTCTTAAGATGGCAGAGCATGCCGTCACGACAAGGTCTTGCATCATGTTCAAGTCCTAGTAGTTCACCGAGCTCATCTGGACAATCAAGGACACTGCAATAGTGTCATGTAAGAACTTGGGCGATGCTTGTGAAGATAGTCGTAGCGACTGATTTACCTAAAGGTCCTTTGAATGTTGTCTTGGTACTCACATCAGGTTAACAGGGTTTGTTATGACTCTTTGAGTCCAAGCAATGTCGATCTCACTTCACCCCCAAGTATCGCTAGGGTTCCACCTTGATTCATCTTATTCTTGAACCCGGCGACAACACTTCTCAGCTATAACTAGCTTTACTCCTTTACGAGTTGGAACAACTTCATTGGTCGACTGCTAAGTCACGACCTTCGTCTTGTACACTCCACTCGTACGCAAGATTTCGATGCCACCTTGACTCTTGGGTCATCCTTACACTACCAGTCCAACACTTCCACACCATTCAGTTTTATCTTCCTTGAGTGGCATAGCGTCGAGTGTTGAATTCCAAGTTGAAATGTGTGCTTACATTGCACCTTTCAATTCACATCTCGATACTACTATGACCACTTGACTCCATCCTTTGTTTATCCACACAACAGAGGCATACCTCTTCCTTCTAGTTAGTCTCACCAGTCTTAGAGTTTGTTTAACTTGTTTAATCTAAAGAATATTACATTATGTACTTATATGCATATCATGTCGATAGGAACGTGATGATAGGTGATCAATGAGAAGTTTCTCTTGGAGGTGAATGCTGAGGAGTTCCAACTTCAAGATTCCATGGCAGATTCTCCAGAGGAAGACCAAGCCCTAACAACTGACATTGTTATAGAGTGGCAAACAAGGCAAGCCCTGGTTTGCATTTAAGTGCCTTTTAAAGTTTTGCTTTTATACACACTGTATTGAATAGACTTAATATGTGCATTAGATCTAGGTTGATTGAATACCCCACATGCATGACCAAATAATCCATGAAGTGGATGGGTAGTATAAGATCCCCTCGATTTATATTGCTATGCTTAATGTTTAGTTAGAAGATCGGTAGAAGTTGAGTATGTTGGACAATACTCGCCACATTGGTCACTTTTATTGGTCATAAGTCAAGTAGTGGAAATTCTACTTGCGAGAGAAGTCGAGTGAGGGAAACCTACTCGCGAGTTGTTACCATAACATTAACTCTTTAAATATGAGACGTGGACGGGGATTTGTGTAGGATGGTTTGCCCGCATCGTGCCTGGGTCGGTAATGGCGAGGTAGGTGTTGGGAGATGGTTGGGTAGCCCCGTCTGTGTCGGTTAAGGCCCGTCTCGTGCTTGGCCCTGTTGGACAAGTTTGAACTGTACCGGATGCATACTGGCTATATGGAATCCAGAAAACTGATGTACCTTGAGGATCCTATGTTGGAACCTTTTCAATCGGCTTAAGATGTCGGATGTGAGTACAGTGGGAGGTAACTTACTCAAGAACATCTCACGTCGGAGATGCACCTTGAGTTGATCTCACTGTTTGGGTCGATCGAACTGTTTTGATGTGGTTGAATTTAGGAAAAGGTGGCTGCGTGCAACATCAATGGAGTGTGCTGAGGCAACTCCAAGTATGGGCGTACGCGTCGTGCAGTCCGGGTGTTTTTGATTCGAATCACCGTCGCTCGCGGTTATGGATTGAGCATACTTGGACACTGAGTCTTGACGTAGTAAATACTAAAGAAGCCAGAAGAATACGTTGTATCGAATTATAATTGCTTTGCAACCTTGTATGGCTTAGAGATAGTAAAATTTAAAGTTTACAGTTTCCCCATACTTTACCTGTAATAGCATTATGTGCTTTGGGCATGTCATATCATTGACAAAGCGTTTCTTGTTTGATTGTGGAGTCTATGATGTGCCGTGCTTGAATAATGTCATTTGCTACTTAAAACATGATTTTAAGGATCCACTTGTAGGCGAGTCTATTTATGCTATTCCCTACCTATGCTTAGTATTCACCCCTGCATATGTCTAGTGAGACGAGTTAGTCTTGCTGAGCCTTATGCTCACGTTTGCGCTTTAACGATTTTTGCATGTATTAGTTTTATTTCTGCTGTTCAGGTTGTACATGAGACTCGAGGTGTCGATATAAATCTCATGTGAACCACACCGCTACTGAATGTTCTTCATGTTGCTAGCGAGAATTGTCCTAGGGCATGGACGGCTTCTCTTCTGCTTAGTTAGGTGAGATTATGAGTATGTATTTTCCGCTACGTGTGTACCCCTATTGTACACTCTTTTGTAAACTCTGATGATTCTGAAATGAAAACTTTATATGTTTTGGTATCCTTTTCGTGTGTGCTGTTAAGTGCCGCATCGCACGGCACCACCCAATGAGATCCTCGGATGTGTGGACTCCGGTCCCCACAGACATGGTATCAGAGCTTCATTGGGAATAGCACGCTCGAAAAGAGCCTATTTTCGAAAACTCCGAAGTAGTCGAGTGAGGTTTAGCTATATGCCCATTAAGGACTATTACTAGTATAAGTTATAAAGGTGGTGAACTAACTTGTTATATTATTCTGTAATGACGCTCCGTCTTCAAGGTAAGAGGTAAGGTACGCCGCCAAGAGCAGATCAATCTCGGTAAGCTCTGCATACGAGATGTGGTATGTGATATTTCCATGGCTTTGCACGGAAAGTCAATATGAGTCTCTGAAACTTTCCATGTTTTTGAGAACATATGACACGCGGTACCCCAGCGTGACACAAAATTAGTGGGAGCCCTCGTCGGGTGGTGTATAACCCGATAGTATGCATCTCTAGAACTATTCATGTTCTATGGGATCATGTGAAACACGTATGCCCGAGCGTGTATAAGCCGGTTCGTACGGGAGTCTTTGCTGTACAGACGTATTTACAGCCATGTACCTCGAGACATGACCTCGCTCGAGGGCGACTCATACCAGAGTCGTATGCATTTACTTTTGATTATATCTTATTGTGACTGCCTGTCGTGTTTCCCCGTACCGCCCTTGAGGTGTGAAGGTGTGAAAGGGGATTGTTTGTCTTCTGCAGGTACACTAACTCCGGTAGCGACCCGTGTAGAATACGTTTGCGAGTGATCGATATTAGGACCACCTATAGACGTATCCGGATATACCGGGTTAGACTTTTCTTTGGTAAGGCACGTAGTACCGTCAGTATCCCACTTGATACTTTGACCATCCCCCACGAAAGAAATGGCTTCATATTCATATTAAGTCCAAGTATCAGTTGCTGATGTCTTGTGGACAAGGTAAAATGTTTCTTTTCAAGGGTAGGTGAACCAAAGTCCTTTGATCCTGGCGAGAGTTTAGCTCGACTTCGCCGGAGTAAGACTTTGGTTAAGCATGAAGATCCATAGTGATATGCTATGGATAAGAAGGTCGTCAAGTCTCTTTTAAGATTCCATTTGGTTCCAAAGAAAATGATTAGTTGTGAATCAAGTTCTAGCCATCGAACTTGAGTTTTGAGCTAATTTTCAAAATTTGAGTTTGTTCACAAATTCTTGTGTTTCGAAGCCGGTGAGTTCTGTTTCGAACAGAATTGACCTGACGTTGAAATTCCATATATCTTCAACCTGAAGGGCTATGAATGCAATTGAATACTTTTTAGAAATATTTTGAAGTATTATATAAGTTCTCTATTGGCCTCCCAGCCAAAAGACGCTTTTATGGTGATGAAAATGCACTGTTATCACAGCAGCTGCTGTTCTGAAACTACACGGACCAGCATCTGAATTTTTGCCATATTTCCTTGTAGGAAGCTCTTCTATTCCGTTATGATACATTTCTGGAAAGGGGAAGAGCTATTCTACAAGTTTGTTATTCAGTGATACCTCAAATTCAGTTTATAACAAATTAGAAAACAGAGTTGAAGATAGTACATGTATATAGGTGCTATCTGAAACAGTCAGAAAAATTCTGAACTTTGAACGGCCATAACTCTTAAACTAGAAATGCAAACTATGCATGTTTATACATATAAGGAAAGCTTAAAGAGTCCTCTATAAACTTCCTATTCAACACAAAGGCTAAAAGTCAAATTAACAAGGTCTAAATTGAAGTGTCGTTTAAGAGGTTCTGACAGCCCGGAAGATGGGACAGAATCTGAACTCTTCACCAATTGAATCATAACTTTTTGCAGACTTCACCTCTGCAGGCCTACTTTATGTGGTTGGAAAGTGTAGAGAGTACTCTACAACGTTTCTGTAGAACTCCAGAGCAGAATCCATCTGTAACATACTCAAAATTTCATATTTCTAAACTTGATCAAATCTGGACAGCGAGTGGACAGTCCTGTATACAGTTACTGTTTCTCGCATAACTCGCTGTAAAATTGTCGAAAGACTTCATAATTTTCATTTCTGGAATCTTGAGAATGTATTCAAAAAGTTTTCTATGTATTATTTTTTCAAATGTTGATGTTTGTATATCTGAAAATTGTGGATAAAATCAGCCTTAAACAAAGGAGGTGCTGTCCAAATGTTCAGAAACACTGTCAACTTGCAAATGCCATATCTTCTCAACCAGAAGTTCTATGAGGGCAAGTAAGTACTCCTTAGAAATTTTTGGAAGTACTTTAAAAGTTCTCTATTCAGCTCAAGACCAAAATCTTTTCTTAAGTGGGTGAAATTTAGGAAATCGCAGAAACTGTCCAGGCAGACCCCAAACTGGACAGCAATCTGTACACTTCTGAATTTAACCCATTACTAGCAGATGTTTCATCCAATGGTGTAGCGCGAGTAACCGTTGGAAAGGTTAGTGAGTCAGATACAATTTTTGTAATTGGATCCAGACCTGAATCTGTCTTTTACTTTTTCCAAATCGAGTTTGAATACAATGTGGTCAATCTGAACTGAATATAGAAGTCTGAATGCTGAAATTTTACCCGACTTCAAAAATTCATATCTTTTGAACCAGGACTGATATGAAGACAAGTAAGTACATTATGGAAATCTTATTACATTGGCTATAACTTTTTAAATAAGAATATTTCCAGATTTCCATCAGAACAGTCTGAAAACTGTAGATCAAAACTGGTACTTTTTAAGCAGGTTCTGCTGAAAGTGCAGAAAATTCTGTTAACTTTAAAATAGCATAACTTGCAAACCATGGATGATCTAGAGGCAAACCAATACTTTTTGGAAAGGTCTTGAAATTTACTTTAACTTTGTTATTCACCTCAAGATCTGATTTTACCATCAACTGGATCAAAATCGAGTTTGCGTCCATACTGGTCAATTGTCACCATAGCCTGCCCAGTTTGAACTTTTGGTTTTTATTAGGCATTCGGCTCTCGATTTCAATTCGAGGAGTGTCATAACCAACCAAGAGTTAGGACTCAAGTATTTACCAAGTTGAATAGAGTGTTTAACTCATTTGAAGCCCTTTTTCCTTAATAGGCACACTAGTGTCTGATTTATGTGACTTGCCATATCACATCTTGTGATGTTGAACGCAGGTCGCAATTACTCGAGTTGCATCTCGTCTTCCCATGAGGATTGTTTGAAGTACGCTTCAACATCCTGGTTTGGAACTTTAAGGGGGAAGGCGAGCACTCAAGTAATGGTGATATTCAACCATCAACCTTGGTCACAATGAGTCATGTCAACAAGAAGACGATCAGGTAAGATTACATCTTCAAGAGGATCCAACCTCCACCACCAGATTTAGTTACTCAAAGAAGAAGTGTGACTCCAAGTCCACTAAAGTGATCACTAAGGATATCAGTTCCTCTTGCCAGATCGAAGCGAAGGTTAAGTGAAGCATCACTAGAGACATATAGTTAGTTGTTTTTCTTCTGATGAAGATACTCCTCAAGTCAACTGGTAACTCTAAGACCTAGTCGAAGATACAATCAAGTGGAGTAGTACATGAACAAGCTTTCGAAAGGTCGAGGTAACATGGTATATTTCCCACATTCCTTGTTAATCGTTCTGTTATGAATTTCATGACTGTGGTCGATTCACGAAAGTAACGCAACTCATTGAGTGTCTTTCACGACCACGGTATCCAATCATTGCAAATCATCAGACAGTACTTGAGTTTTGTGGGTGTGGTTCATTTAGTCTTGCTCAAACTATAAAAGCTACTACACCATGCATGTGCATCATTTGCACCATACATCTGCACCATTTGCACCATACATATGCACCATTTGCACCATACCATGTGCATATTCATTGCACCATACAACATATGATGCATCATGAAGCATCATTACCAATGTAACACCAAGGATAGAATGCATGATAATACTAAAATTTAGAGTAAGATTGTGTATCCCATTCAAACTATTCTAAAGTGTCTAATGACTACGATCATTTCACCATATCCATTTGACTTCTTACCTTGTTGATCTTCTTTCTATTGAGTGATCCCTGGGCAACCAATCACTCAACCTCCCTTGCAACTAAACAAACACTTTAACTTCAATCCTTGACTTGTTTTAGTTCAAGTACCTTGATTGTTGCAACTATACCGTTCATCATCGAGTGGTCATCAGTTCGATGATTAACCTTGTAAAATCCATGAAATCTCCTTTCTCGCTAGGATATCGTTCGATTGTCAACCTCGTGAAACTCCTTGGGTCCATCTAAGATCTTGCGTTGGTATATGGTAACCTTGATACTCCAAGAACCTTGTAGTTACCATATGATTGAGTTATTTGCTGTGTTGAAACATATGAGGATGTTGAATCTTTAAATCCTCGTGTGCCACCGGAAAGGGTCTTCATCTTCTGTTTCTATTGTTTGAAGACTTTGATATACCCAAAGACCTTGTAGTCGTCATATCTTTAGTATTCCTGCTGTTTTGATTACATAAGAGTGTTGAATGCTTTGCTACTCTTATGATACAGCTAAGGGATCCTATGGTTGACTAAACCTCAAACGAGGTTAATGATTGTTGTTCAACCTCGTAAACCATCTTAACTCATGTCAAGGGAAATACCACATTAAGTTATAAGGACCTATGCAAAACCAAGCAAGCAATCAAGAATCAATGCACAGATAGTTTTAAACTATCATGGTAACTTAGAGAAGCAGAGAACAAGTGTTGATTCTTCAAGTCAAGACTAGGACAGAACAGGATGTCACGCCAGTGTAAGAGTACAACAATAAAGGTTCAGTAACAGACGTGAAAGTTTACGATGTGATATTGTCATGTCGAGCTTCCTATCAAGGTTATCAACCTAAAGACTGGAATCACTTGAAGCAGACTTTAGAATCTCTTATGATGCTTGAAGATAATCACTATTTCGTAGAACACAAGTCTTTAAGGGCATTGTCATTTTCCTTAGTCAATGACCCTCTTTTATGGATCGTCCCCTCATCGTTTCTGTTATTCTACTTGATAGAATCTCGGGACAAGATTCCTTTAAGGGGGAAGGATTGTAAAAGCCCGCTTTTCAGAAGAACAAAAACACAAAAATGCGAACTTCAAAATTTTGAAAGTGGACTTGGAAATCCAAACTCACTTGAACCATATGAGTTAACCAATGTTCACTAAAAATAGGAACCTGTTAAAATGTTACATATAGAACATGGTTGCTAATGTATATTAGAACTTAAGGTGTAAAATCCTTAATTTACAAGTATTCACATTTTCAATGAAAAAATAAAGGAGAAAAGAAAACAAAATAGAGAGAAAGAAAAAGGAATTATTCCAACCCTAAAATGGGAAATTAAAAAAAATTCAAATCTACGGCTGTAAATTTTTCCATGACCTTCTAATATTCCAAATTGACTCTCGGTAAAGTTTCAAAATTTTTGAAGCACGTTTTCCATTTATTGGACACGTACTGAGAGTTTAATCAAAGTCGACTTCAAATTTAAACTTTGTACTTAACCTTGTCCAAATCAACTCCAAATTTTTCCCGAGGTTCCTTATGGTTTAAAAAGGCTAACTTCAAAGTTTCAGGATTTTTGAACGTAATCTACCATTTATTTCATTGAATCAAGTATCACCGCTTGAATTCGAATTCAAACCTGAGTTCAAAATTCAACTTGCTCAGTTCTGAAATCTGATTGCACTATAAAATTCTTCACATTTTATTTAGTCATAGGGACAAAGTTGAATATTTAAGCATGATTGCTAGCCCTATTTGAAATTGAAAAGGAGAAGGGACGAGAGTGCAGTGGGCCCCACCTGTAAGCCTCTCCCAGTTGAACCGCCTATGCCTTTCGGTTACAGGGCGACACTATGTCATTGCATGTTGCCAGCGATGGGTTCCAGCTGTAGCAAACCAATTTCGTTTCTTCTTCTCCCTCCCGTGGCCTTTACTCCTCGTCCCCCGGCCCTGCTCGCAGCACGCCTGCGCCAAAGCGCTCCGCTGTTCGCGCGCCTCCCCCGTCGTCCGCGTGCCTCCTTCCAGCTTCCACGCGCGCTTCGCCCAGCTCCTCCCTGCCATGCCCCTCTGAGTCTCGCGCTCCCGGCCCCTGCTCCCGTCCGTCCGCTCGGCCTGGCCGCGCTGCTCCCGACCGTCGCGGCGTCACCCCCTCCCGACCCCGTCCGGCCACAGCACCGCTCGCCTCCGCCTCCTCCCTGTGGCGACCCGGCTGCCCGACGCTGCTCCCCACGGCGACTGCGCCTGCCCCCGCCAGCTCGCCCCGCCCCTGCACAGTCCGTCGGTGCTGCCCGACCCTCCGACGCGTGGCGCCTGCTCAACGGTCGCGCCCCGCCTGCAGCGTCGTCCTCCTGCGTCGCCGACGCCGCATCGCGCCTCACCTGGCCGCGTCCCAGTTGTCCTGGATGCCGGCTGCATGCCGCCCACCGCGGGAACCCCGCTCACGCCATGGTCGGCTTCCTGCTGGTCGTGTTTCGCCGGTGTCCCGCGCCGCCACGGCCTACTCCCGGCCGCGCGAATCTCGCTACCCTGGCCAGCCGCGTGCCCATGTTCTGGCTTGCTGCTGGCCGCGCCTTGCTCGCCGATGTCACCACCTGCAGTGCCATCTCGCCTGCTGCTCGTGGCCGTGCTTGTCTGCTCCCCCTCGACATTGTCGCGACGTTCTGCTCTTTATCCGCGTTCTGGTAGCAAAGCAAGTGATGTGTGTGATAGATGATATGCAGGAACATGCCTTTGATACAATGGTATCGACAACTGGTCCAAGGTTAGCTCTGATTTGTGCAAAGATTAGTTGAATAGTGCTGCAACCAAGGTGTTCGATGAAATGCTCACGAGGAAAGAACCAACTTTGTTGATGTTTAGAACTGGTCTGTGATGCAGAGGTAGAATGATGTGGCAATCGACAAGGACATGTGCCAAGATACCCTTTGAATGGTGATGAAGCGATGGAATCAAGTACAAACCCACGATATTCGGCGAAATGCCTACAAGGTGAGCCTTGCCTTGAAATGCCTTGCTGGACGCCACCGAAGTTTGTTCGTCGTGATCACTAGTGGTACTCATGTGTGGTCAAGTCATACGTCCATTTTCCGCATTGTTATCATTCCTATAGAAATACCCAAGTTGACCTCCTTTGTCTTTTGAATCGCGTTAGCTTGTCAGTGAGTGCTCGTGATGCTCCACCATGAGCCGCGTCGACGTCATTGACCATATGACGTCGTCAAGACATTCCGAGCCGTCACCGTGCCCTGGTATCGATATGAAGTATGCTTGTGATGTGTGTGGTGCTGAAACACGAGCACGACTCGTTAAACAATAGAGGTCAAGCCAAATTAGGTTTTAGTCGCTATGAGAGTGATAGAGTCTTAGGTATAGCCAAGGTGCTCGATAAAATGCCTTCTAGGTCAAACCATGGATGTCGGTGATCACCGATGACCTATGGTTAAGTAAAGTGAGAACGTTGCGACCGACAAGGAAAACTAGACCAAGGGAAACCTTGGATAAGAGTTTCTTGATCGTGTCGACGATGTTTCCTAACCGTCCGCGGAATTGCTTAACTAGGTGTGTCGTTTCATCGACGGCAGGTTCGTCGAATCGCTTGCCGGCGACCGAGTCGACATCACTAACCTTGAGACTCGAGAGGTGGTGTTTGGGAGTCTATTCACCACCGTTGACGAGTCCGGGTCGATGTGGACCTCGCTAATCCGATCTTCTTGAGATGGCAGAGCATGCTTTCACGACAAGGTCTTGCATCATGTTCAAGTTCCAGTAGTTCACCGAGCTCATCTGGACAATCTTGCAAAGGACACTGCAATAGTGTCATGTAAGAACTTGGGCGATGCTTGTGAAGATAGTCGTAGCGACTGATTTACCTAAAGGTCCTTTGAATGTTGTCTTGGTACTCACATCAGGTTAACAGGGTTTGATATGACTCTTTGAGTCCAAGCAATGTCGATCTCACTTCACTCCCAAGTATCGCTAGGGTTCCACCTTGATTCATCTTATTCTTGAACCCGGCGACAACACTTCTCAGCTATAACTAGCTTTACTCCTTTACGAGTTGGAACAACTTCATTGGTCGACTGCTAAGTCACGACCTTCATCTTGTACACTCCACTCGTACGCAAGATTTTGATGCCACCTTGACTCTTGGGTCATCCTTACACTACCAGTCCAACACTTCCACACCATTCAGTTTTATCGTCCTTGAGTGGCATAGCGTCGAGTGTTGAATGCCAAGTTGAAATGTGTGCTTATATTGCACCTTTCAATTCACATCTCGATACTACTATGACCACTTGAATCCATCCTTTGTTTATCCACACAATAGAGGCATACCTCTTCCTTCTATTTAGTCTCACCAGTCTTAGAGTTTGTTTAACTTGTTTAATCTATAGAATATTACATTATGTACTTATATGCATATCATGTCGATAGGAACGTGATGATAGGTGATCAACGAGAAGTTTCTCTTGAAGGAGAATGCCGAGGAGTTCCAACTTCAAGATTCCATGGCAGATTCTCCAGAGGAAGACCAAGCCCTAACAACTGACATTGTTATAGAGTGGCAAACAAGGCAAGCCCCGGTTTGCATTTAAGTGCCTTTTAAAGTTTTGCTTTTATACACACTGTATTGAATAGACTTAATATGTGCATTAGGTCTAGGTTGATTGAATACCCCACATGCATGACCAAATAATCCATGAAGTGGATGGCTAGTATAAGACCCCCTCGATTTATATTGCTATGCTTAATGTTTAGTTAGAAGATCGGTAGAAGTTGAGTATGTTGGACAATACTCGCTACATTGGTCACTTTTTATTGGTCATAAGTCAAGTAGTGGAAATTCTACTTGCGAGAGAAGTCGAGTGAGGGAAACCCTACTCGCAAGTTGTTACCATAACATTAACTCTTTAAATATGAGACGTGGACGGGGATTTGTGTAGGATGGTTTGCCCACATCGTGCCTGGGTCGGTAATGGCGAGGCAGGTGTTGGGAGATGGTTGGGTAGCCCCGTCTGTGTCGGTTAAGGCCCGTCTCGTGCTTGGCCCTGTTGGACAAGTTTGAACTGTACCGGATGCACACTGGCTATATGGAATCCAGAAAACTGATGTACCTTGAGGATCCTATGTTGGAACCTTTTCAATCGGCTTAAGCCGTCGGTTGTGAGTACAGTGGGAGGTAACTTACTCAAGAACATCTCACGTCGGAGATGCACATTGAGTTGAGCTCACTGTTCGGGTCGATCAAACTGTTTCGATGTGGTTGAATTTAGGAAAAGGTTGCTGCATGCGACATCAGTGGAGTGTGCTGAGGCAACTCTGAGTATGGGCGTACGTGCCGTGCAGTCTGGGTGTTTTTTATTCGAATCACTGTCGCTCGTGGTTATGGATTGAGCATACTTGGACACTGAGTCTTGACGTAGTAAATACTAAAGAAGCCAAAAGAATACGTTGTATCGAATTATAATTGCTTTGCAACCTTGTATGGCTTAGAGATAGTACAATTAAAAGTTTACAGTTTCCCCATACTTTACCTGTAATAGCATTATGTGCTTTGGGCATATCATATCATCGACAAAGTGTTTCTTGTTTGATTGTGGAGTCTATGATGTGCCGTGCTTGAAGAATGTCATTTGCTACTTAAAACATGATTTTAAGGATCCACTTGTAGGCGAGTCTATTTATGCTATTCCTTACCTATGCTTAGTATTCACCCCTGCATATATCTAGTGAGACGGGTTAGTCTTGCTGAGCCTTATGCTCACGTTTGCGCTTTAACGATTTTTGCAGGTATTAGTTTTATTTCTGCTGTTCAGGTTGTACATGAGACTCGAGGTGTCGAGATAAATCTCATGTGAACCACGCTGCTGTTGAATGTTCTTCATGTTGCTAGCGAGAATCGTCCTAGGGCATGGACGGCTTCTCTTCTGCTTAGTTAGGTGAGATTATGAGTATGTATTTTCTGATGCGTGTGTACCCCTATTGTACACTCTTTTGTAAACTCTGATGATTCTGAAATGAAAACTTTATATGTTTTGGTATCCTTTTCGTGTGTGCTATTAGGTGCCGCATCGCACGGCACCACCCAATGAGATCCTCGGATGTGTGGACTCCGGTCCCCACATGACTCACGATTCATTCAAGTGTATGTGGATGATATTATCTTTGGTTGTGCTTCTCATGATCTTGTGTCCAAGTTTTCAGCTATGATGAGTTCAGAATTTTAGATGAGTATGATGGGAGAACTCACATACTTTTTAGGACTGCAAATCAAGCAAACTAAGAAAGGAACTTTTGTGCATCAAACGAAGTATAAAAGAGACCTTCTTAAGCGCCTCAACATGGACAAAAGCAAGCCTCTTCGGACACCAATGGGAACAGCAACGACCCTTGAACTTGATGAAGATGGTGAACCCGTGGATCAAAAAGAATATAGAAGCATGATCGGGTCACTTTTGTACCTCACGGCATCGAGATCGGACATACAATTCAGCGTATGTCTTTGTGCATGGTTTCAAGCTTCCCCACGTGCTTCACATCGTCAAGCCATCAAAAGAATTATCAGTTACTTACATGGAACTCAAGAATTTGGCATTTTTCTTCCTTCTTCTTCAATCGTTACTTTGAAAGCTTTTTCGGATGCTGATTTTTGGAGTTGTAGGATTGATAGGAAAAGTACTTCAGGTGCTTGTCATTTTCTTGGTAATTCATTTGTTGCTTGGTCCTCTGGAAAACAAAATTCAGTTGCACAATCCACTGCTGAATCTGAATATGTAGCTGCTGCTAGCGCTTGCTCACAAAATATTTGTATTGTTCAAACACTTAAGGACTATGGGGTTGATCAAGATAGTGTTCCACTGTTTTGTGATAACACTAGTGCTATTTGCATTGCTAAAAACCCTCGTGCAAAATTTGAGAACAAAGTACATTGACATTAGGAATCACTTTCTCCGTGATAATATTGAAAAAGGAAACATTGTGCTTCACCATGTAGATACCAAACAACAATTGGCTGACATTTTTACAAAACCTTTGGATTTCACTCGTTTTTGTTTCATTCCTAGTAAAATAGGGGTTATATATCCTCTTCTCTCAAATTGAGGGGGAGTTTCGAAACAAGGGAAGTCTATGTGTGAATCTGAATTTAAAACAATATGAGCAAAGTATTTCATACATATATGACTTTGTGATTCCTATAAAATGTTGAAAGTTCTTACTGCATTACTCGTGTTATATATTTTTTAGTTTTTGCCATGACTAGTAATTGGAATAATTACTTACCTAAATCTGGTCATGATCAAACTTTCTTGCTATTTTAAACTTGTTGCATGCTCACAAGTGCTTTTAATAATGAAAACTTAATCAATTAGCTATCCACATGTTGAGCTTTTATGATCAAATGGAAAAATGGGAATAGATCAAGAGAATATGCATGCATCGCACTTCTTCTTTTGAGATGTCTTATCATTGCACTTAGATATAAACTTGGAAGAAGTTGTGTATGACTAAAACCATGTCCTTAAGATTCTGACTGTCAAATGACATGGGCTTGGCTTGGTTGGTTAGAATAAGGCTGATGCAACATATAATCTCTTGCAAATGTCATTTGATCAAAATTGTGCTTTAAATGATAATGAAAAATGCAGCAACATGTGTCATGCTTTTAGGTTTCGAAATAGTTAAGTTTGTCAGATCATGACTTGCTTAAATTGAAAAATTACAGTTGATCTCTAGCATGACTTACACTACTTTATGTATCTCATTGACTTACACTTGATCTCTAGCATGTACCTCTTTGGCGTGCGGATTATCTAATGTACAGGTGTATACAACATCGGTCGATCAACGGTCATATCTGACACAGTGACCTCAGCTAATTTGTATTCGACCGATGACAACTGAAGGGAGAACATCGGATCATCCGGTGTTTGCAGAACAGTGACGTCAGCCTACTTTTCCAACGGCTATCTCGTGGAAGCTGGCTATTTATACCCCTTCAACCAGTCATTTGGAAATGTCTAGATGCCCTGAGCTACTCTACACATTACCAAGCATTCAAGACATTGAGCAACCACTTCCACATCATCTACGCCACTTGTACACCAAGAGATAGGCTAGAACTTACTAGAGATGATGCTTGGGTGCTTCCATTCTTGGTGATTGGAGTCTCTAGTGTAGTGAGAGCTGTAAGAGAGTGTCTCTTGGTGATTGCATTCACCATGTATCAGTCGATGATCAGAGAGATCCTTCCGGAGCTTTCCAAGACGGTTGTGGAAGCTCGGAAGATCAAACTTGTACAAGGCTTGAGCTCCACCTTGCCGAAGATGGTGAACGGAGACTCTTAGTGAATATCCCTGGTCTTGGTGACTTGGGAGTGGCTACACCCTTTGGTGGGTGCCACAACGTGGATGTAGGAAGGTCTTGATGATCTTGCCGAACCACGGGATAAATCACCGTGTCTTCGTGTCTTCTCAGAAGTTTGCATACTCTTCCTTTCCCATTATACTTATGCATTTCATATACCGCAAACTTATTATTCACTTGAATGCATAGGTTGTTTGCATAGGGAATTGGGATTTTAGTAGTTAATTTTTTATTGCTTTAGTTTTTAAAAAGAAGCCCAATTCACCCCCCCTCTTGGGCATTCGATCCTTACACCCGTGCCCGATGTGTTGAACAACTTAGCGTAAGGATTCACCATTGACATGCCCATTAGTATCTAACCTAGGCTATGTATATGTATATTAGAGGCATTGTAGGAGCAACTCTATAACTCTTAGTCTAATCTCCTTTAGACCCATTTACCCTCCTTAGAATAGAATGCTCTTGTGTGTGTCGCACTACCTCCACTTATCTGTTATCCATCCTAACTAGAACCTTACCTAGACCATTCTACCCTTTTTATTTGATCATTTCTACACTTCCACCTAGCCTTCCTTTGGGATAAAATAAATGACACTATCGGTGGTTTGGATCCGGCAGATCTCCCGACACTACTAAAGTGTTAGAGGAGTTTGTAGTTCGGTGTGGGCGCGCGGAGATTCAAGAAGGTGAATTAAAAATGACATAGGAGACACGGAGATTTACGTGGTTCGGGCCGCCTGAGCGTAATACCCTACTCCACGGGTGTGTTGGTGTTGTATTAGCTGTATGAGCTTGTGACGAGTATCAATAGCATGCGTGTAGCCTCACTGAACGTGTCGTCGGCCTGTCCTTTTATACTACAAGGGCAGGCCGTTACAAGTTAGCCTGGCCCGACATGTGGCCCCGGCGGTTACTAGTATTGATATTCATTCAACACGTTTAATTGCCCTTAATGACCGAGTAATGGGCTTTGACAACACCGTTACTGGTAATTAAGGTCATCCGATCGTGTGTCATTAATATGGTATTAATGACACTTAATCGGGTCTTGAAGTCCGTGATTCCCCTTTGAAGATCCGGAGCCGTGGTGGAGTCTTCCGGAGGTTAGAGGCTGAAGATCCGACGGTTGGACACGTGGCAGCTCTGGAGCATACTGTGGGAAACAGGTAGCTCCGGAGCTACCTGACACGTGTCAGGTCCGGAGCTTCTCTCGGTCTGGGGTTAAGTCCGGAGGTGCCATTTCGGTACATGGCCCGGAGCTTCCCCCTTGTGGGCGGTAGCTCCGGTTTGATAGTACACGTGGCGACCCTGGGATTAACCATGTTGGAGAAGCGGGTCCGGTTATATCTGACATGTGGGCCTCTGAAGGTCTTCAAATCAAGTAGATGACTTTCCTTTGAGATCTTTGTAACCTCAAGGGGTGTACGGTTTCCAGGGTACCGACAGTGGCCCCCTGGACCCACCTCCAGGGAAGACCACTGGGGTGAAGTCATTTCGCTGGAGGTGGGTCCATCCTCGCGACTTTTGAACTGAGTCTTCAAAAGTCTTCGGATGTGCTGTTGGCGAGGGTTTGGAGTTAAATCCTTGCCGTGTGGCGTATCCCGCGTGCGGCAGATGAGATCTTTGGCGTGCGGATCTCACGCAATTGAAGGTCGCCGGTTCCCGATACGAAGACCATATCGATTCCGTGCGCCTTGTCAGGCTGCCGCCTTTGGGCTTCCCGCCTCATGATGACAACCGTTCACTTGGGTAAGAACCTCGACTTGATCGTCGGGGTGGTCCTGGGCCCCCTTGTCATCGGATGGGTGGAGTTTTTGAATGGTATCTTCAACTTCCTTACGGTTTTCATCCAAGCGTTGCGAGGGCTTACTTAAGAAGGAAAGTGCGCACCGTCTGGAGTTCTTTACGCCCCTCATATGATCTTGCGCTCAAACTCCCGACTTGTGCTTCGCTTTTCCTCTCTTGCCGTGCTGTGCTGCGATGGAGTTGGGTCTCTGCGAGAGCCGTTTGAAGACCGATGGTGATCTGAAGAAGGTCCGGACCCTCATGGGATGGTCCTCGGACTTCTTCAACCGCTCGGTCCGCGCCGAGGGAGAGCTCCCGTTTGAGAAGGAACACGCCGGCGAAATGGTGTACTTCTCCTTGTACGCTATGGTGGGGTTGATTCCACCTTTTTCTTCCTTTTTCTTGATGTTGCTAGACTTTTATGGTCTGCAGCTATACCACCTTGGCCCTCACTCCATTCTCCTCGTGTCTATCTTCATCCACTTCTGTGAGATGTGGGTGGGCATCCCCCCCTGCATTGAACTCTTCCGGACCTTCTTCACCGTCCATACCACCGGTAGGAGCAATGAGTACCTTGGCTTCTACTACTTCGTGAAGCGCAAGAAGTGCCCATTCAAGTACCTCCGGTCGTTTCCCTCTGGGAAGTGGGATGACTGGAAGAAGGACTGGATAGTCATCCGGGTGGAGGAGCACAAGAGGCTGGAGCTGCCCGAATGCCTCCCCAATATTGACACGACGATCTGGAGTGAAGCTCCGGTGCTGGCGGACGCCTTCAACCCTGTTCTGACCAGGATCTGCCAGTGCGTGGAGGGGGGATTAACCCCTCAAGCGGTGTTTTGTAACTTCCTGGTCAACAGGTGGGCACCGCTAAAGAAGAGAGAGAAACTCGCTTGGGCCCTCAACAGCGTGATGGACGACGACCGGGTCGAGACCAGGCTGAAGTCCAACATGGTGGGGACAACCTTGGAGTTCCACCTCAAGAAGTTCCAGCATGGCATCGATGTCGAGGGTGATGATTTGACTCCGCCATCGGCTTTTCTTCCTCTGAACGTGGAAGTTGAGTTCAGTAGGGAGCTCTGGTGGAAGATGCCCGTGCTTGACGACCTTGGTGTCGTCGAGAGAAGATCAACCACCAGGGTGGCGATCCCTGGAGTGTCCGAAGGTGGCCCTGCCCCGAAGCCGAGGGTCGAAGTCGTCGGCAAGGGCAAGGAGCCGGCGGACGAACCCTTGAGCCGGAAGAGGAAGCTGCAACATGCCGACGGAAGGTCCGTCAGGGTTGCCACCTCTGCATCGGCTCCTTCTCCCCGGGGGGGGAGGTCTTCTTCGACCGCGGCAACTGTACTCGCAGTGGGATCCTCCCGGGGAGCTAGCTCCGGGCATGCGACTCCAGCACCGGGGTCGGTTGAGGCCTCCAGGTCCGGGAGTTCTTCCCGGTCGAGGGGAGCCTCGACCAGGGAAACGCCCGTGGCTGCTACGAGTTTCGGGGGGCCTTCCGGAGCTTCCACTCCGGCTATGACCAGCCCAGAACGCCCGGGAAAGAGGTTCTGCGCAAGCTGGTGCGGAAGCCTCCCAAGGTAATTTTTAATCTTTACCTTGGACAGTTGTTTTGTTGTAGTAACTATTTTTTTTAAGTTTCTTCATCCATCATCTGCAGCGTTCCCAAGAAGAGGAGTGAGGCTTCACCCTCAGCCACAACAACTGAAGTTGTGAGGGCGAAAGCTTCCGCTCCTGTCTCGGTGCCGCCCCAAGTGGTGGCTGAAGCTGCGACAGCTCCGGCGCTGGCTGTCGTGGTCATGGACCTCGACTCATCCCCAGAGACTCACGTGGTAGCGCCGGACCGCGGGAGAGAAGATGCGCCAGCGGCACTTGTCCCGGAGGTTGAAGCTCCGAGTCCTGGTGCTGAGATGATGGAAGCTCCGGCTGTTGAGCCGGAGGAAGCAGTAATTCCGGCCTCTGAGCCGGAAATTGTCGAAGCCCCGGCGTTTGAGCCGGAGGTGATTGAAGCCCCGACGTCCGCGCCGGAAGCTGAGGAAGTTCCGGCAGTTGGGCCGGCTACCTCTAAAGCACTGGCCACAGAGCCGTTCATTGTTGGAGCTCCGGCCGCAGGGCCGGTCGATGTTGAAGATCTTCCGGTTCCCGAGCCGGTTGTTGAAGAGGTGTCGGAGCCCGAGCCCCCATCGGATGAGGTGTCCAGACCGAAGCCAGCAGCGGCCCCTACTCCGGAAGTGCTGACGTCGGAGGTACCTGCGACCGAGCCGGAGTGCCCAAGCGAAGTCGCTGGCCCCCTGCCTGAGGGGGTGAACGAAGGCCTGGCGGCGGGGCCTTCCTCGATGGCAACTGAGGCCATCCCGGAAGACGGCCCTAGTGCCATGGAGACCCAGGGGACCACTCTTGTGGAGTGGGACCCAATTTTTGTATCTAAAAACCCGCTGGAACCAGCAGAGAAGACTCCAGCAGGTCCGGAACCTATCCCGTTGTCGCTGTCTATTGACAACGCATGTTCCAGTCTGCGTCAAGTCCAACTGGCCTTCTTCCACGACAGCAAGGCTCTTGAAGAGGAGCGCCAAACCCTTAGGCGGTGGCGTAACCGGCTCTACTTCGAGACCAAGCTGGCGCAGTCGAGGCTAGCGGATGACAAAGAGTGGATCAAGCGGGAGAAGATCCGCCTGGAGTACTGGGGCAAGTTACTGGATGACAGGGAGAATATGACTCGTGCCCTCGACGCTCAATCCCGGGAGATCTACAAGCAGACCAAAGCAGCTAACAGTGCGACCGATGAACGCCAAGAAAGGCTTGAGGCCATTAACACAACACTCATCAAGCGCCGGGAGGCACTTGAAGAGAGGGAGAAATGGCTCAAAGATGAAGAGCAGAAACTCCTAGAGCTGCGGGATGACGTCCTGAGGAGGGAGGAGGAGCTCACCGAGAAGGTGGCTCTGGCTGACAAGGGCCTCGAGGAGCGTGCCAAGAAATTGGAAGAGCGCTGCATTGAGGAGGAGAAGAAGGCCTGGGTGCGAGGGCAGGAGCTCCATGAGCGGGAGTGTGCCCTTGTTGCCAGGGAAAAGAAAGTGAGGGGCAGGGAGAAGGACCTGGTTGACCGCCGGAACAAGATCCACCTCCGGGAGGAGGAGCTCGGAAAACTCGAGAAGCGGGTTGCTGAGAAGATTCAGCAAAACGCCAAAGAAGTTGAGCGCCTTGCCCGCGAGAATTCTGAACTGGTGGCGGCCAGAAGATCCCTGGAAGAATTAAAGGGAGGACTGCGGACTCCCTACAGATTTGGGAGTTCCTGGGCAAGGCCAACGACGCGCTGACACCGATGGGCTTCAGCCCCGTGCGCCCGGATGATCCGGAGCCAGAGCTGGACCTGGCATTGCAGGCGTTGAGCTCGGCAGGCAGCAAACTCTCCAAGGTGGGCGATGTCATCGCGGACCAATTGGAGGTTGAGGGGCAATCCCTGGCGAAGAACGTCGCAGAATATGTGCTGACGTGCTACACCAGCCAGAACTCTCAATTTCCTCTGGACCCGGTGCTCGAAGGTCCGGTTGAAGGAGAAGGCGAAGCTGCCCGATCCAACATATCGGAAGTTGCCCAGAAGGTCGCCCAATTCTTCCATAGGGTCTAGGACCATCTCTGTAATTCTCACTTGTATTTTCTCTTCTTCTTCCTCAATTTTGTAATCCCTTGTCTCCAGATGTAATCCCTTGTCTCCAGATGAATGAAATCCCCAAATTTTTGTGAATTTCACTTTTTGTCTTCAACACTTTTGTCTTCACTTGGCCCCCTGGTAGATGTACACAATTCGATTGTGAACATGTACCAAGAGGATATTGCGTTTTGTTGAAGACTCATTTGCTCCGAACTTGTAGAATTTAGGTCCGAAGTCTTCGATAGTGAAGGCCCCCTGAGGTTGTCGGAGCTTAGAAGCTCCGGCATTGTCTATCGTCGGAGCTTAGTAGCTCCGGCAATAATCCCTATCAACGTGTAGAGCATCGATAGTTAGTCCTCCGGGGTGTCGGAGCTAGTAGCTCCGGCAGTGACCTTTGCCAACACGTAGCTTGTTGACAGCAGACTCCATTTGCGGGGTCTTCTCACCATCTTTTATTTAGTGTCGATGGCTGACCCCCCTAGCTTTACCGGAGCTTGATTACTCCGGTGATGCTCGTTTTCAATGTGTAACATCGATTACAAGCCACCTAGGGGAGTCGGAGCTTTGTTAGCTCCGGCTTTTCTCCATCAACGTAGATTTTATTTTTCCTGCACACTTAGGCTAAGAAAAATAGTAAAATTCGTTTCTTGTTTATAACTTCGTCGCGGCTTACGATTCTCAAGAAGATTTTAAGTCAAACGCGATTCTAAATACAACCGAATGCGTTGTCTTTTCTTTCAGATCCAACTGTACATGGACCCGCCTTACTTCGGCCTGCCGGGGTGTAGGTAGAGTGGCGTACTTAGGGTGCTTGACCAGGCTAAGTCGATAGCACACTCCAGCCCTAGATTGGCTTGGCGGCTTTCAGGCGAGTTGGTCATGAATGATATTTGAATCCAAAAGAATCAACAATACAACTCGTATCGTATATGAACCGGCAGAACTAAAATTTATTAAGAATTGCACGTCTTTGTTATAGACAAGAAAGAGAAAAATAAAAAATGTTGAGCCTGTACAAAATAAATGCACGTGGAGTTTGTTTCACATGAAGATGTCTTTCATTATAGGTCCGGGGTACAGGGGAAACGAGTACACTCTTAGGGTACAGAACCAGGCTAAGCGTGTTTCATTTCTTGTTTGACCCAGGGTAGGTAGCCACACTTTTAGTCCTGAGACTGTGACAAGTGTTGCATGAACTTTGCGGACCTTTGGGGAAAGGTCCGGCTGTTCTCCTAGAGGAACTACCCGACTCTGTACAATGACTCTATAACATACACCCCAAGTTACTATAGACTCACCTCTGTGATATTAAGTGTAGAACTTACGGAGGTGCTCAATGTTCCAAGGATTTGGGAGAGGTGTCCCATCCTCGGTAGCCAAGCGAACGCTCCCGGGACGGGATACTTTAATCACTCGGAAGGGTCCCTCCCAGCTGGGGGGGAGTTTGTTTAACCCTTCTCTAGATTGTATTCTCCGTAGCACCAGGTCGCCTTCCTCGAGCTGTCGGTTGTGTACATGCCTCTAATGATAGCGCCAAAGGGCTTGGCGGTATCGGGCATTCCGAACAGCTGCTTGGCACCTTCCCTCCTCCAGGAGGTCTAGGTCTTCACGCCGGAGCTGGTCCTGCGTGGCTTCATCGAAGGTCCGGACCCGGAGTGACCCCAAGGTGATTTCTGGAGGAAGGATTGCTTCAGCTCCATACACCAGGAAGAAGGGTGTCTCTCCAGTTGACCGGTTTTGAGATGTCCTGTTGGCCCATAAAGTATCATTTGTAGGGGCTGAGCCGGTGTGTGAATTTGCTTGCATGAAATTGACATGCTTCGCATTTCTTCACCAGCTCAGTTGCATCCTGGAGTGCTGTAGGCCAGTAGAAGCCATGCCGAAAGGCTTTACCAACCAGCGTGCGGGAAGACGCGTGGTTCCCACACTCGCCTCCATGGATTTCTACGAGGAGCTCGCAGCCTTCTTCCCTTGTGATGCACCGCATTAGGATGCCGTTGGCACCGCGCCGGTAGAGATCCCCTTCTACCAACGTGTATCTTTTAGCCAATCTGACTACCCGGTCAGCGGACACATCATCGTCAGGAAGGATGTTGTCTTTCAAGTAGTTCCGGATCTCCGAGATCCATGCATCGGAACTTACTTGAGCATTTGAGTCTTGCGTGCTGGGTTGCTCGGAGCTTCCGACAGCACCTACGACTCTTGATGGCTGCCATGGTAATAGGGCCATCGGGACCGTCAGCTTCGGGATGCTGATCTCGCCCCCTTCGCTCAGTTCGGCAGGCTGAGCTGTGGGTTTTGACAACCTCCGGACAAAAGTTCCGTCAGGAGCCGGAGCTCCGGTTGACGCCTTCGTCGAGAGTTCATCGGCTTCAGCATTGTGGGAACGCTGGACATGGTGGAGATCTAGGACTTCGAAGTCCTTATGAAGCCTCTGGATTTCAAGGAGGTAAGCAGCTAGCTGGAGATTGTTGCAGGAGCATTCACCCTTCACTTGCTTAATGATGAGCTGTGAATCTCCCTTGACCAGCAGTTGCTTGACACAGTATGACAGTGCCACCTTTAGTCCGTAGATGAGTGCTTCGTACTCCGCCATGTTGTTGGTCGCCTTGAAGTCAAGGTGTATCATGTATTTTACCTTCTCCCCGGTTGGTGCATGGAGAAGGATTCCAGCTCCGACTCCCTGCTTTTGCATAGAACCGTCAAAGTAGAGGGTCCAATGAGGCTCGATGAAGACCGGAGCTTCATGTTCCGGCTTCTACTCCCGGGGGCCCCCAGGGTTTGATGGAGAGGGAGTCCATTCCACCACAAAGTCTGCCAATGCTTGACTCTTGACTGCTTGCCTTGAAATGAATTCGAGATCGAATTCGGCCAATTCTGCTGCCCACTTTGCAATATTCCCAGTTGAATTGGGATTATGCAAGATTGCTCGAAGTGGGTAAGAGGTCACCACTGAGATTTTGTGAGCTTGGAAATAATGGCGAAGCTTCCTGGAAGCAATAAGAACTGCATAGAGCAACTTATGCACCTCTAGGTATCGAGTCTTGGCATCATGTAATACTTCACTGATGAAGTACATTGGGCGCTGAATGGTTCGGACCCTCCCGGAGGGGCCCGGAGCTTCCTCTTCACTGACCCGGATCCTCCCGGAGGGATCCGGAGTTTCTTCGGGGACCTCCGAGTTCTGGCTGGTTGCTGATGCGGGCGGCTGCTGCTGCAACCAAATATTCCACATCAGCCCTCCACTGCTCCACTGCATCCCGAGATGCATCCGGTGGTGGTGGGCGTTGGAGAAGAGCACGTGTTGCATGGAGCGCGTGTTCCGGGTTTTCATGATTTCCCGACGCAGTGACTGACGCCGGTGCACCATCGCGTTGTCCAGCTTGATATGCTCGTGGAGGCGGCGGTGGTGGCAGTGTGACTCCTGCTGGTGCTGAGGCTCCTGCTGGTGGCTGCATATTGGAGGGATTGCCCCCAGCAGCTTGAGCAGCGGGATGACCGTTGGATGATCCAGCAGCTGAGTTCACCATTCTTGAAATCTCAGGCGCCCCTACCTGGCGCGCCAGCTGTCGGTGGTTTGGATCCGGCAGATCTCCCGACACTACTAAAGTGTTAGAGGAGTTTGTAGTTCGGTGTGGGCGCGCGTAGATTCAAGAAGGTGAATTAAAAATGACACAGGAGACACGGAGATTTACGTGGTCCGGGCCGCCTGAGCGTAATACCCTACTCCACGGGTGTGTTGGTGTTGTATTACCTGTATGAGCTTGTGACGAGTATCAATAGCGTGCGTGTAGCCTCACTGAACGTGTCATCGGCCTGTCCTTTTATAGTACAAGGGCAGGCCGTTACAAGTTAGCCTGGCCCGACATGTGGCCCCGGCAGTTACTAGTATTGATATTCATTCAACACGTTTAATTGCCCTTAATGACCGGGTAATGGGCTTTGACAGCATCGTTACTGGTAATTAATGTCATCCGACCGTGTGTCATTAATATGGTATTAATGACACTTAATCGGGTCTTGAAGTCCTTGATTCCCCTTTGAAGATCTGGAGCCATTGTGGAGTCTTCCGGAGGTTAGAGGCTGAAGATCCGACGGTTGGACACGTGTCAGCTCCGGAGCATAATGTGGGAAACAGGTAGCTCCGGAGCTACCTGACACGTGTCAGGTCTGGAGCTTCTCTCGGTCTGGGGTTAAGTCCGGAGGTGCCATTTCGGTACATGGCCCGGAGCTTCCCCCTTGTGGGCGGTAGCTCCGGTTTGATAGTACACGTGGCGACCCTGGGATTAACCATGTTGGAGAAGCGGGTCCGGTTATATCTGACATGTGGGCCTCCGAAGGTCTTCAAATCAAGTAGATGACTTTCCTTTGAGATCTTTGTAACCTCAAGGGGTGTACGCTTTCCAGGGTACCGACAGACACCCTTGGAATACTCTTTTAAGTGGAAATACTACATCGATAGTTTCTGTGTGCTTGCAGAATTTATTCTGTACGTAAGAAACATCAACAAGCATTTTTGGCACCGTTGTCGGGAAATGCAGCTAAAGCATTGCATGATTGAGTGAATAGGATAGGACCCTAGGTAGGTTTTAGTAGGATAACCCTTCTCTGTTTTCGCATTTATGTGAAAACAGGGTAGTGTATGTCTGGTTTCCGCTTGATGGAAAACTTTATTGAAGATCCCGAATCCCTTCTGAGAGATAGGCCTCGTGTCGATACTCCTTAGAAGCTTTGTGCGAAAAGCAAACCAGCTCTTCTGCACCAACAACCAAAACGCCAATGGCCAAGAAGACCCTTCGTGATTTTCGGATCCCTCTACTAACAATGTGCATGTTGGGCCCACTATTAACACGAGAAACGTTAACTTCGAAATCAAGACTGGCCTGATCACTATGGTGCAAGCCAACCCATTTTGTGGGAAGGCTAACGAGGATGCAAGTGCTCACCTGCAACAATTCTTTGAGATCTGCACCACTTTCAAGATCAAGGACCTCTCTTCTGATGTCGTCCATCTTAGACTATTTTCGTTCTCCCTCCTTGGGAGAGCGAAGCAGTGGTTTTATGCGAACCGATGTGTTGTGGACAATTGGGAGAAGTGTTCTACAGCATTCCTCACCAAGTTTTTTTCGTTGGGCAAGACCAATGCCCTACGTGGAAGAATTTCCAACTTCCAACAGAATGCTAAGGAGTCTATTCCCGGGGCATCGGAAAGGCTGCAGGAGTACATCCTGCCCTGTCCCCACCATGGGATGGACGACTGGCTTATTATCCAAAACTTCTACAATGGGCTAATGTCTTCTACCCGTGACCATGTGGATGTTGCTGCTGGAGAAGCCTTCTTCTTATTGACGGTGCCCAAACACAAAGATTTGATTGAGAAGATGGTGTCTAATATGGGTTGGAGCGATGAGCGACTCCAAACACGTCAGAGAGGCATGCACACCTTGAAAGAGATGGACATGGTCATTGCCAAATTGTACCTCCTCATGAAGAAGATTGATGGACAAGCCAGTGGTGAAGTATGTGGCAATGCATGTGCCTTAGACTCTCACATCACATGTGAAGTCTGTGGCGACACGAGTCACATGAGAAATAACTGCCCAGAAACTCAGGAGAATGCCCTATACATAGCCAACACCGGGAACTTCGACAAGAACAATGGCTATCATCCAGGAGGTCAAGGGTGGGGCCAACCACACCCTTTCTTTCAAGGAGGGTACAACAACAACAATGGTAACAATGGCAATCAACCCAACTTGAGAGATCTTGCCATTAACCAATTGAAGATCAACAATGCCTATTCCAAGAAGCAATCGGCTAATGACAAGACCATAGAAAGCATCAATGCCAAGATAGAAGGACTATACTCAGCCTTCAAGAATCAACTGAGCTTCAACAAGATGTTGGAAACTCAGTTAACTCAACTGGCGGCTGTTGTTCCGCCATTGGAGAATGGCAAGATGCCAGGGCTGCTCGAGCCTCCTGTGGAAAATGTAAACATGATTTCTCTACGGGGAAGCATGTGGCTGAAGGACCCTGGATATCCCTTCATATCCTGCTCAACTGGGGCTCACTACTTTTACAAGGCACTTTGTGACCTTGGAGCAAGTGTGAGTGTTACGCCCAAGGTGGTCTTCGACCAGCAGAACTTCACGGAGCTCACTCCAACACCAATGCAGCTCCAACTGGTTGACTCTTCAGTTAGTTATCTAGCGGGTATTGCTGAAGATGTTCTGGTGAAAATCCGGAATTGCTTCATACCTATGGATTTCGTGGTGCTCAACATGGATGTCGAGAAGGATACGCTGCTCATTCCTGGGCATCTGTTCCTTAGCACCGCAAAACCTCACGTAGATGTGGGAGCTGGAGAAATGCACTTCCATATCATTGGCAAGGAGGAGAAGTTTAACTATCAGCCAAAGACGGAGCAATGCTCCATGATTCAGATCAAATATGGACAGAATGTTAAACACATTCGAGAAGTCAAAGTCACACCTTCAAAGGTAGATCCGCTCATCATTCATGAGACAATTAGCATATGCAAAGAACTTATCTTATCGTCTATGCCGACATCCCAAGAAGACGGAGAAGCCCGGGCCTTCCCAAAGGTCCAAGTCCACCAAACCGCCAAAGAAGGAATGGTGAAAAAAGCAAGACTAGCCGTTCGAGCCCATTCCTTCGGGCCCAGATGCCAAAAAATGAAGACGGAGGAAAAGTCCATCTCATCGGACTGTGGTGAGACCTAGCCAATAGGATAATTGTAGTTATCTTTATTTGATTTTTTCATTTGTTTTTTCACTGCATATTTGGTTTTTCTTAGCAAGTTGAGAATCTTATATTATCAACCATCATTTTTATTTCTTTATTTTTCAAAAAAGAAAATTGTTGGGTTTGAAAAAAGGGTTTTATTCGAAAAATAATTTTTGTGAGTTGCAAATGTGGCAATTAATCAACGTGCTAATTTTATAGCCGTTGAGAAGCAACCTGCCAAGAGAGGGAATAGGGGGGCCCACCTTGTAGTGCGGCCAAACCCCCTGTTCATCCAACGTGGGGAAAGGGCCAAAGCGGCTCTCTCTCCTCCAACGGCTACATTTGTGTCTCTTATGACCGTCGGGGAGTGTACACTATAAATGGTGGTCGTGAGGAGCACCCCTCTTCACACATCACCTCATTTTACACCTCCCCAAGTCACTCTTTTGCTCACATTGTTTTTCTTGCTCTTCATTGAAGCACTCTTGTTCAAATCCAACTCAAAAATATTTACTTTCGTTTGCATTTGGAATTTACTCTCAAGTTCTTCAAGGGGAAATTCGTTGAAAGTTTTGTTTTCACGAACATCACTTCTTTTCGAGTTTTTGCCTTGTTGTGTTCTTGCTTGTTGTGGACATGAAAGGAATGAAGAGATTGTTTGGGAAGAGAAAGGGGGTTGCAAGCTCAAGTCATGGTGGAGACTCAAGTGCACATCTCCCCTCCGTTGCTACACCAAGTCTACGGAGGAGGAGTGTGTGTGAAGACACCCCCATGGATGAGAGGAGCAACCCGCATCAACTTCTCCATGGCAACAACCTCGACATACAAAGTGAAGATGAAGATCAAGCACACAAGATCCTCCAAGATCGTGAGTTTTATCACACTAAAACTTATGATCCGGATTTGATCTCCAAAATAGGTAAGGATTTCGAATTCTTTTCCGTTTGGCGAGCATTAAGATGGGAAAATTTTGCACACATAGAGGAGAAAGGTTCACACCTTCTCACTATACAATTCCTTTGCACCCTCAAAATAGGATTTGATGGTATTATTTTTAAATTATTTCAAAAATAATACAACATCCTATGGAAAGAATTAAGTGAAATCATAGGCTTCCATAAATGTTGTTTCCTAGATTTAGACACTTTGCCTAAATTTAACAAACAAAGTTTTTGGCATGAATTGACTAGTGAGGTCACATGTAGTGCTCCTAGAAATAGCCACTTGCAGAATCCTACTTTATGCTTCATGCATAGATGGGTGGCTATGACTATGTTCCCTAGAGGAGATGTTAGAGTAGTCCATGATGATGAACCGAAAATCTTATTTGCCATGATTAAGAAGATAAAAGTTGCTCCAATTATTGCCATGATGATACAATGGTTAGATTATATTTCAAGGGCAGGGCCAATTGAACGCACTTCATTGATTAGCCACATTGCTATTAGGGTAGGAGCATTAGTATACTTCATTTGAGTATATTGAAACTAAACGAGAAATGATTAATGAAGTTTATCTAGTGCAAGGACATACCCTTAAGCATGATCACACTGGCTCTTTGGTATTTTACTATCCCAGCTTTGTCAATGAAATTCGGTTACCTAACCCAGATTCTCATTTGTACAAATGTTGGAGGCTAATCATTGATCTTCTTCGCAGCAAGGAAGCTCGAAGAAGTAATGTCTCTGGCAGGATAACTAGAAGTCGTGCAAGGAGAGCGGCGATGGCCATGCCTCCGACAACCTCCCCAGTCCATGAGTACCAAGAGGAAGAGAACTTCAACTGGTGATGCTCCCGAATGGACTCAACCTCAACCGTATGAGGCCGAAGGGCCGTCTTGGCGTGGATTTCCATCCCTATCCACTTCAAGCTCTAGCGGCTTGCCTCCAACATCCATGAGAGGACTTTGTTCCTTTTTGCCACAAGTCATCATGACGACGAATCTCACTAGACGTGTGGGAGATCATGAAGTGAGGACGGGAGACATCTATAACACACTCCAAGAGCATGTCCGAGGTACCTAAGACTGGCAACACCACATGGACACTCAGTTCACCAAATTCAACTCCACGCCACAACAACAGCAAGCCGATCTCGCGGCATACTTCCGTCATCAAGAGTTCAACCCTTATCACGGAGATGATTGAAGAACAAGCTTGGGGGAGGACCCCCACATGAGGTAACTTGTATCACACCCATTTCATATTTGTTTTCCATTCATACAGCATTCACCTTGCATATAAAAAAATAGTGTAGATTTGCTTTCCATCAAATAAAGATGTGTGGTAAGAATGATTTGGAATTCACATAGATGAAATGATGAATAGTTGCTCTATTTTATTTTTCCTAAGTCCCTAGTCTACAACTTGCTAGTGTAGAAATATTGCTTTCTTGGTTAAAGTTAACTTTGCCTTGATTTAGAAATATTGTGTAGCAAAAGCTTAATCTAATTCTAGTTTGTTGTGAGATATGATTAGTGATAGGGCGGCTATTCCTGGTTTAAAAGTGAAACCTAGATTTTCGGAGAAATTCTAAAAAGATTTAAGTTACTCTCATTTGATTGGATATACCTACCAAATCCATATGATATTTAACATTGATAAATCTTATGCATATGCTATTTGCCTTCACATTGAGCCTAGTCAAACTAGTATAGTCCTATGTGAGAATTCATTCATTTATTTTTGAATTCAAGACTTCACTTGCACATGCTAAAACTTCTACACTAGAAGTTAGCAAAATTCCATCATATCATCATTCCATAATAAAAAAGAGAAACTCCATGTTTTCATGCTTATTACTCTCTTCAAGTCTATTGCATAAAAAGGGAATAGAAGACATGGCTACAAGAAAAAGAAAAAAAAAGAAAAAAGAAAAAATGCTTACATCAGAAGCATGAGAAAGAAAAGTACCCATGTTTCATTCCTACAATAAAAAGAGTCTACATAAAAAGGAGTCATCTCAACATCCACTTCCATTCCATCACACATGCACAAGTCTTGAATTAAAAAGTTTTGAATTGATTTCTCCTAAGGCTTACTCTTTTGACTTAGCAATATTATGTGTTGCAAATATGCCTACTACATTCCCTACAAAGCTCCACATGAAAGCCTTATTTAGTGGTAGGATTAGTATAGGCAAAATGTCTTGGTGAGGATATATTTTCACTACACAAAAAGGAGTGATTGAGAGAATCAAATTGAGGTAGCTAGAATCTAATTGAAACTCTCCGGAATTTGAGTGGAACCTGATCTCTAGGCTAAGCTTGATCCATTTACTGTTATATCTTTCAACTACCCATGAATAGGAGAAGACATAATCCCCATAATGACTTAAGAAGGGTAGAGTACCATAGCCAATTTTTGCAATAATAGTTAGAGTATTTTGTCCTGCACATGGTAATTTTGAAAGGTAGAACATTTTAGCAACTCTTGATCATCAACTTAAAGTCTTGACTTTGCTCGGGACGAGCAAAGGATAAGCTTGGGGGAGTTTGTTGACGGTTGTTATATCCCAATTTCATCCATCAATATAACTAAATTATGTGAAGAATATGTCATTTCTTGCATACATCACCTTTCTACTTAACCTATTTTCATTTGTCCTTGGAAGAATAGTGCATGCGGACATTTTATGCATGAAATGAGATAAAAGAGGGGGAGCAATCCTAAAAATATATCATCGCAACGAATCAAGCACCGACACGTGATATCACATGGATCAAATGACCCACAAACAGACGTATCCGAGGAGATATGATGGTGTATCACTCATACCAGTCAATGGGACCCACCTGCAAGTGACCTGGAGAAAGCACACGTGAAATGGAGCGAAGACCACTTCGACCGAAGTGGTGGTTCGACCAAACTGGTAAAAGCGCCATTCTCAGTCAACTTGCATGTGTCACTCTCTTGTGGCTCCCTGATGACGATGAAGACTGATCCGCGTGCTTTTGGTGGCGAGAACCGACCCTTATCCAGCCATAAATAGGACCCCCTACCCCTCACTTCTCACACACACCACTTGAGCGTCATTCTATTGTATCCACTATCTTCCATAGTCTTAGAGGAGTTTAGGCTGTAGAGAGGAGAGTCTCTAGTCCTTAGTCCAAATTAGGAAAGTATTAGGAGTCTCTCTCTTCACAGTTACAAATTGGGAACGGTATGGCTCACATATTCCTTTTTGTATTTCTTTAATTCATATACTTGGATGAAGCGTTTCTTGTTTGATTGTGGATTCCATGTGTGTGGTAGGAAAATTCTAATTAGCTATGATATGATCATGTTAATATTGATAACATAAGCTATGTCTCAACATTGGTTCAATGATGTTTAGGTTAGTCATTGCCTTAGGATGGCTTGTGCCGCGGCTCCTAAGATATTTACTTAATATGCTAGCATGGTGCTAGGATAGTTAAGTAGCATTGGATGTCTTGTAAACCCACGAATTAAAGAGGTAGGCAGTAGGTGGTGACAGCTCTATCTGTCCTTTGTAATCCTCCACGTTCGGCTATGCCACAGGATCTTGGCGGGTGTCACCCTAGTATTGCTATGGGTAAGCCCGTGCCCGATGTGTTGAACAACTTAGCATAAAGATTCACCATTGACATGCTCATTAGTATCTAACCTAGGCTATGTATATGTATATTAGAGGCATTGTAGGAGCAACTCCCTAACCCTTAGTCTAATCTCCCTTAGACCCAGTTACCCCCTTTAGAATAGAATGATCTTGTGTGTGTCACACTACCTCCACTTATTTATTATCCATCCTCACTAGAACCTTACCTAAACCATTCTACCCTTTTCATTTGATGATTGCTACACTTCCACCTAGCATTCCTTTGGGATAAAATAAATGACACCCTTGTAATACTCTTTTAAGGGGACATGCTACATCAATAGTTTCCATGCGTTTGCGAATTTATTTTGTACATAAGAAATGTCAACAATGATGACAATTAAGGGACTTATGAGCTTTGTGAGTATAAGGCACAGGTGATCGAAGTAAAAATGGAAATGGGGACTCTCAGGAAGGAAATAGAGTGAAAATGGCATCAAAACTCGAAGAGTAGAAATTAGGGTTCAAAATTTCTTGTGTCGAGTTGAGCCATGTTGTGTAGATAGTTTTCAACAAGTCAAGTGCTTGAGAATCATTTAGGAACTCATAGTACGATTAGGTTTTAGTGGAGAGTTAAGTCTAGGCATCCTTAAGGACAAGGTCGGACTTGTCCGGGCCACGATGTCGAAAGTCCGGCCACATCAAACTCTTCCGATGTTAGGCGGACCAAGAATCTATGTGTGAGTTTGGACTTATCCGTTTGGGGATGGATTTGTCTGTGGTGAGAGGGTTTGTGCCTCTCTGGGACTAAGTCCTCGAGGGTCAGACTAGTCCGTCCATGGGGTCGGACTAGTCCGCCCTGGCATACTTATCCGGTTTTACACAGACTAGAAGGTATTGTGTGAGTTTGGACTAGTCAGCTGAGGGGCAGACTAGTCCGTAGTGAGGAAGAGAGTTGGTTTTCGGGACTAAGTCTTGGAAGGTCGGACTAGTCCGCCACAGAGGTTGGACTAGTCTGTCATTTCAAACTAGTTCGAGTTGTGCCAGAACAGAAGGTTCTGCTTGACTTTGGACTAGTCTGTGTTGGGACAGACTAGTCCGTTTTGTGAGGGAGTTTGGTTGCAGGGACTAAGTCCTTGCAGGCCGGACTAGTCCGCCTAGACCATACTTGTCTACTTTCACCCGGAACAAAATGTTCTACGCGAGATCAGACTAGTCCATTGTTTGACAGACTAGTTTGTGGTGTTGTGACCATTTGAATTCAAAAGGTGGCATGGACTTAAGTTGTTGAGCTTTGTGACGTCAATTGGTCCCGCTAGGTCGGACTAGTTCGGGATGTTGGTGCGGACTAGTCCGAACTTTACTGGTTGGCAACAGTCAAGTGTCAAGACCCCTATAAAAAGGGATCCCCTAGGTCCTTTGTACCTCTCTCGAACCCTAGCGCCACCATAGCCTTCCAAGAGCCATTCTAAGCCTTCCTCTTCACATAGTTGAGCCCTAAGATTATATCTTGAGGGTTTGTGAGATTTTGAGAAGAGAGAGGAGTTTGACTATTCTTGACTCTTGATTGGTTCTCTCACATTCGAGTTGTTGATCTGAGTTTGTGGTTGTTGTTTTTCGTTCTTTAGTTGTGCTACGTTGTTGTGAGGGTCTCATGTTGTGAGTAGCCCCAAGAATCGTTGTATTCACCCTTTGTGATTTAGTGGAGAACTAAGTCAGCCTTCATGGTGGCTTGGTGAGTGTAGAGTTGAAAGAGATCCGATCCTTCGTGGACTCCTCAACGAGGACGTAGATTCTTCTGTGGAATCGAACCTCGGGGTAAAATTGTGTGTATCTTGTCTCTTTTACTTTTGTTCATCACTATATCACTTGCTAGGGCTTTTATTGTTCTTATTGTGCTACTTGTGTTTATCTTCGTAATCTTTCAATCTAAGTTGTTTCTCTTGCTTTAACTTACTTGATTAGGTTGCTAGATAGTTTATTTATCTCCGGCATTAAGTCTATCAAAGAAAAACCTATAAAAATCCAACCTTTCGCTTAGTTGCAACTGCCTGACCGGACTAGTCTACCCTTAAGTACTGATTTTGTTTAATTAGGTGCTTTCAGGTGTTTTTAGCCTATTCACCCTCCTCTAGGCAACATTCAACCGGCCAACAAACAAGTGCCCAATGAATCTTGCACTTCTCTATGTCCTGATTACCAACCCACAAAAATCTTCGACGAATCTTGCTCAACTCAAAAAAGAACTTCTTACCTTCTAAGGAGTCTTAAGGGGGTAAGAATGTAGGACCCTACCACTGTATTGAGCTTATTTTTAGTGCCGATTTCATAGTAGCTAATCTGGTGCCCATCACTATGCGCGCTTATTGTTCCTAGTAGTGCTAAAGCTAGTAAAGTATACTCGCTCTGTCCCACTCCAACTCTATGTCTAGCTTTGATCAAATATATCATTTGACCAATGATTTCCATAGATTCTATTAATTTTTACAACATGTAAATTGTAAATTATGAAGGCATTTTTAATGATAAATCTATAGTAAAATTTTTGTAGTATTAAAGTTTATCAAAGTTACATAAATTATTGGTCAAATATAGATTTGACCAAACTCAGAAATAAAATTAACATAGGATGGAGGGAATACCTGCCATCATGATATATTTGTGCAAGTTGATGATCCTAATAAAGGCATTAATCGTAGTTTAGGTAGCTATTGTCTATGAGTGCCTCAGACATACATAGTATAATAGACAAGTTGTACAATATGCTATTTGTTAGTATACTATTTATTTCTTGGCAGGAAGCGATAAGGTAGACAAGTGGTGGCAGATCTTAGTACATTTTCTCGAACTTAGATTCGAGTTACGATTGATCGACGTATTCTGGGGTGTGGAACACCTTTTTGGATGTTTCACCCCCGTAGGCTAAAAAAGTGAATCCTTTCTCTACCTAGAATTAGAAAGGTTTCTCCCATCCAAACAGAGCCTAAGTTTTCAGGAGCGAACTAAAACGAGTTGAGAAGTCCTATAAGAAAACCCGAGAGACTGAAAAGGAAGGATGATTGTCAATCGCCACATAAATTAAGGTCTGTTCGAATTTTATTTCCTGCATATTAAAGTAATAAGCCATCACATACGATATTTAGAGTTACACTACAACCATATCAATTGAGTTAGGAGTTTCAGTTAGAATTCTGATCACGGGAAAAATATTAGGAGTCGATTACAGTTGTAGCCGACTCAACCACCTAAGACTCCCTCACATGTCCTGATCCGAGATCATAACAACTGAATCGATTGAGGGCCCCTCTCACGTCCTACAACCTATATAAGAAGGGATGAGAGACTAACAGATGGATCTGATCTGATGAAGTTTTCCTCTACTCCCGAAATCATCTTAGGCGAGCCGATCATCGCTGCAAGGAAAGTGAGGGGAAGGTCCTCAACATCTTGTTCCTGGTGGCAGCGCCTTCACCAGACTCAAGGCTTCATCATGCTCAGGCAATGAAAAGTTACCTCCCTGACAAGCTCCCACCTCCATAGCCAATGCCATGGCTGCCTTCTTCTTTGTGCACACCAGGTATTCCTAAAGGTGCATCAAATCAGTTAATCAATTCTCAGATTATGTTTAGCCCGGATTAATTAGTGGCCAGGTTAAGATCGTAACCATGTTGAGTTCTATCAGTTTCTAGTTTGCAAAGGTACAAAACTGAACCTCATACTCGCACAATTCCGTTTCTAAATTTTCATGAAAACTTGCCATGGCTCTTAGTTCACCAAGAATATCTGAAGGCCATTATCAAGCTTTCGCAGACACTTTTCGACATATCTAGTTAATCAGATCCAAACAACAAAACGCCATATCTAATGTCAGTTCTTAAATGACAATGTAACAAAAAGGAAGGCAGAAAAATGGAAGGGGTATTTGTGACACCCGATTCCGAAAATGAAACAAGTGAACGCATATGTGTGCCCAGGATGTTCATCACACATACTCGACAACTTCACAATTGATATTCAGAATTTAACCACGTCACAATAAGTAAATAGGTTTCTTATTACAATAACTCAATGGTTCTCGAATTACAAATCTCTAATTATTGCAGCGGAAATAACTAGGTAGCACGACTCCACTCCACAAGCAATTGACAATAGCATGCAACCTAGTACTCTGCATGATCCTCGTGGTACTCCAAAGCATCTCTTGTAACTGTTTTAGTGTGGGAATAGCAAGGGTGAGTACATGTCATACTCAGCAAGTGTGGGAAAGTATGACATGTAGCTAAAACAAGGATGACAATAAATGGCTAATTGCATAAAAGTACATTTCATAATTGTTGACGGTCCTTAAGTGCCACATTTAGACCGTCAATTCACCTCATAATATGTACAAAAGAGAAATACAACATAGTGGTAAGGTTAAAAACTAACCAATTCCACAAGTGTTGGTTTTTATTTGTATGCAGGTAAATTTATACCCAAAATACCAAGACATGCAAGGAGTAATACATAAAATTGGATTTTGACAAATCAAGTGACGCCATGTGTCATCACAAGGATCAAATGGCCCAACTACAGAAGTATATGACCAACTGTGTAGCACCCACCTGTTAGAGACCTGGAGAAAGCAAAGCACGGCTCCAACGGAGCTATGACCAGGTCAGCTAACCTCCCTGGTCGGCCGACTAGGAAATGGTGCCAAACTCGGTCAAATGACACGTGTTGGCTCCTCCCGACTTGAAGAAGTCAGTGATGACTAATTCGCTCGCATTTTGTTGCTGGAACCGACCCTTCTCTCCCCTATAAATAGAACCCCACACCTCACATCACACACACACACATCAAAAGTTGAGAATAGAATACCACTCCTAAGGTTTAGAGTAGTCCTAGAGGCTGCCAAGTAGAAGGAGAGTGTGGTGAAGAGTCTAGGAGTAGGAGGCTTGGGCTTGTCAAGTCCCTCTTATACAAGGGCTTCATGCAGAAAGAAATACATGTTGTAAAGAAACTTGTACTCTTTTAGGGTCTATCTAAATTTCAAGTGCCTGAAATTTAAAAAAAATTCAGGTGCCTGTAATTACCAACATTAACTACTAATCTTTGTATCTAAAAATTAATCCTTAATTTTATAAGTCAATAAGTCAAAAAAATTTATTTGATTATTTTACAATTAATTTAACAGAAAAAAAATACGGATTAACAATTAAAAAACACACAAAACAAAAGAACTAACCTCAGATCCGGTGGCGGAGCCGTCACAGGCTGTTGCGCTACTAGCCATGCCGCTGTCATCGCCTCGAACTCCATGCGCAGCCGCGGAGAGCTCTATGAGCTGCTGGTGCGCCGAGGGCAACCCCTCCGAGCTTCAGATCCGCACGCCGCCATGATGGGCAATTGGGCATCGGCAATCGCACGTCGGGCATTGGCGCCATCGTGCCGGGCACCAGCCTCCCCCACCCCGCCGCCATGCACCAGCAGCAGGCATCACTCTGACTGTGGGATCAGGACCGAGGTCGGGTTGGGAAGAGAAAAGAGAAGGGAGGAAGAAATATAGTTGTTGGCATCAATCTCAAAGCAAATTCAAAGGTCTGAAAAACTTAGATTTCTAACACGTGACAAACAGTATTATTGTTTCTTTTATCCTCACTTTTTTCAAACAGTCAAACGAACTAACCTAGAGCATGGTGTGCTACGGACTGAAATCAGGTGCAGTAACAGTCACTGACATATGGGCCCAGATAGGCATGGGGCCCACATGTCAGTGACTGTTACTATCCCTACAGTACTGCAGGGATATGCGTCCGTGTGCTACTGCTAAACATCTTGGCCCGTATGTATTACAGTGATTCTGTCGGTACCCTAAAAACCATACACCCCCTGAGGTTACAAAGATCTCAAGGGAAGGACATCTACTCAAATTGAAGACCCTCGGGGGCCCACTCGCCAGACGTGACCGGACCCGCTTCTCCAACATGGTTAACCTCTAGGTTGTCACGTGTACTGTCAGACCAGAGTTATTACCCGCAAGGGTGAAGCTCCGGGCTAGGTACTGAAACGGCACCTCCGGAGGTAACCCCTGACCGAGAGAAGCTCCGGACCTGACACGTGCCAGGCCGCCCCGGAGCTTCCCGCTTCCCACGAGCAAGCTCCGGAGCTGCCACGTGTCCATACGTCAGAGCTGGCCGCTTCAAACCCCCGGGAGACGTTGTAACGGCTCCGGATCTCCAAAGGACAGCCGCAGACTTCAAGACCCGATTAATTATCATTAATTCCACGTTAATGATATTTAATCGGATGATCTTAACACCTGTAACGGCACTGTCGGAGCCGTTACAGGGTTATTAACAACAATTAATCCCGTGTATCAATACCAATAACCGCCAGGGCCACATGTCGGGCCAGGCTGACTTGTAACGGTTTGTCCTTATACTATAAAAGGACAAACCGACGATACACGAGAGAGAGAACTCTCGAACACTCGGAAGCTCACAAGTTAATACAACACACACACACCCGTGGAGTAGGGTATTACGCTCAGGCGGCCCGAACCACGTAAACCACTGTGTCACTCGTGCCCAATCGCATTTCACCTACTTGAGTCTCCGCGCGCCCAAACCGAACCACAAACTCCTTCCACACTTTCGTAGTGTCAGGGGATCTGCCGACTCCAACAGTCGACAGTTGGCGCGCCAGGTAGGGGGCGCCTGAGATCTTCAAGAATGGTGAATTCTGCGGCAGGATCATCCAACGGGCAACCTGCTGCTCAGGCTGTCGGAGGCAATCCCTCCAACATGCAGCCACCGGCAGGAGCCTCAGTTCCAGCGGGAGTCACACTCCCACCACCACCATCTTCCCCGGCAAGACATGCCGGACGACATGATGGTGCACCGGCGTCACATTCTGCGCCGGCAAGTCATGACAACCCAGAACACGCGCTCCATGCAGCGCGTGCTCTCCTCCAGCGACCACCACCTCCGGATGCATCTCAAGGTACCATGGAGCAATGGAGAGCTGATGTTGAGCATTTGGTCGCAGCAGCGGCCGAACGCCTCAACAACCAGGGTCCACCTCCTTCAGGGCGGGCCCCGTCGCAGCGACGAACGTTGTCTGGAAGACTTGGTCCACATGTCTCCAACAACCGGAGAAGAGCTGCGTCACAGCAAGCGACGTCGTTGCCCTCCGGGGCACGACGTGCCCATACTGCATCTCGGCTTTCGACACACGACCTCCGGGCGGAGCTTGATCGCCGATACCGCCAACAGGATGGCCGTGTCCACATCGAGCGAGCTCGAGAAAGACGAGATGCTCAAGACCTTTCTACTCTGGAAGGAGTAGGAGGAGGCTGTTCCGCCCTAGCCATGCACCTGCGCATGGTTAGATGGCCACAGAAGTTCCGGCCACACTTGCCGGAAAAATTCGACGGGACTGTCAATCCCGTAGAATTTCTACAGATATACTCCACTGCGATCCTAGCAGCTGGAGGAAACGAGGCCGTAATTGCCAATTACTTTCCAGTGGCCTTAACTGGGACCGCCAGGTCCTGGTTTATGAGCCTTCCACCCAACTCTATCGACAGTTGGGAGGAGCTGTGCCGTCAGTTCACCGCCAATTTCGGGAGTTCATACACCCGTCCGGGCACTGAACTGGACCTTTTTGCGGTCGTGCAAAAAGGAGGAGAATCTTTGCGGTCATTCATCCAGAGATTCTCTCAGGTACGTAACACAATCCCTTCTATCTCAAGCGCTTCTGTCATTGTGGCATTCAGACAGGGTGTACGAGACAAGAAGATGTTGGAGAAGCTGGCGATCAAAGAGATCACCAGCGTCACGGAGCTTTTCAGCCTGGCTGACAAATGTGCCAGAGCTGCGGAGGGCCGTGAAATGCACTCCAAACCAGCCTTGGAGGATCATAAAAAATCCTCCAAAGAAGAAGCCGCTACCTCCGGGAGTGGCAAGAAG
Source organism: Tuctoria greenei (assembly GCA_036927565.1). Classification (NCBI taxonomy): domain Eukaryota; kingdom Viridiplantae; phylum Streptophyta; class Magnoliopsida; order Poales; family Poaceae; genus Tuctoria; species Tuctoria greenei. Next base: position 126,772,476 of record JAYESD010000006.1, read on the forward strand.
AAAAAGAAGACCAACGGCAAGAAGAAGCCGTCGGCCGGCACATCTAACGTTGCAGCTACCGCAACTCCTGGTGGCCGGGGGCCACGCCCCGAGAAGCGACCTCGACCGTCTTCTGAAGACGGTGGCAAACCCAAGATGTGGTGCCCCATCCACAAAACGGGCAGCCACAGGTTGGAAGACTGCCGGGAGGTCCAAAACCTTGCCGAGCGCTACCACAAGCGCCGGGAAGGGTCTCCCTTCCGACAGAGGGAGGGAAAACAAAAGGTCGATGAAGCTCCGGCTGAAGAGGAGTTAGGGTTTCAGGACCCCAAAAAGGTCTTGAAAGCCGTCTACACCTCCGTCGACGATGATTCCGACGTCTCCGACAACGAGCATCGAAAAACCATGAACACCATCTTTGGTGGATCATGGGACATCACCTCTCGTCGTGTCATCAAGACTATGCGACGGGATATGGCTGCTGTAGCTCCTACAGCTAGACCGGAGCCACATCGAAAGTGGATGGACACACCCATCACTTTTGATGCTTCGGACTGTCCTCAAAGCATGGTCGGAGCTGGCCAGCTACCCTTGATGGTATCTCCCACCATCAACAACATCCAGCTCCATCATGTCCTGGTAGATGGAGGTTCAGGGCTTAATCTCATCAGCTTCGAAGCTTTCACTAAGCTTCAGCTTCGACCTTCGGACCTCCAGCCTTCTCGACCTTTCTCCGGAGTAGGTCCGGGGGCAATAACCCCACTCGGAGCTATTACTCTCCCTGTTACCTTCGGGACCCGGGAGAAGTATCGCACCGAGAAGTTGATCTTCGACGTCGCTCAGATCAACTTACCATTCAACGCCATTTTGGGTAGACCTGCCTTGTACAAATTCATGGCAGCTGCTCATTATGGATACCTGGTGTTGAAGATGCCAACACCAGTAGGCGTTCTCCGGATCCGTGGAGATCGCACTGCCGGAGTAACTGCTCTGGAGGAACTTCACGCGCTCACCACAGCGCAAGAGGAGGACTCCAGACAGAAGCAAGCTCCACAACCTCCGAACATTCGTCAACGAGGCTCGACCTCTGCACCCCGTGTGCAGCCAAGCGGCGACACCGACATTCCCGTCAAAGTCGTCCAAATTGGTTCCGATGTCACCCAAACTACCCGCATATCGGGTGGCTTGAACGACAAATAGGAACTCGCGCTCATCACTTTCCTCCGGGCTAACGTTGACGTGTTTGCTTGGCAACCGTCACAAATGCCTGGGATCCCCAGGGAAGTGATTGAGCACAATCTGAAGATTTACCCCGACGCTCGGCCTGTGCACCAGAAACCTCGGAAGCAATCTGTAGAGCGACAGAACTTCATCCGACAAGAAGTGAAGAAGTTGCTCGAAGCCGGATTCATCCGAGAAGTCTACCATCCAAAATGGCTGGCAAACCCAGTCGTTGTGCCTAAAGCCGGCGGGAAACTTCGGATGTGCATCGACTACACCACACTGAATAAGGCATGTCCAAAAGATCCATTCCCACTACCTAGAATAGACCAGATAGTGGATTCCACCTCCGGGTGTGAGTTACTGTGTTTTCTAGACGCATATTCAGGATATCATCAAATCCGGATGTCTAGGGAAGATGAAGAACATACTTCATTCATCACAGTGGATGGATTGTATTGTTACACAGCCATGCCTTTTGGTCTCAAGAATGCAGCTTCAACTTTTGTACGAGCAATGTACAAAACTTTCGAAGAACTCATCAGAGACATAGTGGAAGTGTACGTTGATGACATCGTGGTCAAAGTCAAGGACAAGGAGTCCCTCTTGGACACCTTGCAGGCTGTCTTCGACAAGCTGCGGGCCACCCGCACGAAGCTAAACCCAGATAAATGCGTATTTCGGGTTAGTTCCGGAAAGCTTCTTGGTTTCTTGGTAAGTCACCGGGGCATAGAGGCTAATCCGACGAAGATAAAAGCCATTGAAGACATGCGGCCACCAACCCGCATCAAAGACGTCCAAAAATTAACTGGATGTCTAGCAGCCCTCAGCCAGTTCATTTCAAGACTGGCGGAAAGTGCACTTCCCTTCTTCAAGTTACTAAGGAAGTCCGGACCATTCCAATGGTCTGAAGAAGCAGAGAAGGCATTCCAGGAGCTGAAACAGTTCCTCACCACCCTACCAGTCTTGGTAGCTCCGAACCCTGGTGAGCCTTTACTGCTTTACATTTCAGCAGCTGACGAAGTCGTCAGTATGGTTCTGGTTGCGGAGAGACCGGAACTACCCAATACTCAGGAATCCAGATCCCTTCGGGAGGATTCGGAGGTTCCTGAAAGCGGGTCTGGGTCCCAGCTCCCAGACTTGAACCCACAAGAAGCCACTTCAGAGGACCCGGATCCTTCCGATAGGATCCAGGTCATTCCTGAAGAAGCTCCGGGTTCCTCCACCCAGAACCCGGAGGTCTCTGAAGATAGTCTGGACCCCTCCGACAGGGTCCGGATCAATGGAGAGGAAGCTCCAGACCCCTCCGGGAGGGTCCGGACCATTCAACGCCCAATATACTTCATCAGTGAAGTGTTACATGATGCCAAGACTCGATACCTAGAGGTGCATAAGCTGCTCTACACAGTTCTTATTGCCTCAAGGAAGCTTCGACACTATTTCCAAGCTCACAAAGTCTCGGTGGTAACCTCATATCCACTTCGAGCGATCCTGCATAATCCCAATTCAACTGGGAATATAGCAAAGTGGGCAGCGGAACTGGCTGAATTCGACCTCGAATTCATTCCAAGACAAGCAATCAAGAGTCAAGCGTTGGCAGATTTCGCGGCAGAATGGACTCCCTCTCCATTAAACCCTGGGGGCCCCAGCGAGCAGAAGACGGAACCACAAGTTCCGGCCTTCACTAAGCCTCACTGGACCCTTTACTTCGACGGCTCCATGCAGAAGCAGGGAGCCGGAGCTGGAATCCTTCTCCTCGCACCAACCGGGGAGAAGGTGAAATACATGGTGCACCTTGACTTCAAGGCAACCAACAACATGGCGGAGTACGAAGCACTCATATATGGATTAAAGGTGGCACTATCATATGGTGTCAAGCAGTTGCTGGTCAAAGGAGATTCACAACTTGTCATCAAACAGGTGAAGGGTGAATGCTCCTGCAATAATCTCCAGCTGGCTGCTTACCTCCTTGAAGTCCAGAGGCTTCAGAAGGACTTCGAAGTCCTAGACCTTCACCATGTTCAGCGTGCTCACAACGCTGAAGCTGACGAACTCTCGACCAAGGCGTCAACCGGAGCTCCGGCTCCAGACGGAACCTTTGTCCGGAGGTTGTCAAAACCCACAGTTCAGCCTGCCGAACTGAACGAAGGGGGCGAGATCAGCATCCCGAAGCTGACGGTCCCGATGGCCCTGTTACCATGGCAGCCATCAAGGGTCGTAGGTGCTGCCGGAAGCTCCGAGCAACCCAGCACGCAAGACTCAAATGCTCAAGATAGTTCCGATGCATGGATCTCGGAGATCCGGAACTACTTGAAAGACAGCATCCTTCCTGACGATGATGTATCCGCTGACCGGGTAGTCAGATTGGCTAAAAGATACACGTTGGTAGAAGGGGATCTCTACCGGCGCGGTGCCAACGACATCCTAATGCGGTGCATCACAAGGGAAGAAGGCTGCGAGCTCCTCGCAGAAATCCATGGAGGTGAGTGTGGGAACCACGCGTCTTCCCGCACGCTGGTCGGAAAAGCCTTTCGGCACGGTTTCTACTGGCCTACAGCACTCCAGGATGCTACTGAGCTAGTGAAGAAATGCAAAGCATGCCAATTTCATGCAAAGCAAATTCATACACCTGCTCAGCCCTTACAAATGATACCTCCTACATGGCCTTTCGCTGTGTGGGGGATGGACATCTTGGGACCCTTCCCAAGAGCCGTCGGAGGTTACAAGTTCCTATACGTCGCCATTGACAAGTTCACCAAGTGGCCGGAAGCTACTCCTGTTGTGACGATCAACAAACAATCTGCAATCAATTTTTTACAATCTATCGTGAGCAGATTCGGAGTCCCAAATAAGATCATCACTGATAATGGGACTCAGTTCACAAGCTCCGCATTTCAAGGATATTGCGAAGACCTCGGCATACAAGTTTGCTACGCTTCCGTAGCTCATCCTGCCAGCAATGGACAAGCCGAGAGAGCAAACGCAGAGATCCTTAAAGGGCTCAAAACGCGCACTTATGAGCGTTTGAAAAAGCACGGAGCTAATTGGATCGAAGAGCTTCCGCCCACTCTATGGGCTAACAGGACTTCTCCAAGTCGGGCAACCGGAGAAACACCCTTCTTCCTGGTGTACGGAGCTGAAGCGATCCTTCCTCCGGAAATCACCTTGGGTTCCCTCCGAGTCCGGACCTTCGACGAAGCCGCGCAGGACCAGCTCCGGCGTGAAGACCTAGACCTCCTCGAGGAGGGAAGGTGCCAAGCAGCTGTTCGGAATGCCCGATACCGCCAAGCTCTACGGCGCTAACATCAGCGGCATGTACACAACCGACAGCTCGAGGAAGGCGATCTGGTGCTACGGAGAATACTATCCAGAGAAGGGCAAAACAAACTCTCCCCCGGCTGGGAAGGACCCTTCCGAGTGATCAAAGTATCCCGTCCCGGAAGCGTTCGCTTGGCTACCGAGGATGGGACACCTCTCCCAAATCCTTGGAACATTGAGCACCTCCGTAAGTTCTACACTTAATTCCACGGAGGTGAGTCTTAAGTAACTTGAAGTGTATGTTATAGAGTCATTGTACAGAGTCGGGTAGTTCCTCCGGGAGAGCAGCCGGACCTTTCCCGAAAGGTTTGGAAAGCTCATGCAACACTTGATACAGTCTCCGGACTAGAAGTGTGGCTAACTACCCTGGGTCAAACGAGAAACCAAACACACTTAGCCTGGTTCCGTACCCTAAGAGTGTACTTGTTTCCCCTGTACCCCGGACCTATAATGAAAGACATCTTCATGTGAAATAGACTCCACGTGCATTTATTTTTGCATAAGGCTCGACATTTTTATTTTTCTCTTTCTTGTCTATAACAGAAACGTGCAATTCTTAAGAAGTCCTAGTTTAACCGGTTTATGTATGATTTGAGTTGAATTGTCGGATTTTTTAGATTTAAATATCATCTATGGCCAACTCGCCTGAAAGCCGCCAAGCCATTCTAGGGCCGGAGTGCGCTATCGACTTAGCCTGGTCAAGCACCCTAAGTACGCCACTCTACCTACATCCCGGCAGGCCAAAGTAAGGTGGGTCCATGGACAATTGGATCTAAAAGAAAAGACAATTCATCCAATTATACTAAAAATCGTGTTCAACTTGAAATTCTCTTGAGAACCGTAAGCCACGACGAAGTTATAGATAAGGAACGAATTTTACTGTTTTTCTTGGCTTAAGTGTGCAGGAAAAATGAACCCAAAGTTGAGGGAGAAAAACCGGAGCTAACCAAGCTCCGATTCCCACCGGCGTTAACTTAAAGATGGTGAGAAGACTCTATCACTAGAGTCTGTTGCCAGCAAGCCAGGCGTGGCAAGGGTCATTGCCGGAGCTACTAAGCTCCGACACCTTGAAGTATTAACTATCGACACTCAACGTGTTGGTAGAGGCTATTGCCGGAGCTACTAAGCTCCGACGATGGACAGTGCCAGAGCTTCTAAGCTCCGACGACTTCAAGGGACCTTCACTATCGAAAACTTCGGACCTAAACCATACGAGTTCGAAGCAAATTTGTCTTCAACAAAACTCAACATCCTTTTGGTACATGTCCACAATCAAATTGTGCACATCTACCAGGGGGCCAAGTGAAGACAAAGATGTTGAAGACAAAAAATGAAATTCACGAAAAAATTGGGGATTTCATTTCATCAGAAGACCGGAGATTACATCTGGAGACAAGGGATTACAAAATTGAGGAAGAAGAGAAGATACAAGTAAAGGCTAAGAGAGATGGTCCTAGACCCTATGGAAGAACTCAGCGACCTTCTGAGCGACCTCCGACACGCTGGCTCGGGTAGCTTCGCCTTCTCCTTCGACGGGGCCTTCAAGCACCGGGTCCAGAGGGAATTGAGGGTTCCGGCTAGTATAGCACGTCAACACATACTCTGTGACGTTCCTAGCCAGGGATTGCCCCTCGACCTCCAGCTGGTCCGCGATGACGTCGCCCACCTTGGAGAGCTTGCTGCCCGCAGCGCTCAACGCCTGCAACGCAAGGTCCGGCTCCGGCTCCGGATCATCCGGGAGCACGGGGCTGAAACCCATCGGCGCTAGCGCATCATCGGCCTTGCTCAGGAACTCCCAAATTTGCAGGGAGTCCGTCTTCCTCAGGCCCTTCATCTCTTCCAAGGACCTCCGGGCCGCCGCCAGCTCCGAATTCTCGCGGGAGAGGCGCTCAACTTCTTTGGCGTTTTGCTGAATCTTCGCAGCAACCCGCTTCTCAAGTCTTCCGAGCTCCTCTTCCCGGAGGTGGATCTTGTTCCGGCGGTCGACCAGGTCTTTCTCCCTAGCCTCTATTTTCTTCTCCCGGGCGACAAGGGCACACTCGTACTCGTAGAGTTCCTGCCCCCGCACCCAGGTTTTCTCCTCTTCCTCGAGGCAGCACTCTTCCAATTTTTTATTGCGCTCCTCGATACCCTTGTCCGCCAGAGCTGTTTTCTCGGCGAGCTCTTCTTCACGTCGCAAGACGTCATCCCGTAGCTCCAGGAGTTTTTGCTCCTCATCCTCGAGCCGCTTTTCCCTTCCCTCAAGTGCCTCTCGGCGCTTGATGAGTGCGGTGCTGATGGCTTCGAGTTGATCAAACCGAGCGTTGGCCGCATCGTTAGCAGCCTTGGCTTGGTCATGGTACTCCCGGGATTGGGCGTCGAGGTTGTGAGTCATGCTCTCCCTCTCGTCCAGCATCTCACCCCAGAGCTCCAGGCGGACCTTCTCCCGCCTGATCCATTCCTTGTCCTCGGCAATCCTCGACTGCGCCAGCTTGGTCTCGAATTGGAGTCGATTACGCCACCTCCTAAGGGTTTGGCGCTCCTCTTCAAGAGCCTTGCTGTCGTGGAAGAAGGCTAGTTGGACTTGGCGTAGACTGGAGCAAGCGTTGTCGATGGACATCGACAGCGAGATGGGCTCCGGACCTTCTGGGGTCTCCTCCGCTGGTTCCAGCGGGTCTTCACTAGCAAAAATTGGGTCCCACTCCACAAGAGTGGAACCCCGGGCTTCCAAGGCACTAGGGCACTCCTCCGGGATGGCCTCAGTCGCCACCGAAGAAGGTCCTGCCACCAAGTCTTCATTCGCCCCTTCAGGCTGGGGGCTGGCGACTTCATTCAGGCACTCTGGCTCCGCCACGGGTACCATCGACGTCGTCGCCTCCAAAGGCTCCGGCCGGGACACTTCTTCTGAGGGAGGCTCAAGCTCCCTCGCCTCTTCGACCACCGGCTCTGCGGCCGGTGCTCCAGCCATCACCGGCTCTACAGCCGGCGCTCCAATAATTACCGGCTCTGCGACCGGAGCTTCGGAAGTAACCGGCTCAATTGCCGGAACCACTTCAACTTCCGGCTCGCATGCCGGGGCTTCAGCTACCTCCGGCTCGACCGCCGGGGCTTCAGCACTTTCCGGCTCTGAAGCCGGGACCGCTACTTCCTCCGGCTCGACAGCCGGAGCATCTACTTCTGCAGCACAGGAGCCCGGAGCTTCAACCTCCGGAGCGGGTGCCGCTGGCGCATCTTCAATCCCGTGGTCCGGCGCTACCACGGGAACTTCTGGAGACGAGTCGAGGTCCATGACCACGACAGCCGGCGCCGGAGCTGTCGCAGCCTCCGCCTGGGGCGGCACCGGGGCTGGAGCAGAAACCCTCGCAACCTCAGACACTGTGGCTGAGGGCGGAGCTTCACTCCCCTTCTTGGGAACGCTGTAGATGAAGAATGAAGAAATTGAGCAAACAGATGCTATAATTAAAAGTTAATTGAGGTAAGCAAGAAAAATTACCTTGGGAGGCTCACGCACCAGCTTGCGCGGAACCTCTTTCCCGGACGTTCCGGGCTGGCCACGGTCGGTGTAGGAGCTCCGGGAGGACTCCCAGGACTTGCCGTAGCCGCGGGCGTTTCCCGGGTCGGAGCTCTCCTTGATCGGGAGGAACTCCTAGACCTGGAGGCCCTCACCGCTTCTCGAACCGGAGTCGCCTGTCCGGAGCTGGCACCTCCGGAGGGACCCATCACGGGGACAGCCGCACTCCGGGAGGATCCCACCGCCGGAACAGTAGCGCTCCGAAAAGACCCCACCACGGGGACAGACGCTACAGCGGCGGAGGATCTTCCTTCCTGAGGACGGGGAACTGGCGGGGAAGTAGCAAGCCCGACGGACCTTCCGTCAGCATGTCGCAGCTTCCTCTTCCGGCTCTCCGGCTCCTCCGCCAGCTCCTTGCCCTTACCGGTGACCTCAGCTCTTGGCTGAGAGACAGGGGCGGAGCCGCCTTCCGACAACCCGGGGATCGTCAGCCGAACGGTCGATCTTCTCTCGACGATGCCAAGGTCGTCAAGCGCGGGCATCTTCCGCCGGAGCTCCCTGCTGAACTCAACTTCCACGTTCAGGGGGAGGAAAGCTGGCGGCGGAGTCAAGTACTCTCCGTCAACATCAATGCCGTGCTGGAATTTCTTGAGGTGAAACTCCAAGGACTTCCCCACCATGCTGGACTTCAACCCGGTCTCGACCCGGTCCTCGTCCATCACGCTGTTGAGGGCCCAGGCGGGCTTCTCCCTCCTCTTCAGCGGTGCCCACCTGTTGGACAGGAAGTTGCAGAACACCGCCTGGGGAGTCAGTCCTCCCTGCACACATTGGCGGATCCTGGACAGGATGGGGTCGAAAGCTGCCGCCAGCACCGGAACTTCGCTCCACACCGACGTGTCAATGCCGGGCAGACCGTCTGGCAGCTCCAACCGCTCGTGCTCCTCCACCCGGACGACTACCCAATCTTTCTTCCAGTCATCCCACTTCCCGGAAGGGAACGACCGGAGGTACTTGAACGGGCACTTCTTGCGCTTCACAAAGTAGTAGAAGCCAAGGTACTCGTCACTTCGGCCGGTGGTTTGGACGGTGAAGAAGGTGCGGAAGAGCTCGATGCAGGGAGGGATGCCCACCCACATCTCGCAGAAGTGGACAAAGATGGACACAAGGAGAAGGGAGTGAGGGCCAAGGTGGTATAGCTGCAGACCATAGAAGTCCAGCAGCATCAAGAAGAAGGAAGAAAACGGTGGGATCAGCCCCACCATGGCGTACGATGAAAAGTACACCATTTCGCCGGAGTGCTCCTTTTTAAAGGGAAGCTCTCCTCCGGCACGAACCGAACGGTTGAAGAAGTCCGACGACCACCCCATGAGGGCTCGGACCTTCTTCAGATCGCTCTCCGTCTTCAAACGACTCTCACGCAGACCCAACTCCATCGCAGCACAGCTAGGCAAGGGAAGAGGAGCAAAGCACGAGTTGGGAGTTTGAGCGCAAGAACAGATGGAAAGCGTAAAGAACTCCCGACGGTGCGCTTTCCTTCTTAAGTAAGCCCTCGCAACGCTTGGATGGAAACTGCAGGGGAGTCAAGGATACTACTCAAGAATTCAACCCAGCCGATGACAAGAGGGCCCGGGACCACCCTGACGATCAAGTCGAGGTTCTTACCCAGGCGAACAGTTGTCATCACGAGGCGGGAAACCCAAAGGCGGCGGACTGACAAGGCGCGCGGAACCGATACGGTTTTCGTATCGGGAACCGGCTACCTTCAATTGCGAGAGATCCACACGTCAAGGATCTTATCTGCCGCCTGAGGTGCACCACGCGTCGGGACTTAACCGGAAAGCCCCGCCAAAGGCACCTCCGAAGACCCTTAAAGACCCAGTTCAAGAGTCGCAAGTATGAACCCACCTCCGGCGGAATGACTTCATCCCGTTGGCCTTCCCCGGAGGTAGGTCCAGGGGGCCACTGTCGGTACCCTAAAAACCATACACCCCCTGAGGTTACAAAGATCTCAAGGGAAGGACATCTACTCAAATTGAAGACCCTCGGGGGCCCACTCGCCAGACGTGACCGGACCCGCTTCTCCAACATGGTTAACCTCTAGGTTGCCACGTGTACTGTCAGACCAGAGTTATTACCCACAAGGGTGAAGCTCCGGGCTAGGTACTGAAACGGCACCTCCGGAGGTAACCCCTGACCGAGAGAAGCTCCGGACCTGACACGTGCCAGGCCGCCCCGGAGCTTCCCGCTTCCCACGAGCAAGCTCCGGAGCTGCCACGTGTCCATACGTCAGAGCTGGCCGCTTCAAACCCCCGGGAGACGTTGTAACGGCTCCGGATCTCCAAAGGACAGCCGCAGACTTCAAGACCCGATTAATTATCATTAATTCCACGTTAATGATATTTAATCGGATGATCTTAACACCTATAACGGCACTGTCGGAGCCGTTACAGGGTTATTAACAACAATTAATCCCGTGTATCAATACCAATAACCGCCAGGGCCACATGTCGGGCCAGGCTGACTTGTAACGGTTTGTCCTTATACTATAAAAGGACAAACCGACGATACACGAGAGAGAGAACTCTCGAACACTCGGAAGCTCACAAGTTAATACAACACACACACACCCGTGGAGTAGGGTATTACGCTCAGGCGGCCCGAACCACGTAAACCACTGTGTCACTCGTGCCCAATCGTATTTCACCTACTTGAGTCTCCGCGCGCCCAAACCGAACCACAAACTCCTTCCACACTTTCGTAGTGTCAGGGGATCTGCCGACTCCAACAGTCGACAGATTCATAGCTGGATTTTATTTTATCGTAGGGTGCAACATAATGTTGGTTCGTGTAAGAAAATAATGTTCAAGAAAACACTTTTAAATTCCAAAGTCAACATCCAAAAACAAATTTACCTCACGAAGATTACGCAATAACATCTGTGGTCCAGCCTATAAGAGTAACATCCGTTTGGATGGGTGAAACGTTTCTGATTTTGGGTAGAATCACTTGAAACTGATTGGAATAGTAAAAAAACGTTTCAGAGGAGAAACATCCTGAAGCGATTCATTTTTAATTATGAAGGTGAAACACCTTAAGGCACCGTTTGGTACGATTTCAGATTCACACAGAATTAGAAACGTTTCAGTTCCAATGCAAAAACGGTTTCACACTCTGGAATAGAATCACTTTAGAAACTGTTTGGCTAGCATATATGTTTCAGTTTTAGGAGAGATGTGAGAAATGCTAAATTTACCCATTTAACCCTGTCTGGTTTGTGGTTGTTCTTCATTTATGTTTATGATTATGTAATTACGTTGACAATACAAAAAAATAGCCTCCGGTCGTAATGTTAACCCCTAGTGAGAATGTTGTAACATTCCTATAAATTTTTATTTTATTGACGAGTTAAAAAAACGAAGATAAAAATTTTTGGCCACTGATCCGAAACATTCTGAAGTGGTGGCAAATCATCATAATTTTTCTAGAACTTGGACCCAAGTTAGGTTGACCAAAGCGTTCCAAGGTGTGGAATACCTTTTCAGGTGTTTCACCTCTACAGTTCAAAAAAGTGAATCACTTCAGAGTGTTTCTCCTCTGAAACGTTTCTCTTTTGTGTCGTTTGGATCAGTTTCAAGTAGTTCTACCCAGAATCAGAAACGTTTCATCTATCCAAACGGGCCTTAAGTGTTCCCACCTTGGAACATTTCGGTTAGTCGTAACTCGGGTCCAATTGCTAGAAAAATTACAAAAATTTGACACCACTTTGGAACACTTTGGAATCTCCAACCCTCAAGCCACAACTTATTCGCTGAATTTCACTCCAATTTGAATTAGCAATTATTTTTTTTTCTATTTTTGAACTTGTCAATGTGATAATACGAACAAAATAATAATGTACATGTACCAAATAACAGTCAAGTTATGTTAAAACGTTCTCACTAGGGGACAACATTACGATCGGAGTTTATTTTGTACAACGTCATTACATTATCATATATGACAAACAAACATAAATGAAGAGTACCACAAACTAACCAGAGTTAAATGGGTCAATTCAAACTTTCTCTCGACTCTACTGAAACTGAAACTAAAATGTTAACCAATCGGTTTTGAAAATGATTCTATTTCACAGCCTGAAATCATTTCTGCATTAGAACTAAAATGTTTCTGATTCTGTGTGAATCTGGAACCGCACCAAACAAAGCCTAAATTTTTACCATTTAACCTTACATTTCCTTACAAATACTCTAGTCTTATGTGACAAACATATGGATAATGTCATACTCCGTTCAATTTTCTATACATGGCATTACTTTAGATTCGAACCAACATCATATGAAAACATTCGATGCAATTTTTTTCTGTTTTGATGAATGGAATTTCATACGTAATTATGTTTATTTTAAATGGGCCAGTTGGGCTAAGTTTAGGCCTACCATCCCCCACGTAGCCCATACCATCGGCAAACCCTAGACCCACCCGCTCAGAGCATCACGAACGTCCAAGTACAATCCGACGCTTCCAAATCGAGCTATGGCTTACACAAATCACTGCTCCGCCTCCACGCCGTGCGTCTAGAAAACCCTAGCAGCCGCAGCGGCCCACCCCCCTCACGCTCCCTGTCCCCTTCTCCTCCCCTGGCGGCGGCAGGATGGCGGATTCGACGGCAAGGACGGTAAACGATGTGAACCCGCACGACTTCGTCAAGGCGTATTCCGCCCACCTCAAGCGCTCCGGCAAGGTAACGCTGCCTCATTCGCCCTCCCTCGTTCCGCTGACACTACACTTCTAGATCGAGTTAGTGAACTTATTGTGGGCTGGTTGTACCCCAAGCAATTTAACGCTGCTGAGCCTTCGCGAATGCTTCGAATTCGCGTCGCAGATCCTGGTTCGGAGCAAATTTTAGATTTATTGGCTCCTTTGCTCATGCTATTGCTTCGTTATCTTTATAAATGTATATTGCTTTGATCGAAGAACAAAGTAGATTGATTGTCGATGTTTATGATTTGGTATACAATGGTCAGGTTATCAACCATCGGAATGTACCATTTGGTTTGGTGTTGTGGTCCATCAGACTTGTATGACTATATTAATTGTTACGTTTTCTTATAGCGCCGTGATTGGGACTTGAAGATGAGTTCTACTTGTGTTGTTGGTGGACGCGGCTTCCACACACCCGTTTCACGCTCCTGTGCATACTCCCGACTAGCACCAATGGGAGTATGGAAGTCGCATCTGCTGTTAGTGCGTAGTCGGAGAATGCTGGAAAAAGTATTTCTCTGTCTGTGTGACTTTGATTGGGGTAGAGTGGTTGTAATTTTTGAATATATAATGGTGTTGCTATGTTGTTCTGCTTGCTTTAGGTCATCTCTGAAAATTGAGTGCCGTCTGTCGCCAGTCTGGTTTACATATTTTATATGTGCACTTAAATCCGCCAAAACAAGTCTTTGTAAAACTAATTTTCAGTATTAATGTCTTGTACCATTCTTATTGTATCAAGTCAAGTACTTATGTTATTATCTCATTTGAGTATTGAACTAGTCACTATGTTATGGTGCAAGTGTTTATTAATTACCGGTCTCTTATTTTCATTGTGGAATTGATGAATCAGAAAACCAAGCAATAAATTTTCAGCGCAATTTTTATGGGATGAACTATTCATTTAGGGAGTAGAGTTTGTAACATGTTTTTTCTAACCTTTTGTTATGTCTACTGAAGCTTATCTCTTTAGGGAATATAGGAAACATTAATAGCTGTTATTTGTCTTTGTTGCTTCTTAGAATTTCTTATTGAAATGCCTTCTTTTCTTTCAGATGGAGCTCCCTGAGTGGGTTGACATTGTGAAGACTGAACTTTACTGCTAGATCATTGCACTTGAATTTTGATTCATATAGCTATTCTGCAGCCTCAATTGCAAGGAAGATCTACCTGAGACAGGGTATCAGTGTTGGTGGCTTCCAGAAGATCTATGGTGGCCGCCAGAGGAATGGCTCACGCCCACCACACTTCTGCAAGAGCAGTGGTGCCATATCACGCAACATCCTCCAGCAGTTGCAGAAGATGGGCATTGTTGATGTTGATCCCAAGGGGTAATTTATATGCATAATATTCTGGCTTGATGAATTCCCTAGTTGTGGATATGTGCTTATTGTGTTTCTTGTGTTTTTTTGTTGCAGTGGAAGGCTTATCACCTCCCAGGGAAGGCGTGATCTGGACCAAGTGGCCGGACGTGTTGCTGTTACTCCTTGAGCGGCTTTGTGTTCTATGTAACATCCCATGTTTGATAGTTGAGACGGCTACATTTCATTGCAGTTTTTAAATTAGGTGTTGCCCAGCCTGTGGTTTGAGGGAATTTAAAGTTGAAGATGCATCTACTTGTGGTCATGCACTATACTTTCTGGAATGCCTAATGAAATATCACAATCCATTCTAGAGCAAATGAACGAATTGTGTTTCTAAGTTGCTATGATCTCAATTGTGGTTCTTTGTGGAGCAGGTTAATGTCACAGCTAATGACATTGATTGTGGTATTCTGAGTTCCTGTTGGTTAAATACGCGTGTTGGGTTGAGGAATGCTAGCTCTGGGATTGTGTTTAGCTGATGTGTGGTGCCTATCCTTCCTCGATGGACATGAAATATTCTGAAGCCTCACAGTTCGTTTAGGTTTGGCATTGAAAATTAGCGAGTCGGGATTAGACTGGCTGCAGTGGTTTGGTTACTTTAAACGTTCCTCTACTTTAGGAACTTCCTAGCGAGTTGCTATAAACCTTACTCTAAAATAGTCTTAACTGTGTTACTGTAACCTTGGGTAGCGTAAAGGACAGATAATATTGTTTTTTCTACGAAAGCCCCAAACCATTGCTCGGCCGATTATATTTAAGAGAGGTAAAAGTACAATCTGAGCTCAGACCGTGCCTGATCCCAGCTACGTTGAGATTACACCTACACAAATAGCATAAGAAATGCTACAAACTGGAGGATAAGCTTAGGTAGGACCATCCACTGGGAATAGGAGACGCAAATTGGGGGCTCCCGTTGCCATCCATATGGCGACCTCATCACGAATAAAAGAGAATAGCTGCAGCATCTGACGTTCCCGATGTTCGAAGATGCGGGCGTTCCTCTCATGCCATATGGACCAGCAGATTAACATCACTAGGGTGCGACAGCCCCCTGCTCTTCGAGTCTTGGCATTACCGGCGATGCTTTCGAACCAGCACGTGAGTGAGGCGTCTAGGTTCCACCTCACGAGATGCATTGCAGGGATCTGGGCGGATTCCGCCATCTTGGCCCATAGACCACAGGAATAGGGACACTCCCGAAAGAGGTGATGCATTGTCTCCAGACTTCTGCGACACAGAACACAGAAGTATTCGTTAGGCCAGTGTCTGAGTATGAGACGGTTGGCTATCCAGATACGATCCTGCAGGATGAGCCATAAGAAGATTTTGCAGCGGGCAGGCGTCCAGGCTCGCCAAGCCTCCGAGGGGAACCAGGACGAGGTGCTCCCATCAAATTGGATCAAGTAAGCTGATATTGTGGAGAAATCGCCGGTGGATGTACAGGTCTAGGTGATAGCATCCGGAGCTGCGTCCTGCACGTCGGGATTTACTGCCCGCACCATGTGCCATAAGACCACATAGTCAGTTAGCAGGGGGATGTCCAGGTTGTGCAGAATGTCCCGAATCCAGTTGTTCCCGTGCATCGCATTGGCCACTGTTCGGTGCTTACGCCTTCTATGTTGAAACAAGGTCGGGAACAACATAGCCGGCGATTTGCCATGAAGCCAGGGGGATGTCCAGAAACTGGCGGTACGCCCATTGTGAATCTGGACCGTAGTGGCCGCTGAGAAGAGTGCCTCATCAGCCGCGGTTAGCGGCAGGTCAGAGTCCACCCACGGTCTCTGTGGAGAGGTCCAAGCGAACCATAGCCATCGGAGTCGAAGTGCTCTATGAAACCGTTGGGGATCAATGAGTCCGAGGCCCCCAAGTTCCTTAGGTCGACATACTTTCTGCCAGGCGACTTTGCACTTGCCCCCATTTAACTCGCAGTTCCCCGCCCACAAGAACCGTTTGCGGAGTTTGTCAATGTCAGCTAGGAACTTCGAGGGTAAATTTAGGGCGGTCATAGCATAGGTTGTGAGTGAGCTGAGTACTGTCCTTGTGAGTTCAAGACGTCCAGCAAGGGATAGGAGGCGCCCTTGCCAGCCTGCCAGCCGCGCCGCTGCCTTGTCCTTGATTTCTTGGAACTGGTTCAGGCGCAGCCGCCCTAAGGTTATGGCTAGTCCCAAATATGTGATGGGGAACACGCTTCATGGCCCTTCAAAATTTTGCAGCACTGTAGCTAGGTTGATGCTGTCACACCTCACTATGGAAACCGTGCTCTTAGCCTGGTTTAGGAAGAGGCCAGTGGCCTCCCCGAACCGACACATAATGGGCATCGTGATGTCCACATCTTCTTTTGTGGGGTTGAGGAAAACCACCGCATCATCCGTGTACAGGGAGAGTCTTAGTTTTGCAGAGCGGGTAGTGAGGGGTGTGAGGAGTCCCTTCTCCGTAGCTAAGTCGAAGATGTGGTGCACGGTGTCGAAGGCCAGGATGAATAGGTACGGGGATAATGGATCACCTTGGCGAAGTCCTTTCCGGTGGCTGATCCAGGGGCCTGGTACACCATTTAGTTGGATCGCGGAGGATGCTGTTGCTAGAAGCATGGAAATCCAGTTTGTCCATCGCTGTGGGAAACCCCGGTGCTCCATAAGCTCAAGGAGGTTGTCGGTGGTTTTGATCCGGCATATCTCCCGACACTACTAAAGTGTTAGAGGAGTTTGAGGTTCGGTATGGGCGCGCGGAGATTCCAGAAGGTGAGATGTCGAGTGACACAAGGGACACGAATATTTACGTGGTTTGGGCCGCCTGAGCGTAATACCCTACTCCACGGGGTGTGTTGGTGTTGTATTGGATGTATGAGCTCAACGTCAGTTGAGAGTGTAAAGTCAGCGTGTCTCCGGAGAGTGTCCTATGTATCGTCGGCCTGTCCTTTTATAGTACAAGGGCAGACCGTTACAAGTTAGCCTGGCCCAACATGTGGCCCCGGCGGTTACTGATATTGATACACATTCAACAAATTTAATTGCCCTTAATGACCGAGTTATGGGCTTTGACAGCACCGTTACTGGTAATTAAGGTCGTCCGATCGTGTGTCATTAATATAGTATTAATGACACTTGATCGGGTCTTGAAGTCCTTGATTCCCCTTTGAAGATCCGGAGCCGTTGTGGAGTCTTCCGGAGGTTAGAAGCTGAGGATCCGACGGTTGGACACGTAGCAGCGCTGGAGCACACTGTGGGGAATAGATAGGTCCGGTGTTACCCGACACGTGTCAGTTCTGGAGCTTCCCTCGGTCTGGGGTTAGGTCCGGGGGTGCCATTTCGGTACATAGCCTGGAGCTTCCCCCTTGTGGGCGGTAGCTCCGGTTTGATAGTACACGTGGCGACCCTGGGACTAACCATGTTGGAGAAGCGGGTCCGGTTATGTCTGACATGTGGGCCTCCGAAGGTCTTCAAATCAAGTAGATGATTTTCCCTTGAGATCTTTGCAATCCCAAGGAGTATATGGTACCCAGGGTACCGACAGTGGCCCCCTGGGCCCACCTCTTGGGAAGACCCCTTGGGTGAAGTCATTCCGCCAGAGGTGGGTCCATCCTTTGACTTTTGAACTGAGTCTTCAAAGGTCTTCGGATGTGCCGTTGGCGATAGTTTGGAGTTAAATCCTCGTCGCGTGGCATATCCCGTGTGCGGCAAATGAGATCTTTGGCGTGCGGATCTCAAGCAATTGAAGGTCGCCAGTTCCCGATACGAAAATTGTATCGGTTCTGTGCGCCTTGTCAGGCCATCACCTTCAGGCTTCCCGCCTCATGATGACAACCGTTCGCCTGGGTAAGAATCTCGACTTGATCATCGGGGTGGTCCCGGGCCCTCTTGTCATCGGCTGGGTGGAATTTTTGAGTAGTATCTTCGACTTCCTTGCGGTTTCCATCCAAGCATTGCGAGGGCTTACTTAAGGAGGAAAGCGCGCACCGTCTGGAGTTCTTTACGCCTCTCATCTGATCTTGCGCTCAAACTCCCAACTTGTGCTCGCTTTTCCTCTCTTGCCTTGCTGTGCTGCGATGGAGTTGGGTCTCCGCGAGAGTTGTTTGAAGATCGAAGGTGACTTGAAGAAGGTCCGGACCCTCATGGGATGGTCCCCAGACTTCTTCAACCGCCTGGTCCGCGCCGGGGGAGAGCTCCCGTTCGAGAAGGAGCACGCCGGCGAGATGGTGTACTTCTCTTCGTACGTCGTGGTGGGGTTGATCCCACCTTTTTCCTCCTTTTTCTTGATGCTGCTAGACTTTTATGGTCTGCAGCTATACCACCTTGGCCCCCACTCCATTCTTCTTGTGTCTATCTTCGTCCACTTCTGTGAAATGTGGGTGGGCACCCCCCTGCATTGAACTTTTCCGGACCTTCTTCACCGTCCATACCACCGGTAGGAGTACTGAGTACCTTGGCTTCTATTACTTCGTGAAGCACAAGAAGTGTCCATTCAAGTACCTCCGGCCGTTTCCCTCTAGAAAGTGGGATGATTGGAAGAAGGACTGGATAGTCATCCGGGTGGAGGAGCACGAGAAGCTGGAGCTGCCCGAAGGCCTCCCCAACATCGACACTGCAGTCCGGAGTGAAGCTTCGGTGCTGTTGGATGCCTTCAACCCTGCTCTGACCAGGATCCGCCAGTGCGTGGAGGGAGGGTTAACTCCTCAGGCGGTATTTTGCAACTTCCTGGTCAATAGGTGGGCGCCGCTGAAGAGGAGAGAAAAACTCGCTTGGGCCCTCAACAGCGTGATGGACGACGACTGGGTCGAGACCGGACTGAAGTCCAACATGGCGGGGGCAACCTTGGAGTTACATCTCAAAAAGTTCCAGCATGGCATCGACGTTGCGGGAGATGACTTGACCCCGCCATCAGCCTTTCTCCCTCTGAATGTGGAAGTGGAGTTCAGCAGGGAGCTCCGACATACGATACCGGTGCTTGACGACCTTGGTGTCGTCGAGAGAAGATCGACCTCTAGGGTGGTGATCCCTGGGGCTTCCGAAGGTGGTTCCAACCCTGCCCCAAAGCCAAGGATCGAAGTCGTCGGCAAGGGAAAGGAACCGGCGGACGAACCCTTTAGCCGGAAGAGGAAACTGCAGCATGCCGACGGAAGGTCCGTCAGTCCTGCAATCTCTGCATCAGCTCCTTCTCCTCGGAGAGGGAGGTCTTCTACAACTGCAGCGACTGTACCCGCAGCGGCGTCTTCCCGGGGTGCTAGATCCGGGCATGCGACTCCGTCACCAGGGCCAGTTGAGGCCTCTAGGTCCGAAGGTCCTTCCCGATTGAGGAGGACCTCGACTAAGGAAGTGCCCGTGACTGCAACGAGTTCCGGGGGGCCTTCCGGAGCTTCCACGCCGGCGGCGGCTATGGTCAGCCCAGAATGCCCGGGAAAGAGGTTCCGCGCAAGCTGGTGCGGAAGCGTCCCGAGGTAATTTTTAATCTTTACCTAAGACAGTTGTTTTGTTGTAGTAACTATTTTTTAAGTTTCTTCATCCATCATCTGCAGCGTTCCCAAGAAGATGAGTGAGGCTCCACCCTCAGCCACAGCAGCTGAAGCTGTGAGGGCGGAAGCTTCTGCTCCTGTCCTGGTGCCGCCCCAAGTGGTGGCTGAAGCTGCGACATCTCCGGCACTAGCTGTCGTGATCATGGACCTCGACTCATCCCCAGAGACTCCTGTGGTAGCGCCGGACCGCGGGAGAGAAGATGTGCCAGCGGCACCTGCCCCGGAGGTTGAAGCTCTGGGTCCTCGTGCAGAGATGATGGAAGCTCCGGCCGTTGAGCCGGAGGAAGCAGTAATTCCGGCCCAAGAGCCGGAAATTGTCGAAGCCCCGACGGTTGAGCCGGAGGTAATTGATGTCCCGGCGTGCGCGCCGGATGTTGAGGAAGTCCCGGCGGTTGGGCCGGGTACCTCTGAAGCACCGACCGCAGATCCGGTCATTGCTGGAGCTCCGACCGCAGGACCCGTTGATGTTGAAGACCTTCCGGCTCCCGAGGCGGTTGCCGTTGAAGCTCCGGCCGCAGGGCCGGCTCTTGTTGAAGATCTTCCGGCGCCTGAGCTGGTCGTTGCGAAGGCGTCAGAGCTCGAGCCTCCAGTAGAGGAGGTGCCCACGCCGGAGCCAGAAGCATCCCCTGCTCCGGGAGTGACGACGCCTGAGGTACTCGCGGCTGGGCCGGAGTGCCCCGATGAAGTCGCTGGCCCCCTGCCCGAGGGGGTAAATGAAGACCTGGCGGCGGGGCCTTCGGAACCACTTCCGGAGGTCAGAACCTCATCAGCGGGACCTTCCTCGATGGCGACTGAGGCCATCCCGGAGGACGGCCCTAGTGCCATAGAGGCTCAGGGGACCACTCTTGTGGAGTGGGACCCAATTTTTGTAACTGAAAACCCGCTGGAACCAGCGGAGGAGACCCCAAAAGGTCTGGAACCTATCCCGTTGTCATTATCTATTGACAACGCCTACTCCAGTCTGCATTAAGTTCAGCTGGCATTCTTCCACGACAGCAAGGCTCTTGAAGAGGAGCGCCAAACCCTTAGGCGGTGGCGTAACCGGCTCTACTTCGAGACCAAGCTGGCGCAGTCGAGGCTAGCAGATGAAAAAGAATGAATTAAGCAGGAGAAGGTCCGCCTAGAATACTGGGGCAAATTATTGGATGACAGGGAGATCATGACTCGCGCCATCGACGCTTAATCCCGGGCCATTTATGAGCAGACCAAAGCAGTTAATAGTGCGGCTGATGAATGCCAAGAAAGGCTGGAAGCTACTACTCTCATCAAGCGCCGGGAGGCACTTGAGGAGAGGGAGAAGAGGCTCGAAGATGAAGAGCAGAAACTCCTTGAGCTGCGGGATGACGTCCTGAAGAGGGAGGAGGAGCTCACCAAAAAGGTGGCTCTAGCTGACAAGGGCCTCGAGGAGCGCGCCAATAAATTGGAAGAGCGCTGCACTAAGGAGGAGGAGAAGGCCTGGGTGCGGGGGCAGGAACTCTACGAGCAAGAGTGTGCCATCGCTGCCAGGGAGAAGAAAGTGAGGGGCAGGGAGAAGGACCTGGTTGACCGCCGGAACAAGATTTATCTCCGGGAGGAGGAGCTCGGAAAACTCGAGAAGGAGGTTGCTGAAAAGATTCAGCAAATGCCAAAGAGGTCGAGCGCCTCGCTCGCGAGAATTCTGAACTGGCGACGGCCAGAAGATCCTTGGAAGAATTGAAGGGCTTGAGGACTGCAGACTCCCTACAGGTTTGGGAGTTCCTGGGCAAGGCCAACGACGCGCTGACACCGATGGTCTTCAGTCCCGTGCGCCCGAATGATTTGGAGCCGGAGCCGGAGCTGGCGTTGCAGGCGTTGAGCTCGGAAGGTAGCAAACTCTCCAAGGTGGGTGACGTCATCGCGGACCAATTGGAGGTTGAGGGGCAATCCTTGGCGAAGAACGTCGCAGAGTGTGTGCTGACGTGCTACACCAGCCGGAATCCCCAATTCCCTCTGGACCCGGTGCTTGAAGGTCCCATTGAAGGAGAAGGTGAAGCCGCCCGAGCCAACGTGTCGGAGGTTGCTCAGAAGGTCGCCCAGTTCTTTCATAGGGTCTAGGACCATCTCTGTAGCTCTGTAGCTCCCACTTGTATTCTCTCTTTTTCTTCCTCAATTTTGTAATCCCTTGTCTCCAAATGAATGAAATCCCCAAATTTTTGTGAATTTCACTTTTTGTCTTCAACACTTTTGTCTTCACTTGGCCCCCTGGTAGATGTACACAATTTGATTGTGAACATGTACCAAGAGGATATTGTGTTTTGTTGAAGACTCATTTTCTTCAAACTTGTAGAGTGTAGGTCCGAAGTCTTCGATAGTGAAGGCCCCCTGAGGTTGCCGGAGCTTAGAAGCTCTGGCATTGTCTATCGTCGGAGCTTAGTAGCTCCGGCAATAGTCCCTATCAACGCGTAGAGCATCGATAGTTAGTCCTCCGGGGTCTCGGAGCTCAGTAGTTCCGGCAGTGACCTTTACCAACGTGTAGTTTTTTGGTAGCAGACTCCGCTTGCGGGGTCTTCTCACCATCATTTATTTTGCGTTGACGGCTGGCCCCCATAGTTTTATCGGAGCTTGGTTGCTCTGGTAATGCTCGTTTTCAATGTTTAACATCGATCACAAGCCACCTAGGGGGAGTCGAAGCTTTGTTAGCTCCGGCTTTTATCCATCAACGTGGATTCTTTATTTTTCCTGCACACTGAAGCCAAGAAAAATAGTAAAATTCGCTCCTTGCCTATAACTTCGTCGCGTCTTACGATTCCCAAGAAAGTTTTAGGTCAAAAACAATTCTGAATACAACCGAATGCATTGCCTTGTTTCTTCCAGATCCAATTGTACTTGGACCCGCCTTACTTCGGCCTGCCGGGGTGTAGGTAGAGTGGCGTACTTAGGGTGCTTGACCAGGCTAAGTCGATAGCACACTCCGGCCCTAGATTGGCTTGACGACATTTAGGCGAGTGGGCCATGAACAATGTTTGAATCCAAAAGAATTGACAATACAGCTCGAATTGTATATGAACTGGTCGAACTAAAATTTCTTAAGAATTGCACAACTTTGTTATAGACAAGAAAGAGAAAAATAAAAAATGTTGAGCCTGTACAAAATAAATGCACTTGGAGTCTGTTTTACATGAAGATGTCTTTCATTATAGGTCCGGGGTACAGGGGAAACGAGTACACTCTTAGGGTACGAAACCAGGCTAAGCGTGTTTAATTTCTCGTTTGATCTAGGGTAGCTAGCCACACTTTTAGTCCTGAGACTGCGACAAGTGTTGCATGAACTTTGTGGACCTTCCGGGAAAGGTCCGGCTCTTCTCCTAGAGGAATTACCCGACTATGTACAATGATTCTATAACATACACCTCAAGTTACTACAGACTCACCTCTGTGATATTAAGTGTAGAACTTACGGAGGTGCTCAATGTTCCAAGGATTTGGGAGAGGTGTCCCATCCTCAGTTGCCAAGCGAACGCTTCCGGGGCGGGATACTTTAATCACTCGGAAGGGTCCCTCCCAGCTAGGGGAGAGTTTGTTTAACCCTTCTCTGGATTGTATTCTCCGTAGCACCGGATCGCCTTCCTCGAGCTATCGGTTGTGTACATGCCGTTGATGATAGCGCCGAAGGGCTTGGCGGTATCGGGCATTCCGAACAGCTGCTTGGCACCTTCCCTCCTCAAGGAGGTCTAGGTCTTCACGCTGGAGCTGGTCCTGCGTGGCTTCGTTGAAGGTCCGGACCCGGAGTGACCCCAAGGTGATTTCCAGAGGAAGGATTGCTTCAGCTCCATACACCAGGAAGAAGGGTGTCTCTCCCGTTGACCGGTTTGGAGTTGTCCTGTTGGCCCATAAAGTGGGCGAAATCTCTTCAATCCAGTTGGCTCCATGTTTTTTCAAGCGCTCATAGGTGCGCATTTTGAGTCCTTTAAGGATTTCAGCATTTGCTCTCTCAGCTTGGCCATTGCTTGCCGGGTGAGCTACGGAGGCGTAGCAAACTTGAATGCTGAGGTCTTCACAATATCCTTGAAATGCAGAGCTTGTGAATTGGGTCCCATTATCAGTGATGATTTTGTTTGGGACTCCAAATCTGCATACAATGGACTGCAAAAAGTTGATAGCAGATTGCTTGTTGATTTTCACAACTGGAGTTGCTTCCGGCCACTTGGTGAACTTGTCAATGGCAACGTACAAGAACTTGTAACCTCCGACGGCTCTTGGGAAAGGTCCCAAGATGTCCATCCCCCACACAGCAAAGGGCCATGTGGGAGGTATCATTTGTAGGGGCTGAGCCGGTGTGTGAATTTGCTTTGCATGAAATTGACATGCTTCGCATTTCTTCACCAGCTCAGTTGCATCCTGGAGTGCTGTAGGCCAGTAGAAGCCATGTCGAAAGGCTTTACCAACCAGCGTGCGGGAAGACGCGTGGTTCCCACACTCGCCTCCATGGATTTCTGCGAGGAGCTCGCAACCTTCTTCCCTTGTGATGCACCGCATTAGGATGCCATTGGCACCGCGCCGGTAGAGATCCCCTTCTACCAACGTGTATCTTTTAGCCAATCTGACTACCCGGTCAGCAGATACATCATCGTCAGGAAGGATGTTGTCTTTCAAGTAGTTCCGGATCTCCGAGATCCATGCATCGGAACTAACTTGAACATTTGAGTCTTGCGTGCTGGGTTGCTCGGGGCTTCCAGCAGCACCTACGACCCTTGATGGCTGCCATGGTAACAGGGCCATCGGGTCCGTCAGCTTCGGGATGCTGATCTCGCCCCCTTCGCTCAGTTCAACAGGCTGAGCTGTGGGTTTTGACAACCTCCGGACAAAAGTTCTGCCAGGAACAGGAGCTCCGGTTGATGCTTTCATCGAGAGTTCGTCGGCTTCAGCGTTGTGGGCATGCTGGACATGGTGGAGATCTAGGACTTCGAAGTCCTTCTGAAGCCTCTGGACTTCAAGGAGGTAAGCAGCTAGCTGGAGATTGTTGCAGGAGCATTCACCCTTCACTTGCTTAATGATGAGCTGTGAATCTCCCTTGACCAGCAGTTGCTTGACACCATATGACAGTGCCACCCTTAGTCCATAAATGAGTGCTTCATATTCCGCCATGTTGTTGGTCGCCTTGAAGTCAAGGTGTACCATGTATTTTACCTTCTCTCCGGTTGGTGCGAGGAGAAGGATTCCAGCTCCGGCCCCCTGCTTTTGCATGGAGCCGTCGAAGTAGAGGGTCCAGTGAGGCTCGGTGAAGACCGGAGCCTTGTGTTCTGGCTTCTGCTCGCTGGAGCCCCTAGGGTTTGATGGAGAGGGAGTCCATTCCGCCACGAAGTCTGCCAATGCTTGACTCTTGATTGCTTGCCTTGAAATGAATTCGAGATCGAATTCGGCCAATTCCGCTGCCCACTTTGCAATATTCCCAGTTGAGTTGGGATTATGCAAGATTGCTCGAATTGGGTAAGAAGTCACCACTGAGATTTTGTGAGCTTGGAAATAAGGGCGAAGCTTCCTGGACGCAATAAGAGCTGCATAGAGCAGCTTATGCACCTCTAGGTATCGAGTCTTGGCATCATGAAATGCTTCACTAATGAAGTACACTGGGCGCTGGATGGTCCGGACCCTCCCGGAGGGGCCCGGAGCTTCCTCTTCATTGATCCGGATCCTCCCGGAGGGGTCCAGATTTTCTTCGGGGAGTTCCGGGTCCTTGCTGGAGGAACCCGAAGCTTCTTCAGAAGCGACCTGGACCTTCCCGGAGGGGTCTGGGTCTTCTGAAGTAACTTATTGTGGATTCAAGTCTGGGAGCTGGGATCCAGACTCGCTTTCAGGAACCTCTAGACCCTCATAAAGGAGTCTGGACTCCTGAGTATGGGATGGTTCTGGTCTCTCCGCAACCAGGACCATACTGACGACTTCGTCAGTGGCTGAAATGTAAAGCAGCAAAGGCTCACCAGGGTTCGGAGCTACCATAATTGGTAGGGTGGTGAGGAGCTATTTTAGCTCCTGGAACGCCTTTTTTGCTTCTTCAGACCATTGGAATGGTCCGGACTTCCTTAATAACTTGAAGAAGGGGAGTGCCCGTTCCGCCAGTCTTGAAATGAACTGGTTGAGGGCTGCTAGACATCCAGTTAGCTTTTGTACATCTTTGATGCGGGCTGGTGGCCGATGGTCTTCAATGGCTTTGATCTTCGCCGGATTAGCTTCTATGCCCTAGTGACTTAACAGGAAACCAAGAAGTTTTCCGGAGCTAACCCCGAAGACACACTTGTCTGGATTTAGCTTTGTGCGGGTGACCCGCAGCTTGTTGAAGACAGCCTGCAAGGTGTCAAGTAGTGACTCCTTGTTCTTGACCTTGACCACAATGTCGTCGACGTACACTTCCACTATGTCTCTAATGAGTTCTTCAAAGGTTTTGTACATATATCGTACAAAGGTTGAAGCTGCATTCTTGAGACCAAATGGCATGGCTGTATAACAGTACAATCCATCTACTGTGATGAAAGAGGTATGCTCTTCATCTTCCCTAGACATTCTGATTTGATGATACCCAGAATATGCGTCTAGGAAACACAATAATTCACACCCAGAGGTGGAATCCACTATGTGATCTATTCTAGGTAATGGGAATGGATCTTTTGGACGTGCCTTATTTAGTGTTATGTAGTCGATACACATCCGAAGCTTCCCGCTGGCCTTGGGCACAACGACTGGGTTTGCCAGCCATTTTGGATGGAAGACTTCTCGGATGAATCCAGCTTCGAGCAACTTCTTCACTTCTTGTCGAATGAAGTTCTGTCGCTCTACGGATTGCTTCCGAGGCTTCTGATGCACAGGCCGGGCGTCGGGGTAGATCTTCAGATTGTGCTCAATCACTTCCCTGGGGATCCCAGGCATTTGTGATGGTTGCCAGGCAAACACATCGACATTAGCCTGGAGGAAAGCGATGAGCGCGAGTTCCTATTTGTTGTTCAATACCCCCGATATACGGGTGGTCTGAGCGGCATCGAAACCGATTTGGACGACTTTGACGGGAATGTCGGTGTCGCCGCTTGGCTGCACACGAGGTGCAGAAGTCGAGCCTCGCTGACGAATGCTCGGGGGTTTTGGAGCTTGCTCCTGCCTGGAGTCCTCCTCTTGCGCCGTAGTAAGCGCATGGAGTTCTTCCAGAGTAGTTACTCTGGCAGTACGATCTTCGCAGATCCGGAGAACGCCTACTGGTGTTGGCATCTTTAACACCAGGTAACCATAATGAGCAGCTGCCATGAATTTGTACAAGGCAGGCCTACCCAAGATGGCATTGAAGGGTAAGTTGATCTGAGCAACGTCAAAGACCAACTTCTCGATGCGATACTTCTCCCGGGTCCCGAAGGTAACGGGGAGGGTAATAGCTCTGAGTGGGGTAATGGCTCTCGGACCTACTCCGGAGAAAGGTCGGGAGGGGTGGAGATCCGAAGGTCAGAGCTGAAGCTTGGTAAAAGCTTCAAAGCTTATGAGGCTGAGCCCTGAACCTCCATCTACCATGACATGGTGGAGCTGGATGTTATTGATGGTAGGAGATACCATCAAAGGTAGCTGACCTGCTCCAACCATGCTTCGAGGGCAGTCCCAAGCATCAAAAGTGATGGCTGTGTCCATCCACTTCCGATGAGGCTCCGCCCTGGCTGTAGGAGCTACATCAGCCATGTCCCAACGCATAGTCTTGATGACGCAGCGGGAGGTGATGTCCCATGATCCACCAAAAATGGTGTTCATGGTCTTCTGACGCTCGTTGTCAGAGACGTCGGAATCGTCGTCGACGGAGGTGTAGACGACCTTCAGGACCTTTTTGGGATCCTGAAAACCTAACTCCTCTTCAGCCGGAGCTTCGTCAACTTTTTGTTTTCCTTCCCTCTGTCGGAAAGGAGCTTCTTCCCGGCGCTTGTTGTAGCGCTCGGCAAGGTTTTGGACCTCCCGACAGTCTTCCAAACTGTGGCTGTCCGTTTTGTGAATTGGACACCACACCTTGGGTTTGCCACCATCTTCAGAAGACGGTCGAGGTCGCTTCTCGGGGCGTGGCCCCCGGCCACCCGGAGCTACAGCAGCTGCAGCATTGGATGCACCGGCCAACGGCTTCTTCTTGCCGTTGGTCTTTTTCTTCTTCTTGCCACTCCCGGAGGTAGCGGCTTCTCCTTTGGAGGATTTCTTGTGATCCTCCGGAGTTGGTTTGGAGTGCATTTCATGGCCCTCCGCAGCTCTGGCGCATTTGTCAGCCAAGCTGAAGAGTTCCGTGACACTGGTAATCTCCTTGATCGCCAGTTTCTCCAGCATCTTCTTATCCCACACTCCCTGTCTAAATGCCATGATGACAGAGGCGCTAGAGATAGAAGGGATAGTGTTTCGTACCTGAGAGAATCTCTGGATGAATGATCACATGGATTCTCCTCATTTTTGCACAACTGCAAAAAGGTCCAGTTCGGTGCTTGGTCGGGTGTAAGTACTCCCGAAGTTGGCGGTGAACTGCCGGCACAACTCCTCCCAACTGCTGATGGAGTTGGGTGGAAGGCTCATAAACCAGGACCTGGCGGTCCCAGTTAAAGCCACTGGGAAATAATTGGCCATTACGACCTCATTTCCTCCAGCTGCCAATAAGGTGTGGAGTAAATCTGAAGAAATTCGACGGGATTAACGGTCCCGTCGAACTTCTCCGGCAGGTGAGGCTGGAACTTCTGTGGCCACCTGACCATACGCAGATGCATGGCCAGGGCTGAAGAGCCTCCTCCTACTCCTTCAGGAGCAGGAATGTCTTGAGCTTCTCGTCTTTCACGAGCACGCTCAATATGGACTCGGCCGTCTTGTTGGTGATATCGGCGATCAAGCTCCGCCCGGAGGTCATGAGTTGAAAGCCTTGATACCGTGTGAGTGCGTCGTGCCCCGAAGGGCAACGACGTCACCTGCTGTGATGCAACACGTCTCCTGTTGTTGGAAACGTGCAGACCAAGTTTGCCAGACAAGGTCCGTCACTGCGACGGGGCCCGTCCAGAAGGAGGAGGACCCTGGTTGCTGATGCGGTCGGCTGCTGCTGCAACCAAGTGTTCCACATCGGCCCTCCACTGCTCCATTGCATCCCGGGATGCGTTCGGAGGTGGTGGGCGTTGAAGAAGAGCACGTGCTGCATGAAGCGCGTGTTTCGAGTTGTCAAGATTCGCCGACGCAGTGATTGACGCCAGTGCTCCATCGCGTTGTCCAGCTTGATTTGCTGGTGGAGGCGGCGGTGGTGGAAGTGTGACTCCTGCTAGAACCGTGGTTCCTGCTGGTGGCTGTATATTGGAGGGATTACCCCCAACAGCTTGAACAGCGGGATGACCATTGGATGATCCAGCGGTTGAGTTCACCATTATTGAAATCTCGGGCCCCCCTACCTGGCGCGACAACTGTCGGTGGTTTTGATCCGGCAGATCTCCCGACACTACTAAAGTGTTAGAGGAGTTTGAGGTTCGGTATGGGCGCGCGGAGATTCCAGAAGGTGAGATGTCGAGTGACACAAGGGACACAAAGATTTACGTGGTTCGGGCCGCCTGAGCGTAATACCCTACTCCACGGGGTGTGTTGGTGTTGTATTGGATGTATGAGCTCAACGTCAGTTGAGAGTGTAAAGTCAGCGTGTCTCTGGAGAGTGTCCAGAGAGTGTCCTATGTATCGTCGGCCTGTCCTTTTATAGTACAAGGGCAGGCTGTTACAAGTTAGCCTGGCCCGACATGTGGCCCCGGCGGTTACTAATATTGATACACATTCAACACATTTAATTGCCCTTAATGACCGAGTTATGGGCTTTGACAGCACCGTTACTGGTAATTAAGGTTGTCTGATCGTGTGTCATTAATATAGTATTAATGACACTTGATCGGGTCTTGAAGTCCTTGATTCCCCTTTGAAGATCCGGAGCCGTTGTGGAGTCTTCCGGAGGTTAGAGGCTGAATATCCGATGGTTGGACACGTGGTAGCGCCGGAGCACACTGTGGGGAACAGATAGGTCCGGTGTTACCCGACACGTGTCAGTTCCGGAGCTTCCCTCGGTCTGGGGTTAGGTCCGGGGGTGGCATTTCGGTACATAGCCCGGAGCTTCCCCCTTGTGGGCGGTAGCTCCGGTTTGATAGTACATGTGGCGACCCTGGGACTAACCATGTTGGAGAAGCGGGTCCGGTTATGTCTGACATGTGGGCCTCCGAAGGTCTTCAAATCAAGTAGATGACTTTCCCTTGAGATCTTTGCAATCCCAAGGAGTATATGGTACCCAGGGTACCGACAGAGGTACTCCCAAGACACCAAATCAAAAGCTTTGGAGATGTCAAGTTTGAGGAGCAGCGCGGGCTTGCGCAGGCTGTGATGGGTCCTGACAAGGTTGCGAACATATAGAAAATTATCCCGAATGCAACACTTGCGGAGGAAGGCATTCTGTGCTGGTGAGATCAAGTAATCCATATGCTGCGCGAGGCGGAGAGCAAGCACTTTGGACACTAGTTTCGCGAAGGAGTGTACGAGGCTGATGGGGCAGAAATCCGCGACTGTCTCAGAGATACTCTTCTTTGCGAGCAGGGTGATGTGTGCACCGTTGAGCTTGGGCAAGGGTCCAGCTACCTGATTATATATACATTGGAAATCCAAGAGGATATCATCTTTGATAATGCTCCAACATGATCTGTAAAAATCACTTGTGAAGGCGTCGGGGCCAGGCGCCTTTTCTGAAGGCAAGGCAAAAATGACCCCTTTGATCTCCTCTACTGTGAACGGGGCATCAAGGCTATGATCCTGCAGCAGCGGGAGGTGCAGCGCATTCCAATTAATGGTGGCAAGACGCTGCACTTTCATGCCCAGGACCGAGCGAAAGTGCTCCTGGAGTTCGCGCTGCTTCTCATCGTGGCTCCAAACATAGCTCCCAGATGCTGTTTTCAGTCTGGGGATGAAAAGTTTCCGACTTCTCGCATTAGTGCGAACATGGAAGAAACGTGTGCAAGCGTCGCCGGCTTTGAGCCATTGCAAGCATGATGCTTGCCTACGTCGCAGCCTGTCCACTTTCGCCAGACCAAGAAGGCGTCTTTTCAGGTCTTGTTGCAGTGTTAATTCCTCCTCAGATAATAGTCGATGCTCTTGAGCTTCATCCAGCCGAAGGATAACCTCCTATGCCATGTAGATCTGAGTTTTGATGTCCCCGACCAGTGCCCCCTTCCATTTCTGCAAGGTCTTAGCAGTGTTGCGTAGTTTATAGAATAGCACATTCAGGGGTGATTGACCCGGGGTCGGTTGTTGCCAGGCTTGATCTACAATGTTAAGGAATCCGGGGATTCGAGTCCAGTATGATTCGAACTTGAAGTGCTCACGACGCCACGACCTTGACTGTTTGGAAAGGAGGATCGGACAATGGTCAGAAAGGGAGGAGGATAGTGATTGTAGCCCAGTGTCGGAATAGGAGGCATCCCACTCTGAGTTGCAAAACGCTCGATCTAGTCGAACCAGGGTCGAATTTTGTCTTTCGTTGCTCCAAGTGAATTGCCAATTAATCAAGGGGAGCTCGAGGAGATGGTTGTTGTCTAGCATCCGGCGAAAGGAGCCCATCAGCCTCCTGTTGATGTTCGAGTTGTTCTTGTCGCGAGCATCGCAGATCATGTTGAAATCCCCTATGCATTGCCATGGGACACCTTGTTGCGGCCTTGCCGTTGAAAGTTCGGCCAGGAAGGTGCTCTTCAGCGCATCATCTGTTGGTCCATAGACAGAAGTGAGCAGAAAGGTTTCTTGCATCCATCGCGGCCGCAACATCACCGATAGGGAATTTGCTCCTGCTGTCACCGGGCCGGCCTCCACCACAGCCTCGTCCCAGGCTATAAGCACCCCCCTCTGGTACCTAGAGCAGGTATATAGTGAAAATTCCGCAGGCGGGGGCTGAGGAATTCCAGTCCGAGGAGAGGAGGTATGTGATGGAGCTTCGTTTCTTGCAGACACAATATCAATGGCCGAGTAGATACGGCCATTTCACGGACGACCTCTCTTCTAGCCGAGGTGTTAAGCCCTCGCACATTCCAACTTAGCAAAGAAAAGGATTCACTCATTATGGGAAACATAGATTGACACCTTGTCCGACCCACCTTGGCCGGAGAAAACAGAAGGCGCCCGCGAGCTGGAATTCCCAGCACGGTGGCGAAACACAGGCCAGCAGCCGATACGCTTCCTGGAACATGACAATGGGAGCAGAATCAGCAGCAACACCCTTGCTGAGACTTGCCCAAGACACGAGGGGTATAGAGGCCATGATAGCGACCCCTATCCACACATACAGACTCACTCTCAACTCACCGTGTTTGAGGGCCAAAACACACACACAATACTTGGGATACATAAGGTGTGGCATGAACTCCAAGGCCCGCCGAGGCGATTAAGCCTGCACCTGAGCAGCCAGCTCAACGGTCGCTAAGGCGGTAGTGGCCTCCATAATCTGAGCAGATTCCAGTCGGGTTGCCTTGCGAATGGGGGCGATGGCTTGCTTCGGCAGTGGCCCCTTGTACAGAGCCTTGTACTTCTTCATAATCTCCACCTCGGATATGTCTCCCCCCCCCCCCCCCCCCCCCCCCCCCCCCCCCCGGGCGAGGTCAAGCTGTTGAATAAGACGATGAGTAGCCCTCATGGCGGTGGGAATGAGGCTTGGGGCTGCAGCCTGTCTAGCACTCCTGCGCGAAGGTTCCACTGATGTCACTCGGGGGCGATGCATAGCCCCCCGCCCACTTGGTGGTCACCAAGGATGGGGGTTGTTGCCGGTGGGAACATGGTCTGCAGAAAGGCCTGTGCAGAACTCACGTGGTTGGGGGCCTGGGCCAGTGAGGAAGTGTCTCCAGATGAGCCTAAAGCATGGTCCGCTTCAGCAGGCAGCCGAGTTGACCCCGGCGGCACCGGTCCACTGCGCTGGGGCTACAGGTCTTCTATGGCACCCGTGACCTCCATGGGATCGACACTGTCCGGTCCCCGAGCAGGTCGGGGCGGTGAGGTTACAGTGGGCAGCTCTTCAGGGGCCCAGCCAAGGGAGCAGGTTTGCAGGCTGGCGAAAGCACCCATGAACTCTTCCATCATCGGGTCAAAGCCAGAAACGTGGGACGCCGGTGGTGTCGGGATGCCCTCGTTACAGAGGCCCACAATAAAATCCAGGAATGGGTCCGGGTGCGGGGCCAGGGGGCGTGGTGGGGTGCCCGAGGTCGGGGATAAGTTCTTCGCAGGTGAAGACGAAGGAGTCGGAAGGACAATGGTCACGGGTGGAGCAGCAAGCCTCTGGTG
Organism: Tuctoria greenei; assembly: GCA_036927565.1. Taxonomy (NCBI): domain Eukaryota; kingdom Viridiplantae; phylum Streptophyta; class Magnoliopsida; order Poales; family Poaceae; genus Tuctoria; species Tuctoria greenei. Next base: position 126,805,390 of record JAYESD010000006.1, read on the forward strand.
GACTGGCGACCTGGACCGACGACGCTCCCATCCCTCATCTTCGCGACGCTGCAGGACACGACAACGACGAGGGGGTGACGAGCGGAAGGGGATACGCCCCCTGTTCTCCATCAAGTGGCACTGACCCGTTCTGCTGCTGCCTGCACGACGACGGGGGGAGCGAGTGCGCTCACGATCAGTCTGGCACTGCCCTTGTAGGTCGTGCGCTGGGCGTCCACGGGCGTGCAAATTTTCTTTCCAGGATCGAGGCCGATTGTTGTCTTCATGGTCCTTGTCTTGATCATCACTGTCACGTCCACTTCGACCGGACGTTGGTCGACAGGAACCCCGGCTACCCGTCCGAGCGGGCGCAGGCTCCAGGATACGGCTATAGCCATCCATGACCCCACAGGTCCAGTTGAAGCGCTTGTAGCGTGGGCCTAGCTCATCAGAGTTTGACGAGACCGAGGATGGTTCTCCGCTAGCGGCCGAGTCCGGAGAGGTAGGCAGAGGTGGGGAGAAGTCATAGTAGTGATCTAGATGGATCAGAAGCTCCGCCGCCCGCCCTTGCGGAGGGTGGGACATCTCACTCGCCTGTGGAGGTCCATCGTGGTTGCTGGACCTTCCTGCTTGGAGGTCAAAAAAGGTGACAGTCTTGGCATGGGGCAAGAAATCCGGGTTGAACATCCAACCAACGAAGCTGCAGAGGTCAGTGTTATCCTGCCGATAGGTGATCTCCTCCAAATGATCAAACAAGCAGACGTCTCCTAGGACTTGGCGTATGCCTTCTGAGCACCAGGCATGTAGGGGGAGGTGCTCAATCACCACCTTAACACGATAGAACCAATCTCTGGGCACCGTGCATGATTCAAGGGACCAAGGCTTGATGGAGAAGGAAGCACCCTCAGCGTCCAGGGTGATCAGGCCGACAGCGCAGTCCTTCTGCAGCGCTGAGGAGAAGCAAACAAGGAAATCCTCTGGCTTGTGACGAGAGACAAAGAAGCTCCATTGAGGAATGCGCAGCTGCTGCCTCAGCATGGTGGAGATCCCTTGGGTCATGACACGGCGAGAGGGGTCGAGGCCTGTGAGGACGACAACCCTCTGACGAAGCTTGGTCAATTCTGCATGCATGAAAGCACCGGTGGTGATGGTAGCCTGTCCATGGCGAGGGCGGCGGCTTGGCTTGCCTGGCACATAAGCAGTTCGCGACGACATCTCCCTCTTCAGAGTCAGCCGGACAACGTCGGCGTAGGAGCAAGAGGGGTTCACCGGCTTGGAGTGGATCGGATTGGGGCTTGGTGAAGGGGTGAGCCGGGTGGGAAGTGTAGGGGCGGGTGAAAGGAGGCTAGGGTGGATGCGACGGCGCCCCTCCGACCCAGCCGGCGAGGGACACCAGCGCACGAGGTGGCCGCTTTGCAGGCAAGAGTAGCACTGAGGAGCACGATTGCAATGAATAGCTAAGTGGTTGTGGTCAAGACACCGGAAGCATCGCCCCTTCAAGGCTTTAAGGAGCTCCGGCGCAGGCTTGCGACCTCTCTCACGACGAAGTTGGTGGCTAGAGGGGGTAGGGATTAAACCTCGCTTCTGCCACCTCGGGGTGACCAACATCCATTCTGATGAATCCTGCCTGCCTGCATCATCATTTACTCGAGCGTGCTCGTCAGAGTAATGGCTGTAGGTCTGTCGACGACGGGGAAGGCCGGAGCGGGAGGGAACCACAGCCACCGAAAGGATCCGGGACGAATTCTTGGGCAGAGTAACCGCAGGTAGGGGGAACCCAGAAGAGGAAGGATCAATTAATCGGCCTGGGGCGCCCTGCCCTTGATGGCCTCGGTCAGTGGGAGAGACCAGAAATCCAGGGAGCGGGGATTGCTTGGCCGACCCCTTAGCTGTCTTCAATTCAAGTTGCACAGACGCATCCGACAAGTGCAAGAAATCCGTAAAGGACGACGAGGCAGCAGTAGGCAGCAGGAAGCTTACCTTTGTCCGATGAGGCAAGGAGCCGTAGTTGCCGTCGGCGTCGTTGATGGATCCCCAGTCTACCAGATCCTCCGCTAGGTCCTCCGGGTCGTGCCGCTCCGCTGGGTAGGGAGGTCGTAGAGACCCCGCGGTAGCCAGATCTGGACACTTCGATGCATCCGATGTGGAGAGGGGAGCTAGATCTGGGAGCTTCGAGGGACGAGCCTCCGTGAGCGGTGGCAAGGGGGGGTGGTGGCGGGGTTTCGAGGCAGGCAGGGGTCCGCCAGACCGGAGGGAGTCAGCGGCGGAGAGCTGGGTGCGGGGGTGGACGCCGTGGCTGGAGTCGCCAGCGGCGGGGGCTCTCGGTGGGGGGTAGAATAAGTGCGAACAATCTTAAGTGTCAACAAATATGCACTTTGCTTGTCAATTTTTATGTTGTGGTAGTCTCTATTGTGCACTTTTGTTCACGCCATATGGGAATTCTATGTCAATCTGTCACGAATCTATCTTGTTGAGAAATGTAAATGCCCATCTCTACATATTTTCTGAAATTGAAATATAGGTCACCAATAACGTAGCTCAGATTTGTAATCAAAACAATTTTTTGTCATGTACATCCTGCAAGAAAACAAATTTTCTGGCATATAGGTATCCCAGTATTGATGCCATATAACGAGAGAAGGCTAAGCAGAGTTATCCTTAGTATTGATGACACACCGATCAGCAGTTGACGTTGCAAAACGAAGTTGGCAGGACGGAGTTCAGATGTTCTTTTACAGATGCAATGCAACATCCACAAAAAAACGGACGCTTCAGGGAATCAATAAAATGGCCGCCGACACTTGAAACTTACATTGCTCATAAAGCAAAGCTCTCTACTCTTGGATGAGCTTTTTACAGACCTTTCTGCAAGCAAGACCATGATGTAAAATATTAGTACGTCTAATTCATGTTAGTCTATATATTTAATTTTTAATGTACATAAGTAGGTGGATAAGGCCCATTAAGAAATTCTGAATTGATCATCAGTAAGTCTCAAAAGAGCCATTATTGTAATAGGAGTGATGCTATTTGTTTAGCCCTATATGAGAAGTTGAGGTTGAGCGACACTCACATATAAGAGAGGTTGCACTTCCACTTCCAAATGAGTGAAAAGAGGAGTGACCCGCGCGTGCTCCTCCTCCTCGCTCGCCACGCCATGCCAGGACACATGTGTGAATTCGAGTCTCGAGCCGAGCTCAACCTTTATTTTCGCCGCAAAAAATTCAGGTTGGGCTTTGGACTTCTGAATTGGACCGAGTTCAGTTGGAGACGGACGCGTCTGCAACAATCGAATCGATTTGTATTGCAGATTAAACAGATCAACAACCACCTTCGAGGGTTCAATAAATAGGAGGCGTGCACAATAGGGTAGGGAAAGGGTAAATAAGGTTTTTGGAAGCTCTTCACGCGACTTCTCACGTTCTTCACCACGGGCCATCTACCGCCATAATCGGACGCTGCTGCCCACTATCGTCATCAACGTCTGCTGCGCACGATCTTTGTCAACACTACAACAACAACTACAACAGTTCCCCCGGCTACAGGTCAATACGCGTAAACATACCTGATCTTGTTTTTTTCTACTGGTGTTTAATTGATGTTTTATTCGTATGATCTTTCCAAATTATTTGGGTAAATTGCCTATTTCTTCTAATAATAAAAAAACCTTATTTAGACAATTCCACTTGTTAAATATGATGACTTAAGCCGATGCACTGAGGTTGAAGAAATTATGTGGTGTGCACTTCAAGATGTGGCAAGTAAAGGCCACACTCTGACTTATATTGTTGAAGATCGTCAGAGTAACCAAGGTAGGCCTCAAGGTCCCTTGACTGTTAAAGAACAGACAAAGTTCAATGAAGCCAATTATGCCTGAGAGGATGTATCTAAAGTTCCTGATAATAAACTTTGTGATGTTTATCTAACAGTCACAGATGGAAAAGAGATCTGAGATGCACTTAACACTAAGTATGGTGGAGCCGATGCATACAGTAAATTGTACATCATGGATAACTTTCATGAATACAAGATGGTTCACCCGTCCTATAGTTGAACACGCTAATGGGATACAATGTATCACGAGAGAGCTCAATCTCTTTAAGTGTTCTTTACCCAACAAGTTTGTGGGTGAATGCATTTTTGAAAAGGTGCCTCCTTCATGGAGGAACTTCTCCACCACTCTCGAACACAGGAGATATGAAATATCAGTTGAAAACCTGATAGCATCTCTTGATATTTTGGGGAAGGTTCAGACTAAAGACGCTACTAAGAAAGGAAGTGAGTGTCAATCTAGCGCCAATGCTAATATGGTGCCGTAATCCAATATCAAGAATAAAGAGAACAATAAGTCTCAATTCAAGTCAAGCAAAACTACCAATTTCAAGAAGAAGAAGGCGGCAAACAAAACCAATGAGGGTTGCTACACCTATGGTGAGCAAAGGTATTTTTCCAAGAACTATCCTGATAGGGCATATAACAGAGGGAAGAATAATGTCAACAATGTGATGTCTAGCAACACGGATGGGTATGATAATTCTTTTACTGTTCTTTCTATTTTTCAAACTCCATCGTCGTGATTTGATACGAGTGCTAATGTTCATGTATGCTATGACATATCTATGTTACTTATTACTAGTTCATCTGGGATTCCTCCATCCTATTGGAGAAAGGGTCACATGCTTCTATTCATGGTGTTGCCACGGTCGATCTAAAGATCATTTCAGGAAAGATTGTCCGATTGAGGAATGTACAACATGTCCCTACTATGAACAAGAATCTTTTTAGCGGCTCCATTCTAAGTATAGAATGGTTTGAAGTGGCTTTAGAGTTCAATAAAATAGTTGTGTCTAAGAATGGACAATTTATTGGTAAAGGCTATAAATGCGGAGGCCTGTTCCGCTTTTTCTTTCAGAGTTTAATAATAAGTCACTAAACTATATTTGTGATACTATTAGTGATGATGCGAGTGCTTGGAATTTTCGTTTATGTCACGTGAATTTTAGTTAGTGAATCGGTTATCCAATCTTAACTTAATTTTGTAATTCACCACTGTTAAAGGCTCGCAATCAAAACAATGTCGAAAGCCTCATAAGGCAGTTGAGGAGAGAAACTTGGCACCTATAGAGCTCATACATTCTGATTTGTGCGAGATGGATGGTGTGTTAACAAAAGATGGAAAGAAATACTTCATAACATTATATATAACTCTACTAAATTCTGCTATATCTACTTGTTTCATACTAAAGACAAAGCTTTAGACTACTTTAAAATCTATAAAGTTGAATCAGAAAATCAATTAGAGAGAAAGATCAAGCATCTTAGGTTTGAAAGTGCATCTAGGTAGTCCTCCCTGTGGGTTCTAGATGCTTGATGACAACAATTAAAGATCTAATGAGATTCATTCAGTATTAGCACAGGTTATCAGGTAGAAAGTGGATGTGGAGCCCCTCAAAAAGGAAAAGAATGGAAAACGGGCGTTGATGACTCAAAAGAGTGGAAATTAGGGTTTTAGTTTCTTTGAGTCTAGGATTGCCATGTTGTGTAGAGGGTATCATCAACTTAAGTGCTTGAGAATAATAGGGAGGTCAAATTTTAGTTTGGGAAATATGGTGAGACAGTAGTCTTAGGAAGACTTTATGGACAAGGCCGAACTTGTTCGATCTCCAGGCCGGACTAGTCCGGCCACACCAAACTACCCCGATGTTAGATAGACCAAGAGCCCCTATGTGACTTCAGACTTGTCTGTTTTGGGACAGACAAGTCCTTTGAGTAAGTCTGTGTGCCTCTCCGAGACTATGTCCCGAAAGGTCGGACTAGTCCGCCCTTGGGGCCGAACTAGTCCGTCCCGACTAGTGCATTTTAAGATGGACTAAGAGTCCCCGTCTGAGTTCGGACTAGTACAGAGTGGGACAGACTTGTACGTTTGTGAGAGAAGAGAGCTGTTGGGACTAAGTCCTGGTAGACCAAACTAGTCTGCTTGACTAGACTTGTCCATTATCAAACATTCCAAAGGGTCCTGTCTGAGATCGAACTAGTCCGTTGTTGGACGGACTAGTCTGGGATAGGTGGCCGTTTGAATTTGAAAGGTGGTGGGGACTTTAATGTTGTGACATAGATGGTCCCACCAGGGCCAGAGTAGTCCGGGGTCATGGGCGGACTAGCCCAAACATTAGTTGGTGGCAACAATCTAGTGTTGGAACACATATGAAAAGGGATCCCCCGACTTCTTTTCAAGCTCTCCTGCACCCTAGCACCGCCATAGCAAACCTAGAGATCTTCTAAGTCTCTCTTCTCACTTTATTGACCCCTAAGAGTGATTTTTGAGGGATTTGGAGATTTGTGGGAGGAGAGAAGGGTGGTTAACCGTTTTTGAGCTCTCGATTTTATTCTCTCAAACTTTGGTTTTTGATTCATGCTTGTGGCTGTTGTATTTCGATTTCTAAAACTGCTAGGTTGTTGTGGGAGCACTAACTTGCGAGAAGCCTCAAGGATATTGTATTTACCATTGTGATTTAGTGGAGAATAGTGTTTACCTTCGTGTCAACATGGAGAGGGTTGGGGTTGAACGAGACCTGACTCTTCGTGGACACCTCAACAGATATGTAGATTCCTGTGTGAAATCGAACCTCGATATAAATCGTGTCTCTTGTCCCTTTAACTTTTTTGTTTATTACTAGAATTGCATATTAGGGCTTATTGTTGTTTATCACTTTAATCTTGCAATCTAAGGTCGTAGTAGCGTTCCTACTTGATTGATTAGGTTGCTAGAACATTTATATAACTTCCGCTAAAACTAAATCGAAGAAAAACTCATAACAATCCAACCTTTGTCTCAGAACACATAGTGCCCGGACTAGTCTGACCAGTAGAGTTTAGTTTCGTTTAATTAAGTGCTTGCAAGTTTTATTAGCCTATTCACCCCTGTCTAGGCAACTTTCAATTGTATCAGAGGCTAACTCTCCACAAAGGGCTTAATCGCTCGGACAGGAGTTGGGGGACAAGATCGAAAGCGAGATCCACCACACCAAGGTTGATGGAATCAACCCAAACAACCCGGAAGAACAAGGATCAAATCCCCCTCCTCCTAACAAAGGTGGAATCATAACCACCACTTGATGTTTCATGCGCCGATGAAGATGAATAGGTGGTCCGCCTCATGGAGATTCTCAAGAAAAAGAAAGATGAAGCCAAGAGGAAGAAGAAGAAGAAGGAAGAGTTATAGAGGAAGCTGGAGTAGTCAACAAGACTACTCCTGATACCCTTTTAACCATGAGTGTTTAAATTCTCATTCTAACTACTTGTCAATTCTTTGGGCAAACCACCTCATTTGATGGACTAACTATACAATGTAGAAGCATAACTTGAAGTTGCATTTAATCTCCCTCAATGTTCTCGAATGTTGCATGAGGGTTTTTGCAATGCAAATGGCACTAGTATTATCACAAAACAGTGGAATACTACCTAATCAACCCCATAGTCCTTAAGTGTTTGAACAATCCAAAGAATTTGTGAGCAAGCTAGCATTAGCTACATATTCAGATTCGTCCATGGATTGTGCAACTGGATTTTGTTTTCTAGAGGACCAAACAACAAGTGAATTACCAAGAAAATGACAAGCACCCGAAGTACTTTCCCTATCTATTCTACAACCCCCAAAATCAGCATCTGAAAAGCTTTGAAGGTATCGGTTGAGGAAGAAGGAAGAGAAATGTCAAGTTCTTGAGTTCCATGTAAGTACCTGAGAAATTCTTTTGAGGGCTTGACGATGTGAAGCACTGTGGGGAAGCTTGAAATCATGCACAAATACATACGCTGAATTGTATGTCCAATTTGATACCGTGAGGTACAAAAGTGACCCGATAATGCTGCTATATTCTTTTTGATCCACATGTTCACCATCTTCATCAAGTTCAAGTGTCGTTGTTGTACCCATTGGTGTCCGAAGAGGCTTGCTTTTGTCCATGTTGAAGCGCTTAAGAAGGTATCTTGTATACTTCATTTGATGCACAAAAGTACCCTCCTTGGTTTGCTCGATTTGCAGCCCCAAAAAGTATGTGAGTTCTCCCATCATACTCATCTCAATTCTGAACTCATCATAGCTGAAAAGTTGGATACAAGATCATGAGAAGCACAACCAAAGATAATATCATGTGCACATACTTGAACGAATAGTTAGTCATTACCATGCTTAAGTACAATCAGAGTTTTATCAACCTTGCCCATGGTAAACCCCTTTTCAAGTAATAATGTTTTAACCTATCATACCATGCACTAGAGGGTTGTTTGAGACCGTACAAGGATTTGGACAGTTTGTATACATGATTAGGAAAATCTGGATTTTCAAAACCCGGTGGTTGCTTGACATAAACCTCCTCATCTATGTAGCCATTAAGAAAACACTTTAACATCCATTTGATATATCTTGAATCCTTTAGATGTAGCAAATGCTAAGAAAATTCTTATGGCTTCTAATCTAGCAACGAGGAGCAAAAGTTTCATCAAAATCTAGACCTCCAACTTGTGTGAAACCTTGAGGCAACAACCAACCTATCCTTATACCTAACCACAACACCATCATCACTTTGTTTATTTTAAACATTCATTTAGTTCCAATTGAGATGTGACCTTGAGGTGGAAGTACAAGTTTCCAAACATTATTTCTTTCAAAATTTCTAACTCTTCTTGCATGGCAATATCCAAGATTCATTAGTGAGTGCGTGTGATATATCTTTAGGTTCAAAAGAAGCAACAAAAGCAGAATAAGCATGAGAGTTTGGAATTCAAAACCTAGACCGCGTGACTCGTTCGTGCAAGCTTCCAATGATTTGTTGTGGAGGATGACTTTTGAGAACGCGGAGGGAAGTAGACACTTTACAAGCTCCTTCTTCATCATGTTCATCACAGATCGAAGAACTTGTGACTTGAGGACAATCTGTACCAGCTGCAGTAGTTGTTGGTGCTTGTTGTGGTGCAAAATCAGCAGCGTGATCACATCATTTGCTTCTGAATTTTCGGGCAGCAACACAACTTCTTCAACTTCTTTGATGAAAATACTCCCCCCTGCAGAAATGGATCTGGACTTGCAATATTAGAGCTAGTACCTGGGCTTGCTTCATCAGAAGAAACCTCACAAGTCTCCACAATTTTGTTAGTGTCAAGTAAAAGCACACGGTAACCTCTAGTATGAGATGGATAACCAAGAAACATGCTATCAACAGATCTAGCTTCAAATTTATCAAGATTACCATGTTTCTTAACAAAGAATTTGCAATCAAAGACCCTAAAGTGTGTGACACTAGGCCAATGTCCAATCAAGTTCATATGGTGTTTTTACTACCTTAGCACGCAGGAAACACGATTTGAGACATAATAAGCAGTTGCAATTGCATCAGTCCAAAATTTCCTCAGAATTTGATATTCATCAAGTATCGACCTAGACATCACAACTAAGGTTCTGTTCTTTCTCTCTACGACACCATTTTGTTGAGGTACATAGGGTGAATAAAATTGATGATCTATTTCACATTCAGCACAAAGTGATCAAATGATTGATTTTTAAATTTGGTTACGTTATCACTTCTAATTGCTTTTAAACATCCTGAGTGATCGATTGATAATCTAAGAAATAAAGTTTGAAAGTTACTAAAGTATTCATTCTTAGATGCCATAAAATAAACCCAAGAGTATCTAGAAAATCATCAATAATCATAAGCACATATCATTACTTCCAAAGGATTGAACACGTGAAGGACCTACGGTGTCAAGGTGCAAAAGCTGTCCTGGTTCAGTTGTCATATTCATTGTGAGAGTAGGATGTGAACCTTCAAATATCTTAGCATGTCTACAAGAATAGCACACAATTTCTTTGTCCCCTTTAAGCTTAGGCAGTCCACGTATGCGATCAGACCACTAACATGTGTGAGGTGATCAACGCCTACGTGACCAAGTCTACGATGCCAAAAATATAAGTCTTTTGAATCATTAGAAACTAGACACCTATCCTTAGAGGATGACATTTCAAAATCAACTTTAAAAACTCTTCCAGCCTAGACATGTTAAAAATAAGCTCACCATTTGAATCTACAACCTTGCAGTAATTTTTAGTTAAGTTACCTTCTAGATTTTCATCTAACAATTGTGAAACAGAAAGAAAGTTGTATTTAAAATTTTTAACAAGTACCACATCTTTCAAAATGTAGTGATTATTAACTCTAACCGAACCCTTAGCAATTATAGGAGTTGAAGAATTATCGGCAAAAGTAACATTTTCTACACATGCCACAAAAGAGAGGGAGGAAAACTATTATTTGTTACCAGTCATGTGGCATGAGCAACCTGAATCCACAATCCAAATATTCTCCTTATTTAGGATCAAAGAGCACGTGAAAAGCTACCAGAGAGGGGGGGCGAATGGTAGATTACAAATTTTTCAGCGGAAGCAACAAAAACCCCTCGGCAGAAAATTGATCCGTTAAAGAAATTATGTGTGCGACAAATCTAAACGTGATCAATTGTGACAAAAGAAGTAAAGATTGTGGAGAATCAAGTCACGAAGACATCACAACAAGAATCACAAAAATCCGTTGAGAAAAACTCAAGTTACGATCGAAAGATCAAACAAAGGTCAATCTGTTCTACTTGAGAAAAACTAGATCTGCAACACTGCAAAGAAACTCGTGTAGATTAGAAACCACAAATCCAATGACTGTGAAATTTTTACAGATGATAGATAAACAAGTTGTGAAGACAACCCAAAAATAATCACGTCAATTAGATCTGCAAAACTCGAGTCATGATAAAACCACCGAAGCAAGGTAGTGTTGTGCAGAAACTCAACAAGAAAAACTTGTCTGAAAATTCCTTTAAACTACGATCTTTATTCAATAGAACACATGAGGAACAGCCCAAAATCCATTCACCACGAGCTGTGGCCTCCCTTGCTTATATAACCAGCCATGAGACCAACCCAAACAAAACTAGGACTCGTATCCTACTCAGTTTCCACCGAACCTTTCCATAACTGCTCAAGACTCTTCTATACGCAGACAGAAGCAATCTTAAGACTTTCAAACACCTTAAGAACGTATCTCACATTCCTAAAAACAACTCAACTTAGTGACCCACATGAAATACTATCATAACCAACTTAAATCTTTCCATATTTGAGTCAAACACGACTCAGCTGCAGCCTGAGTCCATAACCAAGCTGGTAGGACCTTTCCGACCAATTATTTACGTCCACTTCTCTTCATCACGCCTTGGAACCATGTTACCAAGTCCATGCACTCCTTGCACAAATGCAAACATCTTCCAACAACGTCCACGATAACTTCATATGTATTGTTCCTAATCCAAACATGCTGCGCAACCTCCCGATCAACTCAATCACAATTCCCAAACTTGATTGTTGAACCTCATCTTCTCCCATAGACTAGCTCAACGGATCCCATCACCATCCATGTCTTGAACTCAAGCAACACCTTCACATGAATAAACAACCAATACTTCCAAGCACAAGTCCTCAACTTGACGTGAGCACCTCACATAAGCATGTTGCAAACCATAGCAAAATGATAGCAGTCATAACCACCAAAACACACCAAAAACTTAGTAAAAGAATACTAAGAAAACTTTCCATAATCCAAAAATAACTTTGAAACATTGCAAGTTAAAAGCAGAACCATTGCAATTTAGCACCAGACCTTGCCAAAGCTAACCGGACCTTGAACCGGAGCTTACCAAAAGCTAGCAGGACCTAGCGCCAGAGCGTACCAAAGCTAGTCGGACCTACCGCCGGAGCTTACCAAAGCTAGTCGGACCTTGCACTAGTCTTAGCGAAAACAAGTCGGACCTAACCAAAAAAAGTCGTACCTAGCCAAAGGAAGTCGGACCTAGACAAAGAAGTCGGACCTAGGCAAAGCAAGTCGGACCTAGCCAAAGCAAGTCAGACCTTACGTCAGACCTTGTCGAAGCTACCCAAAACAGGCTGGACCTGTCGTCGGACCTAATGAGGACATCACAACAGTGGATACACATGTTGAACTACAAGTACCAATCACGAGAGCATGAGCGCGGCTACTAAATCAACAGGTGAACTCTTTCCAAAATGCCTACCCATGTGAATTTGAGAATGGATTGCTATGTAATGATTTAATTGTTATTAGGAAACATGGAGGAGATCAACAAGTGAGGAGAGAAGGCCTTGGGAATGTGGAGAAACAGCTGGGATGTCCACAAGTTGATGGAACAAGTTTATAACTTGGACTCGAGTTCAACTCGGAGTCCAGAAGCAGTCCACCTTAAAATGGACGCCCAGGATGCATACAGACTCCGTTTTTGACGTTATACATATGCACGGAAAGAGGAGAAGATATAATTTCTAATGGCTCTGGTTCCACGTCAAATTTTCTCGGGAGTCATCAGGAATCATCGAAAAAAGTTGAGTCCAGAATTCTGTCCGATGCTGCGCTACTGTATTGGGCCATTGTGCCTTGTATCAATTATACAACCCTTATTTTCATGTCTTAGGCTTAGGTCACGACTCCAACATGCTTTGGACGTCATTACACCACCTATATGCTGCACTCCATGGTGGCCGCCATAAACAATTGGGTTTTTCTTAGATTAATAATATCGCTGTTCTACGGATTGTGAAACCCCAACTTCACGATTTTAGATCGTGTCTTCTACGTTCTTGCTTGTGTTCTAGGTTGCACTTGTAGGGATTAGCCTTCTTGGCGAGGTCAATCATGTGCAGCACGGTTGATAACCAATGGAGCGGTTGAAAGCATCTAGGCCCCCATGAGGTACGGTATCAGTGATTAATGACAACCATTGAATTTTACTAATGAATTTGTGAATGCAAGGTCCCCATAATCACTCAATCAAATGAAATCTATATGTCATTGGAGACCCATATACAATCACTTTATGAGATCAAATCAATGATATGAAGACAAGAAGTGAAAGCTCTTATGTCAAAGTCATTCAACCACAATTGATGACACTTAATGCTTGACAACCATCAGAAGTACATTTTCAACAAAAGTTTAAGAGGTCAATCGAGCAAGACACAAAAGAATCACTTAGAAACAACTCGAAGCAAACAAAATCAACTCACCGGATCAACCGATGATTTTTGAGAACAACACATCGGTCGAGTTGGTACAGCAGAAGAAGAAGACCTCAGAACAAAGCACTCACCGGATCATCCGATGTTAAGGGCTAGGCTACATCGGTCCATCAGTACAGTTTGTAATATCCTTAGACCAAGTGTAGCACCGGATCATCCGATGTACAGAAATATACACATCGGTCAATCACTCCAGTAAGCATCAAGTTTGAGCCAATTCTGGAGGAAGAGCCACCGAATCATCCGATGAGAAGACAAGTGCAACATCGGTCTAACAACAGTCATATCTGACACAATGACGTCAGCTAAAGTAAACTTGACCGATGATAACTAAAGGGGAGACATCGGATCACCCGATGTTCGCAGAAAAGTTCTGTCAGCCTACTTTTCCAACGGCTATTTCGTGGAGGCTGGCTATAAATACCCCCTAAACCTGTCATTTCGATAAGTCTTGATCACAAAACATTCTCAACACATCCACAAGCGTTCAAGACCAAGGGCCATCACTTCTACATCATTTCAACCACATACACACCAAGAGATAGGCTAGAACTAGCTAGAGAGAGAGCTTGTGTGCCTCCATTCTGGGTGAGTAGAATCTCTAGGATAGTGAGAGCCTCAGGGGAGTGCCCCTTGGTGTTTGTAACTGTGAGAGACTTCCGGAGCTTGCCAAGGCATTTGTGGAAGCCCGAAGGGTCGAAGTTGTACAAGGCTTGAGCTCCACCTTGCCAAGGTTGGCAAACGAAGAAGAATAGTGGAGATACCTCGTCTCGGTGACTTGGGTGTGGCTAAACCCTTTGGTGGGTGCCACAACGTGGATGTAGGAAGATCTTGACGATCTTGCCGAACCACGGGATAAATCCTCGTGTCTCCTAGGGAGTTTGCATCCTCTTCCTCTCCCTTATATTTATGCATTTTATATTCCGCGAAGTCACTATTTACTTCAATGCATAGATAGTTTGCGTAGGGAATTGGGCTTTTAGGAATTAAGTTTTATTGTTTAGATTTTTGAAAAGAAGCCCAATTCACCCCCCTCTTGGGCATTTGATCCTTACAATTGGTATCAGAGCAAGGTTGGTCATAGGATCATTCTAGCTTCACCGCTAGAGAGCTAAAATGGCCAAGGTTGGGGGTTTGGTTCCTATCTTCGAGGGCAAGAACTTTGCATATTGGAAAGCATGCATGCACGCTTATCTAGAGGATATTGCTCCCGAAGTATGGGAAGCGACTCACACGGGGTTTGGAGAACACAACTATGTTGGTGATCAAATTAAATGGGATGCTAAAGCTAGGAATGCAATCTATGAGTGCATTAGTCAAGATGTTTTTTCTAGGATTGCTAGCAAAGAAAAGACATGTGAAATTTGGGCTTGCTTGATAGAAATTCATGAGGGTTCTTCTCGTGTGAAGGAACTTAAATATCACATGCTTAAAGCAAAATATGATGAATTTAAGATGCTACCTCATGAAAATGTTAATGAGATGTTCTCTCGCTTGAATGTACTTATTGAAGAAATTAATGCTCTTGACATTGCTTCTCTTGGCAAGGGACTCATCAACCGCAAGATCCTCATGCTCCTTCCTAAGCCAAAGTACAACATCATCAACTCCATGCTCCAAAAAGAGTCTCTTGACCACAATGAAGTTTCGGAGCTCATTGGAGAAATTCACGCTCATGAGATGAGTGTACTTGGGATGATGGAGAAATCATCTTCAAAAACAATTGCTCTAAAGGCCTCCACCAAGAAAACAAGCCTCAAGAAGAAGAAGGTGGTTGAGCCTAGCTCAAGTGAAGAAGAGCAAGTATCAAGTGAAGATGATGATGATGAGCTTGCATTGATGATGAGAAAGTTCTCACGCTTGAACTCCAAGATTACCAAGAAGGGATACACCTTTGATCCCAAGAAGAAAGCGTTTCTACCAAGGAGAGATGATCACAAGACTTGCTACAATTGTGGTGATCAAGGCCACATCTCCTATGATTGTCCAAAACCGGACAAAAGAAGAGAGAACTACAAGAGCAAGCATCGCAAGCTTGAAGAGAGTGAATATGATGAAGAAGAGGACAAACCCAAACCAAGATCCTTTTGGAAGAGGAAACATGACAAGGGCAAGAAGGCAAGACTTTTCCCAAAGAAGAGAAATGGCCAACAAAAGGTGTTCATGTGTGAGGCAAATGAATGGGTCACCGATGAAGAAACAAGTGATGAAGAGAGTGAAGCGGAAGAAGAAAGCTTGGCCGGCCTCGCCATTGCCAACAATGATGACTCACCTCTTCATCCACCGCCCATGTGAATGTGGCCTAGAGGGGGGGGTGAATAGGCCTTTTGAATTTCCTGCACACTTAATAGAACCGTCAAAACTTGGTTGGCCGGACTAGTCCGGTTGTGTGGGCGGACTAGTCCGGTGTGCAAAAATTATGTGTGTTGATCAGGTGTGATTTGGGAAAATAAATTTCTTTAGCAGCGGAAATGAGAACAACTGATATTTGTACTTGAGATTAATATAATAATGCAGGTGTAACTTATAATTGCCTTAAGTTGATGTTTAGCACTCAAGTGATCTAATGAACAAAATTTAAAGTAAATGAGACGCAAGACACACGAATTTTTCCCGAGGTTTGATCTCACCATGAGATCTACGTCCTCGTTGAGGAAGCTCACACAGAGCCGGGTCTCCAACCCTTTCCCTCTTCAAGTCACCACGAAGGCCGACTTGATTCCACTATCATGGGTAATCACCAAGTTTGTGGGGCAACCTCACACGTTGAGGGCTCCCACGAGAATTACAATGAAAGAAGTGATCAAATACACTCAAAAGTATTACAATGCAGAGTATGAGTGTAGAAAGATCAAACCCCAAGAGCTCGCAATGAAAGAACGACGATCTCCCAATCCCAAATCCAAGTGTTTAATTGATTTCACTCTTTTTGAACTTTAGATGTGTGGGGAGATGTGTTTTGGGCTCTTGGGACGAAGTGGCGGCGCTAGGGTTTGCTATTTGATCAGTATTCGACGTGTGTGTCTATAGGAAAGCAGCAGACTCTCTATTTATAGGGTTTCCAAAAGCTAGCCGTTGAAAAACCCTAACACCGGACTAGTCCGGTGCAAGTCCGGACTTGTCCGGTATCAATGTGTTTTGAAGTCCAGAAAGTCTCCTGGACTAGTCCGGTCCAACCTCGGACTAGTCCGGTGCTGTGTGAAGGTGACTCCAGAAAGTTCATCGGACTAGTCCGCGGACTAGTCCGATCTCCACGAATGGGAGATTCCAGAAAGTTCAACGGACTAGTCCGGTCCATGATCGGACTAGTCCGGTCCCTCAATATGAGAGACTCCAGAAACATCAACGGACTAGTCTGGTGGATGCAAGGACTGGTCCGGTCTCCTTGTAAGTGGGATTCCAGAAAGATGAACGGACTAGTCCGGTCCATGATCGGACTAGTCCGGTGCTTTGTGAAAGTTATGTTAATTTTAATCCCTTACCCTCGCGCAAAGTTGTGAGCTCTTGGAGTGTGTCTTTCATACACTCCCTATACATTCAAAATCTAATTTGGTCTTCCAAGCTTCATCAAAGTATCTCTCTTTGAACACCACTTCATTTTTCACCTTTTTGTGTGCATCAAGATGTTTCACTTGTTTGTCCTGCAATCATCTCAGTAGTTTCACTAGGATCTCATATGTTTGTCATCAATTGGCCAAAACCCACAAGGGATATCCTAGATGCACTTACAATCTACCCCTTTTTGGTGATTGATGACAACCATTTGAGATATCACAAT
This sequence comes from Tuctoria greenei, assembly GCA_036927565.1. NCBI lineage: Eukaryota > Viridiplantae > Streptophyta > Magnoliopsida > Poales > Poaceae > Tuctoria > Tuctoria greenei. The sequence continues at coordinate 126,822,279 of JAYESD010000006.1, forward strand.
TGAGAATAAAATCTTGATTTTCATAAGGTGTGCACATATGAGAATAATGATAAGTCCACAAAAAGCTTCTCACATATGCACACACCTTATGGTGGGGTGCCTAACCGGTGTGTGATCAACAAGGTGTGATGAAGTAAAGGTAATCAATAATGAGTGTAAAGATAATCATCCAAGCAACAATAAGCATCACACATAAGAGAAGAAATAGTGCATTACAAGGTTTTAAAATTAAGTACACATGTCCTTGATCACAAAAACATAAAGACACCAACTACTCTCAAACTATTAGTCTCAATCTCTCCTAGTATCAATCTCTCCCCCTTTAGCATCAAGGCACCAAAAAGGGAAAAATTGAGGGGAATCACTCATTGCCACTCTCTTCCTCTGTCTCGGTCCGGTCCTCATCTTCACCACCATCATCATCATCATTTGCCGGAGCAGACTCTTCCTCGGAGTCCTCGAAGGTGGGCGGGGATCCCACCGGCTCAATCTCCAGCTTGTCGCAGATAGCTTTGATGTTGGCATTGACATTGTCGGTACCCTGGGAACCGTACACCCCTTGAGATTACAAAGATCTCAAGGGAAAGTCATCTATTCGATTTGAATACCTTCGGAGGCCCACATGTCAGGCATAACCGGACCCGCTTCTCCAACATGGTTAGTCCCAGGGTCACCACGTGTACTGTCAAACCGGAGCTACCACCCACAAGGGGGAAGCTCCGGGCTGTGTACCGAAATGGCACCCCCGGACCTAACCACAGACCGAGGGAAGCTCCAGAACTGACACGTGTCAGGTGGCTCCGGAGCTTCCTGTTTCCCACAGTATGCTCCGGAGCTGCCACGTGTCTAACCGTCGGATCTTCAACCTTTAACCTCCGAAATACTCCACAACGGCTCCGGATCTTCAAAGGGGAATCAAGGGCTTCAAGACCCGATTAAGTGTCATTAATACTATATTAATGACACACAATCGGACGATCTTAATTACCAGTAATGGTGCTGTCAAAGCCCATTACCTGGTCATTAAGGGCAATTAAACGTGTTGAATGAGTATCAATATTAGTAACAACCGGGGCCATGTGTCGGGCCAGGTTAACTTGTAACGGCCTGCCCTTGTACTATAAAAGTATAGGCCGACGACACACTCGAGACGTTCGATAGACGCTCGACACAAGCTCATACAACTAATACAACACCAACACACCCGTGGAGTAGGGTATTACGCTCAGGCGGCCCGAACCACGTAAATCTTTGTGTCTCCTGTGTCATTCACAATTCACCTTCTTGAATCTCCGCGTGCCCACACCGAACTTCAAACTCCTCTAACACTTTAGTAGTGTCGGGAGATCTGCCGGATCCAAACCACCGACAGTTGGCGCGCCAGGTAGGGGCGCCTGAGATTTCGAGAATGGTGAACTCAGCTGCTAGATCATCCAACGGTCATCCTGCTGTTCAAGCTGTTGGGGGCAATCCCTCCAATATGCAGCCACCAGCAGGGGCCTCAACGCCAGCAGGAGTCACACTGCCACCACCACCACCTCCACCAGCAAATCAAGCTGGACAACGCGATGGTGCACCGGCGTCAGTCACTGAGTCGGGAAATCATGACAACCCGGAACACGCGCTCCATGCAGCACGTGCTCTTCTCCAACGCCCACCACCTCCGGATGCATCCCGGGATGCATTGGAGCAGTGGAGAGCTGATGTGGAACATTTGGTTGCAGCAGCAGCCGACCGCATTAGCAACCAGGGTCCTCCTCCTTCAAGACGGATCCCGTCGCAGCGACGGACCTTGTCTGGTAGACTTGGTCCGCATGTTTCCAACAACAGGAGACGTGCTGCATCACAGCAGGTGACATCGTTGCCCTCCGGGGCACGACGCACTCACACGGTATCCAGGCTTTCAACTCATGACCTCCGGGCGGAGCTTGATCGCCGATATCGCCAACAGGACAGCCGAGTCCATATTGAGCGTGCTCGTGAAAGACGAGAAGCTCAAGACGTTCCCGTTCCTGAAGGAGTGGGAGGAGGCTGTTCAGCCCTGGCCATGCATCTGCGTATGGTCAGGTGGCCATAGAAGTTCCGGCCTCACCTGCCGGAGAAGTTCGACGGGGCCGTTAATCCTGTTGAATTTCTTCAGATTTACTCCACTGCTATCTTGGCAGCTGGAGGAAATGAGGCCGTAATGGCCAATTATTTCCCAGTGGCTTTGACTGGGACCGCCAGGTCCTGGTTTATGAGCCTTCCACCCAACTCCATCAACAGTTGGGAGGAGCTGTGCCGGCAGTTCACCGCCAACTTCGGGAGTTCATACACCCGACCAGGCACTGAACTGGACCTTTTTGCAGTCATGCAAAAAGGGGGAGAATCCCTGCGATCATTCATCCAGAGGTTCTCTCAGGTACGAAACACTATCCCTTCTATCTCTAGCGCCTCTGTCATTGTGGCATTCAGACAGGGTGTACGGGACAAGAAGATGCTGGAGAAACTGGCGATCAAGGAGATCACCAGTGTCACGGAACTCTTCATTTTGGCCGACAAATGTGCCAGAGCTGCAGAGGGCCGTGAGATGCACTCCAAACCAACTCCGGAGGATCACAAAAAATCCTCCAAAGGAGAAGCCGCTACCTCCGGGAGTGGCAAAAAGAAGAAGAAGACCAACGACAAGAAGAAGCCGTCGGCCGGTACATCCAATGTTGCAGCTGCTGCAGCTCCGGGTGGCTGGGGGCCACGCCCTGAGAAGAGACCTCGACCGTCTTCTGAAGACAGTGACAAACCCAAGGTGTGGTGTCCAATTCACAAAACGGGCAGCCACAGTTTGGAAGACTGCCAGGAGGTCCAAAACCTTGCCGAGCGCTACAACAAGCGCCGGGAAGAAGCTCCTTTCCGACAGAGGGAAGGAAAACAAAAAGTCGATGAAGCTCCGGCTGAAGAGGAGTTAGGTTTTCAGGATCCCAAAAAGGTCCTGAAGGCCGTCTACACCTCCGTCGACGACGATTCCGACGTCTCTGACAACGAGCGTCGGAAGACCATGAACACCATCTTTGGTGGATCATGGGACATCACCTCCCGCCGCGTCATCAAGACTATGCGTTGGGACATGGCTGCTGTAGCTCCTACAGCCAGACTGGAGCCTCATCGGAAGTGGATGGACACAGCCATCACTTTTGATGCTTCGGACTGCCCTCGAAGCATGGTTGGAGCAGGTCAGCTACCTTTGATGGTATCTCCTACCATCAATAACATCCAGCTCCACCATGTCATGGTAGACGGAGGTTCGGGGCTTAACCTCATAAGCTTCGAAGCTTTTACCAAGCTTCAGCTCCGACCTTTGGATCTCCACCCCTCCCGACCTTTCTTCGGAGTAGGTCCGGGAGCCATTACCCCACTCGGAGCTATTACCCTCCCCGTTACCTTCGGGACACGGGAGAAGTATCGCACCGAGAAGTTGGTCTTTGATGTTGCTCAGATCAACTTACCCTTCAACACCATCTTGGGTAGGCCCACCTTGCAAAAATTCATGGCAGCTGCTCATTATGGCTACCTGGTGTTAAAGATGCCAACACCAGTAGGCATTCTCCGGATCCGCGAAGATCGTACTGCCGGAGTAACTGCTTTGGAAGAACTCCATGCACTTACCACGGTGCAAGAGGAGGACTCCAGGCAGGAGCAAGCTCCAAAACCCCCGAGCATTCGTCAACGGGGCTCGACATCTGCACCTCGTGTGCAGCCTAGCGGCGACACCGACATCCCCGTCAAAGTCGTCCAAATCGGTTCTGATGCCGCTCAGACCACCCGTATATTGGGAGGATTGAACGACAAATAGGAACTCGCGCTCATCGCTTTCCTCTGGGCTAATGTCGACGTGTTTTCCTGGCAACCGTCACAAATGCCTGGGATCCCCAGGGAAGTGATTGAGCACAACCTGAAGATCTACCCTGACGCCCGGCCTGTGCACCAGAAGCCTTGGAAGCAATCTGTAGAGCGACATAACTTCATTCGACAAGAAGTGAAGAAGTTGATCGAAGCCGGATTCATCCGAGAAGTCTTCCATCCAAAATGGCTGGCAAACCCAGTCGTTGTGCCCAAGGCCGGCGGGAAGCTTCGGATGTGTATCGACTACACAACACTAAATAAGGCATGTCCAAAAGATCCATTCCCACTACCTAGAATAGATCAGATAGTGCATTCCACCTCCGGATGTGAATTAATGTGTTTCCTAGACGCATATTCTGGGTATCATCAAATTAGAATGTCTAGGGAAGATGAAGAGCATACCTCTTTCATCACAGTAGATGGATTGTACTGTTGTACAGCCATGCCGTTTGGTCTCAAGAATGCAGCTTCAACCTTTGTACGAGATATGTACAAAACCTTTGAAGACCTCATTAGAGACATAGTGGAAGTGTATATTGACGACATCGTGGTCAAGGTCAAGAACAAGGAGTCACTTCTTGACACCTTACAGGCTGTCTTCGATAAGCTGCGGGTCACCCGCACAAAGCTAAACCCAGACAAGTGTGTCTTCGGGGTTAGCTCCGGAAAACTTCTTGGTTTCCTGGTAAGTCACCGGGGCATAGAAGCTAATCCGGCGAAGATCAAGGCCATTGAAGACATGCGGCCACCAGCACGCATCAAAGATGTCCAAAAGCTAACTTGATGTCTAGCAGCCCTCAGCCGGTTCATTTCAAGACTGGCGGAACGGGCACTCCCCTTCTTCAAGTTATTGAGGAAGTCCGGACCACTCCAATGGTCTGAAGAAGCAGAAAAGGCGTTCCAGGAGCTAAAACAGTTCCTCACCACTTTACCGACTCTGGTAGCTCCGAACCCTGGTGAGCCTTTGCTGCTTTACATTTCAGCTACTGACGAAGTCGTCAGTATGGTCCTGGTCGCGAAGAGACCAGAACTACCCCATACTCAGGGATCCAGACCCCTTCGGGAGGGTCCGGAGGCTCCTAAAAGCGAGTCTGGGTCCCAGCTCCCAAATTTGAATCCATAAGAAGCCACTTCAGAATACCCAGACTCCTCCGGGAGGATCCAGGTCGCTTCTGAAGAAGCTCCGGGTTCCTCCAGTCAGGACCCAGAGGTCCCCGAAGAAAATCCGGATCCCCCCGGGAGGATGCGGGTCAGTGAAGAGGATGCTCCGGGCCCCTCCGGGAGGGTCCGGACTATTCAACGCCCAGTATACTTCATCAGTGAAGTACTACATGATGCCAAGACTCGATACCTAGAGGTGCATAAGCTGCTCTATGCAGTTCTTATCGCCTCCAGGAAGCTTCGCCATTATTTCCAAGCTCACAAGATCTCAGTGGTGACATCTTACCCACTTTGAGCAATCTTGCATAATCCCAATTCAACTGGGAATATTGCAAAGTGGGCAGCATAATTGGCTGAATTCGATCTCGAATTCATTTCAAGGCAAGCAGTCAAGAGTCAAGCATTGGCAGACTTCGTGGCGGAATGGACTCCTTCTCCATTAAACCCTGGGGGCCCTAGTGAGCAGAAGCTGGAACACGAAGCTCTGGTCTTCACCGAGCCTCATTGGACCCTCTACTTCGACGGCTCCATGCAAAAGCAGGGGGCCAGAGCTGGAATCCTTCTCCTTGCACCAACCGGGGAGAAGGTGAAATACATGGTACACCTTGACTTCAAGGCGACCAACAACATGGCGGAGTACGAAGCACTCATCTATGGGCTAAAGGTGGCACTGTCATACGGTGTCAAGCAACTGCTGGTCAAGGGAGATTCACAGCTCATCATTAGGCAAGTGAAGGGTGAATGCTCCTGCAACAATCTCTAGCTAGCTACTTACCTCCTTGAAGTCCAGAGGCTTCAGAAGGACTTCGAAGTCCTAGATCTCCACCATGTCTAGCGTGCCCACAACGCTGAAGCCGATGAACTCTCGACGAAAGCGTTAACCGGAGCTCCGGCTCCTAACGTAACTTTTGTCCGGAGGTTGTCAAAACCCACAGCTCAGCCTGCCGAACTGAGCGAAGGGGGCAAGATCATCATCCCGAAGCTGACGGTCCCGATGGCCCTGTTACCATGGCAGCCATCAAGGGTCGTAGGTGCTGCCGGAAGCTCCGAGCAACCCAGCACACAAGACTCAAATGCTCAAGTTAGTTCCGATGCATGGATCTCGAAGATCCGAAACTACTTGAAAGACAACATCCTTCCTGACGATGATGTATCCGCTGACCGGGTAGTCATATTGGCTAAAAGATACACGTTGGTAGAAGGGGATCTCTACCGGCGCGGTGCCAACGGCATCCTAATGCGGTGCATCACAAGGGAAGAAGGCTGCGAGCTCCTCGCAGAAATCCATGGAGGCGAGTGTGGGAACCACGCGTCTTCCCGCACACTGGTTGGTAAAGCCTTTCGGCATGGCTTCTACTGGCCTACAGCACTCCAGGATGCAACTGAGCTCGTGAAGAAATGCGAAGCATGTCAATTTCATGCAAAGCAAATTCACACACCGGCTCAGCCCCTACAAATGATACCTCCTACATGGCCCTTCGTTGTGTGGGGGATGGACATCTTGGGACCTTTCCCAAGAGCCGTCGGAGGTTACAAGTTCCTGTACGTTGCCATTGACAAGTTCACCAAGTGGCCGGAAGCAACTCCAGTTGTGACAATCAACAAGCAATCTGCTATCAACTTTTTGCAGTCCATTGTATGCAGATTTGGAATCCCAAACAAAATCATCACTGATAATGGGACCCAATTCACAAGCTCTGCATTTCAAGGATATTGCGAAGACCTCAGCATTCAAGTTTTCTACGCCTCCGTAGCTCACTCAGCAAACAATGGTCAAGACGAGAGAGCAAATGCTGAAATCCTTAAAGGACTCAAAACGCGCACCTATGAGCGCTTGAAAAAACATGGAGCCAACTGGATTGAAGAGCTTCCGCCTACTTTATGGGCCAACAGGACATCTCCAAACCGGTCAACTGGACAGACACCGTTCTTCCTGGTGTATGGAGCTGAAGCAATCCTTCCTCCAGAAATCACATTGGGGTCACTCCGGGTCCGGACCTTCGACGAAGCCACGCAGGACCAGCTCCGGCATGAAGACCTAGACCTCCTTGAGGAGGGAAGGTGCCAAGCAGCTGTTCGGAATGCCCGATACCGCCAAGCCCTTCGGTGCTATCATCAGCGGCATGTACACAGCCGACAGCTCGAGGAAGGCGACCTGGTGCTACGAAGAATACAATCCAGGGAAGGGTTAAACAAACTCTCCCCCAGCTGGGAGAGACCCTTCCAAGTGATTAAAGTATCCCGTCCCGGGAGCGTTCGCTTGGCTACCGAGGATGGGACACCTCTCCCAAATCCTTGGAACATTGAGCACCTCCGTAAGTTCTACACTTAATATCACGGAGGTGAGTCTATAGTAACTTGGGGTGTATGTTATAGAGTCATTGTATAGAGTCGGGTAGTTCCTCCGGGAGAACAGCCGGACCTTTCCTGGAAGGTCCGCAAAGTTCATGCAACACTTGTCACAGTCTCAGGACTAAAAGTGTGGTTAGCTACCCTGGGTCAAACGAGAAATGAAACATGCTTAGCCTGGTTCCGTACCCTAAGAGTGTACTTGTTTCCCCTGTACCCCGGACCTATAATGAAAGACATCTTCGTGTGAAACAGACTCCACGTGCATTTATTTTGTATAGGCTCAACAATTTTTATTTTTCTCTTTCTTGCCTATAACAAAGATGTGCAATTCTTAAGAAATTTCAGTTTGACCGGTTCATATACGATTCGAGTTGTATTGTTTTATTTTTTGGATTCAAATATTGTTCATGGCCCACTCCCCTGAATGCCGCCAAGCCAATCTAGGGCCGGAGTGTGCTATCGACTTAGCCTGGTCAAGCACCCTAAGTACGCCACTCTACCTACACCCCAGCAGGCCGAAGTAAGGCGGGTCCATGTACAGTTGGATCTGGAAGAAAAGATAATGCATTCGGTTGTATTTATTATCGTGTTGGACCTAAAATTTTCTTGAGAATCGTAAGCCGTGACGAAGTTATAGGCAAGAAACGAATTTTACTACTTTTCTTGGCTTTAGTGTGCAGGAAAAATAAAATTTACGTTGATGGAGAAAAGCCAGAGCTAACAAAGCTCCGACTCCCCTAAGTGTCTTGTAATCGATGTTACGCATTGAAAACGAGCATCACCGGAGCAATCAAGCTCCGGTAGAGCTAGGGGGGCCATCCGTCGACGCTAAATAAAAGATGGTGAGAAGACCCTGCAAACAAAGTCTGCTGCCAACAAACTAAGTGTTGGCAAAGGTCACTGCCGGAGCTACTAAGCTCCGACACCCCAGAGGACTAACTATCGATGCTCTACACGTTGATAAGGACTATTGCCGGAGCTACTAAGCTCCGACAATAGACAACGCCAGAGCTTCTAAGCTCCGACAACCTCAGGGGGCCTTCACTATCGAAGACTTCGGACCTACACTCTACAAGTTCGGAGCAAATGAGTCTTCAACAAAACACAATATCCTCTTGGTACATGTTCACAATCAAATTGTGTACATCTACCAGGGGGCCAAGTGAAGACAAAAAGTGAAATTCACAAAAATTTGGGGATTTAATTCATTTGGAGACAAGGGATTACAAAATTGAGGAAGAAGAAGAGAAAATACAAGTGAGAACTACAGAGATGGTCCTAGACCCTATGGAAGAATTGGGCGACCTTCTGGGCAACCTCCGACACGTTGGCTCGGGCAGCTTCACCTTCTCCTTCAACGGGACCTTCAAGCACCGGGTCCAGAGGAAATTGGGAGTTCCGGCTGGTGTAGCACGTCAGCACATACTCTGCGATGTTCTTCGCCAGGGATTGCCCCTCAACCTCTAATTGGTCCGCGATGACGTCGCCCACCTTGGAGAGTTTGTTACCTGCCGAGCTCAATGCCTGCAACGCTAGGTCCGGCTCCGACTCCGGATCATCCGGATGCACGGGACTGAAGCCCATCGGTGTCAGCGCGTCGTTGGCCTTGCCCAGGAACTCCCAAATCTGTAGGGAGTCCGCAGTCCTCAATCCCTTTATTTCTTCCAAGGATCTCCTGGCCGCCACCAGTTCAGAATTCTCGCGAGCGAGACGCTCAACTTCTTTGGCATTTTGCTGAATCTTTTCAGCAACCCGCTTTTCGAGTTTTCTGAGCTCCTCCTCCCGGAGGTGGATCTTGTTCCGGCGGTCGACCAGGTCCTTCTACCTGCCCCTCACTTTCTTCTCCCTGGTAGCAAGGGCACACTCTTGCTCGTAGAGTTCCTGCCCTCGCACCCTGGCTTTCTCCTCCTCCTAAGTGCAGCGCTCTTCCAATTTCTTGGCACGCTCCTCGAGGCCCTTGTCAGCCAGAGCCACCTTTTCGATGAGCTCCTCCTCCCTCCTCAGGACGTCATCCCACAGCTCTAGGAGTTTCTGCTCTTCATCTTCGAGCCGTTTCTCCCTCTCTTCAAGTGCCTCCCGGCGCTTGATGAGTGTAGTGTTAATGGCCTCAAGCCTTTCTTGGCGTTCATCGGCCGCACTGTTAGCTGCTTTCGTCTGCTCGTAAATCTCCCGGGATTGTGCGTCAAGGGCACGAGTCATACTCTCCTTGTCATCCAGTAACTTGCCCCAATATTCCAGGCGGACCTTCTCCCGCTTGATCCACTCTTTGTCTTCCGCTAGCCTCGACTGCGCCATCTTGGTCTCGAAGTAGAGCCGGTTACACCACCGCCTAAGGGTTTAGCGCTCCTCTTCAAGAGCCTTGCTGTCGTGGAAGAAGGCCAGTTGAACTTGACACAGACTGGAACATGCGTTGTCAATAGACAGTGACAACAGGATAGGTTCCAGACCTGCTGGGGTCTCCTCCGCTGGTTCCAGCGGGTTTTCAGATACAAAAATTGGGTCCCACTCCACAAGAGTGGTCCCCTGGGTCTCCATGGCACTAGGGCCGTCCTCCGGGATGGCCTCAATCGTCATCGAGGAAGGTCCCGCCGCCAGGTCTTCATTTGCCCCCACAGGAAGGGGGCCAGCAACTTCACCAGGGCACTCCGGCTCAGCCGCGGGTACCTCCGGCGCCGTCACTCCCGGAGTGGGAGCTGCTTCTGGCTCCGGCCTGAGCACCTCCTCAACTGGGGGCTCGAGCGCTGACGCCTCTGCAACAACCGGCTCAGGAGCCAGAAGATCTTCATTAACAACCGGCCCTGCGACCGTAGCTCCAACAACGACCGGCTATGCGGCTGGTGCTTCTGAGGTAGCCGACCCAACCACCACGACTTCCTCAACATCCGGCACACACGCCGAGACTTCAATCACCTCCGGCTCAACTGCCGGGGATTCGACAATTTCCGGCTCTGGGGCCGGAATTACTGCTTCCTCCAGCTCAACGGCCGGAGCTTCCATCATCTCAGCACCAGGACCCGGAGCTTCAACCTCCGAGACAGGTGCCGCTGGCGCATCCTCTCTCCCGCGGTCCGGCGCTACCACGGGAGTCTCTGGGGATGAGTCGAGGTCCATGACCACGACAGCTGGCGCTGGAGCTGTCGCAGCTTCAGCCACCACTTGGGGCAGCACCAGGACGGGTGCAGAAGCTTCCGCCCTCACAGCTTTAGCTGCTGTGGCTGAGGGTGGAGCCTCACTCCTCTTCTTGGGAACGCTGCAGATGATGGACGAAGAAACTTAAAAAACAGTTACTACAACAAAACAACTGTCCAAAGTAAAGATTAAAAATTACTTTGGGAGACTTCCGCACCAGCTTGCGCGGAACCTCTTTCCCGGGCGTTCTGGGCTGGTCATAGCCGCCGCTAGCGTGGAAGCTCCTGAAGGCCCCCCGGAACTCGTTGCAGCCACGGACGTTTCCCTGGTCGAGCCCCCCCTCGATCAGTAAGAACCTCCGGACCTAGAGGCCTCAACCGGCCCTGGTGCTTGGGTCGCATGCCCGGAGCTAGCACCCCGGGAGGACCCTGCTGCGGGTACAGTCGCCGCGATTGTCGAAGACCTCCCCCTCCGGGGAGAAGGAGCCGATGCAGAGGTGGCAGGCCTGACGGACCTTCCGTCGGCATGCTGCAGCTTCCTCTTCCAGCTCAAGAGTTCTTCCGCTGGCTCCTTGCCCTTGCCGACGACCTCAACCCTCGGCTTCGGGGCAGGGTCGGAGCCACCTTCGGAAGCTCCAGGGATCGCCACCCTGGTGGTTGATCTTCTCTCGATGACACCGAGGTCATCAAGCACAGGCATCTTCTGCCGGAGCTCCCTACTGAACTCTACTTCCACGTTCAGAGGAAGAAAAGCTGATGGCGGAGTCAAGTCGTCACCCTCGATGTCGATGCCGTGCTGGAACTTCTTGAGGTGGAACTCCAAGGTTGTCCCCACCATGTTGGACTTCAGCCCGGTCTCGACCCAGTCGTCGTCCATCACGCTGTTGAGGGCCCAAGCGAGTTTTTCTCTCCTCTTCAGCGGTGCCCACCTGTTGACCAGGAAGTTACAAAACACCGCCTGAGGAGTTAATCCTCCCTCCACGCACTGGCGGATCCTGGTCAGAACGGGGTTGAGGGCGTCTGCCAACACCGAAGCTTCACTCCAGATCGTCGTGTCAATGTTGGGGAGGCCCTCGGGCAGCTCCAGCCTCTCGTGTTCCTCCACCTGGATGACTATCCAGTCCTTCTTCCAGTCATCCCACTTCCAACAGGGAAATGATCAGAGGTACTTGAATGGGCACTTCTTGCGCTTCACGAAGTAGTAGAAGCCAAGGTACTCATTGCTCCTACCGGTGGTATGGACGGTGAAGAAGGTCCGGAAGAGTTCAATGCAGGGGGGATGCCCACCCACATCTCACAGAAGTGGACGAAGATAGACACAAGAAGAATGGAGTGAGGGCCAAGGTGGTATAGCCGCAGACCATAAAAATCTAGCATCATCAAGAAAAAGGAGGAAAAAGGTGGGATCAACCCCACCATGGCGTACGAGGAGAAGTACACCATTTCGCCGGCGTGATCCTTCTCAAACGGGAGCTCTCCCCCGGCGAGGACCGAGTAGTTGAAGAAGTTTGAGGACCATCCCATGAGGGTCCGGACCTTCTTCAGGTTGCTGTCGGTCTTCAAATGGCTCTCGCGGAGACCCAACTCCATCGCAACACAACAAGGCAAGAAAGGGAAAGCAAAGCACAAGATGGGAGTTTGAGCGCAAGATCAGATGAGAGGCGTAAAGAACTCCAGACGGTGCGCGCTTTCCTTCTTAAGTAAGCCCTCGCAACGCTTGGATGGAAACCGCAAGGAAGTCGAAGATACCACTCAAAAATTCCACCCAGCCGATGACAAGAGGGCCCGGGACCACCCCGACGATCAAGTCGAGGTTCTTACCCAGGCGAACGGTTGTCATCATGAGGCGGGAAGCCTGAAGGCGGCGGCCTGATAAGGTGCGCGGAACCGATACGGTTTTCATATTGGGAACCAGCGACCTTCAATTGCGTGAGATCCGCACGCCAAAGATCTCATCTGCCGCGCGCGGGATACGCTACATGGCGATGATTTAACTCCAAACCATCGCCAACGGCACATCCGAAGACCTTTGAAGACTCAGTTCAAAAGTCACGAGGGTGGACCCACCTTCGGCGGAATGACTTCACCCAAGGGGTCTTCCCCAAAGGTGGGCCCAGGGGGCCACTGTCAGTACCCTGGGAACCGTACACCCCTTGAGATTACAAAGATCTCAAGGGAAAGTCATCTATTCGATTTGAAGACCTTCGGAGGCCCACATGTCAGGCATAACCGGACCCGCTTCTCCAACATGGTTAGTCCCAGGGTCGCCACGTGTACTGTCAAACCGGAGCTACCACCCACAAGGGCGAAGCTCCGGGCTGTGTACCGAAATGGCACACCCGGACCTAACCCCAGACCGAGGGAAGCTCCAGAACTAACATGTGTCAGGTGGCTCCGGAGCTTCCTGTTTCCCACAGTATGCTCCAGAGCTGCCACGTGTCTAACCGTCAGATCTTCAGCCTTTAACCTCCGGAAGACTCCACAATGACTCCGGATCTTCAAAGGGGAATCAAGGGCTTCAAGACCCGATTAAGTGTCATTAATACTATATTAATGACACACGATCGGACGACCTTAATTACCAGTAACGGTGCTGTCAAAGCCCATTACCTGGTCATTAAGGGCAATTAAACGTGTTGAATGAGTATCAATATTAGTAACCGCCGGGGCCACATGTTGGGCCAGGCTAACTTGTAATGGCCTGCCCTTGTACTATAAAAGGACAGGCCAACGACACACTAGAGACGTTCAATAGACGCTCGACACAAGCTCATACAGCTAATACAACACCAACGCACCCGTGGAGTAGGGTATTACGCTCAGGCGGCCCGAACCACGTAAATCTTTGTGTCTCCTGTGTCATTCACAATTCACCTTCTTGAATCTCCGCGCGCCCACATCGAACTTCAAACTCCTCTAACACTTTAGTAGTGTCGGGAGATCTGCCGGATCCAAACCACCGAAAGACATATTGTTGATGCTTCTTCTGCCTGACTTCAATCTTGCGGCAACAGGCAAAGATAGAGGTGAGCATTTTGAGCACACCACCGGAGGGTTCATGAGCAGGTGCAGAGTCAGGAGGAGCAGCTGAAGATCTTGTTGCATTCACATCCCGAGCCTGTTTAGTCCTCCTCTCAGCTTCAGGGGAGGGAGGTTTGAAATGGTTTTGGGCCGGCCAGCTGCTTATATAGGCAGCCGACCGAACTAGTCCGGTCAGAGGGCGGACTAGTCCGGTGTCCCTGGAAGACCTGGGAAGAATGATTATCCGGATTAGTCCGGTGGCAAACCTGACTAGTCCGGTGTTACTAGACAAACTAAGTATTTAGAGATAACTAATAGTGATCCAAGGACAAGTTTTGCAAATAATCTTGGTGATTATGACCAAAAAGCACTCAACGCAAAAACATGGTCATAAATTCCAAGATTCCTTCATTAAAAATAGCTTTCTTAGGAGAAAAGGAGGTGAGGGGCAGTTTTAGCAATAAAATGTAACATTTGAAGTATCAACCAGATGTGCAATGTTTCAAGCCACATTTCGAGAGTCAAGAATATTAAGTTCATTCCTAAGTTCACAAAACCTTTTCTCATCCAATGGTTTGGTAAAAATATCTGCAAGTTGTTTTTCAGTTCTAACATGTGAAATAGCAATGTCACCTTTTAATGAATGATCTCTAAGAAAATGATGACAGATATCTATGTGCTTAGTTCTTGAGTGCTCTACTGGGTTGTGTGCAATTTTTATAGCACTTTCATTGTCTCATAGAAGTGGGATATGGTTAAGATTGTAGCCATAGTCCCTAAGGGTTTGCTGCATCCAAAGTAATTGGGCGCAACAGCTACCGGCTGCAATATATTCTGCTTCTGCTGTGGAAAGGGCAATGGAGTTTTGCTTTTTAGATGACCAAGATACCAGGGACCTACCAAGAAACTGACAAGTCCCTGACGTGCTCTTTCTATCGACTTTGCATCCTGCATAGTCGGCATCGGAATATCCTATCAAGTTAAATTTGGATCCTTTGGGATACCAAAGGCCCAAGTTGGGTGTGTGCACAAGGTACCTTATGATTCTTTTTACAGCTACTAAATGGCACTCTTTAGGTGCAGCTTGAAACCTTGCACACAAGCAAACACTAAGCATAATATCTGGCCTAGATGCACATAAATAAAGTAAAGAGCCAATCATGGACCAATATACCTTTTGATCTACATTTGGACCGTCTTCATTGAGGTCGAGATGTCCATTAGTGGCCATGGGTGTCTTGATGGGCTTGGCTTTGTCCATATTGAATTTCTTGAGAATGTCTTGTGTATATTTGGTTTGGCATATAAATGTACCTTCTCTTAGTTGCTTCACTTGGAATCCCAAGAAGAACTTTAATTCGCCCATCATTGACATCTCGAACCTATCTGTCATAATTTTGCTAAACTCTTCACAGAAGGATTTGTTAGTTGATCCAAAGATAATGTCATCAACGTAAATTTGACATACAAATAAAAGATCATCACAATGTTTAGTGAAAAGTGTATAGTCAGCTTTACCAATTTTGAATCCATTCTGAATTAGAAAATCTCTAAGACACTCATACCAAGCTCGAGGAGCTTGTTTGAGGCCATAGAGAGCCTTACGCAGTTTGTAGACATGGTTGGGATACTTCGGGTCTTCGAATCCTGGTGGCTGCTCCACATAAACTTTCTCCTTGATTGGGCCGTTTAAGAAAGCGCTTTTGATGTCCATTAGATACAGCTTAAAATTATGGTGAGTAGCATATGCCAATAAAATACGAATGGACTCAACTCTAGCTATAGGAGCGAAAGTTTCATCGAAGTCCAAACCTTCGACCTGAGAATAACCTTTGGCCACCAGTCTTGCCTTATTTCTTGTTACTACTCCATGTTCATCGCTTGTTCCGAAAGACCCATTTAGTTCCAACTATGTTCGCCTTTGGTCTCTCCACTAGCTCCCATACTTCATTTCTCTTGAAGTTGTTCAGCTCCTCTTGCATTGCAGTCACCCAGTCTAGATCCCCTAAGGCTTCTTCCACCCTGTATGGTTCCAGAAAAGACACAAAAGAATAGGATTCACAGAAATTTGCAACTCGAGATCTAGTAGTTACTCCCTTAGCAATATCTCCAATGATGTTGTTGACAGGGTGGTCTCTTTGCACGCCTTGGTGTACTCTTGGGTGTGGAGCTTGTGTAGTTGCTTGTTCTTCATTATCTTCATGTGCATTGTCTCCCCCTAGATCATTGCTTCCATGATGGTCCTGATCTTCTTGATCTTCCTCCTCTTGATCTTGTGCAAGGGCTCCCCCTTGATCATTGCCTCCGTGTTGAGGTTCATCTTGTGCATTTGAGTCGAATGTTTGCTCTTGTGGTAAGATATCACCAAGTCCCATTTTCTTCAGTGCTTCATATGGAGCTTCCTATTCATCTAGCACACATTTATAAACTTGCTCCACTTGTGAGCCGTTAGATTCATCGAACACTACGTCACACGCTCCTTCAACAAGGCCGAACACCTTGTTGAAGACACGATAGGCGTAGGCATTCGATTCATAACCGAGCAAGAATCCTTCATCGGACTTCGAAGCGAACTTTGAGGCCCTCTGTTTCTTGTTCAGAATAAAACATTTGCAACCAAAAACTTTAAAATAAGAAACATTAGGCTTTTTATCGGTAAGGAGCTCATATGGAGTTTTCTTCAGTAGTCGATGGAGGTACAGTCGATTAGTGGCATGGCAAGCGGTGTTCACCGCTTCTGCCCAAAATCGATCTGATGTCTTGTATTCATCCAACATAGTTCTCGCCATTTCGATCAATGTTCTGTTCTTCCTTTCGGCCACTCCATTTTTTTGAGGGGAGTAGGGTGCCAAGAATTCATGCTTTATCCCTTCTTCATCGAGAAACTCTTCAACTTGGAGATTCTTGAATTCTTTCCCGTTGTCACTTCTGATGTTCTTTATGGTTGATGAGAATTCATTTTGAGCTCTTTTTAAGAACTTCTTGAGGATACCCTGAGTTTCTGATTTATCATACAAGAAAAATACCCAGGTAAATCTTGAAAAATCATCAACAAGTACTAAACTGTATTTGTTACCGCCGATGCTGATGTACGAAACTGGACCAAAAAGATCATGTGGAGAAGTTCCAGCGGTCTTGCGGTAGTCATCACATTCTTGGCGGGGTGTGGTGCTCCGACTTGTTTTTTTCGCTTGACAAGCGCTGCACGGCCTGTCCTTTTCAAAAACCACATCCTTAAGACCACGGATGTGACCACCTTTCAGAAGTTTCTGCAGATTTCTCATCCCAACATGGGCTAGCCGTCTATGCCACAGCCATCCCATGCTGGTTTTAGCAACCAAGCAAGTGTTGAGTTCAGCTTTATCTTTGTTGAAGTCAACTAGATAGAGCTTGCCCTTCAACATTCCCTTGAATGTAATTGAGCCATCGCTTCTTCTAAAAACAGTCACACCCTCATTAGTGAATAAACAGTTGTAACCTTTGTCGCATAGTTGGGATATTGACAAAAGGTTATAATCTAGCGAATCTACATGTAAAACATTTGATAAGGTATGTTGAGAGGATATTTCAATGTTACTGCTACCAAGGACCTTTCCTTGGCTGTTGTCTCCGAAGTATATGCCTTCACCTGGATCCTTGTTGTACTCGTACTCCACAAACATACCTCTCTCTCCGGTCATGTGATTTGTGCATCCGCTATCAAGTTCCCATTTTGTTCCACCGGAGGAGTAAGCCTTTTTCTTGCCTTCCTTAGCCATAAGGCAAGTGTGGTTGTTCATGTCCCGTCCTCCCATGTTTGGAAAGAGTGTGGCCTTCATAGTAGGTTTCTTGATTGCAATAGTGGCCATCTCTTCTTCTTCATCGGAGGAGGACTCGTCGTTTGAGTCCCACTCCTTGCCAATGTGAGCTTGATGGATTTGTCTTCTTTTTCTGAAATTTTTCTTTTCTTGATATCTTGTTTCCTTCTTCTTTTTGTTTTCTTCATAGGGGCAGTCCATCATGAAGTGACCATACTCTCCGCAGTTGTAGCAAGTGCGTCGAGCCTTGGATTTTCCTTTGTCCTTGCTTTTGCCTTCATTTGAGTTGTTGCCTTGTCTTCTTTTCATCATTCGCTTGAACTTCTTGATAAAGAGTACCATTTCCTCATCATCAATATCGGTGCTCTCATCACTTGTATGTCCATCGTCTTGATCTTCACGAGCTTCTCTGAGTTTGGGTCGGCATGTAGCTTTGAGAGCTACCTCTTTCCTTTTGGAGGAAGTGAGTTCGTCCAAGTCTTTGACGTATTTTGCCTCTTTCTCCATCATATCATGATTTATGATCTTCCCCAACAACTCATCGGGGGTCATTTTGTGAAAACCGGGGCTTTCTCTAATCATTGAGCAAAGAGTGACACTTCTTGGCATGAAGGCTCTAATCATTCTCTTGACTACCTCGTGATGCGTCCATTTCTTACTTCCATAGGCACGTATCTTGTTGATGAGTGCCTTCATCTGGTTGTACATGTCTTGAGGTGATTCACCTTCTTCAATAGTGAATCTCCCCAACTCTCCTTCAAGCATTTCGATTTTTGCAAATCGATCTATTTCCTTCGTGAGCTGTCTTAAGTGTATCCCAGATTTCCTTTGCACTTTCTAAGCCATCAATTTTGGTGAATTCCTGCTTAATGATGACGTGATCACGACGACGGCTTGTGCATTTCTGTGAATCTCTTGTTCTTGTTCTGGGGTGAGTTCTTCATCCGTGTCCGGGATATCTATGCCAGTGCAAACGATGTGCCATAGACTAGGATTTAGGGATATTAGATGCATCTTCATGTTGTACTTCCACATTGTATTGTCGCTTCCGTCAAACTGTGGAGGTTTTCCCATAGGAATGCAAAGATAATTGTTGATTGAATTGAGACGGTTGTAGTTGTAAGGCTGTCGGGAGTAGTCGTGATGACAGCTCCCCGTCGTCTTCTCTTCTTTCTTTCGTTTTTGTCCTAGCAGTTTCTTTCTCAGATGTGCCTTCAATTGTCGCACTTCTTCATCATCGTGTGGGCTCTCTTTCAGCACATCAAAAGCTTTAGTTTCTTGTTCCTCATTAATGTTCATCTTCGAGATATCGTTGTTCTTCTCAGAGGCCATTGATCTCTCCGAGATGTGAGTCTCGTTGGTGGAGAACCTTGCTCTGATATCAATTGAATGTGTCCTAGAGGGGGGTGAATAGGCCTTTTGAATTTCCTGCACACTTAATAGAACCGTCAAAACTTGGTTGGCCGGACTAGTTCGGTTGTGTGGGCGGACTAGTCCGGTGTGCAAAAATTATGTGTGTTGATCAGGTGTGATTTTGGAAAATAAATTTCTTTAGCAGCATAAATGAGAACAACTGATATTTGTACTTGATATTAATATAATAATGCAGGTGTAACTTATAATTGCCTTAAGTTGATGTTTAGCACTCAAGTGATCTAATGAACAAAATTTAAAGTAAATGAGATGCAAGACACATGAATTTTTCCCGAGGTTCGATCTCACCACGAGATCTCTGTCCTCATTGAGGAAGCTCACACAGAGCCGGGTCTCCAAACCTTTCCCTCTTCAAGTCACCACGAAGGCCGACTTGATTCCACTATCACGGGTAATCACCAAGTTTGTGGGGCAACCTCACACGTTGAGGGCTCCCACGAGAATTACAATGAAAGAAGTGATCAAATACACTCAAAAGTATTACAATGCAGAGTATGAGTGTAGAAAGATCAAACCCCAAGAGCTCACAATGAAAGAACGACGATCTCCCAATCCCGAATCCAAGTGTTCAATTGATTTCACTCTTTTTGAACTTTAGATGTGTGGGGAGATGTGTTTTGGGCTCTTGGGACAAAGTGGCGGCGCTAGGGTTTGCTCTTTGATCAGTATTCGACGTGTGTGTCTATAGGAAAGCAGTGGACTCTCTATTTATAGGGTTTCCAAAAGCTAGCCGTTGAAAAACCCTAACACCGGACTAGTCCGGTGCAAGTCCGGACTTGTCCGGTCTCAATATGTTTTGAAGTCCAAAAAGTCTGCCGGACTAGTCCGGTCCAACCTCGGACTAGTCCGGTGCTGTGTGAAGGTGACTCCAGAAAGTTCATCGGACTAGTCCGCGGACTAGTCCAATCTCCACGAATGGGAGATTCCAGAAAGTTCAACGGACTAGTCCGGTTCATGATCGGACTAGTCCGGTCCCTCAATATGAGAGACTCCAAAAACATCAACGGACTAGTCCGGTGGATGCACGGACTGGTCCGGTCTCCTTGTAAGTGGGATTCCAGAAAGATGAACAGACTAGTCCGGCCCATGATCGGACTAGTCCGGTGCTTTGTGAAAGTTAGGTTAATTTTAATCCCTTACCCTCGCGCAAAGTTGTGAGCTCTTGGAGTGTGTCTTTCATACACTCCCTATACATTCAAAATCTAATTTGGTCTTCCAAGCTTCATCCAAGTATCTCTCTTTGAACACCACTTCATTTTTCACCTTTTTGTGTGCATCAAGATGTTTCACTTGTTTGTCCTGCAATCATCTCAGTAGTTTCATTAGGATATCATATGTTTGTCATCAATTGGCCAAAACCCACAAGGGATATCCTAGATGCACTTACACCATGTGCCTCATGGCGAAAGGTAACACCAAGGTATGTGACGACTCTAGAGATGATGAGCTTTCCCCCGATGATTTAACTTCTTTGATAAATGAATATCATGCTATCATTAAGAGGGAAAAGAGTAAGGTTAAAGCTCTTGAAGAAACTCGTGCTAGACTTGAGAGTGCTAACCTCGATTTGCTTGACAAGTATGAAAGCATACTCAAAGAGCATGACAGGCTCAAATCTCATGTCAAGCAAATTGAGGAAGAAAAGGATAAAATCAAGTTAGATAATCATGAGCTTAACCTAGCACACCAAACACTCTTGGAAGAGCACAACAAGTTAGTACAAGAACATCAAACACTTAACCTTGCTCATGACGTGCTTGATCAAGAGTTGAAAAATATAAAGAAGCAAACTCTTAATGATAGGATATCCATTACTTCTCATGTCACTAATGCCTTGAACAAGTCTTTGCCTTTGAAAGCAAATGCTAGGGAGAAGGACTTGTTGGAAGAAATTGAGAGTCTCCGCACTAGTGTGGCTAGACTTTCAAAAGGGGAAGTAAAGCACAAGGAAATCCTCTTCCAACAAGCAAAGGCCTTCAACAAGAGAGGACTTGGATCTTTCCCAGTGCCCAACAAAGGAAAGGTGCCCTCACCGGAGCTAAGAACAAGCTTTATCAAGGAAGTTGGTTCTTATTGCCAACATTGTGAGGTCACCGGTCACCACACAAGGGAGTGTCCTCTCCCTAACCGACCTTCTCCAAAGTTGCCTATTAATTACAAATCTACGTTCAATGATCGCTACTATCTCTTAAGTAAAGTAGATGGCAAGGTGAAGGCTAGGTTCATCGGCAAAGACATAAAGGGCATGAAGGGGAAGCTCCCCAAGCAACTTTGGGTCCCAAAGACACTTGTATCACACATAAAAGGACCTAAGTTGGCTTGGGTGCCTAAAGTTAAAAATTGAATTCATGTGTGTTGGTGAACTACAAAGCCGGAGGAAAGCATTGGGTACTCGATAGCGGGTGCACCCAACATATGACCGGCAATGATGGTATGTTCACCACCATAGAAAACCCCGACAATCATGAACAAGTCACCTTTGGTGATAACTCTAAGGGAAAGGTAATTGGGTTTGGTAAAATTGCTATTTCAAATGATTTATCCATTTCAAATGTTTTGTATGTCACGTCACTTAGTTTTAATTTACTTTCCATTGCACAACTATGTGATCTTGGACTAACATGCACATTTAGCAAAAATGATGTTGTTGTGAGTAGTGAAACAAGCCAAGACATAGTCTTCAAAGGATTTCGGCATGGACATCTCTACCTAGTAGATTTCTCCAACAAGAATGCTAGCTTGACCACTTGTCTTTTCACTAAGACAAGCTTGGGTTGGCTATGGCACCAACGCATAACACACATTGGGATGAGCAAGCTCAAGAAGTCATTCAAGCTTGGGATGGTGACCAGCGTGAAGGATGTTACATTTGAGAAGAACAAGCTTTGTAGCGCTTGTCAAGCCGGGAAGCAAGTTGCTTCACACCACTCAATGAAGACAATGGTGTCAACCTCCAAGCCACTTGAGCTACTCCACATGGACCTCTTCGGACCGTCCACATATCAAAGCCTTGGCGGTAACCTCTATTGTCTTGTTATAGTTGATGACTACTCTCGCTATGCTTGGACTCTATTTCTAGGTGACAAGAGTGAAACTCCGAAAGTGTTCAAGACCTTCGCCAACCGCGCTAAAAGGGAATTTAAACTTCCCATCATCAAGGTCCGGAGTGACAATGGCACCAAATTTAAAAACTACAACATTGGGGAGTGGTGTGACCGTGAAGGCGTGAAACATGAGTTTTCGGCCACATACACTCCTCAACAAAACGATATCATTGAAAGGAAGAACAAGACACTCATCACTCTTGCGAGAGCAATGCTTGATGACTACGGCACGTAGGATAAGTTTTGGGCCGAAGCAATCAACACGGCATGCCATGCCGCAAATAGGGTCTATCTCCATCGACTACTTCAAAAGACCCCATACGAGCTTCTCTTTGGGAGAAAGCCCAACATCTCCTACTTTCGAGTCTTTGGATGCAAGTACTACATCTACCGCAAGAAAAGGCTCGGTAAGTTTGAAAGAAGATGTGATGTTGGTATATTTCTTGGTTATGCATCAAACTCAAAAGCATATCGAGTATTCAACCAAACCTTCGGTTTAGTTGAGGAAAGTTGTGATGTTGAGTTTGATGAATCTAATGGCTCCCAAGAGGAGAGTTTTGGTCATGATGAAATAGATGATGAGCCTCTACGAGAAGCCATGAAGAACATGACCATTGGAGACATCAAGCCTGAAGTTGAGGAGAGCCATGATCAAGGGGGAGCTTCAAGTTCCAACAACAACACCTCCATGGCACCTCAAGTTGACGAAGAAGAGAAGTATGATCCATTGCCGACTCAAGACTCACAAGCACAACAACATCAAGAAGAAGAAGAAGTCCATGATCAAGTCCATCCACAAGAGGAGCAACACGCATCACCTTCGCCAAGTGCTTCACAACCACTTATGAGTCATGAACACATCTCCAAGGCGCATCCGATGGACCAAATCATTGGAAATCCGTCAAGGGGTGTAAGTACACGTTCTCGCCATTTTGCTTCATTTTGTGAGCACTACTCGTTTGTTTCATGTGTAGAACCCACTCATATTGAGGAAGCACTCCAAGACCCAAATTGGGTGATGGCCATGCAAGAAGAACTCAACAACTTCATCCGCAATGAAGTTTGGGTGTTAGAGGAGCGACCCAAGGACAAGAACGTCATCAGAACAAAGTGGGTGTACCGAAACAAACAAGACGAGAATGGCGTTGTGGTCCGTAACAAGGCAAGACTTGTGGCCAAAGGGTTCTCGCAAGTTGAAGGACTTGACTTTGGGGAGATATTTGCCCCGGTCGCCCGGCTAGAAGCCATCCATATACTTCTTGCCTTTGCATCACATCATAATATTAGACTTTATCAAATGGATGTGAAAAGTGCCTTTCTTAATGGTTACATTAACGAGCTTGTTTATGTTTAACAACCTCCCGGGTTTGAAGATCCAAGGAATCCTAATCATGTGTATAGGTTGCACAAGGCGCTCTACGGGCTCAAGCAAGCACCTAGGGCGTGGTATGAATGACTACGGGATTTCTTGATCATGCAAGGATTCAAGATCGGGAGGGTGGACACCACACTCTTCACCAAAGACATCAACGGGGATTTGTTCATTTGTCAAATTTATGTTGATGATATTATTTTTGGTTCAACTAACGAAGCTCTTAGCCATGAGTTTGGCAAAATGATGTCTAGGGAATTCGAGATGTCGATGATTGGAGAGCTCAACCTCTTCCTTGGATTTCAAATCAAGCAACTTCAAGAGGGGACCTTCGTCTATTAAGAGAAGTACACCAAGGACCTCTTGAAGAAATTTGAGATGGGAGATTGCAGCTCAAGAAGCACTCCAATGGAAACAAATTGTCATCTCGACGCGGATAAGGACGGTAAACCTATTGACCAATCTAACTACCGTTCTATGATTTCCTCATTGCTTTATCTTACTACATCTAGGCCCGATATCATGTTTAGTGTATGCTTGTGTGCTTGCTTTCAAGGGGCACCTAAAGAATCGCATAGGAAGGCGGTCTTTAGGATACTTAGGTATCTTAAGCATACCCCTAGCATGGGCTTTACTACAGGAATCCCGACGATTTGCGACGGCCGAAGCCGTCGCAAATAAGCCGGATGCCGTCGCAAATAAGCTATTTGCGATGGCTTTCTTTATTTGCGACGGCCTACGGCCGTCGCAAATATGTCTTCGCAAATAAGCTTATTTGCGACGGCCACCGTCGCAAATAACCTTATTTGCGACGGCTAGGAGAGGCCGTCGCAAGTTGTTGCTGCGGGCTGGTGGGCCCCGCGACCTTATTTGCGACGGCTGGGCCGTCGCAATTAAAGCTTATTTGCGACGGTACAACCGTCGCAATTAAGGGCCACTATTTGCGACGGCCGTGCCGTCGCAAATAAGTGCAGAGGGCAGGGCCCACGTGTCCTCCTCCGGGACCCACGACTCTATTTGCGACGGCCTGGCCGTCGCAATTAAGGCTTATTTGCGACAGCCAGGCCGTCGCAAATAACTGTGGCTTAATTGTGACGGCTAATACTCTTATTTGCGACGGTACCGGCTTATTTGCGACAGATAAGCTTTTTTATTTTTTTTTAAAAACAGAAAACTCTAACCGGCTCGATGGCCAGATTCACAACAAACACAATATACACAGCATACACAATATATACACAGCATACACAAACATCATCACAATCACAAACTAAAATTCCGATACATCTCACATCGTCATCAACAAAGTAAATAAAATGGCTCACTCGCCCATCTAACCTCCGAAGCCACCTCCGAAGTCGAAGTCGTCGTCGTCGCGCCTCAATCCAGGCGGCGGTAGCGAAGGTGACGGCGTTTGTGCAGCCGTCGCGGATCCCTGCAATTAATAAAACTTAGAGTTAGAATATATGCATCAACATCTCTCTCCCTCCCTCTCCCTCTATCTTCATCTAGATCACCCTCTCTTCCTCTCTCTTTTCATTTCTCTATTTGTCTCTCACTCTATCTTTCTTGCTCACTCTATCTCTCTATTGCTATCCTTTTCCCTCTATCTTCCTCCCTCTATCTCCATCTACATCTCCCTCCCTCTATCTTCCCCTCTCTCTATCTCCATCTACATCTTACTCTCTCTTCATTCCCATCCTACTCTATCTATCTTTCACTCTTTCTTCTGTCTCCCTTTCTTCTATCTCTTTCTTTCTTCTATCTCAATCATTTTCTTCTATCTAACTATCTCTCTCTTTCATCTATCTCAATCTTATTACGCTGGAGAAGAAGGATTACATAGAGACTTACCTGACCCGCTGAAGAAGGATCGCCTGGGAGGACCGGTGGTAGTACCGGTAGCTGGATTCCCAGACCCTGCGCCCGAGCGATGGCCTGTCATTGCAAACATTAAATGCTACCTATTAGTAAGTCATTTAAGCTGAATTAATGAGAATTTTAATTTTTAGATTGTTACCTCCATTGCTTCCCGCATCTGCGCCAACGCTGCTGCCTGGGTTTGGATCGTGGCCTCCATCGCCCTCCTTTCCTCCTCATGTCGCCTTTCATTTTCTTCTACAGTTTCTCGGAGGGACTGCATCTCAATGTCCCTCTGCGAGCGGCGACCTCCCGTACCCGAAGCCTGCGTGGAGCTGCCTCTCGCAGGTCTACCCGCCTTCGAGTCGACAACTCCGTCGAATATGGCGAGCCTATAAAAAAGAGAGTCAGTAATATGAAATTAAAATGTCTTGAATACTTTGAATTGAAAACGATAAAATGACTTGCAAACTCACCTTCCGTGTGCTTTTCCACCACCGGTTGCATACGCGGCTTGAGGATCGATCGGTTGACGTTCCCAATCGAAATCCTCGCCGTGTATCTTCCTAGCCTCCTCCCCGTACTTAGCCTGCAAAACAATAAAATCGTGTAAGTTCAACAATCTATATAGTTATATGTAATATGAATGGTTTCTAAACTTACCAACCGCTCGGCTGCAGCCTGACTGCACCCCGTCGGCTGAGAAGGGTCCCTGTGACCTCTCTTCCAAACCTCAGCAGGGGTGGGCGGCACCCCCGTCTCGCGCTCCTGTCAATACATGTTAGTACGAACAATATATTATTAATATATAAACATAAGTTACACACACTTACCATGCGTTTAGCTAAACGCAAGTGGTTATCTTGCCCATGTCTGCTCTTCCCCTCCACCCCTCTGCAGTCTCGAGCCTTCCCGGACTTAGCTTTAAACTCGTCGCTAGCCCAGTAGCGACAAAGGGCCCAAAATGCATCGTTCCGACCCTGCAACCAGCTCACGTGGCCCTGCACATAGTTGAAAGTCGTTAAAAGTACCATCGAGGACATTATCAGAAAAAAATACTTACTACACTCCACGTACCTGCGCGTACTCCTCCTCCGTCAGGTGCCTCTCGCTCTCTTGCCGGAAGTGTAACACGTGCTGCTGGTTCGCCTTCAAGTGCTCATTAATAATTTGAACACGGGCGTTCGACAAAGCTTGTCGAAGCGCCTTGGCAGCGTTGAAGTGAAACACTCGCCTCGCATCCTCAAACATGCGATGGTCGTCCGGGTCCTCTAAAGTATATCTTGCCTGCGATAAAGAATATATTGAAGAGATGTGCACTAAAAGAGTTTAATAGTTGTAACTTAGAAACTTTTTTACATACTTACCATAAAATCGGCCCATACGGCCTCCTGAAGGTTGCCGTGCTCCTGGTGATGGACGCGTGCGTAGTCCTCCCACGAAAGAGCAGGCACTCCGTCGATGACCCCGGGATAGTGCAAACGCACTATGGACCCGAGGACACCGTTCACCGGTCTCTGGTGTTTCTCACCGGTGAAAGACAAGTCGTCCCAACTCCTGTAAGATATTTATTCATTCATTCATTACTTAAGTAATCAAAAGAAACTAAAATTGAAAACTATAATTTTTATTACCTGTCTCCGACTGGACGAATCACGATCCTCTGTGAAGGGACCGCGGGAGGACTAACAAAGTGAGTCCTCCTCGTCCTCCGCATCTGCTGGGGCGCCACGTCAGGTGACCCAGACGGCTCCTCACCAGCCGAGTCAAAGGCCTCAGGAACAAAGTCATCGCCAGCCGGGAGCTGGCTGGCTGAGGGCTGACTCGCCGAGGGCTGCCTCGCCGAGTGCTGGCTGGCCGAGGGCTGCCTCGCCGAAGGCTGGATCACCGAAGGCGCCGCAGCCTCTGAGTCAGCCGGTGAGGACTACAACATTCAAATGATTCATAAGTAAGTTTAATGTGAATTTGAATTTAAAGAATTTGTCAAAAACGAGTGACATTTACCTGTGACGAAGCTCTAGAGCTGGTCTGAACGTGCCCTAGCAGCTGAGAGCGTCTGCTGCCAGTCGACGAGGCACCAACGAAAGCGTCCTCAGGTCTAGAGGGGTAGAACCCCCTCGTCGGCGGCACCTTCTTACCCTTCTTTGACGCCATCCTATTGTAATTAGATAATTAGTAAATATGCAAATAAAATATATAAAATTCATGTTACTATCTTCAAGAAAACATTACTTGTAGTCACTTTCAAAATTCATCAACATCATTGTCATGTGTCTGTGCCCTACTCCTTAAACCAGCCCAACGATCTTCCATCGTGGCCTGTTCTAATTTTCGTTTTCGCGTATCATCTGCCTCTACATCTTCAACGTCTTCAACATCTCCAACTAATTGATCGAGTCCTGCACCAAGCTCGACGATAAAAGTGTCTGACAACTCTTCTTCTTGGTACACTTCTTCAACGTCTTCGCTATCATGGTAACCATCATCCCCAGGAGTATATAGCCGCTCACGAGGATTCACCTTATATACCACCCACCAAGCACTGAGCTTCGTGCATGGATAAGGTAGATAATACACTTGTTCAACTTGATGCGCAAGAACAAATGTATCGTAACCCCGTAGTCGGTCCTTATGTTTCACTTCCACCATTCCAAATTGGTTTTCTCGAGTTCCATGAGTACGATCAAACCAGTCACAGTCAAAGAAGACAACTCGAAGGGTCTTATTTCCGGTAAAAGTAAATTCAAGGATTTTATTAATGATACCATAATAATCGGTTAAATTCCCTTGAGTGTCCATTGCTCTCGTCACAACACCGGAATTTGATGTTGCCGCAAGAGGACGATGAGCTTCAAAATGAGTTGTACGGAATCGGAAGCCATTTACGTCATATCGACCATAGCTTCTAACATTCACCAATCCATAAGATAGCTGCCGCAAATCTTCATGGACACTGTGAGTCCGACACTGTTATAAAAGACGAGAGAATATTATATAATACTTCTTTAATAATAGTAATTTATAATACATAGAAGACGAGAGAATATTACATATTCTCGAAACCAAGATAGAAAACTCTGTCCCCCATTTATTCCTTCCTTTCGCATCGCTTCTACTTGTTTGGCCGTAGGTTGATGCCTATGTGGCCAATATTGTCTGTGGAACTCGCTGAACATGAAAAAACATCTTTTAGAGTACATGTGTAGCAAAATATGTAGATTAGCATAAACATAGGAGAAACACTTACTCGAAGTATTCCTGCATGCCTTCTATATTTGCGTACATGTAGAGTAAAGCAACAGTCCTTTCCTGTTCGGATAGCACGTAGGTCGTGTAGCTACCAACGGTGGTGCCTCTCGTTTGAAAAATGGAAAGGTCGCTTAGAGGGGGTGTTTCGTCCACATTGTACCGCATAGCCGAAGTATTGATATTGTTTTCTTCCGCAAAGTAGACACTTGAAAAGTATCCAACTTCTTTAAGAGCATATGCTTCAGCGATGCACCCTTCCACCCTTGCCCTGTTGCCAACCATTGGTTTCAGATATCGTAGCGCTCTTTCAATGTGATACATCCACCTATATTGCACAGGACCGCCAACTTTAGCTTCGAATGGAAGATGGATAAGCAGATGTTGCATTGGATTGAAGAAACCCGGTGGAAAATTTTTTTCCATCTTACATAAAAGTATGGGTATCTCCTTCTCTAACTTATCCATCATCCCGATCTTGATTTCTTTAGCACAAAGCTGTCTATAGAAATAGCTGAGCTCGGCTAAAACCTTCCACACCGCATCATCTAGATAGCCTCGGAACATAACAGGTAGGAGTCTTTCCATTATAATGTGATAATCATGACTCTTCAACCCAGTGAGGTTTCCTGTGTTAACATTTACGGCTCATTTCAGGCTAGCTGCGTAACCATCTGGGAATTTCAAAGTTTTCATCCATTTCATAACTTCTTTCTTTTCTTTCGATCGAAGACAGAAAGAAGCACGTGGCTTTCCACCACTTTCAGAGATTTCAAGAGTTGGACGGTGACAAATGTCTGCCAAATCTAGTCTAGCTTTATAATTGTCTTTCGTTTTGCCAGGCATATCCATGCAAGTGCTTATGATACTTTCGCTCATATTACGCTCCTGATGCATGACATCAATGTTGTGCATTAGAATCAACGACTTCACATATGGTAGCTCCCAAAGTCCACATATGTGAGTCCAATTGTGTTCCTCTCCATAACCTACGAAATATCCAGGACGACCTTCATCAGGCACCAGTTTGTCCAACATATCAGAATTTCTGACCCGTTGAGACGCTTCGGTGGTCCTTTAGTGACAATAGTGTTCTTTCGAAAGACATGCCTCTGCTGCCTAATATATGATTCGAGGGCAGCCAACGTCTGTGACAATCGAAGTAAGATATTTTGCCTCCATGAGTTAGTCGAAAGCAATCCGTGTCTGAAGCACATATCGGACACGTCAGACGACCGTGAGTGCTCCATCCGGAAAACATGCCGTATGCCGGCAAATCATGGACGGACCACAAATAAGCAGCTCGAAGGTTGAATTTCTGCTTCTTGTAACTGTCGTACGCTTCGACTCCTGTCCACAAGACTTTCAATTCTTCGATCAGCGGTTTTAACATCACGTTGAGACGTGACCCGGGATGATCAGGTCCAGGTACAATGAGGCTGAGAAACATGAACTCGTTCCTCGTACAAAAAGCAGGTGGCAGGTTGTACGGAATGACAAAGACAGGCCAACATGAGTATGGCGCGGCATTCGTACTGAACGGTGAGAATCCGTCTGTCGCTAATCCGATGCGAACATTCCTCGCATCACGAGAAAAGTCTGGATCGAAACGGTCTAGCGCCTTCCATGCATCACCGTCGGACGGATGCGTCAAGAATTCTTTGTTCTCACGTTTACCTTCTTTGTGCCATCTCATGTGTCTTGCGGTTCTTTTTGAAAGAAACATCCGCTTCAACCGAGGTGTCACAGGCAAGTAACGAAGCTGCTTATGTGCGACATCTGTCATCACATTATCGCCATCGTCATTAACAACTTCGACATACCTCGATTTACCACATTTCAAGCACATCTTCTCATTGGCGTGCTCTTTCCAGAATAGCATGCAGTTGTCTGGGCACACATAAATTTTCTCATACTTCATACCGAGACCAGATATCTTGATCTTTGACTGATACATATCTGGTGGCGCTTTGTGAGGTTGTGGAAGGATATCGCAGATCAATTTCATGAGATCATTGTAGCAGTCGATGGAAAAAAAGTACTTGGACTTAATTGCCATAAATCTGGTCAAGAAAGCAAGTACGGTCACAGCCGTGTGTTCATGCAACGGCTCTTGTGATTTCTTCAGCTCCTCGAAGAACTTCTCTGCCTCATTTGTAAGAGGATCCTCCACTTCAAGAGCTTCTAACATCTCATCCATCCTATCAACCTCTGTTATATCATCATCCTCATCCACTTCGTCTATGACTCGAGAATTAGTCTCGCCGTGGAAGGTCCACACTTCATATTGTGGAGTGAAACCGTTTCGACATAAGCGAAACGAAAGCTCCAATCTTCTCAAAAACTTAGTGTTTCGACATTTTGTACATGGGCACCGCACCATATCTTCCGTTGACAACGAAAATGCTCGATCCAAAAATTGATCTAACTTGATAAACCACTCATCGCAGTGACCACCATTTCTGCTCTTCCAGCCAGTATACATCCAACTGCGGTCTTCACCCATTTTTGACTCTGCAGTTTAATGCGAAAGAAATTGTCATTAATGTATTGTTGTGTTATGTCACGGCCCTACAATCTAGGCAGATAGATCCTAAACCCACCCAAGAGTGACCGAGCGGAGCGTGCTCATGACGAGACGCGTGATCCGGATTCGAACGAAATTTCGGCAGCATAACCCCGCTGTTCTCCACTGCACGCCCAAAAATGGTGCAGCAGAGAACAACAGGGTTACGCCACCGAAATCTCGTCCAAATCCGGACCCACGTCTCGTCACAAGCCACGCCCCCTCGGTCACTCCGAGGCTGTCCAAAAAGGGACAATTCCGAACCTACACGTCTCACATGCCAATGGCATGTGAGACGTGCCGATCCGAAACGGGTAATCAATTGCTATAGGTTACGTTGCTCATGTTCATTTATAAATCATTTACGAATGAGGAAAGAGAACGAGAGTGAGGAGAAAAGTGGGTCAGAGTTGAAAGTTTCATAGTCAGGGCCGTCCTCCGCTGCCGGCCTCTCCTCCACTGTCATGCTCGCCGCAGGCGATATGGCGTAGAATATCTCCTCTCTCTTTTGATATTTCTTCTGATACATTATCGTTTTAACCCGCTTATATATATATATATTTATATTTATATTTATATATTTATATATATAAAGAATATTGAACATGCTAAAAGAAACATAACAATTAATCAAAATTTGAATATTTAATAACTTAATTCAATAACGATAAGCAGCAATGAACATAAACATTAAGAATACTAAAGCAAAACATAAGCATGCTTAACATCTACATAATCAACTCTGAAGATAGAAATTAATATCATCTCTTATGGAATACGATAGTCCATTCATGTTCTGATCCGTTCCCAAACCAACCAGATCAAAATCGAATCTAAGTCTACCAAATCTCATGTATTCTGATTTTTCAACAGATTACTATCAAACTAATTTATTTGTTTTCTAGAAAGCAATATCAGATCTAAGGACACCTGTGATGATGGGGGGTGGGGGGGGGCACCATGGCGGAGTGGAGAAAAGACGAAGCCTGAAGGCGAAAAATTGGCATGCAACTTCAAACCACCCGTAGGACACTAGCTGTTATGGACACAATTCTATACTCTCCTACGATGCTCCCATGCGTACTCTCGCGAATATGTTAACCGACGAGATACCAGCAGTGCAAAAGGACAGGGACACCCAAAATGGCTCAAAACATGAAAACAAGGGCACCGGATAATTAAGAGTGCCTGAAGGTTGACAAAAAATCAGACACCGGATAATTAAGAGTTAATTACAGTCATATGTTTGCACTTTCCAGCCTTCAATTGCAGGTTCAGTCAATTGCTATTGTATGGAGCAGAAAACAGCATTACAATAGGTATGTAATTATGATTCAGTCATATGTTTCATGCTACATAATATTCTGATTTTTTTTACAAACTAATCTTAACTGTTTTTTATGCAATATATGGTTCAAACTGCTGCTGTTTTATGGATAAAACTCCTGTTCTGTGATCTGATTGAATATAATACCGGCGACGCACATGAGATGGTAGCAATAAACAAGCATACACAATCAAGTTGTTGAGCTCACCTCGGAGGGGAGGCGTCGGGAACCGGGGGCGCGGCGGTCCGGGACCGGCGAGTCCGGTGCGGCGGGCCGAGGCCGTGGGCGGCGGCGGCGGGCGGCGACGGCAGGGCGGCGAGGCCGGGGGCGTGGCGGGCCGGGGAAGCGGGGGCGGCGAGCAGGGGCGGCGGCGGGCCGGGGAGGCGGGGGCGGCGGCGGGGCCGCGACGGCGTGCCGGCAGCGGGGCGCGGCAGGGCGGCGGGCAGGCGGCGGGGCGCGGAGGGCAGCGGGGCGCGAGGGCGGCGGCAGTGTTGAGTGGTCGTGAATGAACCGTCGGGTCGGTATAAAAGCCCTTATTTGCGACAGCCGCGTAAATTGCGACGGCTGGACAACAAAGCCGTCGCAATTAATGTTACTTGCGACGGCCTTTTCAGCGGCCGTCGCAAATAAGCTTTTATTTGCGATGGCTAAGTTAGTTGCGACGGTACTAGGGTTGGCCGTCGCAAATAAGGTGTTATTTGCGACGGCTATATGGTGGGCCGTCGCAAACAAGGCCTTATTTGCGACGGCAGCCTTATTTGCGACAGCCGTGGGCTGGCCGTCGTAATTTAATCTATTTGCGACGGCTGGCCATCGCAAATAAATTCAGCCGTCGCAAATGATCGTTTTTCCTGTAGTGCTTGTGGTACCCTAAAGGTGCAAAATTCCACCTCTTGGGATACTCGGATTCGGACTTTGCCAGATGCCCCGTGGATCGCAAGAGTACCTCCGGTGGGTGCCACTTGCTTGGGCGTTCCCTAGTATCTTGGTCAAGCAAGAAGCAAAATTCCGTCGCCTTGTCCACGGCGGAAGCGGAATATATAGCGGCCGGTGCATGTTGTGCCCAAATTCTTTATATAAAACAAACCCTTTTGGACTTTGGTATTAAACTTGGTTGTGTGCCTCTCCTTTGTGACAATGAAAGTGCGGTTAAGATAGCTAAAAACCCCGTTCAACACTCCCGCACTAAGCACAAGTATATTCGCCATCATTTCTTGAGGGACCATGAAGCTAAGGGAGACATCTCATTGCGAGGTGTTAGGTCCGAAGAACAATTGGCGGATATCTTCACTAAACCACTTGATGAGAAAACCTTTTCTAGGCTAAGAAGTGAGTTAAATGTGCTAGATGCAACAAACGTCATGTAAGAATGCACTTCATATAGGTCTTGCCTAACTCTCAAAGGATAGGGGTGAGCAAGGGTTAGCTTGGGATGGAGGTTCTTTTGGGTTTTCCCAAGGCTTGGAGAGTGGCTCTCCCTGAAGAAGCCTTTGAAAGGTTCAAATTTGGCAAGATAGATTTATTTTATGCCTTGCATGATGCCTGCCATATAGACATGTAATTTCTTGCATTATAAAATGTTTGGCATTGCATACGGTAGATTGTCACAAAGGGGAACCTACCTCATGAGAAAGAGACTTGTTTGAAATGCAATATCTCAACTCATACGTGGTGGAAAGAACAGAATGTTAGGTGCGTTAATGCCTAGAGGAACATGCTCTAAAGAGATAGAAGTCTTCATACTCTACCTCAAAAAGCATGGGCCTTACATTTTATTTGGATGATTTCCTCCTATTTTTCTAGGTGATCCATTTGCTTTAAGGCCTAGCCAAGCTATTGGCATATTAGTATTTTTGAGGGGTAAGGGGTTGCCCAAAAGTCCTGAGACATGTGTTTCTCATTGTTTGTTTGTTTGGTCAAAGGACATATAAGGGATGTTGCTGTTTTATAGTCATCGGATTATCCGATGCTTAAGTCAGACCATCATCGGATCAGTTGGTGTTCAAAAGCCAAGAGTCAGACCAGTCAGCAACACAAATCAACTGACGCGTTCATTTGGAGAAACATCGGTCCATCCGGTGTTCACAATTCTGGAAACTATGACAAATTAAACCGATGATATTCCCTTCCACGTCGGTCCATCCGATGTCAACGGTATCTTTTTGAATACCTATACTGTGACATTCGACCGATGCTATTTCTTTACACGTCGGTCCATCCGATGTCAACGGTACCTTTTTGGATACCCTTACTGTGCCATTCGACCGATGCTTCTATCGTTTCTACATCGGTCCATCCGGTGTTAAATTTACGGCTAGGGTTTGGGACCCACTATTTAAACGCCGTCTCGCCTCCCGGTCTTCTCTCTCCCCGATCCCGACTCGTCCGCCGCCGATTCTCTCACCCGAGCGCTGCCGCCGTCGACTCCAGTCGCCACCGCAGCCCTCCGGCCGCCGCCGCCGCCTCCGGTCGCTCGCCGCCTCCGGTCGCCGCACCACCGCTGCCGCCGCTGCACCATCTAGCGCCGCCGCCACCCGCCGCTCCACCCAAGCGCCACCGCCGCTCTCCCTCATCACCACAGCACCCAAGCGTCGCCTCCTCCCGTGCACATCGGCACCGTGGTGCCTCCCCCCAAACGGTCGTGTCTCTTCGCTGTTAGGGTTTTC
This sequence comes from Tuctoria greenei, assembly GCA_036927565.1. Taxonomy (NCBI): domain Eukaryota; kingdom Viridiplantae; phylum Streptophyta; class Magnoliopsida; order Poales; family Poaceae; genus Tuctoria; species Tuctoria greenei. Next base: position 126,857,190 of record JAYESD010000006.1, read on the forward strand.
GGCCGCGTCGATCGTCGTGTTCCGCGCGCTTGACATCGTCGCACCTCATCGCAATGGCTCATTACAAGAAGAACAAGGGCAAAGCCATTGCAGAGCCAGCTGCAAAGAAGCAGAAGCTATCCAAGGAGGAGAAAAAGGCGTTGATGGTTGCTCGCGCCGCCGAGGAGCGAGAGAGTGGCCGAGGAGGATCTTTGAGGATCCGCGAGGCTCGTCCGAGGCAGCCTCCCGTGATCGATGAGTCCGAGGCCGAAGAAGAGCCGGAAGAGCCACTTGTCCGCCGGCGCTCAGCCTGAACCCGTGGAGGGCATCCCGCGGCAGCACCACGTCCGAGACCGACGGCTGCCGATCGTCGTGAGGATAGGGAGGCCCAGAGAGCCATCTACGAGATGGATACCACCGTCCATGTCGGTGAAGGTGTCCGACCGACAGATTACCGGAAGATGAAGGCTAAGCAACTCCAAAGACTCAGATGGAGTGTGTTGCTTGAGGAGTGGTACCCACAGCCCAGAGAGGCTCTTGTGGACAGTTGTTTCTAGACTGTGACACAGGCGTCGCTCTATGAGACCTACAGACGCTGAGGCCACAAGTTATTCTAGCATAACTTTCTGAATTGGGATCAGCTCGCCCTGGCTGCAGAGACAGAGATACGCCCTTACTTTGAGAGGTACAGAGGGCTGGTTCAGTTGATGTCCTATGAAAGGAGTGCTTATGTGGAGGATTAGGTACGCGTGTTCTACGCTACCCTATACGTCTCTGAGGGCCGCAGGTCGATTGACTTCATGTTCATGGGACAACACTATCACTTGACGAGGCAGACGCTAGCACAGCTGTTGGGAGTGGACCTGCACGACACTTGCATGCATGAGAGGGTATACGGACAGGCAGACCCGTCGAGAAGGCCGCTCACTGGAGGAGTGGCACCACCACTAGAGGAGATCCGCTCTCTGTTTGGCCCGACCTTCTCTCCGGACCAGTCGAGGGTACCGGCACTGCTAACTCCAGCTGCGTGCACAGTGAACCTTGCCTTGCGCCGCACACTCCTGCCGAGGTCCGGTTACTTAGAGGGGTTCACCAGCCTGCAGCAGACCCTCCTGTTCTACATCATGAATGGGATGGAGTTTGATATAGTGGACGTCCTCATATGCGAGATGGAGGATGTGATCACTGACGGAGTGGGGATGATGAGGCAGCTCGTGTATGGACACTGGATCAGCTACCTGCTCTCCATGATGGTCCCTGAGCAGTCCGCCGTGCATGACCATCTCACTGACGAGAGTGTCACACGGTTCGGTCACTACCGTGCCCCAGCTCCTGTAGACCGCTGCCTTGGCCGTCCAGTCGAGCGTCAGGTTAGGGCTCGTCTATCTGAGGAGGACTGGTCTGGTTTGGAGAAGGAGGATGAGAGGCTGGCTGAGGCAGAGGCACAGGGTGAGGACTTGCAGCACATATGGTCCGAGAGCGACACGGATGATAGTGTCGAGGAGTACTTCCCTCTTCCTCCCTCACCCAGGCAGCACGACACGGAGGCTGGAGGCTCTACAGTGCCACCCCCTACTCCACCACCCGTCTCAGAGGCACAGGTTTCTCAGCCGTCCGAGCTCACATCTCTCCTACACCATATGGTTGAGTAGCAGCGCTTGGACCGGCTTGTAGCTGAGTAGGCCCGAGTAGAGCAGGCCGCACGCCTTCTAGAGCTCCAGCAGCAGCAGCAGGAGATGCAGCACCAGATCGGCCGTGAGAGGCGTGAGGACACTGACCGGCTGACTGGGCTGATCGACCAGATGCACCAGCGCTCCCTCGACCAGCAGCAGCAGACGCAACAGGCGATGATGGGCATCCTGGGGTTGATCACCAACCTCTACACTCAGATCGGGATTGCCCTCCCATCGCAGCTGCCAGGAGTTGCTCCACCTCCACCTGTTCTTGCTCCAGCTGCCGCTCCGGTGCCGACCACGCTGATCCCTTCGATTAGCATGTCTCCACTGCTGGCTCTCGGCGCACCGATTCACTCTCTGATGCCGACCACGACACTGTTCCAGCAGACGCCGGCATCCGTCGCCAGTGCCCCTATTCCAGCAGCTCCTACCCAGCAGGCACCGACGACGGCTCCTATGGCTCCTACGGCTCCGACAGCTCCTTCCACTACTCCAGGCAGCAGCTCCGACGACGGTGACGGTGACCAGTTCGTCATCGCGCCTAGTACTCAGGGTCCTTAGGCACTCGGATCCCTTTTTGGTGTCTTGATGCCAAAGGGGGAGAAGAGTTAGAGGAGTCAGGGGGAGGATAGCTCAGTCTCAGGGGGAGTGTCCTAACCTTAGGGGGAGTTTACCTATATCATCTTTTGTAATTCAATGTTTTTGCTACTCATTTGGTGTTTATTGAGTACTCTTAAGTTATTAATCAATTGAGCTTATTTGGTGCCTATCTTATGATCACTTATTCACTTGAGTTATTCTTTGATTGAGCTTTCAAATTTTAAGTGTAATAATCTTGTATGCATTGCATATCCTCTTAAGCTTCGTACAATCAAATTCATTACTATTGTGCTTTAAATTATTGTGTTGTCATCAATCACCAAAAAGGGGGAGATTGAAAGCATCCAGGCCCCCATGAGGTACGGTTTCGGTGATTAATGACAAGCATTGAATTTTACTAATGAATTTGTGAATACAAGGTCCCCATAATCACTCAATCAAATGAAATCTATATGTCATTGGAGACCCATATACAATCACTTTATGAGATCAAATCAATGATATGAAGACAAGAAGTGAAAGCTCTTATGTCAAAGTCATTCAACCACAATTGATGACACTTAATGCTTGACAACCATCAGAAGTACATTTCCAACAAAAGTTTAAGAGTTTAATCGAGCAAGACACAAAATAATAACTTAGAAACAACTCGAAGCAAACAAAATAAACTCACCGGATCAACCGATGATTTCTAAGAACAACACTTCAGTCGAGTTGGTTCAGCAGAAGAAGAAGACCTCAGAACAAAGCACTCACCGGATCATCCGATGTTAAGGGCTAGGCTACATCGGTCCATCAGTACAGTTTGTAATATCCTTGGACCAAGTGTAGCACCGGATCATCCGATGTACAAAAATATACACATCGGTCAATCACTCCAGTAAGCATCAAGTTTGAGCCAATTCTGGAGGAAGAGCCACCGGATCATCCGATGAGAAGACAAGTGCAACATCGGTCTAACAACGATCATATCTGACACAATGACGTCAGCTAAAGTAAACTTGACCGATGATAACTAAAGGGGAGACATCGGATCACCCGATGTTCGCAGAAAAGTTCTGTCAGCCTACTTTTCCAACGGCTATTTCGTGGAGGCTGGCTATAAATACCCCCTAAACCTGTCATTTCGATAAGTCTTGATCACAAAACATTCTCAACACATCCACAAGCGTTCAAGACCAAGAGCCATCACTTCTACATCATTTCAACCACATACACAACAAGAGATAGGCTAGAACTAGCTAGAGAGAGAGCTTGTGTGCCTCCATTCTGGGTGAGTGGAATCTCTAGGATAGTGAGAGCCTCAGGGGAGTGCCCCTTGGTGTTTGTAACTGTGAGAGACTTCCGGAGCTTGCTAAGGCATTTGTGGAAGCCCGGAGGGTCGAAGTTGTACAAGGCTTGAGCTCCACCTTGCCAAGGTTGGCAAACGGAGAAGAATAGTGGAGATCCCTCGTCTCGGTGACTTGGGTGTGGCTAAACCCTTTGGTGGGTGCCACAACATGGATGTAGGAAGATCTTGACGATTTTGCCGAACCATGGGATAAATCCTCATGTCTCCTCGGGAGTTTGCATCCTCTTCCTCTCCCTTATATTTATGCATTTTATATTCCGCGAAGTCACTAGTTACTTCAATGCATAGATAGTTTGCGTAGGGAATTGGGCTTTTAGGAATTAAGTTTTATTGTTTAGATTTTTGAAAAGAAGTCCAATTCACCCCCCTCTTGGACATTCGATCCTTACAGTGGTGGTGTAGTGATTGCAGGGGTTTGTCGTGTTCTTCTCGAGAGCCTCGGATCATCAACGTCGATATCTCCATCAATCGACTTAACCATTACCTTTCAGAAGATCGGGCCTAAACCTCCTCATCAATTGGTATCAGATTTCTAGGTTGCCCGTTAGGTAATTCATCTATCCATTATATTAGTTTCGTTTTTCATACCTATAGTCTACAAAAAAGCCAAAAAAAAACTTGTAGTTTAGTAGATCTGTTCATTACTTTGTCCAAACCACATTGAGCCTTTGCAACTTTTGTTTTCAGTTTGGTTTTTTGAGTTTGTGTCCATGGTTGAGTCATATTGCTGGTTTAGAAAGTGTTTTTGGCCTTATTTTAAGTTTTGCATTGTGTTGATTCATCCTATTGAATCACGTCATCACGTCCAGATTAGATTCATCTCTATCCAGTTCAGTATTTTCATCTCTCGCTCATACAAACTCTAATTTTGGTTTTCTTATACTTTATAGAAAGATTAAGATGTTCTCTATAACTTTCATATTCATAAGTTTCCCAGAAAATAAAGTTATCGAGGTCGAACTTGCATTAGATCCGAATCTGTTATTGACCTAGAAATTCTGAACAGTCTGTATTTCAGAGGCAATATCTCCTATTGTTCTGATCCAAAATAGGTCTTCCATATAACGAAATTAAAGAGGAGAGATAGATATATAATCTTGCTATTCAATGTTTTTAGATTTGGAGCCTATAAAGGTGCTTAATTGTCCTTAGAAGATTGAGTAGTAAATCTGTAACAGACCTGCGAGATATCTTTGATTGCTTTGCATTATGTTCTTATTTTGTAGCACATTCTGGAAAAAAACAAAGAAGACAAAATGAAAAGGCAAGTGCAAAAAAAGATACAAAATCCGCACAAAAAAAGAGAAAACAAAAACAAAGAAAAATAAAAACAGAAGTGCTTGCATCCTTGTGTCCTATAGTTTTGTTTTCATGTCTTGCTAGCTTGAACTACTAGGAACACATTTAGGCCAGCAACTTTGACAAATACTTTGGACACTTATTCAACTTTACTATCTGATTGCACTGTTGCTAATCCTTGCTACATATAAAGTGCCATCCAAGCTCCACTTCCTCTTGAGAAGGACATGTTAACTTTGCAATCACCTCATGCTTCATTGGTTTTTCACTCCGGCCACCTGCCACCTACAGTGTCGGTAAGAACACTTGTGATTCTACTTCCACTTTGCCATTATCCTTTGTAGTTGATCAGGATAACATAATAAAGGTGATGGAATTTCAAATGATGAATTGCGTAACATGATGAACGATATGGCAGAAGTGTTTACAAAAAACACTGCATCAACAGCGGAGTCATTGGCGCACTTGACTCGCCAACTTGATGACCTTGCTTTTCGGATGGGTAATCTTGAGGCTCGACTGCCTCTCGCTGGACATGAAGACGATGCTTGTGATGATATGGACGATCATAATCATCAACCACGACTTCCACTCTATTGTCGAGGTATGAGAGGTAGTAATCACCATAAAAATTATAACCATCCTCTTGATGACCCTTTTTCTAAGGTAAAATTTACTATACCCTCATGCTAAGGCTTATCTTGATTGGGAGATGACAGTAGAGCAAAAATTTAATACCCATCTTGTTCCTGAAAAACATAGAGTTCATCAAGCCACTAGTGAGTTTAAGGAATTTGCTATCATATGGTGGAATGAACTTGTTAAAACTAGAACTGATCATCCAACATGAGATAGATTAAAAGAAGCTATGCATGTTCGTTTTGTGCCTCCTTCTTTTTAGCGAGACCTTCGAAAAAAATTACAGCGTTTAGATCAAGGTAACATGTTTGTAGAAGAATACTATCAAGAGCTACAAAAGGGTATGTTGCGCTGTGGGGTACTAGAGGACATGGATGATAAAATAGCTCGCTTTTATAGGGGGTTGAGATGCAAAATTCAGGATATTGTTGATTAGAAGGAATATGATACTGTTAAAAGATTATTTCAGCTTGCTATGTTGGCAGAAAAAATTGCAGGACCGCCAACAGCAGCAACAACGCACGAGGACCACCTTCACGTCGCGTTCGACGTCTACACCATCCAAAACAGAACCATCTGCAAATTTCTGTGCAGCCACTACATCATCCAATGGCGGCCAAAGAACTACATACGTTGCTCCACCTTCTCGCGTGCCGGAAGGCAGCAAGTCAACATCATTCCAGCCTTCATCTTCCACTCCTACGAGTCGTACTTCTAATATTAAGTGTCACCGCTGCCAAGGACTTGGTCACATGATGAGAGATTGCCTGAGCAAACGAGCATACAGAGCACGCGATGATGGCGGGTATGATAGTACTTCGGATCTTGAAGATGAATATTCTCTTGCTACTAACGTTGCAGGTCATACAAGTGACGAACAATCTGATGGAGAGGTATTTGGTACAACAGCGACGGAGAACTTTAGGAGCATCATTGTGCAGCTTGCCTTGAGCACCAAATTGGAGGCCAATGACAAGATACAATGACACAACCTGTTTCACATGTTTCTCATTGTCAAGGACTACCGTGTACACACTATAATTGATGGAGGCAGCTGCAATAACTTGGTGAACATGGACGTAGTCCAGAAACTTGGTTTGACAACAAGAGCACACCCTCATCCATATCACATTCAATGGTTCAACAATAGCGGTAAGTTTCGGGTAACACAAACAGCAAGAATAATTTTTTCAATTAGTTCTTACAATGATTTTGCTGATTTTGATGTTGTGCCTATGAATACATGTTCTCTTTTGTTGGGTCGTCCTTAGGAATTTGATACGAATGCTATTCATCATGGTATAACTAATAAATACACTCTCATGCATAAAGGAAAGAAAATCACTTTGCTTCCTATGACTCCTGCTGAAATTGTGCATTTTGAGAAGAGTAAAATTCGTGATGATAAAGCAACAAAACTAGAATATGAAAAACAACAAGTCATTAAGTTAAAATCACCTTCATTGCTAACAACTAAATCTGACCTTGCTGATTTTTTTGATGCAAGGGGGATGTGCTATGCTTTAGTATGCAAAGAAGCTCTGTTTTCACTTCATGAGTTGTCTATTGCATTGCCCCTTGCTGTTGCTAACCTTTTGCAGGAGTTTGAGGATGTGTTTCTCTCCGAGATACCCCTAGTTTACCACCCATGAGGGGCATTGAACACAAGATCGACTTAATTCCAGGAGCAAGCTTACCAAATCATGCAGCGTATCCAGAGGAGACTAAAGAAATTCAGCGTCAAGTCCAAGATCTTTTGGACCACAGGTATATTCATGAAAGCCTTAGACCTTGTTCCGTTCCTGTTCTTTTGGTTTCTAAGAAAGATGGTAGTTGGCGCATTTGTGTTGATTGTCGTGCAACTAATAACATCACCATTCGATATCGTTATCCTATTCCTCCCTTAGATGACATGCTTGATGAATTGAGTGGTGCTATCATGTTTACAAAAATTGACTTGCGTAGTGGTTACCACCAAATTAGAATGGCACTAGGAGATGAATGGAAAACTGCATTTTAAAAAAATTTGGACTTTATGAGTGGTTAGTCATGCCTTTTGGTTTAACTAATGCACCTAGTACCTTTATGCGTTTAATGAACGAGGTTTTATGTGCTTTCATTGAATAATTGTGGTGGTTTACTTCGATGATATTCATATTTACAGCAAGTCATATGATGAACATCTTGATCATTTACGTGCTGTTTTTGCTGTTTTGAGAGATGCACGCTTGTTTGATAACCTCGAAAAGTGCGTCTTTTGCACCTATCGAGTCTCGTTTCTTGGATATGTTGTTTCCTCGCAGGGAATTGAGATGGATGAGACAAAAATTGTTGCAATCACTAGTTGGCCAACTCCAACAACTGTCACACAGGTGCATAGTTTTCTTGGTCTTGCAGGTTTTTATCGTCGCTTTGTGCGGGATTTTAGCACCATTGCAGCACCTCTACATGAGCTAACAAAGACAGAAGTGCCATTTCGGTGGAGCGAACAGCAGCAACAAACTTTTTATGCTCTCAAATTGAAGCTTACACAAGAACCATTGCTACAACTTCCTGATTTTGACAAGACCTTTGAGCTAGAATGCAATGCAAGCGACATTGGTATTAGAGGTGTTCTCATACAAGGAGGTAAACCCATTGCTTTCTTTAGTGAAAAACTGCATGGTCCTTCCCTGAATTATTCTACTTATGATAAAGAATTGTATGGCTTAGTACGAGTTCTACAAACTTGGCAACATTATCTTTGGTCTAAAGAGTTTATCATACATTCCGATCATGAATATTTGAAGTATGTTAAGTGTCAAACCAATCTGAATAAACAACATGCTAAGTGGATTGAATTCATAGAGTCGTTTCCATACATAATTAAGCATAAAAAGAGAGGGAAAATGTCATTGCCGATGCGTTATCTAGACGTTATACTATGCTGTCCCAACTTGATCATAAAATCTTTGGTTTGGAAACAATAAAAGCATTATATCCTACTCATTTGGACATCAAAGATGCTTTTCAAAATTGTAGAGAAAGAATAACTTTGAATAAATATGTGCTGCGAGAGGGTCTCCTCTATCGTGCTAACAAGCGTTACGTTCCAGCTAGCTCCGTTCGTCTATTACTTTTGCAGGAAGCACATGGAGGAGGATTGATGGGACATTTTGGCGTGAAGAAAACTGAGGATGTGCACACTTCTTTTTGCCGAAGATGAGGCGTGATGTCGAGTGGTACGTATCACGATGCACTACTTGCAATAATGCTAAGTCTCGCCTTAACTCATATGGTCTTTATATGCCTCTTCCTGTTCCTAGCGTACCTTGGGCGGATATTTCTATGGACTTTGTTTTAGGATTGCCTAAGACTAAGAGGTGGAGGGATATTATTTTTGTGGTTGTTGATTGTTTCTCTAAAATGGCACACTTTATACCTTGTCGTAAGAATGATAATGCCTCACATATTGCTGATTTGTTTATGACGGAAATTGTTCGTTTACATGGTGTGCCAAATACCATTGTTTCTGATCGTGATGCAAAATTTTTAAGTCATTTTGGATAACTTTGTGGTATAACTGGGAACCAAGTTGCTGTTTTCAACTACTTGTCACCCACAAACAGATGGATAAAATGAGGTAGTTAATCGTACTCTATACACTATGTTGCGGGCTGTCTTGAAAACAAATTTAAAGTTGTGGGAGGAGTGTTTACCACATATAGAATTTGCTTACAACAGATCCGTTCACTCCACAACGAAGGTAAGTCCATTCCAAGTAGTGCATGGTTTTAATCCCCGTACTCCTATTGATTTACTACCTCCGCCTCCTTCTGAAACTGTAAATTTGGACGTTTCACAATGATCTGAATTCATTCTTAAGATGCATGGAACTACGAAGAAAAATATTGAAAGAATGAATGAGAAATATAGGATTGTAGGTAGTAAAGGTAGAAAAGAATTAAAACTTGAGCGGGATGATTTAGTATGGTTACATTTGAGAAAAGAGCGTTTCCCTGACTTGAGAAAATCTAAACTCATGTCTCAAGCTGCTGGTCTTTTTAAGATTATTGAAAAGATTAATGATAATGCATATAAGCTTGAGTTGCCTCCGAGTTTGAGGTTAGTCCCACATTTAACATTTCAGATTTGCGGCCATACTTGGGAGAAGAAGATTAACTTGAGCCGAGGACGACTCCGATTCAAGAGGGGGAGGATGATGAGGATATCACAACAGTGGATACACATGTTGAACTACAAGTACCAATCACGAGAGCACGAGCGCGTCTACTAAATCAACAGGTGAACTCTTTCCTAAATGCCTACCCATGTGAATTTGAGAATGAATTGCTATGTAATGATTTAATTGTTATTAGGAACCATGGAGGAGATCAAAAAGTGAGGAGAGAAGGCCTTGGGAACATGGAGAACTAGCTGGGACGTCCACAAGTTGATGGAACAAGTTTACAACTCGGACTCAAGTCCAAATCGGAGTACAGAAGCAGTCCACCTTAAAACGGACGTCCAAGATGCATACAGACTCCGTTTTTGACGTTCTACATATGCACGGAAAGAGGAGAAGATAAAATTTCTAATGGATATGGTCCCACGTCCAAATTCCCCGGGAGTCATCAGGAATCGTCGAAACAAGTTGATTCCAGAATTCTGTCCGGTGTTGCGCCACCGTATAGGGCCATTGTGCCTTGTATCAATTATACAACCATTATTTTCGTGTGATAGAGTTAGGTCATGATTCAAACACCCTTTGGTCGTCCTCCCACCTGTATGTACTCCATGGTGGCCGCCATAAATAATTGAGTTTTGCTTAGATTAATAATATTGCCGTTCTACAGTTTGTGAAACCTCAACTTCACGATTTCAGGTCGTGTCTTCTATGTTCATGCTTGTGTTTTTGGTTGCACTTGCAGGGATTAGCCTTCTTGGCGAGGTCAATCGTGTGCAACACGGTCGATAACCAACGGAGCGGTGGTGTAGTGATTGTAGGGGTTTTTCGTGTTCTACTCGAGAGCCTCAGATCATCAACGTCGAGATCTCCATCAATCAACTTATCCATTACCTTTCGGAAGATCGGGCCTAAACCTCCTCATCAGGACCTTGTCGGAGCTCGGACCTAGAGTCGGACCTTGTTAAAAAGGGTGTTTTGGCGGTATTCAAAACTTTTATCATCATAGCCAATGTATTCAACACACATAGGTCTCACAATCTCCCCCTTGATAAATGCATTAGCAACACCACTTAAAATCCGAACATTGGCTTATTAAAATGAAAAGTTTCGAAAACAATTTTCTCCTCGAAATATTTCTCCCCCTTTGTAAATAAGAAATAAAATGAGAAGAAAAAACAAATTCTCTCCCTGAGAAGAATCGTGCCAAAACGCTTGTGAATGTTTGCAATGTGTGATTAATTTCTCCCCCTTTGACAATGTATTCAGCAAGTACAAAAGAGAAATTTTAATTTATTATGAGCATATTATAACATATACATATAAAACAAAGCTCATCCAAGTCATACTATCAAGTAACTTACACTATCACATCTATGAAATACATAAAGTAGTGTAAGCCATGCTAGAGGTCAAATGTAATTTTCAATTTAAGCAAGTCATGATCTCACAAACTTAACTATTTCAAAACCTGAAAGAACGATACTTGTTGCTGCATTTTTCATTTTTCAATAATATTTAAAGCACAAATTCTGATCATATAATTTTGCAAGAGATTATATGCCGCATCTGCCTTATTCTAACCAACCAAGCCAAGCCTATGTCATTTGACAATCAGAAGCTTAAGGACATAGTTTTAGTCATACACAACTTCTTCCAAGTTCATATCTAAGTGCAATGATAAGCCATCTGAAAATAAGAAGTGCGATGCATGCATATTCTCTTGATCATTTCTCATTTTTTTATTTGAGCGTAAAAGCTCAACATGTGAGTTGATTACCTGATTAATTATTCATTATTAAAAGCACTTGTGAGCATGCAACAAGTTCAAAACAGCAAGAAAGTTCGATCATGACCAGATTTAGTGTAAGTAATTATTCCAATTACTAGTCATTGCAAAAACAACAAAATGTATAACATGAGTAACGTAGTAAGAACTTTCAGCATGTAAAAGGAATAACAAAGTCATATATGTTTGAAATACTATGCTGATATTACTTTTAAATTCATATCCCAAATTTGAAAGCTCCTCCTCAATTTAAGCCATGAGGATGCATAACCCATATTTCACTATTAATGTAACAAAAACGAGTGAAATCCAAAGGTTTTGTAAAAATGTCAGCCAATTGTTATTCGGTATCTACATGGTGAAGCATAATGTTTCCTTTTCAATATTATCACGGAGAAAGTGATACCTAATGTCAATGTGCTTTGTTCTCGAATGTTGCACGGGGTTTTTAGCAATGCAAATGATACTAGTATTATCACAAAACAGTGGAACACTATCTAGATCAACCCCATAGTTCTTAAGTGTTTGAACAATCCAAAGAATTTGTGAGCAAGTGCTACCAGCAACTACATATTCAGATTCGACTATGGATTGTGCAACAGTTTTGTTTTCTAGAGAACCAAGCAACAAGAGAAATGTACAAATACATACACTGAAGCACGTGGGAAAGCTTGAAATCATGCACAAAGACATACACTGAATTGTATGTCCGGTCTTGAAGCCGTGAGGTACAAAAGTGATCTTATCATGCTTGTATATTCTTTATGATCGACTAGGCTGTAAGAGCCCTAATTTCAATAATTCAAAGTTCAGTTAGGACAAAAAATTTTTGAATAATAAAAAGCAATAAAAAGGAAATGAGAAAAACAAATAATTTCAAACTCCAAATGAGAGAATTCAAAAAAATAAACTTAGCTACTGTTCAAATAAAGTTATCATGAAGATTTGAGTTGACCAGTGGATTCCAAATATTTCAAATAGCCTCCCTGCAAACTTTCATAATTTTTTATGCAAGTTTGCTATTTAATTCATTAGCTACATTGAATTCAACTCAAATTCAAATTCAAATTTGAATTCAAATGAAACTTTGTCAAATCAACTATGTGAATTCAAAATCAAATTTCATACGGTTAATCCATCCATTCCACAATTATCTAGCAAATTTTGGAATGAATTAGGTGGTAGAATTGATGGGGCAAGGATGAGGATGAGGTGGGACCCACTTATCATCCTAAGAGGGGTGCTGTTTTTGCTCTCCAAGTGACACCACATGCCATGCAAAGTCCAGGCAGCTGCTTGGCTATTTGAGTTGGCCTCTAGCTGCCTCCAGCAAGGCCAAGCCTCCTCCTTATCCCTCTCCATGTCCATGACTCGACCTTTTCTTCCCCTGTTAAGTTCCAGCACCATTTTTGCCTCTCCACCGATTTCCTCTCTGCCCAGCCGATTTGGAGCAAAGATACTCGGGTTTGATTTCTTTTATTTGTCTATACTTCCTCACCAAGGTCCTGCACACCTCCCTGACCATTTTCTTGCCCAGCCGAAGCCTTCCCGACGCCAATCGAAGTGAAATCGTGGCCGCCGGAAAGACTCCCCTGTTTGCCGCCTCTCTGATCATCGTCGACCCGACCATACAACCGTCAACTCACCTTGGACCTTGAAGGCAAATGGTGCGCAATTACATGTAGAACATGGTCGTACGGTTTCAGCCCTTGCCATGCCTTCTAGCCCCTGTATTTCCATTTCTTCTGATGAACTTCGGTTATGAGCTGAGCTAGGTCACGCACGAAATTTCTTTTCTACTGTTGATTATTCCTTATGCACGTCTGCTATGTTGTTCTACACGACCAGACGCGTCACCTCGAAGAAGATTCATCGAGTTTCATCAAGAAATCGAGCCGGAATACCATTTTTCCCCAACCGCTGGTTTTCACCCCCTCGGTCCATCGTCGCCACCATCTTCCAAACCCTTTCTTTCCTTCTTATACCTAGATTCTTGTTCCTCATGCTTCCATGAAGCTTCCTGAGGTTTTCCCGACCGTTTTAGCCCACCGTAGGCCTCGGCCGACATGGCCGAAACCCTAACCGCCGCCGCCGCCGTCGCGCAAGCTTTTCCGGCCATCTCTGGCATGCGCTGATCCCACCGACGTGCTCAACACCTTGAAATATGGCTAGGCGGCGAGTTTAGGGAGGTACCATGCCGTGGATCGACGGGTGGAGAGATGCCCGGCGAGGCGCCGCCGCGGTCGCGCGCGAGCAACTGGAGGTTGAAGACGATCGCGGGCCCCACCGGTCAGTGAGTCTTCACCTCGCTCGGATCTGGTGTGGCAGCAGGATCGTTTGTGACTACGCGGTTAACCCAGTAACCCTTCGTGTTGCCGCCCAGCGATTGGCCTATTTTAAACCGGTGGGCCCGACCTTTATTCAAATGTTTCCAATGGGAATTTTATTCCAGAAATTGCTTCAACTTGGAAAATCCATATCTCCTAGAATAATTGTCGAAAAATTCCAAAATAAATTATTTTGGAACCAGGATGATCTGTACCTTCAATTGGTGAACTTGGATCTGTATGAAAATCCATAAATTATCCTCAATAATTCCATAAAAAATGCCTTTGGAATTAATTAATGGTGCTCCATTCATTCAAAAATTCTCAAATTTGTCCACATGATTTCCCTTGAGTTCCAGTAAAAGTTTCAGGTCCATTTGAGTTAAATTGAATAGCCAAATTTTGTTTCCAATATCTATATACCTGAAAATTCCAAAATGTCCAGAAACATTTCAGAAATTTGTCCAAACTTCTAAATTCAATATCTCACAATAGAATGCTTAAAAAATTGTGGAACCAATTTTTCTGAGTCTCTCTTGACCTCCTATAAACAGAAAACCAACTTTTAGCCATGTTAAAGTCCAGGTTAGCCATGAAAATTCTGGGAAGTGTTTTTATACATTGAATTTTATACAACATAGACTTCCATGACCACAGCCCAAATTTGGCCACAACCTCACCCATAGTGGCTAGTGTCCTCTGTAAAATTTCCAGGACCAGTGGCCATCATTTAGTATATTTAACTATTTTTCCTTTAAAGCTATATAATAATACCAATATTGATTCAATTGCATTGTTCTTTGCATATCGAGTAGTTGCCGAGCTCGAGGTGAACCCAGAGCCATTGGAAGTAATCAATCCAGAGACTAACTTTACCCCTGTCTCGCAGCCAGGCAAGCCCCAATTTGCATTTAACAGCGTTTTAAATTTTATTTGTATCACACTTTATGGGTTAGGATGTATGTGCATTAAGTCTAGGATTTTCTTGGAGTTTTCCACATGCATGACAAGATAACCCATAAGATAAGGATAGATGGTTAAGTCTTTGATGTGTCCATGCTATGCTTAATGTCATAGTTGCTTCGGTAGAAGTCGAGTAGTTGGAATCTACTCGTGAGTTCAGGAATTGGATTCACGCGGGATTGGTCGAGTGAGAGATTCACCATTTGGTTAAATATGAGACCGGGCATGGAGTAGGAGCAGCAGGACATAGGGGCCTGTGAGCTGTAGCTGTGCCTGTGTCGGTCAAGGACCGATCCGTGTGCGTCCCTATTAAGCAAGTTTGAATGTACTGAAGGCATAGTGGACATATGGGACCCAGTAAACCGATGTAACATGTCCACCTTAGCGTCGAGGCATACCCCACCGCCTTATAGGTGAGGGTTGAGAGCAGCAAGGTGTAAACCTGCCGGCGGGTACGTCGTACTCTGTGTGGGGACCTCCTGCTCGTAGCTGTGGGACAGGTTTGACGTGTAGGTAGCGGGTGAAAGGTTGCCAAATACAACATGAGTGGAGTGTTCCGTCGCAGCTTCGAGTGTGGGTGTATGTGTCGTGCTATTTGGGTATCCCTGCAGGTGTATATCGATTCGAGTCACCATCCCTCGTGGTTATTGAGTACCGCTTATTCACTGAGTCGTGATATAGTTAATTATTTGGAGCTGAATATTATTGAATCATGCTATATGGAATAATTATTTACTGATGCTTGTATGTTTGGATCAGGTTGTTCACTAAATTTCAGATTCATGAAGCTTTAATTTGCTGCTAAAAGCTGAAAGTAAGGACTAACATTTAGGCGAGTCTTTTATTGCAAACTGCCGTCCTATATTACGTTTATCCTGCATATAGAGTTGCACGCTTAGTGGAGACAGTTAAGTCTTGCTGAGCCTTCGTGCTCACGATTGCTATCTTAAGTTTTCGCTACAGATGATGACGTTTATGATGAAGGGTTTTCCGGAGATGCGTTGCCCCCGTCGGGGTACACGACTGAGTGGGAACCCTACACGCCGCCGTGATGTTTTCTGTGTGCTGCTAGTGTGATTCCGTTCTAGGGCTGAACGAAATGACTTTTGCATAGCTTAGGCTTGAGTGTCGAGAGCTATGAACTTATCTTCCGCTGTAGTGTATTTAAATGTATATTATTTGTAAAAGACAAAGCTTGTATAATACTATGTTGTTTTATGTAATACGATGTATCTTTTTTTGTGTGCTGTTGGGTGCCGCATCGCACGGCACCACCCAATTGCGATTCCTTGAATGTGTGGATTCCGGTCCCCACAGCCTGGTATCAAAGCCGCATTGGGAATAGCACACTTAAAAAGGATCGTATTACAAGAAAAAAAATTTAGGTTTCAGTGAGGAATCGATAGTAGACCACATAAGGATTATTATTAGCATAGTTACTTAAGGTGGCAAAGCTAACCTATGTGTTATTATATTCTGTAGCGACGCTCATACGTTAGGTAAGAGGTAAGATATGCCACCACAAGCGGATCAATTGCGGTAAGCTCACCGTGCGAGAGGTAGCATGTGATTATTTCTGTGGCTGGGCACGAGGAAGTCAATATGAGTCTCTGAAATTTTCCATATTTCTGAGAACATATGACACGCGGTACTCCAGCATGCTTCAAAATTAGTGGGAGCCCCCATAGGGTGGGACATAACCCAATGCGCCTCCTACTAGTGCAGCACTATGCAAAGACGTGGGACCCTGTCAGGTGGTAGAAAACCCGGTCATGTACCTCGAGACGTGGCTTAACTCGGGGCGGCCCGTATGGAACGATACATGACGAATGTTTTTACTTTCATATATATTGTGACTGTTGAAATTATCGCCCGTGCGGGCTGTGTCGTACGACAACATATGATTTATCAATAGTTTGTGTGTAGTGACAGGTACACTGACAACGTGATTGTATTGCACTTAGATATCGTTTGTGAGTGAACGTCATTAAGGCCACCGTTGAGACGTATGCCGGAATACCGGCTTATAATTTTTACTTTGTGAGGCACGTAGTACCGACATATACTCCATTGATGCATTAACAACTTTTCTGTAAAATGGAACTGAGAAGATGTAAAACTACTTATATTAGCAATCGAGCTCTGCGTTTGAACTAAGTTTCCAAATTTGGAGTTGGCTTTGAAGTCACCAATTCGAAAACAGAGTATTCTGTTTTCTGCCAGAAAAAGACCTGACTTTGAGAAACCATATCTCCAAGTAGAAAACTCCAATGAAGGTGTACCATACATGGATGGAAATTTTAGGAAGTACTTTAAATCTTTTATGTTCAACTCCAGAACATAATTGCCCTCTAACCTGTTCAAAATTTCAAAGTTCCAAAATCTGCCAAACTGGACAGAAACTGGTAACCTCTCTGGACTCCTTACTGTTTTGACCATATCTCCTCTAGAAAAATCAAACAGAACCGTGCAAGAAAATTTTGGAATCCTATAAATTTGTAATACAACTTTTTAATTTGTGGCTATTGTAAATTGGGAAGTTTTATATCTGGAAATTGTGGCCCAAAATCAGCATAAACAAAGGAGATGCTGTCAAAATTTCCAGAAAACTGTCGGGTTTACAATATCATATAATCTCAACCAGAAAATATATGAAGGCAAACCAATACTTTTTGGAAAGGTATCGAAGTGTGCTTCCACTTTGTAGTTCACCTCAAGATCTAATTCTGCCATTTACTGGGTTAAATTGGTGTTTGAGTACAAACTGGTCAGGTTTTAACAGAAACTTCATCGGTTTGGCATAATTTGGTCTTGTTATGAATCTGGTCCTAGATTTCACTTCGAGATGTGTCGTAACAGATCAGTTGTCGATACTCAACCATTTACCAGTGGAACTGAGAGTTCGACCCACTCGAACCTCTTTTCTTTTATGGCCATGTTTGTATCATATTGAAGATAAGAACGTGTATTCGCACGATAACGCGCATAACGTCCCGTCGCGATCAACGATAGTCGAAATGAACTTCAATCCATGAATTTCATTATTTTGGAACTCTCTATTGTAACATTGGTCCATGGATGGTGTATTTTGTATAAAGTCTATACTTTACCAATATATGTTACCGTTATGCAAGTTGGTTATTAATACGCACACTATTGCTTTATCCTGGGGTGATCTTACAATATCACGTCTCATATTGGATTCATGGTTGTGACTGCAGAATGATGCACACCCATAACACGCTCGAGATGGGTGGCACGAGCCAGGGAGGTGATGACACCCAGCAGCAGAGAACTCATGGTCAACGACAACCGACACCACCACCGCCACCTCCTCCGCCGCTTACATTGGCGGATGTGATTGCAGCTATGGTGGGTTCGCACGACGAGTAGACCAAGCTTCTGCGAACCCTCATGAAGAATATGTCCCGACAGCGGGGGCGTCCAGACGGAGACAATCTTCACCCTCAACACACCACCTACTCATACTTCTTAGCAACTCATCCACTGGTCTTCACGGAGGCCGATGAACCTCTTGAGGCGGACAACTGGCTCCGCACTACTGAAGCAAAGTTCGGTTGCTCCAATGCACCGAACAACAGAAGGCACTCTTCGCGGTGGAGCAGCTTCACGGCTCCGCTGGCGCTTGGTGGGCGAATTACATCGCCTCTCTTCCGGCTGGTCACGCCGTGACATGGACCGAGTTCCGAGAGGCGTTCCGCGCCTATGACATACCTCCCGGGATTATGAAACGCAAGCTTCAAGAATTCCTTGAACTCAAGCAAGACAGGAGGAGTGCTCACGAGTACTCCAAGGCCTTCAATCACTTGGCACAATATGCGTCGGATCATGTGAACACGGAGGAGAGGAAACGGGACTGTTTCTATCGAGGTTTGAATGCAATGATGAAGGACAAGCTCGCTTTGTTCAATCACGGCACGTTCATTGATTTTGTCAACGCGGCGATTTTACAAGAGGATGCAACACGCGAGTTGGTAACGGAGAAGAAGAGGAGTGCTCCACAGGGCAGCAGTGGTGGAGCTCCACAAAAATACCGAATGGTGTACCGATCACCATCCAGTCAAAGGTGGCAGCCACCGGCACGACCGCCAATGTTCTGTGGCTGCCCGTTCAACGGACCAAGCTTTCGACCACCCCTGCCACAGCAGAAACATCAGCAGCAACAGAGGATGGTACCTCGTGCACCCCCACAGCAGCAGCGTGCACCGGTTTTCCGTTCTCCGGCCTATGGTGGTCCACACAATACACGTACTACAACTGTGGATGTGTCGGACATCTCTCCTACAACTGTCCGTACAAGCAAGGCAGCGGACAAGCATCATATAAGGGTGCTAATCAACCCTGCAAACAGTCCAAGAAACCAAATACCAAACCCAGCAACGTCCACCACATCGCAATTGAGGACGTACCGGAAGGCGAACCCGTACTCGCGGGTACGTTCACTCTCATTGATCACCCCATTATCATACTTTCTGATTCTGGAGCTACCCACAATTTCATTAGTAGTTCATATGTTTTCAAGCACTAACTACAAATATTTCCTACTAAATATCCATACATGATTTGTTCCCCGGGTGGGAAAATATCAGCTCATAGTATGATTCCTAAAGCACCACTATGCATGGGTGGAAAAATATATCGAATCGCTCTCATAATCTTAGATGGCCAAAAGATCGATGTCATATTAGGTATGTCGTGGTTACATCACCACGGTGCTGTTTTGGACATCGTTCCTCGAACCATTCATTTGGATTCTCCACTACACAGTCCACATACTCTCATTCTTGATCGACCCATTCAAGAAATCACAGCAGCGTACCACTCTGAATCCCTTAAGTTGGAAGAAATTCTGGTGGTACGTGAATACCCCGATGTGTTTCCCGATGATCTACCGGGCATGCCGCCCGAACGTGACGTCGAGTTCAAGATTGAACTTGCGCCGGGAACCACACCGATCTCTCGAAGACCTTATCCATGGCGCCTAATGAGCTAGCTGAATTAAAAGAACATCTCAAGGACCTGCTGGACAAAGGATTTATTTGCCCAAGCTCCTCACCTTGGGGCTGCTCCGCGCTGTTCGTTAAGAAGAAGGATGAAACATTGAGGTTATGTGTGGACTATCATCCGCTAAATGTCATGACTATCAAGAACAAGTATCCACTACCTCGCATCGACATTCTCTTTGATCAATTAGTGGGTGATAAGGTATTTTCCAAGATGTATCTTTGGTCCACATATCATCAGATCAAAATTCGGACGGAAGATATACCGAAGACGGCATTCTCAACACGATATGGACTATATGAATATCTCGTCATGTCATTTGGTCTCACCAACGCTCCGGCCCACTTTACGTACCTTATGAACTCAGTGTTCATGCCGGAGTTGGACAAGTTCATCGTGATCTTCATTGACGACATCTTGGTTTATTCCAAATCGGAGGAAGAACACGCCGAACACTTGCATATCGTACTCCAACGATTGCAAGACCATAAACTCCATGCAAAATTCAGCAAGTGTGAATTTTGGATCAGTCAAGTGCCATTCTTGGGACACATTAATTTAGCCGAGGGCATTGCTGTGGACCCATGTAAAATTGTTCAAGTGCTGAAATGGCAATCTCCAAAGTCCGTACATGAAGTCCGAAGCTTCCTTGGTTTAGCGGGATATTATTGGAGGTTCATCCCGAGCTTCTCGGAAATTGCTAAACCAATGATAGAGCTGTTGAAGAAATGTACCAAATATAATATGAGTGAAGCATGTGAGAATGCATTTCAAACATTGGTGAAGCATCTCACAATAGCCCCAGTTTTAGCTTAACCAGATACGACGAAACCGTTCGATGTTTATTGCGATGCATACGGCATCGGTCTTGGCTGCGTTCTTATGCAAGAAGGACGTGTGGTCGCATATGGATCACGGAAGCTCCGCAATCATGAACAGCATTATCCGACTCATGACTTGGAGCTCACTGCCGTGGTGCTTGCTCTAAAAATGTGGAGGCATTACTTGCTTGGAAATTTGGTTCACCTCTACACCGACCACAAAAGTTTGAAATATATCTTTACTCAGAAGGAACTGAACATGAGGCAACGAAGGTGGTTAGAATTGATCAAGGATTATGAGATTGAGATTCACTATCATCCCGGCAAAGCTAATGTGGTTGCCGATGCGCTTAGTCGCAAATCTCATGTTAATAATATGACCATCACACCTATGGAAGAGGATGAACCGAGTCCATACTTGGTTCCATATGGAGCTTTATACAATATTGCTCTCATTCCGACAATCTGAGATGATATTATTGAAGCTCAAAAGAAGGACAAGGGTATGTCTCACATACTCAAGAGAATGGACAACGGTGACATGACGTGCTTTAGAAGAGATGAGCAGGGTGCTCTATGGTTCAAGGATCGGATCGTAGTGCCCCGTGACATGGAACTTCGAAAGAAAATTTTGTACGAAGCTGACTTGTCTAAATATTATATTCATCTAGGCAGCAATAAAATGTATCAAGACATGAAGACTAAGTTTTTACATGCACCATATCCTTCTTGACCTCCAAGAATTCGCAGTGCTAAGGAAAGGTCACCCAAGAATGAGCAGCATATCCTTCTTGACCTCCATGTCGACCACCACAAAATCCACAGGTATGAAGCAATTCTGAATTTTCACCGGAACGTCTTTAGCAATACCCGCTGGATAACGGACTGAAGAATCAACTAGTTGGAGCTGCATAGGTGTTGGAGTAATCTCGGTGAAGTTCAACTGGTCGAAAACCACCTTGGGCATCACACTCACACTTGCTCCAAGGTTGCAAAGGACCTTGTCAAAGTGGAGAGCCCCAATTGAGCATGAAATTGTAGGACATCCAGGGTCCTTCAGCCAGTTGCCTCCTTGTAGAGAAATCATGTTGGCACTTTCCACAGGAGGTTCGGTCTGTCCTGGCATCATGCCATTGTCAACTAGAGGAACATCAGCTGCCAGTTGAGCCAACTAAGTTTCCAACATCTTGTTGGAACTCAATTGGTTCTTCAAGGCTGAGGATAGTCCTTCAATCTTAGCATTAATGCTCTCTAGGGTCTTGTCATCGGCCGACAACTTCATGGATATAACATCTTTGATCTTCAGCTGGCCAATGGCAAGTTCTCTCAAGTTGGGTTGATTTCTGTTATTGCCATTATTGTTGTACCCTCCTTGAAAGAATGGGCGTGGTTGGCTCCACTTTTGACCTCCTGGACAATAGCCATTGTTGGCTACGTATATGACATCCTCACGGGTTTCTGGGCAGTATTTTCCCAAATGGCCCGTGTTGCCACAGACTTCACAAGTGATGTTAGAGTCTAAGGCAAAGGCATTGCCACATACCTCACCATTGCTTTGCCCATCAATTTTATTCATAAGGGGGTCCAATTTGGCTGCGATCACGTCCACCTCCTTCAAGGTGTGCATGCTCGCTGGTGGGTATGGAGATGCTCGTCACTCCAACCCATGTTTGACACCATCTTCTCAATAAAATATTTGGCTTTGGGCACTGTCAATCCACGGGGCTCATACTTCAGCGCTGCAGAAGGCACCTCCAGTAGCAGCATCAACATGGTCACGGGCGGAAGGGATCAACCCATTGTAGAAGTTTTACAAAATGAGCCAATCATCCATCCCATGGTGGAGACAGGCTACGATGTACTCCTGAAGCCTTAACCAAGCCTCGGGAATAGATTCCTTGGCATATCGCTGGAAGTTGGAAATTCTTCCATGTAGGGCATTAGTCTTGCCCAACGGGAAAAACATGGCGAGGAACTCCGTAGAACACTTCTCTAAGTATCTACAGCACTTCGGTTCACGTAGAACCACTGTTTCGCTCTCTCAAGAAGAGAGAACAGAAACAGCCTAAGACGAACAACATCAGGAGATACGTCCTTGATATTAAAAGTACTGCAGATCTCAAGAAACTGTTGCAGGTGAGCATTTGCATCCTCGTTAGCCTTCTCACAAAATGGGTTGGCTTGCACCATAGTGATTAGGCCAGTCTTGATTTTGAAGTTCACGTCTCCCGTGTTAATAATGGGCCCAATAGGCACATTGTTAGCAGAGGGAGCCGGAAACTCACGAAGGGTCTTTTGAGCCATTAGCATTTCGGCTGTTGGTGCAGTTGTGCTGGCTTGCTTTGCCACTCGAAGCTTCTGAGCAGTACGGAACGAGGATGATCTCTCAGAAGGGATTCAGGATCTTCAACAAAGTTTTTTGGCAAGCATAAACCAGACATACACTACCCTATTTTCACATAAAATGCAAAACAAAGAAGGATTATCCTACTAAAACCTACCAGGGTCTTATCCTATTCACTCAACCATGCAATACTTTGGCTGCCTTCCCCAACAACAGCGCCAGAAATGCTTGTTGACGGTTCCTACGCACTACTAACAATTCATCCCTAGCAGTGGTGCAAGAAGTGCTTGTTAATAGATTTTACATTAAACATGTGAATCCGCAAGCGCACGGAAACTATCGATGTAGTATTCCCCTCTAAGAGTATTCCCAAAGGGTGTCATTTATATTCTTCCAAAGGAAGGCTAGGTGGAAGCAAAGCAATCATCAAGTGGAGAGGCTAGGTTGGCCTAGGTAGGGTTCTAGCAAGGATGGATAAATGATAATCGGAGTAGTGTGACACACAAAAGAGCATTCTATCCTAAGGGGATAAATGAGGTAAAGAGGGACTAGGCTAAGGGTTAGGTAGAGACTCCTACTATGCTTCTAATGTACATGTACGTAGCCTAAGTTAGTTACTAATGATAATATTAATTGTGAATTCTTATGCTAAGTGGATTAACACATTGGGCATGGGTTTACCCCCAGCAATACTAGGATGACTCCCACCAAGAGCCTGTGGCATAGCCGAACGTGGATGATTACAAAGGATAGATAGGGCTGTCACCACCTACTGCCTACCTCTTCAATCCGTGGTTCTACGAGACATTCAATGCTAATTTCTATCCTAGCACCATGCAAGCATATTAAGTAATTACCTTAAGAGCCGAGGCACAAGCCATCCTAAGGCAATGAACTAAATCATGGTTGAACCAATGTTAATTCATAGCATAAGTGATTCATATCAACATAATCATGTCATAGCTAATTAGACTATAGCGGGGGTTTGTAGTTTTTATGATGACCCAATGAGAATGGTATAGCATAATCATACTCCTACCACATATATGGAATCCACAATCAAACAAGAAATGCTTCATCCAAGTATATGAACAATAGAAGACTAAAGATAACATCTTTATTAAGATCAAAGTCATAAATACAAATAGGAATATAAGAGCCATACCTTTCCCAATTAGGAATTGGGAAGAGACTCCTTCTACTCCTATCCTACTTGGACTATGGACTAGAGGCTCTCCTCTCTACATCCTATACTCCTCTAAACCTATGGAGAGTAGAAGATACAGTGGATCAATACTCAAGTGGTATGTGTCGAAGTGAGAGGTGAGGGGTCCTATTTATAGCTTGGAGGAGGGTCGGTTCCCACCACCAAAAGCGTGCGAATGAGTCTTCATCATGAGCAGGACATCACAGGGAGTCGACACGTGGAAGCTGATCGAGTTTGGCGCCAGGAAGTGTTCGATCGAACCCCCTAGTCGGCCGAACAAAAAGTTGGACCATTTCCTGTGTGCTTCCTCGAGGTGACTTCTAGGTGGGTCCCTTTGACTTATATCGGTGCTACACCATTGGATGGCCACGGATACTTCTGTTTGTAGGCCATTTGATCCATGTGGTGCCACATGTCATCGCTTGATTGACTGGAATGATATTTTATAGGATCCATCCCCTTGTTTCACTTCAATTTTGCATTAAATACTTACATGCACTACTTTCACCATGGACAAATGGAAATAGGTTAAATAGAGAGGTGATGTGTGCAAGCAATGATATTTACTTCACATAATTGAGTTATATCGACGGGTGAAATCGGTATATAACAGCCGTTTACAACGACATCCAGCATGAATAACACGAGAAAGCTGAGATAAAACAGTAGGTTAATGAGCCAAAGTTTGAGGATTTTTGTACCCAAATACTAACCTATGAGGTGTTACATGTATAGCACGAAAAACAATAGGTTTGGGAGCAAACTTTGCATGTTTATAACTCATCAAAGAAGGTTGCAAGTTCCTAACGTTCGATTCAGTATGTGCAGCAAATTTTGCATGAGAGTTATGAGATATATCTAGCTTGCATTCTTTCCTTTTTCTGTTGTTTAGCTAGTCTATAACAAAAATCTATGACATGACAATCTCTACTAGGTGCAATGAAATTTAACTGTGTTCATGCCTAGATGAGCAAACAACATGTTTATTAGAAATTGAATGAGACAACACAGCTGCAGATTTGAAAACCACTTCTTTTTCTCTAGGAACTATTTGAATCAAACCACTTCCTAACGACTTCACAATTTTAGGTGGATGTGCCTTCGCATGAGCATGGGAATCAAAACCTAAACCCGTTTTATCATTGCAAGACTTGGAAGAATTCAGCAACATGTTTATGTTCTTATTTGCATTACAAAACTGATCTAGTGTCCTATGCATGACATCATGTTTATTGGACAAATCAAGGCAATTTTCAAATGAATTTTTTCCTTTTAATTTGCAATTAGAATATTATTTAATATTATGAGAGTGTAAAAAATTGTTCAAAATAAAAATCTCATTCATAGCATCATGTAGTTTCTTATGAAGATCATCACAAGTCAAAACAATGCAAATCTATTGTAGAACAACTAGCATCTTTC
This sequence comes from Tuctoria greenei, assembly GCA_036927565.1. Taxonomy (NCBI): domain Eukaryota; kingdom Viridiplantae; phylum Streptophyta; class Magnoliopsida; order Poales; family Poaceae; genus Tuctoria; species Tuctoria greenei. Next base: position 126,882,797 of record JAYESD010000006.1, read on the forward strand.
ATGGTTATATCATTAAGTGTAGCAAGTTTTTTGTTCTTTTCAATCTCATGTTCAAGTTTATCAAGTGTGGAGGTGTGCGCACTTCTTAAAGAGGACAATTGTTCATATATTAATTCACGTGAGGAACAAGAATTATCAATAGGAATCAAAGATTTTAAACAATTAATTTCAGATTCTAGTGATTCAATTTTAGCAGCATTGTCCTAAGTTTTTTGTCCTTTTCTTTAAGTATAACAATGGCACGAGAAATAGCATCGCACATTTCTTCGCAAGCGGGACATACCTCTTCATCGTCTCTGTTGTGTCCTGCCTCCTCCATACATGATCTTGAGTTGCCCGCCATGAAGCACATATTTGTCAAATTCTCTTCATCTTCGTTACTTCTGATGTCCACACCGCTCGAGCCATGTTCTTGAAGTGCGCAGACAAAACTGTTTACCAATTGGCAACCTGTCAAACCCCTTTTATTCTTCTTATTGTTTGTAGAGTGCTTCGTCCTTGTTTGCTTTTCATCACGGGAGGTAGGACCTGAAAGGTTAGGGCAATTTGTATCAAAATGTCTTGTCATACCACATTCGAAGCATTGTTGAGAACTGGCACTTCATCTCCTTCTAGTTCTCAAATTTTGCATTGCTTTTGAGAACCAAGTAGAGATGAGTGCAAGTTCCTCATCTGGAACTCTTCAATCTGTTCAAGGGTTAGAGTGGAAAGCAAAGCAAGTGTACCAGAAGACGAAGAATTGCTAAAAGTAGGCATGGCTAGTTGAGAAACAAATGCAAGAGACATGTTGGGATTTTTACGTGATATTATGTCAAGTTCATGAGTTTTCACTTTATAATATAGAACATCTAAAGTAAGTCTACTCATGATAATAGATTCACGAATAGATGTAACTTTCATCTCCCAAATTGACATGTCTAATGCACTTATTAATTGCCTAGCATTCTAAGCATCTGAAAAATTAACATTGACACTACGCAAGTTGCTGAGAATTTTGTTAAAGCAAGCAAAGAGGTCATCGATTGACTCACCGAGTTGCATCTCGAAGCGCATGTATTCTGTCTTGAACATCTTTTGTCTTACCTTCTTGATAGTGTTGGATCCTTCTTTATAATCACATAGAGCTTTCCAAACATCGTACGCAGATCGGAGGTGTGCAACTCGATCGAAGTCTCTTTGAGTCAATCCTTGTATGATCAAGTTCCGTGCCTTGTTATTGTTGCTGTTGTCGACATTTATCAAGTTTGGAGCTGTAACATGATTGTTTGGTGGCACATAGAAGGAGTTATAGACCTTCTCCAAGATGGTAAAGCCTTGTGCTTGTATGTAAGCCTCCATACGTGCCTTCCAAACCTAATAATCAATGCCACTGAACACATAAGGTTTTGTGAAGTATTTCTCCAGGATTATTAGTCAAAACATGTGCAAATAAAGGATATTAGAGCACCATGGCTCAAATACCAATTGTAGGATCGAAGAGCATGTGAAAAGCTACGAGAGGGGGGTGAATGGTAGATTTAAATTTTTTTTGGCGGAAGCAATGAAAACCCTTTGGCAGAAAATTGATCTATTAAAGAAACTGTGTGTGCATCTTTTTTCAACGTGTACAACCATGAAAAAACTAGTCGAGATATTAGAGAATCAATTCACGGAATAAATGCAACAAGAATCACGAGAAAAAACTAAGTAGAACTTGAGTTATGATCAAAAGACTACACGAAGGTCAAACTATTCTACCCAATTTAAAACCAGATCAGTAACGCCGCAAAGAAACTCGTGTAGATCTTAAACCACAAGTGCAATGACCATGAAACTTTAACAGATGATAGAAAATTGAGTTGTTAACACAGCACAAATAGAATCACGTCAATTGAATCAGTAAAACTCGAGTTATGATCAAAACATCAAGGCAACATCGTGCTGTCCAGAAACATGATGAGAAAGACTTGACGAAAACAAGTCGGATGAACAAGGCACAAAAGCTCCTCTAAACTACAAAATTTTTTTATCATAACCTAAGAGGAACAGACCAAAGTTGTCTTACCACGAGCTCTAGCCTCCCTTGCTTATATAACCAGCACTAAGGCCAACCCAATTCTAACTAGGACTCTAATCCTACTCAATTTCAACTGAAACATTCCATAACTGCTGAAGACTCTTATATACGCAGATAGAAGCAATCTTAAGACTTCCAAAAACTTTGGAAGCACACAAAACATTCCTAAAACAACTCAACTTCGTGCTCACCACAAAATCTAACCAAAACAAACTCTAAACCTTCCAAAACAAAGCATAACCACCTCAGCCGCAGCCCGAGGCATAAACCAGCCGGTTAGACCTTTCTGGCCACATCTTCACATCCACTTCTCTTCATCACGCCTTGGAACAATGTTTCCATGTCCATGAACCACTTGCACACTTTAAAACACTCTCCAACGACATTCACAATACATTCATATGCATTGCTCTTGACCCAAACATGCTACGTGAACTCCCGATGAACTCAACCACAATTCTTCCCAAACTTAGTTGTTGAACCTCATCTTCTACCTAAGAACAGTTCAATGGATCTCCATCACCAGCCATGTCTTGACCTCAAGCAACACCTGCACATGAATAAACAACCAATCTTTGCGAGCCCAAGTTCTCGACTTGAATCTCGTTAGGCCAAAAAACACAACATCTTACGTGAGCACCTTACATAAGCATGTTGCAAACCATAGAAAAATGATATCATCCATAACCACCAAAAAACACCAAAACTTAGCAAATGAATACTAAGCAAACTTCCCTAGCAGCCAAAAAGCAAGTTCAAAACATTGCGAGTTAAAAATAGAGCCGCCGCACAATTATCTCAACAAATAGAATTTATCGAATCGACCAAAAGAGGCGTTGCAATGTAAAAGCAAAAGATCGGACAATCGAATACCAAACTCACATGCAAATCACATGTCGAAAAGTTCGGACATTCCTAACCAAGTGAAGAGTAAATTTTACTCCCCAAAACACGTTTGTAAAGAACAACCATGCCAACTCACGTGACTCAAAGTTCGGACGGTGCAAAAAAAGATTCCCGCAAGTTCGGACAATCTGAAGTGGGCTTTTCAGCAATATTCAAAACTTTGTGTGTGAACCCTTGCTTTTATTCTAATTTTCAATGTATTCGGCAAACATAGGTCCCACAATCTCCCCCTTGATGAATGCATTGGCAACACCACTTAGAATCCGAATATTGTCTTATTCACATGAAAAGTTTTGAAAGCAAATTTCTTCCCCTATTGAAAATCAAATGAAAAAGAAATTTCAAAAACAAATATTTCTGCCCCTATACATATTTCTCCCCATTTTACAATGTATTCAGCAACTCCGCCTATGTTGTAATGACATAGCCGGTCCCAAGCCCGGGTAAAGGAGGAGGTGTTGTGATAGGCTTGGCGAGCCAGCATCTAAACTTAGCCATTCTCATGGAAATGAAACCCATTGGAAATTCGTTGGGGCGTAACCCTCTTAGCGACGCGCCATATCGGAACCCGGGTATGGTGTTAAGTGGGCGAGGGCCAGGTCGCCACTGCCTTAGTGGCGCGCCATATCGGAACCCGGATGTGGTGTTAAATGAGCGAGGGCCAGATCGCCATCACCTTAGTGGCGTGCTACATCATCGCCCAAATGTAGTGTTAAGTGAGCAAGGGTCTTTGCATCTTACTCGACGGATGCGAAGGGTAACGAAGCTAGCCGAGGAAACTAGGTTTCGGGTGGGTAGTTGGAATGTAGGATCCTTGACGGGAAAGCTATGAGAGTTAGTGGACGTTGCGATTAGGAGGTGTGTAAATATTCTTTGTGTACAAGAGACTAGATGGGCAGGTCAAAAGGCGAGAGAGGTTGAGAATACCGGTTTCAAGCTTTGGTATTCTGGCTCGACGGGAACTAGGAATGGCGTAGGCATACTAATAGATAAGAGCCTCAAGGATGGAGTAGTGGATGTCTGTAGACGAGGGGATAGGATCATCCTAGTCAAGGTAGTTGTGGGGGACCTTATCTTGAATGTCATTAGTGCTTATGCCCCACAAGTTGGGCTGGACATGAGCACTAAGAGACAATTTTGGGAGGACTTGGAGGATATGGTTAGTAGTGTACCGGTAAGCGAGAAGCTCGTCATAGGAGGAGATCTCAATGGTCATGTAGGTACAACTAACGTAGGTTTTGAGGGGGTACGTGGAGGGTTTGGGTGTGGCGATAGAAACCAGGAGGGTAAGGATATCCTAGACTTTGCTGTAGCCTATGACCTATTGGTAGCTAACACCCTCTTTAAAAAGAGGCTATCTCACTTAGTGACCTTTACTAGTGCCCAACATTTTAGTCAAATCGACTATATCCTCACCAGGAGAAGGGGGAGAGGGGCATGTTTAGATTGTAAGGTGATTCCTGGAGAATGTGTTGTTCGACAACATAAACTTGTGGTAGCCGACTTTCATTTCCACGTGCGTGTGTCACGAGACAAAGGTGTTAAAACCACGAGAACAAAGTGGTGGAAGTTGAAGGATGAAGCGCAACAATCATTCAAAAGGAGGATGATCGCAGAAGGACCTTGGAGCGAAGAGGAAAATGCAGATAGTATGTGGGAGAAGATGGCGACTTACATTAGGAAGACGGGTAGGGAGGTGCTTGGGTGGACAAAAGGTAAGAAACTTGTAGATAAAGACACTTGGTGGTGGAATGAAGATGTACAAAAAGCTATTAAGGAGAAGAAGGAGTCTTATAAGAGCTGGCATCATGAGAGAAGTGCAAGTAACATGGCGAAGTATAAAGAGCCTAAGAAAAATGCTAGGCGTGTTGTGAGTAAAGCAAGGGGGCAGGCCTATGATGCGCTATATGAGTGGCTAGGGACAAAAGAAGGCGAAAAGGATATATACAATATGGCGAAACTTCGCGAGAAAAAGGTGAGAGATCTGAACCAAGTCAAATGCATTAAGGATGAGGCAGGCCAAATTCTATTGAAGGAGGAAGAAATTATGAACAGATGGCGGGACTACTTCAATGGACTATTCAATGACGGGAATGAGAGTATTAGGTTCGAGTTGGATGACTCATTTGATGACACCAGTAGACGATTCGTGCGGAGGATACAAGAGTCCGAGGATAGAGAGGCCCTAAAAAGGATGAAAGGAGGAAAGGCCCGCGGCCCCGATGATGTCCCCATTGAGGTGTGGAGATGTCTAGGGGATGTTGCAATAGTGTGGCTCACTAAACTATTCAACCGCATTTTTCAGTCAAACAAAATGCCTGAAGAGTGGCGGAAAAGTATTTTAGTACCCATCTTCAAAAATAAAGGAGATGTTTAAAGTTGTACTAATTAGCTAGGAATTAAGCTCATGAGTCATACTATGAAGCTCTGGGAGAGAGTGATTGAACACCGCTTGAGGAAAGTGACCAATGTCACTAAAAACCAGTTTGGTTTTATGCCTGGAAGGTCCACTATGGAGGCGATTTTCTTACTCCGTCAGCTTATGGAGAGGTATAGGGAGCAAAAGAAGGATCTACATTTAGTGTTCATTGACTTGGAGAAGGCATACGATAAGGTACCAAGACCGGTCATGTGGTGGGCACTAGAGAAACACAAAGTCCCAACAAAGTACATTAACCTTATCAAGGATATGTATGATAATGTGGTGACAAGTGTGTGCGTAAGAGATAGTGAGACCGACACTTTTCCTATCACAATAGGGTTACACCAAGGATCAACCTTAAGTCCTTACATCTTTTCCTTGGTGATGGATGAGGTGTCGAAGGATATACAAGGGGATATCCCTTGGTGTATGCTCTTTGCTGATGATGTAGTGTTGGTAGATGCAACTAGAGATGGTGTTGATAGAAAATTGGAGCTATGGAGGCAGACCTTAGAGTCTAAGGGGTTTAGCCTTGGCGGTAACCTCTATTGTCTTGTTATAGTTGATGACTACTCTCGCTATGCTTGGACTCTATTTCTAGGTGACAAGAGTGAAACTCCGGAAGTGTTCAAGACCTTCGCCAACCGCGCTAAAAGGGAATTTCAACTTCCCATCATCAAGGTCCGGAGTGACAATGGCACCAAATTCAAAAACTACAACATTGGGGAGTGGTGTGACCGTGAAGGCGTGAAACATGAGTTTTCGGCCACATACACTCCTCAACAAAACGGTATCATTGAAAGGAAGAACAAGACACTCATCACTCTTGCGAGAGCAATGCTTGATGACTACAGCACATAGGATAAGTTTTGGGCCGAAGCAATCAACACGGCATGCCATGCCGCAAATAGGGTCTATCTCCATCGACTACTTCAAAAGACCCCATACGAGCTTCTCTTTGGGAGAAAGCCCAACATCTCCTACTTTCGAGTCTTTGGATGCAAGTACTACATCTACCGCAAGAAAAGGCTCGGTAAGTTTGAAAGAAGATGTGATGTTGGTATATTTCTTGGTTATGCATCAAACTCAAAAGCATATCGAGTATTCAACCAAACCTTCGGTTTAGTAGAGGAAAGTTGTGATGTTGAGTTTGATGAATCTAATGGCTCCCAAGAGGAGAGTTTTGGTCATGATGAAATAGATGATGAGCCTCTATGAGAAGCCATGAAGAACATGACCATTGGAGACATCAAGCCTGAAGTTGAGGAGAGCCATGATCAAGGGGGAGCTTCAAGTTCCAACAACAACACCTCCATGGCGCCTCAAGTTGACGAAGAAGAGAAGTATGATCCATTGCCGACTCAAGACTCACAAGCACAACAACATCAAGAAGAAGAAGAAGTCCATGATCAAGTCCATCCACAAGAGGAGCAACACGCATCACCTTCGCCAAGTGCTTCACAACCACTTATGAGGCATGAACACATCTCCAAGGCGCATCCGATGGACCAAATCATTGGAAATCCGTCAAGGGGTGTAAGTACACGTTCTCGCCATTTTGCTTCATTTTGTGAGCACTACTCGTTTGTTTCATGTGTAGAACCCACTCATATTGAGGAAGCACTCCAAGACCCAAATTGGGTGATGGCCATGCAAGAAGAACTCAACAACTTCATCCGCAATGAAGTTTGGGTGTTAGAGGAGCGACCCAAGGACAAGAACGTCATCAGAACAAAGTGGGTGTACCGAAACAAACAAGACGAGAATGGCGTTGTGGTCCGCAACAAGGCAAGACTTGTGGCCAAAGGGTTCTCGCAAGTTGAAGGACTCGACTTTGGGGAGATATTTGCCCCGGTCGCCCGGCTAGAAGCCATCCATATACTTCTTGCCTTTGCATCACATCATAATATTAAACTTTATCAAATGGATGTGAAAAGTGCCTTTCTTAATGGTTACATTAACGAGCTTGTTTATGTTTAACAACCTCCCGGGTTTGAAGATCCAAGGAATCCTAATCATGTGTATAGGTTGCACAAGGCGCTCTACGGGCTCAAGCAAGCACCTAGGGCGTGGTATGAATGACTACGGGATTTCTTGATCATGCAAGGATTCAAGATCGGGAGGGTGGACACCACACTCTTCACCAAAGACATCAACGGGGATTTGTTCATTTGTCAAATTTATGTTGATGATATTATTTTTGGTTCAACTAACGAAGCTCTTAGCCATGAGTTTGGCAAAATGATGTCTAGGGAATTCGAGATGTCGATGATTGGAGAGCTCAACCTCTTCCTTGGATTTCAAATCAAGCAACTTCAAGAGGGGACCTTCGTCTATCAAGATAAGTACACCAAGGACCTCTTGAAGAAATTTGAGATGGGAGATTGCAGCTCAAGAAGCACTCCAATGGCAACAAATTGTCATCTCGACGCGGATAAGGACAGTAAACCTATTGACCAATCTAACTACCGTTCTATGATTTGCTCATTGCTTTGTCTTACTGCATCTAGGCCTGATATCATGTTTAGTGTATGCTTGTGTGCTTGCTTTCAAGGGGCACCTAAAGAATCGCATAGGAAGGCGGTCTTTAGGATACTTAGGTATCTTAAGCATACCCCTAGCATGGGCTTGTGGTACCCTAAAGGTGCAAAATTCCACCTCTTGGGATACTCGGATTCGGACTTTGCCAGATGCCCCGTGGATCGCAAGAGTACCTCCGGTGGGTGCCACTTGCTTGGGCGTTCCCTAGTATCTTGGTCAAGCAAGAAGCAAAATTCCGTCGCCTTGTCCACAGCGGAAGCGGAATATATAGCGGCCGGTGCATGTTGTGCCCAAATTCTTTATATAAAACAAACCCTTTTGGACTTTGGTATTAAACTTGGTTGTGTGCCTCTCCTTTGTGACAATGAAAGTGCGGTTAAGATAGCTAAAAACCCCGTTCAACACTCCCGCACTAAGCACAAGTATATTCGCCATCATTTCTTGAGGGACCATGAAGCTAAGGGAGACATCTCATTGCGAGGTGTTAGGTCCGAAGAACAATTGGCGGATATCTTCACTAAACCACTTGATGAGAAAACCTTTTCTAGGCTAAGAAGTGAGTTAAATGTGCTAGATGCAACAAACTTCATGTAAGAATGCACTTCATATAGGTCTTGCCTAACTCTCAAAGGATAGGGGTGAGCAAGGGTTAGCTTGGGATGGAGGTTCTTTTGGGTTTTCCCAAGGCTTGGAGAGTGGCTCTCCCTGAAGAAGCCTTTGCAAGGTTCAAATTTGGCAAGATAGATTTATTTTATGCCTTGCATGATGCCTGCCATATAGACTTGTAATTTCTTGCATTATAAAATGTTTGGCATTGCATACGGTAGATTGTCACAAAGGGGAACCTACCTCATGAGAAAGAGACTTGTTTGAAATGCAATATCTCAACTCATATGTGGTGGAAAGAACAGAATGTTAGGTGCGTTAATGCCTAGAGGAACATGCTCTAAAGAGATAGAAGTCTTCATACTCTACCTCAAAAAGCATGGGCCTTACATTTTATTTGGATGATTTCCTCCTATTTTTCTAGGTGATCCATTTGCTTTAAGGCCTAGCCAAGCTATTGGCATATTAGTATTTTGAGGGGTAAGGGGTTGCCCAAAAGTCCTGAGACATGTGTTTCTCATTGTTTGTTTGTTTGGTCAAAGGACATATAAGGGATGTTGCTGTTTTATAGTCATCGGATTATCCGATGCTTAAGTCAGACCATCATCGGATCAGTTGGTGTTCAAAAGCCAAGAGTCAGACCAGTCAGCAACACAAATCAACTGACGCGTTCATTTGGAGAAACATCGGTCCATCCGGTGTTCATAATTCTGGAAACTATGACAAATTCCACCGATGATATTCCCTTCCACGTCGGTCCATCCGATGTCAACGGTATCTTTTTGAATACCTATACTGTGACATTCGACCGATGCTATTTCTTTACACGTCGGTCCATCCGATGTCAACGGTACCTTTTTGGATACCCTTACTGTGCCATTCGACCGATGCTTCTATCGTTTCTACATCGGTCCATCCGGTGTTAAATTTACGGCTAGGGTTTGGGACCCACTATTTAAACGCCGTCTCGCCTCCCGGTCTTCTCTCTCCTCGATCCCGACTCATCCGCCGCCGATTCTCTCACCCGAGCGCTGCCACCGTCGACTCCAGTCGCCACCGCAGCCCTCCGGCCGCCGCCGCCGCCTCCGGTCGCCCGCCGCCTCCGGTCCCCGCACCACCGCTGCCGCCGCTGCACCATCTAGCGCCGCCGCCACCCGCCGCTCCACCCAAGCGCCACCGCCGCTCTCCCTCATCACCACAGCACCCAAGCGTCGCCTCCTCCCGTGCACATCGGCACCGTGGTGCCTCCCCCCAAACGGTCGTGTCTCTTCGCCGTTAGGGTTTTCGGCCGCGTCGATCGTCGTGTTCCGCGCGCTTGACATCGTCGCACCTCATCGCAATGGCTCATTACAAGAAGAACAAGGGCAAAGCCATTGCAGAGCCAGCCGCAAAGAAGCAGAAGCTATCCAAGGAGGAGAAAAAGGCGTTGATGGTCGCTCGCGCCGCCGAGGAGCGAGAGCGTGGCCGAGGAGGATCTTTGAGGATTCGCGAGGCTCGTCCGAGGCAGCCTCCCGTGATCGATGAGTCCGAGGCCGAAGAAGAGCCGGAAGAGCCACTTGTCCGCCGGCGCTCAGCCTGAACCCGTGGAGGGCATCCCGCGGCAGCACCACGTCCGAGACCGACGGCTGCCGATCGCGTGAGGATAGGGAGGCCCAGAGAGCCATCTACGAGATGGACACCACCGTCCATGTCAGTGAAGGTGTCCGACCGACAGATTACCGGAAGATGAAGGCTAAGCAACTCTGAAGACTCAGATGGAGTGTGTTGCTTGAGGAGTGGTACCCGCAGCCCAGAGAGGCTCTTGTGGACAGTTGTTTCTAGACTGTGACACAGGCGTCACTCTATGAGACCTACAGACGCTGAGGCCACAAGTTATTCCAGCATAACTTTCTGAATTGGGATCAGCTCGCCCTGGCTGCAGAGACAGAGATACGCCCTTACTTTGAGAGGTACAGAGGGCTGGTTCAGTTGATGTCCTATGAAAGGAGTGCTTATGTGGAAGATTAGGTACGCGTGTTCTACGCTACCCTATACGTCTCTGAGGGCCGCAGGTCGATTGACTTCATGTTCATGGGACAGCACTATCACTTGACGAGGCAGACGCTAGCACAACTGCTGGGAGTGGACCTGCACGACACTTGCATGCATGAGAGGGTATACGGATAGGCAGACCCGTCGAGAAGGCCGCTCACTTGAGGAGTGGCACCACCACTAGAGGAGATCCGCTCTCTGTTTGGCCCGACCTTCTCTCCGGACCAGTCGAGGGTACCGGCACTGCTGACTCCAGCTGCGTGCACAGTGCACCTTGCCTTGCGCCGCACACTCCTGCCGAGGTCCGGTTACTTAGAGGGGTTCACCAGCCTGCAGCAGACCCTCTTGTTCTACATCATGAATGGGATGGAGTTTGATATAGTGGACGTCCTCATATGCGAGATGGAGGATGTGATCACTGACGGAGTGGGGATGATGAGGCAGCTCGTGTATGGACACTGGATCAGCTACCTGCTCTCCATATTGGTCCCTGAGGAGTCCGCCGTGCATGACCGTCTCACTGACGAGAGTGTCGCACGGTTCGGTCACTACCGTGCCCCAGCTCCTGTAGACCGCTGCCTTGGCCGTCCAGTCGAGCGTCAGGTTAGGGCTCGTCTATCTGAGGAGGACTGGTCTGGTTTGGAGAAGGAGGATGAGAGGCTGGCTGAGGCAGAGGCACAGGGTGAGGACTTGCAGCACATATGGTCCGAGAGCGACACGGATGACAGTGTCGAGGAGTACTTCCCTCTTCCTCCCTCACCCAGGCAGCACGACACGGAGGCTGGAGGCTCTACAGTGCCACCCCCTACTCCACCTCCCGTCTCAGAGGCACAGGTTTCTCAGCCGTCCGAGCTCACATCTCTCCTACAACATATGGTTGAGTAGCAGCGCTTGGACCGGCTTGCAGCTGAGTAGGCCCGAGTAGAGCAGGCCGCACGCCTTCTAGAGCTCCAGTAGCAGCAGCAGGAGATGCAACACCAGATCGGCCGTGAGAGGCGTGAGGACACTGACCGGCTAACTGGGCTGATCGACCAGATGCACCAGCGCTCCCTCGACCAGCAGCAGCAGACGCAACAGGCGATGATGGGCATCCTGGGGTTGATCACCAACCTCTACACTCAGATCGGGATTGCCCTCCCATCGCAGCTACCAGGAGTTGCTCCACCTCCACCTGTTCTTGCTCCAGCTGCCGCTCCGGTGCCGACCACGCCAATCCCTTCGATTAGCATGTCTCCACTGCTGGCTCTCGGCGCACCGATTCACTCTCCGATGCCGACCACGACACTGTTCCAGCAGACGCCGGTATCCGTCGCCAGTGCCCCTGTTCCAGCAGCTCCTACCCAGCAGGCACCGACGACGGCTCCTACGGCTCCTACGGCTCCGATAGCTCCTTCCACTACTCCAGGCAGCAGCTCCGACGACGGTGACGGTGACCAGTTCGTCATCGCGCCTAGTACTCAGGGTCCTTAGGCACTCGGATCCCTTTTTGGTTTCTTGATGCCAAAGGGGGAGAAGAGTTAGAGGAGTCAGGGGGAGGATAGCTCAGTCTCAGGGGGAGTGTCCTAACCTTAGGGGGAGTTTACCTATATCATCTTTTGTAATTCAATGTTTTTGCTACTCATTTGGTGTTTATTGAGTACTCTTAAGTTATTAATCAATTGAGCTTATTTGGTGCCCATCTTATGATCACTTATTCACTTGAGTTATTCTTTGATTGAGCTTTCAAATTTTAAGTGTAATAATCTTGTATGCATTGCATATCCTCTTAAGCTTCGTACTATCAAATTCATTACTATTGTGCTTTAAATTATTGTGTTGTCATCAATCACCAAAAAGGGGGAGATTGAAAGCATCCAGGCCCCCATGAGGTACGGTTTCGGTGATTAATGACAAGCATTGAATTTTACTAATGAATTTGTGAATACAAGGTCCCCATAATCACTCAATCAAATGAAATCTATATGTCATTGGAGACCCATATACAATCACTTTATGAGATCAAATCAATGATATGAAGACAAGAAGTGAAAGCTCTTATGTCAAAGTCATTCAACCACAATTGATGACACTTAATGCTTGACAACCATCAGAAGTACATTTCCAACAAAAGTTTAAGAGTTTAATCGAGCAAGACACAAAATAATAACTTAGAAACAACTCGAAGCAAACAAAATAAACTCACCGGATCAACCGATGATTTCTAAGAACAACACATCAGTCGAGTTGGTTCAGCAGAAGAAGAAGACCTCAGAACAAAGCACTCACCGGATCATCCGATGTTAAGGGCTAGGCTACATCGGTCCATCAGTACAGTTTGTAATATCCTTGGACCAAGTGTAGCACTGGATCATCCGATGTACAGAAATATACACATCGGTCAATCACTCCAGTAAGCATCAAGTTTGAGCCAATTCTGGAGGAAGAGCCACCGGATCATCCGATGAGAAGACAAGTGCAACATCGGTCTAACAACGATCATATCTAACACAATGACGTCAGCTAAAGTAAACTTGACCGATGATAACTAAAGGGGAGACATCGGATCACCCGATGTTCGCAGAAAAGTTCTGTCAGCCTACTTTTCCAACGGCTATTTCGTGGAGGCTAGCTATAAATACCCCCTAAACCTGTCATTTCGATAAGTCTTGATCACAAAACATTCTCAACACATCCACAAGCGTTCAAGACCAAGATCCATCACTTCTACATCATTTCAACCACATACACACCAAGAGATAGGCTAGAACTAGCTAGAGAGAGAGCTTGTGTGCCTCCATTCTGGGTGAGTGGAATCTCTAGGATAGTGAGAGCCTCAGGGGAGTGCCCCTTGGTGTTTGTAACTGTGAGAGACTTCCGGAGCTTGCTAAGGCGTTTGTGGAAGCCCGGAGGGTCGAAGTTGTACAAGGCTTGAGCTCCACCTTGCCAAGGTTGGCAAACGGAGAAGAATAGTGGAGATCCCTCGTCTCGGTGACTTGGGTGTGGCTAAACCCTTTGGTGGGTGCCACAACATGGATGTAGGAAGATCTTGACGATTTTGCCGAACCATGGGATAAATCCTCATGTCTCCTTGGGAGTTTGCATCCTCTTCCTCTCCCTTATATTTATGCATTTTATATTCCGCGAAGTTACTAGTTACTTCAATGCATAGATAGTTTGCGTAGGGAATTGGGCTTTTAGGAATTAAGTTTTATTGTTTAGATTTTTGAAAAGAAGTCCAATTCACCCCCCTCTTGGACATTCGATCCTTACAGTGGTGGTGTAGTGATTGCAGGGGTTTGTCGTGTTCTTCTCGAGAGCCTCGGATCATCAACGTCGATATCTCCATCAATCGACTTAACCATTACCTTTCAGAAGATCGGGCCTAAACCTCCTCATCAATTGGTATCAGATTTCTAGGTTGCCCGTTAGGTAATTCATCTATCTATTATATTAGTTTCGTTTTTCATACCTATAGTCTACAAAAAAGCCAAAAAAAAACTTGTAGTTTAGTAGATCTGTTCATTACTTTGTCCAAACCACATTGAGCCTTTGCAACTTTTGTTTTCAGTTTGGTTTTTTGAGTTTGTGTCCATGGTTGAGTCATATTGCTGGTTTAGAAAGTGTTTTTGGCCTTATTTTGAGTTTTGCATTGTGTTGATTCATCCTATTGAATCACGTCATCACGTCCAGATTAGATTCATCTCTATCCAGTTCAGTATTTTCATCTCTCGCTCATACAAACTCTAATTTTGGTTTTCTTATACTTTATAGAAATATTAAGATGTTCTCTATAACTTTCATATTCATAAGTTTCCCAGAAAATAAAGTTATTGAGGTCGAACTTGCATTAGATCCGAATCTGTTATTGACCTAGAAATTCTGAACAGTCTGTATTTCGGAGGCAATATCTCCTATTGTTCTGATCCAAAATAGGTCTTCCATATAACGAAATTAAAGAGGAGAGATAGATATATAATCTTGCTATTCAATGTTTTTAGATTTGGAGCCTATAAAGGTGCTTAATTGTCCTTAGAAGATTGAGTAGTAAATCTGTAACAGACCTGCGAGATATCTTTGATTGCTTTGCATTGTGTTCTTCTTTTGTAGCACATTCTGGAAAAAAACAAAGAAGACAAAAGGAAAAGGCAAGTGCAAAAAAAAGATACAAAATCCGCACAAAAAAAGAGAAAACAAAAACAAAGAAAAATAAAAACAGAAGTGCTTGCATCCTTGTGTCCTATAGTTTTGTTTTCATGTCTTGCTAGCTTGAACTACTAGGAACACATTTAGGCCAGCAACTTTGACAAGTACTTTGGACACTTATTCAACTTTACTATCTGATTGCACTGTTGCTAATCCTTGCTACATATAAAGTGCCATCCAAGCTCCACTTCCTCTTGAGAAGGACATGTTAACTTTGCAATCACCTCATGCTTCATTGGTTTTTCACTCCGGCCACCTGCCACCTACAGTGTCGGTAAGAACACTTGTGATTCTACTTCCACTTTGCCATTATCCTTTGTAGTTGATCAGGATAACATCTTCCTGTTGTCTTTTTTTTTTACTACTAACAATGGCAGGAAATAAAGGTGATGGAATTTCAAATGATGAATTGCGTAACATGATGAACGATATGGCAGAAGTGTTTACAAAAAACACTGCATCAACAGCGGAGTCATTGGCGCACTTGACTCGCCAACTTGATGACCTTGCTTTTCGGATGGGTAATCTTGAGGCTTGACTGCCTCTCACTGGACATGAAGACGATGCTTGTGATGATATGGACGATCATAATCATCAACCACGACTTCCACTCTATTGTCGAGGTATGAGAGGTAGTAATCACCATAAAAATTATAACCATCCTCTTGATGACCCTTTTGCTAAGGTAAAATTTACTATACCCTCATGCTAAGGCTTATCTTGATTGGGAGATGACAGTAGAGCAAAAATTTAATACCCATCTTGTTCCTGAAAAACATAGAGTTCATCAAGCCACTAGTGAGTTTAAGGAATTTGCTATCATATGGTGGAATGAACTTGTTAAAACTAGAACTGATCATCCAACATGGGATAGATTAAAAGAAGCTATGCATGTTCGTTTTGTGCCTCCTTCTTTTTAGCGAGACCTTCGAAAAAAATTACAGCGTTTAGATCAAGGTAACATGTTTGTAGAAGAATACTATCAAGAGCTACAAAAGGGTATGTTGCGCTGTGGGGTACTAGAGGACATGGATGATAAAATAGCTCGCTTTTATAGGGGGTTGAGATGCAAAATTCAGGATATTGTTGATTAGAAGGAATATGATACTGTTAAAAGATTATTTCAGCTTGCTATGTTGGCAGAAAAAATTGCAGGACCGCCAACAGCAGCAACAACGCACGAGGACCACCTTCACGTCGCGTTCGACGTCTACACCATCCAAAACAGAACCATCTGCAAATTTCTGTGCAGCCACTACATCATCCAATGGCGGCCAAAGAACTACATACGTTGCTCCACCTTCTCGCGTGCCGGAGGGCAGCAAGTCAACATCATTCCAGCCTTCATCTTCCACTCCTACGAGTCGTACTTCTAATATTAAGTGTCACCGCTGCCAAGGACTTGGTCACATGATGAGAGATTGCCTGAGCAAACGAGCATACAGAGCACGCGACGATGGCGGGTATGATAGTACTTCGGATCTTGAAGATGAATATTCTCTTGCTACTAACGTTGCAGGTCATACAAGTGACGAACAATCTGATGGAGAGGTATTTGGTACAACAGCAACGGAGAACTTTAGGAGCATCATTGTGCAGCTTGCCTTGAGCACCAAATTGGAGGCCAATGACAAGATACAATGACACAACCTGTTTCACATGTTTCTCATTGTCAAGGACTACCGTGTACACACTATAATTGATGGAGGCAGCTGCAATAACTTGGTGAACATGGACGTAGTCCAGAAACTTGGTTTGACAACAAGAGCACACCCTCATCCATATCACATTCAATGGTTCAACAATAGCGGTAAGTTTCGGGTAACACAAACAGCAAGAATAATTTTTTCAATTAGTTCTTACAATGATTTTGCTGATTTTGATGTTGTGCCTATGAATACATGTTCTCTTTTGTTGGGTCGTCCTTAGGAATTTGATACGAATGCTATTCATCATGGTATAACTAATAAATACACTCTCATGCATAAAGGAAAGAAAATCACTTTGCTTCCTATGACTCCTGCTGAAATTGTGCATTTTAAGAAGAGTAAAATTCGTGATGATAAAGCAACAAAACTAGAATATGAAAAACAACAAGTCATTAAGTTAAAATCACCTTCATTGCTAACAACTAAATCTGACCTTGCTGATTTTTTTGATGCAAGGGGGATGTGCTATGCTTTAGTATGCAAAGAAGCTCTGTTTTCACTTCATGAGTTGTCTATTGCATTGCCCCTTGCTGTTGCTAACCTTTTGCAGGAGTTTGAGGATGTGTTTCTCTCCGAGATACCCCTAGTTTACCACCCATGAGGGGCATTGAACACAAGATCGACTTAATTCCAGGAGCAAGCTTACCAAATCGTGCAGCGTATCCAGAGGAGACTAAAGAAATTCAGCGTCAAGTCCAAGATCTTTTGGACCACAGGTATATTCATGAAAGCCTTAGACCTTGTTCCGTTCCTGTTCTTTTGGTTTCTAAGAAAGATGGTAGTTGGCGCATTTGTGTTGATTGTCGTGCAACTAATAACATCACCATTCGATATCGTTATCCTATTCCTCCCTTAGATGACATGCTTGATGAATTGAGTGGTGCTATCATCTTTACAAAAATTGACTTGCGTAGTGGTTACCACCAAATTAGAATGGCACTAGGAGATGAATGGAAAAATGCATTTTAAAAAAATTTGGACTTTATGAGTGGTTAGTCATGCCTTTTGGTTTAACTAATGCACCTAGTACCTTTATGCGTTTAATGAACGAGGTTTTATGTGCTTTCATTGAATAATTGTGGTGGTTTACTTCGATGATATTCATATTTACAGCAAGTCATATGATGAACATCTTGATCATTTACGTGCTGTTTTTGCTGTTTTGAGAGATGCACGCTTGTTTGATAACCTCGAAAAGTGTGTCTTTTGCACCTATCGAGTCTCGTTTCTTGGATATGTTGTTTCCTCGCAGGGAATTGAGATGGATTAGACAAAAATTGTTGCAATCACTAGTTGGCCAACTCCAACAACTGTCACACAGGTGCATAGTTTTCTTGGTCTTGCAAGTTTTTATCGTCGCTTTGTGCGGGATTTTAGCACCATTGCAGCACCTCTACATGAGCTAACAAAGACGGAAGTGCCATTTCGGTGGAGCGAACAGTAGCAACAAGCTTTTTATGCTCTCAAATTGAAGCTTACACAAGAACCATTGCTACAACTTCCTGATTTTGACAAGACCTTTGAGCTAGAATGCAATGCAAGCGACATTGGTATTAGAGGTGTTCTCATACAAGGAGGTAAACCCATTGCTTTCTTTAGTGAAAAACTGCATGGTTCTTCCCTGAATTATTCTACTTATGATAAAGAATTGTATGCCTTAGTACGAGTTCTACAAACTTGGCAACAATATCTTTGGTCTAAGGAGTTTATCATACATTCCGATCATGAATATTTGAAGTATGTTAAGTGTCAAACCAATCTGAATAAACAACATGCTAAGTGGATTGAATTCATAGAGTCGTTTCCATACATAATTAAGCATAAAAAGAGAGGGAAAATGTCATTGCCGATGCGTTATCTAGACGTTATACTATGCTATCCCAACTTGATCATAAAATCTTTGGTTTGGAAACAATAAAAGCATTATATCCTACTCATTTGGACATCAAAGATGCTTTTCAAAATTGTAGAGAAAGAATAACTTTGAATAAATATGTGCTGCGAGAGGGTCTCCTCTATCGTGCTAACAAGCGTTGCGTTCCAGCTAGCTCCGTTCGTCTATTACTTTTGCAGGAAGCACATGGAGGAGGATTGATGGGACATTTTGGCGTGAAGAAAACTGAGGATGTGCACACTTCTTTTTGCCGAAGATGAGGCGTGATGTCGAGTGGTACGTATCACGATGCACTACTTGCAATAATGCTAAGTCTCGCCTTAACTCATATGGTCTTTATATGCCTCTTCCTGTTCCTAGCGTACCTTGGGCGGATATTTCTATGGACTTTGTTTTAGGATTGCCTAAGGCTAAGAGGTGGAGGGATATTATTTTTGTGGTTGTTGATTGTTTCTCTAAAATGGCACACTTTATACCTTGTCGTAAGAATGATAATGCCTCACATATTGCTGATTTGTTTATGATGGAAATTGTTCGTTTACATGGTGTGCCAAATACCATTGTTTCTGATCGTGATGCAAAATTTTTAAGTCATTTTGGATAACTTTGTGGTATAACTGGGAACCAAGTTGCTGTTTTCAACTACTTGTCACCCACAAACAGATGGATAAAATGAGGTAGTTAATCGTACTCTATACACTATGTTGCGGGCTGTCTTGAAAACAAATTTAAAGTTGTGGGAGGAGTGTTTACCACATATAGAATTTGCTTACAACAGATCCGTTCACTCCACAACGAAGGTAAGTCCATTCCAAGTAGTGCATGGTTTTAATCCCCGTACTCCTATTGATTTACTACCCCCGCCTCCTTCTGAAACTGTAAATTTGGATGTTTCACAATGATCTGAATTCATTCTTAAGATGCATGGAACTACGAAGAAAAATATTGAAAGAATGAATGAGAAATATAGGATTGTAGGTAGTAAAGGTAGAAAAGAATTAAAACTTGAGCCGGATGATTTAGTATGGTTACATTTGAGAAAAGAGCGTTTCCCTGACTTGAGAAAATCTAAACTTATGTCTCAAGCTGCTGGTATTTTTAAGATTATTGAAAAGATTAATGATAATGCATATAAGCTTGAGTTGCCTCCGAGTTTGAGGTTAGTCCCACATTTAACATTTCAGATTTGCGGCCATACTTGGGAGAAGAAGATTAACTTGAGCCGAGGACGACTCCGATTCAAGAGGGGGAGGATGATGAGTATATCACAACAGTGGATACACATGTTGAACTACAAGTACCAATCACGAGAGCACGAGCGCGTCTACTAAATCAACAGGTGAACTCTTTCCTAAATGCCTACCCATGTGAATTTGAGAATGAATTGCTATGTAATGATTTAATTGTTATTAGGAACCATGGAGGAGATCAAAAAGTGAGGAGAGAAGGCCTTGGGAACGTGGAGAACTAGCTGGGACGTCCACAAGTTGATGGAACAAGTTTACAACTCGGACTCAAGTTCAAATCGGAGTACAGAAGCAGTCCACCTTAAAACGGACGTCCAAGATGCATACAGACTCCGTTTTTGACGTTCTACATATGCACGGAAAGAGGAGAAGATAAAATTTCTAATGGATATGGTCCCACGTCCAAATTCCTCGGGAGTCATCAGGAATCGTCGAAACAAGTTGATTCCAGAATTCTGTCCGGTGTTGCGCCACCGTATAGGGCCATTGTGCCTTGTATCAATTATACAACCATTATTTTCGTGTGATAGAGTTAGGTCATGATTCAAACACCCTTTGGTCGTCCTCCCACCTGTATGTACTCCATGGTGGCCGCCATAAATAATTGAGTTTTGCTTAGATTAATAATATTGCCGTTCTACAGTTTGTGAAACCTCAACTTCACGATTTCAGGTCGTGTCTTCTACGTTCATGCTTGTGTTTTTGGTTGCACTTGCAGGGATTAGCCTTCTTGGCGAGGTCAATCGTGTGCAACACGGTCGATAACCAACGGAGCGGTGGTGTAGTGATTGTAGGGGTTTTTCGTGTTCTACTCGAGAGCCTCAGATCATCAACATCGAGATCTCCAACAATCGACTTATCCATTACCTTTCGGAAGATTGGGCCTAAACCTCCTCATCAGGACCTTGTCGGAGCTCGGACCTAGAGTCGGACCTTGTTAAAAAGGGTGTTTTGGCGGTATTCAAAACTTTTATCATCATAGCCAATGTATTCAACACACATAGGTCTCACAATCTCCCCCTTGATAAATGCATTAGCAACACCACTTAAAATCCGAACATTGGCTTATTAAAATGAAAAGTTTCGAAAAAAATTTTCTCCTCGAAATATTTCTCCCCCTTTGTAAATAAGAAATAAAATGAGAAGAAAAAACAAATTCTCTCCCTGAGAAGAATCGTGCCAAAACGCTTGTGAATGTTTGCAATGTGTGATTAATTTCTCCCCCTTTGACAATGTATTCAGCAAGTACAAAAGAGAAATTTTAATTTATTATGAGCATATTATAACATATACATATAAAACAAAGCTCATCCAAGTCATACTATCAAGTAACTTACACTATCACATCTATGAAATACATAAAGTAGTGTAAGCCATGCTAGAGGTCAAATGTAATTTTCAATTTAAGCAAGTCATGATCTCACAAACTTAACTATTTCAAAACCTGAAAGAACGATTCTTGTTGCTGCATTTTTCATTTTTCAATAATATTTAAAGCACAAATTCTGATCATATAATTTTGCAAGAGATTATATGCCGCATCTGCCTTATTCTAACCAACCAAGCCAAGCCTATGTCATTTGACAATCAGAAGCTTAAGGACATAGTTTTAGTCATACACAACTTCTTCCAAGTTCATATCTAAGTGCAATGATAAGCCATCTGAAAATAAGAAGTGCGATGCATGCATATTCTCTTGATCATTTCTCATTTTTTTATTTGAGCATAAAAGCTCAACATGTGAGTTGATTACCTGATTAATTATTCATTATTAAAAGCACTTGTGAGCATGCAACAAGTTCAAAACAGCAAGAAAGTTCGATCATGACCAGATTTAGTGTAAGTAATTATTCCAATTACTAGTCATTGCAAAAACAACAAAATGTATAACATGAGTAACGTAGTAAGAACTTTCAGCATGTAAAAGGAATAACAAAGTCATATATGTTTGAAATACTATGCTGATATTACTTTTAAATTCATATCCCAAATTTGAAAGCTCCTCCTCAATTTAAGCCATGAGGATGCATAACCCATATTTCACTATTAATGTAACAAAAACGAGTGAAATCCAAAGGTTTTGTAAAAATGTCAGCCAATTGTTATTCGGTATCTACATGGTGAAGCATAATGTTTCCTTTTCAATATTATCACGGAGAAAGTGATACCTAATGTCAATGTGCTTTGTTCTCGAACGTTGCACGGGGTTTTTAGCAATGCAAATGATACTAGTATTATCACAAAACAGTGGAACACTATCTAGATCAACCCCATAGTTCTTAAGTGTTTGAACAATCCAAAGAATTTGTGAGCAAGTGCTACCAGCAACTACATATTCAGATTCGACTATGGATTGTGCAACAGTTTTGTTTTCTAGAGAACCAAGCAACAAGAGAAATGTACAAATACATACACTGAAGCACGTGGGGAAGCTTGAAATCATGCACAAAGACATACACTGAATTGTATGTCCGGTCTTGAAGCCGTGAGGTACAAAAGTGATCTTATCATGCTTGTATATTCTTTATGATCGACTAGGCTGTAAGAGCCCTAATTTCAATAATTCAAAGTTCAGTTAGGACAAAAAAATTTTGAATAATAAAAAGCAATAAAAAGGAAATGAGAAAAACAAATAATTTCAAACTCCAAATGAGAGAATTCAAAAAAATAAACTTAGCTACTGTTCAAATAAAGTTATCATGAAGATTTGAGTTGACCAGTGGATTCCAAATATTTCAAATAGCCTCCCTGCAAACTTTCATAATTTTTATGCAAGTTTGCTATTTAATTCATTAGCTACATTGAATTCAACTCAAATTCAAATTCAAATTTGAATTCAAATGAAACTTTGTCAAATCAACTATGTGAATTCAAAATCAAATTTCATACGGTTAATCCATCCATCCCACAATTATCTAGCAAATTTTGGAATGAATTAGGTGGTAGAACTGATGGGGCAAGGATGAGGATGAGGTGGGACCCACTTGTCATCCTAAGAGGGGTGCTGTTTTTGCTCTCCAAGTGACACCACATGCCATGCAAAGTCCAGGCAGCTGCTTGGCTATTTGAGTTGGCCTCTAGCTGCCTCCAGCAAGGCCAAGCCTCCTCCTTATCCCTCTCCATGTCCATGACTCGACCTTTTCTTCCCCTGTTAAGTTCCAGCACCATTTTTGCCTCTCCACCGATTTCCTCTCTGCCCAGCCGATTTGGAGCAAAGATACTCGGGTTTGATTTATTTTATTTGTCTATACTTCCTCACCAAGGTCCTGCACACCTCCCTGACCATTTTCTTGCCAGCCGAAGCCTTCCCGACGCCAATCGAAGTGAAATCGTGGCCGCCGGAAAGACTCCCCTGTTTGCCGCCTCTCTGATCATCGTCGACCTGACCATACAACCGTCAACTCACCTTGGACCTTGAAGGAAAAAGGTGTGCAATTACATGTAGAACATGGTCGTACGGTTTCAGCCCTTGCCATGCCTTCTAGCCCCTGTATTTCCATTTCTTCTGATGAACTTCGGTTATGAGCTGAGCTAGGTCACGCACGAAATTTCTTTTCTACTATTGATTATTCCTTATGCACGTCTGCTATGTTGTTCTACATGACCAGACGCGTCACCTCGAAGAACATTCATCGAGTTTCATCAAGAAATCGAGCCGGAATACCATTTTTCCCCAACCGCTGGTTTTCACCCCCTCGGTCCATCGTCGCCACCATCTCCAAACCCTTTCTTTCCTTCTTATACCAAATTCTTGTTCCTCATGCTTCCATGAAGCTTCCTGAGGTTTTCCCGACCGTTTTAGCCCACCGTAGGCCTCGGCCGACATGGCCGAAACCCTAACCGCCGCCGCCGCCGTCGCGCAAGCTTTTCCGGCCATCTCTGGCATGCGTTGATCCCACCGACGTGCTCAACACCTTGAAATATGGCTAGGCGGCGAGTTTAGGGAGGTACCATGCCGTGGATCGACGGGTGGAGAGATGCCCGGCGAGGCGCCGCCGCGGTCGCGCGCGAGCAACTGGAGGTTGAAGACGATCGCGGGCCCCACCGGTCAGTGAGTCTTCACCTCGCTCGGATCTCGTGTGGCAGTAGGATCGTTTGTGACTACGCGGTTAACCCAGTAACCCTTCGTGTTGCCGCCCAGCGATTGGCCTATTTTAAACCGGTGGGCCCGACCTTTATTCAAATGTTTCCAATGGGAATTTTATTCCAGAAATTGCTTCAACTTGGAAAATCCATATCTCCTAGAATAATTGTCGAAAAATTCCAAAATAAATTATTTTGGAACCAGGATGATCTGTACCTTCAATTGGTGAACTTGGATCTGTATGAAAATCCATAAATTATCCTCAATAATTCCATAAAAAATGCCTTTGGAATTAATTAATGGTGCTCCATTCATTCAAAAATTCTCAAATTTGTCCACATGATTTCCCTTGAGTTCCAGTAAAAGTTTCAGGTCCATTTGAGTTAAATTGAATAGCCAAATTTTGTTTCCAATATCTATATACCTGAAAATTCCAAAATGTCCAGAAACATTTCAGAAATTTGTCCAAACTTCTAAATCCAATATCTCACAATAGAATGCTTAAAAAATTGTGGAACCAATTTTTCTGAGTCTCTCTTGACCTCCTATAAACAGAAAACAACCTTTTAGCCATGTTAAAGTCCAGGTTAGCCATGAAAATTCTGGGAAGTGTTTTTATACATTGAATTTTATACAACATAGACTTCCATGACCACAGCCCAAATGTGGCCACAACCTCACCCATAGTGGCTAGTGTCCTCTGTAAAATTTCCAGGACCAGTGGCCATCATTTAGTATATTTAACTATTTTTCCTTTAAAGCTATATAATAATACCAATATTGATTCAATTGCATTGTTCTTTGCATATCGAATAGTTGCCGAGCTCGAGGTGACCCCAGAGCCATTGGAAGTAATCAATCCAGAGACTAACTTTACCCCCGTCTCGCAGCCAGGCAAGCCCCAATTTGCATTTAACAGCGTTTTAAATTTTATTCGTATCACACTTTATGGGTTAGGATGTATGTGCATTAAGTCTAGGATTTTCTTGGAGTTTTCCACATGCATGGCAAGATAACCCATAAGATAAGGATAGATGGTTAAGTCTTTGATGTGTCCATGCTATGCTTAATGTTATAGTTGCTTCGGTAGAAGTCGAGTAGTTGGAATCTACTCGTGAGTTCAGGAATTGGATTCACACGGGATTGGTCGAGTGAGAGATTCACCATTTGGTTAAATATGAGACCGGGCATGGAGTAGGAGCAGCAGGACATAGGGGCCAGTGAGCTGTAGCTGTGCCTGTGTCGGTCAAGGACCGATCCGTGTGCGGCCCTATTAAGCAAGTTTGAATGTACTGAAGGCATACTGGACATATGGGACCCAGTAAACCGATGTAACATGTCCACCTTAGCGTCGAGGCATACCCCACAGCCTTATAGGTGAGGGTTGAGAGCAGCAAGGTGTAAACCTGCCGGTGGGTACGTCGTACTCTGTGTGGTGACCTCCTGCTCGTAGCTGTGGGACAGGTTCGACGTGTAGGTAGCGGGTGAAAGGTTGCCAAATACAACATGAGTGGAGTGTTCCGTCGCAGCTTCGAGTGTGGGTGTATGTGTCGTGCTATTTGGGTATCCCTGCAGGTGTATATCGATTCGAGTCACCATCCCTCGTGGTTATTGAGTACCGCTTATTCACTGAGTCGTGATGTAGTTAATTATTTGGAGCTGAATATTATTGAATCATGCTATATGGAATAATTATTTACTGATGCTTGTATGTTTGGATCAGGTTGTTCACTAAATTTCAGATTCATGAAGCTTTAATTTGCTGCTAAAAGCTGAAAGTAAGGACTAACATTTAGGCGAGTCTTTTATTGCAAACTGCCGTCCTATATTACGTTTATCCTGCATATAGAGTTCCACGCTTAGTGGAGACAGTTAAGTCTTGCTGAGCCTTCGTGCTCACGATTGCTATCTTAAGTTTTCGCTACAGATGATGACGTTTATGATGAAGGGTTTGCCGGTGATGCGTTGCCCCCGTCGTGACGACTGAGTGGGAACCCTACACGCCGCCGTGATGTTTTCTGTGTGCTGCTAGTGTGATTCCGTTCTAGGACTGAACGAAATGACTTTTGCATAGCTTAGGCTTGAGTGTCGAGAGCTATGAACTTATCTTCCGCTGTAGTGTATTTAAATGTATATTATTTGTAAAAGACAAAGCTTGTATAATACTATGTTGTTTTATGTAATACGATGTATCTTTTTCTGTGTGTTGTTGGGTGCCGCATCGCACGGCACCACCCAATTGCGATTCCTTGAATGTGTGGATTCCGGTCCCCACAGCCTGGTATCAAAGCCGCATTGGGAATAGCACACTTAAAAAGTATCGTATTACAAGAAAAAAAATTTAGGTTTCAGTGAGGAATCGATAGTAGACCACATAAGGATTATTATTAGCATAGTTACTTAAGGTGGCAAAGCTAACCTATGTGTTATTATATTCTGTAGCGACGCTCAGACGTTAGGTAAGAGGTAAGATATGCCACCACAAGCGGATCAATTGCGGTAAGCTCACCGTGCGAGAGGTAGCATGTGATTATTTCTGTGGCTGGGCACGAGGAAGTCAATATGAGTCTCTGAAATTTTCCATATTTCTGAGAACATATGACACGCGGTACTCTAGCATGCTTCAAAATTAGTGGGAGCCCCCATAGGGTGGGACATAACCCAATGCGCCTCCTACTAGTGCAGCACTATGCAAAGACGTGGGACCCTGTCAGGTGGTAGAAAACCCGGTCATGTACCTCGAGACGTGGCTTAACTCGGGGCGGCCCGTATGGAACGATACATGACGAATGTTTTTACTTTCATATATATTGTGACCGTTGAAATTATCGCCCGTGCGGGCTGTGTCGTACGACAACATATGATTTATCAATAGTTTGTGTGTAGTGACAGGTACACTGACAACGTTATTGTATTGCACTTTGATATCGTTTGTGAGTGAACGTCATTAAGGCCACCGTTGAGACGTATGCCGGAATACCGGCTTAGAATTTTTACTTTGTGAGGCACGTAGTACCGACATATACTCCATTGATGCATTAACAACTTTTCTGTAAAATGGAACTGAGAAGATGTAAAACTACTTATATTAGCAATCGAGCTCTGCGTTTGAACTAAGTTTCCAAATTTGGAGTTGGCTTTGAAGTCACCAATTCGAAAACAGAGTATTCTGTTTTCTGCCAGAAAAAGACCTGACTTTGAGAAACCATATCTCCAAGTAGAAAACTCCAATGAAGGTGTACCATACATGGATGGAAATTTTAGGAAGTACTTTAAATCTTTTATGTTCAACTCCAGAACATAATTGCCCTCTAACCTGTTCAAAATTTCAAAGTTCCAAAATCTGCCAAACTGGACAGAAACTGGTAACCTCTCTGGACTCCTTACTGTTTTGACCATATCTCCTCTAGAAAAATCAAACAGAACCGTGCAAGAAAATTTTGGAATCCTATAAATTTGTAATACAACTTTTTAATTTGTGGCTATTGTAAATTGGGAAGTTTTATATCTGGAAATTGTGGCCCAAAATCAGCATAAACAAAGGAGATGCTGTCAAAATTTCCAGAAAACTGTCGGGTTTACAATATCATATCTTCTCAACCAGAAAATATATGAATGCAAACCAATACTTTTTGGAAAGGTATCGAAGTGTGCTTCCACTTTGTAGTTCACCTCAAGATCTAATTCTGACATTTACTGGGTTAAATTGGTGTTTGAGTACAAACTGGTCAGGTTTTAACAGAAACTTCATCGGTTTGGCATAATTTGGTCTTGTTATGAATCTGGTCCTAGATTTCACTTCGAGATGTGTCGTAAAAGATCAGTTGTCGATACTCAACCATTTACCAGTGGAACTGAGAGTTCGACCCACTCGAACCTCTTTTCTTTTATGGCCATGTTTGTATCATATTGAAGATAAGAACGTGTATTCACACGATAACGCGCATAACGTCCCGTCGCGATCAACGATAGTCGAAATGAACTTCAATCCATGAAGTTCATTATTTTGGAACTCTCTATTGTAACATTGGTCCATGGATGGTGTATTTTGTATAAAGTCTATACTTTACCAATATATGTTACCGTTATGCAAGTTGGTTATTAATACGCACACTATTGCTTTATCCTGGGGTGATCTTACAATATCACGTCTCATATTGGATTCATGGTTGTGACTGCAGAATGATGCACACCCATAACACGCTCGAGATGGGTGGCACGAGCCAGGGAGGTGATGACACCCAGCAGCAGAGAACTCATGGTCAACGACAACCAACACCACCACCGCCACCTCCTCCGCCGCTTACATTGGCGGATGTGATTGCAGCTATGGTGGGTTCGCGCGACGAGTAGACCAAGCTTCTGCGAACCCTCATGAAGAATATGTCCCGTCAGCGGGGGCGTCCAGACGGAGACAATCTTCACCCTCAACACACCACCTACTCATACTTCTTAGCAACTCATCCACTGGTCTTCACGGAGGCCGATGAACCTCTTGAGGCGGACAACTGGCTCCGCACTACTGAAGCAAAGTTCGGTTGCTCCAATGCACCGAACAACAGAAGGCACTCTTCGTGGTGGAGCAGCTTCACGGCTCCACTGGCGCTTGGTGGGCGAATTACATCGCCTCTCTTCTGGCTGGTCACGCCGTGACATGGACCGAGTTCCGAGAGGCGTTCCGCGCCTATGACATACCTCCCGGGATTATGAAACGCAAGCTTCAAGAATTCCTTGAACTCAAGCAAGACAGGAGGAGTGCTCACGAGTACTCCAAGGCCTTCAATCACTTGGCACAATATGCGCCGGATCATGTGAACACGGAGGAGAGGAAACGGGACTGTTTCTATCGAGGTTTGAATGCAATGATGAAGGACAAGCTCGCTTTGTTCAATCACGGCACGTTCATTGATTTTGTCAACGCGGCGATTTTACAAGAGGATGCAACACGCGAGTTGGTAACGGAGAAGAAGAGGAGTGCTCCACAGGGCAGCAGTGGTGGAGCTCCACAAAAATACCGAATGGTGTACCGATCACCATCCAGTCAAAGGTGGCAGCCACCGGCACGACCGCCAATGTTCTGTGGCTGCCCGTTCAACGGACCAAGCTTTCGACCACCCCTGCCACAGCAGAAACATCAGCAGCAACAGAGGATGGTACCTCGTGCACCCCCACAGCAGCAGCGTGCACCGGTTTTCCGTTCTCCGGCCTATGGTGGTCCACACAATACACGTGCTACAACTGTGGATGTGTCAGACATCTCTCCTACAACTGTCCGTACAAGCAAGGCAGCGGACAAGCATCATATAAGGGTGCTAATTAACCCTGCAAACAGTCCAAGAAACCAAATACCAAACCCAGCAACGTCCACCACATCGCAATTGAGGACGTACCGGAAGGCGAACCCGTACTCGCGGGTACGTTCACTCTCATTGATCACCCCATTATCATACTTTCTGATTCTGGAGCTACCCACAATTTCATTAGTAGTTCATATGTTTTCAAGCACTAACTACAAATATTTCCTACTAAATATCCATACATGATTTGTTCCCCGGGTGGGAAAATATCAGCTCATAGTATGATTCCTAAAGCACCACTATGCATGGGTGGAAAAATATATCCAATCACTCTCATAATCTTAGATGGCCAAAAGATCGATGTCATATTAGGTATGTCGTGGTTACATCACCACGGTGCTGTTTTGGACATCGTTCCTCGAACCATTCATTTGGATTCTCCACTACACAGTCCACATACTCTCATTCTTGATCGACCCATTCAAGAAATCACAGCAGCGTACCACTCTGAATCCCTTAAGTTGGAAGAAATTCTGGTGGTACGTGAATACCCCGATGTGTTTCCCGATGATCTACCGGGCATGCCGCCCGAACGTGACGTCGAGTTCAAGATTGAACTTGCGCCGGGAACCACACCGATCTCTCGAAGACCTTATCCATGGCGCCCAATGAGCTAGCTGAATTAAAAGAACATCTCAAGGACCTGCTGGACAAAGGATTTATTTGCCCAAGCTCCTCACCTTGGGGCTGCTCCGCGCTGTTCGTTAAGAAGAAGGATGAAACATTGAGGTTATGTGTGGACTATCATCCGCTAAATGTCATGACTATCAAGAACAAGTATCCACTACCTCGCATCGACATTCTCTTTGATCAATTAGTGGGTGATAAGGTATTTTCCAAGATGTATCTTTGGTCCACATATCATCAGATCAAAATTCGGACGGAAGATATACCGAAGACGGCATTCTCAACACGATATGGACTATATGAATATCTCGTCATGTCATTTGGTCTCACCAACGCTCCGGCCCACTTTACGTACCTTATGAACTCAGTGTTCATGCCGGAGTTGGACAAGTTCATCGTGATCTTCATTGACGACATCTTGGTTTATTCCAAATCGGAGGAAGAACACGCCGAACACTTGCATATCGTACTCCAACGATTGCAAGACCATAAACTCCATGCAAAATTCAGCAAGTGTGAATTTTGGATCAGTCAAGTGCCATTCTTGGGACACATTAATTTAGCCGAGGGCATTGCTGTGGACCCATGTAAAATTGTTCAAGTGCTGAAATGGCAATCTCCAAAGTCCGTACATGAAGTCCGAAGCTTCCTTGGTTTAGCGGGATATTATTGGAGGTTCATCCCGAGCTTCTCGGAAATTGCTAAACCAATGATAGAGCTGTTGAAGAAATGTACCAAATATAATATGAGTGAAGCATGTGAGAATGCATTTCAAACATTGGTGAAGCATCTCACAATAGCCCCAGTTTTAGCTTAACCAGATATGACGAAACCGTTCGATGTTTATTGCGATGCATACGGCATCGGTCTTGGCTGCGTTCTTATGCAAGAAGGACGTGTGGTCGCATATGGATCACGGAAGCTCCGCAATCATGAACAGCATTATCCGACTCATGACTTGGAGCTCACTGCCGTGGTGCTTGCTCTAAAAATGTGGAGGCATTACTTGCTTGGAAATTTGGTTCACCTCTACACCGACCACAAAAGTTTGAAATATATCTTTACTCAGAAGGAACTGAACATGAGGCAACGAAGGTGGTTAGAATTGATCAAGGATTATGAGATTGAGATTCACTATCATCCCGGCAAAGCTAATGTGGTTGCCGATGCGCTTAGTCGCAAATCTCATGTTAATAATATGACCATCACACCTATGGAAGAGGATGAACCGAGTCCATACTTGGTTCCATATGGAGCTTTATACAATATTGCTCTCATTCCGACAATCTGAGATGATATTATTGAAGCTCAAAAGAAGGACAAGGGTATGTCTCACATACTCAAGAGAATGGACAACGGTGACATGACGTGCTTTAGAAGAGATGAGCAGGGTGCTCTATGGTTCAAGGATCGGATCGTAGTGCCCCGTGACATGGAACTTCGAAAGAAGATTTTGTACGAAGCTGACTTGTCTAAATATTATATTCATCTAGGCAGCAATAAAATGTATCAAGACTTGAAGACTAAGTTTTTACATGCACCATATCCTTCTTGACCTCCAAGAATTCGCAGTGCTAAGGAAAGGTCACCCAAGAATGAGCAGCATATCCTTCTTGACCTCCATGTCGACCACCACAAAATCCACAGGTATGAAGCAATTCTGAATTTTCACCGGAACGTCTTTAGCAATACCCGCTGGATAACGGACTGAAGAATCAACTAGTTGGAGCTGCATAGGTGTTGGAGTAATCTCGGTGAAGTTCAACTGGTCGAAAACCACCTTGGGCATCACACTCACACTTGCTCCAAGGTTGCAAAGGGCCTTGTCAAAGTGGAGAGCCCCAATTGAGCATGAAATTGTAGGACATCCAGGGTCCTTCAGCCAGTTGCCTCCTTGTAGAGAAATCATGTTGGCACTTTCCACAGGAGGTTCGGTCTGTCCTGGCATCATGCCATTGTCAACTAGAGGAACATCAGCTGCCAGTTGAGCCAACTAAGTTTCCAACATCTTGTTGGAACTCAATTGGTTCTTCAAGGCTGAGGATAGTCCTTCAATCTTAGCATTAATGCTCTCTAGGGTCTTGTCATCGGCCGACAACTTCATGGATATAACATCTTTGATCTTCAGCTGGCCAATGGCAAGTTCTCTCAAGTTGGGTTGATTTCTGTTATTGCCATTATTGTTGTACCCTCCTTGAAAGAATGGGCGTGGTTGGCTCCACTTTTGACCTCCTGGACAATAGCCATTGTTGGCTACGTATATGACATCCTCACGGGTTTCTGGGCAGTATTTTCCAAATGGCCCGTGTTGCCACAGACTTCACAAGTGATGTTAGAGTCCAAGGCAAAGGCATTGCCACATACCTCACCATTGCTTTGCCCATCAATTTTATTCATAAGGGGGTCCAATTTGGCTGCGATCACGTCCACCTCCTTCAAGGTGTGCATGCTCGCTGGTGGGTATGGAGATGCTCGTCACTCCAACCCATGTTTGACACCATCTTCTCAATAAAATATTTGGCTTTGGGCACTGTCAATCCACAGGGCTCATACTTCAGCGCTGCAGAAGGCACCTCCAGTAGCAGCATCAACATGGTCACGGGCGGAAGGGATCAACCCATTGTAGAAGTTTTACAAAATGAGCCAATCATCCATCCCATGGTGGAGACAGGCTACGATGTACTCCTGAAGCCTTAACCAAGCCTCAGGAATAGATTCCTTGGCATATCGCTGGAAGTTGGAAATTCTTCCATGTAGGGCATTAGTCTTGCCCAACGGGAAAAACATGGCGAGGAACTCCGTAGAACACTTCTCTAAGTATCTACAGCACTTCGGTTCATGTAGAACCACTGTTTCGCTCTCTCAAGAAGAGAGAACAAAAACAGCCTAAGACGAACAACATCAGGAGATACGTCCTTGATATTAAAAGTACTGCAGATCTCAAGAAACTGTTGCAGGTGAGCATTTGCATCCTCGTTAGCCTTCTCACAAAATGGGTTGGCTTGCACCATAGTGATTAGGCCAGTCTTGATTTTGAAGTTCACGTCTCCCATGTTAATAATGGGCCCAACAGGCACATTGTTAGCAGAGGGAGCCGGAAACTCACGAAGAGTCTTTTGAGCCATTAGCATTTCGGCTGTTGGTGCAGTTGTGCTTGCTTGCTTTGCCACTCGAAGCTTCTGAGCAGTACGGAACGAGGATGATCTCTCAGAAGGGATTCAGGATCTTCAACAAAGTTTTCTGGCAGGCATAAACCAGACATACACTACCCTATTTTCACATAAAATGCAAAACAAAGAAGGATTATCCTACTAAAACCTACCAGGGTCTTATCCTATTCACTCAACCATGCAATACTTTGGCTGCCTTCCCCAACAACAGCGCCAGAAATGCTTGTTGACGGTTCCTACGCACTACTAACAATTCATCCCTAGCAGTGGTGCAAGAAATGCTTGTTAATAGATTTTACATTAAACATGTGAATCCGCAAGCGCACGGAAACTATCGATGTAGTATTCCCCTCTAAGAGTATTCCCAAAGGGTGTCATTTATATTCTTCCAAAGGAAGGCTAGGTGGAAGCAAAGCAATCATCAAGTGGAGAGGCTAGGTTGGCCTAGGTAGGGTTCTAGCAAGGATGGATAAATGATAATCGGAGTAGTGTGACACACAAAAGAGCATTCTATCCTAAGGGGATAAATGAGGTAAAGAGGGACTAGGCTAAGGGTTAGGTAGAGACTCCTACTATGCTTCTAATGTACATGTACGTAGCCTAAGTTAGTTACT
The DNA here is from genome assembly GCA_036927565.1 of Tuctoria greenei. NCBI lineage: Eukaryota > Viridiplantae > Streptophyta > Magnoliopsida > Poales > Poaceae > Tuctoria > Tuctoria greenei. The sequence goes on from JAYESD010000006.1 coordinate 126,916,243, forward strand.
AATGATAATATTAATTGTGAATTCTTATGCTAAGTGGATTAACACATTGGGCATGGGTTTACCCCCAGCAATACTAGGACGAATCCCACCAAGAGCCTGTGGCATAGCCGAACGTGGATGATTACAAAGGATAGATAGGGCTGTCACCACCTACTGCCTACCTCTTCAATCCGTGGTTCTACGAGACATTCAATGCTAATTTCTATCCTAGCACCATGCAAGCATATTAAGTAATTACCTTAAGAGCCGAGGCACAAGCCATCCTAAGGCAATGAACTAAATCATGGTTGAACCAATGTTAATTCATAGCATAAGTGATTCATATCAACATAATCATGTCATAGCTAATTAGACTATAGCGGGGGTTTGTAGTTTTTATGATGACCCAATGAGAATGGTATAGCATAATCATACTCCTACCACATATATGGAATCCACAATCAAACAAGAAATGCTTCATCCAAGTATATGAACAATAGAAGACTAAAGTTAACATCTTTATTAAGATCAAAGTCATAAATACAAATAGGAATATAAGAGCCATACCTTTCCCAATTAGGAATTGGGAAGAGACTCCTTCTACTCCTATCCTACTTGGACTATGGACTAGAGGCTCTCCTCTCTACATCCTATACTCCTCTAAACCTATGGAGAGTAGAAGATACAGTGGATCAATACTCAAGTGGTATGTGTCGAAGTGAGAGGTGAGGGGTCCTATTTATAGCTTGGAGGAGGATCGGTTCCCACCACCAAAAGCGTGCGAATGAGTCTTCATCGTGAGCAGGACATCACAGGGAGTCGACACGTGGAAGCTGATCGAGTTTGGCGCCAGGAAGTGTTCGATCGAACCCCCTAGTCGGCCGAACAAAAAGTTGGACCATTTCCTGTGTGCTTCCTCGAGGTGACTTCTAGGTGGGTCCCTTTGACTTATATCGGTGCTACACCATTGGATGGCCACGGATACTTCTGTTTGTAGGCCATTTGATCCATGTGGTGCCACATGTCATCGCTTGATTGACTGGAATGATATTTTATAGGATCCATCCCCTTGTTTCACTTCAATTTTGCATTAAATACTTACATGCACTACTTTCACCATGGACAAATGGAAATAGGTTAAATAGAGAGGTGATGTGTGCAAGCAATGATATTTACTTCACATAATTGAGTTATATCGACGGGTGAAATCGGTATATAACAGCCGTCTACAACGACATCCAGCATGAATAACACGAGAAAGCTGAGATAAAACAGTAGGTTAATGAGCCAAAGTTTGAGGATTTTTGTACCCAAATACTAACCTACTTGGTGTTACATGTATAGCACGAAAAACAATAGGTTTGGGAGCAAACTTTGCATGTTTATAACTCATCAAAGAAGGTTGCAAGTTCCGAACGTTCGATTCAGTATGTGCAGCAAATTTTGCATGAGAGTTATGAGATATATCTAGCTTGCATTCTTTCCTTTTTCTGTTGTTTAGCTAGTCTATAACAAAAATCTATGACATGACAATCTCTACTAGGTGCAATGAAATTTAACTGTGTTCATGCCTAGATGAGCAAACAACATGTTTATTAGAAATTGAATGAGACAACACAGCTGCAGATTTGAAAACCACTTCTTTTTCTCTAGGAACTATTTGAATCAAACCACTTCCTAACGACTTCACAATTTTAGGTGGATGTGCCTTCGCATGAGCATGGGAATCAAAACCTAAACCCGTTTTATCATTGCAAGACTTGGAAGAATTCAGCAACAGGTTTATGTTCTTATTTGCATTACAAAACTGATCTAGTGTCCTATGCATGACATCATGTTTATTGGACTGATCAAGGCAATTTTCAAATGAAGTTTTTCCTTTTAATTTGCAACTAGAATATTATTTAATATTATGAGAGTGTAAAAAATTGTTCAAAATAAAAATCTCATTCATAGCATCATGTAGTTTCTTATGAAGATCATCACAAGTCAAAACAATGCAAATCTATTGTAGAACAACTAGCATCTTTCATGGTTATATCATTAAGTGTAGCAAGTTTTTTGTTCTTTTCAATCTCGTGTTCAAGTTTATCAAGTGTGGAGGTGTGCGCACTTCTTAAAGAGGACAATTGTTCATATATTAATTCACGTGAGGAACAAGAATTATCAATAGGAATCAAAGATTTTAAACAATTAATTTCAGATTCTAGTGATTCAATTTTAGCAGCATTGTCCTAAGTTTTTTGTCCTTTTCTTTAAGTATAACAATGGCACGAGAAATAGCATCGCACATTTCTTCGCAAGCGGGACATACCTCTTCATCGTCTCTGTTGTGTCCTGCCTCCTCCATACATGATCTTGAGTTGCCCGCCATGAAGCACATATTTGTCAAATTCTCTTCATCTTCGTTACTTCTGATGTCCACATCGCTCGAGCCAAGTTCTTGAAGTGCGCAGACAAAACTGTTTACCAATTGGCAACCTGTCAAACCCCTTTTATTCTTCTTATTGTTTGTAGAGGAGTGCTTCGTCCTTGTTTGCTTTTCATCACGGGAGGTAGGACCTGAAAGGTTAGGGCAATTTGTATCAAAATGTCTTGTCATACCACATTTGAAGCATTGTTGAGAACTGGCACTTCATCTCCTTCTAGTTCTCAAATTTTGCATTGCTTTTGAGAACCAAGTAGAGATGAGTGCAAGTTCCTCATCTGGAACTCTTCAATCTGTTCAAGGGTTAGAGTGGAAAGCAAAGCAAGTGTACTAGAAGACGAAGAATTGCTAAAACTAGGCATGGCTAGTTGAGAAACAAATGCAAGAGACATGTTGGGATTTTTACGTGATATTATGTCAAGTTCATGAGTTTTCACTTTATAATATAGAACATCTAAAGTAAGTCTACTCATGATAATAGATTCACGAATAGATGTAACTTTCATCTCCCAAATTGACATGTCTAATGCACTTATTAATTGCCTAGCATTCTAAGCATCTGAAAAATTAACATTGACACTACGCAAGTTGCTGAGAATTTTGTTAAAGCAAGCAAAGAGGTCATCGATTGACTCACCGAGTTGCATCTCGAAGCGCATGTATTCTGTCTTGAACATCTTTTGTCTTACCTTCTTGATAGTGTTGGATCCTTCTTTATAATCACATAGAGCTTTCCAAACATCGTACGCAGATCGTAGGTGTGCAACTCGATCGAAGTCTCTTTGAGTCAATCCTTGTATGATCAAGTTCCGTGCCTTGTTATTGTTGCTGTTGTCGACATTTATCAAGTTTGGAGCTGTAACATGATTGTTTGGTGGCACATAGAAGGAGTTATAGACCTTCTCCAAGATGGTGAAGCCTTGTGCTTGTATGTAAGCCTCCATACGTTCCTTCCAAACCTAATAATCAATGCCACTGAACACATAAGGTTTTGTGAAGTATTTCTCCAGGATTATTAGTCAAAACATGTGCAAATAAAGGATATTAGAGCACCATGGCTCAAATACCAATTGTAGGATCGAAGGGCATGTGAAAAGCTACGAGAGGGGGGTGAATGGTAGATTTAAAAATTTTTTGGCGGAAGCAATGAAAACCCTTTGGCAGAAAATTGATCTATTAAAGAAACTGTGTGTGCATCTTTTTTCAACGTGTACAACCATGAAAAAACTAGTCGAGATATTAGAGAATCAATTCACGGAATAAATGCAACAAGAATCACGAGAAAAAACTAAGTAGAACTTGAGTTATGATCAAAAGACTACACGAAGGTCAAACTATTCTACCCAATTTAAAACCAGATCAGTAACGCCGCAAAGAAACTCGTGTAGATCTTAAACCACAAGTGCAATGACCATGAAACTTTAACAGATGATAGAAAATTGAGTTGTTAACACAGCACAAATAGAATCACGTCAATTGAATCAGTAAAACTCGAGTTATGATCAAAACATCAAGGCAACATCGTGCTGTCCAGAAACATGATGAGAAAGACTTGACGAAAACAAGTCGGACGAACAAGGCACAAAAGCTCCTCTAAACTACAAAATTTTTTTATCATAACCTAAGAGGAACAGACCAAAGTTGTCTTACCACGAGCTCTAGCCTCCCTTGCTTATATAACCAGCACTAAGGCCAACCCAATTCTAACTAGGACTCTAATCCTACTCAATTTCAACTGAAACATTCCATAACTGCTGAAGACTCTTATATAATAGAAGCAATCTTAAGACTTCCAAAAACTTTGGAAGCACACAAAACATTCCTAAAACAACTCAACTTCGTGCTCACCACAAAATCTAACCAAAACAAACTCTAAACCTTCCAAAACAAAGCATAACCACCTCAGCCGCAGCCCGAGGCATAAACCAGCCGGTTAGACCTTTCTGGCCACATCTTCACATCCACTTCTCTTCATCATGCCTTGGAACAATGTTTCCATGTCCATGAACCACTTGCACACTTTAAAACACTCTCCAACGACATTCACAATACATTCATATGCATTGCTCTTGACCCAAATATGCTACATGAACTCCCGATGAACTCAACCACAATTCTTCCCAAACTTAGTTGTTGAACCTCATCTTCTACCTAAGAACAGTTCCATGGATCTCCATCACCAGCCATGTATTGACCTCAAGCAACACCTGCACATGAATAAACAACCAATCTTTGCGAGCCCAAGTTCTCGACTTGAATCTCGTTAGGCCAAAAAACACAACATCTTACGTGAGCACCTTACATAAGCATGTTGCAAACCATAGAAAAATGATATCATCCATAACCACCAAAAAACACCAAAACTTAGCAAATGAATACTAAGCAAACTTCCCTAGCAGCCAAAAAGCAAGTTCAAAACATTGCGAGTTAAAAATAGAGCCGCCGCACAATTATCTCAACAAATAGAATTTATCGAATCGACCAAAAGAGGCGTTGCAATGTAAAAGCAAAAGATCGGACAATCGAATACCAAACTCACATGCAAATCACATGTCGAAAAGTTCGGACATTCCTAACCAAGCGAAGAGTAAATTTTACTCCCCAAAACATGTTTGTAAAGAACAACCATGCCAACTCACGTGACTCAAAGTTCGGACGGTGCAAAAAAAGATTCCCGCAAGTTCGGACAATCTGAAGTGGGCTTTTCAGCAATATTCAAAACTTTGTGTGTGAACCCTTGCTTTTATTCTAATTTTCAATGTATTCGGCAAACATAGGTCCCACAATCTCCCCCTTGATGAATGCATTGGCAACACCACTTAGAATCCGAATATTGTCTTATTCACATGAAAAGTTTTGAAAGCAAATTTCTTCCCCTATTGAAAATCAAATGAAAAAGAAATTTCAAAAACAAATATTTCTGCCCCTATACATATTTCTCCCCATTTTACAATGTATTCAGCAACTCCGCCTATGTTGTAATGACATAGCCGGTCCCAAGCCCGGGTAAAGGAGGAGGGGTATGGTGTTACCCTCTTGGAAATTCGTTGGGGCGTAACCCTCTTAGCGACGCGCCATATCGGAACCCGGGTATGGTGTTAAGTGGGCGAGGGCCAGGTCGCCACTGCCTTAGTGGCGCGCCATATCGGAACCCGGATGTGGTGTTAAATGAGCGAGGGCCAGATCGCCATCACCTTGGTGTCGTGCTACATCATCGCCCAAATGTAGTGTTAAGTGAGCAAGGGCCTTTGCATCTTACTCGACGGATGCGAAGGGTAACGAAGCTAGCCGAGGAAACTAGGTTTCGGGTGGGTAGTTGGAATGTAGGATCCTTGACGGGAAAGCTACGAGAGTTAGTGGACGTTGCGATTAGGAGGTGTGTAAATATTCTTTGTGTACAAGAGACTAGATGGGCAGGTCAAAAGGCGAGAGAGGTTGAGAATACCGGTTTCAAGATTTGGTATTCTGGCTCGACGGGAACTAGGAATGGCGTAGGCATCCTAATAGATAAGAGCCTCAAGGATGGAGTAGTGGATGTCTGTAGACGAGGGGATAGGATCATCCTAGTCAAGGTAGTTGTGGGGGACCTTATCTTGAATGTCATTAGTGCTTATGCCCCACAAGTTGGGCTGGACATGAGCACTAAGAGACAATTTTGGGAGGACTTGGAGGATATGGTTAGTAGTGTACCGGTAAGCGAGAAGCTCGTCATAGGAGGAGATCTCAATGGTCATGTAGGTACAACTAACGTAGGTTTTGAGGGGGTACGTGGAGGGTTTGGGTGTGGCGATAGAAACCAGGAGGGTAAGGATATCCTAGACTTTGCCGTAGCCTATGATCTATTGGTAGCTAACACCCTCTTTAAAAAGAGGCTATCTCACTTAGTGACCTTTACTAGTGCCCAACATTTTAGTCAAATCGACTATATCCTCACCAGGAGAAGGGGGAGAGGGGCATGTTTAGATTGTAAGGTGATTCCTGGAGAATGTGTTGTTCGACAACATAAACTTGTGGTAGCCGACTTTCATTTCCACGTGCGTGTGTCACGAGACAAAGGTGTTAAAACCACGAGAACAAAGTGGTGGAAGTTGAAGGATGAAGCGCAACAATCATTCAAAAGGAGGATGATCGCAGAAGGACCTTGGAGCGAAGAGGAAAATGCGGATAGTATGTGGGAGAAGATGGCGACTTACATTAGGAAGACGGGTAGGGAGGTGCTTGGGTGGACAAAAGGTAAGAAAATTGTAGATAAAGACACTTGGTGGTGGAATGAAGATGTACAAAAAGCTATTAAGGAGAAGAAGGAGTCTTATAAGAGCTGGCATCATGAGAGAAGTGCAAGTAACATGGCGAAGTATAAAGAGCCTAAGAAAAATGCTAGGCGTGTTGTGAGTAAAGCAAGGGGGCAGGCCTATGATGCGCTATATGAGTGGCTAGGGACAAAAGAAGGCGAAAAGGATATATACAATATGGCGAAACTTCGCGAGAAAAAGGTGAGAGATCTGAACCAAGTCAAATGCATTAAGGATGAGGCAGGCCAAATTCTATTGAAGGAGGAAGAAATCATGAACAGATGGCGGGACTACTTCAATGGACTATTCAATGACGGGAATGAGAGTATTAGGTTCGAGTTGGATGACTCAATTGATGACACCAACAGACGATTCGTGCGGAGGATACAAGAGTCCGAGGATAGAGAGGCCCTAAAAAGGATGAAAGGAGGAAAGGCCCGCGGCCCCGATGATGTCCCCATTGAGGTGTGGAGATGTCTAGGGGATGTTGCAATAGTGTGGCTCACTAAACTATTCAACCGCATTTTTCAGTCAAACAAAATGCCTGAAGAGTGGCGGAAAAGTATTTTAGTACCCATCTTCAAAAATAAAGGAGATGTTTAAAGTTGTACTAATTAGCTAGGAATTAAGCTCACGAGTCATACTATGAAGCTCTGGGAGAGAGTGATTGAACACCGCTTGAGGAAAGTGACCAATGTCACTAAAAACCAGTTTGGTTTTATGCCTGGAAGGTCCACTATGGAGGCGATTTTCTTACTCCGTCAGCTTATGGAGAGGTATAGGGAGCAAAAGAAGGATCTACATTTAGTGTTCATTGACTTGGAGAAGGCATACGATAAGGTACCAATACCGGTCATGTGGTGGGCACTAGAGAAACACAAAGTCCCAACAAAGTACATTAACCTTATCAAGGATATGTACGATAATGTGGTGACAAGTGTGTGCGTAAGAGATAGTGAGACCGACACTTTTCCTATCACAATAGGGTTACACCAAGGATCAGCCTTAAGTCCTTACATCTTTTCCTTGGTGATGGATGAGGTGTCGAAGGATATACAAGGGGATATCCCTTGGTGTATGCTCTTTGCTGATGATGTAGTGTTGGTAGATGCAACTAGAGATGGTGTTGATAGAAAATTGGAGCTATGGAGGCAGACCTTAGAGTCTAAGGGGTTTAGACTTAGTAGAACCAAGACCGAGTATATGAGATGCGACTTTAGTGATGTCGGGTGCGAGGATGGTAATGTTAGTTTACAAGGACAAGTAGTACCTAGAAGGGACACATTTCGATATTTATGATCAATGTTACAAAGCAATGGTGATATTGACGAAGATGTTTGCCACAGGATCAAGATCGGGTGGATGAAGTGGCGACAAGCATCTGGAATCTTATGTGATAAGAAAGTTCCACAAAAATTGAAAGGAAAATTCTATAGGACGGTGATTAGACCTACGATGCTGTATGGAGCATAATGTTGGCCAACTAAAAGGCAACATGTCCAACAAATGAGAGTTGCGGAGATGCGCATGCTACGGTGGATTTGCGGTCACACAAGAAGAGAAAATTAGGAACGAAGTAATACGTGATAGGGTAGGGGTGGCACCGATTGAGGAGAAGCTAGTCCAACATCGCCTACGGTGGTTTGGGCATATCCAACGGAGACCTCCAGAAGCACCGGTTAACAGTGGGATTATAAAGAGTGGAGAAAATTTTAGGAGGGGTAGAGGTCGACCAAGGTTGACATGGCAGGAGGCGGTGAAACGAGATTTAAAGGAGTGGGACATACCTAGAGATTTGGCTCATGATAGGACTGCATGGAAATTAGCAATTCATGTGCCAGAATCTTAGTTTATTCGGAATTTGTTACTCTTATCTTCTTTCTTATTAACCCGTTTCTAGAATAAATAAAATGTAGATTTTTTTACTCTTTTTTTTACTTTCATATTATTTTCTATTACTTTTCTTCAAAATTGTTGGGTTTCATTTCTAGCTGAACCCAACTTGTTTGGGACAAAGGCTTGGTCGTTGTGTTTACAATGTATTCAGCAAGGTTCAAAAATAGAAATTTCAATTGTTATGAGCATATTATAACATATACATATAAAACAAAGCTCATCCAAGTCATACTATCAAGTCACTTACACTATCACATCAATGAGATACATAAACTAGTGTAAGCCATGCTAGAGATCAAGTGTAATTTTTGATTTAAGCAAGTCATGATCTTACAAACTTAACTATTTCAAGACCTGAAAGCATGACACTTGTTGCTGCATTTTTATTATTTCTCGATGCACAAATTCATAACATATGACATTTGCAAGAAATTATATGCCGCATCTGCCTTATTCAAACCAACCAAGCCAAGCCTATATCATTTGACAACAAGAAGCTTAACGACATGGATTTAGTCATACACAACTTCTTCCAAGTTTGTATCTAAGTGCAATGATAAGCCACCTCAAAAGAAGTGCGATGCATGCATATTCTATTGATATTTTCTCATTTTTTATTTCATCATAAAAGCTCAACATGTGGATAGTTGATTGATTAATTTTTCATTATAAAAACCACTTGTGAGCATGCAACAAGTTCAAAACATCAAGAAAGTTCGATCATTACCAGATTTAGTGTAAGTAATTATTCCAATTACTAGTCATGGCAAAAACCACAAAATGTATAACACGCGTAATGTAGTAAGAACTTTCATCATGTAAATGGAATCACAAAGTCATATATGTATGAAATACTATGCTCATATTTTTCTAAATTCAGGTTCACACATAGACTTCCCAAGTTTCAAAAACTCCCCCTCAATTTAAGCTATGAGGATGCATAACCCGTAATTCACTAGGAATGAAACAAGAACGAGTGAAATCCAAAAGTTCTGTAAAAATGTCAGCCAATTGTTGTTCGGTATCTCCATGGTGAAGCACAATGTTTCATTTTTCAACATTATCATGGAGAAAGTGATACCTAATGTCAATGTGCTTAGTTATCGAATGTTGCACGGGGTTTTTAGCAATGCAAATGGCACTAGTATTATCAAAAAATGGTGGAATACTATCTAGATCAACCCCAAAGTCCTTAAGTGTTTGAATAATCCAAAGAATTTGTGAGAAAGTGCTAGCAGTAGCTACATATTCAGATTCGGCCATGGATTGTGCAACTGAATCTTGTTTTCTAGAGAACCAAGCAACAAGTGAATTACCAAGAAAATGACAAGCACCCTAAGTACTTTTCCTATCTATTCTACAACCCCCAATATCAGCATCCGAAAAAGCTTACAAGGTAACGTTGAGGAAGAAGGAAGAAAAATGCTAAATTCTTGAGTTCCATGTAAGTACCTAAGAATTCTTTTGAGGGCTTGACGTGGGGAAGTTTGAATCATGCACAAAGACATACGCTGAATTTTATGTCCGGTTTTGATGCCATGAGGTACACAAGTGACTCGATCATGCTACTATATTTTTTTTGATCTGTGGGTTCACTATCTTCATCGAGTTCAAGTGTCGTTGCTATACCCATTAGTGTCCTAAGTGGCTTGCTTTTGTCCATGTTGAAGCGCTTAGGAAGGTCTCTTGTATACTTCATTTGATGCACAAAAGTACCCTCCTCAGTTTGCTCGATTTGCAGCCCCAAAAAGTATATGTGTTCTCCCATCATACTCATCACAAATTCTGAACTCATCATAGCTGAAAACTTGAATACAGGATCATGAGAAGCACAACCAAAGATAATATCATTTGCATGCACTTGAACGAATAGTGAGTCATTGTCATGCTTAAGTACAAAAAGAGTTTTATCAACCTTGCCCATGGTAAACCCCTTTTCAAGTAAGAATGTTTCTAATCTATCATACCATGCTCTAGGGGAATGTTTGTGATCGTACAAGGCTTTGGACAGTTTGTAAACATGATTGGGAAAAACTGGATTTTCAAAACCCGGTGGTTGGTTGACATAAACCTCCTCGTCTATGTAGACATTAAGAAAAGCTCTTTTAACATCTATTTGATATAACTTGAATCCTTTAGATGTAGCAAATGCCAAGAAAAGTCTTATGGCTTCTAATCAAGCAACACAAGCAAAAGTTTCATCAAAATCTAGACCTTCAACTTGTGTGAATCCTTAAGCAACCAACCTAGCTTTATTCCTAACCACAACCCCATCCTCACTTTGTTTATTTTTAAACATCCATTTAGTTCCGATTAAGATGTGACCTTGAGGTGGAGGTACAAGTTTCCAACCATTATTTCTTTCAAAATTTTCTAACTCTTCTTGCATGGCAATAATCCAAGATTCATTAGTAAGTTCATGTGTTATATCTTTGGGTTCAAAGAAGCAACAAAAGCAGAATAAACATGAGAGTTTGGATCAACCTGGACCGTGTGACTCATTCGAGCAAGCTTCCAATGATTTGTTGTGGAGGATGACTTTTGAGAACGTGGAGGAGAGTAGACACTTCACAAGCTCCTTCTTCTTAATGTTCATCACAGATCGAAGAACTTGTGGCTTGAGGACGATCTGTACCAGCTACAGTAGTTGTTGGTGCTGGTTGTGGTGGAAAATCAGCAGTGTGATCAACATTATTTGCTTCTAAATTTTTGGGCAGGAGCACCAATTCTTCGTAATCTTCGATGAAAATACTCTCCCCCTGTAGATATGGATCTTGACCTACAATATTGGAGCTAGTACCTAGGCTAGCTTCTTCAAATGAAACCTCACAAGTCTCCACAATTTTGTTAGTGTCAGGTAAAAGCACACGGTAGCCTCTAGTATGAGATGGATAACCAAGAAACATGCTATCAACTGATATAGGTTCAAATTTATCAAGATTACCATGTTTCTTAACAAAGAATTTACAACCAAAGACCCTAAAGTGTGTGACACTAGGTCTATGTCCAAACCAAAGTTCATATGGTGTTTTTCCTAGCTTAGCAAACAAGAAAACACGATTTGAGACATAACAAGCAGTTGCAATTGCATCAGCCCAAAATTTTCTAGGAGTTTTATATTCATCAAGCGTCATCCTAGCCATCTAAACGAAGGTTCTATTCTTTCTCTCTACGACACCATTTTATTGAGGTACATAGGGTGAAGAAAATTTATGATCTATTCCATTTTCAGCACAAGTGATCAAACAATTGATTTTTAATTTCGGCCCCGTTATCACTATTAATTGCTTTTAAAGATATTGGGTGATCGACTGATAATCTAAGAAATAAAGTTCTAAAGTGAATAAAAGCTTCATTCATAGTGCCATAAAGTAAAACCAATTGTATCTAGAAAAATCATCAACAGTCACAAGCACATACCATTTACCTCCAAAGAATTTAACACGTGAAGGACCTATGGTGTCAATGTGCAAAAGGTGTCCTGGTTCAGTTGTCATGGTCATTGTGAGAGGAGGATGTGAACCTGCAACCATCTTAGCATGTCTACAAGAACAACACACAATTTCTTTGTCCCCTTTAAGTTTAGACAGCCCACATATGCAATCGAGACCACTAACACGTGTGAGGTGACTAGAGCCTACGTGACCAAGTCTACGATGCCAAAAATATAAGTCTTTAGAATCATTAGCAACTAGACACCTATGACTAGATGATGACTTATCAAAATCAGCTTTAAAAACTCTTCCAAACCGAGACATGTTAAAAATAAGCTAACCATTTGAATCTACAACCTTGCATCCATTTTTAGTGAAGTTACCTTCTAGACTTTCATCTAGCAATTGTGAAACAGAAAGCAAGTTGTATTTCAAATTTTTAACAAGTTCCACATCTTTCAAAGTGTAGTGATTATTATTAACTCTAATCGAAACCTTAGCAATTATAGGAGTTGAAGAATTATCGGCAAAAGTAACATTCTCTACACGTGATACAAAAGAGAGGATGGAGAATCATTCTTTGTTACTGGTCATGTGGCGTGAGCAACCTGAATCCACAATCCAAATGTTCTCCTTCCTGAAGCGTGTAACCCACATAGCAGCACAATACGTCGATGACTCAATACTAGGTTAGTCAAAAGGCATTTAGGAATCCAGTACTGAGTCACACGACGTCCAACAGGAATAACACGTGAAAGCTGAGATAAAATAGCAGGTTTATGAGCCAAAGTTTGAGGATTTTTGTACCCAACTACTGACCTACGAGGTTTTACATGTGTAGCACAAAAAATAGTAGGTTTGGGAGCAAGCTTTACACGTTTATGACTCATCAAAGCAGATTGCAAGTTCCTAACGTTCTGTTCAGCATATGCAGCAAATTTTGCATTAGAGTTATGAGATCTAGCTTGCATTCTTTCCTTTTTTTTTCTGTTGTTTATCTAGTCTATAACAAAAATAAATGACATGAGCATCTCTACCATGGTGGGTACAATGAAATTTAACTTTGTGTTCATGTCTAGATGAGCAAGCAAGCAACATGTTTATTAGAAACTGAATGAGACAACACTTTTGCAGATTTAAAAACCACTTCTTTTTCTTTAGGAACTGTTTGAATCAAACCACTTCCTAATGACTTCACAATTTTAGGTGGATGTGCCTTAGCATGAGAATGGGAATCAAAACCTAAACCAGTTTTATCATTGCAAGACTTGGAAGAATTCAGCAGCAAGTTTGGGTTCTTATTTGCATTACAAAACTGATCTAGTGTCCTATGCATGACATCAATTTTATTGGACAGATCAAGGCAATTTTCACATAAAGTTTTTCCTTTCAATTTGCAATTAGAACATTATTAACTCCATGAGAACGTAAATAATTGTTCAAAAAAAATCTCATTCATACCATCATGTAGTTTCTTATCAAGATCATCACAAGTAGAACAATGCAAATCAATTGTGGAACAACTTGCATCTTTCGTGGTTTTATCATTAAGTGCAACAATCTTTTTGTTCTTTTCAATCTCAAGTTCTAGTTTATCAAGTGTGGAGGTGTGTGCACTTATTAAAGAGGTCAATTGTTCATATATTAATTCACATGAGGAGCAAGAATCATCACTAGGAATCAAAGATTTTAAACAATTAATTTTAAATTCTAGTGATTCAATTTTAATAGCATTATCCCTATGTTTTTTATCCTTTTTCTTAATTATAACAGTGGCACGAGAAATATCATCGCACATTTCTTTGCAAGTGAGACATACCTTTTCATTGTCGCTGTTGTGTTCTGCCACCTCCATACTTGATCTTGATTTTCCTGCCATGAAGCACATATTTGCCAAATTCTCTTCATCTTCGTTACTTTCGATGTCCACATCGCTCGAGCCATGTTCTTGAAGTGCGCAGAAAAAAATGTTTACCAATTGGCGACCTGTCAAACCCCTCTTCTTCTTCTTATTGTTTGCAGAGGAGTGCTTCGTCCTTGTTTGCTTTTCATCATGGGAAGTAGGACATGAAAAGTTAGGGCAATCGGTACCAAAATGTCCTGTCGTACCACATTTGAAGCATCATTGAGAACTGACACTTTCTTTCCTTCTATTTTCACATTTTACAATGCTTTTGAGAACGAGTAGAGATGAGTGCTAGTTCCTCCACTGGAAACTCTTCAATATGTTCAAGGGTTAGAGAGGAAAGCAAAGCAAGTGTACCACAACATGAATAATTGCTAGAATTAGACATGTCACGTTGAGAAACAAATGCAAGAGACTTGCTGGGATTTTTACGTGATATTATGTCAAGTTAATGAGTTTTCAATTTAGAATATAAAACATCTAAAGTAGGTGTACTCATGATAGTAGATTCATAAATAGATGTAACTTCCATCTCCCAAATTGACATGTCTAATGCACTTAATTAGTAATTGCCTAGCATTCTCAGCATCTAAAAAATTAGCGCTGACACTACGAAAGTAGTTGACAATTTTGTTAAAGCGAGCAAAGAGGTCATCGATTGACTCACCAGGTTGCATCTCGAAGCACATGTATTCTTTCTTGAACATGTCTTGTCTTACCTCCTTGATAGTGTTGGATCCTTCATGATAATCACATAGAGCTTTCAAAACATCGTACGCAGATCGGAGGTGTGCAACATGATCGAAGTCGCTTTGAGTCAATCCTTGTATGATCAAGTTCCGTGACTTGTTGTTGTTGTCAGCATCTCTCATGTTTCTAGCCGTAACTTAATCATTTGTGTGAGACCTATGTGTGCTGAATACATTGGATATGACGGTAAAAGTTTTGAATACTACCAAAACACTCTTTTAACAAGATCTGACCCAAGGTCCGAGCTCCTACAAGGTCCAACGATAGGTCCGACTTGTTTTGGGTAGCTCTGGCAAGGTCCGACATAAGGTCCGACTTGTTTATGCTAGGTCTTACTTCTTTGTCTAGTTCCTACTTGCTATGGCTAGGTCTGACACGTTTTTGCTAACTCTGGCACTAGTTTCTACTAGCTTTGGTAAGCTCCGGTGCTTGGTCCGACTAGCTTTGGTTAGCTCCGGCGCTAGGTCCTGCTAGCTTTGGTAAGCTCCAATTTAAGGTCCGATTAGCTTTGGCAAGGTCCGGTGCTAGATTGCAATGGTTCTACTTTTAACTTGTAATGTTTTGAACTTGCTTTTTGGATTATAGAAAGTTTGCTTAGTATTCTTTTACTAAGTTTTTGGTGTGTTTTGGTGGTTATGACTGATATCATTTTGCTATGGTTTTCAACATGCTTATGTGAGGTGCTCACATAAGGTATTGTGGTTATCGAAACTAACGAGAGTCAACTCGAGGACTTGTTCTCAAAAGTATTGGTTGCTTATTCATCTGTAGGTGTAGGTTGAGTTCAAGACATGGCTGGTGATGGGATCCATTGAAATACTCGGAACAACCAAGTTCGGGAGGAATTGTGGTTGAGTTGATCGGGAGGTTGCGCAACATGTTTGAATCAAGAACAATGCATATGAAGGTATCGTGGATGTTGTTGGAAGATGTTTGCACATGTGCAAAGAGTGCATGGACGTGGAAACATGGTTTCAAGGCGTGATGAAGAGAAGTGGACGTAAAGAATCGGTCAGAAAGGTCCAACCGACTTGGTTATGGACTCAGGTTGCGGCTGAGCCGTGTTTGACTCAAATATGAAAAGATTTGAGTTAGTTATGATAGTTTTTCATATGGGTCACGGAGTTGAGTTGTTTTAGGAATGTGGGATACGTTCCTAAGGTGTTTGGAAGTCTTAAAATTGCTTCTATCTGCACATAGAAGAGTCTTGAGTAGGTATGGAAAGTTTCGGTGGAAACTAAGTTGGATACGAGTCCTAGTGTGGTTTGGGTTGGCCTCATGGCTGGTTATATAAGCAAGGGAGACCAGAGCTCGTGGTACACGGATTTTGGGCTGTTTCTCTTGTGTTCTAATCAATAAAGATCGTATTTTAAGGGAACTTTTGTCCTTTGTTCGTCCGACTTGTTTCAGACAAGTTTTTTCGTCGAGTTTCTGCACAACACTACCTTGCTTTGGTGGTTTTATCATAACTCGAGTTTTACAGATCCAATTGATGTGATTCTTTATGGGTTGTCTTCACAACTTGATTATATATCACATACGAAAATTTCACGGTTATTGGATTTGTGGTTTCTGATCTACATGAGTTTCTTTGCAGTATTGCAGATCTGCTTTTACTTGGGTAGAACAAATTTACCTTTGTTCGATCTTTCTATCGTAACTTGAGTTTTTCTCGACTTATTTTCATGATTCTTGTTGTGACGTCTTCGTATATTGATTCTACACAATCTATACTAGTTTTGTCACAGTTGAACACGTTAAGATTAGTCACACGCACAATTTCTTTAACAGATAAATTTTCTACCAATGGGTTTTCTTTGCTTCCGCTGAAAAGTTGTAATCTACCATTCACCTCCCCTCTGGTACCTTTTCACGTGCTTTTCAATCCTACAATTGGTATCAGAGCCATGGTGCTCTAATATTTGAGATTTGCACGTGTTTTGAATAATCATCATGGAGAAATACTCCGCCAAACCTTGTGTGTTTACTGGTATTGATTTTAAGGTTTGAAATGCACGTATGGAAGCCTTCATCTAGGCGCAGGGCTTTGCAATATGGGAAAAGGTGTAAAAACCTTACAAAGTGCGGCCAAATGATTATGTTACAGCTACAAATCTGAGAGTTGTCGACAACAACAACAAGGCTCAGAACTTGATCATACAAGGACTAACTCAAAGCAACTTACACCGTGTTGCTCACCTCCGATATGCGTACGATGTTTGGATAGCTCTATGTGATTACCACGAAGGATCCAACATGATCATGGAGGTAAGGAAAGACATGTTCAAAAAGGAGTACATGCACTTTAAGATGCAACCAGGTGAGTCCATCGACAACCTCTTTGCTCACTTAAATAAAATTCTTAGCAACTTGCATAGCGTCAATGTTAATTTTTTAGATGCTGAGAGTGCTAGGAAATTACTAAGTGCATTAGACATATCAATTTTGGAGATGAAAGTCACATCTATTTGTGAATCTACTTTCATGAGTACATTTACTTTATATGTTCTATATTCTAAATTGAAAACTCATGAAATTGACATAATCTCACATAAGAGCCTCATCAAGTCTCTTGCATTTGTTTCACAATGTGATATGCCTAGCTCCGACCGATCTTCATCTTGTGGAACACTTGCTTTGTTGTCCTCTCTAACCCTTCAACAGATTGTAGAGTTTCCAGAGGAAGAACTTGCACTCATCTCTACTCGGTTCTCAAAAGCATTGCAAAATGTGAGAACTAGAAGGAGAGCGAGTGCCGGACCTCAACGATGCTTCGAATGTGGTAAGATAGGACATTTTCGCACAGATTGCCCTAACCTTTCAGGTACTAACTTCCCATGATAAAAAGAAAACAAGGATGAAGCACTCCTACTAAGAAAAAGAAGGGTTTTACTGGATGCCAATTGGTGAATAGTTTTATCTCCACACTTCAAGAACATGGCTCGAGCGATGTGGACATCGGAAGTGATGAAGATGAAGATGATTTGCCAAACTTGTGCTTTCATGGCGGGCAAGTCAAGATGAAGTATGGAGGAGACAAAACACAACAACGACAATGAATAGATATGCCCTACTTGCAAAGAAATGTGTGATGTTGTTTCTCGTGCCACTGTTATAGTTAAGAAAAAGGACAAAGAGCTTAGCGACAATGCTGTTAAAATTGAGTCACTAGAATCTGAAACTAATTGTTTGAAATCTTTGATTCCTAGTGATGATTCTTGTTCCTCATGTGATTTAATATATGAACAATTGTCCTCTGTAAGAAGTGCACACACCTTCACACTTGATAAAATTGAGTTAGAAATTGAAAAGAACAGAGAGCTTGCTGCACTTAATGATAAAAACTTGAAATATGCTTGCTGTTCTACAATTGATTTGCATTGTTCTACTTGTGATGATCTTGATAAGAAACTACAAGATGCTATAAATGAGATTTCTATCTTGGACAATGCTTTACGTTCTCATGAAGTTAAATATTGTTCTAATTGCAAATTAAAAGGTCAAACTTCATGTGAAAATTGCCTTGATCTGTCCAATAAACTTGATGACATGCATAGGACACTAGATCAGTTTTGTAATGCTAATAAAAAATCTAAACTTGCTGCTGAATACTTCCAAGTATTGCAATGATAAAACTGGTTTAGGTTTTGATTCTCATACTCATGGTAAGGCACATCCACCTAAAATTGTGAAGTCATTAGGAAGTGGTTTGATTAAAAAGTTCCTAAAAAAAAGAAGTGGTTTTCAAATCTGTAAGATTGTTGTCTCATTCTGTTGCTAATAAACATGTTGCTTGCTCATCTATACATGAACACAAAGCTAAATTTCATTGTACCTACTGTGATAAAGATGGTCATGTCATAGTGAAAGTGCATCTAGGCATCCCTTATGGGTTTTGGTTGATTAATGACAAACAAATGAGATCCTATCAAAATTGTTGAGATGAGCGCATGTTTTAAAGAGACTAGAAGGAAATCTCAAAAAGAAAGGAGAATGATGATCTAAAAGAAAAGGAGCTCAAGACATGAAAATAATACTTATCTTGTATGGACTGTGTTGGAGAAACACACCCCAAGAGCTCAAGAGAAAGAGATTACACTCAGTGCACAGAAATCAACATGTGCGGACTAGTCCGATATACACCGGACTAGTACAATATGTTTCTAACTAACAACGGACAAGTCTCCACACTGCGAACTTGTCTGCAACACTCCACATTTACACAACACTGGACTAGTTTGATATCATCCGGACTAGTCCGATAATCCTCTGACTAAAATCGGACAAGTCCTCCAAGTCCGGACTTGTCCTTAGCCCTACAGTTTTTCACTACACCGGACAAGTCCGATATCCACTGGACTAGTTCGAAAACTCCCTGACTAAAATCGGACAAGTCCCTCCAAGTGCGGACTTGTCCTTAGACCTACACGGTGTTCACGACACCGGATTAGTTCGATATCTACCAGACTAGTCCGAAATGTTTTTGTGCCCAGATCGGACTAGTCTGCAGCTTAACGGACTGGTCTGTATCCATCAACACTTAGGGCTTCTCGCATACACGCATAGCAGAATAGTTCGGTGTCCACCACGGACTAGTCCGGACATCGCAAACCCTAACGACAAATTTTGGAAACCCTAGTATAAATAGAAGGTGTACGGCCACACAACATACTCTCTCGACTCCCTATGCCGTCACACCTTGTAAGAGCCCAATATTCACATCTCTCCACACATCCTAAGCCTAAAAAGATAAAATCTCTGAGGATTGACAATTGAACAAAGGAGAGACTCGTTCTACACATCTTGAGCTCTTGGGTTTGATCTCTCGCACACTCTAATTGTTTTATTGTATATCTTTCGAGTGTGTTTGGTGGTGTTCATCGCTTTAATTCTTGTGGAGCCTTCAACTTGTGAGAAGGCCCCTTGAACAAGTTATTTGCCCCTTTGTGGTTAGTGGAAAAGAATCGGCCTCCATGGCGATTCAACGAGGGAAGGGTTAGTGAAGTCCCAGTCCTCTGTGGACTCCTCAATGGGGATGTAAATTCCTCTATGGAATTGAACCTAGGGATAAAACTTTGTCTTGCGTATTCTTGTTTACTTTTCATCATAATCTAGGTTTTACTTAGTATTATAAAATTCATATTGAAACATTGTATCATACTTGATCATTGCAATATATTAGTTCATTGCCTCAATGCACTTTACTTGTAATCTGATTTCCACTGCATAGTGTGCTAGAAGTAGAATTGTCAATTTACTTGATCTTTTAGTCCGTGCACACCGGAGTAGAACGCACCAGACCGGACTAGTCCGGCCTCCCCGTATTTGATCCATCTGTCAAGTGCTTCAGGGTCCGATAAAAATTTGAAAAGCCTATTCACCCCCTAGGCTACATTCATATAGATTTTTGTTATAGACTAGCCAAACAACATAAAAAGGAAAGAATGCAAGCTAGATCTTATAACTCTCATGCAAAATTCTCCGCACATGCTGAACCGAATGTTAGGAACTGCAACCTGCTGTAATGAGTCGAAGGCATGCAAAGATTGCTCCCAAACCTACTGTTTCTCATGCTACACATGTAACACCTCATGGTCAGTAGTTGGGTACAAGAACTCTCAAACTTTGGCTAATAAACCTGCTGTTTTTTCTAAACTTTCACGTGTTTTTCCTGTTGCATGTCGTGTGCCTCAGTACAGGATTCCTAAATGTCTTTTGACTAACCCCAGTATTGAGTCATCGACGTATTGTGCTTCTATGTAGGTTACATGTTTGAGGAAGGAGAACATTTGGATTGTGGATTCAGCTTGCTCACGCTATATGACCGGTAACAAAGATTGGTTCTCCTCCCTCTTTTTTGCGTCACGTATAGAGAATGTTACTTTTGCCGATAATTCTTCAACTCCTATACTTGCTAAGGGTTCGTTTAAAGTAAATGATCACTACACTTTGAAGGATGTGGCACTTGTTAAAAATTTGAAATAGAACTTGCTTTCTGTTTCACAATTACTAGATGAAAATCTGGAAATTATCTTCACTAAAAATTGCTGCAAGGTTGTAGATTCAAACAGTGAGCTTATTTTTAACATATCTCGGTTTGGAAGAGTTTTTAAAGCTTATTTTGATATGTCATCCTCTAAGCATAGGTGTCTAGTTGCTAATGATTCGAAGGACTTATATTTTTGGCATCGTAGACTTGGTCACATAGGCTTTGATCATCTAACCAGTGTTAGTGCTCTTGATCGCATACGTGGGTTGCCTAAGCTTAAAGGGGACAAAGATATTGTATGCTCTTCTTGTAGACATGCTAAGATTGATGCAGGTTCACATGCTCCTCTCACAATGACCATGAGAACTGAACCGGGTCAACTATTGCACCTTGACACCGTATGACCTTCACGTGTTAAATCCTTCGAAGCTAAATGGTATGTTCTTGTGATTGTTGACGACTATTCTAGATACTCTCGAGATTACTTTATGGTATATAAGAATGAAGCTTTTAGTAACTTTAAAACTTTATTTCTTAGATTATTAATTGATCACCCAGGATCTTTAAAATCAATTAGAAGTGATAACGGAACAGAATTTAAAAATCAATTGTTTGATTACTTTTGTGCTGAAAATGGAATAGATCATCAATTTTCTTCACCTTATGTACCTCAAAAAATGGTGTTGTAGAGAGAAAGAACAGAACCTTAGTTGAGATGGCTAGGACTATGCTTGATGAATATCAAACTCCTAGAAAATTTTGGGCAGATGCAATTGCAACCGCTTATTATGTCTCAAATCGTGTTTTCTTGCGTGCTAAGCTAGGTAAAACACCATATGAGCTTCGGTTTGGACATAGGCCTAGTGTTACACACCTTCGGGTCTTTGGTTGCAAATGCTTTGTTAAAAAACATGGTATCTTGATAAAATTTGAACCTAGATCTGTTGATGGCATGTTTCTTGGTTACCCATCTCATACCAGAGGCTACGTGTGCTTTTACTATACACTAACAAAATTGTGGGAACTTGTGAGATTTCTTTTGATGAAGCTATGTAACACCCTCATTTTCATGCATCATGCATTGCATACATTCTAATACATGTTCAAGATTAATCCACATAAAAAGGAATGAGTTCAAAATGAATTTAACGTTAAACATCACTCAAAAGTTCGGAGAAGTGCAGACTACTCCGGTTTTGGTGCGGACTAGACCAATTTCTCTCTGACCTCGCTCGCACATGTCCGTTTCAGTGCGGACTATTCCAGTTTTTTGCCTCTGTACAGTTTCGGACTTGTCGGCCTCTATACAGTTTCGGACTTGTCCGGTCTGTTGCGACTAGTCCGGTATTCCAATTCCTTGGAAATTTTGCTAAGTCCCTAGACTTGTCTGATATAGTCCGGACTTGTCCGTTTTTGCCTCTGTCAATCTTCGGACTAGTCCGACCTTCTGCGGACTTGTCTGATAAATCGCGATTCCGAGTTGATCTTCTGTTCCACAACTTGTTTTTGGGATTTACCTTAAGTGGGCCTAAGGACGTTGTGTCTAACTCTTTTTGGAGTCCATGTGAGACCCCACACTGGCCTCCACCCTACCCAAACTCAAAATCCATCAAACCCTAGCCTCCACCCTTATATAAACAACCTCACCCCTTGACTTTACATCCTTTTGCCTCAATTGAAAGACCACAAACCCTAGTTCGTGGAGAGCCACCATCAAGGAGGGAGAAGGAGATCCCGAGCAAGAAGAAGAAGAGGAGGAAACGAAAGAGGATCAAGATCTCCATCGAGTTTTTGTTCTTCGTCAACAATTCACCTTCAAGTTCTTCATCAACTCTAGATCGTCAAGATCCAAGTGTTGCCTCCAAAGCCCTTGATTCATTGGAGTTCTAAACACCTGGTATACCTTCTACTTCCTTTTTCTCTCATGAATTAAACCCATTTCTTAAAATTCACATCGATCTAGAAAACCCTAGTTCGCTGTTCCTGCGAGGGCGGACTAGTCTGGTCCCAAGCGGACTAGTTCGATTTTGCTGAGTGATTTCTGCTGAATTAATTATTAATTGTTTCGAATAATTTACAAACCTGTATAAACTTGTTAAAAGATATTAGCACTAGTTAGTAAACATCATTAACAACTCATTAACTAGTTTTTATTTGCATTTGCATTAATCATGCATGTCATCTCATATTGAGTAATATATATGTGCACTCATTGATTGTGATTCTTGTCTTGTATGTCCGTTGCACGGTTTAGACTGATTTGCGCTAGAGGGTGTTGCGAAGGATCTCCAACACCAGGAGTTTAAAGGCATTGACCCGAACCAAACCCAAGAGCAAGGCAAGTGTCCTTGAACATATTGATCCTATTTCTAAATTAAATGTTTTGTTTTTCAAAACTGCATGCTTGTGTCAATTTG
Source organism: Tuctoria greenei (assembly GCA_036927565.1). Classification (NCBI taxonomy): domain Eukaryota; kingdom Viridiplantae; phylum Streptophyta; class Magnoliopsida; order Poales; family Poaceae; genus Tuctoria; species Tuctoria greenei. The sequence continues at coordinate 126,939,334 of JAYESD010000006.1, forward strand.
ATGGGAAATCCTACGATAGGAAGTTTACTAGCTTTGTTTAACCACCCTTGACACCTGGAATACATGGTAGAGAGTCGGGAAGGCCCTTTAACCTTTTTGCTTCGCTTAATTAATTGGGACGGGAAAACAACTACACATTTGATTATGCATTGATGAGGTTATCTTTAATATGAACTGGTCAATATGATATGGTAATGGGTGATCTAAGCAAGCCTGGTATGTGATTTGGATTGGATGTTATGGTGGTTTGCTTGCTTTAGATCTAAGGACCGGTTCATGTGAGAATATGCCATGACAATAGTGACACCACGAGGCCAAATATGGGTGCGGCGTAGCTGATTAATTAGGGCATTGCTAGTATTGAGCGAATCATTTGGTGCACCGGGGGAGGGGAGTCGGATTGGCTTTGGATTTGAGGCAGGACTCCCTAGGATCTGAACGGCACAAGAGGAGGCCCATGGTTGAAGATGTGCTTAGTTGGAGACATCACCACCTGTGAACCTCAGTGGGTCCGTACATTCTAGTAGTCCCTTTGTAAAGGCTATTTTGTGATCTCTTGGCCATACACCTATGGTAGTGTTTTGGCATAATGGAGGTTTTCTTTAGTCACCGATGGGTGATGAAATCACAAACACGTGGGTAAAGTGGTGCAAACTCTGCAGAGTATTAAAACTATCATAATATCCGTGCTCCCGGTTATGAGCACTGGATGACCAACATGATTAGAGGGATTTTGGTATTGGTATGGTTTGGTACTGGTTATGGTTGGTTATGGTTATGGTTGTGAATTGAATTATGGTAATTGGACATGGATGATGATGATGGTAATAATCTGGAATATGGATGATGGATGTTGAATATGTACTGGTATTATGGTAATGACATGGTTTATGATGGGTTTATTTCACATACATATAATATACTGCTTTTTAAATGTTTTAATGTACTTTTCAGCAATTAGCCTTTATTTTATTCGTCATTTGAATAAACTACATGTCATACTTTCCATACTTGCTGTGTACGACATGTACTCACCCTTGCAATTCCCCGACCAACACTTGCAGGTCAGATTTGGGAGTATAACGATGATAATGTGGAGTTCTGGGCCGTGTCTGCCGTCAGCTTGCCTACGGATTGATTGGAGCTGCGCTATACCTTATTTGCTTAGCTGCTTAGTTTGCTTTATTTAGTTTAATTCTGCTGCATTAGTTCAAACTTGTCATTAATATTTATTAGAGCTTTTATTTGGGGATATTCTAAATTGTGTAATAAAAGTGGTTAATTAATTTTGTTCTGTGGTAATTTTCTGAATATCCTTTTGTGAATGCACTCGTGTATGTGTGTTGAACGTCCAGGGCACACATATGCATTCACTTGGTTCATTTTCGGAACTAGGTGTCACAAATTGGTATTAGAGCCACATGTTGACCGTAGGACGTAGCCTAGATAGAATGGAAACTTTAGGGCACATAGGAACACTCAGGAATCGATGTGTTTTTGCTTGGTGTGCTGTTTGCTATGTTTTGTTGCTTGTGTGCTTAGTAGAGGATTTTGGGATGCTCTAGCATTGCCATATCCATATAGGGTAGTATATTTAGTTGCTTAGTTTCATATCCCTTGATGCATATAGTTGGGGACATTTTCTAAATTCTTATCCCATGATACAGACTATGAGACAACTGTAGGCTGGTAACAACAACAATCAGCCCCACATGCCTCCACGGCCACCCCCACCTCATAACCAATTGGGAGAGTTCATGAGGACTAGGCCACCGACCTTTGCTCAAGCCGCTGACCCTATGGATGTTGATGATTGACTCAAGTCCGTGGAGAAGAAGCTTGCGATAGTCCAATGCAGTGACCGAGAGAGGGTGCTTTTCGCAGCTCATCAACTTTTTGGAGCAGCTGCCAATTGGTGGGACTCCTTGTGCAATGCCCACGAAAATCAGGAGAGGATTAGTTGGGCTGAATTCAATGAGAACTTCCACTCTCATTATGTGCTGGAAGGTGTTATGATCTTGAAATAGCAGATTTCGTTTTCCTCAAAGTGTCACCAATGAGAGGTCATAAGAGGTTCAACATAAGAGGCAAGATAGCACCTCAATACATTGGGCCGTTCAAGATTTTGGACAAAAGAGGAGAAGTAGCATATAAGTTGGAGATGCCAGCTCATCTTTCGGATGTTCATGATGTCTTTCATGTTTCCCAACTCAAGAAGTGTTTAAGAGTACCAGAAGCACAAGTGCAAATGGAAGAATTGGAATTAGAGGCAGATTTGACTTATGCCGAGCAACCAGTCAAAATCATGGAAACCAAAGAGAGAGTCACAAGAAACAAGGTGATTCGATGGTGTAAATTGCAATGGAAGCATCACACAGAGTCAGAGGCAACTTGGGAGCTGGAAGATGATCTCAAGAAGGATTTTCCCTATCTCTTCTCTTCAGCATCGAATCTCGAGGGCAAGATTCATTTTAGGGGGGGTAGGTTTGTAGCACCCCCATTTTCATGCATCATGCATTGCATACAATCTAATACATGTTTAACATTAATTCACATAAAAAGGAAGGAGTTTAAAATGAATTTAAAGATAAACCGAACTCAAAAGTTCTAAGAAGTGCGGACTAGTTCGGTTTTGGTGCAGACTAGTCCGATTTCTCTCTGACATGTCTGTTTTAGTGCGAACTATTCCGGTTTTTGCCTCTGTACAATTTCGACTTGTTCGGTCCATTGCGGACTAGTCCGATATTCCAATTCCTTGGAAATAAGTCCCTAGACTTGTATGATGTAGTCCGGACTTGTCTGTTTTCGCCTCTGTCAATCTTTGGACTAGTCCAGCCTTTTGCGGACTTGTCTGGTAAATCGCGATTCTGAGTTGATCTTCTGTTCCACGACTTGTTTTTGGGATTTACCTTAAGTTGGACATCGTGTCTAACTCTTTCTGGAGCCCATGTGAGACCCCACACCGGCCTCCACCCTCCCCAAACTCGAAATCCATCAAACCCTAGCCTCCACCCTAATATAAACAACCCCACCCATTGACATTACATCCTTTTGCCTCGATTGAAAGACCACAAACCCTAGTTCATGGAGAGCCACCATCAAGGAGGGAGAAGGAGATCCCGAGCAAGAAGAAGAAGAGGAGGAAACAAAATAGGATCAAGATATCCATCGAGTTTTTGTTCTTCATCAACAATTCACCTTCAAGTTCTTCATCATCCCTAGATCGTCAAGATCCAAGTGTTGCCTCCAAAGCCATTGATTCATTGGAGTTCTAAACACCTGGTATACCTTATACATTCTTTTTTCTCACGTGAATTCAACCCCATTTCTAAAATTTCACGTCGATCTAGAAAAACCTATTTCTCTGTCCCTGCGACAGGCAGACTAGTCCGGTCCCAAGCGGACTAGTCCGATTTTGCTCACTGATTTATGCTGAATAAATTCTTAATTGTTTCGAATCAATTCCAAAGCTGCATAAACTTGTTAAAAGACATTAAAACTAGTTAGTAAACATCATTAACAACTCATTAACTAGTTTTCCTTTGCATTTGCATTAATCATGCATGTCATGTCATATTGAGTAATATATGTGCACTTATTGATTCTGATTCTTGTCTTGTATGTCTGTTGCGCGGTTTAGACGGATTTGCGCTAGAGGGTGCTGCGGAGGATCTCCAACACAAGGAGTTTGAAGGGTTTGACCCGAGCCAAACCCAAGAGCAAGACAAGTGTCCTTGAACATATTGATCCTATTTCTAAAATACATGTTTTGTTTTTCAAAACTGCATGCTTGTGTCAATTGGATGGGAAATCCTATGATAGGAAGTTTACTAGCTTTGTCTAACCACCCTTGACACCTGGATACGTGGTAGAGAGTCGGGAAGGGCTTTTTACCTTTTTGCTTCGTTAAATTAATTGGGATGGGAAAACAACTACACATTTCATTATGCATTGATGAGGTTATGGTTAATATGAACTGGTCAATATGATATGGTAATGGGTGATATAACCAAGCTTGTTATTTGGATTGGGTTGGATGTTATGGTGGTTTGCTTGCTTTAGATCTAAGTGCCGGTACATGCGAGAATATGCCAAGACAACAGTGCCACCACGAGGCCAAGTATAGGTGTGACGTAGCTGATTAATTAGGGTATTGCTAGTATTGAGCGGATCATTTGGCACATCGGGGAAGGGGAGTCAGATTGGGTTTGGATTTGAGGCGGGACTCCCTGTGATCCGAACAGCACAAGAGGGGGCCTTGGTTGAAGATGTGCTCAGTTGGAGGCATCGCCACCGGTGAAATCTCAGTGGGTCCAGACATGCTAGTACTCCCTTTGTAAAGGCTATTTTGTGATCTCTTGGTCATACACCTATGGTAGTGTTTTGACATAATGGAGGTTTTCTTCAGTGGCCAATGGGTGATGAAATCACAAACACGTGGGTAAAATGGTGCAAACTCTGCAGTTTATTAAAACTATCATGATAGTCGTGCTCCCGGTTATGAGCACCTAGATGACCTACATGATTAGAGGGATTTTTGTATTGAGATAGTTTGGTACTGGTTATGGTTGGTTATGGTTATGGTTGTGAATTGAATTACGATAATTGGACATGGATGATGATGATGGTAATAATCTGGAATATGGATGATGGATGTTGAATATGGACTGGTATTATGGTAATTACATGGTTTGTGATAGGTTTATTTCACATACATATAATATACTACTTTTCAAATGTTTTAATGTACTTTTCAGCACCTAGCCTTTATTTTATTCGTCATTTGAATCAGCTACATGTCATACTTTCCACACTTGCTGATTATGACATGTACTCACCCTTGCGATTCCCTCACCAACAGCTGCGCTATATCCTATTTGCTTAGCTGCTTAGTTTGCTTTATTTAGTTTAATTCCGCTGCATTAGTTCAAACTTTTCACTAATATTCATTAGAGCTTGTATTTGGGGATATTCTGAATTGTGTAATAAAAGTGGTTAATTAATCTTGTTCTCTGGTAACTTTTTGTATATCCTTTCGTGAATGCACTCGTGTATGTGTGTTGAACGTCCTGGGCACACATATGCGTTCACTTGGTTCATTTTCGGAACCGGGTGTCACAAGCTAGCCCAGGTACTTGCTCCAATATTGCAGGTCCGGATTCATATCCGCAGGGGGAGAGTATTTTCATTGAAGAAGACGAATAAGTGGTGCTGCTACCCGAAAATTCAGAAGCAAATGACGTTGATCACGCTGCTGATTTTGCACCACAACCAGCACCAACAACTATTGCAGCTGGTACAGATCATCCTCAAGCCACAAATTCTTTGATATGTGATGAACATGAAGAACAAGGAGCTTGTGAAGTGTCTACTCCCCTCCGAATCCTTAAAAGTCATCCTCCACAACAAATCATTTGAAGCTTGCATGAATGAGTCACACAGTCCAAGTTTTGCGATCCAAACTCTCGCTCATTTTGCTTTTGTTGCTTCTTTTCAACCCAAATATATATCACATGCACTCACTAATGAATCTTGGATTATTGCCATGCAAGAGGAGTTAGAAGTTTTTGAAAGAAATAATGTTTGGAACTTGTACCTCCACCTCAACGTCACACTTTAATTGGAACTAAATGGGTGTTTAAAAATAAACAAAGTGATGATAGGGTTGTGGTTAGGAATAAGACTAGGTTGGTTGCTCAAGGTTTCACACAAATTGAAGGTCTAGATTTTGATGAAACTTTTTCTCCTGTTGCTGATTAGAAGCCATAATAATTTTGTTAGCTTTTGCTACATCTAAAGGTTTTGAGTTATACCAAATGGATGTTACAAGTGCTTTTCTTGATGGCTACATAGATGAGGAGGTTTATGTCAAGCAATCATCGGGTTTTGAAAATCTAGATTTTCCTAATCATGTTTACAAACTGTCCAAAGCCTTGCACGGTCTCAAACAAGCCCCTAGAGCATGGTATGATAGGTTAAAAACATTCTTACTTGAAAAGGGGTTTACCATGGGCATGGTTGATAAAACTTTTTTTGTGCTTAAGCATGGCAATGACTCATTATTCATTCAAGTGTATGTGGATGATATTATCTTTGGTTGTGCTTCTTATGATCTTGTGCCCAAGTTTTCAGCTATGATGAGTTCACAATTTGAGATGAGTATGATGGGAGAACTCACATACATTTTAGGGCTGCAGATCAAGCAAACCAAGGAAGGTACCTTTGTGCATCAAACAAAGTATACAAGAGACCTTCTTAAGCGCTTCAATATGGACAAAAGCAAGCCTCTTCGAACACCAATGGGTACAACAACGACACTTGAACTTGATGAAGATGGTGAACCCATAGATCAAAAAGAATATAGAAGCATGATCAGTTCACTTTTTTACCTCACAGCATCAAGACCAGACATACAATTCAGCGTATGTCTTTGTGCACAGTTTCAAGCTTCCCCACGTGCTTCACATGGTCAAGCCGTTAAAAGGATTCTCAGGTACTTACATGGAACTCAAGAATTTGGAATTTTTCTTCCTTCTTGAATGTGGCCTAGAGGGGGGGTGAATAGGCCTTTAAAATTTCCTGCACACTTAATAGAGTTGTCAAAAACTTGTTTGACCGGACTAATCCGGTTGTGTGGGCGGACTAGTCCGGTGTGCTGAAATAAGTGAATTTATTAAATGTTATCTGGGAAACTAGATTCTTTTGGCAGCGGAAATGAGAACAACAGATACTTTGATTTAAGATTATTGTAAGAATGCACGTGAAAACTTATAAGCAACATAAATTTATGTTTAGCAATCATGTGATCTAATGAAAAAATATGTAAAAGAAATAAGGCACAAGAGACACGAATTTTTACCGAGGTTTGATCTCACCACGAGATCTACGTCCTTGTTGAGGAAGCTCACACAGAGCCGGGTCTCCAACCCTTTCCCTCTTCAAGTCACCACAAAGGCCGACTTGATTTCACTAGCACGGGTAATCACCGAGTTTGTGGGGCAACCTCACATGTTGAGGGCTCCCACGAGAATTACAATGAAAGAAATGATCAAATACACTTGAAAATATTACAATGTAGAGTATGAAATAGAAAGATCAAACCCCAAGAGCTCGCAACGAAGGAACGACGATCTCCCAATCCCGAATCCAAGTGTTCAATTGATTTTACTCTTTTTGCACTTTAGATATGTGGGGAGATGTGTTTTGGGCTCTTCGGACAAGGTGGCGGCGCTAGGGTTTGTATTTTCAGTAGTATTTGACGTGTGTTTCCTGAGGAAGGCCGTGGATTCTATTTTTATAGGGTTTCCATAAAGTTACCGTTGTAAAACCCTAATACCGGACTAGTCCGGTGCAAGTCCGGACTTGTCCGGTCACAGTGTAATTCGAAGTCCAGAAAGTCTGGCAGACTAGTCCGTTTGGAAAACGGACATGTCTGGCCCTATGTGAAGATGGACTCCAGAAAGTCTGGCAGACTAGTCCGGTTGGAAAACAGACTTGTCCGGCCTTGTGTGAAGATGGACTCTAGAGAGTCTGGCGGACTAGTCCGGTTGGAAAATAGACTAGTACGGCCCTATGTGAAAGCAGACTCCAGAAAGTCTGGCGGACTAGTCCGGTCCATAATCGGACTAGTCAGGTGCACTGTGAGATGTTAGGTTAATTTAAAACCCTTACCCCTGCGCAAGGTCATGAGCTCTTGGAGTGTGTCTTTCATACACACCCTATACATTTAAAATATAATTTGTTCTTCTAAATTCCATCAAAGTATTCCTCTTTGGACACCACTCCATTTTTCACTTTTTTGTGTGCACCGAGCTGTTTCACTTTGTTTGTCCTGCAATCATCTCAATAGTTTCATTAGGATCTCATATGTTCATCATCAATTAGCCAAAACCCACAATGGATATCCTAGATGCTTTACAATCTCCACCTTTTTGGTGATTGATGACAACCATTTGAGATATCACAATTGAGAATAAAACTTTAATTTTCATATGGTGTGCACATATGAGAATAACGATTAATTCACAAAAAGCTTCTCACATATGCACACACCTTATGGTGGGGTGCCTAACAGGTGTGTGATCAACAAAATGTGATGAACCAAAGATAAACAATAATGAACATAGAAGTAAGCATTAGAGCAACGATAAGCATCACACATAGGAAAGGAAGTATTGCATTACAAAGTTTTAAAAATAGGTACATGTCCTCAGTCACGAAAGCTTAATAACTAATACTATAGATAGTTTGAGTCTCAATCTAGTCTCAAACACTCCCCCTTTGGCATCAAGGCACCAAAAAGGGAAAAATCGAGGGGAATCACACATCGCTGCTCCCTTCTTTAGTTTCAGTCCGATCTTCATCTTCACCATCATCGTCATTCACCAGAGCAGGATCTTCCTCTGAGACCTCGTAGGCGGGCGGTGATCCAACCGGCTCAATCTCAAGCTTTTCACAGATAGACTTGATATTGGCATTCACATAATGTTGATGTTTACGCTGTCTGTCTTTGATCTTGCGGCAGTAGGCAAAGATGGAGGAGAGCATTTTGAAGATGCCACCGGAGGGTTCATGGACAGGAGAAGAACCAGGAGGAGCAACTGCATCATGAGATTGTTTAGACCTCCTCTCTGCTACGGTGGAGGGAGGAGTAGGTGGTGCTGAGGGAAGGGTGTACTCGGTGGGCTTTTGAGGCTTCAACCCCGTATGAGAAACATCCTTGACAAGCTCGAGTCCGATCACTTTCTCAATCATGAACATGATGTACGGTGCATACCCGCAAGACCTATTGGGAGTGATTGAGATGTTCACAATGTTGTTGTAGATGTACTCAAAAACATTGAACGGTCTCCTTCCACTAATGACCTTCATTAGGGTCCGCAAGGTTCCTTGGATAGTCCCCTCATCTCCATCCTTTGGGGCTATTGTCTTCCTCAACATTCTGTTGAGGATCACAAAGAAGGGATTCAGATATTTGATGGTGGGAGGAACATAGGGCATCCTTGTGTCATAGAGGAACTTAAGCTCATCCTTCTCCAAAGGTTGCAGATTGTCGATGACAAGCTCTTGATCCAGAGTGTGTTCAAGGTGAAGAATCCTTGCAAATTCATCATAAGTGATACTATACTTGGAACCATGAGTCATCCAAGCAGGACTGTCTCCATCACCACGGGCAAAGTAGAGGGTGGAGTAAAATTGGGTAATAACTTCATTGTTCCAGTTATACTCAAAGGAAAGCAGTTCCTTCAGTCCGTGCCTCTCCAAAGCCTCAACCACCTCACAAAAAGCAGGATACCTCTTCGACTGCAGGTATCCAACATTCAACCATTGACTCTCCACTACAGGATTTTTCATCTTCATGTACACGTGCTCATAGTAGTCGGCATGGAAGTTGCTCCATAATATTGGGTCAGGGCACTGTTTAGGTTCATTATACACTTCAATCTTCCTGAAGTTATCAGCTAGATCACCCCCTTTCCCAGTGAAATCCTCACTAGAAGGTTGCCTGTTGCGGTTACTGGGGTTTTTCATCTTCAAGGGCCCAACGGGACCACTGGCAAGTCCCTTCCCTTTATTGAGAACCCTCTTTGGCCCCGATGAGCTCTCAGCAGCAGCTTTTCCATGAGCCTTTTTTACAATGACCTTCCTCTTCTTAGGCAGATTGTCGTCGGAGGGTGGAGAGTGGACATTGACATCATGTCTTTTCTTCATAACTCTCTCATTGGCTCTCCTCACTCTTTCGCATTGAACTTCTTCATCAATGTGGAAAGACCTGTCATCTGAGCCTGAAGACATTGTGCCTGATAAGGAGTTCATGGATTAGATAATAATGAATCAAGGATTGAAGACAATGTAGGGATTCAGATGTCAAAGGCCGGACTTGTCCGGGTTCAGAGTGCGGACTTGTCCAGGTTCAGAGTGCGGACTTGTCCGCATCTGAGCGCCGAACTAGTCCGGTCTGGCATAAGAACCCTAACGACTTCCTTTGAATTCAAAATTTCTATCTAAAGATACAAAAGGGCAGGAAAGGTGTGGGAATACATCTATGAAGCCAATGTACAACCTTGGAATCAAAGGAAATGAGCTAGAATGAGAAAAGTTGAGAATTTGGTTTTGGGTTGAATTTTATCGAGATTTGAAGATCCGCGTTGAAGGAGCAAGAATCTGTGTGGATGAGTTCGGAGGGGAGATTCACTCGTCGAGGAGAGGATTTCCCACGGAGAAAGCTTCGATATTGAGGTCTTAACCCGAAAATCACTTTGGAGGCTAAGGTTTAGGAGAGGAGAGGGAGACCAAGTGGAGGGAGAGGTTTGGGATTCAAATTTTGGGCCATCCAACCGCTTATATACGCGGCGGACCAGACTAGTCCGATCAAGGAGGCGGACAAGTCCGGTGCCCCTGGAAAACCTAAGTATTTCGTCTGTCCAGACTAGTCTGGTGGAGAACCGGACAAGTCTGATTTCAACAGACTTGATACATATAGAGATGATTAATAGTGATCCAATGACAATAATTTTGCAAATAATCATGGTAATTACGACCAGTAGGCAAGTAACAATGAAAGTGGTCAAAAACTGCAAGATTTCTTCATTAAAATAGTTTTCCTAGAAAAAAAAGGGATGAGGAGCAGTTTTAACAATAAAATGTAACATTTGAAGTTTCAACCAGGTATGCAACGTTTCAAGTCACATTTCGAGAGTCAAGAATGTTAAGCTCATTCCTACGCTCACAAAACCTTTTCTCATCTAATGGTTTGGTAAAAATATCCGCAAGTTGTGTTTCAGTCCTAACATGTGAAATAGCAATATCACCTTTTAACGAATGACCTCTAGGAAAGTGATGACGGATATCTATGTGCTTAGTTCTTGAGTGCTCTACAGGGTTGTGTGCAATTTTTATAGAACATTCATTATCACATAGAAGCGGGATATGTCTTAGATTGTATCCGTAGTCCCTAAGAGTCTGTCGCATCCAAAGTAGTTGTGCGCAACAACTACCGGCTGCAACATACTCTGCTTCCGCTGTGGAAAGGGCAATGGAGTTTTGCTTTTTAGATGACCAAGAAACTAGGGACCTACCAAGAAATTGACAAGTCCCTGACGTGCTCTTTCTATCGACTTTGCATCCTGCATAGTCGGCGTCGGAATAGCCTATCAAGTTAAACTTGGATCCTTTGGGATACCAAAGCCCCAAGTTGCGTGTGTGCACAAGATACCTTAGGATTCTTTTTACAGCAATTAAGTGACAGTCTTTAGGTGCGGCTTGAGACCCTGCACACAAGCAAACACTAAGCATAATATCTGGCCTAGATGCACATAAATAAAGTAAGGAGTCGATCATGGACTGATATACCTTTTGGTCCACATTTAGACCATCTTCATTGAGGTCGAGATGTCCGTTGATGTCCATGGGTGTCTTGATGGGCTCGGCTTTGTCCATATTGAATTTCTTAAGAATGTCCTGTGTATATTTGGTTTGGCTTATAAATGTACCTTCTCTCAGTTGCTTCACTTGGAATCCCAAGAAGAACTTCAATTCGCCCATCATTGACATCTCGAACCTATCTGTCATAATTTTGCTAAATTCTTCGCAGAAAGATTTGTTAGTGGATCCAAAGATAATGTCATCAACATAAATTTGACATACGATTAGATGACTATCACAATGTTTAGTGAACAGTGTATAGTTAGCTTTACCAATTTTGAATCCATTTTGAGTCAGAAAATGTTTAAGGCACTCATACCAAGCTCGAGGAGCTTGTTTGAGGCCATAGAGAGCCTTACGCAGTCTGTAGACGTGGTTGGTATACCTTTGGTCTTCGAATACTGGTGGCTGCTCCACATAAACTTCCCCCTTTATCGGACCATTTAGGAAGGCGCTTTTGACGTCCATTTGATACAGTTTAAAATTGTGGTGAGTAGGACATGCCAATAAAATACGAATGGACTCAAGTCTAGCTACATGAGCGAAAGTTTCATCGAAGTCCAAACCTTCGACCTGAGAATAACCTTTGGCCACCAATCTCGCTTTATTTCTTATTACTACTCCATGTTCATCTTGCTTGTTCTGGAAGACCCATTTGGTTCCAACGATGTTCGCCCTTGGTCTCTCCACCAGCTCCCACACTTCATTTCTTTTGAAGTTGTTCAACTTGTCTTGCATTGCAATAACCCAGTCTGAATCCCTTAAGGCTTCTTCTACCCTGTATGGTTCTAGAAAAGACACAAAATAATAGTATTCACAAAAATTTGCAACTCGAGATCTAGTAGTTACTCCCTTAGCAATATCTCCAATGATATTGTTGAGAGGATGGTCTCTTTGCATGCCCTGATGTACTCTTGGGTGTGGAAATTGTGTAGTTGCTTGTTATTCATTATCTTCATGTGCATTGTCTCCCCCTAGATCATTGCTTCCATGATTATCTTGATCTTCTTGATCTTCCTCATCTTGATCTTGTGCAAGAGCTCCCCCTTGATCATTGCCTCCGTGTTGAAGTTCATCTTGCGCATTTGAGTCTAATGTTCGCTCTTGTGGTAAGATATCACCAAGTGCCATTTTCTTCAGCGCTTCATATGGAGCTTCCTCTTTATCTAGCATACACTTTTCGACTTGCTCCACTTGTGAGCCGTTAGATTCATCGAACACTACGTCACGTGCTACTTCAACATGGCAGGACACCTTGTTGAAGACATGATAGGCGTAGGCATTTGATTCATAAATGAGCAAGAACCCTTCATCGGACTTCAAAGCGAACTTCGAGGCCCTTGGTTTCTTGTTCAAAATAAAACATTTACAACCAAAGACTTTGAAATAAGAAACATTAGGCTAAGAAGCTCATATGGGGTTTAGTTCAGTAGTCGATGAAGGTACAACCGATTTGTAGCATGGCAAGTGGTGTTTACCGCTTCTGCCCAAAATCGATCTGATGTCTTATATACATCCAACATAGTTCTTGCCATTTCGATCAATGTTCTGTTCTTTTTTTCGGCCACTCCGTTTTGTTGAGGGGAGTAGGGTGCCGAGAACTCATGATTTATCCCTTCTTCATCGAGATACTCTTTAACTTGGGTGTTCTTGAATTCTGTCCCGTTGTCACTTCTGATATTCTTTATGGTTGATGAGAATTCGTTCTGAGCTCTTTTCAAGAACTTCTTGAGGATTCCCAGAGTTTCTGATTTATCATACAAGAAAAATACCCAGGTAAATCTTGAAATATCATCAACAATTACTAAACCGTATTTGTTACCGCCGATGCCGATGTACGCAATTGGAGCAAAGAGATTCATGTGGAGAAGTTCCAGCGGTCTTGTGGTAGTCATCACATTGGTTGTGGTGCTCCGACTTGTTTTCCTGCTTGACAGGCGCTGCACAACCTGTCTTTTTTCAAAAACCACATCCTTAAGACCACAGATGTGACCACCTTTTAGAAGTTTCTGCAGATTTCTCATCCCAACATGGGCTAGCCGTCTATGCCACAGCCATACCATGTTGGTCTTAGCAACCAAGCAAGTGTTGAGTTTGACTTTATCTTTGTTGAAGTCAATAAGATAAAGCTTTCCCTTCAACATTCCCTTGAATGCAATCGAGCCATCGCTTCTTCTAAAAACGGTCACACCCTCATTAGTGAATAAACAGTTGTAACCTTTGTCACATAGTTAAGATATTGACAAAAGATTATAATCTAGAGAGTCTACATGTAAAACATTAGATAAGGTGTGTTGAGAGGATATTTCAATGTTACCACTACCAAGGACCTTTCCTTGGCTGTTGTCTCCAAAATTTATGCCTTCACATGGATCCTTGTTGTACTCATACTACACAAACATACCTCTCTCTCCGGTCATGTGATTTGTGCATCCACTATCTAGCACCCATTTAGATCCACCAGAGGAGTAAGCCTGCAAAATGGATTATTTCTTGGTTTTAGGTACCCAAGTTTGCTTGGGTCCTCTCAGGTTAGTCACAAGAGTCTTGGGCACCCACACACAAGTTTTCAAGTTCTTGTGGCGTGGCCCCGTATATTTAGCAATGACTTTTCCATATTTGTTTTTCATGAGAACATAGGAAGCATCAAATGTACGAAACAATATTTGTAAATCAGATTCATGGGATTTTTCCTTAACAAAAGTGATTCTATTCTTAGCATGATTAGGAGTAGACATGTGTTTGTTCCTGTCAAAACCTAGACCATCTTTGACATTAGGAGGTCTAGTGACCATATATGCACTGCGTGCATATTTGATCTTCTCCTTATCAAAGTTGTCGCTTGTGGAAGGACGCATAATATGAGAAGTTGAAGTATTGGAAATAACATTCTTCTTACTAGAGCAAGTGCAGGTTCCGATTGTTGTCGAACTCATATCTTTGGAGGAAGAGCTCTTGGAGGAAGAGGAGTCACTTTGCTTGAGCGACTCAACTTGCACCTCAAGGATCTTGTTAACTTTGGACAAGTTAGCAAGTTATTCCTTGATTGCAATATGCGAGTTCTCTAGCTTTGAGTAAGTTTCCTTACTCAAGGCTAGCTCAAACTCAAGTGACTCATTCTTCTCTCTTTCCAGCTCAAGAAGCTTTTCAACTTCTTGATATCTCTTCCTTTCATGGATGAGCATATCTTCTTGTCGGTTAACAAGTTCCTCCTTTTCCAAGATTTCATTCGACAATATTTCCATTTTCTTTAAAGCAATTTTACCTAATCCTCTAAACATTTCTTCATTATCACTAGAGCTATCAAAGTCATCAATAGAGGAATTTAGCTTAGGAGGAGTAAGTCGAACCTTTTTCTTGCCTTCCTTAGCCATAAGGCAAGTGTGGTTGTTCATATCCCGTCCTCCCATGTTTGGGAAGAGTGTGGCTCTCATAGTGGGTTTCTTGACTATGATAGTGGCCATCTCTTCTTCTTCATCAGAGGAGGACTCGTCGTTTGAGTCCCACTCCTTGCCAATGTGAGCTTGATGGGATTGTCTTCTTTTTCTGAATTTTTTCTTTTCTTGAGGTCTTGTTTCCTTCTTCTTTTTGTTTTCTTCAAAAGGGTAGTCCACCATGAAGTGACCATACTCTCCGCAGTTGTAGCAAGTGCGTCGAGCCTTGGATTTCCCTTTATCCTTGCTTTTGCCTTCATTTGAAATGTTTTCGTGTCTTTTTCTCATCATGCGCTTGAACTTCTTGATAAAGAGTACCATTTCTTCATCATCAAGATCGGTGATCTTGTCGCTTGTATCTCCGGTGTCTTGGTCTTCACGAGTTTCTTTGAGTTTGGGTCTGCACGTTGCTTTGAGAGCAACTTCTTTACTTTCTCCATCATTTCATGATTTATGATCTTCCCCAATAACTCATCAGGAGTCATTTTATTAAATCCGGGGCTTTCTCTAATCATTGAGCAAAATGTGACATTTCTTGGCATGAAGGCTCTAATCATTCTTTTGACCACCTCGTGATCCGTCCATTTCTTACTTCCATAGGAACAAATTTTGTTGATGAGTGCCTTCATCCGGTTGTACATGTCTTGAGGTGGTTTGCCTTCTTCAATAGCAAATCTCCCCAACTCTCCTTCAAGCATATCAATTTTAGCTTCACGAACCGACCTATTTCCTTCGTGAGCTGTCTTAAGTGTATCCCAGATTTATGCTTAGTGATGATGTGATCACCGCGACGGCTTGTGCGTTTCTGTGAATCTCTTGTTCTAGAGTGAGCTCCTCATCCGTGTCTAGGATATCTATGCCTGTGCAAACAATGTGCCACAGACTAGGATTCAGAGATATTAGATGCATTTTCATGTTGTACTTCCACATGGTGTAGTCACTTCCGTCAAACTGTGGAGGCTTTCCCATAGGAATAGAGATATAGTGATTGTTTGAATTGAGACGGTTGTATTTGTAAGGATATCGGGAGTAGTCGTGATGACCACTCATATTAATGACACACGATCAGTAGGCCCTTAATACTAGTAACGACACTGTTAGGTCCCGTTACCACACTATTAAGGGTAATTAATATAATTAATTACATATTAAACATTAGTAACTGCCGGGGCCACATGTCGGGCCAGGCTAACGGTGTAACGACCAGTCCTTGAATTATAAAAGGACTGGTCGACAATACACAAGGGGACTCTTACGCTCTCTAACACATACACAGTCTTTGGGCTGAAGCTCTTAGACGCTCAATACAACAGCTACACACCCCGTGGAGTAGGGTATTATGCTCAAGCGGCCCGAACCACGTAAATCCTTGTGTCCATTCGCCATACTCTGTGGAATCTCTACGCACCTAATATCGAACAACAAACTCCGTGAGCTACCAACGGCGGTATCGGGAGAATTGCCAGAAAAACACTCCGACAGTTGGCGCGCCAGGAAGGGGGCCCAAGATTTCAATAATGGTGAACTCAGCTGTTGGATCGTCCAACGGCAACCCCGCTGCGCAACCTGCTGGAGGCAATCCCTCCAACATGCAACAACCAGCAGGTGTCGCGGCTCCAGCAGAAGTCATTCCTCCGCCGCCACCGTCTGCACCAGCAAATCAAGCTGGACAACGGGACGGAGCATCTGCGTCGGTCACAACATCGGCGAATAAAAACAATCCCAAACACGCGCTCCATGTAGCACGTGCTCTCCTCCAATGCTCACCACCTCCGGGTGCATCCCAGGGTGCAATGGAGCAGTGGAGGGCTGATGTGGAACATTTGGTTGCAGCAGCAGCCGATCGCATCAGCAACCAAGGTCCTCCCCCCTCGGGACGGGCCCCATCGCAGCATCGGACTTTGTCGGGCAGACTTGGTCCGCATGCTTCCCAAAATAGGAGGCGTGCTGCGTCTCAACATGTGATGTCACTGCCTGCCGGGGTGCGACACACCCATACAATAACCAGGCTTTCAACTCATGACCTCCGGGTGGAGCTTGATCGCCATTACCCTCAGCAAGACGGCCGTGTCCATATCGAGCGTGCTCGCGAAAGGCGAGAGGCTCAAGACAGTCCTGCTCTTGAGGGAGTAGGAGGAGGCTATTCTGCCCTGGCCATGCACCTACGCATGGTCAGATGGCCACAAAAGTTCTGCCTCACCTACCGGAGAAATTTGACGGGACTGTCAATCCCGCTGAGTTTCTCCAGATTTACTCCACTGCAATCCTCGCGACCGGAGGTAACGATGTCGTAATGGCCAACTACTTCCCCGTGGCTTTATCTGGGATCGCCAGGTCCTAGTTCATGAGCCTTCCGCCCACCTCCGTCAATAGTTGGGCGGAATTGTGCCAATAGTTCACCGCCAATTTTGGGAGTTCATACACCCAACCAGGCACGGAACTAGACCTTTTTGCTGTCACGCAGAAGGGGGGAGAATCCCTGCATTCCTTCATCTAGAGGTTCTCCCAGGTACGAAACACTATTCCTTCTATCTCCAGTGCCTCTGTTATTGTGGCATTTAGACATGGCGTACGAGATAAGAAGATGTTGGAGAAGCTTTCGATCAAGGAGATCACTAGCGTCACGAAGCTCTTCAGCTTGGCAGACAAGTGTGCCAAAGCTGCGGAGGGCCGTGAAATGCACTCCAAACCACCTTCGAAGGATAATTAAAAAATCCTCCAAGGGCGAAGCCATTACCTCCAGGAGTGGCAAAAAGAAGAAAAAGTCCAACAGCAAGAAAAAGCCGTCGGCTGGCACACCTACTGCTGCAGCTGCCGCAGCTCCGGGTGGCCGGGTGCCATGCACCGAGAAACGACCTCAACCATCATCAGAAGATGGCGGCAACTCCAAAGTGTGGTGTCCTTTTCATAAGTCAAACAACCACAATTTGGAAGACTGTCGAGTGGTCCAGAACCTTGCTGAGCGTTACAACAAGCGCCAGGAAGAAGTTCCTTTCCAGTAAAGGGAAGGAAAACAGAAAGTCGACGAAGCTCCGGCTGAAGAGGAGTTAGGCTTTTAGGACCCTAAAAAGGTCTTGAAGGTTGTTTACACCTCCTTTGATGACGACTCCGATGTCTCCGACAATGAACGTCGGAAAACCATGAACACCATTTTTGGTGGTTCGTGGGACATCACCTCCCGCCGTGTCCTCAAGACCATGCGGCAGGACATGGCTTCAGTGACTCCCACCGCTAGAGCGGAACCGCACCGGAAGTGGATGGATACTTCCATCACTTTCGACGCGTCAGACTGCCCTCGGAATATGATCGGAGCTGGTCAACCCCCATTGATGGTATCTCCGACCATCAATAACATCCAACTCCACCACATAATGGTAGACGGAGGTTCGGGGCTGAACCTCATAAGCTTCAAAGCTTTCGTCATCTTCATCTCTGACCTTCGGACCTTCGCCCCTCCCGACCTTTCTTCGGAGTAGGTCTGGGGGCCATAACCCCACTTGGTGCCATTACTCTCCCCGTAACCTTTGGGACTCGGGAGAACTATCGTACTGAGAAGTTGGTCTTTGACGTTGCTCAGATCAACTTACCCTTCAACGCCATTCTAGGAAGGCTAGCCGTATACAAGTTCATGGCTGCTGCTCATTATGGCTACTTGGTGTTGAAGATGCCAACACCAGCTGGTGTTCTCCGGATCCGTGGAGATCGCACCGCCGGAGTGACAGCTCTGGAAGAACTTCACGCACTTTCCACAGTGCAAGAAGAAGAATCTGGAAGGGAGCAAGCTTCGAAACCATCGAGCATTCGTCATCAAGGCTCAACCTCCGCACCTCGTGTGCAACTAAGAGGCGACATCGACATCCCCATCAAAGTCGTCCAAATCGGTTCCTACGCCGCTCAGACCACCCGTATATCGGGAGGTCTGAATGACAAATAGGAACTCGCGCTCATCACTTTCCTCCGGGCTAATGTCGACGTGTTTGCTTGGCAACTGTGACAAATGCCTGGGATCCCTAGGGAAGTGATCGAGCATAATCTGAAGATCTACCCTGACGCTCGGCCTGCACATCAGAAGCCTCGGAAGCAATCAGTAGAGCGGCAGAACTTCATACGACAAGAAGTGAAGAAGTTGCTCGAAGCTGGATTCATCTGAGAAGTCTTCCACCCAAAATGGCTGGCAAACCCAGTCGTTGTACCCAAGGCCGACGGGAAGCTTCGGATGTGTATCGACTACACAACACTGAATAAGGCATGTCCAAAATATCCATTCCCACTACCTAGAATAGATCAGATAGTGGATTTCACCTCCAAGTGTGAATTACTGTGTTTCCTAGATGCATATTCTGGGTACCATCAAATCAGAATGTCTAGGGAAGATGAAGAGCATACTTCTTTCATCACAGTAGATGGATTGTATTGTTATACTGCCATGCCATTTGGTCTCAAGAATGCGGCCTCAACATTTGTACGTTCTATGTACAAAACCTTTGGAGAGCTCATCAGAGACGTAGTGGAAGTGTATGTTGATGACATCGCCGTCAAGATTAAGGACAAGGAGTCACTTCTTGACACCTTGCAAGCAGTCTTCGACAAGTTGCGAGTCACTCGCACGAAGCTGAACCCGGACAAATATGTCTTCGGGGTTAGCTCTGGAAAGCTTCTTGGTTTCCTGATAAACCACCGAGGCATAGAAGCAAATCCGTCAAAGATTAAAGCCATTGAAGATATGCGGCCACCAACCCGCATCAAGGACATCTAGAAGCTGACTGGTTGTCTAGCCGCCCTCAGCCAGTTCATCTCAAGACTGGCGGAACGGGCACTACCCTTTTTCAAGCTATTGAGGAAGTCCGAACCATTCCAATGGTCTGAAGAAGCAAAAAAGGCGTTTCAGGAGCTTAAGCAGCTCCTCACCACTCTACCAACCTTGGTAGCTCCGAACGCTGGTGAGCCTCTACTGCTTTACATATCGGCAATTGACGAAGTTGTCAGCATGGTCCTTGTTGCGGAGAGACCAGAACCGTTACAAGCTCAGGAATCCAGACCCCTTCGGGAGAGTCAAGAGGTTCCTGAAGGCGAGTCTGGGTCCCAACCCCCAGACTTGAGTCAACAAGGATTTACTCTTGTTGAGCAAGAAGAGTCGGACCCCCCAGGGAGGGTCCAGGTCACTCTTGAAGAAGCTCCAGGTTCCTCCAACAAGGACCCGACGATCCCCGAAGAAGGTCCGGACCCCTCCGGGAGGGTCCGGGTCGATGAGGAGGAAGCTCTGGGCCCCTCAGGGAGGGTCTGGACAGTCCAACACCCAGTGTACTTCATCAGTTAAGTACTCCACGACACCAAAACTTGGTACCTGGAAGTACATAAACTGCTATACGCAGTTCTTATTGCTTCCAGAAAGCTCTGACACTATTTCCAAGCTCACAAGATCTTAGTGGTGACTTCATATCCACTGCGAGAAATTTTGCATAATCCCAACTCCACTGGGAACATTGCAAAGTGGCCAGCGGAATTGACCGAGTTTGACCTTGAATTCGTCCCAAGACAAGCAATCAAAAGTCAAGCATTGGCGGACTTTGTGGCAGAATGGACCCCCTCTCCATCAAACCCTGGGGGACCTAGTGAGCAGAAGCCGGAACTCAAGGCTCCGGTCTTCACCGAGCCTCACTGGACTCTCTACTTCGATAGCTCCATGAAGAAGCAGGGGTCCAGAGCTAGAGTCCTTCTCCTCGCTCCGACCGGGGAGAAGGTTAAATACATGGTTCACCTTGACTATAAGGCGACCAACAACATGGCGGAATATGAAGAACTCATTTACGAACTAATGGTGGCACTATCATATGGTGTCAAGCAGCTGTTGGTCAAGGGAGATTCACAACTCATCATTAAACAGGTGAAGGGTGAATGCTCCTGCAACCATCCCCAACTAGCTGCCTATCTCCTTGAAGTCCAAAAGCTTCAGAAGGACTTCGAAGTCCTGGACATCCACCATGTACAGCGTCTCCATAACGCTGAAGCTGATGAACTCTCGACGAAAGCGTCAACTGGAGCTCCGACTCCCGACATAACATTCGTTCGGAGGTTGTCTAAACCGACAGCTCATCCTGTCGAACTGAGCGAAGGGGGTGAGACCAGCACCTCAAAGCTGGCAGCCCCGATGGCCCTGTTACCATGGCAGGCATCAAGGGTCGTAGGTGCTGCCGGAAGCTCTGAGCAACCAAGCACGCAAGACTCAATTGCTCAAGCTAGCTCTGATGCATGGATCTCGGAGATCCGGAGCTACTTGAAAGACAACTTCCTTCCTGAAGATAATGTATCCGCTGACCGGATAGTCAGATTGGCTAAAAGATACACGCTGGTAGAAGGGGATCTCTACCGGCGCGATGCTAACGGCGTCCTAATGCGGTGCATTACAAGGGAAGAAGTCTGCGAGCTCCTCGCAGAAATCCATGGAGGCGAGTGTGGGAACCATGTGTCTTCCTGCACGCTGGTCGGTAAAGCCTTTCGGCATGGCTTTTACTGGCCTACAGCGCTCTAGGATGCAACTGAGCTGGTGAAGAAATGTGAAGCATTCCAATTTCATGCAAAACAAGTTCACACACTGGCCCAGTCTCTACAAATGATACCTCCTACATGGCCTTTTGCTGTGTGGGGGATGGATATCTTGGGACCTTTCCCAAGAGCCATCGAAGTTTACAAGTTCCTGTACGTCGCCATTGACAAATTCACCAAATGGCCAAAAGCAACTCCAGTTGTGACAATAAACAAGCAATCAGCCATAAACTTCTTACAGTCCATCGTATGCAGATTTGGAGTCGCAAAAAAAATCATAACCGATAATGGGACCCAATTCACAAGCTCTGCATTCCAAGGATTTTGCGAAGATCTCAGCATTCAAGTCAGCTATGCTTCCGTAGCTCACCCGACAAGCAATGGCCAAGCCGAGAGAGCAAATGCAGAAATCCTAAAAGGACTCAAGACGCGCACATATGAGCGTCTGAAAAAACATGGAGCCAACTGGATCGAAGAGCTTCTGCCCACTCTATGGGCCAACATGACAACTCCAAACTGGTCAACTGGAGAGACACCCTTCTTCTTGCTGTATAGAGCTGAAGCAGTCCTTCCTCTAGAAATCACCTTGGGGTCGCTCCGGGTCCGGACCATCGATGATGCCGCGCAAGAATAGCTCCGGCATGAAGACCTTGACCTCCTTGAAGAGGGAAGGTGCCGAACAGCTGTTCAGAATGCCCGATACCGCCAAGCTCTCCGGCGCTATCACCAAAGGCATGTTCACAGCCAACAGCTCGAGGAAGGCGATCTGGTGCTACAGAGAATACAATCTAGAGAAGGGTTAAACAAACTATCCCCCAGCTAGGAAGGACCCTTCTGAGTGATTAAAGTAACCCGTCCTGGACGCGTTCACTTGGCAACCGAGGATGGGACACCTCTCCCTAATCCTTAGAACATTGAGCACCTCCGTAAGTTCTACGCTTAATATCACGGAGGTGAGTGTGTAATTACACGTGATGTATGTTATAGAGTCATTGTACAGAGTCGGGTAGCTCCTCCGGGAGAACAGCCGGACCTTCTCTGGAAGTTCCGCAAAGTTCATGCAACACTTGTCACAGTCTCAGAACTAAAAGTGTAGCTGGCTACCTTGGGTCAAACAAGAAACAAAACACACTTAGCCTGGTTCCGTACCCTAAGGGTGTACTTGTTTCCCCTGTAACCCGGACCTATAATGAAAGACATCTTTGTGTGAAAACAGACTCCATGTGCATTTACTTTGTACAAGCTCATTATTTTTTTATTTTTCTCTTTCTTGTCCATAACAAAGTTGTGCGATTCTCAAGAATTTTTTAGATCGACTAATTCATGTACAACTTGAGTTGCATTGTTAATTCCTTCGGGTTTTCATGTTGTTTAATGGCTCACTCGCCTGAATGCCGCCAGCCAATCTTGGTCCGGAGTGTGCTATCGACTTAGCCTGGTCCTGCACCCTAAGTACGCCACTCTACCTACACCCCAGCAGGCCGAAGTAAGGTGGGTCCTAAAAACAATTGGACCTAGAGAGAACAACTCAGTGCACTTGATTGTATGAAGAATTGTGCTCGACCCAAAAAATTCTTACGAGAATAGTAAGTCGCAACTGAGTTATAGATAAGAAACAAATTTTACTATTTTTCTTGAATTCAGTGGGCAGGAAAAATAAAGATATCATGATGATGGTGAATTCAGCCGGAGCTATTACAGCTCCGACATCCCCTAGATGGCTTGTAGTCGATGTTTTAAACATTGATAGCAAGCATCGCTGGAGCTGCTCAGCTCCGGTAATGCCATGGGGCTTGCCGTCAAATTGAACAAAAGATGGTGGGAAGACTCCAGAGGATTAACTGTTGATGCTCTACGCGTTGAAAGGAGACCACTGCTAGAGGTACCAAGCTCCGATGATGGTCAAGGCCGGATCCCTTAAGCTCCGACAACCTCAGAGAGCGCTCACTACCGAAGACTTCAAAACTACGCTCTACAAGTCTGAAGCACGCAAGTCTTCAACAACTATTACATCCTCTTGGTACATGTTCAGAATCAAATTGTGTACATCTACCAGGGGGCCATGTGGGACAAAAGTGTTGAAGACAAAAAAATGAAATTCATAAAAAACTTGGATTTCATTCATCTGGAGACAAGAGATTACAAAATTGGAGAAAAATAAGAGAGAATACAAGCGGGAGCTAAAAAGAGATGGTCCTAGACCCTATGGAAGAATGAGGCGACCTTCTGGGAAACCTTAGAAACGCTGTCCTGGGCAACTTCTCCCTCTCCGTCAATGGGACCTTTGAGCACCGGGTCCAGGGGGAATTGTAGGTCCCGGCTTGTGTAGCACGACAGAACAAATTCTGCGATGCTCTTGGCCAGGGATTGTCCCTCGGTTTCCAGCTGGTCCGCAATGACATCACCCATCTTGGTGAGCTTGTTTCCTGCCGAACTCAGTGCCTGCAACGCCTGGTCCAGCTCCCGATTTGGATCATCCGGATGCACGGGACTAAAACCCATTGGCGTCAGTGCGTCGTTGGCTTTGCCCAGAAATTCCCAAACTTATTGGGACTCTGATCCTGCCACTTCGCATCTCCTCCAAGGATCTTCTGGCCGCCGCAAGCTCTGAGTTCTCCCGAGCAAGACGCTCCACCTCTTCGGCGTTTTGCTGAATCTTTTCAGCAACCTACCTTTCTAGTTTACTGGGCTCTTCCTCCCAGAGGTGAATCTTGTTTCAGCGGTTAACCAAGTCCTTCTCTCGGCGCCACACCTTCTTCTCCCTGGTAGCAATGTCAGTTTCCCTCTTGTGGAGTTCCTATCCTTGCTGCCAGGCCTTCTTCTCCTCTTTCTCGCAGTGCTTGTCCAATTTTTTGGTGCGCTCCTCGAGACTCTTGTCACCCAGAGTTAGCCTCTGAGTAAGCTCTTCTTCCCTCTTCACGACGTCGTCCCGCAGCTCCAGGAGTTTTTGCTCTTCATCCTCGAGCTTTCTCTCCCGCTCCTCAAGAGCCTCCCAACGCTTGACGAGACTGGCGTGCATGACGTCGAGCCTCTCTTGGTGATCATCTGTTGTGCTATTAGCAGCTTTGGCCTGTTCGTAAATGGCCCGGGACTGGTTGTCAAGGGATCGCGTCATGCTTTCCCTCTCATCCAGCAGCTTACCCAAGTACTCCAGGCAGATCTTCTCCTTCCTCACCCACTCCTTGTCGTTAGCCAGCCTCCACTACGCCAGCTTGGTCTGGAATTGGAGCCGGTTGTGCCACCTCCTAAGAGTTTGACGCTCCTCCTCGAGAGCCTTGCTGTCATTGTAAAAAGCCTGCTGAACCTGGCGAAGACTGGAGCAGGCGTTGTCAATAGACAACGACAGAGGGATCAGGTCTGGACCTGCCGGGGTCATCTCCACCGGTTCCAGCGGGTTCTCTGTGAAAAAAATTTGGTCCCACTCTACAAGAGCGGTTCCCTGAGCTTCCGCGGCACTAGGGCCGCCCTCAAGAATAGCCTCGACCACCGTCGAGGAAGGTCCTGCTACAGGAGTTTCAACCTCCGGAGTTGGCTCCGAAGGTCCCGCCGCTAGGTCGTCAACAACTGGTCCCTCAAGCGAGGGGCCAACAACTTCATCTCGACACCCTGGTTCAGGCGCGGGCACCTCCGGGACCACCACCTCTGAGGCAGGCACTGAAGGTTCAGTCGGAGCTGAAGCTGTTTCCAGCTCCGACGCTGGTGCCTCCTCCACCACCGGCCATGGTGCTGACGCCTCGACCATCATGGGCTCGGGCGTCGGCACCTCTGCAGCGATTGGCTCAGGCGCCGAAACTTCTGCAGCAACCGGCTCTACTGCCGGAACTTCCTCGATAACCGGCTCAGACGTCGGAGCTTCATCAACCACCGGCTCTACCGTCGGGGCATCATCAAACACCGGCTCCACTGCCGCGGCTCCAACAACTTCTGGTTCAAGGACCGGAATCGCAGATGTCTCCGGTTTTGCGGCCGGAGCGACCACCCTTTCAGCGTCCAAACCCGGAGCTTCAACCTCAAGGGCAGGTGCCGCTGGTGCGTCTTCATTCCCATGGTTCGGCGCTACCACGGGAGCTTCTGGGGATGAGTCAAGGTCCAAGACTATGACAGCCGGCGCCAGAGCTGTCGCAGCCTCAGCCACTCCTTGGTGCGGCGCTGGGATTGGAGCCGGAGCCTCCGCCTGCACAGCTTCAGATGTTGTGGCAGGAACAGGAGCTTCAGCTCCTCTCTTGGGTACCCTGTGGATGGAGGACGAAGACACTTAAAATGCAGTTACAACACAAAACAACCAATTGAGGTAAAAAACAAAAATTACCTCGGAAGGCTTCCGCACCAATTAGCACGGAACCTCTTCTCCAGACGCTCAGGACTGGACCCTAGCGCCACTCGCATGTCTGCTCCGGAAGGTTCTGTGGAGCTTGCTGCAACCGTCGGCACTGCTTTGGTCGAGGTCCCCCTCGATCGGGAAGAACTTCCGGACCCAGAGCCTTCAGCTAGCCTGGTACTGTAGCCACCCTGCCAGAACTAGCACCCAGGGGAGGTGCTGATGCTGGAATGGCTGTCGCCGTTGAAGACCCCCCCCCTCTGGGGAGAAGGAGCTGTTGTGGAAGGAGCAGGCTTGACAGACCTCCCATCAGAATGCTTTAGCTTTCTTTTCCGGCTCGAGGGCTCGGCCAACTCTTTTCCCTTGCCCGCGACTTCAACTCTGTGTTTCGGGATGGAAGGGGGACCACCCTCGGAAGCTCCGGACATCATCAACCCGGCGATCGAACGCCTCTCAATGACACCGAGGTCATCAAGCACCGGCATCTTCCGCCAAAGCTCCCTGCTGAACTCTGCCTCCATGTTCAGAGGAAGGAAAGCCGCTGGCGGAGACAAGTAGTCGCCCTCGACGTTGATGTCGTGCTAGAACTTCTTGAGGTGAAGCTCCAAGGTTGCTCCTTCCAGGTTGGACTTCAAACCGGTTTCAATCCGGTCATCGTCCATCACACTGTTGAGGGCCCAAGCAAGCTTGTCCCTCTTCTTCAGCGGAGCCCACCTATTGGCCAGGAAGTTGCAAAATACCACCTGATGAGTCATCCATCCTTCCACGCATTGGCGGAATCTGGTCAGAGCAAGGTTGAAGGCGTCCGACAACACCAGAACTTCACTCCAAGCTTCAGTGTCGACGCTGGGGAGGCCTACGGGCAACTCCAGCGTCTCATGCTCCTCGGCCCTGATGATGATCCAATCCTTCCTGCAGTTGTCCCACTTGCCAGAAGGGAACGACCGCAAGTACTTGTACGGGCACTTCTTACGCTTCACAAAGTAATAGAAGCCAAGGTACTCGTCACTCTTGCCGGTGGTGTGGATGGTGAAGAAGGTGCGGAAGAGCTAGACGCAGGGAGGAATACCCACCCACATCTCGCAGAAGTGGACAAAGATCGACACCAAAAGAATGGAGTGGGGGCCAAGGTGGTACAGCTGCAGACCATAGAAGTCCAGCAGCATCAAGAGAAAAGAAGAAAAGGGTGGGATCAGTCCCACCATGGTGTACGCGGAGAAGTACACCATGTCGCCAGCATTCTCCTTCTCGAATGGAAGCTTGCCGGCGCGGACCTGGTGGTTGAAGAAGTCACTGGACCACCCCATGAGGGCCCGGACCTTCTTCAAGTTGCTGTCGGTCTTAAGTCGGCTCTCGCGGAGACCCAACTCCATCGCAGCACAAGCGGGGCTAGGGACAAAAAGCAAGCGAAAGTTTGGAGGATTTGAGCTCAAGATCGAATGAAGGAATAAAGAACCCCCAAACGGTGCATGCTTTCCTTCTTAAGTAAGCCCCTGCTGTGGGGACCGGAGTCCACACATCCGAGGATCTCATTGGGTGGTGTTGTGCGATGCGGCACCTAACAGCACACACGAAAAGGATACCAAAATATATAAACTTTTCATTTCATAATAAGAAGAGTTTACAAAAGAGTGTACCACAGGGGTACACACGCAGTGGAAAAATACATACTCATAATCTCACCTAACTAAGCAGGAGAGAAGGCGTCCATGCCCTAGGATGGTTCTCACTAGCAACATGAAGAACATTCAGCAGCGGCGTGGTTCACATGAGATTTATCTCGACACCTCAAGTCTCATGTACAACCTGAACAGCAGAAATAAAACTAATACCTGCAAAAATCGTTAAAGCGCAAACGTGAGCATAAGGCTCAGCAAGACTAACCTGTCTCACGGGACATATGCAGGGGAAAATCTAAACATAGGTAGGGAATAGCATAAGCAGACTCGCCTATAAGTGGATCCTTAGAGTCATGTTTTAAGTAGAAAATTACATTCTTCAGGCACGACACATCATAGACTCCACAATCAAACAAGAAATGATTTGCCAATGATATGACATGCCCAAAGCACATAATTCTATTACAGATAAAGTATGGGGAAACTGTAAACTTTTAATTGTACTATGTCTAAGCCAAACAAGGTTGTTCAAGAAATTTGTAAACCAATATATCATATTCGTCTGACTTCTTTAGTATTTACTACGTCACAACTCAGTGAACAAGTGGTACTCTATTACCGCGAGGGATGGTGATTGCAATCAGGACACACCCAAAATACACGAAACATACGACCACTCGGAAGTACCTTTCACTGTACTCCTCTACCACATCGTATGTGGCCACATTTCACCCGTCATCCCGATGTCGAACCAGTTCTACCGTCCCAAAAGTAAGGTCCCTAACCGAGCACGTCAAAGTTGCTCCTTAGAGGTTCCACCTTACGATCATCTTCCCCCGAAGGACGGTAGTATAAGTTTTGGCACGAGGGTGCCCGAGCTACATCAGTTTAATGGACCCCATTAATCCATTATGTAACCGGTACTGTTCAAACTTGCTCAACAGGGCCGCACACGAGACGGTCCTTAACCGACACAGACGGGGCTACAGACCAACCTCCACATTTGCC
This sequence comes from Tuctoria greenei, assembly GCA_036927565.1. Taxonomy (NCBI): domain Eukaryota; kingdom Viridiplantae; phylum Streptophyta; class Magnoliopsida; order Poales; family Poaceae; genus Tuctoria; species Tuctoria greenei. The sequence continues at coordinate 126,967,680 of JAYESD010000006.1, forward strand.
TTACCCTTACCGGCCAGGCCCAAATGTGGTCGCAAGCATTGTCCCCCTCATCCGGGATCAGGCAACCTTGTGCGTCCTGTCCTACAGGAACATCCCCATCCACATCTCCAATTATTAAGAGTGAACATTTTGGTAACATCTCGCGAGTAGATTCCCCTACTTGACTTCTCTCGCAAATAGAATAAACTATTTGACTTGTGGTCAATAAAATGTGACCCTCTCGCGAGTAGATTCCAACTACTCGACTTCTACTGGATTTACTATACATTAGCAAAGCAGTTACTACAGGTCAAAATGTAACCTGTTCCAACCAACCCCTGGGATTTGTGGTCATGCAAGTGGAGTATCAATCACCCTATACGTAATGCACATATGAAACTTAATACATAATGTGAGAAATACTGCAAAACTCTGTAATGCTTTTAAATGCAAACCGGGGCTTGCCTTGTTTGTGACTCTATAACAATGTCAGTTGTTAGCGCTTGGTTTTCCTTCGAAGAGTCCGCCATGGAACTTCAAGTTGGACACTCTGGCCTTCTCCTCCAAGCAAAACCTCTCGTTGATCACCTATCATCACATTCCTATCGACATGATATGCATATAAGTACATAATGTAATATATTTTGGATTAAACAAGTTAAACAACTCTAAGACTGGTGAGACTAACTAGAAGGAAGAGGTATGCCTCTGTTGTGTGGATAAACAAAGGATGGATTCAAGTGGTCATAGTAGTATCGAGATGTGAATTGAAAGGTGCAATGTAAGCACACATTGCAACTTGGCACTCAACACTCGACGCTATGCCATGCAAGGACGATAAAGTTGAATGGTGTGGAAGTGTTGGACTGGTAATGTAAGAATGACTAAGGAATCAAAGGAGGACATTGAAAGCTTAAGGCATGAGTGAATTGTGCAACAAGAGGTCATGACTCAGAAGGCGACCAATGAAGTTACACAAACCAAATATAGAGTAAACCTAATTAAGTGACTAGTGTGGTCCCAGGGTTCTGAATTAGGATGAATCGAAGTGAAACCCTAGCGACACTTGGGAAAAGAAGTGAGATCGGCATTGCTTGGACTCAAAGAATCATCACATGCACTGTTAACCTAACGTGAGTACCAAGACACATTCAAATGACTTTTAGGTAAAGTAGTTTCTACGGCAAGCTTCTCGAGCATCGTTCAAGTGCTTGGAAGATGACACTAATGTAGTGTCTTCTGCAAGATCGTCCAGGTGAGCTCGGTAAGCTCTCGGGACTTAAACATGATGCGAGACCTTGCTGTGAAGGCATGCTTTGCCATCTCGAGAAGATCATCTTAGAGACGTCTACATCAACCCGGACTCGTTAATGGGGTGAGCAAAACCCCGAACACCACCTTGTGAGTCTTAAGGCTAGTGATGTCGACTCGGTTGTTAATAAGCGACTCGATGAACCTTCCGTTGATGAAGTGGTACACCAAGTTAACCAATTCTGTGATCGGTTAGAAACATCATCGACATGAACCAGAAACACTTATCCAAGGTTCCCCTTGGTCTAGTTTTCCTTGTCGGTCGCAATGTTATCGCATTACTCAACCACAGGTCATCGGTGATCACCGACCCACCTAGTTTGACCTAGAAGGCATTTCATCAAGCATCTAGATTACACCTAGGACTCAATCACCCTCACGTCGAATAAAACCTAATTTGGCTTGACAACTATTGTACGACGAGTCGTGCTTGTGGTTCATCACCACACTCATCACAACACCCTTCATCTCGATGCTAGGGCACAATGACGGCTCGGAGCATCACGATGACGTCATGTGTTCAATGACGTCGACGCGGCTCATGGTGAAGCATCACGAGCATGCAAAGACAAGTTAATGCAATTCAAAAGACAAGAAGGTCAACTTGGGGACTCCTATAGGAATGATATCAACGCGGAAACTGGACGTACAACTTGACGACACATGAGTACCATCAGCAGTCACCACGAACGGACTTTGATGACGCCAAGCAAGACATTTCAGGGCAAGGCTCACCTTGTAGGCATTTCGCCGAATGTCTTGGGTGTGTTCTTGATTTTGTCACTTCATCACTATTCGAACGGTATCTTGGCACATGTCCTTGTTGATTGCCACATCATTCTAACCCTGCATCACAGACCAGTTCTAAACATCAACAAAGTTGGTTCTTTCCTCGTGAACATTTCATCGAACACCTTGGCTGCAACACTGATCCAATCAATCTTGCAAAATCAGAGCTAACCTTGGACCAGTTGTCGATGCTAGTGTGTCAACGACGTGTTCCTGCATATCCTCTATCCCACACATCACTCGCAACACCGTTTGGACTCTACACGTGATCAGAACGTCATGTCGACGCCATGTAAATGATTACGCCAAGTAAATGACACAAGGCAACACATCACAGCTTATGTGCGAACTTCCCAGGGAAGCATGGGCGGTGGGACACGCTGCTGGAGGCGACGGTTTGGAGCTGAGCAGAACCTGTGGCAGCGGCCGACGTTGAAGGGGGCGCACGGCAGGAGATGACCGGGGCGACCAGGAGACCATGCGCCAGAGTAGAGCGCTGGCAGGGCGCGGTGCGCGTGGGGGCGGTAAAGCGTCGTGCCGCAGGAGGCAGGCGGACGGCGAGGGAGGCGCGCAGACGGTGGGGAAGGCGGGCGGTAGGGGGGAGCTTGCGCGCGGACCAGGGTGCGCTACGACCAGAAAGATGGAGCGTGCGGCCGATGGCTGTGTGGGGCGCCGGAGGGAAGCAGAGCGGAGCAGCACGGCAGGGCGCATGGCCGGCGAGCAGGTGCGGGGCGCCAGCGAAGCGTGGCCAGCAGGGAGGCGGGCCTGCGGCGGGCGGCTTCTGTGGAGCGTGCGGCGACGGAGCAGCTCGGCCCGGTGGCCAGGAGAGCTGCACGGAAGGTGAGCCGACACGGTGGAAGAAGAGTATGCGGCGCTCAGAACCGTGAGCTGCGTTGTGCAAGAGGATTGCCAAAACTGAAGCGAGGCCTACGTTTCTGCCTTCGGGGTGAAGAGATAAGCAGAGAGGATGAGGATGAATTGTAGTCGGCTGGGCAAACAGCTGCGTGTAGTTTGCATGCAGGTGTGTGGCACCACGGCATGAGAAGAAGAGAGGCGGTTCCTTGTAGAAATGGCTGACTTGTGGGGCCCACAACACTCTCCTCCCTCATTTTCCTTTCCACTTTCAAATAGAGCTAGCAAACATGCTTCAAAAAAATATTCAACTCTGGCTCAATGACTAAATAAAATGTGAATAATTTTATGGTGCAATCAGATTTCAAAACTGAGCAAGTTGAATTTTGAACTCAAGTTTGAATTTGAATTCAAGCAGCGATACTTGATTCAATGAAATAAACTGTAGATTAGGTTCAAAAATCCCGAAACTTTGAAGTTAACCTTTTTTAACCATAAGGTACCTTAGAAAAAATTTGGAGTTGATTTGGAAAAGGTGAAGTACAAAGTTTAAGTTTGAAGTCGACTTTGATTAAACTCTTAGTACGTGTCCAATAAATGGAAAACGTGTTTCAAAAAATTTGAAACTTTACCGAGAGTCTAATTGGAATATTAGAAGGTCATGGAAAAATTTACAACCTTAGATTTGAATTTTTTTGATTGTCCCATTTTAGGGTTGGAAAAATTCCTTTTTCTTTCTCTCTATTTTGTTTTATTTTCTCCTTTAATTTTTCATTGAAAATGTGAATACTTGGAATTTAAGGATTTTTCACCTTAAGTTCCAATATACATTAGCAACCATGTTCTATATGTAAAATTTTAATAAGTTCCTATTTTTAGTAAACATTGGTTAACTCATATGGTTCATGTGAGTTTGGATTTCTGAGTCCACTTTCAAAATTTTGAATTTCACATTTTTGCATTTTTGTTCTTCCGAAAAGCGGGCTTTTACACCTGCAACGCTTGGATGGAAACCGCAGAGGAGCCGACGATACAAGTCAAAAACTTCACCCTGCCAATGACAAGGGGGCCCGGGGCCACTCGACGATCAAGTCGAGATCCTTACCCCAGGCGAACGGTTTTCATTATGAAAGGTGGGAAACCCGAAGGCGGCGGCCTGACAAGGCGCGCGGAACCGATATGATTTTCGTATCTGGAACCGGTGACCTTCAATTGCGTGAGATCCGCACGCTAAGATCTCACTTGCCGCATCCAGGATATGCCACGCGGCATTGGTTTAATTACGAACTACCACCAATGGCACATCCGAAGATCCTTGAAGACACAACACAAAAATTGAAGGATGGACCCACCTCCAGCAAAATGACTCCATCCAAAAGGTCTCTCCCAGAGGTGGGCCTAGGGGGCCACTGTCGGTACCCTGCATACCGTATACCCCTTGGGACTACAAAAAGAACAAAGGGACTTCACCTGTCTGAGTTGAAGACTTGTGAAGGCCCCACATGTCATATGGGACTGGACATGCCTCCCATCTATGGTTAGTCCCGGTACTACCACGTGTACACTGCAGCCGGACCTATATCCCTCACATGGGATAGCTCCGGGCTAAACACTTGTGCAGAACCCCCAGACCTAACCTCCGACAGAGGGAAGCTCCAGTATCGACACGTGTACATCTACACTAGACCTAACCGTCCCAGACGAATTGCTCTGAAGCTGCCACGTGTCCGAACCGCCGGACCTTCAACCTTGGCAATCAAGCTGGTGAACCCCCAACGGCTCGGACCTCCAAGGGGCAATCAAAGACTTCAAGACCTGATTAAGTGTCATTAGGGCCATATTAATGACACACGATCACTAGGACCTTAGTACTAGTAACAGCACTAGCAGGTCACGTTACCACGCTATTAAGGATAATTAATCTCATTAATTATGTATTAAACATTAGTAACCGCCGGGGCCACATGTTGGGCCAGGCTAACGGTGTAACGACCAGTCCTTGAACTATAAAAGGACTGGTCGATGATACACAAGGGGACTCTTACGCTCTCTGACACATACACAGTCTCTGGGTTGAAGCTCTTAGACGCTCAATACAACAGCTACACACCCCGTGGAGTAGGGTATTACGCTCAGGCGGCCCGAACCACGTAAATCCTTGTGTCCATTCGCCATACTCTTTGGAATCTCTACGCACCCAATACCGAACTACAAACTCCGTGAGCTACCAACGGTAGTATCGGGGGAATTGCCGGAAAAACACTACGACAAATTAGGTGGTAAAATTGATGGGGGCAAGGATGAGGATGAGGTGGGACCCACTTGTCATCCTAAGAGGGGTGCTGTTTTTGCTCTCCAAGTGACACCACATGCCATGCAAAGTCCAGGTAGCTGCATGCCCGTTTGAGGTCGCATCCAGCTGCCTCCAGCAAGGCCAATCCTCCTCCTTATCCCCCTCCACGTCCCTGACTCGACCTTTTCTTCCCCTGTTATGTTCCAACGCCATTTTTTTCTCTCCACCGATTTCCTCTCTGTTCAGCCGATTTGGAGCAAAGGTACTCGGTTTTTATTTCTTTTCTTTGTCTATTCTTCCTCACCAAGGTCGTGCGCACCTCGCTGACCATTTTCTTGCCCAGCCTAAGCCTTCCCGACGCCAATCGAAGTGAAACCGTGGATGCCGGAAAGACTCCCCTGTTTGCCGCCTCTCTGATCATCGTCGACCTGACAATACAGCCATCAAATTGCCTCGGCCCTTGAAGGAAAAAGGTGTGCAATTCATGTAGAACATGCTTGTAAAGTTTAAGCCTTTGCCATGCCTCCTAGTCCCCGTATTTTCCTTTCTTCCGATGAACTTTGGTTATGAGCCGAGATAGGTCGCGTGCGAAATTCCTTTTGTACCATTGATTATTTCTTGTGCACGTGTGCTATGTCATTATACACGACCAGACACGTCACCTCAAAGAAGATTCATCAAGTTTCAGCAAGAAATCAAGTCGGAATACCATTTTTCCCCAACCGCCGGTTTTCACCTCCTCGGTCCATCGTCGCCACCATCTTCCAAACCCTTTCTTTCCTTCTTATGACCAGATTCTTGTTCCTAATGCTTCCATGAAGCTTCCCGAGGTTTTCTCGACCATTTTAGCCCACCGTAGGGCTCGACTGACATGGCCGAAACCCTAACCGCCGCCGCCGCCGTTGCACAAGCTTTTCCGGCATCACCGGTGTGTGCTGACCCCACCAGCGTACTCAGCACCTCGAAATATGGCTAGGAGGCGAGTTTATGGAGGTACTGTGCCGTGGATCAATGGGCGGCCAGATGTCTGGTGAGGCGCCGCCGCGGCCGCACGCAAGCAACTGGAGGTTGAAGACGACCGCGGGGCCCACCGGTCAGTGAGTCTTCACCTCGCTCGGATCTGGTGTGGCAGCAGGATCGTTTGTGACTAGGCGGTTAACCCAGTAACCCTTCGTGTTGCCTCCCAGTGATTGGCCCATTTTAAATCGGTGGACCGGGCTTTATTCAAATGTTTCCAATGGGAATTTTATTCCAGAAATTGCTCCAACTTGGAAAATCCATATCTCCTATAATACTTGTCGAAAAATTCCTAAATAAATTTTGTTAGAACGAGGATGATCTGTGATTTCAAGGGGTGCACTTGGATCTGTATGAAAATCCATAAATTATCCTCAATAATTCCATGAATAAAAATGCCTTTGGAATTAATTACTTATGCTCTATTCATTCAAAAATTCTCAAATTCGTCCACATCATTCCAAATAATTCCATTGACATCCAGTAAAAGTTTCAGGTCCATTTGAGTTTAATTCGACAGCCAAATGTTGTTTCCAATATCTATGTACCTGAAAATTCCAAAATGTCCAGAAACATTTCAGAAAGTTGTCCAAACTTCTAAATTCAATATCTCACAGTAGAGTGCTTATAAAATTGTGAAGCCAATTTTTTTGAGTCGCCCTTGACTTCCTCTAAAGATAAAACCAACTGTTAGCCATGTTGAAGTCCCAGGTTGCCCATGAAAATTCTGGGAAGGGTTTTTGTAAATTGAATTTTATACAAAAGATACTTCCATGAACTTAGACCGAAATTGGACACAACCTCAGCCATAGATCCTAATATCTTCTGCATAATTTCCAGGCCCAGTGGACATCATTCAATATACTTAACTGTCTTGACTTTAAAGCTATATAATAATACCAATATTGATTCAATTGCATTTTTTCTTTGCATAACGAATAGTTGCCGAGCTAGAGGAGACCCCGGAGCCATTGGAAGTAATCAATCCGGAGACTAACTTTACCCCCGTCTCGAAGAAAGGCAAGCCCCGGTTGCATTTAACAACGTTTTAATTTTCATTTGTATCACACTTTATGGGTTAGGATGTATGTGCATTAAGTCTAGGATTTTCTTGGAGTTTTCCACATGCATGACCAGAGAACCCATGAGAGAAGGGTAGATGGTTAAGTCCTCGATGTGTCCATGCTATGATTATTGTTATAGTTGCTTTGGTAGAAGTCGACTAGTTGGAATCTACTCGCGAGTTCAGGAATTGGGTTCACACGGGATTGGTCGAGTTTGAGATTCACCATTTGGTTAAATATGAGACCGGACATGGAGTAGGAGCAGCAGGACATAGGGGCCTATGACATGTAGTTGTGCCTGTGTCGGTCAAGGGCCGATCCGTGTGCGGCCCTGTTGAGCAAGTTTGAATGTACTAAAGACATATTGGTTATATGGGACCCAGTAAATCGATTTAACTTGTCCACCTTAGTGTCGAGGCATACCCCACCGCCTTATAGGTGCGGGTTGAGAGCAGCAAGGTGTAAACCTGCCAGCGGGTACGTCGTACTTCATGTGGGGGCCTCCTGCTCGTAGCTGTGGGACCGGTTCGACGTGTAGGTAGCAGGTGAAATGTTGCCACATACAACATGAGTGGAGTGTGCCGTCGCAGCTTCGAGTGTGGGTGTATGTGTCGTGCTATTCGGGTATCCCTGCAGGTGTACATCCATTCGAGTTGCCGTTCCTCGCGGTTATTGAGTACCACTTGTTCACTGAGTCATGACGTAGTTAATTATTTGGAGCTGAATATTATTGAATCATGCTATATGGAATAATTATGTATTGATGCTTGTATGTTTAGATCAGGTTGTTCACTAAATTTTAGATTCATGAAGATTTAATTTGCTGCTAAAAGCTTAAAGTAAGGACTAACATTTAGACATGTCTTTTATTTCAAATTGCCATCCTATATTAGGTTTATCCTGCATATAGAGTTCCATGCTTAGTGGAGACGATTAAGTCTTGCTGAGCCTTTGTGCTCACGGTTGCTATTTTAAGTTTCTGCTGCAGATGATGACGTTTATGATGAAGGGTTCGCCAGTGAGGTGTTGCCCCTGTCGGGGTACACAGCCGAGTGGGAACCCTGCACCCTGCCGTGATGTTTTCTATGTGCCGCCAGTGTGATTCCGTTCTAGGGATGAACGGAATGACTTTTGCATAGCTTAGGCTTGAGTGTCGAGAGCTATGAACTTATATTCAGCTGTAGTGTATTTAAATAGATATTATTTGTAAAATACAAAGCTTGTATAATACTATGTTGTTTTATGTAATACGACGTATCTTTTTCTGTGTGTTGTTGGGTGCCGCATCGCACGGCACCACCCAATTGCGATTCCTAGAATGTGTGGGCTCCATTCCCCACATAGGCCACCATCGTCATCAAGTTCAAGTGTTGATGTTGTTCCCATTGGTGTCCCAAGAGGCTTGCTTTTGTCCATGTTGAAGAGCTTTAGGAGGTATTTTGTATACTTCGTTTGATGCACAAAGGTACCCTACTTGGTTTGCTTGATTTGCAGCCCCAAAAAGTACGTGAGTTCTCCCATCATACTCATCTCAAATTCTAAACTCATCATAGCTCAAAACTTGGATACAAGATCATGAGAAGCACAACCAAAGATAATATCATCCACATACACTTAAATGAATAATGAGTCATTGGCATGCTTAAGCACTAATAGAGTTTTGTGAACCTTGCCCATGGTAAAACCCTTTTCAAGTAAGGATGTTTTTAACCTATCATGCCATGCTCTAGGGGCGTGTTTGAGACTGTACAAGGCTTTGAACAGTTTGTAAACATGGTTAGGAAAATTTGGATTTTCAAAACCCGGTGGATGCTTGACATAAACCACCTCACCTATATAGTCATTAAGAAAAGCACTTTTAACATCCATTTGATATAACTTGAAACCTTTAGATGCAGCAAAAGCTAGCAAAATTCTTATGGCTTCTAATCTAGCATCAAGAGCAAAAGTTTCATCAAAATCTAGACCTTCAATTTGTGTGGAACCTTGAGCAACCAACCTAGCTTTATTTCTAACAACAACCCCTTCCTTACCTTGTTTATTTTTAAACACCCATTTAGTTCCAATTAAAGTGTGACCTTGAGGTTGAGGTATGAGTTTCCAAACATTATTTCTTTCAAAAATTTCTAACTCTTCTTGCATGGCAATAATCCAAGATTCATTAGTGAGTGCATGTGATATATCTTTGGGTTAAAAAGAAGCAACAAAAGCAGAATGAGCGTGAGAGTTTGGATCGAAAAACTTGGACCATGTGACTCGTTCATGCAAGCTCCTAGTGATTTGTTGTGGAGGATGACTTTTGAGGATTCGAAGGGAAGTAGACATTTCACAAGCTCCTTGTTCTTCATGTTCATCACAGTTCGAGGAACTTGTGGCTTGAGGACAATCTGTACTAGCTGCAGTAGTTGTGGGTGCTGGTTGTGGTGCAAAATTAGCAGCGTGATCAATGCCATTTGCTTCTGAATTTTCAAGCAGCGGCGCCACTTCTTCGTCTTCTTTGATGAAAATACTCCCCCCCTGCAGAAATGGATCTGGACTTGCAATATTAGATCTAGTACCTGGGCTAGATTCATCAAAAGAAACCTCACAAGTCTCCACAATTTTGGTAGTGTCAAGTAAAAGCACACGGTAACATCTATTATGAGATGGATAACCAAGAAACATGCTATCAACAGATCCGACTTCAAATTTATCAAGATTACCATGTTTCTTAACAAAGCATTTGCAACCAAAGACCCAAAAGTGTGTGGCACTAGGCCTATGTCCAAACTGAAGTTCATATAGTATTTTTCCTAGCTTAGCACGCAAGAAAATACGATTTGAGACATAACAAGCGGTTGCGATTGCATATGCCCAAAACTTTCTAGGAGTTTGATATTCATCAAACATAGTCCTAGCCATCTCAACTAAGGTTCTGTTCTTTTTCTCTACAACACCGTTTTGTTGAGGTACATAAGGTGAAGAAAATTGGTGATCTATTCCATTTTCAGCATAAAAGTGATCAAACGATTGATTTTTAAATTCGGTTCCGTTATCACTTATAATTGTTTTTAAAGATCCTGGGTGATCAATTAATAATATAAGAAATAAAGTTCTAAAGTGACTAAAAGCTTCATTCTTATATGCCATAAATTAAACCCAAGAGTATCTAGAATAGTCATCAACAATCACAAGAACATACCATTTAGCTCCGAAAGATTGAACACATGACAGTCTTATGGTGTCAAGGAGCAAAAGTTGACCCAATTTAGTTTTCATGGTCATTATGAGAGGATCATGTGAACCTACAACCATCTTAGTATGTCTACAAGAAGAGCACACACTTTCTTGGTCCCCATTAAGCTTAGGCAACCCACATATGCGATCGAGGGCACTAACACACGTTAGATGATCAAAACCTACATGACCAAGTCTATGATGCCAAAAATATAAGTCCTTTGAATCATTAGCAACTAGACACCTATGCTTAGAGTATGACATATCAAAATCAGCTTTTAATACTCTTCCAAACCAAGACATGTTAAAAATAAGCTCATTGTTTGAATCTACAACCTTCAAAGTGTTGAAGAATTATCTGCAAAAGTAACATTCCCTACACGTGACACAAAAGAGATGGAGGAGAACCATTCTTTGTTACCGGTCATGTGGCATGAGCAACCTGAATCCACAATCCAAATGTTCTCCTTCCTCAAATTTTTAACCTACATAGAAGCACAATACGTCGATGACTGAATACTGTGGTTAGTCAAAGGACATTTAAGAATCTAGTACTGAGTCACACGACGTGCAGCAGAAAAACACACGAAAGCTGAGACAAAACAACAGGTTTATGAGCCAAAGTTTGAGAATTTTTGTACCCAAGTACTGACTTATGAGGTGTTACATGTGTAGCACGAAGAACAGTAGGTTTGGGAGCAAACTTTGCATCTTTTTGACTCATAACAGCATGTTGCATGTTCTTGGTATTTGGTTTAGCATGTGCAACAAATGTTGCATGAGAGTTATGAGATCTAGCTTGTATTCTTTCCTTTTTCTGTTGTTTAGCTAGTCTAAAACAAAAATCTATGACATGAACATCTCTACCACAGTGGGTACAATGAAATTTAACTTTGTGTTCATGTTTAGATGAGCAAGCAACATGTTTATTAGAAGCTGGATGAGACAACACCCCTGCAGATTAGAAAACCACTTCTTTTTGTTTAGGAACTGTTTGAATATAACTATTTCCTAATGACATTACAATTTTAGGTGGATGTGCCTTAGCATGAGCATGAGAATCAAAACCTAAACCAGTTTTATCGTTGACTTGGAAGAATTCAACAGCAAGTTTAGATTCTTATTCCCATTACAAAACCGCTCTAGTGTCCTATTCATGTCATCAAGTTTCTTTGACAAGTCTAGACAATTTTCACATAATGTTTTTCCTAGAACAATACTTAACTTCATGAGAACGTAAAGCATTGTTCAATATCATTGTTCAATATATAAACCTCATTCATAACATCTTGTAGTTTCTTATCAAGATCATCACAAGTAAAACAATGCAAATCAATTGTAGAACAGCTAGCATCTTTCAAGTTTTTATCATTAAGTGTAGCAAGCTCTCTGTTCTTTTCAATCTCTAACTGAAGTTTATCAAGTTTGGAGGTTTGTGCACTTCTTAGAGAGGACAATTGTTCATATATCAAATCACATGAGGAACAAGAATCATCACTAGGAATTAAAGATTTCAAACGATTAATTTCATATTCTAGTGAATCAATTTTAATAGCATCATCCCCAAGCTTTTTATCCTTTCTCTTAACTATAATAGTGGCACGAGAAATAGCATCACACATTTCTTCACATGTAGGACATACCTCTTCATTGTCACTGTTGTGTTCTGCTTCCTCCATACTTGATCTTGACTTGCCAGCCATGAAGCACAAGTTTGCCATATCATCTTCATCTTTGTCACTTCCGATGTCCAATCACTTGAGCCAAGTTCATGAAGTGCGAAGATAAAGCTATTAACAAATTGGCATCCAGTAAAACCGTTCTTTTTCTTGTTGTTGTTTACAAAGGAGTGCTTCGTCCTTGTTTGCTTTTCATTACGGGAAGTAGTACCTGAAGGTTAGTTCAATCCGTGCGAAAATGTCCTATCTTACAACATTCGAAGCATCGTTGAGGTCCGACACTCCCTCTCCTTCTAGTTCTCATATTTTGCAATGCTTTTGAAATCTGAGTAGAGATGAGTGCATGTTCTTCCTCTGGAAACTCTTCAATCTGTTCAAGGGTTAGAGAGGACAACCAAGCAAGTGTTCCACAGGATTAAGATTGGCCGGGGCTAGGCATGTCACATTAAGAAACAAATGCAAGAGACTTGTTGGGGTTCTTACGTGAGATTATGTCAATTTCATGAGTTTTCAATTTAGAATATAAAACATCTGAAGTAAGTGTACTCATGACAGTAGATTCACGAATAGATGTGACTTTCATCTCCCAAATTGACAAGTCGAATGCACTTAGTAATTATCTAGCATTCTCAGCATCTGAAAAATTAACATTGACGCTACACAAGTTGCTGAGAATTTTATTAAAGCGAGCAAAGAGGTCGTTGATGGACTCACCTGGTTGCATCTCAAAGCACATGTACTCTTTTTTGAACATGTCTTGCCTTACCTCCATGATTGTGTTGGATCCTTTGTGGTAATCACATAGACTTTCCAAATATCGTACGCAGATCGGAGGTGAGTAACACGATCGAAGTCGCTTTGAGTTTGTCCTTGTATGATCAAGTTCCGAGCCTTGTTATTGTTGTTGACATCTCTCATATTTGTAGCCGTAACATGATTGTTTGATGGCACTTCGTATGGCTTGTACACCTTTTCCCATATTGCAAAGCCTTGTGCCTGGATGAAAGCCTCCATTCGTGCCTTCCAAACCTGAAAATCAATACCACTAAACACACAAGGTTTGGCGGAGTATTTCTCCATGATGATTATTCAAAACACATGCAAATCTCAAAGATTAGAGCAACCTGGCTCTGATACCAATTGTAGGATCGAAGAGCACGTGAAAAGTTACCAGAGGGGGGGGTGAATGGTAGATTACAACTTTTTCAGTGGAAGCAACAAAAACCCCTTGGTAGAAAATTGATCTGTTAAAGAAATCATGTGTGAGACTAATCTAAACGTGATCCATTGTGACAAAACTAGTATATATTGTGAATAATTAAGTCACACAGACGTCACAACAAGAATCACAAAAATCCGTTGAGGAAAACTCAAGTTACGATCGAAAGATCAAACAAAGGTCAATCTGTCCCACCTCAGAAAAACCAGATCTGCAACACTTCAAAGAACTCGTGTAGATCAGAAACCACAAATCCAATGACTGTGAAATTTTCACAGATGATAGATAATTAAGTTTTGAAGAAAAGTCCAAAATAATCACATCAATTGGATCTGTAAATCTCGATTCATGGTAAAACAACCGAAGCAAGGTAGTGCTGCAGAAACTCGATGAGAAAAACTTGTCTGAAACAAGTTAGACGAACAAGGCACAAAAGTTCCTTTAAACTATGATCTTTAATCAATAGAACATAAGAGAAACAGCCAAAAAACCGTTCACCACGATCTTTGGCCTCCCTTGCTTATATAACCAGCCATGAGGCCAACCCAAACCAAACTAGGACTCATATCCTACTCAGTTTCTACCGAATCTTTCCATAACTGCTCAAGACTCTTCTATTTGCAGATAGAATTAAGACCTCCAAATACCTTAGGAACGTATCCCACATTCCTAAAAACAACTCAACTTCATGACCCGCACGAAATCCTATATTAACCAACTCAGATCTTTCCATATATGAGTCAAACAGACTCAGCCGCAGCCTGAGTCCATAACCAAGCTGGTAGGACCTTTCCGACCAATTCTTTACGTCCACTTCTCTTCATCATGCCTTGGAACTATGTTGCCACGTCCATGCACTCCTTGCACACGTGCAAACATCTTCCAACAACGTCCATAATAACTTCATATGCATTGTTCTTGATTCAAACACTTTGCACAACCTCCCGATCAACTCAATCACAATTCCCTCCAAACTTGATTGTTGAACCTCATCTTCTCCCTAAGACTAGTTCAATGGATCCTGTAACCAGCCATGTCTTGAACTCAAGCAACACCTGTACATGAATAAACAACCAATACTTCTGAGCACAAGTACTCGAATTGACTCACGTTAGTTCCGAAACCACAACACCTTACGTGAGCACCTCACGTAAGCATGTTGCAAACCATAGCAAAATTATATCAGCCACAACCACCAATACACACCAAAACCTTAGTAAAAGAATACTAAGAAAACTTTCCATAATCCAAAAACAAGTTTGAAATATTGTAAGTTAAAAGCAGAACTATTGCAATTTAGCACCAGACCTTGCCAAAGCTAACTGGACCTTGAACCAGAGTTTACCAAAAGCTAGCAGGACCTAGCACCGGAGCTTACCAAAGCTAGTCGGACCTAGCACCGGAGCTTAGCGAAGCTAGTCGGACCTTGCGTAGGACCTAGAGAAAACAATTCAGACCTAGCAAAAGCAAGTCGAACCTAGACAAATTAAGTCGGACCTAGCCAAAGCAAGTTGAACCTATCCAAAGCAAGTCGTTCCTTATGTCAGACCTTGCCAAAGCTACCCAAAACAAGACGAACCTATCATCAGACCTTGCCGAAGCTTGGACCTAGAGTCGGACCTTGCTAAAAAGGGTGTTCTGACAGTATTTAAAATTTTTATCGTCATAGCCAATGCATTCAGCACACATAGGTCTCACACCTTCCTCAAGCGTGTAACATATATAGCATCACAATACATCGATGACTCAATATTGGGGTTAGTCAAAAGGCATTTAGGAATCCAGTACTGAGTTACACGGCTGTTGACGGTTCCTATGCACTACTAACAATTTTAATCCCTAGCAGTGGTGCCAGAAATGCTTGTTAAAAGATTTTAGATTATACATGTAAATCCAAAAGCGCATAGAAACTATCGATATAGCATTTCCCCTCTAAGAATATTCCCAAAGTGTGTCATTTATATTCTCCCAAAGGAAGGCTAGGTGGAAGCAAAGCAATCATCAAGTGGAGAGGCTAGGTTGGCCTAGGTAGGGTTCTAGAAAGGATGGATAAATGATGATTGGAGTAGTGTGACACACAAGAGCATTCTATCCTAAGGGGAGAAATGAGGTAATGAGGGACTAGGCTAAGGGTTAGGTAGAGACTCCTACTATGCTTCTAATCTACATATACATAGCGTAACTTAGTTACTAATGATGGTATTAATTGTGAATTCTTATGCTAAGTGGATTAACTCATCGGGCACGGGTTTACCCCTAGCAGTACTAGGACGACTCCCGCCAAGAGACTGTGGCATAGCCGAACATGGAGGATTACAAAGGATAGATAGGGCTTTCACCAGCTACTACTTACCTCTTCAATCCGTGTGTCTACGAGACATTCAACGCTACTTTCTATCCTAGATCCATGCTAGCATATTAAGTAATTACCTTAAGAGCCTAGGCACAAGCCATCCCAAGGCAATGAACTAAATCTTCGTTGAACTAATGTTAATTAATAGCATAAGTGATTCATATCAACATAATAATGTCATAGCTAATTAGACTACAATTGGGGTTTGTAGTGTTTATGATCATATAATGAGAATGGTGTAGTATAATCATAAATACTACTCCTACCACATATATGGAATCCACTATCAAACAAGAAACATTTCATCCAAGTATATGAACAATAGAAGACTAAAGATAACATCTTTATTATGATCAAAGTCACAAATACAAATAGGAATATAAGAGCCATACCTTTCCCAATTAGGAATTGGGAAGAGACTCCTTCTACTCCTCTCCTATATGGACTATGGACTAGAGGCTCTCCTCTCTATAACCTATACTCCTCTAAACCTATGGAGAGTAGTGGATACAGTGGATGAATACACAAGTGGCATGTGTTGAAGTGAGGGTGAAGGGTCCTATTTATAGCTTGGAGAAGGGTCGGTTCCCGCCACCAAAAGCGCGAATCAGTCTTCAGTGTGACCAGGGCACCACAGGGAGTCGACACATGGAAGCGGAGCGAGTTTGGCACCAGGAAGAGTTCGGTCGAACCCCTTAGTCGCCCGAACATAAAGTTGGACCATTTCCTGTGTGCTTCCTTGGGGTGACTTCCATGTGGGTCCCTTTGACTGATATCGGTGCTACACCATTGGATGGCCTTGGATACTTCTGTTTGTGGGCCATCTGATCCATGTGGTGCCACATGTTGTCGCTTGATTGGCTGGAATGATATTTTATACGATCCATCCCCTTGTTTCACCTCAATTCAGCATAAAATACTTGCATGCACTACTTTCTCCAAGGACAAGTGGAAATAGGTTAAATAGAAAGGTGATGTGTGAAAGAAATTGTATTTCCTTCACATAATTGAGTTATATTGACTGGTGAAATTGGTATATAACAACCATCAACAAACTCCCCCAAGCTTATCTTCTACTCGTTCCGAGCAAAGTCAAGACTTTAGGTTGATGATGAGGAGTTGCTACTATGTTCTAGTTTTCAAAAGTACCATGTTCACAACAAAATAATCTACCTAGTATTGCAAAAATTGGCATGGTACTTCACCCATTTCAAGTCATTATGGGGCTTATGCCATCTCCTATTCATGGGTGGTTGAAAGATAGAAAAGCAAATGGAGCACACATACCCTAGAAATCAAGTTCCACTCAAATTTCGGAGAGTTCAATTTAGGTTTCAAGTACCTCAATTTGATTCTATCGGTCTCTCCTTTATGTGTAGTGGAAATATATCCTCACCAATGCATTTTTGCTTAAATTCATCCTACCCCTACATAAGGCTTGTATGTGGAGCTTGGTAGGGAATATTGTAGGCATATTTGCAACACATAATATTGCTAAATCAAAACAACAAGCCTTAGGAGAAATCAATTCAAAACAATTTGATTCAAGACTTGTGCATGTGTGATGGAATGGAGTGGATTTGTAAATTGAGATGACTCCTTTTTTGAGTGGACTCTCTTGTTTTGCCGGGATGAAACATGGATACTTTTCTCTTCTCTTTTTTTCCTCATGCTTATGATGTAAGCATGCATTTTATTTTTCTTGTAGCCTTGTCTACTACTCGCTTTTTTATGCAATAAATTTTGGAGAGAGTACTAAGCATGAATGGCATGGAGTTTCTCTTTTTATTGTGAAGTGGTGGTATGATGGAATTTTGCTTACTTCTAGTGTAGAAGTATAGCATGTGTAAGTGAAGTCTTGAATTAAAAAAGTAATGAATGAAATCTCACATAGGTCTATACTAGTTTGACAAAGCTCAATGTGAAGACAAATAACATATGCATAAGGTCTATCAATGTGATATATCAAATGGCTTTGGTAGGTATTTACAATAAAATGAGAGTAACTTAAATCTTTTTAGAATTTCTCCGGAAATCTAAGTTTCACTTTCAAACTAGGAATATCAGCCTTATCACTATATCATATCTCACAACAACTTAGAATGGTTAAGCTTTTGCTACCCACAATTTTCAAATCAATGCAAAAGCAATTTTAGCCAATGAGAGCAATATGTTGGAGAGTAGTAAGTTGTAAACTAGGGACTTAGGAAAATTAAAACAAAGCAACTATTCATCATTTCATCTATGTGAATTCCAAATCATTCTTACTGCACATCATTTATTTGAAAACAAACCTATCCTACTTATTATTATTATTATTATTATTATTATTATTATTATTATTATTATTATTATTATATGCAAGGTGGATGATGGTTGAATGGAAAATAAATATGAAAGGGGTTGATACAATTTACCTCAAGTGAGGGTCCTCCCCCAAGCTTGTTCTTCACTCACCTCCGTGATGATGGTTGAACCCTTAATGATCGAAGTATGCCGCGATATCGACTTGTTGTTGTTGTAGAGTGGAGTTGAAGTGGGTGAATTGAGCATTCATGTGTTGTTGCTAGTCTTGGGTATCTTGGACATGCCCTTGGAGAGTGTTGTAGATATCACTCGTTCTCACTTCAAGCTCTTCTATACGTCTAGTGAGATCCGTCATTCCTTGGCTATAGTCAGGATGACTTTTAGCCGAAGAGGAACAACATCTTCTCATGGACGTTGGAGGCAAGCTGCTAGAGCTTGAAGTGGATAGGGGTGGCTCCCATGTGGCACCTGGCCATCCATGCCAAGACGGACCTTTGGTCTCATATGAGGGAGGTTGAGTCCATCCAAGTGCATCACCCGTTGGGTTCTCTTTCTCTTCGTACTCATGGATCGTGGAGGTTGTCGGAGGCATGGCCACTCTCCTTGCACGGCTTCTGGTTACTGTGCCAGAAACATTACTTCTTCGTGCTTCCTCGATGGGGAGAAGGTCAATGGTTAGCCTCCGGCATTTGTACAAATGATAATCCGAGTTAGTAACCTAATTTCATTGACAAAGCCGGGATAATAAAATAACAAAGAGCCATCTTGATCATGCTTAAGGGTATGTCCTTGCACTAAATAATCTTCATCAATTAATTCTCTTTCATTTTCAATATACTCAAATGAATAATATTCTAGTGCTCCTACCCTAGTAACAATATGAGTAATCAATGAAGTGGATTCAATTGGCCCTGTTCCTGGAATGTAATCTAACCATTGTGTCATCATGGCAATAACTGGAGTAAATTTTATCTTTTCAATCATGGCAAATAAAATTTTCAGGTCATCATCACGCACTTACATCTCCTCTAGGGAACATAGTAATAGCCACCCATCTATGCATGAAGCGTAAAGTAGGGTTGTGTAAGTAGCTATTCCTAGATTCACTACATCGGACCTCACTAATTAAATCTTGCCGAGAACTTTGTTTGTTAAACTTAGGCAAAGCGTCTAAATCTAGCAAACAACATCTATGGAAGCCTAGGATTTCACTTAATTCTTTCCATAGGATGTTGTATTCTTTTTGAAATAATCTAAAAGTAATACCATCAAATCTTATTTTGAGTCTGCAAAGGAATTGTATGGAGAGAAGGCGTGAACCTTCTCCTCTTTGTGAGCAAAGTTTTCCCATCCTAGTGCATGCCGAGTGGAAAAGAATTCAAAATCCAATTTTGGAGATCGAATCCGGATCATAAGCTTTCGTACAAGAAAACTCATGAACTTAGTGTAGCTTGCGAGCTTGATCTTCAACTTCACTTTTAATGTCGAGGTCGTCATCGTGAAGAAGTTTATGAGGGTTGCTTCTCTCACCCATGGGAGTGTCTTCATCTACACTCCTACTCCGTGAACTCGGTGTAACAACGGAAGAGGGGTGTCAACTTGAATCTCCACCATGGATTGAGCTTGCAACCTCCTTCCTCTTTCCAAACAACCTCTTCATCTCTTTCATGGTCACAACAAACAAGAACACAACAAGGCAAAAACTCAAAAGAGGTGATGTTAGCAAAAGCAAAACCCTGTGACGAATTTTCCCTTGAAGAACTTGAGAGCAAATTGAAAATGCAAACAAAAGCAAATCTTTTTGAGTTGGGAATTGATCAATAGAACTTCAATGAAGAGCAATAAAAACAATATGAGAAAGAGTGACTTTGGGGAGGTATGAAATGAGGTGAAGTGTGACGAGAAGTACCCCTCACGGCCACCATTTATAGTGTCTGCTCCCCAACAATCACTAGGGAATAAAATGTAGCCATTGGAGAAGGGAGAGCCAAAATGGCTCTTTCCCCTAGTCGGCCGAATAGGGGGGTCGGCCGAACTGACAAGTGGGCCCCCCTGTTCTCCCTTTTGGCAGGTGGCTCCCCAAAGGCTATGGAATTAGCACGTTGGTGAATTACCACTTTTGCAACTCAGAAAAATTGTTTTCCAAATAAAAACTATTTTTTCAAAACCCAACAATTTTTTTTTTGTGGAAAGTAAAGAAATAGAAATGATAGTTGAGAATATAAAATTCTCAACTTGCTATGGAAAACCAAATATGCAGCAGGGAAAAAATAAAATTAAATGGGGAAAACCAAATGAAAAGAAAAATCAAAGAAAAGGATAACTACCAATTTAACCTATTGGCTAGGTCTCACCACCGTCCGATGAGATGGACATTCCTCCTTCTTCATTTCTTGACATCTGGGCCCGGAGGGATGGGCTTAGACGTCTTGTTTTGCTTCTTCCGCCATACCTTCTTTGGCGGCTTGGTAGACATGGGCCTTTGGGGAGGCCCGAACTTATCCGTCTTCTTAGGATGTCGAAGTGGACTATAAGACGGGTTCTATGCATAGATCAAATTCCTCATGAATGCAATGAGCGGGTCAACCTTTGGAGGTGTGATTTCGACCTCTTGAATGTGTTTAACATTCAACCCATAGTTGATACGAATCATGGAGCATTGCTCCATCTTTGGGCAAAAGTTAAACTTCTCCTCCTTGCCATTGATATGGAAGTGGATTTCTCCAGCTCCCACATCTATGCGAGCCTTCGCAGTGCTAAGGAAAGGTCACCCAAGAATGAGCAGCATATCCTTCTTGACCTCCATGTCGACCACCACAAAATCCACAGGTATGAAGCAATTCCGAATTTTCACCAGAACGTCTTTAGCAATACCCGCCGGATAACGGACTGAAGAATCAACTAGTTGGAGCTGCATAGGTGTTGGAGTAAGCTCGGTGAAGTTCAACTGGTCGAAAACCACCTTGGGCATCACACTCACACTTGCTCCAAGGTCGCAAAGGGCCTTGTCAAAGTGGAGAGCCCCAATTGAGCATGAAATTGTAGGACATCCAAGGTCCTTCAGCAAGTTGCCTCCTTGTAGAGAAATCATGTTGGCACTTTCCACAGGAGGTTCGGTCTGTCCTGGCATCATGCCATTTTCCACTGGAGAAACATCAGCTGCCAGTTGAGCCAACTAAGTTTCCAACATCTTGTTGGAACTCAATTGGTTCTTGAAGGCTGAGGATAGTCCTTCAATCTTAGCATTAATGCTCTCTAGGGTCTTTTCATTGGCTGACAGCTTCTTGGATATAGCATCTTTGATCTTCAGCTGGCCAATGACAAGTTCTCTCAAGTTGGGTTGATTTCTGTTATTGCCATTGTTGTTGTACCCTCCTTGAAAGAATGGGCGTGGTTGGCTCCACCCTTCACCTCCTGGACAATAGCCATTGTTGGTTACGTATAGGACATCCTCACGGGTTTCTGGGCAGTATTTTCCAAAATGGCCCTTGTTGCCACAGACTTCACAAGTGATGTGAGAGTCTAAGGCATAGGCATTGCCACATACCTCACCATTGCTTTGCCCAACAATTTTATTCATAAGGGGGTCCAATTTGGCTGCGATCACGTCCACCTCCTTCAAGGTGTGCATGCTCGCTGGTGGGTATGGAGATGCTCGTCACTCCAACCCATGTTTGACACCATCTTCTCAATAAAATATTTGGCTTTGGGCACTGTCAATGAGAAGAAGGCACCTCCAGTAGCAGCATCAACATGGTCACGGGCAGAAGGGATCAACCCATTGTAGAAGTTTTACAAAATGAGCCAATCATCCATCCCATGGTGGAGACAGGCTAGGATGTACTCCTGAAGCCTTAACCGAGCCTCGTGAATAGATTCCTTGGCATATTGCTGGAAGCTGGAAATTCTTCCATGTAGGGCATTAGTCTTGCCCAACAGGAAAAACATGGCGAGGAATGCCGTAGAACACTTCTCTAAGTATCTACAGCACTTTGGTTCGTGTAGAACCACTGTTTAGCTCTCTCAAGAAGAGAGAACAGAAACAACCTAAGACGAACAACATCAGGAGATACGTCCTTGATATTAAAAGTACTGCAGATCTCAAGAAACTGTTGCAGGTGAGCATTTGCATCCTTGTTAGCCTTCCCACAAAATGGGTTGGCTTGCACCATAGTGATCAGGCCAGTCTTGATTTTGAAGTTCACGTCTCCCGTGTTAATAATGGGCCCAACAAGCACATTGTTAGCAGAGGGAGCCAGAAACTCACGAAGGGTCTTCTAAGCCATTAGCGTTTTGGCTGTTGGTGCAGTTGTGCTGGCTTGCTTTGCCACTCGAAGCTATTGAGCAGTACGGAATGAGGATGATCTCTCAGAAGGGATTCAGGATCTTCAACAAAGTTTTCTGGCAAGCGTAAACCAGACATACACTAACCTATTTTCACATAAAATGCAAAACAAGGAAGGATTATCCTACTAAAACCTACCAGGGTCTTATCCTATTCACTCAACCATGCAATACTTTGGCTGCCTTCCCCAACAACAGTGCTAGAAATGCTTGTTGATGGTTCCTACGCACTACTAACAATTCATCCCTAGAAGTGGTGCAAGAAATGCTTGTTAATAGATTTTACTAAACATGTGAATCCGCAAGCGCACGGAAACTATCGATGTAGTATTCCCCTCTAAGAGTATTCCCAAAGGGTGTCATTTATATTCTCCCGAAGGAAGGCTAGGTGGAAGCAAAGCAATCATCAAGTGGAGAGGCTAGGATGGCCTAGGTAGGGTTCTAGCAAGGATGGATAAATGATAATTGGAGTAGTGTGACACACACAAGAGCATTCTATCCTAAGGGGATAAATGAGGTAAAGAGGGACTAGGCTAAGTGTTAGGTAGAGACTCCTACTATGCTTCTAATGTACATGTACGTAGCCTAAGTTAGTTACTAATGATAATATTAATTGTGAATTCTTATGCTAAGTGGATTAACACATCGGGCATGGGTTTACCCCCAGCAATACTAGGACGACTCTCGCCAAGAGCCTGTGGCATAGCCGAACGTGGATGATTACAGAGGATAGACATGGCTGTCACCACCTACTGCCTACCTCTTCAATCCGTGGTTCTACGAGACATTCAATGCTACTTTCTATCCTAGCACCATGCAAGCATATTAAGTAATTACCTTAAGAGCCGAGGCACAAGCCATCCTAAGGCAATGAACTAAATCATGATTGAACCAATGTTAATTCATAGTGTAAGTGATTCATATCAACATAATCATGTCATAACTAATTAGACTATAGTGGGGGTTTGTAGTTTTTATGATGACACAATGAGAATGGTATAGCATAATCATAAATACTACTCCTACCACATATATGGAATCCACAATCAAACAAGAAATGCTTCATCCAAGTATATGAACAATAGAAGACTAAAGATAACATCTTTATTAAGATCAGAGTCATAAATACAAATAGGAATATAAGAGCCATACCTTTCCCAATTAGGAATTGGGAAGAGACTCCTTCTACTCCTATCCTACTTGGACTATGGACTAGAGGCTCTCCTCTCTACAACCTATACTCCTCTAAACCTATGGAGAGTAGAAGATATAGTGGATCAATACTCAAGTGGTGTGTGTCGAAGTGAGAGGTAAGGGGTCCTATTTATAGCTTGGAGGAGGGTCGGTTCCCGCCACCAAAAGCGTGCGAATGAGTCTTCATCGTGAGCAGGACATCACAGGGAGTCGACACGTGGAAGCTGATCGAGTTTGGCGCCAGGAAGAATTCGATCGAACCCCCTAGTCGGCCGAACAAAAAGTTGGACCATTTCTTGTGTGCTTCCTCAAGGTGACTTCTAGGTGGGTCCCTTTGACTTATATCGGTGCTACACCATTGGATGGCCATGGATACTTCTGTTTGTAGGCCATTTGATCCATGTGGTGCCACATGTCATCGCTTGATTGACTGGAATGATATTTTATAGGATCCATCCCCTTGTTTCACTTCAATTTTGCATTAAATACTTACATGCACTACTTTCGCCATGGACAAGTGGAAATAGGTTAAATAGAGAGGTGATGTGTGCAAGCAATGATATTTACTTCACATAATTGAGTTATATTGACGGGTGAAATTGGTATATAACAGCCGTCTACAATGACGTCCAGCATGAATAACACGAGAAAGCTGAGATAAAACAGTAGGTTTATGAGCCAAAGTTTGAGGATTTTTGTACCCAAATACTAACCTACGAGGTGTTACATGTGTAGCACGAAAAACAATAGGTTTGGGAGAAAACTTTGCATGTTTATAACTCATCAAAGCAGGTTGCAAGTTCCTAACTTTTGATTCAGTATGTGCAGAAAATTTTGCATGAGAGTTATGAGATATATCTAGCTTGCATTCTTTCCTTTTTCTGTTGTTTAGCTAGTCTAAAACAAAAATCTATGACATGACAATCTCTACTAGGTGCAATGAAATTTATCTTTGTGTTCATGCCTAGATGAGCAAACAACATGTTTATTAGAAATCGAATGAGACAACACTGCTGCAGATTTGAAAACCACTTCTTTTTCTCTAGGAACTATTTGAATCAAACCACATCCTAATGACTTCCCAATTTTAGATGGATGTGCCTTCGCATGAGCATGGGAATCAAAACCTAAACCCGTTTTATCATTGCAACAAGTTTATGTTCTTATTTGCATTACAAAACTGATCTAGTGTCCTATGCATGACATCAAGTTTATTGGACAGATCAAGACAATTTTCAAATGAAGTTTTTCCTTTTAATTTGCAATTAGAATATTATTTAATATTATGAGAGTGTAAAAAATTGTTCAAAATAAAAATCTCATTCATAGCATCATGTAGTTTCTTATGAAGATCATCACATGTCAAAACAATGCAAATCTATTGTAGAACAACTAGCATCTTTCATGGTGATATCATTAAGTGTAGCAAGTTTTTTGTTCTTTTCAATCTCGTGTTCAAGTTTATCAAGTGTGGAGGTGTGCGCACTTCTTAAAGAGGACAATTGTTCATATATTAATTCACGTGAGGAACAAGAATTATCAATAGGAATCAAAGATTTTAAACAATTAATTTCAGATTCTAGTGATTCAATTTTAGCAGCATTGTCCTAAGTTTTTTGTCCTTTTCTTTAAGTATAACAATGGCACGAGAAATAGCATTGCACATTTCTTCGCAAGCGGGACATATCTCTTCATCGTCTCTGTTGTGTCCTGCCTCCTCTATACTTGATCTTGAGTTGCCCGCCATGAAGCACATATTTGCCAAATTCTCTTCATCTTCGTTACATCGGATGTCCACATCGCTCGAGCCAAGTTCTTGAAGTGCGCAAAAAAAACTGTTTACCAATTGGCAACCCGTCAAACCCCTCTTATTCTTCTTATTGTTTGTAGAGGAGTGCTTCGTCCTTGTTTGCTTTTCATCACGGGAGGTAGGACCTAAAAGGTTAGGGCAATCTGTATCAAAATGTCTTGTCTTACCACATTCGAAGCATTGTTGAGAATTGGCACTTCATCTCCTTCTAGTTCTCAAATTTTGCATTGCTTTTGAGAACCAAGTAGAGATGAGTGCAAGTTCCTCATCTGGAACTCTTCAATCTGTTCAAGGGTTAGAGAGGAAAGCAAAGCAAGTGTACCAGAAGACGAAGAATTGCTAAAACTAGGCACGGCTAGTTGAGAAACAAATGCAAGAGACATGTTGGGATTTTTACGTGATATTATGTCAAGTTCATGAGTTTTCACTTTATAATATAGAACATATAAAGTAAGTCTACTCATGATAATAGATTCACGAATAGATGTAACTTTCATCTCCCAAATTGACATGTCTAATGCACTTATTAATTGCCTAGCATTCTCAGCATCTGAAAAATTAACATTGACACTACACAAGTTGCTGAGAATTTTGTTAAAGCAAGCAAAGAGGTCATCGATTGACTCACCGAGTTGCATCTCGAAGCGCATGTATTCTGTCTTGAACATCTCTTGTCTTACCTTCTTGATAGTGTTGGATCCTTCTTTATAATCAAATAGAGCATTCCAAACATCGTACGCATATCGGAGGTGTGCAACTCGATCGAAGTCTCTTTGAGTCAATCCTTGAATAATCAAGTTCCGTGCCTTATTTTTGTTGCTGTTGTCGACATTTCTCAAGTTTGGAGCCGTAACATGATTGTTTGGTGGCACATAGAAGGAGTTATAGACCTTCTCCCAGATGGTGAAGCCTTGTGCTTGTATGTAAGCCTCCATACGTGCCTTCCAAACCTAATAATCAATGCCACTGAACACACAAGGTTTTGCAAAGTATTTCTCCAGGATTATTAGTCAGAACATGTGCAAATAAAGGAGATTGGAGCACCATAGCTCTGATATAAATTGTAGGATCGAAGAGCATGTGAAAAGCTACCAGAGGGAGGTGAATGGTAGATTTAAATTTTTTTGGCGGAAGCAATGAAAACCCTTTGGCAGAAAATTGATCTATTAAAGAAACCGTGTGTGCATCTTTTTCAACGTGTACAACCATGAAAAAACTAGTCGAGATATTAGATAATCAAGTCACGGAATCAATTCAAGAAGAATCACGAGAAAACACTAAGTAGAACTTGAGTTATGATCAAAAGACTACACAAAGGTCAAACTATTCTACCCAATTTAAAACCAGATCAGTAACGCTGCAAAGAAACTCATGTAGATCTTAAACCACAAGTGCAATGACCGTGAAACTTTCTCAGAAGATAGAAAATTGAGTGGTTAACACAACACAAATATAATCACGTCAATTGAATTAG
The DNA here is from genome assembly GCA_036927565.1 of Tuctoria greenei. Taxonomy (NCBI): domain Eukaryota; kingdom Viridiplantae; phylum Streptophyta; class Magnoliopsida; order Poales; family Poaceae; genus Tuctoria; species Tuctoria greenei. The sequence continues at coordinate 126,994,581 of JAYESD010000006.1, forward strand.
TAAAACTGGAGTTATGATCAAAACATTGAGACAACATCGTGCTGTCCAGAAACACGATGAGAAAGACTTGACGAAAACAAGTCGGACGAACAAGGCACAAAAGCTCCTCTAAACTATAAAATTTTTTTGTTCATAACACAAGAGGAACAGACCAAAGTCGTCTTACCACGAGCTCTGGCCTCCCATGCTTATATAACCAAACACTAAGGCCAACCCAATTCTAACTAGGACTCTAATCCTACTCAATTTCAACTGAAACATACCATAACTGCTGAAGACTCTTATATACGCAGATAGAAGCAATCTTAAGACTTCCAAAAACATTGGAAGCGTACAAAACATTCCTAAAACAACTCAACTTCGTGCTCACCACAAAATCTAACCAAAACAAACTCTAAACCTTCCAAAACAAAGTATAACCACCTCAGCCGCAACCCGAGGCATAAACCAGCCGGTTAGACCTTTCCGGCCACATCTTCACGTCCACTTCTCTTCATCACGCCTTGGAACAATGTTGCCATGTCCATGAACCATTTGCACACTTCAAAACACTCTCCAACGACATTCACAATACATTCATATGCATTTCTCTTGACCCAAACATGCTACGTGAACTCCCGATGAACTCAACCACAATTCTTCCCGAACTTGGTTGTTGAACCTCATCTTCTACCTAAGACTAGTTCAATGGATCTCCATCACTAGCCATGTCTTGACCTCAAGCAACACCTGCACATGAATAAACAACCAATCTTTGCAAGCCCAAGTTCTCGACTTGTATCTCGTTAGTCCAAAAAACACAACATCTTACGTGAGCACCTTACATAAGCATGTTGCAAACCATAGCAAAATGATATCATCCATAACCACCAAAAAACACCACAACTTATCAAATGAATACTAAGCAAACTTCCCTAGCAGCCAAAAAGCAAGTTCAAAACATTGCGAGTTAAAAATAGAGCCGCCACACAATTATCTCAACAAATAGAATTTATCGAATCGACCAAAAGAGGCGTTGCAATGTAAAAGCAAAATATCGGACAATCGAATACCAAACTCATATGAAAATCGTGTGCCGAAAAGTTCGGACATTCCTAACCAAGTGAAGAGTAAATTTTACTCCCCAAAACACGTTTGTAAAGAACAACCATGCCAACTCATGTGACTCAAAGTTCGGACGGTGCAAAAAAAGATTCCCGCAAGTTCGGACAATCCGAAGTGGGCTTTTCAGCAATATTCAAAACTTTGTGTGTGAACCCTTGCTTTTATTCTAATTTTCAATGTATTCAGCAAACATAGGTCCCACAATCTCCCCCTTGATGAATGCATTGGCAACACCACTTAGAATCCGAATATTGTCTTATTCACATGAAAAGTTTTGAAAGCAAATTTCTTCCCCTATTGAAAATCAAACAAAAAAGAAATTTCAAAAACAAATATTTCTGCCCCTATACATATTTCTCCCCATTTTACAATGTATTAAGCAAGGTTCAAAAATAGAAATTTCAATTGTTATGAGCATATTATAACATATACATATAAAACAAAGCTCATCCAAGTCATACTATCAAGTCAATTACACTATCACATCAATGAGATACATACACTAGTGTAAGCCATGCTAGAGATCAAGTGTAATTTTCGATTTAAGCAAGTCATGATCCTACAAACTTAACTATTTCAAGACCTTAAAGCATGACACTTGTTGCTGCATTTTTTTTATTTTTCGAAGCACAAATTCAGAACATATGACATTTGCAAGAAATTATATGCCGCATCTGCCTTATTCAAACCAACCAAGCCAAGCCTATATCATTTGACAATAAGAAGCTTAACGACATTATTTTAGTCATACACAACTTCTTCCAAGTTTGTATCTAAGTGCAATGATAAGCCACCTCAAAAGAAGTGCGATGCATGCATATTCTCTTGATATTTTCTCATTTTTTATTTCATCATAAAAGCTCAACATGTGGATAGTTGATTGATTAATTTTTCATTATAAAAACCAGTGAGCATGTAACAAGTTCAAAACATCAAGAAAGTTCGATCATTACCAGATTTAGTGTAAGTAATTATTCCAATTACTAGTCATGGCAAAAACCACAAAATGTATAACACGCGTAATGTAGTAAGAACTTTCACCATGTAAATGGAATCACAAAGTCATATATGTATGAAATACTATGCTCATATTATTTTAAATTCAGGTTCACACATAGACTTCCCAAGTTTCAAAAACTCCCCCTCAATTTAAGCTATGAGGATGCATAACCCGTAATTCACTACGAATGAAACAAGAACGAGTGAAATCCAAAAGTTCTGTAAAAATGTCAGCCAATTGTTGTTCGGTATCTCCATGGTGAAGCACAATGTTTCATTTTTCAACATTATCATGGAGAAAGTGATACCTAATGTCAATGTGCTTAGTTATCGAATGTTGCACAGGGTTTTTAGCAATGCAAATGACACTAGTATTATCAAAAAATGGTGGAATACTATCTAGATCCACCCCATAGTCCTTAAGTGTTTGAACAATCCAAAGAATTTGTGAGAAAGCGCTAGCAGTAGCTACATATTCAGATTCGGCCATGGATTGTGCAACTGAATCTTGTTTTCTAGAGAACCAAGCAACAAGTGAATTACCAAGAAAATGACAAGCACCCTAAGTACTTTTCCTATCTATTCTACAACCCCCAAAATCAGTATCCGAAAAAGCTTTCAATGTAACGTTGTGGAAGAAGGGAGAAAAATGCTAAATTCTTGAGTTCCATGTAAGTACCTGAGAATTCTTTTGAGGGCTTGACGTGGGGAAGCTTGAATCATGCACAAAGACATACATTGAATTTTATGTCCGGTTTTTATGCCATGAGGTACACAAGTGACTCTATCATGCTACTATATTTTTTTTGATCTGTGGGTTCACTGTCTTCATCGAGTTCAAGTGTCGTTGCTATACCCATTAGTGTCCTAAGTGGCTTGCTTTTGTCCATGTTGAAGCGCTTAAGAAGGCCTCTTGTATACTTCATTTGATGCACAAAAGTACCCTCCTCAGTTTGCTCGATTTGCAGCCCCAAAAATTATATGTGTTCTTCCATCATACTCATCACAAATTCTGAACTCATCATAGCTGAAAACTTGAATACAGGATCATGAGAAGCACAACCAAAGATAATATCATTTGCATGCACTTGAACGAATAGTGAGTCATTGTCATGCTTAAGTACAAAAAGAGTTTTATCAACCTTGCCCATGGTAAACCCCTTTTCAAGTAAGAATGTTTCTAATCTATCATACCATGCTCTAGGGGAATGTTTGTGACCGTACAAGGCTTTGGACAGTTTGTAAACATGATTGGGAAAAACTGGATTTTCAAAACCCGGTGGTTGCTTGACATAAACCTCCTCGTCTATGTAGACATTAAGAAAAGCACTTTGAACATCTATTTGATATAACTTGAATCATTTAGATGTAGCAAATGCTAAGAAAAGTCTTATGGCTTCTAATCAAGCAACACGAGCAAAAGTTTCATCAAAATCTAGACCTTCAACTTGTGTGAAACCGTAAGCAACCAACCTAACTTTATTCCTAACCACAACCCCATCCTCACTTTGTTTATTTTTAAGCATCCATTTAGTTCCGATTAAGATGTGACCTTGAGGTGGAGGTACAAGTTTCCAAACATTATTTCTTTCAAAATTTTCTAACTCTTCTTGCATGGCAATAATCCAAGATTCATTAGTGAGTGCATGTGTTATATCTTTGGGTTCAGAGAAGCAACAAAAGTAGAATAAACATGAGAGTTTGGATCGCAAAACCTAGACCGTGTGACTCATTCGAGCAAGCTTCCAATGATTTGTTGTGGAGGATGACTTTTGAGAACGTGGAGGAGAGTAGACACTTCACAAACTCCTTCTTCTTAATGTTCACCACAGATCGAAGAACTTGTGGCTTGAGGACAATCTGTACTAGCTACAGTAGTTGTTGGTGCTGGTTGTGGTGGAAAATCAGCAGTGTGATCAACATTATTTGCTTCTAAATTTTTGGGCAGGAGCACCAATTCTTCGTCATCTTCGATGAAAATACTCTCCCCTTGCAGATATGTATCTGGACCTACAATATTGGAGCTAGTACCTGGGCTAGCTTCACCAAATGAAACCTCACAAGTCTCCACAATTTTGTTAGTGTCAGGTAAAAGCACACGATAGCCTCTAGTATGAGATGGATAACCAAGAAACATGCCATCAACTGATCTAGGTTCAAATTTATCAAGATTACCATGTTTCTTAACAAAGCATTTACAACCAAAGACCCTATAGTGTGTGACACTAGGTCTATGTCCAAACCGAAGTTCATATGGTGTTTTTCCTAGCTTAGCACACAAGAAAACACGATTTGAGACATAACAAGCAGTTGCAATTGCATCAATTCAAAATTTTCTAGGAGTTTTATATTCATCAAGCGTCATCCTAGCCATCTAAATGAAGGTTCTATTCTTTCTCTCTACGATACCATTTTATTGAGGTACATAGGGTGAAGAAAATTGATGATCTATTCCATTTTCAGCACAAAAGTGATCAAACAATTGATTTTTAAATTCGGCCCCGTTATCACTATTAATTGCTTTTAAATATACTGGGTGATCGACTGATAATCTAAGAAATAAAGTACTAAAGTGACTAAAAGCTTCATTCATAGTGCCATAAAGTAAACCCAAATGTATCTTGAAAAATCATCAACAGTCACAAGCACATACCATTTACCTCCAAAGGATTTAACACGTGAAGGACCTATGGTGTCAAGGTGCAAAAGGTGTCCTGGTTCAGTAGTCATGGTCATTGTGAGAAGAGGATGTGAACCTGCAACCATCTTAGCATGTCTACAGAACAACACACAATTTCTTTGTCCCCTTTAAGCTTAGACAGCCCACATATGCGATCGAGACCACTAACACGTGTGAGGTGACTAGAGCCTACGTGACCAAGTCTATGATGCCAAAAATATAAGTCTTTAGAATCATTGGCAACTAGACACCTATGACTAGAGGATGACATATCAAAATCAGCTTTAAAAACTCTTCCAAACCGAGACATGTTAAGAATAAGCTAACCATTTGAATCTACAACCTTGCATCCATTTTTAGTGAAGTTACCTTCTAGACTTTCATCTAGCAATTGTGAAACAGAAAGCAAGTTGTATTTCAAATTTTTAACAAGTTCCACATATTTCAAAGTGTAGTGATTATTATTAACTCTAATTGAACCCTTAGCAATTATAGGAGTTGAAGAATTATCGGCAAAAGTAACATTCTCTACACGTGATACAAAAGAGAGGAAGGAGAATCATTCTTTGTTACCGGTCATGTGGCATGAGCAACCTGAATCCACAATCCAAATTTTCTCCTTCCTCAAGCATGTAACCCACATAGCAGCACAATACGTCGATGACTCAATACTGGGTTAGTCAAAAGGCATTTAGGAATCCAGTACTAAGTCACACGACGCCCAGCAGGAATAACACGTGAAAGCTGAGATAAAATAGCAGGTTTATGAGCCAAAGTTTGAAGATTTTTGTACCCAACTACTAACCTACGAGGTTTTACATGTGTAGCACGAAAAATAGTAGGTTTGGGAGCAAGCTTTACACGTTTATGACTCATCAAAGCAGATTGCAAGTTCCTAACGTTCTGTTCAGCATATGCAGCAAATTTTGCATTTGAGTTATGAGATCTAGCTTGCATTCTTTCCTTTTTTCTGTTGTTTATCTAGTCTATAACAAAAATAAATGACATGAGCATCTCTACCACGGTGGGTACAATGAAATTTAACTTTGTGTTCATGTCTAGATGAGGAAGCAACATGTTTATTAGACCGAATGAGACAACACTTTTGCAGATTTAAAAACCACTTCTTTTTCTTTAGGAACTGTTTGAATCAAACCACTTCCTAATGACTTCACAATTTTAGGTGGATGAGCCTTAGCATGAGAATGGGAATCAAAACCTAAACTAGTTTTATCATTGCAAGACTTGGAAGAATTCAACAGCAAGTTTGGGTTCTTATTTGCATTACAAAACTGATCTAATGTCCTATGCATGACATCAAGTTTATTGGATAGATCAAGGCAATTTTCACATAAAGTTATTCCTTTCAATTTGCAATTAGAACATTATTAACTTCATGAGAACGTAAATAATTGTTCAAAAAAAAAATCTCATTCATACCATCATGTAGTTTCTTATCAAGATCATCACAAGTAGAACAATGCAAATCAATTGTGGAACAACTAGCATCTTTCATGGTTTTATCATTAAGTGCAACAATCTTTTTGTTCTTTTCAATCTCAAGTTCCAGTTTATCAAGTGTGGAGGTGTGTGCACTTATTAAAGAGGTCAATTGTTCATATATTAATTCACATGAGGAGCAAGAATCATCACCAGGAATCAAAGATTTTAAACAATTAATTTCAAATTCTAGTGATTCAATTTTAATAGCATTATTCCTAAGTTTTTTATCCTTTTTCTTAAGTATAACAGTGGCACGAGAAATAGCATCGCACATTTCTTTGCAAGTGAGACATACCTTTTCATTGTCACTGTTGTGTTCTGCCACCTCCATACTTGATCTTGATTTTCCTGCCATGAGGCACATATTTGCAAAATTCTCTTCATCTTCGTTACTTTTGATGTCCACATCGCTCGAGCCAAGTTCTTGAAGTGCGCAGACAAAAATGTTTACCAATTGGTGACCTGTCAAACCCCTCTTCTTCTTCTTTTTATTGTTTGCAGAGGAGTGCTTCGTCCTTGTTTGCTTTTCATCATGGGAACTAGGACTTGAAAAGTTAGGGCAATCGGTACCAAAATGTCCTGTCATACCACATTCAAAGCATCATTGAGAACTGACACTTTCTTTCCTTCTATTTTCACATTTTACAATGCTTTTGAGAATGAGTAGAGATGAGTGCTAGTTCCTCCTCTGGAAACTCTTCAATATGTTCAAGGGTTAGAGTGGAAAGCAAAGCAAGTGTACCACAACATGAAGAATTGCTAGAATTAGACATGTCACGTTGAGAAACAAATGCAAGAGACTTGCTTGGATTTTTACGTGATATTATGTCAAGTTGATGAGTTTTCAATATAGAACATCTAAAGTAGGTGTACTCATGATAGTAGATTCATGAATAGATGTAACTTCCATCTCCCAAATTGACATGTCTCATGCACTTAATTGGTAATTGCCTAGCATTCTCAGCATCTGAAAAATTAGCGTTGACACTACGAAAGTTGTTGACAATTTTGTTAAAGCAAGCAAAGAGGTCATCGATTGACTCACCAGGTTGCATCTCGAAGCACATGTATTCTTTCTTGAACATGTCTTGTCTTACCTCCTTGATAGTGTTGGATCCTTCATCATAATCACATAGAGCTTTCAAAACATCGTACGCAGATCGGAGGTGTGCAACACGATCGAAGTCGCTTTGAGTCAATCCTTGTATGTTCAAGTTCCGTGACTTGTTGTTGTTGTCAGCATCTCTCATGTTTCTAGCCGTAACTTAATCATTTTTGTGAGACCTATGTGTGCTGGATACATTGGATATGACGGTAAAAGTTTTGAATACTACCAAAACACTCTCTTAACAAGGTTTGACCCAAGGTCCGAGCTCCTGCAAGGTCCAACGATAGGTCTGGCTTGTTTTGGGTAGCTCCAGCAAGGTCCGACATAAGGCCCGACTTGTTTTGGCTAGGTCTGATTTCTTTGTCTAGTTCCTACTTGTTATGGCTAGGTCTGACATGTTTTTGCTAACTCTGGTGCTAGTTTCAACTAGATTTGGTAAGCTCCGGCGCTTGGTCCGATTAGCTTTGGTTAGCTCCGGTGCTAGGTCCTGCTAGCTTTGGTAAGCTCCGGTTTAAGGTCCGATTAGCTTTGGCAAGGTCCGGTGCTAGATTGCAATGGTTTTGCTTTTAACTTGCAATGTTTCGAACTTGCTTTTTGGATTATAGAAAGTTTGCTTAGTATTCTTTTACTAAGTTTTTGGTGTGTTTTGGTGGTTATGACTGATATCACTTTGCTATGGTTTTCAACATGCTTATGTGAGGTTCTCACATAAGGTGTTGTGGTTATCGGAACTAACGGGAGTCAACTCGAGGACTTGTTCTCAAAAGTATTGGTTGTTTATTCATCTGCAGTTGTAGGTTGAGTTCAAGACATGGCTGGTGATGGTATCCATTGAAATACTCTTAGGGAACAACCAAATTCTGGAGGAATTGTGGTTGAGTTGATCGGGAGGTTGCACAACATGTTTGAATCAAGAACAATGCATGTGAAGGTATCATGGACGTTGTTGGAAGATGTTTGCACATGTGCAAAGAGTGCATGGACGTGGAAATATGGTTTCAAGGCGTGATGAAGAGAAGTGGACGTAAAGAAACGGTCAGAAAAGGTCCAACCGACTTGGTTATGGACTCAGGCTGCGGCTGAGTCATGTTTGACTCAAATATGAAAAGATTTGAGTTAGTTATGATAGTTTTTCATGTGGGTCACGGAGTTGAGTTGTTTTAGGAATGTGGGATACATTCCTAAGGTGTTTTGAAGTCTTAAGATTGCTTCTATCTGCACATAGAAGAGTCTTGAGTAGGTATGGAAAGTTTCAGTGGAAACTGAGTTGGATACGAGTCCTAGTGTGGTTTGGGTTGGCCTCATGGCTGGTTATATAAGCAAGGGAGACCAGAGCTCGTGGTACACGGATTTTGGGATGTTTCTCTTGTGTTATAATCAATAAAGATCGTAGTTTAAGGGAACTTTTGTCCTTTGTTTGTCCGACTTGTTTCATACAAGTTTTTTCATCGAGTTTCTGCACAACACTATCTTGCTTTGGTGGTTTTATCATAACTCGAGTTTTACATATCCAATTGACATGATTCTTTTTGGGTTGTCTTCACAACTTGATTATATATCATATATGAAAATTTCACGGTCATTGGATTTGCGGTTTCTGATCTACATCAGTTTCTTTGCAGTATTGCATATCTGCTTTTACTTGGGTAGAACAAATTTATGTTTGTTCGATCTTTCGATCGTAACTTGAGTTTTTCTTGACTTATTTTCATGATTCTTGTTGTGACGTCTTCGTAAATGGATTCTACACAATCTATACTGGTTTTGTCACAGTTGAACACGTTAAGATTAGTCACATGCACAATTTCTTTAACAAATAAATTTTCTACCAATGGGTTTTCTTTGCTTCTGCTAAAAAGTTGTAATCTACCATTCACCTCCCCTCTGGTAACTTTTCACGTGCTTTTCAATCCTACAATTGGTATCAGAGCCATGGTGCTCTAATATTTGAGATCTGCACGTGTTTTGAATAATCATCATGGAGAAATACTCCGCCAAACCATGTGTGTTTAGTGGTATTGATTTTTAGGTTTGAAATGCACGTATGGAAGCCTTCATCTAGGCGCAGGGCTTTGCAATATGGGAAAAGGTGTAAAAAGCTTACGAAGTGCAGTCAAATGATTATGTTACAGCTACAAATCTGAGAGTTGTCGACAACAACAACAAGGCTCGGAACTTGATCATACAAGGACTAACTCAAAGCAACTTAGACCGTGTTGCTTACCTCCAATCTGCGTACGATGTTTGGATAGCTCTATGTGATTACCACGAAGGATCCAACATGATCAAGGAGGTAAGGTAAGACATGTTAAAAAAGGAGTACATGCACTTTAAGATGCAACCAGGTGAGTCCATCGACGACCTGTTTGCTCACTTAAGTAAAATTCTTAGCAACTTGCGTAGCGTCAATGTTAATTTTTCAGATGCTGAGAGTGCTAGGAAATTACTAAGTGCATTAGACATATCAATTTTGGAGATGAAAGTCACATCTATTCGTGAATCTACTTTCATGAGTACATTTACTTCATATGTTCTATATTCTGAATTGAAAACTCATGAAATTGACATAATCTCACATAAGAGCCTCATCAAGTCTCTTGCATTTGTTTCATAATGTGATATGCCTAGCTCCGACCGATCTTCATCTTGTGGAACACTTGCTTTGTTGTCCTCTCTAACCCTTCAACAGATTGTAGAGTTTCCAGAGGAAGAACTTGCACTCATCTCTACTCGGTTCTCAAAAGCATTGAAAAATGTGAGAACTAGAAGGAGAGCGAGTGCCGGACCTCAACGATGCTTCCTAAGTGTTAAGATAGGATATTTTCGCACAGATTGCCCTAACCTTTCAGGTACTAACTTCCCATGATAAAAAGAAAACAAGGACGAAGCACTCATATGCAAACAACAACAAGAAAAAGAAGGGTTTTACAGGATGCTAATTGGTGAATAGTTTTATCTCCACACTTCAAGAACATGGCTCGAGCGATGTGGACATCAGAAGTGATGAAGATGAAGATGATTTGGCAAACTTGTGCTTTCATGGCGGGCAAGTCAATATGAAGTATGGAGGAGACAAAACACAACAACAACAATGAATAGATATGCCCTACTTGCGAAGAAATGTGTGATGCTATTTCTCGTGCCACTGTTATTGTTAAGAAAAAGGACAAAGAGCTTAGCGACAATGCTGTTAAAATTGAGTCACTAGAATCTGAAATTAATCGTTTCAAATCTTTGATTCCTAGTGATGATTCTTGTTCCTCATGTGATTTAGTATATGAACAATTGTCCTCTCTAAGAAGTGCACAAACCTTCACACTTGAGAAACTTGAGTTAGAAATTGAAAAGAACAGAGAGCTTGCTGCACTTAATGATAAAAATTTGAAATATGCTTGTTGTTCTACAATTGATTTGCATTGTTCTACTTGTGATGATCTTGATAAGAAACTACAAGATGCTATGAATGAGATTTCTATCTTGGACAATGCTTTACGTTCTCATGAAGTTAAATATTGTTCTAATTGCAAATTAAAAGGTCAAACTTCATGTGAAAATTGACTTGATCTGTCCAATAAACTTGATGACATGCATAAGACACTAGATCAGTTTTGTAATGCAAATAAAAAATCTAATCTTGCTGCTGAATACTTCCAAGTATTGCAATGATAAAACTGGTTTAGGTTTTGATTCTCATACTCATGGTAAGGCACATCCACCTAAAATTGTGAAGTCATTAGAAAGTGGTTTGATTAAAACAATTCCTAAACAAAAAGAAGTGGTTGTCAAATCTGTAAGATTGTTGTCTCATTCTGTTGCTAATAAACATGTTGCTTGCTCATCTATACATGAACACAAAGCTAAATTTCATTGTATTTACTATGATAAAGATGGTCATGTCATAGTCAAAGTGCATCTAGGCATCCCTTATGGGTTTTGGTTGATTAATGACAAAAAAATGAGATCCTAACAAAATTGTTGACATGAGCGCATGTTTTAAAGAGATTAGAAGGAAATCTCAAAAAGAAAGGAGAATGAGGATCTAAAAGAAAAGGAGCTCAAGACATGAAAATAATACTTATCTTGTATGGAGTGTGTTGGAGAAACACACCCCAAGAGCTCAAGAGAAAGAGATTACACTCACTGCACATAAATCAACATGTGCGGACTAGTCCGATATACACCGGACTAGTACAATATGTTTTTGACTAAAAACGGACAAGTCTCCACACTGCAAACTTGTCTGCAACACTCCACATTTACACAGCACTGGACTAGTCCGATATCATCCGGACTAGTCCGATAATCCTCTAACTAAAATCGGACAAGTCCTCCAAGTCCGAACTTGTCCTTAGCCCTATAGTTTTTCACTACACCAGAAAAGTCCAATATCCACCGGACTAGTTCGAAAACTCCCTGACTAAAATCGGACAAGTCCCTCCAAGTGCGGACTTGTCCTTAGACCTACACGGTGTTCACCACACCGGATTAGTTCGATATCTACCGGACTAGTCCGAAATGTTTCTGTGCCCAGATCAGACTAGTCCGCAGCTTAACGGACTAGTTCAGTGTCCACCACGGACTAGTCCGGACATCGCAAACCCTAACAGCAACTTTTGGAAACCCTAGTATAAATAGAGGTGTACGGCCACACAACATACTCTCTCAACTCCCTACACCGTCACACCTTGTAAGAGCCCAAAATTCACATCTCTCCACACATCCTAAGCCTAAAAAGATAAAATCTCAGAGGATTGGCAATTGAACAAAGGAGAGACTCGTTCTACACATCTTGATCTCTTGGGTTTGATCTCTCGCACACTCTAATTGTTTTATTGTATATATTTCGAGTGTGTTTGATGGTGTTCATCGCTTTAATTCTTGGGGAGCCTTCAACTTGTGAGAAGGCCCCTTGACCAAGTTATTTGCCCCTTCGTGGTTAGTGGAAGAGAATCGGCCTCCATGGCAATTCAACGAGGGAAGGATTAGTGAAGTCCCAGTCCCCCGTGGACTCCTCAACGGGGATGTAAATTCCTCTGTGGAATTGAACCTCGGGATAAATCTTTGTCTTGCGTATTCTTGTTTACTTTACATCATAATCCAGATTTTGCTTAGTATTATAAAATTCATATTGAAACATTGTATCATACTTGATCATTGCAATATATTGGTTCATTGCCTCAATGCACTTTACTTGTAATCTGATTTCCACTGCATAGTGTGCTAGAAGTAGAATTGTCAATTTACTTGATCTTTTAGTCCGCGCACACCGGACTAGAACGCACCAGACCGGACTAGTCCGGCCTCCCCATATTTGATCCATCTGGTAAGTGCTTCAGGGTCCGACAAAAATTTGAAAAGCCTATTCACCCCCTAGGCTACATTCATATAGATTTTTGTTATAGACTAGCCAAACAACATAAAAAGGAAAGAATGCAAGCTAGATCTCATAACTCTCATGCAAAATTATCCGCACATGCTGAACCGAATGTTACGAACTGCAACCTGCTGTAATGAGTCGAAAGCATGCAAAGATTGCTCCCAAACCTACCGTTTCTCATGCTACACATATAACACCTCATGGTCAGTAGTTGGGTACAAGAACTCTCAAACTTTGGCTCACAAACCTGCTGTTTTGTCTAAACTTTCACGTGTTTTTCCTGTTGCATGTCGTGTGCCTCAGTACAGGATTCCTAAATGCCTTTTGACTAACCCGAGTATTGAGTCATCGACGTATTGTGCTTCTATGTAGGTTACACGTTTGAGGAAGGAGAAGATTTGAATTGTGGATTCAGGTTGCTCACGCTATATGGCCGGTAACAAAGATTGGTTCTCCTCCCTCTTTTTTGCGTCACGTGTAGAGAATGTTACTTTTGCCGATAATTCTTCAACTCATATACTTGCTAAGGGTTTGGTTAAAGTAAATGATCACTACACTTTGAAGGATGTGGCACTTGTTAAAAATTTGAAATAGAACTTGCTTTCTGTTTCACAATTACTAGATGAAAATCTAGAAATTATCTTCACTAAAAATTGCTGCAAGGTTGTAGATTCAAACAGTGAGATTATTTTTAACATGTCCCGGTTTGGAAGAGTTTTTAAAGCTTATTTTGATATGTCATCCTCTAAGCATAGGTGTCTAGTTGCTAATGATTCGAAGGACTTATATTTTTGGCATCGTAGACTTGGCCACATAGGCTTTGATCATCTAACCCATGTTAGTGCTCTTGATCGCATAAGTGGGTTGCCTAAGCTTAAAGGGGACAAAGAAATTGTATGCTATTCTTGTAGACATGCTAAGATTGATGCAGGTTCAGATGCTCCTCTCACAATGACCATGAGAACTGAACCGGGTCAACTATTGCACCTTGACACCGTAGGACCTTCATGTGTTAAATCCTTCGAAGCTAAATGGTATGTTCTTGTGATCGTTGATGACTATTCTAGATACTCTCGGGTTTACTTTATGGTATATAAGAATGAAGCTTTTTGTCACTTTAAAACTTTATTTCTTAGATTATTAATTGATCACCCAGGATCTTTAAAATCAATTAGAAGTGATAACGGAACCGAATTTAAAAATCAATTGTTTGAATACTTTTGTGCTGAAAATGGAATAGATCATCAATTTTCTTCACCTTATGTACCTCAAAAAATGGTGTTGTAGAGAGAAAGAACAAAACCTTAGTTGAGATGGGTAGGACTATGCTTGATGAATATCAAACTCCTAGAAAATTTTGGGCAGATGCAATTGCAACCGCTTATTATGTCTCAAATCGTGTTTTCTTGCATGCTAAGCTAGGTAGAACACCATATGAGCTTCGGTTTGGACATAGGCCTAGTGTTACACACCTTCGGGTCTTTGGTTGCAAATGCTTTGTTAAAAACATGGTATCTTGATAAAATTTGAACCTAGATCTGTTGATAGCATGTTTCTTGGTTACCCATCTCATACCAGAGGCTACGTGTGCTTTTACTATACACTAACAAAATTGTGGGGAGTTGTGAGATTTCTTTTGATGAAGCTATGTAACACCCTCATTTTCATGCATCCTGCATTGCATACATTCTAATACATGTTTAAGATTAATCCACATAAAAAGGAATGAGTTCAAAACGAATTTAACGTTAAACATCACTCAAAAGTTCGGAGAAGTGCGGACTAGTCCGGTTTTGGTGCGGACAAGACCAATTTCTCTCTAACCTCGCTCGCACATGTCCGTTTCAGTGTGGACTATTCCAGTTTTTTGCCTCTGTACAGTTTCGGACTCGTCCGCCTCTGTACAGTTTCGAACTTGTCCGGTCTGTTGCGGATTAGTCTGGTATTCCAATTCCTTGGAAATTTTGCTAAGTCTCTAGACTTGTCCGATATAGTCCGAACTTGTCCGTTTTTGCCTCTGTCAATCTTCGGACTAGTCCGGCCTTATGCGGACTTGTCTGGTAAATCGCGATTCCGAGTTGATCTTCTGTTCCACAACTTGTTTTTGGGATTTACCTTAAGTGGGCCTAAGGACGTCGTGTCTAACTCTTTTTGGAGTCCATGTGAGACCCCACACCGGCCTCCACCCTACCCAACCCCTTGACTTTACATCCTTTTGCCTCAATTGAAAGACCACAAACCCTAGTTCGTGGAGAGCCACCATCAAGGAGGGAGAAGGAGATCCCGATCAAGAAGAAGAAGAGGAGGAAACGAAAGAGGATCAAGATCTCCATCGAGTTTTTGTTCTTCGTCAACAATTCACCTTCAAGTTCTTCATCAACTCTAGATCGTCAAGATCCAAGTGTTGCCTCCAAAGCCCTTGATTCATTGGAGTTCTAAACACCTGGTATACCTTCTACTTCCTTTTTCTCTCGTGAATTCAACCCCATTTCTTAAAATTCACATCGATCTAGAAAACCCTAGTTCGCTGTTCTTGTGAGGGCGCACTAGTCTGGTCCCAAGCGGACTAGTATGATTTTGCTGAGTGATTTCTGCTGAATTAATTATTAATTGTTTCGAACAATTTACAAACCCGTATAAACATGATAAAAGATATTAGCACTAGTTAGTAAACATCATTAACAACTCATTAACTAGTTTTTATTTGCATTTGCATTAATCATGCATGTCATCTCGTATTGAGTAATATATATGTGCACTCATTGATTGTGATTCTTGTCTTGTATATCCATTGCACGGTTTAGACTGATTTGCGCTAGAGGGTGTTGCGAAGTATCTCCAACACCAAGAGTTTGAAGGCTTTGATCCGAACCAAACCCAAGAGCAAGGCAAGTGTCCTTGAACATATTGATCCTATTTCTAAAATAAATGTTTTGTTTTTCAAAACTGCATGCTTGTGTCAATTTGATGGGAAATCCTACGATAGGAAGTTTACTAGCTTTGTTTAACCACTGTTGACACCTGGAATACATGGTAGAGAGTCGGGAAGGCCTTTTAACCTTTTTGATTCGCTTAATTAATTGAGATGGGAAAACAACTACACATTTGATTATGCATTGATGAGGTTATCTTTAATATGAACTGGTCAATATGATATGGTAATGGGTGATCTAAGCAAGCCTGGTATGTGATTTGGATTGGATGTTATGGTGGTTTGCTTGCTTTAGATCTAAGGACCAGTTCATGTGAGAATATGCCATGACAACAGTGACACCACGAGGCCAAGTATGGGTGCGGCGTAGCTGATTAATTAGGGCATTGCTAGTATTGAGCGGATCATTTGGTGCACCGGGGGAGGGGAGTCGGATTGGGTTTGGATTTGAGGAGGGACTCCCTAGGATCCGAACGGCACAAGAGGAGGCCCTTGGTTGAAGATGTGCTCAGTTGGAGACATCACAACCGGTGAACCTCAATGGGTCCGTACATGCTAGTAGTCCCTTTGTAAAGGCTATTTTGTGATCTCTTGGCCATACACCTATGGTAGTGTTTTGGCATAATGGAGGTTTTCTTTAGTCGCCGACGGGTGATGAAATCACAAACACGTGGGTAAAGTGGTGCAAACTCTGTAGAGTATTAAAACTATCATAATAGCCGTGCTCCCAGTTATGAGCACCTGGATGACCAACATGATTAGAGGGATTTTGGTATTGGTATGGTTTGGTACTGGTAATGGTTATGGTTGTGAATTGAATTATGATAATTGAACATGGATGATGATGATCGTAATAATCTGGAATATGGATGATGGATGTTGAATATGTACTGGTATTATGGTAATGACATGGTTTATGATGGGTTTATTTCACATACATATAATATACTGCTTTTCAAATGTTTTAATGTACTTTTTAGCAATTAGCCTTTATTTTATTTGTCATTTGAATAAACTACATGTCATACTTTCTATACTTGATGTGTACGACATGTACTCACCATTGCAATTCCCCATCCAACAGTTGCAGGTTAGATTTGGGAGTATAACGATGATAATGTGGAGTTCTAGGCCATGTCTGCCGTCAGCTTTCCTATGGATTGATTGGAGCTGTGCTATACCTTATTTGCTTAGCTGCTTAGTTTGCTTTATTTAGTTTAATTCCACTGCATTAGTTCAAACTTGTCATTAATATTTATTAGAGATTTTATTTGGGGATATTCTAAATTGTTTAATAAAAGTGGTTAATTAATTTTGTTCTGTGGTAATTTTCTGAATATCCTTTTGTGAATGCACTCGTGTATGTGTGTTGAACGTCCAGGGCACACATATGCATTCACTTGGTTCATTTTCAGAACCGGGTGTCACAAATTGGTATCAGAGCCACATGTTGACCGTAAGACGTAGCCTAGATAGAATGGACACTTTAGGGTACATAGGAACACTCAGGAATCGATGTGTTTTTGCTTGGTGTGCTGTTTGCTATGTTTTGCTGCTTGTGTGCTTAGTAGAGGATTTTGGGATGCTCTAGCATTGCCATATCCATATAGGCTAGTATATTTAGTTGCTTAGTTTCATATCCCTTGATGCATATAGTTGGGGACATTTTCTAAATTCTTATCCCTTTGCTTTTCTTCAGATGGTGAGGACTCGCAACCAGAGGGATGGCAATGATAAGGAGGAGAACAATGGAGCAACTCAGAACAACAATGGACAATGACCTGCCCAGGGAGCTATCAACCTTGAGTAGCTATTGTCTATGCAGACCAACCTCATGCACACCATGGTACAGACTATGGGACAACTGTAGGCTGGCAACACCAACAATCAGCCCCACATGCCTCCACCGCCACCCCCACCTCCTCATAACCGATTGTGAGAGTTCATGAGGACTAGGCCACCAACCTTTGCTCAAGCCGCTGACCCTATGGATGTTGATGATTGACTCAAGTCCGTGTAGAAGAATCTTGCAATAGTCCAATGCAGTGACCGAGAGTAGGTGCTTTTCGCATCTCATCAACTTGTTGGAGTAGGTGCCAATTGGTGGGACTCCTTGTGCAATGCCCACGAAAATTAGGAGAGGATTAGTTGGGCTGAATTCAAGGAGAACTTCCATTCTCATTATGTGTTGGAAGGTGTTATGATCTTGAAATAGCAGATTTCATTTACCTCAAAGTGTCACCAATGAGAGGTCATAAGAGGTTCAACATAAGAGGCAAGATAGCACCTCGATACATTGGGCCGTTCAAGATTTTGGACAAAAGAGGAGAAGTAGCATATAAGTTGGAGATGCCAGCTCATCTTTCAGATGTTCATGATGTCTTTCATGTTTCCCAACTCAATAAGTGTTTAAGGGTACCAGAAGCACAAGTGCAAATGGAAGAATTGGAATTAGAGGCAGATTTGACTTATGCCGAGCAACCAGTCAAAATCTTGGAAACCAAAGAGAGAGTCACAAGAAACAAGGTGATTCGATGGTGTAAAGTGCAATGGAAGCATCACACAGAGTCAGAGGCAACTTGAGAGCTGGAAGATGACCTCAAGAAGGATTTTCCCTATCTCTTCTCTTCCGCATCGAATCTCGAGGGCGAGATTCATTTTAAGGGGGGTAGGTTTGTAACACCCTCATTTTCATGCATCATGCATTGCATACAATCTAATACATGTTTAACATTAATCTACATAAAAAGGAATGAGTTTAAAATGAATTTAAAGATAAACCGCACTCAAAAGTTCTGAGAAGTGCGGACTAGTTCGGTTTTGGTGCAGACTAGTCCGATTTCTCTCTGACCTCGCTCGGACATGTCTGTTTTAGTGTGAACTATTCCGGTTTTTGCCTCTGTACAATTTCGACTTGTTCGGTCCATTGCGGACTAGTCTGATATTACAATTCCTTGGAAATTTTGCTAAGCCCCTGGACTTGTACGATGTAGTACGGACTTGTCTGTTTTTGCCTCTCTCAATCTTTGGACTAGTCCGGCCTTTTGCGGACTTGTCCGGTAAATCGCGATTCTGAGTTGATCTTCTGTTCCACGACTTGTTTTTGGGATTTACCTTATGTGGGCCTAAGGACATCGTGTCTAACTCTTTCTGGAGCCCATGTGAGACCCCACACCGGCCTCCACCATCCCCAAACTCGAAATCCATCAAACCCTAGCCTCCAACCTTATATAAACAACCCCACCCATTGACTTTACATCCTTTTGCCTCGATTGAAAGACCACAAACCCTGGTTCGTGGAGAGCCACGATCAAGGAGGGAGAAGGAGATCCCGAGCAAGAAGAAGAAGAGGAGGAAACAAAATAGGATCAAGATATCCATCGAGTTGTTGTTCTTCATCAACAATTCACCTTCAAGTTCTTCATCATCCCTAGATCGTCAAGATCCAAGTGTTGCCTCCAAAGCCCTTGATTCATTCGAGTTCTAAACACCTGGTATACCTTATACATTCTTTTTTCTCATGTGAATTCAACCCCATTTCTAAAAATTCACGTCGATCTAGAAAACCCTAGTTCTTTGTCCCTGCGACAGGCGGACTAGTCCGGTCCTAAGCGGACTAGTACGATTTTGCTGACTAATTTATGATGAATAAATTCTTAATTGTTTCGAATCAATTCCAAAGCTGCATAAACTTGTTAAAAGATATTAGAACTAGTTAGTAAACATCATTAACAACTCATTAACTAGTTTTGCTTTGCATTTGCATTAATCATGCATATCATGTCATATTGAGTAATATATGTGCACTTATTGATTCTGATTCTTGTCTTGTATGTCTGTTGCGCGGTTTAGACGGATTTACGCTAGAGGGTGCTGCGGAGGATCTCCGACACAAGGAGTTTGAAGGGTTTGACCCGAGCCAAACCCAAGAGCAAGGCAAGTGTCCTTGAACATATTGATCCTATTTCTAAAATACATGTTTTGTTTTTCAAAATTGCATGCTTGTGTCAATTTGATGGGAAATCCTATGATAGCAAGTTTACTAGCTTTGTTTAACAACCCTTGACACCTGGATACGTGGTAGAGAGTCTGGAAGGGCTTTTTACCTTTTTGCTTCGTTAAATTAATTGGGATGGGAAAACAACTACACATTTCATTATGCATTGATGAGGTTATGGTTAATATGAACTGGTCAATATGATATGGTAATGGGTGATATAACCAAGCCTGGTATTTGGATTGGGTTGGATGTTATGGTGGTTTGCTTGCTTTAGATCTAAGGACCGGTACATGCGAGAATATACCAAGACAACAGTGCCACCACGAGGCCAAGTATAGGTGCGACGTAGCTGGTTAATTAGGGTATTGCTAGTATTGAGCGGATCATTTGGCGCACCGGGGAAGGGGAGTCGGATTGGGTTTGGATTTGAGGCGGGACTCCCTGTGATCCGAACGGCACAAGAGGGGGCCTTGGTTGAAGATGTGCTCAGTTGGAGGCATCACCACTGGTGAAATCTCAGTGGGTCCAGACATGCTAGTACTCCCTTTGTAAAGGCTATTTTGTGATCTCTTGGTCATACACCTATGGTAGTGTTTTGACATAATGGAGGTTTTCTTTAGTCGCCGATGGGTGATGAAATCACAAACACATGGGTAAAGTGGTGCAAACTCTGCAGTTTATTAAAACTATCATGATAGCCGTGCTCCCGGTTATGAGCACCTGGATGACCTACATGATTAGAGGGATTTTTGTAGCGAGATAGTTTGGTACTGGTTATGGTTGGTTATGGTTATGGTTGTGAATTGAATTATGATAATTGGACATGGATGATGATGATGGTAATAATGTGGAATATGGATTATGGATGTTGAATATGGACTGGTATTATGGTAATTACATGGTTTGTGATAGGTTTATATCACATACATATAATATACTACTTTTCAAATGTTTGAATGTACTTTTCAGCACCTAGCCTTTATTTTATTCGTCATTTGAATCAGCTACATGTCATACTTTCCACACTTGCTGATTACGACATGTACTAACCCTTGTGATTCCCTCACCAAAAGTTGCAGGTCAGATTTGCGAGTATAACGATGATAATGCGGTGTTCTAGGCCGTGTCTGCCGTGAGCTTGCTTCTGGATTGATTGGAGCTGCGCTATATCCTATTTGCTTAGCTGCTTAGTTTGCTTTATTTAGTTTAATTCCGCTGCATTAGTTCAAACTTGTCATTAATATTCATTAGAGCTTGTATTTGGGGATATTCTGAATTGTGTAATAAAAGTGGTTAATTAATCTTGTTCTCTGGTAATTTTTTGTATATCCTTTCGTGAATGCACTCATGTATGTGTGTTGAACGTCCTGGGCACACATATGCGTTCACTTGGTTCATTTTCGGAACCGGGTGTCACAAGCTAGCCCAGGTACTTGCTCCAATATTGCAGGTCTGGATCCATATCCGCAGGGGAAGAGTATTTTCATTGAAGAAGACGAATAAGTGGTGCTGCTGCCCAAAAATTCAGAAGCAAATGACGTTGATCACGCTGCTGATTTTGCACCACAACCAGCACCAACAACTATTGCAGCTGGTACAGATCATCCTCAAGCCACAAATTCTTTGATATGTGATGAATATTAAGAACAAGGAGCTTGTGAAGTGTCTACTCCCCTCCGAATCCTTAAAAGTCAACCTCCACAACAAATCATTTGAAGCTTGCATGAATGAGTCACACGGTACAGGTTTTGCGATCCAAACTCTCGCTCATTTTGCTTTTGTTGCTTCTTTTGAACCCAAATATATATTACACGCACTCACTAATGAATCTTGGATTATTGCCATGCAAGAGGAGTTAGAAATTTTTGAAAGAAATAATGTTTGGAACTTGTACCTCCACCTCAATGTCACACTTTAATTGGAACTAAATGGGTGTTTAAAAATAAACAAAGTGATGATGGGGTTGTGGTTAGGAATAAGACTAGGTTGGTTGCTCAAGGTTTCACACAAATTGAAGGTATAGATTTTGATGAAACTTTTGCTCCTGTTGCTAGATTAGAAGCCATAATAATTTTGTTAGCTTTTGCTACATCTAAAGGTTTTAAGTTATAACAAATGGATGTTAAAAGTGCTTTTCTTGATGGCTACATAGATGAGGAGGTTTATGTCAAGCAACCATCGGGTTTTGAAAATCTAGATTTTCCTAGTCATGTTTACAAACTGTCCAAAGCCTTGTACGATCTCAAACAAGCCCCTAGAGCATGGTATGATAGGTTAAAAACATTCTTACTTGAAAAGGGGTTTACCATGGGCATGGTTGATAAAACTCTTTTTGTGCTTAAGCATGGCAATGACTCATTATTCATTCAAGTGTATGTGGATGATATTATCTTTGGTTGTGCTTCTTATGATCTTGTGTCCAAGTTTTCAGCTATGATGAGTTCAAAATTTGAGATGAGTATGATGGGAGAACTCACGTACATTTTAGGGCTGCAGATCAAGCAAACCAAGGAAGGTACCTTTGTGCATCAAACGAAGTATACAAGAGACCTTCTTAAGCGCTTCAATATGGACAAAAGCAAGCCTCTTCGGACACCAATGGGTACAGCAACAACACTTGAACTTGATGAAGATGGTGAACCCATAGATCAAAAAGAATATAGAAGCATGATCAGATCACTTTTGTACCTCACAGCATCAAGACCGGACATACAATTCAGCGTATGTCTTTGTGCACGGTTTCAAGCTTCCCCACGTGCTTCACATGGTCAAGCCGTTAAAAGGATTCTCAGGTACTTACATGGAACTCAAGAATTTGGCATTTTTCTTCCTTCTTGAATGTGGCCTAGAGGGGGGGTGAATAGGCCTTTAAAATTTCCTGCACACTTAATAGAGTTGTCAAAAACTTGTTTGACCGGACTAGTCCGATTGTGTGGGCGGACTAGTCCGGTGTGCTAAAATAAGTGAATTGATTAAATGTTATTTGGGAAACTAGATTCTTTTGGCAGCGGAAATGAGAACACCAGATACTTTGATTTAAGATTATTGTAAGAATGCACGTGAAAACTTATAAGCAACTTAAATTTATGTTTAGCAATCAAGTGATCTAATGAACAAAATGTAAAAGAAATAAGGCACAAGAGACACGAATTTTTACCGAGGTTCGATCTCACCACGAGATCTACGTCCTCGTTGAGGAAGCTCACACAGAGCCGGGTCTCCAACCCTTTCCCTCTTCAAGTCACCAAAAAGGTCGACTTGATTCCACTAGCACGGGTAATCACCGAGTTTGTGGGGCAACCTCACACGTTGAGGGCTCCCACGAGAATTACAATGAAAGAAATGATCAAATAAACTTGAAAATATTACAATGCAGAGTATGAGTGTAGAAAGATCAAACCCCAAGAGCTCGCAATGAAGGAACGGCGATCTCCCAATCCTGAATCCAAGTGTTCAACTGATTTTACTCTTTTTGCACTTTAGATGTGTGGGGAGATGTGTTTTGGCATCTTCGGACAAGGTGGCGGTGCTAGGGTTTGTATTTTAAGCAGTATTCGACGTGAGTTTCCTAAGGAAGGCCGTGGATTCTCTTTTTATAGGGTTTCCAAAAAGTTACCGTTGTAAAACCCTAATACCGGACTAGTCCGATGCAAGTCCGAACTTGTCCGGTCACAGTGTAATTCGAAGTCCAGAAAGTCTGGGGGACTAGTATGGTTGGAAAACGGACTTGTCCGGCCCTATGTGAAGATGGACTCCAGAAAGTCTGGCGGACTAGTCCGGTTGGGAAACGGACTTGTCCGGCCCTATGTGAAGATGGACTCCAGAAAGTCTGGCGGACTAGTCCGGTTGGAAAACAGACTTGTCCCGCCCTGTGTGAAGATGGACTCTAGAAAGTCTGGTGGACTAGTCCCGTTGGAAAACAGACTAGTCCGGCCCTATGTGAAAGCAGACTCCAGAAAGTCTGGCGGACTAGTCCGGTCCATAATCGGACTAGTCCGGTGCACTGTGAGATGTTAGGTTAATTTTAAAACCCTTACCCCTGCGCAAGGTCGTGAGCTCTTGGAGTGTGTCTTTCATACACCCCATATACATTTAAAATATAATTTGTTCTTCTAAATTCCATCAAAGTATTCCTCTTTGGACACCACTCCATTTTTCAGCTTTTTGTGTGCACCGAGCTGTTTCACTTTGTTTGTCCTGCAATCATATCAATAGTTTCATTAGGATCTCATATGTTCGTCATCAATTAGCCAAAACCCACAAGGGATATCCTAGATGCTTTACAATCTCCACCTTTTTGGTGATTGATGACAACCATTTGAGATATCACAATTGAGAATAAAACTTTGATTTTCATATGGTGTGCACATATGAGAATAACGATTAATTCACAAAAAGCTTCTCACATATGCACACACCTTATGGTGGGGTGCCTCACAGGTGTGTGATCAACAAAATGTGATGAACCAAAGATAAACAATAATGAACATAGAAGTAAGCATTAGAGCAACAATAAGCATCACACATAGGAAAGGAAATATTGCATTACAAAGTTTTAAAAATAGGTACATGTCCTCGATCACAAAAGCTTAATAACTAATACTATAGATAGTTTGAGTCTCAATCTAGTCTCAAACTCTCCCCCTTTGGCATCAAGGCACCAAAAAGGGAAAAATCGAGGGGAATCACACATCGCTGCTCCCTTCCTTAGTTTCAGTCCGATCTTCATCTTCACCATCATCGTCATTCACCGGAGCAGGATCTTCCTCTGAGACCTCGTAGGCGGGTAGTGATCCAACTGGCTCAATCTCAAGCTTTTCACAGATAGACTTGATATTGGCATTCACATACTGTTGATGTTTACGCTGCCTGTCTTTGATCTTGCGGCAGCAGGCAAAGATGGAGGACAGCATTTTGAAGATGCCACCGGAGGGTTCATGGACAGGAGAAGAACCAGGAGGAGCAACTGCATCATGAGATTGTTTAGACCTCCTCTCTACTGCGGGGGAGGGAGGAGTAGGTGGTGCTGAGGGAAGGGT
Organism: Tuctoria greenei; assembly: GCA_036927565.1. Taxonomy (NCBI): domain Eukaryota; kingdom Viridiplantae; phylum Streptophyta; class Magnoliopsida; order Poales; family Poaceae; genus Tuctoria; species Tuctoria greenei. Next base: position 127,019,323 of record JAYESD010000006.1, read on the forward strand.
GTACTCGGTGGGCTTTTGAGGCTTCAACCACGTATGAGAAACATCCTTGACAAAATCGAGTCCGACCACTTTCTCCATCATGAACATGATGTACGGTGCATACCTGCAAGACCTATTGGGAGTGATTGAGATGTTCACAATGTCATTGTAGATGTACTAAAAAACATTGAACGGTCTCCTTCCACTAATGACCTTGATTAGGGTCCACAAGGTTCCTTGGATAGTCCCCGCATCTCCATCCTTCGGGGCTATTGTCTTCCTCAACACTCTGTTGAGGACCACAAAGAAGGGCTTCAGATATTTGATTGTGGGAGGAACATAGGGCATCCTTGTGTCATAGAGGAACTTAAGCTCATCCTTCTCCAAAGGTTGCATATTGTGGATGACAAGATCTTGATCCAGAGTGTGTTCAAGGTGAAGAATCCATGCAAATTCATCATAAGTGATACTATACTTGGAACCATGAGTCATCCAAGCAAGACTGTCTCCATCACCACGGGCAAAGTAGAGGGTGGAGTAAAATTGGGTAATAACTTCATTGTTCCATTTATACTCAAAGGAAAGCAGTTCCTTCAGTCCGTGCCTCTCCAAAGCCTCAACCACCTCACAAAAAGCAGGATACCTCTTCGACTGCAGGTATCCAATATTCAGCCATTGACTCTCCACTACATGATTTTTCATCTTCATGTACACGTGCTCATAGTAGTCGGCATGGAAGTTGCTCCAGAATCTTGGGTCAGAGCACTGTTTAGGTTCATTATACACTTCAATCTTCCTGAAGTTATCAGCTAGCTCACCCCCTTTCCCAGTGAAATGCTCACTAGAAGGCTGCCTGTTGTGGTTACTGGGGTTTTTCATCTTCAAGGACCCAATGGGACCACTGGCAAGTCCCTTCCCTTTATTGAGAACCCTCTTTGGCCCCGATGAGCTCTCAGCAACAACTTTTCCTTGAGCCTTTTTTTACAATGACCTTCCTCTTCTTAGGCAGATTGTCATCGGAGGGTGGAGGGTGGACATTGACATCATGTCTTTTCTTCATAACTCTCTCCTTGGCTCTCCTCACTCTTTCGCGTTGAACTTCTTCATCAATGTGGAAAGACCTGTCATCTGAGCCTGAAAACATCGTGCCTGATAAGGAGTTCATGGATTAGATAATAATGAATCAAGGATTGAAGACAATGTAGGGATTCAGATGTCAGAGGCCGGACTTGTCCGGGTTCAGAGTGCGGACTTGTCCGGTGTACCGGACTTGTCCGCATCTGAGCGCCGAACTAGTCCGGTCTGGCATAAGAACCCTAACGATTTCCTTTGAATTCAAAATTTTTATCTAAAGACACAAAAGGGCAGGAAAGGTGTTGGAATACATCTGTGAAGCCAATGTACAACCTTGGAATCAAAGGAAATGAGCTAGAACGAGAAAAGTTGAGAATTTGGTTTTGGGTTGAATTTTACCGAGATTTGAAGATCCGCGTTGAAGGAGCAAGAATCTGTCCGGATGAGTTCAGAGGGGAGATTCACTCGTCGAGGAGAGGATTTCCACGGAGAAAGCTTCGATTTTGAGGTCTTAACCCGAAAATCACTTTGGGGGCTAGGGTTTAGGAGATGAGAGGGAGACCAAGTGGAGGGAGAGGTTTGGGATTCAAATTTTGGGCCGGCCAAGTGCTTATATACGCGGCGGACAGGACTAGTCCGGTCAAGGAGGCGGACTAGTCCGGTGCCCGTAGAAAACCTAAGTATTTCGTCTGTCCAGACTAGTCCGGTCGAGAACCGGACAAGTCCGGTTTCAACAGACTTGATACATATAGAGATGATTAATAGTGATCCAAGGACAATAATTTTGCAAATAATCATGGTAATTACGACCAGTAGGCAAGTAACAATGAAAGTGGTCAAAAACTGCAAGATTTCTTCATTAAAATAGTTTTCCTGGAAAAAAAAGGGATGAGGAGCAGTTTTAACAATAAAATGTAACATTTGAAGTTTCAACTAGGTATGCAACGTTTCAAGCCACATTTCGAGAGTCAAGAATGTTAAGCTCATTCCTACGCTCACAAAACCTTTTCTCATCTAATGGTTTGGTAAAAATATCCGCAAGTTGTGTTTCAGTCCTAACATGTGAAATAGCAATGTCACCTTTCAACGAATGATCTCTAAGAAAGTGATAACGGATATCTATGTGCTTAGTTCTTGAGTGCTTTACAGGGTTTTGTGCAATTTTTATAGCACTTTCATTATCACATAGAAGCGGGATATGCCTTAGATTGTATCCGTAGTCCCTAAGAGTCTGTCGCATCCAAAGTAGTTGTGCGCAACAACTAGCGGCTGCAACATACTCTGCTTCCGCTGTGGAAAGGGCAATGGAGTTTTGCTTTTTAAATGACCAAGAAACTAGGGACCTACCAAGAAATTGACAAGTCCCTGACGTGCTCTTTCTATTGACTTTGCATCCTGCATAGTCGGCGTCGGAATAGCCTATCAAGTAAAACTTGGATCCTTTGGGATACCAAAGCCCAAAGTTGGGTGTGTGCACAAGTTACCTTAGGATTCTTTTTACATCAATTAAGTGACACTCTTTAGGTGCGGCTTGAGACCTTGCACACAAGCAAACACTAAGCATAATATCTGGCCTAGATGTACATAAATAAAGTAAGGAGCCGTTCATGGACCGATATACCTTTTGGTCCACATTTAGACCATCTTCATTGAGGTCGAGATGTCCGCTGATGTCCATGGGTGTCTTGATGGGCTTGGCTTTGTCCATATTGAATTTCATAAGAATGTCGTGTGTATATTTGGTTTGGCTTATAAATGTACCTTCTCTTAGTTGCTTCACTTGGAATCCACAGAAGAACTTCAATTCGTCCATCATTGACATCTCGAACCTATCTGTCATAATATTGCTAAATTCTTCGCAGAAAGACTTGTTAGTGGATCCAAAGATAATGTGCTCAACATAAATTTGACATACGAATAGATGATTATCACAATGTTTAGTGAAGAGTGTATAGTCAGCTTTACCAATTTTGAATCCATTTTGAGTCAGAAAATCTCTAAGGCACTCATACCAAGCTCGAGGATCTTGTTTGAGGCCATAGAGAGCCTTATGCAGTCTGTAGACATGGTTGGGATACCTTTGGTCTTCGAATCTTGGTGGCTGCTCCACATAAACTTCCCTCCTTTATCGGACCATTTAGGAAGGCGCTTTTGACGTCCATTTGATACAGCTTAAGATTGTGGTGAGTAGCATATGCCAATAAAATACGAATAGACTCAAGTCTAACTACGAGAGCGAAAGTTTCATCGAAGTCCAAACCTTCGACCTGAGAATAACCTTTGGCCACCAATCTCGCTTTATTTCTTATTACTACTCCATGTTCATCTTGCTTATTTCGGAAGACCCATTTGGTTCCAACGATGTTCGCCCTTGGTCTCTCCACCAGCTCCCACACTTCATTTCTTTTGAAGTTGTTCAACTCGTCTTGCATTGCAATAACCTAGTCTGGATCCCTAAAGGCTTCTTCTACCCTGTATGGTTCCAGAAAAGACACAAAAGAATATATTCACAAAAATTTTCAACTCGAGATCTAGTAGTTACTCCCTTAGCAATATCTCCAATGATATTGTTGAGAGGATGGTCTCTTTGCACGCACTGATGTACTCTTGGGTGTGGAACTTGTGTAGTTGCTTGTTATTCATTATCTTCATGTGCATTGTCTCCCCCTAGATCATTGCTTCCATGATTATCTTGATCTTCTTGATCTTCCTCATCTTGATCTTGTGCAAGAGCTCCCCCTTGATCATTGCCTCCGTGTTGAAGTTCATCTTATGCATTTGAGTCTAATGCTCGCTCTTGTGGTAAGATATCACCAAGTGCCATTTTCTTCAGCGCTTCATATGGAGCTTCCTCTTTATCTAGCATACACTTATCGACTTGCTCCACTTGTGAGCCGTTAGATTCATTGAACACTACGTCACGTGCTACTTCAACAAGGTCGGACACCTTGTTGAAGACACAATAGGCGTAGGCATTCGATTCATAAATGAGCAAGAACCCTTCATAGGACTTCGAAGCGAACTTCGAGGCCCTCGATTTCTTGTTCAGAATAAAACATTTTCAACCAAAGACTTTGAAATAAGAAACATTAGTCTTTTTACCGATAAGAAGCTCATATGGGGTTTTCTTCAGTAGTCGATGAAGGTACAACCGATTTGTAGCCTGGCAAGCGGTGTTTACCGCTTCTGCCCAAAATCAATCTCATGTCTTATATACATCCAACATAGTTCTTGCCATTTCGATCAATGTTCTGTTCTTTCTTTCGGCCGCTCCGTTTTGTTGAGGGGAGTAGGGTGCCGAGAACTCATGATTTATCCCTTCTTCATTGAGATACTCTTCAACTTGGTTGTTCTTGAATTTTGTCCCGTTGTCACTTCTAATATTATTTATGGTTGATGAGAATTCGTTCTGAGCTCTTTTCAAGAACTTCTTGAGGATTCCCTGAGTTTCTGATTTATCATACAAGAAAAATACCCAGGTAAATCTTGAAAAATCATCAACAATTACTAAACCGTATTTGTTACCGCCGATGCTGATGTACGCAATTGGACCAAAGAGATTCATGTGGAGAAGTTCCAGCGGTCCTGTGGTAGTCATCACATTCTTGGCGGGTTGTGGTGCTCCGACTTGTTTTCCTGCTTGACAGGCGCTGCACGACCTGTCTTTTTCAAAAACCACATCCTTAAGACCACGTATGTGACCACCTTTTAGAAGTTTCTGCAGATTTCTCATCCCAACATGGGCTAGCCGTCTATGCCACCGCCATCCCATGTTGGTCTTAGCAACCAAGCAAGTGTTGAGTTCGACTTTATCTTTGTTGAAGTCAACAAGATAAAGCTTTCCCTTCAACATTCCCTTGAATGCAATCGAGCCATCGCTTCTTCTAAAAATGGTCACATCCTCATTAGTGAATAAACAGTTGTAACCTTTGTCACATAGTTGAGATATTGACAAAAGATTATAATCTAGAGAGTCTACATGTAAAACATTAGATAAGGTGTGTTGAGAGGATATTTCAATGTTACTGCTACTAAGGACCTTTCCTTGGCTGTTGTCTCCAAAATATATGCCTTCACATGGATCCTTTTTGTACTCATACTCCACAAACATACCTCTCTCTCCGGTCATGTGATTTGTGCATCCACTATCTAGCACCTATTTAGATCCACCGGAGGAGTAAGCCTGCAAAATGGAATTATTTCTTGGTTTTAGGTACCCAAGCTTGCTTGGGTCCTCTCAGGTTAGTCACAAGAGTCTTGGGCACCCACACACAAGTTTTCAAGTTCTTGCGGCGTGGCCCCGTATATTTAGCAATGACTTTTCCATATTTGTTTTTCATGAGAACATAGGAAGCATCAAATGTACGAAACAATATTTGTAAATCAGATTCATGGGATTTTTCCTTAACAAAAGAGATTATATTCTTAGCATGATTAGGAGTAGACATGTGTTTGTTCCTGTCACGACCATCTTTGACATTAGGAGGTCTAGTGACCATATATGCACTGAGTGCATATTTGATCTTCTCCTTATCAAAGATGTCGCTTGTGGAAGGATGCATTTTATGAGAATTTGAAGTATTGGAAATAACATTGTTCTTACAAGAGCAAGTGCAGGTTCCGATTGTTTTTGAACTCATATCTTTGAAGGAAGAGCTCTTGGAGGAAAAGGAGTCACTTTGGTTGAGCGATTCAACTTGCACCTCAAGGATCTTGTTAACTTTGGACAAGTTAGCAAGTTCTTCCTTGATTGCTATATGCGAGTTCTCTAGCTTTGAGTAAGTTTCCTTACTCAAGGCTAGCTCAAACTCAAGTGACTCGTTCTTCTCTCTTTCGAGCTCAAGAAGATTTTCAACTTCTTGATATCTCTTCCTTTCACGGATGAGCATACCTTCTTGTCAGTTAACAAGTTCCTCCTTTTCAAAGATTTCATTCGACAAAATTTCCATTTTCTTTAAAGCAATTTTACTTAATCCTCTAAACATTTCTTCATTATCACTAGAGCTATCAAAGTCATCAATAGAGGAATTTGGCGTAGGAGGAGTAAGTCGAACCTTTTTCTTTCCTTCCTTAGCCATAAGGCAAGTGTCTTTGTTCATATCCCGTCCTCCCATGTTTGGGAAGAGTGTGGCTCTCATAGTGGGTTTCTTGACTACTATAGTGGCCATCTCTTCTTCTTCATCAGAGGACTCGTCGTTTGAGTCCCACTCCTTGCCAATGTGAGCCTGATGGGATTGTCTTCTTTTTTTGAAATTTTTCTTTTCTTGAGGTCTTGTTTCCTTCTTCTTTTTGTTTTCTTCATAAGGGCAGTCCACCATGAAGTGACCATACTCTCCGCAGTTGTAGCAAGTGCGTTGAGCCTTGGATTTCCCTTTATCCTTGCTTTTGCCTTCATTTGAATTGTTGTCGTGTCTTCTTTTCATCACGCGCTTGAACTTCTTGATAAAGAGTACCATTTCTTCATCATCAAGATCGGTGCTCTCGTCGCTTGTATCTTCGGTGTCTTGGTCTTCACGAGTTTCTTTGAGTTTGGGTCTGCACGTTGCTTTGAGAGCAACTTCTTTACTTTTGGAAGAGGTGAGTTCGGCTAAGTCTTTGACGTATTGAGCCTCTTTCTTCATCTTTTCATGATTCATTATCTTCCCCAATAACTCATCGGGAGTCATTTTGTGAAATCTGTGGCTTTCTCTAATCATTGAGCAAAATGTGACATTTCTTGGCATGAAGGCTCTAATCATTCTTTTGACCACCTCGTGATCCGTCCATTTCTTACTTCCATAGGCACAAATTTTGTTGATGAGTGCCTTCATCCGGCTGTACATGTCTTGAGGTGATTCGCCTTCTTCAGTAGCAAATCTCCCCAACTCTCCTTCAAGCATCTCAATTTTAGCTTCACGAACCGACCTATTTCCTTCGTGAGCTGTCTTAGTGATGATTTCTTTTGCACTTTCTAAACCATCGATCTTGGTGAATTCCTTTCTGCTTAGTGATGATGTGATCACCGCGACGGCTTGTGCGTTTCTGTGAATCTCTTGTTCTTGTTCTAGAGTGAGCTCCTCATCCGTGTCTGGGATATCTATGCCTGTGCAAACAATGTGCCACAGACAAGGATTCAGAGATATTAGATGCATTTTCATGTTGTACTTCCACATGGTGTAGTCACTTCCGTCAAACTGTGGAGGCTTTCCCATAGAAATAGAGAGATAGTGATTGTTTGAATTGAGACGGTTGTAGTTGTAAGGATATCGGGAGTAGTCGTGATGACCACTCCCAGTCGAGTCTTTTCTTCTTCTTTTCCTTTTTGTGCCAGCAGTTTATTTCTCAGGAGTGCCTTTAGCTGTCCAACTTCTTCATCATCATGTTGGCTTTCTTTCAGCACATCAAAGGCTTTAGCTTCTTGTTCCTCCTCATTGATGTTCGTCTTTGGGATATCGTTGTCCTTCTCAGAGGCCATTGATCTCTCCGAGATGTGAGTCTCATTGACGGAGAACCTGGCTTTGGTACCAATTGAATGTGGCCTAGAGGGGGTGAATAGGCCTTTAAAATTTCCTGCACACTTAATAGAGTTGTCAAAAACTTGTTTGACCAGACTAGTCCGGTTGTGTGGGCGGACTAGTCCGGTGTGCTGAAATAAGTGAATTGATTAAATGTTATTTGGGAAACTAGATTCTTTTGGCAGCAGAAATGATAACAACAGATACTTTGATTTAAGATTATTGTAAGAATGCACGTGAAAACTTATAAGCAACTTAAATTGAGTTTTAGCAATCAAGTGATCTAATGATAAAAATGTAAAAGAAATAAGGCACAAGAGACACAAATTTTTATCGAGGTTCGATCTCACCACGAGATCTACGTCCTCGTTGAGGAAGATCACACAGAGCCGGGTCTCCAACCCTTTCCCTCTTCAAGTCACCAAAAAGGCCAACTTGATTCCACTAGCACGGGTAATCACCGAGTTTGTGGGGCAACCTCACATGTTGATGGCTCCCACAAGAATTACAACAAAAGAAGTGATCAAATACACTTGAAAATAATACAATGCAGAGTATGAGTGTAGAAAGATCAAACCCCAAGAGCTCGCAACGAAGGAACGACGATCTCCCAATCGTGAATCCAAGTGTTCAATTGATTTTACTCTTTTTGCACTTTAGATGTGTGGGGAGATGCGTTTTGGGCTCTTGGGACAAGGTGGCGGCGCTAGGGTTTGTATTTTCAGCAGTATTCGACGTGTGTTTCCTGAGGAAGGCCGTGGATTCTCTTTTTATAGGGTTTCCAAAAAGTTACTGTTGTAAAACCCTAATACCGGACTAGTCCGGTGCAAGTCCGGACTTGTCTGGTCACAGTGTAATTCGAAGTCCAGAAAGTCTGGCGGACTAGTCCGGTTGAAAAACAGACTTGTCCGGCCCTATGTGAAGATGGATTCCATAATGTCTGGCGGACTAGTCCGGTTGGAAAACGGACTTGTCCGGCCCTGTGTGAAGATGGACTCCAAAAAGTCTGGCGGACTAGTCCGGTTGGAAAACAGACTAGTCCGGCCCTATTTGAAAGCAGACTGCAAAAAGTCTGGTGGACTAGTCCGGTCCATAATCGGACTAGTCCGATGCACTGTGAGATGTTAGGTTAATTTTAAAACCCTTACCCCTGCGCAAGGTCGTGACCTCTTGGAGTGCGTCTTTCATACACACCCTATACATTTAAAATATAATTTGTTATTCTAAGTTCCATCAAAGTATTCCTCTTTGGACACCACTCCATTTTTCACCTTTTTGTGTGCACTGAGCTATTTCACATTGTTTGTCCTGCAATCATCTCAATAGTTTCATTAGGATCTCATATGTTCGTCATCAGTTAGCCAAAACCCACAAGGGATATCCTAGATGCATTTACACTTCTTCCTCAACTGTTACTTTGAAAGCTTTTTCGGATGCTGATTTTGGGGGTTGTAGGATTGATACGAAAAATACTTCAGGTGCTTGTCATTTTCTTGGTAATTCACTTGTTGCTTGGTCCTCTAGAAAACAAAGGTTAGTTGCAGAATCCACAACCAAATCTGAATATGTAGCTGCTGCTAGCGCTTGCTCACAAATTCTTTGGATTGCTCAAACACTTAAGGACTATGGGGTTGATCTAGATAGTGTTCCACTATTTTGTGATAATACTAGTGCCATTTGCATTGCTAAAAACCCTGTGCAACATTCGAGAACAAAGCACATTGACATAAGGTATCACTTTTTCCGTGATAATGTTGAAAAAGGAAACATTTTGCTTCTCCATGCAGATACTGAACAATAATTGGCTGACATTTTTACAAAAACTTCGGATTTCACTCGTTTTTCTTACATTCGTAGTGAAATAGGGGTTATGCATTCTCATGGCTTAAATTGAAGGGGAGTTTTGAAACTTGGGAAGTCTATGTAAGAATTTGAATTTAAAATAATATGAGCATAGTATTTCATACATATATGACTTTGTGATTCCTTTTACATGCTGAAAGTTCCTACTACATTACTCATGTTATACATTTTGTAGTTTTTGCCATGACTAGTAATTGGAATAATTACTTACACTAAATCTAGTCATGATCGAACTTTCTTGTTGTTTTGAACTTGTTGCATGCTCACAAGTGCTTTTAATAATGCTAAATTAATCAATCAACAATCCACATGTTGAGCTTTATAATCAAATAAAAATGAGAAAATATTAAGAGATATGCATGCATCGCACTTCTTCTTTTGAGATGGCTTATCATTGCACTTAGATATGAACTTGGATGAAGTTGTGTATGACTAAAACCATGTCCTTAAGATTCTGATTGTCAAATAGAATAAGGTACATGCGGCATATAATCTCTTGCAAATGTTATATGATCATAATTTGTGCTTTAAATAATATTGAAAAATGAAAAATGCAGCAACAAATGTCATGCTTTCAGGTTTAAAAATAGTTGAGTTTGTGAGATCATGACTTGCTTAAATTAAAAAATTACATTTGATCTCTAGCATAGCTTACACTACTTTATGTATTTCAATGATGTGATAGTGTAAATACTTGATATTATGACTTGGATTAACTTTGTTTTATATGTATATGTTATAATATGTTCATAACAAATTAAAATTTCTCTTTTGTACCTTACTGAATACATTGTCGAAGGGGGAGAAATTGATCACACATTGCAAACATTCACAAGTGTTTTGGCACGATTCTTCTCAGGGAGAGATTTTTGTTTTTCTTCTCATTTTATTTTTGATTTACAAAGGGGGAGAAATAAGTATAGGGGGAGAAATATTTGTTTTGAAATTTATTTCTTTCTCGTTTGATTGTTTTTTTAAAAAACTTTTCATAAGCCAACGTTTGGATTTGAAGTGGTGTTGCCAATGCATTCATCTAGGGGGAGATTGCGAGACCTATGTGTGCTGAATACATTGGCTATAACGATAAAAGTTTTTAATACTGCCAAAACACTCTTTTAACAATGTCTGACTCTAGGTCCGAGCTCCTGCAAGGTCCGATGATAGGTCCGGCTTGTTTTGGGTAGCTCCAGCAAGGTCTGACGTAAGGTCCGACTTGTTTTGGCTAGGTCAAACTTCTTTGTCTAGGTCCGACTTGCTATGGCTAGGTCCAACATGTTTTTGCTAACTCCCGCACCAGTTTCTACTAGCTTTGGTAAGCTCCGACGCTAGGTCCGATTAGCTTTGATTAGCTCCAGCACTAGGTCCTGCTAGCTTTTAGGTCCAATTAGCTTTGGCAAGGTCAGGTGCTAGATTGCAATGGTTCTGCTTTTAACTTGCAATGTTTCAAACAGGCTTTTTGTATTATGGAAAGTTTGCTTAGTATTCTTTTACTAAGTTTTTAATGTGTTTTGGTGGTTATGACTGATATCATTTTGCTATGGTTTGCAAGATGCTGATGTGAGGTGCTCACATAAGGTGTTGTAGTTATCGAAAATAACGAGAGTCAAGTCGAGGACTTGTGCTCAGAAGTATTGGTTGTTTATTCATGTGCAGGTGTTGCTTGAGTTCAAGACATGGCTGGTGATGGGATCCATTGAAATAGTCTTAGGGAGAAGATGAGGTTCAACAACCAATTCTGGATGAATTGTGGTTGAATTGATCGGGAGGTTGCGCAACATGTTTGAATCAAGAACAATGCATATGAAGGTATCATGGACGTTGTTGGAAGATGTTTGCATGTGTGCAAAGATTGCATGGACGTGGAAACATGGTTCTAAAGCGCGATGAAGAGAAGTGAACGTAAATAATTGGTTGGAAAGATCCAAAAGACTTGGTTATGGACTCAGGCTGTGGCTGAGTCGTGTTTGATGCAAATATGGAAAGATTTGAGTTGGTTATGATAGGTTTTCATGTGGGTCACAAAGTTGAGTTGTTTTAGGAACGTGGGATACGTTCCTAAGATGTTTTGAAGTCTTAAGGTTGCTTCTATATGCGTATAGAAGAGTCTTGAGCAGCCATGGAAAGTTTCGGTGGAAACATAGTAGGATACGAGTCCTAGTTTGGTTTGGGTTGGCCTCATGGCTGGTTATGTAAGCAAGGGAGGCCAGAGCTCGTAGTACACGGATTTTGGACTGTTCCTCTTGTGTTCTATTGAATAAATATCGTAGTTTAAGGCAACTTTTGTCCTTTGTTCGTCCGACTTGTTTCGGACAACTTTTTTTGTCGAGTTTCTGCACAACACTATTTTGCTTTGGTGGTTTTATCATAACTCGAGTTTTACAGATCCAATTGATGTGATTCTTTTTGGGTTGTCTTCACAACTTGATTATCTATCATATATGAAAATTTCACTGTCATTGGATTTGTGGTTTCTGATCTAGATGAGTTTCTTTGTAGTATTGCAGATCTGTTTTTACTATGGTAGAACAGATTGACCTTTGTTTGATCTTTCGATCGTAACTTGAGTTTTTCTCAACGGATTTCCGTGATTCTTGTTGTGATGTCTTCGTTACTTGATTCTCCACAATCTATACTGGTTTTGTCACAGTTGAACATGTTAAGATTAGTCGCACACACAATTTCTTTATCAGATCAATTTTCTGCCAAGGGGTTTTCTTTGCTTCCGCTGAAAAGTTGTAATCTACCATTCACACCACCTTTGGTAGCTCTTCACTTGCTCTTCAATCCTACAATTGGTATCATAGCCACGGTGCTCTAATCTTTGAGATTTTCATGTGTTTTGAATAATTATCATGGAGAAATAATCCGCCAAACCTTGTGTGTTTAGTGATATTGATTTTCAGGTTTGAAATGCACGTATGGAAGCCTTCATCCAGGCGCAGGGCTTTGCAATCCGGGAAAAGGTGTACAAGCCTTACGAAGTACCGCCAAATGATCAAGTTACACTTACAAACCTGAGAGATGTCAAAAACAACAACAAGGCTCGCAACATGATCATACAAGGACTAACTCAAAGCAACTTCGACCGTGTTGCTCACATCCAATCTACGTATGATGTTTGGAAAGCTCTATGTGATTACCACGAAGGATCCAACACGATCAAGGAGGTAAGTCAAGACATGTTCAAAAAGGAGAACATGCACTTTGAGATGCAACCAGGTGAGTCCATCGACGACCTCTTTGCTTACTTTAATAAAATTCTTAGCAACTTGCATAGGGTCAACGCTATTTTTTCAGATGCTGAGAATGCTAGGCAATTACTAAATGCATTAGACATGTCAATTCGGGAGATGAAAGTCACATCTATTCGTGAATCTACTGTCATGAGTACACTTACTTTAGATGTTATATATTCTAAATTGGAAACTCATGAAATTGACATAATCTCACATAAGAACCCCAGCAAGTCTCTTGCATTTGTTTCTCAATGTGACATGCCTCGCTCCGACCAATCTTCATCTTGTGGAACACTTGCTTTGTTGTCCTCTCTAACCCTTGACAGGTTGAAGAGTTTCCAGAGGAATAACTTGAACACATCTCTACTCGGTTCTCAAAAGCATTGCAAATCTCTACTCGTAGTTTAAGGGAACTTTTGTGCTTTGTTCATCCGACTTGTTTCAGACAAGTTTTTTTGTCGAGTTTCTGCACAGCACTACCTTGCTTCTGTGGTTTTATCATAACTCGAGTTTTACAGATACAATTAACATGATTATTTTTTGGTTGTCTTAAAAACTTGATTATCTATCATATACGAAAATTTCACGGTCATTTGATTTGTGGTTTCTGATCTACACGAGTTTATTTACAGTGTTGCAAATCTGTTTTTACTCAGATAGAACAGATTGACCTTTGTTCGATCTTTCGATTGTAACTTGAGTTCTTCTCCACTGATTTTTGTGATTCTTGTTGTGACATCTTCATGACTTGATTCTCCATAATCTATACTAGTTTTATCACAGTTGAACATGTTAAGATTAGTTGCACACACAATTTCTTTAACAAATCATTTTTCTGCCAAGGAGTTTTCGTTGGTTCCGCTGAAAAAGTTGTAATCTACCATTCACCCCCTCTGGTAGCTTATCACGTGCTCTTAGACCCTACAGTTTGGTGGAAAATCGAAGTACTTATAGACATTCTACTAGATGGCGAAGCCTTGTGCTTGTATGTAAGCCTCCGTACGCGCCTTCCAAACCTAAAAATCAATGCCACTGAACACACAAGGTTTTGCGAAGTATTTCTCCATGATCATTAGTCAAAACACATGCAATTCAAGGATATTTGAGCATCGTGGATCTGATACTAATTTTAGGATCAAATAGCATGTGAAAAGCTACCAAAGGGGGGTGAATGGTAGATTTAAACTTTTTCAGCGGAAGCAACAAAAACCACTCGACAGAAAATCGATCTGTTAAGAAACCATGTGTGCATATGTTTTCAACGTCATGGAAAACTTGTAAATATTGAATAGAATCAAGTCACAGAAACAATGCAACAAGAATCACGTGAAAACACTACGTATAACTTGAGTTATGATCAAAAGACTACACAAAGGTCAAACTGTTCTACCCGATTTAAAACCAGATCAGCAACACCGCGAAAAAACTCGTGTAGATAAAAAAACCACAAGTCCAATGACCTTGAAACATTCATAGATGATAGAAAATTGAGTTGTGAACACAACACAAAAATAATCACGTCGATTGAATCATTAAACTTTATTTATGATCAAAACGCCGAGGCAACATCGTGCTGTCCAGAAACACAACGAGAAAGACTTGACGAAAAAAAGTCGGATGAACAAGGCACAAAAGCTCCTATAAACTACAAAATATATCGATCAAAACGCAAAGAGGATCAGCCCAAAATCATCTTACCACGATCTCTGGCCTCCCTTGCTTATATAACCAGCCCTAAGGCCAACCCAATCCTAACTAGGACTCTAATCCTACTCAGTTTCAACCGAAACATTCCATAACTGCTGAAGACTCTTCTATACGGAGATAAAAGCAATCTTAAGACTTCCAAATACCATAGAAACGTACCAAACATTCCTAAAACAACTCAACTTCATGCTCACCACGAAATCTAACTAGAACAAACTATAAACCTTCCATAAAGAACCATAACTACCTCAGCCACAGCCTAAGGCATAAACCAGCCGGTCGGACCTTTCTGGCCACATCTTCATGTCTGCTTCTCTTCATCACGCCTTGGAACAATGTTTCCACATCCATGCACCCCTTTCACACGTGCAAACACTCTCCAACAACGTTCACGATACGTTCGTATGCATTGTTCTTGACCCAAACGTGCTGTGTGACCTCCCGATCAACTCAACCACAATTCCTCCCAAACTTGGTTGTTGAACCTCATCTTCTCCCTAAGACTAGTTCAATGTATCTCCATCCCAGCCATGTCTTGACCTCAAGCAACACGTGCACATGAATAAACAACCAATCGTTGCGAGCCCAAGTCCTCGACTTGAATCTCGTCAGTCCAAAAAACACAACATCTTACGTGAGCACCTCACATAAGCATGTTGCAAACCATAGCAAAATGATATCACCCAAACCAACAAAACACACCAAAAACTTAGAAAATGATTTCTAAGCAAACTTCCCTGTCAGCCAAAAGGCATGTTCAAAACATTGCGAGTTAAAAATAGAGCCGCTGCACAATTTTCTCAACAAATAGAATTTATTGAATCGACCAAAAGCAGCGCTGCAATGTAAAAGAAAAAGATCGGACATTCCAATCCTGAACTCATGTCCAAATCACGTGTCGGAAAGTTCGGACATTTCTAACCAGGTGAAGAGTAATTGTTACTTCCGAAAACACGTTTGTAAAGACCAACCGTGTCAACTCACCTGCAACTCACGTGCCTAAAAGTCCGGACATTGCAAAAATAATTCCCGCAAGTCCGAACAATCTGAAGTGGGCTTTTCAGCAATATTCAAAACTTTGTGTGTGAACCCTCGCTTTTATTCCAACTTCCAATGTATTCATCACACATAGGTCCCACATAAGAAAACATGGTAATCTTGATAAATTTGATGCTAGATATGTTGATGGCATTTTTCTTGCTCATCCATCTCATACTAGAGGGTACTGTGTGCTTCTACTTGACAGTAACAAAATTGTGGACACTTGTATGGTTTCTTCTGATGAAAGTATCCCAGGTACTAGCTCAAACATTGCAGGTCAAGATGCATACCCTTAGGGAAAATTATTTTTGTTGAAGGTGATGCAGGAGTGGAGCACTGCCCGAAATTTCATAAGCGAACAATGTCATTCCTGCTGCATATTTTGCTCCACGACCAGCGCCAACGTCCAATATTGCTGGTCTAGATCATCATTAAGCCACAAGCTCATCAGTTTGTGATGAACATGAAGAAGAAGCTTGTGAAGTGTCTACTCCCCTCCGCAGCCTCAAAGTCACCCTCCACAATAGATTATTGGAAGCTTGCATGAAAGAGTCACACTGTCTAGGTTTTGTGATCCAAACTCTCACGCTTATTTTTCTTTTGTTGCTTCTTTTTAAACCAAATATGTATCACATGCACTCACTAATGAATCTTGGATCATTTGCATGCAAGGAAAGTTAGAAAATTTTGAAAGAAATAATGTTTAGAAACTTGTTCCCCCACCTAATGGTCACACATTCATAGGAATTAAATGGGTGTGTAAAAACAAACAAAGTAATGATGTTGTTGTGGTTAAAAATAAAGCAAGGCTGGTTGCTCAAGGTTTCACAAAAGTTGAAGGTCTAGATTTTGATGAAACTCTTGCTCATGTTGCTAGATTAGAAGCCATAAGAATTTTATTGGCAATTGCTGCATCTAAAGGTTTCAAGTTATATCAAATAAGAAATGTTCTTCTCTTAATGTCTACATTGATGAGGAGGTTTATGTTAAGAAACGACCATATTTTGAAAGTCCATATTTTCCTAATCATGTTTACAAACTTTCCAATGCTTGGTATGGTCTCAAACAAGCCTCTAGAGCATGGTATGATAGGTTAAAAAAATTCTTACTTGAAAAGCGGTTTACCGTGGGAAAGGTTGATAAAAATCATTTTGTGCTCAAGCATGGCAATGACTCACTATTCGTTTAAGTTCATGTGGATGATATTATATTTGGTTGTGCTTCTTGTGTTCTTGTGTCCAAGTTTTCATCCATGATGAGTTTAGAATTTGAGATGAGTATGATGGGAGAACTCACATACTTTCTAGGGCTACAAATCAAGCAAACTATAGAGGAAACCTTTGTGCATCAAATGAAGTATACAAAATATCTTCTTAAGTGCTACAATACGGAAAATAACAAGCCTATTCGGACACCAATGGGAATGATGACAACACTTGAACTTTATAAAGATGGTGAAAAAGAGAGGCAAAAGGTCATAAGATGGATAGCCTCAAGCCAGGACGTCCCATCTCCAGGAGTCAGCAAGTGGGAGGTCGTCGTTATTAGGGTCCCGTTCCTGATTGTTTTACAGTAGAAGTGGGCCCCGACAAGATCCTTTGACGTGGTAGCTGCTGGTAAGTGTATGGACCCCATTTGGGACCCCTTTCCTCCATGGCCCGCTCGAGCTAGACGAAAGCGATGATAGCAGTTCGCTTTCAATCGAACCTGGAGAGGAGTTGTCGTACACGATGTGATCATAGAGGTGATCTAGGTATATGAGAATGTTCACCTGATGGCCATCCAACGGTAGCGCCAGCTCCTCTGCTCCAGGCGGACCATCTCCAGCTCCAAAACACCCCATCGTTCAACGATGAAGGTGACGAACTTGGCACTCGGGAGGAGATCTAGATTCTGCATCCAGACAACAAAGCTAAACACCCCAGTGCAACCGTGCAGGTGGGACTCCTCCAGCATATGATAAAACACAAAGACACATCAAGAATATGGCAAATGACATCTGCTGACCATGAATGGAGTGGAAGATTTTTGACGATGATAGTGACCTGATAAGGGCAGTTAATCAAGCGAGTCGGGTAGGGCTCCAAGTCCTGATGTCGTGCCTTTGGCCACCAATGTAGAAGGAATCTGAGCGCATCACCCGTGCTCTTTGTTCAGGTAGGTCCAATTGCACAAGAAGGGTTTGTGCGTTGGGGAAGGATACTAACATGTTATGCCGGGGGATGCATAGTTGATGGTTGATCGCATTGGCAGCAGCGGTAGGGTTGTCTCTTGGTCCACCGGCGGTTGGCACAACCATCAAAGTGAGAAGGTGTAGGTGTTGTAGGTTAGCAGCGGGGATGCCTCTGATAATGAAGACGGCACAACCATTGCACGATCGCGACTTGATTTGACCAAGAATGTAGGAGTTGGACATTGTGGTCAAAGTAGGTTCCTTTTTACTGGGAAATGGTGGAAAGGTGAGTAATTCATGGATGTCTGGCTTGGGCAGAAGGCGAGGATGTATGGGTCGTTGGCCGATAGGTCACGGCAGGAAGGAGGAGTGTTTAGCGAAATGCCATGTGGCCAGACATGAGAAACAGCATGGGGTCTTAACGGCAGACTGCAAAGACGTTGCCGGTACCCTGCGTATCGGGTACCCCATGATACCGCAAGAAATGCCGAGGAGTTCCACCCGTACGAGTTGAAGACCTCTGAAGGCTGCACGTGATACACAGCACCATACCCGCCTCCCTCATTTGGGTAGCTCCATCACTGCCACGTTTAAGACAAGGCCGGAGCTAACTCCCCTTGTAGGGAAGCTCCAGTCTTGCCACGTGTCTAGTGATTCCAGACCTAACCCCCAGTAGAGGGAAGCTCTGATGATGCCACATGCATAGTGGCTCCGGACCTACCTCCCCACGATGGGAGCTCCAGGGCCGCCATGTATCGATTCTCCAAACATGAGACAGCAAGGAAGAGACTGGCGGATCTCCAACATCGCGCACATTCAAGGGACAGTTAAAGCTACAGTTACGAGACCTGATTATGTGTCATTAATGCCATATTAATGACACACATCTAGAGGACCCTTAACACCGGTAACTCCGCCATTAAGGTGCGTTATCACACTGTTAATTACGCTTAATATTCACAGATCATGTATTAGGCAATTAACTGCCGCCAGGGCCACATGTCGAGCCAGGTTGACAATGTAATGGCAAATCCTTGTACTATAAAAGGGCTACACCGCACGGTTCATGGACAGCCATGCTCATATGCACACAAGCCACCATATACTCATACATACAACAACACCCGGGTATTACACTCAGGCGGCCTGAACCACGTAAAAATCCCCGTGTCACTATCTTGTGCAAAATCTCATGTGCGCCCCAACCAATCACAAACCTTCGCGGGCTACGATCTAGTAGTATCGGGGGAAGTGTCAATCACACACTTCGACATTTGTCGCGCCAAGTAGGAGGGCTTGAGATTTCAATATGGTGAACTCTGCCGCACGATTGTCCAACAACAACGCTGAGCAACCTGCTGGAGGGAAGCCCTCCAACGTGCAACAGCCAACGGTTGCTGTTGTTCCAGCGGGTGTTGTACCACCCCCACCACCTGCTCTGGCTAACAATGCTGGATAGCAGGATGGGGTCCTTGCGTCGGTCACTGCATCGATGCACAACAACCCTAAAAATGCGCTGACTGTTGCGCATACTCTTCTCCAACGTCCACCGCCGCCAAGAGCACCTTAGGGTGTGATGGAACAGTGGCATGCTGATGTGGAACATCTGGTTGTAGCTGTAGCCGATGGCCTCAGCAACCAAGGTCCTCCCCCTTCATGGCAGGCACCTTCTCAGTGCCGGATCTTGTCTAGAAGACTTGGTCTACAAGTTTCACAGCACCGGAGATGTGCTATGTATTAGTAGGTGACATTGCTGCCCTCTGGGGTGTGTCGCACTCACACTGCATCGAGACTCTCGATGCATGATCTGTGATCGAAGCTTGACCATCGCTACAGATAGCAGGACGGCCGCGTCCATATCGAGCACGCTTGTGAGAGGCGAGAGGCTCGGGAAAACCCTTCTTTAATGTGGCCTAGAGGGGGTGAATAGGCCTTTTTTAATTCTAGTCGGAACCTACAACATTTAGCAACCTAATCAAATACTGAGAAATCGGACTAGTCTGTAGAGTGCAGACTAGTCTGGTGTGTGCGGACTAGATCAATCAAGTTTGATCGATTATCTCGATCCTAGACTATATGCAGCAGAAATATACTTATAAATTGAGTGTAATACTTCTATGAAACTGGATGTTGTACAAGTTAACCTTATGTTTAATGTTTTAACGTAATGTGAAAGAGATCAAGTGAAACCCTATATAGCAATAAAAAGTAAGAACAATATGCACAAAGTGAAGACACAAGATTTTTATCATGTGGTTCGGTTCCCACAAAGGCAACCTACGTCTACGTTGAGGATCCCACGAAAGGACCGGGTCTTCACCAACCCTAACATCGTTGAATAGCCACGAAGGCCCATTCTCTTCCACTATCACAAAGGGTAAATCACCAAGTTCAAGGGGCCTTCTCACAAGTTGAGGGCTCCCCAAGATTACAAATCAAACACCACCAAGAACACACTCTTAAGGTCAACATTGAAACAATAGGAGTGTGTTAGAGAATCAAAACCAAGAGCTTAAATGAGTGGAATCATGTCTTTCCTTTGATCCAAAGTGAATCCTCAAGAATTTGATCTTTCTTTCGTTGGATTGTGTGGAGAGATGTGTTTTCTAAGCTCTTGGATGATGTGACAGCGTAGGGAGTCGAGAGAGTTGAAGGTAGGGCCGTGCACATCTATTTATAGGGTGTTTCCAAAAGTTACCGTTAGGGTTTCCAGAGTCCAGACTAGTCCTTGGTGGAGTTCGTACTAGTCCGGTGTGCAGCGTGTAGGAAACCCTAAGTTCTGAGCAATATCGGACTTGTCCGACCTTGGGCGGACTAGTCTGATTTAGGCTCTGGAAAATTTCGGACTAGTCCGGTCATTATCGTACTAGTTCGGCTATGGTGAACCCCTTAGTAAAATGGGGACAAGTCCGCATTTGGAGGACTTGTACGATTTTAGTCAGAGAGGTTATCGGACTAGTCCGACTATTATCGGACTTGTCCGATATCGTGCAAAGTTGTGAAGTGTTGAGGACTAGTCCGCACCCGGGAGGATGAATGTAGGCCTAGAGGGGGGGTGAATAGGCCTTTTTGATTTTTCTCGGTTCCTGTAACACTCAACAACAAGGTCAATACCAGAGATATCGGACTAGTCCGGTAATGTGCGGACTAGTCCGGTTTTCACGGGCTAGGTTGATCAAGTTCAGAAAATTTGATTGACTCGTTAATGTTTGCAGCGGAAATATAAACTTGAATCTCAATTTAATAGTAGTATGTCAGATTCTATTGAAGTTAAAACTCTTGATCAACAATTAGACTTAGATTGAACAAAGTGAATCAAACCCTAGATTAAGTTGATCAAATTAGATGAAGAACACAAAAAGGACAAGACACACGATTTATCCCGTGGTTCGGCTACCACGAAGGCAACCTACGTCCACGTTGAGGAGCCCACAAAAGGACCGGGTCTTCTCCAACCCTTTCCTCATCGGATCGCCACGAAGGCCAATCCTCTTCCACTAATCACAAAGGGTAAATAACCAAGTTGAAGGGGCGTTCTCACACGTTGAGAGCTCCCTTGATTACAACTCACAATGACACCAATAACACACTCGAAAATTACAAATTGAAACATAAGAGTGTGTTAGAGAATCAAACCAAGAGCTCAATGATGTGTGCCAAGTGTCTCTCCAATGATCTAGAAGTGATCTTCAATGGATTGATTGATTTTGCACTTAATTTCGTGGAGAGAGATGGTTTTTGAGTCTCTTGGGAGGTGTGACAGCGCTAGGGTTCGAGAGATGGTGAAAGTGGGCCGTGCACCTCTATTTATATGGGGTTTCTAAAAATGACCGTTAGGGTTCAGAAAGATCGGACTAGTTCGTGATGGTCACCGGACTAGTCCGGAGTGCTGTGTGTAGCAAACCCTAAGTGTCCAGGAATATCGGACTAGTCCGGTTGAAAACGGACTTGTCCGATTTCGCTACTGGAAATCTTCGGACTAGTCCGACTGCCATCGGACTTGTCCGGACATATGAAACCCTAAGTGTTTGGGATGACAAGTCCGCACTTGGAGGACTTGTCCGATTTAGATCAGTGTGTATATCGGACTAGTCCGTGTAGACACCGGACTTGTCCGAAGTGGATCAGAATGAATATCGGACTATTCCGGGTCACAACGGACTTGTCCGATTTTGTGTGACTTGTGCATTGTGTTAAGGACTAGTCCGCATTGGAGAGGACTAGTCCGAAGTGGATCAGAAAGATATCGGACTAGTCCGGTGGAGACCGGACTTGTCCGATCTAGTGCAGAATGTGATATCGGACTAGTCCGGCTAATATCGGACTAGTCCGGTCCTGTATAACTTTGTGCATTGTATGTGTGTGCTTGAATGTGATTGAGCTCTTGGGTGTGTTTCCTTAACACACTCTATACATAATAATCTACTATTTTCTTCTTCTTGAGCTCAAACTCACTTTGCTTCTCATTTCCCTTCTTTTTGGCATTTTGCTCATTTTTCATCATTTGCATGCATTCATCTCAACAAAAGGATTAGGATCCCAATTGCTTGTCATAAATCATCCAAAACCCACAAGGGAGTCCTAGATGCACTTTCAATCTCCCCCTTTTTGGTGATTGATGACAACCAATTGAGATTTCACAAAATAAGGCAAAAAAAAATGAGATTTTCATAAAGTATGCACATGTGACTCAAAAATACATCTAGCAACAAGAGAATTATCCATATGTGCATTCTTTATGGTGGGATGCATACTAAGTGCATGAATACATTGAGAATGACAAAATTTGCATTAACCAACCGATATCAAATGCATATGACATTCCAGGGGCAAAAACACAGCTTTCATCACACACTCCAAATAAATTAAGCAATTCATCACAGGACCAAATTTAATATGAAAACAGAGTTAAGCTATTACAACCACAAATAAAAGATAAAGAGAACTCTCTCCTCGCACCCTATCACAGCTGAAGCTAAGACTCCCCCTCAATCTCTCCCCCTTTGGCATCAAGACACCAAAAAGAAGGAGATGAGGGTCCTAGGGTCTTCACTCTTCACTGTCGGTCCTCTCGTCATCGTCTTCATCTTCTTCGCTTTCTGCTTGACGAGGAGGAGAGGGAGGAGGAGGAGCGGAGCTACTCGAGCCCCCAATGCCAAAATAGGCAAGCTCGGAAGGGGTCAAGGGCCCGAGCTCGGTGAAATCCGGGTCAGACTCCTCAGATATCACTGGAGATCCAATGGGATCGATCTCCAGCTTCCGACAGATTTGCTCCACATTGGCCTTTATATACTTCATGTCCTCCTTTCTTTTCTTGTTGAGTTTGTGGACCTTCACTTCGGTCTTTTTGCAGGAGGAGAAGATGGCGGTCAGGTACTTTAGGATCCCACTAGCTGATCCTCTCTGAGGGGCTTCCCTAGAGGTAGGGACAGCCCTAGCAATATCTCTTTCTCTTGCCGGTGCCTCGGGACTCGAGGCCGGCGAGGGAGCAGCCTGGACACTCACAGGCTGAGGCTTCTGAGGCCTCAGAGGAGTGTGCTCCACATCTTTCACGAACTCAATACCTATGACTTTCTCAATCATAAACATCAGGTAGGGAGCATAGCCACAGGACCAGTTGGGGGTGCTTGAGATGTTGATCATGTCGTTCCAAATGTAATCTGCAACATCAAACTGTCTCTTCTTTCTTATGACCCTCATTAGAGTCCGGAGGTAGCCCTGTACACTGCCTGCATCCCCATCCTTGGGGGCAATGGTCTTCCGGAGAACTCTGTTCAGGACCACAAAGAAGGGCTTCATGTTCTTTGTGGAGGGAGGAACATACTTAGAGTTGGGTTCATACATGAACTTCATTCCGTCCCTCTCAATGACCCCTATGTTGTGGATGATCAGGTGGTCATTTCTAGCAGAGTCTAAATGGAGCAGGTTTGCAAAATCCTCCTGAGTGATGGAGTACTTGGATCCATGGGTCATCCAAGTCACACTCTCTTCATCTTCACTCGAGAAGTGGCACGTTGCATAGAATTGTGCAATCACTTCATCATTCCAATTGTGTCTAAAGGCAAACAGATCCTTCAGGCCATGCCTCTCAGCTGCTGCAATGACTTCATCAAAAGCTGAGCACTTCTTCTTCTCTAGGTAGGCCCAGTCAATCCACTGACTGCGCACCACCGGAGTCTTCATCGGCAGGTAAACCAGCCTGTAGAAATCTGCATGGAAGTTTGTCCAAAACCTTCCATCAGCTGCCTGCTTTGGCCTCCCATAGCAATCAATGCTTCTGAGCTTGGCTGCCATATCACTGCCTTTCCCATTGAATTTCTCTTCATTGGGGTCCCGGACCCCTTCCCTGGGAGCGTGTAGCTTCAAGGGCCCAACTGGCCCCGTTGCTACTCCCTTGCCCTTTCCTTTTGCTTGACGAAGGCCGCTTGTAGACGGGGCAGCCTTCGAGGCGGGTTTCTTGACACAGACCTTCCTCCGAACCTGGGGAGGGGAAGTAGTAGGCTCGGAAGGTCTTTCTTGGCGTTTCTTGCCAAGACCCGCCGAGGACCGAGATGCCACCTCGTGGTCCAACTCGGCCTCAAAGTCGGAGAATTCGTTGTCGGAGCTCGACATGATCTGAGAAAGAATGAGCAAGAAAAATGACAAGTTATGCAAGGCATAGTTGAGACATGATAGTAATGGATGGCATTAGGGAATTAAGGAATTAGGTTCAAGTTCAGAAACATCGAACTTGTCCGGTGCCTCAGCACGGACTAGTCCGGGGTACCGGACTTGTCCGTGCATGGACCGGACTAGTCCGGTGTTCATCCTCAAAAACCTAACAGATTGAACTGGACACAATCCCTAATGCAATTCTAGTCTAGCATACACGTAGTACATCAGATAAACATGTAACTAGTGCAGGGTGCTAGGCCAAACGATCAATGATTGAGAAAATACGATTTCTAGGGTTTTGAAGGTTTTTACCGAAGAAATCATTGGAGACTTGAAGTTTTGGGGGTTTGAGGCCGGACTTGTCCGGTGTAATCAATCCCCAAGTCTTCAAGCTTGATCTCCGCCCAAACTTGTGACTTTTCGACGGAGGACACAAGAGATTGCTTTGGGAGCTCGAGCGCAATAGAGAGAAAGGCGTGAGCAAATGTGGGGATGAGTGGATTAGGGTTTGGTGGCGGCTAGGGTTATGGACACGAGAAATCGGACAAGTACGGACTCGACCGGACTAGTCCGAAGTCATCCAGAGACCTATATCGGACTAGTCCGTGGTCCGTCGGACTAGTCCGGCCTAACCGGCACTCTGCGGACTAGTCTGCATGGGCGGACTAGTCCGGATAACCACGGACTAGTCTGTGGTTACCAGGAAAGAATTGCATAGCCCATTCATATATATTTGAAGGTTCAATAATAGAGAATAGAGAGGCAAAGCAATTCAAGCAATCTTGATGAATTTGACCAGTAAGCATACAACAATCATACAATGATCAAAATTCATCAAGATCTAATAATTGACATAGTTTTTCGAGAGAAAAATAGGGAGGGGTAATTTTCACAAATCAATCAACATTTTGAAGTAATCATACAGGTATGCAACTTTTCAAGCCACACTCCGAGAATCAAGAATATTTAGCTCATTTCGGAGTTCGCAAAAACGCTTTTCATCAAGTGGCTTGGTGAATATGTCGGCCAATTGTTTTTGTGTGTTGACATGTGAGATGGTTATGTCTCCTTTCATGGAATGGTCTCTCAAGAAATGATGTCTTAGGTCTATGTGTTTAGTCCTAGAGTGCTTAACTGGATTGTGGGCTATTTTAATGGCACTCTCATTGTCACAAAGGAGAGGAATATGGTTCATATTGTAACCGTAATCCCTTAGAGTTTGTCGCATCCAAAGAAGTTGTGCACAACAACTCCCGGCTGCAACATACTCCGCTTCGGCTGTCGATAAAGCAATGGAATTTTGTTTCTTAGATGACCAAGAAACCAAGGATCTTCCTAGGAATTGGCATGTGCCAGAGGTGCTTTTCTATCAACTTTGCACCCGGCATAATCTGCATCGGAGTAACCAATGAGATTGAATTTGGAGCCTTTTGGGTACCATAGACCAAGGTTGGGTGTATGAACTAAATATCTCAAGATTCTTTTTACGGCTGTCAAGTGACATTCCTTAGGGTTGGCTTGAAATCTTGCACACAAACATACACTCAACATAATATCTGGCCTAGATGCACATAAGTAAAGTAAAGATCCAATCATGGAGCGATATACCTTTTGGTCGACGCTCGTTCCATCTTCATTGAGATCCAAGTGGCCATTCGTAGCCATGGGAGTCTTTATGGGCTTTGCCTTGTCCATGCCAAACTTCTTGAGTATGTCCTGCGTGTACTTGGTTTGGCTTATGAATGTTCCTTCCTTTTGTTGCCGCACTTGGAATCCCAAGAAGTACTTCAATTCTCCCATCATTGACATTTCAAACCTGTCTGTCATAATTCTACTAAATTCTTCACAGAAAGATTGGTTAGTTGACCCAAAAATTATGTCATCAACATAGATTTAGCAAATAAAAAGATCATTATCTAGGTTTTTCGTGAATAGTGTATAATCTACTTTGCCAATCTGAAAGCCATTATCAATTAAAAAATCTCTAAGACACTCATACCAAGCTCTAGGAGCTTGTTTGAGGCCACAGAGAGCCTTACGCAGTTTATACACGTGGTCGGGGAACTCTTCGTCTTCAAATCCGGGTGGTTGCTCCACGTACACCTCTTCCTTGATCGGTCCGTTGAGTAAGGCGCTTTTCACGTCCATTTGGTACAGCTTGAAATCATGGTGAGTAGAATATGCAAGTAATATCCTAATTGATTCAAGCCTAGCTACTGGAGCAAAAGTCTCATCGAAATCCAAACCTTCGACTTGTGACTAACCTTTGGCCACAAGTCGTGCCTTGTTTCTTGTCACCACCCCGTGTTCGTCTTGCTTGTTGCAGAAGACCCACTTGGTGCCCACTATGTTTGCATTGGGTCTTTCCACAAGTTCCCAAACCTCGTTTCTCTTGAAGTTGTTCAACTCTTCTTGCATTGCCACCACCCAGTCCAGATCCTTCAATGCATCCTCAGTCCTGCGTGGTTCCAAAAAGGAGACAAACGAGTAATGATCACAAAAATTAGCTATACGAGATCTAGTGGTTACTCCCTTTTGGATATCACCGATGATGTTGTCGATTGGGTGATCCCTTTGAGTGCGTTGGTGTACTCTTGGGTGTGGCACTTGGGGAGTTGAGTGTTGGTGATCATTTTCTTCTCCCCCTGAGTGGTTGCCTTCGTTGATTTGTTGATCATCTTCATATTCTTGTGATTGATCTTGTATCGAGACTCCCCCTTGATTGTTGATCTCCTCTTGTGGTTCACTTTCCTCTTGTATTTGTGACGATGACTCTTGTGGACGAACTTCTCCTAGAGCCATTCTCTTCAATGCTTGATAAGGAGCTTCTTCTTTACCTAATTCACATTGATCAACTTGCTCCTTTTGGGAGCCATTAGTTTCATCGAACACTACGTCACGTGCCACTTCAACAAGTCCGGAGGCCTTGTTGAAAACACGATAGGCGTAAGTGTTTGAATCATAGCCAAGAAGGAAACCTTCATCGGACTTCGAAGCGAACTTTGAAGTCCTGGGTTTCTTGTTCAAGATATAACATGGAGAGCCAAAAACTCGAAAATATGAAATGTTGGGTTTGTTACCGGTGAGTAGCTCATAAGGAGTCTTCTTGAGTAGTCGATGAAGGTAGAGTCGATTTGCGGCGTGGCAAGCGGTGTTAATCGCTTCCGCCCAAAATCGATCCGAAGTATTGTATTCATCGAGCATTGTTCTTGCCATCTCTATGAGCATCCGGTTCTTCCTTTCGGCGACTCCATTTTGTTGTGGAGAGTATGGTGCTGAAAATTTGTGCTTGATTCCCTCCTCATCAAGGTACTCCTCCACTTGTATGTTCTTGAACTCCATGCCGTTGTTGCTCCGAATACTCTTGATCGATAGTGAGAACTCGTTTTGAGCTCGCTTGAAGAATTTCTTGAGCGTTCCTTGTGTTTCTGACTTGTCATGCAAAAAGAACACCCAAGTGAAGCGGGAAAAATCATCAATAATGACTAAACCATATTTATTACCACCGATGCTTATGTAAGCAATTGGACCAAAAAAGTCCATATGAAGTAGTTCGAGCGGTCTTGTCGTAGTCATAATGTTCTTTGCAGGATGATGTGCTCCTACTTGCTTCCCGGCTTGGCACGCGCTACAAGGCCTGTCTTTCTCAAAAACAACATCTTTCAAACCTCGGATGTGATCGCCCTTGAGGAGTTTTTGGAGATTCCTCATACCAACATGTGCTAGCCGTCTATGCCACAGCCAACCCATGTTGGTTTTTGCAATCAAGCATATGTCGAGTTCGGCTTTATCCTTGTTGAAGTCAACAAGGTAAAGCTTTCCCTTTAACATACCCTTGAACGCAACGGAACCATCACTCCTCCTTGAGACGGTCACACCCTCGTTAGTAAACAAGCAATTATAACCTTTGTCACATAATTGAGATATGGACAACAGGTTATAATCTAAAGATTCAACATGTAGAACATGAGAAAGAGTTTGTTCAGAGGATATTGCTATTTTACCGGTACCGAGCACTCTTCCTTGACTATTATCTCCGAAGTAGATGCCTTCATTTGGGTCCTCGTTTTCTTCATATTCCACGAACATCCTCTTTTCTCCGGTCATGTGGTTGGTGCATCCACTATCTAGCACCCATTTGGATCCACCGGAGGAATAGGCCTGCAGAAACAAATTATGCCTTGGTTTTAGGTACCCAAGCTTGCTTGGGTCCTTGGAGGTTAGTTACAATACATTTGGGCACCCACACATGGGATTTTGTGTTCCCATGGCGTGGCCCAACATAGTAAGCATAAGCTTTACCAATATTGTTTCTCATTAATACATAAGAGGCATCAAAGGTTTTGAACAAGAGTTGTTGTTGTTTATGGATCGGACTAGTCTGGGTAATCGGACTTGTCCGAATGACCGGACTTGTCCGGGCCTCCACCGGACTAGTCCGGCGTTTATGAGAGTTCAGATTCTTAATTTTTGAGTTACCAGGTTGTGAGGGTCCTCCCTTCACAAAGGTAATCCTTCCCTTGTTATTCTTATGACTTCCAGCATTTTGCTTTCCATCGTAAGAGTAACCAATGCCATACTTGACGTTAGGAGGTCTTTGGACCAAGTATGCACTACGTGCATAGTTGATCCTCTCCTTGTCAAATATTCCACATTGGGTAGGATTTTTATCCTTTGCGGAGATAGACTTTTCCTTCAAGCTGATATCGACTTTGCCACATTTTCACATATGAACAGGATTAGTTGAAGTGTGTTGAGAAGGCAGACTTGAAGAGGAGGAAGGTTCACTTAGCTTGAGTGACTCAACTTGCACTTCAAGGATCTTGTTGACCTTGATCAGGTCATCAAGTTGATCCTTGATTGCAA
The DNA here is from genome assembly GCA_036927565.1 of Tuctoria greenei. NCBI lineage: Eukaryota > Viridiplantae > Streptophyta > Magnoliopsida > Poales > Poaceae > Tuctoria > Tuctoria greenei. Next base: position 127,048,410 of record JAYESD010000006.1, read on the forward strand.
CGTTTGAGTTGGTTAATTCCAAACAAGTTTTCTTGCTTGAAGCTAGCTCAAGCTCTAGTGAGTTGTTTTTCTCCTTTTCAAGAACTAGAAGATTGTCAAGTTCGACATACCTCTCCTTTTGGGAGATAATCATGTCTTCTTGACGATCAATTAGCGATTCCTTCTCAACAAGTTGGACATGTAAAAATTTCATTTTAGCAGCAGTTTTTCTATCTAATCCAGTTAACATATCTTCATCATCACTATCTAGTTCATCATCACTTGAGTACGAATGCATGGAAGGAGTTTTGATGTTTACCTTGCGTTTACCTTCCTTTGCCATGAGGCAAGTGCCATGTCCCTTCTTTGCACCGAGCGTGGGGAAGAGTGTGGGATTCTTGGACGAGCTTTCAATGGCTATGCTAGCCATCTCTTCTTCATCGGATGATGAGGACTCATCGTTTGAGTCCCACTCTTTTCCAATGTGTGCTTGTTCAGCTTGTTTCTTCTTTTTGAAGAATTTCTTCGGTTGAGGCTTGGTTTCTTTATTCTTCTTCTTGTTGTCCTCATACGGGCAATCGACTATAAAGTGGTTATACTCACCACAATTATAGCACGCCCGCCTCATCTTCGGCTTTGTCCTTTCCTTGTACTTGCCTTCACCAGATTTTGTTCCTTGTCTTTTCTTCATTATTCTTTTGAACTTTTTCATGAACAAAATCATATCCTCTTCGTCCAACTCACTGCTTTCGTCATCGCTATCCTCCTCAAACTGAGCTTCTCTTGCTTCTTTGGATAGAGGTTTGAGTGTGGATTTTAAGGCAACTCCCTTCTTCTTGGCTGATGTGTGGTCGGCTATTTCTTTGACGTGCTTGGCTTGATTCTCCATCATTTCATAATTGATGATTTTGCCAAGCAATTCATCTGGAGTCATCCTCTTGTACCCAGGACTTTCTCTGATCATAGAGCATAGTGTGACATTGCGAGGCATAAAGGCTCTAAGGATGAGCTTTACAACCTCGTGGTCATTCCACTTCTTGCTCCCATATGATCGAACCTTGTTTACAAGTGTCTTCAATCGGTTGTACATGTCCTGGGGAGACTCGTCTTCCTCAATTGCGAACCTTCCTAGTTCGCCCTCAATCATTTCAATTTTGGCCTCCCGCACATGCCGGTCACCTTCATGGGCTGTTTGTAGTGTGTCCCATATTTCCTTGGCAATCTCCAGTCCGTCCACCTTTGTGAATTCATCTCAACTTAGAGAGGAGGTGATCACGGCTGTGGCTTGAGCGTTTCTGTGGATGGCTTGCTCTTGACTTGGAGTGAGCTCTTCGTCGTCATCTGGGATGTCTATTCATGTGCACACAATATGCCATAAACTTGGGTTAAGAGAAATCAAGTGCATCTTCATATTTTGCCTCCACATGGAGTAATCACTCCCATCGAAGTGTGGGGCTTTTCCAAGAGGAATAGATAGGTAATTGTTGTTGTTAGAATTTAAACGATCATAGTTGAAAGGATATCGGGAGTAGTCGGTGTGACTACTCCACTTCTTCTTTTCTTCAACTCTAGCTTTCCCTTTGGAAAGTGCTTTCTTTCTGAGTAGTGCTTTCAGCTCCAGCGTCTCCTCGTCATCATCATCAAAGTCTTGAATTGCTTCGAGATACTTTTCCAGCTTTTGGTCCCTGTCTTTGTTTACTTCTTCCTGGTTGTTGATTTTCTGAACATCTTTCATGTCCGACATGATCTCTTCGAGTGGTTGCACTCTTTCTTGAAGAACCTTGCTCTGATACCAATTGAATGTAGGCCTAGAGGGGGGTGAATAGGCCTTTTTGATTTTTCTCGGTTCCTGTAACACTAAACAACAAGGTCAATACCAGAGATATCGGACTAGTCCGATAATGTGTGGACTAGTCCGATTTTCACGGGCTAGGTTGACCAAGTTCAGAAAATTTGATTGATTCGTTAATGTTTGCAGCGGAAATATAAACTTGAATCTCAATTTAATAGTAGTATGTCAGATTCTATTGAAGTTAAAACTCTTGATCAACAATTAGACTTAGATTGAACAAAGTGAATCAAACCCTAGATTAAGTTGATCAAATTAGATGATGAACACAAAAAGGACAAGACACACGATTTATCCCGTGGTTCGGCTACCACGAAGGCAACCTACGTCCACGTTGAGGAGCCCACAAAAGGACTGGGTCTTCTCCAACCCTTTCCTCGTCGGATCGCCACGAAGGCCAATCCTCTTCCACTAATCACAAAGGGTAAATAACCAAGTTGAAGGGGCGTTCTCACACGTTGAGAGCTCCCTTGATTACAACTCACAATGACACCAATAACACACTCGAAAATTACAAATTGAAACGTAAGAGTGTGTTAGAGAATCAAACCAAGAGCTCAATGATGTGTGTCAAGTGTCTCTCCAATGATCTAGAAGTGATCTTCAATGGATTGATTGATTTTGCACTTAATTTCGTGGAGAGAGATGGTTTTTGAGTCTCTTGGGAGGTGTGACGGCGCTAGGGTTCGAGAGATGGTGAAAGTGGGCCCTTCACCTCTATTTATATGGGGTTTCTAAAAATGACCGTTAGGGTTCAGAAAGATCGGACTAGTCCGTGATGGTCAACGGACCAGTCCGGAGTGCTGTGTGTAGCAAACCCTAAGTGTCCAGGAATATCGGACTAGTCCGGTTGAAAATGGACTTGTCCGATTTTGCTACTGGAAATCTTCGGACTAGTCCGATTGCCATCGGACTTGTCTGGACATATGAAACCCTAAGTGTTTGGGATGACAAGTCCGCACTTGGAGGACTTGTCCGATTTAGATCAGTGTGTATATCGGACTAGTCCGTGTAGACACCGGACTTGTCCGAAGTGGATCAGAATGAATATCGGACTAGTCCGGGTCACAACGGACTTGTCCGATTTTGTGTGACTTGTGCATTGTGTTAAGGACTAGTCCGCATTGGAGAGGACTAGTCCGAAGTGGATCAGAAAGATATCGGACTAGTCCGGTGGAGACCGGACTTGTCCGATCTAGTGCAGAATGTGATATCGGACTAGTCCGGCTGATATCGGACTAGTCCGGTCCTGTATAACTTTGTGCATTGTATGTGTGTGCTTGAATGTGATTGAGCTCTTGGGTGTGTTTCCTTAACACACTCTATACATAATAATCTACTATTTTCTTCTTCTTGAGCTCAAATTCACTTTGCTTCTCATTTCCCTTCTTTTTGGCATTTTGCTCATTTTTCATCATTTGCCTGCATTCATCTCAACAAAAGGATTAGGATCCCAATTGCTTGTCATAAATCATCCAAAACCCACAAGGGAGTCCTAGATGCACTTTCAGAGGACTAGTTCAGTCTTAGTTAGAAATATATCGGACTAGTCTATGGTGATATCGGACTAGTCCGGTCTGCATAAACCTGGACTATGCAGACAAGTCCGCACTGGGAGGACTTGTCCGATTTTGAACAGAGGGATAATCGGACTAGTCCGGGGTATATCGGACTAGTCCGGACCTGTATAAATTTGTGGAGTGAGAGTGATTAAAAGTGCTTGAGCTCTTGGGATGTGTTTCCCCAACACACTCCACACACACAAAAGTATTATACTTTTCATCTCTTGATCTATATCTAGCTTGATTCCTCACTCTCCTTTCTTTTTGGGCTTACTCCATGTTTTCTTTTAAGACCTGCGCTCATCTCAACAATTTGGTTAGGATCTCATTTGTTTGTCTAAATCAACCAAAACCCACAAGGGATGCGTAGATGCACTTTCAATCTCCTCCTTTTTGGTGATTGATAACAACCAAATGAGATTTCACAAAATTTGATAAAAATACAGAATTTTCATAAAGTGTGCACATATGAGTTTGGTACAAGTTAAACAATGAAACCATAGGGCATATGTGCACTCTTTATGGTGGGGTGCAAAACTACGTTTGTGTGAGCAATAATCGTGATGAGAATGAAGCAATTGACATGAACATAAAAATATCAAGCATATATGTCAATTCCAAAGAAAAATCACAGATTATCTCAAATCATCATCACAAATTTCATAACATGAGCATAAACATAGTCATTACATCACACCACAATGCTAAAGGTAGAGATAACAGAGTTAAAGTTTTACAACCCAAAAGAAGATTTGATCTCTCAATCTACAGCTAGGATCTAGTGACTCCACCTCAATCTCTCCCCCTTTGGCATCAAGACACCAAAAAGAAGCAGATGAAGGATCTAGTGTCTCATTCGTCGATGTTGGTCCTTTCCTCATCTTCATGTTCATCTTCAGGTTGGGTATGAGGAGGAGGAGCAGATCCACTCGAAGTGCCCCCAAGGCCAAAGTAAGCAAGCTCGGAGGGAGTCAAAGATCCGATCTTAGTGAAATTAGAGTCTGAATCTTCAGAGACAACCGAGGATCCAATGGGCTCGATCTCCAGCTTCTGGCAAATATGCTTCACATTTTCTTTGACATATATCATATCTGCCTTCCTCGCCTTGTTCAGCTTGTGAATCTTTGCCTCAGCCTTCTTGCATGAGCCAAAGATGGCTACAAAGTACTTCAAGATTCCACTAGGAGACCCTTTTCAGGGAGGGGCCCTTGTGGTGGGAGCAGTCCTCTCATCTCCTCGAGCTCTCCTCAGAGCCTCTTCACTGGGCACTGGAGATGGAGCAGCTTGGACAGTGGCTTGGGGAGGCTTTTGGGGCCTCAAAGGAGTGTGCTCCACATCCTTCACGAACTCGATTCATGTGACCTTCTCAATCATGAACATCAAGTAAGGGGCATAGCCATAAGATTTGTTCGGTGGGCAGGAGATGTTGACCATATCATTAGAGATATAGTCAAAGATGTCAAACTTTCTGTTCTTGCTTATTACTTTCATCAAGGTCCTCAAGTATCCTTGGACACTTCCTGCATCCCCATCTTTTGGTGCTATGGTCTTTCTCAGCACCCTGTTAAGAACCATGAAGAAGGGCTTCATGTTCTTGGTCGAGGGGGGGGGGGTGAACTTCAGGCTAGTGTCATAGAGGAAGTCCATCTTATCTTTTCCCAAGACACCGATGTTGTGGATAGTCTGCTCATCGTCGTCGGTGTCTTCTAGGTGAAGTAGTCTTGCAAAATCATCATAAGTTATGGTGTACTTTGATCCATGAGTCATCCAAGTCACCCTTTCCTCCTCATCACTAGCAAAGAAACAAGAGGCATAGAACTAAGCAATAATCTCATCATTCCTATTATATCTGAAGGCAAACAGGTCCTTCAGTCCATGCCTAGCTACAACTTCCACCACTTGATCCAAGGCACCACAGCTTTTTCTCTCAAAGTGATTCCAGTCAATCCACTGGTTGCGAACCACTGGAGTCTTCATGGTAAGGTACACGAACTGTAGAAATTTGTATGAAAGTTGCTCCAAAACATGGCATCGGCTGCCTTATTGGGTCGGCTGTAGCAATCCACAAATCTGAGCTGGGAAGCCGTATCGCTTCCCTTGCTGTTGAACTTCTCCTTGAAGAGATCCCTGTTCCCCTGCCTTGGAGCTGCCAACTTGAGGGGTCCGATTGGGCCTGAGGCGATTCCCTTCCCTTTGCCCTTAGCTTGGCGAGAAGCCGCCGAGCTAGGGCTAGCTGCATCCTTGGCCTTGGCGCAGGCTTCTTGGCTAGCACCTTGTGTTGCACCTGAGGTGGGGAAGGTGCAGACTCTGAGGGACGCTCTTGCCTCTTCTTCTCTTGGACCGTCGAGGACCGAAGCAAAGAATCTTGGTCCAACTCGGCCTCATAATTGGAGATTTCATCATTGGAGCTCGACATTGTCCGGAGAAGGGATTACACAATGTATTGATGAGAGTTGATGACAAGGAAGTGCATTGAGGAATGATAAATCAGGGTTGAGTTCAGTTAAAAATCGGACTTGTCCGGTGTATAGGTACGGACTAGTTCGGGGGACCAGACTTGTCCGTACATGGACCGGACTAGATGTTCATCACCTCAAACCCTAACTAGACGACAAATGGTGATTCCCAATGCAAAACTAGTTCAAGGTAAATGTAATACAGCAAGGAGGCATGTATTAACAGGAAGGAACTAAGCTATTTGGTCAACAACAAAGGAATTCACGATTTCTAAGGTTTGGGAGGAAATTTTACCGAAATTCCTCGATTCTTGGAGATGGAGGGGTTGAAGGTGCCGTGAAGTCCGTGGTCTTCAATCCCTATGCAATGGAGATCGATTTCCATCCAAACTTAGAGGGATTTGATGGAGAACGAAGGAAATTGCCTTGGGAGCACTCGAGCGAGGAGAGAGAGTGTGAGGTGAGTTGTGAGGATGAAGGAGATTAGGTTTTGGCGGCGGCTAGGGTTATGGAGTCGAAAAATCAGACTAGTCCGTGGTCTACCGAACTAGTCCGGACTACCGGACACTCTGCAGACTAGTCTGCATTGTGCAGACTAGTCCGTGGTCACCGGAACAGAATCAATTTGCCCATTCGTATATATTCGAAGGTTCTTAGAGAAAAAGAGGGTCCAAAACAACCAATCAATCTTGATGAATATGATCAGTAAGCATACAACAATCAAGCAATGACCATAATTCATCAAGATCAAGTTATTGAAATAGTTTTTCAGAGAAAATTGAGAGAGATGATTTTCGCAACACAATCAACATATTTTGAAGAAGCCATACAGGTATGCAAGTTTTCAATCCACATTTCAAGCATCAAGGATGTTTAGTTCTTTCTGGAGCTCGCAAAAACGTTTTTCATCAAGTGGCTTGGTGAATATATCGCATTGTTGTTTTTCGCTGTTGACATGGGAAATGGTTATGTCTCCTTTCATTGAGTGGTCTCTCAAAAAGTGGTGCCGGATGTCTATATGTTTTGTCCTAGAGTGCTCAACGGGGTTATGGGCAATCTTAATGGCACTCTCATTATCACAAAGAAGTGGAATACGATTCATATTGTAACCATAATCCCTTAGAGTTTGTCGCATCCAAAGGAGTTGTGCACAACAACTCCCGGCTGCAACATACTTCGCTTTGGCCGTGGATAAGGCAATGGAGTTTTGTTTCTTGGGGGACCAAGAAACTAGGGATCTATATAGAAATTGGAATGTACCGGATGTGCTTTTTCTATCTACTTTGCATCCGACATAATCTGCATCGGAGTATCCAATGAGATTGAACCTGGAACCTTTAGGATACCAAAGGCCTGGGTTGGGTGTATGAACTAAATACCGCAAGATTTTCTTCACGGCTATCAAATGACACTCTTTTGGGTTGGCTTGAAACCTTGCACACAAACATAAACTCAACATAATGTCTGGCCTAGATGCACAAAAGTAAAGTAGGGATCCAATCATGGAGCAATATACCTTTTGGTCTGTCTTCATTGAGATCCAAGTGTCTATTTGTTGCCATGGCAGTCTTTATAGGTTTCGCCTTGTCCATTCCAAACTTCTTGAGTATGTCTTGAGTGCACTTGTTTTTGCTTATGAACGTCCCCTCCTTTTGTTGCCTTACTTGGAATCCCAAAAAGTATTTCAGCTCTCCCATCATAGACATTTCGAACCTATCTGTCATAATCTTACTAAATTCTTCACAAAATGATTTGTCAGTTGAACCAAAAATGATGTCATCAACATATATTTGACAAACAAAAAGATCATTGTCAAAATGCTTCATGAATAATGTATAATCAGCTTTGCCAATTCTAAAACCATTTTCAATCAAGAAATCTCTAAGGCACTCAAACCAAGCTCTAGGAGCTTGTTTCAGGCCATAGAGAGCCTTACGCAATTTAAACACGTGGTCGGCGAACTCTTGATCTTCGAATCTGGGGGGTTGCTCCACGTACACCTCCTCCTTGATTGGTCCGTTGAGGAATGCGCTTTTCACATCCATTTGATAGAGCTTGAAATCACGGTGAGTAGCATATGCAAGTAATATTCTAATAGATTCAAGCCTAGCTACGGGAGCAAAGGTTTCCTCGAAATCCAAACCTTCGACTTGTGAATACCCTTTGTCCACAATTCATGCCTTGTTCCTTGTCATCACCCCATGTTTGTCTTGTTTGTTGTGGAAGACCCATTTGGTGCTGACGACATTGAATTTGGGTCTTTCGACGAGTTCCCACACTTCGTTCCGTTTGAAGTTGTTAAGTTATTCTTGCATCGCCACCACCCAATCCGGATCCTTCAATGCATCCTCAATCCTTATTGGTTCCAAAAAGAGTACAAAGGAGTAATGTTCACAAAAATTAGCTACGCGATATCTAGTTGTTATTCACTTTTGGATGTCACCGATGATGTTGTCGATTGGGTGATCTCTTTGGACGCATTGGTGTACTCTTGGATGTGGCACTTGAGGTGTTTAATATTCATGGTCATCTTCTTGTCCCCCTAGATGGTTGCCCTCATTGACTTATTGATCATCTTCGTCTTCTCGATGTTGATCTTGTGTGGAAGCTCCCCCTTGATCGTTTACCTCCTCTTGTGGTTCATCTTCTTCTTTTGCATTTGGAGGTAGTGCTTGTGGTCGAACATTGCCCAACACCATTCTTCTCAACTCTTGACATGGAACTTCTTCTCTATCTAACACACATGGATCAACTTGCTCTTCTTTAGAGCCTTTAGTTTCATTGAACACTACGTCACGTTCTACTTCAACAAGTCCGGAGGTCTTGTTGAAGACACGATTGGCGTAAGAGTTCGAATCATAACCAAGCAAAAAACCTTCATCAGACTTCGAAGCGAACTTTGAAGTCCTAGGCTTCTTTTTCAAATTATAGCACTTAGAATCGAAAACTCGAAAATACGAAATATTAGGCTTGTTACTGCTGAGTAGTTCATATGATGTCTTCTTGAGTAGTCGATGAAGATAGAGTCGGTTTATGGCGTGGCAAGCGGTGTTAACAGCTTCAGCCCAAAACCGATCCGAGGTCTTGTATTCATCAAGCATTGTTCTTGCCATCTCTATGAGGGTTCGGTTCTTTCTTTCAACAACTCCGTTTTGTTGAGGGGAATAAGGTGCTGAAAACTCATGCTTTATCCCTTCTTCATCTAGGTACTCCTCAACTTGAGTGTTCTTGAACTCTGTGCCATTGTCGCTTCGTATGTTCTTGATCTTCAATGAGAACTCATTTTGGGCACGCTTAAGGAAGTTCCTGAGGGTTCCTTGAGTTTCTGTCTTATCATGCAAAATGAAAACCCATGTGAAGCACAAAAATTCATCAACAATTACTAAGCCATATTTGTTACCACCGATGCTTATGTGAGCAATTAGACCGAATGGGTCCATGTGAAGTAGCTCGAGCAGTCTTGTTGTAGTGATGACGTTCTTCGCATGATGTGGTGCTCCTACTTGCTTCTCGGCTTGGAACGCTCTACAAGGCCTGTCTTTCTCAAAAACAACATTCCTTAATCCTTGGATGTGATCGCTCTTAAGGAGTTTTTGAAGATTCCTCATACCAACATGTGCCAGCCATCTATGCCACAGCCAACCCATGTTGGTTTTTGCAATCAAGCATGTGTCAAGTTCGACTTTATCTTTGTTGAAGTCAACAAGATAAAGCGTTCCCTTCTACACACCCTTGAATGCAACCGAGTCATCACTCCTTCTAGAGACGGTCACACCCTCATTAGTAAAAAAGCAATTATAACCCTTGTCACGTAATTGAGATATGGACAACAGGTTGTAATCTAAGGAATCGACATGTAAAATGTGAGGAAGGGTATGTTGAGATGATATTGCAATTTTACCGGTACCAAGCACCCTTCCTTGACTATTGTCTCCAAAATAAATGCCCTCGCTTGGATCCTTATTTTCTTCATGCTCAACGAACATCCTTCTTTCTCCAGTCATGTGGTTGGTGCATCCACTGTCTAGCACCCATTTTGCTCCCGGAGGAGTAGGCCTGTAAAAACAAATTATTCCTTGGTTTTAGGTACCCAAGCTTGCTTGGGTCCTTTGAGGTTAGTTACAAGAGATTTGGGCATCCACACATGAGACTTGGTGTTACCATGGCGTGTCCCAACATAATGAGCATAAACTTTACCAAAACTTTTCATAAGAACGTATGATGCACCAAAATCTAAATAATAGTTGTTGTTCTTCATGAACAGAACTAGTATGGGAAACTGGACTTGTCTGGAGGACCGGACTTGTCTATATAGGGACCGGACTAGTCCGGTTTTCATATGTGTTAACTATCTTGGACTTATTAACATCATTAGTCTTTCTAGCTTGAGAGTAGTTTCCCCTCACAAAAGCAATGCACTCCTTGTCATTCTTATGGCTTCTAGCATTTTGCTTTTCACCATAGGAATACCCAATGCCATATTTGACATTGGGAGGTCTTGTGGCCAAGTATGCACTACGCGCATAATTGACCTTCCCCCTGTCAAATATGCCACTTTGGGAAGGATGCTTGTCCTTGGTAGAGGTTGACTTGTCTTTCAAGCTAGTGTCAATTTTACCACATGCACAAGTAGAAGTAATTTCAGTTTTAAGGGGTTGAGAAGGCGAGCTTGAAGAGGATGAAGGATCGCTTTGATTGCGTGACTCAACTTGCACTTCAAGAATCTTGTTAACTTTGGTTAGGTTAACAAGATCTTACTTGATGATTGCATTTGAGTCGCTTAACTTAAAACAAGCTTCCTTGCTTGAAGCTAGCTCAACTTCATGTGATTTGCTTCGCTCCTTTTCAAGTTCAAGGAGCTCATTGATCTTGAGATACTCCACCTTTTGGAGGATGATCATATTTTCTTGACGATCAATCAACCCCTCGCTATCAACAAGCTTATCCACCAAGAATAGCATTTCGGCAGCAGTTTTCTTGTCTAAGCCAACTAGCATGTCCTCATCATCACTATCATTGTCACTATCACTATCAAAAGAACCTGAAGAGGTAGATTTTGTTGTTACCTTTTGTTTACCTTCCTTCACCATGAGGCAAGTGTCGTTGCCCTTCCATGCGCCGAGAGATGGGAAGAGGGTGGACTTCTTAGTTGTCTTCTCGATGGCTATGCTAGCCATCTCCTCTTCCTCTTCGGATGAGGACTCATCATTTGAGTCCCACTCCTTTCCTAGGTGCGCTTGTCCAGCTTGCTTCTTCTTCTTGAAGAATTTCTTGGGCTGAGGATTTATTTCCTTGGTTTTTTCTTGTATTTTTTCATACGGGCAATCAACTATAAAGTGGTCATATTCACCACAGTTATAGCACACCCGCCTCAACTTTAGTCTTGATTTTTCTTTGTGTTTTACTTCACTTGATTTGCCCCTTGTCTTCTCGTCATCATTCTATTGAATCTCTTCATAAAGAGAATCATGTCCTTTTTGTCAATATCACTGCTCTCGTCATCGCTGTCCTCTTCTTGTTGAGCTTCTCGAGCTTCTTTTGACAAGGGCTTGCAAGTGGACTTCAAGGCGACCCCTTTCTTCTTTGCCAAGGTGAGGTCGGCAATTTCCTTTACATGTTTTGCTTGCTTTTCCATCATCTCGAAGTTGATGATTTTTCCAAGCAGTTCTTTTGGGGTCATTTTCATGTATCCGAGGCTTTCTCTAATCATCAAGCATAGGGTAACATTGCAAGGCATGAAGGCTCTATGGATGAGCTTCACCACCTCATGATCGTTCCACATTTTACTTCCATATGATCGAACCTTGTTGATGAGCATCTTCAATCAATTGTACATGTCTTGTGGCGACTCATCTTCTTCAATGGCGAATCTTCCCAATTCACCGTCGATCATTTCGATCTTCGCCTCACGCACATGACGATTGCCTTAATGTCCAGTTTGCAATGTGTCCCAGATTTCCTTTACAATCTTGAGTCCATCCACCTTGGTGAACTCGTCCCAACTTAGTGAAGATGTGATGATTGCTGCAGCTTGAGCATCCTGATGAATTGCTTCCTCTAGGCTTCGTGTAAGTTCCTCATCGTTGTCCGGGATATCTATTCCTGTACACACAATATGCCACAAGCTTGGATTGAGTGAGATTAAGTGCATTTTCATGTTTTGCCTCCACTTTGAGTAATCATTGCCGTCAAATTGTTAGAATTTAAACGATCGTATTTGGAAGGATATTGGAAATAGTCGGTGTGACTACTCCCCTTCTTCTTGTCCTCGATCTTCACTTTTCCTTTGGAGAGAGCTTTCTTAGTTCCAGCGTCTCCTCATTGTCATCCTCGAAGCCTGAATGGCGTCGAGGAGCTTCTCCAACTTTTGCGACTTTTCATCTTCAACCTTCTCTTGGTTGAGGCTCTTGTGCACATCCTTCATGTACGACATTTTCTCTTCGAGCGATTAGTCTCCTCTTGAAGAGTCCTGCTCTGATACCAATTGAATGTGGCCTAGGGGGGGGTGAATAGGCCTTTTTTTAATTCTAGTTGGAACCTGCAACACTTTGCAACTTGATCAAATACTAAGAAATCGGACTAGTCCGGTAGAGTGCGGACAAGATCAATCAAGTTTGATTGATTATCTCAATCCTAGACTCTATGTAGCGGAAATATACTTCTAAATAGAGTGTAATACTTCTATGAAACTAGATGTTGTACAAGTTAACCTTACGTTCAATGTTTTGTGTAATGTGAACGAGATCAAGTGAACCCTAGATAGCAATAAAAGGTAAGAACAATATGCACAAAGTGAAGACACAAGATTTGTAACCCGTGGTTCGGTTCCCACAAAGGCAACCTACGTCCATGTCGAGGAGCCCACGAAATGACTGGGTCTTCACCAACCCTAACCTCAACAAATCGCCATGAAGGACAATTCTATTCCACTATCACATAGGGTAAATCACCAAGTTCAAGGGGCCTTCTCACAAGTTGAGGGCTCTCCAAGATTACAAATCAAACACCACCAAGAACACACTCTTAAGCTGAATGTAACAACAGGAGTGTGTAAGAGAATCAAACCCAAGAGCTCAAATGAGTGGAATAGTGTCTCTCCTTTGATCGAAAGTGAATCCTCAAGAATTTGATGTTTCTTGCGTCAGATTGTGTGGAGAGATGTGTTTTCTAAGCTGTTGGAGGGTGTGATGGTGCAGGAAGTCGAGAGAGTTGAAAGTAGGGTTGTGCACATCTATTTATAGGGTGTTTACAAAAGCAACCATTAGGGTTTCGAGAGTCCGTACTAGTCCGTGGTGGAGTCCGGACTAGTCCAGTGTGCGCCGTGTAGGAAACCCTAAGTTCCAAAGAATATTAAACTTGTCCGGCCTTAGGCGGACTAGTAAGATTTAGGCTCTGGAAAAGTTTGGACTAGTCCGGTCATTATTAGGCTAGTCCTGCTGTGGTGAACCCCTTAATGAATTGGGGACAAGTCCACATTTGGAGGACTTGTCTCATTTTAGTCAGAGAGGTTATCGGACTAGTCCGACTATTATCGGACTTGTCCGCTGTTGTGCAAAGTTGTGAAGTGTTGAGGACTAGTACCCACAGGGGAGGACTCGTCCAATCTTAGTGAGAAATATATCAGACTAGTCTGTGGTGATATCGGACTAATCCAGTCTGTGTAAACCTGGACTATGCAGACAACTCCACACTGGGAGGACATGTCCGATTTTGAACAGAGGGATTATCGGACTAGTCCGGGGTATATCGAACTAGTTCGGACCTGTATAAATTTGTGCAGTGAGAGTGATTAAAAGTGCTTCAGCTCTTGAGATGTGTTTCCCCAACACACTCCACACACAAAAGTGTTATACTTTTCATCTCTTGAGCTCTATCTAGCTTGATTCCTCACTCTCCTTTCTTTTTGCACTTACTCCATGTTTTCTTTTAAGACCTGCACTCATCTCAACAATTTGTTTAGGATCTCATTTGTTTGTCATAAATCAACAAAAACCCATAAGGGATGCCTAGATGCACTTTCACTTCTCCTTTAGGAGTAGCGGGAGGATGTTCAGCCCTAGCCATGCACCTACGCTTGGTCCGATGGCCGCATAAGTTCCAACCTCATCTGTCGGAGAAATACGACGGGGCTGTAAACCCCGTCGAATTCCTACAAATTTACTCCACTACCATTCTTTTGGTGGGTGGCAATGAGGCCGTGATGGCCAACTACATTCCTATGGCTCTGACTGGGACAACTAGGTCCTGCATCATGAGTCTTCCGCCTGACTCCATCAACAGTTGGTCGGAGCAATGCAACCAGTTCACCGCCAAGTTCGGGACTTCCTACACCCGACCTGGCACAGAACTGGACCTGTTCGCCATACAGTAGAAATCGGGAGAGTCACTGTGATCCTTCATCCAGCGATTTTCCCAGGTACGGGATACAATCCCTTCCATTTCCAATGCCTCTGTCATCGTGGCATTCAGACAAGGGGTCAGAGACAAGAAGATTTTGGAGAATCTAGCGACAAAAGAAGTCACCAGTGTCACGGAACTCTTCGGCATGGCCGACAAGTGCGCCCGGGCTGCTGACGGCCGTGAAATGCACTCCAAGCCAGCTCCGGAGGTTATCAAAAAGTCCTCCAAGGCTGAAGCAACTACCTCTGGTAGTGGAAAGAAGAAGAAAAAGCCCAACAATAAGAAGAAGCCGTCAGCCGGCACGCCTACTGCTGCAGCAGCTGCAACTCCGAGTGGGTCCGGGTCGTCAAGATCTAGCTCCGACTCTCGGACCTTCACCCCTCGCGACCCTTCTTTGGGGTAGGTCCGGGGGCCATTTGTCCTCTCGGCTCGATTATTCTCCCGGTGACCTTTGGGACTCGGGAGAATTACAGAACTGAGAAGCCGGTCTTCGATGTGGCTCACATTAGCTTGCCCTTCAACGCCATCCGAGGCAGGCCTGCCCTGTATAGGTTCATGGTCGCTGCCCATTATGGCTACCTGGTGTTGAAGATGCCAACACCTTCAGGCGTTCTCCGTATCTGCAGAGATTGCACTGAGGGAGTTATTGCGCTGGATGAACTCCACGCACTTACAATAGCGCAGGAGGAAGCATCCGGCATGGAGCTAGCTGCTCAACCTCTGAGCACTCGTCACCGAGGCTCAACCTGTGCACCACGCGTGCAGCCAAGCGACGACACCGACGTTCCCACCAAAGTCGTCCAAATTGGTTTCGATGCTGCCCAGACTACCCGTATATCGGGAGGTCTGGACAACAAATAAGAACTCACGCTCATCACTTTCCTTCGGGCGAATGTTGACGGGTTTGTCTGGCAACCGTCACAAATGTTTGGGATCCCTAGGGAGGTGATTGAGGACAGCCTGAAGATTTACCCTGACACACTGCCAGTACACTAGAAGCCCCAGAAGCAATCAATTAAGCGGCAAAACTTCATTCGACAAGAAATCAAGAAGCTGTTAGAAGCTAGTTTCATCCAGGAGGTGCGTCATCCACAATGGCTGGCAAACCCAGTCGTTGTGCCTAAGGCCGGCGGGAAGTGTCGGATGTGTATCGACTACACCACCTTGAATAAGGCATGTCCCAAAGATCCATTCCCACTACCTAGGATAGACCAGATAGTGGACTCCACCTCTGGGTGTGAGCTATTGTGTTTCCTTATGCATATTCTGGTTACCATCAGATCCAAATGTCTAGGCAAGATGAAGAGCACACTGCCTCCATAACAGTAGATGGATTGTATTATTATACTGCCATGCCATTCGGTCTCAAAAACACTGCTTCAACTTTTGTACGAGCAATGCACAAAACCTTTGGAGAGCTCATTAGGGACTTGGTGCAGGTCCACGTCGAACTTTGTCATGAAGGTTAGGAACAAGGAGTCACTCCTTGACAACCTGCAAGCCGTCTTCGACAAGCTGCGCATCACGCGCACCAAGCTAAACCTAGACAAATGTGTCTTTGGGGTTAGCTCCGGGAAGCTTCTCAGATTCTTGGTGACCCACCGAGGAATTGAGGCAAACCCGACGAAGATCAAGGCCATTGAAGACATGCGGCCCCCAGCCCGCATCAAGGATGTCCAAAAGCTAACTGGATGTCTAGCTGCGCTCAACCAGTTCATCTCAAGACTGGCAGAATGGGCGCTACCCTTCTTCAAACTCTTAAGGAAGTATAGGCCATTCCATTGGTCCGAAGAAGCAGAAAAGGCGTTCCAAGAGCTCAAGCAGTTCCTCACCACACTACCAATCCCAGTAGCTCCGAACCTTGGTGAGCCTCTTTTGCTTTACATTTCGGCAACTACAGAGGTTGTCAGCATGGTCCTGGTTGCGAAAAGACCGGAGCCATCTCTAGTTCAGGAGCCCCGACCCCCCTGGGAGGGTTCGGAGCTACCTGAAGACGAGTATGGGTCCTAGTCCCCAGGCACAAATTATTAAGGCAAAATGCTAGAGGATCAACCTCTCTCATCTGAGGGAGTTCATATGGCTGAACAACAAGATTCGGACCCTTCCAGGAGGGTCCGGGAAGCTGAACAAGAAGATCTGAACCCCTCTGGGAGGGTTCGGGAAGCTCTACAAGAAGATCCAGACCCCTCCGGTAGGGTCCAGGTTGATGAAGAAGAAGCTCTGGGCCCATCTGGGAAGGTCCGGACTATCCAACGGCCAGTGTACTTCATCAGTGAAGTACTCCACGATGCCAAGACTCGATACATTGAGGTGCATAACCTACTTTACGCAATGCTTATTGCCTCAAGGAAGCTACATCACTACTTCCAAGCTCACAAGATATCAGTAGCAACATCCTATCTTTTGCGCGCTATACTGTATAACCCAAATTCTACTAGGAACATTGCAAAGTGGGCAGCGGAGCTGGCAGAATTCAATCTCGAATTCTTGCCTCGACAAGCTCTCAAGAGGCAAGTATTGGCCGACTTCGTGGCAGAGTGGACACCTTCTCCATCAAATCCAGGGGGCCCAGTGAGCAGAAGCCAGAACCCAAGATCTTTGTCTTCACATAACCTCACTGGACTCTCTACTTTGATGGCTCCATGCAAAAGCAGGGGGCCGGAGCTGGAATGTTTCTCCTCGCTCCAACCAGGGAGAAGGTCATGTACATGGTACATCTTGACTTCAAGGCAACCAACAACATGGCGGAGTATGAAGCTCTCATCTATGAGCTCAAGGTGGCGCTATCATATGGCATCAAGTAGATGTTGGTTAAGGGTGATTCACAACTCATCATCAAGCAAGTCAAAGGCCAATGCAACTATAACAATCCACAACTCACTGCTTACCTCCTTGAAGTCCAAAACCTCCAGAAGGACTTTGACGTCCTTGATCTCTGCCATGTCCAGCATCTAAAAAATGATGAAGTTGACGAACTTTCGACGAAGGTTTCAACCGCAGATCAAGCTCCCGATGGAGTTTTTGTCAGGAGGCTGTCAAAACCAACCGCTCAGCCTACCGAACTAAGCGAAGGGGGCGACATCAGCACCTCAAAGCTTGCAGTCCCGATGGCCCTATTACTATGGCGTCCATCAGGGGTCGTAGGTGCTGGTGGAAGCCCCGATCCACCCAACGCGCAAGATGCAGAGGCTCAAGTTAGCTCCGATGCATGGATCTCAGAGATCTGGAGCTACTTGAAAGACAACATCCTTCCTGAAGATGTTGCATCCGCTGACCGAATCGTCAGATTGGCTAAAAGATACACGCTAGTAGAAGGGGATCTCTACCGGTGTGGTGCCAATAGCGTCCTAATGTGGTGCATTGCATGGGAAGAAGGCCGCGAGCTCCACGTGGAAATCCATAGAGGGGAGTGTGGGAACCACGCATCTTCCCATATGTTGGTCGGTAAAGCCTTCCGGCATGGCTTCTACTGGCCTACAGCACTCCAGGATGCAGTCGAGTTGGTAAAATAGTGTGAAGCATGCCAGTTCCACAAGAAACAAATTCACACACTGGCTCAATCACTGCAAATGATACCTCCTACATGGCCATTCACTGTGTGGGGGACGGGCATTTTGGGACCTTTCCCAAAAGCCGTCATAGGTTATAGGTTCCTATATGTCACCATCGACAAGTTCACCAAGTGGTTGGAAGATACTCTAGTTGTGACAATCAACAAGCAATCAGCTATCAAGTTCTTGAAGTTCATAGTTTGAAGATTTGGAGTTCCAAACAGAGTCATCACTGACAACGGAACCCAATTCAAAAGTGCAGCATTCGAAGAATATTATGAAGACCTCGGCATTCAAGTTAGCTACGCATTAGTAGCTCACTTAGCACGTAATGGCCATGCCGAGAGAGCAAATGCAGGAATATTGAAAGGACTCAAGACACGCAAATATGAGCACTTGAAGAAACATGGATCCAACTGGATAGAGGAGCTTCTGTCCGCATTGTGGGTGAGCAGGACAACACCTAGCCGGTCAACATGAGAGACACCCTTCTTCTTGGTGTACGGAGCTAAAGAAATCCTTCCTCCGGAGATCACCATGGGATCGCCCTGAATCCAGACCTTCGATGAAGCCGCGCAGGACCAGCTCCAGCGCGAAGACCTTGACCTCGTTGACGAGGGAAGGTGCCAAGTAGCTGTTCGGAATGCACGTTATTGCCAGGCGCTCTGGCGCTATCATCAAAGGCATGTGCGCAACCGAGAGCTCGAGGAAGGCGATTTGGTGCTACGGAGAATACTAACTCGAGAAGGGATGAACAAACTATCCCCCAGTTGAGAAGGTCCCTTCCGAGTGATCAAAGTATCCCGTCCCAGATGCGTTCACTTGGCAACTGAGGATGGGACTCCGCTTCCCAATCCTTGGAACATTGAGCACCTCCATAAATTTTATGCTTAGTTTCTCGGAGGTGAGTCTATAATTACACATAATGTAAGTTATAGAGTCTATACACAGAGTCAGGTAGGTCTTCCAGGAGAACATCCGGACCCCTATTGGAGGGTCTGGGCTGTTCAAGGACATCTAACTTAGTCTCAGTAATGAAAGTGTGGCTTACCTACCCTGGGTTAGAACAAGATGAATAGCACACTTGGCCTGGTTTTGTACCCTAAGTGTGTCCTTGTCTCCCCTATAACTCGTATCTATAATGAAATACATTGTTGTGTGAAAGGATTCTCCATGTGCATCAATTTTTGAACAAGCTCGTCTTCTTATCAAACTTTCCTTCTTGTCTATAGCAAAGTTGTGAAATTTTATTTATTTTTAGTCCAAGTCACTCATATGTTGTACAAGTTATTTTTTTAGTTTTTTCTGATCTTAGCATTGCTAGACAGTCTACTAGACTGAATGCCAAAGCTAATGTCAGGTCCGAAGTCCGCTATCAACTTAGCCTGGTCAAGCACCCTAACTACGCCACTCTACCTACATTCCGGCAGGCCTCAGTAGGCCGGGTCCAGAAGGCATTCAGATCTGGAGAGATTACATCAATGTACTTGTTATCCTATTGAGTTATTTTGGATCCAAAATTCAAATAAGAACAATAAGTCACAAAAGAGTTATAGACAAGAGGACGAATTTTACTGTTTTTCTTGTCTTCAATATGCAGGAAAAATGGTAAACTCATGGTGATGGTGGATAACGCCAGAGCTACCAAGCTCCGACATCCCCCAATGGGTCCTGCTGTCGACATTTTGTATGTCGAAAGTGGGCATCATCAGAGCTGACAAAGCTCTCACAACTCACATGGGGGCCAGTCGTCGACGTGAAGAATTAACGGCAATCCAAGCAAAGATGGCAAAGAAATTAACCTGAAGAGATTATGTCACTGACGTATTATACATTGATGGTGGATATCATCGAA
Source organism: Tuctoria greenei (assembly GCA_036927565.1). NCBI lineage: Eukaryota > Viridiplantae > Streptophyta > Magnoliopsida > Poales > Poaceae > Tuctoria > Tuctoria greenei. The sequence goes on from JAYESD010000006.1 coordinate 127,068,062, forward strand.
GTCGCGAAGCTCCGACGATCCCAGGGGCCCGCTGTCGACGCTCTTTGTGTTAACAGTGGGCGCTGTCGGAACTACCAAGCTCCGACACCTCCCAGGGGGCCGCCATCGACGTTCTACGCGTTCACAGTCGGTGCCGTCGGCTCGACCAAGCTCCGACACCTCCCATAGCCCTGTTGTTGATGTTATACGCGTTGACAGTGGGCACCTTCGGATCTATCATGTTCTGACACCTTTGAGGGGGCCCGTCGTCGACGTCACAAACGTTCCCTCGAGATGTCAGAAGTAAACTTCGGACCTAAGAGTTAAGCGTTCTAGCTACAAGTTTGAAGTGTGTAAGTCATCAAGACATTGTCAGATCCTTTTGGTACATGTTCGCAATCCAATTGTGTATATCTACCTGGGGGAAACAAGATAAAGGACAATGCATTGAAGACAAACACAAAATGGAATTTATTTATTCAAGAAGATTGGATTTCATTCATCGAAAGTATTGGAATACAAAATGAGGATTACAGTAAAAGGCAAAAGAAAAAGGTCCTAGCTACTGGAGGCTCTAAGTCCTGTGGAAAAACGAGGCAACCTTCCTGACAGCTTCGTGGACGCTGGACCTGGCGGCATCCTCCTCTTTGACAATGGGTCCTTCGAAAACCGGATCTAGAGAAAGTTGGGAGTCTCGGCTCTCGTAACACGCCAAAACATATTCGGCGATGTTCTTGGCCAGAGATTTACCTTCCATCTCAAGTTGGTCAATGATGATGTCACCCATCGCATCGAGTTTGCTGCTAACAGAGCTAAGCGTCACCAGTGTCTGGTCCAGCTCCGGTGCTGGGTTCTCCGGACGTAATGAACTTAAGCCAAGTGGTACAAAAGATTTTTCGGCATGCCCCAAGAAGTCCCAGACCCACTGAGACTCCAGCGACATTTTGGCGGCCGCAAGCTCCAAACCGTCTCGAGCAAGACGCTCGACCTCTTTGGCATGCTGCTAAATGCTTTCAGCCACTGGACTTTCGCGATCAACGAGCTCCGTCTCCTGGAGTTCGATGCGGTTCTGCGGTTCGGCCAGGTCCTTCTATCTGCCTCGTACTTTCCCCTCTATGGTGGCAACATCAGCTTCTCTTTTGGATAGCTCTTGGCCCAGCTTCCAATGCTTCTCCTCCTCTGCTTGCACCGCAGATCAAGCTTCTTTGTGCGGTGTGCCAAGCTCTGCTCTCCTAGAGACAGTCTTTGTGAGAGCTCCTCCTCCCTTTTCATAATGTCCTTCTGCTTCTCTAGGAGCTTCTCTTCCCTCTCATTAAGGTCCTCTTGGTGCTTTAGGAGAATTTCATTCATCGTGTTGAGGTTGTCTTGAAGATTATCAGCAGCCTCGTTGATTTTCTTGGCGTACTCAAGAATCTCTCGACTCTTTGCATCGAGAGCCCTGATGGAGGCCTCCCTCTCCTCTATCAACTGGCCCCAATATTCCATTTGGGCCTTTTCCTTCTCGACCCACTGTCGTTGGTCAGCAAGCCTTGTTTGCGCCAGCTTGGTTTCGAAATGAAGTCTGTTGCGCCAATGCCTTCAAGGACCTTGCGGTCATGGTCGAAGGTGAGCTGGACTTGATGAATACTGGAGTAGGCGTTCGATAGACAATGCCAAGGGAATAGGCTCCACACCTGCCGGGGTCTTATCTGCCGGCTCCAAGGGGTCTTCAAGTACAAAAATTGGGTCCGATGCTAAGCGTGGTCCCCTGCGGTACTACGGTACTAGGGCCGCCCCCGGAAGCTCTTTGCTTCTACCGATGCTAATGAGGGTCCCACCATGGGAGCTTCAACCTCCGGGGCTGACGCCGAAGGTCCCTCTGCCGGATCATCAACCGTCGGCTCTATAGGTGGAGGGCACGCTGCCGACCCCTCTGTATGCTCCGGCTCGGACATAGGCGCCTTTGGAGTAATTGCTTCGGGGTTGAAGTGTGTGATCGACACTTCCTTCGGTACTACTAGATCATAGCCCACGGAGGTTCATGATTGGTTGGGGCGCGCATGAGATTATGCACAAGACACTAACACGGGGATTTTTACGTGGTTCGGGCCGCCTGAGCGTAATACCCTACTCCATAGGTGTTGTTGTATGTATGAGTATACAGCAGCTTGTGTGCGCATGAACTTGGCTGTCCATGTACCGTGCGGTGCAACCCTTTTATAGTCCATGGACCGGCCGTTATATTGTGAGCTTGGCGCGACATGTGGCCCTGGCAGCAGTTAATTGCCTAATACACGATATGTGAATATTAAGCGTAATTAACAGTGTGATAACGCGCCTTAATGGAAGCGTTACCGGTGTTAAGGGACCTCTGATCGTGTGTCATTAATATGGCATTAATGACACGTAATCAAGTTTTGTAATAGTAGCTTTAATTGTCCCTTGAATGTCCGCGCCGTTGGAGATCCGCCAGTCTCTTCTTTGCTGTCTCATGTCCGAAGACTCGACACGTGGCGGCTCCGTAGCTTCCCATCGTGGGGAGATAGGTCCGGAGCCACTATGCACGTGGCAGCATCGGAGCTTCCCTCTACTGGGGGTTAGGTCCGGAGTCACTAGACACGTGGCAAGACCGGAGCTTCCATACTAGGGGTGTTAGCTCCGGCCTTGTGTTACACGTGGCAGTGTCAGAGCTACCCAAACGAGGGAAGCGGGTTCAGTGCTGTGTAGCACGTGCAGCCGTCGGAGGTCTTCAACTCATACATGTGGAACTCCTCGGCGTTTCTTGCGATATCATGGGGAACCCGGTACGCAGGGTACCGAAAGTGTCCCCCGAGCCCACCTCCGGGAGAAACCCTTTGGGTTAAGTTATTCTACCAGAGGTGGGGCCATCTTAAATTCTTGTGTTGCGGCTTCAAAGGTCTTCTGATGTTCCATTGGGGTGATGGTTTGCTGTTAAACCATCGTCGTGTGGCTTTTTTTGAATGCGGCAGGTGAGATCCTTGCGTGCAGATCTCACGTAATTGAAAGTCGCCGGTTCCCAATACGAAAACCATATCAGTTCCGTGCGCCCTGTCAAGCTGCCGCCCTCGGGCTTCCAACTCCCCGTCATGACATCGGTTCACCTGGGGTAATTACTTGGCCTTTCCGCCGGAGTGGACCTGAGTCCATTCATCATTAACAGGGTAGATTTTTGAAATGCGATCTTGATCCCATTGCAGTTCCCATCCAAGCATTGCAGAGGCTTACTTAAGAAGGAAAGTTCGCACGGTTTGAGGACTCTTCATGCTTTCAATCGAACTTGTGCTTGGAGCCTCCCAACCTTCGCATAGCCTTTTAAACTTTTGCTCTGCTTTGCCACGATGGAGTTGGGTCTTCCCTGTAGCAAGATCAAGACCAACAAAGATCTGTCAAGGGTCCGGACCTACATGGGGTGGTCTAGCGGTTCCTGCAACCGCGACATCTGCTTTGGCAAGCTCCCCTTCAAGAAGGAGCGCACCGAGGAGATGGTGTACTTCTAAGCGTACACCATGGTGGGTCTGATCCCACCTTTTCAACCTTTCTCTTGATGCTGCTGGGTTTCTACGGCCTCCAGCTTCATCACCTCAGCCTCCATTCCCTCTTGCTGGTGTCGACCTTCGTCCGCTTCTGTGAGATGTGGGTAGGTGTGCCTCCACGCATTGAGTTGTTTCAGACCTTCTTCACGGTCCACACCACCGGAAAGGGGACGGAGTTGATTGGCTTCTACTACTTCATGAAGCGCAAGAATTGCCCCTTCAAGTACTTGAAGGCCTTTCGCTCCGGCAAGTTGGACGACTGGAAGAAACATTGGGTGATCATCATAGTGGAGGAGCAAGAGAGGTTGGAGCTGCCCAAGGGCCTCACCAATGTCGACACCGACGCCTAGAACATAGTTTCGGAGCTGTCAGAAGCATACAAGCCCAACCTGACAAGGATTCAGGAATGCGTGGAGGGTGGAGTGACCCCTTGGATGGTCCTTAGCAATTTCCTGGTGAACAGGCGGGCTCCACTGAGGATTAGGGAGTGGCCCGCATGGGCTTTCAATTGTGAGATGGATCATAACCGAATAGAAATTGGTTTGAACACCAGCTTGGATGATGAAGCTTTGAAGCTCCATCTCAAGAAATCTCCCGTGATGCCTTATCTTTGCCGACTGCCTTTCTGCCTCTAAACATGGTTCCAGAGGTCAGTAGGGAGCTCTAGAGGAGAATGTGCTGGACGACCTCGGCATGGTGGAGAGGTGTAGAACCTTCAAGGTTGCAATCCCCAGAGCTTTAGAGAGGGTTGCCCCCACTGCTCCAAGACAGAAAGTTGATGACGCTAGCAAGGGTAAGGGCAAGGGCAAGGAGACGGCCAAATCTTCGAGCCGAAAGAGGAAGTTGAGGCATGCTGATGGGAGCTCCATCAGGTCAACTCCCACTTCAACAGCCTCTTCTCCTCGGCGAAGCAGATCTTCGGCGGCCACACCTCTTTCCATGCTAGCTTCCTCGAGGGGCACTAGCTCCGGTAGATCAACTCCAGTCCCAACGCCGACCAAGGGCTCCAGGTCCGGAGGTCCTTCCCAGCCAAGGGAGGTCCCGACTGAGGCGATAAAAGTGCATCTAGGAATCCCTTATTTGTTTTGGTTGATTTATGACAAACAAATGAGTTCCTAACAAATTGTTGAGATGAGCGCAGTTTTTAATGAAATTATGAAGTAAGCGCAAAAAGAAAGGAGTATGAGGATCAATGTGGAAAAGAGCTCAAGAGCTGAATAGATTAGATCATTGTGTATGGAGTGTGTTGGAGAAACACACCCCAAGAGCTCAAGCAAAAGAAATCTCACTCACCACACAATTCACAAGAAAACCGGACTAGTCCAATATCACCATGGACTAGTACGATATGTCTCTAACTAGAAACGGACAAGTCTTCCCAGTGCGGACTTGTCCGCTTCTACACCCGTTTTCACAGAACCGGACTAGTCCGATAACACCACGGACTAGTCCGATATCTTTCTTACTAAAAATGGACAAGTCCGCCCCAGTGCAGAGTTGTCCTCATGACATCACACTTTACACAAAAATGGACAAGATCGATAATATCACAGACTAGTCCGAAAACTCTCTGACTAAAATCAGACAAGTCCACCAGCTGCGGACTTGTCCTCAATTCTACATGAGGTTCACCCCACCGGAATAATCCAATATGAGCTGGACTAGTCCGAACAATTCCAGAACCCAAATCGTACTAGTTCGCCCTTTGCCAGACAAGTCCGATATATCATAACACTTAGGGTTTCCAACACGCCGCATTTCGAACTAGTCTGAAGTCCACCACGGACTAGTCTGGACATAACAAACCCTAACGGTAACTTTTCGAATCCCTAGTATAAATAGAGGTGTACGACCCTACAATCAACACTCTCGACCCCCTGCGCTGTCACACCATACAATAGCCTAGAATACACGTCTCTCCACACAATCTAACCCTATAAAGATCAAATCCTCGAGGATTAGTCATTGATCAAAGGAGAGACTCATTCTACACATCTTGAGCTCTTGGGTTTAAATATCTCAAACACTCTCGTTGTTTTATTGGATATCTTTCGAGTGTGTTTGGTGGTGTTTTCAATTGTAAATCTTGCGGAGCCCTCAACTTGTGAGAAGGCCCCTTGAACACGATGATTTGTCCCCTTTGTGATCAGTGGAAGAGAATCGGCCTCTGTGGCGATTCGATGAGGGTAGGGTTGGTGAAGACCCGCTCCTCCATGGACTCCTCAACGTGGACGTAGATTTCCTCTGTGGAATCGAACCACAGGATAAAAATCTTGTGTCATACTTGCTCTTACTTTTCATCATATTCTAGGGTTTACTCAATATTATACAACTTACGTTAAAACATTAAAACCAAAGTTAGTTTGTGCCATACCTAATTTCATTGACGTAATACATTCAAGTTACAACTTAATTCCTGTTGCATAGATTACATGAATTGAATTCATTGATCAAACTTGATAATCTAGTCCGCACACACCGGACTAGTCCGCACCCTACCAGACTAGTCTGATTTTCCTATATTTGATCAAGTTGCTAAGTGTTTCAGGATCCGACGAAAGTTAAAAAACCCTATTCACCCCCTGTAGGCTACATTCAACTGGTATCTTCAATAGAGACTCATAGCTCGAAGAGAAGATGTCGGACATTAAGGATGTGCACAAGAACTTAAACCAAGAGAAGGTTGACGATGAGAAGACTCAGAAGTTGGAGAAGCTCCTCGACGCCATCCAAGACTGCAAGGATGATGATGAGGAGATGCTTGTACTCAAGGCACTTCTAAGGAAGAAGGCACTCTCCAAAGGGAATATTAAGATCGAGGATATAAAGAAGAAGAAGGGGAGTAGTCACACCGACTACACCCGATATCCTTTTAAGTATGATCAGTTAAATTGAACCAATAATCAATACTTGTCTATTCCTCTAGGGGAAGCCCCATACTTTGATGGCAATGATTATTCAATGTGGAGGCAAAATATGAAAAAGCATCTCATATCACTTAACCCTAGCTTGTGGCATATAGTGTGTACAGGGATAGATATCCCAGATGACGATGAAGAGCTCACATCAAGCCAATAACAAGCTATTCATCAGAACGCTCAAGCTGTAGCTGTCATAACATCCTCACTGAGCCGAGACGAGTTCACCAAGGTGGATGGACTCGAAATTGTTAAGGAGATATGGGATACTCTACAAACCGCACATGAAGGCGATCGTCATGTGCGAGAGGCCAAGATTGAAATGATCGAAGGCAAATTGGGAAGATTCGCCATAAAAGAAGATGAGTCACAACAAGATATGTACAATCAATTGAAGAATCTCATCAACAAAGTTCGAGCATATGGAAGCAAGAAGTGGAATGATCATGAGGTGGTGAAGCTAACTCTCAGAGCCTTCATGCCTCGCAACGTAACCCTATGCTCGATGACTAGAGAAAGTCCCGGGTATCGGAAGATGACCTCGGATGAACTACTTGGAAAGATTACCAATTTTGAGATGATGGGGAAACAAGCAAAGCATGTCAAAGAGATTACCGACCTTACCTCGGTAGAGAAGAAAGGAGTCGCTTTGAAGTCCACTTGTAATCCTATGACAAAAGAAGCTCGAGAAGCTCAAGAAGAACACGAAAGAGACAATGAAAGCAGTGACAATGATGAAGAAGATATGATCCTATTCATGAAGAAATTCAAGAAAATGATGAAAAGAAGACAAGGTGGTAGATCAAATGAAGGAAGACATAGAGACGAACCAAGACCGAAGATGAGGCACGCTTGCTATAACTGTGGCGAATATGACCACTTCATAGTTGATTGCCCTCAAGAAGAAAACAAGTGGAAGACCAATGACAACAAGCCTCAAACAAAGAAGATTTCCAAGAAGAAGAAGCAATTTGGGCAGGCGCATCTAGGGAAGGAGTGGGACTCAAATGATGAGTCCTCATCTGAAGAGGAAGAGGAGATGGATACCATAGCCATCAAGAAGACAACCAAGAAATCCACCCTCTTCCCAACCATCGGCCCAAGGAAAGACACTGATCATATGTGTCTAATGGACAAAGAAAGTAAAAGGAAGGTAACAACTAAATCTTCCTCCTCACGTTCTTTTAATAGTGATAGTGATAACTCTAGTGATGATGAAGATATGCTTGTTGTTTTAGATAAGAAAATTGCGGCTAAAATGAAATTTTTAATGGATAAGCTTGATGATAAGGAGGAGCTAGTTGATCGCCAGGAAGATATGATCATCCTCCAAAAGGAAGAATATCTTAAGATCAAAAAGCTCCTCGAGCTGGAAAAGGAGCGAAGAAACTCACTGGAACTCGAGTTAGCTTCAAGCAAGGAAGCTTGTTTGAAGCTAGAAGACTCAAACATGGCTATCAAGGATGAACTTGCTAACTTAACCAATGTTAACATGATACTTGAGGTACAAGTTGAGTCACTCATGTCAAGTAGTTCTTCATCCTCCACAAGCTCACCTTCTAAACTTATAAAATCTGAAACTACTATTGCTTGTGAATGTGCTAAAATTGACACTAACTTGAAGGAGAAGTCAAACTTGACAAAGGACAAGCATCCTTTCCGAAGTGGCATATTTGACAAGGAGAAGGTCAAGTATGCACGTAGTGCATACTTGGTTACAAGACCTCCTAATGTCAAATATGGCATTGGGTATTCTTATGGGGAAAAGCAAAATGCTAGAAACCACAAGAATAACAAGGAACACATTGCTTTTGTCAAGGGAAACACCTCTCAAGTTAGACAACTTAATAATGTTGATAAAAGTAACATTCTTAACACATATGAGCAACAACTCTTGTTTAAACATTTGATGCATCATATGTTCTTATGAAAAGTAATTTTGGTAGAGTTTATGCTAAACATGTTGGGCCAAGCCATAGGAGCACCAAGTCCCATGTGTGGGTGACCAAATCACTTGTGACTAACTTCAAAGGACCCAAGCAATCTTGGGTACCTAAGACCAAAGCATAATTTGTTTTTGCAGGATTACTCCTCCGGTGGAGCAAAATGAGTGCTAGATAGTGGATGCACCAACCACATGACTAGAGAAAGAAGGATGTTCCTTGAATATGATGAAAATGAAGATCCAAGTGAAGGCATCTATTTTGGCAATAACAGTCAAGGAAGGGTGCTCGGTACCAATAAAATTGCGATTCGTCTCAATACACTCTTTCTCATGTTTTACATGTCGATTACTTAGATTATAACCTTCTCTCCATATCTAAATTATGTGACAATGGTTATAATTGTTTGTTCACTAATGATGGTGTGACAGTCTTTAGAAGGAATGATAACTTAGTTGCATTCAAGGGTGTGTTAAAGGGAAAACATTATCTAGTTGACTTCAACAAAGATAAAGTCGAACTTGACACATGCTTGATTGCAAAGACAACCATGGGTTGGATGTAGCATAGACGGCTAGCACATGTTGGTATGAAGAATCTTCAAAAACATCTAAAAGGCGATCGTATCAGTGGTTTAAAGGATGTTGTTTTTAAGAAAGACATGCCTTGTAGTGCGAGCCAAGTTGGGAAGCAAGTAGGAGCACCCCATCCCGCGAAGAAAGTTATGACTACAACAAAACCGCTCGAGCTCCTTGACATGGACCTATTTGGTCCAATTGCTTACATAGGCATCGGCGGTAACAAGAACAGTTTAGCCATTATTGATGATTTTTCTCGCTTCACGTGGGTTTTCTTTTTGCATGATGAGACAGAAACTCAAGGAACCCTCAAGAAGTTTCTCAAGCGAGCTCAAAATGAATTTTCGTTGGCGATCAAGAACATACGAAGTGACAATAGAACGGAGTTCAAGAATACCAAAGTTGAGGAGTATCTAAACGAAGGGGTAAAGCATGAGTTTTCAGCACCTTATTCTCCTCAACAAAATGGTGTAGCCGAAAGGAAGAACCAAACCCTCATTGAAATGGCGAGGATAATGCTCGATGAATACAAGACTTCGGATCGGTTTTGGGCTGAAGCGGTCAATTCCGCATGTCACGCCATAAACCAACTCTATCTTCATCGCCTACTCAAGAAAACATCATATGAACTACTCACGACTAACAAGCCAAATATTTCATACTTTCGAGTTTTTGGTTCTAAATGTTATATTTTGAACAAGAAGCCTAGGACTTCAAAGTTCACTTCGAAGTCCGATGAAGGTTTCTTACTTGGCTATAATTCGAATTCCTATGCCTATCGTGTCTTCAACGGGGCCTCCGGACTTGTTGAATTAGCACGTGATGCAGTGTTCGATGAAACTAACGGCTCTCAAGGAGAGCAAGTTGATCAATGTGTGATAGACAGAGAGGAATCTCCATGTCAAGGGTTGAGAAGAGTGGCGTTGGGCGATGTTCGACCACAAGCGCCACCTCCAAATGCGAATGAGGAAGATGAACCAAAAGTGGAGGAAAATAATCAAGGGTGAGCTTCTACACAAGATCAACCTCATGAAGATCAATATGATCAACACATCAATGAGGGCAACCATCCAGGGGGAGAAGAAGATGAGGACAATGAAGATTCAAGACCACAAGTGTCACACCCAAGAGTACATCAATGCATCTAATGAGATCACCCCGTGACAACATAATCACTGACATCCAAAGGGGAGTAACAACTCGATCTCGTATCACTAATTTTTGTGAACATTACCCATTTGTATCCTCTTTGGAACCACATAGGGTTGAAGATGCTTTATAGGATCCAGATTGGGTGGTGGTGATGCAAGAAGAATTGAGCAACTTCAAAAGGAACGAGGTGTGGGAACTTGTTGAAAGACCCAAGTTCAACGTCGTCGGCACTAAATTGGTCTTCCGCAACAAGCAAGACGAACACGAGGTGGTGACAAGGAACAAGGCGTGACTTGTGGCCAAAGGGTATTCACAAGTCGAAGGTTTGGATTTTGACGAAACTTTTGCTCCCGTAGCTAGGCTTGAATCGATTCGAATATTACTTGCATATGCTACTCACCACGATTTCAAGCTTTATAAAATGGATGTGAAAAGCGCCTTCCTCAATAGACTAATCAAGGAGGAGGTGTACGTGGAGCAATCCCACAGATTCGAAGATCAAGAGTTCCCCGACCATGTGTTCAAACCGTGTAAGGCTTTCTATGGCCTCAAACAAGCTCCTAGAGCTTGGTATGAGTGCCTTGGATATTTTTTGATTCAAAATGGATTTAAGATTGGCAAAGATGATTACACGTTGTTTACCAAGCATTTTGACAATGATTTATTCATTTGTCAAATTTATGTTGATGATATTATATTTGGTTCAACTAACAAATCTTTTGGTGAAGAATTTAGTATGATTATGATAGATAGATTCGAGATGTCTATGATGGGAGAACTGAGATATTTCTTGGGATTCCAAGTGAGGCAACAAAACAAAGGGATGTTCATAAGCCAAATCAAGTATACTCAAGACATACTCAAGAAGTATGGAATGGACAAAGCGAAGCCTATAAAGACTCCCATGGCAATAATGGGACACTTAGATCTCAATGAAGATGGACCAAACGTGGATCAAAAGGTATATCGCTCCATGATTAGCTCCCTACTATATTTATGTGCATCTAGGCCTGATATTATGTTGAGTGTGTGTTTGTGTGAAAGATTTCAAGCAAATCCCAAGAAATGTCATTTGATAGCCGTAAAAAGGATCTTGCGATATTTAGTTCATACACCAAACCTAGGCCTTTGGTATCCTAAAGGTTCAAAGTTCAATCTCATTAGATACTCCGATGCATATTATGCCGGATGCAAAGTAGATAGAAAAAGTACCTCTGGTACTTGCCAATTCCTAGGTAGATCCCTAGTTTCTTGGTCCTCCAAGAAACAAAACTCCATTTCCTTATCCACGGATGAAGTGGAGTATGTTGCAGCCGGGAGTTGTTGTGCACAACTCCTTTGGATGCGACAAACTCTAAGGGATTACGGTTACAATATGAGCCGTATTCCGCTCCTTTGTGATAATGAGAGTGCCATTAAAATTGCCCATAAGACTGTTGAGCACTCTAGAACTAAAAAAATAGACATCCGACATCACTTTTTGAGAGATCACTCAATGAAAGGCGACATAACCATTTCCCATGTCAATACCGAAAAACAACTAGTCGATAGCTTTACCAAGCCACTTGATGAGAAACGTTTTTGTGAGCTCTGAAATGAACTAAATATCCTTCATGCTCGGAACGTGGCTTGAAAGCTTGCACACCTGTATGCCATCTTCAAAATCTATTGATTGTGTTATGAAAATCATCCCTCTCTATTTTTTTTTCGAAAAACTATGTTAATTACTTGATCTTGTTGAATTATGGTCATAGCTTGATTGTTTTATATTTACTGATCATATTCATCAAGATTATTTGTGTGTTTGCCCCCTATTTTCTTTGTAAGCACCTTCAAATAAATACGAAAGGTCTAACTTGTGGGGACCGGAATCCCGACATCCGAGGATCTCATTGGGTGGTGTCGTGCGATGCGAAACCCAACAGTATACAAGAATAGAAACTGATTAAAATTACAATACGAAGTCTTTTATTTATCATACAGCGGAAGTTTTTACAATACTAGCGGAAGTAAAGAAATATATATATATATATATATATATATATATATATATATATATATATATATATATATATCATAGCTACACTCTCAGCACTAGCTATGCAAAAGCAAAGTTATCCATGCCTTGGATACTTTGCACTAGCAACACTCAATTAGGGCGGCGTGCAGGGTTCCCACTCGGCTGTACACCCTAGAGGGGGTGCAGCCTCATCATCAAACCCTTCATCAACTGTATAACCTGCAAAAACTCGTTAACTGCAAACGTGAGCATAAGGCTCAGCAAGACTAACCCGTCTCACTAGACATATGCAAGGGGAACACTAAAACATAGGTGAGGTGAAGCGTAAATGACTCGCCTACAAGTGGATCCTTATAATCAGGTTTTATGTAGCGAATGAAATTCTCCGAGCATGGCACATCATGGGCTCAACAATCAAACAAGAAACGCTTTATCGATGATATGACATGCCCAAAGCACATAATGCTATTACAGCTAAGTATGGGGAAACTGTACACTTTTAATTGTACTATCTCTAAATCATGCAAGGTTACAAAGTAATTATAATTCAATACAATATGATTTTCTGGCTTCTTTAGTATTTACTACGTCACCGCTCAGTGAACAAGTCATACTCTATTACTGCGAGGGACAGTGATTGCAATCAGGACACACCCGGACAACACGACACATACGTCGTTCGGAAATGTCAGCGAGTACACCTGTACCTACATAACACTTCAGTACTAGGCGTATATGGCCACATTTCACAAGAAACTCGAACGCCGAGCCCGTCTCACCTCCGCGAACAGAAGGTCTCCGCACGGAACACCTCATATGTCCGGCGACCCATTTACACCTTACTATCCTCAATCCACGCCTATCGATGGTGAGTTAATGGGCCTCGACACCCCAGTTATCAAGTTACATTAGTTTATTGGATTCCATATGTCCATTATATTGCCGGTACAATTCAAGCTTGCCCAAAGGGGCTGCATACGGATGGGCCTTAATCGACACAGGCAGGGCTATGCGACCGAGACTCAATTCTCGCCGCTTCCTATCCATTCCCTGCCCGGTCTCAATTTCATTATATTAAGCCATTTTTTATCTAACCAATCCTGTGAGATATGTCCTACATCTCTCGCGAGTAGATTCCAACTACTCAACTTCTACCGAATTTCCTATGCATTAGCAAAGCAGTTACTATAGGTCAAATTGTAACTCGTTCCCACCAATCCCTGGGATTTTTGGCCATGCAAGTGGAGTATCAATCATCCTATACGTAATGCACAATTCATAGACTACTCATCATAGTGATAAAGTAAAATTTTATAAATGACTTAAATGCAAACCGGGGCTTGCCTTGTTGCAGGTCAGAGTCTGAGTTAATATTTGGAAGGTGCTCTTCCAAGGCTTCTGGCTCCTCTTTGACTTCGGTCACTATACGATGTGCATAGAATACGTATATGAATGTCTTTGAAAAATAATTATTAGCAAGACCATGATTTAATTTATGGTGTCCATTATGTGATAATGACTTAATGGGCTTTGGAACTTTGAAGGTAGGTATTAGGGACTATGATAAAAGCTCTTGCAAAGAACAGGAGATGATCAAAGTAGATTGTGGTCTCCAATATGGCAAGCAATCAACTTCCAAAAAAATTTAGAGAGGAAACTGTAGCTTGAACATAGCTAATAGGTGATAATTAAGATAGAGGAAATTGTCCTGGTTCTAGCAAAATTTGTTTCCTAAATTTCTAAGCTGGGGTGAAGGAGTTATTGAATTTCTAAATTGGCAAGAATTTCTGGAATTATCTTGTAATTGAACTTTTAACCTTTTACTCAATGTTCAGTTTGTGACTGAATTGGGACTAGGATAGTAGGTCAATTAAATCCAAGATTTTTCCAGGAACTAGTGTATGACCAAAGGAAAACTCAGTCCAAATTTGGGACAAAATAAAGCAACTGAACATCTGTGAAAATTCAATAACTGAAAAAGGTAATTGAACTATACAGAGGGTTAAACAGGTGCAATGGCTCCCAAACTTTTTCTGGTAGTCAAGAATAGGACACGAAACTTTATGTGAATTTTGGGGATTTTTCTAGTGGAAGGTTCATCCGGAAAAATGTGTTTGTATTTGGAAAGATTATTTTCTATAGAATTTAAAATTAAGTTTCACAGAACATGACTGGTACTAAAAGAAACTAGAGCTTATGTGCTTTCAAAAAAAATTCGTTTGAAGATCTTTGGAGTAGTCTACAGAGAGATATTCAATTTAGAAGTTTGAACTATTTTCTGGAATTAATTTAATAAACCATTGGTGCCAGAATTCAAATTCATTCGGGCGGGTCCCATGGGCCACGTGGCGTGCGCTGGTCAATGCAACACCGCGGTCCACAAATTTATTCGCGCACAGCCGCACGGAATCCCAGCCGCACCGTGATCCTACAGCTACTGGCAGGTGGGGCCCTACGGGGTTGTCTTCCACCTCGGGCCAACGCTTGCGCGAGGCGGCGCCCGCGGCGGTGACTTGCCGGCGAGCTCGCCGCCGGCTAAACCGACGGGCCAAACTCGCTCAAACTCGTCGCCTGGGGGTTTTTGGAGTCGCTGAGCACGACGGTGAGGTCGGTGGGACCAGAAACTCGCCGGAAATGGCCGTGCGACAGCGGCGGCGGCGGTGAGCACTCGGGCAACCTGGAACTCGCTCCAGAGTAGCTCAAACCACTCGGGATGTTCTTCAAAACCTTCCTGGGACGATGCAGATCAAGGAATTGGACTTGGGAGAGGAGGAAACAATCGGAAACTATAAGCTCGACGGCGAACCGAGGTTTCCTCACCGGCGGCGAGCAAAACTCGATTTCCTCGGCCATTGCTCGATAACTTTTAGGGATTTTTGCTCAGGTAGGAGCGCTAGGACCTATAGAAACTATCTCTAAGCAATTGCAAAGAATATTTACTTGTAGAAACAGAATTGAAACGGAAACCTAGCGAGCTTCTTCACATCGGCCGGAAGGAAGAAGACCGATAACTTGCTCATTTATCAATGAAAAGGGAAACGGTTTGCACCGAGAGTTAGAGCTCGACTAGGCGCACCTTTAAGCTTTTGAGATCGAGGCTTGAAACTGCGCGAAACGGCGGCGCACCACGGAGCAGAGGTGGGCAGTGACGATGGTGCGCGGCGGAGAAGAAACAACGAGAGGTGGAACACCGATCGAGGAAGAGGAAATACCGGAGCGGCGGCCGGCCTTTTATAGCGCCGCGGCAAGCAAGCAAGCAAGGCACTCGCTGGAGCTTGCATGCATGCGCGCTGTCGAGCGAGCGAGCGCCGGTGCAGAGATGGCTGGCTGCCAAGCTGATCCGTTCAACAGAGGCTGACCGGTGGGGCCCACAGGTCAGTCAGGCTCCAGCAGTAAAGTTACAAATTCATTTAAAAATAGAAGATCAACTCCAAAAATCATGAAATTTGGTGGAGATGGTAAATGAATTATTATGAACATAATGGTGAAATCAAATCTCATGTTCAAGGAAGTTGGAGAAGAATTTAAAATTCAGATTTAAATTTGATTCAAATTTGCCAAGCATCTCAAATAAAATATTATATGAGTTCCTAAAATCTTGAAATTTTGTAGGCAAGCATTTGAGAGTATTAGAAGGTCAAGGAAAAATTTAGAGCCTCTAATTTGAATGTTTTTGGTAGGGCCAATTAGTACTGCACTTTAAATTGCCTTAATAAACTTCATCCAAAATTCTAAAATTTGAAGAGAGGTGAATAGAATCATTCTAGAATTAATGGTGAAGTCCAATACTCATGTTAATAAAATTTAACCATGAGTGCAATAAAGGTTTGGATGGTATTAAGTTCATGTGTACCACTATATTGGATTTCTAATATAGTTGATCACAAAACTCATAACTGAATTTACATGCCATAAAAGTGGGGTTTTACATTCCTCCCCCCTTAAAAGGATCTCGTCCCGAGATTACAAAAGAAGTCAAAAGGAACAGATCTAACGAACATATGTCGCTAACAAGTCCGGATAGTTCGTTCTAAGATACTCCTCGCTTTCCCATGTGGCTTCTTCAGCACTGTGGTTGCTCCACAAGACCTTGTAGAAACGCAAGGTGCGGCTTCTTTTGGTGCGAGTCTTCTCATCGATGATCTGAGTTGGATGCTCAAAATAAGTGAGATCTGGTTGGAGAGCTTCCAAATCTCAAAACATATATTCGCTGAGATTTTGAGACATTTCCGCTACTGAGAAATGTGAAACACATTATGGACCCATGCCAGCGATGGCGGTAACTCCAATTGATATGCCACAGGTCCGCATCTTTTGATTATTGCGAACGACCCAATAAAACGGGGAGCTAGCTTCCCTTTCACTCCGAATCGATGGATATCTTTCATAGGGGATACCCGGAGATAAACTTGATCCCCAATCTCGAAGTGAAGAGGTCGACGTCGTTTGTCCGTGTAGCTCTTTTGACGAGACTGAGCGGCTTTGAGATTTGTTTGAATAATGCGTACTTGCTCTTCGGCCTCTTTTATTAAGTCGATGCCATATACCACTCGTTCACCAGATTCGCACCAGTTCAAGGGTGTGCGACACTTCCGGCCATAAAGAGCTTCATATGGCGCCATCTGGATGCTAGACTGGTAACCGTTGTTGTATGAAAATTCCGCCAATGGTAGATGATCATCCCAATTCCTACCATGGTGGATGGCACAGGCACGAAGCATATCCTCTTGTACTTGATTTACCCGTGCAGTTTTTCCATCAGTCTGAGAGTGATAAGCCGAGCTTCGAATTAGTTTGGTACCCAATGCATCATGGAGATGCTCCCAAAAGAGAGCAACAAAACTAGATCCACGATCTGAAATGATAGTACGGAGTACTCCGTGTAGACACAAAATTCTGGAGATATAAAGTTCTGCATACCGCTTTGCATCATAATCCACACTGACCGGTATGAAATGAGCTGATTTGGTCAATCGGTCAACGATCACCCAAATTGAGTCATGCTTATGGAGGGTGGAAGGCAACCCAACAATGAAATCCATGCTGATATCCTCCCATTTCCAAGCTGGTATGCTTAAAGGTTGAAGCTGTCCTGCAGCTTTCTTATGGTCGGCCTTCACTCGCCGGCACGTATCACACTCAGATACGTATTTAGCTATTTCCCTCTTCATCCGAGTCCACCAGAATTTCTTCTTCAAATCCTGGTACATCTTGTTGCTTCCCGGATGAATGGAATACTTGGACAAATGAGCTTTGTCCAGTATTTTCTTTCTAAGATCCATGTTTCGTGGTACCACTATACCGTTGTTAAACCAGAGGGTACCTTCATCATTACTTCGGAAACATTTTATCTCCCCCTTCTTCATTCTTTGCCGAATATGCGACATCCCTTTGTCTTCCTTCTGAGTTGCTACAATATCCTCCCTGATGGTAGGAATGAGAGCGAGATTATAGAGTGCCCCATATGGAACCAAGTAAAGACTCAGTTCTCCTTCTGCCATTGAGTTGATGGAAAGACTGTTGACATGGGACTTGCGGCTCAGTGCATCTGCGACTACATTCGCCTTGCCTGTATGGTAGTGTATCTCAATCTCATAGTCCTTGATCAACTCTAACCATCTCTGTTGTCACATATTCAAATCCTTCTGGGTGCAGATGTATTTCAAGCTCTTGTGATCAGTGTAGAGGTGGACTAGATTACTGAGTAAATAATGCCTCCACATCTTTAATGCCAGTACCACAGCAGCAAGCTCAAGATCATGAGTTGGGTAGTGCTGCTCATGGTTCCGGAGCTGCCGTGATCCATACGCGATCACTCTTCGCTCTTGCATCAATACACAACCCAAACCAATCCTAGATGTGTTGCAATAGACATCAAATGATTTGGTTTTGTCTGGTTGGGCTAAAACTGGTGCCGTTGTAAGGTGTTTCACCAATGCTTTAAAACCTGCCTCACATGCCTCAGTCCATACATACTTCTGCCCTTTCTTCAGAAGTTCTGTCATTGGTTTAGCTATCTTGGAGAAATTGGGTATAAACCTCCGGTAATATCCTGCTAAACCCAGGAAACTTCAGACTTCATGTACAGACTTTGGAGACTCCCATTTGAGGACTTGCTTGATCTTGCTTGGATCAACTGCAATCCCTTCTGCTGATATGATGTGGCCTAAAAATGGCACTTGGCTGATCCAGAATTCACACTTGCTGAACTTAGCATATAGCTGGTGGTCCCGTAATCGTTGAAGCACGATACGCAAGTGTTGAGCATGTTCTTCTTCGGATTTTGAATACACAAGTATGTCGTCAATGAAGATCACGACAAACTTGTCCAATTCCGGCATGAACACCGAGTTCATTAGATACATGAAATGAGCTGGTGTGTTGGTCAATCCGAAGGACATAACAAGGTACTCATACAGTCCATACCTCATTGAGAATGCTGTCTTTGGTATATCTTCTGGTGGGATCCTAATATGATGATAACCAGAACGAAGATCCATCTTCGAAAATACTTTAGCACCCACCAATTGATCGAAAAGAATATCAATGCGTGGTAGTGGATACTTGTTCTTGATAGTGACAGCATTAAGTGGACGATAGTCTACACACAGTCTCAAGGTCTTATCTTTCTTTTCTACGAACAGTGCAGAACAACCCCATGGTGATGAACATGGACGAATTAAACATTTGTTCTCAAGTTCGGTTAACCGCTCCTTAAGTTCTGCAAGTTCCTTGGGTGCCATCTTGTAGGGGGGTCTTGAGATTGGCACTGTTCCCGGTGCAAGTTCAATCTTGAACTCTATATCTCTTTCTGGTGTCATACCAGGAAGATCTTGGGGAAACACGTCCGCGTATTCACATACTACTGGAATATCCTTAAGTTCCATAATCTCGGTATTGTGAGTAGATGAATTCACTAGAATGGCTTTCTCAAGCTTGAGGACTTCAGAGGGATGGAGTGGACAATTTAGATATATTTTTCGAGGGACAAGATCTAGAATAGCACCATGGTATTGTAACTATGCCATTCCCAAGATGACATCTAATTTCTGATGCTCTAGTATCAGAAGTGAAGTAAATTATATGGTTCCATCTAGGTTAAGTGGTATCCCAGGAACCAATTCATTTGTTACTGTTTTCCCGGCTGGAGTGCTAATCACATATGGAGTTTTGGTGGAGATAATAGGCAATTGACTTTTAATGACAAAAGATTTACTAATGACATTGTGTGAAGCTTCGGAGTCAAAGAGTATGACTACGGGATGATTGAAGATAGAGAACGTACCCGTGAGCACGGGTGCGCCTTCTGGAACGTCCTCGATGGCGAGTTGGTGGACGTTGCCGGGTCTGGTGGCTGGCTTCTTGGGCTGGTTGCGGGGTTGGTTGGCCCCCTGGTAGGATGATTGCCCTCCGCCTTGTCGATTCTGCGGACAGTCCTTGGCGAAGTGCCCCGTGCGCCCACACGTGAAACACGTGTACGGGGTCTGGCCAGTACGAATGGGAGGACATAATCCCGGTGCACGTGGTGGAGGTGGAAGTGCACGTGGGATCATCCCCTATTGTTGCTGCGGTCGGGATCCGGAGTTGCTGAACTGGCGACCACTGAACATTGGTGGTCGTGATGGTGGTTGCCACCTCTGGCCAGATGGTGATCGATACACTATACGGTACTTCTGAGGAGCACCACCTCTACTGCCCTGCGGAGCACTCCTCTTCTTTTTATCTGAGGACAGCTCGCGTGTAGCATCCTCCTGCATGATAGCACCATTGATGATGTCGTTGAAGCTACCGCGGTTGAACAGGACAAGCTTGTCCTTCAACTTGGGGTTCAAACGCTGGTAGAAGCATTCACGCTTCTGATCTTCGGTATTCACTTGGTCATGAGCATATTGGGCCAAGTGGTTGAATGATTCGGAGTACTCGTATGCACTCCTTCCTCCCTGCCTTAGCTCCAAGAACTCTTGAAGCTTCCTCCTCATAATTCCCGAAGGGATGTGGTAGGCGCGGAACGCCTCCCGGAATTCGGCCCAGCTTACGACATGGCCTGCAGGGTGTCCGGCAAGATAATTGGCCCACCATGCGCCAGCAGACCCCTGTAGTTGTTGCGCTGCAAATAGCATCTTCTGTTGTTCGGTTACCTCGAGTAAACCGAACTTTCCTTCAATGGTGCGGAGCCAATTATCTGCCTCCAACGGTTCATCGGCCTCTCCGAAGACCGGTGGATGTGTCGATGATAAATCAGAGTAGAACTCTAATATTGCTGACGTGGTCCATCATCCTGTCGTCCCCCTTGACGTGACGAGTGCCGCACTAGAGTTCGCAGTAGCTTGGTTTGCTTGTCGCGCGAGCCGAGCACTACAGCGAGAACCTCCGCGAGGCTCCTCGGAAGTGTGGGCGGAGGTGATGGAGGTGGTTGCGTTTGAGGAGTATTCTGCCCCGGGGGTGGTGTGTCATCCCCCTGCCCTCCACTTGATCCTCCCACTTCTGGGGCTACACGTGTACGCAGCATGCTGCAATACAACGATTCACACCATAAGTCTCATTGCCTCAAGTTCATCCTTCCATATAAATAGTAATGCGGTAGGTAACAATAGATGATGCATAACGTTCACATATATTGATAAAGCACAAACTTTATACAATCTATATTATCTTGGGCCCAAGTTTACAATAGATCTCCAAAAATAGACAGATTTCATCTAAAGAAGTCGTCTCATCTATGCTTGGTCACCACAAGTCATCATGTCCATGTCATCGTACACAGACCTCGCTACTATTTACAACAAGACTCATAAAGTCACAAAACACGTGTGGTGTTTACTACCCATCATTACACTCGGCCTAAAGTGATAAGTACATCAACACTGCCCTCTAATCATAAAACTCGACCTCCTGAGGATCTTCTTCTTCCTTGACATCCTTAGGATTAGGCACCACTGGTACGGGTGCTGGAGCAGAAGTTGATGCCTCATTCAAAATCAATGTCCTTTTGGCAATCTTAGCTTGCCAATCTGTCTGTACCATAAACATCCTCCAGGCCTCGTTCTGCTACTGAGCGTGTTCACAGCTGGTCTTCCAGCTCTGAGCCTCCATTCTGGACTGATCCCGATCTGTAGTCACCGCGTTCAACTGGGTGTCCGGCTGGTGTCCATAGAGTAGGCTCGCCTCCAACTCAGTTTCCATCTCTAGAGTCTCCTGGTGAGACGTGGCTAAATCCATAACAGCGTCATACCATTGAGTCTCCCTGAGGTTCAAACTATGGTTGAGAGGATCCATCATATCCCTAAGTCCGTCATTTGCCCACTCAAAGTGATTCGCTCGAATCATGGCTTGCTTCAGATTGTCTGTCAATTCTTTTATGCATGCCCTTTGATTACCCTTCCCGCGATGTGATGCGGAGGCGTACAACGCTAAGGCTGTCATGGATGTTTCACCGTGAGTGTCCACCTCCACAAGCAAATGGGTTGCCCAGGCTTTAGAAGCCCTGCCGGTAACTGGAAATAACTCATACGGAGTACCCACCAGAATACGGTAATGGAGTTTGCAAAACCTCCCTATGGCAACACTTGCGACGTAGCTCCATGTTTCCTCTAATATGAACCCTTTGATCTTGATGGAGTATGGAGCCCATCCGAGGTGCGGTGGACCAGCAGGCACATCGACGTAGATGGTGCAACTCCACATACCGCTTTGCTGGAACTTCTTGCCCCAATAGCGAGGCAACTCCAGGTAGCCAAACTGGCGAAGCAACCTAACAAACATGTCCGGGAAACTGGCTTGCCCGGTGCATGTTGAGAACACCCATCCATTAGGAAACTGAATTCTTGGTGCTGCCATCTGTGGACAACCATACCCGGATGTCAATACACAGTATAAATATTCAACTCAATCAATGATAATGTTGGACAAAACAAATTATCCATTATCAATTGATTCAAGAAAATCTGCAAACTGGAAGTGATCACAGTTCTGGTTCAGCTGACCTTCCTGTATCAACCCAAAAGTTTCATACAGGAAATGCCAGAGTTAAGAGTTAAGTTGAATATAAAAGTTGTAGTACACTTCAAAAACTTTCCATATTGTACTCATACAGCTCCAGGTGAACTAATATGAAGAATCTATACAGGTTTTAAATTGACTCAAGTTTTCTGGAAATTTTGACAGAACCTCCCCTGTATATGGGCTTACCTCCACATTCTATACAGGTTTATCTTGATAAGATATTGATGTAATGACAAAATAAACATTGTATAAAATCGCATTAAAAATCCAAAAATAAAATAGTTCCACCCCAAAAACTTTGTTATACAGGTATCGCGCACAAATTCACAACCCTGTGCAAACTGTTCCAAGTTCTGGACTGCAAGAACCAAGTTTGCGACAAATGGAATTAGGCATAGCTACACCCATATTCAGGTCAGGAGTGACAAATAAAGTTGATAGAGGACTTCCCAAGCTTTCCAGAAATGTATATAGGTGACCATGTCACTATTACGGATTAAAAGCTATAACTATCCCAACTTAACAGTTGAACTGACTGGTTTGCACCAGCAGTCCTGCAGTTCACTGTGTTGACTTCCCAATTTGGTTTAACTCCAACCCAAATTAGGAAAAACCTCCCATAACAAACTTGTAAATATCCTCCTACCCTTTCCAAACATGTATCACAATAAGGCAGTGGATTTTTATACAGCAAGTTATGGCAGAAATACAGAGACTGGTACAATGGTAAGGTCATCTGGAGCAGTCACAATACACCCCAGATTTCAACAGATTATCAAGCTTTTCTGTCTTTATGGTCAACAGAAAAGTTATAGAGATCTTCAAGAGATTTCCATCCATATATGATACTCCTATACTCTCTATTTAATAACCAAGATTACAATCCGGCAAAGTCGAGCCAACTTCTGCCAGAAATCAAGAATCTTGATTCTATCTACTCTATCGAGTCGGAACCCTTTTTGCGGAGTCCAAACCTACCAGCACCTGATAGTCAGACTTTCCAAAACACAATGCAGCCATTCTGTCGGTGGGGATGGTCTAGTATCATGTTTGATACTGACGGTAGTACATATCTCACCATAGAAAATTCTATCCTGTATTTCGGGTTACGTCTATAGGTGGTTCCTATATCGTTCTCTCGCAAACGGCTTCTACACGGTCTTCTACCGTAGTTAATGCTGCAAAAGACAAACAATCCCTTTTCACACATTCACACCTCAAAGGTGGTATGGGGAAACACGACAGGCAGTCACAATAATATATATGAAAATAAATGCATATGACTCTGGTGTGAGTCGCCCTCGAGCGAGGTCATGTCTCGAGGTACATGGCTGTAAATACGTCTATACAGCAAAGACTCCCGTACGATCCGGCTTATACACGCTCGGGCATACGTGTTTCACATGCTCCCATAGAACATGAATAGTTCTAGAGAGGCATACTATCGTGTTATACACCACCCGACAGGGGCTCCCACTAACTTTGAGGCACGTTGGGGTACCGCGTGTCATAGGTTCTCAGAAATATTGAAAGCTTCAGAGACTCCTATTAACTTCCGGTGCCAAGCCACGGAAATTTCACATACCACTCCTCGTATGCTGAGCTTACCAAGATTGATCCGCTCTCGGTGGCGTACCTTACCTCTTACCTGACGTCGGGGCGTCGTTGCAGAATATAATAACACATAGTTAGTTTACCACCTTTATATCTTATACTAATAATACTCCTTATAGAGGCATATAGCTAATTCCTCACTCAAGTCCTAATTTTTGAAAATATGTTCTTTCCAAGTACACTGTTCCCAATGATGCTCTGATACCATATCTGTGGGGACCGGAATCCGGACATCTGAGGATCTCATTGGGTGGTGTCGTGCGATGCAACAATCAACAGTATACAAGAATAGAAACTGGTTAAAATTACAAGACGAAGTCTTTTATTTATCATACAGCGGAAGTTTTTACAATACTAGCGGAAGTAAAGAAATATATATATATATCATAGCTACGCTCTCAGCACTAGCTATGCAAAAGAAAAGTTATCCATGCCTTTGATACTTTGCACTAGCAACACTCAATTAGGGCGGCGTGCAGGGTTCCCACTCGGCTGTACACCCTGGAGGGGGTGCAGCCTCATCATCAAACCCTTCATCAACTGTATAACCTGCAAAAACTCGTTAACTGCAAACGTGAGCATAAGGCTCAGCAAGACGAACCCGTCTCACTAGACATATGCAAGGGGAACACTAAAACATAGGTGAGGTGAAGTGTAAATGACTCGCCTACAAGTGGATCCTTATAATCAGGTTTTATGTAGCGAATGACATTCTCCGAGCACGGCACATCATGGGCTCCACAATCAAACAAGAAACGCTTTACCGATGATATGATATGCCCAGAGCACATAATGCTATTACAGCTAAAGTATGGGGAAACTGTACACTTTTAATTGTACTATCTCTAAATCATGCAAGGTTGCAAAGTAATTATAATTCAATACAATATGATTTTCTGGCTTCTTTAGTATTTACTATGTCACCGCTCAGTGAACAAGTGGTACTCTATTACTACGAGGGATAGTGATTGCAATCAGGACACACCCGGACAACACGACACATACGTCGTTCGGAAATGTCAGCGAGTACCTGTACCTACATAACACTTCAGTACTAGGCATATATGGCCACCTTTCACAAGAAACTCGAACGCCGAGCCCGTCTCACCTCCGCGAACAGAAGGTCTCCGCACGGAACACCTCATATGTCCGCTGACCGATTTACACCTTACTGTCCTCAACCCACCCCTATCGATGGTGAGTTAATGGGCCTCGACAGCCCAGTTATCAAGTTACATCAGTTTATTGGATTCCATATGTCCATTATATTGCAGGTACAAATCAAGCTTGTCCGAAGGGGCTGCATACGGACGGGCCTTAATCGACACAGGCAGGGCTATGCGACCGAGACTCAATTTTTGCCGCTTCCTATCCATTCCCTGCCCGGTCTCAATTTCATTATATTAAGCCATTTTCTATCTAACCAATCCTGTGAGATATGTTCTACATCTCTCGAAAGTAGATTCCAACTACTCGACTTCTACCGAATTTCTTATGCATTAGCAAAGCAGTTACTATAGGTCAAATTGTAACTCGTTCCCACCAATCCCTGGGATTTTTGGCCATGCAAGTGGAGTATCAATCATCCTATACGTAATGCACAATTCATAGACTACACATCATAGTGATAAAGTAAAATTTATAAACGACTTAAATGCAAATCGGGGCTTGCCTTGTTGCAGGTTAGAGTCTGAGTTAATATTTGGAAGGTGCTCTTCCAAGGCTTCTGGCTCCTCCTCGACTTCGGTCACTATACGATGTGCATAGAATACGTATATGAATGACTTTGAAAAATAATTATTACCAAGACCATGAATTAATTTATGGTTACCATTATGTGATAATGACTTAATGGGCTTTGGAACTTTGAAGGTGGGTATTAGGGACTATGATAGAAGCTCTTGCAAAGAATAGGAGATGATCAAAGTAGATTGTGGTCTCCAAAATTATGGCAAGCAATCAACTTCCAAAAAAATTTAGAGAGGAAACTGTAGCTTGAACATAGCTAACAGAAGATAGAGGAAATTGTCCTGGTTCTAGCAAAATTTGTTTCCAAAATTTCTAAGCTGGGGTGAAGGAGTTATTGAATTTCTAAGTTGGCAAGAATTTCTGGAATTATCTTGTAATTGAATTTTTAACCTTTTACTCAATGTTCAGTTTGTGACTGAATTAGGACTAGGATAGTAGGTCAATTAAATCCAAGATTTTTAAAGGAACTAGAGTATGACAAAAGGAAAACTCAGTCCAAATTTGGGACATAATAAAGCAACTGAACATCTGCGAAAATTCAATAACTGAAAAAGGTAATTGAACTATACAGAGGGTTAAACAGGTGCAATGGCTCCCAAAAATTTTCTGGCACTCAAGAATAGGACACTAAATTTTATGTGAATTTTGTGGATTTTTCCAGTGGAAGATTCATCTGGAAAAATTGTGTTTGTTTTTGGGAAGATTATTTTCTATAGAATTTAAAATTAAGTTTCACAGAACCTAAATGGCACTAAAAGAAACTAGAGCTCAAGGGTTTTCAAACAAAATTTGTTTGAAGATTTTTGGAGTTGTCTACAGAGAGATATTCAATTTAGAAGTTTGAACAATTTTCTGGAATTAATTTAATAACCCATTGGCGCCAGAATTCAAATTCATTCGGGCGGGTCCCATGGGCCACGTGGCATGCTCTGGTCAATGTAACACCGCGGTCCAAAAATTTATTCGCATGCAGCCGCACGGAATGCCAGCTGCACCATGATCCCGCAGCTACTGGCAGGTGGGGCCCTACGGGGTTGTCTTCCACCTCGGGTCAACGCCTGCGCGAGGCGGCGCCCACGGCGGTTACTCGCCGGCGAGCTCGCCGCCAGGTAAACCGACGGGACAAACTCGCTCAAACTCACCGCCTGGGGGTTTTTGGAGTCGCTGAGCACAACGGTGAGGTCGGTGGGACCAGAAACTCGCCGGAAATGGCTGTGCAACGGCGGCGGCGGCGGTGAGCACTCGGGCAACCTGGAACTCGCTCCAGAGTAGCTCAAACCACTCGGGATCTTCTTCAAAACCTTCCTGGGATGATGCAGATCAAGGAACTGGACGTGGGAGAGGTGGAAACAATCGGAAACTATGAGCTCGACGGCGAACCGAGGTTTCCTCACCGGCGGCGAGCAAAACTCGATTTCCTCAGCCGTTGCTCGATAACTTTTAGGGGTTTTTGCTCAGGTAGGAGCGCTAGGACCTATAGAAACTATCTCTAAGCAATTGCAAACAATATTTACTTGTAGAAACGGAATTGAAACAGAAACCTAGTGAGCTTCTTCACATCGGCCGGAAGAAAGAAGACCGATAACTTGCTCATTTCTCAATGAAAAGGAAACGGTTTGCACTGAGAGTTAGAGCTCGACTAGGCGCACCTTTAAGCTTTTGGGATCGAGGCTTGAAACTGCACAAAACGGCAGCGCACCATGGAGCAGAGGTGGGCGGCGACGATAGCGCGCGGCGGAGAAGAAACAGCGAGAGGTGGAACACCGATCGGGGAAGAGGAAATACCGGAGCGGCGGCCGGCCTTTTATAGTGCCGCGGCAAGCAAGCAAGCAAGCAGCTCGCTGGAGCTTGCATGCGCGCACGCTGTCAAGCGGGCGAGTGCCGGTGCAGAGATGGCAGGCGGCCGAGCTGATCGGTTCAGCAAAGGCTGACCGGTGGGGCCCACATGTCAGTCAGGCTCCAGCAGTAAAGTTAGAAATTCATTTAAAAATAGAAGATCAACTCCAAAAAACATGAAATTTGGTGGAGATGGTAAATGAATTATTCTGAACATAATGGTGAACTCAAATCTTATGTTCAAAGAAGTTGGAGAAGAATTTAAAATTCAGATTTAAATTTGATTCAAATTTGCCAAGCGTCTCAAATAAAATAGAAAATGAGTTCCTAAAATCTTGAAATTTTGCAGGCAAGCATTTGAGAGTATTAGAAGGTCAAGGAAAAATTTAGAGCCTCTAATTTGATTGTTTTTGGCAGGGCCAATTAGTACTGCACTTTAAATTGCCTTAATAAACTTCATCCAAAAATTCTAAAATTTGAAGAGAGGTGAATAGAATCATTCTAGAATTAATGGTGAAGTCAAATACTCATGTTAATAAAATTTAACCATTAGTGCAAGAAAGGTTTGGATGGTATTAAGTTCATGTGTACCACTATATTGGATCTCTAATATAGTTGATCACAAAACTCGTCACTGAATTTACATGCCATAAAAGTGGGGTTTTACATAACTGCTT
The DNA here is from genome assembly GCA_036927565.1 of Tuctoria greenei. Classification (NCBI taxonomy): domain Eukaryota; kingdom Viridiplantae; phylum Streptophyta; class Magnoliopsida; order Poales; family Poaceae; genus Tuctoria; species Tuctoria greenei. Next base: position 127,096,063 of record JAYESD010000006.1, read on the forward strand.
CAGTTCTGGTGACCACGGACTAGTCCGTGGTTACCCGGACTAGTCTGCACAATACAGACTAGTCTGGTCCGACCACAGACTAGACCAATTTTTCGACTCGATAACCCCAGGTCCACCAAAACCTAATATTCTTCATCTTCACAACTCACCTCACATTCTCTCTCCTCACTCAAGTGCCCCCAAAGTGATTTGGCGATCTATCCACCAAATTCTCTCAAATCTTTGTGGGAAACGATCTTCATCATAAGGGGATCGAGGACCCTAGGCTTGTCCACATCAAAAACTCCTCCAACTCCGCGAATCAAAGGATTTGGTAAATTTTCTCTCAAACCCTAGAACCTTTGATTTCTTTTGTTTTGAACCAAGTAGCTTAGCTCCTCTAGTCTATACATAATTCTTGGTGTATTTCAACTATCTCTAGTCACTTTTGCGTTGAGAAACTCCATTGCCTTGTATGTTAGGGTTTAAGAAATTGAATATCCGACTTGTCTGTGACACCCCGGTTCCGAAAATGAACCAAGTAAACACATATGCGTGCCCAGGATGTTCAACACACATACACGAGTGCATTCACAAAAGATATACAGAAAATTAGCATAAAACAAGATTAGTTAAGAACTTTTATTACAAAATTCAGAATAATCTCAAATACAAGTTCTAATGAATATTAATGACAAATTTCAACTCATGCAGCGGAAATAAACAAAACTGAGCAAACTAAGCAAAACAAGCAACTAAGCAAAAGGGATAGCGTAGCTCCAACACTCCACAGGCAAAGATGACGGCAGACACGGCCTAGAACTTTACATTATGATCGTAATGCTCCCAATCCTAACCTGCAACTGTTGGTGGGGGGGAATTGCAAGGGTGAGTACATGTCGTACTCAGCATGTGTGGAAAGTATGACATGTAGCTGATTCAAATGATGACAATAATAAAGGCTAAGTGCTAAAAAATACATTAAAACATTTCGAAAGCAATATATTGTATGTATGTGAAATAAGCCCATTATAACCCATGTAATCATCATAATACCAGTCCATATTCATTGCCATCATCCATATTCCAGATTTCTCATTACCAATAACCATAATCAATATCAAAATTTGATTCATATCCAGCCATAACCATATTATTAACCATAACCATTACCAAACCATAACCATAACCAACCATACCAAATCCCAATTTCTCTCTAATCATGTAGGTCATCCAAGCCCTCATAACCGGGAGCACAGCTATCATGATAGTTTATAATAGACTCTGCAGAGTTTGTACCACTTTACCCACGTGTTTGTGATTTCATCACCCATTTGCGACTAAATAACCTCCCTTATGCCCATTACACTACCTTTGGTGTATGGCCAAGAGATCAAAAAATATCCTTTACAAAGGGATTACTAGCCTATTTAGACCCCACTGAGGTTTCACCGATGGCAATGCCTCCAACTGAGTACATCTTCAACCAAGGGCCCCCTCTTGAGCCATTCGGATCCCAGGGTAGTCCCACCAATCATCAACAAACCCAATCCAACTACCCCTTCCCCGAGCATCCTTAATGGTCCAAATAGCACTTGCAAAACCCTAATTAATCAGCTACGCCGCACCCATACTTGGCATTGTGGTAGCATTGTAGTCCTGGCTTATTCTCGAATGAACTGGTCCTTAGAACTAAAGCAAGCAAACCACCATAACATCCTACCCATCCACATACCATGCTTGCTTAGATCACTCATTACCATATCACATTAATCTGTTCATATTAATCATAATCTCATAAATGAATAATTAAGTTAAGTGGTATAGTTGTTCTCCCATCCCAAGTAGTTAAGCGAAGCAAAAAGGTAAAAAAAAAAACCCTTCCTGACTCTGTACCATATATTCCAGGTGATAAGGGTGGTAAAACAAATCTAGTAAACTTCCTATCATTGGATTCCATCAAATTGACACAAGCATGCAGTTTTGCAAACAAAACATTCACTTTAAAACAGGATCAATATGATTCAAGGACACTTGCCTTGCTCTTGGGATTGGTTCGGATCAAAGCTTTCAAACTCTTGGTGCTGGAGATCCTACACAGAACTCTCTAGCGCTAATACGTCTAATCTGCACAATAAACATACAACCAAGAATTACAATCAATAGATGCACATATATTACTCAATATGACATGACATGCATGATTAATGCAAATGCAAGGTGGAGCTTGTTAATGAGTTGCTTTTAATGATCACAAACTAGTTCTAATAGATTTTAACAAGTTTATACAGGTTTGGAGTTGGTTCAAAATGATTTAGGTTTAATTCATCAGGCAAATAGATTGCAAAAATCAATCAAGTCCGCATTAGGTCAGACTAGTCCGCACTGCGCAGTAGCAGCAGATTAGGGTTTTCTAGATCGACGTGAATTTGGAGATTTGGGGTTGAATTCACATAAGGAAAATAGAATAGAAGGTATACCATGTGTTTAGGACTCCAATGAATCAAGGATCTTGGAGGCAACACTTGGGTCTTGACGATCTATGGTTGATGAAGAACTTGATGGTGAATTGTTGATGAAGAACGCGAAGTTGATGGAGATCTTGATCCTCTTTCATTTCCTCCTCCTCTTCTTCTTGCTTGGGACCTCCTTCTCCCTCCTTGGCGGCGGCTACCCACGAGCTAGGGTTTCGGTGTGGTGCAAAAGTGGCAAATAGATGTCAAGCCAAGGTGTGGGGTTGTTTATACACAGGTGGAGGCTAGGGTTAGATGGATTTCGAGTTTTGAGATGAGTAGGGGTCGTTTTGGAGTCCCACATGGGCTCTAAAAGAGTTAAGCATGGCGTACCTAGGCCCACTTAACGTAAAACCCAAGAAACAAGTCGTTAAACAAAAGATCAACTCGGAGTCGCGATTTATCGGACAAATCCGAAAAGGGCCGGAGTAGTCCAAAATTGGACAGAGGGAAATCGGACAAGTCCGGACTGGACATCAGACACGTTCGAACTTATCCAGGTGGGAAGAAAAGACAAGTCTGGCCAAAAAATGGACAAGTACGACTTTAGTAAGAGGGAAAAACGGACATGTCCGCTAGAACACTGGACAAGTCCGGACAAGTCTAGGGACTTAGGAAATTTTCAAGGAATTGGAACACCGGACTAGTCCACAGAAGACCGGACAAGTCCAAAAATATCCATAGGGTAAAACAAACCAGTCCGCAGCAAAATGGACAAGTTAGTTTGAAGACAAAGAGAAATCGGACTAGTCCGCACCAAAATCGAACTAGTCCGCACTTCCCAGAATTCTTAAGTGCGGTTTTGTTTCTAATTCATTTTAGACTTATACATTTTTATGTGGATTAATTTTAAACATGTATTATGATGGATGTAGGGCATGATGCATGAAAATCTTGAACGGTCCAATATAACGAGGTGCTAGCTTGCCTCTTATGTTAAACCTCTTATGACCTCTCATTTGTGACACCTTGAGGTATACGAAGTCTCCCACTTCAAAGGCTAGTTTTCTCCGTCTATTATCCGCATAGCCCTTTTGCCTTGATTGGGCAGCCCTTAAGTTTTCACGAAATAATCTGAACTTGCTTTTCAGCTTCTAGCAGCACATCCGGACCAAATACATGATTCTCCCCTGCCTCACTCCAAAACAAGGGCGTCCTACACTTCCTTCCATATAGTGCTCCGTATGGTAACATCTTCAAACTTGCTTGATAACTATTGTTGTATGAAAATTCTGCATATGGCAAGCTCTTGTCCCAATTTTTCCCATGCTTCAAAGCACAAGCTCTTAACATGTCCTCCAAAATATGATTGGTCCTCTCAGTTTGTCCATCCGTCTGAGGGTGATATGCTAAACTAAAATTCAACCTGGTTCCCAATGCTTCAAGGAATTTCTACTAAAACCCAGAGGTAAATTGAGAACCTCTATCCGATACTATCTTCTTTGGTACTCCATGTCGACACACAATGTGCTCCATATACAATCATGCTAGCTTCGCGGTGGTATAGGTGGTCTTGATAGGAACAAAATGAGCCGACTTGGTTAAACGATCCACAATTATCCAAATTGAGTCATAACCGGACTGTGTACGTGGCAATCCAACTATAAAGTCCATACCGATCTCTTCCCACTTCCACTCTGGAATCTTTAATGGCTGCAATAATCCAGCTGGCCTTTGATGTTCCGCCTTGACTCGTTGGCACACATCACATAAGTCTACGTATTCATCTATGTCCTTTTTCATGCTAGCCCACCAATAGCAAGTCTTCAAGTCTTTGTACATCTGCATACAACTAGGATGAATTGAGTATGGCGAGTCATGTGCCTCTTTTAATATTGTCTCCCGAATACGCTTCACATTAGGCACGACAATCCTCTTACCAAGCCATAGAGTACCATGTTCATACTCATCAAATCTGAATTCTCTTCCCTCTTGGGTCCCTTCCTTGATTTCCTGAATCTCCTCATCTTTTGTTTAAGATTCCCGAATTTCTTGCTCCAATTTAATTCCATTATTCCCATCTCATTCACAAATCCAAGATTCAACCGTTCAAACTCCACACATAACTCGGATGGCAATTCTCAAACTGTGAGTTGGTGACTTACTCCTTTTCTACTCAAGGCATCGACCACTACATTGGCTTTTCCTGGGTGATAATTAATTCCCAAATCATAATCCTTGACGAGCTCTAACCATCTTTGTTCCCTCAAATTCAGGTCCATTTGCGTGAAAATATACTTAAGGCTCTTATGATCCCTATAAATTTCACACCTATGACCAAGGATATAATGTCTCCAAATCTTCAATGCGTGTACTACAGCTGCAAGTTTAAAGTCATGTGCTAGATAATTTTTCTCATGTTTCTTCAATTGTCTCGATGCGTAGGCAACCACTTGACCTTCTTGCATGAGTCTCGATGCATCACAATAGATATCAAAACTCTTGCTTACGTCCGACAATACTAAAACCGGGACTGTGATTAACCTCTTCTTTAGCTCCTCAAAACTATTTTGACAAGCTTCAGTCCATCGGAAAGCCTTTCCATTCATTAGCAATTCCGTCATTGGCTTGGATATCTTAGAAAAGTCCTTGATGAATCGACGGTAATATCCATCCATCCCAAGAAAACTCCTTATTTCCTTTACATTTTGCGGTCGCTCCCACTTTAGCACGTCCCTCACCTTTCCTGGGTCAACAGATACTCCTCCTCCCAAGATGATATGACCCAAAACGACACCTCTTTCAACCAAAACTGGCACTTGCTGAATTTAGCGTACAATTGATGCTCTCTCAACTTCTGCAATGTAAGTCTAAAGTGTTCATCATGTTCCTTCTCATCCTTCGAGTAGATCATAATGTCATTAATGAACACCACAACAAACTTATCCATGTACTCCATGATGACCTTATTCATGAGGTACATAAAATAGGAAGGCACATTCGTCAATCCAAAGGACATAATGGTGTACTCATAGGATCCACACCGTGTCCTGAAAGCGGTCTTGGGTATGTCCGATGATCTAATCTTCATTTGGAAGTATCCCGACCACAAATCAATCTTGGAGAAAACACATGCACCCTTCATCCGATCAAACAAATCCTCTATGCGTGGCAGGTGTACTTGTTCTTGATTTTCACCTCATTGAGAGCTCGATAATCCACATACATCTTTTGCGACCCATCCTTCTTATCCAGGAAAAGAACAGGCGCTCTCCATGGTGAAGAGCTGGGGCAAAAAAACCCTTCTCTAGTTGCTCTTTGAATCTGCTTCTTGAGCTCCGCTAATTCCTTAGGAGGCATCCTATATGGCCTCTTAGCTATAGGTGTAGTTCCAGGTATTAAATCAAAAACAAACTTAATGTCTCGATCAGGTGGCATACCTGGCAACTCATCTGGGAACACATCCAAAAATTCACACACCACCAGAATCTCCTCAATTGCGGCACCGTCCATGTGATTTAGCTCCAATTGCTTTGGTGCGTGTTGATATGCTTCAACTTCTATGGTGATCCCTTCTTCATTGGTCAATGTCACCGTCTTTGTGGCACACTCAATAAATCCATTATGCTTCCTCAATCAGTCCATACCAAGTATAATGTCCAATCCTTGAGAATCCAAGACAATGAGGTTGGCAAAGAAGTCTACACCCCTTATTCTAAGGATTACTTTAGGAAATACTATGTTTGTCCTCATCTCTCCTCCACGAGACTTAACCAATAGAGTAAACTTCATATGAGAGATAGGCAAACTATACTTGGCAACATATTTTGATGCAATCTATGAATGCGATGCTCCATAATCAAATAACATAGTCGCCACGTTGGAGTTTGCGAGAAACATACCAATGACCACATCATACGCTTGTTGGGCATCCTCTGTAGCAACGTGGTTCACGTTGCCATGAGCAAAATTCTGTTGTCCATGGTTTCCTTGCGGCTGTCCTCCATTGGGTCTTGGATTTTGCCTTGACGCATTGCTTCCTTGACCAAGGCCTGACTTAGGGCATTGATGTGCAAAGTGTCCAGCTTCTCCACAAGTATAAAACTTCTTTACTCCACCAGAATTATTGGGACGAGCTTGATTCTGTGCATTGGCACCAGGAAAGTTGGCACGAGGTACGATAGGCACTGGAGGCCTAGGTTCTTGCATGACAGGGCGCTGCTGCACAAACTAAGTTGGGTGTGGTGCATAACCAGGGCGCTGTACATGGACTAAAGAGCTGCAATATGGCGCATTTGGTGGCATAAATCGAGGGTGCACATTAATTTCTTGTTGCTATCCTTGATATGACACCTTCCTCTTGTTGTTTTGCTCCATCTCACGGACCTTGTTCTCCACAACAATTGCTTTGTCCACAAGTTTCTGGAAGTTGGCATAGTCACAATTCGGCAATTGCACTTGGGATCTCATTGTTCAAGCCCCTCATGAACATGTATTGCTTTCGGCTGTCTCGGCTCACATCCTCAGGCGCATATATTGAGAATTGAGTGAATTTGTTGAGATATTCGCCCACACTTGACCTTCCTTGCCTCAAGTTTTCAAATTATTGCCTCTTCAAGATCATAACTCCTTCTGGCACATAATGAGAACAGAAGCTCTCCTTGAATTCAGTCCAAGTAATTCTCTCCTGATTCTCATGAGCATTGCAATAAGCATCCCACCAATCCGCAGCTGCTCCAACAAGTTGATGAGAAGCAAACAGAACCTTCTCCCGGTCACTGCATTGGACAATAGCTAGTTTCTTCTCCACGGACTTGAGCCAATCATCAGCATCCATAGGATCAGCGGCTTGAGTAAATGTCGGTGACCTAGTCCTCATGAACTCTCCCAACCGATTATGAGGAGGCGGGGGTGGCGGTGGAGGCATGAGGGGCTGATTGTTGTTGTTGCCAGCCTGCAATTGTCCCATAGTTTGTATCATGGTCTGCATGAGCTGGTTTTGCAAAGCCAATAGCTGCTCAATATTGATAGCTACATGAGCAGGTCCTTGTCCATTGTTGTTCTGAGGTGCTCCATTGTTCTCCTCCTCATCATTGCCATCCCTTTTGTTGCGAGTCCTCACCATCTGATGAAAAGGAGTAGATAAAAACTTAGAAACGTCCCCAACTATATGCATCAAGGGATATGAAACTAAGCAACTACCTACACTAGCCTAGGTGGACATGGCAATGCTAAAGCATCCCAAAATCCTCTATTAAGCACACAAGAAACCAATCTATAGCAAACAACACACCAAACAAAAATACATTGATTCCTGAGTGCTCCTAAGTGCTCTATAGTGTCCATTCTATCTAGGTTGCGTCCTACGGTCAACCTGTGGCTCTAATACCAATTTGTGACACCCGGTTTCGAAAATGAACCAAGTGAGCGCATATGTGTGCCAGGGATGTTCAACACACGTACACGAGTGCATTCATAAAAGATATACATAAAATTACCACATAACAAGATTAGTTAAGCACTTTTATTACAGAATTTAGAATAATCTTGAATACAAGTTCTAATGAATATTAATGACAAGATTCAACTAATACAGTGGAAATAAACTAAATTGAGCGAACTAAGAAAAGTAAGCAACTAAGCAGAAGGGATAGCGCAACTCAACCACTCCACAGTCAAAGCTGACGGCAGACACAACCTAGAACTCCGCATTATCATCATAATGTTCCCGATCCCGACCTGCAACTGTTGGTGGGGGGAATTGCAAGGGTGAGTACATATCATACTCAGCAAGTGTGGAAAGTATAACATGTAGCTGATTCAAATGACAATAATAGTAAAGACTAAGTGCTAAAAAGTACATTAAAACATTTGAAAAGCAATATATTTTATGTATATGAAATAAGCCCTTTATAACCCATGTAATCATCATAATACCAGTCCATATTCATTACCATCATCCATATTCCAGATTTCTCATTACCAATAACCATAATCAATATAAGAATTTGATTCATATCCAGCCATAACCATATTATTAACGATAACCATTACCAAACCATAACCAACAATCCCAAATCCCAATTTCCCTCTAATCATGTAGGTCATCCAGGCGCTCATAACCGGGAGCACGGCTATCATGATATTTTTAATAGACTCTACAGAGTTTGTACCACTTTATCCACATTTTTGTGATTTCATCAACCGTCGGCGACTAAATAACCTCCCTTATGCCCATTACACTTCCTTTGGTGTATGGCCAAGAAATCACAAAATAGCCTTTACAAAGGGATTACTGGCCTATTTAGACCCCACTGAGGTTTCACCAGTGGTGTTGCCTCCAACTGAGCACATCTTCAACCAAGGGCCCCCTCTTGAGCCATTCGGATCCCAGTGTAGTCCCACCAATTATCAACAAACCCAATCTGACTACCCCTTCCCCAAGCATCCCTAGTGGTCCAAATATCACTGGCAAGGCCCTAATTAATCAGCTGTGCCGCACCCATACTTGGCCTCGTGGTGGCACTGTAGTCCTGGCTTATTCTCACATGAACCGACCCTTAGATCTAAAGCAAGCAAACCACCATAACATCCAACCCATCCACATACAATGCTTGCTTAGATCACCCATTACCATATCACATTAATCGGTTCATATTAATAATAATCTCATAAATGCATAATTAAGTTATGTGGTATAGTTGTTCTCCCATCCCAAGTAGTTAAGCGAAGCAAAAAGATAAAAAAAAAAAGCCCATCCCGACTCTCTACCATATATTTCATGTGACAAGGGTGGTTAAACAAATCTAGTAAACTTCCTATCATAGGATTCCCAACAAATTGACACAAGCATGCAGTTTTGCAAACAAAAAATTTACTTTAAATTAGGATCAATATTCTTCAAGGACACTTGCCTTGCTCTTGGGATTGGTTCGGATCAAAGCATTCAAACTCTTGGTGCTGGAGATCCTCCGCGGCACTTTCTAGCACAAATCCGTCTAATCCGCACAATAAACATAGGTAGGATCAAAGAGCACGTGAAAAGCTACCAGGTGGGGGTGAATGGTAGATTTAAAAAATTTTACGCAGCGGAAACAATTAAATCCCAACCCTTCGGCAGAAAAACAATCCGTTAAAGAAATCGTGTGTGAGACTAATCTAAATGTGTTTTACCGTGACAAAAGTGATATATATCAGATAGAATGAAGTCACAAAGACAACAAAAGTGATATATATCAGATAGAAACTCAAGTTACAATCGAAAGATCGAACAAAGGTCAATCTGGTCTACCGAGTAAAAAACAGATCTGGAACACTGCAAAGAAACTCTTTTAGATCAAAAACCACAACTCCAATGAATGTGAAATTTTGATATATGATAGATACTCAAGTTGTGAAGACAACCCAAAAAGAATTACATCAATCAGATCTGTAAAACTCGAGTTATAATAAAACCACTGAAGAAAGGTAGTGCTGTGCAGAAACTCGAGGAGAAAAATTGTCTGTAACAAGTCGAATGAACAAGGCACAAAAGTTCATTTCAACTATGAATTTTATTCAATGGAACACAAGAGGAACAGCCCCAAAAGTCGTGTCCCACGAGCTCTGGCCTCCCTTGGTTATATAACCAGCTCGAAAGCCAACTCAACTCAAATCAGGACTCTCATCCTACTCCGTTCACGAATCGAAACATTCCATAACTGCTTAGGACTCTTCTATACGCAGATAGAAGCAATCTTAAGACTTCCAAACACCTTAGGAACGTATCCCACATTCCTAAAACAACCCAAATTCGTGACCCACATGAAATCCTATCATAACCAACTCAAATATTTCCATATTTGAGTCAAACACGACTCAGTCCCAGCCTGAGTCCATAACCTAGTCGGTTGGACCTTTCCGACCAATTCTTTACGACCATATCTCTTCATCACGCCTTAGAACCATGCAGCCACGTCCATGCACTCTTTGCATACGTGAAAACATCTTCCAACAACGTCCACGATACCTTCATATGCATTGTTTGATTCAAACATGTTGCGCAACCTTCCAATCAACTCAACCACAATTCCTCTCGAACTTGGTTGTTGAACCTCATCTTCTCCCTAAGACTAGTTCAATGGATCCCATCACCAACCATGTCTTGAACTCAAGCAACACCTCCACATGAACAAACAACCAATCCATACGAGCCCAAGTCTGCAACTTGACTCAAGTTAGTTCTGAACACAACACCTTATGTGAGCACGTCACATAAGCATGTTGCAAACCATAGCAAAATGATATCAGCAATATTAGCCAAAACGCACCAAAAACTTAGTAAAAGAATACTAAGCAAACTTTCCAACAATGTAAGTAAGTTCGAAACATTTCAAAGTAAAAGCAGGAATATTGCGATCAAGCTCCGAATCTTGCCAAAGCTAACCGGAGCTTGAGCCGGAACTTACCAAAGCTATTACAACCTAGTGCTGGAGATTACCAAAGCTAGTAGAACCTAGCGCTGGAGCTTAGCAAAGCTAGACGGACCTAGCACCGAAGCTAACCAAAGCTAGTCGGACCTAGCCAACCCAAAAGTCGGAGCTAGAAAAACATGTTGGACCTAATCAAGATAAGTCGGACCTAGCAAAACATATCGGAGCTATAAAAGACATGTCGGAGCTAAAGACAAAGCTCACCGGAGCTACCCAAAAACATGTCAAACCTTGACAAAGCAAGTCAAACCTATTGTCAGACCTTGCAGAAGCTCGGAGCTAGAGTCGGACCATGCCAAAAAAGGGTATTTTGGCAGAATTTCATAACTTATATTACCAAAGCATATGTATTCAGTACAAGCCAATGTATTCAGCACACTTATGTCTCACAATCTCCCCCTTGATGAATGCTTTGGCAACACGACTTAAAATCAAAACATTGGCTTATTCACATTAAAAGTTTTGAAAACCATTTCTCCCCCTTTGTAAAACAGAAATAAAATAAGAAGAAAGGAAATTCTTCCTCTTAGAAGAATCGTGCCAAAAAAATTGTTAATATGTGCAATGTGTAATCAATTCCCCCCCCCCCCCTTGCATACTTATCTTTAAAAATTCACATATTATCTTGCCCCCCCCCCCCCCTTTGACAATGTATTCAGCAAGGTTCAAAAAAAAGAAATTATAAATGTTATGAGCATATTATATCATATACATATAAACAAAGCTCATCCAAGTCATACTATCAATTAACTTACACTATCACATCAATATACGCTAAGAAAGAGTATTTTGGCAGAATTTTAGAACTCATATTATCAAAGCCAATGTATTCAGTACAAGCCAATGTATTGAGCACACTTAGGTCTCACAACATACAACCAAGAATTACAATCAATAGATGCACATAAATTACTCAATATGACATGACATGCATGATTAATGCAAATGCAAGGTGGAACTTGTTAATGAGTTGCTTTTAATGATCACTAACTAGTTCTAATAGATTTTAAAAGTTTATACAGGTTTGGAATTGGTTCGAAACAATTTAGATTTAATTCAACTGGAAAATAGATTGCAAAAATCGGACAAGTCTGTAGTAGGTCGGACTAGTCCGCACTACGCAGGAACAGCAGGTTAGGGTTTTCTAGATCGACGTGAATTTGGAGATTTGGGGTTGAATTCACGTAAGGAAAAAGGGAATAGAAGGTATACCAGGTGTTTAGGACTCCAATGAATCAAGGATCTTGGAGGCAACACTTGGATCTTGACTATCTAGGGTTGATGAAGAACTTGATGGTCAATTATTGACGAAGAACGTGAAGTTGATGGAGATCTTCATCCTCTTTCATTTCCTCCTCTTCTTCTTCTTGCTCAGGACCTCCTCTTGCCTTCTTGGCGGCGGCTACCCGCGAGCTAGGGTTTGGGTGTGGTGGAAAAGTGGCAAATAGATGTCAAGCGAAGGGGTGGGGTTGTTTATATAGAGGTGGAGGCTAGGGTTAGATGGATTTTGAGTTTTGAGATGAGTAGGGGTCGGTTTGGAGTCCCACATGAGATCTAAAAGAGTTAGGTACGACGTCCCTATGCCCACTTAACGTAAAACCCAAGAAACAAGTCGTGAAACAAAAGATTAACTCAAAGTCGCGATTTATCGGACAAGTTCGAAAAGGGCTAGACTAGTCCGAAGTTGGACAAAGGGAAATCGGACATGTCCGGACTGGACATCGGAAAAGTCCGAACTTATCCAGAGGGGAAAAACAGACAAGTCTGGCAAAAAATCGGACAAGTCCAACTTTATTCAGAGGAAAAAATGGACAAGTCCGTTGGAACACCGGACAAGTCGGAACAAGTCGAGGGACTTAGCAAATTTACAAGGAATTGGAACACCAGACTAGTCCGCACAAGACCGGACAAGTCCGAAAGTGTCCAGAGGGAAAACAAACCAGTACGTAGCAAAACAGACAAGTCCGTTTGAAGTCAAAGAGAAATCAGACTAGTCCGCACAAAAATTAGACGAGTCCACACTTCCTAGAATTCTTAAGTGTGGTTTTGTTTCTAATTAATTTTAAACTTATTCCTTTTTATTTGGATTAATGTTAAACATGTATTATGATGGATGCAGGCATTGATGCATGAAAATGAGGGTGTTACATAGCCTGTTCTCAGTGCGAACAAGTCCGGTACTCTAGACTAGTGCGCACTTGAGCACTGGACAAGTCCGATTTTTTACTAGAAACAACCCTAATTTCCTTCTACTCAATGCATTCCCTTGCCATCAATCCTTATCTATGTCATGTATAACCTCCTTGTCAGAACAATGTAGAATGAAAACATCTCCGACTTTGAGGATGAGATGGATCAAGATGTGTTGCCGCGAGTCTCGGAATCTCGTGCAAACAAAAGGCAAGAGCGCGTTGCCGAGCCTTCGCCTACTCCACCTAGGATGCGGCGGAAGGTTTCGGCCAAGAATCCAGCTTCGAAGTCTCAAGATATGGCTGGTTCTAGCTCAACAGCTCATCGCCAATCCAAAGGGAAAGGCAGAGGGATTGCCTCTGGCCCAATTGGCCCTCTCAAGATGAGTGCTCCAAGGAAGGGGAATAGAGACCCTTCTGAAGAAAAATTCAATGACAAGGGGAGTGATGTGGCTTGGAAGCTAAGGAAAGTTGATGCTTATGGCAGTGCTAAGAAATCAGTTGATCCAAGGTTTTGGAGCAACTTCCACGCTGACTACTACAGTTCTGTGTACCTGCAGATGACGACTCCAGTAGTTCGCAGTCAATGGATTGACTAGAGCCACTTTGAAAGAAAAATTTGTGGTGCCTTTGATGAAGTGGTACAGGTTGCAGAGAGGCATGGCCTCAAAGACTTGTTTGCTTTTAGGTACAACTAGAATGATGAGGTCATAGAACAGTTCTTTGCAACCTGCTTCTTTGCCATTGATGAAGAAGAGCTAGTGACTTGGATGACTCATGGATCCAAGTACACTGTGACATATGATGAGTTTGCTAGACTGCTGCACCTTGGCGACACCAGCAGCAATGAAGTGATTATTCACAATATTGTGATTTTAGAGAAGGACAAGATGGACTTTCTCTATGATACCCGTCTCAAGTACAATCCTCCCTCAACCAAGAACATGAAGCCCTTCTTCATGGTTCTCAACAGGGTGCTTAGGATGACAATTGCTCCGAAGGATGGAGATGCAAGGAGTGTCCAAGGCTACCTAAGGACATTGATGAAGGTGATCAGCAAGAGTGGGAAATTTGACATCTTTGACTACATCTGAAATGACATGGTGAACATTTCCTGCACCCCTAACCGTTACTATGGCTATGCGCCTTATATCATGTTCATGATAGAGAAGGTCACAGGGATTGAGTTTGTGAAAGATGTCGAGCACACAACCTTAAGGCCCTAGAAGCCTCCCCAATACACTCTCGCAGCTGCTTCATCTCCTGTGTCAAGTGAAGAGGCTCCGAGGAGAGCTCAAGGAGATGCTAGGCCTGAATCTAACACTAGGGCCCCTCCTCACAAAGGGTCTCCTAGTGGAATTATGAAGTACCTGGCTGCCATCTTCGGCTCTTGCCGCAAGACTGAGGTGAAAGTTCATAAGTTGAACAAGGCAAGGAAATAGGATATGAGATACATGAAGCAAATGGCAAAGCAATATGCCAGAAGCTGGAGATTGAGCCTATTAATTCTCCTGTTATCTCCGAGGACTCTCCTTCTAACTTCTCGGAGCTTCCACCTCTATATCCCTCTAAGCTTGCATACTTTGGCATTGGGGGCTCGACAAGTGGTTCTCATCCTCCTCCACCTCAGCATGATGATGAAGACAACGAGAGGACCGACAACAAGGAGTGAGTTCACGGCAACTTCTAGATCCCTCCTCTACTTCTTTTTGGTGCCTTGATGCCAAGGGGGGAGAGATTGCGGGGGAGTCACTAGGTCCTAGCAGTAGGTTGAGAGATGAGAGCTCCATTTGTGTTTTTTTTGGGTTGTAAAACCTTGATTATGCTCTCTTATGCTTTTGGACATGTGTTGTGAAATGTGACTATGTTATGCTTATGATCCATGTCTTATGCTCTAAATTTGATATTCATGCCTAAAAATATTGATGCTGTTATGATTATGCCATTTATCTCATTCACATCACGATCATTGCTCACACACACTTAGTTTTGCACCACACCATAATGAGTGCACATATGTCCTACGTCTGCATTGCTGATTTCGTTCCAAGTTCATATGTCCACACTTTATGAAAATCTGAATTTTTATCATATTTGTGAAATCTCAATTGGTTGTCATCAATCACCAAACAGGGGAGATTGAAAGTGCATCTAGGCATCCCTTGTGTGGGGACCCGCGTGCGCACATCCGAGGATCTCATTGGGTGGTGCCGTGCGATGCGGCACCTAACAGCACACACAAAAAGGATACCAAAACATATAAAGTTTTCATTTCATAATAAGAAGAGTTTACAAAAGAGTGTACAATAGAACTACACACGCAGCGGAAAAATACATACTCATAATCTCACCTAACTAAGCAGGAGAGAAGACGTCCATGCCCTAGGACGATTCTCACTAGCAACATGAAGAACATTCAGCAGCGGCGTGGTTCACATGAGATTTATCTCGACACCTCGAGTCTCATGTACAACCTGAACAACTGAAATAAAACTAATACTTGCAAAACTCGTTAAAGCGCAAAAGTGAGCATAAGGCTCAGCAAGACTTACCCGTCTCACTAGACATATGCAGGGGTAAGTACTAAGCATAGGTAAGGAATAGCATAAATAGACTCGCCTATAAGTAAATCCTTATAATCACGTTTTAAGTAGAAAATGACATTCTTCAGGCACGGCACATCATAGACTCCACAATCAAACAAGAAACGCTTTGCCGATGATATGACATGCCCAAAGCACATAATGCTATTACAGGTAAAGTATGGGGAAACTGTAAACTTTTAATTGTACAATCTCTAAGCGATACAAGGTTGCAAAACAATTATAATTCAATACAATATATTTTCCTGGCTTCTTTAGTATTTACTACATCACGGTGCAGTGAACAAGTGGTACTCTATTACCACGAGGGACGATGATTGCAATCAGGACACACCCAGACAACACGACACATATGTCGTTTGGAAGTGTCAGTGAGTACACCTGTACCTACATAACACTTCAGTACTAGGCATATATGGCCACATTTCAGATCCATTTTGCAAGCTCGTTATTACGACGGGGCTCGAACCCGCAGCTTCCGCCTTGACAAGGCGGTGGCTCGCGAGGAGAAAAAGAATTGCCCTAAAAAATGACTCTCCTAAAATCAATGTCTGGAAGCGATACTCATCTGCTTCTAGTTCGACTTTCTGTAATCGAAGCCGAGCTTTTTGACCCGAACGCCAAGCCCGTCTCACCTCTGTAAACAGAAGGTCTCCGCACGAAACACCTCATGTGTCCGCCGACCGATTTACACCTTACTATCCTCAACCCACCCCTATCGATGGTGAGTTAATGGGCCTTGACACCCCAGTTATCGACTTACATTAGTTTACTGGATTCCATATGTCCATTATGTCGCCGGTACAATTGAAGCTTGTTCGAAGGGGCCGCATACAGACAGGCCTTAATCGACACAAGCAGGGCTATGCGACCGAGACTCAATTCTCGCCGCTTCCTATCCATCCTCTGCCCGGTCTCAGTTTTATTATATTAATCCATTAACCAATCCTGTGAGATATGTCCTACATTTCTCGCGAGTAGATTCCAACTACTCGACTTCGACCGGATTCCCTATACATTAGCAAGGCAGCTACTACAGGTCAAACAGTAACTCGTTCCAACCAATCCCTGGGATTTTTGGTCATGCAAGTGGAGTATCAATCATCCTAAACGTAATTCACATTTCATATACTAATCATCATAGTGATAAAGTAAAATTTTATAAATGACTTAAATGCAAACCGGGGCTTGCCTTAGTTTGCGACTCGAATAAATGTCAATTGTTACGGTTCGTTCTGTGCACACTCCGCCAAGGACTTCAAGTGGACACCCTGGCCTTCTCCTCCAAGCGAAACTTCTCGTCGATCACCTATCATCACGTTCCTATCGACATGATATGCATATACTTAATTAAGTAGTTTAATAATAGACTCCACAGGGTTGTGTAAACTTTAAGAACGAGGAGTTTGACTAGGAAGGACAGATATGTCTTTGTTGTGTGGGTAACCAGAGGATGAGTCAAGGTGAACATAGTAGTGTCGGTATGAACTAAAAGGTACAACATAAAGCTACATTGCAACTTAGTATACCACACTTCAAGCTATGCCACGCAAGATTGACAAATCTGAATGGTGAAGAAGTGTTGGGTGGAGAAGTGTAAGGACGACCCAAAAATTAAGGTGGGACATCGAAAGCTTGAGTATGTGTGGAGTGTACAAGACGAAGGTCGCGATTTAGCAGTCGACCAATGAACTTGACTTAACTCATAAAGGAGTAAACCTAGTTAAGTGAGCAGTGCTGTCGTAGGGTCCTGACATAGGATGTATCAAAGTGAAACCCTAGCGACACTTGGAGTGAATTGAGATCAACATGGTTTGGACTTAAGAAGTCATTACAAGCACTGTTAACCTAGCATGAGTGCCAAGACAAAGTTCAAATGACTTTTAGGTAAAGTAGTTTCTACGGAAAGCTTCTCGAGCATTTTTCAAGTGCTTACATGACACTATTGCAGTGTCCTTTGCAAGATTGTCCAGATGAGCTCGGTGAACTCCTGGAACTCGATCATGATGCGAATCCTTGTCATGACGGTCATGCTTTGCCATCACGAGAAGATCGGATTAGCGAGGTCCACATCGACCCGGACTCGTCAATGGGATGAGTGGAATCCCGAACACCACCTTGTTAGTCTTAAGGCTAGTGATGTCGACTCAGTCATTGATAAGCGACTCGACGAACCTGTCGTCGATGAAGTGGTACACCAAGTTAACCAATCCTGTGATCGGTTAGGGAACATCATCGACACAACCAAGGAACTCTTATCCAAGGTTCCCCTTGGTCTAGTTCTCCTTGTTGGTTGCAACGTTCTTGCATACCTCTACCCCAGGTCATCGGTGATCACCGACCCACCTGGTTTGACCTAGAAGGCATTTCATCGCGCATCTAGATTACACCCAGGACTTGATCGCTCTCTCATCGACTAAAACCTAATTTGGCTTGACAACTATTGTCCGACGAGTCGTTCTTGTGTTCCAGCACCACACATATCACGAGCATCCTTCATCTTGATGCCAGGGCACGATGACGGCTCGGAGCGTCACGACGACGTCATGTGGTCAACAACGTCAACGCGGCTCATGGTGGAGCATCACGAGCACGCATGGACAAGCCAACGTGATACAAACGACAAAGGAGGTCAACTTGGGGACTCCTATAGGAATGATATTAACGTGGAACATGGACGTACGGCTTGACGACACATGAGTACCATTAACGATCACGACGAATGGACTTTGATGATGTCAACCAAGGTATTTCAGGTCAAGGCTCACCTTGTAGGCATTTCGCCGAACATCTTGGGTGTGTACTTGATTCCATCGCTTCATCACCCTTCAAAAAGCATCTTGGCACATATCTTGGTTGATTGCCAACCCACAGTAAACCTGCGTCCATAGACCAGCATTGAACAGCAACACACTTAGTTTCGCCTTGTAACCATATCGTCGAACACGTTGGCTGCAGTCACTGATCCAATCAATCTTGCAAAATCAGAGCTAACCTTGGACCAGTTGTCGATACCATTGTGTCAAAGGCGTGTTCCTGCATACCCTCTATCACTCATATCACTTTTTGCTCTGCTAGAACAGGACCTATGAGCAGAACGCCACGACGACGGAAAGTAGGCGATGATGTTGATGCATAGCAGATGTGGCCTAACTTCGAAAGCGGGCATAGCCTTGCTGGTTGCCTAGAGGTGGACTTGGAACATGTTGTAGCAGTGCCGTGGGGTGGAGATACGACGGCGACAGCGCGAATGATTGGCACTACAGAAGGAACGGGCTTGGATAGCGGTGCGGCCATGGGGCACGACGCTGCAGCGGTGGAGCGCCGCGACAAGGAGGTGGCGAGCCGGCGCACGGCACTAGGCGGTGGTGAGCGCGCTTGGCGGAGCTGGGACACGACCAAGTGAGTAGCAGGGTGGCTAGGGGCAAGCGCTACAGGCGGGGAGCAGGCCAGCGGCGGCGCACTGGTGTAGCACGCAGGGGCGATCTTGCGCCAGCGTGGCGGTCGGGCGAGCAGGCGTACCGTGGTGGCCGGAGCTCGGACGTGGCGAGGACGACGCGCGGACAAGGTGCAGGACGGTGGCGCAGGCAGTGCGGCGGCCAGGGGCGAGCGGCACACGGCGGCACTGATGAGGAGCAGAGGCAGCGCGTCGTCGGGGCGCCCTTGCACAGGAGCCCGGCGAGCAACGGCCAGAAGCGTGGCCGGTGGGGGGGGGGGGCAAGCACAGTGTCGGCCGAGGTAGGCAAACGGCGGGGAGGTGCTGGGGCGACGCGCGCGGGTCAGCGTTGGCGAGCGGGAGTGGGGGCGGCGCCGCGGTCGGCCGGGAGGTGGAGCGGTGCTGTGGCCGGACGGGGTCGGGCATGGTATAGATAAGGGCCGATGTTCATCGCGGTGGCGCATGCAGCAAGCCTGCGTGGAGGCAGGGGAGGAAAGAGGGAGTAGGTGCCGACCTGACTTGTGGGCACCACCTGTGGGACCCACTTCCCTTTTTCTTATCTTCATTCTAACACCAATTAAATATCTAACAGGCTCTAAAAATGTTAAAAGTGTGCAGGGACACTAAACAAAATATGAGGAATTTATTGGTCAAATCAATTTCAGTATTTGGTAAAGTTCAAACAAATTCAAATTTTGAATTTGAATTTAAGTGGTGATACTTGACTCAAGGAAATAAATAGTAGATTAGGTTCAAAAATTCTGAAACTTTGAAGTTACCCTTTTTGAACCATAAGGGACCTCAGGAAAAATTGGAGTTGATTTGGACAAGGTTACATACAAAGTTTAAATTTGAAGTCGACTCTCATTAAACTCTCAGTACGTGTCCAATAAATGGAAAACATGCTTCAAAAACTTTGAAACTTTACCGAGAGTCTATTTGGAATATTAGAAGGTCATGGAAAAATTTACAACCTTAGATTTGAATTTTTGTGAATGTCCCATTTTAGGGTTCGAATAATTTCTTTTTCTTTCTCTCTATTTTGTTTTCTTTTCTCCTTTAATTTTTCAATGAAAATGTGAATACTTGGAAATTAAAGATTTTACACCTTAAGATATAATACCTTAGCAAACATGTTCTATATGGGAAATTTTAACAAGTTCCTATTTCTAGTGAACATTGGTTAACTCATATGGTTCATGTGAGTATGGAATTTCCAAGTCCATTTTCAAAAAAATTTAAGTTCGCATTTTTGCGTTTTTGTTCTCCCGAAAGGCGGGCTTTTACAATCCTTTCCCCTTAAAGGAATCTCGTCCCGATATTCTAACAAGTAGAATAACAAAAACGATGAGGGAACGATCCGTAAAAGTGGGTCATTGACTAAGGAAAATGACAATGCCCTTAAAGACTTGGGTTCTACGAAATAGTGATTATCTTCAAGCATCTTAAGAAATTCTAAAGTTTGCTTCATGTGATTCCAGTCTTTAGGTTGATAACCTTGACAGGATGCTCAACATGACAATATCACATCATAAAACTTTCACGTCTGTTACTGACCCTTTATTGTTGAACTCTTACATTGACATGACATCTTGTTCTGTCTTAGTCTTGACTTGAAGAATTTGCACTGGTTCTTTGCTTCTCTAGGTCACCATGATAGTTTGAAACTATCCTTGCATGGATTCTTGGTTGCTTGCTTGGTTTTGCATAGGTCCTTATAACTCGATGTGGTATTTCCCCTAACATGAGTTAAGATGGTTTACAAGGTTAAACAACAATCATTAACCTCGTTTGATGTTTAGTCAACCATAGGATTCCTTAGTTGTAGCATAAGAGTAGCAAAAACACTCAACACTCTTATGTGATGAAAACAGCAGGAATACGGAAGATATGGCGACTACAAGATTTTTGGGTATATCAACATCTTCAAACAATAGAAATAGAAGATGAAGACCCTTTGCGGTGGCACACGCGGATTTAAAGATTCAGCATCCTCATATGTTTCAACACAGCAAAGAACTCAATCATATGGTAACTGCAAGGTTCTTGGAGTATCAAGGTTACCATATACCAAAGCAAAATCTTAGATGGACCCAAAGAGTTTCACGAGGTTGACAATCGAACGGTATCCTTGCGAGGAAGGAGATTTCATGGATTTTACAAGGATGATCATCGAACTGATGACCACTCGATGACGAACGATATAGTTGCAACAATCAAGGTACTTGAACCTAAACAAGTCAAGGATGGAAGTTCCAGTGTTTGTTTAGTTGCAAGTGAGGTTGAGTAATCGGTTTCCCAAGTATTACTCAATGGAAAGGACATCAACAATGTAAGAAATCAAATGAGGATGGTGAAATGATCGTAGTCATTAGATTAGACACCTTATAATAGTTGGAATGGGGTACACAATCTTGCTCTAAATTTTAGTATTATGATGCATTCTATGATTGGTGTTTCATTGGTAATGATGCTTCATGATGCATCGTATGGGTTATGGTGCAATGCCTATGCACATGGTATGATGCAAATGGTGCATATGTATGGTGCAAATGATGCATATGCATGGTGCAAATGGTGCACATGCATGGTGCAGTAGATTTTATAGTTTGAGCAAGACTAAATGTACCACACACACAAAACTCAAGTACTGTCTGATGAGTTGCAAGGATTGGATACCGTGGTCGTGAAAGACACTCAATGAGTAGCGTTCCTTTCATGACTCGGCCACAGTTAAGGAATTCATAACAGAACGATTGACAAGGAATGTGGGAAATATACCACATTACCTCGACCTTTCAAAAGCTTGTTCATGTACTATTCAACTTGATTGTATCTTCAACTAGGTCTTAGAGTTACCAGCTGACTTGATGAGTATCTTCATCAGAAGAAAAACAACTAACTATATGTCTCTAGTGATGCTTTCTTAACCTTCGCTTCAATCAGTCAGGAGGAATGGATATCCTTCTCGATCACTTTAGTGGAGTTGAAGTCACACTCTTCTTAGAGTAACTCAATCTGGTGGTGGATGTTGTATCCTCTTGAAGATGTAATCTTACTTGATCGTCTTCTTGTTGACACGACTTGTTGTAACCAAGGTTGATGGTTGAATACCACCATTACTTCAGTGCTCGCCTTCCCCCTTAAAGTTCCAAACCAGGATGTCGAAGCGTACTCCAAACAATCCTCATGGAAAGACGAGATGCAACTCGAGTAATTGCGACTTGCGTTCAACATCACAAGATGTGATGTGGCAAGTCACATAAATCAGACACTAGTATGCCTATCCAAGGGAAAAGGCATCGAATGAGTTTAACACTGCATTCAACTTGTTAATTAGTTGAGTCCTAACTCTCGGTTAGTTACGACACTCCTCGAATCGAAATTGAGAACCGAATGCCTAACAAAAACCAAAAGGTTCAAACTGGCCAGGCTATGGTGACAAACGACCAGCCTGGACGCAAACTCGATTTTGATCCAGTTAATGGAAAAATCAGATATCGAGGTGAATAACAAAGTTAAGTACACTTCAAAACCTTTCCAAAAAGTATTGGTTTGCCTCTAGATCATCTCTGGTTTGCATGTTATTCTATTTTAAATTCAGCAGAATTTTCTGCACTTTCAGCAGAACCTGCTTAAAAAGTAGCACTTTTGATCTAAAGTTTTCATACTGTTCTGATGGAAATCTGGAAATATTCTCATTGACAAAGTTGTAGTCAATGTAATAAGATTTCCAGTATGCATTTATTTGTCTTCATATCAGTTTTGATTTAAGAGACATGCATTTTTAAATTTTGCTGAAATTTCAGCATTAAGACTTTTATATTCAGTTCAGATTGACCACATTGTATTTAAACTCGATTTGGAAAAAGTAGACGACAGATTCAGGTCTGGATCCAATTACAAAAATTGTAGCTAACTCACTAACCTGTCCAACGGTTACTCGCACGACACCATTGGATGCAAAATCGGCTAGTTATGGGTCACATTCAGAAAAGTTTAGAGTGCTGTCCAGTTTCTGTAGTCCCGGACAGTTTCTGCGAGATCCAAAATTTCACCCACATAAGAAAAGATTTTGGTCTTGAGCTGAATAGAGAACCTGTAGGGGACTTCCAAAACTTTCTATGGAGTACTTACTTTCCCTCGTAGCACTTCTGGTTGGGAAGATATGGCATTTGCAAGTGGACAGTTTTTCTTAAAATTTGGACAGCACCTCCTTTGTTTAAGGCTGATTTTTTCCACAATTTTCAGATATACAAAAATCAACATTTGCAAAAATAATACATAGAAAACTTGTTGCATACATTCTAAAGATTCCATATATGAAAATTATGAAGTCTTTTGACAATTTTACAGCCAGTTATGCGAGAAACAGTAACTGTATGCAGGACTGTCCACTCGCTGTCCAGATTTGATCAAGTTTAGAAATCTGAAATTCTGAGTATGTTAGAGATGGATTCTGCTCTGGAGTTCTATAGAAACTTTGTAGAGGACTCTCTATAATTTCCATCCCCATAAAGTAGGCCGGCAAAAAGTTACAATTCAATTGGTGAAGAGTTCAGATTCTGTCCCCTCTTCCGGGCTGCCAGAACCTCTTAAACGACACTTCAATTTACACCTTGTTCATGTGAGTATTAGCCTTTGTGTTGAATAGGAAGTTGATAGAGGACTCTTTAAGCTTTCCAGGCATGTATAAATATGCCTAGGTTGCATTTCTGGTTTAAGAGTTATGGCCGTTCAAATTCAGAATTTTTTTTTCTGACTGTTTCAGATAGCACCTATATACATGTACTATCTTCAACTCCAGTTTCTAATTAGTTCTAAACTGAATTTAAGATAACATTGAATAACAAAGTTGTAGAATAGCTCTTCCCTTTTCCAGAAATGTATTATAATGGAATAGAAGAGCTTTCTACAAGGAGTTATGGCAAAAATTCATATGCTGGTCCATGTAGTTTCAGAACAGCAGCTGCTGAGATAACGGTGCATTTTTATCACCATAAAAGTGTCTTTTGGCTTGGAGGTCAATAGAAAACATATAGAAGACTTCAAAAGATTTCCAAAAAGTATTCACTTGCCTCCAAATCCCTCCAGGTTGAAGAGATACGCATTTTTGAATTGGAACAATCGGTTCAGGTTTCAGAATTTAATTGTATAGATTATGGTTGTTCGAAGCTGATTTGGCCACTGATTTTCAGATGGATAACCTCACAATTAGACAGCAAGTACCATTACAAACTCGTTGTACAAGTCGCAAGGTTTCCGGAAATGTATTACACGAAGGTATTTGACGATTCTACAAAGAGTTATGGTTGAAATGCCGAGGCTAGTTCATTATATCAAAGAGGTGAAGAAATGCTGGTTTCTAATGATTTGGACGAGTTTCCCCGGTGTTGTTCTGTCCAACTCATCCATAGAGAAATCATTGAGGGCCTGAAGATCTCCCCCATCCCTATAGCATACTACGATGTCCTATGAAGTTTAAGTAGAAGCACATCTTGAAATAATCGAGCTAGATTCCGTCAGGAGTACACAAAAGCCTTAATCTTCATCCTTCTTCACATTGTACATTCCATGTCGAAACTTTGATCCAAATCTTACCAGCATCTGGGAGTTGGATCTTATAAGATGATAATGAAGCCATTAGTTTGTGGGGGATGGTCAAAGTATCAATTGTGATACTGATGGTACTACGTGCCTCACCAAAAGAAAAGTCTAACCCGGTATATCCGGATACGTCTATATGTGGTTCTAATATCGATCACTCGCAAACGTTTGCTACACAGGTTGCTACCAGAGTTAGTGTACCTGCAGAAGACAAACAATACCCTTTAACACCTTCACACCTCAAGGGCGGCACGGGGAAACACGACAGGCAGTCATAATAAGATATAATCAAAAGTAAATGCATACGACTGTAGTGTGAGTCGCCCTCAAGTGAAGTCATGTCTTGAGGTACATGGTTGTACTACGTCTGTACAGCAAAGACTCCCGTACGTACCGTCTTATACATGCTCGGTCATAAGTGTTTCGCATGGTCCCATAGAACATGAATGGTTCTAGAGATGCATACTATCGGGTTATACACCACCCGACGGGGGCTCCCACTAATTTTGTGTCACGCTGGGGTACCGCGTGTCATATGTTCTCAGAAACATGGAAAGTTTCAGAGACTCATATTGACTTTCCGTGCTAAGCCACATAAATATCACATACCACATCTCGTATGTAGAGCTTACCGAGATTGATCCACTCTCGGCAGCGTACCTTGCCTCTTACCTTGAAGACGGAGCGTCGTTACAGAATAATATAACAAGCTAGTTCACCACCTTTATAACTTATACTAGTAATAGTCCTTAATGGGCATATAGCTAATCCTCACTCGACTACTTCGGAGTTTTCGAAAATAGGCACTTTTCGAGCATGCTATTCCCAACGAAGCTCTGATACCATGTCTGTGGGGACCTGCGTCCACACATCCGAGGATCTCATTGGGTGGTGCCGTGCGATGCAACATCTAACAGCACACACAAAAAGGATACCAAAACATATAAAGTTTTCATTTCATAATAAGAAGAGTTTACAAAAGAGTGTACAATAGAAGTACACACGCAGCGGAAAAATACATACTCATAATCTCACCTAACTAAGCAGGAGAGAAGACGTCCATGCCCTAGGACGATTCTCACTAGCAACATGAAGAACATTCAGCAGCGGCGTGGTTCACATGAGATTTACCTCGACACCTCAAGTCTCATGTACAACCTGAACAACAGAAATAAAACTAATACCTGCAAAAATCGTTAAAGCGCAAACGTGAGCATAAAGCTCAGCAAGACTAACCCGTCTCACTAGACATATGCAGGGTAAGTACTAAGCATAGGTAAGGAATAGCATAAATAGACTCGCCTATAAGTAAATCCTTATAATCATGTTTTAAGTAGAAAATGACATTCTTTAGGCACGGCACATCATAGACTCCACAATCAAACAAGAAATGCTTTGTCGATGATATGACATGCCCAAAGCACATAATGCTATTACAGGTAAAGTATGAGGAAACTGTAAACTTTTAATTGTACTATCTCTAAGCCATACAAGGTTGCAAAACAATTATAATTCAATACAATATATTTTCCCGGCTTCTTTAGTATTTACTACGTCACGGCGCAGTGAACAAGTGGTACTCTATTACCGCGAGGGACGGTGATTGCAATCAGGACACACCCGGACAACACGACACATACGTCGTTCGGAAGTATCAGCGAGTACACCTGTACCTACATAACACTTCAGTACTAGGCGTATATGGCCACTTTTCACAAGAAACCCGAACACCGAGCCCGTCTCACCCCCGCAAACAGAAGGTCTCCGCACGGAACACCTCATATGTCTGCCGACCGATTTACACCTTACTGTCCTCAACCCACCCCTATCGATGGTGAGTTAATGGGCCTCAACACCCCAGTTATCGAGTTACATCAGTTTACTAGATTCCATATGTCTATTATGTCGCCGGTACAATTCAAGCTTGTCCGAAGGGGCCGCATACAGACGGGCCTTAATCGACACAGGCAGGGCTATGCGACCGTGACTCAATTCTCGCCGCTTCCTATCCATCCCCTGCCCGGTCTCAGTTTTATTATATTAAGCCATTAACCAATCCTGTGAGATATGTCCTACATTTCTCGCGAGTAGATTCCAACTACTCGACTTCTACCGGATTCCTTATACATTAGCAAGGCAGTTACTACAGGTCAAACAGTAGCTCGTTCCAACCAATCCCTGGGATTTTTTGTCATGCAAGTGGAGTATCAATCATCCTAAACGTAACGCACATTTCATATGCTAATCATCATAGTGATAAAGTAAAATTTTATAAATGACTTAAATGCAAAACGGGGCTTGCCTTAGTTTGCAACTCAAATAAATGTCAATTGTTAGTGGTCCTTCTGTGCAGACTCCGCCAAGGACATCAAGTGGACAAACTAGCCTTCTCCTCCAATCGAAACTTCTCGTCGATCACCTATCATCACGTTCCTATTGACATGATATGCATATAAGTAATTTAGTAATTAAGTAGTTTAATAATAGACTCCACGGGGTTGTGTAAACTTTAAGAACGAGGAGTCTGACTAGGAAGGACAGATATGCCTCTGTTGTGTGGGTAACCAGAGGATGAGTCAAGGTGAACATAGTAGTGTCGGTATGAACTGAAAGGTACAACATAAAGCTACATTGCAACTTAGTATACCACAGTTCAAGCTATGCCACGCGAGATTGGCAAATCTGAATGGTGAAGAAGTGTTGGGCGGAGAAGTGTAAGGACGACCCAAAAATTAAGGTTGGACATCGAAAGCTTTAGTATGAGTGGAGTGTACAAGACAAATGTCGCGATTTAGCAGTCGACCAATGAACTTGACTTAACTCATAAAGGAGTAAACCTAGTTAAGTGAGCAGTGCTGTCGTAGGGTCCTAACTTAGGATGAATCAAAGTAAAACCCTAGCGACACTTGGGAGTGAAGTGAGATCAACATGGTTTGGACTTAAGAAGTCATTACAAGCACTGTTAACCTAGGATGAGTACCAAGACAAAGTTCAAATGACTTTTAGGTAAAGTAGTTTCTACGGCAAGCTTCTCGAGGATCGTTCAAGTGCTTACATGACACTATTGCAGTGTCCTTTGCAAGATTGTCCAGATGAGCTCGGTGAACTCCTAGAACTCGAACATGATGCAAGACCTTGTCGTGACGGTCATGCTTTGCCATCACGAGAAGATCAGATTAGCGAGGTCCACATCGACTCGGACTAGTCAATGGGGTGAGCGGAATCCCGAACACCACCTTGTGAGTCTTAAGGCTAGTGATGTTGACTTGGTTGTTGATAAGCGACTCGACGAACCTGTCGTCAATGAAGTGGTACACCAAGTTACCCAATCCTGTGATCGGTTAGGGAACATCCTCGACACAACCAAGGAACTCTTATCCAAGGTTCCCCTTGGTCTAGTTCTCCTTGTTGGTCGCAACGTTCTTGCATACCTCTACCCTAGGTCATCGGTGATCACCGACCCACCTGGTTTGACCTAGAAGGCATTTCATTGAGCATATAGATTACACCCAGGACTTGATTGCTCTCTCATCGACTAAAACCTAATTTGGCTTGACAACTATTGTCCGACGAGTCGTTCTTGTGTTCCAGCACCACACACATCATGAGCATCCTTCATCTCGATGCCAGTGCACAATGACGGCTCAGAGCGTCACGACGACGTCATGTGGTCAACGACGTCGACGCGGCTCATGGTGGAGCATCACGAGCACGCACGGACAAGCCAACGTGATACAAACGACAAAGGAGGTCAACTTGGGGACTCCTATAGGAATGATATTAACGTGGAACATGGACGTACGACTTGATGACACATGAGTACCATTAACGATCACGACAAACGTACTTTGATGAAGTCAAGCAAGGTATTTCAGGTCAAGGCTCACCTTGTAGGCATTTTCCGAACATCTTGGGTGTGTACTTGATTCCATCGCTTCACCACCCTTCAAAAAGCATCTTGGCACATATCTTGGTCGATTGCCAACCCACAGTAAACCTACATCGATAGACCAGCATTAAACAGCAACACACTTAGTTTCGCCTTGTAACTATTTCGTCGAACACCTTGGCTGCAGTCACTGATCCAATCAATCTTGCAAAATCAGAGCTAACCTTGGACCAGTTGTCGATACCATTGTGTCAAAGGCGTGTTCCTGCATACCCTCTATCACTCATATCACTTGTTGCTCTGCTAGAACAGGACCTATGAGCACAACGCCACGACAACGGAAAGTAGGCGACGACGTCGATGCATAGCAGATGTGGCCTAACTTCGAACGCGGGCATAGCCTTGCTGGTTGCCTAGAGGTGGACTTGGAAAATGCTGTAGCAGTGCCGTGGGGTGGAGATACGACGGCGACGGCGCGAATGATTGGCGCCGCAGAAGGAACGGGCTTGGACGGCGGTGTGGCCATGGGGCATGGCGTTGCAGCGGTGGAGCACCGCGACAAGGAGGTGGCGAGCCGGCACATGGCACTGGGCAGGGGTGAGCGCGCCGGACGGAGCTGGGACGCGACCAGGCAAGTTGCAGGGTGGCCAGGGGCGAGAGCTACAGGCGGGAAGCAGGCCAGTGGCGGCGCACGGGTGTAGCACGCAAGTGCGAGCATGCGTCGGCGTGGCGGTCAGACGAGCAGGCGTACCGTGGTGGCCGGAGCTCGGACGCGGCGAGGCCGATGCGCGGACAAGGCGCAGGATGGTGGCGCAGGCGATGCGGCGGCCAGGGCGAGCGGCACACGGCGGCGCCGGTGAGGAGCAGAGGCGGTGCGTCATCGGGGCGCCCTTGCGCAGGAGCGCGGCGAGCAACGGCCAGAAGCGCGGCCGGAGGGAAGGGGGCAAGCGCGGCGTTGGCCGACGCAGGCGGACGGCAGGGAGGTGCTGGGGCGACACGTGCGGGCCGGCGTTGGCGAGCGGGAGTGGGGGCGGCGCCGCGGTCGGCGGGAGGTGGAGCGGTGCTGTGGCCGGACGGAGTCGGGCACGGTATAGATAAGGGCCGATGTTCATCGCGGTGGCGCATGCAGCGCGCCTGCGTGGAGGCAGGGGAGGAGAGAGGGAGTAGGTGCCGACCTGACATGTGGGCACCACCTGTGGGACCCACTTCCCTCCTTCTTATCTTCATTCTAACTGCAATTAAATATCTAACAGGCTCTAAAAATGTTAAAAGTGGGCAGGGACACTAAACAAAATATGAGGAATTTTTTGGTCAAATCAATTTCAGTATTTGGTAAAGTTTCAAACAAATTCAAATTTTGAATTTGAATTCAAGTGGTGATACTTGACTCAAGGAAATAAATAGTAGATTAGGTTCAAAAATCCTGAAACATTGAAGTTATCCTTTTTGAACCATAAGGGACCTCAGGGAAAAATTTGGAGTTGATTTGGACAAGGTTACATACAAAGTTTAAATTTGAAGTCGACTCTGATTAAACTCTCAGTACGTGTCCAATAAATGGAAAACGTGCTTCAAAAATTTTGAAACTTTACCGAGAGTTTATTTGGAATATTAGAAGGTCATGGAAAAATTTACAACCTTAGATTTGAATTTATGTGAATGTCCTATTTTAGGGTTCGAATAATTCCTTTTTCTTTCTCTCTATTTTGTTTTCTTTCCTCCTTTAATTTTTCAATGAAAATGTGAATACATGGAAATTAAAGATTTTACACCTTAAATTCTAATACCTTAGCAAACATGTTCTATATGTGAAATTTTAACAAGTTCCTATTTCTAGTGAACATTGGTTAGCTCATATGGTTCATGTGAGTTTGAAATTTCCAAGTCCATTTTCAAAAAATTTTAAGTTCGCATTTTTGCGTTTTTGTTCTCCCGAAAGGCGGGCTTTTACATCTTGTGGGTTTTGGTTGATTTATGACAAACAAATTAGATCCTAACAAATTGTTGAGGTCAGCGCATGTTTTCATGAAATTATGAAGAAAACGCAAAAAGAAAGGAGTATGAGGATCAATATCGAAAAGAGTTGAAGAGCCGAATAGATTAGATCCTTGTGTATAGAGTGTGTTGGAGAAACAATCCCCAAGAGATCAAGCAAAAGAAATCTCACTCACTGCACCATTCACAGGAAAACCGGACTAGTCCGATATCAGCACGGACTAGTACGATATACCTCTGACTAGAAACGGACAAGTCTTCCCAGTGCGGACTTGTCCGCTAGTACACCTGTTTTTGCAGCACCGGACTAGTCCGATAACAGCATGGACTAGTCTGATATCTTTCCGACTAAAAATGGACAAGTCCACCCCAGTGCATACTTGTCCCCAGGACATCACACTTTACAGAAAAACGGTCAAGTCCGATATCATCACGGACTAGTCCAAAAACCCTCTGACTAAAATCGGACAAGTCCTCCAACTACGGACTTGTCCTCAATTCTACATGAGGATCACCACACCGAACTAATCCGATAGGAGCCGAACTAGTCCGAACAATTCCAGAACCCAAATCAGGCTAGTCCGCCCTTTGCCAGACAAGTCCGATATATCAGAACACTTAGGGTTTCCCACAGGCCGCACACCGGACTAGTCCAGAGTCCACCACTGACTAGTCCAGACATCACAAACCCTAACAGTAACTTTTGGAAACCCTAGTATGAATAGAGGTGTACGACCCTTCAACCAACACTCTCGACCCCTTGCGCTGTTACACCTTCCAAGATCGTAGAATACACGTCTCTCCACACAATCGAACCCTAGAAAGATCAAATCTTTGAGGATTGGTCATTGATCAAAGGAGAGACTCATTCTACACGTCTTGAGCTCTTGGGTTTGAATCTCTCGCACACTCTTGTTGTTTTATTGCATATCTTTCGAGTGTGTTTGGTGGTGTTTTCAATTGTAAATCTTGGGGAGCCCTCAACTTGTGAGAAGGCCCCTTGAACACGATGATTTGCCCCCTTTTTGATTAGCAAAAGAGAATCGGCCTCCGTGGCGATTCGATGATGGTAGGGTTGGTGAAGACCCGATCCTCGGTGGACTCCTCAACATGGACGTAGATATCCTCTGTTGAATCGGAACACGGGATAAAAATCTTGTTTCATACTTGTTCTTACTTTTCATCATATTCTAGGGTTTACTCGATCTTATACAACATAGGTTAAAACATTGAAACCAAAGTTAGTTTGTGCCATACCTAGTTTGTTTGACGTAATACATTCAAGTTATAACTTAATTTTTGCTACATAGAGTACTTGAATTGAAATCATTGATCAAACTTGATCAATCTAGTCTGGACAAACCAGACTAGTACGCACCCTGCCGGACTAGTCCGATTTTCCTGTATTTCCTCAAGTTGCTAAGTGTTTGAAGATCTGATGAAAGTTCAAAAAGCCTATTCACACCCCTCTAGGCTACATTCAGGCGACGCCGATGTCGGTGATAGATCTCGGGCTGCAGTCCAGAGCTTCTGCCACACCAACTATGGTGGGCTCTGGTTCTGATCGCCCAATGAAGAAATTATGCGCCAGCTAGAGCGGTAGCATCCCTAGGTAAGCCTTGTGCCCTCAACTAGAGTTGCTATTTTTGCTTTTATCATGTCTTGAATCTTTTGATCCTTCATTTACAGGGCGTTGAAGAAGGGAACTGAAGCTTCGGCACCTGCTACAGCGGCTGAGGCTGTGCAGGCAAAGGCTCCAGCTCCAATCCCTGCGCCTCCTCACGTGGCGGATGAGGTAACGATAGCTCCGGCGCCGGTTGTCGTGGATCTAGATCCAGAAACGTCGCCAGAGGCTCCCGTGGTAGCGCCAGACCACGGGGGTGAAGTTTGTGAAGATGCACCAGCGGTTGGAGCACCGGCGATTGAAGCTCCGATGCAGGAGACGAAGATGGCGGAAGCTCCGGCATTTGAGCCGGAGGTAACCAAAGCTCTGGCGCCTGTGCCGGAAGTTGTTGAAGATCCTGCGGTTGAGCCGAAAGTACCCAAAGTTACGGCCTCTGTGCCAGAGATTATTGATGCTCCAGCACCTGAGCTGGATGCATGGAAGTACCGGCGCCCGAGCCAATAGTGGTGGGTGCTCCGGACAAAGCTGCAACATCAGCCCCGAGCCGGAGCATCCAGAAGAGTTGGCGGTAGACCCCCCACCTACAGAGCTGACGGTTGAAGATCCGGTAGAGGGACATTCTACGTCAGCCCCAGAGGTTGAAGCTCCCTTGGTGGGACCCTCATCAGTGTAGGTGGAAGCAGAAGAGCTTCTAGGGGGCGTCCCTAGTGCTGCAGGACAGCAGAGGACCACGATTGTGGCATGGGACCCAATTTTTGTACTTGAAGACCCCATGGAGCCTACTCCCTTGGCATTGCCTATCGACAACGCCTGCTCCAGTCTCCGTCAATTTTAGCTCTCCTTCGACCACGACATCAAGGTCCTTGAAGAAAAGCGCCACACCTTAAGGCGTTGGTGCAACAGACTTCATTTTGAAACCATGCTTGCGCAGACAAGGCTTGCTGACCAACAAGAGTGGGTCGAGAAGGAAAAGGCCCGGATGGAATATTGGGGCCAGTTGCTGGAGGAGAGGGAGGCCTCCATCTGGGCTCTCGATCCAAAGAGTCGGGAGATTCTTGAGTACGCCAGGAAAAGCAACGAGGTTGCTAACGATCATCAAGACAACATCAACACACTGAATGAAATTCCTCTGAAGCGCCGAGAGGACCTTAATGAGAGGGAAGGGAAGATCCTGGAAAAGCAAGAGGACATTACAAAGAGGGAGGAGGAGCTCTCCCAAAGACTATCTCCAGGAGAGCAGAGCTTGGCAGACCGCACAAAGAAGCTTGATCTGTGGTGCAAGCAGGAGGAGGAGAAGCATTGGAAGATGGGGCAAGAGCTCTCCAAAAGAGAAGTTGATGTTGCCACCAGAGAGGAGAAAGTAAAAGGCAGGGAGAAGGACCCGGCCGAACTGCGAAAATGCATCCACATCTGGGAGACGCAGCCCACTGACCGCGAATGGCAAGTGGCTGAAAGCGTTTAGCAGCATGCCAAAGAGGTTGAGTGTCTTGCCCGAGACGGTTCAGAGCTTGTGGCGGCCAGAAGGTCGCGTGAGAAGCTGCGGAGCTCGAGGGCAATTGAGTCTCAGCGGGTCCAGGACTTATTGGGGCATGACAACAAAGCTTTGGTACCACTTGGCTTCAGTCTGGTACGTCCGGAGAACCCAGCACCAGAGCTAGACTAGACACTAGTGGTGCTTAGCTCTGCTGGCAGCAAACTTGATGCGATGGGTGACGTCATCATTGACTAACCGGTGATGGAAGGTAAATCTCTGGCCAAGAACGTCGCCGAATCTATTCTGGCGTGTTACAAGAGCCGAGACGCCCAAATTTTCTAGATTCGGTCTTCGAAGGACCCATTGTCGAAGAGGAGGATGCCGCCAGGGGTAGCGTCCAAGAAGTTGCCGAGAAGGTTGCCTCTTTTTTCCACAGGACTTAGAGCCTCCAGTAGCTAGGACCTTTTTCTTTTTCCTTTTAGTGTAATCCTCATTTTGTAATCTAATCCTTCTGATGAATGAAATCAACTCTTCTTGAATGAATGAATTCCATTTTGTATTTGTCTTCAATGCATTGTCCTTTATCTTGTTGCCCCCTGGTAGATGTACACAATTGGATTGCGAACATGTACCAAAAAGTTTTGACAATGTCTTGATGACTCGCACACTTCGAACTTGTACCTAGAACTCTTAACTATTAGGTACAAAGTTTACTTCCGACATCTCCAGGGACCCTTTATGAGGTCGGCGGCAGGCCCCATGGAAGGTGTCAGAACTTGATAGATCCGACGACGCCCACTGTCAACACGTAGAACATTGACGAAGGCCCCCCTAGGAAGTGTCGGAGATTTGTAGATTTGATGGCACCCACTGTCAAATCGTAGAACGTCAATGGTGGGCAACGTCAATGGCGGGCCCCCTGAGAGGTGTCGAAGCTTGGTAGCTCCGACGGCGCCCACTATTAACACATAGAGTGTCGACAGCGAGCCCCCTGGGATCGTTGGAGCACCCCGGCTTCGCTGATATCCAACATCAACGTATGATACATCGATAGCATAATATCTTCAGGGTAAATTCTTCGCCATCTTCGCTTGGATTTCCGTTAATTTTTCACCTCAATGGTTGGCCCCCATGGGAGTTGTCGGAGCTTTGTCAACTCCGATGATGCCCACTTTCAACGTACAAAACATCGACAGCAGGTCCTTTTGGGGGATGTTGGAGCTTAGTAGCTTTGGCGTTATCCACCATCACCATGAGTTTTCCATTTTCCTGCATATAGATGACAAGAAAAACAGTAAAATTCGTCCTCTCGTCTATAACTCTTTTGTGACTTACTATTCTTATTTGAATTTTAGATCCAAAGGAACTCAATATGATAACAAGTACATTGATGTAATATCTCCAGATTTGAATGCCTTTTGGACCCGCCCTACTAAGGCCTGCCCGAAACGTAGGTAGAGTGGCGTACTTAGGGTGCTTGACCAGACTATGTTGATAGCGCACTCTGGACCTGACATTACCTTTGGCGTTCAAGCGAGTAGACCATCTAGCAATGCTAAGATCCAAAAAAACCAACAAAATAACTTGTACAACATATGGGTGACTTGGTCTAAAACTCAAAAAGAATTGCACAACATTGCTATAGACAAGAAGGAAAAGGATGATAAAAGAAGACGCGCCTATACAAAAATTGATGCACGTGGAGACTGCTTTCACACAACAATGTCTTTCATTATAGGTCCAAGTTACAAGGGAGACAAGGACACACTTAGGGTACAGAAACAGGCCAAGTGTGCTATTCATCTTGTTCTAGGGTAGGTAAGCCACACTTTCAGTACAGAGACTAAGTTAGATGGGCTTGAACTGCCCAGACCCTCCCAGAAGGGACCAAATGTCCTCCCGAATGACCTACCCGACTTTGTGTATAGACTCTATAACTTACATTGTGTGTAATT
Source organism: Tuctoria greenei (assembly GCA_036927565.1). Classification (NCBI taxonomy): domain Eukaryota; kingdom Viridiplantae; phylum Streptophyta; class Magnoliopsida; order Poales; family Poaceae; genus Tuctoria; species Tuctoria greenei. The sequence goes on from JAYESD010000006.1 coordinate 127,131,738, forward strand.
ATAGACTCACCTTCGTAAAACTAAGCATAAAACTTATGCAGGTGCTCAATGTTCCAAGGATTGGCAAGCGGAGTCCCATCCTCAGCTGCCAAGCAAACACATCCAAGACGGGATTCTTTGATCACTCGTAAGGGACCTTCTCAGTTGGGGGACAGTTTTTTCATCCCTTCTCAAGTTAGTATTCTCCGTAGCACCAGATGGCCTTCCTCGAGCTGTCGGTTGCACACATGCCTTTGATGATAGCGCCGGAGCATCTGGCGATAACATGCATTCTGAACAGTTGCTTGGCACCTTCCCACGTCAACGAGGTCAAGGTCTTCGCACAAGAGCTGGTCCTACGCCGGCTTCATCGAAGGTTCGGGCTTGGAGCGAGCCCATGGTGATCTCCAGAGGAAGGTCTGCTTCAGCTCCATACACGAAAAAGAAGGGTGTCTTTCCTGTTGACTGGCTAGGTGTTGTCCTGGTCGCCCACAATGCGGATAGAAGCTCCTCTTTCCACTTGGCTCCATGTTTCTTCAAGCGCTCATATGTGCGCGTCTTGAGTCCTTTCAATATTTCTTCATTTGCTCTCTCTGCTTGGCCATTACTTGCTGGGTGAGCTACTGATGCGTAGCTAACTTGAATGTCGAGGTCTTTGCAATGTTCTTGGAATGCTACACTTATGAATGGGTTCTATTGTCAGTGATGACCATGGTTGGAACTCCAAATCTACGGACTATGGACTTCAAGAACTTGATAGCTGACTGCTTGTTGATTGTCACAATTGGAGTAGCTTCTGACCACTTGGTGAACTTGTTGATGGCGACATACAGGAACCTGTAACCTCCGACGACTTTTGGGAAAGGTCCTAAAATATCCATCCCCCACAGAGTGAATGGCCATGTAGGAGGTATCATTTGCAGTGACTGATCCGATGTGTGAATTTGTTTCGTGTGGAACTAGCACGCTTCACACTTTTTTACCAACTCGATTGTATCTTGGAGTGCTGTAGGCCAGTAGAAGCCATGCCGAAAGCCTTTACCGTTCAGCGTACAGAAAGATGCGTGGTTCCCACACTCGCCTCCATGGATTTGCATGAGGAGCTCGCGACCTTCTTCCCTTGCAATGCATCGCATTAGGACGCCGTTGGCACTGCGCCGGTAGAGATTCCCTTCTACTAGAGTGTATATTTTAGCCAATCTGACGATCTGGTCAGCGGATGCACCGTCTTCAGGGAGGATGTTGTCCTTCAAGTAGCTCCGGGTTTTCGAGATCCATGCATTGGAGCTAACTTGAGCCTCTGGATCTTGCGCGCTGGGTGGCTTGGACCTTCCTCCGTCGCCTATGACCCTTGGTGGACGCCATGGTGACAGGGCCACTAGGACTGCCAGCTTTGAGGTGCTGATGTCGCCCCCTTCTCTCATTTTGGCAGGCTGAGCGGTTGGTCTTGACAACCTCCTAACAAAAACTCCATCGGGAGCTCGAGTTCTGGTTGAAGCCTTCGTCGAAAGTGCGTCAGCTTCAACGTTGTTGAGACGCTGGACATGGCAGAGATCCAGGATGTCAAAGTCCTTCTGGAGCTTCTGGACTTCAAGGAGGTAAGCAGCATGTTGTGGGTTTATACAGCTGCATTCGCCTTGAACTTGCTTGATGATGAGCTCTGAATCACCCTTAACCAACATCTGCTTGACGCCATATGATAGCGCCACCTTGAGACATAGATGAAAGCTTCATACTCTGCCATGTTGTTGGTTGCCTTGAAGTCAAGGTGTACCATGTACTTGACCTTCTACCCGGTTGGAGCGAGGAGAAGGATTCCAGCTCTGGCCCCCTGCTTCTGCACAGAGCCGTCGAAGTAGAGAGTCCAGTGAGGTTTGGTGAAGACTGGGACCTTGGGTTCCGGCTTCTACTCACTAGGGCCCCCAGGATTTGATGGAGAAGGTGTCCACTCTGCCACGAACTCGGCCAATGCTTGACTCTTGATAGCTTGTTGAGGAAAGAATTCGAGATCGAGTTCTGCTAGCTCTGCTGCCCACTTTGCAATGTTCCCAGTAGAATTGGGGTCATGCAATATAGCGCGCAGTGGATAGGATGTTACCACTAATATCTTGTGAGATTGAAAGTAGTTATGTAGCTTCCTTGAGGCAATAAGCACTGCGTAAAGTAGCTTATGCACCTCAATGTATCGAGCCTTGGCGTCGTGGAGTACTTCATTGATGAAGTACATTGGCTGCTTTACTGTCCGGACCTTCCCAGAAAGGCCCGGAGCTTCTTCTTCATCAACCTGGACCCTCTCGGAGGTGTCCAGACCTTCTTGTAGACCTTCTCGGACCCTCTAGGAGGGGTCCGTATCTTCTTGTTCAACTTCGCGGACCCTCCCATAAGGGTCTAGATCTTCTTGTTCAGCCATATGAACTCCCTCAGATGAGAGAGCTTGATCCTCTAGCATTTTGCCATGAAAATCTGTGTCTGGGGGCTGGGACCTAGACTCGTCTTCAGGTAGCTCCGGACCCCCCCGGAGGGGTCAGGGCTCCTGAACTTGAGATGACTCCAGTCTTTTTGCGACCAGGACCATGTTGACAACCTCTGTAATTGCTGAAATGTAAAGCAAAAGAGGCTCACCCAGGTTTGGAGCTACCAGGATTGGTAGTGTGGTGAGGAGTTGCTTGAGCTCTTGGAATGCCTTTTTTGCTTCTTCGGACCAGTGGAATGGCTCAGACTTCCTCAAGAGTTTGAGGAAGTGTGGTGCCCATTCTTCTAGTCTTGAGATGAGCCAACTGAGCGCAGCTCGACATCAATTTAGCTTCTGGACATCCTTGATGAGGGCTAGGGGCCACATGTCTTCAATGGCCTTGATCTTCACTGGGTTTGCCTCAATTCCTTGGTGGGTCACCAAAAATCCGAGGAGCTTCCCAGAGAAGACACATTTGTCCGGGTTCAGCTTGGTGCGCGTGATGCACAACTTATCGAATACGGCTTGCAGGTTGTCAAGGAGTGACTCCATGTTCCTGACCTTCACCACACTGTCATCGACGTAGACCTCCACCAAGTACGTGATGAGCTCTCCAAAGGTTTTTTTCATGGCTCGCACAAAAGTTGAAGCAGTGTTTTTGAGACCGAATGTCATGGCAGTATAACAATACAATCCATCTACTGTTATGAAGGCAGTATGCTCTTCATCTTCCCTAGATATTTGGATCTGATAGTAACTAGAATATGCATCTAGGAAACACAATAGCTCACACCCGGAGGAGTACACTATCTGGTCTATCCTAGGTAGTGGAAATGGATCTTTTGGACATGCCTTATTCAAGGTGGTGTAGTCGATACACATCCGAAGCATCCCATCATCCTTGGGCACAACGATTGGGTTTGCCACCCATCGTGGATGATGCCTCTCCTGGATGAAACCAGCTTCGAGCAACTTCTTGATTTCTTGTCGGATGAAGTTCTGCCACTAAACTGATTGCTTCCGGGGCTTTTGGTGTACTGGCCGTGTGTCGGGATACATCTTCAAGCTATGCTAAATCACCTCCCCAGGGATCCCAGACATTTTTGACAGTTGCCAGGCAAACACGTCAACATTCGCCCGGGGGAAAGTGATGAGCGCCAGTTCCTATTTGTTGTCCAAACCTCTCGATATACCGGTAGTCTGGGTATGTGACACCCGGTTCTGAAAAGTGAACCAAGTGAACGCATATGTGTGCCCAGGATGTTCAACACACATACACGAGTGCATCACAAAAGAGTATACAGAAAATTACCACAGAACAAGATTAATTAACCAAATTTTATTACACAAACCATATTATCCTCGAATACAAGTTATAATGAATATTAATGACAAGTTCATCTATTGCAGCGGAAAAAAACTAAGCAAACTAAATAGCTAGGCATAATAAGAGATAGGGTAGCACAGCTCCAATCAACACCACAGTCAAAGCTGACAGTAGACACGGCCTAGAACTCCGCATTATTGCCATTAAACTCTGAATCTTGACCTGCAACTGTTGAGGGGGGGGGGGGGCGATTGCAAGACTGAGTACATGTCGTACTCAGCAAGTGTGCAAAGTATGACATGTGGCTGATTAAAATGGCGAATATAATAATGGTTGAATGCTAAAAAGTACATAAAAACATTTGAAAAACAATATATTATATGTATGTGAAGTAAACCCATCATAAACCATATAATCATCATAATACTAGTCCATAATTCATTACCATCATCCATATTCCAGATTGCTCATTACCAATATCCATAATCGATATCAGAGTTTAAGTCATAACCATTCATAACCATATCATTAACCATAACCATCCCAGAAACCATTCCAATACAAAGTTTCCTCTAATCATGTGAGGGTTGAGGTTGCTCATAACCAGGAGCACGGCTATCATGATAGTTTTAGACACACTCTGCAGAGGTTGTACCGCTTTACCAACGTGTTTGTGATTTTCATCACCTTTCGATGACTATGTAATCTCAATTATGCAGTCTCATACTCCCATAGGTGTGTGGCCAAGAGATCACAAAATAGCCTTTACAAAGGGATTACTAGCCTATTTAGACCCCACTGAAGTTTCACCGGAGGCGATGTCTCCAACTGAGCACATCTTCAACCAAGGACACCCTCTTGAGCCATTCGGATCCAAGGGTAGTCCCACCAATCATCAACAAATCCAATCCGACTACCCCTTCCCCAAGCATCCTTAATGGTCCAAATAGCACTGGCAAAGCCCTAATTAATAAGATATGCCGCACCCATACTTGGCCTCGTGGTGGCACTGTAAATCCTGGATGGTCGCTCCACGAACCGGTCCTTAGATCTAAAGCAAGCAAACCATCATACATCCAACCAATCCACATACCTGGCTTGCTTAGATCACCCATAACCATATCATATTTGACCAGTTCATGTCAACCACAATCTCATTAATGCATAATTAAATTAAGAAGTGTAGTTGTTCTTCCATCCCAATTAATTAAGCGAAGCAAAAAGGTAAAAATCCTATCCCGACTCTCTACCATAAATTCCAGGTGACAGGGGTGGTTAAACAAATCTAGTAAACTTCCTATCATAGGATTTCCCATCAAATTGACACAAGCATTCAGTTTTGCAAAGAAAACATTTATTTCAAAACTAGATCAATATGCTTCAAGGATGCTTGACTTGCCCTTGCGGTTGGTTCGGGTAAACTTCTTCAAACTCTTGGTGCTGAAGATCATCCGTGACACTCTCTAGCGCAAATCTGTCTAATCCACACAATAAACATACAAGACAAGAGACACGATCAAAGAGTGCACATATATTACTCAATATGACATGACATGCATGATTAATGCAAATGTAAGGTATAAATTGTTAATAGATTGCTTTCAATGATCACTAAGTAGTTCTGATAGATTTTAACAAGTTTATACAGGTTTGGATTTGATTAGATCTACTTTTAGAATTAATTCAACACAATTTACTCAGAAAATCAGACTAGTCTACATAAGGCCAGACTAGTCCGCACTTCGCAGAAATAGCAAACTAGGGTTTTCTAGATCGACGTAAATTTGGGAAAACGGGGTTGGATTCACGTAAGAAAAAGAGAATAAAAAGTATACCAGGTGTTTAGAACTCCAATGAATCGAGAAACTTGGAGACAACACTTGGATCTTGATGATCTAGGGTTGGTGATGAACTTGATGGTGGATTGTTGATGAAGAACTCGAAGTTGATGGAGATCTTGATCCTCTTCATTTTCTCCTCCTCTTCTTCTTGCTTGAGATCTCCTCCTCCCTCCTTGATGGTGGCTCTCCACGAACTAGGGTTTGGGTGGGGTGGAAAAGTGGCAAATAGAGGTCAAGCTAAGGGCTGGGGTTGTTTATATAGAGGTGGAGGATAGGATTAGATGAATTTCGAGTTTGAGATGAGTAGAGTCCGGTTTAGAGTCCCTCGTGGGCTCTAAAAGAGTTAGGCACACGTCCCTAGGCCCACATAACATGAAACCCAACAAGTCGTGAAACAAAAGATCAACTCGGAGTCGCGAAATATCGGACAAGTCCGAAAAGGACCGGGCTAGTCCGAACTTAGTCATAAAGAAATCGGACAAGTTTGGCCAAAAATCAAACAAGTCTGACATTTGTCAGAGAGGAAAACAGAAAAGTCCGTTGGAACACCGGACTAGTCCGAACAATTTCAGGAACTTAGCAAATTTTCAAGGATTCTTAGAACACCGGACTAGTCCGCATAAAATCGGACAAGTCTGAAAGTGTCCAGAAGAAAAATCGGACTAGTCCACAGCAAAATCGGACAAGTCCGTTTGAAGTCAGAGAGAAATCGCACTAGTCCTCACCAAAATCGGACTAGTCCGCACTTTTCAGCATTTTAAGTGCGGTTTTGTTCCAAATCAATTTTAAACTCGTTCCTCTTTATGTGGGTTAATGTTAAACATGTATATGAATGTATGTAGGGAATGATGCATGAAAGTGAGGGTGTTACAAACCTACCCCCCATAATGTGAATCTTGCCCTCGAGATTCGACGTGGAAGAGAAGAGATAGGGAAATTCCTTCTTGAGATCATCCTCCAATTCCCATGTTGCTTCTTTTTCTATGTGGTGCTTCCATTGAAATTTACACCATCGAATCACCATGTTCCTTGTGACTCTCTCCTTGTTTTCCAAAATTTTGATCGGTTGCTCGGCATAGGTCAAATCTGCCTCTAATTCCAATCCTTCCATTGGCACTTGTTCTTCCGGTACTCTCAAGCACTTCTTGAGCTGGGAAACATGAAAGACATCATGGACATCCGAAAGATGAGTTGCATCTCCAACTTACATGCTACCCCTCCTCTTCTGTCCAAAATCTTGAATGGTCCTATATAGCGAGATGCTAGCTTGCCTCTTATGTTAAACCTCTTATGAACTCTCATCGGTGACACCTTGAGGTAAATAAAATCTCCCACTTCAAAGGCTAATTTCTTTCTCCTATTGCCCGCATAGCCTTTTTGCCTTGATTGGGCAGTCCTCAAGTTTTGACTATTTATTTGGACTTGCTTTTCAGCTTCTTGCAATACATCCGGACCAAATACTTGAGTTTCTCCTATCTCATTCCAGAATAAGGGTGTCCTACACTTCCTTCCATAAAGCACTTCATAAGGTGACATCTTCAAACTTGCTTGGTAACTATTATTGAATGAAAATTCTGCATAGGGCAAGCTCTTGTGCCATCCTTTCCCATGCTTTAAAGCACAAGCTCTTAACATGTCCTCCAAAATCTGATTGGTCCTCTCGGTTTGTCCACCCGTTTGAGGGTGATATGCTGAACTAAAATTCAACCTCGTTCCCAAAGCTTCATGCTGTTTTTGCCAAAACCTGGAAGTGAATTGTGAACCTCTATCCGAGACTATCTTCTTCGGAACTCCATGCAAACATACTATTCTTCCCATATATAGTTCTGCCAATTTCTCTCCATTATAGGTGGTCTTGTCGGGAATAAAATGGGCTGACTTAGTTAACTGATCCACAATTACCCAAATTGAGTCATAACCAGACTGAGTATGTGGTAAACCAACTATGAAGTCCATACCGATCTCTTCCCACTTCCATTCGGGGATCTTTAATGGTTGCAGTAATCCAGCTGTCCTTTGATGTTCCGCCTTGACCTGTTGACACACATCACACAGTGCTACATGTTCAGCTATGTCCTTTTTAAAGCTATCCCACCAATAGCAAGTCTTCAAGTCTTTGTACATCTTCCTACAACCGGGGTGAATTGAGTATGGTGAGTCATGTGCCTCTGTTATTATTGTCTCCCGAATATGCTTCACATTAGGCACAACAATCCTCTTACCAAGCCATAGGGTGCCACGTTCATCCTCATCAAATCTGAATTCTCTCCCCTCTTGGGTCCTTTCCTTGATTTCTTGAATTTCCTCATCCTTGGTCTGTGCCTCCCGAATTTGTTGCTCCAAGGTTGGATTTAACTCCATCATCCCCATCTCATTTATGAATCCAAGGTTCAACCATTCGAACTCCTTACATAACTCGGATGGCAACTCTTAAACTGTGAGCTGATTACATACTCCTTTCCGACTTAAAGCATCGGCCACTACATTGGCTTTTCCCGGATGATAGTTGATTCCTAAATCATAATATTTGATGAACTCCAACCATCTCCATTGCCTCAAGTTCAGATCCATTTGTGTGAAAATATAGTTAAGACTCTTGTGATCCGTATATATTTCAAACCTATGTCCAAGGATATAGTGTCTCCAAATCTTCAACGCATGTACCACGGCTGCAAGTTCTCAATCATGTGTGGGGTAATTCTGCTCATGTTTCTTCAATTGTCTTGACGCATAGGCGACCACTTGTCCCTCTTGCATCAATACACATCCAAGTCCTTGTCTCGATGCATCACAATAAATATCAAAACTCTTGCTCACATCCGGCATTACCATAATTGGGGCCGTTGTCAACCTCTTCTTCAACTCCTCAAAACTGTTTTGACAAGCCTGAGTCCATTGGAAAGCCTTTCCCTTCATTAGCAATTTCGTCATTGGCTTTGCTATCTTGGAAAAGTCCTTTATGAACCAACAGTAATATCTAGCCAACCAAAGGAAACTCCTTATTTCCTTGACATTTTGCGGCGGTTCCCACTTCAACACGTCTCTAACTTTTCTGGGGTCAACCGATACTCCTCCTCCTGAGATGTTATGACTCAAAAAAGACACCTCTTTCAACCAAAACTGACACTTGTTGAACTTGGCATACAATTGATGCTCCCTCAATTTCTGCAATGTAAGCGTCAAGTGTTCCTCATGTTCGTTCTCATCCTTCGAGTATATCATAATGTCGTCTATGATCACCACTACAAACCAATCTAAGTACTCCATGAACCATATTCATGAGGTACATAAAGTAGGCAGGCGCATTCGTCAATACAAAAGACATCACGGTGTAATCATAAGATCCATACCGTGTTCTAAAAGCTGTCGTGGGTATGCCCGATGGTCTAATTTTCATTTGAAAATCAGACTAGTCTGCAGCAGTATGAACTAGTCCGCACTTCGCAGAAATAGCGAACTAGGGTTTTCTAGATCGACGTAAATTTGGAAAAACGGGCTTCGATTCACGTAAGAAAAAGAGAATAAAAGGTATACAAGGTGTTTAGAACTTCAATGAATCGAGAATCTTGGAGACAACACTTGGATCTTGATGATCTAGGGTTGCTGATGAACTTGATGGTGGATTGTTGATGAAGAACTCGAAGTTGATGGATATCTTGATCCTGTTTCATTTTCTCCTCCTCTTCTTCTTGCATGGGATCTCCTCCTCCCTCCTTGATGGTGGCTCTCCACGAACTAGGGTTTGGATGGGGTGGAAAAGAGGCATTTAGAGGTCAAGCCAAGGGGTGAGGTTGTTTATATAGAGGTGGAGGCTAGGGTTAGATGAATTTCGAGTTTGAGATGAGTAGAGGCCAGTTTAGAGTCCCTTGTGGGCTCTAAAAGTGTTAGGCACAATGTCCCTGGGCCCACTTAATGTGAAACCCAAGAAATAAGTCGTGAAACGAAAGATCAACTCGGAGTCGTGAAATATTAGACAAGTCCGAAAAGGACCAGACTAGTCTGAAGTTAGTCAGAAAGAAATCGGACAAGTCTGGCCAAAAATCGGACAAGTCCGACTTTAGTTAGAGAGGAAAACGGACAAGTCCACTGGAACACCAGACTAGTCCGAACAAGTCCAGGGACTTAGAAAATTTTCAAGGATTCTTGGAACACCTGACTAGTCTGCATAAAATTAGACAAGTCCAAAAGTGTCCAGAGGCAAAATCGGACAAGTCTGCAGCAAAATCGGACAAGTCCGTTTGATGTTAGAGAGAAATCGGACTAGTCCTCGACCAAATCGGACTAGTCCGCACTTTTCAGCATTTTAAGTGTGGTTTTGTTCCAAATCAATTTTAAACTCGTTCCTCTTTATGTGGGTTAATGTTAGACATGTATATGAATGTATGTAGGGCATGATGCGTGAAAATGAGGGTGTTAGAGGGTAGCATCAGAACCAATTTGGATGACTTTTACGGGAACGTCGGTGTCGCCGCTTGGCTGCATGCGTGGTGCAGAGGTTGAGCCTCGGTGACGAGTGCTTGGAGGTTGAGCAGCTAGATCCTTGCCTGGTGCTTCCTCCTGCGCTGTTGTAAGCGTGTGGAGTTCTTCCGGCGTAGTAACTCCCGTAGTGCGATCTTTGTGGATCCTGAGAACACTTGAAGGTGTTGGCATATTCAACACCAGGTAGCCATTATGGGCAGCAACCATGAAACTATACAGGGATGGTCTACCTAGGATGGCTTTGAAGGGAAAGCTGATGTGAGCCACATCGAAGAGCTGCTTCTCAGTTCTTTTATTTTCCCGAGTCCCGAAGGTCATCGGGAGAGTAATCAAGCTGAGAGGACTGATGGCCCCCGGACCTACCCCAGAGAAGGGTCGTGAGGGTGAAGGTTCGAGAGTCGGAGCTGGATCTTGATGAAAGCCTCATAGCTGAGGAGGTTGAGTGCTGACCCACCATCCACCTAGACATTGTAGAGCTGGACATTGTCGATAGTAGGAGATACCATCAACGACAGTTGCCCCAGCACCGATCATGTTTCTTGGACAATCTATGGCATCGAAAGTGATCGACACTTCCCCCGGTACTTCTAGATCGTAGCCCGAGGAGGTTCGTGATTGGTTGGGGCGCACGTGAGATTATGCACAAGACAATTACACTGGGATTTTTACGTGGTTTGGGCCGCCTAAGCATAATACCCTACTCCACGGGTGTTGTTGTATGTATGAGTATACGGTGGCTTGTGTGCGTATGAGCTTGGTTGTCCATGTACCGTGTGGCGCATCCCTTTCATAGTCCAAAGACTGACCATTACATTGTTAGTCTGGACCGACATGTGGCCCTGGCGATAGTTAATTGCCTAATACACGATCGTGAATATTAAGCATAATTAACAAGGTGATAATGTGCCTTAATGGCGGCTTTACTGGTGTTAAGGGTCCTCTGATCATGTGTCATTAATATGGCATTAATAACACGTAATCAAGTCTTGTAACTATAGCTTTAACTATCCCTTGAATGTCCGCACCGTTGGAGATCTGCCAGTCTCTTGTTTGTTATCTCATGTCTGGAGACTCGACACATGGCGGCTCCGGAGCTTCCCATCGTGGGGAGGTAGGTCCGGAGCCACTTTGCACGTGGCAGCATCGGAGCTTCCCTTTACTGGGGTTTACGTCCGGAGTCACTAGACACGTGGCAAGACCGGAGCTTCCCTACAAGGGGAGTAAGCTCCGGCCTTGTGTTACACATGGCAGTGCTGGAGCTACCCAAACGAGGGAGGCGGGTCTAGTGCTATGTAGCACATGTAGCCTTTGGAGGTCTTCAACTCGTACAGGTGGAACTCCTCGGCATTTCTTGTGGCATCATGGGGTACCCGGTCCATAGGGTACCGACTTGACGGAGACTACAGCAGGTGTTTCTTACTGGTGGACTTGACGGAGTCTGGAGCAGGCATTGTCGATAGACAATGCAAGGGAATAGGCTTTGGACCTACCAGGGTCTTCTCCGCAGGCTCCAAGGGGTCTTCAAGTTCAAAAATTGGGTCCCACGACACAAGCATGGTCTCCTACGGACTTGCGGCACTAGGGCCGCTCCCCGGAAGCTCTTCTGCTTCTACCGATGCCGACGAGGGTCCCACCAAGGGAGCTTCAACCTCTGGGGTTGACGCCAAAGGTCCCTCTGTCAGGTCTTCAACCGTCGCCTCTGTAGGTGGAGGACCTGCCACCAACTCCTCTGGATGCTCTGACTTAGACATAGGCGCCTTCGGAGTAATCGTCTCCGGGGCTGACGTTGGAGCTTCGTCCGGAGCCCCCACCACTGCTGGCTCAGGCGCTGGTACTTACACTGCATCCAGCTCAGGTGCCGAAGCTTCAATAATCTCCGGCACTAAGGCTGGAACATTGGATACCTCTAGCTCAACCGTTGGATCTTCAACAACTTCCGGCACAGGCGCCCATGCTTCGGTTACCTCCAGCTTAAACGCCAAAGCTTCTGCCATCTCCGTCTCCTGCATCGGAGCTTCAGTCGCCAGCGCTCCGACCGCTGGTGCATCTTCACAAACTTCTCCCCCGTTGTCTGATGCTACCACGGGAGCCTCTGGCAATGTTTCTCGATCTAGATCCACGACAACCGGTGCCGGAGCTATCATTACCTCAGCCGCCACTTGAGAAGGCACAGGGATTGGAGCTGGAGCCTCTGCCTGCACAGCCTCAGTCACTGTAGCAAGTGCTGGAGCTTCTATTCCCTTCTTCGACGCTCTGCAAACAAAGGATCGAAAGATTCAATACATGATAAAAGCAAAAAAAGAAACTCAAGGTGAGGGCACAAGGCTTACCTAGGGATGCTACTGCTCCAACTGGCGCAGAATTTCTTCATTGGACGATCAGAGCCAGAGCCCACCGTAGTTGGTGTGGTAGAATCTCTGGACTGCAGCCCGAGATCTGTCACCGACATTGGCATCGCCTCAGCCAGGACCTCCCTTGGCTGGGAGGGACCTCCGAACCAGGAGCCCATGGCCGGCGCTAGGACTGGAGTTGATCTACCAGAGCTAGCGCCCCTTGAGGATGCCGACTCCAAAGGAGGCGAGACCGCTGAAGATCTGCTTCGCCGCGGAGAAGGGGCTGTTGAAGTCATAATTGATCGACGGAGCTCCCATCAGCATGCCTCAACTTCCTCTTCCGGCTGGAAGATACTGCCAGCTCCTTGCTCTTGCCCTTGCCAATGTCATCAACTTTCTGGCTTGGAGCAGTCGGGGCCACCCTCTCTGATGCTCTGGGGATTGCAACCCTGGAGGTGCTATGCCTCTCCAACACGCTGAGGCCGTCCAGCACTGGCATTCTCCTCCGAAGCTCCCTATTGACCTCTGGAACCATGTTCAGAGGTAGAAATGCAGCTGGTGGAAAGGCGTCGATGGAGATAACACCATTCTAAACTTTCATGAGATGGAGCTTCAAAGCTTCATCATATAAGTTGGTGTTAAAACCGACTTCCATTAGGTTATGATCCATCTCCCAATTGAAAGCCCATGCGGGCCACTCCCTAGTCCTTAGTGGAGCCCACCTGTTCACAAGGAAATTGCCGAAGACCATCTGAGGGGTCATTCCACCCTCCACGCATTCCTGGATCCTTGTCAGGATTGGCTTGTACTCTTCTAACAGCTCCGGAGCTATGTTACAGGTGTCGGTGTCGACATTGGGGAGGCCCTTGGGCGGCTCCAACCTCTTGTGCTCCTCCAATGCGATAATCACCCAGTCTTTCTTCCAGTCATCTCACTTGCCGGGGGGAAGGCCTTCAAGTACTTGAAGGGGCAATCCTTGCACCTCACAAAGTAGTAGAAGCCAATCAAATCCATCCCCTTTCCGGTGGTATGGACCGTGAAGAAGGTCCGGAATAGCTCAATGCATGGAGGCACGCCCACCCACATCTCAAAGAAGTGGACGAGGGTCAACACCAGCAAGAGGTAGTGGGGGGCCGAGGTGATGAAGCTGGAGGCCGTAGAAATCCAGTAGAATCAGGAGAAAGGTTGAAAAAGGTGGGATCAGACCCACCATGGTGTACGCTGAGAAGTACAACATCTCCGCGGTGCGCTCCTTCCTAAAGGGGAGCTTGCCGAAGCGGATGTCACAGTTGCAGAAATCGCTGGACCACCCCATGTAGGTCCAGAACCTCGACAGATCTTTGTTGGTCTTGATCTTGCTGCGAGGAAGACCCAACTCCATCGCAACAAAGCGGAGCAAAAGTTGGAAAGGCTATGTGAAGGTTGGGAGGCTCTGAGCGCAAGTTTGATTGAAAGCGTAAAGAGTCCTCAAACCATGCAGACTTTCCTTCTTAAGTAAGCCTCTCCAACGCTTGCATGGGAACCGCAATGGGATCAAGATCACATTTCAAAAATCTACCCAATCAATCACGAATGGACCCGGGTCTGCTCCGGCGGAAAGGCCGAAGTTATTACTCTAGGTGATTCGTTGTCACGATGGGGAGTTGGAAGCCCGAGGGCAGCGACCTGACATGGAGTGCGGAACCGATACGATTTTCGTATTGGGAACCAGCGACCTTCAACTGCGTGAGATCCGCATGCAAGGATCTCACTTGCCGCATTCTAAAGAAGCCACGCGGCAATGGTTTAATAGCGAACCATCACCCCAACGGCACATCAGAAGACCTTTGAAGCTGCAGCGCGGGAATTGAAGATGGCCCCACCTCTGGTAGAATAACTTAGCCCAAAGGGTTTCTCCCAGAGGTGGGCCCCGGGCCACTGTCTATACCCTGCGTACCGGGTACCCCATGATACCGCAAGAAACGTGGAGGAGTTCCACCGGTACGAGTTGAAGACCTCTGAAGGCAGCACATGCTACACGACACTAGACCCGCTTCCCGCGTTTGGGTAGCTCCCGCACTGCCACTTGTAACACAAGGCCGGAGCTAACTTCCCACGTATGGAAGCTCCAGTCTTGCCATGTGTCTAGTTACTTCGGAACTAACCCCCAGTAGAGGAAAGCTCTCATGCTGCCACGTGCATAGTGGCTTCAGACCTACCTCCCCACGATGGGAAGCTCCAGAGCCGCCACGTGTTGAGTCTCCGGATATGAGCCAGCAAAGAAGAGACTAGAGGATATCCAAAGGCGCGGACATTCAAGGGACAGTTAAAGCAACTGTTAAGAGACCTGCTTACATGTCATTAATGCCATATTAATGATACACGATCAGAGGACCCTTAACATTGGTAACGCCGCCATTAAGGCGCATTATCACACTGTTAATTACGCTTAATATTCACATATCATGTATTAGGCAATTAACTGCCGCTAGGGCCACATGTTGGGCCAGGATGACAATGTAGCAATCAGTCCTTGGACTATAAAAGGGTTGCACCGCACAGTACATGGACAATTAAGCTCATACGCACACAAGCCACCGTATACTCATACATATAAAAACAATCGTGGAGTAGGGTATTACCCTTAGGCGGCCCGAACCACGTAAAAATCCCTGTGTCACTGTCTTGTGATTAATCTGATGTGCGCCCCAACCAATCATGAACCTCCGCGGGATACGATCTAGTAGTACTGGGGGAAGTGTCGATCACACACATCGACAGACGTGGTCCAATTCAAGGCACCAAAAGCACCTTCCCCAGAAAGCCTTAAGTATATCAGGGGGAAGGGGTGGGCGAGGGATGCAACATGGAAGTGAAGATTGTTAGAGGGTATGATGACGTGCACGCCGCATGGGTGGTATAACTGTTCAACCGCCTTCATGGTCACCGTCCTTTTGAGAATCCAACAGCACAGGGACACGACCTGACATAGAATAATTGAGGTGATGCAACACAACGGGAGTACAAAGAAGTCCCTCCACCCTCTGTGAGGATGAGGATCCCCGACGTCTGGGAATGTCAGAGGGTTGATCCATGCGATGCGGCACCCAACAACACATATAAAAACTTTTATTTATATAAAATGAAGAAAGTTTTACAATACTTAATATACAACGGAAGGTCAACTCATAGCTCACACTCTCAGCCTAAGCTATGCAAAAAAGTGAAGCCGTCGAGCCCAGGACGCTTCACACTAGTAGCATGCAAGATGATCACGGCGGCGTGCAGGGTTCCCACTTGGCTATGTACCCCAACAGGGGTAATGCCTGATCCCTGGGCCCTTCCTCATACGTCTCACCTGCAGCAACTTAATATAGCAACCGTGAGCACAAACGCTCAACAAGATTTAACTGACTCGCCTAAGCATGAAACTCTACATGCAGGGGAAACTTATAACATAGGTAGCAGATATTGCATAAACGACTAACCTACAAGTGGATCCTCGCTTTCCAGTTACCCTCAACACTTTAATGGTTCAAGAATGTATCTTATTGAGGAGATACTATAGCAGGCAGTGTTGCAAAATAATAATATTTCAACACATCATATTCTTCTGGTTTCTTTAGTATTTACTACGTCACAACACAGTGAACAAGAGGTGCCGAAAACCATGAGGGCGGTGATTGCAATGAGTAGACACCTGGACAACATGACACATACGCCCTTTCGGAAGTGCGAAGGATCCTAATTCAATACTTGTCGTATGTGGCAACATTTCACGTAACACCCAAATATGGAGACAGTCCTTCCATAATGGGCAGGAGGTCCCAACGTAGAGCAAACATTACATCATTGATTGCCAGCAGATTTACACCTTGCTACCCTCAATCTAATCCTATAAAATAGTAGGGTATGCCTCGACGCCCAAGGTAACAAGTTACATCAATTTACTGTGGCCCGTATATCCAGTATGTTGACGATACATTTCAAATTTGTCCAATGAAACCACACACGAATCAGTCTTCAAGCTACATAGGCAGCGCTACGTACGTGAGACCATGTCTCGCTGCAGCCTACCCTGCTTCCTGGTCTCATATTTAGATTCATAAACCATTCTCAACAATAACTACTCCAGTATGATATGAACCTTATCTCGCAAGTATATTCCAACTACTCGACTTCTACAGTATTCCCTACAACATTAGCAAGGCAATTTCAATATGTCGAGCCATAAATCTACCCATATACTTCAAGAGTCTGTGGGTCATGCAATTGGAATATCAAACATCCTATCCACAATGCATGTATCAAACTATATCCCAATGTGTGATATAAACTTCAAAACCTTGCAAAAGCTCTAAATAGATATTGTGGCTATCGTGGCTGCGGTTTGAACTCAAAGTTAGGGTCAGGTGAGGTATTGTCGACGGCCTTCGGGAACTTCTCAAGCTCGTTCACTAATCGATATGCAAAAAGATATGAACATGAGTTAATATTTAACTATGCACATAAAGCTTCTAAACACAGTTCCATATAGTAGATGGGATCAAATGGCTCTAGGATTTTTACATTTAACAAAGGGTCCTAAGAGGGAAATACTGGCAAAGAATTGTGTCTGATCAAGGTAGATTGTTGTCTCTAAAATTCTAGCAAATTTTAACCTTCTTAGAATTATCATACTAAATCTGGAACTTTAACATGGGCAAAGTAAGTTATCTGGTTAGGGTTGGTCTTAAGTAGTCTAAAAAAATTTGCTTGACAATTTTCTAACTTGTCTACAAGGAGATGTTGATTTTACAAATTGCTATGAATTTCTAAAAATGTTTCCGTTGATTTTGGGATTTTCCATTGACATAGAGGACTGAAACTCTGTTTGACCAAGTAAAGCAAGTCAAATGAATTTGAAATATTTCAAGGAGTTCAAGGATATTTGCTGAAGGTTCTAACAAAAATTGGGAATTTTCCATTTTGCAGAACTTCTGGAATGAAATCTCAAGCTTTTTGTTTAAGGGAATATTAAGGAAAACACTGAGACTTTCATGAAAAGTAAATTGCACAACAACAATGTATTGGTCATGAGGATTCTAACCAGATTTGTTTGGGGTATGTTCTCCAAATCTAGTCGAAGATTTGAATTTTGGCAGTTTGATTGAAATCTGGAATTTCTTTTAAATATTAATTACGATTTAACATGGGCCAATGGAATTGAGGACGCACATGGGCCACTGATTTAGCCGTCTGGCCACAAAATATCCCACGGCCACAACAGATCCCACGGGGTGAGAACAGAGGCAGACATGCGGGCTGCACAGGGAGTCATCTTCCTTAGTCGGGCGGCACACCACCGGACGGCCGCTCCCGGGCTTCACCAGCATTGACTAGCCGCCTAAGACTAAAAACGGTCGGGCAAGCCATTGGTGGGTGGGCGAGGCGCGCGGAGGCTCGGAACAAAGCTCACCAGAGTGACAGCAGCGCCTAGAGTTATGACGAGGTAGTTTTTCTTCAAACTAAGCTCAAACGGCTCGACAACAGCTCCATAAGCTTCCCTGTATCATGGGAAGGTTGAAAATAGATTGCAACAGGAGTCAACAGGGCTGCAACTTGAAGTTCACTGATGACCTAGCTTGTTTTGGTCCGCCGGTGAGAAAACTCTGTAAACAAAGCCGTTGATTGATGGTTTTCAGCGTTTGTTCTTCGAGAAGGTGTGCATAGCTATATAGAACTATTAGAGTAGGGGTACCTTTTTTTGCTAAAGTCAGGGGTATGAGAATGTGGCTGTATCGCTGTGGTGACTGTGGGGCAAAGGGCGGCGCTTGGCGGCAGCACCTGTGACTTCGGTGGAGCTTCAAAACACAAAGGCAAGAAGTGAGTAAACCAAGGAGGAAAGCGAGGAGAAGATGGAGATGAGTGTTGTGCAACTTTTGCAGTTGCCAGAGGTTGACTCTTGTGACACCGGGTTCCGATAATGAACCAAGTGAAGCGCATATGTGTGCCTAGGACGTTCATCACACATACACGAATGCATCCCAAATGATATTCAGAATATAACCATGTCACGAATAGTAAATAAGTATCTTATTAGAATAATCCTAATGGTCTCAAATGATAGTCTCGAATTAATTATTTTTGCAGCATAAAATAAACTAAGCAGCGGACTTCAACTCCACAGACAATCAACAGTAACACGCATGTCTAGTACTCCACATGATCCTCAGGTACTCCCAAATGTCTCCTGTAACTTAATTAATGTGAGAATAGCAAAGGGTGAGTACATGTCGTACTCAACAAGTGTGGAAAAGTATGACATGTAGCTTAACAAGGATGGAGACAAATAGTTCATTGCAGAAATCAAGTTTCATTCACAAAAGTTAAAATGCGACTTAAATTTACTAGGTGCGGTCAATCCAAACATAACCCAAGTAAACTAACATATACCATATCCTACCTCATCATTTACAATTTTCAGCTATAAATTACCAACCGACATAATTAACCTTAACCATTTACATTCATCCATGATCATCCATGTTCAATTCACCATAACCGAGTACATAACCCATTCCCAATTCCAATCATTATACAACATACTCAAGTCCATAACTCTAATCATGTGAGGGCCCATGTTGCTCCTGATCGGGAGCATGACTATCATGACAGTTTTACACTCTACAGAGGTGGCACCACTTTACCCACAACGTTGTGATTTCATCACCTTTCGATGACTACGGAACCTCTATTTTGGCTTATCACACTTATGTTGGTGTGTGGCCAAGAGATCACAAAATAGCCTTTACAAAAGGACTACCAGTATGTATAGACCCACTAAGGTTTCACTAGAGGTGTTGTCTCACAACTGTGCACATCCATCAAATAGCCCCCTCTTGTGCCGTTCAGATCCCAGGGTAGTCCCGCCACTATTGCCAACCCAACGAACTCCCATTCCCCCCTTCCTCTAAATGATCCGAACAATGCTGCTAATACACCTAATTAATTGGCTAAGCCACTCCCATGATGGCCCTGTGGCGGTACTGTCAAATTCTGTGTGGTTCTCCATGAACCGGTCCTTAAATCTAAAGAAAGCAAAACCACCATACCATCCAACCCAATCCACAAAACCGGCTTGCTTAGATACCTAGGTTCCATGTTGCTAAGGGTCATTACCATCATCTTACATAGTTCATGTGAGCAAAGTTTATAATCTAGTTATTTAGTTCTTCCCGAACCCAATTAAGAAATGCGAGGCAAAATTGTAAAATACCATTCCCGACTCTCTCTGTTACACCCCGAGCGACAAGGTAGGACATATAAGTCAAGTAAACTCCTATTCATGGGGTTTTTCGTCAATTTGACACAAGCATGCAAGTTCAAAATAAAACATTTCAAAAATAGGATCAAAATGTTCAAGGGCACATGCCTTGCTCCGGTGGTTAGTATTGATCAAGTGCTTCGAAGTTCTTGTGTTCAAGGTCGTTGTATGTACCCTCTTGAGCGTGACCCTCTATTCGCGATTACGCACATGCAAAGCAACAATTGCAATTAATAAAGTGGTCACATATTAATCAGTATGCCATGATGTGTATGCATGCAAAAATTATTGTGCAACATGTGCTATTAACTCACTACTGTTGTTTACTAATTAAGTGCAACTATATTTTAAGCGTCACGTGGGTTTCGGGTCATTTCCAGTGATTTTTGCGTAGTTCTAGGGTTGCTGAAATTTAAATACCGGACGGGTCCGTTATTTGATCGAACTAGTCTGCACAGGCCGACTAGTCCGCAATAGGACCGAACTAGTACGAGGCGGTCCAGAGCAGCGTGATATTTTCGGCTAGGGCATGGCGTGTTTTGAGTACTGGGTCAGTTTTGTCGTAAAAATCTGAACCTAGTGTAATTACCAAGGGTGTAGGGCTTCAATGATCCTAGAGGGAACGTGGATTGTATCTTTGACGTCTAGTTTCGTTGATGATGAAGATGGCAGCATGATGTAGACAAAAAAGATGACGGTGAGGTGTTGACGAAGAATAACGCAGCAGCAACGGTGATCTTTGCTAGCTTCTCCTTCCTCTTCTTTCCTCCTCTCTTTCCTCCTTCCCTTCTTCTTCTCCTCCATTGCGGCTAGGGCTTTCTCCCTTGGACGGTGGCTCATGGAAATGGAAAGGGCCGTGGGGTCTTCTCAACGTGGGCAGGTGTTAGGGGAGGGACTTGGTTCCTTTTATAGGGGAGGGGTGGTGGGGTTTGTGGTGGAATCCAAATGGGACTCGGCGGGGACGGGTGAGGTGGACATTGTGGGGTCCCACTGGACTCAACTGGGGTGGGACATGACGTTTTTATGTTAAATTATCCTAAACACTAATAAAACCATCATGGTGAAAATTAGAATCTGAATCAAATCCCTAGGTATTGGACTAGTCCGTACGAGGATGGACAAGACCGTTCTCGTACAGAGAGGCACATCGGACTAGTTTAGGGTTGAGGTCGGATAAGTACGCTAACTTACATTGAGGTGGCTTGGACTTGTTTACATGTTTTCGGACAAATCCGAAGTGGTACTATAACATATATCAGACTAGTTCATGGTGAAAACGAACAAGTCCGTGGTATGGAAAACTTGATTTATTTCCATGTAGGTTATGCACACTGGACTAGTCTGGGATTTGTCTGGACAAGTCTGTGGTCTGTCTTAGTTTTACTTAGTTTTTTAGTTCTAATTCCTTTATTCTTGCTCCTTTGTGTATTGTTTTATGTTTTCGATGCATGGGGATGAATGCAATTTTTGATGATGAAAATGAGGGTGTTACAAACCTACCCCCCTTAAATGAATCTTGCCCTTGAGATTCGATTAAGTAGAGAAAAGGTGAGGGAATTATATCTTGAGGTCATCTTCACGCTCCCATGTAGCCTCAACTTCAGTATGATGGCTCCATTGTACTTTGCACCAGCGAACTACCTTGTTCCTTGTGACCCTTTCCTTCATATATAAGATCTTGATAGGTTGCTCGGCATAGGTCAAATCCTCGAGAAGTTCTAACTCGTCCATCGGTACTACCTCTTCCGGTACCCTTAGGCACTTCCTGAGTTGAGACACGAGAAACATGTCATATACATCGGAGAGTGATAGTGCATCTAGGTCCCTTGTGGGTTTTGGTTGATTAATGACAAACAATTAAAGAGCTAAGGAGTTTAGTTGAGTTCTTGCAGAAAATTTAGTACGAAGTAAAATTCACGAAAAAGTAGAAAAGGCACGAAAGTGGAGTAGAAATAGGTTTTCTATTTTCTATTAAGAGGGACACGACCTGTGGAAACTTATTGAGGCAAATGGGAGCTCAACCTCTTGGGTAGGTTTTAGGAAAACCCCTTATGTAAGAGTCGGACCTGTCTGATGCCTT
Source organism: Tuctoria greenei (assembly GCA_036927565.1). Classification (NCBI taxonomy): domain Eukaryota; kingdom Viridiplantae; phylum Streptophyta; class Magnoliopsida; order Poales; family Poaceae; genus Tuctoria; species Tuctoria greenei. Next base: position 127,153,514 of record JAYESD010000006.1, read on the forward strand.
GGATCAGACATGTCCAAAAAACCTTCTGTTTAAAGTCAGACTTGTCCGACACCTTTGGTCGGGTAATCTTGAAATTCCTCTGGTGGAATTCAGACATGTTCGGACCGTATTTCGGACATGTCCAAATGGGTCGAACATGTCCGAGGTACTTGACTTAGAAAAATCTGCTGAGTGTCTGAAACTCAGAGTTGTCCGAGATGTGGTTCAGACAAGTCCAAGAAGTTTCTGATCGATTTTAGACATGTCCGAAGAAGGTCGGACATGTCCGAGGTGGACTTATTTGGCCCAGTGCCTCGGATAAGTCTGAATTGAAAAATGTCCCCTTGTGTGTCGGACTTGTCCAATGTTAGTCGGACTAGTCTAACGTGGCTTTTGCGTGCAGATTCAAATTCGAGTGATTAGTCGTACAGGTTCCGTTTCCAGTCTGTCAGACTTGTTAGAACTTGGGTCGGACTTGTCCGACGTGGGCTGTCAACTAACGACTAAAAACACTTTTTGAGTATAAATTGTTGGGGATTTCTTCGCCAATCTAAGCCTAACCCTAAAGAAACTCTTAGAGCTGCCTCAAGCCCTCTAGAAACCCTCCACTCTTGTTCTTCACCGTCTTGAGCCCAAATACGAATATTTTTAAAAAGTGTGAAGGAGAGATTGTTAGAATTGGCAAGAGAAGTCCATAGGGGGTTGAGCAACGTTTGATTTGCTGAGTTTCCTCGTGATCTCGTGTTTGTTACTCTTGGAGTTTTCCCAGGACGATTAGGCGTCACCACAAAGATTTCTTGCGTGATTTCTTCATCCGAGGAATTTTCTAATCTTTGTGATAGTGGAAGATCCAAGACTTGACTTTGAGGCATCTTGGTGAGGATAGGGCTGTTAGGCTCGACCGTTTGTGGGTTCCTCAATAGGCACGTAGGTTTCTTCGTGGAATCGAGCCTATGGGGAAAATCGTTGTGTTCATTGTCTCTATTTACATTTCTGCAAATTCCTTACTTTCTAGTGATCATCTAGGTTTACTTCATTTCTAGCACTTAATCTTATTTTCATCATCTACTAAAACTGCTAGGACGCATTTCAATTCACTAGGTTGAGTAAAAACTATTTTGTCATTGCTCTGTGAATTATGTCGGACTTATCCGATCAAAATCAGACTTGTTCGACTTCAGTCAGACGAGTCTGACTTGTAGTGACAAGACAAATTTTAATTAAGTCTAGATTTATGATTATTGCCTATTCACCCCCCTTTAGGCTACTTTCAATTGGTATTAGAGCATGTCTCTCCACCAAGAGTCTAACAACTTGAAGAGAAGATGGCTGAAATGGGTGAAAATGAGACTCCAATGATTGTCGATGGATATTACAAGATGAAGAACATCGATGTGCTCCAAGATGATCCAAATGACGTTGAGGCAGTGTGCCTACTCAAGGCGCGACTTCGTGAGAAGCTAGATCATCTAAAGAAGGAGGACAAGTCCCAAGAGAAGGTGGCAACAATAGGCAAGAAGGGTCCAACTAAGAAAAACAAGTTCTTCTCCAACCCGGAGAACTCAAGACCAAAATGCCTCATGGCCAAGTAGAGAAGAAGGAAGGTTAAATCTAAACCATCTTCTTCAATTTCTTCACATGATGATTTTGATAGTAGTAATTAAAATGAACATATGCTTAAAGATATGAGTAAGAGTACTTTGAAAAGGTTGAAGTTGTTAACAGATGAGATATTTGATAAGGAAGACCTCATCAATCGTCAAGAGGACATGCTCATCCAACAAAAGGTGAGATGCCAAGAGTTTGAGGAAATCTTGGAGCTTGAAAGAGAAAGAAGCAATGCAATTGAGCGTGAACTCGCTTTGAGCCATGAAACTTTCTCAAACCTTGAGAACACTACAATTGTGCTAAAGGATGAACTTGTTAGCTTGACAAAAGTTAACAATATCCTTGAAACACATGTGGAGTCTCTCAAGGTCAATGCACCATTTTTCTCTAAAAGATCACCTTCCAGAAATATCAAATCCGAAACACCTCAAGCTTGCAAGTGCTCCAACTTGATATTTAAAACTAAAAAATGAACTTAAGGTGGCACAAAACAAGCAAGCACTGAAAGTTGGCATCCTTGAAAAGGATAAGATGGCATGTGCACATAGTGCATACACCGACACAAGGAATCCTCTTGTCAAAGATGGTCTTGGCCATTCTAGGGAGATGAAGCAAAATGCTAAGACTCCCCAAAATGGCAAAGACTTGATTGTTTTTGTCAAGGAAGGTTCTTACCACAATAACAAGGGAAAGAACATTTCTACTTCACATGATATGCCTAAAAATTAACCTCATCCATTGTTCCATCATTTTGATGCTTCATATGTCTTGTTAAGGAACAAGTTTGGAAAGCCTTATGCTAGGTATGTTAGGCCACACTGCAAGAGTCAAAAACCTTGCATGTCGGTGCCCAAGTGCCTCTTGACTAACATCAAAGGACCCAACACCACTTGGGACCTAAATCCAAGGCTTAACTCTATTTTGTAGGCATACTCCTCCGACGGTACCATGTAGGTTCTTGATAGTGGATGCATAAACCATATGACCGGAGAGAGGAAGATGTTTGTGGAGTATGCGAAAAATGAAGATCCAAGTGAGGGAATCTACTTTGGGGACAATAGCCAAGCAAAAATCCTTGGCACCTGTAAAATTGTTATATCCCCTAATCATACTATTTCAAATGTTTTGCATGTTGATTCACTCGATTATAATCATTTGTCCATATCACAATTATGTGACAATGGTTATAATTGTCTTTTCACTAACGAGGGTGTGACCGTCATAAGAAGGAGCAATGACTCTATTGCCTTTAAGGGTGTGCTCAAGGGAAATCTTTATCTTGTAGATTTTCCCGTAGATAAAGCCGAACTTCACACATGCTTAATGGAAAAAACCAATATGGGATGGATTTGGCATAGAAGACTAGCCCATGTTGGAATGAGAAACTTGCAAAAACTTCTTAAGGGCGAGCACATTCGTGGTTTGAAGAATGTTGTATTTGAAAAGGATAGGCCATGCAGCACTTGCCAAGCTGGAAAGCAAGTTGGAGCTCAACAACCATACAAGAACATCATGACAACCACAAGACCATTGGAGCTTCTACACATGGACCTATTCGGCCCAATTGCCTACATAAGCATTGGCGGTAACAAATATGGTCTTATCATTGTCGATGATTTTTCACATTTCACTTGGGTGTTCTTTTTGCATGACAAGTGCGAGACTCAAGGTGTCCTTAAGAAATACTTGAGGAGAGCTGAAAATGATTTCTCCTTGAGGATCAAGACCATAAGGAGTGACAATGACACCAAATTGAAGAACACTAAAGTTGAAGAGTTTTTGGATGAAGAATGCATCAAGCATGAGTTCTCGGCCCCCTACTCATCTCAACAAATGGTGTGGCCGAGAGGAAAAAAAAGGACCCTCATTGAGATGTCAAGAACTATGCTTGATGAGTACAAGACGTCGGACCGGTTTTTAGCGGAAGCGGTCAACACCGCCATAAACCGGTTGTACCTTCATCACATATTGAAGAAGATGTCCTACAAGCTCCTAACCGGTAACAACTCCAACATCTCCTATTTTTGTGTTTTTGGGAGCAAATGCTATATTCTTAACAAGAAGCCTAGGACATCGAAGTTCGCTTGTAACACCCTCAATCTTTGCATCATGCATTGCATACATGTTCATGCTTTAAATATTAATAGAGTAAAAGAAATATAATACAATATAAAACATACATGTACAAACATGTGTAGCAAAAGAAGAAAAAAAAGGAAAATAAAAATATAAAATATGTATTAGGGAATAAATAATATATATAATGGTATATATATATAAAATAATAAATAAAATAAATAAAAAATATAAATAATAAATATATAATAGAAATAAAATATAAATATAAGAAAATAAATAACATAAAGAATAAATAAATAAATAAATAAATAAATAAGAAAAAGAAAAAAAAGGGACTGCTCCGCCGGCAAGGCCGACGGCCCAGCCAGCGAGCGCCTCCCGCGCGCGCCCCCGCGCTCTAGCGCGAGCCGCCCGCCCGTGCGACACGCCCAGGCCCCACCCTGCACCGATGCCCCGCTCCTGCCCGCGACCCCGGGCGCTAGCCCCGACCGCCCGACCGCGCCTGGCTCCCGCGCGTGCCCCGACCCCACGCCGCGTTAACCTGCCCCGCGTGACCAACTCAACGCGCACCCGACAGCCCAGCAGCCCGTGCCTGCGCCGTGCCCGCCGGCTATATAAGGAGCGAAGTCCATGTTTTCCCGACGCCAGAAAACCGCCGCCGCCAGGAAAAAGGGAAGAAACCCTAGCGCCGCCGGTAGAAAAAAAGGGACCAGAGGCTGCCGCCGCCAGGGAAAAAAGGGGAGAAAAAAAGAGGGGAAGAAGAGGAAGAAAAAGAGGAGAGCACCGTCGTCCGCCGGAGATCGTCGTCGTCGTGCCGCCGGAGGATTGCTGCGTCGTCTACTCCACTTCGTCTACGCGTCGCCATCATCCCGCGATCTTCGAAGTCATCACATCTACGGTAGGATTTGTTTTTCCGATGCGAGTTTTTTAGCGATGTAATAGATCTAATAGACGTAAATTGATTTTTGTTGCATCACCTTTTTATTTTCAGCAACATTAATCCCCGCTAAAACCCCCGTAAACTCATATGAACACGTATGAACTAGTTGCATCTAATTAATAAACAACCGTAGTTAATCAATTATTGTACTTTGCACGCATGCATATCATCGCATGTTGATTAATGTGTGTGCATCATGTTGATTTGTATATGTTTCTTTTATGTGTGATCATGAGTAGAGGGAAGTGCTCAAGAGGTCGTGTACGAGGATTTCCATAACCAAGACTTCGAAGCGTTTGAGCAACCCTATCCGTCGGAGCAAGGCAAGTGTCCTTGAAGCATATTGATCGTGTTTTTAAAATAAATGTTTTGTTTGTAAAACTGCATGCTTGTGTCAATTTGATGGGAATCCTATGGTAGGAAGTTTACTAGATTTGTTTAACCACCCTTGTCACCTGGAATATATGGTAGAGAGTCGGGAAGGGCTTTTACCTTTTTGCTTCGCTTAATTAATTGGGATGGCAAACAACACTACACATTTAATTATGCATCAATGATATTCTGGTTAATGTGAACTGGTCAATACGATGGGTGATCTAAGCAAGCCTGGTATGTGGATGGGTTGGATGTTATGGTGGTTTGCTTGCTTTAGATCTAAGGACCGGTTCATGCGGGAATAAGCTAGGACTATAGTGCCACCACGAGGCCAAGTACGGGTGCGGCGTAGCTGATTAATTAGGGCTTTGCTAGTGCTGTTTGGACCATTGTGGATGCTCGGGGAAGGGGTAGTCAGATTGGTTTTGTTGATGATCGGCGGGACTACCCTGGGATCCGAATGGCTCAAGAGGGGGCCCTTGGTTGAAGATGTGCTCAGTGGGAGACATTGCCACCGGTGAAACCTCAGTGGGGTCTAAATAAACTAGTAATCCCTTTGTAAAGGCTATTTTGTGATCTCTTGGCCATACACCAAAGGAAGTGTAATTGGCATAAGGGAGGTTCTTTAGTCACCGACGGGTGATGAAATCACAAACACGTGGGTAAAGTGGTACAAACTCTGCAGAGTATTAAAACTATCATGATAGCCATGCTCCCGGTTAAGAGCACCTGGATGACCTACATGATTAGAGGGAAATTGGGATTTGGGATGGTTATGGTTGATATTATGCTTATGGTTATGGTTATGGTTATGGTTATGGTTATGGTTATGGGATGGAATCATGGTTTATGCCATTGATTATGGTTATTGGCAATGGTAAATTATGGACTGGTATTGTGATGGTTACATGGTTTATGATGGGTTTACTTCACATAAATATGATTCATTGCTTTTCCAAATGGTTTTACTGTACTTTTCAGCACTTAGCCATTATTATTGTCGTCATTTGAATCAGCCACATGTCATACTTTCCACACTTGCTGGGTACGACATGTACTCACCCTTGCAATCCCCCCCCCCCCCCAACAGCTACTGGAGACAATTGGGAGTACCCTGAGGATCACGTGGAGTACTAGGTTGCGTACCGCCGTCAATTGCCTGTGGATTGGAGTCGTGCTACTTAGTTTATTTTCCACTGCATTATTTAGAGTTTTATCATTTGTGAACTATTGGATTATGGTAATAAAGTACTTATTTAATAGTTAAGACGTGGTTAAATTCTGTATATCGTTTGTGATGCAACCATATATGTGTGATGAACTTCCTGGGCACACATATGCGTTACGCTTGGTTCATATTCGGAACCGGGTGTCACAAATTGGTATCAGAGCCACAGGTTGACCGTAGGACGTAGCCTAGATAGAATGGACACTTAGAGCACATAGGAGCACTCAGGAATCAATGTGTGTTTTGCTTGAAGTGCTGTTTGCTATATATATTGGTTGCTTGTGTGCTTAATGGAGGATTTTGGGATGCTTTAGCATTGCCATGTCCACGTAGGCTAGCTAGTTGGTTAGCTTCATATCCCTTGATGCATATAGTTGGGCACGTTTTCTAAATTCTTACCTATTGCTTTCCTTCAGATGGTGAGAACTCGTAACCAGAGGGGTGCCAACGATGAGGAGGAGCGCAATGAAGTACCTCAGAACAACTAGGGACATGCTCATGGAGCTATCAATATTGAACAACTGTTAGCTATGCAGAACCAACTCATGCAGACCATGATACAGACAATGGGACAGCTGCAAGCTGGCAACAACAATCAGCCTCATATACCGCCACCGTCACCACCCCAGCCACACCACAACCGTTTGGGAGAGTTCATGAGGACCAGACCACCTACCTTTGCACAAGACCCAAGACCCAATGGAGGAGCGCCACAAGGAAGCTGTGGACAGCAGAATTTTGCTCGTGGCAACGTGAACCATGTCTCTATGGAGGGTGCTCAACAAGCGGATGACGTGGTCATTGGTATGTTTCTCGCCAACTCCAACCCCGCGACTATGTTGTTTGATTCTGGAGCATCGCATTCATTCATTGCATCGAAGTATGTTGCCAAGTATAGTTTTCCTATCTCTCATATGAAGTTTACTCTATTGGTCAAGTCTCCTGGAGGAGAGATGAGGACAAATATAGTATGTCCAAAAGTAAGCCTTAGAATAAGGGGGGTAGACTTCTTCGCAAACCTCATTGTTTTGGATTCTCAAGGATTGGACATTATACTTGGTATGGACTGGTTGAGGAAGCACAATGGAGTTATTGAGTGTGCTACAAAGATGGTGAAGTTGACTAATGAGGAAGGGATCACCGTAGAATTTGAAGAAAATTCAAGAGAAATTAGAGAAGGGTTTTATTCGCCCTAGCTCTTCACCTTGGGGAGCGCCCGTTCTATTTGTGGACAAGAAGGATGGAACGCAAAGGATGTGTGTGGATTACCGAGCTCTCAACGAGGTGACCATCAAGAACAAGTACACCTTGCCCCGTATAGAAGACTTGTTTGATCAGATGAAGGGTGCTTGTGTCTTCTATAAGATTGATTTGAGTTCGGGATACTTTCAAATGAAGATTAGACCATCGGACATACCCAAGACAGCTTTTAGGACATGGTATGGATCTTATGAGTACACCGTGATGTCTTTTGGATTGACAAATGTGCCTGCCTACTTTATGTACCTCATGAATAAGGTCTTCATGGAGTATTTGGATAAGTTTGTCGTGGTGTTCATTGATGATATTATGATCTACTCAAAGGATGAGAAGGAACATAGGGAACACTTGAGGCTCACGTTGCAGAAATTGAGGGAGCATCAATTGTATGCCAAGTTCAACAAGTGTCAATTTTGGTTGAAAGAGGTGCCATTTTTGGGTCATATCATCTCAGGAGGAGGAGTATCGGTTGACCCTCGTAAAGTGAGGGATGTGTTGAAGTGGGAGCCACCGCAAAACGTAAAGGAAATAAGGAGTTTTCTTGGAATGGCTGGATATTACCGTTGATTCATCAAGGACATTTCCAAGATAACCAAGCCAATGACGGAATTGCTAATGAAGGGAAATGCTTTCCAATGGACTCAAGCCTGTCAAAACAGTTTTGAGGAGTTGAAGAAGAGGTTAACAACAACCCCAATTTTGGTATTGCCAGATGTGAGCAAGAGTTTTGATATTTATTGCGACGCATCAAGGCAAGGACCTGGATGTGTGCTCATGCAAGAAGGACAAGTGGTTGCATATGCATCGAGACAATTGAAGAAACATGAGCAGAATTACCCAACACATGATTTAGAACTTGCAGCTGTGGTACATGCATTGAAGATTTGGAGACACTATATTCTTGGACATAGGTGTGAAATTTATACGGATCACAAGAGTCTTAAGTATATTTTCACACAAACAGATCTGAATTTTAGGCAACGAAGATGGTTGGAGCTCATCAAGGACTATGATGTGGGGATCAACTATCATCCAGGAAAGGCCAATGTAGTGGCCGATGCCTTGAGCCGGAAAGGAGTAAGTAATCAACTCACAGTTCAAGAGTTACCATCCGAGTTATGTAAGGAGTTTGAACGGTTGAACCTCGGATTTGTAAATGAGATGGAGATGATGGAGTTAAATCCGACCTTGGAACAAGAAATTCGAGAAGCACAAACCACAGATGAGGAGATCAAGGAAATCAAGGAAAGGACCAAAGAAGGGAGAGAATTCAGATTTGATGAAGACGAACATGGTACCTTATGGCTTGGAAAGAGAATTGTTGTGCCTAATGTAAAGCATATTCGGGAGACAATATTAAAGGAGGCACATGACTCGCCGTACTCAATTCATCCCGGCTGTACAAAGATGTACAAGGACTTAAAGACATGCTATTGGTGGGCCAGCATGAAAAAGGACATAGCCGAATATGTTGCACTTTGTGATGTGTGCCGACGAGTTAAAGCTGAACATCAAAGGCCAGGCGGATTGTTACAACCATTAAAGATCCCGGAGTGGAAGTGGGAAGAGATTGGTATGTACTTTATAGTGGGATTACCGCGAGCTCAGTTTGGCTATGATTCAATATGGGTTATTGTGGATCGGTTGACAAAATCAGCTCACTTCATTCCTGTCAAGACCACATATACCACCGCGAAGCTAGCAAAATTGTACATGGAGCATCTTGTGTGCCGACATGGAGTATCGAAGAAGATAGTCTCAGATAGAGGTTCTCAGTTTACCTCCAGATTTTGGCAGAAATTGCATGAAGCAATGGGAACAAGGTTGAGTCTCAGTTCGGCGTATCACCCTCAAATGGATGGACAAACCAAGAGGACCAATCAACTTTTAGAGGACATGTTAAGAGCTTGTGCTTTAAAGCATGGGAAAAGTTGGGATAAGAGCTTGCCATATGCAGAATTTTCATACAACAATAGTTACCAAGCCAGCTTGAAAATGTCACCGTATGAAGCACTATACCGAAGGAAGTGTAGGACACCTTTGTTCTGGAATGAGACAGGAGAGAATCAAGTATTTGGTCCGGATGTGTTACAAGACGCTGAAAGACAAGTTCAAATAATACGGGAAAACCTAAGAGCTGCCCAGTCCCGACAGAAGGGTTATGTGAATAATAGGCGAAGGAGTCTAACTTTCGAAGTTGGAGAGTTTGTATACCTCAAGGTGTCACCTATCCGAGGTCAGCGACGGTTTAACGTCAAAGGAAAACTGACACCTCGCTATATCGGGCCATTTAAGATTCTGGACAAGCGAGGAGAGGTTGCTTATCGACTTGAGCTACCGGCGTATCTCTCCGATGTACAGGACATGTTTCACGTGTGTCAACTCAAGAAGTGTCTTAGGGTGCCGGAAGAACAAGTGCCGATGGACGAGTTAGAACTTCAGGAGGATTTGTCTTATGTCGAGCAACCTATCAAGATCTTGGACGTGAAGGAAAGGGTCACGAGAAATAACAGGATCCGTTGGTGCAAAGTGCAATGGAAACACCATACAGAAGCCGAAGCTACGTGGGAACATGAAGAAGACCTGAAGGCAGAATTCCCGCATCTTTTGTCCACACTGTCGAATCTCGAGAGCGAGATTCACTTTAAGGGGGTAGGTTTGTAACACCCTCAATCTTTGCATCATGCATTGCATACATGTTCATGCATTAAATATTAATAGAGTAAAAGAAATATAATACAATATAAAACATACATGTACAAACATGTGTAGCAAAAGAAGAAAAAAAGGAAAATAAAAATATAAAACATGTATTAGGGAATAAATAATATATATAATAGTATATATATATAAAATAATAAAAAATAAAATAAATATAAATAATAAATATATAATAAAAATAAAATATAAATATAAGAAAATAAATAACATAAAGAATAAATAAATAAATAAATAAATAAATAAATAAATAAGAAAAAGAAAAAAAAGGGACTGCTCTGCCGGCCAGGCCGATGGCCCAGCCAGCGAGCACCTCCCGCGCACGCCCCCGCGCCCTAGCGCGAGCCGCCCGCCCGCGCGACACGCCCAGGCCCCACCCCGCACCGACGCCCCGCTCCCGCCCGCGACCCCGGGCGCTCGCCCCAACCGCCCTACCGCGCCTGGCTCCCGCGCGTGCCCCAACCCCGCGCCGCGTTGATCTGCCCCGCGTGACCGACTCAGCGCGCGCCCGACGGCCCAGCAGCCCATGCCTACACCGTGCCCGCTGGCTATATAAGGAGCGAAGTCCGTGTTTTTCCGACGCCAGAAAACCGCCGCCGCCAGGAAAAAAGGGAAGAAACCCTAGCGCCGCCGGTAGAAAAAAAGGGACCAGAGGCTGCCGCCGCCAGGGGAAAAAAGGGGAGAAAAAAAGAGGGGAAGAAGAGGAAGAAAAAGAGGATAGCGCCGTCGTCCGCCGGAGATCGTCGTCGTCGTGCCGCCGGAGGATTGCTGCACCGTCTACTCCACTTCGTCTACGGTCGCCATCATCCCGCGATCTTCGAAGTCATCACATCTACAGTAGGATTCGTTTTTCTGATGCGAGTTTTTTAGCGACGTATTAGATCTAATAGACGTAAATTGATTTTTGTTGCATCGCCTTTTTATTTTCAGCAAAATTAATCCCCGCTAAAACCCCCGTAAACTCATATGAACACGTATGAACTAGTTGCATCTAATAAATAAACAATCGTAGTTAATCAATTATTGTACTTTGCATGCATGCATATCATCGCATGTTGATTAATGTGTGTGCATCATGTTGATTTGTATATGTTTCATGTATGTGTGATCGTGAGTAGAGGGAAGTGCTCAAGAGGACGTGTACGAGGATTTCCATAACCAAGACTTCGAAGCGTTTGAGCAACCCTATCCGTCGGAGCAAGGCAAGTGTCCTTGAAGCATATTGATCATGTTTTTAAAATAAATGTTTTGTTTGTAAAACTGCATGCTTGTGTCAATTTGATGGGAATCCTATGGTAGGAAGTTTACTAGATTTGTTTAACCACCCTTTTCACCAGGAATATATGGTAGAGAGTAGGGAAGGGCTTTTACTTTTTTGCTTCGCTTAATTAATTGGGATGGCAAACAACACTACACATTTAATTATGCATCAATGATATTCTGGTTAATGTGAACTGGTCAATACGATGGGTGATCTAAGCAAGCCTGGTATGTGGATGGGTTGGATGTTATGGTGGTTTGCTTGCTTTAGATCCAAGGACCGGTTCATGCGAGAATAAGCCAGTACTACAGTGCCACCACGAGGCCAAGTATGGGTGCGGCGTAGCTGATTAATTAGGGCTTTGCTAGTGCTGTTTGGACCATTGTGGATGCTCGGGGAAGGGGTAGTCGGATTGGGTTTGTTGATGATTGGCGGGACTACCCTGGGATCCGAATGGCTCAAGAGGGGGCCCTTGGTTGAAGATGTTCTCAGTGGGAGACATCGCCACCGGTGAAACCTCAGTGGGGTCCAAATAGACTAGTAATCCCTTTGTAAAGGCTATTTTGTGATCTCTTGGCCATACACCAAAGGAAGTGTAATTGGCATAAGGGACGTTCTTTAGTCGCCGACGGGTGATGAAATCACAAACACGTGGGTAAAGTGGTACAAACTCTGTAGAGTATTAAAACTATCACGATAGCCGTGCTCCCGGTTAAGAGCACCTGGATGACCTACATGATTCGAGGGAAATTGGGATTTGGGATGGTTATGGTTGATATTATGGTTATGGTTATGGTTATGGGATGGAATCATGGTTTATGACATTGATTATGGTTATTGGCAATGGTAAATTATTGACTGGTATTGTGATGGTTACATGGTTTATGATGGGTTTACTTCACATAAATATGATTCATTGCTTTTCTAAATGGTTTTACTGTACTTTTCAGCACTTAGCCATTATTATTGTCGTCATTTGAATCAGCCACATGTCATACTTTCCACACTTGCTGAGTATGACATGTACTCACCCTTGCAATCCCCCACCCCCCCAACAGCTACTTGAGACAATTGGGAGTACCCTGAGGATCACGTCGAGTACTAGGTTGCGTACTGCCGTCAATTGCCTGTGGATTGGAGTCGTGCTGCTTAGTTTATTTTCCGCTGCATTATTTAGAGTTTTATCATTTGTGAACTATTGGATTATTGTAATAAAGTACTTATTTAATAGTTAAGACATGGTTAAATTCTGTATATCGTTTGTGATGCAACCGTATATGTGTGATGAACTTCCTGGGCACACATATGCGTTACGCTTGGTTCATATTCGGAACCGGGTGTCACATCGCTTCAAAGTCCGATGAGGGTTTCTTACTTGGTTATGACTCAAAAACTTACGTCTATCGTGTTTTCCACAAATCCCGTAGGATTGTTGAAGTAGCACGTGACGTAGTGTTTGATGAGACTAATGGCTCCCATGTGGAGCAAGTTGATCGTCATGTGCTAGATCAAGAAGAACACTTGGAGATATTCGACCACAAGAAGTACCTCAAAACTCAAGTGGCCATTCCACACAACAGGCAAACTCTTCCTCAAACGATCAAGTTCAAGACCCTGTTGACGACTCCTAAAATATACTAACAAATCATCCCCGGCAACGGTGCCATAAATGCTTGTTGGTATTTCTTATGCATCATTAACTAAACATCTTCGACTGATGTGTCTAAAATGCTTGTTAATGGTTCTATTAGATCACAGAGTGAGTTCCGCAAGCGCACGGAGGTATCATTGTAGCATTTCCCCTTAAGAGTATTCCCAAGGGTGTCATTTATTTGAACCCAAAGGAAGGCAGGGAAGAGATATAACAATCATCAAGTGGAAAGGGTAGAAAGGTCTAGGTAAGAATCTAGTAAGGATGGACAAAATAATAGTGGAGGTAGTGTGACACACACAAAAGATTTCAAGTCTAAGGGGGGTCAGAGGATCCTAGAGGTTAGTTAAGGTTGAGAGTTATGGAGGTACTCCTACTATGCTCTATTGTACATATACATAGTCTAAACTAATTATTCATAAGCTAGATCAATAGTGAATACTTATGCTATGTGGTTCAACACATCGGGAACATGCTTACCCCTAGCAATACTAGGGCGACTCCCGCCAAGAGCCTGTGGCATAGCCGAACATGGAGGATTACAAAGGACAGATAGGGCTGTCACCACCTATTGCCTACCTCTTCAATCCGTGGGTCTACGAGACATCCAATGCTACTTAGCTATCCTAGCACCATGCTAGCATGTTAAGTAATTACCTTAAGAGCCTAGGCACAATCCATCCTAAGGCAATGAATTGAATCATCATCGAATCAATGTTGATACACAACATAATTATCCATATTAACCTAGTTATGTTATAATTAACTAGACTATAGTGGGGTTCTATAGGTTCTATGATAATGAGATATGTTCGTGATGAAACGGTAATAGAAGCTACACCTTCCACATACATGGACTCCACAATCAAACAAGAAACGTTTTGCCCAAGTATATGTATAAGTAGAGACTAAAGATACTTTCTTTACTATGCATAAAGTCACAAATACAAGAAAGAATACATGAGCCATACCTTTCCCAATGTAGGATTGGGAAGAGAGAGACTCCTTATTCCTTTCCCAATTTGGACATGGGACTAGAGACTCTCCTCTCTACAACCTAACTCCTATAAGACTATGGATGATAGTATATACAATAGAGATGAAGCTCAATTGGTGTGTGTTGAAGTGAGGGGTAGGGGGTCCTATTTATAGTAGTGATGAGGTCGGTTCCCGCAACCAAAAGTGCGTGAATCAGTCACCATGGAATCCAGGGAGCCGTGAGGAGCCAACACGTGGAGGCTGACCGAGTTTGGTGCAAAGACCAGGTCGACCAACCCCCTGGTTCGGCTGACCTGGTCATTGCACCGTTTCTCGTGTGCTTTGTCCAGGTGGCTGCCAGGTGGGTCCCATTGATGTATATTGGTGATACACCATTGGATCTCCTTGGATACTTCTATTTGTGGGCAATTTAATCCATGGGATGCCACGTGTCATCGCCTGATTGGCTGGGATGATATTTTATGGGATTGGTCCCTCTACATTTCCTCATTTCCTGCATAAAATGGTGCATACACATATTTCTCCAAGTCCAAGTGGAATTGAGTTAGATAGAAAGTTGATGTGTGCAAGAAATGATCAATCCTTCACATGACAGAGTTAAATTGATGGATGAAATTGGTATATAACAGCTGTCAACAAACTCCCCCAAGCTTATCCTTTTGCTCATCCCGAACAAAGTCAAGACTTTAGATTGATAATCAGGAGTTGCTACAATGTCTTATTTTCAAAAGTATCTAATGCACAACAAGATAATATACCTAGTATTGCAGAAATTGGCTATGATACTCTACCTTTCTTAAGTTATCATGGGGCTTATGCTTTTTCATATTCATGAGTAGTTGAATGGTAGAATAGCAAATGGAGCAAACATATCCTACAAAACAAGTTCCACTTAAATCCTAGAGAATTCAATTTAGATATTAAGTACCTCAATCTGATTCTCTCAATCACTCCTTTGTGCTTCTACTATTCCTACTCATTGAATATGGCTTGTATGTGGAGCTTGGTAAGGAAAGTAAGTAGGCATATTTGCATCACATATATTGCTAAGTCAAAAGAGTAAGCCTTAGGATAATTCAAATCAAAACTTTTTGATTCAAGACTAGTGCATGTGTGATGGAGTGGAAGTGGATGTGGGTACTTGAGATAACTCCTTTTTGGTATAATCTCTCTTTCTTTTGCAGGGATGAAACATGGCAAATTTTCTTTTCTCTTTTTTTTTTTCATTTTCTTTTTGTAGCCATGTCTTCTACTCCCTTTCTTTGCAATGAATTTTGAAGACAATGCTAAACATGAATAACATGGAGTTTCTCTTTTTGTTGTGGTATGGTGGATATGATGGACGTTTTGCTTACTTCTAGTGTAGAAGTATGGCATGTGAAAGTGAAGTCTTGAACTCAAAAAGAGTTGAATGATTTCTCACATAGGTCTATACTAGTTTGACTAGGCTCAATGTGAAAGCCAATAGCATATGCATAAGGTTTTGTCTATTTATGAACATCATATGGCTTTGGTAGGTATTTCCAATCAATTGAGGGAAACTTAAATCTTTTTAAAATTTCTACGGAAATCTAAGTTTTACTTTCAAACTAGGACTAGCAGCCCTATTACTAGTTCTAATCTATTACTAATTCTAATCTTGCAACAACCTAGAATTAGATTAAGCTTTTGCTACCTACGATTTCCAAATTAAGGTAAAAGTATTTCAAACCAATGAAGGCAATATTCGGAGAGTAGCAAGTTGTAAACTAGAGACTTAGGAAAATAAAACAGAGCAACTATTCATCATTTCATCTATGTGAATTCTAAATCATTTTTGCCGCACATATTTATTTGATGAAAGCAAATCTAACCTATTATTATTATTTTTTAGATACAAGGGGGATGATGGATGGATGGAAAATAAATATGCAAGGAATGTGATACATGTTACCTCAAGTGGGGGTCCTCCCCCAAGCTTGTTCTTCAACTACCTCTGTGATAAGGGTTGAACCCTTGATGACGGAAGTATGCTGCAAGATCGGCTTGTTGTTGTTGTAGCATCGTGTTGAAGTTGCTAAATTGAGCATCCATGTGTTGTTGCCAATCCTGGGTATCTTAAAAATGCTCTTGGAGTGTGCTGTAGATGTCACCCGTTCTCACTTCAAGTTCTCCCATACGTCTACTGAGGTCCGTCATTCCTTGGCTATAGTCATGATGACTTCTAGCCAAAAAGGAACGTCGTCCTCTCATGGACATTGGGGGCAAGCTGCTAGAGCACGAAGTGGATAAGGGTGGATCCCTTTGCCATTCTTGCCAAGATGATCCCCCAGTCTCATACGTCGGAGGTTGATTCCATTCGGGTGCATGACCCATTGGGTTCTCTTCCTCTTGGTATTCATGAACCGGATAGATTATCGGTGGCATGCCTGTGGCTGCAGCCCTCGCACGATTCCTTGTTACCCTGCCAGAGACATTACTTCTTGCTTCCTCAAGGTGAAGAAGATTAATGGTTAGCCTCCGACATTTGTACAAATGAAAATCCAGGTTAGGTAACCGAATTGCATTGGCAAAGCGGGGATAGAAAAATATGAAGGAGCCATCTTGATCATGCTTAAGGGTACGTCCTTGCACTAAATAGTCTTCATCAATTAATTCTCTTTCAGTTTCAATATATTCAAATGAAGAGTATTTAAGTGCTCCTACCCTATTAGCAGTATGAGTAATTGATAAAGTGCATTCAATTGGTCCTGATTTTGAAATGTAATCTAACCATTGTGTCATCATGGCTTTGACTGGAGCAACTTTTATCTTTTTAGTCATGCAAAACAAAATTTTCAATTTATCATCTCGCACAACCCTAACATCTCCCCAGGGAACATAGTCATAGCCACCCATCTACATGAAGCGTAAGGTAGGGTTTTGGATGTGGCTATTCCTAGGAGCCCTACATGTGACCTCACTAGTTAGCTCATGCCAAAAACTTTGTTTGTTAAACACAGGAAAATTGTCTAAATCTAGCAAACACCGTTTATGGAAGCCTAGGATGCTACCTAATTCTTTCCATAGGATGTTGTATTCTTTTTGAAATAATCTAAAAGTAATACCATCAATTCATATTCTTAGCGTGCAAAGGAATTGGATAGTGAGAAGGCGTGAACCTTTCTCCTCTATGTGAGCGAAGTCATAAAATCCAATTGCATGCCAAATGGAAAGAAATTCAGAGTCCATACCTATTTTGGAGATCAAATGTTGATCGTAGCCTTGGTGTGGCGGAACTCACGATCTTGGAGAAGCCTGCGTGCTTGATCTTCAACTTTGCTACGTATGTCGGGGTCATTGTCATGAAGAAGTTTATGTGGGTTGCTTCTCTCTTCCACGGGAGTGTCCTCACACACACTTCTCCTCCTAGGGCTTGTACCCATGGAAGAGAGGCGTGCACTAGAACCTTCACCATGGCTTGAGCTTGCAGCCTCCTTCCTCTTTCCAAACAACCTCTTTATGTCTTTTTGAGTTCAACAAGCAAGAACGAAACAAGGCGAGAAAAAATCCGAAAATAAGCGATGTTTGGAAAACAAAACTCTCAACAAATTTTCTCCTCTTGAAAGCTTGAGTGTAAAATGCAAATGCAAACAAAAGAAAATGTTTTTTGGATGGATTTGAGCAAGAGTGTTGAATTGAAGAGCAATAAAAACAAGGATAGCTAGAGAGTGACTTGGGGAGGTGTAAAATGATGTGGTTTGTGAATAGAGGTGCTCCTCACGGCCACAATTTATAGGGTGCACCCTCCAAAGGTCACCTGGGGTTCAAAATATAGCCATTGGAGGAAGGGAGCCAATTTGGCTCCACTCCCTATTCGGCCGACCAGGGGGTTCAGCCGACCTGACAGGTGGCCCCCCCCCCTTGTTCCCCTTTTGGCAAGTGGCTCCCCAACGGCTATAAAGTTAGCACGTTGGTGAAATGCCACATGTGCAGCTCAGAAAAAATTGTTTTTTCAAATAAAAACCTTTTTTAAATCCAATAAAAAAAATTTTCATTTGAAAAGAAAGAAAGAAAAACGATAGTTGAGAATATAAGATTCTCAACTTGCTAGGAAATATCAAATATGCAATGGGAAAAATCCAAATGGGGTGAAAAAAGAAAGAAAGAAAAATAAAGTGGGATAACTACCAATTTAACCTATTGGCGTAGGTCTCAACACCGTCCGATGAGATGGACATTCCTCTTTCTTCATTTTATCCGGGCCCGGAGGGATGGGCTCGTATGGCTTTTCTTCTTCTTCCGCCATTCCTTCTTTGGCGGCTTGGTGGACATGGGCCTTCGGGAAGGTCCAGATGATTCCGTCGCATTTGGATATTGGCGTGGTCGAAATGACGAATTCTCCTCGTAGATTAATCTTCTCATGAATGCAAAGAGTGAGTCCACCTTTTGAGGTGTGACTTCGACCTCTCTAATGTGTTTATCATTCGGCCCATACTTGATTTGAATCATGGAGCATTGCTCTAATCTTGGCCGAAAGTTAAACTTTTCCTCCTTGCCATTGATATGGAAGTGGATTTCTCCAGCTCCCACATCTATGCGAGCTTTTGCAGTTCTTAGGAATGGACTCCCAAGAATGAGTGGTGTATCTTTCTCAGTGTCCATGTCTAGCACCACAAAATCCACGGGTATGAAGCAGTTACGGATCTTCACCGGGACGTCTTCAGCAATACCCGTTGGATAACAGACTGAAGAGTCAGCCAGTTGTAACTGCATTGGTGTTGGAGTCAGCTCTGTGAAGTTCAGCTGGTCTAACACAACCTTGGGCATCACACTAACACTTGCTCCCAGATCACAAAGTGCCTTGTAAAAGTGATGAGCCCCAATTGAGCAGGAAATGGTAGGACATCCGGGGTCCTTTTTATTTTCAGGAAGCCTATTGAGGATGGCTGCACTGCAATCTTCCATAAGCTTAACGACCTCAGTGGTGGGCAATGGTCATTTGTTGTTCAATATGTCCTTGAGATAGCCAGCATAAGTGGGTACTTGCATCGTATCAATCAAGGGCACATTGATGTGGATCTTTTGCATGATCTCAACAAAACGGTTGAATTGCTCATCCACTGTTGGCTTCCATGTTCTGTGAGGGAATGGCAATAAGTTGGTGTCTTCAAAGTGTTTGGCCATTCTCTCACCAAGTAATTCACTTGCGACATCCTCCTTCCCAGGCTCAGTTGTCCTCTTTTCGTGTGTGGGATATGGTGGGTCACGAGTGGTCTTTCCTCCTCTCGTAACCACTGCACTGACGTTCTCCACTGGGGCTTCTGGCTGCCCCGGAATTTTGTTGTTTTCTAATGGAGGGACAACTGCAGCAAGTTGTGCCAACTGAGTCTCCATCATCTTGTTGAAGCTTAGGATATTCTCGAATTCTGAGAATAGTCCTTCAATCTTTGCATTGATATTCTCTAAGGTCTTCTCATTATCTGACAGCTTCTTGGATATGGCATCGTTGATCTTGAGTTGGCTAATGGCAAACTCTCTCAAGTTGGGCTGATTTCTAGGGTTGCCATTGTTGTTGTACCCTCCTTGAAAGAATGGGCGTTGTTGACCCCACCCTTGACCTCCTGGAGGATAGCCATTGTTGTTGTTGAAATTTCCATTGTTGGCGAGGTATAGGGAATCCTCACAAGTTTCTGGGCAATCATTGACCATATGCCCCGTGTTGCCACAGACTTCACACGTGATGTGAGAGTCTAGGGCATAGGCATTGCCAAACACTTCACCACTGGCTTGTCCATCTATTTTCTTCATTAGGAGGTCCAATTTTGCAGCAATCATGTCCACCTCCTTCAAGGTGTGCATACCTTGCTGTCGGTATGGAGACGCTCATCGTTCCATCCCATGTTGGACACTATCTTCTCAATAAGATCTTCAGCTTTTGGCACCGTCAATGAGAAGAAGGCTCCTCCAGCAGCAGCATCCAAATGGTCACGAGCTAATGGGATCAGCCCGTTATAGAAATTCTGAATAAGGAGCCAGTCATCCATCCCATGGTGGGTACAGGCTAGGATGTACTCCTTAAGCCTTTCCCATGCCTCGGGAATAGATTCCTTGAGCTCCTGCTGAAAGCTGGAAATCCTTCCACGTAGGGCACTGGTTTTTCCCAACAGGAAGAATTTGGTGAGGAATGCTATAGAATACTTCTCCCAAGTTTCTATAGCACTTCGGCTCGCGTAGAACCACTATTTCGCTCTCCCATGGAGAGAGAACGGGAACAGTCTCAAACGGACCGCATCCGGAGACACGTCCTTGATTTTAAAAGTGCTACATATCTCGAGGAATTGTTGCAGGCGAGCACTTGCATCCTCGTTAGCCTTCTCACATAATGGGTTGGCTTGCACCATAGTGATAAGGCCAATTTTGATCTCGAAGTTCACATCTCCCGTGTTAACAGTGGGCCCAATAGGCACATTGTTAGCAGAGGGAGCTAAAAACTCATGAAGGGTCTTCTGGGCCATTGGGATTTGGATTGTTGGTGCAAAAATGTTGGCTTGCTTTGCTGCACGAATCTTCTGAAGAGTAATGACTTGGGGTCGGTCTCTCAGAATAGATTCGGGACTTTCAACAAAGTTTTTTGGTAGGCGGAAACCAGACATACACTACCCTGTTTTAACATTAAAAATGCAAAAACAAAGAATGGTTATCCTACTAAAATCCTACCCAGTGTTCTATCCTATTCACTCAATCATGTTATATATCTATCTGCCTTCCCTGACAACGGCGCCAGAAATGCTTGTTGACGGCTCCTAAGATATACTAACGAATCATCTCCGACAACGGTGCCAGAAATGCTTGTTTGTATTTCTTATGCACCATTAACTAAACATCTCTAATTGATGTGTTAGAAATGCTTGTTAATAGTTCTATTGGATCACAGAGTGAGTTCTGCAAGCGCACGGAGGTATCATTATAGCATTTCCTCTTAAGAGTATTCCCAAGGGTGTCATTTATTTGATCCCAAAGGAAGGCAGGGGAGAGATATAACAATCATCAAGTGGAAAGGGTAGAAGGATCTAGGTAAGAATCTAGTAAGGATGGATAAAATAATAGTGGAGGTAGTGTGACAAACACAAAAGCTTTCAAGTCTAAGGGGGTGTTGACGGCTTCTATATACCAATTTCATCCGTCAATTTAACTCAATTATGTGAAGGATTTGTCATTTCTCGCACACATCACCTTTCTATCTAACCCAATTCCACTGGGACTTCGAGAAATATGTGTATGCAGCATTTTATGCAGGAAATGAGGAAATGTAGAGGGACCAATCCTATAAAATATCATCCCAGCCAATCAGGCGACGACATGTGGCATCCCATGGCTCAAATGGCCCACAAACAGAAATATTCGAGGAGATCCAACGGTGTATCACCCAAATACATCAATGGGACCCACCTGGCAGACACCTGGAGAAAGCACACGAGAATTGGTGCAATGACCAGGTCGACCGAACCAGAGGGTCGGCCGACCTGGTCTCTGCACTAAACTCAGTCAGCCTCCATGCATTGGCTCCTCCCCGCTTCCTGGAGTCAATGGTGACTGATTCGCGTACTTTTGGTGGCGGGGACCGACCTCAACACTAGTATAAATAGGACCCCTACCCCTCACTTCAACACACACCACTCGAGTTTCATCTCTATTGTATACACTATCATCCATAGTCTTAGAGGAGTTAGGTTGTAGAGAGGAGAGTCTCTAGTCCCAAGTCCAAATTGGGAAAGGAGTAAGTAGTCTCTCTCATCCAAATCCTACATTGGGGAAGGTATAGCTCATGTATTCTTTCTTATATTTGTGACTTTATGCATAATAAAGATAGTATCTTTAGTGTCTACTTATACATATACTTGGGCAAAGCGTTTATTGTTTGATTGTGGAGTCCATGTATGTGAAAGGTATAGCTTCTATGACTGTTTCATCATGAACATATCTCATTTTCATAGAACCTATAGACCCCCGCTATAGTCTAGTTAATTATAACATAACTAGGTTAGTATGGATAACTATGTTGTGTATCAACATTGGTTCAAAGATGATTCAATTCATTGCCTTAGGATGGATTGTGCCTAGGCTCTCAAGGTAATTACTTAATATGCTAGCATGGTGCTAGGATAGCTATGTAGCATCAATCCTTTGTAATCCTCCACGTTTGGCTATGCCAGAGGTTCTTGGCGGGAGTTGCCCTAGTATTGCTAGGGGTAAGCCCGTGCCCGATGTGTTGAACCACATATCATAAGTATTCACTATTTATCTAGCTTATGAATAATTAGTTTAGACTATGTATATGTACAGTGGAGCATCGTAGGAGTACCTCCACAACTCTCAACCTTAACTAACCTCTAGGATCCTCTTATCCCCCATAGACTTGAAAGCTTTTGTGTGTGTCGCACTACCTCCACTATTATTTTATCCATCCTTACTAGATTCTTACCTAGACCTATCTACCCTTTCCACTTGATGATTGTTATATCTCTACCCTGTCTTCCTTTGGGATCAAATAAATGACACCCTTAGGAATATTCTTATGGGGAAATGCTACAATGATACCTTCGTGCGCTTGCAGAATTCACTCTGTGATCCAATAGAACCGTTAACAAGCATTTCTGACACATCAGTTGGAGATGTCTAGTTAATGGTGCATAAGTAATACCAACAAGCATTTCTGGCGCCGTTGTCGGGGATGATTTATTAGTATATCTTAGGAGCCGTCAACAAGCATTTCTGGCGCCGTTGCCGAGGAAGGCAAATAGATATATATCATAACTAAGTGAATAGGATAGACCCCTGGGTAGGAATGTAGTAGGATAACCATTCTTTGTTTTCACATTTATTTTAAATGTGAAAACAGGGTAGTGTATGTCTGGTTTCCGCCTGCCGGAAAACTTTGTTGAAGATCCCGAATCTCTTCTGAGAGACCGACCCTGTGTCGTTACTCCTCAGAAGATTCTAGCGGCAAAGCAAGCCAACATTTTTGCACCAATAATCCAAACACCAATGGCTCAGAAGACCCTTCGTGAGTTATCGGCTCCTTCTGCTAACAATGTGCCTATTGGGCCCACTGTTAACACGGGAGATGTGAACTTCGAGATCAAAACTGGACATATCACTATGGTGCAAGCCATCCCATTATGTGGGAAGTCTAACGAGGATGCAAGTGCTCACCTGCAACAATCCCTCGAGATTTGCAACACTTTTAAGATCAAGGACATGTCTTCTGATGTGGTACGTCTGAGACTGTTCCCGTTCTCTCTCCTTGGGAGAGCGAAACAGTGGTTCTACACGAACTGAAGTGCTTTAGACACTTGGGAGACGTGTTCTACAGCATTCCTCGCCAAATTATTCCCGTTGGGCAAAACCAATGCCCTACATGGAAGGATTTCCAGCTTTCAGCAAGATCCCAAGGAATCT
This sequence comes from Tuctoria greenei, assembly GCA_036927565.1. Taxonomy (NCBI): domain Eukaryota; kingdom Viridiplantae; phylum Streptophyta; class Magnoliopsida; order Poales; family Poaceae; genus Tuctoria; species Tuctoria greenei. Next base: position 127,177,032 of record JAYESD010000006.1, read on the forward strand.
ATTCCCGAGGGATGGGAAAGGCTTCAGGAGTACACCTAGCCTGTCCCCACCATGGGATGGATGACTGACTTCTTATTCAAAACTTCTATAACGGGCTGATCCCATCAGCTCGTGACCATTTGGATGCTGCTGCTGGAGGAGCCTTGTTCTCATTGACGGTGCCAAAAGCTAAAGATCTTATTGAGAAGATGGTGTCCAACATGGGATGGAACGATGAGCGTCTCCATACTCGACAGTGAGGCATGCACACCTTGAAGGAGGAGGACATGATCGCTGCAAAATTGGACCTCCTAATGAAGAAAATTGATGGACAAACCAGTGGTGAAGTGTCGGGCAATGCCTATGCCCTAGACTCTCACATCACATGCGAAGTCTGTGGCGACACGGGTCATATGGGCAATGATTACCCAGAAACTCGTGATGATGCCCTATACCTCACCAACAATGGAAATTTCAACAACAACAATGGCTATCGTCCAGGAGGTCAAGGGTGGGGTCAACAACGCCCATTCTTTCAAGGAGGGTGCAACAACAATGGCAACCCTTGAAATCAGCCCAACTTGAGAGAACTTGCCATTAGCTAGCTCAAGATCAACGAGGCCCTATCCAAGAAGTTGTCAGCTAATGACAAGACCCTAGAGAATATCAATGCAAAGATTGAAGGACTATCCTCAGCATTCAAGAATCAACTGAGCTTCAATAAGATGTTGGAGACTCAGCTGGCACAACTTGCTGCAGTGGTCCCTCCATTAGAAAACAACAAAATTCCGGGGCAACCAGAAGCCCCAGTGGACAACGTCAGTGCAGTGGTTACAAGAGGAGGAAAGACCACCCGTGACCCACCATATCCCACACAAGAAAAGAGGACAACTGAGCCTAAGAAGGAGGATGTACCAAGTGAATTACTTGGTGAGAGAATGGCCAAACACTTTGAAGACACCAACTTATTGCCATTCCCTCACAGGCAAAGGAACCCAACAGTGGATGAGCAATTCAACCGTTTTGTTGAGATCATCCAAAAGATCCACTTTAATGTGCCCTTGATTGACGCGATGCAAGTCCCCACTTATGCTCGCTATCTCAAGTACATATTGAAGAACAAACGGCCATTGCCCAACACCGAGGTCGTCAAGCTTACAGAAGACTGCAGTGCAGCCATCCTCAATAGGATTCCTAAATAGAAGAAGGACCCTGGATGTCCTACCATTTCATGCCCAATTGGGGCTCACCACTTTGACAAGGCACTTTGTGATCTAGGAGCAAGTGTTAGTGTGATGCCCAAGGTTGTGTTCGACCAACTGAACTTCACGGAACTGACTCCAACAGCAATGCAGCTACAACTGGCTAACACTTTAGTCCGTTATCCAGCGGGTATTGCTGAAGACGTCCCGATGAAGATCTAGAACTACTTCATACCAGTGTATTTTTTTGTGCTAGACATGGACACCGAGAAGGATACACCACTCATTCTTGGGTTCCCATTCCTAAGCACTGCAAAAGCTCGAATAAATGTGGGAGCTGGAGAAATCCACTTCCATATCAATGGCAAGGAGGAAAGGTTTAACTTTCGCCCAAAATCAGAACAATGCTCCATGATTCGAATCAAGTATGGGTCGAATGATAAACACATTAGAGAGGTCGAAGTCACACCTCCAAAGGTGGACTCACTCATTGCATTCATGAGAAGATTAATCTACGAGGAGAATCCGTCGTTTCGACCACGCCGATACCCAAAGGCAACAGAATCGTCTGGACCTTCCCGAAGGCCCAAGTCCAACAAGCCACCAAAGAAGGAATGGCGAAAGAAGCAAGACAAGTCGTCCAAGCCCATCCCTCCGGGCCCGGATGTGAAATGAAGACAAAGAAATGTCCATCTCATCGGACGATGGTGAGACCTATGCCAATAGGTTAAATTGGTAGTTATCCCACTTTATTTTTCTTTCTTTCTTCCACCCCATTTGTATTTTTCCCATTGCATATTTGATTTTTCCTAGCAAGTTGAGAATCTTATATTCTCAACTATCATCTTTCTTTCTTTCTTTTCAAAAGAAAATTTTTATTGGATTTGAGAAAAGTGTTTTTATTTGAAAAACAATTTTTTCTGAGCTGCACATGTGGAGTTTCACCAACGTGCTAACTTTATAGCCGTTGGGGAGCCACTTGCCAAAAGGGGAACCAAGGGGGCCACTTGTCAGGTCGGCCGAACCCCCTGGTCGGCCGAACAGGGAGTGGAGCCAATTTGGCTCCCCTTCCTCCAACGGCTACATTTTCAACCCCAAGTGACCGTTGGAAGGTGCACCCTATAAATTGTGGCCGTGAGGAGCACCTCTCTTCACACATCACATCATTTTACACCTCCCCAAGTCACTCTCTAGCTCACATTGTTTTTCTTGCTCTTCACTACAACACTCTTGCTCAAATCCATCCCCAAAAAGATTTTCTTTTGTTTGCATTTGCATTTTACACTCAAGCTTCCAAGCGGAGAAAATTCGTTGAGAGTTTTTTTTCCAAACATCGCTTCTTTTTGGATTTTTCTCACCTTGTTTTCTTCTTGCTTGTTGAACTCAAAAAGACATATAGAGGTTGTTTGGAAAGAGGAAGGAGGCTGCAAGCTCAAGCCATGGTGAAGGTTCTAGTGCACTCCTCTCTTCCATGGGTACAAGCCCAAGGAGGAGAAGTTTGTGTGAAGACACTCCCATGGAAGAGAGAAGCAACCCACACCAACTTCTTCATGACAATGACCTCGACATACGAAGCGAAGTTTAAAATCAAGCACGCAGGCTTCTCCAAGATCGTGAGTTCCGCCACACCAATGCTTACGATCCACATTTGATCTCCAAAATAGGTATGGACTCCGAATTTCTTTCCATTTGCATGCAATTGGATTTGATGACTTTGCTCACATAGAGGAGAAAGGTTCACGCCTTCTCACTATCCAATTCCTTTGCACGCTAAGAATAGGATTTGATGGTATTACTTTTAGATTATTTCAAAAAGAATACAACATCCTATGGAAAGAATTAGGCAGCATCCTAGGCTTCCATAAACCTTGTTTGCTAGATTTAGACAATTTGCCTAAGTTTAACAAACAAAGTGTTTGGCATGAGCTAACTAGCGAGGTCACATGTAGGGCTCCTAGGAATAGCCACATCCAAAACCCTACATTACGCTTCATGCATAGATGGGTGGCTATGACTATGTTCCCTAGGGGAGATGTTAGGGTTGTGCGAGATGATGAATTGAAAATTTTGTTTGCCATGACTAAAAAGATAAAAGTTGCTCCAGTCAAAGCCATGATGACACAATGGTTAGATTACATTTCAAAATCAGGACCAATTGAATGCACTTCATTGATTACTCATATGGCTGATAGGGTAGGAGCACTTAAATACTCTTCATTTTAATATATTGAAACTGAAAGAGAATTAATTGATGAAGACTATTTAGTGCAAGGACATACCCTTAAGCATGATCAAGATGGGTCCTTGATATTTTCTATCTCGGCTTTGTCAATGAAATTCGGTTACCTAACCCAGATTTTCATTTGTACAAATGCCGGAGGCTAACCATTAACCTTCTTCCCCTTGAGGAAGCAAGAAGAAGTAATGTCTCTGGCAGGATAACAAAAAATCGTGCGAGGGCTGCAGCCACAGGCATGCCACCGATAATCTCTCCGGTCCATGAATACCAAGAGGAAGGGAACCCAATGGGTTGTGCGCCCGGATGGATTCAACCTCCGACGTATGAGACTGGGAGATCATGTTGGCAAGAATGGCAAAGGGATACACCCTTATCCACTTCAAGCTCTAGCAGCTTGCCCCCAACGTCCACTAGAGGACGTCATTCCTTTTCGGCTAGAAGTCATCATGACTATAGCCAAGGAATGACGGACCTCACTAGACGTATGGGAGAACTTGAAGTGAGAACGGGTGACATCTACAGCACACTCCAAGAGCATGTTCAAGATACCTAGGATTGGGAACAACACATGGATGCTCAATTCACCAACTTCAACACGGCGCTACAACAACAACAAGCCGATCTTGCAGCATACTTCCGTCATCAAGGGTTCAACCCTTATCACAGAGGTAGTTGAAGAACAAGATTGGGGGAGGACCCCCACTTGAGGTAACATGTGCCACATTCCTTGCATATTTATTGTCCATCCATCAATCATAAACCATGCATCTAATAATAATAATAATAATAATAATAATAATAATAATAATAATAATAATAATAGGTTAGATTTGCTTTCATCAAATAAAAATGTGCGGTAAGAATGATTTAGAATTTACATAGATGAAATGATGAATAGTTGCTCTGTTTTATTTTCCTAAGTCTCTAGTTTACAACTTGCTACTCTCCGAATATTGCCTTCATTGGTTTGAAATACTTTTACCTTAATTTGGAAATTGTAGGTAGCAAAAGCTTAATCTAATTCTAGGTTGTTGCAAGATTAGAATTAGTAATAGATTAGAACTAGTAATAGGGCTGCTAGTCCTAGTTTTAAAGTAAAACTTAGATTTTCGGAGAAATTCTAAAAATGTTTTAGTTTCTCTCAATTTATTGGAAATACCTACCAAAGCCATATGATGTTTATACATAGACAAAACCTTATGCATATGTTATTTGCTTTCACATTGAGCCTAGTCAAACTAGATCGACCTATGTGAGAAACCATTCAACTCTTTTTGAATTCAAGACTTCACTTGCACATGCCATACTTCTACACTAGAAGTAAGCAAAACGTCCATCATATCCACCATACCACAACAAAAAGAGAAACTCCATGTTATTCATGTTTAGCACTCTCTTCAAAATTCATTGCAAAGAAAGGGAGTAGAAGACATGGCTACAAAAAGAAAATGAAAACAAAAACATGCTTACATCATAAGCATGAGAAGAAAAAAAAAGAGAAAAGAAAAGTAGCCATGTTTCATCTATGCAAAAGAAAGAGAGAATATACCAAAAAGGTGTTATCTCAAGTATCCACATCCACTTCCACTCCATCACACATGCACTAGTCTTGAATCAAAAAGTTTTTATTTGAATTCTCCTAAGGCTTACTCTTTTGACTTAGTAATATTATGTGTTAGAAATATGCCTACTTACTTTCCCTACCAAGCTCCACATACAAGCCATATCCAATGAGTAGGAATAGTAGAGGCACAGTACTTTTGTGAGGAAATATTTCCACTATCCACAAAAGAGTGACTGAGAGAATCAAATTGAAGTACTTAATATCTAAACTGAATTCTCCAAGATTTAAGTGGAACATGATTTCTAGGCTATGTTGCTCCATTTGCTATTCTACCTTTCAACTACTCATGAATATGAGAAAGCATAAGCCCCATGATAACTTAAGAAGGGTAGAGTATCATAGCAAATTTCTGCAATACTAGGTAGAGTATCTTGTTGTGCATTAGATACTTTTGAAAATAAGACATTGTAGCAACTCCTGATCATCAACCTAAAGTCTTGACTTTGCTCGGGACGAGCAAAGGATAAGCTTGGGGGAGTTTATTGACGGCTGTTATATACCAATTTCATCCGTCAGTTTAACTCAATTATGTGAAGGATTTGTCATTTCTTGCACACATCACCTTTCTATCTAACCCAATTCCACTTGGACTTGGAGAAATATGTGTATGCAGCATTTTATGCAGGAAATGATGAAATGTAGAGGGACCAATCCTATAAAATATCATCCTAGCCAATCAGGCGACGACATGTGGCATCCCATGGATCAAATGGCCCACAAACAGGAGTATCCGAGGAGATCCAACGGTGTATCACCAATATACATCAATGGGACCCACTTGGCAGCCACCTAGAGAAAGCACACGAGGATTTGTACAATGACCAGGTCGGCCGAACCAGGAGGTCGGCTGACCTGGTCTCCGCACCAAACTCGGTCAGCCTCCACGTGTTGGCTCCTCCTGGATTCCTGTAGTCAATGGTCACTGATTCGCGTGCTTTTGGTGGTGGGAACCAACCTCAACAATAGTATAAATAGGACCCCCTACCTCTCACTTCAACACACACCACTTGAGCTTCATCTCTATTGTATACACTATCATCCATAGTCTTAGAGGAGTTAGATTGTAGAGAGGAGAGTCTCTAGTCCCAAGTCCAAATTGGGAAAGGAGTCTCTCTCTTCCCAATCCTACATTGGGAAAGGTATGGCTCATGTATTCTTTCTTGTATTTGTGACTTTATGCATAATAAAGATAGTATCTTTAGTCTCTACTTATACATATACTTGGGCAAAGCGTTTCTTGTTTGATTGTGGAGTGCGTGTATGTCGAAGTTATAGCTTCTATGACTGTTTCATCATGAACATATCTCATTATCATAGAACCTATAGACCCCCACTATAGTCTAGTTAATGATAACATAACTAGGATAGTATGGATAATTATGTTGTGTATCAACATTGCTTCAATGATGATTCAATTCATTTCCTTAGGATGGATTGTGCCTAGGCTCTTAAGGTAATTACTTAATATGCTAGCATGGTGCTAGGATAGCTAAGTAGCATTGGATGTCTCATAGACCCACAGATAGAAGAGGTAAGCAGTAGGTGGTGACAGCCCTATCTGTCCTTTGTAACCCTCCACGTTCGGCTATGCCACAGGCTCTTGGCGGGAGTCGCCCTAGTATTGCTAGGGGTAAGCCCGTGCCCGATGTGTTGAACCACATATCATAAGTATTCACTTTTGATCTAGCTTATGAATAATTAGTTTAGACTATGTATATGTACAGTAGAGCATAGTAGGAGTACCTCCATGCTCTACTATTGATCATGGGTTAGTTAAGGTTGAGAGTTATGGAGGTACTCCTACTATGCTCTATTGTACACATACATAGTTTAAACTAATTATTCATAAGCTAGATCAATAGTGAATACTTATGCTATGTGGTTCAACACATCGGGCATCGGCTAACCCCTAGCAATACTAGGGCGACTTCCGCCAAAAGCCTGTGGCATAGCCGAACGTGGAGGATTACAAAGGACAGATAGGACTGTCACCACCAACTCCTTACCTCTTCAATCCGTGGGTCTAAGAGACATCCAATGCTACTTAGCTATCCTAGCACCATGCTATCATATTAAGTAATTACCTTAGGAGCCTAGGAACAATCAATCCTAAGGCAATGAATTGAATTATCATTGAACCAATGTTGATACACACCATAATTATCCTTATTAACCTAGCTATGTTATAATTAACTAGACTATAGTGGGGGTCTATAGGTTCTATGATAATGAGGTATGTTCATTATGAAACAGTCATAGAAGCTATACCTTCTACATACATGGACTCCACAATCAAACAAGAAACGCTTTGCCCAAGTATATGTATAAGTAGAGACTAAAGATACTATCTTTATTATGCATAAAGTCACAAATACAAGAAAGAATACATGAGCCATACCTTTCCCAATGTAGGATTGGGAAGAGAGAGACTCCTTACTCCTTTCCCAATTTGGACTTGGGACTAGAGACTCTCCTCTCTACAACCTAACTCCTCTAAGACTATGGATGATAGTGTATACAATAGAGATGAAGCTCAAGTGGTGTGTGTTGAAGTGAGAGGTAGGGGGTCCTATTTATACTAGTGTTGAAGTCGGTTCCTGCCACTAAAAGCACGGGAATCAGTCACCATTGACTCCAGGGAGCCAGGAGGAGCCAACACGTGGAGGCTGACCGAGTTTGGTGCAAAGACCAGGTCGGCCGACCCCCTGGTTCGGCCGACCTGGTCATTGCACCGTTTCTCATGTGCTTTCTCCAGGTGGCTTCCAGGTGGTTCCCATTGATGTATATGGGTGATACACCGTTGGATCTCCTTGGATACTTCTGTTTGTGGGCCATTTGATCCATGGGATGCCACGTGTCGTTGCCGCATTGCTGGAATGATATTTTATAGGATTGGTCCCTCTACATTTCCTCATGTCCTGCATAAAATGCTGCATACACATATTTCTCCATGTCCAAGTGGAATTGGGTTAGATAGAAAGGTGATGTGTGCAAGAAATGATCAATCCTTCACATAATTGAGTTAAATTGACAGATGAAATTGGTATATAACAGCTGTCAACAGACCCTCAAGGTGCGCTTCAACAAGATGAAAATGGAGGCATCGATCAAGGGGTAGACAAAGAATATGAGGAAGATGAAAATGAATATACAAGACCTCAAGCACCACACCCAAGAGTACATCAAAGCGTTCAACAGGACCATATCGTTGGCAACATCCTTGGAGATATCTCCAAAGGGGTAACTACTCGATCTCGTGTTGCAAATTTTTGTGAACATTACTCTTTTGTTTCTTCCTTGGAACCTCACAAGGTTGAAGAAGCATTATGAGATCTGTATTGGGTGGGGGCCATGCAAGAGGAGCTCAACAACTGTGAAAGAAATAAAGTGTGGAAGCTAGACCAAATGCAAACATTGTTGGCACCAAGTGGGTGTTCTACAACAAACAAGATGAGCACGGAGTGGTGACAGGGAACAAAGCATGACTTGTGGCCAGGGGGTAATCACAAGTTGAAGGTTTGGATTTCGATGAAACCCTTGCTTCTGTAGCTAGGCTTGAATCAATTCACATATTACTTTCCTTTGCTACTCACAATTATTTTAAGTTAAACCAAATGGACGTCAAGAGTGCATTTCTCATTGGTCCAATCAAAGAAGAGGTGTATGTGGAGCAACCTCCAGGCTTTGAAGATCAATACTTCCCGAACCATGTATACAAATTGTGCAAGGCTCTCTATGGCTTCAAACAAGGCCCTAGGGCTTGGTATGAGTGCCTTAGAGACTTCCTATCTCAAAATGGCTTCAAAATTGGAAAGGCCGACTACACTCTATTCACTAAGCATTTCAATTGATTTGTTTGTTTGCCAAATATATGTCGATGGCATTATATTTGGTTCTACTCACAAAACTTTTTGTGATGAGTTCTCTAAAATTATGACCGAAAGGTTTGAGATGTCGATACTGGGGGAGTTGAAGTTCTTCCTAGGATTTTAAGTGAAGCATCTCAAGGAAGGCACATTCATTAGTCAAACGAAGTACATACAATATATTCTCAAGAAATTTGACATGGACAAAGTCGAGTCCATGAAGACTCTAATGGGAACCAATGGGCACCTTGACCTTAATGAAGAGGGTCCAAGTGTGGACCAAAAGGTATATCGCTCCATGATAGGTTCATTACTTTACTTATGTGCATCTATGCCCGATATAATGTTAAGTGTTTGTATGTGTGCTCGATTCCAAGCTGCTCCTAAGGTGTGTCATTTGACCGCCATAAAGTGAATTCTTAGATATTTAGTTCACACACCAAGCCTAGTACTTTGCTACCCAAGGGCTCTATGTTTAATCTCATTGGATACTTCGATGTGAATTATGAGGGGTGCAAAGTCGATAGGAAGAGTACCTCTGGAACTTGCAAATTCTTAGGTAGGTCCCTAGTGTCTTGGTCTTCAAAGAAACAAAATTCCATTGCTCTATCCACAGCTGAAGCAGAGTATTTTGCAGCCGAAATTTCTTGTGCATAACTTCTTTGGATGCGGCAAACACTTAGGGACTATGGTATAAACATTCGCCGTAACCCTCTCCTATGTGATAATGAGAGTGCCATAAAAATAGCCCACAATCCAGTTGAGCATTCTAGGACCAAGCACATTGATATCCGCCACCACTTCTTGATAGATCACTCCATCAAGGGAGACATAGTGATATCCCATGTGAGAACCGAAAAATAATTGCCCAATATCTTTATCAAGCCCTTAGTTGAGAAAAGATTTTGTGAACTTAGGAGTGAACATAACATCTTATATTCTCGAAATGTGGCTTGAGTTTTGCACATCTGATTGTTATTTGTATTTGCTTCAAAATTCAAGCATGCTTGCGAAAAACTCATCCCCCTTAATTTTCTACAAAACTATTTGAAATTATCGGATTTTTTGTGAATTATAGTCATAGTTTGGGTGTTTATTGCTTACTAACCATGTTTGCAAAAATATTTTGTGAAAACTTGTCCGTAATATCAAAATTATCTGACCCCTCCTCAAAACTCTAGTTGCACAATGCAACTATTCAGGGAGGCGAACAAGTCTGACTCTCAAGTCAGACATGTCTGATAGCAAAGTTGGACAAGTCCGACGTGGATCAGTTAGGGTTTCTAGAGACTGTCGGACAAGTCTGACTTCTACATCGGACAAGTCAGATGTGTGGTGTCCGATGTCCTCCAAAAGAGGCCAACGACTCTTCTCCCTCTCTCTTCACTTCATCCATTCCAAATAGAGTTTTTCTCCTTTTCTCTCAAGATCCCCTTCAATTTTGATATCATTGCGATGAGTGTGTGAGATCAACTCATCCCAGGCTTGAAGATCTTCAACTTTTTTGACCTTCTCCCTTCTACTCCATTCTTATCTCATTTATTTTGGATCTTACAGCAAGTTGTTGTTTTCTTGTTAATGATTTTGTTCACTAGCATGATTAACAACTTGTGGCAGAATCTTGTTAGTAGAAGAATTGATTTATATAGTTTATATAGAAGTTAGGGTTAAAACTGTACTGTCTGGACATGTCCAACATCTGTTTTCGACATGTCTGACTCAGTTTGTTGGATATGTCAGACATTCAGGTGAGAAAAGTATGATCATGTATAGCATTAACCTCTTAACTTCTATACAAACTATCAATTAATGATTCTATCCATCTTGCTTTGTATCTTACCTATCCTTTATGTCTATCTCTAGCCATGGCTCATGACAATCAGAGTGCAAAGAGAGGAAAGCAACCAGCAAGCAGTGAAGCACCCACTCGAGCCTCGAAAAGGGTCAAGCAAACTACCCATTGCACCAACTCTGTTCATGGAGCCATTGTTGTATCAGGAGGATCCAGTGGCGGTCCTCAAGCTGCTCCAGAGGATGCTGAGATTGGACCTTTGGTAGTCCACTCACCAGAAGGCGACCCTCGTTGTCCGGTGGACTGGGTCAATTATAGAAGGAATCTCCCACAGACATAGACTTAGAGGGATGTCACGTGCTACGAGAAGCCTAAGGTTGGGAGAGACCCTCAATTTCGAAGCTATTTCCACATGGAATACTATTGATCAGTGCTTACGACTAAATAAAATCGATTGATGGACATAGAATGGGTTGACTGGGAGACAATCCAAAAGAAGAAAGATGTGTTATTTACTGAAGTCAAGGATGCCTGTGAATTTCATGGTGTAAAGGACATCATGGGGCTTCAATACCCTTGGAATGTTGATGTGATTCTTCAATTCTATGCCACCATATTCTATTGGACAGACAAACATGGTTTCACTTGGATGACCAATGGCGAGAAGTACTCTGTGAGCTATGAACCTTTTGCCAACATATTGGGCATGGGACACTGTTTGAGGCATCCATTGAAGAATAATGAGGAGCCCCTTGTGACCACTTAGGAGATGTTGGATTTCTACTAAGAGGGATACCCCGCTCAGCCTCCTCACATCAACGGGCTACGTCCTTTCCATGTTGTGCTCAATCATCTCATCTGAAAGACGATAGCCCCTAAAGTGGCGATGCCAATCGGATCAACCACAGCAGCCACAATGTCATCAAGCTTCTTTCAGCTAACAAAAGTTTAATGCATTTGACTACATCTATGAGGAGATTTACAATGCTTCAGAGACACCTGCCTGGTCTTGCTGTTATGCTCCCTACATCATGAAGCATATTGAGACTGTCTCTGGCAAGAAATTTATGAAGGAAGTGGTGCATAGGCCTCTAGTGCCTTAGAAGCCCTCGAAGCTTCATCGTCCTATGAGAGCTCCTTCGGCACCGTCTCAGCCCAGCTCACCTAGGAGGCCCTTAGCTCAGCCTCCTCCTTCTGGGCCACATCAGCAGTTCTGTTCTTCAGGACTCTTGAAGGTTATCAAGGCGATGTTCTCTATGTGTCACTCTACTCAGATTTCAGTTCAAAAGCTAAAGAAGAGGCAAAATAGGGACACGGCAGCCATCAGAGAGCACCTCTAGCTTCCTCATGCCCCTGTGTCAGATGACAGCGAAGATGAAGTACCTCCGCAGATTCTCGAGCTATTAGAGTCTTAGCTTGCATTCTTCTCCCAGTTTGGTGGTTCCTCTAGTGCCCCAGCAGCAGCTAGTGCTGTTGATGATGATGAAGAAAGCGAGTATGAAGAGGTGCAAGAGAGTGGAAGCTTCGAAGAGAGTGCCGACGATTAGATACTAGGGCTCTTTAAGATTTTCTCCTTTTTGGTGCCTTGATGCCAAATGGGGAGGAGTAGGACATGGACTTGTACTCATTTTGTGGTTTATGTGTGTAAACACTTTACCTAGTAATGCTCAATGCTTGTGATGCTTATGTTTCATTCATGTTTTGAATGCTTAGTTTATTTCAAGTCATCAATGTTTATTCACTTGCAATGCATCACAATGTTCTTTACACAAAATGCACGTAGGCACCCCATGAGTATTAAGAGTATATGAGCTCCTCTAATCCTGTTTTTAATCGAAAGCTCATAGACCCTTAATACTCAAAATCCAATTTTTATCCAATTGTTGGAAGCTTTAATTGGTCGTCATCAATCACCAAAAAGGGGGAGATTGAATGTGCATCTATGTCTCTTGCGGGTTTTGGTTGATTAATGACAAACAATTAAAGAGTCAATGAGTTTGGTTGAGTTCTTGCAGAAAATGTAGTACGAAGTGAAATTCACGAAAAAGGAGAAAAGGCGCGAAAAGTGGAGTAGAAATAGGTTTTCTATTTCTCCTTCAGTCATAGGAAAATATGTACTATTTAGAGGGACACGACGTGCAGGAACTTAGTGAGCCAAGTGGGAGCTCAACCTCTTGGGTAGGTTTCAGGAAAACCCCTTATGTTAGAGTCAGACTTGTCTGATGCCTCGGATCTGACATGTCCGAAAAACCTTCTGTTTAAAGTCAGACTTGTCCAACACCTTTGGTCGGATAAGTCCGTAATTTCTTTGGTGGAATTCAGACATGTCTGAACTGTATTTCGAAGATGTATAAAGTGGGTCGGACATGTCCGAGGTACATGACTTAGAAAAATCTTCTAAGTGTCTGAAACTCGGAGTTATCCGAGATGTGGTTCAGACAAGTCTGAAAAGTCTCTGTTCAATTTCAGACATGTTCGAAGTAGGTCGGACATGTCCTAGGTGGACTTCTCTGGGTCAGTGCCTCGGATAAGCTTGAGTTGAAAAACCTCCCCTTGTGTGTCGCACTTGTCCGATGTTAGTTGAACTTGTCCGACACGGCTTTTGTGCGCAGATAAAAAGTTGAGTGATTAGCTGTACAGATTCCGTTGCCAGACTGTCAGACTTGTCCGACATAGGCTGTCAACTAACGACTAAAAACACTCTTTGAGTATAAATTAATGGGGATTTTTTCCCCAATCTAATCCTAACCCTACAAAAACTCTCATAGCCGCCTCAAGCTCTCAATAAACCCTCCTCTCTAGTTCTTCACCCTCTTGAGCCCAAATCTGAAGATTTTTGGGAAGTGTGCAGGAGGGATTGTGAGAATTGGCAAGAGAAGTCCATAGGGGGTTGAGCAACGTTTGATTCGCTGAGTTTCTTCGTGATCGCGTGTTTGTTACTCTTGGGGTTTTCTCCTAGACGGTTAGGCATCGCTCTGAAGATTTCTTGCGTGATTTCTTGATCCAGGGAAGTTTGTAATCTTTGTGATAGTGGAAGATCCAAGACTTGACCTTTGAGGTGTCTTGGCGAGGATAGGGCTATTAGGCCCAACCCTTTGTGGGTTCCTCAACGGGGACGTAAGTTTCTTCATGGAACTTAACCTCGGGAGAAAATCCTTGTGTTCATTGTCTCTATTTACATTTCCGCAAAGTCCTTACTTTCTAGTGATCATCTAGGTTTACTTCGTTTCTAGCACTTAATCTTATTTTCATCATCTACTATAACCGCTAGGATGCATTTCTATTCACTAGTTGAGTAAAAACTCCATTTTTGTCACCGCCCTATGAATTCTGTCGGACTTACCCGATCAGTTCAGACTTGTCTGACTTCAGTCAGGCAAGTCCAATTCTAAGTCAGACAAGTCCGACTTGTATTGATAGGACAAATTTTAATTAAGTCTAGATTTATGATTATTGCCTATTTACCCTCCTCTATGCTACCTTCAGAGAGGTGTGCCAGAATCACCCGTTGATATGCTACCTCTTCTTGCTTATCCAAAATCTTAAATGGTCCAATGATGCAAGGTGCCAACTTTCCTTTAACGTTGAATCGCTTGTGAACTCGAATGGGCGATACCTTGAAATACAAAAAATCTCCTTCTTCGAAAGCTAGGTCTCGTCACCTATTATCCGCATAGCCTTTTTGACGTGGCTGAGCAACCTTCAAGTTTTCACGTATTATAGAACTTATTTCAGCGTCTTGTATCACTTAAGTTCCAAATACTTGGGTTTCTCTAGTCTCATTCCAGAACAAGTGTGTCTTACACCTTCTCTCATATAGTGCTTCATAGCATGGCATTTTCAGACTAGCTTGATAAATGTTATTATACGAGAACTCGGCATATGGAAATCTTTTATCCAAGCTACTTCCATACTTTAATGCACATGCTCTCAAAATGTCTCCCAGTATATGATTCATCCTCTTAGTATGTCCATCTATTTGTGGATGATATGCAAAACTGAAATTCAGTTGGGAATTCCCATGAACTCATGCAATTTCTGCCAAAAACTAGAGGTAAATTGAGAACCTCTATTGGATACTATTTTCTTGGGCACTCCATGCAGACACATACTCTCCTCATATACAATTATGCTAATCTTGCACTGCTATATGTGGTCTTGATAGGGATAAAATGTGCAGATTTGGTCAATCGGTCCACGACAACCCATATTAAATCATACCCTGACTGGGTACGCAGTAGTTAGACTATGAAGTCCATAGCAACTTCTTCCCACTTCCATTACGGTATCTTCAGCGGTTGCAATAACCCAGCTAGTCTTCGATGATTAGCCTTCGCCCATTGGCATGTATCACATAGTGCAACGTATTGAGCTATATCCCTTTTTATTTCAACCCACCAATAGCATGTATTGAAATCCTTGTACATCTTCGTACTACCAGAATGAATGGAGTAAGGCGAGTCATGTGCCTCCTTTAGTATTGTGTTGGGGATGTGATTCACATTAGGCACACAAATTCTTTTCACTAACCATGGCGCTCCATTCTAATCTTCTGTGAAATTTCATTCTATTCCCTCTTGGATTGTCTCCTTAATTTCCTAGATTTTGTGATATGTTGTCTGGCCTCCTCGTATTTCCTGTTCCAATGTTGGATTCAATTCCATTGTCCCCATCTAGTTTACAAATCCAATATGTAATCATTCAAACTCCTTACATAGCTCAGGTGGTAACTCCCGAACAGTGAGTTGGTGACATGCTCCCTTTTGGCTCAGAGCGTCTGCTACTACGTTGGCTTTTCCAAGGAGATAGTTGATTCCTACATCGTAGTCCTTGATGAGCTCTTACAATCTATGTTGCCTCAAATTCAAATCCGTTTGCGTAAATATGTACTTGAGGCTTTTGTGATCCGTGTAAATCTCATATCAATGTCCAAGAATGTAGTGCCTCCAAATCTTCAAAGCATGTACCACGACTGCTAGTTAAAGGTCATGCGTAGGGTAGTTCAACTCATGTTTCTTCAGTTGCCTGGATGCATAAGCTACTACTTGACCTTATTGCATTGTACACATCCAAGTCCTACAATGCTTCTAATATACATATGGGTAATGTGACACACACCTAAACAATCTATTCTAAAGGATAAATGGGTCCTAATGGAGATTATACTAAGAGTTGGGGAGTTACTCCTACAATGCTTCTAATATACATATACATAGCCTAGGTTAGGTACTAATGATCATGTCAATGGTGAATCCTTATACTAAGTTGTTCAACACATCGGGCACGGGTTTACCCCTAGCAATACTTGGACGACTTCCGCAAAGAGCTTGTGGCATTGTTGAATGTTGAGGATTAGAAGGACAAATAGGGTTTTCACCACCTACTGCCTACCTCTTCAATTTGTGGGTCTACGAGACATCCAACATTACTTAACTATCCTAGCACACGCTAGCATATTAAGTAAATACCTTAAGAGTAATGGCACAAGCCATTTTAAGGTAATTATTAACCTAAACATCATTGAACCAATGTTGAGACATAGAATAAGTTCTTCATATCAACATGATCATATCATAACTAATTAGACTATAGTCGGTGTTTGTAGTGTTTAGGATGATAAAATAATATTATTATGGCATAATCATAAAGACTACTCCTACCACATACATGGAATCCACAATCAAACAAGAAACACTTCATCTAAGTGTATGAATAAAAGAAGACTAAAGATGATATCTTTATTATGCATAAAGTCAGAAATACAAGTAAAGATACATGAGCCATACCTTTCTCAATTTGGACTTGGGACTAGAGGCTCCTCTGTACAGCCTAACCTCCACTAAGGCACTAGGAGAACTAGTGTATACAATAGAATGATGCTCAAGTGGTGTGTGTTGAAGTGAGGGGTCCTATATAGAGCTGGAGAAGGGTCGGTTCTCGCCACCAAAAGTGCGCAAATTAGTCATCAATGACTTCAGGAAGCCGGGAGGAGCCAACACGTGGATGCTGACCAGGTTTGGTGGGTAGACCAGGTCAACCGAACCACCTGTGCGGCCGACCTGGTAAACACTCCAAACGGTCTGTTCTTTCTCCAGGTGGCTGACTAGTGGGTCCCATGACTATTTCTAGGCTCTACGCCATTGGATCTCCTTGGATACTCCTATAAGTTGGCCATTTGATCCATGTGCTACCACATGTCAGCGTCTGATTGGCTGGGAAGGTACTCTTTGGAGTCCATCCCCTTGTTTCACCTTAATTCTATATAAAATACCGGCACACACCAATTTCTCGAAGTACAAGTGGAACTAGGTTATTTCTAACTATAATGTGTGTATGAAATATTCGTTCCTTCACATAATTGTGTTATATTGATGGTCAAAATTGGTATATAATGACTGACAACATTGAGCCTCCTCAGTAGAGACATGGTTCACCACGCCACGAGCAAAATTCTGCGGTCTACGGTTGCTCTGTGTTCCTCCTCCATTTGGCCTAGGGTTCTTCTTTGGAGTGTTGTTCATCTGTCTCTGGCCTGAATTTGGGCACAGATTTGCAAAGTGTCCTACCTCTCCTCATGTATAACATGTCTTGTTACCAATAGCACTAGAGAAATTAGGGTGATGCTTGTTTTGAGGATAGGTGCCCATGTTGGGACAGGGCGCATAAAGCATTGGTAAGCGGGGTGCTTGCATGCCAGGGCGTTGCTGCGGTGGCTGATTGGGGTGAGGTGGATTAGTGGGGTGAAAAGCAGGAGTAGACGAGCTGTAATATGGTTCATTTGGCGGCGCAAAGTGGGGGCGAATATTGCTTCCCTTTGGCTATCCCTGACATGGCATCTTCCTCTTTCCGTCTTGTTCTATCTCACGAACCTTGCACTCCACCACAATATCCCTATCAACAAGCTTATGAAAGTTTGCATAATCACAGTTGGGTAGTTGAACTTGAATCTCATTATTTAGAACCCTTATAAACAAGTATTCTTTCCTATGGTCTGTGTTAATATCCTCTAGAGCATACCTTGACAATTGTGTTAACTTGTTAAGGTACTCACTCACTCTCATTTTCCATTGCCTGAGACTCTCAAATTCTTGCCGCTTCAGTATCATAACACTTTCAGGCATAGTGCGAGCAGAAACTCACCTTGAATTCAGCCCAAGTGATTCTCTATTGATTAGTGTGAGCATTGCAAAGAGCTTCCCACCAATCCGCGGCTGCTCCTACTAGCCGATGTCATGCAAGAAGAACCTTCTCCCGTTGACTGCACCGAACAAAAGCAAACTCCTTCTCAACAGATTTCAGCCAATCATCAGCCTCCATTGGATCATTGGCTTGTGAAAAAGTAGGTGGCCAGGTCCTCATGAACTCTCCCAATCTATTGTGAGGCTGTGGTGGTGGTGGGGGTATGCGAATGTGGTTGAGGTTGTTGTTGTTATTGCCTTGCAGCTTTCCAAATATTTGCATCATGGTTTGCATGAGCTGATTTTGCATAGTTATGAGGCGCTCAATGTTGCTTGCATCAGCACAAAGATTGAAATTCTCAAGGGCCTCCACATTGTCATCATCAATAGCATGTGCTCCCCTATTTTCATCACCACGGGTGTTCCTTTGGTTGTTGTGACACCCGGTTCTGAAAATAAACCAAGTGTGACGCATATGTGTGCCAAGGATGTTCAACACACATACATGAGTGTTTAATAAACGATGTACAGAAAATTACCACAACACAACTAGTAAATAAGTACTTTTATTACAATATTCAAATAGTCCTCAAATTATAAACTCTAATGATCATTATTAATAATAAAATCTGCAGCGGAAATAATCAAAATTAAGCATAGCTAAGCATATGGTATATAGCGCAACTCCAACACATCTACAGGCAAGCCGACGGCACCACACAACCTAGAACTCAACATTATCCTCAGGGTACTCCCAAACATCACCTGAAACCATTGGCGGGGGAATTGCAAGGGTGAGCACATGTCGTACTCAGCAAGTGTGGGAAAATAATGACATGTCGCTTAAACAAGAAAGTATAATAAATAATGGCTATTTCCTAAAAAGTACATTCAAAACATATGAAAAACATCCTACAATGTCTATGTGAATTAGTCCCATCATAATCCAAACAATGTACATAATATGAATCCACCATCAACATTTACTAACATATCACATCCATCAATAATTTTCCATCCATTTACAAAACTCTTACCATCATCATCAACCATGTTCATTTATCACAACTCAAACTACAACCATAACCAAACCATCTCAAATACCAAGTTCCACTACAATCGCATGAGGGTCCAGGTCGCTCATAAGCGGGAGCACGGCTATCATGATAGTTTTTAACATTCTACAGAGGTTGTACTACTTTACCCACACATTTGTGATTTCATCACCTTACGGTGACTAAGAACCTCCCTTACGCCGTCTCACACTTCCTTTGGTGTGTTGCTAAGAGAGCACAAAATAGCTTTTACAAAGGACCTATTAGTATGTACGGACCCACTAAGGTTTCACCAGCAGGCTTGAATCTCCATTCTCCCACCCACGAACTCCCTCATGTCCCATGCGGTTCCCAGGGTAGCACTCCTCGACTCCCATTCCCTGCACCATCCAATGGTCCGTACAATACTAGCAGCAGACCTAATTATTCAACTACACCGCACCCATACCTGGCCTTGTGGTGGCACTATAAATCTTGCATGGTTGCTCAATGAACCGGTCCTTAGATCTAAAGCAAGCAAAACCACCATAACATCCAACCCAGTCCACAATATATGCTTGCTTATATCCCCCAAGTCCCATGTTACCAAATAACCACATTCATCAGTTCTCGTCATATACATGCTCATTAATTCATAGTTAAGCCATTTGGTTGTTTTCCCATCCCAATTAATTAGAGCTAAGCAAAAAGGTAAAATACCCTTCCCGACTCTCTACAACATATTCCAAGTGACAAGGATGGTCAAACAAGTCTAGTAAACACCTATAAATGGGTTTCCCATCAATTTTGACACAAGCATGCAATTTTGCAATCAAAACATTTAAAAACAGGATCAAAATTATCAAGGACACCTGCCTTGCTCTTGAGATTGGTTAGGATCGAAAGCTTCAAAGTTTTGGTGCTGGAGGTCCTCGACAGCACCCTCTAGAGAAAAACCTTCTATTCCGCACAACAAACATACAAACAAACATTACAATCAATAAATGATCATATATTACTCAATGTGCCATGAAATGCATGAAAGATGCAAATATGTGGTATCACATGTTATCAAGTTGCTATGATAGCCTACTAACTAGTCACAATTAAGTTTTACATGTTAGAGCAAGTCCCAAGTCATTTCAAAGATTATTGGAAAAGTTCCACGTTAGTACTGACACACCGGACTAGTCCACGGTAGGGCCGGACGTGTCCATTTTGGAACAGCGAAGAAATCGGACTAGTCCGCACTGGGACTAGACATGTCCATTTTGGCTAGGGTTTTGGCAAATTTTCAACTAGAGCATAGTTAAAGTTAATCATGGAACCGTAATTTATGAAGAAAAGATCAATCTAAGGTATTTACCATGAATCCAAGGGTTCAAAGGTCGAAGACTCGAGAATAAGATGCCTAGATCGAAGGAGGTGAAGAATTGGTGGAGAGTTGACGATGAGGTCGATGAGTTGACGAAGATCGATCTTGCTTGATCCTCCTATCCTCCTCCTCCTCCTTATCCTCGCTGTGAACTCCTCTCTCCTCGATGGCAGCTCTCACGTGAACAAGGGTTATGGTTTTCTTCAATTATGGCAGAGAGATGAAAGGGTGGATGTTGGGGTGTTTATATAGTGTGGAGATGGTAGGGTTTGGGTGGAATATAGTATAAGGTGGTGGAGGACGAGTAAGGGTCGTGGTGGGGTCCATTGAGGTTGGGCACGATGTTCTTGGGCCCACTCATGGCAAATACCTAATAACTTGTCATGGAGAAAGAAATGGAATCTGAGTCGGGCACAACGGACTAGTCTGCTAGGGGGCCATACAAGTCTGATTGAACAGACACTAGAATAGGCAAGTCAGGTGGAGGTCCGAACAAGTCCGATCGGTTCTAGAGAGCAAAACAAACAAGCCCGGTATAGTCCCGGACAACTCCAGAGGTTTTCTCCAATTTTCAAAATCTGGACCAAAATGAGGAATCACCGGACAACTCCAAAAATTTCTAGTGACAAAGTTCAGACTAGTCCGTACTCGATAACGGACTAGTCTGGACAACAACAAAAACATTTTCAGACCAATCCGCAGAAAAAGCGGACAAGTGCGGAAAACAAGAGAGATAAAATCAGACTAGTCCGGGGTCTAGTCTTGACAAGTCCGCACTAAAACAAGTTTTTAGTTTTTTTCTTCTAATTCATTTTAAACTTTTTTATTTTTGTATTTCTTAATATTAAACATGTATAAGAGTGTATGCAATGCATGATGGATGAAAATGAGGGTGTTACAAAACTACCCCCCTTAAGATGAATCCCGCCGTCGAGATTCGACGTAGAAGAGAAGGGATAGGGAAATTCTCTCTTCGTATCATCTTCCAGCTCCCAAGTTGCTTCCGATTCTGCATTTGTACATTGCACCATCGAATCACCTTTATCCTTGTGAATCTCTCCTTTGTTTCCAAGATTTTGACCGGTTGCTCGGCATAGGTCAAATCTGCCTCTAATTCAAATTCTTCTATTGGTACTTGTTCCTCCGGTACTCTTAAGCACTTCTTGAGTTGAGAAACAAGGAACACATGATGAACATCGGAAAGATGTGATGGCATATCCAACTTATATTCCACTCCTCCATGTTTATCCAAAATCTTGAATGGTCCAATATAGCGAGGTGCCAACTTGCCTTCGACGTTAAATCGCTTATAACCTCGCATAGGTGACACATTAAGGTATACAAAGTCTCCCACTTCAAAAGATAGGTTTCTTTGTCTATTATCCACATAGGCTTTTTGTCTTTACTGAGCAACCCTCAGATTCTCGCGGATTGTCTGAACTTGCTTTTCGGCATCCTATATTACATCAGGCCAAATACTTGAGTTTGTCCTGTCTCATTCTAAATAAGGGTGTTCTACACCTTCTCCCATACAATGCTTCATATGGCAACATCTTCAAGCTTGCTTGGTAACTGTTGTTGTATGAAAATTCTCCATATTGGCAGACTTGTGTCCCAACTTCCTTTATACTTTAGCGCACAAGCTCCTAGCGTGTCTTCCAATATCCGATTTGTTCTCTCGGTTTGTCCATCCGTTTGAGGGTGATATGCAGAACTCAAATTCAATTGGGTTACGATAGACTCACGTAGCTTTTGCCAAAAACTTGAGTTAAATTGAGAACCTCTATCAGACACTAATTTCATTGGCACCCCGTGTACGCACACTATTCTTCCCATATACAATTCTGCAAACTTTGCTCCACTATAGGTAGTCTTGACAGGAATGAAATGTGTTGATTTCGTCAACCGATCCACTATAACCCATATTGAATCATAACCTGCTGAAGTGCGAGGTAAATCAACTATGAAGTTCATACCAACTTCTTTCCACTTCCACCCCGGAATTTTCAACGGCTGCAATAGTCCAGTTGGCCTTTGTTGTTCCATCTTCACTCGTTGGCACAAAACACATAATGCAACATATTCTGCTATGTCCCTTTTCATAACATTCCACCAATAGCAGGTTTTCAAATCCTTGAACATCTTCGTACAGTCGGGATGGATGGAGTAAAGTGAGTCATGTTTCTCCTTTTATATCGTCTGCTGGCGACGCTTCACATTAGGCACAACAATCCGTTTCCCAAGCCATAGAGTGCCATGGTCATCCTCATCAAATCTGAATTCTCTCCCTTCTCGGGTCGTTTCCTTGATTTCTTGGATTTCCTCATCCTTTGTTTGACCTTCTCCAATTTCTTGTTCCATCGTCGGATCTAACTCCATTATTCCCATCTCATTCACGAATCCAAGATTCAACCGTTCAAACTCCTTTCATAGCTCGGATGGCAACTCCCGAACCGTGAGTTGATGGCTTACTCCTTGCATAGCTCGGCTGACCCGCCTCACTATTTATGAGACACTACATGCAAGGAGACAATAATATAGGAAAGCTGAATTGCATAAAGGACTCGCCTAATAGTAAATCCTTAACTTTCATATTTTAAATAGCAAATGACATTCCTTTGGCACGGCACATCATAAACTCCACAATGAAACAAGAAACGCTTCATCGATGATATGACTTGCCCAAAGCACATAAGCCGTAGACAAATTACGTGTTTAGAAGTTATAAACTTCAATTGTGCTACAGCTAAGCCATACATTGATGCAATACAATAATATATAATTATCAATAGAGCATTTTCATCATGTTCCAACTACTCTTATTTACTACGTCACAACTCAGTGAACAAGTGGTACTGATATCCGCGAGGGACGGTGATTCGTATCAATGATACCCGGAATACACGACACGTACGCCCGTACTAGAAGTCACATCGGTGCAGTCCGTGGACGTCGTATGCAGCCACCTTTCTCAAGTTCCACCCAAGTTGAATCGATTCAATCGTCTAGGACAGTATTCCCACTCACGGTGCACCGTTCCGCTGTGAAGATGTCGTGAGCGAGTTTCCATCTACCGTGCTGCTGTTGAAAGCCTGAGGCGATCGAAAGTCTCAACAAAAGCATCCCAAGGTACATCGGTTTCCTGGACCCCATATATCTAGTATGACTCTGGTACAGTTCAAACTTGCTCAGCAAGGCGGCATACGGATCGGTCCTCAATCGACAGGGTCAGAGCTATGCAACCAAGACCACGTCTTGTCACTTCCTACTCATCTCTAACCAGTCTCCAGTTCATATTAATAGACATTCTTTATATTTAGTCGACCCGGTATAGATGAGTGTCATCTTTCTATCTCGTGAGTAGATTCCAACTACTCGACTTCTACCGGTATCCTGACAACATTAGCATGGCAGTTGCTACAAGAGTCTATGAGCTATTCTAACCACTCCCTGGGTTATCTTGTCATGCATGTGGATGTCAAACACCTTAAACGTAATGCACAAACATCTGAAGATGTAAGGTGAATGAAAACTGCGAAGACACAATAAGGAACATAAATGCAAACCGGGGCTTGCCTTGTTTGCGACTCTATAGCAATGTCAGCTGTTATGGCTTGGTCTTCCTCCGTAGATTCCGCCAAGGGACTTCAAGATGGACACCCTGGCCTTCTCCTCCAAGCGAAGCTTCTCGTCGGTCATCTATCATCACGTTCCTATCGACATGATATGCATATAGGTAATTAAGGTAGCTTAATAATAGACTCTAAGAGGTGGTGTAAACTTTAAGAACAAGGCGTTTTACTAGGAAGGACAAGTATGCCTCTGTTGTGTGGGTAATTATAGGATGAGTCAAGGTGAACACAGTAGTGTTGGTATGAACAAAAAGGTACAATGTAAGGCTACATTGCAACTTAGTAGACAACACTGGAAGCTATGCCACTTAAGAGGTATAAGGTTGAAGGATGAAGAAGTACCGGACTGAGTTATGTAAGGAGGACTAAGCGATCAAGGTGGAGCATTGAAAGCTTAAGGCATGAAAGAACTGTGCAAAAAGAGGTCGTGACTCAGAAGTCGACCAAATAAGTTGTTTCAACTCATAAAGGAGTAATCCTAGTTAAGTGATAACTATGGTCGAAGGGTTTTGATAAGGATGAATCAAAGTGAAACCCTAGCGACACTTGGGAGCGAAGTGAGATCAACATTGCTTGGACTTAATACATCATCACAAGCACTGCTAACCTAACATGAGTACCAAGACAACATTCAAAAGACCTTTAGGTAAACCTGTCGCTACGACTATCTTCGCAAGCATCGACTAAGTTCTTACATGACATTACTATGTCGCGATGACGTGCATTTCAATCTCGGGAAGATCATCTCATCGACGTTCACCTCGACCTGGACTCGTCCATGGTTGTGAGTGGAATCTCGAACACCACCTTATGAGTCACAAGGTTAGTGATGTCGACTCGATCAACGGCAAGAGACTTGACGAAGCTGCCATCGATGAAGCGGCACAACTAGTCAAGCAATTCTGCGGACGGTTAAGAAACATCGCCGACACGATCAAGAAACTCTTATCCAAGGTTCTGCTTGGTCTAGTTTTCCTTGTCGGTTGCAATGTTCATGCATTACTCAACCTCAGGTCATCAGTGATCAACAACATCCGTTGTTTGACCTAGAGGCATTTCATCGACCACCTAGGCTACATATAGGGCTTGATCAACCTCATATCGACTAAGACAAAACTTGGCTAAATGACCATCGTCTAAGGTGTTGTGCTAGTGTTCCAGCACTACACACATCACTGACATCCCTTGTCTCGAGGTTAGGATACGATGACGGCTCGGAACGTCACGACGACGTCATGTGGTCAACGACACTGATTCGGCTCATGGTGGAGCATCATGAGCACGCACGGACAAGCCAACGCGATTCAAACGACAAAGAAGGTCAACTTGGGGATTTCCGTAGTAATGATATCAATGCGGAACATGGACCAGAGGGGCAAAGGACAATGACAGTGACTAACCTCGCGCGCGGTGATCATAGCATGATGATGGGGATGAAACGGGACGTCGCCGGGAGCCATGGTGCTGGCAGACAAGGCTCGGGTGACTAGGGGCACGACGTGAGCAGAGTAGTGGCGGACGGTCGTTGCCATGGATAGCACGGTGAGGCAAGGCGCAGGACGGTGCAACACGGGTGACCAGCACCTCTGCGGCCAAGCGAGGGGGAAATAAAAGGCCGTCGAGCAGCAGGGCTGGCGCATTCGCATTGTGGCGGCATGGAGCAACAGGCGGCCATGGCACGGCCGATACACTAATGTGAGTAGGGCGGCAAGGCGCTCGGTTAGGGCGTGGCGCGAGCAGTAGCGGGGGCGACGTGCTTCGTGCGTACGGAGCAGAGATGCAGGGGGGTGCGGAAGTGGCATGGGGCACAGGCGAAGCGTGGCCAGCGTTGTGGCTCCGGCGAGCGATGTGCTGGCGGGGCACGCGAAGGCGGCACGGCACTGGGCGGCTTGGCAGACTGAGCAGGGGAGGGGTGAGCCAGTGGTCGGCGTGGGGCGATGCTGCAAGCGGCTGGGGTAGCTGGGACACGACCAGGCAGAGGCGAGCGAGCGGGGGAACAACGTTGTGGTCGAGCGGGGCACGACCTGCGTGGCGCGTGGGATGCGACAGGTAGGTGAGTCAGCGCTGGCATGGGGCGGCGCTGCGGCGGCTGGGAGGAGGCGCAACCGAGGGCGAGCGGGCAGTGGAGCGCGGCCGGGAGGTGGAGCGCGCAGCCTGGAGGGAGTCGGGGTGCTGTGGAGCAGAGCCAGGAGAGGAGGAAGCAAAATGGACTTCCTAGTACTGAGGATAGATATGACAAGTGGGCCCCACAAATTTCTCCCCCCCCCCTTATCCCTTCCACTTTTCTTTTAAATGGGAAAAAACTAACTAAAATTTGTTTCAACTTTTGTAGATTAGCTAACCAAAGAAATTTAGATGTGAACTGAGTTTGAGATATAGAATATTTTTAAAATTTAGATTCAATTTGAATACACTTTTAAACCAATTATGTTGCATGCTACTAATGTATTCTTAATATGTGCCCAATGGTACCAAAGCTTGATTAATCTTGCTTAAATTGAGGTGCAACTTGGATTCGAATTAAACATCCGAGCTCCAAGTATTAATTTGAATTCATCCACTAAAAGCTTATTGAGGAGTTTTTAATATATATTTCATCAGCACACTTAATTAATTATTAACACCCTAGGGTAATTCAATTCTTGTATTTAAATTCCTTTGACTTGATCCCATTTATTTTTAAGTGGCCGAGACGTCAACGCATGGCGAGCAAACGTGGAGGCTTGGCGCTGTAAAGATCTGGCGTCAAGGCTGACAAAGATCATTCCGTGCTTAGGATAAGAGCGACAGGTCATGGGTGACGCTGGCTCTCGATAAGCACAGGTGCAGGCAGAAATCAAATATTGTTTGATGAAGCCTGACTGGTGGGCCACTCGACAAGTGGGTCCCACACAAGATATTATCCGCTCAAGTCTATCTGAACGAGTATGACAGATGCTCTCGAATTACTACACCTCCTTCATGTAGTCAGGAACTCCATGTTGTTGCTTAGGAAGAGGTTAAGCTGGAATCGAATGAACACCCAAAACTTTAACAGTTCATGCAACATCTACCAATTACAACTTAAAGTCTTTAACAAGTTCTTATTTCTTGATCATTGGTTGACTAACATTATTCCTGTAAATTTGAATTTCGATTCCACTATCAAAAATTTTTAAGTTCTCATTTTCGTGTTTTTGTTCTTCTCAAATGTGGGCTTTTACAATCCTTCCCCCTTAAAGGAATCTCGTCCTGAGATTCTAGTGAGTAGAATAATGGAAACGAGTAGGGAACGATTGGTAAAAGAGGGTTATTGACTAAGGAAATGAAAAAACCCTTAGAGACTCGGGTTCTATGAAGTAGTGATTATCTCAAGGCATCTTATGAAATTCTAAAGTTTGCTTCTGGTGATTCCAGTCTTCAGGTTGATAATCTTGACAGGATGCTCGACATGACAATATCACGTCGGAAAACTCCCATGTCTATTACTGAACTTTTATCGCTTTCCTCTTACACTGACATGAAATATTGTCCTGTCCTAGTCTTGACTGGCAGAATCAGTACATGTTCTTTGCTTCTCTAGGTCACCTCAATAGTTTGAAACTATCTTAGTATTGGTTCTTGGTTGCTTGCTTGGTTTTCCATAGGTCATTACAACTTAATGTGGTATTTCCCCTGACATAAGTTAAGATGGTTTACGAGGATAAACAACAATCATTAACCTCGTTTGATGTTTAGCCAACCATAGTATCCCTTAGATGTAGCATAAGAGTAGCAAGCACTCAACACTATTATGTGATCAAAACAGCAGGAATACTGAAGATATGGCAACTACAAGGTTTTTGGGTATATCAACATCTTCAAACAATAGAAATAGAAGATGAAGATTCTTCCTGGTGGCATATGAAGATTTATGGATTCAGTATCCTCACATGCTCCCAACACAGCAAAGAACTCAATCATATGGTAACCACAAGGTTATCAAGGTTACCCTATACCAAGTCAAGAACTTATAGGAACTTCAAGGAGTTTCACGATGTTGATAATCAAATGACACCTTTGCAAGTAATGAGAATCATAGATTGTACAAGGTTGATCATCTAACCGGTGATCAAACAATGAAGAACGGTATAATTGCAATAATCAAAGAACTTGAACCTAAACAAGTCAAGGACGGAAGTTCAAGTGTTTGTTTAGTTGCAAGGGAGGTTGAGTGATCGGCTGCCCAGATATCACTCAATGAAAGAGAGATCAACCATATAAGAAATCAAATGAAGATGGTGAAATGATTGTAGTCATTAGACACCCTGGAATAGCCTGAATAGAAGTACATAATCTTGCTCTGAATTTTAGTATTATCATGCATTATATCATTCATACTTCATTGGTAATGATGCTTCATGATGCGTCATACATTGTATGGTGCAATGAATATGCACATGGTATGGTGCAAATGGTGCACATGTATGGTGCAAATGGTGCACATGTATGGTGCAGTGGCTTTGATAGTTTGAGCAAGAATAAGTGAACCACGCACACACAACTCAACAACTAAATCATTACTTGCAAGGCTTGGATACTGTCAAAGTGTTTGCTACGACACTTTCCCCGGACCCACTAAGAAGCAGCCCGCGGAGGTTCTTTTGTGGTTGGGGCACGCAGAGATCAAGATCAAGATGATGACACCAGAGATTTACATGGTTCGGGCCGCTTGAGCGTAACACCCTACTCCACGGGGTTTGTGTTGCCATATTGTGAGCTGGTTAGCTGGGATCAGGTTCAATCAGATGTCTTGAGTTCGTGTGCTACAACCCTTTTATAGTTCTAAGGGCTGACCGTTACAAAGCTTGCCTGGCCCGACAGGTGGCCCTGGCATAATTAATGACCTAATACGCTATCTAAAGAGTATTAAGCATAATTAGTTGTGTGATAACTTGCCTTAATGGCTGTGTTACCCCTATTAACAATGCGCTGATCGTGTGTCATTAATACGGCATTAATGACACGTTATCAGGCCGTGTAACTGCCGCTTTAACCGTCTGTGAATGTTTGTAATGGACGTGATCTGCTTGTATTTACGTTGGCGATGAAGGTTCGGAGGCTCCACACGTGGCAGGTCCGGAGTTTTCCCTTGCGGGACAGTAAGTCCGGGGTCGCTGTATACATGCCAGCACTGGAGCTCCTCTCTGTCGGGGGCTAGGTCCAGGGCTGTTGTACACGTGTACTCACCGGAGCTTCCCTTGGTTGGGATTTCAGTTTCGTTCTTCTTTTACACGTGTTAACCCGTGAGCCAGCCATGCGAGGGGAGCGGGTCCGCTGCAGCATGACATGTGGGACCTGGAAGGGCCTTTCACTCTAGCGGGTGGAACTTTCTTGCACTTTTTGCAGTATCGCGGGGTACCCGGTACGCAGGGTACCGACAGCAGCCCCCGGGCCCACCTCTGGGAGAAACCCTTTGGGTTAAGTTATTCTACCGGAGGTGGGGCCATTCTCGATTCCCGCGATGCGATTTTCAAAAGTTCTCTGATGCGCCGATAGAGTGATGGTTCGGTCGTGAACCTTCGATGTGTCGCATGTTATGAATGGGGCAAATGAGATCTTTGAGTGTGGATCTCACGCAATTGAAGGTCGTCGGTTCCCAATACGAAAACTGTATCGGTTCCGCGCACGCTGTCAGAGCGCTGACTTTGGGTTTCCCGCCACTCATCATGATGATGGTTCACCAAGGGTATGAACCTCAATCTCTTCATTGGGGTGGCCCAGGGTCCACTTGTCAATGACGGGGTAGGTTTTTTGAAAATTAATTTCACCCTTGTTGCGGTTTCCATCCAAGCGCCGCAAAGGCTTACTTAAGAAGGAAAGTGGGCACGGTTTGAGGACTCATTACGCCTTTGATGAATCATGTGCTCAGAACCTCCCAAACTTTGCCTAGCTTTCCTTCCTTCTCTTTGCTTTGCTACGATGGAGTTGGGTCTCCCCAAGAGACGCCTTAAGAGTGATGATGATCTGAAGAAGGTCCGGACCTACATGGGGTGGTCCAGCGACTCCTTCAACCATTTGGTCCGCGCCGGCAAGCTCCCGTTTGACAAGGATGCCGACGGTGACATGGGGTACGTCTCAACGTACACCATGGTGGGACTGATCCCACCTTTCTCAACTTCCCTTTTGATGTTGTGGGACTTCTATGGTCTCCAGCTATATCACCTTGGCCCCCACTCTCTTCTTCTCTTGGCGACATTTGTCCATTTTTGCGAGATGTGGTTGGTTATTCCCCCCTGCGTTGAGCTATTTCGCACCTTCTTCACCATCCATACCACAGAAAGGGGACAAAGCTTCTCGGCTTCTATTATTTCGTGAAGCGCAAAAACTGCCCCTTCAAATACATGAAGTCATTTCCTTCTGGAAAATAAGATAATTGGAAGAAAGACTGGATCATCATTGCAGTGGAGGAGCATGAGAGGTTGGAACTACCCGAAGGACTCCCCAACGTTGACACCGATGCTTGGAGTGTAGTTCCGGTGATGTCAGTTGCCTTCAACCCTGTCCTGACCAGGATCTGTGAATGCGTGGAGGGTGGAGTGACCCCACAGATGGTCTTCTGCAACTTCCTGGTCAACAGGTGGGCTATGTTGAAGAAGAGGGAGAAACTCGCACGGGCCCTTAACAGTGTGATTTATGACGACCGGAATGAAACCAGCCTGACATCCAACTAGGACGAGGAAGCTCTGAAGCTTCACCTCAAGAAATTTCAGCACGGGATAGTCGTCGAAAGCGACGACTTGGTTCCACCAGCAATTTTCCTTCCTCTGAATGCGGAGGTGCAGTTCAGCAGGGAGCTCCGGAGGAAGATGCCGACGCTTGACGACCTTGGTGAGGTGGAAAGGCGTCCGACCACCGGGTTGGCAATCCCCAGAGCTTCCGAGAGTGGTCCTGCCTCCGCCCCGAGCTAGAAGACTGAAGACACCTGCAAGGGCAAGGGTAAAGAGCCAGCTGAGCCCTCCAGTCGGAAGAGGAACTTGAAGCACGCTGATAGGAGGTCCATCAGTCCTGCTCCTTCTACCACGGCTCCTTCTCCCCGGCGGGGGAGATCTTCTGCAGCTACTCCCGCTCCGGTGCAGGCATCTTCAAGAGGCATAAGTTCCGGGGCAGTCGATCCCGGCTTCAGTGCTGGCTAGGAGCTCTAGGTCCGGGAGTTATTCCCGACCAAGAGAAGCTCCGGTCGAAAGAACTCCGGCTGCTGCGAGTGTTCCTCAACTGAGGTCCAAAGCAGTTGTCTCACCAGATTTGCTGGGCTCTAGCTCCGGGCCTCAGAAGAAGTGATTTTGAGGTGACTGGGGTGGTAGCATCCTCAGGTAGGCATTGATGTGTCTTTAATCTTCTCTTCCCTTCATTTCTAGGGTGTTGAAGAAGGGGTTGGGAGCTTCAACGCCTGTTGCAGTGGCCAGGGCTGTGCCTGCCGAAGCTTTGGCTTCTAGCGCTGAGCCTTTTCATCAAGCGGAAGCAGAAGTTGCGACAGCTCTGGCGCCAACTGTCATAAGCTTGGACTCGGAGTCCTCGCCCCAAGCTCTTGTGGTAGCGCCGAACCACAGGAGAGAAGTTGAAGATGTAACCATGGCAACGATGGCGGAGGCTGATGCTCCAGCATCGGCGATGCCAGAAGTTTTGGCTTTTGAGCCGGAAGTTGTCGAAGCCCTGGCTGCTGAGCCAGAAGTAGTTGAAGCCCCGGCTATTGAGACGGAAATCACCCAAGCTCCGACCCTTGTGCCAAGAGCGGTTGAAAGCCCAACGGTTGAGCCGGAGGCTCCTGAAGCTCCAGTCGTTGAACCGGATGTAGTCGCCATGCCGGAGCCTAAGCCAGCGGTGGTTAAGGCCCCAGTCGAAGCTCTGACTGCTGCTCCGGAGGTGATGGTCCCGGATGTAACTGGGCTAGAGCCGGAGCAGCCTGAAGAATTGGCGATAGGTCCTCCGCCTTCGGAGTCGGCGACTGAAGACCCTGAAGCAGCTCCT
Organism: Tuctoria greenei; assembly: GCA_036927565.1. NCBI lineage: Eukaryota > Viridiplantae > Streptophyta > Magnoliopsida > Poales > Poaceae > Tuctoria > Tuctoria greenei. The sequence continues at coordinate 127,208,939 of JAYESD010000006.1, forward strand.
TCAACTGCTCCGGAGGTGGAAGCTACCCCAGTGGGATCTTCTGCTACCGCTGAAGGGCTCCTAGAGAGCGGCCCCAGTGCTGTAGAATTTCAAGGGTCCTCTCTTGTAGAGTGGGACCCTATTTTGTTATGGAAAACCCTCTAGAGCCTGCAAAAATTGCCCCAGCAGGTCCAAAACCTATCCCTCTGGCGTTGTGCATAGACAACGCCTGCTCAAGTTTACGACAGGTCGAGCTCTCCTTTGACCATGAGAGCAAAGCCTTGGAGGAGGAGCGCCACACCTTGAGGTGTTGGCGCAACAGACTCCATTTTGAGACAAAGCTTGGCCAAATGAGGTTGGCTGGCCAGAATGAGAGGATTAAGAGGGAGAAGGTCCGGTTAGAATACTAGGACATGCTGGTGGAGGAGAAGGAATCCGCCATCTGAGCGCTCGACGCTAACTCCAGGGAGATCTTGGAGCAAGCCAAGGAGAGACATGATGCTGCTGACGAGCGTCGCGAAAAACTCACTAAATTGAATTGGTTCTCCTGAAGCGCCAGACAGACCTGGATGCGAGGGAGGAAAAACTCCTAGAGCAGTAGGAGGATGTGGTGAGGAGAGAGGCGGAGGTCACCCAAAAGTTGACTCTGGGTGAAAAAAATTTGGCAGATCGCAGCAAAAATATGGATCTATGGAAGGAGGAAGAAAGGAAGAAGAACTGGAAGGTGGGGCAAGAGCTCTCGAAAAGAGAGTCTAATGTTGCCGCTAGGGAGGAGAGAGTCAAAGGTAGGGAAAAGGACCCAGCTGAAAGGCGGAAACGCATCATCCTATGGGAGACGGAGCTGGCCGATCGAGAGAAGCAAGTTGCTGAGAACATGCAGCAGCATGCTAAGGTTGCCAAGCGCCTTGCCCGTGAAGGTTTGGAGCTTGCGGCTGCCCAGAAGTTGCTAGAGGAGCTGTGGAGCCTGAAGCCATTCAAGTGTGGGACTTCTTAGGGCGGGCAAACGACGCGCTGACACCGCTGGGCTTCAGTCCCGTAAATCTGTACAACCCAGAACTGAACTTGGACCGAGCGCTGGTGGCCCTCAACGGTGCTGGCAGCAAACTTGACGCGATGGATGACATCATCGCGGATCAGCTGGAGACGGAGGAGAAGACTCTGGCTACAAACATTGTAGAATATGTGCTGATGTGCTATGTAAGCCGAGATCCCGAATTCCCACTGGACCGGGTGCTTGAAGGTCCCGTTGCAAAAGAGGAAGACGCCGCCAAGGCCAGCGTCCAAGAAGTTCCCCAAAAAGTCGCTTCATTCTTCCGGAGGTCTTAGATCCTCCAATAGCTAGGGCTTTCTTCCTTTTGCCCCTTGTAACCCTAATTTTGTAATCTAGTACTTTTGATTAACGAAATCCTCCTTTATGCCTTCAATTTCACTTTGTCTTCAATATATAGTGCCGTATCTTGTGGGCCCCCTGGTACATGTGTACAATTGAAGTGTGCACATGTACCAATGGTTGTGGCAGTACGTTGACAACTTGGATGCTTCGCACTTGTAAATTTTGGGTCCGAAGTCTTTATCTTCGATATGTCAACTGTTGGCCCCCTGAGGTAGTCAGAGGTTCGTAACTCCGGTAGTGACCCATGCCAGCGCACGAGTCATCGATGATAGACCTTCGGGGGTTGCTGGAGCTTAGTAGCTCCAACAATACCCACTGTCGACGTATGAAGCGTTGATGGCAGGCTCCCTTGGAGGATGTCAGAGATTAGTAGCTCCGGCGTCGTCTACCATTGCTATGAATTTTTGCTTTTCCTGCACATTAAAGGCAAGAGAGAAAGTAAAATTCGGCCTCTTGTCTATAAATTGATTGTGACTTATTGTTCTTATTTGGACTTTAGGTCCAAAGAAACTCAGCATGATAACGAGCATTTTGATATAATCTTTTTAGATCTGCATGCATTTTTAGTACTCACCCTACTGAGGCCTGCCGAGGTGTAGGTAGAGCGGTGCACATAGGGTGCAGGACCAGGCTAAGCCAATTGCACACTCCGGACCTATGTTGGCTTGGCATTCAGGCAAGTAGACTATGTAGCAATGTTAAGATCCAAAAAGACTATCAATAATGCTTGTAATGCATGTGAATTACTTGGAACAAAGCTCAAAAGGATTTGCACATCCTTATTATAGACAAGTGGGGTCAACATAATTTGATATATTGAGCCTTGTACAAAAAGTAAATGCACGTGAAGTCTGTTTCAAACAACAATGCCTTTCGTTATAGGTCCGGATTACAGGGGAGACAACGACACACTTAGGGTGCTGGACCATGCTAAATGTGCTATACATCTTGTACTAGCCCAGAGCATGTAGTTACACTTTTAGTGCTATGACTGTCTCAGGTGTTACTTGAACTTCCCAGACCCTCCCGTAGGGGTCCGGATGTTCTCCCGGAGGACTTGCCCATCTTTGTATAATGACTCTACAACATGCATTGTGTGTAATTACAGACTCACCTCCGTGATTCTAAGCATAAAACTTACGGAGGTGCTCAATGTTCCAAGGATTGTGAAGCGGGTTCCCATCCTCTATTGCCAAACGAACGCATCCTGGTTGGGATACTATAATTACCCAGAAGGGACCCTCCAAGCTGGGGAAAAATTTGTTCATCCCTTCACGGCCTAGTATTTTCTGAAGCACTAGGTAGCCTTCTTCAAGCTGTCAGTCGCGCACATGCTTTTGATGGTAGCGCCAGAGCACTTGGCGATAACGTGCATTTCGAACAGCTGCTTGGCACCTTCCCTCATCGACGAGGTCAAGGTCTTCATGCCGGAATTGGTCCTACGTGGCTTCGTCGAAGGTTCGGACCCGGAGGGACCCAAAGGTGATCTCCGGAGGAAGGACTACTTCAGCTCGGTACAACAGGAAGAATGGAGTCTCCCCAGTTGATTCGTTGGGTGTTGTCCTGTTCGCCCATAATGTGGACGGAAGCCCTTCAATCCAGTTAGCTCCATGCTTTTTCAAGCGCTCATATCTGCGCGTCTTGAGTCCTTTCAAGATTTTTGTGTTTGCTCTCTCGGCTTGGCCATTGCTTGCTGGATGAGCTATTGAGGCGCAACAAAGGTGAATGCCGAGGTCTTTGCAATATTCTTGGAATGCATCACTTGTAAATTGAGCTCTGTTGTCAGTTATGACTTTGTTCGGGACTTCGAATGTGCATGTAATAGGCTTAAAGAACTTGATTGCTGATTGTTTGGTGATTGTTATTACTAGAGTTGCTTCCGGCCACTTGGTGAACTTGTCGATGGCGACATACAGGAACCTGTAACCTCCGATGGCTTTTGGGAAAGGTCCCAAGATGTCCATGCCCCACACAGCGAATGGCCATGTAGGAGGTATCATTTGTAGTGATTGAGCTGGTGTGTGAATCTGTTTTGCATGGAACTGACATGCTTCACATTTCTTCAGTAGCTCAACCGCATGCTGAAGTGCTGTAGGCTAGTAAAAACCATGCTGAAAGGCTTTACCGACTAGCGTGCGGGAAGATGTGTGGTTCCCGTACTCACCTCCATGGATCCCCACGAGGAGCGTGCGGACTTCTTCCCTTGCAATGCACCGCATTAGGATGTCGTTGGCACCGCGTCGGTAGAGATCCCCTTCTACCAACGTGTATCTTTCAGCCAATCTGACAATCCGGTCAGCGGATACACTGTCTTCAGGAAGGATATTGTCTTTCAAGTAGCTCTGAATCTCTGAGATCCATGAATTGGAGCTTACTTGAGCTTCTGAGTCTTGCGTTCTGGGTTGCTCGGAGCTTCTGATAGCACCTACGACCCTTAGTGGGCGCCATGGTAGCAGAGCCATTGGGACCGCTAGCTTCGAGGTGCTGGACTCGCCCCCTTCGCTCAGTTCGGCGGACCGAGCTGTAGGTTTTGAAAACCTCCGGACGAATATTCCGTCAGGAACTGGAGCTCCGTTTGTGGCTTTCGTCTAGTGTTCATCGGCTTCAATGTTATGAAGACACTGAACATGATGGAGATCCAGGACTTCGAAGTCCTTCTGAAGCCTCTGGACTTCAAGGAGACAAGCAACTAATTGAGAATTGTTGCAGGAACATTCACCTTTCACTTGTTTGATGATGAGTTGTGAATCTCCCTTTACCAACCGTTGTTAACACCATAAGATAGTGCCACCTTGAGTCCATAGATGAGGGCTTCATACTCCGCCATATTGTTGGTTGCTTTGAAATCAAAGTGTACCATGTACTTGACCTTCTCCCCGGTCGAAGCCAGGAGAAGGATTCCAGCTCCGACCCCCTGCTTTTGTATGGAGCAGTCGAAGTAGAGGGTCCAGTGAGGCTCGGTGAATACCGAAACTTTGAGTTCTAGTTTCTGCTCACTGTGGCCCCCAGGGTTTGATGCAGAGGGGGTCGATTCCGCCACAAAGTCAACCAAGGATTGACTTTTAATTGCTTGTCTTGACACGAATTGTAAATCGAATTCAGCCAGTTCTGCTACCCACTTTGCAATGTTCCCGATAGAGTTAGGATTATGCAAAATAGCATGCAGTGGAAAAGAAGTTACCACTTATATTTAGTGGGCTTGGAAGTAATGACGAAGCTTTTTTGAGGCAATAAGAACTGCGTAAAGCAATTTATGCACCTCGATGTTTCTTGTCTTGGCATCATGGAGTACTTCGCTGATAAAGTACACCGGACGTTGGATGGTCCGGACCCTATCAGAAGGACCTGGAGCTTCCTCTACATCGACCCGGACCCTGCTGGAGGGTTCCGGACCTTCAGGTTGTGCTTCTTGGACCCCCCCCCCCCCCGGAGGGGTCCAAAACTCCTTCTTGTTCAACCCGGATCTGACTTGGATGATCCAGATCATCTTGGTTAGCCAGGTGAACCTTTTGAGATGAATGAGGCTGGTCTCCTAGCACTTCGTTTTGAGGTTCTGTGTCTGGGAGCTGAGACCCAGTCACGTCTTCAGGTGATTTCGGACCCTCTCTGAGGGGTCCGGACGTTTGAATTGGATGTGGCTCTAGTCTATCCGCAACCAGGACCATACTGACAACTTCCGTGGTTGCCGAAATTTAAAGTAGTAAAGGCTCACCAGGATTAGGAGCTACCAATATTGGTAGTGTGGTGAGAAGCTGTTTCAGCTCTTGAAACGCTTTTTCTGCTTCTTTGGGCCAATGAAAAGGTCCAGACTTCCACAAGAGTTTGAAGAAGGGTAGCGCCCGTTCTGCTAGTCTTGATATAAACTGGCTAAGCGCAGCGAGACATCCAGACAACTTTTGGACATCTTTAATTGGGGCTGGGGGCCACATATCTTCTATAGCCTTGACCTTTGCCGGATTTTCTTCAATTCCTTGTTGAGTCACCGAGAACCCCAGAAGCTTCCTGGAGCTAACCCCGAAGACACATTTGCCCTGGTTCAGCTTGGTGCGCGTGGTGCGCAGCTTGTCGAAGACGGCTTGTAAGTTGTCAAGTAGTGACTCCTTGTTTTTTATCTTCACAACGATGTCATCGACATACACCTCCACCAAGTCTCTAATTAGCTCTCCAAATGTTTTTGTACATGGCTCCCACAAATGTTGAAGCAGCATTTTTAAGACTGAATAGCATGGCATTGTAACAGTACAATCCATCTACTGTTATGAAGGCAGTATGCTCTTCATCTTTCATAGACATTTGGATTAGATGATATCCATAATATGCATCTAAGAAACATAGTAGCTCACAACCGGAGGTAGAGTCCACTATTTGATCTATCCTAGGTAGTAGAAATGGATCCTTTGGACATGCCTTATTTAAGGTGGTGTAGTCGATACACATCTGAAGCTTCCCACAGGCCTTGGGTACAACGACTGGGTTTGCCAGCCATTTTGGATGAAAGACTTCCCGGATGAATCCAGCTTTGAGCAACTTCTTGATTTCCTGTCGGATGAAGTTTTGTCACTCGATGGATTACTTCAGGGGCTTCTAGTGTACAGGCCGTGCGTCTGGGTAAATCTTTAGATTGTGATCCATCACCTACCTAGGGATCCGAGGCATCTGTGATGGTTGCCAGGCAAACATGTTGATATTAGTGCGGAGGAAAGTGATGAGCAAGAGTTCCTATTTGTTGTTCAGACCCCTCGATATACGGGTAGTCACTACAGGAATCCCGACGATTTGTGACGGCCAAGGCCATCGCAAATAAACCATATGCTGTCGCAAGTTATTGCTGCGGGCCGATGGGCCCCGCAACATTATTTGCGACGGCCGGGCTGTCGCAATTAAAGCTTCTTTGCGACGGCCAGGCCGTCGCAATTAAGTGCTTCTATTTGCGACGGCCGGTCCGTCGCAAATAAGTTCAGTGGGCAGGTCCCACATGTCCTCCTCCGGGACCCACTCTGCTATTTGCGACGGCCGGGCCGTCGCAATTAAAGCTTATTTGCGACGGCCAGGCCGTCGCAAATAGCAGTGGCTTATTTGCGACGGCTTTGTACCTTATTTGCGACGGTACTGCATAAAAAGCCGTCGCAAATATGGTTTTTTATTTTTTTTTAAAATATAAGACCCTAACTGGCTCGATGGCCAGATTCACAGAACAGATTCACATAACACATCACATCACAACAGTTTCAAAACACATCGTACAAACATCGCATCAACATCAACAAACTAAACATTGGGCTCACTCGCCGGTTTGACCTCTGTATCCACCTCCGTAGCCACCTCCGGAGCCACCTCCGAAGTCGAAGTCCTCGTCGCACCTCATTCCAGGCGGCGGTAGCGATGGCGACGGCGTTTGTGCAGCCGTCGCGGATCCCTGCAATTAATGAAACTTAGAGTTAGAATATAAATGCATCAACATCTCTCTCCCTCCCTTCCTCTCCCTCTATCTTCATCTAAATCCCCCTCTCTTCTTCTCTTTTCATTTCTCTCTTTATCTCTCACTCTATCTTTCTTTCTCACTCTATCTCTCTATTGCTATCCTTTTCCCTCTATCTTCCTCCCTCTATCTCCATCTACATCTCCCTCCCTCTATCTTCCCCTCTCTCTATCTCCATCTACATCTTACTCTCTCTTCATTCCCATCCTACTCTATCTATATTTCACTCTTTCTTCTGTCTCCCTTTCTTCTATCTCTATCTTTCTTCTATCTCAATCATTTTCTTCTATCTAACTATCTCTCTCTTTCATCTATCTCGATCTTATTACACTGGAGAAGAAGGATTACATAGAAACTTACCTGACCTGCTGAAGAAGGATCGCCTGGAAGGACCGGTGGTAGTACCGGTAGCTGGATTCCCAGACCTTGCGCCCGAGCGATGGCCTGTCATTGCAAACATTAAATGCTACCTATTAGTAAGTAATTTACGCTGAATTAATGAGAATTTTAGTTTTTATTTTGTTACCTCCATTGCTTCCCGCATCTGCGCCAACGCTGCTGCCTGGGTTTGGATCGTGGCCTCCATCGCGATCCTTTGGCGTTCCGCCTCCGTCCTTTCCTCCTCATGTCGCCTTTCGTTTTCTTCTACAGTTTCTCGAAGGGACTGCATCTCAATGTCCCTCTGCGATACGCGGCGACCTCCCGTGCCCGAAGCCTGTGTGGAGCTGCCTCTGCAGGTCTCCCCGCCCTCGAGTCGACAACTCCGTCGAATATGGCGAGCCTATAAAAAAGAGAGTCAGTAATATGAAATTGAAATATCTTGAATACTTTGAATTGAAAACGATAAAATGACTTGTAAACTCACCTTCTGTATGCTTTTCCACCACCGGTTGCATACGCGGCTTGAGGGTCGATCGGTTGACGTTCCCAATCGATATCCTCGCCGTGTATCTTCCTAGCCTCCTCCCCGTACTTAGCCTGCAAAACAATAAAACCGTGTAAGTTGAACAATCTATATAGTTATATTTAATATGAATGATTTCTAAACTTACCAACCGCTCGGCTGCAACCTGACTGCACCCCGTCGGCTGAGAAGGGTCCCTGTGACCTCTCTTCCAGACCTCAGCAGGGGTGGGCGGCACCCCCATCTCGCGCTCCTGTCAATACGTGTTAGTACGAACAATATATTATTAATATATAAACATAAGTTACACACACTTACCATGCGTTTAGCTAAACGCAAGTGGTTATCTTGCCCGTGCCTGCTCCTTCCCCTCCACCCCTCTGCAGTCTCGAGCCTTCTCAGACTTAGCTTTAAACACGTCGCTAGCCCAGTAGCGACAAAGGGCCCGAAATGCATCGGTCCGACCCTGCAACCAGCTCACGTGGCCCTGCACATAGTTGGAAGTCGTTAAAAGTACCATCGAGGAATTATCAGAAAAAAAATACTTACTACACTCCACGTACCTGCGCGTACTCCTCCTCCGTCAGGTGCCCCTCGCTCTCTTGCCGGAAGTGTAACACGTGCTGCTGGTTTGCCTTCAAGTGCTCATTAATAATTTGAACACGGGCGTTCGACAAAGCTTGTCGAAGCGCCTTGGCAGCGTTGAAGTGAAACACTTGCCTCGCATCCTCAAACATGCGACGGTCGTTCGGGTCCTCTAAAGTATATCTTGCCTGCGATAAAGAATATATTGAAGAGATGTTCACTAAAAGAGTTAAGAGTTGTAACTTAGAAACTTTTTTAACATACTTACCATAAAATCAGCCCATACGGCCTCCTGAAGGTTGCCGTGCTCCTGGTGATGGACGCGTGCGTAGTCCTCCCACGAAAGAGCAGGTACCCCGTCGATGACCCCGGGATAGTGCAAACGCACTATGGACTCGAGGACACCGTTCACCGGTCTGTGGTGTCTCTCACCGGTGAAAGACAAGTCGTCCCAAGCCCTGTAAGATATTTATTCATTCATTCATTACTTAAGTAATCAAAAGAAACTAAAATTGAAAACTATAATTTTTATTAACTGTCTTCGACTGGACGAATCACGATCCTCTGTAAAGGGACCGCGGGAGGACTGACAAAGTGAGTCCTCCTCGTCCTCTGCATCTACTGGGGTGCCACGTCAGGTGACCCAGACGGTTCCTCACCAGCCGAGTCAAAGGCCTCAGGAACAAACTCATCGCTAGACGGGGGCTGGCTGGCCGAGGGCTGCCTCGCCTAGGGCTGGCTCACCGAAGGCGCCGCAGCCTCTGAGTCAGCCGGTGAGGATTACAACATTCAAATGATTCATAAGTAAGTTTAATGTGAATTTGAATTCAAAGAATTTGTCAAAAACGAGTGACATTTACCTGTGACGAAGCTCTAGAGCTGGTCTGAATGTGCCCTAGCAGCTGAGAGCGTCTGCTGCCAGTCGACGAGGCACCAACGAAAGCGTCCTCAGGTCTAGAGGGGTAGAACCCCCTCGTCGGCGGCACCTTCTTACCCTTCTTTGACGCCATCCTATTGTAATTAGATAATTAGTAAATATGCAAATAAAATATATAAAATTCATGTTACTATCTTTAAGAAAACATTACTTGTAGTCACTTTCAAAATTCATCAACATCATTGTCATGTGTCTGTGCCCTACTCCTTAAACCAGCCCAACGATCTTCCATCGTGGCCTGTTCTAATTTTCGTTTTCGTGTATCATCTGCCTCTACATCTTCAACTTCTTCAACATCTCCAACTAATTGATCAAGTCCTGTACCAAGCTTGACGATAAAAGTGTCTGGCAACTCTTCTTCTTGGTACACTTCTTCAATGTCTTCGCTATCATGGTAACCATCATCCCCAGGAGTATATAGCCGCTCACGATGATTCACCTTATATACCACCCACCAAGCACTGAGCTTCATGCATGGATAAGGTAGATAATACACTTGTTCAACTTGATGCGCAAGAACAAATGTATCGTAACCTCGTAGTCGGTCCTTATGTTTCACTTCCACCATTCCAAATTGGTTTTCTCGAGTTCCATGAGTATGATCAAACCAATCACAGTCAAAGAAGACAACTCGAAGGGTCTTATTTCCGGTAAAAGTAAATTCAAGGATGTTGTTAATGATACCATAATAATCGGTTAAATTCCCTTGAGTGTCCATTGCTCTCGTCACAACACCTGAATTTGATGTTGCCGCGAGAGGACGATGAGCTTCAAAATGAGTTGTACGGAATCGGAAGCCATTTACGTCATATCGACCATAGCTTCTAACATTCACCAATCCATAAGATAGCTGCCGCAAATCTTCATGGACATTGTGAGTCCGACACTGTTATAAAAGACGAGAGAATATTACATAATACTTCTTTAATAATAGTAATTTATAATACATAGAAGACGAGAGAATATTACATATTCTTGAAACCAAGATAGAAAACTCTGCCCCCCATTTATTCCTTCCTTTCGCATCGCTTCTACCACATTTATCACCATCGTCATTAACAACTTCGACATACCACGATTTACCACATTTCAAGCACATCTTCTCATTGGCGTGCTCTTTCCAGAATAGCATGCAGTTGTCTGGGCACACATCAATTTTCTCATACTTCATACCGAGACCAGATATCTTGATCTTTGACTGATACATATCTGGTGGCACTTTGTGAGGTTGTGGAAGGATATCGTAGATCAATTTCATGTGATCATTGTGGCAGTTGATGGAAAAAAGTACTTGGACTTAATTGCCATAAATCTGGTCAAGAAAGCAAGTACGGTCACAGCCGTGTGTTCATGTAACGGCTCTTGTGATTTCTTTAGCTCCTCGAAGAACTTCTCTGCATCATTTGTAAGAGGATCCTCCGCTTCAAGAGCTTCTAGCATCTCATCCATCCTATCAACCTCTGTTATATCATCATCCTCATCCACTTCAGCTATGACTCGAGAATTAGTCCCGCCGTGAAAGGTCCACACTTCATAATGTGGAGTGAAACCGTTTCGACATAAGTGAAACGAAAGCTCCAATCTTCTCAAAAACTTAGTGTTCCGGCATTTTGCACATGGGCACCGCACCATATCTTCCGTTGACAACGAAAATGCTCGATCCAAAAATTGATCTAACTTGATAAACCACTCATCGGAGTGACCACCAGTTCTGCTCTTCCAGCCAGTATACATCCAACTGCGGTCTTCACCCATGTTTGACTCTGCAGTTTAACGCGAAAGAAATTGTCGTTAATGTATTGTTGTGTTATGTCACGGCCCTACAACCTAGGCAGATAGATCCTAAACCCACCCAAGAGTGACCGAGCGGAGCGTGCTCATGACGAGACGCGTGATCCGGATTCGAACGAAATTTCGGCAGCATAACCCCGCTGTTCTCTACTGCACGCCCGAAAATGGTGCAGCAGAGAACAACAGGGTTACGCCACCGAAATCTCATCCAAATCCGGACCCGCGTCTCGTCACAAGCCACGCCCCCTCGGTCACTCCGAGGCTGTCCAAAAATGGGACAATTCCGAACCTGCACGTCTCACATGCCAATAGCATGTGAGAGGTGCCGATCCGAAACGGGTAATACATTGCTATAGGTTACGTTGCTCATTTTCATTTTCAGGTCATTTAAGAGAGAGGAAAGAACTAGAGAAAGAGTGAGAGGAAAGTTGGTCTCAGATGACAATTCCATATCCATTTCCACCGTCCACGCAATCGCAGGTCATTGACGTCCTTACCAACCCGTTCGCTTCCATGTCGCCTTGAATACTATGGTCTACACGGCACGATCACACTTATTGCGTGTCGTGCCCTTCCGGTTGGTCCGAGCCGGCCCAAAACCCCTTTATTTACATATATTAAGTAGTCACTCAAAAACATTATATGAATGCACTAAAGTCCAAACATACACTAAACATAATAGAAAAAATTATTAATTCTAAACACTCATGCAATCAAAAGAACAAGAGAAAAAAATTATTAATTCTAGTAACCTACATAATAAACATATTTACCAAAGCATGACAAAAAATTATCTAAACCTAAAAAAACATAATCATGTAGCAACATTTAGATCACGTGAAGAGCACCCTGAACAAGAAAATGAAATCAGTGATGAATAAGGTTAGAATCTTATCGTGTGAATTTCTTTTTGTTCCTGGTATAATTCGTATCATGTTACTTCAAGTTATGCCAAACAGTTTTTAAGCTGTATGCTATTCTCTACCACTGCAGGTTCTAGGGAAGGGAAAAACAATGAAGAAAAGAACCACACAAAGTCCAATTGTGGGTGCTGCTCTAAAATTTCATAAGGATGATGAAGCGGATGACGACGTGAACCCTACAGCTGATGGAGCAGTAGCTGCATAATAATTTAAATGTTGCTACCTCATTTCCCTAACTTCGTTAGTAATTCTCAATGCTGTGTTGGGTCAGCAAATAAGTGGAGTTTACTATTATAGTCATGTGGCACATTTCATTTGTACTAAGCCATCCTTTGTGCTATATATGGGTCCATCATTCACTACTAAAAAAGCAAATACGCAGGGGATTCTAGATCACAAACAACTAGATCAAGCACCGAAGTGAACCGAAGAGAAGACAGGGGGCACTTACCTCGGAGGCGTCGGGGGCTGGGGGCGGCGGGGGCGCAGCGGGGATGCGGAGGTCCGGGGCCGGCGAGGCCGGCGGCGTCGACGCCAGTGGCACGGCGGGCCGGGGCGACGGGGGCACAGCGGGCCGGGGCGGCGGGGGCACGGCGAGCCGAGGCTGGGGGCACGGCGAGCCGAGGCCGGGGGCGGCGATGCCGGGGCGGCGACGGCGGGGCGGCGGCGGGGCGACGACGGCGGGGCGGCGGCGGGGCGAGACGGCGCGACAACTGCAGGTAAGTTGAGTGGACGAGAATGAACTGTCGGGTCGGGATAAAGGCCCTTATTTGCGATGGCCCTCTAAATTGCGACAGCCCGACCATATAGCCGTCGCAATTAATGTTACTTGCGACGACCTTTTTAGCAGCCGTCGCAAATAAACATTTATTTGCGACGGGTGACTTATTTGGGACGGTACTAGGGTTGGCCGTCGCAAATAAGTAGTTATTTGCGACGGCCCTGTGGTTGACCGTCGCAAATAACTGCTTATTTGCAACGGCCGTGTTATTTGCGACGGCCAGAGGCGGGCCGTCGCAATTTAATCTATTTGCGATGGCTGGCCGTCGCAAATAAATATAGCTGTCGCAAATGACCGCTTTTCCTGTAGTGAGTCCGAGCAACATTGGAACCAATTTGGATGACTTTGACGGGAACGTCAGCTTCGCCGCTTGGTTGCACACGAGGTGAGGAGGTAGAGCCTTTGTGACGAATGCTTGGAGGATTCGGAGCTGGCTCCTTACCAGATGCTTCCTCTTGCGCTGTGGTAAGTGCAGTAACTCCTGCGGTATGATCTTCGCGGATCCGGAGAACACCTGTAGGTGTTGGCATATTCAACACCAAGTAGCCATAATGGGCAGCAACCATAAACTTGTATAAAGCTGGCCTACCCAAAATGGCATTGAAAGGCAGACTGATCTGCGCGACATCGAAGACTAGTTTCTCGATCCTGTAGTTCTCTCGGGTTCCGAAGGTCATTGGGAGTGTGATGGAACCGAGAGGAGTAATGGTTACCGGACCTACTCTGGAGAAAGGTCGAGATTGGCGAAGGTCCGAAGGCCGAAGCAAACGCTTAACGTAAGGTTCGAAGCTCATGAGGTTTAGGTCGGAACCTTCGTCCACCATTACATGGTGGATTTGAATATTGTTAATGGTGGGTGACACCATCAACAGGAGTTGACAAGTCTGAATCATGTTTTGGGGGCAGTCTGAAGCATCAAAAATGATGGGTGTGTCCATCCACTTCCGATGTGGTCCTGCCTTAGTAGTGGGAGCTGCCACGACCATGTCTTGCAGCATTGTCTTGAGGATGCAGCGAGAAATGATGTCCCAAGAACCACCATAGATGGTGTTCAAGGTCTTCCGACGTTTGTTGTCAGAGACATCGGAGTCGTCGTCGACAGTGTTGTAAACGGCTTTCAAGACCTTTTTGGGGTCCTGGAAACCTAGCTCCTCTTCGACAGGAGCTTTGTCGACCTTTTGTTTTCCTTCCCTTTGACGGAAAGGAGCTTCTTCCCGGCGCTTCTTATAGCACTCGACAAGGTTCTGAACCTCCCGACATTCTTCCAAGCTATGTCGGTTCATCTTGTGAATCCGACACCATGCTTTGGAACTGTTGCCGTCTTCTGATGAAGGTCGAGGTCGCTTCTTGGGGCGCGGCCACCGGCTTCCATGAGCTTCAGCAGCAGCAGTTGTAGCACCGGCCGACAACTTCTTTTTACCGTTGGGCTTCTTTTTCTTCTTGCCACTACTGGAGGTAACGACATCAGTTTTGGAGGACTTCTGGTTGGCCTCCGGAGCTGGCTTGGAGTGCATTTCACGGCCCTTCGCAACTCTAGCACATTTGTCAGCTAGACTAAAGAGTTCTGTGACGCTGGTAACTTCTTTAATGGCCAGGTTTTCCAACATCTTCTTATCTCGAACACCCTATCTGAATGCAACAATAACAGAAGAGCTCGAGATTGAAGGAATGGTATTTCGTACCTGAGAGAATCGCTGAATGAAGGATCGTAGCGATTCCCCTATGTTTGCTTTACGACAAACAGGTCCAATTCAGTGCCAGGCTGGGTGTAGGAGCTCCCCAAGCTCGCAGTGGATTGTTGGCACAGCTCTGCCCAACTATTAATGGAGTCAGGTGGAAAACTCATGAACCAGGACCTTGCAGTCCCAATTAAAGCCACAGGAAAGTAATTGGCCATTACAGCCTCATCACCGCCCGCTGCTAGTATGGCGGTGGAGTAGATTTGAAGGAATTCGGCGGGGTTGACAGTCCCGTCGAATTTTTCCGATAGGTGAGGCTGGAACTTCTGTGGCCATCTGACCATGCATAAGTGAATGGCCAATGAAGAACAGCCTCCTCCTACTCCTTGAGGAGCAGGGTTGTCTCGAGACTCTCGTCTCTCACCAGCATGATCGATGTGAACACGACCATCCTGCTGCCGGTAGCGGTGATCCAGTTCCAACCGTAGGACATGAGTTGGAATCCTGGTGATAGTGTGGGTGCGTCGTGCCCCAGAGGGCAACGATGTCACCTGCTGGGATGCAGCACATCTCCTCTACTGCGAAACTTGTGGACCAAGTCGGCCTGACAAGGTCCGTCATTGAGATGGTGCTCGCCCCGAAGGGGGAGGACCTTGATTGCTGATGCTTGCAGCCGCAGATGTGACCAGATGGTCAACATCAGCCCTCCACTGCTCCATAGCACACTAGGGTGCACCTGGAGGTTGTGGGCGTTGTAGAAAAGCTCTTGCAGCAATGAGTGCGTGCTCGGGGTTGTTTTTTGTCGATGCAGTGATCAACGCAGATGCTCCATCTTGATGACCAGCTTTGTTTGCTGGAACAGATGGTGGCTGTGGTGCCACAGCGCCCGCTGGAACGATGGCACCTGCTGGTTGTTGGACATTGGAGGGATTGCCTCCGGCAGGTTGTCCAGCATGGTTGCCATTGGATGATCCAGCAGCTGAATTCACCATCTTGTGATCTCGAGATTTGCTCCCCCTACTGGCGTGCCAAATGTCGAAGTGTTTGCTACCACACTTCCCCCGTACCCGCCAAGAAGCAGCCCGCGGAGGTTCTTTTGTGGTTGGGGCACACAAAGATCAAGATCAAGATGATGACACCAGAGATTTACGTGGTTCGGGCCGCTTGAGCATAACACCCTACTCCACGGGGTTTGTGTTGCTGTATTGCAAGCTGGTTAGCTGGGATTAGGTTCAATCAGATGTCCTAAGTTCGTGTGATACAACCCTTTTATAGTTCTAAGGGTTGACCGTTACAAAGCTTGCCTGGCCCGACATGTGGCCCTGGCATAATTAATGACGTAATATGCTATCTAAAGAGTATTAAGCGTATTTAGTTGTGTGATAACGTGCCTTAATGGCTGCGTTACCCCTATTAACATTGCACTAATCGTGCGTCATTAATACGACATTAATGACATGTTATTAGGCCTTGTAACTGCCGCTTTAACCATCTTTGAATGTTTGTAATGGACGTGATCTGCTTGTATTTCCGTTGGCGATGAAGGTCTGGAGGCTCCACACGTGGCAGGTCCGGAGCTTTCCCTTGCGAGAGAGTAGGTCCGGGGTTGCTGTATACGTGTCGGTACCAGAGCTCCTCTCTGTCGGAGGCTAGGTCCGGGGTTGTTGTACACGTGTAGTCGCCGGAGCTTCCCTTGGTTGGGATTTTAGTACCGGTCTTCTTTTACACGTGTTAACCCGGGAGCCAGCCATGTGAGGGGAGCAGATCCGGTGCAGCGTGACATGTGGGACCCTAAAGGGCCTTTGACTCTGGCGGGTGGAACTTTCTTGCACTTTTTGCGGTATCGCGGGGTACCCGGTACGCAGGGTACCGACAGATACCTTGGTCGTGAAAGACAGTCAATGAGTAGCGTTACTTTCATGACTCGACCACAACTAAGGAATTCATAACAGAATGATTGACAAGGAATGTGGGAATTATACCACGTTACCTTGACCTTTCGAAAGCTTGTTCATGTACTACTGAACTTGATTGTATCTTCGACTAGGTCTTATAGGTACCAGTTGACTCGAGGACTAACTTCAACTAGAGACAACAACTAACTACTGTCTCTAGTCATGCTTCACTTAACCTTTGCTTCGATCTGGTAGGAGGAACTGATATCCTTCTTGACTACTATAGTGGAGTTGAAGTCACACTCTTCTTAGAGTAACTCAATCTGGTGGTGGAGGTTGAATTCCTCATGAAGTTATAATCTCAATTGATCGTCTTCTTGTTGACACTATTCATTGTAACCAAGGTTGATGGTTGAACACCACAATTACTTGTCTGCCCGCCTTCCCCCTTAAAGTTTCGAACCAGGATGTCGAAGGGTACTTCAAATAATCCTAATGAGAAGACGAGATGCAACTCTAGTAATTGCGACCTGCGGTCAACATCACAAGATGTGATGTGGCAAGTCACATAAATAAGACACGACCATGACCATCAAAAGAAATTGGGTTTGATCGAGTCAAGCACCCGATTTCCATCAGTAAATGGTTGAGTCACAACATCTGGTGGTTTCAAAGTTTCTCAAAATGAAGTCGAAGACCATTTACCTAACCAAAATGATATGTACACACTGATTTAGTTTCGGATGCAACCATACCAGCCTGTACGCAACTTCAGTTTTGGTTCACCAGATGTCGAAATCAGATCTTGAGGTGAATAACAAAGATTAATTATACTTCAAGACCTTTGCAAAAAGTATTGGTTTGCCTCTAGATCATCTCTGGTTTGCATGTTATGCTATTTTAAAAAGTTAGCCGATTTTTCTGCACTTTCAGCAGATCCTGCTTAAAAGTAGCAGTTTTGATCTAAAGTTTTCAGGACGTTCTGTTTGAAATCTGGAAATATTATTATGTACAAAGTTGTAGCCAATGTAATAATCTTCCAATAATGTATTTATTTGTATGCATATCAGTCCTGGTTCAAAAGATATGATTTTTTGAATTTTGCTATAAATTCAGCATTCAGAAGAAATGAGGGTTTAGTTCAGACTGACCACCTTGCATTCAAACTCGATTTGGGATAGCGAGATGACCGATTCAGGTCTGGAGCTAATTACAAAAATTTTAACTGACTCACTATCCTTTCCAACGGTTACTCGTGTGACCCTATTGGATGTAAGGTCTGCGAGTTGTGCTTCAAATTCAGAAATACACAAATTGCTGTCCAGTTTGGTTGATTCCGAACAGTTTCTGCGATTTTCCGAATTTCACCCTCATAGAAAAGGATTCTGGTCTTGAGTTGAATAGAAAACTTGTAGAGGACTTCCAAAGATTTCTAAAGAGTATTTACTTAACCAAATAGAACTTTTGGTTGAGGAGATATGGAATTTTAAATTTCGACCAAGTTCCCAGATTTTTAACTGAAATTTGGCAGAGCTTCCTTTGTATGTTGCTGATTCTGTCCACAATTTTCGAATAGAGAACATTGATATTTACAGAAACAATATATTGCAAACTTGTTACACACATCCTCAGCATTCAAGAAATGTAAATTATGAAGTCTTTTGACAATCCTACTAGAAATTACGATCCAAACAGCAATTGAATACATAACTGTCCAGATTCTGGACTATTACAACACTTTAAACAATACTTCGATTTAGACCTGGTTATTGCGAGTTTTAGCCTTAGTGTTGAATAGGAAATTGATAGAGGACTCTTTAAGCTTTTCATATATGTATAGATATGCATAGTTTGCTTTTCTAATTGAAGAATTATGGCTGTTCAAATTCAGAAATTTTTTGGCTGTTTCAGGTATCACTGTACACAGGTACTAACTTCAACTCCAGTTTTTAATTAGTTCTAAACCGAATTTGTGGTAACAATGAATAGAAAAGTTGTAGAATAGCTCTTCCCCCTTACAAAAATGTATAACAATAGACTAGAAGAGCTTTCTACAGATAATTATGGCAAAAATTCAGATGAATATTCATACAGTTTCAGAACAGCAGCTGATTTAGTTAGAGAAGCTTCTCATCACCTTACAACGGTCTATTGGCTTGAAGATCAATAGAAAACTTATGGAATACTTCAACAGGTTTCGAAAAAGTATTAATTTGCCTCTATACCCCTTCAGGTTGAAGAGATAAGGATTTTTAAAGTTGGACACTGCTACCAGATTTAAGAAGTGAATTTGACAAAATTTACTTTATTTGTGGCTGGTTTGATCCTTGATTTTCAAACAGATAAAATCACAACTTGACAGCAAGTTACATTACAAAATTGTTATATAGGTCGCAATGTTTCCGGAAATGTATTCTACCAAGAGTTATGGTTGGAATCGTGACTGTCTACATAACTGTCTGCTAGGTGTTCAGATTTCATAGAGGTTGGAACTTTGAGTTTTTCCTCGAGTTTCATGAAGATTCTGACCTGGAGTTCAATAGAAAAGATGTAGAGGACTCGCAACACTTTCTAACAAGGTATTTTAGACCTTCATTGGTGAAGTCTACAAGGAGTTATGGACAAAATGGTGAAGGGTTCAGATGTGATTCAGATGCAGTCCAGCTTCGACAGGATTTAAAATTCTGAACTTTGGAATAGGATAGCAATGGAGTTTGGTGTCGAGGTACACAGGAAACTTTTATAAGACTCCCTAACGTTTTAGACCGTGTAACATAAACCTCTTTTGGTTTAATAAACCAAGAGATATGACTTTTCAAAGTCAGGTCAAATTCAACTCAAAAACAGAACTCGCCGGCTTCGAAACCCATGAGTTGGAAACAAACTCAAATTTTGAAACTTAGCTCAAAACTCAAGCTCGATAGCTAGAAGTTGCTTTAAAATTAATCATTTGCTTTGGAACTAAATGTAACTTGAAAGAGAACTTGATGACCTTATCATCCATAGCATATCACTATGGATCTTCATGCTTAACCAGAGTCTCAACCCGGCGAAGTCGAGCTAAACTCTCGCAAGAAACAAAGAACTTTGGTTCGCCTCATCTTGAAGAGATACATTTTATATTGTCCATAAGATACCAGCAACTGATACTTGGACTAAATATGAATATGAAGTCATTTCTTTCGTGGGGGATGGTCAAAGTATCAAATGTGATACTGACAGTACTACGTCCTTACCAAATGAAAAGTCTAACCCGGTATATTCAGATACGTCTATAGGTGGTCCTAATATCGATCACTCACAAACATTTGCTACACGGGTCACTATCGTAGTTAGTGTACCTGCAGAAGACAAACAATCCCATTTCACACCTTCACACGACAAGGGCAGCATGGGGAGACACGACAGGCAGTCACAATAATATATAATCAAAAGTAAATGCATACGATTCTGGTGTGAGTCGCCCTTGAGCGAAGTCATGTCTCAAGGTACATGACTGTACTACGTCTGTACAGCAAAGACTCCCGTACGAACCGGCTTATACACGCTTGGGAAAACGTGTTTCACATGTTCCCATAGAACATGAATAGTTCTAGAGAAGCATACAATTGGGTTATCTACCACCCGACGGGGTCTCCCACTGATTATGTGTCACGCTGGGGTACCGCGTGTCATATGTTCTTAGAAACACGAAAAGTTTCGGAGACTCATTTTGACTTTTCGTGCTAAGCCACAGAAATATCACATACCACACCTCGTATGCAGAGCTTACCGAGATTGATCCGTTTTGGGTGGCATACCTTACCTCTTACCTTGAAGATGGAACGTCATTACAGAATATGATAACAAATAAGTTAGTTCACAACCTTTATAACTTATACTAGTAATAATCTTTAATGGGCATATAGCTAATCCTCACTCGACTACTTCGGAGTTTCCGTAAATAGACTCTTTTCAAGCGTGCTATTCCCAATGAAGCTCTGATACCATGTCTTTGGGGACCGGGGTCCCGATGTCCATGGATCTCATGGGTGGTGTCGTGCGATGCGGCACCTAACAGCACACACGATAAGAATGCAAAACAAGCAATGTTTTTATTTCATGATAAGAAGAGTTTACAAAACAGTTTACAACAGGGGTACACACACAGCAAAAAATACATACTCATAATCCCACTTAACTAAGAAGGAGAGAAGACGCTCATGCCCTAGGATGCTTCTCACTAGCAACATGAAGAACATTCAGCAACAGCGTGGTTCACATGAGATTCATCTCGACACCTCGAGGTCTACAACCTGAACAACAAAAATAAATCTAATACCTGCAAAAATCATTAAAGCGCAAACATGAGCATAATGCTCAGCAAGACTGACCCGTGTAATTATCTATGAGACACTACATGCAAGGGGACAGTAATATAGGAAAGATGAATTGCATAAAGGACTCGCCTAATAGTAAATCATTATTTTTCAAGTTTTAAATAGCAAATGACATTCCTTGGGCACGGCACATCATAAACTCCACAATCAAACAAGAAAAGCTTCATCGATGATATGACATGCCCAAAACACATAAGCCGTAGATAGGTTAAGTGTTCAAAAGTTATTAACTTTAATTGTGCTACAGCTAAGCCATACATGGTTGCAACACAATAATATATAATTATCAATAGAACATTTTCAACATGTTCCAACTACTTATATTTACTATGTCACAACTCAGTGAACAAGTGGTACTCATATCCGCGAGGGACGATGATTTGAATCAGTGATACCCAGAATACACGACACGTATGCCCATACTAGAAGTCACATCGGTGAACTCCGAGGACGTCGTACGCAGCCAACTTTCCCAAGTTCCGCCCAAGTTGAATCGATTCAATCGTCTAGGACCATATTCCCACTCACAGTGCACCCTTCCGCTCTGAAGATGTCGTGAGCGAGTTTTCGTCTACTATGTTGCAGCCGAAAGCCTGAGGCGATCGAAAAAGTCTCAACAAAAGATTCCTAAGGTACATCGGTTTTTTGGACCCCATATATCCAGTATGACTCCGGTACGGTTCAAACTTGCTCAGCAGGGCGGCATACAGATCAGTCCTTAATCGACACGGTCAGAGCTATGCAACCAAGACCACGTCTTGTCGCTTCCTACTCATCTCGGACCGATCTCCAGTTCATATTAACAGCCATTCTTTATATTTAATTGACCCGGTGTATATGAGTGTCATCTTTCTATCTCGTGAGTAGATTCCAACTACTCGACTTCTACCGGTTTCCTGACAACATTAGCATGGCAGTTGCTACACGAGTCCGTGATCTATTCTAACCACTCCCTGGGTTATCTGGTCATGCAAATGGATGCCAAACACCTTAAACGTAATGCACAAACATCTAAAGACGTAAGGTGAATGAAAACTGTGAAGACACTGTAAGGGACTTAAATGCAAACCGGGGCTTGCCTGTTTGTGACTCTATAGCAATGTCAGTTGTATGGCTTGGTATTCCTCCGGAGATTCCGCCAAGGGACTTCAAGATGGACACCCTGGCCTTCTCCTCCCAGCGAAGCTTCTCGTCGATCATCTATCATCACGTTCCTATCGACATGATATGCATATAAGTAATTAAGGTAACTTAATAATAGACTCTAAGAGGTGTTGTAAACTTTAAGAACAAGGAGTTTGACTAGGATGGACAGGTATGCCTCCGTTGTGTGGGTAATCAGAGGATGAGTCAAGGTGAACATAGTAGTATCGGTATGCACACAAAGGTACAATGTAAGGCTACATTGCGACTTAGTAGACAACACTAGAAGCTATGGCACTTAAGAGGTATAAGATTGAAGTATGAAGAAGTACCAGACTGAGTGATGTAAGGAGGACTAAGCGATCAAGGTGGAGCATTGAAAGCTAAAGGCATGAGTGAACTGTGCAACAAGAGGTCGTGACTTAGAAGTTGACCAAAGAAGTTGTTTCAACTCATAAAGGAGTAAACCTAGTTAAGTGATAAGTATGGTCGAAGTATTCTAATAAGGATGAATCAAAGTGAAACCCTAGCGACACATGGGAGCAAAGTGAGATCAACATTGCTTGGACTTAAGACATCATCACAAGCACTGCTAACCTAACATGAGTACTAAGACAACGTTCAAAAGACCTTTAGGTAAATCAGTCGCTACGACTATCTTCGCAAGCATCGTCCAAGTTCTAACATGATACTATGCAAGTGTCCTTTGCAAGATTGTCCAGATGATCTTGGTGAACTCCTGGAACTCGAACATAAGGCATTACTATGTCGCTACGACGTGCTTTGCCATCTTGGGAAGATCATCTCATCGATGTTCACCTCGACCCGGACTCATCCATGGTGGTGAGCGGAATCCCGAACACCACCTTATGAGTCACAAGGTTAGTGATGTCGACTCGATCGTCAGCAAGCGACTTGACGAACCTGCCATCGATGAAGTGGCACACCTAGTCAAGCGATTCAGCGAACGGTTAGGAAACATCGTCGACACGATCAAGAAACTCTTATCCAAGGTTCTCCTTGGTATAGTTTTCCTTGTCGGTTGCAACATTCTCACATTACTCAACCACAGGTCATCGGTGATCACCAATATCAATGGTTTGACCTAGAGGCATTTCATCGACCACCTAGGCTACATCTAGGGCTTGATCTACCTCGTATCGACTAAGACCAAACTTGGCTAAATGACCATCGTCTAAGGTGTCGTGCTAGTGTTCTAGCACTACACACATCACTGACATCCCTTGTCTCGAGGTCAGGACATGATGACGGCTCGGAATGTCACAACGACGTCATGTGGTCAACAACGTCGACACGGCTCATGGTGGAGCATCATGAGCACGCACGGACAAGAAAACTTGATACAAACGACAAAGAAGGTCAACTTGGGGATTTCTATAGGAATGATATCAATGCGGAACGTGGACCAGAGGGGCGAAGGACGACAGCAGTGACTGACCTAGCGCGCGGTGACCGTAGCACGATGTTGGGGATGAAACGGGGCATCGCCGGGAGCCATGATGCTGGCAGACAAGGCCCGGGCAACTAGGGGCACAACGTGAGTAGATCAGAGGCAGACGGCGATTGCCGTGGATAGCGAGTCGAGGCAAGGCGCAGGACAGCATGACGCGGGTGACCAGCGTAACTGCAGCCGAGCAAGGGGGAAACAAGGAGCATCAAGCAGCAGGGTCGGCACATGCGCGCTGTGGCGGCATGGAGCAACAGGCGGCCATGGCGTGGCCGATACCTGAACGTGAGTAGGGTGGTAAGGCGCTCGGCTAGGGTGCAGCGTGAGCAGCAGCAGGGGCAACGTGCTGCGTGCGGGCAGAGCAAAGACGCAGGGGGGTGCGGCGGTGGCGTGGGGCACAGGCGAAGCGCGGCCAGCACAGTGGCGGCACGGGCGCGACACGCAGAACCCTAGGCACCGGCAAGCGAGGTCGGTGTGACACTGTGCGTTTCGGCGGACTGAGCATGGGAGGGCCGAGTCGATGGTCGGCATGGGGCGATGCTGCAGGCGGCTGGGGCAGCTGGGACGCGGCCAGGCGGAGGCGAGCCAGCGGGGGCGAGATGCTGTGGTCGAGCGGGGCGCGGCCGGCGGAGCGGCGCGGCGCGTGGGATGCAGCAGGGAGGCGAGCCGGCGCTAGCGTGGGGCGGAACTGCGGCAGCCAGGAGGAGGCGCAACCGGGGGCGAGCGGGCGGTGGAGCACGGCCGGGAGGTGTAGCACGCGGCTGGGAGGGCGTCGGGGTGGTGTGGAGCAGAGCCGGAAGAGGAGGAAGCAAAATGGACTTCCTAGTACTGAGGATGGATATGACAAGTGGGCTCCACAACTTTCTCCCCCCTTATCCCTTCCACTTTTCTTTTAAATGGGAAAGACTATTTAAAATTTGTTTCAACTTTTGCAGATTAGCTAACCAAGGAATTCAGATGTGAACTGAGTTTGAGATATAGGATATTTTAAAAATCAGATTCAATTTGAATACACTTTTAACCCAATTATGTTGCATGTTGCTAATGTATTCTTAATATGCGCCCAACGGTACCAAAGCTTGATTAATATTTCATAAATTGAGGTGGCACTTGGATTTGAATTAAACATCCGAGCTCAAGGTATTAATTTGAATTCATCTACTAAAAGCTTATTAAGGAGTTTTTAATATATATTTCATCAACACACTTAATTAATTATTAACACCCTAGGGTAATGCAATTCTCGTATTTAAATTCCATTGACTTGATCACATTTTATTTTTAAGCAGCTGAGACGTCAACGCATGGCGAGCGAACATGGAGGCTTCGTGCAGAAAAGATTTGGCTTCAAGGCCGACAAAGATCATGCGTTCTTAGGACAAGAGCGACACGTCATGGGTGACGTTGGCTCTCAATAAGCATACGCGGAGGCGGAAATCAAATGTCATTTGATGAAGGCTGATCGATGGGCCACTCGACAAGTGGGTCCCACGCAAAGATATTATCCGCTCATGTCTATATGAATGAGTATGACAAACGCTCTCGAATTACTACACTTCCTTCATGTAGTCGGTAACTTCATGTCGTTGCTTAGGAAGAGGTTAAACTGCAATTGAATTAACACCCAAAACTTTAACATTTCATGTGACATCTTCCAATTACAACTTAAAGTCTTTAACAAGTTCTTATTCTTCTCTGATCATTGGTTGACTAACATTATTCTTGTAAATTTGAACATCGATTCCACTATAACAAAAATTAAGTTCTCATTTTCGTGTTTTTGGTCTTCTCAAATGCGGGCTTTTACATCCGTTTGCATGAATATGTACTTGAGGCTATTGTGGTTCCTGTAAATCTCACACCTGTGACCAAGAATGTAATGTCTCCACATCTTCAAGGCATGCACTATGGCTGCGAGTTCGAGATCATGCGTAGGATAATTCTGCCTAGTTTCTTCAATTTTCTCCATGCATAAGCTACCACTTGACCTTCTTACATGAGGACACATCCATGCCCTTGTCTCGATGCGTTGCAATAGATATATCAAAACTTTTGCTCACATCTAGCAATACCAAGACTTGTGCGGTGGTTAACCTCTTCTTTAGCTCCCTCAAAACTGTCTTGACAAGCATGAGTCCATTGGAATACTTTC
The DNA here is from genome assembly GCA_036927565.1 of Tuctoria greenei. Classification (NCBI taxonomy): domain Eukaryota; kingdom Viridiplantae; phylum Streptophyta; class Magnoliopsida; order Poales; family Poaceae; genus Tuctoria; species Tuctoria greenei. Next base: position 127,234,427 of record JAYESD010000006.1, read on the forward strand.
CCCTTCATTAATAATGTAGGATCGGATAGCACGTGAAAAGCTGCCAAAGGGGATGGGGGTGAATGGTAGCTAAAAAAATCTTACGCAGCGGAAACAATTAAATCCCAACCCCTTCGGCAAAAAAGTGATCTGTTAAAGAAACCGTGTGGGAGACTAATATAAATTTGTTTCACCGTGACAAAAGTGATAAATATCAGATAGAATCAAGTCACGAAGATGAAACAACAAGAATCACTCAAATCCGTTGAGAGAAACTCAAGTTACGATTGAAAGATCGAACAAAGGTCAATCTGTCCTACCCGAGAAAAACAGTTCTGGAACGCAGCAAAGAAACTCGTGTAGATCAGAAACCACAAATCAAATGACCATGAAATTTTTAAATATCATAGATAATCAAGTTCTAAAGACAACTCAAAAAGAATCACGTCAATTGGATCTGTAAAACTCGAGTTATGATAAAACCACCAAAGAAAGGTAGTGCTGCGCAGAAAACTCTACGAGAAAAACCTGTCTGGAACAAGTCAGACGAACAAGGCAAAGAAGTTCCTTTAAACTACATTCTTTATTCAATATAACACAAGAGGAACAACCCCAAAGTCGTCACCCACGAGCTCTGGCCTCCCTTGCTTATATGACCAGCACCTTAGGCCAACCCAATCTCAACTAAGACTCTAATCCTACTCAATTCACGAATCAAAACTTTCCATAACTGCTCAAGACTCTTCTATACGCAGATAGAAGCAATCTCAAGACTTTGAAACACCTTAGTAACCTATCCCTCATTCCTAAAACAACTAAAATTCGTGACCCACACGAAATCCTATCATAACCAACTCAAATCTTTCCATATTTGAGTCAAACACGACTCAACCACAACCTGAGTCCATCACCTAGTCAGTTGGACCTTTCCGACCAATTCTTTATGTCCACATCTCTTCATCACGCCTCGGAACCATGTAGCCACATACATGCACTCCTTGCATACGTGCAAACATCTTCGAACGACGTCCAGGACACCTTCATATGCACTGTTCTTGATTCAAACATGTTGCACAATATCACGATCAACTCAACCACAATTCCTCCTGAACATGGTTGTTGAACCTCATCTTCTCCCTAAGACTAGTTCAATGGATCCCGTCACTAGCCATGTCTTGAACTCAAGCAACACCTTCACATGAATAAAAAACCAATCCGTATGAGCCCAAGTCCGCGACTTGACTCAAATTAGTTCCGGACGCAACACCTTACGTGAGCACCTCACATAAGCATGTTGCAAAGCATTGCAAAAATGATATCATCCATATCAACCAAAACGCATCAAAAAATTAGCAAATGAATACTAAGCAATTTTTCCAACAATGTAAAGCAAGTTCGAGAAAATTCACAGTAAAAGCAGGAACATTGCGATCAAGCTCTGAATCTTGCCAAAGCTAACAAGAGCTTTGAGTCGGAGCTTACCAAAGCTAGTACAACCTAGCGCCGGAGCTTACCAAACTTGTACAAACTAGCGCCGGAGCTAACAGAGACATACCGGAGCTAAAGTCGGACCATGCTAAAAAGATGTTATGGCAGCATTCAAAACTTTTATTGTCAAAGCCAATGTATTCAGCACACATATGTCTCACAATCTCCCCCATATGAATGCATTGGCAACACCATTTAAAACCCGAACATTGGCATGAAAAGTTTTTAGAAAAATTTATCCCCCTTTTTGAAAATCAAATGAGATAGAAATAAATTTCTCCCCCTACATATTGAAAATCAAATGAGATAGAAATAAATTTCTCCCCCTTGCATACTTATCTTTAAAAATTCACCATATTATCTATTATCTCTCCCCCTTTGACAATGTATTCAGCAAGGTTCAAAAGAGAAATTTCGAATGTTATGAGCATATTATAGCGTATACATATAAACAAAGCTCATCCAAGTCATACTATTAAGTAACTTACACTATCAAATCAACGAGATACATAAAGTAGTGTAAGCCATGCTAGAGATCAAATGTAATTTTCAATTTAAGTAAGCCATGATCTCACAAACTTAACTATTTTAAAACCTGAAAGCATGACACTTGTTGCTGCATTTTATTATTTTTCAAAGCACAAATTTTGATCATATGATATCTGCAAGAGATTATATGCGCATCTGCCTTATTCTAACCAACCAAGCCAAGCTTATGTCATTTGACAATCAGAAGCTTAAGGACATGGTTTTAGTCATACACAACTTCTTCCAAGTTCATATCTAAGTGCAATGATAAGCCATCTCAAAAGAAGAAGTGCGATGCATGCATATTCTCTTGATCTTTTCTCATTTTTATTTGTTCATAAAAACTCAACATGTGAGTTGATTACTTGAATAATTCTTTATGATTAAAGCACTTGTGAGCACGCAGCAAGTTCAAAACAGCAAGTAAGTTCGACCATGACCAGATTTAGACTAAGTAATTATTCCAATTACTAGACATGGCAAAAACTACAAAATGTATAACACAAGTAATGTAGTAAGAACTTTCAGCATGAAAAAGGAATCACAAAGTCATATATGTATGAAATACTATGCTCATATTATTTTAAGTTGAGATTCACACATAGACTTCCCATGTTTCAAAACTCCACCTCAATTTATGCCATGAGGATGCATAACCCCTATTTCACTACGAATGAAACAAAAATGAGTGAAATTCAATGGTTTTGTAAAAATGTCAGCCAATTGTTGTTGGGTATCTACATGGTGAGGCACAATGTTTCCTTTTTCAACATTTTCACGGAGAAAGTGAGACCTAATGTCAATGTGCTTAGTTCTAGAATGTTGCAGGGGTTTTTAACAATTCAAATGGCACTAGTGTTATCACAAAATAGTGGAACACTATATAGGTCAACCTCATAGTCCTTAAGTGTTTGAACAATCCAAAGAATTTGTGAGCAAGCACTAACAGTAGCTACATATTCAGATTCAGCTGTGGATTGTGCAACATAGATTTGTTTTCTAGAGGACCAAGCAATGAGTGAATTACCAAGAAAATGACAAGCAACAGAAGTACTTTTCCTATCAATCCTACAACCCCAAAAATCAGCATCCGAAAAAGCTTTCAAAGTAATGGTTGAGGAAGAAGAAAGAAAAATGCTAAATTCTTGAGTTCCATGCAAGTACCTGAGAATCCTTTTGACGGCTTGATGATGTGAAGCACGTGGGAAGGCTTGAAACTGTGCGCAAAGACATACACTGAATTGTATGTCCGGTCTTGATGCTGTGAGGTTCAAAAGTGATCCGATCATGCTTCTATATTCTTTTTGATCCACGGGTTCACCATCTTCATCAAGTTCAAGTGTTTTTGCTGTTCCCCTTGGTGTCTGAAGAGGCTTGATTTTGTCCGTGTTGAAGGGCCTTAGGAGGTCTTTTTTATACTTCATTTGATGCACAAAGGTACTCTCCTTGGTTTGCTTGATTTGCCACCCCAAAAAGAACGTGAGTTCTCCCATCATACTCATATCAAATTCTGAACTCATCAAAGCTGAAAACATGGACACAAGATCATGAGAAGCACAACCAAAGATAATGTTATCCACATACACTTGAATGAATAATGAGTCATTGCCATGCTTAAGCACAAAAAGTGTTTTATCAACCTTGCCCATGGTAAACCCCTTTTCAAGTAAGAATGTTTTTAACCTATCATACCATGCTCTAGGGGCTTGTTTGAGATTGTACAAGGCTTTGGACAGTTTGTAAACATGATTAGGAAAATCTGAATTTTAAAAACCCGGTGGTTGTTTGACATAAACCTCCTCATCTATGTAGCCATTAAGAAAAGCACTTTTTAAAATCCATTTGATAAAGCTTAAAACCTTTAGATGCAGCAAAAGCTAACAAAATTCTTATGGCTTCTAATTTAGCAACGGGAGCAAAAGTTTCATCAAAATCTAGAAACCTTCAACTTGAGTGAAACCATGAGCAACCAACCTAGCCTTATTCCTAACCACAACCCCATCCTCACTTTGTTTATTTTTAAACACCCATTTAGCTCCAATTAAAGTGTGACCTTGAGGTGGAGGTACTAGTTTCCAAACATTATTTCTTTCAAAATTTTCTAACTCTTCTTGCATGGCAATAATCCAAGATTCATTAGTGAGTGTGTGTGATATATCTTTGGGTTCAAAAGAAGCAACAAAAGCAGAATGAGAATGAGAATTTGGATTGCAAGATCTGGACCGTGTGACTCGTTCGTGCAAGCTTCCAATAATTTGTTGTGGAGGATGAATTTTGAGAACCCAGAGGGGAGTGAACACTTCACAAGCTTCTTCTTCTTCATGTTCATCACAAATCAATTAACTTGTGACTTGAGGAGGATCTGGACCAGCAATGGTGGTCGTCGATGCAGGCCGTGAATCAAAATTAGGAGCTGGAACAATGTCATTAGATGCTGAATTTTTAGGCAGCAGCACCACTTCTTCCTCATCTTTAACAAAAATGCTCTCCCCCTACGGATATGGATTCGGACCTGCAATGTTTGAGCTAGTACCTGTGCTAGCTTCATCAAAAGACACCTCACAAGTCTCTACAATTTTGTTAGTGTCAAGTAAAAGCACCCCGTAGCCTCTAGTATGAGGTGGATAACCAAGAAACATGTCATCAATGGATCTAGGTTCAAATTTATCAAGATTACCATGTTTCTTAACATTTGCAACTGCAGACCTGAAAGAGTGTAACACTAGGCCTATGTCCAAATCGGAGCTCATATGGTGTTTTACCTAGCTTAGTGCACAAGAAAACACAATTTGAGACATAACAGACGGTTGCAATCGCATCAGCCCAAATTTTCCTAGGAGTTTGATATTCATCAAGCATAGTCTTAGCCATCTCAACTAAGGTTCTGTTCTTTCTTTCTACAACAGCGTTTTGTTGAGGTACATATGGTGATGAAAGTTGATGATCTATTCTATTTTCAGTACAAAAGTGATTAAAAGATTGATTTTTAAATTCAGTTCTGTTATCACTTCTAATTGCTTTTAAAGATCCTGGGTGATCAATTGATAATCTAAGAAATAAAGTTCTAAAGTCACTAAAAGCTTCATTCTTAGATGCCATAAAGTAAACCCAAGAGTATCTAGAATAATCATCAACAATCACAAGAACATACCATTTACCTCTGAAGGATTGAACACTTGAAGGTCCTACAGTGTCAAGGTGCAAAAGTTGACCCGGTTCAGTTGTCATGATCATTGTGAGAGGAGTATGTGAATCTGCAACCATCTTAGCATGTCGACAAGAAAAGCACACATTTTCTTTGTCCCCTTTAAGCTTAGACAGCCCACGTACGCGATCAAGAGCACTAACACGTGTTAGATGATCAAAGCGTACGTGACCAAGTCCTTTGAATCATTGGCAACTAGACAGCTATGCCTAGAGGAAGAAATATAAAAATCAGCTTTAAAAACTCTTCCAAACCGAGACATGTTAAAAATAAGCTCACTATTTGAATTTACAACTTTGTAGCAATTTTTAGTGAAAATAATTTCCAGATTTTCATCTAGCAGTTGTGAACAGAAAGCAAGATGTATTTCAAATTTTTAACAAGTGCCACATCCTTCAAAGTGTAGTGATTATTTATTCTAACCGAACCCTAAGCAATTGAGAAACAGAAAGCAAGTTGTATTTAAAATTTTTAACAAGTGCCACATCTTTTAAAGTGTAGTGATTATTTACTCTAACCGATCCTTTAGCAATAATAGGAGTTGAAGAATTATCGGCAAAAGTAACATTCTCTACACGTGACACAAAAGTGAGGGAGGAGAACCATTCTTTGTTACCGGTCATATGGCGTGAGCAACCTGAATCCACAATCCAAATAATCTCCTTCCTCAAGCGTGTAACCTACATAGAAGCACAAGTTGATGACTCAATACTGGGGTTAGTCAAAAGACATTTAGGAATCCAGTACTGAGTCACACGACGTCCAGCAGGAATAACACGCGAAAGCTGAGACAAAACAACAGGTTTATGAGCCAAAGTTTGAGGATTTTTTTACCCAACTACTGACTTATCAGATGTTACATGTGTAGAACAAAAATAGTAGTTTTGGGAGCAAACTTTGCATGTTTTCGACTCATAACAGCAGATTGCGTGTTCCTATCATTCGGTTTAGCAAGTGCAGCAAATTTTGCATGAAAGTTATGAGATCTAGCAATCTTTCTTTCCTTTTTAAGGTGTTTAGCTAGTCTATAACAAAAATCTATGACATGACCATCTCTAGCACAGTAGGTACAATGAAATTTAACTTTGTGTCCATGTCTAGATGGGTAAGCAACATTTTTATTTGAAACCGAATGAGACAACACTCCTGCAGATTTGAAAACCACATCTTTTTGTTTAGGAACTGTTTGAATCAACCCACTTCCTAATGTTTTAACAATTTTAGGTGGATGTGCCTTATCATGATCATGAGAATCAAAACCTAAACCAGTTTTATCATTGCAAGATTTGGAAGAATTCAGCAGCAAGCTTAGGTTCTTATTCCCATTACAAAACCGATCTAATATCCTATGCGTGTTATCAAGTTTAACGGACAAATCAAGACAATTTTCACATAAAGTTTTTCCTTTTAATTTGCAATTGGAACAAAATTTAACTTCATGAGAATGTAAAGCATTGTTCAATATAGAAATTTTATTCATAGCATCTTGTAGTTTCTTATCAAGAACATCACAAGTAGAACAATGCAAATCAATTGTAGAACAGCTAGCATCTTTCAAGTTTTTATCGTTAAGTGCAGCAAGCTCTTTGTTCTTTTCAATTTCTAACTCAAGTTTATCAAGTGTGGAGGTGTGCGTACTTCTTAATGAGGACAATTGTTCATATATTAATTCACATGAGGAACAAGAATCATCACTAGGAATCAAAGATTTCAAATGATTAATTTCAGATTCTAGTGACTCAATTTTAACAGCATTGTCCCTAAGCTTTTTGTCCTTTTTCTTAACTATAACAGTGGCACGAGAAATAGCATCACACATTTCTTTGCAAGTAGGACATACCTCTTCATTGTCGTTGTTGTGTTCTGCATCCTCTATACTTGATCTTGATTTCCCCGTCATGAAGCACAAGTTTGCCAAATCATCTTCATGTTCGTGACTTCCAATATTCACATCGTTTGAGCCAAGTTCTTGAAGTGCGGAGATAAAACTGCTCACCAATTGACTTCTTGTAAAACCCTTCTTGTTCTTCTTATCGTTTGCCGAGGAGTGCTTCATCCTTGTTTGCTTTTCATCCCTGGAAGTAGGACCTAAAAGGTTAGGGCAATCTGAACAAAAATGTCCCGTCTTACCACATTTGAAACATTGTTGAGGTCCAGAGCTTCCCCTCCTTCTAGTTCTAACATTTTGCAATGCTTTTGAGAACCTAGTAGAGAGAAGCTCCTCCTTTAGAAATTCCTCAATCTGTTCAACGGTTACAGAGGACAACAAAGCAAGTGTACCACAAGATGAAGATTGACCGGAGCTAGGCATGTCACATTGAGAAACGAAAGCAATAGACTTGTTGGGGTTCTTACATGATATTATGTCAATTTCATGAGTTTTTAACTTGGAATATAGAACATCTAAAGCAAGTGTACTCATGACAGTAGATTCACGAATAGATGTAACCTTCATCTCCCAAATTGACATGTCTAATGCACTTAGTAATTGCCTAGAATTTTTAGCATCTGAAAAATTAACATTGACACTACACAAGTTGCTGAGAATTTTATGAAAGCGAGCAAAGAGATCATCAACGGACTCACCGGGTTGCATCTCAAAACGCATGTATTCTTTCTTGAACATGTCTTGCCTCACCTCCTTTCTCTCAGATTTGTAGCTGTAACTTGATCGTTTTACGACACTTCGTAAGGCTTGTATACCTTCTCCCATATTGCGAAGCCTTGTGCCTGGATGGAAGCTTCCATACGTGCCTTCCAAACATGAAAATCAATACCACTAAACACACAAGGTTTGGCAGAGTATTTCTCCATGATGATTAGTCAAAAACACATGCAAATCACAAAGATTAGAGCACCGTGGATTTGATGCAAATTGTAGGATCAAATAGCACGTGAAAAGCTACTAGAGGAGGGGTTGAATGGTAGATTAAAAAATCTTACGCAGTGGAAACAATTAAATCCCAACCCCTTCGGCAGAAAATCAATCTATTGAAGAAATCGTGTGTAAGAGTAATCTATACGTGTTTCACCATAAAAAAAGTGATAAATATCAGAGATAATCAAGTCACGAAGATGACACAACAAGAATCACTCAAATCCGTCGAGAGAAACTCAAGTTACGATTGAAAGATCGAATAAAGGTCAATCTGTCCTACCCAAGAAAAACAGTTCTGAAACGCTGCAAAGAAACTCGTGTAGATCAGAAACCAAAAATCACATGACCGTGAAATTTTTACAGATGACAGATAATCAAGTTCTCAAGACAACCCAAAAAGAATCATGTCAATTGGATCTGTAAAACTCAAGTTATGATAAAACCACCGAAGAAAGATAGTGCTGTGAAGAAAACTCGACGAGAAAAACTTGTCTGGAACAAGTCGGACGAACAAGGCACAAAAGATCCTTTAAACTACGATCTTTATTAAATATAACACAAGAGGGACAACCCCAAAGTCGTCACCCACGAGCTCTGGCCTCCCTTTCTTATATAACCAGCACTTAGGCCAACCCAATCTCAACTAGGACTCTAATCCTACTGAATTCACGAATCGAAACTTTCCATAACTGCTCAAGACTCTTCTATACGCAAATATAAGCAATCTTAAGACTTCCAAACACCTTAGGAAAATATCCCACATTCCTAAAACAACTCAAATTCGTGACCCACACAAAATCCTATCATAACCAACTCAAATCTTTTCATATTTGAGTCAAACATGACACAACCACAGCCTGAGTCCATAACCTAGTCTATTGGACCTTTCCGACCAATTCTTTACGTCCACATCTCTTCATCAATCCTCGGAAGCATGTAGCCACGTCCATGCACTCCTTGCATACGTGCAAACATCTTCCAACGACATCCACAATACCTTCATATGAATTGTTCTTGATTCAAACATGCTGCGCAACCTCCCGATCAACTCAACCACAATTCCTCCCAAACTTGGTTGTTGAACCTCATCTTCTCCCTAAGATTAGTTCAATGGATCTCGTCACCATCCATGTCTTGAACTCAAGACAAACTTGCACATGAATAAACAACCAATTCATACGAGCCCAAGTCCACGACTTTACTCAAATTAGTTCCAAACACAACACCTTACGTGAGCATCTCACATAAGCATGTTGCAAAGCATAGCAAAAATGATATCATCCATATCAACCAAAACGCATCAAAATCTTAGCAAATTAATACTAAGCAATCTTTCCAACAATGTAAAGCAAGTTCAAGACAATTCACAGTAAAAGCAAGAACATTGCGATCAAGCTTTGAATCTTGCCGAAGCTAACCAGAGCTTGAGATGGAGCTTACCAAAGCTAGTGCAACCTAGCGCCGGAGCTTACCAAAGCTAGTACAACCTAGCGCCAGAGCTAACAAAGACATACCAGAGCTAAAGTCGGACCTTGCTAAAAAGATGTCATGGCAGCATTCAAAACTTTTATTGTCAAATCCATTGTATTCAGCACACATAGGTCTCACAAATAATTCTGTCATGGGCTTGGAGATTTTGGAGAAATTTTTGATGAACCGACGGTAATATCCTTCCATTCTAAAAAGGCTCCTAATTTCCTTCATGTTTTGCGGCGGTTCCCACTTTAGCACATCTCTCACTTTTCCTAGGTTAACCGATACTCCTCCTCCGGAGATGATATGTCCAAAAAATGACACTTCCCTTAACCAAAATAAGCACTTGCTAAATTTGGAATATAATTTGTGTTCCCTTAATTTCTACAATATGAGCCTCAAATGCTCTTGATGTTCCTCCTCACTTCTCGAGTAGATCATAATGTCATCAATGAACACCACGCCGAACTTATCCAAGTACTCCGTAAAGACCTTACTCATGAGGGATATAACATATGCAGGTGCATTTGTCAATCCAATGGACATGACGGTGTACTCATAGGATTCAAACCGTGTTGGAAAAGCCATTTTGGGTGTGTCTGACGAATTAATCCTAATCTGAAAATATCCCTACCTTAAATCGATCTTGGAGAAAACACAGGCTCCCTTCATTTGATCAAACAAATCCTCTATACGGGGCAAGATATACTTGTTCTTGATCGTCACCTTATTAAGAGCTCAGTAATCCACACACATCCTTTGGGATCCATCCTTCTTATCCATGAAAAGCACTGGTGCTCCCCATGGTGAAGAGCTTGGTTGAATAAAATCCTTCTCTAGCTGCTCTTTAATTTGCTTCTTGTGCTCCGCTAACTCCATATGAGGCATCCTATACGGCCTCTTAGCTATAGGTGCAGTTCCAGGTATTAATTCAATAACGAACTCTATATCACGATCAGGCGGTATACCCAGCAACACATCTAGGAACACATTTGGGTACTCACGAACAATCTTGATGCTCTCCAATGTCACACCTGCCACATAACTTAGCATTGCTTTATCCGTTGTGGGTTGGGCTGTCTCAATTTCAATACGGGTGCCATGCTCACTTGTCAATTGCATAATCCTCTCGGCACATTGATTCACTCCATTGTACTTGCTCAGCCAATCCATACCAAGTATTATGCCTATCCATTGGGAATCCAGGACGATGAGATTCGCAGGAAAGTCCACCCCCCTTATTTTGATGCTTACTCTCGGACACACTATATTTGTCCTCATCTCTCCTCCAGGTGATTTTACCAACATAGTGTGTTTCAAATGAGCTATAGGCAGATTATGCTTGGCAACATACTTCGATGAGATGAATGAATCAGATGCTCCAGAATCAAATAAAATGGTCACGGGGTTGGAGCTGGCAAGGAACATACCAATCACGATGTCATTCGCTTGCTGGGTCTCCTCAGTAGAGAGGTGATTCACATTGCCACGAGTGATATTTTGCTGTCCACGATTGCCTTGTGGCGCTCCTCCATTTGGCCGTGGGTTCTACCTTGGTGTATTGTTCACAGTTCCATAGCTCCTCTTGGGGCACTGACTTGCAAAGTGTCCAACCTCTTCACAAACATAGCACGTCTTGCTGCCCGAAGCACCAAGGAAACTCGGGTGCTGCTGATTTTGAGAGTTAGCCACCATATTAGGGCGTGGTGCATACGACATAGGTTGGTGAGCCACTTGCATAACAAGGCGCTTCTGCTGGTTTGGGCATGGAGGATAAGCAACTCGATAAGAAGGAGCAGAGGGGTTGTAATATGGCGCACTTGGTGGCGCAAGGCGAGGACGGACATTACTTTGTTGCGCCTGCCCTTGGTATGGTATATTCCTTTTGTTATCTTTCTCCATCTTACGAACCTTGTCAACCAAAATAGCCTTGTCCACAAGCTTCTGGAAATTTGCATAGTCGCAATTGAACAATTGGACTTGAATCTCATTATTTAGGCATCTCATAATCAAATACTGCTTGTGGCTGTCGCAATTAACATCCTCTGCAGCATACCATGAGAGTTGAGTGAATTTATTGAGATACTCACTCACACTCGACCTTCCTTGCCTTAGGTTCTCAAATTCTTGCCTCTTCAAGATCATAACACCTTCAGGAACAAAGTGAGAGCGGAATTTCTCCTTGAATTCAGCCCAATTAATCCTCTCCTGATTTTCATAGGCATTGCAAAGTCAGTCCCACCAATTTACAGCTGCTCCAACTAGTTGATGGGAAGCAAAGAGAACCTTCTACATGTCACTACACTGGACAATAGCAAGCTTCTTCTCCACATATTTCAGCCAACCATCAGCTTTCATAGGGTCACTGCCTTGAGAAAAAGTGCATGGCCTAGTCGTCATAAATTCTACCAGTCTGTTATGAGGTGTTGGGGGTGGTGGTGGAGGCATATGAGGCTAACTCTGGTTATTTTGTTGCAGCTATCCCAAAGTCGGCATCACGGTCTGCTTAAGCTGATTTTGCATAGCCAACAACTGCTCAAAGTTGGTAGCCTCAGGTCCAAGTCCATTTTTTGTTCTGAGGTGCCCCATTGTTCCCCTCCTCCTCATTGGCATTCCTTTGGTTGCGAGCCCTCGGCATCTGAAGAAAGAGCAAGAGATACAAGAATTTAGAAACATCCCCAACTATATGCATCAAGGAGAATGAAACTAAGCAACTACCTATATAAGCCTATATGGATGTGGCAAGTTCTAAAGCATCTCACGATCCTCTAATAAGCACACAAGCACACGAGCAATCATTACATAGCAATCAGCACACCAACGAGCAATCATTAAAGCATCTCACGATCCTCTAAGTGCTCCTATGTGCTCTAAAGTGTCCATTCTATCTAGGTTGCATCCTACGGTAAACCTGGCTCTGATACCAATTTGTGACACCTGGTTCCGAAAATGAATCAAGTGCGATGCATATGTGTGCCAAGTATGTTCAACACACATACAAGAGTACTTCACAAATGATATACATAAAATTACCACAACACAACTAGTAAATAAGTACTTTTATTACAATATTGAAATAATCCCTAAATTACAAACTCTAATGATCATTATTAATAATAAAATCTGCAGCGGAAATAATCTAAATTAAGCATAGCTAAGCATATGGGATATAGTGCAGCTCCAACATATCAACAGGCAAGCCAACGATATCATGCAACCTAGAACTCAGCATTATCCTCAGGGTACTCCTAAACATCACCTGAAACTATTGGTGCGGGAATTAAAAGGGTGAGCACATGTCGTACTCAGCAAGTGTGGGTAAATAATGGCATGTAGCTTAAACAAGGAATGCTAATAAATTATGGCAATTTGGTGAAAAGTACATTTAAAACATATGGAAATCATCCTACGATGTCTATGTGAATTAATCCCATCATTGTTGACGACTGTTATATACCAATTTCACCCGTCAATATAACTCAATTATGTGAAGGAAATATTATTTATTGCACAAATCACCTTTCTATTTAACCTATTTCCACTTGTCTTTGGAGAAAGTAGTGCATGCAGGCATTCTATGCAAAATTGAAGTGAAACAAGGGGATGGATCCTATAAAATATCATTCCAGCCAATCAAGCGATGTCATGTGGCACCACATGGATCAAATGGCCCACAAACAGACGTATTCGAGGCCATCCAATGGTGTAGCACCCATATAAGTCAATGGGACCCACCTGGAAGTCACCCCATGGAAGCACACAATAAATGGTCAACTTTTCTGTTCGGCCGACTAGGGGGTTTGGCTGAACCCTTCCTGGGGCAAAACTTGGTCAGTTTCCACGTGTCGACTCCCTGTGGTGCCCTTGTCATGATGAAGACTGATTCACGCGCTTTTGGGGGTGGAAATCGGCCCTTCTCCAAGCTATAAATAGGACCCCTCATCCCTCTCTTCAACACACAACACTTGATCATCATTCTATTCTATACACTAGTTCTCTTAGTCCTTAGTGGAGTTAGGCTATAGAGAGGAGAGCCTCTAGTGCCAAGTCCGAGTTGGGAAAGGTATGTGTCATTTATATTTTCTTATATTTGTGACTTTATGCATAATAAAGATAATATCTTTAGTCTTCTTTTATTCATATACGTGGATATATCGTTTCTTGTTTGATTGTGGATTCCATGTATGTGGTAGGAGTAGTCTTTATGATTATGCCATATCACTCTTAATATATCATCATAAAAACTACCAACCCCCCACTATAGTCTAATTAGTTATGATATGATCATGTTAATATGAATAACTTATGCTATGTCTCCACATTGGTTCAACGATGTTAGGTTAGTCATTGCCTTAAGATGTCATGATTCTTAAGGTATTTACATAATATGCAAGCATGCTGCTAGGGTAGTTAAGTAATGTTGGATGTCTCATAGACCCACGGATTGAAGAGGTAGGCAGTAGGTGGTGACAACCCTATCTGTCATTTGTAATCCTCCATGTTCTGCTATGCCACAGGCTCTTGGCGGGAGTCGTCCTAGTATTTCTAGAGGTAAACCCGTGTCCGATATGTTGAACAACTTAGCATAAGTATTCAACATTGACATGCTCATTAGTATCTAACCTAGGCTATGTATATGTATATTAGAAGCATTGTAGGAGCAACTCCTCAACTCTTAGTCTAATCTCCATTAGGGCCCATTTACCCTTAGGATAGGTTGCTTAGGTGTGTGTCACAAGACCCCTATTATGAACTTACCCTTTGTCTTGATAATCGATTAGTATCCCATAGCTTGATCATAAGAATAGTGTTCACTTTACCCCATTGCCTTCCTTTGGGATAAATACGATAGACATGGGAATACTCTTGGGTGAAATGCTACACGACAACTTTCGTGTGCTTCCGGACCTCATCTCCTTTGGGAGATGAGCTGTGACGTAAGGAGTTTCAACAAGCATTACTGGCACTGTTGCCGAGGAAGGAAAAGGGAGTGGAGGATAGCTATCACTTGTGATTAAGCTATAGGTGTTCATAGTTATCTGATAGGATTACCCTTGTTTGTTTTCTCCTTTTTTGGTGAAAACAGGGTAGTGGATGCTAACCCATTTCATGGGATGGCCAACGAGGTCGCTAGTGTTCTACTACAAGATGATTGAAAGCATACCTCAACAAATGTCCGATAGGCAGCACCATTGCCTTTCGAAGAAGAATTTCATCTTCGAGTAGGATCCAAAGACATCCATTCCCAATATTGGGGGAGGCTCCAAGAGTTCTTCTTGGTTTGTCTCCACCATAGGGTGGATAGTTGGCTCCTCATCCATCATTCATGTCATGGATTGGTCCATCAATCCATGACAACCTTTGTGTTGGGGCTGAAGGAGTCCTATTTCCTTCATCATGGATGAGAATATGGTCTCTACTCAAGGTGTGGATTGAAGAGTGCTCTAGTTCCCTCAGCTTGGCATGCACACCACTTCACATGGTGAACATGCTGGCTATGGAACTATACCTCCCATTGAAGTATCATGAAGGTCAAGCCAATGGAGAAGTGTTTGGAATTATACAAGCCATGGATATTCACATGATTTGTGAAAATCCATGTCAACATGGTCCACTTGGGGAATCATTTCCCTAAGACCCATGAGGATTCTTCCCTTCAAACACAACTCCAATGGCTATGACCAACAAGGAGGTCAAGGATGGGATCAATGTCACCCTTGTAATCAAGGAGGCTATAGGGATTTCAAGGATTTAAGTTCAACTAGCCTACCTTGGAGTATTTTTTCCATGGCCAAGGAAGAAATCAAGAAAACATTTACATGAAGCTCTTGGCCAAGGACAAGAAACTTAAATAGGATTCAAGATCCAAGATGTCCCATAATCACTTATTGGGATTCCTACCGTTCGACCAAGCCCATGCAACCTAGGGCAAGTGACATTGTGGATGAAGCGTTTCTTGTTTTATTGTGGAGTCCACGTGTCATCGTGACCAAGGAAACCTTTGATCTATGATCAAGTATGGGTTAACTCCAAAGAATCTCAGGAATGTGGAAGTGACACCCCTAAAGAAGGACAAGCCTCACCATGCTCACAAAAGAGTATCTTCATGAGGGAAAAGCCATCATTACATCAACAAGTCTTCATCAAGATGACAGAGAGGCTAGGGTCACCATGTGGCCCACATGTCCAACTAACATGCCAAAGGAGATTTGGCATGTCAATCAAGAGAAGTTGTCCACATCTTCAACTCCGGGAGTCCAACAAATCACTGCACTAAACAGGAAGGAGGTATGCCCCACTCATCGGACTTCAAAAATTCGGCGAGTCCTTGCCAATACGTTAATTGGTAGTTATATCAAATTTGTTTTCCTGGTTGCATATTTGAATTTCCCACCAATCTTTGCATTTTCATTTAGCATGTTTGAATTTTCACCATTGCATGTTGGAATGTAAAATTTCCAACCATCATAAAACAAAAATTTTGAATTAGGAAATGATTTTTTTTTGGATATGAACCTTGGGCGTAACCACTTGAATTCATCTTCCTAATTCAAACCAAAAAAATACTTCCCCTAATATTCATTTGATTTGCAAGATGTTTCAAGTTGGGAAAAATAATTTGACAAATGGTACAACATGGTTTTGAGCTAACGTAACCTGTTTTCTAGTGGTTTTGTTTGTTCTTGATTATTAGTCCAGCCAGGATGAAATTGGCAAAGAGGTTGGAAGGCCTCATCAAGTGCATACCCCTACATCAATCTCATTTTAAGTTCATGGTGGAGGAATGCTCAAGATGGTGGCCCAATGGAAGAGCAAGATGAAACTCATTCAACTCCAACCTCAACTTGGCAGGAGACATTTAACATGAAGGCTACACCAAAACCCATGGTTGTGAGTTTCTCACATAACGACCTTCAACCAAGACTAGTCTTCAATTGAGGTACAAGTTCAAATTTTTCATTGTTTGAAATGCATTAGGATTGAATGATTTTTGCTTACGTTGGTAAGGAATGTTTACACCTTCTCATCATTCAATTCTTATGCATCCTCACGAGAGTAAGTGTTGACATTACTATTTTTGATTCTTCAAAAAGGAATGTCACCTTACTTGGGAATAAATTTAAACATGTACCTAGAATTTAATAAGCATTGCTAAAATTGACTTAGACATTTTCTGCCTTTGTAATGCTTATGGAATGACTTAATGGTTGAATTGGTTTGTAGCAACCTAGGAATAGTGATGTCCATAATTTGGATTTGAAACTCATTCATGCATGGATCACTAAATTTCAAATTCCTAGGCAAGAAAATTAAAAATGTTCATGAGGATAAAATTGAGAATCTTTTTTGCCATGACCTAAATGATAAACATTAGCTCTTGTGTAAAAAGCTATGATGGTAAGAAAATTTACAAAATGAAGGGATCCATATAGTGTATTTATATCATTTGCATTTCTATGTGTAGGAGCTTTAGAAAAATGTGCAAATTGATTTATCCATAAAGCCCCACTCCTAGCAATGATTCATACATTGTTCATGAAGAAACTTGAAGTTGGACCAATGCATTTTTTGGTATTGTTCTTCCCTGTCAGTACAAATGGAGAATTCGGTTACCTAACCCGAAAAGTCATCTGTACAAGTATCGGGAGCTAACCATCCTTCTCTATCATAGAGAGGAAGTTTGCAGGAGTGAAATAACTATGCAGGCATTCAAACATCCGATTGTTGGAAACCCTAACATGATACCATTTTAATATCTATTGGCCAAGGAGTAAATTAGGATGGTTACTACCTATAGGAAATTAAGCCCGAAGGTCAATCATAACTATACGAGACCGGAGATTTGACATGGAAACCTTCCCTGAGCAACCAATGGGCTGCTACGAATATGTGAGAACGTTATGCTCTCAACTATTCTAAGTACTCATTCAAGCTCAAGGGAATTTCCACCATCACTGAGTGTAAGTTATTCCTTTGTGGATAAAAGATATGATGTACCTCAACCAAGGAATGACAAGATCACATCCAATGTATGTTGGGTGCATGTTGTTCCTATGTGGCCAGAAGGTATTTTATACCTTAGCCATGGAACTACGGATCACACTCAACCCATGTTGAGTGCACGTCATCCCTTTGTGGTTATAGGTATGTTGTACCTTAGTCAAGTAATAAGAGATCATACTCAACACATGTTGGGTACATGTCACTCCTATGTGGCTAAAGGGTATCATTACCTTAAGCCAATGAGTGATGGATCACACCCAATGCATGAGAGGTACAAGTTATTTCTTTATGGCAAGAAGGTATGATACACCTCAGCTAAAGAATAACGGAACACACTCAACCAAGTTGAGTGCACGTAATTCCTTTGTAGCCAAGAGATATCATTACCTTAGCCAAGGAATAACAAGGTACAACCAACCTATGGAAACCTTGAGGTGTGGATACGCAACATCGACAACACTCTCCTTGACCAAACTCGTGGAATCCATGGAAGGCAACCTAACATTGACACTCAACCCCTCCAATGTCAAAGCCATGCTGCAACATGGTTAGGCCAACCTCATGGCCTACATCCGTCGTTAGGGTTTCAGCCCCTATCGCGGACCATGAACAAGAACAAGCTTGGGGGAGGACCCTCAATTGACGTAACTTGTATCACACCCCTTGCATATTTATTTTCCATTCACCCATCATCCACCTCGCATATAAAAAACTTAAAAATAAGTAGAGTAGGTTTGCTTTCAAAATAAAATAAAAGATGTGCAGTAAGAACTTGAATTCACGTACATGAAATGATGAATAGTTGCTCTGTTTTAATTTTCCTAAGTCCATAGTTTACAACTTACTAGTCTCCAACATATTGCTCTCATTGGCTAGAATAGCTTTTGCCTTGATTTAGAAATTATGGGTAGCAAATGATTTATCCAATTCTAAGTTGTTGTGAGATATGATATAGTGGTAGAGCTGCTAATCCTAGTATAAAAGTGAAACTTAGATTCCAAAGAAATTCTAAAAAGATTTAGCATACTGTCCTTTGATTGGAAATACCTACCAAAACCATATGATACATTACATTGATAGACCTTATGCGTATGCTATTTGTCTTCACATTGAGCTTTGTCAAACTAGTATAGACCTATGTGATATTTCATTCATTACTTTTTAAATTCAAGACTTCAGTTGCACATGCTATACTTCTACACTAGAAGTAAGCAAAATCACATCATACCACCATTCCACAATAAAAAGTGAAACTCCATGTCATTCATGCTTAGTACTCTCTCCAAAATTTATTGCATAAAAAGGAAGTAGAAGACATGGCTACAAGAAAAAGAAAAAGAAAAAGAAAAGGAAAATTCATGCTTACATCATAAGCATGAGAAAAAAAGAAAAAAAAAAGTAGCCATGTTTCATCCCTGCAAAAATAAGAGAGACCAGTCAAAAAGGAGTCATATCAAATATGCACATCCACTTCCACTCCATCACACATGCACAAGTCTTGAATCAAATTGTTTTGAATTGATTTCTCCTAAGGCTTACTCTTTTGACTTAGCAATATTATGTGTTGCAAATATGCATACTATATTCCCTACCAAGCTCCAAATACACGCCTTATGTATAGGTAGGATGAATTTAGGCAAAATGCCTTGGTGAGGATATATTTCCACTGCACACAAAGGAGAGACTTGAGAAAATCGAATTGAGATACTTAAATCTAAATTGAAATCTCTAGAATTTGAGTGGAACTTAATTTCTAGGGTATGTGTGCTCCATTTGTTGTTCTATATTTCAACCACCCATGAGTACGAGATGGCATAAGCCCCATAATGACTTACGATGGGTGAAGTACCGTGCCAATTTTTGCAATACTAGGTAGAGTATTTTCTTGTGCACATGGTATTTTTGAAAAGTAGAACATCGTATCAATTCCTGATCATAAACCTAAAGTCTTGACTTTGCTCAAGACAAGCAAATGATAAGCT
This sequence comes from Tuctoria greenei, assembly GCA_036927565.1. Taxonomy (NCBI): domain Eukaryota; kingdom Viridiplantae; phylum Streptophyta; class Magnoliopsida; order Poales; family Poaceae; genus Tuctoria; species Tuctoria greenei. The sequence goes on from JAYESD010000006.1 coordinate 127,253,964, forward strand.
TGGAGGAGTTTGTTGACGGCTGTTATATACCAATTGTAAGGATCGAATGCCCAAGAGGGGGGGTGAATTGGGCTTCTTTAAAAATCTAAGCGATAAAACTTAATTCCTAAAAACCCAATTCCCTATGCAAACTATCTATGCATTCAAGTAAATAGGAACTTTGAGGAATGTAAAATGCATAAACGTAAAGTAAAGGAGGAGGAGGATGCAAACTCCAGAGGAGACACGAGGATTTATCCCATGGTTCGGCAAGATCATCAAGATCTTCCTACATCCACGTTGTGGCACCCACCAAAGGGTTTTGCCACACCCAAGTCACCGAGACGAGGGATCTTCACTATTTCTCTCCGTTTGCCGACCTCAGCAAGGTGGAGCTCAAGCCTTGTACAACTTAGACCCTCCAGGCTTCCACAAACGCCTTGGCAAGCTCCGGAAGTCTCCTCACTGTTACAAACACCAAGGGCACTCCCTTGAGGATCTCTCACTATCCTAGAGAGTCCACTCACCCAGAATGGAGGCACACAAGCTCTCTCTCTAGCTAGTTCTAGCCTAACTCTTGGTTTATAGGTGATCGAAATGATGTGAAGGTGATTGCTCTTGGTCTGGAATGCTTGTGGATGTGTTGATAGTGTCTGGTGATCAAGACTTAATGAAATGACAGGATTAGGGGGTATTTATAGCCAGCCTCCCCGAAATAGCCGTTGGAAAAGTAGGCTGACAGAACTTTACTGTGAACACTTGATGATCCGATGTCTCCCCTTTAGTTATCATCGGTCAAGTTACTTTAGCTGACGTCATTGTGTCAGATATGACCGTTGTTAGACCGATGTTGATCCTGTCTTCTCATCGGATGATCCGGTGGCTCTTCCTCCAGAATTTTCTCAAACTTGATGCTTACTGGAGTAATCGACCGATGTGTGCTTCTCTGTACATCGGATGATCTGGTGCTACACTTGGTCCAATGATATTGCAAACTGTACTGATGGACCGATGTTGCTGAGCCATTCACATCGGATGATCCGATGAGTATTTGTTCTGAGGTCTTCTTCTTCAGTTGAACCAACTCGACCGATGTGTTGTTCTGAGGTATCATTGGTTGATCCGGTGAGTTGATTTTGTTTGCTTTGAGTTGTTTCTAAGTGATTCTTTTGTGTCTTGCTCGATTGACCTCTTTGACATTTATTGCAAAGGCATTTCTGATGATCTTTAAGCATTGAATGTTGTCAATTTAAAGTTGAATGACTTTGACATAAGAGCTTTCACTTCTTGTCTTCATATTATTGATTTGATCTCATACATTGATTGTTAGGGGTCTCCAGTGACATATTGATTTCATTTTATTGAGTGATTATGGGGACCTTGCATTCACAAATTCATTAGTAAAATCTAATGGTTGTCATTAATCACCGAAACCATACCTCATAGTGGCCTAGATGCTTTCAATCTCCCCCTTTTTGGTGATTGATGACAACACAACAATTTAAAGCGCAATAGTATTGAATTTGATAGAATGAAACCTAAAGGAATGAAACTTAAAAGATATGCAATGAATACAAGATATCACACTTATTATTTGAAAGCTCAAAATCAATCAATAACTAAAGTGTGAATAAGTGAGTAACACCAAATAAGCTCAATCGATTAATTAACATAAGAGTACTCAATGAACACCAAATGAGTAGCAAAAGCATCGAATTACACAAGATAATTAGATAAACTCCAAATTACAAAAGATAACTCATAAGAAAGACTCCCCCTGAGACTATGACACTCCCCCTGAGACTAAGCAGACCTCCCCCTGACTCCTCTAACTCTTATCCCCCTTTGGAATCAAGACACCAAAAAGGGATCCGAGTGCCTAAGGATCCTGAGTACTAGGCGCGATGACGAACTGGTCACCGTCGTTTTCGTCGAAGCTGCTGGCTGGAGTAGCGGTGGAAGAAGCTGCTGGAGCCGTAGGAGCCACCGTCGGTGCCTGCTGTGTAGGAGCTGCTGGAACAGGGGCACTGATGACGGAGGCCGGCGTCTGCTTAAACAGTGTCGTGGCCGGCAGTGGGGAGTGAATCAGAGCACCAGGAGCCAGAAGTGGAGACATGCTGATGGAGGGAATCGGCGTAGATGGCACTGGAGCGGCAGCTGGAGCCAGGACTGGTGGTGGTGGAGCGACTCCTGGCAGCTGCGACGGGAGGGCAATCCCGGTCTGGGTGTAGAGGTTGGTGATCAACCCCAGGATGCCCATCATCGCCTGCTGCGTCTGCTGCTGCTGGTCGATGGTTCGCTGATGCATCTGGTCTATGAGTCCTGTCAGCCGGTCAGTGTCCTCACGCCTCTCACGGGCGATCTGACGCTGCATCTCCTGCTGCTACTGCTGGAGCTCAAGGAGGTGGGCAGCCTGCTCCGCTCGGGCCTGCTCAGCTGCCAGCCTGTCCAGACGCTGCTGCCCAACCATCTGCTGGAGGAGCGAAGTCAGCTCTGACGGCTAAGTGACATGTTCCTTAGTGACAGGAGGTGGAGTAGGTGGTGGCACTGTAGAGCCTCCAGCCTCCGCGTCGTGCTGCCTGGGTGAGGGAGGAGGTGGAAAGTACTCCTCGACACTATCGTCAGTGTCGCTCTCAGACCATATGTGCTGCAGGTCCTCACCCTGTGCCTCTGCCTCAGCTAGCCTGTCATCCTCCTTCCCCAAGTCCGACCAGTCCTCCTCAGAAAGACGAGCCCTGACCTAACGCTCGACTGGACGGCCAAGGCGGCGGTCTCGAGGAGCTGGGGCACGGTAGTGACCGAACCGTGTCACACTCTCGTCAGTGAGACGGTCATGCACGGCGGACTCCTCAGGGACCATCATAGAGAGCAGATAGCTGATCCGTTGTCCATACACGAGCTGCCTCATCATGCCCACTCCGTTAGTAATCACATCCTCCACCTCGCATATGAGGACGTCCACTATGTTGAACTCCATCCCGTTCATGATGTAGAACAGGAGAGTCTGCTGTAAGCTGGTGAACCCCTCCAAGTAGCCTGACCTCGGCAAGAGCATGCGGTGCAAGGCAAGGTGCGCTGTGCGCGCAGCTAAAGTCAGCAATGCTGGTACCCTCGGCTGGTCAGGAGAGAAAGTAGGACCAAACAAAGAACGGATCTCCTCCAGAGCTGGTGCCACTCCTCCAGTGAGCGGCCTCCTCGGCGGGTCTGCCTGACCATATACTCTCTCATGCACGCAAGTGTCGTGCAGGTCCACGCCTAGAAGCTGTGCTAGTGTCTGCCTCGTCAAGTGGTAGTGCTGTCCCAAGAACATGAAATCAATCGATCTTCTGCCCTCAGAGACGTAGAGGGTAGCATAGAACACACGTACCCAGTCCTCCACATAAGAACTCCTCTCATAGGACACTAGATGCACCAGACCTCTGTACCTCTCAAAATAAGGTCGAATCTCTGTCTCGGCAGCCAGAGCGAGCTGATCCCAGTCCAGAAAGTTGTGCTGGAACAACTTGTGGCCTCGGCGTCTGTATGTCTCGTAGAGAGACGGTTGCGTCACAGTCCAGAAACGATTGTCTACAAGTGCTTCCGTGGGCTGCGGGTACCACTCCTCAAGCAGCACACTCCACCTGAGTCTACGAAGCTGCTTGGCCTTCATCTTCCGGTAGTCAGTCAACCGGACTCCTTCAGCAACATGGACAGTGTTGTCCATCTCGTAGATAGCTCGCTGGGCCTCCCTGTCCTCACGATGATCGGCAGCCATCGATCTCGGGCGTGGTGCTACCGCGGGATGACCCCCATGGGTCCGGGCTGAGCACCGGCGGACGAGAGGCTCTTCCGTCTCTTCTTCGGCCTCGGAGTCATCGATCACAGGAGGCTGCCTCGAACGAGCCTCGCGGATCCTCAGTGATCCCCCTCGGCCACACTCACGCTCCTCGGCAGCGCGAGCGGCCATCAATGCCTTCTTCTCCTCCTTCGACAATTTTTGCTTCTTCGCGGCGGGCTCCGCGATGGCCTTGCCCTTGTTTTTCTTGTCGCGAGCCATTGCGATGCGCGAGAGTGAGGTTGACGAAGTTATGCGCACGGAATGACGATAGACGCGGCCGGAAACCCTAACGGTGGTGAGATGCGACCGTTTGGGGGAAGGCACCACGACGACGATGTGCACGAGAGGAGGCGGCGCTTGGGTGCTGTGGTGATGAGGGAGAGCGGCGACGGCGCTTGGGTGGAGCGGCAGCGTCGGCGGGGTGGAGCGGCGGCGTTGGCTGGGTGGAACGGCGGCGCTAGATGGTGGAGCGGCGGCGGCGGTGGTGCGGCGACCGGAGGGCGGCGGCGGCGTCCGGCAGCGGTGGTGGCGCTTGGTGAGAAAGTTGGCGGCGGTGGCAAACGAGATCGGGGAGAGAGAGAAAAGAGATGAACAGCCGGTTTAAATAGTGGGTCCCAAACCCTAGCCGACTTTTTAACATCGGATGGACCGATGTTGAATGATAGATGCACCGGTCGAATGCCATAGTAAGGTTTTTCAGAAAAGTGCTGTTGACACCGGATGGACCGACGTTGAAGGATGGGAGCATCGGTCGAATGGTACAGTAAGGGTGTTCAAAAATGGAATGTTGACACCGGATGGTCCGACATTGGAGGAAGTAGCATCGGTGTAATTTGGCACAGCTCCAGACTTGTGAACACCGGATGGAACGATGTTTCTCAGGATGAACTCGTCGGTCGATTAGTCACACTTGACTGAACTGATTTTTGGGGATTGAACACCTATCGATCCGATGAGAGATTGACCTAGGAATCGGAAAATCCGATGAGAGCAGAACAAAAACATCCCATATATGTCCTTTGACCAAACAAACAGGCAAAGAGAAACACATGTCTTTGGACTTTTTGGGCAACCCCTTACCACTCAAAAATGCTAATATGCCAATAACTTGGCTAATCCTTAAAGCAAATAGAACACCGAAGGAAGAAAATGGGAAGGAAATTATCCAAATTAAATGTAAGGCCCATGCTTTGTGAGCTAGAGTATGAAGACTTCTATCTCTTTGGAGCATGTTCCTCTAGGCATTAACGCACCTAACATTTCGTTCTTTCCACCTTTTATGAGTTGAGATATTGCATTTCAAACAAGTCTCTTTCTCATGAGGTGGGTTCCCCTTTGTGACAATCTACAGTATGCAATGCCAAACATGTTATAATGCAAGAAATTTTAAGTCTATATGGCAGGCATCATGCAAGGCATAAAATAAATCTATCTTGCCAAGTTTGAACCTTTCAAAGGATTCTTCAGGGAGAACCACTCTCCAAACCTTGGGAAAACCCAAAAGAACCTCCATCCCAAGCTAACCGTTGCTCACCCCTATCCTTTGAGAGTTAGGCAAGACCTATATGAAGTGTATTCGTACATGACTTTCGTTGCATCTAGAACATTTAACTCACTTCTTAGCCTAGAAAAAGTTTTCTCATCTAGGGGTTTAGTGAAGATATCCGCCAATTGTTCTTCGGTCCTAACACCTCGCAATAAGATGTCTCCCTTAGCTTCATGGTCCCTCAAGAAATGATGGCGAATATCGATGTGCTTAGTGCAGGAGTGTTGAACGGGGTTTTTAGCCATCTTAACCGCACTTTCATTGTCACAAAGGAGAGGCACACAACCAAGTTTAATACCAAAGTCCAAAAGGGTTTGTTTCATATAAAGAATTTGGGCACAACATGCACCGGCCGCAATATATTCCGCTTCCGCCGTGGACAAGGCGACGGAGTTTTTCTTCTTGCTAGACCAAGATACTAGGGAACGCCCAAGAAAGTGGCACCCACCGGAGGTACTCTTGCGATCTACGCGGCATCCGGCAAAGTCCGAATCCGAGTATCCCAAGAGGTGGAATTTTGCACATTTAGGGTACCACAAGCCCATACTAGGGGTATGCTTAAGATACCTAAGTATCCTAAAGACCGCCTTCCTATGCGATTCTTTAGGTGCCACTTGAAAGCGAGCACACAAGCATACACTAAACATGATATCGGACCTAGATGCGGTAAGATAAAGCAATGAGCCAATCATAGAATGGTAGTTAGATTGATCAATAGGTTTACCGTCCTTATCCGCGTCGAGATGACAATTAGTTGCCATTGGACGCTTCTTGAGCTACAATACGCTTCTTGAGCTACAATCTCCCATCTCAAATTTCTTCAAGAGGTCCTTGGTGTACTTCTCTTGATAGACAAAGGTCCCCTCTTGAAGTTGCTTGATTTGAAATCCAAGGAAGAAGTTGAGCTCTCCAATCATTGACATCTCGAATTCCCTAGACATCATTTTGCCAAACTCATGGCTAAGAGCTTGGTTAGTTGAACCAAAAATAATATCATCAACATAAATTTGACAAATGAACAAATCTCCGTTGATGTCTTTGGTGAAGAGTGTAGTTTCCACCCTCCCGATCTTGAATCCATGCATGATAAGGAAATCCCGTAGTCGTTCATACCACACCCTAGGTGCTTGCTTGAGATCGTAGAGCGCCTTGTGCAACCTATACACATGATTAGGATTCCTCGGATTTTCAAACCCGGGAGGTTGTTCAACATAAACAAGCTCGTTAATGTAACCATTAAGAAAGGCACTTTTCACATCCATTTGATAAAGTCTAATATTATGATGTGAAGAAAAAGCAAGGAGTATACGGATGGCTTCTAGCCGGGCGACCGGGGCAAATGTCTCCCCAAAGTCTAGTCCTTCAACTTGCGAGAACCCTTTGGCCACAAGTCTTGCCTTGTTGCGAACCACAACGCCGTTCTCGTCTTGTTTGTTGCGGTACACCCAATTTGTTCTGATGACGTTCTTGTCCTTGGGTCACTCCTCCAACACCCAAACTTCATTGCGGATGAAGATGTTGAGTTCTTCTTGCATGGCCATCACCCAATTCGGGTCTTGGAGTGCCTCCTCAATGTGAGTGGGTTCTACACATGAAACAAACGAGTAGTGCTCACAAAATGAAGCGAAATGGCGAGAACGTGTACTTACACCCCTTGACGGACTTCCAATGATTTGATCCATTGGATGCGCCTTGGAGATGCGTCCATGCCTCATAAGTGGTTGTGAAGCACTTGGCGAAGGTGATGCGTGTTGCTCCTCTTGTGGTTGGACTTGATCATGGACTTCTTCTTCCTCTTGATGTTGTTGTGCTTGTGAATCTTGAGTTGGCAATGGATCATCCTTCTCCTCTTCGTCAACTTGAGGCGCCATGGAGGTGTTGATGTTGGGACTTGAAGCTCCCTCTTGATCATGGCTCTCCTCAACTTTCGGCTTGATGTCTCCAATGGTCATGTTCTTCATGGCTTCTCGTAGAGGCTCATCATCTATTTCATCATGACCAAAACTCTTGTCTTGGGAGCCATTAGATTCATCAAACTCAACATCACAACTTTCCTCAACTAAACCGGAGGTTTGGTTGAATACTCGATATGCTTTTGAGTTTGATGCATAATCAAGAAATATACCAACATCACGTCTTCTTTCAAACTTACCGAGCCTTTTCTTGCGGTAGATGTAGCACTTGCATCCAAAGACTCGAAAGTAGGAGATGTTGGGCTTTCTCCCAATGAGAAGCTCGTACGGGGTCTATTGAAGTAGTCGATGGAGATATACCCTATTTGCGGCATGGCACGCCGTGTTGATTGCTTCGGCCCAAAACTTCTCCGACGTGCCGTAGTCATCAAGCATTGCTCTTGCAAGAGTGATGAGTGTCTTGTTCTTCCTTTCAACGACACCGTTTTGCTGAGGAGTGTATGTGGCTGAAAACTCATGTTTCACGCCTTCACGGTCACACCACTCCCCAATGTTATAGTTCTTGAATTCGATGCCGTTGTCACTCCGGACCTTGATGATGGGTAGTTGAAATTCCCTTTGAACACAGTTGGTGAAGGTCATGAACACTTCCGGAGTTTCACTCTTGTCACCTAAAAATAGAGTCCAAGCATAGCGAGAATAGTCATCAACAATAACGAGACAATAGAGGTTACCGCCAAGGCTTTGATATGTGGACGGTCCGAAGAGGTCCATGTGGAGTAGTTCAAGTGGCTTGGAGGTTGACACCATTGTCTTCATTGGATGGTGTGAAGCAACTTGCTTTCCGGCTTGACAAGCGCTACAAAGCTTGTTCTTCTCAAATGTTACATCCTTCACGCCGGTCACCATCCCAAGCTTGAATGACTTCTTGAGTTTGCTCATCCCAATGTGCGCTATGCGTTGGTGCCATAGCCAACCCAAGCTTGTCTTAGTGAAAAGACAAGTGGATAAGCTAGCATTCTTGTTGGAGGAATCTACTAGGTAGAGATGTCCATGCCGAAATCCTTTGAAGACTATGTCTTTGCTTGTTTCACTACTCACAACAACATCATTTTTGCTAAATGTGCATGTTAGTCCAAGATCACATAGTTGTGCAATAGAAAGTAAATTAAAGCTAAGTGACTTAACGTACAAAACATTAGAAATGGATAAATCATTTGAAATATCAATTTTACCTAACCCAAATACCTTTCCCTTAGAGTTATCACCAAAGGTGACTTGTTCATGATTGCCGGGGTTTTCTATGGTGGTGAACATACCATCATTGCCGGTCATATGTTGGGTGCGCCCGCTATCGAGTACCCAATGCTTTCCTCCGGCTTTGTAGTTCACCTACCCACATGAATTCAATTTTTAAATTTAGGCACCCAAGCCAACTTAGGTCCTTGTATGTGTGATACAAATGTCTTTGGGACCCAAAGTTGCTTGGGGAGCTTCCCCTTCATGCCCTTCATGCCCTTCATGTCCTTGCCAATGAACCTAGCCTTCACCTTACCATCTTCTTTAATTAAGAGATAATAACGATCATTGAAAGTAGATTTGTAATTAGTAGGAAGCTTGGGAGAGGGTCGGTTAGGAAGAGGACACTCCCTTGTGTGGTGACCGGTGACCTCACAATGTTGGCAATAAGAACCAACTTCTTTGATGAAGCTTGTTCTTAGCTCCGATGAGGGCACCTTTCCTTTGTTGGGCACCGGGAAGGATCCAAGTCCTATTTTGTTGAAGGCCTTTTCTTGTTGGAAGAGGATTTCCTTGTGTTTGACCTCCCCTTTTGAAAGTCTAGCCACACTAGTGTGGAGACTCTCAATTTCTTCCAACAAGTCCTTCTCCCTAGCATTAGCTTTCAAAGGCAAAGACTTGTGCAAAGCATTAGTGGCATGAGAAGTAATGGATATGTTATCATTAAGAGTTTGCTTCTTCATATTTTTCAACTCTTGATCAAGCATGTCATGAGCAAGGTTAAGTGTTTGATGTTCTTGTGTTAACTTGTTGTGCTCTTCCAAGAGTGTTCGGTGTGCTAAGTTAAGTTCATAATTATCTATCTTGATTTTAGCCTTTTCTTCCTCAATTTGCTTGACATGGGATTTGAGCGTGTCATGCTCTTTGAGTATGCTTTCACACTTGTCAAGCAAATCAAGGTTAGCACTCTCAAGTCTAGCACAAGTTTCTTCAAGCACTTTAACCTTACTCTTTTCCCTCTTAATGATAGCATGATATTAATTTATCAAAGAAGTTAAATCATCGGGGGAAAGCTCATCATCGCTAGAGTCGTCACATACCTTGGTGTTACCTTTTTCCATGAGGCACATGGGCGGTGTACAAAGAGGTGCATCATCATTGTTGGCGATGGCGAGGCCGGCCAAGCTTTCTTCTTCCTCTTCACTCTCTTCATCACTTGTTTCTTCATCGGTGACCCAATCATTTGCCTCACACATGAACACCTTTTGTGGGCCATTTTTCTTCTTTGGGAACAGACTTGCCTTCTTGCCCTTGTCATGTTTCTTCTTCCCAAAGGATCTTGGCTTGGGTTTGGCCTCTTCTTCATCATCATCACTTCCTTCAAGCTTGCGATGCTTGCTCTTGTGGTTCTCTCTTCTTTTGTCCGGTTTTGGACAATCATTGGAGATGTGGCCTTGATCACCACAGTTGTAGCAAGTCTTGTGATCATCTCTCCTTGGTAGAAATGCTCTCTTCTTGGGATCAAATGTGTATCCCTTCTTAATGATCTTGGAGTTCAAGCGTGAGAACTTTCTCATCATCAACGTAAGCTCATCATCATCATCCTCACTTGAGGCTTGTTCTTCTTCACTTGAGCTAGGCTCAACCACCTTCTTCTTCTTGAATCTTGTTTTCTTGGTGGAGGCCTTTAGAGTAATTGTCTTTGAAGATGATTGCTCCATCATCCCAAGCACACTCATCTCATGAGCGTGTATTTCTCCAATGAGCTCCAAAACTTCAATGTGGTCAAGCAACTCTTTTTGGAGCATGGAGTTGATGATGTTGTACTTTGGCTTGGGAAGGAGCATGAGGATCTTGCGGTTGATGAGTCCCTTGCCAAGAGAAGCAATGTCAAGAGCATTTATTTCTTCAATAAGCACATTTAAGTGAGAGAACATCTCATTGACATTTTCATGGGGTAGCATCTTAAATTCATCATATTTTGCTTTAAGCATGTGATATTTAAGTTCCTTGACTCTAGAAGAACCATCATGAATCTCTATTAAGCACGTCCAAATTTCACAAGCTTTTTCCTTGCTAGCAACCCTAGAAAACACATCTTGACTAATACATTCATAGATTGCATTCCTAGCTTTAGCATCCCATTTAATTTGATGACCAACATAATTGTGTTCTCCAAACCCCGTGTGGGTCGCTTCCCATACTTCGGGCGCAATAGCCTCTAGATAAGCGCACATGCGTGCTTTCCAATAGGCAAAGTTCTTGCCCTCGAAGATAGGAACCGAACCCCCAACCTTGGCCATTTTAGCTCTCTAGCGGTGAAGATAGAATGATCCTATGAGCAACCTCGCTCTGATACCTATTGTAAGGATCAAATGCCCGAGAGGGGGGGTGAATTGGGCTTCTTTAAAAATCTAAGCGATAAAACTTAATTCCTAAAAACCCAATTCCCTTTGCAAACTATCTATGCATTCAAGTAAATAGGAACTTTGAGGAATGTAAAATGCATAAACGTAAAGGAAAGGAGGAGGAGGATGCAAACTCTCGAGGAGACACGAGGATTTATCCCGTGGTTTGGCAAGATCGTCAAGATCTTCCTACATGCACGTTGTGGCACCCACCAAAGGGTTTTGCCACACCCAAGTCACCGAGACGAGGGATCTTCACTATTCCTCTCCGTTTGCCTACCTCGGCAAGGTGGAGCTCAAGCCTTGTACAACTTCGAACCTCCGGGCTTCCACAAACGCCTTGGCAAGCTCCGGAAGTCTCCTCACTATTACAAACACCAAGGGAACTCCCTTGAGGCTCTCTCACTATCCTAGATAGTCCACTCACCCAGAATGGAGACACACAAGCTCTCTCTCTAGCTAGTTCTAGCCTAACTCTTGGTGTATAGGTGATCGAAATGATGTGGAGGTGATTGCTCTTGGTCTTGAATGCTTGTGGATGTGTTGATAGTGTCTGGTGATCAAGACTTAACGAAATGACAGGATCAGGGGGTATTTATAGCCAGCCTCCCCGAAATAGCCATTGGAAAAGTAGGCTGACAGATCTTTACTGTGAACACCGGATGATCCGATGTCTCCCCTTTAGTTATCATCGGTCAAGTTACTTTAGCTGACGTCATTGTGTCAGATATGACCGTTGTTAGACCGATGTTGATCCTGTCTTCTCGTCGGATGATCCGGTGGCTCTTCCTCCAGAATTTTCTCAAACTTGATGCTTACTGGAGTAATCGACCGATGTGTGCTTCACTGTACATCGGATGATCCGGTGCTACACTTGGTCCAATGATATTGCAAATTGTACTGATGGACCGATGTTGCTGAGCCATTCACATCGGATGATCCGGTGAGTACTTTGTTCTGAGGTCTTCTTCTTCAGTTGAACCAACTCGACCGATGTGTTGTTCTGAGGTATCATCGGTTGATCTGGTGAGTTGATTTTGTTTGCTTTGAGTTGTTTCTATGTGATTCTTTTGTGTCTTGCTCGATTGACCTCTTTGACATTTATTGCAAAGGCATTTCTGATGATCTTTAAGCATTGAATGTTGTCAATTTAAAGTTGAATGACTTTGACATAAGAGCTTTCACTTCTTGTCTTCATATCATTGATTTGATCTCATACATTGATTGTTAGGGGTCTCCAGTGACATATTGATTTCATTTTATTGAGTGATTATGGGGACCTTGCATTCACAAATTCATTAGTAAAATCCAATGGTTGTCATTAATCACCGAAACCATACCTCATGGGGGCCTAGATGCTTTCACCAATGTCACCTGTCAATATAACTCAATTATGTGAAATAAGTATCATTTATTGCACACACCACCTTTCTATTTAAACTATTTCCATTTGTCTTTGGAGAAATTAGTGCATTCAGGCATTCTATGCAGAATTGAAGTGAAACAATGGGTTGGATGCTATAAAATATCATTCCAGCCAATCAGGCGATGCCACGTGGCACCACTTGGATCCAATGGCCCACAAACAGAAGTATCTGAGGCCATCCGACGGTGTAGCACCATATTAGTCAATGGGACCCACCTAGAAGTCACACCGAGGAAGCAGACCAGGAATTGTCAACTTTTCTGTTGGGCCGACTAGTGGGTTTGGCCGAACCCTTCCTGGCACCAAACTTAGTTAGCTTCCATGTATCGACTCCTTGTGGTGCCCTAGTCATGATGAAGACTGATTCGTGCGCTTTTGGTGGAGGCAACCGACCCTTCTCCGAGCTATAAAAAGGACCCCTCACCCCTAACTTCAACACACAACTTGAGCATCATTTTATTGTATACACTAGTTCTCTGAGTCCCTAGTGGAGTTAGGCTATAGAGAGGAGAGCCTCTAGTCCCATGTCCAAGTTGTGAAAGGTATGGCTCATGTATATTTTCTTATATTTGTGACTTTGTGCATAATAAAGATATTATCTTTAGTCTTCTTTTATCCATATACGTTGATGAATCGTTTCTTGTTTGATTTTGGATTCCATGTATGTGGTAGGAGTAGTCTTTATGATTATGCCATATCACTCTTAATCTATCATCATAAACACTACCAACCCCCACTATAGAGTACTTAGTAAAGATATGATCATGTTGATATGAATAACTTATGCTATGTCTCAACATTGGTTCAACGATGTTTAGGTTGGTCATTGCCTTAATATGCCATGATTCTTAAGGTATTTTCTTAATATGCTAGCATGGTGCTATGGTAGTTAAGAAACGTTGGATGTCTCGTAGACCCACGGATTGAAGAGGTAGGTAGTAGTAGGTGGTGACAACCCTATCTGTCCTTTATAATCCTCCACGTTCGACTATCACTAAAGGAATCAGGCAAAAGGCTGTCGGCCGTATAGGTGTCGGTTACCAAAATAAACCAACTCATTAGGGTATATATATCGGTAAATCGACGTTCTTAGCTGATGACTAAGATTCGACGTTTTTAACTGGTATGTACGTCAGGGCTGACACCTTTATGGCTTAAAGCTGTCGGTCTGTAGCGCTGACACATTTAATATCTAAAGACGTCGGTAACAGACACGACACCTTTATAGAGCGTAAGACTGTTGGCCTCTGGCCAAAGCCGATGCCTTTAGGGCGGATAAAAGGCGGATAAGAACATCGTCCATGGGCCTTAGCCGATGCCTTGAAGCCCCTTAAGACCGTCGGCCCGACACCAAACCGATGCCTACAGTGAGCCTTTTTTTAAATAGTCGCCTGTTTTCCTCCCCGCCTGGGTGGGTAGCCTCCAGACTGGAGCCGTAGCTCCAGTGACTAAACAGTTCACAACATTACAAAAGATCATCAACATTTACAGCACAATATATACCGCATAGTTCAACATTTCACACATATATAAACAACACATCACAAGTTCACACATATGTATATAAACGAGTACCATCAGTTCATCACAAAAATCATGTTCAACACAAAATTGGAATGAAAACAAAGGTCACATGTTCACATAAATTTCATAAAGTGGCAATGAAAATGACATTCACCCATTGTTATTGGAACCTCCACCACTCACACCTCCCTCGCTCCAATTCAGAAAATCATCAGAACCTTGCAGATGATCGGAACCCTACAAAAAACAAATACAAGTTACACTTTGTATTTATATTTACAATCTGAGTGTATTAATCTCTCTAAAATGTGCTTTGACTTATTTGTTACAAAACTCACAAATATGCTAATTTCACTCAAAGTCGCTAAGTATTATTCAAATTAACCTATGTATTTATGATAAATAACGATTTAGAAGTCATACCGCTGCGGTCGGAGTTGTTGATGGGTTCGTCTGTCCCAGATTAGAGGGCATCGGTGGTAGAACACCTGGATACGGCAGCAATTCAGGAGCCAACAACGACATAAATCCCTAAGGTTGTGGAACAAATGGTTGACCACTTTTAGAACCATGTTACACATATGGTTAGAATTTTGTATTATAACTCAATGTAATAAGACACGAGGTGAAACCTGAGACGAGGAGCCAATATGTTGCCCTGGCTGCATTGGACGAGGCATACCACCTTTAGCGAAGAACTACATCAAGTAAATATATTCAGTTCAGTTAATTTAGCATATACTAAAGAGTATTGTAACTTGAATAAAACAACAAGTATACCTGCGACATCATGTCAAAATGAGGTGCTTGTGGTGTGCGGAATGGAGAAACGGTGCTACTGTGACCCAAAAATTGCATCAAGTAAATTATTTGTGATATCTTAAGTGAATCATTTTAAAATCGAATAAATAGCTCAATTTTTAAGATACATGTGCCATATATAGATACCGCATTTGTTGCTGCACCTGTTGCTGTATCTATTGCTGCATCTGCATCTTTGTCTGATGCTGCTGCTAATGCTGTTGCAACTGCGTCTACATCTCTTCCTGAGTGTGTCTCAATTCTTCTCTTAATGCATTCGTCTCCGCAATAGACTGGGACCTACTAGAACTAGCACTGCAGTGCCGTCGCCTAATATAGGCCTCACGCTCTACATACCCGTTGCCCAACCCAAGTCTACTAAAGATACAAGTGCGATGAATCAAAATTTATTAACTTAGAAACATCATTATCTTTACACCTACCTCCCATGTGGTACACTGCCACCAGTTTTGTACACCCACATCCAATGGCGCTCTTTCAAAATCCACCTCATCTCCATGATTTTTCCTGAAGCACTCAACATATTTCGACTGTGAGGATACAATGAGTTCTTGAGTAGATGCAATAAAAGGTAAAATGAATTGGATAGATCATACTTACCACCTTTTACATTGCTGCCTCATCAAACAATTGCTCTGGGCGATTTGGGTCTGGACCTCTATGCCTCTTAAGGTAAACCTCAAAAAAGCTAGGAGCGATACCAGCTTCAGCATGCTGCAATAACAAAATTCGAAGTTTAACAAATACAATTACTTGAAGCAATTTAAGTATGATTTTAAGAATTCGTACCATTCTTTGTTCCATCCGCGCATGTCCATCCGACCCATAGTAATGCTTTCTAGGCCTGCTCGTCTGATTTTTTCGTTTTCTATCCGAAACTAACTTGAACTCATCTGATGCCCAGTACTTACTTAACCATTCCCAAGATTTCGGATTCACACATGTCCAATCTACACTGCTATTCATGTACTCCTCCTTAGTTAGATGTAATTTGGCGGCTTCATGTATTTGATATGCATGTCAACAACTTAGTCTTGTAGTACACAATCACAACTTTGATCCAGGCATCGGAGAAGGACTTCTTTGTGTGCCTTTTTGCTGGCTCATGGAAAACCGCTCTTGCATATGCTTCACTCTCGCCTTCTTGCAAACAAAACACACCCTGCAATACAAGCAACAATTTATGTCAATTAGAAGAAGATGTAATATAATTGAAGGACTATGAATGATAAGATCATGCACGTTATCATTGCACCTACAAACATGACACAATGTTTATTTGTTTGGGATTCTAGCTCAAGTGAATGTGCACTCTTATTTTATGGACAATATCAAGATGTCGCACTATGTTGTCCACCACCTTGGCCTTCTCCATTCATGCATACAAAAATATTTGATGGTGTTGCACATTTGGACCAACACATGAGAGAAGATGAACTTTAGTCAACGACGACTCCAATTCAAGAAGCGGAGGATGATGAGGAGATCTCTTCTATGGATACAAACAACACTCCATTGAACATACAAGATGCAATCAATAGAGTTCATACACAACAATTAATTTCAGAGGTGAACTCGTTCTTATATGGTTCCTTATATATTTTTGAGCATAGATTGCTACTTAATGATTTAGTTGTGATTAGGATCCATGGAGAGGTTCAACGAGTACTTAGAGGAAGTATTAGGGACGTGGAGGACTAGAGAATTCGTTCAAAGATGGAAACCGAGCCAAACTCAAAATTGTGTCCAACTCGGAGTCCAGGAGCAGTTCACACTAAAAAGGACGCCCAGGACACATACGATCTCCGTTTTGGACGTTCTATATATGCACGGAAAGGGGAGAGGATAAAATTTCCAATGCGGCTGGTCCCATGTCATAAATCCTGCGGAGTCGACAGGAATATTCGAAACAAAATCCAGTTCAGAATCTGTCAGAGTGCTGCACCACCATATTGGGCCATTGGGCCTTGTATCAAGCCTACATCTCTTATTTTCGTGTCTTAGGGTTAAGTTACGACCCCAAAACCCTCTTAGACGTCCTCCCACCTATATATACTCTATATTAGCTGCCACAAACAATGGGGTTTTTCTTAGATCAATAATCTCGCCGTTCTACGATTTGTGAAACGCCAACTTTGCGATTTCAGATCGTGTCTTCTACGTTCTTTCTTGTGTTCTCGTTTGCACTTGCAGGGATTAGCCTTCTTGGCGAGGTCAATCGTGTAAAGCACGGTTGATAACCAATGGAGCAGTGGTGTAGTGATTGTAGGGGCTGCTCGTGTTCTACTTGAGAGCCTCAGATCATCAACGTCGAGATCTCCACATCAATCGACTTATCCATTACCTTTCGGAAGATCGGGCCTAAAATCCTTATCAATTCGTATCATATTTCCAGGTTGCCCGTTAGGTAATTCATCTATCCTTTCGATTCGTTTGTTTTTCATACCTAGAGTCCACAAAAAAAGCCACAAAAAACATGTAGTTTAGTATATCCATTCATCACTATGTCCAAACCACCATTGAGCCTTTGCAACTTTGTTGATTTTGTGTTTGTGGTTGAGTCATATTGCTGGTTTAGAAGTGTTTTTTGTATTAGTTGAGTTTTGCATTGTGTTGATTCATCCTTTTGAATCACGTCATCATTTCCAGATTAGATTCATCTCTGTCCAGTTCAGTATTTTCATCATATCTCGCTCATATGAACTTGGATTTTGGTGTTCTTGTACTTCCTGGAAAGCTTAAGAAGTTATCCACAATTTTCGTATTCACCAGTTTTCCAGAAAATAGAGTTATCAAGGTCGAAATTGTATTAGATCCGAATCTGTTATTGACCTAGAAATTCTGAACAGTCTGTATTTCGGGGGAAATATCTCCTATTGTTCTGATCTAAAATAGGTCTTCATTATACTGAAATTAAAGAGAAGAAATAGATATGTAATCTTTCTGTTGAAAGTTTTTATATTTGAAGCCTCTAAGCATGCCTATTTGTTGTTGGACGATTGAGCAGAAAATCTGTGACAGACTCATAAGATATCTTTGATTGTTTTTCATTGTGTTCTTCTTTTGCAGCACACTCTGAGAAAAAAAGGAAGAAAAAAGAAAAAGGAAAGTGCAAAACAAGATACAAAAGCCGCACAAAAAAAGGAGAAAAAAAACAGAAGTGCTTGCATTCTTCGTGTCATCTAGTTTTGTCTCATGTCTTGCTAGCTTGAACTACTAGGAACACATTTAGGCCAGTAACTTTGACAAGTACTTTGGACACTTATTCAACTTTACTATATGATTGCATTGTTGCTAATCCTTGCTACATATAAAGTTCCATCCAAGCTACACCTTACTCTTGAGCAGCATCAATACACCTTTGCTATCATCCCACGCTTCATTGGTTTCTTGATACCGGCCACCGTTTGCCACCTGCAGTGTCGGTAAGAACACTTGTAAGAGTGTGGTAAGACGCTTGAGAGTGTGTTATTCCACTTCCACATCGCCATTATCCTTTGTAATTGATAGGGATAACATATTTTTTTGTTGTCTTTTTTTTTGCGACTAACAGTGTCAGGTAAAAGCAAGAATCATGCATTATATGCTGAGATGATTGACATGATGAAGATGGCGATGGAGTTTCTTGCTAAGAATCAAACATCAACCAAGGTTTCACATGACATTCAGACCATCTTTACAACTCCTTCCACAGGAAGTAATTACATTCTCCCATCTCTTCCTTCTTATGATGGTTTTGGTTACGATGAATATATTGCTTGGGAAATAGAGTTGGATAATGTTTTTGGACAATGTCATATGTGTGAGAGGAGAAAGATTAGAAATGTTGCAAGTGCATTAGTAGATTGTGCCTTAACTTGGTGGAATAATTTAAATGAATTAAAAAAACCTCGAACATGGAAAGAAACGAAAATTCTTATGCGAGAAACTTTTGCTAATGTATCTATGTGCAAAGAAGAAATTTAGCAATTTGAGGAGCAGGGCCTTGTTGTACTTCCTCCTGTGGCTAATCTTTTGCAGGACAATGTAGAAAGGAATGCAGCTGGTGCAAAAGAAAATGAGGTGATACACACTTCTTGTGAACTTTCAGATTTATCCATTCATATTTCACCAACAATTACTGCTGAAAATGAGAATGGAGGTAATGCACCTGATACTACACTTATCGATGTTGAGAAGTTCTTGAATGTCTCAAATTTTTCTCTCAATCATTCTATTGGACAAAAACAACTCGAGGAGCCTTTTCTGAAAACACCATTATACCTAGTTGATTTTCCTACTAATTCTTAGAGTAAAAATGAGTTGTATGCTGATAATTATATTGTACTGATGCTAGAACAAGTCAATGAATTTGATACTTTATTACCCACTTGTGCTGAAATTAAGAATTTGATTCCAATTACTTGTGAAAATGATGAACTGAAATTGTTGTCTTCTCTAAATACCTTGGGATATATTGAATTTGACACTCTTTATAATCTAGATATTGTAGAGAGGAGAATATTTTCCCAACCTGAATTGCCTTTATTAAGTAGAAATATTCTTCATGCTATAGGCAACTATGAAGATAGTGGTGAATTTATGGTGCATAAAGTTTACATATGTTCCAATGTGCAATCTCCTTTTGTGCTACAACAACATGGTAAAGTAAAATAAATGCACTAATGCTAGTACTGCCTTGTCAAGTTTTTCTAGTATTTTTTCCTTCTAGCGGAGACAAGAAATAAAGGAGAAGCATTGTTCGCTACGGTTGTGCAATATAGACAGAGCTCATACAATCCCCAAAAGCCTCTTTCCTGGACATACGAACAAGCCGAGGAACGCTTGTCATAAAGAAGGGGAGAATGATAAGATCATGCATGTTACCATTGCACCTACAAACATGACACAATGTTTATTTGTTTGGGATCCTGGCTCAACTGAATGTGCACTCTATTTGATGGATAAGATAAGATGTCGCACTATGTCATCCACCACCTTGGCCTCCTCCATTCATGCATACAAAATGATTTTATGGCGTTGCACATTTGGACCAACACATGAGAGAAGATGAACTTGAGTCGAGGACGACTCCAATTCAAGAAGGGGAGGATGATGAGGAGATCACTTCTATAGATACAAACAACATTCCATTGAATATACAAGATGCAATCAATAGAGTTCATACACAACAATTAATTTCAGAGGTGAACTCGTTCTAATATATTTCCTTATATGTTTTTGAGCATAGATTGCTACCTAATGATTTAATAGTGATTAGGATCCATGGAGAGGTTCAAGGAGTACTTGGAGGAAGTATTAGGGACGTGGGGGACCAGAGAATTCGTTCAAAGATGGAAACCGAGCCAAACTCAAAATCGTGTCCAACTCGGAGTCTAGGAGCAGTTCGCACTAAAAAGGACGCCCTGGACGCATACAATCTCCTTTTTTTGGACGTTCTACATATGCAAGGAAAGGGGAGAGGATATCCTTTACAATGCCGCTGTTCCCATGTCAAAATCCTACAGAGTCGACAGGAATATTCTACACAATATCGAGTTCAGAATCTGTCAGGGTGCTGCGCCACCATATTGGGCCATTGGGCCTTGTATCAAGTCTACATCTCTTATTTTTGTGTCTTAGGATTAGGTTACGACCCCAACACCTCCTTGGACGTCCTCACAACTATATATACTCCATATTAGCAGCCACAAACAATGGGGTTTTGCTTAGATCAATAATCTCGCCGTTCATCGATTTATGAAAACCCAACTTCGCGATTTCAGATCGTGTCTTCTACGTTCTTGCTTGTGTTCTCGATTGCACTTGCAGGTATTAGCCTTCTTGGTGAGGTCAATCGTGTAAAGCACGGTTGATAATCTACAAAGCAGTGGTGTAGTGATTGCAGGGGTTGTTCGTGTTCTACTCGAGAGCCTCAGATTATCAACATCGAGATATCCACATCAATCGACTTATCCATTACCTTTCGGAAGATCGGGCCTAAACTCCTTATAAATATACCAATTGATAAGGAGTTTAGGCCCGATCTTCCAAAAGGTAATGTATAAGTCGATTGTTGCGGAGATCTCGACGTTTATGATCCGAGGCTCTCGAGTAGAACACAAACAACCCCTGCAATCACTACACCACCGCTCTGTTAGTTATCAACCATGCTTTACACGATTGACCTCGCCAAGAAGGCTAATCCCTGCAGGTGCAACCAAGAACACAAGCAAGAACATAGAAGACACGATCAGAAATCGCGAAGTTGGGGTTTGACAAAATGTAGAACGGCGAGATTTTTGATCTAAGCAAAACCCCCTTGTTTGTGGTGGCTAATATGGAGTATATATAGGTGGGAGGACGTCCAAGGGGGTCTTGGGGTCATAACCTAACCCTAAGACACAAAAATAAGAGATGTAGACTTGATACAAGGCCCAATGACCCAATATGGTGGCGCAACACCTTGACAAATTTTGAACTCGATTTTGTTTAGAATATTCCTATCGACTCCGCATAATTTATGACATGGGACCAGCCGCATTGGAAATGTTATCCTCTCCCCTTTCCGTGCATATGTAGAACATCCAAAACGGAGATCGTATGCGTCCTGGTCGTCCGTTTTAGTGCGAACTGCTCCTGGACTCCGAGTTGGACATGATTTTGAGTTTGGCTTGGTTTTCATCTTTGAACGAATTCTCTGGTCCTCCACGTCCCTAATACTTCCTCCAAGTACTCCTTGAACCTCTCCATGTATCCTAATCACAATTAAATCATTAGGTAGCAATCTATGCTCAAAAACATATAAGGAAACATATAAGAACGAGTTCACCTCTAAAATTAATTGTTGTGTATGAACTCTATTGATTGCATCTTGTATGTTCAATGGAGTGTTGTTTGTATCCATAGAAGTGATATCCTCATCAATTAATACACTTACCCAAAACATATCCCAAACTCTGTTCTGACAAGTACCCGCAGAGGCATACTCTTTCAGTGCATAGTGATCCCTACTATGCGTGGCAATTCTTCGACCGTCCAACACGACCATCCCGAGAAAGCAAAACCGAATGGTGTTTCCAAACTCCGTGTTAATTACTCATCGAAGCCCCCTGCCACTCTAATTAACCTCGACCCAACACCTAGTACCCTTTGGCTTTATTACTATCCGCTCATCCAAGCTTTTGCTTGGACTACATAAAAGGTGCCTCTATAGCCTGTTCAAACAATATTAGTTAATTAGTTAACAATAAAACAAAGACAAAAGATAGCTTATCAATTAATCCAAAATAGTACCTGAATGATCGAGCGGGCGGCTGACCTGCCTCAGCTAGCTCCACAAGTCTTGCCAACCTCCTATCTCGCGCGAGATCATCGCCCTCTTCATCGTCGATGCCCTCGTCGTCCCCCTCATCACCACCCTCAGAGGAGGACTGCCCAAAGACAACCGCAATTGCACGGTCTCTCGTGTCTGAACTTAAATCTCCTCCCTACTCTGATGACTGTCTCACAGTATCTATCTCCTCCACATGCAAGTTATGAGCCAGACTCGGCTCTGGCTGTCCTGAGGGCTCAGACTCTGCGACACAACGCATGAGCTGCCTCTGCCTATCCACACTTACGCTTGTACCCTGCAAATGAAAATTAACATGTAACAAATATTAGATAGTTAATTATAATACTAATACATATTTAAAAATTAATAAGTACTTGAAACAAGCCTGTGTGGTCCGAACTACTAGTGTGGTCCGAACTACCATTGCGCTTTTTCCTGCCATGTTTGATATGCTTGAGCATCTGCATAAATTTCAAAATAATGATTAGTTATACAATAAAAAGATAAATAATAAAAGATACTCAAAATGCGTACAATAAGAATCAAAATCTAACATAATGCGTACAATAAGAATCAAAATCTAACATAATGCGTACAATAAGAATAAAAAATCATTAGCATCAGAATCTGCTTCTGCCACACGTGCTTGAAGATGTTCACGTATCTCTTGTTCTTCTATCTCTTCTTTGAACACTTCTCCTTCACTATCTTCATAGAATTCTTCTTGATCCTTAATAATCCTTTTTTTCTTTTCAATAATCCTTTGTAACTGTCGAATACGTTTCCTCGAAATGCCAGTATGTTCTTCAGACATTAACTCAAAGGTACCACTAGCTATCTCTGCTAGTCCCGTCCCGCAAGATATCCTAAAATCTTCTACTTCCTCGACTTCATCTTGATAGACACCACCATCATCATCATCCTAATTCTCTATATATCCATCGTAACGATGATGGTCCACTTTAGGATTAACTTTGTATACAACCCACCAATTTTTGAAACATGGACGAGGATAACTTAAATAGTACACTTGTTCCACTTGATGGTCAAGTAGAACATTGTTGTTATGAGGTGTGTACCACGAGTTGTGGTTAACCTCCACCTTTCTAAAATCATCGACTCGAGTGAATGATTTTGGATCAAACCATTGGCAGTCAAAAATCACAAGCTTCAGTTCTTTCGGTTTGCCAAGTGTGTACTCGATTATTATTTGAAGAACACCATAGTAAGAATTGACTTCTCTAATACCCTTCGTTGCTGTTATCATTACTCCACTGTTTGTTGTGGCTGCAAGTGGGCGGCTTGCTTCTAAACTTGTTGTACTAAAACGGTATCCGTTGATATCGTATCGGTTACATTCTCTTGCTTTCAGTTGATCATGCAAAATCTATTGCAAGTCATCTGAGATGATCCGATCTTGCATACACAACATAAATAGACAATGTTAGCATATTAAGACAAACATGTGAACTATGATTGAAGACAAAACACGGATAAAAACATTACAAAGTTCACGTAACCATGCCACGAAGCTTAGCCCACCATTTATGCCATCCTCGCATCTTATCCAATTGACTTTGTGTAGGTCTTCGAGAAGATATCCAATACAACTTGTCAAATATCTCAAAGTATGGTAACACTTCCTCCATGTTGAAAAACATGTAAATCATTGTGTAGTTCCTCTATTGCTCTCAAATATGATGAGAATTGGCAGCTCCATCACCTTTACCCTTCAAATTAAAGTTATAAGCTCAGTCATATGTTGCTCTTCTACATCATGATATCGTGTCTTAGATGCATTGACATTGTTGGCATGTGAGAAATGTTTCAAAGAGAAATTTGCAATATCTTTAGCTTCAAATGCATTTTCAAGGCACCTCTCAACTCTTGCCTTGTTGCGCAATATAGCTCTAAGTTTTTTCAATTCCCTTTCTTGACTATACATCCACCTGAACTGTGCAAGGCCCACTACTAATGCTTCATAAGGTAAATGCACCAGCAAATGTTGCATAACATTCATAAAACCAGATGGAAAGACTTTTTCCATATTACATATAAGCACAATGATTTCTTTCTCCCACGGTCGCATCATCTTCATCAGCACTTCCTTAACGCATATCTGCCTGTAAAAGTAGCCAAGTTCAGCAAATATCTTCCACAAATCAGGTTTGATGTAGCCATAGAACATTACGGCCACAAGTCTCTCCATCATAATATGGTAATTATGACTATTCAGCCCATTTAGTTAATCGGTACTAAGGTTAACACATCGTTTTATGTTAGTTGCATAGTGGTCTGGAAACTTTAATGTTTTCAACCAAGTAAGTATTTGTCTCCTTTCTTCTAGCTTGACACAGTAAGGAGCTCATGGCCTACTACCATTTCCACTTGTACTAGTTATAATCTCAAGCCCATGACGGTCACAAAGATTGGCTAAGTCTTTCCTTGCATTCATATTATCTTTGGTTTGACCGGTGAAATCAAATAACATGCTTATGATGCTTTCAGCCATATTACGCTCTTGGTGCATCAAATCTATGTTGTGCAGTAAAAGCAACACCTTTGCATATGGTAGCTCCCAAAGAAAAGAAATATGAGTCTAGTTGTGTTCTGTACCATACCCTTTGGAACCACCTTCAGCGGACTCTTTTAACTTTGCATGCCATGCCATTTTTTATTCGATTGTCAATCGACATGACGGACCTTTTATAACCATTTTTCCTTTTTGGAATGATTGTGTTTCACTCCTGAAAGGATGGTTTGAATGAAGGAATCATCAATGAAAATCAAAGAAGCTGACTTTTTTTCATACTTTAACCTAATATCATTAGTGTCAGCCATACATATGGGACAACACAACTGTCCGTGAACACACCAACCAACCCAAATGCCATATGCCAACAAATCATCTATCGACCATAGATACACAACACGTAAAGTAAATTCACATTTTAGATGATTGTCATATGCCTTTACACCATGCCATAACTCTTTCAGCTCTTCAATCAACGGCTGCATAAACACATTGATTTTCTTCCCAAGATGTTTAGGCCCAGGAATGATAGCCGTGAGAAATATGTATCCTTCTTTCAAGCACATGTTGGGAGGAAGATTGTATGGCATTATAAATACAGGCCAACAAGAGGATGGGCTACTACTGGTTCGGAAAGGAGTGAAACCATCCGTTGACAATCCAAGACGAACATTTCAGGGATCTCATACAAACTCCGGATCAAAACGGTCTAGAGCTTGCCATTCCGCACCCTCAGAAGGATGCGTCATAATATTTTTGTCATCACTCTCATGTATACCTTCAGAATGCCAACTCATCTATTTCACTGATTCTTGGGACAGGAACAACCGTTTTAGCCTTGTTGTGACAGGCATGTACCGAAGCTGCTTAATCGGTACTTTTGTAGTTATTTCCTCTCCATCATCGTTTAAAACCTTGAAATATCGAGATGCATTACAATTCATACAATGGGTATTGTTCATGTGTTCCTTCCAAATCAAAAAGCAATTATTATCGCACGCATCAATCTTCTTAACATATCCCTCAAAATCTTCTTAGAGTGGTATATGTCTTCAGGCATCTTATGCCCAGATGGAAGGAGATCACTAATCATCTTCAACATACCATTATAGCAATTGTTTGCGAAATTGAACTTGCACTTCAACACCATAAGTCGTGTCACCGCTTGAGGAAGAGTCACATTGGCGCTCTCATGCACTTTTTCACCTGAGGCAGCAAGAAGGTTGTAAAACTCCTTCACCTCCTTCGGCATTGACCCCACTTCGTACTCTCTACCAATATCCGCTAACATCTAATCCATCCGGTCAACATCCTCGTTTCTGTCTGACTGATTGTCATGAACCATCTCCCCATGCTCATGCCATACTAGATAGTCGGGCATAAAACCGTGCTTACAAATGTGCAACTCAATTTCATCCTTATATAGATGTTGATGATTTTGACAGTTGCTACATGGACACTTCGAAAGATGAGAACCACTAGCAAAGGTGTGGTTGATGAAAATATCCGTGATACAAGCCCATTCCATAGTGTGTGCACCACTTGAACTCCAACCATCTTACATCTCTTTACGATCGTCACTAATTTTAGCTTATACCTTAAAGGCAAAAATTTAAAAAATCTAATAGATAATACACACAAACCATATAACTATATATAAGATGTATTGTTCTCTTATGGATGACAACATGGAGACTCACTCTACATTACCTTGTGAACATAACGGCATCATCCAAATCGCTAATTAAATTTATATACGTTACTCTTCCAACAAACATAAATTAGAAATTCATTTTAACTCAACTTTTTGATTTGCAACTAATAGCTACAAATGTATGTTAAAATAAATTTCAAACGTACATTTTAATTAATAGATAGAAATGCAACTAATAGCTAGAAACATGCATACATTAGAAATTCAACTAATTAATACCTAGAAATGCAACAAATAGCTAGAAATATACATTAAAAAATAAACTAATAAATTTAAATGCAACTAATATAGCTTAGATTATAGCTTGATTGCAGAGGGCGGCGGTGCACGAGGACAGGGCGCCGAAGGGGCGGGCGCCGTATGGGTGGGCACCGAAGGGCAGAGGGCGGCGGCGCGCGGAGGAGGGCGATGGCGTGCAGCAGAGGGTGGCGGAGGAAGCGCGATCGCTGGGGAGAGCGGGCGGCGCCGGAGGGCTAGAGGGTGGTGGCGCGCGATGGAGGGTGGCAGAGGGTGGCGGCAAGCGGCGGAGGCGGCGACGCGTGTGCAGACAGGGTGGCATATGTGTGGAGCGCGGGCGCGTGCAGGAGTGAGGAGCATGTGGGCGCGGGCGGGAGTTAGGGTTTACATTGTTGCGTGAGCCGGGCCCACTTATAGCCGTCTGTTGGCTTCCCCCGATGCCTCTAACGTAAAATTGTCGGTGCCTCCTCGGGACCCGACAACCATAACTGTCAGACAACATCACCCGTCGCCACATGCATCCGGGCCCACTATAAAACCGTCGGTGTCCCTGGGAAAACCGACGACACTATTATAGCCATCGGTTTTTTACACCTAACCGACTGCTATAAAGTTATGTCTGTCGGTTGTCCAGCTCAGGCCGACATATTTAATTATAAGTCGTCGGCCGGCGGACGCTCATAACTTTAAAACCATCGGGAATTAAAAACCGACGCTTGTAATTAAATAAATGCGACGACCCCGATAGTCTTGTTTAGAACCAACGGCCGTTTGCTTGTTTCCTGTAGTGTATGCCACAGGCTCTTAGCGAGAGTCGTCCTAGTATTGCTAGGGGTAAACTCGTGCCCGATATGTTGAACAACTTAGCATAAGTATTCACCATTGACATTCTCATTAGTATCTAACCTAGGCTATGTATATGTATATTAGAAGCATTGTAGGAGCAACTCCTCAACTTTTAGTCTAATCTCCATTAGGACCCATTTACCCTTAGGATAGATTGCTTAGGTGTGTATCACACTACCCCTATTATCAACTTACCCTTGTCTTGAGAATTAATTAGTATCCCATAGCTTGATCATAAGAGTAGTATTTACTTTACTCCATTGACTTCCTTTGGGATAAATACGATACACTTGGGAATACTCTTGGGTGAAACGCTACACGAAAGTTTTCGTGCACTTGTGGACCTCATCATTTTTGAGAGATGAGTTGTGACGTAAGAAGCGTCAACAAGCATTTCTGGCGCCGTTGCTGAGGAAGGCAAAGAAAGTCAAGGATAGATATCACTTGTTATTAAGCTAGAGGTGCTAATAGTTATTTGATAGGATTACCCTTGTTTGTTTTCACCTTTTCTGGTGAAAACAGGGTAGTGTTGGCTAACCCGTTTCATGGGATGCACAACGAGGACGCTAGTGCTCAACTGCAAGATGATTCAAAGCATACCTCAACAAATGTCCGATAGGCAACACCATTGCCTTTCGCGGAAGAATTTCAAGTTCCAGTAGGAGCCAAAGACAACCATTCCCATGCTTTGGGGAGGCTCCAGGAGTTCATCTTGGTTTGTCTCCCCATAGGGTGCATAGTTGGCTCCTCATTCGACATTCATGTCATGGATTGGTCCATCAATCCATGACAACTTTTGTGCTAGAGCTAAAGGAGTTCTATTCTCCTTCACCATGGATGAGAATATGGTCTCTACACAAGGGGTGGATTGAAGAGTGCTCTAGTTCCCATAGCTTGGCATGCACACCTGAAAGCATATAGGCCCCCTCATGTAATATGGTTTTGGTGATTAATGACAACCATTGAACTTTACTAATGAATTTGT
The DNA here is from genome assembly GCA_036927565.1 of Tuctoria greenei. Classification (NCBI taxonomy): domain Eukaryota; kingdom Viridiplantae; phylum Streptophyta; class Magnoliopsida; order Poales; family Poaceae; genus Tuctoria; species Tuctoria greenei. The sequence continues at coordinate 127,282,268 of JAYESD010000006.1, forward strand.
GAATGCAAGGTCACCATAAAAACTAAATAAGATGAAATGATTATGTCATTGGAGACCCATAGATACTCAACTTTCGAGATCAAATAAAGACAAGACATGAAGGCTCTATGTCCAAGTCACTCAATCAAAAATTGACATCATACAATGCTTAAGAATCATAAGAGAGCCGTGTGGAACAAATGTCTAAGAGGTCATTCAAAAAAGGACACAAAAGATTCACCCAAAACAACTCGAAGCAAGCAAAATCAACTCACCGGATCAACCGATGATTTCCAAAATGAACACATCGGTCGAGTTGATTCAACTGAAGAAAAAGACCTCAGAAAGATGAACTCACCGGATCATCCGATGTGAGGGCTCAACAACATCGGTGCATCAATACAGTTTGCAGTACAATTGGAGCAAGTGAAGCACCGGATCATCCGATGTGCAGAATCACACACATCGGTTGATCACTCCAGTAAGCATCAAGATCAAGCAAATTCTGGAGGAAGAGCCACCGGATCATCCGATGAGAAGACTGGGGCAACATCGGTCAAATAACGGTAATATCTGACACAATGACGTCAGCCAAAGTAATTACACTGATGATAACTACAGGGGAGACATCGGATCATCTGGTGTGCACAGAAAAGTTCTGTCAGCCTACTTTTCCAACGGCTATTTCGGTTAGGCTGGCTATAAAACCCCTCTAACCCGGTCATTTCGACAAGTCTTGATCACCTGAAGCCCACTACACATCCAAGAGCAATCAAGACCATAGAGCATACATTTCCACACTTCTAGATCATTTGTAATAGTCTAGAGAGAAGCTTGTGTGCGTTCATTCTCTGTGATTGAACTCTCTAGGCTAGTGAGAAGTTGAAGAAGATCGTTCCGGAGCTTGCCAAGGTGTGTGTGGAAGCCTGGAACATCGACGGTTGTACAAGGCTTGAGCTCCACCTTGCCGGAGATGGCGAACGGAGAAGATTAGTGAAGACTCCATTGTCTCGGTGACATTGGAAGTGGCAAAACCCTTCGGTGGGTGCCACAATGTGGATGTAGGAAGATCCTTGCGATCTTGCCGAACCACGGGATAAATCTCCGTGTCCCCTAGCGTTTGCATTCCTCTCCCTCTCTTTACTTTTTGCAATCTTCACTTCAAGTTATATCTACGTTGATTGCATAGCTAGAACCGCATTGGGAATTGGGCTTAAGTAGTTTGTTTTTTTAATTGTCTTAAAATTGAAAGAAAGCCCAATTCACCCCCCTCTTGGGCGTTTCGATCCTTACAATTGGTATCAGAGCAAGGTTGCTCATAGGATCATTCTAGCTTCATCGCTAGAGAGCTTAAATGGCCAAGGTTGGGGGTTCGGTTCCTATCTTCGAGGGCAAAAATTTCGCCTATTGGAAAGCACGCATGCGCGCTTACCTTGAAGCTATTGCCCCCGAAGTTTGGGAAGCGACTCATGCGGGTTTTGGAGAACTTAACTATGTGGGTGATCAAGTTAAGTGGGATGCTAAGGCTAGGAATGCTATTTATGAATGCATAAGTCAAGATGTCTTCTCTAGAATTGCTAGTAAGGAAAAAGCTTGTGAAATTTGGGCTTGCTTGATAGAAATCCTTGAGGGCTCATCTCGTGTAATGGAACTTAAATATCACATGCTCAAAGCTAAATATGATGAGTTTAAGATGCTTCCTCATGAAAATGTTAATGAAATGTTTTCACGCTTAAATGTTCTTATTGAGGAAATTAATGCTCTTGACATTGCGTCACTTGGCAAGGGACTTATTAACCGCAAGATCCTCATGCTCCTTCCCAAGCCGAAGTACAACATCATCAACTCCATGCTCCAAAAGGAATCACTTGACAACATTGAAGTTTCGAAGCTCATTGGAGAAATACACGCGCATGAGATGAGTGTGCTTGGGATGATGGAGCAATCATAAAAAACAATTGCTCTAAAGGCCTCCACCAAGAAGACAAGCTTCAAGAAGAAGAAGGTGGTTGAGCCTAGCTCAAGTGAAGAAGAGCAAGCGTCAAGCGAAGATGACGATGATGAACTTGCCTTGATGATGAGAAAGTTCTCACGCTTGAACTCCAAGATCACCAAAAAGGGATACACCTTTGATCCCAAGAAGAAGGCATTTCTACCAAGAAGAGACGATCGCAAGATATGCTACAATTGCGGAGATAAAGGCCACATCTCCTATGATTGTCCAAAACCGGACAAAAGGAGAGAGAACTACAAAGGCAAGCAACGCAAGCTTGACGAAAGTGATGATAATGAAGAAGAACCCAAGCCCAAACCAAGAACCTTTGGGAAGAAGAAGCAAGACAAGGGCAAGAAGGCAAGACTCTTCCCAAAAAGGAGAAGTGGTCCACAAAAGGTGTTTATGTGTGAGGCAAATGAATGGGTCACCGACGAAGAAACAAGTGATGAAGAGAGTGAAGGAGAAGAAGAAAGCTTGGCCGGCCTTGCCATTGCCAACCATGATGACTCACCTCTTCCTCCACCACCCATGTGCCTCATGGCTAAAGGTAACACCAAGGTATGTGACGACTCTAGTGATGATGAGCTTTCCCCCGATGATTTAACTTCTTTGATAAATGAATATCATGCTATCATTAAGAGAGAGAAGAGTAAGGTTAAAACTCTTGAAGAGATTCGTGCTAAACTTGAGAGTGCTAACCTTGATTTGCTTGACAAGTATGAAAGCATACTCAAAGAGCATGACACGCTCAAATCTCATGTCAAGCAAATTGAGGAAGAAAATGCTAAAATCAAGCTAGACAATGATGAGCTCAACATAGCACACCAAACTCTCTTGGAGGAGCACAACAAGCTAATTCATGAATACCAAACACTTAACATTGCTCATGACATGCTTGATCAAGAGTTAAAAGATGCAAAGAGACAAACTCTCAATGATAAGATATCCACTACTTCGCATGTCTCTAATGTCTTGGACAAGTCTTTGTCTTTAAAAGCTAATGCTAGGGAGAAGGACTTGTTGGAGGAAATTGAGAGTCTCCGCACTAGTGTGGCTAGACTTTCAAAAAGTGAAGTCAAGCACAAGGAAATCCTCTTCCAACAAGCGAAAGTCTTCAACAAAAGAGGACTTGGATCCTTCCCGGTACCCAACAAAGGAAAGGTGCCCTCACCGGAGCTTAGAACAAGCTTCATCAAGGAAGTTGGTTCTTATTGCCAACATTGTGAGATCACCGGTCACCACACAAGGGAGTGTCCTCTTCCTAACCGACCTTCACCTAAATTGCCTACTAACTACAAATCTATTTTCAATGATCGCCATTATCTTCTTAGCAAAGTGAATGGCAAGGTGAAAGCTAGGTTCATTGGCAAAGACATGAAGAGCATGAAGGGGAAGCTCCCCAAGCAACTTTGGGTCCCAAAGACACTTGTATCTCACATACAAGGACCTAAGTTGGCTTGGGTGCCTAAAGTCAAAAATTAACTTCATGTGTGTAGGTGAACTACAAAGCCGGAGGAAAGCATTGGGTACTCGATAGCGGGTGCACTCAACACATGACCGGCAATGATGGTATGTTCACCACCATAGAAAACCCCGGTAATCATGAACAAGTTACTTTTGGTGACAATTCTAAGGGTAAGGTAATAGGATTAGGTAAAATTGCTATCTCGAATGATTTATCCATTTCTAATGTGTTGTATGTTAAGTCGCTTAGCTTTAATCTACTTTCCATTGCACAACTTTGTGATCTTGGACTAACATGCACATTTAGCAAGGATGATGTTGTTGTGAGTAGTGAGGCAAGCAAAGAGCTTATCTTCAAAGGATTTCGGCATGGACATCTCTACTTAGTAGATTTCTCCAACAAGAATGCTAGCCTAACCACTTGTCTTTTCACTAAGACAAGCTTGGGTTGGCTATGGCACCGACGCATAGCACACATTGGAATGAGCAAACTTAAGAAGTCATTCAAGCTTGGGATGGTGACCGGCGTGAAGGATGTGACGTTTGAGAAGAACAAGCTTTGTAGCGCATGTCAAGCCGGGAAGCAAGTTGCTTCACACCACCCAATGAAGACAATGGTGTCAACCTCCAAGCCACTTGAACTACTCCACATGGACCTCTTCGGACCGTCCACATACCAAAGTCTTGGCGGTAACCTCTATTGTCTTGTTATAGTTGATGACTACTCTCGCTATGCTTGGACTCTATTTTTAGGTGACAAGAGTGAAACTCCGGAAGTGTTCAAGACCTTCGCCAACCGTGCTCAAAGGGAATTCCAACTTCCCATTATCAAGGTCCGGAGTGACAACGGCACCGAATTCAAGAACTACAACATTGGGGAGTGGTGTGAACGTGAAGGTGTGAAGCATGAATTCTCCGCCACGTACACTCCTCAACAAAACGGTGTTGTTGAGAGGAAGAACAAAACCCTCATCACTCTTGCAAAAGCAATGCTTGATGACTACGGCACGTCGGAGAAGTTTTGGGCCGAAGCAATCAACACGGCGTGCCATGCCGCAAATAGGGTCTATCTTCACCGACTACTCCAAAAGACCCCATATGAGCTCCTCATTGGGAGAAAGCCCAACATCTCCTACTTTAGAGTCTTTGGATGCAAATGCTACATCTACCGCAAGAAAAGGCTCGGTAAGTTTGAAAGAAGATGTGATGTTGGTATTTTTCTTGGTTATGCATCAAACTCAAAAGCATATCGAGTATTCAACCAAACCTCCGGTCTAGTTGAAGAAAGTTGTGATGTTGAGTTTGATGAGACTAATGGCTCCCAAGAGGAGAGTTTTGGTCATGATGAAATAGATGATGAGCCTCTACGAGAAGCCATGAAAAACATGACCATTGGAGACATCAAGCCAGAAGTTGAAGAGGGCCATGATCAAGGGGGAGCTTCAAGTTCCAACAACAACACCTCCATGGCGCCTCAAGTAGACGAAGAGGAGAAAGATGATCCATTGCCAACTCAAGACTCACAAGCAACACAACATCAAGATGAAGAAGAAGTCCATGATCAAGTCCAACCACAAGAGGAACAACACGCTTCACCACCGCCAAGTGCTTCACAACCACTTATGAGGCATGGACGCATCTCCAAGGCGCATCCAATGGACCAAATCATTGGAAGTCCTTCAAGGGGCGTAAGTACTCGTTCCCGCCATGTTGCTTCATTTTGTGAGCACTACTCGTTTGTTTCGTGTGTAGAACCCACTCACATCGAGGAAGCGCTCCAAGACCCAAATTGGGTAATGGCTATGCAAGAAGAACTCAACAACTTCATCCGCAATGAAGTTTGGGTGTTGGAGGAGCGACCCAAGGACAAGAACGTCATCGGAACAAAGTGGGTGTACCGCAACAAACAAGACGAGAATGGCGTTGTGGTCCGCAACAAGGCAAGACTTGTGGCCAAAGGGTTCTCCCAAGTTGAAGGACTAGATTTTGGCGAAACATTTGCTCCGGTCGCCCGGTTCGAGGCAATTCGTATTCTCCTCGCTTTTGCTTCACATCATAATATTACCCTTTATCAAATGGATGTGAAAAGTGCCTTTCTTAATGGCTACATTAATGAGCTTGTTTATGTTGAACAACCTCCCGGGTTTGAAGATCCTAGGAATCCTAACCATGTGTATAGGTTGCACAAGGCGCTCTACGGGCTCAAGCAAGCACCTAGGGCGTGGTATGAATGACTACGGGACTTCCTCATCATGCAAAGATTTAAGATCGGGAGGGTGGACACCACACTCTTCACCAAAGACATCAACGGAGATTTGTTCATTTGTCAAATTTATGTTGATGAAATCATTTTTGGTTCAACTAACGAAGCCTTTAGCCATGAGTTTGGCAAAATGATGTCTAGGGAATTCGAGATGTCAATGATTGGAGAGCTCAACTTCTTCCTTGGATTCCAAATCAAGCAACTTCAAGAGGGAACTTTTGTCTACCAAGAGAAATACACCAAGGACCTCTTGAAGAAATTTGAGATGGGAGATTGTAGCTCAAGAAGCACTCCAATGGCAACAAATTGCCATCTCGACGCGGATAAGGATGGTAAACCTATTGACCAATCTCACTACCGCTCTATGATTGGTTCATTGCTTTATCTTACCGCATCTAGGCCCGATATAATGTTTAGTGTATGCTTATGTGCTCGCTTTCAAGCGGCTCCTAAAGAATCGCATAAGAAGGCGGTCTTTAGGATACTTAGGTATCTTAAGCATACCCCTAGTATCGGCTTGTGGTACCCTAAAGGTACAACCTTCCAACTCTTGGGATACTCGGATTCGGACTTTGCCGAATGCCGCGTAGATCGCAAGAGTACCACTGGTGGGTGCCACTTTCTTGGGCGTTCCCTAGTGTCTTGGTCTAGCAAAAAGCAAAATTCCGTGGCTTTGTCCACCGCGGAAGCGGAGTATATAGCGGCCGGTGCATGTTGTGCCCAAATTCTATATATGAAGCAAACCCTTTTGGACTTTGGAATTAAAATTGGTTGTGTGCCTCTCCTTTGTGACAATGAAAGTGCGGTTAAGATAGCTAGAAACCCCGTTCAACACTCCCGCACTAAGCACATTGATATTTGCCATCACTTCTTGCGTGATCATGAGGCTAAAGGAGACATCTCTTTGCAAGGTGTTAGATCCGAAGAACAATTGGCGGATATCTTCACTAAACCACTTGATGAGAAAACCTTTTCTTGGCTTAGAAATGAATTAAATGTGCTAGATGCATCTAACGTCATGTAAGTTGCCATGTTCATGTAAGGATGCATATCATATAAGTCTTGTCTAACTCCCAAAGGATAGGGGTAAGCTAGAAATAGTTTTCCCTGAAGAAGCCTTTGGAAGGTTTAAACTCGGCAAGATAGATTTATTTTATGCCTTGCATGATCTCTGCCATATAGACTTGAACTCATTCTATTTCTTGCACTAATTTGTTTGGCATTGCATACGGTAGATTGTCACAAAGGGGAACCCACCTCATGAGAAGGAGACTTGTTTGAAATGCAATATCTCAACTCATATAAGGTGGAAAGAACAAAATGATAGGTGCGTTAATGCCTAGAGGAACATGCTTCATTGAGATAGTAGTCTTCATACTCTACCTCACAAAGCATGGGCCTTACATTTCATTTGGATATTTTTCCCTCTATTTTTTCGGTGTTCCATTTGCTTTAAGGTCTAGCCAAGCTATTGGCATATTAGCTCTTTGAGGGGTAAGGGGTTGCCCAAAAAGTCCTAAGACATGTGTTTCCCTTTGTTTGATTGTTTGGTCAAAGGACATATATGGGATGTTGGGGTTTAGTTTTCATCGGATTATCCGATGCCTAAGTCCTTTCCCCATCGGATCAATAGGTGTTCAATCTTCAAGTGCCAATTCAGTCAGAATCTCAGAATGATCCGATGAGTTCAATCAGAAAAACATCGGTCCATCCGATGTTCTCAAATCTGCAACATTGATGAATTCCTCCGATGCCTCTTTTATCTAACGTCGGTCCATCCGATGTCCTCAGTGACTCCTTGAATATCCTTACTGTGATATTCATCCGATGATCAAAACCCTAGACGTCGGTCCATCCGGTGTCAATTACAATTTTCTGGAAAACCTTACTGTGGCATTCGACCGATGCTTCTCATGTCCATCATCGGTCCATCCGATGTGTAAATAACAGCTAGGGTTTGGGTCCCACTATTTAATTCCGGCCGTACCGCCCCTTTTCCTCCCTCTCCCGATCCCGACCTCGCGCCGCCGCCGCCTTCATATGCTCCACCACTCACCTGCGCCGCCGCCCACTGTAGCACCGCCGTCGGACGCTGCCTCCGCCGTCTCCGGCCGCCGCCGCCCACAGCGCTGCCACCCTAAGCGCCGCCGCCGTTTTCCTCGCGCCGCCGCCTCACTTCCACGTGTCGCGCCGCCGCCTCACTTCCACGTGCCGCGCCGCCATCTCCACATCCCTCCACCGCGTCCAACCACCGCCGCCGCCTCTCTCCACCGCCTCTGCTCTACCCCGGCACCACAACAGCCCTCCCTCAACCATCTCCGGTGTGCCTCCCGAGCTCCATCGTCGCTAAGGTTTGCTCCGTGCCGTGCGACGTCCTTCGTTGTTTCTCTCGTCGTTCGTTTTCATCGTCGCTAACCCTACCTCTCCATTGCATCAAGATGGGTCGCGATCGCAAAGGAAAGGGCAAGGCGATCGCGGAGCCCGCCGCGAAGAAGCGCAAACTGTCGAAGGATGAGAAGAAGGCCCTTATGGCCGCTCGCGCCGCCGAGGAGCGTGAGCGTGGCCGAGGGGGTTCCCTGAGGATCCGCGAGGCCCGTCCAAGGCAGCCTCCCGTGATCGACGACTCCGACGCCGAAGAGGAGCCGGTTGAGCCTCTCGTCCGTCGGCACTCAGCCCGGACGCGTGGGGGTCACACCAAGGCTGCTCCTCGTCCGAGACCGACGGCTGCCGACCGTCGTGAGGACAGGGAGGCCGAAAGGGCCATCTACGAGATGGACACGGCCGTCCGTGTCGGTGAGGGAGTCCGTCTCACGGACTACCGGAAGATGAAGGCCAAGCAGCTACGCAAGCTTCGATGGAGTGTGCTACTTGAGGAGTGGTACCCTCAGCCCCGTGAAGCCCTTGTGGACAGTCGTTTCTGGACTGTCACCCAGGCGTCTCTCTACGAGACCTACAGACGTCGGGGGCACAAGCTTTTTCAGCACAACTACTTGGACTGGGGGCAGCTTGCAGTGGCAGCGGAGACTGAAGTCCGATCTTACTTTGAGAGATACAGAGGTTTGGTGCCGCTGCTTGCTTATGAGAGAAGTGCTTATGTGGAAGATTGGGTCTGTGTCTTCTATGCGACCCTGTACATCTCTGAGGGCAGGAGGTCAATCGACTTCATGTTTATGGGACAGCGCTACCACCTCTCGAGGCAGACTTTGGGGCAGCTTCTTGGGTTGGACCTGCACGACACCTGCGTGCACGAGAAGGTCTATGGGCAGGCAGATCCACCGAGGAGGCCACTTACTGGAGGGGTAGCACCACAGCTTGACGAGATCCGGTCCCTGTTTGGCCCCACGTTCTCTCCGGACCAGCCGAGAGTACCAGCTCTTCTGACCCCAGCTGCGCGCATTGTGCACCTCGCCTTGCGCCGCACGCTCCTGCCGAGGTCAGGGTACTTGGAGGGGTTCACTAGTCTGCAGCAGACCCTCCTGTTCTACATAATGAACGGGATGGATTTCGATATTGTGGACATCCTCCTATGCGAGATGGAAGACGTGATCACAGACGGAGTTGGCATGATGAGGCAGATGGTCTACGGGCACTGGATCAGTTACATATGCTCTATGATGGTGCCTGAGGGAGATGCAGCACAGGCCAGGCTTGCTGACGAGAGTGTGACTCGCTTTGGTCACTATCGTGCCTCTGCTCCTGGAGACCGTCGCCTTGGTCGTCCAGTTGAGCGCCAGGTCCGGGCCCGTATGTCAGAGGAAGACTGGTCCGACCTAGAGTGGGAGGACGAGAGGCTTGCTGAGGCTGAGGCTCAGGGGGAGGACCTGCAGCATATCTGGTCTGAGAGCGACACCGACGACAGTGTCGAGGAGTACTTCCCTCCTCCCCCCTCTCCCCGGCAGCACGACGCGGAGGCTGGAGGTTATACAGTGCCACCTCCCACTCCACCTCCCGTCACTGAGGCGCAGGTGACGCAGCCGTCTGAGCTGACCTCACTCCTCCAGCAGATGGTCGAGCAGCAGCGGCTGGACAGGCTGGCCGCCGAGCAGGCCCGCGCGGAGCAGGCTGCGCGTCTTCTTGAGCTCCAGCAGCAGCAGCAGGAGATGCAGCGTCAGATCGCCCGTGAGAGGCGTGAAGACACTGATCGGCTGACGGGGCTCATCGACCAGATGCACCAGCGCACTCTGGACCAGCAGCAGCAGACGCAGCAGGCGATGATGGGGATCCTGGGGTTGATCATCAACCTCTACACCCAGACCGGGATCGCCCTTCCATCGCAGCTGCCTGGAGTAGCTCCTCCGCCTCCTGTCTTGGCTCCAGCTGCTGCACCAGTGGCTCCAGTTCCTCCACTCCGATCCCTTCGTTCATCATGTCCCCGCTGTTGGCTCCAGGTGCTCCTCTTCACTCCCCACTGCCGGCCACTTCACTGTTCCTTCAGACGTCGGCCTCCGTCACCAGTGTCCCTGCTCCAGCACCTCCAGCACCTCCTCCTCAGCAGGCACCGATGGTGGCACCTTCGGCTCCGGCAGCACCCTCCTCCGCTACTCCGGCCAGCAGCTCCGACGACAGCGGCGGTGACCAGTTCGTCATCGCGTCCAGCTCTCAGGGTTTGTAGGTGCTCGGATCCCTTTTTGGTGTCTTGATGCCAAAGGGGGAGAAGAGTTAGAGAGTCAGGGGGAGTCCTAGTGTTAGGGGGAGTGAGTCGAGTGTCTTATCTTAATTGTATTTGCGTATTTGCTTCATTTGGTGTGTAATGAACCTATTTCTATCTTTCCTAAGTTGTTAATCATTTGAACTCATTTGATGTTTATCTATGATTATGATCTCTTTGAATTCACTTGTGTCATTTATTGATGTTTAAAGCTTCAAGTATATTATCCGTATTCATTGCATATTCACTTATGGTTCATTCTCTCAAATTCATTACTATCACGCTTTGATTATTGTGTTGTCATCAATCACCAAAAAGGGGGAGATTGAAAGCATCTAGGCCCCCTCATGTAATATGGTTTTGGTGATTAATGACAACCATTGAACTTTACTAATGAATTTGTGAATGCAAGGTCACCATAAAAACTAAATAAGATGAAATGATTATGTCATTGGAGACCCATAGATACTCAACTTTCGAGATCAAAGAAAGACAAGACATGAAGGCTCTATGTCCAAGTCACTCAATCAAAAATTGACATCATACAATGCTTAAGAATCATAAGAGAGCCGTGTGGAACAAATGTCTAAGAGGTCATTCAAAAAAGGACAAAAAAGATTCACTCAAAACAACTCGAAGCAAGCAAAATCAACTCACCGGATCAACCGATGATTTCCAAAATGAACACATCGATCGAGTTGATTCAACTGAAGAAAAAGACCTCAGAAAAATGAACTCACCGGATCATCCGATGTGAGGGCTCAACAACATCGGTGCATCAATACAGTTTGCAGTACAATTGGAGCAAGTGAAGCACCGGATCATCCGATGTGCAGAATCACACACATCGGTTGATCACTCCAGTAAGCATCAAGATCAAGCAAATTCTGGAGGAAGAGCCACCGGATCATCCGATGAGAAGACTGGGGCAACATCGGTCAAATAACGGTAATATCTGACACAATGACGTCAGCCAAAGTAATTACACCGATGATAACTAGAGGGGAGACATCGGATCATCCAGTGTGCACAGAAAAGTTCTGTCAGCCTACTTTTCCAACGGCTATTTCGGTTAGGCTGGCTATAAAACCCCTCTAACCCGGTCATTTCGACAAGTCTTGATCACCTGAAGCCCACTACACATCCAAAAGCAATCAAGACCATAGATCATACATTTCCACACTTCTAGATCATTTGTAATAGTCTAGAGAGAAGCTTGTGTGCGTTCATTCTCTGTGATTGAACTCTCTAGGCTAGTGAGAAGTTGAAGAAGATCGTTCCGGAGCTTGCCAAGGTGTGTGTGGAAGCCCGAAACATCGACGGTTGTACAAGGCTTGAGCTCCACCTTGCCGGAGATGGCGAACGGAGAAGATTAGTGAAGACTCCATTGTCTCGATGACATTGGAAGTGGAAAAACCATTCGGTGGGTGCCACAACGTGGATGTAGGAAGATCCTTGCAATCTTGCCGAACCACGGGATAAATCTCCGTGTCCCCTAGCGTTTGCATTCCTCTCCCTCTCTTTACTTTTTGCAATCTTCACTTCAAGTTATATCTACGTTGATTGCGTAGCTAGAACCGCATTGGGAATTGGGCTTAAGTAGTTTGTTTTTTTAATTGTCTTAAAATTGAAAGAAAGCCCAATTCACCCCCCCCCCCTCTTGGGTGTTTCGATCCTTACAACACCACTTCACTTGGTGAACATGCTGGCTATGGAACTACACCTCCCATTGAAGTATCATGAAGACCAAGCCAATGGAGAAGTGTTTGGAATTATCCAAGCCATGGATATTCACATGATTTGTGAAAAATCCATGTCAACATGGGCCACTTGGGAATCATTTCCCTATGAACCATGAGGATTCTTCCTTTCAAACAAAACTCCAATGTCTATTACCAACAAGGAGGTCAACGGTGGGATCAATATCACCCTTGTAATCAAGGAGGCTATAGGGATTTCAAGGGATTTAAATTCAACTAGCCTACCTTGGAGTATCTTGTCCATGGACAAGGAAGAAATAAAAAAAAACATTTACGTGAAGCTCTTGGCCAAGGACAAGAAACTTAAAGAGAATTCAAGATCAAAGATGTCCCCCAATCACTTATTGGGATTCCTACCCTTCGACCAAGCGCATGCAACCTAGGGCAAGTGACATTGTGGATGAAGCGTTTCATTTTTGATTGTGGAGTCCACATGTCATTGTGCCCAAGGAAACCTTTGATCTATGATCAAAGTATGGGTTAACTCTAAAGGATATCAAGAAGGTCGAAGTGACACCCCTAAAGACGTTCTGGTGAAAATATGGAATTGCTTCATACCTGTGGATTTTGTGGTGCTCGACATTGATGTCGAGAAAGATACGCCGCTCATTATTGGGCGCCCGTTCCTTAGCACCGCGAAAGCTCTCATAGATGTGGAAGCTAGAGATATCAATTCCATATAAATGGCAAGGAGGATAAATTTAACTTTTGCCCAAAGTCGGAGCAATGATCCATGATTCGCATAAAGTATGGGCCTAATGTTAAACACATTCAAGAGGTCAATGTCACACCTCCAAAGGTGGATCCGCTCAATGTATTTATGCGACAACTAATATACGCAGGGAACCCGTCTTATCGTTCACGCTGACACCCCAAAAAGACAGAGAAGACTGGGCTTTCCTAGAGGCCCATGTCAACCAAGTCGCCAAAGAAGGAATGGAGGAAGAAGAAAGAAAAGCCGCACAAGCCAAGTGGGCGGCAAGGCGGAGATGATAATGACGATGATGATGATGCTTAAGAGTAGATCTTAGGACTCTCCTTCTCTCTCTTCTTTTTGGTGTCTTGATGCCAAAGGGGAAGAGATTGGAAGGGGGTACTTAGATAGTTTTTAGTCGTTGCCTCTTTTGATCCACTATGGACTATGTTTCAAAACTCTCATTTCAATTGATGTAAGACTTAATCTATGTTTCTCATGTATCATGTCTAAATTGTGATGTTATGCCTAAATTAAATGTTTATCTTGCATACTTGTTGCTTTATCACAATTTATGAGCACACCACTTAGGCACCCCACCATAACATGTATATGTATGAGAAATCTCTCAATTTCGCTCACTCATGATGCATACAACGAGGGGGAGTTACTCATACACATACATGTTATGAAAAAAAAATTTATCCTTTTTGTTGAAGCTTAATGTGTTGTCATCAATCACTAAAAAGGGGAAGATTGAAAGTGCATCTAGGCATCCCCGTGGGTTTTGGATGATTGATGACGAAAATTAAGTGTCCAATGAGTTGAGCTGATCTTAAGCACGAGTGTGATGGATGAAAGGAGACAAAATCCCTCAAAAAGGAAAAGGTTGAAACGGGCATCAAAGGCTCAAGCGTAGAAATTAGGGTTTCTATGGTGTTGAGTTTAGGCGACCGATATCATGTTTGAGGGCGGCCGTATCATGTGCATTGAGATCATTCTAGAGTTCTCAAAGTGGTGGTTGAGAGAAAAACCTAAGTGAGAAGCCAAAATTAGAGAAAACCCTAGGAGGTTTGACTAGTCCGGGCCTTAGGGCCGGACTAGTCTGCCCAACGAGAACAATCCATTTTGGGGTGAACTAAACGTCTCTGGATGAGTTCGGACTTGTCCGTATTGGTACGGACTAGTCAGTTCTTCTCTTGGTGATTGAATTTGGAGCTATGTCCCGGGTGGCCGGACTTGTCTGCCAAAGTGGCCGGACTAGTCTGGACCCCCGAGAGTAGTCTGTTTTCGGACGAACCAAAGCATTCTAGAAGAGTTCGGACTTGTCTGTTGTGCCACAAACTACTACATTTGAGACTTAGTGTAAGAAACCGAGGAAAACCCTCGAAGGTCGAACTTGTCCGCCCAGGTGGTTGGACTAGTCCGGACCTACCATGTTTATTCCATTTTGGGATGATCTAAACAATTTTGTCCGACTTCGAACTAATCTGTTGTTGGCCGGACTATTCCGTGTTGTCAGTGGCCGTTTGAAATTCAAATGTTGGCACGCACGTCATATGTTTTGTTGACCGATGATGTGAAATTGTCGGTAGTCCCAGAAGGCCGGACTAGTCTCTGGCATAGGGTGAGACTAGTCTAGGGTTGCCCTGATGGCAACGGTTAGTTGTCGGGACCCCTATAAAAGGTGGACCCTCGGCCACTTTTTGAAATGACATGAGCCCAACACCGCCACATTTGACATAGAGCCTCCTAAAGCCTTCTAATCGTCCTAGAAGCCCCCTAAGACCAAATCTTGAAGAGATTAGGGTTTGGGAAGGAGAGTGAAGGAAGATCTTCGTACTTTGGCTCTCGGTTAGATCTCTTGCACATTGTGTTGTGTTTTATGGGTTTTGTGAGTTGAGATTCAAGTGCTCCTTGCCGTATTGATTCGTGAGAGCCTCAACTTGTGAGCATCCCAAAGAAACTTGGTGATTACCCATTGATATAGTGGAAACCAAGCCAGCCATTGTGGTGGGTTGGTGAGAGAAGGGTCAAGTGAGACCTGATCCTTGTGTGGACTTCTCAACGTGGATGTATGCTTTTTTGTGGAGCTGAACCACAGGATAAATATTGTCTCAGTTGTCGCTTTACATTTCATAATCACTAGAATTGCTTTTAGGGTTCATATAGTTCTTCATATTGATCTTTGCTGAAATCTTGTAACCTAATTATTTTAACTTGTCAATCTAAGTTGTACTAGGTTACTATACACCGCTTACATCTTTAGTAAACTTAAATTCCACAAATAACTTGTAGAAATCAAGTTTTTAGGTTTTCCCCTTGTGCTGAGTGGACTAGTCCGGCCCTGTCCAGACATGTCCAGTCTTAGTGATTTAATCTCATTTGATTAAGACATTTCAGGTCTTATTGCCTATTCACCCTCCCTATAGCTAACTTTCAATTGGTATCAGAGTAGGCCTCTCCACCAAGAGTCTAACAACTCGGAGATGAAATGGCCGGAAGGGGTGATAACGAGATTTTGGTGATCCTCGATGACGACAAGACGAAGAACGTCGATGTTCTTCAAGATGACCCACACGACGACGAGGAAGTTCACCAACTTAAGGCACGGCTTCTTGAGAAGATCAATGTTCCCAAGAAGGAGATCAAGCCAATTGCTCCAATGAACACCGACAATGGGAGTAAGTTCACAAGAATACTCCCAGTATCCTTACAACTATGAGCGACTAACCGCAAGCAACCATTACCTGTCTATTCCCATTGGCAAACCTCGTCAATTTGAGGGAAATGATTAGTCTATGTGGAACCATAATATGAAGATGCATCTCATTTCCTTAAACCCTAGTTTGTGGCAAATGGTTTTGACAGGTGTCCATCTTCCCAAGAGTGAGGGAGACATTACTCCGGAGCAAGTCATCCTCCACCATCGCAATGCACAAGCCGTTGGAGTAATCACCTCCTCTTTGACTCGAGAGGAGTTCAACCGCATTAAAGGATTGGAGGTGGCCAAGCAGATATGGTACACCATCAAGAAAGCACATGAGGGAAACCATGTCATAAGGGAGGCAAAATCGAGATGATCGAATGAGAACTTGGGAGGTTCACTATCATGGATGGTGAGTCTCCCCAAGATATGTATAATCAACTCAACACTCTCATCAACAAGAGTCGATCTTATAAAAGCACCTGGTGGACGGACCAGGAAGTGGTGAAGAGGATGATTAGGGCATTCATGCCTAGAAATGTCACTCTTTGCTCACTAATCAATGAGAGTCTGGGATTCCATAAGATGACTCCCGAAGAAGTGCTCGGGAGGATCATCAACCAATGATGGAGCAAGAAGCTATGTTCTACAACGATCTGCAAAAGCTCTCCTCCTCCAAGAAAAGATATGTTGCATTCAATGCAACATCTTCAAGATCCCAAGAAAAGGGAGAAAGTTATGAAGAGAGCCCCGACACCGATGAGGAAGAGGCACTCTTCATCAACAACTTAAAGAGGATGTGGATAAGAAAGAGAGGGAGCTACCATCATGAAAGCAAGAGCAAAGACAAGTCCAAGACAAGATCAAAGAGGGCTTGCTACAATTGTGGGAAGTATGGCCACTTCATTGTGTATTGCCCACATGAGGAAAACAAAAAGAAGAAGGAGGGCAAGTCCGAAGAGAAGAAGTACTTCAAGAAGAATAAACAATTGGGACGAGCCCACCTTGGAAAGGAGTGAGATTCAAATGAAGAATCCCCCTCCGATGAAGAAGAGAAGATATCAACTATTGCTATGAAGAAGTCAACTACGGAAAACAAGCTCTTCCCCGACTTGGAGATTTCAAGGCCAACTTGCCTCATGGTCATGGAGGAAAGAAAGAAGGTTGAAATCTAAATCCTCTTCTTAAATTTCTTCGCATGATGACTTTGATAGTAGTAGTGAGAATGAACATATGCTTAAGGATATGAGTAAGAGCACTTTGAAAAGATTGATATTGTTGATGGATGAAATATTTGAAAATGAAGAGCTCATTAATCGTCTAGAGGACATGCTCATCCAACAAAACGAGAGATGTCAAGAATTTGAGGAGCTCTTGGAGCTTGAAAGAGAAACAACCAAGGCACTTGAGCGTGAACTCGCTTTGCGCGAGGAAACTTGCCCAATCTTTGAGAACACTACAATTGTGCTTAAGGATGAACTTGTTAGCTTGACAAAGTTAGCAAGATCATTGAAACACAAGTGGAGCCTCTCAAGGTCAATCCACCTTTTTCCTCTAAAAGCTCATATTCCATAAATATCAAAGCCGAAACAACTCAACCCTGCAAATGCTCTAACTTGATTGTAAAACTCAAATATGAGCTTAAGTTGGCACAAACAATCCAAACACCAAAGGGTGGCATCTTTGACAAGGAGAAGATGGCATATGCACGTAGTGCATACACCAAAACAGGACATCCCCTTGTCAAGGATGGTCTTGGCTATTCTAGGGAGAGGAGGCAAAACACCAAAACTCCCAAGAACGGCGAAGACTTGATTGTTTTTGTCAAAGGAGGTTCATATAGCAACAACAAAGGAAAGAACATTACTACATCTCCTAAAATTCCTAATAAGGTACCTCATCCTTTGTTCCATGATTCTAATGCTTCATGTGTGTTATTAAGGAACAAATTTGGTAAAGCTTATGCTAGGTATGTTGGGCCACACCGGAAGAGTCCTAAACCTTGTGTGTGACTGCCCAAGTGCCTCTTGACTAACATCAAAGGACCTAACACTGTTGGGGTACCTAAAGCCAAGGCTTAAATCTTTCTTGTAGGCATACTCCTCTGGTGGAACCAAGTGGGTTCTTGATAGCGGATGCACTAATCATATGACCAGAGAGAGAAAGATGTTTGTGGAGTATGATCCAAATGAGGATCCAAGTGAGGGGATCTACTTTGGGGACAATAGCCAAGGAAAAATCCTTGACACCAGTAAAATAACTATATCCCCTAATCACACTCTTTTTCATGTTTCACATGTTGATTCTCTTGATTATAACCTCTTGTACATATCACAACTATGCGACAAAGGTTATAATTGTTTATTCACTAATGAGGGTGTGACCGTCACAAGGAGAAGCAATGACTCAAGTGATTTTAAAGGTCTGCTCAAGGGAAAGTTGTATCTTGTGGATTTCTCTACGGATAAAGCACAACTTGATACATGTTTAATTGTAAAAACTAGCATGGTATGGCTTTGGCACAGAAGGCTAGCTCATGTTGGGATGGGGAATTTGCAAAAACTCCTTAAGGGCGAGCACATCCGAGGTTTGAAGAATGTTGTGTTTGAAAACGATAGGCCATGTAGCGCATGCCAAGCTGGAAAGCAAGTTGGAGCTCCACATCCATCCAAGAACAGCATGACGACAACGAGACCATTGGAGCCTCTACACATGGATCTCTTCGGTCCAATCGCATAATAAGTATTGGCAGTAACAAATATGGTCTTGTTATTGTTGATGATTTTTCACATTTCACTTGGGTATTCTTTTTGCATGATAAGAGTGAGACTCAAGGTGTCCTCAAGAAATACTTGAGGAGAGCTCAATATGAGTTCTCCTTAAGTATCAAGACCATAAGGAGTGACAATGGCACCAAATTCAAGAATACTCAAGTTGAAGAGTTTTTGGATGAAGAAGGCATCAAGCATGAGTTCTTGGCCCTCTAATCCCCTCAACAAAATGGGGTGGCCGTGAGGAAGAATAGGACCCTCATAGAGATGGCAAGAACCATGCTTGACAAATACAAGATGTCGGACCGGTTTTGGGCAGAAGCGGTTAACACCGCTTGCCACGCAATAAACCGGTTGTTTCTTCGCCGCATTCTCAGGAAGACGTATTATGAGATCCTAACCATTAACAAACCAAACATTTCTTACTTTCGTGTTTTAGGGAGCAAATGCTATATTCTCAACAAGAAGCCTAGGACTTTAAAGTTCGCTTCTAAGTCCGATGAAGGTTTCTTGCTTGGGTATGACTCAAACACTTACGCCTATCGTGTCTTCAACAAATCCTCTGGAATTGTTGAAGTAGCATGTGACGTAGTGTTTGATGAGACTAATGCCTCCCAAGTGGAGCAAGTTGATCATCATGTGTTAGATCAAGAAGAAGCTCCACAAGTGGTGATAAGAAGGATGGCACTTGGATACATATGAACACAAGAACAACCTCAAGACTCAAGTGACCATCCTACACATCAAGCAAGCTCTTCCTCAAATGATCAAGCACAAGTGCCCCAGGATGTGATCCAAGAAGATGAAAATGGAGGCATCAATCAAGGGTGAGACAATGAAAATGAGGAAGACAAAGATGAAGATTCAAGACCTCAAGCACCTCTCCCAAGAGTGCATCAAAGCGTTGAATGGAACCATCCCGTTGACAATATCCTTCGAGACATCACCAAGGGGGTAACTACTCGATCTCGTGTTGCAAATTTTTGTGATCATTACTCTTTTGTTTCGGAGCCTCTCAAGGTTGATGAAGCACTACGAGATCCCGATTGGGTGATGGCCATGCAAGAAGTGCTCAACGACTTTGAAAGAAATCAAGTATGGGAGCTCGTGAAGAGGCCAAATGCTAATGTTGTGGGCACCAAGTGGGTGTTCTGCAACAAACAAGATAATAACGGGGTGGTTACAAGGAACAAAGTACGACTTGTGGCCAAAGGTTATTCACAAGTCGAAGGTTTGGATTTCGATGAAACCTTTGCTCCCGTAGCTAGGCTTGAATCAATTCGTATATTACTTGCTTTTGCTACTCACCATGATTTTAAGCTATACAAAATGGACGTCAAGAGTGCTTTTCTCAATGGTCCAATCAAAGAAGAGGTGTATCTGGAGCAACCCCCGGCTTTGAAGATCAAGAATTCCCATGCAACGTATACAAATTGCGTAAGGCTCTCTATGGCCTCAAACAAGCTCCTAGAGCTTGGTATGAGTGCCTTAGAGACTTCTTAACTCAAAATGGTTTCAAAATTGGGAAGGCGGATTACACTTTATTCACTAAGCATTTCAATGATGATTTGTTTGTTTGCCAAATATATGTCGATGACATTATATTTGGCTCTACTAACAAAGCTTTTTGTGATGAGTTTTCAAAGATAATGACCGAAAGATTTGAGATTTCCATGATGGGGGAGTTGAAGTTCTTCCTCGGTTTTCAAGTAAAGCAACTTGAGGAAGGCACATTCATTAGTCAAACAAAATACACACAAGATATACTCAAGAAGTTTGACATGGACAAAGCCAAACCCATCAAGACTCCTAGGGCAACCAATAGGCATCTCGATTTTAATGAAGATGGTCCAAGTGTGGACCAAAAGGTATATCGCTCCATGCTAGGTTCATTGCTTTACTTATGTGCATCTAGGCCCGATATCATGCTTTGTGTTTGTATGTGTGCTAGACTTCAAGCTGCTCCTAAGGTGCATCATTTGACCGCCGTTAAGAGAATTCTTAGATTTTTGGTTCACACACCGAGCCTAGGACTTTTGTACCCCAAGGGCTTTAAATTTAACCTCATTGGATATTCTGATGCGGATTATGCGGGGAGCAAAGTTGATAGGAAAAGCACCTCCGGAACTTGACAATTCCTTGGTAGATCACTAGTGTCTTGGTACTCAAAGAAACAAAACTCCATTGCTCTTTCCACAGCCGAAGCGGAGTATGTCGCCTCCGGAAGTTGTTGTGTACAACTTCTTTGGATGCGACAAACTCTTAGGGACTATGTCATAAACTTGCGCCATATCCCCCTCCTATGTGACAATGAGAGTGCCACTAAAATAGCTCACAATCCAGTGGAACACTCAAGGACCAAACACATCGATATTCGCCACCACTTCTTGAGAGATCACTCCATC
Source organism: Tuctoria greenei (assembly GCA_036927565.1). Taxonomy (NCBI): domain Eukaryota; kingdom Viridiplantae; phylum Streptophyta; class Magnoliopsida; order Poales; family Poaceae; genus Tuctoria; species Tuctoria greenei. The sequence goes on from JAYESD010000006.1 coordinate 127,302,955, forward strand.
AAATGAGACATTTCAATTTCCCGTGTGAGAACCGAAAAACAATTGGCCGACATTTTTACCAAGCCCCTAGATGAGAGAAAATTTTGTGAACTTAGGAGTTTGCTCAATATCTTAGATTCTCGAAATGTGTCTTGAGTCTTACACATCTCATTGTAACTTCAAAATTCACACATGATTGCGAAAACTTTTCCCTCTCAATTTTCTACAAATTATTTTGAAATTATTGAATCTTTGTGAATTATGGGCGTAGTTTGATTGTTGAATGCTTACTGACCATGTTTACAAAGATCTTTTGTGAAAATATAGTCCAAAAGTATCAAATCTTCATTGAAAACTAAACATATATGAGTTTTCAGCCATAGAACGGGACTAGTCCGCCCCAAGACCGGACTAGTCCGGCAGTTCAGAGTAGTTCGGACCCAGTAAAATCCCAGTTTTTCCCTTAATATGAAGTTCAACTATCAGTTGATTTTCAACCATAGTGGAGATCAAATGTGGTTGTGCATTTGAACTTGATATCATTAAGAATTTTCCTTTCACCCATTATTAAATTTATTAACATAAGGGATGAACTTCACCAATGACCTTAGAATAATTTAAGTGACCTTTCTACATGTTTTGGAACTATTGAATAAAAATTTCTAGGGCAAATTTCTATACAGTATTAAATATATTCGAATTCATTTGAATATAGCACTGTACATTTAGGCCCTGCCAAAATATTCAAATCTGAGGCCATAAATTTAGCCATGCCCTCATAATATTCCCAATAGACTTCCTGCAAAGTTTCATGAATTTTGAAATCCATTTGCTATTTTATTTGAGATGCTTAGCAAATTCAAACCATATTTAGAGTTAAAATTTTGAATTCTGTTCAACTTATTTGAACATCAAGATTTGAACACACCATCATAGTCAGCATGACTTGCTTGACTTATTTCCAAAGTTTCACAATTTTTGGAACTCAATTGCTATTTAATTCAGTGAACCCATTGAATTTCATCCAAATTCGAATTCAAAATTGGAATTCAAATGAAACTTGACCAAGTTCAAAATCCGATTTCAGAATCAAGTTCCAGATATTTATTTGAGGCTCCCCACAAAATCTAGAATTTTTTTATCAAGTTTGGTATGAGTATTGAAGTTGCAGAGAAGGGAAGAGGATAAGAGGAGGTGGGACCCACTGTCAGCCTCACTCACTCGATTGAACCGACAAGGGTACTCTGTATACGGCTGTCCCCGCCGATCGACGCCGGCAGTGCTCGCCACCGTGACACGGCATGCAAGCCACCGAGCAGCCTGCTTGCTTGCGCCGTGGCAAGCTCCCCTCGTCCCTCTATGCCTATAAATACCATCCCTTGGGCGTCGCCGTCGAGCTCCATCTCTGTTCGCACCATAGCCGCCGCCTCTGCTGGTCGAGCTTTCGCCGGAGATTGAAGCCGTTTCTCACTGAGCTGTAAGTATATAAAAGGCTTGTCATAGCATCCTCTACGTGTTCTATTTGGTCATTGATCGTGACATAGCTCCTACTTGAAGTATTTTGAAGTTTTCCGGTCGTCGACGAGGAAGCCGTCGGGAACCATCACTGCATCACTGTCGAGCTCCGGTTCTAGGCCGTTTCCAGTCTCGATCCTTTAAGCAAAAAGGTTCACAATCCTCTCTAGTTTATGCTCACCAAATTTGAGCCCATGACATGAACTGGAACTCGAGTTTTTTATTCGATAACTGAATCGTTATTTGATAGAACAGCAAGGCTTCATGCTTAAATTAATTTCATTCTTGCAATCATTCATTAATCTGGTTAGAAGATAGCTCCTATATACCCTAGCGCAGCTCCCTGCCGAAAATCCCCAAATGTTATCAACCGAGCACCTTAGATTTTGAGATTTCGTGGCCGCCGGTTGAAAGACCGTGCTTCACCGTCGAGCTCATATCTCGCGGGTGTTTTCACTCTTCCCTTGTCCAGATTCTTGATCTTTGAGATCCAAAGAAGCTTTTGGAGAAGTTCTCGAGTTGTTTGAGCTTGAGTTGAATGAGTTCAAGCAGGCCCGAGCTCTCACCGCCGTCGCCACCGTCACACTCGTTGTTCCGTTCCATTTCAGCCGATGCCGACCTCACCGGCGTGCTCAGCGCCCCCGAAAGCCCCCATGCGGCGAGTCTTGGCGAGTTTGGCAGAGCAGTTTCGCCGGCGGCGAGATCGCCGGCGAGCTACTGCCGCGGGCGCCGCTGCGCGCGGGCGCCGGCCCGAGGTTGAAGAAAGCCGTGGAGCCCACATGTCAGTCACTGCGGGATCCGGTAGTGGCCGGGGGTCCAGTGCGGCTGCATGGGTTAACCCCGCAGCCCCCGGTGCGGCCCTGCTGCGATTGGTTGATTTTAAACCAGTGGGCCCGGCTGACTTATTTAAATATTTCCCTTTGGAAAATAATTCCAGGGTTTAACCAAACTTGGAAAATTCATAACCCCCAGTAGAATTGTCCAAAAATTCCCAAATAAATTTTGCTAGAACCAGCATGAAGAATACTTTCAAGTGGTGCACTTGGTTTGTATGGAAGTACATAGAAATTTCTCCATAAATCAGATAAACAACATGCTTATAGAATTCATTCCTACAGTTATGCTTTTTAGAAAATTCCCAAATTTGGGCAGAACACTCTCCAAAATTCACTTGATCTCCAGAAACAATTTCAAGTTCATTATACATCATTTACTGGATTGATCAGTGTTCCAAATCTCTATGTAGTTATAAATTGAGAAAAATAGAAAATCAATTTTAGAAAATTGCCCAAACTTGTAAAATCAGTTCCTCTCTATAGGAAGCTTAGAACATTGTGAAACCAATTTTCCTAGAACCAGTAAAACCCCCTCTACATGGTACAACCACTTGTAGCCATGATAGATCTCGAGAAATTCAAACCAAAATTTAGAAAAGGTTATGGTTTGCCATAATTTTTGAAGTAACAAACTTACTTGATCATCTCCTGTTCTTTGCAAGAGTCTCCATTATAGTCCCTACTATCTACCATAAGAATACCAAAGCCAACTAAGACCATTATCTTATTCTGATCACAAGATATTAGCTTGTGACCTTAGACATAATTTTATTTCCAAAGTCATTCATATATAGTATATGCATATCGTGTAGTAACTGAAGTCGAGGAGCAGACGGAAGCCTTGGAAGTCTTGCTGCCGGAGACTAACTTAGACTCGGACTTATTCAGGCAAGCCCCAGTTTGCATTTAAGTTCCTTACAGTATTTTTGTAGTTTCTATTCACTTTACGTCTTCAGATGTTTGTGCATTACATTTAAGGTGTTTGACATCCACTTGCATGGCCCGCAAATCCCATGGAGTCTTCGGTAGGTCTACAACCCGTTGAGTAGAAACTGCTATGCTTATGCTCATAGGAATTCGGTAGAAGTCGAGTAGTTGGAATCTACTCGCAAGATAGGAATTTTATCACACGGGAGGAATTGGAATCAAGAACTAGTTTATGGATATGAAATTGAGACCGAGCAGCGGGTAGGATGCAGCAATATGTGGTCTCACGTGTGTAGCCCTGCTTGTGTCGATTGAGGATTGTTTCGTGTGCGGCCCTGCTGGACAAGCTTGAATTGTACCGGCGACATACTGGAGAAATGGGCTCCAGAAAACTGATGTAGCTTGATACTAGTTTGTCGAGGCATTCCGTTCCGTTTTATAGGCGTGGGTTGAGGTCAGCAAGGTGTAAATCAGCTGGTGGGCACGTCGGAGTACGCCCCACGCAATGACCTCCTGCTCGTGACGGATCGACTGGCTCGACATTCGAGTGTTTTGTTAATGGTGGCCATATAGGACTAGTACTGAAGTGTTACGTAGGTACTGCTGTAAATACTCACAGACATTTCTGAAAGTGCGTATGTGTCGTGTTGTTCCGGGTGTATCCTGATTGCAATCATCGTCCCTCGCGGTAATAGAGTACCACTTGTTCACTGCGTTGTGACGTAGTAAATACTGAAGAAGTCAGGAGAATACGATGTATTGAATTACAATTTCTTTGCAACCTTGTTTGGCTTAGAGATAGTACAATTAAATGTTTACAGTTTCCCCATATTTTACGTGTAATAGCATTATGTGATTTGTGCATGTCATATCATCGGCAAAGCGTTTCTTGTTTGATTGTGGAGTCTATGATGTGTCGTGCCTGAAGAATATCATGTGCTACTTTAAATATGAATATAAGGATCCACTTGCAGGCGAGTCCTTTATGCTATTCCTTACCTATGTTTAGTATTAATCCCTGCATATGTCTAGTGAGACGGGTTAGTCTTGCTAAGCCTTTAGCTCATGTTTGCAGTTAACAAGTTTTTGCAGATTATACGACTGATGACAGGTTCGATAACGAGGCTGCACCCCCTCCAGGGTTTACTGCCGAGTGGGAACCCTACACGCCGCCGTAAGTTGGGTGTTGCTAGTGCAAAGTATCCAGGACATGGATGACTTTGCTTTTGCATAGCTAGTGCCGACAGCGTAGCTATGATGTATAGTTCTCTTTCCTTTTCGTTTAGTATTGTAAAACTTCCGCCGTGCTTTTCAATAAAGGCTTGGTATTGTAATCTATTCTCGTTCTTTTCTTGTATACTCTTGGGTGATGCATCGCACGACACCACCCAATGAGATCCTTGGAGGTCGGGATTCCGGTACCCACAGGCGTGGTATCAAAGCATCATTGGGAACAGTGTACTTGAAAAGAGCATATTTTCAAAAACTTAGGATTTTTGACTGAGGAATTAGCTATATAACCTTATAAGGAGTATTATTAGTATACGATATAAAGGTGGTAAACTAACTTATGTGTTATTAATTCTGTAACGACGCTCCGACGTCAGGTAATAGGTAAGGTACGCCACTGTAAGCGGATCAATTGCGGTAAGCTCACCATGCGAGGGGTAGCATGGAAGTCTTTCTGTGGCTTGGCACGGAAATATTAATAGGAGTCTCTGAAGCTTTCTATGTTTCTAAGAACCTATGACACGCGGTACTCCAGCTTGCTTCAAAGATAGTGGGAGACCCCGTCGGGTGGTGTATAACCCGATAGTATGCATCTCTAGAACTATTCATGTTCTATGGGAGCATGCGAAACACGTATGCCCGAGCGTGTATAAGACGGTTCGTGCGGGAGTCTTTGTTGTACAGACGTAGTACAGCCATGTACCTCGAGACATGACATCGCTCGAGGGCGACTCACACCAGACTCGTATGCATTTACATTCATATATATTATTATTGTGACTGACTGTGGTGTTTCCCCCCTTGCCGCCCTTGAGGTGTGAAGGTGTGAAAGGGGATTGTTTGTCTTCTGCAGCATTGACTACGGTAGCGACGTGTGTAGAACACGTTTGCGAGTGAACGATACTAGGGCCACCTATAAACGTATCCGGAAATACCGGTTAGAATTTTCTTTGGTGAGACACGTAGTACCGTCAGTATCAACTTTGATACATGGCCAACTCCAATGACAGAATGGTTGCATTACATTTTTGGAAAGTCCGACTATCAGGTACTGGTAAGTTTGGACTCCGCAAAATGAGTTTTGACTCGACAAAGGGTTAGAACCAAGGTTCTTGATTTCTGGCTGAAGTTTGCTCAACTTCGTCAGGTTCTAATCTTGGATAGCTAAGATTAAACATAGGGGTATGCTATATGGTTGGAAATCTCTCGAAGACCTCTACAACTTCTTTGTTGACAATCAAGACAGAAAAGCTTGATAACCTGTTGAAATTTGGGGTATGCTTAAACTGCTCCAGATGACCCTACCGTTGTACCAGTCTCTGTATTTTTGCAATAACTCACTGTATAAAAATCTTCTGCCTTATTGTGATACATATATGGAAAGGTTAGGAGGAGATATATAGTTTTGTTATTTAAAGTTTTTCCTGATTCGAATTTGAGGCAATTCAAATTTCGATCTCAAAACAGTGAACTGCAGAGCTGCTGTTTGACAACAGTCTGTTCATCTGTTAAGTTCAGATAGCTCTAGCTTTTGATCCAGAATAGTGACATGGTCATATATATACATTTCTGGAAATCTTAGGAAGTCCTATATCAACTTTATGTTGCACTTATGGCCTGAATCTTGGTGTAACTGTGTTTAATTCCTATGGTCGTAAACTTGGTTCTGGTAGACCAGAACTTGAAACAGTTTGCACATAGTTTCGAATTTGCACGCTATACCTGGATAAAAAGTGTTTCATGGCTGAAACCTTTTATTTCTGGGTTGTTAACTTGATTTTATACAATGTTTATTTTTTCATTACCTTCATATATTGTTATGATATACCTGTATAATTTGTGGAAATCACCACATACACAGGGAAGGTTCTGTCAAAATTTCCAGAAAACATGGGTTAAATTTAAACCTGTATAGATTCTATTTCCTAGATCACCTGGATCTGTATGAGTACAACATGGAAAGGTTGTAAAGTGTACTACAACTTTTGTACTCAACCCAACATCTGGTTCTGATGTTTCCTGTATGTAAATTTTAAATTTATACAGAAACGTCAGCTGGAACAGACTGTGATTACAACTCCAGTTTTAAATTATTCTTGAACTATTGGAAGTTGGAAACCTTCTCATTGTTCAAGTATCTTTTCCAAAAATGGCGGATGTGATGATATTATTGTCGGACGGATGGATAATTTCTCCGTGCGCTAGCCGTCCGGGCTTCCCAAGCATGCTGCGGGAGGTGCTCCAACAGTTTGGCTTCATCGAGATGCCATGCTATTGGGGTCGAGAAACGGTTGACAGGGGTGTTCTGTCATGCACCGTCTTAGTCGACATAACTGCTAGTCCACGTCGTTATGGATGGGCTCCTTTTTCGGTCACTATCGAGGGAGCTCATTTAGAGGACACTTGGGCAACTGCAGCGGGCGAAGCGCTTATGAAGCTTTGCAAGCTTCATCAAGATGTCATGGCTGGGACTCAATTTGCTCTTCTTCCGGTCCGTGGTGTGGCTGGTTTTGAGTGCCAGCGTCGTATGGTTGCTGCTTATACACCGTATGGCGACACAACCTCGACAACACTTGGGACGTATGCGGCTGCGTCCAATATGGTGGGTTCTACACAAGGTGCAATTATCTTGGAGCAAGTCAAAGCCTTGCGGCAAGCGACTGAACGGGGTGATACTCTTGATTATATTAATGTGGGCCTACATTTGTTCCTGGCTCCAACAAGTCACCGGCTGAATAAGTGTGAGAGTCAGCTGCATTACACTACGGAAAGCTTGTTCCAAACAACGGCAAACTCGCAATGAAGTGCAGCAAGCTCGTGGTGAGTTGCAAGTGAGTCAGCTAAAGGTGCAACAACAGCAGGAGCAGCTGTTGGTAGTCACTGAAGAGCGAGACACAACCATTGAGACAGCTCAAAATTGGGAGTATGAGGCAGAACAACTTCAGGATAATGTGATTGAGTCTGAAGCATAATTGCTACCAGTGGTGTATCCACCGGCCCATGAAATACCATTGGATATGGGTGAACAAGTGCCTTCGAATGACGAAGGGGAAGAAGAAGATCCCGAGGAACTCGAGTACGTCGAATAGGACGTACCGAAGGGGGATGGGGCAGCACTTCTGCCATCACGGGGCAACGTATAGTTTAGTAGTTGCTTGTGTTTATTTTGTGGACATGTTTGTGTCATATTAAGAATAGCATTGGGTATGTAAAAGATAACAAGGTGTGTATGACATCTTATGGGGACCAAGTATGGTAGAGATGCACTTCCGTAGTTGGGGTCCGTCGTTTTGGAGTTCACTGCTGTAAACTTTGTCATGAGATAATATATCTTGTATAAAGTTTGTACTTTATCAATATACGTGAATGTTATGCATTTATTTTCTGGTCAATATTCGCACTACTACAATATGAAATGGATGAAGGAAAAGTAAACATGTGCTGATTTTAAGTCATATGGATGTAGAATGGTGCGTACGCATTCGACACCGGAAATGGGAGGTTCAAGTCGTGGTGGTGAGGATGAATCTCCGACCCAGGAGCCAACTGCGACACCGCAACAACAAGTTCCACCACCACCACCTCTCGAACTTCTGAGGAGTCTAGCGGAGGTTCTCGCCGCAGTGCTCGCCTCGCGTGACGAACAAACTGAGTTGTTGCGGACCTTGGTTCAGCATTCGTCCCGTCAAGGGGGTGACCAGATGCGGGTCCATGACAGCCTTCTCCGAGTTCATACTCGGACTTCATGTCAACACACCCACCGGTCTTCATGGAGGCCGGTGAACCATTGGAGGCGGACAACTGGCTCCACTCCATTGAAGGGAAGTTCGGTTTGTTACGAATGACCGAACAACAGAAAACCCTGTTCATGGCCCAACAGTTACAAGGGTCTGCTGGTGCGTGGTGGGCAAATTATCTTGCTGCACGACCAGTCGGCTATGCCGTGAGCTGGGAGGAGTTCCGGGAGGCATTTCGCGCCTATCACATACCTCCCGTTGTTATGAGGAGGAAGCTTCAAGAGTTCTAGGAGTTGAAACAAGGATGAAGGAGTGCTTACGAGTACTCCAAGGCGTTCAACCACTTGGCCAAATATGCTCAGGACCAAGTGAGTACTGAAGATCGGATGCATGAATGCTTCTATCGGATTTTAAACCCCAAGATGAAGGACAAGCTTGCCTTGTTTAACAGCGGCAGCTTCAACAACAGGGTGAATTCCGCGATCGTGCAGGAGGACGCTACTAGGGAGCTGTTCTCTGACAAGAAGAAAAGGAGTGCTCCACAGGGCAGCGGAGGTGGTGCTCCACAGAAGTACCGAATGGTGTATCGATCGCCATCCAACCAGAGGTGGCAGACGCCATCACGACCACCGATTTTTCGTGGTTGCCCATTCAATAATGCCGACTTTCATTCACAACAGCAACAGGGGATGATTCCGCGTGCACCTCTACCTCCACCGCGTGCACTAGGATTATGTCCTACCGTGTGTGCCAGTCATACCCCGTACACATGTTTCACGCGTGGTCATAAGGGGCATTTTGCCAAGGACTGCCCGCAGAGCGGGGGACAATCGTCGTACCAGGGGGCAAACCAGCCCCGCAACCAGCCCAAGGAGCCAGCCATCAGAACTGGCAACGTCCACCACCTCGCCATCGAGGACGTTCCGGAAGGCGCACTCATACTCACGGGTACGTTCTCTCTTCTTGGTCATCCCGTAGTCATCCTCATTCACTCCGGTGCTTCCCACAACTTTATTAGCAAGTCTTATGTCAATCAATATCAGTTGCCTATCATTTCCACAGAACCCCCATATATGATTTGTTCTCCGGATGGGAAAGTAGTAGAAGATAAGATGGTCCATAGGGTACCTCTTAATCTAGGTGGGAACATATACCCTATATCTCTCATTATACTAGAGCATCAGAAGTTAGATGTCATCTTAGGGCTGGCATGATTGCAATACAACTGTGCTATTATTTACATCGTTCCTCGGAAGATATATCTAAATTCTCCAGTCCACTCTCCCAAACCTCTCACTCTTGAGAGTAATATCCACGTGACTCCAACTACTTATAACACCGGGGCCTGTAAACTGGAAGACATTCCAGTGGTATGTGGGTATTCGGATGTATTTCCTGAAGATCTTCCTGATATACCACCAGAAAGAGATGTCGAGTTTAAGATTAAACTCGTACCTAGAACAGTGCCGATCTCAAGGAAGCCGTATAAGATGGCACCTAAGGAACTTGCAGAACTGAAGGGGCAACTGAAGGAACTTTTGGACAAAGGTTTCATTTGCCCAAGTTGATCACCTTGGGGCTGTTCTGCATTGTTTGTGGAGAACAAGGATAAGACACTAAGACTATGTGTGGACAATCATACACTCAATGCTTTCACAATCAACAATAAGTATCCACTACCACGCATCGATATTCTACTCGATCAATTGGTGAATGCTAGGGTTTTTTCAAATATGGATCTTCGCCCTGGGTATCATCAGCTCAAGATTCGAACAGAGGATATACCTAAGACGACATTCTCGATGAGGTATCGATTGTATGAGTACCTTGTCATGTCCTTCGGATTTACCAATGCACCAACCCATTTCATGTATCTCTTGAATTCAGTGTTCATGCCGGAATTGGACAAGTTTGTCGTGGTTTTCATCGACGACATCCTTGTGTATTCAAAATCAAAAGAAGAACATGCTCAACATTTGCGCATCGTGCTTCAAAGATCGCGATACCACAAGCTGTACGCCAAGTTTAGCAAATGTGAGTTCTGGATCAGCCAAGTGCCATTTCTAGGGCACATAATCTCTCCCGAGGGGATTGCAGTTGATCCAAGCAAGATTAAGCAAGTACTCAAATGGGAGTCTCCAAAGTCTGTACATGAAGTTCGAAGCTTCCTGGGTTTAGCAGGGTATTACCGGAGTTTCATTCCAAGTTTTTCTAAAATAGCTAAACCAATGACAGAACTTCTGAAGAAAGGAAAGAAGTATGTATGGACGAAGGAATGTGAGGAAGGTTTTCAAGCATTAGTGAAACACCTCACAACAGCACCGGTATTAGCCCAACCAGACACAACCAAGTCCTTTGATGTTTATTGTGATGCATCTGGGATTATGTTCGGCTACGTATTAATGCAAGACAGAAGGGTGATCGCTTATGGATCACAGCAGCTTCGGAACCATGAGTAGCATTATTCGACTCATGATCTTGAGCTCGCTGTCGTGGTACTTGCATTAAAGATGTGGAGACACTATTTATTGGGCAACCTAGTACATCTCTACACTGATCACAAAAGCTTGAAGTACATCTTCACCCAAAAGGACTTGTATATGCGACAACGAAGATGGTTGGAATTGATCAAAGACTACGAGATTGAGATCCACTTCCATCCTGGGAAGGAAAATGTAGTTGCAGATGCGTTGAGTTGCAAGTGCCATGTCATTAATATTTCTATCGCCTTGATAGAAGAAGAGGAAGAACCGAGTCCTTACTTGGTTCCATATGGGGCGCGCTACAATCTAGCTCTCATTCCTACCATAAGGGGAGATATTGTAGAGGCTCAGAGGAAAGACAAGGGCATGTCACACATTCGCCGAAGAATGAAGAAGGGGGAGATGAAGTGTTTTCAACGGTACCATCTGGTTCAAAGATCGCATCGTGGTGCCCTGTAATATGGAACTTCGGAAGAAGATATTGGACGAAGCTCATTTGTCCAAGTATTCTTTTAATCCGGGAAGTAACAAAATGTAGAAGGACTTGAAGAAGAAATTCTAGTGGCCCCGGATGAAGAGTGAAATAGCGAAGTATATACCAGAATGCAGTACATGTCGACGAGTGAAAGCCGATCATTTGAGGACCGCCGAACAGCTACAACTTTTAAGCATACTGACCTAGAAATGGGAGCACATCAGCATGGATTTCATTGTTGGATTACCTCTCTCCTTTCACAAGAATGACTCGATTTGTGTGATAGTCGACCGACTCACTAAGTCGGCTCACTTTATTCCAATCAATGTCAAATATGTGGCACGACACTATGCAGAGTTGTATATTCAAGCCAACCTCAAGGCTGCTCAGTCTCGTCAGAAAAGCTATGCAGACAAACGGCGTCGACCCCTTCACTCTGATGTCGAGGATCATGTTTATCTTCGTGTATCCGCAATGAAAGGGATTCATCGCTTGGGAGTAAAAGGGAAGCTAGCTCCACACTTCATTGGGCCATTCACAATAATTGAACAATGTGGACCTTTGGCCTATCGTCTAGAGCTACCAACATCACTTTCAGGGGTCCACAATGTGTTTCACATTTCACAGTTGCGGAAATGTCTCAAGGCCCCAGCTAAAGTCCGTATGGAGGATTTGGAAGCTCTCCAACCAGATCTTACTTACTCTGAGCATCCAACCCAGATAGTCGATGAGAAGACTTGTACCACAAGAAACCGCACCTTGCATTTCTACAAGGCCTTGTGGGGAAACCACACCACTGAAGAAGCAACGTGGAAAAGCGAGGAATATCTTAGAACAAACTATCCGGACTTGTTAGCGGCATATGTTCATTAGATCTTTTTCTTTTATCCTTCCTTTTGTAATCTCGGGACGAGATTCTTTTAAGGGGGGAGGAATGTAAAATCCCAGTTTTTCCCTTAATATGAAGTTCAACTATCAGTTTATATTCAACCATAGTGGAGATCAAATGTGGATGTACATTTGAACTTGATATCATTAAGAATTTTCCTTTCACCCATTCCTAAATTTTATTAACATAAGGGATGAACTTCACAAACGACCTTAGAATAATTTAAGTGACCTTTCTACAAGTTTTGGAATTATTGAATAAAAATTTCTAGGGCAAATTTCTATACAGTATTAAATATATTCTAATTCATTTGAATATAGCACTGTACATTTAGGCCCTGGCAAAATATTCAACTCTAAGGCCATAAATTTTGCCATGGCATGATAATATTCCAAATAGACTTCCTGCAAAGTTTCATGGATTTTGAAATCCATTTGCTATTTTATTTGAGACACTTAGCAAATTCAATCCATATTTAGAGTTCAAATTTTGAATTCTGTTCATGTTATTTGAACACACCATCATAGTCAGCATGACTTGCTTGACTTATTTCCAAAGTTTCACAATTTTTGGAACTCCATTGCTATTTAATTCAGTGAACCCATTGAATTTCATCCAAATTCAAATTCAAATTTGGAATTCAAATGAAACTTGACCAAATTCAAAATCCAATTTCAGATACAAGTTCCAGACATTTATTTGAGCCTCCCCACAAAAGTCTAGAATTTTTGGATCAAGTTTGGTATGAGTATTGAAGTTGTAGAGAAGGGAAGAGGAAAAGAGGAGGTGGGACCCACTGTGAGCCTCACTCACTCGATCGAACCGACGGAGGTACTCTGTATACGGTTGTCCCCACTGATCAACGCCAGCAGCGCTCACCACCGTGACACGGCATGCAAGCCACCGAGCTGCCTGCTTGCTTGCGCCATGGCAAGCTCCCCTCGTCCCTCTATGCCTATAAATACCATCCCTTAGCCGTCGCCGTCGAGCTCCATCTCTGTTCGCGCCATAGCCGCTGCCTCTGTTCGTCGATCTTTCGCCAGAGATTGAAGCCATTTCTCATTGAGCTTTAAGTAGATAAAAGGCTTGTCACAACATCCTCTACATGTTCTATTTGGTCATTGATCGTTACATAACTCCTACTTGAAGTAATTTGAAGTTTTCCGGTCGTCGTCGAGGTAGCCGCCAGGAACCTTCACTGCCTCAACGTGGAGCTCCGGTTTTAGGCCGTTTCCAGTCTCGATCCTTTAAGAAAAAAGGTTCGCAATCCTCTCTAGTTTATACTCACCAAATTTGAGCCCATAAAATGAACTTTAACTCGAGTATTTTATTCGATAACCAAATCGTTGTTCGATAGAACAGCAAGGCTTCGTGCTTAAATTCATTTCATTCTGGCAATCATTCTTTAATCTGGTTAGAAGATAGCTCCTATATACCCTAGCGTAGCTCCCTGCCCAAAAGCCCCAAAAGTTATCAACCGAGCACCTTAGATTTTGAGATTTTGCGGCTACCGGTTGAAAGACCATGCTTCACCGTCGAGCTCATATCTCGCGGGTGTTTCCACTCTTCCCTAGTCCAGATTCTTGATCCTTGAGATCCCAAGAAGCTTTTGGAGAAGTTTCCTAGTTGTTTGAGCTTGAGTTGAGTGAGTTCAAGCAGGCCTGAGCTCTTACCGCCGCCGTCGCACACGTTGTTCCCGACCATTTCAGCCGATGACGACCTCATCGATGTGCTCAACACCCCCGAAAACCCCTAGGCGGCGAGTCTTGGTGAGTTTTGCGCAGCAGTTTGGCCGGCGGCGAGATCGCCGGCGAGCTATCGCCTCGGGCGCCGCCACGCGCGGGCGCCAGCCTGAGATTGAAGAAAGCCATGGAGCCCACATGCAAGTCACTACGGGATCCGATTGTGGTCGGGGGTCCACTGCGGCTGCGCGGGTTAACCCCGTAGCCCCCGGTGCAGCCCTGCTGCGATTGGTTGATTTTAAACCAGTGGGCCCGACTGATTTATTTAAATATCTCCCTTTGGAAAATAATTCCAAGGTTTAACCAAACTTGGAAAATTCATAACTCCGAGTAGAATTGTCCAAAAATTCCCAAATAATTTTTTTTTAGAACCCGCATGAAGACTACTTTCCAGTGGTGCACTTTTTTTATGAAAGTCCATAGAAATTTCTCCATAATTCAGATAAGCAAAATTTTTATAGGATTCATTCCTACAGTTCTACTTTTTAGAAAATTCCCAATTTCGGGCAGAACACTCTCCAAAATTCACTTGATCTCCAGTAAAAATTTCAAGTTCATTAGACATCATTTCTGGATTGATCAGTGTTCCAAATCTCTATGTAGTTATAATTTGAGAAAAATGGAACATCAATTTCAGAAATTTTCCCCAAACTTGTAAAATCAGTTCCTCTCTATAGGAAGCTTAGAACATTGTGAAACCAGTTTTCCTAGAACCAGTAAAACCCCCTCTACATGGTACAATCACTGGTAGCCATGATAGATCTCCAGAAATTTAATCCAAAATTCAGAAAAGGTTATGGTTTGCCATAATTTTTGAAGTAACAAACTTCCTTGATCATCTCCTGTTCTTTGCAATAGTCTCCATTATAGTCCTTACTATCTACCATAAAAATCCCAAAGCCAACTAAGATCATTATCTTATTTTGATCACAAGATATTAGCTTATGACCTTAGACCATCCGTAGTGGCACACTCTAAAGCATACTAGATACACTATTTTGCAGTGTAATTTAGAGTACGTACAATAAAAGCTGAAGGAGAATAGTGTATAGAGTATGCTTTAGAGTACGCTGGTGCGGATGGTCTTAAACGTAATGCACAAACATCTGAAGACGTAAGGTGAATGGAAACTGCAAAAATACTGTAAGGAACTTAAATGCAAACTGGGGCTTGCCTGAATGCGAGTCCGAGTCTACGTTAGTCTCCGGCAGCTAGACTTCCAAGGCTTCCAGCTGCTCCTCGACTTCAGTTACTACACGATATGCATATACTATATATGAATGACTTTGAAAATAAAATTATGTTTAAGACCATCCACACCAGCGTACTCTAAAGCATACTCTATACACTATTCTCCTTCAGCTTTTACAGTACGTACTCTATATTACACTGCAAAACAGTGTATCCAGTATGCTTTATAGTGTGCCACTGCGGATGGTCTAAGTTGTTTGACATCCACTTGCATGGCCCACAAATCCCATGGAGTCTTGGGTAGGTCTACATCCCGTTGAGTAGAAACTGCTATGCTTATGCTCATAGAAATTCGGTAGAAGTCGAGTCATTGGAATCTACTCGCGAGATAGGAATTTATCACACGGGAGGAATTGGAATCAAGAACTGTTTTATGGATATGAAATTCAGACCGAGCAGCGGGTAGGATGCAGCGAGACGTGGTCTCACGTGCGTAGCCTTGCTTGTGTCAATTGAGGACCGTTTCGTGTGCGGCCCTGCTGGATAGGCTTGATTTGTACTATCAACATAGAGGAGAAATGGGCTCCAGTAAACAGACATAGCTTGATACTAGTTTGTCGAGACATTCCATTCTGTTTTCTAGGCATGGGTTGAGGGAAGCAAGGTGTAAATCAGCTGGTGGGCACGTCAGGGTACGCCCCACGCAGTGACCTCCTGCTCGTTACGGATCGACCGGCTCGACATTCGAGTGTTTTGTGAATGGTAGCCATATACGACTAGTACTGAAGTGTTACGTAGGTACTGCTGTAAGTACTCGCAGACATTTCCGAAAGTGCATTTGTGTCGTGTTGTTCCGGGTGTATCCTGATTGCAATCATCGTCCCTCGTGGTAATAGAGTACCACTTGTTCTCTGCGCTGTGACGTAGTAAATACTGAAGAAGTCAGGAGAATACGATATATTGAATTACAATTTCTTTGCAACCTTGTTTGGCTTAGAGATAGTATAATTAAATGTTTACAGTTTCCCCATACTATACCTGTAATAGCATTATGTGATTTGTGCATGTCATATCATCGGCAAAGCGTTTCTTGTTTGATTGTGGAGTCTATGATGTGCCATGCCTGAAGAATATCATGTGCTACTTTAAATATGAATATAAGGATCCACTTGCAGGCGAGTCCTTTATGCTATTACTTACCTATGTTTAGTATTCATCCCTGCATATGTCTAGTGAGACGGGTTAGTCTTGCTGAGCCTTAAGCTCATGTTTGCAGTTAACAAGTTTTTGCAGATTATACGACTGATGATGGGTTCAATGACGAGGCTGCACCCCCTCTAGAGTTTACAGCCGAGTGGGAACCCTGCACGCCGCCGTAAGTTAGGTGTTGCTAGTGTGAAGTATCCAGGACATGGATGACTTTGCTTTTGCATAGCTAGTGCCGACAGCGTAGCTATGATCTATAGTTCTCTTTCCTTTCGTTTAGTATTGTAAAACTTCTGTTGTGCTTTTAAGGCTTGGTATTGTAATCTACTCTCGTTCTTTTCTTGTATACTGTTGGGTGTTGCATCGCACGACACCACTCAATGAGATCCTTGGAGGTCAGGATTCTGGTACCCACAGACCCCTCGAATGTTCACTTCCACTCAAACTCTCTCTCTCTCCTCCAAACACACGAAAACCGCCCCAAATCGGCAATTTTCGATACCCTCCACCAAATCTTGATTCCAATTCGTGGATTGAAGCCTCTAGGTGTGTGGGAACTCTTCCCCAAGCTTCCAAAGGCGATTCTTCATCCACATTTCAACGATTCGATGATTTGAAGAGGTATTCTTGACCTAACTCCAAATCCTTCAAAATTCAATTCTTTTGGTCTTTTGATAGAAACCTGTTCACAAAAGTTGTTCTCTATATCATTGTGATCGTTTACCTCAAATTTGGTGGTCGGATCCATAGTTTTGCAAAATTTCTCAAGATTAGGATTACTACTGTGTGCACCTGACTAGTCCGGCCACAGGGTGGACAAGTCTGGCACATGCAGACTAGTCCGGCCCTTGGGCAGACAAGTCTGGGTTACATAGTAGAAACCCTAACCTTGATCGATTTTGTGAATTCTAACACAATGTTCTACTTCCTTGGACTCATATACAGTCTCTTTTGCATATCTTATCAGTGATAATGTCAAATTATGACTACGTACCCCTCTTGAATTCCGAGACTGGGACAGGAAGCCAGGCACTCTATCGTCAGGAGCGTTAGGAGTGAGAGCTTTCCATAGCTCTCCTCGAATCGCAGTCGGAGGCGAGGAAAGCCAAGAAGAAGCAACGAGAGGCACACAACTCAGCTGTAGCCGAGGTAGCTCCAAAGAAGAAGAGACTAAAAGGCCAAGTCTCAAGAGGCAAGGTGCTCCAAAGACAAGGGAAAGGCACTGGTGACTAAGGCACCCAAGAGGAAGGCTCCTAGTGTCAAGAAGCCTGCAAGCAAGGCAAAGAAGGGGCCCTCTCAACCCATCGGTCCCTTGAGGATGTCCTCACCCGCAAGGAACCCCAACCATTTAGCTGCTTTTGATGCTAACATTTTCAAAGGCAAAGGGGCTGAAAAAGCGAGGAAGTCAAGGAAGACCAATTTGTATCAACGCAAGAGGTGCACTGTGGATCCTCGTTTCTGGTGTGACTTCCACTGTGACTATTATCAGACAGTCTACATGTCCAAGTAGACCCAGTGATAGATGCCCAATGGATCTATTGGGATTACATGGCCCAGAAGAATCATGCCGCCTTCAATGTTGTGCTTGAGGCCATTGAGCGCCATGGATTGAAGAAGCTCATGGCATTCCAATATGACTAGAATGTGGAAGTAATTGCCCAATTCTACTCTATTGTCTACTTCCACACCGATGGGGATCAAAGGATCACGTGGATGGCCCATGGAGAGCAATACTCGACCACTTATTGGGAGTTTTCTCAGTTCCTTGACATGGTAGATCGACTGGAGAATGAAATCATCATCTCCAACCTAAAGCCAGTTGATCGAGACACCTTGGATTATATGTATCGAAGTCATGGAGTTCAATATGAGGCGGGACATATAAGGAACATCAAGCCCTTCTATAGTGTCCTCAATTGTGTGCTCCAGAAGACTATTGCCCCAAAGGATGGAGATGTGGACATTATTCAAGGAAGTTTGAGGCACTTAATGGTGCTTATTGATGAAGAGTCCGCTTCAACGTAGTGGACTACATCTTTGATGACATCTTCCACATCTCGCACACTCCTAACAATTCATGTGGCTATGCTCCCTACATCATGTTCATGATCGAGAAGGTGTTTGGGCTCACCTTCAAGAAGTACATCATTCACAGAAGACTTCATCCACAAATCCCACCTCTGAAGCCAACAACACCTCGACAGAAGAGCGAACCCTCCTGCTTCTTCCTCTCACTTCATGCCTTCACCACGTCCAGCTCCTCCTCCATCATAATCTGGCTGTGGCTTCTTCAAGTGTTTCAAGGCTATCATTGTCTTTTGTTGGAAAGCGGAAGTTTGGCAATGTCGCATGGAGCATTGCCAAGAGAAGTATCTCAAGGCGATGTGCGACAAGCTCGAAGTTCCCATGTCTCCTGCTGTAGAGAGTGATGGAGAGATGACTCCATTCCCGGAGTTTACCGGCGAAGAACTTGCCCAATTTCGTGGAGTTAGCACCTCCACGGCGGCTACATCTGAGGAAGAAGATGATGACAATGCCATTGATCTAGAGGCCACAGAGAGCAACAGTGGGCGGCAAGTCGGATATGATGACGACGATGACGATGATGTTGAAGAGTAGATCTTAGGACTCTCCTTCTCTCTTTTCCTTTTTGGTGTCTTGATGCCAAAGGGGGAGAGATTGGAAGGGGGTACGTAGATAGTTTTTAGTCATTGTCTCTTTTGATCCACTATGGACTATGTTTCAAAACTCTCATTTCAATTGATGTAAGACTTAATCTATGTTTCTCATGTATCATGTCTAAATTGTGATGTTATGCCTGATTTACATGTTTAACTTGCATACTTGT
Organism: Tuctoria greenei; assembly: GCA_036927565.1. Lineage (NCBI taxonomy): Eukaryota > Viridiplantae > Streptophyta > Magnoliopsida > Poales > Poaceae > Tuctoria > Tuctoria greenei. The sequence goes on from JAYESD010000006.1 coordinate 127,322,013, forward strand.
TGCTTTATCATAATTTATGAGCACACCACTTAGGCACCCCACCATAACATGTATATGTATGAGAACTCTCTCAATTTCGCTGACTCATGATGCATACATTGAGGGGGAGTTACTCATACACATACATGTTATGAAAAAATTATTATCCTTTTTGTTGAAGCTTAATGTGTTGTCATCAATCACCAAAAAGGGGGGGGGATTGAAAGTGCATATAGGCATCCCCGTGGTTTTGGATGATTGATGACGACAATTAAGTGTCTAATGAGTTGATCTGATCTTAAGCACAGGTCTGGTGGATGAAAGGAGACAAAATCCCTCAAAAAGGAAAAGGTTGAAATGGGTGTCAAAGGCTCAAGCATAGAAATTAGGGTTTCTATGGTTTTGAGATTAGGCCAGCTGTATCATGTGTGAGGGTGGCCGTATCATGTGCATTGAGATCATTCTAGAGGCCTCAAAGTGGTGGTTGAGAGAAAAACCTAAGTGAAAAGTCAGAATGAGAGAAAACCCTAGGAGGTCAGATGAGTCCAGGCCTTAGACTAGTCCTACCAGCGAGAACAGTCCATTTTGGGGCGGACTAAACGTCTCTGGATGAGTTCGGACTTGTCCATATAGGTACGGACTAGCCTGTTCTTCTTTTGGTGAGTGAATTTGGAGCTAAGTCTCGGGTGGCCGGACTTTTCTGCCAAAGTGGTTGGACTAGTACGGTCCCTTGAGAGTAGTTCGTTTTGGGACGGACCAAAGCATTCTGGAAGAGTTCGGACTTGTCTGTCGTGCCACGGACTAGTACATTTGAGGCTTAGTGTAAGAAACTGAGGAAAACTTTAGAAGGCCGGACTTGTCCTTGGAAATTTTGCCAAGTCCTTGGACTTGTCTAGTGTTCCAGTGGACTTGTCCGTTTTTCCTCTGACTAAAATCAGACTTGTCTGGTTTTGGCCAGTCTGATTTTCCTCTGACCAAGTTCGGTCTTGTACGATATAGTCTGAACTTGTTTGATATCTCTCTGTCCAACTTCAGACTAGTCCGACCCTTTTCGGACTTGTCCGATAAATCGCGACTCCAAGTTGATCTTTTGTTTCACAACTTGTTTTCAGGTTTCACCTTAAGTGGTCCTAGGGATGTCGTGCCTAACCCTTTTAGAGTCCATGTGGGACCCTAAAACCAACCCCTACTCACCCCCAAACTCGAAATCCATCCAACCCTAGCCTCCACCTCTGTTTAAACAACCCCACCCCTTGGCTTGACATCTATTTGCCACTTTTTCACCTCACCCAAACCCTAGCTCGTGGATAGCCACCACCAAGGAGGGAGAAGGATATCTAGAGCAAGAAGAAGAGGAGGAGGAAACGAAAGAGGATCAAGATCTCCATCAACTTTGCATTCTTCGTCAACAACTCACCATCAAATTCTTCATCAACCCTAGATCGTCAAGATCCAAGTATTTCCTCCAAAACCCTTGATTCTTTGGAGTCTTAGACACCTAGTATACCTTCTACTTCCTTTTCCTTACGTGAATTCAAACCTCAATCTCAAAATTCACGTCAATCTAGAAAACCCTAGTTTGCTATTCTGCGAAGTGCAGACTTGTCCAGTCCCGAAAGGACTAGTCCGATTTTCCTGGTTAATTTCTATTGAATTAATTCTAAATTGAATTGAATCAACTCCAAACCTGTGTAGACTTCTCAATAACCATTTTAATTGATTAATAAACATCATTAGCAACTCATGAACTAGTTATTCTTCACAATTGCATTAGTCATGCATGTTATGTCATATTGAGTACTATTTGTGCACCCTTTGATTTTGTTTCTTGTCTTGTATCTTCATTTGCGGATTAGAAGGATTTGCGCTAGAGAGTGCCGCGGAGGATCTCCAGCACTAAGAGTTTGAAGGATTTGATCCGAACCAAACCCAAGAGCAAGGCAAGTGTCCTTGAACATATTGATCCTGTTTTGAAATAAATGTTTTTGTTTACAAAACTGCATGCTTGTGTCAATTTAATGGGAAGCCTATGATAGGATGTTTACTATATTTGTTGACCACCCTTGTCACCTGGAATTCATGGTAGAGAGTTGGGATGAGCTTTTCACCTTTTTGCTTCACTTAATTAATTGTGATGGGAAAACAATTACACTATTTAACTATGCATTAATGAGATATTATGATTAATATGAACTGGTTAATATGATATGGTAATGGGTGATCCAAGCAAGCCCGGTATGTGGATGGGTTGAGTGTTACAGTGGTTTGTTTGCTTTAGATCTAAGTACTGGTTCATGTGAGAATAAGCCAGGACTACAGTGCCACCACGAGGACAAGTATGGGTGCGGCGTAGCTGATTAATTAGGGCTTTGCCAGTGCTATTTGGACCAATAAGGATGCTCGGGGAAGGGGTAGTCGAATTGGGTTTGTTGATGATTGACGGGACTACCCTGGGATTCGAATGGCTCAAGAAGGGGCTCTTGGTTGAAGATGGGCTCAGTAGGAGACATAGTCACTTGTGAAACCTCAGTGGGGTCTAAATAAGCTAGCGATCTCTTTGTAAAGGCTATTTTTTGATCTCTTGGCCACACACCAACGAAAGTGTGTAATGTGACCAACGAGTAAATGGCATAAGGGAGGTTCTTAGTCACCAAAAGGTGATGAAATCACGAACATATGGGTAAAGTGGTACAAACTCTAAATAGTCTAATAAAACTATCATGATAGACGTGCTCCAAGTTAAGAGCACCTGGATAACTTCCATGATTAGAGGGTACTTGGGATTCGGGATGGTTATGGTTTGGTAATGATTATGGATGGTTTATGGCTTATGTTTACGGATATGAATTTGAGTTATGGTAATTGGACATGGATATGATTTCATATTATGTCAATATGATGGATATGATGGGATTACCTCACATAGACATAGTATAATGCTTTTTACTTGTTTTAATGTACTTTTCAGCACTTAGCCATTATTATATTCATCATTTGAATCAGCTACATGTCATACTTTCCACACTTGTTTAGTACGACATGTACTCACCCTTGATATTCCCCCACCAATAGTTGCATGTCATAATTGGGAGTATAACAATGATAATGCGGAGTTCTAGGCCGTGTCTACCGTCAGCTTAGCCCGTGGAGTGTTGGAGCTACGCTATCCCCTTTTGCCTAGTTGCTTATTAGTTTATTTCCGCTGCATTAGTTCAAACCTATTATTAATGATCATTAGAGCATGTATTTGAGGATATTATAAATTGTGTAATAAAAATGGTTAATTAATCTTGTCCTATGGTAATTTTATGTATATCCTTTTTTGAATGCACTCGTGTATGTGTGTTGAATGTCCTGGGCACACATATGCTTTCACTTGGTTCATTTTCGGAACTGGGTGTCAAAAATTGATATCAGAGCCACATGTCGACTGTAGGATGCAGCCTATATACAATGGAAACTTTAGAGCACATAGGAGCACTCAGGAAGCGATGTGTTTTTATTTGGTGTGTTGTTTGCTATATATTGTTTGCTTGTGTGCTTAATAGAGGATTTTGGGATGCTTTAGCATTGACATGTCCATTTAGACTAGTATAGGTAGTTGTTTAGTTTCATATCCCTTGATGCATATAGTTGGGGACATTTCTAAATTCTTATCTCTTGCTTTTCTTCAGATGGTGAGGACTCGCAACCAGAGGGACTACAATGATGAGGAGGAGAAAAATGGAGCACCTCTGAAAAATAATGGACAAGGACCTGCTCATGGAGTTATCAATATTGAGCAGCTCTTAGCTATGCAAAACCACCTCATGTAGACCATGATACAAACTATGGGACAGCTGCAGGCTGGTAACGTCAACAATCAGCCCCACATGCCTCCACTGCCACCCCACCTCCTCATAACTGTTTGGGAGAGTTCATGAGGACTAGGCCGCTAACCTTTGCTCAAGCTGCTGACCCTATGGATGCTGATGATTGGCTCAAGTCTGTGGAGAAGAAGCTAGCTATTGTCCAATGCAGCGACTGGGAGAAGGTTATATTTCCTTCTCATCAACAAGATGGAGCAGCTGCGGATTGGTGGGATGCTTATTGCAATGCTCATGAAAACCAAGAGAGTATTCCTTGGGCCAAATTAAAGGAGAGCTTCCGTTCTCACTTCGTGACTGTAACACCCTCATTTTCATGCATCATGCCCTAAATACACTCATATACATGTTTAACATTAACCCACAACAAGAGGAACGAGTTTAAAATTGATTCGGAGCATTTAAAATTGATTTGGAGCAAAACCGCACTTAAAACGCAGGAAAGTGCGGTCTAGTCCGATTTTACTGAGGACTAGTCCGATTTCTCTTTGACCAAAAACGGACTTGTCCATTTTTGCTGCGGACTAGTCCGATTTTGCCTCTGGAAACTTTTGTCAATTTTGTGCGGACTAGTCCGATATTCCAAGAATCCTTGAAAAATTGCTAAGTCCTTGGACTTTTCAGGACTAGTCCGGTGTTCCACCGGACTTGTCCGATTTTCTCTCTGTTTAAAGTCGGACTTGTCCGATTTTAGGCCAGACTTGTCCGATTTTCTCTCTGGACGACTTTGGACTAGTCTGGTCCTTTCTGGACTTGTCCGATATTTTGCGACTCCGAGTTGATCTTTTGTTTTACGACTTGTTTCTTGGGTTTCACATTAAGTGGGCCTAGGGACGTCGTGCCTAACTCTTTTAGAGCCCATGAGGGACTCTAAACCGGCCTCTACTCATCCCAAACTCGAAATCCATCTAACCCTAGCCTCCACCTCTATGTAAACAACCCCACCCCTTGGTTGGACATCTATTTGCCACTTTTCCACCCCACCCAAACCCTAGTTCATGGAGAGTTACCATCAAGGAGGGAGGAGAAGATCCCAAGCAAGAAGAAGAAGAGGAGGAAACGAAAGAGGACCAAGATCTCCACCAAGCTTTCGTTCTTCATCACCAATTCACCTCAAAGTTCATCACCAACCCTAGATCACCAAGATCCAAGTGTTACCTCCAAGTTTCTTGATTCATTGGAGTCATAAAAACCTGGTATACCTTCTATTATCTTTTCCTTATGTGAATTCAACACCTAATCTCCAAATTTAGGTCGATCTAGAAAACCCTAATCTGCTGATCTCGCAAAGTGTGGACTTGTCTGGTCCCTAGCAGACTAGTCCGGTCTTCCTATCTAAATTATGTTGAATTGATTCTAAAAATTGATCTAATCACATCCAAACCTATATAAACTTGTTAAAATCTATTAGAACTAGTTAGTGATCATTAAAAACAATCAATTAACAAGTTCTACCTTGCATTTGCATTAATCATGCATGTCATGTCATATTGAGTAATATTTGTGCACCCTTTGATTGTGTTTCTTGTCTTGTATATTTATTGTGCAGATTAGACGGATTTGCACTAGAGAGTGCCGCGGAGGATCTACAGCACCAAGAGTTTGAGGCTTCGACCCTAATCAACCGCAAGAGCAAGGCAAGTGTCCTTGAAGCATATTGATCCTGTTTTTTAAATAAATGTTTTGTTTGCAAACTGCATGCTTGTGTCAATTTGATGGGAACCCTATGATAGGAAGTTTACTAGATTTGTTAAACCACCCTTGTCACCTGGAATATATGGTAGAGAGTCGGGGAGGGCATTTTACCTGCTTCGCTTGATCATCTGGGATGGAAAACAACTATACCACTCAATTTAATTATGCATGGATGAGATTATGGTTAACATGAACTGGTTAAATATGATATGGTAATGGGTGATCTAATCAAGCCTGGTATGTGGATGGGTTGGATGTCATGGTGGTTTGCTTGCTTTAGATCTAAGGATCGGTTCATGCGAGAATAAGCTAGGACTATAGTGCCACCACGAGGCCAAGTATGGGTGCGGCGTAGCTGATTAATTAGGGCTTTGCCAGTGCTATTTGGACCATTATGGATGCTCAGGGAAGGGGTAGTCGGATTGGGTTTGTTGATGATTGGTGGGACTACCCTGGGATCCGAATGGCTCAAGAGGGGGCCCTTGGTTGAAGATGTGCTCAGTTGGAGGCATCACCACCGGTGAAACCTCAGTGGGGTCTAAATAGGCTAGAAATCCCTTTGTAAAGGCTATTTTCTGTACTCTTGGCCACACACCGATGGAAGTGTGAAACGGCATAATAGAGGTTCTAGTCATTGAAAGGTGATGAAATCACAAACACGTGGGTAAAGAGGTACAAACTCTGCAGAGTTAAGTAAAACTATCATGATAGCCGTGCTCCCGGTTATGAGCACCTGGACAACTTCCATGATTAGTGGGAATTTGGTATTGGGATGGTATTTGGGATGGTTATAGTCAGTATTATGGTTATGGATTAATTTCTGGTATTGAATATGGTTATTGGCAAATGGTGAAATCTGGAATTATGGATGAGGATGGTGAATTATGGACTGGTATTATGATATTACTTATGATTATGATGGGTTTACTTCACATACATGTAATATATTGCTTTTCAAATGTTTTAATGTACTTTTCAGCACTTAACCATTATTATTGTCAACATTTGAATAAGCCACATGTCATACTTTCCACACTTGCTGAGTACGACATGTACTCACTCTTGCAATCCCCCCGACAGTTGCAGGTCATGATTGGGAGTTTAATGGCGATAATGCGGAGTTCTAGACCGTGTCTACCGTCAGCTTTGCCTGTGGTGTTGATTGAAGTTGCGCTATCCCTTATGCTTAGTTTTCTTAGTTGCCTAATTAGAGTATTTCCGCTGCATTAGTTGAACTTGTCATTAATATTTATTAGAGTTTGTAATCAAGGATAATATGATTTGTGTAATAAAATTTGATAATTAATTTTGTTCTATGGTAATTTTCTGTATATCCTTTTGTGATTGCACTCGTGTATGTGTGATGAACATCCTGGGCACACATATGCATTAGCTTGGTTCATTTTTCGGAACCGGGCGTCACAGATTGGTATAGGTTGACCATAGGATGTAGCCTAGATAGAATGGACACTTTAGAGCACATAGGAGCACTTAGGAATCGATTTGATTTTGTTGGTGTGCTTCTTGCTATATATATTTTTTGCTTGTGTGCTTAATAGAGGATTTTGGGATGCTTTAGCATTGCCATGTCCACCTAGGCTAGTGTAGCTAGTTGTTTAGTTTCATATCCCTTGATGCATATAGTTGGGGACGCTTTCTAATTCTTACCTATTGCTTTTCTTCAGATGGTGAGGACTCGCAACCAGAGGGATGGCAATGATGAGGAGGAGAACAATGGAGTGCCTCAGAACAACATTGGACAAGGATCTACTCAGGGAGCTATCAACATTGAGTAGCTATTGGCTATGCAAAACCAGCTCATGCAGACCATGATACAAACTATGGGACAGCTGCAGGCTGGTAATATCAACAATCAGCCCCACATGCCTCCACCGCCACCCCCACCCCCTCATAACTGATTTGGAGAGTTTATGAGGACTAGGCCACCGACCTTTGCTCAAGCTGCCGACCCTATGGATGCGGACGATTGGCTCAATTCCGTGGAGAAGAAGCTAGCTATTGTCCAATGCAGTGACCGGGAGAAGGTCTTGTTTGCTTCTCATCAACTAGTTGGAGCAGTTGCGGATTGGTGGGATTCTTATTGCAATGCTCATGAGAACCAAGAGAGAATTACTTGGGTCGAATTCAAGGATAATTTCCATTCTCATTTTGTGCCAGAGGGAGTGATGATCTTGAAGAGGCAAGAATTTGAGAACTTGAGGCAAGGGAGATCAAGCGTGAGTGAATATCTCAACAAGTTCACTCAACTCTCAAGATATGCGCCTGAGGATGTTAGTCGGGACAGCCGGAAGCAATATTTGTTCATGAGAGGCCTCAACAATGAAATTCAAGTGCAATTACTCAATTGTGACTATGCAAATTTTCAGAAGCTTGTGGACAAAGCAATTTTGGTTGAGAACAAGATTCGTGAGATAGAGCAAGACAATAAGGGAAAGGCGCCATATCAAGGACAGCAACAAGGAAGTAATGTGCGCCCTCGCTTTGTGGCGCCCAATGCGCCTCATTTCAGCTCTTCTATTCCTGCTCAGCACCCTGGTTATGCACCACGCCCAACTCAGTTTGTGCAGCAGCGCCGTGTCATGCAAGCACCTAGGCCTCCAATGCCTTATGCGCCTCGTGCTAATTTTCCTGCTGCAAGTGTTCAAAACCAAGCTCGTCCCAATAATTCTGGTGGAGTTAAGAAGTGTTATACTTGTGGAGAAGCTGTACAATTTGCGCATCAATGTCCTAAGTTAGGTCTTGGTCAAGGAAGCAATGCACCGAGGCAAAACCCAAGACCCAATGGAGGACAGCCAGAAGGGAACTGTGGACAGCAGAATTTTGCTCTTGGAAATGTGAACCATGTCTCTACGGAGGATGCTCAACAGGCGGATGACATGGTCATTGGTATGTTTCTCGCCAACTCCAACCCCGCGACTATGTTATTTGATTCTGGAGCATCACATTCATTCATTGCATCAAAATATGTTTCCAAGTATAGTTTGTCTATCTCTCATATGAAGTTTACTTTATTGGTTAAGTCTCCTGGAGGAGAGATGAGGACAAATATAGTATGTCCAAAAGTAAGCCTTAGAATAAGGGGGGTAGACTTCTTCGCCAACCTCATTGTTTTGGATTCTCAAGGATTGGACATTATACTTGGTATGGACTGGTTGAGGAAGCACAATGGAGTTATTGAGTGTGCCACAAAGTCGGTGAAGTTGACCAATGAGGAAGGGATCACCGTAGAATTTGAAGTATCTCAGACCACACCGAAGCAATTGGAGTTGAATCATATGGACGGTGCCGCAATTGAGGAGATTCCAGTGGTGTGCGAATTTTTGGATGTTTTTCATGACGAGTTGCCAGGTATGCCACCTGATCGATACATTGAGTTTGTTATTGATTTAATACCTGGAACTGCACCCATAACCAAGAGGCCATATAGGATGCCTCCTTTGGAATTAGCGGAGCTCAAGAAACAAATTCAAGAGCAACTAGAGAAAGGTCTTATTCGCCCTAGCTCTTCGCCTTGGGGAGCGCTCGTTCTATTTGTGGAGAAGAAGGATGGGACTCAAAGGATGTGTGTAGATTACCGAGCTCTCAACGAGGTAACAATCAAGAACAAGTACACCATGCCACGCATAGAAGACTTGTTTGATCAGGTGAAGGGTGCTTGTGTCTTCTCTAAGAATGATTTGAGGTCGGGATACCTTCAAATGAAGATTAGACCATCAAACATAACCAAAACAGCTTTTAGAACACGGTATGGATCTTATGAGTACACCGGGATGTCTTTTGGATTGACAAATGCACCTGCCTACTTTATGTACCTCATGAATAAAGTCTTCATGGAGTACATGGAAAAGTTCGTCGTGGTGTTCATTGATGATATTATGATCTACTTGAAGGATGAGAAGGAACATGAGGAACACTTGAGGCTTACGTTGCAGAGGGAGCATCAATTGTATACCAAGTTCAACAAGTGTCAATTTTGGTTAAGGGAACTGTCATATTTGGGTCATATAATCTCAGGAGGAGGAGTATCGGTTGATCCCGGGAAAGTGAGAGACGTGTTGAAGTGGGAACCACCGCAAAATGTCAAGGAAATAAGGAGTTTTCTTGGGATGGCTGGATATTACCGTCGATTCATCAAGGACTTCTCCAAGATAGCCAAGCCCATGACGAAATTGCTAATGAAGGGGAAGGTTTTCCGATGGACTCAAGCTTGTCAAAAGAGTTTTGAGGAGTTGAAGAAGAGGTTGACAACAGCCCCAGTTTTGGTATTGCCGGATGTAAGCAAGAGTTTTGATATCTATTGTGATGCATCAAGACAAGGACTCAGATGTGTATTGATGCAAGAAGGTCAAGTGGCCGCCTACGCATCAAGACAACTGAAGAAACATGAGCAGAATTATACTACACATGATCTTGAACTAGAAGCCGTGGTACATGCATTGAAGATTTGGAGACACTATATCCTTGGACATAGGTGTGAAATTTATACGGATCATAAGAGTTTGAAGTATATTTTCACACAAACGGATCTGAACTTGAGGCAACGAAGATGGTTGGAGCTCATCAAAGATTATGATTTGGGGATCAACTATCATCTGGGAAAAGCCAATGTAGTGGCCGATGCTTTGAGTAGAAAGCGAGTGAGTCATCAACTCATAGTTCGAGAGTTACAATCCGAGTTATGCAAGGAACTTGAACGGTTGAACCTCGGATTTGTAAATGAGATGGAGATGATGGAGTTAAATCCAACCTTGGAGCAAGAAATTCGAGAGGCACAAACCGCAGATGAAAAGATCAAGGAAATCAGGGAAAGGACCGAAGAAGGGAGAGAATTTAGATTTGATGAAGACGAACATGGTACCCTATGGCTTGGAAAGAGAATCATTGTGCCTAATGTGAAGCACATACGGGAGACAATATTAAAGGAGGCACATGACTCGCCATACTCGATTCACCCCGGTTGTACGAAGACGTACAAAGACTTGAAGGCTTGCTATTGGTGGGATAGCATGAAAAAGAACGTAGCCGAGTATGTGGCATTGTGTGATGTGTGTCAATGAGTCAAGGCGGAACATCAAAGGCCAGCTGGATTATTGCAACCATTGAAGATCCCGGAATGGATGTGGGAAGAAATCGGAATGGACTTCATAGTTGGGTTACCACGTACTCAGTCCGGATATGACTCAATTTGGGTAATTGTGGATCGCTTAACCAAGTCAGCTCATTTTGTCCCTGTGAAGACCAAATATACAGCTGCACGATTGGCCGAAATATACATGGAGCATATTGTGTGTCGACACAGAGTCCCTAAGAACATAGTCTCGGATAGAGGTTCTCAATTTACCTCCAGATTTTGGCAAAAATTGCATGAAGCTTTGGGAACGGGATTGAATTTTAGTTCAGCATATCATCCTCAAACGGATGGACAAACCAAAAGAACCAATCAAACTTTGGAGGACGTGTTAAGAGCTTTTGCTTTAAAGCATGGGAAAAGTTGGGACAAAAGCTTGCCATATGCGGAATTTTCATACAACAATAGTTACCAAGCAAGCCTGAAAATGTCACCATATGAAGCGCTTTATGGGAGGAAGTGTAGGACACCTTTATTCTGGAATGAGGCAGGAGAAACTCAAGTATTTGGTCCGGATGTGTTACAAGAAGCCGAAAAGCATGTCCAAATAATTCGTGAAAACTTGAGGGCTGCCCAATCAAGGCAAAAAGGTTATGCGGACAATAGGAGAAGGAAATTAGCCTTTGAAATAGGAGATTTTGTTTACCTCAAGGTGTCACCAATGAGAGGTCATAAGAGGTTTAACATAAGAGGCAAGCTAGCACCTCGTTATATTGGAACATTCAAGATTTTGGACAAAAGAGGAGAAGTAGCGTATAAGTTGGAGATGCCAGCTCATCTTTCGGATGTCCATGATGTCTTTCATGTTTCCCAGCTCAAGAAGTGCTTGAGAGTATAGGAAGAACTACTGCCAATGGAAGGATTGGAATTAGAGGAAGATTTGACTTATGCCGAGCAACCGGTCAAGATCTTGGAAACCAAGGAGAGGGTCACAAGGAAAAAGGTGATTCGATGGTGTAAAGTTCAATGGAAGCACCACACAGAAAAAGAAGCAACTTGGGAGCTAGAAGATGATATCAAGAAGGACTTTCCCTATCTTTTCTCTTCCGCGTCGAATCTCGAGGGCGAGATTCATTTTAAGGGAGGTAGGTTTGTAACACCCTCATTTTCATGCATCATGCCCTACATACACTCATATACATGTTTAACATTAACCCACAACAAGAGGAACGAGTTTAAAATTGATTCGGAGCATTTAAAATTGATTTGGAGCAAAACCGCACTTAAAACGCAGGAAAGTGTGGACTAGTCCGATTTTACTGAGGACTAGTCTGATTTCTCTCTGACCAAAAACGGACTTGTCCATTTTTGTTGAGGACTAGTCCGATTTTGCCTCTGGAAACTTTCGGACTTGTCCGATTTTGTGCGGACTAGTCCGATATTCCAAGAATCCTTGAAAAATTGCTAAGTCCTTTGACTTTTCCGGACTAGTCCGGTGTTCCAGCGGACTTGTCCGATTTCCTCTCTGTTTAAAGTTGGACTTGTCCGATTTTAGGCCAGACTTGTCCGATTTTCTCTCTGGATGACTTCGGACTAGTCCGGTCCTTTCCGGACTTGTCCGATATTTCGTGACTCCGAGTTGATCTTTTGTTTTACGACTTGTTTCTTGGGTTTCACGTTATGTGGGCCTAGGGACGTCGTGCCTAACTCTTTTAGAGCCCATGAGGGACTCTAAACCAGCCTCTACTCATCCCAAACTTGAAATCCATCTAACCCTAGCCTCCACCTCTATATAAACAACCCCACCCCTTGGTTGACATCTATTTGCCACTTTTCCACCCCACCCAAACCCTAGTTCGTGGAGAGCCACAATCAAGGAGGGAGGAGAAGATCCCAAGCAAGAAGAAGAAGAGGAGGAAACGAAAGAGGACCAATATCTCCACCAAGCTTTCGTTCTTCATCACCAATTCACCTCAAAGTTCATCACCAACCCTAGATCACCAAGATCCAAGTGTTACCTCCAAGTTTCTTGATTCATTGGAGTCCTAAACACCTGGTATACCTTCTATTATCTTTTCCTTATGTATATTCAACATGCAATCTCCAAATTTACGTCGATCTAGAAAACCCTAATCTGCTGATCTCGCAAAGTGCGGACTTGTCCGGTCCCTACTAGACTAGTCCTGTCTTCCTGGCTAAAGTGTGTTGAATTGATTCTAAAAATTGATCTAATCACATCCAAACCTGTATAAACTTGTTAAAATCTATTAGAACTAGTTAGTGATCATTAAAAACAATCAATTAACAAGTTCTACCTTGCATTTGCATTAATCATGCATGTCATGTCATATTGAGTAATATTTGTGCACCCTTTGATGTAGTTTCCTGTCTTGTATGTTTATTGTGCGGATTAGATGGATTTGCACTAGAGAGTGCTGCGGAGGATCTAGAGCACCAAGAGTTTGAAGGCTTTGACCCTAATCAACCGCAAGACCAAGGCAAGTGTCCTTGAAGCATATTGATCCTATTTTTTAAATAAATGTTTTGTTTGCAAACTGCATGCTTGTGTCAATTTGATCGGAACCCTATGATAGGAAGTTTACTAGATTTGTTAAACCACCCTTGTCACCTGGAATATATGGTAGAGAGTCGGGGAGGGCTTTTTACCTTTTGCTTTGCTTAATCAACTGTGATGGAAAACAACTATACTACTTAATTTAATTATGCATGGACGAGATTATGGTTAACATGAACTGGATAAATATGATATGGTAATGGGTGATCTAAGCAAGCCTGGTATGTGGATGGATTGGATGTCATGGTGGTTTGCTTGCTTTAGATCTAAGGACCGGTTCATGCGAGAAAAAGCAAGGACTACAATGCCACCATGAGGCCAAGTATGGGTGCGGCGTAGCTGATTAATTAGGGTTTCGCCAGTGCTATTTGGACCATTATGGATGCTCGGGGAAAGGGTTGTCGGATTGGGTTTGTTGATGATTGGTGGGACTACCCTGGGATCCGAATGGCTCAAGAGGGGGCCCTTGGTTGAAGATGTGCTCAGTTGGAGGCATCGGCCCCGGTGAAACCTCAGTGGGGTCTAAATAGGCTAGTAATCCCTTTGTAAAGGCTCTTTTGTGATCTCTTGGCCACACACCGATGGAAGTGTGAGATGGCATAATAGAGGTTTTAGTCATCGAAAGGTGATGAAATCACAAACACGTGGGTTAAGAGGTACAAACTCTGCAGAGTTAAATAAAACTATCATGATAGTCGTGCTCCCGGTTATGAGCACCAGGACAACTTCCATGATTAGAGGGAATTTGGTATTGGGATGGTATTTGGGATGGTTATGGTCAGTATTATGGTTATGGATTAATTTTTGGTATTGAATATGGTTATTGGCAAATGGCAAAATCTGGAATTATGGATGAGGATGGTGAATTATGGACTTGTATTATGATATGACTTATGATTATGATGGGTTTACTTCACATACATGTAATATATTGCTTTTCAAATGTTTTAATGTACTTTTCAGCACTTAACCATTATTATTGTCGACATTTGAATAAGCCACATGTCATACTTTCCACACCTGTTGAGTATGACATGTACTCACTCTTGCGATCCCCCCAACAGTTGCAAGTCAGGATTGGGAGTTTAATTGCGATAATGCGGAGTTCTAGGCCGTGTCTACCGTCAGCTTTGCCTGTGGTGTTGATTGGAGTTGCGCTATCCCTTATGCTTAGTTTGCTTAGTTGCCTAATTAAAGTATTTCCGCTGCATTAGTTGAACTTGTCATTAATATTTATTAGAGTTTGTAATCGAGGATATTATGATTTGTGTAATAAATTTTGATAATTAATTTTGTTTTGTGGTAGTTTTCTGTATATCCTTTTGTGATTGCACTCGTGTATGTGTGATGAACATCCTGGGCACACATATGCGTTAGCTTGGTTCATTTTTCGGAACCGGGCATCACAGTGACAGAAGGTGTTATGATTTTGAAGAGGAAAGAATTTGAGAACCTAAGGCAAGGAAGATCGAGTGTGGGTGAATATATAAAGATGTTCACTCAACTCTCAAGATATGCGCCTGAGGATGTGAGCCGGGACAGCCAGAAGCATTACTTGTCCATGAGAGGCTTGAACAATGAGATCCAAGTACAATTGCTGAATTGTGACTATGCCAACTTCCAAAAGCTTGTGGACAAAGCAATTGTTGTGGGGAACAAGGTCCGTGAGATGGAACTAGATAACAAGAGGAAGGTGCCATATCAAGGATAGCAACAAGGATGTAATGTTGGCCCTCGCTTTGCACCGCCAAATGCGCTTTATTTCAGCTCCTCTGCGCCTGCTCATCGCCCTAGATATGCATCGCACCCAACTCAATTTGTGCAGCAGCGCCCTGTCATGCAATCACTTAGGCCTCCAATGCCTTTTGCACCTTGTGCTAATTTTCCTGGTGCAAAAGTTCAGAACCAAGCTCATCCCAAAAATTCTGGTGCAGCAAAGAAGTGTTGTACCTGTGGAGAAGCTGGACACTTTGCACATCAATGTCCTATGTCAGGCCTTGGTCAAGGTGAAAGTGCATCTAGGCATCCCCTGTGGGTTTTGGTGGATTTATGACAAGCAAATGATATCCTAACTAAATTGTTGAGATGAGTGCACATTTTAATGAAATTATGAAGTAAGCGCAAAAAGAAGGGAGAGTAAGAAATCAAGTTGAATGGAGCTCAAGAAATGATTATAATACTTTTTGTGTATGGAGTGTGTTGGAGAAACACACCCCAAGAGCTCAAACAAATTTTATTCACTCTCACTGCACAAAGTTATACAGGTCCAGACTAGTCCGATGTACCCCGGACTAGTCCATTTCTCTCTGTCCAGAATCGGACAAGTCCTCCCAGAGCGGACTTGTCTACACAGTCCAGTTTTCACAGACCGGACTAGTCCGATATCAACACGGACTAGTTCGTTATCTTTCTGAATAAGATAAACTAGTTCTCCCCAGTGCGGACTAGTCCTCAGCATTTCACAGTTTGCACGTAGTCGGACAAGTCTGATATCACCACAGACTAGTCTGATATCTTTCTGACCAAATCGGACAAGTCTGATATCTGCACGGATTAGTCCAAAAACTTTCTGACTAAAATCGGACAAGCCCTCCAAGTGCGGACTTGTCCTCAATTCACTAAGGGTTTCACCGCAACCGGACTAGTCTGATATGTGCAGGACTAGTCCGAACATGTCCAGAGACAAAAACGGACTTGTCCAGCCTTGGTCGGACAGGTCCGATAATTTAGGACACTTAGGGTTTCCCACACGCCGCACACCGGACTAGTCTAGATTCTAACACGGACTAGTCCGGACATTGAAAACCCTAATGGTAACCCTTGGAAACCCTAGTATAAATAGAGGTGCACGGCCCCTAATCAAAAACTCTCGACCCCCTGCGCCATCACACCCTCCAAGAGCTTAGAAAACACGTCTCTCCACACAATGCAACGCAAGAAAGATCAAATCTTTGATGATTAACCATAGATCAAAGGAGAGACACGTTCTTCACCTATTGAGCTCTTGGGTTTGATTCTCTCGCACACTCTTGTTATTTATTGCATATAATTTGAGTGTGTTGGTGGTGTATTCAGTTGTAAATCCTGGGGAGCCCTCCACTTGTGAGAAGGCCCCTTGAACTTGGTGATTTTCCCTTTGTGATTAGTGGAAGAGAATCGACATCCGTGGCGATTCGACGTGGGTAGGGTTAGTGATGACCGGGTCCTCTGGGGACTCCTCAACATGGATGTAGGTTGCCTTCGTGGGAACCAAACCACGGGATAAAAATCTTGTGTGTTTTCTTTGTGCTTATTTTTCATTGCATCTAGGGTTTAATTTCTCTTAGTCAAATTACGTCAAAATTTGAAACTAAGGTTACCTTGTGCTATCTTCAGTTTAATTCAAGAAACATACTCTAGTTACATTTTAATTTCCACTGCGTAGAGTACTTGGATTGAGATCATCGATCAAACTTGATCGATCTAGTCCGCACGTACCGAACTAGTCTGCACACTACCAGACTAGTACGATTTATCGGTATTTGATCATGTTGTTGAGTGTGCAGGTTCCAAAAAAAATTCAAAAAGGCCTATTCACCCCCTCCCTAAGCCACATTCACAAAGAAGCAATGTACCAAGGCAAAACCCAAGACCCAATAGAGGAAAGCCACAAGGGAACCGTGTACAGCAAAATTTTGCTCGCAGCAACGTGAACTATGTCTCTACGGAGGATGCTCAACAAGCGGATGACGTGGTGATTGGTATGTTTCTTACAAATTCCAACCCGACGACTATGTTATTTGATTCTGGAGCATCACATTCATTGATTGCATCGAAATATGTTGCCAAGTATAGTTTGCCTATGTCTCATATGAAGTTTACTATATTGGTTAAGTCTCCTGGAGGAGAGATGAGGACAAATATAGTATGTCCAAAAGTAAGCCTTAGAATAAGGGGGGTAGACTTCTTTGCCAACTTTATTGTCTTGGATTCTCAAGGATTGGACATTATACTTGCTATGGACTAGTTGAGGAAGGACAATGGAGTCATCGAATGTCCCACAAAGACGGTGAAGCTGACCAATGAGGAAGGGATCATCATAGAGTTTGAAGCATCTCAACACGCACCGAGGCAGTTGGAGCTGAATCACATGGACGGTGCCGCAATTGAGGAAATCCCGGTGGTGTGCAAATTTTTGGATGTGTTTCCGGATGAATTGCCAAGTAAGCCACTTGATCGTGACATTGAGTTTGTTATTCATTTAATATCTGGAACTACACCTATAGCTAAGAGGCCATATAGGATGCCTCCTAAGGAATTAGCCGAGCTCAAGAAGTAGATTCAAGAGAAACTAGAGAAAGGTTTTATTCGCCCAAGCTCTTGACCTTGAGCAGCACCTGTGCTGTTTGTGGACAAGAGGGATGGATCCCAAAGAATGTGTGTAGACTACCGAGCTCTCAACGAGGTGACCATCAAGAACAAGTACACCTTGCCACACATAGAAGGCTTGTTTGATCAGATGAAGGGTGCTTGCGTCTTCTCCAAGATTGATTTGATGTTGGGATACTTTCAAATGAAGACCTGACCATCAGACATACCAAGAAAGCTTTTCGGACATGATATGGATCTTATGAGTACACTGTGATGTCCTTTGGATTGACAAATGTGTCTGCCTACTTTATGTACGTAATGAATAAGGTCTTCATGGCATACTTCGATAAATTCATTGTGGTGCTCATTGATGACATCATGATCTACTCGAAGGATGAGAAGGAACATGAGGAACACTTGAGGCTTACGTTGCAGCAGTTGAGGGAGCATCGATTGTATGCCAAGTTAAGCAAGTGTCAGTTTTGGTTAAGGGAGGTATCGTTTTTGGGTCATATCATCTCGGGAGGAGGAGTATCGGTTGACACAAGAAAAGTGAGGGACGTGTTGAAATGGGAACCCCCGCAAAATTTTAAGGGAATAAGGAGTTTCCTTGGAATGGCTGGATATTACCGTCGATTCATCAAGGACATTTCTTAGATATCCAAGCCAATGACGGAGTTGCTAATGAAGGGGAAAGCATTTCAATGGACTCAAGCTTTTCAAGAAAGATTTGAGGAGTTGAAGAAAAGGTTAACCACAACCCCAGTTTTGGTTCTGCCAGATGTGAGTAAAAGTTTGGACATATGTTGTGATGCATCCAGACAAGGACTTGGATGTGTATTGATGCAAGAAGGTCAAGTGGTTGCCTACGCGTCGAGACAATTGAAGAAACATGAGCAGAATTACCCAACGCATGATTTGTAACTCGCAGCCGTGGTACACGCATTGAAAATTAGGAGACACTATATTCATGGTCATAGGTGTGAAATTTACACGGATCATAAGAGTCTCAAGTACATATTCGCACAAACGGACCTGAACTTGAGGCAACGAAGATGGTTGGAGCTCATCAAATATTATGATTTGGGAATCAACTATCACCCGGGAAAGGCTAATGTAGTGGTTGATGCTTTGAGTCGGAAAGGAGTAAGTCACCAACTCATGGTTCGATAGTTGTGATCTCAGTTATGTAATGAGTTTTAACGGTTGAACCTCGGATTTGAGAATGAGATGGGGATGATGGAGTTAAATCCAACCATGGAGCAAGAGATTCGAGAGGGCCAAGCGAAGGATGAGGAAATCCAAGAGATCAATGAACAAACCCAAGAAGGGAGAGAATTCAGATTTGACGAGGATGAACATTGTACCTTATGGCTCGGAAAAAAGGATTGTCGTGCCTAATGTGAAGCATATTCGGGAGACAATACTAAAGGAGGCACATGACTCGCCATACTCGATTCACCCCGGTTGTACAAATATGTACAAGGACTTGAAGACTTGTTATTTGTGGGCTAGCATGAAGAATGACATAGTTGAATACGTAGAATTATGTGATGTGTGCCAACGAGTCAAGGCGGAACACCAAAGGCCAGCCGGATTATTGCAGCCATTAAAGATTTCGGAATGGAAGTGGGAAGAGATCGGTATGGACTTTATAGTTGGCTTCCCGCGTACTCAGTTCGGTAATGACTCAATTTGAGTAATTGCAGATCGGTTGACTAAGTCGGCTCATTTCATCCCTGTCGAGGCCAAGTATACAGCTGCACAATTGGCCGAAATATATATGGAGCATATTGTCTGCCGACATGGAGTACCAAAGAAGATAGTATCAAATAGAGGTTCTCAATTTACCTCCAGGGTTTGGGAGAAATTGCATGAAGCATTGGGAACAAGGTTAAATTTTAGTTCAGCATATCACCCTCAAACGGATGGACAAACTGAGAGGACCAATCAAATTTTAGAAGATATGTTATGAGCTTATGCTTTAAAGCATGGGAAAAGTTGGGACAAGAGCATGCCATATGCGGAACTCTAATACAACAATAGTTATCAAGCAAGCTTGAAAATGTCGCCTTATGAAGCACTATATGGGAGGGACTGTAGGACACCTTTATCTTGCAATGAGATAAGAGAAAGTCAAGTATTTGGACCTGATGTGTTGCAAGAAGATGAAAAGCAAGACCAAATAATTCGTGAAAATTTGGGGTTGCCCAATCAAGACAAAACGAATATGCAGATAATAGGAGAAGAAAACTAGCCTTTGAAGTGGGAGACTTCGTTTACCTCAAGGTGTTGCCAATGAGAGGTCATAAGAGGCTTAACATAGAAGGCAAGCTAGCACCTCGCTATATTGGACCATTCATGATATTGGACAAAAGAGGGGAAGTAGCCTATAAGTTGGAGATGCCAACTCACTTATCGGATGTTCATAATGTGTTTCAGGTTTCCCAGCTCAAGAAGTGCTTGAGGGTACTGGAAGAACAAGTTCCAATGGAATAATTAGAATTAGAGGCAGCTTTGTCTTATGTCGAACAACCAGTCAAATCTTGAAAACCAAAGAGACCCACAAGGAACAAGATTATTAGATGGTGTAAAGTTCAATGGAAGCATCACACAGAATCGGAAGCAACATGGGAGCTGGAGGAGGATCTCAAGAAGTAATTTCCCTATCTTTTCTCTTCCGCTTCAAATCTTGAGGGCGAGATTCATTTTAAGGGGGTAGGTTTGTAACACCTTCATTTTCATTCATCATGCACTGCATAAGTTCAGATATGTAACACCCTCATTTTCAAGCATCATGTCCTGCATACATTCATAGTTGAACTTGTCATTAATATTCATTAGAACATGTATGCGAGGATAATATGGTTTGTGTAATAAAATTTGGTTAATTAATCTTGTTCTGTGGTAATTTTCTGTATACTCTTTTGTGAATGCACTCGTGTATGTGTGTTGAACATCCTGGGCACACATATGTGTTCACTTGGTTTATTTTCGGAACCAGGTGTCACAAATTGATATCAGAGCCATAGGTTGACCGTAGGACGCAGCCTAGTAAGAATGGACACTTTAGAGCACATAGGAGCACTCAGGAATCGATGTGTTTTCGTTTGGTCTGCTGTTTGCTATATATTGGTTGCTTGTGAGCTTAATAGGGGATTTTGGGATGCTTTAGCATTGCCATGTCCACGTAGGCTAGAGTAGCTAGTTGTTTAGTTTCATATCCCTTGATGCATATAGTTGGGGACATTTCTAAATTCTTATCCCTTGCTTTTCTTCAGATGGTGAGGATTCGCAACCAGAGGGATGGCAATGATGAGGAGGAGAACAATGGAGCACCTCAAAACAACAATGGTCAAGGACCTGCTCATGGAGCTATCAACATTGAGCAGCTATTGGCTATGCAAAACCAGCTCATGCAGACCATGATACAAACTATGAGACAACTGCAGGATGGTAACATCAACAATCAACCCACATGCCTCCACCGCCACCCCCACCTCCTCATAACCGGTTGGGAGAGTTCATGAGGACTAGGCCGCTGACTTTTGCTCAAGCCGCTGACCCTATGGATGCTGATGATTGGCTGAAGTACATGGAAAAAAAGCTTGCTATAGTCCAATGTAGTGACGGGGAGAAGGTTCTATTTGCAACTCATCAACTAGTTGGAGCACCTGCAGATTGGTGGAATTCCTTATGCAATGCTCACGAGAACCAAGAGAGAATTACTTGGGCCAAATTCAAAGAGAGCTTCCGTTCTCATTATGTGCCGGAAGGTGTTATGATTCTGAGGAGGCAAGAATTTTAGAACTTGAGGCAAGGAAGATCAAGCGTGGGTGAATATCTCAATAAATTCACTCAACTTTCAAGGTATGTACCTCAGGATGTGAGTCGGGACAGCCAAAAGCAATATCTGTTCATGAGAGTGTTGAACAATGAGATCCAAGTGTAATTGCTAAATTGTGACCATGCAAATTTCCAGAACCTTGTAGACAAAGCAATTGTGGTGGAGAATGAGGTTCGGGAGATGGAGCATGACAACAAGAGGAAGGCACCATATCAAGGACGGCAACAAGGAAATAATGTGCACCCTCGCTTTGCACCGCCCAATGCGCCTTTACTTCAGCTCTTGTGCGCCTACCCATCACCCTGGATTTGCACCACACCCAACTCAGTTTGTGCAGCAATGCCCTGTTATGCCAGCACCTAGGCCTCCAATGCCTTATGCACCTCGTGCCAACTTTTTTGGTGCCAATGCGCAGAATCAAGTCTGTCCCAATAATTTTGGTGGAGCAACGAAGTGCTATACTTGTGGAGAAGCTGGGCACTTTGCGCATCAATGTCCTAAGTCGGGCCTTGGTCAAGGAAGCAATGCGCCGAGGCAAACCCAAGACCCAATGATGGACAATAGCAAGGAAACCGTGGACAGCATAATTTTGCTCGTGGCAACGTGAAATGTGACACCCGGTTCCAAAAAATGAACCAAGTGAATGCATATGTGTGCCCAGGATGTTCAACACACATACACGAGTGCATTCACAAAAGAGTATACAGAAAATTACCACAGAACAAGATTAATTAACCAAATTTTATTACACAAACCATAATATCCTCGAATACAAGCTCTAATGAATATTAATGACAAGTTCAAATTAATGCAGCAGAAATAGCTAAATAAGCAAACTAAACAGCTAGGTAGCATAAGCAATAGGGTAGCGCAGCTCCAAAACACCACAGGCAAAGCTGACGGTAGATACGGCCTAGAACTCCACATTATCGCCGTTAAACTCCCAATCCTGACCTGCAACTGTTGGGGGGATTGCAAGAGTGAGTGCATGTCGTACTCAGCAAATGTGGAAAGTATGACATGTGGTTGATTCAAATGACGAATATAATAATGGTTGAGTGCTGAAAAGTACATTAAAACATTTGAAAAGCAATATATTACATGTATGTGAAGTAAACCCATAATAATCATAAGTAATATAATAATAACAGTCTGAATTCACTACCATCATCAATAATTCCATATTTCACCATTTGCCAATAACCATATTCAATACAAGAAGTTAATCCATATCCAGCCGTAACCATTACCAAATCATAACCATCAACAAACCATAACCATCCCAAACCATGTTCCCTCTAATCATGGAAGTTGTCCAGGTGCTCATAACCGAGAGCACGGCTATCACGATAGTTTTTTATTAGACTCTGCAGAGTTTGTATCGCTTTACCCACGTGTTTGTGATTTCATCACCCGTTGGCGACTAAAGAACCTCCCTTATGCCAATTACACTTCCTTTGGTGTATGGCCAATAGATCACAAAATAGCATTTACAAAGAGATTACTAGCCTATTTAGACCCCACTGAGGTTTCACCAGTGGCGATGTCTCCTACAGAGCACATCTTCAACCAAGGCCCCCTCTTGAGCCATTCGGATCCCAGGGTAGTCCCACCAATCATCAACAAACCCAATCCGACTACCCCTTCCCCGAGCATCCTTAATGGTCCAAATAGCACTGGCAAAACCCTAATTAATCATCTACGGCGCACCCATACTTAGCCTCCTGGTGGCACTGTAGTCCTGGCTTATTCTCGCATTAACCAGTCCTTAGATCTAAAGCAAGCAACCACCATATCATCCAACCCATCCAAATACCAGGCTTGCTTAGATCACCCATTACCATATCACATTAACCAGAATATCATTAATGCATAATTAAATGTCTAGTGTTGTTTTCCCATCCTAATTAATTAAGCAAAGCAAAAAGGTAAAAAGTCCATCCCGACTCTCTACCATAATTTCAGGCGACAAGGATGGTTAAACAAAGCTAGTAAACTTCCTATCATAGGATTCCCATCAAATTGACACAAGCATGCAGTTTTGCAAACAAAAAATTTATTTCAAAACAGGATCAATATGCTTCAAGGACACTTGCCTTGCTCTTGCGGTTGATTAGGGTCAAAGCCTTCAAACTCTTGGTGTTGTAGATCCTCTGTGGCACTCTCTAGCGCAAATCCGTTTAATCCACACAAGAAACATACAAGACAAGAAACACAATCATCGAGTGCAGAAATATTACTCAATATGACATGACATGCATGATTGATGCAAATGTAAGGTACAACTTGTTAATAGATTGCTTTTAATGATTAGTAACTAGTTCTAATATATTTTAACAAGTTTATACAAGTTTGGATTTGATTAGATCTAATTTTAGAATCAATTCAAGAGAATTTAGTCAGGAAAATCGGACCAGTCTGCAGAAGGCCGGACTAGTCCGCACTTCGCAGAACTAGCGAACTAGGGTTTTCTAGATCGACGTAAATTTTGAGATTAGGGGTCAAATTTACGTAAGGAAAAGAGAATAGAAGGTATACCAGGTGTTTAAAACTCCAATGAATCAAGAAACTTAGAGGTAACACTTGGATCTTAATGATCTAGGGTTGGGGATGAACTTGGAGATGAATTGGTGATGAGGAACGAAAATTGATGGAGATCTTGATCCTCTTTCGTTTCCCCCTCTTCTTCTTCTTGCTTGGGATCTCCTCCTCCCTCCTTGGTGGTGGCTCTCCATGAACTAGGGTTTGGGTTGGGTGGAAAAGTGGCAAATAGATGTCAAGCCAATGGGTGGGGTTATTTATATAGAGGTGGAGGCTAGGGTTAGATAAATTTTAAGTTTGAGAGGAGTAGAGGCCGGTTTAGAGTCCCACATGGGCTCTAAAAGAGTTAGGCACGACGTCCCTAGGCCCACTTAACATGAAACCCAAGAAACAAGTCGTAAAACAAAAATCAATTCGGAGTCACGAAATATCGGACCAGTCCGAAAAGGACGGGATTAGTTCGAAGTTAGTGAGAAAGAAATCGGACAAGTCCGACTTTAGTCAGAGAGGAAATCGGACAAGTCCACTGGAACACCGGACTAGTCCAGGGACTTAGCAAATTTTCAAGGATTCTTGGAATATCGGACTAGTCCGCACAAAATCGGACAAGTCCGAAAGTTTCCAGAGGCAAAATCGGACTAGTCTGCAGCAAAAACGGACAAGTCCGTTTTAATTAGAGAGAAATCGGACTAGACCTCACTAAAATTGGACTAGTCTGCACTTTTCAGCATTTTAAGTGCGGTTTTCCTCCAAATCAATTTTAAACTCCTTCCTCTTTATGTGGGTTAATGTTAAACATGTATATGAATGTAAGTAGGGCATGATGCATGAAAATGAGGGTGTTACAAACCTACCCCCTTAAAATGAATCTCGCTCTCTAGATTCGACGCGGAAGAGAAGAGATAGGGAAATTCCTTCTTGATATCATCCGCCAATTCCCACGTTGCTTCTTTTTCTGTGTGGTGCTTCCATTGAACTTTACACCATCTAATAACCTTGTTCCTTGTGACTCTCTCCTTGGTTTCCAAGATTTTCATTGGTTGTTCGGCATAAGTCAAATCTTCCTCTAGTTCCAATCCTTCCATGGGTACTTGTTCTTTCGGTACTCTCAAGCATTTCTTGAGCTGGGAAACATGAAAGACATCATGTACGTCTGAAAGATGAGTTGGCATCTCCAACTTATACGCTACTTCTCCTCTTTTGTCCAAAATCTTGAATCGTCCAATGTAGCAAGGTGCTAGCTTGCCTCTTATGTTAAACCTCTTATGACCTCTCATTGGTAACACCTTGAGGTAAACAAAATCTCCCACTTCAAAGGTTAATTTCCTTCTCCTATTGTCCGCATAGCCCTTTTGTCTTGATTGGGCAGCCCTCAAGTATTCACGAATTATTTGGACTTGCTTTTTGGCTTCTTGCAACACATCCGGACCAAATACTTGAGTTTCTCCTACCTCATTCCAGAATAAAGGTGTCCTACACTTCCTTCCATAAAGCGCTTCATATGGTGACATTTTCAAGCTTGCTTGGTAACTATATTTGTATGAAAATTCTGCATATGGCAAGCTCTTGTCCCAACCTTTCCCATGCTTCAAAGCACAAGCTCTTAACATGGCCTCTGAAATCTGATTGGTCCTCTCGGTTTGTCCATCCGTTTGAGGGTGGTATGTTGAACTAAAATTCAACCTTGTTCCTAATGCTTCATGTAACTTTTGCCAAAACCTAGTGGTAAATTGAGAACCTCTATCTGAGACTATCTTCTTAGGGACTCCATGTCAACACAAAATATGCTCCATGTATATTTCGACCAATTGTGCAGATGTATACTTGGTCTTGACAGGAACAAAATGAGCGGACTTGGTCAATCGATCCACGATTACCCAAATTGAGTCATACCCGGACTGGATACGCAGTAAACCAACTATGAAGTCCATATCGATTTCTTCCCACTTCCATTGCAGAATCTTTAATGGTTGTAATAGTCCAGCTAGCCTTTGATGTTCCGCCTTGACTCGTTGGCACACATCACACAATGCTACGTATTCAGCTATGTCCTTCTTCATGCTAGCCCACCAATAGCAAGTCTTCAAGTCTTTGTACATCTTCGTACAACTGGGGTGAATCGAGTAAGGTGAGTCATGTGCCTCTTTTAATATCGTCTACCGAATATGCTTCACATTAGGCACGACAATCCTTTTTCCCAACCATAAGGTACCATGTTAATCCTCATCAAATCTGAATTCTCTCCCCTCTTAGGTCCTTTCCTTGATTTCCTGAATTTCCTCATATGCGGTCTGTGCCTCTCGAATTTTTTGCTCCGAGGTTGGGTTTAACTCCATCATCTCCATATAATTTACAAATCCAAGGTTCAACCTTTCAAACTCCTTACATAACTCGGATGGTAACTCTCGAACTGTGACTTGATGACTTACCCCTTTTCTACTCAAAGCGTCGGCCACTACATTGGCTTTTCACAGATGATAGTTGATCCCCAAATCTTAATCTTTGATGAGCTCCAACCATCTTCATTGCCTCAAATTTAGATCCGTTTGTGTGAAAATATACTTCAAACTCTTATGGTCCGTATAAATTTCACACCTATATCCAAGAATATAGTGTCTCCAAATCTTCAATGCATGTACCACGACTGCTAGTTCAAGATTCTGTGTAGGATAATTCTACTCATGTTTCTTCAGTTGTCTCGATGCATAGGCGACCACTTGACCTTCTTGCATCAATACACATCTAAGTCCTTGTCTCGATGCATCGCAATAAATATCAAAAATCTTGCTTACATCCGGCAACACCAAAACTGGGGTTGTTGTCAACCTCTTCTTCAACTCCTCAAAACTTTCTTGACAAGCTGAGTCCAATGGAAAGCTTTTCCGTTCATTAGCAATTCCGTCATTGGCTTGGCTATCTTGGAAATGTCCTTGACGAATCGATGGTAATATCCGGCCATTCCAATAAAACTCCTTATTTCCTTTACGTTTTGCGGTGGTTCCCACTTCAACATGTGTCTCACTTTTCCAGGGTCAACCGATACTCCTCCTCCTGAGATTATATGACCCAAAAACGACACCTCTTCCAACCAAAACTGACACTTGTTGAACTTGGCATACAATTGATGATCCCTGAATTTCTGCAACGTAAGCCTCAAGTGTTCCTCATGTTCCTTCTCATCCTTCGAGTAGATCATAATATCATCAATAAACACCACGACGAACTTATCCAAGTACTCCATGAAGACCTCATTCATGAGGTACATAAAGTAGGCAGACACATTTGTCAATCCAAAAGACATCATGGTCTCATAAGATCCATACCACGTCCTAAAAGTTGTCTTGGGTATGTCCGATGGTCTAATCTTAATTTGAAAGTATCCCGACCTCAAATCAATCTTAGAGAAGACACAAGCACCCTTCGTCTGATCAAACAAGTTTTCTATGTGTGGCAAGGTGTACTTGTTCTTGATTGTTACCTCGTTGAGAGCTCGGTAATATACGCACATCCTTTGCGACCCATCCTTCTTGTCCACAGATAGAACGGGGGCTCCCCAAGGTGAAGAGCTGGGGCGAATAAAACCCTTTTCTAGTTGCTCTTGAATTTGCTTCTTGAGCTCCGCTAATTCCATAGGA
Source organism: Tuctoria greenei (assembly GCA_036927565.1). NCBI lineage: Eukaryota > Viridiplantae > Streptophyta > Magnoliopsida > Poales > Poaceae > Tuctoria > Tuctoria greenei. The sequence continues at coordinate 127,349,590 of JAYESD010000006.1, forward strand.
GGCATCCTATACGGCCTCTTAGCTATAGGTGCAGTTCCAGGTGTTAAATCAATAACAAACTCAATATCTCGATCAAGTGGCATACCTGGCAACTGGTCCGGAAAAAAATACAAAAATTGACACACCACCCGAATCTCCTCAATTGCGGCACCATCCATATGATTCAACTCCAATTGCTTTGGTGCGGTTTGAGATGCTTCAAATTCTACGGTGATCCCTTCCTCATTAGTCAACTTCACCGTCTTCGTGGCACACTCAATAACTCCATTGTGCTTCCTCAACCAGTCCATACCAAGTATAATGTCCAATCCTTGAGAATCCAAAACAATGAGGTTAACGGAGAAGTCTACCCCCCTTATTCTAAGGCATACTTTTGGACATACTATACTTGTCCTCATCTCTCCTCCAGGAGACTTAACCAATAGAGTAAACTTCACATGAGAGATAGGAAAATTATACCTGGCAACATACTTCAATGCAATGAATGAATCCGATGCACCAGAATCAAATAACATAGTCGCGGGGTTGGAGTTTGCGAGGAACATACCAATGACCACATCATCCGCTTGTTGAGCATCCTCCATAGACACACGGTTGACGTTGCCACGAGCAAAATTCTGCTATCCACGGTTCCCTTGGGGTTGTCCTCCATTGGGTCTTGGGTTTTGCCTCGGTGCATTGCTTCCTTGATCAAGTCCTGACTTAGGACATTGATGCACAAAGTGTTCAGCTTCTCCACAAGTATGGCACTTCTTTACTCCACCGGGATTATTGGGATGAGCTTGGTTTTGAACATTTGCACTAGGAAAATTAGCACGAGGTGCATATGGCATCGAAGGCCTAGGTGCTTGCATGACAGGGCGCTGCTGCACAAACTGAGCTCGGCACGGTGCACAACCAGGGCGCTGTCCAGGAACAGAAGAGCTGAAATAGGACGCATTGGGTGGTGCAAAGCGAGGGCGCACATTACTTCCTTATTGCTGTCCTTGATATGGCGCCTTCCTCTTATTGTCTTGTTCCATCTCACGGACCTTGTTCTCCACCACAATTGCTTTGTCCACAAGCTTCTGGAAATTTGAATAGTCAAAATTGATCAATTGAACTTGGATCTCATTGTTCAAGCCTCTCATGAACAAATATTGCTTCCGGCTGTCCCGACTCACGTCCTCAGGTGCATACCTTGAGAGCTGAGTGACCTTGTTGAGGTATTCACCCACACTCAATTTTCCTTGCCTCAAGTTCTCAAATTCTTGTATCTTCAAAATCATAACTCCTTCCGGCACATAATGAGAATGGAAGCTCTCTTTGAATTCGGCCCAAGTGATCCTCTCCTAATTCTCATGAGCATTGCAATATGAATCCCACCAATCCGCAGCTGCTCCAACTGGTTGATGAGAAGCAAATAAGACCTTTTCCCGGTCACTGCATTGGACAATAGCAAGCTTCTTCTCCACGGACTTGAGCGAATCATCCGCATCCATAGGGTCAGCGGCTTGAGCAAAGGTTGGCGGCCTAGTCCTCATAAACTCTCCCAACCGGTTATGAGGAGCTGGGGGTGGCGGTGGAGGCATGTGGGGCTGATTGTTGATGTTGCCACTCTGCAGCTGTCCCATAGTTTGTATCATGGTCTCCATGAGCTGGTTTTGCGTAGCCAATAGCTACTCAATATTAATAGCTCCTTGGGCAGGTCCTTGTCCATTGTTGTTCTGAGGTGCTCAATGGTTGTCCTCCTCATCATTAGCATCCCTCTGGTTGCGAGTCCTCACCATCTGAAGGAGAGCAATAGGTAAGAATTAGAAAACGTCCCCAACAATATGCATCAAGGGATAGGAAACTAGACAACTAACTAGCCTACGTGGATATGCTAATGCTAAAGCATCCCAAAATCCTCTATTAAGCACACAAGAAACAAAAATATAGCAAACAGCACACCAAACAAAAACATATCGATTCATGAGTGCTCCTATGTGCTCTAAAGTGTCCATTCTATTTAGGCTGCGTCCTACGGTCAACCTGTGGCCCTGATACCAATCTGTGACAACCGGTTCCGAAAAAATGAACCAAGTGAACACATATGTGTGCCCAGGATGTTCAACACACATACACGAGTGCATTCACAAAAGAGTATAGAGAAAATTACCACAGAACAAGATTAATTAACCAAATTTTATTACACAAACCATATTATCCTCGAATACAAGCTCTAATGAATATTAATGACAAGTTCAAATTAATGCAGTGGAAATAGCTAAATAAGCAAACTAAACAGCTAGGCAGCATAAGCAATAGGGTAGCACAGCTCCAAAACACCACAGGCAAAGCTGATGGTAGACACGACCTAGAACTCTGCATTATCGTTGTTAAACTCCCATTCTTGACCTGCAACTGTGGGGGGGGGGGGGGGGGGTTGCAAGAGTGAGTACATGTCGTACTCAGCAAGTGTGGAAAGTATGAAATGTGGCTGATTCAAATGACGAATATAATAATGGTTGAGTGCTGAAAAGTACATTAAAACATTTGAAAAGAAATATATTACATATATGTGAAGTAAACCCATCAAACTTATAAGTAATATCATAATAACAGTCTGAATTCACTACAATCATCAATAATTCCATATTTCACCATTTGCCAACAACCATATTCAATACGAGAAATTAATCCATAACCAGCCATAACCATTACCAAACCATAACCATTACCAAACCATAACCATCACCAAACCATAACCATCCCAAACCAAGTTCTCTCTAATCATGGAAGTTGTCCAGGTGCTCATAACCGGGAGCACTGCTATCATGATAGTTTTATTACACTCTGCAGAGTTTGTACCGCTTTACCCACGTGTTAGTGATTTCATCATCCATCGACGACTAAAGAACCTCCCTTATGCCAATTACACATCCTTTGGTGAATGGCCAAGAGATCACAAAATAGCCTTTGCATAGGTATTACTATCCTATTTAGACCCCACTGAGGTTTCACCGGTGGCGATGTCTCCTACAGAGCACATCTTCAACCAAGGGCCCCCTCTTGAGCCATTCGGATACCAAGGTAGTCCCACCAATCATCAACAAACCCAATCCGACTACCCCTTCCCCAAGCATACTTAATGGTCCAAATAGCACTGGCAAAACCCTAATTAATCAGCTACGTCGCACCCATACTTGGCCTCATGGTCGCACTGTAGTCCTGTCTTATTCTCGCATGAACCAGTCCTTAGATCTAAAGCAAGCAACCACCATAACATCCAACCCATCCACATACCAGGCTTGCTTAGATCACCCATTACCATATCACATTAACCAGAATATCATTAATGCATAATTAAATGTAGTGCTGTTTTCCCGTCCCAATTAATTAAGCGAAGCAAAAAGGTAAAAAGCCCATCCCGACTCTCTACCGTAATTCCAGGTGACAAGGGTGGTTAAACAAAGCTAGTAAACTTCCTATCATAGAATTCCCATCAAATTGACACAAGCAAGCAGTTTTGCAAACAAAACATTTATTTCAAAACAGGATCAATATGCTTCAAGGACACTTGCCTTGCACTTGCAGTTGATTAGGGTCAAAGCCTTCAAACTCTTGGTGTTGTAGATCCTCTGCGGCACTCTCTAGCGCAAATTCGTCTAATCCACAAAATAAACATACAATACAAGAAACACAATCAAAGAGTGCACAAATATTACTCAATATGACATGACATGCATGATTGATGCAAATGCAAGGTAGAACTTGTTAATAGATTGCTTTTAATGATCAGTAACTAGTTCTAATAGATTTTAACAAGTTTATACAGGTTTGGATGTGATTAGATATAATTTTAGAATTAATTCAACATAATTTAGTCAGCAAAATCAGACTAGTCTGCAGAAGGCAGGACTAGTCTGCACTTCGCAGAACTAGCGAACTGGAGTTTTCTAGATCGACGTAAATATGGAGATTAGGGGTCAAATTCACGTAAGTTAAAGAGAATAGAAGGTATACCATGTGTTTAGAACTCCAATGAATCAAGAAACTTGGAGGTAACACTTGGATCTTGATGATCTAGGGTTGGGGATGAACTCGGAGATAAATTGGTGATGAAGAACGAAACTTGATGGAGATCTTGATCCTCTTTTGTTTCCTCCTCTTCTTCTTCTTGCTTGGGATCTCCTCCTCCCTCCTTGGTGGTGGCTCTCCACGAACTAGGGTTTGGGTGGGGTGGAAAAGTGGCAAATAGATGTCAAGCCAAGGGGTGGGGTTGTTTATATAGAGGTGGAGGCTAGGGTTAGATAGATTTCGAGTTTGAGAGGAGTAGAGGCGGGATTAGAATCCAACATGATCCCTAAAAGAGTTAGGCACGACATCCCTAGGACCACTTAACGTGAAACCCAAGCAACAAGTCGTAAAACAAAATATCAATTCAGAGTCGCGAAATATCGGACAAGTCTGAAAAGGACCGGACTAGTCTGAAGCTAGTCAGAAAGAAATTGGACAAGTCTGGCCAAAAATTGGACAAGTCCGACTTTAGTCAGAGAGGAAATCGGACAAGTCCGCTGGAACACCGGACTAGTCCGGACAAGTCTAGGCACTTAGCAAATTTTCAAGGATTTCTTGGAATACCGGACTAGTCCGCAGAAAATAGGACAAGCCCGAAAGTTTCCAGTCGCAAAATTGGAATAGTTCGCAGCAAAAACGGATAAGTCCGTTTTTAGTCAGAGAGAAATCGGACTAGTCCTCAATAAAATTGGACTAGTGCGCACTTTTCAGCATTTTAAACTCGTTCCTCTTCATGTGGGTTAATGTTAAACATGTATATGAATGTAAGTAGGGCATGATGCATGAAAATGAGGGTGTTACATGAACCATGTCTCTACGGAGGATGCTCAACAAGCGGATGATGTGGTCATTGGTATGTTTCTCGCAAACTCCAACACAGCGACTATGTTATTTGATTCTGGAGCATCACATTCATTCATTGCATCGACATATGTCACCAAGTATAGTTTGCCTATCTCTCATATGAAGTTTACTCTATTGGTTAAATCCCCTGGAGGAGAGATGAGGACAAATATAGTATGTCCAAAAGTAAGCCTTAGAATAGGGGTGGTAGACTTCTCCGCCAACCTCATTGTTTTGGATTCTCAAGGATTGGACATTATACTTGGTATGGACTGGTTGAGGATGCACAATGGAGTTATTGAGTGTGCCATGAAGACGTCGAAGTTGACCAATGAAGAAGGGATCACCATAGAATTTGAAGCATCTCAAACCGCACCGAAGCGATTGGAGCTGAATCATATGGACGGTGCCGCAATTGAGAAGATTCCAGTGGTGTGTGAATTTTTGGATGTTTTTCTAGATGAGTTACCAGGTATGCCACCTGACCGAGACATTGAGTTTGTTATTGATTTAATACCTGGAACTGCACCTATAGCTAAGAGTCCATATAGGATGCCTCCTATGGAATTAGCGGAGCTCAAGAAGCAAGTTCAAGAGCAACAAGAGAAGGGTTTTACTCAGCCCAGCTCTTCACCATGGGGAGCACCCGTGCTGTTTGTGGACAAGAAGGATGGGTCGCAAAGGATGTGTGTAGATTACCGAGCTCTCAACGAGGTAACGATCAAGAACAAGTACACCTTGCCCCAAATAGAGGACTTATTTGATCAGATGAAGGGTGCTTGTGTCTTCTCTAAGATTGATTTGAGGTTGGGATACATCCAAATGAAGATTAGACCATCGGACATACTGAAGAAAACTTTTAGGACGCGGTATGGATCATATGAGTACATCATGATGTCCTTTGGATTGACCAATGCACCTACCTATTTTATGTACCTCATGAATAAGGTCTTCATGGAATACTTGGATAAGTTCGTTGTAGTGTTCATTGACGACATTATGATTTACTCGAAGGATGAGAAGGAACATGAGGAACCCTTGAGGCTTACATTGCAGAAATTGAGGGAGCATTCATTATATGCTAAGTTCAACAAATGTTAGTTTTGGTTAAGGGAATTGTCGTTTTTGAGTCATATCATTTCAGTTGGAGGAGTTTCGGTTGACCCCGGAAAAGTGAGGGACGTGTTAAAATGGAAACCCCCACAAAAATGCAAAGGAAATAAGGAGTTTTCTTTGGATGGCTGGGTATTATCGTTGATTCATCAAGGACTTTTCCAAGATAGCCAAGCCAATGACAGAGTTGCTAATGAAGGGGAAAGCGTTTCAATGGACTCAAGCTTGTCAAGAGAGTATTGAGGAATTGAAGAAGAGGTTAACAACAGCCCCAGTCTTGATATTGCCGGATGTGAGCAAGAGTTTTGACATCTATTGTGACACATCGAGATAAGGACTTGGATGCGTGCTTATGCAAGAAGGTTGAGTAGTTGCATATGCATCAAGAGAATTGAAGAAACGTGAGCAAAATTACCCAATGCATGACTTGGAACTTGCAGCCGTGGTACATGCATTGAAGATCTGGAGACACTACATCCTTGGACATAGGTGTGAAATTTTTACAGATCATAAGAGTCTTAAGTATATTTTCACACAAACGGACCTGAATTTGAGGCAACAAAGATGGTTGGAGCTTATCAAAGATTATGATTTGGGAATTAATTATCACCCAGGAAAAGCCAATGTAGTGGTCGATGCCTTAAGTAGGAAAGTAGTAAGCAATCAACTCACAGTTCGAGAGTTACCATCCGAGTTATGTAAGGAGTTTGAAAGGTTGAACCTTAGATTTGTAAATGAGATGGGGATGATGGAGTTAAATCCGACCTTGGAGCAAGAAATTCGGGAAGGTCAAACTAAGGATGAGGAAATTCAAGAAATCAAGGAAAGGACCCAAGAGGGAAGATAATTCGAATTTGATGAGGATGAACATGGTACCCTATGGCATGGTAAGAGGATTGTCGTGCCTAATGTGATGCATATTCGGGAGACAATATTAAAAGAGGCACATGACTCACATTACTCAATTCACCCCGGTTGTACAAAGATGTACAAAGACTTGAAGACCTACTATTGGTGGGATAGCATGAAAAAGGACATAGCTGAATATGTAGCATTGTGTGATGTGTGTCAATGAGTCAAGGCGGAACATCAAAGGCCAGCTAGATTATTGAAACCATTGAAGATCCCGGAATGGAAGTGGGGAGAAATTGGAATGCACTTCATAGTTGGGTTACCACGTACTCACTGATTATGACTCAATTTGGGTAATTGTGGATCGCTTAACCAAGTCAGCTCATTTTGTCCGTGTGAAGACCAAGTATACAGCTGCACAATTGGCCGAAATATACAAGGAGCATATTGTGTGTCGACACGGAGTACCGAAGAAGATAGTCAAGGATAGAGGTTCTCAATTTACCTCCAGATTTAGGCAGAAATTGCATGAAGCATTGGGAACAAGGTTGAACTTCAGTTCAGCATATCGCCCTCAAACGGATTGACAAACTGAGAGGACCAATAAGATTTTGGAGGACATGTTAAGAGCTTCAGCTTTAAAGCATGGAAAAAGTTGGGATAAGAGCTTGCCATATGCGGAATTTTCCTATAACAATAGTTATCAAACAAGTTTGAAGATGTCACCATATGAAGCACTATGTGGAAGGAAATGTAGCACACCCTTATTTTGTAATGAGATAGGAGAAAATCAAGTATTTGGTCCGGATGTGTTGCTAGAAGCTTAAAAACATGTTCAGGTAATCCATGAGAACTTGAGGGCCACACAATCAAGACAAAAAGGCTATGCAGACAATAGGAGAAGGAAACTAGCCTTTGAAATAGGAGACTTCGTTTACCTCAAGGTGTCACCTATGCAAGGTCATAAGAGGTTCAACATAAGAGGCAAGCTAGCACCTCGTTATATTGGACCATTCAATATTTTGGACAAAAGAGGAGAAGTAACGTATAAGTTGGAGATGCTAGCTCATCTTTCGGATGTCCATGATGTATTTCATGTTTCCCAGCTCAAGAAGTGCTTGAGAGTACCAGAAGAACAAGTGCCAATGGAAGGATTGGAATTAGGTGCAGATTTGACTTATGCCGAACAACAGGTCAAAATCTTTGAAACCAAGGAGATGGTTACAAGGAACAAGGTTATTGGATGGTGTAAAGTTCAATGGAAGCACCACACAAAAAAAGAAGCACCATGGGAATTGGAGGATGATCTCAAGAAGGAATTTCTCTATCTCTTCTCTTCCGCATCGAATCTCAAGGGCGAGATTAATTTTAAGGGGGTTAGGTCTGTAACACCCTCATTTTCAGGCATCATGCCTTGCATACATTCATATATATGCATAACATTAATCAACATAAAAAGGAACAACTTTAAAATTGATTTAGAACAAAACTGCACTTAACAATTATGGGAAGTGCGGACTAGTACGATTTTGGTGCGGACCAGTCCGATTTCTCTCTGACCTTGATCGGACTTGTCCGTTTTTGCTGCAGACTAGCCTGTTTTTGCTTTTGGACACTTTCGGACTTGTCTGATCCTATGCGGACTAGTCCGGTGTTCCAAGAATCCTTGAAAATTTGCTAAGTCCCTGGACTTGTCCGGACTAGTCTGGTCTTTCAACGGACTTGTTCGTTTTTCTCTCTGACTAAAGTCGGACTCGTCCTACTTTAGACTAGACCTGTCTATTTTTCCCCCATGGATAAGTTCAGACTTGTCCGATATCTAGTCCGGACTTGTCCGATTTTCCTGGTTAATTTATGTTGAATTAATTCTAAAATTAGATCTAATCACATACAAACCTGTATAAACTTGTTAAAAGCTATCAGAACTAGATAGTGATCATTTAAAAGCAATCTATTAACATGTTCTACCTTGCATTTGCATTAATCATGTATATCATGTCGTATTGAGTAATGTTTGTGCACCCTTTAATTGTGTTTCTTGTTTGTATGTTTATTGTGTGGATTAGACAGATTTGCGTTAGAAAGTGCCGCAGAGGATCTACAACACCAAGAGTTTGAAAGCTTCGACCCGAACCAATCCCAAGAGCAAGGCAAGTGTCCTTGAAGCATATTGATCATGTTTCTAAAATAAAAGTTTTGTTTGTAAACTGCATGCTTGTGTCAATTTGATAGGAATCCTATGATAGGAAGATTACTAGTGTTGTTTAACCACCCTGGTCACCTGGAATACATGGTAGAGACTCGGGAAGGGCTTTTTACCTTTTTTCTTAGGTTAGTTAATTGGGATGGGAAAACAATACTACACATTAATGATGAATTTCTGAGGTTATGATTAAAACGAACTTGTTAATGTAATATGGTAATGGGTGATCTAAGCAAGCCTGGTATGTCGATGGGTTGGATGTTATGGTGGTTTGCTTGCTTTAGACCTAAGGACCGGTTCATGTGAGAATAAGCCAGGACTACAGTGCCACCACGAGGCCAAGTATGGGTGCAGCATAGCTGATTAATTAGGGCTTTGCCAGTGCTGTTTGAACCATTAAGGATGCTCGGGGAAGGGGTAGTCAGATTGGGTTAGTTGATGATTGGTGGGACTACCCTGGGATCCGAATCGCACAAGAGGGGGCCCTTGGTTGATGATGTGCTCAGTTGGAGGCATCACCACAGGTGAAACCGCAGTGGGGTCTAAATAGGCTAGTAATCCCTTTGTAAAGGCTATTTTGTGATCTCTTGTCCATACACCAAAGGAAGTGTAATTGGCGTGAGGGAGGTTCTTTAGTCGCCAGTGGGTGATCACAAACACGTGGGTAAAGTGGTACAAACTCTGCAGAGTCTAATAAAACTATCATGATAGTTGTGCTCCCGGTTATGAGCACCTGGACAACTTCCATGATTAGAGGGAACCTGGTATTGTGATGGTTTTTGGTAAGGTTATGGTTTGGTACTGGTCATGGGATGGTATTATGGTTTATGACAATGGTTATGGTTAATGGTAATGTGAAATCTGGAATATGGATGATGGTGATGAATATGGATTGGAATTATGATGGTTTACTTAACATACATATAATATGTTGCTTTTCAAATGTATTAATGTACTTTTCAGCACTCAGCCATTATTATATTCGTCATTTGTATCATCTACATGTCATACTTTCCACACTTGCTGAGTACGACATGTACTCACCCTTGCAATTCCCCACCCAACAGTTGCATGTCAGGATTGAGAGTATAACAATGATAATGCGGAGTTGTAGGCCGTGTCTACCGTCAGTTTTGCCTGTGGTGTTGAATGGAGTTGCTGATATATATATATATATATATATATATATATATATATATATATATATATATATATATATATATATATATATATATATATATATATATATATATATCCTATTGCTTATGCTGCCTAGCTGTTTAGTTTGCTTAGTTGCTTAATTAGTTTATTTCCGCTGCATTAGTTGAACTTGTCATTAATATACATTAGAACTTGTATTCGAGGATAGTATGGTTTGTGTAATAAAATTTGGTTAATTAATCTTGTTCTGTGGTAAATTTTTGTATACTCTTTTGTGAATACACTCGTGTATGTGTGTTGAACATCTTGGACACACATATGTGTTCACTTGGTTTATTTTGGGAACCGGGTGTCACAATATACATGTTTAACATTAATGCACATAAAAAAGAACTAGTTAAAAATGAATTGGTAGCAAAACCGCAATTAAGAATTCTGAAAAGTGCGGACTAGTCTAATTTTGTGGCGGACTAGTCCGATTTTTCTCTGACTTCCATCGGACTTGTTCGTTTTGCTGCGGACTAGTCTGTTTTTCTCTCTGGACCCTTTTGGACTTTTCCGGCCCCGTGCGGACTAGTATAGTATTCCAGTTCCTTGGAAATTTTGCCAAGTCCCTGGACTTGTCCGGTGTTCCAGCGGACTTGTCCGTTTTTCTTCGGACTAAAATCAAACTTGTTTGGTTCTGGCCAGACTTGTATGATTTTCCTCTGACCAAGTTCGTACTTGTCCGATATAGTCCAGACATGTCCGATATCTCTCTGTCCAACTTAGGACTAGTCTGGCCCTTTTTCGACTTGTCCAATAAATAGCGACTCTGTGTTGATCTTTTATTTCATGACTTGGTTTCGGGTTTTACCTTATGTGGGCCTAGGTAGGTCGTGCCTAACTCTTTTAGAGCCCATGCGGGACCCTAAAACTGACCCCTACTCACCCCCAAACTCGAAATCCATCCAACCCTAGCCTCCACCTCTATATAAACAACCCCACCCCTTGGCCTGACATCTATTTTCCACTTTTTCACCTCACCCCAACCCTAGCTCTTGGATAGCTGCCACCTAGGAGGGAGAAGGAGATCTAGAGCAAGAAGAAGTAGAGGAGGAAACGAAAGAGGCTCAAGATCTCCATCAACTTCGCGTTCTTCATCAACAAGTCACCATCAAGTTCTTCATCAACCCTAGATCGTCAAGATCCAAGTTTTGCCTCCAAAACCCTTGATTCTTTGGAGTCTTAGACACCTGGTATACATTCTACTTCCTTTTCCTTATGTGAATTTAACCCCAAATCTCCAAATTCACGTCGATCTAGAAAACCCTAGTTCGCTAGTTCTGCGAAGTGCAGACTGTCCGGTCCTGAGCGGACTAGTCCGATTTTCATGGTTAATTTCTATTGAATTAATTCTAAATTTACTCGAATCAACTCCAAACATGTGTAGACTTGTTAATAACCAATTTAATTGATTAATAAACATCATTAGCAACTTATTAACTAGTTTCACTTCACAACTGCATTAATCATGCATGTCATGTCATATTGAGTAATATTTGTGCACCCTTTGATTGTGTTTCTTGTCTTGTATGTTCATTGTGCGGATTAGACGGATTTGCGCTAGAGAGTGCCGCAAAGGATCTCCAGCACCAAGCGATTGAAGGCTTTGACCCGAACCAATCCCAAGAGCAAGGTAAGTATCCTTGAACATATTGATCCTTTTTGAAATAAAAGTTTTTGTTTACAAAACTGTATGCTTGTGTCAATTTGATGGGAAGCCTATGAAAGGAAGTTTACAGGATTTATTGACCACCCTTGTCACCTGGAATTCATGGTAGAGAGTCAGGATGGGCTTCTCACCTTTTTGCTTCGCTTAACTAACTAGGATGGGAAAACAATTATACTGTTTAACTATGCATTAATGAAATTATGATTAATATGAACCGGTTAATATGATATAGTAATGATTGATATCTAAGCAAGCCCGGTATGTGGATGGGTTGGATGATGTTACAGTGGTTTGCTTGCTTTAGATCTAAAACCAGTTCATGCGAGAATAAGTCAGGACTACAGTGCCACCACGAGGCCAAGTATGGGTGCGGCGTAGCTGATTAATTAGGGCTTTGCCAGTGCTATTTGGACCATTAAGGATGCTCGGGCAAGGGGTAGTCAGATTGGGTTTGTTGATGATTGGCGGGACTACCCTGGGATCCGAATGGCTCAAGAGGGGGCCCTTGGTTGAAGATGTGCTCTGTAGGAGACATCACCACTAGTGAAACCTCAGTGGGGTCTAAATAGGCTAGCGATACCTTTGTAAAGGCTATTTGTGATCTTTTTGCCACACCAACGGAAGTGTGTAATGTGACCGATGAGTCATGGGCATAAGGGAGGTTCTTAGTCACCGAAAGGTGATGAAATCATGAAAACGTGGGTAAAGTGGTACAAACTCTGCAGAGTCTACTAAAACTCTCATGATAGCCGTGCTCCCGGTTAAGATCACCTGGATAACTTCCATGATTAGAGGGTACTTGGGATTCAGGATGGTTATGGTTTGGTAATGATTATGGATGGTTTATGGCTTATGTTTATGGATATGAATTTGAGTTATGGTAATTGTACATGGATAATGATGATGATAGCAATAATTGGATATGATTTCATATTATGTCAATATGATGGATATGATGGGTTTACCTCACATAGACATAGTATAAGGCTTTTTACTTGTTTTAATGTACTTTTCAACACTTAGCCACTATTATATTCTTCATTTGAATCAGCTACATGTCATACTTTCCACACTTGCTGAATACGACATGTACTCACCCTTGCAATTCCCCCACCAACAGTTGCAGGTCAGAATTTGGAGTATAACGATGATAATGCGGAGTTCTAGGCTGTGTCTACCGTCAGCTTTGCTTGTGGAGTGTTGGAGCTGCGCAATCCCCTTTTGCTTAGTTGCTTATTAGTTTATTTCCGCTGCATTAGTTCAAACCTGCCATTAATAATCATTAGAGCTTGTATTCGAGGATATTATGAATTGTATAATAAAAATGGTTAATCAATCTTGTCCTGTAGTAGTTTTCTGTATATCCTTTTGTGAATGCACTCATGTATGTGTGTTGAACGTCCTGGGCACACATATGCGTTCACATGGTTCATTTTCGGAACCGGGTGTCACAGTTTTGGATGATTGATGACAACAATTATGTGTCTAATGAGTTGACCTGACCTTAAGCACAGGTGTGATGGATGGAAAGAGGCAAAATCTCTCAAAAAGGAAAATGTTGAAACGAGCGTCAAAGGCTCAAGAGCAAAAATTAGGATTTCTATGGTGTTGAGTTTAGACGAGCCGTATCTTGTGTGAGGGTAGCTGTATCATGCGCATTGAGATCATTCTAGAGGGCTCAAAATTGTGGTTTAGAGAAAACCTAAGTAAAAAGCCAAAATGAGAGAAAACCCTAGGAGACCAGGCTAGTCCGACTAGTGAGAACAGTCTGTTTTGGGTCGGACTAAACGTCTCTGGAGGAGTTCGGACTTGTCCGTATGGGTACGTACTAGTCCGTTCTTCTCTTGGTGAGTGAGTTTGGAGCTAAGTCCAGGGTGTCCGGACTTGTCCGCCAAAGTGGACGGACTAGTCCAGACCCTCGAGAGTAGTCCGTTTTGGGATGGACAAAAGAATTTTGGAAGAGTTCGGATTTGTCCGTTGTGGCACAGAATAGTCCATTTGAGACGTAGTGTAGGAAACCGAGGAAAACCCTAGAAGGTCGGACTTGTCCGCCCATGTGGCTGAACTAGTCCGGACCTACCAAGTTTAGTCCGTTTTGGGACGGACTAAACCATTCTGTCTGACTTCGGACTAGTCTGTTGTTGGACGGACTAGTCCGTGTTGTGAGTGGCTGTTTGAAATTCAAACATTGGCATGCACGCCATCTGTTTTGTCGATCGATGATATGAAATTGTCGATGGTCCCAGGAGGCCGGACTAGTCCGTGGCATATTACGGGACGAGTCCGTGGTTGCCCTTATGGAAACAATTAGTAGTCGGGACCTCTATAAAATGGGGACCCCCGACCCCTATTTCAAATTACTTGAACCCTAGTGCCGCCACAACTGAACTAGAGACTTCTACTCATCCTACTAGCCCTCTAAGACCAAATCTTGAAGACAAGAGTTTTGGAAGGAGAGTCAAGGAAGATCTTCAGGCTTTGGCTCTCGGTTTGATCTCTTGCACATTGTGCTGTGTTTTGTGGCTTGTGTGAGTTAATCTTCAAGTGCTCCTTGATTTATTGATTCGTGGGAGCCTCAACTTGTTAGCAGCCACAAGAAACTTGGTCATTACCCATTGATATAGTGGAAACCAAGCCGGCCATTGTGGTGGCTTGGTGAGAGAAGGGTCAAGTGAGACCTGGTCCTTGTGTGAACTTCTGAACGTGGATGTACTTTGTGGAGCTGAACCACGGGATAAATCTTGTCTCACTTGTCGCTTTACATTTCGTAATCACTAGAATTGCTTTTAGGGTTCATATAGTTCTTCATATTGACCTTTGTTGAGATCTTGTAACCTAATTACTTTAAGTTGTCAATCTAAGTCGTACTAGGGCACTATACACTGCTTACATCTTTAGTAAATTTAAATTCCGCAAATAACTTGTAGAAATCAAGTTTTTAGGTTTTCCCCTTGTGTTGAGCGGACTAGTCCAGCCCTGTCTAGACAAGTCCGGCCTCAGTGATTTAATCTTGTTTGATTAATCCATTTCATTTCTTATTGCCTATTAACCCCCCTCTAGGCGACTTTCAGTGGTCCACATTTCAGTGCGGCCGACCCCCCTGCTCGACCGACATGGGGAAAGAGTCAATTTGGCTCCCTCTCTCTCTCTCTCCCCCCTCTCTCTCACTCTCCCCTCCATCATCTAGATTTGATCCTCTTATGACCGTTGGGAGTGTACACTATAAATGGTGGTCGTGAGGAGCACTCCCCTTCACACTTCACCCCATTTTACTCCTCTTCAAGTCACTCTTTTGCTCACATTGTTTTTCTTGATCTTCATTGAAGCACTCTTGCTCAAATGCAACTCAAAAAGATTTGCTTTCATTTGCATTTGCAATTTGCTCTCAAGTTCTTCAACAGAAAATTCATCAAGGGTTTCATTTTCACTAACATCACTTATTTTTGAGTTTTTTGCCTTATCGTGTTCTTGCTTGTTGTTGCCATGAAAGGAATGAAAAGGTTGTTTGGGAAGATGAAGGGTGCTGCAAGATCATGGCATGGTGGAGACTCAAGTGCACGTCCCTCCTCCATTGCTACACCAAGTCCATGGAGGAGGAGTGCGTGTGAAGACACTCTGATGGGTGAGAGGAGCAACCTGCAACAATTTCTCCACGACAACGACCTCTACATACAAAGTGAAGTTGAAGACCAAGCACGCTAGTTCCTCCAAGATTGTGAGTTTTATCATACTAAAGCTTATGATTCGAAAATGAACCAAGTGAACACATATGTGTGCACAGGACGTTGATCACAATATACAAAAAATTACCACATCACAAGTTATTAAACAAGGTACTTTTATTACTATATTCAAATAATCCTCAATTACATACTCTAATGATCATTATTAATAGTTTTGAAAACTAATGCAGCGGAAATAATCTAAACAAAGCAATTTGAGCTAAGGGGGAAATGCACGGCTCCAAGCAACACCACAGGTATGTCGATGGCAGCACACAGCCTAGTACTGCGCATTATCCTCAGAATACTCCCAAACTTCACCTGAAACTATTGGTCGGGGGATTGCAAGGGTGAGTACATGTCGTGCTCAAGAAGTGTGGGAAAAAATATGATATGTAGCTTAAACAAGGAATTGATAATAAAAATGGCTAATTGCTGAAAAGTACATTTAAAACATATCAAAAAGCATCTTACAATGTCTATATGAAATTTATCACATCATATCCCAAATAACATAATAATTCATATCCATCATTCATTATCCAATCATATTCCAATTTCTTACCATCATCATTAACCATGACCATTTATTACCATCCAATCCATAGCCATTCCCAAAACCAAACAAACCCAACCATGACCATTCCAAATCCAAAGTTCCACTCCAAACATGAAAGTTGTCCAGGTGTTCATAACCTGGAGCACGACTATGAAGATAGTTTTTAACACTCTGCAGAGGTTGTTCCACTTTACCCACTTGTTCATCATTTCATCACCTTTCGGTGATTATAAACCTCTATCATGCCAAATCACACTTCTCTTGGTGTGTGGCCAAAACATCACGAAATAGCTTTTACAAAGGGACTACTAGTATGTACGGACCCACTAAGGTTTCACGAGTAGGCTTGAATCTCCATTCTCCCACCCACGGGCCCCCTGATGCACCATGCGATTACCAGGGTATCCCTCCTCGACTCCCATTCCCCGCACCATCCAACAGTCCAAACAATACCAGCAGCACACCTAATTATTGAGCTACGCTGCACCCATACTTGGCCTTGTGGTGGCACCGTAAAGCCTGACTTATTCTCGCATTAACCAGTCCTTAGATATAAGGCAAGCAAAACCACCATAACATCCAACCCAATCCACATACCATGCTTGCTTAGATCTCCCAAGACCCATGTTACCAATTATCCATATTCATCAATTCTCATTATATACATGCTCATTAATTCATAGTTAAGCAATTTGGTTATTTTCCAACCTAATTAAATGGAGCAAAGCAAAAAGGTAAAAATGCCCTTCCCAACAATATACAACATGTCCCAAGTTAACTCCTATCTTGGGTTTCCCATCAATTTGATACAAGCATGCAGCTTTGCAAACAAAAAATTTAAAATTAGGATCAAAAAGTTCAATGACACTTGCCTTGCTCCTGAGATTGATTAGGGTCAAAAACTTCAAAGCTCTAGTGCTGGAGATCCTCGACAGCACCCTCTAGAGCAACACCTTCAATTCCGCACGATAGACATACAAAACAAACATTACAATCAATAGATGCTCATATATTACTCAATATACCATGACATGCATGATTAATGCAATGATGTGGTAAAACTTGTTAATAAGTTGCTATTATTGTTTACTAACTAGTTACAATGGTTTTTAACAAGTTCCAACAGGTTTCAAATTTATTTGAATCAAATTGGGATTAATTCAGCAACTTTAGATTTAGGTGGCTAGACAAGTCCGTACTGAGGAGCGGACTAGTCTGTCGTGGACCAGAAAGTCGATCGGACTAGTCCGCACAGGGCCGGACAAGTCCGCTTGGCTAGGTTTTTTGGTGAATCTCCAACTACAACATGGTTAAAGTTAATATAGGATCATATTTTACATATAAAAGGTTGATCTAAGGTAATAACTGTGGATTCAACCACTCAAGGGTCATGAATTCGATGAAACTCGAGATCTTGAGCCTAGATCCAAAGTAGATGGAGAATGGGTGGAGAATTTATGATGATGTCAATGAGTTGACGAAGATCGACCTTGCTGGATCCTCCTCCTACCTCCTTGTTCTCTCCTAGATGCAATGGACTCCTCTTGACGGCGGCTCCCACAAGCTAGGGTTTGGGGTTTCTTCAATTGTGACAAAGTGGTGAGAGGATGGGTATTGGGGTGTTTATATAGTGGTGGAGGCTGTAGGGTTTGATGGATTTCGAGTTCAATGTGGTGGAGGCCATTTAGGGTCCCACGTGGGCTCTACAAATGTTGGGCACGACGTTCTTGGACCCAGTTAAGGTAAATACCCAATAACATATCTTGGAGGAAAAGATTCAATTTGAGTCGGGCACACCGGACAAGTCTGCTAGGGGTCGGACTAGTCCGTTGGAAGTCAAAAAGTTGAACGAGTTTGGTGTCAAGCTGTACAAGTCCGTTTGGAGTTATTTCAATGTTATAGAGAGTTGAATGGACAAGTCCAATGTATGACTTAGGAAAACATCAGAAACATATTCGAACTAGTCTGTAGCATTAACGGAAAAGTCCAGAAAGACAATAGAGAGAAAAACCGAACTAGTCCATGGTCCAAACCAGACAAGTCCGTCCTTTAGGATTGAAGAGCACGTGAAAAGCTACCAGAGGGGGGGGGGAGAATGGTAGCTTAAAAAATCTTACGCAGCGGAAACAATTAAATCCCAACCCATTTGGCAAAAAACGATCTGTTTAAGAAATCATGTGTGAGAATAATATAAACATGTTTCACCATTACAAAAGTATTAGATATCATAGATAATCAAGTCACGAAGATGACACAACAAGAATCACTCAAATCCGTCGAGAGAAACTCAAGTTACGATTGAAAGATCGAACAAAGGTCAATCTGTCCTACCCTAGAAAAACAGTAAGGAATGCTGCAAAGAAACTCGTGTAGATCACAAACCATAAATCTAATGACTGTGAAATTTTGACAGATGATAGATAATCAAGTTATGAAGACAACCCAAAAAGAATCACGTAATATATCTGTAAAACTCGAGTTATGATAAATCCACCGAAGAAAGGTAGTGCTGTGCAGAAAACTCGACGAGAAAAACTTGTCTGGAACAAGTCGGACGAACAAGGCACAAAAGTTCCTTTCAACTATGAATTTTATTCAACAGAACACAAGAGGAACATCTCCTAAGTCATCTACCACGAGCTCTGGCCTCCCTTTCTTATATAACCAGCTCTTAGGCCAACCCAAAACTAACTAGGACTCTAATCCTACTCATTTCACGAATCGAAACATTCCATAACTACTCAATACTCTTCTATACGCAGATAGAAGCAATTTTTAGATTTCCAAACACCTTAGGAACGTATACCACATTCCTAAAACAACTCAAATTCGTAACCCACATGAAATCCTATCAGAACCAACTCAAAACTTTCCATATTTGAGTCAAACACGACTCAACCGCAGCTTGAGTCCATAACCTTGTCAGTTGGACCTTTCCGACAATTTCTTTACGTCCACATCTCTTCATCACGTCTCAGAACCATGTAACCACGTCCATGCACTCCTTGCACACGTGCAAATATCTTCCAACGATGTCCACGATACCTACATATGCATTTTTCTTGATTCAAACATCCTGCGCGACCTCCCGATCAACTCAACCACAATTTCTCCTAAACTTGGTTGTTGAACCTCATCTTCTCCCTAAGACTAGTTTAATGGATCCCGTCACCAGCCATGTCTTGAACTCAAGCAACACCTTCACATGAACAAACAACCAATACATCCGAGCACAAGTCCTCGACTTGACTCTCGTCAGTTCCGAAACTACAACATCTTACGTGAGCACTTCACATAAGCATGTTGCAAACCATAGCAAAATCATATCAACCATATCAACCAAAGTGCACCAAAAACTTAGCAAATGAATACTAAGCAATCTTTCCAACAATGTAAAGCAAGTTCAAAACATTTCATAGTAAAAGCAAGAACATTGCGATCAAGCTTCGAATCTTGCCAAAACTAAAAGGAGCTTGAGCCGAAGCATACCAAAGGTAGTACAACCTAGCCGCGGAGCTTTCCTAAGCTAGTACAACCTAGCGCCAGAGCTTTCCAAAGCTAGTACAACCTAGCGCCAGAGCTTACCAAAGCTAGTACAACCTAGCACTAGAGCTAGAAAAACATGTCAGAGCTAACCAACAGAAGTCAGACCTAGCAAAACATATTGGAGCTTAACAAAGACATGTCGGAGCTATCAAATACATGTTGGAGCTAAAGACAAAGATCATCGGAGCTACCCAAAAACATGTTGGACCTTGACAAAGCAAGTCGGACCATACTTAAAAGATGTTATGGCAGCATTCAGAACTTTTATTGTCAAAGCCAATGTATTCAACACACATAGGTCTCACAATCTTCCCCCTGATGAATGCATTGGCAACACCGTTTAAAATTTGAACATTGGCATGAAAAGTTTTGAGAACAATTTCTCCACCTATTTGAAAATCAAATGAGATAGAAATAAATTTCTCGCCCTATACCTATTTCTCCCCCTTGAATACTTATCTTTAAAAATTCACCATATTGTCTCTCCCCCTTTGACAAAGTATTCAACAAGGTTGAAAAGAGAAATTTTAATTGTTATGAGCATATTATAAAATATACATATAAAACAAAGCTCATCCAAGTAATACTATCAAGTAACTTACACTATCACATCAATGAGATACATAAAGTAGTGTAAGCCATGCTAGAGATTAAATGTAATTTTCAATTTAAGAAAGCCATGATCTCGCAAACTTAACTATTTCAAAACCTAAAAGCATGACTATTGTTGCTGCATTTTATTATTTTTCAATGCACAAATTTAGATCACGTGATATTTGCAAGAGATTATATGTGCATCTGCCTTATTCTAACCAACCAAGCCAAACCTATGTCATTTGAAAATCAGAAGCTTAAGGACATGGTTTTAGTCATACTCAACTTTCTCCAAGTTCATATCTAAGTGCAATGATAAGCCACAAGAAGAAGTGCGATGCATGCATATTCTATTGATATTTTCTCAATTTATAATTGTTCATAAAAACTCAACATGTGAGTTGATTACTTGATTAATTCTTTATGATTAAAAGCACTTGTGAGCATGCAACAAGTTTAAAACAGCAAGAAAGTTCGACCATGATTAGATTTAGTGTAAGAATTTATTCCAATTACTAGACATGGCAAAAACTACAAAATGTATAACACGAGTAATGTAGTAAGAACTTTCAGCATGTAAAAGGAATCAAAAAGTTGTATATGTAAGAAATACTTTGCTCATATTGTTTTAATTTCAGATTCACACATAGACTTCTCAAGTTTCAAAACTTCCCCTCAACGTAAGCCATGAGGATGCATAACCCCTATTTCACTACGAATAAAACAAAATGAGTGAAATCCAAAGGTTTTGTAAAAATGTCAGCCAATTGTTATTCGGTATCTATGTAGTGAAGCACAATGTTTCCCTTTTCAATATTATCACGGAGAAAGTGATACCTAATGTCAATGTGCTTAGTTCTAGAATGTTGCACGGGGTTTTTAGCAATGCAAATGGCACTAGTGCTATCACAAAACAGTGGAACACTATTTAGATAAACCCCATAGTCCTTAAGTGTTTGAAGAATCCAAAGAAGTGTTTGAAGAATCCAAAGAATTTGTGAGCAAGCACTAGCAGCAGCTACATATTCAGATTCGGCTGTGGATTGTGCAACTGAGTTTTGTTTTCTAGAGGACAAAGCAACTAGTGAATTACCAAGAAAATGATAAGCACCGGAAGTACTTTTCCTATCAATCCTACAACCTCCAAAATTAGCATCGAAAAAAGCTTTCAAAGTAACAGTTGAGGAAGAAGGAAGAAAAATGCCAAATTCTTGAGTTCCATGTAAGTTCCTCAGAATCCTTTTGAGGGCCTGATGATGTGAAGCACATGGGGAGGCTTGAAACCGTGCACAAAGACATACACTGGATGTTATGTTCGGTCTTGTTGCCGTGAGGTTCAAAAGTGATCCAATCATGCTTCTATATTCTCTTTGATCCACGGGTTCACCATCTTCATCAAGTTCAAGTGGTGTTCCTGTTCCCATTGGTGTTCGAAGAGGCTTGCTTTTGTCCATGTTGAAGCGCCTTAGAAGGTCTTTTGTATACTTCATTTGATGCGCAAAGGTACCCTCCTTCGTTTGCTTGATTTGCAGCCCCAAAAAGTACGTGAGTTCTCCCATCATACTCATCTCAAATTCTGAACTCATCATAGCTGAAAAATTGGACAGAAGATCATGAGAAGCACAACCAAAGATAATATCATCCACATACACTTGAACGAATAATGAGTCATTGCCATGCTTAAGCACAAAAAGAGTTTTATCAACCTTGCCCTTGGTAAACCCCTTTTCAACTAAGAATGTTTTTAACCTATCATACCATGCTCTAGGGGCTTGTTTGAGAATGCACAAGGCTTTAGACAATTTGTAAACATGATTAGGAAAATCTGAATTTTCAAAACTCGGTGGTTGCTTGACATAAACCTCCTCATCTATGTAGCCATTAAGAAAAGCACTTTTAACATCCATTTGATAAAGCTTAAAACCTTTAGATGCAACAAAATCTAACAAAATTCTTATGGCTTCTAATCTAGCAACAGGAGCAAAAGTTTCATAAAAATCTAGATCTTCAACTTGAGTGAAACCTTGAGCAACCAACCTAGCATTATTCCTAACCACAACCCCATCCTCACATTGTTTATTTTTAAACACCCATTTAGTTCAGATTAAAGTGTGACCTTGAGGTGGAGGTACAAGTTTCCAAACATTATTTCTTTCAATTTTTTCTAACTCTTCTTGCATGGAAATAATCCAAGATCCATTAGTGAGTGCATGTGATATATCTTTGGGTTCAAAAGAAGGAACAAAAGCAGAATGAGCATGACAGTTTGGATCGCAAAACTTGGACCGTGTGACTCGTTCATGCAAGCTTCCAATCATTTGTCATGGAGGATGACTTTTGAGAACCCGGAGGGGAGTGGACACTTCACAAGCTTCTTCTTCTTCATGTTCATCATAAATCCATGAGCTTGTGACTTGAGGACGATCTGGAACAGCAATGATTGTTGTCGGTGCTGGTTGAGAATCAACATCCGGAGCTGAACCAAAGTCATTAGCTGCTGAATTTTCGGGCAGCAGCTCCACTTCTTCCTCATCTTCAACGAAAATGCTCTCCCCCTGCGGATATGGATCCGGACCTGCAATGTTTGAGCAAGCACCTGTGCTAACTTCATCAAAAGATACTTCACAAGTCTCCACAATTTTGTTAGTTTCAAGTAAAAGCACACGGTGGCCTCTAGTATGAGATGGATAACAAAGAAACATGCCATCAATGGATCTAGGTTCAAATTTATCAAGATTACCATGTTTCTTAACAAAGCATTTGCAACCAAAGACCCGAAAGTGTGTAACACTAGGCCTATGTCCAAACCGGAGCTCATATGGTGTTTTACCTAGCTTAGCACGCAAGAAAACACGATTTGAGACATAACAAGCGGTTGCAATTGTATCAGCCCAAAATTTCATAGGAGTTTGATATTCATCAAGCATAGTCCTAGCCATCTCAACTACGGTTCTGTTCTCTCTTTCTACAACACCATTTTGTTGAGGTACATATGATGAAGAAAATTGATGATCTATTCCATTTTCAACACAAAAGTGATCAAAAGATTGATTTTTAAATTTGGTTCTAATATCACTTCTAATTGTTTTTAAAGATCCTGGGTGATCAATTGATAATCTAAGAAATAAAGTTCTAAAGTGACTAAAAGCTTCATTTTTAGATGCCATAAAGTAAACCCAAGAGTATCTAGAATAATCATCAACAATCACAAGAACATACCTTTTACCTCCGAAGGATTGAACGCGTGAAGGTCCTACGGTGTCAAGGTGCAAAAGTTGACCCGATTTAGTTGTCATGATCATTGTGAGAGAGTATGTGAACTTGCAACCATATTATCATGTCAACAAGAAGAGCACACAATTTCTTTGTCCCCTTTAAGCTTAGGCAGTGCACGTATGCGATCAAGAGCACTAACACACGTTAGATGATCAAAGCCTACGTGACCAAGTCTACGATGCCAAAAATATAAGTCTTTTGAATCATTAGCAACTAGACACCTATGCTTAGAGGAAGACATATCAAAATCAGCTTTAATAACTCTTCCAAACCGAGACATGTTAAAAATATGCTCACTATTTGAATTTACAACTTTGTAACAATTTTTAGTGAAAATAACTTCCAGATTTTCATCTAGTAGTTGTGAAACAGAAAGCAAGTTGTATTTCAAATTTGTAACAAGTGCCACATCCTTGAAATTGTAGTGATCATTTACTCTAACCGAACCCTTAGCAATTATAAGAGTTAAAGAATTATCGGCAAAAGTAACATTCTATACACGTGAAACAAAAGAGATGGAGGAGAACCATTCTTTGTTACCGGTCATGTGGCGTGAGCAACCTGAATCCACAATCCAAATATATTCCTTCCTCAAGCGTGTAACCTATATAGAAGCACAATACATCGATGACTCAATACTGGGGTTAGTCAAAAGGCATTTAGGAATTCAGTACTGAGTCACACGACGTCCAACAGGAATAACACACGAAAGCTGAAATAAAACAACAGGTTTATGAGCCAAAGCTTGAAGATTCTTGTACCCAACTACTGACTTACGAGGTGTTGCATGTTTAGCACAAAAAACAGTATGTTTGGGAGCAAACTTTGCATGTTTTCGACTCATTTCAGCAGATCGCATGTTCCTATCATTCGGTTTAGCAAGTGCAACAAATTTTGCATGAAAGTTATAAGATCTAGCAATTATTCTTTCCTTTTTGTTGTTTATCTAGTCTATAACAAAAATCTATGACATAACCATCTCTACCACAATAGGTACAATGAAATTTAACTTTGTGTTCATGTCTAGATAAGCAAGCAACATTTTTATTTGAAACCGAATGAGACAACACTCCTGCAGATTTGAATGAAATCACTTCCTAATGACTTTACAATTTTAGGTGGATGTGCCTTAGCATGAGTATGAGAATCAAAACCTAAACCAGTTTTATCAGTGCAAGACTTGGAAGAATCCAGCAGCAAGTTTAGGTTCTTATTGCCATTACAAAACCGATCTAATGTACTATGCATGTCATCAAGTTTATTAGACAGATCAAGGCAATTGTCACATGAAGTTTTTCCTTTTAATTTGCAATTGGAACAGTATTTAACTTCATTAGAACATAATACATTGTTCAATATAGAAATTTCATTCATACCATCTTGTAGTTTCTTATCAAGATCATCACAAGTAGAACAATACAAATCAATTGTAGAACAACTAGCATCTTTAAAGTTTTGATCATTAAGAGCAGCAAGCTCTCTGTTCATTTCAATTTCTAACTCAAGTTTATCAAGTGTGGGGGTGTGTGCACTTCTTAATGAGGACAATTGTTCATATATTAAATCACATGAGGGACATGCATCATCACTAGCAATCAAAGTTTCTAAACGATTGATTTCAGATTCTAGTGATCCAATTTTAGCAGCACTATCCCTAAGCTTTTTGTCCTTTTTCTTAAATATAATAGTGGCTCGAGAAATAGCATCACACATTTCTTCGCAAGTAGGGCATACCTCTTCATTGTCGCTGTTGTGTTCTGCATCCTCCATACTTGATCTTGATTTGCTCGCCATGAAGCACAAGTTTGCCAAGTCATCTTCATCTTTTCACTTCCAATGTCCATATCGCTTGAGCCAAGTTCTTGAAGTGCGGAGATAAAACTGCTCACCAATTGATGTCCTGTAAAACCCTTCTTTTTCTTCTTATCGTTTGCAGAGGAGTGCTTCATCCTTGTTTGATTTTCATCCCGGGAAGTAGGACCTGAAAGGTTAGGGCAATCTGAATGAAAATGTTCTGTCTTACCACATTCAAAACATTGTTGAGGTTCGGAGCTTCCTCTCCTTCTAGTCCTAACATTTTGCAATGCTTTTGAGAACCTAGTAGAGAGAAGTACTAGCTCCTCTTCTGGAAACTCATCAATTTGTTCAAGGGTTAGAGAGGACAACAAAGCAAGTGTACCACAAGATGAAGATTGACTGGAGCTAGGTATGTCACGATGAGAAACAAAAGCAATAGACTTGTTGGGGTTCTTACGTGATATTATGTCAATTTCATGAGTTTTTAACTTGGAATATAGCACATCTAAAGTAAGTGTACTCATGACAGTAGATCCACGAATAGATGTGACTTTCATCTCCCAAATTGACGTATCTAATGCACTTAATAATTGCCTAGCATTTTCAGCATATAAAAAATTAACATTAACACTACGCAAGTTGCTGAGAATTTTATTAAAGCGAGCAAAAAGGTCATCAATAGACTCATTGGGTTGCATCTCGAAGCTCATGTATTCTTTCTTTAACATGTCTTGCCTTACCTCCTTTATCGTGTTGGATCCTTCGTGGTAGTCACAAAGTGCTTTCCACACATCATATGCAGATCGGAGGTGTGCAACACGGTCAAAGTCGCTTTGAGTTAATCCTTGTATGATCAAGTTCCGAGCCTTGTTGTTGTATTCGACATCTCTCATATTTGTAGCTGTAACTTGATCGTTTGATGGCACTTCGTAAGGCTTGTATACCTTCTCCCATATTGAGAAGCCTTGAGCCTGGATGAAGTCTTCCATACGTGCCTTCCAAACCTGAAAATCAATACCACTAAAGACACAAGGTTTTGTGGGGTATTTCTCCATGATGATTAGTCAAAACACGTGCAAATCACAAAGATTAGAGCAACCTGGCTTTGATACCAATTTTAGTATCGAAGATCATGAGAAAAGCTACAAGAGGCGCGGGTGAATGGTATATTAAAAAATCTTACGCAGCGGAAACAATTAAATCTCAACACCTTCGGCAGAAAAGCGATCTGTTTAACAAATCATGTGTGAGACTAATATAAACGTGTTTCACCATGACAAAAGTGATATATATCAGAGAGAACCAAATCACAAAGATGACACAACAAGTATCACTCAAATCGTCGAGAGAAACTCAAGTTACGATTGAAAGATCAAACAAAGGTCAATCTGTCCTACCCGAGAAAAACAGTTCTGGAATGTTGCAAAGAAACTCGTGTAGATCAGAAACCACAAATCCAATAACTGTGAAATTTTGACAGATTATAGATAATCAAGTTATGAAGACAACCCAAAAAGAATCACTTCAATTGTATTTTCAAAACTCGAGTTATGATAAAACCACCGAAGAAAGGTAGTGCTGTGCAGAAAACTCGATGAGAAAAACTTGTTTGGAACAAGTCGGATGAACAAGGTACAAAAGTTCCTTTCAACTACGAATTTTATTCAATAGAACACAAGAGGAACAGCCCCAAAGTCGTCTACCATAAGCTCTGGCCTCCCTTTCTTATATAACCAATCCTTAGGCCAACCCAAAAACTAACTAGGACTCTAATACTACTCAGTTCACGAATCAAAACTTTCCATAACTACTCAAGACTCTTCTATATGCAGATAGAAGCAATCTTAAGACTTCCAAACACCTTAGGAACTTATCCCACATTCCTAAAACAACTCAAATTCGTGACCTACATGAAATCCTATCATAACTAACTCAAAACTTTCCATATTTGAGTCAAACACGACTCAGTCGCAGCTTCAGTCTATAACCTAGTCGGTTGGACTTTTCCGACCAATTCTTTACGTCCACATCTCTTCATCAAGTCTCCGAACCATGTAGCCATGTCCATGTACTCCTTGCACAAGTGCAAACATCTTCCAACGATGTCCACTATACCTATATATGCATTGTTCTTGTTTCAAACATGTTGTGCGACCTCCCGATCAACTCAACCACAATTCCTCCCAAACTTGGTTGTTGAACCTCATCTTCTCCCTAAGACTAGTTCAATGGATCCTGTCACCAGCCATGTCTTGAACTCAAGCAACACCTGCACATGATCAAACAACCAATACTTCCAAGCACAAGTCCTCGACTTGACTCTCATTAGTTCCGAAACTACAACATCTTACGGGAGCACTTCACATAAGCACGTTGCAAACCATAGCAAAATCGTATCAACCATATCAACCAAAATGCACCAAAAACATAGCAAATTAATACCAAGAAATCTTTCCAACAATGTAAAGCAAGTTCAGAACATTTCATAGTAAAAACAGGAACATTGCGATCAAGCTCTGAATCTTGCAAAAACTAACCGGAGCTTGAGCTGGAGCTTACCAAAGCTAGTACAACCTAGCGTTGGAGATTTCCAAAGCTAGTACAACCTAGCACTAGAGCTTTCCAAAGCTAGTACAACCTAGCGCTGGAGCATACCAAAGCTAGTACAACCAAGCACCGGAGCTAGAAAAACATGTTGGAGCTAACCAACATAAGTCAGACCTAGCAAAACATATAGGAGCTGAACAAAGACATGCCAGAGCTATCAAAGACATGTTGGAGCTAAAGACAAAGCGCATCGGAGCTACCCAAAAACATGTTGGACCTTGACAAAGCAAGTCGGACCTTACTAAAATTATGTTATGGCAGCATTCAAAACTTTTATTGTGAAAGCCAATGTATTCAACACACATAGGTCTCACACGCCCTACCCAGGGAGAACAACAAAGAGTTAGACGAACTAGTCCGGGGTCCAAATCTGGACAAGTCTGCACTACAACAGGTTTTTATTTGCTTGCATGATTATAATTTATTTTAAACTCATTCCTTTTGTGTTGCTTAATGCTAAACATGTATGAGAATGTATGCAATGCATGATGGACGAAAATGCGGGTGTTACAAACCTACCCCCCTTAAAATGAATCTCGCCCGCGAGATTCGACGTAGAAGGAAAGAGATAGGGAAATTCTTTCTTGATCTCATCTTCCAGGTCCCAAGTTGCTTCCGATTTTGTATGATTCTTCCATTGTACTTTGCACCATCGAATAACCTTGTTCCTTGTGACCCTCTCCTTGAATTCCAAAATTTTGGACTGGTTGCTCGGCATAAGTCAAATCTGCCTCTAATTCCAAATCCTCCATCCTCCATTGGCACTTGTTCTTTCGTTACTCTTAAGCACTTCTTGAGCTGCGAAACGTGAAACACATCATGAATATCAGCAAGATGTGCTGGCATCTCCAACTTATACATCACTTCTCCATGTTGCCCAGAATCTTGAATGGCCCAATATAGCGAGGTGCCAACTTGCCTCCGACATTAAACCGCTTATGACATCGCATAGGTGACACTTTGAAGTATACGAAGTCTCCCACTTCAAAGGATAAGTTTTTACACCTATTATTTGCATAGCCCTTTTGTCTTGTTTGAGCCGGCCTCCAATTCTCGCGGATCATTTGAACTTGCTTTTTAGCCTCTTGCAACACATCTGGTGCAAACACTTACTTATCTCCTATCTCATTCCAAAACAAGGGTGTCCTACACTTCCTTCCATATAGTACTTTATGTGGAGACATCTTCAAACTATGAGACCTATGTGTGCTGAATACATTAGCTTTGATGACAAAAGTTCTGAAATACTGCTAAAACACCTTTTTGCAAGGTCTGACGATAGGTCAGACTTGTTTTGGGTAGATCCAGCAAGGTCCAAGTCTAGGTCTGAGCTTTTGCTAGGTTCGACTTATGTTGGTTAGCTTTGACATGTTTTTGTGTAGCTCCGGTGAGCTTTGTCCTTAGCTCCAGCATGTCTTTAATAGCACCGACGTGTTTTTCTAGCTCCGACTTTTAGGTTGGCTAGGTCCGACTAGCTTTGGTTAGCTCTGGCGCTAGGTCCAACTAGCTTTGGTTAGCTCCAGCTCTAGGTCCTGCTAGCTTTGGTTAGCTTCAGCGCTAGGTTTTGCTAGCTTTGGTAAGCTCTAGTTCAAGCTCTGGTTAGCTTTTGCA
This sequence comes from Tuctoria greenei, assembly GCA_036927565.1. Lineage (NCBI taxonomy): Eukaryota > Viridiplantae > Streptophyta > Magnoliopsida > Poales > Poaceae > Tuctoria > Tuctoria greenei. Next base: position 127,379,229 of record JAYESD010000006.1, read on the forward strand.
ACGTTCGAGCTTGATCGCAATGTTCCTAATTTTCCTATGAAATGTTTCGAACTTGCTTTATATTCTTCGAAATATTGCTTAGTATTCATTTTCTATGTTTTTGGTGCGTTTTTCTATGGCTTGCAACACACTTATGTGAAGTGCTCACATAAGGTGTTGTGTTTTGGAACTTACGTGAGTCAAGTCCCGGACTTGGGCTCCTACGGATTGGTTGTTTGTTAATGTGCAATGTTGCTTGAGTTCAAGTCATTGCTTGTGACAGGATCCTTTGGACTAGTCTCAGGGATGAGATGAGGTTCCAACAACCAAGTTCAGGAGGAATTGTTGTTGAATGGGTCAGGAGGTCGCGCAGGATGATTGAATCAAGGGCAGTGCATATAAAGGTTACTGGATGTCGAAGGAAGGTGTTCGCATGTATGCATGAGGTGCATGACGTGGCAACATGGTTCTGAAAATGGGTTTTGGAAGGAAGATTTGAAGGATCAGATTGTGTCTCATGATGACTTCGGCTGCTGGCTGAGTCAGTTATGGCTCAATATGGAAAGTATTGGGTTGGTTATGGTAGTTTTCGTGTGCCACATGAAAGTCAGGCTGTTTAGGAATACGTGATGTGTTCCTGGTCTTTTAGGATGTCTCGAAATTGTTTCTTTCCGCAAAAAGGAAGATCTTGAGCAGTTATGGAATGTTTCGATTCGTGAACTGAGTAGGATTAGAGTCCTCATTTGAGTTGAGTTGGCCTTCGAGCTGGTTATATAAGCAAGGGAGGCTAGAGCTCATGGTAGATGATTTTTGGGCTGTTCCACTTGTGCTCTATTGAATAAAATTTGTAGTTGAAAGGAACTTTAGTGCCTTGTTCGTCCAACTTGTTTCAGACAAGTTTTTCTCAACGAGTTTCTGAAAAGCACTACCTTGCTGTGGTGGTTTTATCATCACTCGAGTGTTACAGATCCGATTGACGTGATTCTTTATGGGTTGTCTTCACAACTTGATTTTCCATTATCTATGAAAATTTCACACTCATTGGATTTGTGGTTTCTAATCTACATGATTTTATTTGACGAAAAACAAAACTGATTTTACTCGGTTAAATAGTTGATCTTAGTTCAATCTCTTGATCGTAACATGAGTTTTTCTTGATGGATTTGAGTGATTCTTAATGTGTTGTCATCACGACTTGATTCTCTCTGATATCTACAATCTTTGTCATGGCTGAACACATTTAAGATCATTTGCACACATGGTTTATAAATTGTTTGATTTTTACCGAAGGGGTTGGGATTTAATTGTTTTCGCTGCGTAAGATTTTTGAATCTACAATTCATCCCCCCCCTCTGGTAGCTTGTCACATGCTCTTTGATCCTACAATTGGTATCAGAGAAAGGTTGCTCTAGTCTTTATGATTTGCACGTGTTTTTGACTAATCCTCTTGGTGAAGTACTCCGCAAAACCTTGTGTGTTTGTTGGCATTGATTTTTAGGTTTGGAAAGCATGCCTGGAAGCTTTTATCCAGGCACAAAGCTTCGGCATATGGGAAAAGGTATTCAAACCTTATGAAGTGCCACCAAACGATAAAGTTACGGCTATGAACCTATAGGACTTCGACAACAACAACAAAGCAAGGAACTTGATCATCCAAGGGCTCACTCAGAGCGACTTCGACCGTGTTGCACACCCCCGATCGGCATACGTTGTGTGGAGAGCACTTTGTTACTATCGCGAAGGATCCAACACGATCAAGGAGGTGGGACAAGATTTGTTCAAAAAGGAATACATGTGTTTCAAAATGCGACCCGGTGAGTCTATTGCTGACATTTTTGCTCGCTTCAAAAAAATTCTTAGCAACCTGCGTAGTGTCAATGTCAACTTTCCCAATGCTGAGAATGCTGGGCAACTTCTTAGTACATTAGACATGTCAATCTGGGATACGAAAGTTACATCTATTCATGAATCAACTGTCATGAGTTCTCTTATGTTAGATGTGCTTTACTCTAAACTAAAAACTCATGAAATTGACATCTTATCTCGTAAGAATCCAAATAAGTCTATTGCATTTGTCTCACAACATGATATGCCTAGCTCCGGCCAGTCATCATCTTGCAATACTCTTGCTTTGATGTCCTCACTAACCCTGGAGCAGATTGAGGAATTTCCAAAAGAAGAGTTAGCACTCGTCTCTACTAGATTCTCAAAAGCATTGCAAAATGTGAGAACTAGAAGGAGAGAAAGCTCCGGACCACAACACTTCTTTGAATGTGGGAAGACAGGACACTTTCGTACAGAATATCCTAATATTTCAGGTCCTACTACCCGTGATGAGAAGCAGAACAAGGTCAAGATCATCTTTGGAAACTTCAAGAAGAAAAAGAAGGGTACCATAGGACGCAAGATGATAAACAGCTTCATCACCGCACCTTAAGAGCTCAGTTCAAGTGATGTAAACTTTGAAAGTGATGAGGATGATGATGATCTGGCCAATTTATGCCTCATGGCTGGCAAAACAAGATCAAGATCAAGTCAGGAGTATGCGGAACACAACAGTGACGACGATGAGGTATGCTCTACTTGTAATGAAATGTGAGATGCAATTTCTTGTGCAACTATTATTGTCAAAAAAAGGACAAAAATCTTAGGGATAATTGAATCACTAGAATCTGAAATCAACCGTTTGAAAACCTTGATTCCTAGCGATGATTCATGTCACTCATGTGACTTAATCTATGAACAATTATCCACATTAAGAGGTGCACACTCCTCCACACTAGATAGACTTGATGAAGAAATTGAAAAGAACAAAAGTTTTCTAATTTTAATGTTAAAAACTTAAAAGATGCATCTTGTTCTACACATGATTTGCATTGTTCTAGTTGTGATGATCTTGATAAGACACTGCAAGATGCTATGAATGAGATTTCTGTCTTCAACAATGCTTTACGTGCTCGTGAAGTTAAATATTGTTCTAATTGCAAATTAAAAGAAAAAACTTCATGTGAAAACTGCCTAGAATTGTCTAAAAACTTGATGACATGAATAGGACACTAGAGCGGTTTTGTATAGGGAACAAAAATCTAAACTTGCCATTGGATTCATCCAAATCTTGCAATGATAAAACTGGTTTAGGTTTTGATTCTCATGCTCATGCTAAAGCACATCCACATAAAATTGTAACGTCATTACGAAGTGGTTTGATTAAAATAGTTCCTAAACCAAAAGTGGTGGTTTTTAAATCTGCAGGAGTAATGTCACGTTCGGGTTCAAATAAACATATTGCATTCTCATCTAGACATGAACACAAAGTCAAATTTCGTTGTACCTATTGTGGTAGAGATGGTCATGACATAGACTTTTGTTATAGACAAGCTAAACAAATCATAAAGTATAAGATGTCTGCTAGATCTCATAATCTTCATGCTAAATCTTCTATGCATGCTAAGCAGAAAATTAGAAACATGCAACCTGCTTTAATGAGTCACAAATTTGAAAAGGTAGCCTCCGGACCTGCTGGTAAGAAATCTGCAAAGGCAGCTATGGTAGTTCCGATAGCTCCGAGAGCTTCCAGACCTTATGTTGTTTCCTCTGGAACTTCCGTTTTTACATCCGGAGCTTCAGCTTTTTTCTACTAGAACTTTGGCGTTTACCACCGGAGCTACTGGTTTTCGTGCTAAACGAGTAACAACTTTTGAATCAGTGGTTAAGAATAAAAAATTTAAATTCTTGACTCATAAACCGGTTGTTTTGTCTCAGCTTTCGCATATTGTTCCGACTGGACGTCACATGGCTCGGTACTGGATTTCCAAATGCTTATTGACTAACCACAGTATTGAGTCATCGACATATTGTGCTTCTATGTAGGTTACACGCTTGAGGAACGAGAACATTTGGATTGCGGATTCAGGTTGCTCATGCCACATGACCGGTAACAAAGAATGGTTCTCCTCCCTCTCTTTTGTGTCACGTGTAGAGAATGTTACTTTTGCCGATAATTCTTCAACTCCTATTATTGCTAAAGGATCGGTTAGAGTAAATAATCACTACACTTTAAAAGATGTGGCACTTGTTAAAAATTTTAAATACAACTTGCTTTCTGTTTCTCAATTGCTTGACGAGAATTTAGAAATAATTTTCTTTAAAAATTGTTGCAAAGTTGTAAATTCGAATTGTGAGCTTTTGTTTAACATGTCTTGTTTTGGAAGAGTTTTTAAAGCTGATTTCGATATGTCAACTTCTGAGCATAGGTGTCTAGTTGCAAATGACTCATGATTTATTCTTCTGGCATCGTAGACTTGGTCATGTAGGCCTTGATCACCTCACTCGTGTTAAATCTCTTGATCGCATACGTGGTTTGCCTAAACTCAAAGGAGACAAAGATATTGTATGCTCTTTGTGTAGACATGCTAAGATGGTTGCGGGTTCACATACTCCTCTAACAATGATCATGACAACTGAACCGGGTCAACTTTTGCGTCTTGACAACGTAGGACCTTCACGTGTTCAATCCTTCGGAGGTAAATGGTATGTTCTTGTGATTGTTGACAATTATTCTAGATACTCTTGGGTTTACTTTATGGCATCTAAGAATGAAGCTTTTTAGTCACTTTAGAACTTTATTTCTTAGATTATCAACTGATCACCCAAGATCTTTAAAAGCAATTAGAAGTGATAATGGAACCGAATTGAAAAGTCAATCTTTTGATCACTTTTGTGCTGAAAATGGAATAGATCATCAATTTTCTTTACCATATGTACCTCAACAAAAGCGTGTTGTAGAAAGAAAAAACAGAACCTTAGTCGAGATGGCTAGGACTATGCTTGATGAATATCAAACTCCTAGAAAATTTCGGGCTGAGGCAATTGCAACTGCTTGTTATATCTCAAATCGTGTTTTCTTGTGCGCTAAGCTAGGTAAAACACCATATGAGCTTCGGTTTGTACATAGGACTAGTGTTACACACCTTCAGGTCTTTGGTTGCAAATTCTTTGTTAAGAAACATGGTAATCTTGATAAATTTGAACCTAGGTCCATTGATGGCAAGTTTCTTGGTTATCCATCTCATACTAGAGCTTATCGTGTGCTTTTACTTGATACTAACAAAATTGTGGAGACTTGTGAGGTGTCTTTTGATGAAGCTGGCCCAGGTACAAGCTCAAACATTGCATGTCTGGATCGATATCCTCAGGGGAGGGTATTTTGGAAGAAAAAGAAAAGTTGGTGATATTGTCTGATAGTTCTGAAGCTGACACGTGTCCAGCTCCGAACTTTGAACAAGCTTCGACTACCACCTCTGCTGGTCTTGATCGTCCACAAGCCACAAGTTCATCAATCTGCGATGAACCTCATGAAGAAGAAGCTTGTGAGACATCTATTCCCCTACGAATTTACAAGAATCATCCCCCGCAACAGATGATTAGAAGCTTGCATGAACAAGTTACAAGATCCAGGTTTTCTGACCCCAATTCTCATGCTCATTCTGCTTTTGTTGCTTCTTTTGAACCCAAAGATATATCACACGCACTCACTAATGAATCTTGGATTATTGCCATGCAAGAAGAGTTAGAAAATTTTGAAAGAAATAATGTTTGGAAAATTGTACCTCCACCTCAAGGTCACACTATGATTGGAACAAAATGGGTGTTTAAAAATAAACAAAGTGAGGATGGAGTTGTGATTAGGAATAAGGCTAGATTGGTTGCTCAAGGTTTCACAAAAATTAAAGGTCTAGATTTGAATGAAACTTTTGCTCATGTTGCTAGATTAGAAGCCATAAGAATTTTGTTAGCTTTTGCTCCATCTAAAAGTTTCATGTTATATCAAATGGATGTTAAAAGTGCTTTTCTTAATGGCTACATAGATGAGGAGGTTTATGTTAATCAACCGCCTAGTTTTGAAAATCCAGATTTTCCTAATCATGTTTTCAAACTGACTAATGTCCTGTATGGTCTAAAACAAGCTCCTAGAGCATGGTATGATAGGTTAAAAACATTCTTACTTGAAAAGGGGTTTACCATGGACAAGGTTGATAAAACTCTTTTGTGCATAAACATGGAAATGATTCAACATTCGTTCAAGTGTATGTGGATGATATCATCTTTGGTTGCGCTTCTCAAGATCTTGTGTCCAAGTTTTCAGCAATGATGAGTTCAGAATTTGAAAGGAGTATGACAGGTGAACTCACATACTTTTTGGGGATGCAAATCAAGCAAAATGAGGAAGGTACCTTTGTGCATCAAACGAAGTATATAAGAGACCTTCTCAAGCGCTTCAACATGGAAAAAATCAAGCCTCTTCGGACACCAATCGGAACAACATCAACACTTGAGCTTGATGAAGATGGTGAACCGGTTGATCAAAAAGAATATTGAAGCATGATCGGATCACTTTTGTATCTCAGGACATCAAGAACAGACATACAATTTAGTGTATGTCTTTGTGCAAGATTTCAAGCTTCCCCAAGAGATTCACATCTTCGAACCGTCAAACATATTCTGAGGTACTTACATGGAACACAAGAATTTGGCATTTTCTTTCGTCGTACTCATCCGTTTCTTTGAGAGATTTTTCCGATGCTGATTTCGGAGGTTGTAGGATTGATAGGAAGAGTACTTCTGGTACTTGTCATTTTCATGGTAATTCAGTTGTTGCTTGCTCCTCTAGGAAACAACACTCAGTTGCACAATCCACTGCTGAATTTGAATATGTAGCTGCTGCTAGTGTTTGCTCAGAAATACTATGGATTGTTCAAACACATAAGGACTTTGGGGTAAATATAGATAGTGTTCCAATGTTTTGTGATAACACTAGTGCCATTTTCATTGCTAAAAACCCCGTGCAACATTCTAGGACTAAGCACATTGACATTAGGTATCACTTTCTCCGTGATTACGTTGAAAAAGGAAACATTGTACTTCACCATGTAGATATCGAACATCAATTGGCTGACAGTTTTAGAAAACCTTTGGACTTCACATGTTTTTGCTTTATTCGTAGTTAAATTGGGGTAATGCATCCACAAGAGTTGAATTGAGGGGGAGTTGATTTTACAATTCGGAATATGATAATCAGAACTTGAAAATATGAGCATAATATTTCATACATATATGACTTTGTGATTCCTTTTTGTGCTGAAAGTTCTTACTACATTACTCATGTTATACATCTTGTAGTTTTTGTCATGACTAGTAATTGGAATAATTACTTACACTAAATCTGGTCATGATCAAACTTTCTTACTATTTTGAATTTGTTGCATTTTCACAAGTGCTTTTAATCATAAAGGATAAATGAAGTAATAAAATCACATGTTGAGCTTTATGATCAAATGGAAATTTGAGAAAAGATCAAGAGAATATGCATGCATTGCACTTCTTCTTTTAAGATGGCTTATCATTGCACTTAGATATGAACTTGGAAGAAGTTGTGTATGACTAAAACCATGTCCTTAAGCTTTTGATTGTCAAATGACATAGGCTTGGCTTGGTTGGTTAGAATAAGGCATATGTGCATATAATCTCTTGCAAATATCATATGATCTAAATTTGTGCTTTGAAAAATAATAAAATGCAGCAACAAGTGTCATGCTTTTAGGATTTGAAATAGTTGAGTTTGTGATATCATGACTTCCTTAAATTGAAAAATACATTTGATCTCTAGCATGGCTTAGACTACTTTATGTATCTCATTGATGTGATAGTGTAAGTTACTTGACAGTATGACTTGGATGAGCTTTGTTTATATGTATATGTTATAATATGCTCATAACATTTGAAATTTCTCTTTTGGATCTTGCTGAATACATTGTCAAAGGGGGAGAGATAATAAATAATATGTGAATTTTTAAAGATGAGTATGAAAGGGGGAGAAATTGATTACACATTGCACATATTCACAATTGTTTTGGCATGACTCTTCTCAGGGGGAGAATTTGTTTTTCTTCTCATTTTATTTCTGTTTTACAAAGGGGATAAATTATTTTCAAAACTTTTAATGTGAATAAGCCAATGTTCGGATCTAAAGTGGTGTTGCTGGTGCATTCATCAAGGGGGAGATTGTGAGACCTATGTGTGCTGAATACATTGGCTTTGATGATAAATAAAATACTGCTAAAACACTTTTTTGCAAGGTCCAACGATAGGTTTGACTTGTTTTGGGTAGATCCGACAAGGTTTTACTCTAGGTCCGAGCTTTTGCTAGGTTCGACTTATGTTGGTTAGCTTCGCCATGTTTTTGGGTAGCTCCGGTGAGCCTTGTCCTTAGCTCCAGCATGTCTTTGATAGCTCCAACATGTTTTTCTAGCTCCATCTTTTAGGTTGGCTAGGTCCGACTAGCTTTGGTTAGCTCCGGCGCTAGGTCCTGTTAGCTTTGGTACGCTTTGGTTCAAGCTCTGGTTAGCTTTTGCAACATTAAGAGCTTGATTGCAATGTTCCTAATTTTCCTGTGAAATGTTTCGAACTTGCTTTATATTCCTGGAAAGATTGCTTAGTATTCATTTGCTATGTTTTTGATGCGTTTTGGTTGGATATGGTCGATATCATTTTACTATGGCTTGCACCACGCTTATGTGAAGTGCTCACATAAGGTGTTGTGTTTTGGAACTGATGTGAGTCAAGTCGCAAACTTGGGCTTGTACGGATTAGTTGTTTGTTCATGTGCAAGTGTTTCTTGAGTTCAAGTCATGGCTGGTGATAGGATCCTTTGGACTAGTCTCAGGGAGGAGATGAGGTTCCAACAACCAAGTTCAGGAGGAATTGTGGTTGAATGGTTCAGGAGGTCGCGCAGGATGATTGAATCAAGGGCAGTGCATATGAAGGTTACTGGTTGTCGACGGAAGGTGTTCACATGTATGAATGCGGTGTATGACGTGGAAACATGGTTCTAAAGACGGGATATGGAAGGAAGATATGAAGGATCAGACCGTATCGCATGATGACTTCAGCTGCTGGCTGAGTCGATTATGGCTCAATATGGAAAGTATTGAGTTGGTTATAGTAGTTTTCGTGTGCTGCACGAAAGTTAAGGTGTTTAGGAATACGGGATGTGTTCCTGGTTTGTTAGGAAGCCTCGAGATTGTTTCTATCTGCGAATAGGAAGATCTTGAGCTGTTATGGAAAGTTTCGATTCGTGAACTGAGTAGGATTAGAGTCCTCATTTGAGTTGAGCTGGCCTTCGGGCTGGTTATATAAGTAAGTGAGGCCAGAGCTCGTGGTAGACAATTTTTGGGCTGTTCCACTTGTGTTCTATTGAATTTGTATTTGAAAAGAACTTTTGTGCCTTGTTCGTTTGACTTGTTTCAGACAAGTTTTTCTCGTCGAGTTTCTGAAAAGCACTATCTAGCTGTGGTGGTTTTATCATAACTCGAGTGTTACAGATCCGATTGACGTGATTCTTTTTGGGTTGTCTTCACAACTTGATTTTATATCATCTGTGAAAATTTCACGATTATTGGATTTGTGGTTTCTATTCTACACGAGTTTCTTTGACAAAAAAACAGAACTGATTTTACTCGGTTGAATAGATTGATCTTAGTTCAATCTTTTGATCGTAACTTGAGTTTTTCTTGACGGATTTGAGCGATTCTTAATGTGTTGTCATCGTGACTTGATTCTCTCTGATATCTACAATCTTTGTCACAACTGAACACGTTCAAGATCTTTCGCACACACGGTTTATAAATTGTTTGATTTTTCCGAAGGGGTTGGGATTTAATTGTTTTTGCTGCGTAAGATTTTTGAATCTACCATTCACCCCCCTCAGGTAGCTTCTCACGTGCTCTTCAATCCTACACAAATTAGCTTGGAAATTGTTATTGTAGGAAAACACAGCATACGACAAGCTCTTGTCCGAGCTGCGTCCATACTTCAAAGCACAAGCTCTTAACATATATTCCAATATTTGGTTGGTCATCTCGGTTTGTCGATCCGTTTGAGGGTGATATGCAGAGCTGGAATTTAATCTCGTATCCATAGCTTCATGCAGTTTCCGCCAGAACCTAGAGGTGAATTGAGAACCTCGGTCTGAGACTATTTTCTTGGGTACCTCGTGTCGGCATACAATTTTCTCCATGTACAACTCAGCCAGCTATGCAGCGGTATACATGTTCTTGACAGGAATGAAATGAGCTGATTTGGTCAACCAATCCACAATAACCCATATTGAGTCATAGCCAGACTGGGTTCGAGGTAATCCAACTATGAAATCCATACCAATGTCTTCCCACTTCAATTCTGGAATCTTTAATGACTGCAACAATCCAGCTGGCCTTTGATGTTCTGCTTTGACCTATTGGCACACATCACACAAGGCTACATTTTCAGCTAAGTCCTTTTTCATGCTAGCCCACTGATAACATGTTTTCAAGTCCTTGTACATCTTTGTACAGCCGGGATGGATGGAGTAAGGCGAGTCATGTGCCTCCTTTAATATCATCTCGCGGATTTGCTTTACATTAGGCACAACAATCCTCTTTCCAAGCCATAGAGTGTATTGGTCATCCTCATCAAATCTGAATTCTCTCCCTTCTTGGGTCTCTTCATTGATTTCTCGGATATCCTCATCCTTTGTTTGACCTTCTCGAATTTCTAGTTCAAAGTTCGGATTTAACTCCATTATCCCCATCTCCTTCAAAAATCCAAGATTCAACCATTCAAACTCCATGCATAGCTCGGATGGCAGCTCTCGAACTGTGAGTTGGTGACTTACTCCTTTTCGACTCAAAGCATCGGCCACTATATTAGCCTTCCTTGGGTGATAGTTGATTCCCACATCATAATCCTTGATGAGCTCCAACCATCTTCGTTACCTGAAATTTAGTTTTGTTTGTGTGAATATGTACTTGAGGCTCTTATGATCCGTATAAATCTCACACCTATGACCAAGAATGTAATGTATCCATATCTTTAATACGTGCACAATGACTGCAAGTTTGAGATCATGCATAGGATAATTATTCTCATGTTTCTTCAATTGCCTCGATGCATAGGCTACAACTTGACCTTCTTGCATGAGAACACATCCAAGTCCTTGTCTTGATGCATCACAATAAATGTCAAAACTTTTGCTCACATCGGGCAGTACCAACACATGTGTTGTTGTTAACCTCTTCTTTAACTCCTCAAAGCTACTTTGGCAAGCTTGAGTCCATTGAAATGCTTTTCCCTTCATTAACAACTCAGTCATGGGCTTGTCTATTTTGGAGAAATCATTGATATATTGACAGTAATATCCAGTCATTGCAAGAAAGCTCCTAATTTCCTTTACATTTTGCAGCGGCTCCCATTTCAGCACATCCCTCAATTTTCCTGGGTCAATCGATACTCCTCCTAAGATGATATGGCCAAAAAATGACACCTCCCTTAACTAGAATTGGCACTTGCTGAATTTAGCGTATATTTGGTGTTCTCTCAATTTTTACAATGTGAGCTATAAATGCTCTTCATGATCCCCCTTGCTCCTCGAGTAGATCATAATGTCATCAATGAACACCACAACAAATTTATCCAAGTATTCCATGAATACCTTATTCATGAGGTACATAAAGTAGGCAGGCGCATTTGTCAATCCAAAGGACATAATGGTGTACTCAAAGGATCCATACCGTATCCGAAAAACCGTTCTGGGTATATCTGACGACCAAATCTTCATTTGTAAGTAACCTGACCACAAGTCAATCTTAAAGAAAACACAATCACCCTTCATTTTATTGAACATATCTTCTATACGGGGCAATGCATACTTGTTCTTGATCATCACCTCATTGAGAGCTCAGTAATCCACACACATCCTTTGGGATCCATCCTTCTTGTCCACGAAAAGTATTGGCACTCCCCAAGGTGAAGAGCTTGGGTGAATGAAACCCTTCTCTAGCTGCTTTTGAATTTGCTTATTAAGCTCCGCTAGCTCCATAGGAGGCATGCTATATGGCCTCTTAGCTATAGGTGTAGTTTCAGATATCAAATCAATAACAAACTAAATATCACGATCAGACGACATACCTAGCAACTCATCTGGGAACACATCTGGATACTCATGAACAAGCAAATACTCTCCAATGTCACACCTTCCACATGACTCAACATCGCTTTATCCATTGGGGGTTGGCCTATCTCATCTTTAATACATGTGCTATGCTTACTTGTCAATTGCACAATCCTCTCGGCACACTGAATCACTCCATTATGCTTGCTCAACCAATCCATACCAAGTATTATGTCTATATCTTGGGAATCCAGGACGATGAGATTCGCAAGAAAGTTTACCACCCTTATTTTGATACTTACTCTTGGACACACTATATTTGTCCTCATCTCTCCTTCAGGAGATTTTACCAATATAGTGTGTTTCAAATGAGCTATAGACATATTATACTTGGAAACATACTTCGATGATATGAATGAATGAGTCGCTCTAGAATCAAATAGAATGGTAGTGGGGATGGAGTTGGCAAGTGTGGGGACCGGAGTCCACACTTTCTAGGAATCACATTGGGTGGTGCCGTGTGATGCGACACCCAACAGCACACATGTAAAGGAATGCGTATTACATAAATCATTTGCTGAAATTAACAAAGATATTCAGTTTACAAATAGATTATAAAAAACAAACTACAGCAGAAGATAAGACTACAATTCTCGTACTCCAGTCTAATAAGCAAAAGAGAAGCCGTCCAGCCCACGAGTGCTCCTCACTAGCCACGAAAACAAAACAGCAGCGGCATGGTTCACACATGAGTATATTACATGGAGAGTCCCGAGTCTCATCGGACAACCATAAGCATAAGAACAGAGGTTAGTATCTGCAAAACAACTTATATAGTAACCGTGAGAATGAAGGCTCAGCAAGACTTAACCGTCTCACCTAAACATGAAACTCTACATGAGGGTAAAGACATAAACATAGGATGGCAGATTTGAATAATGAACTCGCCTAAATGTGGGTCCTTATTTTTAGATTTATAGCAGCAGCTTAAACCTTGTGTGGGGCAACATCATAACTCCACAATCAAACAAGAAACGCTTCATCACGATGCTGCATGCCCAAGGTGGGATTAAATTTAGTGAAGACTATACTAATACATACAACATAGCAATACCATGATAATATAATGTTCATAACAGCAGCAATTAATTCTCATCTCAAGTGCAAGTATGTAACTATGTCACAACTCAGTGAACAAGTGGTACTCATAACTGCGAGGGACGGTGATCCGAATCAATGATACCCGGAAAAACATGACACGTACGCCCGTACTGGAAGTCACATCGGTGCACTCCACGGATGTCGTACGCGGCCACCTTTCTCAAGTTCCGCCCAAGTTGAATCGATTCAATCATCTAGGACGGTATCCCCACTTACGGTGCATCCTTCCACAGTGAAGATGTCGTGAGCGAGTTTCCGTCTACTGTGCTGCGGCTGAAAGCCCAAGGCGATCGAAAAAGTCTCAACAAAAGCTTCCCACGGTACATCGGTTTCCTGGAACCCATATATCCAGTATGACTCCGGTACAGTTCAAACTTGCTCAGCGGGGCAGCATACGGATCGATCCTTAATCGACACAGGCAGGACTACGCACCCAAGACCATGTCTTGCTGCATCCTACGCCCCTGCCCGGTCTCATTTTCAGATTACTACTTCATTCTCTTTATACCAATCCCGTGTAAAAAAATCCTAACCATGCGAGTAGATTACAACTACTCGACTTGTACCGAATCCTATAAAACATTTAGCATAGCATAGTCTACACGATGATTTGACAACTAACCAAATGCTCCATAGGTTGATCTGGTCATGCAAGTGGGTTTTCAATCACCTTAGCCCTAATGCACAATACTCACCCTAGACATAGGTGACACAAATCAAAATTTTGTAATAGCGCTTAAATGCAAACCGGGGCTTGCCTGGTTGCTAGACGGTGTCAAAGTTAATGTCCAGAGGGATGACTTCAAGTAGCTTCGGGGTCCTCTTGAGCTCGGCAACTAATCAATATGCAAAGAATTATGCAAGTTAATCAATATCGGTATTATATTATAGTTCAAAGGAAAGACAGTTAAGTATATGAATTTAAGCTTAATGGTTCTGGAAATTTTATAGGGGACATAAGGTGCTATGAGGAAGATCTGGACCAAAAATTGGAGATGTTCAAGGAAGCTTGTTTCCTATAAAATTCCAACAATAAAAGCCTTCTCTGAATTTTGGTTGTAATTATGTAAGTCTATCATGGCTACCGGTGGTCGTATCATACAGAGGGGTTCCCACTGGTTCTAGGAAAATTTGTTTCATAAATTTCTAAGCTTCGTACTTGGAGATATTGAATTTAGAAGTTTGGATAAATTTCTGAAATAATTCTGATGTTTTTGGGCATTTTATGACCTGTTAGGAAAATCTCCAGATTGAACTAGGTTATTAAAGTCTAATGAAGCTGAAATTTTTACAGTTATTCAGAAACTTAATATAGAACATTTGGGCAAAATTTCATAGTTTTCTATGAAGTGAATTATCAGATAAAAATCAAGCATGATTTTGCATTAAAGGGCTCTACAGGAAAATCTATGCATCTCCATGAAGATTGGGTTGTAGTTCTGGTTAGTGTGGATAAATACAAAACCAACAAAGTTGGTTTGACAAATTTTGAAGCTTTATAACGAGAGATATTCAATTCGGAAGTTCGCACAAGTTTATGTACAATTTCTAAATGAATTTGGCTATTTTTATGTGCATAAAGAATACACAGGTGATCAGACCATGTAAATGAAGTCCAATGACCCTGAAATGTTTACTGGAGTTCAAGGATATTGAAATGAAGGTTCTGGAAAAATTTGGTATTTTTCCAAAGAGTAGAACTATAGGAATTTATTCTATAAGCATTTTTTTATTTGAATTATGGAGAAATTCATATGGACTTCCATACAAATCTACTGGAAATTACCCTTCATGCTGGTTCTAAAAAAATTTATTTGGGAATTTTTGTACAAGTATCCTAGGAGTTATAGATTTTCCATGTTGGGGAAAAATCTGGAATAATTTTAAATGGGAAAGTTTAAATAATCCAGGGGGGTCCACGGGTTTAAAATGGACCAATCGCTGTGCGGCAACACGGAGGGTTACTGGGTTAACCGCGTGCTCAAAAAAGATCCCCGAGCCGCAGCTGATCCGGGCGCGCGCTGCGCTTCCACTGACGACGGGGCCCCACAGGGTCATCGTCTACCTCCCGCTAGGCGCGCGACCGCGGCGACGCCTCGCCGGATCTCTCGCCGACCGTCAATCCGCGGCACGTCTCCTCGCTAAACTCGCCGCCTAACCCTATTTCGAGGTGCTGAGCACGCCGGTGGGGTCAACGCACGCCGGCGATGGCCGGCAAGGCTTTCGCGACGGTGGCGGCGGCGATTAGGGTTTCGGCCATGTTGGCCGAGCCCTCCCATGGGTGAAACTGATCGGGAAGACCTCGGGAAGATTCATAGAAGCATGGCGAATAATAATCTGGCCATAAGAGGGAGAGAAAAGGCTTGGAAACTGGTGACGACTAAGGACCGAGGAGGGAAAAAATCCGCGGTTGGGAAAAAATGGGATTCCGGTGTGAATACCCGATGAAACTCGATGACTCCTATTCGAGGTGATGCGCCTAGCCATAGAGAACATCACAGCACAGGTGCACAAGGAATAATTAACTGTATAGAAGGAATTTCACACACAAAGCAACTCTACTCATAATCAAAGTTCGTCGGGAGAAAAACAAATACGGGGGCTAGGAGGCATGGCATGGGCTGAAACTTTACGAGCAGCTAGAACATTAGTAGGGGAACCTTTTTCCTTCTAGGACCGAGGCGAGATGATGGCCGTATCGTCGGGTCGATGATGAGCAGAGGCACGGCAAAACTGGGGAGATTCCTAGCGGCCTCGGTTGCGAAGTTAACAGCTTTGGAAATGGCCTAGCTGTGCAAGAAATGGATCTGCGTAAGAGGTTGGGGAGTGAGGAGAGACAAATAAAAGTGCTTAACACGGAGTACCTTTGCTGCAAATCGGCTGGATAGAGAAGGAATCGGGATAGAAGTCAAAATGGTGCTGGAGACTTCAAGGTGAAGAAAGAGCAAGACAGGGGCATGGAGGGGGTATAAGTAGGAGGCCAGGGCGAGCTGGGGGCAGCTGGGGTCGGCCACAACAGTGCAAGCAGCTTCCTGGACTTTGCATGCAATGTGGTGTCACTTGGAGAGCTAAAACAGTACTTTGCTTCTGATGACAAGTGGGTCCCACCTTATCCTCATCCTTTCCCCATCAATTCTACCACCTAATTCATTCCAAAATTTGCTAGATCTTTGTGGGATGGCTGGATTAATCATATAGAATTTGATTTTGAATTCCCATAGCTGATTTGACAAAGTTTCATTTAAAATCAAACTTGAATTTGAATTTGAATTGAACTCCATGTAGCTATTGAATTAAATAGCAAACTTACTTCAAAAATTATGAAACTTTGCAGGGATGCTATTTGGAATATTTGGAATCCATTGGTCAACTCAAATCTTCATGTTAACTTGATTTAAACAGTATCTAAGTTTGTTTTTTTTTTGAATTCCCTCATTTGGAGTTTGAATGAATTTATTTTTCTCAATTCCTTTTTAATTCTTTTTAACATTCAAATTTTTTTTCCTAACTGAACTTTGAATATTTTAAATATGGGCTTTTATAGCAAGGAACATACCAATCACGACGTTACTAGCTTCTTGGGACTCCTCATTAAAGACGTGATTCACATTGCCATGAGTGACATTCTGCTTCCCACAGTTGCCTTGTGGTGCTCCTCCGTTCGGCCACGGTTGCCTCGTGGCTTGCAAAGTGTCCATCCTCTCCACAAACATAGCATGACTTGCCGCCCGAAGCACAAAGAAAACTAGAGCGCTGATGACCTTGAGGGTGATTCACCATATTAGTGCGTGGTGCATACGGCACAGGCTGATGTGGCGCTTGCATAACAGGGCACTGCTGCTGCTGGTTTGGGCATGGAGGATAAGCAGCTCGATAAGCAGGAGCGGAGGAGTTGTAATATGGTGCATTTGGTGATGCATAGTGAGGACGGACATTGCTCCCATCTGGCTGCCCTTGGTATGGCATCTTCCTCTTATTCTCTAGTTCCATCTCATGAATCTTGTTTTCCACCACAATGGCCTTGTCCACAAGCTTCTAGAAATTGGCATAGTCACAATTGAGCAGTTGGACTTGGATTTCATTATTTAGGCCTCTCATAAAAAAATACTGCTTGCGACTGTCCCGGTTGACATCCTCTAGAGCATACCTTGAGAGTTGAGTGAATTTATTGAGATACTCACTTACACAAGACTTTCCCAGCCTTAGGTTCTCAAATTCCTACCTCTTCAAGATCGTAACACCTTCAGGAACAAAGTGAGAACGGAAACTCTCCTTGAATTCAGCCCAAGTGATTCTCTATTGATTTTCATGGGCATTGCATAGCGAGTCCCACCGATCCGCAACTGCTACAACTAGCTGATGGGAAGCAAAGAGAACCTTCTCCCTGTCATTGCACTGGACAATAGCGAGCTTCTTCTCCACAGATTTCATCCAATCATTAGCTTCCATAGGATCTGTGGCTTGAGCAAGGGTAGGTGGCATGGTCCTCATGAACTCTCCCAAATTGTTATGAGGTAGTGGCGGTGGTGGTGGTGGAGGCATATGGGGCAGATTTTGATTGTTGGCCTGCAGTGGTCCCAAGGTTTGCATCACCACCTGCATAAGTTGATTTTGTATATCCAACAACTGCTGGAGGTTGATAGCCTCAGGTCCAGGTCCATTGTTGTTCTGAAGTGCTCCATTGTTCTGCTCATTCTCATTGGCATCCCTTTGGTTGCGAGTCCTCGACATCTGAAGAAAGAACAAGAGATAGAAAGAATTTAGAAAATGTCCACAACTATGTGCATTAAGGGATATGAAACTAGGCAACTACCTATACTAGCCTATATGGATGTGGCAAACGCTAAAACATCCCACAATCTTCTACTAAGCACACAAGCATACAAGCAGCATTTCATAGCAATCAGCATACCAAGACAACCCCGACCATTCCTAAGTGTTCCTATGTGCTCTAAAGTGTCAATTCTATCTAGACTGCATCCCACGGTCAATCTGGCTATAATACCAGCTTGTGACACCCAGTTTCGAAAATGAACCAAGTGAACGCATATGTGTGCCCAAGACGTTGATCACACATAGTGCACCACAAATGATATACAGAAAATTACCACAACACAAGTTATTAAACGTGGTACTGTTATTAAAATATTCAAATAATCCTCAATTACAAACTCTAATGATCATTATTAATAGTTCTAAAAATTAATACAGCGGAAATAATCTAAACTAAGTAAACTGAGCTAAGGGGGAAATGCGCGGATCCAAGCAACATCAAAGGCAAGTCAACGGCAGCACACAGAATAGTACTCCACATTATCCTCATGATAATCCCAAACTTCACCTGCAACTGTTGGTGAGGGAATTATAAAGGTGAGTACATGTCGTACTTAGCAAATGTGGGAAAAAATATGACATGTAGCTTTAACAAGGAATTGATAATAAATAATGGCTAATTGCTGAAAAGTACATTTAAAACTTCTGAAAAAGCATCTTACAATGTCCATGTGAAATTTATCCCGTCATATCCCAAATAACATAATAATTCATATCCATCATTCATTATCCATCTATATTACCATTTCTTACAATCATCATTAACCATGACCATTAATTACCATCAAATCCATAGCCATAACCAAAACAAAACCATAACCCAACCATAACCAATCCAAATCCCAAGTTCCACTCCAATCATGCAAGTTGTCCAAGCGCTCGTAACCGGGAGCACGACTATGATGATAGTATTTAACACTCTACAGGGGTTGTACCACTTTACCTAGATGTTATTGATTTCATCACCTTTTGGTGACTAAGAACCTCTATCATGCCTTATCACAATTCCATTGGTGTGTGACCAAGAGATCACAAAATAACTTTTACAAAGGGACTAATAGTATGTACGGACCCACTAAAGTTTCTGCAGCAGGCTTGAATCTCCATTCTCCCACCCACGGGCCCCCTCATGTGCCATTCAGTTCCTAAGGTAGCCTCCTCAACTCCCATTCCCCGCACCATCCAATGGTCCATACAATACTAGCAGCACACCTAATTATTCAGCTATGTTGCACCCATATTTGGCCTTGTGGTGGCACTGTAAAACCTGACTTATTATCGCATGAACCGGTCCTTAGATCTAAGGCAAGCAAAACCACCATAACATCCAACCCAATCCACAGACCATGCTTGCTTAGATCTCTGAAGGCCCATGTTACTAATTATCCATATTCATCAATTCTCATCATATACATTCTCATTAATTCATAGTTAATCCATTTGGTTATTTTCCCAACCCAATTAATTAGAGCGAAGCAAAAATGTAAAAATTCCCTTCCCGACACTCTACAACAAGTCCCAAGTGACAAGGATGGTCAAACAAGACTAGTAAACTCCTATCATGTGTTTTCCATCAATTTAACACAAGCATGCAGTCTTGCTAACAAAACATTTAAAAACAGGATCAAAATGTTCAAGGACACTTGCCTTGCTTCTGAGATTGATTAGGTTCAAAAGCTTTGAAGTTCAAGTACTGTAGGTCCTCGACAGCACCCTCTAGAGCAACACCTTCTATACCGTGCAATAGACATACAAAACAAACATTACAATCAATAGATGCTCATATATTACTCAATATGTCATGAAATGCATGATTAATGCAATTATGCGATAAAACTTATTAATGAGTTGATATTAATGTTTACTCGCTAGTTAGAATGGTTTCCAACAAGTTTGAATAGGTTTTGAATTGATTTGAATAAAATTGGGATTAATTCAGCAACTTCAGATTTAGGTGGCTAGACATGTCTGTACTAGGGACGGGACTAGTCCGCCCTGGACCAGAAAGTCGATCAGACTAGTCTACACAGGGCTAGACAAGTCCGCTCGGCTAGGGTTATTGGCGAATTTCCAACTAGAGCATGGTTAAAGTTAATATAGGATCGTATTTTACGTAGAAAAGGTTGATCTAAGGTAATTACTGTGAATTCAACAATTCAAAGGTAGGTCCTCAATTCGACGAAACTCGAGATCTTAAGCCTAGATCCAAAGAAGATGGAGAATTGGTGGAGAATTGACGATGATGTCAATGAGTTGATGAAGATCGACCTTGCTTGATCCTCCTCCTTCCTCCCTCCCCTCTCCTAGTTGCGATGTACTCCTCATGATGGTGTCTCCCACGAACTAGGGTTTGGGGTTTCTTCAATTGTGACAAAGGGGTGAGAGGATGGGTATTGGGGTGTTTATATAGAGGTGGAGGTGGTAGGGTTTGATGGAATCCGAGTTCAAGGTAGCGGAGGTTGTGTAGGGGTCCCACATGGGCTCTATAGGGGTTGGGCACGATGTTCTTGGGCCCAATTAAGATAAATACCCAATAACATATCATGGAGGAAAAGATTGAATCCGAGTAGGGCACATCGGAAAAGTCTGCTAGGGGATGGACTAGTCCGATGGAATTCAGAAAGTGGAACAGATAAGTTCGGTGTCATGTTGGACAAGTCCGCTCGGAGTTTTTTCAAAGTTACAGAGAGTTGAACGCACAAGTCTAGTGCTAGGTCGAACAAGTCCGGGTTATGACTTAGGAAAATATCAAAAACATTTTTGGGCTAGTCCGTGGCATTAACAGAAAAGTTCAGAAAGGCAACAGAGAGCAAAACCGGACTAGTCCAGGGTCCAAACCGGACAAGTCCACCCTACCTAGGGAGAACAACAGAGAGTAAGACGAACATGTTCGGGGTCCAAATCCGGACAAGTCCACACAACAATAGGTTTTTATTTGCAAGCATGATTATAATTTATTTTAAACTTATTCCGTTTGTGTTGCTTAATGCTAAACATGTATGAGAATGTATGCAATGCATGATGGATGAAAATGAGGATGTTACAATATGTTCCCTAGAGGAGATGTAAGAATAATCTTTGACGATGAGCTGAAAATTTTATTTGCCATGGTTAAAAAGATAAAAGTTGCTACAGTTATTGCCATGATGACACAATGGTTAGATTTCATTTCAATGACAGGGCCAATTGAATGCACTTCATTGATTACCCGCATTGCTACTAGGGTATGAGCACTAGAATGTACTCCATTTGAATATATTGAGACTGAACAATAATTAATTAATGAAGATTATCCAGTGCAAGGACATACTCTTAAGCATGATCATGGTGGCTCTTTAATATTTTATTATCTCGGCTTTGTCAATGAAATTTGGTTACCTAATCTAGATTTTCATTTGTACAAATGTCAGAGGCTAGCCATTGATCTTATTCCTATCGAGGAGGCTCGAAGAAGTAATGTATCTGACGGGGTAACTAGAAGCCGTGCAAGGAGAGCAACCATGGCCATTCCTTCAACAACCTCCACGGTCCATGAGTACGAAGAGGAAGAGGACCCAACAGGTGATGCACCCAGGTGGACTCAACCACCATCGTATGATACCAAAGGACCATCTTGGCATGGATGGTTGGGTTCCATGGGGAGCCATCCCTATCCACTTCAGGCTCTCGCAGCTTGCCTCTAACGTCCACAAGAGGACATCATTCCTTTTCGGCTAGAAGTCATCATGACTTATAGTGAAGAAATGACGGATCTCACTAGATGTATAGGAGATCTTGAAGTGAGGATGGGAGACATCTACAACACTCTCTAAGAGCTTGTCCAAGGTACCCAAGATTGGCAACAACACATGGACGCTCAGTTCACCAACTTCAACTCCACGCTACAACAACAACAATAAGACAATCTCATGGCATACTTCTGTCATCAAGGGCTCAACCCTTATCATGCAGGTGATTGAAGAACAAGCTTGGGGGAGGACCCCCACTTAAGGTAAATTGTATCACATTGCATATTTATTTTCCATTCATCTACCATTCACCTTGCATATAAAAAAAATTAAAATAAGTAGAGTAGATTTGCTATCAAATGAAATAAATATGTGCTGTAAGAATGGTTTAGAATTAACATACATGAAATGATGAATAGTTGCTCTTTTTTAGTTTTCCTAAGTCCCTAGTTTACAACTTACTACTCTCCAAAATATTGCTTTCATGGGCTAAAATTAACTTTGCCTTGATTTAGAAATTGTGGGTAGCCAAAGCTTAATCCAATTCTAAGTCGTTGTGAGATATGATATAGTGATAGGGAAGCTATTCCTAGTTTGAAAAGTGAAACTTTGATTTCTGGAGAAATTCTAAAAATATTTAAGTTACTATCATTTGATTGTAAATACCTACCAAACCTTATGATATGATACATTCATAGACCTTATGCATATGCTATTTGTCTTCACATTGAGCTTAGTCAAACTAGTATAGTCCTATATGTGAGAATTCATTCATTTCATTTTGAATTCAAGACTTCACTTTCACATGCTATACTTCTATACTAGAAGATAGCAAAATTCCATGATATCATCATTCCACAATAAAAAGAGACACTCCATACCTTTAATGCTTAGTACTCTCTCCAAGTTTATTGCATAAAAAGGGAGTAGAAGAAATGGTTACAAAAAAAAGAAAAAGAAAATGCATGCTTACATCAAAAGCATGAGAAAAAGAGAAAAAAAAAGAGAGAAAAGTAGCCATGTTTCATCCCCGCAAATAATAGAGTTCAAACAAATAGGAGTCATCTCAAACATCCACATCCATTTCCAATCCATCACACATGCACAAGTCTTGAACCAATTTGGAATTGATTTCTCCAAAGGCTTGCTTTTTTGATTACCAATATTAGGTGTTGCAAATGTGCCTACTACATTCGCTACCAAGCTCCACATACAAGACTTATTTAGTGGTAGGATGAGTATAGGCAAAACGCCTTGGTGACAATTATATTTCCACTACACACAAAGAACTGATTGAGAGAATCAAAATGAGGTGCTTAAACTCTAAATTGAAAATCTCTGAAATTTGAGTGGAACTTGATCTCTAGGCTATGCTTGCTCCTTTTGTTGTTCTGTCTTTCAACCACCCATGAATAGGAGAAGGCAAAAGCCCCATGGTGAATTAAGATGGGTGACGTACCATAAGCCAATTTTGGCAATACTAAGTATAGTATTTTGTTGTGCACATGGAAATTTTGAAAAAAATAGAACATTGTAGCAACTCCTGATCATCAACCTAAAGTCCTAACGTTGCGCGGGACGAGCAAAGGATATACTTGGGGGAGTGTTTTGGCGGCTGTCATATACCAATTTCACCTGTCAATATAACTCAATTATATTAAGGAAATATCATTTCTTGCACAGATCACCTTTCTATTTAACCTGTCGGTACCCTGGGTACCATATACTCATTGGGATTGCAAAGATCTCAAGGGAATGTCATCTACTTGATTTGAAGACCTTCGGAGGCCCACATGTTAGACATAACCGGACCCACTTCTCCAACATGGTTAGTCCCAGGGTCGCCACGTGTACTATCAAACCGGAGCTACCGCCCACAAGGGGGAAGCTCCGGGCTATGTACCAAAATAGCACCCCCGGACCTAACCCCAGACCGAGGGAAGCTCCGGAACTGACACGTGTCAGGTAGCTCCGGACCTATCTGTTTCCCACAGTATGCTCCAGAGCTGCCACGTGTCCAACCGTCAGATCTTCAGCCTCTAACCTCTGGAAGACTCCATAATGGTCCAGATCTTCAAAGGGGAATCAAGGACTTGAAGACCCGATTAAGTGTCATTAATACCATATTAATGACACACGACCGGACGACCTTAATTACCAGTAACGGTGCTGTCAAAGCCCACAACTCGGTCATTAAGGGCAATTAAACGTGTTGAATGTGTATCAATATCAGTAACCGCCGGGGCCACATGTCGGGCCAGGCTAACTTGTAACGGCCTACCCTTCTACTATAAAAGGACAGGCTGACGATACATAGGACACTCTCTGGACACACTCTTCGAAGACACGCTGACTTTACACTCTCAACTGACGTTGAGCTCATACATCCAATACAACACCAACACACCCCGTGGAGTAGGGTATTACGCTCAGGCGGCCCGAACCACGTAAATCTTTGTGTCCCTTGTGTCACTCGACATCTCACCTTCTGGAATCTCTGTGCGCCCATAGCGAACCTCAAACTCCTCTAACACTTTAGTAGTGTCGGGAGATCTGCCGGATCAAAACCACCGACAGTTGGCGCGCCAGGAAGGGGTGCGGCCACCAGCCGGCATCAAAGACGTCCAAAAGCTAACTGGATGTCTAGCAGCCCTCAGCCGGTTTATTTAAAGACTGGCGGAATGGGCACTCCCCTTCTTCAAGTTATTAAGGAAGTCCGGGCCATTCCAATGGTCTGAAGAAGCATAAAAGGCGTCCCAATAGCTAAAACAACTCCTCACCACCCTACAATTCAGGTAGCTCCGAACCCTGGTGAGCCTTTGCTGCTTTACATTTCAGCCACTGACGAAGTCGTCAGTATGGTCCTGGTTGCGGAGAGACCAGAACCATCCCATACTTAGGAGTCCAGACCCCTTTAGGAGGGTCTAGAGGTTCCTGAAAGCGAGTCTAGGTCCCAACTCCCAGACTTTAATCCACAAGAAGTTACTTCAGAAGACCCAGACCCCTCCGGGAGGGTCCAGGTCGCTTCTGAAGAAGCTCCGGGTTCCTCCAGCAAGGACCCAGAAGTCCCCGAAGAAAATATGGACCCCTCCGGGAGGATCAGGGTCAGTGAAGAGGAAGCTCCGGGCCCCTCCGGGAGGGTCCGGACCATTCAGCGCCCAGTGTACTTCATCAGTGAAGTACTACATGATGCCAAGACTCGATACCTAGAGGTGCATAAGCTGCTCTATGCAGTTCTTATTGCCTCCAGGAAGCTTCGCCATTACTTCCATGCTCACAAAATCTCAGTGGTGACTTCTTACCCACTTCGAGCAATCTTGCATAATCCCAACTCAACTGGGAATATTGCAAAGTGGGCAGCGGAATTGGCCGAATTCGATCTCGAATTCATTTCAAGGCAAGCAATCAAGAGTCAAGCATTGGCAGACTTCGTGGCGGAATGGACTCCCTCTCCATCAAACCCTGGGGGCCCCAGCGAGCAGAAGCCAGAACACAAGGATCCGGTCTTCACCGAGCCTCACTGGACCCTCTACTTCGACAGCTCCATGCAAAAGCAGGGGGCCGGAGCTGGAATCCTTCTCCTCGCACCAACCGAAGAGAAGGTAAAATACATGGTACACCTTGACTTCAAGACGACCAACAACATGGCGGAATATGAAGCACTCATTTACGGACTAAGGGTGGCACTGTCATACGGTGTCAAGCAACTGCTGGTCAAGGGAGATTCATAGCTCATCATTAAGCAAGTAAAGGGCGAATGCTCCTGCAACAATCTCTAGCTAGCTGCTTACCTCCTTGAAGTCCAGAGGCTCCAGAAGGACTTCGAAGTCCTAGATCTCCACCATGTCTAGCGTGCCCACAACGCTGAAGCCGACGAACTCTCGACGAAAGCGTCAACCGGAGCTCCGGCTCCTGACAGAACTTTTGTTCGGAGGTTGTCAAAACCCACAGCTCAGCCTAACGAACTGAGCGAAGGGGGCGAGATCAGCATCCCGAAGCTGACGTCCCGATGGCCCTGTGACCATGGCAGCCATCAAGGGTCGTAGGTGCTGCCGGAAGCTCTGAGCAACCCATCACGCAAGACTCAAATGCTCAAGTTAGTTCCGATGCATGGATCTCGGAGATCCGGAACTACTTGAAAGACAACATCCTTCCTGACGATGATGTATCCGCTGACCGGGTAGTCAGATTGGCTAAAAGATACACATTGGTAGAACGGGATCTCTACCAGCGCGGTGCCAATGGCATCCTAATGCGGTGCATCACAAGGGAAGAAGGCTGCGAGCTCCTCGCAGAAATCCATGGAGGCGAGTGTGGGAACCACGCATCTTCCCGCACACTGGTTGGTAAAGCCTTTCGGCATGGCTTCTACTGGCCTACAACACTCCAGGGTGCAACTGAGCTGGTGAAGAAATGTGAAGCATGTCAATTTCATGCAAAGCAAATTCACACACCGGCTCAGCCCCTACAAATGATACCTCGTACATGGCCCTTCGCTGTGTGGGGGATGGACATCTTGGGACCTTTCCCAAGAGCTGTCGGAGGTTACAAGTTCCTGTACGTTTCCATTGACAAGTTCACCAAGTGGCTGGAAGCAACTCCAGTTGTGACAATCAACAAGCAATCTGCTATCAACTTTTTGCAGTCCATTGTATGCAGATTTGGAGTCCCAAACAAAATCATCACTGATAATGGGACCCAATTCACAAGCTTTGCATTTCAAGGATATTGCGAAGACCTCGGCATTCAAGTTTGCTACGCCTCCGTAGCTCACCCACCAAGCAATGGCCAAGCCAAGAGAGCAAATGTTGAAATCCTTAAAGGACTCAAAACGTGCACCTATGAGCGCTTGAAAAAACATGGAGCCAACTGGATTTAAGAGCTTCCGCCCACTTTATGGGCCAACAGGACAACTCCAAACCGGTCAACTGGAGAGACACCCTTCTTCCTGGTGTATGGAGCT
The DNA here is from genome assembly GCA_036927565.1 of Tuctoria greenei. Taxonomy (NCBI): domain Eukaryota; kingdom Viridiplantae; phylum Streptophyta; class Magnoliopsida; order Poales; family Poaceae; genus Tuctoria; species Tuctoria greenei. The sequence goes on from JAYESD010000006.1 coordinate 127,405,879, forward strand.
GAAGCAATCCTTCCTCCGGAAATCACCTTGGGGTCACTCCGGGTCCGGACCTTTGACGAAGGCACGCAGGACCAGCTCCGGCGTGAAGACCTAGACCTCCTTGAGGAGGGAAGGTGCCAAGCAGCTGTTCGGAATGCCCGATACCGCCAAGCCCTTCGGTGCTATCATCAGCGGGATGTACACAACCGACAGCTCGAGGAAGGCGATCTGGTGCTACAGATAATACAATCTAGAGAAGGGTTAAACAAACTCTCCCCCAGCTGGCAGGGACCCTTCCGAGTGATTAAAGTATCCCGTCCCGAAAGCGTTCGCTTGGCTACCGAGGATGGGACACCTCTCCCAAATCCTTGGAACATTGAGAACCTTCGTAAGTTCTACACTTAATATCACGGAGGTGAGTCTGTAGTAACTTGAGGTGTATGTTATAGAGTCATTGTACAGAGTCGCGTAGTTCCTCCGGGAGAAGAGTCGGACCTTTCTCGGAAGGTCCGCAAAGTTCATGCAACAACTGTCGCAGTCTCAGGACTAAAAGTGTGGCTAGCTAACCTAGGTCAAACAAGAAATTAAACACGCTTAGCCTGGTTCCGTACCCTAAGAGTGTACTTGTTTGCCCTGTACCCCGGACCTATAATGAAAGACATCTTCATGTGAAACAGACTCCACGTGCATTTATTTTGTACAGGCTCAACATTTTTTATTTTTCTCTTTCTTGTCTATAACAAAGTTGTGCAATTATTAAGAAATTATAGTTCGACCAGTTCATGTACAATTCGAGCTGTATTGTCAATTCTTTTGGATTCAAACATTGTTCATGGCCCACTATCCTGAATGCCGCCAAGCCAATCTAGGGCCGGAGTGTGCTATCGACTTAGCCTGGTCAAGCACCCTAAGTACGCCACTCTACCTACACCCCGGCAGGACGAAGTAAGGCGGGTCCAAGTACAATTGGATCTGGAAGAAAAGACAACGCATTCGGTTGTATTCAGAATCACGTTTGACATAAAATTTTCTTGAAAATCGTTAGCCGCGACAAAGTTATAGGCAAGAAACGAATTTTACAATTTTTCTTGGCTTCAGTGTGCAGGAAAAATAAAAAATCCACGTTGATGGAGAAAAGCCGGAGCTAACAAAGCTCTGACTCCCCTAGATGGCTTGTAATCGATGTTAAGCATTGAAAACGAGCATCACCGAAGCAACCAAGCTCTGGTAAAGCTAGGGGGGCCAGCCGTCAACGCAAAATAAATGATGGTGAGAAGACCCCGCAAGCGGAGTCTGCTATCAACAAACTACACGTTGGTAAAGGTCACTGCCGGAACTACTAAGCTCCGACACCCCAGAGGACTAACTATCAATGCTCTACGCGTTGATAGGGACTATTGCCGGAGCTACTAAGCTTGAACGATAGACAATGCCGGAGCTTCTAAACTCCAGCAACCTCAGGGGGCCTTCACTATCGAAGACTTCGGACCTACACTCTACAAGTTCGAAGCAAATGAGTCTTCAACAAAACACAATATCATCTTGGTACATGTTCACAATTAAATTGTGTACATCTACCAGGGGGCCAATTGAAGACAAAAGTGTTGAAGACAAAAACTGAAATTCACAAAAATTTGGGGATTTCATTCATCTGGAAACAAGGGATTACAAAATTGAGGAAGAAAAATAGAGAATACAAGTGGGAGCTACGGAGATGGTCCTAGACCCTATGGAAGAACTGGGCGACCTTCTGAGCAACCTCTGACACATTGGCTTGGGCGGCTTCACCTTCTCCTTCGAAGGGACCTTCAGGCACCGGGTCCAGAGGGAATTGGGGATTCCGGCTGGTGTAGCACGTCAGCACACACTCTGCAACGTTCTTCGCCCGGGATTGCCCCTCAACCTCCAACTGGTCCGCAATGACGTCGCCCACCTTGGAGAGTTTGCTACCTGCCGAGCTCAGCGCTTGCAACGCCAGGTCCGGCTCCGGCTCCGGATCATCCAGACGCATGGGACTGAAGCCCATCGGTGTCAGCGCGTCGTTGGCCTTGCACAGGAACTCCCAAACCTGTAGGGAGTCCGCAACCCTCAAGCCCTTCAGTTCCTCCAAGGATCTTATGGCGGCCACCAGTTCAGAATTCTCGCGAGCGGGGCGCTCAACTTCTTTGGCGTTTTGCTGAATCTTTTCAGCAACTCACTTCTCGAGTTTTCCGAGCTCCTCCTCCCGTAGATAAATCTTGTTCCGGCGGTCAACCAGGTCCTTCTCCCTGCCCCTCACTTTCTTCTCCCTGGCTGCGATGGCACACTCTTGCTTGTAGAGTTCCTGCCCCCGCACCCAGGCCTTCTCCTCCTCCTCAGCGCAGTGCTCTTCCAATTTCTTGGTGCGCTCTTTGAGGCCCTTGTCAGCCAAAGCCACCTTTTCGGTGAGCTCCTTCTCCCTCCTCAAGACGTCATCCCGCATCTCTAGGAGTTTCTGCTCTTCATCTTCGAGCCTTTTCTCCCTCTCCAAGTGCCTCTCGGCGCTTGATGAGAGTAGTGTTAATGGCCTCAAGCCTTTCTTGGCGTTCATCAGCCGCACTATTAGCTACTTTGGTCTGCTCATAAATGGCCCGTGATTGAGCGTTGAGGGCGCGAGTCAAGCTCTCCCTGTCATCCAATAACTTGCCCTAGTACTCCAGGCGGACCTTCTCCTGCTTGATCCATTCTTTGTCATCTGCCAGCCTTGACTGCGCCAGCTTGGTCTCGAAGTAGAGCTGATTACGCCACCTCCTAAGGGTTTGGTGCTCCTCTTCAAGAGCCTTGCTGTCGTGGAAGAATGCCAGCTGAACTTGACGCAGACTGGAGCAGGCGTTGTCAATAGAAAATGACAACGGGATAGGTTCCGGACCTGCTGGGGTCTCCTCTGCTGGTTCCAACGGGTTTTCAGTTACAAAAATTTGGTCCCACTCCACAAGAGTGGTCCCCTGAGCCTCTATGGCACTAGGGCTATCCTCCGGGATGGCCTCAGTCGCTATCGAGGAAGGTCCCGCTGATGAAGTTCCGACCTCCAGAAGTGGTTCCGAAGGCCCCGCCGTCAGGTCTTCATTTGCCCCCTCAGGCCGGGGGCCAGCAACCTCTTCTGGGCACTCCGGCTCAGCTGCAAGAACCTCCTGCGTCGTCATTCTCGAAGCACGGGCTGCTTCTGGCTCCGGCCTGGGCACCTCCTCTACTGGGGGCTCGAGCGCCGACGCCTCTGCAACAACCGGCTCGGGAGCCGGAAGGTATTCAACATCAACCGGCCCTGCGGCTGGAGCTCCAACAATGACCGGCTCTGCGGCCGGTGCTTCAGAGGTAGCCGGCCCAACCGCCAGGACTTCCTCAACATCCAGTGCGCACGTCGGGACTTCAATTACCTCCGGCTCAACCGCTGGAGCTTCGACAATTTACGGCTCTGGGGCCGGAATTACTGCTTCCTCCGGCTCAACGGCCGGAGCTTCCATCATCTCTACACCAGGATCCGGAGCTTCAACCTCCGGGGCAGGTGCCGCTGGCGCATCTTCTCTACCGCGGTCTGGCGCTACCACGGGAGTCTCTGGGGATGAGTCGAGGTCCATGACCATGACAGCTGGCGCTGGAGCTGTCGCAGCTTCAACCACCACTTGGGGCGGCACCGGAACAGGAGCAGAAGCTTCCGCCCTCACAGCTTCAGCTGCTGTGGCTGAGGGTGGAGCCTCACTCCTCTCCTTGAGAACGCTACAGATGATGGATGAAGAAACTTAAAAAACAGTTAATACAACAAAACAACTGTCTGAGGTAAATATTAAAAATTACCTTGGGAGGCTTCCGCACCAGCTTGTGTGGAACCTCTTTCCCGGGCGTTCTGGGCTGACCATAGCCGCCGCCAGCGTGGAAGCTCCCGAAGGCCCCCCGGAACTCGTTGCAGCCACGGGCATTTCCCTAGTCGAGGCCCCCCTCGATCGGGAAGAACCTCCAGACCTAGAGGCCTCAACCGGCCCCGGTGCTGGAGTTGCATGCCCGAAGCTAGCACCCCGGGAGGATGCCGGTGCGGGTACAGTCATCGCGGTTGTAGAATACCTCCCCCTCCAGGGAGAAGGAGCTGATGCAGAGGTTGCAGGCCTGACAGAACTTCCGTCGGCATGCTGCAGTTTCCTATTCCTGCTCAAAGGTTCGTCCGCCGGCTCCTTGCCCTTGCCGACGATTTCGATCCTTGGCTTCGGGGCAGGGTCGGAGCCACCTTCGGAAGCCACAGGGATCACCACCCTGGAGGTCGATCTTCTCTTGACGACACCAAGGTCGTCAAGCACAGGCATCTTCCGCCGGAGCTCCCTGCTGAACTCTACTTCCACGTTCAGAATGAGAAAAGTTGATGGCGGAGTCAAGTCATCACCCGCGACGTCGATGCCGTGCTGGAACTTCTTGAGATGAAACTCCAAGGTTGCCCCCGCCATGTTGGACTTCAGCCCGGTCTCGACCCGGTCGTCGTCCATCACATTGTTGAGGGCCCAAGCGAGTTTTTCTCTCCTCTTCAGCGGTGCCCACCTGTTGACCAGGAAGTTGCAAAATACCGCCTGAGGAGTTAATCCTCCCTCCACGCACTGGCGGATCCTAGTCAGAGCAGGGTTGAAGGCATCCGAAAGCACCAGAGCTTCACTCCAGACTGCAGTGTCGATGTTGGGGAGGCCTTCGGGCAGCTCCAGCTTCTCGTGCTCCTCCACCCGGATGACTATCCAGTCCTTCTTCCAATCGTCCCACTTTCCAGAGCGAAACGACTGGAGTTACTTGAATGGGCACTTCTTGCGCTTCACGAAGTAATAGAAGCCAAGGTACTCATTACTCCTACCGGTGGTATGGACGGTGAAGAAGGTCCGGAAAAGTTCAATGCAGGGGGGATGCCCACCCACATTTCACAGAAGTGGACGAAGATAGACACAAGAAGAATGGAGTGGGGGCCAAGGTGGTATAGCTGCAGACCATAAAAGTCTAGCAGCATCAAGAAAAAGGAGGAAAAATGTGGGATCAACCCCACCATGGCGTACGAAGAGAAGTACACCATCTCGCCGGCGTGCTCCTTCTCGAACGGGAGCTCTCCTCCGGCGCGGACCAGATGGTTGAAGAAGTCTGGGGACCATCTCATGAGGGCCCGGACCTTCTTCAAGTCACCTTCGGTCTTCAAACGACTCTCGCGGAGACCCAACTCCATCGCAGCACAGCAAGGCAAGAGAGGAAAAGCGAGCACAAGTTGGGAGTTTGAGCGCAAGATCAGATGAGAGGCGTAAAGAACTCCAGACGGTGCGCGCTTTCCTCCTTAAGTAAGCCCTCGCAACGCTTGGATGGAAACCGCAAGGAAGTCGAAGATACTACTCAAAAATCCTACCCTGCCGATGACAAGAGGGCCCGGGACCACCCGGACGATCAAGTCGAGGTTCTTACCCAGGCGAACGGTTGTCATCATGAGGCGGGAAGCCCGAAGGCGGCGACCTGACAAGGCGCGCGAAACCAATACGATTTTCGTATCGGGAACCGGCGACCTTCAATTACGTGAGATCCGCACGCCAAAGATCTCATCTACCGCACACGGTATATGCCACACGGCGAGGATTTAACTCCAAACTATCGCCAACAGCACATCCGAAGACCTTTGAAGACTCAAATCAAAAGTCGAAGGATGGACCCACCTCCGGCGGAATGACTTCACCCAAGGGGTCTTCCCCAGAGGTGGGCCCAGGGGGCCACTGTCGGTACCCTGGGTACCATATACTCCTTGGGATTGCAAAGATCTCAAGGGAATGTCATCTACTTGATTTGAAGACCTTCGGAGGCCCACATGTCAGACATAACCGGACCCGCTTCTCTAACATGGTTAGTTCCAGGGTCGCCACGTGTACTATCAAACTGGAGCTACCGCCCACAAGGGGGAAGCTCCGGGCTATGTACCGAAATAGCACCCCCGGACCTAACCCCAGACCGAGGGATGCTCCAGAACTGACACGTGTCAGGTAGCTCCGGACCTATCTGTTTCCCACAGTATGCTCCGGACCTGCCACGTGTCCAACCGTCAGATCTTAAGCCTCTAACCTCCGGAAGACTCCATAACGGTCCGGATCATCAAAGGGGAATCAAGGACTTCAAGACCCGATTAAGTGTCATTGATACCATATTAATGACACACGATCAGACAACCTTAATTACCAGTAACGGTGCTGTCAAAGCCCACAACTCGGTCATTAAGGGCAATTAAACGTGTTGAATGTGTATCAATATCAGTAACCTCCAGGGCCACATGTCAGGCCAGGCTAACTTGTAACGGCCTGCCCTTATACTATAAAAGGACAGGCTGACGATACATAGGACACTCTCTGGACACACTCTCCGGAGACACGCTGACTTTACACTCTCAACTGACGTTGAGCTCATACATCCAATACAACACCAACACACCTTGTGGAGTAGGGTATTACGCTCAGGCGGCCCGAACCACGTAAATCTTCGTGTCCCTTGTGTCACTGGACATCTCACCTTCTGGAATCTCCGCGCGCCCATACCAAACCTCAAACTCCTCTAACACTTTAGTAGTGTTGTGAGATCTGCCGGATCAAAACCACCGACATAACCTATTTCCACTTGTCTTTAGAAGAATAGTCCATGGAGACATTTTATGCATGAAATGAGGTAAAAGAGGGGGAGCAATCCTATAATATATCATCACAGTAAATCAAGCGCCAACATGTGGCATCACATGAATCAAATGGCCCACAAATAAAAGTATCCGAGGAAATCCAACGCTGTATCACCCATATAAATCAATGGGACTCACTTGTAAGTGACTTGGAGAAAGCACAACCTCAACGGTGCAATGACCAGGTCGGCCGAAACACCAGTTCGACCGACTTGTTCCTGGCGCCAAACTTGATCAACTTCCATGTGTCGACTCCCAGTGGTACCCTGATCACGATGAAGACGTATTCGCGCTCTTTTGGTGCTGGGAACCGACCCTTCTCGAGCTATAAATAGGACCCCCTACCCTCACTACACACAGACACCACTTGACTATTCATTCTATTGTATACACTACTCTCCATAGGTATAGATGAGTTTAGGCTGTAGAGAGGAGAGACTCTAGTCCATAGTCAAATTTAAGAAGGGGTAATAGGAGTCTCTCTCTTCCCAAGTCCAAACAAGGAAAGGTATGGCTCATATATTCCTCTTTGTATTTGTGACTTTGTTCTTAATAAAGATGTTATCTTTAGTCTTCTTTTATTCATATACTTGGATGAAGCGTTTCTTGTTGCATTTTGGATTCCATGTATGTGGTGGGAGTAGTCTTTATGATTATGCCATAACAATCTTATTCTATTATCATAAACACTACAAACCCCCACTATAGTCTAATTAGTTATGACATGACCATGTTAATATGAATAACTTATGCTATGTTTCAACATTGGTTCAATGATGTTTAGGTTAGTCATTGCCTTAGGATGGATTCTGCCTAGGACCCTAAGGTATTTACTTAATATGCTAGCATGGTGCTAGGACAGTTAAGTAGTGTTGGATGTCTCATAGACCCACAGATTGAAGAGATAGGCAGTAGATGGTGACAGCTCTATCAGTCCTTGTAATTCTCCATGTTTGGATATGCCACAAGCCCTTTGCTGGAATCGTCCTAGTATTGCTAGGGGTAAATCTGTGCCCGGTGTGTTGAACAACTTAGCATAAGAATTCACCATTGTGACATGTTCATTAGTATCTAACCTAGGCTATGTAAAGATATTAGAGGTACTGTAGGAGCAACTCCCTAAGTCTTAGCCTAATCCCACTTTGACCCATTTATCCCCCTTAGAATAGAATGCTCTTGTGTGTGTCACACTACCTCTACATATATATTACCCATCCTCGCTGGAACCTTACATAGACCAATCTACCCTTTTCATTCGATGATTGCTATGCTTCAACTTAGCCTTCCTTTGGGAAAATATAAATGACACCCTTTGGAATACTCTTCAAGGAGAAATTTTACTTCGATAGTTTCCTTGCACTTGTGGATTTTTATCTGTGACGTAAGAAACATCAATAGAAACCTGATAATACAAGGATTGACCCAAAGCAACTTCGATCGTGTTGCACACCTACAATCTGCGCATGACGTGTGGAAAGCACTATGCGACTACCACGAAGGCTCCAATACGATCAAGGAGGTAAGCCAAGACATGTTTAAGAAAGAGTACATGCGCTTCAAGATGCAACTAGGTGAGTTGATCAGTGATCTTTTTCCTCACTTTAATAACATTCTCAGCAACTTGCGTAGCGTCGATGTTAATTTTTCATATGCTGAAAACGCTAGGCAATTGTTAAGTGCATTAGACATGTCGGTTTGGGAGATGAAAGTTGTGTCTATATGTGAATCTTTTATCATGAGTACACTTAATTTAGATGTTTTGTATTTTAAGTTGAAAACTCATGAAATTGACATAATATCACGTAAAAACCCCCAACAAGTCTCTTGCATTTGTTTCTCAACATGACATGCCAAGTTCTAGCCAATCTTCATCATGTGATACACTTGCATTGCTGTCTTCTCTAACCCTTGAACGGATTGCAGAATTTCCAGAGGTGGAGCTAGCACTTCTCTCCACTCGATTCTCAAAAGCATTACAAAATTTGAGAACTAGAAGGAGAGGAAGTGGTGGTTCTCAATGATGCTTTGAATGGGGTAAGACATGACCTTTTCGTACAGATTGCCGTAACCTTCAGGGTCCTTCTATCTGTGGTGAAAAGAAAAATAAGTTCAAGTCCTCTTCTGGGAACAACAAGAAGAAAAAGAAGAAGACTTTCAGAAAATGCCAAGTGGTGGACCATATCCTCTCCGCTCTGCTAGACAAAAACTTGAGCGATGTTGATTCCAGAAGTGACGAGGACGAAGACAATTTGGCAACTATGTGTTTCATGGAGGGCAACTCAAGATCAAGTATGGAGGAAGTAGAATGCAACAGCGACAATGTAGTTGTATGTCCCACCTGCGAATAAATGTGTCACACCAGATCAGTTTTGTAATGCAAATAAAAACCCAAAATTTGCTGCTGAATTCTTTCAAGTCTTGCAATGATAAAACTGGTTCAGGTTTTGATTCTCATGTGCATGCTAAGGCACATCCACCTAAGGTTGTTAAGTAATTAGGAAGTGGTTTGAATCAAACAGTTCCTAAATAAAAAGAGGTGGTTTTTAAGTCTGCAGGAATGTTGTCTCATTCGGTTGCTAACACACATGTTGCTTGTTCTTCTAGACATGAACATGAGGTTAAATTTCATTGTACCTACTGTTGTCGAGATGGTCATGTGATAGATTTTTGTTATAGACTAGCTAAACAATAAAAGAAACAAAGAATGCTAGCTAGATCATGTGAAAATCAAGCAAAACTTGTTGCACATGCTGAACCGAATGTTAGGAGCTTGCAACCTGCTGTGATGAGTCAAAAACTTCCGAAGTTTGCTCCCAAACATACTGCTTTTCATGCTACACAAGTAACACCTCATAGGTCAGTAGTTGGGTACAAAAATCCTCAAACTTTGGCTCATAAATCTGCTGTAATTTCTCAGATTTCGCTTGTTATTCCTGCTGGACATCGTGTGATTCAGTACTGGATTCCTAAATGCCTTTTGACTAACCCTTGTATTGAGTTATCGACGTATTGTGCTTCTTTTTAGGTTACACTCTTGAGGAAGGAGAACATTTGGCTCGTGGATTCAGGTTTCTCACGCCACATGACCAGTAACAAAGAATGGGTATCCTCCTACTATTTTGTATCCCGTGTAGAGAATCTTACTTTTGCCGATAATTCTTCAACTTCTATAATTGCTAAGGGTTCAGTTAGAGTTAATAATCACTATACTTTAAAAGATGTGGCACTTGTTAAAAATTTGAAGTACAACTTGCTTTCTGTTTTACAATTTTTAGATGAAAACGTGGAAATTATTTCCACTAAAAATCGCTGCAGGGTTGTAGATTCTAATGGTGAGCTTATGTTTAACATGTCTCGATTTGGAAGAGTTTTTAATGCTGATTTTGATATGTCATCCTCTAAGAATAGGTGTCTAGTTGCTAATGATTCGAAATACTTATATTTTTTGCATCATAGACTTGGTCACGTAGGCTTTGATCATATCACGTGTGTTAGTGCTCTTGATCGCATACGTGGGCTGCCTAAGCTTAAAGGGGACAACAATATTTTGTGCTCTTCTTGTAAACATGCTAAGATGGTTGTAGTTCACATGCTCCTCTCACAATGACAACGACAACTGAACTGGGACAACTTTTACACCTTGACACCGTAGGTCCTTCACGTGTTCAATCATTTGGAGGAAAATGGTATGTGTTTGTGATTGTTGATGATTATTCTAGATACTCTCGGGTTTACTTTCTGTCTTCAGAAAATAAAGTTTTTAGTCACTTTAGAACTTTATTTCTTGGACTATTAATTGACAACCTAGGATCTTTAAAAGTAATCAGAAGTGAAAATGAAACTGAATTTAAAAACCAAATATCTCATCGCTTTTGTGCTGAGAATGCAACAGATCATCAATTTTAGTCACCCTATGTACCTAAACAAAATGGTGTCATAGAGAGAAAGAACAGAACCTTATTTGAGATGGCTAGGACTGCTTGATGAATATCAAACTCATTGGATATTTTGGGCTGATGCAATTATTGCAACTGCTTGTTATATCTTAAATTTACTTTTCTTGAGAACTAAGTTAGGAAAAAACACCATATGAGCTTCGGTTTGGACATGGCGTAGTGTTACACATTTTAGGGTCTCTGGTTGCAAATTCTTTGTTAAGAAACATGGTAATCTTGATAAATTTGAAGCTAGATCTGTTGATGGCATGTTTCTTGGTTATCCATCTCATACTAGAGGCTATCGTGTGCTTTTACTTACACTAACAAAATTGTGGAGACTTGTGAAGTTTCTTTTTATGAAGTTAGCCCACGTACTAGTTCTACTATTGAGGGTCAAGATGCATATCTGCAGGGGGATAGTATTTTCATTTGAATATGAAGAAGGTGATGAGCTGCTGCCCAAAATTTCAGAAATAAACAATGACATTCCAGCTCTTGATGTCGCTCCACAACCAGCACCAACAACCACTATTGTTGTTCTAGATCTTCCTCAAACCACAAGCTCTTAGATTTGTGATGAACATGAAGAAGAAGGAGCTTGTGAAGTGTATACTCCCCTCTGTATCCTCACAAGTCATCCTCCACAATAAATCATTGTAGGCTTGCGTGAATGAGTCACACGGTCCAGGTTTTGCAATCCACACTCTCATGCTCATTCTGCTTTTGTTGCTTCTTTTGAATTCAAAGATATATCACACGCACTCACTATTGAATCTTGGATTATTGCTACGCAAGAAGAGTTAGAAAATTTTGGAAGAAATAATGTTTAGAAACTTGTACCTCCACCTCAAGGTCACACTTTAATTCGAACTAATTGGGTGTTTAAAAATCAACAAAGTAAGGATGGGTTGTGGTTAGGAATAAAGATATGGTAGTTTCTCAAGGTTCCCCACAAGTTGAAGGTCTGGATTTTGATGAAACTTTTGCTCCTGTTGCAAGATTAGAAGTCATAAGAATTTTGTTAGCTAAAATGGATGTTAAAAGTGTTTTTCTTAATGGCTGCATAGATGGGGAGGTTTATGTCAAGCAACCAGTAGGTTTTGAAAATTCAAATTTTCCTAATCTTGTTTACAAACTGTCCAAAGCCTTCTAAGGTCTCAAACTAGCCCCTAGAGCATTGTATGATAGGTTAAAAACATTCTTACTTCAAAAGGGGTTTATGTAAGTGCATCTAGGCACACCCTTGTGTGTTTTGGATGATTGATGAAAAACAAGTGAGATCCAAATAAAGTTTGTTGAGATGAGAGCAGGTTTCAGAGACTTGAACTAAAGATGATAAAGGAGGAAAAATGAATTTCAAGAAATGGGAGAGCACAAGTGAACAAAAGGTGCAAAAGGTGAAAAGATGAGAATCAAGAAAGAGAAGAAAAGAAGTAAAGAAAATATGCAAACGTAGTCCTAAATGTATAGGGTGTGTGTGTGAGACACACCCCCAAGAGCTCAAGTCATTGCGGAAAGAATTAGGGCTATAACACAATTCAAGTTGTAGGAATAAAGGACTAGTCTGGCCTTAGAAAGGACTCGTCCAGTCTCAACACAGTATCACAATAGGACTAGTCCGGTTTAATAGAGGACTAGTCCATTCTATCATAGTAACACATAGAGGACTAGTCTGTTTTCATAGCGGACCAGTTCATTTTCTCACAGTTCCAAAATACGACTAGTACGGTGGTAGGGAGGACTAGTCCGATATCCTTTCTGGACAAAAACCGACTAGTTCGATCCATAATGGACTAGTCCGGTACACTCATAAAAGTTAGGGTTTATTGGTGTGCTACACTTCTCCACGCATAAATCACTCAGCACAACGGACTAGTCCAGTCCATAACGGACTAGTCCGGCCGTCGAGATCCAAACGGTAACTTTCTAAATGTCTAAAAATAAGTGATCCACAATCCCATAACACCCATCTAAGAACCCTAGTGCCTCCCTTGCATCCAAGAGCACAAAAACACTCCTCTCCACACATTATATTGTCCTAAGAGTCAAATTTTTGGGAGTTGGCAATTGGGAAAGGGAGAGTGACGATCTTATCGACTTTGAGCTCTTGGGTTTGATTTCTCACACACTCCTGCTGATTATTGTGCAATTATTTGAGTGTGTTGATCTCTATTTTCGTTTTTAATCTTGTGGGAGCCCTCAACCTGTGAGGTTGCTCAACCAACTTGGTGATTACCCGTGATAGTGGAATCAAGTCGGTCTTGTGTGGTGACTTGACGAGGGAAAAGAGTTTGAAGAGACCCGGCTCTGTGCGAGCTTCCTCAACAAGAAGTATATCTCTTTAGTGAGATCGAACCTCGGTAAAAATCGCTTGTCTCGTATGCTCTTGATCCACACTTTTTATTATCATCACTATCTAGGGCATAGACTTGATTATACTGACAACTTGTGTTAATCTTGTATTCCACATGCAAATCACTCACCATTAACACTTCCTAGAGTTTTTAGTACATTTTACTACCTTCCGCTAAGAGAGATTCGAGGAAACATATAATAGATCTCAATTTTATAGTTGTGGTTATACACACCGGACTAGTGCTTACTCATACCGCACTAGTCCAGCCTTCCTGGTTTAGAAGTTTTGCTAAGTGTTTCAAGAAAAATTTAAAAATCCTATTCACCCCCCTATAGGCCACATTCAATTAACCATGGGAAAGGTTGAAAAAACTCTTTTTATACTTAAGAATGGCAATGACTCACTTTTCATTCAAGTGTATGTCGATGACATTATCTTTGGTTGTGCTTCTCATGATCTTGTGTCCAAGTTTTCAGCTATGATGAGCTCAGAATTTTATATGAGTATGATGGAAGAACTCACATACTTTTTTGGGCTGCAAATCAAGCAAACCAAGGAAGGAACTTTTGTGCATCAAATGAAGTATACAAGAGACCTTCTTAAGCGCTTCAACATAGACAAAATCAAGCCTCTTCAAACACCAATGGGAACAAAAATGACACCTGAACTTGATGAAGATGGTGAACCCATGGATTAAAAGGAATACAGAGGCATGATCTGGTCATTTTTGTACCTCACAACATAAAGACCGGACATACAATTAAGTGTATGTCTTTGTGCACGATTACAAGCTTCTCCACGTGCTTCACATCGTCAAGCCGTCAAAAGAATTCTGAGGTACTTACATGGAACTCAAGAATTTTGCATTTTTCTTCCTTCTTCCTCAACCATTACTTTGAAGGCTTTTTCGGATGCTGATTTTGGGGGTTGTAGGATTGATAGGAAAAGTACTTCGGGTGCCTGTCATGTTTTTGGTAATTCACTTGTCGCTTGGTCCTCTAGAAAACAAAGTTCAGCTGCATAATCCACGGTTGAATATGAATATGTAGCTACTGCTAGCTTTTGCTCACAAATTCTTTGGATTGTTCAAACACTTAAGGACTATGGGGATGATCTAGATAGTATTCCATTGTTTTGTGGTAACACTAGTGCTATTTGCATTGCTAAAAATCTCATGCAACATTCTAGAAAAAGAAAATTGACATAAGGTATCACTTTCTTCGTGATAATGTTGAAAAATGAAACATTGTGCTTCACCATATAGATATCGAACAACAATTGGCGGACATTTTTACAAAACCTTTTGATTTCACTCGTTTTTGTTTCATTCGTAGTGAAATAGGGTTATGCATCCTCATGACTTAAATTGAGGGGGAGTTTTGAAACTTGGGAAGTCTATGTGTGAATCTGAATTTAAAATAATACGAGCATAGTATTTCATACATATATGACTTTGTGATTCCTTTTATATGCTGAAAGTTCTTACTACATTACTTGTGTTATACATTTTGTAGTTTTTTTGCCATGACTAGTAATTGGAATAATTACTTAAACTAAATTTGGTCATGATCAAACTTTCTTGCTATTTTGAACTTGTTGCAAGCTCACAAGTGCTTTTAATAATGAAACATTAATCAATCAATTATCCACATATTGAGCTTTTATGATCAAATGGAAAAATTAGAAACGATCAAGAGAATAAGCATGCATCGTAATTCTTCTTTTGAGATGGCTTATAATTGCACTTAGATATGAACTTGGAAGAAGTTGTGTATGACTAAAACCGTGTCCTTAAGCTTCTGATTGTCAAATGACATAGGCTTGGCTTGGTTGGTTAGAATAATGCTGATGTGGCATATAATCTCTTACAAATGACATATGATCAAAATTTGTACTTTAAATTATAATGAAAAATGCAGCAACATGTGTCATGCTTTCAGATTTTGAAATAGTTAAGTTTGTGAAAACATGACTTGCTTAAATTGAAAAATTATACTTCATCTCTAGCATGACTTACACTACTTTATGTATCTCTTTGATGTGGTAGTGTAAGTGACTTGATAGTATGAATTGGATGAGCTTTGTTCTATATATATACGTCATATTATGCTCATAATAAATTGAAATTTCTCTTTTTAACATTGCTGGATACATTGTCAAATGGGGAGAAATATGTGACACATTGTTGCACATTCACAAGTTTTTACACACTATTCAGGGGGGAGGGGGAATTTTGTTTTGATATTTCTTTCTTTTTGTTTTTAGATTTCTTTCTCATTTGATTTTTTATTTTCAAAAAAGGGGAGAAGTTTATTTTCAAAACTTTGAATGTGAATGAACCAATGTTTATATTTTAAGTGGTGTTCCCAATGCATTCATCAAGGGGGGATTATGAGACCGATGTGTGCTAAATACATTGGCAATTTAAATAAAAGCGAGGGTTCACATGCAAAGTTTTGAATATTACTGAAAAGCCCACTTCGGATTGTCTGAACTTGCGGGAATCCGTTTTGCACTATCCGAACTTCATCGCACGTGAGTTGCACGTGTTTAATCGCTTCCGATTGTCCGAACTTTTATCATGTGACTTGCACATGTTCGGCACTTAGGACTGTCCGAACTTTTACACACGTGAGAGGCACGTGAATCAACAAGGGTTGAACTTTTGAATGTGTTTTTAGGAGTAACGTTACCCTCAATGTTTTAGGACTGTCCGAACTTTCTCAATGCAATTCGAGAGTAACATTTACTCTTTACTTCATTAGGACTCTCCAAACTTTTGGTCACGTGATATGCACATGAATATGAGAGTGGATGTCCGATCTTTTTCCTTTACATTGCAGTGCTGCTTTTGGTCGATTCGATAATTTTATTTGCTGAAATGATTGTTCAACGAATCTGTTTTAACTTGCAATGTTCCAAATTTGCTTTTGGTCTTATGGAATATTTGCTTAGTATTCTCTTACTATGTTTTTTATGTGTTATGGCTGATTATGATGGTTATTATTTTGCTATGGTTTGCAACATGCTTATCTGAGGTGCTCATGTAAGGTGTTGTGTTTTCGGAATAATGAGTCAAGTCTAGAACTTGGGATCGCAGAGAATGGTTGTTTATTCATGTGCAGGTGTTGCTTGACGTCAGGACATCGCTGGTGATGGGATCTATTGAACAATTCTTAGGGATAAGATGAGGTTCAAGAACCAAGTTCGGGAGGAATGGTGGTTGAGTTGATCGGAAGGTCACACGGCGTGTTCGGGTCAAGAACAATGCATATGAAGATATCGTAAACGTTGTTGGAAAGTGTTTGCCCATATGCAAGTAGTTCATAGACGTGGCTGCATTGTTCCAAGATGTGGTGAAGATATATGGACATAAAGATATGGCCGCAAATGTTCAACCAACTTGTTTATGCCTCAGGCTGCGGCTGAGGTGGTTATGGTTCATTTATGGAAGATTTAGAGTTTGTTTTGGTTAGATTTTGTAGTGATCACAAAATTTAGTTGTTTTAGGAATGTTTTGTACATTCATAAGGTATTTGGAAGTCTAAATATTGCATCTATCTGCGTATGGAGGAGTCTTGAGCAGTAATGGAAAGTTTCAGTTGAAACTGAGTAGGATTAGAGTCCTAGATAGGATTGGGTTGGTCTTAGGGCTAGTTATATAAGCAATGGAGGACAAAGCTCATGGTGAGACGACTTTGAAATGTTTCTCTTGGGTTATATTGAATAAAGATTGTAGTTTTAGAGGATTTTTTTGTGTCTTCTTCATCCGACTTGTTTTCGTCAAGTCTTTCGTGTTGAGTTTCTCTGTTGTCCGACCTTTCTTTAGTGTTTTGATAGTAACTCGCTTTTTACTACTCCAATTGACGTGATTCTTCTTGTGTTGTCTTCACAACTCAATTATAAATCATCTGCAAAAATTTCACTGTCATTGGATTTGTGGTTTTTGAGTTACATGAGTTTCTTTGTAGCATAACAGATCTGTTTGCTCTCTGTTAGAATAGATTGACTTTCGCTCAAAGTTTTGGTCATAACTTGAGTTTTACTCGATGTTTTCTCATGTTTCTTGTTGCATTAGTACCGTGACTTGATTTTCCACAATTTAAATTTGATTTGTCATGGTTGGACACGTTAAAACAGATTACACACACGGTTTCTTAACAGATATATTTTCTGCCATGGGGTTTTCATAGCTTCCACTCAAAAGTTTTAATCTACCATTCACCCCCTCTGGTATCTTTTCACGTGCTCGTCAATCATACAATTGTTATCAGAGCCACGATGTTTTAATCTCTTTGATTTGCACGAGTTTTTACTGATCATCATAGAGAAATACTCCGCAAAATCTTGTGTGTTCAATGGCATTGATTTTCAGGTTTGGAAGGCTCGCATGGAGGCTTACATACAGGCGCAAGGTTTCACCATATGGAAAAAGGTCTTCAAGCTCTTCATCATGCTATCAAATGATGATGTTACATCTGCAAACATGAGAGACGTAGACAACAACAACAGGGCGCACAACTATTGATGACTGTTCTATACCAATTTCACCCGTCAATATAACTCAATAATGTGCAAGAAATACCATTTCTTGCACACACCATCTTTCTATTTAACCTATTTCCACTTGTCTTTGGAAGAATAGTGCATGCAGACAACTTATGTGGGAAATGAGGTAAAAGAGGGGGAGCAATCCTACAAAATATCATCCCAGCCAATCAAGCATTGACATGTGGCATCACATGGATCAAATGGATTACAAATAAAAGTATTTGAGGCCATCCAACGGTGTATCAACAATATTAATCAATGGGACCCACATGTAAGTTACTTGGAGAAAGCACAACCTCTACGGTGCAATGACCAGGTCGTCTGAACCACCAGCTCAACCGACTTGTTCCAAGCGCCAAACTCGGTCAACTTCTATGTGTCAACTCTCTCGTGTGCCCTGATCACGATGAAGACTGATTCACTCACTTTTGGTGGTGGTAACTGACCCTTCTACAGCTATAAATCGGACCCCCAACCCTCACTTCATACACATACCAATTGAGTATTCATTCTATTATATCCGCTATTCTCCATAGGTTTAGAGGAGTTTAGGCTGTAGAGAGGAGAGCATCTAGTCCATACTCCAAGTTAGGAAGGAGTAGAAGGAGTATCTCTCTTCCCAATTCCAAATCGGGAAATGTATGCTTCATATATTCCTCTTTGTATTTGTGACTTTGTTCTTAATAAAGATGTTATCTTTAGTCTTCTTTTATTCATATACATGGATGAAGCATTTCCTGTTTGATTGTGGATTCCATGTATGTGGTAGGAGTAGTCTTTATGATTATGCCATAACAATCTTATTCTATTATAATGAACACTACAAACCCCTACTATATTCTAATTAGTTATGACATGACCATGGTAATATGAATAACGTATGCTATGTTTCAACATTGGTTCAATGATATTGATGTTAGTCAATGCCTTAGGATGGCTTGTGCCTAGGCTACTAAGGTATTTACTTAATATGATAGCATGGTGCTGGTAGAGATAAGTAGTGATGAATGTCTCGTAGACCCACGGATTGAAGAGTTTAGGCAGTAGGTGGTGACAACCCTAGTTGTCCTTGTAATCCTCTACGTTCGGCTATGCCACATGCTTTTTGCGGGAATTGTCCTAGTGGTGTTTTCCCATATGCAAGCGGTGCATGGACGTGGATGCATTGTTCCAAGACGTGGTGAAGGGATATGAACGTGAAGATGTGGTCGGAAAGGTCCAATCGGCTGGTTTATGCCTCAAACTGCGGGTGGTGGTTATGGTTCGTTTATAGAAGGTTTAGAGTTTGTTTTGCTTAGGTTTTGTGGTGAGTACAAAGTTGAGTTGTTTTAGGAATGTTTGGTATGTTCCTAAGGTATTTGGAAGTCATAAGATCGCTTGTATCATTGTATGGAAGAGTCTTGAGCAGTTATGGAAAGTTTCAGTTGAAACTGAGTAGGATTAGAGTCCTAGTTTGGATTGGGTTGGCCTTAGAGCTGGTTATATAGGCAAGGGAGGCCAAAGCTCGTACTGAGATAACTTTGTGCTGTTCCTCTTGTTTTCTATTGAATAAAGATCATAGTTTTAGAGGAGCTTTTGTGTCTTCTTTGTCCGACTTGTTTTTTTCAAGTCATTCCCATCGAGTTTCTGCACTGCCCGACGTTTCTTCGTTGTTTTGATCGTAACTCCCGTTTTACTACTCCAATTTACAT
The DNA here is from genome assembly GCA_036927565.1 of Tuctoria greenei. Taxonomy (NCBI): domain Eukaryota; kingdom Viridiplantae; phylum Streptophyta; class Magnoliopsida; order Poales; family Poaceae; genus Tuctoria; species Tuctoria greenei. The sequence goes on from JAYESD010000006.1 coordinate 127,425,070, forward strand.
GATTCTTCTTTAGTTGTCTTCACAACTCAATTATCTATTATCTGTCAGATTTCATGGTCATTATATTTGTGGTTTTTGGGTTACACGAGTTTTTTTGCAGCATAACACATCTGTTTGCTCTCTGTTAGAACAGATTGACTTTCACTCAGGGTTTTGGTCATAACTTGAGTTTTACTCGATGTTTTCTCGTGATTCTTGTTGCATTGGTTCCATGACTTTATTATATACAATCTTCGCTTGATTTCTCATGGTTTGACATGTTGAATACAGATTAAACACACAGTTTCTTAACAGATGGATTTTCTGCCAAGGGGTTTTCATAGCTTCCACTCAAATGTTTTTATTCTACCATTCACCCCCCTCTGGTAGATTTTCATGTGCTCTTCGATCCTACAACTTCAAGGTAGGTTACTTTAAGTTTAATTTGTTAGAATTCAAATTCACATAGCGTCCTTGATTGTATTTATTCCACTTTTGACCTCCTTGTTGGTGGTGGTCTTTGGAGTTGTTTGGAAATAAAAGATCTTCATGAGTCTTAGGGAAATAAATCACCCAAGTGTCCCATGTTGACATGGATTTTCACAAATCATGTGAATATACATGACTTGTATCATCCAAACACTTCTCCATTGTTTGAACTTCTTGATCTTTTAATAGAAGGTCCAGTTCCATGGCTAGCATGTCCACCTTGTCAATGGTGTGCGTGTCATGCAAATGGAAATAAAGCATTAATTTTTCAACCCCTTAAATTTTTACCATCTTCTCAATAAAATCTTAATCCTTTCTCATCATGAATGAGAAGAGGTCATCTCCAACTTCAGTACGAATTTGATCACGGGACGATCAAGTCGACCCATTGCAGGAGTTTTGGATGATGAACCAAATATACACCCCCATAGTGAAATCAAACCAAGATATAATATTGAAGCCTCCCCAAGCTTTTGGTGATAGATGCCTTTGGCTCCTACTGCAAGCTAGAGAATCTCCCATTGTGGGCAATGGTGTTGCCCAACGGGAAGAATTTGTTGAGGAGTGCCTTAAGTTGCTTTTGCAAGTTAGCACTTGTGTCCTCGTTGGATTTCCCATGAAATGGGCTACCCAAACACTATCCTGTATTCACACAACAGAGAAAACAAAGCAACAGTAATCCTGTCTAATAAGTACTAGTACCTATATTTCTTAACACCACAGACCATCTTCGATGAGGGATGAGATCCGCAAGTGCACAGAAAATACCATTGTATCATGTCACCCAAGAGTATTCCCATGGGTATCGTATTTATCCCAAAAGAAGGCGGTGAAGTAAAGGAAACACTATTCTCATGATCAGGGTATAGGGTACTAAGTATTTATCAGAACAGGGGTAAGATGATAATAGAGGTAGTGTGAAACACACCTAATCAATCTACTCTAAGGGTAGATTGTCCTAGTGAGGGTTAAGCTACGAGAAGGGTTGCCCCTACTGTGCTCTAACTACTCATATACATAGCCTATTAGTGTACTCATGAGTATGCTAATGATGAATACTAGGTCCTAGTGGTCCAACATATGGGGCACAGGTTTACCCCTGACAACAGAAGGACGATTCACACCTCGAGCATGTGGAGTAGATTAACGTCGGGGATTTTGAAGGACATACAGAGCTATCACCAACTGCCGCCTAACCCTATAACCCGTGGGTCTATGAGACATCTAACGCTAATTAACTATCTAAGCACCACACTTAAAAGTTAAGTAAATAACTTTAGAGCCCGGGTACAATTACCATCATAAGGTAATGACATCTACACCATTGCACGTACATGGACACCACAACCAAAGAAGAAACGCTTTGCCCAAGTATATGAATAAAGAGAGACTAATAATAATATTATTATAATGTATAAAGTCAAATAGGGAAAGAAAGATACATGAGCCATACCTTTTCCAATTTGGACTTGGGACTAGAGGCTCCAACCTACAGCATAACCTCCACTATGGACCTATAAGAACTAGTGTATACAAGAAAGAATGCTTGAGTGGTGTGTGCTATGAAGTGAGGCCTCCCCCCTACTTATACATGGAGTAGAGGCGGTTCCTGCTACCAATAGTGCGTGACTCAGTCACAATCATCATCAGTTCACTGCAGGAGGTCGACACTAGGTTATTTCTAAAAGCCATGCGTGTAAGAAATGTCTACTCCTTCATATAATTGAGATATATTGATGGTCAAAATTGGTACTTAACGGTCGTCAACACGGGGGGAGTGTATCTCCTCCTGGGCATCTGCGTAGCGATTTCCCAGCTCCACAAGCATCCTCTGAGATTTGTCCATAGTGAGAGAATTGGAATGAGGTCCTTCTCGCGGTCCAATGATCTCCCTTGTTCCACTCTTCCGACGTGGGTGCAGTGCAAAGCCAGTGTTTCCAAGCTACTCGTTGTAGGAGTAACATAGCCTGGTGAGTGCATCCCAAGCAGCATCGTCAATGGCTTGCTTCGTGGTGGATCTCCATGTGGACGCAAAGTGTTGAGTGACAACAACGTCCTTAGAAAGGATGGTGACTTGAGGCTTTCATTCTTCACGTCCATGGTGGGGAATCCTTTCAACATAATACTCAGGTTGTAATTTGCAACATTTGACAAACTCCTTCAATTCACCAGCTGCATATCGTCCTTCTGTTCCATTAGACCGGAATTCTTGGGAAAAATGGAAAACCGGATCGTTATCCCCATTTTCAGCTTCAACATGTGGTCGTTCATCTTCTTGGCCATCTCCCTGCGGCTCATCCTCATAAGGCTCCTCTTCTTGGTTATCCTCCTGCGGTTCATCCTCCTCATAAGGTTCTACCTCCTCCGGATCCTCCTCCGTTGTGTTCGAGTGTTCAGCTTCTTTCGCAGGGGAGTTCACATTCTCCTCATCTTGGATTGGGTCATTCAGATCCTCGTTGGACCTAAGCTTGCATCCAAAAGGCGGCAGACGAGTCCTCTTATGTGCTATCATTCTAGTGGTAGGCATCATCGAGAAAACACGATAACAGTAGAGAAGGCAGTAATATAAAACTGAATTTGCAGCAGCCATAAAAAAGAAAAGAGGGTGTGCGGCAGCCCAAAAAGAAAGAAAAAAGTGAAAACGCAGCAGCAGCAGCAGCAGCAGTAAAACCACATATTTTTCACAAATCTGATTAGTAGAAATATAATAAGTGCAGCAGTAGGAAAATTTGAAAATAGCCTTTTAGAGAATAAGTCCTAAGTGGTTGTGGTGTCCATTCTACCTAAGCTTGCGCCCTACGGTCGATACGGCTCTGATACTAATTTATGACACTTGGTTCATTCTCGAAACTGGGTTTCACAAAAATCGGTCGGGAACTCAAGCTCATTGATGGAACAGGGAAAATGGTAATTCTCTGTTCTTGCCGTGAGCAGAGAGCAGAGACGAGCACTTGCTATGTTGTGAGGATTAGATGAAGGAGCACTCGGTTGGATGAGAGTGTATTCAAGGCAAGGTTCCACCAAGCTGCCTGCTAGCCAGCTTGATGGGCTGGCGTCACACAGCAGCGGCAAAAGATTGGTGCAGGACAACAACACAGGAGGTTCAGCTCAACTGTGCCACTGACCAGTGGGTCCCACTGCTATTCACTCTCATCTACTCTCTTGTTCTTTAATTATCCACCCAATTCTTGTCCAAAAATCCTAAATTTTTTCAGGGAGCTTAATTCAAACATGTAGAATTCAATTCTGAAATCCAATTCCACATTTGACAAGTTTCAATCAAAGTCAAATTTGAATTTGAATTCAAATGCAAGTCAATGTCCCCATTGAATTAAATAGCAAATGACATTCAGACACTATAAAACATGGCATGGAGGCTATTTGAGATATGGGAAATCCATTCGTAAACTCAATTTTCCATTTTAACTTAGTTCGGGTGGGAGATTTATTTTGAAATTTGAATCCCACATTTAGGGTTTGAATTAATTTCATTTTCCTTTTGCTCTATTGATTTCCCTCCTCATCCTTATTTTGATTTCTCATAACTGAATTGCAAACTTGGAATATTGGGCTTTTACATCCCTCTCCCCATAAAAGAATCTCGTCTTGAGATTACAAATAAAGAGACAAAGGTAGAAAGGTTACCAAATGTATGATGATAGTAAATCCGGATAGTTCGAGTGGAGATAATCCTCGTTTTTGCATGTTGCTTCCTCAGCGTATTGTTGCTCCACAAGACATTGTAAAACTACAAAGTCCAGTTTCTTTTGGTGTGAGTATTTTCATCAATAATCCGGATCAGATGTTTGGTATATGTGAGATCCGGTCGCAGTGCTTTGAGATCTTCAGGGCGGATTTCAGCTGTGGGTTTGAGGCATTTCCACAGCTGTGGTATGTGCAAATACCATGAAAGCCATATAGTGATGCCGGTAACTCTAGCTGATATGCCACGGGTCCACATTTTTCAATGATAGCAAACGAACCGATAAATCGGGGAGCAAGCTTTCCCTTTACTCCAAAATGATGGATCCCTTTCATCGGAGAAACACAAAGATAAACGTAGTCTCTGATGTTGAAGTGAAGAGGGAAACATCTTTTATCCGCATAGCTTTTCTGATTTGATTGAGCAGCCTTAAGGTTGGTTTGAATCACTTGCACTCATTCTTCGGCTTCATTGACAAGATCAATTCTATATATTACTCTTTCACCGGATTCACACCGGTTTAGTGGTGTGCAACATTTTGACCGTAGAGCTTCATACGGAACCATCTTGATGCTAGCTTAGTAACCATTATTATATCACAACTCTACCAACGGCAAATGATCTCCCAATTTTTACCATGGTGAATGGCATGAGCACGTAGCATGTCTTCGAGCACTTGATTCACCCCGTTTAGTTTGGCCATCCATTTGCGGGTGATCCGCGGTGCTTCGAATCAGATTTGTCCCCAATGATGCATGTAGCTGGTTCCGAAATTGAGCAACGAACAACGCACCACGATATGAGATAATTGTGCGGGAACACCAGCAAGCACATGATCCTTGCAATATAAAACTCCACATTCTTCTGAGCATCATAATTAGTATTCATAGGAATGAAGTGAGCTCATTTGGTTCGATCGACTATCACCCAAATCGAAACATGCTTGTGGAAGGTGAGAGGTAGTCAATTATGAAATCCATACTAATATCCCCCCATTTCCATGCTAGAATGTTTAACGGTTGCAGCTGTGCGGCTTTCCTCATATGGTCGGCTTTCAGCCAGCCAACACGTATCAAACTCGGATATGTAATTCACAATTTCTCGTTTCATCCGTGTCCACCAAAATATTGTTTTTAGATCTTGATACATATTGTTGCTGTCCGGATGAATAGAATACTTGGATAAGTGAGCTTCGTCTATGATTTTCTTCCGAAGTTTCATATCACGAGGTACAACTATTTGGTAATTGAACCATAGAATATTGTGGTCATCTCTTGGGAAGCATTTTATTTCTCCATTCTTCATTCTTCTACAAATGTATGACATATGTCTTTCCTTTGAGCTTCAATAATCTCCACTCGTATCGTAGGAATGAGAGCAAGATTACATAACGCTCCATATGGAACCAAGTACAAACTCGGTTCACCCTCTTCCATCGGAGTGATGGAAATATTGTTGATATGTGACTTGCAACTCAGTGCATCAACAACCACATCTGCCATACCGGGATGGTAGAGAATTTCAATCCCATAATCCTTGGTCATCTCTAACGATTTTCATTGCCGCATATTCAACCCATTATGTGTGAATATGGACTTCAGACTCTTGTGATCGGTGTAGAGATGTACATTGTCTAGTAAATAAAGTCTCCACATCTTCAAAGCAGGTACCAGAGTAGCAAGCTCAAGGTGATGAGTTGGATAATGTTGCTCATGATTTCGGAGTTGCCATGATCCATAAGAGGTCACGCGCCCTTTACGTATTAACAAGCAGCCAAGACCAATGCCAAATGCATCATAATAAACGTCGAAATATTTGGTCGTATCCAGCTGAGCTAGAACTTTGGTTGCGGTGACATGTTTCACCAATGTCTGAAACGCTTCCTCATATGTTTTGCTCCAAATATATTTAGGTTCATTTTTCAGCTGCTCCATTTTAGGTTTAGCGATTTTTAAAAACCTCGGAATGAACCTTCGATAATATCTGGCTACACTGAGAATATTGCAAACTTTGTTAACGGACTTTGGACACTTCGATTTAAGCACTTGTACAATCTTGCTTGGATCAACAGTGATGCCCTCTGCCGAAATAAGATGCCCCAAAAATGGCACTTGGTTGATCCAAAACTCACACTTGCTGAATTTCGCATAGAGCTTGTGATATTGCAATTGTCGAAGCATGATATGCAAGTGTTTGGTGTGTTCTTCCTATGATTTAGAATAAACCAGAATGTTGTCGACGAAGACCACGACAAACTTGTCCAACTCTAGCATGAACATAGAATTCATGAGGTACATTAAGTGAGTCTGCGTGTTGGTAAGAGCAAATGATATGATGAGATCTTAATAAAGCTCGTATCTCGTCGAGAATACCGTCTTTGGAATCTCCTCCCGTCGAATCTTAATCTGATGATATCCAAACTGAAGATCCATCTTCGAGAATACCTTAGCACCCACTAGTTGATTGAATAGAATATTAATGCATGGTAGTGCATGGATACTTGTTCTTGATCATTAAGTCATTGAGCGGACGATAATCCACACATAGAAGTAATGTCTTGTCCTTCTTCTTCACAAATAACATGGAGCAACCCCAAGGTGATGAGCTTGGGCGTATTAGACCTTTGTCTAACAGGACTTTGAAATGCTCCTTCAATTCTGCTAACAAGTTTCATTTTGAAATCTATGTCCGTGTCCGGTGGCATACCCAGTAAGTCATGAGAAAACATGTTTAGATACTCACGGACCATAGGAATGTCCTCAAGCTTTGTGGCTTCTGTATTGTAGGTAGTTGAAATTTCTTGAATAAGGCGATCAAGGATGAGAGTGTGTGGACTATGTAATATAGAGTTCAGATGAATGATGCGAGGAACGATGTATAGAATAGTGCCATGGTGATGTAGCCACAACATTCCCAATATGACATCAAGCTTTTGACTCTCTAGTATAATGAGGGAAGTCGGATTGATATTCCCACCCATCCTAAGTTGTGTTTTATGGACCATCGTATCAGATGCTATTTTCCCACCCGACGAGCAAATCAAATATGAACTTTTTGTAGGAATCATGGGTAATTGATACTTAACAAAATATGGTTGACTAATGAAATTGTAGGTAGCACCAGAGTCAAATAATATGACTACAGTATGATTGATTAGAGAAAACGTATCTGCGAGTACGGGTTCACATTCTGGCATGTCTTTAATAGCAATGTGGCGGATGTTGTCAGATTTCGGTGCAGGTTTCTTAGGCTGATTGCGGGGCTGAATTCCACCCCAATACGATGTTTGTCTGCTGCACTGTTGCTTCTGTAGGCAATCCCTTGCAAAATGTCTGACACAGCCACACGTGTAACACATGTATTGTGTCAGGTTCCCGCCAGTCGGACGACGATATCCCAGTGCACGTTGTGGAGGTGGAAATGCACATGGGACCATCCTTTGCTGCTGCTGTTTCTGTTGTGAAAATGGTGGCCGAAAGTTGGGCACGTTAAATGAACGACTACGGAACCGCGGTGGTCGCGTCGGTGGCTGCCACCTTTGATCGGATGATGCGCGATACACCAAATGGTACTTCTGGGGAGCGCCACATGTGCTGCTCTATGAAGTGCTACATTCCCTCTTATCAGAAACGTGTAAAAGCCCTCTTTTCGGAAGAACAAAAACGCAAAAATGCGAACTTAAAAATTTTGAAAATGGACTTGGAAATCCAAACTCACATGAACCATATGAGTTAACCAATGTTCACTAAAAATGGGGACTTGTTAAAATTTTACATATAGAACATGGTTTCTAATGTATATTGGAACTTAAGGTGTAAAATATTTAATTTCCATGTATTCACATTTTCAATGAAAAATTAAAGGAGAAAAGAAAACAAAATAGAGAGAAAGAAAAAGGAATTATTCCAACCATAAATGGGACATTCAAAAAAATTAAATCTATGGCTGTAAATTTTTCCATGGCCTTCTAATATTCCAAATAGACTCTCGGTAAAGTTTCAAAATTTTTGAAGCATGTTTTCCATTTATTGGACACGTACTGAGAGTTTAATCAATGTCGACTTCAAATTTAAACATTGTACTTAACCTTGTCCAAATCAACTCCAAATTTTCCCGAGGTCCCTTATGGTTCAAAAAGGTTAACTTCAAAGTTTCAGGATTTTTGAACCTGATCTACCATTTATTTCATTGAATCAAGTATCACCGCTTGAATGCAAATTCAAACCTGAGTTCAAAATTCAACTTGCTCAGTTCTGAAATCTGATTGCACCATAAAATTCTTCACGTTTTATTTAGTCATTGGGCCAAAGTTAAATATTTTTGAAGCATGTTCGCTAGCCCTATTTGAAATTGGAAAAGAGAAGGGAGGAGAGAGTGGGTCCCACATGTCATGTTTATCCTCATGGCCACAAAACCGACTTCGCTTCTTCCTCCTCCCGGCCGCTTGCAGCGCCGCCCCACGATGGCCGCCGGATCGCCCCACCCCTGCACAGTCCGCCGGCGTTGCCCGACCCTCCAGCGCACGGCGCCTGCTCACCGGTCGCGCCCCGCCTGCATTGCCGTCCCCCTGCGCCGCCGACGCTGCAACGCGCCTCGCCTAGCAGCTTCCCAGCTGCCCTGGCCGCCGCAGCATGGCACCCACGCCGGCCGCGCGCTCGTGTCGTGCCTCACTCCGCGCCCCTCTGCGTCGCAGCTTCCGCCGGCTCTCTGCTCAAGGTTGAGCACCTCGCCGGCTCCGCCATTGCCCACCTTGTCGTCCCTACTTGCGCTCGCCGCCCTTGGTACGTCGTCGCGATGTTCCGCGCCATGGCTATGTCCTGGAAGCAAGGCGGATGATTGGTGTGATGTATGAAATGCTGGAACGTGCCTTTGAAACAATGGTATCGACAACTGGTCCAAGGTTAGCTCTGATTTGTGCAAAGATTAGTAGAACAGTGCTGCAACCAAGGTGTTCGATGAAATGGTTACAAGGCGAAACTAAGTGTGTTGCTGTTCAATGCTGGTCTATGGATGCAGGTCTATTGTGGGGTGGCAAATCGACAAGCTTATGTGCCAAGATACCCTTTGAATGTTGATGAAGCGATGGAACTCATGTACAACCCCAAGTTATTCGGTGAAATGCCTACAAGGTGAGCCTTGCCCTGAAAAGCCTTGCTTAACGCCCCGAAGTCCGTTTGTGGTGACCTCTAAGGGTAATCATGTGTCCTCAAGTCGTAAGTCCATGTTCCGCATTGATATCATTCCTATAGGAATCCCCAAGTTGACCTCCTTTGTCGTTTGTATCACGTTGTCTTGTCCGTGCGTGCTCGTGATGCTCCACCATGAGCCGCGTCGACGTCATTGACCATATGACGTCGTTGTGACGTTCTGAGCCATCATCGTGCCCTGGCATCAAAATGAAGGATGCCTGTGATGAGTGTGGTGCTGGAACACAAGCACGACTCGTCAGACAATGGTTGTCAAGCCAAATTAGGTTTTAGTCGATGTGAGGGTGATCGAGTCCTAGGTATATCCAAGGTGCTCGATAAAGGCCTTCTAGGTCAAACCAAGGATGTTGGTGATCACCGCTGAATTGTGGTTGAGTAATGCGAGAACATTGCGACCGACAAGGAAAACTAGACCAAGGTGAACCTTGGATAAGCACTACAACAATCTCGATAATAGACGAGGGCCGAAAACCGTCGTCAATAAGCTAAAACCGTCGTCTATAAAGAATAGACGACGGTTTTTCCTTATAGACGACGGTTTTCGGCCGTCAACGTTTATTAGTCAACTATAAGCTTATAGACGACGGTTACCGTCGTCTATAAAATAATTGACGACGGTGCTCATTGGCCGTCGTCAATAACCACAGACGGCCACGTGGCACCGGGTGGAGGTTATAGACGACGGTGGGTGGAAACCATCGTCTATTGTTGAACCAATAGACGACGGTGCTGCGGGAACCGTCGTCTATTGATGAACTTGTAGACGACGGCCATACAGAAACCGTCGTCTATAAGTGACCTAATAGACGACGGCCATACAGAAACCGTCGTCTATTAGATTTTTAATTTTTTTTAAAAAATTAAAAATAGTACACTGGCTCGATGGCCAGATCACACAGGCAGCAGGATACAAATATACAGATCAGCAAGACAGAAATACACACAAAAGCACATAAACTCTACACATAAACTCTTCACGAGTCCGGGATCCACAATCATCAAAGTTTACATAAGCATACACAAGAAACACTCTCGAAACCTCGTAGCCGCCGACCGAGCTTTGCCTTCTTTCCTTGCAAAATAACATTCAAAGAAAAACATCTTATATCAGGGCGAGCTAATGGAGGCAAAGAGAGTAATAGAGTCAAAGTTCAAGGATCTTGCAAACATAAATAAGATGTGTGACCAAGTAAAAGACTACCTAACAAATGCATATATCTAACATCCCAAAATGTAAAGAAGATAAGTAAAAGACTATCAAGTCTAGCAAACTCAAGAACAAAGTTGAATTCTATGGCATCATTCGACTCATGTATTGAAGCACAAAAATCTCAAGCTACATCTACACTCAAGAAAAGGCGAAGAACCACTACTTACCATCATTTCAGGAGCCGCCGCCGCTACCCCGTCCGCTGCCATTGGAGTTCAGAAAGTCGTCCTCCCGCCCTTGTCCAAAAGCAGGAGTTTGGGGCGATGGAGTTTGAGCCTGCGTCCTCGATCCCTGTCAAGTGCAAGTTGAGTACAAAAATGCATATTTTACTAAATTTGAACAAACTTAACTAACTTAAGGACTTTTTGTACCTCTGCTCCCGTCGTCGGCATAGGTGGCATCTCCATCGGTGGCGGCGCCCACTGCGGAAAGGCAGCAGGCTGTCCTGCTGCTATAGCCTGCAAATACAAAGGAAATCATTATACAAGTCATTTACATATTAAAAATGTTATGTACAATTATAAAAACATACCTGCATGGCAGCTTGCCACTGTAGCATGAACGAGGTTTGATACTCGTCTCTAGCCCGAAGCGCCGCAGCTTGCATCTCGTCTCTAGTCCGAAGCGCCTCGTCCCTACTCCTGAGTGCTTCTTGCGTCCTCTGGAGCTCCTCATGAATGCTCTGAAGCTCCAGATCTCGACTTGTGTGGCTGCTGCTGGAGCCGGCATACTGCGATGAAGAGGCTCTCGAGCAAGCTCGCGCCTGCCTTGAGTCAACCGCTCCATCGAGGACGCCTAACCTGCACGACGGAGTAAGATTATCAATATCTTATATCTCAAACTTCATGATAGTAAACTGAAAACAACAAAACTTATCGTCCGTGAGGTTTACCGCCACCGCTTCCATAAACGGCTTCGAGGACGACAGGAGCGCCCAACCAATCATAACCCTCGCCTCGAAGCTTTTGCACCTCCTCTCGGTACTTTGCCTGCAAATAGAGGAACATAATCTCAATATCATTAATAATTAAAGACAATTCAATTAACATTACAAAATAACTTACCACATGCTGAGTCGACTTCTGGGAAGACAGCTGGTCAGGCTGCGACGGGTCACTTCCCAAATGACCCCTCACCCACACCTCCATAGGTGCTGGCTCCCGACCGGTCTCACGCTCCTATCGTTACATGTTAGAACAATGATGTATTATAAAATCACTTAAATAGAATTTGAATCACACTTACCATCCGTTTAGCAAGACGTACGAAGTCGTCCACACCCAAATGGTGTTTCCCGTCCGTCCCTCTACACTCGCGACGGGTTTTAGAGACGTCCTGGAAGCCCTGGCTCGCCCAACGGGCACACAGAGCACGGTACGCGTCCGGACGAGTGTCCAGCCACGCTACGCTGACCTGAATGAAAACATTGATCACAATCGGATAATAAAGCAAAGTAAAAATAAATACAGTACCTCTAAGTATTGCGCCTCAGTGAGGTACTTGTCCGCCACGTCCCTGAACTGCCCCAGCTCACCCTCGTCCGGATGCAGCTTGAAGTACGACTTCGTAGCTTGAATCCGAGCAGTCGAGAGTGACTGTGTCACGCACTTCCTTGAGACGTTATGGAAGACGAGACATGCCTGATCCAACTGTGACGCCTCGTCCTCCAAACGGTAGCGTGCCTGAAGAAGAAACATACAAGTAAATGTATATAACCCATAAAAGATTGATTATTACTATACAAATATTCTTAATACTTACCATGAAGTCGTGCCAGACAGCCTCCTGGTGGTTGCCGTAGGCAACGTCCTGGGCCGTAGCATAATCGTCCCAAGAAGTAGCGGCAGCTCCGTTCACTACACCAGGGTAGTGCAAACGGACAAGACGACCAAGGACACCGTTTAGCTGCTGGTGGTGTCCCTGACCCGTGAAGGAACAGTCATACCAAGACCTGGTACATGATTCTCAATTAATACATATAGTTAAGTCTAATAATATCTATATTGACTCGTTACAAATTTACTTACCTATCACCAACCGGACGAATAACAATCCGATCATCTGGATTTGCAGGAGCCGGAGGAGGAGCCACGTAGTGCGTCTTCCTACGTCGCGGCTGTGGAACCTCCGAACCCGCCTCCGCAGCAGGCTCAAAAGGAGCCTCTGAAGTAGGCTCCAAAGGAGCCTCAGAAGTAGGCTCCAAAGGTGCCTCCAAGGAACCCGTAGCCTCAGAGTCCTCAAACGTAGAGTCATCCTAACAGTTTTAAAGATTTGTATTATTAATAAAGAATTACTTGTATAATTTTTGTAATTAGATATCATTTACCTGCGGCGAACACTGTGACGGCTCTGGTAAAGCGGACCTCAACTGAGTCCGTCTACTCCCGCTAGACTGACTGCCCGAGAAGACAGAGTCTCTGTCCGCCCTCGGGGGCAGTAAGCCTCGTGCCCGTGACTCCCGTCGTCTGCTGCTCGACGACATCCTATTGAAAGTACAATTTGCTAATGAACTTCAAGAAAAAATATAGAAAAGAAAAGAAGAGATGATTGATACGTTACTTGTACTCAATTTTCAAAATTCATCAGTGTCACGATCATGTACTCTACTCCTTAAACCGGACCATCGATCCTGTGTCGTTGTTGTTGTTTGACGTTTTCGTTTTCGCATCTCACGAGTCTCTACATCTTCTGCATCTCCAACTAAGTCATCGAGTCCTAAACCAGGCTCGACGACAAAAGAGTCCGGCAACTCTTCTTCTTGGTAAACAACATCAACCTCATCAACGTACCCAGAATTATCTGGTGTATATAACCGCTCACGAGGATTCACTTTGTGTACAACCCACCAAGCTTTAAGCTTTTCACATGGATAATGTAGATAATACACTTGCTCGACTTGGTGTGCTAGTACGAATGTGTCGAACCCTCGAAGTCGTTCCTTGTGTTTGACTTGTACCATGCCAAATTGATTTTCTCGAATTCCATTGTTATGATCGAACCAATCACAGTCAAAGAAGACTACTTTAAGGACTTTATTCCTGGCAAAACTGAATTCAAGGATTTTTTTAATAATCCCATAATAATTGGTTTCACGTCCTTTGGCATCAACGGCCCTAGTCACAACTCCAGTATTAGAAGTTGCCCTTAGAGGACGAAGAGCTTCAAATTCAGCTGATCGGAATCGGAACCCATTGACATCGTATCGACCAAAGCTTTTAACTTTGATTGATCCGTATGACAGTTGGCACAAATCTTCATGGACATCAGCTTGTTTTGTGCACTGTCCAACATATGAAGTTTATTTTCAGTTACAACATATCACATAATTACTAAGATAAACAAGATAAGAGAACATTACATGATTTCGGAACCAAGTTTGGAAGTTAGGCCCTCCATTTACTCCATAATGACGCATAGATTGTACTTGCTTGCTTGTAGGTTGCTGCCTAGATTTCCAATTTTGTTGATCAAACTCACTAAATAAGAAAAAAATATGATGATTAGCACATATGTGTACACGTTAATTAGTATAGACATCGAACAAACACTTACTGAAAATATTTGTCCATCCCGTCTATGTTAGCGTACATGTAGAGCAAAGCAGCTGTCTTTTGATCTGTTGAAGCATCGTAGCTCGTGCTTGAACCAACAGTGGTGCCTCTTGTTTGAAAAATGTTAAGGTCGCTACAAGGAGATTGTTCATCCATATTGTACCGCAACGTGGAAGCACTAATGTTGTTATGTTCTGCGAAATAGACACTTGAAAAGTATCCTACTTCTTGAAGTGTAAATGCTTCAGCGATACAACCTTCAACCCTTGCCCTATTGCGAACCATTGGTTTCAGACATCTAAGTGCTCTTTCAATATGGTACATCCATCGATACTGAACAGGACCACCAACTTTAGCTTCATACGGAAGATGGATTAGAAGGTGTTGCATTGGGTTGAAGAAACCTGGAGGGAAAACTTTTTCCATCTTACATAAAAGCACTGGTATCTCTCTTTCCAACTTCTCCATCATCTCCTTTGAGATTTCTTTAGCATAAAGTTGTCTATAAAAATAGCTGAGTTCGGCTAATACCTTCCAAACTGCATCATCAAGGTACCCACGAAACATAACCGGCAGAAGTCTTTCCATGATTATGTGATAATCATGACTCTTCAACCCGGTAAGATTTCCAGTCTTAACATTCACGGCTCTTCTCAAACTAGCAGCATAACCATCTGGGAATTTCAACTTTTTCAACCACCTGAAGACTTCTTTCTTTTCTTTTGGTCGAAGACAGAACGAAGCACGTGGTTTGCCACCAGCTTCGGAGAGCTCAAGAGTTGGACGGTTACAAATCTCTGCCAAATCCTTTCGAGCTTTTATATTGTCTTTTGTTTTACCCGTCATATCTAAACAAGTTCTTATGATGCATTCGCCCATGTTACGTTCTTGGTGCATGACATCAATGTTATGCATTAGAATTAAGGACTTCACATACGGTAGCTCCCATAGTGCACATATGTGAGTCCAATTATGCTCTTCTCCGTAACCAACAAAGTATCCAGGACGAGCTTCATCTTGCACTAGCTTGTTCAACCCTTCCGCAATCTCCGAACCGTTGAGACGGCGCGGTGGTCCCTTTTTTACAACGGTATCCTTCCTGAAGGCATTTTTTTGTTGCCTGAACACGTGATTTGGCGGTAACCATCATCTATGACTATCAAAGTAGCATATTTTGCCACCATGACTTAGACGAAAACATTCCGTGTCCGAAGCACATATCGGACATGTCAAGCGACCATGAGTGCTCCAACCAGAAAACATGCCGTAAGCGGGGAAATCATGAACAGACCATAAGTAAGCGGCTCGAAGGTTGAATTTCTGTTTTTTGTAAGAGTCGTACGCTTCGATACCTGTCCATAACATTTTCAACTCCTCAATTAACGGCTGCAACATCACGTTCAGTCGTGAACCAGGATGATCCGGTCCTGGTACAATAAGGCTGAGGAACATGAACTCATACTTCATACAAAGAGATGGTGGCAAGTTGTACGGAATAACGAACACAGGCCAACAAGAGTACGGTGTGGCGTTTGTACTGAACGGTGAGAAGCCATCTGTCGCCAACCCGATGCGAATATTTCTCGCATCCTTGGCGAAATCTGGATCGAAGCGGTCAAGCGCCTTCCATGCCTCACCGTCAGACGGGTGCACCATCATTGCATTGTTCTCACGTACACCTTCTTTGTGCCACCTCATGTGTCTAGCTGTTTTCTTGGAGAGAAACAAACGCTTCAGTCTGGGTGTGACTGGCAAGTAGCGAAGCTGCTTCTGTGCGACTTCAGTCATTACTTTTGCACCGTCCTCATTAACAACTTCAACAAATCTCGCTTTATCACATTTTAAGCACTTGTTCTCGTTGGCATGCTCCTTCCAGAAAAGCATGCAGTTGTCGGGACACATATCAATCTTCTCATATTTCATTCCAAGACCAGAAATCAATTTCTTAGACTGATACATATCTTTAGGCAGTTTATGGGGATGTGGAAAGGCATCGCTGATCAAGTTGATGAGTTCGTTGTAGCAGTTGTTAGAAAAGAAATACTTAGATTTAATTGCCATAAATATAGTCATGAAAGTGAGGACTGTCATTGCTGTGTTTGCATGCAACGGCTCTTCTGAAGCTTTGAGAAGCGTGAAAAATGCTTCAGCCTCTGTTGTAGGAGGATCCTCTGTCAATTCAGGATTTATGGCCTCAAGCATCTCATCCATCCTATCGACCCCTGTGTTGTCATCCACATCTCGATCTTCTACGACTTGTGAAGGTGTCTCACCGTGAAAAGTCCACACCTCATAACGTTGCATGAAACCATTTCGACACAAGTGAAACGTCAATGTCACTTTGTCAAAACACTTCGCATTCTGACATTTCATACATGGGCACCGCACCTTACTGTTGTTTGACAACGAGAAAGCTCGTTCTATGAAACCATTTGTCTTGGTGAACCAATCTTCTGAGTGTCTACCATCCTTTTTCCAACCAGTATACATCCAACTGCGGTCTTCAGCCATTTTTCAGAGTACACCTTTTGAAACAGATAAATACTTATGAGTTTCATTGTTACGTTATGTCACGGCCCTACAACCTAGGCAGATAGATCCTAAACCCACCCAAGAGTGACCGAGCGGAGCGTGCTCATGACGAGACGCGTGATCCGGATTCGAACGAAATTTCGGCAGCATAACCCCATTGTTCTCCACTGCACGCCCAGAAATGGTGCAGCAGAGAACAACAGGGTTATGCCGTCGAAATCTCGTCCAAATCCGGACCCGCGACTCGTCACAAGCCACGCCCCCTCGGTCACTCTCAGGCTGTCCAAAAAGGGACAATTCCGAACCTCCACGTCTCACATGCCAATGGCATGTGAGACATGACGATCCGAAACGGGTAACACATTGCTATAGGTTACGTTGCTCATTTTCAATTTCAAGTAATTTAAGAGAGAGGAAAGAACGAGAGAAAGAGTGAGAGGAAAGTTAATCGCAGGTCCAGCTCCACTATCAACGCAATCGCGGGTCATTGACGTCATCACCAACCCGTTCGCTTCCGTGCCACCTTTATGAATAACTTATCACTACAACAGTCTATACGGCACGAACGCATTTATTGCGTGTCGTGCCGTGTCGGGTCGGGCCAGGCTAGCCTGAAACCCTTTATTTACATATATTAATTAATCACTCAACAACATTAAATATGTATAAACAATAAGTACCAATTAATGAACAACATAATAAACTAGGTAATAAACAATCATGAGCCGCTCCACCTCGAGGAGCGCAACGAGCTAACTAATGATTGGTGTACGGTCCAAAGGTGACGAGAGAGGGAGGGAGACAAAGAGAGAGGAGGTGAGGAGAGAGGTTGAGGGGGAGAGAGAGCTAGAGGGAGATGAAGAGAGAGGGGGGAGAGAGTTAGAGGGAGATGAAGAGAGAGGGAGAGAGCTAGAGAGGAAGGGAGATGGAGCGAGTTGAGGAGAGAGGTGTGCTTGAGAAGCTAAATGCGTGACGGCCGGGTACTGCCCTAATTTTATATAGGCCACCTAGCTAGCTGTATATAGGCCACCTAGCCGGGATTTCCATTCTGACTTCTTTACGTGGCAAAACCGACCCAAACACCAAAAGGAACTTAAAACGAAAGGTATAGCAGCTTGCTAGTCTAAATGGTTGAATCCATCCCATCCACAGTTTCACACAACACATAATGTTTATTTTCTTCCATTCATAAATGCAAAAAATCAGTTATGTACATACAGAATGAATTGGATGAATCCTTTGAGACAAACACATAAAGTACAAAACCAATTAGTACCAATTTCCAAAAGAAGTATCAAATAGCACTCCACTTTTATTTTTTGTTTTTTTGGTAGACAAGGATGAACAGGGATGGCTGAATACTAGCATGTGGACAAATCTAAAGTCTATGCACAAACAATAATATGTAGCATCTAGCTAGCATTTGAAACTACAATTTGAATCAATTAAATCACATGAATCAAACGTTTGAATCAATTAAATCACTTCAATCAATTGGTAAGAGGAGAGAGATGGGGTACTCGGAGGTGGAGCTCGGTGCCGACGGGGGAGGAGCCGCGGGGGCGACGGGGGCGCGTGAGGCGCGGGGGGAGACGACGGCGCGTGTCCCGAAGGCACGGCGGCGCGCAGACCGGCGGCGACGGCGGCGCGGCGACGCGCCCAGCGCGGGGGCGACGGCGGCGCACGACACGGGAGAGGGCGGCGCGGCGCCCGGCGCGGAGCCCGGCGCGGGGGCGACGGCGGCGCACGGCACGGGAGAGAGGGCGGCGCGGCGCGGCGCTAAGCGCGGAGGCACGGCCCACGGGCGACGGCGGTGGCGCTGCGGCTGCGCGGCGTGGGGCGGCTGTGGGGCGGCGGGTGGATGAAACCTAGTCGGGAGCCGAATGAGGAAGACTCGGGCGCGGGTCGGGTTAAAGTCCCTTGTAGACGACGGTTTATTGGTACCGTCGTCTACAAGCGGCCGCTTATTTGGGCCAGAAGAAGGCCCACCTGATCCGACCCATTATTGACGACGGTACCAACAAACCGTCGTCAACAAGCTCTTTATTGACGACGGTGTTGCGGAACTGTCGTCTATTAGCACCTATAGACGACGGTGTAAGGAAACCGTCGTCTACAAGCACTTTATTGACGACGGTTGTGCGGAACCGTCGTCTATTAGAACCTGTAGACGACGGCTAAATTTGGCCGTCGTCTATTAATCAATTGATGACGGGGCCGTCGTCAATAATTTTAGCCGTCGTCTATTTACGTGTTTCCTGTAGTGAAGAGTTTCTTGTTCATGTCGACGATGTTTCCTAACCATCCATAGAATAGCTTAATTAGGTGTGTCGTTTCATCGATGACAGGTTCATCGAGTAACTTGCCAACAATCGAGTCGATATCACTAACCTTGTGAGTCATAAGGTGGTGTTCGGGATTCTGCCCACCAGCATGGACAAGTCTGGGTCGATGTGAACGTCGATGAGATGATCTTCACGAGAGGGAAAATCACATCGTCGCAACATAATAATGCCTTATGTTCGAGTTCCAGAAGTTCACCGAGCTCATCTGGACAATCTTGCAAAGGACAATGCAATAGTGTCATGTAAGCACTTGGACGATTCTTGCAAAGATAGTTGTAGCGATTGATTTACCTAAAGGTCCTCTGAACGTGTCTTGGTACTCTCGTTAGGTTAGCAGTGCTTGTGATGACTCTTTGAGTCCATGCAATGCTGATCTCACTTCTTTTCCAAGTGTCGCTAGGGTTTCACATTGATTCATCCTATTTTAGAACCCTGCGACCACACTGGTCACTTAATTAGGTTTACTCTGTAGTGAGTTCGTGTAACTTCAGTGGTCGCTTTTGAGTCATGACCTCTTGTTGCACAGTTCACTCATGCCTTAAGCTTTCAATGCTCCACCTTGATTTCTTAGTCATCCTTACACTGCTAGTCCAACACTTCCACACCATTCAACTTTATCGTCCTTGAGTGGCATAACGTCGAGTGTTGAGTGCCAAGTTGCAATGTGTGCTTACATTGCACCTTTCAATTCACATCACGATACTACTGTGACCACTTGACTCCATTCTTTGTTTATCCACACAACAGAGGCATACCTCTTCCTTCTAGTTAGTCTCACCAGTATTAGAGTTGTTTAACTTGTTTAATCTAAAGTATATTACATTATGTACTTATATGCATATCATGTCGGTAGGAACGTGATGGTAGGTGATCGATGAGGAGCGTCGCTTGGAGGAGAAGGCCAGGGTGTTCCAGCTTGAAGTTCCATGGCGCACTCTTCGAAGGAAGACAAGCCAATAACAACTAACATGGATATAGAGTCGCAAACTAAGGCAAGCCCCGATTTGCATTTAAAAGCTTTACAGAGTTTTGCAATATTTCTCACATTACGTCTTAAGTTTCATATGTGCATTACGTATAGGATGAATTATACTCCACTTGCATGACCACAAATCCCAGGGGTTGGTTGGAACGGGTTACAGCTTGACGTGTAGAACTGCCAATGCTAATGTTGTAGATATACCGGTAGAAGTCGAGTAGTTGGAATCTACTCGCGAGATAGGAATAACAGTTCACATGAGGGTGAAAATGAAAGAATGACTTATGAAATGAAAATGAGACCAGGCAGGGGAAATAGGAGTCGACGAGCTGGAGTCTCGGGCGCATAGCCCTGCCTGTGTCGCTTGAGGACCGTGCCATATGCGGCACCGTTGGGCAAGCTTGAACTGTATCGGTTGCATAATGGTATATGGGCACAATAAACTGATGTGACTCCAGACTGTAGTGTGGAGACTCCTCGGTGTCCTTGAATGGAGATGCGAAGGCATAAAGGTGTAAATCTTCTAGCGGGCAACTTCGAAGTGTCCGTGTAGGGGACCTTTTGCTCGGGATGAAGAGGTTTGTCGACATTGGGGTATTGGGTGAAAGGTGGCCGCGTATAACGCGGGGAGGAGAGCACGTATGTGTCTCCCACGCGGGTGTGCATGTCGTGCAGTCCGGGTGTGTCCTGATTGCAATCACCGTCCCTCGCGGTTATTTGAGTACCACTTATCCGTAGCTGTCGTGACGTAGTAAATACTAAAGAAGCAAGAAGAATATATTGTATTGAATTATAATTGCTTTGCAACCTTGTGTGACTTAGAGATAGCAAAATTAAAGTTTACAGTTTCCCCATACTTTAGCTGTAATAGCATTATGTGCTTTGGGCATGTCATATCATCAGCAAAGCGTTTCTTGTTTGATCGTAGAGTCTATGGTGTGCCGTGCTTGAAGAATGTCATTTGCTACTTAAAACATGATTATAAGGATCCACTTGTAGGCAAGTCTATTTATGCTATTCCTTACCTATGCTTAGTATTCACCCCTGCATATGTCTAGTGAGACGGGTTAGTCTTGCTGAGCCTTATGCTCACGTTTGCGCTCTAACGATTTTTGCAGGTATTAGGTTCATTTCTGCTGTTCAGGTTGTACATGAGATCTCAAGGTATCGAGATAAATCTCATGTGAACCACGCCGCTGCTGAATGTTCTTCTTATGGCTAGTAAGAAGCGTCCTAGGGCAGGGACGTCTTCTCTCCTGCTTAGTTAGGTGAGATTATGAGTATGTATTTTCCGCTACGTGTGTACTTTTGTTGTACACTCTTTTGTAAACTCTTCTTATTATGAAATGAAAACATTATACGTTTTGGTATCCTTTTTATGTGTGCTGTTAGGTGCCGCATCGCACGGCACCACCCAATGAGATCCTTGGATGTATGGACTCCGGTCCTCATAGACATGGTATCAGAGCTTCGTCGGGAATAGCACACTCAAAAAGAGCCTATTTTCGAAAACTCTGAAGTAGTCGAGTGATGATTAGCTATATGCCCATTAAGGACTATTACTAGCATAAGTTATAAAGTTGGTGAACTAACTTACTTGTTATATTACTCTGTAACGATGCTTCGTCTTCAAGGTAAGAGGTAAGGTACGCCACCGAGAGCGGATCAATCTCTGTAAGCTCTGCATACGAGATGTGGTATGTGATATTTCCGTTGCTTTGCACGGAAAGTCAATATGAGTCTCTGAAACTTTTCCATGTTTCTGAGAACATATGACACGAGGTACCCCAGCGTGACACAAAATTAGTGGGCGCCCCGTCGGGTGGTGTATAACGTGATAGTATGCATCTCTAGAACTATTCATGTTCTATGGGAGCATGCGAAACACGTATGCCCGAGCGTGTATAAGACGGTTCGTGCAAGAGTCTTTGTTGTACGGATGTAGTACAACCATGTACCTCGAGACATGACTTCGCTCGAGGGCGACTCACACCAGAGTTGTATGCATTTACTTTTGATTATATATATTATTGTTACTGCCTGTCGTGTTTCCCCGTGCCGCCCTTGAGGTGTGAAGGTGTGAAAGGGGATTGTTTGTCTTCTGCAGATACACTAACTCCGGTAGCGGCCCGTGTAGAATACGTTTGCGAGTGATCAATATTATAACCACCTATAGACGTATCCGGATATACTGGGTTAGACTTTTCTTTTGGTAAGGCACGTAGTACCGTCAGTATCCCACTTGATACTTTGACCATCCCCCGCGAAAGAAATGGCTTCATATTCATATTTAGATCCAAGTATCAGTTGCTGGTATATTATGTACAATGTAAATTGTTTCTCTTCAATAGTAGGTGAACCAAAGTTCTTTGTTCCTGGCGAGAGTTTAGCTCGACTTCGCCAGAGTAAGACTTTGGTTAAGCATGAAGATCCATAGTGATATGCTATGGATAAGAAGGTCGTCAAGATCTCTTTTAAGATTTCGTTTAGTTCCAAAGCAAATGATTAGTTGTAAAGCAAGTTCTAGCTATCGGACTTGAGTTTTGAGCCAAGTTTCAAAATTTGAGTTTGTTCCCAATTCTTGTGTCTCGAAGCCGGTGAGTTCTGTTTTCTAATAGAATTTGACCTGACTTTGAAATTCCATATCTCTTCAACCTGAAGGTATATGGATGCAATTGAATGCTTTTTGGAAAGCATCTGAAGTCTTCTATAAGTTTTCTATTGACCCCCAAGCCAAAAGACCATTGTAAGATGGTGAAAATCCTCTCCAACTAACTCAGCTGCTGTTCTGGAACTGTGTAAGACAGCATCTGAATTTTTCTCCATATCTCTTTGTAGAAAGCTCTTCTATTCCATTATGATATATTTATGCAAATGGTAAGAGCTATTCTACCACTTTGTTATTCAATGTTACCTCAAATTCTGTTTAGAACTAATTAGAAACTGGAGTTGAAGATAGTACATGTATATAGGTGCTATCTGAAACAGCCAAAAATTTCTGAAATTTGAACAGCCATAACTCTTAAACTAGAAATGCAACCTAGGCATATTTATACATGCCTGGAAATATTAAAGAGTTCTCTATCAACTTCCTATTCAACACGAAGGCTAAAACTCGCAATAACCAAGTCTAAATCGAAGTATCGTTTAAGATGTCGAAACAGTCCAGAATATGGACCGCTATATATTCAGTTACTGTTCGGATAATAGTTTCTAGGAGACTCATCGATTGCCTTCGGGTTTTGCATTTCTGGAATCCTTAGAATGTATGCAACCAGTTTGCTATGTGTTATTTTTGCAAATATTGATATTTGTATATCTGAAAATTGTGGACAAAATCAGCCTTAAACAAAGGAGGTGCTGTCAAAATTTTCAGAAAAACTGTCAACTTGCAAATGCCATATCTTCTCAACCAGAAGTGCTACGAGGGAAAGTAAGTACTTCTTTAGAAATTTTTGGAAGTAATTTACAAGTTCTCTATTCAAGTCAAGACCAAAATCCTTTTCTATGTGGGTGAAATTTGGATAATCGCAGAGACTGTCCAGGCATACCCAAACTGGACAGCAATCTGTACACCTCTGAATTTAATCCATAACTCGCAGACCCTTGATCCAATGGTGTGCGAGTAACCATTGGAAAGGTTAGGGAGTCAGCTAAAATTTCTGCAATTGGCTCCAGACCTGAATCGGTAATCTACCTATTCCAAATCGAGTTTGAATGCAGAGTGGTCAATCTGAACCGAATTCCAATTCTGAATGCTTAAATTTTACCCAACTTCAAAAATTCATATATTTTAAACCAGGTCTAATATGCATACAAATTAATACATTCTGGGAATATTATTACATCGTCTATAACTTTGTTATTAAGAATATTTCCAGATTTCTAACGGAACAGTCTGAAAACTGTAGATCAAAACTGGTACTTTTTAAGCAGGTTCTGCTGAAAGTGTAGAAAAATCTGCTAACTTAAAAATAGCATAAACTGCAAACCAGAGATGATCTAGAGGCAAACCAATACTTTTTGAAAAGGTCTTGAAGTGTACCTTAACTTTGTTATTCACCTCAAGATCTGATTTTCAATTAACTGTATCAAAATCGAGTTTGACTCCAGACTGCTCATTTGTCACTATAACCTGGTCAGTTTGAACCTTTTGGTTTTTGTTAGGCATTCGGCTCTCGATTTCAATTCGAGGAGTGTCATAACCCACCAAGAGTTAGGACTCAACTAATTACTAAGTTGAATAGAGTGTTTAACTCATTTGAAGCCCTTTTTCCCTCGGATAGACATACTAGTGTTTGATTTATGTGACTTGTCACATCACACCTTGTGATGTTGAATGCAAGTCGCAATTACTTGAGTTGCATCTCATCTTCTCATGAGGATTGTTTGAAGTATGCTTTGACATCCTGGTTTGTAACTTTAAGGGGGAAGGCGAGCACTCAAGTAATAGTGATTTTCAACCATCAACCTCGGTTACAACGAGTCGTGTCAAAAAGAACACGATCAATTAAGATTACATCTTCAAGAGGATCCAACCTCCGCCACTAGATTGAGTTACTCTAAGAAGAAGTATGACTTCAACTCCACTAAAGTGATCGAGAAGGGTATCCGTTCCTCCTGACTGATTGAAGCGAAGGTTAAGAGAAGTATCACTAGAGATGTGTCTAGTGATCTCAACCAGGTGTCTAGGGGTAACCATCGACATATAGTTGGTTGTTTTTCTTCTGATGAAGATACTCCTCAATTCAACTGGTAACTCTAAGACCTAGTTGAAGATACAATCAAGTTGCATAGTACATGAACAAGCTTTTGAAAGGTCGAGGTAATGTGGTATATTTCTCACATTCTTTGTCAATCGTTCTGTTATGAATTCCTTAACTGTGATCGAGTCATGAAAGTAACGCTATTCCTTGAGTGTCTTTCACGACCGAGGTATCCAAGCCTTGCAAATCATGAGTTAGTTCTTGAGTTGTGTGTGCGTGGTTCACTTAGTCTTGCTCAAACTATAAAAGCTACTGCACCATGCATATGCACCATTTGCATCATACATATGCACCATTTGAACCATACATATGCACCATTTGCACCATACCATTTGCATAGGCATTGCACCATAACCCATGCGATGCATCATGAAGCATCGTTACCAATGAAACAACAATGATAGGATGCATAGTAATACTAAAATTTAGAGCAAGATTGTGTACCCCATTCAAACTATTCTAAGGTTTCTAATGACTACGATCATTTCACCATATTCATTTGACTTCTTACACTGTTGATCTTCTTTCTATTGAGTAATACTTGGGAAACCAATTACTCAACCTCACTTGAAACTAAACAAACACTTGAATTTCCATCCTTGACTTGTTAGGTTCAAGTACCTTGATTGTTGCAACTATACCGTTCGTCATCGAGTGGTCATCAGTTCGATGATCAACCTTGTAAAATCCATGAAATCTCCTTACTCACGAGGATACCGTTCAATTTTCAACCTCGTGAAACTCTTTGGGTCCATCTAAGATATTGCATTGTTATATGGTAACCTTGCTACACTAATTTCCTTGTAGTTACCATATGATTGAGTTCTTTGTTGCGTTGAGAACATGTGAGGATACTGAATTCGTAAATCTTCATATGCCACCGCAACGAGTTTTCTGCTTCTATTTCTATTGTTGGAGACATTGATATACCAAAAAACCTTGTAGTCACCATATCTTCAGTATTCTGCTGTTTTGATTACATAAGAGTGTTGAATGCTTTGCTACTCTTATGCTACAGCTAAGGGATCCTATGGTTGACTAAACATGAAACGAGGTTAATGATTGTTGTTTAACCTCTTAAACCATCTTAACTCTGGTCAAGGGGAAATACCACATTAAGTTGTAAGGACCTATGAAAAACCAAACAAGCAACGAAGAATCAATGCAAAGATAGTTTCAAACTATCAAGGTGACCTAGAGAAGCAAAGAACAAGTCTTGATTCTTCAAGTCAAGACTAGGACAGGACAAGATGTCATGCCAGTGTAAGAGGACAGCAATAAAAGCTCAGTAACAGACGTGAAAGTTTTACGACGTGATTTGGTCATGTCGAGCATCCTGTCAAGGTTATCAACCTAAAGACTGGAATCACTTGAAGCAGACTTTAGAATTTCTTAAGATGCCTGAAGATAATCACTATTTCGTAGAACCAAAGTCTTTAAGAGCATTGCCATTTTCCTTAGTCAATGACCCTCTTTTACAAATCTTCCCCTCATCGTTTCTGTTATTCTACTTGTTAGAATCTCGGGACAAGATTCCTTTAAGGCGGAAGGATTATAAAAGCCCGCTTTTCGGAAGAACAAAAACGCAAAAATGCGAACTTAAAAATTTTGAAAATTGACTTGGAAATCCAAACCCACATGAACCATATGAGTTAACCAATGTTCACTAAAAATAGGGACTTGTTAAAATTTTACATATAGAACATGGTTGCTAATGTATATTGAAACTTAAGGTGTAAAATCTTTAATTTCTAAGTATTCACGTTTTCAATGAAAATTTAAAGGAGAAAATAAAACAAAATAGAGAGAAATAAAAAGGAATTATTCCAACCCTAAAATGGGACATTCAAAAAAAAAAATTAATCTACGGCTGTAAATTTTTCCATGACCTTCTAATATTCCCAATAGACTCTCGGTAAAGTTTCAAAACTTTTGAAGCACGTTTTCCATTTATTGGACACGTATTGAGAGTTTAATCAAAGTCGAGTTCAAATTTAAACTTTGTACTTAACCTTGTCCAAATCAACTCCAAATTTTTCCCGAGGTCCCTTATGGTTCAAAAAGGTTAACTTCAAAGTTTCAGGATTTTTGAACCTAATCTACCATTTATTTCATTGAATCAAGTATCACCGCTTGAATTCAAATTCAAACCTGAGTTCAAAATTCAACTTGCTCAGTTCTGAAATCTGATTGCACCATAAAATTCTTCACATTTTATATTGTCATTGAGCCAAAGTTGAATATTTTTGAAGCATGTTTGCTAGCCCTATTTGAAATTGGAAAAGAGAAGGGAGGAGAGAGTGGGTCCCACATGTCATGTTTATCCTCATGGCCACAAAACTGACTTTGCTTCTTTCTCCTCCCGGCCGCTTGCAGCGCCACCCCACGACGGCCGCCGACTCGCCCCGCCCCTGCACAGTCCGCCGGCGCTGCCCGACCCTCCGGCGCACGGCGCCTGCTCACCGATTGCGCCCCGCCTGCAGCACCGTCCCCCTGCGCTGCCGACGCCGCAGCGCGCCTCACCTGGCCGCGTCCCAGCTGCCCTGGCCGCCGCAGCATGGCACCCACGCCGTCCGCGCACTCGTGTCGCGCCTCCCTCCGCGCCCCTCTGCGCTGCAGCTTCCGTCGGCTCTCTGCTCAAGGCTGAGCACCTCGCCAGCTCCGCCGTTGCCCATCGTGCCATCCCTGCTTGCGCTCGCCGCCCTCGATACGTTGTCGCGATGTTCCGCGCCATTGCTATGTCCTGGAAGCAAGGTGGATGATTGGTGTGATGGATGAAATGCTGGAACGCGCCTTTGACGAAATGGTATCGACAACTGGTCCAAGGTTAGCTATGACTTGTGCAAAGATTAGTTGAATAGTGCTGCAGCTAAGGTGTTCGATGAAATGGTTACAAGGCGAAACTAAGTGTGTTGTCGTTCAATGCTGGTCTATGGATGCAGGTCTATTGTGTGGTGGCAAATCGACAAGCTTAAGTGCCAAGATACCCTTTGAATGGTGATGAAGCGACGAAACTCAAGTAAAACCCCAAGTTATTCGGTGAAATGCCTACAAGGTGAGCCTTGTCCTGAAATGCCTTGCTTGACGCCCCGAAGTCCGTTTGTGATGACCGCTAAGGGTACTCATGTGTCCTCAAGTCGTACGTCCATGTTCCGCATTGATATCATTCCTATAGGAATCCTCAAGTTTACCTCCTTTGTCGTTTGTATCACGTTGGCCTATCCGTGCATGCTCGTGATGCTCCACCATGAGTCGCATTAATGACGTTGACCATATGATGTCATTGTGACGTTCCGAGTTGTTGAAAGCACCTAGGCCCCCATGAGGTATGGTTTCGGTGATTAATGACAACCATTGGATTTTACTACTGAATTTGTGAATGCAAGGTCCCCATAATCACTCAATCAAATGAAATCTATATGTCATTGGAGACCCATATACAATCACTTTATGAGATCAAATCAATGATATGAAGACAAGAAGTGAAAGCTCTTATGTCAAAGTCATTCAACCACAATTGATGACAATTAACGCTTGACAACCATCAGAAGTACATTTCCAACAAAAGTCTAAGAGGTCAATCGAGCAAGACACAAAAGAATCACTTCGAAACAACTCGAAGCAAACAAAATCAACTCACCGGATCAACTGATGTCTCCAGAGAACAACACATCAGTCGAGTTGGTTCAGCAGAAGAAGAAGACCTCAGAACAAAGCACTCACTGGATCATCTGATGTTAAGGGCTCAGCTACATCAGTCCATCAGTACAGTTTGTAATATCCTTGGACCAAGTGTAGCACCGGATCATCCGACGTACAGAAATATACACATCGGTCAATCACTCCAGTAAGCATCAAGTTTGAGTCAATTCTGGAGGAAGAGCCACCGGATCATCCGATGAGAAGACAAGTGCAACATCGGTCTAATAACGGTCATATCTGACACAATGACGTCAGCTAAAGTAAACTTGACCGATGATAACTAAAGGGGAGACATCGGATCATCCGATGTTCGCAGAAAAGTTCTGTCAGCCTACTTTTCCAACGGCTATTTCGTGGAGGCTGGCTATAAATACCCCCCAAACCAGTCATTTCGACAAGTCTTGATCACAAAACATTCTCTACACATCCACAAGCGTTCAAGACCAAGAGCCATCACTTCTACATCATTTTCGACCACATACACACCAAGAGATAGGCTAGAACTAGCTAGAGAGAGAGCTTGTGTGCCTCCATTCTGGGTGAGTTGAATCTCTAGGATAGTGAGAGCCTCAAGGGGGTGCCCCTTGGTGTTTGTAACTATGAGAGACTTCCGGATCTTGCCAAGGTGTTTGTGGAAGCCCGGAGGGTCGAAGTTGTACAAGGATTGAGCTCCACCTTGCCAAGGTTGGCAAACGGAGAAGAATAGTGGAGATCCCTCGTCTCATTGACTTGGGTGTGGCTAAACCCTTTGGTGGGTGCCACAACGTGGTTGTAGGAAGATCTTGGCGATCTTGCCGAACCACGGGATAAATCCTCGTTTCTCCTCGGGAGTTTGCATCCTGTTCCTCTCCCATACATTTATGCATTTTATATTCCGTGATGTTGCTATTTACTTCAATGCATAGATAGTTTGCGTAGGGAATTTGGCTTTTAGGAATTAAGTTTTATTGTTTAGATTTTTGAAAAGAAGCCCAATTCACCCCCCCCCCTCTTGGTCATTCGATCCTTACAATTGGTATCAGAGCAAGGTTGCTCATAGGATCATTCTAGCTTCACTGCTAGAGAGCTAAAATGGCCAAGGTTGGGGGGTTCGGTTCCTATCTTCGAGGGCAAGAACTTTGCCTATTGGAAAGCAGGCATGCGAGCTTATCTAGAGGCTATTGCTCCCGAAGTATGGGAAGCGACCCACGCGGGGTTTGGATAACACAACTATGTTGGTGATCAAATTAAATGGGATGCTAAAGCTAGGAATGCAATCTATGAGTGCATTAGTCAAGATGTTTTTTCTAGGATTGCTAGCAAAGAAAAGGCATGTGAAATTTGGGCTTGCTTGATAGAAATTCATGAGGGTTCTTCTCGTGTGAAGGAACTTAAATATCACATGCTTAAAGCAAAATATGATGAATTTAAGATGCTACCTCATGAAAATGTTAATGAGATGTTCTCTCGCTTGAATGTACTTATTGAAGAAATTAATGCTCTTGACATTGCTTCTCTTGGCAAGGGACTCATCAACCGCAAGATCCTCATGCTCCTTCCCAAGCCAAAGTACAACATCATCAACTCCATGCTCCAAAAAGAGTCTCTTGACCATATTGAAGTTTCGGAGCTTATTGGAGAAATTCACGCTCATGAGATGAGTGTACTTGGGATGATGGAGCAATTATCTTCAAAAACAATTGCTCTAAAGGCCTCCACCAAGAAAACAAGCCTCAAGAAGAAGAAGGTGGTTGAGCCTAGCTCAAGTGAAGAGGAGCAAGAATCAAGTGAAGATGAAGATGATGACCTTGCATTGATGATGAGAAAATTCTCACGCTTGAACTCCAAGATTACCAAGAAGGGATACACCTTTGATCCCAAGAAGAAAGCATTTCTACCAAGGAGAGATGATCACAAGATTTGCTACAATTGTGGTGATCAAGGCCAAATTTCCTATGATTGTCCAAAATCGGACAAAAGAAGAGAGAACCACAAGAGCAAGCATCGCAAGCTTGAAGAAAGTGATGATGATGAAGAAGAGGCCAAACCCAAACCAAGAGCCTTTGGGAATAAGAAACATGACAAGGAAAAGAAGGCAAGACTCTTCCCAAAGAAGAGAAATGGCCCACAAAAGGTGTTCATGTGTGAGGCAAATGTATGGGTCACCGACGAAGAAACAAGTGATGAAGAGAGTGAAGTGGAAGAAGAAAGTTTGGCCGGCCTCGCCATTGCCAACAATGATGACTCACCTCTTCATCCACCGCCCATGTGCCTCATAGCGAAAGGTAACACCAAGGTATGTGACGACTTTAGCGATGATGAGCTTTCCCCCGATGATTTAACTTCTTTAATAAATGAATATCACACTATCATTAAGAGGGAAAAGAGTAAGGTTAAGGCTCTTGAAGGAACTCGTGCTAAGCTTGAGAGTGCTAACCTTGATTTGCTTGACAAGTATGAAAGCATACTCAAAGAGCATGACACGCTCAAATCCCATGTCAAGCAAGTTGAGGAGGATAAGGCTCAAATCAAGCTAGATCATCATGAGCTTGACTTAGCCCACCAAGCACTCTTGGGAAAGCACAATGAGTTAATCCAAGAGCATCAAACACTTAACCTTGCTTATGAAGTGCTTGATCAAGAGTTAAAAACTATGAAGAAACAAAATCTTAATGATAAGATATCCATTACTTCTCATGCCACTAATGTCTTGCACAAGTCTTTGCCTTTGAAAGAAAATGCTAGGGAGAAGGACTTGTTGGAAGAAATTGAGAGTCTCCGCACTAGTGTGACTAGACTTTCAAAGGAGAAGTCAAGCACAAGGAAATCCTCTTCCAACAAGCAAAGGCCTTCAACAAGAGAGGACTTGGATCCTTCCCAGTGCCCAACAAAGGAAAGGTGCCCTCACCGGAGCTTAGAACAAGCTTCATCAAAGAAAATTGGTTCTTATTGCCAACATTGTGAGGTCACCAGTCACCACACAAGGGAGTGTCCTCTTCCTAACCGACCTTCTCCAAAATCGCCTACTAATTACAAATCTACTTTCAATGATCATTATTATCTCTTGAGTAAAGTAGATGGCAAGGTGAAGGCAAGGTTCATTGGCAAAGACATGAGGGGCATGAAGGGGAAGCTCCCCAAGCAACTTTGGGTCCCAAAGACACTTGTATCACACATACAAGGACCTAAGTTGGCTTGGGTGCCTAAAGTTAAAAATTGAATTCATGTGTGTAGGTGAACTACAAAGCCGGAGGAAAGCATTGGTACTCGATAGCGGGTGCACCCAACATATGACCGGCAATGATGGTATGTTCACCCCCATAGAAAACCCCGACAATCATGAACAAGTAACCTTTGGTGATAACTCTAAGGGAAAGGTAATTGGGTTAGGTAAAATTGCTATTTCAAATGATTTATCCATTTCCAATGTTTTGTATGTCAAGTCACTTAGTTTTAATTTACTTTCCATTGCACAACTATGTGATCTTCGACTAACATGCACATTTAGCAAAAATGATGTGGTTGTGAGTAGTGAAACAAGCCAAGACATAGTCTTCAAAGGATTTCGGCATGGACATCTCTACCTAGTAGACTTCTCCAACAAGAATGCTAGCTTGACCACTTGTCTCTTCACTAAGACAAGCTTGGGTTGGCTATGGCACCGACGCATAGCGCATATAGGGATGAGCAAACTCAAGAAGTCATTCAAACTTGGGATGGTGACCAGCGTGAAGGATGTTGCATTTGAGAAGAACAAGCTTTGTAGCGCTTGTCAAGCCGGGAAGCAAGTTGCTTCACACCACCCAATGAAGAAAATGGTGTCAACCTCCAAGCCACTTGAGCTACTCCACATGGACCTCTTCGGACCGTCCACATATCAAAGCCTTGGCGGTAACCTCTATTGTCTTGTTATAGTTGATGACTACTCTCGCTATGCTTGGACTCTATTTCTAGGTGACAAGAGTGAAACTCCGTAAGTGTTCAAGACCTTCGCCAACCGTGCTCAAAGGGAATTTCAACTTCCCATCATCAAGGTCCGGAGTGACAATGGCACAGAATTCAAAAACTACAACATTGGGGAGTGGTGTGACCGTGAAGGCGTGAAACATGAGTTTTCGGCCACATACACTCCTCAACAAAACGGTGTCGTTGAAAGGAAGAACAAGACACTCATCACTCTTGCAAGAGCAATGCTTGATGACTACGGCACATTGGAGAAGTTTTGGGCCGAAGTAATCAACACAGCGTGCCATGCCACAAATAGGGTCTATCTCCATCGACTACTTCAAAAGACCCCGTACGAGCTTCTCATTGGGAGAAAGCCCAACATCTCCTACTTTCGAGTCTTTGGATGCAAGTGCTACATCTACCACAAGAAAAGGCTCGGTAAGTTTGAAAGAAGATGTGATATTGGTATATTTCTTGGCTATGCATCAAACTCAAAAGCATATCGAGTATTCAACCAAACCTCCGGTTTAGTTGAGGAAAGTTGTGATGTTGAGTTTGATGAAACTAATGGCTCCCAAGAGGAGAGTTTTGGTCATGATGAAATGGATGATGAGCCTCTACGAGAAGCCATGAAGAACATTATCATTGGAGACATCAAGCCTGAAGTTGAGGAGAGCCATGATCAAGGGGGAGCTTCAAGTTCCAACAACAACACCTCTATGGCGCCTCAAGTTGACGAAGAAGAGAAGGATGATCCATTGCCGACTCAAGACTCACAAGCCCAATAACATCAAGAAGAAGAAGAAGTCCATGATCAAGTCCAACCACAAGAGGAGCAACACGCATCACCTTCGCCAAGTGCTTCACAACCACTTATGAGGCATGGACGCATATCCAAGGCGCATCCGATGGACCAAATCATCGGAAATCCGTCAAGGGGTGTAAGTACATGTTCTCACCATTTCGCTTCATTTTGTGAGCACTACTCGTTTGTTTCATGTGTAGAACCCACTCATATTGAGGAAGCACTCCAAGACCCAAATTGGGTGATGGCCATGCAAGAAGAACTCAACAACTTCATCCGCAATGAAGTTTGGGTGTTGGAGGAGCGACCCAAGGACAAGAACGTCATCGGAACAAAGTGGGTGTACCGCAACAAACAAGACGAGAATGGCGTTGTGGTCCGCAAAAAGGCAAGACTTGTGGCCAAGGGGTTCTCGCAAGTTGAAGGACTAGACTTTGGGGATACATTTGCCCCGGTCGCCCGGCTAGAAGCCATCCGTATACTTCTTGCCTTTGCATCACATCACAATATTAAACTTTATCAAATGGATGTGAAAAGTGCCTTCCTTAATAGTTACATTAATGAGCTTGTTTATGTTGAACAACCTCCCGGGTTTTAAGATCCGAGGAATCCTAATCATGTGTATAGGTTGCACAAGGCGCTCTACGGGCTCAAGCAAGCACCTAGTGCGTGGTATGAATGACTACGGGATTTCTTGATCATGCAAGGATTCAAGATCGGGAGGGTGGACACTACACTCTTCACCAAATACATCAACGGAGACTTGTTTATTTGTCAAATTTATGTTGATCATATTATTTTTGGTTCAACTAACAAAGCTCTTAGCCATGAGTTTGGAAAAATGATGTCTAGGGAATTCGAGATGTCAATGATTGGAGAGCTCAACTTCTTCCTTGGATTTAAAATCAAGCAACTTCAAGAGGGGACCTTCGTCTATCAAGAGAAGTACACCAAGGACCTCTTGGAGAAATTTGAGATGGGAGATTGTAGCTCAAGAAGCACTCCAATGGCAACAAATTGTCATCTCAACGCGGATAAGGACGGTAAACCTATTGACCAATCTAACTACCGTTCTATGATAGGTTCATTGCTTTATCGTACTGCATCTAGGCCCGATATCATGTTTAGTGTATGCTTGTGTGCTCGCTTTCAAGCGGCACCTAAAGAATCGCATAGGAAGGCGGTCTTTAGGATACTTAGGTATCTTAAGCGTACCCCTAGTGTGGGCTTGTGGTACCCTAAAGGTGCAAAATTCCATCTCTTGGGATACTCAGATTCGGACTTTGCCGGATGCCGCGTGGATCGCAAGAGTACCTCCGGTGGGTGCCACTTGCTTGGGCATTCCCTAGTATCTTGGTCTAGCAAGAAGCAAAATTACGTCGCCTTGTCCACGACGGAAGCGGAATATATAGCGGCCGGTGCATGTTGTGTCCAAATTCTTTATATGAAACAAACCCTTTTGGACTTTGGTATTAAACTTGGTTGTGTGCCTCTCCTTTGTGACAATTAAAGTGCGGTTAAGATAGCTAAAAACCCCGTTCAACACTCCGCACTAAGCACATTGATATTCGCCATCATTTCTTGAGGGACCATGAAGCTAAGGGAGACATCTCATTGCGAGGTGTTAGGTCCGAAGAACAATTGGCGGATATCTTCACTAAACCACTAGATGAGAAAACTTTTTCTAGGCTAAGAAGTGAGTTAAATGTGCTAGATGCAACGAACGTCATGTAAGAATGCACTTTATATAGGTCTTGCCTAACTCTCAAAGGATAGGGGTGAGCAAGGGTTAGCTTGGGATGGAGGTTCTTTTGGGTTTTCCCAAGGCTTGGAGAGTGGCTCTCCCTGAAGAAGCCTTTGAAAGGTTCAAATTTGGCAAGATAGATTTATTTTATGCCTTGTATGATGCCTGCCATATAGACTTGTAATTTCTTGCACTATAAAATTGCTTGGCATTGCATACAGTAGATTGTCACAAAGGGGAACCCACCTCATGAGAAAGATACTTGTTTGAAATGCAATATCTCAACTCATATGTGGTGGAAAGAACAAAATGTTAGGTGCGTTAATGCCTAGAGGAACATGCTTTAAAGAGATAGAAGTCTTCATTCTCTACCTCACAAAGCATGGGCCTTACATTTTATTTGGATGATTTCCTCCTATTTTTCTCGGTGTTCCATTTGCTTTAAGGTCTAGCCAAGTTATTGGCATATTAGTATTTTTGAGGGGTAAGGGGTTGCCCAAAAAGTCCTAAGACATGTGTTTCTCATTGTTTGTTTGTTTGGTCAAAGGACATATATGGGATGTTGCTGTTTTGTAGTCATCGGATTATCCGATGCTTAGGTCAGACCATCATCGGATTAGTTGGTGTTCAAAAGCCAAGGGCCAGTTCAGTCAGTATCTCATATCATCTGACGAGTTCATTCTGAAAAACATCGGTCCATCCGATGTGCACAATTCTGGAACTGTGATGAATTCCACCAATGATATTCCTTTCCGCGTCGAACCATCCGGTGTCAACAACATCTTTTTGAATACCCTTACTGTGACACTCGACCGATGCTATCTCTTTGCATGTCGGTCCATCCGATGTCAACAATACCTTTTTGAATACCCTGACTGTGCCATTCGACCGATGCTTCAATAGTTTCTACATCGGTCCATCCGGTGTTGAACATATGGCTAGGGTTTGGGACCCACTATTTAAACGGTGCTTCGCCTCCAGTTTTCTCTCTCTTCCCGATCCCGACGCAGTCCTCACCGCCGCCGCCGATTCTCTCACCCAAGCTGCGCCACCGCCACTCCGGCTGCCGCCGCCGCCCTCCGGTCGCTGTCGCTGACCTCCGGCCGCCGCCGCCATCCTCTAGCACCGCCGCCACTCGCCTCCACTGCAGCCGCCGCCGCCGCTCCATCCAGCCGCTGCCGCTGCTCCACCCAAGCGCCACCGCCGCTCTCCCTCACCACCATAGCACCCAAGCGCTGCCTCCTCCCGTGCACCACCGTCGCCCCAAGCACATCGCCATCGTGGTGCTTCCACCGTTGCCATCTCTTCATTGCTAGGGTTGCCGGCCGTGATCATACTTCATTCTCGTGCATCGCCCGATCGCAATGGCTCGCAACAAGAAGAACAAGGGCAAGGCCGTTGCGGAGCCGGCCGCAAAGAAACAGAAGCTCTCAAAGGAGGAGAAGAAGGCGTTGATGGCCGCTCGCGCCGCCGAGGAGCGAGAGCGAGGCCGAGGAGGATCACTGAGGATCCGCGAGGCTCGTCCGAGGCAGCCTCCCGTGATCGATGAGTCCGAGGCCGAAGAAGAGCCGGAAGATCCACTTGTCCGCCGGCGCTTAGCCCGGACCCGTGGGGGGCATCCAGCGGCTGCACCACGTCCGAGACCGATGGTTGCCGATCGTCGTGAGGACAGGGAGGCCCAGAGAGCCATCTACGAAATGGACACCACCGTCCGTGTCGGTGAAGGTGTCCGATTGACAGATTACCAGAAGATGAAGGCCAAACAACTCCGAAGACTCAGATGGAGTGTTTTGCTTTAGGAGTGGTACCCGCAGCCCAGAGAGGCTCTTGTGGACAGTCGTTTTTGTACTGTGACACAGGCGTCGCTCTATGAGACCTACAGACACCGAGGCCACAAGTTATTCCAGCACAACTTTCTGGACTGGGATCAGCTCGCCCTGGCTGCAGAGACAGAGATACGCCCCTACTTTGAGAGGTACAGAGGGCTGGTCCAGCTGATGTCCTATGAGAGGAGTGCTTATGTGGAGGATTGGGTCTGCGTGTTCTACGCTACCCTCTACGTCTCTGAGGGCCACAGGTCGATTGACTTCATGTTCGTGGGACAGCATCGTCACCTAACGAGACAGACGCTGGCACAGTTGCTGGGAGTGGACCTGCACGACACTTGCTTGCATGAGAGGGTGTATGGTCAGGCAGACCCACCGAGGAGGCCGCTCACTGGAGGAGTGGCACCACCACTGGAGGAGATCCGTGCTTTGTTTGGACCGACCTTCTCTCCAGACAAGTCGAGGGTACCGGCACTATTGACTCCAGCTGCGCGCACAGTGCACCTCGCCTTGCGCCGCACGCTCTTGCTGAGGTCAGGATATCTAGAGGGGTTCACCAGTCTACAACAGACCCTCATGTGAGGACACTGACCGGCTGACTGGGCTCATGGACCAGGTGCACCAGCGCTCCCTCGACCAGCAGCAGCAGACGCAGCAGGCGATGATGGGCATCCTGGGGTTGATCACCAACCTCTACACCCAGACCGGGATTGCCCTCCCGTCGCAGCTGCCAGGAGTTGCTCCACCTCCACCTGTCCTTGCTCCAGCTACCGCTCCGGTGCCGACTACGCCGATCCCTTCGATCAGCATGTCTCCACTGCTGGCTTCGGGCGCGCCGATTCACTCTCCACTGCCGGCCACGACACTGTTCCAGCAGATGCCGGCATCCGTCGTCAGTGCCCCTGTTCCAGCAGCTCCTACTCAGCAGGCACCGATGTCGGCTCCTACGGCTCTGACAGCTCCTTCTACCTCTACTCCAGGCAGCAGCTCCAACGACAGCGACGGTGACCAGTTCGTCATCACGCCTAGTACTCAGGGTCCTTAGGCACTCGGATCCCTTTTTGGTGTCTTGATGCCAAAGGGGGAGAAGAGTTAGAGAAGTCAGGGGGAGGATAGCTTAGTCTCAGGGGGAGTGTCCTAGCCTTAGGGGGATTTTACCTATATCATCTTTTATAATTCGATACTTTTGCTACTCATTTGGTTATATCATCTTTTGTAATTTGATACTTTTGCTACTCATTTGGTGTTTATTGAGTACTCTTAAGTCATTAATCGATTGAGCTTATTTGGTGCCTATCTTATGATCACTTATTCACTTGAGTTATTCTTTGATTGAGCTTTCAAATTTTAAGTGTAATAATCTTGTATTCATTGCATATCCTCTTAAGTTTCGTACTATCAAATTCATTACTATTGTGCTTTAATTGTTGTGTTGTCATCAATCACCAAAAAGGGGGACATTGAAAGCATCTAGGCCCCCATGAGGTATGGTTTCGGTGATTAATGACAACCATTGGATTTTACTAATGAATTTGTGAATGCAAGGTCCCCATAATCACTCAATCAAATGAAATCTATATGTCATTGGATACCCATATACAATCACTTTATGAGATCAAATCAATGATATGAAGACAAGAAGTGAAAGCTCTTATGTCAAAGTCATTCAACCACAATTGATGACACTTAACGCTTGACAACCATTAGAAGTACATTTCCAACAAAAGTCTAAGAGGTCAATCGAGCAAGACAAAAAAGAATCACTTAGAAACAACTCAAAGCAAACAAAATCAACTCACCGGATCAACCGATGTTTCCAGAGAACAACACAACGGTCGAGTTGGTTCAGCAGAAGAAGAAGACCTTAGAACAAAGCACTCACCGGATCATCCGATGTTAAGGGCTCAGCTACATCGGTCCATCACTACAGTTTGTAATATCCTTGGACCAAGTGTAGCACCGAATCATCCAATGTACAGAAATATACACATCGGTCAATCACTCCAGTCGGCATCAAGTTTGAGTCAATTCTGGAGGAAGAGCCACAGGATCATCCGATGAGAAGACAAGTGCAACATCGGTCTAACAACGGTCATATCTGACACAATGATGTCAGCTAAAGTAAACTTGACCGATGATAACTAAAGGGGAGACATCAGATCATCCGATGTTCGCAGAAAAGTTCTGTCAGCCTACTTTTCCAACGGCTATTTTGTGGAGGCTGGCTATAAATACACCCCAAACCTGTCATTTCGACAAGTCTTGATCACAAAACATTCTCTACACATCCACAAGCGTTCAAGACCAAGAGCCATCACTTCTACATCATTTTCGACCACATACACACCAAGAGATAGGCTAGAACTAGCTAGAGAGAGAGCTTTTGTGCCTCCATTCTGGGTTAGTGGAATCTCTAGGATAGTGAGAGCCTCAAGGGAGTGCCCCTTGGTGTTTGTAACTGTGAGAGACTTCCGGAGCTTGCCAAGGTGTTTGTGGAAGCCCGGAGGGTCGAAGTTGTACAAGGCTTGAGCTCCACCTTGCCAAGGTTGGCAAACGGAGAAGAATAGTGGAGATCCCTCGTCTCGGTGACTTGGGTGTGGCTAAACCCTTTGGTGGGTGCCACAACGTGGATGTAGGAAGATCTTGACGATCTTGCCGAACCACGGGATAAATCCTCGTGTCTCCTTGGGAGTTTGCATCCTCTTCCTCTCCCCTACATTTATGAATTTTATATCCGCGATGTTGCTATTTACTTCAATGCATAGATAGTTTGCATAGGGAATTGGGATTTTAGGAATTATGTTTCATTGTTTAGATTTTTGAAAAGAAGCCCAATTCACCCCTCCCCTCTTGGGCATTCGATCCTTACAGCTGTCATTGTGCCCTGGCCTCAAAATGAAGGATGTCTGTGATGGGTGTGGTGCTGGAACACAAGCACGACTCATCAGACAATGGTTGTCAAGCCAAATTAGGTTTCAGTCAATGTGAGGGTGATCGAGTCCTAGGTATAACCAAGGTGCTCGATAAAAGGACTTCTAGGTCAAACCACGGATGTTGGTGATCACCGTCGAACCGTGGTTGAGTAATGCGAGAACGTTGCGACCAACAAGGAAAACTAGACCAAAGGGAACCTTGGATAAGAGTTTCTTGTTCGTGTCGATGATGTTTCCTAACCATCCACAGAATCGCTTAACTAGGTGTGCCGTTTCATCGACGACAGGTTCGTCGAGTCACTTGCCGACGATCGAGTCGACATCACTAACCTTGTGACTCATAAGGTGATGCTCGGGATTCCGCCCACCACCATGGACAAGTCCTGGTCGATGTGAACGTCGATGAGATGATCATCCCGAGAGGGCAAAGCACATCGTCGCAACATAATAATGCCTTATGTTCGAGTTCCAGGAGTTCACCGAGCTCATCTGGACAATCTTGCAAAGGACACTGCAATAGTGTCATGTAAGCACTTGGATGATGCTTGCGAAGATAGTCGTAGCGATTGATTTACCTAAAGGTCCTCTGAACGTGTCTAGGTACTCACGTTAGGTTAGCAGTGCTTGTGCTGACTCTTTGAGTCCAAGCAATGCCGATCTCACTTCTTTTCCAAGTATCGCTATGGTTTCATCGATTCATCCTATTTCAGAACCCTACGACCACACTGATCACTTAATTAGGTTTACTCTGTAGTGAGTTTGTGTAACATTAGTGGTCGCTTTCCGAGTCATGACCTCTTGTTGTACAGTTCACTCATGCCTTAAGCTTTCAATGCTCCACCTTGATTCCTTAGTCATCCTTACACTGTCAGTCCAACAGTTCCACAACATTCAGCTTTATCGTCCTTGAGTGGCATAACGTCGAGTGTTGAGTGCCAAGTTGCAATGTGTGCTTACATTGCACCTTTCAATTCACATCTCAATACTACTATGACCAATTGACTCCATCCTTTGTTTATCCACACAACAGAGGCATACCTCTTCCTTCTAGTTAGTCTCACCAGTCTTAGAGTTGTTTAACTTGTTTAATCTAAAGTATATTACATTATGTACTTATATGCATATCATATCAGTAGGAATGTGATGGTGGGTGATCGATGAGGAGTGTCACTTGGAGGAGAAGGCCAAGGTGTTCCAGCTTGAAGTTCCAATGCGGATTCTTCGAAGGAAGACCAAGCCAATAACAACTGACATTGATATAGAGTCGCAAACAAAGGCAAGCCCCGATTTGCATTTGAAAGCTTTATAGAGTTTTGCAGTATTTATCACATTATGTCTTAAGTTTCATATGTGCATTACGTATAGGGTGATTGATACTCCACTTGCATGACCACAAATCCCAGGGGTTGGTTGGAACGAGTTATAGCTTGACGTGTAGAACTGCCAATGCTAATGTTGTAGATATACCGGTAGAAGTCGAGTAGTTGGAATCTACTCGTGATATAGGAATAACAGTTCACATGAGGGTGAAAAATGAAAGAATGACTTATGAAATGAAAACGAGACCGGGCAGGGGAAATAGGAGTCGACGAGCTGGAGTCTCGGGCGCATAGCCCTGCCTGTGTTGCTTGAGGACCGTGCCGTATGCGGCACTGTTGGGCAAGCTTGAAATGTACCGGTTGCATAATGGTATATGGGCCCAATAAACTGATGTAACTCCATACTGTAGTGCGGAGACTCCTCGGTTGTCCTTGAATGGAGATGCGAAGGCATAAAGGTGTAAATCTTCTAGCGGGCAACTTTGACGTGTCCGTGTAGGGGACCTTTTGCTCGGGATAAAGAGGTTTGTCGACATTGGGGTCTTGGGTGAAAGGTGGCCACGTATAACGCGGGGAGGAGAGCATGTATGTGTCTCCCACGCGGGTGTGCGTGTCGTGCAATCCGGGTGTGTCCTGATTGCAATCACCATCCCTCGCGGTTATTTGAGTACCACTTAACCGTCGCTGTCGTGACGCAGTAAATACTAAAGAAGCCAGAAGAATATGTTGTATTGAATTATAATTGCTTTGCAACCTTGTATGACTTAGAGATAGCAAAATTAAAGTTTACAATTTCCCCATACTTTAGCTGTAATAGCATTATGTGCTTTGGGCATGTCATATCATCAGCAAAGCGTTTCTTGTTTGATTGTGGAGTCTATGATGTGCCGTGCTTGAAGAATGTCATTTGCTACGTAAAACATGATTATAAGGATCCACTTGTAGCCGAGTCTATTTATGCTATTCCTTACCTATGCTTAGTATTCACCCCTGCATATGTCTAGTGAGACGGGTTAGTCTTGCTGAGCCTTATGCTCACGTTTGCGCTTTAACGATTTTTGCAGGTATTAGGTTCATTTCGGCTGTTCAGGTTGTACATGAGATCTCGAGGTATCGAGATAAATCTCATGTGAACCACGCCGCTGCTGAATGTTTTTCTTGTTGCTAGTGAGAAGCGTCCTAGGGTAGGGACGTCTTCTCTCCTGCTTAGTTAGGTGAGATTATGAGTATGTATTTTCCGCTGCGTGTGTACTTCTGTTGTACACTCTTTTGTAAACTCTTCTTATTATGAAATGAAAACTTCATACGTTTTGGTATCCTTTTCGTGTGTGCTCTTAGGTGCCGCATCGCACGGCACCACCCAATGAAATCCTCAGATGTGTGGACTCTGGTCCCCACAAAACGAGCTCACGTTGAGCTTCCTCCTGCACCGATCACGACATTGACAATGTCATTTAATGTTCCGCGATTGAATAGTGGGAGCTGGGACTTCATTTTGAGGTTTAGAACCTTGAAGAATATATCACACTTCTTATCTTCCATTACAATATAATCCGACACATACTGCACCAGATGGTTAAATGCCCTAGAGTACTCGTGAGCACTCCTCTCACCTTGTTTCAGCTCTAGAACCTCCTGAAGTTTACTCTTCATTATATTGCAAGGTATATGGTAGGCGTGGAACACCTCCCGGATTTCCGTCCAAGTGACAGCATGTCTGACCGGTAGATGCGATGTGGTTCACCCACCACGCACCAGCGGAACCGTGCAACTCCTGTGCTGCGAACAATACCTTCTGGTGTTCGGTGCATTGGAGCGGACCAAACTTTGCCTCGATGGTACGGATCCAGATGTCCGCCTTCAGAGGTTCATTGGCCTCATGAAGACTGGTGGATGTGTTGCCAAAGAGTCGGAGTATAAACTCTGTTGGGGCTATGTGGCCCATTGTCTTGTTGTCCCCCTCGACAGGACGAATTCTGCACCAGCATCCGTAGTAACTAGGTTTGCTTGTCGCACGATCCGAGCACTGCGGCAAGAACCTCCGCGAGATTCCTCAGAAGTGGAGGTGGCGGCAGATGTTTTTGTTGCTGCTGCGTTGTGGTTTGTTCCATGGTGAAGAGTTATCACCACCACCCTGGCTGGAACCTCCCACTTCACGCGTGGACCGAGTACGCACCATTCTGCATCCAAATGATTTAGAAAATCAGCACATGTTTGTCAACTTCATCCATGCCATACAACAGTAGTGCGAGTAACGATAATGTGATATTTGCATAACATTCAGATATATTGATAAAGTACAAACTTTATACAAAATATATTATCTCTAGACCAACTTCACAATAGGAGTTCTAAAACTAATTAAATCCATGGATGGAAGTTTATTTCGACTACCATTGGTCACGACGAGATGTCATGCGCTTTATCATATGTATACTCTGGCTATTGTAATCTAACAAAATGAGATTTTGTTTGTGTCAAATACTCGATTCCAACACACATGTCGAACAACATCTGCTGGACATGTGAAATGACACAAGAAAATGAAACCACAGTTGAAAGAGTTGGAAATTTCAAATTTGATTTCACATAACAGTTTCTATTCCAACTGACCAGTCTGGAGAAATTCAAAATTATCGACCAGGTATAGGCAAAATCGGGACTTCAGTTGAATTACAAATTTGTAGTTCACTTCAGTGCCTTTCGAAAATTTATTTGTCTGCCCCAATATCAGTTCCAGTTGAGGAAATATGGCTTTGCAAAATAAATAGTTTTTCAAAAGATTTTCAGCAGCACCTCCTTTAAAAGTGGCTGAATTTGATCCACAATTCCAGATATAAAACCTGAATATATGCAAAAACCATAAATTACAAAGTTTTCACATAAATCATAAGGATTCCAGAAATGTATTGTGTGACCTCATTCGATTTTTATACCAAGAGTTAGGGCAAAAAGCGTGAAAAGTCTAGAAACTGTTTCCAGTTTCTGTCCGGATTGATAGATGTTGAAATTTGAAATTTTCACTATGTTCTATGGGGCTTCTGCTCTGGTAGTGAACATAAAAGTTTTACAGGACTCTTAGATCTTTCCAACAATTTATGGCAAGCTTTCATTTGTTAAATGTACTTGGAGATATGCTGTCTCAAAATTAGGCCATTTTCTACCAGAATCACAGTTGTGAATTTGAACTTGGTATATTATGTTCAAATGAGATTTTCA
This sequence comes from Tuctoria greenei, assembly GCA_036927565.1. Lineage (NCBI taxonomy): Eukaryota > Viridiplantae > Streptophyta > Magnoliopsida > Poales > Poaceae > Tuctoria > Tuctoria greenei. The sequence continues at coordinate 127,469,306 of JAYESD010000006.1, forward strand.
CCTTTTAAATGTGGAGATCTGCCTTGGATCTTATAAAGAAACTTGTTGAGAACTTCTCAAGTTTCCAAACACGTATTCGATGAATGCATTGATCACATCAACCCAAAGTTGTCCCCCAGCAAAGTCCCGCAAAAAAGTTCCACTAGAAAACTCGGTGGGCTTTGAATAGATGATTTGCTAGATGATTCATTTGCAATCCGTTCTCATGCTCCAAAATAGAGATTAAAAGTTCAAACATAAGCTTAGATTCACAATTTTACTTGTTTTAAGTGACACTCCGGCACAGATATCGTCGTCGATGTGTCCGATGAAACTCGAATGCAATGACGGTACTATGTTCGTCACAAAAGAGAATCCTAACCGGTATTCCGGTGTATACGTGTTGACATTGACACTAAGAATGGTCACTCACAAATGTGTTCTACTCGAACTACGTATAAAGTTGTTAGTGTACATAAAGAAGATACACAATCACAACTCACCGATTATAGCGCCTCAAGGGCAAGGCCTCATAGGCAGCACATCAGGCAGTCACAATATCGTATATTTGTCACCAAAACTAACACTATTTATCATTCCGTACAGGCCATCCTTGAGGAGCGCACGTCTCGACAAACGCGGTTTCAATTTCAACACCTCACAATGGGGGACTCAAGTAAGCCACGAACGAGTAGACAAGATCGGGTATTTTATCACCCGATGGATACCACCTGCTGCCCCAGAGAGGCACGCCAATGTCAAACGCTGCGTATGGCTCTTTGAACATGATAAGTTCAAGAGTTTTGTACTATCACATTACTGGCCACATGATGGAGTTTCAACTTTCCTGCCTAATGCATGCATGGGACCAGTGCCGCATATGTTCTATGAAACAGGCGGAGTTTCATAGACTCATATTGACGCCGATCTGGACCCGAGAATCTCTCATACCACATTCTCTTACAGGGATCTAACCGAAAATTGAACCGCGTTTGATGGTGTATTTTACCTCTTATCTGAACGTAGATGTGTCCTTACAGAACATAATAATAAGTATGGTACCTTTGCCACTGTTTGACGGTCCTTAAATGCTAAATTTGATCGTCAATTAACCACATAAAAATTCTAAAATTGAGAACACACTACTACAAAAAGCATTGTCACAGGCGTCTGGATTTTTCAAACACAGGCGGTCCGGAAAAAAATGCGACTGTAATGGCGAATGATACAATAACCGCCTGTGATGACAGAACATCACAGGCGGTTCTTAAACAACAACCGCTAGTGGAAATAATGTATTTTCTCAGGCGGTTATTAATTAAGAACCGCCTATGATGTAGCTAACATCACAGGCGGTTCTTAATTAACCAACGCCTGAGAAAATATATGATTTCCACGGGCGGTTGTTGTTTAAGAACCGCCTGTGATGCTGCTAAGCTCCTGTCAAGCTAATCCTTGCACAGCAAGCTCTTGTAGATGCAAGTAACACCCATGGCTCATCATTTGAATTGTTGAAAGCATCAATTCGAAGCCTGACAATCCTTGGAAGGATTTTCCCATCCATTTGAACGATTTCTTTCCCTCCTGTCCATTTGAAAACTTAGGAAGATGCTCCTTTCTCAGTTTTAATGCCTAAATATATTGAGTAGAAATCAGTACCTACTTTCTTAGTGCTTCACACAAGCGAGTAAGCGAACATCTTCAATCACAGATCTTGTTTTTACACTTTCATAGGGATTTAACCTTAATCTTTCAAGCATAGATTTATCAAATAAGTGAAGCTTCCTTATCACACATGTCAATGGCAGTTATAAGTGAAGGATGTGTCGAAGCTAACGAAATCTGAATCGGACTGAAGATAAAGAGATCCTACATATGAGTGGCAATGTCCAGGTTAAACAGTGTGAAGCTATGATGACAACCTTCAACAATATGAAAAGTGATGCCAAGGTTATGCTTGCATCAACCAAGGCATGTTATGAGGGTATAACACTTGTTGGGGCAAGCATAACCTTGGCCAAAATCAGAAATCACACCACCGTGGTTACTCTGAAGCCGCCATGGATTACTCTAAAGTTTTTTCGTGCGTGCTCGGTAAACTTCAGAGTAATCCATGGCGGCTTCAGAGTAATCCACGATGGTGTGATTTATGATTTTGGCCAAGGATATGCTTGCACCAGCAAGTGTTATACCCTCACAACATGTCTTGGTTGATGCAAGCATAACCTTGGCATCACTTTTCATGTTGTTGAAGGCTGTCATCATAGCTTCATGTTGTCTAACCTGGACATTGTCACTCATATGCAGCATCTCTTTGTCTTTCAGTCCCATTGAGATTTCTTTAGCTTTGACACACCCTTCACTTGTAACTACCATTAACATTTCTGATGAAGAAGCTTCTATTATTGATAATCTATGCTTGAAAGATTATGGTCAAATTCCTATGAAAATAGTAAAAACAAGATTTGTGATTGAATTTGTACGCTTCGTCGCTTGTGTAAAGCACTAAGAAAGATGATACTGATTTGTAGTCAATATATTCAGCCATTAGATCTGATAAAGTAGTATCTTCGTAAGTTTTCAAAATGGAGAGAAGAGAAAGAAATCTTGCAGGGCTTGTTTGGGTGTACTCAATCTAATTGGATTGAAGTGGATTGAATTGAAGAATGAACTAATTTTCTCCTCAATCCACCTCAAACCACTTATATTGAAGTGGATTCACTCCTATCCAAACAAGCCCTCAAATGGACGGGAAGTATCGTCAGACTTCAATTGAAGCTTTTAACAATCCAAATGATGAGTCTCGGGTGTCACTTTCATCTACAAGAGCTTGCTGGGATTAGCTTGATAGGAGCTTCAAGAGTTGTGCTTCTAGATGTTGTTTGGAACCGAGCTGTTGGAAGGCAAGCCTGATCATCATAGGTCAGAAGAAATTTATATACACATACTGAATTTAATAATGTTCGAAACAGAAGCTGAATTTAATATAACATGCTATCTAAAGCTGAAATAGAGCATTCTTCTAAGTTGATTTCAGAAGATACAAATATATACAATATATATCATCTCGCATTGCTATATACATTTTTTCCATCATTGACACCTTCTCGCATATAGGATTTCAAATTCTTTTTAATGCTTCTCTCTACGTGCTTGATGTTTTCTGGTTCGGTGAAAAGGTACATCTCTTCATACTGATTATATTCCTCTTGATTATCTGCCACATTCTCAACCCCAACAATATTTTGCTTTCCAGAAACAACTATGTGCATCTTCTCAGTTTCTGGATCTTGAACATAAAAAACTTATGCAACACTATCGGCGAGAACCCACAGGTCATCTTTATAACCCACTTTATTCAAGTCTACCAGTGTCACCCCGTAATTGTCCACTTTCATACCATCAGGATGTTTGACCCATTGGCACTTAAATACGGTCATTACCATTCCCTCGTCATAATCGAATTCCCATATTTCCTCTATGAACCCGAAGTATGTGGTCTTTTGCCCTTGTGAATCATAAGCCTCAATACGAACACCACTATTTAGTACAACACTCTTACCGTCTTTTTCTTTAGTGTAAAATGGGTAACCATTGATTTCATATGCTTGCCATGATGTCACCAAAGAAGATGGGCCAGAAGCTAACTTCTTCATTGTTGCCTCTTCTATAGTGTTTCCATATGGTATATTTTTGTCCATTAACCATTTAGTGAAACATCTTCTGTGCTCTTTCATGATCCAGTCCTCTGTGCGGTCTTGGTTTTTATCACGAAGCTCAATTTGGTGTTCCTCGATGTACGACTCAGCTATTGCGAGCTGTTGTAGTACACCAAAATGTGCACGGTGTACATTCTTGTAATCTTGAATGATAAAAGTTTTCTTACCCACTTTGCCTCTCCCACTTAGTCTACCCTCATGTACTGGTATAGGCACACCTATCGATTTTCCATCTTTGATGTAATCAGCGCAACCCTCAATCACTTCTTCAGTGGTGTATCCTTCTATAATTGAACCCTCTGGGTGAACACGGTTCCGCACATATCCTTTTAATACTCCTAAATATCTCTCCAACGAAAACATATGATGTAAATATAGTGGCCCCAATGCTTTTATCTGATCAACAAGATGTATGATTAGGTGTACTTGCATATCGAAAAAGGATGGTGGGAAACACATCTCAAGCGTGCACATAGTCTCGATGATGTATGTTTCTAGATAGTCTAAATCTTCACGTGCTATCACCTTCTGCGATACTGCATTGAAGAAGTAACACAAATGTGTGATGACAACTTTTATATGCTCAGGTTTGATGACTCTTATTGCAATGGCAAGGAAAACTGTCATCGTCATGTGATAGTCGTGAGAATTATAACTGAATAAAGACAAGTTTTTCATCGAGACTATTTTGCGGATATTGGATGAGAAACTCGTGGGCACATTGATCCCATGCAAGCATTCGCAAATTGCTTTTTTCTCTTCTAGCATCAAGTTGTAGCTCGCTGGGGAAAGGTAATGCTTCCCGTTCGCCTTTTCTACTGGATGAAGCTCTGGTCCCAAATCAAGATTTACTAGGTCCATACATGAATTTAATCCATCCTTTGTTTTCCTCGGCATGTCCAGCAAGGTCCCAATGATGCTGTCAAATACATTCTTTGTAACGTGCATCAAATCAATACTATGGAAAAATTCCAGATTCTTCCAATATGGAAGATACTTGAAAAAATTGATTGTTTCTTGAAAGCCATGTCAGTTGTATCATCCAAAGATGTACTTTACTTTCCCGTAATTCCTTTACAATTTTTGCCCTTACCGAAAGCAATATGAATGTTCTTGACCATTTCAAACACAAATTTTCATTGTAAGGTTTTGATGTAGTATCTTTTTTGATTTTGTTATCAAATTGTTCTTTCATCTTCCTATACTTGTGTGTATCTGTCAAGAACCATCGGTGTCTCATGTACACCGTCTTTCTGGATGAAGTGAGGTATAGAAATCCAGTTCTATCCACGCACCTTACACAACCTTTCTTCCTTTTCATTTGTCCCGATAAGGTAAACAATCCGAGATAATCATGCACAGTAATGAATATCATTGCTCTTAGCGTGAAATACTCCCGCTTGTACTCATCCCATGTACGTACCCCTTCATTCCACAATTTTGCCATATCTTCCATTAAAGATTTCGAGAACACATCAATTTCGATGTCGGGTTGTTTTGGACCTTGGATAAGAACAGATAACAAGATATATTTCCTTTTGTGACACAACCACATCGGTAGGTTGTACATCGTTAATCAAATTTCTGATTTCCTTTGCAAATTTTGGATACTAAATATCAAAAATTTTCCACTGCGTTGCATCACCAGGGTGTCGTATATGTTTTTCATTCTTCTTGTGTTGCTCGGAATGCCAACGCATAAGTTCAGCCTCCCTAGTGTTTGAGAGCAAACGCTTCAAGCGATCAATTACCGGAAGGTACCACATCACCAAGGAAGGAATTTTTCTCTTATTCTTCCCGTGTGCATTGTTAGAAGTATCGTCATCGTCACCTTCAGGACCAATATAAACTTCTTATTCCTCTGAGACTTTTTCATGTTGGTAACATACTGGTGATTGTAGTCCTTCTTATATCTACTGACACCACAAATGGGGCATCTAGTTGCGAGCTCATGCTCTTTGCAATACATGATACAATGGTTCACACAAGCGTGTATTTTTATCACACCTAGTGCCATCAGGCAAAGAAGTTTCTTTGCTTTATAAGTGCTTTTGGGCAATTTATTTGGATTTGGAAGAATTTCTGCCATAAGATTCAAAAGATCAGAGAAACTACAATCGGACCATCCGTGCGTAGCTTTCAACTTTAGTAGTTCTAAGACTACACGCAATGTAGTAAACTCTGTATCACAACCGTTTGATTCATCATATAAAAGCTCCGTCACCGCATTCTGCAATGTCTCCATTTTACTTAAACCTTTGCTTGCACCCATGGAAGTCAATACATATGGTTTAATGTGACGCAACATCTCACAATCGAACTCATCATCATCATCACCATCTTGATTGTCACTACCATCATCGATATGAACATTATCATCATCTGAACCTCTGTCATCATCTTTATCCACATCATGTGTATCTAACTCACCATGCTCTGTCCATATTGTGTAGTTTTTTTTTTGAAACCTCTTTTCACCAAATGAGATTGGATTACTATAGTATCCGTCCAAGCAATCTTATTTTCGTAGTTGATACATGGACATAATATGTCATCTATCTTTTGCAACTTCGCATGTCTCTTGGATGCTTCAATAAAATTTGCAACATTATGAATGTACATAGGATCGGGTCTTGGCATGTTATACATTCACACTCGACGGCCCATGCTTCAATAATAGAATTTTTGTCAGATTTACAAAATTTGGCCATAAATATTCCATAAAGGTCTTCTATAACATGAATTTACAGAGACATAACAAGTATGATTAGGGCGACTAATGTAGGTCTGTTCATTAGGGCGACTAATCGACCCTAGTCGATGGCTAATCGATGTCCTGTCGTCCTCAAGGTTTTTACGGTAATACCAAGTCGATACAGAGTTGTAGAGAGAGGTGGCACGTAGGAGAGCGGCAGCAACGTCAAATAAGACTCTAAGATCGGCGACGAACAGAAAGCGTGGCAGACAGGAGGCGGCGGCGTCGAGTAGAGTCTGGAGGAGACAAGCGACGTCTTGAGGCAACGGGGTCGAAGGCGTCGGGAGAAACAAGCGGGGGTGAAGGATTGAAGTCGTGGGGCAAACAGGCCCAGTAGCATGGGCTAGGTCTAGGTAGGATCTGATCCGTTATATCTTGATGTCGGATCCCATCCAACGATGGTAACTAAATGGATGAGTCATAAAACCATCTCCCTAGAAAGCTAACCCTAATCACTCCTTCGAAATAACATATTGAAAAAGAAAACACATAAAACTACAATTACAAGTTTGGGTAAACTTCATGAATCTTATATATATTACAATATCATCAGTTAATTAAACATCATATTCATGTCACAAAATAGGTACAAACTACAATAAGATTATTATAATATAGTCCATACATCAATATCTAGAAGACCAAACTTCCAAATTATTGAGTACAAACGCATATGTACACACATGCAAAAGGACACAATCCATACACCAACACACAAAACTAGTAGCTTATGAAAATATACAAAGAAAAAGGTAGCATGCAATGCATAGTAAGGAAACTATGAGAATTTTCTTAGGTACCTTGTGGCGCGATGTGGGACTGGGCAGAGGCGTGCCTTCGCGGGGCTGGGCGGCGGCGCAACAGTGCGGGTTGAGCGGCGGCGCGGCAGTGCAGGCTCAGCGGCGGCGCGACAGTGCAGGCTGGACAGCGGTGCGGCGGTGGGTAATTTCAGCAGCCTTGCGGCGATGGAAAATTCTCCAGGGTTACATTTCGACTGTGGCGAGGGGTCTTTATATAGGCGTCAGTTTATCACAGGCAGTTTTTAAATTTTTCACAGGCGGTTGGTGATTAATAACCGCCTGAGAAAACAATTATCTCAGGCGGTTATTCATTACAAACCGCTTGAGATAATGCCCGAGACTCTTCAGTTTCCTTATCCCTTGCTTCTTTTTTATTTAGATTCCAATATAAATACTCAAACATGTTTAGATTCTGCAAATTGAGTCAAAATTTGATGTTTCTTTCTTCTATATTTGTATAAAATTAACATCTACCACCTGAACCAAATAATTTAAAACTTGTATAGCTGACGTTGTAATGTTTCGGTAAATATCAAATTAATTTCTACTCACATATTATTCACATTTGTGTATCTCATAAAAAAAAGGATCCTTCACTTAAATTTGTTTGTATGGACATATTTGTATTATTTATACATGTATGAATTTTGTTAATTTTTTAAAAGCATTCCAACATGTCAAACTTCAAATTATCCATCATTCTAACTATATGCTCATATACTTATGAGGCATTCATCAAATTATGAACACACATTGACTCAAAAAAATTTAAAAAAATATGAAAATATTCATAAAGGTTGGTATGATGAATAAAAATGTCCAATGAAAAAATAAATGAAAAAAGCAATATATTCATCAAGATAGAAAAATGAAAAATAGAAATTGTTATATGTTTTTAATGTTCTGAACAATTTCAAAGGATTTATGAAGTGAAATTTAATGGTAACCTTTACTTGTCAATAATATTACAAGAAAGTGGAATTTTGCCTTTTTAAAGGCCCCACATTCAATCAAGAATATTAATAAAGAAGAAGTAACGATCTTCACAGGCGATTGGAGTTTAATAACCGCCTGAAAAGATGATTACCTCAGGCGGATTTTACTTACCAACCGCCCGAGATAATGGCCGATACTGTTCTTCAGTTTTATTTTTCCTTGCTTCTTTTTTATTTAGATTCCAATATAAATACTCAAACATGTTTAGATTCTGCAAATTGTGTCCAAATTCGATGATTCTTTCTTATATATTTGTATAAAATTAACATCTACCACCTGAACCAAATATTTTAAAACTTGTATAGCTGACATTGTAATGTTTTGGTAAATATCAAATTAATTTCTACTCACATATTATTCACATTTGTGTATCTCATAAAAAAAGGATCCTTCACTTAAATTTGTTTGTATGAACATATTTGTATTATTTATACATGTATGAATTTTGTTAATTTTTTTAAGAGCATTCTAACATGTCAAACTTCAAATTATCCATCATTCTAATAAATGCTCATATACATATGAGGCATTCATCAAATTATGAACACACATTGATTCAAAAAAAATTTTAAAAAAAAAAAACTGAAAAAAAATTCATAGAGGTTGGTATGATGAATAAAAATGTCCACTGAAAAAAATGAAAAAAGCATTATATTCATCAAGATAGAAAATGAAAAATAGCAATTATTATATGTTTTTTATGTTCTGACCAATTTCAAAGGATTTATGAAGTGAAATTTAATGGTAACCTTTACTTATCAATAATATTACAACAAAGTGGAATTTTTCCTTTTTAAAGGCCCCCACATTCAATCAAGAATATTAATTAAGAATAAGTAAAGATCTTCACAGGCGGTTGGAGTTTAATAACCACCTGAGAAGATGATTATCTCAGTCGGGTTTTACTTACCGACCACCTGAGATAATGCCCGATACTGTTCTTCAGTTTGATTTTCCCTTGCTTCTTTGTTATTCAGATTCCAATATAAATACTCAAACATGTTTAGATTCTGCAGATTGTGTCCAAATTCGATGATTCTTTCTTCTATATTTGTATAAAATGAACATCTACCACCTGAACCAAATATTTTAAAACTTGTATAGCTGACATTGTAATGTTTTTGTAAATATCAAATTAATTTCTACTCACATATTATTCACATTTGTGTATCTCATACAAAAAAAGGATTCTTCACTTAAATTTGTTTGTATGAACATATTTTTATTATTTATACATGTATGAATTTTGTTTTTTTAATAGCATTCCAACATGTAAAACTTCAAATTATCCATCATTCTAACTAAATGCTCATATACATATGAGACATTCATCAAATTATGAACACAAATTGATTCAAAAAAATTTAAAAAAAATCTGAAGAAACTCATAGAGGTTGGTATGATGAATAAAAATGTCCACTGAAAAAATAAATGAAAAAAACATTATATTCATCAAGATAGAAAAATGAAAAATAGCAATTGTTATATGTTTTTTATGTTCTGACCAATTTCAAAGGATTTATGAAGTGAAATTTAATGGTAACCTTTACTTATCAATAATATTAAATGAAAGTGGAATTTTTCCTTTTTAAAGGACCCACATTTAATCAAAAATATTAATTAAGGAGAAGTAAAGATCTTCAATACTTAATAACCGCCTGAGAAGATGATTATCTCAGGCGGGTTTTACTTACCAACCGCCTGAGATAATTGTACCTTCTCAGGCGGTTGGTAAGTAAAACCTGCCTGAGGTAACCATCTTCTCAAGCGGTTGGTACTTAAAATCCGCCTAAGAAAATAGAAGTCTATATATACCCCTCGACAGTGTTGGAAAAACCTAACTCGAGCGAAACACTTACATGCCGTTAGGCTGCCAAAATTTCATTTGCTGCCATGTGTTCGCCACTGTCGTCGCCGAGCTTCGCCTTCTTCGCTGAGCTTCACCGTTGCCACTGAGCATCGCCGTCGCCACCAAGCTTCGCCCTCGTCACTTCCAGGTACGCCGAGCGAAGCCATTGTCGTCGCCGCCGAGCTTCATGGTAAACCCTAAACCCTTCGACCTTCCTTCCTCCGTCGCCGTGCTGCCTCCCTCCCTGCCCTCGCCGCCACCTTGCATATCCTTGGTTAGGGTTTGGAAATTCAAAAATGGAAGGCATCCTTGGTTAGGATTCGGTGGAATTCGAAAAACTGTCAAGTTGTGATGTATGTGTATTGAAATTGTATGAACAAGCATCTGAATTCTTGCCATAATTATCTGTAGAAAGCTCTTCTAGTCTATTGTGATCCTTTTTTTGAAAGGGGAGGAGCTATTCTACAACTTTTCTATTCATTGTTACCTCAAATTCGGTTTAGAACTAATTAGAAACTAAAGTTGAAGTTAGTACATGTGTACAATGTTATCTGAAATAGCCACAAAATTTCTAAACTTTGAACAGCCATAATTCTTAAATTAGAAAAGCAACCTATGCATATCTATACATGTCTAGAAACTTAAAGAGTCCTCTATCAATTTCCTATTCAATGCTAAGGCTAAAACACGCAATAACCAGGTATAAATTGAAGTACCGTTTAAGGTGTCGTAACCGTCCAGAATCTGGACAGTTATGTATTCAGTTGCTGTTTGGATCGTAATTTCTAGTAGGATAATCAAAAGACTTCATAATTTACATTTATGGAATCCTGAGGATGTGTGTAACAAGTTTGGAATATATTGTTTCTGCAAATATCAATGTTCTCTATTTGAGAATTGTGGACAAAATCAGCAACATACAAAGGAAGCTCTGCCAAATTTCAGTTCAAAATCTGGGAACTTGGTGGTAACATGAGTGAATAGTAGCATCTGTACTGAAAATAGAGTGTAGTCGTCCCGCACTTCATCTCACAGGGTTGTGCTCCTTCGAGGTCGGTGTCGCTATCCTCTTGCCAAACAAAGCAATGTGCTCACATACGACTGTTGAACATCGCTTGTGCTCAGAAAACAGATACAAGTAACTACCCGTTTAGAATAAGAAGATAAAATTGTCATTGCTGGTGAGCAACTTTAACATGCTTGTCACCCTCGCAATGTATAGGAACCTTTTGGTCAGTCGCCTTAAACCCTAGAATGCCTTATCAAATCCTAGAATGTTTCCATATTTTTCTTCATGCAATACTTCATGTAGAGTTAATATGCCATTTATTATATTTTTTGTCTTATTAGTTCTAGCATGGAAAACCCTAAGAAGACTGGTGCTGGTAGTAACAATAAAGAGTACAATATGGAGTTTCCTGACTCTAGCAGTTCAGGCTCCTTTCACAGTCCATCGGATCCTTTTCCTAATATAAAAACTAAAAAGACTTCTGAGGATCTCAACCCAGAATATTATCCTACCGACGAGGTATGGATCACGAATCTTAACTTTAGCAGTTCAAGTTAATGTTGGTTGTCAAGTATACAAAGTCTTATTATTCTTTTCTACCTAGATTAATTGCGAAGACAACGAGGTGACTTCGGCTCCTAAAACCGCAGAAGGTTCTCCAATGGATAAATCCTCAGCTTCACTAAAGCGGAAACGAGGGCAACGAGGTTCCAATAAGGGTCCATTGGACCGCATCATGTACATAACAAGGGTCGGTCCAGGTGGGTTTCCCCAAGAACCACTGGATTCAGTTACCAAGTACCATAATGCATGCGGATTTCTTGTTAGGGAGCTCGTGCCAATCACGACCGAGAATTGGAGGAAATTATCCGAGCATACCAAGAATGAGTTGTGGGAAAGAATAAAGAACCAATTTAAGTTCCCGAAAGGCACAGAAGAAGTTGTAAAGAAAGCAACATTGGTCTCTTGCGGCAAGAAGTTTCGTGGCTGGAAGAGCGAAATGAATGCCTATGTTAAGACCGATAAGGTCCCTAGCCCGAGGAGGATGGGAAAAATCACACAAGCTCAGTGGCAAGAGTTTGTTTGTCAAAAGACCACACCTGATGCTAAAGTTCTAAGTGCAACTAGGTCAGAGCTTGCAAAAAAGAACAAATACCATCATCGCTTGGGATCTGCCGGATATGCCCCCAAAGTCCAGAAATGGAATAAGATATTAGACGAAATTACCATTAAGGGCAATCCTCACCCATTAGAAGGCTGCAATGAGTGAACTCAGTGGTGGGTCTTTGCCCGGTCAGGTTTGACCAGCGAGGGCAAACTTGAAAAGCCCGACTCTGTGAATGAAGTAGAGGATAAAATGAAAGAAGTAATTGAAAAGCAACAGAAGGGTCTCTTCAAGCCGAAGAGGAAGAATGACCAACTTACCGCTATCTTAGGAAACCCTGAACACAGCGGATGGGTTTGAGCAGTTTCTTCTCAAATGTCTTGGCTAGATGGTTTCCCTAAAGATAAAGACACATATAGAAGACGTGACAAGTTCAAGAAAAAAGTTGATGAAATGATTAATCAAAAGGTAAAAGAAAATATGAAAGAAATAATGGAACAACTTAGACAATCGGGACAATTAGTGGCACCGAATCCAGCGATGGTTCTAGTGCAAAAGGAGCAATTAGTATCTCCAACTGCCTACCCTAGCAGCGTTGGTTCTGTGCCAGGCTCAAGGTCAACCCATAAGTTCCCTATCGATGATATTGCTAACGACAAATATTGTTGTCTTCTTGTCCCGATCGGCAGAGCAGGGAACAAAACCAAACAGGTTGCCACTACTATGGCAAAGTCTGATCGTGACTTCAACGAGAATCCACTTCTGTTGTATTATGTTGTGGTGCAAGTTCTTCAAATCATTGATAATGATTATGAAGATTATATAATAGGCCACGTCACACCTGAGGGGATCGCAACTCTGGGGCAGGCTGTCAATCGATTAATCCTTTGGCACCGACGCGATATCGTGTTGGACGATGAGCCATCTAGTCCCGTTGCATCTCAAAATACTGCAACCCCATCTTCTAAGGCGAAAGTGCATGAAGATCCACTCCTAGTCCAGGAAGATCCACTCCCCCTATGTCTCAGCAAGGATGATAGTAACCATGCTAGTAAAGATATCCAAGAGCAACAAGTTGGACAACAGCTTCAAGCAGTACCAGAGCAAGTTGTTGCTAGTAAAGAGCAACCAGTTGAGCAACAACTTGAAGTAGTACTAGAGCCAGCTGCTGGGAGTAAAGAGCACTTAGTTGAACAACAGGTTCAACAACAAGCCAGTTTCCAACTTCCGATGACTACTCCTCGATCATTAATGCCTATCAAAGTTAGCTCATACGAAAATAAGAAACCTTCATCAGAAGTGTCAAAGTATTTAGAAACTATGAAGGAAAATATTATAAAATCGAGTGCATCTCGTTCTTCTCATGAGCCAGCATTAGGAGATATCGAGGAGTGGGAAGAAGACAGTGTCATGTATAATAGGTGGGCGGCTTTATTTAAACCAGGAGTTCCAATATACAAGCTTGAGGATGTTCCTCATAAATTTGAGAATGGGAAGCCGTTCATGACATCTGTACAACTTAGCAAATAACCCGTCCCGCTCAAAAGAATGCATGGGTGCTACATCCTTGCAAGCACGAAATATGGTCTTTCTTGCGTCACATTTCGTATTCCAAAAGAAGCATTCTGGAGCACTAGAGAAGATAGAAGAGTCATTTTATTTGAAGAGTTGCATCCCCTTTTCCATCGGGGCATGCTCGAAATCAACCTGTTGCTCGTCTGGTTCTTGTAAGTGCCTCTAATATTTCGTATTTGCTTTTCTTACTACACGCATACGCATTTCATGAGATTATAACAATTCTGGACTTCTTCAATAGGATGCAATACATGGATAATAAAAAGTTGGAGCACAAGACAGGTATCGTTGACCCTACTAGGATTGTAAAGGCGCTATTCGACGTCAAGGCGGATCGAGACTCAACAAAGTTCAAGCACATGAAAAAAAAGGATTTTGAAAAAGCAATCACAAAACTTAAGAAGGATAGAAGGACAGAAGTTGCAGCTTACATAGGACATGCGATGTTTAACTTTGTCAGAGATGGCAAGGACCTCGTAAAGGCTCCGTACAACTTCGAGTAAGTTTGACACATGACATTGAAATAGCAGTTATTGGTAATTGTTAACACGTGTGTTTGTATGTTTGCAGTGATCAATACATAATGATCTTCATCAAGCCAACGCAGGGAATGGAAATAGTCTTGGACTCAGCCGATTTCCCACCAGATCGTACAAAGATTTCATTTCCATTTTGAAACTGTATGTTTATTCAATAATTTTAATTTACACACATTTAGAATATGTTGACAAGTTTTATATGACATTTCATGTATTACAGCGTTTGGCGGTTTTACACGGAACGGCTTGACGGTGAGGCACCTTCCAATACGATTGCATTGGACATTAAAATGTATTATGCTTGTCCAAAGCAGCCTACTGGGAGTGTCGTATGCGGGTATTATGTATGCGAGCATCTTCGAACTGCCTGCATATATAGAGTGAATCGTGAGGATGTAAGTTATCCTTAATGTTGATACCTTATTTTCTTACTTTTGAGTTTCATTTTCATTGTAACTAGCATAGTTTAATACTTATATTCTCTGATGTTCAATATTACCAGAAACATTATGTTCATATTTTATTCCAACTTCAAAATTCAATTGCTCATAGTGCAACTGCTCCAAAAATACCAAGTAAATTCCTGTATACTCTCACTTTGATCTATATTTTGAGATTGTTCAAACAAACACATTCTAAACCTTGTTATGTGTTATATTGCAGCACACAAAGAATCTGAACGAAGAATGGCCAATTTGTAGAAGAATTCCTGGTGGAGGAGCCGACAAGATTCCTGCTGAACACTGTCAATTCATTCGTTGCAAAATTTTGCACAAAAGAGGGGAGTTATTTGATGACAATGGTGCAATATCTGATGTGCCAGAACTTTGCGACTATGGCAATAGAAACAGTTTTTAATGAAAACTTGTAAACTATGAGATGAATTGTATGTGTAACTTGTACATATGTATATTGTTTTAGTGAAACTGACTTCTGTGAGATGACTTCTGTGATGATAATATTGTTGACTTCTGTTCTGTGATGATATTGTTGACTTATGTTCTGTGATTATATTGAATTGACATGGAAATTAGAAATAACAGCAGTAGTACTGCATAGGTTATACCTTATCACAGACTGTTATTTACCAACGGCTAGGCATGCCTGTGAAAAACAACTATCACAAGCGGCTAGATATAGGTAAAGAACCATCTGTGATAACCAAATTATCACAGGCGGTTACTGTTATGGTAGAAACCGGTTGCGATAAAAAGTCTTCACAGGCGGTTTGATGTAGGTCAACATCCGCCTGTGATAACACCATTATCACTGGCTGTTAGATATGCTGCAAGACCCGCCTGTGATAAGACAATTATCATAGGCGGGTACATATGCTGCACGACCCGCCTGTGATAACCTATCTTCACGGGCGGCTAGCATAAGTAAAAACCGCCTGTGATAATGTTTCTTCACAGGCGGTATCACTTCTCCGCTTGTGAAATTGCGGATTATCATAGGCTCTTCATTTCAGGCGGTTTTAAAAACAGCTTGTGACAATAGGTTTGGATCCGCCTGCGATAAGGCTTATTGTACTAGTGACACAACATAATGGTGGGAATTAATACTAACAAATTCCACAAGTGGTATTGTTTATTTGCATGTAGGTCAATTAAGCTCCAATATACCTAAGAATGCAGGGAGCGATCCTAAAAGTTACCATTCAACCAATCAGGCGATGACACATGGCATTACATGGATCCATGGACCCATTCCCAGGCGTATCCGAGTGGATCCAATGTCGACTAACGAGGAAAGGAGATCTAGGCCCACCTATCAGCCACCTCGAGAAAGCACAACCAAGGGGGGGGGGTCAGGACCAAGTCGGTCGATCCTCTAGCTCGATGTAGGTATTTCTTACGTAAATAGAATAATCCGCACGCGCACGAAAATATGGTTGTAGCACTTCCACTTAAAGATTATTCCCAAGATTATTTAATCCAAGGAACATGTGTGTGATCTTCTAGCTTGTTCTCCTAAGGACACACAGTTTGTTTGGTAGGCAAGGATTTGAGAGGAATTCAATGGTTTGAAATCTAGGCCACATTAGTTGTTGACGGTCCTTAAGTGTCATATTTAGAGTGTCAATTCACCTCATAATGTGCACAAAAGAGAAACACAACATAGTGGTAGGGTTAAAAACTAACCAATTCCACAAGTGTTTGTGTTTATTTGTATGCAGGTGAATTATACCCAAAAATATCAAGACATGCAGGGAGTAATCCATTAAATTGGATTTTGGTGAATCAGTCAATGCCACGTGTCATCACATGGATCAAATGGCCAACAAACAGTAGTATCCAAGGTCATCCAATGGAGTAGCACCCGTATCAATGGATGGAATCCACCTAGCAGTGACCTGGAGAAAGCACATCCGAAATGGTGCAAAGACCAGGTCGACCGACGCCCTAGTTGGCCGACTTGGTCCTAGCGCCAAACTCGGTCAATCAACACATGTTGTCTCTTTTCGTCTTCCTAAAGACGATGGTGATTGATTCGCGCGCATTTGGTAGCGGGAACCAATCCTTCTCAACCTAAAAATAGGACCCCACACCTCACTTCACACACCAAAAGTTGAGAATAAAATACAGTCCTAAGGTTTAGATTAGTCCTAGAGGCTGCCAAGTACAAGGAGAGTATGGTGAAGAGTCTAGGAGATGGAGGCTTGGGCTTATCAAGTCCCTCTTCTACAATTCTAACCCTACAAAGTTTTGATTCAAAATCAAGTAAGCCATTGTAAATTCATTTCAAGTTTGATTCCCAATTCAAGGTAGTTTGCACAAGTAGTTACTTGTGGGTTGATTGCTTTAATTTATTAGGGGCTCTAGTTGTAGCTTTGTGTTCGAAACAACTAGAGTAGTGATTTAGAATGTAAGCGTGGTTCTTAGGTTAGAAATCACCAGTGAATATCTTGTAGACCTGCAGACTAAAGAGGTAGGCAGTAGGTGGTGATAGCCCTATCTGTCCTTAGTAATCCTCCACGTTCGGCTATGCCATAGGCTCCTGGCGGTAGTTGTCCTAGTGTTTCTAGGGGTAAACCCGTGCCCGAAGCAAGCAGCTACCAAAAATTCCTTTGACTTTGAATCGAGACTTTGAATTCCTCTCTCTTCCTTGTCTGCCAAGCAACTTTGTTTGCTTGGGTGAATTAGTTCGTAAGATTAGCACACGCGTTCTTTAGATTCGATACCCTTGGGAATAATCCATAAGGGGAAGTGCTACATGACAGTTTTCGCGCGCTTGCAAATTTTTATATGTGACGTAAGAAACGTCAACAAGCATTTCTGATGCCGCTATAGGGGAACAATTAATGTTAATCTACAAAATTTGTTCACCCTAGTATTTATCTTCTTATCTTAACTTTCCTTTTCTTACCACCACCACATATATGGAGCAGCCCACCATTCTTTCATATTCTGCCCCAAAGGGCAAGTTCTATGAGCCACCACCTTTGTCGGAACCCATTTGTTCTACTATATATGAACTTCACCTTGACCTTATAGCCATGGTCCGGAACAATCCTTCTTTGGAACGGATTTTTAAAACCCTTACCACCATCTACAAGAGTTCAAAAAACTTTGTTCAAGCCTTCTAATTAAGGGTATGACACAGGAAACTCTCAAATGGAAATTGTTTGCTTTTTCCCTCAAGGAAAAAGCCAAACAATGGTACGACCACAATGTTGGGAAGAAAAATGGATATTGGAATGAATTACGAGACAAATTTTCTCTTGATTTCTTCCAATGCTCGAATTGTTTCCTTACGAAAGGAAGTACTAAATTTCCAGCAGATGGAGAAGGAGTCTATAGGTGCAGCTTGGGATAGATTTTCTCTTTTAAGAAATTCTGGCCCAGATTTGTCCATCTCTGATCCGTTGCTTTTGCTACACTTTTATGTGGGATTGAACAAAGAGTTTGCCCTACATCTTGACATTACGACTGAAGGATCTTTCCTCCAACAGACGTCAGTAGAAGGCGGGGGTCTCCTAGATCAAATTCTAGAAAATAATTCCTTCATGATGGGTTTTAATGAGCCTCCTCAAGAGGAAGTCGTGTCAGGAACCGAGGATAAACCCATGGATAAGGATGAACCAATTCCTTGCTTATCCCAAACCTTGCCGGAGAAATCTTCTTTTGAACTAGAAACTACGAAGGAAGAAGAAAGTCAACATTCATTGCCACTATTTCCACCTGACCCACCTAATGGAGTGTTCATCCAATAGGCGGTCAAGGAGATAACCTCTATTCTAACCAGAGAATGTGGACTGCAAAAGTTGAGCAATCACCCAAAATTCTTTGGATGACCTCACCCTTGGCAACCATTCTATTTTTCATTAGAGGGGCACCTATGAGGGTCCTATACAACCCCACTGTTGGAGCAAATCGCATTTCTGATTCTTCTGCTCTCGCCATTCTGGGCAATGTGCCGTTGGAACCAACATGTAAATCCTTCCGAGGTTCTTTTCGAAACATCCTTGAAGGATGCGGGTTTTGCAATAGGTGTCTGTAAGACACAAGGATATTGAGGCTATCCTAGACTTCCATGTGTATGAAATTCAAGATTTCGACATTATGATTGGGATTCCCATTGAGAAATTTCTCATGGAAATTCCTTTGGAAGGAAACCTCAATCTCAAACTTGGAGGGCGAAAATTCTCTACTCCTATCATGTGTTCCAAGAACACATCCGTAGAATCTCCCATCCAAGATGAACCAATGGAGAAGGTTAGAACCCTTCAATTCTTAGCACCCCCTGGAATTGAAGGAGAAGAAAATTTCATCCAAGAGGAGGATGAATTTCAGGAGGCAATTGAATTACCAAAAGAAGAGTTCTTCCCAAAACTTGCTGCTGAGTTTAAAATTCTACCTCCAGACTTACGTAATGCCTTTCTAAATGGCAACTTGGAAGTCCCTGTCATCATAAGTGACATGCTTTTAGATGCTGAGACAATCAAACTCATAGCCATGCGAGAAACGCATAGGGATTTTTTGGCTATTCACCAAAGGATCTAAAGGGGGTTAGTCCAGCATTATGCACCCATCGCATTCCTATTGACCCCGAGAGTGTCCCCTCAAGGGAACCTAAAAGGCGATTGAACAATGCGATGCGGGAAGTTGTCAAGAAGGAAGTCTTGAAACTTCTTCATTTTGGGATTATCTACCCTGTTCCTCATTGTGAATGGGTCAGCCCAGTTCAAGTAGTACCTAAGAAGGGAGGTATGATGGTCTTTCAGAATGAGAAGAATGAATTAATTCCTCAACGAACTGTCACGGGTTGGAGGAGGTGCATTGATTACCAAAAACATAACATGGCCACAGGGAAGGATCATTGTCCACTGCCCTTCATTAATGAGATGTTAGAGTGGTTGGAAAAACACTCCTATATTTGTTTCCTTGATGGGTATTACGGTTATCATCAGATCCCAATCCATCCTGAGGATCAAAGTAAGACCACATTCATGTGTCCTTACGGGACTTATGCCTATCGGCGTATGTCCTTTGGACCGTGTAATGCTCCTGCCTCTTTTCAAAGATGCATGATGTCTATCTTTTCCGACATGATTGAGGAGATGATGGAAGTTTTCATGGACGATTTCTCCATCTATGGAAAAACTTTTGATCATTGTCCGAAAAACTTAAACAATGTCTTACAAAGATGCAAAGAGTAGGATCTCATGCTTAATTGGGAAAAGTGCCATTTCATGATCCGTGAAGGCATCGTTCTTGGATACTTAGTGTCTAAGATAGGGATAGAGGTGGACAAAGCAATGATTGAAGTCGTTGAAAAACTTTCACCTCCTATCAACGTTAAGGGAATCCGCAGCTTTCTAGGTCATGTGTGGTTCTATCGGCGATTCATCAAAGATTTCTCAAAAGACGCTAGACCCCTCACTAGCCTATTACCTAAGGAAGCTCCCTTTCATTTCGATGATGAATGCCTTAAATCATTTGATACACTAAAAAAGGCACTCATCTCAGCTCTAGTCATCAAACCTCCTAATTGGACGTTACCATTCAAAATCATGTGTGATGCTAGTGATTTTTTTGTTGGTGTGGTCCTAGGCCAAAGCAAAGATAAAAAAGCATCATGCAATAGCCTAGGCTAGAAAAACTCTGACAGGAGCTGAACTCAATTATGCCGCAACTGAAAAAGAACTCTTAGCTTTAGTTTTTGCTATCGATAAGTTTAGGTCCTATTCGGTTGGAGCCAAGGTCATCTACACAGACCATGCTACCTTGAAGTACTTGCTCACCAAAAAGGATGCTACACCAAGGCTAATCGGATGGATTCTTCTACTCCAAGTGTTTGGCATAGAAATCAAGGATAAGATAGAAGTAGAGAATTTTGTAGAAGATCATCTCTCACGTATGGAAAACACACAAACCATGGACATTCCTATCATTGACTTCCTACGAGATTATATGCTTCTCAAGGTGACTGACTCTCACCCTTGGTATGTGGATATTGTGAACTTCATGGTCACGGTATACGTACCACCAGGGGAAAACAAAAGGAAACTCAACTATGAGAATTGTAGAAACCTTTTGGATGACCCATACCTCTATCAAAATTGTGCTGATGGCCTTCTTAGAAGGTGCATCCCATCAATCGAAGGCACCAAGATTATTGAGAAATGCCATGCTAGCCCCTATGGTGGCCATTAAGGTGTTTACCGTACCCAGGCAAAGATCTAGCAGAGTGGATTCTATTGGCCTTCTATGTATGAAGATACAAAAAAATCATTCACAGATGTTGGAAATGCTAGTAGCATGGAGGAATTTCTGCTTGCAATGCGGTGCCCCTAACATATAATCTCCAAGTGGAATTATTTGATGTGTGGGGTATTGAATTCATGGGACCTTTCCCTAGGTCCTATGATTGCAAGTATATCCTGGTGTCTGTAGATTATGTGTCGAAATGGGTAGAAGCCTTGCCATGCAAAAATGCTGATTCCATGCAAGCTAGGAAAATGTTCAATGGATCATCTTTCCATGCTTTGGCACTCCTCGTATGGTCATAAGTGATGGAGGGTCTCATTTCATAGATAAGTCCTTCCAGAACTTTTTGAGGGATCTTGGTGTCTAGCATAACATTGCTACTCCATACCACCCACAAACAAGTGGTCAACCAGAAACATCTAATAAGGAAAATAAGAATATTCTGCAAAAGACCGTCTTGGAAATGGGAGCGGGATGGAAGCATAAGCTACCCGTCGCATTGTGGGCCTACCGTGTTGCCTACAAAACCCCCCATCAACATGTCTCCATTCCAACTTGTTTATGGGAAGACTTTTCATCTTCCTGTAGAATTGGAACATAGAGCCAATTGGGCCATCAAGCGGTGGAACATGGACCATCATGAAGCTGAAAACACCAATTGAAGCATATTTCTGAGTTGGAAGAGTCAAGAGATAAGGTGTATCATACTGTCAAAATCTACAAGGAAAGAACCAAAAGATGGCACGATAAGAGGATTACGCCTAAAGAGTTCAAACCTGGACATAAAAGTCTACTCTTCAACTCTAGGGTTAAACTCTTTGGACTTGGGAAGCCTAGAAATAAATGGGAAGGACCTCTCACTGTAGTAGAAACCTCATCCCATGGAGCAATCACACTCCAATGTGATAATGATTATCTATTTAAAGTGAATGGACACTGACTCAAATTATTTCTTGAATCCCAGGAGGAGGAGGCAGAAAAAAATTGACGTGATAAATCTTATTGGATTTCACGCCGTTTCTTTAAATTATGTCTAAAATCTCCATGTCCAGCTGATGGGCCCATCCAATTAAGCATCTATGGGGCCCATTGAGTCAACCCACAAAAACATAGCTCGAGCGGAGCCAGCAGGGGTTTGGCCAATCCCTAGGGTCAACCGACTCCTTCTTCGCTTCGTTGGCATTCTGTTTTCTCGTGCGGACTCTCCCGATGTATCCCAACAACACTCTCGGTGATATCATATTTTTCCCGCTTATTATTGATGGGAACAGAGAGGGGAACCATGCACCATGAAGAAAAAAGATCCATCTCCTGTTCCTCCCATCCAAGTCATGGTCAACGGGAAAATTGTACCTCGTGCCTCCTCTAGCTCAACTCTCAACCTGAGCGGAGACATCGCGTCGGCCAATGAAAACTCCACCCTCGCATTGGAATTTATCATTGCATTAGATGTTGTACCTCTTGCCATGATCCCGCCACCAACAACGACTCCACGTGAGTGTTGCACCACACCTCGTGGTGCTGAACATTCACTCTCCCCTCGGAGGACGCCCAGGAAGTCGACGACACCTGCACGTCGTCTGACTACGGCTGGCCTTAAGCCAGTCAAGACCCGTATTTTTCCTGAAAAAGATGAGTCTCTCCCAAAGCTGCAGCCTGACAAGGAGTTTATGTACACTCTGAAGACCAAGGACGCTGACGTAGTGAGCCACCACTACAAGTAACCTATGCGTACCTCTCCAAAGCCTGTGGGAGACCGCCTCATTATCCATGGGGTGTGCAAGCCTGAAGGAGGCTATGCTAAATTTTATTTCAAGCAAGTGGATAATTTCGTGATGGAGGAGTTGACGGGCTCGTCACCTTCCAAAATTAGGTGTCACCTCTGGCCACCTGCCTTAGAGGGCTACCTGGCCAATTTGAGGACAGTGACAGGAAATATCTTCGTGTTCCTAAAGTGGCACAACTTTCTAAGGAGTTAGCTTCTCTCCGTTTGGAGAATAAGAAGCTATTGGACTTAGTGGCTGAACGGTGCATAGAGAGGGCTGAACTGTAGGATGAGCTCATGCCCCTCAAGTAGGAGATTGATGGTGTTCGCCGTGGTATGAGCGCCAAGATGCAGTGCATATGCAATGCTATCGGGAAGCCCAACATCTACGATGCACCATAGTTTAGATATCCCGACCGCATAGGATGCTTACTAGTTCAAGTTTAGTTTTATTCCAAATTTTTTATTCCACAAGTTTAGATTGAATAATGTAAGCATCCCCAATATTTTGAATTCAATAAGATGAACTTACCGGTTCATCTAACCCGGTAAAGTTCCCCTTTAGTTTATTTTTGTTGAATAAATAGTCCAGGGAACAAGTGTGGGGGAGGCACCCCAAATCACAAAATCCTGACGTACAAAAATAGCATTGCATTCTGAAACACATCGCAACTGAACATACGACTCGACACAACGAAACAGAGCAACAGAGAGGCCAGAAGGGGGTCAGCCGAACCCCCTAGTCGGACGATCTTGTGTAGGCCCCACACGGCTCCGTTTCGCTCCACAAGTTTGGTTTGGATCTCTTAACTCCGAATATATGTGCTACCCTGCGGTTTAAGTTGATTTCCTATTTAAAACTGAATATTTAAAAAAAAATCAACTCAACATTCAAGATTAAAACTTGGTAGTCAAAATTTGCTTGAGTTGAAAATTTGAATACTTTATATTTCAGTTTCTCGCCTTGTTTGTGATTCCCACAATTAAAGTAGGAAAAACATGTCATCTAAGTATTTTACTATTGTGATATGTTAAATGAGTTGTTCGAGGAGATATCTCTTTCCTTGAAATTGATTTTGATCTTTTCAAAAAAAATTGTAGTCTTGAACTTTGCCGGATTCTCTCATTGGAAATTTAAGACCCCCTTTGGCAGAGCTTCACGAAGCTGATTCTCAGGCAAAATCAGAGAAGCTGTGCCAAACACTGTTTTTCAGAAGAAGTGATTATTGGCTGATTCTGTGAAGTGATTCTCTGAAATGAACTAAGGGGTTGAATGGTGAAAAAAGTAGCTTCTCCTGATTCTGTGAAGTGATTCTCTATCCTGATTCTAAGAGTTTATTCTAGAAAATCATAGAGAATCATTTTCATCCACATAATCACTTCACCAGAGAATCAGAAGTGAATCTAGAGAATCAACTTTGTGGAGCTGTGCCAAAGGGGGCCTAAATACCCACCAAGGCCATATGATACACTTATTGAAAACCACATGCATATGCCACTTTGGTTTTCATTGAACTTTGTCAAACTTGTGACACAATTGAGTGACATGCATGAACTTTTGACTTAGAAATTCTTGTGCACCCTATTCATGCAAAATATCTCACATTGAGAATTTGCATCCACCATTGATCCATCCAATAAAGAAATTCCATACATCATAGTTTTCAAAATCACTCTAGAAAAAATAAAATCAGTAAAAGACATGGCTACAAAAAAACTACTCTTCAAAAGAGGAAGTACGCCGGAAAAAAAAAGAGAAAAAGTAGCTATGTTTCATCCTTGAAGAGAGAAAACCAAGGAGTCCACAATTATCCATTCCATTCATGTGCACAAGGATTTTTTCTTTGTCAAATTGTTTGTTGCATAGGTCTCTCATAGGGTCAAGTTTTTGACTTAGTAATATATGAACTGCAATGTGTGCCACATTTATCCCTACCAAGCTCCAGATATAGCCATATTTAGTATAGGGTCAAAATTGGCAAAACATGCCAAGGTGAGGATCAAAGCACTTTGAGATATTTGAGAGATTCCAAATTATAGGTAAGGGCAATTGCTTCTTTGACTTTCCGAATAGCAAATTGTTAGATCATTTCGGCAAGGGAAGATCCAAGGGAACTACATTCCAACTATTCCACTCTTCAAACTCCCAAGATTGATGTGGTAGCCACATTTCAAAGAGGGAATTCATGAATGTAGGTATGAGTTGAAATATATAGTACTCTCATTTTCAAACTTATAGCAAATTTATGACAACACCATAGTTCTTCTGCGTGCCTTCACTCGAGGACGAGAAAAGGACTAAGTGTGGGGGAGTTTCTTGACAGTCCTTAAGTGCCATATTTAGACTGTCAATTCACCTCATAATGTGTACAAAAAAGAAACACAACATAGTGGTAGGGTTAAAAACTAACCAATTCTACAAGTGTTGATGTTTATTTGTATGCAAGTGAATTATACCCAAAAACACCAAGACATGCAGAGAGTAATCCATTAAATTGGATTTCAGTGAATCAGGCGACCCCACATGTCATCACATGGATCACATGGCCCACAATCAGTAGTATCCGAGCCCATCCAACAGTGTAGCACCCATATCTATAGATGGGACCCACCTGTTAGTGACCTGGAGAAAGCACACGCGAATCGGTGGAAAGACCAGGTCGGCCAACCCCCCTAGTGGGTCGACTTGATCCTGGCGCCAAACTCGGTCAATCGCCACGTGTTGGCTCTTCTCGACTTCCTGAAGACGATGGTTATTGATTCACGCGCATTTGGTGGCGGGAACCGAGCCTTCTCCACGTATAAATACCACCCCATATCTCACTTCACATGCACACACCAAAAGTTGAGAATAGAATACCACTCCTAAGGTTTAGAGTAGTCCTAAAGGTTGCCAAGTAGAAGGAGAGTGTGTTGAAGAGTCTAGGAGAAGGAGGCTTGGGCTTGTCAAGTCCCTCTTCTACACTTATATCCCTACAAAGGTTTGATCCAAAATCAAGTAAGCCTTTTTGAATTCATTTCAAATTTGATTTCCAATTCAAGGTAGTTTGCACAAGTCGTTACTTGTGGGTTCATTTCTTTAATTTATTAGAGTCTCTAGTTGTAGCTTTGTGTTCGAAACAACTAGAGTAGTGATTTAGAACGTAAGCGTGGTGCTTAGGTTAGAAATCACTAGTGAATATCTCATAGACCCACGTATTGAAGAGGTAGGCGGTAGGTTGTGATAGCCCTATCTGTCTTTAGTAATCCTCCATGTTCGGCTATGCCATAAGCTCTTGGCGGGAGTCGACCTAGTGTTGCTAGGGGTAAACCCGTGCCCGAAGCAAGCAGCTACAACAAATTCCTTTGAATTAGAATCAATACTTTGAATTCCTCTCTCTTCCTTGCCTACCAAACAACTTTGTGTCCTTGGGGTAATTAGTTTGTAAGATTAGCACACACGTTCTTTGGACTCGATACCCATGGGAATACTCCATAAGAGAAAGTGCTACACGATAGTTTCCGTGCGGTTGTGGATTTTTATTTGTGACGTAAGAAACATCAACAGTAGTCTACGACAGCTGCTTGCTTTGGGCATGAGTTTATCCTTGGCAACACCAAGATGATTCCCACCACGAGCCTATGGAATAGCTGAATGTGGACAATTACTGAGGACGGATAGGGCTGTCACCACCTACTGCCTACCTCTTCAATCCGTGGGTGTACGAGATATCCACTGATGAACTATAACCTAAGCACCTTTCTTAAGTTCTAATTCACAACTCTAATTGTTTCAAATGCAAAGCTAAAACTAGAGCCTCTAATAAATTAAAGCATTGAACCCACAAGGAATTATGAAAGTAAACTACTACGAAATAGAAATCAAACTTGTATTGAATTCACGAAAGTTTTCTACTTGATTCAATCTAAACTTCCGTAGAGGTACAAGTGTAGAAGAGGGACTTGACAAGCCCAAGCCTCCTCCTCCTAGCTCCTCCTCACTCTCCTTCTACTTGGCTGGCCACTTGGGCAGCTCTAAACCTTATGAGGGGGTACTATTTTCAAACTAGTGGTGTGCGGAGAAGTGAGGGGGTACTTATACACGTGTTCAGTCGGTTTGGTGTCACAATTATCGTGCAAATTTGTCGTTACCGCCATTAGGGAGACACAGGAAGCCAACACGTGGAGGCTGACCGAGTTTGGCGCCAGGGCCAAGTCGACCGACTAGGGGGGTCGGCCGACCTGGTCCTTGCCCCCCTCGGTTGTGCTTTCTCGGGTTGACTTCCAGGTGGGCTCTGACCCCCTTCCCGGTTGAAATACCATTGGATCTCCTCGCATACATCTAGGAGTGAGTCATGGATCCATGTGATGCCACATGTCATCGCCTGATTCGTTGAATAGCAACTTTTTGGACTACTCCCTGCATGCTTGGGTATTTCTGGGCTTAATTCACCGTCATACAAATTGACACTAACACTTGTGTAATTTGTTACTTTTAACTCCTACCAATTTGTTGTGTGCTCCATTTTATGATTTTTATGTGGTGAATTGACAGTCATATTTAGCATGTAAGGACTGTCAACAAACTCCCCCACACTTAGTCCTTTGCTTGTCCTCGAGTGAAGGCAAGAAGAACTAAGTGCTAAGATAAATGTTGATGTGAATACAAAAGGACTATACAAAGTATTTTAACTCATACCATTGCTTTTGTACCCTTTTTGTGGTGTGGCTACCACATTATCTTGGGCTTTTGAGAGGTGGAATGGTTGAGTGTATCTCACCCGGACTTGGTCCTGTTGAAATAACTTCGAATATTGCTATATCTCACATATCAAAAGGATAATGAATTTTCCTCCTCTTATTGGATTCTCTCAAGTTACCCAAAATGTTTGAATCCTCACATTGGCATAATTTTGCTACTTTTGTCCCTACAACTAAGTATGGCTTTTTGTGAATCTCGGTAGGGATAAATAGCAGCACGCTTGCAATTTATATATTACTAAGTCAAAAATGAGATCCATATGAGAAGACCATGCGATTAAAATCAATGACTAAGGAAATTCTTGTGCACTTATTATTGGGTGGATGGTGGATGATGAATGTTGATGGTAACTCCCATTTGATCACTCTCTTTGGGTGCAAGGATCAGGCTTGGGTACTTATGAGCTCTTTTTTTAAAAAGAAATTAATTTGAGAGCTCTTATAGTCATGCCTTCTACTTCTTTTATGCATCTTTTTAATGAGAGAGGATTTTGCAGTAATTCTCATGGAGTATCTCTTCATAGTAGGATGATGAAAATGATGGAGTATGGTGGAGTGCAAAAGAAATTTCCTAATCAAAAGATTTCATTCAATTAACTCAACACAGGCATGAGTTTGACAAACTTCAATGAAAATGCTAAGTGGCATATGCATGTAGTTTTCAATATTCATATCATATGGCCTTGGTGGGTATTTAATTTCCAATGAGAGAGGAATGAAAACCTTAAAACTTCATAATTGTGCAAAATTCAAAATCAATTTCAAACAAGGGTTTGTCTATGTGTTTTTTTCTCACCGTATCACACCAATCAAAACTTATATGACATGTTCTCCTAATTAATTATATAGGTCCAGAAACACGGTAGTGAAATCAAAATACATGGTATACTAATCTCATATTTAAGCAATTTGCAATGTTTGTTGAGTTGATTTTAATTTGAATTTTCATGAAGGCGTCAAAATTGTCAACTCAAATTGCAGTGGATCACCAAGAGCAGATGATAAGAGATTCAAACCGAAGTTGTGTACCAAAACGGGCCCGAGAGGGGCCACCAACAGGTTGGCCGACCTATGGTTGGCTCCTCTGGTTCTCCGCTTTGTTGTGTCGTATCGTGTGGATGTTTGCGATGTGTCCTCGGGTGAAACGTGTGATCTGAACGTCGCGAGACCGCGGAGGTACTCCTCCCCAACACTTGTTCCTGGAAACTTTATTTGACATGAAATAAACTAAAAGGGGAAATTTACTGGTGTTAGGTTAATCGGTAAGTCACTTTATTGAACAGAAAATTGGGGGTTCTTACATCATTGAATTACAAAAAATTGGGATAAAACATAAAAACAAACTAAGGGGTAAGCACCAATGGCCTAGAGGGACATCTACTCATGGTGTCTTGTAAATGTTGGACATCCCTATGGCCTCGCACAAGCGCTTGATTTTAGCACTCATGCCACCGCGTACAACATCTACCTCCTCCTTTAGGGCATCAATGTCATCCTTTAATTCCGCCCTCTCAATGTGTGCTTCGGCCATCATGCGTGCTAGATTTTTGTACTCCCATTAGAGATTTACAATTTACTTAGCTAGCCATGCCGCATCGACACGAGGAGATTTCTCATCACTGCTTTGATATTGGCCCGGGGCCTTTTTATATCAGGTGGTGAGAGGTGACGCCTCACCCTGGAGGGAGACGAGCCCGTTGATTCCTCCAACGCTAATGTAATACCCCACTTTTGAAAAGCACAGAAGCAAAAATGGGAAATTAAAAGTTTTGAAGTTTAAATAGAATTTTCAACTCACATGAACCAGGGTAACTAATAGATGAGGGTAAAATATATATACTCCTAAAAACCCTAGAGTAATTTCAGTTCATGAAACAAAGAATAGAAAAAAGAAGAGAAAATATGGTATGAGACTCATGTGAGGGTAATAAACAAAAATCAATCCATTGAGTGGAATTTCAAAACCAATTTAATTTGAAACTTTGAATCAACCTAAATAGAAGATCTGAAACCACCAGTGAACTTTTCTTATCAAGTGAGCTGAGCTACCAAGTGGACAAATTATGAAGCAAATCCAAGTATTTTAAATTAAGTCAACATCCAAGAGAGGGTTCAAATTTAAATCCAAATCCCACGCTCAAGTTATTCTAAAATCAAATTTATGTTCCCCAATATGTTCTCCATCATTAGTTAGCTTTCCTGCCAATTTTCATCTTTTATAGAGCTCAGTTGCCAGTTGAATTAATTTTGATTGGAGGAGAATGAATGAGAAGGAAAAAGGTGGGACCCATATGTCATTTTCTCACTGCCCAAACAGAGCATATGCCCTCCCCTGTTTTCCTTGCCTGAATGCCACGCACGGCCATGCAATGCCACCTCCTGCTTGGCTCAAGCGTGGAGTGCAGCACAAGCTGCAGTAGTGAGGCCAGATATTTTTTCATCAAAAAACGTTCATTGTGGTTTCTTACACCGTAGTTCTTCTTTGCAACACAAGCTGCTGCTCGCCACTTCGTTGCTCACCCCGCACCGCCGTGCTGTGATGTCGCCTGGAGAGGTTCCCATCGCCTGCTCCATCAAGCTGCAGGAAGCTGCTCCAGAACCTTCTCCCCTCTCTCTCTCTCTCTCTCTCTCTCTCTCTCTCTCTCTCTCTCTCTCTCTCTCTCTCTGGCTCAGCTGAAACGGCGCACAAGCATCCATCTTCTCTGTTCACCAGCGGCATGTGTTGTTCTTCAGTTAAATCCGATCTGCAGGGCGGGAGTTGTTCCTTTTTTTTGCTCTTGAATACTCGCAGTCTTTGTGCGCAGCATCCTAATCATTTTGTGGTCAGCTCAAGACGCATCAACGAAGAACTCTGAGTTTCAGTGGCCGCTGACTTGCTTCACCCTCATCAGCGCCTCTTTGCTCGATGTCGTCTGGCCAAAGCAAGCATCTTCCCTGCCGGCTCTAAACATGAAAGTTTTGCACCATCAAACCTTTTTCGTCCACATGTAGGCACTTTGTGGAACCCTGGATGGTAGTCGCTGTATTTCTCGTTTTCCTCTCGGATTTCTCATAGCCAGAGTACCAAGTCTTACCTTCAATTCGTTTTTTACGTCCAATCATCGTCCAATCCTGGAATACTTTAGCTCCTACACGACCTTGCGCATTTTCTCGAAGAAAAATCAAGAAAATCCATCAAGTAAAACCACCGTATTAGTAAATTTCCTAGCCGCTGGCGTAAAACCATCGGCTCTCTGTCGACCAATCATTCAGCGCCCTTTCACCCACCTTGGAAGCTTCCTCCAAGCTCTTTAGGTCCCTAGGAAGTTTTTGGTGAAATTCCCGTGCGAAATAAGGCACTGAAGAGCTGCACCGACTTCACCGAAACCCTAGAGTCGCCGCCGCCGCCGTTGAAGCTCTATCTCTGGCCCTTCCCATGACTTCCTGATGCTTCCATAGGTTTGCTCAACGCTTTTTAGCCCCTGGCGGCAAACCTTAGTGCCGGGGAGACCTTGGCGCTCGGTCCCGGCGGGTCGCCGCTGCGCCATGGTGGGGAGCGCCGCCGCTCGGCTGTAGCCCCTGGGTTGAAGACGACCCAGGTGGGGCCGGCCTGTCAGCCACTAAGCATTTCCCCCAGATCCTCTACGGCCACTTTATCCCATGCGTCTGCACAGCACAACCCTGCAGCCTCCACATTGCTACCACCTGATTGGACCATTTAAATCACGTGGGCCCAGCCCTTTTAAAACCTTTTTCCCATTAGAAATAAATCCATATTTAGTGCAAACTTAGAACAATCATATGTCCTCGAAGATTCAACCGGAAATTCCCAAATAAATTTGGTTAGACTCCTCTTGATTTTTAATTTCCAGTGGTGCACTTGGATTGATATGAAAAGCCCAGAAAGTTCCTCAATAATTCAATGAAGCAAAAAGCTTATGAAATTAATTCCAAATTCTCTGTTCATTGGAAACATCTGAAATCTGTCCAGATCCTTCAACATAATTCCTTTAAACTTCAGATGAAATTTCAGATTTATTTGATTTCATTTGCTATGTCAAATTAAACTCCCAATCAGTATGCACATGAAAAATTCCAAAATATCCAGAAACATTTTCAAAAAGTTGTCTAAACTTCTAAAGTCAATATCTCACTGTAGAATGCATGGAAAATTATGAAACAAAATTTTGTTGGATCACTCTTGGACTTCTCTAAATTGAAACCAACTTTTGCCCGTGATAAAGCTCGATATTTAGGATCAAAATTCAGAGAAGCTAAAACCTTGTTTGAATTTTAGAGACCACATCATTCCTTTTGCATGAGCTGAAACTTTGCTAACACTTTTCTTATGACCCATGTGGACCAACTACAAAATTAACAGCTTCATAATGTTTTGTATTCATTGGATTAAGTCATTGATAACTTTCCCCTACATGAATGTTTATTTCGGTGATCATTTTGACATTTTCCTAAGTCTACCTTGTTCCATTTATTCCTTTCAAACAGACTTGAATTCCAGCAGAGACGTTCCTATAGTATTGTTCAGCACATGAAATTTCTCTTGGCATTCATATCTTTTTTCTCTTTGCTAAACTATTCCCACTACATGAATGCCACATTGAGGTTCATATTCCATTGATCCCAAATCAAATCTGCTAGAGCTCAAACTTTGCCACCAGAATCTAAAATATTGCCGAACCATTCTGTATACCTCTGTTCAACATGTTTAATTTCTGCTGACACTCATAAAGCTTTTCCCTTTTTGCTAAATCAAAGTATTATATTGCATTGTTCATATCAAATAATGATCACGACGATGAAGTTCGACGAGGAGCACCCCATAAGGAAGAGAAGGGAATGAACATGGACTTGCTGCAATGAGGTGAAGCTGGAGCAGCAGTGGGGGCCACGAAGAATTGATTCAATGAGAAGCTTTATTCTGAAGATCAAGAGCTGACTTTATTGACTTTTTTTACTCGCAACCCAAGGCAAGACCCAGTTTGATTTTAAGTAATTTCTAAAGTTTTGCTTTTATCACGATGTTGACTAGTATATAAACTGTTCATTAGGTCTATTGTGTTTGAATAGTCCAAATGCATGATCCACAATCTCATCAAGTATGTGGGTAGATTTATAGCGCGTAGAATTGTCATGCTAATGTTGTAGGGAATTCGGTAGAAATCGAGTGGTTGGAATCCACTAGCGAGATAGCGATGTTACAACCTGGGATTTGTTATTATAGGGAATGATTTATGAAACTGAATATGAGATCGGGCAAGGGTTAGGGTGCACTGGGACATGGTCTCAGGCGCATAGCCCTGCCTATGTCTATTGAGGACCGCTCCATGTGCGGCCCTGTTGGACAAGTTTGAACTATACCAGAGTCATACTGGATATATGGGGTCCAGGAAACCGATGTACCTTGGGAAGCTGTTGTTGAGCCTTTTTGGATCACCTCAGGCTTTCGGCCGCATCACAATATTAAAGTGCATCTAGGCATCCCTCGTGGGTTTTGGTTGATTTATGACAAACAAATGAGATCCTAACAAATTGTTGAGATGAGCGCAGGTTTTAATAAAATTATGAAGAAAGCGCAAAAAGAAAGGAGTATGAGGATCAATATGGAAAAGAGCTCAAGAGCTAAATGGATTAGAACATTGTGTATGGAGTGTGTTGGAGAAACACACCCTAAGAGTTCAAGAAAGAGAAATCTCACTCACTGCACAATTCATTGGAAAACCAAACTATTCCGATATCACAGCGGACTAGTCCGATATGTCACTAACTAGAAACGGACAAGTCTTCCCAGTGCGGACTTGTCTGCTAGTACACCTGTTTTCATAGCACCGAACTGGTCCGATAACACCACGGACTAGTCTAATATCTTTCTGACTAAAAACGGACAAGTCTGCCCCAGTGCAGACTTGTCCTCATGACATCACACTTTACACAAAAACAGACAAGTCCGATATCATCACGGACTAGTCTGAAAACTCTCTGACTAAAATCGGACAAGTCCTCCAACTGTGGACTTGTCCTCAATTCTACATTAGGTTCACCACACCAAACTAGTCCGATATGAGCCGGACTAGTCCGAACAATTCCAGAGCCCAAATCGGACTAGTCCGCCCTTTGCCGGACAAGTCTAATATTTCAGAACACTTAGGGTTTCCCACACGCCGCGCACCAGACTACTCCGGAGTCCACCACGGACTAGTTCGGACATCGCAAACCCTAACAGTAAATTTTGGAAACCCTATTATAAATAGAGGTCTACGGCCCTACAACCAAAGATCCTCGACCCCCTGCGCCGTCACACCTTCCAAGAGCCTAGATTACACATCTCTCACACAATCTAACCCTAGAAAGATCAAATCTTCGAGGATTGGTCATTGATCAAAGGAGAGACTCATTCTACACGTCTTGAGCTTTTGGGTTTGAATCTCTCGCACACTCTTACTATTTTATTGCATATCTTTCAAGTGTGTTTGGTGGTGTTTTCAATTGTAAATCTTGGAGGGCCCTGATCTTGTGAGGAGGCCCCTTGAACACGGTGATTTGCCTCCTTTATGATTTGTGGAAGAGAATTGTCCTGCCTGGCGATTCGATGAGTGTAGGGTTGGTAAAGACCCAGTCCTCCGTGGACTCCTCAATGCGAACGTAGTTCTCCTCTATGGAATCAAACCACGGGAAAAAAATCTTGTGTCATACTTGTTCTTACTTTTCTTCATATTCTAGGGTTTACTCGTTCTTATACAAATTTTGTTAAAACATTGAAACGAAAGTTAATTTGTGCCATACCTAGTTTCATTGATGTAATACATTCAAGTTACAACTTAATTTCCACTGCATAGAGTACTTGAATTGAAATCAGTGATCAAACTTGATCAATCTTGTCCGCGCACACCAGACTAGTCCGCACACTACCGGACTAGTCCGATTTCTCCGTATTTGATCAAGTTGCTAAATGTTTTAGGATCCGACGAAAGTTCAAATAGCCTATTCACCCCTATCTAGGCTACATTCAATTGGTATCAGAGTAGGACTCTTCAAAAGAGACTCATCGCTTGAAGAGAAGATGTCGGACATTAAGGATGTGCACAAGAACTTCAACCAAGAGAAGGTTGATGATGAAAAGACTCATAAGTCTGAGAAGCTCCTCGACGCCATCAAAGACTGCGAGGATGATGATGAGGAGACGCTTGAACTCAAGGCACTCCTAAGGAAGAAGGCACTCTCCAAAGGGAAGATTAAGATCGAAAATGAAAAGAAGAAGAAGGGGAGTAGTCACACCGACTACTCCCGATATGCTTTTAACTATGATCTATTAAATTCAAACAATAATAATTACTTGTCTATTCCTCTAGGAAAAGCCCCATACTTTGATTGCAATGATTATTCAATGTGGAGGCAAAATATGAAAATGCATCTCATATCACTTAACCCCAGCTTGTGGCATATAGTGTGTACAGGGATAGATATCCCGGATGATGATGAAGAGCTCACACCAAGCCAAGAACAAGCTATTCATCGGAACACTCAAGTTGCAGGTGTCATAATATCATCACTGAGCCAAGACGAGTTCACCAAGGTGGATGGACTCGAAATTGCTAAGGAGATATGGGATACTCTACAAACCGCAAATGAAGGTGATCATCATGTGTGAGAGGCCAAGATTGAAATTATCGAAGGTGAATTGGGAAGATTCACCATAGAAGAAGATGAGACACTGCAAGATATGTACAATCGGTTAAAGAATCTCATCAACAAAGTTCAAGCATATGGACGCAAGAAGTGGAATGATCACAAAGTGGTGAAGCTAATTCTCAGAGCCTTCATGCCTTGCAACGTAACCCTATGCTCAATGATTAGAGAAAGTATCGGGTATCAAAAAATGACCCCAGATAAACTGCTTGGAAAGATTATCAATTTTGAGATGATGGAGAATCAAGCAAAGCATGTCAAAGAGATTGCTGACCTTACCACGGCAAAGAAGGAAGGAGTCGCTTTGAAGTCCACTTGTAAGCCTATGAAAGGAAGACATAGAGACAAATCAAGACCAAGGATAAGGCGCGCTTGCTATAACTGTGGTGAATACGACCACTTCATAGTTGATTGTCCTCATGAAGAAAACAAAAGGAAGACCAAGGACAACAAGCCTTCACCCAAGAAGATGTTAAAGAAGAAGAAGCAATTCGGACAGGCGCATCTAGGGAAGGAGTGGGACTCCAATGGTGAGTCCTCATCTAAAGAGAAGAGGGGATGGCTACCATAGCCATCAAGAAGACAACCAAGAAATCCACACTCTTCCCAACCATTGGCGCATGGAAGGACAACGACAACACTTGTCTAATGGCGAAGGAAGGTAAAAGAAAGGTAACAACTAAATCTTCCTCCTCGTATTCCCTTGGTAGTGATAGTGATAATTCTAGTGAGGATGATAGTTGTGATGAAAATGAATACTTGCTTAGTGGTTTAGATAAGAAAACTACTGCTAAGATGAAATTTTTACTAGATAAACTCGTTGATAAGGAGGAGCTAGTTGATCGTCAAGAAGATATGATCATCCTTCAAAAGGAAGAATATCTTAAGATCAAAAAGCTCCTTAAACTTGAGAAGGAGCAAAGCAAGTCACTAGAACTTGAGTTAGCTTCAAGCAAGGAAGCTTGCTTGAAGTTAAGCGATTCAAATGTAATCATCAAGGATGAACTTGCTAACTTAACCAAATTTAACAAGATCCTTGAAGTACAAGTTGAGTCACTCAAGCAAAGTGACCCTTCATCCTCTTGAAGCTCACCTTGTTAACTTCTAAAATCTGAAACTACTATTGCTTGTTCATGTGCTAAAATTGACACTAACTTGAAAGAAAAGTCAACCTTGATGAAGGACAAGCAAACCTCCCACAGTGGCATATTTGACAAGGAGAAGGTCAAGTATGCACGTAGTGCATACTTGGTCTCAAGACCTCCAAATGTCAAATATGGCATTGGGTATTCGTATGGTGAAAAGCAAAATGCTAGAAGCCATAAGAATATCAAGGAACGCACTGTCTTTGTCAAGGGAAACTACTCTCAAGCTAGAAATCCTAATAATGTTGATAAGTCCAAAAATGTTAACACATATGAACAACAACTACTATTTAGAACTTTTGATGCATCATACGTTCTCATGAAAAGTAACCTTGGTAGAGTTTATGCTAAACATGTTGGGCCACGCCATGGGAACACCAAGTCCCATGTGTGGGTGCCCAAATCACTTGTGACTAACCTCAAAAGACCCAAGCAAGCTTGGGTACCTAAGACCAAAGCGTAATTTATTGCAGGCTTACTCCTCCGTTGGAGCAAAATGGGTGCTAGATAGTAGATGCACCAACCACGTGATCGGAGAAAGAAAGATGTTTGTTGAATATGAAGAAAATGAAGCTCCAAGTGAAGGCATCTATTTTGGCGGTAACAGTCAAGGAAGGGTGCTCGGTACCGGTAAAATTGCGATTTCATCTCAACACACTCTTTCTCATGTTTTACATGTTGATTCCTTAGATTATAACCTTCTGTTCATATCTCA
Source organism: Tuctoria greenei (assembly GCA_036927565.1). Lineage (NCBI taxonomy): Eukaryota > Viridiplantae > Streptophyta > Magnoliopsida > Poales > Poaceae > Tuctoria > Tuctoria greenei. Next base: position 127,506,393 of record JAYESD010000006.1, read on the forward strand.
ATTATGTGACAAGGGTTACAATTGTTTGTTCACTAATGAGGGTGTGACCGTCTTTAGAAGGAATGATAACTCTGTTGCATTCAAGGGTGTGTTAAAGGGAAAACTTTATCTAGTTGACTTCAACAAAGATAAAGATGAACATGACACATGCTTGATTACAAAGACCAACATGGGTAGGTTGTGGCATAGACAGCTAGCACATGTTGGTATGAGGAATCTTCAAAAACTTCTAAAAGGCGATCACATTCGTGCTTTATAGGATGTTCTTTTTGGGAAAGACATGCCTTGTAGCACGTGCCAAGCTGGGAAGCAAGTAGGAGCACCCCATCCCGCGAAGAACGTCATGAATACAACAAGACCGCTCGACATCCTTCGCATGGACCTATTTGGTCCAATTGCTTACATAAGCATCAGCGGTACAAGTATGGTTTAGTCATTGTTGATGATTTTTCTCGCTTCACGTGGGTTTTCTTTTTGCATGATAAGAAAGAAACTCAAGGAACCCTCAAGAAGTTTTTCAAGCATGCCCAAAATGAATTTTTATTGAAGATCAAGAACATACGGAGTGACAATGGGAAGGAGTTCAAGAACACCCAAGTTGGGGAATACCTAGACGAGGAGGGGATAAAACATGAATTTTTAGCACCATATTCCCCTCAACAAAACGGAGTAGCCGAAAGGAAGAACCGAACCCTCATAGAGATGGTGAGGACAATGCTCGATGAGTACAAGACTTCAGATCGGTTTTGGGCTGAAGCGGTTAACAACGCTTGTCACGCCATAAACCGACTCTATCTTCATCGCCTACTCAAGAAACCATCATATGAACTACTCATCGGTAACAAGCCGAATATTTCCTATTTTCGAGTTTTTGGTTCTAAATTTTATATTTTGAACAAGAAGCCTAGGACTTCAAAGTTCGCTTCGAAGTCCGATGAAGGTTTCTTGCTTGGCTATGATTCGAGCTCTTACGCCTATTGTTGACGGCTCCTAAGGTATACGTACAAACCATCCCCGGCAACGGCACCAGAAATGCTTGTTGGTATTACTTACGCACCATTAACTAAACAGATCCAACTGATGTGTCAGAAATGCTTGTTAATGGTTCTATTGGATCATAGAGTGAATTCTACAAGCACACGGAGATATCATTTTAGCATTTCCCCTTAAGAGTATTCCCAAGGGTGTCATTTATTTAATCCCAAAGGAAGGCAGGGTAGAGACATAACAATCATCAAGTGGAAAGGGTAGAAAGGTCTCGGTAAGAATCTAGTAAGGATGGATAAAATAATAGTGGAGGTACTGTGACACACACAAGAGCTGTCAAATCTAAGGGGGGTAAGAGGATCCTAGAGGTTAGTTAACATTGAGAGTTATGGAGGTACTCCTACTATGCTCTATTGTACATATACATAGTCTAAACTAATTACTCATAAGCTAGATTAACAGTGAATACTTATGTTATGTGGTTTAACACATCGGGCACGGGCTTAGCCCTAGAAATACTAGGGTGACTCCCGCCAAGAGCCTGTAGCATAGCCGAACGTGGAGGATTACAAAGGACAGATAGGGCTGTCACCACCTACTGCCTACCTCTTCAATCTGTGGGTCTACGAGACATCCAATGCTACTTAGCTATCTTAGCACCATGCTAGCATATTAAGTAATTACCTTAAGATCCTAGGCACAATCCATCCTAAGGCAATGAATTGAATCATCATTGAACCAATGTTGATACACAACATAATTATCCATACTAACCTAGTTATGTTATAATTAACTAGACTATAGTGGGGGTCTATAGGTTTTATAATAATGAGATATGTTCATGATGAAATAGTCATAGAAGCTATACCTTCCACATACATGGACTCCACAATCAAACAAGAAATGCTTTGCCCAAGTATATGTATAATTAGAGACTAAAGATACTATCTTTATTATGCATAAAGCCACAAATATAAGAAAGAATACATGAGCCATACCTTTCCTAATGTAGGATTGGGAAGAGAGAGACTCCTTACTCCTTTCCCAATTTGGACTTGGGACTAGAGACTCTCCTCTCTACAACCTAACTCCTCTAAGACTGTGGATGATAGTGTATACAATAGAGATGAAACTCAAGTGGTGTGTGTTGATGTGAGGGGTAGGGGGTACTATTTATACTAGTGGTGAGGTTGGTTCTCGCCACCAAAAGAGCGTGAATCGGTCACCATTGACTCCTTCAAGCCAGGAGGAGCCAACACACGTCATTTGACCGCGTTTGGTGCCAGGAAGAGGTCGGCCGAACCAGGGGTTCGGTCGACCTGGTCAGCACTCCAAACGTGGAGTGCTTCCTCCAGGTGGCTGTCAGGTGGGCCCCCTTGGTGTATATGGGTGATACACCGTTGGATCTCCTCGGATACTTCTGTTTGTGGGCCATTTGATCCACGGGATGCCACGTGTCATCACCTGATTGGTGGGATGATATTTTATAGGATTGGTCCCTCTACATTTCCTCATTTCTTGCATAAAATGTTGCATACACATATTTCTCCAAGTCCAAGTGGAATTGGGTTAGATAGAAAGGTGATGTGTGCAAGAAATGACAAATCCTTCACATAATTGAGTTAAATTGACGGATGGAATTGGTATATAACAACCGTCAACAAACTCCCCCAAGCTTATCCTTTGCTCGTCCCGAGCAAAGTGAAGACTTTAGGTTGATGATCAGGAGTTGCTACAATGTCTTATTTTCAAAAGTATCTAATTCACAACAAGATACTCTACCTAGTATTGCAGAAATTGGCTATGATACTCTACCCTTCTTAAGTTATCATGGGGCTTATGCTTTCTCATATTCATGAGTAGTTGAAAGGTAGAATAGAAAATGGGGCAAACATAGCCTAGAAATCAAGTTCCACTTAAATCCCGGAGAATTCAATTTAGATATTAAGTACCTCAATTTGATTCTCTCAGTCACGCCTTTGTGGATAGTTGAAATATTTCCTCACCAAAGTATTGTGCCTCTACTATTCCTACTCATTGAATATGGCTTGTATGTGGAGCTTGGTAAGGAAAGTAAGTAGGCATATTTGCGTCACATATATTGCTAGGTCAAAAGGGTAAGCCTTAGGTGAATTCAAATCAAAACATTTTGATTCAAGACTAGTCCATGTGTGATGGAGTGGAAGTGGATGTGGATACTTGAGATAACTCCTTTTTGGTGTAATCTCTATTTCTTTTGCAGGGATGAAACATGGCTACTTTTCTTCTCTTTTTTTTTCTCATGCTTATGATGTAAGCATGCTCTTTTTCTATTTTTCTTTTTGTAGCCATGTCTTCTACTCCCTTTCTTTGCAATGAATTTTGAAGAGAGTGCTAAACATGAATAACATGGAGTTTCTCTTATTATTGTGGAATGGTGGGTATGATGGAATTTTGCTTCCTTCTCGTGCAGAAGTATAGCATGTGCAAGTGAAGTCTTGAATTCAAAAAGAGGTGAATGATTTCTCACATAGGTCTATACTAGTTTTACTAGACTCAATGTGAAAGCAAATAGCATATGCATAAGGTTTTGTCTATGTATGAATATCACATGGCTTTGGTAGGTATTTCCAATCAAATGAGGGAAACTTAAATCTTTTTAGAATTTCTCCGGAAATCTAAGTTTTACTTTCAAACTAGGACTAGCAGCCCTATTACCAATTCTAATCTCGCAACAACCTAGAATTAGATCATGCTTTTACTACCCACAACTTCCAAATTAAGGTAACAGTATTTGAAACCAATGAAAGCAATATTCGGAGAGTAGCAAGTTGTAAACTAGAGACTTAGGAAAATAAAACAGAGGAACTATTCATCATTTCATCTATGTGAATTCTAAATCATTCTTACCGCACATCTTTATTTGATGAAAGCAAATCTAACTTTTTTTTAAATGCAAGGTGGATGATGGATGGATGGAAAATAAATATGCAAAGAATGTGATGCATGTTACCTCAAGTGGGGGTCCTCCCCCAAGCTTGTTCTTCAACTACCTCCGTGATAAGGGTTGAACCCTTGATGACGGAAGTATGCTGCAAGATCGGCTTGTTGTTGTAGCGCCGTGTTGAAGTTGGTGAATTGAGCATCCATGTGTTGTTGCCAATCCTGGGTACCTTGAACATGCTCTTGGAGTGTGTTGTAGATGTCACCCCTTCTCACTTTAAGTTCTCCCATACGTCTAGTGAGGTCTGTCATTCCTTGGCTATAGTCATGATGACTTCTGGCCGGAAATGAACGACGTCCTCTCATGGACGTTGGGGGCAAGCTGCTAGAGCTTGAAGTGGATAAGGGTGGATCCCTTTGCCATTCTTGCCAAGATGATCCCCCAGTCTCATACAACGGAGGTTGAGTCCATCCGGGCGCATAACCCATTGGGTTCTCTTCCTCTTGGTATTCAAGGACCGAAGAGATTATCGGTGGCATGCCTATGGCTGCAGCCCTCGCACGATTCCTTGTTACCCTGCTAGAGACATTACTTCTTCTTGCTTCCTCAAGGGGAAGAAGATTAATGGTTAGCCTCCGACAATTGTACAAATGAAAATCTGGGTTATGTAACCGAATTTCATTGACAAAGCTGGATAGAAAAATATCAAGGACCCATCTTGATCATGCTTAAGGGTATGTCCTTGCACAAAATAGTCTTCATCAATTAATTCTCTTTTAGTTTCAATATATTATACTCTTATAGTATTTAAGTGCTCCTACCCTATTAGAAATATCAGTAATCAATGAAGTGCATTCAATTGGTCCTGATTTTGAAATGTAATCTAACCATTGTGTCATCATGGCTTTGACTGGAGCAACTTTTATCTTTTTAGTCATGGCAAACAAAATTTGCAATTCATCATCTTGCACAACCCTAACATCTCCCCTAGGGAACATAGTAATAGCCACCCATATATGCATGAAGTGTAAGGTAGGGTTTTGGATGTGGCTATTCCTAGGAGCCCTACATGTGAATTCACTAGTTACCTCATGCCAAAAACTTTGTTTGTTAAACTTAGGAAAATTGTCTAAATCCAGCAAACACCATTTATGGAAGCCTAGGATGCTACCTAATTCTTTTCATAAGATGTTGTGTTCTTTTTGAAATAATCTAAAAGCAATACCATCAAATCCTATTCTTAGCGTGCAAAGGAACTGGATAGTGAGAAGGCATGAAGTTTTCTCCTCTATGTGAGCTAAGTCATCAAATCCAATTGCATGCCAAATGGAAAGAAATTCAGAGTCCATACCTATTTTGGAGATCAAATGTGGATCGTAAGCCTTGGTGTGGCGGAACTCACGATCTTGGAGAAGTCTGCGTGCTTGATCTTCAACTTCGCTTCATATGTTGAGGTCATTGTCATGAAGAAGTTGGTGTGGGTTGCTTCTCTCTTCCATGGGAGTGTCCTCACACACACTTCTCCTCCTTGGGCTTGTACCCATGTAAGAGAGGCGTACACTAGAACCTTCACCATGGCTTGAGCTTGCAGCCTCCTTCCCCTTTCCGAACAACCTCTTCATGTATTTTTGAGTTCAACAAGCAAGAACAAAACAAGGCGAGCAAAATCTGAAAAGAAGCAATGTTTGGAAAACAAAACTCTCAACAAATTTTCTCCTCTTGAAAGATTTAGTGTAAAATGCAAATGCAAACAAAAGAAAATCTTTTTGGGGATGGATTGGAGCAAGAGTGTTGCAATGAAGAGCAAGAAAAACAAGGTGAGCTAGAGAGTGACTTGGGGAGGTGTAAAATGATGTGGTGTGTGAAGAGAAGTGCTCCTTAAGGCCACAATTTATAGGGTGCTCCTTCCAACGGTCACTTAGGGTTCAAAATGTAGCCGCTAGAGGAAGGGGAGCCAATTTGGCTCCACTCCCTGTTCGACCGACCAGGGGGTTGGACCAACCTGACAGATGGCCCCCCTAGTTCCCCTTCTGGAAAATGGCCCCCCAACAGCTATAAAGTTAGCACATTGGTGAAATGCCACATGTGCAGCTCAGAAAAAATGTTTTTCAAATAAAAACCTTTTCTCCAATCCAATAAAAAAATTCTTTTGAAAAGAAAGAAAGAAAAATGATAGCTGAGAATATAAGATTCTCAACTTGCTAGAAAAAATCAAATATGCAATGGGAAAAATCCAAATGGGGTGGAAAAGGAAAGAAAGAAAAATAAAGTGGGATAACTACCAATTTAACCTATTGGCATAGGTCTCACCACCATCCGATGAGATGGACATTCCTCTGTCTTCATTTCACATCTGGGCCCGGAGGGATGGGCTTGGACGGCTTGTCCTTCTTTTTTCGCCATTCCTTCTTTGGCGGCTTGGTGGACTTGGGCTTTCGGGAAGGTCCAGATGATTCCGTCGCCTTTGGATATCGGCGTGGTCGAAATGACGGGTTCTCCTCGTAGATTAATCTTATCATGAATGCAATGAGTGGGTCCACCTTTGGAGGTGTGACTTTGACCTCTCTGATGTGTTTATCATTCATCCCATACTTGATTCGAATCATGGAGCATTGTTCTGACTTTAGCCGAAAGTTAAACCTTTCCTCCTTGCCATTGATATGGAAGTGGATTTCTCTAGCTCCCACATCTATGCGAGCTTTTGTAGTGCTGAGGAATGGGCGCCCAAGAATGAGTGGTGTATCCTTCTTGGTGTCCATGTCTAGCACCACAAAATCCACGGGTATGAAGCAGTTTCGGATCTTCACCGGGACGTCTTCAGCAATACCTGCTGGATAATGGACTGAAGATTCAGCCAGTTATAGCTGCATTGGTGTTGAAGTCAGCTCTGTGAAGTTCAGCTGGTCGAACACAACCTTGGGCATCACACTAACACTTGCTCCCAAATCACAAAGTGCCTTGTCAAAGTGGTGAGCCCCAATTGAGCATGAAATGGTAGGACACCCAGGGTCCTTCTGCCAGTTGCTCTCTCGTATAGAAATCATGTTGACATTTTCCTTTGAGGGTTTTGGCTGGCCTGGCATCTTGCCATTCTCCACCGGAGGAATAGCAGCTGCCAGCTGAGCCAACTGAGTCTCGAGCATCTTGTTGAAGCTCAGTTGATTCTTGAAGGCTAAGAATAGTCCTTCCATCTTTGCATTGATATTCCCTAGGGTCTTGTCATTAGCTGACAACTTCTTGGATAGAGCATCGTTGATCTTGAGCTGGCTAATGTAAAGTTCTCTCAAGTTGGGCTGATTTCCGAGGTTGCAATAGTTGTTGTACCCTCCTTGAAAGAATGGACGTTGTTGACCCCACCCTTGACCTCCTGGACGATAGCCATTGTTGTTGTTGAAATTTCTGGTGTTGGCGAGTTATACGACATCCTCACAAGTTTTTGGGCAATCATTGCCCATATGACCCATGTTGCCACAGACTTCACACGTGATGTGAGAGTCTAGGGCATAGGCATTGCCAGACACTTCACCACTGGCTTGTCCATCAATTTTCTTCATTAGGAGGTCCAATTTTGCAGCGATCTTGTCCACCTCCTTCAAGGTGTGCATGCCTCGTTGTCGGGTATGGAGACGCTCATCGTTCCATCCCATGTTGGACACCATCTTCTCAATAAGATCTTTAGCTTTTAGCACCGTCCATGAGAAGAAGGCTCCTCCATCAGCAGCATCCAAATGGTCACGAGCTGATGGGATCAGCCCGTTATAGAAGTTTTGAATAAGAAGCCAGTCATCCATCCCATGATGGGGCCATGCTAGGATTTACTCCTGAAGCCTTTCCCATGCCCCGGGAATAGATTCCTTGGACTCTTGCTGAAAGCTGGAAATCCTTCCACGTAGGGAATTAGTTTTGCCCAACGGGAAGAATTTTGCGAGGAATGCCGTAGAACACTTCTCCCAAGTGTCTACAACACTTCGCTCCATGTATAACCACTGTTTTGCTCTCCCAAGGAGAGAGAACGGGAACAGTCTCAGACGGACCGCATCCGGAGACACGTCCTTGATTTTAAAAGTCCTGTAGATCTTGAGGAATTGTTGCAGGTGAGCACTTGCATCCTCGTTAGCCTTCCCACCGAATGGGTTGGCTTGCACCATAGTGATAAGGCCAATTTTGATCTCGAAGTTCACATCTCCCTTGTTAACAGTAGGCCCAATAGGGACATTGTTAGTAGAGGGAGCTGAGAACTCACGAAGGGTCTTCTGAGCCATTGGCGTTTGGATTGTTGGTGCAAAAATGCTGGCTTGCTTTGCCGCTTGAATCTTCTGAGGAGTAAAGACACGGGGTCGGTCTCTCAGAAGTGATTTGGGATTTTCAACAAAGTTTTCTAGCAGGCGGAAACCAGACATACACTACCCTATTTTCGCAATAAATGAAAACAAAGAATGGTTATCCTACTAAAATCCTACCTAGGATTCTATCCCATTCACTCAGTCATGTTATATATCTATTTGCCTTCCCCGGCAACGGTGCCAGAAATGCTTGTTGACAGCTCCTAAGGTATACTAACAAATCATCCCTGGCAATGGCACCAGAAATGCTTGTTGGTATTACTTACACACCATTAACTAAACAAATCCAACTGATGTGTCAGAAACGCTTGTTAATGATTCTATTGGATCACAGAGTGAATTCTGCAAGCACACGGAGATATCATTGTAGCATTTCCCCTTAAGAGTATTCCCAAGGGTGTCATTTATTTGATCCCAAAGGAAGGCGGGGTAGAGACATAACAATCATCAAGTGGAAAGGGTAGAAAGGTATAGGTAAGAATCTAGTAAGGATGGATAAAATAATAGTGGAGGTAGTGTGACACACACAAAAGCTTTCAAGTCTAAGGGGGGTAAGAGGATCCTAGAGGTTAGTTAACATTGAGAGTTATGGAGGTACTCCTACTATGCTCTATTGTACATATACATAGTCTAAACTAATTACTCATATGCTAGATTAACAGTGAATACTTATGTTATGTGGTTCAACACATCGGGCACGGGCTTACCCCTAGCAATACTAGGGTGACTCCCGCAAAGAGTTTGTGGCATAGGCGAACGTGGAGGATTACAAAGGATAGATAGGGCTGTCACCACCTACTGCCTACCTCTTCAATCCGTGGGTCTACGAGACATCCAATGCTACTTAGCTATCCTAGCACCATGCTAGCATATTAAGTAATTATCTTAAGAGCCTAGGCACAATCCATCCTAAGGCAATGAATTGAATCATCATTGAACCAATGTTGATACACAACATAATTATCCATACTAACCTATTTATGTTATAATTAACAAGACTATAGTGGGGGTCTATAGGTTCTATGATAATGAGATATGTTCATGATAAAATAGTCATAGAAGCTATACCTTCCACATACATGGATCCACAATCAAACAAGAATTGCTTTGCCCAAGTATATGTATAATTAGAGACTAAAGATACTATCTTTATTATGCATAAAGTCACAAATACAAGAAAGGATACATGAGCCATACCTTTCCCAATGTAGGATTGGGAAGAGAGAAACTCCTTACTCCTTTCCCAATTTGGACTTGGGACTAGAGACTCTCCTCTCTACAACCTAACTCCTCTAAGACCATGGATGATAGTGTATACAATAGAGATGAAGCTCAAGTGGTGTGTGTTGATGTGAGCAGTAGGAAATCCTATTTATACTAGCGTTGAGGTTGGTTCCCGCCACCAAAAGCGCACGAATTAGTCACCATTGACTCCTTCAAGCCAGGAGGAGCCAACACATGTTGTTTGACCGCGTTTGGCGCCAGGAAGAGGTCGGCCGAACCAGGGGTTCAGCCAACCTAGTCAGGACTCCGAACGCGGAGTGCTTCCTCCAGGTGGCTGCCAGGTGGGCCCCTTGATGTATATGGGTGATACACCATTGTATCTCCTTGGATACTTCTGTTTGTGGGCCATTTGATCCATGGGATGCCACGTGTCATCCCCTGATTGGTGGGATGATATTTTATAGGATTGGTCCCTCTACGTTTTCTCATTTCCTGCATAAAATGTTGCATACACATATTTCTCCAATTCCAAGTGGAATTGGGTTAGATAGAAAGGTGATGTGTGCAAGAAATGATAAATCCTTCACATAATTGAGTTAAATTGACGGATGAAATTGGTATATAATAGCTGTCAACACCTATCGTGTCTTCAACAAGGTCTCCAGACTTGTTGAAGTAGCACGTGACGTAGTGTTCGATGAAACTAACGGCTCTCAAGAAGAGCAAGTTTATCAATGTGTGCGAGATACAGAAGAAGCTTCATGTCAAGCGTTGAGAAGAATGGCATTGGGCGATGTTCGACCACAAGCGCCACCTCCAATTGGGAATGAAGAAGATGAACCACAAGTGGTAAATGATCAAGGGGGAGCGTCTACACGTCTACACAAGATCAAACTCATGAAGATCAAGGTGATCAACAAATCAATGAGGGCAACCATCTAGGCGGAGAAGAAGATGATCATGAAGATTCAAGACTACAAGTGCCACATCCAAGAGTACATCAATGCATCCAAAGAGATCACCCCGTCGATAATATAATCGGTGACATCCAAAAAGGAGTAACAAGTAGATCTCGTATAGCTAATTTTTGTGAACATTACTCTTTTGTATCCTCTTTGGAACCACACAGGATTGAGGATGCATTGAAAGATCCAGATTGGGTGGTGGCGATGCAAGAAGAACTAAACAACTTCAAATGGAGCGAGGTGTGGGAACTTGTCGAAAGACCCAAGTTCAGAGTCGTCGGCACTAAATGGGTCTTCCGCAACAAGCAAGACAAACACGGGGTGGTGACAAGGAACAAGGCGCGACTTGTGGCCAAAGGGTACTCACAAGTTGAAGGTTTGGATTTTGACGAGACTTTTGCTCCCGTAGCTAGGCTTGAATCGATTCAAATATTACATGCATATGCTACTCATCATGATTTCAAGCTCTATCAAATGGATGTGAAAAGCACCTTCCTCAATAGACCAAACAAGGAGGAGGTGTACGTGGAGCAACCCCTAGGATTCGAAGATCAAGAGTTCCCCGACCATGTGTTCAAACTGCGTAAGGCCCTCAATGGCCTCAAACAAGCTCCTAGATCTTGGTATGAGTGCCTTAGAGATTTTTTGATTGAGATGGATTTAAGATTGGCAAAGCTGATTACACGTTGTTTACCAAGTATTTTGACAATGATCTATTTATTTGTCAAATTTATGTTGATGATATTATATTTGGTTCAACTAACAAATCCTTTTGTGAAGAATTTAGTAAGATTATGATAGATAGATTTGAGATGTCTATGATGGGAGAATTGAGATATTTCTTGGGATTCCAAGTGAGGCAACAAAAGGAAGGGAAGTTCATAAGCCAAACAAAGTATACTCAAGACATACTCAAAATGTTTGGAATGGTCAAAGCGAAGCCTATAAAGACTCCCATGGCAAAAAATGGACACTTGGATCTCAATGAAGACGGACCAAACGTGGATCAAAAGGTATATCGCTCCATGATTGGCTCCCTACTTTTTTTATGTGCATCTAGGCCTAATTTTATGTTGAGTGTATGTTTGTGTGCAAGATTTCAATCCAATCCTAAGGAATGTCATTTGACAGCCATAAAAAGAATCTTGCAATATTTAGTTCATACACCTAATCTAGGCCTTTGGTATCCTAAAGGTTCAAAGTTCAATCGCATTGGATACTCCAATTCAGATTATGCCGGATGCAAAGTAGATAGAAAAAGTACCTCCGGTACTTGCCAATTCCTAGGTAGATCCAAAGTTTCCTGGTCCTCCAAGAAACAAAACCCCATTGCCTTATCCACCACCGAAGCGGAGTATGTTGCAGCCGGGAGTTGTTGTGCACAACTCTTTTGGATGCGACAAACTCTAAAGGATTACGGTTACAATATGAGTCGTATTCCACTCCTTTGTGACAATGAGAGGGCAATTCAGATTGCCTATAATCCCGTTGAGCACTCTAGAACTAAACACATGGACATCCGACATCACTTTTTGAGATATCAGTCAATGAAAGGCAACATAACCATTTCCCATGTCAATACAGAAAAACAACTAGCCAATATATTTACCAAGCCACTTGATGAGAAACATTTTTGTGAGCTCCAAAATGAACTAAATATCCTTGATGCTCGGAACGTGGCTTGAAAGCTTGCATACCTTATGACATCTTCAAAATCTATTGATTGTGTTATGAAAATCATCTCTCTCTATTTTCTCCAAAAAACTATGTTAATTACTTGATCTTGGTGAATTACGGTCATAGCTTGATTGCTGTATGTTTACTGATCATATTCATCAAGATTATTTGTGTGTTTTGCCTCCTATTTTATTTGTAAGCACCTTCGAATATATACGAATGGCCAACTGCTTCTGTTCTGGTGACCACAGACTAGTCCGTGGTTACCCAGACTAGTCTACAAAATGCAAACTAGTCCGTAGAGTTCTGATAGTCCGGACTAGTCCAGTCAACCACGGACTAGTCTAATTTTTCGACTCCATAACCCTAGGGCCGCCAAAACCTAATCTTCTTCATGCTCACAACTCACCTCACGTTCTCTCTCCTCACTCAAGTGCACCCGAGGTGATTTTGCGATTTCTCCACCAAATCTTCTCAAATCTCTGTGGGAAACGATCTTCATCGCTAGGGGAACGAGGACCCCGGACTTGTCTGCATAAAAAACTCCTCCAACTACGCGAATCGAAGGATTTGGTAAATTTTCTTCCAAAACCCTAGAACCTTCGATTTCTTTTGTTTTGGACCAAGTAGCTTAGCTCATCTAGTCTATACATAATTCCTTGGTGTATTTCAACTATCTCTAGTCACTTTTGCATTGAGAAACTCCATTGTATTCTAAGATAGGGTTTGAGCAACTGAATATCGGACTAGTCCGTTATCAGTGCGGACTAGTCCGTTACTCCGGACTAGTCCGCACTTGAGCACCGGACATGTCCGATTTTTCACTGGACACAACCCTAATTTCCTTCTGCTCAATGCATTCCCTTGCTATCAATCCTTATCTAAGTCTTGCATAATCTTCTTATCAGGACAATGTCGAGCTCAAATGATGATATTTCTGACTTTGAGGATGATATGGAACAAGAGTCTTTGCCTCATGCTTCGACGGGGCAAAGCAAGAAGAGGCAAGAGCGTGCCGCCGAACCGTAACCCACCCCACCTAGGATGCGACGGAAGGTTGCAGCCAAGAAGCCAGCTTCGAAAGCTCAAAATTTGGTTGGCTATAGCTTAACGGCTCATCGCCAATCCAAAGGGAAAGGCAAAGGGATTGCCTCTAGCTCGATTGGCCCTCTCAAGATGAGTGCTCCAAGGCAGGGGAATAGAGACCCATAGGAAGAAAAATTCAATGGCAAAGGGAGTGATGTGGCCTGGAAACTAAGGAAAATTGATGTTTATGGCGGTGTTAAGAAAGCAGTTGATCAAAGGTTCTGGAGCAACTTCCACACAGACTACTACAGTTCCATGTAATTGCAGATGAAGACTCCAGTAGTCCGTAGCCAATGGATCGACTGGGCACACTTTGAGAGAAAGAGCTACCCAGCCTTTGATGAAGTGATACAAGCTGTGGAGAGACATGGCCTCAAGGACTTGATTGCTTTTAGGTGTAACTGGAATGATGAGGTCATCGCTCAATTCTATTCAACCTGCTACTTTGCCAGCTATGAAGAAGAGAGAGCGACTTGGATGACACATGGATCTAAGTATACTATTACTTATGATGAGTTTGCGAGACTACTGCATCTTAAGGACACTAGCAGCAATGAGCTCATCATTCATAACATTGGTGTCTTGGAGAAGGATAAGATGGAGTTCCTCTATGATACTCGCCTAAAGTACAATCCTCCTTCAACCAAGAACATGAAGCCCTTCTTCATTGTTCTCAATAGAGTGCTTCGGAAGAAGATTGCTCCTAAGTATGGAGATGCTGAGAGTGTCCAAGGTTACTTGAGAACCTTGATGAAAGTGATCATAATGAAAAGGAAGTTTGACATCTTCGAATACATCTGGAATGATATGGTGAACATCTCCTGCACCCCTAATAATTCCTGTGGCTATGCCCTTTATATCATGTTCATGATAGAAAAGGTCACATGGATCGAATTTGTGAAAGATGTTGAGCACACAACCTTGAGGCCTCAGAAACCATCTCAAGCTGTCCTTCCCACTGCTCCATCTCCAGTCTCTAGTGAAGAGGCCCCTAGAAGGGCCCAAGAAGAAGGAAGACCATCAAACTCGAGGGCCGCTACTTCGAAGAAGGGATCTCCAAGTGGCATCATGAAGTACTTGGCAACAATCTTTAGCTCTTGCTAAAAGACTGAAGTAAAGATCCACAAGTTCAACAAGGCAAGGAAAGCAGACATGAAGTATGTAAAAGAAAATGTCAAGAACATTTGCCAGAAGCTGGAGATTCAGCCCGTTGGATCTCCAATCATTTTTGACGACTCTGCCTCCGACTTCACTGAGCTTCCACCTCTCTCTCCCTTCGAACTCACTTATTTTGGCCTTCGGGGCACTACAAGTGGATCCTCTCTTCCTCCTCCTCAACCTAAAGATGAAGACGACGAGAGGACCGACAACGAGGAATGAGTTGACGGTAACTTCTAGATCCCTCCTCTCCTTCTTTTTGGTGCCTTGATGCCAAAGGGGGAGAGATTGAGGGGGAGTCACTTGGTCTAGCAGTAGATTGAGAGATGAGAGCTCCGGTTGTGTTTCTTTTGCAATTATGCTACTTTTGGGTTGTAAAACTTCTAATATGCTCTTGTTATGTTTCTAGTCATGTTTATGAAGCTTGTGATGATGCTTTGGTATACTCTATGTTATGCTTATGATCTATGTCTTATGCTCTAAATTTGATATTCATGCATGAAAATCTTGGTGTTATTATGATTATGCCATTTACCTCATTCACATCATGATTATTGCTTACACGCACTTAGTTTTGCACCCCACCATAAAGAGTGCACATATGTTGTACGTCTGCATTGCCTATTTTGTTCCAATTTCATATGTGCACACTTTATGAAAATCTGAATTTTTATCATATTTATGAAATCTCAATTGGTTTTCATCAATCACCAAAAAGGCGGAGATTGAAAGTGCATCTAGGCATCCCTTTGATTTTGTTGCGAACTAGTCCGATTATGTCTTTGTTCCATTCTAGACTTGTCCGTGCTTGAGTGCAGACTAGTCCGATCCTTGGTACGGTTTTCGAATGAGTTGTCAAATCCCTGGACTTGTCCGTTTTACTCTCTGGACAAGATTGGACTTGTCCTGACCACCTATCAAACTTGTCCGTTTTTGTCTTTGTCCAACATCAGACTAGTCCGGCCCTCTAGCAGACTTGTCCATTGTGCCCGACTCGGATTCAGTCTTCTACTCCATGACTTGTTTTTGGGTATTTACTTGAATTGGGCATAAGAACGTCGTGCCTAACTGCTATGGAGCCCATGTGGAACCCCTACATGGCCTCCACTGCCTTGAACGCGAAATCCATCAAACCCTACCTCTACACCTCTATATAAGCAACCCAACGCACCAATTTTTCACCTCTTCTACACAATTTAAAGAAACCCAAACCCTAGTTCATGGGAGCCGTCATCAAGAAAAAATCCAGAAGCAAGGAGGAGAGGGAGAACACGAAGGAGGATAAATCAAGCAAGATCTTCATTGACTTTTTGTTCTTCATCACCAATTCACCCCCAACTATCCGTCAACTCTTCATCACCAACCATAGATTGCCAAGATTCAAGTGTTTCTCTCAATTCTCCATCCTTGGAGTTCTACACACATGGTACACCTTCTACTTTCCCTTTTCCATGCAAATTTAACCCCAATTCTGATAGATCACAAAAGCCCTAATTTCCAGTTTTGATCAGGGTAGACTAGTCTGGCCCTGGCACCAGACTTGTCCGATATCTGAATCTTTTTCAGGCTGAATTAATTACAATTTGACTCGAATCAATTCCAAGCCTGTCCAAACTTGTTCAAAACTGTTATAACCAGTTAGTGAACATTAATAGCAACTCACTAACAAGTTCTACCTCACAATTGCATTAATCATGCATGACATGGCATATTGAGTAATATATGAGCATTTATTGATTGTAATGTCTATTTTGTATGTCCGTTGCGCGGAATAGAAGCTTTTGCTCCAGAGAGTGCTGTCGAGGACCTCCAGCACAAGAATTTTGAAGCCTTTGACCCTAACCAAGCTCAAGAGCAAGGAAAGTGTCCTTGATCATATTGATTCTATTTTTAAATGTTTTGTTTGCAAACTTGCATGCTTGTGTCAAATTGATGGGAAACCCAAAATAGGTGTTTACTAGTCTTGTTTCACCATCCTTGTCATTTGAGATATATTGTAGAGAGTCGGGAAGGACTTTTACCATTTTGCTTCACTTTAATTATCTGGGATGGGAAAACTACCAAATGGCTTAATTGTAAATTAATGAAGTTATGAATGATGAGAATGGATGATTATGGTAAACTGGTAAACATGGGACTTGGGAGATCTAAGCAAGCATGGAATGTGGACTGGGTTGGATGTTATGGTGGTTTTGCTTGCTTTAGATCTAAGGACCGGTTCGTGGAGCGACAATCGAGGATTTACAGTGCCACCACAAGGCCAAGTATGGGTGCGGCATAGCTGAATAATTAGGTGAGGTGCTGGTATTGTATCGACCATTGGATGGTGCAGGGAATGGGAGTTGAGAAGGGCTACCCTAGGATCCGCATGGCACATGAGGGGGCCCGTGGGTGGGAGAATGGAGATTCAAGCCTGCTGGTGAAACCTTAGTGGGACCATATATGCTAGTAGTCCCTTTGTAAAAGCTATTTTGTGATCTCTTGGCCACACACCAAAGGAAGTGTGAGACGGCATAAGAGAAGTTCTTAGTCACTGAAAGGTGATGAAATCACAAACATGTGGGTAAAGTGGTACAACCCTTGCAGAGTGTGTCTAAAACTATCATGATAGTTGTGCTAGCGGTCGTTAGCAACCTAGACCCTCACATGATTAGTGGGAAACTTGGTATTTTGGATGGTTCGGTATTGGTTATGGTTATGGATATAGTATTGGATTGAATTGTGATAAATGGATATGGTTATTGATGAAAGTGAGAATCTGGAGTATGGATGAATAATTAATGCTGGTTTCATATTATGATATGTATGTGGGCTATGATGGGGTTATTTCACATAGACATAGTAAGATGTTTTTTACCTGTTTCTGAAAGTACTTTTCAGCAATTAAGCATTATTTATTATCAATACCTTGTTTAAGCTACATGTCATAATTTTCTCACACTTGCTGAGTACGACATGTACTCACCCTTGCAATTCCCCCACCAATAGTTTCAGGTTATGTCTGGGAGTATCGTGATGATAATACGGAGTACTAGGTTGTGTGCTGCCATCGACTTGCCTGTGGAGTTGCTTGGAGCCGCGCTACCCCTTATGCTTAGTTTGCTCAGTTGCTTAGCTTCATTCTTAGATTATTTCCACTGCAGTATTAGTCTCATTATCATTAATGATCATTAGAGTGTAACTTGAGGATTATTTAAATATTTTAAGTACTTTTTAATTAATTTGTGATGTGGTTATTATCTGCTTATCATTTGTGAATCACTTGTGTATGTGTGTTAAACATCCTGGGCACACATATACTGCACTTGGTTCATTTTTTGGAACCGGGTGTCACAAATTTGTATCAGAGCCAGGTTGACCATAGGATGCAGTCTAGTTGGAATGGACACTTTAGAGCACATAGGAACACTCAGGAAATGTTGTGGGTTATTTGGCCTGCTGATTGCTATGTATTGTTGCTTGTGTGCTTAGTAGAGGATTATGGGATGCTTTAGTGCTTGCGACATCCATGTAGGCTAGTATAGGTAGTTGATTAGTTTCATATCCCTTGATGCATATAGTTGGGGACATTTTCTTATTTCATCAATCTCTTGTTCTTTCTTCCGATGGCAAGGACTTGCAACCAGAGGGATGCCAATTGTGAGGAAGAGAACAATGGATCACCTCAGAACAACAAAAGACCTGGACCTGAGGCTGTCGACCTTCAGCAGTTGTTGGCTATGCAGAATCAGCTTATGCAGACCATGATGCATACTTTGGGACAGCTGCAGGCCAATAATCAGAATCAGCCCCACATGCCTCCACCACCGCCACCCCCACCGCCTCATAACAGATTGGGAGAGTTTATGAGGACTAGGCCACCTACCTTAACTAAAGCCACTAACCCTATGGAAGCTGATGATTGGGTGAAATCCGTGGAGAAGAAGATTGCTATTGTCCAATGCAATGACGGGGAGAAAGTTCTCTTTGCTTCCCATCAACTAGTTGGAGCAGCTTCGGATTGGTGGGACTCACTTTGCAACGCCCATGAATATCAAGAGAGGATCACTTGGGCTGAATTCAAGGAGAAGTTCCGCTCTTACTTCATTCAAGAAGGTGTTATGATCCTGAAGAGGTGGGATTTTGAGAACTTAAGGCAAGGAAGGTCAAGTGTGAGTGAGTATCTCAATAAATTCACTCAACTATCAAGCTATGTGCCAAAATATGTCAACCAGGACAGCCGCAAGTAGTATTTGTTTATGAGAGGCTTAAACAACGAAATTCAAGTCCAATTGCTCAACTGCGACGATGCCAATTTCCAGAAGCTTGTGGACAAGGGCATTGTAGTGGAAAACAAGGTTCGTGAGATGGAACAAGATAACAAGAGGAAGATGCCATACCAAGGGCATCCACAAGGGAGCAATGTCCGTCCTCTCTTTGCGCTGCCAAATGTGCCATACTACAACCCCTCCGCTTCTGCTTATCGAGTTGCTTATCCTCCACACCAAAACCAGCAGCAGCGCCCCGTTATGCAAGTGTCTCGCCAGCCTACACCTTATGCGTTGCGCCCCAATATGGTAAATAACCCTTAGGGTCAGCAGCGCCCGAGTTTCCCTAGTGCTTTGGGCTGAAAGACATGCTATGTTTATGGAGAAGCTCAACACTTCGCAAGTCAGTGCTCCAAGAGGAGCTATGGACCAATGAACAATGCACCAAGGCGGAACCCACGGCCGAATGGAGGAGCACCACAAGGCAACTGTGGAAAGCAGAATGTCACCCATGGCAATGTGAGTCTTGTCTCTATTGAGGATGCCCAACAAGCGGATGATGTCGTGATTGGTATGTTCATCACAAACTCCAACCCCGCGACCGGTTTATTTGATTTTGGAGCATCTCATTCATTCACATCATCGAAGTATGTTGCCAAGTATAATATTCCTATAGCTCATTTGAAACACAATATGTTGGTAAAATCTCTTGGAGGAGAGATGAGGACAAATATATTGTGTCCTAGAGTAAGTATCAAAATAAGGGGGGTAGACTTTCTCGCGAATCTCATCGTATTGGAATCTCAAGGAATAGACATAATACTTGGTATGGATTGGTTGAGCAAATATAATGGAGTGATTCAATGTGCCGAGAGGATTGTGCAATTGACGAGTGAGCATGGCACCCGCATTGAAGTTGAGAGTAAGTATAATATTCCGCATGTGAAAAGTGTGATGCTAGAGAGCATTCCAATTGTTCGTGAGTATCCAGATGTATTTCCGAATGAGCTGTCAGGTATACCACCAAATCGTGATATAGAGTTCGTTATTGAATTAACACCTGGAACTGCACTTATAGCTAAGTGGCCATATAGGATGCCTCCTAAGAAATTAGAGGAGCTCAAGAATTAAATTCAAGAGCAGCTAGAGAAGGGTTTCATCTGACCAAGCTCTTCACCTTGGGGAGCCCAGTGCTTTTTCCAGATAAAAAAGGATGGGTCCCAAAGGATGTGTGTGGATTACCGAGCTCTTAATGAGGTGACAATCAAGAACAAGTATAAATTGCCCGATATAGAGGATTTGTTGACCAGATGAAGAATGCATGTGTTTTCTCCAAGATCGATTTGAGGTCAGGCTACTTCCAGATGAAGATTAGACCGTCGGATATCCCCAAAACAACATTTTGGACACGGTATGGATCTTTTGAGTACACTGTTATGTCCTTTGGATTGACGAATGCGCCTGCATACTTTATGTACCTCATGAATAAGGTCTTCATGGAGTACCTGGATAACTTCGTTGTGGTGTTCATTGATGACATCATGATCTACTCGAGAAGCAAGGAGGAGCTTTCGAGGCTCACATTGCAGAAATTGAGGGAACATAAGTTATATGCCAAGTTCAGCAAGTGCCAGTTCTGGTTAAGGGAGATATCATTCCCAGGCCATGTCATATCTTGAGCATGAGTGTCAGTTGACGTAGGGAAAGTGAGGGACGTGCTGATACGGGAACCGCCATAGAATGTAAAGGAAATTAGGAGTTTTCTTGGAATGGGTGGATATTATCGCCGGTTCATCTTTTCCAAAATAGCCAAGCCGATGACGGAATTGCTAATGAAGGGGAAAGCATTCCAATGGACTCCAGCGTGTCAAGACAACTTTGAGGAGCTAAAGAAGAGGTTAACCACTGCACCATTCTTAGTTTTGCCGGATGTGAGCAAAAGCTTTGATATCTATTGTGATGAATCAAGACAGGGACCTGTATATGTGCTCATGCAAGAAGGTCAAGTGGTAGCCTATGCGTCAAGACAATTGATGAAACTTGAGAAGTACTATCCTACACATGATCTCAAACTTGTAGTCGTAGTGCATGCCTTGAAGATTTGGATACATTACATTCTTGGTCACAGTTGTGAGATTTACATGGATCACAAGAGTCTCATGTACATATTCACTCAAACGGATCTGAATTTGAGGCAACGAAGATGGTTGGAGCTCATCAAGGATTATGATGTGGGAATCAGCTACCACCCGGGGAAGGCTAATGTCGTGGCCGATGCTTTGAGTCGAAAAGGAGTACCCAGGTGTCACAATACCATGTCCTTCTCTTGGCATCTTTGTAAGACCTTATCTATGTTTTCTATAAAATGATAGAAAGTTTTTCAATAGATGAGAAATTGTCCATGAAAACTTCTATGGTTTCATCAATCATGTCGGAAAATATAGACATCATGCACCATTGAAAAGATGCAGGAGCATTACATACTCCAAAAAACATTCGCCGGTAGGCGTATGTCCCGTATGGACATGTGAACGTGGTGTTACTTTGATCGTCGGGATGAATGGGGATTTGATGATAGCCAGAATATCCATCATGGAAACAGAATAAGGAATGTTTTGCCAACCTTTCCAACATCTCATCGATGAAGGGTAGTGAATGATCCTTCCTTGTTGCCTTGTCGAGTTTTCGGTAGTCAATGCACATCCTCCACCCTGTGATGGTTCGTTGAGGAATTAATTTATTCTCCTCATTTTGAAAGACCATCATTCCTCCCTCTTTGTCACTACTAGGACTTGGATAACCGACTCACTATTAGGCACGGGATAAATAATCCCAGCGTGAAGGAGTTTCAAGACCTCCTTCTTGACAACCTCACGAATCGCATTGTTCTACCTCCGTTGAGGCTCCCATGAGGGAGTACTCTAGGGGTCAATGGGAATGCAATGGGTGCAAAGGGCAGGGTTGATGACCTTGAGGTCTTGGAGTGAGTAGCCAAAAACAGTCTTTTGTTTTTCTAACAAGGCTATGAGTTTGAGTGTTTCCTCATCTGAAAGATTGTCACTTATGATGATAGGGGCTTCCAAATCTCCATTTAGAAATGCATAGCTTAGGCCTGGAGGCAAGATCTTGAGATCAATGGGAGCTTTGGGTGTGGTCTCTTCTTTTGGCAAGTCAAAAGTATCTTGAAGTTCATCCTCTTCTTGAATTAAATCATCTTCCCCATCTACTTCAAGAGGCTCCAAATATTTACGAGTCCTAACCTCCTCAAATGGCCCATCTTGGAGGGGTGGTTCCGCACATGTGTTCTTGGAACGCAGAATCAGATTGGAAATTTTGTTCCCTCCATGTTTTATGTTGAGGTTTTTTTTGAGGGGAATTCCATGAGAAAGTTCTCAATAGGTACCCCAATCATAACATCGAAGTCTCGAACTTCGAACACATGAAAATCAAGGTGAACTTCATCATTCTTGTGT
The DNA here is from genome assembly GCA_036927565.1 of Tuctoria greenei. Taxonomy (NCBI): domain Eukaryota; kingdom Viridiplantae; phylum Streptophyta; class Magnoliopsida; order Poales; family Poaceae; genus Tuctoria; species Tuctoria greenei. Next base: position 127,528,476 of record JAYESD010000006.1, read on the forward strand.
CTTACTGACACTTCTTGCAAAATCCCATATCCTTCAAGAATATTCCCAAATGTATCTTGAAAAGATTTTGAGTTGGTGCCACTGGCACATCGCCCAAAATGGCAAGAGCACAAGTAGCATAAAGGATATTTGCTCCAACATAGGGATTATAGAGGACTCACATTGTTTCTCCTCTAATATGGCATAGAATGGTGGCTAAGGATGAGATTATCTAAAGGATATCGAGTGAGATCTCAACATTTGTTGTCCATTCCGAACTCAAAATAGAGGTCAGCTCCTTGACCTTCTCTTGGAGGAATACTTCATCAGGCGGGTCAGGTGGAGTTGGAGGCAACAATGGCTTCCTTTGATAACAATACTTCAATTTATTTTCATAATCTTTAAAAATATCTTCCTCAAAGTAGACTACGAATTCCGAAGGTTGAATTACTTCATCCTTCGGTGGTTTAGGTTCGGGAGAGGATTCTACTGGCAAGGAAGCTGATGAGCATGGTTCAGGATCTTCCTTGGCTATAGGAGTTTCCTCGATACTCGAAGTGGCTTCCTCTTGAGGAGGTTCATTAAGACCTGTAATGAAGGAAGCATTTTCTAGAATTCAATCTAGAAGTTCCTTTCATTCTTCTGGCGTCTTATGGAGGAAAGACCATCCAGCTGTAATGTCGAGATACAGGGCAGATTCTTTCTTAAGTCCCATGAAGAAATGTCGCAATAAAAGCGGGTATGGCATTAACAAATCTGGGCAGAATTTTGCAAAAGCGAAAAATCTATCCCAAGTTGCACCTATTGATTCCTTCTCCATCTGTTGGAGGCCTAGAACTTCCATTCGTACGCAAACAATTTGGGATATTGGAAAGAAAGCAAGACAACATTTGTCTTGTAATTCTCTTCAATCACCGTTTATTTTCCCAAGATTATGGGTGTACCATTGTTTCACCTTTTCCTTGAGAGAAAAAGGAAACAACTTCAATTTAAGAGTTTCATGTGTCATTCCTTTAATTAAAAGGCAAGAACGCAATTGTTAAAATTCAAGCAGATGGTGGTTTTTGTTTTCACTATTCGTTCCTGAGAAGGATTGCTCCCGAACCATGGTTATAAAACAGGGCAAAGTTCATCACAGGATGAGCAAATAGGTTTCACCGACGGCGGTGGCTCGCAGAACTCCCCTTTGAATGTGGCCTGGAGGGGGGTGAATAGGCTTTGAAAGTTTTCCTGCACACTTAATCAAATCGTCAAATACTAGAGGGACCAGACTTGTCCGGTTGGTCATACGAACTAGCCCGGTTGTTCAGATCAGGCGAAACTATTAAGCGATTATGCATGAGTTTCAAATGAAATTGAGTGGAATGTAATTACTATTCTTTCAAATCAAACAAGAGATAAGATTTCTTAATGTTCACTTGGATCACAAAATATTTGATTGATCAATTCTAATGCCCTAAATGATAAAACTTGCAAAAGCAAAACAATAGAACACGCGAGACATGGATTTTTACTGAGGTTTGATCTCACCAAAGGGATCTACGTCCTGGCTGAGGAAGCCCACACAGAGCCAGGTCTCTTCAAAACATTTCCCTCGTCAAGTCACCACACAAGGCCGACTTGATTCCACTATCACGGGTACTCATCGAGCTAATGGGGCAACCTCACACGTTGAGGGCTCCCACATGAATTACAACAGAAAAATGATTGAATACACTCTAAAAGATTGCAATTAATGCAAGAGTGTAGAAACATCAAATCCCAAGAGCTCAATGACTCGTAGACAATGATCTCCCAATCCCAAATCTGAATTCTCAGAGGATATCACTTTTGAGGATCTTAGAGGCGTGGGGAGATGTGTTTTCATGCTCTTGGGACAAGTGGTGGCGCTAGGGTTTTAGTTATGAATAGTAGAATACATGTTATTTTTCTTGTGGGGTCATTGATCTCCTATTTATAGTGTTTCCAAAAATGTTATCGTTAGGGATCCTGACGGCCGGACTAGTCCGTACTGAGTACAAGACTTTTCCGGTGTGCTGTATAAAGGCGGCGTGAAATGTGCAGCACACTATAAACTCTAACTTGTGTGAGGTACACCGGACTAGTCCGGTTCCCTATGATTTTGAATATCAGAAACTTTCTCGGACTAGTCCGGTCCATAAAGGGACATGTGCGGTATGATGTGTTATGAAGCATCAGAGAGTTCAATGGACTAGTACAATCTTTGAACGTACTTTTCCGTTGCATAGTGTATTGAGTTTACAGAAAGTTATATGGACTAGTCCAGTCCGAAAATGGACAAGTCCGGTGCAATGTGAAGTGAGGTTCTAGAAAGTTGATCAGACTAGTCCAGTCCATGAACGGACTAGTCTGGTGCACTGTGAAGTGAGACAACAGAGAGTTGAACGGACTAGTCCGATCCATGAACAGACTTGTCCGATGCTCAATAAATTTTAAGATTAATTTTAAGCCTTTATCCCTACACAAAGATTTGAGCTCTTGGGATGTGTCTCTCACACACATCATATACAATTAATTCTACTTTGTGCATCATTCATCAGTTGGACTTTTCTCTTTCTTCATCACTTCATTTTTCACTTTTTAGTGCACCAAACTATCTTATTGGGTTGACCTACATTCATCTCAACAAGTTCACTAGGATCTCATTTGTTTGTCATCAATCGTCCAAAACCCACAAGGGATTGCCTAGATGCACTTTCAATGTTCCCTTTTTTTGTGATTGATGACAACCAATTGAGATTTCACAATTAAGAGAAAAAATGATTTTCATAAAGTGTGCATATATGAGAATGATAAATGAGTAACAAAAACTTCTCACATATATGCACTCTTTATGGTGAGGTGCCTATAGAGTGTGTGATCAAATTTTGTGATGATCAAACATTAAGAACATGACAATTGTAGTAGCAATCATCACATTAACGTTAAACTAAGCATCACACATTAAGTAAAGTAGGCACATCCAAAAGAGATTACAGTAGTTTGAAATTCAGATACATGTCCTCGATCACAAGTCCTTAAGGCTACAAAATAAGCTACTAGTCTCAATCTCCTCCCCTTTGGCATCAAGGAACCAAAAAGGGAAAATTTGAGTAGAATCACTCATCGCCACTACCTCCCTCACTCTTGGTCCTCTATTCATCCTCTTCTTCATCTTCAGGTGCTTGCGGAGGAGGATGAGGAGTAGAGACGCCAGCTAGTCCAAATGAAGCCAACTCTTGCTCTGAGAGTGGTGCCATCTCTGTGATATCCTCTTCAAAATCATCAAAAATCTAAGGTGACCCCACTGGCTCCATCTCTAGCTTCTCACAGATGGCTTTAATGTTGGTCTTCACATATCTTTGATGTCTTTTCATAGCCAGGCTCTCCTTGTGCTGCTTAATTTCCACTTTGCGGCAAGATGCAAAGATGGAGGAAAGCACTTTCATCACACCATTGGAAGACTCTATAGAGGGTGGAGGAGCAGGATAGCAGCTTGAGTCCTTGTGCCTTCATGAGCCCTCTTATATCTTTGTTCCACTGCAGGTGAGGTAGGAGCAGAGGGAACAGTGTAGATTGTAGGCTTCTGGGCCTTGACACCAGTGTGAGGAACATCCTTGACAAACTCAAGTCATGTCACCTTCTCAATCATATACAGGATATTGGGTGCATAGCGACAGAACATGTTTGGAGTAATGGAGATGTTCACAATGTCATTTTAGATGTATTCAAAGACATTGAAGGTCCTTCTATTGCTTATCACCTTCATCAAGGTCTTTAGAGTCCCTTGGATGGATCATGCATCTCCTTTTTTGGTATCTATTGTCTTCCTCAGAATTCTGTTCAAGAGTGCAAAGAATAACTTCATATACTTGGTAGTTGGAGACTTATAAGGCATTCTTGTATCATAGAGGAAGTCAAGCTCATCTTTCTCCAGAGGTTTCATGTTGTGAATGATGATGTCATTCTCCAAAGAATCTTCAAGATGAGGAATTCTGGCAAATTCCTCAGAAGTGACATTGTACTTTGCTCCATGTGTCATCCATATCATTTTGTCACCATCATCATGATCTAAGTATATAGTGGAGTAGAATTGAGTTATGACCTAATTGTTGAAGTCCCACTGGAAGGAAATGAGATCCTTCAGTCCATGTCTCTCCAATGCCTCCCAGACCTCTTGATAAGCTTGACAATTCTTGGAATGGAGGTAGGTGATATTGACCCACTGACTTTCAATCATTTGGTTCCTCATCTTCATATACACATGCTCATAATAGTCAGCATGGAAGTTGCTCTGGAATCTTGGATCAGCTAACTGTTTGGGCTGCTCATAGACTTCCATCTTTCTGAATTTGTTAGCCAGTTTATTCCCTTTCCCAATAAAATCATCACTTGATGGTTGCCTATTGCGGTGAATAAGATCGTTCATCTTCAACGGGCCAATAAGACCACTGGATAGTCCTTTGCCCGTGTTAAGACTTCTCTTAGGTGCCGATGAACTGCCAGCACCTTCCTTGCTCAGTGGCTTCTTCACTACCACTCTCCTCTTCTTAGGAAGAACATCGTCGGGAGGAGAGGAGTGAACATTCTGGTCATGCCTTTTCTTCATGACTCTTTCTTTTGCTTTTTGCACTCTTGCCCGATCACGCTCTTCGTCATAGTCAAACGAGTTGTCCCCGGAACCTGACGACATCGTGCCTGGCAGAGGATTTCATGGATTGATAAGAATTGATTCTATAATTTGTGCAAATATGAATTTAGAGGTTCAAATTGTCAGGGTACCAGACTTGTCCATTTTTAGAGTGCGGACTTGTCTAGAGTATTGGACTTGTCCGCACTTGAATACCCGGACTGGTCCGGTCTGGCATAAGAACCCTAATTTCCAATTTTCAACAAATCTAGCTCGAATCGATACAAATCAAGTAAGAATACAGTAGTAATACATCTGGAGAGGTAATGTATACCGTAGGAATCAAGAAAAATAAGCAATATTGGAGAAAATGTGAGAACTAGGGTTGAGTGAGATTTTATCGAAAAATTTGAAGATTGAAGTTGAAGGAGCAGAGTAGGGTCCAGATCAGTCCGTTGTGGGCAAGCTCCGTGCCGAGGAGAGGATTCCCTTGGATAAATCTTCAATTTTGATGGCTGGATGCAAAAATTGCCTTGGGAGCTCAAAGTTGAAGAGAGAGAGAGAGAGAGAGAGAGAGAGAGAGAGAGAGAGAGCAAAGGCAATTATGAGAGGTGGAAGATGAATCCCTGGCGGCGGGCTAGGGTTAAGCCCGAAAAATACGAACTAGTACAGTAGGGACCAGACAAGTCCGGTAGGCCGGACTAGGGCCAGACTAGTCTGAGATAACGGACTAGTTCGGTGCTGACGCCGAACTAGTCCGGGTCAACTGGACACAAACTGAATGTAACAAATTGATTTTAGGAGTTTGAACTAATAGTGATCTAAAGAACATCATTTCGCAAATAATCTTGGTGAACATGAGCAGTAAGCAATAAACAATCATACAATGGCCAAAATTCACCAAGATTCATTAATTTAAATAGTTTCCAAGAGAAAAACAAGATAGGGGGCAAATTTTTGCAAAAATGAGTAAATTTACAACTAGGTATGCAGTGTTTCAAGCAACATTTTGAGAGTCAAGTATATTTAGTTTATTTCTTAGCTCAGAAAATCTTTTTTCATCTAATGGCTTGGTGAAAATGTCTGCAAGTTCTTTTTCAGTCCTAACATGTGAGATTACTATAAAACCATTTAATGAATGATCTCTTAAGAAATGATGACGAATATCTATGTGCTTAGTTCTTGAGTGCTCTACTGGGTTGTGTGCAATTTATGGCACTTTCATTATCACGTAGGAGTGGAATATGGTTCAGATTGTAACCATAATCCCTTAGACATTGTTGCATCCAAAGTAGTTGTGCGCAAAAACTACCGGCTACAACATACTCCACTTCAGCTATGGAAAGAGCAATGGAGTTTTTCTTTTTAGATGATCATGAAACTAAGGATTTGCCACGAAATTGGCAAGTCCCCGACATGCTCTTTCTATCGACTTTGCATCCTGCATAGTCGACATCGAAATATCCTATTAAGTTAAACTTGGATCCTCTGGGATACCAAAGGCCCAAGTTGGGTGTATGCACAAGATATCTTAAAATTCTTTTTACAGCTATTAAGTGGCACTCTTTTGGTGCGGCTTGAAACCTTGCACACATACAAACACTAAGCATGGTATCTGGCCTAGATGCACACAAATAATGTAATGAACCAATCATCACTGAGATCGAGATGTCCATTAATAGCCATGGGTGTCCTGATGGTCTTGGCTTTGCCCATATTGAACTTCATGAGGATGTCCTGCGTGTACTTGGTTTGGCTTATGAAGGTTCCTTCTCTTAATTGCTTCACATGGAATCCCAAGAAGAACATTAATTCGCCCATCATCGACATCTCAAATTAGTCTGTCATAATTATGCTAAATTATTCATAGAAAGACTTACTAGTAGAACCAAAAATGATATCATCAACGTAGATTTGACATACAGATAGATGATCATCAAAATGTTTTGTGAACAAAGTATAATCAGATTTTCCAATTTTAAAACCATTTTGAGTTAGAAAATCTCTAAGGCACTCATACCAAGCTCGAGGAGCTTGTTTTAGGTTGTAGAGAGCCTTACGAAGTTTATACACATGGTTAGAGTACTCTTGATTTTCAAATCTAGGTGGTTTCTCCACGTACACTTGCTCCTTAATGGGACCATTGAGAAGAGCACTTTTGACGTACATTTGGTACAACTCAAAATTATGGTAAGTAGCATATGCCAATAAAATACGAATGGACTCAAGTCTAGCTATGGGAGTGAAATTTCATCGAAATCCAAACCTTCTACCTGTGAGTAACCCTTCACCACAAGTCATGCCTTATTTCTTGTTACTACCCTATGTTCGTCTTGCTTGTTCTGGAAGACCCATTTGGTTCCAATGATGTTTCCCTTTGCTCTTTATACAAGCTTCCATCATTCATTTCTCTTGAAGTTGTTCAGCTCCTCTTGCATCGCAATCACCCAATATGGATCCTTTAGTGCTTCTTCTACCCTGTATGGTTCTAGAAAAGAGACAGAAGAATAATATTCACAAAAATTAGCTATGTGAGATCTAGTGGTTACTCCCTTAGCCATGTCTCTAATGATGTTGTTGATTGGATGATCTCTTTGTATACTCTGATGTACTCCTGGGTGAGGAACTTGTGTAGTTGCTTGCACTTCATTTTCTTCATTGTCAATGTCTCTTGTTAGATCATTGCTTCCTTGATTATATTGATATTCTTGATCTTCCTGATCTTGATCGTGTGCATGAGCTCCCCCTTGATCATTGTTTTCCTGTTGAGGTTCATCTAGAAGACTTGAGTCTTGTGGTTGCTCTTGAGGTCGAATATCACCAAGTGCCATCCTCCTCAACGCTTAACATGGTGCTTCTTCTTGATCTAGCACACACTTATAAACATTCTCCACTTGGGAGCCGTTAGTTCTATCGAACACTACGTCACATGCTACTTCAACAAGGCCAGAGACTTTGTTGAAGATACGATAGGTGTAGGCATTCGAATCATAACCAAGCAAGAACCCTTCATCTGATTTCGAAGTGAACTTCGAAGTCTTCAGTTTCTTGTTCAAGATAAAACATTTGCAACTAAATACTGTGAAGTATGAAACATTTGGTTTGTTACCAGTGAGAAGTTCATATGGTGTTTTCCTCAAGAGTCGGTGAAGATACAACCAGATTGCGGCATGACAAGCGGTGTGCACCGCTTCAGCCCAAAACTGATCTGATGTCTTGTATACTTCCAACATCATCCTCGCCATTCCAATTTCCGTGCTGTTCTTCCTTTCGGCCACCCCATTTTGTTGAGGGGAGTAGGGCGCCAAAAATACATTTTTATTCCTTCTTCATCTAGGTACTCCTCATCTTGTGTATTCTTGAACTTTGTTCCATTGTCACTTCTAATGTTCATCACGGTTGAGGAGAATTCATTTTGCGCTCTTTTAAGAAATTTGTTGAGGGTTCCCTGAGTTTCTAATTTATCATACAAGAAAAATACCCAGGTAAATCTAGAAAAATCATCAACAATAACCAATCCATATTTGTTACTGTTGATGCTTATATAAGCAATTTGACAGAAGAGGTCCATGTGAAGAAGTTCCAGCGGTTTTTGAGGTAGTCATTACATTCTTGGCGGGGTGTGGTGCTCCAACTTTCTTTCCCGCCTTTCATGCGCTGCACGACCTGTCTTTCTCAAAAACAACATCTTTCACACCTCGAATGTGTCCACCTTTTAGAAGTTTCTGCATATTTCTCATCCCAACATGGGCTAGCCGTCTAAGCCGCAGCCATCCCTTGTTAGTTTTAGCAACCAAGCAAGTGTTGAGTTCAACTTTATCTTTGTTGAAGTCAACAAGATAAAGCTTTCCCTTCAACATTCCCTTGAATGCAATCGAGCCATCGCTTCTTCTAAAAACAGTCACACCCTCATTAGGGAATAAACAATTATAACCTTTGTCGCATAGCTGAGATATGGACAAAAGATTATAATATAGAGAATTGACATGTACAACATTTAAAAGAGTATGTTGAGAAGAAACTTCAATTTTACCGCTACCAAGGACTTTTCCTTAGCTGTTGTCTTTGAAGTATATTCCTGCACTTGAATATGCGTTGCGCTCATACTCCACGAACATACTCCTCTCTCCGGTCATGTGATTAGTGCATCTATTGTCTAGCACCCATTTCGATGCACCGGAGGAGTAGGCCTGCAAAACAGAGTTATTTCTTGGTTTTAGGTACCCAAGCTTGCTTGTGTTCTCGCAGGTTAGTCACAAGACTCTTGGTCACCCACACACAAGTTTTTGAGTTCTTGTGGCGTGGCCCTGCATATTTATCAAATACATGTCCAGATTTATTTTTCATGAGTTCATAGGAAGCATCAAAAGTACAGAACAATATTTGAAATTCAAATTCTTGTGATGTTTCCTTAACAAAAGTAATTTGTTTCTTAACTTGAACATTAGTGGGCATGTTTTTATTTCTAGTAAACCGAAGACCATCATTGACGTTAGGAGCTCTAGTGACCATATATGCACTACATGCATATTCAATCTTTTCCATGTCAAATATTCCACTTTGGGATGGATGTTTAGCATGTGAAGTAGAAGCATCGTGTTTAACAGTATTTTGATTACTAGAGCAGGTGCAAATTACAGTTCTTGTCGAATTTACATCTTTGGAAGGTGAGGTCTTGGAGGAGGAGGAGTCATTTTGCTTGAGTGACTCAACTTGCACTTCATGGATTTTGTTAGCTTTTGTCAAGTTAGCAAGTTCATCCTTGATTGCAATGTTTGTGTCTTCTAGTTTTGAGTAAGTTTCCTTACTCAATGCTAGCTCATGCTCAAGTGACTTGCTCTTCTCCTTCTGAAGCTCAAGGAGTTTCTCAACCTCTTGATATCTCTTCCTTTCGCGGATGAGCATATCTTCTCGTCAGTTGACAAGCTCCTCCTCAAAAATTTCATCTGACAACATTTTCATTTTCTTTAAAGCAGTTTTACTTAAACCTCTAAACATTTCCTCATTTTCACTAGAGCTATCAAAATCATCAATACAAGAATTAAGCGAGGTAGGTGTGAGTCGAACCTTTTTCTGGCCCTCCTTATCCATGAGACAAGTGTCATTATGAGACTCCCGTCCTCCCATGTTCGGGAAGAGTGTGGATTTCTTGGTAGGCTTCTTGATGACAATGGTGGCCATCTTTTCTTCTTCATCGAAGGTGTAAGTGCATCTAGGATATCCCTTGTGGGTTTTGGCTAATTGATGACGAACATATGAGATCCTAATGAAACTACTGAGATGATTGCAGGACAAACAAGTGAAACATTTCGGTGCACACAAAAAGGTGAAAAATGAAGTGGTGTTCAAAGAGAAATACTTTGATGAAGCTTGGAAGACCAAAATAGATTTTGAATGTATAGGGAGTGTATGAAAGACACACTCCAAGAGCTCACAACTTTGCGCGAGGGTAAGGGATTAAAACTAACCTAACTTTAACAAAGCACCGGACTAGTCCGATAATGGACCGGACTAGTCCGTTCACCTTTCTGGAATCCCACTGACAAGGAGACCGGACTAGTCCGTTCATCCACTGGACTAGTCCGTTGATGTTTCTGGAGTCTCTCATACTGAGGGACCGGACTAGTCCGATCATGGACCGGACTAGTCCATTGAACTTTCTGAAATCTCCCATTCGTGGAGATCGGACTAGTCCGCGTACTAGTCCGATGAACTTTCTGGAGTCACTTTCACACAGCACCGGACTAGTCCGAGGTTGGACCGGACTAGTCCGGCAAACATTCTGGACCTCAAAACACATTGGGACCGGACAAGTCCGGACTTGCACCGGACTAGTCCGGTGTTAGGGTTTTTCAACGGCTAGCTTTTGGAAACCCTATAAATAGAGAGTCCACGACTTTCCTATCAACATACACGTCGAATATTGATCAAAGAGCAAACCCTAGCGCCGCCACTTCGTCCCAAGAGCCCAAAACACATCTCCCCACACATCTAAAGTTCAAAAAGAGTGAAATCAACTGAACACTTGGATTCGGGATTGGGAGATCGTCATTCTTTCATTGCGAGCTCTTGGGGTTTGATCTTTCTGCACTCATACTCTGCATTGTAATACTTTGGAGTGTACTTGATCACTTTTTCATTGTAATTCTCGTGGGAGCCCTCAACGTGTGAGGTTGCCCCACAAACTTGGTGATTACCCGTGATAGTGGAATCAAGTCGGCCTTCGTGGTGACTTGAGGAGGGAAAGGGTTGGAGACCCGGCTCTGTGTGAGCTTCCTCAACGAGGACGTAGATCTCGTGGTGAGATCGAACCTCGGGAAAAATTCGTGTGTCTTGTGTCTCATTTACTTTAAATTTTGTTCATTAGATCATTTGAGTGCTAAACTTCAACATAAGGCAATTAGAAGTTACACCTGCATTCTTATATTAATATCAAGTACAAATATCAGTTGTTCTCAATTCCGCAGTTAAAGAAATTTATTTTCCCAATTAACACCTGATCAACACACATAATTCTTGCACACCGGACTAGTCCGCCCACACAACCGGACTAGTCCAGCCAACTAAGTTTTGACGATTCTATTAAGTGTGCAGGAAATTCAAAAGGCCTATTCACCCCCCCTCTAGGCCACATTCAATTGGTATCAGAGCAAGGTTCTCCACCAACGAGACTCACATCTCGGAGAGATCAATGGCCTCTGAGAAGAACAATGATATCTCAAAGATGAACATCAATGAGGAGGAACAAGAAACTAAAGCTTTTGATGTGCTGAAAGAGAGCCCACACGATGATGAAGAAGTGCGACAATTGAAGGCACTTCTGAGAAAGAAGCTGCTAGGACAAAAAGGAAAGGAAGAAGAGAAGACGACGGGGAGCGGTCATCACGACTACTCCCGACAACCTTACAACTACAACCGTCTCAACTCAAACAACCATTATCTTTCTATTCCTATGGGAAAACCTCCACAGTTTGACGGAAGCGACTATACAATGTGGAAGTACAACATGAAGATGCATCTAATATCCCTAAATCCTAGTCTATGGCACATCGTTTGCACTGGCATAGATATCCCGGACACGGATGAAGAACTCACCCCAGAACAAGAACAAGAGATTCACAGAAATGCACAAGCCGTCGCTGTGATCACATCATCATTAAGTAGAGAGGAATTCACCAAGATTAATGGCTTAGTAAGTGCAAAGGAAATCTGGGATACACTTAAGACGGCTCATGAAGGAAATAGATCGGTTCATGAAGCAAAAATAGAAATGCTTGAAGGAGAGTTGGGGAGATTCGCTATTGAAGAAGGCGAATCACCTCAAGACATGTACAACCGGATGAAGGCAATCATCAACAAGTTACGTGCCTATGGAAGTAAGAAATGGACGGATCACGAGGTAGTCAAGAGAATGATTAGAGCCTTCATGCCAAGAAATGTCACACTCTGCTCAATGATTAGAGAAAGCCCCGGTTTTCATAAATTGACCCCCGATGAGTTGTTGGGGAAGATCATAAATCACGAGATGATGGAGAAAGAGGCAAAATACGTCAAAGACTTGGCCGAACTCACTTCCTCCAAAAGGAAAGAGGTCGCTGTCAAAGCTACATGCCGACCCAAACTCAAAGAAGCTCGTGAAGATCAAGACGATGGGCACACAAGTGACGAGAGCACCGAGCTTGATGATGAGGAAATGGTACTCTTTATCAAGAAGTTCAAGCGAATGACGAAAAGAAGACACGGCAACAACTCAAATGAAGGCAAAAGCAAGGACAAAGGAAAATCCAAGGCTCGGCGCACTTGCTACAACTGCGGAGAGTATGGTCACTTCATGATGGACTGCCCCTATGAAGAAAACAAAAAGAAGAAGGAAACAAGATCTCAAGAAAAGAAAAAATTCTGAAAAAGAAGACAAAACCATCAAGCTCACATTGGCAAGGAGTGGGACTCAAACGACGAGTCCTCCTCCGATGAAGAAGAAGAGATGGCCACTATTGCAATCAAGAAGCCTACTATGAAGGCCACACTCTTTCCAAACATGGGAGGACAGGACATGAACAACCAACTTGCCTTATGGCTAAGGAAGGCAAGAAAAAGGTACGGCTCACTCCTCCTACGCTAAATTCCTCTATTGATGACTTTTATAGCTCTAGCGATAACGAAGAAAAGTTTAGAGGACTAAGTAAAATTGTTCTAAAGAAAATGGAAATGTTGTCGAACGAAATTTTTGAGAAGGGAGAACTTCTTGATCGACAAGAAGATATGCTAATCTGTGAAAGGAAGAGATATCAAGAAATCGAAAAGCATCTCGAGCTTGAAAGAGAGAAGAACAAGTCGCTTGAAGTTGAGCTAGTCTTGAGTAAGGAAACTTACTCAAAGCTAAAAGACTCGCATATTGCAATCAAGGAAGAACTTGCTAACTTGTCAAAAGTTAACAAGATCCTTGAGGTGCAAGTTGAGTCGCTCAAGCAAAGTGACTCTTCTTCCTCCAAGAGCTCTTCCACCAAAGATATGAGTTCGACAACAATCGGAACTTGCACTTGCTCTAGTAAGAAGAATATTATTTCTAATACATCAACTTCTCGTAATATGCATGCCCCTCCAAGAGGCATCTTTGATAAGGAGAAGATCAAATATGCACGCAGTGCATACATGGTCACTAGACCTCCTAATATCAAATATGGCCTTGGTTTTGATAAGAACAAACACATGCCTACTTTTAATCATGCTAAGAATAGAATTGTCTTTATCAAGGAAAAATCTCATGAATCTGAACCACAAACATTGTTTCATACATTTAATGCTTCTTATGTTCTTATGAAAGCCAAAAATGGAAGAGTCATTGCCAAATATACAGGGCCACGCCACAAGAACTTGAAACTTGTGTGTGGGTGCCAAAGACTCTTGTGACTAACCTGAGAGGACCCAAGCAAGCTTGGGTACCTAAAACCAAGGAATAATTCTTTTTTGCAGGCTTACTCCTTCGGCGGAACAAAATGGGTACTTGATAGCGGATGCACAAATCACATGACCGGAGAGAGAGGTATGTTTGTGGAGTACGAGCACAACAAGGATCCAGCTGAAGGCATATACTTCGGAGACAACAGCCAAGGAAAGGTCCTTGGTAGCGGTAACATTGAAATATCCTCTCAACATACCTTATCAAATGTTTTACACGTAGATTCTCTAGATTATAACCTTTTGTCAATATCCCAACTATGCGACAAAGGTTACAACTGCTTATTCACTGATGAGGGTGTGACTGTTTTTAGAAGAAGCGATGGCTCGATTGCATTCAAGGGAATGTTGAAGGGCAAGCTTTATCTAGTTGACTTCAACAAAGATAAAGCCGAACTCAACAATTGCTTGGTTGCTAAGACCAACATGGGATGGTTGTGGCATAGAAGGCTAGCCCATGTTGGGATGAGAAATCTGTAGAAACTTCCAAAAGGTGGTCATATCCGTGGTCTTAAGGATGTGGTTTTTGAAAAGGACAGGCTGTGCAACGCTTGTCAAGCAGGAAAAGAAGTCGGAGCACCACACCCCGCCAAGAATGTGATGACCACCGCAAGACCGCTGGAACTTCTCCACATGGATCTTTTTGGTCCAGTCTCGTACATCAGCATCGGCGGTAAAAAATACGGTTTAGTAATTGTTGATGATTTTTCAAGATTTACCTGGGTATTTTTCTTGTATGATAAATTAGAAACTCAGGGGATCCTCAAGAAGTTCTTAAGAAGAGCTCAGAATGAATTCTCATCAACCATAAAGAACATCAGAAGTGACAACGGGACAGAATTCAAGAATCTCCAAGTTGAAGAGTTTCTCGATGAAGAAGGATAAAGCATGAATTCTCAGCACCCTACTCCCCTCAACAAAATGGAGTGGCCGAAAGGAAGAACAGAACATTAATCGAAATGGCGAGAACCATGTTGGATGAATACAAGACATCAGATCGGTTTTGGGCAGAGGCGGTGAACACCGCTTGCCATGCCACTAATCGACTGTACCTCCATCGACTACTGAAGAAAACTCCATATGAGCTCCTTACCAGTAAAAAGCCAAATGTTTCTTATTTTAAAGTTTTTGGTTGCAAATGTTTTATTCTGAACAAGAAACAGAGGGCCTCGAAGTTCGCTTCGAAGTCCGATGAAGGATTCTTGCTCGGTTATGAATCGAATGCCTACGCCTATCGTGTCTTCAACAAAGTGTCCGGCCTTGTTGAAGTAGCACGTGACGTAGTGTTCGATGAATCTAACGGCTCACAAGTGGAGCAAGTTGATAAGTGTGTTCTAGATGAAGAGGAAGCTCCATATGAAGCACTGAAGAAAATGGGACTTGGCGATATCTTACCACAAGAGCAAACATTCCACTCAAATGCACAAGTTGAACCTCAACGCGGAGGCAATGATCAAGGGGGAGCCCTTGCACAAGATCAAGAGGAGGAAGGTCAAGAAGATCAGGACCATCATGGAAGCAATGATCTAGGGGGAGACAATGCACATGAAGATAATGAAGAACAAGCAACTACACAAGCTCCACACCCGAGAGTACACCAGAGCGTGCAAAGAGACCACCCTGTCAACAACATCATTGGAGATATTGCAAAGGGAGTAACTACTAGATCTCGAGTTGCAAATTTTTGTGAATCCTACTCTTTTGTGTCCTTTCTGGAACCATACAGGGTAGAAGAAGCCTTAGGGGATCTAGACTGGGTGATTGCAATGCAAGAGGAGCTGAACAACTTCAAGAGAAATGAAGTATGGGAGCTAGTGGAGAGACCAAAGGCGAACATAGTCGGAACTAAATGGGTCTTTCGGAACAAGCAAGATGAACATGGAGTAGTAACAAGAAATAAGGCAAGACTGGTGGCCAAAGGTTATTCTCAGGTCGAAGGTTTGGACTTCGATGAAACTTTCGCTCCTGTAGCTAGACTTGAGTCCATTCGTATTTTATTGGCATATGCTACTCACCATAATTTTAAGCTGTATCAAATGGACGTCAAAAGCGCTTTCTTAAATGGCCCAATCAAGGAGGAAGTTTATGTGGAGCAACCACCAGGATTCGAAGACCTAAAGTATCCCAACCATGTCTACAAACTGCGTAAGGCTCTCTATGGCCTCAAACAAGCTCCTCGAGCTTGGTATGAGTGTCTTAGAGATTTTCTAATTCAGAATGGATTCAAAATTGGTAAAGCTGACTATACACTTTTCACTAAACATTGTGATGATCATTTATTTGTATGTCAAATTTACGTTGATGATATTATCTTTGGATCAACTAAAAAATCCTTCTGTGAAGAGTTTAGCAAAATTATGACAGATAGGTTCGAGATGTCAATGATGGGCGAATTAAAGTTCTTCTTGGGATTCCAAGTGAAGCAACTAAGAGAAGGTACATTTATAAGCCAAACCAAATATACACAAGACATTCTCAAGAAATTCAATATGGACAAAGCCAAGCCCATCAAGACACCCATGGCCACAAATGGTCATCTCGACCTCAATGAAGACGGTCCAAATGTAGATCAAAAGGTATATCAGTCCATGATTGGCTCTTTACTTTATTTATGTGCATCTAAGCCGGATATTATGCTTAGTGTCTGCTTGTGTGCAAGGTTTCAAGCTGCACCTAAAGAGTGTCATTTAGTTGCTGTAAAAAGAATCCTAAGGTACCTTGTGCACACACCCACCTTGGGCCTTTGGTATCCCAAAGGATCCAAATTTAACTTGATAGGATATTCCGATGCCGACTATGCAGGATGCAAAGTCGATAGAAAGAGCACGTCAGGGACTTGTCAGTTTCTTGGTAGGTCCCTGGTATCTTGGTCATCTAAAAAGCAAAAATCCATTGCCCTTTCCACAGCAGAAGCGGAATATATTGCAGCCGGTAGCTGTTGTGCCCAATTACTTTGGATGCGGCAAACCCTTAGGGACTACGGCTACAATCTTAACCAAATCCCACTTCTATGTGACAATTAAAGTGCTATAAAAATTGCACACAACCCAGTAGAGCACTCAAGAACTAAGCACATAGACATCCGTCATCATTTTCTTAGAGATCATTCATTAAAAGGTGACATTGCTATTTCACATGTTAGAACTGAAAAACAACTTGCAGATATTTTTACCAAACCATTGGATGAGAAATGGTTTTGTGAACTTAGAAATGAACTTAATATTCTTGACTCTCGAAATGTGGCTTGAAATGTTGCACATTTGGTTGATACTTCAAATGTTACATTTTAGTGCTAAAACTGCCCCTCACTTTTTTTCCTAAGAAAACTATTTTTAATGAAGAAATCTTGGAATTTATGACCATGTTTTTGTGTTGATTGCTTTCTGGTCATAATCACCAAGACTATTTGCAAAACTTGTCCTTGGATCACTATTAGTTATCTCCAAATACTTAGTTTGTCCAGTAACACCGGACTAGTCAGGTTTGCCACCGGACTAGTCCGGATAATCCCTCTTCCTAGGGTTTTCAGGGACACCGGACTCGTCCGCCCTCAGACCAGACTAGTCCGGTCGGCTGCCTATATAAGCAGCTGGCCCGTTTCAAATCTCCCTTCACTTGACCTAAACCCTCTCCTCTCAAACCCTAGCCCCCAAAAGGTGATTTTCGAGTTGAGCCCTCAAAATCCAAGCTCTCTCTGTGGGAAACTCTCCCCTCGAGGAGTTGGTACTCCTCTCCAAACTCATCCGGACAGGTTTGCGCTCCTTCAACGCGAATCCTCAAATCTCGGTAAATTTCTCCCTAAAATTAAACTCTCAACTTTTCTAGTCCTAGTTTATTTCTCTTGATTCTAAGGAAGTACATTAGCTTCAGAGATGTATTCCTTTCACCTTCATACTCATTTGCAACCTAGATAGAAGTTGTGATTCTAGTTTTGTTAGGGTTCTTGTGCCAGCCCGGACTAGTCCGGCTCCTAGGTACGGACAAGTCCGGTACACCGGACTAGTCCGCACTCTAAAACCGGACAAGTCCGGTCTCTGACACTTGAATCCTCACATCACCTTCATTCTCAGTTAATTCTCATCTAAATCATGAACTCCTTGTTAGGCACGATGTCTTCAAGCTCAGATGACAGATCCTTCCAAGTTGATGAAGAAGTTGAGCGCGAAAAAGTGAAGAGAGCCAAGGAGAGGTACATGAAGAAAAGGCATGATGTAAATGTGCACTCTCCACCCTCCGACGATAACTTGCCCAAGAAAAGGAGGGTAGTTGTGAAGAAGGCCCAAGGAAAGGCCGGTGAGAGCTCCTCAGTGCCAAAGAGAACTCTCAACAAGGGAAAAGGGCTTGCTAGTGGTCCCATTGGACCCTTGAAAATGAAGAACCCAAGTCACCGCAACAGGCAGCGCTCAAGCAAGGATTTCACTGGAAAAGGGGGTGAGCTTGCCGGCAGCTTCAAGCAGGTTGATGTGTATGCTCAACCTCGGAAATGCTCAGACCCAAGATTTTGGAGCAACTTCCATGCCGACTACTACGATCATGTGTACATGAAGATGAAGAATCCCGTTGTGAAGAGTCAATGGGTGAACATCGGGTACATGCAGTCAAAGAAGTATCCTGCTTTCCGTGAGGTGGTTGAGTCCTTGGAGAGGCACGGACTGAAGGAACTGTTTTCCTTTGAAAATGACTGGAACAATGAGGTGATCGCCCAATTCTACTCTACCCTCTACTTTGCTCGGGGTGATGGAGACAGTCTTACTTGGATGACCCGTGGTTCCAAGTATAGTGTCACTTATGATGAGTTTGCAAGGATTCTCCACCTTGAGCATACCTTGGATCATGATCTAGTCATCCACAATTTGCAACCCCTGGAGAAGAATGAGCTCACATTTCTCTATGACACAAGGATGCCGTATGTTGCTCCCACTATCAAATATTTGAAGCCCTTCTATGTGGTCCTCAACAGAATTTTGAGGAATACAATAGCCCCAAAAGATGGAGATGCGGGGACTATTCAAGGAACCTTGAGGACCCTAATGAAGGTCATTGGTGGGAGGAGACCGTTCAATGTCTTTGAATACATCTACAATGACATTGTGAACATCTCAATCACTCCAAACAGATCTTGTGGGTATGCCCCGTACATCATGTACATGATTGAGAAGGTGACTGGACTTGAGTTCGTCAAGGATGTTCACCACACGGGGATGAAACCGCAAAAGCCCACCGAGTACACTCTACCTTCAGCTCCTGATGCACCTCCCTCCCGTGAAGCTGAGAGGAGGACTAAACAGGCTCGAGATGTGAATGCAACAAGATCCTTAGCTGCTCCTCCTAGCTCTGCACCTGCTCATGAACCCTCCGGTGGTGTGCTCAAAATGCTCACCTCTATCTTTGCCTGCTGCCGCAAGATTGAAGTCAGGCAGAAGAAGCATCAACAATATGTCAATGCCAACATCAAAGCAATCTGCGACAAGCTGGAGATTGAGCCGGTGGGATCCCCGCCCGCCTTCGAGTACTCCGAGGAAGAGTCTGCTCCGGCAAATGATGATGATGGTGGTGAAGATGAGGACCGGACCGAGACGGAGGAAGAGAGTGACGATGAGTGATTCCCCTCAATTTTTCCCTTTTTGGTGCCTTGATGCCAAAGGGGGAGAGACTGAGACTAGGAGAGATTAAGACTAATATTTGAGAGTCGTTGGTGTCTTTATGTTTTTGTGATCAAGGACATGTGTACTTGATTTTTAAAACCTTGTAATGCACTATTTCTTCTCTTATGTGTGATGCTTATTGTTGCTTGGATGATTATCTTTATACTCATTGTTAATTATCTTTATACTCATTGTTGATTATCTTTATGCTCATTGTTGATTATCTTTACTTCATCACACCTTGTTGATCACACACTTGTTAGGCACCCCACCATAAGGTGTGTGTATATGTGAGAAGTTGTTTTGTGGACTTATCATTATTCTCATATGTGCACACCTTATGAAAATCAAGATTTTATTCTCAATTGTGATATCTCAAATGGTTGTCATCAATCACCAAAAAGGGGGAGATTGTAAGTGCATCTAGGATATCACTTGTGGGTTTTGGCTAATTGATGACAAACATATAAGATCCTAATGAAACTACTGAGATGATTGCAGGACAAACAAGTGAAACATTTCGGTGCACACAAAAAGGTGAAAAATGAAGTGGTGTTCAAAGAGAAATACTTTGATGAAGCTTGGAAGACCAAAATAGATTTTGAATGTATAGGGAGTGTATGAAAGACACACTCCAAGAGCTCACAACTTTGCGCGAGGGTAAGGGATTAAAACTAACCTAACTTTAACAAAGCACCGGACTAGTCCGATAATGGACCGGACTAGTCCGTTCACCTTTCTGGAATCCCACTCACAAGGAGACCGGACTAGTCCGTTCATCCACTGGACTAGTCTGTTGATGTTTCTGGAGTCTCTCATACTGAGGGACCGGACTAGTCCGATCATGGACCGGACTAGTCCGTTGAACTTTCTGTAATCTCCCATTCGTGGAGATCGGACTAGTCCGCGGACTAGTCCGATGAACTTTCTGGAGTCACTTTCACACAGCACCAGACTAGTCCGAGGTTGGACCGGACTAGTCCGGCAAACTTTTTGGACCTCAAAACACATTGGGACCGGACAAGTCCGGACTTGCACCGAACTAGTCCGGTGTTAGGGTTTTTCAACGGCTAGCTTTTGGAAACCCTATAAATAGAGAGTCCACGACTTTCCTATCAACATACACGTCGAATATTGATCAAAGAGCAAACCCTAGCGCCGCCACTTCGTCCCAAGAGCCCAAAACACATCTCCCCACACATCTAAAGTTCAAAAAGAGTGAAATCAATTGAACACTTGGTTTCGGGATTAGGAGATCGTCATTCTTTCATTGCGAGCTCTTGGGGTTTGATCTTTCTACACTCATACTCTGCATTGTAATACTATGGAGTGTACTTGATCACTTTTTCATTGTATTTCTCGTGGGAGCCCTCAACGTGTGAGGTTGCCCAACAAACTTGGTGATTACCCGTGATAGTGGAATCAAGTCAGCCTTCGTGGTGACATAAGGAGGGAAAGGGTTGGAGACCCGGCTCTGTGTGAGCTTCCTCAACGAGGACGTAGATCTCGTGGTGAGATCGAACCTCGAGAAAAATTCGTGTGTCTTTTGTATCATTTACTTTAAATTTTGTTCATTAGATAATTTGAGTGCTAAACTTCAACATAAGGCAATTAGAAGTTACACCTGCATTCTTATATTAATATCAAGTACAAATATCAGTTGTTCTCAATTCCGCTGCTAAAGAAATTTATTTTCCCAATTAACACCTGATCAACACACATAATTCTTGCACACCGGACTAGTCCGCCCACACAACCGGACTAGTCCGGCCAACTAAGTTTTGAAGATTCTATTAAGTGTGTAGGAAATTCAAAAGGCCTATTCACCCCCCCCCTCTAGGCCACATTCAGAAGGATGACTAGTCGTTTGAGTCCCAGTCCTTGTCAATGTGCGCCTGGTGGGCTTGCCTCCTTTTCATGAAGGTCTTCTTTTCTTGAGGCTTCACTTCCTTCTTCTTTTTATTTTCTTCATATGTGGAGTCAACCATAAAGTGACCGTACTCGCCACAGTTGTAGCAGGTATGTTGTGCCTTGGATTTTATTTTTTTGTTGCTCTTCCCATCACTAGAGTTGCTGCCTTTCCTTCTTGTCATCATGCGCTTGAATTTCTTGATGAAGAGTGCCATCTCTTCATCATTCAAATTAGTGCTCACATCACTTGTGTCTTCCTCATCTTGTGCTTCACGAGCTTCCTTTCCCTTAGGATTGCAAGTTGATTTGAGAGAAATGCCCTTCTTTTTGGAGGAAGTAAGTTCAGCCAAGTCTTTGACGTATTGGGCCTCGTTCTCCATCATCTCTTGGTTAATAATCTTCCCCAATAGTTCATCCGGAGTCATTTTTTGAAACCTATGGATTTCTCGGATCACGGAGCACAAGGTGACATTTCTTGGCATGAAAGCTCTAATCATTCTTTTGACCACCTCATGGTCAGCCCACTTTTTGCTTCCATGGGCCCATATCTTGTTGATAAGCGCCTTCATTTGGTTGTACATGTCTTGAGGTGATTCGCCCTCTTCAATGGCAAACCTCCCCAATTCTCCTTCAAGCATTTCAATTTTTGCTTCTCAAACTAACCAGTTTCCTTCATGTGCAGTCTTGAGTGTATCCCAGATTTCCTTGTCACTTTCTTGTCCATCAATCTTAGTGAACTCTTCTTGGCTCAGAGATGAAGTGATCACTACAATGGCTTGTGCGCTGCGGTAAATTTCTTTTTCTTGCTCCGGAGTGAGTTCATCGTCTGTATCCAAGATATCTACACCTGTACACAGAATATGCCAAAGACTGGGGTTCAAGGAGATTAAATGCATTTTCATATTGTACTTCCACATGGTATAATCATTTTTGTCGATTTGCGGAGGTTTTCCCATTGGAATTAAAAGATAATGATTATTGGAATTTAAACAATTGTAATTGTAATGATATCGGGAGTAGTCATGATGACCACTCCCCGTCGTCTTCTCGTCCTCTTTTCCCTTTTTGACTTAGAAGTTTTTTCCTTAGAAGCGCCTTGAGTTGACGCACTTTGTAAAATCCCAGTTTTTCCCTTAATATGAAGTTCAAATATCAGTTTGTTTTCAACCATGGTGGAGATCAAATGTGGTTGTGCATTTGAACTTGATATCATTAAGAATTTTTCTTTCACCCATTCTTAAATTTTATTAACATATGGGATGAACTTCACCAATGACCTTAGAATAACTTAAGTGACCTTTCTACAAGTTTTGGAATTTATTCAATAAAAAATTGCTAGGGCAAATTACTATGTAGTACTAAATATATTCAAATTCATTTGAATATAACACTGTACAATTAGGCCCTGTCAAAAATATTCAAATCTAAGGCCATTCATTTTTCCATGGCCTCATAATATTCCAAATAGACTTCCTTCCAAGTTTCAAGATTTTTGAATTCCATTTGCTTTTTTATTTGAGATGCTTAGCAAATTTGAGCCATATTTAGAATTCAAATTTTGAATTTTGTTCAACTTAGTTCGACATCAGGATTTTAACACACCATCAAGGTCAGCATAACTTGCTTGACCTATCCACAAAGTTTCAAAATTTTTTGAAGCTCAATTGCATTTTAACTCAGTGGTCCCATTGAATTTCATCCAAATTCAAATTCAAATTTTAAATTCAAGTGAAACTTGACCAAATTCGAAATCCAGTTTCAGAACAAGGTCATAGATATTTATTGAGCCTCCCCACAAAAATCAAGAATTTTTGGATCAAGTTTGGTATGAGAATTGAAGTTGCAGAGAAGGAAAGAGGATAAGGGGAGGTGGGACCCACTATCAGCCTCACAAACTCGGTTGAACCGACGGACGTGCTCTGTATACGGCTTTCCCCGCCGATCATGCCGGGAACACTCTCCACCGCGACACGGCATGCAAGCCATCGAGCTTCCTGCTTGCTTGCGTCGTGGCAAGCTCCCCTTGTCCCTCTATGCCTATTTATACCCCCCTGCCGTCAGCGTCGAGCTCCGTCTCTGTTTCACACCATAGCTGCCGCCCTCTGTTCGTCGAGTTTTAGCTGGAGATTGAAGCCGTTTCTCACCAAGCTGTAAGTAGATAAAAGTCTTGTCACAACATCCTCTACGTGTTCTATTTGGTCATTGATCGTGAAATAGCTTCTACTTGTGGTATTTTGATGTTTTCCTGTCGCCATCGAGGAAGCCGCTGGGAACCTTCACTGCCTCACCGTCGAGCTTGGTTCTAGGCTGCTTCCTGTCTCGATCCTTTAAGCAAAAAGGTTCGCAATCCTCTCTAGTTTATGCTCACCAAATTTAAGCCCATGACATGAACTGTAGCTCGAGTATTTATTCGATAACCGAATCGTTGTTCGATAGAACAGCAAGACTTTGTGCTTAAATTCATTTAGTTCTTGCAATCATTTTTTAATCTGGTTAGAAGATAGCTCCTATATATCCTAGCGCAGCTCCCTGCCCAAAAGCCCCAAAAGTTATCAACCGAGCACCTTAGATTTCGAGATTTCGCGACCGCCGGTTGAAAAACTGTTCCTCGCCGTCGAGCTCATATCTCGCGGTTGTTTCCTCTCCTACCTAGTCCGAATCCTTGATCCTTGAGGTCCCAGGAAGATTTTGGAGAAGTTCCCGAGTTGTTTGAGCTTGAGTTGGGTGAGTTCAAGCATGCCCAAGCTCTCACCGCCACCGCCACCCTCGCACGCATTGTTCCGGTCCGTTTCAGCCGATGCCGACCTCACCGACGTGCTCGGCGCCCCCGCAAACCCCCAGCGGTGATTCTTGGCGAGTTTAGCGCAGCGGTTTGGCCGGCGGCGAGATCGCTGGCAAGCTACCGCCGCGGGCGTTAGCCCGAGGTTGAAGAAGACCTGTGGAGCCCACGTGTCAGTCGCTGCGGGATCCAGTTGTGGCTGGGGATCTGGTGTGGCTGCGCGGGTTAACCCCGTAGCCCCCGGTGCAGCCCAGCTGCGATTGGTTGATTTTAAACTAGTGGGCCTGGCTGTTTTATTTAAATGTTCCCCTTTGGAAAATAGTTCCAGGATTTAACCAAACTTGGAAAATCCATAACTCCCAGTAGAATTGTCCAAAAATTCCCAAATAAATATTGTTAGAACCAGCATGAAGAATACTTTCCATTGGTGCACTTGGATTTGTATGAAAGTCCATAGAAATTTCTCCATAATTCAGATAAGCAAAATGCTTATAGAATTCATTCCTACAGTTTTGCTTTCTAGAAAATTCCCAAATTTGGGCAGGACACTCTCCAAAATACACTTTATCTGCATAACAATTTCAAATTCATTAGACTTCAATTACTGGGTTGATCAGTGTTCCAAATATCTATGTAGTTAGTAATTGAGAAAAATAAAAAATCATTTGAAAAATTTCCCCAAACTTGAAAAACCAGTTTCTGCCTGTAGGAAGCTTAGAAAATTGTGAAACAAATTTTCCTAGAACCAGTAAAACCTCCTCTACATGGGCCAACCACTGGTAGCCATGATTGATATCGAAAAATTCAAACCAAAATTCAGAAAAGGTTATTGTTTGCCATAATTTAAGAAGTAACAAACTTCCTTGATCATCTCCTGTTCTTTGCAAGAGTCTCCATTATAGTCCCTACTATCTACCATAAAAGCCCCAAGGCCAATTAAGTTCATTATCTTATTTTGATCATAAGATATAGCTTATGACCTTAAGCATATTGATTATTTTCAAAGTCATTCATATATAGTATATGCATATCGTGTAGTAACTGAAGTCGAGGAGCAGCCGGAAGCTTTGGAAGTCCAACCGCCAGAAACTAACATAGACTCAGACTCGCATTCAGGCAAGCCCTGGTTTGCATTTAAGTTCCTTACAGTGTTTTTGCAGTTTTCAATCACCTTACGTCTTCAGATGTTTGTGCATTACGTTTAAGTTGTTTAACATCCAATTGCATGGCCCACCAATCCCATGGAGCCTTGGTAGGTCTACAACCCGTTGAGTAGAAACTGCTATGCTTATGCTCATAGGAATTTGGTAGAAGTCGAGTAGTTGGAATCTACTCGCGAGATAGGAATTTAATCACACGGGATAAATTGGAATCAAGAAATGGTTTATGAATATGAAATTGAGATCGAGCAGCGGGTAGGATGCAGCGAGACGTGGTCTCACGTGCGTAGCCCTGCTTGTGTCGATTGAGGACCGTTTCATGTGCGGCCCTGCTGGACAAGCTTGAATTGTACCGGCGACATACTGGAGAAATGGGCTCCAGAAAACTAACGTAGCTTGATACTAGTTTGTCGAGCCATTCCATTCTGTTTTATAGGCGTGGGTTGAGGGCAGCAAGGTGTAAATCAGCTGGTGGGCACGTCAAAGTAAGCCCCATGTAGTAACCTCCTGCTCATGACGGATCGACCGGTTCAACATTCGAGTGTTTAGTGAAAGGTGTCCATATACTACTAGTATTGAAGTGTTACGTAGGTACTGCTGTAAGTACTCGCCGATGTTTCTGAAAGTGCGTATGTGTCGTGTTGTTCCAGGCGTGTCCTGATTGGAATCACCGTCCCTTGCGGTAATAGAGTACCACTTGTTCACTGCATGTGACGTAGTAAATACTGAAGAAGTCGGGAGAATACGATGTATTGAATTACAATTGTTTTGCAACCTTGTTTGGCTTAGAGATAGTACAATTAAATGTTTACAGTTTCCCCATACTTTACCTGTAATAGTATTATGTGCTTGGGCATGTCATATCATCGGCAAAGCATTTCTTGTTTGATTGTGGAGTCTATGATGTGTCGTGCCTGAAGAATGTCATGTGCTACTTAAAACATGACCACAAGGGTTCACTTGTAGGCGTGTCCTTTATGCTATTCCTTACGTATGGTTAGTATTTACCCCTCCATATGTCTAGTGAGACGGGTTAGTCTTGCTGAGCCTTAAGCTCACGTTTGCAGTTAACAAGTTTTTGCAGATTATGCGACTAATGACGGGTTCGATGACGAGGCTGCCATAAGTTAGGTGCTGCTTGTGCGAAGTATCCAGGGCATGGATGACTTTGCTTTTGCATAGCTAGGTCCGAGAGTGTAGCTATGATGTATAGTTCTCTTTCCTTTCATTTAATATTGTAAAACTTCCGCTGTGCTTTTAAATAAAGACTTGGTATTGTAATTTGTTCTCGTTCTTTTCTTGAATATTGTTGGGTGTCGCATCGCACGACACCACCCAATGAGATCCTTGGAGGTCGGGATTCCGGTCACCACAGACATGGTATCAGAGCATCATTAGGAATAGTGTGCTCGAAAAGAGCATATTTTCAAAAATTTAGGATTATATGAGTGAGGAATTAGCTATATGCCATTATAAGGTGTATTATTAGTATAAGATATAAAGGTGGTAAACTGACTTATGTGTTATTAATTCTGTAACGACGCTCCGACGTCAGGTAAGAGGTAAGGTACGCCACCGTAAGCAGATCAATTGTGGTAAGCTCACCATGCGAGAGGTAGCATGGAAGTGTTTCCGTGGCTTGGCACAGACATGTTAATAGGAGTCTCTGAAGCTTTCTATGTTTCTGAGAACCTATGACACGCGGTACCCCAATGTGCTTCAATGTTAGTGGGAGATCCCGTCGGGTGGTGTATAACCCGATAGTATACATCTCTAGAACTTTTCATGTTCTATGGGAGCATGCGAAACACGTATGTCCGAGCGTGTATAAGCCGGTTCGTGCGGGAGTCTTTGCTGTACAGCCATGTACCTCGAGACATGACATCGCTCGAGGGCGACTCACACCAGAGTTGTATGCATTTACTTTCATATATATGATTATTGTGACTGTCTATCGTGTGTCCCCGTGCCGCCCTTGAGGTGTGAAGGTGTGAAAGGGGATTGTTTGTCTTCTGCAGCATTGACTACTGTAGCGACCCATGTAGAACACGTTTGCGAGTGAACAATACTAGGGCCACCTATAAACGTATCCGGAAATACCGGTTAAAATTTTCTTTGGTGAGGCATGTAGTACCGTCAGTATCGGCTTTGACACTTGACCATCCCAAACGACAGAATGGTTGCATTACATTTTGGAATGTCCAACTATCAGGTGCCGGTAGGTTTGGTGATGAGGACATCACAACAGCGGAGACGCGCATTGAACTGCAAGGACCAATCACAAGAGCACGGGCACGGTTATTAAATCAGCAGGTGAATTCGTTCTTAACTTCTTTTGCATGTGAGTTTGAGAATAGATTGCTATGTGATGATTTAATTGTTATCAGGAATAATGGAGAAGATCAACAAGTGAAGGAAGGAGGCCTTGGGAGCGTGGACAACCACCTGGGACGTCCACAAGTAGATAGAAATAGTTTACAACTCGGACTCGAGTTCAACTCGGAGTCCAGGAGCAGTCCACCTTAAAACAGACGCCCAGGAGGCATACGGACTCCGTTTTCGACTTTCTACATATGCACGGAAAGAGGGGAAGATAAACTTTCCAATGGTTCTGGTCCCACCTCAAAATTCCTCCGGAGTCATTGGGAATCGTCGAAACAAGTCGAGTCCATATTTCTGTCCGGTACTGCGCCACCAAATCGGGCCTTTGGGCCTTGTATTCCGTAAGAGTCCATTAGGGACGCGTCTAATCATGTTTTGGTCGAACCCTAGCCTATAAATACTGCAGCCGCCGGTCATATTCGGTGGGTTTTGCTTAGATCAATAAAATCGCCGTTCTACGGTTTGTGAGACCCCAATTTCGCGATTTCCGATCGTGTCTTCTACGTTCTTGCTCGTGTTCTCGATTGCACTTGCAGGGATTAGCCTTCTTGGCGAGGTCAAGCGTGTGCAGCACGGTTGATAACCAACGGAGCCGTGGTGTAGTGATTGCAGGGGTACTCGAACCGCTCGAGTGCCGAGGATCATCAACGTCGAGTTCTCCACCCCAATCGACATACCTTTCGGAAGATCGGGCCTAACCCTACTCATCATTTGGACTCCGCAAAATGAGTTTCGACTCGACAAAGGGTTAGAACCAAGGTTCTTGATTTCTAGCTGAAGTTTGCTCAACTTTGCCAGGTTGTAATCTTGGTTAGTTAGGAATAAACATAGGGGTATGCTACATGGGTGGAAATCTCTCAAAGACCTCTACAACTTTTCTGTTGACCATCAAGGCAGAAAAGCTTGATACTCTGTTGAAGTTTGGGGTATGCTTAAACTGCTCCAGATGACCCTACCATTGTACCAGTCTCAGTATTTTTGCAATAACTCACTGTAGAAAAATCTTCTGCCTTATTGTGACACATATATGGAAAGGGTTGAATGATATCTACAGTTTTGTTATTTAAAGTTTTCCTGATTTGAAATTGAGGTAATTCAAATTTTGAGCTCAAAACAGTGAACTGCAGGGCTGCTGTTGAACAACAGTCAGTTCATCTGTTAAGTTTAGATAGGTCTAGCTTTTGATCCAGAATAGTGACATGGTCATATATATACATTTATGGAAATCTTAGGAAGTCCTATATCAACTTTATCTTGCACTCATGGCCTGAATCTTGGTGTAACTGTTTTTAATTCCTATGGTCGAAACTTGGTTCTGGCAGACCAGAACTTGAAACAGTTTGCACATAGTTTCGAATTTGCACGCTATACCTGTATAACAAATGTTTCATGGCCGAAATATTTTACTTCTGGATTGTTAAATTAATTTTATACAATGTTTATTTTGTCATTACCTCAATATATTGTTATGATATACCTGTATGAATTGTGGAAATCACCACATATACAGGGGAGGTTCTGTCAAAATTTCCAGATAACTTGGGTCAACTGTAAAGCTGTATATATTCTATTTCCTAGCTCACCGGGACCTGTATGAGTACAATCTGGAAAGTTTGTGAAGCGTGCTACAACTTTTGTATTCAACTGAACATCTGGTTCTGATGTTTCTTGTATGAAAATTTTTAATTTATATGGGAAGGTCATCTGCAACAGACTGTGATTACAACTCCAGTTTTAAATTTTTCTTGAACTAGTGAAAGTTGGAAACCTTTTCATTGTTCAAGTATCCTTTCCACAGATGGGGGATTTGATGGTACACTTACAGAACGGATGGGTGTTCATGATGTGCGCTCATCGAAAAGGTTTTCTGGAATTGTTCATAGCGCTGCTTCAACAGTTTGGGTATCGCAACATACCGAGCTATTGGGGCAGGGAATTCGATGACGGAGGTGTGACAAGATGCACCATCTATGTTGATGTGCCCGCTGGTCCGTCATATATTGGATGGGCTTCTTTCTCCCTCCGGGTGAAAGGGGATCAGTTGGAAGACATGTGGTGTTTTGCCGCGAGTGTTGCCATAATGAGGTTTTGCAAACTTCATTATCGTGCTATGGTGGGCACTCGGTTCGCGCTCTTTCCAGTTGACGGTAGAGCTGGTGAAGAGTGGGTGAGTTGGATGGTTGCATCATATGGACATCCTGAAGATGTACCCAAGATGATCTTAGCGTCATATGCAGCATCAGCGTGTCAAGAGATGCTTGAACAGCATGCTAGCCTTGGAAGATTGATGAGTGACCTGAAGCGGGCTCTGATTCGACGGGATCAATTTGAGGGGGCCAATGACTCACTTAGGGCCACAATTCCTCCTCTCAGTCGACGTCTAAACTTAAGGGAGAATCAGTGGCACCGGGCTGTTAAAGTTCGATCGGAGGCTCGCATGGAAATGCAATACGCGGAAAGTGTGTTGGAAGCGAGTCAACTTTAGGTGCAACTGTTGGATGAACAGTTGGCTGAGATGACTCAAGAAAGGTATCAATCCAGGGGGGAGACTCAGGATTGGAAGGCCAGTTGCGAGAATGCACAGAAAGAACTGGAAGACTTGAGGATGTTTCTTCTACAGGCTGATGTGCAATCTTTAGTTGTCGCGACATCATCAATGGTGGGTGAGGTAGCAACTCTTGCTCCAGCACCCGCACTTGTGGCACCAATTGCTGAGGACGAAGAGGAGGAAGAAGATCTCGAGGAACTCGAATACGTCGAATGGGACATATCGAAGTGGGATGGGGCAACACTTCTGCCATCACGGGGCAACATATAGTTTAGTAGTTGCTCGTGTTTATTTTGTGGCCATGTTTGTGTCATATTAAGAATGGCAGTGGGTATGTGTAAGATGACAAGATGTGTATGACATCTCATGGGGACCAAGTATGGTAGAGATGCACTTCCGTAGTGGGAGTCCATCGTTTTGGAGTTCACTACTATAAACTTGGTCATGAGATAATATATCTTGTGTAAAGTTTGTACTTTATCAATATATGTGAATGTTATGCACTTATTCCCTGGTCAATATTTTCACTACTGCAATATGAACTGGATGAAGGAAAAGTAAACATGTGCTGATTTTAAGTCATATGGATGCAGAATGGTCGTTCGACGCCTGAAATGGGAGGTTCAAGTCGTGGTCGTGAGGACGAGTCTCCGACCCAGGAGCCAGCTGCGACACCATAGCAACAAGTTCCACCACCACCACCTCCTGAACATCCGAGGAGTCTAGCGGAGGTCCTCACCGCAGTGCTTGGCTCGGGCGACGAGCAAACTAAGTTACTACGGACTTTGGTTCAACATTCATCCCGTCAAGCGGGGAACCAGATGGGGGTCCATGACAGTCTTCTCCGAGTTCATACTCGGACTTCATGTCAACGCACCCGCCGGTCTTCATGGAGGCTGATGAACCATTGGAGGCGAACAACTGGCTCCGCTCGATCGAAGGAAAGTTCGGTTTGCTACGAATGATCAAACATCAGAAGACCCTATTCGCGGCCCAACAGTTACAAGGGTCTGCTGGTGCGTGGTGGGCAAATTATCTTGCCGCACGACCAACCGACTATGCCGTGAGATGGGAGGAGTTCCGGGAGGCGTTTTGCGCCTATCACATACCTCCCGGTTTTATGGGGAGGAAGCTTCAAGAGTTCTTGGAGCTGAAGCAAGGAGGAAGGAGTGCTTACGAGTACTCCAAGGCATTCAACCACTTGGCCCAATATGCTATGGACCAAGTGAGTGCTTAAGATCAGAAGCGTGAATGCTTCTATCGGGGTTTGAACCCAAGATGAAGGACAAGCTTGCCTTGTTCAACAGCGGCAGCTTCAACAACATGGTCAATGTTGCGATCGTGCAGGAGGACGCTACTAGGGAGCTATTCTCCGACAAGAAGAAAAGGAGTGCTCCGCAGGGCAGCGGGGTGGGGGGTGCTCCTCAGAAGTACCGAATGTTGTATCGATCACCATCCGACCAGAGGTGTCAACCGCCATCACGAGCACTGATGTTTCGTGGTCGCCATTCAATAACGCCGGCTTTCGTGCACAACAGCAACAGGGGGTGATTCCGCGTGCACCTCTACCTCCACCACGTGCATCGGGATTTTGTCCTCCCTTCCGTGCCGACCAGACCCCGTACTCGTGTTTCACGTGTGGTCGTACGAGGCACTTCGCCAAGGACTGCCCACAGAGCGGAGGACAGTCATCGTACCCGGGGGCAAATCAGCCCCGCAACCAGCCCAAGAAGCCAACCATCAGAACCGGCAACATCCACCACCTCGCCATCGAGGACATTCTGGAAGGCGCACCCGTACTCACGAGTACGTTCTCTCTTCATGGTCATCCCATAGTCGTCCTCTTTGACTCTGGTGTTTCCCACAACTTTATCAGCATGCCTTATGTCAATCAATATCAGTTGCCTATCGTTCCAACAACAACCTTATATTTAGTTTGTTCTCCGAGTGCGAAAGTAGTAGCAGATAAGATGGTCCATAGGGTACCTCTTAATCTGGGTGGTAACATATACCCTATCTCTCTCATTATACTAGAGCATCGGAAGTTAGATGTCATCTTAGGGATGGCATGGTTGCAATAAAACTATGCTATTATTGACATTGTTCCTCGAAGGGTATATCTAAATTCTCCAGTCCACTCTCCCCAAACTCTCACTCTTGAGAGTAATATCCACATGACTCAAACTACTTATAACACCGAGGCCTGTAAACTTGACGACATTCCAGTGGTATGTGAGTATCTGGACGTATTTCCCGAAGATCTTCCTTGCATGCCACCAGAAAGAGATGTCGAGTTTAAGATTGAACTTGTACTAGGAACAGTGCTGGTCTCGAGAAAGCCATATAAGATGGCACCTAAGGAACTTGTAGAACTGAAAGAGCAGCTGAAGGAACTTATGGACAAGGGTTTCATTCGTCCAAGTTCATCACCTTGGGGTTGTTCTGCATTGTTCGTGGAAAAGAAGGATAAAACATTGAGACTATGTGTGGATTATCGTCCACTCAATGCTGTCACAATCAAGAATAAGTATCCACTACCATGCATCGATATTCTGTTCGATCAATTGGTGGGTGCTAGAGTATTTTCAAAGATGGATCTTCGCTCTGGATATCATCAGATCAGGATTCGACCAGAGGATATACCTAAGACGACATTCTCGACGAGGTATGGATTGTATGAGTACCTTGTCATGTGCTTCGGATTGACCAACACACCGGCCCATTTCATGTATCTCATGAATTTGGTGCTCATGCCGGAAATGGACAAGTTTGTTGTGTTCTTCATCGATGACATCCTTGTGTACTCGAAATTCGAAGAAGAACATGCACAACATTTGCACATCGTGCTTCAACGATTGTGAGACCACAAGTTGTACGCCAAGTTCAGCAAATGTGAGTTCTAGATCAGCCAAGTGCCATTTCTAGGGCACATCAACTCTGCCGAAGGGATTGCAGTTGATCCAAGCAAGATTAAGCAGGTACACAAATGGGAGTCTTCAAAGTCTATGCATGAAGTTCGAAGCTTCCTGGGTTTAGCAGGATATTATCGGAGGTTCATTCCAAGTTTTTCTAAAATAGCTAAACCAATGATGGAACTTCTGAAGAAAGGGAAGAAGTATGTATGGACGAAGGAATGTGAGGATGGTTTTCAAGCATTAGTGAAACACCTCACAATAGCACCGGTATTAGCCCAACGAGACACAACTAAGTCCTTTGATGTTTATTGTGATGCATCTGATATTGGGTTGGGTTGCGTATTAATGCAAGACAGAAGGTGATCGCTTATGGATCATGACAGCTTCGGAACCATGAGCTGCATTATCCGACTCATGATCTTGAGCTCGCTGCCATGGTACTTGCATTGAAGATGTGGAGACACTATCTATTGGGCAACCTAGTACATCTCTACACCGATCACAAAAGCTTGAAGTACATCTTCACCCAGAAGGACTTGAATATGCGGCGGCGAAGATGGTTGGAATTGATCAAAGACTATGAGATTGAGATCCACAACCATCCTGGAAAGGCAAATGTAGTTGCAAATGCACTGAGTCGCAAGTCCCATGCAAATACTCTTTCCATCACCTCGATGGAAGAGGAAGAACTGAGTCTTTAGTTGGTTCCATATGGGGTGCTCTACAATCTAGATCTAATTCCTACCATAAGGGAAGATATTGTAGAGGCTCAGAGAAAAGACAAGGGCATGTCACACATTTGCCGAAGGATGAAGAAGGGGGAGATGAAGTGTTTTCGATGTGACGATGAAGGTACCATCTGGTTCAAAGACCGCATCATGGTACCCCGCAATATGGGACTTCGGAAGAAGATATTGGACGAAGCTCATTTGTCCAAGTATTCTATTCATCCGGGATGTAAAAAAATGTACCAGGACTTGAAGAAGAAATTCTGGTGGTCCTAGATGAAGCGTGAAATGGCAAAGTACATATCAGAATGCGATACATGTCGGCGAGTGAAAGCTGATCATTTGAGGACCACGGGATGTTGGTATTTCTTAACACCACAGAGTTATCCGCAAGCGCACGGAAATACCGTTGTAGCACTTCCCCTTAAAGAGTATTCCCAAGGGTATCGAATCCAAAGAACGTGTGTGCTAATCTTTTGAACTAGCTCACCCAAGGACACAAAGTTGTTTGGTAGGCAAGGAACAGAGAGGAATTCAGAGTATTGATCCTAATTCAAGGTAGTTTGCAGTAGATGCTTGCTTCAGCACGGGCTTACTCCTAGCAATACTAGGACGACTCGCGCCAAGAGCCTATGGCATAGCCGAACGAGGAGGCTTACGAAGGACAGATAGGGATGTCACTATCTACTTCCTACCTCTTCAATCCGCGGGTCTATGAGATATCCACTGATGATTTATAACCTAAGCACCACGCTTATGTTCTATATCACTACTCTAGTTGTTTCGAACACAAAGCTACAACTAGAGCCTCTAATGAATTAAAGCAGTGAACCCACAAGTAACTACTTGTGCAAACTACTAAGAATACAAGATCAAACTTGTATTGAATTCACAAAGGCTTACTTGATTGAGTAAAACCTTTGTAGGGGTACAAGTGTAAAAAAGGGACTTAACAAGCACAAGCCTCCTTCTCCTAGACTCTTCACCACACTCTCCTTCTACTTTGGTAGCCTCTAGGACTACTCTAAACCTTTGGAGTGTAGCACTATTCTCAACTTTTGGTGTATGTGAGAAGTGAGGTGAGGGGGTCTATTTATAAGTGGAGAAGGGTCGGTTCCCGCAACAATTAACGTGTGAATCAGTCACTATTGACTCCAGGGAGCCGGGAGGAGCCAACACGTGTCATTTGACCGGGTTTGGCACCAGGAAGTGGTCGGCTAAACCCCAGGTTCGGCTGACCTGGTCAAGCCTCCCCTCGGGGAGTGCTTCCTCCAGGTGGCTTCTAGGTGGGCCCCCTTGATGTATATGGGTGCAACACCGTTGGATCTCTTCGTATTCTTATGTTTGTGGGCCATTTGATCCATGTGTTGCCACGTGTCATTGCCTGATTCGAAATCCATTTTCATGGATTCATCCCTGCATGTTTTGGTATTTCGAGTAATAATTCACCTGCATACAAATAAACACCAACACTTGTGGGATTGGGTTAGTGTATAGCCCTACCACTATGTTTCGTGTTTCTTTTATGCACATTATGTGGTGAATTGATTGTCAAAATATGGTACTTAAGGACCGTCAACAAACTCCCCCGCACATAGTCCTTTGCTCGTCCTCGAGTGAAGTCAAGAAGAACTAGAGTGTTGTCATGAATTTGCTATAATGTAGAAAATAAGGATACTAGATATTTCAACTTATACCTGAATTCATGGATCCCCTTCGTGTATGTGGCTACCACATCAATCTTGGGTGTTTGAAAAGTGGAACAGTCAGAATGAAGGTCCCTTGGATCATTCTCTGCTGAAACGATTTGGCAATTGCTATATTTGAAAGTTATAGGAACATTTGCCCTTGCCTTCTCGATCGGAATCTCTCAAATCTCTCAAAGTGTTTGAGTCCTCACCATGGCATGTTTTGCCAATTCTTGTCCCTATACTAAAAGTGTCTATATCTGGAGCTTGGTAGGGATGAATGTGGCACACATTTTCAATGCATATGTTACTAAGTCAAAATTTGATCCTATGAGAGACTTATGCAATGAACAAAGTGAAGGGAAAATTCTTGTGCACATGAATGGAATGGAGGGGTGAGGTGATAACTCCCATGAATTTTCTCTTTTTTAGCACTCTTACTCTTTTTCAAGAGTGGATGCTTTTTCTTTATCTTGTAGCCATGTCTTCTACTCCTTTTATTTTTAGAGAGGCTTTCATTTGTATTGTATGTAGTTTCTTTTTGACAGATGGGTAATCGATGGATGCAAACTCTCAATGTGAGAAATTTTGCATGAATGGAGTGCACAAGAGTTTTCAATTCAAAAAGTTCATGCATGTCACTCAATTGGGTCACGGGTTGGACAAAGTTCAATGAAAAACAAAGTGGCATATGCTTGTGGTTTTCAATGAATGTATCATATGGCCTTGGTGGGTATATAAATTTCCAATGAGAGATTTATGCAAAGTTCAAGACTTACAAATGTCAAAATCAATTTCAAGCAAAAGGATGATTTCTAAAGAACTCAGATACCATATCACACTAGTCAAATACCTAGATGATGTGTTTTTCCTATTGAATTATGGGAATCATAAACAAGGTAATGAATTGAAATATAAAGTATTCAAATTTTCAGCTTAAGCAAATTCTTGACTACCAATTTTTTTTTCAATTTTTTGAGTTGATTCATTTTAGATATGCAATGAAAAAAATGAAATCAACTCAAACAGCAGGGTAGCGCATAAAATTGGGGAAAATAAATCCAAACTGATTTTCTGGAGCGAAACAGAGTCGTACGATGCAGAAAACAAGTCGGCCGACCAAGGGGTTCGACCGACCTCCTGTTGGCTCTTCTGTGGCTCTGTTTCGTTGTGTCGTTTTGCTCATTCGGTCACGACGTGTTTTGATATGCAACGTTGATTTTTCACATCCGGATTTCGTCACTTGGAGACATGTTTCCCCCACATTTGTTTCCTGAATTCGTTATTCAACAAAATGAACTAAAGGGGGAACTTTACTGGTGTTAGATGAACTGGTAAGTTCACTTTATTGAAATCAAAATATGGGGATGCTTACATTATTTAACCTAGCTTTAGAAAACAAATGTTTTTAAAAAATAAAATCTTTAGTAGTAAGCATCCTATGCTGTCGGGACATCTAAACTATGGTGCGTTGTAGATGTCAGGCTCCCCGACGGCATTGCACAAGCACTGAAGTTTGGCGCTCATGCCATGGCGAACACCGTCAATCTCCTCCTTAAGGGCCATGATGTCGTCCTTCAGTTCCGCCCTCTCGATGCGCCCTTCGGCCACCAAGTCAGTCAGCTTCTTGTTCTCCAAGCGGAGAGAAGCGAACTCCTTGGTCAGTTGTGCCACTTTAGGGGCAAGAGGAGAGTCCTCATCACTTCCCTCGAACTAACCGGGTGGCCCGTTGATGGCAGGTGGTGGGACGTGTCGCCTAATCTTGGAGGGCGACGAGTTTGTCGACTCCTCCATCGCTAGATTATCCACGTGCTTGAATAGGCCCTTAGCATAGCCTCCTTCGGGTTTGCGCACCCCGTGGATAAGAAAGCGATCTCCCATGAGTTCCGGCGAGGTACAGGTGGGCGTATTGTAGTGGTGGCTCACTACATCGCCCTTCTTAGTCTTCAGTGTGTACATGAACTCCTCTCCGGGCAGCAACGATGAGAGAGACTCGTCTTTTCTGTGGAACAGACGTGTCTTGACTGGGTTCAGTCCAGCCAAAGTCGGACGGCATGGCGTCGTCGACTTCATCGGCGTTCTCCCAGTGGAGAGCGACCGGACAGCGCTACGAGGTGTAGGGCTGCGCCCGCGCGGAGTCGTCGCAGGCGGGATCATGGAAAGGGGCTTGACATCGATTGCCATGACGGAGTCCAAGGCGAGGGAAGTTTTGTCGTTGGCCGGCGTAATGTCCCCGCTCAGGTTGAAGGTTGAGCTGGAGGAGGCGTGAGGCACAATCTTCTTGTCGGCCATGACGAGGATGGGAGGAAGATGATGATTCAATGAGGTGTATAACTTTCCTCTCTGTTTCCGTCCTTTAAGTAGGCGGGGAATGACGTGTTTCACTGAGGATTTTGTGGAGGATATCGAGGAGGATCAACACGAGAAAACAGAACACAAACGGCGCGATGGGAGAGTCGGCCAACCCTAGGGTTCGGCCGACCCCCATCTGGCTCCGTTCGGCCCACATTTTCTTGGGTCGATTAAATGGTCCTCATAGATGAAGAATTGGATGGGCCCATTATTTGGACGTGGAGAATTTAAACAGAATTGAAATAAATGGCATGGAAATCGATTAGATTTACCATATCAAATTCTTTTTTGTATCCTTTTGGGAATCGAGAAATAATTTGAGTCAGTGCCCTTTCACTTTGAATAGTTGACCGTCATCACCTTGGAGTGTGATTGCTCCATGGGATGAAGTCTCTACTACAGTGAAGGGTCCTTCCCATTTACTTCTAAGCTTCCCATGTCCAAAGAGTTTAACCCTAGAGTTAAAGAGTAAAACTTTATCTCTAGGTTTGAACTCTTTCAGCGTAATCCTCTTATCGTGCCATCTTTTGGTTCTCTCTTTATAAATTCAGGCACTGTGGTACGCCTTATCTCTCCATTCCTCCAACTCACAAATTTGCTTCAATCGGTGATTTCCAGCTTCGTTAAGATTCATGTTCCACCTCTTGATGGCCCAATACTCTCTATGTTCCAATTGTGCGGGAAGATGGCAAGGCTTCCCATATACAAGTTGGAAAGGAGACATGCCGATAGGTGTCTTGTAGGCTGTACGATATGCCCACAATGCGTCGGGTAGCTTTTGCTTCCATCCCGTTCCCATTTCCAAGACAGTCTTTTGCAGAATATTCTTAATTTGCTTATTAGATGTTTCTGCTTGACCATTTGTCTGTGGGTGGTATGGGGTAGCAATGTTATGCTGGACTCCAAGTTCCCTTAAAAAGTTCCAGAAGGTTTTATCTATGAAATGAGACCCTCCATCACTTATGACCATACGGGGAGTTTCAAAGCGTGGGAAAATGATCTCATGGAACATTTTCCTTGCTTGCTTGGAATCAGCATTTTTGCATGGCAATGCTTCTACCCATTTTGAAACATAATCGATGACAACCAGAATATACTCGCAATCATAATACCTAGGAAAAGGTCCCATGAAATCAATAACCCATACATAAAATAATTCCACTTGGAGATTGTATGTTAGGGGCATCACATCGCGAGCAAAGATTCCTCCATGCTTCTGGCATTTCCAACATCTGCGAATGAATTCCTTGGTATCTTCATACATTGAAGGCCAATAGAATCCACTCTGCCAGATCTTTGCCTGAGTACGGTAAACACCGTAATGACCACCACAGGGGCTAGCATGACATTTCTCTATAATTTTGGTGCCCTCGATTGATGGTATGCACCTTCTAAGAAGGCCATCAGCACATACTTGATAGAGGTAAGGGTCATCCCAAAGGTGTCTACGACTCTCATAAATGAGTTTCTTTTTGTTCTCCCCTAGTGGTATGTATCCCGTGACCATAAAGTTCACGATATTCGCGTACCAAGGGTGAGAGTCTGTCACCTTGAGGAGCATATCATCTCGTAGGAAGTCATTGATAGGTATGTCCATGGTTTGTGTGACTTCCATACGTGAAAGATGATCTGCTACTGAATTTTCTACTCCTTTCTTATCTCTTATTTCCAGATCAAATTCTTGGAGTAAAAGAATCCATCGAATTAGCCTGGGTTTAGCATCCTTTTTTTGTAAGCAGATATTTCAAAGCAGCATGGTCTGTGTAGACTATGACCTTTGCTCCAACCAAATAGGATCTAAACTTGTCGATAGCAAAAACTACTGCTAGGAGCTCTTTCTCAGTTGTGGCATAATTGAGATGGGCCCCTCTAAGAATTTTGCTAGCGTAGGCTATTGCGTGATGCTTTTTATCTTTGGTTTGGCCTAAGACCGCACCAACAGCAAAGTCACTGGCATCACACATGATTCCAAATGGCAGCGTCCAATCAGAAGGTTGGATAATTGGAGCTGAGATGAGTTCCTTTTTGAGTATATCAAATGATTTAAGGAATTCATCATCGAAATCAAAGGGAGCTTCTTTAGCTAATAGGTTGGTGAGGGGTCTAGTGATTTTGGAGAAATCCTTGATAAATCGTCAGTAGAACCCCACATGACCTAAAAAGCTCCGGATTCCCTTAACATTGATAAGAGGTGGAAGTTTTCTAATAACTTCCATTTTAGCTTTTTCCACCTCTATCCCTCTCTCGGACACCAAGTGTCCAAGAACGACGCCTTCCCGGACCATGAAATGACACTTTTCCCAATTAAGCACAAGGTCCTTCTCCTGGCATCTTTGTATGACCCTATCTAAATTTTCTAGACAATGATCAAAAGTTTTCCATAGACAGAGAAATCATCCATGAAAACTTCCATGATATCCTCGATCATATCTGAAAATATAGACA
Source organism: Tuctoria greenei (assembly GCA_036927565.1). Lineage (NCBI taxonomy): Eukaryota > Viridiplantae > Streptophyta > Magnoliopsida > Poales > Poaceae > Tuctoria > Tuctoria greenei. The sequence continues at coordinate 127,568,596 of JAYESD010000006.1, forward strand.
GCATGCATCTCTGGAAAGAGGCAGGAGCATTACACAGTCCAAAGGACATACGCCGGTAGGCATAGGTCCCATAAGGACATGTGAATGTGGTATTACTTTGATCATCAAATGAATAGGAATTTGATGATATCCCGAATACCCATCAAGGAAACAGAAGTAGGAGTGTTTTGCAAATCGCTCTAACATCTCATCGACGAAGGGCAATGGAAAATGGTCTTTCCTTGTTGCCTTGTTAAGTTTTCGGTAGTCAATGCACATCCTCCATCCCGTGATGGTCCGTTGAGGAATTAATTCATTCCTCTCATTTTGAATGATCGTCATACCTCCCTTCTTAGGCACTACTTGAACTAGACTTACCCATTCACTATGAGGAACTGGGTAAATAATCCCGGCATGCAGAAGTTTCAAAACTTCTTTCTTGAAAACTTCCCGCATCGCATTATTCAATCGCCTTTGAGGTTCTCTTGAGGGGACACTCTCAGGGTCAATAGGAATACGATGGGTGCATAACGCTGGACTAATTCCCTTGAGATACTGAAGTGAATATCCAAAAATAGCTTTATGCCTTTCTAACATGGCTATGAGTTTGAGCGTTTCATCATATGAAAGCTTGTCACTTATGATGACAGGGGCTTCCAAATCGCAATTTAGAAAGACATAACGTAGGCCTGGAGGTAGAATCTTGAGCTCAACAGAAGGTTTTGGGGAGGGCTCTTCTTTTGGCAATTCAATTTCCTCCTGACATCCTCCTCTTGGACGAAGTCTTCTTCTCCTTTAATTTCAGGGGGTTCTAAAAATTGAAGAGTTCTAACCTCCTCCATTGGCTCATCTTGGATGGGAGATTCTGTAGATGTGTTCTTTGAACGTAGAATAGGCATGGATAAATTTCTCCCTCCAAGATTGATATTGAGGCTTCCTTCCAAAGGAACTTCCATGAGAAATTTCTCTATGGGAATCCTATCATGATGACGAAATCTTGGATTTCAAACACGTGAAAATTTAGGAGAGCCTCAACATCTTTGTGTCTAACAGATACTTGTTGCAGAACCCCACATCCTTCAAGAATGGTTCCGAATGAATCTCGGAAGGATTTGCGCGTTGGTGCCAATGGCACATCGCCAAGAATGGTGAGAGCACAAGAATCGGAAATGAGATTTGCTCCAACAGTAGGGTTGTATAGGATTATCATTGGTGTCCCTCTAATAGAACATAAAATTGTAGCCAAAGGTGAGGTCATCCGAAGAATTTCGGGTGAATTCTCGACTTCAGCTGTGCACTCTCTGCTTAGGATAGAGGTCAACTCCTTGACCGTCTGACGGACGAACACCCCGTCAGGTGGTTCAAGTGGAGTTGGTGGCAATGAAGGTTTCCTATAGCAACAATACTTCGAGGTATTTCCATAATCTTCAAAAAGCTTTTCCTCAAAGTAAAATGGAAACTGCGAGGGTTGAATTTCTTCTACCTTCGTAGTCTCAGGTTTGGGAGAGGATTCCTCTGGCAAGGCTTGGGTAAACAAGAAATGGGTTCATCCTTGTCCAAGACTGTATCCTCCGTTCTTGACATGACTTCCTCTCGGGGAGGATCATTAAGACCCATAATGAAGGAAGAATTTTCTAGAATTCTGCCCAGAAGATCCTTGCCTTCTTCTGGAGTCTTATGAACAAAAGATCCTCCAGCCGTAATGTCAAGATATAGGGCAGACTCTTTGTTCAATCCCATGAACAAATGTTGCAAAAACATTGGATCAGGGATTAACAAATCTGGGCCAGAATTTTTCAAAAGAAGAAAGTTGTCCCAAGCTGCACCTATGGATTCCTTCTCCATCTACTGGAAGCATAGTACTTCCTTTCGTAAGGAAACAATTCGGGCAATGGGAAAGAAAACAAGACAAAATTTGTCTCATGATTCACTCCAATCACCGTTTGTCTTCGCAACGTAATGGTTGTACCATTGTTTGGCTTTTTCCTTGAGGGAAAAAGGAAACAACTTCCATTTGAGAGTTTCCTGTGTCATACCTTTGATTAGAAGGCATGAACACAGTTGTTCGAACTCTTGTAGATGGTGGTAAGGGTTTTCACAATCTGTTCCTGAGAAGGATTGTTCCCGAACCATGGCTATAAAGCCAGGGCGAAGTTCATAGCTGGTTGAACAAATAGGTTCCGCCGAAGGCGGTGGCTCATAGAACTTGCCCTTCAGAGCAGAGTAAGAAGGAATGGTGTGTTGCTCCATTTATATGGTGGTGGTAAGGTAAGAACAATAAGAAAGGTAAGATGATAAATAAGGGGGATATGATACGAGGGTGATCTTGGGTCGAAGATTAACAGCAACCGTTCCCCGGCAACGGCGCCAGAAATGCTTGTTGGTATTTCTTAACAACACAGAGTTATCCACAAGCGCACGGAAATACAGTTGTACCACTTCCCCTTAAAGAGTATTCCCAAGGGTATCGAATCCAAAGAACGTGTGTGCTAATCTTTCGAACTAGCTCACCCAAGGACACAAAGTTGTTTGGTAGGCAAGGAACATAGAGGAATTCAAAGTATTGATCCTAATTCAAGGTAGTTTGCAGTAGATGCTTGCTTCGGGCACGGGCTTACTCCTAGGAATACTAGGATGACTCCAGCCAAGAGCCTATGGCATAGCCGAACATGGAGGATTACGAAGGACAGATAGGGTTTTCACCACCTACTGCCTACCTCTTCAATTTGTAGTTCTACGAGATATCCACTGATGATTTATAACCTAAGCACCACGCTTATGTTCTAAAGCACTACTCTAGTTGTTTCAAACACAAAGCTACAACTAGAGCCTCTAATGAATTAAAGTAGTGAACCCACAAGTAACTACTTGTGCAAACTACTAAGAATAAAAGATCAAACTTGTATTGAATTCACAAAGGCTTACTTGATGGAGTAAAACCTTTGTAGGGGTACAAGTGTAGAAGAGGGACTTGACAAGCCCAAGCCTCCTTCTCCTAGACTCTTCACCACACTCTCCTTCTACTTTGGTAGCCTCTAGGACTACTCTAAACCTTTGGAGTGTAGCACTATTCTCAACTTTTGGTGTGTGTGAGAAGTGAGGTGTGGGGGTCTATTTATAGGTGGAGAAGGGTCGATTCCCGCCACAATTAACGCGTGAATCAGTCACCATTGACTCCAGGGAGCCAGAAGGAGCCAACACGTGTCATTTGACCGGGTTTGGTGCCAGGAAGGGGTCGACCGAACCCCTGGTTCGGCTGACCTGGTCAAGCCTCCCCTCGGGGAGTGCTTCCTCCAGGTGGCTTCCAGGTGGGCCCCCTTGATGTATATGGGTGCAACACCGTTGGATCTCCTCGTATTCTTCTATTTGTGGGCCATTTTGTAAAATCCCACTTTTTACTTTTATGAGAAGTTCAACCACAAGTGGTTTATCAAACATAATGGAGGGCAACAAAATTTTGCACATAAGCTTGACCTCACCAAAAAGTTTTCTTTCTACAAAGTTGGAAAGTTATTGATTGCAACGGCTAGGGCAAATTATATGGCAGCAGTATAAAACTCAAAACCAATGTTATTTGATTATGTTGCTATGCATATTAGGCCCTGCCAAAAAGATTCAAATCCAAGGCTCCAAATTTTTCCTTGTACTCTTAAATATCTAAATAGCTTCTCAGAAAAATTTCAAGATTTTTGAAGTACATTTTCCATTGGTTTGGACACGTACAAAGGATTCAATTCGCGTCGACATCAAATTTAGCTTTGCACTAAACTTTGCCCAAATCAACCCCTAAATTTTTCTAAGGCCTTTTATGGTTCAGGGAACTTGATTTCAAAGTTTGGAGATTTTTGGACCTCAGATACTATTTATTTCAACAAGGTTTATACCCATATCGGAATTCAAATTTGAATTTGAATTTGATTCAAACTATGTCCAAATTGAATTCTGGTTGCAGAATTGAATTCCCCATATTTTTCTTAGTCTACCTGTAAATTTTGGGAATTTTTGGACAATGTTTAAGCTAGAATTTAGAGGAATGGATAAGGGAGAGAGGTGGGGCCCACAGGTCAGGCAGTGAAACCGATTCACCGCCTCTGTTTCTCACCCTCGATCGACACCACGACGCTTGCATGCGCCAGCTCGCCGTCAGCGTCTGTCGCCTCCAGCAGCCCCCCTGATGTCCTTATCTACCGTAGTGGCGCCTATAAAAGCCCCCCCCCCCCCCCCCCGTCGACGGAGTCATCACCTATTCACCGCACCGCGCCATTTTTCATCGCTGCCACGATCACCACGTGCCGCTCGACGCCGCGCAGCCTCGCCATCGATACAAGCACCCTCATCCTCTTCGGTCAATAACAAAAAGGTGCACAACGACCTCGTGCAGCTTCTGGTTAAGCTTGAATCCCTATCATGCATCCTAGCTCTAGTATTCTTTAAAATCCCGAAGCACTTTTATCACGTTGAGGCTAGATCGTCGGTTTAATTCCGATTGTATGTACAAAATCTCTTCGATCCAGTTAGAGGACATGATCCATGTAGTCTAACGCACCTTCCCTCCAAAAATCAGAAAGAACCATCGGCTAATTAGCAAGATCTTCAAGTTTTCCCCTTCCGCCGTTGTTAACGCTCGGTTCACCGTCAACTTCGGTATTGTCGGCTATGACACAAGCTCTAAACCCTCCTGAGACCTTCCCCATGCATCCACGATGCTTCCTAAGCTTTCAAACGAGAAGTTTAGCTAAGAAATCAAAGGTATCCACTTCACCGAAACCCTAACCCCCGCCTTCGCCGTCGGGATTAGTTTTTCGGTCACCCCTCGCCGTCGGGAGCTAGTCCATCGTGTTCCCCGTGCAAAAATATGTGGTAGCGGCGAGTACCGAGGCCTCCGTAGGCCGGAGGCTATCACCGGTGAAAGCGCTGCCGCGCGCCGGTGAGAACGCCGCCGTCCGAGCAATGACTCGAGGTGGAAGAAGACCGGGTTCACGGGTCCCACCTGCCAGTGAACGCAACGCGCCCGGATAAGTCTGTGGCTAAGGATCCAGTGTGGCCACGTGGAAAAGTTTATAACCCCAGTGTGGCTTGCCCCTGATTGGATGATTTTAAATCCAGTGGGCCCTGGCTCCAAATTCAAAGATGAATTTTCCCTTTTGGAGCAGACTCATTTCCAAAGTTTGAAAATCAATATCTTTCTGTAGGATGCTCCAAAAATTTTCAAACAAATTTTGTTTCAAAGCCCTTTAGCTCTAGTTTCTATCAGCACCAATTAGGTTCTGTGAAACTCACAGTTAAATTCTGTAGAAAACAATCTTTCCAAATGCAAATACAATTTTTCTAGATAAGATAGCCACTGGAAAAATCCCCAAAATTCACATAAAATGCACTATTCTATTCTTGATAAACAGAAAATGTTTGGGAGCCATTGCACCTGTTTAAACCTCTGTATATCTCAATTACCTTTTTCAGTTATTGAATTTTTACAGATGTTCAGTTGCTTTATTATGTCCCAAATTTGGACTGAACCTTCCTTTGGTCATACACTAGTCCCTATAAAAATCTTGGATTTAATAGACCTACTATCCTAGTCCTAATTCAGTTACAAACTGAATATTGATTAAATGGCTAACAATTCAATTATAAGATAATTCCAGAAATTCTTGCCAACTTAGAAATACAATAACTCCTTCAACAAAGCTTAGAAACTTATGGAACAAATTTTTTTCGAACAAAGACAATTTCCTCTATCTTGATTATCAACTGTTACTATGTTCAAGCTACAGTTTCTTCTCTAGAATTTTTGGAAGTTAATTGCTTGCCATAATTTTGGAGACCACAATCTACTTTGATCATCTCCTGTTCTTTGCAAGAGTTTCTATCATATTCCCTAGTATCCACCTTCAAAGTTCCAAAGCCAATTAGGTCATTATCACATAATGGTCACCATAAATAAAATCATGGTCTTGGTAATAAATATTTTTCAAAGTCATTCATATACGTATTCTATGCATATCGTATAGTGACCGAAGTCGAGGAGGAGGCAAAAACCTTGGAAGAGCACCTTCCAAATATTGACTCAGACTCTGACCTGCAACAAGGCAAGCCCCGGTTTGCATTTAAGTCATTTATAAAATTTTACTTTATCACTATGATGAATAGCATATGAAATGTGCATTACGTTTAGGATGATTGATACTCCACTTGCATGACCAAAAATCCCAGGGATTGGTTGGAACAAGTTACAGTTTGACCTGTAGTAACTAGTTTGCTAATGTAGATGAATCCGGTAGAAGTCGAGTAGTTGGAATCTACTCGCGAGAAATGTAGGACATATCTCACAGTATTGGTTAATGGCTTAATATAATAAAATTGAGACCGGGCAGGGGATGGATAGGAAGCGGCGAGAATTGAGTCTCAGTCGCATAGCCCTGCCTGTGTCGATTAAGGCCCGTCCGTATGCAGCCCCTTCGGACAAGCTTGAATTGTACCGGCGACATAATGGACATATGGAATCCAATAAACTAACGTAACTCCATAACTGGGGTGTCGAGGCCCATTAACTCACCATCGATAGGGGTGGGTTGAGGACAGTAAGGTGTAAATCAGTCAGCGGACACATGAGGTGTTCCGTGCGGATACCTTCTGTTTGCGGAGGTGAGACGGGCTCGGCGTTTGGGTTTCTTGTGAAAGGTGGCCATATACGCCTAGTACTGAAGTGTTATGTAGGTACAGGTGTGCTCGCTGACACTTCTGAACGATGTATGTGTCGTGTTGTCCGGGTGTGTCCTAATTGCAATCACCGTCCCTCGCGGTAATAGAGTACCACTTGTTCACTGAGCGGCGACGTAGTAAATACTAATGAAGTCAGAAAAATATGTTGTATTGAAATATAATTGCTTGCAACCTTGTATGATTTAGATATAGTCACATTAAAGTTTACAGTTTCCCCATACTTTAGCTGTGATAGCATTATGTGCTCTGGGCATGTCATATCATCGGCAAAACGTTTCTTGTTTGATTGTGGAACCCATGATGTGCCGTGCTTGGAGAATGTCATTTGCTACTTAAAACCTTATCATAAGGATCCAATTGTAGGCGAGTCATTTATGCCTCACCTTACCTACGTTTAGTGTCCCCCTTGCATATGTCTAGTGAGACGGGTTAGTCTTGCTGAGCCTTATGCTCACGTTTGCAGTTAACGAGTTTTTGTAGGTTATACAATTGATGAAGGGTTTGATGATGAGGCTGCACCCTTTCCAGTTTATACAGCCGAGTGGGAACCCTGCACGCCGCCGTGTCTTGCGTGTTGCTAGTGCGAAGCATCCAAGGCATGGATGACTTTGCTTTTGCATAGCTAGTGCTGAGAGCGTAGCTATGATATATATATATATATATATATATATATATATATATATATATATATATATATATATATATATATATATATATATATCTTTCCTTCCGCTAGTATTGTAAAACTTCCGCTATAAGATAAATAAAAGACTCCGTCTTGTGTTTTATTATCATTCTATTCTTGTATACTATTGGGTGTCGCATCTTAGACACCACCCAATGAGATCCTCGGATGTCGGGATTCCGGTCCCCACAGACATGGTATCAGAGCATCATTGGGAACAGTGTACTTGAAAAGAACATATTTTCAAAAAAAAATTAGGATCTGAGTGAGGAATTAGCTATATGCCCTTATAAGGAGTATTATTAGTATCAGATATAAAGGTGGTAAACTAACTATGTGTTATTATATTCTGTAACGACACCCCGACGTTAGGTAAGAGGTAAGGTACGCCACCGAGAGCGGATCAATCTCGGTAAGCTCAACATACGAGGAGTGGTATGTAAAATTTCCGTGGCTTGGCACGGGAAGTTAATAGGAGTCTCTGAAGCTTTCAATGTTTCTGAGAACCTATGACACGTGGTACCCCAGCGTGCTTCAAAGTTAGTGGGAGCCCCCATCGGGTGGTGTATATCCCGATAGTATGCCTCTCTAGAACCATTCATGTTCTATGGGATCATGCGAAAAACGTATGCACGAGCGTGTATAAGCCGGATCATACGGAGTCTTTGCTATACAGACGTATTTACAGCCATGTACCTCGAGCCATGACCTCGCTCGAGGGCGACTCACACCAGAGTCGTATGCAATTACTTTCATATGTATTATTGTGACTGCCTGTCGTGCTCCCCCGTACCACCCTTGAGGTTTGATAGTGTGAAAGGGGATTGTTTGTCTTTTGCAGCATTAACTACGGTAGAAGACCGTGTAGAAGCCGTTTGTGAGAGAACGATATAGGAACCACCTATAGACGTAAACGGATATACCGGATAGAATTTTCTTTGGTGAGATACGTAGTACCGTCAGTATCAAACACGATACTAGACCATCCCCAACGACAGAATGGATGAATAATGTTTTGGAAAGTCCAAATATCAGATGCTGGTAGGTTTGGACTCCGTAAAAATGGACTCCGACTCGATATGGTAGATAGAATCAAGATTCTTGATTTCTGGCTGAAGTTGGCTCGACTTCACCAGGTTGTAATCTTGGTTATCGTATAGATAACATGAGAGTACCATATATGGATGGAAATTTCGTGAAGACCTCTACAACTTTTATGTTGACCATCAGGGCAGAAAATTTTGATAATCCGTTGAAATTTGGAGTATACAAAAACTGCTCTAGATGACCCAACCATTGTACCAGTTCCAGAAATATTGCCCTAACTCACTGTGGAAACATCTTCTGCCTTATTGTGACACATTTATGAAAAGGGGAGAGGCATATCTACAGGTTTGCTGTTTAGAGTTTTTCCAAATTCGAATTTGAGTCAAATCAAATTTGGAAGTCAAAACAGTGGACTGCAGGACGGCTGGCGCAAACCAGTCAGTTCAACTGTTTGGTTGGGATAGTTAAAAGTTTTAATTCAGAATAGTGATATAGGCACATATATACATTTCTGGAAAGCTTAGGAAGTCCTCTATCAACTTTATTTGGCATTCATTATCTGAATCTGGGTATAGGGGTGTCTAATTCCATTTGTCGCAAACTTGGTTCTGGCAGTCCAGAACTTCAAACAGTTTGCACCTATTTGTGAATTTGCGCGCAATACCTGTATAAAAAACTTTTCAGGGGGTAACTCTTTTACTTCTGCATTGTTAACTTGATGTTATACAAAGTTTCTGTTGTCATTACCTCAAAATATTGTCATGATATCCCTGTACAAATTGTGGTCATCACTACATATACAGGGGAGGTTCTGTCAAAATTTCCAGAAAATATGGGTCAACTTAAAACTTGTATAGATTCTATTCCCTAGCTCACATGTAGATGTACGAGTACAATCTGGAAAGCTTGGGAAGTATACTACAACTTTGATATTTAACTCCACCGTTGATTCTGATAAATCCTGTATGAAACTGTGGTGTTTCTACAGGAAGATGGCAGCAGAGATGATCCAATTACCTAACAGTTGGGTGCACACGACATGCACTGGTCAAGGCGGGTTTCCGGATTTGTTTGTCATGCTGTTAAGCCAGTGCGGATATGAGGATGCGCCTAGTTATTGGGGAAAAGAATTCCATGACAACAGGGTAAAAAGGTGTGTCATCTATGTTGACGTGCCTGCTGGTCCACCAAGCAACGGATGGGCCCCCTTTTCTATCAAAACAAGGGGTGTTCTGTTGGAAGAAACTTGGAGCTTCGCCGCAAGTGTTGCTATGGGGAGGTTTTGAAAACTTCACCATAATCAGCTAGTGGGTACTCCGTATGAGTTCTTTCCAGTCAGCGGTAGGGCTTCTGAAGAGTGGGCTAACCGATTGATCGTCGATTATGACCTCCGCAGGGGGACATCGGTGACAGCCTTCGTGGTGTATGCATCGGCATCACATCGCGAAAATGGCACCCAGAAGGCATGCATTAGGGAGATGGTGGATAATCTGAGGGAAACCATGATTCAAGGGGATCATTTTGAGCGTGAGAATAAATCGCTTAGAACCTCGATCGCTCCTCTCAACCAACGTCTCCGTTTCAAAGAAGAGCAGTATGAGTTAATTGCTCAAGACCTGTCCGAGGCTCGTGGAGCAACTCAAGAGATGGAAATTGAGTTAGAAGCAAGCTTAGTTGATGTGCACCAGCTGGGTACTCAGTTGAGCATGATGACTAAAGATCGAGATCGGTCCAGGGAGGAGGCTCAGGACTGGAAATCCAGCTGTGAACAGGCTCAACAGGAACTTGACGGCTTTAGGATGTTTATGGTGCAAGATGATGTACAAGCATTGACTGCCGCAAAAGCGTCGATAATGGGTGAGGTAGTAGCTTCTACTTCAGGACCCGTACCCGTGGTGCCTAATCCTGAGGATGATGAAGAAGAAGAAGAAGATCCCAGGGAACTTGAATACGTCGAGTAGGACGTATTGAAGTGGGATGTGGCAGCACTTCTGCCGACACGGGGCAACATATAGTTTAATAGTTGCTCGTGTTTTTCTTTTGTGACCATGTTTGTGTCATATTAAGAATAGTGGTGTTTATGTCTACAATGACAAGATATGTACAACATCTCAGGGGGACCAAGTATAGTAGAGATATATTTCCATAGTGGGAGTCCATCATTTTGGAGTTTACTACTGTAAACTTGGTCAGAGATAATATATCTTGTATAAAGCTTATACTTTATCAATATATGTTGATGTTGTATATTATCTATCGTGGTCTACCGCATTACTATTTATATGGAAGGATGAACTTGAGGCAATGAGACTTATGGTGTAAATTGTTGTATTGCAGCATGGTGCGTACACCTATAACCATGGAAGTGGGAGGCTCAAGTGGAGGGCAGGGGGATGACACACCACCCCGGGGCAGAATACGCCCCAGACGTAGCCACCTCCACCACCTCCACCTACACTTCCCAGAAGTCTCACGGAGGTTCTCGCAGCAGTACTCGGCTCGCACGACGAGCAAACCAAGTTGTTGCGGACCCTTGTACAGCACTTGTCCCGTCAAGGGGGGCGACATGCTAATGGGCCACGTCAGTCATATCCGAGATCCTACTCGGATTTCGCATCGACACATCCGCCGGTGTTCAGAGAGAACGATGAACCTTTGGAGGCGGACAACTGGCTCCGCACCATTGAAGGGAAGTTTGGTTTACTCGAGATAACCGAACAACAGAAGGCTCTATTTGCAGCTCAACAACTACAGGGTTCTGCTGGTGTGTGGTGGGCAAACTACCTCGCCGCATGCCCCGCAGGCTATGTCGTGAGCTGGGCAGAATTCCAGGAGGCGTTCCGCGCCTACCATATCCCTCTTGGGATTATGAGAAGGAAGCTTCAAGAGTTCTTGGAGCTGAAGCAGGGAGGAAGGAGCGCTTACCAGTTCTCCAGGACCTTCAACCACTTGGCCCAGTATGCACAGGACCAAAAGAACACGGAAGACAGGAAGCGAGAGTGCTTCTACCGGGGGTTGAACGCCAAGATGAAGGACAAGCTTGTCTTGTTCAATCGCGGCAGCTTCAATGACATTGTCAATGCCGCGATCATGCAAGAGGATGCTACTCGAGAGCTGTCCTCAGAAAAGAAAAAGAGGAGTGCTCCGCAGGGTAGCGGGGGTGGTGCTTCTCAGAAGTACCAATGGTGTATCGATCACCATCCGGCCAGAGGTGGCAACCGCCATCATGACCACCAATGTTCAGTGGTTGCCAGTTCGGCAACTCCGGTTTCCGACCGCAACAACAGCTAGAGATGATCCCACGTGCACTTCCACCTCCACCACGTGCACCAGGATTCCGTCCTGCCAGTCGTACCGATCAAACCCCGTACACGTGTTTCACGTGTGGGCGCACGGGGAACTTCACCAAGGACTGCCCGCAGAGTAGGCAGGGCGGAGGACAATCATCATACCAGGGCACCAACCAACCCCGCAACCAGCCCAAGAAGCCAGTTCCCAGACTCAGCAATGTCCACCACCTCGCCATTGAGGATGTTCCGGAAGGCGCACCCGTACTCACGGGTATGTTCTCTATCTTTGAGCATCCTGTAGTCATACTCTTTGACACTGGAGCTTCACACAATGTCATTAGCAAGTCTTTTGTCATTCAAAGTCAATTGCCTATAATCTCCACAAAACTCCATATGTGATTAGCACTCCAGCCGAGAAAACAGTAACAAATAAATTAGTTCCTGGGATACCACTTAACCTAGATGGAACCATATATCTTACTTCACTTCTGATACTAGAGCATCAGAAGTTAGATGTCATCTTGGGAATGGCATGGTTGCAATACCATGGTGCTATTCTAGATCTAGTCTCTCGAAAAATATATCTAAATTCTCCACTCCATCCCTCTCAAGTCCTCAATCTTGAGAGAACCATTCTAGTGAATCCATCTACTCACAATACCGAGGTTATTGAGCTAAAAGATACTCCGGTAGTATGTGAATACCCGGACGCGTTTCCCGAAGATCTTCCTGGTATGCCCCCAGAAAGTGATATAGAGTTCAAGATTGAACTTGCAAAGGGAACAGTGCCAATCTCAAGACCACCCTACAAGATGGCACCCAAGGAACTTGCAGAACTTAAGGAACAGTTAACCAAACTTGAGAACAAGGGTTTCATTCGTCCAAGTTTGTCACCATGGGGTTGTTCTGCACTGTTCGTAGAGAAGAAAGATAAGACCTTGAGATTGTGTGTAAACTATCGTCCACTCAATGCTGTCACTATCAAAAACAAGTATCCACTACCACGCTTTGATATCCTTTTCGATCAATTGGTGGGTTCTAAAGTATTTTCGAAGATGGATCTTCGTTCTGGTTATCATCAGATCAGAATCTGACTAGAAGACATACCAAATACAGAATTCTCGATGAGGTATGGACTGTATGAGTACCTTGTTTTGTCCTTCGGATTGACCAACTCACCGGCTCATTTCATGTATCTCATGGAGTCGGTGTTTATGCCGGAATTGGACAAGTTTGCCGTGGTCTTCATTGACGACATACTTGTGTATTCAAAATCCAAAGAAGAACATGCTCAACACTTGCGTATCATGCTTCAACGATTATGGGACCACCAGTTATATGCTAAGTTCAGCAAGTGTGAATTCTGGATCAGCCAAGTGCCATTTTTAGGGCACATCATATCAGCAGCAGGGATTGCAGTTGATCCAAGCAAGATCAAGCAAGTGCTCAAATGGGAGTCTCCAAAGTCTGTACATGAAGTTTGAAGTTTCCTAGGTTTGGCTGGGTATTACCGGAGGTTCATCCCCAATTTCTCCAAGATAGCTAAACCAATGACAGAACTTCTGAAGAAAGGAACGAAGTATGTATGGACTGAGGCATGTGAGGGAGGTTTCCAGGCATTGGTAAAACACCTCACAACGGCACCAGTATTGGCTCAACCGAACACAACCAAATCTTTTGATGTATATTGTGATGCATCAGGAATTGGTTTGGGTTGTGTGTTGATGCAATACAGACGAGCGATCGCTTATGGATCACAGCAGCTTCGGAATCATGAGCAGCACTATCTGACTCATGATCTAGAACTCGCTGCTGTGGTACTAGCATTGAAGATGTGGAGACATTATCTACTGGGTAATCTAGTACATCTCTACACCGATCACAAGAGCCTGAAGTACATCTTCACCCAAAAGGACCTAAATATGCGACATCGTAGATGGTTGGAATTAATCAAGGATTATGAGATTGAAATCCACTACCATCCCAGTAAGGCGAATGTAGTCGCAGATGCTCTGAGCCGCGAGTCCCATGTAAACAATCTTTCCATTACCTCAATGGGAGAAAAAGAACTGAGTCTCTACTTGGTTCCCTATGGGGCACTCTACAACCTAGATCTCATTCCCACTATTAGGGCGGATATTATGGCAGCTCAGAAGGAGGACAAAGGGATGTCGCACATTCGACAAAGAATGGAGAAGGAGAGATGAAGTGTTTCCGATGTGATGATGAAGGTACCCTTTGGTTTAAAAACCGCATAGTGGTACCCCGAAACATGGAACTTCGGAAGAAGATACTAAATGAAGCTCATTTATCCAAATATTCCATTCACCCGGTAAGTAACAAAATGTACCAACACTTGAGAAAGAAGTTCTGGTGGACTCGGATGAAGAGAGAAGTAGCAAAATACGCATCCGAATGTGATACGTGTCGATGAGTTAAGGCCGAAGGCAGCTGGACAGCTTCAACCTTTAAGCATACCGACTTGGAAATGGGAGGATATCAGCATGGATTTCATTGTTGGGTTGCCTCCCACTCTCCATAAGCACGACTCAATTTGGGTGATCGTTGACCGATTGACCAAATCAGCTCATTTCATACCAGTCAGTGTGGATTATGATGCAAAGTGGTATGTAGAACTTTATATCTCCAGAATTTTGTGCCTACATGGAGTACCCCACACTATCATTTCAGATCGTGGATCTATTTCCGTTGCTCACTTTTGGGAGAATCTCCACGATGCATTGGGTACCAAACTGATTCGAATCTCGGCTTATCATCCTCAGACTGATGGACAAACCGAACAGGTGAATCAAGTGCTAGAGGATATGCTCCGTGCTTGTGCCATCCACCATGGTAGGAATTGGGATGATCATCTACCATTGGCGGAATTTTCGTACAACAACGGTTACCAGGCTAGTATCCAGATGGTACCATATGAAGCTCTTTATGGCCGAAAGTGTCGCACACCCTTGAACTGGTGCGAATCTGGTGAACGAGTGGTATATGGCATCGACTTGATAAAAGAAGCCAAAGAGCAAGTACGCATCATCCAAGCAAATCTCAAAGCCGCCCAATCTTGTCAAAAGAGCTATGAGGACAAACGATGTCGACCTCTTCACTTCGAGGTTGGGGATCAAGTTTATCTCCGGGTATCCCCAATGAAAGGAATTCATCGATTCAGAGTGAGAGGGAAGCTAACTCCACGTTTTATTGGGCCGTTCGCAATAATCAAAAGATGCGGACCTGTGGCATATCAATTGGAGTTACCGCCATCGCTGGCAGGGGTCCATAATGTGTTTCACATTTCTCAGTTGCGGAAATGTCTCAAAGACCCAACGAATATACGTATTGAGGATTTGGAAACCCTCCAGCCAGATCTTACATATTCTGAGCATCCAACCCAGATCGTTGCTGAGAAAACTCGCACCACAAGAAGGCGCACATTGCGTTTCTACAAAGTCTTGTGGAGCAACCACAGTGCTGAAGAAGCCACGTGGGAAAGCGAGGAATATCTTAAAATGAACTATCTAGAATTGTTAGCGGCACATCTTCAGTAGATCTTTATCTTTTGTCCTTCCTTTGTAATCTCGAGATGATATTATTTTAAGGGGGGAGGAATGTAAAATCCCACTTTTTCCTTTTATGAGAAATTCAACCACAAGTGGTTTATCAAACATAATGGAGGGCAACAAAATTTTGCACATAAGCTTGACCTCACCAAAAAGTTTTCTTTCTACAAAGTTGGGAAGTTACTGATTGCAATGGCTAGGGCAAATTATATGGCAGCAGTATAAAAATCAAAGCCAATGTTATTTGATTGTGTTGCACTGCATATTAGGCCCTGCTAAAAAGATTCAAATCCAAGGCTCCAAATTTTTCCTTGGACTCTTAAATATCTAAATAGCTTCAAAATTTCAAGATTTTTGAAGTACATCTTCCATTGGTTTGGACACGTACAAAGGATTCAATTCGCGTCGACATCAAATTTAGCTTTGCACTAAACTTTGCCCAAATCAACCCCTAAATTTTTCTAAGGCCTTTTATGGTTCAGGGAACTTGATTTCAAAGTTTGGAGATTTTTTGGACCTTAGATACTATTTATTTCAACAAGGTTTATACCCATATTGGAATTCGAATTTGAATTTGAATTTGATGCAAACTATGTCCAAATTGAATTCTGAATTCAGAATTGAATTCCCCATATTTTTCTTAGTCTACCTGTAAATTTTGGGAATTTTTGGACAATGTTTAAGCTAGAATTTAGAGGAATGGATAAGGGAGAGAGGTGGGGCCCATAGGTCAGGCAGTGAAACTGATTCACCGCCTCTGTTTCTCACCCCTGGTCGACACCGTGACGCTTGCATACGCCAGCTCGCCGTCGGCGTCGATCGCCTCCAGCTGCCCCCCTGACGTCCTTATCTACCTCAGCGGCGCCTATAAACCCCCCCCCCCCCCCCCATCGACGGAGTCCTCACCAATTCACTGCACCGCGCCATTTTTCATCGCCGCCGCGATCACCCCGTGCCGCTCGAAGCTGCGCAGCCTCGCCGTCGATACAAGCACCCTCATCCTCTTCGATCAATAACAAGAAGGTGCGCAACGACCTCGTGCAGCTTCTGGTTAAGCTTGAACCCCTATCATGCATCCTAGCTCTAGTATTCTTTAAAATCCCGAACCACTTTTATCATGTTGAGGCTAGATCGTCGGTTTAATTCCGATTGTATGTACAAAATCTCTTCGATCCAGTTAGAGGACATGATCCATGTAGTCTAACACACCTTCCCTCCAAAAATCAGAAAGAACCATCGGCTAATTAGCAAGATCTTCAAGTTTTCCCCTTCCGCCATTGTTAACGCTCGGTTCACCGTCGACTTCGGTATTGCCGGCTATTACACGAGCTCTAAACCCTCCTGAGACCTTCCCCATGCATCCACAATGCTTCCCAAGCTTTCAAACGAGAAGTTTAGCTAGGGAATCAAAGGTCTCCACTTCACCGAAACCCTAACCCCCGCCGCCGCCGTCGGGATTAGTTTTCCGGTCACCCCTCACCGTCGGGAGCTAGTCCATCGTGTTCCCCGTGCGAAAATATTTGGGAGCAGCGAGTCCCGAGGCCTCCCGTAGGCCGGAGGCTATCGCTGGCGAAAGCGCCACCGCACGTCGGTGAGAACACCGCCGTCTGAGCAATGACTCGAGGTGGAAGAAGACTGGGTTCGCGGGTCCCACCTGCCAGTGAACGCAATGCGCCCGGATCAGTCTATGGCTAAGGATCCATTGTGTCCGTGTGGAAAAGTTTATAACCCCCAGTGTGGCTAGCCCCTGATTGGATGATTTTAAATCCAGTGGGCCCTGGCGCCAAATTCAAAAGATGAATTTTCCCTTTTGGTGTAGAACCATTTCCAAAGTTTGAAAATCAATATCTTTCTATAGGATGCTCCAAAAATATTCAAACAAATTTTGTTTCAGAGCCCTTTAGCTCTGGTTTCTATCAGTGCCAATTAGATTCTGTGAAACTCACAGTTAAATTCTGTAGAAAACAATCTTTCCATATGCAAATAAAATTTTTCTATATAAGATAGCCACTGGAAAAATCCCCAAAATTCACATAAAATGCACTACCCTATTCTTGACAACCAGAAAATGTTTGGGAGCAATTGCACCTGTTTAACCCCCTGTATAGTTCAATAACCTTTTTCAGTTATTGAATTTTTAAAGATGTTCAGATGCTTTATTATGTCCCAAGTTTGGACTGAACCTTCCTTTAGTCATACGCTAGTTCCTGTAAAAATCTTGGATTTAATTGACCTACTATCCTAGTCCTAATTCAGTTACAAAATGAATATTGATTAAATGGCTAACAATTCAATTATAAGATAATTCCAAAAATTCTTGCCAACTTAGAAATACAATAACTCCTTCACCAAAGCTTAGAAACCTACGGAACAAATTTTGTTAGAACAAAGACAATTTCCTCTATCTTGATTATCAACTGTTAGCTATGTTCAAGCTACAGTTTCCTCTCTAGAATTTTTGGAAGTTAATTGCTTGCCATAATTTTGGAGACCACAATCTACTTTGATCATCTCCTGTTCTTTGCAAGAGTTTCTATAATATTCCCTAGTATCCACCTTCAAAGTTCCAAAGCCAATTAGGTCATTATCACATAATGGTCACCACAAATTAAATCATGGTCTTGGTAATAATTATTTTTCAAAGTCATTCATATACGTATTCTATGCATATAGTATAGTGACCGAAGTCGAGGAGGAGCCAGAAACCTTGGAAGAGCACCTTCCAAATATTAGCTCAGACTCAGACCTGCAACAAGGCAAGCCCCGGTTTGCATTTAAGTCGTTTATAAAATTTTACTTTATCACTATGATGAATAGCATATGAAATGTGCATTACGTTTAGGATGATTGATACTCCACTCGCATGATCAAAAATCCCAGGGATTGGTTGGAACGAGTTACAGTTTGACCTGTAGTAACTGGTTTGCTAATGTATAGGAAATCCGGTAGAAGTCGAGTAGTTGGAATCTACTCGCGAGAAATGTAGGACATATCTCACAGGATTGGTTAATGGCTTAATATAATAAAATTGAGACCGGGCAGGGGATGGATAGGAAGCGGCGAGAATTGAGTCTCGGTCGCATAGCCTTGCCTGTGTCGATTAAGGCCCGTCCGTATGCAGCCCCTTCGAACAAGCTTGAATTGTACCGGCAACATAATAGACATATGGAATCCAATAAACTGACGTAACTCGATAACTGGGGTGTCGAGGCCCATTAAATCACCATCGATAGGGGTGGGTTGAGGACAGTAAGGTGTAAATCGGTCGGCGCACACATGAGGTGTTCCGTGCGGAGACCTTCTATTTGCGGAGGTGAGACGGGCTCGGCGTTCGGGTTTCTTGTGAAAGGTGTCCATATATGCCTAGTACTGAAGTGTTATGTAGGTACAGGTGTGCTCGCTGACACTTCCGAACGACGTATGTGTCGTGTTGTCCAGGTGTGTCCTGATTGCAATCACCGTCCCTCGCGGTAATAGAGTACCACTTGTTCACTGAGCGGCGATGTAGTATATACTAAAGAAGTCAGAAAAATATGTTGTATTGAATTATAATTGCTTGCAACCTTGTATGATTTAGAGATAGTCACATTAAAGTTTACAGTTTTCCCATACTTTAGCTGTAATAGCATTATGTGCTCTGGGCATGTCATATTATCGGCAAATCATTTATTGTTTGATTGTGGAACCCATGATGTGTCGTGCTTGGAGAATGTCATTTGCTACTTAAAACCAGATCATAAGGATCCAATTGTAGGCGAGTCATTTATGCTTCACCTTACCTATGTTTAGTGTCCCCATTGCATATGTCTAGTGAGACGGGTTAGTCTTGCTGAGCCTTATGCTCACATTTGCAGTTAATGAGTTTTTGCAGATTATACAATTGATGAAGGGTTTGATGATGAGGTTGCACCCCCTCCAGGGTGTACAGCCGAGTGGGAACCCTGCACGCCGCCGTGACTTGCGTGTTGCTAGTGCGAAGCATGCAGGGCATGGATGACTTTGCTTTTGCATAGCTAGTGCTGAGAACATAGCTATGATATATATATATATATATATATATATATATATATATATATATATATTTCTTTCCTTCCGCTAGTATTGTAAAACTTCCGCTGTAAGATAAATAAAAGACTTCGTCTTGTGTTTTATTCTCGTTCTGTTCTTGTATACTGTTGGGTGTCGCATCGCACGACACCACCCAATGAGATCCTCGGATGTCGGGATTCCAGTCCCCACACATTTGATCCATGTGTTGCCACGTGTTATCCCCTGATTCGTTGAAATCCATTTTCATGGATTCATCCCTGCATGTTTTTGTATTTTGGGTAATAATTCACCTGCATACAAATAAACATCAACACTTGTGGAATTGGGTTAGTGTATAGCCCTACCACTATGTTTTGTGTTTCTTTTATGCACATTATGAGGTGAATTGATGGTCAAAATATGGTACTTAAGGACCGTCAACACCGGACAGCTACAACCTTTAAGCATACCGGCCTGGAAATGGGAGGACATCAGTATGGATTACCTCTCACCTTTCACAAGCATGACTCGATTTGGGTGATAGTCGACCGACTCACCAAGTCGGCTCACTTTATTCCAGTCAATGTCAAATATGTGGCACGAAAATATGCAGAGTTGTATATTGCTAGGATCTAGTGCCTACACGGAGTACCCCACACTATCATATAAGATCGTGGAACCTTGTTCGTTGCTCGATTTTAGGGGCAGCTCCATGCATCTCTGGGTACCAAGTTGATTCGAAGCTCAGCTTACCATCCAAAGACTGATGGTCAAACGGAACGAGTAAACCAAGTGCTAGAGGATATGCTCCGCGCCTGTGCCATTCACCATGGTAACAATTGGGATGATCATCTACCATTGGTGGAGTTTTCTTACAACAATGGTTATCAGACTAGCATACAAATGGCACCACATGAAGCTCATTATGGCCGGAAGTGTCGCACACCTTTGAACTGGTGTGAATCCGGTGAACAAGTAATATATGGTATAGACTTGGTGAATGAAGCCGAAGAATGAGTACGAGTTATTCAAGCCAACCTCAAGGCTGCTCTGTCTCGTCAGAAAAGCTATGCAGACAAACGGCGTCGACCCCTTCACTTCGATGTTGGGGGTCATGTTTATCTTCGTGTATCCCCAATGAAAGGGATTCATCTCTTCGGAGTAAAAGGGAAGCTAACTCCACGTTTCATCGGGCCGTTCGTAATAATTGAACAATGCGGACCTGTGGCCTATTGGCTAGAGCTGCCAGCATCGCTTTTAGGGGTCCACAATGTGTTTCACATTTCATAGTTGTGGAAATATCTCAAGGCCTCTGTATGGAGGATTTTGAAGCTCTCCAACCAGATCTTACTTACTCTGAGCATCCAACCCAGATAATCGATGAGAAGACTCGCACCACAAGAAGCCGCACCTTGCATTTCTACAAGTTCTTGTGGGGCAACCACACCGCTAAAGAAGCAACGTGGGAAAGTGAGGAATATCTTAGAGCAAACTATCCGGACTTGTTAGCGACATATGTTCATTAGATCTTTTTATTTTATCCTTCCTTTTTTAATCTCGGGACGAGATTCTTTTAAGTGGGGAGGAATGTAAAATCTCAGTTTTTCCCTTAATATGAAGTTCAACTATCTGTTTGTTTTCAACAATAGTGGAGATCAAATCTGGTTGTGCATTTGAACTTGATATCATTAAGAATTTTTCTTTCACCCATTCTTAAATTTTAGTAAGATAAGGAATGAACTTCACCAATGACCTTAGAATAATTTAAGTGACCTTTCTACAAGTTTTGGAATTTATTGAATAAAAAATTGCTAGGGCAAATTACTATACAGTACTAAATATATTCAAATTCATTTGAATATAGCACTGTACAATTGGGCCCTGTCAAAAATATTCAAATATGAGGCCATAAATTTTTCCATGGCCTCATAATATTCCAAATAGACTTCCTGCAAAATTTCAAGATTTTTGAATTCCATTTGCTATTTTATTTGAGATGCTTAGCAAATTCGAGCCATATTTAGAATTCAAATTTTGAATTCTGTTCAACTTAGTTGAACATAAGGATTTTAACACACCCTCAAGGTCAGCATAACTTGCTTGACCTATCCACAAAGTTCCAAAATTTTTTGAAGCTCAATTGCTATTTAACTCATTGGTCCCATTGAATTTCATCCAAATTAAAATTCAAATTTGAAATTCAAGTGAAACTTGACCAAATTCGAAATCTAATTTCAGAATAAAGTCCTAGATATTTATTTGAGCCTCCCCACAAAAATCTAGAATTTTTTGATCAAGTTTGGTATGAGAATTGAAGTTGCAGAGAAGGGAAGAGGATAAGGGGAGGTGGGACCCACTTTCAGCCTCACAAACTCGGTTGAATCGACGGACGTGCTCTGTATACAGCTGTCCCCGCTGATCGATGCCGGGAGCGCTCGCCACCGCGACACGTCATGTGAGCCACCGAGCTGCCTGCTTGCTTGCGCCGTGGCAAGCTCCCCTCGTCCCTCTATGCCTATTTATACCGCCCTGACCGTCGGCGTCTAGCTCCGTCTCTGTTTCGCGCCATAGTCGCCGCCCTCTGTTCGTCGAGTTTTGGCTGGAGATTGAAGCCGTTTCTCACCAAGCTGTAAGTAGATAAAACTCTTGTCATAGCATCCTCTACGAGTTCTATTTTGTCATTGATCGTGACATAGCTTCTACTTGAGGTATTTTGAAGTTTTCCGGTCGCCGTCGAGGAAGCCACCGGGAACCTTCACTGCCTCAACATCGAGCTCCGGTTCTAGGCCATTTCCAGTCTCGATCCATTAAGCAAAAATGTTCGCAATCCTCTCTAGTTTATGTTCACCAAATTTAAGCCTATGACATGAACTGTAGCTCGAGTATTTATGCGATAACCGAATCGTTGTTCGATAGAAAAGCAAGACTTCATGCTTAAATTCTTTCATTCTTGCAATCATTCTTTAATCTGGTTAGAAGATATCTCCTATATATCCTAGCGCAGCTCCCTGCCCAAAAGCCCCAAAAGTTATCAACCGAGCACCTTGGATTCGAGATTTGCCGGCCGCTGGTTGAAAAATCGTACATCGCCGTCGAGCTCATATCTCGCGGTTGTTTCCTCTCCTCCCTAGTCCAAATCCTTGATATTTGAGGTCCCATGAAGCTTTTGGAGATGTTCCCGAGTTGTTTGAGCTTGAGTTGGGTGAGTTGAAGCATGCCCGAGCTCTCACCTCCACCGCCGCAGTCGCACGCGTTGTCCCGGTCCGTTTCAGCCGATGCCGACCTCACCGATTTGGCCAGCGGCGAGATCGCCGACGAGCTACCACCGCGGGCGCCAGCGCGCAGGGGCGCCAACCCGAGGTTGAAGAAGACCTGTGGAGCCCACGTGTCAGTCGCTGCGAGATCCGGGTGTGGCCAGGGATCTGGTGTGGCTGTGCGGGTTAACTCCGTAGCCCCCGGTGCAGCCCAGCTGCGATTGGTTGATTTTAAACCAGTGGGCCCGGTTGTTTTATTTAAATGTTCCCATTTGGAAAATAATTCCAGGATTTAACCAAACTTGGAAAATCCATAACTCCCAGTAGAATTTTCCAAAAATTCCCAAATAAACTTTGTTAGAAGCAGCATGAATAATACATTCCAGTGGTGCACTTGGATTTGTATGAAAGTCTATAGAAATTTATCCATAATTCAGATAACCAAAAATAGAATTCATTCCTACAGTTATGATTTCTACAAAATTTCCAAATTTTGGAAGGACACTCTCCAAAATACACTTGATCTCCAGAAAAAATTTCAAATTCATTGGACTTAAATTACTGAGTTCATCAGTGTTCCAAATCTCTATGTAGTTAGAAATTGAGAAAAATAAAAAAATCAATTTCAGAAATTTCCCCAAACTTGAAAAATCAGTTTCTCCTGTAGGAAGCTTAGAAAATTGTGAAACAAATTTTCCTAGAACCAGTAAAACCTCCTCTACATCGGGTAGCCATGATTGATCTCCAGAAATTCAAACCAAAATTCAGAAAAGTTTATGGTTTGCAATAATTTAAGAAGTAACAAACTTCCTTGATCATCTCCTGTTCTTTGCAAAAGTCTACACTATAGTCCCTACTATCTACCATAAAAGTCCCAAGGCCAATTAAGACCATTATCTTATTTTGATCATAAGATATTAGCTTATGACCTTAAGCATATTGATTATTTTCGAAGTCATTCATATATAGTATATGCATATCGTGTAGTAAATGAAGTCGAGGAGCAGCCAGAAGCTTTGGAAGTCCAGCTGCCAGAAACTGACATAAACTCATACTCGCATTCAGGCAAGCCCCGGTTTGCATTTAAGTTCCTTACAGTGTTTTTGCAGTTTTCATTCACCTTACGTATTCAGATATTTGTGCATTAAGTTTAAGGTGTTTGACATCAACTTGCATGGCCCACAAATCCCATGGAGTCTTGGTAAGTCTATAGCCCATTGAGTAGAAACTGCTATGCTTATGCTCATAGGAATTTGGTAGAAGTCGAGTAGTTGGAATCTACTCGCGAGATAGGAATTAAATCACAAGGATGAATTAGAATCAAGAAATGGTTTATGAATATGAAATTGAGACCGAGCAGCGTGTAGGATGCAACAAGACATGGTCTCACATGCGTAGCACTGCTTATGTCGATTGAGGACCGTTTCGTGTGCGGCCCTGCTGGACAAGCTTGAATTGTACCGGCAACATACTCAATAAACGGGCTCCAGAAAACTGGCGTAGCTTGATACTAGTTTGTCAAGGCATTCTATTCCGTTTTATAAGCGTGGGTTGAGGGCAGCAAGGTGTAAATCAACTGGTGGGCACGTCAGAGTACGCCCCATGCAGTGACCTCCCGCTCGTGAAGGATCGACTGGTTCAACATTCGAGTGTTTAGTGAAAGGTGGCCATATACGACTAGTACTGAAGTGTTATGTAGGTACTGCTGTAAGTACTCACTGACATTTTCAAAAGTGCGTATGTGTCGTGTTGTTCCGGGTGTGCCCTGATTGTAATCACCGTCCCTCGCGGTAATTGAGTACCACTTGTTCACTGCGCTGTGACGTAGTAAACATTGAAGAAGTCAGGAGAATACGATGTATTGAATTACAATTGCTTTGCAACCTTGTTTTGCTTATAGATAGTACAATTAAATGTTTACAGTTTCCCTGTACTTTACTTGTAATAGCATTATGTGCTTGGGCATGTCATATCATCGGCCAAGCATTTCTTGTTTGATTGTGGAGTCTATGATGTGTCGTGCTTGAAGAATGTCATGTGCTACTTAAAACATGACCATAAGTATTCACTTGTAGGCGTGTCCTTTACGCTATTCCTTACCTATGTTTAGTATTCACCCAGACATATGTCTAGTGAGATGGGTTAGTCTTGCTGAGCCTTAAGCTCACATTTGTGAATAACAAGTTTTTGCAGATTATGCGACTGATGACGGGTTCGATGATGAGGCTGCACCCTGCATGCCTCCGTAAGTTCGTTGTTGCTAGTGCAAAGTATAACGGACTAGTCTGGTCTTTGAATGGACTTGTTCAACGGACTAGTCTGGTCTTTGAATGGACTTGTTCGGTGCACAGTGTATTGAGTTTGCAGAAATTTAAACGGACTAATCTGGTGCACTATGATGTGAGGTTCTAGAAAGTTGATCGAACTAGTCTGGTCCATGAACAGACTAGTCTGGTGCACTGTGAAGTGAGACAATAGAGAGTTGAACAGACTAGTCTGGTCCATGAATGGACTAGTTTGGTTCTCATTGAATTTCAAGATTGATTTTAAGCCTCTTATCCCTACGCAAAGAGTTGAGCTCTTGGGATGTGTCTCTCACACACATCCTATATAATTAATTCTACTTTGTGCTTCATTCATGAGTTGGGCTTTTCTCTTTCTTCATCACTTCATTTTTCACTTTTTGAGTGCATCCAACTATCCTATTTGACTGACCTGCATTCATCTCAACAAGTACATTAGGATCTCATTCGTTTGTAATCAATTGTCCAAAACCCACAAGGGATTGCCTAGATGCACTTTCACCCATTGGGGCAGAATATGAAAAATGGTGAGCTGCTCCATGGTAATGGTGGAAAGGCAAGAAGTAAAGAAAAGAAAATAGATATGAGGGTGAACAAGGTTCAAAGATCAACAACAATCGTTCTCCGACAATGGCGCCAGAAATGCTTGTTGATATTTCTTACGACAACAGAATAATCCACATGCGCACGGAAATACCGCTGTAGCACTTCCCCCTAAAGAGTATTGAAAGTGCATCTAGGAATCCCTTGTGGGTTTTGGATGATTTATGACAAGCAAATGAGATCCTAACCTCTTTGTTGAGATGAGCACAGGTTTTAATGGGAAAATAAGCAAAGTGCCAAAAAGAAGGGAGAATGAGGAGCAATGTGGAAATGAGCTCAATGAACAAGTGTAGTAGATCATTGTGTGTGGAGTGTGTTAAGGAAACACACCCCAAGAGCTCAAACACAAATAAACACACACATTGCACAAATTTATACAGGACCGGACTAGTCTGATTGACACCGGACTAGTCCGATATCTCTCTGCACAAGATCGGACAAGTACGATATCACCACGGACTAGTCCGATATCTCTCTGACTAGAATCGGATTAGTCCTCCCCAATGCGGACTAGTCCCCAAAACACTTCACAAGGTGCACAAAATCGTACAAGTCCGATCACTCAACGGACTAGTCCGATATCGTTCTGATGTATAGCGGACAAGTCCGATATTGGCACGGACTAGTCCGAAAACCCTCTGACCTAAATCGGACAAGTCCTCCAAGTGCGGACTTGTCACCCAATTCACTTAGGGTTTCACCGATCCAGACAAGTCCGATGGTTATCGTACTAGTTCGAAGATTTCCAGAAGTGAAATCGGACAAGTCCGCTCCTAGCCGGACTAGTCCGCTCCTAGCCGGACTAGTCCGATATTTCTAGACACTTAGGGTTTGCTACACACAGCACACCGGACTAGTCCGGTGTCCACCACGGACTAGTACAATCTTTCTAAACCCTACCAGTCACTTTTAGAAACCCCATATAAATAGATGTGCACGACCCAACTTTAATCTCTCTCGACCCCCTGTGCTTCCACACCTCCCAAGAGCCTCAAAAACACATCTCTCCATGAAATCAAAAGCCACAAAGATCAATTCCTTGAGGATACACTTTGGAACATTGGAGAGACACGATTCATCACTCTTGAGCTCTTGGTTTGATTCCCTAACACACTCCTTTGATTTTAATTGTAATCTTTTGAGTGTGTTTTTGGTGGAGTTTTTCATTGTAATCTAGGGGAGCCCTCAACGTGTGAGAAGGCCCCTTGAATTTGGTTATTTACCCTTTGTGATAAGAGAAGAGGATTGGCCTTCGTGGCGATCCGACGAGGGTAGGGTTGGAGAAGACCCGGTCCTTATGTGGACACCTCAACGTGGACGTAGGTTGCCTCTGTGGGAACCGAACCACGAGATAAATTGCTTGTGTTCTTACTTTGTGTTCATCGTTCTTATACATCATATCAATCTAGGGTTTCAATCAATATTGCTTACTTTACGTTGAATCATTAGATATAAGATTGTATTGTGATATACCCCAGTCCATAATCATGCAACACCTCAATTACAAGTATATTTCCGCTGCATACATCTTAGAATCAAATTAATCGATCATACTTGATTAACCTAGTTGGTACACACCAGGCTAGTCCGCACTTGACCGGACTAGTCCGATATCTCGAGTTTTGATCTGGTTGTTAAGTGTTGCAGGTTCCGATAGAATTAAAAAAGGTCTATTCACCCCCTTCTAGGCCACATTCAATTGGTATGAGAGCATCGCTCGAAGAGATCATGTCGAACATGAAGGACGTACACAAGAGCAACAACAAAGAGAAGGTTGATGATGACAAGAATCAGAAAGTGGAAAAGCTCCTCGAAGCCATTCAACACATCAAGGATGATGATGAGGAGATGCTTGAACTAATGGAGCTCCTAAGAAAGAAGACTCTTTCCAAAGGGAAAGTGAAAGTCGAAGATGAAAAGAAGAAGAAGGGGAGTAGTCACACCGACTACTCCCGATATCCTTTCAACTACGATCATCTTAATTCCAGCAAGAATTATTATTTATCTAGCCCTCTAGGAAAAGACCCACACTTCGATGGAAGTGATTACTCAATGTGGAGGAAAAATATGAATATGCATCTAATTTCTCTCAATCCAAGTTTATGGCATATTGTGTGCATAGGGATAGATATCCCGGACGACGACGAAGAGCTCACCCCAAGCCAAGAGCAGGCAATTCATCGAAATGCTCAAGCCGCGGCAGTCATTAGCTCTTCGCTCAGTCGGGACAAGTTCACCAAGGTGGATGGACTAGAGATTGCAAAGGATATCTGGGACACATTGCAAACTGCACATGAAGGTGATCGTCATGGAAGCAAAGATCAAAATGATCGAGGGCGAATTGGGAACATTCGCAATCAAAGAAGATGAGTCACCTCAAGATATGTACAACCGACTTAAGATGCTCGTCAACAAGGTTCGATCGTACGGAAGCAAGAAGTGGAACGACCACGAGGTGGTGAAGCTCATCCTTAGAGCTTTCATACCTCGCAACATCATCTTATGCTCCATGATTAGAGAAAGCTCCGGATACAAGAGAATGACTTCGGATGAGCTACTTGGAAAAATCATCAATTTCGAGATGATGGAAAATCAAGCGAACCATGTCAAGGGAATTGCCGACCTCACATCGACAAAGAAGAAAGGGGTTGCTTTGAAATCCACCCTCAAGCCCTTATCTAAAGAAGCGCGACAAGCACAACTAGAAGAAGATGGTGATGATGAGAGCAGTGATTTGGATGAAGATGACATGATACTATTCATGAAGAAATTCAAGAAGATGATGAAGAAGAGACAAGGTGCTAAATCAAGTGAAGGAAAATACAAGGAAAGATCAAAGCCAAAGTTGAGGCGGGCATGCTATAAATGTGGTGAGTATAGCCACTTTATAGTTGATTGCCCATATGAAGAGAACAAGAAGAAAACCAAAGAAGCAAAGCCTCAGCCAAAGAAGTTCTTCAAGAAGAAGAAACAAGCCGAACAAGCGCACATAGGGAAAGAGTGGGACTCAAATGATGAGTCCTCATCATTAGAAGAACAAGAGATGGCTAGCATAGCCATCGAAAAGACATCCAAGAAGTCCACACTCTTCCCTACTCTCGGCGCATGGAAGGGGAATGGTACTTGCCTCATGGCAAAGGAATCTAAACATAAGGTAACAACAAAACCCTCTTCCGTGCATTCCTATTCTAGTGATAGCGACATTGCTAGTGATAATGAAGATATGCTTATTGGATTAGATAAGAAAACAGCCACTAAAATGAAATTTTTACTTGATCAACTTGTTGAGAAGGAGAGGTTAATACACCGTCAAGAAGACATGATTGTGTCCCAAAAGGAGGAATATGTCGAACTTGACAAACTTCTAGAGCTTGAAAAGGAGCAAAGCAAGTTACTTGAGTTTGAGTTAGCTTCAAGCAAGGAAGGTTGCTTGGAGTTAAACGACTCAAATGCTGCAATCAAGGAATAACTTGCTAACCTAATCAAGGTTAACAAGATCCTTGAAGTGCAAGTTGAGTCATTCAAGCAAGGTGACCCT
This sequence comes from Tuctoria greenei, assembly GCA_036927565.1. NCBI lineage: Eukaryota > Viridiplantae > Streptophyta > Magnoliopsida > Poales > Poaceae > Tuctoria > Tuctoria greenei. The sequence continues at coordinate 127,597,616 of JAYESD010000006.1, forward strand.
TCGTCCTCTTCAAGTTCACCTATTCAACCCATTAGAACTGAAGTTGCTTCCACTTGTACATGTGGTAAGGTTGACACCAGTTTGAAAGACAAGCCAACCTCTACCAAGGAAAAGCATCTTGCACAAAATGGCATATGTGACAAGGAGAAGATCAAATATGCACGTAGTGCACACTTGGTCGCAAGACCTCCAAATATCAAATATGGCATTGGTTACTCTCATGGTGAAAAGCAACATGCTACCAGCCATATGAATAACCAGGAAAGAATTGCCTTTGTAAAGGGAAGACCCTCTCAAACTGGAAATTCCAAGTTTAGAAAATTGAAAACACATGAACATCGGACTAGTCCGGTCAGGGTCCGGACAAGTCCGGTACTCCATACATGTCCGGCCTCCCAGACTAGTCATGTGTATAAACAACAAAAGTTACTATTCAGAACTTTCGATACATCTTATGTCTTAATGAGAAGTAATTATGGAAAGGTTTATGCTCATTATGTTGGGCCACGCCATGAGAACACCAAATCTCATGTGTGGGTGCCCAAATCCCTTGTGACTAACCTAAAAGGATCCAAGCAAGCTTGGGTACCTAAAACCAAGGCATAATTTGTTTTTGCAGGCCCATTCCTCCTGTGGATCTAAATGGGTGCTAGGTAGTGGCTGCACCAACCATATGACCGGAGAAAAGAGGATGTTCGTTGAATATGAAGCAAATGAGGATCCAAGCGAGGGCATCTACTTTGGAGACAAGAGTCAAGGAAAGGTGCTTGGTACCAGTAAAATTGCCATATCACCAAAACACACTCTTTCTCATGTATTACATGTTGATTCCTTACATTATAACCCGCTGTCCATATCTCAATTATGTGACAAAGGTTATAATTGCTTGTTCACTAACGAGGGTGTGACCGTTTCTAGGAGGAGTGATGGTTCCATTGCATTCAAGGGTATGTTAAAGGGAAAGCTTTATCTTGTTGACTTCAACAAGGATAAAGCCGAACTTGACACATGCTTGACTGCAAAGACCAACATGGGTTTACTGTGGCATAGACGGCTAGCGCATGTTAGTATGAGGAACCTTCAAAAACTCCTCAAGGGTGATCACATCCGAGGTTTAAAGGATGTTTTTTTTGAGAAAGACAGGCCCTGTAGCGCATGCCAAGCTGGGAAGCAAGTTGGAGCACCTCATCCCGCCAAGAACGTCATGACTACAACAAGACTGCTCGAACTACTTTACATGGACTTATTTGGTCCAATTGCCTACATAAGCATCGGCGGTAACAAATATGGTTTAGTAGTTGTTGATGATTTTTCTCGCTTCACTTGGGTTTTCTTTTTGCATGATAAGTCAGAAACACAAGGAATACTCAAGAAGTTCTTCAAGCGAGCTCAAAATGATTTCTCATTGACAATCAAGAACATTCGAAGAGACAATGGCACGGAGTTCAAGAACACACAAGTGGAGGAGTACCTAGATGAAGAAGGCATAAAGCATGAGTTTTCAGCTCTGTACTCCCCTCAACAAAATGGAGTTGCCAAAGGAAAGAACCAAACCCTCGTAGAGATGGCATGAACAATGCTCGACGAGTACAAGACCTCGGATCGATTTTGGGCGGAAGCGGTCAACACCACTTGCCACGCCATAAATCGACTTTACCTTCATGGACTACTCAAGAAGACATCCTATGAGCTACTCACCGGTAACAAGCCTAACATATCATCTTTTTGAGTTTTCGGTTCCAAATGTTATATTTTGAACAAGAAGCCAAGGACTTCAAAGTTCGCTTCGAAGTCTGATGAAGGTTTCTTGCTTGGTTATGATTCGAACACTTACGCCTATCGTGTTTTCAACAAGACCTCCGGACTTGTTGAAGTAGCACGTGATGTAGTGTTCGATGAAACTAATGGCTCCCAAAAGGAGCAAGTTGATCCATGTGTGCTAGATAAAGAAGAAGCTCCTCGTCAAGCATTGAGAAGAATGGCGTTAGGCAAAGTTTTACCACAATAGCCACCTCTACATATGCATGAGGAAAATGAACCACAAGAGGAGATCAATGATGAAGGTGGAGCTTCCATACAAGATCAACCTCAAGAAAGTGAAGATAATCAACAAGTCAATGAGGTCAACCACTTAGGGGGGGGGGGGGGGGGAAGAAGATGATCATGAAGATTCAAGACAGCAAGTACCACACCCAAGAGTACACCAATGCGACCAAAGGGATCACCCAATTGACAACATCATCGGTGACATCCAAAAGGGAGTAACTACTAGATCTCGCATAGCTAATTTTTGTGAGCATTACTCGTTTGTGTCCTTTTTGGAACCACGCAGGGTTGAGCATGCATTGAAGGATCCGGACTAGGTAGTGGCCATGCGAGAAGACCTCAACAATTTCAAGAGAAACGAGGTGTGGGAACTAGTCGAAAGACCCAAATCCAACATCGTCGGCACCATATGGGTCTTCTACAACAAACAAGACGAACACGGGGTGGTGACAAGGAACAAGGCACGACTTGTGGCCAAAGGGTATTCACAAGTCCAAGGTTTGGATTTCGATGAAACCTTTGCTCCCGTTGCTAGACTTGAATCTATTAGAATATTACTTGCATATGCTACTCACCATGATTTCAAGCTCTATCAAATGGATGTGAAAAGCGCCTTCCTCAATGGACCAATCATGGAGGAGGTGTATGTGGAGCAACCCCCCGGGTTTGAAGCTGAAGAGTTCCCCGACCACGTATTTAAATTCTGTAAGGCTCTCTACGGCCTCAAACAAGCTCCTAGAGCTTGGTATGAGTGTCTTAGAGATTTCTTATTTGAAAATGGGTTTAAGATTGGTAAAGTAGATTATACATTATTTACAAAGAACTTTGACAATGATCTCTTTGTCTGTCAAATCTATGTTGATGACATAATCTTTGGTTCAACTAACAAATATTTTTGTGAGGGGTTTAGTAAAATTATGACAAATAGGTTTGAGATGTCGATGATGGGAGAGCTAATGTACTTTTTGGAATTCCAAGTGTGGCAACAAAAGGAAGGGACATTCATAAGCCAAACAAAGTACACTCAAGACATACTCAAGAAGATTGGAATGGACAAGGCGAAGCTCATAAAGACTCCCATGGCAACGAATGGCCACTTGGATCTCAATGAAGATGGACCTAGCGTCAACCAAAAGGTATATCGCTCCATGATTGGATCTCTACTCTATTTATGTGCATCTAGGCTAGACATTATGTTGAGTGTATGTTTGTGTGCAAGATTTCAAGCCAATTCTAAGGAGTGTCACTTGACAGCCGTAAAAAGGATCTTGAGATATTTAGTTCATACACCCAACCTTGGTCTTTGGTATCCAAAAGGCTCCAAATTCAATCTCATTGGTTACTCCGATGCAAATTATGCCGAATGCAAAGTAGACAGAAAAAGTACCTCCGACACATGCCAATTCCTAGGTAGATCCCTAGTTTCTTGGTCCTACAAGAAACAAAATTCCATTTCCTTATCCACAACCGAAGCGGAGTATGTTGCAGCCGGGAGTTGTTGTCCACAACTCCTTTGGATGCGACAAACTCTAAGGGATTACAATCACAATATGAACCGTATTACACTCCTTTGTGACATGAGAGTGCCATTAAAATTGCCCATAATCCAGTTGGGCACTCTAGAACCAAACACATAGAAATTCGGCATCACTTCTTGAGAGACCACTCCATGAAAGGAGATATAGCCATTTCCCATGTCAACACCGAAAAACGATTGGCTGACATATTCACCAAGCCACTTGATGAAAAACGCTTTTGCGAGCTCCAATATGAACTAAACATCCTTGATGCTAGGAATGTGGCTTGAAAATTTGCATACCTGTATGAATTCTTCAAAATCTGTCGATTGGATTGTGAAAATCATCTCTCTCAATTTTCTTCGAAAAACTATGTCAATTACTAGATCTTGGTGAATTATGGTCATTGCTTGATTGTTGTATGCTTACTGATCTTATTCATCAAGATTATTTGATTTGATTTGCCTACCTATTTTCTAAATATGTACCTTCAAATATATATGAATGGGCTAAGAAGTTCTTCCTTGGTGACCACGGACTAGTCCGTGGTTACCCTGACTAGTCCGCCCATGCAGACTAGTCTGCAGAGCGCCGGTTAGGCCGGACTAGTCCGGTAGACCACGGACTAGTCCGATATGGCCTCTGGAAAAGTTCGGACAAGTCCGGGCATTTCCGGACTTGTCCAATTTTTTGTGTCCATAACCCTAGCCGCCGCCAAACCCTAATTCCCTCACCCTCACAACTTGCCTCAAGCTTCTCTCTCCGCGCTCGAGCTCCCAAGGCGATTCCTTCATTTCTCCATCAAAACTTCGCAAGTTTGGGTGGAATTTGATCTTCATCGCATAGGGATTGAAGTTCACGGACTTGTCCAGCCTGCAACACCCTCATCTCCAAGTTTCAAGTGATTTCTTCGATAATTTTCCCCCAAACCCTAGAAACCTTTATTTTCTTCATTGTTGATCAAATACCCTGGCTTCTATCACCTAATACTAGTGTCCTTGATGTATTACATTGTTGTTAGGCTAATTTTGCATTGAGTAAGTCTATTTGTCTCATAAGTTAGGTTTTTGAGGATGAATACCAGACTAGTCCGGCCCATGAACGGACAAGTCTGGTCACCCGAACTAGTTTATGCCTGTACACCGGACAAGTCCGATTTTTCTAAACTCAACCATAACCTTTTAATTCATCAATGCAAATTCTCTTGTCATCCATTCTATTCCTTGTCATACATTCTTATCCATAACTTGTACAATTCATTCTCAGGGCATGTGAAACTCTGACGATGAAGCTTCGGACTTCGAAGCCAAGATGGCCCAAGAAGCCCAGCTTCGGTCCTTGATGGACCAAAGCAAGAAGCAACCTTACGAGCCAGCCCCATCTCCTCCTCAGTCTCAGAAGATTGTGGCTCGACGAAAGGTGCCTGCCTCCAGGGCCTCCGCCAGTGGTGGCCCTAGCTCGGCGAGTGCCCGCCTGGCCAAGGGCAAGGGCAAGGGGATCGCAACGGGCCCGATTGGCCCCCTGAAGATGTCAGCTCCGAAGAAAGGGGCTCGGGATTCGACAGAAGAAAAGTTGAATGGGAAGGGCAGCGACTCAGTGTCTAAGTTCTGCAATGTTGATTGCTACAGCCGTCTGAAGCAAGCTGTGGATGGTAGATTTTGGAGCAATTTCCATGTAGATTTCTATAAGTCTGTGTACCTCCGCATGAAGACACCTGTAGTGTACAACTAGTGGATTGATTGGGCACATTTTGAGAAGAAGGGCTGCTCGCCATTTGTTGAAGTGGTGGAAGCAATTGAGAGGCATGGCCTAAAGGATCTCTTTGCCTTCAGGAACAATTGGAATGATGAGGTCATAGCGCAATTCTTTGCAACTTGCTATTTCTCTAGTGATGGTGAAGAGAGTGTTACATGGATGACTCACGGATCCAAGTACATTATAACCTATGAAGACGTTGCAAGCCTACTGCACCTTGAAACCTCAAGCAATGACTGCTTAATCATCCACAACATAGGTGTCATCGAGAAGGACAAGATGAAGTTCCTCTATGAGCCCAACTCCAAGTTCAACCCCCCTTTTACCAAGAACATGAAGCCATTATTTGTGGTGTTGAACAGAGTTTTGAGGAAGACAATTGCCCCCAAGGATGGAGATGCTAGGAGTGTGAAGGGATATCTCCAGACCCTGATGAGGGTCATAAGCAAGGACCGCAAGTTTGATGTGGCTGACTATATCTGGAACGATATGGTCAACATCTCTTGCACACCCAACAGGTCGTGTGGTTATGCTCCGTATCTTATGTTCATGATTTAGAAAGTCACTAGGATTGAGTTTGTCGAAGATGTGGAGCACCTACCTTTGAGGCCTCAGATGCCTCAAAAGCCAAGCATTCAGGCTGCTCCTTCTCCGGCCTCCAGTCCTGAGGCTCCGACAAGAGGAAGTGAAGATGTCAGGGCTGCCCGTGCCACTAGGGCAACTCCTCAAAAAGGATCTGCAAGTGGCATCTTCAAATACTTGGTTGCTATCTTTGCTTCCTGCAGAAAGGCCGAGGTGAAGGCCCACAAGCTTAAAAAGAGAAGAAAGGAAGACATGAAGTATGTCAAGGCAAATGTGAAGCAGATTTGCCAGAAACTGGAGATCGATCCCATTGGATCTCCGATAATCTCTGATGATTCCGACTCCGACTTCACCGAGCTCGGGCCCTTGACCCCCTCCGAGCTTGCCTACTTTGGCATTGGGGGCTCGAGTGGCTCCGCACCTCCTCCTCCTCCTCACCAGCCCAAAGATGAAGATGAAGACGATGAGAGGACCGATAGCGAGGCGTGAAGACTTTAGGTCCCTCCTCTCCTTCTTTTTGGGGTCTTGATGCCAAAGGGGGGGAGATTGAGGGGGAGTCTTAGGTCTTAGGTCTTTAGCTGTAGGATGCGAGGAGAGAGCTTCCTTTGTGTTTTTTGTCTATTTTGTGGGTTGTAAAACGTTTAACATGCTCCCATGTTACTTAATTGTCCTGTGATGCAATGCTTTGACCTACTTGTGGATTAATCTATGAAATATGTGATTTTGCTCCTAGAATGACATATATGCTTGTTGTTGGTGTGTTAATGTCAATCATGTCATTCTCTTCATGATTGTTGTTTCAATGCACTTAGTTATGCATCCCACCATAAAGAATGCACATATGGATCATGTATTCATTGCTTAATGTGTTTTGAACACATATGTGCATACTTTATGAAAAGCTCAACTTTTTGTCATATTTTGTAAAATTTCAATTGGTTGTCATCAATCACCAAAAAAGGGAGAGATTGAAAGTGCATATAGGAATCCCTTATTGGTTTTGGATGATTTATGACAAGCAAATGAGATCCTAACCTCTTTGTTGAGATGAGCACAGGTTTTAATGGGAAAATAAGCAAAGTGCCAAAAAGAAGGGAGAATGAGGAGAAATGTGGAAATGAGCTCAAGGAACAAGTGTAGTAGATCATTTTGTGTGGAGTGTGTTAAGGAAACACTCCCCAAGAGCTCAAACACAAACAAACACACACATTGCACAAATTTATACAGGACCGGACTAGTCCGATTGACACCGGACTAGTCCGATATCTCTCTGCACATGATCGGACAAGTCCGATATCACCACGGACTAGTCCGATATCTCTCTGACTAGAATCGGACTAGTCCTCCCCAGTGCAGACTAGTCCCCAAAACACTTCACAAGCTGCACAAAATCGGACAAGTCCGATCACTCAATGGACTAGTCCGATATCATTCTGATGTATATCGGACAATCCGATATTGGCACGGACTAGTCCGAAACCCCTCTGACCTAAATCGGACAAGTCCTCCAAGTGCGGACTTGTCACCCAATTCACTTAGGGTTTCACTGATCCGAACAAGTACGATGGTTATCAGACTAGTCCGAAGATTTCCAGAAGCAAAATCGGACAAGTCCGCTCCTAGCCGAACTAGTCCGATATTTCGAGACACTTAGGGTTTGCCACACACAGCACACCAGACTAGTCCGATCTTTCTAAACCCTAACGGTCACTTTTAGAAACCCCATATAAATAGATGTGCACGACCCAACTTTAATCTCTATCGACCCCCTGTTCCGCCACGCCTCCCAAGAGCCTCAAAAACACATCTCTCCATGAAATCAAAAGCCACAAAGATCAATCCCTTGAGGATACACTTGGAACATTGGAGAGACATGATTCATCACTCTTGAGCTCTTGGTTTGATTCTCTAACATACTCCTGTGATTTTAATTGTAATCTTTTGAGTGTGTTCTTGGTGGAGTTTTTCATTGTAATCTAGGGTAGCCCTCAACATGTGAGAAGCCCCCTAGAATTTGGTTATTTACCCTTTGTGATAAGAGAAGAGGATTGGCCTTCATGGCGATCCGACGAGGGTAGGGTTGGACAAGACCCGGTCCTTTTGTGGACTCATCAACGTGGACATAGGTTGCCTCTGTAGGAACCAAACCACGGGATAAATTTCTTGCATTCTTACTTTGTGTTCATCATTCTTATACATCATATCAATATAGGGTTTCAATCAATATTGCTTACTTTACGTTGAATCATTAGATATAAGATTGAAATGTGATATACCCTAGTCCATAATCATGCAACACCTCAATTACAAGTATATTTCTGATGCATACATCTTAGAATCAAATTAATCGATCATACTTGATTAACCTAGTCGGTACACACCAAACTAGTCCGTACTTGACCGGACTAGGCCGATATCTCGAGTTTTGATTTGGTTGTCAGGTGTTGCAGGTTCCGACAAAATTCAAAAAGGCCTATTCACCCCCCTGTAGGCCACATTCAAGTATTCCCAAGGGTATCAATTCCTAGAAACGGGTGTTAGGTATTCTAGCTTGTTCTCCAAAGGACACACAAGTTGTTTGGTTGGCAAGGATTTGAGAGGAATTCAATGGTTAAAAATCTAGGCCACAGTAGTCTACGACCGCTGCTTGCTTCGGGCATGGGTTTGCTCTTGCCAACACAAAGACGATTCCAACCACGAGCCTATGACATGGTCGAACATGGAGGATTACTAAGGATAGATAGGAATGTTACCACCTAATGTCTACCTCTTCAATTAGTGGGTCTACGAGCTATCCATTTGTGAACTCTAACCTAAGCACCATGCTTAAGTTCTAATTCACAACTCTAGTTGTTTCGAGTGCAAAGCTACGACTAGAGCCTCTAATAAATTAAAGCAGTAAACCCACAAGCAATTACAAAAGTAAACTACTGTCAAATAGAAAACAAACTTGTATTGAATTCGCAAAATTTTGTTACTCGATTCCAGCAGAACTTCCGTAGAGGTACATGTGTAGAAGAGGGACTTGACAAGCCCAAGCCTCCTCCTCCTAGCTCCTCCTAACTCTCCTTCTACTTGGCTGGCCACTTGGGCAGCTCTAAACCTTATGAGTGGAGTACTATTCTCAAACTAGTGGTGTGTGGAGAAGTGAGGGAGTGAGGGGGCATTTGTACACGAGTTCAGTCTGTTTGGCACCACAATTAGTGTGCGAATCAGTCGTTATCTCCATTAGGAAGCCACAAGAAGCCAACAAGTGGAGGCTGACTGAGTTTGGCGCCAGGGCTAGGTCGGCCGACTAGGGGGATCAGCTGATCTAGTCCTGGCCCTACTCAGTTGTGCTTTCTCGGGATAGCTTCTAAGTGGGCCCTGACCCCCTTCCCAGGTGAAGCACCATTGGATCTCCTCTAATACGACTAGGAATGAGTCATGGATCCATGTGGTGCCATGTGCCGTCGTCTGATTCGTAGAATGGAAACTTTTTGGATTATCTCTACATGCTTGATTATTATGGGGCTTAATTCACCTGCATACAAATAGACACTAACACTTGTGGAATTTGTTAGTTTTAACTCCAACGACTATGTTGTGTTCTCTGTCTTACAATTTTTACGCAGTGAATTGATAGTCATATTTAGCATGTAAGGACTGACAACACTCGACCGACTAGATCCTAACGCCAAACACGGTCAATCGACAACTGGCACCCTCCTGTTGCTCTCTAATGGCGGTAACAACTGATTCTCGCACTAATTGTTGCACCAAACCGACTTACTTCGTGTATAAATAGCCGCCCTCACTCCCTCACTGCACACACCACAAGTTTGAGAATAGTACTCCACTCAGAAGGTTTAGAGCTGTCCAAGTGGACAACAAAGTAGAAGGTGAGTGAGGAGGAGCTAGGAGGAGCAGACTTGGGCTCATCAACTCCCTCTTCCACGCTTATACCTCTGTGGAAGTTCTACCAGAATCAAGTAAGAAAATTTCTTGAATTTAGTACAAGTTTTATTTCTATTCCGTAGTAGTTTTCTTTGGTAGCTGCTTGTGGGTTCACTGCTTTAACTTATTAGAGGCTCTAGTCATAGCTTTGCATTCGAAACGTTTGGATATGTGAATTAGAACATAAGTGTGGTTCTTAGATTAGAAATCATCAGTGGATACCTCCTAGACCCATGGATTGAAGAGGTAGACAGTAGGTTGTGACAGCCCTATTTGTCCTTAGTAATCTTCCACATTTGGCTATGCCATAGGATCATGGCAAGAATCGTCTTGGTTTTGCCAAGGGTAAACCTGTGCCCGAAGCAAGCAGCTGCCATAGACTACTGTGGCTTAGAATTCAAACCATTGAATTCCCATCAAATCCATACCTACCAAACAAACTGTGTGTCCTTGGGAGAACAAGGTAGAAGATCTCATACATGTTCCTTGGATTCGATACCCTTGGGAATACTCTTTGAGGGGAAGTGCTAAAGCGGTATGTCCGGGTGCATGCATATTATCCTATTTTCGTAGGAAATACCAACAAGCATTTCTAGCACCGTTGTCGAGGAACAGTTGTTATTGATCTTCGAACCTTGTTAACCCCCGTATTTATTTTCCTTTCTTTACTTCTTACCTTTCCAACATTACCTTGGAGGAGCTCACCATTCTTTTATATTCTGTCCCAAGGGTGAGTTCAGCAAGCCACCGCCGTCGGCGGAACCTATTTGCTCAACCAGCTATGAACTCTGCCCTGCCTTTATTGCCATGATTCAGGAACAATCCTTCTTAAGAACGAAATATGAAAACCCATACCACCATCTTCGAGAGTTTGAACAATTGTATTCTTACCTTCTAATTAAAGGCATGACACAAGAAACTATTAAATAGAAGTTGTTTCCTTTTTCTCTCAAAGAAAAAGCAAAACAAGTGTACACCCATAATGTTGGGAAAACAAACGGTGATTAGAAAGAATTATGAAACAAGTTTTGTCTTTATTTATTTCCAATATCCCGAATTCTTTCCTTAAGGATGGAAGTACTAGGCTTCCAACAAATGGAGAAGTAATCAATAGGTGCAGCTTGGGATAGGTTTTCGCTTTTGTGAAATTCCAACACAGATTTGTTAATCCCTAATCTGTTGATATTGCAACATTTCTTCACGAGACTTAACAAAGAGTCTGCCCTATACCTCGGCATTATAGTTGGAGTGTCTTTCCTCCATAAGATATCAGAAGAAGGAAAGGAAATTCTAGATCAAATTCTAGAAAATTCCTCCTTCATTACAGGTCTTAATGAACCTTCGCCAAACGAAGCCACGTTGACCATCGAGGACACTCCTATAGCTAAGGAAGAGCCAGAATCATGTCCATCACCTGCCTTGCCTGTAGAATCCTCTTGTGAACCTAAACCATCGTAGGATGAAGAAATTCAACCTTCAGAATTCCCTTTCTACTCCGAGGAAGAGATTTTTGAAGATTATGGAAACACCTTGAAGTACAATTATCGTAGGAAGCCATTGTTGCCTTCAACTCCACCTAACTCACCTGATGGAGTACTCCTCCAAGAGACGGTCAAGGAGTTGACCTTAATTTTGAATTCGAAATGGAAGGCAGAGGTTGAGAGCCACCCGAAACCCTTGGGATGACCTCACCCTTGGCCACCATTCTATGTCATATAAGAGGAGCAACAATATGAGTCCTATATAATCCCTATGTTGGAGCAAATATCTTCTCCGATGCTTGTCCTCACGCCATTTTGGACAACGTGCTAGTGGCACCAACATAAAAATCCTTCCAAGATGTATTTGGAAATATTCTTGAAGAATACGAGATTTTGCAAGAGATGCCATTAAGACACAAAAATGTTGAGCTTCTCCTTGATTTCCATGTGTTTGAATTCCAAAACTTTGACATTATGAATGGGGTACCCATTGAGAAATTCCCCAAGGAAACCTCAACAAGATGGGCCAGTTTAGGAGATTAGGACTCTTAAATACTTGGAACCTCCTGAAGAAGAAGGAGAAAAGGATTTCATCCAAGAAGAGGATCAACTTTAGGAGACATCTGAATTGCCAAAGGAAGAGCCCACACCCAAACCTTCTATTAAGCTCAAAATCTTGCCTCCAGGCCTATGCTATGCTTTTCTAAATGGAGATTTGGAAGACCCTGTCATCATAAGTGACAAGCTTTCAGATGAGGAAACACTCAAACTCATAGCCATGTTAGAAAAGCATAGGACTATTTTTGGCTACTCACTCCAAGACCTCAATGGCATCAGCCCTGCTCTTTGCACCCGTCGCATTCCCATTGACCCCAAGAGTACCCCCTCACGGGAGCCTCAAAGGCGGTTGACTAATGCGATGTGATAGGTTGTGAGAAAGGAGGTTTTGAAACTCCTTCATGCCAGTATTATATTTCCTGTGCCTCACGGTGAGTGGGTCAGTCCAGTCCAAGTTGTGCCAAAGCAGGGAGGAAGGACGATCATTCAAAATGAGAAGAATGAATTAATTTTTCAAAACCAACACAAAATGGAGGATGTGCATAGACTACCAAAAACTCAATGAGGCAACTAGGAAGGATCATTTTCCACTGCCCTTCATCAGTGAAATGTTGGAATGGTTGGCAAAACATTCTTTATTCTATTTCCTTGATGGATATTCGGAGTATCATCAAATTTCCATCCATCCTGATGATCAAAGTAAGACCACATTCGCATATCCAAATGGGACATACGCCTACCAGTGAATGTCTTTTGGACTGTGTAGTGCACCCGCCTCTTTTGAAGGTTGCATGATGCCTATCTTTTCCGTCATGATTGAGGAAATCATGGATGTTTTCATGGACAATTTCTTCGTCTATGGAAAAACTTTCGATCATTGTCTGGAAAATTTAGACAAGGTCTTACAAAGATGCAGAGAAAAGGACTTGGTTCTTAATTGGGAGAAGTGCTACCTTATGGTTCGTGAAGGCATCGTTCTGGGACACCTAGTGTCCCAAAGGGGGATAGAGGTGGACAAATAAAAAATTGAAGTTATTGAACAACATCAACCTCCTGTCAATATTAGGAGAGTCCGCAGCTTTTAAGTCATGCGGGGTTCTATCGACGATTTATTAAGGATTTCTTCGAAATTGCTAGACCCCTCATAAACATATTAGCTAAGGATGCTCCCTTTGATTTCGATTAGGAGTGCCTTAAATCCTTTGATACACTCAAAAAGGAACTTGTCTTGGCTCTAATCATCCAACCTCCCGATTGGACGCTTCCATTCAAAATCATATGTGATGCCAGTGATTTTACTATTGGTGCGGTCTCAGGCCAAACCAAAGATAAGTAACATCACGCCATTGCCAAGGCTAGCAAGACTCTAACAGGAGCACGACTCAATTATGCCACTACGGGAAAAGAGCTACTGGCAGTAGTCTTTGCTATGGATGAGTTTAGGTCCTATTTGGTTGGAGCCAAGGTCATAGTCTACACGACCATGCAGCCTTGAAATTTTTGCTCACAAAAAAGGATGCTAAACCGAGGCTCATCCGATGGATTCTCCTACCCCAAGAGTGTTATTTAGAGATTAAGGATAAAAAGGGAGTGCAAAATTCCATTGTGGATCATCTCTCACATATGGAAATCACACAACACATGGATGTACCCATTAATGACTTCCTACGTGATGACATGTTGCTCAAGGTGACCCACTCTCATCCTTGGTACGCGGATATTGTGAACTTCATTATCACGAGATACATGTCGCCAGGGGGAAACAAAAAGGAACTAATTTATGAGAGTCGTACACACCTGTGGTACGACCCATATCTCTATCGAGTATGTGCTGATGGCCTACTTAGAAGGTGTGTCTCCACAATCGAAGGCACGAAAATCATTGAAAATGCCATGTGGCCCCTACGGAGTCCATTAGGGTGGTTACATACTTAGGCAAAGATCTGGCAAAGCGGATTCTATTGGCCTTCAATGTATGAAGATACCAAGGAATTCATTCGCCGATGTTGGGAATGCCAGAAGCATGGAGGAATCACTGCTCGTAATGCCATGCCCCTCACATATAATCTCCAAGTCGAGTTATTCGATGTGTGGGGTATTTACTTCATGGGACTTTGGAAAAGTCCCATGATCATGAGTATATTGTAGTTGCCATCGATTACGTGTAAAAATGGGTAGAAGCATTACCATGCAAAAATGCTGACTCCAGGCGAGCTTGAAAATGTTCCATGAGATCATTTTCCCACGTTTGGCACTCCTCGAATGGTCACAGGTTATGGAGGGTCTCATTTCATTGATAAGAACTTCAGGAGCTTTCTGAGGGAGCTTGGAGTTTAGCATAACATTGCTACTCCCTACCACCCACAAACAAGTGGTCAGGCAGAAACATCCAATAAACTGATTAAGAACATTCTACAGAAGACCGTCTTGGAAATGGGAACGGGCTGGAAGCATAAACTACGCAATGCATTGTGGGATACGAAACTGCCTACAAGACACCTATTGGCATCTCCTTTGCAACTTGTCTATGCAAAGACTTTCCATCTTCTTGTAGAATTAGAACATAGAGCTCATTGGGCCATAAAATGGTGAAACATGGACCTTAACAAGGCTGGGAAGCACCCTTTGAGGCAAATATCTGAACTTGAGGAATGGAGGGATAATGCATATCATATTGCCAAGATCTATAAGGAAAGAACTAAGATATGGCACGACAAACAAATTACGCCGAAAGTGTTTAAGCCAGGAGATAAAGTCCTTCATTTCAACTACAGGGTAAGACTCTTTTGTCATGGGAAATTACAAAGTAGGTAGGAAGGAACATTTACCATAATAGAAACCTCATCCCATGAAGCCCTCACACTCCAAGATGATGAGGGGCATCTATTTAAGGCAAATGGGTACCGTCTCAAAATATTCTTAGATTCCCACGAGGATTTGGAAAAGGTAGTCGACATGATAAATTTAATCGATTTTCACGCCATTCTTCCAAATTCCACATAGTTCCTCGAAGTCCACTAAGTGGGCCAACTACAAAGGTGATCCATATGGCACTCTTAATCCTAATCAATCCCTCGGTGCTACCAAATCCTTCTAATTTCCACCTTGCCCAAGTCCCATATTCTAATAATTTTTGGGTGCTAGTTTATTTTGTTTTCCAGATTCAATATTCATGCAAGCACCCTCATTTTGAGTTCAATAAAATAGGACATACGGGCTCTGCTAACACTGGTAAAGTTCCCTTTTTATCATTGTATATGTGTCCAATAAACATTCGAGAAAACAAGTGTTGGGGAGGAGTCCCTTCGTAATTTCGCGATGTATAGATTACATGTTTCCACCAAGAACACGTCGCAAACAAACATACGGGACGACATGACAAAGCTGGGCACCTGAGGAGCAAGCCAGGGCTCAGTCGAGCCCCTAGTTCGACCAACCTGTTGATGGCCCCTTTCGGGCTCATTTCGCTACACAGTGTCAGTTTGGATCTCGTATCACCTGCTCTATTTTATTTACAGCAAATTGAGTTGAAAATTTTTATGCATTCATGAAAAATCATTTAAAAATAAACTCAATTAAAATAAACAATGCAAATTGCTTAAATATGAGATTTGTATACCTTGTATTTTGATTTCACAACCATGTTTCTGGACCCATATTATTAATTTAGGACAACATGTCATCTAAGTTTTTGATTGGTGTGATATGGTGAGTAAAATAAACACACGAACAAAACCATCCCTGCTTGAAATTGATTTTGAATTTTGCACTATTTTGAAGTTTTAAGGTTTTGCCTTCCTTTCTCATTGGAATTTAAATACCCACCAAGGCCATATGATACAATTATTGAAAAACCACATGCATATGCCACTTTTCATTTTCATTGAACTTTGTCGAACTCTTGACCCTATTGAGTGACTTGCATGAAATCTTTGATTAGGGACTTCTTGTGCACTCCACCATATTCCATGATTTTCTTCCATCCACCATCATAAGATACTCCATGAGTTTTTTTTTTTGCAAAATACCCTCTCATAAAAAAATGCATAATAAGGAGTAGAAGCCATAGCTATAAGATCTCTCAGAAAGAATTCAAAGAAAAAGAGAACAAAAAGAAAGGAAAGAGCCAATAAGTACCCATGCTTCATCCTTGCACAAAAAGAGAGTGATCAAATGGGAGTCATCACCACCATTCATCATCCATCCATCATCCACCACCCACAATAAGTACACAAGAATTTCCATAGTCATTGTTTTTATTGCATAGTCTTCTCATATGGATCTCATTTTTGACTTAGAAATATATGAATTCCAAGTGTGCTACTCTTTATCCCTACCAAGCCCCACAAAAAGCCATATTTAGTTGTATGGACAAAAGTGGCAAAATAATGCCAAGGTGAGGATTCAAACACTTTGAGTGACTTGAGAGAATCCAATTGAGTGGAAAAATGCATTATCCTTTTGACATTCAAAATACAGCAATTTTCAAAGTTATTTCAGCAGGAAGAAGTCCGAGTGAGATGCACTCAACCGTTCCATCTCTCAAATGCCCAAAATGATGTGGTAGCCACACCAAAAAATATTTCATTAAAAAAGGTATGGATTGAAATACTTTGTATACTCCTTTCATATTCAAAGTAAAATTCTATCTTAGCACTTATTTCTTCTTGCATTCACTGAGGATAAGCAAAAGACTAAGTGTGGAGGAGTTTGTTGACGGTCCTTAAATGATAAATTTAACAGTCAATTCATCGCATAAAAATTATAAAATTGAGAACACAACATAGTGGTAGGAATTAACATTAACAAATTCCCAAGTGTTAGTGTCTATTTGTATGCAGGTGAATTAAGCCCCAAGATAACCAAGAATGCAGGAAGCAATCATAAAAGTTACCATTCGACCAATCAAGTGATGACATGCGGCATAGAATGGATCCATGGACCCATTCCCAGGCGTATCCTAGGGGATCCAACGTCGATTCATGTTGGAAGGAGATCTGGGCCCACCTCTCAGCCTCCCCGAGGAAGCACAACCGGGGGGCAGCACCAGGTCGATCGACCCACTAGCTCGGCCGATTGGGTTCTTGCGCCAAACGCCGTCAACCGACGCGTGGCACCCTCCTGTGGGTCCCGAATGGCGGTAACGACTGATTCGCGTGCTAATTGTGGTGCCAAATCGACTGAATTCGTGTATAAATAGCCCCCCTCACTCCCTCAGTTCACACACCACAAGTTTGAGGATAGTACTCCACTCATAAGGTTTAGAGCTGGCCAAGTGGCCAGCCAAGTAGAAGGAGAGTGAGGAGGAGCTAGGAGGAGGAAAATTGGGCTTGTCAAATCCCTGTTCCATTCTTGTTCCTCTACAGAAGTTTTGCCAGAATCTAGTAAGAAACTTTCGTGAATTCAATACTAGTTTGATTTCTATTTCATAGTAGTTTGCTTTCATAGCTACTTGTGGGTTCACTGTATTAATTTATTAGACGTTCTAGTCGTAGCTTTGCATTCGAAACAGTTACAATTGTGAATTAGAACTTAAGTATGGTCCTTAGGTTAGAATTCATCGGTGGTTATCTCGTAGACCCACGGATTAAGGTGGTAGACAGCAAGTGGTGATAGCCCTATTTGTCCTTAGTAATCCTCCACGTTCAATTATGCCATAGGCTCGTGGTAGGAATCATCTTGGTTTTGCCAAGGGTAAACCCGTGCCCGAAGCAAGGAGCAGTCGTAGACTACTGTCGCTTAGAATTCAAACCATTGAATTTGTGAGACCAATGTGCTGAATACATTGCCAATTATCTCAAAAATGAGACTTTACATGCAAAGTTTTGAATATATCCGAGAAACCGACTTTGCACTGTCCTAACTTGTCGCACACATGAGCTGCACGTGTTTTTCACTATGGACTGTCCAAAATCTTCTTTGTATTATGCATAGAAGTTGTTTTAGGCTGTTCAAACTTTCTATGTGCTATAATATTCGTAGCAATGTTATGCTTTTCATTTGCAATGTTTCATACTTAAATTAAACTTATGGGAAAGTTTGCTTAGTACTTTTGGACTATTTTTTGTTATGTTTTGGCATATCATGGTGGATATTATTTTGCTATGTTTATAAACATGCTTATGTGAAGTGCCCAAATAAGGTGTTGTGGTTTTTGAACTAATGTGAGTCAAGTCACAGACTTGTGCTTAGAAGAATTGGTTGTTTGTTCATGTGCAGGTGTTGCTTGAGGTCAAGATATGGCTGGTGACGGGATCATTGAACTAGTCTTAGGGAGAAGATGAGGTTCGACAACCATGTTTGGGAGGAATTGTGGTTGAGTTGATCGAGAGGTCATGCAGCATGTTTAGCTCAAGAACAATGCATATGAAGGTATCGTGAATGTCATTGGAAAGTGTTTGCATGTGTGAAAGGGTTGCATGGACGTGGCAACATTGTTCCAAGGTGTGGTGAAGAGATATGTATGTGAAGATATGGTCAGAAAGGTCCAACAGGCTGGATTATGCCTCAGGGTGCGGCTGAGGTGGTTATGGTTCGTTTATGGAAGGTTTTGAGTTTGTTTTGGTTAGATTTCATGGGGAGCACGAAGTTGAAATGTCTGGGACATTCCTAAGGTGTTTGGAAGTCTTAAGATTTCTTCTGTCTGCGTATGGAAGAGTCTTGAGCAGTTATGGAAAGTTTCGGTTGAAATAGAGTATGAGTAGGATTCCTAGATAGGATTGGGTTGGCCTAAGGGCTTGTTGTATAAGCAAGAGAGGCCAGAGCTCGCTAGTATACGCCTTTGGGGTTGTTCTTCTTGTGTTTTGATCAATAAAATTATGTTGTCTTCAATACTTGATGCTCTATCATATGTGAAAATTGCAGGGTCATTGGATTTGTGGCTTTTGATTTACACGAGTTTCTTTGCAGCGTTGCAGATCTGATTTCAACTCGGGTAGGACAGATTGACCTTTGCTCAATCTTTTGATCACATCTTGAGTTTTTAGATGAATTTTTGTGATTCTGTAAGACCTATATGTGCTGAATACATGGGCTTGTAGTGAATACACTTGGCCTTGATGATAAAAGTTATGAATATCACCAAAACACCTTTTTATCAAGGTCCGACTCTAGCTTTGAGCTACAGCAAGGTTCGACGGTAGGTCCGGCTTGTTTTGGGTAGCTCCGGTTACGTTCAATGCTAGGTCTGACTAGCTTTGGTCAGCTCCGGTGAAGTTTTGTCTTTAGCTCCGGCATGTCTTTGATAGCTCCGACATGTTTTTGATAGCTCCGACATGTTTTATGCTAAGCTCCGAAGTTGATTTGTCTAGCTCCGGCTTTTGGGTTTACTAGTTCCGACTAGTTCTGGTTAGCTCCGGCGCTAGGTCCTGCTAGTTTTGTAAGCTCCGGCGGGAGCTTGGTTATACTAGTTTTGGTAAGCTCCGGCGCTTGGTTATACTAGTTTTGGTAAGCTCCGGCGCTAGGTTCTACTAGTTTTGGTAAGCTCCAGCGCTAGGTTCTATTAGCTTTTGTTAGCTCCGGCTCAAGGTTCGGGTTGCTCTGGCAAGGTCTGGAACTTGACCGCAGTGCTTCTGCTTTTCATTTGCAATGCTTCGTACTTGCTTTACATTGTTGGAAAGTTTGCTTAGTATTCTTTTACTAAGTTTTTGGTGTGTTTTGGATGATATAGCTGATATCGTTTTGCTATGCTTTGCAACATGCTTTTGTGAAGCTCTCATGTAAGGTGTTGTGTTCGGAACTAACTTGAGTCAAGTCGAGGACTTGGGCTCGTATGGATTGGTTGTTTATTCATATGCAGGTGTTGCTTGAGTTCAAGACATGGCTGGTGACGGGATCCATTGGACTAGTCTTAGGGAGGAGAGGAGGTTCCAACAACCAAGTTCGGGAGGAATTGTGGTTGAGCTGATCAGGAGGTTGCGCAACATGTTTGGATCAAGAACAATGCATATGAAGGTATCGTGGACGTCACTGGAAGATGTTTGCACGTGTGCAAGGAGTGCATGGACGTGGCTACATGGTTCCGAGGCATGATGAAGAGATATGGACGTAAAGAGTTGGTCAGAAAGGTCCAACCGACTAGGTTATGGCCTCGGGCTGCGGCTGAGTCGGGTTTGACTCAAATATGGAAAGATTTGAGTTGGTTATGATAGGATTTCGTTTGGATCACGAATTTGAGTTGTTTAGAAATGTGGGATACGTACCTAAGGTGTTTGGAAGTCTTAAGATTGCTTCTATCTGCGTATAGAAGAGTCTTCAACAGGTATGGAAAGTTACGATTCATGATCTGAATAGGATTGGAGTCCTAGTTGATATTGGGTTGGCCTAAGGGCTGGTTATATAAGCAAGGAGCCCAGAGCTCGTGGTGTACGACTTTGGGGCTGTTCCTCTTGTGTTCTATTGAATAAAATTCGTAGTTTGAAGGAACTTTTGTGACTTGTTCGTCCGACTTGTTCCAGACAAGTTTTACTCGTCGAGTTTCTGGACAGCACTACCTTTCGTTGGTGGTTTTATCATAACTCGAGTTTTACAGATCCAATTGACGTGATTCTTTTTGGGTTGTCTTCACGACTTGATTATATATCATATGTCAAAATTTCACGATCATTGGATTTGTGGTTTCTGAACTACAAGAGTTTCTTTGCAGCATTCAACTGTTTTTTATTCTCGGGTAGGGAAGATTGGCCTTTGTTTGATCTTTCGATCATAACTTGAGTTTTTCTCGACGGATTTGAGTGATTACTTTTGTGTTGTATTCGTGACTTGATTCTCTCTGATATCTATCACTTTTGTCATGGTGAAACACGTTTATATTAGTCTCACACACGATTTCTTCAACAGATCGTTTTTCTGCCGAAAGGGTTTGGGGTTTAATTGTTTCCGCTGCATAAGATTTTTAAATCTACCATTCACCCCCCCTCTGGTAGCTTTTCACGTGCTCTTCGATTCTACAATTGGTATCAGATCCACGGTGCTCTAATCTTTGTGATTTGCGTGTATTTTTGACTAATCATCATGGAGAAGTACTCCGCCCAATCTTGTGTGTTTGCTGGTATTGATTTTCAGGTTTGGAAGGCACGCATGGAGGCTTTCATCCAGGCACAAGGCTTTGCAATATGGGAGAAGGTATACAAGATTTACGAAGTGCCATCAAACGATCAAATTACAGCTACAAATCTGAGAGATGTTGACAACAACAACAAGGCTCGGAACTTGATCATACAAGGATTAACTCAAAGTGACTTCGACCGTGTTGCACACCTCCTATCTGCATACGATGTGTGGAAAGCACTTTGTGACTACCACGAAGGATCCAACATGATCAGAGAGGTAAGGCAAGACAAGTTGAAAAAGGAATACATGTGCTTCGAGATGCAACCCGATGAGTCTATGGATGACCTTTTTGCCCGCTTTAATAAAATTCTCAGCAACTTGCGTAGTGTCAATGTTAATTTTTCAGATGCTGAAAATGCTAGGCAATTGCTAAGTGCATTAGATATGTCAATTTGGGAGATGAAAGTCACATCTATTTGTGAATCTACTGTCATGAGTTCTCTTACATTAGATGTACTCTATTCTAAACTAAAAACTCATGAAATTGACATCCTAGCACGTAAGAACCCAAATAAGTCTATTGCATTTGTTTCACAACGTGATATGTCTAGCTCCGGCCAATCATCATCTTGCAATACTCTTGCTTTGTTGTCCTCACTAACCCTGGAGCAGATCGAAGAATTCCCAGAAGAGGAGTTGGCACTCATCTCTACTAGATTCTCAAAAGCATTGCAAAATGTGAGAACTAGAAGGAGAGGAAGCTCCGGACCTCAACGCTGTTTTGAATGTGGTAAAACAGGACACTTTCATACAGAATGCCCTAACCTTTCAGGTCCGACCACCCGGGAAGAAAAACAAAGCAAGGTCCAGAACTCCTCTTGAAATTCCAACAAGAAGAAGAAAGGTACCATAGGACGCAAGATGATCAACAGTTTCATCACCGCACTTCAAGAGTTCAGTTCAAGTGACATGGACATTGGAAGTGATGAAGATGAAGATGACTTGGCAAACTTGTGCTTTATGGCGGGCAAGTCAAGATCAAGTATGGAGGAGGCAGAACACAACAGCGACAATGAAGAGGTATGTCCTACTTGCGAAGAAATGTGTGATGCTATTTCTCGTGCCACTATTATTGTTAAGAAAAAGGACAAAAAGCTTAGGGATAGTGCGGCTAAAGTTGAATCACTAGAATCTGAAATCAACCGTTTAAAAACTTTGATTCCTAGTGATGATGCATGTTCTTCATGTGATTTAATATATGAACAATTGTCCTCATTAAGAAGTGCGCACACATCCACACTTGATAAACTTGAGTTAGAAATTGAAAAGAACAAAGAGCTTGCTGCACTTAATGATAAAAACTTGAAAGATGCTAGCTGTTCTATAATTGATTTGCATTGTTCTACTTGTGACGATCTTGATAAGAAACTACAAGATGCTATGAATGAAATTTCTATATTGAACAATGCTTTACGTTCTCATGAAGTTAAATTTTGTTCCAATTGCAAATTAAAAGGAAAAACTTCATGTGAAAATTGCCTTGATCTGTCCAATAAACTTGATGACATGCATAGGACATTAGATCGGTTTTGTAATGGGAATAAGAACCTAAACTTACTGCTAAGGCACATCCACCTAAATTTGTAAAGTCATTAGGAAGTCGTTTGATTCAAACAGTTCCTAAACAAAAGGAGTGGTTTTCAAATCTGCAGGAGTGTTGTCTCATTCGGTTTCAAATAAAAATATTGCTTGCTCATCTAGACATGAACACAAAGTTAAATTTCATTGTACCTTCTGTGGTAGAGATGGTCATGTCATAGATTTTTGTTATAGACTAGCTAAACAACAGAAAAGGGAAAGAATGGTTGCTAGATCTCATAACTTTCATGCAATATTTGCTGCACACATTGAACCGAATGTACAACCTGCTGTTTTGAGTCAAAAACATTCAAAGTTTACCTCCAGATCTTCTGTCTTTGCCTCCGGAGCTACTGATTTTTGTGCTACACAAGTAACACCTTATAGGTCAGTAGTCAAGAATAAAAAATCTCAAACTTTGACTCATAAACCTTCTGTTTTGTCTCAGCTTTCGCGTGTTTTTCCTACTGCACATCCCGTGACTCAGTACTGGATTCCTAAATGCCTTTTGACTAACCCCAGTATTGAGTCATCGACGTATTGTGCTTTTATGTAGGATACACGTTTGAGGAAGGAGAACATTTGGATTGTGGAATCGGTTTGCTCACGCCACATGACCGGTAACAAAGATTGGTTCTCCTCCCTCTCTTTTGTGTCACGTGTAGAAAATGTTACTTTTGCCGATAATTCTTCAACTCCTATAATTGCTAAGGGTTCGGTTAGAGTAAATGATCACTACACTTTGAAGGATGTGGCACTTGTCAAATTTGAAATACAACTTGCTTTCTGTTTCACAATTGCTAGATGAAAATCTGGAAATTATTTTCAATAAAAACTGTTGCAAAGTTGTAAGTTCGAATAGTGAGCTTATTTTTAACATGTCTCGGTTTGGATGAGTTTTTAAAGCTGATTTTGATATGTCTTCCTCTAAGCATAGGTGTCTAGTTGCTAATGATTCAAAGGACTTATATTTTTGGCATCGTAGACTTGGTCACATAGGCTTTGATCACCTAACGCGTGTTAGTGCTCTTGATCGCATACATGGGCTGTCTAAGCTTAAAGGGGACAAAGAAATTGTGTGCTCTTCTTGTAGACATGCTAAGATGGTTGCAGGTTCACATACCCCTCTCACAATGATCATGACAACTGAACCATGTCAACTTTTGCATCTTGACACCGTAGGACCTTCACGTGTTCAATCCTTCGGAGTTAAATGGTATGTTCTTGTTATCGTTGATGATTATTCTAGATACTCTTGGGTTTACTTTATGGCGTCTAAGAATGAAGTTTTTAGTCACTTTAGAACTTTATTTCTTAGATTATCAATTGATCACCCAGGATCATTAAAAGCAATTAGAAGTGATAATGGAACTGAATTTAAAAATCAATCTTTTGATCACTTTTGTGCTGAAAATAGAATAGATCATCAATTCTCTACACCATATGTACCTCAACAAAACGGTGTTGTAGAAAGAAAGAACAGAACCTTAGTTGAGATGGCTAGGACTATGCTTGATGAATATCAAACCCCTAAGAAATTTTGGGCTGATGCATTAGCAACCGCTTGTTATGTCTCAAATCGTGTTTTCTTGCGTGCTAAGCTAGGTAAAACACCATATGAGCTCTGGTTTGGACATAGGCCTAGTGTTACACACTTTCGAGTCTTTGGTTGCAAATGCTTTGTTAAGAAACATGGTAACCTTGATAAATTTGAATCTAGATCCATTGATGGCATGTTTCTTGGTTATCCATCTCATACTAGAGGCTACCGTGTGCTTTTATTTGACACTAACAAAATTTTGGAGACTTGTGAAGTGTCTTTTGATGAAGCTAGCCCAGGTACTAGCTCCGGTGTTGCAGGACCAGATCCGTATCCTCAAGGGGAGGGTATTTTCGAAGATGAAGAAGAGCCGGTGATACTGCCTGGTAGTTCCGAAGTTGACACGTGTCCAGCTCCGGACATTGAACAAGCTCCGGCTATCACCTATGCTGGTCCTGATCGTCCACAAGTCACAAGCTCATCAATCTACGATGAACCTAATGAAGAAGAAGCTTGTGAGACATCTGTTCCCCTACAGTTTTACAAAGATCATCCCCCACAACAGATGATTGGAAGCTTGCACGAACGAGTCACACGGTCCAGGTTTTGCGATCCAAACTCTCATGCTCATTCTGCTTTTGTTGCTTCTTTTGAACCCAAAGATATATCACACGCACTCACTACTGAATCTTGGATTATTGCCATGCAAGAAGAGTTAGATAATTTTGAAAGAAGTAATGTTTGGAAACTTGTACCTCCACCTCAAGGTCACACTTTAATTGGAACTAAATGGGTATTTAAAAATAAACAAAGTGAGGATGGGGTTGTGGTTAGGAATAAGGCTAGGTTGGTTGCTCAAGGTTTCACTCAAGTTGAAGGTCTAGATTTTGATGAAACGTTTGCTCCTCTCGCTAGATTAGAAGCCATAAGAATTTTGTTATCTTTTGCAGCATCTAAAGGTTTTAAGCTATATCAAATGGATGTTAAAAGTGCTTTTCTTAATGGCTACATAGATGAGGAGGTTTATGTCAAACAACAACCGGGTTTTGAAAATCCAGATTTTCCAAATCATGTTTACAAACTGTCCAAAGCCTTATACGGTCTCAAACAAGCCCCTAGAGCATGGTATGATAGGTTAAAAACATTCTTACTTGAAAAGGGGTTTACCATGGGCAAGGTTGATAAAACTCTTTTTGTGCTTAAGCATGGCAATGACTCATTATTCGTTCAAGTGTATGTGGATGATATTATCTTTGGTTGTGCTTCTCATGATCTTGTGTCCAAGTTTTCAGCAATGATGAGTTCCGAATTTGAAATGAGTATGATGGGTGAACTCACTTACTTTTTGGGGCTGCAAATCAAGCAAACCAAGGAGGGTACCTTTGTGCATCAAACAAAGTATACCAAAGACCTCCTAAGGCGCTTCAACATGAAAAAAAGCAAGCCTCTTTGGACACCAATGGGAACAGCAACAACACTTGAACTTGATGAAGATGGTGAACCCGTGAATCAAAAAGAATATAGAAGCATGATCGGATCACTTTTGTACCTCACGACATCAAGACCGGACATACAATTCAGCGTATGTCTTTGTGCATGGTTTCAAGCCTTCCCACGTGTTTCACATCGTCAAGCCATCAAAAGGATTCTCAGGTACTTACATGGAACACAAGAATTTGGAATTTTTCTTCCTTCTTCCACAACTGTTACTTTGAAAGCTTTTTCGGATGCTGATTTTAGGGGTTGTAGGATTGATAGGAAAAGTACTTCCGGTGCTTGTCATTTTCTTGGTAATTCTCTTGTTGCTTGGTCCTCTAGAAAACAAAATTCAGTTTCACAATCCACAGCCGAATCTGAATATGTAGCTGCTGCTAGTGCTTGCTCACAAATTCTTTGGATTGTTCAAACACTTAAGGACTATGGGGTTGATCTAGATAGTGTTCCACTGTTTTGTGATAACACTAGTGCCATTTGCATTGCTAAAACCCCGTGCAACATTATAGAACTAAGCACATTGACATTAGGTATCACTTTCTCTGAGATAAAGTTGAAAAAAGAAACATTGTGCTTCACCATGTAGATACCGAACAACAATTGGCTGACATTTTTACAAAACCTTTGGATTTCACTCATTTTTGTTACATTCATAGTGAAATAGGGGTTATGCATCCTCATGGCTTAAATTGAGGGGGAGTTTTTGAAACGTGGGAAGTCTATGTGTGAATCTGAAATTAAAATAATATGAGCATAGTATTTCATACAAATATGACTCTGTGATTCCTTTTACATGCTGAATGTTCTTACTACATTACTCGTGTTATACATTTTGTAGTTTTTGCCATGTCTAGTAATTGAAATAATTACATACACTAAAACTGGTCATGGTCAAACTTTCTTGCTGTTTTGAACGTGTTACATGTTCACAAGTGCTTTTAATCATAAAGAATTAATCAAGTAATCAACTCACATGTTGAGTTTTTATGAACAAATATAAATTGAGAAAAGATCAAGAGAATATGCATGCATCGCACTTCTTCTTTTGAGATGGCTTGTCATTGCACTTAGATATGAACTTGGAAGAAGTTGTGTATGGCAATAACCATGTTCTTAAGCTTCTGATTGTCAAATGACATAGGCTTGGCTTGGTTGGTTAGAATAAGGCAGATGCGCATATAATCTCTTGCAAATATCATATGATCTAAATTTATGCTTTGAAAAATATTAAAATGCAGCAACTAGTGTCATGATTTCAGGTTTTGAAATAGTTAAGTTTGTGAGATCATGACTTACTTAAATTGAAAATTACATATGATCTCTAGCATGGCTTAGACTACTTTATGTATTTCATTGATGTGATAATGTAAGGTACTTGATAGTATGACTTGGATGAGCTTTGTTTATATGTATATGTTGTAATATGCTCATAACAACTAAAGAGGGAGAGATAATTGGTTTATATGCTCATGACTTGCTGAATACATTGTCAAAGGGGGAGAGACAAGCATGATGAGAAAGAGAATATGTGCATAAGGAGAGATAATAAAAGGGGGAGAGATAATATGGGATAATTTATCTTCTCATTGTACTTTTGATTTACAAAGGGGGAGAAATTGCCTTCAAAACTTTTATGTGAATAAGCCAATGTTCGGATTTTAAATGGTGTTGCCAATGCATTCATCAAGGGGGAGATTGTAAGACCTATATGTGTTGAATACATTGGCTTGTAGTGAATACACTTGGCTTTGATGATAAAAGTTATGAATATCACCAAAACACCTTTTTATCAAGGTCCGACTCTAGCTTTGAGCTACAGCAAGATCCGACGGTAGGTCCGGCTTGTTTTGGGTAGCTCCAGTTACGTTCAATGCTAGGTCCGACTAGCTTTGGTCAGCTCCGGTGAAGTTTTGTCTTTAGCTCCGGCATGTCTTTGATAGCTCCGACATGTTTTTGATAGCTCCGACATGTTTTATGCTAAGCTCCGAAGTTGATTTGTCTAGCTCCGGCTTTTGGGTTTACTAGTTCCGACTAGTTCTGGTTAGCTCTGGCGCTAGGTCCTGCTAGTTTTGTAAGCTCCGGCGGGAGCTTGGTTATACTAGTTTTGGTAAGCTCCGGCGCTTGGTTATACTAGTTTTGGTAAGCTCCGGAGCTAGGTTCTACTAGTTTTGGTAAGCTCCGGCGCTAGGTTCTATTAGCTTTTGTTAGCTCCGGCTCAAGGTTCGGGTTGCTCTGACAAGGTCCGGAACTTGACTGCAGTGCTTCTGCTTTTCATTTGCAATGCTTCGTACTTGCTTTACATTGTTGGAAAGTTTGCTTAGTATTCTTTTACTAAGTTTTTGGTGCGTTTTGGATGATATAGCTGATATCGTTTTGCTATGCTTTGCAACATGCTTATGTGAAGATCTCACGTAAGGTGTTGTGTTCGGAACTAACTTGAGTCAAGTCGAGGACTTGGGATCGTATGGATTGGTTGTTTATTCATGTGCAGGTGTTGCTTGAGTTCAAGACATGGCTGGTGATGGGATCCATTGGACTAGTCTCAGGGAGGAGATGAGGTTCCAACAACCAAGTTCGGGAGGAATTGTGGTTGAGCTGATCAGGAGGTTGCGCAACATGTTTGGATCAAGAACAATGCATATGAAGGTATCGTGGACGTCATTGGAAGATGTTTGCACGTGTTCAAGGAGTGGATGGACGTGGCTACATGGTTCCGAGGCGTGATGAAGAGATATGGACGTAAAGAGTTGGTCGGAAAGGTCCAACCGACTAGGTTATGGACGCAGGCTGCGGCTGAGTCGGGTTTGACTCAAATATGGAATGATTTGAGTTGGTTATGATAGGATTTCGTGTGGATCACGAATTTTAGTTGTTTAGGAATGTGGGATACGTTCCTAAGGTGTTTGGAAGTCTTAAGATTGCTTCTATCTGCGTATAGAAGAATCTTCAGCAGTTATGGAAAGTTACGATTCATGATCTGAATAGGATTAGAGTCCTAGTTGATATTGGGTTGTACTAAGGACTGGTTATATAAGCAAGGAGCCCAGAGCTTGTGGTGTACGACTTTGGGGCTGTTCCTCTTGTGTTATATTGAATAAAATTCGTAGTTTGAAGGAACGTTTGTGCCTTGTTCGTCCGACATGTTCCAGACAAGTTTTACTCGTCGAGTTTCTGGACAGCACTACCTTTTGTAGGTGGTTTTATCATAACTCGCGTTTTACAGATCCAATTGACGTGATTCTTTATGGGTTGTCTTCACAACTTGATTATCTATCATATGTCAAAATTTCACGATCATTGGATTTGTGGTTTCTGATCTACACGAGTTTCTTTGCAGCATTCCAGAACTGTTTTTTTTTCTAGGGTAGGGCAGATTGACCTTTGTTTGATCTTTCGATCGTAACTTGAGTTTTTCTCGACGGATTTGAGTGATTCCTTTTGTGTTGTATTCGTGACTTGATTCTCTCTGATATCTATCACTTTTGTCACGGTGAAACACGTTTAGATTAGTCTCACACACGATTTCTTCAACAGATCATTTTTCTGCCGAAAGGGTTTGGGGTTTAATTGTTTCCGCTGCATAAGATTTTTAAATCTACCATTCACCGCCCCTCTGGTTGCTTTTCACGTGCTCTTCGATCCTACAGATTCTTGTCGTGTTGTTGCCATGACTTGATTCTCTATAATCTCTACTACTTTTGTCACGGTTGAACACATTTAGATCAGTTGCACACAAGGTTTCTTTATCAAATTGTTTTTCTGCCGGTTTTTGTTGCCTCCGCTGAAAAAAACTATCAATCTACCATTCACCCCCCTCTGATAGTGTTTCATGTGCTCTTCGATCCTAAAAAATTCCTCTCAAATCCTTACCTATCAAAAAGATTTTGTGTCCTCGAGAGAACAAGCTAGAAGATCTCACACATGTTCCTTAGATTCGATACCCTTGGGAATACTCTTTAAAGGGAGGTGCTACAGTAGTATTTCCATACGCTTGTGGATTATTTTGTTTTTGTAAGAAATTTGAACAGCCAGCTTTATAACTATGCTAGTATAGACCTTATGTGGGCATAGTTACTAATCCTCACTCATAGACTTCTAAGTTTTCAAAAATAAACTCTTTTCAAGCGTGCTATTTCTAATGCGGCTCCAATACTAGTCTGTGAGGATCGGGGATCCCGACATCATGGAATCAAAGAGGATGGTGTCGTGCGATGCGGAACCCAACATCACACATTAAAAGATACTATAAAAATACAAACTTTTATCGATATAAATAGCAAAAGTTTTACAGAACTTAATATACAGCGGAAGTTTAACTCATAGCTCACGCTCTCAGCCTAAGCTATGAAAAATTGAAGCCTTTCAGCCCGGGGATGCTTCACACTAGCAGCATGCAGGACGATCATGTCGGCGTTCAAGGCTCCCACTCGGCTGTGTATCCCGACGTGGGCAACACCTCATCCTCGGGCCCTTCCTCATACGTTTCACCTGCAGCAACATAATATAGCAACCGTGAGCACAAAGGTTGAGCAAAACTTAACCAACTCGCCTAATCTTGAAACTCTACATGCAGTGGAAACTTATAACATGGGCAGTAGATATTGCATAAACGACTCACCTACAAGTGGATCCTTGCTTTCCAGTTATTAGAACCAATTTAATGGTTCAAGAATGTAACTTTAGTGAGCAGATACTATAGCAGACAGTGCTGCAAAACAACAATATTTCAATACATCATATTCTTTTAGCTTTTTCAGTATTTACTATGACATGACACAGTGAACAAGTAGTGCTCAAATAACCACGAGGGACGATGATTGCAATCAGTAGACACTCAAACAACACGACACATATGCCCTTTCGGAAGTGCAAAGGATCGCAATTCAATACTTGTCGTATGTGGCAGTCTTTCACAGAACACCCAAATGTTGAGCATATCCTTCCATAACGAGCAAGATGTCTCTGCACACAGCAAACCTTACATTAATGCCCACCAGCAGATTTACACCTTGCTATCCTCAACCCACTTCTATAAAACGATAGTGTATGCCTCGACATCGAAGTTAACAAGTTACATCGGTTTACTGGAGCCCATATATCCAGTATGTCGCCGGTACATTTCAAACTTGTCCAGCAGGATCCCACACTGATCGGTTCTTAATGGACATAGGCAGGGCTGTGCCCATGAGACCATGTCTTGTTGCATCCTACCCCGCTGCCCAGTCCCATATTCAGATTCATAAACAATTCTCAACAATAACCAATCCCGTGTGATATGAACCCTATCTCGCTAGTAGATTCAACTACTCGACTTCTACCATATTTCCTACAACATTAGCATGGCAATTTCGATACGTTGAGCTATAAATCTACCAATAAACTCCAAGAGATTATGGGTCATGCAATTGGAGTATGTAATACCTTAGCCCTAACGCACATATCAAACTATATCCCGGTGTGTGATATAAACTTCAAAACTCTGCAAAAGAGCTCTAAATGCAAACTCGGGCTTGCCTGGCTGCATGGCAAACTTAAAGTTAGGGTCAGGTGGGATGCTATCATGGCCTTTGGGACCACCTTGAGCTCTACTAATCCGTTTGCAAAAAGATATGAACATGAGTTAATATTGAACTATGCACATAAAGCTTCTAAACAATGTTCCAGATAGTAGATGGGATCAAATGGCTCCATGATTTTTATAGTTGACAACAAGTATTAAGGGAGAAATACTGGCCATTAATTGGGTCTAATCAAGGCAGATTGTTGTCTCTAAAATTCTAGCAAGTTTTAATCTTCTCAGAATTTTAATACTAAATATGTAACTTTAAAATGGGAAAAAGTAGGTTTACTGGTTAGTGTTTTTCTTAAAGAGTATAACACAATTGGTTTCACAATTTTCTATGTTGTCTACCGGGAGATATTGATTTTACAAGTTGCTATGAAATTCTGAAAATGTTTCTGTTGATTTGGTGATTTTTCATGGAGATATAGGATTGGAACATTGTTTTACCCTGTAAAGCAAGTCAAATGACTTTCTAATTTCAACTGGAGTTCAAGGATATTTCAATGAAGGTTCTGACCAAAATTGGGAATTTTCCAATTAGCAGAACTTTCGGAATTGAATTCTCAAGATTTGTTTATTAAGGAATAATTGACGAAAATAATGGGACTTACATAACAAATAAATTGCACCACTACAAATTATAGGTCATGGTTCTTCTAACAGAATTTATTTGGGAATTTTTGGCCAAATCTAATAGGAGATATGAATTTTGGAAGTTTAAGAAATCTGGAATTTCTTTTCAGTAGAAAAGTTTGTATAATCCGAGATGGGCTCACTGGTTTAAAATGGGCCAACGGAATTGAGGCCACAATGGGCCACTGAGTTAGCCGTGTGACTACAAAATATCCCGCGAGAACGCGGCACAACAGATCCCACGGGTGAGAACAGAGGCTGACATGCGGGCCCCGCGGGAGTCGTCTTCCTCCTCGATCGGACTGCACTCCTCGCCAGAGCCACGACAGTGCACCACCGGACAGCCGTTCCCAGGCTTCGCCAGTATCAAGAATCGCCGCCAAGGCCTAAAATAAGTTGAGCAAGCCATTGGTGGGGTTGGCAAGGCGCGCGGAGGCTCAGAACGAAGCTCACCATGCTGACGGCAATGGCTAGGGTTACAACAAGGTCATTTTTCTTCAAACTAATAAGCTCAAAAGGCTTGGCAACAGCTCCAAAGCTTCCTGGAATCTTGGGAAGGATGAAAATGGATTGCAACAGGAGTGAAAAGGGCTGCAACATTAAGTTCACCGATGACGTAGCCGGTTTTGGCCTGCCGGTGAGGAAACTCGATGAACAAAGCCTCTGGTCAATGGTTTTCAGTGTTTGTTCTTCAAGAAGGTGTGCATAGCCATATAGAAACTATTCTATAACTACATTAGATGATGACTCAACGTGGAAACCAAAATTGAAGGTAAAACCTAGCTTTGGTTCTAATAACACATCGCCGGAGCACCGAGAAATACTGGGGCTAGAATCCATGTCAAGCTGAAAAATTTTATGAGCATAACCAGGAGAGGTAGGCGAGCCTTTTTGCTAAAGTAAGGGGTATAAGAACGTGGCTGTATTGCTGTGGCGATGGTGAGGAAGAGGGCAGTGCTTGGCGCAGCACCTGTGACTTCGGCGGAGCTTCAAAATACCATGGCATGAAGTGAGTAAACCAAGAAGGAAACCGAGGATAAGATGGAGATGAGTGTTGTGCAATGTTTTTGCAGTTGGCAGAGGTTGAAATGTCAGAACTCAAGTTCGTCAATGGAACAGGGAAAAGGGTGACTCTTTGTTCTTGCTGTGAGCAGGGAGCCGAGCCAAGAACTTGCTGTGTTGTGAGGATTAGATGATAGAGCACTCAGTTGGATGAGAGTGTATTCATGTCGAGGTGCCACCAAGCTTCCTGCTGGCCTGCTTGATGGGTTGGCGCCACGGCAGAGGCAAAAAATCGATGCAGGACAAGAAATAGGCGGTTCAGCTCAACTGTGCCACTGACCAGTGGGTTCCACAGCTATTCACCCTCATCTACTCTCTGGTAATTTCATTCTCCACCCAATTCTTGTCCGAAAATCCTAGATTCTTACATGGAGCTCAATTCAAACATGTAGTATTTAAATCTGAAATACAATTCCACATTTGACAATGTTGCAATCGAATTCAAATGTGAATTTGAATTTGTCGATACCTTGAAGACCGGGTACCCCGCATACAATGAAGAGAAGATATTGGGTCCCT
This sequence comes from Tuctoria greenei, assembly GCA_036927565.1. NCBI lineage: Eukaryota > Viridiplantae > Streptophyta > Magnoliopsida > Poales > Poaceae > Tuctoria > Tuctoria greenei. Next base: position 127,630,991 of record JAYESD010000006.1, read on the forward strand.
CCTCAAAGGAGGGGAGGTACCCCGAAGCCACCACGTGTCCAGTACCTTGGAGCCGCCTGTCTGCTGAGGAGGTCTCTGGTGCTGCCATGTGTACACCAGCTCTGGAGCCCGCCTCCCAGCTATGGAGGGCTCCGGTGCTGCCACGTGTACAACAGCTCTAGAGCTCGCCTCCCTGCTGAGAAGGGCTCCGATGCTGCCATATGTCTGACAGCTCTGGAGCCCGCCTCCCTGATGTGGAGGTCTCAAGTTCTGCCACATGTCTGATAGCTTCGGAACTTGCCTCCCTGCTAAAGAGGGTCCCGGTGTAGACATGTGTCCTGCAGCTCTAGACCCTACCTCCCTACTGAGGAAGGCTTCGGTGCTACCACGTATCCAACGGATCCAGACTATTCCTCTCCACCAAGGAGGGCTCCGGTGCTATCACATGTACAAGACTGAAACAAAGCATCATGAGAATTCAAGACCATGAAAATGCTCCTTCAAGACGTCATTAGTGTGTCGTTAAGACCGCATTAGCGTCACACGACCGGTGAGCTTTTAAGACATATTAACATGCTCTGAAAGACATGTTAATACACGTTCAAGCCAGAATTAAGTACCTCAGATTGTGCCTAGGGTACTTAATTACCTAGGGCACCTGTCAGTGAAATTGCATCTAGGCATCCCTTGTGGGTTTTGGTTGATTTATGACAAACAAATGAGATCCTAACCACATTATTGACATGAGCGCATGTTTTACTGAAATAAAGAACAGTGTGCCAAAAGGAAAGGAGAATGAGGATCAATTCGGAAAAGAGCCCAAGAGCTGAATAGAATACATCATTGTGAAGGGAGTTTGTTGCTGTATCACATCCCAAGAGCTCAAGCACAAAAATTCTCACACACTTCACATTTCACAGGAAAAATGGACTAGTCCGATATACACCGGACTAGTCCGATATCCTCTCTGGACAAGTTCGGACAAGTCAAGCCAAAGCGGACTTGTCCGCACTGGACTAGTCCGATAATGTCCGGACTAGTCCGATAATGCCTCTGACTAAAATCGGACAAGTCCTCCAAGTGTGGACTTGTCCTATATTCACTAAGGGCATCACCACACTGGACTGTATGATATTGCCACGGACAAGTCCAAAAACCTTTCTAACTAAAATCGAACAAGTCCGCTCCTAGCCGGACAAGTCCGATATTTCTAGACACTTAGGGTTTCCTGTACGCTGCACACCGAACTAGTCCGGACTCCACCACGGACTATTCCGAACCCTCAAAACCCTAACGATAACTTTTGAAAACCCTAAAATAAATAGATGTGCACGGCCAAACTATCAACTGTCTCGAAACCCTGCGCCGTCACACCCTCCAAGAGCCTAGAAAACACATCTCTCCACGCAATCCAATGCAAGAAAGATCAATATCTTGAGAATTCACTTTGGATCAAAGGAGAGACATGATTCTACACTTTTGAGCTCTTGGGTTTGATCTCTAACACACTCCTATGGTTTCATTATTGATCTTACGAGTGTGTTCATGGTGGTGTTTGAATTGTAATCTTGGGGAGCCCTCAAGTTGTGAGAAGGCCCCTTGAACTTGGTGATTTGCCCCCTTTGTGATAGTGGAAGAAGAATTGGCCTTTGTGGTGACTCGACGAGGTTAGGGTAATCACACCGACTACTCCCGATATCCTTTTAATTATGATCGTTTAGATTCTAACAATAATCACTATGTATCTATTCTCCTTGGAAAAGCCCCACACTTTGATGGCAATGACTACTCAATGTGGAGGCAAAACATGAAAATGCACTTGATCTCACTCAATCCCAGCTTGTGGCACATTGTGGATACAGGAATAGATACCCCCGACGATGATGAGGTGCTCACGCCTAGCCAAGAGCAAGCAATTCATCGAAATGCCCAAGCTGCAGCAGTCATCAACTCATCACTAAGTCGAGACGAGTTCACCAAGGTGGATGGACTCGAGATTGCAAAGTAAATATGGGACACGTTGCAAACTGCCCATGAAGGCGATCATCATGTGCGAGAGGCGAAGATCGAAATAATCAAAGGCGAATTGGGAAGATTCACCATTGAAGAAGATGAGTTGCCGCAAGACATGTACAACCAATTAAAGACGCTCATCAACAAGGTTCTAGCATACGGAAGCAAGAAGTGGAACGATCACGAGGTGGTAAAGCTCATCCTTAGAGCCTTTATGCCTCGCAACGTCACATTGTGCTCGATGATTAGAGAAAGCCCTGGGTACAAGAAAATGACCTCAGATGAGCTGCTTGGGAAAATCATCAATTTCAAGATGATGGAAAAGCAGGCAAAGCATGTCAAGGAGATTGCCGACCTCACCTCGGTAAAGAAGAAAGGGGTCACTTTGAAGTCCACTTGCAATCCCTTATCTAAAGAAGCTCGAGAAGCTCAACAAGAAGAGGACAGCGATGACGAGAGCAGCGACATCAACGAAGAGGAGATGATCCTCTTTATGAAGAGATTCAAGAAAATGATGAAGAAAAGACAAGGGGGAAAATCAAGTGAAGGAAAATACAAAGAGAAGCCAAGACCAAAGATGAGGCGGACGTGCTATAACTGTGGTAAATATAACCACTTTATAGTTGATTGCCCGTATGAAGAAAATAAGAAGAAGACCAAGGAAACAAAGCCTCATCCCAAGAAATTCTTCAAGAAAAAGAAGCAAGCTGGACAAGCGCATCTAGGAAAGAAATGGGACTCAAATGACGAGTCCTCATCCGAAGAGGAAGAAGAGATGGCTAGCATAGCCATCGAGAAGACATCCAAGAAGTCCACCCTCTTCCCAGCTCTAGGCGCATGGAAGGGCAACAACACTTGCCTCATGGCAAAGGAAGGTAAACGAAAGGTAACAACCAAATCCTCTTCCTTGCATTCCTATTCTAGTGATAGTGAAGTTATTAGTGATAATGAAGACATGCTCGTTGGCTTAAACAAGAAAACAGCTGCGAAAATGAAATTTCTACTTGAACAGCTTGTTGATAAGGAGAAGTTGATCAACCGTCAAGAAGATATGATTATCCCCCAAAAGGAGGAATATCTTGAACTTGAAAAACTTCTCGAACTTGAAAAGGAGTGAGGCAAGTCACTGGAACTTGAGTTAGCCTCAAGCAAGGAAGCTTGCGTGAAGTTAAGCGACTCAAACATCACCGTCAAGGACGAACTTGCTAACCTATCCAAGGTTAACAAAATCCTTGAGGTACAAGTTGAGTCACTCAAACAAAGTGACCCCTCATACTCTTCAAGCTCACCTTCTCAACCACTTAGAACGGAAGCTACTATTACTTGTTCATGTGCAAAAATTGACACTACCTTGAAGGAAAAGTCAACCTCTACCAAGGACAAGAATTATTCCCAAAGTGGCATATTTGACAAGGAGAAGATCGAATATGCACGTAGTGCATACTTGGTCAAATGACCTAATGTAAAATATGGAATTGGTTCTTATGGTGAAAAGCAATATGCTAGAAGCCATAAGAATAACAAGGAAAGCATTGTCTTTGTGTGGGAAATTCCTTTCAAGCTAGAAAGACCAATAATGCTAATAAGTCCAAGGTAGTCAACACATACAATAACCAGATTAGTCCGCTCCTTACTCGGACAAGTTCGGTATTCTGGACAAGTTCGGGTTCCCATACTAGATCAGTTTATAAACAACAACAAATATTATTCAGGACTTTTGATGCATCCTATGTTCTAATGATAAGTACTTTTGGTAAAGTTTATGCTCATTATGTTGGGCCACGCCATGGGAACACCAAATCTCATGTGTGGGTAGCCAAATCTCTTGTAACTAACCTCCAAGGACCCAAGCAAGCTTGGGTACCTAAAACCAAGGCATGATTTGTTTTTGTAGGCATATTCCTCTGGTGGATCACAATGGGTGCTAGACAGTGGTTGCACCAACCTTATGATCGGGGAAAGAAGGATGTTCGTTGAGTATGAAGAAAATGAGGATCTAAGCGAGGGCATCTATTTTGGAGACAATAGTCAAGGAAAGGTGCTCGGTACCAGTAAAATTGCTATATCGTCTCAACATACTCTTTCTTATGTGTTACATGTCCATTCCCTAGATTATAACCTATTGTCCATATCTCAATTATGTGACAAAGGTTATAATTGCTTGTTTACTAATGAGGGTGTGACCGTCTCTAGAAGGGGTGATGGTTCCATTGCATTCAAGGGTATGTTAGAGGAAAAGCATTACCTTGTTGACTTCAACACAGATAAAGCCGAACTTGACACATGCTTGATTGCAAAGACGGCTAGCGCATGTTGGTATGAGGAATCTTCAAAAAATCCTCAAGGGCAATCACATTCGAGGTTTGAAGGATGTTGTTTTTGAGAAAGACAGGCCTTGTAGCGCGTGCCAAGCCAGGAAGCAAGTTGGAGCACCTCATCTCGCGTAGAACGTCATGACTACAACAAGACCGCTCGAGCTGCTTCACATGGACTTATTCGGTCCAATTGCTTACATAAGCATCGGCGTTAACAAATATGGCTTAGTAATTGTTGATGGTTTTTCGCGCTTCACTTGGGTTTTCTTTTTGCATGATAAGACAGAAACTCAAGGAACCCTCAAGAAGTTTCTCAAGCGTGCCCAAAATGAGTTCTCATTGAAGGTCAAGAACATACAAAGTGACAACGGCACGGAATTCAAGAACACTCAAGTTGAGGAGTACCTAGACGAAGAAGGCATAAAGCATGAATTTTCAACACCTTACTCTCCTCAACAAGACGGAGTTGCCGAAAGGAAGAACCGAACCATCATAGAGATGGCGAGAACAATGCTCGATGAATACAAGACCTCGGGTCAATTATGGGCGGAAGCGGTTAACACCGCTTGCCACACCATAAACCGACTCTACCTTCATCGACTACTCAAGAAGACATCCTATGAGCTACTCACTGGTAACAAGCCAAATATTTCTTGTTTCCGAGTCTTTGGTTCTAAGTGCTATATTTTAAACAAGAAGCCTAGGACTTCAAAGTTTGCTTCGAAGTCCGATGAAGGTTTCTTGCTTAGCTATGATTCGAACACTTATGCTATCGTGTCTTCAACAAAGTCTCCGGACTTGTTGAAGTAGCACGTGACATAGTTTTCGATGAAACTAACGGCTCTCAAGGAGAGAAAGATGATCCATGTGTGCTAGATAGAGAAGAAGCTCCATGTCAAGCATTAAGAAGAACGATGTTGGGCGATGTTCGACCACAAGAGCCACCTCTACATGTGCATAAGGAAGATGAATGACAACTGGAGGCCAATGATCAAGGGGGAGCTTCCATACAAGATCAACCTCAAGAAGACAAAAATGATCAACAAGTCAATGAGGGCAACCATCTAGGGGGAGAAGAAGAAGATCATGAAGATACAAGACCGCAAGTGCCACACCCAAGAGTACACCAATGCGTCGAAAGAGATCACCCAATCGATAACATAATCGGTGACATCCTAATGGGAGTAACAACTAGATCTTGCATAGCTAACTTTTGTGAGCATTACTCTTTTGTGTCCTTTTTGGAACCACGCAGGATTGATGATGCATTGAAAGATCCGGACTGGGTGATATCGATGCAAGAATAATTGAACAACTTCGAATGGAATGAGGTGTGGGAACTCGTCGAAAGACCTAACGCGAACGTCGTCGGCACCAAATGGGTCTTCCGCAACAAACAAGACGAACACGGGGTGGTGACAAGGAACAAGGCATGACTTGTGGCGAAAGGGTATTCACAAGTCGAAGGTTTGGATTTCGATGAAACTTTTGCTCCCGTAGCTAGACTTGAACCAATTAGAATATTGCTTGCATATGCTACTCACCATGATTTCAAGCCCTGCCAAATGCATGTGAAAAGCGCCTTCCTCAACGGACCAATCAAGGAGGAGGTGTACGTGGAGCAACCTCCCGGATTTGAAGACAAAGTGTTCACCGACCACATCTTTAAACTGTGTAAGGCTCTCTACGGCCTCAAACAAGCTCCTAGAGCTTGGTATGAGTGTCTTAGAGATTTCTTAATTGAAAATGGTTTCAAGATTGGAAAATAAGATTATACACTATTTACAAAACACTTTGACAATGATCTCTTTATCTGTCAAATCTCTGTTGATGACATTATCTTTGGTTCAACTAACAAATCCTTCCGTGAAGAATTTAGTAAAATTATGACAGATAGGTTTGAGATGTCTATGATGGGAGAGCTGAAGTACTTCCCGGGATTCCAAGTGAGACAACAAAAGGAAGGGGCATTCATAAGCCAAACCAAGTCAACTCAATACATACTCAAAAAGTCTGGGATGGACAAGTCGAAGCCTATCAAGACTCCCATGGCAACTAATGGACACTTGGATCTCAATGAAGACGGACCAAGCGTGGATCAAAAGGTATATTGCTCGATGATTGGATCCTTACTCTACTTATGTGCATCTAGGCCTGATATTATGTTGAGTGTATGTTTGTGTGCGAGATTTCAAGCCAACCCTAAGGAGTGTCATTTGATAGCCGTTAAAAGGATCTTCAGATATGTGGTTCATACACCCAACCTAGGACTTTGGTAACCCAAAGGTTCCAAGTTCAATCTCATTTGATACTCCGATGCAGATTATGCTGAATGCAAAGTAGATAGAAAAAGTACCTCCGGCACCTGTCAATTTCTAGGTAGATCCCTAGTTTCTTGGTCCTCCAAGAAGCAAAATTCTATTGCCTTATCCACGGACGAAGCGAAGTATGTTGCAGCCGGGAGTTGTTGAGCACAGCTCCGTTGGATGCGACAGACTCTAAGGGATTACGGTTACAATATGAGTCGTATTCCACTCCTTTGTGATAATGAGAGTGCCATCAAAATTTCTCATAATCCAGTTGAACACTCTAGAACCAAACACATAGACATCCAGCATCACTTTTTGAGAGACCGTTCAATGAAAGGAGACATAGCCATTTCCCATGTCAACACCGAAAAGCAACTAGCCGATATATTTAGCAAGCCACTAGATGAAAAACGTTTTTGCGAGCTCCGAAATGAACTCAATATCCTTGATGCTCGGAATGTGGCTTGAAAACTTGCATACCTGTATGAACTCTTCAAAATATATTGTTTGAGTTGTGAACATCATCTTTCTCAATTTTCTCCAAAAACTATGTCAACTACTTGATCTTGGTGGATTATGGTCATTGCTTGATTGTTGTATGCTTACTGATCATATTCATCAAGATTATTTGATTTTCTTTGCCTCCCTATTTACATAATAAGTACCTTCAAATATATACAAATGGGCTAAGCATTTCTTTTCGGGTGACCACGGACTAGTCCGTGGTTGCCCGGACTAGTCCGCAGAGTGTCTGGTAGTCCGGACTAGTCCGGCAGACCACGGACTAGTCCGATTTAGGCTCTAGAAAAGTTCGGACTAGTCTGATTTTTCGACTCCATAACCCTAGCCGACGCCAAACCCTAATCCTCTCCATCCTCACACTTGCCTCAAGCTCTCTCTCTCCCCGCTCGAGCTCCCAAAGGCAATTTCCTTTGTCCTCCATCAAATCTCTTCGTGTTTTGGTGAAAAACAACCTCCATTGCTTAGGGATTGAAGACCACGGACTTGTCCGCACCTTCAACCCCTCCATCTCCAAGAATCGAGCAATTTTGGTAAATTTTCCTCCCCAACCATAGAAATTGTGGTTTCCTTCAATGTTGATCAAATAGCTTAGTTCCTTTCACAAAATACATGCTTCCTTGATGTATTACGTTGATGTTGAGCCATTATTGCATTGAGCGACACAATTGGTCGTCTAGTTAGGGTTTAGGGTGATGAACACAGGACTAGTCCGGTCCATGTACGGACAAGTCCGGTCATGCGGACTAGTCCGTACCTGTATGCCGGACTAGTCTGATTGTTTCTGAACTCAACCCTAATCACTCATCCCTCAATGCACTTCCTTGCCATCAATTCTCATCCATACCTTTTGTAATCCATTCTCAGGACAATGTCGATCACCAACGACGAGATCTCTGACTTTGAGACCGAGATAGACCAAGAAGCCTTGCTTCGGTCCTCGATGAGCCAAGGAAAGAAGCGCCAAGAGCGTCCATCCGAGCCGGCACCCTCTCCACCTCAGGCTCGACGAAAGGTGCTCGCCAATAAGCCTGCCTCCAAGGCTTCAGCAGGTGGTGGCCCTAGCTTGGCAACTGCTCGCCAAGCTAAGGGCAAGGGCAAAGGGATTGCCATGGGCCCAATTGGCCCCCTCAATATGATAGCTCCAAGGCAAGGGACCCGGGATCCCTCTGAGGAGAGGTTCAATGGCAAGTGAAGCGACATCGCTTCCAAGTTCAGAAATGTGGACTGCTACAGCTGGCCCAAGCAAGCAACTGATGGAAGGTTCTGGAGAAACTTCCATGCGGACTTCTATAAGTTCGTCTACCTCACAATGAAGACTCCAGTGGTGCGCATCCAATGGATTGATTGGGCAAACTTTGTAAGGAAGAGTTGCTCGGCCTTTGATGAAGTAGTTCAAGCAGTTCATGGCTTGAAGGATCTCTTTGCCTTCCAGAACAACTGGAATGACGAAGACATTGCTCAGTTCTACGCTACATGCCACTTTGCCAATGATGAGGAAGAAAGGGTGACTTGGATGACTCATGGATCCAAGTACACCATTACCTATGACGAATTTGCAAGATTGTTGCATCTTGATAGCTCCAGCAATGACAACTTGATCATTCACAACATTGGTGTCCTTGAGAAGGACAAGATGAAGTTTCTTTATGACACCCGTTCTACATTCAACCCTCCTTCCACCAAGAATATGAAGCCATTCTTTGTGGTCCTCAACAGGGTTATGAGGAAGACTATTGCCCTAAAGGATGGGGATGCAGGAAGTGTCCAAGGATAACTCAGGACACTAATGAAAGTGATTAGCAAAGACAGGAAGTTTGATGTCTTTGATTACATATGGAATGGCATGGTGAAGATCTCCTGCAGTCCTAAAAGGTCCGGTGGCTACGCACCTTACTTGATGTTCATGATCGAGAAGGCCACAGGGATAGAATTTGTGAAGGATGTGGAGCACACTCCATTGAGGCCACAAAAGCCTCCTCAAGCGACAATCCAAGCTGCTCCTTCTTCGGTGTCTAGTGATGAGGCACCAAGGAGAGCTAGAGGTGATGCAAGGGCTGATCCCACCACTAGGGCCCTTCCCCAAAAAGGGTCCCCTAGTGGAATCCTAAAATACTTGTCAGCAATGTTTGCCTCATGCAAGAAGGCAGAAGTGAACACTCATAAGCTAAAAAAGGCGAGGAAGGCTGATATGCGGTACATCAAAGAAAATGTGAAGCACATTTGCCAGAAGTTGGAGATCGAGCCCATTGGATCTCCAGTCATTTCTGATGATTCAGCCTCAGATTTCATAGAGCTCAGGCCTTTGACTCCCTCCGAGCTTGCTTATTTTGGCATTGGGGGCTCGAGTGGATCCGCTCCTCCTCCTCCTCCTCCTCCTCAGCCCGAGAATGAAGATGAGGATGATGAGAGGACCGACGGCGAGGACTGAAGATCTTAGATCCCTCCTCTCCTTCTTTTTGGTGTCTTGATGGCAAAGGGGGGGGAGATTGAGGGGGAGTCATTAGGTCTTAGCTGTAGGTTGAGAGATGAGAGTTTCTCTTATGCATATTTTATCCCTTTTGGGTTGTAAGACTTGATATTATGTTCTTTTGATACTTTTGGTCTTGTGATGAAATGCTATGAATGATTTATGCTCATATTCATGAAATCTATGATTTTGCTCTGTAATTGACATATATGCTTGTTGTTGATATATTGATGTCAATTATTTCACTGTCATCATGAATACTGCTCTCACTCATCTAGTTTTGCATCCCAGCAGAAAGAGTGCACATATGTCTTATGTTGTCACTGCTAAATAAGTTTTAAGCTCATATGTGCACACTTTGTGAAAATTCTGCATTTTTATCATATTTTGTGAAATCACAATTGGTTGTCATCAATCACCAAAAAGGGGGAGATTGAAAGTGCATGTAGGCATCTCATGTGGGTTTTGGTTGATTTATGACAAACAAATGAGATCCTAACCACATTATTGATATGAGCGCAAGTTTTAATGAAAGAAAGAAGAATCAATTTGGAAAAGAGCTCAAGAGCTGAATAGAATACATCATTGTGTAGGGAGTGTGTTGGTGTATCACATCCCAAGAGCTCAAGCACAAAAATCCTCACACACTTCACATTTTACGGGAAAAACGGAATAGTCCGATATACACTGGACTAGTCCGATATCTTCTCTGGACAGGTTCGGACAAGTCCAGCCAAAGCGGACTTGTCCGTACAGGACTAGTCCGATAATGTCCAGACTAGTCCGATAATGCCTCTGACTAAAATTGGACAAGTCCTCCAAGTGCGGACTTGTCCTATATTTACTAAGAGCATCACCACACTGGACTGTCCTATATTGCCACGGACAAGTCCAAAAACCTTTCTGACTAAAATCGGACAAGTCCGCTCCTAGCCGGACAAGTCCGATATTTCTGGAACTTAGGGTTTCCTGCACGCCGCACACCGGACTAGTCCGAACTCCACCACGGACTAGTCCGGACCCTCGAAACTCTAACGGTAACTTTTGAAAACCCTAATATAAATAGATGTGCACGGCCCAACTATCAACTCTCTTGACCCCCTGCGTCATCACACCCTCCAAGAGCCTAGAAAACACATCTCTCTACGCAATCCAATGCAAGAAAGATCAATCTCTTGAGAATTCACTTTGGATCAAAAGAGAGACACGATTCTACACTTTTGAGCTCTTGGGTTTGATCTCTAACACACTCCTTTGGTTTCATTATTGATCTTACGAGTGTGTTCTTGGTGGTGTTTGAATTGTAATCTTGGGGAGCCCTCAACTTGTGAGAAGGCCCCTTGAACTTTGTGATTTGCCCCTTTGTGATAGTGGAAGAGAATTGGCCTTCGTGGCGATTCGACGAGGTTAGGGTCAGTGAAGACCCGATCCTTTCGTGGGCTCCTCAACGTGGATGTTGGTTGCCTCTGTAGGAACCGAACAACGGGATAAAAATTGTGTGTCAAACTTGCTCTTAAGTTTCTCATATCATATTCTAGGGTTTGATTGATTTTGTCTATCTTACGTTAGAACATTCATATCAAAGCTAATTTGCACTACACTTAACTTCATTGACTTAATACTTGCAAATTAAGTACTATATTCTACTGCATTCTGCGCTTGTATTGAAATCATTGATCGAACTTGATCAATTTAATCCGCACGTACCAGACTAGTCCGCACTCTACCAGACTAGTCCGATATCTCGGGATTTGATCAGTTTGTTAAGTGTTGCAGGTTTTGACCAAATTTCAAAAAGGCCTATTCACCCCCCCCCCTCTAGGCCACATTCAGTCAGGCTCTGGTCTCATTGTAAACAACCGGACCTTAGCATATAAAAGGCCCGTGCTGCTACCGTAGAAGGCAGACCAATTGACACGGACAGATACGAGCTCAATACGGTGAAGCTAGCGCTCAGTCAACCAATACAACACACACTCTCTTGTGGACGTAGGGTATTACGCTTCGGTGGACCAAACCACTTAAATACCCGGAGTTCACTTGTGTTCATCGCTTTTCATAGTTCTCAAGAATTCAACGATCCTAAAAATGAACCTATGCGGGCTGCTTCATAGTGGTACCGGGGGAAGTGTCGTTGCTACAGTTCGACATTTGGCATGCCAAGTAGGGGCGGCCTGACATGGTCTTGTTGTCGGTCCGCACAAGTATATGCCTATACTGAGGCGAGTTGAGGGAGGTAGCTGCAGCGGCGACCAGACGATCGACATCATTCTGCCATTGTGCCGCAGCTGCTGGAGGCGCATCTGGTGTTGGAGGATTTTGGAAAAGAGCATGCACTGCAACCAACACATTCTATGGATTTGTAGCTGAATCGGTGACCGATGCCAGTACACCATCCTGTAGCTGAGCTTGAGCTGCAGCTGCAGCACGTGGCGGTCCATTGTCTCCAAGTTCATGTGCTGCAGCATTGACCAGTGGATCTGTGACAGGATTGCCACCCGGACAGCGAGAGGTGTTGCCATCTTCATTTCCTCCTCAGCTCATACAGACGTATCAAAGGAAGCAGTAGTAGAGTTCACCATCATTGGGACAAACTTCTGAGTTCACTGTGGGCTAGCCGAACAACACCCAGCCGGGCCACTAGAGAAATGCCCTTTTTGTTGGTGTACAGAGCTATGGTCGTCCTTTGTCCAGAGATCACCATGGGCTCTCTCCGTATCTAGGCTTACGACGAAGCTGTGTAGGACCGGCTCCATCGCGATTACCTGGACCTCGTCGACGAGGCAAGATGTAGAGCAGCTGTTCAAAATGCACACTATCAACAAGCGCTCCGACGCTATCACCAGCGGCACATGCACAGTAGGCAGGTTGAAGTTGGCTATCTGGTGTTGCAGCGCATACTTTCTCATGAAGGAGACAACAAGCTGTCCCCTGGTTCGGAGGGTCCATTCGAGTTATAAAAGTTTCCCACCCTGGATGCGTTCCCTTGGCCGTAGAAGATGGGACACCGCTTCCCAATACATGGAACATTGAGCACCTCTGTAAGTTCTACACTTATCAAGGTGGTGAGACTATTATAGTATTTCATAGTGTTCAAAAGCAGAGCTCACAGTAGCCAAGCTTTAGTGGCGTTGGTCCAAAATGTACAGTATGCATAGCCTGGTTTCGTACCCTTAGCATGTATGCTTTGCCTCCCCCATTGTACGAAACTCCTATGAAATACTATAATATGAAAGATTTGTCTCACTCTACGTACATTAACATTATGCATATTATTACTCCTTTTCACTCTATTACACTTTCCTAACTGCCCATAAAAGGATAGTGCTATCCAGCTCCAGACAGGTAGCCTGAAGTACATGTGATTTGTTTGTGTATTTCTAGTAGTTTTCTCATTTGGGATCTCATCCTCATTGAATGGCCTACTCGCTTGAAAAATCAATGCCGATGGAAGGTCTAGAGTGTACTGCTTGCTTAGCCTCGTCCTGCACCCAAAGTATGCACACTCTATCATTCCAGTGTTGAGACAGAGTAAGGCAGGTCCTTGCAGCACACGTTTCTGAGTGAGGCAGCAACCTGTACCCGGATACTATAGCACTGAATTACTCAAGCTTTGTAGTCCAGCTAAGAACTGTAAGCCACAAAAAAACTAAGGGCAAAAATATTTTAATTAGCACTATTGCCCTTTTTGTCACTCTTGCGCAAGACAAAACATTAAGGATCCAATGTCGGTATCTTCCCATTTTTGACGTCTTACATATTGATGATGGGCGCCGCTGGAGTATCAAGATCTGGCACTTCCCAAGGGGCCCACTATCAACGTTTTTCACGTTGATGGTAGGTGCCACCGGCTCCAGCACCGCCCAGGGAGCTCGTCGTCAATGTTCCAACAAGAAAGTCACAGCTATTGAGGCTTCTGAGGACAACAGGGGACTCGTAGTCAATACATGTGCTTGATGGTAGGCGTCCCCAATCTATTGGCCACTCCTACCAGAGGGCCACTACAATTATGGCATGACAGCCCTACAACTATAGCGAGCTTTCAAGGTTTAATGTCCTCGGATGCGTCAACAACAGAAACCAACATCAAGTTCATTCATTCATCAAGCTTTTTACAAAAGAAGTTTAAGCAACAAGAGAAAGATACAACAGCAGAGGAGTCCCTAACTATCAGAGGACCCACGCTTGAATCGATTAGTCACAACCTTGACATCGTCTTTTAAGCTGGCTCTGGTTGCCTCTTCGATCTCTGCCACGAGTCCCTCCATCACAGGCTCCAGTGAGATAGGGGCATCCCAGCTCAGGAAGCATGTCAGCACGTGTTGTTCCATAGTCTTGGCTAGGAATTGACCCTCTGTCTCCAGCCGGTCTCCCATGATGTCCTCTATGGCAGCCATCTTGGCTGCGACAGAGTCCAATGTAGGGAGTTCTAGGCTTACCTCTTGCACCGGTTCACCAAATCGGATCGGACTAAAGCAAAGAGGCACCAGGGCTTGCTTAGCGCGTCCTAGGAAGTCTCAGACGCATCTGGCTTCTTCCGCTCCCCCGTCACCTTGCAAGCTGCGGCCAACTCCTGCTGCTGCCTTTCGAGGAGCCGCTTCTCCCTATCGGACAGCAGTTTCTCTTGGCTAGCCAGGTTCTCCTTCTGAGTAGTAATTGCACCCTCCTTCCCGGAGTGCACAAGATACCGGGAGGAGAGGTCTGTTCCTAGCTGCCACAGGCAGTCCCGTTCCACCTCCATAGTGGTCGCCCGTGTCTTCAAATCAATGGCGAGGAGATCTAGCTCGCGCTACTTCTGGTGGAACTTCCAGGAGAGGTTCTCCTCTTTCCTCTGCAGCTCCTGCTCACGGCAAGTATTAGCTGCAATTCTTAGGAAGAGGTCCTCCTTCAAAGGCTCCAAGGCTGCAAGTCGAGCATTAGTGACATCATGGGTAGCTCGGGCATAATCATACAATGCATGGGACTTCTGGTCCAGTTGCTTGAGGAGGGCCTGCTTGTCCTGAAGCAGTTCCTCCATATTCTGCAGCCGTTCCTCCTCCCCCGCCTTCCAGGTTCGGAAAGCATCAGTCTTGTGTTGCAGCAGGTCACTCCATCTTTGGACATGATGCCTCTCCCACATCATCTTATCGCCCTCCCGGCCCAGAGCATGTTGAACTTGCTGTAGGCCGAATTACGCATTCTCGATGGCCAATGGGAGAGGAATCTGCTTGGGACCCTGCAGCAAACCAACGTCATCGACCACTTCATCGTCATCTGCAACTGGGGCAATAGTAGGAACCCACGACATCATTGATGAAAGACCTGCCTCCGACTCGTCCGTCGCTAGGTCAGGCTCCTCACTGCCCGGTGTGCTCGTTGTCGACTCGGGCTCTGCATCACCACCAGTGGCTGCTATATTGGCTGGCAGACTGGACTCTTTAACTTCAATGGGAGTTAAAGCATCACCCAGTAGCACAGGCGCCTCATCATTGTGAGAAGTTGTTGTACTCGCTGCCAGCACTGATTCTTCAATGCTACTGGGGGCCATCGCATCTGTTGGTGGCCTGTTCCCCAAGATGCTAAAAGATCTCACATCTGTCGAGGGCCCCGAGCCTTCATCGCTGACAGTAGCTGTCATCATTGTCAACCTAGCCATGGTGAACCCCTGATCCATAGGATGTTGAGATGGCGGAGAAGTGGTGGCCAGCCTCGTTGTCCTAAGATTGAATCCCACACAAGATCAGACAAGAAGAAGCAAGAACAGCAAAATAAGATGGCAACATGACATACCGTGGCATCTGGCTGTGCCATTCTTCACGGAGCTATTTAGGAGAACAGTCGTTGCTTCCCAATCCCGCCGCATGCAAGCTCCCTCTAGCACTTGTAGGAGTACCAGTGGCTTGTAGAGCATCCAGTGTAGATTTTGGAGACATTGGCCTACGAACTGATTTCAATGCCTTTGTCGCACCAGTTGGTGCCGAGCCACTGGTTGGTGCAGTAACTACTTGCAGAGTCAGAGGTGTGTTGCTTGTTCCACTACCAGTAGGCGCAGCATGACTCGTGGTCGGCTCGGACCTAACATGTTTCCACCCGGCTATCTCGGAGTCGAGGGGGGGCGGGGGGGCAACTGATCGCCTCACTTCTTCACCCACTTGAGCCTTGGTGGATGTTGACGGCTCCTATGATATACTAACAATTCATCCTCGACAACGGCGCCAGAAATGCTTGTTGGTATTTCTTATGCACCATTAACTAAACATCTCCAACTGATGTGTCAGAAATGCTTGTTAATGGTTCTATTGGATCACAGAATGAATTCCGCAAGCGCATGAAGGTATCATTGTAGCATTTCCCCTTAAGAGTATTCCCAAGGGTGTCATTTATTTGATCCCAAAGGAAGGTGGGGTAGAGATATAATAATCATCAAGTGGAAAGGGTAGAAGGTTTAGGTAAGAATCTAGTAAGGATGGACAAAATAATAGTGGAGGTAGTGTGACACACACAAATGCTTTCAAGTCTAAGGGGGATAAGAGGATCCTAGTGGTTAGTTAAGGATGAGAGTTATGGAGGTGCTCCTACTATGCTCTATTGTACATATACATAGTCTAAACTAATTATTCATAAGCTAGATCAATAGTGAATACTTATGTTATGTGGTTCAACACATCGGGCACGGGCTTACCCCTAGCAATACTAGGGCGACTCCCGCCAAGAGCCTGTGGCATAGCCGAACGTGGAGGATTACAAAGGACAGATAGGGATGTCACCACCTACTGCCTACCTCTTCAATCCGTGGATCTACGAGACATCCAATGCTACTTAGATTTTCTAGCACCATGCTAGCATATTAAGTAATTACCTTAAGAGCCTAGGCACAATCCATCCTAATGCAATCAATTGAATCATCATTGAACCAATGTTGATACACAACATAATTATACATATTAACCTAGTTATGTTATAATTAACTAGACTATAGTGGGGGTCTATAGGTTCTATGAAAATGAGATATGCTCATGATAAAACAGTCATAGAAGCTATCCCTTCCACATACATGGACTCCACAATCAAACAAGAAATGCTTTGCCCAAGTATATGTATAAGTAGAGACTAAAGATACTATCTTTATTATGCATAAGGTCACAAATACAAGAAAGAATACATGAACCATACCTTTCCCAATGTAGGATTGGTAAGAGAGAGACTCCTTACTCCATTTCCAATTTGGACATGGGACTAGAGACTCTCCTCTCTACAACCTAACTCCTCTAAGACTATGGATAATAGTGTATACAATAGAGATGAAGCTCAAGTGGTGTGTGTTGAAGTGAGGGGTAGGGGGTCCTATTTATACTAGTGTTGAGGTGGGTTCCCGCCACCAAAAGCGCGCGAATCAGTCACCATTGACTCTAGAGAGTCGGGAGGAGCCAACACGTGGAGGCTGACCGAGTTTGGTGCAAAGACCAGGTCGGTCGACCCCCTGGTTCGGGCGACCTGGTCGTT
The DNA here is from genome assembly GCA_036927565.1 of Tuctoria greenei. Classification (NCBI taxonomy): domain Eukaryota; kingdom Viridiplantae; phylum Streptophyta; class Magnoliopsida; order Poales; family Poaceae; genus Tuctoria; species Tuctoria greenei. Next base: position 127,648,078 of record JAYESD010000006.1, read on the forward strand.
GCACCATTTCTCGTGTGCTTTCTCCAGGTGGCTGCCAGGTGGGTCCCATTGATGTATATGGGTGATACACTGTTGGATCTCCTTGGATACTTCTGCTTGTGGGCCATTTGATCCATGGGATGCCATGTGTCGTCTCCTAATTTGCTAGGATGATATTTTATAGGATTGGTCCCTCTACATTTCCTCACTTCCTGCATCAAATGCTGCATACACATATTTCTCCAAGTCCAAGTGGAATTGGGTTAGATAGAAAGGTTATGTGTGCAAGAAATGATCAATCCTTCAAATAATTGAGTTAAATTGACAGATGAAATTTGTATATAACAGCTGTCAACTACCTTTGTGATAAGGGTTGAACCCTTGATGACGGATGTATGCTGCAAGATCGGCTTGTTGTTGTTCTAGCGCCGTGTTGAAGTTGGTGAATTGAGCATCCATGTATTGTTGCCAATCCTAGGTACCTTGAACATGCTCCTGGAGTGTGCTGTAGATGTCACCTGTTCTCACTTCAAATTATCCCATACGTCTAGTGAGGCCCGTCATTCCTTGGCTATAGTCATGATGACTTCTAGCCAAAAAGGAACGACGTCCTCTCATGGACTTTTGGGGTAAGCTGCTAGAGCTTGAAGTGGATAAGGGTGGATCCCTTTGCCATTCTTGCCAAGATGATCCCCCCAGTCTCATACATCGTAGGTTGAGTCCATCCGAGCTCATGACCCGTTGGGTTCTCTTCCTCTTGGTATTCATGGACCGGAGAGATTATCGGTGGCATGCCTATGGCTGCAGCCCTCGCACGATTCCTTGTTACCCTGCCAGAGACATTACTTCTACTTGCTTCCTCAAGGGGAAGAAGATTAATGGTTAGCCTCCGACATTTGTGCAAATGAAAATCCGGGTTAGGTAACCGAATTTCATTGACAAAGCCGGGATAGAAAAATATCAAGGAGCCATCTTGATCATGCTCAAGGGTGTGTCCTTGCACTAAATAGTCTTCATCAATTAATTCTCTTTCAGTTTCAATATATTCAAATAAAGAGTATTTACGTGCTCCTACCCTATCAGCAATATGAGTAATCAATGATGTGCATTCAATTGGTCCTGATTTTGAAATGTAATCTAACCATTGTGTCATCATGGCTTTGATTGGAGCTAATTTTATCTTTTTAGTCATGGCAAACAAAATTTTCAATTCATCATCTCTCACAACTCTAACATCTCCCCTAGGGAACGTAGTCATAGCCACCCATCTATGCATTAAGCGTAAGGTAGGGTTTTGTATGTCGCTATTCCTAGCAGCCCTACATGTGACCTCACTAGTTAGCTCATGCCAAAAACTTTGTATGTTAAACTTAGGCAAGTTGTCTAAATCTAGCAAACACCGTTTATGGAAGCCTAGGATGCTACCTAATTCTTTCCATAGGATGTTTTATTCTTTTTGAAATAATCTAAAAGTAATACCATCAAATCCTATTCTTGGCGTGCAAAGGATAGTGAGAAGGCGTGAACCTTTCTCCTCTATGTGAGCTAAGTCATCAAATCCAATTGCATGCCAAATGGAAAGAAATTCGGAGTCCATACCTATTTTGGAGATCAAATGTGGATCGTAAGCCTTGGTGTGACAGAACTCACGATCTTGGAGAAGCCTGCGTGCTTGATCCTCAACCTTACTTCGTATGTCGAGGTTGTTGTCATGAAGAAGTTGGTGTCGGTTGCTTCTCTCTTCCATGGGAGTTTCCTCACACACACTTCTCCTCCTTGGGCTTGTACCCACGGAAGAGAGGTGTGCACTAGAACCTTCACCATGGCTTGAGCTTGCAGTCTCCTTCCTCTTTCCAAGCAACCTCTTCATGTTTTTTGGGGTTCAACAAGAAAGAACAAAACAAGGCGAGAAAAATCTGAAAAGAAGCGATGTTTGGAAAACAAAACTTTCGACGAATTTTCTCCTCTTGAAGGCTTGAGTGTAAAATGCAAACAAAAGAAAATCTTTTTTTTTTGGGGATGGATTTGAGCAAGAGTGTTGCAATGAAGAGCAAGAAAAACAAGGTGAGCTAGAGAGTGCCTTGGGGAGGTGTAAAATGATGTGGTGTGTGAAGAGAGGTGCTCCTCACGGCCACAATTTATAGGGTGCATCCTCCAACAGTCACTTGGGGTTCAAAATGTAGCTGTTGGAGGAAGGGGAGCCAAATACCTCCACTCCCTGTTCGGCCGACTTGGGGGTTCGGCCAACCTGACAGGTGGCCCCCCTGGTTCCCCTTTTGGCAAGTGGCTCCCCAACGGCTATAAAGTTAGCACGTTGGTGAAATGCCACATGTGCAGCTCAGAAAAAATTGTTTTTCAAATAAAAACTTTTTTCAAATCCAATAAAAATTTTCTTTTGAAAAGAAAGAAAGAAAAAATTGATAGTTGACAATATAAGATTCTCAACTTGCTAGGAAAAATCAAATATGCAATGGGAAAAATCCAATTGGGGTGGAAAAAGAAAGAAAGAAAAATAAAGTGGGATGACTAGCAATTTAACCTATTGGCGTAGGTCTCACCACCGTCCGATGAGATGGACATTCCTCCGTCTTCATTTCACATCTGGGCCCAAAGGGATGGGCTCGGATAGCTTGTCTTTCTTCTTCCGCCATTCCATCTTTGGCGGCTTGGTGGACTTGGGCCTTCGGGAAGGTCCAGACGATTCTGTCGCCTTTGGATATCGGCATGGTCGAAACGATGGATTTTCCTCGTAGATTAATCTTCTCATGAATGCAATGAGTGAGTCCACCTTTGGAGGTGTGACTTCGACCTCTCTGATGTGTTTATCATTCGGCCCATACTTGATTCAAATCATTGAGCATTGTTCTGATTTTGGCCAAAAGTTAAACCTTTCCTCCTTGCCATTGATATGGAAGTGGATTTCTCTAGCTCCAACATCTATGCGAGCTTTTGCAGTGCTTAGGAATGGACGCCCAAAAATGAGTGGTGTATCTTTATCAGTGTCCATGTCTAGCACCACAAAATCCACAAGTATGAAGCAGTTTCGGGTCTTCACCGGGACGTCTTCAGCAATACCCGCTGGATAACGGACTGAAGAGTCAGCCAGTTGTAGCTGCATTGGTGTTGGAGTCAGCTCTGTGAAGTTCAGCTGGTCGAACACAACCTTGGGCATCACACTAACACTTGCTCCCAGATCACAAAGTACCTTTTCAAAGTGGTGAGCCCCAATTGAGCATGAAATTGTAGGACATCCGGGGTCCTTTTTCTTTTCAGGAAGCCTATTGAGGATGGTTGCACTGCATTCTTCTGTAAGGTTGACGACCTCAATGGTGGGCAATGGCCGTTTGTTGTTCAATATGTCCTTGAGATAGCGAGCATAAGTTGTACTTGCACCGCATCAATCAAGGGCACATTGATGTGGATCTTTTGGATGATCTCAACAAAACGGTTGAATTGCTCATCAACTGTTGGCTTCCTTTGTCTGTGAGGGAATGACAATAAGTTGGTGTCTTCAAAGTGTTTGGCCATTCTCTCACCAAGTAATTCACTTGGGACATCCTCCTTCTCAGGCTCAATTGTCCTTTTTTCTTGTGTGGGATATGGTGGGTCACGAGTGGTCTTTCCTCCTCTCGTAACCACTGCACTGACGTTCTCCACTGGGGCTTCTGGCTTCCCTGGAATTTTGTTGTTTTCTAATGGAGGGACAACTGCAGCAAGTTGTGCCATCTGAGTCTCCAACATCTTGTTGAAGCTTAGTTGATTCTTGAATGCTGAGGATAGTACTTCAATCTTTGCATTGATATTCTCTAGGGTCTTGTCGTTAGCTGACAGCTTCTTGGATAGGGCATCGTTGATCTTGAGCTGGCTAATGGCAAGTTCTCTCAAGTTGGGCTGATTTCCAGGGTTGCCATTGTTGTTGTACCCTCCTTGAAAGAATGGGTGTTGTTGACCCCACCCTTGACCTCCTGGACGATAGCCATTGTTGTTGTTGAAATTTACATTGTTGGCGAGGTATAGGGCATCCTCATGAGTTTCTGGGAAATCATTGCCCATATGACCCTTGTTGCCACAGACTTCACACGTGATGTGAGAGTCTAGAGCATAGGCATTGCCAGACACTTCACCACTGGCTTGTCCATCTATTTTCTTCATTAGGAGGTCTAATTTTGCAGAAATCATGTCCACCTCCTTCAAGGTGTGCATGCCTCGCTGTCGGGTATGGAGACGCTTATCATTCCATCCCATGTTGGACACCATCTTCTCAATAAGATCTATAGCTTTTGGCACCGTCAATGAGAAGAAGGCTCCTCCAGCAGTAGCATCCAAATGGCCACGAGCTGATGGAATCAACCCATTATAGAAATTTTGAATAAGGAGTCAGTCATCCATCCCATGGTGGGGACAGGCTAGGATGTACTCCTGAAGCCTTTCCCATGCCTCGGGAATAGATTCATTGGGATCTTGCTGAAAGCTGGAAATCCTTCCACGTAGGGCATTGGTTTTGCCCAATAGGAATAATTTGGCGAGGAATGCCGTAGAACACTTCTCCCAAGTGTCTATAGCACTTTGGTTCATGTAGAACCACTGTTTTGCTCTCCCAGGGAGAGAGAACGGGAACAGTCTCAGACGGACCGCATCTGGAGACACGTCCTTGATCTTAAAAGTGCTGCAGATCTTGAGGAATTGTTATAGGTGAGCACTTGCATCCTTGTTTGCCTTCCCACAGAATGGGTTGGCTTGCACCATAGTGATAAGGCCCGTTTTGATCTCGAAGTTCACATCTCCCATGTTAACAGTGGGCCCAATAGGCACATTGTTAGCAGAGGGACTTGAGAACTCACGAAGGGTCTTCTGGGCCATTGCCGTTTGGATAGTTGGTGCAAAAATGTTGGCTTGCTTTGCCGCTCGAATCTTATGAGGCGTAACGACACGGTGTTGGTCTCTCAGAAGAGATTCGGGATCTTCAACATAGTTTTCCGGCAGGCGGAAACCAGACATACACTACCCTATTTTCAAATTAAAAATGTGAAAACAAAGAATAGTTATCCTACTAAAATCTTACCCAGGGTTCTATCCTATTCACTCAGTCATGTTATATATCTATTTGCCTTCCCCAGCAACGGGGCCAGAAATGCTTGTTGGTATTTCTTATGCACCATTAACTAGACATCTCAAACTCATGTGTCAAAAATGCTTGTTAATGGTTCTATTGGATCACAGAGTGAATTCCGCAAGTGCACGGAGGTATCATTGTAGCATTTCCCCTTAAGAGTATTCCAAAGGGTGTCATTTATTTGATCCCAAAGGAAGGTGGGGTAGAGATATAACAATCATCAAGTGGAAAGGGTAGAAGGTTTAGGTAAGAATCTAGTAAGGATGGACAAAATAATAGTGGAGGTAGTGTTAAACACACAAAAGCTTTCAAGTCTAAGGGGATAAGAGGATCCTAGTGGTTAGTTAAGGATGAGAGTTATGGAGGTGCTCCTACTATGCTCTATTGTACGTATACATAGTCTAAACTAATTATTCATAAGCTAGATCAATAGTGAATACTTAAGCTATGTGGTTCAACACATCGGGCATGGGCTTACCCCTAGCAATACTAGGGCGACTCCCGCCAAGAGCCTGTGGCATAGCCGAACATGGAGGATTACAAAGGATAGATAGGGCTGTCACCACCTATTGCCTACCTCTTCAATCCGTGGGTCTACAAGACATCCAATGCTACTTAGCTATCCTAGCACCATGCTAGCATATTAAGTAATTACCTTAAGAGCCTAGGCACAATCCATTCTAAGGCAATGAATTGAATCATCATTGAACCAATGTTGATACACAACATAATTATCCATATTAACCTAGTTATGTTATAATTAACTAGACTATAGTAGGGGTCTATAGGTTCTATGATAATGAGATATGTTCATGATAAAACAGTCATAAAAGCTATACCTTCCACATAACTGGACTCCACAATCAAACATGAAACGCTTTGCCCAAGTATATGTATAAGTAGAGACTAAAGATACTATCTTTATTATGCATAAAGTCACAAATACAAGAAAGAATACATGAGCCATACCTTTCCCAATGTAGGACTGGGAAGAGAGAGACTCCTTACTCCTTTCCCAATTTGGACTTGGGACTAGAGACTCTCCTCTCTACAACCTAACTCCTCTAAGACTATGGATGATAGTGTATACAATAAAGATGAAGCTCAAGTGGTGTGTGTTGAAGTGAGGGGTAGGGGGTCCTATTTATACTAGTGTTGAGGTCGGTTCCTACCACCAAAAGCACGCGAATCAATCACCATTGACTCCAGGGAGTCGGGAGGATCCAACACGTGGAGGGTGACCGTGTTTGGTGCAAAGACCAGGTCGGCCGACCCCTTGGTTCGGTCGACCTGGTCATTGCACCGTTTCTCGTGTGCTTTCTCCAGGTGGCTACCAGGTGGGTCCCATTGATGTATATGGGTGATACACCGTTGAATCTCCTTGGATACTTCTGTTTGTGGGCCATTTGATCCATGGGATGCCACGTGTCGTCGCCTGATTGGTAGGGACGATATTTTATAGGAATGGCCCCTCTACATTTCCTCATTTCCTGCATAAAATGATGCATACACATATTTCTCCAAGTCCAAGTGGAATTGGGTTAGATAGAAAGGTGATGTGCCCAAGAAATGATCAATCTTTCACATATTTGAGTAAAATTGACGGATGAAATGTGTATATAACAGCTGTCAATAGTGGACCGGCCTACCGTTGAAGATGTCCCTACTGTAGGGACCATTGGGGTGGCCACCACCACTGATGGGTCTCAATCTCAGCGTGACAGCTTCCTCTTCCTGATAGAAGAGCTTGCGGGCTCGTTCCACTTGCTCCGGGTGGAGTCAGATCCAGACTCTTTCCATCAACCGGTGATCGAGGCTCTCACGGGCTCCTTTTCCTCATCATGGGCAAAGTCAGACCCGAACCCTTCCTGACGACTGGGGGCCGCTGCACCAGGGTTTGTCACTCCTAAATAGGCATCTCTCACTTGGTGCACCGCAACGTCGGCCTCGTCAAGGTTCGGCATCTCCTTCATTAGTCGTGTCCTCGGCTCTGGCGAGGTGAAGACCGACAGGAGGTCCAATGGGGGAAGGATGTAGTCGTTGGATACGGGACCGCTGTGAAGCTTTGACAGCACAAAAAGCAGGGCCTTCACATCCAAGTCAGTCGCCCTGCGATGCTCTAACTGTGTAAAGTCCATCACACCGATGTACCTCTAGGTCGGGTGCTCACGTTGCTGGAGTGGCGAAATATGCCACGTCAAGAAGTTGCAGAGTACCATCAGAGACATCAAGCCTAATACCACCAAGTGCCAGATCCTCGTTAGCACCAGGTTGTACTCCACTGGTAAGTCGGGGATGAGCTCCCAGAACTCGCTTCTACATCAACTAGCAATTCCAAGCAGTCGCTTGGGTCGGTCCGGATAACCACCCAATCGGACTTCCAGATCTCCCACTTTCCAGGGGAGAAGGAAGCGTTGTATTTGAATGGCGAATTCCTCCGAAGCTGGAAGTTGTAGACTCCTATGTATCCTAAAGTCCTTCCAAATGCTCGCGAGACAAAGAAAACCTTGAACAACTCCACGTACGGCCACACACACACACACACATCTCACAAAGGTGGACGAAGATCGCCACCAATAGAATGGAATGTGGAGTGAGGTGCTGAAGTTGCAGACCATACACCTCCAATAGTATCAAGAGGGAGGAGAATATCGAAGGAACCAACCTAGCCAAAGTGTACACTTGGAAGAAGACTATGTTGCCCGAACTCTTCTTGGTGAAAGGTAGGCTCCCGCAACGAACCATGTTGTTGAAGTTGGTCTCCTTCCAGCTAAGAACCTTCAACACCCTCAGGGATGAAAGGGGCAGCAGCAAACGGACTTGGAAGATCAGAGACGAAGGTGGCCCAACCCGATGAAGGAAAGTTACAACTGATGGCAGCGATGGCAGCGGGCATGTGTGAGGACACGGCGGTTCCACCTCTACCCACCAAGTCTCCAAGCGAATAGGTCGTTAGACCCATTCCAGTACGTTGCGTGCCTTGATCGGGGGTGCTAGCCACGTTTTGGCTATGGGCCTCCTCTCGTCCCACATCACACATAAATGGGAGGCAGTTATGGACACGTGAACTAAGGTTCACCAGATCTCTAATGACTCTAATGACTGCTGAGCCAATTCAATATAAGGAGGTGTAGGAGTGAGGGGAAGGTTCCCCAGTGACGACCATGTCGCAGCCGCACGTCTTCACCGAGCCGCCGCCCGTTGACTCTGCACCACCGCTCGTAACCAATCTTCTCTGTAACGCAGGTATGTCTACCAAGGTGTGCCCAATCCTACACCATCTATATTTTTCTATGTTGTTCTTGTGATTGAAATCGAACCCATGTTGTTCATCACCTGATTTAGCATCTGTCTGGGTATATTAAGCTGCTAGGGTTGATTAGCTATACCAACATGGTATCAGAGCCACCCGAGATAAGAATTAAGAGCAGCGGTTGAGGGCTCACCTCATGCGGACCTCCACCACTACTGCCACCTAAGCGCTGTTGACAACAACGGCAAACTGCAGGTAGTCGTCGAGCTGCCATTTCAACAGCGCGCACTCGGGCCGCATTTCGGGCACCGCTGCGAAGCCGCTCGACAGCAGCGCACCCACCCGTGAGTGGAGGCGCGCGCCGGCGAGTTGGCTCGGGGCGGCGCTATCTTGGCAACCATGGCCGCCGCCCTCCTATTCATATTCTCACTGTGACACGCATGGAGAGAGGGACACGGGAGACAGAATGAGGCTAGGGTTACGATGGGGGTGCGTGCTGCATGGTTTTGCGCCCCCCCCCCCCCCCCCGCCCCACCCCCCAATATCACTGTGACACGCATGGAGAGAGGGAAACGGGAGACAGAATGAGGCTAGGGTTACGGTGGGGGTGCGTGCAGCATGGTTTTGCGCCCCCCCCCCCCCCCGCCCCACCCCCCAATATTGACATGCAGCCATTGGATGAAAATCTATGGCTCGTGTTGATTGAACCAGTTTTTGGGCTGCATGGGTAAGAATGGTCTTCGTGGGTCGTGTGTGCACGTTCACGTGGTCGACCAAGCTATGAATCAGTTCTCGGCCCATTGGGCTCTGGCTTAGGCTGCCAATCTTTTGGGCCCAGGCGCGCGCGGGAGTAAGGATGCAGTGGGCTGATTTTCATTGGCTCCTTTATTTAGCTAGTTTTTCACCTTTTGAGCTTCTAAGTGCGCGGGGCTACGGAACTGGGCTGTGGACCAAAATTTTCCTCTAGGCCGCACGCGAAAATTAAGAAAATTTTAATTTGGGCTGTTGGGCGGACTCAGTTTATGGGCCTCTTAATTTTAAGTTAATTTTAAGACTATTTTCGGTTTTTTGGGCCAAAACAGAATTGGGCTTTTGGCTCATTTTGGTAAGGATTTCAAGGATTTTGGTTATAAGCTGAAACAAAATTTTGTCTCACACAAAAAAAGAAAAGGTTGATAATTTTATTTTATTTTGTTGAATTGAGTCTAAATGATTATGCCATTAGCAATAAATTAAATATTCTCATCCATTTTAGTTTGATGAATAAGTTGCTATGGAGATTAAGTTGTTTAGATAAGTTTTCCAAATTTGTATGATTTGGAAATTTGCTATTTTTGGCAAAATGAAATATACACTAAGTTCACCATTTTCTCTTGTTTTTGAAAATGTTTGGAATAGTAAGAATTCCAAATTGTAATAATTTGAAAAATTAATAATAAGAATTAGTAACTTTCTTTCCCAAAATAATTCAATTCACTAATTTACTTTTTCTGGAAATTGGTGTAATATTCAGTATTTAAGAAGAGAAATTAGGATTCCTCAGTTTTTGTTTAAATAAGATTTTTTTGCAACTATTAAGTATTTATTAAGTCAGTTAGTTTCCGTTGTTATGAAATAAGTTCTATTTTCTAATTAGTTTTCTCACATCATGTGAAAAATAATTAGAATGTTATAAGTAAGTTTACTGTAAGTTTAAGTGATGAGTTATATTTTAGGTAATTAGCTATTATTTTAAGTTTTGACTATTTTGAAAATCAGTACTAAGTGTGGGGCAATTTTCTTCGATAAGTTATTATGCTATGATATTTTAATGTATTATTTACTCATTGGATTTTCACTATTGTGAAATTTTATTGAGGTAATAATTAAGCTTGACTTCTGTGTAGTAAATTTGTCTTGCGACTTATGTCGTTAATAAAATTTTATTATGCTGATATAATAAGATAAGTTATTGTATTCTGATAATAGCCTCACAAGTATATTTTTTATTAAATCGGAAGATTTAATTTGAGAATTAGAGAAATAGAATGATTATCTAATCATCATGATTAAGATTAGTAAGTTCTCGCTAAGATTTAGATGTATATGGTGTGCATATAGATGTAAGTTCAATAAGTTTTCCTTTAAGATTTTGGTTCTTTTGTAAGATTAATTATTTTATGTATTCTTCTAATAAAATTGGATCCAACTTGAAGATTTATTTAGAAGGAAAATTTGAGGACGTGATAATTATTATTGTCAAGTATTTGGTAAGTTGATCATAATGATGATTATGATTAATTAAGTCAGAAATGACTCATTAGGTTGTCCCGTTAAGTTTATTCCTTTTGAATAATTAAGTATAGTAAGAATTATTCTTCTGCTGTAAACTTTGTCAAGGTAAATTATGCGAAAAAAAAATTATCGTGCACTAAGTTTATTAAGATTTATTTGTTTAGTACATGAAATTTTGTTGAGTAACCAACGCCAAAAACAAAATTCTCATATTTTAATGTTGTGTTTTGTCAAATATCCAATGTGAAATACAAAACATAACTCCGCTTATGTTGTAATGACATATCCGGTCCCAAGCCCGGATAAAGGAGGAGGGGTTGTGATAGGCTTGGCGAGCCAACAACTATGCTTAGCCATTCTCATGGAAATGAAACCCATTAAATATTCATTGGGGCGTAACCCTCTTAGCGATGCACCATATCGGAACCAGGGTATGGTGTTAAGTGGGCAAGGGCAGGATCACCACCACCTTAGTGGCGCACCACATCGGAACCCAGATGTGATGTTAAATGGACAAGGGCTGAATCGCCACCACCTTAGTGGCATGCTACATCATTGCTTGGATGTAGTGATATGTGAGCAAGGGTCTTTGCATCTTACTCGACGGATGTGAAGGGTAAGGAAGCTAGCCGAGGAAACTAGATTTCAGGTGGGTAGATGGAATGTAAGATTCTTGACAGGAACGCTACGAGAGTTAGTGAATGTTGCATTGCAATTAGGAGAAGTGTAAATATCCTTTGCGTACAAGAGACTAGATGGGTGGGTCAAAAGGCGGGAGAGGTCGAGAATACCGATTTCAAGCTTTGGTACTCAGGCTCTACTGGAACTAGGAATGGCGTAGCCATCCTAATAGATAAGAGCCTCAAAGATGGAGTAGTGGACGTCTGTAGACGAAGGGATAGGATCATCCTAGTCAAGGTAGTTGTGGGGGACCTTATCTTGAATGTCATTAGTGCTTATGCCCCACAAGTCGGACTCGACATGAGCACTAAGAGACAATTTTGGGAGGACTTGGAGGATATGGTTAGTAGTGTACCGGTAGCCGAAAAGCTCTTCGTAGGTGGAGATCTCAATGGCCATGTAGGTACAACAAACGTAGGTTTTGAAGGGGTACTAGGAAGTTTTTGGTGTGGCAGTAGAAATCGGGAGAGTAAGGACATCCGAGACTTTGCCATAGCCTATGACCTATTGGTATCTAACACCCTCTTTAAGAAGAGGTTATCTCACCTAGTGACCTTTACTAGTGCCCAACATTCTAGCCAAATCGACTATATCCTCACAAGGAGGGAGAGGGGGGCATGTTTAGATTGTAAGGTGATCCCTGGAGAGTCTGTTGTACCACAACATAAAGTTGTGGTAGCCAACTTTTGTTTCCACACGTGTGTGTCTCGAGACAAAGGTGTTAAAACCGCAAGAACATAGTGGTGGAAGTTGAAGGATGATGCGCAACAATCATTCAAAAGGAGGATGATCACAGAAGGACCTTCGAGCGAAGTGAAGATGTCGCTTACATTAGGAAGGTAGCTAAGAAGGTTCTTGGATGGAAAAAAGATAGGAAACATGTAGATAAAGACACTTGGTGGTGGAATGAGGAAGTACAAAAGGCCATTAAGGAGAAGAAGGAGTCTTACAAGAGTTGGCATAATGAGAGAAGCGCAAGCAACATGACGAAGTATAAAGAGGCTAAGAAGAATGCAAGGCGTGTTGTGAGTAAAGCAAGGGAGCAGGCCTATGATGCGCTATATGACAGATTAGGGACAAAGGAAGGCGAGAAGGACATATACAAGACGGCATAACTTTACGAGAGGAAAACAAGGGATCTCAATGAAGTCAAATGCACTAAGGATGAGGCAAATCGGATTCTAGTGAAGGATGAAGATTCATAAGAGATGGCGAGACTATGGACTACTCAATGATGAGAGAGCATTAGGTTTGACATGGATGACTCATTCGATGACACTAGCAGGGGATTCGTGCGGAGGATACAAGAGTCCGAGGTTAGGGAGGCCTTAAAAAGGATGAAAGGAGGAAAAGCCCTCAGCCCCCATGGTGTCCCTGTTGAGGTGTGGAGATGTTTGGGGGATGTGGAAATAGTATGGCTCACTAAATTATCCAACCGTATTTTTTAGTCAAACAAAATGCCTGAAGAGTGGCGGAAAAGTATTTTAGTACCTGTCTTCAAGAATAAAGGAGGTGTTCAAAGTAGTACTAATTACCGTAGAATTAAGCTTATGAGTCATACTATGAAGGGAGAGAGTGATTGAACACCGCTTGAGGAGAGTGACCAATGTCAGCAAAAAACAGTTTGGTTTTATGCCTGGGAGGTCCACTATGGAGGCGATCTTCCTACTCTGTGATCTTATTGAGAGATATAGAGAGCAAAAGAAGGATCTACATATGGTGTTCATTAACATGGAGAAGGCATACGATAAGGTACCAAAGCCGGTCATGGGGTGGGCGCTAGAGAAACACAAAGTTCGAACAAAGCATGTTAACCTTATCAAGGATATGTGTGGTAACGTGTTGACAAGTGTGCGTGTAAGTGATTGTGAGACCGATACGTTTCCTATCACGGTAGGGCTACAACAAGGATCAGTCTTAAGCCCATACATCTTTTCCTTAGTGATGGATGAGGTGTCGAAGAATATACAAGGGGATATCCCTTGGTGTATGCTCTTTGTTGATGATGTAGTGTTGGTAGATGAAACAAGAGATGGCGTTGAAATAAAATTGGAGCTATGGAGGCAGGCCTTAGAGTATAAGGGGTTTAGACTTAGTAGAACCAAAATTGAGTATATGAGGTGTTACTTTAGTGATGTCGGGTGTGACGAGGGAAATGTTATTCTACAAGGACAAGTAGTACCTAGGAGGGACACATTTTGATATTTAGGATCAATGTTACAAAGCAATGGTGATATTGACGAAGATGTTTGCCATTGGATCAAGATTGGGTGGATGAAGTGGCGGCAATCATCTAGAATATTATGCAATAAGATGGTCCCACAAAAACTAAAAAGAAAATTCTATAGGACGGTGGTCAGACCTGCGATGTTGTATGGAGCAGAATGTTGGCCAACTAAAAGGCAACATGTAAAAAAAATGAGAGTTGCAGAGATATGCACGCTACGGTGGATGTGCAGCGACACAAGGAGAGGCAAAATTAGGAACGAGGTGATACACGCTAGGGTAGGGGTGGCACCGATTGAGGAGAAACTAGTCCAACATCGCCTACGATGGTTTGGACATATCCATCGGAGACCTCCAGAAGCACTGGTTAACTATGGGATTATAAAGAGTAGAGAAAATTTTAGAAGAGGTAGAGGTCAACCAAGGTTGATATGGGAGGAGGCGGTGAAGCGAGACTCAAAGGAGTGGGACATACCTAGACATTTGGCTCATGATAGGGTTGAATGGAAATTAGCAATTCATGTGCCAGAATCATAGTTTATTCGTATTTTGTTACTCTTATCTTTATTCCTATTATTTCATCTCCAAAATAAATAAAATTTTAAATCTTATTTTATTTGTATTTTTTTACTCTCATCTTATTTTCTATTACTTCTTTTCAAATTGTTGGGTTTCATTTATAGCCGACCCCAACTTACTTGGGACAAAAGCCTGGTTGTTGTTGTTGAAGAAGAATTTCGTTGAGTAACCAACATGAAAAATGAAATTTGATATGTTTTGAATGTTGTGTTATGTCAAGTAACCTACGTAGAAGACATAATGCAACATTCTACTCGAGTAAGATATTTAATTTATAGTATAGTTTGGCAAGTAACTAACACGAAATAGAAAATTTATCTTATTTTAAGATATCTTGAGTATTGTATTTTATTGAGTAACGAACGCGAAAGATAAAATACAATGATTCTTCTTAGTTGTGTATGCTTTAATTCATTTTTGATATAAATATTGCATCCATTTATTTGATGGAACTAACAAAATTTTAGAAATTAAGTTTAAGTTGAATTCAGATTTATCCGCTCATTGCATTCATGAGGAATTTGATCTATGTGGAGAGCCCGTCTTATCGTCCACGCCGACACTCCAAGAAGACGGAGAAGTTTGGGCCTCCCCAAAGTGTGACGCCCGGTTCCAAAAACTGAACCAAGCTAACGCATATGTGTGCCCAGGATGTTCAACACACATACACGAGTGCAATCACAAAAGAGTATACAGAAAATTACCACAGAACAAGATTTATTATCAAATTTATTACACAAATCATATTATCCTCGAATACAAGCTCCAATGAATATAAATGACAAGTTCAACTAATGCAGCGGAAATAACTAATTATGCAATCTAAGCAACTATGCAGCATAAGCGACAGGGTATGTATGCGCAGCTCCAATCAACACCACAGGCAAAGCTGACGGTAGACACGGCCTAGAACTCCGCATTATCGCCATTAAACTCATAATTCTGACCTGCAACTGTGGGAGGGGGGGAATTGCAAGAGTGAGTACATGTCGTACTCAGCAAGTGTGGAAAGTATGACATGTGGCTGATTCAAATGATGACAATAATAATGGCAAAGTGCTGAAAAGTACAGTAAAACATTTGAAAAGCAATATATTATATGTATGTGAGGTAAACCCATCATAATCATAAATAATATCATAATACCAGTCCATAATTCACCATCCTCATTAATAATTCCATATTTCACCATTGCCAATAACCATATTCAATACCAGAATAAATCCATAACCATCCATAACCATTACCAAACCATAACCATCCCAAATTCCAATTTCCCTCTAATCATGGAAGTTGTCCAGGTGCTCATAACCGGGAGCACGGCTATCATGATAGTTTTATTTAACTCTGCAGAGTTTGTACCTCTTTACCCACGTGTTCGTGATTTCATCACCCTTCAGCGACTAAGAACCTCTCTTATGCCGATGACCCGTCGGTCACATTACACACTTCCGTTGGTGTGTGGCTAAGAGATCACAAAATAGCCTTTACAAAGGGATTACTAGCCTATTCAGACCCCACTGAGGTTTCATCGGTGGCGATGTCTCCAACTGAGCACATCTTCAACCAAGGGCCCCCTCTTGAGCCATTCGGATCCCAGGGTAGTCCCACCAATCATCAACAAACCCAATCCGACTACCCCTTCCCCGAGCATCCACAATGGTCCAAACAGCGCTAGCAAAGCCCTAATTAATCAGCTACGCCGCACCCATACTTGGCCTCGTGGTGGCACTGTAGTCCTGGCTTATTCTCGCATGAACCGGTCCTTAGATCTAAAGCAAGCAAACCACCATAACATCCAACCCATCCACATACCAGGCTTGCTTAGATCACCCATTACCATACCATATTGACCAGTTCACGTTAACCAGAATGTCATTGATGCATAATTAAATGTGTAGTGTTGTTTGCCATCCCAATTAATTAAGCGAAGCAAAGAGGTAAAAACCCTTCCCGACTCTCTACCATAAATTCCAGGTGACAAGAGTGGTCAAACAAAACTAGTAAACTTCCTACATAGGATTCCCATCAATTTGACACAAGCATGCAGTTTGCAAACAAAAAGTTTACTTTAAAAACAGGATCAATATGCTTCAAGGACACTTGCCTTGCTCTTGCTGTTGATTAGGGTCAAAGCCTTCAAACTCTTGGTGCTGTAGATCCTCCGTGGCACTCTCTAGCGCAAATTTGTCTAATCCACACAATAAACATACAAGACAAGAAACACAATCAAAGAGTGCACAAATATTACTCAATATGACATGATATGCATGATTGATGCAAATGCAAGTTAGAACTTATTACTAGATTGCTTTTAATGATCACTAACTAGTTCTAATAGATTTTAACAAGTTTATACAGGTTTGGGGTCAATTAGATCAAATTTTTAGAATTAATTCAACACAATTTAACCAGAAAGATCAGACTAGTCCGCTAGGGACCGGACAAGTCCGCACTTGACGAGATCAGCAGATTAGGGTTTTCTAGATCGACGTAAATTCGGAGATTAGGGGTTGAATTCTCGTAACGAAAAGAGAATAGAAGGTATACCAGTTGTTTAGAACTCCAATGAATCAAGAAACTTGGAGGTAGCACTTGGATCTTGATGGTCTAGGGTTGGTGATGAACTTGGAGATGAATTGGTGGTGAAGGACGAAACTTGGTGGAGATCTTGATCCTTCTTCGTTTCCTCCTCTTCTTCCTCTTGCTTGGGATCTTCTCCTACCTCCTTGATGGTGGCTCCCCACGAACTAGGGTTTGGGTGGGTGGAAAAGTGGCAAATAGATGTCAAACCAAGGGGTGGGGCTGTTTATATAGAGGTGGAGGCTAGGGTTAGATGGATTTCGAGTTTTTGGATGAGTAGAGGCCGGTTTAGAGTCCCACATGGGCTCCAAAAGAGTTAGGCACGACGTACCTAGGCCCACTTAACGTGAAACCCAAGAAACAAGTCGTAAAACAAAAGATCAACTCGGAGTCGCGAAATATCGGACATGTCTGGACAGGACCGGACTAGTCCGAAGTCGTCCAGAGAGAAAATCGGACAAGTCTGGCCAAAAATCGGACAAGTCCGAATTTGAACAGAGAGGAAAAACGGACAAGTCCGCTGGAACACCGGACTAGTTCGGAAAAGTCCAGGGACTTAGCAAATTTTCAAGGATTCATGGAATATCGGACTAGTCCGCACAAAATCGGACAAGTCCGTTTTTAGTCAGAGAGAAATCGGACTAGTCCTCAGTAAAATCGGACTAGTCCGCACTTTCCTGCGTTTTAAGTGCATTTTTGCTCCAAATCAATTTTAAATGCTCCAAATCAATTTTAAACTCGTTCCTCTTGTTGTGGGTTAATGTGAATCATGTATATGAGTGCATGTAGGGCCTGATGCATGAAAATTAGGGTGTTACAAACCTACCCCCCTTAAAATAAATCTCGCCCTCGAGATTCGACGCGGCAGAGAAGAGATAGGGAAATTCCTTCTTGAGATCATACTCAAATTCCCACGTCGATTCTTTTTCGTTGTGGTGCTTCCATTGAACTTTACACCATCTAATGACCTTGTTCCATGTGACCCTCCCCTTAGTTTCCAAGATTTTAACCGGTTGCTCGGCACACGTCAAATCTTCCTCTAGTTCCGATTCTTCCATTGGCACTTGTTCTTCCGGTACTCTCAAACACTTCTTGAGCTGGGAAACATGAAAGACATCATGTACATCTGAAAGATGAGCTGGCATCTCCAACTTATATGCTACTTCTCCTCTTTTGTCCAAAATCTTGAATGGTCCAATATAACGAGGTGCGAGCTTGCCCCTTATGTTAAACCTATTATGACCCCTCATTGGTGACACCTTGAGGTAAACAAAATCTCCTATTTCAAAGGCTAATTTCCTTCTCCTATTATCCGCATAGCCTTTTTGCCTTGATTGGGCAGCCCTCAAATTTTCACGAATTATTTGGACTTGCTTTTCGGCTTCTTGCAACACGTCCGGACCAAATACTTGAGTTTCTCCTGCCTCATTCCAGAATAAAGGTGTCCTACACTTCCTCCCATAAAGTGCTTCATATGGTGACATTTTCAAACTTGCTTGGTAACTATTGTTGTATGAAAACTCCGCATATGGCAAGCTTTTGTCCCAACTTTTCCCATGCTTTAAAGCACAAGCTCTTAACATGTCCTCCAAAATCTGATTGGTCCTCTCGGTTTGTCCGTCCGTTTGAGGATGATATGCTGAACTAAAATTCAACCTCGTTCCCAAAACTTCATGCAATTTTTGCCAAAATCTGGAGGTAAATTGAGAACCTCTATCCGAGACTATCTTCTTAGGGACTCCATGTCGACACACAATATGCTCCATGTATATTTCGGCCAATCGTGCAGCTGTATACTTGGTCTTCACAGGGACAAAATGAGCTGACTTGGTTAAGCGATCCACAATTACCCAAGTTGAGTCATACCCGGACTGAGTATGTGGTAACCCAACTATGAAGTCCATTCCAATTTCTTCCCACTTCCATTCCGGAATCTTCAACGGTTGCAATAATCCGGCTGGCCTATGATGTTCCGCCTTGACTCGTTGGCACACATCACACAATGCTACGTATTCAGCTATGTCCTTTTTCATGCTATCCAACCAATAGCAAGTCTTCAAGTCCTTGTACATCTTCGTACATCCGGGGTGAACCGAGTAAGGCGAGTCATGTGCGTCCTTTAATATTGTCTCCCGAATATGCTTTACATTAGGCACAACGATCCTCTTTCCAAGCCATAAGGTACCATATTCGTCTTCATCAAATCTGAATTCTCTCCCTTCTTCGATTCTTTCCTTGATTTCCTTGATCTCCTCATCTGTGGTCTGTGCTTCTAGAATTTCTTGCTCCAAGGTCGGATTTAACTCCATCATCTCCGTCTCATTTACAAACCCGAGGTTCAGCCGTTCAAACTCCTTACATAACTCGGACGGTAACTCCCGAACTGTAAGTTGATGGCTTACTCCCTTTCTACTCAAAGCATCGGCCACTACATTGGCTTTTCCCGAATGATAGTTGATCCCCAAATCATAATCTTTGATTAGCTCCAACCATCTTTGTTGCCTCAAGTTCAGATCCGTTTGTGTGAAAATATACTTCAAACTCTTATGATCCGTGTAAATTTCACACCTATGTCCAAGAATATAGTGTCTCCAAATCTTCAATGCATGTACCACAGCTGCTAGTTCAAGATCATGCGTGGGGTAATTCTGCTCATGTTTCTTCAATTGTCTTGATGCATAGGCGACCACTTGACCTTCTTGCATCAATACACATCCAAGTCCTTGTCTTGATGCATCGTACAAATCCAAATTCCTTGCTCACGTCTAGTAATACCAGCACCGGTGCAGTTATAAACCTCTTCTTCACCTTCTCAATGTCGTCCTAGCAAGATAGAGTCCATTTGAGAAGCTTTCCCCTTGTTAGCAACTCAGCCATGCGCTTCACTATGTTGGAGTAGTCTTTGATGATTGGTTAGCTTTGACATTTATTGTGATGCATCAACTCCAATTGCTTCGGTGCGGTTTGAGATGCTTCAAATTCTACGGTGATCCCTTCTTCGTTGGTCAACTTCAGCGTCTTCGTGGCACACTCAATAACTCCATTGTGCTTCCTTAACCAGTCCATACCAAGTATAATGTCCAACCCTTGAGAATCCAAAACAATGAGGTTGGCGGAGAAGTCTACCCCCCTTATTCTAAGGCTTACTTTTGGACATACTATATTTGTCCTCATTTCTCCTCCAGGAGGCTTAACCAACAGAGTAAACTTCATATGAGAGATAGGCAAACTATACTTGGAAACATACTTCGATGCAATGAATGAATGCGATGCTCCAAAATCAAATAACATAGCCGCGGGGTTGGAGTTGGCGAGAAACATACCAATGACCACGTCATCCGCTTGTTGAGCATCCTCCGTAGAGACATGGTTCACGTTGCCATGAGCAAAGTTCTGCTGTCCACGGCTTCCTTGTGGCTGTCCTCCATTGGGTCTTGGGTTTTGCCTCAGCGCATTGCTTCCTTGACCAAGGCCTGACTTAGGACATTGATACGCAAAGGGTCCAGCTTCTCCACAAGTATAACACTTCTTAACCCCACCAGAATTATTGGGACGAGCTTGGTTTTGAGCATTGGCTCCAGGAAAATCAGGACGAGGTGCATAAGGCATTGGAGGCCTA
This sequence comes from Tuctoria greenei, assembly GCA_036927565.1. NCBI lineage: Eukaryota > Viridiplantae > Streptophyta > Magnoliopsida > Poales > Poaceae > Tuctoria > Tuctoria greenei. The sequence goes on from JAYESD010000006.1 coordinate 127,668,385, forward strand.
GGTGCTTGCATAACAGGGTGCTGCTGCACAAACTAAGTTAGGCGTGGTGCATAACCAGGGCACTGAGCAGGAATAGAGGAGCTGTAATGAGGCACATTGGGTGGCGCAAAGCGAGGGCGCACATTACTTCCTTGTTGCTGTCCTTGATACGGTGCCTTCCTCTTGATTTCTTGCTCCATCTCACGGATCTTGTTCTCGACCACAATTGCTTTGTCCACAAGTTTCTGAAAATTGGCATAATCGCAATTGAGAAGGTGCACTTGGATCTCATTGTTCAAGCCCCTCATGAACAAGTATTGCTTCCGGCTGTCCCGACTAACATCCTCAGGCGCATACCTTGAGAGTTGAGTGAATTTATTGAGATATTCACTCACGCTTGATCTTTCTTGCCTTAAATTCTCAAATTCTTGCCTCTTCAAGAGCATAACACCTTCGGCATATAATGAGAACGAAAATTCTGCTTGAATTCGGCCCAGGTGATCCTCTCTTGATCCTCATGAGCATTGCATAGTGAATCCCACCAATCGGAAGCTGCTCCAACGAGTTGATGAGAAGCGAACAGGACCTTCTCCCGGTCACTGCATTGGACAATGGCTAGCTTCTTCTCCACGGACTTGAGCCAATCATCAGCATTCATAGGGTCAGCAGCTTGAGCAAAGGTCGGCGGCCTAGTCCTCATAAACTCTCCCAATCGGTTATGAGGAGGCGGGGGTGGTGGTGGAGGCATATGGGGCTGATTGTTGATATTGTTGCCAGCCTGCAGCTGTCCCATAGTTTGTATCATGGTCTGCATGAGCTGGTTTTGCATGGCCAGTAGCTGCTCAATGTTGATAGCTCCATGAGCAGGTCCTTGTCCATTGTTGTTCTGAGGTACTCCATGGTTCTCCTCCTCGTCATTAACATCCCTCTGGTTGCGAGTCCTCACCATCTGAAGAAGAGCAATAGGTAAGAATTTAGAAACGTCCCCAACTATATGCATCATGGGATATGGAGCTAACCAACTAGCTATACTAGCCTAGGTGGACATGGCAATGCTAAAGCATCCCAAAATCCTCTATTAAGCACACAAGCAACCAATATATATAGCAAATAGCACTCCAAGCAAAAACACATCGATTCCTGAGTGCTCCTATGTGCTCTAATGTGTCCATTCTATCTAGGCTGCGTCCTACGGTCAACCTGTGGCTCTAATACCAATCTGTGATGCCCGGTTCCAAAAACTGAACCAAGCTAACGCATATGTGTGCCCAGGATGTTCAACACACATACATGAGTGCAATCACAAAAGAGTATACAGAAAATTACCACAGAACAAGATTTATTATCAAACTTATTACACAAACCATATTATCCTCGAATACAAGCTCTAATGAATATAAATGACAAGTTCAACTAATGCAGCGGAAATGACTAATTAAGCAATCTAAGCAACTATGCAGCATAAGGGACAGGGTATTTATGCGCAGCTCGAATCAACACCACAGGCAAAGCTGACGGTAGACACGGCCTAGAACTCCGCATTATCGCCATTAAACTCATAATTCTGACTTGCAACTATGGGGGGGGGGGGGGGAATTGCAAGAGTGAGTACATGTCGTACTCAGCAAGTGTGGAAAGTATGACATGTGGCTGATTCAAATGATGACAATAATAATGGCAAAGTGCTGAAAAGTACAGTAAAACATTTGAAAAGCAATATATTATATGTATGTGAGGTAAACCCATCATAATCATAAATATTATCATAATACCAGTCCATAATTCACCATCCTCATCAATAATTCCAGATTTCACCATTGCCAATAACCATATTCAATACCAGAAATAAATCCATAACCATCCATAACCATTACCAAACCATAAACATCCCAAATTCCAATTTCCCTCTAATCATGGAAGTTGTCCAGGTGCTCATAACCGGGAGCACGGCTATCATGATAGTTTTATTTAACTCTGCAAAGTTTGTACCTCTTTACCCACGTGTTCGTGATTTCATCACCCTTCGGCGACTAAGAACCTCCCTTATGCCGATGACCTGTCGGTCACATTACACACTTCCGTTGGTGTGTGGCCAAGAGATCAAAAAATAGCCTTTACAAAGGGATTACTAGCCTATTCAGACCCCACTGAAGTTTCACCAGTGGCGATGCCTCCAACTGAGCACATCTTCAACCAAGGGCCCCCTCTTGAGCCATTCGGATCCCAGGGTAGTCCCACCAATCATCAACAAACCCAATCCGACTACCCCTTTCCCGAGCATCCACAATGGTCCAAACAGCGCTAGCAAAGCCCTAATTAATCAGCTACGCCGCACCCATACTTAAACTCGTGGTGTCACTATAGTCCTGGCTTATTCTCGCATGAACCAGTCCTTAGATCTAAAGCAAGCAAACTACCATAACATCCAACCCATCCACATACCAGGCTTGCTTAGATCACCCATTACCATACCATATTGACCAGTTCACATTAACCAGAATGTCATTGATGCATAATTAAATGTGTAGTGTTGTTTGCCATCCCAATTAATTAAGCGAAGCAAAGAGGTAAAAACCCTTCCCGACTCTCTACCATAAATTCCAGGTGACAAGGGTGGTCAAACAAAACTAGTAAACTTCCTACCATAGGATTCCCATCAATTTGACACAAGCATGCAGTTTGCAAACAAAACGTTTATTTTAAAAACAGGATCAATATGCTTCAAGGACACTTGCCTTGCTCTTGCTGTTGATTAGGGTCAAAGCCTTCAAACTCTTGGTGCTGTAGATCCTCCGTGGCACTCTCTAGCGCAAATCCGTCTAATCCACACAATAAACATACAAGACAAGAAACACAATCAAAGAGTGCACAAATATTACTCAATATGACATGATATGCATGATTGATGCAAATGCAAGTTAGAACTCGTTACTAGATTGCTTTTAATGATCACTAACTAGTTCTAATAGATTTTAACATGTTTATACAGGTTTGGGGTCGATTAGATCAAATTTTTAGAATTAATTCAACACAATTTAACCAGAAAGATCGGACTAGTCCGCTAGGGACCGGACAAGTTCGCACTTGACGAGATCAGCAGATTAGGGTTTTCTAGATTGACGTAAATTCGGAGATTAGGGGTTGAATTCTCGTAAGGAAAAGAGAATAGAAGGTATACCAGGTGTTTAGAACTCCAATGAATCAAGAAACTTGGAGGTAGCACTTGGATCTTGATGATCTAGGGTTAGTGATGAACTTGGAGATGAATTGGTGGTGAAGGACGAAACTTGGTGGAGATCTTGATCCTTCTTCGTTTCCTCCTCTTCTTCCTCTTGCTTGGGATCCTCTCCTCCCTCCTTGATGGTGGCTCCCCACGAACTAGGGTTTGGGTGGGTGGAAAAGTGGCAAATAGATGTCAAACCAAGGGGTGGGGCTGTTTATATAGAGGTGGAGGCTAGGGTTAGATGGATTTCGAGTTTTGGGATGAGTAGAGGCCGGTTTAGAGTCCCACATGGGCTCCAAAAGAGTTAGGCACGACGTACCTAGGCCCACTTAACGTGAAACCCAAGAAACAAGTCGTAAAACAAAAGATCAACTCGGAGTCGCGAAATATCGGACAAGTCCGGACAGGACCGGACTAGTCCGAAGTTGTCCAGAGAGAAAATCGGACAAGTCTGGCCAAAAATCGGACAAGTCCGAATTTGAACAGAGAGGAAAAACGGACAAGTCTGCTGGAACACTGGACTAGTCCAGAATAGTCCAGGGACTTAGCAAATTTTCAAGGATTCATGGAATATCGGACTAGTCCGCACAAAATCGGACAAGTCCGTTTTTAGTGAGAGAGAAATCGGACTAGTCCTCAGTAAAATCGGACTAGTCCGCACTTTCCTGCGTTTTAAGTGCGGTTTTGCTCTAAATCAATTTTAAATGCTCCGAATCAATTTTAAACTCGTTCCTCTTGTTGTGGGTTAATGTTAATCATGTATATGAGTGCATGTAGGGCATGATGCATGAAAATTAGGGTGTTACACAAAGTCCCAAGTCCACCAAGCCGACAAAGAAGGAATGGCGAAAGAAGCAAGACAAGCCGTCGGAGCCCATCCCTCAAGGCCCGGATGTCAAGAAATGAAGAAGGAGGAATGTCCAATAGGTATAGATTCCGAATTCTTTTCCATTTGGCATGCACTAGGATGAGACCTAGCCAAGAGGTTAAATTGGTAGTTATCCTTTCCTTTGTTTTTCTTTTCTCTTCATTTGGTTTTCCCCATTTGATTTATTTTTTTCCCACAGCATATTTTGTTTTTCTTAGCAAGTTGAGAATCTTATATTCTCAATTATAATTTTTATTTCTTTGTTTTTCACAAAAATAAAATTGTTGGGTTTTCAATAAAGAAAATTTTTATTTGGAAAACAATTTTTCTGAGTTGCAAAAGTGGTAATTCACCAACGTGCTAATTCCATAGCCGTTGAGGAGCCCCCTGCCAAAGGGGGCAACAGGGGGGCCCACTTGTCTGTGCGGCCAACCCCCTGTTCGGCTGACAAGGGGAAAGAGCCATTTTGTCTCTCTCTACTCCAATGGCTACATTTGATTTCCTAGTGACCGTCGGGGAGTGCACACTATAAATGGTGGCCTTGAGGGGCACTTCTCCTCACACTTCACCTCATATCATACCTCCCCAAAGTCACTCTTGCTCGCATTGTTTTTCTTGCTCTTCATTGAAGTACTCTTGCTCAAAATCCAACTCAAAAAGATTTGCTTTTGTTTGCATATGCAATTTGCTCTCAAGTTCTTCAAGGGATAATTTGTCAGGGGGTTCTCTTTTGCTAACATCACCTCTTCCAAGTTTTTGTCTTGTTGTGTTCTTGTTTGTCATGGCCATGAAAGGAATGAAGAGGTTGTTTGGAAAGAGGAAGGAGGTTACAAGCTCAAGCCATGGCGGAGAATCAAGTGCACGCCCCTCTTCTATTGCTACACCATGTTCACGGAGGAGTGTAGGTGAGGACACTCCCATGGGTGAGAGAGCAACCCGCACCAACTTCTCCACGACGATGACCTTGACATACAAAATGAAGTTGAAGATCAAGAACGCAAGCTCCTCCAAGATCGTGAGTTTTCTCATACGAAAGCTTATGATCCGAATTTGATCTCAGAAATAGGTATAGATTCTGAATTCTATTCCATTTGGCATGCACTAGGATAGGAAAACTTTTCTCACATAGAGGAGAGAGGTTCACGCCTTCTCTCCATACAATTCCTTTGCAACCTTAAAATAGAATTTGATGGTATTACTTTTAGACTATTTCAAAAAGAATACAACATCCTATGGAAAGAATTAAGTGAAATCCTAGGCTTCTATTAACGTTGTTTGCTAGACTTAGACGCTTTGCCTAAGTTTAACAAACATAGTTTTTGGTAAGATTTAACTAGTGAGGTCAGATGTAGTGCACCTAGGAAGAGTCACTTACACAACCCCACTTTATGCTTCATGCATAGATGGGTGGCTATGAATATGTTCCCTAAATGAGACGTAAGGGTAGTGCGTGATGATGAACTAAAATTTTTATTTGTCATGATTAAAAAGATAAAAGGTTCTCCAGTTATTGCCATGATGAAACAATGGTTAGATTACAATCCAAGAACAGGGCCAATTGAATGCACTTCATTGATTACTCGTATTGCTACTAGGGTAGGAGCACTAGGATATTCTTCATTTGTGTATATTGAAAATGAAAGAGAATTAATTGATGAAGATTATTTAGTGCAAGGATGTATCCTTAAGCATGAAAAAGATGGCTCTTTGTTATTTTATTATCCCGGCTTTGTCAATGAAATTCAGTTAACTAACCAGGATTATCATTTGTACAAATGCCGGAGGCTAACCATTGACCTTCTTGCCATCAAGGAAGCACGAAGAATTAATGTCTCTAGCAGGGTAAATAGAAGCCGTGCAAGGAGAGCGCCATGCCCCCGACAACCTCCATGGTCCATGAGTACGAAGAGGAAGAGAACCCAACGGGTGATGCACCCGGATAGAATCAACCTCCATCGTATGAGACCAAAGGTCCGTCTTGGCATGGATGGCCAGGTGCCACATGGGAGCCGCCCCTATCCACTTCAAGCTCTAGCATCTTGCCTCTAACATCCATGAGAAGATGTTGTTCCTCTTCGGCTAGAAGTCATCGTGACTATAGCCAAGAATGACATATCTCACTAGACGTATGGAAGAGCTTGAAGTGAGAACGGGTGATATCTACAACACTCTCCAAGGGCATGTCTAAGGTACCCAAGGCTGGCAACAACACATGGATGCTCAGTTCACCAACCTCAACTCTACACTACAACAACAACAAGCCGATCTCGCGGCATACTTCAGTCATGAAGGGTTCAACCCTCATCGTGGAGGTGAGTGAAGAACAAGCTTGGGGGAGGACCCCCACTTAAGGTAAATTGTATCAACCCCTTTGCATATTTATTTTCCACTCAACCATCATACACCTTGCATATAAAAAATAATAAGTAGAATAGATTTGTTTCAAATAAAATAAATGATGTGCGTTAAGAATGACTTGGAGTTCACATAGATGAAATGATGAATAGTTGCTCTGTTTTAATTTTCCTAAGTCCCTAGTTTACAACTCAGTACTCTCCAACATATTGCTCTCATTAGCTAAAATTGCTATTGCCTTGATTTGTAAATTGTGAGTAGCAAAAGCTTAATCCATTCTAAGTTGTTGTGATATATGATATAGTGATAGGGCTGCTATTCCTTGTTTGAAAGTGAAACTTAGATTTCCGATGAAATTCTAAAAAGATTTATGTTACTCTCATTTGATTGGAAATACCTACCAGAGCCATATGATACATTACATTGATAGACCTTTTGCATATGCTATTTTCCTTCACATTGAGCTTTGTCAAACTAGTATAGACCTATGTGAGATTTCATTCATTACTTTTTGAATTCAAGACTTCACTTGCACATGCTATACTTCTACACTACAAGTAAGCAAAATCCCATCATACCACCATTCAACAATAAAAAGAGAAACTCCATATCCTTCATGCTTAGTACTCTCTCACAATTTATTGCATAAAAAGGGAGTAGAAGACATGGCTACAAGAAAAAGAAAAAGAAAAAAAGGTGCATGATTACTTCAAAAGCATGAGAGAGAGAAAAAAAGAGAAAAGTAGCCATGTTTCATCCCTGCAAAATAAGAGAGTCCACTCAAAAAGGAGTCATCTCAAGATCCACATCAACTCCATTCCATCACACATGCACAAGTCTTGAATCAAATTGTTTTGAATTGATTTCTCCTAAGGCTTGCTTTTCTGACTTAGCAATATTATGTGTTGCAAATATGCCTACAAGATTCCCTACCAAGCTCCACATACAAGCCTTATGTAGAGGTAGGATGAATTTAGGCAAAATGCCTTGGTGAGGACATATTTCCACTACAAATAATGGAGAGACCGAGAGAATCAAATTGAGATACTTAAAATCTAAATTGAATTCTCCAAAATTTGAGTGGAACTTGATTCCTAGGGTATGTGTGCTCTATTTGCTGTTCTATCTTTCAACCACCCATGAATACGAGATGGCATAAGCCCCATAATGACTTGAGATGGGTGAAGTACCATGCCAATTCTTGCAATACTAGGTAGAGTATTTTGTTGTGCACATGGTACTTTGAAAAGTAGAACATAGTACAAACTCCTGATCATCAATCTAAAGTCTTGACTTTGCTCGGGATGAGCAAAGGATAAGCTTGGGGGATATTGTTGATGGCTGTTATACACCAATTTCACCCATCAATATAACTCAATTATGTGAAGTAAATATCATTTCTTGCACACATCACCTTTATATTTAATCTATTTCCACTTGTCCTTGGAGGAATTAGTATATGCAGGTATTTTATGTAGGATTGAAGTGAAACTAGGGGATGGATCCTATAAAATATCATTTTAGCCAATCAAGCACTGATATGTGTCACCACATGGATCAAATGGCTCACGAACAGATGTATCTGAGGCCATCCAACGGTATGGCACCAATAACAGTCAATGGGACCTACCTGGAAGCCACCTGGAGAAAGCACAGGTTGTCTGGAGCCAAGACTAGGTCGGCCGACCTGGTGGTTCAGCCGACCCCTTCCTGGTGCCAAACCTGGTCAACATCCATGTGTTGGCTCCTCCCGGCTTGAAGAAGTCAGTGGTGACTGATTCGCGCGCTTTTGGTGGCAGCAACCGACCCTTCTCCAAGCTATAAATAGGACCCCTCACCCCATACTTCAACACACACCACCTGAGTATTCATATATTGTATGCACTACTCTCCATAGGTTTAGAGGAGTATAGGCTGTAGAGAGGAGATAATCTAGTCTATAACCAAGTAGGAGAGGAGTAGAAGGAGTCTCTTCCCAATTCCTAATTGGGAAAGGTATGACTCTTATTTTCCTATATGTATTTGTGACTTTGTTCTTAATAAATATGATATCTTTAGTCTTCTATTGTTCATATACTTGGATGAAGCGTTTCTTGTTTGATCGTGGATTCCATGTATGTAGTAGGAGTAGTATTTATGATTATGTCATACCATTATCATTATATCATCATAAACACTACAAACCCCCACTATAGTCTAATTAGCTATGACATGATTATGTTAATATGAATACTTATGCTATGAATTAACAATCGTTCAACGATGATTTAGTTCACTGCCTTAGGATGGCTTGTGCCTAGTCTTCTAGGGTAATTACTTAATGTGCTAGCATGGTGCTAGGATAGATAAGTAGCGTTGAATGTCTCGTAGACCCACAGATTGAAGAGGTAGGCAGTAGGTTGGTGACAACCCTATCTGTCCTTTGTAATCCTCCACGTTCGGCTACGCCACAGTCTCTTGGCAGGAGTCATCCTAGTATTTCTAGGAGTAAACCCGTGTCCGATGTGTTAATCCATTTAGCATGAGAATTCACACTTGATATGATCATTAGTATCTAACTTAGGCTATATATATGTACATTAGAAGCATAGTGGAAGTCTCTACCTAAGCCTAAGCCTAGTCCCCCTTTACCTCATTTACCCCCCATAGGATAGAATGATCTTTTGTGTATCACACTACTCCAAATATCATTTATCCATCCTTGCTAGAACCCTACCTAGACCAACCTAGCCTCTCCATTTGACGGTTGCTTTACTTTCATCTAGCCTTCCTTTGGGAGAATATAAATGACACCCTTTGGGTATACTCTTAGAGGGGAAATGCTACATCGATAGATTCTGTGCGCTTGCGGATGTACATCTGTAATCTATAATCTATTAACAAGCATTTCTGGCACCCCTGCTAGGGATGATTGTTAGTAGTGTGTAGGAAATGTCAACAAGCATATATGGTGCCGTTGTCGGGGATAATTTGTTGGTATTTCTGAGGAGTCGTCAACACCTATAACCACAAAGGGATGATGTCCACTCAACATGGGTTGACTGTGATCCGTTGTTCCTTGGCTAAGGTATACCTTCTAGTCACATAGGAACAACTTGCACCCAATATACATTGGATGTGATCTTGTCATTCCTTGGTTAAGGTACATCATACCTTTTAGCCACAAAGGAATAACTTACACCCAATGATGGTGGCAATTCCCTGAGCTAGAATGAGTGCTTAGAATAGTTGAGAGCATAATGCTCTCACATATTCGTAGCAGCCCATTGGTTGCTCATGGAAGGTTACCATTTCAAATCTCTGGCCTCGTATAGTTATGGTGACCTTGGGGCTTAATTTCCGATAGGTAGCAACCATCCAAATTTACTTCTTGGCCAAGAGATTTTGAAATGGAATCCTCTTGGTACTCCAACAATCGGATCTCTGAATGTCTGCATAGTTATTTTACTCCTGCAAACTTCCCCTCTATGATAGAGAGGGATGGTTAGCTTCCGATACTTGTTGAAATGAATTTTTGGATTGGGTAGCCGAATCTTCATTTGGACGCACGGGGAGAAAATACCAAAGATGCATTGGGTTCAAATTCAAGTGTATTCATGAGCAATGTATTATTCATTGATAAGAGTGGGGCTTTATGGATAAATCAATTTGCATACTTTCTAAAGCTCCGACTCATAACAATGCAAGTGATATAAATACACTACATGGATCCCTTCATCTTGTAAATTTTCTAACCATCATAGTTTTTTTACACAAGAGCAAATGTTATCATTTGGATCACGGCAAACAAGATTCTCAATTTTGTCCTCTTGAACAATATTAATTTCTTGCCTAGGAATTTGAAATTTAGTGATCCATGCATGAATGAGTTTCAAATCAAAATTATGGATATCACTGTTCCTAGGTTTCTACATACCACTTCAAATATTAAGTAATTCTATAAGCATTACCTAGGCAGAAAATGTCTAAGTCAATTTTAGCAATGCTTATAAAATTCTAGATACTTGTTTAAATTTATTCCAAAGTAAGGTGACATTCCTTTTTGAAAAAAAAAAGAGCAATGCCAACACTTACTCTCGTGAGGATGCATAAGAATTGAATGATGAGAAGGTGTAAACCTTCCTTACCAATGTAGGAAAAAATCATTCAATTGTAATGTAATTCCAACGACGGAAAATTTTAAACATGTACCTCAATTGAAGAGTAGTCTTTATTGAAGATCGTTGTGAGAGAAATTCATGACCATGAATTTTGGTGTAGCCTTCATGTTCAATGACAAGTTTAGGTTGGAGTTGAATGGGCTTCATCCTGCTCCTCCATTGGGCCACATCTTGAGCATTCCTCCACCATGAACTCAAAATGAGATCGATGGAGGGATACGCGCTTGATGAGGCCTTCCAACCTCCTACAAATTTTGTCTTAGCTGCACTAAAATCAAGAACAAACAAAACAACTCAAAATCTGGTAATGTTAGCTTAAAAGCATGTTGTACCCCTTGTCCAATTATTTTGCCCAACTTGAAACAACTTGCAAATGCATTGAATTATTAAGGGAAATATTTTAGGTTTGAATTAGGAAGATGAATTCGAGTGGTTACGCCCAAGGATCATATTCAAATAAATTTATTTCCTAATTAAAAATTTTAGTTGTATAATGGTTGGAAATTTTACTTTCCAACATGCAATTGTGAAAATTCGAACATGCTAAATGCAAATGCAAAGATTCATGAAAAATTCAAATATGCAATTGAGAAAACAAATATGAGATAACTACCAATTAACCTATTGGCGAAGACTCATCGAATTTTTGAAGTATGATGAGTGTGACTTACCTCCGTCCTATTTAGTGTGATGATTTGTTGTCCAATCCCGGAGTTGAAGATGTGGACAACTTCTCTTGATTGACATGCCAAATCTCCTTTGGCATGTTAGTTGGACATATGGACCACATGATGGCCCTAGCCTCTCCATCACCTTGATGAAGACTTATTGATGTATTGACGGATTCTCCCTCTTGAAGATATTCTTTCTTGAACATGGTGAGGCTTGTTCTTCTATAGGGGTGCCACTTCAACCTTCTTGATGTTCTTTTTGAGTTAACCCATACTTTGATCATGGATCAAAGGTTTCCTTGGGCATGATGACATGTGGACTCCATAATCAAACAAGAAACTCTTCATCCACAATGTTACTTGCCCTAGGTTGCATGGCCTTGGTCGAAGGGTAGGAGTCCCGACAAGTGATTGTGGGATATCCTAGATCCTGAATGCAAGTTTCTTATCCTTGGCCAAGAGATTCATGTAAATGTTGTCTTAATTTCTTGCTTGGCCATGGACAAGATACTTGAAGGTAGGCTAGTTTAACTTAAATCCCTTGAAATCCCCATGGGCTCTTTGATTACAAGGGTGATGTTTATTCCACCCATGACCTCGTTGTTAGTGATAGCCATTGGAGTTGTGTTTGGAAGGAAGAATCCTCATGGGTCTTAATAACTACCCTATTTTTAACACAAAAGGAGAAAACAACAAGAGTAATTCTGTCTAATTAGTACCTATATCTTAATCATAAGTGATAGCTATCCTTCACTTCCTTTGCCTTTGCTGGCAACGGCGCCAGAAGTGCTTGTTGATGTTTCTTACGTCACAGATCATCTCTCGAAAGAGATGAGGTTTGCAAGCACACGAAAACTATTGTGTAGCATTTCACCCAAGAGTATTCCCAAGGGTATCATATTTATCCCAAGGGACGACAATGGAGTAAAGTAGACACTATTCTTATGATCAAGCTATGGGATACTAATCAGTTATCAAGACAAGGGTAAGTTGATAGTATGGGTAGTGTGACACACACCTAAGCAACCTATTTTAAAGGGTAAATGGGTCCTAATGTAGATTTAGCTAAGAGTTGAGGAGTCGCTCCTACAATGCTTCTAGTATTCATATACATATCCTTGGTTAGATACTAATGAGCATGTCAATGGTGAATCCTTATGCTAAATTGTTCAACACATCGGGCACGAGTTTACCGCTAGCAATACTAGGACGACTCTGTGACACCCGGTTCCGAAAATGAACAAGGTGCAGTATATGTGTGCCCAGGATGTTCAACACACATACACAAGTGATTCACAAATGATAAACAGATACTTACCATAGCTAAAATTATTAAATAAGTACTTTTATTACAATATCCAAATAATCCTCATATTACAGCTCTAATGATCATTAATGATAATACTACTACAGCGGAAATAATCTAATCAAGCAACTAAGCTAATTAAGCATAAAGGATAGCATAGATCCAAGTAACACCACAGGCACAGTGGACGGCTGCATACAGCCCTAGTACTCTGCATTAACATCGTGATACTCTCAAACATAACCTGAATTTGGTGGGGGAATTGCAAGGGTGAGTACATGGCGTACTCGGCAAGTGTGGGAAAGTATGACATGTAGCTGATACAAATGACGAATATAGTAAAGGATAAGTGTTGAAAAGTACATTAAAACATTTAGAAAGCAGTATATTATATGTATGTGAAGTAAACCCATCATAAACTATGTAGTTATCATAATACCAGTCCATATTTCATTACCATTATCCATATTCCAGATTTATCATTACCATTAACCATATCCATTTCCATAAAACATAATACCACCCCATAACCAGTACCAAACCATCCCAATCCAAAAAATAACCAAACCATACCAAATCTCAATTTCCTTCTAATCATGGAAGCTGTCCAAGAGCATGGCTATCATGATATTTTTTAACACTCTGTAGAGGTTGTACCACTTTACCCACGTGTTCGTGATTTCATCACCTTTCGGTGACTAGAACCTCTATTATGTTGTCTCACACTTCCATTGGTGTGTGGCCAAGAGATCACAAAATAGCCTTTACAAAGGGACTACTAGCATGTACGGACCCACTGAGGTTTCACTAGTGGCGATGCCTCCAACTGAGCAAATCTAAAACCAAGGGCTCCCTCTTGTGCCATTTGGATCCCAGGGAGTCCCGCCACAAATCCAAACTCAATTGGACTCTCCTTCCCCGGTGTGCCAAATGATCCGCGCAGTACTAGCAACACCCTAATTAATCAGCTACGCCACATCCATACTTGGCCTCATGGTGGCACTGTTGTCCTGGCCTATTCTCGCATGAACCGGTCCTTAGATCTAAAACAAGCAACCACCATGTCTTCCAACCCATCCACATACCAGGCTCGCTTAGATCACCCATTACCATATCATATTAACTAGTTCATACTAACCATAATCTCATTAATGCATAATTAGATGGTATAGTTGTTTTCCCATACCAATTAATTAAGCGATGCAAAGGTAAAAAGCCCTTCCCGACTCTCTACCATGTATTCCATGTGACAAGGGTGGTTAGACAAAGATAGTAAACTTTCTATCATAGGAATTCCCATCAACTTGACACAAGCATGCAGTTTTGAAAACAAAACATTTATTGTAAAAACAGGATCAATATGTTCAAGGGCACTTGCCTTGCTGATGGGCTTGGTTTGGGTCAAAACTATTTTTGTGCTGGAGGTCCTCCACAGCACCCTCTAGCGCAAATCCGTCTAAACCACGCAATAAACATACAAGACAAGAATTACAATCAATAAGTGCGCATATATTACTCAATATGACATGACATGCATGATTAATGCAAATGCAAGGTGGAACTTGTTAATGAGTTGCTTTAAATGGTTACTAATCAATTACAATGGTTTTGAATAATTTTATACAGGTTTGATGTTTATTTACATCAATTTGGAATTAATTCAGCATTAAACGAATCTAGAGGCCGGACAATTCCACTATAGGTCCAGACTAGTCCGCCCTATGAAGAACTAGGGTTTTCATGATCAACGTGAATTTGGAGAAACGGGATTGAATTCATGTGAGAAAGAGGGAGTAGAAGGTATACCAGGTGTTTAGAACTCCAATGAATCAAGGGTTTTTGAGGCAACACTTGGATCTTGACGATCTAGGGTTGATGACGAAAACTTGATGGTGAATTGTTGATGAAGAACATAAGGTTGATGAAGATCTCGGCCTCTTGATCTTCCTTCGTTTCTTCCTCTTCTTGTTCTTGCTATGGATCTCCTTCTCCCTCCTTGGTGGCGGCTATCCATGAGCTAGGGTTTGGGTGGTCTTTCAATTGAGGCATAGAGGAAATAGGGTGGGGTGTTGCGTTGTTTATATAGGGGTGGAGGTGTAGGGTTTGATGGATTCCGAGTTTGGGGTGGGTGGAGGCCGATGTGGGCTCCCACTTGGGCTCCAAAAGGGTTAGACATGACGTCTTTAGTCCCTACTTAAGGTAAAACCCGAAAACACATCATGGAATAAAAGATCAATTCGGAATCGCGATCTTCGGATATGTCCGCACTAGGCCGGACCAGTCCGATGTTAGACTGAGAGAAATCGGGTAAGTCCGGACTATATCAGACAAGTCCAAACTTAGTGAGAGGAAAAACAGACAAGTCTGGCCAAAACTGGACAAGTCCGAATTTAGTCAGAGAGGAAAACGGACAAGTCTGCAAGACATCGGACAAGTACAAGGACATGGCAATTTTTTCAAGGAATTGGAGTACCGGACTAGTCCGCAATGGAACAGACAAGTCCGAGAATTGCACAGAGAGAAAACCGGACTAGTCCGCAGCAAAACGGACATGTTCGAGGGAGGCCAGAGAGAAATTGGACTAGTCCGCACAAAAAACGGACTAGTCCGCACTTCTCAGAACTTTTGAGTGCGGTTTTGCTCTAAATTCATTTAAAACTCATTCCCTTTTATGTGGATTAATGTTAAACATGTATAATGATGGATGTAAGGCATGATGCATGAAAATGAGGGTGTTACAAACCTACCCCCATTAAAATGAATCTCGCCCTTGAGATTCGACGTAGAAGGAAAGAGATGGGAAAATCCTTCTTGAGATCATCTTCCAACTCCCATGTTGCCTCTGATTCTGTGTGATGCTTCTATTGAACTTTACACCATCTAATAATCTTGTTTCTTGTGACCCTCTTCTTGGTTTCCAAGATCTTGGCCGGTTGCTCAGCATACGTTAAATCTGCCTCTAATTCCAATTCTTCCATTGGCACTTGTTCTTCTAGCACCCTCAAGCACTTCTTGAGTTGTGAAACATGAAACACATCATGGACATCTGAAAGATGAGCTAGCATCTCCAACTTATATGCTACTTCTCCTCTTCTGTCCAGAATCTTGAATGGCCCAATGTATTGATGTGCTAGTTTGCCCCTTATGTTAAACCTCTTATGACCTCTCATTGGTGACACCTTGAGATAAACAAAATCTCCTACTTCAAAGGCTAGTTTCCTTCTCTTATTGTTCGCATAGCATTTTTGCCTTGATTGAGCAGCCCTCAAGTTTTCATGAATAATCTGGACTTGTTTCTCAGCTTCTTGCAACATATCCGGTCCAAATACTTAATTTTCTCTTTATCATTCCAGAACAAAGGTGGCCTACACTTCCTTCCATATAGTGCTTCATATGGTGAATCTTCAAAGTTGCTTGGTAGCTATTGTTATATAAGAATTCCGCATATGGCAAGCTTTTGTCCCAACTTCTTCCAGGATTTAAAGAACAAGCTCTTAACATGTCCTCTAAAATCTGATTCGTTCTCTCGGTTTGTTCATCGGTTTGAGGGTGATATGCCGAACTGAAATTCAACCTTGTACCCAATGATTCATGCAGTTTCTGCCAGAACCTAGAGGTAAATTGAGAACCTCTATCCAATACTATATTCTTTGGTACTCCATGTAGGCACACAATATGTTGCATATATAGGTCTGCCAGTTGTATTGAAGTATACTTGGTCTTGACGGGGATGAAGTGAGCTGACTTGGTTAACCAATCCACAATAACCCATATGGAGTCATAACCGGAATGAGTACGTGGCGATCTAACTATAAAGTCCATGCTGATTTCTTCCCACTTCGATTCTGGAATCTTCAATGGATGCAATAGTCCAGCTGACCTTTAGTGTTCCGCCTTCACCCGTTGGCACACATCGCACAAGGCTAGATATTCGACTATGTCCCTTTTCATGTTGGCCCACCAATAACATGTCTTTAAGTCCTTGTACATCTTTGTACAACTGGGATGAATTGACTACGGCGAGTCGTGTGCCTCCTTTAATATTGTCTCCCGAATATGCTTGACATTAGGCACGACAATCTTTTTTCCAAGCCATAAGGTATCATGGTCATCCTCATCAAATCTGAATTCTCTCCCCACTTGGATCTTTTCTTTGATTTTTTGAATTTCCTCATCCTTGGTTTGACCTTTCCAAATTTCTTGTTCCAAGGTCGGATTTAACTCCATTATTCCCATCTCATTTATAAATCCAGGATTCAACTGTTCAAACTCCTTGCATAACTCGGATGGGAACTCCTCAATAGTAAGTTGATGGCTTACTCCTTTCCTACTCAAGGCATTGGCCACTACATTGGCCTTCCCTAGATGGTAATTGATCCCCACATCATAATCCTTGATGAGCTCCAACCATCTTCACTGCCTCAAATTCAGATCCATTTGCGTGAATATGTACTTGAGACTCTTATGATCCGTATAAATTTCACATCTATGACTCAGAATGTAGTGTCTCCGAATCTTCAAAGCATGTACCACGGCTGCAAGTTCGAGATCATGTGTTGGATAATTCTGCTCATGGTTCTTCAATTGCCTCGATGCATAGTCTACCACTGACCTTCTTGCATGAGCACACATCCAAGTCCTTGTCTTGAGGCATCACAGTAAATATCAAAACTTTTACTTACATCCGGCAAAATCAAGTCTGGGGTTGTGGTTAACCTCTTCTTTAACTCCTCGAAACTTTCTTGACAAGCTTGAGTCCATTGGAATGCTTTACCCTTCATTAGCAGTTCCGTCATTGGCTTGGCTATTTTGGAAAATTCCTTGATGAACCTACGGTAATACCCAGCCATCTTGAGAAAACTCCTTATTTCCATTACGTTTTGTGGTGGTTCCCATTTCAACACGTCCCTCACTTTTCCTGGGTCAACCGATACTCCTCCTCCTGAGATGATATGACCCTAAAATGACACCTTTTTCAACCAAAACTGACACCTGCTGAATTTGGCATACAATTGTTGCTCCCTCAATTTCTGCAATGTGAGCCTCAAATGCTCCTCATGTTCCTCCTCGCTTCTCGAGTAGATCAGTATATCATAAATAAACAACAAAACAAATTTTTCCAAGTACTTTATGAAGACCTTATTCATGAGGTACATCCAAAGGACATCACGGTGTACTCATAAGATCCATACCGTGTCCAAAAAGTTGTTTTGAGTTTATTCGATGGTCTTATCTTCCTATGGAAGTAGACTGACCTCAAATCGATCTTGGAGAAAACACAAGCACCCTTCATCTGATGGAACAAATCCTCTATGCGGGGCAAAGTATACTTGTTCTTGATTGTCACCTCGTTGAGAGCTCGGTAATCCACACACATCCTTTGGGATCCATCCTTCTTATCCAGGAAAAGTGCGGGCGCTCCCAAGGTGAAGATCTTGGGTGGATAAAACACTTCTCTAGTTGCTCTTGAATTTGCTTCTTGAGCTCCGCTAATTCCTTAGGAGGCATCCTATATGGCCTCTTAGCTATAGGTGCAGTTCCAGGTATTAATTCAATAACAAATTTGATGTCGTGATTAGGTGGCATACCTGGCAACTCATTCGGAAACACATCCAAAAATTCACACACCACTGGGATCTCCTCAATTGCGGCACCGTCCATGTGATTCAGCTCCAATTGCTTTGGTGCGTGTTGGACTGTCTCAACCTCAATGTTGATCCCCTCCTCATTGGTCAACTTCACCGTCTTTGTGGCACATTCAATGACTCCATTTTGCTTCCTTGACAAGTCCATACCAAGTATAATGTCCAATCCTCGATAATCCAAAACAATGAGGTTAGCAAAGAAGTCTACCCCCCTTATTCTAAGACTTACTTTTGGGCATACTATATTTGTCCTCCAGGAGACTTAACCAATATAGTGTACTTCATATGAGAGATAGGCAAACTATACTTGGCAACATACTTCGATGCAATGAATGAATGCAATGCTCCAGAATCAAATAACATAGTCGTTGGGTTGGAGTTTGCGAAAAACATACCAATAACCACGTCATCCGGTTGTTGAGCTTCCTCCGTGGAGACATGGTTCACATTGCCACAAGCAAAATTCTGCTGTCCATAGTTGCCTTTTGGCGCTCCTCCATTGGGTCTTGGGTTTTGTCTTGGAGCATTGCTTCCTTGACCAAGGCCTGACTTAGGGTATTGAATTGCAAAGTGTCTTGCTTCACCACATGTATAGCACTTCCTAACTGCACCGGAATTATTGGGACGATCTGGATTTTGAATATTTGCACCAGGAAAGTTGGCATGAGGTGCAAAAGGCATTGCAGGCCTAGGTGCTTGCATGACAGGGCGTTGCTGCACAAACTGAGTTGGACGCGGTGCATGACTAGGACGTTGTACAGGAGCAAAAGAGCTGTAATAAAGTGCATTAGGTGGTGCAAAGCGAGGGCGCACATTACTTCCTTTTTGTTGTCCCTGATATGGCGCATTCCTCTTGATATCTAGCTCCATCTCACAGACTTTATTCTCCACAATAATTGCTTTGTCCACTAGCTTCTAGAAGTTTGCATAATCACAGCTGAGCAATTGTACCTGGATCTCATTGTTCAAGCCCCTCATGAACAAGTACTATTTCCGGCTGTACCGGCTCACATCCTCACGCACACATCTTGAGAGTTGAGTGAATCTATTGAGATATTCACCCACACTCGATCTTCCTTGCCTCAAGTTTTCAAACTCTTGCCTCTTTAGGATCATAACACCTTTCGGCACATAATGAGAACAGAAGCTCTCCTTGAATTCATCCCAAGTGATCCTCTCCTGTTTTTCATGGGCATTGCATAAAGAATGCCACCAATCCGCAGCTGCTCCAACTAGTTGATAGGAAGCAAATAGCACCTTCTCCCGGTCACTGCATTGGACAATAGCTAGCTTCTTCTTCACAGACTTGACTCAATCATCGGCGTCCATAGGGTTGGCAGATTGAGCAAAGTTTGGTGGCCTAGTCCTCATAAACTCTCCCAATCAGTTATGAGCCGGTGGGGGCGGCAGTGGGGGCATGTGAGGCTGACTGTTGTTGTTGCCAGCCTGCAGCTGTCCCATAGTCTGTATCATGGTCTGCATGAGCTGGTATTGCATAGCCAATTGCTGCTCAAGATTGATAGATCCTTGGGCAGGTCCCTAGTTGTTTTGATGTGCTCCATTGTTCTCCACCTCATTATTGGCATCCCTCTGGTTGCGAGTCCTCACCATCCGAAGGAAATCAAGAGACAAGAATTTAGAAAACGTACCCAACTATATTCATCAAGGGATATGAAACTACACGACTAACTACACAAGCCTACATGGACATGGAAATGCTAAAACATCCCAAAATCCTCTACTAAGCACACAAGTAGCAATACATAGCAATCAACACACCAAGCAAAAACTATCGATTCTTGAGTGCTCCTATGTGCTCTAAAGTGTCCATTCTATCTAGGTTGTGTTCTAGGTCAACCTATGGCACTGATACAAATTTGTGACACCCGGTTCCGAAAATAAACCAAGTGCAGTATATGTGTGCCCAGGATGTTCAACACACACACACAAGTGATTCACAAATGATAAACTGATAATTACCATAACTCAAATTATTAAATAAGTACTTTTATTACAATATCCAAATAATCCTCATAGTACAGCTCTAATGATCATTAATGATAATACCACTGCAGCAGAAATAATCTAATCAAGCAACTAAGCAAACTAAGCAAATTAAGCATAAGGGATAGCGCAGCTCCAAGTAACACCACAGGCAAAGCTTATAGCAGCACACAGCCTAGTACTCTGCATTAACATTGTGATACTCCCAAACCTGATTTTTAAACTGTTGGTGGGGGAATTGCAAGGGTGAGTACATGTCGTACTCAGCATGTGTGGGAAAGTATGACATGTAGCTGATACAAATGACGAATATAGTAAAGGCTAAGTGCTGAAAAGTACATTGAAACATTTAGAAAGCAGTATATGATATGTATGTGAAGTAAACCAATCATAAACCATGTAGTTATCATAATATCAGTCCATATTTCATTATCATCATCCATATTCCAGATTTCTCATTACCATTGACCATATCCATTGCCATAAAACATAATACCATCCCATAACCAGTACCAAACCATCCATATCCAAAACATAATCAAACCATTCCAAATCCTAATTTCCTTCTAATCATGGAAGTTGTCCAGGTGCTCTAAACTGGGAGCACGGCTATCATGATAGTTTTTAACACTCCGCAGAGGTTGTACCACTTTACCCACATGTTCGTGATTTCATCACCTTTCGGTGACTAGAACCTTTGTTATGCTATTTCACACTTCCGTTGTTGTGTGGTCAATAGATCACAAAATAGCCTTTACAAAGGGACTACTAGCATGTACAAACCCACTGAGGTTTCACCGGTGGCGATGCCTCCAAATGAGCACATCTTCAACCAAGGGGCCCCCACTTGTGCCATTCGGGCCACAAATCCAAACCCAATCTGACTCCCCTTCCCTGGTGTGCCAAATGATCCACGCAGTACTAGCAACACCCTAATTAATCAGCTACGCTGCACCCGTACTTGGCCTCGTAGTGGCACTGTTGTCCTGGCCTATTCTCGCATGAACCAGTCCTTAGATCTAAAGCAAGCAACCACCATGTCCAACAACCCATCCACATACTAGGCTTGCTTAGATCACCCATTACCATATCATATTAATCAGTTCATATTAACCATAATCTCATTAATGCATAATTAAATTGTATAGTTGTTTTCCCATGTCAATTAATTAAGCAAAGCAAAGGTAAAAAGCCCTTCCCTACTATCTACCATGTATTCCAGGTGACAAGGGTGGTTAGACAAAGCTAGCAAACTTCCTATCATAGGAATTCCCATCAAATTGACACAAGCATGCAGTTTTGAAAACAAAACATTTATTGTAAAAATAGGATCAATATGTTCAAGGGCACTTGCCTTGCTCTTGGGCTCGGTTTGGGTCAAAGTCATCAAATTCCTAGTGTTGGAGGTCCTCTGCAGCACCCTCTAGTGCAAATCCGTCTAAACTGCGCAATAAACATACAAAAAAAGAATTACAATCAATAGGTGTGCGTATATTACTCAATATGACATGACATGCATGATTAATGCAAATGCAAGGTGGAACTTGTTCATGAGTTATTTTAATGGTTACTAATCAATTACATTGGTTCTTAATAAGTTTATATAGGTTTCAAGTTCAGTTACATCAATTTGGAATTAATTTAGCATTAAACAAATCTAGAGGTCGGACAAGTCCGTTGTAGGGCCAAACTAGTCCGCCCAACGCAGAACCAGAGAATTAGGGTTTTCTAGATCAACGTGAATTTGGAGAAACGGGATTGAATTCCTGTGAGAAAGAGGGAGTAGAAGGTATACCAAGTGTTTAAAACTCCAATGAATCAAGGGTTTTGGAGGCAACACTAGGATCTTGACGATCTAGGGTTGATGAAGAAAACTTGATAGTGAATTGTTGATGAAGAACGCAAGGTTGATGGAGATCTCGACCTCTTGATCTGCCTTTTTTCCTCCTCTTCTTCTTCTTCCTCTGGATCTCCTTCTCCCTCCTTGGCGGCAGCTATCCACGAGCTATGGTTTGTGTGGTCTTTCAATTGAGGCAAAGAGGTAAAAGGGTGGGGTGTTGGGTTGTTTATATAGGGGTGGAGGTGTTGGGTTTGATGGATTCCGAGTTTGGGGTGGGTGGAGGCCGGTGTGGGGTCCCACTTGGGATCCAAAAGGGTTATACACGACGTCCTTAGGCCCTACTTAAGGTAAAACCCAAAAACACGTCATGTAACAAAAGATCAATTTGAAATCACGTTCTTCGGACAAGTCCGCACTAGGCAAGACTGTCCGATGTTAGACAGAGAGAAATTGGATAAGTCTGAACTATATCAGAGAAGTCTGAACTTAGTGAGAGGAAAAACAGACAAGTCCGGCCAAAACCGGACAAGTTTGAATTTAGTCAAAGAGGAAAACAGACAAGTCTGCAAGACATCGGACAAGTCCAAGGACTTGGCGATTTTTTTCAAGGAATTGGAATACCGGACTAGTCCGCAATGGAGCGGACAAGTCCGAGAATTGCACAGAGAGAAACCAGACTAGTCGTAGCAAAACGGACATGTCCGAGAGAGGTCAGAGAGAAATTGGACTAGTCCGCACCAAAAAGGGACTAGTCTGCACTTCTCAGAACTTTTGAGTGCGGTTTTGCTCTAAATTCATTTAAAACTCATTCCCTTTTATTTTGATTAATGTTAAACATGTATAATGATGGATGCAAGGCATGATGCATGAAAATGAGGGTGTTACAGACACCATCCAAAAGCCTGTGGCATAGCCGAACGTGGAGGATTACAAAGGACAAATAGGACTATCACCACTTACTCCCTACCTCTTCAATCTGTAGGTCTACGAGACATCCAACGCTACTTACTTTTATAGCACCATGCTAGCATACTAAGCAAATACCTTAGAGGCTCTAGTACAAGTACCTCTCTAAGGCAATGACTCACCTAAACATCGTTGAACCAATGTTGAGACATAGCATAAGTTATTCGTATCATTATGATCATATTATAAGTAATTAGATTATAGTGGGGGTTTGTAGTGTTATAATGATAAGTTATGATCATTATGGCATAATCATAAAGACTACTCCTACCACATACATGGAATCCACAATCAAACAAGAAACACTTCATCCAAGTATATGAATAAAAGAAGACTAAAGATAATATCTTTATTATGCAAAAAGTCACAAATATAAGAAAAGATACATGAGCCATACCTTTTCCAATTTGTACTTGGGACTAGAGGCTCCTCTCTACGGCCTAACCTCCACAAAAGAACTAGGAGAACCAGTGTATACAATAGAATGATGCTCAAGTGGTTTGTGTTGAAGTGAGGGGTGAGGGGTCCTATTTATAGCTTGGAGAAGGGTCAGTTCCCGCCACCAAAAGTATGCGAATCAGACATCAACGACTTCTTCAAGTCGAGGAGGAGCCAACACGTGGAAGCTGACCGAGTTTGGAGGAAAGACCAGGTCGGTCGACCAGGGGGTCAGCCCACCTCGTAAGTTCTCCAAACGGTCTGTGCTTTCTTGGGATGACTTCCAGGTGGCTCCCCTTTACTGATATGGGGTGTACACTGTTGGATGGCCTCAGATACATCTATTTATGAGTCATTTGATCCATGTGGTGCCACATGTTGGCACTTGATTGGATGGGATGATATTTATAAGATCCATCCCCTTATCTCACTTCAGTTCTGTATAAAATACCTGCATGCACCAATTTCTCCATGTACAAGTGGAAATGGGTTAAATAGAAAGGTGATGTGTGCAAGAAATGATATTTCCTTCACATAATTGAGTTATATTAACTGTTGAAATTGGTATACAACAGCCGTCAACACCAGCATGTTTTTGTTGTGGGCCCCCTCTCACCCCATGTCACACATAAAAGGGAGGCAGTTAGGGACACGTGAACCAAGGTTCACTTGATCTGTGACCACTCTAATGACCGTTTAGCCAATCCGATCTTAGGAGATGTGGGAGTGAGCGGAAGGTTCCCCAGTAGCGACCATGTCGAGGCTGCACGTCTTCAATGAGTCAAGCGGTCTATAAATAAATGCGACTGTTATGATGAATGATACAATAACCGCCTGTGATGACAGAAAATCACAGGCGGATTTTGAAAAACAACCGCCTGGGAAAATACATGATTTTCTCTAGCGGTAATTAATTAAGAACTGCCTGTGATGTAACAAACTTCACAAGCGGTTCTTAATTAACAACGCCTGGGTAAATACATGATTTTCACGGGTAGTCATTGTTTAATAACCGTATGTAATGGTTCAATCATCACAAGTGGTTTTTATTGAAGAACCGCCTGAGGAAAGTCATTGTTTTCATAGGCTGCTTGTTAATTAAGAATCGCCTGTGATGCTGATAAGTTCCTGTCAAGCTAATCCCTGCACAACAAGCTCTTGTAGATGGAAGTAACACCCGTGGCTCATCATTTGCATTGCTGAAAGCATCAATTGAAGTTTGACGATCCTTGGAAGGATTTCCCCATCCATTTGAAGGATTTTTTCCCTCCTGTCCATTTTAAAACTTAGAAAGATGCTCCTTCTCAGTTTTAATGCCTAAATATATTAACTAAAAATCAGTACCTACTCTCTTAGTGCTTCACACAAGCGAGGAAGCGAACAACTTCAATCATAAATCTTGTTTTTACCCTTTCATAGGGATTTAACCTTAATCTTTAAAGCATAGGTTTATCAATAAGTGAAGCTTCCTTATCACACATGTTAATGGCAGTTACAAGTGAAGGATGTGCCGAAGCTAACAAAATCTGAATTGGACTGAAGATAAAGAGATCCTACATATGAGTGGCAATATCCAGGTTAGACAGCGTGAAGCTATGATGGCAACCTTCAACAATATGAAAAGTGATGTTAAGGTTATGCTTGCATCAACCAAGACATGTTGTGAGGGTATAACACTTGTTGGGTCAAGCATAACTGTGATGATCCAACAAGTGTTATGCCCTCACAACATGCCTTGGTTGATGCAAGCATAACCTTGGCATCACTTTTCATGTTGTTGAAGGCTGTCATCATAGCTTCATGTTGTCTAACCTTGACATTATCACTCATATACAGCATCTCTTTGTCTTCAGTTCTGTTGAGATTTTGTTAGCTTCGACACACCCTTCACTTGTAACTTCTATTAACATGTCTGATGAGGAAGCTTCACTTATTGATAAATCTATGCTTGAAAGATTAAATTCAAATTCCTATGAAAAGGGTAAAAACAAGATTTTTTATTGAAGTTGTTCGCTTCGTCGCTTGTGTGAAGCACTAAGAGAGATAGTACTGATTTGTAGTCAATATATTCAGCCATTAGAACTGATAAAGTAGCATCTTCGTAAGTTTTTAAAATGGAGAGAAGAGAAACAAATCTTTCAGGGCTTGTTTGGGTGTACTCAATCTAATCGGATTGAAGTGGATTGGAGTGAAGAATGAACTAATTTTCTCCTCAATCCACCTCAAACCACTTATATTGATGTGGATCCACTCCTATCCAAACAAGCCCTCAAATGGATTGGAAGTATTGTCAGACTTCAATTTAAGCTTTTAACAATCCAAATGATGAGTCTCGGGTGTTACTTGCATCTACAAGAGCTTGCTGTGAAGGGATTACCTTGACAGGAGCTTCAAGAGTTCTGCTTCTAGATGTTGTTTGGAACCAATCTGTTGGAAGGCAAGCCTGATCATCATAGGTCAGAAGAAATTTATATACACATACAATTTGATAACTTATGGAACAGATCAGGGTGATAAATATGATAGTCAACAAGCCAAAAAGGATCACTTGTCCAAATTAGTCTTCTCTACAGAAGCTGAATTTAATAATGTTCGAAACATGCTATCTAAAGCAGAAATAGAACATTGTTCTAAGTTGATTTCAAAGGATACAAATATATACAATATATATCATACATTTTTTCCAGCATTGACATATTCTCGCATATAGGGTTTCAAATCCTTTTTAATGCTTCTCTCTACGTGATTGGTGTTTTCTGGTTTGGTGAAAAGGTATATCTCTTCATACTGATTATATTCCTCTTCATTATATCCCACATTCTCAATCCCAACAATATTTTGCTTTCCAGAAACAACTATGTGCATCTTCTCAGTTTCTTGATCTTGTACATAAAAAACTTGTGCAACACTATCGGCGAGAACCCACAGGTCATCTTTTTAACCTACTTTATTCAAGTCTACCAGTGTCAACCTGTAATTATCCACTTTCACACCATCAGGATGTTTGACCCATTGGCACTTAAATACAGGCATTACCATTCTTTCACCACAATCGAGTTCCCATATTTCCTCTATGAACCTGAAGTATGTAGTTTCTGCCCTTGTGAATCATAAGCCTCAATATGAACACCACTATTTTGTGCAACACTCTTATCGTCTTTTTATTTAGTGTAAAATGTGTAACCATTGATGTCATATGCTTTCCATGATGTCACCAAAGCAGATGGGCCAGAAGCTAACTTCTTAATTGTTGCCTCTTCTATAAAGTTTCCGTATGGTATATTTTTGTCCATTAACCAGTCAGCTAAACATCTTCTGTGCTCTTTCATGATCCAGTCCTCTGTGCGGTCTTGGTTTTTTTTGCGAAGCTCAATTTGGTGTTCCTCGATGTACGACTCAGCAATTGCGAGTTGTTGTAGTACACCAAAATGTGCACGGTGTACATTCTTGTAATCTTGAATGATAAAAGTTTTCTTACCCACTTTGCCTCTCTCACGTAGTCTACCCTCATGTACTGGTATAGGCACACCTATCAGTTTTCCATATTTTATGTAATCAGCACAACTCTCAATTAGTTCTTCAGTGGTGTATGCTTCCATAATTGAACCCTCTGGGTGAGCACGGTTCCACACATAACCTTTTAATACTCCTAAATATCTCTCCAATGAAAACATATGATGTAAATATAATAACCCCAATCCTTTTATCTGATCAACAAGATGTATGATTAGGTGTACTTGTATATCAAAAAAGGATGGTGGGAAACACATCCCAAGCTTGCACATAGTCTTGACGATGTATGTTTTCAGATAGTCTAAATCTTCACATGCTATCACCTTTTGCGATACTTCATTGAAGAAGTAACACAAACGTGTGATGATAATTTTTATATGCTCAGGTTTGATGACTCTTATTGCAATGGCAAGGAACACTATCAGCATCATGTGACAGTCATGAGAAATATAGCTGAATAAAGACAAGTCTTTCATCGAGACTAGTTTGCAAAAATTGGATGAGAAACTTGTGGGCACTTTGATCCCACGCAAGCATTCGCAAATTGCTTTTTTCTCTTCTAGTGTCAAGTTGTAGTTGGCTCGGGGAAGATGATGCTTCCATTCACCTTTTCTACTGAATGAAGCTCTGGTCTCAAATCAAGATTTACTAGGTCCATACGTGAATTTAGTCCGTCCTTTGTTTTCCTCGTCATGTCTAGCAAGGTCCCAATGATGCTGTCAAATACATTCTTTGTAATGTTCATCAAATCAATACTCTGGAAAAATTCCAGATTCTTCCAATACGGAAGATACTTGAAAAAAATTGATTGTTTCTTGAAAGTCAAGTCAGTTGTGTCACCCGAAGATGTACTTTTCTTTCTCTTGATTCCTTTACATTTTTTGCCCTTACAGAAAGCAATATGAATGTTCTTGACCATTTCAAACACAAGATTTCCACTGTGAGGTTTTGGTGCAGTATCTTTTTTGATTTTGTTATCAAATTGTTCTTTCATCTTCCTATACTTGTGTGTATCTGTTAAGAAATGTTGGTGTCTCATGTACATCGTCTTTCCGGATGAAGTGAGGTATAGAAATCCAGTTCTATCCACGCACCTTACACAATCTTTCTTCCCTTTCATTAGTCCCGATAATGTAAACAGTCTGAGATAATCATGCACGGTAACAAATACCATTGCTCTTAGCGTGAAATACTCCCGCTTGTACTCATCCCATGTACGTACCCCTTCATTCCACAATTTCGCCTTATCTTCCATTAAAGGTTCCAAGAGCACATCAATTTTGATGCCAGGTTGTTTCAGACCTTGGATAAGAACAGGTAACAAGATATATTTCCTTTTGTGACACAACCACGTCGGTAGGTTGTACATCGTTAAGACCACGGGACGTGCTGTGTATGCTCCTTTTTTCACCGAACGGATTCATTCCGTCTATACCCAAGGCAAACCATACATTTCTGATTTCCTTTGCAAATTCTAGATATTGAATATCAAAATTTTTTCACTGCGTTGCATCACCAGGGTGTCAAATATGTTTTTCATTCTTCTTGCGCTGCTCGGAATGTCAACGCATAAGTTTAGCCACCCTAGGGTTTGAGAACAAACGCTTCAAGCGATCAATTACCGGAAGGTACCACATCACCAAGGCAGGAATTTTTCTCTTATTCTTCCCATCTTCATCGCCAGAAGTATCGTCATCATCACCTTCAAGACCAATAATAAACTTCTTATTCTTCTGAGACTTTTTCATGTTGGTAATATACTGGTGATTGTAGTCCATCTTATATCTACTGACACCACAGATGGGGCATCTAGTTGCGAGCTCATGCTCTTTGCGATACAGAATACAGTGGCTCACACAAGCGTGTATTTTTGTCACACCTAGTGCCATCAGGCAAAGAAGTTTATTCGCTTTATAAGTGCTTTTGGGCAGTTTATTTATATTTGGAAGAATTTCTACCATAAGATTCAAAAGATCGGAGAAACTATAATCAGACCATGAAGTGAAATTTAATTGTAACCTTTAACACTCAATCATATTACAAGAAAGTGGAATTTGGGCTTTTGAAAGGCCCCATACTTAATCAAGAATATTAATTAAGCTTACATAAAGTTCTTCTCGGGCGGTTGGTACTTAATAACCGCTTGAAAAAAAAAAAAGATTATCCCAAGTGGTTATTACTTACCAACCTCCTGAGATAAGTAAATCTTCTCAGGCGATTATTAAAGGACAACCGCCTGAGATAATCATCTTCTTAGGCGGTTGGTTCTTAATAACCGCCTGTGAAGATAGGAGTCTATATATAGCCCTCGGCTGTATTGGAAAAACCTAACCTGGGCGAAATCACTTAGACGCCGTCAGGCTACCAAAATTTCTTTTGCCACCATGTCTTCGCCGCTCTTGCCACCGAGCTTTGCCGTCGCTGCTGAGCTTCGCCATGGTCCGTTTGCTTCACCCTCGCCACTTCCAGGTATGTCGAGCTTTGCCCTTGCTGTCGCAGCCGAGCTTCACGGTAAACCCTAAATTCTTCGACCTTCCCTCCTCTGTCCCTGTGTCGCCTTCGTCCTTGCCCTCGCCGCCGGCCAAGTAAAATGGTGCCCTGCATAGATTTCCTTGGTTAGAGTTCGCAAATTTGAAAAGGGTAGGCATCCTGGTGGTGGTGGTGGTGGACCACGGCGTTAACGCACAACACCTCTAACGCGTTCGTTTGGTACCATGTACTGGACGCAGTTTGTTGATCGTGTTTGGTGCCAAATCGCAGTCGTAGTATTAGGGTTCGGACATGATAAACTATGCTGGTAGTTTTTGGTTAGGTACAATCTATTGTTGTCCTGCCCCTGAATTAGTTTCCTGCACCTTTGTTATTACGATTCTCCTGATTTCACCACTACCATGGTGCTGCTGTACATAATTCATTGAATTACGAAGTAATTTTGTGCATGCTATAGCTCTCTGTATTGGAATAATAGGTGGAGTATTTTTATGGGTTAAGGATTTATGAAATTTGGAAGACATTGCAGCTGCAAGTTACGCTTGATTTGAAGAATTTTGTTTTCGTGTCCTCTTGCTCATGGCTGCTACTAACACTCCCTCTGGTTGCCTTTGCATGTTGTTAAGACAATTTGTTAGTAGCAGTAGTAGTACAATGTATATACAAGCATGCTGATTCATGCATCTTATGTGTTGTGCAACATTCAATGTGTATTGTTTTCCAATTTTTCATCATCATGATTTATTCACATTAGTTGTAGATCATGGATTGAGGTGCAGAGTAGATTAATAATGAAGGAGGATTGGCTGAACAGACAAATGTAATATGTAATTTTGGTCTTCAGTCCTGATATGATATGATAGTAATACCAAATTTGTATGCCATAAATTTGTATGCCATGAATTGGCAGTGGGATTATTGTGACTTTAATTCTCCTACTGAATATATAATAGGATCTTTTCTTCCTTGCCGAATACTGTCAATAGGTTTCTACGCCAAAATAATTATGTGATTCGATAAAGTTCTTCTGATCACACTAGTATATAATAATTTCTTGTGTTTCATTTTATCTTTTGGCTTTGATTGATTGATGATGATATTTCATCCTATTTTATCCGCGTTGCAAAAACCTAACCTGGGCGAAATCACTTAGACGCCGTCAGTTGCCTCAAACCCTAGAATGGAACTTGGTCAATCACATTGGTCAGTCGCCTTAAACCCTAAAATGCCTTATCAAACCATAGAATGCTTCCATTTTTTTCTTCATGCAACACTTCATGTAGAGTTAATATGCCATTCATTATATTTTTTGTCTTACTAGTTCTAGCATGGAAAGCCCTAAGAAGACTGCTGCTGGTAGTAACAATAAAGAACTCAATATGGAGTTTAGTGACTCCAGCAGTTCAGGCTCCATTCATAGTCCATCGGATCTTCTTCCCAATATAAAAATTAAAAAGACTTCAGAGGATCTCGACGCAGAATATGATCCTACCGATGAGGTATGGATCACGAATCCTGACTTCAGCACTTCAAGTTAATGTTGGTTGTCAAGTATACGAAGTCTTATAATTCTTTTCTACCTAGATTAATCGCGAAGACAACGAGGTGACTTTGGCTCCTAAAACTGCAGAAGGTTTTCTAATGGATGAATCCTCAGGTTCACTGAAGCGGAAATGAGGGCATCGAGGTCCCAATAAGGGTCCATTGGACCGCATCATGTACATAACAAGGGTCGGTCCAAGTGGGCTTCCCCAAGAACCACTGGATTCAGTTACCAAGTATCGAAATGCATGCGGTTTTCTTGTTAGAGAGCTCGTGCCGATCACAACCGAGAATTGGAGAAAATTACCTGAGGAGACCAACAATGAGTTGTGGGAAAAGATAAAGAAATAATTCAAGTTCTCGAAAGGCACGGAAGAAGTTGTAAAGAAAGCAACATTGGTCTCTTGCGGCAAGAAGTTTCATAGCTGGAAGAGTGAAATGAATGCTTATGTTAAGGCCGATAAGGTCCCTAGCTCGAGGAAGATGGGAAAAATCACACAAGCTTAGTGGCAAGAATTTGTTCGTCAAAAGACCACACCTGATGCTAAAGCCCTAAGTGCAACTAGGTCAGAGCTTGCCAAAAAGAACAAATACCATCATCGCTTGGGGTCTGTCGGATATGCCCCCAATGTCCATAAATGGAATAATATATTAGACGAAATTACCAGTACGGGCAATCCTCACCCGTTAGAAGGTTGGGATGAGAGAACTCAGCGGTGGGTCTTTGCTCGGTCAAGTTTGACCAGCGAGGGCAAACTTGAAAATCCCGACTCTATGAATGAAGTAGAGCACAAAATGAAAGAAGTAATGGAAAAGCAACAGAAGGGTCTCTTCAAGCCGAATTGGGAGAATGACCAACTTACCGCTATCCTAGGAAACCCTGAACACAGTGGACGTGTTCGATCAATCTCTTCTCAAATGTCTTGGCTAGATGGTTTCCCGAAAGATAAAGAAACATATAGAAGACGTGAGAAGTTCAAGAAAACACTTGATGAAATGATTGCTCAAAAGGTCAAGGAAAATGTGCAAGAAATAATGGAACAACTTAGACAATCGAGACAATTAGTGGCACCGAGTACATCGATGGTTCTCGTGCCAAAGGAGCATTTGGTATCTCCAACTGCCTACCCTAGCAATGTAGGTTCTGTGCCAGGCTCATGTTCAAGCCATAAGTTCGTTGTCGATGATATTGCTAAGGACATATCTTGTCGTCTTCTTGCCCCAATTGGCAGAGTAGGGAACAAAACGAAACCGGTTGTCACTGCTATGGCAAAGCCTGATCATGACTTCAACGGCAATCCACATCCGTTGTATTATGCTGTGGTGCAAGTTCTTCAGATCATTGATAATTGTTATGAAGATTATTAAATAGGCCACATCACACATGAGTGGATCGCGACTCTCGGACAGGTTGTCAACCAATTAATCCTTTGGCACCGACGCGATATCTTTTTGTACGATGAGCCGATTTCTAACCCCCTCGCATCTCAAAATACTACAACCCCGTCTCCTAAGGTGAAAGTCCAGGAAGATCCACTCCCCCTATATCCCAGCAAGGATGATAGTAACCTTGCTAGTAAATATAACCAAGAGCAACAAGTTGGACAACAGTTTTAAGCAGTACAAGAGCAAGATGTTGCTAGTAAAGAGCAACCAGTTGAGCAAGGGCTGGAAGTAGTACTAGAGCCACCTTTTGGGAGTAAAGAGCAATCAGCTGAACAACAAGTTCAACAACAAGCCAGTGTCCAACTTCCAACGACTACTCCTCGATCATTAGTGCCTATCAAAGTTAGCTCATACGAAATTATGAAACCTTCATCAGAAGTGTCAAAGTATTTGGAAAATATGAAGGAAAATATTAGAAAATCGAGTGCATCTCGTTCTTCTCATGAGCCAGCATTAGAAGATATCGAGGAGTGGGAAGAAGACGATGTCATGTATAATCGGCGGACGACTTTAGTTAAACCAGGAGCTCCAATATACAAGCTTGAGGATGTTCCTCCTAAATTGAGAATGGGAAGCTGTTAATGACATCCGTACAACTTAGCAAACAATCTGGCCTGCTCAAAAGAATGCACGAGTCGTACATCACTGCCAACACAAAATATGATTTTTCTTGCGTCACATTTCGTGTTCCAAAAGATGCATTCTAGAGCACTGGAGCAGATAAATGAGTAGTCATTTTATTTGAAGAGTTGCGTACCCTTTTCCATCGGGGCATGCTCGAAATGAACCTGTTACTTGTCTGGTGCTTGTAAGTGCATCTAATATTTTGCATTTGCTTTTCTTACTACACGTATACACATTTCATGAGATTCTAAAAATTTTGGACTTCTTCAATAGGATGCAATACATGGATAATGAACAGATGAAACGCAAGATAGGTATCCTTAACCACAGATTGCAAAGATGCTATTCGACGTCAAGGCAGATCGAAACTCAGTACAGTTTAAGCACATGAAAAAAAAAGAATTTGAAAAATCAACCGCAAAACTTAAGAAGGATAGAAGGACAGAAGTTGCAGCTTACATAGGACATGCAATGTTTATCTTTGTCAGAGACGACAAGGACCTTGTAAAGGCTTCGTACCACCTCGAGTAAGTTCGACACATACATTGAAATCGTAATTATTGCTAATTATTAACACGTGTGTTTGTATGCGTGTAGTAATCACTACATAATGATCTTTATCAAGCCAACGCAAGGTTTGGCAATAGTCTTGGACTCAACCGATTACCCACCAGATCGTTACAAAGATTTCCTTTCCATTTTGAAACTCTATGTTTATTTGATACTTTTAATTACACACATTTAGAATGTGTTGACAAGTTTTATATGACATTTCTTGTATTACAGCACTTAGCGGTTTTACGCGGAACGTCTTGGCGGTCAGAGGCATCCTAATACCCATGCATTGGACGTTAAAACATATTATCCTTGTCCGAAGCAGCCTGCTAGGAGTGTCTTATGCGGATATTATGTATGCGAGCATCTTCGAACTGCCGGTGAATATAGAGTGAATCATGAGGATGTAAGTTATCCTAAATGTCGATATATTATTTTCTAACCTTTGAGTTTCATTATTTTCAGATTTTGATTACAACTTCAAAATTCAATTGCTCATAGTACAACTACTCCAAAAATACCAAATAAATTTTTGTATACTCTCACTTTGATCTATACTTTGAGATTATTCAAACCAACACATTCTAAACCTTGTTATGTGTTTTAATGTAGCACACGAAGGATGTGAACAAAGAATGGCCGGTTTGTAGAAGTATGCCTGGTGGAGGAGCCGACAAGATTGCTGTTGAACTGTGTCAATTCGTGCGTCACGAAATTTTGCACAAAAGGGGGAGTTATTTGATGAGAATGGTGCAATAGCTGATGTGCCAGAACTTTGCGACTATGCTAATAGAAACAGTTTTTAGTGAAACTTATAAACTATGAGATGACTTGTGTCGGTACCCTGGGTACCGTATACCCCTTGAGATTGCAAAGATCTCAAGGAAATGTCAACTACTTGATTTGAAGACCTTCAGAGGCCCACATGTCAGACATAACCGGACCCGCTTCCCCAATATGGTTAGTCTCATGGTCGCCACGTGTACCATCAAACCGGAGCTACCGCCCGCAAGGGGGAAGCTCCGGGCTATGTACCATAATGGAACCCCCAGACCAAACCCCAGACTGAGGGAAGCTCCGGAACTGACACATGTCTGGTGGCACCGGACCTATCTATTCCTCACAGCATGCTCCGGAGTTGCCACGTGTCCTACCGTCGGATCTCCCAGCCTCAAACCTCCGGTAGACTCCACAACGGCTCCAGATCTTCAAAGGGGAGTCAAGGACTTAAAGACCCGATTAAGTGTCATTAATGCTATATTAATGACACAAGATCGGACGACCTTAATTACCAGTAACGGTGTTGTCAAAGCCCGTAACTCGGTCATTAAGGGTAATTAAGTGCATCAATTGTGTATCAATATTAGTAACCGCTGGGGCCACATGTCGAGCGAGGCCAACTTGTAACGGTCCGTCCTTGTACTATAAAAGGACAGGCCAACGATACATAGGACAGACGCTCACTCTACGCTCTCACTAGAAGGATCTGACCTCTCTCTAGGCTCTGATCTGATCACGCATTGAGTTGAGCTCATATATCCAATACAACACCAACACACCCCGTGGAGTAGGGTATTACGCTCAGGCGGCCCGAACCACTTAAATCTTAGTGTCTCCTGTGTCATTTTACACTTCACCTTCTTGAATCTCCGCGCGCCGACACCGAACTTCAAACACCGCAAACACTTTAGTAGTGTCTGGAGATCTGCCGGATCAAAACCACCGACAGCTGGCGCTCCAGGAAGGGGCGCCCGAGATTTCAAGAATGGTGAACTCAGCAGTTGGATCATCCAATGGTCATCCTGCTGTTCAAGCTGCTGGGGGCAATCCCTCCAATATGCAGCCACTAGTAGGAACCTCAGTTCCAGTAGGAGTCACACTTCCACCACCGCCGCCTCCACCAGCAAATCAAGCTGGGCAGCGCGATGGTGCACCGGCGTCAATCACTGCATCGGCGAATCATGACAACTCGGAACACGCGCTCCATGCAGCACGTGCTCTCCTTCAGCACCCACCACCTCCGGACGCATCCCGGGATGCAATGGAGCAGTGGAGGGCCGATGTGGAACACTTGGTTGCAGCAGCAGCCGACCGCATCAGTAACCAGGATCCTCCTCCTTTAGGATGGGCCCCGTCGCAGTGACGGACCTTGTCTGGCAGACTTGGTCCGCACATTTCCAACAACAGGAGACGTGCTGCGTCACAGCAAGTGACGTCGTTGCCCTCCGGGGCGCAACACACTCACACGGTATCAAGGCTTTCAACTCATGACCTCCGAGCGGAGCTTGATCACTGATATCGTCAACAAGACGGTCGAGTCCATATTGAGCGTGCTCGTGAAAGACGAGAAGCTCAGGACATTCCTGTTCCTGAAGGAGTAGGAGGAGGCTGTTCAGCCCTGGCCATGCATCTGCGTATGGTCAGGTGGACACAGAAATTCCGACCTCACCTGTTGGAGAAGTTTGACGAGACCGTTAATCCCATTGAATTTCTTCAGATTTACTCCACTGCTATCCTGGCAGCTGGAGGAAATGAGGCCGTAATGGCCAACTATTTTCCAGTGGCTTTAACTGGGACTGCCCGGTCCTGGTTTATGAGCCTTCCACCCAACTCCATCAACAGTTGGGAGGAGTTGTGCCGGCAGTTCACCACCAACTTCGGGAGTTCATACAACCGACCAGGCACCGAACTGGATCTTTTTGCAGTCTTGCAAAAAGGGGGAGAATCCCTGCAATCATTCATCC
Source organism: Tuctoria greenei (assembly GCA_036927565.1). NCBI lineage: Eukaryota > Viridiplantae > Streptophyta > Magnoliopsida > Poales > Poaceae > Tuctoria > Tuctoria greenei. Next base: position 127,704,754 of record JAYESD010000006.1, read on the forward strand.
AGAGATTCTCTCAGGTACAAAACACTATCCCTTCTATCTCTAGTGCTTCTTTCATTGTGGCATTTAGACAGATCGTACGGGATAAGAAGATGTTGGAGAAACTAGCGATCAAGGAGATCACCAGTGTCACGGAACTCTTCAGCTTGGCTGACAAATGTGCCAGAGCTGCGGAGGGCCGTGAAATGCACTCCAAACCACCTCCGGAGGATCATAAAAAATCCTCCAAAGGAGAAGCCACTACCTCCGGGCGTGGCAAGAAGAAGAAAAAGACCAACGGCAAGAAGAAGCCGTCGGCCAGCACATGTAATGCTGCAGCTGCTGCAACTCCGGGTGGCCGGGGGCCACGCCCCAAGAAGCGACCTCGACCGTCTTCTGAAGATGGTGGCAAACCCAAGGTGTGGTGTCCAATTCATAAGATGGACAGCCACAATTTGGAAGATTGCCGGGAGGTCCAAAACCTTGTCGAGCGCTACAACAAGCGTCGGGAAGAAGTTCCTTTCCGACAGAGGGAAGGAAAACAAAAAGTTGACGAAGCTCCGGCTGAAGAGGAGTTAGGTTTTCAAGATCCCAAAAACGTCCTGAAGGCCGTCTACACCTCCGTCGACGACGATTCAGACGTCTCTGACAACGAGCATCGGAAAACCATGAACACCATTTTTGGTGGATCATGGGACATCACCTCCCGTCGTGTCCTCAAAACAATGCGTCGGGACATGGCCGTTGTAGCTCTTACAGCTAGGGTGGAGCCTCATCGGATGTGGATGAACACGGCCATCACTTTTGATGCTTCGTACTGCCCTTGAAGCATGGTTGGAGTAGGCCAGTTACCTTTGATGGTATCTCCTACCATCAATAACATTTAGCTCCACCATGTTATGGTAGACGGGGGTTCGGGGCTGAACCTCATAAGCTTTGAAGCTTTTACAAAGCTTCAGCTCTGACCTTCGGATCTTCATCCCTCCCGACCTTTCTCCGGAGTAGGTCCGGAAGCCATTACCCCACTCGGTGCTATTAATCTCTACGTTACCTTCGGGGCCCGGGAGAAGTATCGCACTGAGAAGTTGGTCTTTGACGTTGCTCAGATCAACTTACCTTTCAACGCCATCTTGGGCGGGCCTGCCTTGTACAAATTAATGGCAGCTGCTCATTATGGCTACTTGGTGTTAAAGATGCCAACACCAGTAGGCGTTCTTCGGATCCGCGGAGATCGCACTGCCGGAGTAACTGCTCTGGAAGAACTTCATGCGCTTACTACGGCGCAAGAGGAGGACTCCAGATTGGAGCAAGCTCCGAAACCCCCGAGCATTCGTCAGCGAGGCTCGACTTCTGCACCTCATGTGCAGCCAAGCGGCGACACCGACATTCCCGTCAAAGTCGTCCAAATTGGTTCAGATGCCGCTCAGACCACCCATATATCGGGGGGACTGAATGAAAAATAGGAACTCGCGCTCATCGCTTTCCTCCGGGCTAATGTCGACATGTTTGCCTAGCAACCGTCACAAATGCCTGGGATCCCCAGGGAAGTGATTGAGCACAATCTGAAGATCTACCCTGATGCCCGTCCTGTGCATCAGAAGCCTCAGAAGCAATCCGTGGAGCGACAAAACTTCATTTGACAAGAAGTGAAGAAGTTGCTCAAAGCTGGATTCATCCGAGAAGTCTTCCATCCAAAATGGCTGGCAAACCCAGTCAATGTGCCCAAGGCCGGCGGGAAGCTTCGGATGTGTATTGACTACACAACATTAAATAAGGCATGTCCAAAAGATCCATTCCCACTACCTAGAATAGATCAGATAGTGGATTCCACCTCCGGGTGTGAATTACTGTGTTTCCTAGACGCATATCCTGGGTATCATCAAATCAGAATGTCTAGGGAAGATTAAGAGCATACCTCTTTCATCACAGTAGATGGATTGTATTGTTATACGGCCATGCATTTGGTCTCAAGAATGCAGCTTCAACCTTTGTACGAGCTATGTACAAAACTTTTGAAGAACTCATTAGAGACATAGTGGAAGTGTACGTCGATGACATCGTGGTCAAGATCAAGAACAAGGAGTCACTCCTTGACACCTTGCAGACTGTCCTCGACAAGCTGTGAGTCACCCGCACAAAGCTAAACCCAGACAAGTGTGTCCTCGGGGTTAGCTCCGGAAAACTTCTTGGTTTCCTGGTAAGTCACCGGGGCATAGAAGCTAATCCAGCGAAGATCAAAGCCACTGAAGACATGCGGCCACCAGCCCGCATCAAGTATTTCCAAAAGCTGACTGGATGTCTAGTAGCCCTCAGCCGATTCATTTCAAGACTGGCGGAACGGGCACTCCCCTTCTTCAAGTTATTGAGGAAGTCCGAACCATTCCAATGGTCTGAAGAAGCAGAAAAGGCGTTCCAGGAGCTAAATCGGTTCCTCACCACCCTACCAACTCTGGTAGCTCCGAACCTTGGTGAGCCTTTGCTGCTTTACATTTCAGGAACTGACAAAGTCGTTAGTATGGTCCTGGTTGCGGAGAGACCAGAACTATCCCATACTCAGGAATCCAGACCACTCCGGGAGGGTCCGGAGGTTCCTGAAAGCGAGCCTGGGTCCCAGTTCTCAGACTTGAGTCCACAAGAAGTTACTTCAAAAGACCCAGACCCCTCCAGGAGGGTCCAGGTCGCTTCTGATGAAGCTCTGGGTCCCTCCAGCAAGGACCCGGAGGTCCCCGAAGAAGGTCCGGATCCCTCCGGGAGGATCCGGGTCAATGAAGAGGAAGCTCTCGGCCCCTCCGGGAGGGTACGGACCATCCAGCGCCCAGTGTACTTCATCAGTGAAGTACTTCATGATGCTAAGACTCGATACCTAGAGGTGCATAAGCTGCTCTATGCAGTTCTCATCGCCTCCAGGAAGCTTCGCCATTACTTCCAAGCTCACAAGATTTCAGTGGTGACTTCTTACCCACTTCGAGCAATCTTACATAATCCCAATTCAACTGGGAATATTGCAAAGTGGGCAGCGGAATTGGCCGAATTCGATCTCGAATTCATTCCAAGACAAACAATCAAGAGTCAAGCACTGGCAGATTCTGTGGCGGAATGGACTCCCTCTCCATCAAACCCTGGGGGCCCCAGTGAGCAGAAGCCAGAACCCAAGGCTCCGGTCTTCACCGAGCCTCACTGGACCCTCTACTTTGACGGCTCCATGCTAAAGCAGGGGGCCAGAGCTGGAATCCTTCTCCTCGCACCAACCGGGGAGAAGGTAAAATACATGGTACACCTTGACCTCAAGGCGACCAACAACATGGCGGAGTACGAAGCACTCATCTATGAACTAAAGGTGGCACTGTCATACGGTGTCAAGCAGCTGCTGGTCAAGGGAGATTCACAGCTCATCATTAAACAAGTGAAGGGCGAATGCTCCTGCAACAATCTCCAACTAGCTACTTACCTCCTTGAAGTCCAGAGGCTTCAGAAGGACTTCGAAGTCCTAGACCTCCACCACGTCCGGCGTGTACACAACGCTGAAGCCGACGAACTCTCGACGAAAGCGTCAACCGGAGTTCCGGCTCCTGATGGAACTTTTGTCCGGAGGTTGTCAAAACCCATAGCTCAGCCTGCCGAACTGAGCGAAGGGGGTGAGATCAGCATCCCGAAGCTGACGGTCTCGATGGCCCTATTACCATGGCAGCCATCAAGGGTCGTAGGTGCTGCCAGAAGCTCCGAGCAACCCTGCATGCAAGACTCAAATGCTCAAGTTAGCTCCGATGCATGGATCTCGGAGATCCAGAGCTACTTGAAAGACAACATCCTTCCTGACAATGATGTATCCGCTGACTGGATAGTCATATTGGATAAAAGATACACGTTGGTAGAAGGGGATCTCTATCGGCGCGGTGCCAATGGCGTCCTAATGCGGTGCATCACAAGGGAAGAAGGCTGCGAGCTCCTCGCAGAAATCCATGGAGGCGAGTGTGGGAACCATGCGTCTTCCCGCACGCTGATTGGTAAAGCCTTCCGGCATGGCTTCTACTGGCTACAGCACTCTAGGATGCAACTGAGCTAGTGAAGAAATGCGAAGCATGCCAATTTCATGCAAAGAGAATTCACACACCGGCTCAGCCTCTACAAATGATACCTCCTACATGGCCCTTCGCCGTGTGGGGGATGGACATCTTGGGACCTTTCCCAAGAGCCGTCGGAGGTTACAAGTTCCTGTATGTCGCCATTGACAAGTTCACCAAGTGGCCGGAAGCAACTCCAGTTGTGACAATAAATAAGCAATCTGCTATCAACTTTTTGCAGTCCATTGTATGCAGATTTGGAGTCCCAAACAAAATCATTACTGATAACGGGACACAATTCACAAGCTCTGCATTTCAAGGATATTGCGAAGACCTCGGCATTCAAGTTTGCTACGCCTCCGTAGCTCACCCGGCAAGCAATGGCCAGGCCGAGAGAGCAAATGCTGAAATCCTGAAAGGACTCAAAACGCGCACCTACGAGCGCTTGAAAAAACATGGAGCCAACTGGATTGAAGAGCTTCCACCCACTCTATGGGCCAACAGGACAACTCCAAACCGGTCAACTGGAGAGACACCCTTCTTCCTGGTGTACGGAGCTGAAGCAATCCTTCCTCCAGAAATCACCTTGGGGTCACTCCGGGTCCGGACCTTCGACGAAGCCACGCAGGACCAGCTCCGGCGTGAAGAGCTAGACCTCCTTGAGGAGGGAAGGTTCCAAGCAGCTGTTCGGAATGCCCGATACCGCCAAGCCCTTCGGCGCTATCATCAGCGGTATGTACACAATCGACACCTCGAGGAAGGCGATCTGGTGCTACGAAGAATACAATCCAGAGAAGGGTTAAACAAACTCTCCCCCAGCTGGGAGGGACCCTTCCGAGTGGTTAAAGTATCCCGTCCCGGAAGCGTTCGCTTGGCTACCGAGGATGGGACACCTCTCCCAAATCCTTGGAATATTGAGCACCTCCGTAAGTTCTACACTTAATATCACAGAGGTGAGTCTGTAGTAACTTGAGGTGTATGTTATAGAGTCATTGTATAGAGTCAGGTAGTTCCTCCGGGAGAACAGCCGGACCTTTCCCGGAAGGTCCGCAAAGTTCATGCAACACTTGTCACAGTCTCAAGACTAAAAGTGTGGCTAGCTACCCTGGGTCAAACGAGAAAATAACACGCTTAGCCTGGTTTCGCACCGTAAGAGTGTACTTGTTTCCCCTGTACCCCAGACCTATAATGAAAGACATCTTCATATGAAACAGACTCCACGTGCATTTATTTTGTACAGGCTCAACAGTTTTTATTTTTCTCTTTATTGTTTATAACAAAGTTGTGCAATTCTTAAGAAATTTTAGTTCGACCAGTTCATGTACAATCCGAGCTGTATTGACAATTCTTTTGGATTCAAATATTGTTCATGGCCCACTCGCCTGAATGCCGCCAAGCCAATTTAGGGCCGGAGTGTGCTATCGACTTAGCCTGGTCAAGCACCCTAAGTACGCCACTCTACCTACACCCCGACAGGCCGAAGTAAGGCGGGTCCAAGTACAATTGGATCTGGAAGAAATAAGGCAATGCATTCGGTTGTATTCAGAATTGTGTTTGACCTAAAACTTTCTCGGGAATCGTAAGCCGCAATGAAGTTACAGGCAAGGAGCGAATTTTACTATTTTTCTTGGCTTCAAGTGTGCAGGAAAAATAAAGAATCCACATTGATGGAGAAAAGCCGGAGCTAACGAAGCTCCGACTCCCCCTAGGTGGCTTGTAATCGATGTTAAACATTGAAAACGAGCATCACCGGAGCAACCATGCTCCGGTAAAGCTAGGGGGCCAGCCGTCGACGCAGAATAAAAGATGGTGAGAAGACCCCACAAGCGGAGTCTGCTGCCGACAAACTACGCATTGGCAAAGGTCACTGCCGAAGCTATTGAGCTCCGACACCCCGGAGGGTTAACTAAAGATGCTCTACGCGTTGATAGGAACTATTTCTGGAGCTACTGAGCTCCGAAGGTAGTCAATGCCAGAGCTTCTGAGCTCCGACAACCTCAGGGGGCCTTCACTATCGAAGACTTCGGACCTACACTCTACAAGTTCGAAGCAAACGAGTCTTCAACAAAATAAAATATCCTCTTGGTACATGTTCACAATCAAATTGTGTACATCTACCAGGGGGCCAAGTGAAGACAAAAAGTGTTGAAGACAAAAAATGAAATTCACAAAAATTTGGATTTCATTCATTTGGAGACAAGGGATTACAAAATTGGGGAAGAAAAAGAGAGAATACGAGTGGGAGCTACAAAGATGGTCCTAGACCCTATGGAAGAATTGGGCGACCTTCTGAGCAACCTCCGACACTGTAGGATCTAAGAGCACGTGAAAAGCTACCAGAGGGGGGGTGAATGGTAGATTTAAAAATCTTACGCAGCGGAAACAATTAAACCCCAAACCCTTGGCAGAAAAACAATCTGTTAAAGAAATCGTGTGTGAGACTAATCTAAATATGTTTCACCATGACAAAAGTGATAGATGTCAGATAAAATCAAGTCACGAAGACAACACAAAAAGAATCACTCAAATCCGACGAGAAAAACTCAAGTTATGATCGAAAGATCAAACAATGGTCAATCTGTCCTACCCGAGAAAAAAACAGTTCTGGAACGCTGCAAAGAAACTCGTGTAGATCATAGACCACAAATCCAATGACCGTGAAATTTTGATATATGATAGATAATCAAGTTTTGAAGACAACACAAAATGAATCACGTCAATTGGATCTGTAAAACTCGAGTTATGATAAAACCACCAACGAAAGGTAGTGCTGTCCAGAAACTCGACGAGTAAAACTTGTCTGGAACAAGTCAGACGAACAAGGCACAAAAGTTCCTTCAAACTACGGATTTTATTCAATAGAGCACAAGAGGAACAGCCCCAAAGTCGTACACAACGAGCTCTGGGCTCCCTTGCTTATATAACCAGCCCTTAAGCCAACCCAATATCAACTAGGACTCCAATCCTACTCAGATCACGAATGATAACTTTCCATAATTGCACAAGATTCTTCTATACGCAGATAGAAGCAATATTAAGACTTCAAAACACCTTAGGAACATATCCCACATTCCTAAACAACTCAAATTCGTGACCCACACGAAATCCTATCATAACCAACTCAAAACTTTCCATATTTGAGTCAAACCCGACTCAGCCGCAGCCTGAGTCCATAACCTGGTCAGTTGGATCTTTCCGACCAACTCTTCACGTCCACATCTCTTCATCATGTCTCGGAACCATGTAGCCACGTCCATGCACTCCTTGCACACGTGCAAACATCTTCCAATGACGTCCATGATACCTTCATATGCATTGTTCTTGATTCAATCATGCTGCGCAACCTCCTGATCAGCTCAACCACAATTCCTCCTGAATTTGGTTGTTGGAACCTCATCTCCTCCCTGAGACTAGTCCAATGGATCCCGTCACCAGCCATGACTTGAACTCAAGCAACACCTGCACTTGAATAATCAACCAATCCATACGAGCCCAAGTCCTCGACTTGACTCAAGTTAGTTCCGAACACAACACCTTACGTGAGAACCTCACATAAGCATGTTGCAAAGCACAGCAAAACGATATCAGCCACATCATCCAAAACGCACCAAAAACTTAGTAAAAGAATACTAAGCAAACGCAATGTAAAGCAAGTACGAAACATTGCAAATGAAAAGCAGAAGCACTACGGTCAAGTTCCGGACCTTGCCAGAGCAAGCCGGAGCTTGAGCCGAAGCTTACCAAAACTAGTACAATGAAGCACCTTCCAGAGCTTACCAAAACAAGTACAATGAAGCACCTGTCGGAGCTTACCAAAACTAGTAGATCCTAGCACCGGAGCTTACCAAAAACTAGTCAAAACTAGTCAACCCAAAACCGGAGCTAGACAAAGTACGTAGGAGCTTAGCAAAAGCATTCCGGAGCTATCAAATATATGTTGGAGCTTATCAAAGACATGTCGGAGCTAAAGATAAAGATCACCGGAGCTAACCAAAGCTAGTCGGACCTTATCAAGAAGTTGGACCTAGCTTCGAACATAGCCGAAGCTACACAAAACAAGTCGGACCTACCGTCGGACCTTGCTGTAGCTCAGAGCTAGAGTCGGACCTTGATAAAAAGGTGTTTTGGTGATATTCAAAACTTTTATCATCAAAGCAAGTATATTCACTACAAGTCAATGTATTCAGCACACATAGGTCTTACAATCTCCCCTTGATGAATGCATTGGAAACACCATTTAAAATCCGAACATTGGCTTTATTCACATAAAAGTTTTGAAGGCAATTTCTCCCCTTTTGTAAATCAAAAGTAAAATGAGAAGAAACTAGTACAATGAAGCACCTGCCATAGCTTACCAAAACTAGTAGATCCTAGCACCGGAGCTTACCAAAAACTAGTCAAAACTAGTCAATCCAAAACCGGAGCTAGACAAAGTACGTCGGAGCTTAGCAAAGGCATTCCGGAGCTATCAAATATATGCCGGAGCTATCAAAGACATGCCGGAGCTAATAAAGACATGCCGGAGCTAAAGATAAAGCTCACCGGAGCTAACCAAAGCTAGTCGGACCTTACCAAGAAGTCGGACCTAGCATCGAACGTAACCAGAGCTACCCAAAACAAGCCGGACCTACCGTCGGACCTTGCTGTAGCTCGGAGCTAGAGTCGGACCTTGATAAAAAGGTGTTTTGGTGATATTTGAAACTTTTATCATCAAATCCAAGTATATTCACTACAAGCCAATGTATTCAGCACACATAGGTCTTACAATCTCCCCCTTGATGAATGCATTGGCAACACCATTTAAAATCCGAACATTGGCTTATTCACATAAAAGTTTTGAAGGCAATTTCTCCCCCTTTGTAAATCAAAAGTAAAATGAGAAGAAAATTATCTCTCCCCCTTTATTATCTATCCTTTTGCACATATTCTCTTTCTCTTCATGCTTATGTCTCCGCCTTTGACAATGTATTCAACAAGTCATGAGCATATAAACAAATTATCTCTCCAACTTTAGTTGTTATGAGCATATTATAACATATACATATAAACAAAGCTCATCCAAGTCATACTATCAAGTACCTTACATTATCACATCAATGAAATACAGAAAGTAGTGTAAGCCATGCTAGAGATCAAATGTAATTTTCAATTTAAGCAAGTCATGATCTCACAAACTTAACTATTTCAAAACCTGAAAGCATGACACTGGTTGCTGCATTTTAATATTTTTCAAAGCATAAATTTAGATCATATGATATTTGCAAGAGATTATATGTGCATATGCCTTATTCTAACCAACCAAGCCAAGCCTATGTCATTTGACAATCAGAAGCTTAAGGACATGGTTTTAGTCATACACAACTTCTTCCAAGTTCATATCTAAGTGCAATGACAAGCCATCTCAAAAGAAGAAGTGTGATGCATGCATATTCTCTTGATCTTTTCTCAATTTATATTTGTTCATTAAAACTCAACATGTGAGTTGATTACTTGATTAATTTTTTATGATTAAAAGCATTTGTGAGCATGCAACAAGTTCAAAACAGCAAGAAGGTTCGACCATGACCAGATTTAGTGTAAGTAATTATTCCAATTACTAGACATGGCAACAACTACAAAATGTATAACACGAGTAATGTAGTAAGAACTTTCAGCATGTAAAAGGAATCACAAAGTCATATATGTATGAAATACTATGCTCATATTATTTTAATTTCAGATTCACACATAGACTTCCCAAGTTTCAAAACTCCCCCTCAATTTAAGCATGAGGATGCATAACCCCTATTTCACTACGAATGAAACAAAAACGAGTGAAATCCAAAGGTTTTGTAAAAATGTCAGCCAATTGATGTTCGGTATCTACATGGTGAAGCACAATGTTTCCTTTTTCAACGTTATCTCGGAGAAAGTGATACCTAATATCAATGTGCTTAGTTCTAGAATGTTGCACGGGGGTTTTGGCAATGCAAATAGCACTAGTGTTATCACAAAATAGTGGAACACTATCTAGATCAACCCCATAGTCCTTAAGTGTTTGAACAATCCAAAGAATTTGTGAGCAAGCACTAGCAGCAGCTACATATTCAGATTCGGCTGTGGATTGTGCAACTGAATTTTGTTTTCTAGAGGACCAAGCAACAAGAGAATTACCAAGAAAATGACAAGCACCGGAAGTACTTTTCCTATCAATCCTACAACCCCCAAAATCAACATCCGAAAAAACATTCAAGGTAACGGTTGAGGAAGAAGGAAGAAAAATGCCAAATTCTTGAGTTCCATATAAGTACCTGAGAATCCTTTTGACGGCTTGACGATGTGAAGCACGTGGGGAGGCTTGAAACCGTGCACAAAGACATACGCTGAATTGTATGTCCGGTCTTGATGCTGTGAGGTACAAAAGTGATCCGATCATGCTTCTATATTCTTTTTGATTCACAGATTCACCATCTTCATAAAGTTCAAGTGTTGTTGCTGTTCCCATTGGTGTCCGAAGAGGCTTGCTTTTGTCCATGTGGAAGTGCCTTAGGAGGTCTTTGGTATACTTTGTTTGATGCACAAAGGTACCCTCCTTGGTTTGCTTGATTTGCAGCCCCAAAAAGTAAGTGAGTTCACCCATCATACTCATTTCAAATTCGGAACTCATCATTGCTGAAAACATGGACACAAGATCATGAGAAACACAACCAAAGATAATATCATCCACATACACTTGAACGAATAATGAGTCATTGCCATGCTTAAGCACAAAAAGAGTTTTATCAACCTTGCCCATGGTAAACCCCTTTTCAAGTAAGAATGTTTTTAACCTATCATACCATGCTCTAGGGGCTTGTTTGAGACCGTATAAGGCTTTGGACAGTTTGTAAACATGATTAGGAAAATCTGGATTTTCAAAACCCGGTGGTTGTTTGACATAAACCTCCTCATCTATGTAGCCATTAAGAAAAGCACTTTTAACATCCATTTTATATAGCTTAAAACCTTTAGATGCTGCAAAAGCTAACAAAATTCTTATGGCTTCTAATCTAGCGACAGGAGCAAAAGTTTCATCAAAATCTAGACCTTCAACTTGAGTGAAACCTTAAGCAACCAACCTAGCCTTATTCCTAACCACAACCCCATCCTCACTTTGTTTATTTTTAAATACCCATTTAGTTCCAATTAAAGTGTTACCTCGAGGTGGAGGTACAAGTTTCCAAACATTATTTCTTTCAAAATTTTCTAACTCTTCTTGCATGGCAATAATCCAAGATTCATTAGTGAGTGCGTGTGATATATCTTTAGGTTCAAAAGAAGCAACAAAAGCAGAATGAGCATGAGAGTTTGGATCGCAAAACCTGGACCGTGTGACTCGTTCGTGCAAGCTTCCAATCATCTGTTGTGGGGGATGATCTTTGTAAAACCGTAGGGGAACAGATGTCTCACAAGCTTCTTCTTCTTCGTGTTCATCACAAATCGATGAGTTTGAGGCTTGAGGATGATTTGAATCAGCATTGATAGTTGTCGGTGTTGGTTGAAAATTAACATCCGGAGCTAAACCAAAGTCTTTAGCTGCTGAATTTTCTGGCAGCAACTCCAATTCTTCCTCATCTTCAATGAAAATGCTCTCCCCCTTCGGATATGGATCTGGACCTGCAATGTTTGAGCTAGTACCTGGGCTAGATTCATCAAAAGACACTTCACAAGTCTCCACAATTTTGTTAGTGTCAAGTAAAAGCACACGGTAGCCTCTAGTATGAGATGGATAACCAAGAAACATGCCATCAATGGATCGAGGTTCAAATTTATCAAGATTACCATGTTTCTTAAAAAAGCATTTGCAACCAAAGACCCGAAAGTGTGTAACACTAGGCCTATGTCCAAACCGGAGCTCATATGGTGTTTTACCTAGCTTAGCACGCAAGAAAACACGATTTGAGACATAACAAGCGGTTGCTAAGGCATCAGCCCAAAATTTCCTAGGAGTTTGATATTCATCAAGCATAGTCCTAGCCATCTCAACTAAGGTTCCGTTCTTTCTTTCTACAACACCATTTTGTTGAGGTACATATGGTGAACAAAATTGATGATCTATTCTATTTTTAGCACAAAAGTGATCAAAAGATTGATTTTTAAATTCAGTTCCATTATCACTTCTAATTGCTTTTAAAGATCCTGGGTGATCAAGTGATAATCTAAGAAATAAAGTTCTAAAGTGACTAAAAGCTTCATTCTTAGATGCCATAAAGTAAACCCAAGAGTATCTAGAATAATCATCAACAATCACAAGAACATACCATTTACCTCCGAAGGATTGAACACGTGAAGGTCCTACGGTGTCAAGGTGCAAAAGTTGACACGGTTCAGTTGTCATGATCATTGTGAGAGGTGTATGTGAACCTGCAACCATCTTAGCATGTCTACAAGAAGAGCACACAATTTCTTTGTCCCCTTTAAGCTTAGGCAGCCCACGTATGCGATCAAGAGCACTAACACACGTTAGGTGATCAAAGCCTACGTGACCAAGTCTATGATGCCAAAAATATAAGTCCTTTGAATCATTAGCAACTAGACACCTATGCTTAGAGGAAGACATATCAAAATCAGCTTTAAAAACTCTTCCAAACTGTGACATATTAAAAATAAGCTCACTATTTGAACCTACAACTTTGCAGCAATTTTTATTGAAAATAATTTCCAGATTTTCATCTAGCAATTGTGAAACAGAAAGCAAGTTGTATTTCAAATTTTTTACAAGTGCCACATCCTTCAAAGTGTAGTGATCATTTACTCTAACTGAACCCTTAGCAATTATAGGAGTTGAAGAATTATCGGAAAAAGTAACATTTTCTACACGTGACACAAAAGAGAGGGAGGAGAACCAATCTTTGTTACCGGTCATGTGGCGTGAGCAACCTGAATCCACAATCCAAATGTTCTCCTTCCTCAAACGTGTAGCATACATAAAAGCACAACACGTCGATGACTCAATACTGGGGTTAGTCAAAAGGCTTTTAGGAATCCAGTATTGAGTCACGCGACGTGCAACAGGAAAAACACGCGAAAGCTGAGACAAAACAGCAGGTTTATGAGTCAAAGTTTGAGATTTTTTATTCTTGACTACTGACCTATAAGGTGTTACTTGTGTAGCACAAAAATCAGTAGCTCCGGAGGCAAAAACAGAAGGTCCGGAGGTAAACTTTGAATGTTTTTGACTCAAAACAGCAGGTTGTACATTCGGTTCAATATGTGCAGCAAATTTTGCATGAAAGTTATGAGATCTAGCAACCATTCTTTCCCTTTTCTGTTGTTTAGCTAGTCTATAACAAAAATCTATGACATGACCATCTCTACCACAGAAGGTACAATGAAATTTAACTTTGTGTTCATGTCTAGATGAGCAAGCAATATTTTTCTTTGAAACCGAATGAGGCAACATTCCTGTAGATTTGAAAACCACTCCTTTTTGTTTAGGAACTATTTGAATCAAACCACTTCCTAATGACTTTACAATTTTAGGTGGATGTGCCTTAGCATGAGCATGAGAATCAAAACCTAAACCAGTTTTATCATTGCAAGAATTGAAAGAATTCAACAGTAAGTTTAGGTTCTTATTCCCATTACAAAACCGATCTAATGTCCTATGCATGTCATCAAGTTTATTGGACAGATCAAGGCAATTTTCACATGAAGTTTTTCCTTTTAGTTAGCAATTGGAACAAAATTTAACTTCATGAGAACATAAAGCATTGTTCAATATAGAAATTTCATTCATAGCATCCTGTAGTTTCCTATCAAGATCATCACAAGTAGAACAATGCAAATCAATTGTATAACAGCTAGCATCTTTCAAGTTTTTATCATTAAGTGCAGCAATCTCTTTGTTCTTTTCATTTTCTAACTCAAGTTTATCAAGTGTGGAGGTGTGCGCGCCTCTTAATGAGGACAATTGTTCATATATTAAATCACATGAGGAACATGCATCATCACTAGGAATCAAAGTTTTTAAATGGTTGATTTCAGATTCTAGTGATTTAATTTTAGCAGCACAATCCCTAAGCTTTTTGTCCTTTTTCTTAACAATAACAGTGGCACGAGAAATAGCATCACATATTTCTTCGCAAGTAGGACATACCTCTTCATTGTCGTTGTTGTGTTCTGCCTACTCCATACTTGATCTTGACTTGCCCGCCATAAAGCACAAGTTTGCCAAATCATCTTCATCTTCCTCACTTCCAATGTCCACGTCACTTGAACTGAACTCTTGAAGTGCGGTGATGAAACTGTTGATCATCTTGCGTCCTATGGTACCTTTCTTCTTCTTGTTGGAATTTCCAGAGGAGGTCCGGACCTTGCTTTGTTTTTCTTCCCGGGTGGTCGGACCTGAAAGGTTAGGGCATTCTGTACGAAAGTGTCCTGTTTTACCACATTCAAAATAGCGTTGAGGTCCGGAGCTTCCTCTCCTTCTAGTTCTCACATTTTGCAATGCTTTTGAGAATCTAGTAGAGATGAGTGCCAACTCCTCTTCTGGAAATTCTTCGATCTGCTCCAGGGTTAGTGAGGACAACAAGGCAAGAGTATTGCAAGATGATGATTGGCCGGAGCTAGGCATATCACGTTGAGAAACAAAAGCAATAGACTTGTTGGGGTTCTTACGTGATATTATGTCAATTTCATGAGTTTTTAGCTTGGAATATAGCACATCTAAAGTAAGTGAACTCATGACAGTAGATTCACGAATAGATGTGACTTTCATCTCCCAAATTGATATATCTAATGCACTTAGCAATTGCTTAGCATTTTCAGCATCTGAAAAATTAACATTGACACTACGCAAGTTGCTAAGAATCTTATTAAAGCGAGCAAAAAGGTCATCAATAGACTCACCGGGTTGCATCTCGAAGCGCATGTATTCTTTCTTGAACATGTCTTGCCTTACCTCTTTGATCGTGTTGGATCCTTCGTGGTAGTCACAAAGTGCTTTCCACACATCGTATGCAGATCGGAGGTGTGCAACACGGTCGAAGTTGCTTTGTGTTAATCCTTGTATGATCAAGTTCCGAGCCTTGTTGTTATTGTTGACATCTCTTAGATTTGTAGCTGTAACTTGATCATTTGACGGTACTTCATATGGCTTTTACACCTTCTCCCATATTGCAAAGCCTTGCGCCTGGATGAAAGCCTCCATGCGTGCCTTCCAAACCTGAAAATCAATACCAGCAAACACACAAGGTTTGGCGGAGTATTTCTCCATGATGATTAGTCACAAACACGCGCAAATCACAAAGATTAGAGCACTGTGGCTCTGATACCAATTGTAGGATCGAAGAGCACATGAAAAGCTACCATAGGGGGGGGGTGAATGGTAGATTTAAAAATCTTACGCAGCGGAAACAATTAAACCCCAAACACTTTCGGCAGAAAAATGATCTGTTAAAGAAATCGTGTGTGAGACTAATCTAAATGTGTTTCACCGTGACAAAAGTGATAGATGTCAGAGAGAATCAAGTCACGAAGACAACACAAAAAGAATCACTTAAATCCGACGAGAAAAACTCAAGTTATGATCGAAAGATCAAACAATGTTCAATCTGTCCTACCCGAGAAAAAAACAGTTCTGGAACACTGCAAAGAAACTCGTGTAGATCATAGACCACAAATCCAATGACCGTGAAATTTTGATGTATGATAGATAATCAAGTTTTGAAGACAAATCAAAAATAATCACGTCAATTGGATCTGTAAAACTTGAGTTATGATAAAACCACTGACGAAAGGTAGTGCTGTCCAGAAACTCAACGAGTAAAACTTGTCTGGAACAAGTAGGACGAACAAGGCACAAAAGTTCCTTCAAACTACGGATTTTATTCAATAGAACACAAGAGGAACAACTCCAAAGTCGTACACCACGAGATCTGGGCTCCCTTGCTTATATAACCAGCCCTTAGGCCAACCCAATATCAACTAGGACTCCAATCCTACTCAGATCACGAATCATAACTTTCCATAACTGCTCAAGATTCTTATATACGCAGATAGAAGCAATCTTAAGACTTCCAAACACCTTAGGAACGTATCCCACATTACTAAACAACTCAAATTCGTGACCCACACGAAATCCTATCATAACCAACTCAAAACTTTCCATATTTGAGTCAAACCCGACTCAGCCGCAGCCTGAGTCCATAACCTAGTCGGTTGGATCTTTCCGACCAACTCTTCACGTCCACATCTCTTCATCACGTCTCGGAACCATGTAGACACGTCCATGCACTCCTTGCACACGTGCAAACATCTTCCAATGACGTCCACGATACCTTCATATGCATTGTTCTTGATTCAATCATGCTGCGCAACCTCCTGATCAGCTCAACCACAATTCCTCCTGAATTTGGTTGTTGGAACCTCATCTCCTCCCTGAGACTAGTTCAATGGATCCCGTCACCAGCCATGACTTGAACTCAAGCAACACCTGCACATGAATAAACAACCAATCCATACGAGCCCAAGTCCTCGACTTGACTCAAGTTAGTTCCGAACACAACACCTTACGTGAGAACCTCACATAAGCATGTTGCAAAGCATAGCAAAACGATATCAGCCACATCATCCAAAACGCACAAAAAACTTAGTAAAAGAATACTAAGCAAACTTTCCAACAATGTAAAGCAAGTACGAAACATTGCAAATGAAAAGCAGAAGCACTACGGTCAAGTTCCGGACCTTGCCAGAGCAAGCCGGAGCTTACCAAAA
The DNA here is from genome assembly GCA_036927565.1 of Tuctoria greenei. Classification (NCBI taxonomy): domain Eukaryota; kingdom Viridiplantae; phylum Streptophyta; class Magnoliopsida; order Poales; family Poaceae; genus Tuctoria; species Tuctoria greenei. Next base: position 127,721,526 of record JAYESD010000006.1, read on the forward strand.
CTAGTACAATGAAGCACCTGCCGGAGCTTACCAAAACTAGTACAATGAAGAACCTGCCGAATCTTACCAAAACTAGTAGATCCTAGCACCGGAGCTTACCAAAAACTAGTCAAAACTAGTCAACGCAAAACTGGAGCTAGACAAAGTACGTCGGAGCTTAGCAAAAGCATTCCGGAGCTATCAAATATATGTCGGAGCTTATCAAAGACATGCCAGAGCTAAAGATAAAGCTCACCGCAGCTAACCAAAGCTAGTCGGACCTTACCAAGAAGTCGGACCTAGCTTCGTACATAGCCGGAGCTACCCAAAACAAGCCGGACCTACCGTCGGACCTTGTTGTAGCTCAGAGCTAGAGTAGGACTTTGATAAAAAGGTTTTTTGGTGATATTCAAAACTTTTATCATCAAAGCAAGTATATTCACTACAAGCCAATGTATTCAGCACACATAGGTCTTACAGACACGTTGGCTCGGGTGGCTTCACCTTCTCCTTCGACAGGACCTTCAAGCACCGGGTCCAGAGGAAATTAGGGATCCCGGCTGGTGTAGCACATCAGCACATACTCTGCGACGTTCTTCGCCAGGGACTGCCCCTCAACCTCCTATTGGTCCATGATGACGTCACACACCTTGGATAGTTTGCTACCCGCCGAGCTCAACGCCTGCAACGCCAAGTCCGGCTCCGGCTCTGGCTCCGGATCATCCGGACGCATGGGACTGAAGCCCATCGGTGTCAGCGCGTCGTTGGCTTTGCTCAGGAACTCCCAGACCTGTAGGGAGTCCGCAGCCCTCAAGCCCTTCAGTTCCTCCAAGGATCTTTTGGCCGCCGCCAGTTCAGAATTCTCGCGAGCAAGGCGCTCAACCTCTTTGGCATTTTGCTAAATCTTTTCAGCAACCTGCTTCTCGAGTTTTCCGAGCTCCTCCTCCCGGAGGTAGATCTTGTTCCGGCGGTCAACCAGGTCCTTCTCCCTGCCCCTAACTTTCTTCTCCCTGGCAGCGATGGCACACTCTTGCTGGTAGAGTTCCTGCCCTCGCACCTAGGCCTTCTCCTCCTCCTCAACGCAACGCTCCTCCAATTTCCTGGCGCGTTTCTCGAGGCCCTTGTCAGCCAAAGCCACCTTTTCGGCGAGCTCCTCCTCCCTCTTCAAGACGTCATCCCGCAGCTCTAGGATTTTTGCTCTTCGTCTTCGAGCCTCTTCTCCCTCTCCTCAAGTGCCTCCCGGCGCTTGATGAGAGTAGTGTTAATGGCTTCAAGCCTTTCTTGGCGGTCATCAGCTGCACTATTAGCTGCCTTGGTCTACTCATAAATGGCCCGAGATTGAGCGTCGAGGGCACGAGTCAAGCTCTCCCTATCATCCAACAATTTGCCCCAGTATTCCAGGCAGACCTTCTCCTGTTTGATCCACTCCTTGTCGTATGCCAGCCTCGACTGCGCCATCTTGGTCTCGAAGTAGAGCCGGTTACGCCACCGCCTAAGGGTTTGGCGCTCCTCCTCAAGAGCCTTGCCGTCGTGGTAGAACGCCAGCTGGACTTGATGCAGACTGGAGCAAGCGTTGTCAATTGACAACAAAAGGGGAATAGGGTCCGGACCTGCTGGGGTCTCCTCCACAAGAGTGGTCCCCTGAGCCTCCATGACACTAGGGCCGTCCTCCAGGATAGCCTCAGTCGCCACCAAGGAAGGTCCCGCAGAAGAAGTTCCGACCTCCGGAAGTGGTTCCGAAGGCCCTGCCGCCAGGCCTTCATTTGCCCCGCGGGCAGGGGGGCAGCGACTTCATCTGGGCACCCTAGCCCAGCAGCGGGCACTTCCGCCGTCATCACTTCCGGAGCAGGGGCAACTTCAGGCTCCGGCCTGGGCTCCTCCTCCGCTGGTGGCTCAAGCATTGGCACCTCAACCATCATAGGTTCGAGTGTTGATGCCTCCGCCAAGATCGGCTCAGGCGCCGGAAGGTCAACAACAACCGGCCCTGAGGCCGAAGCTTCAACCTCAACTGACTCAGGCACCGTAAGGTCTTCATCTGCAACCGGCTCTGCAGCCGGAGCTTCAGTGACATCCGGCTCACTCGCCGGGACTTCAATAACCTCCGGCTCAACCGCCGGGGCTTCGACAATTTCCAGCTCTAGGGCCAGAATCACTGCTTCCTCCGGCTAAACGGCCGAAGCTTCCATCATCTCAGCATCAAGACCTGGGGCATCAACCTCCGGGGCAGGTGCCACTGGCGCATCTTCTCTCCTGTGGTCTGGCGCTACCACGGGAGTCTCGGGGGATGAGTCGAGGTCCATGATCACGACAGCTGGCGCCGGAGCTGCCGCAGCTTCAGCCGCCACTTGGGGCGGCACCGAGACAGAAGCAGAAGCCTCCGCCCTCACAGGTTCAGCTGCTGTGGCCGAGGGTGGAGCCTCACTCCTCTTCTTGGGGACGCTGCAGATGATGGATGAAGAAACTTAAAAAACAGTTACTACAACAAAACAACTGTCTGAGGTAACGATTAAAAATTACATCGGAAGGCTTTCGCACCAGCTTGCACGGAATCTCTTTCCCGGGCGTTCTGGGCTAACCATAGCCGCCGCCGGCGTGGTAGCTCCGGAAGCCCCCCCGGAACTTGTTGCAGTCGCCGGCATTTCCTTAGTCGAGGCCGCCCTCGACCGGGAAGGACCTCCGGACCCAAAGGCCTCAACTGGCCCTGGTGCTGGATTCGCATGCCCGAAGCTAGCACCCAAGGAAGACACTGCTGCAAGTGCAGTCGCCGCAGTTGTAGAAGACCTCCCACTCTGGGGAGAAGGAGCTGATGCAGATGATGCAGGCCTGAGGGACCTTCCATCGGCATGCTTCAGCTTCCTCTTCCGACTCGAGGGTTCATACGCTGGCTCCTTTCCCTTGCCGACGACTTCGGTCCTTGGCTTCGGGGCAAGGTTGAAGCCATCTTTAGAAGCCCCGGGGATCACCACCCTGGAGGTCGATCTTCTCTCGACGACACCGAGGTCGTCAAGCATCGGCATTGTCTGCAGGAGCTCCCTGCTGAACTCTACTTCCACGTTCAGAGGGAGGAAAGCCGGTGGCGGGGTCAAGTCATCACCCGCAACGTCGATGCCGTGCTGGAACTTCTTGAGATGAAACTCCAAGGTCGCCCCCTCCATGTTGGACTTCAGCCCGGTCTCGACCCGGTCGTCGTCCATCACATTGTTGAGGGCCCAAGCGAGTTTTTCTCTCCTCTTCAGCGGTGCCCACCTGTTGACCAGGAAATTGCAAAATACCGCCTGAGGAGTTACTCCTCCCTCCACACACTGGCGGATCCAGGTCAGAGCAGGGTTGAAGGCATCCGACAGCACCGGAGCTTCACTCCAGACTACAGTGTCGATGTTGGGGAGGCCTTCGGGCAGCTCCAGCTTCTCGTGTTCCTCCACCCGGATGACTGTCCAGTCCTTCTTCCAATCATCCCACTTTCCAGAGGGAAACGACCGGAGGTACTTGAATGGGCACTTCTTGCGCTTCACGAAGTAGTAGAAGCCAAGGTACTCATTACTCCTTCCGGTGGTATGGACGGTGAAGAAGGTCCGGAAAAGATCAATGCAGGGGGGATGCCCACCCACATTTCACAGAAGTGGACGAAGACAGACACTAGAAGAATGGAGTGGGGGCCAAGGTGGTACAGCTGCAGACCATAGAAGTCTAGCAACATCAAGAAAAAGGAGGAAAAAGGCGGGATCAACCCCACCATGGCGTACGCAGAGAAGTACACCATCTCGTCGGCATGCTCCTTCTCGAATGGGAGCTCCCCACCGGCGCGGACCAGGCGGTTGAAGAAGTCTGAGGACCACCCCATGAGGGCCCGGACCTTCTTCAGGTCACCTTCGGTCTTGAAGCGGCTCTTGCGGAGACCCAACTCCATCGCAGAACAGCAAGGCAAGGGAGGAAAAGCAAGCACAAGTTTGGGAGTTCGAGCGCAAGTTCAGATGAGAGGCGTAAAGAACCCCAGACGATGCGCGCTTTCCTTCTTATGTAAGCCCCCGCAACGCTTGGATGAAAACCGCAAGGAAGCCAAAGATACTTTTCAAAAATTTCACCCTGTCGATGACAAGAGGGCCCGGGACCACCCCGACGATCTAGTCGAGGTTCTTACCCAGGCAAACGGTTGTCATCAAGAGAGACGGGAAGCCCGAAGGCGGTGGCCTGACAAGGCGCGCGGAACCGATACATTTTCGTATCAGGAACCGGCGACCTTCAATTGCGTGAGATCCGCACGCCAAAGATCTCATTTGCCGCACCCGGGATATGCCACGCGGCGAGGATTTAACTCCAAAACTATCGCCAACGGCACATCTGAAGACCTTTGAAGACTCGGCTCAAAAACCGAAGGATGGACCCACCGCCAGCGGAATGACTTCACCCAAGGGGTCTTCCCCAGAGGTGGGCCCAGGGGGCCACTGTCGGTACCCTGGGTACCATATACCCCTTGAGATTGCAAAGATCTCTAGGAAACGTCAACTACTTGATTTGAAGTCCTTCGGAGGCCCACATGTCAGACATAACCGGACCCGCTTCCCCAATATGGTTAGTCTCAGGGTCGCCACGTGTACCATCAAACCGGAGCTACCGCCCGCAAGGGGGAAGCTCCGGGCTATGTACCATAATGGCACCCCCGGACCTAACCCCAGACCGAGGGAAGCTCCGGAACTGACACGTGTTTGGTGGCATCGGACCTATCTGTTCCTCACAGCATGCTCCGGAACTGCCACGTGTCCTACCGTCGGATCTTCAGCCTCAAACCTCCGGTAGACTCCACAACGGCTTCGGATCTTCAAAGGGGAGTGAAGGACTTCAAGACCCGATTAAGTGTCATTAATACTATATTAATGACACATGATCGGACGACCTTAATTACCAGTAATAGTGCTGTCAAAGCCCGTAACTCGGTCATTAAGGGTAATTAAGCACATCAATTGTGTATCAATATTAGTAACCACCGGGGCCACATGTCGGGCCAGGCCAACTTGTAACGGCATGTCCTTGTACTATAAAAGGACGGGCCTACGATACATAGGACACGCGCTCACTCTACGCTCTCACTAGAAGGATCTGACCTCTCTCTAGGCTCTGATCTGATCGCGCATTGAGTTAACCTCATATATCCAATACATCACCAACACACCCCGTGGAGTAGGGTATTACGCTCAGGCAGCCCGAACCACGTAAATCTTAGTGTCTCCTGTGTCATTTTACACTTCACCTTCTTGAATCTCCGCGCGCCCACACCAAACTTCAAACTCCGCAAGCACTATAGTAGTGTCGGGAGATCTGCCGGATCAAAACCACCGAGAAATTGTATGTGTAACTTGTACATATGTATATTGTTTTAGTGAAATTGACTTCTGTGAGATGACTTCAGTGGTTATATTGTTTACTTTTGTGATGATATTGTTGACTTTTGTGATTATATTGAATTGACCTAGAAATTAGAAATAATAGCAGGTAGTATAGCATAGGGTATACCTTATCACAGATGGTTATTTACCTACGGCTAGACTTGCCTGTGAAATATCATTATCACAGGCGGCTAGATATAGGTAAAAAACCATCTGTGATAACCTAATTATCACTGGCGGTTATTGTTATGGTACAAACTGGTTGCGATAAACTGTCTCCAAAGGCGGCTTGTCGTAGGTAAAGATCTGTCTGCGATAACACAATTATCACAGACGGTTATATATGCTGCAAGATCCGCCTGTGATAATATGTCTTCACAGGCGGCTAGCCTAAGTAAAGAACCGCCTGTGATAATATGTCTTCAGACGGTTTCACTTCTCCGCCTGTGAAATTGCAGATTATCACAGGCTCCTCATTTCAGGCGGTTTTAGGAACCGCGTGTGATAATATATTTAGAGTCGTCTGCGATGAGGCTTATTATAGTAGTGATATTAGATTGTTCTGATGGCTAGGTAAATCGTGTTAAATGCACCTTGTATTCGTTTTCATGTACTACCTCCGCTTTTCTTTATTTGTTACCGTCTAATTCATTTTTGAACTAATCAGTGACTAAAAAATGAGCGAAAGAAGTATTTCATATCATGCTATACTCCTATTTTATTCTTGAGCGAACTCGTTATGAATCATCTAAAATCATACACATCCCTTATGAACCATCTAAAATTATAACTTCCCTTACCTGCCATCATTTTTTTCTGTCCTATACTTACACACTAACGTTATTACCTGTTAGATTTGTTTAATGCATGAGTACTATTTGTCGGATACAAAGCTCTAGGATTTTGTACATATATCCAGATGTTTGTACTATTTAGATGTGACTTATTGTTAAGATAAGTATTTGGTTATGTATGTAAGGAAATTTGGTGAGAAGTGACTAGTAAGATAAGTAGAAAATATCTCATACTCCCTACAATCAAGTGAACTCAAAAAATTTGAGTACGAAATAAGGATACCTTTTTATCGTGTATAGATACATCTATACAGAACAACATCATCAGATACAAAGATTATATCTAAATAAAGAAGATATGGGGTCTGTTTGGATGATGACTAACCTTAAGCTTATGTTTAGCCACTTGCCACGCTTGTGGCGCGCCTAAGCTAACTAATATTAGTATATGTTTGGTTTGCTATCATAAACTAAGCTTAGGCATGCATAAAAAAGTTTGGCATGTGTCTGGCTTATTGCCATGACTAAGTCTAGGCGTGACTAAGCATAGGCAGTTGATTCAAGCGCCACAGTTGAGGCAATTTTTTGTTAGACAATAAAAGCAAAAGTTGCCTAACTTCCGTGGCATGACTAACCTTAGTCAACAACCAAACGTCCGACTAAAATAATGTGACATATCTAATATTAGACTCAGATAAGTTATGCATTGAACCTAAACAGACCCATAATTTCTATCTAATTGTGGTAATTAATACTGTAGTTTTTTATTTTGCATGCTTTATGCAAAATTTCGTTTGGCTGACAGTGATTTAATAAAAAAATAGTTTCAAAATTGTGTTGGATCTATGCCTTATTCAAATATACCATGTTTAAGTGACCCTAGTTATATTTGGAAGTCCACGCGAAGTTCCGTGAACACAGCTTGGGTGACAGAACAGATTGCGAGCCATGTATATTTATTTTGAGGATTCGTCTGTTAAATGCAAAAGCCCTCATTTTTCAGTGCAAAAGGTATTCGGCTCAATATATTTTTGCAGGCTTCTTGTCGGTGCAGTGCACCCACTTTGAACTTATGAACAGCTAACTGTTGAAATCCTTGCACTTCCTGCAAAAAGATACCAATACTCTGTCAAGCCTATAGCAGCGTGCATCATATAAATGGCAAATGACAAGATGGAGAACGAGGACATATGTCCTTGCAGTTTCGTCATAGGTGGACGCTCGGGACTTGCAATGCAAAGTTGCAGCGCATGGCACATGCACAAAGCAGTGAGCATATCTCTTCCTCTAGTTTTCTCTGGTTTGACTGACGTTTGTGTTAGCCGAATACGTGGAATCCTACTCGCTACCACATATTAAAATTAAATGTGCAAAATAAGAATGTTTGGATGTGACTAATCATAGATATACCTTCCTTCGAGCAGCGAAGTGGAAGACTTGTGGCCGAAGTGTGCAACGCAACATCATCTCTACGAACGTCAACAGTCCACACGTACAGAGAGACGAACTCCGCGCCAGAACGTGCTAACATTCTGTGGCACAGATACGGATTCCGCGATCAACTTATGATGCGGAAGGAGACATGGACGAGACGCTCCTCGCAGCAACAACCTCATGCGTCTCACGCGTGAGGAACTGCAGCTTGTGTGCGGCGGCTCCTGTAGTGGAGGCTCTCTTAGATTAGAGTTAGGAGGCAACCATCTATTATTTATATTATGAACAATGAGCCTTCCCACATGGGACTTTGTTTAACCTTGGGCAGATCTAGCAATCGCCCACTTGCACTAGAGTTGAACAATATGTTCGGAAGCTCCCATGTCCTTGACCTAATCCAATTAATCCAGTTAACTTCTTGATTGTCTCTCCTTAAGTGTGACTCCGTAAGTTTATACAACCAACAACCATGACTAAGAAACTATTTCTGATCAATAATTAGAATTGAGCTTTAGCAAGGCTTACTAACTCTTGAAGGTTCACAAAGATCATATCTTGCATAATCTGTAACACATACCAATACTATGTCCTTCTGTCACACGACACCTAGCCAAGTACAAGGCGAGTGAAGTGCTACCCTTGTCAACTTAGCTTTATCTCGCTTCGTGTATGGAATATTTTATCCATTAACTTTTAATCGAGGCATGATCATGCACTTTTCCAAACACATCGAGAGTGCTCGGAAGAGTCTCTCTCTAATAAGAAAGGGACAGATTCCATCTTGATTTGACGTACCCAGCGACTTGCTACAGTTATACCTGAAAGCTACTTTTATAACTACCTAGTTATGGAGTAGCGTTCGGCAGCCTCAAAGTACGACTTACACAATCTGGGTCTCTTCGTCAAACTCAGGTCAGAGGAGGCAAGTATGCGTGTAATTTCGAGAGCACCGATAGCACTGTGTATTCGCGGTGTCTCTTTGTGGGTCAGATCTAGCCGCGTGTTCTTAATACATGCCTGCATTGTTGGCACAATATCTCATATTGTTATGATCCATGATAGGATCATCCACCCAACACTTGAACCACTCAATCTCTACATCATAGTTCCACATGATGGATAGAAGTTGGGGATCATATTTAGAACAATGCTATTTTATATCGTGTAGTTTGACTAACAAATCACGTATTCATCAATACACGAAATGATAAAGTCATAGAACATATCAGTAAACATGTAGGTCACAAATGTTGACATAATGTCATCATCATATGACAACCAATAAGGTACACATCATCAAAATCCCACAATCACATTAATCAATCCATCATCCTATGCCCATTGTTTTTGTGCGTGCTTCATGTTTTGCTTGTGGAAGTAGATTGGTCAACATATTTCCTATGTTCAGGTAGGTGTGCACTTTACATATCTTAACATCGCCTCGATCGATGATATCTCAAATCAGGTGATAGCACCATAGTATATGTTTAGACTTTTGGTGTGACCTCGACTCCTTTACTTGTGCAATTGCACCACTATTATCACAATAGAGGTCAAACGGACTGGAGTAGCTAGGGATCACGCCTAATTAAGAACCAAATTTTCTGATACATACAACTTCCTTTGCAGCTTCTGATGCTGCAATGTACTTGGCTTCTGTTGTCGAGTTTCAGATTGTCTCTTGCTTAGAACTCTTCCTGCTCAACGCCCCACCATTGAGACAGAAGACACATCCCGACTGTGATTTGCTATCTTCTTTCTCGGTTTGGAAACTAGCATCGGTGTAAGCATTTACAACGACCTCTTTTGAACCTCCATGGACTAGGAACATATCCTTAGTTCTTCACAAGTACTTAAAGATATTCTTAACTGCTACGCAGTGACCGTAACCTGAGCTGATTGGTACCTGCTCGTAACACTTAAAGCATACGAGACAAGTGGTTGTGTACACAACATGACATCCATGATAGATCCAATAGCCAAAGTGTATGGGATTCTACTCATCATTTCTTCCTTATTAGGTGTTACAACACACTGATCCTTGGTCAAGGATATACCGTTCGACATAAGTATGAATCCTTTCTTGGAGTCATTCTTGTTTAATCTATTTACCACCTTGTCAATATACATACTTTGACTTAATCCAACTAAACGTTTAGATCCACATCTATAGATCTTTATGCCTAGAATGTAGGGTGATTCTCCAAGGTCCTTCATAGAGAAACTTTTCTCAGCGGAGTCTTTACATCCTCCATAAACAAGATATCATTTACATCCTCCATAAACAGGATATAGTTCCTGATTAGTAGTATGTCATCCACATACAAGATCAGAAAAATGAGTGTGCTCCCACTAGCCTTCTTGTACACACAAGGCTCCTTTACATTTTTTGAGAAGCCAAACGATTTGACTACCTCATAAAAACAAAGATTCCAACTTCGAGATGCTTGTTTTAGCCCGTATACAGACTTTCCAAGTCTACATACTTTTCTAGCATTTTTTTTGTCGACAAAACCTTCAGGTTGTGTCATGTACACATCATCACTTAGTTTTAAGTTATGAAAAGTTGTTTTGACATCCATTTTCATATTTAATAATCATAGTATGAGGCAATTGCTAGAAGGATCCGAATAGACTTCAACATTGTGACATGCGAAAAATATTTTGTCATAATCAACACCTTGAATTAGACGAAAACCTCTCGCTGCTAGTCGTGCTTCATAGATGTGAACCTTTTCATAAGCATCTATCTTTTTCTTGAAAATCCATTTACACTCAATGGGGCTCACACCATTGTGTGGACCCATCATGTTCCAAACCTGATTTTCTTTCATGGATTCAAATTCGGATCGCATGGTCTCAAGCCATCTTTCAGATTTTTGTCCAATCATTGCCTCCGTATAAGTTCTCGGCTCATTGTTGTCCAACAACAATATGTCACGTTGTCCTATGATATGTAACGTGTACTTCACTGTTGGATGACAAGATCGTATTGATCTTCATGGTTGAGGATCAACATTTTGATTAGTGATCATCACTGGCTCTTCTTGTTGTACCTCAGCAATGAAGATTGGAACATGATCATGTGCTTCTTGAACTTCTTCGAGTTGCATTGTGCTGTGAGGACTAGGGTCCCAGCATTCCAGGAATCAGATTGGGTTGTGTTGTGCGATGCGGCACCCAATAGCAAACACGAAAATACATAGTAAAAATACAAAGCTTTCATTTATCAATAAGATATTGTTTACAATGTAGTGTACAACAGTGGTACTGTAGGATCGAAGAGCATACAAAAAGCTACTAGAGGGGGTGAATTGTAGATTTAAACTTTTTTAGCGAAAGCAACAAAAACCCCTCAGCAAAAAATCGATCTGTTAAAGAAACAATGTGTGCGACTAATCTAAACATGATTAATCGTAACAAAACCAGTATAGCTTCAGAAGAATCAAGTCACGAAGATATCACAACAAGAATCACTAAACACCATGGAGAAAAACTCAAGTTATGATCGAAAGATCAAACAAGGATCAATCTGTTCTATCTGAGTAAAAAACTAGATCTTCAACAATGAAAAGAAAATCGTGTAGATCAGAAACTCCAAGTCCAATGACCGTGAAATTTACAAGATTATAGATAATCAAGTTGTGAAGACAACCCAAAATGAGTCACGACAATTGGATATGTAAAACCTATGTTATGATAAAAACACCAACGCAATGTAGTGTTGTGCAGAAACTCGACTAGAAAAACTTGTTTGAAACAAGTCGGACAAACAAGGAACAAAAGTTCCTTTAAACTATGAATTTTATTGAAAACAAGAGGAACAGCCCAAAGTCATCTCACCACGAACTTTGTCCTCCCTTGCTTTTATAATCAGCCCTAAGGCCAACCCAAACAAAACTAGGACTCCAATCCTACTCAGTTTCAACCAAAATTTTCCATAACTGCTGAAGACTCTTCCATACGCAGATAGAAGCAATCTTAAGACTTCCAAACACCTTAGGAATTTCCTAAACATTCCTAAAATAACTCAACTTCATGGCCCACACAAAATCTAACCAAAACAAATTTGAAACTTCCCATAAACGAACCATAATTACCTCAGTCGCAGCCTGGGGCATAATCCAGCCAGTTAGAGCTTTTCGACCAATTATTTACATTCACTTCTCTTCATCATGCCTTAGAACCATGTTTCCACGTCCATGCACTCCTTGCACACATCCACATACCTCCCAACAACATCCATGATAACTTCATATGCATTATTCTTGACCCAAACATGATGTGCGACCTCCCGATCAACTCAACCACAATTCCTCCTGAACTCTGTTGTTGAACCTCATCTTCTCCATAAGACTGTTCAATGGCTCCCGTCACCAGCCATGTCTTGACCTCAAGAAACACATGCATATGATCAAACAACCAATTCTTCTAAGCAGAAGTCCTCGACTTGACTCTCGTTAGTTCGAAAACCATAACATCATACGTGAGCACATCACATAAGCATGTTGTAAACATAGCAAGATAATGTCCACCATGATCAGCCAAAACACATCAAAAACTTAGTCTAAAAGTACTAAGCAAATCTTCCCATAAGTGTAAAGCGAGTTTGAAACATTGCAAATGCATAAAAAAAAACAGCCACACAATTATTTCAGCACATAGAAAGTTCGGACAGTCCAAAATAGTCGCAATGCATTATACAAGAAAAGTTCGGCTATTCCAGAACGCAAAACACGTGCAGCTCACGTGCAGCAATAGTTTGGACAGTTTGAAGTGTGTTTCTCAAGTATATTAAAAAACTTTGCATGTAAACCTACATGTTTAACATAATTTCCAATGTATTTAGCACATATGTCTCACAGGTACACATGCAGAGGAAAATACATACTCACACTCTCAACCTATCTAAGCACAAGAGAAATCCTCCATGCCCACAGACGCTTCCCACTAGCAACACGAAGAACATATGGCAGCGGCGTGGTTTCATGTGAGAGATACAGCTCGACAGGTCGAGGTCTCACAAACAACCTATAGCAGCAACAAATATAACTCAACCTGCAAAACCACATATGAAGCAACCTTGAGCACGAAGGCTCAGCAAGACTTAACCGTCTCACATAAACATGGAACTCTACATGCTTGAGACTTATAATATAGGAAATCTAAATCTGCATAAAGGACTCGCCTATTAGTAAATCCTTAGCTCAGTTTTAAAGTAGCAAATGGCATTCTCTAAGCATGGCACATCATGGACTCCACAATCAAACAAGAAACGCTTCATCCTAGATGTTACATGCTCAAAGATGCATGCATTATTCAAGTGAAATGTTTAGCAAATGTAAACTTAATTTTGCTATTTCTAATCAATACAAGTTGCAGTACAATAATAATCATGGCAACAGATTGATAATATTTCAACTACTCTTTATTACTACGTCACGACGCAGTGAACAAGTATGCTCAATCCATAACCGCGAGTGACGGTGATTCGAATCAACAACACCCGGATAGCACGACACAGACACCCACACTCGGAGTTGCAAATGCGCACTCCACTCATATTGTATGCAGCTACCACTGGGTCTAGCAAAATTTGTTTCATAATGTTCTGAGCTTCCTATAAGGAGAAATAAATTTTTCAATTTTATAAGGAATTCTGGAAATGTTTTTGTACATTTCTCAATTTCCAATGAAATTTGAAGATTGGAACACTTTTGAGCACAGTAAATGAACTCTAATGAATTTCAAACTTTTACTGGAGCTCAAGGATATTTGATACAGTGCTCTTACCAAAATTAGGAATTTCCCAAATTGCATAACAGTAGAAATGAATTTCCCAAACAAAGAGCTCAAAGGAATTAATTAGGACAATTCTGGGACTTTCATGTCCAACCAATTGCACCACTGCAAAATTGGGATCAAGATGAGTGTACTAGAATTTATTTGGAATTATTAGAGCAAATCTACTAGGAGTAATTGAATTTAGAAGTTTCATTAAAATCTTGAATTATTTGCTCAGTAGAAAGTTTGAATAATCAGCCCGGACCCACTACTTTAAACTTGACCAGTGAGGATCAAGCCACACATGGCCATATGGTTAATACCGCACAGCCACAAATGATCCAGTGCCATAGAAGATCAAGGATGTGGAAGTGGTGACCGACAGCTGGGGCACGCTACCCCTTCGTCTACCTCTCGACAAGGGCGAAGCCAATGGCTGCACCGCAGTGGCATGGGGTGGCACACCTCGCTCCCCGTGGTTCCACTAAAGGGAACGTAACCAATACTGCCGCCACTGCCTAACTCTCAATGGTGAACACGTCGGAGGCCTCAGCACATGCCGAGGATAACCGGAGCCTCATGTGCGCTGGCAGCGGCGGACATAAGCTCGACGGCGAGCTCGGATTTCTTCATTTCACCATGAAAAATCTTGGGACGACTGGGAGCTTTCTGGGGACATGAGGAAGATGAAAACGGGGTGCAAGAGCCGTGGGAAGGCTGGAAACCACGCGTTCGACGGCGAACCGTGGTGTTTTTAGTGGAGGCAAGTAAAACTCGAAGCCCCACTCAATTCCTCGACTATTTTCACTGATTCTTGGACCAGGCCATGCGCATGGAGGTTGGGAACCTAATTGCAACATGGATTACAGAATAGTTTCATGTACAAATGGAATTACAGTGATGACATAGCATGTAGGCTTGAATAAAGCCGAGATAAAAATGAGTAATACTTGTTCGATAAGGAATGAGCTAGAGAGTGGTTTTCACCGTTAGATAGTATAGGTAATTGTGCTCCTTTTCTCCGTTGTGACCAGCAAGTGAGAAGGTGTGGTGCGCCGGCGCGCCGGTGGTGCAGAGACGACACCCACGACAGCAGAACGGCGATGACCGCCACACTGCGAAAGAACCACCAAACCATGTAAGGAACACTTGAGCTGACTGGAGGAAAAGATGTATGTGAAGCTTAGGCACCATTTTGCAGTTTGCACAAGCTTGAAACGCGGCTTCAAGGGTGGGTTCGCCGGAGGATCAGAGAGAACGTCTGTTTTTCTTTTTTGATGGCAGAGGCACGATGCATACGTGTGTGCTGAACAAATGGTGATGAAAGGGTGAGAATGAGAAGATATTCAAGGGCAGGTGTCACCGAGCTGCCTGCTTGGTGAGCAGTGAGCACGGCATTGAGCGTTGGTCGGCAGAAAGACAGAGAACAGAGTCAGCAACCATGTTGGTGAGACTGGCAGGTGGGTCCCACAGTTGCTCCTCCTTATCCCTTTCTGTTCAATGCATTTCTCCCACCTAACTATGTCTAAAAATGGTAGATCTTTTCTAATATGTTGATAAAAAGATGGAGAATTCAAATCTGGGCTCAACTCTTTCATTTGACATAGTTCCGTCCAAATTCAAGTTTGAATCTGAATTCGAGTGAATTTCAATGTAGCCACTGAATTAAATAGTGAATGTGCCTCAAAATCATGAAAATTTGCAGGGCCACATTTTAGAATATTTGGAATCCAGTGGTGAACCCAAATTTCAATTTTGACTGAGTTTGAACAGTAGCTATATTTGAATTTTGAATTGTTCCTTTGAGGTTTGCATAGATTTGATTTTCCCATTGCCATTTTAAATTCTTTTCTCTTTCCTGTTTTTATCCCTTCTAGATGAGATTTGCAGTATGAAATTTGGGCCCTGGTGTGGCCTGGCATGTGGCCCTGGTGTGATTAACAGCCTACTATAGGTATTAAGCATAATTAAAAGGAATAACACGCCTTAATGATGGTGTTTCCCTATTAACAGTCCACTGATCGTGTGTCATTAATATAGAATTAATGACATGTAATCAAGTCTTGTAAATGTCGCTTTAAATGTCCTTTGAATGTCCGAGCCGTGGGATATCTCTATGTATTCTGTTGAAGTTCTAGCTCCAGAGGTTCAACACATGGTGGCTCCGGAGCTTCCCATAGGGGGGAGGCAGGTCCGGAGCCACTATACATGTGGTAGCACCAGAGCTTCCCTCTACTGGAGGTTAGGTCCGGGGTTACTGGACACATGGCAAGACAAGAGCTTCCCTATGAAGTTAGTTAGGTCCGACCTTGTGATACACGTGTTAGTGCCGGAGCTACCCAAACGAGGGAGGCGGGTCCAGTACTGTGCAACACGTGTAGCCTTTAGAGGTCTTCAACTTGAAAGGGTGGAAGTCCTTAGCTTTTCTTGCGATATCATGGGCTACCCGGTACGCAGGGTACCGAACGTGGCCCCCGGGCCCACCTATAAAAGAAACCCTTTGGGTTAAGTTATTCTACAGGAGGTGGGGCCATCTTCAGTTCCCGTGATGTGGCTTCAAAGGTATTCTAATGTGTCGTTGGGGTGATGCTCCGTCGTTAAAACATCGCCACGTGGATTCTTTTGAATGTGGCAGGTGAGATCTTTGCGTGCGGATCTCACGCAATTGAAGGTCGCCGGTTCCCGATGCAAAAACTGTATCAGTTCCGCGCGCCTTGTTAGGACGCCGCCCTCGGGCTTCCAACCTCCCATCATGACAAAGGTTCACCTGGGACAATAGCTTCGGCCTTTCTGCCAAAGTGGACCCGGGCCCATTCATCATTGGCAGGGTAGATTTTTGAAAGCATAACCTCGATCCCATTGCGGTTTTCATCCAAGCGTGCGGAGGCTTACTTAAGAAGGAAAGCCCGAACGGTTTGAGGACTCTTCACACTTTCAATCAAACTCGCGCCCAGAGCCTCCCAACCCCTGCATAGCCTTCCAACCTTCGCTCCACTTTGCCGCGATGGAGTTGGGTTTTCCCCGCAGCAAGGTCAAGACCGACGAGGAGATGGCCAGTGTCCGGACCTACATGGGTTGGTCCAGCGACTCCTGCAACAAGGACATCTGCTTCGGCAAGCTCCGCTTCAAGAAGGAGCGCACCGAAGATATGGTGTACTTCACGGCGTACGCCATGGTGGGTCTGATCCCACCTTTCTCAAGCTTCCTCTTGATGTTGTTGGATTTCTACAGCCTCCAACTTTATCTTATCGACCCCCACTCCCTCTTGCTAGTGGCGACTTTCGTCTACTTTTGCGAGATGTGGGTGGGCGTGCCTCCCTGTATCGAGCTGTTCCGGACCTTCTTCACGGTCAAAACCACATGTAAGGGGACGGAGATCATCGGCTTCTACTACTTCGTTAAGTGGAAGAACTGCCCCTTCAAATACTTGAAGACCTTCCCCTCCGTCAAATGGGATGATTGGAAGAAGTATTGGGTAATCATCACTGTGGAGGAGCATGAGAAGCTAGAGCTACCCAAGGGCCTTCCCAATGTCGACACTGACACCTGGAATGTAGTTCCGGAGCTGTTGAATACGTACAAGCCCATCCTTGAAAGGGTTGAAGAATGCATAGAGGGAGGTGTGACCCCTCAAATGGTGAACAGGTGAGCCCCACTGAAGACTAGGGAATGGCCCGCATGGGCATTCAATAGTGAGATGGATCATAAACGAATTGAAGTCAGTTTGTACACCAACTTGGATGTTGAATATTTGAAGATCCATCTCAAGAAATTTCAAAATGGAGGTATCTCTCGTGATGCGCTGACTCCGCCGGCCGCCTTCCTGCCTCTAAACATGGTTCCAGAGGTTAGTAGGGAGATCCGGAGGAGAATGCGAGCATTGGACAACTTGGGCGTGGTCGAGAGGCGTCCTATCTCCGGGGTTGTGATCCCCGGAGCTTCTAAGAGGGTGACTACCCCTGCCGCGAGCCAGAAAGTTGATGACATCAGCAAGGACAAGGGTAAAGGCAAGGAGCCAGCCGAATCCTCTAGCCGGAAGAGAAAGTTGAGGCATGCTGACCGGAGCCACGTCAGGTCAGCTTCGACTACAACTGCTCCTTCTCCCTAGCGAGGTAAATCTTCGCCAGCCATGCCTCCTCCAGTGCAGGCGTCCTCAAGGGGCTCCAGCTCCAGTAGATCAACTCCGGCTCCGGTGCCTACTGTGGGCTCTGGGTCCAGAGGTCATTCCCAGCCGAGCGAGGTCCCAGTTGAGTCAACGCCGAAGACGGCGACAAGTTTTGGCCAGCAATCCAGAGCTCTGTCCACACCGACCACAGTGGGCTCTGGCTCCGATCGCCCAATGAAGAAGTTTTGCATCAGTTGGAGCGGTAACCTTCCAAGGTAGACACTATGTTCGCACCTTGAGTTATTGTTTTTATTTTTTGTCATGTATTGAATCTTTCGATTCTTTGTTTGCAGAACAATGAGGAAGGGCTCGGAAGCTCCAACACCCGCCCCAGCAACTGAAGTTGTGCAGGCGGAAGTTCCAGCTCTGACCCCTACGCCTCCACAAGTGGTGCTTGAGGTCACGATATCTTGTTTCGGAAGTTGTTGAAGAGCCGGCAATCAAGCCGGAGGTGCCTGTAGTCCTGGCCTTTGTGCCGGGGATAGCCGAAGCTTCAGCCTCCATGCCGGAGTTGGTTGATGTACCGGCACCTGAGCCGGAGGTGGTGGGGGCTCCGGACAAAACTCCAGCATCTGACCCAGAGGTGATAGCTCTGGAGGCACCCATGTCTGAGCTGGAGCGCCCAGAAAATTCTATGGCTGGCCCTCCACCCGCTAAGCCAACGGTGGAAATTCTAGCGGGGGAACCTTCGTCATCAGCTCTAGAGGTTGAAGTTCCTTCGGTGGAGCCTTCCTCGGTGACTGTGGAGGCTGAGGTACTTCCCGAGGGCGGCCCTAGTGCCTCTGGACCACAGGGGACCACGCTTGTGGCGTGGGACCCGATTTCTATTTTTGAAGACCCCCTGTAGTCGGCGGAGATGACCCCGGCAGGTCCGGAGCCTATTCCCTTGGTGTTCTCTATTGACAATGCCTACTCGAGCCTTCGACAAGTCCAGCTCGCCTTCGACCACGACAGCAAGTTCCTCGAAGAAGAGCGCCACACCTTGAGGCGTTGGCGCAACAGGCTTCACTTCGAGACCAAGCTTGCGCGGACGAGGCTTGCTGATCAGAATGAGTGGGTCGAGAAGGAGAAAGCTCGGATGGGATATTGGGGCAAGTTTCTAGATGAAAGGGAGGCCTCCATCAGGGCCCTCAACACTAATTCTCGGAAGATTCTCGAGCATGCCAAGAAAAGCAACGATGCTACTGACGAACGTCACGACAGCCTCAATACATTAAACGACATTCTCCTGAAGCGCCGAGCGGACCACGATGCGAGGGAATAGAAACTCCTGGAACAACAGGAGGATATTTTGAAGAGGGAGGACGATCTCACCCAGAAAATGTCTCTGGGAGAGCAATATTTGGCTGACCGCACAAAAAAGCTTGATCTGCGGTGCAAGGAGGGGGAAGATAAGCTCTGGCAGAGGGGACAAGACCTCAAAAAAGAGAGGTCAAAGTCTCCACCATAGAGGAGAAAGTGTGGGGCAGGGAGAATGACCTGGCCAACATGTGGAACCACATCCACCTCCAGGAGTCGGAGCTCACCAAACGTGAAAAGCAAGTTGCTGAAAGCATTCAACAACACACCAAAGAAGTTGAGCGCCTTGCTCGGGAAGGCTCGGAACTTGCAGCCGCCAGGAGGTCACTAGAGGAGCTGCGGAGTTTGAGGGAGACTGAGTCTCATTAGGTATGGGACTTCTTGGGGCGAGCCAATGACACTTTGATGTCGCTGGGCTTAAGTCCAATACGTTCGAACAATCCAGAGCCGGAGCTGGACCAAGCGTTGGTGGCACTCAGCTCTGCAGGGAGCAAACTCGACAAGATGGGTAACGTCATCGTCGACCAGCTGGAGACGGAGGGAAATCTCTGGCCAAGAACATCACAGAATATGTGCTGACGTGTTACACGAGCCGAGACCCCCAATTCTCTCTGGATCCAGTGCTCGAAGGGCCCATTGATGAAGAGGAAGACACCGCCAAGGCCATCGTTCAGGAGGTTGCCTAGAAGGTTGCCTCATACTTCCGCATAACCTAGGACTTTTCTATTTTGCTCCCGCTTGTAATTCTCCAATTTTGTAATCTCCAATCCTGGAATGAATGAAATTCAATATTTATGAAATGAATTCCATTTTTTCTTTGACTTAAATACATTGTCCTTTATCTTGTTTGCCCCCTAGTAGATGTACACAATTGACTGCGAACATGTACCAAAAGGATTTGACAATGTGTTGATGACTTGGACACTTTGAACTTGTAGCTTTTAAGTCCGAAGTTTATTTTCGACTCCTCCAGGGAGCTTTTGTTGCGTTGATGGTGGGCCCCCTGGGAGTTGACGGAACTTGATAGGTCCGATGGCATCCACTGTCAACTCGTAAAAACGTCGACGGCGGGCCCCCTGGGGTTTTCGGAGCTTAGTAGGTCCGAAGATACCCACTGTCAACGCATGAAACATCGGCGGCGAGCCCACTGGAGTTGTCGGAGCTTGCTAGGTCTGATGACACCCATCGTCAACCCGTGAAACGTCGACAGCAGGCCCCCTGGGGTTGTCGGAGCTTGGTAGGTCCAACGACACCCAATGTCAACGTGTAAAATGTTGACGGAGGGCCTCCTCTGGTGGTTCCACCATCTTCACATCAATTGCCATTATGCTCCATTTTGACGGCGAGCCCCCATGGGGGTTGTTAGAGCTTGTTAGCTCCGGCGGCACCCACATTCAACGTTTAAAACATCGACGGCGGGCCCCCTTTGGGGATGTCGGAGCTTGGTAGCTCCGGCATCGTCCACCATCGTCATGAATTTTCATTTTTCATGTGCATCATAGACAAGAAAAATAGTAAAATTCATCTTCTCATCTATAACTCGTTTGCGACTTACTCTTACTATTCTTATTTGGATTTTAGACTCAAAGGAATTCGATATGATAACAAGCACATTGATGTAATGTTTCCAGATCTGAATGCTTTTAGGACCCACCCTACTAAGGCCTGCCGAAATGTAGGTAGAGTGGCGTACTTAGGGTGTAGGACTAGGCTAAGTCGATACCACACTCCGGACGTGTGTTGGCTTGGCGTTCAAGCGAGTAGACCATGCGGCAATGCTAAGATCTGAAGAGACCAACAATATAACTTGTACAACATATGAATAACTTGGACTAAAACTCAAGAAGAATTGCACAACTTCATTATAGACAAGAAGGAGAAGGATAAATAAAAGAGAATGAGCCTGCACAAAATTAATACACGTGGAGCCTACATGTACACAACTATGCTTTTCATTATAGGTCTGGATTACAGGGGAGACAAGGACACACTTAGGGTAAAGAACCAAGCTAAGCGTGCTATATATCTTGTACTAACCCAGGGTAAGTTGCTACACTTTTAGTGCTGGGACTGCGTCAAGTGTTGCTTGAACTTCCTGGATCATCACAGAGAGATCCGGATGTTCTCCCAGAGGACCTACCCGTCTCAGTGTATAGACTCTATAATTTACATTGCATGTAATTACAGACTCACCTCTGCGATACTAAGCATAATACTTACAGAGGTGCTCGATGTTCCAAGAATTAGGAAGCGGGGTCCCATCTTCAGCTGCCAAGCGAACGCATTCGGGCCGGGATACTTTGATCACTCGGAAGAGACCTTCCCAGCTGGGGGAAAGTTTGTTCATCCCTTCACGAGTCAGTATTTTCCGCAGCACCAGATCGCCTTCCTCGAGCTGTTGGTTACGCACATGCCTTTGATGATAGCACCGGGGCACCTGGCGATAATGTGCATTCTAAACCGCTGCTTGGCATCTTCCCTCGTCGACGAGGTCAAGGTATTCACACCGGAACTGGTCCTACGTGACTTCGTCGAAGGTCCGGACCCGGAGTGACCCCATGGTGATATCCGGAGGAAGTACTGCTTCAGCTCCGTACACCAGGAAGAAGGGTGTCTCTCCAGTAGACGGGTTAGGTGTAGTCCTACTTGCCCATAGTGGGGATGGAAGATCCTCAATCTAGTTGGCTCCATGTTTTTTTAGGCACTCATAAGTGCGTTTCTTGAGTCCTTTTAAGATTTCTGCATTTTCTCTCTTGGCTTGGCCATTACTTGCCGGGTGAGCTACTGATGCGTAGCTGACTTGAATGACGAGGTCTTCACAATACTTTTGAAATGCTGCACTTATAAATTGGTTTCCGCTGTCAGTGATGAATCTATTTGGAACTCCAAATCTGCAGACTATGGACTTCAAGAACTTGATTGCTGACTGCTTATTGATAGTCACAACTGGAGTAGCTGCCGGCCACTTGATGAACTTGTCGATGGTGACATACGGGAACATATAACCTCCGACGGCTTTTGGGAAAGGTCCCAAGATATCCATGCCCCACACAGCGAATGGCCAAGTAGGAGGAATCATTTGCAGTGACTGAGCCGGTGTGTGAATTTGTTTTGCATGGAACTGGCACGCTTCACACTTTTTCACCAACTCTACTGCATCTTGGAGTGTTGTGGGCTAGTATAAGCCATGCCGAAAGGCTTTGCCGGCGAGCGTGCGGGAAGACGCGTGGTTCCCACACTCGCCTCCATGGATCTCCGCAAGGAGCTTGCAGCCTTCTACCCTTGCAATGCACCGCATTAAGATGTCGTTGGAACCGCACTGGTAGAGATCCCCTTCTACCAGCGTGTATACTTTAGCCAATCTGACAATCCGGTCAGCGAATACACCGTCTTCAGGAAGGTGGTTGTCTTTCAAGTAGCTCCAGATATCCGAGATCCATGCATCGGAGCTATCTTGAGCTTCTTAGTCTTGCGTGCCAGGTTGCTCGGAGCTTCCTGCAGCACCTACAACCCTTGGTGGATGACATGGTAACAGGGCCACCGGGACCGCCAGCTTTAGGGTGCTGGTCTCGCCCCCTTCACTCAGTTCAGCGGGCTAAGCGGTTGGTCTTGACAATCTCCGGAAAAAGACTCTGTCGAGAGTCAGAGCTCCGGTTGAAGCCTTCGTCAAGAGTTCATCAGCTTCTGCATTGTTGTGATGCTGGACATGGCAGAGGTCCAGGACGTGAAAGTCCTTCAGGAGCTTCTAGACTTCAAGGAGATAAGCAGCGAGTTGAGGGTTGTTGCAGCTGCATTCGCCTTTGACTTGCTTGATGATGAGCTGCGAGTCACCCTTCACTAGCATCTGCTTGATGCCATAAGATAACACCACCTTGAGACCATAGATGAGAGCTTCATATTCTGACATGTTATTGGTCGCCTTGAAATCAAGTTGCACCATATATTTGACCTTCTCCCAGGTCAAAGCGAGTAGAAGTATTCCAGCTCCGGCCCCCTGCTTCTGCACAGAGTCGTCGAAGTAGAGAGTCCAATGAGGCTCTGTGAAGAACAGGACCTTGGGTTCCGGTTTCAGCTCACTGGGGCTCCCAAGATTTGATGGAGAAGGAGACCACTCCGCCACGAAATCGGCCAAGGCTTGACTCTTGATTGCTTGTCGAGGCAAGAATTCGAGAACGAATTTTGCTAGTTCCGCTTCCCACTTGGCGATGTTCCCAGTAGAATTAGGATTATGCAGAATAGCATGCAGTGGATAAGAAGTTACCACTGATATCTTGTGGTCTTGGAAGTAATGACGTAACTTCCTTGAGGCAATAAGGACTGCGTAAAGCATCTTATGCACCTCAATATATCTAGTCTTGGCATCATGGAGTACTTCACTGATGAAGTACATTGTCCGCTGGATGGTCCGGACCCTCTCGGAAAGGCCCAGAGCTTCTTGTCCATCGATTCGGACTCTCCTGAAGGGGTTCGAACCTTCTTGTTGACTTTCCCAGACCCTCCCGGAGGGGTCCGGAACATCTTCTTGTTCAATCAAAACCCTCCCGGAGGGGTCCGGATTTTCCTGATCACCCGTGTGAACTCCCTCACATGAGAGAGGTTGATCCTCTAGTATTTCGCCTTGAAGATCTATGTCTTCGGACTGGGACCTAGACTCGCCTTCAGGTAGCTCTAGACCCTCTCGGAGGGGTCTGGGCTCCTGAATTGGATGTGGCACCAGTCTTTCCGCGACCAGGACCATGATGGCAACCTCTGTAGTTGCAGAAATGTTAAGCAGTAGAGGCTCACCAGGGTTCAGACCTACAAGGATTAGTAGTGTAGTGAGGAGCTGCTTGAGCTCTTGAAATGCCTTTTCTGCTTCTTTGGACCAATGGAAAGGCTCGGTCTTCCTCAATAGATTGACGAAGGGAAGTGCCCGCTCCGCCAGTCTTGAGATGAAACGGCTGGGCGTAGCTAGACATCCAGTTAGCTTCTGGACGTCCTTGATGCGGACTGGGGCCACATATCTTCAATAGCCTTGATCTTCGGCAGGTTCGTCTCAATTCACCGGTGAGTCACCAAGTATCCAAGGAGCTTCCCAGAGCTAACCCCGAAGACACACTTGTCCGGGTTCAGCTTGGTGCGCGTGATGCGCAGCTTGTCGAAGACGGCTTGCAAGTTGTCAAGGAGTGACTCCTTGTTCTTGACCTTCACAACGATGTCGTCAACATACACCTCCACCAAGTTCCTAATTAGCTCTCCAAAGGTTTTGTGCATAGCTCGCACAAAAGTTGTAGCAGCATTTTTGAGACCAAATGGCATAACAGTATAACAGTATAATACATCTACTTTTATGAAGGCAGTATGCACTTCATCTTCCCTAGAAATCTGGATTTGATGATATCCAGAGTAGGCATCTAGGGAACACACCTAGAGGTGGAGTCCACTATCTGGTCTATTCTAGGTAGTGGAAATGGATCTTTTGGGCATGCCTTATTCAAGGTGGTGTAGTCGATACACATCCAAAGCTTCCCGCTGGCCTTGGGTACAACGACTGGGTTTGCTAGCCATTTTGGGTGATGAACCTCCTGGATGAAACCATCTTCGAGTAGCTTCTTGATTTGTTGATGGATGAAGTTTTGCCGCTCAACTGATTGCTTTTGAGGCTTCTGGTGTACTGGCCGTGCGTCGAGATAAATCTTCAGATTGTGCTCAATCACCTCCCTAGGGACCCCAGGCATTTGTGATGGTTGCCAGGCAAACACATCAACATTCGCCCGGAGAAAAGTGATGAGTGCGAGTTCCTATTTGTTGTCCAGGCCTCCCGATATACAGGTGGTCTGGGTAGCTTCGGACCCGATTTGGACAACTTTGACGGGAACGTCGGTGTCGCTTCTTAGTTGCACGCGTGGTGCAGAGGTCGAGCCTCGATGACGAGTGCTTGGAGGTTGAGCAACTAGCTCTTTGCTTGAGGTTCCCTCCTGCGTCGGTCAAGCACATGGAGTTCTTCCAGTGCGATAACTCTGGCGGTGCAATCTCCACGGATCCGGAGAACGCCCGAAGGTGTCGGCATCTTCAACACCAGATAGCCGTAGTGAGCTGCGGCCATGAACCTGTACAAAGCGAGCCTGCCCAGGATGGCGTTGAAGGGCAGACTAGTATGAGTGACATCGAAGACCAGCTTCTCGGTCCTATACTTCTCTTGAGTCCCAAAGGTCACTGGGAGCATAATGGATCCGAGAGGGCTGATAGCCCCCAGACCTACCCCGAAGAAATGTCTTGAGGGGCGAAGGTCTGAGAGTTGAAGTTGGATCTTCATGAACGCTTCAAAGCTCAAGAGATTGAGTGCCGCACCTCCATCTACCAAGACATGGTAGAGATGAACATTGTTGATGGTTGGAGACACCATCAGTGGAAGTTGGCCAGCTCTGACCATGTTCCTGGGGCAGTCCGTTGCATCGAAAGTGATAGGAGTATCCATCCACTTCCGATATGGTTTTGCCTTGGCAGCAGGGGCTACTAAAGCCATTTCCCGCTGCACGGTCTTAAGGATGCGGCACGAGGTGATGTCCCAGGACCCTTCATAGATGGTGTTGAGGGTCTTTCGACGCTCATTGTCTGAGACGTCAGAATCTTTGTCGACTGTGTTATACACAGCCTTCAGGACTTTCATGGGTTCCTAAAAACCTAGCTCCATCTCAGCCGGAGCTTCGTCGACTTTTTGTTTTCCTTCTCGTTGACAGAAAGGATCTTCTTCTCGGCGCTTGTTGTAGCGCTCGATAAGGTTTTGGACCTCACGGCAGTCTTCTAAGCTGTGTTTGTCCGTCTTGTGGATCGGACACCACACCTTTGAACTACCGCCGTCTTCTGATGAAGGTCGAGGTCGCTTTTCGAGGTGTTGCCCCCGGCCACCCGGAGCTGCAGCCGCCGCAGCTGTAGGTGTGCCAGCGAACGGTTTTTTCTTGCTGTTGGTCTTTTTCTTCTTTTTGCGACCGCCGGAGGTAGTGCTTCAGCTTTGGAGGGCTTTTTATTAGCTTCCGGAGCTAGCTTCGAGCGCATTTCCCAGCCCTCGGCGGCCCGGTCGCACTTATCAGCCAGGCTGAATGACTCTGTGACGCTGGTGACTTCCTTCGTCACCAGCTTCTCCAGCATCTTCTTATCTTTGACACCCTGTCTGAATGCCACAATGACAGATGCATTAGAGGTGGAGGGAATGGTGTTGCGTACCTAATAAAATCGCTGGATGAAGGACCGTAGTGATTCTCCTAATGTTTGCTTCACAGCAAAAAGATCTAGTTCGGTGCTTGGTCGGGTGTAGGAGCTCCCGAAGTTGGCGGTTAACTATTGGCATAGCTCCGCCCAACTATTGATAGAGTCAGGCGGTAGAATCATGAACCAGGACCTGGCGGTCCCAGTCAGAGCCACCATGAAGTAGTTGGCCATTACAGCCTCATTGCCACCCGGCGCTAGAATGGCAGTGGAGTATATCTGGAGGAACTCAGCGGGGTTGACAGTCCCGTCAAATTTCTCCGGCAGATGAGGCCGAAACTTCTGGGGCTAGCAGACCATGCGCAAGTGCATTGCCAAGGCTGAACAGCCGCCCCCTACTCCCGAAGGAGGAGGGTTTTCCCGAGCCCGGTCGCCGCAGCTATAGGTGTGCCAGTCGACGGTTTTTTCTTGCTGTTGTTCTTTTTCTTCTTTTTGACACCACTGGAGGTAGTGCTTCAGCTTTGGAGGGCTTTTTATTAGCCTCCGGAGCTAGCTTCGAGTGCATTTCCCGGCCCTCTGTGGCCCGGTCGCACTTATCAACCAGGCTGAATGACTCTGTGACGCTGGTGACTTCCTTTGTCACTAGCTTCTCCAGCATCTTCTTATCTTTGACACCCTGTCTGAATGCCACAATGACAGATGCATTAGAGATGGAGGGAATGGTGTTGCATACCTGAGAAAATCGCTAGATGAAGGACCGCAGCGATTCTCCTGATGTTTGCTTCACAGCAAAAAGATCCAGTTCGGTGCTTGGTCGGGTGTAGGAGCTCCCGAAGTTGGCGGTGAACTATTGGCATATCTCCGCCCAACTATTGATAGAGTCGGGCGGTAGACTCATGAACCAGGACCTGGCAGTCCCAGTCAGAGCCAACAGGAAGTAGTTGGCCATTACAGCCTCATTGCCACCCACCGCAAGAATGGCGGTGGAGTATATCTGAAGGAACTCAGCGGGGTTGACAGTCACATCAAATTTCTTCGGCAGATGAGGTCGAAAATTTTGGGGCTAGCAGACCATGCGCAAGTGCATTGCCAAGGCTGAACAGCCGCCCCCTACTCCCGAAGGAGGAGGGTTTTCCCGAGCCTCCTGCCTTTCACGAGCACGCTCGATGTGGACGCGGCCGTCCTGCTGTCTATAACAGCGATCGAGCTTCGACCGCAAGTCATGCATCGAGAGTCTCGACACAGTGTGGGTGTGATGTGCTCTGGAGGGCAACGAAGTCACCTGCTGAGACACAGCACGCCTCCGGTGCTGTGATGCGTGAGGACCAAGTCTTCTAGACAAGGTCCTATGCTGGGAAGGTGCCTGCCCAAAAGGGGGAGGACCATGGTTGCTTATGGCATCGGCTGCAGCTGCAACCAGATTTTGCACATCAGCGCGCCACTTCTCCATCCCACCTTGAGGTACTCCAGGTGCTGGTGGGCGTTCCAGAAGGCTACGCACTGCAATCAGCACGTTCTCAGTGTTGTTGTGTGTCAATGCAGTGACCAACACATGGACTCCATCTTGTTGCCCAACGTTGTTAGCTTGAGCAGCTGGAGGTGGTGCGATGCCCGCCGGGACAACAACACCTGTTGGCTGTTGCATATCGGAGGGATTCCTCCCAGCAGGTTGCGCATGATTGCCATTGGATGATCCTGCGGTGGAGTTCACCATCTTGAAATCTCAAATACGCCCCTACCTGGCGCGCCAAATGTTGAATTGTGTGATCGACACTTCCCCCAGTACTATTAGATCGTAGCCAGTGGAGGTTCTTGATTGGTTGGGGCACTAATGAGATTTTCAACAAGATGATGACATGAGAGATTTACGTGGTTTGGGCCGCCTTAGCGTAACACCCTACTCCACGGGTTGTGTGTTGTATGTATGAATCAGTCTGGCGCTTGTGAGCGTGTCCCCTTTCTTGTATCGTGCGGTGCAGCCCTTTTATAGTCTAAGGACTGCCCGTTACAACATTTGCCTGGCCCGACATGTGGCCCTGGTGTGATTAACAGCCTACTATAGGTATTTAGCATAATTAAAAGGAATAACATGCCTTAATGATGGTGTTTCCCTATTAACAGTCCACTGATCGTGTGTCATCAATATAGTATTAATGACACGTGATCAGGTCTTGTAACTGTCATATTAAATGTCCTTTGAATGTCCGAGCCATGGGAGATCTCTATGTCTTCTGTTGAAGTCCTAGCTCCAGAGGTTCAACACGTGGCGGCTCCAGAGCTTCCCATCGTGGGGAGGCAGGTCCGGAGCCACTATACACGTGGTATCACCGGAACTTCCCTCTACCGGGGGTTAGGTCTGGGGTTACTGGACACATGGCAAGACAGGAGCTTCCCTATGAAGGGAGTTAGGTCCAGCCTTATGATACACATTTCAGTGCCAGAGCTACCCAAACGAGGGAGGCAAGTCCAGTATTGTGCAACACGTGTAGCCTTCGGAGGTCTTCAACTTGAAAGGGTGGAACTCCTTAGCTTTTCTTGCGATATCATGAGATACCCGATATGCAGGGTACCGACAGTATTAGTTCCAGCAACTCACTTGCTCTCTCAATTTGTCCAACAAAGGGAGCCTTAGTAATTTTACCAAGAAGGCATGACTCGCATGTCTCAATTGATTCATAATCAAAAGAGTCGAGAAAACCATCTTTATGGAGTTCCTCTATGTGTTTTATTCATTCCTATATGGCCTAAACTATGATGCCACGCATAGGTAGGATTTTAGTCATTAGTGCGCATTCTCTTAGCATTCACATTATTGATTTCAGAACTCTCCAGATCAGAAACATAAAGCCCATTCGCAACAGGGCAACGGCCATAATACATCTCACTTATAAAAATAGAACAACATTTGTTCTTTATTATTAAATAATAGCCTTCTTCTTCAAAATATGAAGAAGAAATAATGTTCTTATTGAGTGCAGGAACACAATAACAGTTATTTAATTCTAGCACCAATCCAGAGGGTAATACGAGTGAGTAAATGTCCACGGCCAACGCAACAACCTTTGCTCCATTTCCAACGCATATATCCATCTCAACTCTTGTGAACCGTCTAATTCTTTTTGACACCTGCAACGATTTGCAAGTGTGAATCATAACACCAGTATCAAATGCCCATGCTTCATTAGAACATGTTGCAAGATTAATTTCAATAATGTTAATACCTTGAGCAGAGGTCCCACCTCTCTTTTTCTTGATTTCTTCCAAGTACTTCTCACAATTCCTCGACCAATGTCCACTAGCATTCCAATGCAAATAGACATCGTTAGAAGAGGGGCCAACCTTTTTCTTGGCCTTAGACACTTGCTCGGAAGTCCTACTTTCAGTGGTCTTAGCCTTTGCTGGGCACATACGCTTTTTACCCTTCTGTACCATCATCACATGCCTAGGAGCCTCCTTGAGACTCACCTCTGCCGTCTTTAGCATCCCATTTATTTCAGTTAGTGTCTTTTTCAAGCCATTCATGTGATAGTTTAGCATGAAAGGCTCGAAACCAGCCGGCAAAGATTGCAATATCACATCAACAGCAAGCTCATCATTGAATAGAAAACCCAATCTCCGCAAGCTCTTAATGTAACCAATCATCTTGATTATATGAGGACAACCTGGAGTGCCTTCAGCAAGCTTGCAACCAAATAGGGCCCTTGAGGTGTTCAACCTATCAACCCTCGCTTGGTTCTCGAACATGCCACGCAATCATACGATCATATCATAAGAATTGGTGCTCTCAAATTGCTTTTGTAGCTCAGAGTTCATGCAAGCAAGCATCAGACATTGCACATCAACTGCATCATCAGTGTGCTTCACATAAGCACGATATACATTGGAGTTGCGCCCGACATCTTGAGGCTCATCAAGGTAAGGCGCATCGAGAACGTACTCTTTCATTCCCTGTCTGAGAACAATTCTCAGATTTCGGTTCCATCAACAAAATTAGTTCCATTTAGCTTTCCTTTGTCTAGGATTGATCGCTGATTAAAATTCGACGAGCTCGACATTGTCTATGAAAACAGATATATGCACTAGTTAGCACTACTTCTATTAAAACAATTTTAACAAAAAACCCCCCACTATATTTTGCTAATGTCCCTCCGGTGTTGCATCGTGGGAAGAGATCCAACATTTTCTATGAAACTAGTGAGCTTTGGCATCACCACTAGCATCATAGCAAACAAGGTAGGCAACTATTGCCAGTCGCATCCTATGCGATTCTCGTTTGTTGGGTGACATCCTATGTCTCGACTCCCAACGTTTATGCCCCAGAGTCCAAGTCCGACTTGATAGCTCCGTCAAGCAAACCAATACAATGTTGTAGTGTCGACACCACCTTATAGGCCAAGGTAGAAAATACCACCCTGCTTTGGCAGACCCATCATCAACTAACATGACCCAATAGATGCAGATATTGGAAGGACATCAAAAACACAATTTTTCACGAAGGATTTTCACATTGATCACAGGTAGTGCATAAACATGAATATCACAAATAAATAAATTGTTGTGATAGCATGGCATTTCTTTGTCCAACAAAAATCAGCCCATGTAGACATCTGCAACGTAGGCGTCTACTCCTTAGACGTCACTATTCGTCCTTCTGGTGGTAGTCGTGTCGTCCCGCGTTCACCTCATGTCGGTGAATTACATCATTTAATCGATTGTTACATGCTAATAGCAATTAAAATAATTATAATTACATCACATGAGCACTCCACAGATCGGCACGCAGGCCGAATACAATATGCGAACAGCCTCAACCCGACTGTAATTAACTTGCATCATGCAGAACGCGTAAATAATTACATGGATCATTTCACATTATTTTAAGGCCATACTGTCACATCATTCTTTGCAAAAACAAGTTAGGCATTTCTACCGAATGCATGTGACACGTATTTTCGGAAAACACGCGTTTCGGAAAACATGCTGTTACACGCTAAGAGATATGGCATTGCAAATGATATAGCAGTTGACGTTGTGTATCAGACTAGTTTACTCAATGCACTTGCAACCTTGTGGTCAGTCGCGTAACGCTTACGCGCCGTCATGAAGACGGCCAGTTAGCCAGTCACTTAATAAAGAGGCAAGAAGGAATAAAAGAGTCTGATTTATGCGTAATAGTATAAATCAAAACGATGTGTTCAACAGCCAAACACACAATTTTAATTTATACGAAAAACATTGCAAGCATGTCTCTGATGCCATTGTTAGTGGAATGCGCGGGACGCTACTCGCTAGCACAAAATAAAATCGCAAATTAGGAACTCTTGGATGTAATTGATCATAGATATACCTTCCCGTCGAGCAACGCAGTGGAAGACTTGTATCCGATAGGGAGCTAGACGTACGGCCCGACGAAGTGCGCAATGCAGCAGTACCTCTATGAGCGTCCACACGTACGGAGAGACAAACCCTGTGCCGGAACGTGCTAGCGTTCCATGGCACGGATACGGATTCCGTGATTAACCTTTGATGCAGAAGGAAAAGTGGAGCAGATCCTCCTCGCAGCAGCAACCTCACACGTCTCACGAGTGAGGGATGACAGCTTGTGTGTGGCGGCTTCTGTGGTTGAGGCCCTCTTAGGATTAGAGTTAGGAGGCAGCCATCAATTATTTATACTGTAAATAATGGTCCTTCCCACATGGGCATTTGTTCACTCTTCGGCAGACCTAACAGTCTTATTGCAGAGCGTCGCAGATTTGTTTACTGCTCTGAGAGGGGCTTTAGGGGAGCTTGTCTCCTTTATTTAGGTAATACGAGACGTTCTCTGTTACAGCTCGTCGCAGATTGTTTAAAGGTGGGTTCTCCTATTAGGTGCCCCCCCACTCCTGATTATCCTGGTTGCCGGCTGCATCCTGGAGATAGTGAGGATTTGGCAGGCGCATTGCCAGTGTTAGCAACATACACATACATGAACATATGTATATCCAAAAATATCACACCTTAAATTATATTGACCAATAAAATATTAACAAAGTGTCAATCGTGGTTATCAAGTTTACTAATTACGCAACAAAGAATGACCTCCTGTTCTTCCTGATTACAAAGTAACTAATTACACACATTATAACTGTCATTATCTAATCTTGTATGTCATAATGAAATTCTCCCTATCAATGACTTCATTAATGATGAGCCTTCATAGCCTCTAATTCTCTGACTGAGACATCCTCAAATTCAATAAAATCACTGAAATCATATCAAACATTATCAAATTGCAGTCACATTCGCTTAAATAGTCACATAAGGGAGCGAATATCTGAAGGCTTAGGAACAAATCGGTATACAATTGTAATAAACATAGGAACTGTTAGTGAATGGAGAATCGAGCATACTTGTAGCACAGACAGTTGGTAAGCATCTGCAAAGCATCAGCAGAGAAATTGTTCTCATCATAAAGGACATAGTAGTGAGGTGGTGTGTTTGTCTCCTGAAAAAACAAACAATTTACATTTCAATGATGCATTAATAGCCTGATATCAAAAACTCGTGAGAGAAACACCAATTATTGCATAGGTACCTTGATTCCAGCATGGCTACCTAATCAAACTTATTGGGATGACAAATGCTAGTGTCAACCATAGTTCCTGCAGTTTCAAGGGTTTGCGAATAAAAATTCATTATTTACATTGATAGTCAAAACAAATACATTACTTCTGCATTGGACAAAAACAAGGAAGATGAATGTATACCGTAATGAAAATTCTCCCTTTGGATCAATAATTTCATTAGCGATGAGCTTTCATTGGAAATCCTCAAATTCAATAAAATCACTTAAATGCACGCTCTAAGGGCAGGGTCGAGAAGGCGGCATGCTCTGGGGACACAGGACGAGGCGACGGCGTGCTCCGAGACGCGCTGGCAAAGGCACCAGAGCGGCAGTTCCTAAACTCTTTGATGACAGTAGGTCGGTGTTTTCTGGGGACAGGGAGAACATTTCCAATTATATGAAGGAAGTGGCGTGCTCATATCGATTACCGAGGTCAGAGTCGAGGCAACGGCGTGCTCCGGGGACAGGGGACGAGGCGGTGTGCTCCAGCGTGCTCAACTCTCTTATGACGAAGGTCGGGGTCGACGGCGGGGTTGGGGTCAACGGCGGCAGCGCAACAATGATGAAGAGCGAGTTGAGAAAGAGGGATGGCGGCGACGTGCTCAGGAGCTGCAATTTCTAGGTCGACAGAGCGCGCGAGAGCTAATAATTTTTGCCAAGTTTTGGGAGAGAGCACAAGAGAGATAAAAATAGCAAAACTCAAAGATGATCCTCTATACCACCCGTCTCTCATTTCAGCGTCTCCCTTTGGTCGAGAGAGCGCGAGTAAGTTTTGCGCAAAATTTTTTGCCAGAGAGCAAGCGAGAGCTAAAAATAGGTCAACACTTGGAGATGCACATATATGACGCCTATCTCGCTTTATTTTGTGGCCGAACGGGCACGCCGTATGCCAAAGATGCACCATGATGTGTTGAAGCCAGGAACAACATCTTTGGCATCCGGGCATGTCCAACTGGCAGCTGTGTGTAATGCCTTATATGATCGTTGCAACGCGCTCAGCTTTTTGTGGTGGGACAAAAGATCTTCGGCACGAATCGGAGACGTGCCCGAGTAAGGCACGTCTCCCTTTTGCCAGATCTCAGAAATCGGAGATGCACCCTTTTAAAGTGTGTCTCTCATGTGCTCGTCTCCCTTTTGCCACTCGCACGACATCATGAGCGTCTGTTGCCACTCGCACGCAGAGTTAACATCGTGAGCGTCCTAATTTCAGGGATGAACTCATAGACAAAAGCAAGACATTGCAATTCAGGGATATATAACGCTCATCTTGCATTATTTTGTGGCCAAACGGGCACGCCGCATGTGATTATGTTGTTCGCGGGTGTGATGCCATCTTTCGCATGTGGGCATGTTTAACTAGCAACGTGCATAATGCCTTATATGATCGTTGTATTGTGCTCAGCTTTCCGTGGTGGGACAAAAGATCTTCGGCGTGAATCGGAGACGGGCCCAAGTAAGGCATGTCTCGCATTAGCTCTTCTCCCACGAGTCTTAATACAGCTAGTCTGTTGTTCGTCCGTCTCCCTTTTGTCGGAGGTCAAAAATCAGAGACGCTCCTGTTTAATGTACGTCTCTAATATACTCATCTCCCTTTAGCCACTCGCACGGCATCGTGAGCGTCCGTTGCCACTCATAGAGTTAACATCGTGAGTGTCCGTTGCAGGGATAAACAAATGCAATGACATTGCAATTAAGGGATATAATTGGAATTCGTGGATGAGCAAACTCAATGACATTACAATTCAGAGATAATTTGCAACTCAATAAATTTCATAGTTCATACACATGCGTGCCCTCTAAACTATACATTTCATTTCTAAACTTATTCCTATAAAGCTTTCATCGATCAATCTAAATTGTACCGTCCAGCTTGCTCTCAAACACGTCTCTTATATTCCCCTGAATCTTGAAAATATTGACATTCCTTAAATTAACAAATGTCGAATGAGGAATAAATAACCTACATTGCTCACTAACACAAAGTTACTAACCTTGATAAGTAGATTATAACAATCATTTTAAACATAGGGCGCATTTGGCTGATGAAGTAAATGTTGAACTTCAAGTAGTATAGTTTTGATTGTAAAACCAGTCCACCACCCCTACGAAATATCAATTTAAGCAACATAAGAAAACATTTCAAATAAGTTCGGCAACAATTACTAATTACTTGAGAAAAATAAGTCTATCTTACAGTCTCTTGATCAAGAACCCCAAGTCATAGTGCTCCTGAGCAATGGACATTTGGGTGGAAGAAACCACGTGGAAAGGCGCATATTGGAGGCACCAACGGATAGTCCTTCGAGAAGAAGATTATCAGAGGATAGTAACCACCTTCCCAGTCAGTCTATAAAAACAATTCATTAATAAGAGGATGATGGTTATACTCATATGATTGTGCTTATTCTTCATGACTTACCCCTTCTTTACCGAGGGCGATGCACTGTCACTTCAATAAATCTCCTGACTCAGGCTTCACAGAGAAATTCTACGCAGAGAAACTGGAAATACCAAAAAAAAACAAGACGGAAAAACAAAACTACAGTTAAGTTCATCGGTCCATTGCAGAGCTACATATATGCAACCATGCGACTGGTGTGCCATATGTATATATATGGGGATGGTTCTTGCGCCATGCCAAGTGCTCCTCCTTCAGTCAGCTACGAGCCAAGCCGATATCTAACCCAACCAGGAACAGTGACGACGACGTCGGCGGCGGTCGCACTGGAATTGCTTGAACAGAGGCGGCGGTCGCACTGGAGTTGGTCGATTAGTAGAGGATCGTTGGGCGATTAGTAAAGGAGCACCGCAGGCAAAGAGACAAGCAAGATAAATGCGAGACACACAAGACTAAAGCGAAACATGCCAGATATGAAACCGTGTCTTCCAATATTGAAAGAGAGATGCGTGGCACGAGGACTGGGGAGAAAATAATTTCGACGGCGGTGGTGCAGAGAAATGTGCGACCGGCATGCAAGACCTTTCATTTCCCCGAGGCGGTATCGATGCGTCCCATCGTTTCATCAATGCGCAGAAAACCAACCGCTCCATCGTCGACTCCGCACAGACATTATATACGATGAGCCATCACCTGTCAATTCTCCACAAGCGCATCGCTCATTTTGCATCCGTTTCTTCTACTTCCTCTTCTTCGCGCCGACGACCCACCACCACCATGGCCAACATTCCGCCTTCAAGTCACCGAGGAAGCCACCCTACAAGAAAATGTGTTGCAGATCCCCCGAGAGGCTCAACACCGAGCAGCGCCTCCTTATGGCGCAAGAGGCGTACAACAATACGTCTCGCGCCACGAGTTCCTTTGGTCTGGGTACCCTTCCAGAGTTTACTGGAATGGGTACCATCGGCCACTACCTCTATTCCCTCACAGGAGTGGCCGATCGTCTCGACATTTTGTTCGAGGCGATGGCCCAGGTGTTCGGCACCGAGGACCGCAGAAACCTGGTGGCAGCGATGGAGAGGAACTTCGGTCGCAGGGTTGCACCATCGGTGCAGCCGAAGCAACTGGCGCTCTTGTTGTGCCGGCGCTGGAGTCACCGCAGAAGGAGGAGGGGGAGGAGGAGGAGGAGGAGGAGGAGGAGGAGGAGGAGGAGGAGGAGGAGGAGTTGGATTTAGTTTTTCTTGTGGTTTTTAGTTGATGTTTTTCTTTTCTTGTGTCTTCTTGTACTTTTTTCTTTTGTTTTGTAATATATTGTGTCAATGAATGAAATTTATCTATGTTCAACTACGTGTTCCACTGTTGTAAATGAATATTTTCTTATGTGTTCAACTGTGTAAATGAATGAATGTGTTGTGTGTTCATTGTGTGGACAGTAAATTGTGTGGAAGCAATTGCAAACATGAAGTATTTGATTATTTTTTGGACAAGTGAATGATTTAGTTATCAAGTGAATGTTCTCTAAGTTCAGTGATGTGTGATATCAACAGTGAACTGAAGCAAAATGGAGAAAATCACAAAGCTAAAGGAGAAGTGGGAAATAGGAGACGCGCTTTTCATAAGAGTGCGTCTCCCTTTTAGCATAGGAGAGGGATACGTTGAGCATATAAGACGCACTTCGCTGCTAAGCGTGTCTCCACTTTGCATTTTCACACATACCTTATATAAGGCGCCATCAGTCTCTCCTCTTCTCTTCGTTCGTCTTCTCCGCGCAGACAACCTACCATGGCCAACATTCCACCGCCAAGCCCGCCGAGGGAGTCACCCTGCAAGAAACAGTGTTGCCTCTCCCTCGAGAGGCTCAACAACGAGCTGCTCGAGATGATATTCGACAGACTGTTTGATCGGTTCCAGAGGCTGCTCGAGACGATGGCTGAGGTGCTTGGCACTAAGGGCCGCAGTAACCTGGTGGCAGCGGTGGCAAGGAACCTCGGTTGGAGGTTGCACCGCCG
Source organism: Tuctoria greenei (assembly GCA_036927565.1). Taxonomy (NCBI): domain Eukaryota; kingdom Viridiplantae; phylum Streptophyta; class Magnoliopsida; order Poales; family Poaceae; genus Tuctoria; species Tuctoria greenei. Next base: position 127,758,558 of record JAYESD010000006.1, read on the forward strand.
GATTCGGACCAGCCGGAGCAACCAGCGGAGCAGCCGGAGCAGCCGGCCAGGACTCCTGTTGCACCGGCGCCGGATGGCCGCCGGAGGAGGAGGAGGGGGAGGAGGAGTAGGATTTAGGTTTTCTTTTGTTATTTTTAGTTGATGTTGTTTTTCTTTTCTTGTGTCTTGTACTTTTTTCTTGTGTTTTTTAATATATTGTAAATTAACGAATGTGTTATATGTGTTCATCTGTGTGATAAATATTATCTTGTGTGTTTAACTGTGAATGAATAAATATGTTCATCGTTCAATGACGTGTTCATGTCTGTTTGTAACTGAAGACAAAGGAGATATGCTTCTGAAAAGCTCATCTCATTTCTTTAGTAAATAAGATACACGCTCTGTTAGATGCGTGTCTCCCGTTTGTCAGAGAGGAGGGCACTTCTCGGATACCTACTTAACTGAGACGGGTTGTATTGTAACGCGTCTCCTTGTACGTTCAACCGAGCCATGTCAGACCCTCGCTGAAGCGGGCTCGTCTCGCTTAACCTTATCAGAGACGCTCGCCTTTGGGCACGTCGCCGATCTTTGACTCCTATTTGGGTTTCTTACGTAGTGTGTGTCGCTGATGAACAGGGCAGGGGCAAAAAGACAAGCTTTCTTGGACTATAATTCTTGCTTGCTTATTATTCCGTGCCGGCCACAATATATAGCCGATCTGCATATTACATTGAGAAAACTTAGATTCTATCTCTAGGAACAATCCAAACTCTTATATGGATACTGATATATTCTTTATCTATAATAGAAATTAATATATTTGTATTTCAACAAATCTCTTATTCCTGGCCGTGATATCTCTAGTTGGGCCTGTTGTTTCCTGACCTGCTCCCATCTTTATGGCTCATGTGGCATATCTCTCTCCCTTATGAAAAGATCGTCCTCGAGTTTGAATAAAGTTTTGTGTATCCTCAGTGTCTGTTGTTGATGACGAGTAGACGTGTGCCAAACCACGCGCTAGCGCTGCACATTCAGTCCAGTTTAGGCACCCTTTGGCAAGATAGCATCCTGTTATTGGATACTTGCCTGCTGTTGTACTCTCGACTATTTGCTCATGAAAAACGGTGGCTTCAATCTTGTCAGTATGTTGTGTCTTAGGATGTCTGATGACATTGTTCAGTTTTGACAGCACTATTCCAACTGCAGGACCAAAAGCATGGCTACTAAATTCTGCATACACACCCACATCACAGACAGCAGCTTGACGAACATCTGACTTCTCATTATTTGATGGCTTCAACAGAAACGGTAGGTATATTTCATCATACTTCAGTGCTGGTCCATGGCATTGCTCTATAACATCATCAAAATATAATTAGCAATCCTTTATTCCTTCTCTGTTTTATTTTTCCCCAGAGTGGATGTGATGTATACTGTGACCTCCTTAAGTAACAGAAAGAAAGTTTTGATCAGAGTGCTCTTGCCAATATTAGAAATATGAGTACCCACTGTAATTACCAGTTTGAGCTCATGGCTTCCAGAATTCAATCCTCTAATCTTCTCTCCAACCCACTGTCTGAGATTGGAAGATTTGTAGCCGAAAGCAGCATCCTTGGAGATTATGGAGGAGGTGTTGTCGCGGAGGTGGATGGCGCTGGGTTCCCACTGGGCCGATTAGGGACAGCCACTATGTAAGAAACCCAAATAGGAGACAGAGATGGGCGACGAGCTCAAAGGTGATCGTCTCTGTACAGTTAAGCGAGACGATCCCGCTTCAGCGAGGATCAGACATGGCTCGGTTGAACGTACAAGGAGACACGTTACTATACAGCCCGTTTCAGTTAAGTAAGTATTCCAGACGCGCTCTCTTCCCTGAAAAATGAGATACGGGCTTTACTAGAGTGCGACTCATATTTGTTTTGTAACTGAGACGATCTTTCCTTGGCGCCCGATGCTCTGACAAACGGGAGACGAGCGACTAACAGAGCACGTCTCCTATTCGCGAAAGAAATGATTCGAACTTTACAGAAAGCATGTATCCTTTGGCTTTGGTTACAGTAGACATGAACACATATCCGAACTAATGTGAGCACATTCACTTGATAAATAATCATTCCAATATAGAGTATCTTCACTGTAGTATTTTAAATCAAAAAATAATCAAATCCTTCCTCTGCCAAAAGGGAGATGTGCTTAATGGCAAAGCGCGTCTCCTATTCCCCGCATCTCCTTTAGCTTCGTGATTTTCTCTATTTACTTCAATTCACTGTTGATATCACACAAATTACTGAACTTAGAGCACATTCACTTGATAACTAAATCATCCATTTGTCCAAAAATTAATCAAATCATTCCTTATGATTCCTGAGGAACACGATGAACACACCACATGTTCATTCATTCACACAATTGAATACACAAGATAATATTCATTCACACAGCTCAACGGAGATAAATTTCATTCATTAACACAATATATTACAAAACACAAGAAAAAAATACAAGAAGACACAAAAAGAAGAAAAACATCAACTAAAAACAACAAAGAAAAACTAAATCCTCCTCCTCTTCCTCCTCCTACGACGGCGACTCCGACGCCAGTGCAACAGGAGCCTAGGTCGGCTGCTCCGTCTGCACTGGTTGCTCCGGCTGCACCAGCGGTGCAACCCTGCGGTAGAGGTTCCTCTCTATCGACGCCATCAGGTTACTGCAGCCCTCGACACCGAGCACCTAGGCCATCGTCTCGAACAGCATGTCGAGATGATCGGCCACTCCCGTGAGGGCATAGAGGTAGTGGTCGATGGTACCCATTACAGTAAACTCTGGAAAGGTACCCAGACCCAAAGAACTCATGGCGTGAGACGTACTGTTGTACACCTCGCGCGCCATAACGAGGCGTCGCTCGTTGTTGAGCTTCTCGGGTGAGCTGCAGCACTGTTTCTTGTAGGGTGGCTCCATCGGCAGGCTTGGTGTGGAAGGTTGGCCATGGTGGCGGTGGGTCGTCAGCGCGGAGAAGATGAAGAAGAAGAAGAAGAAGAAGAAGAAACAGATGCAAAAGGAGAGATGCAACTATGGAGAACTGATGGGTGATAGCGTGTCTTATATAAGGTCTGTGCAGAGTTGATGATGTAGCAGTTTTCTGCAAAGCCTGAGTCAAAAGATTTATTGAAGTGGCAGTGCATCGTCCCCGATAAAAAAGGGGTAAGTCATGAAGAACAAGTACAATCATATCCAGTATAACGTCGTCCCCTTATTAATGAATTTCCTTTGTAGACTAACTGGGAAGGTGGTTACTACTCCCTGACAATCTCCTTCTCAAAGGACTATACGTTGGTGCCTCCAAGATGTGCCTTTCCACGTGGTTTCTTCAACTCGAATGTCCATCGCTCAGGAGTGCTCTGCCTTGGGGTTCTTGATCAAGAGACTATAAGATAGACTTATTTTGCTCAAGTAATTAGTAGAAAATATTTGAACTGGTTTCTTATGTTTCTTAAATTGATATTTCGTAGGGGTGGTGGTCTGGTTTTACAATCAAACTATACTACTTGAAGTTCAGCGTTTGCTTCATCAGCCAAATGCGTCCGATGTTGAAAAGATTGCTATAATCTACTTATAAAGGTTAGTATCTTTGTGTTAGTGACAAACGTAGGTCATATATCATTCCTCATTCGACATTTATTAATTTAAAAAATGTCAATATTTTCAGGATCTAAGTGAATTAAGAGATGTGTTCGGGAGCAAGCTGGACGGTATAGTTTAGATTGATCGATGGGAGCTTCATAGGAGTAAGTTTAGAAATGGATAGTTTAGAGAGCACGCTATGTGTGTGATCTATTAAATTCATTGAGTTGCAAATTATCTCTGAATTGCAATGTCATTGCATTTGTTTATCCCTAATTCCAATTATATCCCTGAATTGCAATATCATTGTGTTTATTTATCCCTGCAATGCATGCTCACGATGTTAACTCTGCGCGCGAGTGGCAACGGATGCTCAAGATGTTGTGCAAGTGGCGAAAGGGAGATGAGACATGAGAGACGAACTTTAAACAGACACGTCTCTGATTTTTTACTACTGGCAAAAGGGAGATGGGCGAATGATAGACGCACTTTATTAAGGTTCATCGCCGATTTTGACCTCGGGCAAAAGATAGACGGGCAAATGAGAGACAACCATTACACAAGCTCGACCCTAATTTTTGACCTTTTTTTAGCTCTCACGCGCTCTCTAGCAAAAATTTTCGCGCATCTTTACTCGCGCTCTCTTGACCAAAGGTAGACGCTCAAATGAGAGATGGATGTTATAGAGGCTCGTCTCTGAGTTTTAATAGTTTATCTCTCGTGCGCTCTCTACCAACACTTGGCAAAAGTTTTTAACTCTCGCGCGCTCTCTCGACCTAGAAAATGGAGCTCCTTAGCACGTCGCTGTCGTCCCTCTTACTCAACTCGCTCTTCGTCATTGTCGTGCTGTCGCTGTTGACTCCGACCTTCGTGATCAGCGAGATGAGCACGCTGGAGCAGGCCGCCACATCCCCTATCCCCGGAGCACGCCGCCGCTCGACCCTGACCTCAGTAATCGGTATGAGCACGCTGTCGCCTTCACATAAGTGGAAATGTTCTCCCTAGTTGGTGTCCTGGAACACATTCATATTCTTTGTTTATGTCCAATATATTTGTTTTGACTATCAATGTATATTATGAATTCTGATTCGCAAACCCTTGAAACTGCAGGAACTGTAGTTGAGACTGGCATTTGCAATCTTAGTGAGCTTGATATAAAAAAACTCGTGAGAGAAACACCAATTATCGCATAAGTAGGTTTGTCTGGTCGATGCTGATAGTTTCTCGGTAAAAGATTATGTTGGAATTTGAGCTCATGAGGGGTTTTTAGATTCTTAATAAATCTCAAAGACCATTACCGGTAGGAACATTGTGTTTTGACCATAATTTTAGAACCTAATTGTGTTTTAGATCCAGATTTTTAAATTTTGTGTTTTAACCATGATTTTTTTACTCTTAATCTACTGTTAACCATTGTTTTGTAACTCGGTTTGGCGGCTTGGAAAAAAGGTAACTAAAGAAAAGGAAAAAATAGGATAAAATTCTCAAAATGACCAAACTGCCCCTCTCTGTTCGACCCTGTTCCACGGATCCCGCACCCGACTCGATCCAGGTCACGCCAGACGACTTCTCTCTGGCGGCACGGAACCCTAGTGGAGGCATGGACGACGGGCGCAGCAGCATGGATGATGGGCGCAACACAGATTAGAGCGCGGCCTCCCACGGGCGCGGCACGGAGGGCACGGCCGGACACGGCACTAGAGGAGGGCGCGGTGGTCGAGTGTGGCGCTGGAGAAGTTGTCGGCCGAGCACGGCGCTAGAGGAGGGCACGGCGCGGGTGGTCAGTGGTGGCATATCGATTCTCACTGAGGTACGCGAAAACCTAGTCCCCCTCATCTCCTCCATCCTCAATTCTTCAATCCAATTGATCGATATTTATGAGTCCTTTCTTGCCATACTCACACTCTTACACTATGCGATATTTGTGAGTCCTTTCTTTTCAAGTGCTTATAGTCACTCACAGTAAAATCTTGAAGAAAAAAATGCAAGCTTGACTGTTTATTGTTCCCAATGATTTTCAGGGATGGCGAAAGAGGAAACCAACAGGACGGTTCCAGCTCTCAAATTGATTTGTGGTTTGGTCGCCTGACAAATTCAACTTCACATTTGCCCTTAGTGATGATTCGGTTGTTATGTATATGATCAGACCTTGAAGGGCTGAAGAATCGCAATCGGTGTAAATTAGCAACTGTGAGACCTTGAAGGTGAAAAATGGAGAGCTGTTGATTGCCACTTCTATTATTGTTTTGTAACCCGATGGAGCTGTTCTTGAGAGATGTATGGTGCGTTGGGGTGCCACGCTTTTGCCCCACTTTGTTGTTTTGTTGGCTCTGTGTCTAGAGTTAGATCGGTGTATTTCTTTTACATTTACCATACTGTTATTACAACAGAAACTTCCTTAGGCTGTATTTATGGTTTCTTGATCATTTATATGTCCTTCCTCTGTCATGGCTCGCCGTCTAAGATTTCATTTTAAAGATTTTTTATAAGGTATTATGTTCAAATTTTAAATTTTGTCATAAAAAATTAAAATTTATTCAGATTATGTCCACATTATGTTGTTGAATTGTTGTTCAAAATTATATAATATGAGACAAAATAAAGGTAGAAAAAAAATTGTAACATCAAAACTGTATTAAAATCATAGAGGATATATTTGTCTTTACCCGTCAAAGTTAACACTGTTAGAGACTAAATGGAGTTATGGTATCTGAAGTTTGAGTTCAAAAAAGTTGTGGCTAAAACACAAAAATAGAAAATCTGGGTCTAAAACAGAATTAGACTCCAAAACTATGGTCAAAACACAATTGGCCTTTACTGGTATATGGGGAGTCAAAACAATGACATGTCCTTTCGAGTTCAACCGAGTCTGCATCAATCTATTTATAGATCCTGTATAGATGTTATGTTCACATTAGAGTCGTTTTCACATTGGACTTATGTTCAGATTGGAGTTGTGTTTACATTGGAGCCATCTCCCTCTATAAAAACCACACTAGTGGAGGGCAAACATACACAACAACACAATCTCGCTCTAGCTCCTTGTGTAGCCATTGTAGTCCACTCCATCTCGAGAGACAGCGTGCACCGACGATCATGAGAGCATGTCTTCGGAACCCCTCACTCTTGAGATCCTGCATGGGGGAGAGCGAATAGGGGTTTTGGGAAGCACTCTTCACCATGGCTCGCTGTCCAACGCGTAAGTTGTTCAACACGTAGTAGGGGCAGGTTTTATCAATACTGCAGCAACATCTACAATAGATTGATACACATAAACGGTTTGTGCCTTATTTTTGAATCAATCGTGCCTTACTTTCTCAATGGATTGTGTCTTACTTTCTGAATCGATCGTGTCTTACTTTCTGAATCGATCATGTATTACTTTCTGAATCGATTGTGTCTTACTTTTGAATCGACCATGTATTTGCATTTCTTTCTAGAATTAAATGGTAAGCTACCTATTTCTTCTAACAATCCAAAAACCCTATCCTAGGTACTTTCCTGAATTAAATATGTTGACTTTAGCTGATACAGTGAGTTCGGAGAAATTCTTTGGTGTGCACTTCAAGGGGTGGCAAGTGAAGGTCACGCTATGACTTACATATCTTAAAATCTTCTGGGTAACCAAGTTAGACCTCAAGGTCCCTTGATTATTGCAAAATAGATAAATTTTGAGGAAACCAATATTGTCATGAGGGGATGTATCCTGAGAAGTCTTGATAACAAACTTTGTGATGTTTATCTAACAGTCATGAATGGGAAAATGTTCTACCATGAACTTAATGCTAAGTATGATGTAGCCGATGTAGGTGATGAACTGTACATCATGGAAAACTTTCACGACTATAAGATGGTTAACACTCATACTGTAATTGAACAAACTCATGAGATGTAGTGTATTGTGAGAGAGCTCGAGATCATTAGGTTTTCTTTACCTGACAAGTTTGTGATTGGGTGCATTATTGCAAAGTTGTCTCCTTCGTGGAGAAACTTTACCGCAACTCTCAAACACAAGAGACGAGAAATATCAATTGAAAACCTGATAGCATCTCTTGATGTGGAGAGGAAAGCTCGGGCTAAGGATGCTACTGTTGACGACTGTTATATACCAATTTCACCCATCAATATAACTCAATTATGTGAAGGAACTATCATTTCTTGCACACATCACCTTTCTATTTAACCTATTTCTACTTGTACTTGGAGAAACTGATGCATGCAGGTATTTTATACAGAATTGAAGTGAAACAAGAAGATGGATCCTATAAAATATCATCCCAGCTAATCAAGCACCGACATGTGGCACCACATGGATCAAATGGCCCACAAAGAGAAGTATTTGAGTCCATCCAACGGTGTAGCACCCATATCATGGAATGGGACCCACTTGTTAGTCACCTGGAGGAAGAACTGGCCGTTTGGAGCCAGGACCAGGTCGGTCGACCCCCCTCGTCGGCCCACTAGGTCCTGGCGCCAAACGCAGTCAAACGCCACATGTTGGCTCCTCCCAGCTTGAAGAGGTCATGGGTGACTGATTCGCGCGCTTTTGGTGGAGGGAACTGACCCTTCTCCAAGCTATAAATAGGACCACTCACCCCTCACTTCAACACACATCACTTGAGCATCATTCTATTGTATACACTAGTTCTCTTAGTCCTTAGTGGAGTTAGGCTATAGAGAGGAGAGCCTCTAGTCCCAAGTCAAAGTTGGGAAAGGTATGGCTCATGTATCTTTTCTTATATTTTTGACATTATGCATAATAAAGATATTATCTTTAGTCTTCTTTTATTCATACACTTGGATGGAGGGTTTCTTGTTTGATTGTGGATTCCATGTATGTGGTAGGAGTAGTCTTTATGATTATGCCATATCACTCCTAATCTATCATCATAAACACTACAAACCCCCACTATAGTCTAATTAGTTATGATATGATCATGTTGATATGGATGACTTATGTTGTGTCTCAACATTGGTTCAATGATGTTTAGGTTAGTCATTGCCTTAAGATGGCTTGTGTCATGACTCTGAAGGTATTTGTTTAATATGCTAGCATGGTGCTAGGATAGTTAAATAATGTTGGATGTTTCGTAGACCCACTGAATGAAGAGGTAGGCAGTAGGTGGTGACAGTCCTATCCATCATTTGTAATCCTCCATGCTCGGCTATGCTACAGGCTCTTGGCGGGACTCATCCTAGTATTGCTAGGGGTAAACCCGTGGCCGATATGTTGAATAACTTAGCATAAGTATTTACCATTGACATGCTCGTTAGTACCTAACCTAGTCTATATATATGTATATTAGAAGCATTCTAGGAGTGACTCTCCAACTCTTAGTCTAATCTCCACTAGGACCCATTTACCCTTAGGATAGATTGCTTAGGTGTGTGTCACACTACCCATGTTATCAACTTACCCCTGTCTTGATAATTGATTAGTATCCCATAGCTTGATAACAAGAGCAGTGTTTACTTTACTCCATTGCCTTCCTTTGAGATAAATATGATACCCTTGGGAATACTCTTAGGTGAAATGTTACACGACAGTTTCCCTGTGCTTGCGGACCTTATCTCTTACTAGAGATGATCTATGACGTAAGAAACGTCAACAACTACTGACAAAGGAGTTTAGGGTCAATCTAGTGTAATATGGTGCAAAGGCCCTATGTCAAGAGTAAAGGGAATAACAATCCTCAATTCAAGCAAAACAAAACTACTATTTTCAAGAAGAAGAAGAAGAAGAAGTCAAACAAATCAAATGTGGGCTGCTATACCTGTAGCAATCACGGGCACTTTTCCAAGGACTGTCCTTAAAGGATAGATCGTAGAGGGAAAATATCAACATTTTGACATCTATCAATGTAGATGGGTAAGGTAATTGCTTTACTGTCCTTTTCGTGCTCGAAACACCATCATGGTGGCTTGATACAAGTGCTAATGTTCATGTATGTTCTAACATGTCTATGTTCACTTCTTACCAGTTCATCCGGTATTCCTTAGTTCTAATAAGGAATGGATCACATGTCTTTGTGAATGTTGTTGGCACAGTCGATCTGAAGTTTACTTCGGGAAAGATTGTCCAACTAAATAACGTACAACATGTGCCTATGGTGAAAAAGAATCTTGTTAGTGGCCCCTTCTATGCAAAGATGAGTTTAAATTAGTTTTATAATCCAATAAAATAGTTGTGTCTAATAATGAACAATTTATTAGTACTCCCTCTGTCCCAGAGCGATTGTCATTCTGGGTCATTGGAATTATCCCACAATGACTGTTGTTCAAAGCTATGGATACACCAGAGTTTCTCTTCCTTCCTTGACTGCCTCCAATAGAAAATGGACAACAACTTCATCTCCCACATGAACTCCACAACTAGCGCATTTTAATGGCACCAGTACTTTGGAAAAGTTGGCAACCACATTAAATTGACCCATTTTAATGAGGGCACATGCATCATTATCCACCCCCCCCAATCTGTCCTACGAATCCAAAACGACAATCTCTCTGGGACGGTGGTACATACTATGAGTGCGGAGGCCTGTTCCATTTTTCACTTTCAGGATTCAATAATAAATCAGTAAACTATATTTGTGGTAGCATTAATGATCATGAGAGTGTTTGACATTCTCGCTTATGTCATATTAATTTTGGTTGAATGAATCAATTCTCTAGCCTAACGTTAATTCTATAATTCACCATTGTTAAAGATTCTAAGTATCATAGTTATGTGCAATCAAAGCAACCTTGATAGCCTCACAAGTCAATAGAGAAGAGAAACTTGGCTCCTCTAGAACTCATACATTCATATCTTTGTGAGATGAATGATGTGTTGACAAAAGATGGAAATAAATACTTTATGACACTAATAAATGACTCTACTCGATTCTCCTATGTTTATTTGTTGCAATATGAGGATGAGGCGTTAGACTACTTTAAAATCTATAAAGCTAAAGTGGAAAGGTAGCTAGAAAGAAATATCAGACGTCTTAGTACAGATCATGATGATTAATGTTTTCCTAAATTGTTTGATGTATTATGTGTGGAACATGATATTATTCATGATAGAATGCCTCCAGTCACCCTAATCAAAAGGGATAGCCGTAAGGGAAAAACATATGTTGACCGACTTGGTGAATGCCATGTACAACTTCCAGTTTAGCTAAGGCATAGTGGAGGGAGGCTTTGTTGACTTCATGTCATATGTCCTGAATTGTGTTTCAAGAAAGAATAAAAAGAAACCCCTATGAGGGGTGGGTTAGAAGAAAACCATCACTTTCATAATTTCAATATTTCAATCTCCAAGAAATGTAAGCTTGTACGAAAGATCGTTGATTGCATCTTTCTAGGCTATGCTCAACGGAGCATTGCTTATAGATTTTTGCTTATAGATTTTTAGTAGTTAAATCAAATATTCCTGATATGTAAGTTGATATTACTATGGAATCTTGTGATGTAACAACCTTTTAGAATATTTTAGATATGCATAGTAATGTGTCGATTTCTTCTGAGATCCTTTCTGAATCTGATACAATTGGCGAGTTTCTTGAACCACCACCCGAAAATGACCTACAGGAGGAACACAATGAAACTACTCAAAGGAGTAGAGATAGAGGATTGCAAAATTCTTTAATGATGATTTCATTGTGTACCCTCTGGATGATACTCCTAAATCAATTGCAGAAGCATATGCATCACTAGATGCAGATGATTGGAAAAGAAACATTTCATAATGAGATGGGCTCAATTCTTTCTAACAGAACTTTGGAGTAAACTAAACATCCATATGGTTGTAAACATATGTGCTGCAAGTGGGTGTTCAACTCAAGCCTGATGGTACTATTGAGAAATACAAGTTGGGGCTAGTTGCAAGGGGCTATACTCAAAATTAAGACAAAATTATTTTGACACATGTTCAGTCATAACTAGAATTATGACAATCCATGTACTACTTTTCATGGTTGTCTCTTATTATCTAATCATTTATCAAACGGATGTGTTGGATGTGAAGACATCTTTCCTTAACGGGGAGATGGAGGAGGAAGTTTATATGGAACAACCTGATGAGTTTGTAGTCAAGGATATAGAGGAAAAGGTGTGCAAATTAATGAAATCCTTGTACAGTCTGAAACAAGCACTAATGTAATGGCATGAGAAGTTTGACATAAAACTGACATATGTGGGATTTTTCATTAATGAAGTTGATCGGTGTGTGTATTATTGCCATAGTGAGGGCAATAGTGTTATATTATGCTTGTATGTGGATGATATACTCATTTTTGTACGAGCATTAATATAATTTTTTAGGTCAAGTCTTTTCTATCGTAATATTTTGATATGAAAGATTTGGGAGAGACTTATGTTATTTTAAACATGAAACTGAATAAGGGTTAGAGTGAGATCATATTATTGCAATCTCATTATGTTATGGAAATCTTAAGCCGGTTCGGCTTTATGGATAGCAAGATTTATGTGAGACTTAGGTGCTGAATACATTGACAATTATGTCAAAAGTGAGGGTTTACAGGCAAAGTTTTGAATATACCTGAGAAATTCAGTTTGGACAGTTCGGCCTTTCAAATGTCCATTCGAAAGTAACAGCTATCTTCAATTTGTATTGCACAACATACTTCAAACTGTTCGAACTTTTCAAAATGTATCGGGAGTAACTGTTACCTTTTAATCAGTTCGGATTGTCCGAACTTTCTCAATGCGTATTGGGAGTAACAATTACTGCTCTACACACTACAGACTATCCAATCTTAACATTTATGTTTGTCTGCTCTGTGTTTTAACTTGCAATGTTTCAAACTTGCTTTTTTTACTTATAAGAAGTTTGATTAGTATTCATTTACTAAATTTTTCATGTGTTTTGATTGATCATGGTGGATATTATTTGCTATATTTTGCAACATTCTTGTGTGAGGTGCTCACATAAGGTGTTGTGGTTTTTGGACTAATGTGAGTCAAGTCGAGTACTTGTGCTCGAAAGAATTGGTTGTTTGTTCATGTGCAGGTGTTGCTTGAGGTCAAGATATGGCTGGTGATGCTTGAGGCATGATGTTGAGTTGTTTTAAAAATGTTTGGGACGTTACTAGGGTGTTTGGAAGTCTTACGATTGCTTCTATCTGTGTATGGAATAGTCTAGAGTAGTTATGAAAAGTTCCGTTTGAATCTAAGTGGGAGTAGGAGTTCTAGCTTGCATTGTTTGGCCTTAGGACTGGTTCTATAAGCAAAGGGGCCAGGACTCGTCGAGAGCACAACTGGTGGTTGCTATTCTTGTGTTCATCGAATAAAGTTCGTAGTCTTAGAGGAGATTTTGTGCTGTGTTTGTCCAACTTGTTTATGGCAAGTTTTTCTCAACGAGTTTTTGTGTGGCCCGATGTTGCTTCGGTATTTCAATCATAACTCACATTTTAAAGATGGAATTATCGTGATTATTTTTGTGTTTTCTTCACAACTAAATTATCTATTATCTGTGAAAAATTCATGGTCATTGATTTTGCGGGTTATGAGATACACAAGTTTCTTTGCAGCATTACATATCTGTTTTTGCTAGGATAGGAAGGATTGACCTTTGCTCAATCATTTGATCATATCTCGCGCTCTACTCGATGTTTTCATGTGATTCTTCTTGCATTAGCTTTTTGGCTTGATTATATATGATTTATACTGGTTTAGTAATGTTTTGAACATGTTGAAAATACTCACACACACTATTTCTTTATCAGATTGATATTCCGCCTAGGGATTTTTGTTGCTTCTGCATAAAAAGTTTAAATCTACCATTAACCCCCCTCTTGTAGCTTTTCATGAGATCTTTGAACTTCAATTGGTATCAGAGTGATAGTACGCTATTCTCTTTGATTTGCACGTGTTTTTGTTAATTATCAAGGAGAAATACTCCAGAAAACTTGTGTGTTCCATGGCACTAATTTTTAGGTTTGTAAGGCTCGCATGGAGGCCTATATACAAGCACAAGGCTTCACCATCAAGCAACAATTCCTTAAGCACTTCATCATGCCATCAAATGATTACGTCACGGCTGTCAATATGAAGGACGTCAATAACAACAACATGGTACGAAACTTGATCATACAAGGATTGACTCAAAGCGACTTCGATCGTATTGCACACCTCCAATCTGCATATGATGTGCCAAAAGCACTATGTGATTAACACGATGGATCTAACACAATCAGGGTGGTACGTCAAGATATTTCAAGAATGAGTACGAGCATTTTGAGATGCAACCCAGTGTGTCGATCGATGTTTTCTTTTGTCGGTTTAATAAAATTGTCAGCAACTTGCGTGATGTCAATGTTAATTTTTCAGATGTTAAAGATGCTAGGCAACTGTTAGGTGCATTAGACATGTCAATTTAGGAGATGAAATTTACATATATTCGTGAATCTACCGTCATGAGTATGCTTACTTTAGATGTGCTACTTCTAAGTTTAAAACTCATGAACTTGACATAATATCACGTAAAAATCCCAACGAGTCTCTTATATTTATTTCACAACATGACATGCCTAGTTCTAGCAAATCTTCATCTTGTGGTACACTTGCCATGTTGTCCTCCTAACCCTTGAACAGATTGAAGAGTTTCCAGAAGGGGAGCTAGGACTTCTCTCTACTCGATTTTCAAAAGCATTGCAAAATGTGAGAACTAGAAGGAGAGTAAGTGATGGTTCACAAAGATGATTGGAATGTGGTAAGACAGGATATTTTCGTGCATATTGCCCTAATCTTTCAAGTCCTACTTCCTACAATGGAAAACAATCTAAGTTCAAGCCCCCCTCTACAAACAACAAAAAGAAGAAGACCTTTTAAAAAAACAAGAAGAAGAGGAATTCATCAATGCAAAAAGTGGTGCATAGCTTTATCTCAGCACTCCAAGATTTTAGCTCAAGTGATGTGGACTATGGGAGTGAAGATGATGAAACACTTTGACTAACATGTGCTTTATGGTCAGCAACTCAAGTTCAAGTAAGGAGACTGAAGTTAACAGGGACAATGATGATTTAAGTCTCTCATACAATGATTTTTTATGGTCTTTGTTGTACTTCTTCTATACTTAATAAAAAGGACAAAAAAATTTAGAACAATACTGCTAAAATTGAATCACTAGAAGATGAAATTAATTGTCTAAAATCTTTGATTCCTAGTGATGATTCTTATTCCTCGTGTGAACTGACATATGAACAATAGTCCTCTCTAAGAAGTGCACACACCTCCACACATGATAAACTTGAACTTAAAATTGAAAAGAACACAAAGCTTGCTACATTTAACGATAAAAATATGAAAGGTACTAGACGTTCCACAAGTGATTTGCATTGCTCTAGCAATGATGATCTTAACAAGAAACTACATGATGCTAGGAATGAGATGTCTGATTTGAATAATGCTTTACATTCTCATGAAGTAAATTGTTGTTCTAATTTCAAACTAAAAGGAAAAAACATCATGTGAAAACTGCCTAGATCTGTCTAATAAACTTGATGACATGCATAGGACACTAGAGTGATTTTGTAGTGCAAATAAAAACCTAAACTTGCTATTAAATCCATGCTAAGGTTTTGATTCTCATGTCCATGCTAATGCACATCAACCTAATGTTGTAAAGTTACTATGTGAGGAACTGTCCAAGTTGAATCAATATTAGATGCATTAGCTCACTGTCCATCAACGATGCACGAGCTACAAATGCAACAAACATAAAATCCAACTCCGGTAGTCCCTTGATATGCTCTTAATCATCCCATCATCATAGCATATTGGTCCACAACATTGCACACATCACAAGCACACAAATAAACCACAAGTTCATAAATATTACAGATTATAAAGTGGTTACAAGTAGTGACAAGTTTCTGAAATTTTATACAAAACAGTGAGCAATGTTGCACTGAAGTTTCCTAAGCTTCTGTGGATAACATTGTCTCAGATTCGAGACAGCAAAATAAACAAGCCCTACACAGCGGTAGTCGACTTTTTAAATCAACTAGTGGTGCCTGCCCACAACAACACCGGTGATATCAAGTAATAATCAGCATTTTACTCCTCCCCATTGCCAGACTCAACAGAGTAGAAATAACCAAACACTATAGATGTTCACCTGCGAAACTCCAACATAAAAAACATGAGTACGAAGGTACTCGCAAGACTTACACATATGGTATATAGCCTGATCCAAGGAGTATGAATATGGTCGTAGCAATGGGCTAATGCATAGTCAAAACATAATTTGCAAAAAGCTGAGATGATTAATGGATAAGCATATAAGCATAAAGTAAAAGACTCATGGGCGACTCACATATACACCCCTACCTACAGCAGCAAGTAAACATTTGTAACCATGTGTGAAACAACACACAATTCAGCTCAAGTACAGCACCCATACACCCTCATTTCCGTTGATAGTGAAGTTGCAATCACTACGATGAAGCTCAATGAACACTAAGCTTGATCATGATTGAGATCATGGCGATTCAAACTGATTATGCACCCTGCAAGGTTCTCCCAAATTACCCACACGACTCGAGGACTATACAACTTATGCCACCGGCCAAAGCCACACAAGGGGATACTCATGTCAACCTTTCTCACACCTGTTCCCGAATGGTTGGACAATCTTCACTACAAGGAGTACTATGGTCCCGCAGGCCATTAGTCACTCGTGCGTGTCAAACAAGTAATGAATTCATGGCCCAAACACCAATACTAAGCGAGATATTCAGCTTGCCATACTATTATTTTTGGCATGTGGTTAGAACGAAAGTGCTTAGGACAACGAGAACAATGCACAGTCCTTAACTGACCAAGCGGGGCTACATCCTAGTCCCATCTTAGTCCACAATTTCATCATCTTTCAGATTTTATCTCATATCCAAGTATATTATGTCCTAAGCTTGGGAATGGTGGTGACCTTGCCACTGATTCGACTTCTACCGCACTAAGCATGGCTAAGCATGACACATCGCAAATCAAAAACCAAACCAAATCTGTCCCAACAGACTCAACAAGGAGTGGGTTTGAACAAGACTCATTGTACCCTACACCTAGTGCCCGAAAATGCATAAAAATAATACTAAGTTCATTCATCATTTACATAAAAATAATAGGTTCAAGATGCATAGATGCTTGCCTTCAATCTCTGGAGTATACACTGCAGGATTAGCGCTCACACAATCATCTCCCAAGTTGCACCCGCGTCACTCTTCAACGGTTCGTTCGTTAAACAAAGAAATATGCATTGTACGAGAATGAGTGTCATGACGTGATGCATAATGCAGCATGGATGAAACTTTGTGGTACGATAGACCATTAAGTCATGAATATAATGCAAAAAGAATTACTAATTTTGGTCATTCCTAGCCCAGGTTATTAACAAAATATTGCAGCTCTATCTGAAATTGGGCTAAACGGGTACATTCGTGCCGTCGTGTGGAGCTTGAAATTTTCCAAGGCATTTCTGGAACAGAGGTCATTTTTAGTTGATAATAATTGTAAAAATATGACATTTGGCTCTGGTCCCACCTCAAATTGAGCTCTAACTATTAGATTATCTTTTCTGCAACTTTTATCAACATAACAAGATAAATGTTGATTAGGTGTTTATACTGCGTGAATAATGATGAAACTTTGCAGGCACATTATATATCCCTAAGCAGTATTTTTAGCATAGGTTTCATCATTTTATCATTTATACAACTAGAATGAGAAAAGTAATAATTTTAGCCCAATGCAGAAAGATTAAGGTGACTATCCCATTTAAACGGAAGATAAACTGCAGCTAGCACTACCAATGATTCATATGAAGCATAATGAAGCTCTCATATCAAGTTTAAAAATGTTAACACTTTTATTCCTTTTATTATGATTCTAATCATGGCAATCACTAGAAATTAATTATCTAGCAATTTCTACAAGGAATATAAGCACCAAAAATATTCTATAAGTCACACAGTGCCTGGAACCTACAGGTAGGAATCACATATCGCTGGATCAAAAATACTTAGTGAAGTGCATAAACAATGCATAAGCAAAAGAATTTTCTATGGCATATCTGAGGCTGAACATGATGTGCAAACTTATTTCCATTTGTAGATCTAGTGCTTGGAGATTCATTAAAGTTTATTTCACATTTTTAGAGCAGTAACCAATCTTATATAGATTGTACATCTTGTATGAAGTTTTTAGAACACAAAAAAATAAATGTTTCGGTGAAAGAGAAGCATCACCTCTTAGCCCCTAGCTATGAAGGTAATGGAGGAGCTGCAATGGAGATGGCAGTGGGAGAGGGGGGAAACGATGAAGACAGCAAGGAGAGACAATAGCGACAAAAACTCACCTGAAAACTGCTCAGATTGATGCAACAATGGTGGTCCTCTAGGGATTTTTTTGGTGAAGAATAGAGGGAAGAGGAGGACAAAGCTGTAGGAGTAAAGTGTGGTGTGAGGAAAGCTGAGAGCAATGCCCTGTGCTGGGGATATTTGTAGCAGCTTCAACCTAACACCATACAGAACCAAGAGTGTGGATGACAGGTGGACCTTGCTTGCTTTTCATTTTCCAGATTTTCGAAATTCTTTTTTACACCACTTCTGCTTCTGCTCTGTTAGTCTATGTTCTGGTACTCAAACGTATGAAATTTTTTGTGAGCACAGTTCATGCTAGGGGGAACAACTTTCGTTATTACAACTTTTTCTGATTTTACTTAGATGTGAAACTAAAAATCAGGCAATGTAAGTCACATTCGAAAATTTGTTGAATTATTAAGGGAATTAAATTGTGAGGATCGGGTCCACACGTTCCAGGAATCGCAGAGGGTGTTGCCGTGCGATGCGACACCAAATAGCACACACAAAAAGAATACGAGAAAATACAAAGTTTTATTTATAGAAACAGTGGAAGCCTTTTACAATACTTAATGTACAGCGGAAGTAATACACATAGCTAAACTCTCAGTCTAGTTATACGAAGGTGCAGCCATCCAGCCCATGGACGCTACACACTAGCAGCACAAAACAGATCACGACAGCGTGCAGGGCTCTCACTCGGCGGTATACCCCAACGGGGGCATTGCCTCATCCTTGGGCCCTTCCTTATACGTCTCACCAGCAAACAACTTAATATAGCAACCGTGAGCACAAAAGCTCAACAAGACTTAACTGTCTCACCTAAGCATGGAACTCTACATGCAGGGATAGTAAACATAGGCAGTGATATTGCATAAATGACTCGCCTACAAGTGGATCCTTACTTTCAAGTTATTAGCAGCAAATTAATGATTCAGAAATATAACTTTAGTGAGCATATACTACAGCAGACATGATTGCAAAACAATTATAATTCAATACATCATATTCTTCTTGCTTCTTCAATATTTACTATGTCATAACATAGTGAACAAGCGGTGCTCAAATAACCACGAGGGATAGTGATTGCAATTAGTAGAAACCCGAATAACATGTCACATACACCCATTTCGGAAGTGGAGCAAATCACACTTCAATATTATGTTGTATGCATCAACCTTTAAAAGGAAACCCAAATGCTGAACCGGTCCTTCCATAATGGGCAGGAGGTCCCCGCGCGTAGTGTGTCTGCGCCCGCCGGTAGATTTACACCTTGTTGTCCTCAACCCACTCCTATAAAATGTTAGGGTAAGCCTCGAGACCCAGGTTAACCATTTACTTCGGTTTCCTGGTTCCCATATAGCCACTATGCATCTGGTACAGTTCAAACTTGCTCAGCGGGTCGCACACAGATCGGTCCTCAATTGACACGGGTAGCGCTATGCATGGGAGACCACATCTCGCTGCTTCCTACACTGCTGCCCGGTCTCTTATTCATATATATATGCCATTCTCAATATAAACCAATCCCTTGTGACATTAACTCTATCTCGCGGGTAGATTCCAACTACTCGACTTCTATCGGATTCCATATAACATCATGTCAATTCTACACGTCAAGCTATACAGCTACCCAAATACTCCATAGGATTGTGGGTCATGCATTTGGAGTATCAATACACCTTAGACATAATGCACTTCAAACTATAGACTTAATAGTGATACAAATGAAAACTTTGCAAAATCTCTTAAATGCAAACTGGGGCTTGCCTGGCTGTGAGTCGGTATCGAAGTTGCAGGGGGTCTGCTTTCCAAGGCCTCCATCTCCTCCTCGATCTCGGTCACTATATGATGTACATAATATGAAAGTATATAAGTGACATAGAACTATACATATGAGCTTCTAAACATAGTTTCTGTTACTAAATGATTTTAATTGCCTTTGGGGTCTTTACAGTGATTCTAGGTACTATGAATAAGATCTGTACCAAGAATTAGAGATGTTCAAGGAAGCTTGTTGTCTCCAAAATTACAACAATTCAAAGAATTCTCTGACTTTTGTTACTAAATATGTAGCTTTAACATAGCTAATAGTGGATGATCTTGGTAGAGGAGTTATTACAGGTTCTAAGGAAATTTGTTTCATAATTTTCTGAGCTTCCTACAGGGAGTGATTGATTTTACAATTTTGGGATAAAATCTGGAAATGTTTCTGTACATTTCTGAATTTTCTATGAATATAGGGGATTTGAACACTGTTTGGTCCAGTAAACGAAGTCCAATGAAATTGAAATTTTTTATGAAGATCAAGTGTATTAGATTGAGTATTCTGACCAAAATTGGAAATTTTCCAATTAGCAGAACAGGAGCACTTAATTTCCCAAGCAGTTAGCTCAAAGGAATTAATTAAGAAAATTCTGGGACTTTCATGTTCAAACAATTGCACCACTGCAAAATTGGGATCAATATGAGTCTACCAGAATTTATTTGGAATAATTTGAGTAATTCTACTAGGAGTACTTGAATTTTGAAGTTTGAACAAAACCTGGATTTAACATTCTATTGAAAAGTTTGAATTAATCCAGCCTGGACCCACCCATTTGCAATGGGCCAACCAGATTGGGGCCACACCGAGGGCCACGGGGTTAACCCGCGCAGCCACACTTGATCCAGCGGCCACACCTGATCTTGTTGCCCAACTATTAGGCCGACAGGCGGGCCCCGCCCAGGTTGACTTTAACCTCCCGACATGGGCGGCGCTCGGGCTGCCGCCGCGGCGCTGCGCCGGGGAGCCCACCGGCCCGGCTTCCACGGCAATAAATCCTCCCCAAACTTTCCTCCTAGCCATTATCCAAGGTGCTGAGCACAATGGAGAGGTCAGTGCACGCCGGCAATGGCCAGAATCCAGTGCGCGACGGCGGCGGCGGCTAGAGTTTC
Source organism: Tuctoria greenei (assembly GCA_036927565.1). Taxonomy (NCBI): domain Eukaryota; kingdom Viridiplantae; phylum Streptophyta; class Magnoliopsida; order Poales; family Poaceae; genus Tuctoria; species Tuctoria greenei. The sequence goes on from JAYESD010000006.1 coordinate 127,779,455, forward strand.
GGCAATGTCAGAACCGCCACCCCGTAGCTCAAACTGCTTGGAAATAGATCGGAAATGTTCCTAGGATCATGGGAAGGTGTATATTGGTAGGAAAATGGGTGGAATAGGCAGAAACATCGACTTCGACGGTGGACCAACGGGATTTCTCATGGAGGCGGGGAAAACTCGAAGCCCGGTGGTATTGTCCGGTGATTCTTCGATCTTATTGGTCCTGGGGATGCGCATGGAGTTCTAAAGGATAATCCTTAACTGGATTAGAGTATGGTTCTACCTAGAAACTGAATCAAAGCGTAAATCTAGCTCCAATGCTATGAATAAGCCAAAACAAAAACTAGAAATACTATGTGGATAATGGAGGGAATGAAGAACAGTTTTCACCGTGAGAAAGGTGCTGTCTCGGCACTCCTTTTCTCTGTTGATAGCAGCCCACGAGGTGGTCTGGTTTGTCAGCACACCAAGGAGCATAGGAGGTCCTCCTCGGTGCCCAACGGCAGCGGCTACCAAAATCAATGAAAACCTCGGCCTGGCGAGTGGAGAATAGAGGAGGGCGGCAATGGCGTCGGTAGCAAGAACAGAGAGAAGAGCGTAGCATTTTTCACCGTAAGAATGAGAGAGGAGGGTGCACGGCTCGTCTTCAATGCGATGGATAGTTGTGAGGCAGAGGATTGGGTGCCAAGGCAAGGCCATCACGGTGGCGCATGCATTGTCGCGGTGTCGAGCGAAAGGAAGTAGAAAAACGACGTACAGAGCAAGTGGTTCTGACCCGTGGGTCCCACCCGTCATACTCTAGCACGGCCTCTCTGGTCCTTCAATTCCACCACCTGACGATGTCCAAAAATCCTAGATTTTTGTAGAGGGACCAAATCAAAGGTGTAGATTCAGATTCTGGAATTCGATTTCATATTTGGGCAAGTTTCATCTCAATTCAAATTTCGAATTTGAATTCAAGTTGATTTTAATGCATACTGTGAAATCCATATCAAATGGCCTTCAAAAATTCTAAAAACTTGCAGGGCCACTATTTGGAATATTTGGGATCCACTAGATCACTCAAAATTTAAATTATGTAAGTTTGAACAGTAGCTAAATTGGAATTTTTAAACCCTCAATTCAAATTTGAATTACATTGATATTTCTTTTGCTCATTAATTTGTTTTTCCTCTTTTCCTTTTGATCTCCCCTCACTGAGGTTTGCACTTCGAATTTAGGGCTTTTACATCCCTCCCCCCTTAAAAGAATCTCATCCTGAGGTTACCAATGAGAGAGACGAAAGAGATAAAAGATTACCGGATATGAGATGATAGCAAATCCGGATAGTTTGATTGGACATATTCCTCGCTTTCCCATATCGCTTCCTCAGCAGTATGGTTACTCCACAAGACTTTGTAAAACCATAAAGTTCGATTTCTTGTGGCGCGAGTCTTTTCATTGAGAATTCAGATCGGATACTCCGAATAAGTGAGATCTGGTTGAAGAGCTTTGATGTCTTCCATGCGGATTTCAGCTGGTGACTTGAGACATTTCCTCAGCTGAGAGATGCGGAGAACATTATGAATTACAGAGAGAAACACCGTTAACTTCAAACAATACACCACTGGTCCGTATTTTTCAATGACGGCGAGCGGACCGATGAATCGTGGAGCAAGCTTTCCCTTTACTCTGAAGTGATGAATTCCTTTCATCGGAGAGACACGAAGGTAAACATGGTCTCTGACGTCGAAGTGGAGAGGTCGACATTTTTTATCCGCATAACTTTTCTAATGAGATTGAGCAGCCTTGAGATTTGCTTGGATTACTCGCACTCGTTCCTCAGCGTCATTCACAAGATCAATACCGCATATCACTCGCTCGCCGGACTTACACCAGTTGAGTGGTGTGCGGCACTTCTGGCCGTAGAGAGCTTCATACGGTGCCATCTTGATGCTAGCTTGATAGCCATTGTTATATGAGAACTTCGCCAATGGCAAATGATTATCCCAATTTTTACCGTGGTGGATGGCACAAGCGCCTAGCATATCTTCAAGTACTTGATTCACCCGCTCAGTTTGACCATCCGTTTGCGGGTGATATGCAGAGCTTCGGATTAGTTTGGTCCCCAATGATGTGTGCAGCTGCTCCTAGAAGCGAGCAACGAACAACGCACCACAATCTGAGATAATCATTTGGGGAACTCCGTGCAAGCACATGATCCGAGCAATGTATAACTCCACATACTTTTGAGCATGATAATTGGTGTTTACTGGAATAAAGTGAGCTGATTTGGTTAGTCGATCGACTATCACCCAAATTGAATCATGCTTGTAGAGCATGAGAGGTAATCCGACAATGAAATCCATATTAATGTGCTCCCATTTCCATGCCGAAATGCTCAATGGTTGCAGCTGTTTGGCTTTCCTCATGTGGTCAGCTTTCACCCGCCGACACGTATCACACTCGGATACGTACTTTGCAATTTCTCTTTTCATCGGTGTCCACCAAAATCTTGTTTTCAGATCTTGATACATATTGTTGGTGCTTGTATGAATAGAATACTTGGAAAAGTGAGCTTCGTCCAAGATTTTCTTCTGAAGTGTCATATCACGGGGTACCACTATACGGTCCTTGAACCATAGAGTACCATGTTCATCACTCCGGAAGCATTTCATTTCTCTAGTCTTCAATCTTCTATGAATGTGTAATATTCCCTTGCCTTTCCCTTGAGATTCCATAATTTTCTCTCGTATGGTAGGAATGAGAGCAAGATTATATAACGCTCCATATGTAAGCAAGTATAAACTCGGCTCATCCTCTTCCCTCGAAGTGATGGACAGATTGTTGGCGTGAGACTTGCGGCTAGCGCATCGGCAACCACATTCGCTTTGCCGGGATGGTAATGAATTTCGATCTAATAATCTTTGATCAGATCTAACCGTATTCTTTGTTGCATATTCAACTCCTTCTGAGTGAAGATATATTTTAGGCTCTTGTCATCCGTGTAGAGATTCACTCGATTTCCCAGCAAATAGTGCCTCCACAATTTAAAAGTGAGCACCACGACAGTGAGCTCAAGGTCATGAATTGGATAATGCTGCTCATGATTTCGGAGCTGCCATGAGCCATATGCGATCACGCGGCCTTCTTGCATTAACACGCGGCTGAGACCAATGCCAGACGTATCACAATAAATGTCGAAAGATTTGGTTGTATCCCGCTGAGCTAGTACTGGGGATGCTGTGAGATGCTTCACCAATGCTTGAAATTCATCATCATATGACTTGCTCCAAATATATTTGGTCCCCATTTTCAGCAGCTCTGTCATTGGCTTAGAAATTTTTGAGAAGCTCGGAATGTACCTCTGATAATATCCTTCTAACCCGAGGAAACTGCAAACTTCATGCACAGACTTTGGAGACTTCCATTTCAGCACTTGCAAAATTTTGCTTGGATCAATGGCAATGCCCTCCACTGAAATAATGTGACCAAGAAAGGGTACTTGGCTGATCCAAAACTCACACTTGCTGAATTTTGCATAAAGATTGTTATCTCGCAATCGTTGGAGCATGATATGCAAGTGTTTGGCGTGTTCTTCCTCCGATTTAGAATAAACCAGAATGTCGCCGATAAAGACCACGACAAACTTGTCCAACTCTGGCATGAACACTGAATTCATCAAATACATGTAGTGAGTCGGCACATTGGTGAGTCCGAACGACATGATTAGATATTCATAGAGCCCATATCTCGTCGAGAATGTCGTCTTTGGTATATCCTCCAGTCGGATTTTTTATGGTATCTGGATCGAAGATCCATCTTCACGAAAACCTTAGCACCCAGTAGTTGATCGAATAAGATATCGATGCGTGGTAGTGGATACTTGTTCTTGATCGTCACAGTGTTGAGTGGATGATAATCCACACATAGATGCAATGTCTTGTCTTTCTTCTTCACAAATAATGCGGAGCAGCCCCAAGGTGATGAACTTGTGCGTATTAGACCTTTGTCCAGTAGGTCCTTCAAGTGCTCCATTAATTCTGGCAACTCATTTGGTGCCACCTTGTACGGCCTTTGAGAAATAGGCATGGTTCCCGGAATAAGTTCAATCTTGAACACGATGTCCCTATCCAGTGGCATACCCGGAAGGTTGTCGGGAAACACATCCGGATATTCACGGACCACACGAATGTCCTCAAGCTTTGTGGCTTCCTTGTTGTATATGGTTGGAATTTCTTGGATAAGGCGGTCTTGCATGAGAGTGTGTGGTTCATGAAGTGGAGAGTTTAAATGAACCACTCGTGGAACAATATCTAGAACAGCGCCATGGCGGTGTAGCCATGCCATTCCTAAGATAACATCAAGCTTTTGGCTCTCTAATATAATTAGAGAAGTCGGATATAGGTTTCCACCCAACTACAGTGGTGCTCTATAGACCATCCTATCAGCTGCTACTTTCCCACCTGCAGAGCAAATCAAATATGGACATTTTGTGGGAATGATTGGTAATTGGTATTTGATGACATGTGGTTGGCTAATGAAATTATGGGTGGAATCGGAGTCAAATAGTATGACCACGGGATTATGGAGTAGAGAAAACATACCCGCAAGGACAGGTTTGCCTTCCGGCACATCTTCGATAGCAAGGTGGTGGATGTTGCCGGGTTTTGCTACTGGTTTCTTGGGCTGGTTGCGGGGTTGAGCTGCACCCTGATATGGTGCTTGTCTGCTGCCCTGTCGCTGCTCGGGGTAGTCCCTTGCAAAATGCCTGACACGGCCACACGTATAGCACGTGTATTGTGTCGGGTTCCCTCCAAGCTGCGGACGGAATCCCGGTGCACGTGGTGGAGGTAGATACACATGTGGAACCATCCGTTGCTTCTGCAGAAATGGTGACGGAAACTTGGCACGTTGAAAGAACGACTGCGGAACTATTGCGGTCGCGCCTGTGGCTGCCATCACTGACCGGATGGTGAGCGGTACACCACACGATACTTCTGTGGAGCACCACCGCTGCTGCTCGAAGAAGCACTGTGTTTCCTCTTATCAGAAATGAGCTCACGTTGAGCATCCTCCTGTACAATTGCGGCATTGACGATGTCGTTGAAGGTCCCGCGATCGCATTGTGCGAGTTGCACTTTCATTTTCGGATTAAGGCCCCAAAAGAATGTATCTCGCTTTTTGTCTTCCGTTCCAACATAATCCGGCACATACTATGCCAGATGGTTGAACGCGCAGGAGTATTCATGAGCACTCCTCCCGCCTTGCTTCCGCTCCAGAAACTCCTGAAGCTTCCTCTTCATGATACCGGGAGGTATATGGTAGGCGCGGAACACCTCCCGAAACTCAGTCCAAGTGATTGCATGACCAGCCGGCAGTGACGCAATGTAGTTCGCCCACCAAGCACTGGCGGATCCCTGAAGCTGTTGCGCTGCAAACAGAGCCTTCTGCTATTCGGTGCATCGAAGCAGACCGAACTTTGCCTCGAGAGCACGGATAAATTTGTCTGCCTCCAGAGGCTCCTCGTCCTCCGTGAAGACCGGTGGATGCGTTGTCAAAAAGTCCGAGTACGAACTCTGTTGGTGCTGGCGTTGCCCATTGGCTTGTCGTCCCCCTTGACGGGATGAATTCTGCACCAACATCCACAGCAACTCGGCTTGCTCGTCACGCGAGCCGAGCAATGCGGCAAGAATCTCCGCAAGAGTCCTTTGAGGTTCAGGTTGTGGTGGTGGAGGAGCTTGTTGCTGTTGTGTCGTGGTTTGCTCCGGTGTCGGAGATTCATCACCATGACCCTCGCTAGAGCCTCCCACCTCGGGCGTAGAGCGAGTACGTACCATACTGCATCCACATTCTGGCTAGAGCCTCTCACCTCGGGCGTAGAGCGAGTACGTACCATACTGCATCCACATTATCCAAAGGTCAGTAACATGTTTGTTTACTTCATCCAGTACATACAATAGTAATGCGAGAATTGATCAAGTATCAGGCATAACATTCACACATATTGATAAAGTGTAAACTTTATACAACATACAACATCCATGAACCATGTTACCACAATAGATTTCTAATGTAATGAACTTCATGGATGGAAGTCCATTTCGACTATCGTAGGTCACAACGGGACGTTGAGTGCGTTAGCGTACGTGTATCCTCGCTATTGTACAAGACTTAAACATGTCATCGCTTGAAGTGGTGTCGATTGCATCACATTCCAAACCAGCATGTCTAATATGAACTGCTGTATAAGGGATATGACACAATAAATTGAGACCAAAGTGATTTGAATTGAAGAGTTCAAAACTAGTTTCACTGTCTAGATTCTGGTTCAGCTGACCAGTCTGGAGAGATTAAATATTTTTGGCCAGTTAGAGGCAAAAATCTGGACTCGAGTTCAACTACAAAGTTGTATTACACTCGATAAAATTTCCAGAATGTCTTTATTTGCCTCCATAGCTTTTTTGGTTGAGGATATATGGCCTTTGAAAATTGATAGTGTTTCTGGAAAAAAATTGACAGCACCTCCTTTGTTTATGGCTGATTTTGTCCACATTTTTCCAGATACAAAACATCAATATATGCAAAAATCATAAATTACAACATTATTAAATACATCCTCAGAATTCCAGAAATGTATTACATGAAGTCATCCGTTGATTCTACTAAGAGATATGATGGAAACAGTAACAGGGTACAGAAACTGTCCAATCTCTGTCCAGATTTGTCAGAGTTTGAAAATTTGAATTTTTCATTAGTTTACAGGGGGATTATGATCGGGAGTTGAACATAAGAGTTCTAGAGGACTCTCTAAACTTTTCAACAATGTAAGGTAGACCTTCACTATGAAATATACAGGAAGTTATGCTATTATAAAGTTAGGTATTGTTCTGTCCAGTTTACAGTTTGAATCAGGAACTTGGCAGTTTAAGTTCAAATGAAGTTTTCATGTTTTAAATCTTGAAATCTGCCTTGGAGCTGAAAATGAAACTTGTGGAGGACTTCCTCAAGTTTCCAAACCATATGTCTGCTGACCGCTGCGACCACATGGTTAATTGGCAATCTGACCAGCACGCTCCAAAACAGAGATTACAAATTCAAACTTAGTCCTAAGTTGGAAATTTTTACTTGTTGTCGAGTCACACCTCCAGCACGGATATCATCGTCAACGTGCCCGATGAAACTTGAATGCAATGCTAGTACTATGTCCTCACAAAAAAAATCCTAAGCCGGTATTCCGGCATACGTCTCAACGGTGGCCTTAATGACGTCCACTCACAAATGTTTTCAACTTGAACTACGTGTAACGTGGTTAGTGTACCTGCAACTACACACAGCTTACTGATCAATCATATGGTGCCATACGGTACAGCCCGCATGGGCGATCATTTCAGGCAGTCACAATAATATATATGAAAGTAAGAACATTCGTCTCGTATCATTCCATACGGGCCGCCCCGAGCTGAGCCACGTCCAAGGTACATGACCGGGTTTTCTACCACCCAACGGAGGTCCCACGTCCTTGCATAATGATGCACCTATAGGAGGTGCATTAAGTTTTGTACCACCCAACTGGGTCCCACGTCTTTGCCTAATGCTGCATCAGTAGGACGCGCTTTCACATGTTTATTAAAAAACACACTATGTGCTTTTCAACCGCACGATAGGTGACCACATAATCTATCTCTTGTGCTACAGATCAACGTTGCTTATGACCCTTTGAACATTGAACGTTCAAGAGTTGCATACTTCGTGTTTTTGACCACACGATGGGGTATCCTCGCTTTTGCCTGAAGCACGCTGGGGAGCAGTGTTTTCATATGTTCCTAGAATCATGAGAAGGTTCAATGACTCATATTAACTCCCATGCCAAGCCACGGGGAACAATCACATGCTACCTCTCGCATGGTGAGCTTACCACAATTGGTCCGCTTGCGGTGGCGTACCTTACCTCTGACCTAACGTAGAGGTGTCGTTACAGAATATAATAACACATATGTTAGCTTTGCCACCTTAAGTAACTAGTACTATCATAGAACTTATGTGGGCATAGTAACTAATCCTCACTTGACTACTTCTATGTTTTCAAACTAGGCTCTTTACGAGCATGCAATTCCCGATGCGGCTCTGATACCAGGCTGTGAGAATTGGGTCCACACGTTCTAGGAATCGCAGAGGATGGTGTCGTGTGATGCGACACCCAACAGCACACATGAAAAGAATATGGGAAAATACAAAGTTTTATTTATAGAAATAGCGGAAGTCTTTTACAATACTTAAAAGTCATACTCATAGCTAAACTCTCAGCCTAGCTATGCAAAAGTGCAACCGTCCAGCCCGTGGATGCTACACACTAGCAGCACGCAATAGATCACGGTGGCGTGCAGGCTCCCACTCGGTGGTATACCCCTACGGGGGCATCGCCTCATCCTCGGACCCTTCCTCATACGTCTCACCTACAAACAACTTAATATAGCAACCGTGAGCATGAAGTCTCAGCTAGACTTAATCGTCTCACCTAAGCATGGAACTCTACATGCAGGGATATGTAAACATAGGCAGTGATATTGCATAAACGACTCGCCTACAAGTGGATCCTTACTTTCAAGTTATTAGCAGCAAGTTAATGGTTCAAAAATATAAGTTTAGTGAGCATATACTACAGTAGGCATGGTTGCAAAACAATTATAATTCAATACATTATATTCTTCTGGCTTCTTCAATATTTACTATGTCACGACACAGTGAACAAGCGGTGATCAAATAACCGCGAGGGACGGTGATTGCAATCAGTAGACACCCGGATAACACGTCACATACATCCATTTTGGAAGTTGAGCGAATCACACTTCAATACTATATTGTATGCAGCAACCTTTCAAAGGAAACCCAAATGCCGAACCGGTCCTTCCGTAACAGGCAGGAGGTCCCCGCATGGAGAGTGTCAGTGTCGCAGGCAGATTTACAGCTTGTTGTCCTCAACCCACTCCTATAAAACGGTAGGGTAAGCCTCGATACCCAGGTTAACCACTTACATCTGTTTCCTGGTTCCCATATATCCAGTATGCATCTGGTACAGTTCAAACTTGCTCAGCGGGGCTGCGGACGGATCGGTCCTCAATCGACACAGGCGGTGTTATGCACGTGAGACCACGTCTCGCTGCTTCCTATGCCGCTGCCAGGTCTCATATTCATATACATATGACATTCTCAATATAAACCAATCCCGTGTGACGATAACTCTATCCCGCGAGTCGATTCCAACTACTCGACTTCTGTCGGATTCCATATAACATTAGCATGGCAATTCTACATGTCGAGCTATACAGCTACCCAAATACTCCATAAGATTTTGAGTCATGTATTTGGAGTATCAATACACCTTAGACATAATGCAATTCAAACTATAGACTTAATAGTGATACAAATTAAAACTTTGCAAAATCTCTTATTGCAAACCGATGCTTGCCTGGCTGCGAGTCAGTATCAAAGTTAGCCTCAGGGAGTCTGCTGTCCAAGGCCTCCGGCTGCTCCTTGATCTCGATCACTATATGATGTACATAATACACTACAGGAATCCCGATCAATTACGTTGGCCAATATAAATTTCATCTGCTGGCCGATGAATGTAAGTTTACTTATTTCGGTTGCTTGCAACCGACGTAAGTTCACTAACTTTCGTCGGCTGTCGACCCGCAACCCACTTAAGTTAAGAGGCCGACAGTAGTACACCTCAACTTACGTCGGTTGGGACCCGCAGCCGATGTAAATTAGGAGACCGTCAGAAGTCTCCGTTAAGTTACGTCGGCCTTGAGCACGGCCGATGTAAGTAGTTGAATTTAACCTACCCATGCGACATTTCTTTTTTTCTTCTCCCGCTGCTTCGTTTTACTTTCCCCGCCGCCGCTCCCAACGCCGCCACAGCCACCGCTGCTCCTGACGCCGCCACAGCCGCTGCCGCACCTGACGTTGCCGTTGTGCCTGGCCACGCCCCACCGTGCCGCCCCGACCGCGCCCGACGCCACTGCTGCGCCCGACCGCGCCCCACCGTGCCACCCCGGCTGCTCACCACCGCGCCGCCCCACCTCTAGAGTGTCGCCGCCTCTTCGCCAGGTAAGGCCTCCCACCCCCCACCTTTAGCGGTCCTGAGCCCCCCCCCCCCACCCTCCCCCTGCCCGAGCCCCCCCCCCTCCCACAGACACACATTCAACCGCCAGCCTCCACCCCTCACCCTCACCCCCTCCCCTTTCCCCCCCCCCCCACCACCCTCACCCTCCCCCTCAATTCAAGTGTATCAAGTTTCAATCAAATTCAAATTTGAAATTGAATTTAATTGTTTAAATTATGCTTTAATTGCTTAATTGTTTATTTAATTATGCTTAAGTGGTTAATTTGCTTAGTGTAGATTATACTCAATTGGTTTAGTGTAGATTATGCTTAATTGGTTTTATTATGCGCCGAGCTCGACCGCCGGGGGAGGGCAGAGACGGGGGTGGCCGGCCGTTGTTGTGCTGCGGCGCCGGGGGTGGCCGGCGTGAGGAATGTGCGATGGGGGCACTGAGCTCGGTCGCCATGAGAAGGGTGACGTCGGGGGTGGCCGACTATCAGGTGCTGTAGTGTCGGGGTTGGCCGGTGGCTTCAGAGAGAGAGAGGAGGTGGTGGCAGCGTTGTGTGAGGAAGATAAGAGAGGTGGGTCATGTGGGCCAGGGTATATCCCCTACCGCGCCGGCGCCGCGCCCTACCATGTCCAGCCGCTCCCCAGACACGAGTTGGAGATGAGCCCGTAGGCGGTGCGTGCCTCGAGTCAGATAAAGCCTTGCGTTTTTCCTAAGAAGCAATGGAAGAACTATGTTTCCGTGGAACTGTCATAATTGCCTAGGCTAGTCGCGTGTCCTGCATCTCCTGTTGTCGAACTCGGACCACAAGCACATCATCGTCAGCATGGGTTTCGACGCGCCGACCCAATACTTCAAGGTTGTGCAGGTGCACATGGATCTAAGGAAAAAGGCCCGACAAGTCCAAGATGTTCGTCCGCAATAGTCCAGTCCAGTCCAGTTCGTCCAGTGACTGTTGGGCAAATCCAAAGCTTATTATGCTGAGCAGGATGGGCTTTACTCCCCTAGGGCCCGTAATTATGCCACACAGATGAGCTTAAATTGGGTACATCTGGATGGAACACCGTGAGTCCATGACTAGCCATCTGACACTGTTGACCTGTTGAAAATACACAAGCTACGGTGCAGCTGGGGTGCAGTGCACGTACTTTGGCGGAAGCTCCAGCGAGAACTTCTAGAGGATCAAGGCGACAACAACCTTCGCCTCAATTATCATGAAGATCTGTCTGAGACATCATCATGGGCCGATGGAGAAACACAGCAACGCATTGCGATGCTCGAGCGCCTTGGCAACCCCGTTCACTGAACTCTCAGGCCTGAACTCGCCGGCATCCTTGCTCCAGACCTCTCTGTCATGATGGATAGTCGCAGTCGAGATATTCAGGATCATGCCCTCCGGCACCCTGACGCCACCGAGCTATGGTCCAACCTTGGCCGTCATTGTATCAGCGATATTGGGGCGTATAACTGCAACGTCTTGAGGAGGAACATGTTGACAAGCTTGAGCTTCCTGAGAATGTTGTTGGTCGGCACCTCATGGTCCCCGCACTCCCACTACACCTACTTATGACGTCTTGAAAACTGCACCATTTTTGTTAGTTGCCCTAGAGCTTGAAGAACTACATCGTATTTTGGAGGTGTATTGTAAAAACAAGCGGCGCTTTGCTGCCGAAATTTCGTCTTGCATAAATTAACAAAAAACTAATGATAATTTGTCCGGCTTTAAACAATAGAGTCAAAAATGGGCGAAGACCGTAGTTGGATGTATACTGGTTGGAAGAGCAGAACTGGTGGTCATTCAGATGAGTGGTACGCCAAGACAAAAGCTTTTATGGAACGAGCTTTTTGTTGTCAAATAGCGATAAGGCACGGTGCCCATGTACAAAATGTCGGAATGGAACACTTTTTGGACAAAGTGGAACTTACGATGTACTTGTGTCGAAATGGATACGTGTCACATTATGAGTTGTGGAACTTCCACGTCGAGACAGCTTCTCAAGCTGTACAAGAAGTGGAAGCGAACAATGATGATACCACGGAGGTTGATATGATGGATGATATGCTGGAAGCTATACGACCAGAGATTACAGAGGATCCTCAAACAGCGGAGGTTAAAGAGTTCTTCAAACTTCTCAAAGATTCAGAACAACCGCTGCATAGACACACTAAAATGACAATCCTCAATTTTGTGACTAGACTTATGGCAATTAAGTCTATGTTTTTATTTTCTAATAACTGTTACAACGAGCTCATCAATTTGTTCAACGATGTCGTTCCACATCCCAACAAAGTGCCTAAAGATATGTATAAGTCAAAGAAAATTATTTCTGGTCTCGGTATGAACTATGAGAATATTGATGTGTGTCCGGACAACTGCATGCTTTTCTGGAGAGAGCATGCCAATGAGAACAAATGTTTAAAATGTGGTCAACCGAGGTTTGTCGAAGTTGTTAATGACGATGGTGATACTATGATGATGGAAGTCGCACGTAAGCAGCTTCGTTACTTTATTTTTGACCAGGAAAAGCTGCAAGGGAGAACCCCAGCAGCATTGAAATAATATAAATTCAAAAACAGAGTTTATTTACAGAGGCACAACAGCACTTGACGAGGTGTTCCAGAGAGAGGAAATCCCCTTACAAGCTCTGTAGCCACAGTAGCACACACTCCCTATCATCCGACTTAAAGCGACAAGCTTGAAGTTTGATGGAGGTAATGAAGGATCTCTTCCAGGCTGATACAGTAGGGGGGAGTTTCTAAAAATGAAGTTGTTTCGAATAATCCAAATCTCCCAGGCCGCTGTAGCGAAATCTCCATGAATGCCTGACGACTCCAGCTGTGCTTGGCCTTCTCCAGAGTGTCGAAGAAAGGGATGTAATGATCCCAGTGAATCCCAATAACATTCCAGCATTCCATGCTGAAGGGGAACTAAAGAAGAGGTGATAAGTGAGCTCTTCAACATTGCCTACACAAAGAAAGAACGCAGGTGTAGTCATTCCCTTTGATGGCTATGTTCTTTTGCTTCAAGAGATTTCGTGAATTCAATCGATCTCTGAACATAAGCCACATGAAGATTTTTATTTTCTTGACAACCCGCGAAGCCCAAATCCAGCTGAAGGGGGCTGGTGGCTTAATGTGTTTGAAGCAGCCATTATAGATATTTTTGGAGCTGAATACCCTTACTCCAACCGTCGGGGTCCATATATCATGTGGTTGGTCCCTGAGAGAGACCTCATCCAGCAACAGTTCAAGGTTTGCTAATTCTAGCAGGGCCTTGTCTGACAGCGGTTGAAAGAAGTGAAGTAGATGATCTGTCCTACCAATGAATTTTGCCATTGAGATGTTAGTTCTTTTTTTGCAAATGAGTACAATATAGGCATGTCCCTTCTTAGCAGATGCCCTTCCAAATGATCCTTCCAGAGCCGAATCGTGTCCCCTCTCCCAACTTTGACCTAAAAATTCTTAAGAAATGAGTCAGATAGGCTCACTACATCCCTCCACCAGAAGGACCCCTTGCCTTTTGTGCTGTGCGACGGCTTTCCATTGTTGCAGTATTTTTGATAAATGAGTTGAACCCAAGGAGTTTCATCGTTGTTATAGATTTTCCAAGGAAATTTTATGATCAGGGCTTCATTCATTTTGAAGAGGTTTCTGAGACCCAGCCCCCCATTTTCCTTTGGGGTTGTAACATGATCCCAGGCCACCAAGGGTCTGCCTTTACCTTCTACATCCGAGCCTCTCCACGGACATTGCTTTCTAGCTCTATCAATTGCTTGAATGACCGAGTTTCTCAGCTTGATGGTGCACATGGCATATATAGGTATGGCGGATATGATACTGTTGATGAGTGTGCATATGCCGGTCATGGACAGCCAAGTTGATGCTCCAGTTAGCTTCTTTTCTACTCGTGAAATGAGCCCTTCGAAGGCGTCTGCTTTGGGCCTGTCAAGTTCCATGGGCAGTCCCAAGTATGTGAATGGGAATGAACCTATGGTGCAGCCCAAGGTGACTGCTAGGACTTTGGCCTTCGCTTCATCAAGGTTGATTGGCATTAATCTTGATTTCCCCCAATTCACTTTTAAACCTGTCGCCCCTCCCAAGGCTTGCAATAAATTTTTGAGGAAGAAGAGCTCTCTCTGCTTAGCTTTGAGGACTAAGATGGTGTCATCTGCATATTGGACCACTGGGAATTCGGCATTTGTTCCTTGGAGCAGTGGTAATGACAGAAGACCCAACTCCACTGCTTTGTTGATTGAGATCTGCAGGAGGTCAGCTGCCAATACGAAGAGGAGGGGGGACAGGGGATCCCCCTGCCGGACACCTCTCCTGCAATGGAATGTCTTTCCTGGGACCCCATTAAGAAGTACTAAAGAGGTAGCAGTTGAGAGAATGTCTGCCACCCACTTGATCCACTGCTCAGGAAACCCCATGACTTGCAGCATAGATAGAATGAAGTCATGTTCAACCTTATCAAAGGCTTTTTCAAAGTCTAGTTTGAGTACTATGATACCTGTATTGGATTTTTTGCATTGATAAAGATATTCGTAAACCCATGCCATGCAATCCTGAATGGTTCTTTTTTTTATGAAACCATATTGATTTCTGTGAATGATGCTTGTGATGACCTCCTGCAATCGGACTGAGAGGATCTTAGTGATCAGTTTGACAGTGGAATTCAACAGTGATATGGGCCTGTAATCTGTGACCGTGTTAGGGTTGAGGACCTTCGGGATGAGAGTGATTAGTGAGTTGTTTAATGGTTGGAGGCTGATATTGCCATTGAAGAATTCCGAGCAGAGCAAATATATGTCTTCCTTGATGACGTGCCAGCATGCCTGAAAGAATTTTGTGTTGAAACCATCTGGTCCTGGAGCTTTGTCACTTGGCATGCTTTTAATCGTGCGGTCAATTTCATCTCTAGTGATTGGGTTGCATAGAATGTGTAAATGTTGATTGGGCAGAATCCATTGTTGTATTTGGGGCCATGGATAAGTTGGGTCAGATTGTCCTAACCTTTCATTGAATTCCTTCCGAAGAGCAACAGCTTTCTGCCCATGATCCATCAGTTCTACTCCTTGGTCGTCCCGAATGACTAGAATGTTGTTTCTCCTGTACCTTTCCGTTGCAGCAGCCAGAAAAAATTTTGTTGGCTCATCTCCAAGCATGGCCCAAAGCTCCGTGTATCATTGTCGCCAGTAGTCATTCGGTTGTTTGATAAGCTGGTCAGTTTGTTGCTTAATCATGTTTCGGAATCTTCAATCATGTGGAAATAAGGCCTGTTGTTCTTCCAATGTGTCCAGGATCAGGATAACTTCGTTGCAACATTTGATCAGTTTGGTCAAGCCACCTAGTGATCTGCTCCATTTTTGCAACCTGTATCTCAGATGCTTTAGTTTGGCTGAAACTCTCGTGGCACTTCCAAATGTGGATAGGGGCTGATCCCACAAGTCTTTAACAATAGAGAAAAATTGGGGATGCCTGAGCCAGTAGTTTTCAAACCTGAAACACTTTGCTTTCGGTATGGCAGTGCTGATCTGAGCCACCAGCGGAACATGGTCTGAGGTGTCTCTAGCTAGCGGTCGTAGCGTGGAATTAGGAAAGTTCAAAGTCCACTGTGCCGAAGTAAAACACCAATCTAGGTGTTCGAGAAGAGGAGACACTTGCATGTTGCTCCATGTGTAAGACCGTCCTTGTAGAGAGATTTCAATCAGCCCCAAATGTTGAATGATGCTATTGAAAGTCTGCATATCACCGGTATTCACTCCAGCACGGTTACGGTCGCTTGTGTTGCAGTAGAAGTTGAAGTCCCCCAGTATCATCCATAGCTCCTGAGGTTGCAAGTCTAGGTTCCACAGCCTAAGACCAGTTGCCAAACAATCCCATTTTGGCGAGATGTGAACCGCATGGAAATGGCAAAGTCCCTGATTTCTAAAGTCTCCCCCCTGCAACAAGTTATCATTCTAGCCGACCAGAATACCTCCCGAGGCACCCCTTGAAGGTGCGAAAGCAAATTTGTTGAATCTTCTGGGAGCCACTCTTTTGAGGAAGGATATATCAATGTGTTCTTTTTTAGTTTCTTGAATATAGAGAATGTTACATTCAGGAACCTCCTCTATTTTGGATTTAATTGTATACTATTTATCAATGTTGTTGATACCACGAATGTTCCAGTTCAACACATTCCAGGTTCTGTTTAAGTTGTGCACCATAGATAACTGTGGGAAGGGAGAAAACTGCCAGAGACGTAATCCCGACCAGAAGGAAGTGGGTGGAAACCCAGCGAGTTCAGTCTATGAAGACAGGAAGAATTGTGTGCCCAGGGCGCTTTCCACAGGGTGTTCAGTCCCTAGAGGAAGAGAGAAGGCCCATAGCTAAAGAAATCAGGTAGACATGAAAACACAGAAATCACTAATCCAACAGCTAGTACAATTCAGGTATCTAGTCTAGTAGCCAATGCAGCAGGTCATAATCAAAGTACCCCAAATAAAATTAACTGATAGCACCTTTGATCCAGGTTGCCATTTGAACCCAATAAACAAGTGTTCAAGACAACTACTGTGTTTAGTAGATAGAGTAGCAAAATAATAAGTTCCGATCATCACAACAGCCAGCTTGCCCATATTGGCAACAACAACATCCAAAATGACAATATAACTGTTAGGTTTGAAAGCAGACAGGTAGGTCCAGGTGTCCCTAGCGCCCCCCTCTTCCGGGTGCTTGAGGTTGATGGTCGTCATTGATATCCAACGTCGGGAGGGTCATCAGCTGGCGTGCCACCTCAGGTGGGGCGCCGCATTCTTTTTCCGTTGTCGCCTGCAGCAAAGCGATGGGGAGCTCAGGATAGGGGCAGATAGAGTCAAGAGAATCGAGGCTGGGGAATTTTACAAGACCTGGTAATAAGTTGGGCAGAGAGGCATCAGAAGGTGTGCCAGCACTTGAGTCCTCCTCCAGTTGCATCGGTGCATGTGCCGATTTGTGCCCTTGTCTGATGAGCTGCAGCCGCGGGCTCCTCCTTGGCTTGCCGGCATCAGGTGTTATGTTGGAGTAGGAGGGGCCTATCATGTCAACCACCGGTGGTTTCAGTGACTTGCTGCAAGTGGTGTATGCCTTCACAACTTTCTTGTCCTTCTTCTTGTCTTTACGAACCCACGACTCCATGGTGATATCCTTGATGACCACGGAGGATTGACCTGAGCTATGCTCTCTGCTTTGGTGAGGAATTTGCTGATCATTGTTGCTGGTAAAGGACATTGTAACGACCTTGCTGAACCCGCCTTGGCCACTGGGCTCATTGAACTACAATTCCACCATGCAGATGGAGTGTTAGGGAATGCAACCCGAAGCATTCTTCTCAGCCCCATAGAATCCAGGGGTCTAAGCCAGTCCGGCTGCTGGCTGACATCTTCAGGTTTAACCAGAGAGAAGGTTTGATGCTCATTTCTTGGCACCCTTGGAGCGGTTTGTACTGCATTGACCGCGCTGGATGAGTCTTCCTGGATGGGGGCGTCGGAGGAGATGACCATCTCTTGGTGTGGGGGTGGCGGTGGCGGCCCCCAGGGGACCCAACCCTCATTGCCTTGCTGCTATTCTTGCTGCTGAACATGCACATCCCAGTTTGCATCCCCCTGCGGATTGTTCTCCTGGTGATGTTCCTCTTCCGGTGCTGGTTCTTGGAGTGGGTGCAGGTTACCACCTTCTAGTAGGTCATCTTCCGGTGGGATGCCCCAAGGTATTTCTGCAATCCCGTGCGGGTTTATCCAGTTAAGGATGTAGACTGGGCAGGACCAAGAGCAACCAACGCCATCTCTGGTTCCTTGTCGCAGAACCAGGCTTCTGGGGACCAAGCGAGCATGAGTGTAGAGACACTTGACCAAAATGAACCCTAGCGCCCTCGGGCTGGTATGCCATTGCAGTAACTTGCCGAAGCCGGAAACCGCCAGTTCGATGGCTTCCACTGATCTGTAGTCTAAAGGGTAGCCCAAGATCATGAACCAGCCTACACAGCCAAACTCATGTGTTCGACGGTTCCTTCCAATGTTGTGCCTAATAAAGGACACACGAACCCCTTCTACCATGATTGGTTCCCTCATGACTAAAAGATACCAAAAGAGACTGGTCTGAAAAGAAAAACAGAGCTATTCCCAAAGGAGTGAGACAAGAGAAGGTGACAGTGATACCCATAACCTGCATGAGATAATCTCTGATCCTGATCCGGAAATCATCGTATTGATCCTCAGCCAGAATCTGCTCCACATCAACTGCCACTGCAAACTTCTCGTGATCTGGATGATGGTGGCCAAGCAGATGAACTACCATCCTTGCGAGTCTCTCCGGCCCTCCATCAAGAATGTCGAAGTGTTGATTTGCAAGGAACCAGGTAGGGTCTATTGGAAAGTTGGCCATGATTCTGAGGGGGTTGGCAGGCAAGAGAGCAATGGAGATGGAGGTGGAGTGCAAGATGCGAAGGAGCCAGGAAGATGGAGCGTCCTGGGAGAAGGTGGGGGGGGGGGGGGGGGGGGGGCAGTTGGGTTTGTGAGTGACGATGGTCGAGAGTGGTTACAGGGAGAGCCCTATTTCATTATTGAGAGGTGGGTTTTTCTTGCACCACACTCGATTTTCTTTGAAGGCAGAAAAACAGTTCATTCTAATGTGACCATAGCCAAAGCAAAGATTACAGCGGATCTTATTGCGGCATCGGCGTTTTAGGTGGAAGGGACTGAGGCATTTAAAACAGCGTTTCACATCCATCAGCAGAGCGCCATGATCGCCTAGATGCCTCGGTTCCCTCTTCTGCTCGCTGTCACATCCACGCCGAGTCCCCTCGGGAGCACGTGAGACCGAGACTTGAAGATCTAGACTCTCCCCCGTGCGAGAACACTCGCCGACCTCCCTCCTAGCAGGGCTATACCTAGGATTGTTGCTGTCTAGCACGGACAAGTCGGGGGCGTGTGCCAAATTATGCGTATGCAATGGCGCCAGAGGCCAGTGAGCTATGAATGGGGTGGGGCCCAACTTCCCTTTGTCCACTCAAGAATTCAAAATGTTGTATTGGTTGTTGTGCCATGTACCTTCCTTTGTGATGGCTGACCGATTAGCTCCGGCCAACTTCCGACTAGCCGGGAAACAGAGTCCGGCGACATTTCTTAGGGCTTGGTGAAGGTCACAGAATATTTTTCTGAGCCACGTCCCTTTTACCGTTGGGGTTGCCATCTTCACTGGAGATTGTTGCCGATTGGGGAGGCAAAAGAGACCCGCCTCCTGTTTACTGGCTTCTTCCTTGAGACCGTTGTCCAGCTTTCGCATTGTTCCTTCTCCCACTGCCTGTACTCAGAGATCCAGTCAGGCCCTCCCGTGCGCCAGAGATGGAAGTACACATCAAAGGTTAATGTGGTGATCCTTCTCTTAGCATTGATCAGCAGTCCCACTTGCTTGCTGGCCATCGAGAAGCGGAACGAACGCTCTTGTAGTTGTTGAACATGAAAATCAAAGGGCAATCCGCCCAGCACTGAGCACAGAGCCCAGCCAACCGCATTTTCCGAGAGACGGAACACGTACCTTCAAAAGGCTGTGATCATGAAGAAGGAAACTTTGGGCGAGGCACCCATATGATGCATCATGGAGCCAAACTTGTGGCGAACCTCCGCTTGGAAACTTTTTCTGGGACGCAGGTCCCATTCGTCCCAGGCCGGCGAGCGTCTATCGCCCATGTCGGACGAGCCGACCAGACCACAACCCTGCTTGCCATTACCAGTGCGGCCATGGCGGTGATCAAGGGGTGATGATGGAGGGTGAGGGGGCGGAGGCGCGGTGAGGAGTGGAGCAGCAGCGAGAGCGAGCCATCTCTGGATTCTTCTTGCAGCTTTGTTACTTACCCATGACTCCTAGGTTGAAGTCATTATTCCTTTCGAAAAAACGGCCAGACACATGAGATGGCACAAAGAAGGTGAGCATCAGAATAATGGAGTCATGACGCACCCGTCCGATGGTGAGGCATGGAAGGCGCTGGACCGGTTTGATCCAGTACTCAGTCATGAAGCGAGAAATGTTCACATCGGTTTGGCGACAAATGGGTTCACGTCGTTCAGCACAAATGCCACACCATACTCCTATTGGCCCGTCTTTGTCATTCTGTACAATCTTCCACCGGCTTTTTGCATGAAGAATGAGTTCATGTTTCTTAGCCTCATTGTACCTGGGCCGGATCATCCTGGGTCACGTCTCAACATGATGTTAAACTGTTGATCGAAAAGTTAAAAATGTTGTGGACAGGAGTCAAAGCGTACGACTATTACAAGAAGCAGAAATTCAACCTTCGAGTTGCTTATTTGTGGTCCGTCCATGATTTTTCGGCATACGGCATGTTTTTGACTCATGGTCGGTTGGCGTGTCCGATATGTGCTTCGGATGCCGATTGCTTTCAACTTACCCATGGAGGCAAGATATATTACTTTGATTGTAATAGACGTTGGCTGCCTCCGAATCACGTGTTTAGACAACAGAGAAATGTCTTCAGAAAGAACACCGTTGTCACTAATGGACCACCAAAACGTCTTAGCGGGTAAGAAATATCTGATATGTTGGACAAATTGGTGCTAGATGAAGGTCGTCCTGGATATTTTGAATGTTACGGAGACGAACACAATTGGACTCACATTTGTGGACTTTTGGGAGCTACCGTATGTGAAGTTGTTGATTTCAAGGCGCAACATTGATGTCATGCATCAAGAGCGCAACATGGCCGAATGTATCATAAGCACATGCATAGACTTGACGGGCAAAACAAAAGATAATTTAAAGGCTCGAAAGGATCTCGCCAAGCTTTGTAACTTTCAAACTCTTGAGATCTCTAAAAATGGTGGTAAACCACGCGCTCCTTTCTATCTTTGAATGTGGCCTACAGGGGGGTGAATAGGCCTTTTTGACATTTGTCAGAACCTGCAACACTTAACAAACTGATCAAATCCTGAGATATCGAACTAGTCCAGTACAGAGCGGACTGGTCCGGTGCGTGCGGACTAAATTGATCAAGTTCGATCAATGATTTCAATACAAGTACAGTATGCAGCGAAATATGGTATGTAAATTGAAAGTATTGAGTCAACGCAACCAAGTATAATGCAAGCCAATTCTTGTTTCAAAGTTTTAACGTAGGTTATGCAAGATTGACAAAACCCTAGAATACAATATGAAAATTAAGAACAAGTTTGACACAAGATTTTATCCCGTGGTTCGGTCCCACAGAGGCAACCTACATCCAGGTTGAGGAGCCCACGAAAGGACCGGGTCTTCACTGAACCTAACCTCATCGAATTGCCACGAAGGCCAATTCTTCTTCCGCTATCACAAAGGGGCAAATCACCAAGTTCAAGGGGCCTTCTCACAAGTTGAGGGCTCCCCAAGATTACAATTCAAACACCACCAAGAACACACTCGTAAGATCAACAATGAAACAACAGGAGTGTGTTAGAGATCAAACCCAAGAGCTCAAACGTGTGGAATTGTGTCTCTCCTTTGATCCAAAGTGAATCCTCAAGGGATTGATATTTCTTCCGTTGGATTGTGTGGAGAGATGTGTTTTCTAGGATCTTGGAGTGTGTGATGGCTCAGGGGGTCGAGAGAGTTCATAGTTGGGTCGTGCACATCTATTAATATTAGGGTTTTCAAAAGTTACCATTAGGGTTTTGAGGGTACGGACTAGTCCGTGGTGGAGTCCGGACTAGTCCGGTGTGCAGGAAACCCTAAGTGTCGAGTAATATCAGACTTGTCCGGCTAGGAGTGGACTTGTCCGATTATAGTCAGAAAGGTTTTCGGACTTGTCCATGCTGATATGAGACTTGTCCGGTGTTGTGATGCCCTTATTGAATATAGGACAAGTCCGCACTTGGAGGACTTTTCCGATTTTAGCCAGAGGCATAATCGGACTAGTCCGGACACTATCGGACTAGTCCGGTGCAAACAAGTCTGCACTGGTTGAACTTGTCCGAACCTGTCCACAGAGAATATCGGACTATTCCGGTGTATATCGGACTAGTCTGTTTTTCCTGTGAAATGTGAAGTGTGTGAGGATTTTTGTGCTTGAGCTCTTGGGGTGTGTTACACCAACACACTCCCTACATAATGATGTATTCTATTCAGATCTTGAGCTCTTTTCCGAATTGATCCTCATTCTCCTTCTTTTTGGCACTTTCTTCTTTCTTTCATTAAAACCTGCGCTCATCTCAATAATGTGGTTAGGATATCATTTGTTGTCATAAATAAACCAAAACCCATAAGCTATGCCTAGATGCACTTTCAATCTCCCCCTTTTTGGTGATTGATGACAAACAATTGAGATTTCACAAAATATGAT
Source organism: Tuctoria greenei (assembly GCA_036927565.1). Lineage (NCBI taxonomy): Eukaryota > Viridiplantae > Streptophyta > Magnoliopsida > Poales > Poaceae > Tuctoria > Tuctoria greenei. The sequence continues at coordinate 127,801,886 of JAYESD010000006.1, forward strand.
AAAAATGCAGAATTTTCATAAAGTGTGCACATATGAGCTTGAAACTTATTTAGCAATGACAACATAAGACATATGTGCACTCTTTATGGTGGGATGAAAAACTAAATGAGTGAGAGCAGTAATCATGATGACAGTGAAATGATTGACATCAATATATCAACAACAAGCATATATGTCAATTTCAGAGCAAAATCACAGATTTCATAAATATGAGCATAAATCATTCATAGCATTTCATCACAGGATTAAAGTACTCAAAAACATAATATGAAGTCTTACAACCCAAAAGAGACAAAAAGATACATAAGTGAAGCTCTCATCTCTCAACCTACAGCTAAGACCTAATGAATCCCCCTCAATCTCTCCCCCTTTGGCATCAAGACACCAAAAAGAAGGAGAGGAGGGATCTAAGAACTTCAGTCTTCATTGTCGGTCCTCTCATCATCTTCGTCTTCATTCTCGGGTTGAGGAGGAGGAGGAGGAGGAGGAGTGGATCCACTCGAGCCCCCAATGCCAAAATAAGAAAGCTCGGAGGGAGTCAAGGGCCCGAGCTTAGTGAAATTTGAGGCTGAATCATCAGAGATAACTGGAGATCCAATGGGCTCGATCTCCAGCTTTTGGCAAATGTGTTTGACATTCTCTTTGGCATATCGCATATCAGCCTTCCTCGCCTTGTAGCTTGTGTGTGTTCACTTCGGCCTTCTTGCAAGGGGCAAAAATAGCTGACAAGTACTTTAGGATTCCACTAGGGGACCCTTTTTGGGGAGGGGTCCTAGTGGTGGGATCAGTCCTTGCTTCTCCTCTAGCTCTCCTCGGAGCTTCTTCACTTGATGCAGGAGAAGGAGCAGCTTGAACATTGGCTTGGTTAGGCTTCTGGGGCCTCAAAGGAGTGTGCTCCACATCCTTTACAAGCTCGATCTCGGTGACCTTCTCAATCATAAACATCAGGTAAGGGGCATAGCCACAGGATTTGTTCAGAGTACAGGATATGTTCACCATGTCATTCCATATGTAATCAAAGACATCAAACTTCTTGTATTTGCTAATCACTTTCATCAGTGTCCTGAGATAGCCTTGGACACTTCCTGCATCCCCATCCTTCGGGGCAATAGTCTTCCTCAGAACCCTGTTGGGGACCACAAAGAATGGCTTCACATTCTTGGTGGAAGGAGGGTTGAAAGTAGAACGGGTGTCATAAAGAAACTTCATCTTGTCCTTCTCAAGGACACCAATGTTGTGAATGATCAAGTTGTCATTGCTGGAGCTATCAAGATGCAGCAATCTTGCAAATTCGTCATAGGTAATGGTGTACTTGGATCCATGAGTCATCCAAGTCACCCTTTCTTCCTCATCACCGGCAAAGTGGCATGTAGCATAGAACTGAGCAATGACTTCGTCGTTCCAGTTGTTCCTGAAGACAAAGAGATCCTTCAAGCCATGTCTTTCAACTGCTTGAACTACTTCATCAAAGGTCGAGCAGCTCTTCCTTTCAAAGTGCGCCCAATCAATCCATTGGTTGCGCACCATTGGAGTCTTCATTGTGAGGTAGACGGACTTATAGAAGTCCGCATGGAAGTATCTCCAGAACCTTCCATCAGCTACTTGCTTGGGCCGGCTGTAGCAGTCCACATTTCTGAACTTGGAAGCAGTGTCGCTTCCCTTGCCATTAAACCTCTCCTCGGAGGGATCTCGGGTCCCTTTCCTTGTAGCTGTCATATTGAGGGGGCCAATTGGGCCCGTGGCAATCCCTTTGCCCTTGCCCTTAGCTTGGCGAGTAGTTGCCGAGCTAGGGCCAGCACCTGCTGAAGCCTTGGAGGCAGGCTTCTTGGTGAGCACCTTTCGTCGAGCCTGAGGATGAGAGGGTGCTGGCTCGAATGGACGCTCTTGGCGCTTCTTTCCTTGGCCCGTCGAGGACCGAAGAAAGGCTTCTTGATCCATCTCGGCCTCGAAGTCAGATATCTCGTCGTTGGTGCTCGACATTGTCCTGAGAATGGATTACACAAGGTATGGATGAGAATTGATGGCAAGGAAGTGCATTGAAGAATGAGTGATTAGGGTTGTGTTCAGAAACAATCGAACTAGTCCGGCGTACAGGTACGGACTAGTCCGTGTGATCGGACTTGTCCGTACATGGACCGGACTAGTCCGGTGTTCACCACCCTAAACCCTAACTAGACGGCCAATGGTGTTGCTCAATGCAATAATGGCTCAACATCAATGAAATACATCAAGGAAGCATGTATTTGGTGAAAGTAACTAAGCTATTTGATCAACATGAAGGAAATCACGATTTCTAGGGTTGGGGAGGAAAATTTACCGAAATTGCTCGATTCTTGGAGATGGAGGGGTTGAAGGTGCGGTCAAGTCTGTGGTCTTCAATCCCTGAGCAATGGAGGTCATTTTCCACCAAAACACAAAAAGATTTGATGGAGGACGAAGGAAATCGCCTGTGGGAGCTCGAGCGAGGAGAGAGAGAGCTTGAGACAAGTGTGAGGGTGAAGAAGATTAGGGTATGGCGGCGGCTAGGGTTAAGTCAAAAAATCGGACTTGTCCGAAAACAATCAGACTAGTCCGAACTTTTCCAGAGCCTAAATCGGACTAGTCCGTGGTCTGTCGGACTAGTCCGGACTACCAGACACTCTGCGGACTAGTCCGGACTACCAGACACTCTGCGGACTAGTCTGCAGGGGCAGACTAGTCTGGGCAACCACGGACTAGTCTGTGGTCACCAGAAAAGAAATGCTTAGCCCATTCGTATATATTCAAAGGTACTTATTGAGAAAATAGGGGGGCAAAGCAAATCAAATAATCTTGATGAATATGATCAGTAAGCATACAACAATCAAGCAATGACCATAATTCACCAAGATCAAGTAGTTGACATAGTTTTTGGAGAAAATTGAGAAAGATGATTTTCGCAACTCAAACAATATATTTTGAAGAGTCCATACAGGTATGCAAGTTTTCAAGCCACATTCTGAGCATCAAGGATATTGAGTTCATTTCGGAGCTTGCAAAAACGTTTTTCATCTAGTGGATTGGTAAGTATATCAGCTAGTTGCTTTTCGGTGTTGACTTGGGAAATGGCTATGTCTCCCTTCATTGAATGGTCTCTCAAAAAGTGATGTCGGATGTCTATGTGTTTAGTTCTAGAGTGTTCAACTGGATTATGAGCAATTTTGATGGCACTCTCATTGTCACAAAGGAGTGGAATACAACTCATATTGTAACCATAATCCTTTAGAGTTTGTCGCATCCAAAGGAGTTGTGCACAACAACTCCCGACTGCAACATACTCCACTTTGGCCGTGGATAAGGCAATGGAATTTTGCTTCTTGGAGGACCAAGAAACTAGGGATCTACCTAGGAATTGACAGGTGTCAGAGGTACTTTTTCTATCTACTTTGCATCTGGTATGATCTGCATCAGAGTATCCAATGAGATTGAACTTGGAACCTTTGGGGTACCAAAGGCCTAGGTTGGGTGTATGAACCAAATATCTCAAGATCCTTTAAACGGCTGTCAAATGACACTCCTTAGGATTGGCTTGAAATCTCGCACACAAACATACACTCAACATAATATCAGGCCTAGATGCACATAGGTAGAGTAAGGATCCAATCATGGAGCGATATACCTTTTCATCCACGCTTGGTCCATCTTCATTGAGATCCAAGTATCCATTAGTTGCCATGGGAGTCTTGATAGGCTTCGCCTTGTCCATCCCAAACTTCTTGAGTATGTCTTGAGTGTACTTGGTTTGGCTTATGAACATCCCTTCCTTTTGTTGTCTCACTTGGAATACCAAGAAGTACTTCAGCTCTCCCATCATAGACATCTCAAACCTATCTGTCATAATCTTACTAAATTCTTCACAGAAGGATTTGTTAGTTGAACCAAAGATAATGTCATCAACATAGATTTGACAGATAAAGAGATCATTGTCAAAGTATTTTGTAAATAGTGTATAATCTGCTTTTCCAATCTTGAAACCATTTTCAATTAAGAAATCTCTAAGACACTCATACCAAGCTCTAGTAGCTTGATTAAGGCGGTAGAGAGCCTTATGCAGTTTAAAGACGTGGTCGGGGAACTCTTTGTCTTCAAATCCGGGAGGTTGCTCCACGTACACCTCCTCCTTGATTGGTCTGTTGAGGAAGGCGCTTTTCACATCCATTTGGTAGAGCTTGAAATCATGGTGAGTAGCATATGCAAGCAATATTCTAATTGATTCAAGTATAGCTACGGGAGCAAAAGTTTCATCGAAATTCAAACCTTTGGCTTGTGAATACCCTTTGACCACAAGTCGTGTCTTGTTCCTTGTCACCACCCCGTGTTCGTCTTGTTTGTTGCGGAAGACCCATTTGGTTCCGATGACGTTCGCGTTAGGTCTTTCGACGAGTTCCCACACCTCGTTTTGTTTGAAGTTGTTCAGTTCTTCTTGCATCGCCACTACCCAGTCCGGATCTCTCAATGCATCCTCAATCCTGCGTGGTTCCAAAAAGGACACAAACAATTAATGCTCACAAAAGTTGGCTATGCGAGATCTAGTTGTTACTCCCTTTTGGATGTCACCGATGATGTTGTCGATTGGGTGATATCTTTGGATGCATTCGTGTACTCTCAGGTGTGGCACTTTCGGTCTTGTATCTTCATGATCTTCTTCTTATCCCCCTAGATGGTTTCCCTCATTCACTTGTTGATCATTTTCGTCTTCTTGATGTTGATATTGTATGGAAACGCCCCCTTGATCATTGGCCTCCACTTGTGGTTCATCTTTCTCATGCACATGTAGAGGTGGCTCTTGTGGTCGAACTTCGCCCAATGCCATTCTTCTCTGTGCTTGACAACGAGCTTCTTCTCTATCTAGCACACATGGATCAACTTGCTCCTTTTGGGAGCCATTAGTTTCATCTAACACTACGTCACGTGCTACTTCAACAAGTCCGGAGACTTTGTTGAAGACACGATAGGCGTACGTGTTCGAATCATAACCAAGCATGAAACCTTCATCAGACTTTGAAGCGAACTTTGAAGTCCTAGGCTTCTTGTTCAAAATATAGCATTTAGAACCGAAAACTCAAAAATAAGAAATATTTGGCCTGTTACCAGTGAGTAGCTCATAGGATGTCTTCTTGAGTAGTCGATGAAGATAAAGTCGATTTATGGCGTGGCAAGCGGTGTTAACCGCTTCCGCCCAAAATCGATCTGAGGTCTTGTATTCATCGAGCATTGTTCTCGCCATCTCTTTGAGGGTTCGGTTCTTCTATTCGGCAACTCCGTTTTGTTGAGGAGAGTAAGGTGCTGAAAACTCATGCTTTATGCCTTCTTTGTCTACGTACTCCTCAACTTGAGTGTTCTTGAATTATGTGCCATTGTCGCTTCGTATGTTCTTGACCTTCAATGAGAACTCATTTTGGGCACACTTGAGAAACTTCTTGAGGGTTCCTTGAGTTCCTGTCTTATCATGCAAAAAGAAAACCCAAGTGAAGTGCGAAAATTATCAACAATTACTAAGCCATATTTGTTACTGTTGATGCTTATGTAAGCAATTGGACTGAACAAGTCCATGTGAAGCAGCTCGAGCGGTCTTGTTGTAGTCATGACGTTCTTCGCGAGATGAGGTGCTCCAACTTGCTTCCCGGCTTGGCACGTGCTACAAGGCCTGTCTTTCTCAAAAATAACATCCTTCAAACCTCGGATGTGATCGCCCTTGAGGAGTTTTTGAAGATTCCTCATACCAACATGCGCTAGCCGTCTATGCCACAGCCAACCCATGTTTTTCTTTGCAATCAAGCATGTGTCAAGTTCGGCTTTATCTTTGTTGAAGTCAACAAGGTAAAGCTTTCCCTTTAACATACCCTTGAATGTAATGGAACCATCACCCCTTCTAGAGACGGTCACACCCTCATTAGTAAACAAGCAATTATAACATTTGTCACACAATTGAGATATGGATAGCAGGTTATAATCTAGGGAATCGACATGTAACACATGAGAAAGAGTATGTTGAGATGATATAGCAATTTTACCGGTATCGAACACCTTTCCTTGACTATGGTCTCCAAAATAGATGCCCTTGCTTGGATCCTCATTTTCTTCATACTCAACAAACATCCTTCTTTCTCCGGTCATATGGTTGGTGCAACCACTGTCTAGCACCCATTTTGATCCACCAGAGGAATAGGTCTAAAAAAACAAATCATGTCTTGGTTTTAGGTACCCAAGCTTGCTTGGGTCCATGTAGGTTAGTTACAAGAGATTTGGGCACCCACACATGAGACTTGGTGTTCCCATGGCCTGGCCCAACATAATGAGCATAAACTTTACCAAAAGTACTTCTCATTAGAACATAGGATGCATCAAAAGTCCTGAATAATAGTTGTTGTTGTTTATAAACAGAACTAGTCCAGGAAATCGGACTTGTCCGGAGGACTGGACTTGTCCGGGTAAGGACCAAACTAGTCCGGTTATTGTATGTGTTGACCATCTTGGACTTATTAGCATTATTGGTCTTTCTAGCTTGAGAGGGGTTTCCCTTCACAAAGGCAATGCTCTCCTTGTTATTTTTATGGCTTCTAGCGTATTGTTTTTCACCATAAGAATAACCAATGCCATATTTGATATTAGGAGGTCTTGTGACCAAGTATGCACTACGTGCATATTTGATCTTCTCCTTGTCAAATATGCCACTTTGGGAAGGATGCTTGTCCTTGGTAGAGGTTGACTTTTCCTTCAAGCTAGTGTCAGTTTTAGCACATGAACAAATAATAGCAGCTTCAGTTTTAAGTGGTTGAGAAGGTGAGCTTGAAGAGGATGAGGGGTCACTTTGTTTGAGTGACTCAACTTGTACCTCAAGGATTTTGTTAAACTTAGATAGGTTAGCAATTTCATCCTTGATGGTGGTGTTTGAGTCGCTTAACTTCAAGCAAGCTTCCTTGCTTGAGGCTAACTCAGGTTCCAGTGACTTGCCCCGCTCCTTTTCAAGTTTGAGAAGCTTGTCAAGTTCAAGATATTCCTCCTTTTGGGAGATAATCATATCTTCTTGATGGTTGATCAACTTCTCCTTCTCAACAAGTTTATCAAGTAGAAATTTCATTTTGTTGTTGTTTTCTTATCTAAGCCAGTGAGCATGTCTTCATTATCACTAGCAACTTCACTATCACTAGAATAGGAATGCAAGGAAGAGGATTTGGTTGTTACCTTTCATTTACCTTCCTTTACCATGAGGCAAGTGTTGTTTCCCTTCCATGCACCTAGAGTTCGGAAGAGGGTGGACTTCTTGGATGTATTCTTGATGGCTATGCTAGCCATATCCTCTTCCTCTTTGGATGAGGACTCGTCATTTGAGTCCCACTCCTTTCCTAGATGTGCTTGTCCAGCTTGCTTCTTTTTCTTGAAGAATTTCTTGGGATGAGGCTTTGTTTCCTTGGTCTTCTTGTTTTCCTCGTATAGGCAATCAACTATAAAGTGGTCATATTCACCACAGTTATAGCATGCCCGCCTCAACTTTGGTCTTGACTTCTCTTTATATTTTCCTTCACTTGATTTTCCCCCTTGTCTTTTCTTCATAATTTTCTTGAATCTCTTCATAAAGAGGATCATGTCCTCTTTGTCGATGTCGCTGCTCTCATCATCGCTGTCCTCTTCTTGTTGAGCTTCTCGAGCTTCTTTAGACAAGGGCTTGCAAGTGGACTTTAAATCGACCCCTTTCTTCTTCGTTGAGGTGAGGTAGGCAATCTCCTTGACATGCTTTGCCTACTTTTCCATCATGTCGAAATTGATGATTTTCCCAAGCAGCTCATCCGGGGTCATTTTCTTGTACCCGAGGCTTTCTCTAATCATCGAGCACAATGTGACATTGTGAGGCATAAAGGCTCTAAGGATGAGCTTTACCACCTCATGATCGTTCCACTTCTTGCTTCCGTATGCTCGAACCTTGTTGATGAGCGTATTTAACCGGTTGTACATGTATTGCGGCGACACATCTTCTTCAATGGCGAATCTTCCCAATTCACCTTTGATCATTTCAATCTTCGCCTCTCGCACATGACGATCGCCTTCATGTGCAGTTTGTAACATGTCCCATATTTTCTTTGCAATCTCGAGTCCATCCACCTTGGTGAACTCGTCTCGACTTAGTGATGAGGTTATGACTGCTGCAGCTTGGGCATTTCGATGAATTGCTTGCTCTTGGCTAGGCGTGAGCTCCTCATAATCATCGGGGATATCTATTCCTGTAACCACAATGAGCCACAAGCTGGGATTGAGTGAGATCAAGTGCATTTTCATGTTTTGCCTCCACATTGAGTAGTCATTGCCATCAAAGTGTGGGGCTTTTACAAGGGGAATAGATAGGTAGTGATTATTGTTAGAATTTAAACGATCATAATTAAAAGGATATCGGGAGTAGTCGGTGTTACTACCCCCCTTCTTCTTCTTCTCGTCTTCGACCTTCACTTTCCCTTTCGAGAGAGCTTTCTTCCTTAGGAGTGCCTTCAGTTCAAGCGTCTCCTCATCATCGTCCTCGAAGTCCTGGATAGCATCAAGGATATTTTCCAACTTTTGAGCTTTTTCGTCTGCAACCTTGTCTTGGTTAAGACTCTTGTGTACATCCTTCATGTCCGACATGTTTTCTTCGAGCGATTAGTCTCTTGCGAAGAAAACGGCTCTGATACCAATTGAATGTGTCCTAGAGGGGGTGAATAGGCCTTTTTGAAATTTGGTCGGAACCTGCAACACTTAACAAACTGATCAAATCCTGAGATATCGGACTAGTCTGGTATAGAGCGGACTAGTCCGGTGCGTGTGGACTAATTGATCAAGTTCGATCAATGATTTCAATACAAGTACAGTACGCAGTGGAATGTGGTATGTAAATTGCGAATGTGGCCTAGAGGGGGGGTGAATAGGCCTTTTTGAATTTTGTCGGAACCTGCAACACTTAACAACCAGATCAAATCTTGAGATATCAGACTAGTCCGGTCAAGTGTGGACTAGTCCGGTGTGTACCGACTAGGTTAATCAAATTTGATTGGTTAACTTGATCCTAGGATGTAAGCACCAGAATTATACTTGTTATTTAAGTGTTGCACAACTATGAACTAGGGTGTATCACAATTTAATCTTAAACTCAATGTTTCAACTTAAAGTGAGCATGATTGATCGAAACCTAGATATATATATATATAAAGTGTAAGAACAATGAGCACAAACGAAGAACACAATGATTTTATCCTGTGGTTTGGTTCCCATAGAGGCAACCTACGTCCACGTTGAGGAGTCCACAAAAGGACCGGGTCTTCTCCAACGCTACCCTCGTCGGATCGCCACGGAGGCCAATCCTCTTCACTTATCACAAAGGGCAAATAACCGAATTCAAGAGGCCTTCTCACACGTTGAGGGCTCCCCAAGATTACAACAAGAACTCCACCAAGAACACACTCGAAAGATCACAATAAAAATCACAGGAGTGTGTTAGAGAATCAAACCAAGAGCTCAATGAGTGATGAACCGTGTCTCTCCAATGATCCAAAGTGTATCCTCAAGGCATTGATCTTTGTTGCTTTTGATTTCGTGGAGAGATGTGTTTTTAAGGCTCTTGGGAGGTGTGACGGCGCAGGGGCCCGAGAGAGTTGAAAGATAGGTCGTGTACACCTATTTATATGGGGTTCCCAAAAGTTACCGTTAGGGTTTAGGAATATCAGACTAGTCCGTGGTGGACACCGGACTAGCCCAGTGTGCTATGTGTAGCAAACCCTAGGTGTCCCGACATATCGGACTTGTCCGGCTGAGAGCGGACTTGTCTGATTTTGGTTCTGGAAATCTTCAGACTAGTCTGATAGATATCGGACTTGTCTGGAAAAGTGAAACCCTAAGTGAATATGGGGACAAGTCCGCACTTGGAGGACTTTTCCGTTTTAGGTCAGAGGGTTTTTGGGACTAGTCCGTGCTAATGTCGGACTTGTCCGATTTTGTGCAACTTGTGAAGTGTTTGGAGGACTAGTCCGCACTGGGGAAGACTAGTCCGATTCTAGTCAGAGAGATATCGGACTAGTCCGTGGTGATATCGGACTTGTCCAATCTTTTGCAGAGAGATATCGGACTAGTCTGGGGTCAGTCGGACTAGTCCAGTCTTGTATGAGTATGTGCAATGTGTGTGATTATTTGTGCTTGAGCTCTTGGGGTGTGTTTCCTTAACACACTCCATACACAATGATCTAGTACATTTGTTTCTTGAGCTCTTTTCCATATTGTTCCTCATTCTCCTTTGTTTTTGGCACTTTGCTCATTTCCTCATTAGAACTTGTGCTCATCTCAACAAAGTGGTTAGGATCTCATTTGCTTGTCATAAATCATCTAAAACCCACAAGGGATTTCTAGATGCACTTTCAATCTCCCCCTTTTTGTGATTGATGACAATCAATTGAGATTTCACAAAATATGATAAAAAGTTGAGATTTTCATAAAGTGTGCACATATGAGTTTAAAATACATTAAGCAATGAAAACATGATCCATATGTGCACTCTTTGTGGTGGGGTGCAGAACTAAGTGTATAGAAGCAATAATCATTATGACAATGACATAATTGACATCAACACATCAACAATAAGCATATATGTCATTCTTATAGCAAAATCACAGATTTAATCAATTTTTTCATAAGTAGTTCAAAACATTGCATCAGAGGACCATAAGTATCATAAGAGCATATTAAAAGTTTTACAACCCATAAAATAGGCAAAAGACATAAAAAAGAAGCTCTCCTCGCATCCTACAGCTAAAACCTAAGACTCCCCCTCAATCTCTCCCCCTTTGGCATCAAGACACCAAAAAGAAGGAGAGGAGGGACCTAAAGTCTTCAAGCCTCGCTATCGGTCCTTTCATCGTCTTCATCTTCATCTTCTGGCTGATGAGGAGGAGGAGGAGGAACGGAGTCACTCGGGCCCCCAATGCCAAAATAGGCAAGCTCGGGGGGAGCCAAGGGCCCAAGCTCAGTGAAATCAGAGTCGGGGTCATCAGAAATTACTGGAGATCCAATGGACTCGATCTCCAGCTTTTTGCAAATCTGCTTCATGTTCTCCTTGACATATCTCATGTCTTCCTTTCTTATTTTGTTGAGATTGTGGGCCTTCACCTCGGCCTTTTTGCAGGAGGCAAAAATAGCAGACAGGTATTTCAAGATGCCACTTGGGGACCCCTTTTGAGGAGGGACCCTAGTGGCGGGAGCAGCCCTAGAACCAGCACTGGCTCTTCCAGGAGCCTTAGGGCTGGAGGCCGGAGATGGAGCAGCTTGAACACTTGGCTTCTGAGGCATTTGGGGCCTCAAGGGTAGGTGCTCCACATCCTTGACAAACTCTATGTTGGTAACCTTCTCAATCATGAACATCAGATAAGGAGCATAGCCACATGACCTGTTTGGTGTGCAGGAGATGTTCACCATGTCATTCCAAATATAATCACAGACATCAAATTTTCTTTCTTTGCTAATGACCTTCATCAAGGTCCTAAGGTACCCCTGCACACTTCCAGCATCCCCAACGTTGGGGGCAATTGTCTTCCTTAGAACCCTGTTCAACACCACAAAGAAGGGCTTCATATTCTTGGTAGAAGGTGGGTTGAACTTGGAGTTGGGTTCATAGAGGAACTTCATCCTGTCCTTTTCAATGACACCTATGTTGTGGATGATCAAGTTGTCATTGTTTGAAGGTGTCAAGGTGTAGCAGTCTTGCAAATTCCTCATAAGTTATGCTGTACTTGGATCCATGAGTCATCCAAGTCACACTTTCTTCCTCATCACTTGAGAAGTAGCAAGTAGCATAAAACTGGGCAATCACCTCATCATTCCAATTGCTCCTGAAGGCGAATAGATCCTTCAAGCCATGTCTTGCAACTGCCTTGACCACCTCCACAAAAGGTGAGCAGCCCTTCTTCTCAAAATGCACCCAATCTATCCATTGGCTGCGCACCACGGGAGTCTTCATTGGGAGATATACAGACTTGTAGAAGTCTGCATGAAAATTGCTCCAAAACCTCCCATTGGCAGCTTGCTTCGGACGGCTGTAGCAATCAACATTTCTGAACTTTGCTGCTGTATCACTACCCTTTCCGTTGAATTTTTCATCTGCGGGATCCCTGCCCCCTTCCCTTGGAGCTAACAGCTTTAGAGGGCCAATCGGGCCCGTTGCAATTCCCTTGCCCTTGCCCTTGGCTTGGCGAGGGCCATCTCTAGCAGAAGCCTTGGATGCTGGCTTCTTCGCGAGCACTTTCCTTCGAGCCTCAGGAGGAGAGGAAGCTGGCTCGAAAGGTCGCTCTTTGCGCTTCTTGCCAAGGCTTGTCGAGGACCGAAGCATGGCTTCATGGTCCATCTCGGCCTCGAAATCGGAAACTTCTACATGTGAGTTCGACATGCCCTGAGGAGATTGTGAGACCTATATGTACTGAATACATTGTCTTTGACAATAAAAGTTTTTAATGCTGCCATAACATCTTTTTGTCAAGGTCCGACTCTAGCTCCGAGCTTCTGCAAGGTTGGACAATAGGTTTGACTTTCTTTGTCTAGATCTGACATATTTTTGGGTAGCTCCGGTGAGCTTTGTCTTTATCTCCTGCATGTATTTGATAGCTCTGGCATGTCTTTGTTAAGCTGCGATATGTTTTGTTAGGTTCGACTTATGTTGGTTAGCTCTGACATGTTTTTCTAGCTCCGAATTTTGGGATGACTAGTTCCGACTAGTTTTGGTTAGCTCCGGCGCTAGGTCCGACTAGCTTTGGTAAGCTCCGGCGCTAGGTTGTACTAGCTTTGGTAAGCTCCGGGTCAAGCTCCGGTTAGCTTTGGCTAGGTTCGGAGCTTGATCGCAATGTTCCTGTTTTTATCTTGCAATGTTTCGAACTTGCTTTATATTCTTAGAAAGATTGCTTAGTATTCATTTGCTAAATTTTTAGTGTGTTTTGGTTGATATGGCCTATATCATTTTGATATGCTTTGCAACATGCTTATGTGAGGTGCTCATGTAAGGTGTTGTGTTGGAAAGTGACTTGAGTCAAGTCGCGGACTTGGGCTCGTACGGATTGGTTGTTTATTCATGTACAGGTGTTGCTTGAGTTCAATACATGGCTGGTGACGGGATCCATTGAACTAGTGTTAGGAAGAAGATGAGGTTCAACAACCAAGTTCGGGAGGAATTGTGGTTGAGTTGATCGGGAGGTTGCGCAGCATGTTTGAATCAATAACAATGCATATGAAGGTATCGTGGACGCCATTGGAAGATGTTTGCACGTGTGCAAGGAGTGCATGGACTTGGCTATATGGTTCCGAGGCGCGATGAAGAGATGTGGACATAAAGAATTGGTCGGAAAGGTCCAACCGACTAGGTTATGGACTCAAGCTGTGGTTGAGTCATGTTTGACTCAAATATGGAAAGATTTGAGTTGGTTATATTAGGATTCCATGTGGGACACGAATTTGAGTTGTTTAAGGAATGTGGGATACGTTCCTAAGGTGTTTGGAAGTCTTAAGATTGCTTCTATCTGCGTATAGAAGAGTCCTAAGCAGTTATGGAAAGTTTTGACTCGTGAACGGAGTAGGATTAGGGTCCTGATTTGAGTAGAGTTGGCTTTCGAGCTGGTTATATAAGAAAGGGAGGCCAGAGCTCATGGGGTACGACTTTGGGGCTGTTCCTCTTGTGTTCTATTGAATAAAATTCGTAGTTTGAAGGAACTTTTGTGTCTTGTACGTCCGACTTGTTCCAGACAAGCTTTACTCATCGAGTTTCTGGACAACACTACCTTTCGTCGGTGGTTTTATCATAACTCGAGTTTTACAGATCCAATTTATGTGATTCTTGTTGGGTTGTCTTCACAATTTGATTATATCATCAGTCAAAATTTCACGGTAATTGGATTTGTAGTTTCTGATCTACACGAGTTTCTTTGCAGCGTTCAAGAATTGTTTTTCTTGGGTAGGACAGATTGACCTTTGTTCGATCTTTTGATCATAACTTGAGTTTCTCCCGACAGATTTTAGTGATTCTTCTTGTGTTTTCTTCGTGACTTTATTCTCTATGATGTATATCACTTTTGTTAAGGTAAAACACGTTTAGATTAGTTTCACACACGATTTCTCTAACAGATCGTTTTTCTGCCGAAGGAGTTGGGATTTAATTGTTTCCGCTGCGTAAGATTTTTAAATCTACGATTCACCCCCCCCCTCTGTTAGCTTTTCACGTGCTCGTCGATCCTACAACTCTCGTTTTACATATCCAATTGTCATGATTCTTTTTGTGTTATCTGTGAAAATTTCATGGTCACTGATTTTGTAGTTTATGAGATACACGAGTTTATTTGAAGCGTTGCAGATCTGTTTTTGCTAGGATAGGACAGATCGACCTTTGCTTAATATTTTGATCATATCTTGAGCTATATTCGACATTTTCACATGATTCTTGTTGCATTAGCTTTGTGAAATATTCTATACAATCTATACTGGTTTGGTCACATTTTTAACAAGTTGAAAACACTCACGCACCCCCCTCTGGTAGCTTTTCATGTGCTCTTCGATCCTACAATTTCTCCAACAACTTATGCTACCAGCGTGACTCTTAGAAAGTGTGAGACCTATGTGTGTTGAATACATTGGCTTTGACAATAAAAGTTTTGAATGCTGCCATAACATCTTTTTAGCAAGGTCCGACTCTAGCTTCGAGCTTCTGCAAGGTCCGACAATAGGTCCGACTTTCTTTGTCTAGGTCCGATATGTTTTTGTGTAGCTCCGGTGAGCTTTGTCTTTAGCTCTGGCATGTCTTTGATAGCTCCGGCATGTCTTTGTTAAGCTTTGACATGTTTCTCTAACTCCGGCTTTTGGGTTGACTAGTTCTGACTGGTTTTGGTTAGCTCTGGCGCTAGGTCCGACTGGCTTTGGTTAGCTCCGGCGCTAGGTTGTACTAGCTTTGGTAAGCTCCAGCTCAAGCTCCGGTTAGCTTTTTCTAGGTTTGGAGCTTGATCGCAATGTTCCTGCTTTTATCTTGCAATGCTTTGAACTTGCTTTATATTTTTGGAAAGATTGCTTAGTATTCATTTGCTAAGTTTTTGGTGTGTTTTGGTTGATATGGCTGATATCGTTTTTATGTGAGGTGCTCACGTAAGGTGTTGTGTTCGGAACTAACAAGAGTCAAGTCGCGGATTTGGGCTCGTACGGATTGGTTGTTTTTTCATGTGTAGGTGTTGCTTGAGTTCAAGTCATGGTTGGTGACAGGATCCTTTGGACTAGTCTTAGGGAGGAGATGATGTTCCAACAACCAAATTCAGGAGGAATTGTGGTTGATCAGGTCAGGAGGTCGCGCAAGATGATTGAATCGAGGGCGGTTCATATGAAGGTTATTGGACGTCGAAGGAAGGTTTTTGCACATATGCATGCGATGCATGACGTGGAAATATGGTTCCGAAGATGGTTTATGGATGGGAAGATCTGGTTGGAAGGATCGGATCGTATCGGTTGATGACTTTGGCTGCGGTGGAGTCGGTTATGGCTCGGTATGGAAAGTATCGAGTTGGTTATGATAGGATTTCGTGTGGAACACGAATTTGAGTTGTTTTAGGAATGTGGGATATGTTCCTAAGGTGTTTGGAAGTCTTAATATTACTTCTATCTGCGTATAGAAGAGTCCTAAGCAGTTATGGAAAGTTACGATTCGTGAACTGAGTAGGATTAGAGTCCTAGTTGAGATTGGGTTGGCCTAAGGGCTGGTTATATAAGCAAGATATGCCAGAGATCGTGGTGCACGAGTTGGGGTTGTTCCTCTTATATTCTATTGAATAAAATTCATAGTTTGAAGGAACTTTTGTGTCTTGTTCGTCCGACTTGTTCCAAACAAGTTTTACTCATTGAGTTTCTGGACAGCACTACCTTTCCTCGGTGGTTTTATCATAACTCGAGTTTTAGGCCCCCTTTGACACAGCTCCACAAAGCTGATTCTCTGGATTCACTTCTGGTTCTTTGTTGAAGTCATTATGTGACTGAAAATGATTCTCTCTGATTCTCTAGAAAAAACTATTAGAATCAGGACAGAGAATCACTTCACAGAATCAGGAGAAGCTACTTTTTTTAGCTTCCAGCCTCTTAGTTCATTTCAGAGAATCACTTCACAGAATTAGCCAAGAATCACTTCTTCTGAAAAACAGTGTTTGGCACAACTTCTCTGATTCTGCATGAGAATCAGCTCCGTGGAGCTCTGCCAAAGGGGGCCTTACAGATCCAATTGACGTGATTCTTTTTGGGTTGTCTTCACAACTTGATTATCTATCATCTGTCAAAATCAACTGGTCATTGGATTTGTGGTTTCTGATCTACACGAGTTTCTTTGCAGCATTCCAGAACTGTTTTTCTCGCGTAGGACAAATTAACCTTTGTTCGATCTTTTGATCATAACTTGAGTTTCTCTTGACGGATTTGAGTGATTCTTGTTGTGTCGTCTTCAGGACTTGATTATCTCTAATATCTAAAACTTTTGTCACGGTGAAACACTTTTAGATTAGTCTCCTACACGATTTCATTAACAGATCGTTTTCTGCCGAAGGGGTTGGGATTTAATTGTTTCCGCTGCGTAAGATTTTTTAGTATACCATTCACCCCCCCTCTGGTAGCTTTTCACATGCTCTTCGATCCTACAATTAGTATTAGAGCCACGGTGCTCTAATCATTGTGATTTGCGTATGTTTTTGACTAATCATCATGGAGAAATACTCCGCCAAACCTTGTGTGTTTGCTGGTATTGATTTTCAGGTTTGGAAGGCATGCATGGAGGCTTTCATCCAGGCGCAAGGCTTCGCAATATGGGAGAAGGTATACAAGCCTTACGAAGTGCCACCAAACGATCAAGTTATGGCTACAAACCTACGGGACATCGACAACAACAACAAAGCCCAAAACTTGATCATCCAAGGACTCACTCAGAGCGACTTCGACCGTGTTGCACATCTCCGATCGGCATACGATGTATGGAGAGCACTTTGTGACTATCACAAAGGATCCAACACGATCAAGGAGGTAAGGCAAGACATGTTCAAGAAAGAATATATGCGCTTCGAGATGCAACCCGGTGAGTCCATTGATGATCTCTTTGCTCGCTTTAACAAAATTCTTAGTAACTTGCATAGTGTCAACGTTAATTTTTCTGATGCTGAAAATGCTAGGCAACTTCTTAGTGCATTAGACATGTCGATATGGGAGATGAAAGTAACATCTATTCATGAATCAACTATCATTAGTTCTCTTACATTAGATGTGCTTTATTCTAAACTCAAAACTCATGAAATTGACATCTTATCACGTAAGAACCCAAATAAGTCTATTGCATTTGTCTCACAATGTGATATGCCTAGCTCCGGCCAATCATCATCTTGCAATACTCTTGCTTTGTTGTCCTCACTAATTCTAGAGCAGATCGAGGAATTTCTAGAGGAGGAGCTAGCACTAATCTCTACTAGGTTCTCAAAAGCATTGCAAAATGTGAGAACTAGAAGGAGAGGAAGCTCCGGACCTCAACGTTGTTTTGAATGTGGTAAGACAGGACACTTTCATACAGAATGCCCTAACCTTTCAGGTCCTACTACCCGTGAACAAAAATAGAACAAGGTCAAGACCACCTCTGGAACCCCAACAAGAAAAAGAAGGCTACCATAGGACGCAAGATGATTAACAGCTTCATCACTGCACTTCAAGAGCTCGGTTCAAGTGATGTAGACTTTGAAAGTGATGAAGATGATGACGATCTGGCCAACTTATGCTTCATGGCGGGCAAAACAAGATCAAGATCAAGTCAGGAGGATGCAGAACACAACAGTGATGACGATGAGGTATGTTCTACCTGTAATAAAATGTGTGATGCAATTTCTCGTGCAACTGTTATTGTTAAGAAAAAGGACAAAAAGCTTAGGGATAATGCTGCTAAAATTGAATCACTAGAATCTGAAATCAATCATTTGAAAACCTTGATTCCTAGTGATGATTCTTGTCCCTCATGTGATTTAATCTATGAACAATTGTCCACACTAAGAACTGCACATTCCTCTACTCTAGATAGACTTGAACTTGAAATTGAAAAGAACAAAAAGCTTGCTGCACTTGGCATTGGAAACTTAAAAGATGCTTCTTGTTCTACAAATTATTTGCATTGTTCTAGTTGTGATGATCTTGAAAAGAAACTAAAAGATCTTATGAATGAAATTTCAATGTTGAATAATGCTTTACGTTCTCATGAAGTTAAATATTGTTCCAATTGCAAATTAAAAGGAAAAACTTCATGTGAAAATTACCTTGATCTGTCCAATAAACTTGATAACATGAATAGGACGCTAGAGCAGTTTTGTGTTGGGAACAATAATCTAAACTTGCTACTGATTTCATCCAAATCTTGTAATTATAAAAGTGGTTTAGGTTTTGATTCTCATGTTTATTCTAAAACACATCAACCTCAAATAGTAAAATCATTTGGAAGAGGTTTAATCAAAACTGTCCCTAAACAAAAGGATGCGATCTTTGAATCTGTAGGAGTGCTTTCTAATTATGTTTCTAATGTTGGGTGCTCATCTAGACGTGATTACAAAATGAAATTTCATTGTACTTATTGTGATAAAGATGGTCATGTCGTATATTTTTGTTATAGACTAGCTAAACAAATTAAAAAGGATAAAATGTCTGCTAGATCTCATAACTTTCATGCTGAACCTAACATTAGAAACATGCAACCTGCTTTAATGAGACAGAAATTTGAAAAGGTAGCTTCTGGACCCTCTGGTAAGAGACTTGTAAAGACAGCTCCGGTAGTTCCGATAGCTCCGAAAGCTCCCGGACCTTCTGTTGTTCCGTCTGTAGTGTCAGTTTTTGCTTTCAGACCTTCGGTTTTTGCATTCGGAGCTTCAGCTGTTTCTTTCGAAACAAATGTCCACACCTCCAGAGCTACTGGTTTTTGCTCTAAACAAGTAACAACTTCTAAATCAATTGTTAAGAACAGAAAACCTCAAACTTTGACTCGTAAACCTGCTGTTTTATCTCAGTTTCGCGTGTTTTTCCTGCTGCACATCGTGTGACTCAGTATAGGATTCCTAAATGCCTTTTGACTAACCCCAGTGTTGAGTCATCGACGTATTGTGCTTCTATGTAGGTTACATGTTTGAGGAAGGAGAACATTTGGATTGTGGATTCAGGTTGCTCACGCCACATGACCAGTAACAAAGATTGGTTCTCCTCCCTCTCTTTTGTGTCACATGTAGAGAATGTTACGTTTGCCGATAATTCTTCAACTCCTATAATTGCTAAGGTTTCGGTTAGAGTAAATGATCACTACAATTTGAAGGATGTGGCACTTGTCAAAAATTTGAAATACAACTTGCTTTCTGTTTCATAATTACTAGATGAAAATTTGGAAATTATATTCAATAAAACTACTGCAAAGTTGTAGGTTCAAATAGTGAGCTTATTTTTAACATGACTCGGTTTGGAAGAGTTTTTAAAGCTGATTTTGATATGTATTCCTCTAAGCATAGGTGTCTAGTTGCTAATGATTCCAAAGATTTATATTGTTGGCATCGTAGACTTGGTCACGTAGGCTTTGATCATCTCACGCGTGTTAGTGCTCTTGATCGCATACGTGGGCTGCCTAAGCTTAAAGGGGACAAAGAAATTGTGTGTTCTTGTAGACATGCTAAGATGGTTGCAGGTTCACCTACTCCCCTCACAATGATCATGACAACTGAACCGAGTCAACTTTTGCACCTTGACACCGTAGGACCTTCACGTGTTCAATCCTTCAGAGGTAAATGGTACGTTCTTGTGATTGTTGATGATTATTCTAGATACTCTTGGGTTTACTTTATGGCATCTAAGAATGAAGCTTTTAGTCACTTTAGAACTTTATTTCTTAGATTATCAATTGATCACCCAGGATCTTTAAAAGCAATTAGAAGTGATAACGGAACTGAATTTAAAAATCAATCTTTTGATCACTTTTGTGCTGAAAATGGAATAGATCATCAATTTTCTTCACCATATGTACCTCAACAAAACAGTGTTGTAGAAAGAAAGAACAGAACCTTAGTTGAGATGGCTAGGACTATACTTGATGAATATCAAACTCCTAGGAAATTTTGGGCTGATGCGATTGCAACCGCTTGTTATGTCTCAAATCGTGTTTTCTTGCGCGCTAAGCTAGGTAAAACACCATATGAGCTCCGGTTTGAACATAGGTCTAGTGTTACGCACTTTTGGGTCTTTGGTTGCAAATGCTTTGTTAAGAAACATGGTAATCTTGATAAATTTGAACCTAGATCCATTGACGGCATGTTTCTTGGTTATCCATCTCATACTAGAGGCTACCGTGTGAATTTACTTGAGACTAACAAAATTGTGGAGACTTGTGAAGTGTATTTTGATGAAGCTAGCCCAGGTACTAGCTCAAACATTGCAGGTCCAGATCCATATCCGCAGGGGGAGAGCATTTTCATTGAAGATGAGGAAGAGGTGGAGCCGCTGCCCGAAAATTCAGCAGCTAATGACATTGTTCGAGCTCCTGATTTTGATTCACAGCCAGCACCGACGACCACCATAGCTCATCGATTTGTGATGAACATGAAGAAGAAGAAGAAGAAGAAGCTTGTGAAGTGTCCACTCCCCTCTGGGTTCTCAAAATTCATCCTCCACAACAGATTATGGAAGCTTGCACGAACTAGTTACACGATCCAGGTTTTGCGATCCAAACTCTCATGCTCATTCTGTTTTTGTTGCTTCTTTTGAACCCAAAGATATATCACACGCACTCACTAATGAATCTTGGATTATTGCCATGCAAGAAGAGTTAGAAAATTTTGAAAGAAATAATGTTTGGAAACTTGTACCTCCTCCTCAAGGTCACACTTTAATTGGAACTAAATGGGTGTTTAAAAATAAATAAAGTGAGGATGGGGTTGTGGTTAGGAATAAGGCTAGGTTGGTTGCTCAAGGTTTCACTCAAGTTGAAGGTCTAGATTTTGATGAAACTTTTGCTCCTGTTGCTAGATTAGAAGCCATAAGAATTTTGTTAGCTTTTGCTGCATCTAAAGGTTTTAAGCTATATCAAATGGATGTTAAACGTGCTTTTCTTAATGGCTACTATCGGTGGTTTTGATCCGGCAGATCTCTCGAGACTACTAAAAGTGTTTGCGGAGTTTGAAGTTCGGTATGGGCGCGCGGAGATTCAAGAAGGTGAAATGTAAAATGACACAGGAGACACAAAGATTTACGTGGTTCGGGCCGCCTGAGCGTAATACCCTACTCCACAGGGTGTGTTGGTGTTGTATTGGATGTATGAACTCAACTCAGATGATGTGAGTTGATAGCGCGTGTGAGCCGATCAGACCAGATGATCTCTATGTGTCGTCGGCCTGTCCTTTTATAGTACAAGGACAGGCCGTTACAAGTTGGCCTGGCCCGACATGTGGCCCCGACAGCTACTAATATTGATACACATTTGATGCGCTTAATTACCCTTAATGACCGAGTTACGGGCTTTGACAGCGCCGTTACTGGTAATAAGGGTCGTCCGATCGTGTGTCATTAACATAGTATTAATGACACTTAATCGGGTCTTGAAGTCCTTGATTCCCCTTTGAAGATCCGGAGCCATTGTGGAGTCTACCGGAGGTTTGAGGCTGAAGATCCGACGGTTGGACACGTGGCAGCTCTGGAGCATACTGTGGGGAACAGATAGGTCTGGTGCCACCAGACACGTGTCAGTTCTGGAGCTTCCCTCGGTCTGGGGTTAGGTCCGGGGGTGCCGTTATAGTACATAGCCTGGAGCTTCCCCCTTGTGGGCGGTAGCTCCGGTTTGATGGTACACGTGGCGACCCTGGGACTAACCATGTTGGGGAAGCAGGTCTGGTTATGTCTGACATGTGGGCCTTTGAAGGTCTTCAAATCAAGTAGATGACATTTCCTTGAGATCGTTGTAATCTCAAGGGGTATACGGTACTCAGGGTACCGATAGTGGCCCCCTGTGCCCACCTCTGGGGAAGACCTCTTGGGGGAAGTCATTCCGCCGGAGGTGGGTCCATCCTTCAACTTTTGAGCCGAGTCTTCAAATGTCTTCAGATGTGCCGTTGGCGATAGTTTTGGAGTTAAATCCTCGCCGTGTGGCATATCCCGGGTGCGGCAAATGAGATCTTTGGTGTGCTGTAAGGATCGAAACGCCCAAGAGGGGGGTGAATTGGGCTTTCTTTCAAATTTTAAGACAATTAAAAATTAACGACTAAAGCCCAATTCCCTATGCGGTTTATCTATGCAATCAACATAAATATAAGATGCGGAATAAAGTTTGCATAATGTAAAAGGAGGGAGAGGAATGCAAACGCTCAAAAGACACGGAGACACGGAGTTTATCCCGTGGTTCGGCAATATCACAAGGATCTTCCTACATCCACGTTGTGGCACCCACCGAAGGGTTTTGCCACTCCCAAGTCACCGAGACAAGGGGGTCTTCACTAATCTTCTCCGTTCGCCATCTCCGGCAAGGTGGAGCTCAAGCCTTGTACAATCCTTGATCTTCCGGGCTTCCACACACACCTTGGCAAGCTCCGGAAGGATCTCTTCAACCTCTCACTATCCTAGAGACTCCAATCACAGAGAATGGACGCACACAAGCTTTTCTCTAGCTAGATCTAGCCTATACAAATGATCTAATGGGTGAGGAAGTGTAAGCTCTTGGTCTTGAGTGCTCTTGGATGTGTTGTTAGCTTCTGAGTATCAAGACTTGCCGTAATGACTGGCTTAGGGGGTATTTAAAGCCAACCTCCCCGAAATAGCCATTGGAAAAGTAGGCTGACAGAACTTTATTGTACACATCGGATGATCTGATGTCTCCCCCTTGGTTATCATCGGTCTAATTAAGATGGCTGATGTCATGGTGTCAGATATGACCGTTGTTAGACCGATGTAGCTTCATCTTCATCATCGGATGATCTGGTGGCTCTTCCTTCAGAATTATCTTGAACTTGAGGCTTACTGGAGTAATCAACCGATGTTCACACCTCTGTACATCGGATGATCCGGTGCTTCACTTGGTCCAATGATGTTGCAAACTGTACTGATGGACCGATGTGACTGAGCCATACATCGGATGATCCGGTGAGTGCTTTGCTCTGAGGTCTTCTTCTTCTGTTGACACAACTCGACCGATGTAGTCAACTCAGAAATCATCGGATGATCCGGTGTGTTCAACTTGTTGACTTCGAGTTGTTTTGAGTTGTTCTTTTGGAATTTGAACTTGTGACCTCTTTGACACTTGTTTGAAATGTTGTTCTGATAGTCTTCAAGCATTGAGTGATGTCAAGTTAGAGCTTTCACTTCTTGTCTTCATATGATTCGATTTGATCTCATTAGTTGATTTTATATGGGTCTCTAATGTCATTTTGATTTCATTTGATTGAGTGATTATGGGGACCTTGCATTCACAAATTCATTAGTAAAATTGAATGGTTGTCATTAATCACCGAAACCGTACCTCATGGGGCCTAGATGCTTTCAATCTCCCCCTTTTTGGTGATTGATGACAACACAATAATTTAAAGCGCAATAATAATGAATTTGATGGTACAATACTCAAAAATGGATATGCAATGAATTCAAGATAGGACACAGTGACCTTGTAGAAATCAAATGAAGTGGCGCGAAAAACTTAATCGATTAATACCATAAGCAAATGACACAAGTAGAAAGGTGCTTAATTAATATTACAAAAAGTACTCGAGCACAAAAAATTACATAAGAAATAGATAGAGATAAAAACTCCCCCTGAGACTAGGATACTACTCCCCCTGACTCCTCTACCTCTTCTCCCCCTTTGGCATCAAGACACCAAAAAGGGATCCGAGAGCCTACTGACCCTGAGAACTAGGCGCGATGACGAATTGGTCACCGTCGCTGTCGTCGGAGCTAGAGTCGCCGGTCGCAGGAGCTGGAGCTGAGGGAGCTGGGGGAACCGCTGTCGATGCTGGAGAGGAGGTAGCAGGTACAGGAGGCGCCGGTGGAGCTGGAGCTGGAGGAAGCTGAGCACTGATCACAGATGCTGGCGTCTGCTGGAACAGAGACGTCGCCGGCAGAGGAGAGTGGATCGGTGCGCTGGGTGCCAGAAGAGGTGACATGCTGATAGAAAGAATCGGAGTAGCATGCACCTGAGTCGCACCTGGAGCCAGTCCCAGTCCAGGCTGCTGTGGAGGAAGGGCGATCCCAATCTGAGTGTATAGGTTGGTGATCAACCCTAGGATCCCCATCATAGCCTGCTGAGTCTGCTGCTGCTAGTCGAGGGTACGGCGGTGCATCTGATCAACAAGGTTCATGAACCGGTCCGTATCCTCTCGCCTCTGTTGGGCGATCTCCAGCTGAAGCTCTTGCTGCTGCCTCTGAAGCTGTGCCAGGTGAGCAGCCTGCTCTGCCCTGGCCTGCTCAGCCGCGAGCCTGTCCTGGCGCTGCTGCTCTATCATCTGCTGAAGAAGTGTCGACAGCTCTGATGGCTGTGACACCTGCGCCTCGGACACAGGAGGTGGTGTCGGTGGTGGAGCAGCTGAACCTCCTGCCTCTGCATCGTGTTGCCTCGGTGAAGGAGGAGGAGGAGGGAAGTACTCCTCGACACTATTGTCTGTGTCGCTCTCGGACCAGACGTGCTGCAGGTCTCCTCCCTGAGCCTCTGCCTCAGCTAGACGCTCATCCTCTTTCTCCAAGTCTGACCAGTCTTCCTCGGACAGCATCGCCCTGACCTGACGCTCAACAGGGCGGCCAAGGCGGCGGTCCCCTGGAGCTGGAGCTTGGTAGTGTCTGAACCGTGACACACTCTCGTCAGAGAGACGGTCGTGCGCGGCGGACCCCTCGGGAACCATCATGGTAAGCAGGTAGCTGATCCAGTGCCCATAGACAAGCTGCCTCATCATGCCCACACCGTCTGTGATCACATCCTCCATCTCGCAAATGATGACATTCACTATGTCAAAGTCCATCCCGTTCATGATGTAGAACAGGATCGTCTGCTGGAGGCTAGTGAATCCCTCAAGATAGCCGGACCTCGGCAGAAGCGTGCGGCGCAAGGCGAGGTGCACTATGCGCACTGCTGGGGTCAACAAAGCCAGCACCCTCGGCTGGTCTGGAGAGAACGTAGGTCCAAACAATGATCGGATCTCCTCCAAAGCAGGAGCCACTCCTCCAGTGAGCGGCCTCCTTGGCGGATCTGCCTGTCCATAGACCTTCTCATGTATGCAGGTGTCGTGAAGGTCTACTCCAAGCAACTGTCCCAGCGTCTGCCTCGTCAGGTGGTAGTGCTGACCCATGAACATGAAGTCAATGGATCTTCTGCCCTCCGAGACATAGAGGGTGGCGTAGAAGACGCGAACCCAATCTTCCAAATAGGCACTCCGCTCATATGCCATCAACTCCACCAAGCCTCGGTATCTCTCAAAGTAAGGACGGATCTCTGTCTCAGCTGCCAAAGCTAGCTGTCCCCAAACCAGATAATTGTGTTGGAACAGCTTGTGGCCTCGGCGTCTGTAAGTCTCGTAGAGAGATGCCTGCGTGACAGTCCAGAAGCGACTATCCACCAAAGCTTCCCGGGGCTGTGGGTACCACTCCTCCAGTAGCACATTCCATCTGAGCTTCCGAAGCTGCTTTGCCTTCAGCTTCCTGTAGTCCGTGAGACGGACTCCCTCACTGACACGGATTGCCGTGTCCATCTGGTAGATGGCCCTCTCGGCCTCCCTGTCCTCACGACGGTCGGCTGCCGTCGGTCTCGGACGTGGAACTGCAGGGGAGTGTCCCCCACGGGTCCGGGCTGAACGCCGGTGGACGAGAGGCGCTTCAGGCTCTTCTTCGGCGTCTGAATCATCGATCACGGGAGGTTGTCTAGAACGAGCCTCACGGATCCTCAGGGACCCTCCTCGGCCACGCTCACGCTCCTCGGCGGTGCGAGCGGCCATCAATGCCTTCTTCTCCTCTTTGGACAGCTTTTGCTTCTTCGCGGCGGGCTCCGCGATGGCCTTGACCTTGTTCTTCTTGTCACGGGCCATTGCGACGAGGCAAAAGCGCGTGAACGAAGTCGATGATGCACGGAACGGCAACACGAAGGTTGACACGGCCGGGAAACCCTAACGACGACGAGGGGACGACGACCATAGAGGGTGGCACACGTTGATGGTGGAGAGGGCAGTGTGTGCGTGGGGCGGCTGTGGCGGTGGAGAGGGCGGCGGCGCTTGGGTGGCGGTGGTTCTGCAGATGGCAGCGGCGGCGCGGCTGATGGGAGCGGGAGGCAGCGACGGGAGATTGAGGCGGCGGCGCTGTGGTGAGGGCGACGGCCGGAGACGGCGGCGGCGATGCCTAGGGCGGCGGCGGCCGGAGGTTGCGGCGGTGGCGACGGAGGGTGAGGCGGCGGCGCGCGGGCGAGAGAAAAGTCGGGGAGAGAGAAGGGCCGGTGGCGCACGAGTTTAAATAGTGGGTCCCAAACCCTAGCCGGATTTTTAACACCGGATGGACCGATGTTAGGTGAAATGAACATCGGTCGAATGCCACAGTAAGGATATTCAAAAAATGCTGTGGACATCGGATGAACCGACGTTTAGGGTTTGGATCATCGGTCGAATGGCACAGTAAGGGTGTTCAAAAGAGTGGTGTTGACACCGGATGGTTCGACGTGGGAGGAAGTAACATTGGTGGAATTGACCACAGCTCCAGAATAGAGAACACCAGATGGACCGATGTTTTTCAGAATGAACTCGGCGGATCATTTTAGGTTCTGACTGAACTGGCCCTTGAAGATTGAACACCTATTGGTCCGATGAGGGTTTGACCAAGGCATCGGATAGTCCGATGACAACAGAACAATAACATCCCATATATGTCCTTTGACCAAACAAACAAGCAAAGAGAAACACTTGTCTTAGGACCTTTTGGGCAACCCCTTACCCCTCAAAGAAACTAATATGCCAATAACTTGGCTAAACATTAAAACAAATGGAACACCGAGAAACATAGGAGGAAAATATCCAAATAAAATGTAAGGCCCATGCTTTGTGAGGTAGAGTATGAAGACTTCTATCTCTTTGAAGCATGTTCCTCTAGGCATTAACGCGCCTAACATTTTGTTCTTTCCACCTTATATGAGTTGAGATATTGCATTTCAAACAAGTCTCTTTCTCATGAGGTGGGTTCCCCTTTGTGACAATCTACCGTATGCAATGCCAATCATTTTATAATGCAGGAAATCGTAAATCTATATGGCAAGCGTCATGCAAGACATAAAGTAAATCTATCTTGCCAAGTTTGAACCTTCCAAAGGCTTCCTCAGGGAAAACTATTTCTAGCTCGCCCCTATCCTTTGGGAGTTAGACAAGACCTATATGATTTGCATTCTTACATGACGTTTGTTGCATCTAGCACATTTAATTCACTTCTTAGCCTAGAAAAAGTTTTCTCATCAAGTGGTTTAGTGAAGATACCTGCCAATTGTTCTTCGGACCGAACACCTCTCAAAGAGATGTCTCCCTTAGCTTCATGGTCCCTTAGGAAGTGATGGCGAATATCAATGTGCTTAGTGCGGGAGTGTTGAACGGGGTTTTTAGCTATCTTAACCGCACTTTCATTGTCACAAAGGAGAGGCACACAACCAAGTTTAATTCCAAAGTCCAAAAGGGTTTGTTTCATGTAAAGAATTTGGGCACAACATGCACCGGCCGCAATGTATTCCGCTTCCGCCGTGGACAAAGCAACGGAATTTTGCTTCTTGCTAGACCAAGAGACTAGGGAATGCCCAAGCAAGTGGCACCCACCGGAGGTACTCTTGCGATCCACACGGCATCCGGCAAAGTCTGAATCCGAGTATCCCAAGAGGTGGAAGGTTGTACCTTTAGGGTACCACAAGCCCATACTAGGGGTATGCTTAAGATACCTAAGTATCCTAAAGACCGCCTTCTTATGCGATTCTTTAGGTGCCGCTTGAAAGCGAGCACATAAGCATACACTAAACATTATATCGGGCCTAGATGCGGTAAGATAAAGCAATGAACCAATCATAGAACGGTAGTGAGATTGGTCAATAGGTTTACCATCCTTATCCGCGTCGAGATGGCAATTTGTTGCCATTGGAGTGCTTCTTGAGCTACAATCTCCCATCTCAAATTTCTTCAAGAGGTCCTTGGTGTACTTCTCTTGATAGACGAAGGTTCCCTCTTGAAGTTGCTTGATTTGGAATCCAAGGAAGAAGTTGAGCTCACCAATCATTGGCATCTCGAATTCCCTAGACATCATTTTGCCAAACTCATGGCTAAAAGCTTCGTTAGTTGAACCAAAAATAATATCATCAACATAAATTTGACAAATGAACAAATCTCCGTTGATTCCTTGGTGAAGAGTGTGGTGTCCACCCTCCCGATCTTAAATCCTTGCATGATGAGAAAGTCCCGTAGTCGTTCATACCACGCCCTAGGTGCTTGCTTGAGCCCGTAGAGCGCCTTGTGCAACCTATACACATGGTTAGGATTCCTCGGATCTTCAAACCCGGGAGGTTGTTCAACATAAACAAGCTCGTTAATGTAGCCATTAAGAAAGGCACTTTTCACATCCATTTGATAAAGTCTAATACTATGATGTGAAGCAAAGGCAAGAAGTATACGGATGGCTTCTAGCCGGGCGACCGGGGCAAACGTATCCCCAAAATCTAGTCCTTCAACTTGCGAGAATCCTTTGGCCACAAGTCTTGCCTTGTTGCGTACCACAACGCCATTCTCATCTTGTTTGTTGTGGTACACCCACTTTGTTCCGATGACGTTCTTGTCCTTGGGTCGCTCCTCCAACACCCAAACTTCATTGCGGATGAAGTTGTTGAGTTCTTCTTGCATGGCCATCACCCAATTTGGGTCTTAGAGCGCTTCCTCAACGTGAGTGGGCTCTACACACGAAACAAAAGAGTAGTGCTCACAAAACGAAGCAACATGGCGAGAACGTGTACTTACACCCCTTGACGGACTTCCAATGATTTGGTCCATTGGATGCGCCTTGGAGATGCGTCCATGCCTCATAAGCGGTTGTGAAGCACTTGGCGAAGGTGATGCGTGTTGTTACTCTTGTGGTTGGACTTGATCATGGACTTCTTCTTCTTCTTGATGTTGTTGTGCTTGTGAGTCTTGAGTTGGCAATGGATCATTGTTCCCTTCTTCGTCAACTTGAGGCGCCATAGAGGTGTTGTTGTTGGAACTTGAAGCTCCCCCTTGATCATGGCCCTCTTCAACTTCCGGCTTGATGTCTCCAATGGTCATGTTCTTCATGGCTTCTCGTAGAGGCTCATCATCTATTTCATCATGACCAAAACTCTCCTCTTGGGAGCCATTAGTCTCATCAAACTCAACATCACAACTTTCTTTGACTAAACCGGAGGTTTGGTTGAATACTCCATATGCTTTTGAGTTTGATGCATAACCAAGAAAAATACCAACATCACATCTTCTTTCAAACTTACCGAGCCTTTTCTTGCGGTAGATGTAGCATTTTCACCCAAAGACTCGAAAGTAGGAGACGTTGGGCTTTCTCCCAATGAGAAGCTCGTACGGGGTCTTTTGAAGTAGTCGGTGAAGATAGACCCTATTTGCGGCATGGCATGCCGTGTTGATTCCTTCGGCCCAAAACTTCTCCGACGTGCCGTTGTCATCAAGCATTGCTCTTGCAAGAGTGATGAGTGTTTTGTTTTTCCTTTCAACAACACCGTTTTGTTGGGGGGTGTATGTGGCCGAAAATTCATTCTTCACGCCTTCATGGTCACACCATTCCCCAATGTTGTAATTCTTGAATTCGGTGCCGTTGTCGCTCCGGACCTTGATAATGGGAAGTTGGAATTCCCTTTGAGCGCGGTTGGCAAAGGTCTTGAACACTTCCGGAGTTTCACTCTTGTCACCTAGAAATAGAGTCCAAGCATAGCAAGAATAGTCATCAACAATAACGAGACAATAGAGGTTACCGCCAAGGCTTTGATATGTGGATGGTCCGAAGAGGTCCATGTGGAGTAGTTCAAGTGGATTGGAGGTTGACACCATTGTCTTCATTGGGTGGTGTGAAGCAACTTTCTTCCCGGCTTGACAAGCGCTACAAATCTTGTTCTTCTCAAATGTGACATCCTTCACACTGGTTACCATCCCAAGCTTGAATGACTTCTTAAGTTTGCTCATTCCAATGTGCGCTATGTGTTGGTTCCATAGCCATCCCAAGCTTGTCTTAGTGAAAAGACAAGTGGTCAAGCTAGCATTCTTGTTGGCGAAGTCCACTAGGAAGAGATGTCCATGCCGGAATCCTTTGAAGACTATGTCTTGGCTAGTTTCACTACTCACAACAACATCATTCTTACTAAATGTGCACGTTAGTCCAAGATCACATAGTTGTGCAATAGAAAGTAAATTGAAGCTAAGTGACTTAACGTACAAGACATTCGAAATGGACAAGTCATTTGAAATAGCAATTTTACCTAACCCAATTACCTTTCCCTTAGAGTTATCACCAAAGGTGACTTGTTCATGATTGCCGGGGTTTTCTATGGTGGTGAACATACCATCATTGCCGGTCATATGTTGAGTGCACCCGCTATCGAGTACCCAATGCTTTCCTCCGGCTTTGTAGTTCACCTACACACATGAATTCAATTTTTGGCTTTAGGAACCCAAGCCAACTTAGGTCCTTGTATGTGTGATACAAGTGTTTTTGGGACCCAAAGTTGCTTGGGGAGCTTCCCCTTCATGCCCTTCATGTCTTTGCCAATGAACCTAGCCTTCACCTTGCCTTGTACTTTACTCAAGAGATAATAATGATCATTGAAAGTAGATTTATAGTTAGTAGGCAATTTAGGAGAAGGTCGGTTAGGAAGAGGACACTCCCTTGTGTGGTGACCGGTGACCTCACAATGTTGGCAATAAGAACCAACTTCCTTGATGAAGCTTGTTCTTAGCTCCGGTGAGGGCACCTTTCCTTTGTTAGGCACCGGGAAGGATCCAAGTCCTCTCTTCTTGAAGGCCTTAGCTTGTTGGAAGAGAATTTCCTTGTGCTTGACTTCTCCTTTTGAAAGTCTAGCCACACTAGTGCGGAGACTCTCAATTTCTTCCAACAAGTCCTTCTCCCTAGCATTAGCTTTCATAGGCAAAGACTTGTGCAAAGCATTAGTGGCATGAGAAGTAATGGATATCTTATCATTAAGAGTTTGCTTCTTCATATTTTTCAATTCTTGATCAAGCATGTCATGAGCAAGGTTAAGTGTTTGATGTTCTTGTATTAACTTGTTGTGCTCTTCCAAGAGTGTTTGGTGTGCTAAGTCAAGTTCATGATTATCTATCTTAATTTTAGCATTTTCTTCCTCAATTTGCTTGACATGGGATTTGAGCGTGTCATGCTCTTTAAGTATGCTTTCATACTTGTCAAGCAAATCAAGGTTAGTACTCTCAAGTTTAGCACGAGTTTCTTCAAGCACTTTAACCTTACTCTTTTCTCTCTTAATGATAGCATGATATTCATCTATCAAAGAAGTTAAATCATCGGGGGAAAGCTCATCATCGCTAGAGTCATCGCATACCTTGGTGTTACCTTTCGCCATGAGGCACATGGGCGGTGGTTGAAGAGGTGCATCATCATTGTTGGCGATGGCGAGGCCGGCCAAGCTTTCTTCTTCCTCTTCACTCTCTTCATCACTTGTTTCTTCATCGGTGACCCATTCATTTGCCTCACACATGAACACCTTTTGTGGGCCATTTCTCTTCTTTGGGAAGAGTCTTGCCTTCTTGCCCTTGTCTTGTTTCTTCTTCCCAAAGGCTCTTGGTTTGGGTTTGACCTCTTCTTCATCATCATCACTTTCTTCAAGCTTGCGTTGCTTGCCTTTGTAGTTCTCTCTCCTTTTGTCCGGTTTTGGACAATCATAGGAGACGTGGCCTTGATCACCACAATTGTAGCAAGTCTTGCGATCGTCTCTCCTTGGCAGGAACGCTTTCTTCATGGGATCAAAGGTGTATCCCTTCTTGGCGATCTTGAAGTTCAAGCGTGAGAACTTTCTCATCATCAAGGCAAGCTCATCATCATCATCTTCACTTGATGCTTGCTCTTCTTCACTTGAGCTAGGCTCAACCACCTTCTTCTTCTTGAAGCTCGTTTTCTTGGTGGAGGCCTTTAGAGCAATAGTTTTTGATGATGATTGCTCCATCATCCCAAGTACACTCATCTCATGAGCGTGTATTTCTCCAATGAGCTCCAAAACTTCAATGTGGTCAAGTGACTCTTTTTGGAGCATGGAGTTGATGATGTTGTACTTTGGCTTGGGAAGAAGCATGAGGATCTTACGGTTGATGAGTCCCTTGCCAAGAGACGCAATGTCAAGAGCATTAATCTCCTCAATAAGAACATTTAAGCGTGAAAACATTTCATTAACATTTTCATGAGGAAGCATCTTAAATTCATTATATTTTGCTTTAAGCATGTGATATTTAAGTTCCTTTACATGAGATGAACCCTCATGAATTTCTATCAAGCAAGCCCAAATTTCACAAGCCTTTTCCTTACTAGCAATTCTAGAAAAGACATCTTGACTTATGCATTCATAGATTGCATTCCTAGCCTTAGCATCCCATTTAATTTGATCACCAACATAATTATGTTATCCAAACCCCGCATGAGTCGCTTCCCATACTTCAGGAGCAATAGCCTCTAGGTAAGCGTGCATGCGTGCTTTCCAATAGGCAAAGTTCTTGCCCTCGAAGATAGGAACCGAACCCCCAACCTTGGCCATTTTCGCTCTCTAGCGGTGAAGCTAGAATGATCCTATGAGCAACCTTGCTCTGATACCAATTGTAAGGATCGAAACGCCCAAGAGGGGGGGTCAATTGGGCTTTCTTTCAAATTTTAAGACAATTAAAAATTAATGACTAAAGCACAATTCCCTATGCGGTTTATCTATGCAATCAACATAAATATAAGATGCGGAATAAAGTTTGCATAATGAAACAGGAGGGAGAGGAATGCAAACGCTCAAAAGACACGGAGACACGGAGTTTATCCAGTGGTTCGGCAAGATCAAAAGGATCTTCCTACATCCACGTTGTGGCACCCACCGAAGGGTTTTGCCACTCCCAAGTCACCGAGACAAGGGGGTCTTCACTAATCTTCTCCGTTCGCCATCTCTGGCAAGGTGGAGCTCAAGCCTTGTACAATCCTTGATCTTCCGGGCTTCCACACACACCTTGGCAAGCTCTGGAAGGATCTCTTCAACCTCTCACTAGCCTAGAGACTCCAATCACAGAGAATGGACGCACACAAGCTTTTCTCTAGCTAGATCTAGCCTATACAAATGATCTAATGGGTGAGGAAGTGTAAGCTCTTGGTCTTGAGTGCTCTTGGATGTGTTGTTAGCTTCTGAGTATCAAGACTTGCCGTAATGACTGGCTTAGGGGGTATTTAAAGCCAACCTCCCCGAAATAGCCGTTGGAAAAGTAGGCTGACAGAACTTTATTGTACACATCGGATGATCCGATGTCTCCCCCTTGGTTATCATCGGTCTAATTAAGATGGCTGACGTCATGGTGTCAGATATGACCGTTGTTAGACCGATGTAGCTTCATCTTCATCATCGGATGATCCGGTGGCTCTTCCTTCAGAATTATCTTGAACTTGAGGCTTACTGGAGTAATCAACCGATGTTCACACCTCTGTACATCGGATGATCCGGTGCTTCACTTGGTCCAATGATGTTGCAAACTGTACTGATGGACCGATGTGATTGAGCCATACATCGGATGATCCGGTGAGTGCTTTGCTCTGTGGTCTTCTTCTTCTGTTGACACAACTCGACCGATGTAGTCAACTCAGAAATCATCGGATGATCTGGTGTGTTCAACTTGTTGACTTCGAGTTGTTTTGAGTTGTTCTTTTGGAATTTGAACTTGTGACCTCTTTGACACTTGTTTGAAATGTTGTTCTGATAGTCTTCAAGCATTGAGTGATGTCAAGTTAGAGCTTTCACTTCTTGTCTTCATATGATTCGATTTGATCTCATTAGTTGATTTTATATGGGTCTCCAATGTCATTTTGATTTCATTTGATTGAGTGATTATTGGGACCTTGCATTCACAAATTCATTAGTAAAATCGAATGGTTGTCATTAATCACCGAAACCGTACCTCATGGGGCCTAGATGCTTTCACGTGCGATGTCACGCAATTGAAGGTCACTGGTTCCCGATACAAAAATTGTATCGGTTCTGCGCGCCTTGTCAGGCCGCTGCCTTCAGGCTTCCCGCCTTTCATGATGACAACCGTTTGCCTGGGTAAGAACCTCGACTTGATCGTCGGGGTGGTCCCGGACCCTCTTGTCATCGGCATGGTGAAATTTTTTAATAGTATATTCGGCTTCCCTGTGGTTTCCATCCAAGCGTTGTGGGGGCTTACTTAGGAAGGAAAGCGCGCACCGTCTGGGGTTCTTTACGCCTCTCATCTGAACTTGCACTCGAACTCCCAAACTTGTGCATGCTTTTCCTCCCTTGCCACCCTGTGTTGCGATGGAGTTGGGTCTCCGCAAGAGCCGCTTGAAGACCGAAAGTGACCTGAAGAAGGTCTGGGCCCTCATGGGGTGGTCCCCGGACTTCTTCAATCACCTGGTCCGCGCCGGTGGGAAGCTCCCATTCGAGAAGGAGCACGCCAGCAAGATGGTGTACTTCTCTGTGTACGCCATGGTGGGGTTGATCCCACCTTTTTCCTCCTTTTTCTTGATGCTGCTAGACTTCTATGGTTTGCAGCTGTACCACCTTGGACCCTACTCCATTCTTCTAGTGTATGTCTTCGTCCACTTCTGTGAAATGTGGGAGGGCATCCCCCCCTGCATTGAGCTTTTCCGGACCTTCTTCACCATCCATACCACCGGAAGGAGTGATGAGTACCTTGACTTCTACTACTTTGTGAAGCGCAAGAAGTGCCCATTCAAGTACCTCCGGTCGTTTCCCTCTGTAAAGTGGGACGATTGGAAGAAAGACTGGATAGTCATCCGGGTGGAGGAGCACGAGAAGCTAGAGCTGCCCGAAGGCCTCCCCAACATCGACACTGCAGTCTAAAGTGAAACTCCGGTGCTGTAGGATGCCTTCAACCCTACTCTGACCAGGATCCGCCAATGTGTGGAGGGAGGATTAACTCCTCAGGTGGTATTTTGCAATTTCCTGGTCAACAGGTGGGCACCACTGAAGAGGAGAGAAAAACTCACTTGGACCCTCAACAGTGTGATGGACGACGACCGGGTCGAGACCGGGCTGAAGTCCAACATGGAGGGGGCAACCTTGGAGTTTCATCTCAAGAAGTTCCAGCACGGCATCGACGTCGCGGGTGATGACTTGACCCCGCCACCAGCTTTCCTCCCTCTGAACGTGGAAGTACAGTTGAGCAGGGAGCTCAGGCGGACGATGCCGGTGCTTGACGACCTCGGTGTCGTCGAGAGACGATCGACTTCCAGGGTGGTGATCCCTGGGGCTTCTGAAGGTGGCTCCGCCCCTACCCCGAAGCCAAGGACCGAAGTTGTCGGCAAGGGCAAGGAGCCGGCGGCTGAACCCTATATCCGGAAGAGGAAGATAAAGCATGCTGACGGAAGGTACGTCAGGCCTGCACCCTCTGCAGCAGCTCCTTCTCCCCGGAGGGGGAGGTCTTCTAAACTGCGGCGACTGTACCTGCAGCAGTGTCTTCTCGGGGTGCTAGCCCCGGGCATATGACTCCAGTACCAGGGCCAGCTGAGGTCTCTGGGTCCGGAGGTCCTTCCCGGTCGAGGGGGGCCTTGACTAAGCAAATGCCCGCGGCTGCAACAAGTTCCGGGGGGCCTTCCGGAGCTACCACGCCGACGGCAGCCATGGTCAGCCCAGAACGCCCGAGAAAGAGATTCCGTGCAAGATGGTGCGGAAGCCTTTCGAGGTAATTTTTAATCTTTACCTCAGACAGTTGTTTTGTTGTAGTAACTATTTTTTAAGTTTCTTCATCCATCATCTGCAGCGTCCCCAAGAAGAGGAGTGAGGCTCCACCCTCAGCCATAGCAGCTGAAGCTGTGAGGGCGGAGGCTTCTGCTCCTGTCCCGGTGCCGCCCCAAGTGGTGGCTGAAGCTGCGGTAGCTCCGGCGCCAGCTGTAGTGGTCATGGACCTCGACTCATCCCCAAGACTCCCGTGGTAGCGCCAGACCACGGGAGAGAAGATGCGCCAGCGGCACCTGCCCCGGAGGTTGAAGCCCCGGGTCTTGATGCTGAGATGTCGGAAGCTTCAGCCGCTGAGCCGGAGGAAGCAGTGATTCCGGCCCCAGAGCTGGAAATTGTCAAAGCCCCAGCGGTTGAGCCGGAGGTTATTGAAGCCCCGGTGAGCGAGTCGGATGTTGAGGAAGTCCTGGCGGTTGAGCCGGCTACCTCCGAAGCTCCAGCCTCAGAGCCGGTTGCCACTGAAGCTCCGGCTACAGAGCTGGTTGCAGTTGAAGACCTTCCAGCGCCTGAGCCGGTTGAGGTTGAAGCTCCAGCCTCAGGGCCGGTTGTTGTTGACCTTCCGGCGCCCGAGCCGGTTGTTGCGGAGGCATCAACACTCGAACCTATGATGGTTGAGGCGCCAACACCTGAGCCACCAGCGGAGGAGGAGCCCAGGCCGGAGCCGGAAGTAGCCCCTGCTCCGGAAGTGATGACGGCGGAGGTGCCTGCTGCTGAGCCAGGGTGCCCTGATGAAGTTGCTGGCCCCCTACCTGAGGGGGCAAATGAAGACCTGGCGGTAGGGCCTTCGGAACCACTCCCGGAGGTCGGAACTTCTTCTGCGGGACCCTCCTCGGTGGCGACTGAGGCTATCCCAGAGGACGACTCTAGTGCCGTGGAGGCTCAGAGGACAAATCTTGTGGAGTGGGACCCAATTTTTGTAAGCGAGAACCCACTGGAACCAGCGGAGGAGACCCCAGCAGGTCCGGACCCTATTCCCCTGTCGTTGTCCATTGACAACGCTTGCTCCAGTCTGCGTCAAGTCCAGCTGGCGTTCTACCACGACAGCAAGGCTCTTGAAGAGGAGCACCAAACCCTCAGGCGGTGGCGTAATCGGCTCTACTTCGAGACCAAGCTGGCGCAGTCGAGGCTGGCAGACGACAAGGAGTGGATCAAACAGGAGAAGGTCCGCCTGGAATACTGGGGCAAATTATTGGATGATAGGGAGAGCTTGACTCGTGCCCTTGACACTCAATCCCGGGCCATTTATGAGCAGGCCAAGGCAACTAATAGTGCGGCTGATGATCGCCAAGAAAGGCTTGAAGCCATTAACACTAGCCTCATCAAGCGCCGGGAGGCACTTGAGGAGAGGGAGAAGAAGCTCGAAGACGAAGAGCAAAAACTCCTAGAGCTGCGGGATGATGTCGTGAAAAGGGAGGAAGAGCTCGCCGAAAAGGTGGCTCTGGCTGACAAGGGCCTCGAGGAACGCACCAACAAATTGGAGGAGCGTTGCGTTGAGGAGGAGTAGAAGGCCTGGGTGCGAGGGCAGGAACTCTACAAGCAAGAGTGTGCCATCGCTGCCAGGGAGAAGAAAGTTGGGGGCCAGGAGAAGGACCTGGTCGACCGCCGAAACAAGATCCACCTCCAGGAGGAGGAGCTCGGAAAACTCGAGAAGCAGGTTGCTAAAAATATTCAGCAAAATGCCAAAGAGTTTGAGTGCCTTGCTCGTGAGAATTCTGAACTCGCAGCGACCAAAAGATCCTTGGAGGAACTGAAGGGCTTGAGGACTGCGGACTCCCTACAGGTTTGGGAGTTCCTGAGCAAAGCCAACGACGCGCTGACACCAATGGGCTTCAGTCCCATGCGTTCGGTTGATCCGGAGCCGGAGCCGGACCTGGCGTTGCAAGCGTTGAGCTCGGCGGGTGACAAACTCTCCAAGGTGGGTGACGCCATCGCGGACCAGTTGGAGGCTGAGGGGCAGTACCTGGCGAAGAATGTCGCAGAGTATGTGCTGACGTGCTACACCAGCCGAGATCCCCAATTTTCTCTGGACCCGGTGCTTGAAGGTCCCGTCGAGGAGAAGGTGAAGCCACCAGAGCCAACGTGTCAGAGGTTGCTCAGAAGGTCGCCCAGTTCTTCCATAGGGTCTAGGACCATCTCTGTAGCTCCCACTTGTATTCTCTCTTTTTCTTCCCCAATTTTGTAATCCCTTGTCTCCAGATGAATAAAATCCACAATTTGTTAATGAATTTCATTTTTTGTCTTCAACACTTCTGTCTTCACTTGGCCCCCTGGTAGATGTACACAATTTTATTGTGAACATGTACCAATAGGATATTGTGTTTTATTGAAGACGCGTTTGCTTCGAACTTGTAGAGTGTAGGTCTGAAGTCTTCGATAGTGAAGGCCCCCTGAGGTTGTCGGAGCTCAGAAGCTCCGACATTGACTATCGTCGGAGCTTAGTAGCTTCGGCAATAGTCCCTATCAACGCGTAGAGCATCGATAGTTAGCCCTCCGGGGTGTCGGAGCTTAGTAGCTCTGGCAGTGACCTTTGCCAACGCGTAGCTTGTGGCCAGCAGACTCCGCTTGTGGGGTCTTCTCACCATCTTTTATTCTGCGTCGACGGTTGGCCCCCCTAGCTTTGCCGGAGCTTGGTTGCTCCGGTAATGCTCGTTTTCAATGTTTAAAAACGATCACAAGCCACCTAGGGGGAGTTGGAGCTTTGTTAGCTCTGGCTTTTCTCCATCAACGTGGATTCTTTATTTTTCCTGCACACTGAAGCCAAGAAAAATAGTAAAATTTGCTCCTTGCCTATAACTTCGTCGCGGCTTACGATTCCCAAGAAAGTTTTAGGTACAACACAATTATGAATACAACCGAATGTGTTGCCTTCTTTCTTCTAGATTCAATTGTACATGGACCTGCCTTACTTCGGCCTGCCGGGGTGTAGGTAGAGTGGCGTACTTAGGGTGCTTGACCAAGCGAAGTCGATAGCACACTCCGGCCCTAGATTGGCTTGGCGGCATTCAGGCGAGTTGGCCATGAACAATATTTGAATCCAAAAGAATTGACAATACAGCTCGAATTGTACATG
This sequence comes from Tuctoria greenei, assembly GCA_036927565.1. Taxonomy (NCBI): domain Eukaryota; kingdom Viridiplantae; phylum Streptophyta; class Magnoliopsida; order Poales; family Poaceae; genus Tuctoria; species Tuctoria greenei. The sequence continues at coordinate 127,840,975 of JAYESD010000006.1, forward strand.
AACTGGTCGAACTAAAATTTCTTAAGAATTCCACAACGTTGTTATAGACAAAAAAGAGAAAAATAAAAAATAAAAAATATTGAGCCTGTACAAAATAAATACATGTGGAGTCTGTTTCACATGAAGATGTCTTTCATTATAGGTTTGGGGTACAGTGGAAACAAGTACACTCTTAGGGTACGGAACCAGGCTAAGCGTGTTTCATTTCTCGTTTGACCCAGGGTAGCTAGCCACACTTTTAGTTCTGAGACTGTGACAAGTGTTGCATGAACTTTGCGGACCTTCCGGGAAAGGTCCAGTTGTTCTCCCGGAGGAACTACCCGACTGTGTACAATGACTCTATAACATACACCTCAAGTTACTACAGACTCACCTCTGTGATATTAAGTGTAGAACTTACGGAGGTGCTCAATATTCCAAGGATTTGGAAGAGGTGTCCCATCCTCGGTAGCCAAGCGAACGCTTTCGGGACGGGATACTTTAATCACTCGGAAGGGTCCCTCCCAGCGGGGGGAGAGTTTGTTTAACCTTTCTGGATTGTATTCTCCGTAGCACCTGTCGGTTGCGTACATGCCGCTGATGATAGCGCCGAAGGGCTTGGCGGTATCAGGCATTCCGAACAGCTGCTTGGCACCTTCCCTCCTCAAGGAGGTCTAGGTCTTCACGCTGGAGCTGGTCCTGCGTGGCTTCGTCAAAGGTCCAGACCTAGAGTGACCCCAAGGTGATTTCCGGAGGAAGGATTGCTTCAGCTCCGTACACCAGGAAGAAGGGTGTCTCACCAGTTGACCGGTTTGGAGTTGTCCTGCTGGCCCATAGAGTGGGTAGAAGCTCTTCAATCCAGTTGGCTCCATGTTTTTTCAAGCGATCATAGGTGCACATTTTGAGTCCTTTCAGGATTTCAGCATTTGCTCTCTCGGCTTGGCCATTGCTTGCCGGGTGAGCTACGGAGGCGTAGAAAACTTGAATGCCGAGGTCTTCGCAATATCCTTGAAATGTAGAGCTTGTGAATTGGGTCCCGTTATCAGTAATGATTTTGTTTGGGACTCCAAATCTGCATACAATGGACTACAAAAAGTTGATAGCAGATTGCTTGTTTATTGTCACAACTGGAGTTGCTTCCGGCCACTTGGTGAACTTGTCAATGGCGACATACAGGAACTTGTAACCTCCGACGGCTCTTACGAAAGGTCCCAAGATGTCCATCCCCCACACAGCGAAGGGCCATGTAGGAGGTATCATTTGTAGAGGCTGTGCCAGTGTGTGAATTTTCTTTGCATGAAATTGGCATGCTTCGCATTTCTTCACCAGCTCAGTTGCATCCTGGAGTGGTGTAGGCCAGTAGAAACCATGCCGGAAGGCTTTACCGACCAGGGTGCGGGAAGACGCGTGGTTCCCACACTCGCCTCCATGGATTTCTGCAAGGAGCTCGTAGCCTTCTTCCCTTGTGATGCACCGCATTAGGACGCCATTGCCACCGCGCCGGTAGAGATCCCCTTCTACCAACGTGTATCTTTTAGCCAATCTGACTATCCGGTCAGCGGATACATCATCGTCAGGAAGGATGTTGTCTTTCAAGTAGCTCCGAATCTCCGAGATCCATGCATCGGAGCTAACTTGAGCATTTGAGTCTTGCGTGCTGGGTTGCTCGGAGCTTCCGGCAGCACCTACGACCCTTGATGGCTGCCATGGTAACAGGGCCATCGGGACCGTCAGCTTCGGGATGCTGATCTCGCCCCCTTCGCTCAGTTCGGCAGGCTAAGCTGTGGGTTTTGACAACCTCCGGACAAAAGTTCCGTCAGGAGCTGGAGCTCCGGTTGACGCTTTCGTCGAGAGTTCGTCGGCTTTAGCATTGTGGACACAGTGGACGTGGTGGAGGTCTAGGACTTCGAAGTCCTTCTGAAGCCTCTGGACTTCAAGGAGGTAAGCAGCTAGCTGGAGATTGTTGCAGGAGCATTCACCCTTCACTTGTTTAATGATGAGTTGTGAATCTCCCTTGACCAGCAGCTGCTTGACACCGTATGACAGTGCCACCTTTAGTCGGTAGATGAGTGCTTCGTACTCCGCCATGTTGTTGGTCGCCTTGAAGTCAAGGTGTACCATGTATTTTACCTTCTCCCCGGTTGGTGCGAGGAGAAGGATTCCAGCTCCGTCCCCCTGTTTTTGCATGGAGCCGTCGAAGTAGAGGGTCCAGTGAGGCTCGGTGAAGACCGGAGCCTTGTGTTCCGGCTTCTGCTCACTGGGGCCCCCAGGGTTTGATGTAGAGGGAGTCTATTCCGCCACAAAATATGCCAATGCTGGACTCTTGATTGCTTGTATTGGAATGAATTCGAGATCGAATTCGGCCAATTCCGCTGCCCACTTTGCAATATTCCCAATTGAATTGGGATTATGCAATATTGCTCAAAGTGGGTAAGAAGTCACCACTGAAATCTTGTGAGCTTGGAAGTAATGGCGAAGCTTCTTGGATGCGATAAGAACTGCATATAGCAGCTTATGCACCTCTAGGTATCGAGTCTTGGCGTCATGAAGTACTTCACTGATGAAGTACACTGGGCGCTGGATGGTCTGGACCCTCCTGTAGGGGCCCGGAGCTTCCTCTTCATTGACCCAGATCCTCGCGGAGGGATCCGGACCTTCTTCGGGAACCTTCGGGTCCTTGCTGGGGGGACCCGGAGCTTCTTCAGAAGCGACCTGGACCCTCCCGGAGGGGTCTGGGTCTTCTGAAGTAACTTCTTGTGGACTCAAGTCTTGGAACTGGAACCCATACTCGCTTTCAGAAACCTCCGGACCCTCCCGGAGGGGTCTGGATTCCTGATCATGGAATGGTTCTGGTCTCTCCGCAACCAAGACCATACAGACGACTTCGTCAGTTGCTGAAATGTAAAGCAGCAAAGGCTCACCAGGGTTCGGAGCTACCAGAGTTGGTAGGGTGGTGAGGAGCTGTTTTAGCTCCTGGAACGCCTTTTCTACTTCTTCAGACCATTGGAATGGTCTGGACTTCCTCAATAACTTGAAGAAGGGAAGTGCCCGTTCCGCCAGTCTTGAAATGAACCGCCTGAGGGATGCTAGACATCCAATCAGCTTTTGGGCATCCTTGATGCGGGCTGGTGGCCGCATGTCTTCAATGGCTTTGATCTTCGCCGGATTAGCCTCTATGCCCCGGTGATTTACCAGTAAACCAAGAAGTTTTCCGGAGCTAACCCCGAAGACACACTTGTCTGGGTTTAGCTTTGTGCGGGTGACCCGCAGCTTGTCGAAGATAGCCTGTAAGGTGTCATGGAGTGACTCCTTGTTCTTGACCTTGACCACGATGTCATCGACGTACACTTCCACTATGTCTCTAATGAGTTCTTCAAAAGTTTTGTACATAGCTCGTACAAAGGTTGAAGCTGCATTCATGAGACCAAATGGCATGGCTGTATAACAGTACAATCCATCTATTGTGATGAAAGAGGTATGCTCTTCATCTTCCCTAGACATTCTGATTTGATGATACCCAGAATATGCATCTAGGAAACACAGTAATTCACACCCGGAGGTGGAATCCACTATCCGATCTATTCTAGGTAGTGGGAATGGATCTTTTGGACAAGCCTTATTTAGTGTTGTGTAGTCAATACACATCCGAAGCTTCCTGCCGGCCTTGGGCACAACGACTGGGTTTGCCAGCCATTTTGGATGGAAGACTTCTCGGATGAATCCAGCTTCGAGCAACTTCTTCACTTCTTGTTGAATGAAGTTCTGTCGCTCCACGGATTGCTTCCGAGGCTTCTGATGCATGGGCCAGGTGTCAGGGTAGATCTTCAGATTGTGCTCAATCACTTCCCTGGGGATCCCAGGCATTTGTGATGGTTGCCAGGCAAACACGTCGACATTAGCCCGGAGGAAAGCGATGAGCGCGAGTTCCTATTTGTCATTCAGTCCCCCCGATATATGGGTGGTCTGAGCGGCATCGGAACCGATTTGGATGACTTTGACGGGAATGTCGGTGTCGCCGCTTGGCTGCACACGAGGTGTAGAAGTCGATCCTCATTGACGAATGCTCGGGGGTTTTGGAGCTTGCTCCTGCCTGGAGTCCTCCTCTTGCACCGTAGTAAGCGCATGAAGTTCTTCCAGAGCGGTTACTCTGGCAGTGCAATCTCCGCAGATCCGGAGAACGCCTACTGATGTTGGCATCTTTAACACCAGGTAGCCATAATGAGCAGCAGCCATGAATTTGTAAAAGGCAGGCCTACCCAAGATGGCGTTGAAAGGTAAGTTGATCTGAGCAACGTCAAAGACCAACTTCTCAGTGCGATACTTCTCCCGGGTCCCGAAGGTAACGGGGAGAGTAATAGCACCGAGTGGGGTAATGGCTCCCGGACCTACTCCGGAGAAAGGTCAGGAGGGGTGAAGATCCGAAGGTCAGAGCTGAAGCTTGGTAAAATCTTCGAAGCTTATGAGGTTCAGCCCCGAACCTCTGTCTACCATAACAGGGTGGAGCTGAATGTTATTGATGGTAGGAGATACCATCAAAGGTAACTGGCCTGCTCCAACCATGCTTCGAGGACAGTCCGAAGCATCAAAAGTGATGGTTGTGTCCATCCACTTCAGATGAGGCTCCGCCCTGGCTGTAGGAGCTACAGGGGTCATGTCCCGACGCATTGTCTTGAGGACGTGGCGGGAGGAGATGTCCCATGATCCACCAAAAATGGTGTTCATGGTCTTCCGACGCTCGTTGTCAGAGACGTCAGAATCGTCGTCGACGGAGGTGTAGACAGCCTTCAGGACCTTTTTAGGATCCTGAAAACCTAACTCCTCTTCAGCCGGAGCTTCGTCAACTTTTTGTTTTCCTTCCCTCTGTCGGAAAGGAACTTCTTCCTGGCGCTTGTTGTAGCGCTCAGCAAGGTTCTGGACCTCCCGGGAGTCTTCCAAACTGTGGTTGTCCGTCTTATGAATTGGACACCACACCTTGGGTTTGCCACCGTCTTCAGAAGACGGTCGAGGTCGCTTCTCAGGGCGTGGCCCCCGGCCACCCGGAGCTGCAGCATTAGATGCGCCGGCCGACGGCTTCTTCTTGCTGTTGGTCTTTTTCTTCTTTTTGCCACTCCCGGAGGTAGTGGCTTCGCCTTTGGAGGATTTCTTGCGATCCTCCGGAGATGGTTTGGAGTGCATTTCACGGCCCTCCGCAACTCTGGCACATTTGTCGGCCAAGCTAAAGAGTTTCGTGACACTGTTGATCTCCTTGATCGCCAGTTTCTCCAACATCTTCTTATCCCGTACGCCCTGTCTAAATGCCACAATGACAGAAGCGCTAGAGATAGAAGGGATAGTGTTTCATACCTGCGAGAATCTCTGGATGAATGATCGCAGGGATTCTCCCCCTTTTTGCACGACTGCAAAAAGGTCCTGTTCGGTGCTTGGTCGGGTGTATGAACTCCCGAAGTTGGCGGTGAACTGTCGGCACAACTCCTCCCAACCGTTGATGGAGTTGGGTGGAAGGCTCATAAACCAGGACCAGGCGGTCCCAGTTAAAGCCACTGGAAAATAGTTGGCCATTACGGCCTCATTTCCTCCAGCTGCCAGGATAGCAGTGGAGTAAATCTGAAGAAATTCGACGGGATTAACGGTCCCGTCAAACTTCTCCAGCAGGTGAGGCCGGAATTTCTGTGGCCACTTGACCATACGCAGATGCATGGCCAGGGTTGAATAGCCTCCTCCTACTCCTTCAGGAGCAGGAATGTCCTGAGCTTCTCGTCTTTCACGAGCACGCTCGATATGGACTCGGCCATCTTGTTGACGGTATCGGCGATCAAGCTCCGCCCGGAGGTCATGAGTTGAAAGCCTTGATACCGTGTGAGTGTGTGCGCCCTGGAGGGCAACGACGTCACTTGCTGTGACGCAGAACGTCTCCTGTTGTTGGAAATGTGCGGACCAAGTCTGCCAGACAAGGTCCGTCGCTGCGACGGGGCCCATCCTGAAGGAGGAGGACCCTGGTTACTGATGCTGTCGGCTGCTGCTGCAACCAAGTGTTCCACATCGGCCCTCCACTACTCCATTGCATCCCGGGATGCATCCGTAGGTGGTGGGCACTGAAGGAGAGCACGTGCTGCATGGAGTGCGTGTTCCGGGTTGTCATGATTCGCCGACGCATTGATTGACACCGGTGCACCATCGCGCTGCCTAGCTTGATTTGCTGGTGGAGGCGGCGGTGGTGGTAGTGTGACTCCTACTGGAACTGAGGTTCCTGCTGGTGGCTGCATATTAGAGGGATTGCCCCCAGTAGCTTGAACAGCGGGATGACCATTGGATGATTCAACAGTTGAGTTCACCATTATTGAAATCTCAGGCGCCCCCCCCCCTACCTGGCGCGCCAACTGTCGGTGGTTTTGATCCGGCAGATCTCCCGACACTACTAAAAGTGTTTGCGGAGTTTGAAGTTTGGTGTGGGCGCGCGGAGATTCAAGAAGGTGAAATGTAAAATGACACAAGAGACACAAAGATTTATGTGGTTCGGGCCGCCTGAGCATAATACCCTACTCCACGGGGTGTGTTGGTGTTGTATTGGATGTATGAATTCAACTCAGGTGAGTTGAGAGCGCGTGTGAGCTGATCGGACCAGATGATCTCTATGTATCGTCGGCCTGTCCTTTTATAGTACAAGGACATGCCGTTACAAGTTGGCCTGGCCCAACATGTGGCCCCAGCGGCTACTAATATTGATACACATTTGATGCACTTAATTACCCTTAATGACCGAGTTACGGGCTTTGACAGCGCCGTTACTGGTAATAAGGGTCGTTCGATCGTGTGTCATTAACATAGTATTAATAACACTTAATCGGGTCTTGAAGTCCTTGATTCCCCTTTGAAGATCCGGAGCCGTTGTGAAGTCTACCGGAGGCTTGAGGCTGAAGATCCGACAGTTGTACACGTGGCAGCTCCGAAGCATATTGTGGGGAATAGATAGGTCCGGTGCCACCAGACACGTGTCAGCTCCGGAGCTTCCCTCGGTCTGGGGTTAGGTCTGGGGGTGCCGTTATGGTACATAGCCCGGAGCTTCCCCCTTGTGGGCGGTAGCTCCGGTTTGATGGTACACGTGGCGACCCTAGGACTAACCATGTTGGGGAAGCGGGTCCGGTTATGTCTGACATGTGGGCCTCCGAAGGTCTTCAAATCAAGTAGATGACATTTCCTTGAGATCTTTGCAATCTCAAGGGGTATACGGTACTCAGGGTACTGACAGCTACATAGATGAGGAGGTTTATGTCAAACGACCACCGGGTTTTGAAAATTCAAATTTTCCTAATCATGTTTACAAACAGTCCAAAGCCTTGTATGGTCTCAAACAAGCCCCTAGAGCATGGTATGATAGGTTGAAAACATTCTTACTTGAAAAGGGGTTCACCATGGGCAAGGTTCATAAAACTCTTTTTGTGCTTAAGCATGGCAATGACTCATTATTCGTTCAACTGTATGTTGATGATATTATCTTTGGTTGTGCTTCTCATGATCTTGTGTCCAAGTTTTCAGCTATGATGAAATCAGAATTTGAGATGAGTATGATGGGAGAACTCACGTACTTTTTGGGGCTGCAAATCAAGCAAACCAAGGTGGGTACCTTTGTGCATCAAACGAAGTATACAAAAGACCTCCTAAGGCGCTTCAACATGGACAAAAGCAAGCCTCTTCGGACACCAATGGGAACAACAACAACACTTGAACTTGATGAAGATGGTGAACCCGTGAATCAAAAATATATAGAAGCATGATCGGATCACTTTTGTACCTCACGGCATCAAGACCGGACATACAATCCAGCGTATGTCTTTGTGCACGTTTTCAAGCCTCCCCACGTGCTTCACATCGTCAAGCTGTCAAAAGGATTCTCAGGTACTTACATGGAACTCAAGAATTTGGCATTTTTCTTCCTTCTTCCTCAACTGTTACTTTGAAAGCTTTTTCCGATGCTGATTTTGGAGGTTGTAGGATTGATAGGAAAAGTACTTCCGGTGCTTGTCATTTTCTTGGTAATTCACTTGTTGCTTGGTCCTCTAGAAAACAAAATTCAGTTGCACAATCCACAGTCGAATCTGAATATGTAGCTGCTGCTAGTGCTTGCTCACAAATTCTTTGGATTGTTCAAACAATTAAAGACTATGGGGTTGATCTAGATAGTGTTCCACTGTTTTGTGATAACACTAGTGCCATTTGCATTGCTAAAAATCTTGTGCAACATTCTAGAACTAAGCACATTGATATTAGGTATCACTTTCTCCGTGATAATGTTGAAAAAGGAAACATTGTGCTTCACCATGTAGATACCGAACAACAATTGGCTGACATTTTTACAAAACCTTTGGATTTCACTTGTTTTTGTTTCATTCCTAGTGAAATAGGGGGTATGCATCCTCATGGCTTAAATTGAGGGGGAGTTTTGAAACTTGGGAAGTCTTTGTGTGAATCTGAACTAAAATAATATGAGCATAGTATTTCATACATATATGACTTGTGATTCCTTTTACATGCTCAAAGTTCTTACTACATTACTCATGTTATACATTTTGTAGTTCTTGCCATATCTAGTAATTGGAATAATTACTTAGACTAAATCTGGTCATGGTTAAACTTCCTTGTTGTTTTGAACTTGTTGCATGCTCACAAGTGTTTTAATCATAAAGAATTAATCAAGTAATCAACTCACATGTTGAGTTTTTGTGAATAAATATAAGTTGAAATAAGATCAAGAGAATATGCATGCATCACACTTCTTCTTTTGAGATGGCTTATCATTGCACTTTGATATGAACTTGGAAGAAGTTGTGTATGACTAAAACCATGTCCTCAAGCTTCTAATTTCAAATGACATAGGCTTGGCTTGGTTGGTTAGAATAAGACATATGCGCATATAATCTCTTGCAAATATCATATGATCTAAATTTGTGCTTTGAAAAATAATAAAATGCAGCAACAAGTGTCATGCTTTCAGGTATTGAAATAGTTAAGTTTGTGAGATCTTGACTTGCTTAAATTGAAAATTACATTTGATCTCTAGCATGGCTTACACTACTTTATGTATCTCATTGTTTTGATAGTGTAAGTTACTTGATAGTATGACTTGGATGAGCTTTGTTTTATATGTATATGTTATAATATGCTCATAACAATTAAAATTTCTCTTTTGAACCTTGCTGAATACATTGTCAAAGAGGGAGAGATAATATGGTGAATTATGCAAGTGGGAGAAATATGTATAGGGGGAGAAATTTCTATCTATATGTATAGGAGGAGAAATTTCTATCTCATTTGATTTTCAAAAAGGGGGAAAATTGTTCTCAAAACTTTTCATGCCAATGTTCAGATTTTAAATGGTGTTGCCAATGCATTCATCAAGGGGGACATTGTGAGACCTATGTGTAATGAATACATTGGCTTTGACAATAAAAGTTTTGAATGATGCCATAATATCTTTTTAGCAAGGTCCAACTCTAGCTCCGAGCTTCTGCAAGGTCCAACAATAGGTCCGACTCTCTTTGTCTAGGTCCGACATGTTTTTGGGTAGCTCCAGTGAGCTTTGTCTTTAGCTCCGGCATGTCTTTGATAGCTCTGACATGTTTCTCTAGCTTCGGCTTTTGGGTTGACTAGTTCCGACTGGTTTTGGTTAGCTCCGGCGCTAGGTCCGATTGGCTTTGGTTAGCTCCGGCTCTAGGTTGTACTAGTGTGATGCCCGGTTCCGAAAAATAAACCAAGCTAACGCATATGTGTGCCCAGGATGTTCATCACACATACACGAGTGCAATCACAAAAGAGTATACAGAAAATTACCACAGAACAAGATTAATTAACCAAATTTTATTACACAAACTAGATTATCCTCGAATACAAGCTCCAATGTATATTAATGACAAGTTCAACTAATGCAGCGGAAATTAACTAATTAAGCAAACTAAGCAACTAAGCATAAGCAATAGGGTATAGCGCAGCTCTAATAACACCACAGGCAAAGCTGACGGTAGACACGGCCTAAAACTCCGCATTATCACCATTAAACTCCCAATCCTGACCTGCAACTGTTGGGGGGGATTGCAAGAGTGAGTACATGTCGTACTCAGCAAGTGTGGAAAGTATGACATGTGGCTGATTCAAATGACGACAATAATAATGGCAAAGTGCTGAAAAGTACATTAAAACATTTGGAAAACAATATATCATATGTATGTGAAGTAAACCCATCATAATCATAAGTAATATCATAATACCAGTCCATAATTTACCATCCTCATCCATAATTCCAGATTTCACCATTTGCCAATAACCATATTCAATACCAGAAATTAAACCATAACCATCCATAACCATTACCAAACCATAACCATTATCGAACCATAACCATCCCAAATATCATCTCAACATCGAGTTCCCTCTAATCATGTAGGTCATCCAGGCGCTCTTAACCGGGAGCATGGCTATCATGATAGTTTTAATACTCTGCAGAGTTTGTACCACTTTACCCACGTGTTTGTGATTTCATCACCCGTCGGCGACTAAAGAACATCCCTTATGCCAATTACACTTCCTTTGGTGTATGGCCAAGAGATCACAAAATAGCCTTTACAAAGGGATTACTAGTCTATTCAGACCCCACTGAGGTTTCACCAGTGGCGATGTCTCCAACTGAGCATATCTTCAACCAAGGGCCCCCTCTTGGGCCATTCGGATCCCAGGGTAGTCCCACCAATCCTCAACAAACCCAATCCGACTACCCCTTCCCCGAGCATCCACAATGGTCCAAACAGCACTAGCAAAGCCCTAATTAATCAGCTACGCCGCACCCATACTTGGCCTCATGGTGGCACTGTAGTTCTGGCTTATTCTCGCATGAACCGGTCCTTAGATCTAAAGCAAGCAAACCACCATAACATCTAACCCATCCACATAACAGGCTTGCTTAGATCACCCATTACCATACCATATTTAACCAGTTCATGTTATCCATAATCTCATCCATGCATAATTAAATTGAATGATATAGTTGTTCCCATCCCAGTTGATTAAGCGAAGCAAAAAGGTAAAAATCCTTCCCAACTCTCTACCATAAATTCCAGGTGACAAGGGTGGTCAAACAAAACTAGTAAACTTCCTACCATAGGATTCCCATCAAAATTGACACAAGCATGTAGTTTTGCAAACAAAACTTTTATTTTAAAACTGGATCAATATGCTTCAAGGACACTTGCCTTGCTCTTGCTGTTGATTAGGGTCAAAGCCTTCAAACTCTTGGTGTTGTAGATCCTCCGCGGCACTTTCTAGCGCAAATCCGTCTAATCCACATAATAAACATACAAGACAAGAAACACAATCAAAGAGTGCACAAATATTACTCAATATGACATGACATGCATGATTAATGCAAGTGCAAGGTAGAACTTGTTAATAGATTGCTTTTAATGATCACTGACTAGTTCTAATAGATTTTAACAAGTTTATACAGGTTTGGATTCGATTAGATCAAATTTTAGAATCAATTTTATGTAATTTAACCAGGAAGACCGGACTAGTCCGCTAGGGACCGGACAAGTCCGCACTCCGCGAGATCAGCATATTAGGGTTTTCTAGATCGACGTAAATTCAGAGATTAGGGGTTGAATTCTCGTAAGGAAAAGAGAATAGAAGGTATACCAGGTGTTTAGAACTCCAATGAATCAAGAAACTTGGAGGTAACACTTGGATCTTGATGATCTAGGGTTGGTGATGAACTTGGAGATGAATTGGTGGTGAAGGACGAAACTTGGTGGAGGTCTTGATCCTCTTTCGTTTCCTCCTCTTCTTCTTCTTGCTTGGAATCTTCTCCTCCCTCCTTGATGGTGGCTCTCCACGAACTAGGGTTTGGGTGGGTGGAAAAGTGGCAAATAGATGTCAAACCAAGGGGTGGGGCTGTTTATATAGAGGTGGAGGCTAGGGTTAGATGGATTTCAAGTTTTGGGATGAGTAGAGGCCAGTTTAGAGACCCACATGGGCTCTAAAAGAGTTAGGCACGACGTCCCTAGGCCCACTTAACGTGAAACCCAAGAAACAAGTCATAAAATAAAATATCAATTTAGAGTCACGAAATATCGGACAAGTTCGGACAGGACCGGACTAGTCCGAAGTCGTCCAGAGAGAGAATCGGACAAGTCTGGCCAAACATCGGACAAGTCCGAATTTGAAGAGAAAGGAAAACGGAAAAGTCCGCTGGAACACCGGACTAGTCCAAAAAAGTCCAGGGACTTAGCAAATTTTTCAAGGATTCATGGAGCATCGGACTAGTCCGCACAAAATTGGACAAGTTTGAAAGTTTCCAGTGCCAGAAATCGGACTAGTCTGCAGTAAAAACAGACAAGTCCGTTTTTAGTCAGAGAGAAATCAGACTAGTCCGCACTTTCCTGCGTTTTAAGTGCGGTTTTGTTCCAAATCAATTTTAAACTCGTTCCTCTTGTTGTGGGTTAATGTTAAACATATATATGAATGTATGCAAGGCATGATGCATGAAAATGAGGGTGTTACAAACCTACCCCCTTAAAATGAATCTCGCCCTCGAGATTCGACGCGGAAGAGAAGAGATAGGGAAATTCCTTCTTGAGATCATCCTCCAATTCCCACGTCACTTCCTTTTCTGTGTGGTGCTTCCATTGAACCTTACACCATCTAATAACCTTGTTCCTTGTGACTCTCTCCTTGGTTTCCAAGATTTTGACCGGTTGTTTGGCATAAGTCAAATCTTCCTCTAGCTCCAATCCTTCCATTGGCACTTGTTCTCCCGGTACTCTCAAGCACTTCTTGAGCTGGGAAACTTGAAAGACATCATGTACGTCTGAAAGATGAGCTGGCATCTCCAACTTATACGCTACTTCTCCTCTTTTGTCTAAAATCTTGAATGGTCCAATATAACGAGGTGCGAGCTTGCCCCTTATGTTAAACCTCTTATGACCTCTCATTGGTGACACCTTGAGGTAAACAAAATCTCCCACTTCAAAGGCTAGTTTCCTTCTCCTATTGTCCGCATAGCCTTTTTGCCTTGATTAGGCAGCCCTCAAGTTTTCATGAATTATTTGGACTTGCTTTTCGGCTTCTTACAACACATCCGGACCAAATACTTGAGTTTCTCCTGCCTCATTCCAGAATAAAGGTGTCCTACACTTCCTCCCATAAAGTGCGAGGATTGATGGAGGTGATGTATGATATGCAGGAACACGTCATTGACACACCGGCATCGACATCTGGTCCAAGGTTGGCTCTGATTTTGCAAGATTCATTGGATCAGTGACTGCAGCCAAGGTGTTCGATGAAATGGTTACAAGGCAAAACTAAGTGTGGTGTCGTTCAATGCTAGTCTATGGATGCAGGTCTATTCTGGGGTGGCAATCGACAAGGACATGTGCCAAGGTACTCTTGGGATGTTGATGAAGTAACCGAATCAAGTACACACCCAAGATGTTCGGCGAAATGCTTACAAGGTGAGCCTTGCCCTGAAATACCTTGCTTGACGTCACCGACATCCGTTCGTCGTGATCGCTAAGGTTACTCATGTGTCGTCAAGTCATACGTCCAGTTTTCGCATTGATATAATTCCTATAGGAGTCCCTAAGTTGACCTCTTTTGTCGTTTGTATCACGTCGGCCTGTCCGTGCGTGCTCGTAATGCTCCACCATGAGCCGCGTCGACGCCGTTGACCATATGACGTCGTCGTGACGTTCTGAGCCGTCATCGTGTCCTGGCATCGAGATGAAGGATGCCTGTAATGTACATGATGCTGGAACACAACCACGACACAACAGTCGACGGTCGTTTAGCCAAATTAGGGTTTAGTCAAGGCGAGACTCATCAAGTCCTGGGTGTAGTCAGGGTGCTCGATGAAATGCCTTCTAGGTCAAACTAGGTGTCGGTGATCACCGATGACCTGGGGTAGAGGATGCAAGAACGTTGCGACCAACAAGGAGAACTAGACCAAGGGGAACCTTGGATAAGAGTTCCTTGGTTGTGTCAAGGATGTTCCATAGCCGATCACAGGATTTGTTAACTTGGTGTACCATTTCATCGACGGCAGGTTGGTTGAGTCACTTATCAACAACCGAGTCGACATCACTAGCCTTAAGACTCACAAGGTGGTGTTCGGGATTTTCCGCTCACCCCATTGACGAGTCCGGGTTGAGGTGAACGTCGCTAAGACAATCTTCTCGAGATGGCAAAGCATGCCTTCACGGCAAGGTCTCGCATCATGTTTAAGTCCCAAGAGCTTACCAAGCTCACCTGGACAAGATTGCAGGAGACACTACATTAGTGTCGTCGTGTAAGCACTTGAAAGATGCTCGAGAAGCTTGCCGTAGAAATTACTTTACCTAAAAGCGGTTTGAACATTGTCTTGGTACTCATGCTAGGTTAACAGTGCTCGTTATGACGTCTTAAGTCCAAAGAATGTTGACCTCACTTCACTCCCAAGTGTTTCTAGGGTTTCACCCTGGTTCATCCTTATCAGAACCCTGCAACCACACTTGTCACGTAATTAGGTTTACTCCTTAATGAGTTTGTGTAACTTCACTAGTCGACCTCTAAGTCGCAACCTCTTGTTGCACAGTTCACTCATGCCTTAAGCTTTCAATGCTCCATCTTGATCGCTTAGTCTTCCTTACATCACATAGTCCAATAATGCTTCTTCACCATTCTACCTTATCACTCTTTGAGCGGCATAGCTCCAAGTGTCGAGTGCTAAATCGTGATGTGTCATTACATTGCACCTTTCAGTGCTTATCTCGACACTACTATGCCACCTTGAGTCATCCTTTGTTTATCCACACAACCGAGGCATGTCTGTTCCTCTTAGTCAATCTCGTCGTTCCTAAAGAGTACACAATCTTCTTAACTCTAGTGTTTCCTTATATTACTTACTTATATGCATATCATGTCGATAGGAAACGTGATGGTAGGTGATCGACGAGGAGATTCACTTGGAGGAGAAGGCCAAGGTGTTCCCACTGAAGTTTCATGGCAGGTTCTCCGGAGGAAGACCAAGCCCTAACAATTGACATTTATTTGAGTCACAAACTAAGGCAAGCCCCGATTTGCATTTAAGTCGTTTATAAAATTTTTCTTTATCACTATGATGAATAGTATATAAATTGTGCATTAAGTTTAGGATGATTTATACTCCACTTGCATGACCAAAAATCCCAGGGATTGGTTGGAACGAGTGACAGTTTGCCCTGTAGTAACTGCCTTGCTAATGCATAGGAAATCCGGTAGAAGTCGAGTAGTTGGAATCTACTCGCGAGAGATGTAGGACATATCTCACAGGATTGGTTAGATACAAAATGGCAGAATATAATGAAACAGAGACCGGGCAGGGAATGGATTGGAAGCGGCGAGAATTGAGTCTCGATCGCATAGCCCTGCCTGTGTCGATTAAGGCCCGTCTGTATGCGGCCCCTTCGGACAAGCTTGAATTGTACTGGCAATATAATGGACATATGGAATCCAATAAACTGATGTAACTTGGTAACTGGGGTGTCGAGGCCCATTAACTCACCATCGATAGGGGTGGGTTGAGGACAATAAGGTGTAAATCGGTTGGCGGACACATGAGGTGTTCCGTGCGGAGACCTTCTGTTCGCGGAGGTGAGACGGGCTCGGTGTTCGAGTTTCTTGTGAAAGGTGGCCATATACGCCTAGTACTGAAGTGTTATGTAGGTACAGGTGTGCTCGCTGACACTTCCGAACGACGTATGTGTCGTGTTGTCCGGGTGTGTCCTGATTGCAATCACTGTCCCTCGCAGTAATAGAGTATCACTTGTTCACTGCGCCGTGACGTAGTAAATACTAAAGAAGCCAGAAAATCACATTGTATTGAATTATAATTTTTTTGCAACCTTGTATGATTTAGAGATAGTACAATTAAAAGTTTACAGTTTCCCCATACTTTAGCTGTAATAGCATTACGTGCTTTGGGCATGTCATATCATCGGCAAAGCGTTTCTTGTTTGATTGTGGAGTCTATGATGCGCCGTGCCCGAAGAATGTTGTTTGCTACTTAAAACATGATTATAAGGATCCACTTATAGGCGAGTCTATTTATGCTATTCCTTACCTATGTTAGTATTCACCCTGCATATGTCTAGTGAGACGGTTAAGTCTTGCTGAGCCTTATGCTCACGTTTGCGCTTTATTGATTTTTTGCAGGTATTAGTTTTATTTCTGTTGTTCAGGTTATACATGAGACTCGAGGTGTCGAGATAAATCTCATGTGAACCACGCCGCTGCTGAATGTTCTTCTTGTTGCTAGTGAGAATCGTCCTAGGGCATGGACGTCTTCTCTCCTGCTTAGTTAGGTGAGATTATGAGTATGTATTTTCCGCTGCGTGTGTACTTCTATTGTACACTCTTTTGTAAACTCTTCTTATTAGAAAATGAAAACTTTATATGTTTTGGTATCCTTTTTGTGTGTGTTGTTAGGTGCCGCATCGCACGGCACCACCCAATGAGATCCTCGGAGGTGTGGACTCCGGTCCCCACAGAAATGGTATCAGAGCTTCGTTGGGAATAGCACGCTAGAAAAGTGCCTATTTTCGAAAACTCCGAAGTAGTCGAGTGAGGTTTAGCTATATGCCCATTAAGGACTATTACTAGTATAAGTTATAAAGGTGGTGAACTAACTTGTTATATTATTCTGTAACGATGCTCCGTCTTCAAGGTAAGAGGTAAGGTACGCCGCCGAGAGCGGATCAATCTCGGTAAACTCTGCATACGAGATGTGGTATGTGATATTTCCGTGGCTTGGCACGAAAAGTCAATATGAGTCTCTGAAACTTTCCATGTTTCTGAGAACATATGACACGCGGTACCCCAGCGTGACACAAAATTAGTGGGAGCCCCCGTCGGGTGGTGTATAACCCGATAGTATGCATCTCTAGAACCATTCATGTTCTATGGAATCATGCGAAACACGTATGCCCGAGCGTGTATAAGCCGGTTCGTACGGGAGTCTTTGCTGTACAGACATATTTACAGCCATGTACCTCGAGACATGACCTCGCTCGAGGATGACTCACACCAGAGTCGTATGCATTTACTTTTGATTATATCTTATTGTGACTGTCTGTCGTGTTTCCCCGTGCTGCCCTTGAGGTGTGAAGGTGTGAAAGGGGATTGTTTGTCTTCTGCAGGTACACTAACTCCGGTAGCAACCCGTGTAGAATACGTTTGCGAGTGATCGATATTAGGACCACCTCTAGATGTATCCGGATATACCGGGTTAGACTTTTCTTTTAGTAAGGCACGTAGTACCGTCAGTATCCCACTTGATACTTTGACCATCCCCCACGAAAGAAATGGCTTCATTATCATCTTGTAAGATCCAACTACCAGTTGCTGGTAAGTTTTGGGTCAAAGTTTCGACATGGTTAGTGCAATGCGAAGAAGGATGAAGATTAAGGCTTTTGTGTACTCTTGACGGAATCTAGCTCACTTTTGTCAAGAGATGCTTCTAGTTAAACTTCATAGCACATAATAGTATGCTATATGGAGTATGAAAATCTTCAAGTCCTCGACGACTTCTCTATGGACGAGTTGGACAGAACAACACTTGGAAACTCGTCCAAATCATTAGAAACTAGCATTTCTTCACTTCCTGGATCTAATGAACTAGCCTCAGCATTTTGACCATAACTCTTTGTAGACTTCACAAATGAAGGTCTAAACTATCTTGTTGGAAAGTGTAGAGTCCTCTACAACCTTTCCATTGAACTTCTGGTCAGCGTTCTCATGGAACTCGGCGAAAGACTCGAAGCTCCAAATTTTATCGAATCTGAACACCTAGCGGACAGTTCTGCACACCGTTACGGTTTCGACCATACCTCTTCGCAGAATCGTCGGATAGCTTCATGCAAAACATTTCTGGAAACCTTGCGACTGGCGCAACAAGTTTGTATTGGGACTTGCTGTCAAATTGTGAGGTTATCCATCTAAAAATCAGTGGCCAAATCAGCTATAAACAACCATGATCTATCAAACTAAATTTTAAAACCTGAACCGATTGTTCCACTTCAAAAATCCGTATCTCTTCAACCTTGAAGGCTATGCATGAAATTGAATACTTTGTGGAAATATTTTGAAGTCTTCCATAAGTTTTCTATTGACCTCCAAGCCAAAAGACACTTTTATGGTGATGAAAATGCACCGTCATCACAGCACCTGCTGTTCTGAAACTACATGGACCAGCATCTGAATTTTTGCCATATTTCCTTGTAGAAAGCTCTTCTATTCCATTAAGATACATTTATGGAAAGGGTAAGAGCTCTTATACAACTTTGTTATTCAATGTTACCCCAAATTCAGTTTAAAACTAATTAGAAACTAGAGTTGAAGATTGTGCATGTATATAGGTGCTATCTGAAACAGTCAGAAAAATTCTGAACTTTGAACGGCCATAACTCTTAAACTAGAAATGCAACATATGCATGTTTATACATGTATGGAAAGCTTAGAGAGTCCTATATCAACTTCCTATTCAACACGAAGGCTAAAACTCGCAATAACAAAGTCTAAATTGAAGTATCGTTTAAGGTGTCGAAACAGTTCAGAATATGGACCGTTACCTATTCAGTTACTCTTTCGATTATAATTCCTAGTAGACTTATCGAATAGCTTTGTATTTTACATTTCTTGGATTCTGAGAATGTATGAAACAAGTTTTCTATGTATTACTTTTGCAAATATTGATGTTTGGATATCTGAAAATTGTGGACAAAATCAGCCTTAAACAAAGGAGATGCTGTCCAAATTTTCAGAAAAACTATCAACTTGCAAATGCCATATCTTCTCAACCAGAAATGCTACGAGGGCAAGTAAGTACTCCTTAGAAAGTTTTGGAAGTCCTCTATAAGTTCCCTATTCAGATCAAGACCAAAATCCTTCTCTAGCTGGGTGAAATTTGGATAATTGCAGAGACTGTCCAGGCATACCCAAACTGGACAGCAATCTGTACACCTCTGAATTTAATCCATAACTCGCAGACCCTTGATCCAATTGTGTCGCGCGAGTAACCGTTGGAAAAGTTAGAGAGTCTGCTACAATTTTTGCAATTGGCTCCAGACCTGAATCGGTCATCTACCTATTCCAAATGGAGTTTGAATACAGAGTGGTCGATCTGAACTGAATTCAATTCTGAATGCTGAGATTTTACCCAACTTCAAAATTCATATCTTTTGAACCAGAACTGATATGAAGACACGTAAGTACACTATGGAAAGCTTATTACATTGGCTACAACTTTGTAAATAAGAATATTTCCAGATTTTCAACAGAACAGTCTGAAAACTGTAGATCAAAACTGGTATTTTTTTAAGCAGATTTTGCTGAAAGTGCAGAGAAATCTGCTAATTTTAAAATTGCATAACTTGCAAACCAGAGCTGATCTAGAGTCAAACCAATACTTTTTGGAAAGTTCTTGAAGTTTACTTTAACTTTGTTTTTCACCTAAAGATCTGATTTTGCCATTTACTTGGCCAAAATCGAAGTTGCGTCCAAGCTGTTCATCCTCCAACAGGATTTAATCGGGTGATGACCCTTTAAGGTGATTATGGATTTGGTTCTCGAGTTCAACTCGAGGAGTTTCATAACATCCCAGGTGTTTCGACCCAACAATATTTTCCATTAGAGTTGAGTATTACACTAAGGCAAATCCCTTTTGCTCGGATGCACATGCTAGTGTTTTAACTATGCAACCTTGCACCTCACACTTTATTTATGCATTGAGCATGTATGACACTTCCCTTAGTTGGACGACCCCCATAAAGATTGCTTGGAGTAAGTTTCTTGCTCACCTAGCTTGAATCTTAAGGGGGAAGGAGTTCATCTAGTAATCGAAGTGTTACGTTCACCTAGGTGTCATACCAAGGTACATCGACACCGAACCAACGTGCTGGAAGCAATGCTCAAGTAAGTAGGACCGAGTACAACATTGACTCATTGAGTCAATGAGACACTTATTTAACGGATCTTCTTGAACTCCGTTTCTTGGGGAACTCGATCATCGAGTTAAAGAAGTCAATTGATTCTTCACGCTAAACCACTCCCTTGCTTTAGTCTTTGTGACGAGAAGCCATATGTGAGTAGTATGAGCTGGAGATTCTTTAGCAAGAACATGGATCACTAACCAAGGTCGTGCCTAGCACAGTACTTTGTCAACCACTTCGTGCAACCTACGAAAGTGATGAGAACCTTACTCTTCAAAGGTTACTCTCTTTGCAACTTCTGAAGGTAACCCTGCCGCACCTTTTAAGGGGTAGACATAGTACTTTAAGAAAACTACGAGATGAAAAACCTAACCCTTTGTTAAGAAACCACAACTACCTGTAAGTTGTGATTAACAAGCTTTAGGGAACTTCTGATCAACAACAAGTTCAATCACTTTGTTCCATTTTGTACACTCCGTTGCCTTGAGATGAACCTCATCATTCCTTGTTAATGTTCTTACCTTGAAATTCTTGAATTTTGTCAAGACATGAAAGTGACATTCGTCGTTCGACACTTTTAATGACCAAGTCACTTAATCCTTCGGTATCTAGGGTACTTCTGTTTGTGTCTGAGTTGTCTTACCTATTTTTGCTCAAAGCATAATACTGAATGCACCATACCTTGCATAGTTATCCGCGGAGTTGCATTGTGTCTGCATAACATCATCCGGTTTGTGATGCATCATGAAATGTAATTACTAATGAGTTTTGAGCAAGAATATGTGACCCCATTCAGATACTTAAGTAGTGCCTAACATTTTTGAGTTGTGATCAATTTTATCGTTCGCAACGCTTTCGACTGGTTTCATTATCTTGAGTAGCACAAGGGACACCTTGTGACTAAAACACAGTTGAGTCCTTGTCCTTGACTTGTTGAAAACTCAAATCGCCTTGAGTACTTGCAACTAAAAAAACACTTGGACTTCCATCCTTGACTTGTTAGGTTCAAGTACCTTTATTGTTGCAACTATACCGTTCGGCATCGAGTGATCATCAGTTCGATGATCAACCTTGTAAAATCCATGAAATCTCCTTCCTCGCGAGGATACCGTTCGATTGTCAACCTCGTGAAACTCTTTGGGTCCATCTAAGATCTTGCGTTGGTATATGGTAACCTTGATACTCCAAGAACCTTGTAGTTACCATATGATTGAGTTCTTTGCTGTGTTGAAACATATGAAGATGTTGAATCCTTAAATCCTCGTGTGCCCCTGCAAAGGATCTTCATCTTCTATTTCTATTGTTTGAAGATGTGGATAAACCCAAAAACCTTGTAGTCACCATATTTTCAGTATTCCTGCTGTTCGGCCCCATAAGAGTGTTGAGTGCTTTGCTACTCTTATGCTACAGCTAAGGGATCCTATGGTTGACTAAACATCAAACGAGGTTAATGATTGTGGTTTAACCTCGTAAACCATCTTAACTCATGTCAGGGGAAATACCACATTAAGTTATAAGGACCTATGCAAGACCAAGCAAGCAACCAAGAATCAATGCAAAGATGGTTTCAAACTATCCAGGAGACCTAGAGAAGCACAGAACAAGTGTTGATTCTTAAAGTCAAGATTAGGACAGAACAGGATGTCATGTCACTGTAAGAATACAACAATAAAGGGGCAGTAACAGACGTGAAAGTTTTACGATGTGATATTGTCATGTCGAGCTTCCTGTCAAGGTTATCAACCTAAAGACTGGAATCACTTGAAGCAAACTTTAGAATTTCGTAAGATGCCTGAAGATAATCACTATTTCGTAGAACCCAAGTCTTTAAGGGCATTGTCATTTTCCTTAGTCAATGACCCTCTTTTACGGATCGTTCCCTCATCATTTCTGTTATTCTACTTGTTAGAATCTCGTGACGAGATTCCTTTAAGGGGGAAGGATTGTAAAAGCCCGTTTTTCATAAGAACAAAAACGCAAAAATGCGAACTTAAAAATTTTGAAAATGGACTTGGAAATCCAAAGTCACATGAACCATATGAGTTAACCAATGTTCACTTAAAATAGGGACTTGTTAAAATTTTACATACAGAGCATGTTTGCCAGCCATTTTGGATGGAAGACTTCTCGGATGAATCCAGCTTCGAGCAACTTCTTCACTTCTTGTTGAATGAAGTTATGTCGCTCCACGGATTGCTTCCGAGGCTTCTGATGCACGGGCCAGGCGTCAGGGTAGATCATCAGATTGTGCCCAATCACTTCCCTGGGGATCCCAGGCATTTGTGATGGTTGCCAGGCAAACACGTCGATATTAGCCCGGAGGAAAGCGATGAGCGCGAGTTCCTATTTGTCATTCAGTCCCCCCGATATACGGGTAGTCTGAGCGGCATCGGAACCGATTTGGACGACTTTGACGGGAATGTCAGTGTCGCCGCTTGGCTGCACACAAGGTGCAGAAGTCGAGCCTCGTTGACGAATGCTCGGGGGTTTTGGAGCTTGCTCCTGCCTGGAGTCCTCCTCTTGCGCCGTAGTAAGCGCATGAAGTTCTTCCAGAGCGGTTACTCCGGCAGTACGATCTCCGCGGATCCGGAGAACGCCTACTGATGTTGGCATCTTTAACACCAGGTAGCCATAATGAGCAGCTGCCATGAATTTGTACAAGGCAGGCCTACCCAAGATGGCGTTGAAAGGTAAGTTGATCTGAGCAACATCAAAGACCAACTTCTCAGTGCGATACTTCTCCCGGGTCCCGAAGGTAACGGGGAGAGTAATAGCAACGAGTGGGGTAATGGCTCCCGGACCTACTCCGGAGAAAGGTGAGGAGGGGTGAAGATCCGAAGGTCGGAGCTGAAGCTTGGTAAAAACTTCGAAGCTTATGAGGTTCAGCCCCGAACCTCCGTCTACCATAACATGGTGGAGCTGAATGTTATTGATGGTAGGAGATACCATCAAAGGTAACTGGCCTTCTCCAACCATGCTTCGAGGGCAGTCCGAAGCATCAAAAGTGATGGTTGTGTCCATCCACTTCCGATGAGGCTCCGCCCTGGCAGTAGGAGCTACAGGGGCCATGTCCCGACGCATTGTCTTGAGGACGTGGCGGGAGGAGATGTCCCATGATCCACCAAAAATGGTGTTCATGGTCTTCTGACGCTCGTTGTCAGAGACGTCAGAATCGTCGTCGACGGAGATGTAGATAGCCTTCAGGACCTTTTTAGGATCTTGAAAACCTAACTCCTCTTCAGCCGGAGCTTCGTCAACTTTTTGTTTTCCTTCCCTCTGTCGGAAAGGAACTTCTTCCCGGCGCTTGTTGTAGCGCTCAGCAAGGTTTTGGACCTCCCGGCAGTCTTCCAAACTGTGGTTGTCCGTCTTATGAATTGTACACCACACCTTAGGTTTGCCACCGTCTTCAGAAGACGGTCGAGGTCGCTTCTCAGGGCATGGCCCCCGGCCACCCGGAGCTGCAGCAGCTGTAGCATTAGATGCGCCGGCCGACGGCTTCTTCTTGTTGTTGGTCTTTTTCTTCTTTTTGCCACTCCCGGAGGTAGTGGCTTCGCCTTTGGAGGATTTCTTGCGATCCTCCAGAGATGGTTTGGAGTGCATTTCACGGCCCTCCGCAGCTCTGGCACATTTGTCGGCCAAGCTGAAGAGTTTTGTGACACTGGTGATCCCCTTGATCGCCAGTTTCTCCAACATCTTCTTATCCCGTATGCCCTGTCTAAATGCCACAATGACATAAGCGCTAGAGATAGAAGGTATAGTGTTTCATACCTGTGAGAATCTCTAGATGAATGATCGCAGGGATTCTCCCCCTTTTTGCACGACTGCAAAAAGGTCCAGTTCGGTGCCTGGTCGGGTGTATGAACTCCCGAAGTTGGCGGTGAACTGTCGGCACAACTCCTCCCAACTGTTGATGGAGTTGGGTGGAAGGCTCATAAACCAGGACCGGGCGGTCCCAGTTAAAGCCACTGGAAAATAGTTGGCCATTACGGCCTCATTTCCTCCAGCTGCCAGGATAGCAGTGGAGTAAATCTGAAGAAATTTGACGGGATTAACGGTCCCGTCAAACTTCTCCAGCAGGTGAGGCTGGAATTTCTGTGGCCACCTGACCATACGCAGATGCATGGCCAGGGCTGAACAGCCTCCTCCTACTCCTTCAGGAGCAGGAATGTCCTGAGCTTCTCATCTTTCACGAGCACGCTCGATATGGACTCGGCCATCTTGTTGATGGTATCGGTGATCAAGCTCCACCCGGAGGTCATGAGTTGAAAGCCTTGATACCGTGTGAGTGTGTGCGCCCCGGAGGGCAACGACGTCACTTGCTGTGACGCAGCACGTCTCCTGTTGTTGGAAACGTGCGGACCAAGTCTGCCAGACAAGGTCTGCCGCTGCGACGGGGCCCGTCCTAAAGGAGGAGGACCCTGGTTACTGATGCGGTCGGCTGCTGCTGCAACCAAGTGTTCCACATCGGCCCTCCACTACTCCATTGCATCCCGGGATGCATCCGGAGGTGGTGGGCACTGAAGGAGAGCACGTGCTGCATGGAGTGCGTGTTCCAGGTTGTCATGATTCGCCGACGCATTGATTGATGCCGGTGCACCATCGCGCTGCCCAGCTTGATTTGCTGGTGGAGGCGGCGGTGGTGGTAGTGTGACTCCTACTGGAACTGAGGTTCCTGCTGGTGGCTGCATATTAGAGGGATTGCCCCCAGCAGCTTGAACAGCGGGATGACCATTGGATGATTCAATAGTTGAGTTCACCATTCTTGAAATCTCAGGCGCCCCCCTACCTGGCGCGCCAACTGTCGGTGGTTTTGATCCTGCAGATCTCCCGACACTACTAAAAGTGTTTGCGGAGTTTGAAGTTTGGTGTGGGCGCGCGGAGATTCAAGAAGGTGAAATGTAAAATGACACAGGAGACACAAAGATTTATGTGGTTCGGGCCGCCTGAGTGTAATACCGTACTCCACGGGGTGTGTTGGTGTTGTATTGGATGTATGAATTCAACTCAGGTGAGTTGAGAGCGCATGTGAGCCGATCAGACCAGATGATCTCTATGTTTTCAGCTATGATGAAATCAGAATTTGAGATGAGTATGATGGGAGAACTCACGTACTTTTTGGGGCTACAAATCAAGCAAACCAAGGTGGGTACCTTTGTGCATCAAACGAAGTATACAAAAGACCTCCTAAGGCGCTTCAACATGGACAAAAGCAAGCCTCTTTGGACACCAATGGGAACAACAACAACACTTGAACTTGATGAAGATGGTGAACCCGTGGATCAAAAAGATATAGAAGCATGATCGGATCACTTTTGTACCTCACGACATCAAGACCGGACATACAATCCAGCGTATGTCTTTGTGCACGTTTTCAAGCCTCCCCACGTGCTTCACATCGTCAAGCCGTCAAAAGGATTCTCAGGTACTTACATGGAACTCAAGAATTTGGCATTTTTCTTCCTTCTTCCTCAACTGTTACTTTGAAAGCTTTTTCCGATGCTAATTTTGGAGGTTGTAGGATTGATAGGAAAAGTACTTCCGGTGCTTGTCATTTTCTTGGTAATTCACTTGTTGCTTGGTCCTCTAGAAAACAAAATTCAGTTGCACAATCCACAGTCGAATCTGAATATGTAGCTGCTGCTAGTGCTTGCTCACAAATTCTTTGGATTGTTCAAACAATTAAAGACTATGGGGTTGATCTAGATAGTGTTCCACTGTTTTGTGATAACACTAGTGCCATTTGCATTGCTAAAAATCTTGTGCAACATTCTAGAACTAAGCACATTGATATTAGGTATCACTTTCTCTGTGATAATGTTGAAAAAGGAAACATTGTGCTTCACCATGTAGATACTGAACAACAATTGGCTGACATTTTTACAAAACCTTTGGATTTCACTTGTTTTTGTTTCATTCGTAGTGAAATAGGGGGTATGCATCCTCATGGCTTAAATTGAGGGGGAGTTTTGAAACTTGGGAAGTCTATGTGTGAATCTGAACTAAAATAATATGAGCATAGTATTTCATACATATATGACTTGTGATTCCTTTTACATGCTCAAAGTTCTTACTACATTACTCATGTTATACATTTTGTAGTTTTTGCCATATCTAGTAATTGGAATAATTACTTAGACTAAATCTGGTCATGGTTAAACTTCCTTGTTGTTTTGAACTTGTTGCATGCTCACAAGTGTTTTTAATCATAAAGAATTAATCAAGTAATCAACTCACATGTTGAGTTTTTGTGAATAAATATAAGTTGAAATAAGATCAAGAGAATATGCATGCATCACACTTCTTCTTTTGAGATGGCTTATCATTGCACTTTGATATGAACTTGGAAGAAGTTGTGTATGACTAAAACCATGTCCTTAAGCTTCTAATTTCAAATGACATAGGCTTGGCTTGGTTGGTTAGAATAAGACATATGCGCATATAATCTCTTGCAAATATCATATGATCTAAATTTGTGCTTTGAAAAATAATAAAATGCAGCAACAAGTGTCATGCTTTCAGGTATTGAAATAGTTAAGTTTGTGAGATCTTGACTTGCTTAAATTGAAAATTACATTTGATCTCTAGCATGGCTTACACTACTTTATGTATCTCATTGTTGTGATAGTGTAAGTTACTTGATAGTATGACTTGGATGAGCTTTGTTTTATATGTATATGTTATAATATGCTCATAACAATTAAAATTTCTCTTTTGAACCTTGCTGAATACATTGTCAAAGAGGGAGAGATAATATGGTGAATTATGCAAGTGGGAGAAATATGTATAGGGGGAGAAATTTCTATCTATATGTATAGGAGGAGAAATTTCTATCTCATTTGATTTTCAAAAAGGGGGGAAATTGTTCTCAAAACTTTTCATGCCAATGTTCAGATTTTAAATGGTGTTGCCAATGCATTCATCAAGGGGGAGATTGTGAGACCTATGTGTAATGAATACATTGGCTTTGACAATAAAAGTTTTGAATGATGCCATAACATCTTTTTAGAAAGGTCCGACTCTAGCTCCGAGCTTCTGCAAGGTCCGACAATAGATCCGACTTTCTTTGTCTAGGTCCGACATGTTTTTGGGTAGCTCCAGTGAGCTTTGTCTTTAGCTCCGGCATGTCTTTAATAGCTCTGACATGTTTCTCTAGCTCCGGCTTTTGGGTTGACTAGTTCCGACTGGTTTTGGTTAGCTCCGGCGCTAGGTCCGATTGGCTTTGGTTAGCTCCGGCTCTAGGTTGTACTAGTGTGATGCCCGGTTCCGAAAAATGAACCAAGCTAATGCATATGTGTGCCCAGGATGTTCATCACACATACACGAGTGCAATCACAAAAGAGTATACAGAAAATTACCACAGAACAAGATTAATTAACCAAATTTTATTACACAAACCAGATTATCCTCGAATACAAGCTCCAATGTATATTAATGACAAGTTCAACTAATGGAGCGGAAATAAACTAATTAAGCAAACTAAGCAACTAAGCATAAGCAATAGGGTATAGCGCAGCTCCAATAACACCACAGGCAAAGCTGACGGTAGACACGGCTTAGAACTCCGCATTATCACCATTAAACTCCCAATCCTGACCTGCAACTGTTGGGGGGGAATTGCAAGAGTGAGTACATGTCGTACTCAGCAAGTGTGGAAAGTATGACATGTGGCTGATTCAAATGACGACAATAATAATGGCAAAGTGCTGAAAAGTACATTAAAACATTTGGAAAACAATATATCATATGTATGTGAAGTAAACCCATCATAATCATAAGTAATATCATAATACCAGTCCATAATTCACCATCCTCATCCATAATTCCAGATTTCAACATTTGCCAATAACCATATTCAATACCAGAAATTAAACCATAACCATCCATAACCATTACCAAACCATAACCATTATCGAACCATAACCATCCCAAATATCATCTCAACACCGAGTTCCCTCTAATCATGTAGGTCATCCAGGCGCTCTTAACCAGGAGCATGGCTATCATGATAGTTTTAATACTCTGCAGAGTTTGTACCACTTTACCCACGTGTTTGTGATTTCATCACCCGTCGGCGACTAAAGAACCTCC
Organism: Tuctoria greenei; assembly: GCA_036927565.1. NCBI lineage: Eukaryota > Viridiplantae > Streptophyta > Magnoliopsida > Poales > Poaceae > Tuctoria > Tuctoria greenei. The sequence goes on from JAYESD010000006.1 coordinate 127,869,024, forward strand.
CTTATGCCAATTACACTTCCTTTGGTGTATGGCCAAGAGATCACAAAATAGCCTTTACAAAGGGATTACTAGTCTATTCAGACCCCACTGAGGTTTCACCAGTGGTGATGTCTCCAACTGAGCACATCTTCAACCAAGGGCCCCCTCTTGGGCCATTCGGATCCCAGGGTAGTCCCACCAATCCTCAACAAACCCAATCCGACTACCCCTTCCCCGAGCATCAACAATGGTCCAAACAGCACTAGCAAAGCCCTAATTAATCAGCTACGCCGCACCCATACTTGGCCTCGTGGTGGCACTGTAGTTCTGGCTTATTCTCGCATGAACTGGTCCTTAGATCTAAAGCAAGCAAACCACCATAACATCCAACCCATCCACATACCAAGCTTGCTTAGATCACCCATTACCATACCATATTTAACCAGTTCATGTTATCCATAATCTCATCCATGCATAATTAAATTGAATGATATAGTTGTTCCCATCCCAGTTGATTAAGCGAAGCAAAAAGGTAAAAATCCTTCCCAACTCTCTACCATAAATTCCAGGTGACAAGGGTGGTCAAACAAAACTAGTAAACTTCCTACCATAGGATTCCCATCAAAATTGACACAAGCATGCAGTTTTGCGAACAAAACTTTTATTTTAAAACTGGATCAATATGCTTCAAGGACACTTGCCTTGCTCTTGCTGTTGATTAGGGTCAAAGCCTTCAAACTCTTGGTGTTGTAGATCCTCCGCGGCACTTTCTAGCGCAAATCCGTCTAATCCACATAATAAACATACAAGACAAGAAACACAATCAAAGAGTGCACAAATATTACTCAATATGACATGACATGCATGATTAATTCATATGCAAGGTAGAACTTGTTAATAGATTGCTTTTAATGATCACTGACTAGTTCTAATAGATTTTAACAAGTTTATACAGGTTTGGATTCGATTAGATCAAATTTTAGAATCAATTTTATGTAATTTAACCAGGAAGACCGGACTAGTCCGCTAGGGACTGGACAAGTCCGCACTCCGCGAGATCAGCAGATTAGGGTTTTCTAGATCGATATAAATTCGGAGATTAGGGGTTGAATTCTCGTAAGGAAAAGAGAATAGAAGGTATACCAGGTGTTTAGAACTCCAATGAATCAAGAAACTTGGAGGTAACACTTGGATCTTGATGATCTAGGGTTGGTGATGAACTTGGAGATGAATTGGTGGTGAAGGACGAAACTTGGTGGAGGTCTTGATCCTCTTTCGTTTCCTCCTCTTCTTCTTCTTGCTTGGAATCTTCTCCTCCCTCCTTGATGGTGGCTCTCCACGAACTAGGGTTTGGGTGGGTGGAAAAATGGCAAATAGATGTCAAACCAAGGGGTGGGGCTGTTTATATAGAGGTGGAGGCTAGGGTTAGATGGATTTCAAGTTTTGGGATGAGTAGAGGTCGGTTTAGAGTCCCACATGGGCTCTAAAAGAGTTAGGCACGACGTCCCTAGGCCCACTTAATGTGAAACCGAAGAAACAAGTCGTAAAACAAAAGATCAATTCAGAGTCGCGAAATATCGGACAAGTCCGGACAGGACCGGACTAGTCCGAAGTCGTCAAGAGAGAGAATCGGACAAGTCTGGCCAAACATCGGACAAGTCCGAATTTGAACAGAAAGGAAAACGAAAAAGTCCGCTAGAACACCGGACTAGTCCGAAAAAGTCCAGGGACTTAGCAAATTTTTCAAGGATTCATGGAGCATCGGACTAGTCCGCACAAAATTGGACAAGTCCGAAAGTTTCCAGTGCCAGAAATCGGACTAGTCTGCAGTAAAAACAGACAAGTCCATTTTTAGTCAGAGAGAAATCGGACTAGTCCACAAGGAAACCGGACTAGTCCGCACTTTCCTGCGTTTTAAGTGTGGTTTTGTTCCAAATCAATTTTAAACTCGTTCCTCTTGTTGTGGGTTAATGTTAAACATGTATATGAATGTATGCAAGGCATGATGCATGAAAATGAGGGTGTTACAAACCTACCCCCCTTAAAATGAATCTCGACCTCGAGATTCGACGCGGAAGAGAAGAGATAGGGGAATTCCTTCTTGAGATCATCCTCCAATTCCCACGTCGCTTCCTTTTCTGTGTGGTGCTTCCATTGAACCTTACACCATCTAATAACCTTGTTCCTTGTGACTCTCTCCTTGGTTTCCAAGTTTGATCGGTTGTTTGGCATAAGTCAAATCTTCCTCTAGCTCCAATCCTTCCATTGGCACTTGTTCTCCCGGTACTCTCAAGCACTTCTTGAGCTGGGAAACATGAAAGACATCATGTACGTCTGAAAGATGAGCTGGCATCTCCAACTTATACGCTACTTCTCCTCTTTTGTCTAAAATCTTGAATGGTCCAATATAATGAGGTGCGATCTTGCCGCTTATGTTAAACCTCTTATGACCTCTCATTGGTGACACCTTGAGGTAAACAAAATCTCCCACTTCAAAGGCTAGTTTCCTTCTCCTATTGTCCGCATAGCCTTTTTGCCTTGATTGGGCAGCCCTCAAGTTTTCACGAATTATTTGGACTTGCTTTTCGGCTTCTTGCAACACATCCGGACCAAATACTTGAGTTTCTCCTGCCTCATTCCAGAATAAAGGTGTCCTACACTTCCTCCCATAAAGTGCTTCATATGGTAACATCTTCAAACTTGCTTGGTAACTATTATTGTATGAAAATTCCGCGTATGGCAAGCTTTTGTCCCAACTCTTCCCATGCTTTAAAGCACAAGCTCTTAACATGTCCTCCAAAATCTGATTGGTCCTCTCGGTTTGTCCATCCATTTGAGGATGATACGCTGAACTAAAATTCAACCTCGTTCCCAAAGCTTCATGCAATTTTTGCCAAAACCTGGAAGTAAATAGAGAACCTCTATCCAAGACTATCTTCTTCGGTAGTCCATGTCGGCACACAATATGCTCCATATACAATTATTCTAGCTTCGCGGTGGTATATGTGGTCTTGACAGGAATGAAGTGAGCTGATTTTGTCAACCGATCTACAATGACCCATATTAGCCAGACTGGGTTCGCGGTAATCCAACTATAAAGTCCATACCAATCTCTTCCCACTTTCACTCCGGAATCTTTAATGGCTGCAATAATCCTGTTGGCCTTTGATGTTCCGCCTTGACTCGTTGGCACACGTCACACAATGCAACATATTCGGCTATGTCCTTCTTCATGCTATCCCACCAATAGCAAGCCTTCAAGTCTTTGTACATCTTTGTACAACCGGGGTGAATCGAGTATGGCGAGTCACGTGCCTCCTTTAATATTGTCTCCCGAATATGCTTTACGTTAGGCACAACGATTCTCTTTCCAAGCCATAAGGCACCATGTTCATCCTCATCAAATCTGAATTCTCTCCCTTCCTCAGTCCTTTCCTTGATTTCCTTGATCTCCTCATCTGCGGTTTGTGCCTCTCGAATTTCTTCTTCCAAGGTTGGGTTTAATTCCATCATCTCCATCCCATTTACAAACTCGAGGTTCAACCGTTCAAACTGTAAAAGCCCGTTTTTCGGAAGAACAACAACGCAAAAATGCGAACTTAAAAATTTTGAAAATGGACTCGGAAATCCAAACTCACATGAACCATATGAGTTAACCAATGTTCTCTTAAAATAGGGACTTGTTAAAATTTTACATATAGAGCACATTTGCTAATGTATATTGGAACTTAAGGTGTAAAATCCTTAATTTCCAAGTATTCACATTTTCAATGAAAGATTAAAAGAGAAAAGAAAACAAAATAGAGAGAAAGAAAAAGGAATTATTCCAACCCTAAAAAGGGACATCCAAAAATATTCAAATCTCATGCCGTAAATTTTTCCCATGACCTTCTAATATTCCAAATAGACTCTCGGTGAAGTTTCAAAATTTTTGAAGCACGTTTCCCATTTAGTGGACACGTACTGAGAGTTAAATCAACGTCGACCTCAAATTTAAACTTTGTGCTCTGTCCGAATCAACTCCAAATTTTTCCTGAGGTCCCTTATGGTTCAAAAAGGTTAACTTCAAAGTTCCAGGATTTTTGAACCTAATCTACTATTTATTTTCTTGAGTCAAGTATCACCACTTGAATTCAAATTCAAACCTGAGTTCAAATTCAACGTGCTCAGTTTTGAAATCTGATTGCACCATAAAATTCTCCACATTTTATTTGGTCATTAGGCCAAAGTTGAATATTTTTGAAGCATGTCTGCTAGCTCCATTTGAATTTTAAAAGAAAAGGGAGAAGAGAGTGGGACCCACATGTCATACTTATCCTCAGTACTAGGAAAAAGTGGTCCCCACCTGGCAGGTCGGCACTGACTTCCTCTTTCTTCCCCTGCCTCCACGCAAGTGTTTGCAGCGCCACCGCGACGTTCCCGGTCCTTATCACCGCGCCCGACCCTCTTGGTCCTTATCGTCGCGCCCGCTCCTCCCTCCGGCTTGCCCCGCCCCCACGGCACCTCACCTATCCCAGGCGCGCCGCTCGCGCCCAGGCCGCCGCCGCCCTAGCTGCCCACGGCGAGGCTTCGCCCTGCGCCCAACCGCGGCACCGTCCCGCGCCCAGAGCCTCACCGCCTGAAACCTCGCCACCCTGCGTGCCGTTACCGCCTGTGCCACTGCACCGGCGCCCCGCCGTCCAACCGCGGCACCGTCGCACGCCTGGAGCCGCACCGCCCGGTGCTCGCCGTCCTCCTTTCTGCCACACTGAAGCCGCTCGCGTTTCCCTCCGGCGCCCCACGACGGCCGCCTCTCCAGCTTCCTCCACTGCGCTGCTCCGCCTCCGGGTCACCAGCGCCACGCCACCGCTCACCACCGCGCTGCTCCGCCTCCGGGTCACCAGCGGCACGCCACCGCTCACCACCGTGCACGTTGCCCCTGCACCTCGCCCTGGCGCTCTGCCTCCTCACCGGCGCCGCCCACGCAGACGCCGTGCTCGCCCCTGCTGCCTTCGGCCGCAGTGCCTCCCTTGTCGCCGCCCTGCTCCCGTGCAGAACCTCAGCCGCACTTGCGAGCGCCGTTCCAGCCCGTGTGCCATGGCCATGGCCACTCCAAGCTGCCGCTCGTCGTGGTCCTTGCAGCTCGCTGCAGCATCTCGCCGTCCCTTGCTTCCGCTGGTGCCTCGCTTGCGCCCAGGCCCGCTGTTCGCGCCTTGGCCGCGCTTCGCATGTGCTGTTTTGGATGCCATTGTCGACTTGATGTCGTCACGGCGTTCTTCTCACATGTCGCATCCAAACAGTGCGAGGATTGATGGAGGTGATGTATGATATGCAGGAACACGTCGTTGACACACCAGCATCGACATCTGGTCCAAGGTTGGCTCTGATTTTGCAAGATTCATTGGATCAGTGACTGCAGCCAAGGTGTTCGATGAAATGGTTACAAGGCAAAACTAAGTGTGTTGTCGTTCAATGCTCGTCTATGGATGCAGGTCTATTCTGGGGTGGCAATCGACAAGGACATGTGCCAAGGTACTCTTGGGATGTTGATGAAGTAACCGAATCAAGTACACACCCAAGATGTTCGGCGAAATGCTTACAAGGTGAGCCTTGCCCTGAAATACCTTGTTTGACGTCACCGACATCCGTTCGTCGTGATCGCTAAGGTTACTCATGTGTTTTCAAGTCATACGTCCAGTTTTCGCATTGATATCATTCCTATAGGAGTCCCTGAGTTGACCTCTTTTGTCGTTTGTATCACGTCGGCCTGTCTGTGCGTGCTCGTAATGCTCCACCATGAGCCGCGTCGACGTCGTTGACCATATGACGTCGTCGTGACGTTCCGAGCCGTCATCATGTCCTAGCATCGAGATGAAGGATGCCTGTAACGTACATGATGCTGGAACACAACCACGACACAACAGTCGACGGTCGTTTAGCCAAATTAGGGTTTAGTCGAGGTGAGACTCATCGAGTCCTAGGTGTAGTCAGGGTGCTCGATGAAATGCCTTCTAGGTCAAACCAGGTGTCGGTGATCACCGATGACCTGGGGTAGAGGATGCAAGAACATTGCGACCAACAAGGAGAACTAGACCAAGGGGAACCTTGGATAAGAGTTCCTTGGTTGTGTCGAGGATGTTCTGTAGCCGATCACAGGATTTGTTAACTTGGTGTACCATTTTATCGACGGCAGGTTTGTTGAGTCACTTATCAACAACCGAGTTGACATCACTAGCCTTAAGACTCACAAGGTGGTGTTCGGGATTTTCCGCTCACCCCATTGACGAGTCCGGGTTGAGGTGAACGTCGCTAAGACAATCTTCTCGAGATGGCAAAGCATGCCTTCATGGCAAGGTCTCGCATCATGTTTAAGTCCCAAGAGCTTACCAAGCTCACCTGGACAAGATTGCGGGAGACACTACATTAGTGTCGTCGTGTAAGCACTTGAAAGATGCTCGAGAAGCTTGCCGTAGAAATTACTTTACCTAAAAGCGGTTTGAACATTGTCTTGGTACTCATGCTAGGTTAATAGTGCTTGTTATGACGTCTTAAGTCCAAAGAATGTTGACCTCACTTCACTCCCAAGTGTCGCTAGGGTTTCACCCTGGTTCATCCTTATCAGAACCCTGCGACCACACTTGTCACGTAATTAGGTTTACTCCTTAATGAGTTTGTGTAACTTCACTAGTCGACCTCTAAGTCGCAACCTCTTGTTGCACAGTTCACTCATGCCTTAAGCTTTCAATGCTCCATCTTGATCGCTTAGTCTTCCTTACATCACATAGTCCAATAATGCTTCTTCACCATTCTACCTTATCACTCTTTGAGTGGCATAGCTCCAAGTGTCGAGTGCTAAATCGTGATGTGTCATTACATTGCACCTTTCAGTGCTTATCTCGACACTACTATGCCACCTTGAGTCATCCTTTGTTTATCCACACAACCGAGGCATGTCTGTTCCTATTAGTCAATCTCGTCGTTCCTAAAGAGTACACAATCTTCTTAACTCTAGTGTTTCCTTATATTACTTACTTATATGCATATCATGTTGATAGGAAACGTGATGGTAGGTGATCGACGAGGAGCTTCACTTGGAGGAGAAGGCCAAGGTGTTCCCACTGAAGTTCCATGGCAGGTTCTCCGGAGGAAGACCAAGCCCTAACAATTGACATCTATTTGAGTCGCAAACTAAGGCAAGCCCCGATTTGCATTTAAGTCGTTTATAAAATTTTGCTTTATCACTATGATGAATAGTATATAAATTGTGCATTAAGCTTAGGATGATTGATACTCCACTTGCATGACCAAAAATCCCAGGGATTGGTTGGAATGAGTTACAGTTTGACCTGTAGTAACTGCCTTGCTAATGCATAGGAAATCCGGTAGAAGTCGAGTAGTTGGAATCTACTCGCGAGAGATGTAGGACATATCTCACAGGATTGGTTAGATACAAAATGGCAGAATATAATGAAACGGAGACCGGGCAGGGAATGGATAGGAAGCGGCGAGAATTGAGTCTCGATCGCATAGCCCTGCCTGTGTCGATTAAGGCCCGTCTGTATGCGGCCCCTTCGGACAAGCTTGAATTGTACTGGCAATATAATGGAGATATGGAATCCAATAAACTGATGTAACTTGGTAACTGGGGTGTCGAGGCCCCCTTAACTCACCATCGATAGGGGTGGGTTGAGGACAGTAAGGTGTAAATCGGTTGGCGGACACATGAGGTGTTCCGTGCGGAGACCTTCTGTTCGCGGAGGTGAGACGGGCTCGGCGTTCGAGTTTCTTGTGAAAGGTGGCCATATACGCCTAGTACTGAAGTGTTATGTAGGTACAAGTGTGCTCGCTGACACTTCCGAACGACGTATGTGTCGTGTTGTCCGGGTGTGTCCTGATTGCAATCACTGTCCCTCGCAGTAATAGAGTATCACTTGTTCACTGCGCCGTGACGTAGTAAATACTAAAGAAGCCAGAAAATCACATTGTATTGAATTATAATTTTTTTGCAACCTTGTATGATTTAGAGATAGTGCAATTAAAAGTTTACAGTTTCCCCATACTTTAGTTGTAATAGCATTACGTGCTTTGGGCATGTCATATCATCGGCAAAGCGTTCCTTGTTTGATTGTGGAGTCTATGATGTGTCGTGCCCGAAGAATGTCGTCTGCTACTTAAAACATGATTATAAGGATCCACTTATAGGCAAGTCTATTTATGCTATTCCTTACCTATGTTAGTATTCACCCTGCATATGTCTAGTGAGACAGTTAAGTCTTGCTGAGCCTTATGCTCACGTTTGCGCTTTATTGATTTTTTGCAGGTATTAGTTTTATTTCTGCTGTTCAGGTTATACATGAGACTCGAGGTGTCGAGATAAATCTCATGTGAACCACGCCGCAGCTGAATGTTCTTCTTGTTGCTAGTGAGAATCATCCTAGGGCATGGACGTCTTCTCTCCTGCGTAGTTAGGTGAGATTATGAGTATGTATTTTCCGCTGCGTGTGTACTTCTATTGTACACTCTTTTGTAAACTCTTCTTATTAGAAAATGAAAACTTTATATGTTTTGGTATCCTTTTTGTGTGTGCTGTAAGGTGCCGCATCGCACAGCACCACCCAATGAGATCCTCGGAGGTGTGGACTCCGGTCCCCACAGACATGGTATCAGAGCTTCGTTGGGAATAGCACGCTCGAAAAGAGCCTATTTTCGAAAACTCCAAAGTAGTCGGGTGAGGTTTAGCTATATGCCCATTAAGGACTATTACTAGTATAAGTTATAAAGGTGGTGAACTAACTTGTTATATTATTCTGTAACGACGCTCCGTCTTCAAGGTAAGAGGTAAGGTACGCCACCGAGAGCGGATCAATCTCGGTAAACTCTGCATACGAGATGTGGTATGTGATATTTCCGTGGCTTGGCACGGAAAGTCAATATGAGTCTCTGAAACTTTCCATGTTTCTGAGAACATATGACACGCGGTACCCCAGCGTGACACGAAATTAGTGGGAGCCCCCGTCGGGTGGTGTATAACCCGATAGTATGCATCTCTAGAACCATTCATGTTCTATGGGATCATGCGAAACACGTATGCCCGAGCGTGTATAAGCCGGTTCGTACGGGAGTCTTTGCTGTACAGACGTATTTATAGCCATGTACCTCGAGACATGCCCTCGCTCGAGGACGACTCACACCAGAGTCGTATGCATTTACTTTTGATTATATCTTATTGTGACTGTCTGTCGTGTTTCCCCGTGCCGCCCTTGAGGTGTGAAGGTGTGAAAGGGGATTGTTTGTCTTCTGCAGGTACACTAACTCCGGTAGCGACCCGTGTAGAATACGTTTGCGAGTGATCGATATTAGGACCACCTCTAGATGTATCCGGATATACCGGGTTAGACTTTTCTTTTAGTAAGGCACGTAGTACCGTCAGTATCCCACTTGATACTTTGACCATCCCCCACGAAAGAAATGGCTTCATTATCATCTTGTAAGATCCAACTACCAGTTGCTGGTAAGTTTTGGGTCAAAGTTTCGACATGGTTAGTGCAATGCGAAGAAGGATGAAGATTAAGGCTTTTGTGTACTCTTGACGGAATCTAGCTCACTTTTGTCAAGAGATGCTTCTAGTTAAACTTCATAGCACATAATAGTATGCTATATGGAGTATGAAAATCTTCAAGTCCTCGACGACTTCTCTATGGACGAGTTGGACAGAACAACACTTGGAAACTCGTCCAAATCATTAGAAACTAGCATTTCTTCACCTCCTGGATCTAATGAACTAGCCTCAGCATTTTGACCATAACTCTTTGTAGACTTCACAAATGAAGGTCTAAACTATATTGTTGGAAAGTGTAGAGTCCTCTACAACCTTTACATTGAACTTCTGGTCAGCGTTCTCATGGAACTCGGCGAAAGACTCGAAGCTCCAAATTTTATCGAATCTGAACACCTAGCGGACAGTTCTGCACACCGTTACGGTTTCGACCATACCTCTTCGCAGAATCGTCGGATAGCTTCGTGCAAAACATTTCTGGAAACCTTGCGACTGGCGCAACAAGTTTGTATTGGGACTTGCTGTCAAATTGTGAGGTTATCCATCTGAAAATCAGTGGCCAAATCAGCTATAAACAACCATGATCTATCAAACTAAATTTTAAAACCTGAACCGATTGTTCCACTTCAAAAATCCGTATCTCTTCAACCTTGAAGGCTATGCATGCAATTGAATACTTTGTGGAAATATTTTGAAGTCTTCTATAAGTTTTCTATTGACCTCCAAGCCAAAAGACACTTTTATGGTGATGAAAATGCACCGTCATCACAGCACCTGCTGTTCTGAAACTACATGGACCAGCATCTGAATTTTTGCCATATTTCCTTGTAGAAAGCTCTTCTATTCCATTAAGATACATTTATGGAAAGGGTAAGAGCTATTATACAACTTTGTTATTCAATGTTACCCCAAATTCAGTTTAAAACTAATTAGAAACTAGAGTTGAAGATTGTGCATGTATATAGGTGCTATCTGAAACAGTCAGAAAAATTCTGAACTTTGAACGGCCATAACTCTTAAACTAGAAATGCAACATATGCATGTTTATACATGTATGGAAAGCTTAGAGAGTCCTATATCAACTTCCTATTCAACACGAAGGCTAAAACTCGCAATAACAAAGTCTAAATTGAAGTATCGTTTAAGGTGTCGAAACAGTTCAGAATATGGACCGTTACCTATTCAGTTACTCTTTCGATTATAATTCCTAGTATACTTATCGAATAGCTTTGTATTTTACATTTCTGGGATCCTGAGAATGTATTCAACAAGTTTTCTATGTATTACTTTTGCAAATATTGATGTTTGGATATCTGAAAATTGTGGACAAAATCAGCATTAAACAAAGGAGATGCTGTCCAAATTTTCAGAAAAACTATCAAATTGCAAATGCCATATCTTCTCAACCAGAAATGCTACGAGGGCAAGTAAGTACTCCTTAGAAAGTTTTGGAAGTCCTCTATAAGTTATCTATTCAGATCAAAACCAATATACTTCTCTAGCTGGGTGAAATTTGGATAATCGCAGAGACTGTCCAGGCATACCCAAACTGGACAGCAATCTGTACACCTCTGAATTTAATCCATAACTCGCAGACCCTTGATCCAATGGCGTCGCGCGAGTAACCGTTGGAAAATTTAGAGAGTCAGCTACACTTTTTGAAATTGGCTCCAGACCTGAATCGGTCATCTACCTATTCCAAATCGAGTTTGAATACAGAGTGGTCGATCTGAACTGAATTCAATTCTGAATGCTGAGATTTTACCCAACTTCAAAAATTCATATCTTTTGAACCAGAAATGATATGAAGACACGTAAGTACATTATGGAAAGATTATTACATTGTCTACAACTTTGTAAATAAGAATATTTCCAGATTTCCATCGGAACAGTCTGAAAACTGTAGATCAAAACTGGTATTTTTTTAAGCAGATTCTGCTGAAAGTGCAGAGAAATCTGCTAACTTTAAAATTGCATAACTTGCAAACCAGAGCTGATATAGAGGCAAACCAATACTTTTTGGAACTTTCTTGAAGTGTACTTTAACTTTGTTGTTTACCTAAAGATCTGATTTTGCCATTTACTTGGCCAAAATCGAAGTTGCGTCCAAGCTGTTCATCCTCCAACAGGATTTAATCGGGTGATGACCCTTTAAAGTGATTATGGATTTGGTTCTCCAGTTCAACTCGAGGAGTTTCATAACATCCCAGGTGTTGCGACCCAACAATATTTGCCATTAGAGTTGAGTATTACACTAAGGCAAATCCCTTTTGCTCGGATGCACATGCTAGTGTTTTAACTATGCAACCTTGCACCCCACACTTTATTTATGCATTGAGCATGTATGACACTTCCCTTAGTTGGACGACCCTCCCCATAAAGATTGCTTGGAGTAAGTTTCTTGCTCACCTAGCTTGAATCTTAAGGGGGAAGGAGTTCATCTAGTAATCGAAGTGTTACGTTCACCTAGGTGTCATACCAAGGTACATCGACACTGAACCAACGTGCTGGAAGCAATGCTCAAGTAAGTAGGACCGAGTACAACATTGACTCATTGAGTCAATGAGACACTTATTTAACGGATCTTCTTGAACCCCGTTTCTTGGGGAACTCGATCATCGAGTTAAAGAAGTCAGTTGATTCTTCACGCTAAACCACTCCCTTGCTTCAGTCTTTGTGACGAGAAGCCATATGTGATTAGTATGAGCTGGAGATTCTTTAGCAAGAACGTGGATCACTAACCGAGGTCGTGCCTAGCACAGTACTTTGTCAACCACTTCGTGCAACCTACGGAAGTGATGAGAACCTTACTCTTCAAAGGTTACTCTCTTTGCAACTTCTGAAGGTAACCCTGCCGCACCTTTTAAGGGGTAGACATAGTACTTTAAGAAAACTACGAGATGAAAAACCTAACCCTTTGTTAAGAAACCACAACTACCTGTAAGTTGTGATTAACAAGCTTTAGGGAACTTCCGATCAACAAGAAGTTCAATCACTTTGTTCCATTTTGTACACTCCGTTGCCTTGAGATGAACCTCATCATTCCTTGTTAATGTTCTTACCTTGAAATTCTTGAATTTGGTCAAGACGTGAAAGTGACATTCGTCGTTCGACACTTTTAATGACCAAGTCACTTAATCCTTCGGTATCTAGGGTACTTCTGTTTGTGTCTGAGTTGTCTTACCTATTTTTGCTCAAAGCATAATACTGAATGCACCATACCTTGCATAGTTATCCGCGGAGTTGCATTGTGTCTGCATAACATCATCCGGTTTGGAAACGTAATTACTAATGAGTTTTGAGCAAGAATATGTGACCCCGTTCAGATACTTAAGTAGTGCCTAACATTTTTGAGTTGTGATCAATTTTATCGTTCGCAACGCTTTCGACTGGTTTCATTATCTTGAGTAGCACAAGGGACACCTTGAGACTAAAACACAGTTGAGTCATTGTCCTTGACTTGTTGAAAACTCAAATCGCCTTGAGTACTTGCAACTAAAAAAACACTTGGACTTCCATCCTTGACTTGTTAGGTTCAAGTACCTTTATTGTTGCAACTATACCGTTCGTCATCGAGTGATCATCAATTCGATGATCAACCTTGTAAAATCCATGAAATCTCCTTCCTCGCGAGGATACCGTTCGATTGTCAACCTCGTGAAACTCTTTGGGTCCATCTAAGATCTTGCGTTGGTATATGGTAACCTTGATACTCCAAGAACCTTGTAGTTACCATATGATTGAGTTCTTTGTTGTGTTGAAACATATGAGGATGCTGAATCCTTAAATCCTCGTGTGCCACTGCAAAGGATCTTCATCTTCTATTTCTATTGTTTGAAGATGTGGATAAACCCAAAAACCTTGTAGTCACCATATTTTCAGTATTCCTGCTGTTCGGCCCCATAAGAGTGTTGAGTGCTTTGCTACTCTTATGCTACAGCTAAGGGATCCTATGGTTGACTAAACATCAAACGAGGTTAATGATTGTGGTTTAACCTCGTAAACCATCTTAACTCATGTCAGGGGAAATACCACATTAAGTTATAAGGACCTATGCAAGACCAAGCAAGCAACCAAGAATCAATGCAAAGATGGTTTCAAACTATCCAGGAGACCTAGAGAAGCACATAACAAGTGTTGATTCTTAAAGTCAAGATTAGGATAGAAAAGGATGTCATGTCAGTGTAAGAATACAACAATAAAGGGGCAGTAGCAGACGTGAAAGTTTTACGATGTGATATTGTCATGTCGAGCTTCCTGTCAAGGTTATCAACCTAAAGACTGGAATCACTTGAAGCAGACTTTAGAATTTCGTAAGATGCCTGGAGATAATCACTATTTCGTAGAACCCAAGTCTTTAAGGGCATTGTCATTTTCCTTAGTCAATGACCCTCTTTTACGGATCGTTCCCTCATCATTTCTGTTATTCTACTTTTTATAATCTCGGGACGAGATTCCTTTAAGGGGGAAGGATTGTAAAAGCCCGTTTTTCGGAAGAACAAAAACGCAACAATGCGAACTTAAAAATTTTGAAAATGGACTTGGAAATCCAAAGTCACATGAACCATATGAGTTAACCAATGTTCATTAAAATAGGGACTTGTTAAAATTTTACATACAGAGCATGTTTGCTAATGTATATTGGAACTTAAGGTGTTAAATCCTTAATTTCCAAGTATTCACATTTTCAGTGAAAGATTAAAAGAGAAAAGAAAACAAAATAGAGAGAAAGAAAAAGGAATTATTCCAACCCTAAAAAGGGACATCCAAAAATATTCAAATCTCATGCCGTAAATTTTTCCCATAACCTTCTAATATTCCAAATCGACTCTCGGTGAAGTTTCAAAATTTTTGAAGCACGTTTCCCATTTAGTGGACACATCCTTAGAGTTTAATCAACATCGACCTCAAATTTAAACTTTGTGCTCAACCTTGTCCGAATCAACTCCAAATTTTTCCTGAGGTCCCTTATGGTTCAAAAAGGTTAACTTCAAAGTTTCAGGATTTTTGAACCTAATCTACTATTTATTTTCTTGAGTCAAGTATCACAACTTGAATTCAAATTCAAACCTGAGTTCAAATTCAACGTGCTCAGTTTTGAAATCTGATTGCACCATAAAATTCTCCACATTTTATTTGGTCATTAGGCCAAAGTTGAATATTTTTGAAGCATGTCTGCTAGCTCCATTTGAATTTTAAAAGAAAAGGGAGAAGAGAGTGGGACCCACATGTCATACTTATCCTCAGTACTAGGAAAAAGTGATCCCCACCTGGCAGGTCGGCACTGGCTTCCTCTTTCCTCCCATGCCTCCACGCAACCATTTGTAGCGCCACCGGGATGTTCCCGGTCCTTATCACCGCGCCCGACCCTCTCGGTCCTTATTGTCGCGCCCGCTCCTCCCTCCGGCTTGCCCCGCCCCCACGGCACCTCGCCTCTCCCAGGCGCGCCGCTCGCGCCCAGGCCGCCGCCGCCCTAGCTGCCCACGGCGAGGCTTCGCCCTGCGCCCAACCGCGGCACCGTCCCGCGCCCGGAGCCTCACCGCCCGAAACCTCGCCGCCCTGCGCGCCTTCACCGCCAGCGCCACGGCACCGGCGCCCCGCCGTCCAACCGCGGCACTGTCCCGCGCCCCGAGCCGCACCGGCCGGCGCTCGCCATCCGCCTTTCTGCCGCGCTGAAGCCGCCCGCTTTTCCCTCCAGCGCCCCACGACGGCTGCCTCTCCAGCTTCCTCCACCGCGCTGCTCCGCCTCCGGGTCACCAACGCCACGCCACCGCTCACCACCGCGCGTGTCACCCCTGCACCTCGCCCTGGCACTCTGCCTCCTCACCGGCGCCGCCCCACACCGACGCTGTGCTCGCCCCTGCTGCCTTCGGCCGCAGCGCCTCCCTTGCCGCCGCCCTGCTCCCGTGCAGCACCTCAGCTGCACTTGCGAGCGCCGTTCCAGCCCGTGTGCCATGGCCATGGCCACTCCAAGCCGCCGCTCACCGTGGTCCTTGCAGCTCGCTGCAGCATCTCGCCGTCCCTTGCTTCCGCTGGTGCCTCGCTTGCACCCAGGCCCGCTGTCCGCGCCTTGGCCGCGCTTCGCATGTGCTGTTTTGGATGCCATTGTCGACTTGATGTCGTCACGGGGTTCTTCTCACATGCCGCGTCCAAACAGTGCGAGGATTGATGGAGGTGATGTATGATATGCAGGAACACGTCGTTGACACACCGGCATCGACAACTGGTCCAAGGTTGGCTCTGATTTTGCAAGATTCATTGGATCAGTGACTGCAGCCAAGGTGTTCGATGAAATGGTTACAAGGCAAAACTAAGTGTGTTGTCGTTCAATGCTGGTCTATAGATGCAGGTCTATTCTGGGGTGGCAATCGACAAGGACATGTGCCAAGGTACTCTTGGGATGTTGATGAAGTACCGAATCAAGTACACACCCAAGATATTCGGCGAAATGCCTACAAGGTGAGCCTTGCCCTGAAATACCTTGCTTGACGTCACCGACGTCCGCTCGTCGTGATCGCTAAGGTTACTCATGTGTCGTCAAGTCGTACGTCTAGTTTTCGCATTGATATCATTCCTATAGGAGTCCCTAAGTTGACTTCTTTTGTCGTTTGTATCACGTCAGCCTGTCCGTCCGTGCTCGTAATGCTCCACCATGAGCCGCGTCGACGTCGTTGACCATATGACGTCGTCGTGACGTTCCGAGCCATCATCGTGTCTTGGCATTGAGATGAAGGATGCCTGTAACGTACATGATGCTGGAACACAACCACGACACAACAGTCGATGGTCGTTTAGCCAAATTAGGGTTTAGTCGAGGCGAGACTCATCGAGTCCTGGGTGTAGTCAGGGTGCTCGATGAAATGCCTTCTAGGTCGAACCAGGTGTCGGTGATCACTGATGACCTGGGGTAGAGGATGCAAGAATGTTGCGACCAACAATGAGAACTAGACCAAGGGGAACCTTGGATAAGAGTTCCTTGGTTGTGTCGAGGATGTTCCGTAGCCGATCACAGGATTTGTTAACTTGGGGTACCATTTCATCGACGGCAGGTTCGTCGAGTCGCTTATCAACAACCGAGTCGACATCACTAGCCTTAAGACTCCCAAGGTGGTGTTGGGGATTTCCCGCTCACCCCATTGACGTGTCCGGGTTGAGGTGAACGTCGCTAAGACGATATTCTCGAGATGGCAAAGCATGCCTTCACGGCAAGGTCTCGCATCATGTTTAAGTCCCAAGAGCTTACCGAGCTCACCTGGACAAGATTGCGGGAGACACTACATTAGTGTCGTCGTGTAAGCACTTGAAAGATGCCCGAGAAGCTTGTCGTAGAAATTACTTTACCTAAAAGCGGTTTGAACATTTTCTTGGTACTCATGCTAGGTTAACAGTGCTCGTTATGACGTCTTAAGTCCAAAGAATGTTGTCCTCACTTCACTCCCAAGTGTCGCTAGGGTTTCACCCTGGTTCATCCTTATCAGAACCCTGCGACCACACTTGTCACGTAATTAGGTTTACTCCTTAATGAGTTTGTGTAACTTCACTGGTCGACCTCTAAGTCGCAACCTCTTGTTGCACAGTTCACTCATGCCTTAAGTTGTCAATGCTCCATCTTGATCGCTTAGTCTTCCTTACATCACATAGTCCAATAATGCTTCTTCACCATTCTACCTTATCACTCTTTGAGCGGCATAGCTCCAAGTGTCGAGTGCTAAATCGCGATGTGTCATTACATTGCACCTTTCAGTGCTTATCTCGACACTACTATGCCACCTTGAGTCATCCTTTGTTTATCCACACAACCGAGGCATGTCTATTCCTCTTAGTCAATCTCGTCGTTCCTAAAGAGTACACAATCTTCTTAACTCTAGTGTTTCCTTATATTACTTACTTATATGCATATCATGTCGATAAGAAACGTGATGGTAGGTGATCGACGAGGGGCTTCACTTGGAGGAGAAGGCCAAGGTGTTCCCACTGAAGTTCCATGGTAGGTTCTCCGGAGGAAGACCAAGCCCTAACAATTGACATTTATTCGAGTCGCAAACTAAGGCAAGCCCCGATTTGCATTTAAGTCGTTTATAAAATTTTGCTTTATCACTATGATGAATAGTATATAAATTGTGCATTAAGTTTAGTATGATTGATACTCCACTTGCATGACCAAAAATCCCAGGGATTGGTTGGAACGAGTTACAGTTTGACCTGTAGTAACTGCCTTGCTAATGCATAGGAAATCCGGTAGAAGTCGAGTAGTTGGAATCTACTCGCGAGAGATGTAGGACATATCTCACAGGATTGGTTAGATACAAAATGGCAGAATATAATGAAACGGAGACCGGGGAGGAAATGGATAGGAAGCAGCGAGAATTGAGTCTCGGTCGCATAGCCCTGCCTGTGTCGATTAAGGCCCGTCTGTATGTGGCCCCTTTGGACAAGCTTGAATTGTACCGGCAATATAATGGACATATGGAATCCAATAAACTGATGTAACTTGGTAACTGGGGTGTCGAGGCCCATTAACTCACCATCGATAGGGGTGGGTTGAGAACAGTAAGGTGTAAATCGGTCGACGGACACATGAGGTGTTCCGTGCGGAGACCTTCTGTTCGCGGAGGTGAGACGGGCTCGGCGTTCGAGTTTCTTGTGAAAGGTGGCCATATACGCCTAGTATTGAAGTGTTATGTAGGTACAGGTGTGCTCGCTGACACTTCCGAACGACGTATGTGTCGTGTTGTCCGGGTGTGTCCTGATTGCAATCACTGTCCCTCGCAGTAATAGAGTACCACTTGTTCACTGCGCTGTGACGTAGTAAATACTAAAGAAGCCAGAAAATCACATTGTATTGAATTATAATTGCTTTGCAACCTTGTATGATTTAGAGATAGTACAATTAAAAGTTTACAGTTTCCCCATACTTTAGCTGTAATAGCATTACGTGCTTTGGGCATGTCATATCATCGGCAAAGCGTTTCTTGTTTGATTGTGGAGTCTATGATGTGTCGTGCCCGAAGAATGTCGTTTGCTACTTAAAACATGATTATAAGGATCCACTTATAGGCGAGTCTATTTATGCTATTCCTTACCTATGTTAGTATTCACCCTGCATATGTCTAGTGAGACGGTTAAGTCTTGCTGAGCCTTATGCTCACGTTTGCTTTAATGATTTTTTGCAGGTATTAGTTTTATTTCTGCTGTTCAGGTTATACATGAGACTCGAGGTGTCGAGATAAATCTCATGTGAACCACACCGCTGCTGAATGTTCTTCTTGTTGCTAGTGAGAATCGTCCTAGGGCATGGACGTCTTCTCTCCTGCTTAGTTAGGTGAGATTATGAGTATGTATTTTCCGATGCGTGTGTACTTCTATTGTACACTCTTTTGTAAACTCTTCTTATTATAAAATGAAAACTTTATATGTTGTGGTATCCTTTTTGTGTGTGTTGTTAGGTGCCGCATCGTGCGGCACCACCCAATGAGATCCTCAGAGGTGTGGACTCTGGTCCCCCCACAAACTCCTTGCATAACTCGGATGGTAACTCTCGAACTGTGAGTTGGTGACTTACTCCCTTTCTACTCAAAGCATCGTCCACTACATTGGCTTTTCCGGGATGATAGTTGATCCCCAAATCATGGTCTTTGCTGAGCTCCAACCATCTCCGTTGCCTTAAGTTCAGATCCGTTTGTGTGAAAATATACTTCAAACTCTTATGATCCTTATAAATTTCACACCTATGTCCAAGAATATAGTGTCTCCAAATCTTCAATGTGTGTACCACGGCCGCGAGTTCCAAATCGTGCGTGGGGTAATTCTGCTCATGTTTCTTCAATTGTCTTGATGCATAGGCGACCACTTGACCCTCTTGCATCAATACACATCCAAGTCCTTGTCTCGATGCATCACAATAAATATCAAAACTCTTGCTCACATCCGACAGTATCAAAACTGGGGCTGTTGTCAACCTCTTCTTCAACTCCTCAAAACTATTTTGACAAGCTTCAGTCCATTGGAATGCCTTTCCCTTCATTAGCAACTCCGTCATAGGTTTGGCTATCTTGGAAAAGTCCTTGATGAATCTACGGTAATATCCAGCCATCCCAAGAAAACTTCTTATTTCCTTGACATTTTGCGGCGGTTCCCACTTCAACACGTCTCTCACTTTTCCAGGGTCAACCGATACTCCTCCTCTTGAGATTATATGACCCAAAAATGGCACCTCTTTCAACCAAAACTGACACTTGTTGAACTTGGCATATAATTGATGCTCCCTCAATTTATGCAACGTAAGCGTCAAGTGTTCCTCATGTTCTTTCTCATCCTTCGAGTAGATCATAATATCGTCAATAAACACCACAACGAACTTATCCAAGTACTCCATGAAGACCTTATTCATGAGGTACATAAAGTAGGCAGGCGCATTTGTCAATCCAAAAGACATCACGGTGTACTCATAAGATCCATACTGTGTCCTAAAAGCTGTCTTGGGTATGTCTGATGGTCTAATCTTCATTTGAAAATAACCTGACCTCAAATCAATCTTAGAGAAAACACAAGCACCCTTCATCTGATCAAACAAGTCTTCTATACGTGGCAAGGTATACTTGTTTTTGATTGTTACCTCGTTGAGAGCTCGGTAATCCACACACATCCTTTGGGATCCATCCTTCTTGTCCACGAACAGCACGGGCGCTCCCCAAGGTGAAGAGCTTGGGCGAATGAAACCCTTCTCTAATTGCTCTTGAATTTGCTCCTTGAGCTCCACTAATTCCATAGGAGGCATCCTATACGGCCTCTTAGCTATAGGTGCAGTTCCAGGTATTAAATCAATAACAAACTCAATGTCTCGATCGGGTGGCATACCTGGCAACTTGTCTGGAAAAACATCCAAAAATTCACACACCACCGAAATCTCCTCAATGGCGGCATCGTCCATATGATTCAACTCCAATTGCTTTGGTGCGGTTTGAGATGCTTCAAATTCTACGGTGATCCCTTCTTCATTGGTCAACTTCACCATCTTCGTGGCACACTCAATAACTCCATTGTGCTTCCTCAACCAGTCCATACAAAGTATAATGTCCAATCCTTAAGAATCCAAAACAATGAGGTTGGCGGAGAAGTCTACCCCCCTTATTCTAAGGCTTATTTTTGGACATACTATACTTGTCCCCATCTCTCCTCCAGGAGACTTAACCAATAGAGTAAACTTCATATGAGAGATAGGCAAACTATACTTGGCAACATACTTCGATGCAATGAATGAATGCGATGCTCCAGAATCAAATAACATAGTCGCGGGGTTGCAGTTGGCGAGAAACATACCAATGACCACGTCATCCGCTTGTTGAGCATCCTCCGTAGAGACATGGTTCACGTTGCCACGAGCAAAATTATGCTGTCCATGGTTCCCTTGTGGTTGTCCTCTATTGGGCCTTGGGTTTTGCCTCGGCGCATTGCATCCTTGACCAAGGCCTGACTTAGGACATTGATGCACAAAGTTTCCAGCTTCTCCACAAGTATAGCACTTCTTAACTCCACCAGAATTATTGGGACGAGCTTGGTTTTGAGCGTTGGCTCCAGGAAAATCAGCACGAGGCGCATAAGGCATCGGAGGCCTAGTTGCTTGCACGACAGGGCGCTGCTGCACAAACTGAGTTGGGTGCGGTGCAGATCCAGGGCGCTGAGCAGGAATAGAGGAGCTGTAATGAGGCGCATTGGGCGGTGCAAAGCGAGAGCGCACATTACTTCCTTGTTCCTGTCCTTGATATGGCGCCTTCCTCTTGATTTCTTGCTCCATCTCACGAATCTTGTTCTCAACCACAATTGCTTTGTCCACAAGCTTCTGAAAATTTGCATAGTCACAATTGAGTAGTTGCACTTGGATTTCATTGTTAAATCCCCTCATGAACAAGTATTGCTTCCGGCTGTCCCGACCTACATCCTCAGGCGCATACCTTGAGAGTTGAGTGAATTTATTGAGATACTCACTCACGCTTGATCTTCCTTGCCTTAAATTCTCAAATTCTTGCTTCTTCAAGATCATAACACCCTCCGACACATAATGAGAACGGAAATTCTCCTTGAATTTGGCCCAAGTAATTCTCTCTTGGTTCTCATGAGCATTGCAATAAGCATCCCACCAATCCGCAGCTGCTCCAACTAGTTGATGAGAAGCAAACAAGACCTTCTCCCGGTCACTTCATTGGACAATAGCTAGCTTCTTCTCCACGGAATTGAGTCAATCATCCGCATCCATAGGGTTGGCAGCTTGAGCAAAGGTCGACGGCCTAGTCCTCATGAACTCTCCCAATCAGTTATGAGGAGGTGGGGGTGGCCGTGGAGGCATGTGGGGCTGATTGTTGACGTTGTCAGCCTGCAGCTGTCCCATAGTCTGTATCATGGTCTACATGAGCTGGTTTTGCATAGCCAATAGCTGCTCAATGTTGATAGCTCCCTGCGTAGAACCTTGTCCAATGTTGTTCTGAGGCATTCCATTGTTCTCCTCCTCATCATTGACATCCCTCTGGTTGCGAGTCCTCACCATCTGAAGGAAAGCAATAGGTAAGAATTAGAAAATGCCCCCAACTATATGCATCAAGGGATATGAAACTAAACAAATAGCTACACTAGTCTAGGTGGACATGGCAATGCTAAAGCATCCCAAAATCCTCTATTAAGCACACAAGCAAACAATATATATAGCAAACAGCACTCCAAGCAAAAACACATCGATCCCTGAGTGCTCCTATGTGCTCTAAAGTGTCCATTCTATCTAGGCTGCATCCTACGGTCAACCTGTGGCTCTATACCAATCTTTGATGCCCGGTTCCGAAAAATGAACCAAGCTAACGCATATGTGTGCCCAGGATGTTCATCACACATACACGAATGCAATCACAAAAGAGTATACACGAAATTACCACAGAACAAGATTAATTAACCAATTTTTATTACACAAACCAGATTATCCTCAAATACAAGCTCCAATGTATATTAATGACAAGTTCAACTAATGTAGCGGAAATAAACTAATTAAGAAAACTAAGCAACTAAGCATAAGCAATAGGGTATGGCGCAGCTCCAATAACACCACAGGCAAGCTGACGGTAGACACGGCCTAGAACTCCGCATTATCACCATTAAACTCCCAATCCTGACCTGCAACTGTTGGGGGGAATTGCAATAGTGAGTACATGTCGTACTCAGCAAGTGTAAAGTATGACATGTGGCTGATTCAAATGGCGACAATAATAATGGCAAAGTGCTGAAAAGTACATTAAAACATTTGGAAAGCAATATATCATATGTATGTGAAGTAAACCCATCATAATCATAAGTAATATCATAATACCAGTCCATAATTCACCATCCTCATCCATAATTCCATATTTCACCATTTGCCAATAACCATATCCAATACCAGAAATTAAACCATAACCATCCATAACCATTACCAAACCATAACCATTATCGAACCATAACCATCCCAAATATCATCTCAACACCGAGTTCCCTCTAATCATGTAGGTCATACAAGCGCTCTTAACCGGGAGCACGACTATCATGATAGTTTTAATACTCTGCAGAGTTTGTACCACTTTACCCACGTGTTTGTGATTTCATCACCCGTCGGCGACTAAAGAACCTCCCTTATGCCAATTACACTTCCTTTGGTGTATGGCCAAGAGATCACAAAATAGCCTTTACAAAGGGATTACTAGTCTATTCAGACCCCACTGAGGTTTCACCGGTGGCGATGTCTCCAACTGAGCACATCTTCAACCAAGGGCCCCCTCTTGAGCCATTCGGATCCCAGGGTAGTCCCACCAATCCTCAACAAACCCAATCCGACTACCCCTTCCTCGAGCATCCACAATGGTCCAAACAGCACTAGCAAAGCCCTAATTAATCAGCTACACCGCACCCATACTTGGCCTCATGGTGGCACTGTAGTCCTGGCTTATTCTCGCATGAACCGGCCCTTAGATCTAAAGCAAGCAAACCACCATAACATCCAACCCATCCACATACCAGGCTTGCTTAGATCACCCATTACCATACCATATTTAACCAGTTCATGTTATCCATAATCTCATCCATGCATAATTAAATTGAATGATATAGTTGTTCCCATCCCAGTTGATTAAGCGAAGCAAAAAGGTAAAAATCCTTCCCGACTCTCTACCGTAAATTCCAGGTGACAAGGGTGGTCAAACAAAACTAGTAAACTTCCTACCATAGGATTCCCATCAAAATTGACACAAGCATGCAAGTTTGCAAACAAAACTTTTATTTTAAAACTGGATCAATATGCTTCAAGGACACTTGCCTTGCTCTTGTTGTTGATTAGGGTCAAAGCCTTCAAACTCTTGGTGTTGTAGATCCTCCGCGGCACTTTCTAGCGCAAATCTGTCTAATCCACATAATAAACATACAAGACAAGAAACATAATCAAAGAGTGCACAAATATTACTCAATATGACATGACATGCATGATTAATGCAAATGCAAGGTAGAACTTGTTAATAGATTGCTTTTAATGATCACTAACTAGTTCTAATAGATTTTAACAAGTTTATACAGGTTTGGATTTGATTAGATCAAATTTTAGAATCAATTTGATGTAATTTAAATAGGAAGACCGGACTAGTCCGCTAGGGACCGGACAAGTCCGCACTCCGCGAGATCAGCAGATTAGGGTTTTCTAGATCGACGTAAATTCGGAGATTAGGGGTTGAATTCTCGTAAGGAAAAGAGAATAGAAGGTATACCAGGTGCTTAGAACTCCAATGAATCAAGAAACTTGGAGGTAACACTTGGATCTTGATGATCTAGGGTTGGTGATGAACTTGGAGATGAATTGGTGGTGAAGGACAAAACTTGGTGGAGGTCTTGATCCTCTTTCGTTTCCTCCTCTTCTTCTTCTTGCTTGGAATCTTCTCCTCCCTCCTTGATGTGGCTCTCCACGAACTAGGGTTTGGGTGGGTGGAAAAGTGGCAAATAGATGTCAAACGAGGGGTGGGGCTGTTTATATAGAGGTGGAGGCTAGGGTTAGAAGGATTTCGAGTTTTGGGATGAGTAGAGGCCGGTTTAGAGTCCCACATGGGCTCTAAAAGAGTTAGGCACGACGTCCCTAGGCCCACTTAACGTGAAACCCAAGAAACAAGTCGTAAAACAAAAGATCAATTCAGAGTCGCGAAATATCGGACAAGTCCGGACAGGACTGGACTAGTCCGAAGTCGTCCAGAGTGAGAATCGGACAAGTCTGGCCAAACATCGGACAAGTCCGAATTTGAATAGAAAGGAAAACGGACAAGTCCGCTGGAACACCAGACTAGTCCGGAAAAGTCCAGGGACTTAGCAAATTTTTCAAGGATTCATGGAGCATCGGACTAGTCCACACAAAATCAGACAAGTCCAAAAGTTTCCAGTGCCAGAAATCGGACTAGTCTACAGCAAAAACAGACAAGTCCATTTTTAGTCAGAGAGAAATCGCACTAGTCTGCAACAAAACTGGACTAGTTCGCACTTTCCTGCGTTTTAAGCGCGGTTTTGTTCCAAATCAATTTTAAACTCGTTCCTCTTGTTATGGGTTAATTTTAAACATGTATATGAATGTATGCAAGGAATGATGCATGAGAATGAGGGTGTTACAAATAGCTTTGGTAAGCTCCGGCTCAAGCTCCAGTTAGCTTTTTCTAGGTTCAGAGCTTGATCGTAATGTTCCTTCTTTTATCTTGCAATGCTTCAAACTTGCTTTATATTCTTGGAAAGATTGTTTAGTATTCATTTGCTAAGTTTTTGGTGCGTTTGGTTGATATGGCTCATATCGTTTTGCTATACTTTGCAACATGCTTATGTGAGGTGCTCACGTAAGGTGTTGTGTTTGGAGCTAACATGAGTCAAGTCACGGACTTGGGCTCGTACGGATTGGTTGTTTGTTCATGTTTAGGTGTTGCTTGAGTTTAAGTAATGGCTGGTGACAGGATCCTTTGGACTAGTCTCAGGGAGGAGATGAGGTTCCAACAACCAAATTCAGGAGGAATTGTGGTTGAGCGGGTCAGGAGGTCGCGTAGGATGATTGAATCAAGAGCAGTGCATATGAAGGTTATTGGCGTCGAAAGAAGGTGTTTGCATGTATGCATGCGGTGCATGACATGGCAACATGGTTCTGGAGATGGTTTATGGATGGGAAGATCTGGTTGGAAGGATCGGATCATATCGGTTGATGACTTTGGCTGCGGCGGAGTTGGTTATGGCTCGGTATGGAAAGTATCGAGTTGGTTATGATATGATTTCATGTGGAACACGAATTTGAGTTGTTTTAGAAATGTGGGATACGTTCCTAAAGTGTTTGGAAGTCTTAAGATTGCTTCTATCTGCGTATAGAAGAGTCCTAAGCAGTTATGGAAAGTTAAATTCGTGAACTGAGTAGGATTAGAGTCCTAGTTGAGACTGGGTTGGCCTAAGGGCTGGTTATATAAGCAAGGGAGGCCAGAGCTCGTTGTGCACGACTTGGGGCTGTTCCTCTTATGTTATATTGAATAAAATTCGTAGTTTGAAGGAACTTTTGTGCCTTGTTCGCCCGACTTGTTCCAGACAAGTTTTACTCATCGAGGTTCTGGACAACACTACCTTTCGTCGGTAGTTTTATCATAACTCGAGTTTTATAGATCTAATTGACGTGATTCTTTTTGGGTTGTCTTCACAACTTGATTATATATCATATGTCAAAATTTCATGGTCATTGGATTTGTGGTTCTGATCTACACGAGTTTCTTTGCAGCGTTCCAGAACTGTTTTTCTCGCGTAGGACAGATTAACCTTTGTTCGATCTTTCGATCATAACTTGAGTTTCTCTCAACGGATTTGAGTGATTCTTGTTGTGTCGTCTTCATGACTTGATTATCTCTGATATCTATAACTTTTGTCACGGTGAAACACGTTTAGATTAGTCTCACACATGATTTCTTTAATAGATCGTTTTTCTACCGAAGGGGTTGGGATTTAATTGTTTCCGCTGCGTAAGATTTTTTAATCTACCATTCACCCCCCCTCTGGAAGCTTTTCACATGCTCTTCGATCCTACAGAAAGAACAAGGGAGAGACAATAGACTAACTTAAATATTCACAGATGATCAATTCACTCATGTATCTAGCAAGCGCAACCCGACCTGATATTCCGTTTGCTATGAGCAAACTGAGCAGGTTCATGCCAAACTCGTGTAGAGATCATTGACATGCACTTGAAAGGGTTATGCGCTAATGCAGAGGTACAATGAGTTATGAGATTCATTATTTAGGCCATCCGATCGTTCCATAGGGATATAGTGATTCGAACTAGATCTCTGATGTTTATGAGCTCCATGCCACAAGTCAATAAATGTTCACTCTTGCCGGCGGTGTCATATCATAGAAGTCTTATAATTGGACTATATTGATGAGTTCAACCATGAAAGTAGAACTTACTGCTTTAGATACAATGACTTCAGAGGCAAAATGGTTGCAAGAACTCTAGATGGATTTTCTGTGGCTGATAACCTCTGTTGTAATTCTTACAAACTATGACAATCAAACGGTTATTGTCAAAGTAAACAGTTCTAAGGTTAATGCAAAATCCTCAAGACACGTTAAGAGACATTTGAAATCTATTAGATAAATGAGAAACTTTGAAGTGATAACGTTTTTGTATGTACAAACAGATAAAAACTTGGCAGAACCCTTTCCGAATGGACTATAATGTAATGTGATAAAAAGTGCATCGAGGGAGATGGGTTTGAACCCCACAAGTGTGTGACACCATAGTGGTAACCCAACCTATCTGATAAGAGATCCTGTGAAGTAGGACATGAAAAAAACAAGCTAGTGATTCACATAGAATAGTATTTTATCTCAGACCCTCTTTATATGAAGATGTACAACTATACTCTCAAACTATATGGCGGGATAGAAATATGTCGTAATGTGTTTTTGTTGGCTATGTGTAGCAAAGATGTTGTCCTATAGACAATCTTGAAAGAAACACACCTATATGAGCTTGGACTGTCTAATGTCATAGTCTGTGTGATTTGTTTGCTGTCTAGAAAGCTCATAAAGAGACCAGGGAGTACTATGCATATACTCCACCCCACGGGGTAGAGTACCGATAGCCAAGTATTGGTTATTGTCTTTAGGTTAAATTAGTTCACACGAAACTTGCAGTTTAAAGCATAGTCCACTGTCCAAGGATCTAGATAGAAGTTCAACTTAACAGTCTCTGCTCGAACACTGGTATATAAAGTAACGAACAAGAAATAACCTTTCGAGGGTGCCTTTGAGATCTTGTGGCAGATTGTTGGAATTTGATCCCATGAGGGGCTTCAAAATTACTAATAAATCTCAAAGACTCTTCATGGTATATGGGAAGTCAAAATCATGGACGCATCATTCCAAATGGAACCAAGTCTGCACTGATCTATTTATAGACCCGATACATATGTCGTGTTCATATTAGAGTCATGTTCACATTAGAACCATGTTCATATTGGACTTGTCGGTACCCTGGGAACCGTACACCCCTTGAGATTACAAAGATCTCAAGGGAAAGTCATCTACTTGATTTGAAGACCTTCGGAGGCCCACATGTCAGACATAACCGGACCCGCTTCTCCAACATGGTTAGTCCCAGGATCGCCACGTGTACAATCAAACCGGAGATACCGCCCACAAGGGGGAAACTCCGGGCTATGTACCGAAATGGCACCCCCGGACCTAACCCCAGACCGAGGGAAGCTCCAGAACTGACATGTGTCAGGTAGCTTCGGAGCTATCTATTTCCCACAGTACGCTCCAGAGCTGCCACGTGTCCAACCGTCGGATCTTCAGCCTCTAACCTCCGGAAACTCCACAACGGCTCCAGATCTTCAAAGGGGAATCAAGGACTTCAAGACCCGATTAAGTGTCATTAATACAATATTAATGACACACGATCGGACGACCTTAATTACCAGTAACGGTGCTGTCAAAACCCATAACTCGGTCATTAAGGGCGATTAAATGTGTTGAATATGTATCAATATCAGTAACTGTTGGGGCCACATGTCGGGCCAGGCTAACTTGTAACGGCCTGCCCTTGTACTATAAAAGGACAGGCCGATGATACATAGGGGAGATTCTACACACGCTCGATACACTATAGGCTCACTCTACACTCTGAACTCACTTTGAGCTCAGACAACCAATACAACACCAACACAACCCGTGGAGTAGGGTATTACGCTCAGGCGGCCCGAACCACGTAAATCTCCGTGTCTCCTGTGTCATTTACAATTCACCTTCTTGAATCTCCGAGCGCCCACACCGAACATCAAACTCCTCTAACACTCTAGTAGTGTCGGGAGATTTGCCGGATCCAAACCACTGACAGTTGGCGCGCCAGGAAGGGGCGCCTGAGATTTCAAGGATGGTGAACTCAGCTGCTGGATCATCCAACGGTCATCCTGCTGTTCAAGCTATTGGGGGCAATCCCTCCAATATGCAGCCACCAGCAGGAACCTCAGCACCAGCAGGAGTCACACTACCACCACCGCCGCCTCCACCAGCAAATCAAACTGGACAACGCGATGGTGCACCGGCGTCCATCACTGCGTCGGCAAATCATGACAACCCGGAACACGCGCTCCATGCAGCACGTGCTCTTCTCCAATGCCCACCACCTCCGGATGCATCTCGGGATGCATTGGAGCAGTGGAGGGCTAATGTGGAACATTTGGTTGCAGCAGCAACCAACCGCATCAGCAACCAGGGTCCTCCTCCTTCAGGACGAGCCCCATCGCAGTGACGGACCTTGTCTAGCAGACTTGGTCCGCATGTTTCCAACAACACGAGACGTGCTGCATCACAACAGGTGACATCATTGCCCTCCGGGGCACGACGCACTCACACGGTATCAAGGCTTTCAACTCATGACCTCCGGGCGGAGCTTGATCGCCGATATCGCCAACAAGACGGCCGAGTCCATATTGAGCATGCTCGTGAAAGACGAGAAGCTCAAGACGTTCCTGCTCCTGAAGGAGTAGGAGGAGGCTATTCAGCCCTGGCCATACATCTGCGTATGGTCAGGTGGCCACAGAAGTTCCGGCCTCACCTGCAGGAGAAGTTCGATGGGACCGTTAATCCTGTTGAATTTCTTCAGATTTACTCCACTGCTATCATGGCAGCTGGAGGAAATAAGGCCGTAATGGCCAATTATTTCCCAGTGGCTTTGACTGGGACCGCCAGGTCTTGGTTTATGAGCCTTCCACCCAACTCCATCAACAGTTGGGAAGAGCTGTGCCGGCAGTTCACCGCCAATTTCGAGAGTTCATACACCCGACCAGGCACTGCACTGGACCTTTTTGCAGTTGTGCAAAAAGGGGGAGAATCCCTGTGATCATTCATCCAGAGATTCTCTCAGGTACGAAACACTATCCCTTCTATCTCTAGCGCTTCTGTCATTGTGGCATTCAGACAGGGTGTACGGGATAAGAAGATGTTGGAGAAACTGGCGATCAAGGAGATCACCAGTGTCACGGAACTCTTCAGTTTGGCCGACAAATGTGCCAGAGCTGCGGAGGGCCGTGAAATGCACTCCAGACCAACTCCGGAGGATCGCAAGAAATCCTCCAAAGAAGAAGCCACTACCTCCGGGAGTGGCAAGAAGAAGAAAAAGACCAACGGCGAGAAGAAGCCGTCAACCGGTGCATCCAATGCTGCAGCTGCTGCAGCTCCGAATGGCCAGGGGCCACGCCCCGAAAAGCGACCTCGATCGTCTTCTGAAGACGATGGCAAACCCAAAGTGTGGTGTCCAATTCACAAAACGAACAACCACAGTTTGGAAGACTGCCGGGAGGTCCAAAACCTTGTCGAGCGCTACAACAAGCGCCGGGAAGAAGCTCCTTTCCGACAGAGGGAAGGAAAACAAAAAGTTGACAAAGCTCCGGCTGAAGAGGAGTTAGGTTTTCAGGATCCCAAAAAGGTCCTGAAGGCCGTCTACACCTCCGTCGACGACGATTCCAATGTCTCTGACAACGAGCGTCGGAAGACCATGAACACCATTTTTGGTGGATCATGGGACATCACCTCCCGCCGCGTCATCAAGACTATGCGTCGGGACATGGCTACTGTAGCTCCTACAGCCAGACCGGAGCCTCATCGGAAGTGGATGGACACAGCCATCACTTTTGATGCTTTGCACTGCCCTCGAAGCATGGTTGGAGCAGGTCAGCTACCTTTGATGGTATCTCCTACCATCAATAACATCCAGCTCCACCATGTTATGATAGACGGAGGTTCGGAGCTCAATCTCATAAGCTTCGAAGCTTTTACCAAGCTCCAGCTCCGACCTTCGGATCTTCACCCCTCCCGACCTTTCTCCGGAGTAGGTCCGGGAGCCATTACCCCACTTGGAGCTATTACCCTCCCCGTTACCTTCGGGACCTGGGAGAAGTATCGCACCGAGAAGTTGGTCTTTGACGTTGCTCAGATCAACTCACCCTTCAATGCCATCTTGGGTAGGCCTGCCTTGTACAAATTCATGGTAGCTGCTCATTATGGTTACCTGGTGTTAAAGATGCCAACACCAGTAGGCGTTCTTCGGATCCGCGGAGATCGTACTGCCGGAGTAACTGCTCTGGAAGAACTCCATGCACTTACCACGGCGCAAGAGGAGGACTCCAGGCAGGAGCAAGCTCCAAAACCCCCGAGCATTCGTCAACGAGGCTCAACATCTGCACCTCGTGTGCAGCCAAGCGGTGACACCGACATTCCCGTCAAAGTCGTCCAAATCGGTTCTGATGCCGCTCAGACAACCCGTATATCGGGGGGATTGAACGACAAATAGGAACTCGCACTCATCACTTTCCTCCGGGCTAATGTCGACGTGTTTGCCTGGCAACCGTCACAAATGCCTGGGATCCCCAGGGAAGTGATTGAGCACAATCTGAAGATCTACCCCGACGCCCGGCCTGTGCATCAGAAGCCTTGGAAGCAATCTGTAGAGCGACAAAACTTCATTCGAAAAGAAGTGAAGAAGTTGCTCAAAGCTGGATTCATCCGAGAAGTCTTCCATCCAAAATGGCTGGCAAACCCAGTCGTTGTGCCCAAGGCCGGCGGGAAGCTTCGGATGTGTATCGACTACACAACACTAAATAAGGCATGTCCAAAAGATCCATTCCCACTACCTAGAATAGATCAGATAGTGGATTCCACCTCTGGGTGCGAATTACTGTGTTTCCTAGACGCATATTCTGGGTATCATCAAATCAAGATGTCTAGGGAAGATGAAGAGCTTACCTCTTTCATCACAGTAGATGGATTGTACTGTTATACAGCCATGCCATTTGGTCTCAAGAATGCAGCTTCAACCTTTGTACGAGCTATGTACAAAACCTTTGAAGAACTAATTAGAGACATAGTGCAAGTGTACGTCGATGACATCGTGGTCAAGGTCAAGAACAAGGAGTCACTTCTTGACACCTTGCAGGCTGTCTTCGATAAACTGCGGGTCAGCCGCACAAAGTTAAACCCAGACAAGTGTGTCTTCGGGGTTAGCTCCGGAAAACTTCTTGGTTTCCTGGTAAGTCACCGGGGCATAGAAGCTAATCCGGCGAAGATCAAGGCCATTGAAGACATGCGGCCACCAGCCCGCATCAAAGATGTCCAAAAGCTAACTGGATGTTTAGCAGCCCTCAACCGTTCATTTCAAGGCTGGCGGAACGGGCACTCCCCTTCTTCAAGATATTGAGGAAGTCTGGACCATTCCAATGGTCTGAAGAAGCAGAAAAGGCATTCCAGGAGCTAAAACAGTTCCTCACCACCCTACCAATTCTGGTAGCTCCGACCCCTGGTGAGCCTTTGTTGCTTTACATTTCAGCAACTGACAAAGTCATCAGTATGGTTCTGGTTGCGGAGAGACCAGAGCTACCCCATACTCAGGAATCCAGACCCCTTCGGGAGGGTCCGGAGGTCCCTGAAAGCGATTTTGGGTCCCAACTCCCAGACTCGAATCCACAAGAAGTTACTTCAGAAGACCCAGACCCCTCCGGGAGGGTCCAGGTCACTTCTGAAGAAGCTCCGGGTTCCTCCAGCCAGGACCCGGGGGTCCCCGAAGAAAATCCGGATCCCTCCGGGAGGATCCAGGTCAGTGAAGAGGAAGCTTCGGGCCCCTCCGAGAGGGTCCGTACCATTCAGCGCCCAGTGTACTTCATCAGCGAAGTACTACATGATGCCAAGACTCGATACCTAGAGGTGCATAAGGCGCTCTATGCAGTTCTTATTGCCTCCAGGAAGCTTCGCCATTACTTCCAAGTTCACAAAATCTCAGTGGTGACCTCTTACCCACTTCGAGCAATCTTGCATAATCCCAATTCAACTAGGAATATTGCAAAGTGGGCAGCAGAATTGGCCGAATTCGATCTCGAATTCATTTCAAGGCAAGCAATCAAGAGTCAAGCATTGGCAGCCTTCGTGGTGGAATGGACTCCCTCTCCATCAAATCCTGGGGGCCCCAGTGAGCAGAAGCCGGAACATCAAGCTCCAGTCTTCACCGAGCCTCATTGGACCCTCTACTTCGACGGCTCCATGCAAAAGCAAGGGGACAGAGCTGGAATCCTTCTCCTCGCACCAACCGGGGAGAAGGTAAAATACATGGTACACCTTGACTTCAAGGCGACCAACAACATGGCGGAGTACGAAGCACTCATCTACGGACTAAAGGTGGCACTGTCATACGATGTCAAGCAACTGCTGGTCAAGGGAGATTCACAGCTCATAATTAAGCAAGTGAAGGGTGAATGCTCCTGCAACAATCTCCAGCTAGTAGCTTACCTCCTTGAAGTCCAGAGGCTTCAGAAGGACTTGGAAGTCCTAGACCTCAACCATGTTCAGCGTGCCCACAATGCTGAAGCCGACGAACTCTCGACGAAAGCGTCAACCGGAGCTCCAGCTCCTGACGAAACTTTTGTCCGGAGGTTGTCAAAACCCACAGCTCAGCCTGCCGAACTGAGTGAAGGAGGCGAGATCAACATCACAAAGCTGACGGTCCTAATGGCCCTGTTACCATGGCAGCCATCAAGGGTCGTAGGTGCTGCCGGAAGCTCCGAGCAACCCAGCACGCAAGACTCAAATGCTCAAGTTAGTTCCGATGCATGGATCTCGGAGATCCGAAACTCCTTGAAAGACAACATCCTTCCTGACAATGATGTATCCACTGACCAGGTAGTCAGATTGGCTAAAAGGTACACGTTGGTAGAAGGGGATCTCTACCAGCGCAGTGCCAATGGCATCCTAATGCAGTGCATCACAAGGGAAGAAGGTTGCGAGCTCCTCGCAGAAATCCATGGAGGCGAGTGTGGGAACCACGCGTCTTCCCACACGCTGGTTGGTAAAGCCTTTCGGCACGGCTTCTACTGGCCTACAGCACTCCAGGATGCAGCTGAGCTGGTGAAGAAATGCGAAGCATGCCAATTTCATGCAAAGCAAATTCACACACCGGCTCAACCCCTACAAATGATACCTCCTACATGGCCCTTCGCTGTGTGGGGGATGGACATCTTGGGACCTTTACCAAGAGTCGTCGGAGGTTACAAGTTCCTGTACGTCGCCATTGACAAGTTCACCAAGTGGCCGGAAGCAACTCCAGTTGTGACAATCAACAAGCAATATGCAATCAACTTTTTGCAATCCATTGTATGCAGATTTGGAGTCCCAAATAAAATCATCACTGATAATGGGACCCAATTCACAAGCTCTGCATTTCAAGGATATTGCGAAGACCTCGGCATTCAAGTTTGCTACGCCTCCGTAGCTCACCCAGCAAGCAATGGCCAAGCCGAGAGAGCAAATGCTGAAATCCTTAAAGGACTCAAAACGCGCACCTATGAGCGCTTGAAAAAACATGGAGCCAACTGGATTGAAGAGCTTCCGCCCACTTTATGGGCCAACAGGACAACTCTAAACCGGTCAACTGGAGAGACACCCTTCTTCCTGGTGTATGGAGCTGAAGCAATCCTTCCTTCGGAAATCACCTTGGGGTCACTCCGGGTCCGGACCTTCGACGAAGCCACGCAGGACCAGCTCCCGCGTGAAGACCTGGACCTCCTCGAGGAGGGAAGGTGCCAAGCAGCTGTTCGGAATGCCCGATACCGCCAAGCCCTTCGGCACTATCATCAGCGGCATGTACACAACCGACAGCTCGAGGAAGGCAATCTGGTGCTACGGAGAATACAATCCAGAGAAGGGTTAAACAAGCTCTCCCCCAGCTGGGAGGGACCCTTCCGAGTGATTAAAGTATCCCGTCCCGGAAGCGTTCGCTTGGCTACCGAGGATGGGACACCTCTCCCAAATCCTTGGAACATTGAGCACCTCCGTAAGTTCTACACTTAATATCACGGAGGTGAGTCTGTAGTAACTTGAGGTGTATGTTATAGAGTCATTGTACATAGTCGGGTAGTTCCTCCGGGAGAACAGCCGGACCTTTCCCGGAAGGTCCGCAAAGTTCATGCCACGCTTGTCACAGTCTCAGGACTAAAAGTGTGGCTAGCTACCCTGGGTTAAACGAGAAATGAAACACGCTTAGCCTGGTTCTGTACCCTAAGAGTGTACTTGTTTCCCCTATACCCCGGACCTATAATGAAAGACATCTCCATGTGAAATAGACTCCACGTGCATTTATTTTGTACAGGCTCAACATTTTTTATTTTTCTCTTTCTTGTCTATAACAAAGACGTGCAATTCTTAAGAAATTTTAGTTCGACCGGTTCATATACGATTCGAGCTGTATTGTCGATTCTTTTGGATTCAAATATTGTTCATGGCCCACTCGCCTGAATGCCGCCAAGCCAACCTAGGGCCGGAGTGTGCTATCGACTTAGCCTGGTCAAGAACCCTAAGTACGCCACTCTACGTACACCCCGGCAGGCCGAAGTAAGGCGGGTTCAAGTACAATTGGATCTGGAAGAAAAGACAACGCATTCGGTTGTATTTAGAATCGCGTTTGACCTAAATTTTCTCGAGAATCGTAAGCCACGACGAAGTTATAGGCAAGAAATGAATTTTATAATTTTTCTTGACTTCAGTGTGCAGGAAAAATAAAAAATCTACGTTGATGGAGAAAAGCCAGAGCTAACAAAGCTCCAACTCCCCTAGGTGGCTTGAAATCAATGTTAAGCATTGAAAACGAGCATCACCGGAGCAACCAAGCTACGGTAAAGCTAGGGGGGCCAGCTGTCGACGCTAAATAAAAGATAGTGAGAAGACCCCACAAACGGAGTCTGCTGCCGACAAACTACGTGTTGGCAAAGGTCACTGCCGGAGCTACTAGCTCCGACACCCCGGAGGACTAACTATCGATGCTCTACGCGTTGATAGGGACTATTGCCGGAGCTACTAAGCTCCGACGATAGACAATGTCGGAGCTTCTAAGCTCCGACAACCTCAGGGGGCCTTCACTATCGAAGACTTCGGACCTACACTCTGCAAGTTTGAAGCAAATGAGTCTTCAACAAAACACAATATCCTCTTGGTACACGTTCACAATCAAATTGTGTACATCTACCAGGGGGCCAAGTGAAGACAAAAGTGTTAAAGACAAAAAGTGAAATTCACAAAAATTTGGGGATTTCATTCATCTGGAGACAAGGGATTACAAAATTGAGGAAGAAGAAAGAACAAGTGGGAACTACAGAGATGGTCCTAGACCCTATGGAAGAATTGGGCGACCTTCTGGGCAACCTCCGACACGTTGGCTCGGGCAGCTTCACCTTCTCCTTCAACGGGACCTTCAAGCACCGGGTCCAGAGGGAATTGGGGGTTCCGGCTGGTGTAGCACGTCAGCACATACTCTGCGACGTTCTTCGCCAGGGATTGCCCCTCAACTTCCAATTGGTCCACAATGACATCGCCCACCTTGGAGAGTTTACTACCTGCCGAGCTCAACGCCTGCAATGCTAGGTCCGGCTCTGGCTCCGGATCATCCGGACGCACGAGACTGAAGCCCATCAGTGTCAGCACGTCGTTGGCCTTGCCCAGGAACTCCCAAATCTGTAGGGAGTCCGCAGTCCTCAAGCCCTTCAATTCTTCCAAGGATCTTCTGGCCGCCACCAGTTCAGAATTCTCACGAGCGAGGCACTCAACTTCTTTGGAGTTTTGCTGAATCTTTTCAGCAACTCGCTTCTCGAGTTTTCCGAGCTCCTCCTCCCGGAGGTAGATCTTGTTCCGGCGGTCAACCAGGTCCTTCTCCCTGCCCCTCACTTTCTTCTCCCTGGCAGCAAGGGCACACTGTTGCTCGTAGAGTTCCTGCCTCGCACCCAGGCCTTCTCCTCTTCCTCAGTGCAGAGCTCTTCCAATTTTTTGGCGCGCTCTTCGAGGCCCTTGTCAGCCAGAGCCACCTTTTCAGCGAGCTCCTCCTCCCTCCTCAGGACGTCATCCCGCAGCTCTAGGAGTTTCTGCTCTTCATCTTCGAGCCATTTCTCCCTCTCCTCAAGTGCCTCCCAGCGCTTGATGAGAGTAGTGTTAATGGCCTCAAGCCTCTCTTGGCGTTCATCGGCCGCACTGTTAGCTGCTTTGGTCTGCTCGTAAATGGCCCGGGATTGAGCATTGAGGGCGTGAGTCATAGTCTCCTTGTCATCAAATAATTTGCCCCAGTACTCCAGGCGGACCTTCTCCCGCTTGATCCACTCTTTGTCATCTGCTAGCCTCGACTGCCAGCTTGGTCTCGAAGTAGAGACGGTTACGCCACCACCTATGGGTTTGGTGCTCCTCTTCAAGATCCTTGCTGTCGTGGAAGAAGGCCAGTTGAACTTGACGTAGACTGGAACAGGCGTTGTCAATAGACAATGACAACGGGATAGGTTCCGGACCTGCTGGGGTCTCCTCTGCTGGTTCCAGCGGGTTTTCAGATACAAAAATTGGGTCCCACTCCACAAGAGTGGTCCCCTGGGTCTCCATGGCACTAGGGCCGTCCTCCGGGATGGCCTCAGTCGCCATCGAGGAGGGTCCCGCTGATGAAGTTCCGACCTCCAGAAGTGGTTCCGAAAGCCCCGCCTCCAGGTCTTCATTTACCCCCTCAGGCAGGGGGCCAACAACCTCTTCTGAGCACTCCAGCTCAACCGCGGGTACCTCCAGCGTCATCACTCCCGGAGCAAGAGCTGCTTCTGGCTTCGGCTTGAGCACCTCCTCAATTGGGGGCTCGAGCGCTGACGCCTCTGCAACAACCAGCTCAGGAGCCGGAAGATCTTCATCATCAACCGGCCCTGCGGCCGGAGCTCCAACAACGACCGGCTCTGCAGTCGGTGCTTCTGAGGTAGCCAGCCCAATTGCCAGGACTTCCTCAACATTCGGTGCGCACGCCGAGACTTCAATTATCTCCGGCTCAACCGCCGGAGCATCGACAATTTCTGGCTCTGGGGCTGGAATTACAGGTTCCTCCGACTCAACGGTCGGAGCTTCCATCATCTCAGCACCAGGACCCGGAGCTTCAACCTCTAGGACATGTGCCGCTGGCGCATCTTCTCTCCCGCGGTCCGGCGCTACCACGGGAGTCTCTGGGGATGAGTCGAGGTCCATGACCACGACAGCTGGCGCCGGAGCTATCGCAGCTTCAGCCACCACTTGGGGCGGCACCGGGACAGGAGCAGAAGCTCCCGTCCTCACAGCTTCAGCTACTGTGGCTGAGGGTGGAGCCTCACTCCTCTTCTTAAGAATGCTGCAGATGATGGACGAAAAAACTTAAAAAATAGTTACTACAACAAAACAACTGTCCAAGGTAAAGATTAAAAATTACCTTGGGAGGCTTCCGCACCAGCTTGCGCGGAACCTCTTTCCTGGGCGTTCTGGGCTGGTCATAGCCGCCGCCGGCGTGGAAGCTACGGGAGGCCCCCCGGAACTCGTTGCAGCCACGGGCATTTCTCTAGTCGAGGCCCCCCTCGATCGGGAAGAACCTCCGGACCTAGAGGCCTCAACCGGCCCTAGTGCTGGAGTCGCATGCCCGGAGCTAGCACCCCGGGAGGATGACGCTGCGGGTATAGTCGCCGCGGTTGTAGAAGACCTCCCCCTCCGGGGAGAACGAGCCGATGCAGAGGTGGCAGGCCTGACGGACCTTCCGTCAGCGTGCTGCAGCTTCCTCTTTCGGCTCAAGGGTTCATCCGCCGGCTCCTTGCCCTTGCCAACGACCTCGACTCTTGGCTTCGGGGCAGGGTCGGAGCCACCTTCGGAAACCCCAGGGATCGCCACCCTGGAGATTGATCTTCTCTCGACGACACCGAGGTCATCAAGCACAGGCATCTTCCGCCGGAGCTCCCTGCTGAACTCTACTTCCACGTTCAGAGGGAGAAAAGCTGATGGCGGAGTCAAGTCATCACCCGCGACATCAATGCCATGCTGGAACTTCTTGAGGTGGAACTCCAAGGTTGTCCCCACCATGTTGGACTTCAGCCCGGTCTCAACCCGGTCGTCGTCCATCAGGGCCCAAGCGAGTTTTTCTCTCCTCTTCAGCGGTGCCCACCTGTTGACCAGGAAGTTACAAAACACCGCCTGAGGGGTTAATCCTCCCTCCACGCACTGGCGGATCCTGGTCAGAGCAGGGTTGAAGGCGTCCGCCAGCACCGGAGCTTCACTCGAGATCGTCATGTCAATGTTGGGGAGGCCTTCGGGCAGCTCCAGCCTCTCGTGCTCCTCCACCCGGATGACTATCCAATCCTTCTTCCAATCATCCCACTTCCCAGAGGGAAACGACCGGAGGTACTTAAATGGGCACTTCTTGCGCTTCACGAAGTAGTAGAAGCCAAGGTACTCATTGCTCCTACCGGTAGTATGGACCGTGAAGAAGGTCCGGAAGAGTTCAATGCAGGGGGGGTGCCCACCCACATCTCACAAAAGTGGACGAAGATAGACACAAGGAGAATGGAGTGAGGGCAAAGGTGGTATATCTGCAGACCATAAAAGTCTAGCAGCATCAAGAAAAAAGAGGAAAAAGGTGGGATCAACCCCACCATGGCGTACGAAGAGAAGTACACCATTTCGCTGGCGTGCTCCTTCTCAAACAGGAGCTCTCCCCCGGCGCGTACCATGCAGTTGAAGAAGTCCGAGGACCATCCCATGAGGGCCCAGACCTTCTTCAGGTCACCGTCGGTCTTCAAACGACTTTCGCGGAGACCCAACTCCATCGCAACACATCAAGGCAAGAGAGGAAAAGCGAAGCACAAGTTGGGAGTTTGAGCGCAAGATAGATGAGAGGCGTAAAGGACCCCAGACGGTGCGTGCTTTCCTTCTTAAGTAAGCCCTCACAACGCTTGGATGGAAACCGCAAGGAAGTCGAAGATACCACTCAAAAATTCCACCCAGCCGATGACAAGAGGGCCCGGGACCACCCCGACGATCAAGTCGAGGTTCTTACCCAGGCGAACGGTTGTCATCATGAGGCGGGAAGCCCGAAGGCGGTAGCCCGACAAGGCGCGTGGAACCGATACGGTTTTTGTATCGGGAACCGGTGACCTTCAATTGCGTGAGATCCGCACGCCAAAGATCTCATCTGCCGCACGCGGGATACGCCACACGGCGAGGATTTAACTCCAAACCATTGCCAACGCCACATCCGAAGACCTTTGAAGACTCAGTTCAAAAGCCGCGAGGATGGACCCACCTCCGGCGGAATGACTTCACCCAAGGGGTCTTCCCCAGAGGTGGGCCCAGAGGGCCACTGTCGGTACCCTGGGAACCGTACACCCCTTGAGACTATAAAGATCTCAAGGGAAAGTCATCTACTTGATGAAGACCTTCGGAGGCCCACATGTCAGACATAACCGGACCCGCTTCTCCAACATGGTTAGTCCCAGGATCGCCATGTGTACAATCAAACCGGAGATACCGCCCACAAGGGGGAAGCTCCGGGCTATGTACCGAAATGGCACCCCCGGACCTAACCCCAGACCGAGGGAAGCTCTGGAACTGACACGTGTCAGGTAGCTCCGGAGCTATCTATTTCCCACAGTACGCTCCGGAGCTGCCACGTGTCCAACCGTCGGATCTTCAGCCTCTAACCTCCGGAAACTCCACAATGGCCCCGGATCTTCAAAGGGGAATCAAGGACTTCAAGACCCGATTAAGTGTCATTAATACCATATTAATGACACACGATCGGTCGACCTTAATTACCAGTAACGGTGCTGTCAAAGCCCATAACTCGGTCATTAAGGGCGATTAAATGTGTTGAATATGTATCAATATCAGTAACCGTCGGGGCCACATGTCGGGCCAGGCTAACTTGTAACGGTCTGCCCTTGTACTATAAAAGGACAGGTCGACGATACATAGGGGAGATTCTACACACGCTCGATACACTATACGCTCACTCTACACTCTGAACTCACTTTGAGCTCAAACAACCAATACAACACCAACACATCCCGTGGAGTAGGGTATTACGCTCAGGCGGCCCGAACCACGTAAATCTCCGTGTCTCCTGTGTCATTTGCAATTCACCTTCTTGAATCTCCGCGCGCCCACACCGAATATCAAACTCCTCTAACACTCTAGTAGTGTCGGGAGATCTGCCGGATCCAAACCACCGACATGACTTATGTTCATATTTGAGTCGTGTTCCACTGGAGTCCTGTTCATATTGGACCCTTCCCTTTATAAATACCAAATTAGTGGAGGGCCAAACATACACAACACAATCTCGCTATCGGTCCTTACACAACCATTGTAGTCTACTCCATTCTGAGAGACGGAGTGCACCCACGATCAGGAGAGCAGGTCTCCAAAACTGGTCGTGAGATCCTGCACTGGGAGAGGGTGAATAGAGTGTTTGGGAAGCGCTCTAGACGATTGCTCAC
Organism: Tuctoria greenei; assembly: GCA_036927565.1. Taxonomy (NCBI): domain Eukaryota; kingdom Viridiplantae; phylum Streptophyta; class Magnoliopsida; order Poales; family Poaceae; genus Tuctoria; species Tuctoria greenei. The sequence continues at coordinate 127,910,385 of JAYESD010000006.1, forward strand.
TTCTTCACCACGACTCGTTTGTCGTCCAAATCAAATGGTGTTGCTCGTCGTCATCTTCAACATGTACTACTGGTAGGTTTCATCAACACTACAACAACATCCACAACAGATTGGTGCGCATAAGTTTGAATTGATCGTGCCTTATATTCTGGAACATTCGTGCCTTACTTTCCGAATCAATCGTGCCTTACTCTTCCGAATCGATCGTGTCTTACTTTCTGAATCGATCATGTATTACTTTTGAATGGATCATGTATTTCTTTCTTAATTGATGACGCATTTATTTCTGGAATTGATTGGTGAATTGCCTATTTCTTCTAATAGATTCGGGTTGTGGTGGAATTTATAATATTTTTCTTGTGACCGAATTCCCTATTTTTTACAGCTAAATATTGCGCATTTTAAATACAGCTTTGGATCCTCTCTTTTTGTGCATAAATGATGGACGGACGTATAAATTTGCAATGACTTTTGAGTGGCTATACATGCACAATCAGAAAAAGACGTATAACCCATCTCTCTCATCACATTTACTCTACCATAGGTAGTGTGTTTGGGACACAATTCAAAAGAAGCGTGAGCAACATTCAAACCTCTTAGTATACATGATAAACAATTTTCTTAACTACTTGTGATTGACGCAATTGTAACCCCTTTTATTACCGAATATGCGGACGCATCTTACTCGATTCACTTTATTTATTTCCTTCCTCTTTATTTTCACCCGCCTTCTCCCTTATCTCCTCACCTACCACCGGGGACGAGTCTCATCTCCTACATCTCCCCGCACACCAAAGCCGCACCTCCCTTCAAATCTAGTATCCTTGCTCCTATCTTCCCGTCACTCCTTTCGTCTACCATCACAAAAGTATTGTTGACACAGACGCATCCACCCATCAATAGACAAAGATGCAAGCACATGTTGCTTTCATGCGCAGCGAAGGGAATCACCGCCGCTGCCACCAAGAGGTCAAACCCTATGTTTCTTTTTTCCCTTTTTTTAACTTCTATGCCAAGTTATTTTTTTGTCCTTTTGTATTTTTACTAAAAACTCATTGCAATGATTATTCGCTACCATTTCTACTTGAATTATTATTGTTTCAGTAGCTTGACTTCTTACTGATGCAGAACTTTTTCCCTTGAAATCTTGATGTGGAAGTTTTCATCCTTCTTGATTCAGAACTTCTCCTACCTGAAATCTTGATTTGAAATTGTTCCCATCTTCGTTTCTTGATGGCACAATTTTAACTTGACTTTCTTATCATCTACTTTCATGCGCGGCGAAGGGAACCACCACCGCCGTCACAAAAGAGGTTAAACCCTATTTTCTCCTTTTTTTGAAACTTCTATGCCAAGTGTTTTTGTCCTTTTATTTTTTATTGAAAATTCATTGTAATGCTTATTCACTACCTTTTATACTTGAGTTTTTATTGTTTCAATTGCTAGAATTCTTCTTGATTCGGAACTTTTACTCCTCTTATAAATTTTGATTTGGAGATCTTTATGCTTCTTGATTCAGAACTTCTCCCCATACCTTAAATCTTGATTTGAAATTGTTCTCACCTTTGGTTCTTTTATGGTACAATTGCATTCTTTTCAACTAGATTTTTATTCTCATTTGCTTTCATGCGCAACAAAGGGAACCGCCTCCGCCAAGAGGTCAAGCCCTATGTTTTTTCCCTTTTCGAAACTTTTATGTCAAGTGTTTTTTGGTCCTTTTGTTTTTATTGAAAACTCATTGTAATGATTATTTGCGACCTTTTCTACTTGAATTCTTATTGTTTCAGTACCTTAAATTTCCTTGATTCAGAGCCTTTACCCCTCCTTGAAATCTTGATGTGGAAGTTCTTATCGTCCTTGATTAAGAACTTCTCCTCCTACCTTAAATCTTGATTTGAAATTGTTCTCATCTTCGTCTCTTTTATGGCACGATTGTACTCTTTTCAACTTGATTTTTGTTCTTATCTGCTTTCATAGGCGACGAAGGGAACCACCACCGCCGCCGCCAAACACTATGTTCTTTTCTCTTTTTTTTTTGAAACTTCTATGTCAAGTGTTTTTGTCCTTTTGTCTTTTATTGAAAACTCATTGTAACGACACTACCTTTTCTACTTGATTTCTCATTGTTTCAATTGCTTGAATTCTTCTGGAACTTTTACTCCTCTTGAATTCCTGATTCAGAAGCTTTCATCCTTCTTGATTTAGAACTTCTCCTTTACCTGGAATCTAGATTTGAAATTGTTCTTGTCTTTGTTTCTTTTATGGTACGATTATATTTTTTTCAACTTGATTTTTCTCGCAGCTGCAACAAGGGGAATCAATCGAGAATAACACGTCTGATCTACGAGTCCTTCGTAGCGGGAAGGTGATGGCAAGGTAATTTTGCTGGTCAAACACTTGTTCAACTGGCATGTTAGAATTGGGTCGGGATGCTGGCAGTCATGGCTGGCCAGCTGTAAGACGCAACGAGGTCAGGCTTCCTTTGGATTGAAGGAATTGAAAAACATAGGAGTAGAAAAACATAGGAATTGAGATTGTATGTTTTTGCAATTCTATAGGAATTGAAAATATAGAAATTGAGATAAGAAGCTCTTTAGCAGCATCATAGGAAAACAAAGTAACTTGTAATATGAGCAAGGAAAAAAAAAAGAGATCCAAACTCATGTTAAGGCCCTGTTTGGAACCTCTAAAGCTAATTGTTAGCTAGCTAATAATCTATTAGTTGGCTTGTACCAACTAATTATTAGCTAGCTAATTATTAGTTGATGACTGTTTGGAACCTCTATAGCTAATTTTGTTTCTATACACTAATTGACTGTAGTACGCCTCAAGAAGAGGGAGAGATGAGAGAGGGCAAAGATAAAATAGACTTTAGCCAACAATTAGCTGAAATTAGCTGGGTTGGAGCAGCTAATGAGATTATTATTAGTTGGGGGTTAGCTAATAATTAATTGTGTTATTAGCTGAACTGTTTGGAACCTCTATAGCTAATTTTTAGCAGCTAACTATTAGCTGTAGAGTTTCCAAACAGGACCTAAGTTTCCTACAAAATTTAGTAAAAGAACCATTCCTATGAAAACTACCTTTTATTTTTCCTGTGAGTCAAATGGTTATGTAGAAAAAAATCCTTTACAAATCCTATCATTCAAAATTGTTTTGCCTTTCCTTCAATCCAAAGTAGCCTAAATTTTTAGGCCTTTGTACGCGATAGACAAAAACATCATTGACGTTCTTTCTGTCACAAGAAACGCACACGCAGAACTCCATCCAATGGGTGGGGTAACTTCGGGATTTCAGTATTTCACTGCGAATTATTAGTTGGAAAATAATTTAGCACCCGTCTTTCGCTCTTCTCGCAGGAGAGAAACAGAGGATGCCAAAGTACCAAAACCCCTGCTCCCCTTCTCGGCGCCTCCCCTCCCCTCACCGCCGTCGCTCCCCTTCTCTCACCTCGGCGCCTCGTCGTCCCGCCTTCGAGCTCCGCTGCCGCAGCCGCGCGACGGCGCAATGGTGAGTAATCTCTTCATCTTCTCATCCCTCGGCCTGGGATGGGCTGCAATTCTTTCTCGCGTTGTCATCGTCCTCCGTTCTTGGCTCCTTTTGTGGGCGGAGTGTACTTCCCGTTCTTGGAGGTCCTGGCCGTCAAAAGGTTGCGCCTTGTAATTGTTAGTTATATCGACTGAATTTTGCCTTTTTGAGAAGTTCGTTCGAGCATTTCGGTTGGCTGCGTTGCGCTGCGCTTCTTGGCCCTGCCATGATCACCGGGTAGTTCTGGTTTGGAGTACCACAGATTGACCCTTTACGTTCCTGCTTGTTGCTATAAGATTGAAGCTGCCTTCTTGGACTAAGTTGAGCATTTTTTGTTGCCTAAAATCATAAAAATGACAGCTTTCCGCGCCCGTCCCTCTTTATTGTGACGAGTTAGTCTGCTTCCCCCTTTTTTCTTTTATTCTTTTTTCGTGTTCTTTCTCCTCTTCGATGGGATTCCTGGTGATCTACATTTTTTATGGTTGACAATTTCGTCCTGTAATTTGGCCCGCAATTGGAGGCGGCATTCAGGTTATCCTTGTGGTCTTGCTAGCATCTTGGTACATTGTATTGTTGTTTGAGAAATATGAGCTCAATCGCGAGGTTTAATTTTAGGGCGTGTCTAGATTTTAGGTGTCTGGAATTTGGGAAAATTTCAGGCACCGACTAATTCGGAGCTAATCACTATCATTTATTACTAATCCTTATAATTAAGCATTAATCCTTAATTCTATAAGTTAATGAATTACAAAATTATTTTGTTTGATTGTTTTACAACTAAACATAACCCTTACAAAATAACAATTAAAAAGAATTAACCAATAACCACTAATCTTCATCAATTATGAGGCAAGTGATGCAGTGAGTTAGGCACCGCTGTTGGGCAACTCGGCGCCTGAAATCAAAGCCTATTTCAGGTGCCTGAGTTTTAGTCTTTATGTTAATTTTAGGCTGGCTTGCCTATTTCACTTGTTCAGTGCACGCATTTGTATTGTTGAATGCATTATCCTTTTTTTTTTGAGAGGTTGAATGCATAATCCTTTAATGCCTGGTAATTGCCTCATTTTAGTTTTATCCTGGCTCGGCGGCTGCCTTGTCTCCATCGCCGTTGAAGACCTCTTCGACGGTGACCATGCGTTTCAAATCAAGCCCGGTGCCCCCCAAGGGGCCGCCGGTGTCAACCTCCAAATCCGGCGCTCCCCAGGGGGCCTGCCGGTGTCAACTACTCAAGCTGTCGCACCCTGCCAGGGACCTGTCGACGACATCCTGTGATCAAGTGGTAGACGTGCCCAACCAGTTGGCCACACCTACCAGGGGGCCTCTATGACAGTTGGATCCTGCCGCAGGACTCCCTGGTGTGTCCAAAGAGGTGAGTCCGAGTAGGACTCCCCTTGGGGCACGCACAGGGGCAGGATAGGTGCGGGAGCACTAGTCCAAAGATTAGTTTCCTTGGAGATATAGATATAGGAGAGTCCAGTTCAGAAACAGTACCAACCAAGGATTGTCTGGTGCAGTCAAGGTCTTAGAGATAGAGTTTTGTCTTTTATGGACACATGTAACAGAGTAGGACTCTCTGTACCGGGCTTATAGAAAGAAGCATCGGCCCCCTCTTGTAATCAATCCCATTGAATAGAATAATATTCCACCCCAGTGCCCTGTCCAAGTCGCCTAGTTCAAGTCTGTCCTGCGCAAACTACTTTTTCTCTCTCCTTGTTCTGCTGTGCGCACCACCAAGTAGCATAACTCATCTGCTAATTGCATCTGCTGTTCACGTAGCATAGTGTTGCTACAAATCACCCCTATTGCGGTGCTGTTCTCTACAGCAGAAACAGGTCAGATCAATCAACCAACAAGTTGCCCTGCTACAGCTCTGGTACAACAACCAGAATAGTAGCAGTTTTGGTGTCCTGTCGCATTGGAATTCCAACAATCGTGGTATCAGAGCCGGATTTGACCTTAGGTTATATTCAACACCATGACGACGGAAGATCAGACCCCTCCAAGCAAGGGCAGCATCGCCGACGGCAAGATCAACCCGACACCCCCCCCCCCCCCCCCCCCCCCCCCCCCACCGACAGTCCGTGAGGTGAATGTGGGACCTTGGTTCCCCATATTCACCAAGACCAACTGCGCGGAGTTGGCTGTCATGATGAAGATCAAGCTGAAGGCGCGCTTGCTGTGGCAGGCGGTGGAGGAAGGCAACGCAACCGAGCAGGAGGACATGATGGCGTTGGACATCCTCGTCAGCGCCATCCCGCTGGAGATGATCACGACGATTGGGGAGAAGAAGACGGCGAAGCAGGCATGGGAAACAATCGCCCTCATGCGGGTGGGGGCCGACCGCGTGAAGAAGATGACGGCACAGCAACTTCGACGTGAGTTTGAGGCTGCCGCCTTCAAGCATGGTGAGGAGATCGAGGACTTCCCCCCTCCGGCTGAGCGGCATGGTGGCGCGCATTGCCTCTCTTGGCGAGCCGCTGGAGGAGTCGGTGGTCGTGCAGAAACTCCTACAAAGCGTTCCAGAACGCTTCCAATAGATCGTGATGGCGATCACGACTTTGCTGGACGTGTCGACCCTCGCATTGTCGTATGTGATGGGACGGTTCAGAGCTGCCGAAAACACCTTTGACACGACGCAGTGAAGTGGAGGAGTTCATGACGGCCAGCTGTACCTCACTCGAGAGGAGTGGGAGAAGCAGGTGGAGGAGGAGCGGGTTGCCTAGTCTTCAAAGAAGGGTGGCTGGAAGGGCGTGCCAAAGAAGAACAAGAAGGGTTTCAGAAAGGACATTCTGCGGGATCGATGTAGGAAGTGCGGGAAGAAGGGTCATTGGGCCAAAGAGTGTCGATCGAAGTCGAAGCAAGAGGAGCCGCAACAGCAGGCTTACATGACGGAGGCAGAAGAGGAGGGCGCCTTGTTCATGACAAGGGCAACCTCGGTACAGGTGGAGCCTGTACAAGAGCATCCCACGTGTCCACTGGAGATAGTGGAGGGACGTGTCTTTGCGCATCGCGACAACGATGACGACTATGACGACGACACATGGTACCTCGACACGGGCGCGACCAACCACATGACGGGCTCGTGCGCTTTCTTCTTTGAGCTCGATGAAAACGTTGTCGTGACAATCAAGTTTGACGACAACTCGATTGTGCGGATCCAGGAGAAGGGTACAATCATCTTCGCTGCCAAGATGGGTGAGCACAGGAGGCTCACCGGCGTCTTCTTCATCCCGCGCCTCACCACCAACATCATCAGCATCAGCAGGCTGGATGAGGATGGTTACAACATCACAATACATGGAGGAGTGATGCAGATACGGGACGAGGACAATCGTCTCCTCACACGAGTACAACGCGACGACAGCAAGTTGTACTCCTTCAGGCTCAACATCACGCGATCGGTCTGCCAGACCACGCAACACGGTGATGTTGTGCGGCGCTTGGAGGGCGCGCTTGACCTCGTCCAAAGTGACATCAGTGGGCAAATTACTTTGACGACTCCAGGTGGAAACAAGATGTTCTTGTTGCTGGTAGATGATAGAAGCCGCTACATGTGGTTCTATCTTCTCGCAAGCAAGGAACAGGCGACCGACTTGATTCAGCGGTTTCGAGCTACTGCTGAATTAGAGTCCGGCAGGAGGCTGAAGCTACTTCGTACTAATCGCAGGGAGTTCACCTCACAGGAGTTTGATTATTGCACTCAGCACGGCGTATGGCACCAGCTCACAAGTCCCTACACGTTGCAGCATAGTGGAGTTGTAGAACGATGCTACCAGGCGGTGGTCGACATGGCACAAGGCTTGTTGAAGGCTAAGGGGCTACCCGGGATGTTTTGGGATGAAGCAGTCATGACGGTTGTTCACATCCTAAATCAATCCCCAACACATAGTCCCGACGCAAAGACGCCTTATGAAGCTTGGCACGGGCAACGACTAGACGTCCAGTACCTCAAAAACTTCGGGTGCGTGGGGTATGTGAAAAAGACGCCAATGGTGTTCCTTGGATATGCTGCAGGTATGGAGGCGTACCAGATGTACAATCTGGTGGATCAGCGTGTCCACATCACGTATGACGTGATGTTCGATGAGACGACCAAGTGGGATTGGGATGAAGAAGCAGCAAGAGAAGACTACAACACATTCTACATCAAATTCACTGGTCCAAAAACCGATGGACCATTTGTTCCAAGTGCTGGAACTGCTATTCCAGGCACTAGAACAGCTCTGCAGGGGCTAGGAGGCCCTGTATTAGACGTCGAAGTTGCTGGAAGACAGGCTGCAACAGCTGGGAGGAGCGTCGAAGGTATTGGGAGTCCAGAACAGCATCCAATAGGGGCAGCACAGGGCACTGGAGGCCCTGTACGTGCTGCTGTCCCTACGAGGGAGCACGAGGTTGAAGACTGGAGCTCCCACAGGACATTTGAGCGTCCTCCAAGACCCATCCAGTTGGTCACGCCGCCGACGGACATCAACAACTACATCGACGCCTACCACGACGGGGATGCGTTTGTGGCCTCTCCAGGGCAAGCTCCACGAAGCCTAGAGGAGGATGAGCTCAAGTTCATCACCACGAAGGAGCCTACGACGTTCATGGAGATCAAGTTCGGTAAAAAGGATGGGACGTGGCACGGTGAGGTGATGAAGCACAAGGAACAATTGGTGGCCAAGGGCAATGGCTATAAGGTGGTGACGGACATCCTGACCAAGGAAGTTGGAAGATAAAATACTGTCGAGATGGGAAGGAAGATTGGAATCCTGGACATGAGCCAGCGACAGGATCAGGAGGAGAATGTCAGTTGGATCCTGCCGCAGGACTCCCTTGTGCGGCCAAAGAGGTGAGTCCGAGTAGGACTCCCCCTGGGGCATGCACAGGGGCAGGATAGGTGCGGGAGCACTAGTCCAGAGATTAGTTTCCTTGGTGATATAGATATAGGAGAGTCTAGTTTAGAAACAGTACCAACTAGGGATTGTCTGGTGCGGTCAGGGTCTTAGAGATAGGGTTTTGTCTTTTACGGACACATGTAACAGAGTAGGACTCTCTATACCGGGCTTATATAAAGAAGCACCGGCCCCCTCGTGTAATCAATCCCATTGAATAGAATAATATTCCACCCCAGTGCCCTGTCCAAGTCGCCTAGTTCAAGTCTGTCCTGCGCAAACTACTTTTTCTCTCTCCCTGTTCTGCTGTGCGCACCACCAAGTAGCAGAACTCATATGCTATTTGCATTTGCTCTTCACGTAGCATAGTGTTGCTACAGATCACCCCTGTTGAGGTACTGTTCTCTACAGCAGAAACAGGTCAGATCAATCAACCAGCAAGTTGCCCTGCTGCTACAGCTCTGGTACAGCAACCAGAACAATAGCAGTTTTGGTGTCCTGTCGCATCGGAGTTCCAACACTCTAAGGGGTTCCATAGGCAGGACGTCAAACGGCGCAAAGCGGCTACGTTAAGTGCGCGACCGTTGGTTCCTAAAAGCTAACGAAGTCAACGAAGTTCTTCGAGCCCTTACGCTGCTAAGGACCCGGGTGGACAAGTTGAGAAGCACAAGACAGAGCCAAGTCAGAGCCAACAAACTGGACATGAATTCAAATTCACTAAAGGTCATTTAAAAAGGGGCAAGCCCCGGACACAAAGGCACTCTGTCTAGGGGCCACCGGCCTCACTCCTGCGCCAACTGTGCGGCGACATATTTGGCGAAGTCCTCGACTTCAGCCTTCGCCGCCTCTTCACGCGTCTCGAGGGGATCATCGACTACCAAGTCCAGGGGGATCTCTGGGTACCGACTCCGGTAGCACACCAGGACGTGGGACGCCACTGCCTTCGCCAACTCTCTCCCCTCGGTCTCACGGCGGGCGACGAATGTGCCCACAGCTTGCATCTTTGTGCTAGCGGAGTCAAGCGCGGGGATCACTTTATTCACCTCTTGTGCCGGCTCCCCATTATGCACAGGACTAAGGCCGAAGGGTCGCAATGCCTCCTCGGTGCGGCCCAGGAAGTCCCAGACCTTATGCGCCTCGACCGCACAGAATGCTTGGAAGTCTCTGACCTCCTGTTGCGCCGCCCTCAGTGCTTCTGCCTCGCTTTCGGCGAGCTCCTTCTCCCGGGCGGCTAACTGCTTCTCCCGCAAATCAAGCCCCCGGGCACGACGGTCCACAACATGCTCCCAGACGTCGACGTCGAGCTTGCACAACAGGAGGGTCTGGCGCTCTGCTAGGTGCTGCCCCCAATCCCGCGCCAGGTTACACTCGTGGAGCTCAACATCATCGACGCAAGACTGCAGCTTGTCCTAGTTTGCCTCAGCCTGCGTCTTCATCTCCTGGGCTGCCCCCTCTCGCTCCACAACAGCGGCCTCTCGGCATTCGAGAGCCTCTCAGAGCTCCTCAAAGGAGGCGTCGACCGTTTGGTTGGTCGCCTTGGCTTCGGTGAGGATCTTCTGGGACTGGGCGTCCATGGCCTTTGCCAAACGACACTTTAGGTCCAACGTTTCCTCATCCCTCCGGATCCTCTCCTTCGCCTCATCAATCTTGGACCCCAGTACGTGGTTCCAAGCTCGAAGACGTTCGTCCTCCGTCCACAGCTTCTCCCACTCTGTGATGAGAGCACGTTGCGCCTAAAGGCTGGACTGCGCCTAATCGATGACGTCGAAGAGGAGTATCGATTCAGCTGATGCTATGGAGGATCGCTTGGTGATTGTCTCAGGCTCCTCTTCCCCCTGTGGCGAAGGTGGAAAGGCCGCCAGCACCGGGACCTCACCAACGAGGGCCAAGCAAAAGTTGCGGCACCACCTAGAGCGGCGGCACCGCCATCAACCGAAGCACTATCAGCCGGAACAACAACCTCGTGGGTCGGATCCTCAACTTGCTGTGCGAGCTCCGGCATCACATCCAAGACAGCAGCTTGGGGTACATCGCCACTCGCGCCAAGCGCGAGTGCTGGAGGGACGGTCTCCTGGGCTGACCTGGGGGCCCGCTCCACCGTCACAACTGTGGCTCCCCTGGAAGTGGGGGCGCTTGCCAATGTTGCCCCCGACGGCAAGGGTGTCACGACGACTGATGATGACCTCCAGGATGGAGTCATGGACTGTCCAAACAAGAGAACGGGAGGAACAACAATGCAAGACTCAGTAAGAGTGTCTTACCGACGTCCCTAGAAGCTCCAGTGGCCCTCGATCTTTGGTTGCGCTGAGGTCATGGGCACCGCCGCCAATGCGGCGGGTGGGGTGGATTCGGCCAAGCCTCCACCAGAACTACTGGCGCTGTTGCCGTTACTCGTGGGTGCGCCGCCACCGACTCCTAAGGATGGCAGGCTCATGGCTCGGGACTTCGTAGCCCTGTCTTGGGTCCCGACCGTCACTACAGTCGTGCTGCCTCCGGAGTCCCCACTAGAGCTACCGCCAACATTCATCGCCACTCCTGCAGCAAGGACGCTCGTGGCCTGAGGCCTCTTGGCGTGGGGCTGCGTAGATGCGGCACTCCTAGCGGCCTCGCTGGCGCTTCGAATGGCGCCAGCGGTAGTGACCGAGGACGCTTAGTCTTCACGACCTCAACCACTAGCAACTTCCCCTTCCCCGTGTCAGGGGCCGGCGCTCTACCCCCTTCGCTGCAAGAGGTCGGGTCTTCTCCCCCCGCGTGCTGGAGCTCAGGTTGGGCACGGACTCCCGCCATGCGCCGGGGATGCTTTTCTCCCGGTCCGCGTCTCCAACCTGCCGTGGTGCAAGCCCAAGTGCATCCAGGTTTGGCATCTCCTTCAAGATCTTCACCCTGAGGGCCTGGTCCGTGCAGAGCGGTGGGCAAAGCTTAGGAAGGGTGAAGACGTCGGGAGTCAAGCAAGTCGCCGCTGGACTTGGACATCACCTGGAACACCTCCTGGCTTATCTCTGAGTCAGGACCTCTCACCAGTCTGGTGTAACCGAAGTAAAGCCACGCTGGACAGTTACGCTGCTGGAGAGGTGCCAAGTGACGACGCACAAAGTCCGCCAGCACCGCCAGCGACAACAGGTCGCGGTCCCCCAGGTACCGGATCCGCTCCATTACCGGCGCGTACGCTGGCTCCAACTCCAGGCGCTCCTCCCAGGTCTTGCTTCTGGTTATCGCCCAATCGGTAGGCAGGGACATGCGATCGTGAGCGTCAGTGCGCACGATCACCCAGTCTTCTCTCCAGTTTTCCCACCTCCTGGGCGAAAGGGGAGTGATGTACTTGAACGGACACTTGGGTCGCTGCTGGAAGTAGTAGGCCCTAAGGAAGTTCGTCTTGCTCTTCCCGGTCCACCTCACTATGAAGAACTGCTGGAACACTGGCACGGACAGGTGGACTCCCACAAACATCTCGCAGAAGTGTGAGAAGACCGCCACCACCACCAAGGAGTTCGGCGACAAGTGATGAAGCTGGAGCCCGAAGATCTCCAGAAGTTTCGCAAGGAAGGAGGATACGGGCGGGACGAACCCGGCGTAAGCGTACGAAGAGAAGAAAACGATCTCCCCAGCCTCTTCGTCGAGAGGGAGAGCACCGTGGCGGATCCGATCCCGCCACGCCTCATCTTCCTAGCCAAGTAGTCGCCTCACTCGCCCTACATCCTCGATGCGGAACGGAGGCAAGATCGCAGCCTTTGGAGCAGACGAAATCAAAGACTTTGCAGGTGGCGAAGGCTCGGGCGCTCAAGGAAGAAGACGAAGGCTCGAGCGTTGGGGTGTGAATAATAAAGGTACTACCTTTGCCTAGAAAGGTTTCCTTTTGATCACCCCCGCGACGCTTGGGCACATCGTGCGGGTCGCCTGGACCTGGCACGCGCGGCGCAACCCTCAACGCCTATGACAGAGGGACCCAGGTCCCCTGCCAGAAGAGCTGGCCCGTGCAGTTAGCCACATGAGAAGACAACACGGCGGTTCCCATAAAAATGGAGCAGTGAAAGCGCTACAGCCACATTGGGAACCGTCGCGGTTAAAGATACTGCGACAATCAAAGATCGCGTTGCCACGACCTTTCAACCAGAAGAGGGCGCGCGCCCGCGGTGGCAGAGGAGCGCACTGTTTCAACTGCCCAAGACGAAAATCAAAAGATAGCGCGGGAAAGCAAGGTCAGGGCTCCACCCGCGGGCTCATCACCTCCCCCGGAGTGGACCCAGGGGCCACTGTCGGTACCCAGGATACTGGGTACCCCGCACACAGGATAAAAGCGCCTAAGTACCATGCCTCCTCGCTGAGGCAGGGTCCGATGGCACCACGTGTCCAGCAGGCCCTGATAGAATTGATTGCTTGATTAATCATAGGGTCTCGGTACATATTTATAGATACATAGATGGGCCATACAGGCTAGGCCCAAACACAGTCCAACACCCCCCCGCAGTCCCAACATCTAGCCACAACAGATGTTGAGACTGGACCGAAACTCAGAAAATAAAGTCGACGGGAGTCCCTTCGTGAAGATATCGGCAAACTGTGACGTCGTCGGCACGTGGAGAACTCGAACCTCGCCGCGTGCAACCCGCTCACGGACAAAGTGAAGATCAATCTCCACATGTTTCGTGCGCTGGTGCTGAACGGGATTGGTGGAGAGGTAAACGGCGCTGACATTATCACAGTAGACCAACGTGCTCCGGGCGACAGGGGAGTGGAGCTCCTGAAGTAACTGCTGGAGCCAAGACGCCTCTGCTACGCCGTTAGCCACGGCGCGGTACTCCGCCTCAGCGCTGGAGCGAGAAACCACGGACTGCCGCTTCGAGGACCAGGAGACAAGATTCCCCCCCAGGAAGACGGCGTAGCCAGAGGTGGAACGGCGGGTATCAGGGCACCCCGCCCAGTCAGCGTCGGTGTAGACCACCAACTCTGAAGGCGAGTCACGTCGAAGGAGAAGGCCGTAGTCGAGGGAGCCGCGCAGGTACCGAAGAATCCGCTTCATCGCCGTGAGGTGCGTCTCCCGCGGATCATGCATGTGGAGACACACCTGCTGAACCGCGTATGAGATATCCGGCCTGGTGAAGGTGAGGTACTGCAGGGCACCTGCAAGACTCCTGTAAGAGGTGGGGTCGGCGACCGAGGCGCCGTCAGCCGAAGCCAGCTTCGCCTGAGTGTCCACGGGAGTGGAGCACGGCTTACAATCAGCCATGCCCGCTCGCTCGAGGATATCCAGGCAGTACTGGCGCTGGTGGAGGAATAGAGCGTCCGGACGGTGCTCGACCGTAACGCCCAGGAAGTGGTGGAGCTGGCCGAGGTCCTTCATCGCGAACTCGCGCTGCAGTGCGGAGATCGTGCGCTGAAGAAGAGCCGAGCTGGACGCCGTGAGGACAATATCGTCCACGTACAGGAGGAGGTAGACAGTGTCACCCTCATGCCTGTAAACGAAGAGCGAGGTGTCCGACTTGGCCTCGACGAAGCCAAGCGAGGCCAGGAAGGAGGCGAACCGGCTGTACCAAGCCCGAGGCGCCTGCTTCAGCCCGTACAGAGACTTGTTCAGCCGGCAGACCAAGTCTGGACGGGCTGAATCGACGAACCCTGTCGGCTGACTGCAGTACACCGTCTCTGTCAGCGTCCCGTGAAGGAAGGCGTTCTTGACGTCCAGCTGGTGGACAGGCCAAGAACGCGAGAGAGCCAACGACAGAACAGTCCGTACTGTCGCTGGCTTAACCACCGGACTGAAGGTCTCGTCGTAGTCCACTCCAGGGCGCTGAGTGAAGCCCCGAAGTACCCAACGAGCCTTATATCGCTCCAGGGAGCCATCCGCCTTCCTCTTATGCGTGAAAACCCACTTGCCTGTGACAACGTTGCCACGGGAAGGACGGGGAACCAGGTCCCATGTCCGGTTGGCAAGTAGGGCCGCATACTCCTCCTCCATAGCGCGGCGCCAGTGAGGGTCAGCGAGTGCGCTACGGACGGAGGTCGGTATAGGTGAAACCGAAGAGGAAGTGGATGGTGTCGGTGTCGTCGAAGAGAGTACCACTCCGGAGAACCTCTCAAGAGGCCGGAGAACCCCAGCGGCACGTCTAGTCACCATCGGGTGAACGTGTCCTGGGTCCCGGTGAAGTAACGGTGGGTGGTACACCGAGGGCTCCGGACGCGCAGGCGTAGAGGCACCAACCCGCTCTCGTCGCTGGTAGACAAGAGCAGGATCGGCGAAACGTGGAACAGGGGCCGCGCGTGGCGCAGCGGGGGACGCGGGAGCCGGAGTAGTCGTCGGGTCCCCGCACAGCGCAGGAGTCGAGGCCGGAGACGCCGAGGCCGCGCGTGGCGCAGCTGTGGGGGTCGCCGGGGCCGCGCGTGGCGCGGGAGTCGAGGCCGGAGACGCCGGGGCCGCGCGTGGCGCAGCCGTAGGGGACGCAGGGACCTCGTGTGCCGCAGGAGTCGAGGTCGGAGACACCGTTGCCGCGCGTGGCGCAGCTGTAGAAGGCGCCAGGACCTCATGTGGTGCAGGAGACGAGGTCGGTGACGCCGGGGCCGCGCGTGGCGCAGCAGGAGACGTCGGTGCCACACGTGGTGCGGCACTCGTCCCCAGGGTCGACGGAGCCTGGGCACCAACCCGCACTCGTCGCTGGTAGACGAGAGCAGGGTCAGTGAACCGCCGAGTCGTGGCCGTAGGAGGCACAGCCGGAGTCACCACAGGTGTCGGTGCTGCATAAGGTGCAGCTGGCGACGTCGTGGGAGCCACCTGGGGGCTGGTGGGTGATGTACCTGCAAAAAAAGGCCAAGGCAGCTGTGGTGGGGCAGCCTCGGTGTCAGTAGAAAAAAGCGAGTCCAGCTCTGCAGCTGAACTAGAGGTGGAGGAAGAAAAGGGGAAGGATGACTCGTCGAAGACGACGTGCCGAGAGATCAAAATGCGGTGGGTAGAGAGGTCGAGGCACCGGTATCCCTTATGCTCAAGGGAGTACCCAAGGAAGACACACCTAGTAGAGCGGGGCGCAAGCTTATGTGGAGCAGTGGCGGAAAGATTAGGGTAGCAGGCGCACCCGAAGACACGGAGGTGGTCGTAGAGAGGGGTAGTGCCATACAGGGCAAAGAAAGGAGTCGGTGCCCGAATCGCCTTGGTGGGAAGGCGGTTAAGGAGGAAGGTGGCAGTGTGAAGTGCCTCTACCCAGTAGCGAGCGGGGATGGATGCCTGAAACATCAAGGAACGCATGACATCATTAGTGGTGCGAAGCATGCGCTCAGCCTTGCCATTCTGAGGAGATGTGTATGGGCAAGACATGCGTAGCTGTGTGCCATGTGTAAGGAGAAAGTCACGGAGTCGCGAGTTGTCAAACTCTCGTCCGTTGTCACACTGGAGAGCACGAACAGTACGCCCAAACTGTGTGGAAACCCAAGTGAAGAAGTGAGAGAGAGTATCAAAAGTCTCAGATTTCAGACGTAATGGAAAAGTCCAAGAGAAATGTGAGAAATCATCGAGTACCACCAAATAATATTTAAACCCCGAGACACTGGTAACAGGAGATGTCCACAAATCGCAATGGATAAGATCAAAAATATGTTGCACATGAGACACAGAAGTGGAAAAGGGAAGCCTAACATGACGACCAAGCTGACAAGCGTGACACAATGACTCATGTGTGCCCCTAGTACACGAGATAACTGAACTACTAGACAACTTCGACATAGCATCAGCGCCAGGGTGACCAAGCCGACGGTGCCAAGTAGCGGACGAAGCTGTCGTAGCCAGAGCAAAAGACGAAGACGCAGCGGAAGAAGGAAGTCGAAGAGTGTACAGGGGCCCCGGACTATCACATCGAAGAAGAAGACGCCGGGTGGAAAGATCCTTCACAGACAAACCAAAAGGATCAAACTCAACAGAAATATTATTATCAGTGGTGAAACGACGAATGGAAAGTAAATTTTGAATAATGTCTGGAGCAACAAGAACATTATTAAGATGGAATGAACCCGGAGAAACTGAGTCACCTACTGAGGTGACTGGAAGAACGGATCCATTTCCAACAACGATCGATGAAGGAAAAGACGGATGAGGTGTGTGTGTAGAGGAGAGAATACCAGCATCTGGGGTGGTGTGGTAGGAGGCGCCAGAATCAGCCACCCAATCAGTAGTCGGTGGTGTAAGGTGCATGGTGCTGAAGGAAGACGCCAAGTCCTGACGGTCCCACCACATGGGCGGCTCCTGGAGAGGTGCTGGTGGCTCCGAGTGCCCAGCGGGGTAGGAAGCACTGCCGTAGGCTGGAGTGGGCGATCCAGCCACAGGGCGACCAGGTCCACCATAGCCCGGATGGGCTACGTACGCAGCCGGAGGACGAGGCTGGCGCGGAGTGGAGGAAGTCGGTGGCGCCCCAAGAAGACCCGGAGACGGTCCAGGCCACATAGAGATCTGGCCAGTCCACGGGTTATACGGTGTCGGCCAGGGCGCACCTCCCTGGCCAGTGCCACCAGTACCACCACCAGTAGGAGCAGTGGACGTAGGAGTGCTGCCAGCACCTCGTCCTGTGCGCCTTCCGCCGCGACGTCGACGAGTACCACCCCCAGAGCCAGCAGAGGCACCCGGGGCGGTAGGTGGAGTAGGCGGTCGCGGTAGTGGTCCCCCAGAAGACGGTGGGCGGGGGGGCTGCCCGGAGCCATAGAAGGCTGTGGCAGACCCAGAGGTAGCAGGCCCACCCGTCGTGATCTCCTCAAGCTCAAGATCAGACCAGACCTTCTCGAAGGTCGGTGGAGGCTCCATCCGGAGAAGCCAGAAGCGAAGATGGCTGAAGCGCTCGTTCAGGCCGTGAAGGACCCGAAGAACTAGAGTGCTGTCAGCCATGCCCTTCATCTCTCCACAGTAGGCCGAGATGGAGCGGTCACCCTGCACTGTAGTCTGGAACCGTGCGTTAATGTGAAGAGCCCGAGTCGCACGGTTCCCCAAGAAGTGGTGCTCCAGGATCTGCCAAGCCTGGCGCGCGGTCCCCCCACCGCGCTGTCCGACAAGCTTGTACAGATCATCGGCGAGAGTGCCAAAGATCCAAGCAAGGACCAGACTGTCCATGCTGATCCAAGAGTCATCCCACGGGGCGTCGTCCTGCTGGACGTGGTCCGCAAGCTGGTACCGCCGTAACGTGAGGAGGAACTCGTTACGCCAGCGGGCGTAGGTGGTAGAGGTACAACTCAGAACAGTCGGCACTAGGGTCCGAATGTTCTGAACTCCAGCCGCCTGGGCGTGTAGGGCGGCGGTGAGCGACGCCGAATATGCGGAGTGCACACCGGTGTCCAAGGCGGGCTCGTACGTCGCGCCCGACGGTCGGTGAGCGCTCTCCTGGATCTGGTGCGAGAGAGCAGCCGCCGAGGCGCGCTCCTGCTCTAAGGCAAGAGCGAGTGCCCGCTCGCGATCGCGAGAGGCAGCCAGAGCCGCGAAGACACTGGAGGTGTCCGCGGCCGGAGCAGTAGCAGGTCCGGAGCCTGTCACGAAGGCGACGGCAGTGGGGCCGGCAAGTGGTCCGCTGGCGGAGGGACCAGTCGCATCGCCGTACGAAGGCCGGGTCATGGCGATGAGGGGAGCGCCCGCTGCAGGACCGGTGGCAGGCACACCGGCGCAGGGGAGGGAGCCGGCCAGGGAGGGGACGGCGCCGGCGATGGGCGCGCCGGCCCAGGGAGGGGAGGCGGCCGGCAGCGGCTGGGTCAGGGCCGCGCCGGCGGTCAGGGGAGGTGCGACCCCGGCAGCGGCGGCGGGGGCGCGGGCGTCGGCGGCCAGGGGACTGGCGGCGTGGGGGGGTGCCGGCCAGGAAGGGGCCGCCGACGGCGGCGTTGGCGGTGGCCAGGGAGGGGGGGGGGCCCGCCTGCGGCGGCCCTGGCGGCGGCGGCGGTCGCGCAGGGGAGGGAGGCGGCGGCCAGGGAGGGGGGGGGCCCCGCCTGCGGCGGCCCTGGCGGCGGCGGCGGCTGCGCAGGGGAGGGAGGCGGCGGCCAGGGAGGGGGGGAGCCCGCCTGCGGCGGCCCTGGCGGCGGCGGCGGCGGCTGCGCAGGGGAGGGAGGTGGCCGGGAGGGGGGCGGCCAGAGAGCGGCCGCCGGCGGCCAGGGAGGGGGCGGCCTCGCCGGCGGCGGCGGCGCAGGGGAGGGCGCCGGCCATGGGGGGGGGGCGGCTAGAGTTAGGGTTAGGGTGGGATTAGGGTTTGGCTAATGATACCATGATAGAATTGATTGCTTGATTAATCATAGGGTCTCGGTACATATTTATAGATACATAGATGGGCCATACAGGCTAGGCCCAAACACAGTCCAACAGGCCCGAACCCCATCCCTCCTCAGGGGCGGGCTCCGGTACTGCCACGTGAACCTCAAGACGGAACCTGGCTCCC
The DNA here is from genome assembly GCA_036927565.1 of Tuctoria greenei. Classification (NCBI taxonomy): domain Eukaryota; kingdom Viridiplantae; phylum Streptophyta; class Magnoliopsida; order Poales; family Poaceae; genus Tuctoria; species Tuctoria greenei. The sequence continues at coordinate 127,929,166 of JAYESD010000006.1, forward strand.
CCGAAGAGACGAGCTCCCAGGGTGCCACATGTTGAGCGGGACGGGACCCCATTCCTCCAAAGGAGTGGGCTCTGGTGCCGCCACGTGGTCCGAAGCTCCGAGTTGGCCTCCTCAGCGGAGGCAGGCTTCGGAATCCCCACGTGTCCAGCGGTTCCAAACCCCCGACTCCCCTTGGAGTTAGGCTCCGGGGCTGCCACATGGCCCGCAGCGCAAGGCTCGGCCTCCCCCGCGGAGGCGGACTCCGGTGCTGCCACGCGTCCAGCAACTTGCCCTGACCAGTAGGTTGCGGGAGTAAACGGGTGGTGTGCCTTGTCCAAGTCAGGCACTAAAGACACGCGCCTTCCACAGATGCACGACGCGGCGCACGCCTCCTGTCATGTATCGCTGCATCCAATCACATCGTAGTGAAGGCGCCGCAGGCCTACCCCACTTCGCCAAGTGGGTAGCTTATGACAACAAGACAGATAGACGAGATATTCCCTTCCATCATCAACGACTACGCATAGCCACTGGCGTCCGACGCGGCAAGACGGCGAATCTTCAAGCTGCAGTCAGAGGCAGCTTATGCGAGAAGCCTTAGATCTTTAGGACAAGATCGCCCCAAGGCCACCTGTCGGGCCCCGGACCCTACTTGTAAGTGAATGTGGCCTAGAGGGGGGGTGAATAGTCCTTTTTGAAAATTATCGGGTCCTGCAACACTTAACAACCAGTTCAAAACCAGAGAAATCGGACTAGTCCGGTAAAGTGCGGACTAGTCCGGTGTATACGAACTAGATTGATTAGGTTTGACCGATTAACTTTGTTCTTCAATATATACAGCGGAAGTATACGATTAAACAAAGTGTCACAAGGTTATGAATCAGGTTGTATCACAATTCAAACTTATACTTGATATTTCAACGTAAAGTAATCAAGATCAATTTGTAACCCTAGATTGATATGAAGTAAGGACAATGAACACAAAGGAGAATACAAGAGATTTATCCCGTGGTTCGGTTCTCACAGAGGCAACCTACATCCACGTTGAGGAGCCCACAAAAGGACCGGGTCTTCTCCAACCCTACCCTCGTCGGATCGCCACGAAAGCCAATCCTCTTCCACTTATCTCAAAAGGGTGAATAACCGAATTCAAGGGGCTTTCTCACACATTGAGAGCTCCCTTAGATTACAACACAAAATACCACCAAGAACACACTCAAAAATTACAAATAAATCGCATGAGTGTGTTAGAGAATCAAACCAAGAGCTCAATGTGGTGTTGAATGTGTCTCTCCAATGAACTAGAGTGAATCCTCAAAGGATTGATCTTTGTTGCACTTAATTTCGTGGAGAGATGTGGTTTTTGAGTCTCTTGGGAGGTGTGATGGCGCTAGGGTTCGAGAGAGTGTAAAATATGGTCGTACAACTCTATTTATATGGGTTTCTAAAAGTGACCGTTAGGGTTCAGAAAGACCGGACTAGTCCGTGGTGGTCACCGGACTAGTCCGGTGTGCTGTGTGTAGCAAAACCAAGTTTTCTGAAATACCGGACTAGTCCGATTCAGATCAGAGGGTATTTCGGACTAGTCCGTGCAGACATCGGACTTGTCCGATTTGGATCAGAAAGAATATCGGACTAGTCTGGTTGTGATCGGACTTGTCCGATTTTGTGTAACTTGTGAAGTGTTTTGAGGACTAGTCCGCACTGGGGAGGACTAGTCCGATTCTAGTCAGAAAGGATATCGGACTAGTCCGATGGATATCGGACTTGTCCGATTTCGCGCAGAAAGGATATCGGACTAGTCCGGTGTTAGTCGGACTAGTCCGGTCCTGTGTAACTTTGTGCAATGTGTGTGTTAAGTTGTGATTGTGCTCTTGGGATGTGTTTTCTTAACACACTCCATACACAATGATCTACTATTCTTCTTCCTTGAGCTCATTTCCAGTTTGCTCCTCATTCTTCCTTCTTTTTGGCACTTTGCTCATTTTCCTATTAAAATCCTGCACTCATCTCAACAAAGAGGTTAGGATCCCAATTACTTGTCATAAATCATCCAAAACCCACAAGGGAGTCCTAAATGCACTTTCAGTAAGGCGTCCGACCTTGTCTATAAAAGGATCGGACTGACAGCGTTACAATCATCCAATTTTTTATACTCACACACACATTCAAGCAATACAAATCTCACCGTGAAGTAGAGTATTACGCTCCGGCATCCCGAACCACGTAAAACCACCGTTTCACCATAGTTCCTCAACCGTGCAATCTCACTTGAGACTAAGCCCCCGCCGATCAAAGAACCTCCACGGGCTGCTCTCTAAGCAGGGGGAAGTGTCGCAAGAACACTTCGATAGACATTTTAACATATAACATGTTTCTAAGTTTAACTGCAGCTAATACAACTATTGCTCCTCTCCGACAGGGTATTAGCAGACCATTTTCAGTTGTTGTTCCCCTTCAAGGGCAGGTCCTTACATGCAGTAACCGTTTCTAATATTGTCCCCCAGGTTGGAGTGTATAAGTGAATTGCCTATCCTTTCCTATCAACTTAAGATTTTGGGTGCAACTGGTCATCGCGTAGTAGCTTAACATGGGTATCAGAGTCAGAGGTTTTGAGTTTGGATCCTGCGGACGTAAACCGATTCCTATTTCACGTTTGAGGCATGAGCAGCCTCACATGAGGGGAAGTGTTAGAGTGTATAAGTGAGTTGCCTACCCTTCTCCATCAGCTTAAGCTTTTAAGTGCAATTGGTCAGCGTGTAGTAGCTTAACAGCCCCTCCCAAGGCGGGTTCTTAAGTGTTACTCTCTCGCGTGCACTGTTTTAACTCAATTTCTTATTGTGTTTTATACTGATTTAATTTCATAAGGTATTTGTCTGAACTAGTATTAAAGAATTAGGTCCCTCCCTTGAACCAAAAGAACTTTACGAGAATTAGTTGTTATCTATGATGTCCTTTTTACGCCATGCTGCAACAAGACCTACATTTACATGAAGTATGCTCACTGATTGAAGAGATGTTCCCACTAGTGTCTCTTCTTCAATGGTACTATAATTCCTATTCCTATCCCTTTATTCCCTTTTTTTGGTCTATCTACATTCAAGGAAATTCATACGCTACATGGACAGAGCAAAAAGTGGAGTGTTGGTCAAAGCAAGCCGCTCTATTTCTATTACCAGACAAAATTGGGAGAAGCTCATCTGCTAGAAATGATTTTGTGAGACAAATTCAGCTGATATTTTTGTTTCCTTTGCAGGGCGAAGTTGTGTGTGAGATATGTGGCAGTAGTATCAACCGTTCTCTCATTGAAAAATGTGTCAAATGCAGTTCCAATCTGCACCGGTACCACTTTAATTTTGTACTTGCTTACTTTTTTTCTTCCCTATATATTTGTAGGGGTGAGCACGGTTAACTGAATAACTGAAAACCGAATTGAACCAAAATAAGCGGTTAACCGAATTTTCTATTAAATTTAGTTTTCATTTTTGTGTATTACAGTTAGCCGAATTTTATTCATTTTTCAAGTCTTATTACCGAACCACCAATTCAACCAAATTTTACTCATGGTAACCCATAACCGATAAAAAGAAAGCCCAATAGTACTAATCTTCACCATAATCAATTTTTTTTCTGGCAGCCCGACCCAACCTTGGTGATCTCCACCCGCCACTGGCCCATCATTGTCATTTTATTGTGTTTATTGTCATTTTTGCCCAATAAATTATATTGTACACTAAAATGCAGCTAACCACAAAATTGAACAGACTTAACCACAACCGAATTTTTTTTCTTTGGATCACATTTTTCATAACTGAATTTTTTATTAACCGACTTAACCAAATGCCCACCCCTATATATTTCACTTGCTAAGACATTTACTGGCATATGATATATATGTTGATATTCGTAAAGATGCTTCGAGAGAAGCAACTGATAGGAGAAGTAGATACCATGGCTTTTGTAAGAGAGAACTGATGCAAAGACTATCTAAATTAGGCTTGAAGCATTTGTTGTTGTTCTATAATGCATTATTTCCATTATTGTTTCCTGCAGTGTTTTAAATTTATTAACCGACTTAACCAAATGCCCACCCCTATATATTTCACTTGCTAAGACATTTACTGGCATATGATATATATGTTGATATTCGTAAAGATGCTTCGAGAGAAGCAACTGATAGGAGAAGTAGATACCATGGCTTTTGTAAGAGAGAACTGATGCAAAGACTATCTAAATTAGGCTTGAAGCATTTGTTGTTGTTCTATAATGCATTATTTCCATTATTGTTTCCTGCAGTGTTTTAAAATGTTTTTGAAAGTTAATGGTATTATGCCCTTAAGTGGGTACGCTTTTATGCTCTCTGAAACTTCTTTCATTTTCTTTTTAAGGTATTGCATGCCGGTGGTAGCATTTTCAGCTCCACCTGAATTGCTCTGTTCAGAATGTCAAGAAAATGCTAATGGGGACCCAAGACCTAACCAAGGTTAACATATCTTATCAACGTTCTTGATTGCATACTTACTTTTGGAATATTTAGTAACATCAACTCTATATTCATTCCTTATCATGGTGAAGGTGTCCAAAATGTACTCCAAAGTGCTTGTGGCATGACAAAGGAAAGGGAAACTCAAAACCTTGACCTTGGTCACAGTAACGTGATGCATCAAACCAATCGCCATACGTGGAAAAGCTTTTCAAGTGCTAAAGTGAAATTCATTTCTTCTGAAGAAGTGGCATTACTGAATAGAGACAGGAGACCACATGGTAGGTCAAATTCTGCTATGCAGCAAAGTCAGGTTCGTTCCATGTCTCCTCCATGTTTGAAACAGTACTCCCATATGAACTGCACACCCCCCACTATGAGTGACAATCACTTGCTCTTAGTCTCAATCAATGTACTGATGAAGTCATGTCCATGAAAAGATTGAGAACTGTTCATATGTTGATACACAGAAAAGTCAAGTCCGTGCTGCATCTCCGCCAAATTTGAATCAGCCATCCAGTATGAAGTGCGTCTCCCTCAAAAGATCTGTGCCAGCAAGTCATCATAAGCCAAACATTGAGGACAGGTCAGAATTTGCTACCTCGAAAAGTCAGGTTCCTCATGTATCCTCTCTAAATGTGAAACTGCCGTCTAATAGGAATTGCATATCCCCAAGTAGCAGTGACACACAAGTGCATGCCCTGAAACGATTTGTTGCTCCAAGTCATGAGGCAAGGAAAAAGGACTTACGCATGAATAGGAATGCAGGACATGGTAGTTCAATGCCTATGACTAAGAGATGTAGAACAGAGGTAGCAGTTGAAGGAATAGTGGACACTCAGATTGAAGATAAAACTAAAGAAAAAGAGACAGTGAGTGCAGATAAAGGAAAAATCTCTTCCCAGATTCAACATGAGCGTAGGGAGGAGGCATTTTTTTCAGGTATGTCTAAAGAAAGACATTCAGTTTGTTATTTTTAACATTGAAGTTCTCAAAACGTCTAAAAGAAATCCTTTGGAGTAGTTATCATGTATTTTTATGTCGTGTTTTATCAATGTACCAACAGTTTATGCTAGTGGATGTGAATCTGAAGTGAAGAGTCCAAGCTACAATATTGGTACACTACTGATCATGGATTCAAATGCGGCGAATCCAAGACGCCCTTCTTCTATGAATTGCTGGACGTGAGTAGAATGCCTTGCAGTTTTCTATGATTCACCTCAACAATCCTTGCCTTTATTTATGCATCTTTTCAGGTTTTAGTAGTTAATTAGCTAGACATGGTTGTTTAATAACAAGGAAATGAAAATAACGGCATAGTGGGCTCCCCTACAATACATTCGTCAAAAAATAAAAAATAAAAAACAAATAGAACGATTATCATATTGTTGCCACCAGCTCCCAGTTTTTTCACATGACTTGGTATGGGTAATTGCTGTGAAACATGGTGGAGGGAGGATCTCCGACTGCGTCTGGGACTGCGCAGGGGAGAAATCAGCAGCGTGGAGGTGTGGGGACAGTTGCGCAGTGCGTATCGCTGAGGAAAAGGGGTGTCAAGGCGGCTGCTAGCATTAGGGTTTGCAGCCACGGTGACCAAGAGGAGGAAACAATCCAATGGGGTAATTCTCTTTATTTCTCGATGAGAATTACAGTGGGGAAGAGTTGCTGCTTTTATAAGGGTCCAGGGGAACCCCCCCCCCCCCCCCCAGTTAGTTGGGACATCGTCCAACCGATTGGGACTCTTTTATTTCCTTCTATCCCCTTATTTAATCTAATACTTCTATTTAAAAACAACTCAATTTCTAATAGCCTTATTCTTCCAAATCTTTCCTTCTAGATAGGATTCCCTTGTCTTTCCTTCACATGCCTTCTGCCCCTGATGTCACATTGGTGGCGCCTTTATGGGCTCGATGCGCATAATGGCGGCCCACAAAAGTGTCCAAAACTTTTTCTCGCTTCCTGATAAATAGCTCGTCCTCGAGCTTGAAGGTGGGATGTTTGATCTTGAAGTCTTCTGCTCCCAAGATGCATCAGATTCATAATGACCTGCCCACTTAACGAGCAAGTCCCAGACACCTCTGTTCAATCTCACCCTTTGGATTTTTTAGGCATAGACACAACTCGCCCATGGAGAAGTGGTGGCAGAGGGGCCACCTGTGCTGGTGCAGATCCTTCAAATTTCTTTAACAGGGACACATGGAAGGCATCATGTATCCTGGCTTGAGGAGGCAGCTGGAGCTTGTAAGATACAGTTTCAATACGTTGTGTTATCTGATATGGTCCAAAGAATTTCGGCCCAATCTTTGAGGGAGGCGCCACAATCACTCCCACAATTGTCCTCTGATGAAGCCTAAGCCAAATCCAATCATCAATCTGAAATTCCACCTCATGGCGGTACATATCTTCATAGCTCGTTATGGTGACTTGAGCCTGAACAAGTCTATCTTTGATTCGGCCAAGAATTCATCTCTATCCTTGAGCTGCCTATCAATTGTTGCAACTCTGGAGATGCCCTGCTGATAAGAAATAAAAGCTGAAGAGTCCTTACCATAGACCACTCTTAAGGGCGAGCATTTGAGGGTCGCCTGGTATGAAGTGTTGTAGTAGTATTCAGCCTAGATAAGCCACTGCAACCAAGTGTTCGATTGGTCACCAGCCAGACAGCGAAGGTACATGGTGATGACCTTGTTGACGACCTCAGACTGGTTGTCAGACTGCCGGTGGAAGGCGGGGCTGAGCTATAGGTGCTCACCAGCTCGTCGGAATAAGTTCGACCAGAACAGACTGGTGAAGACGGTGTCGTGGTTGCTGACGATGGAGCAAGGAAAGTTGTGTAGACATACTATGTCATCGAAGAACGTCTGTGCCACCGACGAAGCACTGTATGGGTGGCTCAAGGGGATGAAGTAGGCATACTTGGAGAAGCAGTGCACCATCATTAGGATCACCAACTTCCCACCAACCTTCAGGAAACCCTCGACGAAATCCATGGAGATATCACTCCAGATCTCTGAAGGTACAGGAAGCGACTGTAGCAACCCAACTCGATGTAGATGGTCTGTCTTGTTGCGTTGGCGTGTGGTGCAACCATGCACGAACTCCCAGACTCTGCACAGGAGTGAAGGGTTGTAGAATGAGAGACGCAGCCGGTGCGCCGTCTTCTGGATGTCCTCGTGACCCCATCATGTGCCTCAACCAAGAGGGAGGCCTACAAGGAGGACATCTTGGGGACGAAGAGCTTCACCTTGTACGAGAGAAGGTCGTCGCGCTCGGACCAGCCATCTGATGCGACTCCCTCCTAGAGCTAGGCACACATCTGTTGCGCCTGCTGGTACGCGACAATCTCTGTGCGAAGAGATTCGAAGAGGTGGAAGACTAGCCCTGAGATGGCATGTATTGACATATCTTCCTTGTTGCGGCAGGACAGGCCGTTAGCTGCCCTGTTCAGACGCCCCAGCTTGTACTCAACCTGCAGATCATAGCCAAAAAGCTTGCTCATCCAAGCTGTTGGGGAATCGCCATAAAGCGCTGATCCATGATGTATTTCAAAACTGAAGTGGTCAGTCCGAATAGTGAAGGGGCGGCCCCACAAGTAAGGCCACCAATGGCGCACGACTTTCACAAGACCGATCTCGCGCTCATACGTCGGTAGCTTCCGGTGGTGAGGAGCTACGGTGTGGCTGAAGAAGGCGATGGCACCGTCGTCTTGGTTCAAGATCGCCTCGAAGTTGGCACTCGACGCGTCGCGTTCGACCTTGTCGAAGTTCAACATCTGAAGAAGAGGCACTGTCACCAGCGCCTGCTTGAGCTGAGAGAAGGCGTCCTGCGTGTCGTCGATCCAGCGGAACGCCTCCCGCTTGAGGAGGGCGGTGAAGGGTGTGGCCACTGCGCCATGCCCCGCAATGAACTTGTGGTAGTAGTCGGTGAGCTCGAGGAAGCCTGGCAAGGCTCGTAGGGATCGAGGTGTAGGCCAACGCTCCATGGCCTCCACCTTGGTCGAATCCATTGCCATGGTCTGAGGGGAGATGATGTGTCCCAGGTAGGACACGGACTCCTGGTCGAAGAAGCACTTGGACTTCTTCAGGAACAACTTGTGCGCCCGGAGTATCTGGAACATCTGTTTGACGTGTTGGAGGTGTTCGGCCCAGGACCTGCTATACACCAAGATGTCATCAAATAAGACGAGCATGAACTTCCTGATGTAGGGGTTGAGGACGTTGTTCATCAATGACTGGAACGTTGGTGCGTTGGTGAGGTCGAACGGCATCACATGTTGACGAAGTCCGCAAACCGCTCCCAGGATACGATGTCGCATTCGATGACGGTGTACCACCCGACTGCGACACCCTCTAGGTGCAGAGAGGCGAGCCAAACCTTCTCCTCGGGCATCTGGCGCGTCTTGCGGAAGTAGGTCTCACACTTAGTGAGCCGAGGAAGAGAATCGGTCTTCCCGTCCAACTTAGGGAAGCTGATCTTGTGACGACGCAACACGCCGTCGTCAAAGGGCGGGTGCCCTTGGGGGCGCCGGTCGTTGTTGCGCGAGCTGAAGCCGTCATGGCTACCGCCACCGCCACCACTGTTGCCGCCATCGCCACCGCCGACGCTGCCACGGCCGGTGCTGTCGTTGTCGAAGCCGTCGTCAGCTGCATCCTCATCCTTCAGGGGCGCCTCCTGCTGCAGGGAGAACTCTGATTCAGGCTGCTTCTCGATGTGTGCAAGGCGGAGGTCATGTCGGTTGAGGCTGTTGTTCATGGTGTTCATCCACGCTGACAGATTGTTTTTTTAGACCTCTCTATCGAGTACAACTGTAGTATCTGTTCATGTGTAAACACACTCACACCACCACACACACTCACACACAACCAGCCCTAGCTACAACTACACACGACTTGTAAGAGCATCCTTAGAAAGATCACCGAAATCCACCGGAGTCCGATGTGCGACGAGGACGTTGCACTACCATTGTGTCTTTACGATGCTGACAGATTGTTAATGGCATCCAGGATGTCACCGAGATCCTTCTTCGTTACGGGCTCAGAATCGTCGCGGGAGCTGGACATGGTTGCTGCTCCGCGGTCTTTGGATACCAATTGCTGTGAAACGTGGTGGCGGGAGGATCCCGAGTGCGCCTAGGGCCAGCAGGAGAGAAACCAGAAGCAAGGAGGCGTGGGCAGAGTTGCGCAGCACGTATCGTGGAGGAAGAGGGGTGTCGGAACCCCCCCCCCCCCCCCCCCCCCCCCCCCCACCTCCGGCGCTGCACGCATCCAGGTCGGTTGGGACATCCCCCAACCGACCGGCACTCTTTTATTTCCTTCTATTCCCTTATTTAATCTAATGCTTCTATTTAAAAAGAACTCAATTTCTAATAGCCTTATTCTTCCAAATCTTTCTTTCTAGATAGGATTTCCTTCGCTTTCCTTCACAGGGCCGCCGCCCCCTGGTGCTGCACTGGTGGCACCTTTGTGGGCCCGGTGTGCATAGTGACGGCCCACAAAGGCGTCCACAGCAGTAACTGCAGAGCCCCGTGGCTTCTGTTTTCATGGATTCCTGCTCATAAGGCTGGGGTCCTCTGTACACGCAGACTACCTGAGCATATTTGCATCTGTTATTGCATTTGTACATTTTTCATGTAGGAGATCGGCCGCAGGAGTAGAAGTTAACTGTGCAAAGGTTTCATGAGTCACCAGATGCACAATGTAAAATAACTTATGTCAGAATCTGGTTATAGGTCATTGTTCATACTTAATACGGTGTGATATGGTAGGGATTTGACTGTATAGCAATGTTTGAACTCACTATGGAACTTGAAGAATTGCTGTTTCTGAGGTTCCTGTCAATTCTTTTAGTTGACCCTGCAGTGCGTGTACATGACATCCTAATCAAGACAAGAATATCTGTCATGGTATAGCTATTCTCAATTGAATGTTACAGTGGATGTTTATCGTAATACGATTTGTATTAGTTAAGAACTTGGATATTCTTACCAAAGACAAATGACTCTCACCTCTGATTGTGTACTTTATTGTTGGATTAATATATTAATGTGCTTTCGTTTTTTTAGGGAAAAATATGTGCTATTGTTGCATACCCATTTTTTCAGAAAGGAGTGTATATTTACCCTTTTTGCATTTCTGATGTACTGAACGTCATGTCCTTACCTTGTGACGATTTAATGTGTTACATTCCTGGGTTGAAATTTTTTGGCACTTATTTACCTTATAGGGGATGCTTCCTTGTCCTATATGCTGGAACAAGGCATAACCTTGGTGAATTTAAAGCTTACTTCCCATCAAAAGTGTTACCCAGAATTTATGATATCGCCAATGTGATGCCCACTACTCTACAGTTGGAGATGTTACCTCGAATGGATGACTGGCCAATAACTTTTGAGAGTCTTCATCCAACTCATGAAGACATTGGCTTGTTCTTCTTCTCTAATAAATTTGACTGGTAAGAATTTCTATTGGCTTCAACACCGCAGTGTTTCCTTTCCTGTAGGAATAAATGAGGAGCAAACCAGTTCTAAAGTGAACTTCTTAGTTTCATGTCCGCTTGAGCCTCTACCAACTGAGTTTATATGGCCATCTGCTAAAGCAAAGTACTATCTTTCAATATGTCAGCATCCATTCGTTCCTCATTAATTTTTCCCCTCCCTCTTGTTTTAGGCATGAAGAGAAGCATCCGAATCTCTTGGAAACCTCGCGTAATTATGTTATGAGAACATACATCAATGATATAAAGTTGCTGATATATTCCTCGGAAGTGCTTCCAGCTGATTCTCAGTGTTAGTGGTCTTACTCTTATTTTGTTACAGTAAAGAAATCACATATACTTCGTTCTGGTCATATATGTTGATTCTTGCTCAACTGAATCTGCAAGCTAATACATTTCAATATCATAAAAGGATCTGTAAGTACTTTTGATGACGTTTCAGTTTCTACTGTGGTAATAGGGGTAGATGGGAAGAGCTACTTGTGGGGTGTCTTTGTGAGGCCAAAGGGAAAGAAGAGTCATCTACATCTCAGTTCAACCTCTACATAACCTTATGGTTTTCTTAGGTGTGACAATCTTCAAATTTGAAAAAGGTATAAGAACAACCTGGAATGATCTTGTTTGTGTTTCATTGACACATTTTTGGCGGAATGACTTCTACTTTTTTTTTTCTTATTTCTGCATTGTTACTTCAAAAAAGTTTGCCTTATTGATAGTCCGCTCTGTTTTTCTGTTTGACTTCTATGATCGGTATAGGGTATATTTGGGGTTTAAACTTAATATTAATATTTTTATAGTCACCTTTTGGATCAGTTTTGGTTGCTTCAATGTATTGTTTGATGCAGAGAAAAATGGAAATCAGTTTAGTTCATTTTTTTTAGTTATCTAATTTTTTTATAAAAGGACTAGCAAGATGGAATCTGGACGGTTTTACACTTGGGTTTTGCTGAGCAAATGATAGTTCATGAGTGCTGTTATTGAAGTATGATTCATAGAAAGCTTTGATCTGTTTCAACCCTTGATCTTGTCATTTGACTGCCATGACTGATTTAGTACGGATATATTGTTGTGTTCTGATAATTTTCTATTTTTAGTTTTGGAGGCGATACAGTAAAGGAGAACCTATTGGTAGTTCAATTAGCAAGATTTAGCAGTATAGTATACAGACAATTTACTCTCATATCTAATTCACTAGTGTTCAAAAGACGAATTCCAAAGAAATAGGTCAAATCAAAAGCAACGTTATCAACCAACCAAATTGTTTCCCACTTGACAATTGCACTGTGGAAATCTGTAATTTCAATGCCTCAAAAGGCTGGATGATAAACAAAATTTACTTTCATCATTGGCAACTTTAATCAATTTATGACAGGAAAATTCTGAAGCGTCTCTCTTGTGCTATTTTGATGGAACTTTCCTTATGCAGGCAGCCAAACTCAGGTTCTCCATTAATTGAAGGCCGTATATCTGCATGTATTTTATGGTACTCTACCATGCTGTGCTCTAATAATGAGGGTTTGATTAAGGGGGTGAAACTAACTCCTGTAGATCCCGTAAGCTGGAAGCCCAATAAATTTCTTGAAATCTCCAACTAACTCCGGGATGTGTCTACTGTTTTCCATTGAGTTGTGCAGAATGCAGAATTTCAAGAATACCCTTATATCGTGGTGTGTAAAGCGTAGTTCATCATAAGATTCCGTTGCTGTTATTTCCGGAAAAAAGTCTATTATTCTGTGAATACAAGATGGCGCAGCCTACGGACATGGCTTGAGAAGTAAGAGTGATATGTATCAATGAACTTAATGGAGACATTTTATTCAATCATACCCCTTGCATGCATATGTATGCTTGAGATGGCTATCTTTTTTTAGAAAATAAAATTATATTTCAGCCTTGGTGGAACTGAGGTGATGCATGCACGGGATGCTGCTGTTTTCATTCACTCGACTCTACCGGCTCCTGTCGTCCATTCTTCTGTGCCAAATGAGTAGCCATCTAGTTTACTTGTGGAAAGATCGGAAGAAAGGGAATGGGAGAGGCGCTACTAAACTGTCATCCGTTAGGGTTTGGGCTCATATATGATACAAGGTGAGAGTTTGATATCCTTATAAGGGAGTGTTTTTCATTGGTAAGTGAGAATGGCAATGGTCCATGTGCACTCCTGTTGAAATCCTGTTGCACTCTTCTAGTAGTTTTTATGTTTGTTCCGATCCGCACAGCTCGCGTTCACGACCAGGCTTGGCTCAGTCGTGGAGCTGCTTCTTCGGATCACATTTGTTTGCTTTACTATTTAAACGTATCAATCAACAGAAAACGCTGCCAGTCTTACGCAGCACAAAACTCTCTCCAGCACTTGTGTATTCATCGTGGGAGTATGCCTGTTTGAGCTCCTCACTGTGTCTGTTCACCGTGAGCCCAAGTGTGAGTGTTCATCCAGAGCTTCTTCCTCATCCAGCGAGAACAAGTGGCATCCGAGCCATGTTCAAGTGCTAGCAGCCATGGCCAACACAAGATCTCGCTCCCCTTCCTGGTCGCTGGTGAGAGCGCCGCACAACCGTCTGCACAGTCGTGGGTGGAGCACGACGCGACGTAGCGGAGGTGAGGTGATTGTGCAGCAGGTCGTGAGGGAGGCCGGAGGCGGTGGTAATGACATCGTCTAGCCAGCCGATACTGACACGGACCAACTACGCCTAGTGGTACGTGATCATGATGGTGAATTTGCAGGCAAAGGGGTTGTAGGATGCAGTGGAGAAGGGCGATGTGCCGCACCAAGAGGATCGTCTGGCGCTGGTGGCAATACTGCGCTCCATTCTAGAGGTGATGCACACATCTCTTATGATCAAGAAGACGACGAAGATGGCATGGGACACCATCATGGACCGGCGTATCGGTGTTGAGTGCGCTCGCCTCGCTTTGGAAGGAGTTCGAGACCATCTCATTCCGGGATGGTGAGACGATGGACGAGTTCGTGATGCGAATTTCAGGACTCGCTGGCAATCTCCATTCCCTCGTTTGTGCATGTAGCCATTGCTATCAAGTCCGTGCTCGACCTCATCATCATGTGGGTCGATGAACTCACGGACCGACTTCGCGTCATTGAGGAGAGCCTCAACGAGGACAACAATGATGAAGACTCAGGAAGTCGTCTGCTCCTCACCGAGAAGAAGTGGAAGGCCCGCCAGAAGAAGATACAGGAGGTCCTCCAGCAGCGACGACAGTCACAGTTGTTGTCGCAGCCGATGCGGTTGAGGGTGTAGTGGCGGGCGTGACGGTGGTAGCCGGGACAAGCCACACACTTTATATTCAAGTAAGTGTTTTGATTTAATAGTTCAGACGTTCAATTCTAACAAGTTATTTTCTTTACTTACTTGTTCGTTCATTGCTTTATTCATTTAGAGGACCTAGTCTTTGCTAGAGAGGTTATGGAAGTAATCCATAGCATAGGCTTGATGTCTAGGATTGACGTTACCTTTAATTATCTCGTAGTCCACGGGTTGTAGAGGTAGGTGGTAACAACCCTATCCATTTGTTGTAATCTTCCACGATCGACTACGACGTGGACTCTTGCCGGGAGTCACCTCACATACTAGGATAAGTATGTGCCCAGTACAAGTAGCTATTGATCAACTTGCCTTGAATTAGGAACTCTTATCTTTGGAAATCCTCTTCATCCCTTGCCTATCACCAATCTTTGTGTCCTTGGGTGAACTAGTTAGAAGATTAGCACAAAAGTTTTTTAGATTTGATACCATTGGGAATACTCTTTAAGGAGAAGTGCTACAGCTGTATCTCCGTGCGCTTGCAGATTTTCATCTGTGACGTACCAAATGTCAACAACTTTTTCTCCACAGATTCACATGGACACGGTTTAGTGTGAATTCAACGTCTCTAGCACATAACACCAAAAGTACAATGGAAGATTTGCATGACTCATCATCAACCTCACCATGTTGAACATAGTTCGATTTCTCTGTTCAGACACATCATTCCACTGTGGTGTTTCAGGTAGAGTAAGTTGTGGAACAATTCCACAACTTTTTAGATGATCACTAAACTCATGAATCAAATATTCTCCACTATGATCAGATCACAAAAATTCAATTGTCATGCTAGTGTGATTTTGTACTTCATTTTGGAATTCCTTGAACCTTTCAAAGGACTCTGCCTTATTTCTCATTAAATAGATATAACTATACCTACTTAAATCATCGGTAAAGACAATGAAATACTGATAACCACCTCTTGCGGCTGAGTTCATTGAACCACATACATTAGTATGTAATAGTCCCAACAACTCACTTGCTCTCTATTTTGTCCAACAAAGGGAGCCTTAGTCATTTTACCAACAAGGCATGGCTCACACGTGTCAATGATTCATAATTTAAAGAATCGAGAAAATCATCTTTATGGAGTTTCTCTATGCATTTCTTGCCTATGTGCCCTAAAAGACAATGCCACACATATGTACGATTTGAGTCATTAGCATGCACTCTTAGCATTCACATTATTGATTTCAGAACTCTCCTAATCAATAACATAAAGCCCGTTCATAATGGCGCAACGGTCATAATACATCTCATTCATAAAAATGGAACAACATTTATTCTTTATTATGAGATCATAGCCTTCTTCTTCTAAACATGAAGAATAAATAATGTTCTTATTGAGTTTATGAACACATTCCAAAATTATTTAATTCTAGCACCAATCTAGAGGGTAATACGGGTGGGTAAACACCAACGACCAATGCATCAACCTTTGCTTCATTTCCAACGCGTTCATCTCATCTCTTGCGAACCGTCCAATTCTTTTCAGCGCCTGCAACGATTTGCAAGTGTGAGTCATAGCACAGTATCATATACCCATGCTTCATTAGACACCAGTATCAAATACCCATACTTCATTAGAACAAGTTGCAATATTAATTTCAATAATGTTAATACCTTGAGCAGAGGTCCCACCTCTCTTTTTATAGATTTCTTCCAAGTACTTCTCACAATTCCTTGACCAGTGTCCACTAGCACTGCAATGCCAACATACATCATCAGGAGAGGGGTCAGCCTTTTCTTAGCCTTAGACACTTGCCCTGAAGTCTTACATTCGGCGGTCTTAGTCTTGGCTGGACGCTTACACTTTTTATTCTTCTGTACCGTCATCACATGACTAGGAACCTTTCTAAGACAACTATGCTGTCTTTAGCATCTCATGCAGTTTAGTTAGTGTCTTTTTCAAGCCATTCATGTGATAGTTCAATATGAAAGGCTCAAAACTAGATGACAAAGACTGCAATATCACATCAATAGCAAGCTCCTCATTGAGTGGAAAACCAGTCTTTGCAAGCTCTCAATATAACCAATCATTTTGATTACATGAGGACTAACTGGAGCGTCTTCAGCAAGCTTGCAACCAAACAAGTCCTTTGAGGTGTTAAACCTGTCAACCCTCGCTTGGTTCTCGAACATGCCACGCAATTCCACGATCATATCATATGGATTGGTGCTCTAATATCACTTCTATAGCTCAGAGTTCATGCAAGCAAGCATCAGACATTACACATCTATTGCATCATCAGTGTGCTTCACATAAGCACGATAGACATTGGAGTTGTGCCCGACATCCTGAGGCTCATCGGGGTAAGGCGTATCGAGAACATACTCTTTCTTTTCTTGTTTGAGAACAATTCTATGATTTCAGTTCCAATCAACAAAATTAATTCTATTTAACTTTTATTTGTCTAGGATTGATCGTAAATTAATATTCAAGGAGCTCGACATTTTCTACAACAACAGACATATGCAATAGTTAGCACCACTTTCATTAAAATAATTTTAACAAAACTAACCCCACTGTGTTTTGCTAACATCCCACTAGCTTTGCATAGTGGGATGAGATCCAATGTTTTCTATGAAACTAGTGAGCTTTGGCATCACTGATAGCATCATAGCTAACAAGGTAGGCAACCTTTGTCAATTGCATCCTATGCGACTCTCGTTTGTTGGATGACATCTGTTGACGGCTATTATATACCAATTTCACCCGTTAATATAACTCAATTATGTGAAGGAAATATCATTTCTTGCACACACCACCTTTCTATTTAACCTATTTTCACTGGTCCTTGGAGAAAGTAGTGCATGCATGCATTTTATGCACAATTGAAGTGAAACAAGGGGATGGATCCTATAAAATATCATTCCAGCCAAACAAGTGATGACATGTGGCACCACATGGTTCAAATGGCCCACAAACAGAAGTATCTAAGGACATCCAACGGTGTAGCACCCATATAAGAGGATAGGACCCACCCGGCAGAGACCTGGAGGAAGCACAGCCCCAACGGGGTTGAGACCAAGTCGGCCGACCTCCCTAGTCGGCCGACTGGGGAGTGGCGCCAAACCCAGTCAAATGCCACGTGTTGGCTCCTCCCAGCTTGAAGAAGTCATGGGTGACTTATTCGCGCGCTTTTGGTAGCGAGAACCGACCTTTCTCCAAGCTATAAATAGGACCCCTCACCCCTCACCCCTCACTTCAACACACACCACTTGAGTATTCATCCATTGTATCCACTACTCTCCATAGGTTTAAAGGAGTACAGGCTGTAGAGAAGAGAGTCTCTAGTCCATAGTCCAAGTAGGAGAGGAGTAGAAGGAGTCTCTTCCCAATTTCTAATTGGGAAAGGTATGGCTCTTATATTCCTATTTGTATTTGTGGCTTTGATCTTAATAAAGATGTTATCTTTAGTCTTCTGTTGTTCATATACTTGGATGAAGTGTTTCTTGTTTGATTGTAAATTCCATGTATGTTGTAGGAGTAGTATTTATGATTATGCTATACCATTGTCAGTATATCATCATAAACACTACAAACCTCCACTATAGTCTAATTAGCTATAACATGATTATTTTAACATGAATCACTTATGCTATGAATTAACATTGGTTCAACAATGATTTAGTTAATTGCCTTAGGATGGCTTGTGCCTAGCCTCTTAAGGTAATTACTTAATATGCTATCATGGTGCTAGGATAGAGAGTAGCATTGAATGTCTCGTAGACCCACGGATTGAAGAGGTAGGCAGTAGGTGGTGACAACCCTATATGTTCTTTGTAATCCTCCACATTCGGTTATGCCACAAGCTCTTGGCGGAAGTCGTCCTAGTATTGCTAGGGGTAAACTCGTGCCCGATATGTTAATCCACTTAGCATGAGAATTCATAATTGACATAATCATTAGTAACTAACTTACGCTATGTATATGTACATTAGAAGCATAGTAGAAGTCTCCACCTAACGCTTAGTGTTGGTACCCTGCGTACCGGGTACCCCATGATACCATAAAAAATGCTAAGGAGTTCCACCCATCCAAGTTGAAGACCTCCGAAGGCTACACATGTTACACAACACTGGACCCGCCTCCCTCGTTTGGGTAGCTCCAGTACTGCCATGTGTAACACAAGGCCGGAGCTAACTCCCTTCATAGGGAAGCTCCGGTCTTGCCACGTGTTCGGTGACCCCGGACCTAACCCTTAGTAGAGGGAAGCTCTGGTGCTGCCAAATGTATAGTGGCACCGAAGCTAACTCCCCACGACGAGAAGCTCCGGAGCCGCCACGTGTCGAACCTCTAGACCTGAGATAGAAACGAAGAGACTGGCGGATCTCCAACGACGTGGACATTCAAGGGACAGCTAAAGCTACAGTAACAAGACCTGATTGCGTGTCTGTAAGACCTATATGTGCTGAATACATTGGCTTGTAGTGAATACACTTGGCTTTGATGATAAAAGTTATGAATATCACCAAAACACCTTTTTATCAAGGTCTGACTCTAGCTTTGAGCTACAACAAGGTCCTACGGTAGGTCCGGCTTGTTTTGGGTAGCTCCGGTTACGTTCGATGCTAGGTCCGACTAGCTTTGGTCAGCTCCGGTGAAGTTTCGTCTTTAGCTCCGACATGTTTTTGATACCTCCGACATGTTTTTGCTAAGCTCCGAGTTGATTTTTCTAGCTCCGGCTTTTGGGATTACTAGTTCCGACTAGTTCTGGTTAGCTCCGACTCTAGGTCCTGCTAGTTTTGTAAGCTCCGGCGGGAGCTTGGTTGTACTAGTTTTGGTAAGCTCCGGCGCTAGGTTCTACTAGCTTTTTTTGGCTCCGGCTCAAGGTCCGGGTTGCTCTGGCAAGGTCCGGAACTTGACCGCAATGCTTCTGTTTTTCATTTGCAATGTTTTGAACTTGCTTTACATTGTTGGAAAGTTTGCTTAGTATTCATTTGCTAAGTCTTTGGTGCATTTTTGGTTGATATAGATGATATCGTGTTACTGTATTTTTGCAACATGCTTATGTGAGGTTCTCACGTAAGGTGTTGTGTTCAGAACTAACTTGAGTCAAGTCGAGGACTTGGGCTCGTATGGATTGGTTGTTTATTCATGTGCAAGTGTTGCTTGAGTTCAAGACATGGCTGGTGACGGGATCCATTGGACTAGTCTCAGGGAGGAGATGAGGTTCTAACAACCAAATTCAGGAGGAATTGTGGTTGAGCTGATCAGGAGGTTGCGCAACATGATTGAATCAAGAACAATGTATATGAAGGTACCATGGACGTCATTGGAAGATGCTTGCACGTGTGCAAGGAGTGCATGGACGTGGCTACATGGTTCCGAGACGTGATGAAGAGATGTGGACGTAAAGAATTGGTCGGAAAGGTCCAACCGACTAGGTTATGGACTCAGGCTGCGGCTGAGTTGGGTTTGACTCAAATATGGAAATATTTGAGTTGGTTATGATGGGATTTCGTGTGGGTCACGAATTTGAGTTGTTTAGGAATGTGGGATACGTTCCTAAGGTATTTGGAAGTCTTAAGATTGCTTCTATCTGCGTATAGAAGAATCTTGAGCAGTTATGGAAAGTTACGATTCGTGATCTGAATAGGATTGGAGTCCTAGTTGATATTGGGTTGGCCTAAGGGCTGGTTATATAAGCAAGAGCCCAGAGCTCGTGGTGCACGACTTTGGGGCTGTTCCTCTTGTGTTCTATTGAATAAAATTCGTAGTTTGAAGGAACTTTTGTGCCTTGTTCGTCCAACTTGTTCCAGACAAGTTTTACTCGTTGAGTTTCTGGACAGCACTACCTTTCGTCGGTGGTTTTATCATAACTCGAGTTTTACAGATTCAATTGACGTGATTCTTTCTGGGTTGTCTTCACAACTTGATTATCTATCATATGTCAAAATTTCACGGTCATTGGATTTGTGGTTTCTGATATACACGAGTTTCTTTGCAGCGTTCCAGAACTATTTTTTCTCGGGTAGGGCAGATTGACCATTGTTTGATCTTTCGATCATAACTTGAGTTTTTCTCAACGGATTTGAGTGATTATTTTTGTGTTCTCTTCATGACTTGATTCTCTCTGATATACATCACTTTTGTTATGGTGAAACGCATTTAGATTAGTCTCACACACGATTTCTTTAAGAGATCGTTTTTCTACCGAAGGGGTTGGGGTTTAATTGTTTTCGCTGCGTAAGATTTTTAAATCTACCATTCACCCCCCTCTGGTAGCTTTTCACGTGCTCTTCGATCCTACAATTGGTATCAGAGCCACGGTGCTCTAATCTTTGTGATTTGCATGTGTTTTTGACTAATCATCATGGAGAAGTACTCCGCCAAACCTTGTGTGTTTGCTGGTATTGATTTTCAGGTTTGGAAGGCACGCATGGAGGCTTTTATCCAGGCACAAGGCTTTGCAATATGGGAGAAGGTGTACAAGCCTTACGAAATGCCACCTAATGATCAAGTCACGGCCACAAACCTACGGGACATCGACAACAACAACAAAGCCTGAAACTTGATCATCCAAGGACTCACTCAAAGCGACTTTGATCGTGTCGCGCACCTCCGGTCAGCATACGATGTTTGGAGAGCTCTCTGTGATTATCATGAAGGCTCCAACACAATCAAGGAGGTAAAGCAATATATGTTCAAAAAGGAATATATGCGTTTTGAGATGCAACCAGGTGAGTCTATCGATGACCTCTTTGCTCGGTTCAATAAAATTCTCAGCTACTTACGTAGTGTAAATGTTAATTTTTCTGATGCTGAGAATGCTAGGCAACTTCTTAGTGCATTAGAAATGTCAAATTGGGAGATGAAAGTAACATCTATTCGTGAATCAACTGTCATGAGTTCTCTTACATTAGATGTACTTTATTCTAAACTAAAAACTCATGAAATTGACATCCTAGCACGTAAGAACCCAAATAAGTCTATTGCATTTGTTTCACAACGTGATATGTCTAGCTCCAGCCAATCATCATCTTGCAATACTCTTGCTTTGTTGTCCTCACTAACCCTTGAGCAGATCAAAGAATTTCCAGAAGAGGAGAGGAAGCTCCGGACCTCAACGCTGTTTTGAATGTGGTAAAACAGGACACTTTCGTACAGAATGCCCTAACCTTTCAGGTCTGACCACCCGGGAAGAAAAACAAAGCAAGGTCCGGACCTCCTCTGGAAATTCCAACAAGAAGAAGAAAGGTACCATAGGACGCAAGATGATCAACAGTTTCATCACCGCACTTCAAGAGTTCAGTTCAAGCGACGTGGACATTGGAAGTGATTAAGATGAAGATGATTTGGCAAACTTATGCTTTATGGCGGGCAAGTCAAGATCAAGTTTGGAGGAGGGAGAACACAATAGCGACAATGAAGAGGTATGTCCTACTTGCGAAGAAATGTGTGATGCCATTTCTCGTGCCACTATTATTGTTAAGAAAAAGGACAAAAAGCTTAGGGATAGTGCTGCTAAAATTGAATCACTAGAATCTGAAATCAACCATTTAAAAACTTTGATTCCTAGTGATGATGCATGTTCCTCATGTGATTTAATATATGAACAATTGTCCTCATTAAGAAGTGCGCACACCTCCACACTTGATAAACTTGAGTTAGAAATTGAAAAGAACAAAGAGCTTGATGCACTTAATGATAAAAAATTGAAAGATGCTAGCTGTTCTACAATTGATTTGCATTGTTCTACTTGTGATGATCTTGATAAGAAACTACAGGATGCTATGAATGAAATTTCTATATTGAACAATGCTTTACGTTCTCATGAAGTTAAATTTTGTTCCAATTGCAAACTAAAAGGAAAAACTTCATGTGAAAATTGCCGTGATTTGTCCAATAAACTTGATAACATGCATATGACATTAGATCAGTTTTGTAATGGGAATAAGAACCTAAACTTACTGCTGAATACTTCCAAGTCTTGCAATGATAAAACTGGTTTAGGTTTTGATTCTCATGCTCATGCTAAGGCACATCCACCTAAAATTGTAAAGTCATTAGGAAGTGGTTTGATTCAAATAGTTCCTAAACAAAAAGGAGTGGTTTTCAAATCTGCAGGAGTGTTGTCTCATTCGGTTTCAAATAAAAATATTACTTGCTCACCTAGACATGAACACAAAGTTAAATTTCATTGTACCTTCTGTGGTAGAGATGGTCATGTCATAGATTTTTGTTATAGACTAGCTAAACAACAGAAAAGGGAAAGAATGGTTGCTAGATCTCATAACTTTCATGCAAAATTTGCTGCACATATTGAACCGAATGTACAACCTGCTGTTTTGAGTCAAAAACATTCAAAGTTTACCTCTGGACCTTCTGTTTTTGCCTTCGGAGCTACTGATTTTTGTGCTACACAAGTAACACCTTATAGGTCAGTAGTTAAGAATAAAAAATCTCAAACTTTGACTCATAAACCTGCTGTTTTGTCTCAGCTTTCGCGTGTTTTTCCTACTGCACGTCGCGTGACTCAGTACTGGATTCCTAAATGCTTTTTGACTAACCCCAGTATTGAGTCATCGACGCATTGTGCTTCTATGTAGGTTACACGTTTGAGGAAGGAGAACATTTGGATTGTGGATTCAGGTTGCTCACGCCACATGACCGGTAACAAAGATTGGTTCTCCTCCCTCTCTTTTGTGTCACGTGTAGAGAATGTTACTTTTGCCGATAATTCTTCAACTCCTATAATTGCTAAGGGTTCGGTTAGAGTAAATGATCACTACACTTTGAAGGATTTGGCACTTGTCAAAAATTTGAAATACAACTTGCTTTCTGTTGCACAATTGCTAGATGAAAATCTAGAAATTATTTTCAATAAAAACTGCTGCAAAGTTGTAGGTTCAAATAATGAGCTTATTTTTAACATGTCTCGGTTTGGAAGAGTTTTTAAAGCTGATTTTGATATGTCTTCCTCTAAGCATAGGTGTCTAGTTGCTAATGATTCAAAGGACTTATATTTTTGGCATCGTAGACTTGGTCACGTAGGCTTTGATCACCTAACGCATGTTAGTGCTCTTGATCGCATACGTGGGCTGCCTAAGCTTAAAGGGGACAAAGAAATTGTGTGCTCTTCTTGTAGACATGCTAAGATGGTTGCAGGTTCACATACTCCTCTCACAATGATCATGACAACCGAACCATGTCAACTTTTGCATCTTGACACCGTAGGACCTTCACATGTTCAATCCTTCGAAGGTAAATGGTATGTTCTTATTATTGTTGATGATTATTCTAGATACTCTTGGGTTTACTTTATGGCGTCTAAGAATGAAGCTTTTAGTCACTTTAGGACTTTATTTCTTAGATTATCAATTGATCACCCAGGATCTTTAAAGGCAATTAGAAGTGATAACGGAACTGAATTTAAAAATCAATCTTTTGATCACTTTTGTGCTGAAAATGGAATAGATCATCAACTTTCTTCCCCATATGTACCTCAACAAAACGGTGTTGTAGAAAGAAAGAACAGAACCTTAGTTGAGATGGCTAGGACTATGCTTGATGAATATCAAACTCCTAGGAAATTTTGGGCTGATGCATTAGCAACCGCTTGTTATGTCTCAAATCGTGTTTTCTTGCGTGCTAAGCTAGGTAAAACACCATATGAGCTTCAGTTTGGACATAGGCCTAGTGTTACACACTTTTGGGTCTTTGGTTGCAAATGCTTTGTTAAGAAACATGGTAATCTTGATAAATTTGAACCTCGATCCATTGATGGCATGTTTCTTGGTTATCCATCTCATACTAGAGGCTACTGTGTGCTTTTACTTGACACTAACAAAATTGTGGAGACTTGTGAAGTGTCTTTTGATGAAGCTAGCCCAGGTACTAGCTCCGGTGTTGCAGGACCAAATCTGTATCCTCAGGGGGAGGGTATTTTCGAAGATGAAGAAGAGCCTGTGATACTGCCTGGTAGTTCCGAAGTTGACACGTGTCCAGCTTCGGACATTGAACAAGCTCTGGCTATCACCTATGCTGGTCCTGATCGTCCACAAGTCACAAGCTCATCAATCTACGATGAACCTAATGAAGAAGAAGCTTGTGAGACATATGTTCCCCTACGGTTTTACAAAGATCATCCCCCACAACAGATGATTGGAAGCTTGCACGAACGAGTCACACGGTCCAGGTTTTGCGATCCAAACTCTCATGCTCATTCTGCTTTTGTTGCTTCTTTTGAACCCAAAGATATATCACACGCACTCACTAATGAATCTTGGATTATTTCCATGCAAGAAGAGTTAGAAAAATTTGAAAGAAAATTTTGAAAGTTCTTACTACATTACTCGTGTTATACATTTTGTAGTTTTTGCCATGTCTAGTAATTGGAATAATTACTTACACTAAAACTGGTCATGGTCGAACTTTCTTGCTGTTTTGAACTTGTTGCATGCTCACAAATGCTTTTAATCATAAAGAATTAGTCAAGTAATCAACTCACATGTTGAGTTTTTATGAACAAATATAAATTGAGAAAAGATCAAGAGAATATACATGCATCGCACTTCTTTTTCTGA
Source organism: Tuctoria greenei (assembly GCA_036927565.1). NCBI lineage: Eukaryota > Viridiplantae > Streptophyta > Magnoliopsida > Poales > Poaceae > Tuctoria > Tuctoria greenei. The sequence goes on from JAYESD010000006.1 coordinate 127,953,973, forward strand.
GATGGCTTATCATTGCACTTAGATATGAACTTGGAAGAAGTTGTGTATGACTAAAACCATGTCCTTAAGCTTCTGATTGTCAAATGACATAGGCTTGGCTTGGTTGATTAGAATAAGGCAGATGCGCATATAATCTCTTGCAAATATCATATGATGTAAATTTATGGTTTGAAAAATAATAAAATGCAGCAACAAGTGTCATGCTTTCAGGTATTGAAATAGTTAAGTTTGTGAGATCATGACTTACTTAAATTGAAAATTACATTTTATCTCTAGCATGGTTTACACTACTTTATGTATTTCATTGATGTGATAATGTAAGGTACTTGATAGTATGACTTGGATGAGCTTTGTTTATATGTATATGTTATAATATGCTCATAACAACTAAAGAGGGAGAGATAATTTGTTTATATGCTCATGACTTGCTGAATACATTGTCAAAGGGGGAGAGATAAGCATGATGAGAAAGAGAATATGTGCATAAGGAGAGATAATAAAAGGGGAGAGATAATATGGGATAATTTTTCTTCTCATTGTACTTTTGATTTACAAAGGGGGAGAAATTGCCTTCAAAACTTTTATGTGAATAAGCCAATGTTCGGATTTCAAATGGTGTTGCCAATGCATTCATCGAGGAGGAGATTGTAAGACCTATATGTGCTGAATACATTGGCTTGTAGTGAATACACTTGGCTTTGATGATAAAAGTTATGAATATCACCAAAACACCTTTTTATCAAGGTCCGACTCTAGCTTTGAGCTACAGCATGGTCCAACGGTAGGTCCGACTTGTTTTGGGTAGCTCCGGTTACGTTCGATGCTAGGTACGACTAGCTTTGGTCAGCTCCGGTGAAGTTTTGTCTTTAGCTCCGACATGTTTTTGATAGCTCCGACATGTTTTTGCTAAGCTCTGAGTTGATTTTTCTAGCTCCGGCTTTTGGGATTACTAGTTCTGACTAGTTCTGCTTAGCTCCGGCTCTAGGTCCTGCCAGTTTTGTAAGCTTCGGCGGGAGCTTGGTTGTACTAGTTTTGGTAAGCTCCGACGCTAGGTTCTACTAGCTTTTGTTGGCTCCGGCTCAAGGTCTGGGTTGCTCTGGCAAGGTCCGGAACTTGACCGCAATGCTTCTGTTTTTCATTTGCAATGTTTCGAACTTGCTTTACATTGTTGGAAAGTTTGCTTAGTATTCATTTGCTAAGTATTTGGTGCGTTTTTGGTTGATATGCATGATATCATGTTACTGTGTTTTTGCAACATGCTTATGTGAGGTTCTCACGTAAGGTGTTGTGTTCGGAACTAACTTGAGTCAAGTCGAGGACTTGAGCTCGTATGGATTGGTTGTTTATTCATGTGCAGGTGTTGCTTGAGTTCAAGACATGGCTGGTGACGGGATCCATTGCACTAGTCTCAGGGAGGAGATGAGGTTCCAACAACCAAATTCAGGAGGAATTGTGGTTGAGCTGATCAGGAGGTTGCGCAACATGATTGAATCAAGAACAATGCATATGAAGGTATCATAGACGTCATTGGAAGATGTTTGCACGTGTGCAAGGAGTGCATGGACGTGGCTACATGGTTCCGAGACGTGATGAAGAGATGTGGACGTAAAGAATTGGTCAGAAAGGTCCAACCGACTAGGTTATGGACTCAGGCTGCGACTGAGTTGGGTTTGACTCAAATATGGAAAGATTTGAGTTGGTTATGATAGAATTTCATGTGGGTCACGAATTTGAGTTGTTTAGGAATGTGGGATACGTTCCTAAGGTATTTGGAAGTCTGAAGATTGCTTCTATCTGCGTATAGAAGAATCTTGAGCAGTTATAGAAAGTTATGATTCGTGATCTGAATAGGATTGGAGTCCTTGTTGATATTGGGTTGGCCTAAGGGCTGGTTATATAAGCAAGGGAGCCCAAAGCTCGTGGTGCACGACTTTGGGGCTGTTCCTCTTGTGTTCTATTGAATAAAATTCGTAGTTTGAAGGAACTTTTGTTCCTTGTTCGTCCGACTTGTTCTAGACAAGTTTTACTCGTCGAGTTTCTGGACAACACTACCTTTTGTTGGTGGTTTTATCATAACTCGAGTTTTGCAGATCCAATTGACGTGATTCTTTTTGGATTGTCTTCAAAACTTGATTATCTATCATATGTCAAAATTTCACGGTCATTAGATTTGTGGTTTCTGATCTACACGAGTTTCTTTGCAGCGTTCCAGAACTGTTTTTTCTCGGGTAGGGCAGATTGACCATTGTTTGATCTTTCGATCATAACTTGAGTTTTTCTCAACGGATTTGAGTGATTCTTTTTGTGTTGTCTTCGTGACTTGATTCTCTCTGATATCCATCACTTTTGTCACGGTGAAACACATTTAGATTAGTCTCACACACGATTTCTTTAAGAGATTGTTTTTCTGCCGAAGGGGTTGGGGTTTAATTGTTTCCGCTGCGTAAGATTTTTAAATCTACCATTCACCCCCTATGGTAGCTTTTGACGTGCTCTTCGATCCTACAGTGTCATTAATGCCATATTAATGACACACGATCAGAGGACTCTTAACAATGGTAACACCGCCATTAAGGTACTTTATATTGCTGTTAATTGCCCTTAATATGCACAGATCGTGTATTAGGAAGTTAACTACCGCCAGGGCCACATGTCGGGTCAGGCTGATGTAACAGCCAGTCCTTAGACTATAAAAGGGTTGCATCGCACGGTACAGGGACAAGGAAGCTCACATGCTCACAAGCACCATACATTCATACATACAACACACATCCTGTGGAGTAGGGTGTTACGCTCAGGCGGCCCGAACCACGCAAAATCATCGTGTCACTGCCTTGTTCGTAATCTCACACGCGCCCCAACCAATCAAGAACCTCCGCGGCCTTCGATCTAGTAGTACCAGGGGAAGTGTCGATCGCACACTTCGACATTTTAGTACCGGAGAATACTAACTCGTGAGGGGATGAACAAACATTCCCCCAGCTGGGAAGGTACCTTCCAAGTGATCAAAGTTTCCCGTCCCGGATGCGTTCGCTTGGCAACTGAGGATGGGACCCCACTTCCCAATCCTTGGAACATCGAGCACCTCCGTAAGTTTTATGCTTAGTTTCACGGAGGTGAGTCTATAATTACACACAATGTAAGTTATAGAGTCTATACACAGAGTCGGGTAGGTCCTCCGGGAGAACATCCGGACCCCTCGGGGAGGGTCCGGTAAATTCAAGCAACATTTAACTCGGTCCGTATACTAAAAGTGTGGCTTACCTACCCTGGGTTAAAACAAGATGTATAGAACACTTAGCCTGGTTCCGTACCCTAAGTATGTCCTTGCCTCCCTTGTAATTCGGACCTATAATGAAAGACAATGTTGTGCGAAAGCAGACTCCACGTGCATTATTTTTGTACAGACTCATTTTCTATTATTATCTTTTCCTTCTGGTCTATAACGAAGTTGTTCAATTCTTTTTTAGCTTTAGCCCAAAGTTTTTTATATGTTATACAAGTTACATTGTCAATTTTTTCGAATCTTAGCATTGCTAGATGGTGTACTTTCCTGAACGCCAAAGCTATTATTAGGTCCGGAGTGCGCTATCGACTTAGCCTGGTCAAGCACCCTAAGTACACCACTCTACCTACATTCCGGCAGGTCTCACTAGGGCAGGTCCAGAAGGAATTCGGATCTGGGGAGATTGCAGTATACTTGTTATCATATTGAGTTCCTTTGGATCTAAAATTCAAATGAGAATAGTAAGCCTCAAAAGAGTTATAGACGAGAGGACGAATTTTATGGTTTTTCTTGTCTTTGATGCGCAGGAAAAATGAAAACTCATGATGATGGTGGACGATGCCGGAGCTACTAAGCTCCGACATCCCCCAAGGGGGCCCGCCGTTGACATTTATAATGTTGAAAGTGGGCATCCTTGGGGCTAACAAGCTCCGACAACTTCCATGGGGGCCCGCCGTCGATGTGAAGCATAATGACGATTCAAGCAAAGATGGTGAAGAAATCACCCCGAGGGGATTTGCTGTCGACGTATTCTACGTTGATGGTGGATATAGTCGAAGCCGGGAAGCTTCGACAACCCCAGGGGGCCCCCCATCGACGTTTCATGTGTTGACAGTGGGCGCCGTGGTACCTGTCAAGCTACGGCCTGCCATCGATGTTTCACGCATTGACAGTAGGTGGTCGGACCTGCCAAGCTCCGACAACCCCAGGGGGCCCATCGTCGATGTTTCACTCGTTGACAGTGGGCGCCGTCGGACCTACCAAGCTCCAACAACCCCTGGGGGCCCGCCATCAACGTTTCACTTGTTGACAGTGGGCGTTGTCGAACCTACCAAGCTCCGACAACCCCAGGGGGCCTGTCATCGATGTTTCACTCGTTGACAGTGGGTGCCGTCAGACCTGCCAAACTTTGACAACCCCAGGGGGCCCGCCGTCGACGTCTCACGCATTGACATTGGGCGCCGTCGGATCTACCAAGCTCTGACACCTCCCAGGGGGCCCGCCATCGACATTTCATGCATTGATAGTGGGCGCTGTCGGACCTATCAAGCTTCGACACCTCCCAGGGGGCCCACCGTCGACGTCACAAAGGGTCCCTAGAGATGTCGGAAGTAAACTTCAGACCTAAAGGCTAAGCGTTCTAGCTATAATTTTGAAGCATTCAAGTCATTAATACATTGTCAAACCTTTTAGTACATGTTCATAATCAAATTTGCACATCTATCAGGGGCCAATAAGATAAAGGGCAATGTATTGAAGACAAGCATAAAATGGAATTCATCCACTCAAAGAGGGGATTTCATTCCTCGGAAGTACTGGATTACAAAATGAGGGTTACTATAGAAGGCAAAAGAGAAAGTTCCTACCTACTGGAGGCTCTGAGTCCCGTGGAAAAAAGAGGCAACCTTCTTGGACGCTGGCCCTAGCGGCATCTTCCTCTTTGACAATGGGCCCCTCGAAGACCGGATCTAGAGAGAGTTAGGGGTCTTGGCTCTTATAACACACTAGAACATATTCGGCGACGTTCTTGGCCAGAGATTCCCCCTCCGTCTCTAGCTGGTCGGCGATGACATCACCCATCGCGTCGAGCTTGCTGCCACTGGAGCTAAGCGCCACCAGTTTCTGGTCCAACTCTGATGCTGGGTTCTCTGGACGTACCGAACTGAAGCCAAGCAGCACCAAGGTTCTGTCGGCATGCCCCAAGAAATCCCACACTCGCTGGGAATCAGTTGCCCTTGCATTCCTAAGTTCCTCCAGTGACCGCCTGGATGCTGCAAGCTCTGAACTCTCCCGTGCGATGCGCTCAACCTCTTTGGCATGTTGCTGAATGCTTTCAGCCACTTGCCTTTCAAGATCAGTGAACTCCGTCTCCCGAAGGTGGATGAGGTTCCTCCGTTTGGCCAGGTCCTTTTCCCTGCCTCTCACCTTTCCCTCTCTGGTGGCAACATCAGCTTCTCTTTTGGAGAGCTCCTGCCCCAGTTTCCAGTGTTTCTCCTCCCCCTGCTTGCACCGCTGATCAAATTTCTTTGTGCGGTCTGCCATGTTTTGCTCTCCGAGAGTCAATTTCTGGGCGAGCTCCCCCTCTCTCTTCAAAATATCCTCCTGCATCTCCTGGAGCTTCTCTTCCCTCTCATCAAGGTCCGCTCAGCGCTTCAGGAGAATGTCGTTCAAAGTGTTGAGGTTGTCTTTACATTTGTCAGCAACATCATTGCTCTTTATGGTGTGCTCGAGAATTTCCTGAGACTTAGCGTCGAGGGCCCTGATGGAGGCCTCCCTCTCTTCCAGCAGTTGGCCCCAATATTCCATCCGAGCCTTTTCCTTCTCGACCCACTCCCGTTGGTCAGCAAGCCCTGTCTGCGCCAGCTTGGTTTCAAAATGAAGTCTGTTGCGCCAACGCCGTAAGGTGTGGTTCTCTTCTTCGAGGACCTTTCTCTCATGGTCGAAGGCGAGCTGGACTTGACAGAGACTCGAGCAGGCATTGTTGATAGACAGCGCCAAAGGAATAGGCTTCGGACCTGCCGGGGTCATCTCCGCCAGCTCCTAGGGGTCTTCAAGCACAAAATTTGGGTCCCATGCCACAAGCGTGGTACCCTGTGGTCCTGCGGCACTAGGGCCGCCCCCCAGAAGCTATTCTGCTTCTGCCGCCAATGATGAGTGTCCCACTGTGGGAACTCTAACCTTCGGGGCTGACACCAAAGGCCCCCCCGTCGGATCTTCAACCGACGGCTCTGAAGGTGGAGGGCCCGCCGTCGACTCCTCTAGGCGCTCTGGCTCGGACATGGACGCCTCCGGAGTAATCGCCTCCGGGGCAGATGTTGGAGCTTCGTCTGGAGCCCCCACTACCGCCAGCTCTAGCGCCAACACTTCCATTGCATCCGGCTCAGGTGCCGGGGCTTCAATAACCTCCGACACAGAGGCCAAACTTCGGGCACATCTGGCTTGATTGCCGGATCTTCAACAACTTCCGGCACAGGCGCCGGAGCATCGGTTACCTCCGCCTCAAACGCCAGAGCTCCCGCCATCTCCGTCTCCTACACTGGAGCTTCAGTCGCCAATGTTGCAGCCCCTGGCACATCTTCATCAAATACACCCCCGTGGTCCGGCGCTACCATGGGAGTTCCTGGTGTCTCTTCTGGATCCAAGTCCACGACACCTGGCACCGGAGCTGCCGTGTCCTCTGCCACCACTTGGGGAGGCACAGGGGTTGAAGTCGGAGCTTCCGCACGCTCAGCCTCAGTCGTTGCAGCAGGTGCTGAAGCATCGTACTTCTTTCTTGACACCCTGGAAACAAAAGGTCGGGAAAATTTAAAAAAAATGATAAAGACAAGATTGGCACCTCAGGGTGAGAAGATAATGCTTACCTGGGAATGCTACCGCCCCAGTCACCGAGGAACTTCTTTTTCTGGGGCCCGGAGTCAGAGCCCACCAGATCCGACGAGGCAAAGACCTCGGACCTTGGCTGGGAGCTAGCCATTGAAGCTAGAGTCTTCTCAGTCGGGACCTCCCTCGGCTGGGAAGGACCACGGGACCTGGATCCCGTAGCTGGCACCAGAGCCGGAGTCAATTTGCCGGAGCTCTTGGTCCTTGAGGACGCCGGCATAGAAGGAGTCGTGGCCACCAAAGATCTGCTTCGTCGGGGAGAAGGGGCTGTTGGAGATGGAGCTGACCTGACAGAGCTCCCGTCAGCATGCCTCAACTTCCTTTTCCAGCAGGAAGATTCCACGGGCTCCTTGCATTTGCCCTTGCCCTTGCCAACATCATCAACCTTCTGGCTTGGAGCTGCGGGGGCCACCCTCTCTGAAGCTTCGAGGATTGCAACCCCGGAGGTATGGCGCCTCTCGACCACACCGAGGCCATCCAGTGCTGGCATTCTCATCCGGATCTCCCTGCTAACCTCCGAAACCATGTTCAGAGGCAGGAAGGCAGCCGCCGGAGCCAAGGTGTCACGAGAGATACCACCGTTCTGAAATTTCTTGGGATGGATCTTCAAAGCTTCATCATCCAAGTTGGTGTTCAAAACAACTTCGATTCTGTTATGATCCATCTCACTATTGAAAGCCCATGCGGGCCACTCCCTAGTCTTTAGCAGAGCCCATCTGTTCACCAAGAAATTGGCGAAGACCATTTGGGGGGTCACTCTATGCATTATTGGATCCTTTCCAGAATGGGCTTGTACGCTTCCGACGGCTCCGGAACTACATTCTAGGCGTCGGTGTTGACATTGGGAAGACCCTTGGGCAGCTCCAGCCTCTCGTGCTCCTCCAATGTGATGATCAGCCAATAATTCTTCCAATCGTCCCACTTGCCGGAGGGCAAGGTCTTCAAGTACTTGAAGGGGCAATTCTTTCGCTTCACGAAGTAGTAGAAGCCTATCAACTCTGTCCCCTTCCCGGTGGTGTGGACCGTGAAGAAGGTCTGGAATAGCTCAATGCAAGGAGGCACGCCCACCCATATCTCGCAGAAGTGGACGAAGGTCGCCACTAGCAAGAGGGAGTGGGGGTCGAGATGATAGAGCTGGAGGCCGTAGAAATCTAGCAGCATCAAGAGAAAGCTTGAAAATAGTGGGATCAGACCCACCATGGCGTACGCTGAGAAGTACACCATCTCTCTAGTGCACTCCTTCTTGAAGGGGAGTTTGTCGAAGTGGATGTCCTTGTTGCAGGAGTCGCTGGACCACCCCATGTAGGTCCGTACACTCGACATCTCTTTGTTGGTCTTGATATTGCTGCGGGGAAGACCCAACTCCATCGTGGCAAAGCGGAGCAAAAGTTGGAAAGGCTATGCGAAGGTTGTGAGGCTCTGAGTGCAAGTTCGATTGAAAGCATAAAGAGTCCTCAAATCGTGTTGGCTTTCCTTCTTAAGTAAGCCTCCACAACGCTTGGATGGAAATCGCAATGAGATCGAGATCACACTTTAAAAATCTACCCTGTCAATGACGAATGGGCCTGGGTCTGCTTTGGCGGAAAGGTCGAAGTTATTACCCCCAGGTGAACCGTTGTCATGATGGGAAGTTGGAAGCTCGAGGGCGGCAGCCTGACAGGGCGCTCGGAACTGATACAGTTTTTGTATCAGGAACCGACGACCATTAATTGCATGAGATCCGCACGTGAGGATCTCATCTGCCGCATTCATAAAAAGTCACACGGCGATGGTTTAACAGCGAACCATCACTCCAACGGCACATCAGAAGACCTTTGAAGCTGTAGCACGGGAATCGAAGATGGCCCCACCTCTGGTAGAAAAATTTAAACCAAAGGGTTTCTCTCAGAGGTGGGCCCGGGGGCCACTGTTGGTACCCTACGTACCGGGTACCCCATGATACCGCAAAAATGCTAAGGAGTTCCACCCCTCCAAGTTGAAGACCTCCGAAGGTTACACGTGTTACACAGCACTGGACACGCCTCTCTCGTTTGGGTAGCTCCAACACTGCCATGTGTAACACAAGGTCGGAGCTAACTCCCTTCATATGGAAGCTCCAGTCTTGCCACGTGTTCAGTGACCCCGGACCTAACCCCCAGTAGAGGGAAGCTCCGGTGCTGCCACGTGTATAGTGGCACCGGAGCTAACTCCCCATGACGGGAAGCTCCAGAGACGCCACGTGTCAAACCTCCGGACCTGAGATAGCAACGAAGAGACTGGTAGATCTCCAATGGCACGGACATTCAAGGGACAGTTAAAGCTACAGTTACAAGACCTGATTATGTGTCATTAATTCCATATTAATGACACAAAATCAGAGGATTATTAACAATGGTAACACCGCCATTAAGGCACGTTATCATGCTATTAATTGCCCTTAATATGCACAAATCGTGTATTAGCCAGTTAACTACCGCCAGGGCCACATATCGGGCCAAGCTGATATAACAGCCAGTCCTTAGACTATAAAAGGGTTGGGCCGCACGATACAGGGATAATGAAGCTCACATGCTCACAAGCGCCATACATTCATACATACAACACACATCCCGTGAAGTAGGGTGTTACGCTCAGGTGGCCCGAACCACATAAAATCATCGTGTCACCGTCTTGTTCGTAATCTCACGTGCGCCCCAACCAATCAAGAACCTCTGCGGGCTATGATCTAGTAGTACTGGGGGAATTATCGATCGCACACTTCGACACTTAGCCTAGTACCTCTTTACCTCATTTATCCCCTTAGGATAGAATGCTCTTGTGTGTGTCACATTACTCCAAATATCATTTATCCATCCTTGCTAGAACCCTACCTAGGCCAACCTAGCCTTTCCATTAGAGGATTGCTTTGCTTCCATCTAGCTTCCTTTGGGAGAATATAAATGACACCCTTCGGGAATACTCTTAGAGGGGAAATGCTACATCGATAGTTTTCGTGCGATTGCAGATTTACATGTATAATCTAAAATCTATTAAGAAGCATTTCTGGCAACAGCTCTAGGAATGAATTGTTGTGTAGGAACCATCAACAAGAATTTCTGGCGCCGTTGCTAGGAAAGGCAACCGAAGTATTGCATGATTGAGTGATTAGGATAGGAACCTGGTAGGTTTTAGTAGGATAACTCTTCTTTGTTTTTGCATTTTATGTGAAAGTAAGGCAGTGTAAGTCTGGTTTCCGCTTGCCGGAAAACTTTGTTGAAGATCCAAATCTCTTCTGAGATATCGACCTCATGTTGTTACTCCTCAGAAGCTTTGAGCAGCAAAGCAAGCCAATGCAACTGCACCAACAACCGAAATGCTAATGGCCCAAAAGACACTTTGTGTGACTCCCGGTTCCGAAAAATGAACCAAGCTAACGCATATGTGTGCCCAGGATGTTCATCACACATACACGAGTGCAATCATAAAAGGATATACAAAAAGTTACCACATAACAACATTAATTAACCAAATTTTATTAAACAAACCATATTATCCTCGATTACAAGCTCCAATGAATATTAATGACAAGTTCAACTAATGCAGCGGAAATAAAATAATTAAGCAACTAAGCAACTAAGCAAACTAAGCATAAGGGATAGCGCAGCTCCAATCAACACCACAGGCAAAGCTGACGGTAGACACGGCCTAGAACTCCGCATTCTCACAATTAAACTCCCAATCCCGACCTGCAACTATTGGGGGGATTGCAAGAGTGAGTACATGTCGTACTCAGCAAGTGTGGAAAGTATGACATGTGGATGATTCAAATGACGACAATAATAATGGCAAAGTGCTGAAAAGTACATTAAAACATTTGAAAAGCAATATATTATATGTATGTGAAGTAAACCCATAATAATCATAAGTAATATCATAATACCAGCCCATAATTCACCATCCTCATCCATAATTCCATATTTCACCATTTGCCAATAACCATATTCAATACCAGAAATTAATCCATAACCATAATACTGACCATAACCATCCCAATACCAAATTCCCTCTAATCATGGAAGTTGTCCAGGTGCTCATAACCGGGAGCACGGCTATCATGATAGTTTTATTTAACTCTGCAGAGTTTGTACCTCTTTACCCACGTGTTTGTGATTTCATCACCCGTCGGCGACTAAAGAACCTCCCTTTCGCCAATTACACTTCCTTTGGTGTATGGCCAAGAGATCACAAAATAGCCTTTACAAAGGGATTACTAGCCTATTTAGACCCCACTAAGGTTTCACCGGTGGCGATGCCTCCAACTGAGCACATCTTCAACCAAGGGCCCCCTCTTGAGCCATTCGGATCCCAGGGTAGTCCCACCAATCATCAACAAACCCAATCTGACTACCCCTTCCCTGAGCATCCTTAATGGTCCAAATAGCACTGGCAAAGCCCTAATTAATCAGCTACGCCGCACCCATACTTGGTCTCATGGTGGCACTGCAGTCCTGGCTTATTCTCGCATGAACCGGTCCTTAGATCTAAAGCAAGCAAAACCACCATACGTCCAACCCATCCACATACCAGGCTTGCTTAGATCACCCATTACCATATCATATCGACCAATTCACATTAACCAGAATATCATTAATACATAATTAAATGTGTAGTGTTGTTTTCCCATCCCAATTAATCAAGCAAAGCAAAAAGGTAAAAGCCCTTCCCGACTCTCTACCATAAATTCCAGGTGACAAGGGTGGTTAAACAATTCTAGTAAACTTCCTATCATAGGATTCCCATCAAATTTACACAGCATGCAGTTTTGCAAACAAACATTTATTTTAAAACATGATCAATATTCTTCAAGGACACTTGCCTTGCTCTTGCTGTTGATTAGGGTCAAAGCCTTCAAACTCTCGGTGCTAGAGATCCTCCGCACCACTCTTTAGCGCAAATCCGTCTAATCCGCACAATAAACATACAAGACAAGAATCACAATCAAAGAGTGCACAAATATTACTCAATATGTCATGACATGCATGATTGATGCAAATGCAAGGTAGAACTTGTTACTAGATTGCTTTTAATGATAACTAACTATTTCTAATAGCTTTTAACAAGTTTATATAGGTTTGGAGTTGATTAGATGAAACTTTAGAATCAATTCAACACAATTTAACCAGAAAGATTGGACTAGTCCGCTAGGGACCGGACAAGTCCGCACTCTGCGAGATCAGCAAATTAGAGTTTTCTAGATCGACGTAAATTTGGAGATTAGGGGTTGAATTTCTCGTAAGGAAAAGAGAATAGAAGGTATACCAGGTGTTTAGGACTCCAATGAATCAAGAAACTTGGAGGTAGCACTTGGATCTTGATGATCTAGGGTTGGCGATGAACTTGGGGATGAATTGGTGATGAGGAACGAAACTTGGTGGAGATCTTTATCCTCTTTCGTTTCCTCCTCTTCTTCTTCTTGCTTGGGATCTTCTCCTCCCTCCTTGATGGTGGCTCTCCACAAACTAGGGTTTGGGTGGGGTGGAAAAGTGACAAATAGATGTCAAACCAAGGGGTGGGGTTATTTATATAGAGGTGGAGGCTAGGGTTAGATGGATTTCGAGTTTGGGACGAGTAGAGGCCGGTTTAGAGTCCCTCATGGGCTCTAAAAGAGTTAGGCACGACGTCCCTAGGCCTACTTAACGTGAAACCCAAGAAACAAGTCGTAAAACAAAAGATCAACTCAGAGTCGCGAAATATCGGACAAGTTTGGAAAGGACCGGACTAGTCCAAAGTCGTCCAAAGAGAAAATCGGACAAGTCTGGCCTAAAATCAGACAAGTCCAACTTTAAACAGAGAGGAAATCAGACAAGTACACTGGAACACCGGACTAGTCCGGAAAAGTCCAAGGACTTAGCAATTTTTCAAGGATTCTTGGAATATCGGACTAGTCCGCACAAAATCGGACAAGTCCGAAAGTTCCCAGAGGCAAAATCGGACTAGTCCGCAACAAAAACGGACAAGTCCATTTTTGGTCAGAGAGAAATCGGACTAGTCCTCAGTAAAATCAGACTAGTCCGCACTTTCCTGCGTTTTAAGTGCAGTTTTGCTCTAAATCAATTTTAAATGCTCCGAATCAATTTTAAACTCGTTCCTCTTGTTGTGGGTTAATGTTAAACATGTATATGAGTGTATGTAGGGCATGATGCATGAAAATGAGGGTGTTACATACCTACCCCCTTAAAATGAATCTCGCCCTCGAGATTCGACGCGAAATAGAAGAGATAGGAAAAGTCCTTCTTGATATCATCTTCTAGCTCCCAAGTTGCTTCTTTTTCTGTGTGGTGCTTCCATTGAACTTTACACCATCTAATAACCTTGTTCCTTGTGACCCTCTCCTTAGTTTCCAAGATTTTGACCGGTTGTTCGGCATAAGTCAAACCTTCCTCTAGTTCCAATTCTTCCATTGGCACTTGTTCTTCCGGTACTCTCAAGCACTTCTTGAGCTGGGAAACATGAAAGACATCATGGACATCCGAAAGATGAGCTAGCATCTCCAACTTATACGCTACTTCTCTCCTTTTGTCCAAAATCTTGAATGGTCCAATATAACGAGGTGCGAGCTTGCCCCTTATGTTAAAACTGTTATGACCTCTCATTGGTGACACCATGAGGTAAACAAAATCTCCTATTTCAAAGGCTAATTTCCTTCTCCTATTGTCCGCATAGCCTTTTTGTCTTGATTGGGCAGCCCTCAAGTTTTCACGAATTATTCGGACTTGCTTTTCGGCTTCTTGCAACACATCCGGACCAAATACTTGAGTTTCTCCTGCCTCATTCCAGAATAAAGGTGTCCTACACTTCCTCCCATAAAACGCTTCATACGGTGACATTTTCAAACTTGCTTGGTAACTATTGTTGTATGAAAATTCCGCGTATGGCAAGCTTTTGTCCCAACTCTTCCCATGCTTTAAAGCACAAGCTCTTAAAATGTCCCCCAAAATCTGATTGGTCCTCTCGGTTTGTCCATCCGTTTGAGGGTGATATGCTGAACTAAAATTCAACCTCGTTCCCAAAGCTTCATGCAATTTTTGCCAAAACCTGGAAGTGATTTGATAACCTCTATCCGAGACTATCTTCTTAGGGACTCCATGTCGACACACAATATGCTCCACGTATATTTCGGCCAATCGTGCAGCTGTATATTTGGTCTTCACAGGGACAAAATGAGCTGACATGGTTAAGCGATCCACAATTACCCAAATTGAATCATACCCGGACTGAGTACGTGGTAACCCAACTATGAAGTCCATACCGATTTCTTTCCACTTCCATTCCGGGATCTTCAATGGTTGCAATAATCCAACTGGCCTTTGATGTTGCGCCTTGACTCGTTGACACACATCACACAATGCCACATATTCAGCTATGTCCCTTTTCATGCTATCCCACCAATGGCAAGCCTTCAAGTCTTTGTACATCTTTGTACAACAGGGGTGAATCGAGTATGGCGAGTCATGTGCCTCCTTTAGTATTGTCTCCCAAATATGCTTCACATTAGGCACAACAATACTCTTTCCAAGCCATAAGGTACCATGTTCGTCTTCATCAAATCTGAATTCTCTCCCTTCTTCAGTCCTGTCCTTGATTTCCTTGATCTCCTCATCCGTGGTTTGTGCTTCTCGAATTTCTTGCTCCAAGTTTGGGTTTAACTCCATCATCTCCATCTCATTTACAAATCCGAGGTTCAACCTTTCAAACTCCTTACATAACTCGGATGGTAACTCTCGAACTGTGAGTTGATGACTCACTCCCTTTTCTACTCAAAGCATCGACCACTACATTGGCTTTTCCTGGATGATAGTTGATCCCCAAATCACAATCTTTGATGAGCTCCAACCATCTCCGTTGCCTCAAGTTCAGATCCGTTTGTGTGAAAATATACTTCAAACTCTTATGATTCGTATAAATTTCACACCTATGTCCAAGAATATAGTGCCTCCAAATCTTCAATGCGTGTACCACGGCCGCGAGTTCCAAATCGTGCGTGGGGTAATTCTGCTCATGTTTCTTCATTTGTCTTGATGCATAGGCGACCACTTGACCTTCTTGCATGAGCACAAATCCAAGTCCTTGTCTCGATGCGTCGCAATAAATATCAAAACTCTTGCTCACATCAGGCAGTACCAAAACTGGGGCTATTGTCAACCTCTTCTTCAACTCCTGAAAACTATTTTGACAAGCTTGAGTCCATTGGAAAGCCTTTCCCTTCATTAGCAACTCCGTCATAGGCTTGGCTATCTTGGAAAATTCCTTGATGAACCGACGATAATATCCAGCCATCCCAAGAAAACTCCTTATTTCCTTGATATTTTGCGGTGGTTCCCATTTCAACACGTCTCTCACTTTTCCGGGGTCAACCAACACTCCTCCTCCTGAGATGATATGACCCAAAAATGGCACCTCTTTCGACCAAAACTGACACTTGTTGAACTTGGCATACAATCGATGCTCCCTCAATTTCTGCAACGTAAGCCTCAAGTGTTCCTCATGTTCCTTCTCATCCTTCGAGTAGAATCATAATGTAATCAATGAACACCACGACGAATCTATCCAAGTACTCCATGAAGACCTTATTCATGAGGTACATAAAGTAGACAGGCACATTTGGCAATCCAAATGACATCACGGTGTACTCATAAGATCCATACCGTGTCCTAAAAGCTGTCTTGGGTATGTCCGATGGTCTAATCTTCATTTGAAAGTATCCCGACCTCAAATCAATCTTAGAGAAGACACAACCACCCTTCATTTGATCAAACAAGTCCTCTATACGTGGCAAGGTATACTTGTTCTTAATTGTTACCTCGTTGAGAGCTCGGTAATCTACGCACATCCTTTGGGATCCATCCTTCTTGTCCACGAACAGCACGGGCGCTCCCCAAGGTGAAGAGCTAGGGCGAATAAAACCCTTCTCTAATTGCTCTTGAATATGCTTCTTGAGCTCCGCTAATTCCATAGGAGGCATCCTATACGACCTCTTAGCTATAGGTGAAGTTCCAGGTATTAAATCAATAACAAACTCAATGTCTCGATCAGGTGGCATACCTGGCAACTCGTCCGAAAAGACATCCGAAAAATTCACACACCACTGGAATCTCCTCAATTGCGGCACCGTCCATATGATTCAGCTCTAATTGCTTCGGTGTGGTTTGAGATGATTCAAATTCTACGGTGATCCCTTCCTCATTGGTCAACTTCACCGTCTTCGTGGCACACTCAATAACTCCATTGTGCTTCCTCAACCAGTCCATACCAAGTATAATATCCAATCCTTGAGAATCCAAAACAATGAGGTTGGTGGAGAAGTCTACCCCCCTTATTCTAAGGCTTACTTTTGGACATACTATATTTGTCCTCATCTCTCCTCTAGGAGATTTAACCAATAGAGTAAACTTCATATGAGAGATAGGCAAACTATACTTGGCAACATACTTCGATGCAATGAATGAATGCGATGCTCCAGAATCAAATAACATAGTCGCGGGGTTGGAGTTTGCGAGAAACATACCAATGACCACGTCATCCGCTTGTTGAGCATCCTCCGTAGAGACATGGTTCACATTGCCACGAGCAAAATTCTGCTGTCCACGGTTTCCTTGTGGTTGTCCTCCATTGGGTCTTGGGTTTTGCCTTGGTGCATTGCTTCCTTGACCAAGGCCTGACTTAGGACATTGATGCGCAAAGTGTCCAACTTCTCCACAAGTATAACACTTCTTAACTCTACCAGAATTATTGGGACGAGCTTGGTTTCGAACATTGGCACCAGGAAAATTAGCACGAGGCGCATAAGGCATTGGAGGCCTAGGTGCTTGCATGAAAGGGCGCTGCTGCACAAACTGAGTTGGGCGCGGTGCAAATCCAGGGCGTTGAGCAGGAATAGAGGAGCTGTAATAGGGCGCATTGGGCGGTGCAAAGCGAGGGCGCACATTACTTCCTTGTTCCTGTCCTTGATATGAAACCTTTCTCTTATTGTCTTGCTCCATCTCACGAATCTTGCACTCAACCGCAATTGCTTTGTCCACAAGCTTCTGAAAATTTGCATAGTCACAATTGAGCAATTGCACTTGAATTTCATTGTTGAGGCCTCTCATGAACAAGCATTGCTTCCGACTGTCCCGACTAACATCCTCAGGCGCATACCTTGAGAGTTGAGTGAACTTGTTGAGATATTCACTCACGCTTGATTTTCCTTGCCTTAAATTCTCAAATTCTTGCCTCTTCAAGATCGTCACTCCCTCCGGCACATAATGAGAACGAAAATTCTCCTTGAATTCGGCCCAAGTAATTCTCTCTTGGTTCTCATGGGCATTGCAATAAGAATCCCACCAATCCGCAGCTGCTCCAACTAGTTGATGAGAAGCGAAAAGCACCTTCTCCCGGTCACTGCTTTGGACAATAGCTAACTTCTTCTCCACGGACTTGAGCCAATCGTCCACACCCATAGGGTCAGCAGCTTGAGCAAAGGTCGGTAGCCTAGTCCTCATAAACTCTCCCAATCGGTTATGAGGAGGCGGGGGTGGCGGTGGAGGCATGTGGGGCTGATTGTTGATATTGCCAGCATGCAGCTATCACACAGTTTGTATCATGGTCTGCATGAGCTGGTTTTGCATAGCCAAAAGCTGCTCAATGTTGATAGCTCCATGAGCAGGTCCTTGCCCATTGTTGTTATGAGGTACTCCATTGTTCTTCTCCTCATCATTGCCATCCCTTTGGTTGCGAGTCCTCACAATCTGAAGAAAAGCAATAGGTAAGAATTAGAAAACGTTCCCAACTATATGCATCAAGGGGTATGAAACTAAACAACTAGCTACACTAGCCTAGGTGGACATGGCAATGCTAAAGCATCCC
Source organism: Tuctoria greenei (assembly GCA_036927565.1). Classification (NCBI taxonomy): domain Eukaryota; kingdom Viridiplantae; phylum Streptophyta; class Magnoliopsida; order Poales; family Poaceae; genus Tuctoria; species Tuctoria greenei. The sequence continues at coordinate 127,971,722 of JAYESD010000006.1, forward strand.
AAAATCCTCTATCAAGCACACAAGCAAGCAATATATATAGCAAACAACAAGACAACAAAATCAAATCGATTCCTGAGTGCCCCTATGTGCTCTAAAGTGTCCATTCTATCTAGGCTGCGTCCTACGGTCAACCTGTGGCTCTGATGCCAAATTGTGACGCCCGGTTCTGAAAAATCAACCAAGCTAACGCATATGTGTGCCCAGGATGTTCATCACACATACACGAGTGCAATCACAAAAGGATATACAGAAAATTACCACAGAACAAAATTAATTAACCAAATTTTATTAAAAAAACCATATTATCCTCGATTACAAGCTCCAATGAATATTAATGACAAGTTCAACTAATGCAGCGGAAATAAACTAATTAAGCAACTAAGCAAACTAAGCATAAGGGATAGCGCAGCTCCAATCAACACCACAGGCAAAGCTGACGGTAGACACGACCTAGAACTCCGCATTCTCACAATTAAACTCTCAATCCTGACCTGCAACTATTGGGGGGATTGCAAGAGTGAGTACATGTCGTACTCAGCAAGTGTGGAAAGTATGACATGTGGCTGATTCAAATGACGACAATAATAATGGCAAGTGCTGAAAAGTACATTAAAACATTTGAAAAGCAATATATTATATGTATGTGAAGTAAACCCATCATAATCATAAGTAATATCATAATATCATCCCATAATTCACCATCCTCATCCATAATTCCAGATTTCACCATTTGCCAATAACCATATTCAATACCAGAAATTAATCCATAACCATAATACTGACCATAATCATCCCAAATACCATCCCAATACCAAATTCCCTCTAATCATGGAAGTTGTCCAGGTGCTCATAACCGGGAGCACGGCTATCATGATAGTTTTATTTAACTCTGCAGAGTTTGTACCTCTTTACCCACGTGTTTGTGATTTCATCACCCATCGTCGACTAAAGAACCTCCCTTTCGCCAATTACACTTCCTTTGGTGTATGGCCAAGAGATCACAAAATAGCCTTTACAAAGGGATTACTAGCCTATTTAGAGCCCACTGAGGTTTCACTGGTGGCGATGCCTCCAACTGAGCACATCTTCAACCAAGGGCCCCCTCTTGAGCCATTCGGATCCCTGGGTAGTCCCACCAATCATCAACAAACCCAATCCGACTACCCCTTCCCCGAGCATCCTTAATGGTCCAAATAGCACTGGCAAAGCCCTAATTAATCAGCTACGCTGCACCCATACTTGGCCTCGTGGTGGCACTGTAGTCCTGGCTTATTCTTGCATGAACCGGTCCTTAGATCTAAAGCAAGCAAAACCACCATACGTCCAACCCATCCACATACCAGGCTTGCTTAGATCACCCATTACCATATCATATCGACCAATTCACATTAACCAGAATATCATTAATACATAATTAAATGTGTAGTGTTGTTTTCCCATCCCAATTAATCAAGCGAAGCAAAAAGGTAAAAGCCCTTCCCGACTCTCTACCATAAATTCTAGGTGACAAGGGTGGTTAAACAATTCTAGTAAACTTCCTATCATAGGATTCCCATCAAATTGACACAGCATGCAGTTTTGCAAACAAACATTTATTTTAAAATAGGATCAATATGCTTCAAGGACACTTGCCTTGCTCTTGCTGTTGATTAGGGTCAAAGCCTTCAAACTCTCGGTGCTGGACATCCTCCGCAGCACTCTCTAGTGCAAATCCGTCTAATCCGCACAATAAACATACAAGACAAGAATCACAATCAAAGAGTGCACAAATATTACTCAATATGTCATGACATGCATGATTGATGCAAATGCAAGGTAGAACTTGTTACTAGATTGCTTTTAATGATAACTAACTATTTCTAATAGCTTTTAACAAGTTTTTACACGTTTGGAGTTGATTAGATCAAACTTTAGAATCAATTCAACACAATTTATTATAACATTTGAAAACATTTGAAAAGCAATATATTATATGTATGTGAAGTAAACCCATCATAATCATAAGTAATATCATAATATCATCCCATAATTCACCATCCTCATCCATAATTCCAGATTTCACCATTTTCCAATAACCATATTCAATACCAGAAATTAATCCATAACCATAATACTGACCATAATCATCCCAAATACCATCCCAATACCAAATTCCCTCTAATCATGGAAGTTGTCCAGGTGCTCATAACCGGGAGCACGGCTATCATGATAGTTTTATTTAACTCTGCAGAGTTTGTACCTCTTTACCCACGTGTTTGTGATTTCATCACCCATCGTCGACTAAAGAACCTCCCTTTCGCCAATTACACTTCCTTTGGTGTATGGCCAAGAGATCACAAAATAGCCTTTACAAAGGGATTACTAGCCTATTTAGACCCCACTGAGGTTTCACTGGTGGCGATGCCTCCAACTGAGCACATCTTCAACCAAGGGCCCCCTCTTGAGCCATTCGGATCCCAGGGTAGTCCCACCAATCATCAACAAACCCAATCCGACTACCCCTTCCCCGAGCATCCTTAATGGTCCAAATAGCACTGGCAAAGCCCTAATTAATCAGCTACGCTGCACCCATACTTGGCCTCGTGGTGGCACTGTAGTCCTGGCTTATTCTTGCATGAACCGGTCCTTAGATCTAAAGCAAGCAAAACCACCATACGTCCAACCCATCCACATACCAGGCTTGCTTAGATCACCCATTACCATATCATATCGACCAATTCACATTAACCAGAATATCATTAATACATAATTAAATGTGTAGTGTTGTTTTCCCATCCCAATTAATCAAGCGAAGCAAAAAGCTAAAAGCCCTTCCCGACTCTCTACCATAAATTCTAGGTGACAAGGGTGGTTAAACAATTCTAGTAAACTTCCTATCATAGGATTCCCATCAAATTGACACAGCATGCAGTTTTGCAAACAAACATTTATTTTAAAACAGGATCAATATGCTTCAAGGACACTTGCCTTGCTCTTGCTGTTGATTAGGGTCAAAGCCTTCAAACTCTCGGTGCTGGACATCCTCCGCAGCACTCTCTAGTGCAAATCCGTCTAATCCGCACAATAAACATACAAGACAAGAATCACAATCAAAGAGTGCACAAATATTACTCAATATGTCATGACATGCATGATTGATGCAAATGCAAGGTAGAACTTGTTACTAGATTGCTTTTAATGATAACTAACTATTTCTAATAGCTTTTAACAAGTTTTTACAGGTTTGGAGTTGATTAGATCAAACTTTAGAATCAATTCAACACAATTTAACCAGAAAGATCGGACTAGTCCGCTAGGGACCGGACAAGTCCGCACTCTGCGAGATCAGCAAATTAGGGTTTTCTAGATCGACGTAAATTTGGATATTAGGGGTTGAATTTCTCGTAAGGAAAAGAGAATAGAAGGTATATCAGGTGTTTAGGACTCCAATGAATCAAGAAACTTGGAGGTAGCACTTGGATCTTGATGATCTAGGGTTGGTGATGAACTTGGGGATGAATTGGTGATGAGGAACGAAACTTGGTGGAGATCTTGATCCTCTTTCATTTCCTCCTCTTCTTCTTCTTGCTTGGGATCTTCTCCTCCCTCCTTGATGGTGGCTCACCACGAACTAGGGTTTGGGTGGGGTGGAAAAGTGGCAAATAGATGTCAAACCAAGGGGTGGGGTTGTTTATATAGAGGTGGAGGCTAGGGTTAGATGGATTTCGAGTTTGGGATGAGTAGAGGCCGGTTTAGAGTCCCTCATGGGCTCTAAAAGAGTTAGGCACGACGTCCCTAAGCCCACTTAACATGAAACCCAAGAAACAAGTCGTAAAACAAAAGATCAACTCGGAGTCGCGAAATATGGGACAAGTCCGGAAAGGACCAGACTAGTCCAAAGTCGTCCAGAGAGAAAATCGGACAAGTCTGGCCTAAAATCGGAAAAGTCCGACTTTAAACAGAGAGGAAATCAGACAAGTCTGCTGGAACACCGGACTAGTCCGGAAAAGTCCAAGGACTTAGCAATTTTTCAAGGATTCTTGGAATATCGGACGAGTCTGCACAAAATCGGACAAGTCCGAAAGTTTCCAGAGGCAAAATCAGACTAGTCCGCAGCAAAAATGGACAAGTCCGTTTTTGGTCAGAGAGAAATAGGACTAGTCCTCAGTAAAATCGGACTAGTCCGCATTTTCCTACGTTTTAAGTGCGGTTTTGCTTCAAATTAATTTTAAATGCTCCGAATCAATTTTAAACTCGTTCCTCTTGTTGTGGGTTAATGTTAAACATGTATATGAGTGTATGTAGGGCCATATGCATGAAAATGAGGGTGTTACACTTCGTGAGTTTTTGGCTCCCTCTGTTAACACGGGAGACATAAACTTCGAAATCAAGACTGGCCTTATCACAATGGTGCATGCCAACCCATTTTGTGAGAAGGCTAATGAGGATTCAAGTGCTCACCTGCAACAGTTCCTTGAGATCTGTAGCACTTTTAAGATGAAGGTCATATCTCTTGATGTTGTCCGTCTCAGTCTATTTCCATTCTCTCTTCTTGGGAGAGCAAAATAGTGGTTCTATGCAAACTGAAATGATGTAGACACTTGGGAGAAGTGTTCTACGACATTCCTCGCCAAGTTTTTCCCGTTGGGCAAGACCAATGCCCTACGTGGAAGAATTTTTGACTTCCAGCAAGATGCCAAGGAATCTATTCCCGAGGCTTGGGAAAGGCTTCATGAGTAAATCCTAGCCTGTCCCCACCATGGGATGGATGAATGGCTCATCATCCAAAACTTCTACAACGGGTAGGTCCCTTCTGCCCATGACCATGTTGACGCTGTTGGTGGAGGTGCCTTCCTCTCATTGACGATGCCCAAAGCTAAAGATTTGAGTAAGAAGATGGTGTCAAACATGGGATGGAGCGACGAGCGTATCCATACCCGTGAGCGAGGCATGCACACCTTAAATGAGGTGGACATGATTGCTGCCAAATTGGACCTCTTTATAAAGAAAATTGATGGACAAGGCAACGGTGAGGTATGTGGCAATGTCTATGCTCTAGACTCTCACATCACATGTGAAGTCTGTGGCGACACGGGCCATTTGGGCAATGACTGCCCAGAAACCCGTGAGGATGCCTTATACGTAGCCAACAATGGAAACAATAATGGATATCGTCCAGAAGGTCAAGGGTGGGGCTAACCACGCTCATTCTTTCAAGGAGGGTACAACAACAATGGCAATAATGGAAATCAACCCAACTTGAGAGAACTTGCCATTGGCCAGCTGAAGATCAATGATGCTATATCCAAGAATCCGTCAGCCAATGACAAGACCCTAGAGAGCATTAATGCCAAGATTGAAGGACTATCCTCAGCCTTCAAGAATCAATTGAGCTTTAACAAGATGTTGGAAACTCAGCTGGCTCAACTGGCAGCTTCTGTTCCTCCATTGGAGAATGGAAAGATGACAGGACAGCCCGAACCTCCTGTAGAAAGTGCTAACATGATTTCTCTGCAAGGAGGCAACTGGTTGAAGGACCTCAGATGTCCTACAATATCATGCTCAATTGGGACTCACCACTTTGACAAGGCCCTTTGTGACCTTGGAGCAAGTGTGAGTGTGATGCCCAAGGTGGTTTTTGACCAGCTGAACTTCACGGAACTTACTCCAACACCAATGCAGCTCCAACTGACTGATTCTTCAGTCCGTTATACGGCGGGTATCGCTGAAGATGTTCCGGTGAAAATCCAGAATTGCTTCATACCCGTGGATTTTGTGGTGCTCAACATGGAGGTCGAGAAGGATACACCGCTCATTCTTGGGTGACCATTCCTTAGCACCACAAAAGCTCGCATAGATGTGGGAGCTGGAGAAATCCACTTCCATATCAATGGCAAGGAGGAGAAGTTTAACTTTCGGCTGAAGTTGGAGCAATGCTCCATTATCCGTATCAAGTATGGGTCGAATGTTAAGCACATCCAAGAGGTCAAAATCACACTTCCAGAGCTGGACCCGCTCATTGCATTCATGAGGAATTTGATCTATGCCGAAAACCCGTCTTATTGTCCACGCTGACACCCCAAGAAGACGGAGAAGTCTGGGCCTCCCCAAAGGCCCATGTCGACCAAGCTGCCGAAGAAGGTATGGTGGAAGAAGCAAGACAAGCCGTTCGAGCCCATCCCTCCAAGACCGATGTCAAGAAATGAAGAAGAGGGAATGTCCATCTCATCGGATGGGGGTGAGACCTAGCCAATAGGTTCAATTGGTAGTTATCCTTTTCTTTGTTTTTCTTTTCTCTTTATTTGGTTTTTCCCATTTAGTTTGATTTTTCTCCACTGCATATTTGGTTCTTCTTAGCAAGTTGAGAATCTTCTATTCTCAACTATCATTTTTGATTCTTTATTTTTCACAAAAAGAAAATTGTTGGGTTTTGAAAAAGGAGTTTTTATTCGAAAAACAATTTTTTGAGTTGCAAAAGTGGTAATTCACCAACGTGCTAATCCCATAGCTGTTGGGGAGCCACCTGACAAAAGAGAGAATAGGAGGGCCCACTTGTCAGTGCGGTCGAGGAGCCATTTTGGCTCTCCCTCCTCCAACGGCTATATTTGGTACCCTAGTGACTGTTCGGGAGTGCACACTATAAATGGTGGCCGTGAGGGGCACTTCTCCTCACACTTCACTTCATTTCATACCTCCCCAAAGTCACTCTTGCTCACATTGTTTTTCTTCCTCTTCATTGAAGTGCTCTTGATTGCTCACATTGTTTTTCTTGCTCTTCATTGAAGTGCTCTTCATTGTTTTTTTGCTCGCATTTGCAATTTGCTCTCAAGTTCTTCAAGGGAAAATTCGTCGGGGGTTTTTCTTTTGCTAACATCACCTCTTTCGAGTTTTTTCCTTGTTGTGTTCTTGTTCGTTGTGGCCACGGAAGGGATGAAGAGGTTGTTTTGAAAGAGGAAGGAGGCTACAAACTCGAGCCATGGTGGATACTCAAGTGCACGCCCCTCTTCCATTGCTACACCAAGTTCACAGAGGAAGAGTGTAGGTGAAGACACTGCCATGGATGAGAGGAGCGACCCTCATCAACTTCTTCACAATGACGACCACGACATACAAAGTCAAGTTGAAGATCAAGCACGCAAGCTCCTCCAAGATCGTGAGTTTTCTCATATGAAAGCTTATGATCCGGATTTGATCTCAAAATAGATACAGATTCGGAATTGTTTTCCATTTGGCATGCACTAGGACGGGAAAACTTTGCTCACATAGAGGAGAGAGGTTCATGCCTTCTCTCCATACAATTGTTGAGATGAGCGCAGGTGTCGAAGTGTTAATGCGACACTTCCCCGGATCTGCTAAGGAGCAGCCCGCGGAGGTTCTTTGTTTGGCGGAGCTTATGCCTCAATTAAGTGTTCTAGCGGATGAGAGTATGAGACGGTGCTTTTTACGTGGTTCGGGCCGCAAGGAGCGTAACACCCTACTCAACGGTGGATGGTATTGCATAGTGTGTGTGTACTGGGGATATTTTTGGATGTGTCTAGTAACGGTGGCGGTCTGAGCCGTTTATATCCAAGGTCGGACGCCTTATAAGTGGGGTCCCGGGGCGCGACGGGCGGTCCTGGGGCGATCTTATCCTAAAGATCTATGGCTTCTCGCATAAGCTTGCTCTGATCGTGGCAGTGAAGATTCGTCATCTTGCCGCCTCTCTTGTCAATAGCCCATGGCTGTTGCTGACGATGGCAGAAGGTGTCCCGTCAGTCTGTCTTGTTGCCACAAGCTACCCACTTGGCCGAGTAGGATAGTCCTGCAGTGTCTTCACTGTAATGCGATTGGTCATAGCGGTCTCTGACTGTTGGCCTTCTCCGCGTTGCGCGCCAGATGTGGGTGCGCATCTTCAATGCTTGACTTGGGTAGGACACACTACCCCTTAACTCCCGCATCTCACCCCCGGGGCAAGTTGCAAGACACGTGGCAACGTCGGGGCTGATCCCCACTGGGGAGGCTAGTTCCGGCCCTTCGCGACGCGTGGCAGCTCCGGTGCTCTCCAGGGGACGTGGCAGCTCTGTGCCCTTCCCCTCGGGGGGTGCCTGGCCAGACGCTCCAAACCACATGGCAGCACTGGAGCTCTCCCTCGAGGTTGGGCGAGGTCCCGTCCCAACACGTGGTGTTTCGGGAGCCCGCCTCCCCGGAGGGGCCATGTCACATCTTCGAAGCTCACGTGGCAGCGCCGGGGCTTGATCTTGAGGAAGGTCAAGGTCTTGGCACCTTTGGGGCACGTGGCGCCACCGGACGTGCCTTGGTGTCTTCATCCTGAGTGTGAGGGTACCCTGTCTGCAGGGTACCGACAGTGGCACCTGAATCCACCTTGTGGCGAGGTGAAGAGCCCAATGGTGGAGCCCTTTTCATGTTTTCCTGCACTGTGCTTTGAATTTAGTCCTATACAGCCGAAGTGATGGGCGCTTCTGCCAACGTCACCACGCGTCTTTCTCAGGTTTGAGAGATTATGGTGACGGGATCTTTGCTTGATGTAGTATCTATGCTTTCTGCGGCGCTTTTAACCGCGACGGTTCTCGATGCAGCTATAGCACTTTCGTTCGCTCCTCCTTTGTGGAAGTTGCTTCAGTTGTTTTCCCAGGTGGATGACCGCATGGGCCAGTGCTTCAACCAGGGGGCGTAGGGCCCATTGTCATGGGTGCCGTGTGTTTGAGTTATGCGGGGTGACCCTCTGTTCGAAGTACTCAGGTGTCGCGGGGGCGATCAAAGAGGAAACCTTTGTTAGGGGTAACAGCTGCTTCCTTACTCACACCCCGCAACCTAAGTTTTTGACTTCTTCCTTGAGCACTCGATCCTTCTTCGCCCTTTAGCCACAGCTCTCACCTTTGCCTGTTCTGATGGCCTCCTCATTGCCACGTTCCCGCTTCTGGTCGGCCGAAGAACTGGTGCCGATGAGGCGACTTCTAAGTTGGGCAGCTTCAGAGTGTGGATGGATGATCCGCTATGGATCTCCTGATCTTCGATATCTTCCTGAGGATGAGACTGTTCTCTTTGTCGCCTACGCCACTGCTGGGCTTGCACTCCCATTGTTGAGGTTCTTCCTCGCAGTGTGGGGGAATACAGGCTGTAGCTTCACCACTTGTCGCCAAACTCCATCGCTTTGGCTGCCGTGTTCATCCATCTATACGAGGCATTCATGGGCTGTCCGCCCAGGATGGAGCTGTTCCAGCATTTCTTCGTGATGAAGACAAATGGAAGGAGTGCGACGACCCAAGTGGGGGCCTACTACTTCCATCATCAGGACAAGACTTCCTGGGGTTATATTGCCTTGTTCAAAGGTGGCAAATGGAGCGACTAGAGGGAAGACTGGGCGATCGAGAGGACTGATCCCCATGCCTCGCTGAAGATGCCGTCTGACAGTCCAGGCTCCGATTCTACCACCTGGGAAGCATTCCAGGGGTTGCCAGAGGAGTATAAGCCCGTCCTGAGGAGGATCCGGTTCTTGGCTGCCAAGGGCTTGACCTCCATGATTGTGTTGGAAGGCTTCTTGCTCCGTCATACCGCCCCCCTCCAGCAGCATCTGCACAGGGTCTGGGTCTACATCGACGAATATGACCAATGCCGGCTCGGTCCAAACACCCAAAATCTCAAGATGCTGGAGGAGATATTGAAAACAGTGACCTCCGACGTTGTTGACGATGAGCACATCTCCATTCCGGATGACTGTCAGCCGCTCTACATGACCACCGACTTGAGAGTCGAACTACGACGCTCGATGCCGAAGGTCAACGTGTTTGGCCTCGTTCGTCTTCATCCCAAAGATACGCCTGGGGCCTCGGCGGTCCTAAAGTGGTGCCATGATGCGACAGAGTCAAGGTCGGGGTCTTCTTCTCGTCCTTCAGCAAAGGCGGGGGCAGGGCCCTCAACAACCTCTGACAGGGTGGGGGCCAGCCAGCCGGCACCAACTCTGGAGCCGAGAAAAAGTTCCCGTATGATGGTCACGGGCTCTGCCACTTCTGTGCCAAAGAAGCGAAAGCTGATTCGGGAGGACTATACTCCCATCTCCCATCATGAGGGAGCCGGAGGGGCTAAAGCTTTTGTCGTTGACTTGGTCTCTGATTCCAGTGGTGGCTCTGGTTCCGAAGGTGGCCCAGAGGGGTCTGAGCAGGTGGCCGTGCCAACGCAGGTCGATCAAGGGCCGGTGCTGGAGATGGCGGCGCCACCCTTGTCATCGGGTCCTGGTGACCTCGATCTGTCACGTGGGGCAGGAGACCAGGGTCATTGGAATGGCCCAACTTGCTGGTAAGTCGCAGCTTCTCCTCTCTGCTATTTATCTTCTTTTCTTTTTTGCTCTGACAAAGCATTATCTCAGATTTTCAGGGCATCGTCATCCGACTTGGTGCCCTTGGTGCTTCTAGGGGTGGGCTTGATAGCCCCCGCCCTTCCTAGAGCTGGAACAGGGTCTATTGTGCCGCATCCTACGCCCGAAGGTGTGTCGGCCTTAGGTGCCATTGATGACTCTGCACCATCGTCCGTCGAGGCAGGTGGGGCAGAAGTGGCGCCAAGCTTAGAAGTGCCAGGCGAGGAGGTGCCTGGCGAGGAAGTGCCAGACAAGAAGGTGCTCGGCGAGGAGGGGGCTACCTTGGTCGTGGCTGCTTCCCTTGGTGGGGCTGACCCACCGGTCGTTGAAGTGGCGCCGGCGCCTCACGTCATTGGCACGCAAGGTGGCGACTCGCCACCGACGGCCGGCGATGCCCTTGCAGTGGAGGAGGGGACTTCGGCGTCGGGCAGCGGCGCGGCGGTTCTCGGGGCTCGAGCTGGGGACCATTTGGTCCCAACGAGCTAGTTTCTGCCGCGGCGTCGGCAGGAGGAGCGAAGGGGCAGTTGTCGGTGGCGACGGTCGCGACGATCCCTCTAGCTAACACTGTTGCCGCAGCCCAGTCCGTCTTGCACCAGACGCAGGCTGCTTTTTCCCTAGAGTGGGATCAGCTTGCGGAGGAGCGGCGATTGGTGAAGCTGGTTGACGCCAAGAGTAAGGAGCTTGAGGTGAAGGCTTTGAAGGCCCATGCTGCCGCCGACGCCCGCTTGAAGTTGTGCGAGGATCAGCGGTTGGGGTTGGTCCGCCATGAAGTTGCCGTTGCTGATGTGGAACGAGACTTGGCGGCGAAGGAGGAGGAGGTCTCCCAGAGCTTGGAGGAGAAGCGTTGGGCTTTGCAGGACTTGGAGCTGGCCATCCAGCTCTAAGATGATGACCTGGAGCGTCGTGCTCGGGAGCTCGCCGACCGGAGGAGACTGCGCGGATATAGGCGGAGATCCTCCAGGCCTCCCGCACGGCCGAGGCCCAAGGGGTTCGAGACTTCCTGGCCCGTGCTGGGGCAATGCTGGAACCCCTCGGCCTTGGTCTTGTGCCACGCGGGGAGCCATCTCAAGGGGTGGCCATGCTGCTTCCCGCCTAGGACTCCCTCTGCTCGTCGTTGGGGTCAGTGAATACCATCCTTACAAGGCAGCTAGAGGTTGAAGAAAGGGAGTTGGCTGAGCTGGTGGCCTCCCATGTCTTGGTGTGCTTCCGGAGTTGGTACCCGATGTTCCCGCTGGAGCCGGTGGAGAAAGGCCCCCTTGACGGGCGAGAGGAAGAGGCGAGAGCCAAAGTCCAGGACCTTGCCAAGTAGGTGGCCTCTTTGTTCTAGCAAGATTGAGACTGGCGGCACCCAGGTAGAATGCTTTTTGTATCCGAGGATGACCCCCTTGTGTAAACAATTGTTTATGAATTTGAATCCAAGTTGTTTTGCTTATGGGCTTGTCATCGGCTTTCAAATTGCTGCCCCAATTCCTTCTCTGTTGTAAGGTCTTAGAGAGCTTTTGTGATGCCGTTAGCTTCTTAGGGACCAACGCTTGCACAGTTGACACAGCCGGTTTGTCGCTAGTTGATGTCCTGCCTATGGATCCCCCTTAGAGCCCCCTTGGTAGGCGTGGCCAGATTGTTGGGTACGCTGCCACTTGACCACAGGATGTCTTTGACTGGCCCCCAACGGAGTGTGGAAGCATGAGTGATTGGTCTGGGAGCGCCAGGCTTTTTCCTGAGTGTTGTCGTTGATGCAGGCCCCATGGGCGGTGCCGGAGCTGGCTGCTCTGGCGTCGCCCTCCGTCATCATGAACTCGTCAATGGCAGGCCCCCTGGGAGGTGCTAGAGCTGGCTGCTCCAGTGTCGCCCTCCATCATCGTGAGGTCGTCGATGGCAGGCCCCCTGGGTGGTGCCGGAGCCGGCTGCTCTGGCGTCATCCACCATCGTTGTAAGGTCGTCGACGGTAGGACCCCTGGGAGGTGCCGGAGCTAGCTGCTCCAGCGTCGTCCACCATCGTCGTAAAGTCGTCGACGACGGGCCCCTGGTGCATAGGATCCCACAAGCGAACCTTGTTAGCAACAAGAGCAGGGCAGGAGAGTGTATTCACTTGTCCGTGCTTGTTCCTGTCGTTAACGTGCTAGGACATCGACGACAGGCCCCTTGCGAGGTGCTGGAGCTGGATGCTCCGGCATCGTCCACCATCTTTGTAGATACGTCGACGACACATCTCTTGGGAGGTGCCAGAGCTGGATGCTCCGGCGTCGTCCACCATCTTCGTAGGTACGTCGACGGTAGGCCCCTTGGTGGGTGCCGGAGCTGGATGCTCTAGCATCGTCCACCATCGTCGTAAGGTCATCGATGGTGGGCCCCATGGGAGGTGCTGGAGCTGGCTGCTCTGGTGTCATCCACCATCGTCGTAAGGTCATGGATAGCAGCCCCCTGGGAGGTGCTGGAGCTGGCTGCTCCGGCGTCGTCCACCATCGTCGTAAAGTCGTTGACGACGGGCCCCTAGTGCAAAGGATACCACAAGCGAACCTTGTTAGCAACAACAGCAAGGCAGGAGAGTGTACTCACTTGTCCGCGCTTGTTGTTGTCATGACATGCTGGGACGTCGATGGCAGGCCCCTTCAGAGGTGCCGGAGTTAGATGCTCCGACATTGTCCACCATTGTTGTATGGTCGTCGATGGCTGGCCCCCTGGGAGGTGCCAGAGATGGCTGCTCCGACGTTGTCTACCATCATCGTAAGGTCGTCGACAGCAGGCCCCTTGGGAGGAGCCGGAACTGGCTACTCCGGCGTCACCCATCATCGTCGTAAAGTCGTTGATGGCGAGCCCCTGGTGCATAGGATACCACAAGAGAACCTTGTTAGCAACAAGAGCAAGGCAGGAGAGTGTACTCACTTGTCCGTGCTTGTTGTTGTCGTTGACGTGCTGGGACATCGACGGTAGGTCCCTTATGAGGTGCTAGAGATGGATGCTCCGCCGTCGTCCACCATCATCATAAGGTTCGTCGATGGCAGGTGAATGTGGCCTAGAGGGGGGGGTGAATAGGCCTTTTTGATTTCTAGTCAGAACCTGCAACACTTAGCAGCTTGATCAAATACCAATAAATCGGACTAGTCCGATAGTGTGCGGACTAGTCCAGTGCATGCGGACTAGATTGATCAAGTTAGATCAATGATCTCAATACAAGCACAGTATGCAACGGGATATAGTATGTAACGTGAAGATATTGAGTTAACGAAATTAAGTGTAGCACAAACTAACTTTGGTTTCAATGTTTTAACTTAAGATATACAAGATCAAGTAAACCCTAGAATGTGATATGAAAGACTAAGAACAAGATTGACACAAGAGTTTATCCCGTGGTTCGGTTCCCACAGAGGCAACCTACATCCACGTTGAGGAGCCCATGAAAGGACCGGGTCTTCTCCAACCCTACCCTCATTGAATCGCCACGGAGGCCGATTCTCTTCACTAATCACAAAGGGTAAATCACCAAGTTATAGGGGCCTTCTCACAAGTTGAGGGCTCCCCAAGATTACGAATCAAACCCCACCAAGAACACACTCGTAAGATTCACAATAAAACAACAGGAGTGCGTTAGAGAGTCAAACCCAAGAGCTCAAGACGTGAGAATTGTGTCTCTCCTTTGATCCAAAGTTAATCCTCAAGGATGTGATATTTCTTGCGTTGGATCATGTGGACAGATGTGTTTTCTAGGCTCTTGGAGGGTGTGACGGTGCTGGGAGTCGAGAGTGTTGAAAGTAGGGTCGTGCACATCTATTTATATGGAGGTTTCCAAAGGTTACCGTTAGGGTTTCGAGAGTCCGGACTAGTCCGTGGTGGAGTCCGGACTAGTCCGATGTGCGGCTTGTAGAAAACCCTAAGTTCTCAAGAATATCGGACTTGTCCGGCCATGGGCGGACTAGTTCGATTTAGGCTCTGGAAAAGTTCGACTAGTCCGATCATTATTGGACTGGTCCGGCTGTGGTGAACCCCTTAGTGAATTGAGAACAAGTCCGCACTTGGAGGACTTGTCCGACTTTAGTTAGAGAGGTTATCGGACTAGTCCTAATATTATCAGACTTGTCCGATGTCATGCAAAGTTGTGAAGTGTTGAGGTCTAGTCCGCACTAGGGAGGACTAGTCCGATCTTATTTAGAAAGATATTAGACTAGTCCGTGGTGATATCGGACTAGTCTGGTCTGTGTACACCTGGACTATGCAGACAAGTCCGCACTGGGGGGACTTGTCTGATTTTGAACAGAGGGATTATCGGACTAGTCTGGGGTATATCGGACTAGTTCGATCCTGTGTAAATTTGTGTAGTTAATGAGTTTTCTTATGCTTGACCTCTTGGGATATGTTTCTCCAACACACTCCATACACACTGATCTAATCTATTCAGCTTTGAGCTCTTTTCCTTATAGATCCTCATTCTCCTTTCTATTTGTGCTTTCTTCATAATTTCATTAAAACCTACACTCATATAAACAATTTGGTTAGGATCTCAATTGTTTGTCATAAATCAACCAAAACCCACAAGGGATGCCTAGATGCACTTTCAATCTCCCCCTTTTTGGTGATTGATGACAACCAATTGAGATTTCACAAAATATGCTAAAAATACAGAATTTTCATAAAGTGTGCACATATGAGTTTGGTACAAGTTAAACAATGAAAACATAGGGTATATGTGCACTCTTGGTTGAGATTCTTGTGCACATCCTTCATGTCTGACATTTTCTCTTCGAGCAATTAGTCTCCTCTTGAAGAGTCCGGATCTGATACCAATTTAGTGTGGCCTAGAGGGGGGGGGTGAATAGGCCTTTTTGATTTTAGTTGGAACCTGCAAAACTTAGCAGCTTGATCAAATACCAGGAAATCAGACTAGTCCGGTAGTGTGTGGACTAGTCCGGTGCGTGCGGACTAGATTGATCAAGTTAGATCAATGATCTCAAAACAAGCATAGTATGCAACAGAATATAGTATGTAACGTGAAGATATTGAGTCAATGAAATTAAGTGTAGCACAAACTAACTTTGGTTTCAATGTTTTAACGTAAGATATACAAGATCAAGTAAACCCTAGAATGTGATATAAAAGACTAAGAACAAGATTGACACAAGAGTTTATCCCGTGGTTCAGTTCCCACAGAGGCAACCTACATCCACGTTGTGGAGCCCACGAAAGGACCGGGTCTTCTCCAACTCTACCCTCGTTGAATCGCCACAGAGGCCGATTCTCTTCCACTAATCACAAAGGGTAAATCACCAAGTTCAAGGGGCCTTCTCACAAGTTGAGGGATCCCCAGGATTACAAATCAAACCCCACCGAGAATACACTCGTAATATTCACAATAAAACAACAGGAGTGTGTTAGAGAATCAAACCCAAGAGCTCAAGACGTGAGAATCGTGTCTCTCCTTTGATCCAAAGTTAATCCTCAAGGATTTGATCTTTCTTGTGTTGGATCGTGTGGAGAGATGTGTTTTCTAGGCTCTTGGAGGGTGTGACTGCGCTGGGAGTCGAGAGTGTTGAAAGTAGGGCCATGCACATCTATTTATATGGAGGTTTCCAAAGGTTACCATTAGGGTTTCGAGAGTCGAGACTAGTCTGTGGTGGAGTCCGGACTAGTCCGGTGTGCGGCGTGTAGGAAACCCTAAGTTCTCAAGAATATCGGACTTGTCCGGCCATGGGCGGACTAGTCCGATTTAGGCTCTGGAAATGTTCGGACTAGTTTGGTCATTATCGGATTGGTCTGGCTATGGTGAACCCCTTAGTGAATTGAGGACAAGTCCGCACTTGGAGGACTTGTCCAATTTTAGTCAGAGAGGTTATCGGACTAGTCCGGATATTATCAAACTTGTCCGATGTCGTGCAAAGTTTTGAAGTGTTGAGGACTAGTCCGCACTGGGGAGGACTAGTCCGATCTTAGTTAGAAACATATCAGACTAGTCTGTGGTGATATCGGACTAGTCCGATCTGTGTAAACCTGGACTGTGCAGACAAGTCCTCACTGGGAGGACTTGTCTGATTTTGAACAGAGGGATTATCGGACTAGTCTGGGGTATATCGGACTAGTTCGATCCTGTGTAAATTTGTGTAGTTAATGAGTTTTCTTATGCTTGACCTCTTGGGATATGTTTCTCCAACACACTCCATACACACTGATCTAATCTATTCAGCTTTGAGCTCTTTTCCTTATAGATCCTCATTCTCCTTTCTATTTGTGCTTTCTTCATAATTTCATTAAAACCTACACTCATATAAACAATTTGGTTAGGATCTCAATTGTTTGTCATAAATCAACCAAAACCCACAAGGGATGCCTAGATGCACTTTCAATCTCCCCCTTTTTGGTGATTGATGACAACCAATTGAGATTTCACAAAATATGCTAAAAATACAGAATTTTCATAAAGTGTGCACATATGAGTTTGGTACAAGTTAAACAATGAAAACATAGGGTATATGTGCACTCTTTATGGTGGGGTGTAAAACTACGTGAGTGTGAGCAATAACCGTGATGAGAATGAAATTATTGATATAGAAATACCAATATCAAGCATGTATGTCAATTCCAAAGCAAAATCACAGATTATCTCAAATCATTATCACAAATTTCATAACATAAGCATAAACATAGTCATTCCATCACACCATAATACTAAAAGTAGAGATAACAGAATTAAAGTTTTACAACCCAAAGGAGACACAATAAGATACACAAATGAAGCTCTCATCTCTCAACCTACAACTAGGATCTAGTGACTTCCCCTCAATCTCTCCCCCTTTGGCATCAAGACACCAAAAAGAAGGAGAGGAGGGATCTAGTGGCTCATTCCTCGCTGTCGGTCCCCTCCTCGTCTCCATCTTTATCTTCAGGTTGGGTAGGAGGAGGAGGAGCAGATCCACTCGAAGTGCCCCCAATGCCAAAGTAAGCAAGCTCGGAGGGAGTCAAAGGTCCAAGCTTAGTGAAATTAGAGGCTGGATCTTCAGAGATAACAGGTGATCCAATGGGCTCGATCTCCAGCTTCTGGCAAATATGCTTGACATTTTGCTTTATGTATCTCATGTCTTCCTTCCTTGCCTTTTTCAACTTATGAATTTTCACTTTGGCCTTTTTGCATGAGCCAAAGATGGCTGCCAAGTACTTCAATATTCCACTAGGAGACCCTTTTTGGGGAGGGGCCCTAGTGGTGGAAGCAGTCCTCTCATCTCCTCAAGCTCTCCTCGGAGCCTCTTCACTGGACACTAGAGATGGAACAGCTTGGAGAATGGCTTGGGAAGGCTTCTGGGGCCTCAAAAGAGTGTGCTCCACATCCTTCACGAACTCGATTCCTGTGACCTTCTCAATCATAAACATCAAGTAGGGGGCATAGCCACATGATCTGTTCGGTGTGGAGGAGATGTTGACCATACCATTCCAAATATAGTCAAAGACATCAAACTTTCGGCTCTTGCTAATCACCTTCATTAGGGTCCTCAAGTACCCTTGCACACTTCCTGCATCTTCGTCCTTTGGAGCTATTGTCTTTGTCACCACCCTATTAAGAACCATGAAGAAGAGCTTCATGTTCTTGGTCGATGGAGGGTTGTAATTTAGGCTAGTGTCATAAAGGAAGTCCATCTTATCTTTTCTCAAGACACCGATGTTGTGGATAGCCAGCTCATTGTTGCCGGTGTCTTCTAGGTGAAGGAGTCTTGCAAAATCATCATTAGTAATAGTGTACTTGGACCCATGAGTCATCCAAGTCACCCTTTCCTCCTCATCACTAGCAAAGAAGCAAGTGGCATAGAACTGAGCAATACTCTCATCATTCCAGTTATATCAGAAGGCAAACAGGTCCTTCAGTCCATGCCTAGCTGCAACCTCCACCACTTGACCAAAGGAACCACAACTCTTCCTTCCAAAATGATTACAGTCAATCCAATGGTTGCGGACAATTGGATCTTCATGGTGAGGTACACAGAGCTGTAGAAATCTGCGTGAAAGTTGCTCCAAAACCTAGCATCGGCTGCTTTCTTGGGTCGGCTGTAGCAATCCACAAATTTGAGATTGGAAGTCGTATCGCTTCCCTTGTCGTTGAACTTCTCCTCGGAGGGATCCCTGTTCCCCTGCCTTGGAGCTGCCATCTTGAGGGGGCCGATTGGGCCCGAGGCAATTCCCTTTCCCTTGCCCTTAGCTTGGCGAGAAGCTGCCGAGCTAGGCCAGCTGCATCCTTGGCCTTGGACGCAGGCTTCTTGGCTAGCATGTTGCATTGCACCTGAGGTGGAGAAGGTGCAAGATTGGGGGGACGCTCTTGCCTCTTCTTCCTATGGCCCGTCGAGGACCGAAGCAAGGAGTCTTGGTCCAACTCGGCCTCATAATCGGAGATTTCATCAATGGAGCTCGACATTGTCCTGAGAAGGGATTACACAATGTATGGATGAGAATTGATGGCAAGGAAGTGCATTGAGTAGTTGGAAATTAGGGTTGAATTCAGTTGAAAATCGAACTTGTCTAGTGTTCAGGTACGGACTAGTCTGGGGTACCGGACTTGTCCATACAGGGACCGGACTAGTCCAATATTCATCACTTCAAACCCTAACTTTGAGACGAATGGTGTTGCTCAATGCAAAACTAGCTTAACATAGATGTAATACAACAAGGAAGCATGTATTAGCTGAAAGGAACTAAGTTATTTGATAGAAAATGAAAGGAATCAAAGTTTCTAGGGTTTGGGGGGAAATTCACCAAAATTCTTCGATTCTTGACGAAGGAGGAGTTGAAGGTGCAGACAAGTCCGTGGTCTTCAAACTCCTAGCAATGGAGTTCGATTTCCACCCAAACTCGGAGGGATTTTATGGAGAACGAAAGAAATCGCCTTGGGAGCACTCGAGCGAGGAGAGAGAATGCGAGGTGATTTGTGATGGTGAAGGAGATTAGGTTTTGGCGGTGGCTAGGGTTATGGAGTCGAAAATCAGACTAGTTTGTGGTCAACCAGACCAGTTTGGACTACCGGACCTCTGCGAACTAGGCTACATTGTGCAGACTAGTCCGGATAACCACGGACTAGTCCGTGGTCACCAGAACAGATATAATTATCCCATTCGTATGTATTTGAAGGTCCTTATAGAGAAAATAGGGGCCAAAACAATCAAGTAATCTTGATGAATATGATCAGTAAGCATACAACAATCAAGCAATGACCATAATTCATCAAGATCAAGTAATTGAAATAGTTTTTCAAAGAAAATTGAGAGAGATGATTTCCACAACACAATCAACATATTTTGAAGAAGCCATACATGTATGCAAGTTTTCAATCCATATTCCGAGCATCAAGGATATTTAGTTCATTCCGGAGCTCGCAAAAACGTTTTTCATCAAGTGGCTTGGTGAATATATCGGCTAGTTGTTTTTCGATGTTGACATGGGAAATGGCTATGTCTCCTTTCGTTGAGTGGTCTCTCAAAAAGTGATGTCGGATGCCAATGTGCTTGGTCTTAGAGTGCTCAACGGGATTATGGGCAATTTTAATGGCACTCTCATTATCACAAAGGAGTGGAATACGGCTCATATTGTAACCGTAATCCCTTAGAGTTTGTCGCATCCAAAGGAGTTGTGCACAACAACTCCTAGCTGCACCATACTCCGCTTCGGCCGTGAATAATGCAATGGAGTTTTGTTTCTTGGAGGAACAAGAAACTAGGGATCTACCTAGATATTGGCATGTACCAGAGGTACTTTTTCTATCTACTTTGCATCCGGCATAATCTGCATCGGAGTATCCAATGAGATTGAATTTCGAACCTTTAGGATACCAAAGGCCTAGGTTGGGTGTATGAACTAAATACCACAAGATTCTTTTTACGGCTGTCAAATGACACTCCTTAGGATTGGCTTGAAATCATGCACACAAGCAAACACTCAACATAATATCAGGCCTAGATGCACATAAGTAAAGTAGGGATCCTATCATGGAGCGATATACCTTTTGATCCACGCTTGGTCCATCTTCATTGAGATTCAAGTGTCCATTTGTTTCCATGGGAGTCTTTATGGGCTTCGCCTTGTCCATTCCAAACTTCTTGAGTATGTCTTGAGTATACTTGGTTTGGCTTATGAACGTCCCCTCCTTTTGTTGCTTCACTTGGAATCCCAAAAAGTATTTTAGCTCTCCCATCATAGACATTTTAAACCTATCTGTCATAATGTTACTAAATTCTTCACAGAAAGATTTGTTAGTTGAACCAAAAATGATATCATCAACATAAATTTGGAAAACAAAGAGACCATTATCAAAATGCTTTGTGAATAATGTATCATAATCTTTGCCAATTTTAAAACCATTTTCAATCAAGAAATCTCTAAGGCACTCATACCAAGATCTAGGAGCTTGTTTGAGGCCATAGAGAGCCTTACGCGATTAATTACATGGTCGGGGAACTCTTGATCTTCGAATCCGGGGGGTTGCTCCACGTACACCTCCTCCTTGATTGGTCCATTGAGGAAGGCGCTTTTCACAGCCATTTGATAGATCTTGAAATCATGGTGAGTAGCATATGCAAATAATATTCTAATAGATTCAAGCCAAGCTATGGGAGCAAAGGTTTCATCGAAATGCAAACCTTTGACTTGTGAATACCCTTTGGCCACAAGTCGTGCCTTGTTCCTTTTCACCACCCCGTGTTCATCTTGCTTGTTGCGGAAGACCCATTTGGTGTCGACGACGTTGAACTTGGGTCTTTTGACTAGTTCCCACACCTCGTTCCGTTTGAAGTTGTTTAATTCTTCTTGCATTGCCACCACCCAATCCGGATCTTTCAATGCATCTTCAATCCTGCGTTGTTCCAAAAAGGATACAAAAGAGTAGTGTTCACAAAAATTAGCAATTCAAGATATAGTAGTTACTCCCTTTTGGATGTCCCTGATTATGTTGTCGACGGGGTGGTCTCTTTGGACGCATTGGTGTACTCTTGGGTGTGGCACTTGTGGTCTTGAGTCTTCATGGTCATCTTCTACTCCCCCTAGATGGTTGTCCTCATTTGTGTGTTGATCATCTTCGTCCTATTGAATTTGATCTAGTGTAGAAGCTCCCCCTTGATCCATTACCTCCACTTGTGGTTCATCTTCTTCGTTTTCATTTGGAGGTGGATCTTGTGGTCGAACATCGCCCAACGCCATTCGTCTCAATGCTTGACAAGGAGCTTCTTCTCTATCTAGCACACATTGATCAACTTGCTCTTCTTGAGAGCCGTTAGTTTCATCGAACACTACGTCACATGCTACTTCAACAAGTCCGGAGACTTTGTTGAAGACACGATGGCGTAAGTGTTCGAATCATAGCCAAGCAAGAAACCTTCATCGGACTTCGAAGTAAACTTTGAAGTCCTAGGCTTCTTGTTCAAGATATAGCATTTAGAACCAAAAACACGAAAATAGGAAATATTAGGTTTGTTACCAGTAAGTAGCTCATATGATGTCTTCTTGAGTAAGCGACGAAGATAAAGTTGGTTTATGGTGTGACAAGCGGTGTTGACCACTTCAGCCCAAAGCCGATCCGATGTCTTGTACTCATCAAGCATTGTTCTCGCCATCTCTATGAGGGTTCGGTTCTTTCTTTTGGCCACTCCATTTTGTTGAGGTGAGTACGGTGCTGAAAATTCATGTTTGATGCCCTCTTCGTCTAGTTACTCCTCAACTTGAGTGTTCTTGAACTCCGTGTTGTTGTTGCTTCGCATGTTCTTGATCCTCAATGAGAACTCATTTTGGGCACGCTTGAGAAACTTCTTGAGAGTTCCTTGAGTTTTTGTCTTATCATGCAAAAAAGAAAACCCACGTGAAGCGCGAAAAGTCATCAACAATTATTAAGCCATATTTGTTACCGCCGATGCTTATGTAAGCGATTGGACCGAATAGGTCCATGTGAAGTAGCTCGAGCGGTCTTGTCGTTGTCATGACGTTCTTCACGGGATGGAGTGCTCCTACTTGCTTCCCAGCTTGGCACGCGCTACAAGGCCTGTCTTGCTCAAAAACGACATCCTTCAAACCTCGGATGTGATCGCCCTTAAGGAGTTTTTGAAGATTCCTCATACCAACATGTGCTAGCCGTCTATGCCACAACCAACCCATGTTAGTCTTTGCAATCAAACATGTGTCAAGTTCGGCTTTATTTTGGTTGAAGTCAACAAGATAAAGCTTTCGCTTCAACACACCCTTGAATGCAACTGAGTCATCACTCCTTCTAGAGACGGTCACACCCTCATTAGTAAACAAGCAATTATAACCCTTGTCACATAATTGAGATATGGACAGAAGGTTATAATCTAAGAAGTCAACATGCAAAACATGAAAAAGCATGTGGTGAGATGAGATTGCAATTTACCGGTACCGAGCACCCTTCCTTGACTATTGTCTCCAAAATAGATGCCCTCGCATGGATCCTCATTTTCTTCATACTCAACGAACATCCTTCTTTCTCCGGTCATGTGGTTGCTGCATCCACTGTCTAGCACTCATTTTGCTCCACCGGAGGAGTAGGCCTGCAGAAACAAATTATGCCTTGGTTTTAGGTACCCAAGCTTGCTTGGGTCCTTTGAGGTTAGTCACAAGAGATTTTGGCACCCACACATGGAACTTGGTGTTCCCATGGCGTGGCCCAACATATTTGCCATGCACTTTGCCAAAAGGGTTTTCCATAAGAACATAAGATGCACCAAAAGTTCTAAATAATAATTGTTGCTCATATGAATTAACATGTTTGGACTTGTTAACATTATTAGCCTTTCTAGCTTGAGGGGAGTTTCCCTTGATAAAGGCAATGCACCCCTTGTTATTCTTATGGTTTCTAGCACTTTGCTTTTCACCATAAGAATACCCAATTCCATATTTGACATTAGGAGGCCTTGTGGTCAAGTGTGCACTGCATGCATACTTGATCTTCTCCTTGTCAAATATGCCACTACGGGAAGAATGCTTGTCCTTTGCCAAGTTCGACTTATCCTTCAAGTTAGATTCAACTTTAGCACATGTACAAGTACTAGCAGTTTCAATTTTAAGGGGTTGAGAAGGAGAGCTTGAAGACGATGAAGGTTCACTTTTCTTGAGTGACTCAACTTGAACTTCAAGGATCTTGTTAACTTTGGTCAAGTTAGCAAGTTCATCCTTGATAATAGCATTTGAGTCGCTTAACTTCAAGCAAGCTTCCTTGCTTGAAGCTAGCTCAAGTTCAAGTGACTTGCTTCGCTCCTTTTCAAGTTCAAGGAGCTTTTTGATATTAAGATACTCCTCCTTTTGAAGGATGATCATATCTTCTTGTCGATCAACAAGCTCCTCCTTATCAATAAGTTTGTCCATTACAAATTTCATTCTTGCGACAGTTTTCTTATCAAGGCCAACAAGCATATCTTCATTATCAATATTGGCATCACTATCACTAGAGTAAGAATGTGAGGAGGAAGATTTAGATGTTACCTTTCTTTTACCTTCCTTCGCCATGAGGCATGTGTCATAGTCCTTCCTCACGCCAATGTTGGGGAAGAGGGTCGATTTCTTGGTCGTCTTGTTGATGGCTATGCTAGCCATCTCCTCTTCCTCTTCGGACGAGGACTCATCATTTGAGTCCCACTCCTTTCCTAGGTGCGCCTGTCTAGCCTGCTTTTTCTTCTTGAAGAACTTCTTCGGTTGAGGCTTTGTTCCCTTGGTCTTCTTCTTGTTTTCTTCATATGGGCAATCAACTATAAAGTGGTCATATTCACCACAGTTATAGCATGCCCGCCTCAACTTTGGTCTTGACTTTTCTTTGTATTTTCCTTCACTTGATTTTCCCCCTTGTCTTCTCTTCATCATTTTCTTGAATTTCTTCATGAAGAGGATCATGTCTTCCTCATCTATGTCACTGCTCTCATCATCACTGTCATCATCATCTTGAGCCTCTCGGGCTTCTTTTGACAAGGGCTTGCAAGTGGATTTTAAGGCGACCCCTTTCTTCTTTGTCGAGGTGAGGTCGGCAATTTCCTTTACATGTTTTGCTTGCTTCTCCATCATCTCAAAGTTGATGATCTTTCCAAGCAGTTCGTCCGGGTCATTTTCTTGTATCTGGGGCTTTCTCTAATCATCTAGCATAGGGTAAAATTGTGAGGCATGAAGGCTCTAAGGATGAGCTTCACCACCTCATGATCGTTCCTCTTTTTACTTCCATATGCTCGAACCTTGTTGATGAGCGTCTTCAATCGGTTGTGCATGTCTTGCAGCGACTCATCTTATTCTATGGCAAATCTTCCCAATTCGCCTTCGATCATTTCGATCTTTGCCTCTCGCACATGACGATCGCCTTCATGTGCAGTTTGCAATGTGTCCCATATTTCCTTTGCAATCTCGAGTCCATCCACCTTGGTGAACTCGTCCCGACTTAGTGATGATGTGATGACCGCTACAACTTGAGCATTTCGATGAATTGCTTGCTCTTGGCTTGGTGTGAGATCTTCATCATTGTCTAGAATATCTATACCTGTGCACACTATATGCCACAAGCTGGGGTTAAGAGATATTAAGTGAATTTTTCATGTTTTGCCTCCACATTGAGTAATCATTGCCATCAAAGTGTGGGGCTTTTCCTAGAGGAATAGATAAATAATGGTTATTGTTAGTATTTAGACGATCGTAGTTGAAAGGATATCGGGAGTAGTCGGTGTGACTACTCCCCTTCTTCTTCTTCTCGTCTTCGATCTTGATTCTCCCTTTGGAGAGGGCTTTCTTCCTTAGGAGGGCCTTGAGTTCCAGCGTCTCCTTATCATCATCCTCAAGGTCTTGAATGGTGTCGAGGAGCTTCTCCAACTTTTGCACCTTTTCATCTTCAACCTTCTCTTGGTTGAGATTCTTGTGCACATCCTTCATGTCTGACATTTTCTCTTCGAGCAATTAGTCTCCTCTTGAAGAGTCCGGATCTGATACCAATTTAGTGTGGCCTAGAGGGGGGGGGTGAATAGGCCTTTTTGATTTTAGTTGGAACCTGCAAAACTTAGCAGCTTGATCAAATACCAGGAAATCAGACTAGTCCGGTAGTGTGTGGACTAGTCCGGTGCGTGCGGACTAGATTGATCAAGTTAGATCAATGATCTCAAAACAAGCATAGTATGCAACAGAATATAGTATGTAACGTGAAGATATTGAGTCAATGAAATTAAGTGTAGCACAAACTAACTTTGGTTTCAATGTTTTAACGTAAGATATACAAGATCAAGTAAACCCTAGAATGTGATATAAAAGACTAAGAACAAGATTGACACAAGAGTTTATCCCGTGGTTCAGTTCCCACAGAGGCAACCTACATCCACGTTGTGGAGCCCACGAAAGGACCGGGTCTTCTCCAACTCTACCCTCGTTGAATCGCCACAGAGGCCGATTCTCTTCCACTAATCACAAAGGGTAAATCACCAAGTTCAAGGGGCCTTCTCACAAGTTGAGGGATCCCCAGGATTACAAATCAAACCCCACCGAGAATACACTCGTAATATTCACAATAAAACAACAGGAGTGTGTTAGAGAATCAAACCCAAGAGCTCAAGACGTGAGAATCGTGTCTCTCCTTTGATCCAAAGTTAATCCTCAAGGATTTGATCTTTCTTGTGTTGGATCGTGTGGAGAGATGTGTTTTCTAGGCTCTTGGAGGGTGTGACTGCGCTGGGAGTCGAGAGTGTTGAAAGTAGGGCCATGCACATCTATTTATATGGAGGTTTCCAAAGGTTACCATTAGGGTTTCGAGAGTCGAGACTAGTCTGTGGTGGAGTCCGGACTAGTCCGGTGTGCGGCGTGTAGGAAACCCTAAGTTCTCAAGAATATCGGACTTGTCCGGCCATGGGCGGACTAGTCCGATTTAGGCTCTGGAAATGTTCGGACTAGTTTGGTCATTATCGGATTGGTCTGGCTATGGTGAACCCCTTAGTGAATTGAGGACAAGTCCGCACTTGGAGGACTTGTCCAATTTTAGTCAGAGAGGTTATCGGACTAGTCCGGATATTATCAAACTTGTCCGATGTCGTGCAAAGTTTTGAAGTGTTGAGGACTAGTCCGCACTGGGGAGGACTAGTCCGATCTTAGTTAGAAACATATCAGACTAGTCTGTGGTGATATCGGACTAGTCCGATCTGTGTAAACCTGGACTGTGCAGACAAGTCCTCACTGGGAGGACTTGTCTGATTTTGAACAGAGGGATTATTGGACTAGTCCGGGGTATATCGGACTGGTCCAGTCATGTGTAAATTTGTGCAGTGAATGAGTTTTCTTGTGCTTGAGCTCTTGGGGCGTGTTTCTCCAACACACTTCATACACACTGATCTAATCTATTCAGCTCTTGAGCTCTTTTCCATATAGATCCTCATTCTCATTTCTTTTTGCGCTTTTTTCATAATTTCATTAAAACTTGCGCTCATCTCAACAATTTGGTTAGGATCTCATTTGTTTTTCATAAATCAACCAAAACCCACAAGGGATGCCTAGATGCACTTTCAGTAGGCCCCCGGGGAGGTGCTAGAGCTGGCTGCTCTAGCGTCGTCCACCATCATCGTAAGTTCGTCAACGGCAGGCCCCTTGGGAGGTGTTGGGACTGGCTGCTCCGACGTCGTCCACCATTGTTGTAAAGTCATTGACAGTGGGCTCTGGTGCACAGGATACCACAAGAGAACCTTGTGAGCAACAAGAGCAGGACATGAGAGTGTACTCACTTGTTAGCGCTTGTTGCTATCGTCAACATGCTTGGACGTCGACGGCACGCCCCTTGGGTGATGCCGGAGGTGGATGTTTCGGCGTCATCCATCATCGACATAAATTCGTTGACGGTGGGCCCCCTGAGAGATTCCGGAGTTGGATGCTCTGGCGTTGTCTATCATAGTTGTGGATGCATCGGCGGCAGGCCCCCTTGGGGGTGCCGGAGTTGGCTGTTCCACCGCAACCTGCTTTGTATGTCATGCACACTTAATAGGGGTGCATATTGTTTTGCTCGCTGGTGATCTTTTCCTATTCTTGAGTATTGCCATGTCTTACAGACTTGGGCTGACACGCGGGGTTTGGGTAATTTAGTGCATTAGCGCTTGGGATCCGGCTCCCTTCTTACTCTGGGTGTGAGCGTCCTGGCCCTCAGTACTTAATTGTAGCTCTGGGAGGCAAAGCGCACACGCTTAGGATACATGATCAGGCTAAGCAAGCTGCGCGTTCTAGACCTCCAGCTCGGCGTTGGCCTTTTGTGGGGGACCATTCGGCACCAGAGGACACCAAGTAAGAGGGCAGCCACGAGATCCCAAGACACCTTGCAGGTACCTCAAACAAGTCCGCCTGCAGCAGGGTTGCATAACTCTACCAGGGATGACATAGAAAAATTTCACCAAGTATATGAAGACAATATACGAAAGACGAGACTAGCCTGATTGATCACAAAATTAACAGGTAATTTAAGTGAACATAAGAAAAAGCATATGGTAATACAGTGAATTTTTCTCATTGGTGTTCACAAGAGTGAATTGGCTTTACAATAAGGCAACGACCCACTCCAGTTGGCAAGGGAGGCAAAGTGTTCATTCTTAGGGTACGGTACCAAGCTAAATGGCTGAACACTCAGGACCTGTCCCTCCCAGAGCTTGGTTGTTCTAAGTGTTGTTCCTTGGCACCATGACACCCTACACTGTCCTACTTTAAAGCTTAGGGATATAACTTACAGAGGTGCTCTATGTTCCACGGGTTGGGGAGGGGATCTCCTTCTCCTGTGGCCAGGCAGACACACCCAGGGCGGGATACTTGTATCACTCGGAAGGGGACCTCCCAGCTGGGGGAAAGTTTGTGTGACCCTTCTCGAGAAAGTATGCGCCTCAGCACCAGGTCACCTATATGGAGCTCTCTACTTCGCACGAACCGCTCCTGATAGCGCCTCAGCACCTGTCGGTAGTGTGCTTTTTGGATGGTGATGTGCCACCTTGCTTCGTCGACGAGGTCGACATCTTCTCATCGGAGCTGGTCCTGTGAGGCTTCATTGAACGCTCGGACTCTGAACGAGCCCACAGCGATCCCTGGAGGGAGGACGGCCTCGACCCCATACACCAGGAAGAAAGGTATTTCTCCAGTGGCGTGGTTGGGTGATGTCCGGCTTTCCCACACCGCATAGGGAAGTTCGTCAACCCACTTGGCACCATGCTTATCCAAGCTATTATACGTGCGTGTCTTGAGGCCCCTAAGGATCTCAGTGTTGGCCCTTTCGACTTGACTATTGCTCTTTGGGTGAGCCATGGATGCATAACAAAATTGGACACTGAGATCTTCGCAGTAGTCTTGGAATGCTGCACTGGTGAACTGGGTCCTGTTGTTGGTGATGATCCTGTTCGGGACCCCAAACCTGCAAACAATCGACTTGATGAACTTGATTGCAGACTCCTTGTTGATGTTGACCACTGGGGCTGCCTTTGGCCACTTGGTGCACTTGTCTACAGCGACGTAGAGGAATCGGTATCCTCCAACTGCCCTAGGGAAGGGACCTAGATATTCGGCCCCCAGACCGCGAAGGGACAGGAGGGCGGGATCATTTGTAGTATCTGTGCCGAAGTGTGAATTTGTTTGGCACAGAACTCGCACGCCTTGCACCTCTTGACTAGCTTGACGGCATCTTGCAGTGTTGTTGGCCAGTAGAAGCCATGTCGGAAGGCCTTGCCCACCAGCGTGCGGGAGGCTACGTGATCCCCGCATTCTCCTTCGTGGATCTCTGCGAGCAAGTCGCGGCCTTCCTCCCGAGTTATGCACTGTAGCAGTACACCGTTGGCACCATGCCGGCAAAGGTCACCTTCTACCAGCATGTAGCGTTTTGCCATCCTCACGATCCTCTCAATGGATATTGGATCCTCCAGGAGGAAGTTGTCCTTCAGATAGTCCCGAACCTCCATGATCCACACATCGGGACTCTCCTGAGCTCCTAGATCTTGGGCACCAGGTGATCTGGGGTCCCAAGTGATGCACAAGAACTTCGGCGGCCCCCATGGTTGCAAGGCCGCCGTGGTCGCCAGCTCTTTGGTGCTGGGCTCGCCTTCTTCATTAGGCCCCGCAGGCCTAGCGGTCGGCCGCACCGAACTCCTGCCGAAGACCCCTTCAGGAGCGGAGGCTCCCTTGGACGCCATGGTAGACAGGGCATCGACGATGGAGTTGTCGGCGTGCGGCACATGGTAGAGGTCCAAGGCCTCGAAACCAGCTTCCAGCTTCTTGACATGTAGCAGGTATGCCGCGAGCTGAGGATCGTAGCAGCAGCATTCTCCCCGGACTTGCTTGATGATCAGCCGGGAGTCTCCCTTGACCAGCATCTACTGGACACCAAGATCCTACGCATTTGTGAGTTCAAAGATGAGGGCTTCGTATTCCACCATGTTGTTGGTTTCCTTGGAGTCGAGGCGCACTGCGTACTTGGACTGCTCCCCTATTGGAGAGGTGAGCTGTGACACCTGGTTCCAAAAAATGAACCAAGTGAACGCATATGTGTGCCCAGGATGTTCATCACACATACACGAGTGCATTCACAAAAGAGTATACAGAAAATTACCATAGAACAAGATTAATTAACCAAATTTTATTACACAAACCATATTATCCTTGAATACAAGCTCTAATGAATATTAATGACAAGTTCATATTAATGCAGCGGAAATAAACTAAACATGCAATTAAATAGCTAGGCAGCATAAGCAATAGGGTAGCGCAGCTCCAAAACACCACAGGCAAGCTGACGGTAGGCACGGCCTAGAACTCCGCATTATCGCCATTAAACTCCTAATCCTGACCTGCAACTATTGGGGGATGGGATTGCAAGAGTGAGTACATGTCGTACTCAGCATGTGTGGAAAGTATGACATGTGGCTGATTCAAATGATGACAATAATAATGGTTGAGTGCTGAAAAGTATATTAAAACCTTTGAAAAGCAATATATTATATGTATGTGAAGTAAACCCATCATAATCATAAGTAATATCATAATACCAGTCTGAATTCACTACTATCATCAATAATTCCAACCATTTGCCAATAACCATATTCAATACCAGGAATTAATCCATAAACAACCATAACCATTACCAAACCATAACCATCCCAAACACCATCCTAATACCAAGTTCCCTCTAATCATGGAAGTTGTGCAGGTGCTCATAACCGGGAGCACGGCTATCATGATAGTTTATTAGACTTTGCAGAGTTTGTACCACTTTACCCACGTGTTTGTGATTTCATCACCTGTCGGCGACTAAAGAAACCTCCCTTACACCAATTACACTTCCTTTGGTGTATGGCCAAGAGATAACAAAATAGCCTTTACAAAGGGATTACTAGCCTATTTAGACCCCACTGAGGTTTCACCGGTGGCGATGCCTCCAACTGAGCACATCTTCAACCAAGGGCCCCCTCTTGAGCCATTCGGATCCCTGGGTAGTCCCACCAATCATCAACAAACCCAATCCGACTACCCCTTCCCCGAGCATCCTTAATGTTCCAAATATCACTGGCAAAGCCATAATTAATCAGCTACGCCGCACCCATACTTGGCCTCGTGGTGGCACTGTAGTCCTGGCTTATTCTCGCATGAACTGGTCCTTAGATCTAAAGCAAGCAAACCACCATAACAACCAACCCAATCCACCAACCACGCTTTCTTAGATCACCCATCTTTTTAACTAGTTCATGATAATCAATATATCATTAATGCATAACTAAATAATATAGTGGTTTCATCCCAATTAATTAAGCGATGCAAAAGGTAAAAATCCCTTCCCGACTCTCTACCATAAATTATAGGTGACAAGGGTGGTTAAACAAAGCTAGTCAACTTCATATCATAGGATTCCCATCAAATTGACACAAGCATGCAATTTTGCAAACAAATCATTTATTTTAAAACAGGATTAATATGCTTCAAGGACACTTGCCTTGCACTTGGGATTGGTTCGGGTCAAAGCCTTCAAACTCTTGGTGCTGTAGATCCTCCACGGCACTCTCTAGCGCAAATCCGTCTAATCCACACAATAAACATACAAGACAAGAAACACAATCAAAGAGTGCACAAATATTACTCAATATGACATGACATGCATGATTGATGCAAATGCAAGGTAGAACTTGTTAATAGATTGCTTTTAATGATCACTAACTAGTTCTAATAGATTTTAACAAGTTTATACAGGTTTGAATGTGATTAGATCTAATTTTAGAATTAATTCAACATAATTTAGTCAGCAAAATTGGACTAGTCTACAGAAGGCCGGACTAGTCCGCACTTCCCAGAACTAGCAAACTAGGGTTTTCTAGATCGACGTTAATTTGGAGATTGGGTGTTGAATTCACGTAAGGAAAAGAGAATAGAAGGTATACCAGGTGTTAAGAACTCCAATGAATCAAGAAACTTGGAGACAACACTTGGATCTTGATGATCTAGGGTTGATGATGAACTTGATGGAGGATTGTTGATGAAGAACTCGAAGTTGATGGAGATCTTGATCATATTTCATTTCCTCCTCTTCTTCTTCTTGCTTGAGATCTCCTCCTCCCTCCGTGATGGCGGCTC
Organism: Tuctoria greenei; assembly: GCA_036927565.1. Classification (NCBI taxonomy): domain Eukaryota; kingdom Viridiplantae; phylum Streptophyta; class Magnoliopsida; order Poales; family Poaceae; genus Tuctoria; species Tuctoria greenei. The sequence goes on from JAYESD010000006.1 coordinate 128,003,604, forward strand.
TCCACGAATTAGGGTTTGGGTGGGGTGGAAAAGTGGCAAATAGATGTCAAGCCAAGGGGTGGGGTTGTTTATATAGAGGTGGAGGCTAGGGTTAGATGGATTTCGAGTTTGAGAGGAGTAGAGGCCGGTTTAGAGTCCCACATGGGCTCTAAAAGAATTAGGCATGACATCCCTAGACCCACTTAACGTGAAACCCAAGAAACAAGTCGTGAAATAAAAGATCAACTCGGAGTCGCGAAATATCGGACAAGTCCAAAAAGGATCGGACTAGTCCGAAGTTGTCTAGAGAGAAATCAGACAAGTCTGGCCAAAATCGGACAAGTCCGACTTTAGTCAGAGAGGAAAACGGACAAGTCTGTTGGAACACCGGACTAGTCCGAACAAGTCCAGGGACTTAGCAAATTTTCAAGGATTCTTGGAATATCGGACTAGTCCGCACAAAATTGGACAAGTACGAAAGTTTCCAGAGGCAAAATTGGACTAGTCCACAGCAAAAACGGACAAGTCTGATTTTAGTCAGAGAGAAATCAGACTAGTCCTCACTAAAATTGGACCAGTCCGCACTTTTCAGCATTTTAAGTGCGGTTTTGTTCCAAATCAATTTTAAACTCATTCCTCTTTATGTGGGTTAATGTTAAACATGTATATGAATGTAAGTAGGGCATGATGCATGAAAATGAGGGTGTTACAAACCTACCCCTCTTAAAATGAATCCCGCCCTTGAGATTCAATGCAGAAGAGAATAGATAGGGAAATTCCTTCTTGATATCATCCTCCAATTCCCACGTCGCTTCTTTTTCTGTGTGGTGCTTCCATTGAACTTTACACCATCTAATAACCTTGTTCCTTGTGACTCTCTCCTTGGCTTCCAAAATTTTGATCGGTTGTTCGACATAAGTCAAATCTTCCTCTAGTTCCAACCCTTCCATGAGCACTTGTTCTTTAGGTACTATTAAGCACTTATTGAGCTGGGAAACATGAAACACATCATGGACATCTGAAAGATGAGTTGGCATCTCCAACTTATACGCTACTTCTCCTCTTTTGTCCGAAATCTTGAATGGTCCAATGTAGCGAGGTGCTAGCTTGCCCCTTATGTTAAACCTCTTATGACTTCTCATCGGTGACACCTTGAGGTAAACAAAATCTCCCACTTCAAAGGTTAATTTCCTTCTCCTATTGTCTGCATAGCCTTTTTGTCTTGATTGAGCAGCCCTTAAATTTTCACGAATAACCTGGACTTGTTTTTTAGCTTCTTGCAACACATCGGGTCCAAATACTTGATTCTCCCCTGCCTCATTCCAGAACAAGGGTGTCCTGCACCTCCTTCCGTACAGTGCCTCATATGGTGACATCTTCAAACTTGCTTGGTAAATATTGTTGTATGAGAATTATGCATATGGCAAGCTCTTGTCCCAACCTTTCCCATGCTTTAAAGCACAATCTCTTAACATGTCCTCCAAAATTTGATTGGTCCTCTCGGTTTGTCCATCCGTTTGAGGGTGGTATGCTGAACTAAAATTCAACCTTGTTCCTAATGCTTCATGCAAGTTTTGCCAAAACCTGGAGGAAAATTGAGAACCTCTATCCGAGACTATCTTCTTAGGGACTCCATGTCGACACACAATATGCTCCATGTATATTTCGGCCAATTGTGCAGATGTATACTTGGTCTTGACGGGAACAAAATGAGATGACTTGGTCAATGGATCTACGATTACCCAAATTGAGTCATACCCGGACTGGGTACGCGGTAAACCAACTATGAAGTCCATACCAATTTCTTCCCACTTCCATTCCAGGATCTTCAATCGTTGCAATAGCCCAGCTGGCCTTTGATGTTCCGCCTTGACTCGTTGACACACATCACACAATGCTACGTATTTAGCTATGTCCTTTTTCATGCTATCCCACCAATAGCACGTCTTCAAGTCTTTGTACATCTTTGTACAACCAGGATGAATTGAGTATGTAAGACCTATGTGTGCTGAATACATTGGCTTGTACTGAATACACTTGCTTTGACGATAAAAGTTTTGAATATCACCAAAACACCTTTTTATTAAGGTCCGACTAGCTTTTGTTAGCTCCGGCTCAAGGTCCGGGTTGCTCTGGCAAGGTCCGGAACTTGATCGCATTGCTTCTGTTTTTCATTTGCAATGTTTTGTACTTGCTTTAAATCTCTAGAAAGATTGCTTAGTATTCATTTGCTAAGTCTTTGGTGCATTTTTGGTTGACATGGATGATATCGTGTTACTGTGGTTTTGCAACATGCTTATGTGAGGTTCGCACGTAAGATGTTGTGTTCGGAACTAACTTGAGTCAAGTCGAGGACTTGGGCTCGTATGGATTGCTTGTTTATTCATGTGCAGGTGTTGCTTGAGTTCAAGACATGACTGGTGATGATATCCATTGGACTAGTCTCAGGGAGGAGATGAGGTTCCAACAACGAAATTCAGGAGGAATTGTGGTTGAGCTGATCAGGAGGTTGCACAACATGATTGAATCAAGAACAATGCATGTGAAGGTATCGTGGACGTCATTGTAAGATGTTTGCACGTGTGCAAGGAGTGCATGGATGTGGCTACATGGTTCCGAGGCGTGATGAAGAGATGTGGACATAAAGAGTTGGTCGGAAAGGTCCAACCGACTAGGTTATGGACTCAGGCTGCGGCTGAGTCAGGTTTGACTCAAATATGGAAAGATTTGAGTTGGTTATGATAGGATTTCGTGTTGGTCAAAAATTGAGTTGTTTAGGAATGTGGGATACGTTACTAAGGTGTTTGGAAGTCTTAAGATTGCTTCTATCTGCGTATAGAAGAATCCTAAGCAGTTATGGAAAGTTACGATTCGTGAACAGAGTAGGATTATGTTCCTGATTTGAGTTGAGTTGGCTTTCGAGCTGGTTATATAAGCAAGGGAGCCCAAAGCTTGTGGTGCACGACTTTGGGGCTGTTCCTCTTGTGTTCTATTGAATAAAATTCGTAGTTTGAAGGAACTTTTGTGCCTTGTTCGTCCGACTTGTTCCAGACAAGTTTTACTCGTTGAGTTTCTGGACAGCACTACCTTTCGTCGGTGGTTTTATTATAACTCGAGTTTTACAGATCCAATTGACGTGATTCTTTTTGTTTTGTCTTCAAAACTTGATTATATATCATCTGTCAAAATTTCACGGTCATTGGATTTGTGGTCTATGATCTACACGAGTTTCTTTACAGCATTCCAGAACTGTTTTTTCTCGGATAGGACAGATTGACCTTTGTTTGATCTTTCGATCATAACTTGAGTTTTTCTCGACGGATTTGAGTGATTCCTGTTGTGTTGTCTTCGTGACTTGATTCTCTCTTATATCTATCACTTTTTTCATGGTGAAACACGTTTATATTAGTCTCACACACGATTTCTTTAACAGATCATTTTTCTGCCGAAGGGGTTGGGGTTAAATTTTTTCTGCTGCGTAAGATTTTTTAAATCTACCATTCACCTCCCCCTATGGTAGATTTTCATGTGCTCTTCGATCATACAATTGGTTCAGAGCCACTGTGCTCTAATCTTTGTGATTTGCACATGTTTTTGACTAATCATCATGGAGAAGTACTCCGCCAAACCTTGTGTGTTTGCTGGTATTGATTTTCAGGTTTGGAAGGCACGCATGAAGGCTTTCATCCAGGCACAAGGCTTTGCAATATGGGAGAAGGTATACAATCCTTACGAAGTGCCATCAAATGATCAAGTTACAGCTACAAATCTAAGAGATGTCGACAACAACAACAAGGCTCGAAACTTAATCATACAAGGATTAACACAAAGCAACTTCGACCGTGTTGCACACCTCCGATCTGCATACGATGCGTGGAAAGCACTTTGTGACTACCACGAAGGATCCAACACGATCAAAGAGGTAAGGCAAGACATGTTCAAGAAAGAATACATGCGCTTCGAGATGCAACCTGGTGAGTCTATCGATGACCTTTTTGCTCGCTTTAATAAGATTCTCAGCAACTTGCGTAGTGTCAATGTTAATTTTTCATATGCTGAAAATGCTAGGCAATTGCTAAGTGCATTAGATATGTCAATTTGGGAGATGAAAGTCACATCTATTCGTGAATCTACTATCATGAGTTCACTTACTTTAGATGTGCTATATTCCAAGTTAAAAACTCATGAACTTGACATAATCTCACGTAAGAACCCCAACAAGTCTATTGCTTTTGTTTCTCAATGTGACATACCTAGTTCTGGTCAAACATCATCTTGTGGTACACTTGCTTTGTTGTCCTCTCTAACCCTTGAACAGATTGAGGAGTTTCCAGAGGAGGAGCTAGCACTCATCTCTACCCGGTTCTCAAAAGCATTGCAAAATGTGAGAACTAGAAGGAGAGGAAGCTCCGGACCTCAACGATGCTTTGAATGAGGTAAGACAGGACATTTTCATTCAGATTGCCCTAACCTTTCAGGTCCTACTTCCCAGGATGAAAAGAAAAAAAGAATGAAGCACTCCTCTGCAAAAGATACAAAGAAAAAGAAGGGTTTTACAGGACGTCAATTGGTGAGCAGTTTTATCTCAGCACTCCAGGAACTTGGCTCAAGCGACGTGGACATTGGAAGTGATGAAGATGAAGATGATTTGGCAAACTTGTGCTTCATGGCGGGCAAGTCAAGATCAAGTATGGAGGAGGCAGAACAAAACAGCGACAATGAAGAGGTATGTCCTACTTGCGAAGAAATGTGTGATGCTATTTCTCGTGCCACTGTTATTGTTAAGAAAAAGGACAAAAAGTTTAGGGACAATACTGTTAAAATTGAGTCACTAGAATCTGAAATTAATCGTTTGAAATCCTTGATTCCTAGTGATGATTCTTGTTCCTCATGTGACTTAATATATGAACAATTGTCCTCCCTAAGAAGTGCACATACCTCCACACTTGATAAACTTGAACTTGAAATTGAAAAGAACAAAAAGCTTGCTGCACTTAATATTGGAAACTTAAAAGATGCCTCTTGTTCTACAATTGATTTGCATTGTTCTAGTTGTGATGATCTTGATAAGAAACTGCAAGATGCTATGAATGAAATCTCTATATTAAACAATGCTTTACATTGTCATGAAGTTAAATATTGTTCCAATTGCAAATAAAAAGGAAAAACTTCATGTGAAAATTGCCTTGATCTGTCCAATAAACTTGATAACATGCATAAGACATTTGATCGGTTTTGTGATGGGAATAAGAACCTAAACTTGCTGCTGAATTCATCCAAGTCTTGCAATGATAAAACTGGTTTAGGTTTTGATTCTCATGCTCATGCTAAGGGACATCCACCTAAAATTGTAAAGTCATTAGGAAGTGGTTTGATTCAAACAGTCCCTAAACAAAAAGAAGTGGTTTTCAAATCTACAGGAGTATTGCCTCATTCGGTTTCAAATAAAAATGTTGTTTGCTCATCTAGACATGAACACAAAGTTAAATTTCAGTGTACCTACTGTGGTAGAGATGGTCATGTCATAGATTTTTGTTATAGACTAGCTAAACAACAGAAAAGGGAAAGAATGGTTGCTAGATCTCATAACTTTCATGCAAAATTTGCTGCACATATTGAACCGAATGTACAACCTTCTGTTTTGAGTCAAAAACATCAAAGTTTACCTCCGAACCTTCTGTTTTTGCCTCCGAAGCTACTGATTTTTGTGCTACACAAGTAACACCTTATAGGTCAGTAATTAAGAATAAAAAATCTCAAATTTTGACTCATAAACCTGTTGTTTTGTCTTAGCTTTCGCGTGTTTTTCCTACTGCACGTCGCGTGACTCACTACTGGATTCCTAAATGCATTTTGACTAACCCCAGTATTGAGTCATCGACGTATTGTGCTTCTATGCAGGTTACACATTTGAGGAAGGAGAACATTTGGATTGTGGATTCAGGTTGCTCACGCCACATGACCGGTAACAAAGATTGGTTCTCCTCCCTCTCTTTTGTGTCACGTGTACAAAATGTTACTTTTGCCGATAATTCTTCAACTCCTATAATTGCTAAGGGTTCGGTTAGAGTAAATGATCACTAAACTTTGAAGGATGTGGCACTTGTCAAAAATTTGAAATACAACTTGCTTTCTGTTTCGCAATTGCTAGATGAAAATCTGGAAATTATTTTCAATAAAAACTATTGCAAAGTTGTAATTTCAAATAGTGAGCTTATTTTTAACATGTCTCGGTTTGGAAGAGTTTTTAAAGCTGATTTTTGTCTTCCTCTAAGCATAGGTGTCTAGTTGCTAATGATTCAAAGGACTTATATTTTTGGCATCGTAGACTTGGTCACGTAGGCTTTGATCACCTAACGCGTGTTAGTGCTCTTGATCGCATACGTGGGCTGCCTAAGCTTAAAGGGGACAAAGAAATTGTGTGCTCTTCTTGTAGACATGCTAAGATGGTTGCAGGTTCACATACTCCTCTCACAATGATCATAACAACTGAACCATGTCAACTTTTGCATCTTGACACCGTAGGACCTTCATGTGTTCAATCCTTCGGAGGTAAATGGTATGCACTTGTGATTGTTGATGATTATTCTAGATACTCTTGGGTTTACTTTATGGCATCTAAGAATGAAGTTTTTAGTCACTTTAGAACTTTATTTCTTAGATTATCAATTGATTACCTAGGATCTTTAAAAGCAATTAGAAATGATAATGGAACTGAATTTAAAAATCAATCGTTTGATCACTTTTGTGCTGAAAATAGAATAGATCATCAATTTTCTTCACCATATATACCTCAACAAAACGGTGTTGTAGAAAGAAAGAATAGAACCTTAGTTGAGATGGCTAGGACTATGCTTGATGAATATCAAACTCCTAGGAAATTTTGGGCTGATGCGTTAGAAACCGCTTGTTATGTCTCAAATCGTGTTTTCTTGCGTGCTAAGCTAGGTAAAACACCATATGAGCTCCGGTTTGGACATAGGCCTAGTGTTACACACTTTCGGGTCTTTGGTTGCAAATGCTTTGTTAAGAAACATGGTAATCTTGATAAATTTGAACCTAGATCCATTGATGGCATGTTTCTTGGTTATCCATCTCATACTAGAGGCTACCGTGTGCTTTTACTTGACACTAACAAAATTGTGGAGACTTGTGAAGTGTCTTTTGATGAAGCTAGCCCAGGTACTAGCTCAAACATTTCAGGTCCAGATCCATATCCGCAGGGGGAGAGCATTTTCGTTGAAGATGAGGAAGAATTGGAGCTGCTGCCCGAAAATTCAGCAGCTAAAGACTTTGGTTCAGCTCCGAATGTTAATTCTCAACCAGCACCAACAACCATCAATGCTGATTCAAATCATCCTCAAGTCACAATCTCATCGATTTGTGATGAACATGAAGAAGAAGAAGCTTGTGAGACATATGTTCCCCTACGGTTTTACAAAGATCATCCCCCACAACAGATGATTGGAATCTTGCACGAACGAGTCACACGGTCCAGGTTTTGCGATCCAAACTCTTATGCCCATTCTGCTTTTGTTGCTTCTTTTGAACCCAAAGATATATCACACGCACTCACTAATGAATCTTGGATTATTGCCATGCAAGTAGAGTTAGAAAATTTTGAAAGAAATAATGTTTGGAAACTTGTACCTCCACCTCAAGGTCACACTTTATTTGGAACTAAATGGGTATTTAAAAATAAACAAAGTGAGGATGGGGTTGTGATTAGGAATAAGGCTAGGTTGGTTGCTCAAGGTTTCACTCAAGTTGAAGGTCTAGATTTTGATGAAACTTTTGCTCCCGTTGCTAGATTAGAAGCCATAAGAATTTTGTTAGCCTTTGCTGCATCTAAAGGTTTCAAGCTATATCAAATGGATGTTAAAAGTGCTTTTCTAAATGGCTACATAGATGAGGAGGTTTATGTCAAGCAAACACCAGGTTTTGAAAATCCAGATTTTCCTAATCATGTTTACAAACTATCCAAAGCCTTGTACAGTCTCAAACAAGCCCCTAGAACATGGTATTATAGGTTAAAAACATTCTTACTTGAAAAGGTTTTACCATGGGCAAGGTTGATAAAACTCTTTTTGTGCTTAAGCATGGCAATGACTCATTATTCGTTCAAGTGTATGTGGATGATATTATCTTTGGTTGTGCTTCTCATGATCTTGTGTCCAAGTTTTCAGCTATGATGAGTTCAGAATTTGAGATGAGTATGATGGGTGAACTCACGTACTTTTTGGGGCTGCAAATCAAGCAAACCAAGGAGGGTACATTTGTACATCAAACGAAGTATACAAAAGACCTCCTAAGGCGCTTCAACATGGACAAAAGCAAGCATCTTCGGACACCAATGGGGACAGCAACAACACTTGAACTTGATGAAGATGGTGAACCCATGGATCAAAAAGAATATAGAAGCATGATCGGATCACTTTTGTACCTCACGGCATCAAGACCAGACATACAATTCAGCGTATGTCTTTGTGCACGGTTTGAAGCCTCCCCATGTGCTTCACATCATCAAGCCGTCAAAAGGATTCTCAGGATTGATAGGAAAAGTACTTCCGGTGCTTGTCATTTTCTTGGTAATTCTCTTGTTTCTTGGTCCTCTAGAAAACAAAATTCAGTTGTACGATCCACAGCCGAATCTGAATATGTAGCTGCTGCTAGTGCTTGCTCACAAATTCTTTGGATTGTTCAAACACTTAAGGACTATGGGGTTAATCTAGATAGTGTTCCACTGTTCTGTGATAACACTAGTGTCATTTGCATTGCTAAAAACCCCGTGCAACATTCTAGAACTAAGTACATTGACATTAGGTATCACTTTCTCTGAGATAATGTTGAAAAGGAAACATTGTGCTTCACCATGTAGATACCGAACAACAATTGGCTGAAATTTTTACAGAACCTTTGGATTTCACTCGTTTTTGTTACATTCGTAGTGAAATAGGGGTTATGCATCCTCATGGCTTAAATTGAGGGGGAGTTTTGAAACTTGGGAAGTCTATGTGTGAATCTGAAATTAAAATAATATGGGCATAGTATTCCATACATATATGACTTTGTGATTCCTTTTACATGCTGAAAGTTCTTACTACATTACTTGTGTTATACATTTTGTAGTTTTTGCCATGTCTAGTAATTGGAATAATTACTTACATTAAAACTGGTCATGGTCGAACTTTCTTACTGTTTTGAACTTGTTACATGTTCACAAGTGCTTTTAATCATTAAGAATTAATCAAGTAATCAACTCACATGTTGAGTTTTTATGAACAAATATAAATTGAGAAAAGATCAAGAGAATATGCACGCATCGCACTTCTTTTTTTGAGATGGCTTATCATTGCACTTAGATATGAACTTGGAAGAAGTTGTGTATGACTAAAACCATGTCCTTAAGCTTCTGATTGTTAAATGACATAGGCTTGGCTTGGTTGGATAGAATAAGGCAGATGCACATATAATCTCTTTCAAATATCATATGATCTAAATTTATGCTTTGAAAAATAATAAAATGCAGCAACGAGTGTCATGATTTCAGGTTTTGAAATAGTTCAGTTTGTGAGATCATGACTTACTTAAATTGAAAATTACATTTGATCTCTAGCATGGCTTACACTACTTTATGTATTTCATTGATGTGATAATGTAAGGTACTTGATAGTATGACTTGGATGAGCTTTGTTTATATGTATATGTTATAATATGCTCATAACAACTAAAGGGGGAGAGATAATTTGTTTATATGCTCATGACTTTCTGAATACATTGTCAAAGGGGGAGAGATAAGCATGAAGAGAAAGAGAATATGTGCATAAGGAGAGATAATAAAGGGGGAGAGATAATATGGGATAATTTTTGGATTTTCTTCTCATTTTACTTTTGATTTACAAAGGGGGAGAAATTGCCTTCAAAACTTTTATGTGAATAAGCCAATGTTCGGATTTTAAATGGTGTTGCCAATGCATTCATCAAGGGGGAGATTGTAAGACCTATGTGTGTTGAATACATTGGCTTGTAGTGAATACACTTGCTTTGACGATAAAAGTTTTGAATATCACCAAAACACCTTTTTATTAAGGTCCGACTAGCTTTTGTTAGCTCCGGCTCAAGGTCTGGGTTGCTCTGGCAAGGTCCGGAACTTGACCGCATTGCTTCTGTTTTTCATTTGCAATGTTTCGTACTTGCTTTACATATCTGGAAAGAATGCTTAGTATTCATTTGCTAAGTCTTTGGTGCGTTTTTGGTTGACATGGATGATATCGTGTTACTGTGGTTTTGCAACATGCTTATGTGAGGTTCTCACGTAAGATGTTGTGTTTGGAACTAACTTGAGTCAAGTCGAGGACTTGGGCTCGTATGGATTGGTTGTTTATTCATGTGCAGGTGTTGCTTGAGTTCAAGATATGGCTAGTGATGAGATCCATTGGACTAGTCTCAAGGAGGAGATGAGGTTCCAACAACCAAATTCAGGAGGAATTGTGGTTGAGCTGATCAGGAGGTTGCGCAGCATCATTGAATCAAGAACAATGCATGTGAAGGTATCATGGACATCATTGGAAGATGTTTGCACGTGTGCAAGGAGTGCATGGAAGTGGCTACATGGTTCTGAGGCGTGATGAAGAGATGTGGACGTAAAGAGTTGGTCGGAAAGGTCCAACCGACTAGGTTATGGACTCAAGCTGCGGCTGAGTCGGGTTTGACTCAAATATGGAAAGATTTGAGTTGGTTATGATTGTATTTCGTGTGGGTCACGAATTTGAGTTGTTTAGGAATGTGGGATACATTCCTAAGGTGTTTGGAAGTCTTAAGATTGCTTCTATCTGTGTATAGAAGAATCCTAAGCAGTTATGGAAAGTTACGATTCGTGAACAGAGTAGGATTAGGTTCCTGATTTGAGTTGAGTTGGCTTTCGAGCTGGTTATATAAGCAAGGGAGCCCAGACCTCGTGGTGCACGACTTTGGGGCTGTTCCTCTTGTGTTCTATTGAATAAAATTCGTAGTTTGAAGGAACTTTTGTGCCTTGTTCGTTCGATTTGTTCCAGACAAGTTTTACTCATCGAGTTTCTGGACAGCACTACCTTTCGTCGGTGGTTTTATCATAACTCAAGTTTTACAGATCCAATTGACGTGATTATTTTAGGTTTTTCTTCAAAACTTGATTATGTATCATCTGTCAAGATTTCACGGTCATTGGATTTGTGGTCTATGATCTACACGAGTTTCTTTGCAGCATTCCAGAACTGTTTTTTTCTCGGGTAGGACAGATTGACCTTTGTTTGATCTTTCGATCATAACTTGAGTTTTTCTCGACGGATTTGAGTGATTCCTGTTGTGTTATCTTCATGACTTGATTCTCTCTGATATATATCACTTTTGTCATGGTGAAACACGTTTAGATTAGTCTCACACACGATTTCTTTAACAGATCATTTTTCTGCCGAAGGGGTTGGGGTTAAATTGTTTCCGCTGCGTAAGATTTTTTAAATCTACCATTCACCCCCCCTGGTAGTTTTTCACGTGCTCTTCGATCCTACAAAGTATGGTGAGTCATGTGCCTCTTTTAATATCGTCTCCCGAATATGCTTTACATTAGGCACGACAATCCTTTTTTCCAGCCATAAGGTACCATGTTCATCCTCATCAAATCTGAATTCTCTTCCCTCTTGAGTCCTTTCCTTGATTTCCTGAATTTCCTCATCCTTTGTTTGTGCCTCTCGAATTTCTTGCCCCAAGGTTGGGTTTAACTCCATTATTCCCATCTCATTCACAAATCCGAGGTTCAACCGTAAGAACTCCTTACATAACTCGGATGGTAACTCTCGAACTGTAAGTTGATGACTTACTTCTTTTCTACTCAAAGCGTCGGCCACTACATTGGCTTTTCCCGGATGATAGTTGATCCCCAAATCATAATCTTTGATGAGCTCCAACCATCTCCGTTGCCTCAAATTCAAATCTGTTTGTGTGAAAATATACTTCAAACTCTTATGATCCGTATAAATTTCACACCTATGTCCAAAAATGTAGTGTATCCAAATCTTCAATGCATGTACCACGGCTGCTAGTTCAAGATCATGTGTAGGATAATTCTGCTCATGTTTCTTCAATTGTCTCGATGCATAGGCGACCACTTGACCTTCTTGCATCAATACACATCCAAGTCCTTGTCTCAATGCGTCGCAATAAATATCAAAACTCTTGCTTACATCCGGCAATACCAAAACTGGGGCTGTTGTCAACCTCTTCTTCAACTCCTCAAAACTGTTTTGACAAGCTTGAGTCCATTGGAATGCCTTTCGCTTCATTAGCAATTCCGTCATTGGCTTGGCTATCTTGGAAAAGTCCTTGATGAATCTACGGTAATATCCAGCTATCTCAAGAAAACTCCTTATTTCCTTTACATTCTGCGGAGGTTCCCATTTCAACACGTCTCTCACTTTTCCGGGGTCAACCGATACTCCTCCTCCTGAGATGATATGACCCAAAAACGACACCTCTTTCAAGCAAAACTGACACTTGTTGAACTTGGCATACAATTGGTGCTCCCTCAATTTCTGCAATGTAAGCCTCAAGTGTTCCTCATGTTTCTTCTCATCCTTCGAGTAGATCATAATGTCATCAATAAACACCACAACAAACTTATCCAAGTACTCCATGGAGACCTTATTCATGAGGTACATAAAGTAGGTAGGTGCATTTTTCAATCCAAAAGACATCACGGTGTACTCATAAGATCCATACTGTGCCCTAAAAGTTGTCTTGTGTATGTCCAATGGTCTAATCTTCATTTGAAAATATCCTGACCTCAAATCAATCTTAGAGAAGACACAAGCACCCTTCATCTGATCAAACAAGTCTTCTATGCGTGGCAAGGTGTACTTGTTCTTGATTGTTACCTCGTTGAGAGCTCGGTAATCCATACACATCCTTTGGGTTCCACCCTTCTTGTCCACAAACAGCATGGGCGCTCCCCAAAGTGAAGAGCTTGGGTGAATAAAACCTTTCTCCAGTTGCTCTTGAATTTGTTTCTTGAGCTCCGCTAATTCCATAGGAGGCATCCTATACGGTCTCTTAGCTATAGGTGCAGTTCCAGGTGTTAAATCAATAACAAACTCAATGTCTCGATCAGGTGGCATACCTGGCAACTCATCTGGAAAAACATCCAAAAATTCACACACCACCGAAATCTCCTCAATTGCGGCACCGTCCATATGATTCAGCTCCAATTGCTTCGGTGCGGTTTGAGATTCTTCAAACTCTACGATGATCCCTTCCTCATTAGTCAACTTCACCGTCTTCGTGGCACACTCAATAACTCCATTGTGCTTCCTCAACCAGTCCATACCAAGTATAATGTCCAATCTTTGAGAATCCAAAACAATGAGGTTGGCGGAGAAGTATACCCCCCTATTCTAAGGCTTACTTTTGGACATACGATATTTGTCCTCATCTCTCCTCCAGGAGACTTAACCAATAGAGTAAAATTCATATGAGAGATAGGCAAACTATACATGGCAACATACTTCGATGCAATGAATGAATGCGATGCTCCAGAGTCAAACAACATAGTCACGGAGTTGGAGTTGGTGAGAAATATACCAATGACCACGTTATCCGCTTGTTGAGCATCCTCCATAGAGACATGGTTCATGTTGCCACGAGCAGAATTCTGCTGTCTGCGGTTCCCTTGCAGTTGTCCTCCATTGGGTCTTGGGTTTTGCCTCAGTGCATTACCTCCTTGACCAAGGCCTGACTTAGGACATTGATGCGCAAAGTGTCTAGCTTCTCCACAAGTATAGCACTTCTTAACTCCACCAAAATTATTGAGACGAGCTTGGTTTTGAACATTTGCACCAGGAAAATTAGCACGAGGTGCATAAGACATTGTAGGCCTAGGTGCTTGCATAATAGGCGTTGCTGCACAAACTGAGTTGGGCGCGGTGCATAACCAGGGCGCTGTATAGGAGTATAGGAGCTGTAATATGGCGCATTGGGCGGTGTGAAGCAAGGGCGCACATTACTTCCTTGTTGTCGTTCTTGATATGGCGCCTTCCTCTTGTTGTCCAGCTCCATCTCACGGACCTTGTTCTCCACCACAATTGCTTTGTCCACAAGCTTCTGGAAATTTGCATAGTCACAATTGAGCAATTGAACTTGAATCTCATTGTTCAAGCCTCTCATGAACAAATATCCCGGCTCTCATTGTTTCCGGCTATCCCGGCTCACATCCTCAGGTGCATATCTAGAGAGTTGAGTGAACTTATTAAAATATTCACTCACGCTTGATCTTCCTTGCCTTAAGTTCTCAAATTCTTGCCTCTTCAAAATCATAACTCCTTCCGGCACATAATGAGAACGGAAGTTCTCCTTGAATTCCGCCCAAGTGATCCTCTCTTGATTCTCATGAGCATTGCAATAAGCATCCCACCAATCCGAAGCTGCTCCAACGAGTTGATGAGAAGCAAATAGAACCTTCTCCAGGTCACAGCATTGGACAATAGCAAGCTTCTTCTCCATGGACTTGAGCCAATCATCCGCATCCATAGGGTCGGCAGCTTGAGCAAAGGTCGATGGCCTAGTCCTCATAAACTCTCCCAACCGGTTATGAGGAGGCGGGGGTGGCGGTGGAGGCATGTGGGACTGATTATTGATGTTACCAGCCTGCAGCTGTCCCATAGTCTATATCATGGTCTGCATGAGCTGGTTCTGCATAGCCAGTAGCTGCTCAATATTGATAGCTCCATGAGCAGGTCCTTGTCCGTTGTTGTTCTGAGGTACTTCATGGTTCTCCTCCTCATCATTGCCATCACTCTGGTTGTGAGTCCTCACCATCTGAAGAAAAGCAATAGGTAAGAATTAGAAAACGTCCCCAACTATATGCATCAAGGGATATGAAACTAGACAACTAACTAGCCTACGTGGACATGGCAATGCTAAAGCATCCCAAAATCCTCTATTAAGCACACAAGCAAGCAATATATAACAAACAACACACCTACCGAAAACACATCGATTCCTGGGTGCTCCTATGTGCTCTAAAGTGTCCCTTCTATCTAGGTTGCATCCTACAGTTAACTTGTGGCTCTGATACCAATCTGTGACACCCGGTTCTGAAAAATGAACCAAGTGAACACATATGTGTGCTCAGGATGTTCATCACACATACACGAGTGCATTCACAAAAGAGTATACAAGAAATTACCACATAACAAGATTAATTAACCAAATTTTATTATACAAACCATATTATCCTCGAATACAAGCTCTAATGAATATTAATGACAAGTTCAAATTAATGCAGCGGAAATAAACTAAACATGCAACTAAATAGCTAGGCAGCATAAGCAATAGGGTAGCTCAGCTCCAAAACACCACAGACAAGCTGACGGTAGACACGGCCTAGAACTACGCATTATCGCCATTAAACTCCCAATCCTGACCTGCAACTGTTGGGGGGATTGCAAGAGTGAGTACATATCGTACTCAGCAAGTGTGGAAAGTATGACATGTGGCTGATTCAAATGACGACAATAATAATGGCTGAGTGCTAAAAAGTACATTAAAACCTTTGAAAAGCAATATATTATATGTATGTGAAGTAAACTCATCATAATCATAAGTAATATCATAATACCATTCTGAATTCACTACCATCATCAATAATTCCATATTTCACCATTTGCCAATAACCATATTCAATACTAGGAATTAATCCATAAACAGCCATAACCATTGCAAACCATAACCATCCCAAACACCATCCTAATACCAAGTTCCCTCTAATCATGGAAGTTCTGCAGGAGCTCATAACCGGGAGCATGGCTATCATGATAGTTTATTAGACTCTGCAGAGTTTGTACCACTTTACCCACGTGTTTGTGATTTCATCACCCATCGGCGACTAAAGAAACCTCCCTTACGCCAATTACACTTCCTTTGGTGTATGGCCAAGAGATCACAAAATAGTCTTTACAAAGGGATTACTAGCCTATTTAGACCCCACTGAGGTTTCACCGGTGGTGATGCCTCCAACTGAGCACATCTTCAACCAAGGGCCCCCTCTTGAGCCATTCGAATCCCAGGGTAGTCCCACCAATCATCAACAAACCCAATCCGACTACCCCTTCCCTGAGCATCCTTAATGGTCCAAATAGCACTGGAAAAGCCCTAATTAATCAGCTACGCCGCACCCATACTTGGCCTCGTGGTGGCACTGTAGTCCTGGCTTATTCTCGCATGAACCGGTCCTTAGATCTAAAGCAAGCAAACCACCATAACATCCAACCCAATCCACCAGCCACGCTTGCTTAGATCACCCATCTTTTTAACCAGTTCATGATAATCAATATATCATTAATGCATAATTAAATAATATAGTCGTTTCCCATCCCAATTAATTAAGCGATGCAAAAGGTAAAAAGCCCTTCCCGACTCTCTACCATAAATTACAGGTGACAAGGGTGGTTAAACAAAGCTAGTCAACTTCCTATCATATGATTCCCATCAAATTGACACAAGCATGCAATTTTGTAAACAAAACATTTATTTTAAAATAGGATCAATATGCTTCAAGGACACTTGCCTTGCACTTGGGATTGTTTCGGGTCAAAGCCTTCAAACTCTTGGTGTTGTAGATCCTCCGCGGCACTCTCTAGCGCAAATCTGTCTAATCCACACAATAAACATACAAGACAAGAAACACAATCAAACAGTGCACAAATATTACTCAATATGACATGACATGCATGATTGATGCAAATGCAAGGTATAACATGTTAATAGATTGCTTTTAATGATCACTAACTAGTTCTAATAGATTTTAACAAGTTTATACAGGTTTAAATGTGATTAGATCTAATTTTAGAATTAATTCAACAGAATTTAGTTAGCAAAATCGGACTAGTCTACAGAAGGTCGGACTAGTCCGCACTTCCTAGAACTAGCGAACTAGGGTTTTTTAGATCGACGTAAATTTGGAGATTAGGGGTTGAATTCACGTAAGGAAAAGAGAATAGAAGGTATACCAGGTGTTTAGAACTCCAATGAATCAAGAAACTTGGAGACAACACTTGGATCTTGATGATCTAGGGTTGATGATGAACTTGATGGTGGATTGTTGATGAAGAACTCAAATTTGATGGAGATCTTGATCCTCTTTCGTTTCCTCCTCTTCTTATTCTTGCTTGGGATCTCCTCCTCCCTCCGTGATGGCGGCTCTCCACGAATTAGGGTTTGGGTGGGGTGGAAAAGTGGCAAATAGATGTCAAGCCAAGGGGTGGGGTTGTTTATATAGAGGTGGAGGCTAGGGTTAGATGGATTTCGAGTTTGAGAAGAGTAGAGGCCGGTTTAGAGTCCCACATGGGCTATAAAAGAGTTAGGCACGACGTCCCTAGGCTCACTTAACGTGAAACCCAAGAAACAAGTCGTAAAACAAAAGATCAACTCGGAGTCGCAAAATATTGGACAAGTCCGAAAAGGACCGAACTAGTCCGAAGTTGTCCAGAGAGAAATCAGACAAGTATGGCCAAAAATCGGACAAGTCCAACTTTAGTCAGAGAGGAAAACCGACAAGTCCACTGTAACACCGGACCAGTCCGGACAAGTCCAGGGACTTAGCAATTTTTCAAGGATTCTTGGAATATGGGACTAGTCCGCACAAAATCGGACAAGTCCGAAAGTTTCCAGAGGCAAAATCGGACTAGTCCGCAGCAAAAACGGACAAGTCTGATTTTAGTCAGAGAGAAATCGGACTAGTCCTCACTAAAATTGTACTAGTCCGCACTTTTCAGCATTTTAAGTGCGGTTTTATTCCAAATCAATTTTAAACTCATTCCTCTTTTTGTGGGTTAATGTTAAACATGTATATGAATGTAAGTAGGGCATGATGCATGGAAATGAGGGTGTTACATGAGCAGTACAATAGCTCCGGCCGCTTGCTTCCTCGAGGATCTAGCGAAGAAGAGTGTCCAAAGAGGTCCGGTAAGCACCGGAGCCCTAGGCTCTCGCTGATTTCCCGGCCCCCTGGGTTGCTTGGTGAAGGAGTCCACTCAGCGACGAAATCTGCTAGCGCTTGGCTCTTGATTGCATGTTGTGGTACGAAGTTGAGCTTGAACTCTGCCAGTTCAGCCGCCCATTTGGCGATATTTCTAGTCGCGTTCGGGCTGCGCATCACCGCTCCTGGTGGGAACGAAGTCACCACTGATACTCTGTGTGCCTGAAAATAATGGCGGAGCTTCCTCGACACAATCAGTACCGCGTAGAGCAGCTTGTGCACTTCAAGGTACCTTGTTTTTGCTTCATGCAGAACTTTGCTGATGAGGTAGATCGGGCATTGGATGGTCCGGGACCTTCTTGGGGAATCCGACGCATCTTCTTCCCTCTACTCTAGGCCCAGAGACTCCATGTCTCCAAGGCCTGGTGCATCCTTTGGGGGCTGGGACCCAAAGGCTCCTTGACCTCCAGGGCCCCCTAGGGTCCCCCTGTCATCGTCTGGGGGCTTAGACCCAGAGGATCCTTGCTCTCCGGGGCCCCCTAGGGGGACTCGGACATCCTATGGGGGCTAGGACCTAGAGGCTCTGCGCTCTCCGGGGCCCCTTAGGGGGACCCGGACATCCTCTAGGGGTTGGGACCCAGAGGTAACCTTGTTATCGAGACCCCCTACCATCTCCAAGCCCTGGGGCTCAGAATCTGCGGCAGGGGCCCCTTCCATCCATCGAGGCTACTGGGGATTGGCCCGTTCTGCAACCAAAACCATACTTACCACTTCTGTTGTGGCGGCGATGTAGAGGTACAGGGGCTCCCTAGGCTCTGGTGCCACCATTATGGGCAGCGACGTCAGCTGCTGCTTCAGCTCGCGGAACGCCTTCTCCGCTTCATCGGTCCAGACGAATGGTCCGGACTGGCGCAGGAGCTTGAAGAACGGGAGGGCCCGCTCAGCCAGCCTAGAGTAAACCAGCTGAGTGCTACCAAGCACCTTGCAAGTTTTTGCACATCCTTGATGCGGGCTGGAGGCCGCATCAGCTCCACCGCCTTGATCTTCTCTGTGTTGGCCTCAATCCCATGGTGTGAGACCAAGAAACCGAGGGTACAGGGCTACAACCATGAACTGGTACAGGGCTGGCCTGCCGATAATGGCGTGGTAGGGGAGGCTAACCTCCACGACGTCGAATAGAATATTATCTATCCTGAACTTCTCGGGTGTCCCGAGGGTCACCCGGAGGTGGATGCAGCCGTACGGGATAATACTCCCCGGCCCTATCCCTGAGAATGGCCTCGATGGGGCCAGCCTGGACACAGGGTTCTTTAGCTTGTCAAAGACCGCACGGTTGATGAGGTTGAGGCCGGCTCCACCATCAACCAGGATGTGATGGAACTTTATGTTGGCGATGGTGGGGGCGACGAGGAGGGGCAACTTCCCGGCTCCCGCCATGTTCTCGGGGCAATCGGAGGCGTTGAAGATGATCGGTGTCTCCATCCATCTGTGATGCGGTGCCGGGGCATGTGTAGAGGTTGTCGAAGCCATTGCCTGACGCAGGGTCTTGACCGCATTCTTGGATGTGGGTTCCAAAGATCCTCCACATATGCCATGGAGTGCTTTGCGATGCTCGTGGTCGCTGTTGAGGTCGAAGTTCATAGCCTGGTGGACAGTTTCCATGGTGCGTTCCATCCTTTAGAACTCCATCTCCACGTCTTTGGCGACACACTGGTCGACCTCTTGCGGCTTGATCTTGCTGCTACTCGAAGGCTTGATGAACACCATGGTGGTGAAAGCGCTACCACTTTTTTGAGGGAAAAAACCCCTACCTGGTGCGCCAAATGTCAAAGTGTTAATGCGACACTTCCCCCGGATCTACTAAGGAGTAGCACACGGAGGTTCTTTGTTCGGCGGGGCTTAGGCCTCAATCAAGTGTTCTAGCGGATGAGAGTATGAGACGATGGTTTTTACGTGGTTCGGGCCGCAAGAAGAGTAACACCCTACTCCACAGTGGATGGTATTGCTTAGTGTGTGTGTATTGGGGATATTATTGGATGTGTCTAGTAACAATGGCGGTCCGGGCCTTTTATAGCCAAGGTCATACGCCTTATAAGTGGGGTCCCGGGGCCCGACAGGTGGTCCCGGGGCAATCTTATCCTAAATATCTATGGCTTCTCGCATAAGCTTGCTCTGACCATGGCAGTGAAGATTCGCCGTCTTGCCGCCTCTCTTGTCAGTAGCCCACGCGCCGTTGCTGACGATGGCAGAAGGTGTCCCGTCAGCCTCTCTTGTTGCCGCAAGCTACCCACTTGGCCGAGTGGGACAGGCCTACAGTGCCTTCACTGTGATGCGATTGGTCATAGCAGTCTCTGACCGTTGGCGTGCTCCGCGTTGTGCGCCGAAGGTGGGTGCACGTCTTCAATGCTTGACTTGGGCAGGGCGCACTACCCCTTAACTCCCGCATCTCACCCCCGGGGCAAGTTGCAAGACACGTGGCAGCGTCAGGGCTGATCCCTGCTGGGGAGGCCAGCTCCGGCTCTTCGCAACGCGTGGCAGCTCTGGGGCTCTCCAGGGGACGTGGAAGCTCCGTGCCCTTCCCCTTGGGGGGTGCCTGGCCCGACGCTTTGAAGCACATGGCAGCATCGGAGCTCTCCCCCGAGGTTGTACGAGGTCCCGTCCCAACACATGGTGTTTCGGGAGCCCGCCTCCCCGGAGGGGCCAAGTCCCGTCTTCGAAGATCACGTGGTAGCGTCGGGGCTTGATCTTGAGGAAGGTCGAGGTCTTGGCACCTTTGGGGCACGTGGCGCCACCTAACGTGCCTCAGTGTCTTCATCCTGTGTGCGAGGTACCCCGTCTGCAGGGTACCGACAGCGAGTTTTAAAGAGATTAGAAGGAAATCTCAAAAAGAAAAGAGAATGAGGATCTAAAAGAAAAGGAGATCAAGACATGGAAATAATACTTATCTTGTATTGAGTGAGTTGGAGAAACACACTCCAAGAGCTCAAGTGAAAGAGATTACAGTCACTGCACAGAAATCACTATGTGTGGACTAGTCCGATATACACCGGACTAGTACGATATCTTTCTGACTAAAAACGGACAAGTCTCCACAATGCGGACTTATCCACAACACTCCATATTTACACAGCACCGGACTAGTCCGATATCATCCGGACTAGTCTGATAATCCTCTGACTACAATCGGACAAGTCTTCCAAGTCCGAACTTGTCCTTAGCCCTATATTTTTTCACTACACCAAACAAGTCCAATATCCACCGGACTAGTCTGAAAACTCTCTAACTAAAATCAGACAAGTCCCTCCAAGTGCGGACTTGTCCTTAGACCTACACGGTGTTCACCACACCGGACTAGTCTGATATCTACCGAACTAGTCCGAAATGTTTCTGTGCCTAGATCGAGCTAGTCCGCACCTTAATGGACTAGTCTGGTATCCATCAACACTTAGGGTTTCTCTCACACACGCAAACCAGACTAGTCTAGTGTCCACCACAGACTAGTCCGGACATCGCAAACCCTAACAGTAACTTTTGGAAACCCTAGTATAAATAGAGGTGTACGACCACTCAACAAACTCTCTCGACTCCTGCACTGTCACACCTTCCAAGAGCCCAAAATTCACATCTCTCCACACATCCTAAGCCTAAAAAGATCAAATCATTGAGGATTAGCAATTGAACAAAGGAGAGACTTGTTCTACACATATTGAGCTCTTGGGTTTGATCTCTAGCACACTCTAATTGTTTTGTTGTATATCTTTTGAGTGTGTTTGGTGGTGTTCATCGTTGTAATTATTGGGGAGCCCTCAACTTGTGAGAAGGCCGCTTGAATAATTTATTTGCCCCTTCGTGGTTAGTGGAAGAGAATCGGCCTCTGTGGCGATTCAACGAGGGAAGGGTTAGTGAAGACCCGATCCTCCGTGGACTCCTCAATAGGGATATAAATTCCTTTGTGGATTTGAACCTCGGGATAAAACTTTTTCTTGCGTATTCTTGTTTACTTTTCATCATAATCCAGGTTTTGCTTAGTATTGTAAAATTCATATTGAAACATTGTATAATACTTGATCATTGCAACATATTGGTTCATTGGCTCAATACACTTTACTTGTAATCTGATTTCCGCTGCATAGTGTGCTGGAAGTAGAATTGTCAATTTGCATGATATTTTAGTCCGCGCACACCGGACTAGTCCGCACCAGACTGGACTAGTCCGGTCTCCCCGTATTTTATCCATCTGTTAAGTGTTTCAGGGTCCGACAAAAATTCAGAAAGCCTATTCACCCCCCTCTAGGGTACATTCAATTGGTATCAGAGCCAAACTCTTCAAAAGAGACCCACCGCTCGAAGAGACGATGTCGGACATCAAGGATTTACACACGAACTTCAGCAACGAGAAGGGTGATGATGAAAAGACCCAAAAGCTGGAGAAGCTCCTCGATGCCATTCAAGACTGTGAGGACAATGATGAGGAGATGCTTCAACTCAAGGATCTTCTCCAGAATAAGGCACTATCTCCAAAAGGAAAGAAGAAGACTCAAGATGAGAAGATGAAGGGGAGTAGTCACACCGACTACTCTCGATATCCTTTTGACTACGAACGTTTAAATTCTAATAATAGTCATTACCTATCAATTCCTTTAGGCAAAACACCTTACTTTGATGGCAATGACTATTCAATGTGGAGACAAAATATGAAACTGCACCTTATATCTTTTAACCCAAGTTTGTGGCATATAGTTTGTACAGGGATAGATATTCCGGACAATAATGAAGAATTGACACCAAGTCAAGAACAAGCGTTTCATCAGAATGTTCAAGTTGCAGCTGTGATCACTTCATCATTGAGTCGAGACGAGTTCAACAAGGTGGATGGACTTGAAATTTCCAAAGATATATGGGACACTCCACAAACAGCACATGAAGGTGATCGTCATGTACGCGAAGCAAAGATAGAGAACGAAGATGAATTGGGAAGATTCGCTATAAAAGATGGTGAATTGCCTCAAGACATGTACAATAGACTCAAGAATCTTATCAACAAAGTCCGAGCTTATGGCAGCAAGAAGTGGAATGGTCATGAGGTTGTGAAGTTGATTCTTAGAGCATTCACACCTCGCAACGTGACTCTTTGCTCTATGATTAGAGAAAGCCTCGGGTATCAGAAAATGACCCCGAACGAACTTCTTGGCAAGATTATCAACTTTGAAATGATGGAGAAACTAGCCAAGCACGTCAAAGAACTTTCCGACCTTACCTCGGCAAACAAGAAAGGAGTTGATTTGAAGTCAACCTGTAAACCCACATCAAGAGAATCTCGGGAAGCTATTGAATAAGGTGATAGTGATGATGATAGCAGTGACATCAATGATCAGGACATGATCTTGTTCATGAAAAAGTTCAAGAAAATGATGAGAAGAAGAAAGTGTAATAGCTCAAATGAAGGAATACAAAGGGACAAACAAAGACCCAAGATGAGATGGGCGTGATACAATTGCAGAGAATATGACCATTTCGTAGTAGATTGCCCACATGAAAAAAATAAGAGGAAGACTAAAGACAACAAGCCTCAACCAAAGAAAATGTTCAAGAAGAAGAAGCAATATGGCCAAGCGCATCTAGGAAAGGAGTGGGACTCCAATGATGAATCCTCATCCGAAGAAGAAGAGGAGATGGCCACCATAGCCATCAAAAAGCCTACCAAGAAATCCACCGTCTTCCCAACCATGGGCGCATGGAAGGACACTGACCACACATTTCTAATGGCCAAGGAAGGAAAAAAGAAAGGTCACAACTAAACATCCCTCCTCGCTTTATTCTGATAGTGATATTGATAATTATAGTGATGAAGAAAACATGCTTAGTGGTTTAGATAGAAAAACAACTGCAAAAATGAAATTTTTAGTGGATAAGATTGTTGATAAGGAGGAGCTAGTCAATTGCAAGAAGATATGATCATTCTCCAAAAGGAGAAATATCTTAAGATTAAAAAGCTCCTTGAACTTGAAAAGGAGCGAACTGAATCACTAGAACTTGAGTTAGCTTGAAGGAAGGAAGCTTGTTTGAAGTTAAATGACTCAAATGTGTCCATCAAGAAAGAACTTTCTAACTTAACCAAAGTTAACAAGATCCTTGAAACATAGGTTGAGTCACTCAAGCAAAGTGGATCTTCATCCTTTTCAAGCGCACCTTCTCAACACATCAAGTCTGAAACTGTTTTTACTTGCACTTGTTCTAAAAATGATATTAACTTGGAAGAAAAATCCAAATTGGCAAAAGAAAAGCATCCCTCCCAAAGTGGCATATTTGACAAGGAGAAAGTCAAGTACGCACGTAGTGCATACTTGGTCACAAGACCTCCAAATGTTAAATATGGCATTGGGAATTCTTATGGTGAAAAGCAAAATGCTAGAAGCCACAAGAATAACAAGGATCGCATTGCTTTTGTCAAAGGAACTTCTTCTCAAGTTGGAAAACATAGTAACTTTGATAAAATGAACATTGTAAACTCATATGAACAACAAGTTTTATTTGGAACCTTTGATGTTTCATATGTACTTTGTTGACGGTCCTTAAGTACCATATTTTGACCATCAATTCACCTCATAATGTGCATAAAAGAAACACAAAACATAGTGGTAGGGCTATACACTAACCCAATTCCACAAGTGTTGGTGTTTATTTGTATGCAGGTGAATTATTACCCAAAATACCAAAACATGCAGGGATGAATCCATGAAAATGGATTTCAACAAATCAGGCGATGACACGTGGCAACACATGGATCAAATGGCCCACAAACAGAAGAATACGAGGAGATCCAACGGTGTTGCACCCATAAACATCAAGGGGGCCCACCTGGAAGCCACCTAGAGGAAGCACTCCCCGAGGGGAGGCTTGACCAGGTCGGCCGAACCAGGGGTTCGGCCGACCTCTTCCTAGCGCCAAACCTGGTCAAATGACACGTGTTGGCTCCTCTCGGCTCCTTGGAGTCAATGGTGACTGATTCGCGCGTTAATTGTGGCGGGAGCCGACCCTTCTCCACCTATAAATAGACCCCTCACCTCACTTCTCACACATACCAAAAGTTGAGAATAGTGCTACACTCCAAAGGTTTAGAGTAGTTCTAGAGGCTACAAAAGTAGAAGGAGAGTGTGGTGAAGAGTCTAGGAGAAGGAGGCTTGGGCTTGTCAAGTCCCTCTTCTACACTTGTACCCCTACAAAGGTTTACTCAATCAAGTAAGCCTTTGTGAATTCAATACAAGTTTGATCTTTTATTCTTAGTAGTTTGCACAAGTAGTTACTTGTGGGTTCACTACTTTAATTAGAGGCTCTAGTTGTAGCTTTGTGTTCGAAACAACTAGAGTTGTGATTTAGAACGTAAGCGTGGTGCTTAGGTTATAAATCATCAGTGGATATCTTGTAGACCCACGGATTGAAGAGGTAGGAAGTAGGTGGTGACAACCCTATCTGTCCTTCGTAATCCTCCATGTTCGGCTATGCCATAGGCTCTTGGCGGGAGTCGTCCTAGTATTGCTA
Source organism: Tuctoria greenei (assembly GCA_036927565.1). Lineage (NCBI taxonomy): Eukaryota > Viridiplantae > Streptophyta > Magnoliopsida > Poales > Poaceae > Tuctoria > Tuctoria greenei. The sequence goes on from JAYESD010000006.1 coordinate 128,029,126, forward strand.
GGAGTAAGCCTGTGCCTGAAGCAAGCATCTACTGCAAACTACCTTGAATTAGGATCAATACTTTGAATTCCTCTATATTCCTTGCCTACCAAACAACTTTGTCCTTGGGTGAGCTAGTTCGAAAGATTAGCACACATGTTCTTTGGATTCGATACCCTTTGGAATACTCCTTAAGGGGAAGTGCTACAAAGGTATTTCCGTGCACTTGCGGACAACTCTGTGGTGTTAAGAAATACCAACAAGCATTTCTGGCACCGTTGTCGGGGAACAGTTGCTATTAATCTTCGAACCAAGATCACCCTCGTATCATATACCCCTTATCTATCATCTAACCTTTCTTATTCTTACCTTACAACCACCATATAAATGGAGCAACCCACCATTCTTTCTTACTTTGCTCTGAAGGTCAAGTTATGTGAGCCACCTCCTTTGGTGGAACCTATTTGTTCAACCAGCTATGAACTTCGCCCTGGCTTTATAGCCATGGTTCGGGAACAATCCTTCTCAGGAACGGATTGTGAAAACCCTTACCACCATCTACGAGCATTCGGACAACTGTGTTCATGCTTTCTAATCAAAGTTATGACACAGGAAACTCTCAAATGGAAGTTGTTTCCTTTTTCCCTCAAGGAAAAAGCCAAACAATGGTACAACCACTACGTTGGGAAGACAAACGGTGATTGGAGTGAATTACGAGAAAAATTTTGTCTTGTTTTCTTTCCCATTGCTCGAATTGTTTCCTTACAAAAGGAAGTACTATGCCTCCAGCAGATGGAGAAGGAATCCATAGGTGCAGCTTGGGACAAATTTTCTCTTTTGAAAATTTCTAGCCCAGATTTGTTAATCCCTGATCCAATGCTTTTGCAACATTTCTTCATGGGATTGAACAAAGAGTCTGCCCTATATCTTGACATTACGACTGGAGGATCTTTCCTCCATAAGACTCCAGAAGAAGGCAAGGATCTTCTTGACAAAATTCTAGAAAATTCTTCCTTCATTATGGGTCTTAATGAGCCTCCCCAAGAGGAAGTCATGTCAAGAACGGAGGATACACTCTTGGACAAGGATGAACCCATTTCTTGTTTACCCCAAGCCTTGCCAGAGGAATCCTCTCCCGAACCTGAGACTACGAAGGTAGAAGAAATTCAACCCTCGTAGTTTCCATTTTACTTCGAGGAAGAGCTTTTTGAAGATTATGGAAATACCTCGAAGTATTGTTGCTATAGGAAACCTTCATTGCCACCAACTCCACCTGAACCACCTGACAGGGTGTTCGTCTGTCAGGCGGTCAAGGAGTTGACCTCTATCCTAAGCAGAGAGTGGACAGCTGAAGTCGAGAATTCACCCAAAATTCTTCGGATGACCTCACCTTTGGCTACCATTTTATGTTCTATTAGAGGGACACCAATGAGAATCCTATACAAGCCTACTGTTGGAGCAAATCTCATTTCCGATTCTTGTGCTTTCGCCATTCTTGGCGATGTGCCATTGGCACCATCACGCAAATCCTTCCGAGATTCATTAGGAACCATTCTTGAAGGATGTGGGGTTCTGCAACAAGTGTCTGTTAGACACAAAGATGTTGAGGCTCTCCTAGATTTTCACGTGTTCAAAATCCAAGATTTTGACATCATGATAGGGATTCCCATAGAGAAATTTCTCATGGAAGTTCCTTTGGAAGGAAGCCTCAATATCAATCTTGGAGGGAGAAATATCTCCATGCCTATTCTGCGTTCAAAGAACACATCTGCAGAATCTCCCATCCAAGATGAGCCAATGGAGGAGTTTAGGACTCTTCAATTTTTAGAACCCCCTGAAATTAAAGGAGAAGACAACTTCATCCAAGAGGAGGATGAATTTCAGGAGGAAATTGAATTGCCAAAAGAAGATTCGTCCCCAAAACCTCCTGTTAAGCTCAAGATTCTACCTCCATGCCTACATTATGCCTTTCTAAATGGTGATTTGGAAGCCCCTGTCATCATAAATGATAAGCTTTCAGATGATGAAACGCTCAAACTCATAGCCATGTTAAAAAGGCATAGAGTTGTTTTTGGATATTCACTTCAGGACCTCAAGGGAATTAGCCTAGCGTTATGCACACATCGTATTCCTATTGACCCTGAGAGTGTCCCCTCAAGGGAACCTCAAAGGCGATTGAATAATGCGATGCGGGAAGTTGTCAAGAAAGAAGTCTTGAAACTTCTGCATGCTGGGATTATTTACCTTGTTCTTCATAGTGAATGGGTAAGTCCAGTTCAAGTAGTGCCTAAGAAGGGAGGTATGACGGTCGTTCAAAACGAGAGGAATCAATTAATTCCTCAATGGACCGTCAAGGGATGGAGGATGTGCATTGATTACCGAAAACTTAAAAAGGCAACAAGGAAAGACCATTTTCCATTGCCCTTCATCGATGAGATGTTAGAGCGATTGGCAAAACACTCCTACTTCTGTTTCCTTGATGGGTATTCAGGATATCATCAAATTCCTATCCATCCCGATGATCAAAGTAAGACCATGTTCACATGTCCTTACGGGATCTATGCCTACCGGCATATGTCCTTTGGACTGTGTAATGCTCCCGCCTCTTTCCAGATATGCATGATGTCTATATTTTCAGACATGATCGAGGATATCATGGAAGTTCATGGACGATTTCTCCGTCTATGGAAAAACTTTTGATCATTGTCTAGAAAATTTAGACAGGGTCTTACAAAGATGCCAGGAGAAGGACCTTGTGCTTAATTGGGAAAAGTGCCATTTCATGGTCCGGGAAGGCATCGTTCTAGGAAACTTGGTGTCCGAGAGAGGGATAGAGGTGGACAAAGCTAAAATTGAAGTTATTAAAAAACTTCCACCTCCTATCAATGTTAAGGGAATCCACAACTTTTTTAGGTCATGCGGGGTTCTACCGACGATTTATCAAGGATTTCTCCAAAATCGCTAGACCCCTCACCAACCTATTAGCTAAAGAAGCTCCCTTTGATTTCGATGATGAATGCCCTAAATCATTTGATATACTCAAAAAGGCACTCATCTCAGCTCCAATTATCCAACCTACTGATTGGACGCTGCCATTCGAAATCAGGTGTGATGCCAGTGACTTTGTTGTTGGTGCGGTCTTAGGCCAAACCAAAGATAAAAAGCATCACGCAATAGCCTACGCTAGCAAAACTCTGACAGGAGCCCAACTCAATTATGCCACAACTGAGAAAGAGCTCCTAGCAGTAGTTTTTGCTATCGACAAGTTTAGATCCTATTTGGTTGGAGCAAAGGTCATAGTCTACACAGACCATGCTGCTTTGAAATATCTGCTTACCAAAAAGGATGCTAAACCCAGGCTAATTCGATAGATTCTTATACTCCAAGAATTTGATCTGGAAATAAGAGATAAGAAAGGAGTAGATAATTCAGTAGCAGATCATCTTTCACGTATGGAAGTCACACAAACCATGGACATACCTATCAATGACTTCCTACGAGATGATATGCTCCTCAAGGTGACAGACTCTCACCCTTGGTACACGGATATCGTGAACTTTATGGTCACGGGATACGTACCACCAGGGGAGAACGAAAAGAAACTCATTTATGAGAGTCGTAGACACCTTTGGGATGACCCTTACCTCTATCAAGTATGTGTCGATGGCCTTCTTAGAAGGTGCGTCCCATCAATCGAAGGCACCAAAATTATAGAGAAATGCCATGCTGGCCCCTATGGTGGTCATTACGATGTTTACCGTACTCAGGCAAAGATCTGGCAGAGTGGATTCTATTGGCCTTCAATTTATGAAGATACCAAGGAATTCATTTGTAGATGTTGGAAATGCCAGAAGCATGGAGGAATCTCTGCTCGCGATGCGATGCCCCTAACATACAATCTCCAAGTGGAATTATTTGATGTATGGGGTATTGATTTCATGGAACCTTTTCCTAGGTCTTATGATTGCAAGTATATTCTGGTTGCCGTCGATTATGTGTCAAAATGGGTAGAAGCATTGCCATGCAAAAATGCTGATTCCAAGCAAGCAAGGAAAATGTTCCATGAGATCATTTTCCCACGCTTTGGAACTCGTCGTATGGTCATAAGTGATGGAGGGTCTCATTTCATAGATAAGACCTTCCGGAACTTTTTAAGAGAACTTGGAGTCCAACATAACATTGCTACCCCATACCACCCACAGACAAATGGTCAAGCAGAAACATCTAATAAGCAAATTAAGAATATTCTGCAAAAGACTGTCTTGGAAATGGGAACGGGATGGAAGCAAAAGCTACCCGATGCATTGTGGGCATATCGTACTGCCTACAAGACACCTATCGGTATGTCTCCTTTCCAAATTGTCTATGGGAAGACTTGCCATCTTCCCGTAGAATTGGAACATAGAGCGTATTGGGCCATCAAGCGGTGGAACATGAATCTTAACAAAGTTGTAAATCACCGATTGAAGCAAATATCTGAGTTGGAGGAATGGAGAGATAAGGCGTACCATAGTGCCAAAATTTATAAAGAGAGAACCAAAAGATGGCACGATAAGAGGATTATGTCGAAAGAGTTCAAACATGGAGATAAAGTTTTACTCTTTAACTCTAGGGTTAAACTCTTTGGACATGGGAAGCTTAGAAGTAAATGGGAAGGACCCTTCACTGTAGTAGAGACTTCATCCCATGGAGCAATCACATCCAGGGTGATGACGGTCAACTATTCAAAGTGAATGGGCACCGACTCAAATTATTTCTCGATTCCAAAAAGGATAGATAAAAAGAATTTGACATGGTAAATCTAATCGATTTCCATGCCATTTCTTTCAATTCTTTTTAAATTCTCCACATCCAACTAATGGGACCATCCAATTCTTCATCTATGAGGCCCATTTAATCAACCTGAGAAAATGTGGCCCGAACAAAGCCGGAAGGGGGTCGGCCGACTCTCCCTTTGCGCCGTTTGTGTTATGTTTTCTCGTGTTGATCCTCCTCGATATCCTCCACAAAATCCTCGGTGAAATGTGTCATTCCCCGCCTACTTAAAGGATGGAAACAGAGAGGAAAGTTATACACCTCATTGAATCATCATCTTCCTCCCGTCCTCGTCATGGCCGACAAGAAGATTGTGCCTCACGCCTCCTCCAGCTCAACCTTCAACCTGAGCGGGGACATTACGCCGGCCAACGACAAAACTTCCCTCGCCTTGGAGTCTGTCATGGCGATCGATGTCAAGACCCTTGCCATGATCCCGCCTACGATGACTCTGCGCGGGCGTAGCCCTACACCTCGTAGTGCTGTCCGATCGCTCTCCCCTAGGAGAACGCCGATGAAGTCGACGACACCATGCCGTTCAACTTTGGTTGGCCTGAAACCAGTCAAGACACGTCTTTTCCACGGAAAAGACGAGTCTCTCCCATCGTTTCTGCCCAGCGAGGAGTTCATGTACACACTGAAGACTAAGAAGGGCGATGTAGTGAGCCACCACTACAAGACGCCCACCTGTACCTCGCCGGAATGCATGGGAGATCGCTTTCTTATCCACAGGGTGCGCAAACCCGAAGGAGGCTACGCTAAGGACCTATTCAAGCGCGTGGATAATCTGGCGATGGAGGAGTCGACGAGCTCGTCGCCCTCCAAGATTAGGCGACACATCCCACCACCTGCCATCAACAGGCCACCCGGTCAGTTCGAGGGCAGTGATGAGGACTCTCCTCGTGCCCCTAAAGTGGCACAGCTGACCAAGGAGTTCGCTTCTCTCCGCTTGGAGAACAAGAAGTTGACTGACTTGGTGGATGAAGGGTGCATCGAGAGGGCGGAACTGAAGGACGACATCATGGCCCTCAAGGAGAAGATTGATGGTGTTCGCCGTGGCATGAGCACCAAACTGCAGCGCTTGTGCAATGCCGTCGGGGAGCTCGACATCTAAAACGCACCATAGTTTAGATGTCCCGACAGCATAGGATGCTTACTACTTAGGATTTTATTTAAAAAAAACATTTGTTTTCTAAAGCTAGGTTAAATAATGTAAGCATCCCCATATTTTGATTTCAATAAAGTGAACTTACCGGCTCATCTAACACCGATAAAGTTCCCCCTTTAGTTTATTTTGTTGAATAAAAAATTCAGGAAACAAATGTGGGGGAAACATGTCTCCAAGTCACGAAATCCCAAGGTGAAAAAACAATGTTGCATATCAAAACACGTCACGACCGAATGAGCAAAACGACACGACGAAAAAGAGCCATAGAAGAGCCAACAGAAGGTCGGCCGAACCCCCTGGTAGGCCGACTTGTTTTCTGCACCGTACGACTCTGTTTCGCTCCAGAAAATCAGTTTTGATTTCTTTTCCCCAATTTTATGTGCTACCCTGCTGTTTGAGTTGATTTCATATTTTTCATTGCATATCTAAAATGAATCAACTCAACAAATTGAAAAAAAATCGGTAGTCAAGAATTTGCTTAAGCGGAAAATTTGAATACTTTATATTTCAATTCATTACCTTGTTTATGATTCCCATATAGGAAAAACACATCATCTAGGTATTTGACTAGTGTGATATGGTAAATGAGTTCTTTAGAAATCATCCTTTTGCTTGAAATTGATTATGACATTTGTAACTATTTGAAGTCTTGAACTTTGCCTAAATCTCTCATTGGAAATTTATATACCCACCAAGGCCATATGATACATTCATTGAAAACCACAAGCATATGCCACATTGTTTTTTGTTGAACTTTGTCAAACCCGTGACCCAATTGAGTGACATGCATGAACTTTTTGAATTGAAAACTCTTGTGCACTCCATCCATGCAAAATTTCTCACATTGAGAGTTTGCATCCATCGATTACCCATCCATCAAAAAGAAACTCCATACAATACAAATGAAAGCCTCTCTAAAAATAAAAAAAGAGTAGAAGACATGGCTACAAGATAAAGAAAAAGCATCCACTCTTGAAAAAGAGTAAGAGTGGTAAAAAAGTATCCATGTTTCGTCCTTAAAAAAAAGAGCAAATTAATGGGAGTTATCACCTCACCCCTCCATTCCATTCATGTGCACAAGAATTTTCCCTTCACTTTGTTCATTGCATAAGTCTCTCATAGGATCAAGTTTTTGACTTAGCAACATATGCATTGCAAATGTGTGCCACATTCATCCCTACCAAGCTCCAGATATAGCCACTTTTAGTATAGGGACAAGAATTGGCAAAACATGCCATGGTGAGGACTCAAACACTTTGAGAGATTTGAGAGATTCCGATCGAGAAGGCAAGGGCAAATGTTCCTATGACTTTAAATATAGCAATTGTCAAATCATTTCAGCAGAGAATGATCCAAGGGAACTTCATTCTAACCGTTCCACTTTTCAAACACCCAAGATTGATGTGGTAGCCACATACACAAAGGGTATTCATGAATTCAGGTATAAGTTGAAATATCTAGTATCCTTATTTTCTACCTTATAGCAAATTCATGAAAACACTCTAGTTCTTCTTGCCTTCACTCGAGGACGAGCAAAGGACTAAGTGTGGGGGAGTTTGTTGACGGTCCTTAAGTACCATATTCTGACTATCAATTCACCTCATAATCTGCATAAAAGAAACACAAAACATAGTGGTAGGGCTATACACTAACCCAATTCCACATGTGTTGGTGTTTATTTGTATGCAGGTGAATTATTACCCAAAATACCAAAACATGCAGGGATGAATCCATGAAAATGGATTTCAACAAATCAGGCGATGACACGTGGCAACACATGGATCAAATGGCCCACAAACAGAAGAATATGAGGAGATCCAACGGTGTTGCACCCATATACATCAAGGGGGCCCACCTGGAAGCCACCTGGAGGAAGCACTCCCCGAGGGGAGGCTTGACCAGGTCGGCCGAACCAGGGGTTCGGCTGACCCCTTCCTGGTGCCAAACCCGGTCAAATGACACGTGTTGGCTCCTCCTGGCTCCCTGGAGTCAATGGTGACTGATTCGCGCGTTAATTATGGCGGGAACCGACCCTTCTCCACCTATAAATAGACCCCCTCACCTCACTTCTCACACACACCAAAAGTTGAGAATAGTGCTACACTCCAAAGGTTTAGAGTAGTTCTAGAGGCTACCAAAGTAGAAGAAGAGTGTGGTGAAGAGTCTAGGAGAAGGAGGCTTGGGCTTGTCAAGTCCCTCTTCTACACTTGTACCCCTACAAAGGTTTTACTCAATCAAGTAAGCCTTTGTGAATTCAATACAAGTTTGATCTTTTATTCTTAGTAGTTTGCACAAGTAGTTACTTGTGGGTTCACTGCTTTAATTCATTAGAGGCTCTTGTTGTAGCTTTGTGTTCAAAACAACTAGAGTAGTGATTTAGAACGTAAGCGTGGTGCTTAGGTTATAAATCATCAGTGGATATCTCGTAGACCCACAGATTGAAGAGGTAGGCAGTAGGTGGTGACAACCCTATCTGTCCTTCGTAATCCTCCACGTTCAGCTATGCCATAGGCTCTTGGCGGGAGTCGTCCTAGTTTTGCTAGCAGTAAGCCCGTGCCCAAAGCAAGCATCTACTGCAAACTACCTTGAATTAGGATCAATACTTTGAATTCCTCTTTGTTCCTTGCCTACAAAACAACTTTGTGTCCTTGGGTGAGCTAGTTCGAAAGATTAGCACACGTGTTCTTTGGATTCGATACCCTTGGCAATACTCCTTAAGGGGAAGTGCTACAACGGTATTTCTGTGCGCTTGCGGATAACTCTGTGGTGTTAAGAAATACCAACATACTTACGAAAACTGCTTATGGCAAAGTTTATGCGAAATATGTTGAGCCACGACATGTGAATACCAAGTCTCCTGTGTGGGTGCCCAAATCACTTGTGACTAACCTCAAAGGATCCAAGCAAGCTTGGGTACCTAAGACCAAGGCATAATTTGTTTTTTGCAGGCTTATTCATCCGGTGGGTGCTAGATAGTAGATGCACCAATCACATGACCGAAGAAAGAAGAATGTTCATGGAATATGAAGAAAATGAAGACTCAGCGAAGACATTTATTTTGGTGATAATAGTCAAGGAAGGGTGCTTGGTACAGGTAAAATTGCAATTTCATCACAACATACTCTTTCTCATATTTTACATGTTGACTCCTTGGATTATAACCTTTTTTCCATATCTCAATTATGTGACAAAGGTTATAATTGTTTATTCACTAATGAGGGTGTGACCGTCTCTAGAAGGAGTGATCACTCGATTGCATTCAAGGGTGTGTTAAAGGAAAAACTTTATCTAGTTGACTTCAACAAAGATAAAGCCAAACTTGACACATGCTTGATTGCAAAGACTAACATGGGTTGGTTGTGGCATAGACGGCTAGCACATGTTGCTATGAGGAATCTTCAAAAACTCCTTAAAGGCAATCACATATGAGGTTTAAAAGATGTTGTTTTTGAGAAAGACAGGCCTTGTAGAGTGTGCCAAGCCGGAAAGCAGGTAGGAGCCACCCATGCCGCGAAGAATGTCATTACTACAACAAGACCACTTGTGCTCCTCCACATGGATCTATTTGGTCCAATTGCTTACATAAGCATCAGCGGTAATAAATATGGTTTAGTCATTGTTGTTGATTTTTCACGCTTCATGTGGGTCTTCCTCTTGCATGATAAGACAGAAACTCAAGGAACCCTCAAGAAGTTCATCAAGCGTGCCCAAAACAAATTCTCACTGAAGATCAAGAACATACGAAGTGATAATGGAACAGAGTTCAAGAATACTCAAGTTGAGGAGTATCTAGATGAAGAAGTAATAAAGCACAAATTTTCAGCACCATACTCTCCTCAACAAAACAGAGTAGCCGAAAGGAAGAACCAAACACTCATTGAGATGGCGAGGACAATGCTCGATGAATACAAGACTTCGAACAGGTTTTGGGCTGAAGCGGTTAACATCGCCTGTCACGCCATAAACTGACTCTTATCTTCATCGCCTACTCAAGAAAACCTCATATAAACTACTCACGGGTAACAAACCAAATATTTCATATTTTCGAGTCTTTGGTTCAAAATGTTATATTTTAAACAAGAAGCCTAGGGCTTCGAAGTTCGCTTCAAAGTCTGATGAAGGTTTCTTACTTGTCTATAATTCGAACTCCTACGCCTATCGTGTCTTCAACAAGGCCTCTGGACTGGTTGAAGTGGCACGTGACGTAGTGTTCGATGAAACTAACGACTCTCAAGGAGTGCAAGTTGAGCAATGTGTGCTATATCAAGAAGAAGCTACATGTCAAGCATTGAGAAGAATGGTTTGGGCGATGGTCGACCACATGTTCCACCTCCAAGTGCGAATGAAGAAGATGAACCACAAGTGGAGGAAAATAATCAAGGGGGAGCTTCCACACAAGATCAACCTCAAGAAGATCAAGGTGATCAAAACATCAATGAGGGCAACTATCCAGGAGGACAAGAAGATGATAATCATGAAGTTTCAAGACCACAAGTGCCACATCCAAGAGTACACCAAAGCATCCAAAGAGATCACCCCGTCGACAACACAATCGATGGAATCCAAAAGGGAGTAATAACTCAATCTCGCAACGCTAATTTTTGTGAACACTATTCTTTTGTATCCTCTTTGGAAGCATACAGGGTTGAAGATGTATTAATAGATCCGGATTGGCTGATGGCGATGCAAGAAGAATTGAACAACTTCAAAAGGAATGAAGTGTGGCAGCTTGTTGAAAGACCCAAGTCCAACGTCGTCAGCACTAAATGGGTCTTCCGCAACAAGAAAGACGAACATGGAGTGGTAACAAGGAACAAGGCATGACTTGTGTCCAAATGGTATTCACAAGTCGAAGGTTTGGATTTCGAAGAGACTTTTGCTCCCGTAGCTAGGCTTGAATTGATTCATATATTACTTGCATATGCTACTCACCATGATTTCAAGCTTTATCAAATGGACGTGAAAAGCGCCTTCCTCAATAGACCGGTCAAGGAGGAGGTGTACGTGGAGCAACCACCTGGTTTTGAAGATCAAGAGTACCCTGACCATGTGTACAAACTGCGTAAGGTTCTCTATGGCCTCAAACAAGCTCCTAGAGCTTGGTATGAGTGCCTTAGAGATTTTTTGGTCGAAAATGGCTTCAAAATTGGTAAAGCTGATTACACTTTGTTTACCAAACACTTTGATGATGACCTCTTTGTTTGCCAAATCTATGTTGATGATATCATATTTGGTTCAACTAACAAATCTTTTTGTCAAGAATTTAGTAAGATTATGACAGATAGACTCGAGATGTCCATGATGGGAGAGTTGAGATACTTTTTGGGATTCCAACTGAAGCAACAAAAGGAAGGGACGTTCATAAGCCAAACAAAGTACACTCAAGACATTCTCAAGAAGTTTGGAATGGACAAAGCGAAGCCCATAAAGACTCCCATGGCGATAAATGGACACTTGGATCTCAATGAAGATGGACCAAACGTGGATCAAAAGGTATATCGTTCCATTATTGGCTCTTTACTATATTTATGTGCATCTAGGCCAGATATTATGTTGAGTGTATGTTTGTGTGCAAGGTTTCAAGCCAAACCTAAGGAATGTCATTTGACAGCCGTTAAAAGGATCTTGAGATATTTAGTTCATACACCCAACCTAGGTCTTTGGTATCCCAAAGGTTCAAAATTCAATCTCATTGGATACTCCGATGAGATTATGTCAGATGCAAGGTAGATAGAAAAAGTACCTCTGGTACTTGTCAATTCCTAGGTAGATCCCTAGTTTCTTGGTCCTCTAAGAAACAAAATTCAATTGCCTTATCCATGGCCGAAGCGGAGTATGTGACAGCCGGGAGTTGTTGTGCACAACTCCTTTGGATGCGATAAACACTAAGGGATTACGGTTACAATATGAGTCGTATTCCACTCCTTTGTGATAATGAGAGTGCCATTAAAATTGCCTATAACCCTGTTGAGCACTCTAGAACCAAACACATAGACATCTGACATCACTTTTTGAGAGATAACTCAATGAAAGGAGACATAGCCATTTCCCATGTCAACACTGGAAAACAACTAGTCGATATCTTTACCAAGCCACTTGATGAAAAACGCTTTTGTGAGCTCCAAAATAAACTAAATATCCTTGATGCTTGGAATGTGGCTTGAAAACTTGCATCCTATATGCCATTTCAAAATCATGTTGATTGTGTTGAAAAATTATCTCTCTCTATTTCTCTCCAAAAAACTATGTTAATTACCTGATCTTGGTGAATTATGGTCATAGCTTGATGGTTGTATGTTTACTGATCATATTCATCAAGAATATTTGTGTGTCTTTGTTCCCTATTCCTTATTAGGAACCTTATATATAGCCGGCGTAGACCTAATCTTCTTCTACCTCACAACTTCTCTCACGTTCTCTCTCCTCACTCCAGTGCTCCCAAGGCGATTTGCGAGTTCTCAATCAAATCCACTCAAGTCTCCGTGCGAATCGATCTCCACTGCAAGGGGATTGAAGACCCCAGACTAGTCCGCATCAAGAACTCCTTCAGCGCCACGAATTGAAGGAGTTGGTAAACTTCTCTCCAAACCCTAGAACCTTTGATTTTTCTTGTTCTTGCTCCAATAGCCTAATACTTCTTGCCAATACATGCTCTATTGATGTATTCCATTTACCCTAGCTCACTTTTGCATTGAGTAGCCTAAAGTTTCATTGAGTTAGGTTTTGAACAGCCACACAACGGACTAATCCATTCTCAGGGCAGAAAACTCCGGTACTCTGGACTAGTCCGTCCCTGAACAACGGACAAGTCCGGTATGCCCTGATCAAAACTATAGCTTATATCAATTCAATGCAATTCCTTGTCATCCTTGCTTATCCATATCCTTTATATCTTCCTTGTCAGAATCATGTCAAACTCAAACGAGGATATCTCCGACTTCGAGGCCGAGTTGGATCAAGAGACATTGCCTCATGCCTCGGCGGGCCAAACCAAGAAAAGGCAAGACCGTGTCGCTGATTCCTCACCCACTCCACCTAGGGTGCGATGAAAAGTTCCAGCTAAGAAACCAGCTTCCAGAGGGAAAGATGTGGTTGGGCCTAGCTCGATGGCTCCATGCCAAACCAAGAGCAAAGGAAAGGGGCTTGCCTCTAGCCCGATTGGTCCCTTGAAGATGACAGCTCCAAGACAAGGGAATAGGAACCCCTTAGAAGAGAAGTTCAATGGCAAGGGAAGTGATGGGGTATGGAAGCTCAGGAAGATTGATGCCTATAGCAGTGGGAAAAAGCAGCTGACCCAAGATTTTGGAGTCATTTTCACTCGAACTACTACAGTACCGTGTACCTCCAAATGAAGACTCCAGTGGTCCGCAGCCAATAGATTGACTGGACCTATTTTGAAAGGAAGAGTTGTGATGCCTTTGAGGAGGTGATAGTGGCTGTAGAGAGACACGGTCTCAAGGACTTGTTTTCTTTCAGATACAACTGGAATGATGAATTCATTGCTCATATCTTTGCAACTTGCTATTTTGCCAGCGATGAAGAAAAGAGAGTGACTTGGATGACACATAGATCCAAGTACACAATTACTTATGCTGAGTTTGCCAGGCTGCTGCACCTTGAGGACACCGGCAGCAATGAGATTGCGATTCACAATCTTGGTGTTTTGGAGAAGGACAAGATGGATTTTCTTTATGATACTCGCCTCAAATACAATCCTCCCTCAACCAAGAACATGAAGCCCTTCTTCATTGTTCTCAATAGAGTGCTCCAAAAGACAATTGCTCCAAAGGATGGAGATGTCGGGAGTGTACAAGGTTACTTGAGAACCTTGATGAAAGTGATTAGCAGGAGAAGGAAGTTTGATATCTTCGATTACACCTGGAATGACATGGTAAATATCTCATGCACACCTAATCGCTCATGTGGCTATGCACCATACATTATGTTTATGATGGAGAAGGTCACCTACATTGAATTTGTGAATTATGTTGAGCATACAGCTTTGAGGCCTTAGAAGCCGCCTCAAGCTGTTCTTCCAACTGCTCCATACCCTGTATCAAGTGAAGAGGCTCGTAGAAGAGCCCAAGGAGAGGCAAGACCTCCATCTAGCTCAAGGGCTCCTCCTTCTCACAAAGGGTCCCCTAGTGGGATTATGAAGTATTTGGCTACTATCTTTGGCTTTTGCCGCAAAGTTGAGGTGAATCTTCGTAAGACGAATAAGGCAAGAAAAGAGGAAATGAGATACATGAAGGACAATGTTAAAGCAATATGCCAAAAGCTGGAAATTGAGCCTATTGGATCCCCAGTCATTTCGGAAGCCTCTGACTCTGACTTTTTGGAGCTTCCACCTCTCTCTCCTTTCGAGCTTGCCTACTTTGTCCTTAGGAGCACAACAAGTGGTTCCTCTCCTCCTCCTCAGGCTGACGACGAGGATGATGAAAGGACCGATAGCGCGGAGTGAGCCGGCAACGACGAGTAGATCCCTCTTCTCCTTCTTTTTGGTGCTTTGATGCCAAAGGGGGAGAGATTGAGGGGGAGTCCTAAGTCGTAGGTCCTTCTTTTGTGTCCTATTTTAGAAGTGGGTTTGTAAGACTTATATTATGTTCTCATTATGCCTTTGGACATGTATTATAAAGTTATGGCTATGCTTTATGAAAATCTAAATTTTTTCATCATATTTGTGTAATCTCAATTGGTTGTCATCAATCACCAAAAAGAGGGAGATTGAAAGTGCATCTAGGCATCCCTTGTGGGTTTTGGTTGATTAATGACAAACAAATGAGATCCTAACAAAATTTTTGAGATGAGTGCATGTTTTAAAGAAATTAGAAGGAAATCTCAAAAAGAAAGGAGAATAAGGATCTAAAAGAAAAGAAGCTCAAGACATGAAAAGAATACCTATCTTGTATGGAGTGTGTTGGAGAAACACACCCCAAGCTATCAAGTGAAAGACATTACACTCACTGCACAGAAATCAACATGTGCGGACTAGTCCGATATACACCGGACTAGTCCGATATCTTTCTGACTAAAAACAGACAAGTCTCCACAGTGCGGACTTGTCCGCATCACTCCACTTTTACACAGCACCAGACTAGTCTGATATCATTCGGACTAGTCTGATAATCCTTTGACTAAAATCAGACAAGTCCTCCAAGTTCGGACTTGTCCTTAGCCCTACAGTTTTTTACTACACCGGACAAGTCTGATATCCACCGAACTAGTTCGAAAACTCTCTAACTAAAATCGGACAAGTCCCTCCAAGTGCGAACTTGTCCTTAGACCTACACGGTGTTCACCACACTGGACTAGTACGATATCTACCGGACTAGTCCGAAATGTTTATTTGCCCAGATCGGACTAGTTGACACCTTAACAGACTAGTCTGGTATCCATCAACACTTAGGGTTTCTCGCACACACGCACACCAGACTAGTCCGGTGTCCACCACGGACTAGTCTGGACATCGTAAACTCTAACGGTAACTTTTGTAAAACCTAGTATAAATAGAGGTGTGCGGCCACACAACAAACTCTCTCGACTCCATGCGTCGTGACACCTTCCAAGAGCCCAAAATTCACATATCTCCACACATCCTAAGCCTAAAAAGATCAAATCTTTGAGGATTAGTATTTGAACAAAGGAGAGATTTGTTCTACACATCTTGAGCTCTTGGGTTTGATCTCTTCCATACTCTATTATTTTATTGTATATCTTTTGAGTGTTTTTGGTGGTGTCCATCGCTGTAATTATTGGGGAGCCCTCAACTTGTGAGAAGGCCCCTTGAACAAGTTATTTGCCCCTTTGTGGTTAGTGGAAGAGAATCGACCTCCGTGGCGATTCAACAAGGGAAGGGTTAGTGAAGACCCGGTCCTCCGTGGACTCCTCAACGGGGTTGTAAATTCCTCTATGGAATTGAACCTCGGGATAAAAGTTTGTCTTGCGTATTCTTGTTTATCTTCATCATAATCCAAGTTTTGCTTAGTATTGTAAAATTCATATTGAAACATTGTATCATACTTGATCATTGCAATATATTGGTTCATTGGCTCAATACACTTTACTTGTAATCTGATTTCTGCTGCATAGTGTGTTGGAAGTAGAATTGTCAATTTACTTGATCTTTTAGTCTGTGCACACCAGACTAGTCCGCACCAGACCGGACTAGTATGGTCTCCCCGTATTTGATCCACCTGTTAAGTGTTTCAGGGTTCGAAAAAAATTCAAAAAGCCTATTCACCCCCTATAGGCTACATTCAATGACCAATCGCGTCACAGTGAAGGTGCTACAGGCCTATCCCACTTGGCCAAGTGGGTAGCTTGTGGCAACAAGACAGGCTGATGGGACACCTTTTGCCATTGTTAGCAACAGCGCGTGGGCTACTGACAGGAGAGGCGGCAAGACGGCGAGTCTTCACTGCCTTGGCCAGAGTAAGCTTACGTGAGAAGCCTTAGATCTTTAGGATAAGATCGCCCCGGGACCACCTGTCGGGCCCCAAACCCCACATGTAAGGCGTACAGCCTTGTCTATAAAAGGACCGGACCACCACCGTTACAAAGGACCAGACATCCAATCCCCAATACACAGACACGCATACACACATACTAGCAATACCACTCACCGTGGAGTAGGGTGTTACGCTCCTTGCGGCCCGAACCACGTAAAAACCAATGTGTCATACTCTCTTCCGCTAGAACACTTGATTGAGGCCTAAGCCCCGCTGAACAAGAACCTTCGCGAGCTACTCCTTAGAAGATCCGGGGGAAGTGTCACATTTACACCTCGACATTTGGTGCCCCTGGTATGGGCTTTTTCCCTCAAAAAAGTGGTAGCGCTTTCACCATTATGGTGTCCATCAAGCCTTCGAGTAGCGGCAATATCAAGCCACCAAGGTCGACCAGCGTGTCGACAAAGACGTGGAGATGGAGTTCCAAAGGTCGGAACCCGTCGTGGAAATGGTTCACCAGGCTGTGAACTTCGACCTCAACAGTGGCCATGAGCGTCGCAAAGCACTCCACGTTATCTATGGAGGATCCTGGGAACCCACATCCAGGAATGCGGTCAAGACCCTGCACCGGGCAATGGCTTCAACAACCTCTACTCATGCCTCGGCACCGCATCACAGATGGTTAGAGGCGCCAATCATCTTCGACGCCTCCGACTGCCCTGAGAACATGGCGGGAGTCGGGCATCTGCCCATCCTCATCGCCCCCACCATCGCCAACGTAAAGTTCCACCACGTCCTGGTGGATGGTGGAGCTGGCCTCAACCTCATCAGTCGTGCGGCCTTCGACAAGCTGAAGATCCTCGTGACCAGGCTGGCCCCATCGAGACCACTCTTGATGGTAGGTTCAAGGAGTATTATCCTATACGGCTGCATCGACCTTCGGGTGACCCTCGGGGCACTCGAGAAATTCAGGATGGAGAATACACTATTCGACGTCGCAGAGGTTAGCCTCCTCTACCACTCCATTATAGACAGGCCAGCCCTGTATTAGTTCATGGATGTAGCCCACTATGGCTACCTTGTCCTCAAGATGCCGACCCCCTCCAGCGTCCTCAAGATCTGCGGAGATCGTGTTGCTGTAGTGACGGCCTTGGAGGAGCTCTGAGCACTAGCAACAGCCCCAACACCTGCCCCAAGCGATGCTGGATCGAGTCAGCCTTCGGTAGACCCACGCACGCGCAGTCACAACGCGACACCATGAGTGCAGCCCTCCGACAATGACGATGTGCCCATCAAGACAATCCAGATTGGCTCTGATGCTGCTCAGACCACTCGTATCACGGGGAGTCTGGACAGCGAGCAGGAATCGACACTCACCGCTTTCCTGCGAGCCAACGTCGATGTCTTCGTCTGGCAACCATCCTAGATGCCAGGCATCCCCAGGGAAGTGATCAAGCACCGTCTGAAGATCTACCCCGACGCCCAGCCACAACAACAGGGGCCTCGTAAGAAGTCTATCGAGCGGCAGAACTTCATCCGCAAAGAGATCAAGAAGCTAATCGATGTTGGCTTCATATGGGAGGTCCACCATCCCAGCTGGCTGGCCAATCCTATTGTTTTCCCCAAGGCCGACGGTAAGCTCCGAATGTGCATCGACTACACCAACATCAATAAGGCATGTCCTAAAGATCCTTTCCCTTTCCCTAGGATAGATCAAATCGTAGATTCAACCTCGGGGTGCGATATGCTATGCTTCCTAGATGCATATTTGGGATTTTACCAAATCCCAATGTCTAGAGAGGACAAAGAACATACTGCATTTATAATCGTAGATGGCCATTACTACTATGTCTCTATGCCTTACGGTCTTAAGAATTCCATCCCCACCTTTGTACGAGCCATGCATAAAACATTTGGGGACCTCATTCGGGACCTGGTAGAGGTATATGTCGATGATATTGTAGGAAAAATTCAAACACATACATCATTGCTACAAAACCTCGCCCTAGTCTTTGACTGACTGCGGACCACACGCACGAAGCTCAACCCGACAAGTGTGTGTTCGGAGTCAAAGCTGGGAAGCTCCTCGGTTTCTTGGTCTCACAACGAGGGATTGAAGCCAACCCAGAGAAGATCAAGGAGGTGGAGCTGATGTGGCCTCCAACCCGCATCAAGGACATGCAGAAGCTTGCAGGATGCTTGGCAGCGCTCAGTCGGTTTATCTCTAGGCTGGCAGAGCGAACCCTCCCATTATTCAAGCTCCTGCGCCAGTCCGAACCATTTGTTTGGATCGAGGAAGCAGATAAGGCATTCCACGAGCTGAAGCAGCAGCTGACAACACTGCCGATAATGGTGGCACCAGAGCCCAAGGAGCCCCTGTACCTCTACATCGCCACCACAACAGAGGTGGTAAGTACGGTTTTTGTTGTAGAGCGGGCCGGTCCCCAACAGCCTCGAGGGACGGAAGGGGCCCCTGTCGTTGATTTTGATCCCTAGGGCTTGGAGCTCGTAGGGGGCCCCGATACAAAGAAACCTCTGGGTCCCAGCCCCCAAAGGAGGTCCGGGTACCCCTAGGGGGCCCCGGAGACAAAGAAACCTCTGGGTCCCAGCCCCTAGAGGAGGTCAGGGTACCCCTAGTGGGCCCCGGAAAGCAAGAAGCCTCTAGGTCCAAATCCCTAGAGGAGGTCCGTGTACCCCTAAGGGGCCCCGGAGAGCAAGAAGCCTCTAGGTGCCAGCCCCCAGAGGAGGTCCAGGTCCCCCTAGGGGGCCCCGGAGAGCAGAGAGCCTCTGGGTCCCAGCCCCTAAAGGATGATTGGGTTCCCCTAGGGGGCCCCGAAGATCAAGGAGACTTTGGGTCCTAGCCCCCAAATGATGCATCGGGCCCTGGAGACATGGAGTCTATGGGCCCAGAGCAGATGGCGAGGATGCACCGCTTTCTCTAAGTAGTCCCAGACCATCCAACGCTCGATCTACTTCATGAGCGAAGTCCTACATGAAGCAAAAACAATGTACCTTGAAGTGCACAAGTTGCTCTATGCGGTACTAATTGCATCGAGGAAGCTCCGCCACTACTTCTAGGCACATAGAGTTTTAGTGGTGACTTCGTTCCCACTGGGGGCGGTGCTGCGCAGCCCCAACACAACAGGAAATATCACCAAATGGGCGGCCGAACTGGCATAGTTCGAGCTCGACTTCATACCACGGCATGCAATCAAGAGCCAAGCTCTGACAGACTTCGTTGCTGAGTGGACTCCTTCACCAAGCAACCCAGGGGGCCGGGAAATCAGTGACTCAGAGTCCAGAGCACTAGTGCTTACCAGACCTCACTGGACACTCTTCTTCGACGGATCCTCGTGGAAGAAGGAGGCTGGAGCCGGTGTACTGCTCACCTCTCCAACAGGGGAGTAGTCCAAGTACGCGGTGCGCCTCGACTTCAAGGCGACCAACAACATGGCAGAGTATGAGGCCCTCATCTTCAGACTCACAGCTGTGCAGGGTCTCAGTGTCCAGCAGATGCTGGTCAAGGGGGACTCCTAGCTAATCATCAAGCAGGTCCGAGGAGAGTGCTGCTGCAACGACCCTCAGCTCGCAGCATACCTACTACACGTCAAGAAGCTGGAAGCTGGATTCGAGGCCTTGGACCTCTGCCATGTGCCGCCCCCTAACAACTCCATCGCCAACGCCCTACCAACCATGGCTTCCACGGGAGCCTTGGTTCCAGAAGGGGTCTTCAGCAGGAGTTTGGTGCGGCCGACCGGTAGGCCTGCGGGGCCTAACAAAGAAGACGAGCCCAACACCACAGAGTTGGTGATCAAGGCAGCCCTGCAACCATGGGGGTTGTCGAGGTTCTTGTGTGTTACCGAGGACCCCAGATCACCCGACGCCCAAGATCTAGAAGCTCAGGAGAGTCCCGATGCTTGGATCATGGAGATACGGGACTATTTGAGGGACAACATCCTCCTGAAGGATCCAGTATCCGCTGAGAGGATTGTGAGGATGGCAAAATGCTACACGCTCCCGGAGTGGGTCGTTGCCTTATTCTCAAGCCAGTATCCTCCTATGAATAGCAATTTGAAAAAATCACTGTCTTACCCTATGCTTTCTCTAATGTTCACTTAATTACCTATTAATTTTGTGATCAATCAGGCTAGTCTCGTTCTTTCATATATTATCTTCATATACCTGATGAAATTTTTTCTACCATTCATAGTAGAGTTATGCAACCCTGCTGAAGGCAAACTCATTTGAGGTACCTGCAAGGTGTTCTCGGACATCGTGGCTGCCCCCTTACTTGGGGTCTTGTGGTGCAAAATGGTCTCCCACGAAAGGCCTACGCCAAGCTGGAGGTCCAAAGCGTGCAATCTGCTTAGCTTGGTCATGTACCCTAAGCGTGTGCGCTTTGCATCCCAGTGCTACGGCTAAGTACTGAGGGCCAAGACGCTCACACCCTGAACAAGGTGGGAGCCGAGTCCCGGGCACTAACACACTGAATTATCCAAACCCCCCATACAAGACCCTTCTCTAAGACATGGAAAAGCTAAAACGAATAGGAAAAGATCACCAATGAGCGAGAAATATGCACCCCTGTTATGTGTGTAGGACATACGAAGCATGTTACTATGATGAGTGACGCCGGAGCATCCAGCTTCGGCACCTCCCAGGGGGCCTAACATCGACGATTTTACGATGATGGTGGACGACGCCGGAGCATCCAGCTCCGGCACCTCCCAGGGGGCCTGCCGTCTTCGCATCAGTGATGATGGTGGACGGCGCCGGAGCATCCAACTCCGGCATCACCCAAGGGGTCTGCCGTCGACATCCAAGCATGTTGGCGACAGCAACAAGCGCTGATAAGTGAGTACACTCTCCTTCCCTACTCTTGTTGCTAACAAGGTTCTCTTGTGGTATCCTGCACACCAGGGGCCCGACGTCGATGACTTTACAACAACGGAAGGCGACGCCGGAGCAGCCAACTCCGGCATCTCCCTAGAGGCCTGCCGTTGATGACTTCACAACGATAGAGGGCGACACTGTAGAAGCCAGCTCTGGCATCTCCCAGGGGGCTTGCCGTCGACGACTTCACGAAGATGGTGGGCGACGCCGGAGCAGCCAGCTCCGGCACCCCCCCAGGGGGCCTGCCGCCGACGACTTCATGACAACAGAGGGCAACGCCAGAGCAACTAGCTCTGGCACCTCCCAGGGGCCTGTCATCGACAACAACACTTAGAAAAAGCTCGGCGCTCCTAGAAGCGAAACGCCGAGGCCAACCACTCATGCTCCCACACTCTGTTGGGGGCCAGTCAAAGACATCCTGCGCTCAAGTGGCAGGCCTGCCCAACAATCTGGCATTGCCTACTAAGGGGCCTCTGAGGGGGGTTCCATAGGCAGGACGTCAAAACCGACCGTGTCAACTGTACAAGAGTTGGTCCCTAAAAAGCTAATGACATCAACAAAAGCTCTTCAAAACCTTACACGGAGAAGGAATTGGGGTAACAAATTTGAAAGCACATGACAAGCCAACAAGCAAAACAACATGGACTCAAATTCATTGACAATTATTTATACAAAGGGGTTGTCCCCGGATACAAAAAGCATTCTGCTTGGGTGCCATCGATCTCAATCCTGCTGGAATGAAGAGGCCACCTGCTTGGCAAGGTCCCGGACTTCAACTCTCGCCTCTTCCTCTCGCTCATCAAGGGGGCCTTTCTCCACCGGCTCCAGCGAGATCATCAGGTACCAGATCCGGAAGCATACCAAGATGTGGGAGGCCACCAGCTCAGCCAGCTCCTTTCCCTCAGCCTCCAGCCGCCTCGCAAGGACGGTGTTCACCGTCCCCAACATCAAGCACAGGGAGTCCAAAGCTGGGAGCAGCTCGGCCACCCCATGCGATGGCTCCCCACGCGGCACGGGACCAAGGCCGAGGGGCTCCAACACCACCCCAACAGGGGCCAGGAAGTCTCGAATTCCTTGGGCCTCGACCGCGCGAGAGGCCTGGAGGCTCTCTGCCTCTCTCCGCGCAGTCTCCTCCCGGCCGGCGAGCTCCTGAGCATGACACTCCAAATCGTCCTCCTAGCGCTTGATGGCGAGCTCCAAGTCCTACAAAGCTTGGCGCTTCTCCTCCAGGCTCCGGGAGACCTCCTCCTCCTTCACCGCCAAGTCTCGTTCCGCGTTAGCAACAACAACTTCGCGACAGACCAACTCCAGCCGCTAATCCTCGCACAGCTTCAGGCGGGCATCAGCGGTAGCATGGGCCATCAAGGCCTTCACCTCAAGCTCCTTGTTCTTGGTGCCGACCACCTTCACCAAGTATCGCTCCTCCGCAAGCTGATCTCACTCTCGGGCGAAAGCAGCCTGCATCTGGCGCAAGACGGACTGAGCCGTGACAACAGCACCAACGAGGGGGATCAGTGCGACCGTCACCATAAACGACTGTCCCTCCACCCCCTGCTGACACCGCGGCAGACACCGGCGCCTAGGGAATAGCTGGTTCCCCGGCTGGAGCTTCAGGAATCGCCGCGTTGCTGCCTGGAACTAAAGACCTCTCCTCCGTTGCGAGAGTATCGACGGCCGTCGGTGGCGAGTCGCCATCTTGTGCTCCAATGATATCAAGCGCCAGCGCCGCTTCAGCCGCGGGCGGGTCAGCTTCGCCAAGAGAAGTCGCCACGACCAAGGTACCCGCCTCCTCGTCGGGCACCTCCTCGCCTGGCACATCCTCACCGGGCACCCCCTCGCCTGGAACTTCCTCGCCCAACGTCACCTCTGTCTTGCCTGCCTCGACGGATGAAGGGGTAGAGACATCAAAGTCACCAAAGGTCGATGCACCTTCGGGCGTAGGATGCGGCGCGGCAGACCCCATTCCAGCTCCGAGAGAGGCAGCAGCTATCAAGCCCAACCCTGGAAGCACCAAAGGCACCAAGTCGGCTAAAGATGCCCTAAAAAGCCAAGATAAAACTCTGCCAGAGTGAAAAAGAAAAGAAGAAAAATAGCAGAGGGAGAAGTTGCGGCTTACCAGCGGGTCGGGCCACTCCAATGACCCCGCCCTTCTGCCCCACGCGATAGATCGAGGTCGTCGGGACCCGACGACAAGGCTGGCGCCGCTGTCTCTTGTACCGGCTCTTGATCAACCCACATCGGTGCGGTCATCTGCGCAGATCCATTTGTGCCTCCTCTAGAACCAGAGCCACTTCTGGAGTCTGAAACCAAGTCAATGACGGGAGCATCGGCCGCATCGGCCCCATCGCGAGGGGAGATGGGGGTACCATCCCCTCGCATCATCTTCCGCTTCTTCGGCGTAGTGGTAGAGGAACCCGCAACCCGAAGGTGAGAATGCTTTCTCAGCGATGGAACTGGCTCTGGTTGGCTGCCTTCCAGCCTGACAGAAGATGTTGAGGGCCCTACCTCCGCCCTTTCCGAAGAACGGGAGGAGGACCCCAGCCTTGGTTGTGTCATGGCGCTGCATAGTGCCAAGACCGCAGAAGCCCCAGACATCTCCTCAGGGTGCAGGCGGGTAACGCTGAACACATTAACCTCCGATGTCGAGCTCAATAGTTGGTCTCTCAATTCCGAAGTCATGAAGAGCGGCTGGAAGTCGTCCGAGATGGAGATGTCCTCGTCGTCGACCGTATCAGAGGTCACCACCTTCAACAAGCCCTCCATCACCTCCGGGGTGGGGTTGTCCAGATCCAGCCGGAACCGCTCATAGGTGCCAAGGTAGCGCCACGCCCCGTACTGGCGCTTCTGGAGAGGGACAGTGCATCGGCGCAAGAAGTGGCTAGCACCATCAGGGAGGTCAAGCCTTTGCGCGCCAGGGACCAGATCCTCCTCAATATCATCATGTACTCCTTCGTCAACCCCTGGAAGGCTTCCCAGGTGGTGGGGTCAGAGGTCGGACCTTCAGAAGGCATCTTCAACGCTGGATGGGCCTCAACCCGCACGATCGCCCAATGTTCCCTCCGGGTCTCCACTTGCCCCCCTTGAGAGAGGGAATGTAGGAATGGGAGGTCTTGTCACGGTGCCAAAAGTAGTAGGCACCCACCTGGGTCGTATCGCTCTTCCCAGTGGTCTTCATCACGAAGAAGAACCGGAACATCTCCATCGTTAGCTTGCAGCCCACGAACACCTCACAGAAGTGGACGAACACCGCGAGCACGGCAATAGAGTTTGGCGACAGGTGGTGCTTTAGCACTGCGAGGAAGAACCTCGACGGTAGAAGCCCAAGCCCTGCAGACACGTAGGACGGTCTCGTCTTCGTGTAGGTCTTCAAGGGTGGGAGATCCGCACCGGATCATCCACGCACACTCCGCCGCTAACCAGCCAAGCAGTCACTGCATCGATAACAGGTCATCGGCTGACTGGAAGCGAGAAGGAGGCAGCGGGGAAGCCATTGGAGCCAACAAAGGTGAGATCTTTGGCTGAGAGGTGAAGGCTCGGGCGCTCGAGGAAGAAGACGAAAACTTAGGCAGCGGGGTGTGAGTAAGGGTGGAACCGTTCCCTCTAACAAATGTTTCCTTTTTAATCACCCCTGCGACGGCTGAGTACTTCGTGCAAAGGTTCAGCCCACACCACTCGACGCAAACCATCCATGACAACGGGCCTTACGCCCCTTGGTAGAAGCACTGGCCTAAGCGGTCAGCCACCTGAGAAAATAGCTGAACCGACTCCCATAAAGGCGGAGCGAACGAGTTATAGCTGCATCGGGAACCGTCGCGGTTAAAGGCGCCGCAGAAGACAAAGATATTACAGCAGGCAAAGATCTCATCGTCGTAGTCTGTCAACCAGAAGAGGACGCATGGCGACATTCGCAGAAGCGCCTACCGCTTTGGCTATCCAAGACAGAATTCAAAGCACAGTGCGGGAAAACATGGTAAGGAATCCACCTTTGAGCTCCTCACCTCGCCCCAAGGTGGACTCAGGGGTCACTGTTGGTACCCTGCAGACGGGGTACCCTCGCAGATAGGATGAATACAATGAGGAACGTTCAGAGCCGCCACGTGTTCCATAGGTACCATGACCTCAACCTCCCTCAAAATCGAGTTCCGGTGCTACCACGTAAGCCTTAAAGATGGGACTTGGCCCCTCTAGTGTGGCGGGCTCCCGAGACGCCACGTGTAGGGACGAGACCTCACCCAACCTTGGGGGAGAGCTCCGGGACAACCACGTGGCTGGGAGCGCCAGGACCAGCACTCCCCATGGGAAAGGCCCCGGAGCTGTCATGTACCCTGACGAGGCCCGGAGCTGCCATACGTCACGAAGGATTGGGGTTGGCCCCCCGGCCGGGTTCAGCCCTGACGCTGCCACGTGTCCCGCAGCTTGCCTCTGACGACAAGATAGAGGAGTTAAGGGGTAGTGCGCCCTGTTCAAATCAAGCATTAAAGACGCGCACCCAACTCCGGTGCACAACGCGGAGCACACCGACGGTCAGAGACCACTATGACCAATCCTGTCATAGTGAAAGCGCTGCAGGCCTATCCCACTCGGCTCTACCACCGTCAATAACGACGCGTGGGCTACTGACAGGAGAGGCGGCAAGACGATAAGTCTTCACTGCCTCGGCCAGAGCAAGCTTACGCGAGAAACGTTAGATCTTTAGGATAAAATCGCCCCGGGACCACCTGTCGGGTCCCGGACCCCACTTGTAAGGTGTCCGACCTTGTCTATAAAAGGACCAGACCGCCACCGCTACAAAGGACCGGACATCCAATCCCTGATACACACACACATACACACATACTAGCAATACCACTCATCATGGAGTAGGGTGTTACGCTCTTTGCGACCTGAACCACGTAAAAACCACCGTGCATACTCTCTTCTGCTAGAACACTTGATTGAGGCCTAAACCCTATTGAACAAGAACCTCCGCGGGCTGCTTCTTAGCAAATTCGAGGGAAGTGTCGCATTTACACTTCGACAAGTGGAATAAGAAACTAGACATTGTTGCTAAGATGAGAAGCAAAGAGTATCAGTAAACAGTTCAATAGAACAACAACATTATATACAAGTCTGGTCAGAGAACATAGCACAACAAGCTGCACGAAATCTTGGACAACTAAAACTCCATCGATCAGCACCAAGTGTAAAAAAAGTTAAATGACAACATAATATGATGAAAGACAACA
The DNA here is from genome assembly GCA_036927565.1 of Tuctoria greenei. Taxonomy (NCBI): domain Eukaryota; kingdom Viridiplantae; phylum Streptophyta; class Magnoliopsida; order Poales; family Poaceae; genus Tuctoria; species Tuctoria greenei. Next base: position 128,055,654 of record JAYESD010000006.1, read on the forward strand.
AGAATCAGAACACAACCATGCCATCGATCAAACACCAAGCAAAGAAGCTTTTAGAATCAACTGCAAAAAAGTGTACCAAATAAGAATAAAGGATTAATTTTGTAATTCTAGGTAGACGTTTAGGGGTAAGAATGTCAATAAACTAAAAGTTGCCACATCTTAAAATGGAATGTGTGATTAACATGCCTAATTGGTATTGGAATGGTAAAATAATAAGTAAAATTCTGTAAAGATGGCAGATTATGAAATTCGTTTGTAAAGATTTTAAATGGCTAAAGACCATCCGCAAGGGTGGCAAATCCTGAATATTCCTATAAAATTATAAGATTTTTCTTTTTAAAATGTTGAAGCGAACTCGTATCTGTACGGTCCAACTTGCATCCATCGGCTGCTGAACGCTAGAACTAGAAGTTTTCTCCACCGCTGCGCCCTTTTTTCTTTTCTCCCAAACCAACTCCGCAGCTCCCAAACCGCATCCGAGGAGGGGGAGAGAGACGCACGACGACGCGGAGAAGAAAACAGAGCTCCGCTGCCCCTTCCCTTCCCCGTCTCCGCATTCAGATCAGGTGAGTCCTCAGGTTAACCCCGCCGTGGATTTCACTCCACGATTTCTTCTCGTTGCAAGCCAGCATGGAGCTCGGGGACTCGTAGGGTTTCTTCCAGGTGCGATTTATTTTAATTTTCTTTTTTCCCTGAGAAACACAGCGGCGAGTTCTGCACCCAGCTGCTCCGGCCAGTAGCTCCGTGTTTGCTGGATGTAGGAGAGGTCCAGCGCCTGAGTGTGGTCAAGATCGAGATGGGTCGTGTAGGAGGGAATAGGACCTAGGGGCCTGCGGGTTGAGGTTGAATCGCTGCTGGCTAGTGGTGATTTTTTTTCGCCGTTATCTTGATCTGTGATTGTGCAGGTTGCAGGATGGCTGCCTACACGGATCTCCCGAAGAAGGGCGGGTTCGACTTTGGCCTATGCCGCAGGAACGAGTCTCTTGTGGAGAAGAAGGGCCTCAAGGCCCCTGGCTTCTTGAAGACCGGTACTACCATTGTCGGCCTCGTCTTCAAGGTGCCGCTGATGTCCCCTTTCCAACATTTTAGGGTTTAGTGGGTTTGGTACTGAAAGGTCTCCTCATGTGCCAAGTTGAACCGTGATTGATTTTAACCAGAGCGGTTTAGTGTCATTACCAGTGTTTGACATTGTTTTAGGGGCCGTGCACAGGGCAGTTTAACTCTATATTCCTCTCTGCCATGTCACTTGAGCGTGATTGATTTTAATTGGAGTATTTTTTAGGCCCTTGTGGATATTGTCGTTTTACGAAACCATAATATTAAGAAACTGGTATAGAAAACTGGAGCTTGATAGTACGGTAGCATTTTGAAACCAGTGCTTTTCCTAGTTTTTGCATAAACCTTGACCTGTTTTTGCATACTATATATGGTTGCAGGGTACTTGTAGTATTGATAGTAGTATTTCTTTTTATAATCTAGTTCTGTACCATCTCCTTTCAAAGGATTTGTACCTCCGTGTTCAAATTTCTCGGAAGTAAACCTTAGCAAATGTGTATGTGGGTCTGCAAATGAGCACTGCTCAGTCTAGAGAAAAGAGCTCCTAGGTGAAGTTTTCAAAACTAGAAAAGCAGAGTTTTAGAAATAATATGTATTAAAAACTACATAAGTTATATCCAAACATGCCTACTGTCAAAACAGAAGTATCTTATGAAATGGTAGTGTTTTCTGAAACTTCAAAAGAACTCTGTATCCAAACAGGGCTTTACTGGTATTGCTCTTTTGAATGCTAGCTTTGACAATCCTTTTAGGACCTGTAAACAGCACCAATGAACTCTGGAAATTGCCTCTTTTATCACCTGTAAACCTCAGCAAACGCCTACATTGTGGGCACCTGTCAATTGATATTGGAATGATGACTAGAGTTTGTCAAATGGTTCACAAGTTTGTATGCCATCCTGCCGTTCATTAGCCCTTTTAGTTATATTTTCTCAGAATAGAGGCATGATTGTAAAATTTTCTACAACTACTTTAAAAAATGATTCTATGGCAAATTCCTAATTGTATATTTATTTTCCTCAGTTTCTGGTGGAATTAATCTAAGATTATTTCGTATGTAGTCCTTTTGTAGGAGATTTAATATGCGTGGCTCTTATTCTATGCTAATGAATTAAACATACTGCACCTTTACATGTTGGAGCGGGCATTCATCTTTTGCACTTGTCTTAACTATTATGGGTTATGTTGCACTAAGCCATGCATAATCACTAGGATGGAGTTGTTCTTGGGGCAGACACAAGGGCAACTGAGGGACCTATAGTTGCTGATAAGAACTGTGAGAAAATTCACTTCATGGCCCCAAACATCTATTGCTGTGGAGCAGGAACTGCCGCCGACACTGAGGCCGTTACAGGTAAAGTACTAAGAGAAAATGGCATATTGAGGCCTTTCCCACACTCATTCCTTTTGTTTGATTCCTTTCCAATTTTTTCTTCTTTTATTTACTTCAGATATGGTCAGCTCCCAGCTACAGCTTCACCGTTATGCAACTAGTCGTGAGTCCAGAGTTGTAACGGCTCTTACACTACTGAAAACACACCTGTTCAAGTGAGCTCCTCCCCTCCTTGTGCTCATCCTAATGAATACACACAGTTACAACTTACTATCATTTGGTCATCAGTTCATCACCACCTATTAATGTCATTATGTTTAGGTATCAAGGCCATGTTAGTGCTGCCCTTGTTCTTGGTGGAGTGGATTGTACTGGGCCACATCTGCACACTGTGAGCAACCGAGTATAATTGTATGTTGAACTGGTTCTAAAATAGGTTTGGGTTAGTTATATTAACTATGGAATGTACAGGTTTATCCACATGGCTCCACTGATACCCTTCCTTTTGCTACAATGGGTTCTGGTTCTCTTGCTGCTATGTCGGTGTTTGAATCAAGGTACAAAGAAGGGCTTACGGTAAGCATCTTTTGTGTAACCAAGTTAAATTTAGAAATTTGATATGCTATGGTATATATGCATCAACTAGTTCCTTTTTTATCTTCTACTAGAGGGAGGAGGGAATAAATCTTGTGGCTCAGGCAATCTCTGCTGGTATCTTCAATGATTTGGGTAGTGGCAGCAATGTTGATGTCTGTGTGATAACCAAGGTATTCTGTAATAGCCCTCTTATTGCTTAACTGGTGCTAGTAGATTGTAAATTTGTGTTCCTCACTCTTTTCTCGTAATATAATTATTGATAAGGGGAGCCTTGGTGCAGCGGTAAAGCTGCTGCCTTGTGACCATGAGGTCACGGGTTCAAGTCCTGGAAACAGCCTCTTATAGAAATGTAGGGAAAGGCTGCGTACAAAAGACCCAAATGGGTCAGACCCTTCCCCGGACCCTGCGCAAGCGGGAGCTACATGCACCGGGCTGCCCCTTTTTAGAACACTGAAAGTAATGACAAAGACAATGAGGTCTTTACTTATCAGAGAATAAGCTTCCAGTTGCAGCATTACATTTGTGGACTTTGATGACATGGATGTAGTCGTCTTACACAGTTACACTCATGTTGAGGCGTCGCCTATGCGACACCTGTCATGTGGGGGGGGGGGGGAATGAAATATACTAGGTGCAAGAAATAGTCTTTAGTTTAGAGTCTTGATTAAATAAGGACTAAAAGTCCAAGAGTCTGTTAACTCAGTCGGATTGTCCAGAGTCCAAGCCTAATCTGTTGGCTGAGTCGTTAGCTGAGTAGGACTCCTAGTTTGAGTCTGAGTCTGGTTGAGTTTTGAGTCTGAGTCTGATTGGGAGTTTGAGTCTGACTCAGGGTGAGTTGAGTCTGAGTCTGATTGGACGTCCCTTTGGGACTAGGCCATACTGTACTATATAAATATACCTAAGGATCTGAAGGAATAAAGCAAGTTTGGGAGTTGAAATTATTTACCTCCGGGCCCTGGGCGTTGGCGCAGTAACGGCGCTGGCTTCCAGTCGCCTGGTTCGGCGTCTACGTTCCAGACCTCAAGTGTTCCACCCATATAATCTGAGATCCAGACCGCACCTCCACCACGCTGGTGACAACATGTAGGCGTCCAGTCGGTAGCTGCCTAACGCCAGGGATGGTCACCTCGCATGAACCGAGCAAGGCGACCGCCTGGAACGGCTAGGCGTCGTTATGGTGCCTTAGGCGTTGTGACAGGCGGATCCCAGGGCGCCAGCTGCCAAGACGTAGAGGCCAGGGGAGAGGAGGGGAGGCGTGAGCGCCGCCACGCTGCGCTGAGGCTGGGAGGCAGAGGAGGGGAGCGCTGCCGCGCCCTGCTGGGGCCTGGGAGGCGGAGGAGGGTCTGAGACGAAGCACTCGCTCAGGGGAGACCGGAGATGAAGAAAGTGGACGGCTGGATGAGAAAAACTTAGGGTTTGGTTATTGGGACAGTATGCCCCACGTCCCCCTCCACCCCCACACGACTTCCCCCAACGCTGCTGCCCCTACCCCCGCTGTGCTCGGCTCGGATCTGCGCTGGTGCCCGTCTCGCCTCTCCAACACTGTTGTCCTCCTCTCTACCGCCCCCCCCCCCCCCCCCCCCCCCCCAACCCATTGTGGGGCCTCCTTCCAGCAGCTCTCCCCCTCCCTGCTACCCATGCTCTTTAGCCCTCTGCCTTCCCTGCTGCTCTCTCGCCTGGTGCACGCCCAGGCAGCTGGCGAGTGCCTAGAAATTGCTCAAGTAGTCTTGCACCCTACCATTTGCAGAAAATTATGTCAAACAAATAAAGAGGCTGAGATATGTTCTAATTAACTTTCAGAGTGGTATGATATATTCCTTTTTTTAATGCTTTTCTGCTTTACTGACCAACTCGTGCTGAAATATCCAGGGGAAGACAGAATACCTGAGAAACCACCTGTTGCCGAATCCAAGAACCTACGTTAGTTCGAAGGGATACAGCTTCACCAAAGGGCAGACTGGTAAGCTTCTGGTTAATGAATGTGTCATAATAGACAAACATGCTTGAAAGGTACAAAATTATGTGCTTCTATTATTGTTTGCAGAGATATTGTACACAAAGGTGACACAGCTGAAACAGAAGGTTGATGTCTCTGAGGGTGGTGATGCAATGGAAGAGTGATATTACATGTTTATGTTCACACAAGCTCATTCAGAAATCTATGTTATTTTTCGTAGTGCAAATGCTGGGACAAGAATTGAATAGATGTTCTGTGCTGTACTTTGTGGACGTAAACCAGACCTTTTATGCTAAAGATGTTTCTGAAGTTAACATATCTACAAGCCTTTTTGTTTAGAACCAATCATTTTCTCAACTGTGATGCTGTGATACTGTTTGGACCTTATTGCTTCATCGGCTAGGAAGGGTCAGCGGTGTGGATGAACCTCGGCTATAGTCAAACACTGGGTGCATAACCTAACCAAGTTCTGTTGCTGAAGAATTGAAGTGCTCCGTGGTCACCTAGCCTTTTCTTTGTAGGATGTAATAAGTCCTTAATTGTTTCTTTGTTACTATGGTGTTGCAGGAGGTTGATGTTCCGGCTTGTTAATCTTTATGAAAACGATAACGAAAAAGGACCCTGGCTACCTGTCAGACACCCTCCTGTAGGCCGGAACGGTCCTCTACAGTACATAATGAAGCATTTTAGAATGGACAAGGCCAGCCTACGGGTAATGTGTCATCGACCACGATCCTATAAAAGAGATCCTGTTAAGTAAGGTCGTGCTGCATGAAAATTGTATTTTGTTTACATGAAGAGCTGACTCGCTTCGTCCGTGATTTGCCTGGGCTATTGAATACATCAGGGCGTCACTTTTGTTTCTGCCTTTTAGCCCTGAGGCCATTTCTTTCAAGCAAGGCCCAAATGTTTTGGATCAAAAGTACTTTTTTATACAACTGTTCGTCAGAATCCAAACAAAGCTTCTTCCAAAACATAGAGAAATTCATACTACAGTTTGAGTACTGTTGTAGTGCTACATGCTCACCAAGTAAAAGAGACATTTTGAGAGTTCGAAGAATGATGAAATGGTTAGTAGGAGAGGAAATAAGGAGAAGCGCGTGAGGGGCTAAAGAGGGTTGATAGGTTGGACAAATATAGTATACATTCTGTAATAAATCTATGTGTCGTTACATCAATGTGGTAGGTAGTACTGATAAAGTTATACCCACATACCAGGTTACACTTTCCTCTTCCCATTAGGGTTTGAATGTTTTTTAGGGTAAGTAGGTAATTATATTGTATCTGATACCAACTCCTGTGACATAAGCATATTAGTGCTTTTCTTGGCAAGGTGCTACTTCCTGATGGTGTTCCACTCCGATGGATCAATATTCATATGATCTCAACACCTTAAGCCTCAGATAATTGCAATATGTGCCTCAACGCCTTCTCAGTTGAACTCCATTTTTTCATCTTGATTGATCAGCCATGGGCCACTGATCCTTTTTTCTGGTTCTAGGAATCACACTCACACAGATCAAGACATACCCAAGACAGAATTATTGGACACACATGGATCAAGACATATCCAAGTCCTAGGAATTTATTAAAGTTATCTACATTGTTGTAAGACGATGGAAGATTACAATGCAGGAATGCTAAGATTAACAACCTCAGTATCTTAGTAAATGTAATTCCGACGATTCGATAGAATGACTTGATGTGAAGTAATATCACAACAAATTGAAATTTTGTATAATGAGCACATCTCAATTACAACTCATTTTACAACTCTTTTAGTATACTTGGTCAGGAGCACCTTCAGTAGCACCTTCCCCAACAAGATCATTGGGGCCTTATATGAACTGCTTGGAACAAGTCATATACAAAAGCAAGAACATCATCACTGGCTTCATCCTCATCACCACTTGCATCATCATCATTATCATCATTGTGGTTTGCGATTTCATGATCTTCATCATCCGATGGTCCCCAATGATAGATCCATCAAATGTAATCAAATGAGGAAAATTGGCAAGTCATTGTAGCACCCAATTCATTACCGAGCGGAAGATACCAACCTTCATAGTCCCAGCTACTGTATCGATGCCTCCACCGAGATGCTCCACCGCTAGGTACCAAAATGTTGTCTTTCGCTCGTCACCAATGTCTCTCTATCTTTTTCGTGAGCTCCCAGGGCTCGCAGTCAATGATATTTTGGTGTTGGAGACGTGCGGCTGTGTAATCAATCTTGTTAGTGGTGGAGGCACGCAAGTTGAGCAAATTTTTGCGCCAAGCTTGAAATCCAAATGTTGATACGCACTGATGTAAGGATCGAAACGCCCAAGAGGTGGGGGGGGGTGAATTGGGCTTTCTTTCAATTTTTAAAGCAATTAAGATTAACGACCTCAAGCCCAATTCCCTATGCGATTAAACTATGCAATCAATGTAAATTAAAGTTGCGGAATGAAGATTTCATAAGTGTAAAAAGGGAGAGGGATGCAAACGCTCAAGGGACACGGAGTTTATCCCGTGGTTCGGTAAGATCACAAGGATCTACCTACATCCACGTTGTGGCACCCACCGAAGGGTTTTGCCACTCCCAAGTCACCGAGACAAGGGGGTTCTTCACTATTCTTCTTCGTTCGCCAACCTCGGCAAGGTGGAGCTCAAGCCTTGTACACTTTGGAATCCTCCGGGCTTCCACAATCTTCTTGGCAAGCTCCGAAAGTCGCACACACCAAGGGACACTCCCTTATGGCTCTCACTACACTAGAGACTCCAATCACCAAGAGTGGAGGCACTCAAGCACTATCTCTAGCTAGTTCTAGCCTATCTCTTAGTGTACAAATGATGAGCAAATGATGTGAAAGTGGTAGCTCTATTGCTTGAATGCTCTAGGATGTGTAGAGTATGTCTGGGCTTCAAGTCTTGTCGATTTGATAGGTTGAAGGGGTATAAATAGCCAGCCTCCACGAGATAGCCGTTGGAAAAGTAGGCTGACATCACTTCTCTGCGAACACCGGATGATCCGATGTCTCCCCTTCAGTTAACATCGGTCAAAGCCAAATTAGCTGATGTCACTGTGTCAGATATGACCATTGTTAGACAGATGTTGATCTGTCTTCTCATCGGATGATCCGGTGGCTCTTCCTCCAGAATTTTGCTTGATCTTGAAGCTTACTGGAGTGATCGACCGATGTGTGTAAGTCTGCACATCGGATGATCCGGTGCTTCACTTGGTCCAATAGTGTTGCAATCTGTGATGATGGACCGATGTCACTGAGCCACCCACATCGGATGATCCGGTGAGTTCTTTGCTCTGAGGTCTTCTTCTTCTGTTGACACAACTCGACCGATGCAGTCAACTCAAAGACCATCGGATGATCCGGTGTGTTTAACTTGTTGACTTCGAGTTGTTTTGAGTTGTTCTTTTGGAATTTGAACTTGTGACCTCTTTGACACTTGTTTGAAATGTTGTTTTGATTGTCTTCAAGCATTGAGTGATATCAAGTTAGAGCTTTCACTTCTTGTCTTCATATGATTTGATTTGATCTCATTCGTTGATTTTATATGGGTCTCCAATGTAATTTTGATTTCATTTGATTGAGTGTTATTAAGACCTTGCATTCACAAATTCATTAGTAATATCGAATGGTTGTCATTAATCACCAAAACCGTACCTCATGGGGCCTAGATGCTTTCAATCTCCCCCTTTTTGGTGATTGATGACAACACAATAATTTAAAGCGCAATAATAATGAATTTGATGATAATACTCAAGTATATATGCAATGAATACAGCATAGGACACATTAAGCTTGTAAAACGCAAAAGAAATTTGTGGTGCGAAAAGCTCAATTGATTAAAATCATAAGCAAATGAGACAAGCGAAAGAGTGCTTAATTAAAATTACAAAAGAGTACTCAAGCACGAATACAAAGGATAAACACACACTCCCCCCTTCACTCCCCCTGAGACTACTACTACCACTCCCCCCTGACTCTTCTACATCTTCTCCCCCTTTGGCATCAAGACACCAAAAAGGGATCAGAAAGCCTACAGACCCTGAGAGCTGGGCGCGAGGACGAACTGGGCACTGTCGCAGTCGTCAGAGCTAGAGTCGCCGGTCGTAGGAGCTGCCGGAGCGGCGGGAGCTGGAGGGTCCGCTGCCGGTGCTGGAGGAGAGGAAGCAGGTACTGGAGGTGCCGGTGGAGCTGGAGGAAGTGGAGTGCTCACCACGGACGCCGGCGTCTGCTGGAACAAGATCGTCGCCGGCAGTGGTGAGTGAATCGGTGCACTGGATGCCAGAAGTGGTGACATACTGATTGAAGGGATAGGAGTAGTAGGCACCTGAGCAACACCTGGAGCCAGTCCCAGTCCAGGCTGTTGTGGAGGAAGGGCGATCCCGGTCTGAGTGTAAAGGTTGGTGATCAACCCTAGGATCCCCATCATGGCCTGCTGGGTCTGCTGCTGCTGGTCGAGGGTACGGCGGTGCATCTGATCTACTAGGTTGGTGAACCGGTCCGTATCCTCTCGCCTCTGACGGGCGATCTCCAGCTGGAGCTCCTGCTGCTGCCGCTGCAGCTGTGCCAGGTGAGCAGCCTGCTCTGCCCTGGCCTGCTCAGCAGCGAGCCTGTCCTGGCGCTGCTGCTCGATCATCTGCTGGAGAAGTGTCGACAGCTCTGACGGCTGTGACACCTGCGCCTCGGACATAGGAGGTGGTGTCGGTGGCGGAGCAGCTGATCCTCCTGCCTCGGCGTCGTGCTGCCTCGGTGAAGGTGGAGGAGGAGGGAAGTACTCCTCGACACTCTCGTCTGTGTCGCTCTCAGACCAGACGTGCTGCAAGTCTCCACCTTGAGCTTCTGCCTCAGCCAGACGCTCATCTTCCCTCTCGAGGTCAGACCAATCCTCCTCAGTCAAGCGAGCCCTGACCTGGCGCTCAACTGGACGGCCAAGGCGGCGGTCTCCAGGGGCAGGGGCACGATAATGTCCGAACCGTGTCACACTCTCGTCAGAGAGACGATCGTGCATGGCAGACTCCTCTGGAACCATCATCGTGAGCAAGTAGCTGATCCAGTGCCCATAGGCTAGCTGCCTCATCATGCCCACTCCATCTGTGATGACATCCTCCATCTCGTAGATAATGACATCCACTATATCAAAGTCCATCCCGTTCATGATGTAAAACAGGATCGTCTGCTGGAGGCTAGTGAAACCCTCAAGATAGCCGGACCTCGGCAGGAGGGAGCGACGCAGGGCAAGGTGCACCGTGCGCGCTGCAGGAGTCAACAGGGCCGGAACTCTCGGCTGGTCTAGAGAGAAAGTAGGTCCAAAGAGTGATCTGATCTCCTCCAGAGCGGGATCCACTCCTCCAGTGAGCGGCCTCCTCGGCGGGTCTGCCTGACCGTAGACTCTCTCATGTATGCAGATGTTGTGCAGGTCTACTCCAAGCAGCTGTCCCAGTGTCTGCCTCGTCAGATGGTAGTGCTGACCCATGAACATGAAGTCAATGGATCGTCTGCCCTCAGAGACGTAGAGGGTGGCGTAGAACACGTGGACCCAATCCTCTACGTAGGCACTCCGCTCATAGGATAGCAGCTGCACCAGACCCCTGTACCTCTCAAAGAACGGCCTGATCTCTGTCCCTACGGCCACTTCAAGCTGAACCCAATCCATGTAGTTGTGTTGGAACAGCTTGTGGCCACGACGTCTGTAGGTCTCGTAGAGAGACGCCTGCGTGACCGTCCAGAACCGACTGTCCACCAAAGCTTCCCGGGGCTGTGGGTACCACTCCTCAAGCAATACACTCCATCTGAGCTTTCGGAGTTGCTTGGCCTTCATCTTCCGGTAGTCCGTAAGACGGACTCCCTCACCGACCCGGACGGCCGTGTCCATCTCATAGATGGCCCTCTCGGCCTCCCTGTCCTCACGACGGTCGGCAGCCGTCGGTCTCGGACGAGGAGCCGCCTCGGTGTGACCCCCACGCGTCCGGGCAGAGCGCTGGCGGACGAGAGGTGGTGGTGGAGCGGCGATGGGGGCGGTGAGTGGTGAGGAGAGGCGGCGGCGGCGCTGCGAGTAGGGGGACGACGGCGGCGGCCGACGGCGGCGGCGGCGTCCGGCGGCGGCACTGCAGTGGGCGACGCTTGGGTGTGGCGCTTGGGTGCGGCGGCGGAGGTGGCAGCGATTAGGGCGAGAGGCGGCGGCGATGGCACGGGAGAGCGAGGCGTCGGGGAGAGAGAGAAAGGGCGGCGGCGTGTGGATTAAATAGTGGACCCCAAACCCTAGCCGATATTTTAACACCGGATGGACCGATGTTAAGAGAAGTGAGCATCGGTCGAATGCCACAGAAAGGATATTCAAGAATTGCTGTTGACACCGGATGGACCGACGTCTAGGGTTTTGATCATCGGTCGAATATCACAGTAAGGGTGTTCAAAAGAGTGATGTAAACACCGGATGGTCCGACGTTGAATGGAGTAAACATCGGTTGAATTGACCACAGCTCCAGAAGAGTGAACATCGGATGGACCGATGTTTTCCAGAATGAACGCGTCGGAGCATTTGAGGTTCTGACTAAACTGGGCCTTGAAAATTGAACACCTATTGATCCGATGAGGGATGGGCTAGGGCATCGGATAATCCGATGATAAAAGAACAAAAACATCCCATATATGTCCTTTGACCAAACAAACAATTAACTAGAAACACATGTCTTAGGACTTTTTGGGCAACCCCTTACCCCTCAAGAAGCTAATATGCCAATAGCTTGGCTAGACCTTAATGCAAATGGAACACCGAGAAAAATGGAGGAAAATGTCCAAATAAAATGTAAGGCCCATGCTTTGTGAGGTAGAGTATGAAGACTTCTATCTCTTTGAAGCATGATCCTCTAGGCATTAACGTACCTAACATTTTGTTCTTTCCACCTTATATGAGTTGAGATATTGCATTTCAAACAAGTCTCCTTCTCATGAGGTGGGTTCCCCTTTGTGACAATCTACCGTATGCAATGCCAAACAAATTATAGTGCAAGAGATTAAATGAGTGCAAGTTTATATGGCAGGGATCATGCAAGGCATAAAATAAATCTATCTTGCCAAGTTTGAACCTTCCAAAGGCTTCCTCAGGGAAAACTACTTCTAGCTTGCCCCTATCCTTTGGGAGTTAGACAAGACCTATATGATATGCATCCTTACATGAACATGGCAACTTACATGACGTTAGATGCATCTAGCACATTTAATTCACTTCTAAGTCTAGAAAAGGTTTTCTCATCAAGTGGTTTTGTGAAGATATCCGCCAATTGTTCTTCGGATCTAACACCTTGCAAAGAGATGTCTCCTTTAGCCTCATGATCCCGCAAGAAGTGATGGCGAATATCAATGTGCTTAGTGCGGGAGTGTTGAACGGGGTTTCTAGCTATCTTAACCGCACTTTCATTGTCACAAAGGAGAGGCACACAACCAATTTTAATTCCAAAGTCCAAGAGGGTTTGCTTCATATATAGAATTTGGGCACAACATGCACCGACCGCTATATACTCCGCCTCCGCGGTGGACAAAGCCACGGAATTTTGCTTTTTGCTCGACGAAGATACTAGGGAACGCCCAAGTAAGTGGCACCCACCGGAGGTACTCTTGCGATCCACACGGCATCCGGCAAAGTCCGAATCCGAGTATCCCAAGAGATGGAAACTAGCGTTCTTGGGGTACCACAAACCTACACTTGAGGTATGCTTGAGATACCGAAGTATCCTAAAGACCACCTTCTTATGCGATTCTTTAGGTGCCGCTTGAAAGCGAGCACACAAGCACACACTAAACATAATATCGGGCCTAGATGCGGTAAGGTACAACAATGAACCAATCATGGAGCGGTAGTGAGATTGATCAATAGGTTTACCGTCCAAGTCCGCGTCGAGATGACAATTTGTCGCCATTGGAGTACTTCTTGTGCTACAATCTCCCATTTAAAATTTCTTCAAGAGGTCCTTGGTGTACTTCTCTTGGTAGATGAAGGTGCCCTCTTGAAGTTGTTTGATTTGAAATCCAAGGAAGAAGTTGAGCTCTCCAATCATTGACATCTCGAATTCCCTAGACATCATGGTGCCAAACTCATGGCTAAGAGATTTGTTAGTTGAGCCAAAAATGATATCATCGACATAAATTTGACAAATGAATAAATCCCCGTCGATGTCCTTGGTGAAGAGTGTAGTGTCCACCCTCCCGATCTTGAATCCTTGCATGACCAAGAAATCCCTTAGACGTTCATACCATGCCCTAGGTGCTTGCTTGAGCCCGTAGAGCGCCTTGTGTAACCTATACACATGGTTAGGATTCCTCGGATCTTCAAACCCGGGAGGTTGCTCAACATAAACAAGCTCGTTAATATAGCCATTGAGAAAGGCACTTTTAACATCCATTTGATAAAGCATTATATTGTGATGTGAAGCAAAAGCAAGGAGTATGCGAATAGCTTCTAACCGAGCGACCGGAGCGAATGTTTCTCCAAAGTCTAGTCCTTCAACTTGTGAAAAACCCTTGGCCACAAGTCTTGCCTTGTTGCGGACCACGACGCCATTCTCGTCTTGCTTGTTGCGGTATACCCACTTCGTACCGATGACGTTCTTGTCCTTGGGTCGCTCCTCCAACACCCAAACTTCATTGCGGGTGAAGTTGTTGAGTTCTTCTTGCATGGCCATCACCCAATTTGGATCTTGGAGTGCTTCCTCTATATGAGTGGGTTCTACACACGAAACAAAAGAGTAGTGCTCACAAAATGAAGCGACATGGCGAGAACGAGTACTTACTCCCCGTGACGGACTTCCGATGATTTGATCAATCGGATGCGCCTTGGAGATGCGTCCATGCCTCATAAGTGATTGTGGTACACTTGGCGGTGGTGAAGCATCTTGCGCGTCTTGTGGTTGGACTTGATCTTGGACTTCTTCTTGTTGTTGGTATTGTGTGGCTTGTGAGTCTTGTATTGGCAATGGATCATCTTTCTCTTCTTCTTCATCAACTTGAGGCGCCATGGAGGTGTTGATTGTGGAACTTGATGCTCCCCCTTGATCATGGCTCTCCTCAACTTCGGGCTTGATGTCTCCAATGGTCATGCTTTTCATGGCTTCTCGTAGAGGCTCATCATCTATATCATCATGACCAAAACTCTCCTCTTGGGAGCCATTAGTCTCATCAAACTCAACATCACAACTTTCTTCAACTAGCCCGGAGGTTTGGTTGAATACTCGATATGCTTTTGAGTTTGATGCATAACCAAGAAAAATACCAACATCACATCTTCTTTCAAACTTACCGAGCCTTTTCTTGCGGTAGATGTAGCATTTGCACCCAAAGACTCTAAAGTAGGAGATGTTGGGCTTTCTCCCAATGAGGAGCTCATATGGGGTCTTTTGGAGTAGTCGGTGAAGATAGACCCTATTTGCGGCATGGCACGCCGTGTTGATTGCTTCGACCCAAAACTTCTCCGACGTGCCATAGTCATCAAGCATTGCTCTAGCAAGGGTGATGAGAGTCTTGTTCTTCCTTTCAATGACACCGTTTTGTTGAGGGGTGTATGTGGCCGAAAACTCATGCTTCACGCCTTCACGATCACACCACTCCCCAATATTGTAGTTTTTGAACTCGGTGCCGTTGTCACTCCGGACCTTGATGATGGGAAGTTGAAATTCCCTTTGAGCACGTTTAGCAAAGGTCTTGAAGATTTCCGGAGTTTCACCCTTGTCACCTAGAAACAAGGTCCAAGCATATCTAGAATAGTCATCAACAATAACAAGACAATAGAAATTACCACCAAGACTTTGATATGTGGACGGTCCAAAGAGGTCCATGTGGAGTAGTTCAAGCGGCTTGGAGGTTGACACCATTGTCTTCATTGGGTAGTGCGGAGACTTTCAATCTCGTCCATCAACTCCTTCTCCCTAAGGTTTGCTTTCAAAGGCAAGGACTCATCCAAAATATTAGTGGTATGTGAAGTAGTTGATACTTTGCCATTAAGGGTTTCCTTTTTCATGTTTTTCATTTTTAGTTCAATTGCTTCATAAGCACGGTTAAGCACTTCATGTTCTTGAACCAAGTCATTGTGCTTTCCCAAGAGTGCTTGGTTTGCTAAGTCAAGCTCATGATGATCAAGCTTGATTTGAGCATTTTCCTCCTTGATTTGCTTGACATGTGTTTTGAGCATGTCATGCTCTTTAAGTATGGTTACATACTTGTCATGCAAATCGAGCTTCGCACTCTCAAGTTTAGCACAAGCTTGTTCAAGTGCCTTAACCTTGATCTTTTCCCTTTTTATGATGACATGGTATTCATTAATCATAGATGCTAATTCATCGGGGGAGAGCTCATCATCATCATCGCTAGAGTCATCACGTACCTTTGTGTTACCTTTTGCCATGAGGCACATAGGAGGTGGACGAAGAGGTGAGTTGTCCTTGTTGACGATGGCAAGGCCCGCCAAGTTTTCTTCATCTTCACTCTCTTCGTCGCTTGATTCTTCATCCGTGATCCACTCATTGGCCTCGCACATGAAGACTTTTTGGGGCCCTCTTCTCTTCTTTGGAAATAGCTTGGTCTTCTTGCCTTTGTCAAATTTCTTCTTTCCAAAGGAGCGCTTGGGTTTGACCTCTTCTTCATCTTCATCACTTTCTTCTAGCTTTCGATTCTTTCCCTTGTGGTTGGCCTTCCTCTTGTCCGGTCTGGGACAATCATATGATATGTGGCCTTGATCACCACAATTATAGCATGTCTTATTTTCATCTTTTCTTGGGAGGAAGGCTTTCTTCTTGGGATCAAAAGAGTATCCCTTCTTTGCGATCTTGGAGTTTAGACGTGAGAATTTTCTCATCATCAACGCAAGCTCATCATCGTCATCTTCGCTTGTTGCTTGCTCTTCTTCGCTTGTGCTAGGCTCAACCACTTTCTTTTTCTTGGGAGTTGTCTTCTTAGTTGAAGCCTTGAGAGCAATGGTTTTTGATGATGACTCCTCCATCATTCGAAGTACGCTCATCTCATGAGCATGAATTTCTCCAATGAGCTCCGAGACTTCTATGTTGTCAAGTGATTCCTTTTGGAGCATTGAATTGATAATGTTGTACTTGGGCTTGGGTAGAAGCATGAGGATCTTGCGGTTGATAAGTCCCTTACCAAAAGAAGCAATGTCAAGTGCGTTAATCTCCTCAATGAGCACATTTAAACGAGAAAACATTTGGTTAACATTCTCATGAGGAAGCATTTTGAATTCATCATACTTGGATTTAAGCAAGTGATATTTGAGTTCTTTAACACGAGATGAGCCCTCATGTATTTCTATTAAACATGCCCAAATTTCACAAGCTTTCTCTTTACTAACAATTCTAGCAAATACGTCTTGACTTATACATTCATAGATGGCATTTCTAGCCTTAGCATCACATTTTAGTTGATCACCAACATAATTTAGATCTCCAGATCCCGCATGGGTCGCTTCCCAAACTTCGGGAGCAATAGCCTCTAGGTAGGCACGCATGCGTGCTTTCCAATAGGCAAAGTTCTTGCCCTCGAAGGTAGGAACCGAACCCCCATTCTTGGCCATTTAAGCTCTCTAGCGGTGAAGCTAGAATGATCCTATGAGCAACCTTGCTCTGATACCAATTGTAAGGATCGAAACGCCCAAGAGGGGGGTGAATTGGGCTTTCTTTCAATTTTTAAAGCAATTAAGATTAACGACCTCAAGCCCAATTCCCTATGCGATTAAACTATGCAATCAATGTAAATTAAAGTTGCGGAATAAAGATTGCATAAGTGTAAAAAGGGAGAGGGATGCAAACGCTCAAGGGACACGGAGTTTATCCCGTGGTTCGGTAAGATCACAAGGATCTACCTACATCCACGTTGTGGCACCCACCGAAGGGTTTTGCCACTCCCAAGTCACCGAGACAAGTGGGTTCTTCACTATTCTTCTCCGTTCGCCAACCTCGGCAAGGTGGAGCTCAAGCCTTGTACACTTTGGAATCCTCCGGGCTTCCACAATCTTCTTGGCAAGCTCCGGAAGTCGCACACACCAAGGGACACTCCCTTATGGCTCTCACTACACTAGAGACTCCAATCACCAAGAGTGGAGGCACCCAAGCACTATCTCTAGCTAGTTCTAGCCTATCTCTTGGTGTACAAATGATGATCAAATGATGTGAAAGTGGTAGCTCTATTGCTTGAATGCTCTAGGATGTGTAGAGTATGTCTGGGCTTCAAGTCTTGTCGATTTGACAGGTTGAAGGGGTATAAATAGCCAGCCTCCACGAGATAGCCGTTGGAAAAGTAGGCTGACATCACTTCTCTGCGAACACCGGATGATCCGATGTCTCCCCTTCAGTTAACATCGGTCAAAGCCAAATTAGCTGATGTCACTGTGTCAGATATGACCGTTGTTAGACCGATGTTGATCTGTCTTCTCATCGGATGATCCGGTGGCTCTTCCTCCAGAATTTTGCTTGATCTTGAAGCTTACTGGAGTGATCGACCGATGTGTGTAAGTCTGCACATCGGATGATCTGGTGCTTCACTTGGTCCAATAGTGTTGCAATCTGTGATGATGGACCGATGTCACTGAGCCACCCACATCGGATGATCCGGTGAGTTCTTTGCTCTGAGGTCTTCTTCTTCTGTTGACACAACTCGACCGATGCAGTCAACTCAAAGACCATCGGATGATCCAGTGTGTTCAACTTGTTGACTTCGAGTTGTTTTGAGTTGTTCTTTTGGAATTTGAACTTGTGACCTCTTTGACACTTGTTTGAAATGTTGTTTTGATTGTCTTCAAGCATTGAGTGATATCAAGTTAGAGCTTTCACTTCTTGTCTTCATATGATTTGATTTGATCTCATTCGTTGATTTTATATGGGTCTCCAATGTAATTTTGATTTCATTTGATTGAGTGTTATGGAGACCTTGCATTCACAAATTCATTAGTAATATCGAATGGTTGTCATTAATCACTGAAACCGTACCTCATGGGTCCTAGATGCTTTCAACTGACAGGTCAACCAGAGTAAAGAAGTCATGATGCGTGAGCTGAGGGAAGCCCGAGAGAGCTGGAATTGAGACTGATAAACAGGAGTTGAGAGAAAATAAGATTGAACACATGATGGGTTCATTGTAGGATTGAGAGGACGTGAAAAGCTATCATAGGGGGATGAGTGGTAGATTAAAACTTTTATGTGGAAGCGACAAAAACCTCTTGATAAAAAATCATTCTGATAAAGAATCCGTGTCTGCGACTGTATTTAACGTGTTTAACCATGAAAAAACTAGTATAGATTGTAGACAATCAAGTGGAGGAACTAACGCAACAAAAATCACATGAAAACATTGAGTAAAACTCAAGTTATGATCAAATGGCTAAGCAAATGTCAATCTGTTCTATCTAAGTGAAAAACAGATCTGCTACGTTGCAATGAAACTCGTGTAGATCAAAGTCCACTAAATCAATGACCATGAAATTTTCACGGATTATAGATAATCAAGTTGGAAAGATAACACAAAAAGAATTATATCAATTGAATCAGTAAAACTCGAGTTATGATCAAATCACCAAAGCAACATAAGGCTGCGCAAAAATTCACCGACAAAAACTTGCCAAAAACAAGACAAACGAAATTGGACTTGCCTAAAACTACAAACTTTATTCAATGAAACATAAGAGGAACAACCAAGAGTCGTACACTCCACGAGTCCTGGCCCCCTTGCTTATATAACCAGTCAGAAGGCCAAACAATCCAAACTAGGACTCCTACAACTACTTAGATTCGACCAAAACTTTCCATAACTGCTCAAGACTCTTCCTTACGCGGGTAGAAGCAATCTTAAGACTTCCAAATACCTTAGAAATATCCCAAACATTCCTAAAATAACTCAACTTCGTGCCTCATATGAAATCTAACCAAATGAACTCGAAACTTTCCATAAACGAACCATAATCGTCTCAGCTTCAGCCTGAGCACATAATCTAGCCGGTTAGACCGTTCCAACCATATCTTCTCGTCCATAACCATTCAAAAAACCTTGGAATAATGTTGTCACATCCATACACTCCTTTAACATGTGCAAACAATTTTCAAAACGTTCATAATACCTTCATATGCATTGTTCTTGACCCAAACAAGTTGCATGACCTTCCGATCAACTCAACCACAATTCCTCCTGAACTTGGTTACTGAACCTCATCTTCTTCCTAAGACTAGTTCAATGGATCACCATCACAAATCAAGTCTTGACCTCAAGCAACACCTTCATATGAACAAACAACCAATTCTTCTGAGCACAAGTCCTCGACTTGACTCATATTAGTCCGAATATCACAACACCTTATGTGAGCACCTCACATAAGAAGGTTGCAAAATATAGCAAGATATTATCCACCATAATAACCCAAAACACATCAAAAACTTAGCAAATGAATACTAAGAAAACTTCCCAGAAACCAAAAAGTAAGTTTGAAACATCCAAGTTAAAAACAGAGGTGCCGAACAGAAATATTAAGATCCGACAGTCTGAAGTGCGCATAGCTGCAAATGTTACTCTCAATACGCATTGAGAAAGTTTAGACAATCCGAACTGATTAAAAGGTAACATATTACTCTCGATACACACTGAAAAGTTCAGATAGTTCAAAGTATGTCGAGCGATAATTGTTACTCCAGAATGCACATATAAAAAGATCGGATAGTCAAAATTGATTGTCTCGGGTATATTCAAAATTTGCATGTAAATCCTCATATTTAACATAATTGCCAACGTATTCAACACCTAGGTCTCGCGATCTCCACCTTGATGGATGCATTGGTAACACCATCTAGAATCCAAACATTGACTCATTCACGTTTTATGAAAGGTTTTTTAAAAAAAAAGAAAATTCCTCTTTTTTAAAAAATAAAAAAAAATCAAATGCGAAGAAAATCTCTCCCATTATAAAAATTATCCCCCTAAGGATGTACACTCTCCATGAGAAGAACATGTAAATCAAAACACTTGTGAATGTGTAACATATTTATCCCCCTTTAACAATGTATTCAGCAAGGTATAGAAAAAATTTTTAGTTGTTCATGAGCATAATATGACACACACACACACACAGACACACACACACACACACAGACACACACACACACACACACACACACACACACACACATATATATATATATATATATATATATATATATATATATATATATATATATATAACAAAGCTCATCCAAGTCACAATCACATCAATGAGATACATAAAGGTGTAAGCCATACTAGAGATCAAGTATAATTTTAATTTAAGAAAGTCACGATCTTACAAACTCAACTATTTCAAAATCTAAAAGCATCACACATATTGCTGCGTTTTATTATCTTTTAAAACACAAATTTAAATCATATAAACTTTGCAAGAGATTATGTGCAACCTCAGCCTAATTCTAACCAACCAAGCCAAAGCTATGTCATTTGACAATAGAAGCTTAAGGACATGGTTTTAGTCATACACAATTTCTTCCAAGTTCATATATAAGTGCAATGATAAGCAATCTTAAAAGAAGAAGTGTGATGCATGCATATTCCCTTGATTTATTTCTTGATTTTTAAGTGATCATACAAGCTCAACATGTGGGTTAGATTGATAATTTTTTCATGGTTAAAGCACTTGTGAGCATACAACAAGTTCAAAACAGTAAGAAAGTTCAATCATGCATGACCATATTTAGTGTAAGCAATTATTCAAATTACTAGTAATGGTAAAACCTACAAAATGTATAACATGAATAATGTAGCAAGAACTTTCAGCATGTAAAGGAATTACAAAGTCATATATGTATAAAATAATATGCTCATATTATTTTTCAATTTCAGATTCATACATAGACTTCCCAAGTTGCAAAACTCCCCCTCAATTTAAGCCATGAGGATGCATAACCCCTATTTCACAACGAATGAATAATAAATGAGTGAAATCCAAAGGTTTTCCGAAAATATCAACCAACTGATGTTTGATATCTATATCTAGATGGTGAAGCATAATGTTTCTTTTTCAATATTACCATGGAAAAAGTGATATCTAATATCAATGTGTTTTGTCTGGAGTGTTGTGCGGGGTTTTTAGCAATGCAAATGGCACTAGTGTTGTCACAAAACAGTGGAACACTATTCAGATCAATCCTATAGTCCTTAAGTGTTTAAACAATCCAAATAATTTGTGAGCAAGCGCTAGCAACAACTACATAATCAGATTCGGTAGTGGATTGCGTAACTGAACTTTGTTTTCTAGAGGACAAACAACAAGTTAGTTACTAAGAAAATAACAAGCACTCGAAGTACTTTTGCTATCAATCCTACAACCACAAAATCAGAATCCGAAAAAGCTTTCAAAATAACGGTTGAGGAAGATAGAAGAAAAATGCTAAATTCTTGAGTTCCATGTAAGTATCTGAGAATCCTTTTGTTGGCTCGACGATGTGATGCACGTGGAGAAGCTTGAAATTGTGCATAAAGACGTGCACTGAATTGTATGTCTGGTCTTGATGTCGTGAGGTACAAAAGTGAGCCGATCATGCTTCTATATTCTCTTTGATCAACGGATTCACCATCTTCATCAATTCAAGTGCTATCGTTGTTTCCATTAGTGTTCGAATACGCTTGCTACTTTCTGTGTTAAAACGCCTAAGGATATCCTTTGTATACTTTGATGCACAAATGTTCTCTCCTTGGTTTGTTTGATTTGTAGCCCCAAAAAGTACGTGAGTTCTCCTATCATACTTATCTAAATTCTGAACTCATTACAGCTGAAAACGTGGAAACAAGATCATGAGAAGCACATACAAAGATAATCTCATCGACATACACTTGAACGAATCGTGAGCTGTTGCCATGTTTAAGCACAAAAAGAGTTTTATCAAGCTTTCCCATGGTGAACCCCTATTCAAGTAAGAATGTTTTCAGCCAATCATACCATGCTCTAGGGGCTTGTTTGAGACCATACAAAGCTTTGGACAGTTTGTAAACATAATTAGGAAAATCTGGATTTTCAAAACTTGGTGGTTGCTTAACATAAACCTCCTCATCTATGTAGCCATTAAGAGAAACACTTTTCACATCCATTTGATATAACTTGAAACCTTTTGATGCAGGAAAGAGTAATAAAATTATTATAGCTTCTAATCTAGCAACATGAGCAAAAGTTTCATCAAAATCTAGACCTTCAACTTATCAGAAACATTGAGCAACCCGCCTTTCTTTATTCCTAACCACAACTCCATCCTCACTTTATTTGTTTTTAAACATCCATTTAGTTCCTATCAATGTGTGACCATTGGTGGAGGAACAAGTTTCCAAACATTATTTCTTTCAAAATTTTCTAACTCTTCTTGCATGACAATGATCCAAGCTTCGTTAGTGAGTGCCTGAGAGACATCTTTGGGTTCAAAAGAAGCAACAAAAGTAGAATTAGCATGACCGTTGGTATCACAAAACCTGGACCGTGTGACTCTTTCATGAAAGCTTACAATAAACTATTGTCGAGGGTGACTTTTGAGAACACGGAGGGGAGTAGACACTTCACAAGCTTCTTCTTCTTCATGTTCATCACAAACCGATGAGCTTGTGGCTTGAGGATGATAAGGACCAGGAATATTGGACGTTAGTGCTGGCTATGGTGCAAAATCATGAGCAAGAAGAACATTATTAGCTTCTGAATTTTCGGGCAGCAACAACACTTCTTCCTCATCTTCTATAAAAATACTCTTCCCCTGGAAATATGCATCTTGACCTGCAATGTTTGAGCTAGTACGTGGGCTAGCTTCATCAAAAGGTATCTCACATGTGTCCACAATTTTGTTAGTTTCAAGTAAAAGCACACGGTAGCCTCTAGTATGAGATGGATAATCAAGAAACATGTCACCAACAGATCTAGCTTCAAATTTATCAAAATTACCATATTTCTTAACAAAGAATTTGCAACCAAAGATCCTAAAATGTGTGACACTAGACCTATGTCCAAACTGAAGCTCATATGGTGTTTTTCCAACCTTAGCTCTTAAGAAAACACGATTTGAAACATAACAAGCGGTTACAATTGCATCTGACCAAAAATTTCTAGGAGTGTGATATTCATCAAGCATAGTCCTAGCCATCTCAACTGAGGTCCCATTCTTTCCATCTACAACAGTTGAGGTACATACGGTGAAGAAAATTGATGATCTATTACTTTTTCAGCACAAAAATGATCGAATGATTGATTTTTAAATTCGATTCTATTTTCACTTCTAATTGCTTTTAAAGATCCTAGGTGGTCAACTGAAAGTCTAAGAACCAAACTTCCAAAATGACTAAAAGCTTCATTCTTAGATGACATAAAGTGAAACCAAGAGTATCTATAATAGTTATCAACAATTACAAGCACATACATTTACCTCCAAAAGATAGAACACATGACTGACCTACGGTGTCAAAAGTTGTCCTGGTGCTCTTGTCTTGGTCATTGTGAGTGAAGCATGGGAACCTGCAACCATTTTAGCATGGCTACAAGAAGATCATACAATATCTTTGTCACCTTTAGTATTAGGAAAGCCACGTATGTGATCAAGACTACTAACACGTGTGAGGTGATCAAAGCCTACGTGACCAAGTCTACGATGTAAAAAAAATAAGTATTTTGATTCATTAACAACTAGACACACCTATGCTTAGAGGTTGACATATAATAATCAGCTTTAAAAACTCTTCCAAATTGAGTCATGTTTAACATAAGCTCCCCATTTGAATCTACAACATTGCAGCAATTTTTAGTGAGACTAACTTCTAGATTTTCTTCTAGCAACTGTGAAACAAAGAGCATATTGTATTTCAAATTCTTAACAAGTGTCACATCCTTCAAAGTGTAGTGATTATTAACTCTATCTGAACCCTTAGCAATTATAGGAGTTGAAGAGTTATCTACAAAAGTAACATTTTCTACTCATGACACAAAAGAGAGAGAGGAGAACCATTCTTTGTTATCTGTCATGTGACATGAGCAATCTGAATCCACAAGACAAATGTTCTCCTTCCTCAAGCGTGTAACCTATATTGTAGTACAATACGTTGATGACTCAATATTAGGGTTAGTCAAAAGATATTTAGGAATCCAGTACCGAGTCACATGACGTCCAATAGGAATAACACTCAAAAGCTGAGAAAATACAACATGTTTATGAGCCAAAGTTTGAGAATTCTTATTCTCAACTACGGATCTACGAGGTGTGTTACCTATAGCACAAAAAATAGTAGGTTTGGGAGCAATATTTGCATGTTTTTTGACTTATCATAGCAGGTGGCATGTTTTTAACATTCGGTTCAGCATGTGCAACAAGTTTTGCTTGGTTGTTACGTGATCTAGCTAGCATTCTTTGCTTCTTTTCTTATTTAACTAGTCTATAACAAAAATCTATGACATGACCATCTCTACCACAGTAGGAGCAACGAAATTTAACTTTATGTTCATGTCTAGATGAGCAAGCAAAATGTTTATTAGCAACCAAATGAGACAACACCCCTGCTGACGTGAAAACTACATTTTTTTGTTTAGGAAATATTTGAATCAAACCACTTCCTAGTGACTTTACAACCTTAGGTTGATGTGCCTTAGCATGAGCATGAGAATCAAAACCAAAACCAGATTTGTCATTGCGTATCTTATAAGAATTCAGCAACAAATCTAGATTTTTATTCCACTACAAAATCATTCTAGTGTCCTATGCATGTCATCAAGTTTGTTGGACAAATCTAGGCAATATTCATATGAAATTTTTCTTTTTAGTTTGCAATTAGAATAACAATTAACATCATGAGAATGTAAAGCATTGATCAAAATAGAAATATCATTCCTAGCATCATGTAGTTTCTTGTTAAGATCATCGCAACTAGAAAAATACAAATCACTCTTAGAACAACTAACATCTTTCATGTTATTATCATTAAATGCAACAAGCTTTCTGTTCCTTTCAAATTCAAGTTTATTGTGACACCCGGTTCCAAAATTGAACCAAGTGAATGCATATGTGTGCCCAGGATGTTCGTCACACATACACAAAAATTCACAAATGATAATTAGAAATAACCACATCACAAATAGTAAATAAGTACCTTATTACAATAACTCAATGGTTCTCGAATTACAAATCTCTAATTATTGTAGCAGAAAAATAAACTAAGCAGCGCGACTCCAATACACAGGCAATTGAGGATAGCACGCAACCTAGTACTCCACATGATTTTTATGGTACTCTCAAACATCACCTGTAACTGTTTCAGTGGGGGGAACAACAAAAGTATAGGGATGAAAACGGCTCAGATATTTTCCGATCCGTTCGGATGTCGGATCCAAAAATATCCGGTGCATATCCGTTTTGGTAGGACCATATTCAGATATGAAGCGGATATCGGATATCCTTATTCGGATATCAGACCGGAAACAACACAGCTTAATATCCGTCTGTTTTGAATCGCATATATTCGAATGACTATCCGAGTAATATCCAATTGCTATCTAAGCTGCGGTTGGCGGCCTGGCCCAAAAGCCCCTAAGTCCCGAACCACGGAATAGGCAAACCCTACCGACACCTCCCAAACCCGGAGTCCCGACTCCTGTGTCCCGTGTTGGGCTGGCGGCGCCATGGCCGTACTCCCGTCCGCCCCCGTGATTCGCCGTCCAGTGGCCTCCATCGCCGCCGGCTCACTGGTCCCACACCCCCACCGTCGTCGGCCGTTGCTACCCGGCCCGCTCCCACAACCAGACGCCATTCCTCCTGCCAGAGCCGTACTCCTGAGTCTCGTCCACCCGTGCTGACTATCGAAGGTGAAGGCCGAACTGCCTGTGCTGCCCGGCGGTTGCAACCCCCAAGCCCCCAGTCTGCCGTAGGCGGTCGCTGCCCCTACACCCCGAGCACCGTAGGGCCTGAGCACGTGGGCGAGCGAGATGTTGGAGCCGGACAGGATCAATCGCTGGATGGGGCGAGCAGGCAGGATGTCGGGAATGTTCGTTTGGCCATGTCGGTAAGGTTTTTTGATGTCAGGAAGCTTCTGGAACTTAGAGAGGAAGACAACAAGGCAGAGAATAAAAACTTAAAAAGAGAAGAAAAAAAGAAAAAAGGGAAATGAATAAAATGAAAGATAATAAAAAAGAGATGAAAGGGAAAAATATGAAGAAATATGAAAGAGAGGAAAAGAGAAAAAAGTAGTTATATTATATAATATAAAATAGATGATAGTTAATATAGAGATGTGGTATAGAGTTGTTTTGTAAGGTTCATCGATTAAGATTGTGTGTTTCGTGAAATCTTTCTTTCGAAATAAATATCCGAGTACGTCCGATATCCATAAATTTCCGATCCGATGAATCCGTTTCCGATACATCCGACATATCCGTTTCCAACAACATTTGATACGAATCCGTTTTCAAAATTATTATGTGGATATGGATATTGAAAAGCATTTTATTCGTCCATATCCGTCCGTTTTCATCCCTAAGTGAGTACGTGTCGTACTCAGTAAGTGTTGGAAAGTACGACATGTAGCTAAAAACAAGAATGATAATAAATGGCTAATTGCAGAAAAGTACATTTCGTAAACATGTAAAAGCAACATAAAATGTCTATGTGCATTTAATTCCCATCGTATCCAAGGTAAATATTATAATCCATATGCACCATCCTCAATTAGCATCATAATTCAATTATAACTGGTCAACAACCAATATCACAACCATATGCCAATTTCATCTCTTCTCATAACCGACCAACTCATATGATATAACCAATCCCATACCGAACCATCCCAAAACTCAAGTCCAACTCTAATCATGTAGGTCATCCAGATGTTCTTAACCGGGACCACAACTGTCGGAGTGTTCCAACGACACTTCCTCCGGTACTACTAAGTAGTTCGCGGATGTTCGTATTTCAGTAGGGAGCAGAATCAAGATCCAAGAGTGAGGTTGACACAAGGAGTTTTTACGTGGTTCGGACCGCCTAAGCGTAATACCCTACTCCACGAGGTGTATGTGTATTGGATTGCTTTGAGTGAGTGTGCTAGTCAGCTAGTCTGAATGACTTGTTTTCTACCGTGCAACACAATCCTTTTATATGCCAAAAATGGCTGTTACAGTATGTGCCGTGGCTCTACAGGTGGCCCCGGCTATAATAATCGCCCTATACACAATCTATGGTTGTTATGAGGGTTTAATAGTGTAATAACATGCCTTAATAGCAGCATTATCGGTCTTGATAGTCCTCTGATCGTGCATCACTATTGTTGCATTAATGATGCGTTAATCGACACATGGCATCAACGGAGCTTCCCAGGTAGGGGAGGAAGATCCGACACTGTGGGACATGTAGCAGCGCTGAAGCTTTCCTATGGAGGGAGACAGATCCGACACTGCAGGACAATTCTTCCTCCAAAAGTACACAACACTGGAATGGAATGTGGAACTCAACACGTCTTCTTCTGGTACAAAGGGATACCTGGTATGTAGGCTATCGACAGTGTCCCCCGAGCCTACCTCTGGTGAGATTGGGAGGTTTCGATGCTGGAGGTGGGGCCATTTTCTACCCCGCACTGCTGCTTTAGCTTTCCTCTTGGGACACGCGACCCTTCTTGATTTGGTAGGTGAGATACATGACGTGCGGATCTGTGACACCCGGTTCCGAAAAATGAACCAAGCTAACGCATATGTGTGCCCAGGATGTTCAACACACATACACGAGTGCAATTACAAAAGAGTATACAGAAAATTACCATAGAACAAAATTAATTAACCAAATTTTATTACACAAACCAAATTATCCTCGAATACAAGCTCTAATGAATATTAATGACAAGTTCAACTAATGCAGCGGAAATAAACTAATTAAGCAAACTAAGCAAACTAAGTATAAGGGATAAGGTATGTATGCGCAGCTCCAATCAACACCACAGCCAAGGCTGACGGTAGACACGGCCTAGAACTCCGCATTATCACCATTAAACTCCCAATCCTGACCTGCAACTGTTGGGGGAGATTGCAAGAGTGAGTACATGTCGTACTCAGCAAGTGTGGAAAGTATGACATGTGGCTGATTCAAATGCCGACAATAATAATGGCAAAGTGCTAAAAAGTACAGTAAAACATTTGAAAAGCAATATATATATTATATGTATGTGAAGTAAACCCATCATAATCATAAGTAATACCATAATACCGATCTGAATTCACTACCATCATCAATAATTCCAGATTTCACCATTGTCAATAACCATATTCAATACCAGAAATTAATCCATAACCATCCATAACCATTACCAAACCATAATACCGAACCATAACCATTCCAAATACCATCCCAATACCGAGTACCCTCTAATCATGGAAGTTGTCCAGGCGCTCATAACCGGGAGCACGGCTATCATGATAGTTTATTTAGACTCTGCAGAGTTTGTATCTCTTTACCCACGTGTTTGTGATTTCATCACCCGTCGGCGACTAAAGAACCTCCCTTATGCCAATTACACTTCCTTTGGTGTATGGCCAAGAGATCACAAAATAGCCTTTACAAAGGGATTACTAGCCTATTTAGACCCCACTGAGGTTTCACCGGTGGCGATGTCTCCCGTAGAGCACATCTTCAACCAAGGGCCCCCTCTTGAGCCATTCGGATCTCAGGGTAGTCCCACCAATCATCAACAAACCCATTCCGACTACCCCTTCCCCGAGCATCCACAATGGTCCAAATAGAACTGGCAAAGCCCTAATTAATCAGCTATGCCGCACCCATACTTGGCCTCGTGGTGGCACTGTAGTCCTGGCTTATTCTCGCATGAACCGATCCTTAGATCTAAAGCAAGCAAACCACCATAACATCCAACCCATCCAAATACCAGGCTTGCTTAGATCATCCATTACCATATCATATTTAACCAGTTCATGTTAACCATAATCTCATCCATGCATAATTGAACTGAGTGGTATAATTGTTTTCCATCCCAGTTGATTAAGCGAAGCAAAAAGGTAAAAGCCCTTCCCGACTCTCTACCATATATTCCAGGTGACAAGGGTGGTTTAGCAAATCTAGTCAACTTCCTACCATAGGATTCCCATCAAATTGACACAAGCATGCAGTTTGCAAACAAAACATTTATTTTAAAAATAGGATCAATATGCTTCAAGGACACTTGCCTTGCTCTTGCTGTTGATCAAAATCAAAGCCTTCGAACTCTTGATGCTGTAGATCCTCCGCGACACTTTCTAGCGCAAATCCGTCTAATCCACACAATAAACATACAAGACAAGAAACACAATCAAAGATTGCACAAATATTACTCAATATGACATGACATGCATGATTAATGCAAATGCAAGGTAGAACTTGTTACTAGATTGCTTTTAATGATCTCCAACTAGTTCTAATAGCTTTTAACAAGTTTATACAGGTTTGGAGTTGATTAGATCAAATTTTAGAGTTAATTCAACACAATTTAACCAGGAAGATCGGACTAGTCCGCTAGGGACTGGACAAGTCCGTACTTGACGAGATCAGCAGATTAGGGTTTTCTAGATCGACGTGAATTTGGAGATTAGGGGTTGAATCCACGTAAGGAAAAGAGAATAGAAGGTATACCAGGTGTTTAGAACTCCAATGAATCAAGAAACTTGGAGGTAGCACTTGGATCTTGATGATCCAGGGTTGGTGATGAACTTGGAGATGAATTGGTGGTGAAGGACGAAACTCGGTGGAGAT
This sequence comes from Tuctoria greenei, assembly GCA_036927565.1. Lineage (NCBI taxonomy): Eukaryota > Viridiplantae > Streptophyta > Magnoliopsida > Poales > Poaceae > Tuctoria > Tuctoria greenei. The sequence continues at coordinate 128,085,369 of JAYESD010000006.1, forward strand.
CTTGATCCTCTTTCGTTTCCTCCTCCTCTTCTTCTTGCTTGGGATCTTCTCCTCCCTCCTTGATGGTGGCTCCCCACGAACTAGGGTTTGGGTGGGTGGAAAAGTTGCAAATAGATGTCAATCCAAGGGGTGGGGTTGTTTATATAGAGGTGGAGGCTAGGGTTAGATGGATTTCGAGTTTGGGATAAGTAGGGGCCGGTTTAGAGTCCCACATGAGCTCTAAAAGAGTTGGGCACGACGTCCCTTGGACCACTTAACGTGAAACCCAAGAAACAAGTCGTAAAACAAAAGATCAATTCGGAGTCACGAAATATCGGACAAGTCCGGACAGGACCGGACTAGTCCGAAATCGTCGAGAGAGAAAATCGGACAAGTGTGGCCAAACATCGGACAAGTCCGAATTTGAACAGAAAGGAAAACGGACAAGTCCGTTGGAACACCGGACTAGTCCGGAAAAGTCCAGGGACTTAGCAATTTTTTTCAATGATTCTTGGAATATCGGACTAGTCCTCACAAAATCAGACAAGTCCGAAAGTTTCCAGTGCCAAAAATCGGACTAATCCACAGCAAAAATGGACAAGTACGTTTTTAGTCAGAGAGAAATCGGACTAGTCCGCAACAAAAATGGACTAGTCCGCACTTTCCTGCGTTTTAAGTGCGGTTTTGTTCCAAATCAATTTAAACTTGTTCCTCTTTATGTGGATTAATGTTAAGCATGTATATGAATGTATGCAAGGCATGATGCATGGAAATGAGGGTGTTACAAACCTACCCCCCTTAAAATGAATCTCGCCCTCGAGATTCGACGCGTAAGAGAAGAGATAGGGAAAATCCTTTTTGAGATCATTCTCCAATTCCCACGTCACTTCTTTTTCTGTGTGGTGCTTCCATTGAACTTTACACCATCTAATAACCTTGTTCCTTGTGACTCTCTCCTTGGTTTCCAAGATTTTGATCGGTTGCTCGGCATAAGTCAAATCTTCCTCTAGTTCCAATTCTTCTATTGACACTTGCTCTTCCGGTACTCTCAAACACTTCTTGAGCTGGGAAACATGAAAGACATCATGTACTTTCGAAAGATGAGCTGGCATCTCCAACTTATACGCTACTTCTCCTCTTTTGTCCAAAATCTTGAACGGTCCAATATAGCGAGGTGCGAGCTTGCCTCTTATGTTAAACCTCTTATGACCTCTCATTGGTGACACATTGAGGTAAACAAAATCTCCCACTTCAAAGGCTAGTTTCCTTCTCCTATTGTCCGCATAGCCTTTTTGTCTTGATTGGGCAGTCCTCAAGTTTTCATGAATTATTCGGACTTGCTTTTCGGCTTCTTGCAACACATCTGGGCCAAATACTTGAGTTTCTTCTGCCTCATTCCAGAATAAAGGTGTCCTACACTTCCTCCCATAAAGCACTTCATATGGTGACATTTTCAAGCTTGCTTGGTAATTATTGTTGTATGAAAATTCCGCGTATGGCAAGCTTTTGTCCCAACTTTTCCCATGCTTCAAAGCACAAGCTCTTAACATGTCCTCCAAAATATGATTGGTCCTCTCGGTTTGTCCGTCCGTTTGAGGATGATATGCTGAACTAAAATTCAACCTCGTTCCCAAAGCTTCATGCAATTTTTGCCAAAATCTGGAGGTAAATTGAGAACCTCTATCCGACACGATATTCTTCGATACTCCGTGTCGACACACAATATGCTCCATGTATATCTCGGCCAATTGTGCAGCTGTATATTTGGTCTTGACAGGGACAAAATGAGCTGACTTGGTTAAGCGATCCACAATTACCCAAATTGAGTCATACCCGGACTGAGTACGTGGTAACCCAACTATGAAGTCCATTCCAATTTCTTCCCACTTCCATTCCGGAATCTTCAACGGTTGCAATAATCCGGCTGGCCTTTGATGTTCCGCCTTGACTCGTTGACACATATCACACAATGCAACATATTCGGCTATGTCCTTTTTCATGCTATCCCACCAATAGCAAGTCTTCAAGTCCTTTTACATCTTCGTACAACCGGGGTGAATCGAGTAAGGCGAGTCATGTGCCTCCTTTAATATTGTCTCCCGAATATGCTTTACATTAGGCACAACGATCCTCTTTCCAAGCCATAAGGTACCATATTCGTCTTTATCAAATCTGAATTCTCTCCCTTCCTCAGTCCTTTCCTTGATTTCCTTGATCTCTTCATCTGCGGTTTGGGCCTCTCGAATTTCTTGCTCCAAGGTTAGGTTTAACTCCATCATCCCCGTCTCATTTACAAACCCGAGGTTCAACCGTTCAAACTCCTTACATAACTCGAATGGTAACTCTCGAACCGTGAGTTGATGACTTACTCCTTTTCTACTCAAAACATCGGCCACTACGTTGGCCTTTACTGGATGATAGTTAATCTCCAAATCATAATCTTTGATGAGCTCCAACCATCTACGTTGCCTCAAGTTCAGATCCGTTTGTGTGAAAATATACTTCAAACTCTTATGATCTGTATAAATTTCACACCTATGTCCAAGAATATAGTGTCTCCAAATCTTCAATGCGTGTACCACGGCTGCTAGTTCAATATCATGCGTGGGGTAATTCTGCTCATGTTTCTTCAATTGTCTTGATGCATAGGCGACCACTTGACCTTCTTGCATCAATACACACCCGAGTCCTTGTCTTGATGCATCACAATAGATGTCGAAACTCTTGCTTACATCCGGCAATACCAAAACTGGGGCTGTTGTCAACCTCTTCTTCAACTCCTCAAAACTATTCTGACAAGCTTCAGTCCATTGGAACGCCTTTCCCTTCATTAGCAACTCCGTCATAGGCTTGGCTATCTTGGAAAAGTCCTTGATGAATCTACGGTAATATCCAGCCATCCCAAGAAAACTCCTTATTTCCTTGACATTTTGTGGCGGTTCCCACTTCAACACGTCTCTCACTTTTCCGGGGTCAACCGATACTCCTCCTCCTAAAATTATGTGACCCAAAAACGACACCTCTCTCAACCAAAACTGACACTTGTTGAACTTGGCATATGTCGGTACCCTAGAAACCGTACACCCCTTGAGGTTACAAAGATCTCAAAGGAAAGTCATCCACTTGGTTTGAAGACCCTCGGGGGCCCACATGTCAGACATAACCGGACCCGCTTCTCCAACATGGTTAATCCCTGGGTCGCCACGTGTACTACCAAACCGGAGCTACCACCCACAAGGGGGAAGCTCCGGGCCATGTACCAAAATGGCACCTCCGGATTTAACCCCAGACCGAGAGAAGCTCCGGACCTGACACGTGTCGGGTAGCCCCGGAGCTACCTGTTTCCCACAGTATGCTTCGGAGCTGCCACGTGTCCAACCATCGGATCTTCAACCCCTAACCTCCGGAAGACCCCGCAACGGCTCCGGATCTTCAAAGGGGAATCAAGGACTTCAAGACTCGACTATATTAATGACACTTAAACGGGCAATCTTAACACCAGTAACGGTGCTGTCAAATCCCGTTACAGGATCATTAAGAGCAATTAAACGTGTATCAATACTAGTAACCGCCGGGGCCACATGTCGGGCCAGGCTAACCTGTAACGGTCTGCCCTTGTACTATAAAAGGACAGGCCGACGATACACAGAGGGGAGGACACACGCGCCTCATACGCTCATCACAAGCTCATACTGCTAATACAACACCAACACATCTGTGGAGTAGGGTATTACGCTCAGGCGGCCCGAACCACGTAAATTCTTGTGTCTCCTGTGTCAATTCTTACTCACCTTCTTGAATCTCCGCGCACCCACACCGAACATCGAACTCCCCTATCACTTTAGTAGGGTAGGGAGATCTGCCGGTTCTCAACCGCCGACAGTTGGCGCGCCAGGTAGGGGGGCGCCTAAGATTTTGAGAATGGTGAACTCAGCTGCTGGATCATCCAACAGCCAACCCGCTGCTCAGGCTGTTGGGGGCAATCCCTCCAATAGGCAGCCACCAGCAGGAGCCTCAACACCAGCAGGAGCCACACTCCCACCACCATCATCTCCTCCAGCAAATCGTGCTGGGCAACGTGATGGTGCGCCGGCGTCAATTACTGCATCGGCAAATAATGACAACCCGGAACACGCGCTCCATGCAGCGCGTGCTCTTCTCCAACGCCCACCACCTCCGGATGCATCCCGGGATGCACTGGAGCAGTGGAGGGCTGTTGTGGAGCATTTGGTTGCAGCAGCAGCCGAACGCCTCAGCAACCAGGGACCTCCTCCTTCAGGAAGAGCCCCGTCGCAGCGGCGGACTTTGTCTGGAAGACTTGGTCCGCACGTTTCCAATAGCCGGAGACGTGCTGCATCACAACAAGTGACGTCGTTGTCCTCCAGGGCTCGATGCACTAACACGGTATTCAGGCTTTCGACTCATGACCTCCGGGCGGAGCTTGATCGCCGATACCGCCAGCAGGATGGACGAGTCCATATTGAGCGTGCCCATGAAAGACGGGAAGCTCAGGACCTTTCTGCTCCTGAAGGAGTGGGAGGAGGTTGTTCAGCCCTAGCCATGCATCTGCGTATGGTTAGGTGGCCACAGAAGTTCCGGCCTCACCTGCTGGAAAAATTCGACGGGACTGTCAATCCCGCCGAATTTCTTCAGATATACTCCACTGCAATCTTAGCAGCCGGAGGAAACGAGGCCGTGATGGCCAATTACTTTCCAGTGGCCTTAACTGGACCGCCAGGTCCTGGTTTATGAGCCTTCCACCCAACTCTATCAACAGTTGGGAGGAACTGTGCCACCAGTTCACTGCCAACTTCGGGAGTTCATACACCCGACCAGGCACTGAACTAGACCTTTTTGCGGTTGTGCAAAAAGGGGGAGAATCCTTGCGGTCATTCATCCAAAGGTTCTCTCAGGTATGAAACACTATCCCTTCTATCTCTAGCGCCTCTGTCATTGTGGCATTCAGACAGGACGTACGGGACAAGAAGATGCTGGAGAAGCTGGCGATCAAGGAGATTACCAGCGTCACGAAACTCTTCAGCTTGGCAGACAAATGTGCCAGAGCTGTGGAGGGCCATGAAATGCACTCCAAACCAGCCTCAGAGGATCACAAGAAATCCTCCAAAGAAGAAGCCGCTACCTTCGGGGGTGGCAAGAAGAAAAAGAAGACCAACGGCAAGAAAAAGTCGTCGGCTGGCACATCCAACGTTGCAGCAGCTGCAACTCCGGGTGGCTGGGGGCCACGCCCCGAGAAGTGACCTCGACCGTCTTCTAAAGACGGTGGCAAACCTAAAGTGTGGTGTCCCATTCACAAAACGGGCAGCCACAGTTTGGAAGACTGCCGGGAGGTCCAAAACCTCGCCGAGCGCTACAACAAGCACCGGGAAGAATCTCCTTTCCGACAGAGGGAAGGAAAACAAAAGGTCGACAAAGCTCCGGCTGAAGAGGAGTTAGGGTTTCAGGATCCCAAAAAGGTCCTGAAGGCCGTCTACACCTCAGTCGATAATGATTCTGACGTCTCTGACAACGAGCGTCGGAAAACCATGAACACCATTTTCGGTGGATCATGGGACATCACCTCCTGTCGCGTCATCAAGACTATGCGTCGGGATATGGCCGCTGTAGCTCCTACAGTCAGGCCGGAGCCTCATCGAAAGTGGATGGACACAACCATCACTTTTGATGCTTCGGATTGTCCCCGGAGCATGGTTGGAGCAGGACAGTTGCCCCTGATGGTATCTCCTACCATCAACAACATCCAGCTCCACCACGTCATGGTAGACGGAGGTTCGGGGCTTAACCTCATCAGCTTCGAAGCTTTCACTAAGCTTCAGCTCCGACCTTCAGATCTCCACCCCTCTCGACCTTTCTCCGGAGTAGGTCTGGGAGCCATTACCCCACTCGGAGCTATTACTCTCCCTATTACCTTCGGGACACGGGAGAAGTACCGCACCGAGAAGTTGGTCTTCGATGTCGCGCAGATCAACTTACCCTTCAATGCCATCTTGGGTAGACCTGCCTTGTATAAATTCATGGCGGCTGCTCATTATGGCTATCTGGTGTTGAAGATGCCAACGCCAATAGGCGTTCTCCGGATCCGCGGAGATCGCACCGCCGGAGTAACTGCACTGGAAGAACTCCATGCGCTCACCACAGTGCAAGAGGAGGACTCCAGGCAGGAGCAAGCTCCAAAACCCCCGAGCATTCGCCAACGAGGCTCGACTTCTGCACCTCGAGTGCAGCCAAGCGGCGACACCGACATTCCCGTCAAAGTCGTCCAAATTGGTTCCGATGCCGCTGAAACCACCCGTATATCGGGAGGATTGAACGACAAATAGGAACTCGCGCTCATCACTTTCCTCTGGGTTAACGTCGACGTGTTTGCTTGGCAACCGTCTCAAATGCTTGGAATCCCCAGGGAAGTGATTGAGCACAATCTGAAGATCTACCCCGATGCTCGGCCTGTGCATCAGAAGCCTCGGAAGCAATCCGTAGAGCGACAGAACTTCATCCGACAAGAAGTAAAGAAGCTGCTCGAAGCTGGATTCATCCGAGAAGTCTTCCATCCAAAATGGCTGGCAAACCCAGTTGTTGTGCCCAAGGCCGGCGGGAAGCTTTGGATGTGCATCGACTACACCACACTAAATAAGGCATGTCCAAAAGATCCATTCCCACTACCTAGAATAGATCAGATAGTGGATTCCACCTCTGGGTGTGAATTACTGTGTTTCCTAGATGCATATTCTGGATATCATCAAATCAGGATGTCTAGGGAAGATGAAGAGCATACTTCATTCATCACAGTAGATGGATTGTATTGTTACACAGCCATGCCTTTTGGTCTCAAGAATGCAGCTTCAACTTTTGTACGAGCTATGTACAAAACTTTTGAAGAACTTATTAGAGACATAGTGGAAGTGTACGTCGATGACATCGTGGTCAAGGTCAAGAACAAGGAGTCACTCCTTGACACCTTGCAGGCTGTCTTCGACAAGCTGCGGGCCACCCGCACAAAGCTGAACCCAGACAAGTGTGTCTTTGGGGTTAGCTCCGGAAAACTTCTTGGTTTCCTGGTAAGTCACCGGGGCATAGAAGCTAATCCGGCGAAGATTAAAGCCATTGAAGACATGCGGCCACCAACCCGCATCAAAGACGTCCAAAAATTAACTGGATGTCTAGCAGCCCTCAACCGGTTCATCTCAAGACTGGCGGAACGGGCACTCCCCTTCTTCAAATTATTGAGGAAGTCCGGACCATTCCAATGGTCCGAAGAAGCAGAGAAGGCATTCCAGGAGCTGAAACAGTTCCTCACCACCCTACCAATTCTGGTAGCTCCGAACCCTGGTGAGCCTTTATTGCTTTATATCTCAGCTACTGACGAAGTCGTCAGTATGGTTCTGGTTGCGGAGAGACCAGAACTACCCCACGCTCAGGAATCCAGACCCCTCCGAGAGGGTCCGGAGGTTCCTGAAAGTGAGTCTGGGTCCCAGCTCCCAGATTCAAATCCACAAGAAGTAACTTCAGGAGACCCAGACCCCTCCGGGAGGGTACAGGTCCCTTCTGAAGAAGCTCCGGGTTCCTCAAATCAGAACCTGGAGGTCCCCGAAGAAAATCCAGACCCTTCCGAGAGGGTCCGGGTCAGTTAAGAGGAAGCTCCGGACCCCTCCGGGAGGGTCCGGACCATTCAACGCCCGGTGTACTTCATTAGTGAAGTACTACATGATGCCAAGACTCGATACCTAGAGGTGCATAAGCTGCTCTATGCAGTTCTTATTGCCTCCAAAAAGCTTCGCCACTACTTCCAAGCTCACAAAGTCTCAGTGGTGACCTCTTACCCACTTCGAGCAATTTTGCATAATCCCAATTCAACTGGGAATATTGCAAAGTGGGTTGCGGAGTTGGCTGAATTTGATCTTGAATTTATTTCAAGGCAAGCAGTCAAGAGTCAAGCATTGGCAGATTTCGTGGCAGAATGGACTCCCTCTCCATCAAACCCTGGGGGCCCCAGTGAGCAGAAGACGGAGCATCAAGCTCCAACCTTCACCAAGCCTCACTAGACTCTCTACTTCGACGGCTCCATGCAGAAGCAGGGGGCCAGAGCTGGAATCCTTCTCTTTGCACCGACTGGGGAGAAGGTGAAATAAATGGTACACCTTGACTTCAAGGCAACCAACAACATGGCAGAGTATGAAGCACTCATCCACGGACTAAAGGTGGCACGGTCATATGGTGTCAAGCAATTGCTGGTCATGGGAGATTCACAGCTCATCATTAAACAGGTGAAGGGTGAATGCTCCTGCAATAATCTCCAGTTAGCTGCTTACCTCCTTGAAGTCCAGAGGCTTCAGAAGGATTTCGAAGTCCTAGATCTCCACCATGTTCAGCGTGCTCACAACGCTGAAGCCGACGAACTCTCAACGTAAGCGTCAACCGGAGCTCCAGACCCTGACGGAACTTTTGCCCGGAGATTGTCGAAACCCACAGTTCAGCCTGCCGAACTGAGCGAAGGGGGCGAGATCAGCATCCCGAAGCTGACGGTCCCGATGGCCCTGTTACCATGGCAGCCATAAAGGGTCGTAGGTGCTGCTGGAAGCTCCGAGCAACCCAGCACGCAAGACTCTAATACTCAAGTTAGTTCCGATGCATGGATCTCGGAGATCCGGAACTACTTGAAAGACAACATCCTTCCTGACGATGATGTATCCGCTGACCGGGTAGTTAGATTGGCTAAAAGATACACGCTGGTAGAAGGGGATCTCTACCAGCGTGGTGCCAACGGCATCCTAATGCGGTGCATCACAAGGGAAGAAGGCTGCGAGCTCCTCGTAGAAATCCATGGAGGCGAGTGTGGGAACCACGCGTCCTCCCGCACGTTGGTTGGTAAAGCCTTTCGGCATGGCTTCTACTGGCCTACAGCACTCCAGGATGCAACTGAGCTGGTGAAGAAATGCGAAGCATGTCAATTTCATGCAAAGCAAATTCACACTCCGGCTCAGCCTTTACAAATGATACCTCCTACATGGCCCTTCGCTGTGTGGGGGATGGACATCTTGGGACCTTTCCCAAGAGCCGTCGGAGGTTACAAGTTCCTGTACGTCGCCATTGACAAGTTCACCAAGTGGCCGGAAGCAACTCCAGTTGTGACAATCAACAAGCAATCTGCTATCAACTTTCTGCAGTCCATTGTATGCAGATTTGGAGTCCCAAACAAAATCATCACTGATAAAGGGACCCAATTCACAAGCTCCGCATTCCAAGGATATTGCGAAGACCTCGGCATACAAGTTTGCTACGCCTCCGTAGCTCACCCAGCCAGCAATGGCCAAGCCGAGAGAGCAAATGCTGAAATCCTTAAAGGACTTAAAACGCGCACTTATGAGCGCTTGAAAAAACATGGAGCAAACTGGATCGAAGAGCTTCCGCCCACTCTATGGGCAAACAGGACATCTCCAAACCGGTCAACCGGAGAGACACCCTTCTTTCTGGTGTACGGAGCAGAAGCAATCCTTCCTCCGGAAATCACCTTGGGTTCACTCCGGGTCCGGACCTTCGACGAAGCCACGCAGGACCAGCTCCGGCGTGAAGACCTAGACCTCCTTGAGGAGGGAAGGTGCCAAGCAGCTGTTCGGAATGCCCGATATCGTCAAGCCCTACGGCGTTATCACCAGCGGCATGTACACAACCGACAGCTCGAGTAAGGCGATCTGGTGCTACGGAGAATACTATCTAGAGAAGGGTTAAACAAACTCTCCCCCGGCTGGGAGGGGCCCTTCCGAGTGATTAAAGTATCCCGTCCCGGAAGCGTTCGCTTGGCTACTGAGGATGGGACACCTCTCCCAAATCCTTGGAACATTGATCACCTCCGTAAGTTCTACACTTAATACCACGGAGGTGAGTCTTGAGTAACTTGAGATGTATGTTATAGAGTCATTGTACAGAGTCGGGTAGTTCCTCCGGGAGAGCAGCCGGACCTTTCCCGAAAGGTCCGCAAAGCTCATGCAACGCTTGTCACAGTCTCAGGACTAAAAGTGTGGCTAACTACCTTGGGTCAAATGAGAAATGAAACACCCTTAGCCTGGTTCCGTACCCTAAGAGTGTACTTGTTTCCCCTGTACCCCGGACCTATAATGAAAGACATTTTCATGTGAAATAGACTCCACGTGCAATTGTTTTGTACAGGCTCAACATTTTTATTTTTCTCTTTCTTGTCTATAACAAAGACGTGCAATTCTTAAGAAATTTTAGTCCAATCGGTTTATATACGATTCGACTTGTATTGTCAATTCTTTTGGATTCAAATATTGTTTATGGCCAACTCGCCTGAAAGCCGCCAAGCCAATCTAGGGCTGGAGTGTGCTATCGACTTAGCCTGGTCAAGCACCCTAAGTACGCCACTCTACCTACACCCCGGCAGGCTGGAGCAAGGCGGGTCCGTGTACAGTTGGATCTAAAAGAAAAGACAACACATTCGGTTGTATTTATAATCGTGTTTGACTTAAAATCTTCTTGAGAGTCATAAGCCGCGGCAAAGTTATAGACAAGAAACAAATTTTACTATTTTTATTGGCTTAAGTGTGCAGGAAAAATAAAGTCTACATTGATGGAGGAAAGCCGGAGCTAAATAAGCTTCGACTCCCCTAACGGGGCCAGCCGTCGACGCTAAATAAAAGATGGTGAGAAGACCCCGCGAACGGAGTCTGCTGCTAACAAACTGAGTGTTGGCAAAGGTCATTGCCGGAGCTACTAAGATCCGACACCCCGAAGGGTTAACTATCGATGCTCTACGCGTTGATAGAGACTATTGCCAGAGCTAAAGCTCCAGCGATAGACAATGCTGGAACTTCTAAGCTCCGATAACCTCAGAGGGCCTTCACTATCGAAGACTTCGAACCTAAATTCTACAAGTTCGGAGCAAAAGAGTCTTCAACAATGCACAATATCCTCTTGGTACATGTTCACAATCAAATTGTGTACATCTACCAGGGGGCCAAGTGAAGATAAAAGTGTTGAAGACAAAAAAGTGAAATTCGCAAAATTTGGGGATTTCATTTATCTGGATACAAGAGATTACATCTGGAGACAAGGGATTACAAAATTGAGGAAGAAGAAGAGAAAATACAAGTGAGAATTACAGAGATGGTCCTAGACCCTATGGAATAATTGGGCGACCTTCTGGGCAACCTCTGATACGCTGGCTCGGGTAGCTTCGCCTTCTCCTTCGACGGGGCCTTCAAGCACCGGGTCCAGAGGAAATTGGGAGTTCCGGCTGGTGTAGCACGTCAACACATACTCTGCGACGTTCTTCGCTAGGGATTGCCCCTCAACCTCCAGTTGGTCCGCGATGACATCGCCCACCTTGGAGAGCTTGCTACCTGCTGCGCTCAACGCCTGCAGCGCTAGGTCCGCCTCCGGCTCTGGATCATCCGGGCGCATGGGGCTGAAACCCATCGGTGTCAGGGCATCATTGGCCTTGCTCAAGAACTCCCAAATTTGTAGGGAGTCCTCAGCCCTCAAGCCCTTCATCTCTTACAGGGATCTTCTGGCCGCCACCAGTTCAGAATTCTCACGGGCAAGGTGCTCAACTTCTTTGGCGTTTTGCTGAATCTTTTCAGCAACCCGCCTTTCGAGTTTTCTGAGCTCCTCCTCCCGGAGGTGGATCTTGTTCCGGTGGTCAACCAGGTCCTTCTCCCTACCTCTCACTTTCTTCTCCCGGGCAACAAGGGCACACTCTTGTTTGTAGAGCTCCTGCCCTCGCACCCAGGTCTTCTCCTCTTCCTCTTGGCAGCGCTCTTCCAATTTCTTGGCGCGCTCCTCGATGCCCTTGTCAGCCAGAGCTACTTTCTCGGAGAGCTCCTCTTCCCTCCTCAGGACATCATCCCGCAGCTCAAGGAGTTTCTCCTCTTCATCCTCGAGCCGTCTCTCCCTCTCTTCAAGTGCCTCTCGGCGCTTGATGAGTGCGGTGTTAATGGCCTCAAGCTGTTCGTGGCGTGCATCGGCCGCGTTATTGGCATCTTTGGCCTGATCGTAGATCTCCTGGGATTGAGCGTCGAGGGCATGAGTCATACTCTCCCTGTCATCCAGTAACTTGCCCCAGTACTCCAGGCGGATCTTCTCCCACTTAATCCATTCCTTGTCATCCGCTAGCCTCGACTGCGCCAGCTTGGTCTCGAAGTAGAGCCGATTACGCCACCACCTAAGGGTTTGGCGCTCCTCTTCAAGAGCCTTGCTGTCGTGGAAGAAGGCCAGTTGGACTTGACGCAGACTGGAGCATGCGTTGTCAATAGACAGTGACAACGGGATTGGCTCCGGACCTGCTGGGGTCTCCTCTGCTGGTTCCAGCGGGTCTTCAGATACAAAAATTGGGTCCCACTCCACAAGAGTGGACCCCTGGGTTTCCAAGGCACTCTCAGTCGCCATCGAAGAAGGCCCCGCTACCAAATATTCGTTCACCCCCTCAGGCTGGGGGCCAGCGACTTCGCTGGGGCACTCCGGCTCGGCCGCAGGTACCTCCGACGTCGTCGCTTCCGGAGGAGGAGCCGCTACAAGCTCCGATCTAGACACCTCTTCTGACGGAGGCTCAAGCTCCATCACCTCTTCAACCACCGGCTCAGGAGCCGGGAGATCTTCAACGTCGCTCGGTCTTGTGGCCGGAGCTCCAACAATGACCGGCTCAACGGCCGATGCTTCGGAGGTAGTCGACCCAACTGCCGGAACTACCTCAGTTTTCGGCTCGCATGCCGGGGCTTCAGTCACCTCCGGCTCAACCGCTGGGGCTTCAACAATTTCCAGCTCAGAGGCCGAGATTACTTCTTCCTCCGGCTCAATAGCCGGAGCTTCCATCATCGCAGCACCAGAACCCGGGGCTTCAACCTCCGGGACATGTGCCGCTGGCGTGTTTTCACTCCCGTGGTCCGGCGCTACCACGGGAACTTCTGAGGACGAGTCGAGGTCCATGACCACGACAGCCGGCGCCGGAGCTGTCGCAGCCTCAGCCACCACTTGGAGCGGCGCTGGGACAGGAGCAGAAGCTCCCACCCTCACGGCCTCAGACACTGTGGCCGAAGGTGGAGCCTCACTCCCCTTCTTAGGGACGCTGCAGACGATGGACGAAGAAAATTAACAAACAGTTGCTACAATTAAAATAATTATACAAGGTAGAGATTAAAAATTACCTTGGGAGGCTTCCGCACCAGCTTGCGCGGAACCTTTTTCCCGGGCATTCTGGGCTGGCCATAGTCGGCGTAGAAGCTCCGGAAGGCCCCCCGGAACTTGTCGCGGCCGCGGGCGTTTCCCGGGTCGAGGCTCTCCTCGATCGGGAAGAACCCCCGGACCTGGAGGCTTCCACCAGCCCACGTGCTGGAGTCGCGCGCCCGGAGCTAACACCCCTGGAGGATCCCACCGCGGAAACAGACGTGCTCCGGGAGGACCCCACTGCAGGAATGGTCTCGTTCCGGGAGGACCCCATTACGGGGACAGTCGCCACGGTGGTAGAAGACCTTACCCTCCGGGGAGAAGGAACCGAGGCGGAAGTAGCGGGCCTGACGGACCTTATGTCGGCATGCTGCAGCTTCCTCTTCCGGCTCTCTGGTTCATCAGCCAGCTCCTTGCCCTTGCCAACGACCTCGACCCTTGGCTTTGGGGCAGGGACGGAGCCATCTTCGGGCATTCCGGGGATCGCCACCCGGGTGGTTGATCTTCTCTCGACGACACTGAGGTCGTCAAGTACGGGCATCTTTCGCCAAAGCTCCCTGCTGAACTCCACTTCCACGTTCAGAGGGAGGAAGGCCGACGGGGGAGTCAAGTCATCCCCGTCGACGTCGATGCCGTGCTGGAATTTCTTGAGGTGGAACTCCAAGGTTTTCCCCACCATGTTGGACTTCAACCCGGTCTCAACCCGGTCGTCGTCCATCACGCTGTTGAGGGCCCAAGCGAGCTTCTCCCTCCTCTTCAGCGGTGCCCACCTGTTGACCAGGAAATTGCAAAATACCGCCTGAGGAGTCAATCCTCCCTCCACGCATTGGCGGATCCTGGTCAAAGCAGGGTCAAAAGCTTCCCCCAGCACCGGAGCTTCACTCCAGATCGTCGTGTTGATGTCGGGCAGACTATCGGGCAACTCCAGCCTATCGTGCTCCTCCACCCTGACGACTATCCAGTCTTTCTTGCAGTCATCCCACTTCCCAGAAGGAAACGACCGGAGGTACTTGAATGGGCACTTCTTGCGCTTCACGAAGTAGTAGAAGCCAAGGTACTCATTGCTCCGGCCGGTGGTGTGGACGGTGAAGAAGGTTCGGAAGAGTTCGATGTAGGGGGGGATGCCCACCCACATCTCACAGAAGTGGACGAAGATAGACACGAGGAGAATGGAGTGAGGGCCAAGGTGGTATAACTGCAGACCATAGAAGTATAGCAGCATCAAGAAAAAAGAAGAAAAAGGCGGGATCAACCCCACCATGGCGTACGAGGAAAAGTACACCATTTCGCCGGCGTGCTCCTTCTCGAAGGGGAGCTCTCCACCGGCGCGGACCAAGCGGTTAAAGAAGTCTGAGGACCACCCCATGAGGGCCCGGACCTTCTTCAAATTACCGTCGGTCTTCAAGCGACTCTCGCGGAGACCCAACTCCATCGCGGCACGGCTAGGCAAGAGAAGAAGAGCGAAGCACGAGTTTGGAGTTTGAGCGCAAGATCAGATGATAAGGCGTAAAGAACTCCCGACGGTGCGCGCTTTCCTTCTTAAGTAAGCCCTCGCAACGCTTGGATGGAAACTGCAAGGAAATCGAAGATACCATTCAAAAATTCCACCTAGCCGATGACAAGAGGGCCCGGGACCACCCCGACGATCAAGTCGAGGCTCTTACCCAGGCAAACAGTTGTCATCACGAGGCGGGAAACCCAAAGGCGGCGGCCTGACAAGGCGCGCGGAACCGATACGATTTTCGTATCGGGAACCGACGATCTTCAATTGCGTGAGATCCGCACGTCAAAGATCTCATCTGCCGCACGAGGTGCGCCACGCGGCAGGGATCTAACTATAAATCCCTTCCAACAGCACCTTCAAAGACCCTTGAAGACTCAGTTCAAGAGTCGCGAGGATGGACCCACCTCCAGCGGAATGACTTCACCCCAGTGATCTTCCCCGGAGGTAGGTCCAGGGGGCCACTGTCGGTACCCTAGAAACCGTACACCCCTTGAGGTTACAAAGATCTCAAAGGAAAGTCATCCACTTGGTTTGAAGACCCTCGGGGGCCCACATGTCAAACATAACCGGACCCGCTTCTCCAACATGGTTAATCCCTGGGTTGCCACGTGTACTACCAAACCAGAGCTACCACCCACAAGGGGGAAGCTCCGGGCCATGTACCGAAATGGCACCTCCGGATTTAACCCCAGACCGAGAGAAGCTCCAGACCTGACACGTGTCGGGTAGCCCCGGAGCTACCTGTTTCCCACAGTATGCTCCGAAGCTATCACATGTCCAACCATCGGATCTTCAACCCCTAACCTCCGGAAGTCCTCGCAACGGCTCCGGATCTTCAAAGGGGAATCAAGGACTTCAAGAATCGATTAAGTGTCATTAATACTATATTAATGACACTTAAACGGGCAATCTTAACACCAGTAATGGTGCTGTCAAAGCCCGTTACAGGATCATTAAGAGCAATTAAACGTGTATCAATACTAGTAACCGCTGGGGCCACATGTCGGGCCAGGCTAACCTGTAATGGCCTGCCCTTGTACTATAAAAGGACAGGCCGACGATACACAGAGGAGAGGACACACACGCCTCATACGCTCATCACAAGCTCATACTGCTAATACAACACCAACACATCCGTGGAGTAGGGTATTACACTCAGGCGGCCCGAACCACGTAAATTCTTGTGTCTCCTGTGTCAATTCTTACTCACCTTCTTGAATCTCCGCGCGCCCACACCAAACATCGAACTCCTCTATCACTTTAGTAGTGTAGGGAGATCTGTCGGTTCTCAACCGCCGACAGCATACAATCGATGCTCCCTCAATTTCTGCAACGTAAGCCTCAAGTGTTCCTCATGCTCCTTCTCATCCTTCGACTAGACCATAATGTCATCAATAAACACCACAATGAACTTATCCATGTACTTTATGAAGACTTTATTCATGAGGTACATAAAGTAGGCAGACGCATTTGTCAATCCAAAAGACATCACGGTGTACTCATAAGATCCATACCGTGTTCTAAAAGCTGTCTTGGGTATGCCCGATGGTCTAATCTTCATTTGAAAGTATCCCGACCTCAAGTCAATCTTAGAGAAGACACAAGCACCCTTCATCTGATCAAATAAGTCTTCTATGCGCGGCAAGGTGTACTTGTTCTTGATTGTTACCTCGTTGAGAGCTCGGTAATCCACGCACATCCTTCGGGATCCATCCTTCTTGTCCACAAACAGCACGGGCGCTCCCCAAGGTGAAGAGCTAGGGCGAATAAAACCCTTCTCTAATTTCTCTTGAATTTGCTTCTTGAGCTCCGCCAATTCCAAAGGAGGCATCCTATACAGCCTCTTATCTATAGGTGCAGTTCCAGGTATTAAATCAATAACAAACTCAATGTCTCGATCAGGTGGCATACCTGGCAACTCGTCCGAAAAAACATCCAAAAATTCACACACCACCGGAATCTCCTCAATCGCGGCACCGTCCGTATGATTCAACTCCAATCGCTTCGGTGCGGTTTGAGATGCTTCAAATTCTACGGTGATCCCTTCTTCATTGATCAACTTCACTGTCTTTGTGGCACACTCAATAACTCCATTGTGCTTCCTCAACCAGTCCATACCAAGTATAATGTCCAACCCTTGAGAATCTAAAATAATGAGGTTGGCGGAGAAGTCTACCCCCCTTATTCTAAGGCTTACTTTTGGACATACTATATTTGTCCTCATCTCTCCTCAGGAGACTTAACCAACAGGGTAAACTTCATATGAGAGATAGGCAAACTATACTTGGCAACATACTTCGATGCAATGAATGAATGCGATGCTCCAGAATCAAATAACATAGTCGCGGGGTTGGAGTTGGCGAGAAACATACCAATGACCACGTCATCCGCTTGTTGAGCATCCTCCATAGAGACATGGTACACGTTCCCATGAGCAAAATTCTGCTGTCCACGGCTTCCTTGTGGCGCTCCTCCATTGGGTCTTGGGTTTTGCCTCGGTGCATTGCTTCCTTGACCAAGGCTTGACTTAGGACATTGATGCGCAAAGTGTCTAGCTTCTCCACAAGTATAACACTTCTTAACTCCACCAGAATTGTTGGGATGAGCTTGGTTTTGAGCATTGGCTCCAGGAAAATCAGCACGAGGCGCATAAGGCATCGGAGGCCTAGGTGCTTGCATGACACGGCGCTGCTGCACAAACTGAGTTGGGCGTGGTGCATAACCAGGGCGCTGTATAGGAGGAGAGGATTTGTAGTATGGCGCATTGGGTGCACATTACTTCCTTGTTGCTGTCCTTGATATGGCGCCTTCCTCTTGATTTCTTGCTCCATCTCGCGAATCTTGTTCTCCACCACAATTGCTTTGTCCACGAGCTTATGAAAATTGGCATAATCGCAGTTGAGTAGTTGCACTTGGATCTCATTGTTGAGGCCTCTCATGAAGAAATATTGCTTCCGGCTGTCCCGACTAACATCCTCAGGCGCATATCTTGAGAGATGAGTGAACTTGTTGAGATATTCACTCACGCTTGATTTTCATTGCCTTAAATTCTCAAATTCTTGCCTCTTCAAAATTATAACACCCTCGGGCACATAATGAGAACGGAAATTCTCCTTGAATTCGGCCCAAGTAATTCTCTCTTGGTTCTCATGAGCATTGCAATAAGCATCCCATCAATCTGCAGCTGCTCCAACTAGTTGATGAGAAGCAAATAGCACCTTCTCCCGGTCACTGCATTGGACAATAGCTAGCTTCTTCTCCACGGACTTGAGCCAATCATCCGCATCCATAGGGTCGGCGGCTTGAGCAAAGGTTGGCAACCTAGTCCTCATAAACTCTCCCAATCGGTTATGAGGAGACGAGGGTGGCGGTGGAGGCATGTGGGGCTGATTGTTGATATTGCCAGCCTGCAGCTGTCCCATTGTTTGTATCATGGTCTGCATGAGCTGGTTTTGCATAGCCAATAGCTGCTCAATGTTGATAGCTCCCTGAGTAGATCCTTGTCCAATGTTGTTCTGAGACACTCCATTGTTCTCCTCCTCGTCATTGCCATCCCACTGGTTGCGAGTCCTCACCATCTGAAGAAAAGCAATAGGTAAGAATTAGAGAACGTCCCCAACTATATGCATCAAGGGATACGAAACTAAACAGCTAGCTACACTAGCCTAGGTGACATGGCAATGCTAAGGCATCCCAAAATCCTCTATTAAGCACACAAGCAAGCAATATATATAGCAAACAACACTCCAAGCAAAAACACATCGATTCCTGAGTGCTCCTATGTGCTCTAAAGTGTCCATTCTATCTAGGCTGCGTCCTACGGTCAACCTGTGGCTCTGATACCAATCTGTGATGCCCGGTTCTGAAAAATGAGCCAAGCTAACGCATATGTGTGCCCAGGATGTTCAACACACATACACGAGTGCAATCACAAAAGAGTATACAAAAAATTACCACAGAACAAAATTAATTAACCAAATTTTATTACACAAACCAGATTATCCTCGAATACAAGCTCTAATGATAATGACAAGTTCAACTAATGCAGCGGAAATAAACTAATTAAGCAAACTAAGCAAACTAAGCATAAGGGATAGGGTATGTATGCGCAGCTCCAATCAACACCACGGGCAAAGCTGACGGTAGACACGGCCTAGAACTCCGCATTATCACCATTAAACTCCCAATCCTGACCTGCAACTGTTGGGGGGGATTGCAAGAGTGAGTACATGTCATACTCAACAAGTGTGGAAAGTACGACATGTGGCTGATTCAAATGACGACAATAATAATGGCCAAGTGCTGAAAAGTACAGTAAAACATTTGAAAAGCAATATATGTATATATTATATGTATGTGAAGTAAACCCATCATAATCATAAGTAATACCATAATACCAATCTGAATTCACTACCATCATCAATAATTCCAGATTTCACCATTGTCAATAACCATATTCAATACCATAAATTAATCCATAACCATCCATAACCATTACCAAACCATAACCATAATACCGAACCATAACCATTCCAAATACCATCCCAATACCGAGTACCCTCTAATCATGGAAGTTGTCCAAGCGCTCATAATCGGGAGCATGACTATCATGATAGTTTATTTAGACTCTGCAGAGTTTGTACCTCTTTACCCACGTGTTTGTGATTTCATCACCCGTCGGTGACTAAAGAACCTCTCTTATGCCAATTACACTTCCTTTGGTGTATGTCCAAGAGATCACAAAATAGCCTTTACAAAGGGATTACTAGCCTATTTAGACCCCACTGAGGTTTCACCGGTGGCGATGTCTCCCGCAGAGCACATCTTCAACCAAGGGCCCCCTCTTGAGCCATTCGGATCCCAGGGTAGTCCCACCAATCATCAACAAACCCATTCCGACTACCCCTTCTCCGAGCATCCACAATGGTCCAAATGGAACTGGCAAAGTCCTAATTAATTAGCTACGCCGCACCCATACTTGGCCTCGTGGTGGCACTGTAGTCCTGGCTTATTCTCGCATGAACCGGTCCTTAGATCTAAAGCAAGCAAACCACCATAACATCCAACCCATCCACATACCAGGCTTGCTTAGATCATCCATTACCATATCATATTTAACTAGTTCATGTTAACCATAATCTCATCCATGCATAATTGAATTGAGTGGTATAATTGTTTTCCATCCCAATTGATTAAGCGAAGCAAAAAGGTAAAAGCCCTTCCCGACTCTCTACCATATATTCCAGGTGACAAGGGTGGTTTAGCAAATCTAGTCAATTTCCTACCATAGGATTCCCATCAAATTGACACAAGCATATAGTTTGCAAACACAACATTTATTTTAAAAACAGGATCAATATGCTTCAAGGACACTTGCCTTGCTCTTGCTGTTGATCAGGATCAAAGCCTTCAAACTCTTGATGCTTTAGATCCTCTGCGGCACTTTCTAGCGCAAATCCGTATAATCCACACAATAAACATACAAGACAAGAAACACAATCAAAGATTGCACAAATATGACTCAATATGACATGACATGCATGATTAATGCAAATGCAAGGTAGAACTTGTTACTAGATTGCTTTTAATGATATCCAACTAGTTCTAATAGCTTTTAACAAGTTTATACAGGTTTGGAGTTGATTAGATCAAATTTTAGAGTCAATTCAACACAATTTAACCAGGAAGATCGGACTAGTTCGCTAGGGACCGGACAAGTCCGCACTTGACGAGATCAGCAGATTAGGGTTTTCTAGATCGACGTGAATTTGGAGATTAGGGGTTGAATTCACGTAAGGAAAAGAGAATAGAAGGTATACCAGGTGTTTAGAACTCCAATGAATCAAGAAACTTGGAGGTAGCACTTGGATCTTGATGATCTAGGGTTGGTGATGAACTTGGAGATGAATTGGTGGTGAAGGACGAAACTCGGTGGAGATCTTGATCCTCTTTCGTTTCCTCCTCTTCTTCTTCTTGCTTGGGATCTTCTCCTCCCTCCTTGATGGTGGCTCCCCACGAACTAGGGTTTGGGTGGGTGGAAAAGTGGCAAATAGATGTCAATCCAAGGGGTGGGCTTGTTTATATAGAGGTGGAGGCTAGGGTTAGATGTATTTCGAGTTTGGGATAAGTAGAGGCCGGTTTAGAGTCCACAATGAGCTCTAAAAGAGTTGGGCACGACGTCCCTAGGCCCACTTAACGTGAAACCCAAGAAACAAGTTGTAAAACAAAAGATCAATTCGGAGTCACGAAATATCGGACAAGTCCGGACCGGACTAGTCCGAAATCGTCCAGAGAGAAAATCGGACAAGTCTAGCCAAACATCGGACAAGTTCGAATTTGAACAAAAAGGAAAACGGAAAAGTCTACTGGAACACCGGACTAGTCCGGAAAAGTCCAGGGACTTAGCAATTTTTTTCAAGGATTCTTGGAATATCGGACTAGTACGCACAAAATTGGACAAGTCCGAAAGTTTCCAGTGCCAAAAATCAGACTAATCCGCAGCAAAAATGGACAAGTCCATTTTCAGTCAGAGAGAAATCAGACTAGTCCGCAGCAAAAATGGACTAGTCCGCACTTTCCTGCGTTTTAAGTGCGGTTTTGTTCCAAATCAATTTTAAACTTGTTCCTCTTTATGTGGATTAATGTTAAGAATGTATATGAATGTATGCAAGGCATGATGCATGGAAATGAGGGTGTTACAGGATCTCACGCAATTGAAGGACGCCAGTTGCCAATACAATTTTCGTATCGGTTGCTAGCGCAATATTTGTAGCCCTGTCAGGCCGCCGCCCTCGAGCTTTCAAATTCTCATCATGACAATGGTTCACTTGGTGTGACTTTTTTGGCGAAGTAGACACAACCCCCTTGTCATTGACGAGGTAACTTTGTTGAGCGTGATCAAGGTCCGGATGCAGTTGCCATCCAAGCGTTGCAGAGGCTTATAAAGGGAGAGGCATTGCAAGGGAGAAGACTCTAATGCACCGGTCTATTCTTGCTTATAGAGTTCTTCGCTTGAACCCTTGCACCGCGATCCCACTTTTGCTCCACTTTGCGGCGATGGAATTCAGATTTCCCCTTAGCAAAATTGTGAGCGAGAGGGATCTTACAAGAGTCTGGAAGCTGATGGACTGGCAGAGCGACTTCTTCAACAATGCTATTCACTGCTGCAAGCTCCTATTCAAGAAGGAGTCCCCCAGCGACATTGTATACTTCTCAGCGTACACCATGGTTGGGCTGATTCCACCAGTATCTAGCTTCTTGCTGATGCTGCTGGAGTCATACAGGCTCCAACTGCAACATCTTAGACCTCATTCGATCTTGCGGTTGCGATCTTCATCCACTTCTGTGAGATGTGGGTAAGCGTTACACCCTGCGTGCCGTTATTCTGGACCTTCTTCACATTCCGTGCGACAGGCAAAAGTAATAGCTTGTTGGGATTCTACTACTTTGTAAGGCATAGGAAACCCCATACAAGTAAATCAAGTCCTTTCCTTTTGCAAAGTGGTAGACTTGGAATACTGACTGAGTAGTTATCAGGGTGGACCGTCATGACTGGCTAGAGCTGCCAGAAGGGTTCCCGTCGATGTAGTCCGACTCCTTGGAGGAGCTCCCGAAGCACAACCCTGTGCTATCAAGAATCTGGAACTTGTTCGACGGATGATTGACGTCTCTGATGGTCCTCGACAACTTCCTGACCAACCGCTGGGCTCCACTCAAGGAGCAAGAATTTGCAGCTCGATCATACTCCGGAGGATTTCCTCCAGATTGACGTTGGTTGGGGAACCAACTTAGATGAGCATGCCTTGAAGCTCCATCTGCAAAAGTTGAATAGTGGAATTCTATCGAGAGATGACCTCGTACCTCCGGCAAAGTTCTTGCCTCTATGTGTAGTTTCGATTGTCAAGAGGGAGCAGCAAAATGTGATGCCGCTCCTTGACGATACAGGTCTTGCGGTGCGACAAAAGAGCACTCCACCAGCAGGGATTGTAATCCCCAAAGCTTCAGCCCCCTGTCCACATGAAGGGTCCAACTCTACACTTGTCAGTGGAAAGAGCAAAGCTCTTGCAGAACCAAGTCAAAAGAAGTCTGACTCAACTCGGGGAAAAGGCAAAGAGCCAGTGAACGCCTCCAGTTGGAAGAGGAAGTTGACGCAAACTGATGGCAGCTCTGTCAGAGCAGCTCCGATGCAAGCGGTGCCACTGCCTTGACCGACCCTCAAGTCAGTGTTGGTTGTGCCTCCAACAATGGCAACCCCAGCTCCGACGGCCAATGTGAGCTCCGGGCTCAGGAAATCATCTTTGGATCCAGTGCCTATGGCGGGCACTAGGTCCGACAAGTCTACTCCAGTCTCGGTGCCAGTGGTAGGCTCTGGGTCCAGAGTATCTTCTCAGACGACGGACATCCCAGCTGTGGTGACGCCGGCGGCTGCCACGACTCTTGGGATTAAGTCTGGAGCTAGTGCCTCACCGACGATGGTGGGTTCTGACTCCGGGCGTCCAAGGAAGAAATTTCGTGCGGACTGGAGCGACAACATCCCTAGGTAATGATCAACACTTGAACTTGTGTTTTGTTTTTATTTTCTGGTTTTCCTTGAATTCTCTATTCCTCTATTTCCAGAGTATCGAGAGAAGGAGCTACTACTCCAGCACCTGCCAGCGCTGCGCCCATAGAGATCACACAGATCGGAGCCCCCGCTGATGGTACGACTTCTCCTATGGTCATGGCGGACGACACGACAGTTCTGACGCTAACTGATGTCAAGATGGCCTCGACGCCAGCGGCCAAAGAAGTCGTGGTTGTGCTGGACCACAAAGGATAAATTCCAGAGCAAGCTTTAGTTGCTCTGGAGCCAGCATCAGAGGTACCAACATTAGTGTTGGAAATTACGGAATCTGAGGCGGAAGTGCCGACACTAGCACTGGAGGTACCGATTCTCTCGGCTGATGTCAGTATGCCAGAGGTTGTCATGCTTGAGCCGGCTCCTACCTCGGAAGCTACAACAGATGCTGCATCGGAGCAGCCAGTTGACGCTGCGATGGCGCCTGAGTCGGTACTTGAAGATCCAGCTGCAGGACCTTCTGTGTCTGCGCCAGAGGTCGATGAGCTACCGGAACTCAGCGCTGTAGATGTTGATCTATTGGAGTCCATGATTGTGCCGTGGGTCCCGACAACTATTCCGAAAGACTCGGGGGAACCAGAGGATCCTCAGGTAGGTCTTGAGCCAATCCCCCTGGACATGTCTATTGACAACACCTCCTCGAGCTCTTCCAAGTTCAACTCGCCTTCGACTACGAGCGCAAGGCCCTGTAGGATGAGAGTGACACTCTAAGGCACTGGCGCAAGCTGCTCTACTTCAAAACAAAGTTGACGCAATCTCGGCTAGTGTACCTAAGAGATTGGCCTAAGGCCGAGAAAGCTCGGCAAACGCGTCTAAACAAGACGCTGGATGAAAGATAGGATGCAATAAAAGCCCTCGATGAAAAGACACAAGAGATCTACAAGCATGCAAAGAAAGTCAATGAATTAGCAATGATCGCTGAGATTGTCTCAACACTTTGAGAGAATAGCTCCTCAAGCACTGAGATGCATTAGACAATAAGGAGGACGGGCTCCAGAAGAGGGAAGATGAAATCTCATAGAAGCTAGCACGAGGTGAGCAAGACTTGGCTATCCGCGAGGAAAAATGTATGTCCTGGCGCGAAGATGAGAAGTAGCAGATGTGGTTGAAGGCAGAAGGAGTCAGCAGGCAGGAGACTGCTATCTCTGCCAGGGAAGCTAAGTTGAAGGCTAAGATGAGGGACCTTGCAGAGAAGCAAGACCGCTTGAACCTCCGAGAGAAGCAAATCACTGACCAAGAGAGGTAGCTGGCTGAACGGATCCATCAACATGCTAAAGAGGTTGAGCGGTTCTCGAAGGAGGGCTCTACGGAGCTATCATTTGCAGGAATGTTGTTGGAAGAGCCCTGAAGTATGAGGGAAATAGAGTCCTAGCAAGTCTGGGATTTGCTTGGGCGAGCGAAAGATGCTCTGATGCCACTAGGGTTCAGTCTGGTCCGACTGGTTGACCCAGAGACAAAGATGGACAGAACTTTGGTGGTGCTCAACTCTGCCGAAACTAAGCTGGATTCGCTAGAAGATGTGATCATCAACCAACTCGAGACCGAGAGAAAATCCTTGGTGAAGAATGTCACAGAATATGTGTTGACATGATTCTGCAACCGGAATCTCTCTATGTCTCTAGCTCTGGTGATTGACGGACCCATCGCCGAGGAGGATGAAACTGCCAAGGCGAGCGTCCAAGAAGCCGCCCAAAAGGTTGCTACGTACTTCCAGCGGAACTCCAGTAGCTAGGATCCTTCCCTTTTGTACCTTCACCTTGTAAATTTCCAAATTTTGAATGAATGAAATCATTTTGAATTCCATTCTTGTCTTCAATGTATCATTGCCTTTATCTTGTTGCCCTTATGTAGATGTGCTCAATTGATTGAGGACATCTACCATAAGGAATTTGGCAATGTCTTGAATTTTATATTGCTCCGAACTCGTAGATACTTTGATAGCTCCGAGGTACGACTCATGCATCCTAAATCTTCAAGGACCCTTCGCCACATACTGGACTTCGATAGCGGCCCCCCTAGGTGTTGTAGGAGCTTAGTTGCTTCGACGGTGTCCACTGCCAACGTATGTAACGTCAACGGCGGGCCCCATGTGAGTTGTCGGAGCCTAGTTGCTTCGATGGCGCCCACTGTCAATGTATGAAGCGTCAACGGCGGGCCACCTGGGTGATGCCGAGGCTAGGTGCTCTAGCGGCACCCACCATCAACGTGCAAGTCATCAAGAATTATTCCTTTTTTCCTGCACATGAGAGACAAAAAAGTAGTAAAAATTCTTCCTCTTGCCTATAGCTTATTTGCAACTTATTATCCTTCCTTGAATTTTAGGTCCTAATAGAACTCATTGTGACAATATAAGTATACTATTTAAACTTCCATAGGTCCTTGTGCTGTCCAGACTCGCCTTACTGAGACCTACCAGAATAGGTAGAGTGGAGTACTTAGGATGCTGGAGCAGGCTAAGTCGATAGCGCACTCCGAACCTATCATTGAAATTGGTCTTCAGGCGAGTAGGCCATCCAACAATACTAGGATCCAATAGAAGATTACCAATAAAACTTATGTATATACCACATGAATCTTTAGGACTAACTTTTAATTGGTTTGCGCAACATCACTATTGACAAGAAGGTATAAGAAGGAAAAATAATGAGCATGCACAAAGTAAGTGCATGTAGAATCTATTTTCATATAAATGTATTTCATTATAGGTTCGAATAACAGGGTAACGCAAGGACACACTTAAACTACAGGACCAAGTTAAGTGTGCTATTCATCTAGGACCAATCCAACTCTGTTCATAGACTCTATGAGATACAATTTTTACAAATACAGACTCACCTCCATACTACTGAGTATATAACTTACGGATATGCTCAATATTCCAGGGATTGGGAAGTGGTATCTTATCCTCTGTTGCCAAGCGGACACATCCGGGGCGGGAAAATTTGATAACTCAGAAGGGACCCTCCCAGCTGGGGGAAAGTTTTTTAACCCCTTCTCAAGTGAGTATTCACCGTAGCACCAGATCGCCTTCTTCCAACTGTCGATTACGCACATGCCTTTGACGATAGCGTCAGAGTGTGTGGCGGTATCGTGCGTTTCGGACAGCTGCTCGACACCTTGCCTCGTCGATGAGGTCTAAGTCATTACATGGGAGATGGTCCTGCATGGCTTCATCGTAGGTTTAGACTCGGAGAGACCCAATGGAAATTTTCAGAGGAATGACAGCTTTGGCTCCGTACACCATGAAGAAGGGTGTTTCTCCTGATGCTCGACTCGATGTTGTCCGGCTTGCCCAAAAAGCAGATGGAAGCTCTTCTATCCAGTTGGCACCATGCTTTTTCAAGCGCTCATAAGTGCACTTCTTGAGTCCTTTGAGAATTTTTGCGTTTGCTCTCTCGGCTTAGCCATTGCTTGCCGGATGAGCTACTAATGCGTAGCTGACAGTTATACCGAGGTCTTCGCAATACTCTTGGAATGCTGCATTTGTGAATTGGGCCCTGTTGTCAGTGATGACTCGGTTCAGAACTCCAAATCTGCAGACAATGGACTTCAAGAATTTGATGGCAGAGTGCTTGTTGATTGTCACAACTGGAGTAGCTTCTAGCCACTTTGTGAACTTGTCCATGGCGACATATAAGAACCGGTACCCTCCGACAGCTTTTGGAAAAAGTCCCAAAATATCCATCCCCCACATAGCGAATGGCCATGAGGGAGGAATCATTTGCAGTGACTGCGCCGGTGTATTAATTTGCTTCGCGTGGAACTAGCACGCTTCACAGTTCTTAACTAGCTCGACTGCATCCTGGAGTGCTGTAGGCTAGTAAAAACCATGCCAGAAGGCCATACCAACAAACGTGCGGGATGACGCGTGATTCCCACACTCGCCTCCATGGATCTCTACGAGAAGTTCACATCCCTCTTATGAAGAAATGCATTGCATTAGAATGCCGTTGGCACCACGTTGATAGAGATCCCCTTCTACCAACGTGTATCTGTGTGATGCTCGGATCCGAAAAATGAACCAAGCTAACACATATGTGTGCCCAGGATGTTCAAAACACATACACAAGTGCAATCACAAACGATATACAGATAATTACCATAGAAAAAGATTAATTATCCAAGTTTTATTAAACAAACCATATTATCCTCGAATACAACCTCTAATGAATATTAATGACAAGTTCAACTAATGCAGCGGAAATAAACTAATTAAGCAAACTAAATAGCTAGGAAGCATAAGCAATAGGGTATAGCGCAACTCCAATAACACCACAGGCAAAGCTGACGGTAGACACGGCCTAGAACTCCGCATTATCGCCATTAAACTCCCAATCCTGACCTGCAACTGTTGGGTGGGGGATTGCAAGAGTGAGTACATGTCGTACTCAACAAGTGTGGAAAGTATGACATGTGGCTGATTCAAATGACAACAATAATAATGGAAAAGTGCTGAAAAGTACATTAAAACCTTTGAAAAGCAATATATTATATGTATGAGAAATAAACCCATCATAATCATAAGTAATATCACAATACCAATCCATAGTTCACCATCCTCATCAATAATTCTAGATTCCACCATTTACCAATAACCATATTCAATACCAGAAATTAATCCATAACCATAACACCAACCATAACCATCCCGAATACCATCCCAATACCAAATTCCCTCTAATCATGGAAGTTGTCCAGGTGCTCATAACCGGGAGCACGACTATCATGATAGTTTTATTAGACTCTATAGAGTTTGTACCACGTTACCCACGTGTTTGTGATTTCATCACCTTTCGATGACTAGAACCTCTATTATGCCGTCTCACACTTTCATCGGTGTGTGGCCAATAGATCACAAAATAGCCTTTACAAAGGGATTACTAGCCTATTTAGACCCCACTAAGGTTTCACCGGTGGCGATGTCTCCTACAGAGCACATCTTCAACCAAGGGCCCCCTCTTAAGCCATTCGGATCCTAGGGTAGTCCCACCAATCATCAACAAACCCAATCTGACTACCCCTTCCCCGAGCATCCACAATGGTCCAAACAGCACTAGCAAATCCCTAATTAATCAGCTACGCCACACCCATACTTGGCCTCGTGGTGGCACTGTAGTCCTGGCTTATTCTCGCATGAACCGGTCCTTAGATATAAAGCAAGCAAAACCACCATAACATCCAACCCATCCACATACCAGGCTTGCTTAGATCACCCATTACCATATCGTATTGACCAGTTCACATTAACCAGAATATCATTAATGCATAATGAAATGTGTAGTGTTATTTTCCCATCCCAGTTGATTAAGCGAAGCAAAAGGGTAAAAATCCTTTCCCGACTCTACCATAATTTCCAGGCGACAAGGGTGGTTAAACAATTCTAGTAAACTTACGATCATAGGGTTCCCATCAAATTGACACAAGCATGCAGTTTTGCAAACAAAACATTTATTTTAAAAACAGGATCAATATGCTTCAAGGACACTTGCCTTGCTCTTGCTGTTGATTAGGATCAAAGCCTTCAAACTCTTGGTGCTGTAGATCCTCCGTGGCACTTTCTAGCGCAAATCCGTCTAATCCATACAATAAACATACAAGACAAGAAACACAATCAAAGAGTGCACAAATATTACTCAATATGTCATGACATGCATGATTAATGCAAATGCAAGGTAGAACTTGTTACTAGATTGCCTTTAATGATCACTAACTAGTTCTAATAGCTTTTAACAAGTTTATACAGGTTTGGAGTTGATTAGATCAAATTTTAGAATCAATTTGATGCAATTTAACCAGGAAGATCGGACTAGTCCGCTAGGGACCAGACAAGTCCGCCCTCTACGAGATCAGCAGATTAGGGTTTCCTAGATCGACGTGAATTTGGATATTAGGGGTCAAATTCACGTAAGGAAAAGAGAATAGAAGGTATACCAGGTGTTTAGGACTGCAATGAATCATGAAACTTGGAGGTAGCACTTGGATCTTGATGATCTAGGGTTGATGATGAACTTGGAGATGAATTGGTGGTGAAGAACGAAACTTGGTGGAGATATTGATCCTCTTTCGTTTCCTCCTCTTCTTCTTCTTGCTTGGGATCTTCTCCTCCCTCATTGATGGTGGATCCCCATGAACTAGGGTTTGGGTGGGTGGAAAAGTGTCAAACAGATGTCAATCCAAGGGGTGGGGTTGTTTATATAGAGGTGGAGGCTAGGGTTAGATGGATTTCGAGTTTTGGGATAAGTAGAGGCCGGTTTACAGTCCCTCATGGGCTCTAAAAGAGTTAGACACGACGTACCTAGGCCCACTTAACGTGAAACCCAAGAAACAGGTCGTAAAACAAAAGATCAACTCAGAGTCGCGAAATATCGGACAAGTCCGGAAAGGACCGGACTAGTCCGAAGTCATCCAGATAGAAAATCGGACAAGTCTGGCCAAAAATTGGACAAGTCCAACTTTAAACAAAGAGGAAATCGGACAAGTCCGCTGGAACACCGGACTAGTCCGGAAAAGTCCAAGGACTTAGCAAATTTTCAAGGATTCTTGGAATATCGGACTAGTCTGCACCAAATCGGACAAGTCTGAAAGTTTCCAGAGCAAAAATCGGACTAGCCTGTAGCAAAAATGGACAAGTCCATTTTTAGTTAGAGAGAAATCGGACTAGTCCTCAGTAAAATCGAACTAGTCCGCACTTTCCTGCATTTTAAGTGCGGTTTTGTTCCAAATCAATTTTAAATGCTCTGAATCAATTTAAAACCCGTTCCTCTTTATGTGGGTTAATGTTAAACATGTATATGAGTGTATGTAGGGCATGATGCATGAAAATGAGGGTGTTACAAACCTACCCCCCTTAAAATTAATCTCGCCCTCGAGATTCGACGCGGAAGAGAAGATATAGGGAAATTCCTTCTTGAGATCATCCTCCAATTCCCACATTGCTTCTTTTTCGGTGTGGTGCTTCCATTGAACTTTACACCATCTATTAACCTTGTTCCTTGTGACCCTCTCCTTAGTTTCCAAGATTTTGACTGGTTGCTCGACATAAGTCAAATCTTCCTCTAATTCCAATCCTTCCATTGGCACTTGTTCTTCTGGTACTCTCAAGCACTTCTTGAGCTGGGAAACATGAAAGACATCATGTACGTCTGAAAGATGAGCTGGCATCTCCAACTTATATGCTACTTCTCCTCTTTTGTCCAAAATCTTGAATGGTCCAATATAACGAGGTGCTAGCTTTCCTCTTATGTTAAACCTCTTATGACCCCTCATTGGCGACACCTTGAGGTAAACAAAATCTCCCACTTCAAAGGCTAGTTTCCTTCTTCTATTGTCCGCATAGCCTTTTTGCCTTGATTGGGCAGCCCTCAAGTTTTCACGAATTATTTGGACTTGCTTTTCGGCTTCTTGCAACACATCCGGTACAAATACTTGAGTTTCTCCTGCCTCATTCCAGAATAAAGGTGTCCTACACTTCCTCCCATAAAGTGCTTCATATGGGGACATCTTCAAACTTGCTTGGTAACTATTGTTGTATGAAAATTCCGCGTATGGCAAGCTTTTGTCCCAACTCTTCCCATGCTTTAAAGCACAAGCTCTTAACATGTCCTCCAAAATCTGATTGGTCCTCTCGGTTTGTCCATCCGTTTGAGGGTGATATGCTGAACTAAAATTCAACCTCGTTCCCAAAGCTTCATGCAATTTTTGCCAAAATCAGGAGGTAAATTGAGAACCTCTATCCGAGACTATCTTCTTAGGGACTCTAGGTCGACACACAATATGCTCCACGTATATTTCGGCCAATCGTGCAGCTATATATTTGGTCTTCACAGGGACAAAATGAGCTGACTTGGTTAAGAGATCCACAATTACCCAGATTGAGTCATACCCAGACTAAGTACGTGGTAACCCAACTATGAAGTCCATTCAAATTTCTTCCCACTTCCATTCCGGAATCTTCAACGGTTGCAATAATCTGGCTGGCCTCTGATGTTCCACCTTGACTCGTTGGCACACATCACACAATGCTACGTATTCAACTATGTCCTTCTTCACGCTATCCCACCAATAGCAAGTCTTCAAGTATTTGTACATCTTTGTACAACCAGGGTGAATTGAGTAAGGCGAGTCATGTGCCTCCTTTAATATTGTCTCCCGAATATGCTTTACATTAGGCACAATGATCCTCTTTCCAAGCCATAAGGTACCATGTTCGTCTTCATCAAATATGAATTCTCTCCCTTCCTCGATCCTTTCCTTGATTTCCTTGATCTCTTCATCCGTGGTTTGTGCTTCTCGAATTTCTTGCTCCAAGGTTGGATTTAACTCCATTATTCCCATCTCATTCACGAATCCGAGGTTCAACCGTTCGAATTCCTTACATAGCTCGGATGGTAACTCTCGAACCGTGAGTTGATTACTTACTCCTTTCCAGCTCAAGGCATTGACTACTACATTGGCTTTTCCCGGATGATAGTTGATCCCCAAATCATAATCTTTGATGAGCTCAAACCATCTTCGTTGCCTCAAGTTCAGATCCGTTTGTGTGAAAATATACTTCAAACTCTTATGATCTGTATAAATTTCACACCTATGTCCAAGAATATAGTGTCTCCAAATCTTCAATGCGTGTACCACGGCCGCGAGTTCCAAATCGTGTGTGGGGTAATTCCGCTCATGTTTCTTCAATTTTCTTGATGCATAGGCGACCACCTGACCTTCTTGCATCAATACACATCCAAGTCCTTGTCTCGATGCATCACAATAAATATCAAAACTCTTGCTCACATCCGGCAGTACCAAAACTGGGGCTGTTGTTAACCTCTTCTTTAACTCCTCAAAACTATTTTGACAAGCTTGAGTCCATTGGAAAGCCTTTCCATTCATTAGCAACTCCGTCATTGGCTTGGCTATCTTGGAAAAGTCCTTGATGAATCGACGGTAATACCCAGCCATCCCAAGAACACTCCTTATTTCCTTGACATTTTGCGGCGGTTCCCACTTCAACACGTCTCTCACTTTTATGGGGTCAACTGATACTCCTCCTCCTAAAATTATATGACCCAAAAACAACACCTCTCTCAACCAAAATTGACACTTGTTGAACTTGGCATACAATCGATGCTCCCTCAATTTCTGCAATGTAAGCCTCAATTGTTCCTCATGTTCTTTCTCATCCTTCGAGTAGATCATAATATCATCAATAAATACCACAACAAACTTATCCAAGTACTCCATGAAGACCTTATTCATGAGGTACATAAAGTAGGCAGGCGCATTTGTCAATCCAAAAGACATCATGGTGTACTCATAAGATCCACACCGTGTCCTAAAAGCTGTCTTGGGTATGTCCGATGGTCTAATCTTCATTTGAAAGTATCCCGACCTCAAATCAATCTTAGAGAAGACACAAGCACCCTTCATCTGATCGAACAAGTCCTCTATACGTGGCAAGGTGTACTTGCTCTTGATTGTTACCTCGTTGAGAGCTCGGTAATCTACGCACATCCTTTGGGATCCATCCTTCTTGTCCACGAACAGCACGTGCGCTCCCCAAGGTGAAGAGCTAGGGCGAATAAAACCCTTCTCTAATTGCTCTTGAATATGCTTCTTGAGCTCCGCTAATTCCAAAGGAGGCATCCTATACGGCCTCTTAGCTATAAGTGCAGCTCCAAGTATTAAATCAATAACAAACTCAATGTCTCGATCGGGTGGCATACCTGGCAACTCGGCCGGAAAAATATCCAAAAATTCACACACCACCGAAATCTCCTCAATTGCGGCACCGTCCATATGATTCAACTCCAATTACTTCAGTCCGGTTTGAGATGCTTCAAATTCTACGGTGATCCCTTCTTCGTTGGTCAACTTCACTGTCTTCGTGGCACACTCAATAACTCAATTGTGCATCCTCAACCAATCCATACCAAGTATAATGTCCAATCCTTGGGAATCCAAAACAATGAGGTTGGCAGAGAAGTCTACCCCCCCCCCCTTGTTCTAGGCCTACTTTTGGACATACTATATTTGTCCTCATCTCTCCTCCAGGAGACTTAACCAATAGATTAAACTTCATATGAGAGATAGGCAAACTATACTTGGCAACATACTTCGATGCAATGAATGAATGTGATGCTCCAGAATCAAATAACATAGTGGCGGGGTTGGAGTTGGCGAGAAACATACCAATGACCACGTCATCCGCTTGTTGAGCATCCTCCGCAGAGACATGGTTCATGTTGCCACGAGCAAAATTTTGCTGTCCACGGTTCCCTTGTGGCTGTCCTCCATTGGGTCTTGGGTTTTGCCTTGGCGCATTGCTCCCTTGACCAAGGCCTGACTTAGGACATTGATGCGCAAAATGTCCAGCTTCACCACAAGTATAAAACTTCTTAACTCCACCAGAATTATTGGGACGAGCATGGTTTTGAACATTTGCATCAGGAAAATTAGCACGAGGCGCATAAGGCATTGGAGGCCTAGGTGCTTGCATAACAGGGCGCTGGTGCACAAACTGAGTTGGGCGTGGTGCATAACCAAGGTGCTGAGCAGGAATAGAGGAGCTGTAATAAGGCGCATTGGGCGGCGCAAAGCGAGGGCGCACATTACTTCCTTGTTGCTGTCCTTGATATGGTGCCTTCCTCTTGTTGTCTTGCTCCATCTCATGAACCTTGTTCTCAACCACAATTGCTTTGTCCACAAGCTTCTGAAAATTTGCGTATTCACAATTGAGCAATTGCACTTGAATTTCATTGTTGAGGCCTCTCATGAACAAGTATTGCTTCCGGCTGTCCCGACTAACATCCTCGGGCGCATACCTTGAGAGTTGAGTGAACTTATTGAGATATTCACTCACGCTCGATCTTCCTTGCCTTAAATTCTCAAATTCTTGCCTCTTCAAGATCATAACTCCCTCCGGCACATAATGAGAACAAAAATTCTCCTTGAATTCGGCCCAAGTAATTCTCTCTTGGTTCTCATGAGCATTGCAATAAGAATCCCACGAATCCGCAGGTGCTCCAACTAGTTGATGAGAAGCAAACAAGACCTTCTCCCGGTCACTGCATTGGACAATAGCTAGCTTCTTCTCCACGGACTTGAGCCAATCATCCACATCCATAGGGTCAGCAGCTTGAGCGAAGGTCGACGGCCTAGTCCTCATAAACTCTCCCAATCGGTTATGAGGAGTCGGGGGTGGCGGTGGAGGCATGTGGGGCTGATTGTTGATGTTGCCAGCCTGCAGCTGTCCCATAGTCTATATCATGGTCTGCATGAGCTGGTTTTGCATAGCCAATAGCTGCTCAATGTTGATAGCTCCCTGAGTAGATCCTTGTCCAATGTTGTTCTGAGGCACTCCATTGTTCTCCTCTTCATCATTGCCATCCCTCTGGTTATGAGTCCTCACCATCTGAAGAAAAGCAATAGGTAAGAATTAGAGAACGTCCCCAACTATATGCATCAAGGGATATGAAACTAAACAGCTAGCTACACTAGCCTAGGTGGACATGGCAATGCTAAAGCATCCCAAAATCCTCTATTAAGCACACAAGCAACCAATATATACAACAAACAGCACTCCAAGAAAAAACACATCGATTCCAGAGTGCTCCTATGTGCTCTAAAGTGTCCATTCTACCTAGGCTGCATCCTACGGTCAACCTGTGGCTCTGATACCAATCTGTGACGCCCGGTTCCGAAAAATGAACCAAGCTAATGCATATGTGTGCCCAGGATGTTCAACACACATACACGAGTGCAATTACAAATGATATATAGATAATTACCACAGAACAAGATTAATTATCCAAGTTTTATTAAACAAACCATCTTATCCTCGAATACAACCTCTAATGAATATTAATGACAAGTTCAACTAATGCAGCGGAAATAAACTAATTAAGCAAACTAAATAGCTAGGCAGCATAAGCAATA
This sequence comes from Tuctoria greenei, assembly GCA_036927565.1. NCBI lineage: Eukaryota > Viridiplantae > Streptophyta > Magnoliopsida > Poales > Poaceae > Tuctoria > Tuctoria greenei. Next base: position 128,120,585 of record JAYESD010000006.1, read on the forward strand.
GGGTGTAGCGCAGCTCCAATAACACCACAGGCAAAGCTGACGGTAGACACGGCCTAGAACTCCGCATTATCGCCATTAAACTCCCAATCCTGACCTGCAACTGTTGGGTGAGGGATTGCAAGAGTGAGTACATGTCGTACTCAGCAAGTGTGGAAAGTATGACATGTGACTGATTCAAATGACGACAATAATAATGGCAAAGTGCTGAAAAGTACATTAAAACCTTTGAAAAGCAATATATTATATGTATGTGAAATAAAACCATCATAATCATAAGTAATATCACAATACCAATCCATAGTTCACCATCCTCATCAATAATTCTAGATTTCACCATTTACCAATAACCATATTCAATACCAGAAATTAATCCATAACCATAACACCAACCATAACCATCCCGAATACCATCCCAATACCAAATTCCCTGTAATCATGGAAGTTGTCCAAGTGCTCATAACCGGGAGCACGGCTATCATGATAGTTTTATTAGACTCTGTAGAGTTTGTACCACTTTACCCACGTGTTTGTGATTTCATCACCTTTCGATGACTAGAACCTCTTTTATGCCGTCTCACACTTCCATCGGTGTGTGGCCAATAGATCACAAAATAGCCTTTACAAAGGGATTACTAGCCTATTTAGACCCCACTAAGGTTTCACCAGTGGTGATGTCTCCTACAGAGAACATCTTCAACCAAGGGCCCCCTCTTGAGCCATTCGGATCCCAGAGTAGTCCCACCAATCATCAAAAAACCCAATCTGACTACCCCTTCCCCGAGCATCCACAATGGTCCAAATAGCACTAGCAAATCCCTAATTAATCAGCTACGCCGCACCCATACTTGGCCTCGTGGTGGCACTGTAGTCCTGGCTTATTCTCGCATGAACCGGTCCTTAGATCTAAAGCAAGCAAAACCACCATAACATCCAACCCATCCACATACCAGGCTTGCTTCGATCACCCATTACCATACCGTATTGACCAGTTCACATTAACCAGAATATCATTAATGCATAATTAAATGTGTAGTGTTGTTTTCCCATCCCAGTTGATTAAGTGAAGCAAAAGGGTAAAAATCCTTTCCCGACTCTCTACCATAATTTCCAGGCGACAAGGGTGGTTAAACAATTCTAGTAAACTTCCTATCATAGGGTTCCCATCAAATTGACACAAGCATGCAGTTTTGCAAACAAAACATTTATTTTAAAAACAGGATCAATATGCTTCAAGGACACTTGCCTTGCTCTTGCTGTTGATTAGGATCAAAGCCTTCAAACTCTTGGTGCTGTAGATCCTCCGCGACACTTTCTAGCGCAAATCCGTCTAATCCACACAATAAACATACAAGACGAGAAACACAATCAAAGAGTGCACAAATATTACTCAATATGTCATGACATGCATGATTAATGCAAATGCAAGGTAGAACTTGTTACTAGATTGCCTTTAATGATCACTAACTAGTTCTAATAGCTTTTAACAAGTTTATACAGGTTTGGAGTGATTAGATCAAATTTTAGAATCAATTTGATGCAATTTAACTAGGAAGATCGGACTAGTCCGCTAGGGACTGGACAAGTCCGCCCTCTGCGAGATCAGCAGATTAGTGTTTCCTAGATCGACGTGAATTTGGAGATTAGGGGTCAAATTCACGTAAGGAAAAGAGAATAGAAGGTATACCAGGTGTTTAGGACTCCAATGAATCAAGAAACATGGAGGTAGCACTTGGATCTTGATGATCTAGGTTTGATGATGAACTTGGAGATGAATTGGTGGTGAAGAACAAAACTTGGTGGATATCTTGATCGTCTTTCGTTTACTCCTCTTCTTCTTCTTGCTTGGGATCTTCTCCTCCCTCCTTGATGGTGGCTCCCCACGAACTAGGGTTTGGGTGGGTGGAAAAGTGGCAAATAGATGTCAATCCAAGGGGTGGGGTTGTTTATATAGAGGTGCAGGCTAGGGTTAGATGGATTTCGAGTTTTGGGATAAGTAGAGGCCGCTTTAGAGTCCCTCATGGGCTATAAAAGAGTTAGGCACAAATTCCCTAGGCCCACTTAACGTGAAACCCAAGAAACAGGTCGTAAAACAAAAGATCAACTCGGAGTCGCGAAATATCGGACAAGTCCAGAAAGGACCGGACTAGTCCGAAGTCGTCCAAAGAGAAAATCGGACAAGTCTGGCCAAAAATCGGACAAGTCCGACTTTAAACAGAGAGGAAATCGGACAAGTCCGCTGGAACACCGGACTAGTCCAGAAAAGTCCAAGGACTTAGCAAATTTTCAAGGATTCTTTGAATATCGGACTAGTCCGCACAAAATTGGACAAGTCCAAAAGTTTCCAGAGCCAAAATCGTACTAGTCCACAGCAAAAACGGACAAGTATGTTTTTAGTCAGAGATAAATCGGACTAGTCCTCAGTAAAATCGGACTAGTCCGCACTTTCTTGCATTTTAAGTGCGGTTTTGTTCCAAATCAATTTTAAATGCTCCGAATCAATTTTAAACTCGTTCCTCTTTATGTGGGTTAATGTTAAACATGTATATGAGTGTATGTAGGGCATGATGCATGAAAATGAGGGTGTTACAATCTTTTAGCCAATTTGACAATTTTCCTAGCGGACACACCATCTTCAGGAAGGATGTTGTCTTTCAAGTAGTTCCAGACCTCCAAGATCCTTGCATCAGAACTTACTTGAGCTTCTAGATCTTGCGCGCTTGATTGCTCGGAGCTTCCTGTAGCACTTATGATCCTTGGTTGACGCCATGGTAACAAGGCCATAGGGACCGCCAGCTTCGGGGTGCTGGTCTTGCCCCCTTCACTCAATTCGGCAGACTGAGCGGCAGGTGCCGGCAATCTCCTGAAAAAAACCCTATTGGGTGCCGCGCCAGTTGAAGCTTTCATCGAGAGATCGTCAGCTTCAGCATTGTTCAGACACTGGACATGGCAGAGGTCCAAGACCTGGAACTCCTTTTCCAACTTCTAGACTTCAAGCAAATATGCAGAAAGCTAAGGGTTATTGCAACTACATTCACCTTGGACTTGTTTGATGATGAGCTGTGAACGTCCCTTCACCAGCAGCTGCTGGATGCCAAATGATAGTGCCGCCTTGAGTCCGAAGATGAGAGCTTTGTATTCTGCCATGTTGTTGGTCGCCTTGATGTTGAGGCGCATCATGTACTTGACCCTTTCCCCAGTCGGAGCGAGGAGAAGGAATCTAGCTCCGCCCCCTGCTTCTACATGGAGCCATAAGTAGAGAGTCCTGTGAGGCTCAGTGAAGACTGGGACCTTAGGTTCCGGCTTTTGTTCATTGAGGCCTCTCGGATTTGATGGAGAAGGTGTACACTCTGCCATGAAGTCAGCCAGCGCCTGACTCTTGATTGCATGTCGAGGCAAGAATTCAAGATCAAACTCCGCCAGTTCTGCAACCCACTTGGAGACATTTCCCGTTGAATTGGGGTTACACAAAATAGAACACAGTGGATAAGATGTTACCACTGATATTTTGTGGGCTTGGTAGTAATAATGTAGCTTCCTTGAGGCAATAAGAACTGCATACAACAGCTTATGCACCTCAATGTATCGAGTCTTGGCGTCATAGAGTACTTCACTAATGAAGTATACTAGCCGCTGGAAAGTTCAGAACCTCCCAAAGGGGTCCGAAGTTTCTTCTTCATTAATTCGGACCCTCCCGGAGGGATCTAGATCTTATTCTTGAGCAGTAGATACTCTCGCGGATGGGAGAGGTTGATCCACATGCATCTTGCCTTTAGGATCCGTGCCTGGGGGCTGGGAACCAGACTCACCCTCAGGTAGCTCTGGACCTTCCCGGAGGGGTCTGAGCTCCTGAGTTGAAGATGTATCTGGTCTTTCCGCAACCAGGACCATGCTAACAACCTCTATAGTTGCAGCGATGTAAAGCAGAAGAGGCTCACCAGGTTCTGGAGCTACCATGATTGGTAGTGTGGTGAGGAGCTGCTTGAACTCTTGGAACGCCTTCTCTTCTTCTTCAAACCAATGGAATGTCTTGGACTTCCTCAATAGTTTGAAGAAGGCAAGCGCTTGCTTTGCCAGTCTTGAGATGAACCTTCTAAACATCCAATAAGCTTCTAGACATCCTTGATGTGGGATGTAGGCCGCATTTCTTCAATGGCTTTAATTTTGGATGGATTTGCTTCAGTTCCTCAGTGGGTCATCAAGAAACCAATAAGCTTTCCAGAGTTAACCCTAAAGACACACTTGTCAGGGTTGAGCTTTGTGCATGTCAGGCGCAGCTTGTCAAAGACGAATTGAAGGTTCTGCAGCAGTGAGTCTTTCTTCTTCACTTTGACAACGATGTCTTCAACGTATATTTCTACTAGGTCCTAAATGAGCTCCCCAAATGTTTTGTGCATAGCTTGCACAAAGGTGGAAATAATTTTTGAGACCATAAGGCATTGCTTATTCAAAGTGGTGTAGTCGATGCACATGCGAAGCTTCCCGCCAGCCTTTGGCATGATGATCGAGTTTGTCAGCTATCGTGGATAATGTACCTCCCGGATGAATCCAACGTCAAGAACCTTCTTGACTTCTTCTCGGATGAAGTTCTGCCGCTCAACAGATTGCTTCTGGGGCTTCTGTTGTATAGGCCATGTGTCGGGGTAGATCTTCAGATGGTGCTCGATCACCTCCCTAGAGATCTCAGGCATTTGTGAAGGTTGCCATGCAAACACGTCGACATTTTCTCGAAGGAAAGTGACGAGTGCGAGTTCCTATTTGTCACCTAGATCTCCCGATATACGAGTGGTCTGAGTGGCAGTAGAATCGACTTGGATGACTTTGACAAGAACATCGGAGTTGCTGCTTGGCTACACATGAGATGCAGAGGTTCTCGGAGGTTGCTGAGCAGATTGCTCCTTGCCGGATTCAGCTTCTTGCGCTGTTGCGAGCGCATGAAGCTTTTCCACCGTAGTGACCCCAACAGTGTGATCCCATCGAATCCGAAGGACGCCTGATGGAGTTGGCATTTCAACACTAGGTAGCCATAGTGGGCCACCGCCATGAACCTATACAGGGCTGGTTTGCCTAGGATGGCGTTGAAGGGTAAGTTGATGTGTGCCATATCAAATACCACCTTCTCAGACCAGTAGTTCTCCAGTGTCCCGAAGGTCACCGGGAGAGTAACAAAGCTGAGAGGTGTTATAGCTCCCGAACCCACTCTAGAGAATGGGCGCGAGGGCCTCAGGTCCGAGAGGCTAAGATGGAGCGTCACAAAGGTTGCAAAGCTGATCAAGTTGAGAGCCGCGCCACCATTCACAAAGACATGGAAGAGCTGGATATTGTTGATAGTCGGAAAGATCATCAAGGGCAATTGTCTAGCTTCTGCCATGTTCTTCGAACAGTCCAATGCATCAAAGATGATGGGAGTGTCCATCCACTTCCGATGGGGCTCCGCCTTGGTGGTGGGAGCAGCAGTAGTCATCTCCCGACGCAAAATTTTCACAATGCGCCGAGAGGTAATGTCCCAGGACCCTCCATACATCATATGGAGAGTCTTCTAACGTTTTTTGACAGAGTTGGTGTCGGAGTCATTGACAGTGTTGTAGACTGCCTTTAACACCTTCTTGGTGTCTTGGAAGCCTAACTCGTGATTAGATGGAGCTTCGTCGATTGTTTGTTTTCCTTCCTGTTGGCAGAAAGGTGTGTCATCTTGATGCTAGCTGTTGCGTTAAGCAAGCATCTTGACCTCGCGACAGTCTTCAAGCTTGTGGGCCGTAGACTTGTGGATCGGGCAACACATCTTGTTGCCATCTTCAGACGATGGTCGAGGTCGCTTGTCAGGGTGTGGCCCCCGACCACCTGTTGTTGCAGCAGCGACAGCTGTAGGTGTGCCGATAAGTGAAATCTTCTTGCCACTTGACTTCTTTTTCTTTATGCCATTGCAAGTGGCCGTAGCTTCGGCTTTAGAGGCAGACTGACCAGCCTCCGCAGCTGGTTTAGAGTGTATTTCACGGCCCTCCGCAGCTCTGGCATATTTGTAAGCCAGGCTGAAGAGTTCTGTGACACTGCTGCATCCTTAGTTGCCAGCTTCTCCAACATCTTCTTATCTCGAACACCCTGTCAGAAGGCAACAACCACAGAGGCATTTGAGATAGAACGAATTGTATTACATACCTGAGGGAATCTCTGAATGAAGTATCGCAGTGACTCTCTCGACTTTTGCTGTACAACAAAAAGGTCCAGCTTAGTGCCAGGCAGGGTGTTGGAGCTACCAAAGTTGGTGGTGAATTGGCGACATAATTCCCACAACTATAGATGGAGATAGGGGGTAGACTCATAAAACAGGACCTAGCAGTCTTGGTCAAAGCCACATGGAAGTAGTTGGCCATCACAGCCTCATTCCCTCCTATCACGAGGATAGCAATGTAGTATATTTGAAGAAACTCGACGGCATTGACTGTCCCATCATATTTCTACAACAAATGAGGCTGGACCTTGGGTGGCCACTCCACCATGCAGAGATGTAAGGCGAGGGCTGAACAGCAGCCTCCAACTCCCAGAGGAGAAGGGTTTTTGCAAGCAAGTCGCTTCTTGCGACTACGCTCAATGTTGATGCGGCAATCCTGCCTCATGTACTGGTGGTCGAGCTTTGACTGGAGATCTTGAGTTAGAAGCCTCGATGTCATATGAGTACGACAAGCCCCTAAGGGCAGAGACATCACATGCTTAGAGGGTGCACGACTCCTGAGCTGCGACGCCATAGGACCAAATCTTCCAGACAAGGTCCTATTACAGGAAGGTGCTTGCCCTGCATCAGGTAGACCCTGGATGTTGAGCGCTGTGGTTGCGGCTGCAACCAAATGCTCAACGTCGGCACACCATTGTTCCAGCGCTGCCGGAGGACGCTGAAGGAGAGTCCACGCTGCATTCAGTGCATTCTCTGGGTTGTTGGTCGATTCTGTGATCGACGCAAAGTCACTATCCTGATGTGCAGCGTTTGCTGCTATAGCAGGTGTTGTTGGTGGTGAGACGACATTGTCCGTTTGCTGTGCATTGGCAGAATTTACACCAACTTCTTGTCCAGCCGGTCCATTCGATGCAGCAGCTGAGTTCACCATCTTGAGAATCTTGAGTATTGCCCCTTCCTGGCGTGTTCCAATGACACTTCCCCTGGTACTACTAAGAAGTATTTTGCGGAGGTTCGTATTACGACAGGGAGCAAAATCAAGATCCAAGAGTGAGGTGACACAAGGAGTTTTTACATGGTTCGGGCCGCCTGAGCGTAATACCCTACTCCACGGGGTGTATGTGTATTGGATTGCTTTGACCGAGTGTGCTGGTCAGCTAGTCTAAATGACTTGTTTTCTACCATGCAACACAGTCCTTTTATATGCCGAAGACTAGCTGTTACAGTATGTGCCGTGCCCCGACAGGTGCCCCCGGTTGTAATAATCGCCCTATACACGATCTACGGGTGTTAAGGGGGGTTAATAGTGCAATAACGTGCCTTAATAGCAGTGTTATCGGTCTTGATAGTCCTATGAGTGTGTGTCATTAATATGACATTAATGACACATTAATCAGGTCTTGTAGTGGCCAATTGATAGCCGTTGAATGTCCACACTGTTGGAGATTCTGGTGTCTTCCCATTGTAGACATAGGTCTGGACGTGTGACACGTGGCAGCTCTGGAGCTTCCCTCTACGGGGAGGTAGGACTGAAGCTACTGGACACATGAAATACCAGAGCTTCCCTTGTAGGGGAGGCAGATCTGGCACTATGAGACACGTGGTAGCGCTGGAGCTTCTTTAAGGAGGGAGGCAGGTCCAGCACTGCAGGACACATGTTGCCTCCAGAAGTCCACAACACTGGAAGGTGGAACTCAACGCGTCTTCTTCTGGTACAAAGGGATACCTGGTCTGCAGGGTATTGAGAACGACTATCTTGTTTTTAACACTCTACAGAAGTTGTACCAATTTACCCACAAGTTCATGATTTTCTCCCCTTTTGGTGACTAAACAACCTCCATTATGCCTGTGACCCATCGGTCACATTACACACTTCCGACGGTGTGCGGCCAAGAGATCACAAAATAGCATTTACAAAGGGACTACCAAAATGTTTAGACCCATTAAGGTTTCACCGGAGGTGATGTATCACAACTGAGCACATCCATCCAAGGGCCACCTATTGTGCCTTTCGGATCCTAGGTCAGCCCGATCACTAATGCAAACCCAACCGACTCCCATTTTTTGATCCTTCCAAATGATCCGAACAAAGCTGGCAATACACCTAATTAATTGGCTAAGCCGAACCCATACTTGGCCTTGTGGTGTCCTTGTTGTCCTGACTTATTCTCACATGAACCAACCCTTAGATCTAAGGCAAGTGAACCACCATCTCATCCAACCCAGTCCACAAACCATGCTTGCTTAGATCACCCAAATCCCATGTTACCAAAATGATTCACCATTATTCCACCATCATCAATCCACATAATTCAAGTGTTCAATAGTTCATAATTAAGCCATTTGGTTATTTCCAATCCCAAATTAAGCAAAGTGAAGCAAAACTGGAAAATACCCTTACCGACTCTCTACAATATATCCCAAGCGACAAGGGTGACAATACAAGTCTAGAAAACACCTATCATGGGTTTCCCACAAATTTGACACAAGCATGCAGTTTTGCAAACAAAACATTTAGAAACAGGATCCAAATATTCAAGGACACTTGCCTTGCTTCCGTGGCTGGTTTGGATCAGAAGCTGTGGAGTTCTGGTGCTGAAAGTCCTTGTAAGTACCTCCTAAAGTGTTTCCTTCTATTCCACGTGACAAACATGTGAAACAAGCATTACAATCAATAAATGCTCATATAGTACTCAATATGCCATGATATGTATGAACAATGCAATTATGTGGTAATACATGTTATCAGAGTGCTATTATTTCTTACTAACTAGTTACAATTGATTTTTACACGGTTGAACAAGTTTTGAATCAATTCGGGAAAAACTGGGAAAGTTACAGGAATTTCAGAATTCATAGGCCGGACTAGTCCGCACAAGGGGCTCAACATGTCCGCTATGGACCGGACTAGTCCGCTCTGGACTGGACAAGTTTGCTGTGGACCGGATAAGTCCGCAATGTCCAGGGTTTTGCAAACTTCCCAATTAGGGCATGATTCAAATCAAGATTGGAATCAGAATTGACATGAAAAGTTGGATCTAGGATAGTTATCATGAATAAAAAGGTTCAACGGTTTAGAATTAGGCATATCACATGAATCTTGATGTCTAGATACATTAAAGATGAAGGATTGGTGGAGAAGAATGTTGACATCAAAGAGTCAATGAAGAAGATTGCAGCAGTGACGATGATCTCTCTTGATTCCTTCCTCTCCTTCTTCCTTCTCCTCCCTTCGTTCTTCTCCCTTCTGTTCCCTTCTTTCTTCTCCCTTCAAGAGTGGAGACTATGAAGAGAACAGGTGCTGGGGTTCGTCTAATGTTGGCAAAGGGGTAAAGGGTGGGTTGTCGGGTGTTTATATAGGAGGAGGGGTGAGATTGTGGTGGAATCCAAGTAAAAGTTGGTGGAGGCAAGTAGGACCTTGATGGGGTCCCACCTGGGCTCCTCAGGGGTGAGACACATCATTCTTGGGCCTAATTAAGGAAATTACCCAATAACTCATCATGTAGGAAAAATAGAATCCGAGTCGAGACTCTAAATACCGGACTAGTCCTAGGAAGGCCCAACAAGCCCGTTCAAGTACAGAGAGTTTGTGAGACCTATGTACTGAATACATTGGTAATTACATTAACCGTGTAGGTTTACATGAAAAGTTTTGAATATACTTGAGAAACACACTTCACACTGTCCGAACTTTTGCTGCACATGAGCTGCACGTGTTTTGCATTCCGGAATGTCTGAACTTTTCTTGTATAATGCATAGCGGCTGTTTTGGATTGTCCAAACTTTTTATGTGCTGAAATAATCGTGTGACTGCTATGTTTTTCAGTAAATGCTTCAAACTTGCTTTACACTTATGGGAAGATTTGCTTAGTACTTTTGGACTAAGTTTTTGATGTGTTTTGTCTGATCGTGGTGGACATAATCTTGCTATGTTTGCAACATGCCTATGTGAGGTGCTTACATAAGGTGTTTTATTTTTCGAACAAACGAGAGTCAAGTCGAGGACTTGTGCTCGGAAGAATTGGTTGTTTGTTCATGTGAAGGTGTTGCTTGAGGTCAAGACATGGCTGGTGACGGGATTCATTGAACTAGTCTTAGGGAGAAGATGAGGTTCAACACCAAGTTGAGGAGTAATTGTAGTAGAGTTGATCGGAAGGTCACACAACATGTTTGGGTCAAGAACAATGCATTTGAAGATATCGTGGACATTGATGGAAGGTGTTTGCATGTGTGCAAGGAATGAATGGGCGTGGCAACATGGTTCCAAGACATGGTGAAGAGATATGGACATGAAGATGTGGCCAGAAAGGTCCAACCAGCAGGATTATGCCTCAGGCTGCGACTGAGATGTTTATGGTTCATTTATTAAGAGTTTCGAGTTTGTTTTGATTAGATTTCATGTGGGTCACAAAGTTGAGTTGTTTTAAGAATGTTTAGGACGTTTCTAAGGTGTTTGGAAGTTGTAATATTGCTTCTATATGCGTGTGAAAGAGTTTTGAGCAGTTATGGAAACTTTCAGTTGAAACTGAGTAGGATTAGAGTCCTAGTTTGGATTCGGTTGGCCTTAGGGCTGGTTATAAAAGCAAGGGGGACCAGAGCTCGTGGTGAGACGACTCTGGGTTGTTCCTGTTGTGTTTTGATCAATAAAATTCATAGTTTAAAGGAACTTTTGTGCCTTGTTCGTCCGACTTATTTCAAACAAGTTTTTCTCGTTGAGTTTCTGCACAACACTATGTTGTGTTGGTGTTTTTATCATAACTCGAGTTTTACAAATCCAATTGACGTGATTCTTTTTGGGTTGTCTTCAAAACTTGATTATCTATCATCTGTAAAATTTCACGGTCATTGGATTTGTGGTTTCTGATCTACACAAGTTTCTTTGCAGTGTTGCAGATCTATTTTTTTACTCGGATAGAACAGATTGACCCTTGTTCGATCTTTCAATCATAACTTAAGTTTTTCTCAAGGGTTTTCTTTATTCTTGTGGTGACATCTTTGTTACTTGATTCTTCACAATCTATATTGGTTTTGTCACGATTGATCACGTTTAGATTAGTCACACACAGTGTTTCTTTAACAGATCAATTTTCCGCTGAGAGATTTTTGTTGCTTCTGCTGAAAAGTTTAAATCTACCATTCACCCCCCTTTGGTAGCTTTTCACGTGCTCTTCAATCCTACAGAGTTAAACGTACAGGTCCGTTCCAGATCATAAAGTCCATCAGACAAGTTTGGTGCCACGCCGGACAAGTCCGGGGTTTTTACAGTTTCAAAAAACGGATTATGTTTTGGGATTTACTGCACAACTCCGAAGAGTTCTAGTAGTGATTGTCGAACTAGTCTGTATGTGATAACGGACAAGTTCAGATGAGAACAGAGACAAAACCGGATTAGTCCGTAACAACCAACGGACAAGTCTGGGGGACAACGATAGTGAAACCAGATTAGTCCATAGCAAGTAGTGGACAAGTCCATTGCCCTGAAGAAAACTAATTTTGTCCAGGGTTGACGGGTACATCGGATTAGTAAGGGGTTTTGTCCAGACAAGTCCGTACCAAAACATATTTTAATTGCTGTTTTTGTCTATATTTCATTTTAATCTCGTTCCTTTTTGTGTTGCATTACGTTAGATATGTATAAGAATGAATTCAATGCATGATTGATGAAAATAAGGGTGTTACAAACCTACTCCCCTTAAAATGAATCTCACTCTCGAGTTTTGACATAGAAGGAAAAATATAGGGAAATTCTTTCTTGAGATCATCTTCACGCTCCAAAGTTGCTTCGGATTCAGAATGATGCTTCCACTGCACTTTGCACCATCAAATCACCTTGTTTATTGTGACTCTCTCCCTTGTTTCCTAGATTTTGATTGGTTGCTCAACATAAGTCAAATCTTCCTCAAGCTCTAATTCCTTAAGAACTTATTGAATCGAGAAAGATGGAATATATCATGAGCATCGGAAAGATGTGCTGGCATCTCCAATTGATATGCCACTTCACCTCGTTTGTCCAAAATCTTGAATGGCCCGATGTAGCGAGGTGCCAACTTGTCTTTGATGTTAAAACGCTTATGACCTCGCATAGGTGACACCTTGAGATACAAGAAGTCTTCAACCTCAAAAGCCAGATTCCTTCGCCGATTATCTGCATAGCCTTTTTGTTGTGAGTGAGCAGCCCTTAGGTTCTTACGTATTATTTGAACCCGCCTTTCAAAATCTTGTAGCACCTCAGATCCAAATACTTGGTTCTCTCCTGTTTCATTCCAAAACAAAGGTTTCCTACATTTCCTCCCGTAATAGTGCTTCATAGGGTGATATTTCAAGTAGGCTTGGTAACAATTGTTGTACGAGAATTCAGCATATGACAAGCTCATGTCCCAACCCCGTCCATGTTTGAAGGCACAAGCTCTCAACATATCCTCTAATATTTGGTCTGTCCTCTCGGTTTGCCCATCAGTCTATGGGTGATATGCACAGCTAAAATTTAACCTGGTTGCCATAGCTTCGTGTAGTGTCCCCCAGAACGTAGAGGTGAAATGAGAACCTCGCTCAGAAACTATCCTTTTTGAAACTCCTTGCCGGCATACAATATGCTCCATATACAATCATGCGAGCTTCGATGTGGTGTATGTGGTCCTGACAAGAATGAAATGAGCGGATTTCATTAACCAATCCACAATAACCCATATGGAGCCATAGCTGGACTGGGTACACGGCAATCCAACTATGAAGTCCATACCAATTTATTCCCACTTCCACTTGGGTATTTTTAAATGGCTATAATAGTCCAGCTGGCCTTTGATGTTCAGCCTTCACTCGTTGACACGTGTCACATAATGCAACATATGTAGCTATGTACATCTTCATCCCATCCCACCAATAGCAGATTTTCAAGTCCTTGTACATCTTTGTACAACTCGGATGAATAAAGTAAGGTGAGTCATGTGCCTCCTTCAAAATTCTCTCCCGGATATGCTTCGCATTAGGCACGACAATTTGTTTCCCAAGCCAGAGTGTATCATGATCATCTTCGTCAAACCTCCATTCTCTCCCTTCTTGGATCCTTCCCTTGAGTTCTTGGATCTCCTCATCTTTTGTTTGACCTTCTCGTATTTCTTGTTCGAGTGTTGGGTTTATTTCCATTGTTTACATCTCAGTCACGAATCCAAGTTTCAACCGTTCAAACTCCTTACATAGCTTAGATGGCAACTCCTGAACCGTGAGTTGGTGGCTTGCTCCTTTCCTACTGAACACATCTATCACTGCGTTGGCCTATCCTGGGTGATAGTTGATTCCCACGTCGTAATATTTAATGAGCTCCAACCATCTTCATTGCCTCAAATTCAGATCCGTTTGCATGAATATGTACTTGAGGCTCTTGTGATATGTGTAAATCTCACATCTTTGTCCAAGGATGTAGTGCCTCTAAATCTTCAAAGCGTGCACTACGGCTGCAAGTTTGAGATTGTGCGTAGGGTAATTAAGCTTATGTTTCTTCAATTGCCTCGATGCATAGGCTACCACTTGGCCATCTTGCATGAGCACACATTCAAGCCCTTGTCTTGAGGCATCACAATATATATCAAAGCTCTTGCTCACGTCTGGCAATACTAACACTGCTGCAATTGTCAACCTCTTATTTAATTCCTCAAAGCTATCTTGACAAGCTTGAGTCCATTAGAATGCCTTCCCCTTCATTAGTAATTCAGTCATGGGCTTCACTATTTTGGAGAAATCCTTGATGAACCGGCGATAATACCCAACCATTCCAAGGAAACTTCGAATTTCCTTCACTTCTGTGGCGGCTCCCACTTTAGCACGTCTCTCACTTTCCCTGGGTTGACCGATACTCCTCCTCTAGAGATGACATGGACCAAAAATAATACTTCCTATAATAGAATTTGCACTTGCTGAGTTTGGCATACAACTGATGTTCCCATAATTTCAGCAATGTGAGTTTCAAGTGCTCTTCATGCTCCTCTTCGCTTTTCTAGTATACCATGATATCAACGATGAACACTATGACAAACTTATCCAGATACTCCATGAAGACCTTATTCATGAGGTACATGAAGTATGCCGGCACGTTGGTCAACCCAAATGACATAACGATGTACTCAAAGGATCCATGCCGTGTCCAGAAAGCTATTTTGGTTACATCCGATGGTCTAATCTTCATTTGGAAATATCCTGACCGTAGATCGATCTTGGAGAAAATACATACACCCTTCATTTGGTCGAACAAGTCCTCTATACGGGGCAGCGAGTACTTGTTCTTGATCGTCACTTCTTTGAGAGACCTATAGTCCACACACATCCTTTCGGTTCCATCCTTCTTGTCTACAAAGAGCACTTGTTCTTCCCATGGTGACGAGTTTGGACGTATAAAACACTTCTCTTGCTGCTCTTGAATTTGATTCTTGAGCTCTGGTAATTCCTTAGGAAGCATCCTATATGGCCTTTTAGCTATAGGCGCACTTCCAGGTATTAAATCAATGACAAACTTGATGTCACGATCAGGTGGCATACCTGGCAAATCATCTGGAAGCACATCCGAGAACTCGCGCACCACCGGAATCTCATCTAATGTTGCACCGTCCATTTGATTTAGCACTACCTTCTTTATTGTGGGTTTAGATGCTTCAAACTCTATGCTGACCCCCTCATCATTTGTCAGCTGCACCGTCTTTGTGGCACACAAAACTCTGCCTTTGTGCTTCCGTAACCAGTCCACTCCAAGTATTATGTCGAGTCCTTGTGAATCCAAAACAATGAGGTTGTTGAGGAAGTATACCCCCTTATTTTAAGGCTTAGTTTTGGACACATTATATTCGTCCTCATCTCCCCTCCAGGAGAATTAACCAACATGGTATACTTCATGTTAGGTATAGGCAGACTACACTTGGCAACATACTTTGATGATACGAATGAATGAGATGCTCTAGAATTAAATAATATAGTTGTCGGGTTGGAGTTTGCGAGGAACATACCAATCACAACATCATCAGCTTGTTGAGCCTCCTCAGTAGAGACATGGTTCACCTTGCCACGAGCGAAATGCTGTGATCCACGGTTGCCTTGTGTTGCTCCTCCATTCGTCCTTGGGTTCCACTTTGGAGCGTTGTTCACTTGTCCATAGCCTAACTTTGGGCACTGGGATGCAAAGTGTCCTACTTCACCACAAGTGCAGCACGTCCTTGCCGCTCTAGTATAGTTAGGATGGGCTTGATTTTGAGCATTGGCGGGGAAGTTGGCGCGGGGCGCATGTGGCATTGGAGGGCGGGGTGCTTGCATTGTGGGGCGTTGCTAGGGTAGCTGAGTTGGGCGTAGTGGATAAGCAGCGCGGTATGAAGGAGCGGATGGGTTATAGTACGGTGCATTTGGTGGTGCATAGCGGGGGCGAACATTGCTTCCTTGCGGCTGTCCCTGATATGGAATCTTCCTCTTGTTGTCTTGCTCCATCTCACGAACCTTGTTCTCAACCAAAATAGCCTTGTCCACAAGCTTCTGAAAGTTTACATAATCACTACAATACAAGAATCGGACAAACAAGTGTCGGCTACAGTAAAATCGTCGGGGTCGTCGATTTTAAATCGACTAAAATCGTCGGTTTTTTGGACCCGACGACAAAAAACTTTATAACGGTTGGTCCTTTTATTTCAGCCGATGACCATAAAAATATTCGTCGGTTTTTTTAGAGATCCCGACGTCCTAAACTAAAATCGTCGGTTTGAACTATACGACTGACATTCATAAAATAAAGTTGTCCATGAAGAAACCAGGCCGACGGCCTTAACCTGGAGCCGGCGCGCCCAAAAAAGCGCGAGCAAAATTTTTTTAAACCGAGTGGCGCCAGCGTTGAGTCTGCTGGATTTTAAGTCCGCCGAGCGCCTCCTCAAATCCGCACCCGTCCTCAAATCGCCTTCAAATCCGCCACCTGAAATCCGCTGCTACTACGGAGTGGGCCCCAAATCCGCCGCCCCCAAATCGTCTCGCTCCTCTCTCTCAATTTTTCCATCTTTCTTTATGCCGCGTCCTTAAATTTTGGACTGGATCCCCGTTGCGCCTCGATCATTCTTTCCCCGATCTTTATTTATTTTTCCGGTCTTTCCCTTTTTTCCACAACCGCCGCCCCACCAAAACACGAGCCCGCTGCCGCCCAGCACTGGTGCGTCTGCCGGGCGGGCTCCGGCTATGCGAGCCCCGCTGCCGCCCTCACCAACACGCCGGAAGTCCGCAACACCATCGACCGAGGTCCGCGCCTCCCGGTGACTCCCGCGGCGCTGCGGCCAACCAGCTGCTCCAGCGGTGCGGCGGCCTCCCGGCGGTGCGGTGCCCTCCCGACAGCATATGCGACGCGGCCTCCCGGCGGCTCCAGCGGCACGGCGGCCTCCTGGTGGCTCAAGCGGCGCGGCGACCTCCCGGCGACTCCCGCGCGGCCTTCCGGCAGCTCCAGTGGCACGACGGTCTACTGGCGACTCCCGCACAGCCTTCTGGTAGCTCCAGCGGCGCGGCAACCTCCCGGTGACTCCTGCCTCCTGCATCCAGCTCCGTTTGATGTCAAGGACTGATGTAGATTTGTTCTTGTACTAGATTGTAATACGTTTTTGTTTAATCTCTTTGTACTATTGCAAAGAAATGCCTATGTGTTCTCTGTTTGATGTCAAGAAGTTTGAACTGTTGGACTGTAATTTTGTTCTAGATTTCTTGTAGTTTCTAGATTTTCAACACTGGTCAAAATCTAGTCAAATGTAAATTACCAGATGCAAAGCGTACAAAAGAATTAAAACTGTTAGGTGACCAGTGCGTAATAAAGCTGTCGGGAGTGGAAGGTGGCCGATGACTTTAGTCACTTTAGTACGTTGGTTTGTGTCCCCCACGACCATAACTCGTTTACACAATAAAAGTGTCAGGTATATGTGGCCGACAGCTTTAAGTCTTTAAGGTCGTCAGGACCGACGACTATATCTGATAAGAATGTCGAAGATGATTCGTCGGCTATGACCGTCGGTTTACCGACATTTATATTTTACAGCTGTCGGCCTCTGTTGCTTACTGACAGTTATATGGCCGACATTTCTTTGCCCGATTCTTGTAGTATTATTAAGCAGCTGAATTTGAATCTCATTGTTTAGAGCCCTCATGAACAGTTATTGCTTCCGGCTGTCCGTGTTAACATCTTCTAGAGCATACATTGAGAGTTGAGTGAATTTATTATGGTACTCACTGTTGATAGTTCTTAAGTAACACTAACAAATCATCCCTGGCAGTGGTGCCAAAAATGCTTGTTGACGGATACTAACGTCACAAATGTAAATCCGGAAGCGCACGAAAGCTATTGATGTAGCATTTCCCCTTTTAGAGTATTACAAAAGAGTGTCATTTACATTCTTCCAAAGGAAGGCTAGATGGAAGCAAAGAAATCATCACATGGAGAGGCTAGGTTGGCCTAGGTAGAGTCCTAGCAAGGATGGGTAAATTATAAGTAGAGGTAGTGTGACACACACAAGATTATTCTATCCTAAGGGGAATAAATGAGGTAAAGAGGGCACTGCAAGGATTCCGGTTTATCGCAATAAAAATTTCGTCGCAATAGGTCATTTTTCATCGCAATAGGTCACTGTTGCAACAAAAAAGTGCATGGCGATAGTTTTTACGAATCATCATAATAATTCCCGTGGTGATAGGTTATTGCGATGCCTTGACATTTGTGGCAAATAGTATGGTACTGCAACGACTTCACATCGGCGACAAATAGTACGCTATTGCAACGATTTCACGTATTGCAATGATTTAACGTATTACAACGAATAGTACGGTATTGCAATGAGTTCACGATCGCGACAAAAAGCACGGTATTGCGACAAGTTCATCGTGGCAAATAGTATGCTATTACAACGTTTAGCGTGTTGCAACGATTTAATGTATTGCAACGAATATCTGGTATTGCAACGATTTCACATTGGTGGTAATTGTATGTGATTGCAACAATTTCACAGTTGTGGCAATAGTATGGCATTGCAATGATTCCACACTCGTGGCAAATAGTGTGTTACTGCAACGATTTAGCGTATTGCGACGATTTAACGTATTGCAACGAATAGCACGATATTGCAACAGTTTCACATTCGTGGTAATAGTATGTGATTGCAATGGTTTCTCATTCGTGGCAAATAGTGCAGTATTGCAACGATTTCATCGCCGTTGCAAATAGTACGGTATTGCAACGATTTATGGTATTGCGGCGATTTATGGTATTGCAACGAATATCACGGTATTGCAAAAATTTTACATTCTTTTCAAATAGTATGGTACTGCAACGATGTCACAACCGTGGCAAATAGTGTTGTACTGCGACGGTTTAACATCCGTAGCAAATAGTATGTTATTGCGACAGTGCACAAACGTGGCAAATAGTAGTGTATTGCAATGATTTCAGATCCGTGGGAAATAGTATGGTACTGCAACGATTTCACATCCGTGGCGAATAGTTGGGTATTGCAACGATTTCACATTTGTGGCAACAAGTTCGTAATGCAACATTTCCTGATCTGTGGCAATAGGTTTCTAATGCAATGTTTCCTGATATGTAGTAATAGGTTCGTAATGCAGCGTTTTCTGATATGTGGCAGTACGGTTGTAATGCAACATTTAATGGTTTGTGGTCATAGAGGTGTAATGCAACATTTTCTCATCTGTGACAATAGTGTTGTAATGCAATGTTTTCTGCATGGTGGCAATAGCAGTCTAGTGCAATGTTTTTTGAGTCGTGGACAAATGTTTATACTGTAGCATTTTGTAATTTGTGGCAATAGCTTCCTATTGCAACAATTTATCATTCGTGACAAGAAATTCGTAATGCCACGTTTTATAATTAGCGGCAGTAGAATCCTAATGCACCAGGTTTGAAAATTAGTGGCAACAAAATCACGAGTTTAATAATAAACATCCATCAATTGATATTGCAACACGCATAACAACACTCAAATATTATGGTCGCGACGTGTTTAAATGTAAATTTTCCTAAGCTGATCGGGACTAATTGTTGCAGCAGGTGGCTTTTGGCAGTTCCTTGGTTGGACCTTTTGTGGAGTGGTCTCCATCATCATTTTGTGCATTTCATCCATTGAGGCGCGCATGTCCTGCATTTCCTTAGCTGTCTGTTCACGATCAGCTGCTATCTGACCTTGTAAGTTCTGGACTTGAACGTTTAACTCTTCATTCTTCTGGTTTATGCTGTCCATATGGGTGTTTAAGCTATCATTTCTTCCTTCCAACTCCTGCACTATTTGATTGAGTCCTGCATTTCTATCTTCTAAGTTTCGAACTTGGTCGTTGAGGTGTTCAAACATCTGGATACGCATACGTTCACGTTCGTGACCAGTTGGGTTAGCCATATAACCACACTCCCAAACCTGTGATCCTGCACAACCGATTGAGGATCTATAACAACGCTGGAAGATGTGGTTTCTCTCCTCATTTGGAATTGGGCCTCCCTGCTCAGCTTCCATGTCGTCCACTTGGGCACGTGCCTGGATCAATATAGGAAAAGAAAAGTCACAAGTAAATTGAAAATATTTAATTAATTAGGGATTGTTTGAAGTGTTACTCACATGTACAACTTCTGCCAGCTTGTTTCCCCAGTCACCGTTCTCCAACAAATGGCTTGCCTCCCACAGTTGTATGTCATCAGGTTATTCTCCGGTCTCTGGGTCTCGCTACATAAAATACAAGTAAATTTCAACATGTCGATATGCATATTGTTTGCAGTGCAAAGTAAAAGCGTGATTTATTTTTCATACCTTCTCGTAACTAAGTTGGGCGTAGGATTTGGAGCCAAGCAAGTGACTCGCCTTTTGCTTCTTCGATTTTGAGAATTGGTCCTGCTTATTGACTGCAATAATTTTAAGAATTAATTCCACGAATGAGTGTAAGTCAAATAGTTTCTGTATGATGCGAAGCTATTAAAAAGTTAGCTGACCTTGAATCGCTCAGACCCGAAATATTCTATTAGGTGCAACCACTCGTGCGCCGTTACGTCAGCAGGCTTGTTTCGTATGTGTTCTTCATCGGTAGAATAACTCTTATAGGTGGCATGCAAAGTCGAGCGCCACCCATTGTAGCTCTCACCAGCAATTTTCAAATTTTTTCTTGCGCTCTTCGGTGTGTCCTCCATGTCCCAAGAATCATGTACATTGTATAACAAGTTGCTGTAAATATACAAGATGGAGATTGCAAGAAAAAAAATACTTGTGTGGCGGTGTGACAACACTAACAAGAATGTGTCGTACTATATCTCTCTTGTTACTATGGCCAACCTTTGCCCACTTCCTTGCACCGCTGAGGGATGCATGTCTTTTTGTAAACATAACCACATCATCGACAAAGTGCCGCTGGTTAATACCAACCGCAACACCCAACCTAGTGGAAAACTGAATTGGTAGCTTCACATGCTCCGTTCTACTAACTTGGGATGCATAGCGTATTCTGGAAACCTTAAGTCCTTTAGCCACACTTCTTCCAAACTTCTTTCCTTCTATTACATTGATTCAAATGGCCAACTTTAAATCAAATTACTGCCCGACCAAGTTTAGTATAATGTACAAATAGTGTGAAAAGAAGAAAAGTCTGATGTTCGTACCATCTTCAGGACGAGTCCCGCAAACACGAGTGTGGGAGGACTGCGTCCCAACATCATTTTGTTCTGTATTACTCCCTTCTGGTTTATATTAATTGTCGTATCAGACCAACAAATGAATTAAAAATGAACTAGTTAGGACTGTCTGAACGACAACTATTTTGATCTCGGGGGGGGGGGGGGGGGGTACATTGTTGACTTCTTTGTTGCTGTTCATACCCTAAAATGAGCCATCAGGTACACATGTCATTGGCGGTACACACTCGTAGTACTGCAGAGGATTTTCAGTCACGCAGCAAAGCAGGCAAGACTGTGAGGGGGCGGGCATGAAGCTGGCAACACTAGACTAGACAAAGATAGGGTTTGCCGGTTCGGTTTGACTGATATCAGCCGGAGCGCGTCTCGAAGAGAATTATTAGTTGCAGGGCAAGTAATGAACGCCAGTGGTAGCAGGTGGCGAATGCAAGACAGATAAGGCAGACAGCTTGCGAGATTGAAATCCTCCGAAGTACTGCACCTACATTAGCTACCACTAACATGTGGGCCCATGAGACATCAGGTCCACTTGTCAGTGGTGGCTACTGCAGGTGCAGTACTGCGTAGTACCAGCTTGCGACGCTCAACAAAGCGAGGGTTTGATCTCGCTGAAACTCTCGGCGAGGATTGGTGGCAGGGCGAGTAATGGCCAGGGATTTGCGGGTGGCGGGGTAATCATGGCACGCGAAGGATGAGACATGGCGATGGGCGAGGGAGACACGTCGCGGAGGACACTAAAGTGACCAGCAGCAGGGCGTGGGAACCGGTGCCGGCCGGAGTGGCCGGCGGCGAGAGAGCAAAGCGTGGAGGCATAAAAAAATCATGCCATCACACAGGCTGATGAACTGTTAACTCTAAAGACTACTAAGAAAGTAGAATCACAAGGCATGCTAAGACAATTAGTGGAGCATAGGAAAGAATGCAAATGACCATGAGACACCCATCATCAATACATCTAAAGGACATAACGTAGTCTCTCAAAATGCTCCAAATTAAATGCCAAAGAAGTAAAAAACTAACACGCTCTGCCAAAACAAATGGCAAGGTAGAGAGGCAGGTAGTAATGTGATCTGATATGGGTAGTTGGAAGCTACCGATAGAGCTGGAGTGGGACATTTTTTAAGCTCCAAAAGTAAAGTTACGCTGGGCGGAAGGAGTATTTCTAGTTTTGTGAGACCTATGTGTGCTGAATACATTGGCTTTGACAATAAAAGTTTTGAATTCTACCATAACATCTTTTTAGCATGGTCCGACATTAGCTTCGGCATGTCTTTGTTAAGCTCTGATATGTTTTTGCTAGGTCCGACTTATGTTGGTTAGCTTCGACATATTTTTCTAGCTCCGGCGCTAGGTTGTACTAGTTTTGGTAAGCTCTGACGCTAGGTTGTACTAGCTTTGGTAAGCTCCGGTGCTAGGTTGTACTAGCTTTGGTAAGCTCCAGCTCAAGCTCCAGTTAGCTTTGGCAAGATTCAAAGCTTGATTGCAATTGTTTTGATTTTATCTTGCAATGTTTCAAACTTGCTTTACGTTGATGGAAAGATTGCTTAGTATTCATTTGCTAAGTTTTTGGTGTGTTTTGGTGGTTATGGTTGATATCGTTTTACCGTGGTTCTGCAACATGCTTATGTGAGGTGCTCATGTAAGGTGTTGTGTTCGGAACTAATTTGAGTCAAGTCGTGGACTTAGGCTCGTACGAATTGGTTATTTATCCATGTGCAGGTGTTCCTTGAGTTCAAGACATGGCTGGTGACGGGATCCATTGAACTAGTCTTAGGGAGAAGATGAGGTTCAACAACCATGTTTGGGAGGAATTGTGGTTGAGTTGATCGGGAGGTTGTGCAGCATGTTTGAATCAAGAACAATGCATATGAAGGTATCGTGGACGTCGTTTGAAGATGTTTGCATGTATGCAAGGAGTGCATGGACGTGGATACATGATTCCGAGGCGTGATGAAGAGATGTGGACGTAAAGAATTGGTCGGAAAGGTCCAACCGACTAGGTTATGGACTCAGGCTGCGGTTGAGTCGTGTTTGACTCAAATATGGAAATTTTTGAGTTGGTTATGATAGGATTTTGTGTGGGTCACGAGTATGAGTTGTTTTAGGAATGTGGGATACGTTCCTAAGGTGTTTGGAAGTCTTAAGATTGCTTCTATCTGCGTATAGAAGAGTCCTAAGCAGTTATGGAAAGTTTCGATTCGTGATTTGAGTAGGATTAGAGTCCTTGTTGAGATTGGGTTGGCCTAAGGGCTGGTTATATAAGCAAGGAAGGCCAGAGCTCGTGGGAGACGACATTGGGGCTGTTCCTCTTGTGTTCTACTGAATAAAGATCGTAGTTTAAAGGAACTTTTGTGCCTGTTCGTCCGACTTGTTCCAGACAAGTTTTTCTCGTCGAGTTTTCTGCACAGCACTACCCTTCTTCGGTAGTTTTATCATAACTCGAGTTTTACAGATCCAATTGATGTGATTCCTTTTGAGTTGTGTTCATAACTTGATTTTCTATAATGTGTCAAAATTTCACAGTCATTGGATTTGTGGTTTTTGATCTACACGAGTTTCTTTGCAGTATTACAGATCTGTTTTTTCTCGGGTAGGATAGATTGACCTTTGTTTGATCTTTCGATCGTAACTTGAGTTTCTCTCGACGGATTTGAGTGATTCTTGTTGTGTCGTCTTTGTGACTTGATTCTCTCTGATATATATCAATTTTGTCACGATGAAACACGTTTATATTAGTCTCACACACGAGTTCTTTAATTGTTTCCGCTGCATAAGATTTTTTAATCTACCATTCACCCCCCTCTGGTAGCTTTTCACGTGCTCTTCGATCCTACAATTAGTATCAGAGCCACGGTGCTCTAATCTTTGTGATTTGCACGTGTTTTGACTAATCATCATGGAGAAATACTCCGCGAAACCTTGTGTCTTTAGTGGTATTGATTTTCATGTTTGGAAGGCACATATGGAAGCCTTCATCCAGGCTCAAGGCTTCGCAATATGGGAGAAGGTATACAAGCCTTATGTAGTGCCGTCAAACGATCAAGTTACAGCTACAAATCTGAGAAATGTCGACAACAACAACAAGGCTCAAAACTTGATCATACAAGCGACTTCGACCGTGTTGCACACCTCCGATCTACATACGATGTGTGGAAAGCACTTTGCGACTACCACGAAGGATCTGACACTATGAAGAAGGTAAAACAAGATATGTTTAAAAAGGAATACATGCATTTTGAGATGCAACCCGGTGAGTCAATTGACGATCTCTTTGCTCGTTTTAACAAAATTCTCAGCAACTTGCGTAGTGTCAATGTTAATTTTCTAGATGCTGAAAATGCTAGGCAATTACTAAGTGCATTAGACATGTCAATTTGGGAGATGAAAGTCACATCTATTCATGAATCTACTGTCATGAGTACACTTACATTAGATGTTCTTTATTCTAAATTGAAAACTCATAAAATTGACATAATCTCACGTAAGAACCCCAACAAGTCTCTTGCATTTGTTTCTCAACGTGATATGCCTAGCTCCAGCCAATCTTCATCTTGTGGTACACTTACTTTATTGTCCTCTCTAACCCTTGTACAGATTGAGGAGTTTTCAGAGGAGGAGCTAGTACTTCTCTCTACTAGGTTCTCAAAAGCATTGCAAAATGTGAGAACTAGAAGGAGAGCAAGCTACGGACCTCAACAATGTTTCAAATGTGGTAAGACAGGACATTTTCGTTCAGATTGCCCTAACCTTTCAGGTCCTACTTCCCAGGATGAAAAGCAAACAAGGACGAAGCACTCCTCTGCAAAAGATACGAAGAAAAAGAAGGGTTTTACAGAACGTCAATTGGTGAGCAGTTTTATCTCCGCACTTCAAGAACTTGGCTCAAGTGATGTGGACATTGGAAGTGATGAAGACGAAGATGAAGATGATTTGGCAAACTTGTGCTTCATGGCGGGCAAGTCAAGATCAAGTATGGAGGAGGCTGAACACAATAGCGACAATGAAGAGGTATGTCCTACTTGTGGAGAAATGTGTGATGCTATTTCTCGTGCCACTGTTATAGTTAAGAAAAAGGACAAAAAGCTTATGGACAATGCTGTTAAAATTGAGTCACTAGAATCTGAAATTAATCGTTTGAAATCTTTGATTCCTAGTGATGATACTTGTTCCTCATGTGAATTACGATATGAACAATTGTCCTCACTAAGAAGTGCGCACACCTCCACACTTCACAAACTTGAGTTAGAAATCTAAAAGAACAAATAGCTTGCTGCACTTAATGATAAAGACTTGAAAGATGCTAGCTGTTCTACAATTGATTTGCATTGTTCTACTTGTGATGATCTTGATAAGAAACTACAAGATGCTATGAATGAAATTTCTATATTGAACAATGCTTTACATGCTCATGAAGTTAAAAATTGTCCTAATTGCAAATTAAAAGGAAAAACTTCATCTGAAATTGCCTTGATCTGTCCAATAAACTTGATGACATGCATCGGACATTAGATCAGTTTTGTAATGGGAATAAGAACCTAAACTTGCTGCTGAATTCTTCCAAGTCTTGCAATGATAAAACTGGTTTAGGTTTTGATTCTCATGCTCATGCTAAGACACATCCACCTAAAATTGTAAAGTCATTAGGAAGTGGTTTGATTCAAACTATTCCTAAACATAAAGATGTGGTTTTCAAATCTGCAGGAATGATGTCTCATTCGGTTTCAAATAAAAATATTGCTTGCTCATCTAGACATGAACACAAAGTTAAATTTCATTGTACCTACTATGGTAGAGATGATCATGTCATAGATTTTTGTTATAGACTAGCTAAACAACAGAAAAAGGAAAGAATGATTGCTAGATCTCATAACTTTCATGCAAAATTTGCTGCACTTGCTAAACCTAATGATAGAAACATGCAATCTGCTGTAATAAGTCGAAAACATGCAAAGTTTGCTCCCAAACCTACTGTTTTTCGTGCTACACATGCAGCAACTCGTAGGTCAGTAGTTGGGTACAAAAATCCTCAAGCTTTGGCTCATAAACCTGCTGTTTTATCTCAGCTTTTGCGTGTTTTCCCTGCTGCACGTCGTGTGACTCAGTACTGGATTCCTAAATGCCTTTTGACTAACCCCAGTATTGAGTCATCGACGTATTGTTCTTCTATGTAGGTTACACGCTTGAGGATGGAGAACATTTGGATTGTGGATTCAGGTTGCCCACACCACATGACCGGTAACAAAGAATGGTTCTCCTCCCTCTCTTTTGTGTCACGTGTAGAGAATGTTAATTTTGCCGATAATTCTTCAACTCCTATAATTGCTAAGGGTCCGGTTAGAGTAAATAATCGCTACACTTTGAAGGATGTGGCACTTGTTAAAAACTTGAAATACAACTTGCTTTCTTTTTCGCAACTGCTAGATGAAAATCTAGAAATTATTTTCACTAAAAACTGCTGCAATGTTGTAAATTCAAATAGTGAGCTTATTTTTAACATGTCTCGGTTCGGAAGAGTCTTTAAAGCTGATTTTGATATGTCTTCCTCTAAGCATAGGTGTCTAGTTGCTAATGATTCAAAGGACATATATTTTTGGCATCGTAGACTTGGTCACGTAGGCTTTGATCATCTAACGCATGTTAATTCTCTTGATTGCATACAAGTGCTGCCTAAGCTTAAAGGGGACAAAGAAATTGTGTGCTTTTCTTTTAGACATGCTAAGATGGTTGCAGGTTCACATACTCCTCTCACAATGATCATGACAACTGAACCGGGTCAACTTTTGCACCTTGACACCATAGGACCTTCACACGTTCAATCCTTCGGAGGTAAATGGTATGTTCTTGTGATTGTTGATGATTATTCTAGATACTCTTGGGTTTACTTTATGGCATCTAAGAATGAAGCTTTTAGTCACTTTAGAACTTTATTTCTTAGATTATCAATTGATCACCCATGATATTTAAAAGCAATTAGAAGTGATAACGGAACCGAATTTAAAAATCAATCTTTCATCACTTTTGTGCTGAAAATGGAATAGATTATCATTTTTCTTCACCATATGTACCTCAACAAAACGGTGTTGTAGAAAGAAAGAACATAACCTTAGTTGAGATGGCTATGACTATGCTTGATGAATATCAAACTCCTAAGAAATTTTGGGTTGATGCGATTGCAACCGCTTGTTATGTCTCAAATCGTGTATTCTTGCGCGCTAAGCTAGGTAAAACACCATATGAGCTCCGGTTTGGACATAGTCCTAGTGTTACACACTTTCGGGTCTTTGGTTGCAAATGCTTTGTTAAGAAACATGGTAATCTTGATAAATTTGAACCTAGATCCATTGATGGCATGTTTCTTGGTTATCCATCTCATACTAGAGGCTACCATGTGCTTTTACTTGACACTAACAAAATTGTGGAGACTTGTGAGGTGTATTTTGATGAAGCTAGCCCAGGTACTAGCTCAAACATTGCAGGTCCAGATCCATATCCGCAGGGGGAGAGCATTTCTGTTGAAGATGAGGAAGAAGTGGAGCTGCTGCCCAAAAATTCAGCAGCTAATGACATTGTTCTAGCTCCTGATTTTGATTCACAGCCAGCACCGACGACCACCATTGCTGGTCCAGATCCTCCTCAAGTCACAAGCTCATCGACTTGTGATGAACATGAAGAATAAGAAGCTTGTGAAGTGTCCACTCCCCCCGGGTTCTCAAAAGTCATCCTCCACAACAAATTATTGGAAGATTGCACGAACGAGTTACACGGTCCAGGTTTGCGATCCAAACTCTCATGCTCATTCTGCTTTTGTTGCTTCTTTTGAACCCAAAGATATATCACACACACTCACTAATGAATCTTGGATTATTGCCATGCAAGAAGAGTTAGAAAATTTTGAAAGAATTAATGTTTGGAAACTTGTACCTCCACCTCAAGGTCGCACTTTAATTTTAACTAAATGG
Source organism: Tuctoria greenei (assembly GCA_036927565.1). Lineage (NCBI taxonomy): Eukaryota > Viridiplantae > Streptophyta > Magnoliopsida > Poales > Poaceae > Tuctoria > Tuctoria greenei. Next base: position 128,148,384 of record JAYESD010000006.1, read on the forward strand.
GTGTTTAAAAATAAACAAAGTGAGGATGGGGTTGTGGTCAGGAATAAGGCTAGGTTGGTTGCTCAAGGTTTCACTCAAGTTGAAGGTCTAGATTTTGATGAAACTTTTGCTCCTATTGCTAGATTAGAGGCCATAAGAATTTTGTTAGCTTTTGCTGCATATAAAGGTTTTAAGCTTTATCAAATGGATGTTAAAAGTGCTTTTCTTAATGGCTACATAGATGAGGAGGTTTATGTCAAACAACCACCGGGTTTTGAAAATTCAGATTTTCCTAATCATGTTTACAAACAGTCCAAAGCCTTGTATGGTCTCAAACAGGACCTAGAGCATGGTATGATAGGTTAAAAACATTCTTACTTGAAAAGGGGTTTACCATGGGCAAGGTTGATAAAACTCTTGTTGTGCTTAAGCATGGCAATGACTCATTATTCGTTCAAGTGTATGTGGATGATATTATCTTTGGTTGTACTTCTCATGATCTTGTGTCCAAGTTTTCAGCTATAATGAGTTCATAATTTGAGATGAGTATGATGGGAGAACTCACGTACTTTTTGGGGCTGCAAATCAAGCAAACCAAGGAGGGTACCTTTGTGCATCAAATGAAGTATACAAAAGACCTCCTAAGGCGCTTCAACATGGACAAAAGCAAGCCTCTACGGACACCAATGGGAACAGCAACAACACTTGAACTTGATGAAAATGGTGAACCCGTGGATCAAAAAGAATATAAAAGCATGATCGGATCACTTTTGTACCTCACGACATCAAGACCGGACATACAATTCAGCGTATGTCTTTGTGCACGGTTTCAAGCCTCCTCACGTGCTTCACATTGTCAATCCATCAAAGGATTCTTAGGTACTTACATGGAACTCAAGAATTTGGCATTTTTCTTCCTTCTTCCTCAACTGTTACTTTGAAAGCTTTTTTCGATGCTGATTTTGGAGGTTGTAGGATTGATAGAAAAAGTACTTCCGGTTCTTGTCATTTTCTTGGTAATTCACTAGTTGCTTGGTCCTCTAGAAAACAAAACTCAGTTGCACAATCCACAGCAGAATCTGAATATGTAGCTGCTGCTAGTGCTTGCTCACAAATTCTTTGGATTGTTCACACCCTTAAGGACTATGGGGTTGATCTAGATAGTGTTCCACTGTTTTGTGATAACACTAGTGCCATTTGCATTACTAAAAAACCCGTGCAACATTCTAGAACTAAGCACATTGACATTAGGTATCACTTTCTCCATGATAATGTTGAAAAAGGAAACATTGTGCTTCACCATGTAGATACCGAACAACAATTGGCTGACATTTTTACAAAACCTTTGGATTTCACTCGTTTTTGTTTCATTCGTACTGAAAGAGGGGTTATGCATCCTCATGGCTCACATTGAGGGGGAGTTTTGAAACTTGAGAAGTCTATGTGTGAACCTGAAATTAAAATAATATGAGCATAGCATTTCATACATATATGACTTTGTGATTCCTTTTACATGCTGAAAGTTCTTACTACATTACTCGTGTTATACATTTTGTAGTTTTTGTCATGTCTAGTAATTAGAATAATTACTTACACTAAATCTGGTCATGGTCGAACTTTCTTGCTGTTTTGAACTTGTTGCATGCTCACAAGTGCTTTTAATCATAAAGAATTAATCAAGTAATCAACTCACATGTTGAGTTTTTTATGGTCAAATGTAAATTGAGAAAAGATCAAGAGAATATGCATGCATCACACTTCTTCTTTTGAGATGGCTTATCATTGTACTTAGATATGAACTTGGAAGAAGTTGTGTATGACTAAAACCATGTCCTTAAGCTTCTGATTGTCAAATAACATCGACTTGGCTTGGTTGGTTAGAATAAGGCAAATGCGGCATATAATCTCTTGCAAATGTTATATGATAGTAATTTGTGCTTCAAATAATATTGAAAAATGAAAACTGCAACAACAAGTGTCATGCTTTCTGGTTTTGAAATAGTTAAGTTTGTGAGATCATGACATGCTTAAATTGAAAATTACATTTGATCTCTAGCATGGCTTACACTACTTTATGTATCTCATTGATATGATAGTGTAAGTTACTTGATAGTATGACATGGATGAGCTTTGTTTTATATGTATATGTTATAATATGCTCATAACAATTAAAATTTCGCTTTTGTACCTTGCTGAATAAATTGTCAAAGGGGGAGAGATAATAGATAATATGTGAATTTTTAAAGATAAGAATGCAAGGGGGAGAATTTGATTACACATTGCACATATTCACAATTGTTTTGGCACGATTCTTCTCAGGGGGAGAATTTGTTTTTCTTCTCATTTTATTTCTGTTTTAAAAGGGGGAGAAATTGTTTTCAAAACTTTTAATGTGAATAAGCCAATGTTCATATTTTAGATGGTGTTGCCAATGCATTCATCAAGGGGGAGATTGTGAGACCCATGTGTGCTGAATACATTGGCTTTGACAATAAAAGTTTTGAATGCTGCCATACCATCTTTTTAGCAAGGTTCGACTTTAGCTCCGACATATCTTTGTTAAGCTCCGATATGTTTTTGCTAGGTCCGACTTATGTTGGTTAGCTTCGACATTTTTTTTCTAGCTCTGGCGCTAGGTTGTACTAGCTTTGGTAAGCTCCGACACTAGGTTGTACTAGCTTTGGTAAGCTCCAGCTCAAGCCCCGGTTAGCTTTGGCAAGATTCGAAGCTTGATTGCAATTGTTTTGCTTTTATATTGTAATGTTTCAAACTTGCTTTACATTGATGGAATGATTGCTTAGTGTTCATTTGCTAAGTTTTTGGTGTGTTTTGGTGGTTATGGTTGATATCATTTTACTGTGGTTTTGCAACATGTTTATGTGAGGTGCTCATATAAGGTGTTGTGTTCGGAACTAATTTGACTCAAGTCGTGGACTTGGGCTTGTACGGATTGGTTGTTTATTCATGTGCAGGTGTTGCTTGAGTTCAAGACATGGCTGGTGATGGGATCCATTGAACTAGTCTTAGGGAGAAGATGAGCTTCAACAACCAAGTTCGGGAGGAATTGTGGTTGAGTTGATCGAGAGGTTGCACACCATGTTTGAATCAAGAACAGTGCATATGAAGGTATCGTGGACGTCATTGGAAGATGTTTCCACGTATGCAAGGAGTGCATGGACATGGCTACATGGTTCCGAGGCGCGATGAAGAGATGTGGACATAAAGAATTGGTCAGAAAGGTCCAACCAACTAGGTTATGGACTTAGGCTGCGGCTGAGTCGTGTTTGACTCAAATATGGAAAGATTTGAGTTGGTTATGATAGGATTTCGTGTGGGTCACGAATTTGAGTTGTTTTAGAATTGTGGGATACATTCCTAAGGTGTTTAGAAGTATTAATATTGCTTCTATCTGCGTATACAAGAGTCCTAAGAAGTTATGGAAAGTTTCAATTCGTGATTTGAGTAGAATTAGAGTCCTAGTTGAGATTGGGTTGGCCTAAGGGCTGGTTATATAAGCAAGGAAGGCAAGAGCTCGTGGGATATGACTTTGGGGCTGTTTCTCTTGTGCTCTATTGAATAAAGATCGTAGTTTAAAGGAACTTTTGTGCCTGTTCGTCTGACTTGTTCCAGACATGTTTTTCTCGTCGAGTTTTCTGCACAGCACTACCCTTCTTTGGTAGTTTTATCATAACTCGAGTTTTACAGATCCAATTGACGTGATTCTTTTTGAGTTGTCTTCACAACTTGATTATCTATCATCTGTCAAAATTTCACGGTCATTGGATTTGTGATTTTTGATCTACACGAGTTGCTTTGCAGTATTACAGATCTGTTTTTTCTCGTGTAGGACAGAATGACCTTTGTTTGATCTTTTGATCGTAACTTGAGTTTCTCTCGACGGATTTGAGTGATTCTTGTTGTGTTGTCTTCGTTACTTGATTATTTATGATTTATTATCTCTGATATTTATCAATTTTGTCATGGTGAAACACGTTTATATTAGTCTCACACACGATTTGTTTATCAGATCATTTTTCTGCCGAAGGGGTTGGGATTTAATTGTTTCCGCTGCATAAGATTTTTTAATCTACCATTTACCCCCTCTGGTAGCTTTTCACGTTCTCTTCGATCCTACAAGTTTGTATATCTATACCTTCTGTTGGTTCATGCATCGTAGTACCAGGGAGTGAAGAACCTCGGGGTTCCTGAACATGTTGTGCTGCAATATTCTCTGCGTACCATGCAAATGATTTAATGTTTTCTAAATTTTTTTAATTTTGATAGTAAACACATTTATAGTTATACCAGGTGCTTGTTGGCCACCATGAATTCTTGTAGACGACATCACGGTTTGATGTCTTGTTCCTAATGCATAGAGCATTGTAAGTAGTCATTCCAAATAACAGTGATAACGTCAGATTACATGATCGACGTAGATTTTGGATCGGACGGTGTGGTTTCTATAAACTGCAGTGCTTGTTATGAATGGAGGAATTAGAAATGAAGGAATAGAAAAAAAACGTACGATCCGAGAAAGCCACAAGAAAGAAAAAAGTGTAAAAACCGTGGGAACTGAAAATCTTAGGAATACAAATTTGTAAAACAGGAATGAGAGTACAACATTTGGAGTGGTTGATTGGATAACCCGTGCGTCATTTACTTTTAAATCCAGAAATTACATACTACCTCTGGGTTTTAGTATTTGTTGTTTCTGGCTAGGAATTGAACTAGAAATACACTACCATAATAAGCTGTCGGAGCGTCATTTATTTCGGGACAGATGTAGTATATGCTATATATATATATATATATATATATATATATATATATATATATAACTAAATTCGTGAAACAGAAGACCACATTTCTTCTTTGTTAATTTATTTAATCTTCGTATATCAGGATGGATCGTGTAGAACTTAACTAGCCCAAAACTGCTTGGATCGTGTAGAACCAAGCCAATATAGCTCTATAAAAAGATGGCATGGATCGTGTATTACCTAGCACAAAACTATAGTCCGGGATGCGATGTCGTAGGGAGGTGTCGGTGACGAAGAGGTTCGGTAGAGCCCGTCAAACTTGGTCGCCCGACGTTGTACCCAGGAGTCAACACCACCAAGAGCTTCGATGCGCCAATGCAAGATCCATGGGGGAAAAATTGTAAAAACTGTGGGAAATGAAAACACGGGAATTTCTTAGGAATACAAGTATGGAACACAGGACAGAGAGACAACACATTTGGAGTACTGCGAGATCACCGGAAGGGCGGGGCAGCGGTGTGCCAGGAACGGAGGCCAGTGTTTCCATTTATACTCATCGTGGCTAAAATAGGGTTACAATAATAGGCGGGACTGAAATTGGAGGAACATGTAGTGAAAATTGAATTGTCAAAATCTCAAATGTGGCGCGCCATGAAGAACGAAAATTTTTTTGCGGGAGTGGAGAATTTGACCCAAGCCGTGCCCTTGTGCATGCATGCAATCGTGATTAATTACATGTCATGTCACGTCGATTCCTGCACATGGTGCGTGTAGCTAGAGGGGTAGAATTCTTAAGACAACTTGCTCGCTTCTTAATTCATCTTTGTTGCCATGCATGAGATCAAAATCTAAAAGCAGTCATCTGCTAGCTAGTGGGACATTCCAAAAAAATACGAACAAAAATATGAATCGCCAAATGCATATGTGCTGATGCAAACGATATGCAAATACAGAACACCCAAGTCCACCAAAGGACGATGGCAAACAATCAACATTCTGTAACATTAATCACAATGAAATGATAACATGTAGTATATACTACTACTAAAAATACAAATTCACATGCGCCGACTACAAATGAAAAAATTGAGTGAAAGAACACAAAAGAGGAGAAACGCAACCTCAACCACGATCTCAATGGAGTTTCAACCAAGAGTCGTCGATTGTCGCAACACAACGAATTCTTGGCTAGACATTGAACAACAGTTATCTCGCCCCTTTTTCAGAAAGGAGTTGTTTTTCGATACTGCAGAGGATGCATTGTTCATGAATAGAAAAGACATTTTTTATTAACATAAAAACAACACATATACGACAAACAAGAACTACGAAAGCACATAGAAAACAAGAAAAAGAAAAAATACAAATACTACTCTACTCGGAGTCGGGGGAGATCTCCTCCACCTCCTTCTCCGCCGCCGCCACCTCCTCCTCCTCCGAGGCCGCTGCCGCCTCTGCCTCCTCCGCCGCTGCCGCTGCCACCTCCTCCGCTGCCGCTGCTGCTGCCGCCTCCTCCGGCAATTAGTCCGAAGCTTCCAGGCGACAGTCTACAGAAGATGCTGGTGGCCCTCCACCCTAGCCACCTCCTCAATCGTCTTGTAGAGGACGTTGAGACGACCGACCACAAACCCTAACCCGAAGCAGTAGTGGCCGGTGGTGTCCATGCTTGTGACCCGTCGGTCACATTACACACTTCCGACGGTATGCGGCCAAGAGATCACAAAATAGCATTTACAAAGGGACTACCAAAATGTTTAGACCCATTAAGGTTTCACCGGAGGTGATGTCTCACAACTGAGCACATCCATCCAAGGGCCCCCTCTTGTGCCTTTCGTATCACAGGGCAGTCCTGCCACTAATGCAAACCCAACCCACTCCAATTCTTTGATCCTTCTAAATGATCTGAACAAAGCTGGCAATACACCTAATTAATTGGCTAAGCCGAACCCATACTTGGCCTTGTGGTGTCACTGTTGTCCTGACTTATTCTCACATGAACCGATCCTTAGATCTAAAGCAAGTGAACCACCATGTCATCCAACCCAGTCCACAAACCATGCTTGCTTAGATAACCCAAATCCCATGTTACCAAAATGATTCACCATTATTCCACCATTATCAATCCACATAATTCAAGTGTTCAATAGTTCATAATTAAGCCATTTGGTTATTTCCAATCCCAAATTAAGCAAAGCGAAGCAAAACTAGAAAATACCCTTCTTGACTCTCTACAATATTTCCCAAGTGACAAGGGTGACCATACAGGTCTAGTAAACACCTATCATGGGTTTCCCATAAATTTGACACAAGCATGCAATTTTGCAAACAAAACATTAGCAACAGGATCCAAATATTCAAGGGCACTAGCTTTTCTCCCGTGGCTGGTTTGGATCAGAAGCTTTGGAGTTCTGGTGCTGAAAGTCCTTGTAAGTACCTCCTAAAGTGTTTGCTTCTATTCCGTGTGACAAACATGCAAAACAAGCATTACAATCAATAATGCTCATATAGTACTCAATATGCCATGATATGTATGACAATGCAATTATGTGGTAATACATGTTATTAGGGTGCTATTATTTCTTACTAACTAGTTACAATTGAGTTTTACATGGTTGAACAAGTTTTGAATCAGTTCGGGAAAAACTGGGAAAGTTACAGGAATTTCAGAGTTCATAGGCCAGACTGGTCCGCACAAGGGGCCGAACATGTCCGCTCTGGAACGGACTAGTCCGCTCTGGACTGGACAAGTTTGCTCTGGACCGGACAAGTCCGCTATGTCTAGGGTTTTGAGAACTTCCCAATTAGGGCATGATTCAAATCAAGATTGGAATCAGAATTGACATGGAAAGTTGGATCTAGGATAGTTACCATGAACACAAATGTTCAACAGTTGAGAATTAGGCATATCACATGAATCTTGATGTCTAGATACATTAAAGATGAAGGATTGGTAGAGAAGAACGTTGACATCAAAGAGTCAATGAAGAAGATCGCAGCAGTGACGACGATCTCCCTTGATTTCTTCCTCTCCTTCTTCCTTCTCTTCCCTTCGATCTTCTCCCTTCTCTTCCCTTCTTTCTTCTCCCTTCAAGAGTGGCGACTATGAAGAGAACATGTGTTGGGGTTTGTCTAATGTTGGCAAAGGGGTAAAGGGTGGGTTGTCGGGTGTTTATATAGGAGGAGAGGGGTGAGATTGTGGTGGAATCCAAGTAAAAGTCTGTGGAGGCAAGTAGGACCTTGATGGGGTCCCACTTGGGCTCCTTAGGGGTGATACACATCATTCTTGGGCCAAATTAAGGAAATTACCCAATAACTCATCATGTAGGAAAAATAGAATCCGAGTCGAAACTCTAAATACCAGATTAGTCCTAGGAAGGCCCAACAAGTCTGTTCGAGTACAGAGAGTTTGTGAGACCTATGTGCTGAATACATTGGCAATTACATTAAACGTGTAGGTTTACATGTAAAATTTTGAATATACATGAGAAACACACTTTGCACTATCCTAACTTTTGCTGCACGTGAGCTGCACGTGTTTTGCATTTCGGAATGTCCGAACTTCTCTTGTATAATGCATAGCGGCTGTTTTGGACTGTCCAAACTTTCTATGTGCTTAAATAATCGTGTGGCTGCTATATTTTTCATGCAATGCTTCAAATTTGCTTTATACTTATGGAATATTTGCTTAGTACTTTTGGACTAAGTTTTTGATGTGTTTTGGCTGATCATGGTGGACATTATCTTGCTATGTTTGCAACATGCCTATGTGAGGTACTTACATAAGGTGTTTTGGTTTTCGAACAAACGAGAGTCAAGTCGAGGACTTGTGCTTGGAAGAATTGGTTGTTCGTTCATGTGAAGGTGTTGCTTGAGGTCAAGACATGGCTGGTGACGGGATCCATTGAACTAGTCTTAGGGAGAAGATGAGGTTCAACACCAAGTTCAGGAGTAATTGTAGTTGATCAGAAGGTCACACAACATGTTCGTGTCAAGAACAATGAATTTGAAGGTATAATGGATGTTGTTGGAAGGTGTTTGCACGTGTGCAAGGAGTGCATGGACATGGCAACATGGTTCCAAGACATGATGAAGAGATATGGACATCAAGATGTGGCCAGAAAGGTCCAACCGGCAGGATTATGCCTCAGGCTGCAGCTGAGGTGGTTATGGTTCATTTATTGAAAGTTTCGAGTTTGTTTTGATTAGATTTCTTGTGGGTCACAAAATTGAGTTGTTTTAAGAATGTTTAGAACGTTCCTAAGGTGTTTGGAAGTCGTAAGATTGCTTCTATATGCGTGTGAAAGAGTTTTGAGCAGTTATGGAAAGTTTCAGTTGAAACTGAGTAGGATTAGAGTCCTAGTTTGGATTCGGTTGGCCTTAGGGCTGGTTATAAAAGCAAGGGGGACCAGAGCTCGTGGTGAGATGACTCTGTGTTGTTCCTGTTGTGTTTTGATCAATAAAATTCATAGTTTAAAGGAACTTTTGTGCCTTGTTCGTCCGACTTATTTCAAACAAGTTTTTCTCGTCGAGTTTCTGCACAGCACTATGTTGTGTTGGAGTTTTTATCATAACTCGAGTTTTACAAATCCAATTGACGTGATTCTTTTTTGGTTGTCTTCAAAACTTGATTATCTATCATCTGTAAAATTTCACGGTCATTGGATTTGTGGTTTCTGATCTACACAAGTTTCTTTGCAGTGTTGCAGATCTATTTTTTACTCAGATAGAACAGATTGACCCTTGTTCGATCTTTCGATCATAACTTAACTTTTTCTCAAGGGTTTTCTTTATTCTTGTGGTGATATCTTTGTTACTTGATTCTTCACAGTCTAAATTGGTTTTGTCACGATTGATCACGTTTAGATTAGTCACACACAGTGTTTCTTTAACAGATCAATTTTCCGCTGAGAGATTTTTGTTGCTTCTGCTAAAAAGTTTAAATCTACCATTCGCCCCCTTTTGTAGCTTTTCACGTGCTCTTCAATCCTACAGAGTTAAACGTACAGGTCCGTTCCAGATCAGAAAGTCCATTAGACAAGTTCGATGCCATGCCGGACAAGTCCGGGGTTTTTACAGTTTCAAAAACCGGATTATGTTTTGGGATTTACTGCACAACTATGAAGAGTTCTAGTAGTGATTGTCGAACTAGTCTGTATGTGATAACAGACAAGTTCGGATGAGAACAGAGACAAAACCGGATTAGTCCGTAACAACCAACGGACAAGTCTGGGGGACAACGATAGCGGAACCAGATTAGTCCATAGCAAGTAGTGGACAAGTCCATTGCCCTAAAGAAAACTAATTTAGGCCAGGGTTGACGGGTACATCGGATTAGTCCGGGGTTTTGTCCGGACAAGTCCGTACCAAAACATATTTTGATTGCTGTTTTTGTCTATATTTCATTTTAATCTCATTCCTTTTTGTGTTGCATTACGTTAGATATGTATAAGAATGAATTCAATGCATGATGGATGAAATTGAGGGTGTTACAAACCTACTCCCCTTAAAATGAATCTCGCTCTAGACTTTTGACATAGAAGAAAAAATATAGGGAAATTCTTTCTTGAGATCATCTTGACGCTCCAAAGTTGCTTCGGATTCAGAATGATGCTTTCACTGCACTTTGCACCATCAAATCACCTTGCTTCTTGTGACTATCTCTTTTTCCAAGATTTTGATTGGTTGCTCAACATAAGTCAAATCTTCCTCAAGCTCTAATTCTTCCATTGGTACTTGCTCTTGCTGTGCCCTTAAGCTCTTATATCATGAACATCGAAAAGATGTGCTGGCATCTCCAATTGATATGCCACTTCACCTCGTTTGTCCAAAATCTTGAATGGCCCGATGTAGCGAGGTTCCAACTTGTCTTTGATGTTAAAACGCTTATGAGCTCGCATAGGTGACACCTTGAGATACAAGAAGTCTCCAACCTCAAAAGCTATATTCCTTTGCCGATTATCCACATAGACTTTTTGCTATGAGTGAGCAGCCCTTAGGTTCTCACGTATTATTTGAACCTACCTTTCAGCATCTTGTAGCACCTCAGATCCAAATACTTGGTTCTCTCCTGTTTCATTCCAAAACAAAGGTTTCCTACATTTCCTCTCGTAATAGTGCTTCATAGGGTGACATTTTCAAGCAGGCTTGGTAACTATTGTTGTACGAGAATTCAGCATATGACAAGCTCTTGTCCCAACCCCGTCCATGTTTCAAGGCACAAGCTCTCAACATATCCTCTAATATTTGGTATGTCCTCTCGGTTTGCCCATCAGTCTATGGGTGATATGCGGAGCTAAAATTTAACCTGGTGGCCATAGCTTCGTGTAGTGTCCCCCATAACGTAGAGGTGAAATGTGAACCTCGCTCAGAAACTATCCTTTTTGAAACTCCTTGCCAGCATACAATATTCTCCATATACAATTATTCCAGCTTGGATGTGGTGTATGTGGTCCTGACAGGAATGAAATGAGCGGATTTCGTCAACCAATCCACAATAACCCATATGGAGTCATAGCCGGACTGGGTACACGACAATCCAACTATGATGTCCATACCAATTTTTTTCCCACTTCCACTTGGGTATTTTAAATGGCTATAATAGTCCAGCTGGCCTTTGATGTTCAACCTTCACTCATTGACACGTGTCACATAATGCAACATATGTAGCTATGTCCTTCTTCATCCCATCCCACCAATAGCAGATTTTCAAGTCCTTGTACATGTTTGTTCAACTCGGATGAATAGAGTAAGGTGAGTCATGTGTCTCCTTCAATATTCTCTCCCGGATATGCTTCACATTAGGCACGACAATTTGTTTCCCAAGCCAGAGTGTACCATGATCATCTTCATCAAACCTCCATTCTCTCCCTTCTTGGATCCTTCCCTTGAGTTCTTGGATCTCCTCATCCTTTGTTTGACCCTCTCGTATTTCTTGTTCGAGTGTTGGGTTTATTTCTATTGTTTCCATCTCAGTCACGAATCCAAGTTTCAACCGTTCAAACTCCTTACATAGCTTAGATGGCGACTCCTGAACCATGAGTTGGTGGCTTGCTCCTTTCCTACTGAAGGCATCTGTCACTACATTGGCCTATCCTGGGTGATAGTTGATTCCCATGTCATAATCTTTAATGAGATCCAACCATCTTCATTGCCTCAAATTCAGATCCGTTTGCGTGAATATGTACTTGAGGCTCTTGTGATCCGTGTAAATCTCACATCTATGTCCAAGGATGTGGTGCCTCTAAATCTTCAAAGCATGCACTACGGCTGCAAGTTGGACATCATGTGTAGGGTAATTAAGCTTATGTTTCTTCAATTGCCTCGATGCATAGGCTACCACTTGGCCATCTTGCATGAGCACACATTCAAGCCCTTGTCTTGAGGCATCGCAATATATATCAAAGCTCTTGCTCATGTCTGGCAATACTAACACTGCTGCGATTGTCAACCTCTTATTTAATTCCTCAAAGCTATCTTGACAAGCTTGAGTCCATTATAATTCTTTCCCCTTCATTAGTAATTTAGTCATGGGCTTCACTATTTCGGAGAAATCCTTGATGAACCGGTGATAATACCCATCCATTCCAAGGAAACATCAAATTTCCTTCACTTCTGTGGCGGCTCCCACTTTAGCACATCTCTCACTTTCCCTGGGTTGACCGATACTCCTCCTCTAGAGATGATATGGCCCAAAAATAATACTTCCTATAACAGAATTTGCACTTGCTGAGTTTGGCATACAACTAATGTTCCCATAATTTCAGCAATGTGAGTTTCAAGTGCTCTTCATGCTCTTCTTTGCTTTTCCAGTATACCATGATATCAACGATGAACACTATGACAAACTTATCTAGATACTCCATGAAGACCTTATTCATGAGGTACATGAAGTATGCCAGCGCGTTGGTCAACCCAAATGACATAACACTGTACTCAAAGGATTCATGCCGTGTCCGAAAAGCTATTTTGGTTATATCCGATGGTCTAATCTTCATTTGGAAATATCCTGACCGCAGATCAATCTTGGAGAAAACACAGACACCCTTCATTTGGTCGAACAAATCCTCTATATGGGACAGCGAGTACTTGTTCTTGATCGTCACTTCTTTGAGAGACCTATAGTCCACATGCATCTTTTGGATTCCATCCTTCTTGTCTACGAAGAGCACTTGTGCTCCCCATGGTGACGAGTTTGGACGTATAAAACACTTCTCTTGCTGCTTTTGAATTTGCTTCTTGAGCTCTGGTAATTCCTTAGGAAGCATCCTATACGACCTTTTAGCTATAGGTGCACTTCCAGGTATTAAATCAACGACTAACTTGATGTCACGATCAGGTGGCATACCTCGCAACTCATCTGGAAACACATCCGAGAACTCGCGCACCACCGGAATCTTGCCTAATGTTGCACTGTCCATTTGATTTAGCACTACCTTCTACGCGAACGTAGATGCGCGTCAGTGTAGGGGAAGTATATGATCTCGTTCGTCTCCTCATCGTCCTCATCACAGCAGCAGGTAGACGATCATGATCGTCGTAGCCGATCAGCGCAGCAGTAGCAGCAACGCCTCCACAGAGTCCACATGTACGGAGAGGAATGCCGTGCGCCGGTGTGCTAGCACCTCGCGCGCAGCAAGGGTCTCGGCGTGAGGCCTTCGAGGGGTGGCGGCTAGGGTTGTCACATGGTGGGATGATTATACCCTAACCCTACCCCTCATATTTATAGGCGTACTAATGGGCTTTTAGGTCGCAGGCCCATTAGTACCCTAATTGCTTATGGATCAAATATCCAATAGGCCTCAACCCGAATTGTTATGATTGCCTCTTGGTCACATCACCAACAAAGTGTCCTACTTCACCACAAGTGCAACACGTCCTTGCCGCTCTAGTATAGTTAGGACGGGCTTGATTTTGAGCATTGGCATGGAAGTTGGCGCGGGGCGCATGTGGCATTGGAGGGCGGGGTGCTTGCATTGTGGGGCGTTGCTGCGGTAGCTGAGTTGGGCGTAGTGGATAAGCAGCGCGGTATGATGAAGCAGATGGGTTATAGTACGGTGAATTTGGTGGTGCATAGCGGGGGAGAACATTGCTTCCTTGCGGCTGTCCCTGATATGGCATCTTCCTCTTGTTGTCTTGCTCCATCTCATGAACCTTGTTCTCAACCACAATAGCCTTGTCCACAAGCTCCTGAACTTGAATCTCATTGTTTAGAGCCCTCATGAACAATTATTGCTTCCGGCTATCCGTGTTAACTTCCTCTAGAGCATACTTTGAGAGTTGAGTAAATTTATTATGGTACTCACTGTTGATAGTTCTTAAGTAACACTAACAAATCATTTCTGGCAGTGGTGCCAGAATTGCTTGTTGACGGCTACTAACATCACAAATGTAAATCCGCAAGCGCACAAAAGCTATTGATGTAGCATTTCCCCTTTTAGAGTATTCCCAAAGGGTGTCATTTACATTCTTCCAAAGGAAGGCTAGATGGAAGCAAATCAATCATCACATGGAGAGGCTAGATTGGCCTAGGTAGGGTCCTAGCAAGGATGGGTAAATGATAAGTAGAGGTAGTGTGACACACACAAGATTATTCTATCCTAAGGGGAATAAATGAGGTAAAGAGGGCACTGCAAGGATTTCGGTTTATCGCAATGAAAATTTCGTCGCAATAGTTCATTTTTTGTCGCAATAGGTCACTGTTGCAACGAAAAAGAGTGTGGCAATAGTTTTTACAAATCATCGTAATAATTCTCGTGGTGATAGGTTATTGCGACGCCTTGACATCTGTGGCAAAAAGTATGGTACTGCAACAACTTCACATCGGTGGCAAATAGTACACTATTGCAACAATTTCACGTATTGCAATGATTTAATGTACTGCAATGAATAGTACGGTATTGCAACGTGTTCACAATCGTGGCAAAAAGCATGGTATTGCAATGAGTTCATATGTGTGGCAAATAGTATGCTATTACAATGATTTAGCGTATTGCAACGATTTAACGTATTGCATATAATATCATGGTATTGCAACGATTTCACATTCGTGGTAATTGTATGTGATTGCAACGATTTCACAACCGTGGCAATTGTATGGTATTGCAACGATTTCACATTCGTGGCAAATAGTGTGTTGCTGCAACGATTTAGCGTATTGTGACGATTTAATGTATTGCAACGAATAGCACGATATTGCAACAATTTCACATTCGTGGTAATAGTATGTGATTGCAACGATTTCTCATTCATGGCAAATAGTGCAGTATTGCAACGATTTCACCGCCGTGGCAAATA
Organism: Tuctoria greenei; assembly: GCA_036927565.1. Lineage (NCBI taxonomy): Eukaryota > Viridiplantae > Streptophyta > Magnoliopsida > Poales > Poaceae > Tuctoria > Tuctoria greenei. Next base: position 128,163,416 of record JAYESD010000006.1, read on the forward strand.
GTACGGTATTGCAACGATTTATGGTATTGCGACGATTTATGGTATTGCAACGAATATCACGGTATTGCAAAAATTTTACATTCGTGGCAAATAGTATGGTACTGCATCGGTGTCACAACCATGGCAAATAGTGTGGTACTGTGATGGTTTAACATCCGTGGCAAATAGTATGTTATTGCAATGGTGCACAAACGTGGTGAATAGTAGTGTATTGCAACGATTTCAGATCCGTGGGAAATAGTATGGTACTGCAACGATTTCACATCCGTGGCGAATAGTTAGGTATTGCAACGATTTATTATATGTGGCAACAGGTTCGTAATGCAAAGTTTCCTGATCTGTGGCAATAGGTTTCTAATGCAACGTCTGATCTGTAGCAATAGGTTCGTAATGCAACATTTTCTGATATGTGGCAGTACGGTTGTAATGCAACGTTTAATGGTTTGTGGTGATAGAGTTGTAATGCAACATTTTCTCGTCTGTGGCAATAGTGTTGTAATGCAACATTTTCTGCATGGTGGCAGTAGCAGTCTAGTGCAACGCTTTTTGAGTCGTGGACAAATGTTTATACTACAACGTTTTGTAATTCGTGGCAATAGCTTCCTATTGCAATAATTTATCATTCGTGAAAAGAAATTCGTAATGCCACATTTTATAATTAGCGGCAGTAGAATCCTAATGCACCAGGTTTGAAAATTAGTGGCACCAGAATCACGAGTTTAATAATAAACATCCATCAATTGATATTGCAACACGCATAACAACACTCAAATATTATGGTCGCGACGTGTTTGGATGTAAGTTTTCCTAAGCTGACTGAGACTAATTGTTGCAGCAGGTGGCTTTTGGCAGTTCCTTGGTTGGACCTTTCATGTAGAGGTCTCCATCATCATTTTGTGCATTTCGGCCATTGAGGCGCGCATGTCCTGCATTTCCTTAGCTGTCTGTTCACGATCAGCTACTATCTGACCTTGTAAGTTCTGGACTTGAATATTTAACTCTTCATTCTTCTGGTTTATGCAGTCCATATGGGTGTTTATGCTATCATTTCTTCCTTCCAACTCCTGCACTATTTGATTGAGGCCTGCATTTCTATCTTCTAAGTTTCAAACTTGGTTGTTGAGGTGTTCAGACATCTGGATACGCATACGTTCACGTTCAGGACCAGTTGGTTAGCCATATAACCACGCCCCCGAACCTGTGATCTTGCACAACCGATTGAGGATCTATAACAACGGTGGAAGATGTGGTTTCTCTCCTCATTTGGAATTGGGCCTCCCTGCTCAGCTTCCATGTCGTCCACATGGGCACGTGCCTGGATCTATATACGAAAAGAAAAGTCACAGGTAAATTGCAAATATTTATTTAATTGGGGATTGTTTGAAGTGTTACTCACATGTACAGCTTCTGACAGCTTGTTTCCCCAGTCACCGTTCTCCAACAAATGGCTTGCCTCCCACAGTTGTATGTCATCGGGTTCTTCTCTGGTCTCTGGGTCTCGCTACATAAAATACAAGTAAAATTCAACATGTCGATATACATATTGTTTGCAGCGCAAAGTAAAAGCTGATTTATTTTTCATACATTCTCGTAACTAAGTTGGGCGTAGGATTAGGAGCCAAGCAAGTGACTCGCCTTTTGTCTTCTTCTATTTTGAGGATTGGTCCTGCTTATTGACTGCAATAATTTTAAAAATTAATTCCACAAATGAATGTAAGTCAAATAGTTTTTGTATGATGCGAAGCTATTAAAAAGTTAGCTGATTTTGAATTGCTCAGACCCAAAATATTCTATTAGGTGCAACCACTCGGGCGCCATTACGTCAGCAGGCTTGTTTCGTATGCATTCTTCATCGGTAGAATAACTCTTATAAGTGGCATGCAAAGTCGAGCGCCACCCCTTGTAGCGCTCACCAACAATTTTCAAATTTTTTCTTGCGCTCTTCGATGTGTCCTCCATGTCCCAGGAATCCTGTACATTGTATACCAAGTTGCTGTAAACGTACAAGATGGAGATTGCAAGAAAAAAATACTTGTGTTGGGGTGTGACAACACTAACTAGAATGTCTCGTACTATATCTCTCTTGTTACTGTGGCCAACCTCTGCCTACTTCCTTGCACCGCTGAGGGATGCATGTCTTTTTGTAAACATAACCACATCCTCGACAAAGTGCCGCTGGTTAATACCAACCACAACACCCAACCTAGTGGAGAACTGAATTGGTAGCTTCACATGCTCCGTTCTACTAACTTGGGATGCATAGCGTATTCTGGCAACCTTAAGTCCTTTAGCCACACTTCTTCCAAACTTCTTTCCTTCTGTTACATTGATTCAAACGGTAAATGATTAAAGAAAATTACCGCCCGACCAAGTTTAGTATCATGTACAAATAGTGTGAAAAGAAGAAAAGTCTGATGTTCGTACCATCTTCAGGACGAGTGCGGCAAATACGAGCGTGGGAGGACTACATCCCAGTAGCATTTGTTCTGTATTACTCCCTTCTAGTTTATATTAATTGTCATATCAGACCAAGGAATGAATTAAAAATGAACTAGTTAAGACTATCTGAATGACAACTATTTTGATAGGGGGGGTACATTGTTGACATCTTTGTTGCTGTTCATACCCTAAAATGAGCCATCAGGTACACATGTCAGTGGTGGTATGCACTCGTAGTACCGCAGAGGATTTTCAATCCAGCAGCGAAGCAGGCAAGACTATGAGGGGGTGGGCACGCAGCTGGCAATGCTAGACTAGATAAAGATAGGGTTCGCCGGTGCGGTCTAATTGATATCAGCCAGAGCACGTCTCGAAGAGAATTATTAGTTGCAGGGCAAGTAATGAACGCCAGCGGTAGCAAGTGGCGAATGCAAGACAGATAAGGCAGATAGCTTGCAAGATTGAAATCCTCCGCAGTACTGCACCTGCATTAGCTGCCACTAACATGTGGGCCCATGAGACATCGGGTCCACTTGTCAGTGGCGGCTACTGAAGGTGCAGTATTGCATAGTCCCAAATTGTGACGCTCAACAAAGCGAGGGTTAGGTCTTGCTGAAACTCTCGACGAGGATTGGTGGCAGGGTGAGTAATGGCCAGGGATTTGCGGGCGGCGGGGTAATCATGGCTCGCGAAGGATGGGACATGGCGGTGGGAGACGGAGACGCGGGGAGGACACTAAAGTGACCAGCTGCAGGGCATGGGCGCCGGTGCCGGCCGGAGTGGCCGGCGGCGAGAGAGCAGAGCGTGGAGGCATAGAAAATCACGCCATCACACAGGCTGATATACTGTTAACTATAAAGACTACTAAGAAAGTAGAATCGCAAGGCGTGCTAAAACAATTAGTAGAGCGTAGGAAAGAATGCAAATGACCATGGTACACCCATCATCAATACATCTAAAGGACAGAACATAGTCTCTCAAAATGCTCCAAATTAAATGCCAAAGGAGTAAAAAACTAACACGCTCTGCCAAAACAAATGGCACGGTAGAGAGGCAGGTAGTAATGTGATGTGATATGGGTAGTTGGAAGCTATGGATAGAGTTGGAGTGGGACATTTTTTAAGCTTCAAAAGTAAAGTTACGCTGGGGTGGAAGGAGTATTTCTAGTTTTGTGAGACCTATGTGTGCTGAATACATTGGCTTTGACAATAAAAGTTTTGAATGCTGCCATAACATCTTTTTAGCAAGGTCTGACTTTAGCCCCGGCATGTCTTTGTTAAGCTCCAATGTGTTTTTGCTAGGTCCGACTTATGTTGGTTAGCTTTGACATATTTTTCTAGCTCCGGCGCTAGGTTGTACTAGCTTTGGTATGCTTTGGCGCTAGGTTGTACTAGCTTTGGTAGGCTACGGCGCTAGGTTGTACTAGCTTTGGTAAGCTCCGGTTCAAGTTCCGGTTAGCTTTGGCAAGATTCAAAGCTTGATTGCAATTGTTTTTCTTTTATCTTGTAATGTTTCAAACTTGCTTTACATTGATGGAAAAATTGCTTAGTATTCATTTGCTAAGTTTTTGGTGTGTTTTGGTGGTTATGGTTGATATTGTTTTACTGTGGTTTTGCAACATGCTTATGTGAGGTGCTCATGTAAGGTGTTGTGTTCGGAACTAATTTGCGTCAAGTCGTGGACTTGGGCTCGTACGGATTGGTTGTTTATTCATGTGTAGGTGTTGCTTGAGTTCAATACATGGGTGGTGACGGGATCCATTGAACTAGTCTTAGGGAGAAGATGAGGTTCAACAACCAAGTTCGGGAGGAATTGTGGTTGAGTTGATCGGGAGGTTGCGCAGCATGTTTGAATCAAGAACAATGCATATGAAGGTATCATGGACGTCGTTGGAAGATATTTGCATGTATGCAAGGAGTGCATGGACGTGGCTACAGGGTTCCGAGGTGCGATGAATAGATGTGGACGTAAAGAATTGGTCAGAAAGGTCCAACCGACTAGGTTATGGACTCAGACTACGGCTAAGTCGTGTTTGACTCAAATATGGAAAGATTTGAGTTGGTTAAGATAGGATTTCATGTGGGTCACGAATTTGAGTTGTTTTAGGAATGTGAGATATGTTCCTAAGGTGTTTCGAAGTCTTAAGATTGCTTCTATCTGCGTATAGAAGATTCCTAAGCAGTTATGGAAAGTTTCAATTTGTGATTTGAGTAGGATTAGAGTCCTAGTTTAGATTGGGTTGGCCTAAGGGCTGGTTATATAAGCAAGGAAGGCTAGAGCTCGTGGGAGACGACTTTGGGGCTGTTCCTCTTGTGTTCTATTGAATAAAGATCGTAATTTAAAGGAACTTTTGTGCCTGTTCGTTGACTTGTTCCAGACAAGTTTTTCTCGTTGAGTTTTCTGCACAACACTACCCTTCTTTGGTAGTTTTATCATAACTCGATAGTATGGCATTGCAATGATTTTACACTCGTGGCAAATAGTGTGTTACTACAACGATTTAGCGTATTGCGACGATTTAACGTATTGCAACGAATAGTACGATATTGCAACAGTTTCACATTCGTGGTAATAGTATATGATTGCAACGATTTCTCATTCGTGGCAAATAGTGCAGTATTGCAACGATTTCATCGCCGTTGCAAATTGTATGGTATTGCAACGATTTATGGTATTGCGGCGATTTATGGTATTGCAACGAATATCATGGTATTGCAAAAATTTTACATTCGTTTCAAATAGTATGGTACTGCAACGATGTCACAACCGTGGTAAATAGTGTTGTACTGCGACGGTTTAACATCCGTAGCAAATAGTATGTTATTGCGACAGTGCACAAACGTGGCAAATAGTAGTGTATTGCAATGATTTCAGATCCGTGAGAAATAGTATGGTACTGCAACGATTTCACATCCGTGGCGAATAGTTGGGTATTGCAACGATTTCACATCCGTGGCAACAAGTTTGTAATGCAACATTTCCTGATCTGTGGCAATAGGTTTCTAATGCAACGTTTCCTGATCTGTAGTAATAGGTTCGTAATGCAGCATTTTCTGATATGTGGCAGTACGGTTGTAATGCAACATTTAATGGTTTGTGGTCATAGAGGTGTAATGCAACGTTTTCTCATCTATGACAATAGTGTTGTAATGCAACGTTTTCTGCATGGTGGCAATAGCAGTCTAGTGCAATGTTTTTTGAGTCGTGGACAAATGTTTATACTGCAACATTTTGTAATTTGTGGCAATAGCTTCCTATTGCAACAATTTATCATTCGTGACAAGAAGTTCGTAATGCCACGTTTTATAATTAGCGGCAGTAGAATCCTAATGCACCAGGTTTGAAAATTAGTGGCAACAGAATCACGAGTTTAATAATAAACATCCATCAATTGATATTGCAACACGCATAACAACACTCAAATATTATGGTCGCAATGTGTTTAAATGTAAATTTTCCTAAGCTAAACGGGACTAATTGTTGCAGCAGGTGGCTTTTGGCGGTTCATTGGTTGGACCTTTTGTGGAGTGGTCTCCATCATCATTTTGTGCATTTCATCCATTGAGGCGCGCATGTCCCGCATTTCCTTAGCTGTCTGTTCACGATCAGCTGCTATCTGACCTTGTAAGTTCTGGACTTGAATGTTTAACTCTTCATTCTTCTGGTTTATGTTGTCCATCTGGGTGTTTAAGCTATCATTTCTTCCTTCAAACTTCTGCACTATTTCATTGAGGCCTGCATTTCTATCTTCGAAGTTTCGAACTTGATCGTTGAGGTGTTCAAACATCTGGATACGCATACATTCACGTTCGGGACCAGTTGGGTTAGCCATATAACCACACCCCCAAACCTGTGATCCTGCACAACCGATTGAGGATCTATAACAACGCTGGAAAATGTGGTTTCTCTCCTCATTTGGAATTGGGCCTCCCTGCTCAGCTTCCATGTCATCCACTTGGGCACGTGCCTGGATCAATATACGAAAAGAAAAGTCACAAGTAAATTGCAAATATTTATTTAATTGGGGATTGTTTGAAGTGTTACTCACATGTACAGCTTCTGCCAGCTTGTTTCCCCAGTCACCGTTCTCCAGCAAATGGCTTGCCTCCCACAGTTGTATGTCATCGGGTTATTCTCCGGTCTCTGGGTCTCGCTACATAAAATACAAGTAAAATTCAACATGTCGACATGCATATTGTTTGCAGTGCAAAGTAAAAGCGTGATTTATTTTCATACCTTCTCGTAACTAAGTTGGGCGTAGGATTTGGAGCCAAGCAAGTGACTCGCCTTTTGCTTCTTCGATTTTGAGAATTGGTCCTGCTTATTGACTGCAATAATTTTAAGAATTAATTCCACGAATGAGTGTAAGTCAAATAGTTTCTGTATGATGTGAAGCTATTAAAAAGTTAGCTGACCTTGAATCGCTCAGACCCGAAATATTCTATTAGGTGCAACCACTCGTGCACCGTTACGTCAGCAGGCTTGTTTCGTATGTGTTCTTCATCGGTAGAATAACTCTTATAGGTGGCATGCAAAGTCGAGCGCCACCCATTGTAGCTCTCACCAGCAATTTTCAAATTTTTTCTTGCGCTCTTCGGTGTGTCCTCCATGTCCCAAGAATCCTGTACATTGTATAACAAGTTGCTGTAAATATACAAGATGGAGATTGCAAGAAAAAAAATACTTGTGTGGCGTTGTGACAACACTAACAAGAATGTGTCGTACTATATCTCTCTTGTTACTATGGCCAACCTCTGACCACTTCCTTGCACCGCTGAGGGATGCATGTCTTTTTGTAAACATGACCACATCATCGACAAAGTGCCGCTGGTTAATACCAACCGCAACACCCAACCTAGTGGAAAACTGAATTGGTAGCTTCACATGCTCCGTTCTACTAACTTGGGATGCATAGCGTATTCTGGAAACCTTAAGTCCTTTAGCCACACTTCTTCCAAACTTCTTTCCTTCTATTACATTGATTCAAACGGCAAACTTTAAAGCAAATTACCGCCCGACCAAGTTTAGTATAATGTACAAATAGTGTGAAAAGAAGAAAAGTCTGATGTTCGTACCATCTTCAGGACAAGTGCCGCAAACACGAGTGTGGGAGGACTGCGTCCCAACAACATATTGTTCTGTATTACTCCCTTCTGGTTTATATTAATTGTCGTATCAGACCAACAAATGAATAATAAATGAACTAGTTAGGACTGTCTGAACGACAACTATTTTGATCTCGGGGGGGGGGGGGTACATTGTTGACTTCTTTGTTGCTGTTCATACCCTAAAATGAGCCATCAGGTACACATGTCAGTGGTAGTACACACTCGTAATACTGCAGAGGATTTTCAGTCACGCAACAAAGCAGGCAAGACTGTGAGGGGGCGGGCATGAAGCTGGCAACACTAGACTAGAAAAAGATAGGGTTTGCCAGTTCGGTCTGACTGATATCAGTCGGAGCGCGCCTGGAAGAGAATTATTAGTTGCAGGGCAAGTAATGAATGCCAGCGGTAGCAGGTGGCGAATGCAAGACAGATAAGGCAGACAGCTTGCGAGATTGAAATCCTCCACAGTACTGCACCTACATTAGCTGCCACTAACATGTGGGCCCATGAGACATCAGGTCCACTTGTCAGTGGTGGCTACTGCAGGTGCAGTACTGCATAGTACCAGCTTGCGACGCTCAACAAAGCGAGGGTTCGATCTCGCTGAAACTCTCGGCGAGGATTGGTGGCAGGGCGAGTAATGGCCAGGGATTTGCGGGTGGCGTGGTAATCATGGCACGCGAAGGATGAGACATGGAGATGGGCGAGGGAGACACGTCGCGGAGGACACTAAAGTGACCAGCAACAGGGCGTGGGCACCGGTGCCGGCCGGAGTGGCCGGCGGCGAGAGAGCAAAGCGTGGAGGCATAAAAAAATCATGCCATCACACAGGCTGATGAACTGTTAACTCTAAAGACTACCAAGAAAGTAGAATCACAAGGCATGCTAAGACAATTAGTGGAGCGTAGGAAAGAACGCAAATGACCATGAGACACCTATCATCAATACATCTAAAGGACATAACGTAGTCTCTCAAAATGCTCCAAATTAAATGCCAAAGAAGTAAAAAACTAACACGCTCTGCCAAAACAAATGGCAAGGTAGAGAGGCAGGTAGTAATGTGATCTGATATGGGTAGTTGGAAGCTACCGATAGAGCTAGAGTGGGACATTTTTTAAGCTCCAAAAGTAAAGTTACGCTGTGGCGGAAGGAGTATTTCTAGTTTTGTTAGACCTATGTGTGCTGAATACATTGGCTTTGACAATAAAAGTTTTGAATGCTACCATAACATCTTTTTAGCATGGTCCGACATTAGCTTCAGCATGTCTTTGTTAAGCTCTGATATGTTTTTGCTAGGTCCGACTTATGTTGGTTAGCTTCGACATATTTTTCTAGCTCCGGCGCTAGGTTGTACTAGTTTTGGTAAGCTCTGACGCTAGGTTGTACTAGCTTTGGTAAGCTCCGGTGCTAGGTTGTACTAGCTTTGGTAAGCTCCAGCTCAAGCTCCGGTTAGCTTTGGAAAGATTCAAAGCTTGATTGCAATTGTTTTGATTTTATCTTGCAATGTTTCAAACTTGCTTTACGTTGATGGAAAGATTGCTTAGTATTCATTTGCTAAGTTTTTGGTGTGTTTTGGTGGTTATGGTTGATATCGTTTTACCGTGGTTTTGCAACATGCTTATGTGAGGTGCTCATGTAAGGTGTTGTGTTCGAAACTAATTTGAGTCAAGTCGTGGACTTAGGCTCGTACGGATTGGTTATTTATTCATGTGCAGGTGTTGCTTGAGTTCAAGACATGGCTGGTGACGGGATCCATTGAACTAGTCTTAGGGAGAAGATGAGGTTCAACAACCATGTTCGGGAGGAATTGTGGTTGAGTTGATCGGGAGGTTGTGCAGCATGTTTGAATCAAGAACAATGCATATGAAGGTATCGTGGACGTCGTTTGAAGATGTTTGCACGTATGCAAGGAGTGCATGGACGTGGATACATGGTTCCGTGGCGTGATGAAGAGATGTGGACGTAATGAATTGGTCGGAAAGGTCCAACCGACTAGGTTATGGACTCAGGCTGCGGTTGAGTCGTGTTTGACTCAAATATGGAAATTTTTGAGATGGTTATGATAGGATTTTGTGTGGGTCACGAATATGAGTTGTTTTAGGAATGTGGGATACATTCCTAAGGTGTTTGGAAGTCTTAAGATTGCTTCTATCTGCGTATAGAAGAGTCCTAAGCAGTTATGAAAAGTTTCAATTCGTGATTTTAGTAGGATTAGAGTCCTAGTTGAGATTGGGGTTGCCTAAGGGCTGGTTATATAAGCAAGGAAGGTCAGAGCTCGTGGGAGACGACATTGGGGCTGTTCCCCTTGTGTCCTACTGAATAAAGATCGTAGTTTAAAGGAACTTTTGTGCCTGTTCGTCCGACTTGTTCCAGACAAGTTTTTCTCGTCGAGTTTTCTGCACAGCACTACCCTTCTTCGATAGTTTTATCATAACTCGAGTTTTACAGATCCAATTGACATGATTCCTTTTAAGTTGTCTTCATAACTTGATTATCTATAATCTTTCAAAATTTCACAGTCATTGAATTTGTGGTTTTTGATCTACACGAGTTTCTTTGCAGTATTACAGATCTGTTTTTTCTCGGGTAGGATAGATTGACCTTTGTTTGATCTTTCGATCGTAACTTGAGTTCTCTTGACAGATTTGAGTGATTCTTGTTGTGTCGGCTTTGTGACTTGATTCTCTCTGATATATATCAATTTTGTCATGATGAAACACGTTTATATTAGTCTCACACACAAGTTCTTTAATTGTTTCCGCTGCGTAAGATTTTTTAATCTACCATTCACCCTCCTCTGGTAGCTTTTCACATGCTCTTCGATCCTACAATTGGTATCAGAGCCACGGTGCTCTAATCTTTGTGATTTGCACGTGTTTTGACTAATCATCATGGAGAAATACTCCGCGAAACCTTGTGTCTTTAGTGGTATTGATTTTCAGGTTTGGAAGGCACGTATGGAAGCCTTCATCCAGGCTCAAGGCTTCGCAATATGGGAGAAGGTATACAAGCCTTATGTAGTGCCGTCAAACGATCAAGTTACAGCTACAAATCTGAGACATGTTGACAACAACAACAAGGCTCAAAACTTGATCATACAAGCGACTTCGACCGTGTTGCACACCTCCGATCTACATACGATGTGTGGAAAGCATTTTGCAACTACCACGAAGGATCTAACACTATGAAGAAGGTAAAACAAGATATGTTTAAAAAGGAATACATGCATTTTGAGATGCAACCCGGTGAGTCAATTGACGATCTCTTTGCTCGTTTTAACAAAATTCTCAGCAACTTACGTAGTGTCAATGTTTATTTTCCAGATGCTGAAAATGCTAGGCAATTACTAAGTGCATTAGACATGTCAATTTGGGAGATGAAAGTCACATCTATTCATGAATCTATTGTCATGAGTACACTTACATTAGATGTTCTTTATTCTAAATTGAAAACTCATAAAATTGACATAATCTCACGTAAGAACCCCAACAAGTCTCTTGCATTTGTTTCTCAACGTGATATGCCTAGCTCCGGCCAATCTTCATCTTGTGGTACACTTGCTTTGTTGTCCTCTCTAACCCTTGTACAGATTGAGGAGTTTTCAGAGGAGGAGCTAGTACTTCTCTCTACTAGGTTCTCAAAAGCATTGCAAAATGTGATAACTAGAAGGAGAGCAAGCTACGGACCTCAACGATGTTTCGAATGTGGTAAGACAGGACATTTTCATTCAGATTGCCCTAACCTTCCAGGTTCTACTTCCCAGGATGAAAAGAAAACAAGGACGAAGCACTCCTCTGCAAAAGATACGAAGAAAAAGAAGGGTTTTACAAAACGTCAATTGGTGAGCAGTTTTATCTCCGCACTTCAAGAACTTGGCTCAAGCGATGTGGACATTGGAAGTGATGAAGATGAAGATGAAGATGATTTGGCAAACTTGTGCTTCATGGCGGGCAAGTCAAGATCAAGTATGGAGGAGGCTGAACACAATAGCGATAATGAAGAGGTATGTCCTACTTGTGGAGAAATGTGTGATGCTATTTCTCGTGCCACTGTTATAGTTAAGAAAAAGGACAAAAAGCTTATGGACAATGCTGTTAAAACTGAGTCACTAGAATCTGAAATTAATCGTTTGAAATCTTTGATTCCTAGTGATGATTCTTGTTCCTCATGTGAATTACGATATGAACAATTGTGCTCATTAAGAAGTGCGCACACCTCCACACTTCATAAACTTGAGTTAGAAATCTAAAAGAACAAATAGCTTGCTGCACTTAATGATAAAGACTTGAAAGATGCTAGCTGTTCTACAATTGATTTGCATTGTTCTACTTGTGATGATCTTGATAAGAAACTACAAGATGCTATGAATGAAATTTCCATATTGAACAATGCTTTACATGCTCATGAAGTTAAAAATTGTCCTAATTGCAAATTAAAAGGAAAAACTTCATGTGAAAATTTCCTTGATCTGTCCAATAAACTTGATGACATGCATCGGACATTAGATCAGTTTTGTAATGGGAATAAGAACCTAAACTTGCTGCTGAATTCTTCCAAGTCTTGCAATGATAAAACTGGTTTAGGTTTTGATTCTCGTGCTCATGCTAAGACACATCCACCTAAAATTGTAAAGTCATTAGGAAGTGGTTTGATTCAAACAATTCCTAAACAAAAGGATGTGGTTTTCAAATCTGCAGGAATGATGTCTCATTCGATTTCAAATAAAAATATTGCTTGCTCATCTAGACATGAACACAAAGTTAAATTTCATTGTACCTACTATGGTAGAGATGGTCATGTCATAGATTTTTGTTATAGACTAGCTAAACAACAGAAAAAGGAAAGAATGATTGCTAGATCTCATAACTTTCATGCAAAATTTGCTGCACTTGCTAAACCTAATGATAGAAACATGCAATCTGCTGTAATAAGTCGAAAACATGCAAAGTTTGCTCCCAAACCTACTGTTTTTTCGTGCTACACATGCAGCAACTCGTAGGTCAGTAGTTGGGTACAAAAATCCTTAAGCTTTGGCTCATAAACCTGCTGTTTTATCTCAGCTTTTGTGTATTTTCCCTGCTGCACGTCGTGTGACTCAGTACTGGATTCCTAAATGCCTTTTGACTAACCCCAGTATTGAGTCATCGACGTATTGTTCTTCTATGTAGGTTACACGCTTGAGGATGGAGAACATTTGGATTGTGGATTCAGGTTGCCCACACCACATGACCGGTAACAAAGAATAGTTCTCCTCCCTCTCTTTTGTGTCACGTGTAGAGAATGTTAATTTTGCCGATAATTCTTCAACTCCTATAATTGCTAAGGGTCCGATTAGAGTAAATAATCACTACACTTTGAAGGATGTGGCACTTGTTAAAAACTTGAAATACAACTTGCTTTCTGTTTCGCAACTGCTAGATGAAAATCTAGAAATTATTTTCACTAAAAACTGCTGCAATGTTGTAAATTCAAATAGTGAGCTTATTTTTAACATGTCTCGGTTCGGAAGAGACTTTAAAGCTGATTTTGATATGTCTTCCTCTAAGCATAGGTGTCTAGTTGCTAATGATTCAAAGGACTTATATTTTTGGCGTCGTAGACTTGGTCACGTAGGCTTTGATCATCTAACGCATGTTAATGCTCTTAATTGCATACAAGTGCTGCCTAAGATTAAAGGGGACAAAGAAATTGTGTGCTTTTCTTTTAGACATGCTAAGATGGTTGCAGGTTCACATACTCCTCTCACAATGATCATGACAACTGAACCGGGTCAACTTTTGCACCTTGACACCATAGGACCTTCACGCGTTCAATCCTTCGGAGGTAAATGGTATGTTCTTGTGATTGTTGATGATTATTCTAGATACTCTTGGGTTTACTTTATGGCATCTAAGAATGAAGCTTTTAGTCACTTTAGAACTTTATTTCTTAGATTATCAATTGATCACCCATGATATTTAAAAGCAATTAGAAGTGATAACGGAACCGAATTTAAAAATCAATCTTTCATCACTTTTGTGCTGAAAATGGAATAGATTATCATTTTTCTTCACCATATGTACCTCAACAAAACAGTGTTGTAGAAAGAAAGAACATAACCTTAGTTGAGATGGCTATGACTATGCTTGATGAATATCAAACTCCTAAGAAATTTTGGGCTGATGCGATTGCAACCGCTTGTTATGTCTCAAATCGTGTTTTCTTGCGCGCTAAGCTAGGTAAAACATCATATGAGCTCCGGTTTGGACATAGTCCTAGTGTTACACACTTTCGGGTCTTTGGATGCAAATGCTTTGTTAAGAAACATGGTAATCTTGATAAATTTGAACCTAGATCCATTGATGGCATGTTTCTTGGTTATCCATCTCATACTAGAGGATACCATGTGCTTTTACTTGACACTAACAAAATTGTGGAGACTTGTGAGGTGTATTTTGATGAAGCTAGCCCAGGTACTAGCTCAAACATTGCAGGTCCAGATCCATATCCGCAGGGGGAGAGCATTTCTGTTGAAGATGAGGAAGAAGTGGAGCTGCTGCCCAAAAATTCAGCAGCTAATGACATTGTTCTAGCTCCTGATTTTGATTCACAGCCAGCACCGACGACCACCATTGCTGGTCCAGATCCTCCTCAAGTGACAAGCTCATCGACTTGTGATGAACATGAAGAATAAGAAGCTTGTGAAGTGTCCACTCCCCCCGGGTTCTCAAAAGTCATCCTCCAAAACTAATTATTGGAAGATTGCACAGACGAGTTACACGGTCCAGGTTTTGCAATCCAAACTCTCATGCTCATTCTGCTTTTGTTGCTTCTTTTGAACCCAAAGATATATCACACACACTCACTAATGAATCTTGGATTATTGCCATGCAAGAAGAGTTAGAAAATTTTGAAAGAATTAATGTTTGGAAACTTGTACCTCCACCTCGAGGTCGCACTTTAATTTTAACTAAATGGGTGTTTAAAAATAAACAAAGTGAGGATGGGGTTGTGGTCAGGAATAAGGCTAGGTTGGTTGCTCAAGGTTTCACTCAAGTTGAAGGTCTAGATTTTGATGAAACTTTTGCTCCTATTGCTAGATTAGAGGCCATAAGAATTTTGTTAGATTTTGCTGCATATAAAGGTTTTAAGCATTATCAAATGGATGTTAAAAGTGCTTTTCTTAATGGCTACATAGATGAGGAGGTTTATGTAAAACAACCACCGGGTTTTGAAAATTCAGATTTTCCTAATCATGTTTACAAACAGTCCAAAGCCTTGTACGGTCTCAAACAGGACCTAGAGCATGGTATGATAGGTTAAAAACATTCTTACTTGAAAAGGGGTTTACCATGGGCAAGGTTGATAAATCTCTTGTTGTGCTTAAGCATGGCAATGACTCATTATTCGTTCAAGTGTATGTGGATGATATTATCTTTGGTTGTACGTCTCATGATCTTGTGTCCAAGTTTTCAGCTATAATGAGTTCATAATTTGAGATGAGTATGATGGGAGAACTCACGTACTTTTTGGGGCTGCAAATCAAGCAAACCAAGGAGGGTACCTTTGTGCATCAATGAAGTATACAAAAGACCTCCTAAGGCGCTTCAACATGGACAAAAGCAAGCCTCTACGGACACCAATGGGAACAGCAACAACACTTGAACTTGATGAAAATGGTGAACCCGTGGATCAAAAAGAATATAGAAGCATGATCGGTTCACTTTTGTACCTCACGACATCAAGACCGGACATACAATTCAGCGTATGTCTTTGTGCACGGTTTCAAGCCTCCTCACGTGCTTCACATTGTCAAGCCATCAAAAGGATTCTTAGGCACTTACATGGAACTCAAGAATTTGGCATTTTTCTTCCTTCTTCCTCAACCGTTACTTTGAAAGCTTTTTTCGATGCTGATTTTGGAGGTTGTAGGATTGATAGAAAAAGTACTTCCGGTTCTTGTCATTTTCTTGGTAATTCACTAGTTGCTTGGTCCTCTAGAAAACAAAACTCAGTTGCACAATCCACAGCAGAATCTGAATATGTAGCTGCTGCTAGTGCTTGCTCACAAATTCTTTGGATTGTTCACACCCTTAAGGACTATGGGGTTGATCTAGATAGTGTTCCACTGTTTTGTGATAACACTAGTGCCATTTGCATTACTAAAAACCCCGTGCAACATTCTAGAACTAAGCACATTGACATTAGGTATCACTTTCTCCGTGATAATGTTGAAAAAGGAAACATTGTGCTTCACCATGTAGATACCGAACAACAATTGGCTGACATTTTTACAAAACCTTTGGATTTCACTCGTTTTTGTTTCATTCGTACTGAAATAGGGGTTATGCATCCTCATGGCTTACATTGAGGGGGAGTTTTGAAACTTGAGAAGTCTATGTGTGAACCTGAAATTAAAATAATATGAGCATAGCATTTCATACATATATGACTTTGTGATTCCTTTTACATGCTGAAAGTTCTTACTACATTACTCGTGTTATACATTTTGTAGTTTTTGCCATGTCTAGTAATTGGAATAATTACTTACACTAAATCTGGTCATGGTCGAACTTTCTTGCTGTTTTGAACTTGTTGCATGCTCACAAGTGCTTTTAATCATAAAGAATTAATCAAGTAATCAACTCACATGTTGAGTTTTTTATGGTCAAATGTAAATTGAGAAAAGATCAAGAGAATATGCATGCATCACACTTCTTCTTTTGAGACGGCTTATCATTGTACTTAGATATGAACTTGGAAGAAGTTGTGTATGACTAAAACCATGTCCTTAAGCTTCTGATTGTCAAATGACATAGACCTGGCTTGGTTGGTTAGAATAAGGCAAATGCGGCATATAATCTCTTGCAAATGTTATATGATAGCAATTTGTGCTTCAAATAATATTGAAAAATGAAAACTGCAACAACAAGTGTCATGCTTTCTGGTTTTGAAATAGTTAAGTTTGTGAGATCATGACATGCTTAAATTGAAAATTACATTTGATCTAGCATGGCTTACACTACTTTATGTATCTCATTGATATGATAGTGTAAGTTACTTGATAGTATGACATGTATGAGCTTTGTTTTATATGTATATGTTATAATATGCTCATAACAATTAAAATTTCTCTTTTGTACCCTGCTGAATACATTGTCAAAGGGGGAGAGATAACAGATAATATGTGAATTTTTAAAGATAAGTATGCAAGGGGGAGAATTTGATTACACAATTGTTTTGGCACGATTCTTCTCAGGGGGAGAATTTGTTTTTCTTCTCATTTTATTTCTGTTTTAAAAGGGGGAGAAATTGTTTTCAAAACTTTTAATGTGAATAAGCCAATGTTCAGATTTTAGATGGTGTTGCCAATGCATTCATCAATGGGGAGATTGTGAGACCCATGTGTGCTGAATACATTGGCTTTGACAATAAAAGTTTTGAATGCTGCCATAACATCTTTTTAGCAAGGTTCGACTTTAGCTCCGACATGTCTTTGTTAAGCTCCGATATGTTTTTGCTAGGTCCGACTTATGTTGGTTAGCTTCGACATTTTTTTCTAGCTCTGGCGCTAGGTTGTACTAGCTTTGGTAAGCTACGACGCTAGGTTGTACTAGCTTTGGTAAGCTCCAGCTCAAGCCCCGGTTAGCTTTGGCAAGATTCGAAGCTTGATTGCAATTGTTTTGCTTTTATCTTGTAATGTTTCAAACTTGCTTTACATTGATGTAATGATTGCTTAGTGTTCATTTGCTAAGTTTTTGGTGTGTTTTGGTGGTTATGGTTGATATCGTTTTACTGTGGTTTTGCAACATGTTTATGTGAGGTGCTCATATAAGGTGTTGTGTTCGGAACTAACTTGACTCAAGTCATGGACATGGGCTCGTACGGATTGGTTGTTTATTTATGTGCAGGTGTTGCTTGAGTTCAAGACATGGCTGGTGATGGGATCCATTGAACTAGTCATAGGGAGAAGATGAGCTTCAACAACCAAGTTCGGGAGGAATTGTGGTTGAGTTGATCGAGAGGTTGCGCAACATGTTTGAATCAAGAACAGTGCATATGAAGGTATCGTGGACGTCATTGGAAGATGTTTCCACGTATGCAAGGAGTGCATGGACATGGATACATGGTTCCGAGGTGTGATGAAGAGATGTGTACGTAAAGCTGGTCAGAAAGGTCCAACCAACTAGGTTATGGACTTAGGCTGCGGCTGAGTCGTGTTTGACTCAAATATGGAAAGATTTGAGTTGGTTATGATAGGATTTCGTGTGGGTCACGAATTTGAGTTGTTTTAGAAATGTGAGATACATTCCTAAGGTGTTTAGAAGTCTTAATATTGCTTCTATCTGCGTATACAAGAGTCCTAAGCAGTTATGGAAAGTTTCAATTTGTGATTTGAGTAGAATTAGAGTCCTAGTTGAGATTGGGTTGGCCTAAGGGCTGGTTATATAAGCAAGGAAGGCAAGAGCTCATCGGAGATGACTTTGGGGCTGTTTCTCTTGTGTTCTATTGAATAAAGATCGTAGTTTAAAGGAACTTTTGTGCCTGTTCGTGTGACTTGTTCCAGACATGTTTTTCTCGTCGAGTTTTCTGCACAGCACTACCGTTCTTCGGTAGCTTTATCATAAATCGAGTTTTACAGATCCAATCGATGTGATTCTTTTTGAGTTGTCTTCACAACTTGATTATCTATTATCTGTAAAAATTTCACGGTCATTGGATTTGTGTTTTTTGATCTACACGAGTTGCTTTGCAGTATTACAGATCTGTTTTTTCTCGTGTAGGACATATTGACCTTTGTTTGATCTTTTGATCGTAACTTGAGTTTCTCTCGACGGTTTTGAGTGATTCTTGTTGTGTTGTCTTCGTGACTTGATTATTTCTGATTGATTATCTCTGATATTTATCAATTTTGTCATGGTGAAACACGTTTAGATTAGTCTCACACACGATTTGTTTAACAGATTGTTTTTCTGCCGAAGGGGTTGGGATTTAATTGTTTCCGCTGCATAAGATTTTTTAATCTACCATTCACCCCCTCTGGTAGCTTTTCACGTTCTCTTCGATCCTACAAGTTTGTATATCTATACCTGCTGTTGGTTCATGCATCGTAGTACCAGGGAGTGAAGAACCTCGGGGTTCCTGAACATGTTGTGCTGCAATATTCTCTGCATACCATGCAAATGATTTAATGTTTTCTAATTTTTTTAATTTTGATAGTAAACACATTTATAGTTATACCAGGTGCCTGTTGGCCACCATGAATGCTTGTAGACGACATCACGGTTTGATGTCTTGTTCCTAATGCATAGAGCATTGTAAGTAGTCATTCCAAATAACAGTGATAACGTCGGATTACATGACCGACGTAGATTTTGGATCGGACGGTGTGGTTTCTATAAACTGCAGTGCTTGTTATGAATGGAGGAATTAGAAATAAAGGAATAGAAAAAAAACGTACGATCCGAGAAAGCCACAAGAAAGAAAAAAGTGTAAAAACCGTGGGAACTGAAAATCTTAGGAATACAAATTTGTAAAACAGGAATGAGAGTACAACATTTGGAGTGGTTGATTGGATAACCCGTGCGTCATTTACTTTTAAATCCAGAAATTACATACTACCTCTGGTTTTTAGTATTTGTCGTTCCCAGCCACGAATTGAACTAGAAATACACTACCATAATAAGCTGTCGGAGCGACATTTATTTCGGGACAGATGTAGTATATGCTATATATATATATATATATATATATATATATATATATATATATATATATATATATATATATATATAACTAAATTCGTGAAACAGAAGACCACATTTCTTCTTTGTTAATTTATTTAATCTTCGTATATCAGGATGGATCGTGTAGAATTTAACTAGCCCAAAACTGCTTGGATCGTGTAGAACCAAGCCAATATAGCTCTATAAAAAGATGGCATGGATCGTGTAGTTTACCTAGCACAAAACTATAGTCCGGGATGCGATGTCGTAGGGAGGTGTCGGTGACGAAGAGGTTCGGTAGAGCCCGTCAAACTTGGTTGCCCGACGTTGTACCCAGGAGTCAACACCACCAAGAGCTTCGATGCGCCACTGCAAGATCCATGGGGGAAAAATTGTAAAAACTGTGGGAAATGAAAACACGGGAATTTCTTAGGAATACAAGTATGGAACACAGGACAGAGAGACAACACATTTGGAGTACTGCGAGATCACCGGAAGGGCGGGGCAGCGGTGTGCCGGGAACGGAGGCCAGTGTTTCCATTTATACTCATCGTGGCTAAAATAGGGTTACAATAATAGGCGGGACTGAAATTGGAGGAACATGTAGCGAAAATTGAATTGTCAAAATCTCAAATGTGGCGCGCCATGAAGAACGAAAAAATTTTCGCGGGAGTGGAGAATTTGACGCAAGCCGTGCCCTTGTGCACGCATGCAATCGTGATTAATTACATGTCATGTCACGTCGATTCCTGCACATGGTGCGTGTAGCTAGAGGGGTAGAATTCATCTTTGTTGCCATGCATGAGATCAAAATCTAAAAGCAGTCATCTGCTAGCTAGTGGGACATTCCAAAAAAATACGAACAAAAATATGAATCGCCAAATGCATATGTGCTGATGCAAACGATATGCAAATACAGAACACCCAAGTCCATTAAAGGACGATGGCAAACAATCAACATTCTGTAACATTAATCACAATAAAATGATAACATGTAGTATATACTACTACTAAAAATACAAATTCACATGCACCGACTACAAATGAAAAAATTGAGTGAAAGAACACAAAAGAGGAGAAACGCAACCTCAACCACGATCTCAATGGAGTTTCAACCAAGAGTCGTCGATTGTCGCAACACAACGAATTCTTGGCTAGACATTGAACAACGGTTATCTCGCCCCTTTTTCAGAAAGGAGTTGTTTTTCGATACTGCAGAGGATGCATTGTTCATGAATAGAAAAGACATTTTTTATTAACATAAAAACAACACATATATTACAAACAAGAACTACGAAAGCACATAGAAAACAAGAAAAAGAAAAACTACAAATACTACTCTACTCGGAGTCGGGGGAGATCTCCTCCACCTCCTTCTCCACCGCCGCCACCTCCTCCCCTGCCGCCGCTGCCGCCTCTGCCTCCTCCGCCGCTGCCGCTGCCACCTCCTCCGCTGCCGCCGCTGCTGCCGCCTCCTCCGGCAATTAGTCCGAAGCTTCCAGGTGACAGTCTACAAAAGATGCTGGTGGCCCTCCACCCTAGCCACCTCCTCGATCGTCTTGTAGAGGACGTTGAGACGACCGACCACAAACCCTAACCCAAAGCAGTAGTGGCCGGCGGTGTCCATGCCTGTGACCCGTCGGTCACATTACACACTTCCGACGGTATGCGGCCAAGAGATCACAAAATAGCATTTACAAAGGGACTACCAAAATGTTTAGACCCATTAAGGTTTCACTAGAGGTGATGTCTCACAACTGAGCACATCCATCCAAGGGCCCCCTCTTATGCCTTTTGTATCACAGGGCAGTCCCGCCACTAATGCAAACCGAACCCACTCCAATTCTTTGATCCTTCCAAATGATCTGAACAAAGCTGGCAATACACCTAATTAATTGGCTAAGCCGAACCCATACTTGGCCTTGTGGTGTCACTGTTGTCCTGACTTATTCTCACATGAACCGATCCTTAGATCTAAAGCAAGTGAACCACCATGTCATCCAACCCAGTCCACAAACCATGCTTGCTTAGATAACCCAAATCCCATGCTACCAAAATGATTTACCATTATTCCACCATTATCAATACACATAATTCAAGTGTTCAATAGTTCATAATTAAGCCATTTGGTTATTTCCAATCCCAAATTAAGCAAAGCGAAGCAAAACTAGAAAATACCCTTCTTGACTCTCTACAATATTTCCCAAGTGACAAGGGTGACCATACAGGTCTAGTAAACACCTATCATGGGTTTCCCATAAATTTGACACAAGCATGCAATTTTGCAAACAAAACATTAGCAACAGGATCCAAATATTCAAGGACACTTGCCTTTCTCCCGTGGCTGGTTTGGATCAGAAGCTTTGGAGTTCTGGTGCTGAAAGTCCTTGTAAGTACCTCCTAAAGTGTTTGCTTCTATTCCGTGTGACAAACATGCAAAACAAGCATTACAATCAATAATGCTCATATAGTACTCAATATGCCATGATATGTATGAACAATGCAATTATGTGGTAATACATGTTATTAGGGTGCTATTATTTCTTACTAACTAGTTACAATTGAGTTTTACATGGTTGAACAAGTTTTGAATCAATTCGGGAAAAACTAGGAAAGTTGCAGGAATTTCAGAGTTCATAGGCCAGACTGGTCCGCACAAGGGGCCGAACATGTCCGCTCTGGAACGGACTAGTCCGCTCTGGACTGGACAAGTTTGCTCTAGACCGGACAAGTCCGCTATGTCTAGGGTTTTGAGAACTTCCCAATTAGGGCATGATTCAAATCAAGATTGGAATCAGAATTGACATGGAAAGTTGGATCTAGGATAGTTACCATGAACACAAAGGTTCAATAGTTGAGAATTAGGCATATCACATGAATCTTGATGTCTAGATACATTAAAGATGAAGGATTGGTAGAGAAGAACGTTGACATCAAAGAGTCAATGAAGAAGATCGCAGCAGTGACGACGATCTCCCTTGATTTCTTCCTCTCCTTCTTCCTTCTCTTCCCTTCGATCTTCTCCCTTCTCTTCCCTTCTTTCTTCTCCCTTCAAGAGTGGTGACTATGAAGAGAACAGGTGCTGGGGTTTGTCTAATGTTGGCAAAGGGGTAAAGGGTGGGTTGTGGGGTGTTTATATAGGAGGAGAGGGGTGATATTGTGGTGGAATCCAAGTAAAAGTCTGTGGAGGCAAGTAGGACCTTGATGGGGTCCCACTTGGGCTCCTTAGGGGTGATACACATCATTCTTGGGCCAAATTAAGGAAATTACCCAATAACTCATCATTTAGGAAAAATAGAATCCGAGTCGAAACTCTAAATACCAGATTAGTCCTAGGAAGGCCCAACAAGTCCGTTCGAGTACAGAGAGTTTGTGAGACCTATGTGCTGAATACATTGGCAATTATGTTAAACGTGTAGGTTTACATGCAAAATTTTGAATATACATGAGAAACAGACTTTGCACTATCCTAACTTTTGCTGCACGTGAGCTGCACGTGTTTTGCATTTCGGAATGTCCGAACTTCTCTTGTATAATGCATAGCGGCTGTTTTGGACTGTCCAAACTTTCTATGTGCTTAAATAATCGTGTGGCTGCTATATTTTTCATGCAATGCTTCAAATTTGCTTTATACTTATGGGAATATTTGCTTAGTACTTTTGGACTAAGTTTTTGATGTGTTTTGGCTGATCATGGTGGACATTATCTTGCTATGTTTGCAACATGCCTATGTGAGGTACTTACGTAAGGTGTTTTGGTTTTCGAACAAACGAGAGTCAAGTCGAGGACTTGTGCTTGGAAGAATTGGTTGTTCGTTCATGTGAAGGTGTTGCTTGAGGTCAAGACATGGCTGGTGACGGGATCCATTGAACTAGTCTTAGGGAGAAGATGAGGTTCAACACCAAGTTCAGGAGTAATTGTAGTTGATCAGAAGGTCACACAACATGTTTGGGTCAAGAACAAGGAATTTGAAGGTATAATGGATGTTGTTGGAAGGTGTTTGCACGTGTGCAAGGAGTGCATGGACATGGCAACATGGTTCC
This sequence comes from Tuctoria greenei, assembly GCA_036927565.1. Lineage (NCBI taxonomy): Eukaryota > Viridiplantae > Streptophyta > Magnoliopsida > Poales > Poaceae > Tuctoria > Tuctoria greenei. The sequence continues at coordinate 128,186,711 of JAYESD010000006.1, forward strand.
AAGACATGATGAAGAGATATGGACATGAAGATGTGGCCAGAAAGGTCCAACCGGCAGGATTATGCCTCAGGCTGCAGCTGAGGTGGTTATGGTTCATTTATTGAAAGTTTCGAGTTTGTTTTGATTAGATTTCATGTGGGTCACAAAATTGAGTTGTTTTAAGAATGTTTAGAACGTTCCTAAGGTGTTTGGAAGTCGTAAGATTGCTTCTATATGCGTGTGAAAGAGTTTTGAGCAGTTATGGAAAGTTTCAGTTGAAACTGAGTAGGATTAGAGTCCTAGTTTGGATTCGGTTGGCCTTAGGGCTGGTTATAAAAGCAAGGGGGACCAGAGCTGGTGGTGAGACGACTCTGTGTTGTTCCTGTTGTGTTTTGATCAATAAAATTCATAGTTTAAAGGAACTTTTGTGCCTTGTTCGTCCGACTTATTTCAAACAAGTTTTTCTCGTCGAGTTTCTGCACAGCACTATGTTGTGTTGGAGTTTTTATCATAACTCGAGTTTTACAAATCCAATTGATGTGATTCTTTTTTGGTTGTCTTCAAAACTTGATTATCTATCATCTGTAAAATTTCACGGTCATTGGATTTGTGGTTTCTGATCTACACAAGTTTCTTTGCAGTGTTGCAGATCTATTTTTTACTCAGATAGAACAGATTGACCCTTGTTCGATCTTTCGATCATAACTTAACTTTTTCTCAAGGGTTTTCTTTATTCTTGTGGTGATATCTTTGTTACTTGATTCTTCACAATCTAAATTGGTTTTGTCACGATTGATCACATTTAGATTAGTCACACTCAGTGTTTCTTTAATAGATCAATTTTCTGCTGAGAGATTTTTGTTGCTTCTGCTAAAAAGTTTAAATCTACCATTCGCCCCCTTTGGTAGCTTTTCACGTGCTCTTCAATCCTACAGAGTTAAACGTACAGGTCCGTTCCAGATCAGAAAGTCCATTAGAAAAGTTCGATGCCATGCCGGACAAGTCCGGGGTTTTTACAGTTTCAAAAACCGGATTATGTTTTGGGATTTACTGCACAACTATGAAGAGTTCTAGTAGTGATTGTCGAACTAGTCTGTATGTGATAACAGACAAGTTCGGATGAGAACAGAGACAAAACCGGATTAGTCCGTAACAACCAACGGACAAGTCTGGGGGACAACGATAGCGAAACCAGATTAGTCCATAGCAAGTAGTGGACAAGTCCATTGCCCTAAAGAAAACTAATTTAGGCCTGGGTTGACGGGTACATCGGATTAGTCCGGGGTTTTGTCCGGACAAGTCCGTACCAAAACATATTTTGATTGCTATTTTTGTCTATATTTCATTTTAATCTCATTCCTTTTTGTGTTGCATTACGTTAGATATGTATAAGAATGAATTCAATGCATGATGGATGAAATTGAGGGTGTTACAAACCTACTCCCCTTAAAATGAATCTCGCTCTAGACTTTTGACATAGAAGAAAAAATATAGGGAAATTCTTTCTTGAGATCATCTTCACGCTCCAAAGTTGCTTCGGATTCAGAATGATGCTTCCTTTGCACTTTGCACCATCAAATCACCTTGCTTCTTGTGACTATCTCCCTTTTTTCCAAGATTTTGATTGGTTGCTCAGCATAAGTCAAATCTTCCTCAAGCTCTAATTCTTCCATTTGTACTTGCTCTTGCTGTACCCTTAAGCTCTTATATCATGAACATCGAAAAGATGTGCTGGCATCTCCAATTGATATGCCACTTCACCTCGTTTGTCCAAAATCTTGAATGGCCCGATGTAGCGAGGTTCCAACTTGTCTTTGATGTTAAAACGCTTATGAGCTCGCATAGGTGACACATTGAGATACAAGAAGTCTCCAACCTCAAAAGCTATATTCCTTTGCCGATTATCCACATAGACTTTTTGCTATGAGTGAGCAGCCCTTAGGTTCTCACGTATTATTTGAACCTACCTTTCAGCATCTTGTAGCACCTCAGATCCAAATACTTGGTTCTCTCCTGTTTCATTCCAAAACAAAGGTTTCCTACATTTCCTCTCGTAATAGTGCTTCATAGGGTGACATTTTCAAGCAGGCTTGGTAACTATTGTTGTACGAGAATTCAGCATATGACAAGCTCTTGTCCCAACCCCGTCCATGTTTCAAGGCACAAGCTCTCAACATATCCTCTAATATTTGGTCTGTCCTCTCGGTTTGCCCATCAGTCTATGGGTGATATGTGGAGCTAAAATTTAACCTGGTGGCCATAGCTTCGTGTAGTGTCCCCCATAACGTAGAGGTGAAATGAGAACCTCGCTCAGAAACTATCCTTTTTGAAACTCCTTGCCAGCATACAATATTCTCCATATACAGTTATTCCAGCTTGGATGTGGTGTATGTGGTCCTGACAGGAATGAAATGAGCGGATTTCGTCAACCAATCCACAATAACCCATATGGAGTCATAGCCAGACAGGGTACATGACAATCCAACTATTATGTCCATACCAATTTTTTTCCCACTTCCACCTGGGTATTTTAAATGGCTATAATAGTCCAGCTGGCCTTTGATGTTCAACCTTCACTAGTTGACACGTGTCACATAATGCAACATATGTAGCTATGTCCTTCTTCATCCCATCCCACCAATAGCAGATTTTCAAGTCCTTGTACATGTTTGTACAACTCGGATGAATAGAGTAAGGTGAGTCATGTGCCTCCTTCAATATTCTCTCCCGGATATGCTTCACATTAGGCACGACAATTTGTTTCCCAATCCAGAGTGTACCATGATCATCTTCATCAAACCTCCATTCTCTCCCTTCTTGGATCCTTCCCTTGAGTTCTTGGATCTCCTCATCCTTTGTTTGACCTTCTCGTATTTCTTGTTCGAGTGTTGGGTTTATTTCTATTGTTTCCATCTCAGTCACGAATCCAAGTTTCAACCGTTCAAACTCCTTACATGGCTTAGATGGCAACTCCTGAATCGTGAGTTGGTGGCTTGCTCCTTTCCTACTGAAGGCATCTGTCACTACATTGGCCTATCCTGGGTGATAGTTGATTCCCATGTCATAATCTTTAATGAGATCCAACCATCTTCATTGCCTCAAATTCAGATCCGTTTGCGTGAATATGTACTTGAGGCTCTTGTGATCCGTGTAAATCTCACATCTATGTCCAAGGATGTGGTGCCTCTAAATCTTCAAAGCATGCACTACGGCTGCAAGTTGGACATCGTGTGTAGGGTAATTAAGCTTATGTTTCTTCAATTGCCTCGATGCATAGGCTACCACTTGGCCATCTTGCATGAGCACACATTCAAGCCCTTGTCTTGAGGCATCGCAATATATATCAAAGTTCTTGCTCACGTCTGGCAATACTAACACTGCTGCGATTGTCAACCTCTTATTTAATTCCTCAAAGCTATCTTGACAAGCTTGAGTCCATTATAATTCCTTCCCCTTCATTAGTAATTCAGTCATGGGCTTCACTATTTCGGAGAAATCCTTGATGAACCGGTGATAATACCCATCCATTCCAAGGAAACATCAAATTTCCTTCACTTCTGTGGCGGCTCCCACTTTAGCACATCTCTCACTTTCCCTGGGTTGACCGATACTCCTCCTCTAGAGATGATATGGCCCAAAAATAATACTTCCTATAACAGAATTTGCACTTGCTGAGTTTGGCATACAACTGATGTTCCCATAATTTCAGCAATGTGAGTTTCAAGTGCTCTTCATGCTCTTCTTTGCTTTTCTAGTATACCATGATATCAACGATGAACACTATGACAAACTTATCTAGATACTCCATAAAGACCTTATTCATGAGGTACATGAAGTATGCCAGCGCGTTGGTCAACCCAAATGACATAACACTGTACTCAAAGGATTCATGCCGTGTCCGAAAAGCTATTTTGGTTATATCCGATGGTCTAATCTTCATTTGGAAATATCCTGACCGCAGATCAATCTTGGAGAAAACACAGACACCCTTCATTTGGTCGAACAAATCCTCTATACGGGACAGCGAGTACTTGTTCTTGATCGTCACTTCTTTGAGAGACCTATAGTCCACATGCATCTTTTGGATTCCATCCTTCTTGTCTACGAAGAGCACTTGTGCTCCCCATGGTGACGAGTTTGGACGTATAAAACACTTCTCTTGTTGCTTTTGAATTTGCTTCTTGAGCTCTGGTAATTCCTTAGGAAGCATCCTATACGACCTTTTAGCTATAGGTGCACTTCCAGGTATTAAATCAACGACTAACTTGATGTCACGATCAGGTGGCATACCTGGCAACTCATCTGGAAACACATCCGAGAACTCGCGCACCACCGGAATCTTGCCTAATGTTGCACTGTCCATTTGATTTAGCACTACCTTCTATGCGGAACGTAGATGCGCGTCAGTGTAGGGGAAGTAGATGATCTCGTTCGTCTCCTCATCGTCCTCGTCACAGCAGCAGGTAGACGATCATAATCGTCGTAGCCGATCAGCGCAACAGTAGCAGCAACGTCTCCACAGAGTCCACATGTACGGTGAGGAATGCCGTGCGCCTGTGTGCTAGCACCTCGCACGCAGCAAGGGTCTCGGCGTGAGGCCTTCGAGGGGTGGCGACTAGGGCTGTCACATGGTGGGAAGATTATACCCTAACCCTACCCCTCATATTTATAGGCGTACTAATGGGCTTTTAGGTCGCAGGCCCATTAGTACCCTAATTGCTTATGGATCAAATATCCAATAGGCCTCAACCCGAATTGTTATGATTGCCTCTTGGTCACATCACCAACAAAGTGTCCTACTTCACCACAAGTGCAACACGTCCTTGCCGCTCTAGTATAGTTAGGACGGGCTTGATTTTGAGCATTGGCATGGAAGTTGGCGCGGGGCGCATGTGGCACTGGAGGGCGGGGTGCTTGCATTGTGGGGCGTTGCTGCGGTAGCTGAGTTGGGCGTAGTGGATAAGCAGCGTGGTATGAAGAAGCAGATGGGTTATAGTACGGTGAATTTGGTGGTGCATAGCGGGGGAGAACATTGCTTCCTTGCGGCTGTCCCTGACATGGCATCTTCCTCTTGTTGTCTTGCTCCATTTCATGAACCTTGTTCTCAACCACAATAGCCTTGTCCACAAGCTTCTGAACTTGAATCTCATTGTTTAGAGCCCTCATGAACAATTATTTCTTCCGGCTATCCGTGTTAACTTCCTCTAGAGCATACTTTGAGAGTTGAGTAAATTTATTATGGTACTCACTGTTGATAGTTCTTAAGTAACACTAACGAATCATCCCTGGCAGTGGTGCCAGAATTGCTTGTTGACGGCTACTAACATCACAAATGTAAATCCGCAAGCGCACGAAAGCTATTGATGTAGCATTTCCCCTTTTAGAGTATTCCCAAAGGGTGTCATTTACATTCTTCCAAAGGAAGGCTAGATGGAAGCAAATCAATCATCACATGGAGAGGCTAGATTGGCCTAGGTAGGGTCCTAGCAAGGATGGGTAAATGATAAGTAGAGGTAGTGTGACACACACAAGATTATTCTATCCTAAGGGGAATAAATGAGGTAAAGAGGGCACTGCAAGGATTTCGGTTTATCGCAATGAAAATTTTGTTGCAATAGTTCATTTTTCGTGGCAATAGGTCACTGTTGCAACGAAAAAGAGTGTGGCAATAGTTTTTACGAATCATCGTAATAATTCTCGTGGTGATAGGTTATTGCGATGCCTTGACATCTGTGGCAAAAAGTATGGTACTGCAACGACTTCACATCGGTGGCAAATAGTACACTATTGCAACAATTTCACGTATTGCAATGATTTAATGTACTGCAATGAATAGTACGGTATTGCAACGTGTTCACGATCGTGGCAAAAAGCATGGTATTGCAACAAATATCACGGTATTGCAAAAATTTTACATTCGTGGCAAATAGTATGGTACTGCATCGGTGTCACAACCGTGGCAAATAGTGTGGTACTGCGATGGTTTAACATCCGTGGCAAATAGTATGTTATTGCAACGGTGCACAAACGTGGTGAATAGTAGTGTATTGCAACGATTTCAGATCCGTGGGAAATAGTATGGTACTGCAACGATTTCACATCCGTGGCGAATAGTTAGGCATTGCAACAATTTATTATATGTGGCAACAGGTTCGTAATGCAAAGTTTCCTGATCTGTGGCAATAGGTTTCTAATGCAACGTTTCCTTATCTGTAGCAATAGGTTCGTAATGCAACATTTTCTGATATGTGGCAGTACGGTTGTAATGCAACGTTTAATGGTTTGTGGTGATAGAGTTGTAATGCAACGTTTTCTCGTCTGTGGCAATAGTGTTGTAATGCAACATTTTCTGCATGGTGGCAGTAGCAGTCTAGTGCAACGCTTTTTGAGTCGTGGACAAATGTTTATACTGCAATGTTTTGTAATTCGTGGCAATAGCTTCCTATTGCAATAATTTATCATTCATGAAAAGAAATTCGTAATGCCACATTTTATAATTAGCGGCAGTAGAATCCTAATCCACCAGGTTGGAAAATTAGTGGCACCAGAATCACGAGTTTAATAATAAACATCCATCAATTGATATTGCAACACGCATAACAACACTCAAATATTATGGTCGCGACGTGTTTGGATGTAAGTTTTCCTAAGCTGACCGAGACTAACTGTTGCAGCAGGTGGCTTTTTGCAGTTCCTGGGTTGGACCTTTCATGTAGTGGTCTCCATCATCATTTTGTGCATTTCGGCCATTGAGGCGCGCATGTCCTGCATTTCCATAGCTGTCTGTTCACGATCAACTACTATCTGACCTTGTAAGTTCTAGACTTGAATATTTAACTCTTCATTCTTCTGGTTTATGCAGTCCATCTGGGTGTTTAAGCTATCATTTCTTCCTTCCAACTCCTGCACTATTTGATTGAGGCCTGCATTTCTATCTTCTAAGTTTCAAACTTGGTTGTTGAGGTGTTCAGACATCTGGATACGCATACGTTCACGTTCAGGACCAGTTGGTTAGCCATATAACCACGCCCCCGAACCTGTGATCTTGCACAACCGATTGAGGATCTATAACAACGGTGGAAGATGTGGTTTCTCTCCTCATTTGGAATTGGGCCTCCCTGCTCAGCTTCCATGTCGTCCACATGGGCACGTGCCTGGATCTATATACGAAAAGAAAAGTCACAGGTAAATTGCAAATATTTATTTAATTGGGGATTGTTTGAAGTGTTACTCACATGTACAGCTTCTGACAGCTTGTTTCCCCAGTCACCGTTCTCCAACAAATGGCTTGCCTCCCACAGTTGTATGTCATCGGGTTCTTCTCTGGTCTCTGGGTCTCGCTACATAAAATACAAGTAAAATTCAACATGTCGATATACATATTGTTTGCAGCGCAAAGTAAAAGCTGATTTATTTTTCATACATTCTCGTAACTAAGTTGGGCGTAGGATTAGGAGCCAAGCAAGTGACTCGCCTTTTGTCTTCTTCTATTTTGAGGATTGGTCCTGCTTATTCACTGCAATAATTTTAAGAATTAATTCCACGAATGAATGTAAGTCAAATAGTTTTTGTATGATGCGAAGCTATTAAAAAGTTAGCTGATTTTGAATTGCTCAGACCCAAAATATTCTATTAGGTGCAACCACTCGGGCGCCATTACGTCAGCAGGCTTGTTTCGTATGCATTCTTCATCGGTAGAATAACTCTTATAAGTGGCATGCAAAGTCGAGCGCCACCCCTTGTAGCGCTCACCAACAATTTTCAAATTTTTTCTTGCGCTCTTCGATGTGTCCTCCATGTCCCAGGAATCCTGTACATTGTATACCAAGTTGCTGTAAACATACAAGATGGAGATTGCAAGAAAAAAAATACTTGTGTTGGGGTGTGACAACACTAACTAGAATGTCTCGTACTATATCTCTCTTGTTACTGTGGCCAACCTCTGCCTACTTCCTTGCACCGCTGAGGGATGCATGTCTTTTTGTAAACATAACCACATCCTCGACAAAGTGCCGCTGGTTAATACCAACCACAACACCCAACCTAGTGGAGAACTGAATTGGTAGCTTCACATGCTCCGTTCTACTAACTTGGGATGCATAGCGTATTCTGGCAACCTTAAGTCCTTTAGCCACACTTCTTCCAAACTTCTTTCCTTCTGTTACATTGATTCAAACGGTAAATGATTAAAGCAAATTACCGCCCGACCAAGTTTAGTATCATGTACAAATAGTGTGAAAAGAAGAAAAGTCTGATGTTCGTACCATCTTCAGGACGAGTGCGGCAAATACGAGCGTGGGAGGACTACATCCCAGTAGCATTTTGTTCTGTATTACTCCCTTCTAGTTTATATTAATTGTCATATCAGACCAAGGAATGAATTAAAAATGAACTAGTTAAGACTATCTGAACGACAACTATTTTGATAGGGGGGGTACATTGTTGACATCTTTGTTGCTGTTCATACCCTAAAATGAGCCATCAGGTACACATGTCAGTGGTGGTATGCACTCGTAGTACCGCAGAGGATTTTCAATCCAGCAGCGAAGCAGGCAAGACTATGAGGGGGTGGGCACGCAGCTGGCAATGCTAGACTAGACAAAGATAGGGTTCGCCGGTGCGGTCTAATTGATATCAGCCAGAGCACGTCTCGAAGAGAATTATTAGTTGCAGGGCAAGTAATGAACGCCAGCGGTAGCAAGTGGCGAATGCAAGATAGATAAGGCAGATAGCTTGCAAGATTGAAATCCTCCGCAGTACTGCACCTGCATTAGCTGCCACTAACATGTGGGCCCATGAGACATCGGGTCCACTTGTCAGTGGCGGCTACTGAAGGTGCAGTACGGCATAGTCCCAAATTGTGACGCTCAACAAAGCGAGGGTTCGGTCTTGCTGAAACTCTCGACGAGGATTGGTGGCAGGGTGAGTAATGGCCAGGGATTTGCGGGCGGCGGGGTAATCATGGCTCGCGAAGGATGGGACATGGCGGTGGGCGACGGAGATGCGGGGAGGACACTAAAGTGACCAGCTGCAGGGCATGGGCGCCGGTGCCGGCCGGAGTGGCCGGCGGCGAGAGAGCAGAGCGTGGAGGCATAGAAAATCACGCCATCACACAGGCTGATATACTGTTAACTATAAAGACTACTAAGAAAGTAGAATCGCAAGGCGTGCTAAAACAATTAGTAGAGCGTAGGAAAGAATGCAAATGACCATGGTACACCCATCATCAATACATCTAAAGGACAGAACATAGTCTCTCAAAATGCTCCAAATTAAATGCCAAAGGAGTAAAAAACTAACACGCTCTGCCAAAACAAATGGCACGGTAGAGAGGCAGGTAGTAATGTGATGTGATATGGGTAGTTGGAAGCTATCGATAGAGTTGGAGTGGGACATTTTTTAAGCTTCAAAAGTAAAGTTACGCTGGGGTGGAAGGAGTATTTCTAGTTTTGTGAGACCTATGTGCGCTGAATACATTGGCTTTGACAATAAAAGTTTTGAATGCTGCCATAACATCTTTTTAGCAAGGTCTGACTTTAGCCCCAGCATGTCTTTGTTAAGCTCCAATGTGTTTTTGCTAGGTCCGACTTATGTTGGTTAGCTTTGACATATTTTTCTAGCTCCGGCGCTAGGTTGTACTAGCTTTGGTATGCTTTGGCGCTAGGTTGTACTAGCTTTGGTAAGCTACGGCGCTAGGTTGTACTAGCTTTGGTAAGCTCCGGTTCAAGTTCCGGTTAGCTTTGGCAAGATTCAAAGCTTGATTGCAATTGTTTTGCTTTTATCTTGTAATGTTTCAAACTTGCTTTACATTGATGGAAAAATTGCTTAGTATTCATTTGCTATGTTTTTGGTGTGTTTTGGTGGTTATGGTTGATATTGTTTTACTGTGGTTTTGCAACATGCTTATGTGAGGTGCTCATGTAAGGTGTTGTGTTCGGAACTAATTTGAGTCTAGTCGTGGACTTGTGCTCGTACGGATTGGTTGTTTATTCATGTGTAGGTGTTGCTTGAGTTCAATACATGGGTGGTGACGGGATCCATTGAACTAGTCTTAGGGAGAAGATGAGGTTCAACAACCAAGTTCGGGAGGAATTGTGGTTGAGTTGATCGGGAGGTTGCGCAACATGTTTGAATCAAGAACAATGCATATGAAGGTATCGTGGACGTCGTTGGAAGATATTTGCATGTATGCAAGGAGTGCATGGACGTGGCTACAGGGTTCCGAGGCGTGATGAATAGATGTGGACGTAAAGAATTGGTCAGAAAGGTCCAACCGACTAGGTTGTGGACTCAGACTGCGGCTGAGTCGTGTTTGACTCAAATATGGAAAGATTTGAGTTGGTTAAGATAGGATTTCATGTGGGTCACAAATTTTAGTTGTTTTAGGAATGTGAGATATGTTCCTAAGTTGTTTCAAAGTCTTAAGATTGCTTCTATCTGCGTATAGAAGATTCCTAAGCAGTTATGGAAAGTTTCAATTCATGATTTGAGTAGGATTAGAGTCCTAGTTTAGATTGGGTTGGCCTAAGGGCTGGTTATATAAGCAAGGAAGGCTAGAGCTCGTGGGAGACGACTTTGGGGGTGTTCCTCTTGTGTTCTATTGAATAAAGATCATAATTTAAAGGAACTTTTGTGCCTGTTCGTCGACTTGTTCCAAACAAGTTTTTCTCGTTGAGTTTTCTGCACAACACTACCCTTCTTCGGTAGTTTTATCATAACTCGATAGTATGGCATTGCAATGATTTTACACTCGTGGCAAATAGTGTGTTACTGCAATGATTTAGCGTATTGCGATGATTTAACGTATTGCAATGAATAGTACGATATTGCAACAGTTTCACATTCGTGGTAATAGTATGTGATTGCAACGATTTCTCATTCGTGGCAAATAGTGCAGTATTGCAACGATTTCATCGCCGTTGCAAATAGTACGGTATTGCAACGATTTATGGTATTGCGGCGATTTATGGTATTGCAACGAATATCACGGTATTGCAAAAATTTTACATTCGTTTCAAATAGTATGGTACTGCAACGATGTCACAACCGTGGCAAATAGTGTTGTACTGCGACGGTTTAACATCCGTAGCAAATAGTATGTTATTGCGACAGTGCACAAATGTGGCAAATAGTAGTGTATTGCAATGATTTCAGATCTGTGGGAAATAGTATGGTACTGCAATGATTTCACATCCGTGGCGAATAGTTGGGTATTGCAACGATTTCACATCCGTGGCAACAAGTTTGTAATGCAACATTTCCTGATCTGTGGCAATAGGTTTCTAATGCAACGTTTCCTGATCTGTAGTAATAGGTTCGTAATGCAGCGTTTTCTGATATGTGGCAGTACGGTTGTAATGCAACATTTAATGGTTTGTGGTCATAGAGGTGTAATGCAACGTTTTCTCATCTGTGACAATAGTGTTGTAATGCAACGTTTTCTGCATGGTGGCAATAGCAGTCTAGTGCAATGTTTTTTGAGTCGTGGACAAATGTTTATACTGCAACATTTTGTAATTTGTGGCAATAGCTTCCTATTGCAACAATTTATCATTCGTGACAAGAAGTTCGTAATGCCACGTTTTATAATTAGCGGCAGTAGAATCCTAATGCACCAGGTTTGAAAATTAGTGGCAACAGAATCACGAGTTTAATAATAAACATCCATCAATTGATATTGCAACACGCATAACAACACTCAAATATTATGGTCGCGACGTGTTTAAATGTAAATTTTCCTAAGATGACCGGGACTAATTGTTGCAGCAGATGGCTTTTGGCGGTTCCTTGGTTGGACCTTTTGTGGAGTGGTCTCCATCATCATTTTGTGCATTTCATCCATTGAGGCGCACATGTCCCGCATTTCCTTAGCTGTCTGTTCACGATCAGCTGCTATCTGACCTTGTAAGTTCTGGACTTGAATGTTCAACTCTTCATTCTTCTGGTTTATGCTGTCCATCTGGGTGTTTAAGCTATCATTTCTTACTTCCAACTCCTGCACTATTTCATTGAGGCCTGCATTTCTATCTTCGAAGTTTCGAACTTGATCGTTGAGGTGTTCAAACATCTGGATACGCATACGTTCACGTTCGGGACCAGTTGGGTTAGCCATATAACCACACCCCCAAACCTGTGATCCTGCACAACCGATTGAGGATCTATAACAACGCTGGAAGATGTGGTTTCTCTCCTCATTTGGAATTGGGCCTCCCTGCTCAGCTTCCATGTCGTCCACTTGGGCACGTGCCTAGATCAATATACGAAAAGAAAAGTCACAAGTAAATTGCAAATATTTATTTAATTGGGGATTGTTTGAAGTGTTACTCACATGTACAGCTTCTGCCAGCTTGTTTCCCCAGTCACCATTCTCCAGCAAATGGCTTGCCTCCCACATTTGTATGTCATCGGGTTATTCTTCGGTCTCTGGGTCTCGCTACATAAAATACAAGTAAAATTCAACATGTCGATATGCATATTGTTTGCAGTGCAAAGTAAAAGCGTGATTTATTTTTCATACCTTCTCGTAACTAAGTTGGGCGTAGGATTTGGAGCCAAGCAAGTGACTCGCCTTTTGCTTCTTCGATTTTGAGAATTGGTCCTGCTTATTGACTGCAATAATTTTAAGAATTAATTCCACGAATGAGTGTAAGTCAAATAGTTTCTGTATGATGCGAAGCTATTAAAAAGTTAGCTGACCTTGAATCGCTCAGACCCGAAATATTCTATTAGGTGCAACCACTCGTGCGCCGTTACGTCAGCAGGCTTGTTTCGTATGTGTTCTTCATCGGTAGAATAACTCTTATAGGTAGCATGCAAAGTCGAGGGCCACCCATTGTAGCTCTCACCAGCAATTTTCAAATTTTTTCTTGCGCTCTTCGGTGTGTCCTCCATGTCCCAAGAATCCTGTACATTGTATAACAAGTTGCTTTAAATATACAAGATGGAGATTGCAAGAAAAAAATACTTGTGTGGCGGTGTGACAACACTAACAAGAATGTGTCGTACTATATCTCTCTTGTTACTATGGCCAACCTCTGCCCACTTCCTTGCACCGCTGAGGGATGCATGTCTTTTTGTAAACATAACCACATCATCGACAAAGTGCCGCTGGTTAATACCAACCGCAACACCCAACCTAGTGGAAAACTGAATTGGTAGCTTCACATGCTCCGTTCTACTAACTTGGGATGCATAGCGTATTCTGGAAACCTTAAGTCCTTTAGCCACACTTCTTCCAAACTTCTTTCCTTCTATTACATTGATTCAAACAGCAAACTTTAAAGCAAATTACCGCCCGACCAAGTTTAGTATAATGTACAAATAGTGTGAAAAGAAGAATAGTCTGATGTTCGTACCATCTTCAGGACAAGTGCCGCAAACACGAGTGTGGGAGGACTGCGTCCCAACAACATTTTGTTCTGTATTACTCCCTTCTGGTTTATATTAATTGTCGTATCAGACCAACAAATGAATAATAAATGAACTAGTTAGGACTGTCTGAACGACAACTATTTTGATCTCGGGGGGGGGGGGGGTACATTGTTGACTTCTTTGTTGCTGTTCATACCCTAAAATGAGCCATCAGGTACACATGTCAGTGGCGGTACACACTCATAATACTGCAGAGGATTTTCAGTCATGCAACGAAGCAGGCAAGACTGTGAGGGGGCGGGCATGAAGCTGGCAACACTAGACTAGACAAAGATAGGGTTTGCCGGTTCGGTCTGACTGATATCAGCCGGAGCGCGTCTGGAAGAGAATTATTAGTTGCAGGGCAAGTAATGAATGCCAGCGGTAGCAGGTGGCGAATGCAAGACAGATAAGGCAGACAGCTTGCGAGATTGAAATCCTCCAGAGTACTGCACCTACATTAGCTGCCACTAACATGTGGGCCCATGAGACATCAGGTCCACTTGTCAGTGGTGGCTACTGCAGGTGCAGTACTGCATAGTACCAGCTTGCGACGCTCAACAAAGCGAGGGTTCGATCTCGCTAAAACTCTCGGCGAGGATTGGTGGCGGGGCGAGTAATGGCCAGGGATTTGCGGGTGGCGGGGTAATCATGGCACGCGAAGGATGAGACATGGCGATGGGCGAGGGAGACACGTCGCGGAGGACACTAAAGTGACCAGCAGCAGGGCGTGGGCACCGGTGCCGGCCAGAGTGGCCGGCGGCGAGAGAGCAAAGCGTGGAGGCATAAAAAAATCATGCCATCACACAGGCTGGTGAACTGTTAACTCTAAAGACTACTAAGAAAGTAGAATCACAAGGCATGCTAAGACAATTAGTGGAGCGTAGGAAAGAATGCAAATGACCATGAGACACCCATCATCAATACATCTAAAGGACATAACGTAGTCTCTCAAAATGCTCCAAAATAAATGCCAAAGAAGTAAAAAACTAACACGCTCTACCAAAACAAATGGCAAGGTAGAGAGGCAGGTGGTAATGTGATCTGATATGGGTAGTTGGAAGCTACCGATAGAGCTAGAGTGGGACATTTTTTAAGCTCCAAAAGTAAAGTTACGCTATGGCGGAAGGAGTATTTCTAGTTTTGTGAGACCTATGTGTGCTGAATACATTGGCTTTGACAATAAAAGTTTTGAATGCTACCATAACATCTTTTTAGCATGGTCCGACATTAGCTTTGGCATGTCTTTGTTAAGCTCTGATATGTTTTTGCTAGGTTCGACTTATGTTGGTTAGCTTCGACATATTTTTCTAGCTCCGGCGCTAGGTTGTACTAGTTTTGGTAAGCTCTGACGCTAGGTTGTACTAGCTTTGGTAAGCTCCAGTGCTAGGTTGTACTAGCTTTGGTAAGCTCCAACTCAAGCTCCGGTTAGCTTTGGAAAGATTCAAAGCTTGATTGCAATTGTTTCGATTTTATCTTGCAATGTTTCAAACTTGCTTTACGTTGATGGAAAGATTGCTTAGTATTCATTTGCTAAGTTTTTGGTGTGTTTTGGTGGTTATGGTTGATATCGTTTTACCGTGGTTTTGCAACATGCTTATGTGAGGTGCTCATGTAAGGTGTTGTGTTCGAAACTAATTTGAGTCAAGTCGTGGACTTAGGCTCGTACAGATTGGTTATTTATTCATGTGCAGGTGTTGCTTGAGTTCAAGACATGGCTGGTGACGGGATCCATTGAACTAGTCTTAGGGAGAAGATGAGGTTCAACAACCATGTTCGGGAGGAATTGTGGTTGAGTTGATCGGGAGGTTGTGCAGCATGTTTGAATCAAGAACAATGCATATGAAGGTATCGTGGACGTCGTTTGAAGATGTTTGCACGTATGCAAGGAGTGCATGGACGTGGATACATGGTTCTGTGGCGTGATGAAGAGATGTGGACGTAATGAATTGGTCGGAAAGGTCCAACCGACTAGGTTATGGACTCAGGCTGCGGTTGAGTCGTGTTTGACTCAAATATGGAAATTTTTGAGTTGGTTATGATAGGATTTTGTGTGGGTCACGAATATGAGTTGTTTCAGGAATGTGGGATACGTTCCTAAGGTGTTTGGAAGTCTTAAGATTGCTTCTATCTGCGTATAGAAGAGTCCTAAGCAGTTATGAAAAGTTTCAATTCGTGATTTTAGTAGGATTAGAGTCCTAGTTGAGATTGGGTTGGCCTAAGGGCTGGTTATATAAGCAAGGAAGGTCAGAGCTCGTGGGAGACGACATTGGGGCTGTTCCCCTTGTGTCCTACTGAATAAAGATCGTAGTTTAAAGGAACTTTTGTGCCTGTTCGTCCGACTTGTTCCAGACAAGTTTTTCTCGTCGAGTTTTCTGCACAGCACTACCCTTCTTCGGTAGTTTTATCATAACTCGAGTTTTACAGATCCAATTGACGTGATTCCTTTTGAGTTGTCTTCATAACTTGATTATCTATAATCTTTCAAAATTTCACAGTCCTTGAATTTGTGGTTTTTGATCTACAGGAGTTTCTTTGCAGTATTACAAATCTGTTTTTTCTCGGGTAGGATAGATTGACCTTTGTTTGATCTTTCGATCGTAACTTGAGTTTCTCTCGACGGATTTGAGTGATTCTTGTTGTGTCGTCTTTGTGACTTGATTCTCTCTGATATATATCAATTTTGTCATGATGAAACACGTTTATATTAGTCTCACACACAAGTTATTTAATTGTTTCCGCTGCGTAAGATTTTTTAATCTACCATTCACCCCCCTCTGGTAGCTTTTCACGTGCTCTTCGATCCTACAATTGGTATCAGAGCCACGGTGCTCTAATCTTTGTGATTTGCACGTGTTTTGACTAATCATCATGGAGAAATACTCCGCGAAACCTTGTGTCTTTAGTGGTATTGATTTTCAGGTTTGGAAGGCACGTATGGAAGCCTTCATCCAGGCTCAAGGCTTCGCAATATGGGAGAAGGTATACAAGCCTTATGTAGTGCCGTCAAACAATCAAGTTACAGCTACAAATCTGAGACATGTCGACAACAACAACAAGGCTCAAAACTTGATCATACAAGCGACTTCGACCGTGTTGCACACCTCCGATCTACATATGATGTGTGGAAAGCACTTTGCAACTACCACGAAGGATCTAACACTATGAAGAAGTTAAAACAAGATAGGTTTAAAAAGGAATACATGCATTTTGAGATGCAACCCGGTGAGTCAATTGACGATCTCTTTGCTCGTTTTAACAAAATTCTCAGCAACTTGCGTAGTGTCAATGTTTGTTTTCCACATGCTGAAAATGCTAGGCAATTACTAAGTGCATTAGACATGTCAATTTGGGAGATGAAAGTCACATCTATTCATGAATCTACTGTCATGAGTACACTTACATTAGATGTTCTTTATTCTAAATTGAAAACTCATAAAATTGACATAATCTCACGTAAGAACCCCAACAAGTCTCTTGCATTTGTTTCTCAACGTGATATGCCTAGCTCCGGCCAATCTTCATCTTGTGGTACACTTGCTTTGTTGTCCTCTCTAACCCTTGTACAAATTGAGGAGTTTTCAGAGGAGGAGCTAGTACTTCTCTCTACTAGGTTCTCAAAAGCATTGCAAAATGTGAGAACTAGAAGGAGAGCAAGCTACGGACCTCAACGATGTTTCGAATGTGGTAAGACATGATATTTTAGTTCAGATTGCCCTAACCTTCCAAGTCCTACTTCCCAGGATGAAGAGAAAACAAGGACGAAGCACTCCTCTGCAAAAGATACAAAGAAAAAGAAGGGTTTTGCAGAACGTCAATTGGTGAGCAGTTTTATCTCCGCACTTCAAGAACTTGGCTCAAGCGATGTGGACATTGGAAGTGATGAAGATGAAGATGAAGATGATTTGGCAAACTTGTGCTTCATGGCGGGCAAGTCAAGATCAAGTATGGAGGAGGCTGAACACAATAGCGACAATGAAGAGGTATGTCCTACTTGTGGAGAAATGTGTGATGCTATTTCTCGTGCCACTGTTATAGTTAAGAAAAAGGACAAAAAGCTTATGGACAATGCTGTTAAAACTGAGTCACTAGAATCTGAAATTAATCGTTTGAAATCTTTGATTCCTAGTGATGATTCTTGTTCCTCATGTGAATTACGATATGAACAATTGTGCTCATTAAGAAGTGCGCACACCTCCACACTTCATAAACTTGAGTTAGAAATCTAAAAGAACAAATAGCTTGCTGCACTTAATGATAAAGACTTGAAAGATGCTAGCTGTTCTACAATTGATTTGCATTGTTCTACTTGTGATGATCTTGATAAGAAACTACAAGATGCTATGAATGAAATTTCTATATTGAACAATGCTTTACATGCTCATGAAGTTAAAAATTGTCCTAATTGCAAATTAAAAGGAAAAACTTCATGTGAAAATTGCCTTGATCTGTCCAATAAACTTGATGACATGCATCGGACATTAGATCAGTTTTGTAATGGGAATAAGAACCTAAACTTGCTGCTGAATTCTTCCAAGTCTTGCAATGATAAAACTGGTGTAGGTTTTGATTCTCGTGCTCATGCTAAGACACATCCACCTAAAATTGTAAAGTCATTAGGAAGTGGTTTGATTCAAACAATTCCTAAACAAAAAGATGTGGTTTTCAAATCTGCAGGAATGATGTCTCATTCGATTTCAAATAAAAATATTGCTTGCTCATCTAGACATGAACACAAAGTTAAATTTCATTGTACCAAATATGGTAGAGATGGTCATGTCATAGATTTTTGTTATAGACTAGCTAAACAACAGAAAAAGGAAAGAATGATTGCTAGATCTCATAACTTTCATGCAAAATTTGCTGCACTTGCTAAACCTAATGATAGAAACATGCAATCTGCTGTAATAAGTCGAAAACATGCAAAGTTTGCTCCCAAACCTACTGTTTTTCGTGCTACACATGCAGCAACTCGTAGGTCAGTAGTTGGGTACAAAAATCCTCAAGCTTTGGCTCATAAACCTGCTGTTTTATCTCAGCTTTTGCGTGTTTTCCCTGCTGCACGTCGTGTGACTCAGTGCTGGATTCCTAAATGCCTTTTGACTAACCCCAGTATTGAGTCATCGACGTATTGTTCTTCTATGTAGGTCACACGCTTGAGGATGGAGAACATTTGGATTGTGGATTCAGGTTGCCCACACCACATGACCGGTAACAAAGAATAGTTCTCCTCCCTCTCTTTTGTGTCACGTGTAGAGAATGTTAATTTTGCCGATAATTCTTCAACTCCTATAATTGCTAAGAGTCCGATTAGAGTAAATAATCACTACACTTTGAAGGATGTGGCACTTGTTAAAAACTTGAAATACAACTTGCTTTCTGTTTCGCAACTGCTAGATGAAAATCTATAAATTATTTTCACTAAAAACTGCTGCAATGTTGTAAATTCAAATAGTGAGCTTATTTTTAACATGTCTCGGTTCGGAAGAGACTTTAAAGCTGATTTTGATATTTCTTCCTCTAAGCATAGGTGTCTAGTTGCTAATGATTCAAATGACTTATATTTTTGGCGTCGTAGACTTGGTCACGTAGGCTTTGATCATCTAACGGATGTTAATGCTCTTGATTGCATACAAGTGCTGCCTAAGATTAAAGGGGACAAAGAAATTGTGTGCTTTTCTTTTAGACATGCTAAGATGGTTGCAGGTTCACATACTCCTCTCACAATGATCATGACAACTGAACCGGGTCAACTTTTGCACCTTGACACCATAGAACCTTCACGCGTTCAATCCTTCGGAGGTAAATGGTATGTTCTTGTGATTGTTGATGATTATTCTAGATACTCTTGGGTTTACTTTATGGCATCTAAGAATGAAGCTTTTAGTCACTTTAGAACTTTATTTCTTAGATTATCAATTGATCACCCATGATATTTAAAAGCAATTAGAAGTGATAACGGAACCGAATTTAAAAATCAATCTTTCATCACTTTTGTGCTGAAAATGGAATAGATTATCATTTTTCTTCACCATATGTACCTCAACAAAACAGTGTTGTAGAAAGAAAGAACATAACCTTAGTTGAGATGGCTATGACTATGCTTGATGAATATCAAACTCCTAAGAAATTTTGGGCTGATGCGATTGCAACCGCTTGTTATGTCTCAAATCATGTTTTCTTGCGCGCTAAGCTAGGTAAAACACCATATGAGCTCCGGTTTGGACATAGTCCTAGTGTTACACACTTTCGGGTCTTTGGTTGCAAATGCTTTGTTAAGAAACATGGTAATCTTGATAAATTTGAACCCAGATCCATTGATGGCATGTTTCTTGGTTATCCATCTCATACTAGAGGCTACCATGTGCTTTTACTTGACACTAACAAAATTGTGGAGACTTGTGAGGTGTATTTTGATGAAGCTAGCCCAGGTACTAGCTCAAACATTGCAGGTACAGATCCATATCCGCAGGGGGAGAGCATTTCTGTTGAAGATGAGGAAGAAGTGGAGCTGCTGCCCAAAAATTCAGCAGCTAATGACATTGTTCTAGCTCCTGATTTTGATTCATAGCCAGCACCGACGACCACCATTGCTGGTCCAGATCCTCCTCAAGTCACAAGCTCATCGACTTGTGATGAACATGAAGAATAAGAAGCTTGTGAAGTGTCCACTCCCCCCGGGTTCTCAAAAGTCATCCTCCAAAACGAATTATTGGAAGATTGCACAAACGAGTTACACGGTCCAGGTTTTGCGATCCAAACTCTCATGCTCATTCTGCTTTTGTTGCTTCTTTTGAACCCAAAGATATATCACACACACTCACTAATGAATCTTGAATTATTGCCATGCAAGAAGAGTTAGAAAATTTTGAAAGAATTAATGTTTGGAAACTTGTACCTCCACCTCAAGGTCGCACTTTAATTTTAACTAAATGGGTGTTTAAAAATAAACAAGTGAGGATGGGGTTGTGGTCAGGAATAAGGCTAGGTTGGTTTCTCAAGGTTTCACTCAAGTTTAAGGTCTAGATTTTGATGAAACTTTTGCTCCTATTGCTAGATTAGAGGCCATAAGAATTTTGTTAGCTTTTGCTGCATATAAAGGTTTTAAGCTTTATCTAATGGATGTTAAAAGTGCTTTTCTTAATGGCTACATATATGAGGAGGTTTATGTCAAACAACCACCGGGTTTTGAAAATTCAGATTTTCCTAATCATGTTTACAAACAGTCCAAAGCCTTGTACGGTCTCAAACAGGACCCAGATCATGGTATGATAGGTTAAAAACATTCTTACTTGAAAAGGGGTTTACCATGGGCAAGGTTGATAAAACTCTTGTTGTGCTTAAGCATGGCAATGACTCATTATTCGTTCAAGTGTATGTGGATGATATTATCTTTGGTTGTACGTCTCATGATCTTGTGTCCAAGTTTTCAGCTATAATGAGTTCATAATTTGAGATGAGTATGATGGGAGAACTCACATACTTTTTGGGGCTGCAAATCAAGCAAACCAAGGAGGGTACCTTTGTGCATCAATGAAGTATACAAAAGACCTCCTAAGGCGCTTCAACATGGACAAAAGCAAGCCTCTACGGACACCAATGGGAACAGCAACAACACTTGAACTTGATGAAAATGGTGAACCCGTGGATCAAAAAGAATATAGAAGCATGATCGAATCACTTTTGTACCTCACGACATCAAGACCGGACATACAATTCAGCGTATGTCTTTGTGCACGGTTTCAAGCCTCCTCACGTGCTTCACATTGTCAAGCCATCAAAAGGATTCTTAGGCACTTACATGGAACTCAAGAATTTAGCATTTTTCTTCCTTATTCCTCAACCGTTACTTTGAAAGCTTTTTTCGATGCTAATTTTGGAGGTTGTAGGATTGATAGAAAAAGTACTTCCGGTTCTTGTCATTTTCTTGGTAATTCACTAGTTGCTTGGTCCTCTAGAAAACAAAACTCAGTTGCACAATCCACAGCAGAATCTGAATATGTAGCTGCTGCTAGTGCTTGCTCACAAATTCTTTGGATTGTTCACACCCTTAAGGACTATGGGGTTGATCTAGATAGTGTTCCACTGTTTTGTGATAACACTAGTGCCATTTGCATTACTAAAAACCCCGTGCAACATTCTAGAACTAAGCACATTGACATTAGGTATCACTTTCTCCGTGATAATGTTGAAAAAGGAAACATTGTGCTTCACCATGTAGATACCGAACAACAATTGGCTGACATTTTTACAAAACCTTTGGATTTCACTCGTTTTTGTTTCATTCGTACTGAAATAGGGGTTATGCATCCTCATGGCTTACATTGAGGGGGAGTTTTGAAACTTGAGAAGTCTATGTGTGAACCTGAAATTAAAATAATATGAGCATAGCATTTCATACATATATGACTTTGTGATTCCTTTTACATGCTGAAAGTTCTTACTACATTACTCGTGTTATACATTTTGTAGTTTTTGCCATGTCTAGTAATTGGAATAATTACTTACACTAAATCTGGTCATGGTCGAACTTTCTTGCTGTTTTGAACTTGTTGCATGCTCACAAGTGCTTTTAATCATAAAGAATTAATCAAGTAATCAACTCACATGTTGAGTTTTTTATGGTCAAATGTAAATTGAGAAAAGATCAAGAGAATATGCATGCATCACACTTCTTCTTTTGAGACGGCTTATCATTGTACTTAGATATGAACTTGGAAGAAGTTGTGTATGACTAAAACCATGTCCTTAAGCTTCTGATTGTCAAATGACATAGACTTGGCTTGGTTGGTTAGAATAAGGAAAATGCGGCATATAATCTCTTGCAAATGTTATATGATAGTAATTTGTGCTTCAAATAATATTGAAAAATGAAAACTGCAACAACAAGTGTCATGCTTTCTGGTTTTGAAATAGTTAAGTTTGTGAGATCATGACATGCTTAAATTGAAAATTACATTTGATCTAGCATGGCTTACACTACTTTATGTATCTCATTGATATGATAGTGTAAGTTACTTGATAGTATGACATGGATGAGCTTTGTTTTATATGTATATGTTATAATATGCTCATAACAATTAAAATTTCTCTTTTCTACCTTGCTGAATACATTGTCAAAGGGGGAGAGATAACAGATAATATGTGAATTTTTAAAGATAAGTATGCAAGGGGGAGAATTTGATTACACATTGCACATATTCACAATTGTTTTGGCACGATTCTTCTCAGGGGGAGAATTTGTTTTTCTTCTCATTTTATTTATGTTTTAAAAGGGGGAGAAATTGTTTTCAAAACTTTTAATGTGAATAAGCCAATGTTCAGATTTTAGATGGTGTTGCCAATGCATTCATCAAGGGGGAGATTGTGAGACCCATGTGTGCTGAATACATTGGCTTTGACAATAAAAGTTTTGAATGCTGCCATAACATCTTTTTAACAAGGTTCGACTTTAGCTCCGACATGTCTTTGTTAAGCTCCGATATGTTTTTGCTAGGTCCGACTTATGTTGGTTAGCTTCGACATTTTTTTCTAGCTCTGGCGCTAGGTTGTACTAGCTTTGGTAAGCTCCGACGCTAGGTTGTACTAGCTTTGGTAAGCTCCAGCTCAAGCCCTGGTTAGCTTTGGCAAGATTCGAAGCTTGATTGCAATTGTTTTGCTTTTATCTTGTAATGTTTCAAACTTGCTTTACATTGATGGAATGATTGCTTAGTGTTCATTTGCTAAGTTTTTGGTGTGTTTTGGTGGTTATGGTTGATATCGTTTTACTGTGGTTTTGCAACATGTTTATGTGAGGTGCTCATATAAGGTGTTGTGTTCGGAACTAATTTGACTCAAGCCGTGGACTTGGGCTCGTACGGATTGGTTGTTTATTTATGTGCAGGTGTTGCTTGAGTTCAAGACATGACTGGTGATGGGATCCATTGAATTAGTCATAGGGAGAAGATGAGCTTCAACAACCAAGTTCGGGAGGAATTGTGGTTGAGTTGATCGAGAGGTTGCACAACATGTTTGAATCAAGAACAGTGCATATGAAGGTATCGTGGACGTCATTGGAAGATGTTTCCACGTATGCAAGGAGTGCATGGACATGGCTACATGGTTCCGAGGCGTGATGAAGAGATGTGGACGTAAAGCTGGTCAGAAAGGTCCAACCAACTAGGTTATGGACTTAGGCTGCGGCTGAGTCGTGTTTGACTCAAATATGGAAAGATTTGAGTTGGTTATGATAGGATTTCGTGTGGGTCACGAATTTGAGTTGTTTTAGAAATGTGAGATACATTCCTAAGGTGTTTAGAAGTCTTAATATTGCTTCTATCTGCGTATACAAGAGTCCTAAGCAGTTATGGAAAGTTTCAATTTGTGATTTGAGTAGAATTAGAGTCCTAGTTGAGATTGGGTTGGCCTAAGGGCTGGTTATATAAGCAAGGAAGGCAAGAGCTCATGGGAGATGACTTTGGGGCTGTTTCTCTTGTGTTCTATTGAATAAAGATCGTAGTTTAAAGGAACTTTTGTGCCTGTTCGTGTGACTTGTTCCAGACATGTTTTTC
Organism: Tuctoria greenei; assembly: GCA_036927565.1. NCBI lineage: Eukaryota > Viridiplantae > Streptophyta > Magnoliopsida > Poales > Poaceae > Tuctoria > Tuctoria greenei. Next base: position 128,210,650 of record JAYESD010000006.1, read on the forward strand.
TCGTCGAGTTTTCTGCACAGCACTACCCTTCTTTGGTAGTTTTATCATAACTTGAGTTTTACAGATCCAATCGACGTGATTCTTTTTGAGTTGTCTTCACAACTTGATTATGTATCATCTGTCAAAATTTCACGGTCATTGGATTTGTGATTTTTGATCTACACGAGTTGCTTTGCAGTATTACAGATCTGTTTTTTCTCGTGTAGGACATATTGACCTTTGTTTGATCTTTTGATCGTAACTTGAGTTTCTCTCGATGGTTTTGAGTGATTCTTGTTGTGTTGTCTTCATGACTTGATTATTTCTAATTGATTATCTCTGATATTTATCAATTTTGTCATGGTGAAACACGTTTAGATTAGTCTCACACACGATTTGTTTAACAGATTGTTTTTCTACCGAAGGGGTTGGGATTTAATTGTTTCCGCTGCATAAGATTTTTTAATCTACCATTCACCCCCCTCTGGTAGCTTTTCACGTTCTCTTCGATCCTACAAGTTTGTATATCTATACCTGCTGTTGGTTCATGCATCGTAGTACCAGGGAGTGAAGAACCTCGGGGTTCCTGAACATGTTGTGCTGCAATATTCTCTGCGTACCATGCAAATGATTTAATGTTTTCTAAATTTTTTTAATTTTGATAGTAAACACATTTATAGTTATACCAGGTGCCTGTTGGCCACCATGAATGCTTGTAGACGACATCACGGTTTGATGTCTTGTTCCTAATGCATAGAGCATTGTAAGTAGTCATTCCAAATAACAGTGATAACGTCAGATTACATGACCGACGTAGATTTTGGATCGGATGGTGTGGTTTCTATAAACTGCAGTGCTTGTTATGAATGGAGGAATTAGAAATGAAGGAATAGAAAAAAAAACGTACGATTCGAGAAAGCCACAAGAAAGAAAAAAGTGTAAAAACCGTGGGAACTGAAAATCTTAGGAATACAAATTTGTAAAACAGGAATGAGAGTACAACATTTGGAGTGGTTGATTGGATAACCCGTGCGTCATTTACTTTTAAATCCAGAAATTACATACTACCTCTGGTTTTTTGTATTTGTTGTTCCCAGCCACGAATTGAACTAGAAATACACTACCATAATAAGCTGTTAGAGTGACATTTATTTCGGGACAGATGTAGTATATGCTATATATATATATATATATATATATATATATATATATATATATATATATATATATAAATTCGTGAAACAGAAGACCACATTTCTTCTTTGTTAATTTATTTAATCTTCGTATATCAGGATGGATCGTGTAGAACTTAACGAGCCCAAAACTGCTTGGATCGTGTAGAACCAAGCCAATATAGCTCTATAAAAAGATGGCATGGATTGTGTAGTTTACCTAGCACAAAACTAGAGACCGGGATGCGATGTCGCAGGGAGGTGTCGGCGACGAAGAGGTTCGGTAGAGCCCGTCATACTTGGTCGCCCGGCGTTGTACCCAGGAGTCAACACCACCAAGAGCTTCGATGCGCCACTGCAAGATCCATGGGGGGGAAATTGTAAAAACTGTGGAAAATGAAAACACGGGAATTTCTTAGGAATACAAGTATGGAACACAGGACAGAGAGACAACACATTTGGAGTACTGCGAGATCACCGGAAGGGCGGGGCGGCGGTGTGCCGAGAACGGAGGCCAGTGTTTCAATTTATACTCATCGTGGCTAAAATAGGGTTACAATAATAGGCGGGACTGAAATTGGAGGCACATGTAGTAAAAATTGAATTGTCAAAATCTCAAATGTAGCGCGCCATGAAGAACGAAAAATTTTTCGCGAGAGTGGAGAATTTGACGCAAGTCGTGCCCTTGTGCATGCATGCAATCGTGATTAATTACATGTCATGTCACGTCGATTCCTGCACATGGTGCGTGTAGCTAGAGGGGTAGAATTCTTAAGACAACTTGCTCGCTTCTTAATTCATCTTTGTTGCCATGCATGAGATCAAAATCTAAAAGCAGTCATCTGCTAGCTAGTGGGACATTCCAAAAAAATACGAACAAAAATATGAATCGCCAAATGCATATGTGCTGATGCAAACGATATGCAAATACAGAACACCCAAGTCCACCAAAGGACGATGGCAAACAATCAACATTCTGTAACATTAATCACAATGAAATGATAACATGTAGTATATACTACTACTAAAAATACAATTTCACATGCGCCGACTACAAATGAAAAAATTGAGTGAAAGAACACAAAAGAGGAGAAACTCAACCTCAACCACGATCTCAATGGAGTTTCAACCAAGAGTTATCGATTGTCGCAACACAACGAATTCTTAGCTAGACATTGAACAACGGTTATCTCGCCCCTTTTTCAGAAAGGAGTTGTTTTTCGATACTGCAAAGGATGCATTGTTCATGAATAGAAAAGATATTTTTTATTAACATAAAAACAACACATATATTACAAACAAGAACTACGAAAGCACATAGAAAACAAGAAAAAGAAAAACTACAAATACTACTCTACTCGGAGTCGGGGGAGATCTCCTCCACCTCCTTCTCCGCCGCCGCCACCTCCTCCTCTGCCGCCTCTGCCTCCTCCGCCGCTGCCGCTGCCACCTCCTCCGCTGCCGCCGCTGCTGCTGCCTCCTCCGGCAATTAGTCTGAAGCTTCCAGGCGACAGTCTATAGAAGATGCTGGTGGCCCTCCACCCTAGCCACCTCCTCGATCGTCTTGTAGAGGACGTTGAGACGACCGACCACAAACCCTAACCCGAAGTAGTAGTGGCCGGCTGTGTCTATGCCTGTGACCCGTCGGTCACATTACACACTTCCGACGGTATGCGGCCAAGAGATCACAAAATAGCATTTACAAAGGGACTACCAAAATGTTTAGACCCATTAAGGTTTCACCGAAGGTGATGTCTCACAACTGAGCACATCCATCCAAGGGCCCCCTCTTGTGCCTTTCGTATCACAGGGCAGTCCCGCCACTAATGCAAACCGAACCCACTCCAATTCTTTGATCCTTCCAAATGATCTGAACAAAGCTGGCAATACACCTAATTAATTGGCTAAGCCGAACCCATACTTGCCTTGTGGTGTCACTGTTATCCTGACTTATTCTCACATGAACCGATCCTTAGATCTAAAGCAAGTGAACAACCATGTCATCCAACCCAGTCCACAAACCATGCTTGCTTAGATAACCCAAATCCCATGTTACCAAAATGATTCACCATTATTCCACCATTATCAATCCACATAATTCAAGTGTTCAATAGTTCATAATTAAGCCATTTGGTTATTTCGAATCCAAAATTAAGCAAAGCGAAGCAAAACTAGAAAATACCCTTCTTGACTCTCTACAATATTTCCCAAGTGACAAGGGTGACCATACAGGTCTAGTAAACACCTATCATGGGTTTCCCATAAATTTGACACAAGCATGCAATTTTGCAAACAAAACATTAGCAATAGGATCCAAATATTCAAGGGCACTTGCCTTTCTCCCGTGGCTGGTTTGGATCAGAAGCTTTGGAGTTCTGGTGCTGAAAGTCCTTGTAAGTACCTCCTAAAGTGTTTGCTTCTATTCCGTGTGACAAACATGCAAAACAAGCATTACAATCAATAATGCTCATATAGTACTCAATATGCCATGATATGTATGAACAATGCAATTATGTGGTAATACATGTTATTAGGGTGCTATTATTTCTTACTAACTAGTTACAATTGAGTTTTACATGGTTGAACAAGTTTTGAATCAATTCGGGAAAAATTGGGGAAGTTACAGGAATTTCAGAGTTCATAGGCCAGATTAGTCCGCACAAGGGGCCAAACATGTCTGCTCTGGAACGGACTAGTCCGCTCTGGACTGGACAAGTTTGCTCTGGACCGGACAAGTCTGCTATGTCTAGGGTTTTGAGAACTTCCCAATTAGGGCATGATTCAAATCAAGATTGGAATCAGAATTGACATGGAAAGTTGGATCTAGGATAGTTACCATGAACACAAAGGTTCAACAGTTGAGAATTAGGCATATCACATGAATCTTGATGTCTAGATACATTAAAGATGAAGGATTGGTAGAGAAGAACGTTGACATCAAAGAGTCAATGAAGAAGATCGCAGCAGTGATGACGTTCTCCCTTGATTTCTTCCTCTCCTTCTTCCTTCTCTTCCCTTCGATCTTCACCCTTCTCTTCCCTTCTTTCTTCTCCCTTCAAGAGTGGCGACTATGAAGAGAACAGGTGTTGGGGTTTGTCTAATGTTGGCAAAGGGGTAAAGGGTGGGTTGTGGGGTGTTTATATAGGAGGAGAGGGGTGAGATTGTGGTGGAATCCAAGTAAAAGTCTGTGGAGGCAAGTAGGACCTTGATGGGGTCCCACTTGGGCTCCTTAGGGGTGATACACATCATTCTTGGGCCAAATTAAGGAAATTACCCAATAACTCATCATTTAGGAAAAATAGAATCCGAGTCGAAACTCTAAATACCATATTAGTCCTAGGAAGGCCCAACAAGTCCGTTTGAGTACAGAGAGTTTGTGAGACCTATGTGCTGAATACATTGGCAATTACGTTAAACGTGTAGGTTTACATGCAAAATTTTGAATATACATGAGAAACACACTTTGCACTATCCTAACTTTTGCTGCACGTGAGCTGCACGTGTTTTGCATTTCGGAATGTCCGAACTTCTCTTGTATAATGCATAGCGGCTGTTTTGGACTGTCCAAACTTTCTATGTGCTTAAATAATCGTGTGGCTGCTATATTTTTCATGTAATGCTTCAAATTTGCTTTATACTTATGAGAATATTTGCTTAGTACTTTTGGACTAAGTTTTTGATGTGTTTTGGCTGATCATGGTGGACATTATCTTGCTATGTTTGCAACATGCCTATGTGAGGTAATTACGTAAGGTGTTTTGATTTTCGAACAAACGAGAGTCAAGTCGAGGACTTGTGCTTGGAAGAATTGGTTGTTCGTTCATGTGAAGGTGTTGCTTGAGGTCAAGACATGGCTGGTGACGGGATCCATTGAATTAGTCTTAGGGAGAAGATGAGGTTCAACACCAAGTTTAGGAGTAATTGTAGTTGATCAGAAGGTCACACAACATGTTTGGGTCAAGAACAATGCATTTGAAGGTATCATAGATGTTGTTGGAAGGTGTTTGCACGTGTGCAAGGAGTGCATGGACATGGCAACATGGTTCCAAGACATGATGAAGAGATATGGACATGAAGATGTGGCCAGAAAGGTCCAACCGGCAGGATTATGCCTCAGGCTGCAGCTGAGGTGGTTATGGTGCATTTATTGAAAGTTTCGAGTTTGTTTTGATTAGATTTCATGTGGGTCACAAAATTGAGTTGTTTTAAGAATTTTTAGAACGTTCCTAAGGTGTTTGGAAGTCGTAAGATTGCTTCTATATGCGTGTGAAAGAGTTTTGAGCAGTTATGGAAAGTTTCAGTTGAAACTGAGTAGGATTAGAGTCCTAGTTTGGATTCGGTTGGCCTTAGGGCTGGTTATAAAAGCAAGGGGGACCAGAGCTCATGGTGAGACGACTCTGTGTTGTTCCTGTTGTGTTTTGATCAATAAAATTCATAGTTTAAAGGAACTTTTGTGCTTTGTTCGTCCGACTTATTTCAAACAAGTTTTTCTCGTCGAGTTTCTGCACAACACTATGTTGTGTTGGAGTTTTTATCATAACTTGAGTTTTACAAATCCAATTGACGTGATTCTTTTTTGGTTGTCTTCAAAACTTGATTATATATCATCTGTAAAATTTCACGGTCATTGGATTTGTGGTTTCTGATCTACACAAGTTTCTTTGCAGTGTTGCAGATCTATTTTTTACTCAGATAGAACAGATTGACCCTTGTTCGATCTTTCGATCATTAACTTTTTCTCAAGGGTTTTCTTTATTCTTGTGGTGATATCTTTGTTACTTGATTCTTCACAATCTAAATTGGTTTTGTCACGATTGATCACGTTTAGATTAGTCACACACAGTGTTTCTTTAACAGATCAATTTTCTGCTGAGAGATTTTTGTTGCTTCTGCTAAAAAGTTTAAATCTACCATTTGCCCCCTTTGGTAGCTTTTCACGTGCTCTTCAATCCTATAGAGTTAAACGTACAGGTCCGTTCCAGATCAAAAAGTCCATTAGACAAGTTCGATGCCATGCCGGACAAGTCCGGGGTTTTTACAGTTTCAAAAACCGGATTATGTTTTGGGATTTACTGCACAACTATGAAGAGTTCTAGTAGTGATTGTCGAACTAGTCTGTATGTGATAACAGACAAGTTCGGATGAGAACAGAGACAAAACCGGATTAGTCTGTAGCAACCAACGGACAAGTCTGGGGGACAACGATAGCGAAACCAGATTAGTCCATAGCAAGTAGTGGACAAGTCCATTGCCCTAAAGAAAACTAATTTAGTACAGGGTTGACGGGTACATCGGATTAGTCCGGGGTTTTGTCCAGACAAGTCTGTACCAAAACATATTTTGATTGCTGTTTTTGTCTATATTTCATTTTAATCTCATTCGTTTTTGTGTTGCATTACGTTAGATATGTATAAGAATGAATTCAATGCATGATGGATGAAATTGAGGGTGTTACAAACCTACTCCCCTTAAAATGAATCTCGCTCTAGACTTTTGACATAGAAGAAAAAATATAGGGAAATTCTTTCTTGAGATCATCTTCACGCTCCAAAGTTGCTTCGGATTCAGAATGATGCTTCCACTGCACTTTGCACCATCAAATCACCTTGCTTCTTGTGACTATCTCCCTTTTTTCCAATATTTTGATTGGTTGCTCAGCATAAGTCAAATCTTCCTCAAGCTCTAATTCTTCCATTGGTACTTGCTCTTGTTGTACCCTTAAGCTCTTATATCATGAACATCGAAAAGATGTGCTGGCATCTCCAATTGATATGCCACTTCACCTCGTTTGTCCAAAATCTTGAATGGCCCGATGTAGCGAGGTTCCAACTTGTCTTTGATGTTAAAACGCTTATGAGCTCGCATAGGTGACACCTTGAGATACAAGAAGTCTCCAACCTCAAAAGCTATATTCCTTTGCCGATTATCCACATAGACTTTTTTGCTATGAGTGAGCAGCCCTTAGGTTCTCACGTATTATTTGAACCTACCTTTCAGCATCTTGTAGCACCTCAGATCCAAATACTTGGTTCTCTCCTGTTTCATTCCAAAACAAAGGTTTCCTACATTTGCTCTCGTAATAGTGCTTCATAGGGTGACATTTTCAAGCAGGCTTGGTAACTATTGTTGTACGAGAATTCAGCATATGAAAAGCTCTTGTCCCAACCCCGTCCATGTTTCAAGGCACAAGCTCTCAACATATCCTCTAATATTTGGTCTGTCCTCTCGGTTTGCCCATCAGTCTATGGGTGATATGCGGAGCTAAAATTTAACCTGGTGGCCATAGCTTCGTGTAGTGTCCCCCATAACGTAGAGGTGAAATGAGAACCTCGCTCAGAAACTATCCTTTTTGAAACTCCTTGCCAGCATACAATATTCTCCATATACAGTTATTCCAGCTTGGATGTGGTGTATGTGGTCCTGACAGGAATGAAATGAGCGGATTTCGTCAACCAATCCACAATAACCCATATGGAGTCATAGCCGGACTGGGTACACGACAATCCAACTATGATGTCCATACCAATTTTTTTCCCACTTCCACCTGGGTATTTTAAATGGCTATAATAGTCCAGCTGGCCTTTGATGTTCAACCTTCACTCGTTGACACGTGTCACATAATGCAACATATGTAGCTATGTCCTTCTTCATCCCATCCCACCAATAGCAGATTTTCAAGTCCTTGTACATGTTTGTACAAATCGGATGAATAGAGTAAGGTGAGTCATGTGCCTCCTTCAATATTCTCTCCCGGATATGCTTCACATTAGGCACGACAATTTGTTTCCCAAGCCAGAGTGTACCATGATCATCTTCATCAAACCTCCATTCTCTCCCTTCTTGGATCCTTCCCTTGAGTTCTTGGATCTCCTCATCCTTTGTTTGACCTTCTCGTATTTCTTGTTCGAGTGTTGGGTTTATTTCTATTGTTTCCATCTCAGTCACGAATCCAAGTTTCAACCGTTCAAACTCCTTACATAGATTAGATGGCAACTCCTGAACCATGAGTTGGTGGCTTGCTCCTTTCCTACTGAAGGCATCTGTCACTACATTGGCCTATCCTGGGTGATAGTTGATTCCCATGTCATAATCTTTAATGAGATCCAACCATCTTCATTGCCTCAAATTCAGATCCGTTTGCGTGAATATGTACTTGAGGCTCTTGTGATCCGTGTAAATCTCACATCTATGTCCAAGGATGTGGTGCCTCTAAATCTTCAAAGCATGCACTACGGCTGCAAGTTGGACATCGTGTGTAGGGTAATTAAGCTTATGTTTCTTCAATTGCCTCGATGCATAGGCTACCACTTGGCCATCTTGCATGAGCACACATTCAAGCCCTTGTCTGAGGCATCGCAATATATATCAAAGCTCTTGCTCACGTCTGGCAATACTAACACTGCTGCGATTGTCAACCTCTTATTTAATTCCTCAAAGCTATCTTGACAAGATTGAGTCCATTATAATTCCTTCCCCTTCATTAGTAATTCAGTCATGGGCTTCACTATTTCGGAGAAATCCTTGATGAACCGGTGATAATATCCATCCATTCCAAGGAAACATCAAATTTCCTTCACTTCTGTGGCGGCTCCCAATTTAGCACATCTCTCACTTTCCCTGGGTTGACCGATACTCCTCCTCCAGAGATGATATGGCCCAAAAATAATACTTCCTATAACAGAATTTGCACTTGCTGAGTTTGGCATACAACTGATGTTCCCATAATTTCAGCAATGTGAGTTTCAAGTGCTCTTCATGCTCTTCTTTGCTTTTCCAGTATACCATGATATGAACGATAAACACTATGACAAACTTATCTAGATACTCCATGAAGACCTTATTCATGAGGTACATGAAGTATGCCAGCGCGTTGGTCAACCCAAATGACATAACACTGTACTCAAAGGATTCATGCCGTGTCCGAAAAGCTATTTTGGTTATATCTAATGGTCTAATCTTCATTTGGAAATATCCTCACCGCAGATCAATCTTGGATAAAACACAGACACCCTTCATTTGGTCGAACAAATCCTCTATACGGGGCAACGAGTACTTGTTCTTGATCGTCACTTCTTTGAGAGACCTATAGTCCACATGCATCTTTTGGATTCCATCCTTCTTGTCTACGAAGAGCACTTGTGCTCCCCATGGTGACGAGTTTGGACGTATAAAACACTTCTCTTGCTGCTTTTGAATTTGCTTCTTGAGCTCTGGTAATTCCTTAGGAAGCATCCTATACGACCTTTTAGCTATAGGTGCACTTCCATGTATTAAATCAACGACTAACTTGATGTCACGATCAGGTGGCATACCTGGCAACTCATCTGGAAACACATCCGAGAACTCGCGCACCACCGGAATCTTGCCTAATGTTGCACTGTCCATTTGATTTGGCACTACCTTCTTTATTGTGGGTTTAGATGCTTCAAACTCTATGCTGACCCCCTCATGATTTGTCAACTGCACCGTCTTTGTGGCACAGAGAATTATGCCTTTGTGCTTTTGTAACCAGTCCATTCCAAGTATTATGTCGAGTCCTTGTGAATCCAAAACAATGAGGTTGTTGAGGAAGTATACCCCATTATTTTAAGGCTTAGTTTTGGATATATTATATTCGTCCTCATCTCCCCTCCAGGAGAATTAACCAACATGGTATACTTCATGCTAGGTATAGGCAGACTACACTTGGCAACCTAGTTTGATGATACGAATGAATGAGATGCTCCAAAATTAAATAATATAGTTGCCGGGTTGGAGTTTGCGAGGAACATACCAATCACAACATCATCAGCTTGTTGAACCTCCTCAGTAGAGACATGGTTCACCTTGCCACGAGCGAAATGCTGCAATCCACGGTTGCCTTGTGTTGCTCCTCCATTCGTCCTCGGGTTCCGCATTGGAGCGTTGTTCACTTGTCCATAGCCTAACTTTGGGCACTGGGATGCAAACTGCGTTAGGAAATCGGCGGTACGTTACTCTAGCAACTCTACTGCATCACCCAGGAAACATACGAGTACAGAGGTCATGGACCGTTACCACTAGATGCGCAGCACATTGGAACGTAGATGCGCGTCAGTGTAGGGGAAGTAGATGATCTCATTCGTCTCCTCATCGTCCTCGTCACAGCAGCAGGTAGACGATCATGATCGTCGTAGCCGATCAGCGCAGCAGTAGCAGCAACGCCTCCACAGAGTCCACATGTACGGAGAGGAATGTCGTGCGCCGGTGTGCTAGCACCTCGCACGCAGCAAGGGTCTCGGCATGAGGCCTTCGAGGGGTGGCGGCTAGGGCTGTCACATGGTGGTATGATTATACCCTAACCCTACCCCTCATATTTATAGGTGTACTAATGGGCTTTTAGGTCGCAGACCCATTAGTACCCTAATTGCTTATGGATCAAATATCCAATAGGCCTCAACCCGAATTGTTATGATTGCCTCTTGGGCACATCACCAACAAAGTGTCCTACTTCACCACAAGTGCAACACGTCCTTGCCGCTCTAGTATAGTTAGGACGGGCTTGATTTTGAGCATTGGCATGGAAGTTGGCGCGGGGCGCATGTGGCATTGGCGGGCGGGGTGCTTGCATTGTGGGGCGTTGCTGCGGTAGCTGAGTTGGGCGTAGTGGATAAGCAGTGCGGTATGAAGAAGCAGATGGGTTATAGTACGGTCCATTTGGTGGTGCATAGCGGGGGAGAACATTGCTTCCTTGAGGCTGTCCCTGACATGGCATCTTCCTCTTGTTGTCTTGCTCCATCTCACGAACCTTGTTCTCAACCACAATAGCCTTGTCCACAATCTTCTGAACTTGAATCTCATTGTTTAGAGCCCTCATGAACAGTTATTGCCTTCGGCTGTCCGTGTTAACTTCCTCTAGAGCATACTTTGAGAGTTGAGTAAATTTATTATGGTACTCACTGTTGATAGTTCTTAAGTAACACTAACAAATCATCCCTGGCAGTGGTGCCAGAAATGCTTGTTGACGGCTACTAACATCAAAAATGTAAATCCGCAAGCGCACGAAAGCTATTGATGTAGCATTTCCCCTTTTAGAGTATTCCCAAAGGGTGTCATTTACATTCTTCCAAAGGAAGGCTAGATGGAACCAAATCAATCATCACATGGAGAGGCTAGATTGGCCTAGGTAGGGTCCTAGCAAGGATGGGTAAATGATAAGTAGAGGTAGTGTGACACACACAATATTATTCTATCCTAAGGGGAATAAATGAGGTAAAGAGGGCAGTGCAAGGATTCCGGTTTATCGCAATGAAAATTTCGTCGCAAGAGTTCATTTTTCGTCGCAATAGGTCACTGTTGCAACGAAAAAGAGTGCCGCGATAGTTTTTACAAATCATCGTAATAATTCCCGTGGTGATAGGTTATTGCGACGCCTTGACATCTGTGGCAAAAAGTATGGTACTGCAACGACTTCACATCGGTGGCAAATAGTACACCATTGCAACAATTTCACGTATTGCAATGATTTAATGTATTGCAATGAATAGTACGGTATTGCAACGAGTTCACGATCGTGGCAAAAAGCATGGTATTGCAACGAGTTCATATTTGTGGCAAATAGTATGCTATTACAACGATTTAGCGTATTGCAACGATTTAACGTATTGCATATAATATCATGGTATTGCAACGATTTCACATTCGTGGTAATTGTATGTGATTGCAACGATTTCACAACCGTGGCAATTGTATGGTATTGCAACAATTTCACATTCGTGGCAAATGGTGTGTTGCTGCAACGATTTAGCGTATTGTGACGATTTAATGTATTGCAACGAATAGCACGATATTGCAACAATTTCACATTCGTGGTAATAGTATGTGATTGCAACGATTTCTCATTCATGGCAAATAGTGCAGTATTGCAACGATTTCACCGTCGTGGCAAATAGTACGGTATTGCAACGATTTATGGTATTGCGACGATTTATGGTATTGCAACAAATATCACGGTATTGCAAAAATTTTACATTCGTGGCAAATAGTATGGTACTGCATCGGTGTCACAACCGTGGCAAATAGTGTGGTACTGCGATGGTTTAACATCCGTGGCAAATAGTATGTTATTGCAACGGTGCACAAACGTGGTGAATAGTAGTGTATTGCAACGATTTCAGATCCGTGGGAAATAGTATGGTACTGCAACGATTTCACATCCGTGGCGAATAGTTAGGTATTGCAACGATTTATTATATGTGGCAACAGGTTCGTAATGCAAAGTTTCCTGATCTGTGGCAATAGGTTTCTAATGCAACGTTTCCTGATCTGTAGCAATAGGTTCGTAATGCAACGTTTTCTAATATGTGGCAGTACGGTTGTAATGCAACGTTTAATGGTTTGTGGTGATAGAGTTGTAATGCAACGTTTTCTCGTCTGTGGCAATAGTGTTGTAATGCAACGTTTTCTGCATGGTGGCAGTAGCAGTCTAGTGCAACGCTTTTTAAGTCATGGACAAATGTTTATACTGCAACGTTTTGTAATTCGTGGCAATAGCTTCCTATTGCAATAATTTATCATTCGTGAAAAGAAATTCGTAATGCCACATTTTATAATTAGCGGTAGTAGAATCCTAATGCACCAGGTTTGAAAATTAGTGGCACCAGAATCACAAGTTTAATAATAAACATCCATCAATTGATATTGCAACACGCATAACAACACTCAAATATTATGGTCGCGACGTGTTTGGATGTAAGTTTTCCTAAGCTGACCGAGACTAACTGTTGCAACAGGTGGCTTTTGGCAGTTCCTTGGTTGGACCTTTCGTGTTGTGGTCTCCATCATCATTTTGTGCATTTCGGCCATTGAGGCGCGCATGTCCTGCATTTCCTTAGCTGTCTGTTCACGATCAGCTACTATCTGACCTTGTAAGTTCTGGACTTGAACATTTAACTCTTCATTCTTCTGGTTTATGCAGTCCATCTGGGTGTTTAAGCTATCATTTCTTCCTTCCAACTCCCGCACTATTTGATTGAGGCCTGCATTTCTATCTTCTAAGTTTCAAACTTGGTCGTTGAGGTGTTCAGACATCTGGATACGCATACGTTCACGTTCAGGACCAGTTGGGTTAGCCATATAACCACGCCCCCGAACCTGTGATCTTGCACAACCGATTGAGGATCTATAACAACAGTGGAAGATGTGGTTTCTCTCCTCATTTGGAATTGGGCCTCCCTGCTCAGCTTCCATGTCGTCCACATGGGCACGTGACTGGATCTATATACGAAAAGAAAAGTCACAGGTAAATTGCAAATATTTATTTAATTAGGGATTGTTTGAAGTGTTACTCACATGTACAGCTTCTGACAGCTTGTTTCCCCAGTCACCGTTCTCCAACAAATGGCTTGCCTCCTACAGTTGTATGTCATTGGGTTCTTCTCTGGTCTCTGGGTCTCGCTACATAAAATACAAGTAAAATTCAACATGTCGATATACATATTGTTTGCAACACAAAGTAAAAGCGTGATTTATTTTTCATACATTCTCGTAACTAAGTTGGGCGTAGGATTAGGAGCCAAGCAAGTGACTCGCCTTTTGTCTTCTTCGATTTTGAGGATTGGTCCTGCTTATTGATTGCAATAATTTTAAGAATTAATTCCACGAATGAATGTAAGTCAAATAATTTTTGTATGATGCGAAGCTATTAAAAAGTTAGCTGATCTTGAATTGCTCAGACCCAAAATATTCTATTAGGTGCAACCACTCGGGCGCCATTACGTCAGCAGGCTTGTTTCGTATGCATTCTTCATCGGTAGAATAACTCTTATAAGTGGCATGCAAAGTCGAGCGCCACCCCTTGTAGCGTTCACCAACAATTTTCAAATTTTTTCTTGCGCTCTTCGATGTGTCCTCCATGTCCCAGGAATCCTGTACATTGTATACCAAGTTGTTGTAAACGTACAAGATGGAGATTGCAAGAAATAAAATACTTGTGTTGGGGTGTGACAACACTAACTAGAATGTCTCGTACTATATCTCTCTTGTTACTATGGCCAACCTCTGCCTACTTCCTTGCACCGCTGAGGGATGCATGTCTTTTTGTAAACATAACCACATCCTCGACAAAGTGCCGCTGGTTAATACCAACCACAACACCCAACCTAGTGGAGAACTGAATTGGTAGCTTCACATGCTCCGTTCTACTAACTTGGGATGCATAGCATATTCTGGCAACCTTAAGTCCTTTAGCCACACTTCTTCCAAACTTCTTTCCTTCTGTTACATTGATTCAAACGGTAAATGATTAAAGCAAATTACCGCCCGACCAAGTTTAGTATCATGTACAAATAGTGTGAAAAGAAGAAAAGTCTGATGTTCGTACAAACTTCAGGACGAGTGCGGCAAATACGAGCGTTGTAGGACTACATCCCAGCAGCATTTTGTTCTGTATTACTCCCTTCTAGTTTATATTAATTGTCATATCAGACCAAGGAATGAATTAAAAATGAACTAGTTAAGACTATCTGAACGACAACTATTTTGATAGGGGGGTACATTGTTGACTTCTTTGTTGCTGTTCATACCCTAAAATGAGCCATCAGGTACACATGTCAGTGGTGGTATGCACTCGTAGTACTGTAGAGGATTTTCAATCCAGCAGCGAAGCAGGCAAGACTACGAGGGGGCGGGCACGCAGCTGGCAGCGCTAGACTAGACAAAGATAGGGTTCACCGGTGCGGTCTGATTGATATCAGCCAGAGCACGTCTCAAAGAGAATTATTAGTTGCAGGGCAAGTAATGAACACCAGCGGTAGCAAGTGGCGAATGCAAGACAGATAAGGCAGACAGCTTGCGAGATTGAAATCCTCCGCAGTACTGCACCTGCATTAGCTACCACTAACATGTGGGCCCATGAGACATCGGGTCCACTTGTCAGTGGCGGCTACTGAAGGTGCAGTACTACATAGTCCCAGCTTGTGACGCTCAACAAAGCGAGGGTTCGGTCTTGCTGAAACTCTCGACGAGGATTGGTGGCAGGGTGAGTAATGGCCAGGGATTTGCGGGCGGCGGGGTAATCATGGCACGCGAAGGATGGACCTGGTGGTGGGCGACGGAGACGCGGGGAGGACACTAAAGTGACCAGCTGCAGGGCATGGGCGCCAGTGCCGGCCGGAGTGGCCGGCGGCGAGAGAGCAGAGCGTGGAGGCATAGAAAATCACGCCATCACATAGGCTGATATACTGTTAACTATAAAGACTACTAAGAAAGTAGAATCACAAGGCGTGCTAAAACAATTAGTAGAGCGTAGGAAAGAATGCAAATGACCATGGTACACCCATCATCAATACATCTAAAGGACAGAACATAGTCTCTCAAAATGCTCCAAATTAAATGCCAAAGGAGTAAAAAACTAACATGCTCTGCCAAAACAAATGGCACGGTAGAGAGGCAGGTAGTAATGTGATGTGATATGGGTAGTTGGAAGCTATCGATAGAGTTGGAGTGGGACAATTTTTTAAGCTTCAAAAGTAAAGTTACGCTGGGGTGGAAGGAGTATTTCTAGTTTTGTGAGACCTATGTGTGCTGAATACATTGGCTTTGACAATAAAAGTTTTGAATGCTGCCATAACATCTTTTTAGCAAGGTCTGACTTTAGCTCCGGCATGTCTTTGTTAAGCTCCAATGTGTTTTTGCTAGGTCCGACTTATGTTGGTTAGCTTTGACATATTTTTCTAGCTCCGGCGCTTGGTTGTACTAGCTTTGGTATACTTTGGCGCTAGGTTGTACTAGCTTTGGTAAGCTACGGCGCTAGGTTGTACTAGCTTTGGTAAGCTCCGGTTCAAGCTCCGGTTAGCTTTGGCAAGATTCAAAGCTTGATTGCAATTGTTTTGCTTTTATCTTTTAATGTTTCAAACTTGCTTTACATTGATGGAAAAATTGCTTAGTATTCATTTGCTAAGTTTTGGTGTGTTTTGGTGGTTATGGTTGATATTGTTTTACTGTGGTTTTGCAACATGCTTATGTGAGGCATGTAAGGTGTTGTGTTCGGAACTAATTTGAGTCAAGTCATGGACTTGGGCTCGTACGGATTGGTTGTTTATTCATATGTAGGTGTTGCTTGAGTTCAATACATGGCTGGTGACGGGATCCATTGAACTAGTCTTAGGGAGAAGATGAGGTTCAACAACCAAGTTCGGGAAGAATTGTGGTTGAGTTGATTGGGAGGTTGCGCAACATGTTTGAATCAAGAACAATGCATATGAAGGTATCGTGGACGTCGTTGGAAGATATTTGCATGTATGCAAGGAGTGCATGGACGTGGCTACAGGGTTCCGAGGCGTGATGAATAGATGTGGACGTAAAGAATTGGTCGGAAAGGTCCAACCGACTAGGTTATGGACTCAGACTGCGGCTGAGTCGTGTTTGACTCAAATATGGAAAGATTTGAGTTGGTTATGATAGGATTTCATGTAGGTCACAAATTTGAGTTGTTTTAGGAATGTGAGATATGTTCCTAAGGTGTTTGGAAGTCTTAAGATTGCTTCTATCTGCGTATAGAAGATTCCTAAGCAGTTATGGAAAGTTTCAATTCGTGATTTGAGTAGGATTAGAGTCCTAGTTGAGATTGGGTTGGCCTAAGGGCTGGTTATATAAGCAAGGAAGGCCAGAGCTCGTGGGAGACGACTTTGGGGCTGTTCCTCTTGTGTTCTATTGAATAAAGATCGTAGTTTCAAGGAACTTTTGTGCCTGTTCGTCGACTTGTTCCAGACAAGTTTTTCTCGTCGAGTTTTCTGCACAACACTACCCTTCTTCGGTAGTTTTATCATAACTCGAGTTTTACAGATGCAATTGATGTGATTCTTTTTGAGTTGTCTTCACAACTTGATTATCTAACATCTGTCAAAATTTCACGGTCATTGGATTTTTGGTTTTTGATCTACACGAGTTTCTTTATAGTATTACAAATCTGATTTTTCTCGGGTAGGACAGATTGACCTTTGTTTGATCTTCCGATCGTAACATGAGTTTCTCTTGACAGATTTGAGTGATTCTTGTTTTGTCATCTTAGTGACTTGATTCTCTATGATATCTATCAATTTAGTCGTGGTGAAACACGTTTGGATTAGTCTCACACACGATTTTTTTAACAGATCATTTTTCTGCCGAAGGGGTTGGGATTTAATTGTTTCCGCTGCGTAAGATTTTTTAATCTACCATTCACCCCCTCTGGTAGCTTTTCACGTGCTCTTTAATCCTACAAGTTTGTATATCTATACCTGCTGTTGGTTCATGCATTGTAGTACCACGGAGTGAAGAACCTCGGGTTCCTGAACATGTTGTGCTGCAATATTCTCTGCGTACCATGCAAAGGATTTAATGATTTCTATTTTTTTTAATTTTGATAGTAAACACATTTATAGTTATACCAGGTGCTTGTTGGCCACCATTAATGCTTGTAGACGACATCACGGTTTGATGTGTTGTTCCTAATGTAAAGAGCATTGTAAGTAGTTATTCCAAATATCAGTGATAACGTCAGATTACATGATCGACGTAGATTTTGGATCGGACGGTGTGGTTTCTATAAACTACAGTGTTTGTTACGAATGGAGGAACTAGAAATGAAGGAATAGAAAACAACGTACGGTCCGAGAAAGCCACAAGAAAGAAAAAAGTGTAAAAACCGTGGGAACTGAAAATCTGAGGAATACAAATTTGTAAAACAGGAATGATAGTACAACATTTGGAGTGGTTGATTGGATAACCCGTGCGTCATTTACTTCTAAATCCAGAAATTAAATACTACCTATGGTTTTTAGTATTTGTTGTTCTCGGCCAGGAATTGAACTAGAAATACACTACCATAATAAGCTGTCGGAGCGGCATTTATTTCGCGACAGATGTAGTATATGCTATATATATATATATTACTAAATTCGTGAAAGAGAAGACCACATTTCTTCTTTGTTAATTTATTTAGTCTTCGTATATCAGGATGGATCGTGTAGAACTTAACTACCCCAAAACTGCATGGATCATGTAGAACCAAGCCAATATAGCTCTATAAAAAGATGGCATGGATCGTGTAGTTTACCTAGCACAAAACTGGAGTCCGGGATGCGATGTCGCAGGGAGGTGTCGGCGAAGAAGAGGTTTGGTAGAGTCCGTCAAACTTGGTCGCCCGACGTTGTACCCAGGAGTCAACACCACCAAGAGCTTCGATGCGTCACTCCAAGATCCATGGGGGAAAAATTGTAAAAACTGTGGGAAATGAAAACATGGGAATTTCTTAGGAACACAAGTATGGAACACAAGACAGAGAGACAACACATTTGGAGTACTGCGAGATCACCGGAAGGGTGGGGCAGCGGTGGGTCAGGAACGGAGGCCAGTGTTTTCATTTATACTCATCGTGGCTAAAATAGGGTTACAATAATAGGCGGGACTGAAATTGGAGGCACATGTAGTGAAAATTGAATTGTCAAAATGTCAAATGTGGCGCGCTATGAAGAACGAAATTTTTTTCGCGGGAGTGGAGAATTTGACGCAAGCATTGCCGTTGTGCACGCATGCAATCTTGATTAATTACATGTCATGTCGCGTTGATTCCTGCACATGGTGCGTGTAGCTAGAGGGGTAGACTTGTTAGGACAACTTGCTCGCTTCTTAATTCATCTTTGTTGCCATGCATGGAGATCAAAATCTAAAAGCTGTCATCTGCTATCTAGTGGGACATTCCAAAAAAATACGAACAAAAATATGAATCGCCAAATGTATATGTGCTGATGCAAACGATATGCAAATACAGAACACCCAAGTCCATGAAAGGACGATGGCAAACAATCAACATTCTGTAATATTAATCACAATGAAATGATAACATGTAGTATATACCACTACTAAAAATACATATTCACATGCGCCGACTACAAATGAAAAAATTGAGTGAAAGAACACAAAAGAGGAGAAGCGCAGCCTCAACCACGATCTCAATAGAGTTTCAACCAAGAGTCATCGATTGTCGCAACACAATGAATTCTTGGCTATACATTGAACAACAGTTATCTTGCCCCTTTTTCAGAAAGGAGTTGTTTTTCGATACTGCATAGGACGCATTGTTCATGAACAGAAAATACATTTTTCATTAACATAAAAAAACACATATATTACAGACAAGAACTATGAAAGCACATAGAAAACAAGAAAAAGAAAAAACTACAAATACTACTCTACTCGAAGTCGGGGGATATCTCCTCCACCTCCTTCTCCGCTGCCGCCTCCTCCTCTGCCGCCGCTGCCTCCTCCGCTGCTGCCGCTGCCGCCTCCTCTGCTGCCACCGCTGCTGCCGCCGCTGCTGCCGCCTCCTCCGGCAATTGAGTCTGATGCTTCCAGACGATGGTCTACAGAAGATGATGGTGGTTCTCCACCCCAGCCACCTCCCCGTTTGTCTTGTAGAGGACATTGAGACGACCGACCACAAACCCTAACCCGAAGCAGTAGTGGCTGGTGGTGTCCATGCTGTTGCAGACGGGAAGTTTCCCAAGACCCAGATAATCACATGGGCGAGATGTATTGGAAAATACATCACACGCCAATTTGTCAAGCTTTTTTGCGCGCCCAGCGGTGGCGGAAAGGTGCTCGGTGGTATCCTTCAGGCGCCGATCGAGTTCATTGAAGCGGTGTTCGACAAGGCGGACAGTCTCCTGAACCCAAACGGGATGATGAGGTGCGGGCGCCATGGGCGAAGAAGGGGACAGAGGAGGTGCGGATGCCGCCTCCAGTTCCATCAGCATTGGCTGCGACGGAAATGAAGAAGAAGGAGGTTCAGAGGACGTCGACGGCCTGGAGCGCTTCGGTGCGGGGCTACCCATTTGTGCGGCGACGGAGGTGCGGAGAAAGAGCAAGAGGTGGTCGGCGATGGTGCGGTGGTGATGTAACACCCTAAATTTTCACATCATGCATTGCATACATGATCATGCATTAAGCATTAGTAGGATAAAAAAAGATAATAAAAGGATAAAACATACATGTATGGTGTAGCAAAAAGAAGAAAAAGAAAATAATAATTATAGCCTAAAACATGTATTAGGGAATAAATATATAATAATAATAATATATAAAAAGAAATACATATAAATAAATTATATATATAATAATCATATATATAAAAAAATAAATATAAAAAAATAAAATATAAAATAATATAATAATATAATAATATAAAAAAGAAAAGAAAAAAAAGAAAACCAACCGCTGGCCAGGCCAAACAGCCCAGCCAGCAGCCGGCGCCGACCGCTCACGCACCCGGCGCTCCCGCACCGAGCCGCGCCAGTGCGCACGTCCCGCGCCTGCGCCCCTGGGCCCCGCGCCACCCGCACCTCCCGCCGAGTGCCCCGGCCCCGCCACCTGCCGCGCGCGAACCCCGAGGCCCCGATGCCGCGCGCAGCACCGCACCGGCGCCCCGCTCGCCCGCTACCTCCCCGCGCCCTGGACCACACCCCGCTGGCCACGCCCGCCCGACACGCCACCCGCCGCCTGGGTCCCACCGCGCCGCCAACCCGCACGGACGCCGCCTCTCGCGCGTCCCGGCCCCAGCGCCCTTCCCCGCCGCCACGCGACCGGCCCCACCCGCCGCCCTCCCGCAGCGCTCGCCCGCTGCCTGACAAGCGCAGCGCCACGCGCTCGCCCAGCGCTCCGCGCGTTCCGCGCCTGGGCCCCTCAACCCGCGCCTGGCCCGCTCTCCCGCGCGGCGCACCGCCCGCCGGACCCCACCCCGACGCACGCGCGATGCTCTCCCGCTCTCCCGTGCGCGCCCCAATGCCGACTCCCGCGCCGGACCCCGCGCGCTTGCAGCGCCGCATGCGCGCCGTGCGCCGGCCCTAGGTGCTGTGTATGCCCTAGCCGCCCCTATAAAAGGCCCAGGGCATCGTAATCCCCAGCGCCCAGAAAGCCACGCCACCAAAGAAAAGGACCAGAAACAGTGCCGCCGGGGACGCCCAGAAGAGAAGACCTGGCTGCCGGCAAGGAAAAAAAAGGCACCAGGAGCAGCCGCCAGGAAGGAAAAAAAAGAAGAAAAAAAGAGGGGAAGAAGAGGAAGAAAAAGAGGAGGGTGCCGTCGTCCATCGGAGATCGTCGCTGTCGTCGTGCCGCCGAGGGACTGCTGCACCATCCACTTCGTCTACGCGTCGCATTCGTTCCGCGATCGTCGAGCCGTCACATCTACGGTAGGATTCGTTTTTCCCGATGCGAATTTTTGCGACGTATTAGATCTAATAGACGTAAATTGATTGTAGTTGCACCATGAATTTATTTTCAG
The DNA here is from genome assembly GCA_036927565.1 of Tuctoria greenei. NCBI lineage: Eukaryota > Viridiplantae > Streptophyta > Magnoliopsida > Poales > Poaceae > Tuctoria > Tuctoria greenei. Next base: position 128,232,076 of record JAYESD010000006.1, read on the forward strand.
CAGTATTAATTCTCGTTAAAATCCCCGTAAACTCATATGAACACGTATGAACTAGTTGCATCTAATTAATAAACAACCGTGGTTAATTAATTATTAAACTTTGCATGGATGCATATCATCGCATGTTGATTAATGGGTGTGCATCGTGTTGATTTGTATGTATATTCTTGTATGTGTGATCACGAGTAGAGGGAAGTGCTCAAGAGATTGTGTACGAGGATTTTCAGAATCAAGATTTCGAAGCGCTTGAGCAACCCTATCCGCCGGAGCAAGGCAAGTGTCCTTGAAGCATATTGATCCTGTTTTTAAAATAAATGTTTGTTTGCAAAATTGCATGCTTGTGTCAATTTGATGGGAATCCTATGGTAGGAAGTTTACTAGATTTGTTTAACCACCCTTGTCACCTGGAATATATGGTAGAGAGTCGGGAAGGGCTTTTTACCTTTTTGCTTTGCTTAATCAACTGGGATGGGAATAACTATACCACTCAATTTAATTATGCTTGGATGAGATTATGGTTAACATGAACTGGTTAAATATGGTATGGTAATGGATGATCTAAGCAAGCCTGGTATGTGGATGGGTTGGATGTTATGGTGGTTTGCTTGCTTTAGATCTAAGGACCGGTTCATGCGAGAATAGGCCAGGACTACAGTGCCACCACGAGGCCAAGTATGGGTGCGGCGTAGCTGATTAATTAGGTCTTTGCTAGTGCTGTTTGGACCATTGTGGATGCTCGGGGAAGGGGTAGTCGGATTGGGTTGGTTGATGATTGGCGGGACTACCCTAGGATCCGACTGGCTCAAGAGGGGGCCCTTGGTTGAAGATGTGCTCAGTGGGAGACATCACCACCGGTGAAACCTCAGTGGGGTCTGAATAGACTAGTAATCCCTTGGTAAAGGCTATTTTGTGATCTCTTGGCCATACACCAAAGGAAGTGTAATTGGCATAAGGGAGGTTCTTTAGTCGCTGACGGGTGATGAAATCACAAACACATGGGTAAAGTGGTACAAACTCTGCAGAGTATTAAAACTATCATGATAGCCGTGCTCCTGGTTATGAGCGCGTGGATGACCTACATGATTAGAGGGAAATTAGGATTTGGGATGGTTATGGTTTGGTATTGGTTATGGTTTGGTAATAGTTATGGTTGATATTATGATTATGGTTATGGTTATGGATGGAATTATGGTTTATGACATTGATTATGGTTATTGGTAATGGTGAATTATGGACTGGTATTATTATGGTTACATGGTTTATGATGGGTTTACATCACATATATATGATATATTGCTTTTCAAATGTTTTACTGTACCTTTCAGCACTTAGCCATTATTACATTCGTCATTTGAATCAGCCACATGTCATACTTTCCACACTTGCTGAGTACGACATGTACTCACTCTTGCAATCCCCCCCCAACCGTTGCAGGTCAGGATTGTGAGTTTAATGGCGATAATGCGGAGTTCTAGGCCGTGTCTACCGTCAGCTTTGCCTGTGGTGTTGCATGGAGCCGCGCTATCCCTTTTGCTTAGTTGCTTAGTTTGTTTAATTAGTTTATTTCCGCTGCATTAGTTGAACTTGTCATTAATATTCATTAGAGCTTGTATTCGAGGATAATATGGTTTGTGTAATAAAATTTGATAATTAATCTTGTTCTGTGGTAATTCCCTGTATACTCTTTTGTGATTGCACTCATGTATGTGTGTTGAACATCCTGGGCACACATATGCGTTAGCTTGGTTCAGTTTTCGGAACCGGGCGCCACATATTGGTATCAGAGCCAGGTTGACCGTAGGACGCAGCCTAGATAGAATGGACACTTTAGAGCACATAGGTGCACTCAGGAATCGATGTGTTTTTGCTTGGAATGTTGTTTGCTATATATATTGTTTGCTTGTGTGCTTAATAGAGGATTTTGGGATGCTTTAGCATTGCCATGTCCACCTAGGCTAGTATAGCTAGTTGGTTAGCTTTATATCCCTTGATGCATTTAGTTGGGGACGTTCCTAAATTCTTACCTATTGCTTTTATCTAGATGGTGAGGACTCGCAATCAGAGGGATGTCAATGGTGAGGAGGAGAACCATGGAGTACCTCAGAACAACAATGGACAAGGACCTGCTCATGGAGCTATCAACATTGAGCAGCTATTGGCTATGCAAAACCAGCTTATGCAGACCATGATACAAACTATGGGACAGCTGCAGGCTGGCAATAACATCAACAATCAGCCCCACATGCCTCCACCGCCACCCCCGCCTCCTCATAATCGATTGGGAGAGTTTACGAGGACTAGACCGCCAACCTTTGCTCAAGCTGCCGACCCTATGGATGCTGATGATTGGCTCAAGTCCGTGGAGAAGAAACTTGCTATTGTCCAATGCAGTGACCGGGAGAAGGTCCTATTTGCTTCTCATCAACTAGTTGGAGCAGCTGCAGATTGGTGGGATGCTTATTGCAATGCTCATGAGAATCAAGAGAGGATCACCTGAGCGGAATTCAAGGAGAGTTTCCGTTCTCATTATGTGCCGGAAGGTGTTATGCTCTTGAAGAGGCAAGAATTTGAGAATTTGAGACAAGAAAAATCAAGCGTGAGTGAATATCTCAATAAGTTCACTCAACTCTCAAGATATGCGCCCGAGGATGTTAGTCGGGACAGCCGGAAGCAATACTTGTTCATGAGGGGCTTGAACAATGAGATCCAAGTGCAACTACTCAACTGCGATTATGCCAATTTTCAGAAGCTTGTGGACAAAGCAATTGTGGTTGAGAACAAGATTCGTGAGATGGAGCAAGATAACAAGAGGAAGGCGCCATATCAAGGACAGCAACAAGGAAGTAATGTGCACTCTCGCCTTGCACCACCCAATGCGCCTTACTTCAGTTCTTCTTAGCCTGCTCAACGCCCTGGATTTGCACCGCGCCCAACTCAGTTTGTGAAGCAGCGCCCTGTCAGGCAAGCAATGCCTTATGCACCTCGTGCTGATTTTCCTGGTGCCAATGTTCAAAACCAAGCTCGTCCCAATAATTCTGGTGGAGTTAAGAAGTGTTATACTTGTGGAGAAGCTGGACACTTCGGGCATCAATGTCCTAAGTCAGGCCTTGGTCAAGGAAGCAATGCGCCGAGGCAAAACTCAAGACCCAATGGAGGACAACCACAAGGGAACCGTGGACAGCAGAATTTTGCTCGTGGCAACGTGAACCATGTCTCTACGGAGGATGCTCAACAAGCGGATGACGTGGTCATTAGTATGTTTCTCGCCAACTCCAACCCCGCGAATATGTTATTTGATTCTGGAGCATCGCATTCATTCATTGCATCGAAGTATGTTGCCAAGTATAGTTTGCCTATCTCTCATATGAAGTTTACTCTATTGGTTAAGTCTCCTGGAGGAGAGATGAGGACAAATATAGTATGTCCAAAAGTAAGCCTTAGAATAAGGGGGGTAGACTTCTCCGCCAACCTCATTGTTTTGGATTCACAAGGAATAAGAGGATCCGTTGGTGCAAAGTGCAATGGAACCACCATACGGAAGCCGAAGCTACGTGGGAACGTGAAGAAGACCTGAAGGCATAATTCCCACATCTTTTCTCCACGCTGTCGAATCTCGAGGGCGAGATTCACTTTAAGGGGGTAGGTTTATAACACCCTAAATTTTCGCATCATGCATTGCATACATGATCATGCATTAAACATTAGTAGGATAAAAAAAGATAATAAAAGGATAAAACATACATGTATGGTGTAGCAAAAAGAAGAAAAGAAAATAATAATTATAGCCTAAAACATGTATTAGGGAATAAATATAAAATAATAATAATATATAAAAAGAAATACATATAAATAAATTATATATATAATAATCATATATATAAAAAAATAAATATAAAAAAATAAAATTAAAATAATATAATAATATAATAATATAAAAAAAGAAAAGAAAAAAAAAGAAAACCAACCGCTGGCCAGGTCAAACGGCCCAGCCAGCAGCCGGCGCCGACCGCTCCTGCGCCCGGCACTCCCGCACCGAGCCGCGCCTGTGCCCCTGGGCCCCGCGCCACCCGCACCTCCCGCCGAGCGCCCCGGCCCCATCACCTGCCGCACACAAACCCCCGAGGCCCCGATGCCGCGCGCAACCCCACACCGGCGCCCCACTCGCTCGCTGCCTCCCCGCGCCCTGGACCCCACCCCGCTGGCCGCGCCCGCCCGACATGCCACCCGCCGCCTGGGTCCCACTGCGCCGCCCACCCGCACGGACGCCGCCTCCCGCGCATCCCGGCCCCAGCGCCATTCCCCGCCGCCACGCGACCGGCCCCACCCGCCGCCCTCCCGCAGCGCTCGCCCGCCGCCTGACCAGCGCAGCGCCACGCGCTCGCCCAGCACTCCGCGCGTTCCGCGCCTGGGCCCCGCACCCCGCGCCTGGCCCGCTCTCCCCGCGCGGCGCACCGCCCGCCGGGCCCCACCCCGACGCACGCGCGATGCCCCGCGGCCCCAGCAACTGAAATGCGCGATTCCCGCCGCGCGCCCCGATGCCGACTCCCGCGCCGGACCCCGCGCTCCTGCAGCGCCGCATGCGCGCCGTGCGCCGGCCCTAGGTGCTGCGTATGCCCTAGCCGCCCCTATAAAAGGCCCAGGGCATCGTAATCCCTAGCGCCCAGAAAGCCACGCCGCCAAAAAAAAGGACCAGAAACAGCGCCGCCGGCGACGCCCAGAAGAGAAGACCTGGCCGCCGGCTAGGAAAAAAAAGGCACCAGGAGCAGCCGCCAGGAAGGAAAAAAAAGAAGAAAAAAAGAGGGGAAGAAGAGGAAGAAAAAGAGGAGGGTGCCGTCGTCCACCGGAGATCGTCGCCGTCGTCGTGCCGCCGAGGGACTGCTGCACCATGCACTTCGTCTACGCATCGCATTCATTCCGCGATCGTCGAGCCGTCACATCTACGGTAGGATTCGTTTTTCCCGATGCGAATTTTTGCGACGTATTAGATCTAATAGACGTAAATTGATTGTAGTTGCACCATGAATTTATTTTCAGCAGTATTAATTCCGTTAAAATCCCCGTAAACTCATATGAACACGTATGAACTAGTTGCATCTAATTAATAAACAACCGTGGTTAATTAATTATTAAACTTTGCATGCATGCATATCATCGCATGTTGATTAATGGGTGTGCATCGTGTTGATTTGTATGTATATTCTTGTATGTGTGATCACGAGTAGAGAGAAGTGCTCAAGAGATCGTGTACGAGGATTTTCATAATCAAGATTTCGAAGCGCTTGAGCAACCTTATCCGCCGGAGCAAGGCAAGTGTCCTTGAAGCATATTGATCCTGTTTTTAAAATAAATGTTTGTTTGCAAAATTGCATGCTTGTGTCAATTTGATGGGAATCCTATGGTAGGAAGTTTACTAGATTTGTTTAACCACCCTTGTCACCTGGAATATATGGTAGAGAGTCGGGAAGGGCTTTTTACCTTTTTGCTTTGCTTAATCAACTGGGATGGGAATAACTATACCACTCAATTTAATTATGCTTGGATGAGATTATGGTTAACATGAACTGGTTAAATATGGTATGGTAATGGATGATCTAAGCAAGCCTGGTATGTGGATGGGTTGGATGTTATGGTGGTTTGCTTGCTTTAGATCTAAGGACCGGTTCATGCGGGAATAGGCCAGGACTACAGTGCCACCACGAGGCCAAGTATGGGTGCGGCGTAGCTGATTAATTAGGGCTTTGCTAGTGCTGTTTGGACCATTGTGGATGCTCGGGGAAGGGGTAGTCGGATTGGGTTGGTTGATGATTGGCGGGACTACCCTAGGATCCGAATGGCTCAAGAGGGGGCCCTTGGTTGAAGATGTGCTCAGTGGGAGACATCGCCACCGGTGAAACCTCAGTGGGGTCTGAATAGACTAGTAATCCCTTGGTAAAGGCTATTTTGTGATCTCTTGGCCATACACCAAAGGAAGTGTAATTGGCATAAGGGAGGTTCTTTAGTCGCCGACGGGTGATGAAATCACAAACACATGGGTAAAGTGGTACAAACTCTGCAGAGTATTAAAACTATCATGATAGCCGTGCTCCCGGTTATGAGCGCGTGGATGACCTACATGATTAGAGGGAAATTAGGATTTGGGATGGTTATGGTTTGGTATTGGTTATGGTTTGGTAATAGTTATGGTTGATATTATGATTATGGTTATGGTTATGGATGGAATTATGGTTTATGACATTGATTATGGTTATTGGTAATGGTGAATTATGGACTTGTATTATTATGGTTACATGGTTTATGATGGGTTACTTCACATATATATGATATATTGCTTTTCAAATGTTTTACTGTACCTTTCAGCACTTATCCATTATTACATTCGTCATTTGAATCAGCCACATGTCATACTTTCCACACTTGCTGAGTACGACATGTACTCACTCTTGCAATCCCCCCCAACCGTTGCAGGTCAGGATTGTGAGTTTAATGGCGATAATGCGGAGTTCTAGGCCGTGTCTACCGTCAGCTTTGCCTGTGGTGTTGCATGGAGCCGCGCTATCCCTTTTGCTTAGTTGCTTAGTTTGTTTAATTAGTTTATTTCCGCTGCATTAGTTGAACTTGTCATTAATATTCATTAGAGCTTGTATTCGAGGATAATATGGTTTGTGTAATAAAATTTGATAATTAATCTTGTTCTGTGGTAATTTCTTGTATACTCTTTTGTGATTGCACTCATGTATGTGTGTTGAACATCCTGGGCACACATATGCGTTAGCTTGGTTCAGTTTTCGGAACCGGGCGCCACATATTGGTATCAGAGCCAGGTTGACCGTAGGACGCAGCCTAGATAGAATGGACACTTTAGAGCACATAGGAGCACTCAGGAATCGTTGTGTTTTTTCTTGGAATGCTGTTTGCTATATATATTGTTTGCTTGTGTGCTTAATAGAGGATTTTGGGATGCTTTAGCATTGCCATGTCCACCTAGGCTAGTATAGCTAGTTGGTTAGCTTTATATCCCTTGATGCATTTAGTTGGGGACGTTCCTAAATTCTTACCTATTGCTTTTCTCTAGATGGTGAGAACTCGCAATCAGAGGGATGTCAATGGTGAGGAGGAGAACCATGGAGTACCTCAGAACAACAATGGACAAGGACCTGCTCATGGAGCTATCAACATTGAGCAGCTATTGGCTATGCAAAACCAGCTTATGCAGACCATGATACAAACTATGGGACAGCTGCAGGCTGGCAATAACATCAACAATCAGCCCCACATGCCTCCACCGCCACCCCCGCCTCCTCATAACCGATTGGGAGAGTTTACGAGGACTAGACCGCCAACCTTTGCTCAAGCTGCCGACCCTATGGATGCTGATGATTGGCTCAAGTCCGTGGAGAAGAAACTTGCTATTATCCAATGCAGTGACCGGGAGAAGGTCCTATTTGCTTCTCATCAACTAGTTGGAGCAGTTGCAGATTGGTGGGATGCTTATTGCAATGCTCATGAGAATCAAGAGAGGATCACCTGGGCGGAATTCAAGGAGAGTTTCCGTTCTCATTATGTGCCGGAAGGTGTTATGCTCTTGAAGAGGTAAGAATTTGAGAATTTGAGACAAGAAAAATCAAGCGTGAGTGAATATCTCAATAAGTTCACTCAACTCTCAAGATATGCGCCCGAGGATGTTAGTCGGGACAGCCGGAAGCAATACTTGTTCATGAGGGGCTTGAACAATGAGATCCAAGTGCAACTACTCAACTGCGATTATGCCAATTTTCAGAAGCTTGTGGACAAAGCAATTGTGGTTGAGAACAAGATTCGTGAGATGGAGCAAGATAACAAGAGGAAGGCGCCATATCAAGGACAGCAACAAGGAAGTAATGTGCACTCTCGCCTTGCACCACCCAATGCGCCTTACTTCAGTTCTTCTTAGCCTGCTCAACGCCCTGGATTTGCACCGCGCCCAACTCAGTTTGTGAAGCAGCGCCCTGTCATGCAAGCAATGCCTTATGCACCTCGTGCTGATTTTCCTGATGCCAATGTTCAAAACCAAGCTCGTCCCAATAATTCTGGTGGAGTTAAGAAGTGTTATACTTGTGGAGAAGCTGGACACTTCGGGCATCAATGTCCTAAGTCAGGCCTTGGTCAAGGAAGCAATGCGCTGAGGCAAAACTCAAGACCCAATGGAGGACAACCACAAGGGAACCGTGGACAGCAGAATTTTGCTCGTGGCAACGTGAACCATGTCTCTACGGAGGATGCTCAACAAGCGGATGACGTGGTCATTAGTATGTTTCTCGCCAACTCCAACCCCGCGAATATGTTATTTGATTCTGGAGCATCGCATTCATTCATTGCATCGAAGTATGTTGCCAAGTATAGTTTGCCTATCTCTCATATGAAGTTTACTCTATTGGTTAAGTCTCCTGGAGGAGAGATGAGGACAAATATAGTATGTCCAAAAGTAAGCCTTAGAATAAGGGGGGTAGACTTCTCCGCCAACCTCATTGTTTTGGATTCACAAGGAATAAGAGGATCCGTTGGTGCAAAGTGCAATGGAACCACCATACGGAAGCCGAAGCTACGTGGGAACGTGAAGAAGACCTGAAGGCAGAATTCCCACATCTTTTCTCCACGCTGTCGAATCTCGAGGGCGAGATTCACTTTAAGGGGGTAGGTTTATAACACCCTAAATTTTCGCATCATGCATTGCATACATGATCATGCATTAAACATTAGTAGGATAAAAAAAAGATAATAAAAGGATAAAACATACATGTATGGTGTAGCAAAAAGAAGAAAAGAAAATAATAATTATAGCCTAAAACATGTATTAGGGAATAAATATAAAATAATAATAATATATAAAAAGAAATACATATAAATAAATTATATATATAATAATCATATATATAAAAAATAAATATAAAAAAATAAAACTAAAATAATATAATAATATAAATATATAAAAAAAAGAAAAGAAAAAAAAAGAAAACCAACCGCTGGCCAGGTCAAACGGCCCAGCCAGCAGCCGGCGCCGACCGCTCCTGCGCCCGGCACTCCCGCACCGAGCCGCGCCTGCGCCCCTGGGCCCCGCGCCACCCGCACCTCCCGCCGAGCGCCCCGGCCCCATCACCTGCCGCACACAAACCCCGAGGCCCCGATGCCGCGCGCAACCCCGCACCGGCGCCCCGCTCGCTCGCTGCCTCCCCGCGCCCTGGACCCCACCCCGCTGGCCGCGCCCGCCCGACACGCCACCCGCCGCCTGGGTCCCACTGCGCCGCCAACCCGCACGGACGCCGCCTCCCGCGCATCCCGGCCCCAGCGCCCTTCCCCGCCGCCACGCGATCGGCCCCACCCGCCGCCCTCCCGCAGCGCTCGCCCGCCGCCTGACCAGCGCCACGCGCTCGCCCAGCACTCCGCGCGTTCCGCGCCTGGGCCCCGCACCCCGCGCCTGGCCCGCTCTCCCGCGCGGCGCACCGCCTGCCGGGCCCCACCCCGACGCACGCGCGATGCCCCGCGGCCCCAGCAACTGAAATGCGCGATTCCCGCGCGTGCCCCGATGCCGACTCCCGCGCCGGACCCCGCGCGCCTGCAGCGCCGCATGCGCGCCGTGCGCCGGCCCTAGGTGCTGCGTATGCCCTAGCCGCCCCTATAAAAGGCCCAGGGCATCGTAATCCCTAGCGCCCAGAAAGCCACGCCGCCAAAAAAAAGGACTAGAAACAGCGCCGCCGGGGACGCCCAGAAGAGAAGACCTGGCCGCCGGCTAGGAAAAAAAAGGCACCAGGAGCAGCCGCTAGGAAGGAAAAAAAAGAAGAAAAAAAGAGGGGAAGAAGAGGAAGAAAAAGAGGAGGGTGCCGTCGTCCACCGGAGATCGTCGCCGTCGTCGTACCGCCGAGGGACTGCTGCACCATGCACTTCGTCTACGCATCGCATTCATTCCGCGATCGTCGAGCCGTCACATCTACGGTAGGATTCGTTTTTCCCGATGCGAATTTTTGCGACGTATTAGATCTAATAGACGTAAATTGATTGTAGTTGCACCATGAATTTATTTTCAGCAGTATTAATTCCCGTTAAAATCCCCGTAAACTCATATGAACACGTATGAACTAGTTGCATCTAATTAATAAACAACCGTGGTTAATTAATTATTAAACTTTGAATGCATGCATATCATCGCATGTTGATTAATGGGTGTGCATCGTGTTGATTTGTATGTATATTCTTGTATGTGTGATCACGAGTAGAGAGAAGTGCTCAAGAGATCGTGTACGAGGATTTTCATGATCAAGATTTCGAAGCGCTTGAGCAACCTTATCCGCCGGAGCAAGGCAAGTGTCCTTGAAGCATATTGATCCTGTTTTTAAAATAAATGTTTGTTTGCAAAATTGCATGCTTGTGTCAATTTGATGGGAATCCTATGGTAGGAAGTTTACTAGATTTGTTTAACCACCCTTGTCACCTGGAATATATGGTAGAGAGTCGAGAAGGGCTTTTTACCTTTTTGCTTGTTTAATCAACTGGGATGGGAATAACTATACCACTCAATTTAATTATGCATGGATGAGATTATGGTTAACATGAACTGGTTAAATATGGTATGGTAATGGATGATCTAAGCAAGCCTGGTATGTGGATGGGTTGGATGTTATGGTGGTTTGCTTGCTTTAGATCTAAGGACTGGTTCATGCGAGAATAGGCCAGGACTACAGTGCCACCACGAGGCCAAGTATGGGTGCGGCGTAGCTGATTAATTAGGGCTTTGCTAGTGCTGTTTGGACCATTGTGGATGCTTGGGGAAGGGGTAGTCGGATTGGGTTGGTTGATGATTTGCGGGACTACCCTGGGATCCGAATGGCTCAAGAGGGGGCCCTTGGTTGAAGATGTGCTCAGTGGGAGACATCGCCACCGGTGAAACCTCAGTGGGGTCTGAATAGACTAGTAATCCCTTGGTAAAGGCTATTTTGTGATCTCTTGGCCATACACCAAAGGAAGTGTAATTGGCATAAGGGAGGTTCTTTAGTCGCCGACGGGTGATGAAATCACAAACACGTGGGTAAAGTGGTACAAACTCTGCAGAGTATTAAAACTATCATGATAGCCGTGCTCCCGGTTATGAGCGCCTGGATGACCTACATGATTAGAGGGAAATTGGGATTTGGGATGGTTATGGTTTGGTATTGGTTATGGTTTGGTATTGGTTATGGTTGATATTATGATTATGGTTATGGTTATGGATGGAATTATGGTTTATGACATTGATTATGGTTATTGGTAATGGTGAATTATGGACTGGTATTATTATGGTTACATGGTTTATGATGGGTTTACTTCACATATATATGATATCTTGCTTTTCAAATGTTTTACTGTACCTTTCAGCACTTAGCCATTATTACATTTGTCATTTGAATCAGCCACATGTCATACTTTCCACACTTGCTGAGTACGACATGTACTCACTCTTGCAATCCCCCCTAATCGTTGCAGGTCAGGATTGTGAGTTTAATGGCGATAATGCAGAGTTCTAGGCCGTGTCTACCGTCAGCTTTGCCTATGGTGTTGCATGGAGCTGCGCTATCCCTTTTGCTTAGTTGCTTAGTTTGTTTAATTAGTTTATTTCCGCTGTATTAGTTGAACTTGTCATTAATATTCATTAGAGCTTGTATTCGAGGATAATATGGTTTGTGTAATAAAATTTGATAATTAATCTTGTTCTGTGGTAATTTCCTGTATACTCTTTTGTGATTGCACTCGTGTATGTGTGTTGAACATCCTGGGCACACATATGCATTAGCTTGGTTTAGTTTTCGGAACCAGGTGTCACAGGTGAAGCAAGAGAAGTTTGGAGGCTACGGTCGATGGAGTGGTGCGGTGGAGACGCAAGAGGATGGGTGTGCCTTTATAGTGGGTTGTCATCTAAGCGGGCAATGACTGTTGTGCAATCTGGACTCCTGTACAAGTGTGCAATCCGCGAATCTCAGTCATTGGATGGACATCCAAGGGTGGCTGACATTTTACACATATATCCTTCCACCTATCTGTGTAAAGGGAAGGATCTATGTGTAAAATGTCAGCCACCCTTGGATGTCCGTCCAATGGCTGAGATTCGCGGATTGCACGCTTGCACATGAATTCAGATTGCATAGCAGTCGTTGCTGTCTAAGCGCGCGAGTGGAGATGATCGGACGCTTCGAAAACTGCGCTTTTGAATTAATCCAAACCGCGGTTGGCCTCCTCTAAGTGATCGCAACGGCTCGACGCGTCCCATCTCCGCTTCACAGACATTTTTTTAATTTGACACACAAAGGGTCTAGGGTATGCAGTGGCCCACCTGGCATACTTTGTAGGTCCGTCCGGCACTATCTCAGTTTTTTAGTTCCAGTTTTTAAGTTTGACACGCAAAGGGCCCACCGACCCAAGGTATATGCAATGTTCCAGTTTTTTTTAGTTTGTCACGCAAAAGACCTCGATCATGTTTCATGACGTTACGTGTTTTCTCTTTTTGTTTAATGATCGTCATATATATATATATATATATATATATATATATATATATATATATATATATATATATATATATATATATATATATATATATATATATATATAGTTGAAAGATCGTTAGAAAACACAAGAAAAAGTATAAGACGATGAACACACCACACATTCATTCATTATATATATATATATATATATATATATATATATATATATATATATATATATATATATATATATATATATATATATATATATATATATATCACAAACCCTCGTTCATGTTTTTCTCAGTTTGACACGCAAAGACCTCGATCATGCATGTTTGATGACATTAGGTGTTTTCTAATTTTGTTGAAAGATCATCATATTTGAGGCTCGTTGATCATGTTTGGGGTGTAGCAAGCATGCATGTACAAGTAACATGCACTTGAAAACCTTGTGATCATGTTTGATGACAACATAATTATGTGTTTTCTCTGCTTTTTGTTGAATCGTCATCATATATAGTTTCAGGCTCGTTGATCATGTTTGGGGTGTGACAACTAACATGTTATATATATATATATATATATATATATATATATATATATATATATATATATATATATATATATATATATATATATAGTTTGAGGCTCGTTGATCATATGTTTGAAGCGTAGGGTAGCATGCATGGATGTCGATGATCATATATGATGACGTTACGCGTGTTTTTTTTGAAAGATACACACACACACACACACTCCCCTCGTCTCCATGAACTTGTCGCTTTGTAGTTCTTTTTTTAACTTTAAAGCCGCATCAGAAGATCTTGTTTATTGGCTCATGGACAACACTACAAGAAAGAGGAATAGGCTATCGACGTCTATATGGCCAACGACCTTTTGCCCGATTCTTGTAGTGTAAGGAAAATTCTTTGTACAAAAAGTATAAGTTGGTCGGCGTTGCCGTTCGTACGCGAAGGATGCCGCCAGGTAGTTGCTCTTGCAGGTGCATGATAATTACGTGAGTGTTTGGGCGGGTCATGTGGTTAGTCCACGATGCACCCTAAACCCGGTGTTGAGGCCGTGTATTTGTTATTTGTGCGCACACTCTAATGACATGTGACAAAGTGCTCAGTCATCAATTGCTTTTGGTTTGACGTCGAAGTTGGATTGGGATATAGGATCATACATTTCTTTATGTCTTGGATCATCCAAATTAACGTTTGGTTGGGTGGACTGGACGATCCATTTTTTTTGGTAGGTTGGATGAAACATGATTGGATTATTGAATCATCTAAGTTGATAATTTCATAATATTAATTTTTTATATACTAATTATCATATTATTAGCAAATATTAATGTTAATATCATAATTTTAATTATTAATCAACAATAAACTATTTAATTATCACTAATTACATTACTAAAAAGCATAATTAGATAAGGTGGATGAACTCACATCCAACCAAATATCCTGGACCATCTCATCCAGCATCTGCGAGGAATATTTTATATTCCTTGAACCTGGATCACCCGTCTAACCGCGAAACAAATAATACATGACAGGACCATCCAATTAACCAAGACAAGCAACCAAACACACATTTTTTGGTCGTGTCGTACGTGCTCGTGCGCATGATGATGGATCGTGCACGCCGAGCGCTAAGTTATTCGGATCGCTAAGCAAATTTTGGACGTGGAGTTCGTGTGCCCGTGTGCGCAGCAAAATTCGGCGCGTTCGCGTACATGGCAATCATCAGGGTAGGGTGGCACAGTCGCGGGAACCGTGCAGTGCGCCCTTGGCTATATGGCTGAGATTCAGAGCGTGAACGTACGTGGCAACCATCTGGGCCGGGTCGCACAGAGACGACTATGCGGCAGGGCCACATAGAATTCGATTTCTGCACCAAGGGGTTAAGAGATAAGACCATCTGATTCGCAGGCCGAAATCCAGTAATGGTGTTTGGGAACACTGTATTTTGGAATTTTATGGCAATACCGTGGTATTTGAGATTACTATGATATTTTTTACAGAATGGTGTTTGGCAACCAACTCAAAAACTATGTATTTAAAACCACAATTTTGTCTATACTATGGTATTCTTGGAGTATAAAAAACTTTGGTCTGAACCAAAGTTTTTCTCTGCTGGCTTGCTCTTGATGCTCGCTACTTTGCTCCCAAACAGTCCTATGTATTGCAAAATCGTGGTAATACGAAACTGTGTTATTGAAATACTTTGGTATTGCCATGTCATTTTAAAAACTGTGGTTTCCAAAACATTAGTATTGAAATATTGTGCTCCCAAACATAGCCTAAGCTTTATCGTGAACCACTGCGGATGGTCTTAAAGGACGGCCCGGCTCTGGGCCTAGGTGGGAGGGGCTACTGCCTAGGGCCAGACCGGTGGGTGGGGGGCATGATGACAGCTGGTAAAGAGAAAAGAAATAAAATTAATTAGTATTTGCATCATCCTGATGCGATGTACAGTTACACAATCTAGCTTTTTATTTTCGTAAATTTTTGAAATATAATTCTACTGGGTACGTCCTACTAATGTGTTTAATATTTATTAGATATAATATTACTAATGTGTTAATTTTCCATATGCGATGTTTTTCGATAAAAGGGGGAGTTTTTTGTTTGTGCATGTACTGTAGGACACATTGTTCATGAACATAAAATAAAATACATTTGTCATTAACATAAAAACACATATATTACAAACAATAAAAAACCACATAGAAAACAAAAGAAAAAACTACTACTAATCCTACTCTACTCGGAGAAGGACTTGTCCACCTCCTCCGTCGTCGCCTCCGCATCCGCCGGCGACGCCTCTGCCGTAACCGCCGTCAGAGCTGTAGGATCGAAGAGAACGTGAAAATCTACCAGAGCAGGGGGAGGTGAATGGTAGATTTTAAAAAATCTTACGCAGCGGAAACAATTAAATCCCAACCCCTTCGGCAGAAATTGATCTGTTAAAGAAATCGTTTGTGAGGCAAATATAAAAATGTTTCACCATGACAAAAGTGATAGATATCAGAGAGAATCATGTAACGAAGACGACACAACAAGAATCACTCAAATCCGTCAAGAGAAACTCAAGTTACGATTGAAAGATCAAACAAAGGTCAATCTGTCCTACCCGAGAAAAACAGTTCTGGAATGCTGCAAAGAAACTCTTGTAGATCAGAAACCACAAATCCAATGACCGTTAAAATTTGACATATGATAGATAATCAAATTGTGAAGACAACTCAAAAAGAATAACGTCAATTGGATCTGTAAAACTCGAGTTATGATAAAACCACCAAAGAAAGGTAGTGCTGTGCAAAAAACTCGACGGGAAAAACCCTTGTGGAACAAGTCAGACGAACAAGGCACAAAAGTTCCTTTCAACTACGAATTTTATTCAATAGAACACAAGAGGAACAGCCCCAAAGTTGTCTACCACGAGCTCTGGCCTCCCTTGCTTATATAACCTGCCCTTAGGCCAACCCAATCTCAACTGGGACTCTAATCATACTCAAATCATGAATCAAAACTTTCCATAACTGCTTAGGACTCTGAAAGCATCTAGGCCCCCATGAGGTATGGTTTCGGTGATTAATGACAACCGTTGGATTTTACTAATGAATTTGTGGATGCAAGGTCTCCCATATCACTCATTACAATGAAATCTATATGAATATGAATATCATCTACTGATCACTGGATACAATTGGAGACCCCTAAACAATCATTTTATGAGATCAATCAATGTTATGAAGATTAGAAGTAAAATCTCATATGTCAAAATTATTCAACCAAATTGACAGCACTCAATGCTTGATAATCATCAGAAGAATATTTCCAACCAATGCCTAAGAGGTCAGTCGAGCATATTCCAAAAGAATCACTTAGAACAACTCGAAGCAAACAAAGTCAATTCACCACATCAACCGATGATTCCAGAAAACAACACATCGGTCGAGTTGGTTCAGCAGAAGAAGAAGACCTGAGAACTAAGTACTCACCGGATCATCCGATGATCAAGGGCATGTTACATCGGTCCATCAGTACAGTAAGCAATATCCCTGGACCAAGTGTAACACCGGATCATCCGATGTACAACTATAAACACATTGGTCAATCACTCCAGTAAGCATCAAGTCTGAACCAATTCTGGAGGAAGTGCCACCGGATCATCCGCTGAGAAGACAAGTGTAACATCGGTCTAACAACGGTCATATCTGACACAGTGACATCAGCTAATTTTGATTTGACCGATGATAACTGAAGGGGGAGCATCGAATCATCCGGTGTTCGCAGAACAGTGATGTCAGCCTACTTTTCCAACAGCTATTTCGTGGAGGCTGGCTATTTATACCCCTTCAACCAGTCTATTCGATAAGTCTTGACTACCAGACATACTCTACACATTCTCAAGCATTCAAGACATTGAGCTACCACTTCTACATCATCTACACCACTTACACACGAAGAGATATGCTAGAACTAGCTAGAGATAGTGATTGTGTGCTTCCATTCTTGGTGATTGGAATCTCTAGTGTAGTGAGAGCTGTAAGGGAGTGTCCCTTGGTGATTGTAATTGAGAGAAACTTCCGGAGCTTGCCAAAATGGTTGTGGAAGCCCGGAGGATCCAAGTTGTACAAGGCTTGAGCTCCACCTTGCCGAAGTTGGCAAACGGAGAAGAATAGTGAAGATCCCTAGTCTCGGTGACTTGGGTGTGGCTATACCCTTTGGTGGGTGCCACAACGTGGATGTAGGAAGATCTTGATGATCCTGCCGAACCACGGGATAAATCCTTGTGTCTCCTCGGGAGTTTGCATTCTCTTACTCTCACCTTACACTTATGCATTTCATATACCGCAAAGTTACTATTCACTTGAATGCATAGGTTGTTTGCATAGGGAATTGGGCTTTTAATAATTAAGTTTTATTGCTTTAAGTTTTTGAAAAGAAGCTCAATTCACCCCCCCTCTTGGGCATTCGATCCTTACAATTGGTATCAGAGCAAGGTTGCTCATTGGATCATTCTAGCTTCACCGCTAGAGAGCTCAAATGGCCAAGATTGGGGGTTCGGTTCCTATCTTCGAGGGAAAGAACTTTGCCTATTGGAAAGCACACATGCGTGCCTATCTAGAGGCTATTGCTCCTGAAGTATGGGAAGCGACCCACGCGGGGTTTGGTGAGCTCAATTATGTTGGTACCAAATCAAGTGGGATGCTAAAGCTAGGAATGCAATTTATGAATGCATTAGTCAAGATGTGTCTGCTAGGATTGCTAGCAAAGAAAAGGCTTGTGAAATTTGGGCTTGCTTGATAGAAATTCATGAGGGTTCTTCTCGTGTCAACGAACTAAAATATCACATGCTTAAAGCTAAATATGATGAGTTTAAAATGCTACCTCATGAAAATGTCAATGAAATGTTCTCTCGCTTGAATGTGCTTATCGAAGAAATTAATGCTCTTGACATTGCTTCTCTTGGCAAAGGACTCATCAACCGCAAGATTCTTATGCTCCTTCCCAAGCCAAAGTACAACATTATCAACTCCATGCTTCAAAAAGAATCTCTTGACCACATTGAAGTTTCGGAACTCATTGGAGAGATTCACGCTCATGAGATGAGTGTACTTGGGATGATGGAGCAATCATCTTCAAAGACAATTGCCCTAAAGGCCTCCACCAAGAAAACAAGTCTCAAGAAAAAGAAGGTGGTTGAGCCTAGCTCAAGTAAAGAATAGCAAGCATCAAGTGAAGATGACGATGATGAGCTTGCATTGATGATTAGAATGTTCTCTCGCTTGAACTTCAAGATTGCCAAGAAGGGATACACCTTTGATCGCAAGAAGAAAGCGTTTCTACCAAGGAGAGATGACCACAAGACTTGCTACAATTGTGGCGATCAAGGCCACATCTCCTATGATTGTCCAAAACCGGACAAAAGGAGAGAAAACCACAAGAGCAGGCACCGCAAGATTGAAGATAGTGAAGATGATGAAGAAGAGGTCAAACCCAAACCAAGATCCTTTGGGAAGAAGAAACATGACAAGGGCAAGAAGGCAAAACTCTTCCCAAAGAAGAGAAATGGTCCACAAAAGGTGTTCAAGTGTGAGGCAAATGAATGGGTCACCGACGAAGAATCAAGTGATGAAGAGAGTGAAGCGAAAGAAGAAAGTTTGGCCGGCCTTGCCATTGCCAACAATGATGACTCACCTCTTCATCCACCACCCATGTGCCTCATGGCTAAAGGTAACACCAAGGTATGTGATGATTCTAGCGATGATGAGCTTTCCCCCGATGATTTAACTTCATTAATAAATGAATATCACACTATCATTAAAAGGGAAAAGAGTAAGGTTAAGGCTCTTGAAGAAACTCATGCTAAGCTTGAGAGTGCTAACCTCGATTTGCTTGACAAGTATGAAAGCATACTTAAAGAGCATGACACGCTCAAATCCCATGTCAAGCAAGTTGAGGAGGATAAGGCTCAAATTAAGCTAGATCATCATGAGCTTGACTTAGCCCACCAAGCACTCTTAGGAAAGCACAATGAGTTAATCCAAGAACATCAAATACTTAACCTTGCTTATGAGCGCTTGATCAAGAATTAAAAAATACAAAGAAACAAACTCTTAATAATAAGGTATCCATTACTTCTCATGCCACTAATGTCTTGCACAAGTCTTTGCCTTTGAAAGAGAATGCTAGGGAGAAGGACTTGTTGGAAGAAATTGAAAGTCTCCGCACTAGTGTGGCAAGACTATCAAAAGGAGAAGTCAAGCACAAGGAAATCCTCTTCCAACAAGCAAAGGCCTTCAACAAGAGAGGACTTGGATCCTTCCCGGTGCCTAACAAAGGAAAGGTGCCCTCACCGGATCTTAGAACAAGCTTCATCAAGGAAGTTGGTTCTTATTGCCAACATTGTGAGGTCACCGGTCACCATACAAGGGAGTGTCCTCTTCCTAACCGACCTTCTCCAAAATTGCCTACTAACTACAAGTCTACTTTCAATGATCATTATTATCTCTTAAGTAAAGTAGATGGCAAAGTGAAGGCAAGGTTCATTGGCAAAGACATAAAGGGCATGAAGGGGAAGCTCCCCAAGCAACTTTGGGTCCCAAAGACACTTGTATCACACATACAAGGACCTAAGTTGCTTGGGTGCCTAAAGTTAAAAATTGAATTCATGTGTGTAGGTGAACTACAAAGCCGGAGGAAAGCATTGGGTACTCGATAGCGGGTGCACTCAACATATGACCGGCAATGATGGTATGTTCACCACCATAGAAAACCCGCCAATCATGAACAAGTCACCTTTGGTGATAACTCTAAGGGCAAGGTAATTGGGTTAGGTAAAATTGCTATTTCAAATGATTTATCTATTTCCAATGTATTGTACGTTAAGTCACTTAGTTTTAATTTACTTTCTATTGCACAATTATGTGATCTTGGACTAACGTGCACCTTTAGCAAAAATGATGTTGTTGTGAGTAGTGAAACAAGCCAAGAACTAATCTTCAAAGGATTTCGGCATGGACATCTCTACCTAGTAGACTTCTCCAACAAGGATGCTAGCTTGACCACTTGTCTTTTCACTAAGAAAAGTTTGGGTTGGCTATGGCATCGACGCATAGCGCACATTGGGATGAGCAAGCTCAAGAAGTCATTCAAGCTTGGGATGGTGACCGGCGTGAAGGATGTCACATTTGAGAAGAACAAGCTTTGTAGCGCTTGTCAAGCCGGGAAGCAAGTTGCTTCGCACCACCCGATGAAGACAATGGTGTCAACCTCCAGGACACTTGAGCTACTCCACATGGACCTCTTCGGACCGTCCACATATCAAAGTCTTGGCGGTAACCTCTACTGTCTTGTAATAGTTGATGACTACTCTCGCTATGCTTGGACTTTGTTTCTAGGTGACAAGAGTGAAACTCCGGAGGTATTCAAGACCTTCGCCAATCGTGCTCAAAGGGAATTTCAACTTCCCATCATCAAGGTCCGGAGTGACAACGGCACTGAATTCAAGAACTACAACATTGGGGAGTGGTGTGACCGTGAAGGCGTGAAGCATGAGTTTTCAGCCACATACACTCCTCAACAAAATGGTGTTGTTGAAAGGAAGAACAAGACTCTCATCACTCTTGCACGAGCAATGATTGATGACTATGGCACGTCCGAGAAGTTTTGGGCCGAAGCGATCAACACGGCGTGCCATGCCGCAAATAGGTCTACCTACGTCGACTACTTCAAAAGACCCCATACGAACTTCTCATTGGGAGAAAACCCAGCATCTCTTATTTCCGAGTCTTCAAGTGCAAGTGCTACATCTACCACAAGAAAAGGCTCGGTAAGTTTGAAAGAAGATGTGATGTTGGTATATTTCTTGGTTATGCATCAAACTCAAAAGCATATCGAGTATTCAACAAAACCTCCGGCTTAGTTGAGGAAAGTTGTGATGTTGAGTTTGATGAAACTAATGGCTCCCAAGAGGAGAGTTTTGGTCATGATGAAATAGACGATGAGCCTCTACGAGAAGCTATGAAGAACATGACCATTGGAGACATCAAGCCTAAAGTTGAGGAGAGCCATGATCAAGGGGGAGCTTCAAGTTCCAACATCAACACATCTATGGCGCCTCAAGTTGATGAAGAAGAGAAGGATGATCCATTGCCGACTCAAGACTCACAAGCCACACAACATCAAGAAGAAGAAGAAGTCCATGATCAAGTCCAACCACAAGAAGAGCAACACGCATCACCATCGCCAAGTGCTTCACAACCACTTATGAGGCATGGAAGCATCTCCAAGGCGCATCCAATGGACCAAATTATCGGAAGTCCGTCAAGGGGAGTAAGTACACGTTCTCGCCATTTCGCTTCGTTTTGTGAGCACTACTCGTTTGTTTCATGTGTAGAACCCACTCACATTGAGGAAGCACTCCAAGATCCAAATTGGGTGATGGCCATGCAAGAAGAACTTAACAACTTCATCCGCAATGAAGTTTGGGTGTTGGAGGAGCGACCCAAGAACAAGAACGTCATCGGAACAAAGTGGGCGTACCGCAACAAACAAGACGAGAACGGCGTGGTGGTCCACAACAAGGAAAGACTTGTGGCCAAGGGGTTCTTGCAAGTTGAAGGACTAGACTTTGGGGAGACATTTGCTCCGGTCGCTTAGTTAGAAGCCATCCGTATACTCCTTGCTTTTGCATCACATCATAACATAAAGCTTTATCAAATGGATGTGAAAAGTGCCTTTCTTAATGGTTCTATTAACGAGCTAGTCTATATTGAACAACCTCCCGGGTTTGAAGATCCGAGGAATCCTAATCATGTGTTTAGGTTTCACAAGGCACTCTACGGGCTCAAGCAAGCACCTAAGGCGTGGTATGAACGACTACGAGATTTCTTGATCATGCAAGGATTCAAGATCGGGAGGGTGGACACTACACTCTTCACCAAAGACATCAACGGAGAATTATTTATTTGTCAAATTTACGTTGATGATATTATTTTTGGTTCGACTAACAAAGCTCTTAGCCATGAGTTTGGCAAAATGATGTCTAGGGAATTCGAGATGTCGATGATTGGAGAGCTCAACTTCTTCCTTGGATTCCAAATCAAGCAACTTCAAGAGGGGACCTTTGTCTATCAAGAGAAGTATACCAAGGACCTCTTGAAGAAATTTGAGATGGGAGATTGTAGCTCAAGAAGCACTCCAATGGCAACAAATTGTCATCTCAACGCGGATAAGGACGGTAAACCTATTGATCAATCTAACTACCGTTCTATGATTGGTTCATTGCTTTATCTTACCGCATCTAGGACCGATATCATGTTTAGTGTATGCTTGTGTGCTCTCTTTCAAGCGGCACCTAAAGAGTCGCATCGGAAGGCGGTCTTTAGGATACTTCGGTATCTAAAGCATACCCCTAGTGTGGGCTTGTGGTACCCTAAAGGTGCAAAATTCCATCTCTTGGGTTACTCGGATTCGGACTTTGCCGGATGCCGTGTGGATCGCAAGAGTACCTCCGTTGGGAGCCACTTGCTTGGGCGTTCCCTAGTATCTTGGTCTAGCAAGAAGCTAAATTCCGTCGCTTTGTCCACGGTGGAAGCGGAATATATTGCGGCTGGTGCATGTTGTGTCCAAATTCTTTATATGAAGCAAACCCTTTTGGACTTTGGTATTAAACTTGGTTGTGTGCCTCTCCTTTGTGACAATGAAAGTGCAGTTAAGATAGCTAAAAACCCCGTTCAACACTCCCGCACTAAGCACATTGATATTCGCCATCATTTCTTGAGGGACCATGAAGCTAAGGGAGACATCTCATTGCGAGGTGTTAGGTCCAAAGAACAATTGGCGGATATCTTCACTAAACCACTTGATGAGAAAACCTTTTCTAGACTAAGAAGTGAATTAAATGTTCTAGATGCATCGAACGTCATGTCAATTGCCATGATCATGTAAGAATGCATGTCATATATGTCTTGTATAACTTTCAAAGGATAGGGGTGAGCAAGGGTTAGCTTGGGATGGACGTTCTTTTGGGTTTTCCCAAGGCTTGGAGAGTGGATCTCCCTGAAGAAGCCTTTGAAAGGTTCAAATTTGGAAAGATAGATTTATTTTATGCCTTGCATGATGCCTGCCATATAGACTTGCACTCACATTTAAATTTCTTGCATTATAAATTGTTTGGCATTGCATACGGTAGATTGTCACAAAGGGGAGCCTACCTCATGAGAAAGAGACTTGTTTGAAGTGCAATATCTCAACTCATATGATGTGGAAAGAACAAAATGTTAGGTGCGTTAATGCCTAAAGGAACATGCTTTAAAGAGATAGAAGTTTTCATCCTCTACCTCACAAAGCATGGGCCCTACATTTTATTTGGATAATTTCCTCCCTATTTTCTTTGGTGTTCTATTTGCTTTAAGGCTTAGCCAAGTTATTGGCAATTAGTATTCTTGAGGGGTAAGGAGTTGCCCAAAAAGTACTAAGACATGTGTTTCTTCGTGTTTGTTTGTTTGAGTCGAAGGACATATATGGGATGTTGCTGTTTTGTAGTCATTAGATTATCTGATGCTTAGGCCAGACCATCATCGGATCAGTTTGTGTTCAAATGCCAAGAGGCAGTTTAGTCAGTAAGACAAATCAACCGACGAGTTCATTCTGAGAAACATCGGTGCATCCGATGTTCATTTTTCTGAAAGTGTGCAAAATTCCACCAATGCAAATCCCTTCAACGTCGGACCATCCGGTGCCAACGGTACCTTTTGGAAAACCCTTACTGTGCCATTCGACCGATGATCATATCATTCCACGTCGGTTCATCCGGTGTTAAATTTTAAGCTAGGGTTTGGGCCCCACCTTTTAAGCGCGCCTCTTCCCACCTTTCTCTCTACCTGACATTTCCTCTCCCCGACGCCGTGCCTCACCTTTGCCGCCACTGCTCCCTCACCCTGCCGCCGCCGCCGCCCTCCAGCCGCCGCTGCCTCCGGCTGCTGTTGCCGCCCTCCGGCCTTAGTGCCGCCGCCGCCGCCCTCTTCACCACCGCCGCTGCTCCACCCAGCGCCACCGCCACCGCCTCTGCTCCACGCAGCACCGCCGCCACCTCAAGCAGCGCCACCACCCCCAAGCACAGCCGCACCACTGCCCTTTGCGCCGCCGTGGTGACCTTCCCCCCTCCACGGTCGCCGTCTCTTACGCCGCTAGGGTTCCCGGCCACGACAATCTTTGTGTCGCCGTACCATGCGCCTGACATCGTCGTTCCACAACCTCATTCTCGCGCATCGTCACTCGTCTCATCGCAATGGCCCGTGACAAGAAGGGAAAGGGCAAGGCCATTACGGAGCCGACCACCAAAAAGCAAAAGCTGTCGAAGGAAGAGAAGAAGGCTTTGATGGCCGCTCGTGCCTCTGAGGAGCGAGAGCGTGGCCAAGGAGGATCGTTGAGGATCCGCGAGGCTCGTCAGAGGCAGCCTCCCGTGCTAGAGGAGTCCGAAGAAGAAGAAGAGTCTGAAGTGCTGCTTGTTCGCCGGCGCTCAGCCAGGACCCGTGGGGGTCATCCAGCGGCAGTACCACGACCGAGACCGTCAGCTGCTGATCTTTGAGAGGACAGGGCGGCCCAGAGAGCCGTCTATGAGATGGACACCAACGTCCGTGTTGGTGAGGGTGTCCGGCTGACAGACTATAGGAAATTGAAGGCCAAGCAGCTCAGAAGACTCATATGGAGCATCTTGCTTGAGGAATGGTTCCTGTAGCCCAGAGAGACACTTGTGGATAGCTGCTTTTGGACCTTGACACAGGCGTCGCTGTACGAGACGTACAAACGTCGGGGCCATAAGCTCTTCCAGCACAACTTTCTGGATTGGGATCAGCTTGCACTGGCAGCCGAGACTGAGATACGCCCCTACTTTTAGAGGTATAGAGGGCTGGTGGAGCTGATGTCCTACGGGAGGAGTGCCTACGTGGAGGACTGGGTCCGCGTATTCTACGCTACACTCTACGTTTCTGAGGGCCGCAGATCCATTGACTTTATGTTCATGGTCCAGCATCATCACTTGACCAGGCAGACATTGGGGCAGCTGCTAGGAGTGGATCTCCATGACACTTGCCTACACGAGAGGGTGTATGGACAGGCTGACCCACCGAGGAGGCCGCTCACTGGAGGAGTGGCACCACCGCTAGAGGAGATACGTTCACTGTTTGCTCAGCCTTTCTCTCCAGACCAGCCGAGGGTACCGACACTACTCACTCCAGCTGCGCGCACTGTGCACCTTGCCTTGAGCCGCACACTTCTGCCGAGGTCTGGATACCTTGAGGGGTTCACTAGCTTGCAGCAGACTCTCCTGTTCTACATCATGAACGGGATAGAGTTCAACATTGTGGACATCCTCATATGTGAGATGGAGGACGTGATCACTAATAGAGTTGGGATGATGAGACAACTTTTATTTGGTCACTGGATCAACTACTTTCTCTGCATGGTTGCTCCTGAGGGGACGGCCGTGCGTGACAGTCTCACCGACGAGAATGTCACACGGTTCAGCCACTACCGTGCTCCAGCTCCTGGACACCGCCGCCTTGGCCATCCAGTCGAGCGTCAGGTCCGTGCTCTTCTATCCGAGGAAGACTGGTCAGACCTGGAGAAGGAAGACGAGAGACTAGCACAGGCAGAGGCTCAGGGTGAGGACCTTCAGCATATTTGGTCTAAGAGTGACACAGATGACAGCGTTGAGGAGTACTTCCCACCTCCTCCCTCACCCAGGCAGCACGACGCGGAGGCTGGAGGCTCGACTGTGCCACCTCCTACTCCACCTCCCGTCTCAGAGGCACAGGTCTCTCAGCCATCTGAGCTTACCTCCTTACTTCAGCAGATGGTTGAGCAGCAGCGCCTAGACCGGCTTACAGCTGAGCAGGCCCGAGCTGAGCAGGCTGCACGTCTCTTGGAGCTCTAGCAGCAGCAGCAGGAGATGCAGCGACAGATCACCCGCGAGAGGCGAGAGGACACTGACCGGCTGACTGGGCTAATTGATCAGATGCACCAGCGCTCCCTCGACCAGCAGCAGCAGACGCAGCAGGTGATGATGGGCATCCTGGTGTTGATCACCAACCTCTACACACAGACCGGGATTGCCCTACTGTTGCAGCTTCCAGGACTAGCTCCAGGCCCCCTGTTCTGGCTCCAGCTGCAGCACCAGTGCCGACCACGCCGATCCCGACGATCAGCATGTCCCCACTGCTTGCTCCAGGTGTCCCTATCCACTCTCCTCTGCCGGCTATGACGCTTTTCCAGCAGACACCGGCGTCTGTTGTCAGTGTCCCGTTGCCAGCAGCTCTGACTCAGCAGGCACCGACAGCGGCTCCTACAGCTCCCACCACCTCTACTCCAGCCTCAGCTGCAGCAGCAGGCAGCAGCTCCGACGACAGCACCCCGGACGGTGACCAGTTCGTCATCGCTCCGAGCACTCAGGATTCGTAGGCACTCAACTTCCTTTTTGGTGTCTTGATGCCAAAGGGGGAGAATAGTTAGAGGGGTGTTAGGGGGAGGGATAGCTTAGCCCCAGGGGGAGTCCTTGCTGCAGGGGGAGTTTATCTTTTTGGGAGTTCTTTTGTAATTTGAAGATTTGCTACTTCCTTGCTTTTCATTGACTATTCTTGTGACTCTTAATTCTCTCATATGTTATTGATCGTTGAGCTTTCAAGTTATTAATCTCTTTTTCAGTCTTCAAGTTTAATGTGCCATATATTGAACTCATTGCATGTCTTCTTGAGTATCGCATTGTCAAATTCATTACTATTATGCTTCAATTGTTGTGTTGTCATCAATCACAAAAAAGGGGGAGGTTGAAAGCATCTAGGTCCCCATGAGGTATGGTTTCGGTGATTAATGACAACCTTTGGATTTTACTAATGAATTTGTGGATGCAAGGTCTCCCATATCACTCATTACAATGAAATCTATATGAATATGAATATCATCTACTGATCACAGGATACAATTGGAGACCCCTAAACAATCATTTTATGAGATCAATCAATGTTATGAAGATTAGAAGTAAAAGCTCATATGTCAAATTTATTCAACCAAATTGACAGCACTCAATGCTTGGTAATCATCAGAAGAATATTTCCAACCAATGCCTAAGAGGTCAGTCGAGCAAATTCCAAAAGAATCACTTAGAACAACTCGAAGCAAACAAAGTCAATTCACCAGATCAATCGATGATTCCAGAAAACAACACATCAGTCGAGTTGGTTCAGCAGAAGAAGAAGACCTCATAACTAAGTACTCACCGGATCATTCGATGATCAAGGGCATGTTACATCGGTCCATTAGTACAGTAAGCAATATCCCTGGACCAAGTGTAACACCGGATCATCCGATGTACAACTATAAACACATCGGTCAATCACTCCAGTAAGCATCAAGTCTGAACCAATACTGGAGGAAGTGCCACCAGATCATCCGCTGAGAAGACAAGTGTAACATCGATCTAACAACAGTCATATCTTACATAGTTACATCAGCTAATTTGGATTTGACCGATGATAACTGAAGGGGGACCATCGGATCATCCGGTG
Organism: Tuctoria greenei; assembly: GCA_036927565.1. Lineage (NCBI taxonomy): Eukaryota > Viridiplantae > Streptophyta > Magnoliopsida > Poales > Poaceae > Tuctoria > Tuctoria greenei. The sequence goes on from JAYESD010000006.1 coordinate 128,259,655, forward strand.
TTTGCAGAACAGTGATGTTAGCCTACTTTTCCAACTGCTATTTCGTGGAGGCTGGCTATTTATACCCCTTCTATCAATCTATTCGATAAGTCTTGACTACCAGACATACTCTACACATTCTCAAGCATTCAAGACATTGAGCTACCACTTCTACATCATCTACACCACTTACACACCAAGAGATAGGCTAAAAATAGTTAGAGATAGTGCTTGTGTGCTTCCATTCTTGGTGATTGGAATCTCTAGTGTAGTGAGAGCTGTAAGGGAGTGTCCCTTGGTGATTGTAATTGAGAGAAACTTCCGGAGCTTGCCAAGACGGTTGTGGAAGCCCGGAGGATCCAAGTTGTACAAGGCTTGAGCTCCACCTTGCCGAGGTTGGCAAACGCAGAAGAATAGTGAAGATCCCTAGTCTCGGTGACTTGGGTGTGGCTATACCCTTTGGTGGGTACCACAACGTGGATGTAGGAAGATCTTGATGATCTTGCCGAACCACGGGATAAATCCTCGTGTCTCCTCGGGAGTTTGCATTCTCTTCCTCTCACACTTACACTTATGCATTTCATATACCGTAAAGTTACTATTCACTTGAATGCATAGGTTGTTCACATAGGGAATTGGGCTTTTAGTAATTAAGTTTTATTGCTTTAATTTTTTGAAAAGAAGCCCAATTCACCCCCCCCTCTTGGGCATTCGATCCTTACAGACTCTTCTATACACAGATATAAGCAATCTTAAGACTTCCAAACCCATTAGGATCATATCCCACATTCCTAAAACAACCCAAATTCGTGACCCACACGAAATCCTATCATAACCAACTCAAAACTTCCATATTTGAGTCAAACACGACTCAGCCGCAGCCTGAGTCCATAACCTAGTCGGTTGGACCTTTCTGCCCAATTGTTTATGTCCACATCTCTTCATCACGTCTCGGAACCATGTAGCCACGTCCATGCACTAATTGCACACGTGAAAACATCTTCCAACGACGTCCACGATACCTTCATATGCATTGTTCTTGATTCAAACATGTTGCGCAACCTCCCGATCAACTCAATCACAATTCCTCCTGAACTTGGTTGTTGAACCTCATCTTCTCCCTAAGCCTAGTTAATGGATACCGTCACCAGCCATGTCTTGAACTCAAGCAACACCTGCACATGAATAAACAACCAATACTTTGAAGCACAAGTCCTCGACTTGCCTCACGTTAGTTTTGAAACTACAACCTCTTACGTGAGCACCTCAAATAAGCATGTTGCAAAACATAGCAAAATGATATCAACCATAACCACCAAAACACACCAAAAACTTAGCAAATGAATACTAAGCAACCTTTCCATAAGTGTAAAGCAAGTTCGAAACATTGCAAGGTAAAAGCAGAAACACTGCGATTAAGCACCGGACCTTGCCAAAGCTAAACGAACCTTGAACTGGAGCTTACCAAAGCTAGCAGGACCTAGCGTCGGAGCTAGCCAAAGCTAGTCGGACCTAGAGACAGACCTTTATGGTAAAGGTGTTTTGGTAGTATTCAAAACTTTTATCGCCATAGACAATGTATTCAGCACACATAGGTATCACAATCTCCCCCTTGATGAATGCATTGGCAACACCATTTAAAATCCGAACTTTGGCATGAAAAGTTTTGAGAACAATTTCTCCCCCTATTTGAAAATCAAATGAGATAGAAATAAATTTCTCCCCCTATACATATTTCTCTCCCTTGCATACTTATCTTTAAAAATTCACCATATTATCTCTCCCCCTTTGACAATGTATTCAACAAGGTTGAAAAGAGAAATTTTAATTGTTATGAGCATATTATAACATATACATATAAAACAAAGCTCATCCAAGTCATACTATCAAGTAACTTACACTATCACATCAATGAGATACATAAAGTAGTGTAAGCCATGCTAGAGACCAAATGTAATTTTCAATTTAAACAAGTCATGATCTCACAAACTTAACTATTTCAAAACCTGAAAGCATGAAACTTGTTGCTGCATTTTATTATTTTTCAAAGCACAAATTTAGATCATATGATATTTGCAAGAGATTATATGTGCATCTGCCTTATTCTAAACAACCAAGCCAAGCCTATGTAATTTGACAACAGAAGCTTAAGGACATGGTTTTAGTCATACACAACTTCTTCCAAGTTCATATCTAAGTTCAATGATAAGCCATCTCAAAAGAAGAAGTGTGATGCATGCATATTCTCTTGATCTTTTCTCATTTTTATTTGATCATAAAAGCTCAACATGTGAGTTGATTACTTGATTAATTCTTTATGATTAAAAACACTTGTGAGCATGCAACAAGTTCAAAACAACAAGAAAGTTTGACCATGACCAGTTTTAGTGTAAGTAATTATTCCAATTACTAGACATGGCAAAACTACAAAAATGTATAACACGAGTAATGTAGTAAGAACTTTCAGCATGTAAAAGGAATCACAAAGTCATATATGTATGAAATACTATGCTCATATTATTTTAATTTCAGATTCACACATAAACTTATCAAGTTTGATAACTCCCCCTTAATTTAAGCCATGAGGATGCATAACCCCTATTTCACTATGAATGTAACAAAAGCGAGTGAAATCCAAAGGTTTTATTAATATGTCAGCCAATTGTTGTTCGGTATCTACATGGTGAGGCACAATGTTTTTTTTTTCAACATTGTCACAGAGAAAGTGATACCTAATGTCAATGTGCTTAGTTCTAGAATGTTGCACGGGGTTTTTAGCAATGCAAATGGCACTAGTGTTATCAAAAAACAGTGGAACACTACGTAGATCAACCCCATAGTCCTTAAGTGTTTGAACAATCCAAAGAATTCGTGAGCAAGCACTAGCAGCACCTATATATTCAGATTCAGTCGTGGATTGTGCAACTGAGTTTTGTTTTCTAGAGGACCAAGCAACAAGTGAATTAGCAAGAAAATGACAAGCACCGGAAGTACTTCTCCTATCAATCCTACAACCTCCAAAATCAGCATCCGAAAAAGCTTTCAAAGTAACGGTTGAGGAAGAAGGAAGAAAAATGCCAAATTCTTGAGTTCCATGTAAGTACCTGAGAATCCTTTTGAGGGCTTGACGATGTGAAGCACGTGGGGAGGCTTGAAACCGTGCACAAAGACATACGCTGAATTGCATATCCGGTCTTGATGCCGTAAGGTACAAAAAGTGATCCGTTCATGCTTCTATATTCTTTTTGATCCACGGGTTCACCATCTTCATCAAGTTCAAGTGTTATTGCTGTTCCCATTGGTGTCCGAAGAGGCTTGCTTTTGTCCATGTTGAAGCGCCTTAGGAGGTCTTTTGTATACTTCGTTTGATGCACAAAGGTACCCACCTTGGTTTGCTTGATTTGCAGCCCCAAAAAGTATGTGAGTTCTCCCATCATACTCATCTCAAATTCTGAACTCATCATAGCTGAAAACTTGGACACAAGATCATGAGAAGCACAACCAAAGATAATATCATCCACATACACTTGAACGAATAATGAGTCATTGCCATGCTTAAGCACAAAAACAGTTTTATCAACCTTGCCCATGGTAAACCCCTTTTCAAGTAAGAAAGTTTTTAACCTATCATACCATGCTCTAGGGGCTTGTTTGAGACCGTACAAGGCTTTGGACAGTTTGTATACGTGAATAGGGAAATCTGAATTTTCAAAACCCGGTGGTTGTTTGACATAAACCTCCTCATCTATGTATCCATTAAGAAAATCACTTTTAACATCCATTTGATAAAGCTTAAAACGTTTAGATGCAGCAAAATCTAACAAAATTCTTATGGCTTCTAATCTAGCAACAGGAGCAAAAGTTTCATCAAAATCTAGACCTTCAACTTGAGTGAAACCTTGAGCAACCAACCTATCCTTATTCCTAACCACAAACCCATCCTCACTTTGTTTATTTTTAAACACCCATTTAGTTCCAATTAAGGTGTGACCTTGAGGTGGAGGTACAAGTTTCCAAACATTATTTATTTCAAAATTTTCTAACTATTCTTGCATGACAATAATCCAAGATTCATTAGTGCGTGCGTGTGATATATCTTTGGGTTCAAAAGAAGCAACAAAAGCAGAATGAGCATGAGAGTTTGGATCGCAAAACCTGGACCGTGTGACTCGTTCGTGCAAGCTTCCAATAATTTGTTGTGGAGGATGACTTTTGAGAACCCGAAGGAGAGTGGACACTTCACAAGCTTCTTCTTCTTCATGTTCATCACAAATCGATGAGCTTGTGACCTGAGTAGGATCTGGACCAGGAATGGTGGTTGTAGGTGCTGGCTGTGAATCAAAATCAGGAGCTGGAACAATGTCATTAGCTGCTGAATTTTCGGGCAGCAGCTCCACCTCTTCCTCATCTTCAACGAAAATGCTCTCCCCCTTCGGATATGGATCTGGACCTGCAATGTTTGAGCTAGTACCTGGGCTAGCTTCATCGAAAGACACCTCACAAGTCTCCACATTTTTGTTAGTGTCAAGTAAGAGCACACGGTAGCCTCTAGTATGAGATGGATAACCAAAAAACATGCCATCAACGGATATAGGTTCAAATTTATCAAGATTACCATGTTTCTTAACAAAGCATTTGCAAACAAAGACCCGAAAGTGTGTAACACTAGGCCTATGTCAAACCGGAGCTCATATGGTGTTTTACCTATCTTAGCACGCAAGAAAACACGATTTGAGACATAACAAGCAGTTGCAATCGCATCAGCCCAAAATTTCCTAGGAGTTTGATATTCATCAAGCATAGTCCTAGCCATCTCAACTAAGGTTCTATTCTTTATTTCTACAACAACGTTTTGTTGAGGTACATATGGTGAAAAAAATTGATGATCTATTCCATTTTCAGCATAAAAGTGATCAAAAGATTGATTTTTAAATTCGGTTCCGTTATCACTTCTAATCGCTTTTAAAGATCCCGGGTGATCAATTGATAATCTAAGAAATAAAGTTCTAAAGTGACTAAAATCTTCATTTTTAGATGCCATAAAGTAAACCCAAGAGTATCTAGAATAATCATCAACAGTCACAAGAACATACCATTTACCTCTGAAGGATTGAACACGTGAAGGTCCTATGGTGCCAAGGTGCAAAAGTTGACCCGGTTCAGTTGTCATGATCATTGTGAGAGGAGTATGTGAACCTGCAACCATCTTAGCATGTCTACAAGAAGAGCACACAATTTCTTTGTCCCCTTTAAGCTTAGGCAGCCCACGTGTGCAATCAAGAGCACTAATAGGCGTTAGATGATCAAAGCCTACGTGACCAAGTCTACGATGCCAAAAATATATGTCCTTTGAATCATTAGCAACTAGACACCTATGCTTAGAGGAAGACATATCAAAATCAGCTTTAAAGACTCTTCCAAACCGAGATATGTTAAAAATAAGCTCACTATTTGAATTTACAACTTTGCAGTAATTTTTAGTGAAAATAATTTCCAGATTTTCATCTAGCAGTTGTGAAACAGAAAGAAATTTGTATTTCAAATTTTTGACAAGTGCCACATCCTTCAAAGTGTAGTGATTATTTACTCTAACCAAACCCTTAGCAATTATAGGAGTTGAAGAATTATCGGCAAAAGTAACATTTTCTACACGTGACACAAAAGAGAGGGAGGAGAACCATTCTTTGTTACCGGTCATGTGGCGTGAGCAACCTGAATCCACAATCCAAATGTTCTCCTTCGTCAAGCGTGTAACCTACAAAAAAGCACAATACGTCGATGACTCAATACTGGGGTTAGTCAAAAGGAATTTAGGAATCCAGTACTGAGTCACACGACATCCAGCAGGAATAACGCGCGAAAGATGAGATAAAACAACAGGTTTATGAGCCAAAGCTTGAGGATTTTTGTACCCAACTACTGACTTACGAGGTGTTGCACGAGTAGCACGAAAAACAGTAGGTTTGGGAACAAACTTTGTATGTTTTCGACTCATTACAGCAGGTTGCATGTTCCTATCATTCGGTTTAGCATGTGCAACAAAATTTGCATGAAAGTTATGAGATCTAGCAATCATTCTTTCCCTTTTCTATTCTTTAGCTAGTCTATAATAAAAATCTATCACATGACCATCAATACCACAGTAGGTACAATGAAATTTAACTTTGTGTTCATGTCTAGATGAGCAAGGAACATTTTTAATTGAAACCGAATGAGACAACACTCCTGCAGATTTGAAACCACTTCATTTTGTTTAGGAACTGTTTGAATCAAATCACGTCCTAATGACTTTACAATTTTAGGTGGATGTGCCTTAGCATGAGCATGAGAATCAAAACCTAAACCAGTTTTATAGTTGCAAGACTTGGAAGAATTCAGCAGCAAGTTTATGTTCTTATTCCCATTACAAAACCGATCTAATGTCCTATGCATGCTATCAAGTTTATTGGACAGATCAAGGCAATTTTCACATGAAGTTTTTCCTTTTAATTTGCAATTGGAACAAAATTTAACATCATGAGAACGTAAAGCATTGTTCAATATAGAAATTTCATTCATAGCATCTTGTAGTTTCTTATCAAGATCATCACAAGTAGAACAATGCAAATCAAATGTAGAACAGCTAGCATCTTTCAAGTTTTTATCATTAAGTGCAGCAAGATCTCTATTCTTTTCAATTTCTAACTCAAGTTTATCATGTGGAGGTGTGCACACTTCTTAATGAGGACAATTGTTCATATATTAAATCACATGAGGGACATGCATCATCACTAGGAATCAAAGTTTTTAAACGGTTGATTTCAGATTCTAGTGATTCAATCTTAGCAGCACTATCCCTAAGTTTTTTTTGTCCTTTTGCTTAACTATAATAGTGGCACGAGAAATAGCATCACACATTTCTTCGCAAGTAGGACATACCTCTTCATTGTCGCTGTTGTGTTCTGCATCCTCCATACTTGATCCGCCATGAAGCACAAGTTTGCCAAATCATCTTCATCTTCATCACTTCCAATGTCCACATCGCTTGAGCCAAGTTCTTGAAGTGCGGAGATAAAACTGCTCACCAATTGACGTCCTGTAAAACCATTCTTTTTCGTCGTACCTTTTGCAGAGGAGTGCTTCGTCCTTGTTTGCTTTTCATCCCGGGAAGTAGGACCTGAAAGGTTAGGGCAATCTAAATGAAAATGTCCCATCTTACCAAATTCGAAACATTGTTGAGGTCCGGAGCTTCCTCTCCTTCTAGTTCTCACATTTTGCAATGCTTTCAAGAACCTAGTAGAGAGAAGTACTAGCTCCTCCTCTGGAAACTCCTCAATCTGTACAAGGGTTAGAGAGGACAACAAAGCAAGTGTACCACAAGATGAAGATTGGCCGGAGCTAGGCATATCACATTGAGAAACAAAAGCAATAGACTTTTTGGGGTTCTTACGTGATATTATGTCCATTTCATTTTTAACTTGGAATATAGCACATCTAAAGTAAGTGTACTCATGATAGTAGATTCACGAATAGATGTGACTTTCATCTCCCAAATTGACATATCTAATGCACTTAACAATTGCCTAGCATTTTCAGTATTTGAAAAATTAACATTGACACTACGCAAATTGCTGAGAATTTTATTAAAGCAAGCAAAAATGGTCATCAATAGACTCACCGGGTTGCATCTCGAAGCGCATGTATTCTTTCTTGAACATGTATTGCCTTACCTCCTTGATCGTTTTGGATCCTTCGTGGTAGTTACAAAGTGCTTTCCACACATCGTATGCAGATCAGAGGTGTGCAACACGGTCGATGTCGCTTTGAGTTAATCCTTGTATGATCAAGTTCTGAGCCTTGTTGTTGTTGTCGACATCTCTCAGATTTGTAACTGTAACTTGATTGTTTGACGGCACTTCGTAAGGCTCGTATACCTTCTCCCATATTGTGAAGCCTTGAGCCTGGATGAAGGCTTTCATACATGCCTTCCAAACCTGAAAATCAATACCACTAAACACATGAGGTTTGGCAGAGTATTTCTCCATGATGATTAGTCAAAACACGTGCAAATCACAAATATTAGAGCACCGTGGCTCCGATACCAATTGTAGGATCGAAGAGCATGTGAAAATCTACCAGAGGGGGGGTGAATGGTAGATTTTAAAAAATCTTACGCAGCGGAAACAATTAAATCTCAACCCCTTCAGCAGAAAAACGATATGTTAAAGAAATCATGTGTGAGACTAATATAAACGTGTTTCACCGTGGCAAAAGTGATAGATATTAGAGAGAATCAAGTCACTAAGACAAAACAATAAGAATCACTCAAATCCGTCGAGAGAAACTCAATTTACGATTGAAAGATCGAACAAAGGTCAATCTGTCCTACCAGAGAAAAATAGTTCTAGAACGCTGCAAAGAAACACGTGTACATCAGAAACCACAAATCCAATGACCGTGAAATTTATACAGATGATAGATAATCAAGTTTTGAAGACAACCCAAAAAGAATCAAGTCAATTGGATCTGTAAAATTAGAGTTATGATAAAACCACCAAAGAAAGATAGTGCTTTGCAGAAAACTCGACGAGAAAAACTTGTTTGGAACAAGTCGGACGAAGAAGGCACAAAAGTTCCTTTCAACTACGAATTTTATTAAACAGAACACAAGAGGAACAGCCCCAAAGTCGTATACAACAAGATCTGGCCTACCTTGCTTATATAACCTGCCCTTAGGCCAACCAAACTCAACTAGGACTCTAATCCTACTCAAATCACGAATCAAAACTTCCCATAACTTCTTAGGACTCTTCTATACATAGATAGAAGCAATATTAAGACTTCCAAACCCATTAGGAACATATCCCACATTCCTAAAACAACCCAAATTCGTGACCCACACGAAATCCTATCATAACCAACTCAAAACTTCCATATTTGAGTCAAACACGACTCAGCCGCAGCCTGAGTCCATAACCTAGTCGTTGGACCTTTCCGACCAATTCTTTATGTCCACATCTATTCATCACGCCTAGGAAGCATGTAGCCACGTCCATGCACTCCTTGCACACGTGAAAACATCTTCCAACGACGTCCACAATACCTTCATATGCATTGTTCTTGATTCAAACATGCTGCACAACCTCCCGATCAACTCAATCACAATTCCTCCCGAACTTGGTTGTTGAACCTCATCTTCTCCCTAAGACCAGTTCAATGGATCCTGTCACCATCCATGTCTTGAACTCAAGCAACACCTGCACATGAATAAACAACCAATACTTTCGAGCACAAGTCATCGACTTGACTCACGTTAGTTCTGAAACTACAACATCTTATGTGAGCACCTCACATAAGCATGTTGCAAAACATAGAAAAATCATATCAACCATAACCACAAAAACACACCAAAAACTTAGCAAGTGAATACTAAGCAACCTTTCCATAAGTGTAAAACAAGTTCGAAATATTGCAAGATAAAAGCAGAAACACTGCGATCAAGCACCCAACATATCCAAAGCTAACCGGACCTTGAACCGGAGCTTACCAAATCTAGCAGGACCTAGCGCCAGAGCTAACCAAAGCTAGTCGGATCTAGAGACTGACCTTGATGATAAAGGTGTTTTGGTGGTATTCAACTTTTATCGCCATAGCCAATGTATTCAGCACACATAGGTCTCACAGGAGCATCCTCCAACACCAGATCGAACTTCTTCCAGCTGACGACGTTCACGAGTTACTCATGAAACTCCACCCCAACCTCCTCACCGATTGTCTCGTAGAGGCAATTAAGACGAGCAGCCACAAAGCTTAACCCAAAGATGTAGTAGTCGGCGGAGTCCATGCTGGTGTGTTGGGGAAGGATACCAAGTCCCAGTCGGTGACAGGAGTGAGATGTATTGTCAAATACATACTGTTCTATTTTGTCGAGCACTTTTGCTTGCACGTCGGCAGTGAACATGTTGCCGGAGACCTCCTTAAGCTTGCCGTCGAGTTTGTTGACGCTTTCCTCGATTAGGCGGACAATCTCATCATAGTCGGACGGAAGAGGTGAAAGTGCATCTAGGCATCCCTTGTGGGTTTTGGTTGATTTATGACAAACAAATGAGATCCTAACCAGATTATTGAGATGAGCACAGGTTTTAATAAAATTATGAAGAAAGCGCAAAAAGAAAGGAGAATGGGGATCTATATGGAAAAGAGCTCAAGAGCTGAATACACTAGATCATTGTGTATGGAGTGTGTTGGAGAAACACACCCCAAGAGCTCAAGCACAATAAAACTCATTCACTGCACAAATTCATACAGGTCCGGACTAGTCCGATATACCTCAGACTAGTCCGATAATCCCTCTGTTCAGAATCGGACAAGTCCTCCCAGTGCGGACTTATCTGCATAGTCCAGGTTTACATAGACCGGACTAGTCTGATATCACCACGGACTAGTCCGATATCTTTCTAACTAAGATCGGACTAGTTCTCCCCAATGCGGACTAGTCCTCAATACTTCACAGTTTTGCACAAAATCGGACAAGTCCGATATCACCACGGGCTAGTCCGATATCCTTCTGATCCAAATGGACAAGTTTGATAGATGCCCGTATTAGTCCAAAAAAACCCTCTGACTAAAATCGGACAAGTCCTCCAAGTGCGGACTTGTCCCCAATTCACTAAGGGGTTCACCACAGCCGGACTAGTCCAATAATGACCGGACTAGTCCGAACATTTCTAGAGACAAAAATGGACTAGTCTGCCCCTGGCCAGACAAGTCCGATAATTCGAGGCACTTAGGGCTTCCCACACGCCGCACACCAGACTAGTCCGGAGTCAACCACGGACTAGTCTGGACTTTGAAAACCCTAACGGTAACCCTTGGAAACCCTAGTATAAATAGAGGTGCACGACCCAACTATGACCTCCCTCGACTCCCAGTGCTGTCACACCCTCCAAGAGCCTAGAAAACACGTCGCTCCATGCAATCCAACGAAAGAAAGATCAAATTTGTGTGGATCAACTCTAAATCAAAGGAGAGACACAATTCTTCACGTTTGAGCTCTTGGGTTTGATTCTCTAACACACTCCCTTTGTTTTATTGTAGATCTTACGAGTGTGTTCTTGGTGGTCTTTGATTTGTAATCTTGGGGAGCCCTCAACTTGTGAGAAGGACCATTGAACTTGGTGATTTACCGTTTGTGATTAGTGGAAGAGAATCGACCTCCGTGGCGATTCAACGAGGGTAGGGTTGGAGAAGACCCGGTCCTTTTGTGGACTCCTCAAAGTGGATGTAGGTTGCCTATGTGGGAATCGAACACATGATAAATCTTGTGTCAATCTTGTTCTTAGTTTTTCATATCACATTCTAGGGTTTACTTGATCTTGCATATCTTACTTTAACACCTTGAAACTAAAAACTACCTTGTGCTATACTAAGTTTAATTGAAGCAACATACTCTAGTTATATCTTAATTTCCACTGCATAGAGTACTTAGATTGAGATCATTCATCTAACTTGATCAATCTAGTCCGCACGCACTGGACTAGTCCGCACACTATCAGACTAGTCCGATTTCTTAGTATTTGATCAAGTTGCTAAGTGTTGCAGATTCCGACTAAAAATCAAAAAGGCCTATTCACCCCCCCCTCTAGACCACATTCAATTGGTATCAGAGCAAGTATCTTCAAGAGGAGACTAATCGCTCGAAGAGAAAATGTCAGACATGAAGGATGCGCACAAGAGCCTCAACCAAGAGAAGGTTGACGATGAAAAGGCTCAAAAATTGGAGAAGCTCCTCGACGCCATTCAGGACTTTGAGGATGACGATGAGGAGACGCTTGAACTCAAGGCGCTCCTATGGAAGAAAGCCCTCTCCAAAGGGAAAATGAAGATCGAGGATGAGAAGAAGAAGAAGGGGAGTAGTCACACTGACTACTCCCGATATCCTTTCAACTATGATCGTCTAAATTCTAACAATAACCATTATTTGTCTATTCCTCTAGGAAAAGCCCCACACTTTGATGGCAATGATTACTCAATGTGGAGTCAAAACATGAAAATGCATTTAATCTCTCTTAATCCCAGCTTGTGGCATATAGTGTGCACATGTATAGATATCCCAGACGATGATGAAGAGCTCACACCTAGCCAAGAGCATGCAATCCATCGGAATGCTCAAGCTGCAGTAGTCATCACATCATCACTAAGTCGAGACGAGTTCACCAAGGTGGATGGACTCGAGATTGCGAAGGAAATATGGGACACATTGCAAACTGCACAAGAAGGCGATCGTCATGTGCGAGAGGCGAAGATCGAAATGATCGAAGGCGAATTGGGAAGATTCACCATAGAAGAATATGAGTCGCCGCAAAACATGTACCATAGAAGACTCTCATCAACAAGGTTCGAGCATATGAAAGTAAAAAGTGGAACGATCACGAGGTGGTGAAGCTCATCCTTAGAACTTTCATGCCTCGCAATGTTACCCTGTGCTCGATGATTAGAGAGAGCCACGGGTACAAGAAAATGACCCCGGGCGAATTGCTTGGGAAGATTATCAACTTTGAGATGATTGAAAAACAAGCAAAACATGTCAATGAGATTGCTGACCTCACCTCGGCAAAGAAGAAGGGGGTCGCCTTAAAATCCACTTGCAAGCCCTTGTCAAAAGAAGCTCGAGAGGCTCAAGATGAATATGACAGTGGTGATGAGTGCAGCGACATAGATGAGGAAGACATGATCCTCTTCATGAAGAAATTGAAGAGGATGATGAAGAGAAGACAAGGGGGTAAATCAAGTGACGAAAAACACAAAGAAAAGTCAAGACCAAAGTTGAGGCGGGCTTGCTATAGTTGTGGTGAATATGATAACTTTATTGTTGATGGCCCATACGAAGAAAACAAGAAGAAGATCAAGGAAACGAAGCCTCAACCTAAGAAGTTGTTTAAGAAGAAAAGGCAAGTGGGACAGGCACACCTAGGAAAGGAGTGGGACTCAAATGATGAGTCCTCGTCCGAAGAAGAAGAGGAGATGGCTAGCATAGCCATCAAGAAGACGACCAAGAAGTCGACCCTCTTCCCAACTATTGGTGCATTGAAGGACAACGACAGTTGTCTCATGGCGAAGGAAGGTAAAGAAAGGTAACATCTAAGTCCTCCTCCTCGCATTCTTACTCTAGTGATAGTGATGCCAATAGTGATAATGAAGATATGCTTGTTGGCCTTGATAAGAAAACTGCAGCAAGAATGAAATTCATAATGGATAAACTTATTGGTAAGGAGGAGCTTGTTGATCGCCAAGAAGATATGATCATCCTTCAAAAGGAGAAGTATCTTAAGATCAAAAAGCTCCTTGAACTTGAAAAGCAGCGAATAAAGTCACTTGAACTTGAGCTAGCTTCAAGCAAGGAAGCTTGCTTGAAGTTAAGCGACTCAAATGCTATCATCAAGGATGAACTTGCAAACTTAACCAAAGTTAACAAGATCCTTGAGGTACAAGTTGAGTCACTCAAGAAAAGTGAACCTTCATCCTCTTCAAGCTCTCCTTCTCAACCCCTTAAAACTGAACCTACTACTACTTGTGCATGTGCTAAAATTGATACTAGCTTGAAGGACAAGTCAGCCTCGACCAAGGACAAGCATCCTTCCCATGGTGGCATATTTGACAAGGAGAAGGTCAAGTATGCATGCAGTGCATACTTGGCCACAAGACCTCCTAATGTCAAATATGGCATTGGGTATTCCTATGGTGAAAAGCAAAATGCTAGAAACCATAAGAATAATAAGGAGCACATTGTCTTTGTGAAGGGAAACTCCCCTCAAGTTAGAAAACCTAACAATGTTGATAAGTTCAAAAACGTTAACACATATGAGCAACAATTATTATTTAGAACATTTGATGCATCTTATGTTCTTATGAAAAACGCTTTTGGTAAAGTGCATGCCAAATATGTTGGGCCACGCCATGGGAACACCAAGTCCCATGTGTGGGTGCCCAAATCTCTTGTGACTAACCTCAAAGGACCCAAGCAAGCTTGGGTACCTAAAACCACTACATAATTTGTTTTTGCAGGCATACTCCTCCGGTGGAGCAAAATGAGTGCTAGACAGTGGATGCACCAACCATATGACCAGAGAACGAAGAATGTTTGTAGAATATGAAAAAAATGAGGATTCAAGTGAGGGCATCTCTTTTGGAGACAATAGTCAAGAAAGGGTGCTCGGTACTAGTAAAATTGCAATATCATATCAACACACGCTTTCTCATGTTTTGCATGTTGACTTCTTAGATTATAACCTTCTGTCCATATCTCAATTATGTGACAAGGGTTATAATTTCTTATTTACTAATGAGGGTGTGACTGTCTCTAGAAGGAGTGATGACTCGGTTGCATTCAAGGGTGTGTTGAAGGGAAAGCTTTATCTTATTGACTTCAACAAAGATAAAGCCGAACTTGACACATGTTTGATTGCAAAGACCAACATGGGTTGGTTGTGGCATAGACGGCTAGCACATGTTGGTATGAGGAATCTTCAAAAACTCCTTAAGGGCAATCACATTCGAGGTTTGAAGGATGTTGTTTTTGAGAAAGTCAGGCCTTGTAGCGCGTGCCAAGCCGGGAAGCAAGTAGGAGCACCTCATCCCACGAAAAACGTCATGCCAACAACAAGACCGCTCGAGCTACTTCACATGGACCTATTTGGTCCTATTGCTTACATAAGCATCGGCGGTAACAAATATGGCTTAGTAATTGTTGATGACTTTTCGCGCTTCACATTGGTTTTCTTTTTGCATGATAAGACAGAAACTCAAGGAACCCTCAAGAAGTTTCTCAAGCGTGCCCAAAATGAGTTCTCATTGAAGATCAAGAACATACGAAGCGACAATGGCATGAAGTTCAAGAACACTCAAGTTGAGGAGTACCTAGACGAAGAGGGCATCATACATGAATTTTCAGCACCGTACTCACCACAACAAAATGGAGTGGCCGAAATGAAGAACCGAACCCTCATAGAGATGGCGATAACAATGCTTGATGAGTACAAGACATCAGATCGGTTTTGGGCTGAAGCGGTCAACACCGCTTGTCACGCCATAAACCGACTCTATCTTCATCACCTACTCAAGAAGACATCATATGAGCTACTCACGGGAAACAAACCTAATATTTCCTATTTTCGTGTTTTCAGTTCTAAATGCTATATCTTGAACAAGAAGCCTAGGACTTCAAAGTTTGCTTCGAATTCCGATGAAGGTTTCTTGCTTGGCTACGACTAAAACTCTTACGCCTATCATGTCTTCAACAAGGTCTCCGGACTTGTTGAAGTTGCATGTGACGTAGTGTTCGATGAAACTAACGGCTCTCAAGAAGAGCAAGTTGATCAATGTGTGCTAGATAGACAAGAAGCTCCTTGTCAAGCGTTGAGACGAATGGCGTTGGGCGATGTTCGACCACAAGCACCACCTCCAAATCAAAATGAAGAATATGAACCACAAGTGGAGGTAATGGATCAAGTGGGAGCTTCTACACTAGATCAACCTCAAGAAGATGAAGATGATCAACACACAAATGAGGGCAACCATCCAGGGGTAGTAGAAGATGACCATGAAGACTCAAGACCACAAGTGCCACACCCAAGAGTACACCAATGCGTCCAAAGAGATCACCCCGTCGACAACATAACAGAGGACATCCAAAAGGGAGTCACTACTAGATCTCTAATTGCTAATTTTTGTGAACATTACTCTTTTGTACCCTTTTTGGAACCGCGTAGGATTGAGGATGCATTGAAAGATCCGGATTGGGTGGTGGCAATGCAAGAAGAACTTAACAACTTCAAATGGAACGAGGTGTGGAAACTCGTTGAAAGACCCAAGTTCAACGTCGTCGGCACCAAATGGGTCTTCCGCAACAAGCAAGACGAACACGGGGTGGTGACAAGGAACAAGGCACGACTTGTGACCAAAGGGTATTCACAAGTCGAAGGTTTGGATTTCGACGAAACCTTTGCTCCCGTAGCTAGGCTTGATCTATTAGAATATTACTTGCATATGCTACTCACCATGATTTGAAGCTCTATCAAATGGATGTGAAAAGCGCCTTCCTCAATGGACAAATCAAGGAGGAGGTGTACGTGGAGCAACCCCCCCCCCCGGATTCGAAGATCAAGAGTTCCCCGACCACGTGTTCAAACTACGTGTGATGCCCGGTTCCGAAAAATGAACCAAGCTAACGCATATGTGTGCCCAGGATGTTCAACACACATACACGAGTGCAATCACAAAAGAGTATATAGAAAATTACCACAAGACAAGATTAATTAACCATGTTTTATTACACAAACCATATTATCCTCGAATACAACCTCTAATGGATATTTATGACAAGTTCAACTAATGCAGCGGAAATAAACTAAATAAGCAAACTTAACAACTAAGCATAAGGGATAGTGCAACTCCGATAACACCACAGGCAAAGCTGACGGTAGACACGGCCTAGAACTCCGCATTCTCACCGTTAAACTCCCAATCCTGACCTGCAACTGTTGGGGGGATTGCAAGAGTGAGTACATGTTGTACTCAGCAAGTGTGGAAAGTATGACATGTGGCTGATTCAAATGACAACAATAATAATGGCTAAGTGCTGAAAATTACATTAAAACATTTGGGAAGCAATATATTATATGTATGTGAAGTAAACCCATCGTAATCATAAGTAATATCATAATACCAATCTGAATTCACTACCATCATTAATAATTGCAGATTTCACCATTGCCAATAACCATATTCAATACTAGAAATAAATCCATAACCAACCATAACCATAATACCAACCATAACCATCCCAATACCGAGTTCCCTCTAATCATGGAAGTTGTCCAGGTGCTCATAACCGGGAGAACGGCTATCATGATAGTTTTATTTAACTCTGTAGAGTTTGTACCTCTTTACCCACATGTTCATGATTTCATCACTTTTCGATGACTAGAACCTCTATTATGCCGTCTCACACTTCCATCGGTGTGTGGCCAAGAGATCACAAAATAGCCTTTACAAAGGGATTACTAGCCTATTTAGAACCCACTGAGGTTTCACCGGTGGTGATGCCTCCAACTGAGCACATCTTCAACCAAGGGCCCCCTCTTGAGCCATTCGGATCCTAGGGTAGTCCCACCAATCATCAACAAACCCAATCCGACTAGCCCTTCCCCGAGCATCCACAATGGTCCAAACAGCACTAGCAAAGCCCTAATTAATCAGCTACGCCGCACCCATACTTGGCCTCGTGGTGGCACTGTAGTCCTGGCTTATTCTCGCATGAACCGGTCCTTAGATCTAAAGCAAGCAAACCACCATGACATCCAACCCATCCACGTACCGGGCTTGCTTAGATCACCCATTACCATATCATACTGACCAGTTCATGTTAACCAAAATATCATTAATGCTTAATTAAGTATGTAGTGTTGTTTTCCCATCCCAATTAATTAAGCGAAGGAAAAGGGTAAAAACCCTTCCCGACTCTCTACCATAAATTCTAGGTGACAAGGGTGGTTTAACAAATCTAGTAAACTTCCTACCATAGGATTCCCATCAAATTGACACAAGCATGCAGTTTACAAACAAAACATTTATTTTAAAAACAGGATCAATATGCTTCAAGGACACTTGTCTTGCTCTTGCGGTTGATTAGGATCAAAGCCTTCAAACTCTTGGTGTTGTAGATCCTCCGCGGCACTCTCTAGCGCAAATCCGCCTAAGCCGCACAATAAACATACAAGACAAGAAACACAATCAAAGAGTGCACAAATATTACTCAATATGACATGACATGCATGATTACTGCAAATGCAAGGTAGAACTTGTTACTAGATTGCTTTTAATGATAACTAACTATTTCTAATAGATTTTAACAAGTTTATACAGGTTTGGAGTTGATTAGATCAAAATTTAGAATGAATTCAACACAATTTAACCAGAAAGATCAGACTAGTCCGCTAGGGACCGGACAAGTCCGCACTCTGCGAGATCAGCAGATTAGGGTTTTCTAGATCGACGTGAATTTGGAGATTTGGGGTTGAGTTCACGTAAGGAAAAGAAAATAGAAGGTATACCAGGTGTTTAGGACTCCAATGAATCAAGAAACTTGGAGGTAACACTTGGATCTTGATGATCTAGGGTTGGTGATGAACTTGGAGATGAATTGGTGGTGAAGGACGAAACTTGGTGGAGATCTTGATCCTCTTTCCTTTCCTCCTCTTCTTCTTCTTGCTTGGGATCTCCTCCTCCTTCCTTGATGGTGGCTCTCCACGAACTAGGGTTTGGGTGGGGTGGAAAAGTGGCAAATAGATGTCAAACCAAGGGGTGAGGTTGTTTATATCGAGGTGGAGGCTAGGGTTAGATGGATTTCGAGTTTGAGAGGAGTAGAGGCTGGTTTAGAGTCCCACATGGGATCTAAAAGAGTTAGGAACGATGTCCCTAGGCCCACTTAATGTGAAACCCAAGAAACAAGTCGTAAAACAAAAGATCAACTCGGAGTCATGAAGTACCGGACAAGTCCGGAAAGGACCGGACTAGTCCGAAGTCGTCCAGAGGGAAAATCGGACAAGTCTGGCGAAAAATCAGACAAGTCCGACTTTAAACAGAGAGGAAATTGGACAAGTCCGCTGGAACACTGGACTAGTCTGGAAAAGTCCAAGGACTTAGCAAATTTTCAAGGATTCTTGGAATATTGGACTAGCCCGCACAAAATCGGACAAGTCTGAAGTTTCCAGAGGCAAAATCGGACTATTCCGCAGCAAAAATGGACAAGTCCATTTTTAGTCAGAGAGAAATCGGACTAGTCCTCAGTAAAATCGGACTAGTCCGCACTTTCCTGCATTTTAAGTGCGGTTTTGTTCCAAATAAATTTTTAAACTCGTTCCTCTTGTTGTGGGTTAATGTTAAACATGTATATGAGTGTATGTAGGGCATAATGCATGAAAGTGAGGGTGTTACAAACCTACCCCTCTTAAAATGAATCTCGCCCTCAAGATTCGACGCGGAAGAGAAGAAGAGATAGGGAAATTCCTTCTTGAGATCATCCTCCCATTCCCACGTTGCTTCTTTTTCTGTGTGGTGCTTCCATTGAACTTTACACCATCTAATAACCTTGTTCCTTGTGACTCTCTCCTTGGTTTCCAAGATCTTGACCGGTTGTTCGGCATAAGTCAAATATTCTTCTAATTCCAATCCTACCATTGGCACTTGTTCTTCTGGTACTCTCAAGCACTTCTTGAGCAGGGAAACATGAAAGACATCATGTACGTCTGAAAGATGAGCTGTCATCTCCAACTTATATGCTACTTCTCCTCTTTTGTCCAAAATCTTGAACGGTCCAATATAGCGAGGTGCGAGCTTGCCCCTTATGTTAAACCTCTTATGACCTCTCATTGGTGACACCTTGAGGTAAACAAAACCTCCCACTTCAAAGGTTAATTTCCTCCTTCTATTGTCCGCATAGCCTTTTTGCCTTGATTGGGCAGCCCTCAAGTTTTCACGAATTATTTGACTTGCTTTTCGGCTTCTTGCAACACATCCGGACCAAATACTTGAGTTTCTCCTGCCTCATTCCAGAACAAAGGTGTCCTACACTTCCTCCCATAAAGTGCTTCATACGGTGACATTTTCAAGCTTGCTTGGTAACTATTGTTGTATGAAAATTCTTTGTATGGCGAGCTTTTGTCCCAACTCTTCCCATGCTTTAAAGCACAAGCTCTTAACATGTCCTCCAAAATTTGATTGGTTCTCTCGGTTTGCCCATCCGTTTGAGGGTGATATGCTGAACTAAAATTCAACCTCGTCCCCAAAGCTTCATGCAATCTTTGCCAAAACCTGGAAGTAAACTGAGAACCTCTATCCGAAACTATCTTCTTAGGGACTCCATGTCGACACACAATATGCTCCATGTATATTTCGGCCAATCATGCAGCTGTATATTTGGTCTTCACAGGGACAAAATGAGCTGACTTGGTTAAGCGATCCACAATTACCCAAATTGAGTCATACCCGGACTGAGTACGTGGTAACCCAACTATGAAGTCCATACCGATTTCTTCCCACTTCCATTCCGGGACCTTCAATAGTTGCAATAGTCCAGCTGGCCTTTGATGTTCCGCCTTGACTCGTTGACACACATCACACAATGCCACATATTCAGCTATGTCCTTTTTCATGCTATCCCACCAATAGCAAGTCTTCAAGTCTTTCTACATCTTTGTACAACCAAGGTGAATTGAGTAAGGTGAGTCATGTGCCTCTTTTAGTATTGTCTCCCGAATATGCTTCACATTAGGCACAACGATTATCTTTCCAAGCCATAAGGTACCATGTTCGTCTTTATCAAATCTGAATTCTCTCCCTTCCTCGGTCCTGTCCTTGATTTCCTTGATCTCTTCATCTGCGTTTGTGCCTCTCGAATTTCTTGCTCCAAGGTTGGGTTTAACTCCATCATCTCCATCTCATTTACAAATCCAAGGTTCAACTGTTTAAACTCCTTACATAACTCGAATGGTAACTCTCAAACTGTGAGTTGATGACTTACTCCTTTT
Source organism: Tuctoria greenei (assembly GCA_036927565.1). Classification (NCBI taxonomy): domain Eukaryota; kingdom Viridiplantae; phylum Streptophyta; class Magnoliopsida; order Poales; family Poaceae; genus Tuctoria; species Tuctoria greenei. Next base: position 128,280,198 of record JAYESD010000006.1, read on the forward strand.
CTACTCAAAGCATCGGCCACTACATTGGCTTTTCCCAGATGATAGTTGATTCCCAAATCATAATCTTTGATGAGCTCCAACCATCTCCGTTGCCTCAAGTTCAGATCCGTTTGTGTGAAAATATATTTCAAACTCTTATGATCCGTATAAATTTCACACCTATATCCAAGAAGGTAGTGTCTCAAAATTTTCAATGCATGTACCACAGCTGCAAGTTCTAAATCATGTGTTGGGTAGTTCTGCTCATGTTTCTTCAATTGCCTCGATGCATAGGCGACCACTTGACCTTCTTGCATCAATACACATCCGAGTCCTTGTCTTGATGCATCGCAATAGATATCAAAACTCTTGCTTACATTGAATGTGGCCTAGAGGGGGGTGAATAGGCCTTTTGAATTTCCTGTACACTTAATAGAATCGTCAAAACTTGGTTGGCCGAACTAGTCCGGTCGTGTGGGCGGACTTGTCCAGTGTGCTAAAAATATGTGTGTTGATCATGTGTTATTTGGGAAACTAAATTTCTTTAGCAGCGGAAATGAGAACAACTGATATTTTTATTTGAGATTAATATAAGAATGCAGGTAAAACTTATAATTGCCTTAGGTTGATGTTTAGCACTCAAGTGATCTAATGAACAAAATTTAAAGGAAATAAGGCGCAAGACACACAAATTTTTCTCGAGGTTCGATCTCACCACGAGATCTACGTCCTCATTGAGGAAGCTCACACAGAGCCAGGTCTCCAACACTTTCCCTCTTCAAGTCACCACAAAGGCCGACTTGATTCCAATATCAAGGGTAATCACCAAGTTTGTGGGGCAACCTCACACGTTGAGGGCTCCCACGAGAATTACAACGAAAGAAATCATATACACTCAAAAGTATTACAATGCAGAGTTTGAGTGTAGAAAGATCAAACCCCAAGAGCTCGTAATGAAAGAACGATGATCTCCCAATCCTGAATCCAAGTGTTCAATTGATTTCACTCTTTTTGCACTTTAGATGTGTGGGGAGATGTGTTTTGGGCTCTTGGGACGAAGTGGCGGCGCTAGGGTTTTTTTTCTTTGATCAGTATTTGACGTCTATTTTCATAGGAAAGCCGTGGACTCTCTATCCAAAAAGGTAGCCATTGAAAAACCCTAACACCGGACTAGTCCAGTGCAAGTCCAGACTTGTCCGGTCTCGGTGTATTTTGAAGTCCAGAAAGTCTGCCGGACTAGTCCGGTCCAAGCTCGGACTAGTCCGGTGCTGTGTGAAGGTGAACTCCAGAAAGTTCAACGGACTAGTCCGCGGACTAGTCCAATCTCCACATATGGGAGACTCCAGAAAGGTCAACGGACTAGTCCGGTGGTCAACGGACTAGTTCGGTCCCTCAATATGAGAGACTCCAGAAAGATCAACGGACTAGTCCGGTGGATGCACGGACTAGTCCGGTCTCCCAATAAGTGAGATTCCAAAAAGATAAATGGACTAGTCCGGTCCATGATCGGACTAGTCCGGTGCTTTGTAAGTTAGGTTAATTTTAATCCCTTACCCTCGCGCAAAGTTGTGAGCTCTTGGAGTGTGTCTTTCATACACTCCCTATACATTCAAAATCTAATTTGGTCTTCCAAGCTTCATCAAAGTATCTCTCTTTGAACACCACTTTATTTTTCACCTTTTTGTGCGCACCGAGCTGTTTCACTTTTTTGTCCTGCAATCATCTCAGTAGTTTCATTAGGATCTCATATGTTTGTCATCAATTAGCCAAAACCCATAAGGGTTATCCTAGATGCACTTACAATCTCGCCCTTTTTGGTGATTGATGACAACCATTTGCGATATCACAATTGAGAATAAAATCATGACTTTCATAAGGTGTGCATATATGAGAATAACGATAAGTCCACAAAAAGCTTCTCACATATGCACACACCTTATGGTGGGGTGCCTAACAGGTGTGTGATCAACAAGGTGTGATGAAGTAAAGGTAATCAATAATGAGCATAGAGATAATCATTCAAGCAACAATAAGCATCACACATAAGAGAAGAAATAGTGCATTACAAGGTTTTAAAAATAAGTACACGTCCTTGATCATAAAAACATAAAGACACCGCCTACTAGTCTCAATCTCTCCCCCTTTGGCATCAAGGCACCAAAAAAGGAAAAATTGAGGGGAATCACTCATCGCCACTCTCTTCTTCAGTCTCAGTCCGGTCTTCATCTTCACCACCATCATCATTCTCTGGAGTAGGCTCTTCCTCGGAGTCCTCGAAGGCGGGCGGGGATCCCACCGGCTCAATCTCCAGCTTGTCATGGATGACTTTGATGTTGGCATTGACATATTGTTGATGCTTCTTCTACCTTACTTCAATCTTGCGGCAGCAGGCAAAGATAGAGGTGAGCATTTTGAGCACACCACCGGAGGGTTCATGGGCAGGTGCAGAGCTAGGAGGAGCAGCTGAAGACCTTGTGGCATTCACATCCCGAGTTTGTTTAGTCCTCCTCTCGGCTTCAGGGGAGGGAGGTGCATCAGGAGCCGAAGGTAGAGTGTACTCAGTGGGCTTTTGCGGTTTCAACCCCGTATGGTGAACATCCTTGACGAACTCAAGTCCAGTCACCTTGTCAATCATGTACATGATGTATGGGGCATACCCGCAAGATCTGTTTGGAGTGATTGAGATGTTCACAATGTCATTATAGATGTATTCAAAGACATTGAACGGTCTCCTCCCACGAATGACCTTCATTAGGGTCCTCAAAGTTCCTTGAATAGTCCCCGCATCTCCATCTTTCGGGGCTATTGTCTTCCTCAAAATTCTGTTGAGGACCACATAGAAGGGCTTCAAATATTTGATATTGGGAGGGACATAAGGCATCCTTGTGTCATAGAGAAATCTGAGCTCATCCTTCTCCAAGGGTTGCAGATTGTGGATGACAAGATCATGATCCAAAGTGTGTTCAAGGTGGAGGATTCTTGCAAATTCATCATAGGTGACACTGTACTTGGAAACATGAGTCATCCAAGTTAGACTGTCTCCATCACCACGAGCAAAGCAGAGGGTAGAGTAAAATTGGGTGATGACCTCATTGTTCTAGTTACACTCAAAGGCAAACAGATCCTTCAAGCTGTGCCTCTCCAGGGCCTCAACCACCTCACGAAAGGCAGGATATCTCTTCGATTGTAAGTATCCAACATTCACCCATTGACTCTCTACAACGGGATTCTTCATCTTCATATACACATGCTCGTAGTAGTCAGCATGGAAGTTGCTCCAAAATCTTGGGTCTGAGCATTGCCGAGGTTGATCATACACATTAACCTACCTGAAGCTATCGGCAAGCTCACCCCCTTTTCCGGTGAAATCTTTACTCGAGCGCTGCCTGTTGCAGTGACTTGGGTTCTTCATCTTCATGGGTCCAATGGGACCACAAGCAAGCCCCTTTCCTTTGTTGAGAGTCCTCTTTGGCCCTGAGGAGCTCTCGCCAGCTTTTCCTTGGGCCTTCTTAACAACCACCCTCCTTTTCTTGGGCAAGTTGTCATTGGAGGGTGGAGAGTGCACATTTACATCATGTCTTTTCTTCATGTACCTCTCCTTGGCTCTCTTCACTTTTTCATGTTCAACTTCTTCATCAACATGGATGGAGCTGTCATCAGAGCTTGAAGACATCGTGCCTAAGAAGGAGTTCATGATTTAGATGAGAATGAACTAAGAATGAAGGAGATGTGAGGATTCAAATGTCAGAGACCAGACTTGTCCGGTTTCAGAGTGCGGACTTGTCCGGTGTACCGGACTACTCCGTATCTGGGAGCCGGACTAGTCCGGCCTGGCACAAGAACCCTAACAAAAACTATGAATCACAACTTCTATCTAAGGATGCAAAGGAGCATGAAAGTGAAAGGAATACATCTCTGAAGCTAATGTACTTCCTTGGAATCAGGAGAAACAAGCTAGAACTAGAAAAGTTGAGAGTTTGATTTTAGGGAGAAATTTACCGAGATTTGAAGATTCGCGTTGAAGGAGCAAGAATCTGTCCGGATGAGTTTGGAGTGGAGTATCAACTTGTCGAGGGGAGGATTTACCACGGAGAAAACTTGGATTTTGAGGGCTCAACTCGAAAATCACTTTTGGGGGCTAGGGTTTGAGAGGTGAGGGTTCAACTCAAAGTGGAGGGAGGTTTGAAATGGTTTTGGGCCGGCCAGCTGCTTATATACGCGGCCGACCGGACTAGTCCGGTGTCCCTGGAAAACCTAGGAAAGAGAGACTGTCCGGACTAGTCCGGTGGCAAACCTGACTAGTCCGGTGTCCCTGGAAAAACTGAGTATTTAGAGATAACTAATAGTGATCCAAGGACAAGTTTTGCAAATAATCTTGGTAATTATGACCAGAAAGTAATCAACAATAAAAAATTGGTCATAAATTTCAAGATTTCTTCATTAAAATTAGTTTTCTTAGGAGAAAAAAGAGGTGAGGGGCAGTTTTAGCAATAAAATGTAAAATTTGAAGTTTCAACCAGGTGCGCAACGTTTCAAGCCACATTTCGAGAGTCAAGAATATTAAGTTCATTCCTAAGTTCACAAAACCTTTTCCCATCCAATGGTTTGGTAAAAATATTTGCAAGTTGTTTTTCAGTTCTAACATGTGAAATAGCAATGTCACCTTTTAATGAATGATCTCTAAGAAAATGATGACGGATATCTATGTTCTTAGTTCTTGAGTGCTCTACCGGGTTGTGTGCAATTTTTATGGCACTTTCATTGTCACGTAGAAGCGGGATATGGTTAAGATTGTAGCCGTAGTCTTTAAGGGTTTGTCGCATCCAAAGTAGTTGTGCGCAACAGCTACCGGCTGCAACATATTCTGCTTCTGCTGTGGAAAGAGCAATGGAGTTTTGCTTTTTAGATGACCAAGAGACCAGGGACCTACCAAGAAACAGACAAGTCCCTGACGTGCTCTTTCTATCGACTTTGCATCCTGCATAGTCGGCATCGAAATACCCTATCAAGTTAAATTTGGATCCTCTGGGATACCAAAGGCCCAAGTTGGGTGTGTGCACAAGGTACCTTATGATTCTTTTTACCGAAACTAAGTGACACTCTTTAGGTGCGGCTTGAAACCTTGCACACAAGCAAACACTAAGCATAATATCTGGCCTAGATGCACATAAATAAAGTAAGGAGCCAATCATGGACCGAAATACCTTTTGGTCCACATTTGGACCGTCTTCATTGAGGTCGAGGTGTCCATTAGTGGCCATGGGTGTCTTGATGGACTTGGCTTTGTCCATATTGAATTTCTTGAGAATGTCTTGTGTATATTTGGTTTGGCTTATAAATGTACCTTCCTTTAGTTACTTCACTTGGAGTCCCAAGAAGAACTTCAATTCGCCCATCATTGACATCTCGAACCTATCTGTCATAGTTTTGCTAATTTCTTCATAGAAGGATTTGTTAGTGGATCCAAAGATAATGTCATCAACATAAATTTGACATACAAATAAATGATCATCACAATGTTTAGTGAAAAGTGTATAGTCAGCTTTACCAATTTTGAATCCATTCTGAATTAGAAAATCTCTAAGACACTCATACCAAGCTCGAGGAGCTTGTTTGAGGCCATAGAGAGCATTACACAATTTGTAGACATGGTTGGGATACTTTTGGTCTTCAATCCTGGTGGCTGCTCCACATAAACTTCCTCCTTGATTGGGCCATTTAAGAAAGCGCTTTTGACGTCCATTTGATACAGCTTAAAATTATGGTGAGTAGCATATGCCAATAAAATACGAATGGACTCAAGTCTAGCTACAGGAGCGAAAGTTTCATCGAAGTCCAAGCCTTCGACCTGAGAATAACCTTTGGCCACCAATCTAGCCTTATTTCTTGTTACTACTCCATGTTCATCTTGCTTGTTCCGAAAGATCCATTTGGTTCCAACTATGTTCGCCTTTGGTCTCTCCACCAGCTCCCATACTTCATTTCTCTTGAAGTTGTTCAGCTCCTCTTGCATTGCAATCACCCAGTCTGGATTCCTTAAGGCTTCTTCTACCCCGTATGGTTCCAGAAAAGACACAAAAGAATAGGATTCACAGAAATTTGCAACTCGAGATCTAGTAGTTACTCCCTTAGCAATATCTCCAATGATATTGTTGACAGGGTGGTCTCTTTGCACGCTCTGGTGTACTCTTGGGTGTGGAGCTTGTGTAGTTGCTTGTTCTTAATTATCTTCATGTGCGTTGTCTCCCCCTAGATCATTGTTTCCATGATTGGCCTGATCTTCTTGATCTTCCTCCTCTTGATCTTGTGCAGGAGCTCCCCCTTGATCATTGCCTCCGTTTTGAGGTTCATCTTGTGCATTTGAGTCAAATGTTTACTCTTGTGGTAAGATATCACCAAGTCCCATTTTCTTCAGTGCTTAATATGGAGCTTCCTCTTTATCTAACACACACTTATCAACTTGCTCCACTTGTGAGCCGTTAGATTCATCGAACACTACATCACGTGCTACTTCAACAAGGCCGGACACCTTGTTGAAGACACGATAGGCGTAGGCATTCAATTTAGAACCGAGTAAGAATCCTTCATCGGACTTCGAAGCGAACATCGAGGCCCTCTGTTTCTTGTTCAGAATAAAACATTTGCAACCAAAAACTTTAAAATAAGAAACATTAGGTTTTTTACCAGTAAGGAGCTCATATGGAGTTTTCTTCAGTAGTCGATGGAGATACAATCGATTCGTGGCATGGCAAGCGGTGTTCACTGCTTCTGCCCAAAATCGATCTGATGTCTTGTATTCATCCAACATAGTTCTCGCCGTTTCGATTAATGTTCTGTTCTTCCTTCCGGCCACTCCATTTTGTTGAGGGGAGTAGGGTGCCGAGAATTCATGCTTTATCCCTTCTTCATCGAGAAACTCTTCAACTTGGAGGTTCTTGAATTATGTCCCGTTGTCACTTCTGATGTTCTTTATGGTTGATGAGAATTCATTTTGAGCTCTTTTCAAGAACTTCTTGAGGATCCCCTGAGTTTCTGATTTATCATACAAGAAAAATACCCAGGTAAATCTTGAAAAATCATCAACAATTACTAAATTGTATTTGTTACCGCCGATGTTGATGTACGAAACTGGACCAAAGAGATCCATGTGGAGGAGTTCCAGCGGTCTTGCGGTAGTCATCACATTCTTGGCGAGGTGTGGTGCTCCGACTTGTTTTCCTGCTTGACAAGCGCTGCATGGCCTGTCTTTTTCAAAAACCACATCCTTAAGACCACGGATGTGACCACCTTTTAGAAGTTTTTGCAGATTTCTCATCCCAACATGGGCTAGCCATCTATGCCACAGCCATCCCATGTTGGTCTTAGCAACCAAGCAAGTGTTGAGTTCGAATTTATCTTTGTTGAAGTCAACTAGATAAAGCTTGCCCTTCAATATTCTCTTGAATGCAGTCGAGCCATCGCTTCTTCTAAAAACAGTCACACCCTCATTAGTGAATAAACAGTTGTAACCTTTGTCGCATAGTTGGGATATTAACAAAAGGTTATAATCTAGAGAATCTACATGTAAAACATTTGATAAGGTATGTTGAGAGGATATTTCAATGTTACCGCTACCAAGGACCTTTCCTTGGCTGTTGTCTCCGAAGTATATGCCTTCACCTGGATCCTTGTTGTACTCGTACTCTACAAACATACCTCTCTCTCCAGTCATGTGATTTGTGCATCTACTATCAAGTACCCATTTTGTTCCACCGGAGGAGTAAGCCTGCAAAAAGAATTATTCCTTGGTTTTAGGTACCCAAGCTTGCTTGGGTCCTCTCAGGTTAGTCACAAGAGTCTTGGGCACCCACACACAAGTTTTCAAGTTCTTGTGGCGTGGCCCTGTATATTTGGCAATGACTTTTCCATATTTGGCTTTCATAAGAACATAAGAAGCGTCAAATGTACGAAACAATATTTGTGGTTCAGATTCATGGGATTTTTCCTTAACAAAGACAATTCTATTCTTAGCATGATTAGAAGTAGACATGTGTTTGTTCTTATCAAAACCAAGGCCATCTTTGAATTAGGAGGTCTTGTGACCATATATGCACTGCGTGCATATTTGATCTTCTCCTTATCAAAGATGTCGCTTGGAGGGGCATGCATATTATGAGAAGTTGAAGTATTCGAAATAATATTCTTCTTACTAGAGCAAGTGCAAGTTTTGATTGTTGTCGAACTTATATCTTTGGAGGAAGAGCTCTTGGAGGACGAGGAGTCACTTTGCTTGAGCGACTCAACTTGCACCTCAAGGATCTTGTTAGCTTTTGACAAGTTAGAAAGTTCTTCCTTGATTGCAATATGCGAGTCTTCTAGCTTTGAGTAAGTTTCCTTACTCAAGGCTAGCTCAACTTCAAGCGACTCGTTCTTCTCTCTTTCAAGCTCGAGAAGCTTTTCAACTTCTTGATATCTCTTCCTTTCATGGATGAGCATATCTTCTTGTCGGTCAAGAAGTTCCTCCTTTTCAAAAATTTCGTTCGACAACATTTCCATTTTCATTAGAGAAATTTTACTTAGTCCTCTAAACATTTCTTCATTATCACTAGAGCTGTCAAAGTCATCAATAGAGGAATTTAGCGTAGGAGGAGTGAGTTGTACCTTTTTCTTGCCTTCCTTAGCCATAAGGCAAGTGTGGTTGTTCATGTCCCATCCTCCCATGTTTGGAAAGAGTGTGGCCTTCATAGTAGGTTTCTTGATTGCGATAGTGGCCATCTCTTCTTCTTCATCGGAGGAGGACTCGTCGTTTGAGTCTCACTCCTTGCCAATGTGAGCTTGATGGGTTTGTCTTCTTTTTCTGAAATTTTTCTTTTCTTGAGGTCTTGTTTCCTTCTTCTTTTTGTTTTCTTCATAAGGGCAGTCCACCATGAAGTGACCATACTCTCCGCAGTTGTAGCAAGTGCGTCAAGCCTTGGATTTTCCTTTATCCTTGCTTTTGCCTTCATTTGAGTTGTTGCCGTGTCTTCTTTTCATCATTCGCTTGAAATTCTTGATAAAGAGTACCATTTCTTCATCATTAAGATCGGTGCCCTCGTCACTTGTATGCCATCGTCTTGATCTTCACGAGCTTCTTTGAGTTTGGGTCAGCATGTTGCTTTGAGAGCAACCTCTTTCTTTTTGGAGGAAGTGAGTTCGGCCAAGTCTTTGATGTATTGTGCCTCTTTCTCCATCATTTCATGATTTATGATCTTCCCCAACAACTCATCGGGAGTCATTTTGTGAAACCCGGGGCTTTCTCTAATCATTGAGCAAAGTGTGACATTTCTTGGCATGAAGGCTCTAATCATTCTCTTGACTACCTCGTGATCCATTCATTTCTTACTTCCATAGGCACGTATTTTGTTGATGAGTGCCTTCATCCGGTTGTACATGTCTTGAGGTGATTCGCCTTCTTCAATAGCAAATCTCCCCAACTCTCCTTCAAGCATTTCGATTTTAGCTTCACGAACCGATCTATTTCCTTCGTGAGCTGTCTTGAGTGTATCCAAGATTTCCTTTGCACTTTCTAAGCCATCAGTCCTGATGAATTCCTCTCTGCTTAGTGATGATGTGATCACGGCGACGGCTTGTGCATTTCTGTGAATCTCTTGTTCTTGATCTGGGGTGAGTTATTCATCCGTGTCCGGGATATCTATGCCAGTGCAACCAATGTTCCACAGACTAGGATTTAGGGATATTAGATGCATCTTCATGTTGTACTTCCACATTGTATAGTCTCTTCCGTCAAACTGTGGAGGTTTTCCCATAGGAATGGAAAGATAGTGATTGTTTGAATTGAGACGATTGTAGTTGTAAGGGTGTCGGGAGTAGTCGTGATGACCACTCCCCGTTGTCTTCTCTTCTTCTTTCCCCTTTTGTCCTAGCAGTTTCATTCTCAGAAGTGCCTTTAATTGTCGCACTTCTTCATCATCGTGTGGGATCTCTTTTAGCACATCAAAAGTTTTAGTTTCTTGTTCCTCCTCATTAATGTTCATCTTCGAGATATCGTTGTTCTTCTCAGAGGCCATTGATCTCTCCGAGATGTGAGCCTCGTTGGTGGAGAACCTTGCTCTGATACCAATTGAATGTGGCCTAGAGGGGGGGGTGAATAGGCCTTTTGAATTTCCTGCACACTTAATAGAATCGTCAAAACTTGGTTGGCCGGACTAGTCCGGTCGTGTGGGCGGACTTGTCCGGTGTGCTAAAAACATGTGTGTTGATCAGGTGTTATTTGGGAAACTAAATTTCTTTAGCAGCGGAAGTGAGAACAACTGATATTTTTATTTAAGATTAATATAAGAATGCAGGTGAAACTTATAATTTCCTTAGGTTGATGTTTAGCACTCAAGTGATCTAATGAATAAAATTTAAAGGAAATAAGGCGCAAGACACACGAATTTTTCCCGAGGTTCGATCTCACCACGAGATCCACGTCCTTGTTGAGGAAGCTCACACAGAGTCGGGTCTCCAACCCTTTCCCTCTTCAAGTCACCACGAAGGCCGACTTGATTCCAATATCACGTGTAATCACCAAGTTTGTGGGGCAACCTCACACGTTGAGGGATCCCACGAGAATTAGAACGAAAGAAGTGATCAAATACACTCAAAAGTATTACAATGCAGAGTATGAGTGTAGAAAGATCAAACCCCAAGAGCTCGCAATGAAAGAACGACGATCTCCCAATCCCGAATCCAACTGTTCAATTGATTTCACTCTTTTTGCACTTTAGATGCGTGGGGAGATGTGTTTTGGGCTCTTGGGACGAAGTGGCGGTGCTAGGGTTTTTTCTTAGATCAGTATTCGACGTCTATTTTCATAGGGAAGCCGTGGACTCTCTATTTATAGGGTTTCCAAAAAGGTAGCCGTTGAAAAACCCTAACACCGGACTAGTCCGGTGCAAGTCTGGACTTGTCCGGTCTCAGTGTATTTTGAAGTCCAGAAAGTCTGCCAGACTAGTCCGGTCCAAGCTCGGACTAGTCCGGTGTTGTGTGAAGGTGAACTCCAGAAAGTTCAACGGACTAGTCCGCGGACTAGTCCGATCTCCACATATGGGAGACTCCAGAAAGGTCAACGGACTAGTCCGATGGTCAACGGACTAGTCCGGTCCCTCAATATGAGAGACTCCAGAAAGATCAACGGACTAGTCCAGTGGACGCACGGACTAGTCCGGTCTCCAAATAAGTGAGATTCCAGAAAGATAAATGGACTAGTCTGGTCCATGATCGGACTTGTCCGGTGCTTTGTGAAAGTTAGGTTAATTGTAGTCCCTTACCCTCGCGCAAAGTTGTGAGCTCTTGGAGTGTGTCTTTCATACACTCCCTCTACATTCAAAATCTAATTTGGTCTTCCAAGGTTCATCAAAGTATCTCTCTTTGAACACCACTTCATTTTTCACCTTTTTGTGCGCACCGAGCTGTTTCACTTGTTTGTCCTACAATCATCTCAGTAGTTTCATTAGGATCTCATATGTTTGTCATCAATTAGCCAAAACCCACAAGGGATATCCTAGATGCACTTACATACATCTGGCAATACCAGAACTGGGGTTGTTGTCAACCTCTTCTTCAACTCCTCAAAACTGTTTTGGCAAGCGTGAGTCCATTGAAAAGCCTTTCCCTTCATTAGCAACTCCGTCATTGGCTTGGCTATCATGGAAAAGTCCTTGATGAATCTATGGTAATATCCAGCCATTCCAAGAAAACTCCTGATCTCCTTTACATTTTGCGGGGGCTCCCACCTCAACACGTCTCTCACTTTTCTGGGGTCAACCGATACTCCTCCTCCCGAGATTATATGACCAAAAACGATACCTCTTTCAACCAAAACTTACACTTGTTGAACTTGGCATATAATTGATGCTCCCTCAATTTCTGTAGTGTAAGCCTCAAGTGTTCCTCATGCTCTTTCTCATCCTTCAAGTAGATCATAATGTCATCAATAAACACCACAACGAACTTGTCCAAGTACTCCATGAAGACTTTATTCATGAGGTACATAAAGTAGGCAGGCGCATTTGTCAATCCGAAAAACATCACGGTGTACTCATAAGATCCATACCGTGTCCTAAAAGCTGTCTTGGGTGCGTCCGATGGTCTAATCTTCATTTGAAAGTATCCCGACCTCAAATCAATCTTAGAGAAGACACAAGCACCCTTCATTTGGTCGAACAAGTCTTCTATACGTGACAAGGTATACTTGTTCTTGATTGTTACCTCGTTGAGAGCTCGGTAATCTATGCACATCCTTTGGGATCCATCCTTCTTGTCCACGAACAGCACGGGCGCTCCCCAAGGTGAAGAGCTAGGGCGAATAAAACCCTTCTCTAATTGCTCTTGAATTTGCTTCTTGAGCTCCGCTAATTCCATAGGAGGCATCCTATACGGCCTCTTAGCTATAGGTGCAGTTCCAGGTATTAAATCAATAATAAACTCAATGTCTCGATCAGGTGGCATACCTAACAACTCGACCGGAAAAAACATCCAAAAATTCACACACCACCGGAATCTCCTCAATTGCGGCACCGTCCATATGATTCAGCTCCAATTGCTTCGGTGCGGTTTGAGATGCTTCAAATTCCACGGTGATCCCTTCTCCATTGGTCAACTTCACCGTCTTCGTGGCACACTCAATAACTTCATTGTGCTTCCTCAACCAGTCCATACCATGTATAATGTCCAATTCTTGAGAATCCAAAACAATGAGGTTGGCGGAGAAGTCTACCCCCCTTATTCTAAGGCTTACTTTTGGACATACTATATTTGTCCTCATCTCTCCTCCAGAAGACTTAACCAATAGAGTAAACTTCATGTGAGAGATAGGCAAACTATACTTGGCAACATACTTCGATGCAATGAATGAATGCGATGCTCCAGAATCAAATAACATAGTCGCGGGGTTGGAGTTTGCGAGAAACATACCAGTGACCATGTCATCCGCTTGTTGAGCATCCTCCGTAGAGACATGGTTCACGTTGCCACGAGCAAAATTTTGTTGTCCACGGTTCCCTTGTGGCGCTCCTCCATTAGGTCTTGGGTTTTGCCTCGGGGCATTGCTTCCTTGACCAAGGCCTAACTTAGGACATTGATGCGCAAAGTGTCCAACTTCTCCACAAGTATAACACTTCTTAACTCCATCGGGATTATTGGGACGAGCTTGGTTTTGAGCATTGGCACCAGGATAGTTGGCACGAGGTGCATAAGGCATTGGAGGCCTAGGTGCTTGCATAACAGGGCGCTGTTGCACAAACTGAGTTGGGCGCGGTGCAAATCCAGGGCGTTGAGCAGGAATAGAAGAGCTGTAATATGGCACATTAGGTGGTGCAAGGCGAGGGTGCACATTACTTCCTTGTTGTTGTCCTTGATATGGCGCCTTTCTCTTATTGTCTTGCTTCATCTCACGAATCTTGTTCTCAACCACAATTGCTTTGTCCACAAGCTTCTAGAAATTGGCATAATCACAATTGAGCAATTGCACTTGGATCTCATTGTTCAAGCCCCTCATGAATAAATATTACTTCCGGCTGTCCCGACTAACATCCTCAGGCGCATACCTTGAGAGTTGAGTGAACTTATTGAGATATTCACTCACGCTTGATCTCCCTTGCCTCAAGTTCTCAAATTCTTGCCTTTTCAAAATCATAACTCCTTCCGACACGTAATGAGAACGAAAATTCTCCTTGAATTCGGCCCAAGTAATTCTCTCTTGGTTCTCATGAGCATTTCAATAAGAATCCCACCAATCTGCAGCTGCTCCAACGAGCTGATGAGAAGCGAACAGGACCTTCTCCCGGTCACTGCATTGGACAATAGCAAGTTTCTTCTCCATGAACTTGAGCCAATCATCAGCATCCATAGGGTCGGCAGCTTGAGCAAAGGTTGGCGGCCTAGTCCTCATAAACTCCCCAAATCGGTTCTGAGGAGGCGGGGGTGGTGGTGGAGGCATGTGGGGCTGATTGTTGATATTGCCAGCCTGCAGTTGTCCCATTGTTTGTATCATGGTCTGCATGAGCTGGTTTTGCATAGCCAATAGCTGCTCAATGTTGATAGCTCCCTGAGTAGATCCTTGTCCAACGTTGTTCTGAGGCACTCCATTGTTCTCCTCCTCATCATTGCCATCCATCTGGTTGCAAGTCCTCACCATCTGAAGAAAAGCAATAGGTAAGAAATAGAGAACGTCCCCAACTATATGCGTCAAGGGATATGCAACTAAACAACTAGCTACACTAGCCTAGGTGGACATGGCAATGCTAAGGCATCCCAAAATCCTCTATTAAGCACACAAGCAAACAATATATAGCAAACAACACACCAACCAAAATACATCGATTCCTGAGTGCTCCTATGTGCTCTAAAGTGTCTATTCTATCTAGGCTGCATCCTACAGTCAACCTGTGGCTCTAATACCAATCTGTGATGCCCGATTCCGAAAAATGAACCAAGCTAACGCATATGTGTGCCCAGGATGTTCACCACACATACACGAGTGCAATCACAAAAGAGTATACAGAAAATTACCACAAGACAAGATTAATTAACCAAGTTTTATTACACAAACCATATTATCCTCGAATACAACCTCTAATGAATATTTATGACAAGTTCAACTAATGCAGCGGAAATAAACTAAATAATCGAACTAAACAACTAAGCATAAGAGATAGCGCAGCTCTGATAACACCACAGGCAAAGCTGACGGTAGACACGACCTAGAACTCCGCATTCTCACTATTAAACTCTCAATCCTGACCTACAACTGTTGGGGGGATTGCAAGAGTGAGTACATGTCGTACTTAGCAAGTGTGGAAAGTATGACATGTGGCTGATTCAAATGACGACAATAATTATGGCTAAGTGCTGAAAAGTACATTAAAACATTTGGAAAGCAATATATTATATGTATGTGAAGTAAACCCATCATAATCATAAGTAATATCATAATACCAATCTGAATTCACTACCATCATTAATAATTCCAGATTTCACCATTGCCAATAAACATATTCAATACCAGAAATAAATCCATAACCAACCATAACCATCCCAATACCGAGTTTCCTCTAATCATGGAAGTTGTCCAGGTGCTCATAACCGGGAGCACGGCTATCATGATAGTTTTATTTAACTCTGCAGAGTTTGTACCTCTTTACCCACGTGTTCGTGATTTCATCACCTTTCGATGACTAGAACCTCTATTATGCCGTCTCACACTTCCATCTGTGTGTCGCTAAGAGATCACAAAATAGCCTTTACAAAGGGATTACTAGCCTATTTAGATCCCACTGAGGTTTCACCGGTGGCGATGCCTCCAACTGAGCACATCTTCAACCAAGGGCCCCCTCTTGAGCCATTCGGATCCCAGGGTAGTCCCACCAATCATCAAAAAACCCAATCCGACTACCCTTTCCCTGAGCATCCACAATGGTCCAAACAGCACTAGTAAAGCCCTAATTAATCAGCTACGCCACACCCATACTTGGCCTCGTGGTGGCACTGTAGTCCTGGCTTATTCTCGCATGAACCGGTCCTTAGATCTAAAGCAAGCAAACCACCATGACATCCAACCCATCCACGTACCGGGCTTGCTTAGATCACCCATTACCATATCATATTGACCAGTTCATGTTAACCAAAATATCATTAATGCTTAATTAAGTATGTAGTGTTGTTTTCCCATCCCAATTAATTAAGCGAAGCAAAAAGGTAAAAACCCTTCCAGACTCTCTACCATAAATTCCAGGTGACAAGGGTGGTTTAACAAATCTATTAAACTTCCTACCATAGGATTCCCATCAAATTGACACAAGCATGCAGTTTACAAACAAAACATTTATTTTAAAAACAGGATCAGTATGCCTCAAGGACACTTGCCTTGCTCTTGCGGTTGATTAGGATCAAAGCCTTCAAACTCTTGGGGTTGTAGATCCTCTGCAGCACTCTCTAGCGCAAATCCGTCTAATCCGCACAATATACATATAAGACAAGAAACACAATCAAAGAGTGCACAAATATTACTCAATATGACATGACATGCATGATTAATGCAAATGCAAGGTAGAACTTGTTACTAGATTGCTTTTAATGATAACTAACTATTTCTAATAGCTTTTAACAAGTTTATACAGGTTTGGAGTTGATTAGATCAAATTTTAGAATTAATTCAACATAATTTAAACATAAAGATCGGACTAGTCCGCTAGGGACCGGACAAGTCTGCACTCTGCGAGATCAGCAGATTAGGGTTTTCTAGATCGACGTGAATTTCGAGATTAGGGGTTGAATTCACGTAAGGAAAAGAGAATAGAAGGTATACCAGGTGTTTAGGACTCCAATGAATCAAGAAACTTGGAGGTAACACTTGGATCTTGATGATCTAGGGTTGGTGATGAACTTGGAGATGAATTGGTGGTGAAGGACGAAACTTG
The DNA here is from genome assembly GCA_036927565.1 of Tuctoria greenei. NCBI lineage: Eukaryota > Viridiplantae > Streptophyta > Magnoliopsida > Poales > Poaceae > Tuctoria > Tuctoria greenei. The sequence continues at coordinate 128,296,616 of JAYESD010000006.1, forward strand.
GTGGAGATCTTGATCCTCTTTCGTTTTCTCCTCTTCTTCTTCTTGCTTGGGATCTCCTCCTCCTTCCTTGATGGTGTCCCTCCACGAACTAGGGTTTGGGTGGGGTGGAAAAGTGGCAAATAGATGTCAAACCAAGGGGTGGGGTTGTTTATATAGAGGTGGAGGCTAGGGTTAGATGGATTTCGAGTTTGAGAGGAGTAGAGGCCGATTTAGAGTCCCACATGGTCTCTAAAAGAGTTAGGCACGACGTCCCTAGGCCCACTTAACGTGAAACCCAAGAAACAAGTCGTAAAACAAAAGATCAACTCGGAGTCGCGAAATATCGGACAAGTCCGGGAAGGACCGGACTAGTCCGAAGTCGTCCAGAGAGAAAATCGGACAAGTCTGGCAAAAAATCGGACAAGTCCAACTTTAAACAGAGTGGAAATCGGACAAGTTCGCTGGAACACCGGAATAGTCCGGAAAAGTCCAAGGACTTAGCAAATTTAAGGATTCTTGGAATATCGGACTAGTCCGCACAAAATCGGAGAAGTCCGAAAGTTTCCAGAGGCAAAATCGGACTAGTTCGCAGCCAAAACGGACAAGTCTGTTTTTAGTCAGAGAGAAATCGGACTAGTCCTCAGTAAAATCGGACTAGTCCGCACTTTCCTGCATTTTAAGTGCGGTTTTGTTCCAAATCATTTTTAAACTTGTTCCTCTTGTCGTGGGTTAATGTTAAACATGTATATTAGTGTATGTAGGGCATGATGCATGAAAATGAGGGTGTTACACTATGTAAGGCTCTCTATGGCCTCAAACAAGCCCCTAGAGCTTGGTATGAGTGCCTTAGAGATTTATTAATTGAAAATGATTTTAAAATCCGCAAAGCTGATTATACGTTTTTCACAAAGCATTTTGACAATGATATTTTTGTTTGTAAATTTATGTTGATGACATTATCTTTGGTTCAACTAACAAATACTTTTGTGAATAATTTAGTAATATTATGACGGATAGGTTTGAGATGTCCATGATGGGAGAGCTGAAATACTTCTTGGGATCCCAGGTGAGGCAACAAAAGGAAGGGACGTTCATAAGCCAAACCAAGTATACTCAATACATACTCAAGAAGTTTGGAATGGACAAGGCGAAGCCCATAATGACTCCCATGGCAACAAATGGACACTTGGATCTCAATGAAGATGGACCAAGCGTGGATCAAAAGGTATATCACTCCATGATTGGATCCCTACTCTACTTATGTGCATCTAGGCCTGATATTATGTTGAGTGTGTGCTTGTGTGCAAGATTTCAAGCCAATCCTAAGGAGTGTCATTTGACTGCCGTAAAAAGAATCTTGCGGTATTTAGTTCATACACCCAACCTAGGCCTTTGGTATCCTAAAGGTTCCAAATTCAATCTCATTGGATACTCCGATGTAGATTACGCCGGATGCAATGTAGATAAAAAAAGTACCTCCGGTACATGGCAATTTCTAGGTAGATTCCTAGTTTCTTGGTCCTCAAAGAAACAAAACTGCATTGCCTTATCCACGGATGAAGCAAAGTATGTTGCAGTCGGGAGTTGCTGTGCACAACCCTTTTGGATGCGACAAACTCTAAGGGATTACGGTTACAATATGAGCCGTATTCCACTTCTTTGTGATAATGAGAGTGCCATTAAAATTGCCCATAACCCTGTTGAGCACTCTAGGACCAAACACATAGACATCTGACATCACTTTTTAGAGACCACTCAATGAAAGGAGACATAGCCATTTCCCATGTCAACACCGAAAAACAACTAGCTAACATTTTTACCAAGCCACTTGATGAAAAATGTTTTTGCGAGCTCCGAAATGAACTAAATATCTTTGATGCTAAGAATGTGGATTGAAAACTTGCATACCTGTACGGCTTCTTCAAAAAATGTTGATTGTGTTGCGAAAATCATCTCTCTCAATTTTTCTCCAAAAAACTATTTAAATTGCTTGATCTTGGTGAATTATAGTCATTGCTTGATTGTTGTATGATTGCTGATCATATTCATCAAGATCATTTGATTGCTTTGTCCCCTATTTTCTCTATTAGTGTCTTTGAATATATACGAATGGTCTATCTAGTTGTGTTTTGGTGACCACGGACTTGTCCGTGGTCACCCGGACTAGTCCGCACACTGCAGACTAGTACCCAGAGTGTCCGGTAGTCCAGACTAGTCCGGTAGACCCCGGACAAGTCCGATTTTTCGACTCCATAAACCTAGCCGCCACCAAAACCTAATCTCTTTCATCCTCACAACTCACCTCACACACTCTCTCCTCGCTCAAGTGCTCCCAAGGTGAATTCTTTCATTCTCCAACAAATCCCTCTGAGTTTGGGTGGAAATCGAACTCCATTGCTAGGGGTTTGAAGACCACGGACTTGTCCGCACCTCCAACTCCTCCTTCGTCAAGAATCAAAGAATCTAAGTAAATTTCCCCCCAAACCTTAGAAACTTTTATTTCTTCCATTTTTGATCAAATAGCTTAGTTCCTTTCAGCTAATACACGCTTCCTTGCCGTATTACATCTATGTTAAGCTATTTTTGCATTGAGCAACACCATTTGTCTCATAGTTAGGGTTTGGGATGTTGAACACCAGACTAGTCCGGTCTCTGTACGGACATGTCCGGTCTCTCCAGACTAGTCCGCACATGAGCATCGGACAAGTCCGATTTTTAACTGAACTAAACCCTAAATTCCAACTACTCAATGCATACCCTTGCCATCAACACTCATCCATTCCTTGCATAATATCTTTGTCAGGACAATATCGAATGAGAACATCTCCAACTTTAAAGATCAGATGGAACAAGATTTGTTGTTGCATGCTTCGGAGCCTTGTGCTAACAAGAGGCAAGAGCGTGCCTCCGAGCCAGCACCTTGTCCACCTCAGGTGCGACACAAGGTTCTAGCCAAGAAGCGTCCAAGGCCAAGGATGCAGCTGGCTCTAGCTCGGCAGCTCCTCGCCAAGCTAAAGGCAAGGGAAAGGGAATTGCCTCGGGCCCGATCGGCCCTCTAAAGATGAATGCACCAAGACAAGGGAACGGGGACCCCTCTGAAGAAAGTTTCAATGGCAAGGGAAGCGATACGGCTTCCAAGCTCAGATTTGTGGATTACTACAGCAGATCAAAGAAGGCAGCTGCCGCCAGATTCTGGAGCAACTTCCACGCAGATTACTACAATTCCGTATACATGCATATGAAGACTCCAGTGGTCAAGAGTCAATGGAATGATTGGAGTCACTTTGAGAGGAAGAACTGCCCAACCTTCGATGAAGTGATACAAGCTGTAGAAAGGCATGGGCTCAAAGACTTGTTTGCTTTCAGGTGCAACTGGAACGATGAAACCATCGCTCAGTTCTATGACACCTGCTACTTTGCCAGTGATGAGGAGGAGAGGGTGACTTGGATGACACATGGATCCAAGTACACTATTACCTATGATGATTTTGCAAGACTGCTTCACCTAGAAGACACCGGCAACAATGAGCTCACTATCCACAACCTTGGTGTCTTGGGGAAGGATAAGATGGAATTTCTTTATGATACTAGCCTGAAGTACAACCCTCCATTGACCAAGAACATGAAGCCATTCTTCATGGTTCTTAATAGGGTGCTGAGGAAGACAATAGCTCTGAAAGACGGAGATGCAGGAAGTGTGCAAGGGTACTTGAGGACCCTAATGAAGGTGATTAGCAAGAACCAGAAGTTTGATATCTTCGACTATATCTGGAATGACATGGTTAATATCTCCTGCACACCGAACCGATCTTGTGGCTATGCACCATACTTGATGTTCATGATTGAGAATGTCACGGGGATCAAGTTCGTGAAGGATGTGGAGCACCCTCCTTTGAGGCCCCAAAAGCCTCCCCATGCCACTCTCCAATCTGCTCCATCTCTGGTGTCTAGTGAAGAGGCTCTAAGGAGAGCTCGAGGAGATGCGAGGACTACTCTCGCCACTAGAGCCCCTCCTCAAAAAGGGTCCCCCAGTGGCATTTTGAAGTACTTGCAGCCATTTTGGCTCATGCAAGAAGGCTGAGGTAAAGCTTCACAAGCTGAATAAGGCAAGGAAGGCTGACATGAGGTATGTCAAGGAAAATGTCAAGCATATTTGCCAGAAGCTGGAGATCGAGGCTATTGGATCTCCAGTTATCTTCGATGACTCTTGAAAGTGCATCTAGGACTCCCTTGTGGGTTTTGGATGTTTTATGACAAGCAATTGGGATCCTAACCGCTTTATTGAGATGAGTGTAGGATTTTAATAGAAAAATGAGCAAAGTACCAAAAAGAAGGAAGGATGAGGAACCAAGTGGAAATGAGCTCAAGAAAGAAGAATAGTAGAGCATCGTGTATGGAGTGTGTTAAGAAAACACATCCCAAGAGCTCAATCACAATTAAACACACACATTGCACAAAGTTACACAGGACCGGACTAGTCGGACTAACACCAGACTAGTCCGATATCCTTTCTGCACAAAATCGGACAAGTCCGATATCTATCGGACTAGTTCGATATCCCTCTGACTAGAATAGGACTAGTCCTCCCCAGTGCGGACTAGTCCTCAAAACACTTCACAAGAAACACAAAATTGGACAAGTCCGATCACAACCGGACTAGTCCGATATTCTTTCTGGTCCAAATCGGACAAGTCCCATATTTGCACAGACTAGTCCGAAATACCCTCTGAACTAAATCGGACAAGTCCTCCAAGTGCGTACTTGTCATCCTATACACTTAGGGTTTCACATGTCCGGACAAGTCCGATGACTATCGGACTAGTCCGAAGATTTCGAGTAGCGAAATCGAACAAGTCCGTTTCTAGCCGGACTAGTCCGATATTTCGGGACACTTAGGGTTTGCTACACACAACACAATGGACTAGTCCGGTGACCACCACGGACCAGTCCGATCTTTCTGAACCCTAACGGTCACTTTTAGAAACCCATATAAATAGAGTTGCACAGCCGTATTTTACACACTCTGGAACCCTAGCGCCATCACACCTCCCAAGAGCCTCAAAAACCACATCTCTCCACGAAATTAAGTGCAACAAAGATCAATCCCTTGGGGATTCACTCTAGTTCATTGGAGAGACACATTGAACACCACATTGAGCTCTTGGTTTGATTCTCTAACACACTCCTGTGATTTAATTGTAATCTTTTGAATGAGTTCTTGGTGGTATTTTGTGTTGTAATCCAAGGGAGCTCTCAACGTGTGAGAAGGCCCCTTGAATTCGATTATTCACCCCTTTGAGATAAGTGGAAGTGGATTGGCCTTCGTGGCGATCCGATGAGGGTAGTGTTGGAGAAGACCCGGTCCTTTCGTGGACTCCTCAACGTGGATGTAGGTTGCCTCTGTGGGAACCGAACCACGAGATAAATCTCTTGTGTTCCTCTTTTGTGTTCATTGTCCTTTACATTATATCAATCTAGGGTTACAATTGATCTTGATTACTTTACATTGAAATATCAAGTATAAGATTTAATTGTAATATAACCTGATTCATAACCTTTTAACACTTTGTTTAATCGTATATTTCCGCTGCATATATTGAAAAATAAAGAAAATCGATCAAACCTAATCAGTCTAGTTCGTATACACCGGACTAGTATGCACTTTACCAGACTAGTCCGATTTCTTTGGTTTTGAACTGGCTGTTAAGTGTTGCAGGATCCGACAATTTTCAAAAAGGCCTATTCACCCCCCCCCCCTCTAGGCCACATTCAATTGGTATGAAAGCAGGTTCTTCAAGAAAGAGACTAATCGCTCGAAGGAGATCATGTCGGACATGAAGGACACCCACAAGAGAAACAACCAAGATAAGGTTGATGATGAAAAGAACCTCAAGGTGGAGAAGCTCCTCGAAGCCATTCAAGACTTCGAGGACGACGATGAGGAGACGCTGGAGCTAAAGGCGCTCCTAAGAAAGAAGACACTTTCCAAAGGGAAAGTAAAAGTTGGAGAGAAGAAGAAGGGGAGTAGTCACACCGACTACTCCCGATATCCTTTTAACTATGATCGTCACAATTCCAATAACAATCACTATTTATCTATCCCACTTGGAAAAGCCCAACACTTCGATGGAAGTGATTACTCAATGTGGAGGCAAAATATGAAAATGCATCTAATTTCCCCCAATCCAAGTTTGTGGCATATTATGTGCACAGGGATAGATACCCCGGACGACAACGAAGAGCTCACCCCCAGCCAAGAGCAGGAAATTCACCAAAATGCTCAAGCCACGGCAATAATAACCTCTTCACTCAGTCGGGACGAGTTCACCATGGTGGATGGACTCGAAATTGCTAAAGAGATATGGGACACACTACAAACTGCACATGAAGGTGACCGACATGTGCGTGAAGCAAAAATCGAAATGATTGAAGGTGAGCTAGGAAGATTTGCAATTGAAGAAGACGAGTCACCCCAAGACATGTACAATCGATTAAAGACACTCGTCAACAAGGTTAGATCATATGGAAGTAAGAAGTGGAATGACCATGAGGTGGTAAAACTCATCCTTAGAGCTTTTATGCCTCACAACGTCACACTATGCTCCATGATCACAGAACGCACCGGATACAAAAGGTTGACTCCGGATGAACTGCTTGGAAAGATCATCAACTTCGAGATGATGGAAAAACAAGCAAAACATGTCAAGGAGATTGCCGACCTCACCTCGGCAAAGAAGAAAGGGGTTGCGTTGAAGTCCACTCTCAAGCCCCTATCCAAAGAAGCTAGAGAAGCACAACTAGAGGAAGATAGTGACGATGAGAGCAGTGAATTGGATGAAGAAGACATGATATTGTTCATGAAGAAATTCAAGAGAATAATGAAAAAGAGACAAGGTACAAAGTCAAGCGAAGGAAAGTACAAGGAAAGAACGAAGCCAAAGTTAAGGCGGGCATGCTATAATTGTGGTGAGTATAACCACTTTATAGTTGATTGCCCATATGATGAGAACAAGAAGAAGACGAAAGAAGCCAAGCCTCAACCCAAGAAATTCTTCAAGAAGAAGAAACAAGCCGAACAAGCGCACATTGGGAAAGAGTGGGACTCAAATGATGAGTCCTCATCGTCCGAAGAAGAAGAGATGGCTAGCATAGCCATCGAGAAGACATCCAAGAAGTCTACCCTTTTCCCTACACTTGGCGCATGGAAGGGAGGTGGCACTTACCTTATGGCAAAGGAAGGTAAATGCAAGGTAACCATTAAATCCTTCTCTGTGCATTCCTATTCTAGCGATGATGAACTCAATAGTGATAATGAGGACATGCTTATTGGACTAGATAGGAAAACAGCTACAAAAATGAAATTTTTGCTTGATCAACTTGTTGAGAAGGAGAGGTTAATACATCGTCAAGAGGACATGATCATCTCCCAAAATGAGGAATATGTCGAACTTGACAAACTTCTAGAACATGAAAAGGAACGAAGCAAATCACTAGAGCTTGAGTTAGCTTCAAGCAAGGAAACTTGCCTTGAGTTAACTGACTCAAATGCCACAATCAAGGACCAACTTGCTGACCTGATCAAGGTCAACAAGATCCTTGAAGTGCAGGTTGAGTCACTCAAGCTGAGTGAACCTTCCTCCTCTTCAAGTTCACCCTCTCAACCCACTAAAATTGATTTTGCTCATGCTTGCACATGTAAGAAAGGTGACACCAGTTTGAAGGATAAGCCAACCTCTACAAAGGATAAACATCCTGTCAAAAGTGGCATATTTGACAAGGAGAAGATCAAATATGCACGTAGTGCATACTTGGTCAAAAGACCTCCAAATGTCAAATATGGCATTGGTTATTCTTATGGTGAAAAGCAACATGCTGGAAGCCATAAGAATAACAAGGAGAGGATTACCTTTGTAAAAGGAAGGCCCTCTCAAATTGGAAAGTCACAGATTAATACAACAACTACACATGAACACCGGACTAGTCCGGTCGGTGTCCGGACAAGTCCGGTCCTCCGGACAAGTCCGCCCCCCCAGACTAGTCCTGTACATAAACAACAACAACTATTGTTTAAAACTTTTGATGCCTCCTATGTGTTAATGAGAAATAATTTTGGCAAGGTTTATGCTCATTATGTTGTGCCATGCCATGGGAACACCAGGTCTCATGTGTGGGTGCCCAAATGTATTGTAACTAACCTCCAAGGACCCAAGCAAGCTTGGGTACCTAAAACAAAAGCATGATTTGTTTTTTGCAGGCCTATTCCTCCGGTGGATCTAAATGGGTGCTAGACAGTGGCTGCACTAATCATATGACCGGGGAAAGAAGAATGTTCGTGGAATATGAAGAGAATAAGGACCCAAACGAGGGCATCTACTTCGGAGATAATAGTCAAGGAAGGGTGCTCGGTACCGGTAAAATTGCAATATCCTCTAAACACACACTTTCTCATGTTTTACATGTTGAATCCTTAGATTATAACCTGCTGTCGATATATCAATTATGCGACAAAGGTTATAATTGCTTGTTCACTAACGAGGGTGTGATCGTTTCTAGGAGGAGTGATGGTTCCGTTGCATTCAAGGGTATGTTAAAGGGAAAGCTCTATCTTGTTGACTTCAACGAGGATAAAGTTGAACTTGACACATGCTTGATTGCAAAGACCAACATGGGTTGGCTGTGGCATAGACGGCTAGAGCATTTTGGTATGAGGAACCTTCAAAAACTCCTCAAAGGCGATCACATCCGAGGTTTAAAGGATGTTTTATTTGAGAAATACAGGCCATGTACTGCGTGCCAAGCCGGGAAGCAAGTTGGAGCACCTCACCCCGCCAAAAATGTCATGACTACAACAAGACCACTCGAGCTACTACACATGGACTTATTTGGTCCAATAGCCTACATAAGCATCGGCAGTAACAAATATGGTTTAATTGTCATTGATGAGTTTTCTCGCTTCACTTGGGTTTTCTTTTTGCATGATAAGTCAAAGACACAAGGAAAACTCAAGAAGTTCTTCAAGCGAGCTCAAAATGAATTCTCATTCACAATCAAGAATATTCAAAGGGACAATGGCACGGAGTTCAAGAACACGCAAGTGGAGGAGTACCTTGATGAAGAAGGCATAAATCACGAATTTTTAGCGCCGTACTCCCCACAACAAAACGGAGTTGCCAAAAGAAAGAATCGAACACTCATAGAGATGGCATGAACAATGCTCGATGAGTACAAGACATCAGATCAATTTTGGGCAGAAGCGATTAACACCGCTTGCCACGTCGTAAATCGACTCTATCTTCATCGACTACTCAAGAAGACATCATATGAGCTACTCACTGGTAACAAACCAAATATTTCATATTTTCGAGTTTTTGGTTCTCCATGTTATATATCCAACGAGAAGCCTAGGACTTCAAAGTTTGCTTCAAAGTCCAATGAAGGTTTCTTGCTTGGTTATGATTCGAACACTTACGCCTATCGTGTTTTCAACAAGACCTCTGGACTTGTTGAAGTAGCACGTGACGTAGTGTTCGATGAGACTAATGGCTTCCAAAAGGAGCAAGTTGATCTATGTGAACTAGGTAAAGAAGAAGCTCCTTGTCAAGCATTAAAAAGAATGGCTCTAGGTGAAGTTCGACCACAAGAGGCACCTCCACACGTACATGAGGAAGATGAACCACAGGAGGAGACCAACGATCAAGGGGGAGCTTCAACACAAGACCAACCACAAGAATACGAAGATAATCAACAAGTCAACAAAGGCAATCACTTAGGGGGAGAAGCAGATGATCATGAAGATACAACTCCTCAAGTGCCACACCCAAGAGTACACCAATGCATCCAAAGGGATCACCCAATCGACAATATCATCGGTGACATCCAAAAGGGAGTAACCACTAGATCTTGCATAGCTAACTTTTGTGAACACTATTCATTTGTATCCTTTTTGGAACCACGCAGGGTTGAAGATGCATTGAAAGATCCAGACTGGGTGGTGGCAATGCAAGAAGAATTGAACAACTTCAAGCGGAACAAGGTGTGGGAACTTGTGGCAAGACCCAATGCAAACATCGTCGGCACCAAGTCGGTCTTTCACAACAAACAAGACGAACACGGGGTGGTGACAAGGAACAAGGCACGACTTGTGGCCAAAGGGTATTCACAAGTCGAAGGTTTGGATTTCGATGAGACATTTGCTCCAGTAGCTAGGCTTGAATCTATTAGAATATTACTTGCATATGCTACTCACCATGATTTCAAGCTGTATCAAATGGGTGTGAAAAGCGCCTTCCTCAATGAACCAATCAAGGAAGAGGTGTGGAGCAACCACCCGGGTTTGAAGATGAAGAGTTCCCCGACCACGTATTTAAATTGCGTAAGGCTCTCTACGGCCTCAAACAAGCTCCTAGAGCTTGGTATGAGTGTCTTAGAGATTTCCTAATTGAAAATGGCTTTAATATTGGCAAATAGATTATACACTATTTACGAAATTTTTTGATAATGATCTTTTTATTTGTCAAATTTATGTTGACGATATAATCTTTGGGTCAACTAACCAATCCTTTTCTGAAGAATTTAGTAAAATCATGACAGACAGGTTTGAAATGTCAATGATGGGAGAATTAAAGTACTTCTTGGGATTCCAAGTGCGGCAACAGAAGGAAGGGACGTTCCTAAGCCAAACCAAGTACACGCAGGACATACTTAAGAAGTTTGGCATGGACAAGGCGAAGCCCATAAAAACTACCATGGCAACGAAGGGCCACCTAGATCTAAATGAAGATGGACCTAGCGTTGACCAAAAGGTATATCGCTCCATGATTGGATCTCTACTCTATTTATGTGCATCTAGGTCAGATATTACGTTGAGTGTATGTTTGTGTGCAAGATTTCAAGCCAATCCTAAGGAATGTCACTTGACACCCATAAAAAGGATCTTGAGATATTTGGTTCATACACCCAACATTGGTCTTTGGTACCCAAAAGGCTCAAAATTCAATCTCATTGATTACTCTGATGCAGATTATGTCGGGTGCAAAGTAGATAGAAAAAGCACTTCCGGTACATGCCACATGCCAATTCATAGGGAGATCCTTAGTTTCTTGGTCCTCCAAGAAACAAAATTCCATTGCCTTATCCACAGCCGAAGCAGAGTATGTTGTAGCCGGGAGTTGTTGTGCACAACTCCTTTGGATGCGACAAACTCTAAGGGACTATGGTTACAATATGAACCATATTCCACTCCTTTGTGACAATGAAAGTGCCATCAAAATTGCCCACAACCCAGTTGAGCACTCTAGAACTAAACACATAGATGTAAGACATCACTTTTTGAGAGATCATGCCATGAAAGGAGACATAGCCATTTCACATGTCAACACTCAAAAGCAATTGGCCGACATATTCACCAAGCCACTTGATGAAAAGCGTTTTTGTGAACTCTGAAATGAACTAAATATCCTTGATGCTCGGAGTGTGGCTTGAAATGTTGCATACCTGTATGAATTCTTCAAATATGTTGATTGGATTATGAAAATCATCTCTCTCACTTTTCTCCGAAAGACTACGTCAATTACTAAATCTTGATGAATTATGATCATTGCTTGATTGTTGTATGCTTACTGGTCATATTCATAAAGATTATTTGATGTGTTTTGCCTCTCTTTTTCTCTAAATATGAACCTTCAAATATATATGAATGGGCTAGAAAATTCTTGCCTTGTGACCACGGACTAGTCCGTGGTTGCCCGAACTAGTCCGCCCATGCAGACTAGTCCGTAGAGTGCCGGTTAGGCCGGACTAGGCCGGTAGACAACGGATTAGTCCGATTTAGCCCCTGGAAAAGTTCAGACTAGTCTGGTCATCTCCGGACTTGTCTGATTTTTTGTGTCCATAACCCTAGCCACCGCCAAACCCTAATTTCTTCACCTCCACTCTTGCCTCACACGCTCTCTCTCTTCGTGCTCGAGCTCCCAAGGCGATTTCTTGCTCCCTCCACCAAAAACCTTCGCATTTGGGCAGAAATCTAGCTTGTCCACTTGAGGATTGAAGCTAGCGGACCTGTCTGGCCTTGAACACCATCATCTCCAAGGTTCAAGCAATTTTTTCGGTAATTTTCGCTCAAACCCTAGAAATTCCAAATTTCTTCATTGATGATCAAATAGACTAGCATATTTCACTATATACATGCCTCCTTGATGTATTATGTGTATGCTAGACTTGTTGTGCATTAGGAATCAACTTTTGTCCAGTCTCATAGGTTTTTGAGGATGAACACCGGACTAGTCCGGTTCATGCACGGACAAGTCCGGTCCCCCGGACTAGTCTGTGCGTGTGCATCAGACAAGTCCAATGTTTCTGAACTCAAAACCTAATTCTTCAATTCCTCAATGCAATTCCGAGCTATTCTTTCACACCTATGCCTTGTATCACTCATTATCATTCATGCCACTCATTCTCAGGTTATGTCGAGCTCGGGCAATGATGTCTTCGACTTTGAGGCCGAGATGGACCACGAGGTGGCACCTCGGACCTCGACGGGTCTTGGCAAGAAGCGCCAAGAAAGACCGTCCAAGCCAGCTCAGTCTCCTCCACAGGCTCGTAGGAAAGTGCTAGCTAAGAAGCCATCCTCCAAGGTGCCTGCTTCTAGGGCTACCACCTGCGATGGCCCTAGTGCGGCAAGTGCCCGCCTAGCAAAAGGCAAGGGCAAAGGAATAGCAACAGGTCCGGTTGGCCCATTGAAACTTCATGCTCCAAGGGAAGGGGTCCGGGACCCAAATGAAGAGAAGTTCAACGGGAAGGGCAGTGACTCGGCGGCAAAATTCAGGAGCATCGATTGGTATGGCCAACCGAAGCAAGCTGCTGATGGAAGATTCTGGTGCAACTTCCATGCTGATTACTACAAATCGCTGTATCTCCCAATGAAGACACCAGTTGTGCGCAGTCAGTGGATTGACTGGACATATTTTGAGAAGAAGGGCTGCTCATCGTTCACTGAAGTAGTGAGAGCCATTGAGAAGCATGGTCTGAGAGATCTTTTCGCTTTCAGAAATAACTGGAATGATGAAGTGATTGCACAGTTCTATGCAACCTGTCATTTCTCTAGTGAGGATGAGGAGAGTGTCACTTGGATGACCCATGGATCTAAGTACAATATTACTCAAGAAGATTTTGCTAACCTGCTTCTCCTTGACACCACAAGATCTGATTGCTTGGTCATACACAACATAGGTGTCATTGACAAGGATAGGATGAAGTTCCTATATGAGCCAAACTAAAAGTTCAACCCTCCTTCCACCAAAAATATGAAGCCATTCTTTGTGGTGCTGAACAGAGTTTTGAGGAAGACGATTTCTCCCAAGGATGGAGATGCTGGGAGTGTGCAAGGATACCTCAGGACTCTGATGAGGGTCATAAGAAAGTACCGCCCGTTTGATGTGGCGGAATACATTTGGAATGACATGGTGAACATATCTTGCACTCCCAACAGGTCTTGTGGATATGCTCCTTACCTAATGTTTGTGATTGAGAAAGTCACAGGGATTGAGTTTGTGAACGATGTGGAGCGTCTCACCTTGAGGCCTCAAATGCCTCAAAAGCCGAATGTGTAGGCTGCTCCCTCGCCGACCTCCAGTCTCGAGGCACCGGCAAGGAGAAGAGAAGATGTCAGGGCTGCCCCTGCTTCTAGTGCAGCCCCTCAAAAAGGTTCAGCAAGCAGAATTCTCAAATATATGACTGCGATCTTTGCCTCCTGCAAAAAGGCCGAAGTGAAGGCCCATAAGCTCAACAAGAAAAGAAAGGAGGACATGAAGTATATCAAGGAAAATGTGAAGAAAATTTGCCAGAAACTGGAGATTGAGCCAATTGGGTCTCCAATAATCTCTGAAGACTCAGATTCTGACTTCACTGAGCTCGGGCCCTTGACCCCCTCTGAGCTTGCCTACTTTGGTGTTTGGGGCTTGAGTAGCACCGCACCTCCTCCTCCTCCTCCTCATCAAGCTGAAGATGAAGATGATAAAGACGACGATGAGAGGAACGACATCAAAGAGTGAAGACCTTAGGACCCTCCTCACCTTCTTTTTGGTGTCTTGATGCCAAACGGGGAGAGATTGAGGGGGAGTCTTAGTCTTAGCTGTACTTTGTGAGGAGAGAGCTCTATGCTATGTTTTGTTAACTCTTTTGTTGCTTGTAATGATGAGTAGGTTTAGGCCCGATCTTCCGAAAGGTATGTCGATTGGGGTGGAGAACTCGACGTTGATGATCCGCGGCACTCGAGCGGTTCGAGTACCCCTGCAATCACTACACCACGGCTCCGTTGGTTATCAACCGTGTTGCACACGCTTGACCTCGCCAAGAAGGCTAATCCCTGCAAGTGCAATCGAGAACACGAGCAAGAACGTAGAAGACACGATCGGAAATCGCGAAATTGGGGTCTCACAAACCGTAGAACGGCGATTTTATTGATCTAAGCAAAACCCACCGAATATGACCGGCGGCTGCAGTATTTATAGGCTAGGGTTCGACCAAAACATGATTAGACGCGTCCCTAATGGACTCTTACGGGATACAAGGCCCAAAGGCCCGATTCGGTGGCGCAGCACCGGACAGAAATATGTACTCGACTTGTTTCGACGATTCCCAATGACTCCGGAGGAATTTTGAGGTGGGACCAAAACCATTGGAAAGTTTATCTTCCCCTCTTTCCGTGCATATGTAGAACGTCGAAAACGGAGTCCGTATGCCTCCTGGGCGTCTGTTTTAAGGTGGACTGCTCCTGGACTCCGAGTTGAACTCGAGTCCGAGTTGTAAACTATTTCCATCTACTTGTGGACGTCCCAGGTGGTTGTCCACGCTCCCAAGGCCTCCTTCCTTCACTTGTTGATCTTCTCCATTATTCCTGATAACAATTAAATCATCACATAGCAATCTATTCTCAAACTCACATGCAAAAGAAGTTAAGAACGAATTCACCTGCTGATTTAATAACCGTGCCCGTGCTCTTGTGATTGGTCCTTGCAGTTCAATGCGCGTCACCGCTGTTGTGATGTCCTCATCATTCTCCCCCTCTTGAATTGGAGTCGTCCTCGACTCAAGTTCATCTTCTTCTCCCAAGTACGGTCGCAAATCTGAAATGTTAAATGTAGGACTAACCCCAAAATCGGGAGGCAATTCAAGCTTATATGCATTATCATTAATCTTTTCAACGATCTTAAAAGGACCAGCAGCTCGTGGCATAAGTTTAGATTTTCTCAAGTCGGGAAATCGCTCTTTTCTCAAATGTAACCACACCAAATCGCCCGGTTCAAGTTTTACTTCTTTTCTACCTTTACTACCTGCAATCCTATACTTCTCATTCATCATTTCAATATTTTTCTTTGTAGTTTCATGCATCTTAAGAATGAATTCAGATCGTTGTGTAGCATCCAAATTTATAGTTTCAGAAGGAGGCAAAGGTAGTAAATCAATAGGAGCACGGGGATTGAAACCATACACTACCTGGAATGGACTTACCTTTGTCGTGGAGTGAACGGATCTGTTGTAAGCAAATTCTATATGTGGTAAACACTCCTCCCACAACTTCAAATTTGTTTTCAAGACAGCCCGTAACATAGTGGATAAAGTACGATTAACTACCTCGGTCTGTCCATCCGTTTGTGGGTGACATGTAGTTGAAAACAGCAACTTGGTTCCCAATTTATACCACAAAGTTCTCCAAAAATGACTTAAAAATTTTGCATCACGATCAGAAACAATGGTATTTGGCACACCATGTAAACGAACAATTTCCGTCATAAATAAATCAGCAATGTGTGAGGCATTATCATTCTTATGACAAGGTATAAAGTGTGCCATTTTGGAAAAACGATCAACAACTACAAAAATACTATCCCTCCCCCTCTTAGTCCTAGGCAATCCCAAAACAAAGTCCATAGAAATATCCTCCCAAGGTACACTAGGAACAGGAAGAGGCATATAAAGACCATGTGGGTTAAGGCGAGACTTAGCTTTATTGCAAGTAGTGCATCATGACATGTAGCGCTCGACATCACGCCTCATCTTTGGCCAAAAGAAGTGTGTGGACAGCACGTCTTCAGTTTTCTTCACTCCAAAATGTCCCATCAAACCTCCTCCATATGCTTCCTGCAAAAGCAATAGACGAACGGAGCTAGCTGGAACGCATAGCTTGTTAGCACGATAGAGGAGACCCTCTCGCAGCACATATTTATTCCAAGTTCTTCCTTCTCTACAATTTTCAAAAGCAACTTTGAAGTCCAAATCAGTAGGATATAATGCTTTAATTGTTTCCAAACCAAAGACTTTATGATCAAGTTGGGACAGCATGGTATAACGCCTAGATAATGCATCGGCAATGATATTTTCCTTCCCTTTCTTATGCTTAATGATGTATGGAAATGACTCTATGAACTCAATCCATTTAGCATGTCGTTTATTCAGATTAGTTTGACACTTAAGATACTTCAATGATTCATGATCGGAATGTATGACAAACTCCTTAGACCAAAGATAATGTTGCCAAGTCTGTAATACACGGACTAAGGCATACAATTCCTTATCATAAGTGGAATAATTCAGAGAAGGACCATGAAGTTTTTCACTAAAGAAAGCAACGGGTTTACCTCCTTGTATGAGAACGCCTCCAATACCAATGCCGCTTGCATCGCATTCTAGCTCAAAGGTCTTGTCAAAATCAGGAAGTTGTAGTAATGCTGCTTGTGTAAGCTTCAATTTGAGAACATCAAAAGCTTGTTGCTGCTGTTCGCCCCATCGAAATGGAACTCCCTTCTTCGTTAGCTCATGTAGAGGTGCTGCAATGGTGCTGAAATCCCGCACAAAGCGCCGATAAAATCCTGCAAGACCAAGAAAACTACGAACCTGTGTGACGGTAGTTGGGGCTGGCCAGCTGGTGATTGCTTCAATTTTTGCCTCATCCATCTCAATTCCCTGCGAGGAAACGACATAGCCAAGAAACGAGACTCGATTGGTGCAAAAAACGCACTTTTCGAGGTTACCAAACAAACGTGCATCTCTCAAAATAGTAAAAACAGCACGTAAATGATCAAGATGTTCATCATATGACTTGCTGTAAATGAGGATATCATCGAAGTAAACCACCACAAATTGTCCAATGAAAGCACGTAAAACCTCGTTCATTAATCGCATAAAGGTGCTAGGTGCATTAGTTAAACCAAAAGGCATGACTAACCACTCATAAAGTCCAAACTTGGTTTAAATGCAGTTTTCCATTCATCTCCTAGTGCCATTCTAATTTGGTGGTAACCACTACGCAAGTCAATTTTTGTGAAGATGATAGCACCACTCAATTCATCAAGCATGTCATCTAATCGAGGAATAGGATAACGATATCGAATGGTGATGTTATTAATCGCTCGACAATCAACACACATGCGCCAACTACCATCTTTCTTAGGAACCAAAAGAACAGGAACGGAACAAGGGCTAAGGCTTTCACGAATGTACCCGCGGTCCAAAAGATCTTGGACTTGTCGCTGAATTTCCTTAGTTTCTTGTGGATTCGCCCTGTATGCTGCACGATTTGGCAAACTTGCTCCCGGAATCAAATCGATCTTGTGTTCAATGCCTCTCATCGGTGGTAAACCAGGGGGTATCTCGGAGGGAAACACATCCTCAAACTCCTGCAAAAGGTTAGCAACAGCAGGGGGCAATGCAATAGACAATTCATGAAGTGAAAACATGGCTTCTTTGCAAACTAAAGCATAGCACATCCCCTTAGCATCGAATAAATCAGCAAGTTCAGATTTAGTTGCGAGCAATGATGGTGATTTTAACTTAATAACTTGCTGTTTTTCAGATTCTAATTTAGTTGCTTTGCCCTCACGAATTTTACTCTTCTCAAAATGCACAATTTCAGCAGGAGTCATGGGGAGCAAAGTGATTTTCTTTCCCTTATGCATGAGAGTATATTTATTGGTTCTACCATGATGAATAGCATTTGTATCAAATTCCCAAGGACGACCCAATAAAAGAGAACAAGCATCCATAGGAACAACATCAAAATCAGCAAAATCATGGTATGAACCAATTGAAAAATGGATTCTTGCTGTTTGTGTTACCTGAACCTTACCGCTGTTGTTGAACCATTGAATGTGGTACGGATGAGGGTGTGCTCTTGTTGGCAAACCGAGTTTCTTGACGACGTCCGTGTTTACCAAGTTATTGCAGCTACCTCCATCAATTATAGTGTGTACACGACAGTCCTTGACGACGAGAAACATGTGGAAGAGGTTGTGTCGTTGTAGCTTGTCGTCGGTCTCCACTTTGGAGCTCAAGGCACGCTGCACAATGATGCTCCTATAGTTCTCCGTCGCCGCTGTACCAAGTACCTCTTCTTCGGTGTGTTCGTCATTTGGATCTGTAAAGTCAGTAGCAAGAGAATATTCATCTTCAACATCCGAAGTACTATCATACCCGCCATCGTCGCGTGCTATGTATGCTCGTTTGCTCGGGCAATCTCTCATCATATGACCAAGTCCCTGGCAGCGGTGACACTTAATGTCAGAAGTACGACCCGTAGAAGGAGTGGACGACGAAGGCTTGAATGATGTCGCCTTGCTGCCTTCCGGCACGCGAGAAGGTGGAGCAGCAGGTATAGTTCGTTGGCCGCCATTGGGTGGTGTAGTCGCTGCACGGGGGGGCGAAGATGGTGCTGTTTTGGATGGTGTAGTTGCTGCACGCGGCGTGAAGTTGCTCCTCGTGCGTTGTTGCTGTTGTTGTCGGCCCTGCAATTCTTTTTCTGCCAACATAGCAAGCTGAAACAATCTGTTAACAGTATCATATTCTTTGTAATCAACAATGTCCTGAATTTCACGCCTCAACCCCCCATAAAAACGAGCTATTTTATCATCCATGTCCTCTACTACCCCACAACGCAGCATACCCTTTTGTAACTCTTGATAATACTCCTCTACGGACATGTTACCTTGGTCTAAACGCTGCAATTTTTTGCGAAGGTCCCGCTGAAAAGATGGAGGAACAAATCGAACACGCATAGCTTCCTTTAATCTATTCCATGTTGGAGGATCAGTTCTAGTTTTAACAAGTTCATTCCACCATATGATAGCAAAATCCTTAAACTCACTAGTGGCTTGACGAACTCTATGTTGTTCAGGAACAAGATGGGAATTAAATTTTTGCTCTACTGTCATCTCCCAATCAAGATAAGCCTCAGCATCATAAGCACCAGAAAAAGAGGGTATAGTAAATTTCACTTTAGCAAAAGGATCATCAGGAGGGCGGTTATAATTGTTATGATTATTACCTCCCATACCTCGACGATAAAGTGGCAGTCTTGGCTGATTACTGTGATCTTCCAGTTCATCATAAGCATTGTCTTCTTGTCTTCCAGCGAGAGGCAACCGAGCCTCAAAAGTATTCATCCAAAGAGCAAGGTCATCCAGTTTGCGAGTCAAGTTCGCCAATGACTCCTCCGTTGATGCGTTGTATTTGGCGAACATATCACGTAACTCAACATGTTGAACACATTCGTCATTATTTTCTTCTCCTGCCATTGTTAGTAGGAAACAAAAGACAACAAAAAAAATGTTATCCCTATCAACTACAGTGACAATGTGGAAGGTGGAAGAAAACAATCTATCTCGCTCAAGCGTCTTACCACGCTCTTACAAGTGTTCTTACCGATACAGCAGGTGGTGTGGACGGTGAGATGAACCAATGAAGCGTGGGGTGATTACAAAGGTACCTGTTATGCTCAAGAGAAAGGTGGAGCTTGGATGGCACAATATGGTGGCTAATAAGCAGAAAATCGTTAACAGCTAAACAAAGTTGAATAAGTATTCAATGTAGGAAACTGTTGCTGGTCAACTGAGTGCCCTAGAGCCTAGCACAACACAAGGAAGTATCAAGGCAAAAGAAAGACAGAATGGTATAACCAAACAAACAGCACCAAGTGGTATAGGCCAATTGCTTTAATATGCGTGCTCTTCACAATTTTTTTTTCTTTTTTGTAATATTTTTTTGATATTTTTTCTTTACTCAGTAGCACAATTATAGGAAGCACACAAATTTGCAGCTCAATTGGATGTAATATGCGGCCTATGGAAAATCAAGAAGGTTCTTTAAAATTTGTGCTGAAACTTCGGAGGCCGGATAGCCTATCTTCCGAGGGGAATTTGGGCAATCTAAATTAGCCTAATATGTGCTTATGCTCTGAAATTGACACATATGCTTGATGTTGAGATAATTATGTCAATTGTTTCATTCTCATCACAATTATTGCTCACATACACTTAGTTTTGCACCCCACCATAAAGTGTGCACATAATGTTTTCATTGCTCAATTTGTTCACACTTTATGAAAATTCTTCATTTTTAGTCATATTTGTGAAATCTCAATTGGTTGTCATCAATCACCAAAAATGGGGAGATTGAAAGTGCATCTAGGCATTCCTTGTGGGTTTTGGTTGATTTATGACAAACAAATGAGATCCTAACCAGATTATTGAGATGAGCGCGGGTTTTAATGAAATTATGAAGAAATCGCAAAAAGAAAGGAGAATGAGGATCTATATGGAAAAGAGCTCAAGAGTTGAATAGACTAGATCATTGTGTATGGAGTGTGTTGGAGAAACACACCCCAAGAGCTCAAGCACAAGAAAACCCATTCACTGCGCAAATTCATACAGGTTCGGACTAGTCTGATATATCTCGGACTAGTCCGATAATCCCTCTATTCAGAATCGGACAAGTCCTCCCAGTGCGGACTTGTCTGCACAGTTCAGGTTTACACAGAACGGACTAGTCCGATATCACCACGAACTAGTCCGATATCTTTCTAACTAAGATCGGACTAGTCCTCCCCAGTGCGGACTAGTCCTCAACACTTCACAGTTTTGCACGAAATCGGACAAGTCTGATATAACCATAGACTAGTCCAATATCCTTCTGATCCAAATCGGACAAGTCCGATATATGCCCGGATTAGTCCGAAAATCCCCCTGACTAAAATCGGACAAGTCCTCCAAGTGTGGACTTGTCCCTAATTCACTAAGGGGTTCACCACAGCTGGACTAGTTCGATAATGATCAGAGTAGTCCGAACATTTCCAGACACAAAAACGGACTAGTCCACCCCTAGCCAGACAAGTCCGATAATTCGGGGCACTTATGGTTTCCCACACGCCGCACACCAGACTAGTACGGAGTCCACCACGGACTAGTCCGGACTTTGAAAATCCTAACGGTAACCCTTGGAAACCCTAGTATAAATAGAGGTGCACGGCCCAACTATGACCTCTCTCGAGTCCCAGCGCTATCACCTCCAAGAGCCTAGAAAACACGTCTCTCCACACAATCCAACGAAAGAAATATCAAATTTGTGTGGATCAACTCTAAATCAATGGAGAGACACAATTCTTCACGTTTGAGCTCTTAGGTTTGATTCTCTAACACACTCCTGCTGTTTTATTGTAGATCTTACGATTGTTCTTGGTGGTGTTCGATTTGTAATCTTGGGGAGCCCTCAACTTGTGAGAAGGCCCCTTGAACTTGGTGATTTACCCTTTGTGATTAGTGGAAGAGAATCAGCCTCCATTGCGATTCAACGAGGGTAGGGTTGGAGAAGACCCGATCCTTTTGTGGACTCCTCAACGTGGATGGAGGTTGCCTCTGTGGGAACCGAACCACGAGATAAAATCTTGTGTGAATCTTGTTCTTAGTTTTTTCATATCACATTCTAGGGTTTACTTGATCTTGCATATCTTACGTTAAAACCTTGAAACTAACAACTACCATGTACTATACTAAGTTTAATTGAAGCAATGTACTCTAGTTATATCTTATTTTCCTCTGCATAGAGTACTTAGATTGAGATCGTTGATCTAACTTGATCCATCTAATCCGCATGCACCGGACTAGTCTGCACACTACCTGACTAGTCCGATTTCTTGGTATTTGATTAAGTTGCTAAGTGTTGCAGGTTCTGACTAAAAATCAAAAAGGCCTATTCACCGCCTCTAGGCCACATTCAAGAGGTGTGGGCGCCGCGGGCGGAGACGAGAGTGGAGGAGGTGCGGGCGCCGCCTCCAGTTCCACTCGCCTTGGCGGCGATGGAAACGGAGAAGGAGGTTCGGAGGACGTCGATGACCTGGAGCGCTCCGATGCGGGGCTACCCATTTGTGCGGCGATGGAGGTGCGAACAAAGAGAGAGAGGTGGTCGACGGTGGTGTGGCGGAGATGCAAGAGGAGAAGTTTGGAGGCTAAAATCGATCGAGAGGTTCCGACGGAGAAGAAGAGGATGATGTGCCTTTATATTGGGTCGTCGTCTAAGCGCTCGAATGCTTCAAATATTGTGCTTTTGAATCGACTGTCAGAGTTAATACAAACCACGGTTCGCCTCCTCTCGGTTATTGCAACGGCTCAACACGTCCCATCGACCAGTTTTTAAATTTGTCACACAAAGGGCCCAAGATATGCAATGGCCCACCTGGCATACTTTGTAGGTCCGTCCCGCGGTGTTCGTAACATTTCGTGCGAATGATTTCAACGAGGTGCGTAGATTGACGTGAACCTGTGTGGCAATCGACCGAGAGTCCATATCTTTTTTTGAAGGATTCGACCGTTGCCGACTAAGAGTCCATATCGAACCGATGATAATTGTTGTGATCATGGATGATGGTGGACATGAATGTAATGCATGTGAAAGAGACTCGCGATCAAGCATGTTTGGTCACGTGTTGAGGATTTTTGTGCCCCCTTGTTGAGGAACATGTTAATTTGATGACGTTGAGGATCGGATGTGGCGTACGTGTTTTCACAAGTGTGTTCATTTGTTCCTAAAATCAGAACACGTAGCGGCTAGTGCCTACACCCGTCATTTCTTCAAAATACGAGTACAGCGATACATAATTGCAGCATGCGATCGATTAATTTGATGAACCATGCACATACGTAGTGAAAGCTGTGTGCTTATTAGACGATGGTAGTCCACATTCTATCCTCGTACCATCGAGGGAACATCCTTGTGTCGAATTTGTTATCTCTATTGATGAGAGGATAATATTCTTTATTAGTGTGGTAGATAAACTGCCATATAGGTTGAGAGCATACACATGCATGGTAGAGAATATGATAAATATAAAAATATATATACATCGTAGGAAATATTCTATTCTTGGAATATATGTTTGGGATGTAGCATGCATATGTACGTCTAACATCCATGTGAAAGACCTCGATCATGTTTTCTGACATTACGTGTTTTCTCTTTTTGTTGAGAGATCGTCATGTTTGAGGCTCGTTGATCATGTTTGGGGCGTAGCATGCATGTATAACTAACATCATGTGAAAGACCTCGATGCATGTGAAATAAAATGCATGTTTTTAAAAGCAAGATATAGTGTTTCCTAAAGAAAAATTAATTTTATGTGAGATTGGGCGCACAAGCAGAAAGCTATAACTTGAGCGATGCACGTGCGAATTCCATGCCGGGATGATCGATGGCAGCCAATCCGCAAACTTGGTGGTAATATCAGTAGTCGCTGGGGAGCAGCTTGCAGCCGACCTCAAAGGAGATGAAGGCGTCGATGCACGCATAGCTGATCTGCTCGCTGGAGAGATTGTACGCGTCCCAGTTGCTCGTCCCCGCCCGGTAAGGCTTCTCGATGTCAGCGCCCATCACAGCGCTCACGATGTCCTTCAGCCCCACGCGGCGGAGGCTCGGGAGATCCATCTCCTCCGTCGCGAGCTCAACCAGGTCCACCATTTTGGCCACCTTTAGCTGACAGTCCTTCCAAAGTCTGTCGGCGTCACCCTCCAAGCCCACGCCGATGAAGCGGTAGTCGGAATCGTAGAGGAAATCTTCCAGCTCGTCGGGGAAGTAGTCAGCGTGGATGACCTGGAAGATGAGGCAGCGGCAGCCGATGTAGAGCTGCACAACGGCGATGGGGTTCTGGTCAGCAGAGTAGCTGGGGCGCCACTCGACGTTGAGCCCAACGACGAGCTTGTGAAGGCACCGACGGTGGACAGAGAGGACCCTGCCGAACCAGTCCTCCACGGCCTCGCAGGAGGACGTCACGGTGGTGGTGGTCATGTCTTCCTCGAACGTCATGTTGTATACCTGAGTCCCCGCTATTGGGTCCTCTCTCAGTGTCGCCCCTACGGTTGCCGTCTGCGGCGGCGTGACACAACTTCTCTTGTCCAAACCTTCATCTACACCTTTAGTTTGGATTTTAATTGGAAACGGCCCTGGATATATAACTGATGCAGTTACAATATGAGCGGAGGAGTTTCCGAATTTGATCGGCCCGAGCCCGAAGTAAAGAGAGTAATGAAGATTTTTGAATCTAATATACTCTTATCGTTATGACCACAAGTTGCATTGTCTCAATCAAACACCACGTAAACAACAACATTTCTCAGGGGCCCACCCACTGGGTATGTCGGGCGGGCCACGGGATACCCTGGGTCTAGCCACCAGAGAGTAGCTAGTGTGAATGCATGCTGGAGAGATCAGCGGAATCGGGAACTGGCCAATGAAGATGGAAGTCAGCAGTCTCATGGTCCCTGTATCAAAACGTGCACCATCCTTTTTCATCTTCCCTTTTTTCTTATACGTATTATTTTCCCACCAATCTTCTAGCCCTCTTTTATTTGAAGTTGTACGGTTGGAGCAGGATACATGGCTGGCGTGAGGCGAGAGTTGTGTGTACAACACCAGGCGGAACGTCGTGGAGAGACGTTGCTCCCCTTGTTGAATTTGATGATGTTGAGGATCGATGTGGTGTGCGTGTTTTCACAAGTGTGTTCATTTGTTCCTAAAATCTAAATATGTAAGTGGCTAGCGCCTACGGCTGTCATTTCTTCGAAAGGATGAGTACAGCATGGTTGGAAATTATATTGTACTGTGCAAGGCATGCGATTAATTTGATGAACCGCGTATGTAGTGATTGGTTCCTAGATGGTTTTATATCCTCGAACCCTCGAGAGAACATTCCTCATGTCAAACATGCACGACGAGAGTGAGGACAGCGCTCGGTCATGGACGGCGCTTTGTTAATCCGGGCTAAAGTTTTTTTAGATAATGGAAATAATAAAACTGGGCAACGACTGTTGTGCAATATGGACTCTTGTGCAAGCGTGGAATCCGCATCTAAAGATGGCTACCATTTCACACATAGATCCTTCCTTTTACACAGGCAGGTGGAAGGATTTATTTGTAAAATGTCAGCCACCCTTGGATGTCCGTCAAATGGCTGAGATTTGCGGATTGCACGCTTGCACAAGAGTCTAGATTGCATAGCAGTCGTTGCCATTAAATCGACCTTTTCCTCAGTACAGAGTATGGCCACACTGATACACCAAGTTGTGAAGATCAACAACAAAAGACTCAACCCGACACAATAGTGAAAGTAAAACACCCGATACATTTTATGACACACTAGTGAAAGTAAAACAAGCGATACATTTTATTATTTTGGAAGTCTATAACTAAGACTCAATCCAAATCGGGCAAAAACTTCGATGACCCTGACTTCTAGTATGTCTTTGCAAGCCATCCGAATCAAGTCTTTTCTTTTTGTCTTCACCCTTTTGCAATGATGCCCACGAGCATTTAATCTGGGCTAAAGTTGATACTCCAGAAACTGTTTTTGCGTTTTTTGTGATTTACTACGTACTTTGCTGTTTGATTGCTCATTATGTTGGATTCATGTTGGGTTTGAACATAGAGAGTGGGCTTCTCCCTGCTGGTGCTGTCAGATAAACTAGGTGGTAGTCACTTTCTGGATCTCCAGCTCAGTAGAGTTGGAAGTGGAAATATATTCCATTTTAAAAGATAAAAGAGATAAATAGTCCACTAGTTTATCGTTAGAACAGCAACATTAGAACTATTATTTGCGCACCAATGAACAACAAAATAAAGTTCATTACCTTAAGACGATACATTACAAACAAGAAAAAATAAAAACACAAACTACAAACAAGAATAGAAAACAACACAACTAAGAACAAGAAAAAAAACTACTCCTCCACCTCGCTCCACCTACTTCTCCTTCTCCTCCTCCTCCTCATCCTCCTCCTCCTCCTCCTCCTCCTCCTCCTCCTTGGCCTCC
The DNA here is from genome assembly GCA_036927565.1 of Tuctoria greenei. Lineage (NCBI taxonomy): Eukaryota > Viridiplantae > Streptophyta > Magnoliopsida > Poales > Poaceae > Tuctoria > Tuctoria greenei. The sequence continues at coordinate 128,322,717 of JAYESD010000006.1, forward strand.
TGGCAGGGCGGGGGCACTTCCCGCGGCGGAGACGGGAAGCCCAGTTTCCTGGACGTCGCCACCACTAGGTTGTCGCAGCTGGCGACGCCGAGCTCGTCTGCCAGCGTCTCCCAGAGGACGTCGAGGCGACCGGCCAAGTGCGTCATGACAAAGTTGTAGTGGCCCGTGGTCCCCATTGCAGCATACTCTGGAAGGGGACCAAACCCAAGGTGACGCATGGAGAATGATGTATTGTCAAATACATCGCGCGCCATCTTCCGGAGAGCCCACTCCTTGTCCGGGGGGGGGGTGGGGAGTCCGGTCGGGGAAGCTTCCCCTTGGCGTCCTTCGGCGGGCTTGGCAGCGGCATTTTCTTGTTAGCCATGGTGTTCTTGGCGTGGTTTTGGGAAGAGAGGAAGAGTGAATGTGCGGAGAAGTCGATGGCATGCCCGGGTGATCTTACACCGTAGTAGTATCCTGGTTGTTCGTCTCTTGATGCGCGCAGTAGTGGTGATGGGAAGCGGAGCTGTTCTAATTGAATTCAAAGATGCGCATGTGCTGCGCGCGTAAGGCGCCTCAGTGACTGGCGCGCACGTAAGCTCGGTGCGCCCGGTCGCATCAGCCGCCCGTACAAATGGCTACGCCTTCAAGTACCAAACCTTATGCGGCGAACAACAATGTATAATACTTCCTCCGCCCCAACTCAACTCTATTTCTATTTTGGTCAAACATACCTTTGACCAATGATTTATATGGAATTTATTAACTTCAATAACATGTAGTACTAGATTGTATATTATGGAAATATTTTCATGGTGAATCTAAAAGTACAATTCTTGTATTGTTAAAATAGATCAAAATTACGTAAATCATTGGTCAAAGATAGATTTGACGAAACCTAAGGCTCATTTTGGAAAAGGAATTGAAAAACACAGGAATAGGAAAAACATAGGAATTGAAAACTAGAGTTGACATGGGACGCACGACGGATCGGAGGTTATGGTGCACCAGCACACCTGGACCGTACGTGTACCCGGCCAGCCGTGTAGCTTCGTTTTATATTCTATTCCATAGGCTTAAAAGTTTCCTCATCCTCCCTGTTTGCTCTGTTTGCTCATCCCTAGGCTTAAAAGTTTTGTATTTTACAATATTTTTACATATGTAATATGCACATAGGATATATCACTTGATAGTTTTGCAAAAAAACATGGAGGAGAAATATGTATATCCCATGCTACTACGTAAATCCACCCGAATTAATTAGCTAGTTACTTTTTAAGATGATAAAAAATTATAATCTTTTTCTAAGTGAGGTGGCCGGGGTAGATGATGTCGCATAATAGCTTATGTGGCATGCCATGGTTGTGTGAAGTCTAGGGACTAAATAATTGACCCATTTGAAAGTTCAAGGACCAAAAACTGAGTTTTGATTGATAGTTTGAGGATGAAGTTGAGCTTGCGAGCTTGATGAGCACTGTCATTGTTTTGAGCAGCGATTAGTTTATAGCATCATCAAATTTGGAGTAATTTTTCTAGATTATTTGGGGCCGAAAAATTAGTTAACACGCTATATATGAGGAGAAAGATTAGGATATGCTACCTTTTTCTTGTGTTGAATAACCCTGCACCGTGGACAACATATCCGACACTTCATTCTGGTCGCCAGGATCATTCTGCCCTAAGTCATCTGGGGCAGTGGGCAGAGGACCTTGATCATCAGGATAAAGACCAAGCAAGAAATAATTGGTCAAAGGTAAGTTTGACCAAAGCTAAAAATAGAGTTGAGTTGGGATGGAGGGAGGAGTACTTATTAGAGACCGCTTTGCAGGCCCCGCTGTGGGCGATCTGCTGCCTTCTGACAACTCCAACCCATGGATGACCTCTCCAGCCTGCGCGCCACCTGCAAGGCCATGCACGCAGCATGTCGGGATCGCACCATGGGCAGGCGCGTGGCGCTGGAGCAGGAGAGCATCTGGAAGCCTAACTGGAGCTACAGCGCCCTAGTGGAGTGCCTGGCAATCGTCGGCAACCCTCATGCATGCTACGTCACCAGGTTCGACCTCGTCTTCCTAGACGGTCGCGCGCAGTCAGGCACCCAGTTCCTTGCCCGGGTGGCTGCGAACAGCCACATGGTGGCGGCCTACGTCCTCGCCATGCTCTGCTATGACGCTGACCACGGGGCCCATGATGCCTTCGAGTATATCCAGCAGGTCGAAAGTGAGGCCCACGTCGGCTACAATGCGGTCGGGTCCGTCGCGATGAAGTGGACCAACAAGGAGTGCTACCAGTGTCAGCATGAAGCCATGAATAGTATCGATCGTGTTGTCTAGAGGTTCCTGGGCAGGCCTCGTCCGGAAGCACCACCGGTGGCGGTGCCCAACATTGTCGATGACGCTTGGTGCTGCTCAACAGGGGGGAACCAGGGAACTGCACGCTGCAGCAGGCGAGTTACGTGGGAGGAGTGGAGAGTCTTCTGTACTGAGAACTATAGGATTAAGCACGAGCATGACTTGTTCTGCCATCAGGCATTGTACTCTATGGGTTATATTCTCTCCATTCCCTTTTGGATGCACCACTAGTTCTCCCAACGCCAAATAAAAGAGAAACAAGGGAGTATATAAAATAGACTTGTATGTGTTTCCCCTATGCCCGCTCGTCTCTGATGAATGTTGCACTTGTTGTGTTTCCCCTATGCGCGCTCATCTTTTGTTTAGCCCCATTTGCATCAAAGGAAACTCATGGGACAATTTAATAAAATGGATCCTTCCGAAAATGAAATACATTCAATCATACAGTAGTTTGGGACAAAGGAAATTAGTGTTTCCTCCCGAAGGAAATACATTCGTCGTGGGAATTTGCTCGGACTAAGAGCTTGTTTGGATAGGAGTGGATCTACTTCAATCTCAGTGGATTGAGGTGGATCTAGGAGAAAATTAGTTCATTTTTCACTCCAATCCACTTCAATCCACTTAGATTGAGTGCACTCAAACAAGCCCTAAAGCATCTCTCTCTAGTTTATTTCTTAAATTGTACTACATGCCAATCCCATGGGTCCATAAATTCATTGGAGTTAGTACCTCATTTGTGACCACAACCGCATATTCCTCATTTTTCTTCGCGATTTCGCCAGATATGTGGCACATCGGACCACCATCTTATGGGATCATCAGCTGCGGACAAAACCAACGGGGGTCGATGGAGAAGTTTGCCATTAATGAGCGAGGAGCCGCGAAGAAACAAATCTGCCTGAGAGGAACAAAGGGTGTAGTACTACTTTAGTACGGAGTATTTGGAGGTTGTGGTTTCTTGGGATTCTCCGGAGTATTAAATGGGGGTCGCGCGCAGTGATGGCTCGACTTCCAGCGGTGGCGGATTCCACATCCTCTGCAGTACTGCAGGTGGGTGGCTAACATGTGAATCCACAGCCTATGGGACCCATGCCTCATGCACTGATGGGACGCGCGAAGTAATGGAACCGCTCTATTTATAACATCAGCACAAGAATAATATCCGGTCATCAATAGAGATAACATACTATGTTTGACAGTAATCTGCGCCAAACATTTCCTGTTTTACAGTACTACCTGTCTTTTTTAACATTTTTCTCGTCCATTATTTTCTTATCTCTCTATTCATTGTCTCCACTTTTCATTCTAGTCATCGCTAATCGACAGAACTAGCTGTTACATAATCCCCAATAAACACAAAATAAACTAATCAGCACATCTAGTCTGCAACACTTCCCTTGAAGCAGTGGTAATAGCTTCTAGACGTGTATAGGAGTAGTGGTAATGATTACACCGTGTATAGGGGCATGGGGCCAGTGGTACGTTGGAGTTCTACCTATCTTTTTCTAACATTTTTCTCGTCCTTTGTTTTCTTTTCTCTCTATTGATTGTCTCCACTTTTCTTTCCAGTCGTCGCTACCTGTTAGTACTTTAGTGACTGCTTTGCAGGCCCCACTGCGGCCGATCTCTTGGCACCTCCAGCGGCTAAAGTATTGTACAGGCCACTTTAGAGGCCACTAGCGGTGTGGAGGGTCATTCTTAATAGAGAATATAGCTAGAATAGATAGTTCACTAAACAACAGATAGAAAACAAAATAACAGATGGAACGGACGAATATTACTCCCCCATTCCTATATTACTTGTCGTTAGAACAAGTTTTTTAGTTCATATTTGAACTAGAAAACTTGTCCTAATTATTAACGACAAATAATATGGGAAGGAGGAAGTACAAAACATGAATAACAGCATCACAAAACAAGAAAAAATAAAACATCACAAAAACGAGAAGAGAAAAACACCACGACCGGATTAATCAGTGTCAAAAGATTTCTTGTTTTAAAGTTGGGTTCAACTAGAATGTAATCAGATGTTTGGCGCAATCGTGCAATCAACCATCTTCAACCGTTGAATCGATCTACATTACAGTCGTTGAATCTTTTTATTTAACCCCCTCCACAAGGTGGAGGGGTGGTGGTGGTGGTGGAGGGGGTTAAATGAAAAGATGTAATAACCATAAGATGTATAGATCCAATGGATGAAAATCTTTGATTACACAATTTCACCAAAACTTTAATTGCATGTAGGGCTGTCAACGAGTCGAACTCGAGCGAGTTTGTTTCTATCATATATAAAAATTATGTCCCATAGAACATTTTTAATAGAATTATATAGTTTAGTTAACCATACGTACATATCATAGATGACAACAACAAATTAGCTTACTTGAACTTTTCGAGCTTGAGCTCATCAAGCTGGCAATACTCAACTTCATCCTCAATCTTTCAATAAAAACTAAGTTTGGTCCTTGAACTTTCCAATGGGTCAATTATTTTAGTCCATCAACTTCAAAGAACCATTTCACTTTCATCCTTAGTCTGCGTTGGACATCCACATTGGCATGCCACATAAGCTATTATGCCATGTACATCATCTACCCCAGCCACCTCACTTAGAAAAAAATAATAATTTTTTATCATATTAAAAAATAACTAGCTAATTAATTGGGGTGGATTTACGTAGTTGCATGGGATATACATATTTCTCCTCCCTTTTTTGCAAAACCATCAAGTGATATATCGTATGTCATATTACATATGTAAAAATATTGTACAATATAAAACTTTTAAGCCTAGGGAAGAGCAAACAGAGCAAAAACAGAGAGGAAGAGCAAACTTTTAAGCCTAGGGAATAAAATATAAAACGAAGCTATGTGGCTGGCCGGGTACACATACAATCCGGGCCGGTGTGCCGGTGCACCTTAACCCCCGTCGTGCGTCCCCGGTGGTTGTTGGGAAGACCCTTGCAGGCAGACCAGGATCGCCTAACGTAGTGAATTTTACTGCATCATATTTTCAGGAGTCTTTTTCAATATTTCATTTTCTCATTAATTATTGCGGTCGATCTATACGACACTTTTTGCTGTAGGCAAAAAAGAAAAAAGATTGTACTTCATGCTGATGCAAACAAGAGGCAATTAAAATAAAAACTCTTGAGTTGTTGTCAAGTTTACAAAATGAAAGCATCATAACCCTCCCTAATGTCCTTGATAGTTAATGTGTTTTTAATCCTGTTAATTTGTTATAGAAGTTTGTTTTATTTAGATGCTTGAAGTATGAATAATTATATGCATGTAAACTCTTTCTCATGTTGAAGTAAGTAGGCAAGAGTTTAAGAAACAATTTGAATGGACCCCTTAGTTGGATAGCTGCGAAATACAACTGTCGAATCAAAACAAACGGTGGATGCAGTCTTTACTGCATGCATGCAGTAAAATGTCGCTACATCAGGCGATCCTGGTCCAGGCAGGTATGCTCCGATTCCTGTCCTCCAACTCCATCTAGACTTCCTATGACACAGATGGTTCACCACCAGACTGTAGAAAGGATAAGTGCGCGCACTTGTAACAGTCATTGTTGACTGCGTTGGCAATGCCTCCTCCCATTTGTAATCCCATGTGTACTCTCGCTGATGTGTCATCATCTTATTTTTTTGTTAAGGTATGGTAGTTAAACTAAGCATTAATAAAGGGACCAATAACATTTTGACACATCAGCGGGAGGACGCATAAGAGGACAGAACGGGAGGCCCCCGCAGTTAGTTTTTCATCAAGAAACTTGCATGCCGCTCATCATCGGCTTTGCAGGTTTGTCTGGTGGTGAACCGCATGTGTCATCGGAAACCTAGATGGTATTGGAGGATAGGAATCAAAACATACTTGCAGGGGTCTTCCAACCACCACCAGGGACGCACGACGGGGGTTAAGGTACACCGACGCACTCGGACCATACATGTGCCGGTGAAGATGGAACTCAGCAGTCTCATGGTTATGGATAGAAAAAAATGAAGAAGAAAAAGGATGGCACGTGTTCCGATCCATGAACTGTGAGACTGCTGACTTCCATTTTAATTGGCCAGTTCCCGATTCCACTGAATCATTGTTGTTGTACGTGGTGTTTGGTTGAGACAATGCAACTTGTGGTCATAACGATAATAATTAAAAAAGAGGAGTATATCAGATTCAAAAATCTTCATTATGCCAGGTCATATGATGGTTGAACACTCTCCAATCCACTTAGATTGAAGTGGGTCCACTCCTACCCAAACGAGAAAAAAATTTTATGGATACCGTATGCATATCCAAGGCTGTGCAGACAGTTCCAGATTTGTGACATGTGTCCACATGAACAGACGGATGAAGCAGTTGCATGACTGTGACATGTGTCCACATGAACGAATGAGGTTGTATGATGGCTGGACATGACAGGGATAATGCTAGGATTAATTCTAGAAATCGTATCCTCGTCACTTGCAATCTATGCACCACCTGGGCCCAGGTTGTGCACTGGTCACCTGGCATATTCCCTAAGTCTGCCCCCATGCGCGGTGTCCATAACGAATTCGTGCAAGCGATTTTGACAAGCTGTGAACGATTTGTCCCACCTCGAAAAGTTGAGCTCGTTGCAATGAGAATATAAGGCAACGCACGCTATTGTAGTCAGACATCCAATTGAAAAAAGATGTCGACAAGATTTCTACATGCTCTATTCGACATCGTCCGCTCACCTGGTCGAAGTCGAAAGAACGTGTAGGAGGCTTGTACGGGGCGAATGTTTTTTATATAAAGCCCTAGGACCTTTCTATGTCAAATTAAAAAACTGCCAGTGAAGCTGATGGGACACGTCGAGCCGTTGCAATAACCGAGAGGGATGCACACCGCTGTTTTTTGTAAGCATAATTTTTCTCCGCATATGCTGGGACCTTTGCGTGTCAAAATAAAAATTTCTCCTTTTATCGGAAAACATCTCCTTTAATGACACACTGGAGAGCAAGTGCATACCGTTCTCAGATGGTGCCACGTACTTCCTTCACGTCTTGAATCGCCGTTCCTTGATCGTGGCACCATCTATATACCACTGGCCCCAACGTAACACTGGCCCAATGCCCCTATACGCGGTGTAATCATTACCACTACTCCTATATGCGGTGTCCTTTAAGAATTCGTGCGAGCGATTCTGACAAGCTGTAAACGATTTGTCCCACCTCGGAAAGTTGAGCTCATTGCAATGAGAATATAAGGCAACGCGCGCGATAGTCGTTACACATCCAATTGAAAAAAGATGTCGTACAAGACTCGGCCACACTCCGTTCGACATCGTCCGCTCACCCGGTCGAAGTCAACAGGGACGTGTATGAGGCGTGTACGGGATGAATGTTTTTTATATAAGCCCTGGGCCCTTTCCGTGTCAAATTAAAAAACTATCAGTGAAGCCGATGAGACACGTCGAGCCATTGAGATAACCGAGAGGGATGCCAACCGCTGTTTTTTATAAGCATAATTTTTCCCCGCATACGCTGGGCCCTTTGCGTGTCAAATTTAAAATTTCTCCTTTTATCAAAATCTATCTCCTTTAACGATGCCAAATTTTCCCTTTTAACCCACTTCGTGCGTGAATTGAATTGCGTAACCCTCCACACCGGGGGCCTCTAGAGTGGAGACAATGAACTCTAAAGAAGAAAATAAATGTGGAGTCAATGAACTCTAGAAAAGAAAAGAAAAGAAAAGAAAAGAAATGAAAAGAAAAGAAAAGAAAAGAAAAGAAAAGAAAGGAAAGGAAGAGAAAAATGTTAGAAAAAATAGGTACTAACTACAAGATTTAATGTGAAATAGCCTGGAGAACGAAACTGTAAAACAGGAAATCGATTGACGCAGATTAATCCAAGTCATGATAATGTCTTCTGTTCTTGTTTTTTTTTTGATGTTTTTTCTTTTCACGTTTTGTCATGTTGTTTTCCTTCCAAAATCTGAACAGTCGCGATGTTATTATTGCAAGGACTAGAATGATTGCCAAAAAAGTAGAGTATATCAGATCCAAAAATCTTCATTACGCTAGGTCGTATGATTGTCAGACACTCTCCAATCCACTTATATTGAAGTGGATCCACTCCTACCCAAACAAGGTCGTATGATGGCTGGACATCACAGGGATAATGCCAGGATTAATTATAGGAATCGTATCCTTGTTACTTGCAATCTATGCATCACCTGGGCCCATGTTGTACACTGGTCACCTGGCATATTCCCTATGTCTGCCCCCGCGCGCGGTGTCCATAACGAATTCGTGCGAGTGACTTTGACAAGCTGTGAACGATTTGTCCCACCTCGAAAAGTTGAGCTTGTTGCAATGAGAATATAAGGCAACGCGCGCCATTGTAGTCAGACATCCGATTTAAAAAAGATGTTGTACAAGTCTTCTGCACGCTCTGTTCGACATCGTTCGCTCGCCCGGTCGAAATCAAACGGGATGTGTAGGAGGCGTGTATGGGGCGAATATTTTTTATATAAAGCCCTAGGACCTTTCTGTGTCAAATTAAAAAACTGCCAGTGAAGCCAATGGGACACGTCGAGCCGTTGCGATAAACGAGAGGAATGCAAACCGCAGTTTTTTGTAAGCATAATTTTTCCCCCATACCCTGGGCCCTTTCCGTGTCAAATTAAAAATTTATTTTTTAATCGAAAAACATCTCCTTTGACGATGCAAAATTTTTCCCTTTAACCCGCTTCATGCGTTAATCGAATTGTGTGACCCTTCACACCGGGGGCTTCAAGTGGAGAAAATGAACTCCAGAAAAGAAAAGAAAAGAAAGGAAGAGAAAAATTTTAGAAAAAAATAGGTACTACGTACGAGATTTAAGGTGAAAGAGCCTAGAGAACGAAACTCTAAAACAGGAAATCGATTGACGCAGATTAATCCAAGTCGTGATGTAGTGCTTCTATTCTTGTTTTTTGATGTTTTTCTTTTCATATTTTGTCATGTTGTTTTCCTGCCAAAATTTGAACAGTCGCGATGTTATTATTGCTAGGACTGGAACAGTCGCGTATGCTTTATTTTGATCGGAATACCACTCCCATTGCTACATTAACTTATTTAGATTATAAATTGCCAGAGCCAGACGTGCACCTGTAGATGGGCTCACTCGTCATGGGGACGAACACCAAGCATCCCAGCGCAGTTTCTGCCCTGGAACACAAAGTGACTCAGCGCAATTTCAGACCACGAATAACAAGCGACCCAACCTAGTGTTGGGCCTACTTTGATAGCTTCATGTACGCTTTGTCCTGGCTGCCTCGCCGCCGGACCCTTTGACCCACAACGGCCCCTCTCCCGATTTCATGAAACATGCCTTGAAGAGCATCTGCCGGCTGCCATGCTCTTGGAGGAGCGTCCGCCGGCCGCCACGCTCTTGGAAGAGCATCCGCCATCCACCACGCGTGGAGGAGCATCCACCGGCCGCCGCACGTGGAGGAGCAACAGCGCTAGGTACAATTGCTCACATAATGTTATTGTAGTTGAATCCTCTTAGAAATACGCTGATTGAATTGTAGGAAGCGATGTCAGAAGATAAGACATGGATGGGAAAAGACGGGCATACGAAGGAGTGGCAGGATGGAATGAAGTCATTTTTAAATTTAGCACTCCAGGGAACTCGTGAAGAAGAAACTATGCCTTGTCCTTGCACGAAATATTGTAATATTTGCCACGGGACACGCAAGGAAGTTCATCTTCACTTGCTTCGTAACGGGATGTCATTTGATTATACTTGTTGGGTACACCATGGAGAAAAATGAGTTGAGAAAAATATTGCTGACCAATCAGCAAATAATGAGGAGATAGTTTCTAATGATGTTGCTCTGGAAAATATGTTGTCCAGTCTACATAGAGGCACTGATCATGGTGGTACTTCAGCAGATGTTGATGATCCAGAAAATGCTATAAACCCGTAGGAGCCAACTGGGTGTGCAAAGGCATTCTATGACTTATTAAATGATGCCAAAAAGGAGTTGTATTCAGGTTGTGAGAAGGTGACCCAATCATCATTCATTGTCAGGTTGTACCAGATAAAGTGTTTAACTAATTTGAGCAAAAAAGTGCGTGAGTTGATCCTTGAACTATTCTCATATATGCTTCTAGAGGGTCATTGCATTCCTAATACACTTGATGGAGTTCGGAAGGTCGTTCGTGACCTCGGGCTGAGCTATGAAAAGATCGATGCATGTGTTAATGACTGTGTGTTATTTCGGAAGGACTATTCTCTGCCGGATCGATGCCCAAAATGTGGTGAATTAAGATGGAAAAATAGTACTAGTGGGGATGCAAGAGAGGCTTTATGATGAGCACATCACTTCTATGGATACAAACAACACTCCATTTAACATACATGATGCAATCAATAGAGTTCACACACAACAATTAATTTTAGAGGTGAGCTTGTTCTTATATAATTCCTTATATGTTATTGAGAATAGATTGCTACCTAATGATTTAATTGTGATTAGGATACATGGAGAGGTTCAAGGAGTACTTTTAGGAAGTCTTATAGACGTGGAGGACCAGAGAATACGTTCAAAGAAGATGGAAACCGAGCCCAACTCAAAATCGTGTCCAACCCGGAGTCCAGGAGCAGTGCGCACTAAAACGGACGCCCAGGACGCATACGAAATCCGTTTTGGAAGTTATACATATGCACGGAAAGGGGAATGGATAAACTTTCCAATGGAACTGGTTCCATGTCAAAATTCCTTCGGAGTCGACGGGAGTCTTCGAAACAAAATCGAGTACAAAATCTATCTGGGTGCTGTGCCACCGTATTGGACCATTGGGCCTTGTATCAAGACTAAATCCATTATTTTCATATCTTAGGGTTAGGTCACGACTGCAAAACCCCCTTGGAAGTCCTCCCACCTATATATAATCCATAGTAGCCGCCATAAACAATTGGGTTTTGCTTAGATTAATCTGTTATACACAGTTTTGCCGTTCATCGGTTTGTGAGACCCCAACTTAGCAATTCAGATTGCTTCTACCTTGTTCTTGCTTGTGTTCTCGTTTGCACATGTAGGGATTAGCCTTCTTGGCGAGGTCAATCATGTGAAGCATGGTTGATAACCAACGGAGCGGTGGTGTAGTGATTGCAGAGATTTTTCGTGTTCTCCTCGAGAGCCTCGGATCATCAACGTCGAGATCTCCATCAATCGAGTTATCCATTACCTTTCGCAAGATCGGGACTCATTTTTTCTCATAAATTCGTATCATATTTCCAGGTTGCCCGTTAGGTAATTCATCTATTCAATACATTATTTTTGTTTTTCATACATAGAGTCCACAAAAAAACTTGCAGTTAGTAAATCTGTTCATTACTTTGTCCAAAGCACCATTGAGCCTTTACAACTTTCATTTTCAGTTTGGTTTTGTTGAGTTGTGTCCGTTGTTGAGTAATATTTCTGGTTTAGAAAGTGTTTTTGGTCTTAGCTTGACTTTTGCATTGTGTGATTCATCCTTTTGAATCATGTCATCATGTCCAGATTAGATTCATCTCTGTCCAGTTCGGTATTTTCATCATATCTCGCTCATACGACTCGTATTTTGGTGTTCTTGTACTTTTTGGAAAGCTTAAGAAGTTCTCTATAACTTTCTTGCTCATCAGTTTCCCAGAAAATATAGTTATCGATGTCAAAATTGCACTAGATCCGAATCTGTTATTGACCTAGAAATTCTGAACAGTTTGTATTTCGGGGGCAATATCTCCTATTGTTCTTTTCCAAAACAGGTATTCCATATATTTAAATTAAAGAGGAGAGATATATCTACAATCTCTCTGTTTTTAGTATTTCTATTTGGAGCCTCTAAGTGTGACTATTTGTCCTTAGAAGATTGAGCAGAAAATCTGCGACAGACACACTAGATATCTTTGATTACTTTTTATTGTGTTCTTCTTTTGTAGCACATTCTGAGAAAAGGAAGAAAATAAAAAGAAAAAGGCAAGTGCAAAACAAGATACAAAAGCCGCACAAAAAAAGAGGAGAAAAAAAACAACAACAGAAACAGAAGTGCTTGCATCCTTTGTGTCATCTAGTTTTGTCTGATGTCTTGCTTGCTTGAACTACTAGGAACACATTTAGGCCAGCAAATTTGACAAGTACTTTGGACACTTATTCAACTTTACTATCTGATTTTGTTGTTGCTAATCCTTGCTACATATAAAGTGTCATCCAAGCTACACCTTACTCTTGAGCAGAATCGATATACCTTTGCAATCATCCCACGCTTCATTGGTTTCTTCATACCGTCCACCGTTTGCCACCTGCAGTGTTGGTAAGAACACTTTTAAGAGCGTGGTAAGACACTTGAGAGTGTGTGATTCCACTTCCACTTTACCATTATACTTTGTGGTTGATAGGGATAACATATTTTTTATTGTCTTTTGTTTGCTACGAACAATGTCAGGTAAAAGCAATAATCATGCATTATATACTGAGATGATTGACATGATGAAGACGGCGATGGAGTTGGTCACTAAGAATAAAACATCAATCAAGGACTCACATGACATTCAGACCACCTTTACAACACCTTCCACAAGAAGTAATTACATTCTCCCATCTCTTCCTTCTTATGATGGTATTGGTTACGATGAATATATTGCTTGGGAAATAGAGTTGGATAAAAATTTTGGACAATGTCATATGTGTGAGAGGAGAAAAATTAGAAATATTGCAAGTGCAGTAGTAGGTTGTGCATTAACTTGGTGGAACAATTTAAGTGATCTAGAAAAACCTCGAACATGGAAGGATATGAAAATTTGTATGGGGGAAACTTTTATGAATGTATCTAATTGCAAAAATGAAGTGCATCAATTTGTGGAGAAATTTCTTGTTGTACCTCCTTTTGTGGCTACGTTTTGCAGGACAATATAGAAAATAATATAGATGATGGAAAAGAGAACGATGCTTTCGACAACACTTGTGAAGTTTTAGATGGATCAACTCATAATGCACTCGAAATCACTGCTGAAAATGGTAAGGCAAACATTCTACAAATATAGAAGGTGAGAGTTTTTGGATGTTCTGAATTTTTCCACCGATCATGCTATTTTTGAGGAGCAACTATTAGAATCGTTTGTATATACACCATGTCATATGTTGATTTTCCTGCTAATCGTTGCGCTAAGAAAGAGTTGTGTGATAATTATATTGTACCTATGCTAGAACAATCAAATGAATTTGATACTTTATCACTCACTTGTGCTGAAATTAAGCATTTGATTCCAATTACATGTGAAAGGGATGAGCTGAAATTGTTGTCTTCTCTAAATACTTTGGGTTATATTGAATTTGACACTCTTTGTGATCTAGATATCGTAGAGAAGAGAATATTTTCCCAATCTAAATTGTCTTTGTTAAGTAGAAATATTTTTCATGCTATAGGCAATATGAACATAGTGGTATGTTTATGGTGCATAAAGTTTACATATGTTCAAATGCAAAAACTCCTTTTGTGCTGCAACAACATGGTGAAACGAATGGATGCACTAAAGCTAATAATTCTTTGTCAAGTTTTTCTAGTATTTTTTTCTTGCAGCACGGACAATATTTAATAGAGGAGAATTGTTTGCTGCGGTTGTCCAATATGGACAACGCTCATTCTACTCCCAAATCAAGCCTCTTTGCTGTACATACGAGCAAGCCGAGGACAACTTGTCATAAAGAAGGGGAGAATGATAAGATCATGCACATTATCATTGGACGAATAGACATAGCACAATGTTTATTTGTTTGGGATCCTGGTTCAAGTGAATGGTCATGCTTATTTGATGGAGAACATGGATATGGTGCACTATATCTCCACCACCTTGGCCTCCTCCTTTGATGCACACAAGAGCATTTGATAGCATTGCACATATGGACCCACACATGAGAGAAGATGAACTTGAGTCGAGGACGAATCCAATTCAAGAAGGGGATGATGATGAGGACATCACTTCTATGGATACAAACAACACTCCATTGAACATACATGATGCAATCAATAGAGTTCACACACAACAATTAATTTTAGAGGTTAACTCGTCCTTATATGTTTTTGAGAATAGATTGCTACCTAATGATTTAATTGTCATTAGGATCCATGGAGAGGTTCAAGGAGTACTTGGAGTAAGTCTTAGGGACGTGGAGAACCAGAGAATACGTCCAAAGAAGATGGAAACCGAGCCCAACTCAAAATCGTGTCCAACTCGGAGTCCAGGAGCAGTGCGCACTAAAACGGACGCCCAGGATGCATACGAACTCTGTTTTGGAAGTTATACATATGCACGGAAAGGGGAAAGGATAAAATTTCCAATGGCGCTGGTCCCATGTCAAAATTCCTTCGGAGTCGACGGGAATGGTCGAAACAAAATCTAGTACAGAATATGTCAGGGTGTTGCGCCACCGTATTGGGCCATTGGGCCTTGTATCAAGTATAAATCCATTATTTTCGTGTCTTAGGGTTAGATCACGACCCAAACACCCCCTTGGACGTCCTCCAACCTATATATACTCCATAGTAGCCGCCATAAACAATTGGGTTTTGCTTAGATTAATCTGTTATACACAGTTTTGCCGTTCATCGGTTTGTGAGACCCCAACTTAGCAATTCAGATTGATTCTACCTTGTTCTTGCTTGTGTTCTCGGTTGCACCTGCAGGGATTAGCCTTCTTGGCAAGGTCAATCGTGTGCAGAACGATTGATAACCAACGGAGCGGGGGTGTAGTGATTGCAGATGTTTTTCGTGTTCTCCTCGAGAGCCTCGGATCATCAACGTCGAGATCTCCATCAATCGACTTCCCATTACCTTTCGGAAGATCGGGACTCATTTTTTCTTATCACTTTACCTTGTGGAAAAGCCAAGAAGCTTGTAGCACGCAAGATTCTATGATACTTCCCTCTTATTCCCCGTCTTCAAAGGTTTTATATGGCAGAATCAACGGCATCAAACATGTGCTGGCACAAAGAAAAACGTACTGATGATGGAATATTACGCCGTCCTACAGATTCGAAAGCATGGAATCATTTTGATAGCATTCACCCAAATTTCTCATCTGATCCTCGCAACATAAGACTTGGGGTAGCATATGATGGTTTCAATCCTTTTAGAGTAATGAATGTTTCTTACAGTACATGACCTGTGATTCTAATCCCATATAATCTACCACTTTGGTTGTGTATGAAGCAGCCTTATTGGTTGATGTCAATGAAAATTCTTGGGCCAAAGTCACCTGGAAACAACATTGATGTGTATCTGCAGCCTTTGATTGATGAGCTACTGAAATTATAGTCTGATGGTGTTGAAACATACGACAGTCCAAAGAAAGAGGCATTTCTCATGCGAGCTTCTATATTCGGGACAATAAATGATTTTCCAGCATCTGCAATGCTATGTGGATGGAGCACGAAAGGTAAGCTAGCATGTCCATATTGCCATCTAAACACTGACGCATTGCGGTTGAAACATGGACAAAAGTATTGCTACATGGGTCATCGTCGTTTCCTACCTCAGAATCACAGGTGGCGTCGAGACAAAGCTTCTTTCAACAACAAGATAGAGAATAGAGAGGCTCAAACATCACTCTCTAGTTACGAAGTACTCAAACAATATGATACATTTAATCAAGTGAGTTTTGGAAAAACGAATAATAAGAAAAAGCACACTGAGGAAGATAGGTGGCATAGTTGGAAGAAGAAAAATATATTTTTTAGCTCCCGTATTGGAGGACATTGCTAAAGGCATAACTTGGATGTCATGCACATTGAGAAAAACATTTGTGATAGCATATTGGGGACATTGCTTAATATGGATGGTAAAACAAAAGATAGTCTATGAGCACGTTTTGATATGTGGGAAATGGGTATACGACCAAAGCAACATCCGGTGGGTATGAAAGAGAAGTATGATTGTCCATTAGCATCATATACTTTGCAAAAAGATCAGAAGACCACGTTGTGCATGTTTTTGGCGGATGTGAAGATGCCCAATGGTTATGCCTCAAACATCAAGAGATGTGTGGACATAACAACATGTAAGGTATCAGGTCTAAAAACTCACTGCTGCCATATTATATTTCAGAAGCTCCTTCCTATTGCAATACGTGACATATTGCCTGAAAAGGTTGTTGAACCTTTAATTGAGTTTAGCAGATTCTTTTCTGGAATTTGTTATAAAGAATTGGCGGAACCAGATTTGGATGAGATGATTGAACAATTTCCTGAAACAATTTGTAAGCTTGAGATGTTGCTTCCTCCTGCTTTCTTTGATATCATGGTACATCTTCCAATCCATCTTGCCGAAGAAGCTCGCTTGGGTGGACCTGTTTCTTACAGATGGATGTATCCAATTGAGAGGTACCTTGGTACATTGAAGAGGTATGTACGTAACAGAGCTCACCTGGAGGGTTCTATAGCTGAGGGATATATTATGGTAGAGTGTATGACTTTTTGTAGTCAGTTTTTGGATAACATCAGCACCAAGCTTAATAGGCCAGAACGTCATGAAGCTGCAACTAGGAATGAACCTTCTCTCGAGTCTAATATAGTTTTAGAAGTTGATAATTCTAAAAAAGGGTTTAAATGGGGCCAACTTACAATGATGGAACTACATAACATCAGGCATTATATTATTTCTAATGTTGAAGAGGTCACTCCATTGATCAAGTACGTATAACTCAGATGTTCTATACTATATTGGATCATGCTTATTGTAGATGGCTAATTTAATTTTGTACCCTTTTCAGTGAGCATTTTGAAAAGCTGAAAAAGATTGATTCTTGTGATGTTGAAAAATGCCATAGAGATGAGTTTGTTTATTGGTTTTAGAAACGAGTAAGTACATGCAGGTTTTTACTTTGATGAAATATTGAAAAAATATGTGTTCTGAAGTTGGTTTATCGATGACCCCTTTTATACTAATTAATGTGTACATATTACGACATTACACAAAGAATGCAAAGTAACAAATTATTTGTATGCATTATCTAGAGGACCTGATCGTCGGGCACATTTTTTTAGTCGATCATTCATAAATGGTTTCTTCTTTCGAACAACGGAGGTGGAAAAAGATTTACAGACGCAAAAAGTGGTGTTGATGTTCGGGATAGTGATCATGAGTCATATGGAGTAATCAAGAATATGATTTCTGTTGATTTTGAAAAAAATCATGAGGTTATGTTATTTGAATGTGACTGGTTTGATCGGCCTCGTTCCGGTCAGAGCCAAAGCAGAGACTACAAAATGGATCGATATGGAATGATAGATGTTGACACTACTCTTTCTCAATTTAAGTATGAGCCTTACATTCTAGCCACCCAAGCAGAACAAGTTTTTTACGTTCGAAGTGTGAAGCAACCTAAATGGGCTACAGTTGTTAAAATGAAGCCACAAAAACTTTTTGCCATGCCCCCTGGAGACAGTTAAAATAATGTCACTGAGATGATGGAGACTGAGACATTTGATGATCGACGACTTACTGATATAAATGAGGATAGGACATGGGATAGGAATGACATTGAGGGAGCAACCGGTGATGCTTATGCTCTTTCAAATGAAGATGACGACAACGACGATGATGATGATAATACATATATCAATGATGGTATTGTACCTCCAATATTGGGGGAGGACAGCGAAGATGATTTTTTTATATAAGTACTGTGTGAGCTAGATGTATGTGAACTATTTGATTTTTTTTTAAAAAAAGATAGAAGCTGTTATTCTATTTAGCAGCAAGCATAGAAGAAAGCCGATATTGAATCGTGGTGAGTCACGACAAAAGTTCGTAATGCAACGATTGTGTTTCCTGACGATAGATCCTAACGCCACGAACTGGTGTATCGTGGAAAAAGTTCCTAATGCAACGACTGTGTTCTGTGGCGATAGATCATAACACCACGAACTGGTGAATCATGGCGAAAGTTCCTAATGCAACAATTGTGTTCTGTGATGTGTGCAAGAAATGACAATTCCTTCACATAATTGAGTTTTATTGACGGGTGAAATTGGTATATAACAGTCGTCAACAAACTCCCCCAAGCTTATCCTTTGCTCGTCCCGAGCGAAGAAAAGACTTTAGTTTGATGATCAGGAGTTGCTACTATGTTCTAATTTTCAAAAGTACCATGTGCACAACAAAGTACTCTACATATAACAGAAAATAGAGTACACATACCCTAGAAATCAAGTTCCACTCAAATTTTGGAGAGTTCAATTTAGATTTCAAGCATCTCAATTTGATTCTCTCAAGTCTCTCCTTTATGTGTAGTGGAAATATGTCCTCACCAAGGCATTTTGCCTAAATTATCCTACCTCTACATAAGGCTTGTATGGAGCTTGGTAGGGAATATAGTAGGCATATTTGCAACACATAATTTTGCTAAGTCAAAAAAGCAAGCCTTAGGAGAAATCAATTCAAAACTTGTGCATGTGTGATGGACATGGAGTGGATGTGGATATTTGAGATGATTCCTTTTTGAGTGTACTCTCTTATTTTGCAGGGATGAAACATTGCTACTTTTTTTCTCTTTTTTTCTCATGCTTTTTGAAGTAAGCATGCATTTTCTTTTATTTTTCTTTTTCTTGTAGCCATGTCTTCTACTCCCTTTTTATGCAAAAAATTTTGGAGAGAGTACTAAGCATAAATGGTATGGAGTTTCTTTTTTTATTGTGGAATGGTGGTATGATGGAATTTTTCTTACTTCTAGTGTAAAAGTATAGCATGTGCAAGTGAAGTCTTGAATTCGAAAAGTAATGAATGCAATCTCACATAGGTCTATACTAGTTTGACAAAGCTCAATGTGAAGACAAATATCATATGCATAAGGTCTATCAATGTGATATATCATATGGCTTTGGTGGTATTTCCAATCAAATGAGAATAACTTAAATCTTTTTAGAATTTCTACGGAAATCTAAGTTTCAGGTTCAAACTAGAAATAACAGCCCTATAACTATATCATATCTCACAACAACTTAGAATGGATTAATCTTTTGCTACCTACAATTTCCAAATCAAGTCAAAAGCAATTTTGGCCAATGAAAGCAATATGTTGGAGTAGTAACATGTAAACTAGGGACTTAGGAAAATTAAAACAGAGCAACTATTCATCATTTCATCTATGTGAATTCCAAGTCATTCTTACCGCACATCTTTTTATTTTACTTTAAAATAAACATATGCTACTTTACTTTTTTTTATATGCAATGTGGATGATGGGTAAGTGGAAAATAAATATGCAAGGGGTTGATACAATTTACCTGAAGTGGGGGTCCTCCCCCAAGATTGTTCTTCACTCACCTCCGTGATGAGGGTTGAACCCTTGATGACGGAAGTATGCCGCAAGATCAGCTTTTTGTTGTTGTAGCATGGAGTTTAAGTTGGTGAATTGAGAGTCCATGTGTTGTTTCCAGTCTTGGGTACCTTGGACATGCCCTTGGAGAGTGTCGTAGATGTCACCATTCTCACTTTGAGCTCTTCCATATGTCTAGAGAGATCCATCATTCCTTGGCTATAGTGATGATGACATCTAGCCAAAGAGGATCTACATCTTCTATTGGACGTTGGAAGCAAGCTGCTAAAGCTTTAAGTGGATAGGGGTGGCTCCCATGCGGTACCTGGCCATCCATGCCAAGACGGACCATCGGTCTCATACGATGGAGGTTGAGTCCATCCCGGTGCATCACCCGTTGGGTTCTCTTCCTTTTCATACTCATGGACCATGGAGGTTGTCAGGGGCATGGCCGCTGTCCTTGTACGGCTTCTAGTTGCTCTGTCATAGACATTACTTCTTCGGGCTTCCTTGATAGGAAGAAGGTCAATGGTTAGCCTCCGACATTTGTACAAATGATAATTCGGGTTAGGTAACCGAATTTCATTTACAAAGCCGGGATAATAAAATAACAAAGAGCCATATTGATTATGCTTAAGGATATGTCGTTGCACTAAATAATCTTCATGAATTAATTCTCTTTCATTTTCATTATACTGTAATGAAGAATATTCTAGTGCTCCTACCATAGTAGCAATATGGGTAATCAATAAAGTGCATTCAATTGGTCTTGTTCTTGGAATGTAATCTAACCATTGTGTCGTCATTGCAATAACTAAAGCAACTTTTATCTTTTTAATCACGGCAAATAAAATTTTCAGCTCATCATCACGCATTACCCTTACATCTCCTCAAGGGAACATAGTCATAGCCACCCATCTATGCATGAAGCATAAAGTAGGGTTGTGCAAGTGGCTATTCCTAGGTGCACTACATCTGACCTCACTAGTTAAATCTTGCCAGAAACTTTGTTTGTTAAACTTAGGCAAAGTGTCTAAATCTAGCAAAAATCATTTATGGAAGCCTAGAATTTCACTTAATTATTTCCATAGGATGTTGTATTCTTTGAAATAATCTAAAAGTAATACCATCAAATCCTATTTTGAGTGTGCAAAGGAATTGTATGGAGAGAAGACATGAACCTCTCTCCTCTATGTGAGCAAAGTTTTCCCATCCTAGTACACACCAAATGGAAAAGAATTCAGAATCCATACCTATTTTGGAGATCAAATCCGGATCATAAGCTTTCGTATGTGAAAACTCACGATCTTGGAGGAGCTTGTGTGCTTGATCTTCAACTTCACTTTGTATGTTGAGTTCGTCGTCGTGAAGAAGTTGGTGTGGGTTGCTCCTCTCACCCATGGGAGTCTCCTCACCTCCTCCGTGAACTTGGTGTAGCAACAGAAGAGGGACGTGCACTTGAGTCTTCACCATGGCTTGAGCTTGCAGCCTCCTTCCTCTTCCCAAACAACCTCTTCATTCCTTTCTTGGCCACAACAACAAGAACACAACAAGGCAAAAAACTCAAAAGAGGTGATGTTAGCAAAAGGAAAACCCCAGATGAATTTTCTCTTGAAGAACTTGAGAGAAAATTGCAAACGCAAGCAAATCTTTTTGGGTTGAATTTTGAGCAATAGTACTTCGATGAAGAGCAAGAAAAACAATGTGAACAAGAGTGACTTTGGGGAGGTGTGAAATGAGGTGAAGTGTGAGGAGGAGTGCTCCTCACGGCCACATTTTATAGTGTACACTCCCCAACAGTCACTAGGGAACCAAATGTAGCTGTTGGAGGAGAGAGAGCCAAAATGGCTCTTTCCCCATGTCGGCCAAACAGGGGGGGTCGGCTGAACTGACAAGTGGCCCCCCTATTCTTCCTTTTGGCAGGTGGCTCCACAACGGCTATGGAACTAGCACGTTGATGAAATACCACTTTTGCAACTCAGAAAAATTGTTTTCCGGATAGAAACATTTTTTTTTCAAAACCCAATAATTTTCTTTTTGTGAAAAATAAAGAAATGAAAATGATAGTTGAGAATAGAAGCTCAACTTGCTAAGGAAAACCAAATATGCAGTAAAGAAAATCAAGCTAAATGGGGAAAACCAAATGAATGGAAAAGAAAATAAAGAAAAGGATAACTACCAATTTAACCTATTGGCTAGGTCTCACCACCGTCCGATGAGATGGACATTCCCCCTTATTTATTTCTTGACATCCGTGCCCAGAGGGATGGGCTCTGACGGCTTGTCTTGCTTGTTCTGCCATTCCTTATTTGGCGGCTTGGTGGACTTGGGCATTTGGGGAGGTCCAGACTTCTCCGTCTTCTTGGGATTTCGTCGTGGATGATAAGATGGTTTTTCCGCATAGATCAAATTCCTCATGAATGCAATGAGCGGGTCCACCTTTGGGGGTGTGATTTCAACCTCTTGGATGTGTTTAACATTTGGCTCATACTTGATTCGGATCATGAAGCATTGCTCCAACTTTGAGTGAAAATTAAACTTCTCCTCCTTGCATGTGACGCCCGGTTCTGAAAATGAACCAAGTGAACGCATATGTGTGCCCAGGACGTTCAACACACATACACAAGTGCAATCACAAACGAGTATACAAAAAATTACCACAGAACAAGATTAATTAAGTACTTTTATTACACAATTCCGAATATCCTCGAATACAATCTCTAATGAATATTAATGACAAGTTTGAACTAATGCAGCGGAAATAAACTAAACTGAGCAAACTAAGCAAAAGGGTTAGCGCAGCTCCAACACTCCACAGACAAAGCTGACGGTAGACACGGCCTACAACTCTGCATTATCACCGTAATACTCCCAATTCTGACCTGCAACTGTTGGTGGGGGAATAGCAAGGGTGAGTACATGTTGTACTCAGCAAGTGTGGAAAGTATGACATGTAGGTGATCCAAATGACGAATATAATAAAGGCTAAGAGCTGAAAAGTACATTAAAACAAGTAAAAAGCATTATACTATGTCTATGTCAGGTAATCCCATCATATCCATCATATTTACATAATATGAAATCATAACCAATTATTGCTATCATCATCATTATCCATGTCTAGTTACCATAACTCAAATTCATATCCATAAACATAAGCCATAAACCATCCATAACCATTACCAACCATAACCATCCCGAATCCCAAGTACCCCCTAATCATGGAAGTTGTCAGGTGCTCTTAACCGGGAGCACGGCTATAATGATAGTTTTATTAGACTCTGCAGAGTTTGTACCACTTTATACACGCATTCGTGATTTCCTCACCTTTCGGTGACTAAGAACCTCCCTTATGCCTGTGACCCGTCGGTCACATTACACACTTCTGTTGGTGCGTGACCAAGAGATCACAAAATAGCATTTACAAAGGGATTACTAGCCTATTTAGAACCCGTTGAGGTTTCACCGGTGGCGATGTCTCCTACAGAGCACATCTTTAACCAAGGGCCCCCCTCTTGAGCCATTAGGATCTCAGGGTATTCCCACCAACCATCAACAAACCCAATCCGACTACCCCTTACCCGAGCATCCTTAATGGTCCAAACAGCACTAGCAAAGCCCTAATTAATCAGCTAGGCCGCACCCATACATGGCCTCGTGGTGGCACTGTAGTCCTGGCTTATTCTCGCATGAACCGATCCTTAGATCTAAAGCAAGCAAACCACCATTACATCCAACCCATCCACATACCAGGCTCGCTTAGATCACCCATTACCACATCTTATTAACCATTCATGTTTACCATAATCTCATAAATGCATAACTAAGTTAAGTGGTATAGTTGTTTTCCATCCCAATTAATTAAGCAAAGCAAAAAGGTAAAGATCCCATCCCAACTCTCTACCATGTATTCCAGGTGACAAGGGTGGTCAACAAATCTAGTAAACTTCCTATCATAGGGTTCCCATTAATTTGACACAAGCATGCAATTTTGTAAACAAAACATTTATTCAAAACAGGATCAATATGTTAAGGGCACTTGCCTTGCTCTTGGGATTGGTTCGGGTCAAAGCCTTCAAAATCGGTCCTCCGCAACACTCTCTAGCACAAATTCGTCTAAAACGCGCAACGAACATACAAGACAATAATTATGATCAATAGATGCACATATATTATTCAATATGACATTATATGCATGATTAATGCAATTATGAAGTAAAACTAGTTAATGGGTTACTATTAATGTTTACTAACTAGTTCTAATAGTTATTTACAAGTTTGGTCAGGTTTGGAATTGAATCAAGTCAATCTAGAATTAATTCAACATAAATTAACTAGGAAAATCGGACTAGTCCCCTAGGTACCGGACAAGTTTGCACTTTGCAGAACTGGCAAACTAGGGTATTCTAGATTGACGTAAATTTGGAGATTTGGGGTTCAATTCACGTAAGGAAAAGGAAGTAGAAGGTATACCAGGTGTCTAAGACTCTAACGAATCAAGGGTTTTGGAGGCAACACTTGGATCTTGATGATCTACGGTTGATGAAGAACTTGATGGTGAATTGTTGACGAAGAACACGAAGTTGATAGAGATCTTGATCCTCTTTTGTTTGCTCTTCTTCTTCTTGCTCTAGATCTCCTTCTCCCTCCTTGGTGGCGGCTATCCACAAGCTAGGGTTTGGGTGAGGTGAAAAGTGGCAAATAGATGTCAAGCCAAGGGGTGGGGTTGTTTATAAAGAGGTGGAGGCTAGGGTTGGATGGATTTTGAGTTTGAGATGAGTAGGGGTCGGTTTTAGGGTCCCACATGGGCTCTAAAAGAGTTAGGCACTACATCCCTAGGACCACTTAAGATAAAACCCAAAAACAAGTCGTGAAACAAAAGATCAACTTGGAGTCGTGATTTATCGAACAAGTACGCAAAAGGCCGAACTAGTCTGAAGTTAGACAGAGGGAAATCGGACAAGTCCGAACTTATCCAGAGGGGAAAAAAGACAAGTCTGGCCAAAATCGGACAAGTCCGACTTTAGTTAGAGAGGAAAACGGACAAGTCCGCTGGAATATCGAAAAAGCCCAGACAAGTCCAGGGACATAGCGAAATTTCCAAGGAATTGCAACACCGGACTAGTCCGTACTGGACCAGACAAGTCTAAAAGTGTCCAGAGAGAAAAAATATACTAGTCTGCAGCAAAACGGACAAGTCCAACGGATGTCAAAGAGAAATCGGACTAGTCTGCACCAAAATCAGACTAGACCGCACTTCCCAGAATTCTTAAGTGTGGTTTTGTTTCTAATTTCATTTTAAACTTATTCCTTTTATGTTGCTCAATGTTAAACATATTTAATGATGGATGTAGGGCATGATGCATGAAAATGAGAATGTTACAAACCTACCCCCCTTAGAATGAATCTCGCCCTCAAGATTCGACACAGAAGGAAAGAGATAGGGAACTTTCGTCTTGAGATCTTCTTCTAGCTCCCATGTTGCTTCCAATTCTGTGTGATGCTTCCATTGCACTTTACACCATATGATGACCTTGTTTCTTGTAACTCTCTCCTTGGTTTCCAAGATTTTGATCGGTTGCTCGGCATAAGTCAAATCTGCCTCTAATACCAATTCTTCCATTGACACTTGTTCTTCCGGCACCCTTAAACACTTGTTGAGTTGGGAAACATGAAACACATCATGGACATCTGAAATATGAGCTGGCATCTCCAACTTATATGCTACTTCTCCCCGTTTGTCCAGAATCTTGAATGGTCCAATGTATTGAGGTGCTAACTTGCCTCTTATGTTAAACCTCTTATGACCTCTCACTGGCGACACCTTGAGGTAAACAAAATCCCCTACTTCAAAAGCTAATTTCCTTCTCCTATTGTCCCCATAACCTTTTTTTTCATAATTGAGTAGCCCTCAAGTTTTCACGAATTACCTGAACTTGTTTTTTAGCTTCTAGCAAAACATCCGGACCAAATACTTGAGTTTCTCCTGTCTCATTCCAGAATAAAGTTGTCCTACACTTCCTTCCATACAGTGCTTCATAAGGTGACATCTTCAAACTTGCTTGGTAACTATTGTTGTATGAGAGTTCTGCAATGGCAAGCTCTTGTCCCAACTCTGCCCATGCATCAAGGCACAAGCTCTTAACGTGTCCTCCAAAATCTGATTGGTCCTCCCAGTTTGTCCATCCATTTGAGGGTGATATGCTGAACTAAAATTTAACCTTGTCCCCAATGCTTCATGCAATTTCTGCCAAAACCTGGAGGTAAATTGAGAATCTATATCTGATACTATCTTATGCGATACCCCATGCCGGCACACAATATTCTCCATGTATATTTTGGCCAATTGTGTAGCTGTATACTTGGTCTTGACAAGGATGAAATGAGCCAACTTAGTCAACCGATCCACAATTACCCAAATTGAGTCATTACCGCACTGAGTACGCGGTAAACCAACTATAAAGTCCATACCAATCTCTTCTCACTTCCACTCCGGAATATTTAATGGCTGCAATAATCCGGCTGGCCTTTGGTGTTCCGCCTTAACTCGTTGGAACACATCACATATGATGAGTAGGTTTAGGCCCGATCTTCCGAAAGGTAAGTCGATGGGAGTGGAGAACTCGACGTTGATGATCCGCGGCACTCGAGTAGTTCGAATACCCCTACAATCACTACACCACTGCTCTATTGGTTATCAACCGTGCGGCACACGCTTGACCTCGCCAAGAAGGCTAATCCCTGCAAGCGAACCGAGAACACAAGCAAGAACGTAGAAGATATGATCTGAAATTGAGAAGTTGGGGTCTCACAAACTGTAGAACGGCGAAATTGTTATTCTAAGCAAAACCCACCAAATACGACCGGCGGCTGCAGTATTTAAAGGCTAGGGTTCAGCCAAAACACGATTAGATGCTTCCCAAATGGACTTTTGCGGGATACAAGGCCCAAAGTCCCAATTCGGTGGCGCAGCACCAGACCAAAATCTGAACTCGATTTTTTTCTACGATTCCCAATGACCCCAGAAGAATTTTGAGATGGAACCAGAACCATTAAAAACTTATCTTCCCCTCTTTCCGTGCATATGTAGAACATCGAAAACGGAGTCCGTATGCCTCCTGGGCGTCCGTTTTAATGTGGACCGCTCTTGGACTCTGAGTTGAACTCGAGTCCGAGTTGTAAATTGTTTCCATCAACTTGTGGACGTCCCAGCTGGTTCTCCATGCTCCCAAGGCCTCTTTTCTTCACTTGTTGATCTTCTCCATTATTCCTAATAACAATTAAATCATCACATAACAATCTATTCTCAAACTCACATGCAAAAGAAGTTAGGAGCGAATTCACCTGCTGATTTATTAACTATGCTCGTGCTCTTGTGACTGGTCCTTGCATTTCAATGTGTGTCTCCGCTGTTGTGATGTTGTCATCATCCTCCCCCTCTTGAATTGGAGTCGTCCTCGACTCAAGTTCATCTTCTTCTCCCAAGTACGGTTGCAAATCTGAAATGTTAAATGCAGGACTAACCCCAAAATCGGGAGGCAATTCAAGATTATATGCATTATCATTAATCTTTTCAACAATTTTAAAAGGACCAGCAGCTCGTGGCATAAGTTTAGATTTTCTCAAGTCGGGGAATCGCTCTTTTCTCAAATGTAACCACACCGAATCATCCGGTTTAAGTTTTACTTCTTTTCTACCTTTACTACCTGCAATCCTATACTTCTCATTCATCATTTCAATATTTTTCTTTGTAGTTTAATGCATATCAAGAATGAATTCAGATTGTTGTGTAGCATCCAAATTTATAGTTTCAGAAGGAGGCAAAGGTAGTAAATCAATAGGAGTACGGGGATTGAAACCATACACTACCTGGAATGGACTTACCTTTGTCGTGGAGTGCGGATATGTTGTAAGCAAATTCTATATGTGTTAAACACTCCTCCCACAACTTCAAATTTGTTTTCAAGACAGCTCGCAACATAGTAGATAAAGTACGATTAACTACCTCGGTTTGTCCATGCGTTTGTGGGTGACATGTAGTTGAAAACAGCAACTTGGTTCCCAATTTATACCACAAAGTTCTCCAAAAATGACTTAAAATTTTTGCATCAGGATCAGAAACAATGGTATTTGGCACACCATGTAAACGAACAATTTTCGTCGTAAATAAATTAGCAATGTGTGAGGTATTATCATTCTTATGACAAGGTATAAAGTGTGCCATTTTGGAGAAACAATCAACAACTACAGAAATACTATCCGTCCCCCTCTTAGTCTTAGGCAATCCCAAAACAAAGTCCATAGAAGTATCCTCAGAAGGTACACTAGGAACAGGAAGAGGCATACAAAGACCATGTGGGTTAATGCGAGACTTAGCTTTATTGCAAGTAGTGCATCGTGACACGTAGCGCTCGACATCGCGCCTCATCTTTTGCCAAAAGATGTGTGTGGACAACACATCTTCACTTTTCTTCACTCTAAAATCTCCCATCAAACCTCCTTCATGTGCTTCCTGCAAAAGTAATAGACGAATGGAGCTAGCTGGAACGCATAACTTGTTAGCACAATAGAGGAGCCCTCTCGCATCACATATTTATTCCAAGTTCTTACTTCTCTTCAATTTTCAAAAGCATCTTTGAAGTCCAAATCAATAGGATATAATGCTTTTATTGTTTCCAAACCAAATATTTTATGATCAAGTTGGGACAACATGGTATAATGTCTAGATAATGCATCGGCAATGACATTTTGCTTCCCTTTCTTATGCTTAATGATGTACGGAAACGAATCTATGAACTCAATCCATTTAGCATGTCGTTTATTCAGATTGGTTTGACACTTAAGATACTTCAATGATTCATGATCAGAATGTATGACAAACTCCTTAGACCAAAGATAATGTTGCCAAGTTTGTAATACTTGCACTAAGGCATACAATTCATTATCATAAGTGGAATAATTCAGAGAAGGACCATGAAGTTTTTCACTAAAGAAAGCAACGGGTTTACCTCCTTGTATTAGAACGCCTCCAATACCAATGCCGCTTGCATCGCATTCTAGCTCAAAGGTCTTGTCAAAATCAGGAAGTTGTAGCAATGGTGCTTGTGTAAGCTTCGATTTGAGAGCATCAAAAGCTTGTTTCTGCTGTTCGCCCCATTGAAATGGAACTCCTTTCTTTGTTATCTCATGTAAAGGTGCTGCAATGGTGCTGAAATCACACACAAAACACCGATAAAAACCTGCAAGACCAAGAAAACTATGAACCTGCGTGACGATTGTTGGGGCTGGGCAGCTGATGATTGCTTCAATTTTTGCCTCATCCATCTCAATTCCCTGTGAGGAAACGACATAGCCAAGAAACGAGACTCGATTGGTGCAAAAGACGCACTTTTTGAGCTTACCAACTAAATGTGCATCTCTCAAAACAGTAAAAACAGCACGTAAATGATGAAGATGTTCATCACATGCTGTAAATGAGGATATCACCAAAGTAAACCACCACAAATTGTCCAATGAAAGCACATAAAACCTCGTTCATTAAACGCATAAAGTTGCTGGGTGCATTAGTTAAACCAAAAGGCATGACTAACCACTCATAAAGTCCAAACTTAGTTTTAAATGCAGTTTTCCGTTCATCTCCTAGTGCCATTCTAATTTGGTGGCAACCACTACGCAAGTCAATTTTTGTGAAGATTATAGCACCACTCAATTCATCAAGCATGTTTTCTAAGCGAGGAATAGGATAACGATATCGAATGGTGATGTTATTAATCGCTCGAGAATGAACACACATGCACCAACTACCATCTTTCTTAGGAACCAAAAGAACAGGAATGGAACAAGGGCTAAGACTTTCACGAATGTACCCGCGGTCCAAACGATCTTGGACTTGTTGCTGAATTTCCTTAGTTTCCTCTGGAATCGCCCTGTATGCTGCACGATTTGGCAAACTTGCTCCTGGAATCAAATCAATATTGTGTTCAATGCCTCTCATCGGTGGTAAACCAGGGGGTATCTCGGAGAGAAACACATCCTCAAACTCCTGCAAAAGGTTAGCAACAGCAGGGGGCAATGCAATAAACAATTCATGAAGTGAAAACATGGCTTCTTTGCATACTAAAGCATAGCACATCCCCTTAGCATCGAATAAATCATCAAGGTCAGATTAGTTGCGAGCAACGATGGTGATTTTAACTTAATAACTTGTTGTTTTTCAGATTCTAGTTTTGTTTCTTTGCCATCACGAATTTTACTCTTCTCAAAATGCACAATTTCAGCACGAGTCATGTGGAGCAAATTGATTTTCTTTCCCTTATGCATGAGAGTATATTTATTAGTTCTACCATGATGAATAGCATCTGTATCAAATTTCCAAGGACAAACTAATAAAAGAGAACAAGCATCCATAGGAACGACATCAAAATCAGCAAAATCATGGTAAGAACCAATTGAAAAATGTATTCTCGCTGTTTGTGTTACCTGAACCTTACTGCTGTTGTTGAACAATTGAATGTGGTATGGATGAGGGTTTGCTCTTGTTGTCAAACATAAGTTTCTTGACAACGTCCGTGTTCACTAAGTTATTGCAGCTACCTCCATCCATTATAGTGTGTACACGACAGTCCTTGATGATGAGAAACATGTGGAAGAGGTTGTGTCGTTGTAGCTTGTCGTCGGTCTCCACTTTGGAGCTCAAGGCACGCTGCACAATGATGCTCCTATAGTTCTTCATCGCCACTGTACCAAGTACCTCTTCTTCGGTGTGTTCGTCATTTGGATCTGTAAAGTTAGTAGCAAGAGAATATTCATCTTCAACATCTGAAGTACTATCATACCCACCATCATCGCGTGCTATGTATGCTCGTTTGCTCGGGCAATCTCTCATCATATGACCAAGTCCCTGGCAGCGGTGATACTTAATGTCGGAAGTACGACCCGTAGAAGGATTGGATGATGAAGGCTTGAATGACGTCGCCTTGCACCTTCCGGCATGCGAGAAGGTGGAGCATCAGGTATAGTTTGTTGGCCGCCATTGGATGGTGTAGTCGCTGCATGGGGGGGTCGAGGATGCTGTTTTTTTAAATGGTGTAGACGTCGAACGCGGAGTGAAGTTGCTCCTAGTGCGTTGTTGCTATTATTGTCGGTCATGCAATTCTTTTTATGCTAACATAGCAAGCTGAAACAATCTATTAATAGTATCATATTCCTTGTAATCAACAATGTCCTGAATTTCACGTCTCAACCCCCCATAAAAATAAGCTATTTTATCATGTCCTCTACTACCCCACAACGCAGCATACCCTTTTGTAACTCTTGATAATACTCATCTACGGACATGTTACCTTGGTCTAAGCACTGCAATTTTTGCGAAGGTCCCGCTGAAAAGATGGAGGAACAAATTGAACACGCATAGCTTACTTTAATCTATCCCATGTTGGAGGATCAGTTCTAGTTTTAACAAGTTCATTCCACCATATGATAGCAAAGTCCTTAAACTCACTAGTGGCTTGATGAACTCTATGATGTTCAGGAACAAGATGGGCATTAAATTTTTGCTCTACTGACATCTCCCAATCAAGATATGCCTCAGTATCATAAGTACCAGAAAAAGGGGGTATAGTAAATTTCACTTTAGCAAAATGATCATCAGGAGGACGATTATAATTGTTATGATGATTATTACCTCCCATACCTTGACGATAAAGTGGTAGTCTTGGCTGATTTTTGTGATCTTCCATATGATCATAAGCATTGTCATTATGTCTTCCAGCGAGAGGAAATTGAGCCTCAAAAGTATTCATCCAAAGAGCAAGGTCACCAAGTTGGTGAGTCAAGTTCGCCAATGACTCCTCCGTTGTTGCGTTGTATTTGGCGAACATATCTGTCATGGTCTTCATCATATCACGTAACTCAGCATGTTGAACACATTCGTCATCATTGTCTTCTTCTGCCATTGTTAGTAGGAAACAAAAGACAACAAAAATATGTTATCCCTATCAACTACAGTGACAATGTGAAAGGTGGAAGAAAAATAATCTCTCTCGCTCAAGCGTCTTACCATGCTCTTACAAGTGTTCTTACTGACACAGCAGGTGGTGTGGACGGTGAGATGAATCAATGAAGTGTGAGATGATTGCAAAGGTACCTGTTATGCTCAAGAGAAAGGTGGAGCTTGGATGGCACAATATGGTGGCTAATAAGCAGAAAATCGTTAATAGGAAAACAAAGTTGAATAAGTATTCAATGTAGGAAATTGTTGCTGGTCAACCAAGTGCTCTGGGGCCTAGCACAACACAAGGAAGTAGCAAGGCAAAAGGAAGACAGAATGATATAACCAACCATCACAACATAAGCACTATAGGCCAATTGCTTTAATATGCGTGCTCTTCACTAATTTTTTGTAATATTTTTTTGATATTTTTTCTTCGCTTAGGAGCACGAAGATATGAAGCACACAAATTTGCAGTTCAATTGGATATAATATGCGACCTATAGAAAATCAAGAAGATTCTTTAAAATTCGTGTAGAAACTTCAGAGGCCGGATAGCCTATCTTCCGAGGGGAATTTGGGCAATCTAATTTTGCCGAAAGCGGCTACTCAGTGGAAAACCAGATGCGAAATTTCGCGTATATGAATTTGAAAAAAATCTCCCGATTTCAAGTTTGTATGCAAAAGTTATGGCCGTTTTAAGATAGGTTGTCCGAGTTACGATTTTTGGATGTTGATTCCAACTCGGTTTGAGAACAGAACTCGCAATCGGATATGAAAACGATCGAGAATTTGCACAGTAACTAATGGGGTGGTGTGTAATGATTCAAGGATGAGTGGCACAAAGGTTTGTCACCTAATCTAGGGCTGGCGATGCGGGAGTTCATGCAAGACGGCTAGCTAGGGCAAACCGATGAACGTGGTGGATCGGTTTGTTATTTAGGGATTGTGGAATAGGTGTCGAACAGCAAGAAAACAAGGACGAAACACAATAACTAGGACCCAAAACACAAAGCTAAACCAGCAACAAAACTCGACCACACAAATGCAAACTCAACAATGCAATCTGAAAAACAAAACTGCAAGCACTATAGTCTAGGAAGCGAGAAAAACGATCTAGTTTTTTCGTGGCTTTTCTGTGGACTCTAGGTACGAAACAAAATCGATCTAATGGAAGGAAAACAAAGATACCTCACGGGCAACCTGGAAATCTGATACCAATTGATGAGTAGATTTAGGCCCGATCTTCCGAAAGGTAAGTCGATTGGAGTGGAGAACTCGATGATGATGATCCATGGCACTCGAGCAGTTCGAATACCCCTACAATCACTATACCACTGCTACATTAGTTATCAACCGTGTGGCACACGCTTGACCTTTCCAAGAAGGCTAATCCCTGCAAGCGAACCAAGAACACAAGCAAGAACGTAGAAGACATGATCTGAAATTTAGAAGTTGGGGTCTCACAAACCGTAGAACGGCGAAATTGTTATTCTAAGCAAAACCCACCGAATATGACCGGCGTCTGCAGTATTTAAAGTCTAGGGTTTGGTCAAAACATGATTAGACGCGTCCCTAATAGACTCTTACGGGATAAAGGCCCAAAGGCCCGATTTGGTGGCGCAGCACCGGACAGAAATCTGGACTCGAATTGTTTCGACGATTCCCAATGACTCCGGAGGAATTTTGAGGTGGTACGAGAACCATTGGAAATTTTATCTTATCCTCTTCCCGTGCATATGTACAACGTCAAAAATGGAGTCCGTATGCCTCATGGGCGTCTGTTTTAAGGTGGACTGCTCCTGGACTCCGAATTGAAATCGAGTCTGAGTTGTAAACTGTTTCCATCAACTTGTGGACGTCCTAGCTGGTTCTCCACGCTCCCATGGCCTCTTTCCTTCAGTTGTTTATCTTCTCCATTATTCCTAATAACAATTAAATCATCACATAGCAATCTATTCTCAAACTCACATGCAAAAGAAGTTAGGAGCAAATTCACCTGCTGATTTATTAACCGTGCTCGTGCTCTTGTGATTGGTCCTTTCATTTCAATATGTGTCTCCGCTGTTGTGATGTCCTTATCAACATAAGGCTACGTATTCAGCTATGTCCCTTTTCATGCTATCCCACCAATAACATATCTTCATGTCCTTGTACATCTTCGTACAACCAGGGTGAATCGAGTATGTTGAGTCATGTGCCTCCTTTAGTATTGTCTTCAGAATATGCTTCACATTAGGCACGACAATCCTTTTTTTCGAGCCATAAGGTACCATGTTCATCCTCATCAAACCTGAATTTCCTTCCTTCTTGGGTCCTTTCCTTGATTTCTTGGATTTCCTCATCCTTCGTTTGACCCTCTCGAATTTCTTGCTCCAAAGTCGGATTTAACTCCATTATTCCCATCTCATTCACAAACCCGAGATTCAACCATTCAAACTCCTTACATAACTCGGATGGCAATTCTCGAACTACGAGTTCATGACTCACCCCTTTACCGGCTCAAGGCGTTGGCCACTACATTGGCTTTTCCCGGGTAATAGTTGATTCCCACATCATAATCTTTGATGATCTCCAACCATCTTCGTTGTGTCAAATTTAGGTACGTTTGTGTGAATATGTACTTGAGACTCTTATGACCTGTGTAAATTTCACACCTATGACGAAGAATGTAGTGTCTCCAAATTTTCAATGCATGTACCACGGCTGCGAGTTCCAAATTATGCGTAGGATAATTCTGCTCATGTTTCTTCAATTGTCTTGATGCATAGGCGACCACTTGACCTTCTTGCATCAATACACATCCAAGTCCTTGTCTTGATGCATCACAATAGATATCAAAACTTTTGCTCACATCCGACAGTATCAAAACTGGGGCTGTTGTTAACCTTTTCTTCAACTCCTCAAAACTTTCTTGACAAGATTGGGTCCATTGAAACGCTTTCCCCTTCGTTAGAAACTCCATCATTGGCTTGGATATCTTGGAAAAGTCCTTAATGAATCGACGGTAATATCCAGCCATCCCAAGAAAACTCCGGATCTCCTTTACATTCTGTGGTGGCTCCCATTTTAATACGCCCCTCACTTTTCTTGGGTCAACCGATACTCCTCCTCCTGAGATGATATGACCCAAAAATGACACCTCCCTTAACCAAAACTGGCACTTGATAAACTTGGCATACAACTGATGATCTCTCAACTTTTGCAACGTGAGCCTCAAGTGTTCCTCGTGTTCCTTATCATCCTTCGAGTAGATCATAATGTCATCAATGAACACCACTACAAACTTATCCAAGTACTCCATGAAGACCTTATTCATGATGTACATAAAGTAGGCAGGCGCATTTTTCAATCCAAAGGACATCACAGTGTACTCTTAGGATCCATATCGCATCCTGAAAGCGGTCTTGGGTATGTCCGATGGTCTGATCTTCATTTGAAAGTATCCCGACCTCAAATCAATCTTAGAGAAGACACAAGGACCCTTCATCTGATCAAACAAGTCTTCTATGCGTGGCAAGGTGTACTTGTTCTTGATTGTTACCTCCTTGAGAGCTCGGTAATCCACACACATCCTTTGCGACCCATCCTTCTTGTCCACAAATAGAACGAGTGATCCCCAAGGTGAAGAACTGGGGCGAATAAACCCTTCTCTAGATGTTCTTGAATCTGCTTCTTGAGTTCTGCTAATTCCTTAGAAGGCATCCTATATGGCCTCTTAGCTATAGGTGCAGTTCCAGGTATTAAATCAATAACAAATTCAATGTCTCGATCAGGTGGCATACCTGGCAACTCATTCGGAAACACGTCCAAAAATTTGCACACCACTGGGATCTCCTCAATTGTGGCACCGTCCATGTGATTCAGCTCCAATTGCTTCGGTGCGTGTTGAGATGCTTCAAATTCTACGGTGATCCCTTCCTCATTGGTCAACTTCACCATATTCGCGCCACATTTGATAACTCCATTGTGCTTCCTCAACCAGTCCATACCAAGTATAATGTACAATCCTTGAGAATCCAAAACAATGAGGTTGGCAAAGAAGTCTACCCCCCTTATTCTAAGGCTTAGTTTTGGACATATTATATTTATCCTCATCCCTCCTCCAGGAGACTTAATGAAAGTGCATCTAGGAATCCCTTGTGGGTTTTGGTTGATTTATTACAAGCAAATGAGATCCTAAACACATTGTTGAGATGAGCGTAGGTTCTAATGAGAAATTAAACAAAGTGCCAAAAATAAAGGAGAATGAGGAGCAATACGGAAAAGAGCTCTAGAACCAAGTGCAGTAAATCATTGTGTATGGAGTGTGTTAAGGAAACACACCCCAAGAGCTCAAGCACAAATAATCTCACACATTGCACAAATTTATACAGGACCGGACTAGTCCGATTGACCCAGGACTAGTCTGATATCTTTCTGCACCAGATCGGACAAGTCCTCACAATGCGGACTTGTCCTCACAGTCCAGTTTTTCACTGACCGGACTAGTTCGATATCACCATGGACTAGTCCGATATCTCTCAGCCTAGATTCGGCTAGTCCTCCCCAGTGCGGACTAGTCCCCCCAAACACTTCACAAGTTGCACAAAATCAGACAAGTCTGATAACACACCGTACTAATCCGATATCTTTCTTATGTCAATCGAACAAGTCCGATATTTGCACAGAGTAGTCCGATAATGCCTCTGAGTAAAATCGAACAAGTCCTCCAAGTGCGGAGTTGTCCCATATTCACCTAGGGCATCACCACACCGGACAAGTCCAATATCAGCACGGACAAGTCCTAAATCCTTTCTGACTAAAATCGGACTAGTCCGCTCTTAGCCGGACAAGTCCGATATTTCGAGACACCTAGGGTTTCCTGCACGGAGCACACCGGACTAGTTCGGTGTCCACCACGGACTAATCCGATCTTTCTAAACCCTAACGATATCTTTTGGGAACCCTATATAAATAGGTGTGCACGACCCATCTTTCATAACTCTCGAACCCCCTGCGCTGTCACACCTTCCAAGAGCCTAGAAAACACCTCTCTCCACAAAATCCAATGCAAGAAATATCAATCCCTTGAGGATTCACTTTGGATCATTAGAGAGACAAGATTCCACACGTTTGCGCTCTTGGTTTGATTCCCTAACACACTCCTGTAGTTTTCATTGTGATCTTAAGAGTGTGTTCTTGGTGGTGTTCATCTTGTAATCTTGGGGAGCCCTCAACTTGTGGGAAGGCCCCTTGAATTTGGTTATTTTCCCTTTGTGATTAGTGAAGAGGATTGGCCTCCGTGGCGATCCGATGAGGGTA
This sequence comes from Tuctoria greenei, assembly GCA_036927565.1. Lineage (NCBI taxonomy): Eukaryota > Viridiplantae > Streptophyta > Magnoliopsida > Poales > Poaceae > Tuctoria > Tuctoria greenei. Next base: position 128,359,649 of record JAYESD010000006.1, read on the forward strand.
GGGTTGGAGAAGACTCGGTCCTTTTGTGGACTCCTCAACATGGACGTAGGTTGCCTCTTTGGGAACCGAACCACAGGATAAAGAGCTTGTGTTCTTACTTTGCGCATATCATTCTTACTCTTCATATCAATCTAGGGTTTCAATCAATCTTGTTCACTTTACGTTGAGAAATTGAATATAAGATTAACAATTACAAGTATATCTCCGTTGCATACATCCTAGGATCAAGATAATCAATCAAATTTGATCAATCTAGTCGGTACACACTGGACTAGTCTGCACTCTTCCGGACTAGTCTGATATCTCGGAATTTGATCAATTTGATAAGTGTTGCAGGATCCGACCAAAATTAAAAAGGGCCTATTCACACCCCCCTCTACGCCACATTCAATTCGTATCAAAGCTAGTTACTTCAAAAGGAGACTAATCGCTCGAAGAGGTCATGTCGGACATGAAGGACGTACACAAGAGCATCAACCAAGAGAAGGTTGAAGAAGAAAAGAACCAAAAATTGGAGAGGCTCCTTGAGGCCATTCAAGACTTCGAGGATGAAGATGAGGAGACGCTAGAACTAAAGGCGCTCCTAAGGAAGAAAACCCTCTCCAAGGGAAAAGTGAAGATCGAAGACAAGAAAAAGAAGAAGAAGGGAGTAGTCACACCGACTACTCCCGATATCCTTTTAATTATAATAGCTTAAATTCTAACAAAAATCATTATCTATCTATTCCACTTGGAAAAGCCCCACACTTTGATGGCAATGACTACTCTATGTGGAGGCAAAACATGAAAATGCACTTGACCTCTCTCAATCCAAGCTTGTGGCACATTGTACGTACAGGAATAGATATCTTGGACGATGATGAGGAGCTCACACCTAGCCAAGAGCAAGCAATCCATCAAAATACCCAAGCTGTTGCAGTCATCACCTCATCACTTAGTCGGGACGAGTTCACAAAGGTGGATGGACTCGAGATTGCAAAGGAGATATGGGATACATTGCAAACCGCACATGAAGGCAATCGTCATGTGCGAGAAGCGAAGATTGAAATGATTGAAGGCGAATTGGGAAGATTCACCATCGAAGAATATGAGTCGCCACAAGACATGTACAACCGACTAAAGATGCTCATCAATAAGGTGCGAGCATACGGAAGAAAGAAGTGGAACGACCACGAGGTGGTGAAGCTCATTCTTAGATCTTTCATGCCTCGCAATGTCACCTTGTGCTTGATGATTAGAGAAAGGCCCGAGTACAATAAAATGACCTCGGATGAGTTGCTTGGGAAGATTATCAATTTCGAAATGATGGAAAAGCAAGCGAAGCATGTCAAGGAGATTGCCGATCTCACCTCGGCAAAGAAGAAAGGAGTCGCTTTAAAGTCCACTCTCAAGCCCTTGTCTAAAGAAGCTCGAGAATCTCAACTAGAAGAAGACGGTGATGATGAGAGCAGCGACTTGGATGAAGATGACATGATACTATTCATGAGGAAATTCAAAAGAATGATGAAGAAAAGACAAGGTGCTAAATCAAGCGAAGGGAAGTACAAGGAAAACTCAAGACCGAAGTTGAGGCGGGCATGCTATAACTGTAGTGAGTATAGCCACTTTATAGTTGATTGCCCATATGAAGAAAACAAGAATAAGACCAAGGAAACAACGTCTCAACCCAATAAATTCTTCAAGAAGAAGAAGCAAGCTGAACAAGCGCATCTAGGGAAAGAGTGGGACTCAAATGATGAGTCCTCATCCGAAGAAGAAGAAGAAGAGATGGCTAGCATAGCCATCGAGAAGACATCCAAGAAGTCCACTCTCTTCCCTACTCTTAGCGCATGGAAGGGGAACGACACTTGCCTCATGGCAAAGGAAGGTAAACAAAAGGTAAAAACCAAACCCTCTTTCGTACATTCCTATTCTAGTGATAGTGAAATTGCTAGCGATAATGAAGATATGCTCATTGGCTTAGACAAGAAAACAGCTGTGAAAATGAAATTTCTGCTTGATCAGCTTGTTGAGAAGGAGAAGTTGATAAACCGTCAAGAAGAGATGATTATCTCCCAAAAGGAGGAATATGTTGAACTTGACAAGCTTCTAAAACTTGAAAAGGAGCAAAGCAAGTCACTAGAGCTTGAGTTAGCTTCAAGCAAGGAAGCTTGCTTGGAGTTGAGCGATTCAAATGCTACAATTAAGGATGAACTTGCTAATCTAATCAAGGTTAACAAGATCCTTGAGGTACGAGTTGAGTCACTCAAGCAAAGTTACCCTTCATCCTCTTCAAGCTTGCCTTCTCAACCCCTTAAAATTGAAGCTATATTACTTGTTAATGTGCTAAAACTGACACTAGCTTGAAAGACAAGTCAACCTCTACCAAGGACAAGCATCCTTCCCAAAAATGGCATATTTGACAAGGAGAAGATCAAATATGCACATAGTGCATACTTGGTCACAAGACCTCCCAATGTCAAATATGGCATTGGTTATTCTTATGGTGAAAAGCAACATGCTAGAAACCATGAAAATAACAAGGAAATCATTGCCTTTGTAAAGAGAAAACCCTCTCAAGCTAGAAAGTCCAAAGCCAAAAACATTTGATCACCGGACTAGTCCGGTCCGGACACAGACAAGTCCGGTCCTCCGGACAAGTCCGATTTCCCAGACTAGTCCTGTATATAAACAACAATAGATGCTATTTAGAACCTTTGATGCATCTTATGTTTTAATGAGAAGTAATTTTGGTAAGATTTATTCTCATTATGTTGGGCCACGCCATGGGAACGGGAACACCAAGTCTCATGTGTGGGTGCCCAAATCCCTTGTGATTAACCTAAAAGGACCCAAGCAAGCTTGGATACCTAAAACCAAGGCATCATTTGTTTTTGCAGGCCTATTCCTCTGGTGGATCTAAATGGGTGCTAGACAGTGGTTGCACCAACCATATGACTGGAGAAAGAAGGATGTTCGTCGAGTACGAAGAAAATGAGGATCCAAGCGAGGGCATCTATTTTGGAGACAATAGTCAAGGAAAGGTGCTTGGTACTGGTAAAATTGCCATATCATCTCAACATATTCTTTCTCATGTGTTACATGTTGATTCCTTAGATTATAACCTGTTGTCCATATCTCAATTATATGACAAAGGTTATAATTGCTTCTTCACTAATGAGGGTGTGACCGTCTCTAGAAGGAGTGATGGTTCCATTGCATTCAAGGGTATGTTAAAGGGAAAGCTTTACCTTGTTGACTTCAACAAAGGTAAAGCCAAACTTGACACATGCTTGATTGCAAAGACCAACATGGGTTGGCTGTGGCATAGACGGCTAGCACATGTTGGTATGAGGAACCTTCAAAAACTCCTCAAGGGCGATCACATCCAAGGTTTGAAGGATGTTGTTTTTGAAAAAGACAGGCCTTGTAGCGCGTGCCAAGCCGGGAAGCAAGTTGGAGCACCTCATCCCGCGAAGAACGTCATGACTACAACAAGACCGCTCGAGATACTTCACATGGATCTTTTTGGTCCAATTGCTTACATGAGCATCGGCGGTAACAAATATGGCTTAGTAGTTGTTGATGATTTTTCTCGCTTCACTTGGGTCTTCTTTTTACATGATAAGTCAGAAAGACAAGGAACACTCAAGAAGTTTTTCAAGCATGATCAAAATTAGTTTTCATAGACGATCAAGAACATTCGAAGCGACAACAGCACGGAGTTCAAGAACACACAAGTTGAGGAGTACCTAGACGAAGAAGGCATAAAGCACGAGTTTTCAACACCTTACTCCCCTCAACAAAATGGAGTTGCCGAAAGGAAGAACCGAACCCTCATAGAGATGGCGAGAACAATTCTCGATGAGTACAAGACCTCGGATCAATTTTGGGCGGAAGCGGTTAACACTGCTTGCCACACAATAAATCGACTTTATCTTCATCGACTACTCAAGAAGACATCCTGTGAGCTACTTACCGGTAATAAGCCCAATATTTCATATTTTCGAGTCTTCGGTTCCAAGCTATATTTTGAACAAGATGCCTAGGACTTCAAAGTTTGCTATGAAGTACGATGAAGGTTTCTTGCTTGGTTATGATTCGAACTCTTACACCTATCGTGTCTTCAACAAGACCTCCAGACTTGTTGAAGTAGCACGTGACGTAGTGTTCGATGAAACTAACAGCTCCCAAAAGGAGCAAGTTGATCCATGTGTGCTAGATAGAGAAGAAGCTCCTTGTCAAGCATTAAGAAGAATGGCATTGGGTGAAGTTCGACCACAGGAACAACCTCCATATGCATGTGGAAGATGAACCACAAGAGGAGGCCAATGATCAAGGGGGAGCCTCCATACAAGATCAACTTCAAGAAGACGAAAATGATAAACAAGTCAATGAGGGCAACCATCTAGGGGGAGAAGAAGATGACCATGAAGATTCAAGACAGCAAGTGCCACACCCGAGAGTACACCAATGCGTCCAAAGGGATCACCCAATCGACAACATCATCAGTGACATCCAAAAGGGAGTAACTACTAGATCTCGCATAGCTAATTTTTGTTAGCATTATTCGTTTGTATCCTTTTTGGAACCACGCAGGGTTGAGGATGCATTGAAGGATCCGGATTGGGTAGTAGCCATGCAAGAATAACTCAACCACTTAAAATGGAATGAGGTGTGGGAAATAGTCAAAAGACCCATGTTCAACGTCGTCGGCACCAAATGGGTCTTCCGCAACAAATAAGACGAACATGGGGTGGTGACAAGGAACATGGCATGACTTGTGGCCAAAGGGTATTCACAAGTTGAAGGTTTGGATTTCGATGAAACTTTTTCTCCCGTAGCTAGACTTGAGTCTATTAGAATATTACTTGCATATGCTACTCACCATGATTCCAAGCTCTATCAAATGGATGTGAAAAGTGCCTTCCTCAATGGACCAATCAAGGAGGAGGTGTATGTGGAGCAACCCCCCGTATTTGAAGATGAAGAGTTACCCGATTACGTCTTTAAATTGCGTAAGGCTCTCTACGGCCTCAAACAAGCTCGTAGAGCTTGGTATGAGTGTCTTAGAGATTTCTTGGTTGAAAATGGTTTTAAGATCGATAAAGTAGACTATACATTGTTTATAAAGAACTTTGACAATGATCTCTTTATTTGTCAAATTTATGTTGATGATATTATCTTTGGTTAAACTAATAAATCTTTTTGTGAGGAATTTAGTAAGATTATGACAGATAGGTTTGAGATGTCTATGATGGGAGAGCTAAAGTACTTCTTGAGATTCCAAGTGAGGCAACAAAAGGAAGGGACATTCATAAGCCAAACTAAGTACACTCAAGACATACTCAAGAAGTTTGGAATGGACAAGGTGAAGCCTATAAAGACTCCCATGGCAACGAATGGTCACTTGGATCTCAATGAAGATGGACCAAACGTCGATCAAAAGGTATATTGCTTCATGATTGGATCTCTACTCTACTTATGTGGATCTAGGCCAGATATTATGTTGAGTGTATGCTTGTGTGCAAGGTTTCAAGCCAACCCAAAAGTGTGTCATTTGACAGCCGTTAAGAGAATCTTGCGGTATTTAGTTCATGCACCCAACCTGGGCCTTTGGTATCCCAAAGGTTCCAAATTCAATCTCATTGGTTACTCCGATGCAGATTATGCCGGATGCAAAGTAGATAGAAAAAGTACCTCCGGTACATGCCAATTCCTAGGTAGATCCCTAATTTCTTGGTCCTCCAAGAAACAAAACTCCATTTCCCTATCCACGGTTGAAGCAGAGTATGTTGCAGCCGGGAGTTGTTGTGCACAACTCATTTGGATGCGACAGACTCTAAGGGATTACGGTTACAATATGAGCCGTATTCCACTCCTTTGTGATAATGAGAGTGCCACTAAAATTGCCCATAATCCCGTTGAGCACTCTAGGACAAAACACATAGACATCCAGCATCACTTTTTGTGAGACCATTTAATTAAGGGAGATATAGCCATTTCACATGTCAACACCGAAAAACAACTAGTAGACATATTCACCAAGCCACTTGATGAAAACCGCTTTTGCGAGCTCCAAAATGAACTAAATATCCTTGATGCTCGGAATGTGGCTTGAAATCTTGTATACCTGAATGCTATCTTCAAAATTCATTGATTGTGTTGTGAAAATCATCTCTCTCAATTTTTCCGAAAAACTACGTCAATTACTAGATCTTGGTGAATTATGGTCATTGCTTGATTGTTGTATGCTTACTGATCATATTCATCAATATTATATGATTTTATATGCTTCCCTATTTTCTTAATAAGTACCTTCGAATATATACGAATGGGCTAAGCATTTCTTCCCTGGTGACCATGGACTAGTCTGTGGTTGCCCGGACTAGTCCGCCCATGAAGACTAGTCCGTAGAGTGACGGTTAGGCCAGACTAGTCCGGAGGAAACGGACTAGTCTGATATAGTCTCTGGAAAAATTCGGACTAGTCCGATTTTTCGTGTCCATAATCATAGCTGCCGCCAAACCCTAATATTCCTCACCCCACACTTGCCTCAAGCTTTCTCTCTCCAAGCTCGAGCTCCCCAAGGAAATTTTCTTCATCCTCCATCAAAACTCATCGTATTTTGGTGGAAAACGACCTCCAGTGCTCAGGGACTGAAGACCACCGACTTGTCCGCACCTTCAACCCCTTCAATTTCAAGAATCAAGCAATTTCGGTAAATTTTTCTCCCAAACCCTAGAAATCGCTAATTCTTTCGTTTGTGATCAAATAGCTTGGTTCCTTTCACCATATACATGCTTCCTTGATGCTAAGCTATTTGTGCATTAGGAATCACCATTTGTCTCATAGTTAGGGTTTTAGAGGTTGAATACCGTACTAGTTCGGTCCATGCATGGAAAAGTCCGATTTTTCTGAACTCAACCCTAACATCTTAATTCCTCAATGCAATTCCTTGTCATCTATTCTCATCAATACCTTGTGAAAACCATTCTCAGGACAATGTCGAGCATCAAAGATGAAATCTCTGATTCCGAGGCCGATATGGACCGCGAAGCCGTGCTTCGGTCCTCGACGGGCCAAAGCAAGAAGCGCCAGGAGCGCCCATCTGAGTCGGCTCCTTCTCCTCCCCAGGCTCGACGGAAGGTGCTCGCAAAGAAGCTTGCCTCCAAGGCTTCAGCTAGAGGTGGCCCTAGCTCGGCAAGTGCTCGCCAAGCAAAGGGCAAGGGCAAAGGGATTGCAACGGGCCCGATTGGCCCCCTCAAGATGTCAGCTCCAAGGGAGGGGGCCCGGATCCCGCTGAGGAGAGATTCAATGGGAAGGGCAGGGACACGGCTGCAAAATTTAGAAATGTGGATTGCTACTACCGACCCAAGCAAGCTGCTGATGGGAGGTTCTGGAGTAACTTCCATGCAGACTTTTACAAGTCCATCTATCTTCCGATGAAGACCCCCGTGGTGCGCAGCCAATGGATAGATTGGACACATTTTGAGAAAAAAGGTTGCTCACCTTTTGTTGAGGTAGTTGAGGCAGTCGAGATGCATGGTTTGAAGGACCTCTTTGCCTTCTGGAACAATTGGAATCACAAGGTCATAGCTCAGTTTAATGCTACTTGCCACTTCACCAGTGATGAGGAAGAAAGGGTGACTTGGATGACTCATGGATCCAAGTACACCACCACCTATGATGAGTTTGCAAGATTGCTACATCTTGATAGCACCAGCAATGAAAACTTGATAATTCACAATATTGGTGTCATTGAGAAGGACGGGATGAAGTCTCTCTATGAACCCCACTCAAAGTTCAATCCTTCTTCCACCAAGAACATGAAGCCTTTCTTTGTGGTGCTGAACAGGGTCCTTAGGAAGACTATTGCCCCCAAGGATGGGGATGCAGACATTGTGCAAGGGTACCTCAGGACCTTGATGAAGGTCAGAAGAAAATATAGAAAGTTTGATATCTTTGAATACATGTGGAACGACATGGTGAACATATCCTGTACTCCAAACAGGTCTTGTGGCTATGCACCATATCTGATGTTTATGATTGAGAAGGTCACAGGGATAGAATTCGTGAAGCATGTGGAACACACACCATTGAGGCCCCAGAAGCCTCAACAAGCAAGTGTTCAAGCTGCTCCCTCTCCCGCTTCCAGTGCAGAGGCTCCCACGAGAGCTAGTGGAGATGCTAGGGCTGCTCCAGCCACCAGGGCCCCTCCTCAAAAGGGGTCACCAAGTGGCATCCTCAAGTATCTGTCAGCTATCTTTGCCTCTTGCAAGAAGGCGGAAGTAAACACTCATAAGCTGAACAAGAGGAGAAAGGCCGATATGAGATATGTCAAAGAGAATGTGAAGCACATTTGCCAGAAGTTGGAGATCGACCCCATTGGATCTCCAGTCATTTCTGATGATTCTGATTCTGATTTCACCGAGCTCGGGCCCTTGACTCCCTCCGAGCTTGCCTATTTTGGCATTGGGGACTCGAGTGGTACCGTTCCTCCTCCTCCTCCTCCTCATCATCAGCCCGAGAATGAAGATGAAGATGACGAGAGGATCGACAGTGAGGCTTGAAGACCTTAGGTCCCTCCTCTCCTTCTTTTTGGTGTCTTGATGCTAAAGGGGGAGAGATTGAGGGGGAGTCTTAGAGTCTTAGGCTTTAGCTATAGGATGCAAGGAGAGCTATCTTTTGTGTCTTTTGTCTCTTTATGGGTTGTAAAGCTTATAATATGCTCTTTTGGTGCTTTAGGTCTTGTGATGCAATGTTATGAACTACTTGTGAAGATAATTATAAAATCTGTGATTTTGCTCTAAAAATGACATATATGCTTGTTGTGGGTATATTGATGTCAATTATGTCATCCTCATCATGATTATCATTTATACATACTTAGTTTTGCATCCCACCATAAAGAGTGCACATATGACTCATGTTTTCATTGCTTAATGTGTTTCAAATTCATATGTGCACACTTTATGAAAATCCCAACTTTTTATCAAATTTCATGAAATCTCAATTGGTTGTCATCAATCACAAAAAAGGGAAAGTTTAAAAGTGCATCTAGGAATCCCTTATGGCTTTTGGTTTATTTATGTCAAGCAAACAAGATCCTAACCACGTTGTTGAGATGAGCACATGTTCTAATGAGAAATTAAACAAAGTGCTAAAAAGAAAGGAGAATGAGGAGCAATACGGAAAAGAGCTCTAGAACCAAGTGTAGTAGATCATTCTGTATGGAGTGTGTTAAGGAAACACACCCCAAGAGCTCAAGCACAAATAATCTCACACATTGCAAAAATTTATACAGGACCAGACTAGTCCGACTGACCCCGGACTAGTCCGATATCTTTCTGCACCAGATCGGACAAGTCCTCACAATGCGGAATTGTCCTCACAATCCAATTTTTCACTGACTGGACTAGTCCGATATCATCACGGACTAGTCTGATATCTCTCTGACTAGTCCTCCCCAGTCCGGACTAGTCCCCCCCCCAAACACTTCACAAGTTGCACAAAATCGGACAAGTCCGATAACACACCGGACTAGTCCGATATCTTTCTGGTGTCAATCGGACAAGTCCGGTATTTGCACGAACTAGTCCAATAATGCCTCTGACTAAAATCGGAAAAGTCATCTAAGTGCGTACTTGTCCCATATTCACCTAGGCCATCACCACACCGGACAAGTCCGATATCAGCACGGACAAGTCCGAAATCCTTTTCGACTAAAATCGGACTAGTCCGCTCTAAGCCGGACAAGTCCGATATTTTGGGACACCTAGGGTTTCCTGCACGCAGCACACTGGACTAGTCCGGTGTCCACCACGGACTAGTTTGATCTTTCTAAACTCTAATGGTAACTTTTGGGAACCCCATATAAATAGGTGTGCATGGCCCATCTTTCATAATTCTCGAACCCCCTGCCATCACACCTTCCAAGAGCCTAGAAAACACCTCTCTCCACGAAATCCAATGCAAGAAAGATCAATCCCTTGAGGATTCACTTTGGATCATTAGAGAGACAAGATTCCACACATTTGAGCTCTTGGTTTGATTCCCTAACACACTCCTATAGTTTTCATTGTGATCTCAAGAGTGTGTTCTTGGTGGTGTTCATCTTGTAATCTTGGGGAGCCCTCAACTTGTGAGAAGGCCCCTTGAATTTGGTTATTTGCCCTTTGTGATTAGTGAAGAGGATTGGCCTCCGTGGTAATCTGACGAGGGTAGGGTTGGAGAAGACCCGGTCCTTTTGTGGACTCCTCAACGTGGACGTAGGTTGCCTCTGTGGGAATCAAACTACGGGATAAAGAGCTTGTGTTCTTACTTTTCGCATATCGTTCTTACTCTTTGTATAAATCTAGGGTTTCAATCAATCTTGTTCACTTTAATTTGTGGTACATCCTAGTTCATAGTAGTGTAACACTTGAATTACAAGTATATTTCCGTTGCATACATCCTAGGATCAAGATAATCGATCAAATTTGATCAATCTAGTCGGTACACACCGGACTAGTCCGCACTCTACCGGACTAGTCCGATATCTCGGGATTTGATCAATTTGTTAAGTGTTGCAGGATCTGACCAAAATTAAAAAGGGCCTATTCACCCCCCCCCCCTCTACGCCACATTCACTTAACCAATAGAGTACACTTCATATGAGAGATAGGCAAACTATACTTGACAACATACTTCGATGCAATGAATGAATGCGATGCTCCAGAATCAAATAACATAGTCGCCGGGTTGGAGTTTGCGAGAAACATACCAATCACCACGTCATCCACTTGTTGCACATCCTCCGTAGAGACATGGTTCACGTTGCTGCGAGCGAAATTCTGCTGTCCACGATTCCCTTACGGCTGTCCTTCATTGGGTCTTGGGTTTTGTCTTTGAGCATTGCTTCCTTGACCAAGGCCTGACTTAGGACATTAATGTGCAAAGTGTCCAGCTTCTCCACAAGTATAGCACTTCTTTGCTGTACCAGAATTATTGGGACGAGCTTGGTTCTGAACATTTGCACCAGGAAAATTAGCACTAGGTGCAAAAGGCATTGGAGGCCTAGGTGCCTGCATAACAGGCGCTGCTGCACAAACTGAGTTGGGTGCAGTGCATAACCAGGGCGCTGTACAGGAGCAGAGGAGCTATAATATGGCGCATTTGGTGGCGCAAAGAGAGGGCGCACATTACTTCCTTGTTGCATTTCTTGATATGGCGCCTTCCTATTGTTGTCTTGCTCCATCTCACGGACCTTGTTCTCCACAACAATTGCCTTGTCCAAAAGCTTATGGAAGTTGGCATAGTCACAATTCAGCAATTGCACTTGGATTTCATTGTTAAGGCCCCTCACAGATATTGCTTCCGGCTGTCCCAGCTCACATCCTCAGGCGCATACCTTGAAAGTTGAGTGAATTTATTGAGGTATTCACCCACACTCGATCTTCCTTGCCTAAAGTTCTCAAATTCTTGCCTCCTCAAGATCATAACACCTTCGGGCACATAATGAGAACGGAAGCTCTCCTTAAATTCAGCCCAAGTAATCCTCTTTTGGTTCTCATGAGCATTGCATAAGGAATCCCACCAATCGGCAGCTGCTCCAGCAAGTTGACAAGATGCGAATAGCACCTTTTCCTGGTCACTGCATTGGACAATAGCTAGCTTCTTCTCCATAGATTTGAGCCAATCATCACCATCCATAGGATCAGCAGCTTGAGCGAAGATTGGCGGCCTAGTCCTCATAAACTCTCCTGACCGGTTATGAGGAGGTGGGGGTGGCGGTGGAGGTATGTGGGGCTGGTTGTTGTTGTTACCAGCCTGCAGTTGTCCCATACTCTGTATCATGGTCTACATGAGTTGGTTCTGCAAAGGCAAAAGCAGCACAATATTGATAGCTCTCTAGGCAGGTCCTTGTCCATTTTTGTTCTGAGGTGCTCCATTGTTCTCCTCCTCATCATTGCCATCCCTCTGGTTGAGATTCCTCACCATCTGAAGAAAAGCATGAGATAAGAATTTAAAAAACGTCCCCAACTATATGCATAAAGGGATATGCAACTAAGCAACTAACTATACTAGCCTACATGGATATGGCAATGCTAAAGCATCCCAAAATCCTCTATTAAGCACACAAGCAACAATACAAAGCAACCATCACACCAAGCAAAAACACATTGCTTCCTGAGTGTTCCTATGTCCTCTAAAGTGTCCATTCTATCTAGGCCGCATCCTACGGTCAATCTGTGGCTCTAATACCAGTTTGTGACACCCGGTTCTGAAAATTAACCAAGTGAACACATATGTGTGCCCAGGACGTTCAACAAACATACACGAGTGCAATCACAAACGAGTATACAGAAAATTACCATAGAACAAGATTAATTAAGTACTTTTATTACACAGTTCCGAATATCCTCAAATACAAGCTCTAATGATTATTAATGACAAGTTTGAACTAATGCAGTGGAAATTAACTAAACTGAGCAAACTAAGCAAAAGGGTTAGCGCAGCTCCAACACTCCACAGACAAAGCTGACGGTAGACACGGCCTAGAACTCTGCATTATCACCGTAATACACCCAATTCTGACTTGCAACTGTTGGTGGGGGAATAGCAAGGTTGAGTACATGTCGTACTTAGCAAGTGTGGAAAGTATGACATGTAGCCGATACAAATGACGAATATAATAAAGACTAAGTGTTGAAAAGTATATTAAAACAAGTAAAAAGCATTATACTATGTCTATGTGAGATAATCCCATCATATCCATCATATTTACATAATATGAAATCATATCCAATTATTGCTATCATCATCATTATCCATGTCCAGTTACAGTAACTCAAATGCATATCAATTAACATAAGCCATAAACCATCCATAACCATTACCAACCATAACCATCCCGAATCCCAAGTACCCTCTAATCATGGAAGTTGTCGAGGTGCTCTTAACCGGGAGCACGGCTATAATGATAGTTTTATTAGACTCTGTAGAGTTCGTACCACTTTACCCACGTGTTCGTGATTTCATCACCTTTCGGTGACCAAGAACATCCCTTATGACCGTGACCCGTCGGTCACATTACACACTTCCATTGGTGTGTGGCCAAGAGATCACAAAATAGCTTTTACAAAGGGATTACTAGCCTATTTATACCCCACTGAAGTTTTACAGGAAGCGATGTCTCCTACAGAGCACATCTTCAACCAAGGGCCCCCTCTTAAAAAGCCATTCAGATCCCAGTGTAGTCCCACCAACCATCAACAAACCCAATTTGACTACCCCTTCCACGAGCATCCTTAGTGGTCCAAACAGCACTAGCAATGCCCTAATTAATCAGCTACGCCGCACCCATACTTGGCCTTGTGGTGGCACTGTAATCCTGGCTTATTCTCGCATGAATCGGTCCTTAGATCTAAAGCAAGCAAACCACCATTACATCCAACCCATCCGCATACCAGGCTTGCTTAGATAACCCATTACCACATCATAATAACTAGACATGTTTATCATAATCTTATAATTGCATAATTAAGTTAAGTGGTATAGTTGTTCTCCATCCCAATTAATTAAGCAAAGCGAAAAGGTAAACATCCCATCCCGACTCTCTACCATGTATTCCAGGTGACAGGGGTGGTCAACAAATCTAGTAAACTTCCTACCATAGGGTTTCCATAGAATTGACACAAGCATGCAGTTTTGTAAACAAAACATTTATTCAAAACAGGATCAATATGTTCAAGGACACTTGCCTTGCTCTTGGGATTGGTTTGGGTCAAAGCCTTCAAACTCTTGGTGTTGGGGGTCCTCCGCAACGCTCTATAGCACAAATCTGTCTAAACCGCACAACAAACATACAATACAAGAATTACAATCAATAGATGCACATATATTACTAAATATGACATGATATGCATGATTAATGCAATTCTGAAGTAAAACTAGTTAATGGGTTACTATTAATGTTTACTAACTAGTTCTAATAGTTATTTACAAGTTTGGTTAGGTTTGGAATTGATTCGAGTCAATTTAGAATTAATTCCACAGAAATTAACGAGAAAAATCGGACTAGTCCGCTAGGGACCAGACAAGTCCGCACTTCGTAGAACTGGTGAACTAGGGTTTTCTAGATCGACATAAATTTGTAGTTTTGGGGTTGAATTCACGTAAGGAAAAGGAAGTAGAAGGTATACCAGGTGTCTAAGACTCCAAAGAATCAAGGGTTTTGGAGGCAACACCTGGATCTTGATGATCTAGGGTTCATGAAGAACTTGATGGTGAATTGTTGACAAAGAACGCGATGTTGATGGAGATCTTGATCCTCTTTCACTTCCTCCTCTTCTTATTCTTGCTCTAGATCTCCTTCTCCCTCCTTGGTGGCGGCTATCCACGAGCTAGGGTTTGGGTGACGTGAAAAAGTAGCAAATAGATGTCAAGCCAAGGGGTACGGTTGTTTTCATAGAGGTGGAGGCTAGGGTTGGATGGATTTCAAGTTTGAGATGAGTAGAGGTCGGTTTTAGGGTCCCACATGGGCTCTAAAAGAGTTAGGCACGACATAGCTAGGCCCACTTATGGTAAAACCCAAAAACAAGTCATGAAACAAAATATCAACTCAAAGTCGCGATTTATTGGACAAGTCCGCAAAAGGCTGGACTAGTCCGAAGTTAGACAGAGGGAAATCGGACAAGTCCGGACTGGACACCGGACAAGTCCAAACTTATCCAGAGAGGAAAAACAGACAAGTCTGGCCAAAATCGGACAAGTTTGACTATAGTCAGATAGGAAAATGGACAATTCCGCTGGAATACCGGACAAGCCCGAACAAGTCCAGGGACTTAGCGAAATTTCCAAGGAATTGCAACACCGGACTAGTCTGTACTAGACCGGACAAGTCTGAAAGTGTCTAGAGAGAAAAAACAGACTAGTTCGCAGCAAAACAGACAAGTCTGATGGAAGTCAGAGAGAAATTGGACTAGTCTGCACCAAAATCGGACTAGCCTGCACTTCCCAGAATTCTTAAGTGCGGTTTTGTTTCTAATTTCATTTTAAACTTATTCTTTTTTATGTTGATCAATGTTAAACATGTTTAATGATGGATGCAGGGCATGATGCATGAAAATGAGGGTGTTACATTACCATTGATATGGAAGTGGATTTCTCCTGCTCCCACATCTATGTGAGCCTTCGCGATGCTAGGGAATGGTCGCCCAAGAATGAGCAGCATATCCTTCTCGATCTCCATGTCGAGCACCACAAAATCCATGGGTATGAAGCAATTCCAGAATTTCACCAGAACATTTTTAGCGATACCCACCGGATAACATACTGAAGAATCAGCCAGTTGGAGCTCACAAGAGAAGTTCAGCTCTGTGAACATTGGTGTTGGAGTAAGCTCCGTGAAGTTCAGCTGGTCAAAAATCACCTTGGGCATCACACTCACACTTGCTCCAAGGTCACAAAGGGCCTTGTCAAAGTGGTGAGCCCCAATTGAGCATGATATTGTAGGACATCCAGGGTCCTTCTTCTTTTCTGGAAGCCTATTAAGGATGGCTGCACTGCAGTCTTCCGTAAGCTTGACAACCTCAGTTGTGGGCAATGGCAGCTTGTTATTCAATATGTCCTTGATATAGTGAGCATAAGTTGGTACTTGCATCGCATAAAGCAAGGGCACATTGATGTGGATTTTCTGAATAACCTCAACAAATCGATTGAATTGCTCATCCACTGTTGGCTTCCTTTGCCCGTGAAGGAATGGCAATAAGTTGGTGTCTTCAAATTGCTTGGCCATCCTCTCACTAAGTGCTTCACTTATGCCAATTGGGACATCCTCCTTCTCTTTTGTAGTTGTGCTCTTCTCTTGTGTGGGATACGATGGGTCACGAGTGGTCTTGCTACCTCTCGTAGCCACCGCACTCACTTTTTTCGTTGGAGGAACAACTACAGCAAGTTGAGCCAACTGAGTTTCCAACATCTTTTTGAAGCTCAATTGAATCTTGAAGGCTAAGGATAATCCTCCAATCTTGGCATAGATGCTCTCTAGGGTCTTGTCATTAGCCGACAGCTTCTTGGATAGAGCACCATTGATCTTTAGCTGGCTAATGACAAGTTCTCTCAAGTTGGGCTGATTTCCATTATTGCCATTGTTGTTGTAACCTCCTTGAAAGAATGGACATGGTTGGCCCCACCCTTGACCTCCTAGACCATAGACATTGTTGTTTCCATTGTTGGCTACGTATAGGGCATCCTCATGGGTTTTAGGGCAGTCATTTCCCACATGGTCAGTGTTGCCGCAGACTTCACATCTGATGTGAGAGTCTAGGGCATAGGCATTGCCACATACATCACCACTGGCTTGTCCATCAATTTTCTTCATAAGGAGGTCCAATTTGGTAGCGATCATGTCCACCTCCTTCAAGGTGTGCATGCCTCGCTGGCAGGTATGAGGACGCTCGTCTCTCCAACCCATGTTTGACACAATCTTCTCAATCAAATCTTTTGCTTTGGGCACCGTCAATGAGAAGAAGGCACCTCCAGCAACAGCATCAACATGGTCACGGGCAGAAGGGATCAGCCAGTTGTAGAAGTTTTGGATAACTAGCCAATCATCCATCCCATGGTGGGGACAGGCTAGGATATACACCTGTAGCCTTTCCCAGGCCTCGAGAATAGACTCCTTGGCATCTTCCACGTGGGGCATTGGTCTTGCCCAACAGGAAAAACTTGGTGAGGAATGCCATAGAACACTTCTCCTAAGTGTCTACAGCACTTCGGTTCGCGTGGAACCACTGTTTTGCTCTCCCAAGTAGAGAGAACAGAAACAGCCAAAGACAGATAGCATCAGGAGATACGTCCTTGATCTTAAAACTGTTGTTGATCTCAAGAAACTGTTGCAGGTGATCACTTGCATCCTTGTTAGCCTTCTACTAAATGGGTTGGCTTGCACCATAGTGATCATGCCAGTCTTGATTTCAATGTTCACGTCTCTCGTGTTAATAGTGGGCCCAATAGGCACATTGTTAGCAGAGGGAGCCAAAAACTCACGAAGGGTCTTCTGGGCAATAGGTGTTTTGATTGTTGTGCAGTTGTGCTGGCTTTCCTTGCCGCTCTAAGCTTCTGAGGATTAATTACACGAAGTCGATCTCTTAGAAAGGATTTGGGATCTTCAATAAAGTTTTCTGGCAAGCGGAAACCATACATACACTACCCTTTTTTCAAAAAAAATGCAAAAACAAAGAAGGGTTATCCTACTAAAACCTACCAGGGTCCTAATCTATTCACTCAATCATGCAATACTTCGCATTCCTTCCCCAGCAACAGCGCCAGAAATGTTTGTTGATAGTTCTTAAGTAACACTAACAAATCATCCTTGGCAGTGGTGCCAGAAATGCTTGTTGACGGCTACTACGTCAAAGATGTAAATCCGCAAGCACACAGAAGCCATCGATGTAGTTTTTTCCCTTTTAGAGTATTCCCAAAGGGTGTCATTTATATTCTCCTAGAGGAAGGCTAGATGGAAGCAAAGCAATCATCAAATGGAGAGGCTAGGTTGGCCTAGGTAGGGTTCTAGCAAGGATGGGTAAATGATAAGTAGAGGTAGTGTGACACACACAAGAGCATTCTATCCTAAGGGGAATAAATGAGGTAAAGAGGGACTAGGCTAAGAGTTGTGTAGAGACTCCTACTATGCTTCTAGTATACATATACACAGCCTAAGTTAGTTACTAATGATTATATTAATTATGAATACTCATGCTAAGTGGATTAACACATCGGGCACGGGTTTACCCCTAGCAATACTAAGACGACTCGCGCCAAGAGCATGTGGCATAGCCGAATGTGGAGGATTACAAAGAACAGATAGGACTGTCACCACCTACTGCCTACCTCTTCAATCTGTGGGTCTACGAGACATTCAACGCTACTCATCTATCCTAGCACCATGCTAGCATATTAAGTAATTACCTTAAGAGCCTAAGAACAAGCCATCCTAAGGCAATGAACTAAATCATCATTGAACCAATGTTAATTCATAGCATAAGTGATTCATATTAACACAATCATGTCATAGCTAATTAGACTTTAGTGAGGGTTTGTAGTGTTTATGATGATATAATGAGAATTGTATAGCATAATCATAAATACTACTCCTATCACATGTATGGAATCCACAATCAAATAAGAAACGATTCATCCAAGTATATGAACAATAGAAGACTAAAGATAACATCTTTTTAAGAACAAAGTCACAAATACAAATAGGAATATGAGAGCCATACCTTTCCCGATTAGGAATTGGGAATAGACTCCTTCTACTCCTCTCCTACTTGGACTATGGACTAGAGGCTCTCCTCTCTACAGCCTAAACTCCTCTAAACCTATGGAGAATAGTGTATACAATGGGTGAATACTCAAGTGGTGTGCGAAGTGAGGTTAGGGGGTCCTATTTATAGCTGGAGAAGGGTCGGTTCACGCCACCAAAAGCGTGCAAATCAGTCTTCATCGTGACCAGGGCACCACAGAGAGTCGACACGTGGAAGCTGACCGAGTTTTGCGCTAGGAAGGGTTCGTCCAAACCCCCTAGGTGGCCGAACAGAAAGTTGGACCATTTCCAGTGTGCTTCCTCGGGGTGACTTCCAAGTGGGTCCCATTGACTGATATGAGTGCTACACCATTGGATGGCCTTGGATACTTCTTTTTATGGGCCATTTGATCCATGTGGTGCCACATGTTGTCGCTTGATTGGTTGGGATGGTATTTTATAGGATTGCTCCCCCTCTTTTACCTCATTTCCTGTAATAATTCCCTACATGCATTATTTCTCCAAGGAAAAGTGGAAATAGGTTAAAAAGAAAGGTGATGTGTGCAAGAAATGACAATTTCTTCACATAATTGAGTTATATTGACGGGTGAAATTGGTATATAACAGTCGTCAACACTCACTCACACTCGTCCTTCCTTGCCTGAGGTTTTCAAATTCTTGCATTTTCAGGATCATGACACCTTCAGGAACATCATGAGAACAAAAACTCCCCTTGATCTCAACCCAAGTTATTCTCTCCTGATTAGCATCGGCATTGAAAAGAGCTTCCCACCAATCCGCAGCTGCTCCAACTAGTTGATGTGAGGCAAAAAGGACCTTCTCCCGGTCACTACACTGGACAATAGCAAGCTTCTTCTCAACAAATTTCAGCCAATCATCAGCTTCCATAGGATCAATGGCTTGAGAAAAGGTAGGGGGCCTAGTCCTCATATACTCCCCCAATCTGTTATGGAGCAACAAGGGTGGTGGTGGTGGTGGTGGCGGCGCAAGCATGTGGGGCTGGTTATTGTTGTTGGCTTGCAGTTGTCCCAGGGTTTGCATCATGGTTTGCATGAGCTAATTTTTCATAGCCATCAAGCGCTAAAGATTGCTAGCTTCAGGTCCAAGGTAGATATTCTGAGGCACCCCACTGTTCTCCTCATTACCATCGCCATTCCTTTGGTCGTGAGTCACCCTTAGCATCTGAAGAAAAGAGTACAAGGTGGAAGGATTTAGAATTTGAGAGAAAACGTCCCCAACTATATGCATCAAGGGATATGAAACTAAGAAACTATATATAAGCCTATATAGAGAGGTGGACAAGTGCCTAAGCACCCCACAATCCTCTACTAAGCACACAAGCACACAAGCAATCACCACAAAATTCAGCATACCAAGCTATTTATGACAATTACAGAGTGCTCCTATGTGCTCTAGTGTATCCATTCTACCTAGGGTTGCGTCCTATAGTCAACGCGGCTGGGATACCAATTTGTGACAGCCAGCTTCTGAAAATGAACCAAGTGAACACGTATGTGCGCCCAGGATGTTCATCACACATACACGACAACTTCACAAACGATAATCAGAAATGACCACGTCACAAATAGTAAATAAGTACCTTATTACAATAACTCAATGGTTCTCAAATTACAAATATCTAATTATTGCAGCAGAAAAAATAAACTAAGCAGCACGACTCCAATCCACAGGAAATTGACGATAGCACGCAACCTAGTACTCTACATGATCCTCATGGTACTCCCAAGCGTAACCTGTAACTATTTTAGTTAGGTGAATAGCAAGGACGAGTACATGACGTACTTAGCAAGTGTGGGAAAGTATGACATGTAGCTAAAAATAAGGATAATAATAAATGGCTAATTGCATACATTTGGTAAACATGTAAAAGCAGCCTAAAATGTCTATGTGCATTTAATTCCCATCATATCCCAAGTAAATATCATAATCCATATCCACCATCCTCAATTACCATCATAATCCAATTATAACTGGTCAACCACCAATATCACAACCATATGCCAATTTCATCTCTTCTCATAATCGACCAACTCATATGACATAACCAATCCCATACCGAACCATCCCGAAACCCAAGTCCAACTCTAATCATGTAGGTCATCCAGGTCCTCTTAACCGAGAGCACGACTATAATGATAGTTTTTAACACTCTGCAGAGGTTGTACCACTTTATCCACAAGTTTGTGATTTCATCCCCTTTTAGTGACTAAAGAACCTCCATTATGCCTGTGACTCATCAGTCACATTACACACTTCCGACGGTGTGCGACCAAGAGATCACAAAATAGCCTTTACAAAGGGACTACCAGCATGTTTAGACCCACTAAGGTTTCACCGGAGGTGATGTCTCACAACTGAGCACATCCATGCAAGGCCCCCTCTGTGCCGTTCGAATCCAGGGCAATCCCGCCATTAATGCAAGCCCAACGGACTCCCATTCCCCGAGCCTTCCAAATGATCTGAACAATGCTGGCAATACACCTATATAAGTGGCTAAGCCGCACCCATACTTGGCCTTGTGGTGGCACTGTTGTCCTGATTTATTCTGGCATAAATTGATCATTAGATCTAAGGCGAGCGAACCACCATCTCATCCAACCCAGTCCACAAACCATGCTTGCTTAGGTAACCCAAATCCCATGTTACCAAAATGATTCACCATTATTCTACCATCATCAATCCACATAATTCAAATGTGAGACCTATGTGCTGAATAAATTGGCAATTAAGTTAAACGTGAAGGTTTACATGTAATGTTTTGAAAATACTTGAGAAACACACTTCGCACTATCCAAACTTTTTTTGCACGTGAGATGCACGTGTTTTGCATTTCGGAATGTCCGAACTTTCTTGTATAATGCATAGCGGCTGTTTAGGACTGTCCGAACTTTCTATGTGCTAAAATATTCATACAGCTGTTATGTTTTTCATTTGCAATATTTCAAACTTGCTTTTTGGCTTATGGGATGTTTTCTTAGAATTTTTTACTAATTTTTTGATGTGTTTTTGCTTATCATGGTATATTTTATCTTGCTATGTTTGCAACATGCTTATGTGAGGTGCTCACATAAGGTGTTGTGGTTATCAGACTAATGTGAGTCAAGTCGCAGATTTATGCTTGAAAGAGTTGGTTGTTTATTCATGTTCAAGTGTTGCTTGAGGTCAATACATGGATGGTGATGGGATCCATTTAACTATTCTTAGCGAGAAGATGATGTTCAACAACCAAGTTCGGGAGGAATTGTGTTGAGTTGATCGGGTGGTCACGAACATAGTTGAGTCAAGAACAATGCATATGAAGGTATCATGGACATCGTTGGAAAGTTCTTGCACGTTTGCAAGGGGTTCATGAACGTGGACACATTGTTCCATGATGTAGTGAAGAGATATGGACGTGAAGATATGGCTGGAAGGGTCCAACCGGCTGGTTTTTGCCTCAGGCTGCGGGTGAGGTGGTTATGGTTTGTTTATGAAAGGTTTAGAGTTTGTTTTGACTAGATTTCGTGGTGAGCACGAAGTTGAGTTGTTTTAAGAATGTTTGGGACATTCCTAAGGTGTTTGGAAGTCTCAAGATTGCTTCTCTCTGCGTATGGAAGAGTCGAGCAGTTATGGAAAGTTTCAGTTGAAACCGAGCAGGAGTAGGAGTCCTAGTTAGGATTGGGTTGGCCTAAGGGCTGGTTTTAGGAGCAAGGGTGGCTAGAGCTCATGGAGCTGTTCCTCTTGTGTTTTGATCAATAAAATTCATAGTTTATAGGAGCTTCTGTGACTTGTTCATCCGACTTGTTTTATTCAAGTCTTTCTCGTCGAGTTTGTGCGCCACCCGACCTTTCTTCGGTGTTTTGATTGTAACTCGCTTTTTACAGAACCAATTGACATGATTATTTTTGTGTTGTATTAAAAACTCAATACTCTATCATCTATGAAAATTTCACAGTCATTGGATTTATGGGTTTTGTGTTACACGAGTTTCTTTGCAGGATAGCAGATCTGTTTGCTCTCTGCTAGAGCAGATTGACCTTTACTTAGGGTTTCTGTCATAACTTGAGTTTTACTCGACGTTTTCTTGTGATTCTTGTTGTCGTGTCTTCGTGACTTGATTCTCTATGATCTACACTTATTTGTAATGTTTTGAACACGTTGTAAACACTTGCATACATGGTTTCTCTATCAGATTGATTTTCTGCCGAGGGGTTTTTGTTGCTTTTACTGAAAAAGTTTCAATCTACCATTCGCCCCCCCTTTGGTATCTTTTTACATGCCCTTCGATCCTACACTATAACCATTAAACATGCCTTGGAATAATGTTGCCACATCTATGCACCTCTTGCACACGTGCAAGCACCTTCCAAAACGTCCATGATACCTTCATATGCGTTATTCTTGACCCAAACATGTTGTGTGACCTTCCGATCAACTCAACTACAATTCCTCTCGAATTTGGTTGTTGAACCTGATCTTCTCCCTATGAATAGTTCAATGGATCATCATCACCAGCCATGTCTTTAGCTCAAGCAACACCTGCACATGAATAAACAACAAATTCTTTCGATCAACACCTGCACATGTTGCAAAACATAGCAAGATATTGTCCACCATAATCAACCAAACACGTAAAAAAACATAGCAATGAATACTAAGCAAACTTCTATAAACCAAAAAGCAAGTTTGAAACATCCAAGTTAAAAATAGAGCAACCGAACATAAACGTTAAGATCGAACAATGTGAAGTGCGCAGAGCAGCAACTGTTACTCCCAATACGCATGGAGAAAGTTCGAACAGTCCGAACTGATTAAAAGGTAATTGCTGCTCTTGATACACAGTGAAAAGTTCGTACAGTTCGAAGTATGTTGTGCAGTACAAATTGAAGGTAACTGTTACTCCTTAGTGCACATTGGACAAGATTGGATAGTCTAAACTGAGTTTCTCATGTATATTCAAAACTTTACATGTAAACCCTCACCTTTAACATAATTGCCAATGTATTCAACACCTAGGTCTCACACTCATTCACATGCTATGCTGAGCATTTTTCATCGCCAATGTCCAAATTTGTTTGTAGATGAGCCCAAGTGAAAAATTTGTGATGTTTATTTTTCGTCACTATTACCTGGATTCCCCGATAGGTGGGCCTAACTGCTATTTTTTTAAAAAAATTATGTTAAAAAAAAGTGTAACACTGCGATGGTGTGTCCATCACAACTTTGGCGGTTTATATGTTGGCATAAAAAAAGATACAAATCCATGAAAAATCATTGATTTTTTTTTTGAAAAACATCACTGATCCATGATGATAGTAACACTACTGCAATTAAATTTTCTCACTAGTGATCATATTTCTTTTAGTGCATTTCTAAATATTTCTTTTAGTGTCTGTCTCAACTCATAAACTAGCTAACATAAGACCACAAAGAAATCCTTACACCCTATTAAGGATTGAGTTTGTCATTTGTAAGGGTGGATACATATGTTAAAACAAATTTAAAAAGGTGGCATGGGAGCCGATCATATATTCCAACATTCATATTGGATGTTCCAATATAGATCGTGTGTTTCGACTAGTGATCGGGATAATATAATCTATATCAAAATGCAAGAAACAAAGATGTCAATTTTTTAAAATAGTATTAATTTATTTGAAATTTACGAATGGGGTGCTCGGTTCAAATATTTGCATATTTAGGATCCTCCCGTCCCTTAAAAGGGCAAACCTTTTCAGATCTCGCTCATCCAAGGGGGGAGATCTGGCCGGGACCATAGGCCCTAAATTGATGGTATTTTTGCCGTGGACGGGTTGAAATGTAAAGTTCGCACATGGTCTTGCTCTATTGGGAGGGGGGTGCATGGTCTACAGGAGAAAGATATTGCCCCTCCACCGAGCAAGATCTTCACCAGCAACACACAAGCTAAGTATGTTCTAAACTTCTTTCTCACCAATTTCATACACATACACATAAATTGCATTGACAACATATACGGCACAAATATTTTAAATTGAAATTTACAACATGTTACAAATCGTACATAGACATACAAAGTTCAATATTACAACATATTATAAAGCATACACATGCACAGACAAAGTTCAAGAATACAACACGTTACAAATACAACAAAATTGAGTCCAAATTTTACACACCTATTCCAAATCAGCTCAGTACTTGAAATCATTGATTGTCGCGATGATGAAGATGTGTCAATATGTAGGATGCAGCCGGTGGTGGTATCCCATCTGAACCATGTTCTGAAGGGTCTACATGGGCGGATGAAGACCTTGTTGTATTACTTTTGCAAGTTTTGTATGTGTGTCCCAACTCATTACAGACGTCCAGCGCCTCCTGCTTTGCCCTACCTCGGAATCATTCGTGTCATTTCGAATGCGCCGTGTTCTACACTGTTCTTTCTTCATTGGGGCGGTTCTTAGGTCAGGAACATGGAGCACTATTTTTGAAGTGCTTCTATCATTTTCAAACCAAAAAATATTTGCTTTTATCATGTTTGCAGGCTGTTCTCAAGTTTAGCAAGAAAACTATGGAGGTTTCATTTTTATTTCACTAATGCTACCTTTTTCGGGCTTCGATTTTTTTGTTTTGTTCTCACGTTTGTGCAACCATGAAGAAAGGAATGAAGAGGTTATTTGAGAAGATGAAGGGTGCTTCATCAAGCTCAAGCCATTGTTGGAAGAACTAAATCACATTCATCTCCTTTGAGCCTACACCAAATCCACGACGGAGAGACAAGCAAGATGACATCCTGATGGAAGAAGGTGATGCTACACTCGGGCTCTCAACGACGATGACCTCGACTTGGCAAGGGACGTTGAACATCAAGCCTACAACCTTATTTGAGATCATGAATTTTCTCACACGAAGGCCTACAATCCTAAGCTGCTATCCAAAATTGGTATGCGACTTCTTTACCGTTTGGCACGCATTAATATGGGATAATTTTGCTCATATTGATGAGGATGGTTCACACCTCCTTACCATACAATTCCTATGCACCCTTACACATAGAAGTGAAAGCTATTTGTCGAAGTGTTTGATACGACACTTCCCCCAGACCTGCTAAGAAGCAGCCTGCGGAGGTCCTTTTATGTTTGGGGTACGCGGAGATCAAGATCAAGATGATGACACCAGAGATTTACGTGGTTCGGGCCACCTGAGCGTAACACCCTACTCCACGAGGTTTGTGTTGTTGTATTGTTTGAGTTTGTTTGGATCAGCTCAGATCATATGAGATCATCCTGGGTACGTGCGGCACAGCCCTTTTATAGTTCTAAGGACTGACCGTTACAAAGCTTGCCTGGCCCGATATGTGGCCCTGGCGTATTTAATGGCCTAATACACTGTCTAAAGGGTATTCAGTGTGATTAATAGTGTGATAACGTGCCTGAATGGCTGCGTTACCCCTATTAACAGTGCTCTGATCGTGTGTCGTTAATACAACATTAATGACACGTAATCAAATCTTGTAATTGCTGCCTTAATTACCCTTGATGGTTCATGCTGAAGGAGATCTGCCCATGCATATGTCGATGAAGGTCCGGAGGCTCCACACGTGGAAGCTCCGGAGCTTTCCCTTACGGGAGGTTAGGTCCGGGGCTGCTGTACCCTTGTCGACACTAGAGCTCCTCACTGCTGGGGGTTAGGTCTAGGGTCATTGTACATGTGTTGACCCAGGAGCTACCCATATGAGGGGAGCGGGTCCAGTGCAATGTGACATGTGGGGACCGAGGAGACCTTCCACTCTGACAGGTAGAACTTCCTTATACTCTTCTTGGTACTAAGGGGTACCTGGTACGTAGGGTACCGACAGTGGCCCCCGGACCCACCTCTGGGAGAAATCCTTTGGGTTAAGTTATTCTACCGGAGGTGGGGCTATTCTCGATTCCCGCACTTCGATTTTAAGACTTCTAATATGTTGTTGGAGTGATGATCCGGGAGTGAACCATTGACGTGTGGCTTGTTATGAATGCGGCAGATAAGATCTTTGAGTGAGGATCTCATGCAATTGAAGGTCACCGGTTTCTAATACGAAAACTGTATCGGTTCCGCGCGCCCTGTCAGGGTGCCAACATCAAGTTTCTCGCCGTTCATCATGACAATGGTTCGCCTTGGTAAGAACCTCGATCTCTTCGTCGGGGTGGCTCCAGGGCCACTCGTCATTGACGGGGTAGACTTTTGAAAAGTGCCTTCATTCTTTTTGTTGTTTCCATACAAGCGTCATGGAGGCTTACTTAAGAGGGAAAGTGCGCACAGTTTGAGGACTCTTTACGCCTTCGATCAAATTTGCGCTCAGAGCCTCCCATACTCTGCCTAACCTCCCTTCCTTTGCTCCTCTTTACCACGATGGAGTTGGGTCTTCCCATGAGTCGCCTCAAGAGTGATGATGATCTAAATAAGGTCTAAGCCTATATGGGGTGGTCCAGCGACTCCTTCAACCACTTGGTTTGCGCTGGCAAGCTCCCGTTCAAGAAGGAGCGCAGTGGCGACATGGTGTACTTCTCGGCGTACGCCATGGTGGGATTCATTCCACCTTTCTCTTCTTTTCTTTTGATGCTGCTAGACTTTTATGGTCTGCAACTGTATCACCTTGGCCCCCATTCTCTTCTTCCCGTGACAACGTTCGTCCACTTTTGTGAGATGTGGGTGGCTATTCCCCCCTATGTCGAGCTATTCTGCACCTTCTTCACCATCCACACGACAGGCAAGGGGACTGATCTTCTTGGCTTCTACTATTTTGTGAAGCGCAAGAACTGCCCCTTCAAATACTTGAAGTTGTTTCCGTTTCCTTCCGGCAAATGGGATGGCTGGAAGAAAGATTGGATCATCATTGCAGCGAAGGAGCACGAGAAGTTGGAGCTGCCCGAATGTCTCCCCAACATTGACACTGACGCCTGGAGTGTAGTTCCGGTGTTGTCAGATGTTTTCAACCCTGTTCTGACCAGGATCCTTGAATGCGTGGAAGGTGGAGTGACTCCTCAGATGGTTTTCTGCAACTTCCTGGTCAATAGATGGGCTCCGTTGAAGAAGAGGGAGACGCTCGCGTGGGCCCTCAACAGCGTGGTGGATGAGGACTGGATTGAAACCGGTCTGAAATCCAACTTGAATGACGAAGCTTTGCAGCTTCATCTGAAGAAGTTTCAGCATGGGATAAAGGCCAACAACGACGACTTAGCTCCGCTGGCAGCTTTCCTCCCTCTAAACATGAAGGCGCGGTTCAGTAGGGAGCTCCGGAGGAGGATGCCAGTGCTTGACGACCTTAGTGAGGTAGAAAGGCATCCGACCACCAGGTTAGTGATCCCTGGAGTTTCCCAGGGTGGTCCTGCCTCCGCCCCGAGCCAAAGAATTGAAGACACCAGCAAGGGCAAGGGTAAAGAGCCTGCTGAGCCCTCCAGCCGGAAGAGAAAGTTGAAGCATGGTGACGGGAGGTCCGTCAGACCTGCTCTTTCTACCACGGCTCCTTCTCCACAGGGAGGAAGGTCTTCTACATCTACCCCTGCTCTGGTGCAAGCGTCTTCAAGAGGCGTCGACTCCGGGCAGTCGACCCCGTCCTCAGCGTCGGCTAAAAGCTCTCGGCCTGGGAGGTCTTCCCAGCTAGAGAAGCTCCGATTGAGTAGACTCTGGCTGCTACAAGCGGCCCTCAACTGAGGTCCGAAGCCATTGTGTCACCAGACTTGGTGGGCTCTAGCTCCGGGCCTCAAAGGAAGAGGTTCCGAGGCAACTGGGGTGGTAGCATCCCTAGGTAAGCATTGATTGCTTACCCTTAAATGCTAGTCTTGTTTTTGATGTGTCTTTAATCTTCTCTTCCCTTTATTTCTAGGGTGTTGAAGAAGGGTCCAGGAACTTCAGCGCATGTCGCAGCGGCCGGGACTGCACCTGCCGAAGCTCCGGCTTCGAGCATCGTGCCTCCTCAAGTAATGGCGGAAGTCACGGCAACTCCAGCGCCAGCTGTCGTGGACTTGGATTTGGAGTCATCGCCCCAAGCTCCTGTGGTAGCGCCGGACCACAGGGGAGAAGTCGAAGATGTACCCCTGGCAACAGTGGCAGAGGCTGATGCTCCAGCACCGTTGATGCCAGAAGTTTCAGCCTTTGAACTGGAAGTTGTCAAAGCCCTGGCCGCTGAGCCAGAGGTAATTGAAGCCCCAGCTATTGAGTCAGAACTCACTGAAGAAGTTGAATGTCCGACAGTTGAGCCAGAGATGCCTGAAGCTTCGGTCGTTGAACCAAAGGAAGTTGCTGTGCCGGTGCCTGAGCGGGCGGTGGTAGAGGCCCCATATGAAGCTCATGCTGTTGCTCTGGAGGTAGCCGAACCAGAGCCGGAGCTGCTTGAAGAGGTGGCGGCAGGTCTTCTGCCTTCGGAGCCAGCAACTGAAAGCCTGGGGGCAGCACCTTCAGCTTCTGCTCTGACGGTGGGAGTTCCCCTAGTGGGTTCCTCTTCTGCTGCTGCTGAAGGGCTCCCAGAGAGCGGTCCCAGTGCCGCAGAAGCTCAAGGGTCCTCCTTCGTAGAGTGGGACCCTATTTTTGTGATGGAAAATCCTCTAGAATCTGCGGAGATGGTCCCAGTAGGTCCGGAGCCTATCCCTCTGGCGTTGTCCATAAACAACGCCTACTCCAGCCTCTGACAGGTCCAACTGGCCTTCGATCATGAGAGCAAGGCCCTGGAGGAGGAGCGCAACCCCTTGAGGCATTGGCGCAACAGACTCCATTTTGGGACCAAGCTTGCCCAGATGAGATTGGCTGACCAGAAGGAGTGGATAAAGGGGGAGAAAGCCCGGTTAGAGTACTAGGATAAGCTGCTTGAGGAGAAGGAGGCAGCCATCCGGGCGCTCGATGCTAACTCCAGGGAAATCCTTGAGCAAGCCAAGGAGAGGCGTGATGCTGCTGATGAGCGTCACGAAAACCTCAAAGAATTGAACGAGGTTCTCCTTAAGCATCGGGCGGACCTGGAGGCAAGGGAAGAAAAGCTCTTGGAGCAGCAGGAGGATATTATGAAAAGAGAGGCGGAGGTCACCCAGAAGTTGACTCTTGGTGAACAGAATTTGGCGGACCGCTCAAAGAAGTTTGAGCGGTGGAGTGAAGATGAAAAGAAGAAGTTCTGGAAGATGGGGCAGGAGCTCTCGAAAAGGGAAGCTGACGTTGCCACCAGGGAAGGGAAGGTGAAAGGCAGGGAGAAGGACTTGGCGGAGAGGCGGAACCGCATCCACCTCCGGGAGACGCAGCTAACCGACCGTGGAAAGCAAGTTGCTGAGAGTATGCAGCAACATGCTAAGTTGGACGAGCGCCTCGCCCGGGAGGGTTTGGAGTTTGCGGCCGCCTGGAAGTCCCTAGAGGATCTGCAAAACATGAAGGAAACCGAGTCCATCCAAGTATGGGACTTCTTGGGGCGAGCCAATGATGCGATGACGCCACTAGGGTTCAGTCATGTACGTCCGAACAACCCGGAGCTGGACTTGGACCGAGCGCTAGTGGCCCTCAATGCTGCTGGCGGCAAGCTCGACGCGATGGGAGATGTCATTGCGGATCAGCTGGAGACAGAGGGGAAGTCTCTGGCTACGAACGTGGCAAAATATGTGTTGTCATGCTACGTAAGACGAGACCCCCAATTATCCCTGGACCCGGTGCTTGAGGGTCCCATTGCCGAAGAGGAAGATGCCGCCAAAGCCAGTGTCCAAGAGGTTGCTAAGGAGGTCGCCTCATTCTTTCGCAGGACTTAGATCGTCCAGTAGCTAGGACTTGTTCCCTTTGCTTTTTACTATAATCCCAATTTTGTAATCCAGTGCTTCAAATTAATGAAATCTATTTTGCCCATGAACTTCACTTTATTTTTGTCTTCAATATAATGTGCTCTGTCTTTTTGGCCCCCTGGTATATGTGTACAACTAGAATGTGTACATATACCAAAGGTTTTGACAGTATATTGATGACTTGAACACTTCGTACTTTTAGACTTTAAGTCCGAAGTCTTCATTTTTGAGGCGTCGATAGCAGGCCCCCTTGGATTGGCGGAGCTTGGTAGCTCTGACAGTACCCAGTATCAACATATACAACGTTGATGATAGGAGCTTGGTGGCTCCTGAAGTCACCACACGAATAGTTAAATTTAGGCCTCCCAGGTGTTGTCGGAGCTTAAAATTTCTGTTTTTCCTGCACATTAAATACAAGGAAAAAGTAAAATTCGTCCTCTTGTCTATAAATCATTTGTGTCCTATTGTTCTTATTTTAGTTTTATCCCAAAGCAATTCGATATGGCAGTGAGTATATTTATGTAACTCTTCCGGGCCCATATGTTTTTTTAGTACTCACCCTACTAAGGTCTGCCGGAGTGTAGGTAGAGTGGCGTACTTAGGGTGCAGGACCAGGCTAAGTCGATAGCACACTCTGGACCTATGTTGGCTTGGCGTTCAGGCAAGTAGACTATACAGCATGTTAAGACCCAAAGAGATTAACAATATAGCTTTCAACACATATGAATAATTTGGGTGAAAACTAAAAAAGAATTGCACAACTTCATTATAGATAAGAAGGTTAAAAACGATAATATGATAGATCGAGCCTTGTACAAAACTAAATGCACGTGGAGTCTGTTTTCACACAATGACGTCTTTCACTATAGGTCTGGTTTACAGGGGAGACAAGGACACACTTAGGTTGCGGGACCAAGCTAAGTGCGCTATACATCTTGTAGTAATCTAGGGTAGGTATTTACACTTTTAGTGCAGTGACTGTATGAAGTGTACTTGAACTTCCCGGACCCTGCCGGAGGGGTCCGGATGTGCTTCCGGAGGACCTACCCTATTTGTATACCGACTATATAACATACATCATGTGTAATTACAGACTCACCTCCATGATTCTAAGCATAAAACTTACGGAGGTGCTCGATGTTCCAAGGATTAGGAAGTGGAGTCCCATCCTCAGTTGCCAAGCGAGCGCATCTGGGTCGGGATACTTTGATCAGTCGGAATGGACCTTCCCAGCTGGGGGAAAGTTTGTTCATTCCTTCACGAGTTAGTATCTTTCGAAGCACTAGATCGCCTTCCTCGAGTTGTCCGTTGCGCACATGCCTTTGATGATAGCACCAGAGCGCTTGGCGATAACGTGCATTCCGAACAGCTGCTTGACACCTTCCCTCGTCGATGAGGTCAAGGTCTTCACGCCGGAGCTGGTCCTACGTGGCTTCGACGGAGGTCCGGACCCGGAGGGACCCCAAGGTGATTTCTGGAGGAAGGACTGCTTCAGCTGCGTACACCTGGAAGAATGGAGTTTCCCCAGTTGACAGGTTTGGAGTTGTCCTATTCGCCCACAATGTGGATGGAAGCTCCTCAATCCAGTTATCTCCGTGCTTTTTCAAGCTCATATGTGTGCATCTTGAGTCCTTTTAAGATTTCTATATTTGCTCTCTCGGCTTATCCATTGCTTGTTGGATGAGCTACTGAGGCGTAGCTAAGTTGAATGCCGAGGTCTTCGCAAAATTCTTGGAATTCAACACTTGTGAATTGAATTCCATTGTCAGTTATGACATTGTTTGGAACTTCAAAACTGCATATAATGGACTTCAAGAACTTGATTGCTGATTGCTTGTTGATTATTACAACTGGAGTTGCTTTTGCCCACTTGGTGAACTTGTCGATGGTGACATACATGAACCTGTAACCTCCGAAGGCTTTTGGGAAAGGTCCCAAGATGTCCATGCCCCACCCAGCGAATGGCCATGTAGGAGGTATCATTTATAGCGATTGAGCCGATGTGTGAATCTGTTTTGCGTGGAACTGACATGCTTCACATTTTTCACCAGATCAACTGCATCCTGATGTGTTGTAGGCCAATAAAAACCATGCCGAAAGGCTTTACCGACCAGCGTGTGAGAAAAAGCATGGTTCCCGCACTCACCTCCATGGATTTCTACAAGCAGCTCGCGGCTGTCTTCCCTTGCAATGCACCGCATTAGGATGCCATTGGCACCATGCCAGTAGAGATCCCCTTCTACCAACGTGTATCTTTTAGCCAATCTGACAATCCGGTCAGTAAATACTCTATCTTCAGGAAGGATATTGTCTTTCAAGTAGCTCCGGATCTCCGATATCCATGCATCGGAGCTAACTTGAGCTTCTGAGTCTTGCGTGTTGGGTTGCTCAGAGCTTCCGACAGTACCTACGACCCTTGGTGGACACCATGGTAGCAGGGCCACCGGGACTGCCAGGTTCGTGATGCTAGTCTTGCCCCCTTCGCCCAGTTCGGTAGGCTGAGCTATTGGTTTTGACAACCTCCAGACGAAGATTCCATTAGGAGCCGGAGCTCCGGTTGAGGCTTTCGTCGAGAACTCTTCGGCTTCAGCGTTATGAAGGCGCTGAACATGGTAGAGATACAAGACTTCGAAATCCTTCTGAAGCCTCTGGACTTCAAGGGGGTAAGTAGCTAATTGAGAATTGTTGCAGGAGCATTCACTTTTGACTTGTTTGATAATCAGTTGTGAATCTCCCTTCACCAACAGCTGTTTTACACCATAAGATAGTGCCACGTTGAGTCCGTAGATGAGAGCTTCATACTCTGCCATGTTGTTGGTTGCCTTGAAATCAAGGTTTACCATGTACTTGACCTTGTCCCAGTCAGAGCCAAGAGAATGATTCCAGCTCCGGCCCCCTGCTTTTGCACGGAGCTGTCGAAGTAGAGGGTCCAGTGAGGCTCGGTGAATACCGGAACTTTGGGTTTCGGTTTTTGTTCACTGTGGCCCCCAGGGTTTGATGGAAAGGGGGTCCACTCCACTGAAAGCATCTAGGCCCCCACGAGGTATGGTTTCGGTGATTAATGACAACCATTGGATTTTACTAATGAATTTGTGAATGCAAGGTCCCCATAATCACTCAATCAAATGAAATAAACATGTTATTGGAGACCAATATACAATCAATGTATGAGATCAAATCAATTATGTGAAGACAAGAAGTGAAAGCTCTTATGTCAAGTCACTCAATCAAAATTGAAGACACTTAATGATTGACAATCATCAGAGATACATGTTCAAAAATGTCAAAGAGGTCACTCAAGCAAATTCCAAAAGATCAACTTAAAACAACTCGAAGCAAACAAGATCAACTCACCGGATCAACCGATGGTACCTCAGAACAACACATCGGTCGAGTTGGTTCAGCTGAAGAAGAAGACCTCAGAACAAAGTACTCACCGGATCATCCGATGTGAATGGCTCAGTAACATCGGTCCATAAGTACAGTTTGCAAGAACATTGGACCAAGTCTAGCACCGGATCATCCGATGTACAGAGAAGCACACATCGGTCGATTACTTCAGTAAGCATCAAGATTGAGAAAATTCTGGAGGAAGAGCCACCGGATCATCCGATGAGAAGACGGGATCAACATCGGTCTAACAACGGTCATATATGACACAATGACGTCAGCCAAAGTAACTTGACCGATGATAACTAAAGGGGAGACATCGGATCATCCGGTGTTCATAGTAAAGTTCTGTCAGCCTACTTTTCCAACGGCTATTTCGGGGAGGCTGGCTATAAATACCCCCTAATCCTGTCATTTCGTCAAGTCTTGAGCGCCAAACACTATCAACACATCCACAAGCATTCAAGACCAAGAGCAATCACTTCCACACCATTTCGATCATCTATACACCAAGGTTTAGGCTAGAACTAGCTAGAGAGAGAGCTTGTGTGCCACCATTCTGGGTGAGTGGACTCTCTAGGATAGTGTGAGAGCCTCAAGGGAGTTCCCTTGGTGTTTGTAATCGTGAGGAGACTTCCGGAGCTTGCCAAGGCGTGTGTGGAAGCCCGGAAGGTCGAAGTTGTACAAGGCTGGAGCTCCACCTTGCCAAGGAGGCGAACAGAGAGGAATAGTGAAGACCCCTCATCTCGGTGACTTGGGTGTGGCAAAACCCTTTGGTGGGTGCCACAACGTGGATGTAGGAAGATCTTCACGATCTTGCCGAACCACGGGATAAATCCTTGTCTCCTCGGGAGTTTGCATCCCTCTCCTTCCCTTACTTTTATGCATTTTATATTCCGCAAAGTTTCTATCTACTAGAATGCATAGATAGTTTGCGTAGGGAATTGGGTTTTAGAAATTAAGTTTCATTGCTTAGAATTTTTCGAAGAAAGCCCAATTCACCCCCCCTCTTGGGCATTCGGTCCTTACAATTGGTATCAGAGCAAGGTTGCTCATAGGATCATTCTAGCTTCACCGCTAGAGAGCTAAAATGGCCAAGGTTGGGGGTTCGGTTCCTATCTTCGAGGGCAAGAACTTTGCCTATTGGAAAGCACGCATGCGCGCTTACCTTGAGGCTATTGCTCCCGAAGTATGGGAAGCGACCCACGTGGGGTTTGGAGAACATAATTATGTTGGTGATCAAATTAAATAGGATGCTAAAGCTAGGAATGCAATCTATGAATGTATTAGTCAAGATGTATTTGCTAGAATTGCTAGTAAAGAAAAAGCTTGTGAAATTTTGGCTTGCTTAATAGAGATTCATGAGGGCTCTTTTCGTGTCAAAGAACTAAAATATCATATGCTTAAAGCCAAGTATGATGAATTTAAAATGCTTCCTCATGAAAATGTCAATGAGATGTTCTCTCGCTTAAATATGCTTATTGAAGAAATAAATGCTCTTGACATTGCTTCTCTTGGCAAGGGACTCATCAACCGCAAGATCCTCATGCTCCTTCCCAAGCCAAAGTACAACATCATCAACTCCATGCTCCAAAAAGAGTCACTTGACCACATTGAAGTTTTGGAGCTCATTGGAGAAATACACGCTCATGAGATGAGTGTACTTGGGATGATGGAGCAATCATCATCAAAGACAATTGCTCTAAAGGCCTCCACCAAGAAAACAAGCCACAAGAAGAAGAAGGTGGTTCAGCCTAGCTCAAGTGAAGAAGAACAAACATCAAGTGAAGATGATGATGATGAGCTTGCGTTGATGATAAGAAAGTTCTCACGCTTGAACTCCAAGATCACTAAGAAGGGATACACATTTGATCCTAAGAAGAGAGCATTTCTACCAAGGAGAGATGATCACAAGACTTGCTACAATTGTGGTGATCAAGGCCACATCTCCTATGATTGTCCAAGACCGGACAAACAAAGAGAGAACCACAAGAGCAAGCATCGCAAGCTTGAAGGAAGCGCTGATGATGAAGAAGAAGCCAAACCAAAGCCAAGATCCTTTGGGAAGAAGAAACATGACAAGGGCAAGAAGGCAAGGCTCTTCCCAAAGAAGAGAAATGGCCCACAAAAGGTGTTCATGTGTGAGTCAAATGAATGGGTCACCGACGAAGAAACAAGTGATGAAGAGAGTGAAGAGGAAGAAGAAAGCTTGGCCGGCCTCGCCATCACCAACAATGATGATGCACCTCTTCATCCACCGCCCATGTGCCTCATGGTGAAAGGTAACACCAAGGTATGTGATGACTCTAGCGATGATGAGCTTTCCCCCGATGATTTAACTTCTTTGATAAATGAATATCATGCTATCATTAATAGGGAAAAGAGTAAGGTTAAAGTGCTTGAAGAAACTCGTGCTAGACTTGAGAGTGCTAACCTTGATTTGCTTGACAAGTATGAAAGCATACTCAAAGAGCATGACACGCTCAAATCCCATGTCAAGCAAATTGCAGAAGAAAAGGCTAAAATCAAGATAGATAATCATGAACTTAACTTAGCACACCAAAATCTCTTGGAAGAGCACAACAAGTTAATACAAGAACATCAAACACTTAACCTTGCTCATGACATGCTTGATCAAGAGTTGAAAAATATGAAGAAGCAAACTCTTAATGATAAGATATCCATTACTTCTCATGCCACTAATGCTTTGCACAAGTCTTTGCCTTTGAAAGCTAATGCTAGGGAGAAGGACTTGTTGGAAGAAATTGAGAGTCTCCACACTAGTGTGGCTAGACTTTCAAAAGGGGAGGTCAAACACAAGGAAATCCTCTTCCAACAAGCAAAGGCCTTCAACAAAAGAGGACTTGGATCCTTCCCGACGCCCAACAAAGGAAAGGTGCCCTCACTGGAGCTAAGAACAAGCTTCATCAAAGAAGTTGGTTCTTATTGCCAACATTGTGAGGTCACTGGTCACCACACAAGGGAGTGTCCTCTTCCTAACCGACCCTCTCCCAAGCTTCCTACTAATTACAAATCTACTTTCAATGATCGTTATTATATCTTAAGTAAAGTAGATGGCGAGGTGAAGGCTAGGTTCATTGGCAAGGACATGAAGGACATGAAGGGGAAGCTCCCCAAGCAACTTTGGGTCCCAAAGACACTTGTATCACACATACAAGGACCTAAGTTGGCTTGGGTGCCTAAAGTTAAAAATTGAATTCATGTGTGTAGGTGAACTACAAAGCCGGAGGAAAGCATTGGGTAGTCGATAGCGGGTGCACCCAACATATGACCGGCAATGATGGTATGTTCACCACCATAGAAAACCCCGGCAATCATGAACAAGTCACCTTTGGTGATAACTCTAAGGGAAAGGTAATTGGGTTAGGTAAAATTGCTATTTCAAATGATTTATCCATCTCTAATGTTTTGTATGTTAAGTAACTTAGCTTTAATTTACTTTCTATTGCACAACTATGTGATCTTGGACTAACGTGCACATTTAGCAAAATTGATGTTGTTGTGAGTAGTGAAACTAGCCAAGACATAGTCTTCAAAGGATTCCGGTATGGACATCTCTACCTAGTGGACTACGCCAACAAGAATGCTAGCTTAACCACTTGTCTTTTCACTAAGACAAGCTTGGGTTGGCTATGGCACCGACGCATAGCGCACATTGGAATGAGCAAACTCAAGAAGTCATTCAAGCTTGGGATGGTGACCGGCGTGAAGGATGTCACATTTGAGAAGAACAAGCTTTGTAGCGCTTGTCAAGCCGAGAAGCAAGTTGCTTCACACCACCCAATGAAGACAATGGTGTCAACCTCCAAGCCACTTGAGCTACTCAACATGGACCTCTTCGGACTGTCCACATATCAAAGCCTTGGTTGTAACCTCTATTGTCTCGTTATTGTTGATGACTATTCTCGCTATGCTTGGACTTTATTTCTAGGTGAC
This sequence comes from Tuctoria greenei, assembly GCA_036927565.1. Taxonomy (NCBI): domain Eukaryota; kingdom Viridiplantae; phylum Streptophyta; class Magnoliopsida; order Poales; family Poaceae; genus Tuctoria; species Tuctoria greenei. The sequence goes on from JAYESD010000006.1 coordinate 128,397,056, forward strand.
AAGAGTGAAACTCCGGAAGTGTTCAAGACCTTCGCCAACCGCGCTCAAAGGGAATTTCAACTTCCCATCATCAATGTCCGGAGTGACAACGGCACCGAATTCAAGAACTACAACATTAAGGAGTGGTGTGACCGCGAAGGCGTGAAACATGAGTTTTCGGCCACATACACTCCTCAACAAAACGGTGTCATTGAAAGGAAGAGCAATGCTTGATGACTACGGCACGTCGGAGAAGTTTTGGGCCAAAGCGATCAACACGGCGTGCCACGCTGCAAATAGGGTCTATCTACATCGCCTACTTCAAAAGACCCCATACGAGCTTCTCATTGGGAGAAAGCCCAACATCTCCTACTTTCGAGTCTTTGGATGCAAGTGCTACATCTACCGCAAGAAAAGGCTCAATAAGTTTGAAAGAAGATGTGATGTTGGTATATTTCTCGGTTATGGATCAAACTCAAAAGCATATCGAGTATTCAACCAAACTCCAGTTTAGTTGAGGAAAGTTGTGATGTTGAGTTTGATGAATCTAATGGCTCCCAAGAGGAGAGTTTTGGTCAAGATGAAATAGATGATGAGCCTCTACGAGAAGCCATGAAGAACATGACCATTGGAGACATCAAGCCCGAAGTTGAGGAGAGCCATGATCAAGGGGGAGCCTCAAGTTCCAACAACAACACCTCTATGGCACCTCAAGTTGACGAAGAAGAGAAGGATGATCCATTGCCGACTCAAGACTCACAAGCACAACAACATCAAGAGGAAGAAGAAGTCCATGATCAAGTCCAACCACAAGAGGAACAACACTCATCACCTTCACCAAGTGCTTCACAACCACTTATGAGGCATGGACGCATCTCCAAGGCGCATCCAATGGACCAAATCATTGGAAGTCCGTCAAGGGGTGTAAGCACACGTTCTCGCCACTTTGCTTCATTTTGTGAGCACTACTCGTTTGTTTCGTGTGTAGAAACCACTCACATTGAGGAAGCACTCCAAGACCCAAATTGGGTGATGGCCATGCAAGAACTCAATAACTTCATCCGCAATGAAGTTTGGGTGTTGGAGGAGCGACCCAAGGACAAGAACGTTATCGGAACAAAGTGGGTGTACCGCAACAAACAAGACAAGAATGGCTTTGTGGTCCGCAACAAGGCAAGACTTGTGGCCAAAGGGTTCTCGCAAGTTGAAGGACTAGATTTTGGGGAGACATTTGCCCCGGTCGCCCGGCTAGAATCCATCTGTATACTTCTTGCCTTTGCATCACATCATAGCATTAGGCTTTATCAAATTGATGTGAAAAGTGCATTTCTTAATGGTTACATTAACGAGCTTGTTTATGTTGAAAAACCTCCCGGGTTTGAAGATTCGAGGAATCCTAATCATGTGTATAGGTTGCACAAGGCGCTCTACGGGCTCAAGCAAGCACCTAGGGCGTGGTACGAACGACTACGGGAGTTCCTCATCATGCAAGGATTCAAGATCGGGAGGGTGGACACTACACTCTTCACCAAGGACATCAACGGAGATTTGTTCATTTGTCAAATTTATGTTGATGATATTATTTTTGGTTCAACTAACAAAGCTCTTAGCCATGAGTTTGGCAAAATGATGTCTAGGGAATTCGAGATGTCAATGATTGGAGAGCTCAACTTCTTCCTTGGATTTCAAATCAAGAAACTTCAAGAGGGGACCTTCATCTATCAAGAGAAGTACACCAAGGACCTCTTGAAGAAATTTGAGATGGGAGATTGTAGCTCAAGAAGCACTCCAATGGCAACCAATTGTCATCTCGACGCAGATAAGGACGGTAAACCAATTGATCAATCTAACTACCGTTCTATGATTGGTTCATTGCTTTACCTTACCGCATCTAGGCCCGATATCATGTTTAGTGTATGCTTGTGTGCTCGCTTTCAAGCGGCACCTAAAGAATCGCATAGGAAGGCGGTCTTTAGAATACTTAGGTATCTTAAGCATACCCCTAGTGTGGGCTTGTGGTACCCTAAAGGTGCAAAATTCCATCTTGTGGGATACTCGGATTCAGACTTTGTCGGATGCCGCGTGGATCGCAAGAGTACCTCTGGTGGGTGCCACTTGCTCGGGTGTTCCCTAGTTTCTTGGTCAAGCAAGAAGCAAAATTCCGTCGCCTTGTCCACGGCGGAAGCGGAATACATTGCGGCCGGAGCATGTTGTGCTCAAATTCTTTATATGAAACAAACCCTTTTGGACTTTGGTATTAAACTTGGTTGTGTGCCTCTCCTTTGTGCAATGAAAGTGCGGTTAAGATAGCTAAAAACCCCGTTCAACACTCCCGCACTAAGCACATTGATATTCTCCATCATTTCTTAAGGGACCATGAAGCTAAGGGAGACATCTCCTTGAGAGGTGTTAGGTCCGAAGAACAATTGGCGGATATCTTCACTAAACTACTTGATGAGAAAACTTTTTCTAGGCTAAGAAGTGAAGTAAATGTGCTAGATGCAACGAACGTCATGTAAGAATGCACTTCATATAGGTCTTGCCTAACTCTCAAAGGATAGGGGTGAGCAAGGGTTAGCTTGGGATAGAGGTTCTTTTGGGTTTCCCAAGGTTTGGAGAGTGGTTCTCCCTGAAGAAGCCTTTGAAAGGTTCAAATTTGGCAAGATAGATTTATTTTATGCCTTGCATGATGCCTGCCATATAGACTTACAATTTCTTACATTACAAAATGTTTGGCATTGCATACGGTAGATTGTCACAAAGGGGAACCCACCTCATGAGAAAGAGACTTGTTTGAAATGCAATATCTCAACTCATATAAGGTGGAAAGAACAAAATGTTAGGTGCGTTAATGCCTAGAGGAACATGCCTAAAAGAGATAGAAGTCTTCATACTCTACCTCACAAAGCATGGGCCTTACATTTTATTTGGACATTTTCCTCCTATTTTTCTCGATGTTCTATTTGCTTTAAGGCCTAGCCAAGTTATTGGCATATTAGTATCTTTGAGGGGTAAGGGGTTGCCCAAAAAGTCCTAAGACATGTGTTTCTCATGGCTTGTTTGTTTGGTCAAAGGACATATATGGGATGTTATTGTTCTGTAGTCATCAGAGTATCCGATGCCTAGGTCAATCCCTCATCGGATCAGTCGGTGTTCAATCTCCAAGGGCCAGTTCAGTCAGAATCTCTAATGATCCGACGAGTTCATCCTAAAAAACATCGGTCCATCCGATGTGTACAATTCTGGAACTGTGGTCAATTCCACCGATGCTACCTCCTCCATCGTCGGACCATCCAGTGTCAACATTCCATTTTTGAACACCCTTACTGTACCATTCGACCGATGATCCCATCCTTCAACGTCGGTCCATCCGGTGACAACAGTACCTTCTTTGAATATCCTTACAGTGGCATTCGACCGATGCTTCTCAGGTTCATCATCGGTCCATCCGGTGTTAAAATTCGGCTAGGGTTTGGGACCCACTATTTAAATCGGCCGTTCGTGTACCTTTTCTCTCTCCCCGATCGCGTTTGCCTCCGCCGCCGCCCGTCGCCGCCCGCCGCCTCCGGTCGCCGCGCCGCCGCCTCCAAGCGCCTCCGCCTCCAAGCGCCGCCGCCTCCAAGCGCCGCCGCCTCCACCACTCGCCGCCGCCGCTTCTCCAATGACCTCCGCAGCCGCCTCTCCACCGAAGCACCACCATCGCTCTCCCTCACCTCCGTCAAGCACAATGCCATCGTGGTGCATCCATCGCCGCTAGGGTTTCCCAACCCCGTCAATCTCCACATCACCTTCGTCAACTCCGTTCAATCGAGCGATCACAATGGCTCGCGACAAGAAGAACAAGGGCAAGGCCATCGCGGAGCCGGCCGCGAAGAAGCAAAATTTGTCGAAGGAGGAGAAGAAGGCTTTGATGGCCGCTCGCACCGCCGAGGAGCGTGAGCGTGGCCGAGGAGGATCGCTGAGGATCCACGAGGCTCGTTCGAGGCAGCCTCCTGTGATCGATGACTCTGAGGCCGAAGAAGAGCCGGTAGAGCCTCTCGTCCACCGGCGCTCAGCCCGGACCCGTGGGGGTCATCCTGCAGCAGCTCCACGTCCGAGACCGACGGCTGCCGATCGTCGTGAAGACAGGGAGGCCCAGCGTGCTATCTACGAGATGGACACCACTGTCCATGTTGCTGAAGGAGTTCGGTTGACCGACTACCAAAAGATGAAGGCCAAGCAGCTTCGCAGACTAAGGTGGAGTGTGCTGCTTGAGGAGTGGTACCCGCAGCCCCGGGAGGCCCTGGTGGACAGTCATTTCTAGACTGTGACGCAGGCGTCCCTCTACGAGACCTACAGACACCGAGGCCACAAGTTGTTCCAGCACAACTTTCTGGATTGGCATCAGCTTGCCCTCGCAGCAGAGATGGAGATACTGCCCTACTTTGAGAGGTACAGAGGCCTGGTGCACCTGATGTCCTATGAGAGGAGTGCTTATGTGGAGGACTGGGTACGCGTGTTCTACGCTACTCTCTACGTCTCTGAGGGCCGCGGGTCAATTTATTTCATGTTCATGGGACAACACTATCACCTGATGAGGCAGACGCTGGCACAGTTGCTGGGAGTGGACTTGCACGACACATGCGTGCATGAGAGGGTCTACAGTCAGGCAGATCTACCGAGGATGCCGCTCACTGGAGGAGTGGCACCACCACTGGAGGAGATTCATTCCCTGTTTGGTCCCACTTTCTCTCCTGACCAGCCGAGAGTATCGGCTTTGTTGACTCCTGCTACGCGCACAGTGCACCTCGCCTTGCGCCGCACGCTCCTGCCGAGGTCGGGCTACTTGGAGCGGTTCACCAGCTTACAGCAGACTCTCCTGTTCTACATCATGAACGGGATGGAGTTCGACATAGTGGACGTCCTCATATGCGATATGGAGGATGTGATCACAGACGGGGTGGGCATGATGAGGCAGCTTGTATATGGGCACTGGATCAGCTACCTGCTCACCATGATGGTTCCTGAGGGGTCCGCCGTTCATGACTGCCTCACTGACGAGGGCGTCACACGGTTCGGTCACTACCGTGCCCCGGCTCCTGGAGACCGCCGCCTTGGCCGTCCAGTCAAGCGTCAGGTCAGGGCTCGTCTTTCTCAGGAGGACTGGTCGGACTTGGAGAAGGAGGATGAGAGGCTAGCCGAGGCAGAGGCACAGGGTGAGGATCTGCAGCACATATGGTCCGAGAGCGACACCGACGACAGTGTCGAGGAGTACTTCCCTCCTCCTCCCTCACCCAGGCAGCACGACGCGGAGGCTGGAGGCTCTACAGTGCCACCACCTACTCCACCTCCCGTCACCGAGGCACAGGTCACTCAGCCGTCAGAGCTGACTTCGCTCCTCCAGCAGATGGTTGAGCAGCAGCGTCTGGACAGGCTGGCAGCTGAGCAGGATCGGGCCGAGCAGGCTGCCCGTCTCCTTGAGCTCCAGCAGCAGCAGCAGGAGATGCAGCGTCAGATCGCCTGTGAGAGGGGTGAGGACACTGACTGGCTGACTGGACTCATCGATCAGATGCACCAGCGCACCCTCGACCAGCAGTAGCAGACGCAGCAGGCGATGATGGGCATCCTGGGGTTGATCACCAACCTCTACACCCGGACCGGGATTGCCCTCCCGTCGCAGCTGCCAGGAGTCACTCCACCACCACCAGTCCTGACTCCAGCTGCCGCTCCGGTGCCGTCTACGCCGATTCCCTCCTTCAGCATGTCTCCACTTCTGGCTCCTGGTGCTCCGATTCACTCCCCGCTGCCAGCTATGACCTTGTTCCAGCAGACGCCAGCCTCCGTCGTCAGTGCCCCTGTTCCAGCAGCTCCTATACAGCAGGCACCGACGGTGGCTCCTACGGCTCCAGCAGCTCCTTCCACCGCTACTCCAGGCAGCAGCTCCGGCGACAACACTCCCGACGGTGACTAGTTCGTCATCGCGCCTAGCACTCAGGATCCTTAGGCACTCGGATCCCTTTTTGGTGTCTTGATGCCAAAGGGGGAGAAGAGTTAGAGGAGTCAGGGGGAGTAGAGGAGTCAGGGGGAGTGTCTTAGTCTCAGGGGGAGTCCTTCTTATGAGTTATCTTTTGTAATTTGGAGTTTAATTTGGAGTTTATCTACATTATCATTATGTAATTCGATGCATTTGGTGTTCATTGAGTACTCTTATGTTAATTAATCGATTGAGCTTATTTGGTGTTACTCACTTATTCACACTTGAGTTATTGATTGATTTTGAGCTTTCAAATAATAAGTGTGATATCTTGAATTCATTGCATATCCTTTAAGTTTCATTCCGTTAAGTTTCATTCTATCAAATTCATCACTATTGCGCTTTAAATTGTCGTGTTGTCATCAATCACCAAAAAGGGGGAGATTGAAAGCATCTAGGCCCCCACGAGGTATGGTTTCGGTGATTAATGACAACCATTGGATTTTACTAATGAATTTGTGAATGCAAGGTCCCCATAATCACTCAATCAAATGAAATAAACATGTTATTGGAGACCAATATAAAATCAATGTATGAGATCAAATCAATTATGTGAAGACAAGAAGTGAAAGCTCTTATGTCAAGTCACTCAATCAAAATTGAAGACACTTAATGATTGACAATCATCAGAGATACATGTTCAAAAATGTCAAAGAGTTCACTCAAGCGAATTCCAAAAGATCAACTTAAAACAACTCGAAGCAAACAAGATCAACTCACCGGATCAACTGATGATACCTCAGAACAACACATCGGTCGAGTTGGTTCAGCTGAAGAAGAAGACCTCAGAACAAAGTACTCACTGGATCATCCGATGTGAATGGCTCAGTAACATCGGTCCATAAGTACAGTTTGCAAGAACATTGGACCAAGTCTAGCACCGGATCATCCGATGTACAGAGAAGCACACATCGGTCGATTACTCCAGTAAGCATCAAGATTGAGAAAATTCTGGAGGAAGAGCCACCGGATCATCCGATGAGAAGACAGGATCAACATCGGTCTAACAACGGTCATATTTGACACAATGATGTCAGCAAAAGTAACTTGACCGATGATAACTAAAGGGGAGGCATCGGATCATCCGGTGTTCACAGTAAAGTTATGTCAGCCTACTTTTCCAACGGCTATTTCGGGGAGGCTGGCTATAAATACCCCCTAATCCTGTCATTTCATCAAGTCTTGAGCGCCAGACACTATCAACACATCCACAAGCATTCAAGACCAAGAGCAATCACTTCCACACCATTTCGATCATCTATACACCAAGGTTAAGGCTAGAACTAGCTAGAGAGAGAGCTTGTGTGCCACCATTCTGGGTGAGTGGACTCTCTAGGATAGTGTGAGAGCCTCAAGGGAGTGCCCTTGGTGTTTGTAATCGTGAGGAGACTTCCGGAGCTTGCCAAGGCGTGTGTGGAAGCCCAGAAGGTCGAAGTTGTACAAGGCTTGAGCTCCACCTTGCCAAGGAGGCGAACGGAGAGGAATAGTGAAGACCCCTCGTCTCGGTGACTTGGGTGTGGCAAAACCCTTTGGTGGGTGCCACAACGTGGATGTAGGAAGATCTTCACGATCTTGCCGAACCACGGGATAAATCCTTGTCTCCTCGGGAGTTTGCATCCCTCTCCTTCCCTTAATTTTATGCACTTTATATTCCGCGAAGTTTCTATCTACTAGAATGCATAGATAGTTTGCGTAGGGAATTGGGTTTTAGAAATTAAGTTTCATTGCTTAGAATTTTTCGAAGAAAGCCCAATTCACCCCCCCCCCTCTTGGGCATTCGGTCCTTACATTCACCACGAGGTCAGCCAAGGCTTGACTTTTAATTGCTTGTCTTGACACAAATTCTAGATTGAATTCAGCCAGTTCTGCTGCCCACTTTGCCATGTTGCCAGTAGAATTAGGGTTATGCAAAATAGCGCGCAGTGGAAAAGAAGTTACCACTGATATTTTGTGGGCTTGGAAATAGTGACGAAGCTTCCTTGAGGCCATAAGAACTGCGTAAAGCAGTTTATGCACCTCAAGGTATCTTGTCTTGGCATCATGGAATACTTCACCGACGAAATACACAGGACGTTGGATGGTTCGAACCCTTTCAGAAGGGCCCAAAGCTTCGTCTCAATTGACCCGGACCCTGCTGGAGGGTTCTGGACCTTCAGGTTGTGCTTCTTGGACCCTACCGGAGGGGTCCAAAACTCCTTATTCAACCCGGACCTCGCTAGGAGGACCCAGATCATCTTGGTCAGCCAGGTGAACCTCCTCAGACGAAAGAGGTTGATCTCCTAGCATTTCGTTTTGAGGTTCTGTGTCTGGGAGCTGAGATCGAGTCATGTCTTCAGGTGATTTCGGACCTCCCGGAGGGGTCTGGACTCCTGGATTGGATGTGGCTCCGGTCTTTCCGTGACCAGGACCATACTAACAACTTCAGTGGATGCCAAAATGTAAAGTAGTAAAGGCTCACCAGGATTAGGAGCTACCAATATTAGTAGTGTGGTGAGGAGCTGTTTCAGCTCTTGAAACGCCTTTTCTGCTTCTTCGGACCAATGAAACGATCCGGACTTCCTCAAGAGTCTGAAGAAGGGTAGCGCTCGTTTTGCCAGTCTTGAGATAAACCGTCTGAGCGCAGCTAGGCATCCAGTTAGCTTCTGGACATCTTTAATGCGGGCTGGGGGCTACATATCTTCGATGGCCTTGATCTTTGCCGGATTTGCTTCAATTCCTCGGTGAGTCACCAGGAACCCCAGAAGCTTCCCGGAGCTAACCCCGAAGACACACTTGTCCGGGTTCAGCTTGGTGAGCGTGGTGCGCAGCTTGTCGAAGACGGCTTGTAAGTTGTCAAGGAGTGACTCCTTGTTTTTGATCTTCACAACGATGTCATCGACGTACACCTTCACCAAGTCTCTAATTATCTCTCCAAATGTTTTGTACATAGCTCGCACAAATGTTGAAGCAGCGTTTTTAAGACCGAATGGCATGGCAGTATAACAGTACAATCAATCTACTTTGATGAAGGCAGTATGCTCTTCATCTTCCTTATACATTTGGATTTGATGATATCCAGAATATGCATCTAAGAAACACAATAGCCCACACCCGGAGGTGGAGTCCACTATCTGATCTATTCTAGGTAGTTGGAATGGATCCTTTGGACATGCCTTATTTAAGGTGGTGTAGTCGGTACACATCCGAAGCTTCCCACCAGCCTTGGGTACAACAACTAGGTTTGCCAGCCATTTTGGATGGAAGACTCCCTGAATGAATCCAGCTTCGAGCAACTTCTTGATTTCCTGTCGGATGAAGTTTTGTTGCTCGATTGATTGCTTCCGGGGCTTCTGCTATACAGGCTGTGCGTCTGGGTAAATCTTCAGATTGTGCTCAATCACCTCCTTAGGGATCCCAGGCATTTGCGACGGTTGCCAGGCAAACACGTCGACATTAGCCCAGAGGAAAGTGATGAGCGTGAGTTCCTATTTGTTGTTCATACCCCCCGATATACGGGTAGTCCGAGCAACATCAGAACCAATTTGGACAACCTTGACGGGAACTTCAGTGTCGCCGCTTGGTTGCACACGGGGTGCAGAGGTAGAGCCTTTATGACGAATGCTCGGAGGGTTCGGAGCTGCCTCCTTACCACATGCTTCCTCTTGCACTGTGGTAAGCGCATAGAGTTCTTCTAGAGCAGTAACTCGTGCGGTGTGATCTCCGTGGATCCGGAGAACGCCCGTGGGTGTTGGCATCTTCAACACTAAGTAACCATAATGAGTTGCGGCCATGAACTTGTATAAAGCTGGCCTGCCTTGAATGGCATTAAACGGCAGACTTATCTGCGCAACGTCGAAGACCAATTTCTCAGTTCGATAGTTCTCCCAGGTCCCGAAGGTCACTGGGAGTGTGATGGTTCCCGGACCTACTCTAGAGAAAGGTCGGGATGGTCGAAGATTCGAAGGCCAGAGCTGAAGCTTAACGAAAGCTTTGAATCTTATGAGGTTTAGCCTGGAACCTCCTTCCATCATTACATGGTTGATTTGAATATTGTTAATGGTGGGTGACACCATCAATGGGAGTTGGCCATCCCCGATCATGTTTTGGGGGCAGTCCAAAGCATCAAAAATGATGGGAGTATCCATCCACATTCGATGTGGCTCCGCCTTAGCAGTGGGAGCTGCCACGGCCATGTCCCGCCACATTTTCTTGAGGATACAGTGAGAGGTGATGTCCGAAGAACCACCATATATGGTGTTCATGGTCGTCTGGCGCTTGTTGTCAGAAATGTCGGAGTCATCATCGACAGTGTTGTAGACAGCTTTCAGGACCTTTTTCGGGTCCTGGAAACCTAGATCCTCTTCAGCCGGAGCTTCGTCGACTTTTTATTTTCCTTCCCTTTGACGGAAAGAAGCTTCTTCTCGGCGCTTGTTATAGCGCTCGGCCAGGTCCTGGACCTCCCGACACTCTTCCAAGCTGTGTCGGTTCGTCTTGTGAATCGGACACCATGCTTTGGAACTGTTGCCGTCTTCTCATGAAGGGCGAGATCATTTCTCGGGGCGTGGCCCCCGGCTTCCAGGAGCTGCGGCAGCAGCAGTGGCTGGTGCGTCAGCCGATGACTTCCTTTTGCCGTTGGGATTCTTTTTCTTCTTACCACTACTGGAGGTAGCAGTTTCAGTTTTGGAGGACTTCTGGTTGGCCTCTAGAGCTGGCTTAGAATGCATTTCACGGCCCTCCGCAGCTCTAGCACATTTGTCGGCTAGGCTGAAGAGTTTCATGATGCTGGTAACTTCTTTAATGGCCAGTTTCTCCAGCATCTTCTTATCTTGAACACCTTGTATGAATGCAATGATAACAGAGGAGCTCGAGATTGAAGGAATAGTATTCCGTACCTGAGAAAACCACTGGATGAAGGATCGCAACGATTCCCCCGGTGTCTGCTTTATAGCAAAAAGATCCAATTCAGTGCCAGGCCGGGTGTAAGAACTCCCGAAGTTGGTAGTGAACTGTTGGCATAGCTCCGCCCAACTATTAATGGAGTTGGGTGGGAGACTCATGAACCATGACCTTGCAGTCCCAGTTAAAGCCACCGGGACATAATTGGCCATCACAGCCTCATCACCCCCTGCTGTCAGTATGGCAGTGGAGTAGATTTTAAGGAACACAGCGGGGTTGACAGTCCCATCGATTTTTTCTGGCAAGTGAGGCCAGAACTTATGTGGCCATCTGACCATACAAAAATTCATGGCCAGGGACGAACAGCCTCCTCCTACTTCCTGAGGAGCTGGGTTGTCTCGAGCCTCTCGTCTTTCTTGAGCATGCTTGATATGGACACGACCATCCTACTGCTGGTATCGTCGATACAGTTCTGACCACAGGTCATGAGTCGGAATCCTAGTAATGGTGTGGGTGTGTTGTGCCCCAGGAGGCAGCGAAGTCACCTGCTGGGAGGCAGCACGTCTCCTTTGTTGCGAGACTTTTGGACCAAGTCGGCCGGACAAGGTCCGTCGTTGTGATGGTGCTCGCCCCGAAGGGGGAGGACCTTGATTGCTGATGCCTGTAGCCGCAGCTGTGACCAGATGCTCAACATCAGCTCTCCACTACTCCATAGCACCCTGGGGTGCACCTGGAGGCGGTGGGTGTTGTAGGAGAGCTCGCGCAGCAATGAGCGCGTGCTCAGGGTTGTTGTTTGTCGATGTAGTGATCGACGCAGATGCCCCATCTTGTTGACCAACATTGTTTGCCGAAACAGATGGTGGTTGTGGTGCCATAGCGCCTGCTGGAACAGTGGCACCTGCTGGTTGTTGGGCGTTGGAGGGATTGCCTCCAGCAGGTTGTCCAGCGCGGTTGCCATTGGAGGATCCAACAGCTGAATTCGCCATCTTGTGATCTCGGGAATGCCCTTCCCTCCCCCTAGCTAGCGCGCCAAGATGTCGAAGTGTTTGATACGACACTTCCCCCGGACTTGCTAAGAAGCAGCCCGCGGAGGTTATTTTATGGTTGGGGTACGCAGAGATCAAGGTCAAGGTGATGACACCAGAGATTTATGTGGTTCGGGCCGCCTGAGCGTAACACCGTACTCCACGGGGTTTGTGTTGTTGTATTGTGTGATTTTGTTTGGATCAGCTCAGATTGGATGAGATCATCCTTGGTACGTGCGGAACAACCCTTTTATAGTTCTAAGGACTGACCGTTACAAAGCTTGCCTGGCCCGACATGTGGCCCTGGCGTATTTAATGGCCTAATACACTGTCTAAAGGGTATTAAGTGTGATTAATAGTGTGATAACGTGCTTGAATGGCTACGTTACCCCTATTAATAGTGCTCTGATCGCGTGTTGTGAATACAACATTAACGACACGTAATCAAATCTTGTAACTGCCGCCTTAATTACCCTTGATGGTTCATGCTGAAGGAGATCTGCCAGTGCATATGTCTATGAAGGTCCAGAGGCTCCACACGTGGAAGCTCTGGAGCTTTCCCTTACGAGAGGTTAGGTCTGGGGCTGCTGTACACTTGTCGGCACCAGAGCTCCTCTCTGCTGGGGGTTAGGTACGGGGTTGTTGTACACGTGTTGACCCAGGAGCTACCCATATGAGGGGAGCGGTTCCGGTGCAATGTGACATGTGGGGCTCGAGGAGACCTTCAACTCTGACAGGTAGAACTTCCTTGTACTCTTCGCGGTACCAAGGGGTACCCGGTATGCAGGGTACCAATAGTATTACTTTTTGGTTTTTTTGCAAAGAATAACTTCTTACCTGGAAGGAATTAAGTGAGCACTTAGGTTTACATAAGCGTGGTTTAATGGATTTAGACACTTTGGCTAAATTTAGTAAACAAAGATTTCGGATGAATTAACCAATGAGGTAGCATGTGAGGATCCTAGAAATGGCCATCTTCAAGATCCCACATTACTTTTCAAGCATAGATGGGTGGCTATGACTATGTTACCTAGGGGTGATATTAGGGTTGTACGGAAAGATGAACTAAAGATTCTTTTTGCCATGGTTAGAAAAATCAAAATCTCTCGTTAGGACTATGATATTGCAATGGCTAGAAAATTTTAAGACCGTAGGTCCTATAGAGTGCACATCATTGATCACCCGCATTTCTACAAGGGTAGGGGCTTCATAAAATGTGCTAGTTACTTATATTCCAACCTCTCGATCTCTTATCGATGGGGATTATCTTGTTCGAGGACATATTCTAAAACATGAACTTGATGGCTCTTTATTGTCTTTCTTCCCCGGCTATGTAATGGAATCTAGTTACCTAACTCGGGTTTTCATTTATAAGTGCCTGGAGCTAACCATTACTTATCGACCCCTTGAAGAACCTGCAGAAGTAGTGTTTCTGGCAGGATCACAAGGAGTCAATCAAGAAATACAGTTATGTGATGCCACCACGACACACTCCTGCCTATTAATACCAAGCGGATTGGAACTCGTTGAATGATGCACTCGGTTTGGCCCAACCACTACCGTATGAGGCCGGAGGTTCATCATGGCAAACTGCAAATATCGACCAATGGGCTACTCAAGGACGATGGGATCCAAATGGGTCCAACTACTCAAGTACCCATTCAAGCTCAAGTATCTTGCTCCACCACCACTGGGTGCTCGTCATTTTTTCTTGACTAGAGGCATTCGTGACCTTGGCCAAGGAATGATGGATCTCACCCAACAGGTGGAATACCTTGAGATGAAGATGGGGGAACACGTCATCACCATTGGAGATCACATCCAAAGTACCCATGCATGGCAGCAACAAGTTGACACCTAGGTCGGCAACATCAACGCCACACTGCAACAACATGCCTACCTTATGGCCTATTTCTGTCATCAAGGGTTCAACACTTATCATGGAGATTGGTGAAGAACAAGCTGGGGGAGGATCCCCACTTGAGGTAACTTGTATAATGTTTTCCTTTTTCCATATCATTTGCATCAAAAAAATGCTAAACTAGGATAAGAATAAAATAAAATATACAACAACAACCAAGCCTTTGCCCCAAACAAGTTGGGGTCGGCTAGAAATGAAACCCAACATTTTTTGAAGAAAAGTAATAGAAAATAAGATGAGAGTTAAAAAAATACAAATAAAATAAGATTCTATATTTTATTTATTTTAGAAATGGATTAATAAGAAAGAAGGTAAGAGTAACATAATATGAATAAACTAAGATTCTGGCACATGAATTGCTAATTTCCGTGCAGTCCTATCATGAGCCAAATCTCTAGGTATGTCCCACTCCTTTAAGTCTCGTTTCACCGCCTCCTGCCATGTCAACCTTGGTCAACCTCTACCCCTCCTAAAATTTTCCCTACTCATGATAATCCCACTATTAACCGGTGCTTCTGGAGGTCTTCGCTGGATATGCTGAAACCACCGTAGGCGATGTTGGACTAGCTTCTCCTCAATCAGTGCCACCCCTACCCTATCACGTATCACCTTGTTCCTAATTTTGTCTCTTCTTGTGTGACCGCACATCCACCGTAGCATGCGCATCTCCGCAACACTCATTTGTTAGACATGTTGCCCTTTAGTTGGCCAACATTCTGCTCCATACAGCATCGCAGGTCTGATCACCGTCCTATATAATTTTACTTTCAATTTTTTGTGGAACTTTCTTATCACATAAGATTCCAGATGCTTGTCACCACTTCATCCACCCGATCTTGATCCTGTGGGAAACATCTTTGTCAATGTCAACATTGCTTTGTAACATTGATCCTAAATATGGAAATGTGTCCCTCCTAGGTACTACTTGTCCTTGTAAACTAACATTTCCATCCTCGCACCCGACATCACTAAAGTCGCATCTCATATACTCAGTCTTGGTTCTACTACGTCTAAACCCCTTAGACTCTAAGGTTTGCCTCCATATCTCCCCCCTAGTTTCATCTACCAACACTACATCATCAGCAAAGACCATACACCAAGGGATATCCCCTTATATATATTTTTTGACACCTCATCCATCACTAAGGAAAAGATGTATGGACTTAAGGCTGATCCTTGGTGTAGCCCTATTGTTATAGAAAAAGTATCGATCTCACTATCTCTTACGAGTACACTTGTCACCACATTATCGTACATATCCTTGATAAGGTTAATGTACCTTGTTGGGACTTTGTTTTTCTCTAGCGCCCACCACATGACCGGCCCTGGTACCTTATCGTATGCCTTCTCCAAGTCAATGAACACCATATGTAGATCCTTCTTTTGCTCCCTACACCTCTCCGTAAGCTGACGGAGTAAAAAAAATCGCCTCCATAGTGGACCTCCAGGCATAAAACCAAACTAGTTTTTAGTGACATTGGTCACTTTCCTCAAGTGGTGTCCAATCACTCTCTCCCACAGCTTCATAGTAGGACCTATAAGCTTAATTCCTCGGTAATTAGTACAACTTTGAACATCTCCTTTATTTTTGAAGATGGGTACTAAAATACTTTTTCGCCACTCTTAAGGCATTTTGTTTGACTAAAAAATGTGGTTGAATAGTTTAGTGAGCCATACTATT
The DNA here is from genome assembly GCA_036927565.1 of Tuctoria greenei. Classification (NCBI taxonomy): domain Eukaryota; kingdom Viridiplantae; phylum Streptophyta; class Magnoliopsida; order Poales; family Poaceae; genus Tuctoria; species Tuctoria greenei. The sequence goes on from JAYESD010000006.1 coordinate 128,412,550, forward strand.
GCTACACCCCCCAGACATCTCCATACCTCAATGGGGACATCATCGCGGCCGCGGGCCTTTCCTCCTTTCATCTTTATTAAGACCTCTCTAGCCTCAGACTCTTGTATCCTCTGCATGAATCATCTGTTGGTGTCATCAAACGAGTCATCCAACTCGAACCCAATGCTCTCATTCCCGTCATTGAATAGTCCATTAAAGTAGTCCTGCCATCTGTTCCTAATCTCTTCATCCTTCAATAGAATTCGATATGCCTCATCCTTAATGCATTTGACTTGGTTGAGATCCCTCACCTTCCTCTCGCAAAGTTTGGCCATCTTGTATATATCCTTTTCGCCTTCTTTTGTCCCTAACCTCTCATATAGCACATCATAGGCCTGCCCCCTTGCTTTACTCACAACACGCCTTGCATTTTTCTTAGCCTCTTTATACTTCGCTATGTTACTTGCGCTTCTCTCATGATGCCAACTCTTATAAGACTCCTTCTTCTCCTTAATAGCTTTTTATACATCTTCATTCCACCACTAAGTGTCTTTATCTACAAGTTTCTTACCTTTTGTCCATCCAAGCACCTCCCTAGCTGCCTTCCTAATGTAAGTCATCATCTTCACCCACATACTATCCGCATCTTCCTTTTCGCTCCAAGGTCCGCAATCATCCTCCTTTTGAATTATTGTTGCGCTTCATCCTTCAACTTCCACCACTTTGTTATTGCGGTTTTAACACCTTTGTCTCGTGACACACGCACGTGGAGACGAAAGTCGGCTACCACAAGTTTATGTTGTGGAACAACACATTCCCCAGGAATCAACTTAGAATCTAAACATGCCCCCCTCTCCCTTCTCCTTGTGAGGATATAGTCGATTTGACTAGAATGTTGAGCACAAGTAAAGGTCACTAAGTGGGATAGCCTCTTCTTAAAGAGGGTGTTAGCTACCAATAGATCATAGGCTACGGCAATGTCTAGGATATCCTTACCCTCTTGGTTTCTATCGCCACACCCAAAACCTCCGTGTACCCCCTCAAAACCTATGTTAGTTGTACCTACATGGCCATTGAGATCTCCTCCTATGAAAAGCTTCTCGGCTATCGGTACACTACTAACCATATCCTCCAAGTCCTCCCAAAATTGTCTCTTAATGCTCATGTCGAGTCCAACTTGTGGGGCATAAGCACTAATGACATTCAAGATAAGGCCCCCCACAACTACCTTGACTAGGATGATCCTATCCCCTCGTCTACAGACATCCACTACTCCATCCTTGAGGCACTTATCTATTAGGATGCCTACGCCATTCCTAGTCCCAGTCGAGCCAAAATACCAAAGCTTAAAGCCGGTATTCTCAACCTCTCTCGCCTTTTGACCTGCCCATCTAGTCTCTTGTACACAAAAGATATTTACACGCCTCCTAATCGCAACGTCCACTAACCCTCGTAGCTTTTCCATCAAGGATCCTACATTCCAACGACCCACCCGAGACCTAGTTTCCTCGGCTAGCTTTCTTACCCTTCGCACCCGTCGAGTAAGATGCAAGGACCCTTGCTCACTTAACACTACATCCGAGCGATGATGTAACGCGCCACTAAGGTAGTGGCGATCCGGCCCTTGCCCATTTAACACCACATCCGGGTTCCGATATGGCGCGCCACTAAGGTGGTGGCGACCCGACCCTCCCCCACTTAACGCCATACCCGGGTTCCGGTATGGCGCGTCGCTAAGAGGGTTATGCCCTAACGAATTTCCAATAAGTTTCATTTTTATGATAATGGCTAAGTTTTTGGCTCGCCAAGCCTATCACAACCCCTCCTCCTTTATTCGGGCTTGGGACCGGCTATGTCATTGCAACATAGGCGGAGTTATAAGAATAAAATAGAATATTCGTGGAAATAATGTTTTATCCTTTCATAAGCTGAAATGGTCAATAGTTCCACTATTTTTTCTTCCATAGTACCTAGTTTACAACTTAATATTCTCAAAATATTGAGTTTATTGGCCTTTAAGTGTGAAGTCCCACTTTTTCGTGTTGTCATAAACCCTGTCATGGTTGTGAAAAATCAATAACTCTGTTGTTCAAATTAGTCTATACAGAAAACTCAAAGCAATTAGGGCAAATGGAAAATCAAAGTAATTCAAACTCTAAAGGGAGGATTCCAAATTTTTTAAAAAATAGCTCATATTCAGACCTTGTCAAAATACAAAATTGAGTGGCCCAATAGATTCCTAATATTTCAAATAAGCGATCATGCAAAATTTTATAATTTTTGAAGGCCATTTACTATATAATTCAAAGTGTTCATTGAAATGCGTTTGAACTCAAATTCAAAATTTAATTTCAACAGAAACTTCATCAAATGGTGATTTGGATTTCAGAAATGGATTCCACATATGTGAAATAGTCCACCTGCCAAGTTTGATGATTTTTGGACAAAGTTTGGTAGAGAATTGGAGTTAACAGAGAAGGGATAAGAAGGAAGAAGTGGGCCTCACATGTCATAAGGCTATCCCTCAAAACAGAGCATATCTTCTCCGTTTCTCTGTTCCTTGCACAAGCGCCACGCAAGAGCAGCATGCAGCCACCAAGCTCCCTGCCTGCTTGCTTGGTCCGCAGCACAGCTGCAGCACACCGCTCTCTGCCTATCTCTCTATTCTCTCTGATCGAAAGAGGAAATATCAGCCTGCTTGTTCTCTGCTTCCATCCCCACGTACAGAACCTTGCTGCCCGGTTGCTCACTTCCTCAAGCTGTTTCCTCTCGTGGTGTAAACAGCCAAAGTTGGTACAAGGATGTCCTCTACCATATCCTGTAAATCATTCTTTGTTTCCCCGCTGAAAATCATCATGTTTTGAAGTTCCTCGCCGTTGTCCAACGTTGACGCCGTTGGACGTCACTGCCTCACCGACGCCAGGCCGAAGCAAGCCTCTTCACGCCCGACTTTCAGAAGGAAAAACGTGTGCAACCATTTCCTCTTCGCTCCCCTGTAAGTCTCTTTCCTTGCCATAGCTTATACCCAAAGTAAGCCGAGTGTTCATGTCAGCCACCCCATAGAACTGCACTCATACATCAAGAAATTCATTTTCTACAGCTAATTATTCTCCAATCCCATTATCAATCATAATCTATAGTCTCTTGCGGATCATGCAGTTGAATTGGATTGGAAAATAGTGAAGACATGAGGTCGGGCCATCAATTTTTCCCAATTTCGCCATGAAACCCTAGGTAACGATTGAAACCTACATTGCAGTCATTTTGTCCACGATTGTGATCCTTTTTATTGATCTCCATGTTCCTACGATGCTTATGGATCAAAAATCATGCAAAATGGTCATCTCTGTGGAATTCCGAGCTCACCGGCGAGTTTGGAGCCGCTGCCGCCGCCGCCGCCGCCAGCGATGTTACAGTCGCCGTCACACGTCGTGTTACTGCCCTATGCGTGTCCTAGGGTATGTAGCTCATTTCCCAATAAAAATCTCCACCTATGTTCGCCGTACGGCGCGGGAACGGCCAAGGGCCGCCGCTGGCAAGCTGCAGTTTTGAACTGGCGAGAGGTTGAAGACAGGTCCGACATGTGGACCCCGCTGGCAGGAGTAAAAAGAATCCCCCGTAATAAAGAATTTCCAGATTTTGTCTAAACTTAAAAAATCCATATCTACTAGTAGAAATGTCGAAAAATTATGAAACAAATTTTGTTGGATTCCCTTTAACCAGTACTTGGCATTGGTGCAATTGTATTGGTATGATATTCCTGGAATTTGCTTCTTAATTCCTTAAATTCAGAATTTTGGGAATTAATTACAGGAGATTAACTTTATGTAAAATTGTCATTTTTTTCCAGATGGTCTATCATACAACTCTTGATCTTTAGTTAAAATATCAGCTTCATTGGACATGATTTAGTAGGTCTAATGATGTTTCAATTGGCTAGGTCTCTGAAAAATGGAGAAAACAACAGTAAGCAATTTCAGCATTTCCCAAACTTGTAAAATCTAAATATCTCTGTAAGAAGCTCCAAAAATTGTGAAACCAATTTTCTTATAGCTATAAAAATCTTAAATTAACAAATTTTCTAATTTTCAGCATTACAAAACCCCAGGTTTTTCTTAGTAAGCCATAGAAGCAAAATGACTTAGGGAATTCTTTAGACCACATATTTGATTATCTTTCTCTGAAACTTTGCTAGATGTACCTATATGCCACCAGAGAACCACTGTAAAAATATCAGAGTCATTAGAGTTCGTTTACTGTAGAATTCTGTGATTTCTCTCCAGGTTCATTCATAGGTCCATATGAATGCATAAATGACATTATGCTTGGTCCTTCTTCATTTCAATTTCATTTTCTCTCTGTTGCTGGGAACGACAGAGACATCAACTTCCTTCTTATACAGTCCTGGATCATCTTAAGTCATGTAAACTTTGTTAAATCATTTACTAAATCACTCTTAGTTATGTATGCATTTGCATGTCGATAGAGGACGTGAAGCTGGAGGTCGACGAGGAGTCCAACTCGGAGACAAGGATTTCCATCTAGGAGCTGTAGTGGCGGATTCTCCACAGGAAGACTGACTGCTTAGAGTTTCTAACTAAACCGTTGAGCAAGGCAAGCCCCGGTTTGCATTTAAACGCCGTTTTAAAATTTTGCTTTCTCACTACTATATGATTAGCAATGAAATGTGCATTAGGTCTAAGATGGAATGACACTCCAACTGCATAACCCTATAAATCCTGGAGTGTATGGGTAACATATGATTCTACCGTAAGATTATTGCCATGCTAATATTATATTTGTAGATGGTTCGGTAGAAGTCAAGTGGACATCTTCTACTCGCTTGTTTATAGCAATGGGGAAAACATGGGTAGGTTTAGTGAGTATTTCACTGGAAATGAATATGAGACCGGGCAACAATCTAGGTTACAATGATTGTGGTGACATTAGGGGTAGCACTGCCTGTGTCGGTCAAGGACCGTGCCGTGTGCGGCCTCGCTGGGCAAGTTTGAGCTGTACCGGGTGCATACTGGATATATGGGACCCAGGAAACTGATGTAACTTGATGATTTTGGTGTGGAAACTTCTCTGCTGTCCTTGAATGAAGATGTGAAGGCATAAAGGTGTAAATCTTCTAGCGGACAACATCGATGTGTCCGTGTAGAGGACCTTTTGCTCGGGATGGAGAGTTGCTTCCATATTAGAGTCTCTTGTGAAAAGTGGATGCATATGACGGGGAGTGAAGTACACCGACATGGCTTCCTTGCGGACGTATGTGTCGTGCATTCCGGGTTGTTATTGATTCGAGTGACTGTCGCTCGCGGTTATGGATTGAGCATACTTGTTCACTGTGTTGTGACGTAGTAAGAAAGAGTAGAATTATGCTCTATGTTAATCACAGTTTATTACTTGTATGTTGTAGCTATATTTCTAATTAAATTTACCTTTCATGAAACTTTAACTTGCTGCTAAAAACTGAAAATGAAGGACATACTTTAGGCGAGTATCTTCTATGCAAATCAGCCGCCTATTTGATTAGAGTTCCCATCATGTAGAGTTGCATGTTTAGGTGAGACGGTTAAGTCTTGCTAAGCGTTATGCTCATGGTTTGTGGTTAATATATTTTGCAGGTAAAATGTTGCATATGACGGGTTCTGTAGTGCGGCATCACCCTTATTGGGTTGTATTGCCGAGTGGAAATCCCTATGAGCCGCTGCTTTGCTTCGTGTTGCTAGTGTGAGGTATTCCGGGCTGAATACTCTCACTTGTGCAGTAGCTAGGTTTGAGAGATTTATTATGTACATCCGCTGTTGTAAAAATATTTTTGTTATACAAAGAGAAAAGAATGTGACACGCTCATTTGTGTTATGGAAATTTTTTATATCTTTTCGTGTGTGCGGTTGGGTGCCGCATCGCACGGCACCACCCATGCGATTCTTGGAATGTCAGGACCTCGGTCCTCACATTAAGTATTTTACCACGAGCATAGAAATTGTGGGTAGCACGAGCATGATCCAATTCTAGATTATTGTTGTCGGTGTTTGGATCCGACAGATCTCCCGACACTACCTTTAGTAGTTCAAGGAGTTGTAGTTCGGTAATGGGTGCGCAGAGATTCAAGAAGGTGAATGACAAGTGAACACAGAGATTTACGTGGTTCGGGCATGTCGGTACCCCGCAGACCGGGTACCCCCGCGCACAAGGAGAAAACGGCTAAGGACTCGGCCTCTACTTGGAGGCAAAGTCCGAGGCTACCACGTTGTGGAGGGAAGGACCAAATCCTACCTCCCCGCTGGGGCGGGCTCTTGGGCTGCCACGTGGCCGGTAGGACCGGACCCTCGCCTCCCCGTCGAGCCGGGCTCTGGGGCAGCCGCGTGGCACACAGAACTGGACTCTCGCCTCCCCGCCGAGGCGGTCTCCGGGGCTGCCACGCGGCCGACAGAACCGAACGCTCGCCTCCGCGCCGAGGCGGGCTCCGGGGCTGCCATGTAGCCATTGAAACCCCCGGGACCAGGCCCGCCTCCCCGCGGGGAAGGGCTCCGGAACTACCACGTGGCCCTCGGGGCTGAGCCTCCGCCCTTCTGCGAAGGTGGGCTCCGGAGGCGCCACGTGGCCTGTACAGCCAGGCGCTCGACTTCTCGCAGAGGCAGGCTTCGGTGCGACCATGTGGCGGACGGCCAACTCAATGTGTTAGGAGGCCGCAGTAAAGGAAAAGTGCGCTGCTCAGACAGGCATTAAGTACGCGTGCCTTCCCCATGCGAAGCGGAGTCGCGCATGAGAAAGTCAAGGCTCCAGTGTCCTGTGTTGTCGAAGCAGCCAGTACAGACCCACTGCGCAAGACAGATGAGTGAGCTGCGGGGACAAGACAGGCAGGACATGCCTTGCCATCATCAACAACTATGTGTAGCCCTGGCGCACGACGCGGCAGGATGGCACATCGAAGCCCCTGACAAAGGGAAGTAGATAGCATTTAATCCTAGATCTTGTATAGGATTTGGCTCTCCATGGGACCACCTGTCAGGCCCCAGGGCCCACCTTGTGACTGCAGAGTCCTTGGACTATAAAAGGACTTAGCAGGCGACCTTCACAAGGGATTGAAACTCATACACGCTCAAGCAAGGCAATACACAAACACTCCCGTGGACGTAGGGTGTTATGCTCCGGCGGCCCGAACCACGTAAACCCTCTGTGTTTATCATCTCACTGCGCTCAATCTCCTGGGACTAGCCCTCGTGAATCCAAAGAACCTCCGCGGGCTGTTCTCTAAGCAGGTCCGGGGAAGTGTCGTTTAAGACCTTCGACATTTGGCGCGCCAGGAAGGGGGCTTTTTCCCCGTGAAGATTTCCACCAGCAGCAATGATGAACGACCATTCCAACGTCGGTTCATCCAGGCCGCAGTCACGGCGATAGGCAGTAGTAGAGGACTAGGCATCATCTCGCTCCAGGGCGGGATCTCGCTGTAGAGCAGCAAGGTCGGGACCTTCACGTCGCCCTGCTGTCACCTCACCAGCTGCAGGCCGGCACACCACACCACAGCGTACTCCAGCCGTGACGGCAGCTACGGCGCCGCCGGCTGCGAGCCCGAAGAGTGCGCTCGCAGCAGCGCGCTCTACTCCACAACCCACCTGCTGGGGATGCTCCTCGGGGAGCAGCTCAACAGTGAATCAACGACGTCGACCACCTTGTCACCGCTGCGCTCAACGCACCTCCACCAAGGGAGACACATGCCCAGCCGATGCATGTGTCATTGTCACGGACTCCAACAATCGACCGATGGACGGCAGACTCGCGCTCGACCAGGATCTCGACAACAGACCTGAGAACCGGGCTGCAATGCCGCAGGTCAGGAGAAGACTGCCGAGTCACCATTGAGTGACAGAGGGAGCGGCGGCGCAACCTCGAGGCAAATTACAGTGCGCCGGGCCCTGAGCCCCAGGCTCACGCCGTGCCTCCACCATACCAGGCGTACGTCGCGCCTCCACCTCCACAGGCGTACGCTGCACCGCCCCAGCATCAGGTGTCCGCAGGCCCACCTGCTCACCAGGGGTATGCAGTGCCACGACCAGCGCCAGCCAGCCCCACCCAAGGGTGTGCAGCTTTGGCACCTCACCTCCGTTTCGTGGTCTGGTCACGAAAGTTCCGGCCACACATGCTGGAGAAGTACGACGGGAGCGTCAACCTGAGCGAGTTCCTACAGATCTACTCCACCGCGATACTAGCTGCAGGAGGCGACGAGGCCATCATGGCTAACTACTTCCCCGTCGTCCTGACCGGCCCAGCCCGGTCATGGCTCATGAACCTGCCCCAGGGGTCCATAACCTCCTGGGATGAGCTGCGCCAACAGTTCGTGGCGACGGCAGTTCCTACAAGCGCCCCGGCACAGAGCTTGACCTCCACGATGTTAGACAGCGCGCTGGAGAGTCGCTGTGATCATTCATCCAGCGGTTCTCTCGGATACGGAACACCATCCCTCATGTCGCTAGCGCATCAGTTATTGTTGCGTTCAGACAGGGTGTGAGGGACAAGAAGATGCTCGAGAAGCTAGCCACGCACGAAGTGTGTGATGTCTCCGAGCTGTTCGCTCTGGCAGACAGATGTGCTAGGGTAGCTGAGGGACGCATCTGGCACTCCCAACCTTCCTCAGAGGCAAGGGAGGCCACACCGACTGAGGAAGGAGCCTCTGCAAAAAGCAGCGGCAAGAAGAAGAAGAAGCGCAATGGCAAGAGCAAGCCAAAGCCCGGAGCCCATACGGTGGCGGCCGCGACACCCGGCGCAGCCCGGGCACCGCGCCGAGACAAGCGCCCTCGGCAGTCACCAGAACCCGAGGAGCCTGACTTCAGGTGCCTGGTGCACCGCACAAATAGCCATAGCGCTAGTGAGTGCTGGGAAGTGAAGAAGTTCACAGGGCGCTTCCGCGAGCAGAAACAGAAGTAGCAGCGCCAGGAGGGCGCGCCTCCCCGCCAGAGGGAGGGCAAACAGAAGGTCGATCCTGAAAAGGAGGATGACAGCAAGATGGGGTTCCAGGAACCCCAGAGGGCGGTGAAGGCCGTCTTCGAGGGTGGCGACTCCGACTCCAGCAGTGATAAGGAGTGCCTCAAGAATCTCCATGTCATCTACGGGGGTGCCACAGATCCCACGTCCCGAAACGCAGTGAGGACTCTACGACGGGCAGTGGCCGCAGTGGCCCCCGCTCCGAGCCCGGCTCCCCACCACAAGTGGATGAGCACGGCAATCAACTTCGACGCCTCTAACTGCCCGAAGAACATGGTGGGAGCAGCCATACTCCCGTTGCTCGTGTCCCCGACCATCGCCAACGTGAAGGTCTTCCACATGCTGATTGATGGTGGGGCAGGCCTCAACCTCATCTCCACGGCGGCCTTCCAGAAGCTGCAGCTGCCGATGTCCCGGCTCACACTTTCGAGCCCGTTCTCAGGTGTCGGATTGGGGCAAATCCTCCCGTACGGTAACATTCACCTCCCAGTGACCTTTGGGATCCAGGAGAATTGCCGTATGGAGAGCATTTTGTTCGACGTGGCGGACGTCGACCTCCCCTTCAACGCAATCATCGGAAGACCAACGCTATACAGGTTCATGGCTGTAGCCCACTACGGCTACCTCGTCCTGAAGATGCCGACGCCTTCCAGCGTCCTCAGGTCATAGGGGACCGCTCAGCTGCAGTATCCGCCTTGGAGCAGCTCCAGGCGCTCGCAGCGGGAGGGCTCCGGCTCCAGGGGACGCGAAGGAGAGTCGACCAGAACAGGGCCCGACGCAGCGGGCCTCCACTTCTGCACCCCGCGTGCGACCAGTCGATGACGACGCCTCGGTAAAGGTCGTCAGGATTGGCTCTGAGGCTACCCAGACAAGCCGCATCGCGGGGAACCTGGACAACAAATAGGAACTCGCGCTCGTCACCTTCCTCCGGGACAACGTTGATGTGTTTGCATGGCAACCATCACAAATGCTCGGGATCCCCAGGGAGGTGATTGAGCACCATATGAAGATCTACCCCGACGCCCAACCGGTGCAGCAGAAGCCCAGGAAACAGTCCATCGTGCGACAGAACTTCATCCGTGAAGAAATCAAGAAGCTGCTCGATGCTGGTTTCATCCGGGAGGTCCACCACCCACGGTGGTTGGCCAACCCTATTGTCGTCCCTAAGGCTGGCGGGAAACTCCGGATGTGCATCGACTACACCAACCTCAATAAGGCATGCCCAAAGGATCCATTCCCTCTTCCTAGGATAGATCAAATAGTAGACTCAACATCAGGCTATGATCTTCTGTGTTTCCTAGAAGCATATTCTGGTTTCCATCAAATACCAATGTCTAGGGAAGATGAGGAACACACTGCTTTCATAACAGTAGATGGCCTGTATTGTTATGTCTCCATGCCTTATGGAATTATGAATGCTCTCCCCACCTTTGTACGTGCAATGCATAAGACATTTGGGGACCTCATTACAGATCTGGTAGAGGTGTATGTCGATGACATCATGGTAAAGATTAGAGCCTGCACATCCTTATTAGACAACCTAGCCCAAGTCTTCAGCAAGCTGCGCACAACACGCATGATGCTGAACCCCGACAAATGCGTCTTTGGGGTTTCTGCAGGGAAGCTCCTTGGTTTCTTGGTCTCGCACCGAGGAATCGAAGCTAACCCAGAGAAGATTAAGGCAATAGAACTGATGCGGCCGCTGGCCCGCATCAAGGACGTGCAGAAGCTTGCAGGGTGTTTGGCAGCCCTCAGCCGGTTCATCTCAAGACTGGCTGAGCGAGCGCTGCCCTTCTTCAAGATTCTACGGAAGTCGGGTCCCTTTGTGTGGACCGAGGAAGCAGAAGCGACGTTCCAGGAACTCAAGAAGCACCTGATGACGCTACCCATCATGGTGGCGCCAGAACCCGGCGAGCCACTCCTACTGTACATCACCGCAACAACGGAGGTGGTCAACATGGTCTTGGTTGCAGAGCGGTCGGAGCTACTGCCGCAGCAAGCACCCGAGGGAGCCCCTGAGGAGGAAGCTGAGCCTCAGGGCCCGGACCTAGCAGAGGACCCCCTCGCTGTGTGCTCCAGTGACCAAGTGCCCTCCGGGTCCCAGCCCCCGGAGGTCCGACTATATCTTGGGGGCCACATTCCCCAGGATATAGACGCATTGCAAGGAGCTCCGGACCCCCCAAGGAGGGTTCAGACCTCCCAACGGCCGGTCTACTACATCAGTGAGGTCCTCCATGAAGCAAAAACAAGATATCTGGAGGTACACAAACTGTTGTATGCAGTACTCATAGCGTCGAGGATGCTCTGGTACTACTTCCAGGCTCACCGGGTTTCAGTGGTCACCTCCTTCCCACTAAAGACCGTACTCCACAGCCCCAAATTGACTGGCAACGTCGCTAAGTGGGCAGCAGAGCTGGTGGAGTTCGAGCTGGAGTTCTTACCTCGACATGCAGTCAAGAGCCAAGCACCAGCGGACTTCTTGGCAGAATGGACTCCATCGCCAAGCAACCTAGGGGGCCCGGATAACGGAGAAATGGTGCCCAAGGCTCCAGTTTTCACCGAAACCCCCTGAATGCTCTACTTCGACGGCTCCTCGCGGAAGCAGGGGACCGAGGTCGGGGTCCTGCTCCTCACCCCGACTGGGGAGCAGTTTAAGTACATGGTGCGCCTCGACTTCTAAGCGACTAACAACATGGAAGAATACGAGGCCCTAATCTTTGGGCTAAAAACTGCCCTGACTCTCAATGTCCGTCAGCTTCTGGCTAAAGGTGATTCTCAGCTGATCATCAAGCAAGCCAAAGGGGAGTGCAGCTGCAACGACCCTCAGCTGGCAGCATACTTGTTGCATGTCCGGAAGCTGGAGAAGGACTTTGAAGTCTTGGACCTGTGCCATGTTCCCCGAGCCGACAACTCAATCGCAGATGACCTGTCAACGAAGGCCTCCACAGAGGCCCCCGTGCATGAAGGAGTCTTTGCAAGGACGTTACAGCGACCAACTGCCCGGGCAGCCGAACCGGACGAAGGGGACGAGCCCAGTACCTCGAAGCTGGCAGTCCTGGCGGCCCTGCTACCATGGAGTCCGCCAAGGATCGTATGCACCACCAGGGGCTCCGAGCTACCGGGTGCCCAAGATCTAGAGGCTCATGCAAGTCCCGATGCATGGATCTCGGAGGTCCGGGACTACTTGAAAGACAACATCCTTCCTGAAGAACATACCCTGGAAGAAAGGATAGTCCGCATGGCTAAGAGGTACACTCTGGTGGAAGGGGATCTCTACCGGCGTGGCGTCAACGACATCTTGCTGCGATGCATTACCCGGGAGGAGGGCTGCGACTTGCTCGCAGAGATCCATGGAGGCGAGTGTGGGAACCACGTGTCATCCCGCACGCTGGTCGGTAAAGCCTTTCGGCATGGCTTTTACTGGCCGACAGCACTCCAGGATGCCGCCGAGATGGTCAAGAGATGCAAGGCATGCCAGTTCCATGCCAGGCAGATCCACACACCAGCTCAGGCACTGCAGATGATCCCTCCCTCATGGCCATTCGCTGTGTTGGGGTTGGATATCCTGGGACCCTTTCCCAGAGCCGTCAGAGGATTCCGGTACCTCTACGTCGCCGTAGACAAGTTCACCAAGTGGCCGGAAGCCGCCTAGTTGTCACCATCAACAAGCAGTTAGCAGTCAAATTCCTCAAGTTGATCGTCTGCCGGTTCGGGGTCCCGAACAGAATTATCACTGATAACGGGACCCAGTTCACAAGTGCAGCGTTCTAGGAATGCTGCAGGGACCTTGGGATCCAAGTCTGCTATGCATCTATTTCTCATCCAGAGAGCAATGGACAGGTTGAGAGGGCCAATGCAGAGATCCTCAAGGGCCTCAAGACTCGCACATTGTCACACCTTGAGAAGCATGGTGCAAATTGGGTAGATGAGCTTCCGTGTGCGCTGTGGGCTAGCCGGACATCAACCAACCGGGCTACGGGGGAAACGCCTTTCTTCCTGGTGTACAGGGCAGAGGCCGTCCTCCCCCCAGAAATTACCAGGGGCTCCCCCTGTGTCCGGGTGTACGACGAAGCCATGCAGGACCAGCTCCAGCATGAAGACGTGGACCTCGTCGACGAGGGACGAGTGAGAGCGGCTCTTTAAAATGCACGGTACAGGAAGGCGCTTCGGCGCTACCACCAGAGGACCGTGCGAAGTAGGGAGCTAAAGGTAGACGACCTGGTGCTGTGTCGCATACTCTCCCGGGAAGGGGCTAACAAACTCTCCCCAAGATGGGAGGGCCCCTTCCGAGTTACAGAGGTATGCCACCCAGGGTGCGTTCGCCTAGCTACAGAGGATGGAGAGCGACTGTCCAACCCATCGAACATCGAGCACCTCCATAATTTCTACCCCTAGCCCAGTGTTAGGACAATTTTCTTTCATTGTAAAAGGTACATAGTGCCTAGGGACAGTACTTAGGGTAACTAAGGCTGCGGAGATGGGGCTCTTTCGGTACCCCGCAGACTGGGTACCCCTGCGCACAAGGAGAGAACGGTTAAGGACTCGGCCTCTACTTAAGAGGCCGAATCCGAGGCTGCCACGTCGTGGAGGGAAGGACCAGATCCTACCTCTCCGCTGGGGTAGGCTCCCGGGCTGCCGCGTGGCTGGCAGGACTGGACCCTCGCCTCCCCGCTGAGGCGGGCTCCGAGGCTGCCACGTGGCCAATCGGAACCTCCGGGCCAGGCCCGCTTCCTCGAGGGGAAAAGTACCGGAACTACCACGTGGCCCGCAGGGCTGAGCCTCCACCCCTCCACAGGGGTGGGCTATGGATGCGCCACGTGGCCTGTACCATCGAGTGCTCGACTCCCCACAGAGGCAGGCTCCGGCACAACCACGTGGCGGATGACCAACTTAGTGCGGTAGGACACTGTAGTAAAGGAAGGCGTGCGCTGCTCAAACAGGCATTAAAGTACGCGCGCCTTCCCCAGGCGAAGCGGAGTCGCGCATGCGTAAGTCAAGGCTCCAGTGTTCTGTCCTGTCCAAGTAGCCGGTACAGACCCACGCTGCAAGATGGACGAATGGCCCGCAAGGACAAGACGGGCGTGACGTGCACTGCCATCATGACCAACTATGTGTAGCCCTGGCGCACAACGCGGCGGGATGACACATTGACACCCCTGACATAGGCGTTTGGCTCTCCCTGGGACCACCTGTCGGGTCTCAGGGCCCACCTTGTGACTGCAGAGTCCTTGAACTATAAAAGGACTCGACAGACGACGTTGGCAAGGGATCAAGAAAAATCAGACTAAGACTCATACACGCTCAAGCAAGGCAATACAAAAACACTCTCGTGGACATAGGGTGTTACACTCCAGCGGCCTGAACCACGTAAAACCCTCTGTGTCCACCATCTTGCTGCGTTCAATCTCCTAGGACTAGCCCTCGTGAATCCAAAGAACCTCCACGGGCTGCTCTCTAAGCAGGTCCGGGGGAAGTGTCATTTAAGACCTTCGACAGGCTCTAAGTGCACATTTCGCTTAGCCTGGTCCAGAACCCTAAGTTGGTGCACTCGACTTTCATTGTCGCCCGGTCCGGGTCGTTCCCCTTGTAAAGTCTGTTCCATATTATGGAAAACCGCAATGAAAGAATGTTGTCCTGCCCTGTATGGGGTTTGTCATTCAAAAAATTATCTTTAATTTTTTATGATTTGCTGTAAGTTCGCCGTAGCTCGTGATCTATCATGGGTGCTGTCATTTTTTCCCTGCTTTAGCAATAGTGGGAGCCTTGCAGTCTGGTTGCAGGTGGGGTTGCTTGAGGTACCTGCAATGTGCCTGGGGCCTCGGATGTTCCCATACTCGGGGGCCTGTGTCTCCAAACGGTCTCCCCCGGGAAAGGCTTACGCCGAGCGGGAGGTCCAGGGGCACAACATGCTTAGCCTGGTCCTGTACTCTAAGCCTGTGCGCCCTGCCTCCCCAGCGCTGCAGCTGAGTACTGGGGGCCAGATGGACCACCCTTAGGTAGTATGGATAGCGAGCCCTAGGTGCAGATGCACCGAATTACCCAAGCCCCATGAGTCAGCCCAAGATCGTAAGTCAAGCGACACTAAAAAAGAACAGGGGAGAAATGACCAGCGGACATAATTACTTCTCCTATTTTTGATCTATACGCAGGTCTTCAAGGAGTTATCCCAGCGATAACCGTCAGAGTACCCACGAAGATGGCGGGCACCGCTAGACTAAAGCTCCGGTGGCACCCCCAGGGGGCCTGCCGTCGACCTTCCACCGAAGATGGTGGGCACCACCGGACTAAAGCTCCGGTGGCACCCCCAGGGGGCCCGCTGTCGACCTTTCACTGAAGATGGTGGGCACCACCAGACTGAAGCTCCGGCAGCACCGCAGGGGGCCCGCCATCGACCTTTCACCGAAGATGGTGGGCACCTCAGGACCAAAGCTCCGGCGGCACCCTCAGGGGGCCCGCCGTCGACATTTCACCGAAGATGGTGGGCACCGCCGGACTGAAGCTCCAGCGGCACCCCCAGGGGGCCTGCCGTCGACGTCCTTGCATACTCAGTTACAGCAATGCTACCTACGCATCCTAAGCTCCCCTGCAATCGTCCACCCTAAGTTCTAGGTATTTGACAGGTGTGCCCATAACAACTGGCCACACCTGCCTGGGGGCCACACTCCGGGGGACGGCAGGTCCTGGAAACTAAGGAACAACAGACAACTAGAAGATATTGCTGAAAAGTAAAACATGCTAAGTATGAGGGGCACTCCAAGCAGATTTTTCATTCCAAAATGAAGGTCTGTCATCACAAACAACTACAAAGAAAAACTGAAAGAAACACAAGATACAAGCAGCGCATGGGGAGCCCTCAGCCGCTTCGCTGGAATCTCGAGATGATGAGCGCCACGACATCTGAGACTTCAGATTTGGCGGCCTCCTCCCTCTCGGCAATGGGCCCCTCGAGGACTTGCTGAAGAGGGACATTAGGGTACCAACTCCGGTAGCAGGACAGGATGTGCATCGTCACCTCCTTCACCAGCATTTTCCCTTCTGCCTCCAGCTGGTTGTCGATGACGGCTCCCAGTGAACGCATCTTCGAGCTGGTAGAGTCAAGAGCTGGGAACACCTGACTCACCTCCTGCGCTGGTTCCCCCACGCGCATCGGGCTGAAGCCGAGCGGCACCAAAGCTGAGTCGGTGCCGCCCAGGAACTCCTAGACCTTCCGGGCCTCAGCAGAATGCGACGTCAGGAGCTCCTACACCTCTTGCTGGGCTGCCGCCAGCGCCCGGGGGCCGCCGTCCAGGAACCGCTCCTCCTTGACTGCCAGGGCCCTCTCGCGCTCGCTGACCTCCCTCTCGCGGCGGCTCAAGTCACCCTCCTTGAGGGTGATGTTGAACTCGCGGTCTAGGAGAGCCTGGCGCTCAGCGAACTGGGCTTGCTCCACCTCAACCAGGGCAGCATCCAGGCGGTCCAGCTCGACGGTACGGATTCTCGCCCCTTCCTGTTGGAGGATGAACCGGCGGGAGGTCGCCTCCGCCTCAGCCTGCTTCGCCGCCAACTCCCGCTCCCATTCGGCAAGAGCAGCCTCCCGGCGAGATAACAGCTGCTGGAGCTCCTCGCAGGACTGGAGGCGGGAGCTGGCCTCAGCATGGATCGCCGCGGCGTTCGCCTTTAGCTTCTGGGTGACGATGTCCAGACGAGCGATAAGCTCGCGCTCCTGGTCGAGGATTTTCATCTCCTCCCGGACGACCGCCTCCCGCTGCGCCACCTGTCTCTTCGCCAACCAGGTCCGGGCTTCCAGGGTCCTCGCCCATCACCGGAGCCGGTCCTCCTTGTCCTCAACCCTCCCCCTCTCCCGGTCGAGGGCCGCCCGAGCCTGCCGAAATCCGGAGTAGGCTACGACCATGGCTTCAGACAGGGGGAGAGGCTCCACCGTAGCCGCGGGTCCCTGCCTCCCCACCTCTTCAATATCGTCCTCCATTTGGAGGACCACCGGGGAGACGGGGACTAGAGCTCTCCCAATCGGAGAAGGCGGGGAGGGGGGGGGGGGGACCGCCGCTGGAAGCAGGAGCGTCGTCTCTAGGGGCCCCTCCCCAGCAGAGGCCCCAACACTGCTGCCGATGGCTCCTAAGCCGGCTCTAGGAGCTCCACCCGGGGCTGTGGTGCCAGCCGACGTAGCAGTGTCAGTCGGCGCGGTAGCATCGGCCGGTGCGGAGTAGCCGGTGGATGCGGAGTCATTGGCGGGCGCGTCACCAGTCGCCGGCACGCACTGCGGACCGTCAGCAGCTGCTATAGGGGCCTCGGACACGATGGTCTGGGGCACCTCGGCAGTAGCAGCCCGATGCGCCTGAGTAGGGTTCGAGGCTACAGAGGAGCCCCGTGAGCCGGCTGGAGCAGCATGCCCACCAGCAAAAGGGCACGCGGGCGGAGAAGGAGTAGCTGCGGTTGCGCTGAAATCAGACAAACCTGAATCATAAGGATATTACAGGGTAAGCACACAGCAAAGAACATCCAAGATGAAATTTATGCAGACTTACCGGGGGACATTGAAGCTCCACCGCTTCCCGAAAGGGTTGGGGGGGGGTCTGGACCCCCCAAACCCGCGACGGGGGCCGCTGCGTGTGCTGGGGGCCCTTGAGATGGAGGAGTCGGCGGCATCCCCGAAGTCTGGCGCTCCTCTGAACGGCAAGGGAATGCTGGGGTCCCATCATCGTTGAGGAGCCTCCTCTTCTTGCGCGTCGAGGACTCGGGCGGCAAAGTGGCGCCACCAGCACCCCCTGACGCCGGGTGCAGCGGGACTCCAGCATCGTAACAAGGAACGGAGGGGACTGATGGCGGCGACCGGGTGCGCTTCTTGGGAGTCGGGTTCGACACCGGCACTGGTACATTCCCTTTCCCCTTGTCAGCAGAGGTGCCGACGCCTCCCCGCTGACGGAGCTGGAGCCCGCATGAGGGGTCATTGCTTGGGGGATCTTCGTCTTTTGAGGGATCTCCGCCTCCCTCAGTGTCATCGGCATTGTCGACCCCCTCAGCATCGTCGGCAATGATGACCCCCCGGAACGGGTCTCCAATCTGGTGCTGCGCCAGCCCAGACTCGTCGAGCGTCGGCATCGCCTTCAGCAGCCGCCTCTTCAGCTCGGAGTCTGAGCACAGGGGGCAGCAGGCTGCCGGAAGGGCCAGCCCCTCAGATGAAACGTCATTGGGGCAGACCCGGATTAGCATATCGTGCAACAGCTGCTCGTCCGGGTTGGAGTCGGGGCCAGTCTCAAGCCGGGTGCAGTACATTGGGCCGGTGTACATCCATGTCGGGCGGACGCAGCGCTGGAGCGGAGCCATGCGACGGGACATGAAGTCCCTCAACACCATCCCAGATGTCAGCCCATGGTCCGCCAGCATCTGAATCCTCTCCAACACCGGGTCAAACGCCTTCTCCAGCTCTGGGCACTCCTCCTAGAATGACCGCTCGGAGTAGGGGCTCTTGGTAGCGAGGCACATCTGGTCGTGAGCCTCGATCTTGACGATCATCCAATCTTTGCGCCATTGCTCCAATCGTGTAGAGCAGAAGGAAGCAATGTACCTAGAGGGGACCTTGGTTCGGCGCTGGAAGTAGTAGGTGCCGAGCTGATCCTTCGAGCATTTGCCGGTGGCCCTCAGTACAAAGAAGTACCTGAAGAGCTTCACTGACGGCATCACCCCCACGAACATCTCGCAGGGGTGAGCAAAGACCGCCACCAAGGCGATCGAGTTCGGCGGGAGGTGGTGGAGTTGGAGGCCGAAGGTCTCCAGAAGCATTACCAGGAAGGCGGATGCTGGTGGAATGAAGCCGGCCAGCACGTATGACGAGAACAACACCATTTCCCGGTAGGTGAGGTTCAGTGGGAGCTCCCCGCGACGAAGCCACTTCTCCTGCTCAGGGGCTTGCCAGCCGAGAAGCCGACGCACGGGGGCCAGATCGACAGACCTGGACAGCTGGGACCTGTGCAGGATGCTCGCCATGAGGTTGAAGGAGGAGGCTCTGGAAGGGGAGATCGGGAGCTAGAGTGCAAGAACTGGGCTTGGGCCAAGAGGCACGAGCGCAAGGATGCAGAAGCGGAAGAAAGGACCCTTAGGGGGAAAGGTCTCTTTTTATTCACCTCTGCAAGCCAACAGACGCGGCGTGTGAATCGCCACAGCCTTGGTAAAAGAGCAGCAGACCCGCATAGGCAATGACATGAGGGCTTGGGTCGCTCGGCAAAGAAGACGAGCCGGGTGGCCAACTATGAGGGAGGTAACTCGGCGATTTCTAAAAAGGCAAAAGCAGCGGAAGTGCAGGAGCCACCTTGGGAACCGCTGCAGTTAAAGCACGATTGAAAGTAGAAGTCATGTCGCGTGGCGCACGTCCCACGCCTCTGCTTACCAGAGGGAGACGTGTCGCCACGATGACAGGCACGTGCCGCCCGGGGAACTGCCCCGAATTGGAATCAACAAAGTTGCACGGGAAGATAAGGAAGAAGACCCCACCTGCGGTATCGAAAACTCTCCCGAGGTGGGCTCAGGGGCCACTGTCGGTACCCTGTAGACCGAGTACGCCCGCGCACAAGGAGAAAATGGCTAAGGACTCGGCCTATACTTGGAGGCAGAGTCCGAGGCTGCCACATCGTGGAGGGAAGGACCACATCCTACCTCCCCGCCGGGGCGGGCTCCCGGGCTGCCACGTGGCCGGCAGGACTGGACCCTCGCCTCCCCGCCGAGGCGTGCTCCGGGCAGCCGCGTGGCACACAGAACCGGACTCTTGCTTCCCCGCCAAGGCGGGCTCTGGGCGGGCTCCTGGGCTGCCACGTGGCCAGCAGGACTGGACCCTCGCCTCCCCGCCGTGGCGGGCTCCGGGGCAGCCGTGTGGCACACAGAACCGGACTCTTGCCTCCCCGCCGAGGTGGGCTCCGGGGCTGCCACTCGGCCGGCAGAACCGAACCCTCGCCTCCCCACCGAGGCGGGCTCTGGGGCTGCCATGTAGCCATTGGAACCCCCGAAACTAGGCCCGCCTCCCCGCGGGGAAGGTCTCCGGAACTACCACGTGGCCCGCGGGGATGAGCCTCCGCCCTTCCGCGGAGGTGGGCTCCGGAGGCGCCACGTGGCCTGTACAGCCGGGCGCTCGACTTCCCGCAGAGGCAGGCTCCGGTGCGACCACATGGCGGACGGCCAACTCAATGTGGTAGGAGGCCGCAGTAAAGGAAAGAGTGTGCTGCTCAGACAGGCATTAAGTACACGCGCCTTCCCCAGGTGAAGCAGAGTCGCGCATGCGAAAGTCAAGGCTCTAGTGTCCTGTCTTGTCCAAGTAGCCGGTACATACCCACTGCACAAGACGGACGAGTGAGCCGCGGGGACAAGACGAGCGGGACATGCCCTGCCATCATCAACAGCTATGTGTAGCCCTGGCGCACGACGCGACGGGACGGCACATTGAAGCCACTGACAAAGGGAAGTAGATAACATTTAATCCTAGATCTTGTATAGGATTTGGCTCTCCTCGGGACCACCCGTCGGGCCCCGGGGCCCACCTTGTGACTGCAGAGTCCTTGGACTATAAAAGGACTCAGTAGGCGACCTTCACAAGGGATCGAAACTCATACATGCTCAAGCAAGGCAATACACAAACACTCCCGTGGACGTAGGATGTTACGCTCCGGCGGCCCGAACCACGTAAACCCTCTGTGTTCATCATCTCGCTGCGCTCAATCTCCTAGGACTAGCCCTCGTTAATCCAAAGAACCTTCACGGCTGCTCTCTAAGCAGGTCCGGAGGAAGTGTCATTTAAGACCTTCGACAGGGCTGCCTGAGCGTAATACCCTACTCAATGGGGTGTGTTGGTGATGTATTAAGCCTCTGAGTCTAGAAGAAGCTCCAGAAGAAGAAGCTCATCTAGCTCAGGAAGTTCAGTAGCGGTCTGGAACCATCCCTTGTGTTTCGTCGACCAGTCCTTTTATAGTACAAGGACTGGTCATTACAACGTTAGCCTGGCTCGACAGGTGGCCCCGACGGTTACACATGATTGATACACAATAAATGGGGTTAATTACCCTTAATAGCCTGGTAACGGGCTTTAACAGTGCCGTTACCAGTATTAATGACCATCCTATCGTGTGTCATTAATATGGCATTAATGACACTTAATCGGGTCTTGAAGTCTTTGATTGATCCTTGAAGGTCCGGAGCCGTTGGGGGGTCCACCGGCCTGATAGTTGAAGTTGAAGGTCTAACGGTTGCCACGTGGCAGCTTCAGAGCTTACCGTCGTGGACAGGTAGGTCCGGTGCTGTTGGACACGTGTCAGTACCGGAGCTCCCCTCTGTCTGGGGTTAGGTACGGGGGTGCCATATTGGTATTCTGACCGGAGCTTCCCATGTGTGGGTGATAGCTCCGGTCTTCTGATACACGTGGCGGCCCTGGGACTAACCATGTCGGGGAAGCAGGTCCGGTAACGCCTGACATGTGGGGCCTTCGGAGGTTCTCAAATCTGGTAGATGGAGTATCCTTGTGATCTTTGCGATCCCAAGGGGTATTCGGTACGGAGGGTACCGACAGTGGCCCCATGGACTCACCCCCGGGAGAGACCTTTTGGATGAAGTCATTTCGCCGGAGGTGGGTCCATTCTTCAGTTTCTGAACCGTGTCTTCAAGGGTCCTTGGTTGTTCCGTTGGCGGTAGTTCACAGTTAAACTTCTGCCGCGTGGCGTATCTTGGAGGCGGCAGGTGAGATCTCAGCGTGCGGATCCCACGCAATTGAAAGTCGCCGGTTCCCGATATGAAAATCGTATCGGTTCCGCGCGCCCTGTCAGGCCGCCGACTTCGGGTTTCCCGCCTTTCATGTTGACAACCGTTCGCCTGGGATAAGAACCTCGACTTGATCGTAGGGGTGGCCCCGGGCCCCCTTGTCATTGGCGGGGTGAAAATTTTGACTGGTATTGTCGGCTCCTCTATGGTTTCCATCCAGGCGTTGCGGGGGCTTACTTAAGAAGGAAAGCACACATCGTTTGGGGTTCCTTACGCCTTTCAATCGATCTTGCGCTCAAACCTTCCAAACTTTTACTTGTCTTTCCTCTCTTGCCTCGCTGTGCCGGGATGGAGTTGGGTCTCCGCCCAAGCTGACTGAAGACCGATGACGATTTTAAGAAGGTCCGGGCCCTCATGGGATGGTCCCCTGACTTCTTCAACCACCTGGTCCGCGCCGGCAAGCTTCCGTTCGAGAAGGAACACGCCGGCGACATGGTGTACTTCTCCGCGTACGCCATGGTGGGACTGATCCCACCTTTCTCCTCCTTCTTCTCGATGATGCTAGACTTCTATGGTCTGCAGCTGTATCACCTTGGCCCCTACTCCATTCTGCTGCTGTCCATCTTTTTCCACTTCTGCAAGATGTGGGTGGGCATTCCCCCTGCATTGAGCTTTTCCGCACCTTCTTCACTGTCCAAACAACAGGTCAGAGCGACGAGTACCTTGGCTTCTACTATTTTGTGATGCGCAAGAAGTGCCCATACAAGTACTTGCGGTCGTTCCCTTCTAGGAAGTGGGACGACTGGAAGAAGGATTGGATTGTTATCAGAGTGGAGAAGCACGAGAAGCTGGAGCTGCTGGAAGGCCTCCCCAACATCGACACTTCAGTTTGGAGTGAAGCTCCGGTGCTATCGGATGCCTTCAGCCCTGCTCTGACCAGGATCCGCCTGTGCGTGGAAGGAGGGCTGACTCCCCAGGCGGTGTTTTGCAACTTCCTGACCAACAGGTGGGCTCCGCTGAAGAGGAGGGAGAAATTGGCTTGGGCCCTCAACAGTATGTTGGACGACGACCAGATCGAGATCGGTTTGAAGTCCAACATGGAGGGCGCAACTTTGGAGTTCCACCTCAAGAAGTTCCAGCACGGCATCGACGTCGAGGGCGATGACTTGGCTTCGTCGCCAGCTTTCCTCCCACTGAACATGGAGGTAGAATTCAGTAGGGAGCTCCAGCGGACGATGCCGGTGCTTGATGACCTTGGTGTCATTGAGAGGCGCTCGACCACCGGGTTGGCGATCTCCGAAGCTCCGGAAGGTGGCTCCATTCCCGATCCAAGCCAAGAACTGAATTCGTCGGCAAGGGCAAGGAATTGGCCGAGCCCTCGAGCCGTAAGAGGAAGCATGCCGACAGAAGGGCCAGGCATACTTCTTCCACGACGTCTCCTTCTCCCCGGAGGGGGAGGTCTACGACGGCGGCGTCTACTCCAGTAGCGTCTTCTTCCCGATGTGCTAGCTCCGGCCAGGTGACTCCGGTACCAGGGCCAGCTGAGGGCTCCGGGTTCGGAGGTCCTTCCTAGTCGAGGGGGGCCTCGGCCAGAGCAACACCGCCAGCAGCAGCAAGTCCTGGGGGGCCCTCCGGGACTACCATGCTAGTGGCGGCTGGGGCCAGTCCGGAGCGTCCGGAGAAGAGGTTCCGCGGTAACTGGTGCGAAAGCCTTCTGAGATAATTTTTGATTTTTTACCTCAGTCAGTTGTTTTATTATTAACTGTATTTTGAGTCTCTTCGTCCTTCATTCACAACGTGCCCAAGAAAAGGGCTGAAGCTCTGGTCCCTGCAGCAGCGGTTAAGGCTGTGCAGGCTAAAGCTCCGGCTCCGATTCCAGCGCCGCCCCAAGAGGTGGCTAAGGCTGCGGCAGCCCTGGCGCCAGCTGTCGTGGTTTTCGAGGACTCATCCCCAGAAGCTCCCGTGGTAGCGCCGGACCATGGGATTGAAGATGTACCAGCAGTGCCAGCCTCGGAGGTTGAAGCTCCGGGCTTGGAAGCTGTGATGTTTGACGCTCCGGCCGCAGAGCCGGAGGAAGCTGCGATTCCGGCCCTAAAGCTGGATGTTGTTGAAGCCCCGACAGTCGAGCCTGAGGTTGGTGAGGTACCGACAGTGGAGCCGGGTTTTGATGAAGCTCCAACATTTGAGTGCCATGACAAAGCTGCTGGCCCCCCGCTAGAGGGGCCAGTTGTTGATGACCTGGCGGCTGGGCCTTTGGAACCAATTCCAGAGGTCGGAACTTCTGCTGCAAGCACCTCCTCGGCAGAGGCCGAGGCTATCCCGGAGGACGGCCCTAGTGCCGTGGAAGCTCAGGGTAACGCTCTCGTAGAGTGGGACTCAATTTTTGTTGTTGAAGATCCGCTGGAGCCAGCGGAGAGGACCCCAGCAGGTCCGGACCCGATCCCCCTATCATTGTCTATCGACAACGCCTGCTCCAGTCTTCGCCAAGTGCAGCTGGCCTTCTACCACGACAGCAAGGCCCTCGAGGAGGAGCACCAAACCCTTAGGAGGTGGCGCAACCGACTCCATTTCTAGACCAAGCTGGCGCATTCGAGGCTGGCTGACGACAAGGAGTGGGTGAAAAGGGAGAAAGTCCACCTAGAGTACTGGGGAAAGTTTTTGGATGAGAGGGAAAGCATGACGCGGACCCTCGACAACTAGTCTCGGGCCATATATGATCAGGCCAAGGCTGCAAATAGCGCAGCTGATGAGCGCCGGGAAAGGCTCTCCGCCTAGTCTCGTCAAGCGCCGGGAGGCTCTTGAAGCTCGGGAGAGACGACTCGAAGATGAAGGGCACATATTCCTGGAGCTGCAAGACAACCTCGTGAAGAGGGAGGAAGAGCTTGTCCAGAAGACAGCTCTGGCTGACAAGAGCCTTGAAGAACATACCAAGAAATTGGATGAGCATTGCAAGGAGGAGGAGAAGAAGGCCTGTGAGCGAGGGCAGGAACTCTACAAGCAGGAGAATGCCATCGTTGCCCGGGAGAAGAAAGTGCGGGGCTCGGAGAAAGATCTGGTCAACCGTTGGAATGAGATCCACCTCCGGGAGGAAGAGCTCAGCAAGCTCGAAGGGCAGGTTGCTGAAACGATTCAACAGAATGCCAAAGAGTTGGAGCGTCTTGCTCGGGAGAGCTCGGAGCTGGCGGCGGCCAAAAGATCCTTGGCAGAGATGCATGGTGGAAGGGCTGCGGAGTCCCAACAAGTTTGGGACTTCGTGGGCAAGGCCAACGAGGCACTGACACCAATGGGCTTCAGTCCCGTGCGTCCGGATGATCCGGAGCCAGAGCTGGACCAGGCGTTGGAGGCGCTAGGTTCAGTAGGCAACAAGCTCTCCAAGGTGGGCGATGTCATCGTGGACCAATTGGAAACGGAGGGTCAGTCCCTAGCGAAGAACATCGCAGAGTTTGTGCTGACGCGCTACACCAGCCGGGACCCTCAATTCTCTCTGGACCCGGTGCTTGAAGGTCCCATCGAAGGAGAGGGTGAAGCCGCCCGAGCCAACATGTCGGAGGTGGCCCAAAAGGTCGCCCAGTTCTTCCATAGGGTCTAGGATCGTCTCCTTGTAGCTCCCGCTTGTACTCTCTCTTCTTCTTCTCCAATTTTGTAATCTCTTGTCTCCAGATGAATGAAATCCAAATTTTTGAGAATTCGAATTTCATTTTTTGTCTTCAACACCTTTGTCTCGCTTGGGATGTACCAGTTGTTGAAGACTTGCGTGTTTCAAACTTGTAGGTCCGAAGTCTTCGATAGTGTAGGCCCCTTGAGGCTGTCGGAGCTTAGTGGCTCCTGCATTGACCATCGCCGGAGCTTAGTAGCTTCGGCAGTAGTCTTCATCAACCCGTAAAGCATCGACAGTTAGCCCTCTGGGGTGTCGGAGTATGATAGCTCCGGCTCCATTCACCATCGTCATGAAATGTTTATTTTTTGTGCACATTGAAGTCAAGAAAAACAGTAAAATTCGTTTCCTATCTATAACTTCATTACAGCTTACTGTTCCCAAGAAAGTTTTAGGTCGAACACAATTGTAAATACAATCAAGAGCGCCGTATTGCTTCCCTCACGTCCGATCGTTTTTGGACTCGCCTTACTTCGGCCTGCCAGGGTGTAGGTAGAGCGGCGTACTTAGGGTGCATGACCAGGCTAAGTCGATAGCACACTACAGTCCTAGATTGGCTTGGCGGCATTCAGACAAGCAGGCCATCAACAATATTTGAACCCATAAGGATAGACAATGCAACTCGAATTGTATATGAACTGGTCGAGCTAAAGTTTCCTAAGAACTGCACAACTTTGTTATAGACAAGAAAGAGAAAAATAAAAAATATTGAGCCTGTACAAAGTAAATGCACGTGGAGTCTGTTTTCACACAATGATGTCTTTTATTATACGTTCGGGGTACAAAGGAAACAAGTACACTCTTAGGGTACGGAACCAGGCTAAGTGTGTTTCGTTTCTCGTTTGACCCAAGGTAGCTAGCTACACTTTTAGTTCTTAGACTGTGACAAGTGTTGCATGGGCGTTGTGGACCTAACAGGGTAGGCCCGGCTGCCCTCCCGGAGGAGCTACCCGACTATGTACAATGACTCTATAACATACACCATGTGTCATTACAGACTCACCTCCGTGATATTAAGCGTAGAACTTACGGAGGTGCTCAATGTTCCAAGGATTTTGGAGAGGTGTCCCATCCTCGGTTGCCAGGCGAACGCATCCAAGACGGGATACTTTGATCACTCGGAAGGGTCCCTCCCAGCTGTGGGAGAGTTTGTTTAACCCTTCTCTGGATTGTATTCTCCGTAGCACCAGGTCGACTTCCTCGAGCTGTCGGCTGTGAACATGCCGTTGGTGATAGCGCCGAAGAGCTTGGCAGTATCGGGCATTCCGAACAGCTGCTCGACACCTTCCCTCTTGAAGGAGGTCAAGGTCCTCACGTCAGAGCTGGTCCTGCATGGCTTCGTCGAAGGTCTGGACCCGGAGCGACCCCAAGGTGATTTTCGGAGGAAGGACTGCTTCAGCTCCGTACATCAGGAAGAAGGGTGTCTCTCCAGTTGACCGGTTTGGAGTTGTCCTGTTGGCCCATAGAGTGGGCGGAAGCTCTTCAATCCAGTTGGCTCCATGCTTTTTCAGGCGCTCATATGTGCGCGTCTTGTGTCCTTTCAGGATTTCTGCATTTGCTCTCTCGGCTTGGCCATTGTTTGCCGGCTGAGCTACGGAAGCGTAGCTTACTTGGATGCCGAGGTCTTCGCAGTATCCTTGGAAAGCAGAGCTTGTGAATTGGGTCCCATTATCTGTTATGATTTTGTTCGGGACTCCAAAGCTGCATACTATGGACTGCAAGAAGTTGATAGCTGATTGCTTGTTTATTATCACAATTGAAGTTGCTTCTGGCCATTTGGTGAACTTATCGATGGCAACATACAGGAACTTGTAACCTCCGACGGCTCTTGGGAAAGGTCCCAAGATGTCCATCTTCCACACAGCGAAAGGCCATGTAGGAGGTATCATTTGTAGAGGCCGAGCCGGTGTGTGAATTTGCTTTGCATGGATTTGGCATGCTTTGCATTTCTTCACCAGCTCAGTTGCATCCGGGAGCGCTGTAGGCCAGTAGAAGCCATGCCGGAAGGCTTTACCGACCAGCGTGCGGGAAGACGCGTGGTTCCCACACTCGCCTCCATGGATTTCTGCAAGGAGCTCGCAACCTTCTTCCTTTGTGATGCACCACATTAGGACGCCATTGGCACCGTGTCGGTAGAGATCCACTTCTACTAGCATATATCTTTTAGCCAATCTGACTATCCGATCAGCGGATACATCATTGTCAGGAAGGATGTTGTCTTTCAAGTAGCTCCGGATCTCCGAGATTCATGCATCGGAGCTTGCTTGAGCATTTGAGTCTTGCGTGCTGGGTTGCTCGGAGCTTCTGACAGCACCTACGACCCTTGAGGGCTACCATGGTAACAGGGCCATCGGGACCGCCAGCTTCGGGATGCTGGTCTCGCCCCCTTCGCTCAGTTCGACAGGCTGAGCTGTGGGTTTTGACAACCTCCAGACGAAGGTTCCGTCAGGAGCCGGAGCTCCAGTTGACGCTTTCGTCGACAGTTCTACAGCTTCAGCGTTATGGACACGCTGGACATGGTGGAGGTCCAGGACTTCGAAGTCCTTCTGAAGCCTCTGGACTTCAATGAGATAAGCAGCCAATTGGGGATTGTTATAGGAGCATTCACCCTTCACCTGTTTAATGATGAGCTGCGAATCTCCCTTGACCAACAGCTGCTTGACACCAAATGATAGTGCCACTTTTAGTCCATAAATGAGTGCTTCATACTCCGCCATGTTGTTGGTCGCCTTGAAGTCAAGGTAGACCATGTATTTTACCTTCTCCTCGGTTGGAGCGAGGAGAAGGACTCCAGCTCCGGCCCCTGCTTTTGCATGGAGCCATCGAAGTAGAGGGTCCAGTGAGGTTCGGTGAAGACCGGAGCCTTAAGTTCTGACTTCTGCACTAGGGCCCTCAGGGTTTGATGGAGAGGGGGTCCATTCCGCCACAAAGTCTGCCAATGCTTGACTCTTGATCACTTGTCTTGGAACGAATTCAAGATCGAATTCGGCCAATTCCGCTGCCCACTTTGCAATGTTCCCAGTAGAGTTGGGATTATTCAAGATCGCACGCAGTGGGTAAGAGGTCACCACTGAGATCTTGTGAGCTTGGAAGTAATGGCGAAGCTTCCAGGAGGCGATGAGAACTGCGTAAAGCAGCTTGTGCAACTCTAAGTATCGAGTCTTGGCATCATGTAGCACTTCGCTGATGAAGTACACTGGGCGTTGGACTGTCCGGACCCTCCCGGAGGGGCCCGGAGCTTCCTCCACATCAACCCGGACTCTCCCGGAGGAGTCCGGACCTGCTTCGGGGACCTCCGGGTCCTTGCTAGAGGAACCCGGAGCTTCTACTGGAGTGACACGGACCCTCCTGGAGGGGTCCAAGTCTTCTGGGATAACTCCCTGTTGATCTAAATCTGGGGGTTGGGACCCAGACTCACCTTCAGGAACCTCCAGACCCTCCCGGAGGGGTCTGGATTCCTAAGCTTGTGATGGTTCTGGTCTCTCCGCGACCAGGACCTGACAACCTCGTCGGTTGCTGAAATGTAAAGCAGTAAAGGCTCACAAGGGTTCGGAGCTACCAAGGTTGGTAGAGTAGTGAGGAGCTTCTTTAGCTCCTGGAACGCCTTTTCTGCTTCTTCAGACCATTGAAATGGTCCGGACTTCCTCAATAGCTTGAAGAAGGGTAGCGCCCGTTCTGCCAGTCTTGAGACGAACCGGCTGAGAGCGGCTAGACATCCAGTCAGTTTCTGGACATCTTTGATTCGGTTTTGTGGCCGCATCTCCTCTATGGCTTTAATCTTCACCGGATTTGCCTCTATGCCCCGGTGGTCTACCAGGAAGCCGAGAAGCTTTCCGGAGCTAACCCCGAAGACACACTTGTCTGGGTTCAGCTTCGTGCTGGTGACCCGCAGCTTGTCGAAGATAGCTTGCAAGGTGTCAAGGAGTGACTCCTTGTCCTTGATCTTGATGACGATGTCATCAACATACACTTCCACTACGTCTCTGATGAGCTCTCTAAAGGTTTTGTACATAGCTCGTACAAATGTTGAAGCTGCATTCTTGAGACCAAATGGCATGGCAGTATAACAGTACAATCCATCTACTGTGATAAAAGAAGTATGTTCTTCATCTTCCCTAGACATTCTGATTTGATGGTACCCAGAATATGCGTCTATCAAACACAGTAATTCACACCCGGAGGTGGAATCCACTATCTGATCTATTCTAGGTAGTGGGAATGGATCTTTTGGGCATGCCTTATTTAGTTTTGTGTAGTCGATACACAACTGAAGCTTTCCGCCAGTCTTGGGTACAACGACTGGGTTTGCCAGCCAATTTGGATGGAAGACTTCTCGGATGAATCCAGCTTCGAGCAACTTCTTCACTTCTTGTTGTATGAAGTTCTGTCGCTCTACGGATTGCTTCTGAGGCTTCTGATGTACGAACTGAGCGTCGGGATAGATCTTCAGATTATGCTCGATCACTTCCCTAGGGATCCCAGGCAATTGTGATGGTTGCCAGGCAAAGACGTCGACATTAGCCCGGAGGAAAGTGATGAGCGCGAGTTCCTATTTGTCATTCAGACCTCCCAATATAGGGGTGGTCTGAGCGGCACCAGAACCAATTTGGACGACTTTGATGGGGATGTCAGTGTCGCCACTTGGTTGCACGCGAGGTGCGGAGGTTGAGCCTCGTTGACAAATGCTCGCGGGTTTCGGAGCTTGCTCCTGCCTGGATTCGTCCTCCTGCGCTGTAGCAAGCGCATGAAGTTCCTCCAGAGTAGTCACTCCGGCAGTACGGTCTCCGCGGATCCGGAGAACGCCGGCTGGTGTCGGCATCTTCAACACCAGGTAGCCATAATGAGCAGCAACCATGAATTTGTACAAGGCGGGCCTGCCCAGAATGGCATTGAAAGGCAAGTTGATCTGAGCAACGTAAAAAATCAACTTCTCAGTGCGATAATTCTCCCGAGTCCCGAAGGTCACGGGGAGAGTAATGGCACCAAGCGGTGTTATGGCCCCCGGACCCACTCCAGAGAAAGGTCGGGAGGGGCGAAGGTCCGAAGGTCGGAGCTGAAGCTTGACGAAAGCTTCGAAGCTTATGAGGTTCAGCCCCGAACCTCCGTCCACCATTGCATGGTGGAGTTGAATGTTGTTGATGGTAGGTGATACCATCAAAGGTAGCTGTCCACCTCCGATCATGTTCCGAGGGCAGTCCGAAGCATCAAAAGTGATGGTAGTGTCCATCCACACGGCGGGAGGTGATGTCCCATGAACCACCAAAGATGGTGTTCATAGTCTTCCGACGCTCATTGTCAGAGACGTCGGAGTCATCGTCGACGGAGGTGTTGACAGCCTTCATGACCTTTTTAGGGTCCTGGAAGCCTAACTCCTCTTCAGCCGGAGCTTCATCGACCTTCTGTTTTCCTTTCCTCTGACAGAAAGGAACTTCTTCTCGGCGCTTGTTGTAGCGCTCGGCAAGGTTTTGGACCTCCCGGCAGTCCTCCAAGTTGTGGCCATTCGACTTGTGGATAGGACACCACATTTTGGATTTGCCACCGTCTTCAGAGGACAGCCGAGGTCGTTTCTCGGGGCATGGCACCCGACCACTCGGAGCTGCAGCAGCTGCAGCGGTAGATGTGTCGGCCGACGACTTCTTCTTGCCGTTGGACTTTTTCTTCTTGTTGCCACTCCCGGAGGTAGTGGCTTCGCCTTTGGAGGATTTTTTGCCATCCTCCGGAGGTGGTTTGGAGTGCATTTCACGGCCCTCCGTAGCTTCGGCACACTTGTCTGCCAAGTTGAACAGCTCCGTGATGCTGGTGATCTCCTTGACCGCCAGATTCCCCAGCATCTTCTTATCTCGTACGCCCTGTCTAAATGCCACGATAACAGAAGTGCTAGAGATAGAAGGAATGGTGTTTCGTACCTGGGAGAACCTCTGGATGAATGAGCGCAGGGATTCTCCCCCCTTCTGCACAACTGCAAAAAGGTCCAGTTGGGTGCCTGGTTGGGTGTATGAACTCCCGAAATTGGCGGTGAACTGTTGGCACAATTCCTCCCAACTATTGATAGAGTTGTGAGGAAGGCTCATGAACCATGACCTAGCGGTCCCAGTCAAAGCCACTGGGAAGTAATTGGCCATTACGGCCTGGTTACCTCCGGTCGCAAGGATTGCGGTGGTGTAAATTTGTAGAAACTCGGCGGGATTAACAGTTCAGTCAAATTTCTCTAGCAGGTGAGGCCGGAAATTTTGTGGCCATCTGACCATGCGTAGGTGCATGGCCAGTGCAGAACAGCCTCCTCCTACTCCCTCGGGAGCAGGGCTGTCTCGAGCCTCTCGCCTTTCGCGAGCACGCTCGATATGGACATGGTCGTCCTGTTGACGGTAACGGTGATCAAGCTCCGCCCGGAGGTCATGAGTTGACATCCTGGTTACTGTGTGAGTACGACGCGCCCCAGAAGGTAGCGACGTAACTTGCTGTGACGCAGCACGCCTCCTATTCTAGGAAGCATGCGGAACAAGTCTGCCAGACATGGTCCGACGCTGTGATGGGGCCCGCCCCGAAGGAGGAGGACCTTGGTTGCTGATGTGGTCGGCTGTTGCTGCAACCAGATGTTCCACATCAGCCCTCCACTGCTCCATTGCACAATGGGATGCACCTGGAGGTGGTGGACGTTGAAGGAGAGCACGCGCTACATGAAGCGCGTGTTCAGGGTTGTTGTTATTCGCCGATGCAGTGATCGACGCCGATGCACCATCACGTTGCTCAGCTTGACGTGCTGGTGCAGGCGGTGGCGGTGGAGGCATGACTCCTGCTGGAGCCACGACATCTGCTGGTTGCCGCATGTTGGAGGGATTGCCTCCAGCGGGTTGAACAACAGGGTTGCCGTTGGATGATCCAGCAGCTGAGTTCACCATACTCGAAATCTCGGGCGCCCCTACTTGGCGCGCCAACTGTCTGTGTTTGGATCCGGTAGATCTCCCGACACTACCTTTAGTAGTTCAAGGAGTTGTAGTTCGGTAATGGGCGCGCAGATATTCAAGAAGGTGAATGGCAAGTGAACATAGAGATTTACGTGGTTCGGGCCACCTGAGCGTAATACCCTACTCCATGGGGTGTGTTGGTGATGTATTAAGCCTTTGTGTCTAGAAGAAGCTCCAGAAGAAGAAGCTCGTCTAGCTCAGGGAGTTTAGTAGTGGTCTGGAACCGTCCCTTGTGTATCGTCGACCAGTCCTTTTATAGTACAAGGACTGGTCGTTACAACATTAGCCTGGCCCGATAGGTGGCCCCAGTGGTTACACATGCTTGATACACAATAAATGGGGTTAATTACCCTTAATAGCCTGGTAACGGGCCTTAACAGTGCCGTTACCAGTATTAAGGACCATCTGATCGTGTGTCATTAATATGGCATTAATGACACTTAATCGAGTCTTGAAGTCTTTGATTGATCCTTGAAGGTCCGGAGCCGTTGGGGGGTCCACCGGCCTGATAGTTGAAGTTGAAGGTCCGACGGTTGCCATGTGGCAGCTCTGGAGCTTACCGTCGTGGACGGGTAGGTCCGGTGCTGCTGGACACGTGTCAGTACCAGAGCTCCCCTCTGTCTGGAGTTAGGTCCGGGGGTGCCATATTGGTATTCTGACCGGAGCTTCCCATGTGTGGGTGATAGCTCCGGTCTTGTGATACACGTGGCGGCCCTGGGACTAACCATGTCGGGGAAGCAGGTCCGACAAAGCCTGACATGTGGGGCCTTCAGAGGTCTTCAAATCTGGTAGATGGAGTTTCCTTGTGATCTTTGCGATCCCAAGGATTATCCGGTACGGAGGGTATCAACAATTGTGAGATATGATATAGCACGTAGAGCTACTAACTTTCTAGTCCAAGTGAGACTTGATTTCAGGAGAACATTTAAAGTGATTTAAATTGAAGCTCCTCATTTGATTAGACTTTTCTGCCAAAGCCGTATGATATTTTCAATTGATAAACCCTACGCAGAAGCTATTTGTTTTAGTATTGAGCCTAGTCCAACTAGCATGGACCTATGTGAGATTCTTTTCATACTTTCATGATCAAGACTGCACATGCATAATTATTCTCTTCATAGCACTCCATAGCCAAAAGATACTCCATATTCTCATTTGCCAAGTACTCTCTTCACAAATTTTTTGAAAAAGGAGTAGAATGCATGACTACAAGGAAAAGAATCAAGCATGCTCTCAAAAAATGAGCATGAGAAAAAAAAAGATAAAATAGTAGCCATGTTTCATATTTACAATAAAGAGAGTCAACTCAAAAGGGTCTTATCTTCCATTTCGACATATATTCCACCACACTTGCACATCTTGATCTGAAAGTATGACTTGTTTTCTACCAAGGCTTGCTCTTTTGAGATACCAAAATATGTGTTACAAATATGGCAACGTTTGTTCATACCAAGCTCCACATAAGATATATTTAGAAGTATGACCAAAAGAGGCATTGCCTTGGTGAGGAAAATCCACATTGAAATTGAGTAATCAAGAGTTACCATTGGAATAACTTATGCCCAATTCTTGAAAAGCATTTGGATATCTCTAGAATTGAGTGTAACTTAGAGATTAGGTAATGCATGCTTTATGATTGTTCTGTCTTACAAGTACCCAAGAAGAATAGAAGCCAAAAGTCGCATGAGGACTAATTTATTCAATAACAAGCTAGAATGCTTTGTTGTGCGCTTGGTACTGTTGAATATTAGAACATTGTAGCAACTCCTAATCAACAATCTAAGTCTTAGTCTTTGCTTCTGGAGGAGCAAGGGAAAGGATGGAGGAGTTTGTTGATAGTCGTTAAGTACAAATTTCGATCATCAATATACTTGAATTATGTGAATGAGTAGACATTTCTTCCGCGCAATACCTATAGATTTAGCATATTTCCACTTGTAGTTGTAGAACTTATGCATGCATGTATTTTATTACAGAAATGGGGAGAATCAAGGGGAGTAATCATGAAAACTGCACTCTCAGCAAATCATAGGCTGACATGTGGTAGTCTAAGGATCCAATGGGCCACTTTCAGGAGTATCTGATGGAATCCAAAGACAAATCATCTAGAAATCAATAGAGGGCCCACCTAAGTCTCCAGGAGAAAGCACAAAGAAAATGAGGCACGTGGAAGTGCGGCTGAACCAAGAGTTGTCAGTTTTTCCTGGTGCGAAACTCGGTCTTTCGATATGTGTGGACTCCCTGTGGTGCATGGACAGTGGTGGTGACTAAATCACATGCAAATGGTAGCGCAAACCATCTGAGAAACTAGTACAAATAGGGCCCCTCACTCCTCAGTGAAGACACACCAATCGAGCATCACTCTCTTGCATACACACTTCTCCTAGTCCTTAATGGACTTTAGGCAATAGAGAGAAGCCTGTAGCTCCCAAAGTCCATTCTGGGAAATTTACGATTCATGATCTTTTCATTTATTTATGAATTTATAATATTTAATAATTGTTGATGGTCATTATATAAAGATTTCGACCTTGAGTATAACTCAATGTCGGTGTTTGGATCCGGCAGATCTCTCGACACTACCTTTAGTAGTTCAAGGAGTTGTAGTTCGGTAATGGGCACGCAGAGATTCAAGAAGGTGAATGGCAAGTGAACACAGAGATTTACGTGGTTTGGGCCGCCTGAGCGTAATACCCTACTCCACGGGGTGTGTTGGTGATGTATTAAGCCTCTGAGTCTAGATGAAGCTCCAGAAGAAGAAGCTCGTCTAGCTCAGGGAGTTCAGTAGTGGTCTGGAACTGTCCCTTGTGTATCATCAACCAGTCCTTTTATAGTACAAGGACTGGTCGTTCCAACGTTAGCCTGACCCGACAGGTGGCCCCGGCGGTTACACATGCTTGATACACAATAAATGGGGTTAATTACCCTTAATAGCCTGGTAACGGGCCTTAACAGTGCTGTTACCAGTATTAAGGACCATCCAATCGTGTGTCATTAATATGGCATTAATGACACTTAATCGGGTCTTGAAGTCTTTGATTGATTCTTGAAGGTCTGGAGCCGTTGGGGGGGTCTACCGACCTGATAGTTGAAGATAAGGGTCCTGCAGTTGCCACGTGGCAGCTCCGGAGCTTACCGTCGTGGACGGGTAGGTCCGGTGTTGTTGGACAAGTGTCAGTACTGGAGCTCCCCTCTGTCTGGGGTTAGGTCCGGGGGTGCCATATTGGTATTCTGATCGGAGCTTCCCATGTGTGGGTGATAGCTCCGGTCTTGTGATACACGTGGCGGCCCTGGGACTAACCATGTCGGGGAAGCAGGTCCGGCAACGCCTGACATGTGGGGCCTTCGGAGGTCTTCAAATCTGGTATATGGAGTTTCCTTGTGATCTTTGCGATCCCAAGGGGTATCCGGTACGGAGGGTACCGACAGTGGCCCCCTGGACTCACCTCCGGAAGAGACCTTTTGGATGAAGTCATTTCGCCGGAGGTGGGTCCATTCTTCGGTTTCTTAACCGTGTCTTCAAGGGTCTTTGGTTGTGCCGTTGGTAGTAGTTCATAGTTAAACTTCCGTGGCGTACCTTGGAGGCGGCAGGTGAGATCTCAGCGTGCGGATCTCACGCAATTGAAGGTCGTCGGTTCCCGATACGAAAATCTTATCGGTTCCGGCGCCCTGTCAGGCTGCCGACTTCGGATTTCCCGCCTTTCATGATGACAACTGTTCGCTTGGGGTAAGAACCTCGACTTGATCGGCGGGGTGGCCCCGGGCCCCCTTGTCATTGGCGGGGTGAAAATTTTGACTCTTATCGTCGGCTCCTCTGCGGTTTCCATCCAGGCGTTGCGGGGGCTTACTTAAGAAGGAAAGCACACATCGTTTGGGGTTCTTTACGCCTTTCAATCGATCTTGCGCTCAAACCTTCCAAACTTTTGCTTGTCTCTCCTCTCTTGCCTCACTGTGTTGCGATGGAGTTTGGTCTTCGCCCGAGCCGACTGAAGACCGATGACGATTTGAAGAAGGTCCGGGCCCTCATGGGATGGTCCCCTGACTTCTTCAACCACCTGGTCCGCGCCGGCAAGCTTCCGTTCGAGAAGGAACACGCCGGCGACATGGTGTACTTCTCCGCGTACGCCATGGTGTACTTCTCTGCGTACGCCATTGTGGGACTGATCCCACCTTTCTCCTCCTCCTTCTTGATGCTGCTAGACTTCTATGGTCTGCAGCTGTATCACCTTGGCCCCTACTCGATTCTGCTGGTGTCCATCTTTGTCCACTTCTGCGAGATGTGGGTGGACATTCCCCCCTGCATTGAGCTTTTCCACACCTTCTTCACTGTCCAAACCACAGGTCGGAGCGACGAGTACCTTGGCTTCTACTATTTTGTGAAGCGCAAGAAGTGTCCGTACAAGTACTTGCGTTCGTTCCCTTCTGGGAAGTGGGAAGACTGGAAGAAGAATTGGATTGTTATCAGGGTGGAGGAGCACGAGAAGCTGGAGCTGCCGGAAGGCCTCCCCAACATCGACACTGCAGTTTGGAGTGAAGCTCCGGTGCTGTCGGATGCCTTCAACCCTGCTCTGACCAGGATCCGCTTGTGAGTGGAAGGAGGGGTGACTCCCCAGGCGGTGTTTTGCAACTTCCTGACCAACAGGTGGGCTCCGCTGAAGAGGAGCGAGAAATTGGCTTGGGCCCTCAATAGTATGCTGGACGACGACCGAATCGAGACCAGTTTGAAGCATGGAGGGTGCAACTTTGGAGTTCCATCTCAAGAAGTTCCAGCACGGTATCGACGTCGAGGGCGACGACTTGGCTCCGCCGCCAGCTTTCCTCCCACTGAACATGGAGGCAGAATTCAGTAGGAAGCTCCAGCGGACGATGTCGGTGCTTGACGACCTTGGTGTCGTCGAGAGGCGCTCGACCACCGGGTTGGCGATCTCCGAAGCTCCAGAAGGTGGCTCCGTTCCCGCCCCTAAGCCAAGAACCAAAGTCATCAGCAAGGGCAAGGAATTGGCCGAGCCCTCGAGCCGTAAGAGGAAGCATGCCGACAGAAGGGCCATGCATACTTCTTCCGCGGCATCTCCTTCTCCCCGGAGGGGGAGGTCTACAACGACGACGTCTACTCCAGTAGAGGCTTCTTCTCGAAGTGCTAGCTCCGACCAGGTGACTCCGGTACCAGGGCTAGCTGAGGGCTCCGGGTCCGGAGGTCCTTCCCGGTCGAGGGGGGCCTCGGCCAGAGCAACGCCGCCAGCAGCAGCAAGCCCCGGGGGGCCC
Organism: Tuctoria greenei; assembly: GCA_036927565.1. Lineage (NCBI taxonomy): Eukaryota > Viridiplantae > Streptophyta > Magnoliopsida > Poales > Poaceae > Tuctoria > Tuctoria greenei. The sequence continues at coordinate 128,450,134 of JAYESD010000006.1, forward strand.
TCCGGGACTACCACGCCAGCGGCGGCTGGGGCCAGCCTGGAGCGTCCGGAGAAGTGGTTCCGCGGTAACTGGTGCGGAAGCCTTCTGAGGTAATTTTTGATTTTTTACCTCAGTCAGTTGTTTTATTGTTAACTGTATTTTGAGTCTCTTCGTCCATCATTCATAGCGTGCCCAAGAAAAGGGTTGAAGCTCTGGACCCTACAGCAGCGGTTAAGGTTGTGCAGGCTGAAGCTCTGGCTCCGATTCCAGCGCTGCCCCAAGAGGTGGCTGAGGCTGCGGCAACCCTGGCGTTAGCTGTCGTGGTTTTGGACAACTCATCCCCAGAAGCTCTCGTGGTAGCGCCGAACCACGGGACTGAAGATGTACAAGCAGCGCCAGCCTCGAAGGTTGAAGCTCTGGGCTTGGATGCTGTGATGTTGGACGCTCCGGCCGCAGAGCCGGAGGAAGCTGCGATTTTGACCCTAGAGCCGGATGTTGTTGAAGACCCGACAGTCGATCCAGTGGTTGATGAGGTCCCGGTAGTGGAGCTGGGTGTTGATGAAGCTCCGACACTTGACCTGGCTGTCGAGGAGGCTCCGGCGGTAGAGCCGGTTGCTACAGAAGTTCTGGCTGTGGAGCCGGCCGTTGAAGAGGGTCCGGCGTCCGAGCCGGTTGCTGTGGAGGTGACAGCGCCAGCGCCCAAGCCCATGATGGTCGAAGCGCCAGCACCTGAGCCAGAGGCGGAGGGGGCACCTGCGTTGGAGCCAGAAGTAGCTTCTGCTCCGACCGAACCTTCAACACCCACTCCGGAAGCGGTGATCCCGGAGATACCCGCCGTTGAGCCAGAGTGCCATGATGAAGCTGCTGGCCCCCCGCCGGAAGTGCCAGTTATTGATGACCTGGCGGCTGGGCCTTCGGAACCAATTCCGGAGGTCGGAACTTCTGCTGCAAGCACCTCCTCGGAGGCGGCCGAGGCTATCCCAGAGGACGGCCCTAGTGCCGTGGAAGCTCAGGGTACCGCTCTCATAGAGTGGGACCCAATTTTTGTTGCTGAAGATCCGATGGAGCTAGCGGAGAGGACCCTAGCAGGTCTGGACCCGATCCCCCTATCATTGTCTATCGACAACACCTGCTCCAATCTTCGCCAAGTGTAGCTGGCCTTCTACCACGACAGCAAGGCCCTCGAGGAGGAGCGCCAAACCCTTAGGAGGTGGCGCAACTGACTCCATTTTGAGACCAAGCTGGCGCAGTCGAGGCTGGCTGACGACAAGGAGTGGGTGAAAAGGGAGAAAGTCCACCTGGAGTACTGGGGAAAGTTGTTGGATGAGAGGGAAAGCATGGCGTGGACCCTCGACAACCAGTCCCGGGCCATCTATGATTAGGCCAAGGCTGCAAATAGCGCAGCTGATGAGCGCCAGGAAAGGCTCTCCGCCATCCACGATAGTCTCGTCAAGCGCCGGGAGGCTCTTGAAGCTCGGGAGAGACGGCTCGAAGATGAAGAGCAGAAATTCCTGGAGCTGCGAGATGACCTCGTGAAGAGGGAGGAAGAGCTTGTCTAGAAGACAGCTCTGGCTGACAAGAGCCTTAAAGAACGCACCAAGAAATTGGATGAGTGTTGCAAGGAGGAGGAGAAGAAGGCATGGGAGCGAGGGAAGGAACTCTACAAGCAGGAGAATGCCATCGCTGCCCGGGAGAAGAAAGTGCGGGGCCGAGAGAAAGATCTGGTCAACCGTCGGAATGAGATCCACCTCCAGGAGGAAGAGCTCAGCAAGCTCAAAAGGCAGGTTGCTTAGACGATTCAGCAGAATAATAAAGAGGTCGAGCGTCTTGCTCGGGAGAGCTCAGAGCTGGCAGCGGGCAAAAGATCCTTGGCGGAGATGCGTGGTGCAAGGGCTGCGGAGTCCCAACAAGTTTGGGACTTCCTGGGCAAGGACAACGACGCGCTGACGCCAATGGGCTTTAGTCCCGTGCGTCCGGATGATCCGGAGCCGGAGCTGGACCAGGCGTTGGAGGCGCTGGGTTTAGCAAGCAACACGCTCTCCAAGGTGGGCGATGTCATCGCGTACCAATTAGAAATGGAGGGTTAGTCCCTGGCGAAGAACGTTGCGGAGTTTGTGCTGACATGCTACACCAGCCGGGACCCTCAATTCCCTCTGGACCCGATGCTTGAAGGTCCCATCGTAGGAGAGGGTGAAGCTGCCCAAGCCAACGTGTCGGAGGTGGCTCAGAAGGTCGCCCAGTTCTTCCATAGGGTCTAGGATCGTCTCCCTGTAGCTCCCACTTGTACTCTCTCTTCTTCTTCTCCAATTTTGTAATCTCTTGTCTCCAGATGAATGAAATCCAAATTTTTGAGAACTCAAATTTCATTTTTTGTCTTCAACACCTTTGTCTCGCTTGATCCCCTGGTAGATGTACACAATTTGATCATGAACATGTACCAAGAGGATGTACCAGTTGTTGAAGACTAGCGTGCTTCGAACTTGTAGGTCCGAAGTCTTCGATAGTGTAGGCCCCCTGAGGCTGTCGGAGCTTAGTGGCTCCGGCATTGACCATCGTCGGAGCTTAGTAGCTCCGGCAGTAGTCTCCATCGATGCGTAAAGCATTGATAGTTTGCCTTTTGGGTGTCAGAGCTTGGCAGCTCCGGCAGTGACCTCCATCAACACATGTTGTGTCAACGTCAGACTCCACTTTAGAGTCTTTCCACCATCTTCACGTTGATGACTTGCCTCTTAGATTTCCCGAAACTGAGTAGCTCCAGAGATGCTCGATGTCAATGTTTGAGCATCGACCACAAGCCGCCTAGACGATGTCGGAGCTTATTTATTTTTCCTGCACACTGAAGTCAGGAAAAACAGTAAAATCCGTTTCCTATCTATAACTTCATTGCAGCTTACTGTTCCCGAGAAAGTTTTAGGTCGAACACAATTGTAAATACAATCAAGAGCGCTGTCTTGCTTCCCTCAGGTCCGATCGTTTCTGGACTCGCATTACTTCGGCCTGCCGGGGTGTAGGTAGAGTGGCGTACTTAGGGTGCATGACTAGGCTAAGTCGATAGCACACTCCGGCCCTAGATTGTCTTGGCGGCATTCAGATAAGCAGGCCATCAACAATATTTGAACCCGGAAGGATAGACAATGCAACTCGAATTGTACATGAACTGGTCGAGCTAAAGTTTCTTAAGAAGTGCACAACTTTGTTATAGACAAGAAAGAGAAAAATAAAAAATATTGAGCCTGTACAAAGTAAATGCACGTGGAGTCTGTTTTCACACAATGATGTCTTTCGTTATAGGTCCGGGGTACAGGGGAAACAAGTACACTCTTAGGGTACAGAACCAGGCTAAGTGTGTTTTGTTTCTCATTTGACCCAAGGTAGCTAGCTACACTTTTAGTTCTGAGACTGTGACAAGTGTTGCATGGGCGTTGCGGACCTAATAGGGTAGGTCCAGCTGCCCTCCCGGGGGAGCTACCCGACTCTGTACAATGACTCTATAACATACACCACGTGTAATTACAGACTCACCTCCGTGATATTAAGTGTAGAACTTACGGAGGTGCTCAATGTTCCAAGGATTTGGGAGAGGTGTCCTATCCTCGGTTGCCAACGCATCCGGGATGGGATACTTTGATCACTCGGAAGGGTCCCTCCCAGCTGGGGGAGAGTTTGTTTAACCCTTCTTTCGATTGTATTCTCCGTAGCACTAGATCGCCTTCCTCGAGCCGTCGGTTGTGAACATGCCGTTGGTGATAGCGCCGAAGAGCTTGGCGGTATCGGGCATTCCGAACAGATGCTCGGCACCTTCCCTCTTCAAGGAGGTCATGGTCTTCACGCCGGAGCTGGTCCTGCGTAGCTTCGTTGGAGGTCTGGACCCGGAGCGACCCCAAGGTGATTTCTGGAGGAAGGACTGCTTCAGCTCCGTACACCAGGAAGAAGGGTGTCTCTCCAGTTGACCGGTTTGGAGTTGTCCTGTTGGCCCATAGAGTGGGCGGAAGCTCTTCAATCCAGTTGGCTCCATGCTTTTTCAGGCGCCCATATGTGCGCGTCTTGAGTCCTTTCAGGATTTCTGCATTTGCCCTCTCGGCTTGGCCATTACTTGCCGGGTGAGCTACGGAAGCGTAGCTGACTTGGATGCTGTGGTCTTCGCAGTATGCTTAGAAAGTAGCGCTTGTGAATTGGGTCCCATTATCTGTTATGATTTTGTTCGGGACTCCAAATCTGCATACTATGGACTGCAAGAAGTTGATATCTGATTGCTTGTTTATTGTCACAACTGGAGTTGCTTCCGGCCATTTGGTGAACTTATCGATGGCAACATATAGGAACTTGTAACCTCCGACGGCTCTTGGGAAAGGTCCCAAGATGTCCATCCCCCACACAGCGAAAGGCCATGTAGGAGGTATCATTTGTAGAGGCTGAGCCGGTGTGTGAATATGCTTTGCACGGAACTGGCATGCTTTGAATTTCTTCACCAGCTCAATTGCATCCTGGAGCGCTGTAGGCCAGTAGAAGCCATGCCGGAAGGCTTTACCGACCAGCGTGCGGGAAGACGCGTGGTTTCCACACTCGCCTTCATGGATTTCTGCGAGGAGCTCGCAGCCTTCTTCCCTTGTGATGCACCGCATTAGGACGCCGTTGGCACCGCACTGGTAGAGATCCCCTTCTACTAGCATGTATCTTTTAGCCAATCTGACTATCTGGTCAACAGATACATCATCGTCAGGAAGGATGTCGTCTTTCAAGTAGCTCTGGATCTCCGAGATCCATGCATCAGAGCTTGCTTGAGCATTTGAGTCTGGCGTGCTGGGTTGCTCGGAGCTTCCGACAGCACCTACGACCCTTGATGGCTGCCATGGTAACAGGGCCATCGGGACCGCCAGCTTCAGGATGCTGGTCTCGCCCCCTTTGCTCAGTTTGGCAGGTTGAGCTGTGGGTTTTAACAACCTCGGGACGAAGGTTCTGTCAGGAACCGGAGCTCTGGTTGATGCTTTCGTTGAGAGCTTGTCAGCTTCAGCGTTATGGACAAGCTGGACATGGTGGAGGTCCAGGACTTTGAAGTCCTTCTGAAGCCTCTGGACTTCAATGAGATAAGCAGCCAATTGGGGATTGTTACAAGAGCATTCACCCTTCACCTGTTTAATCATGAGCTGCGAATCTCCCTTGACCAACAGCTACTTGACACGAAATGATAGTGCCACTTTTAGTCCATAAATGAGTGCTTCATACTCCGCCATGTTGTTGGTCGCCTTGAAGTCAAGGTGGACGATGTATTTTACCTTCTCCCCGGTTGGAGCGAGGAGAAGGACTCCAGCTCCGGCCCCCTGCTTTTGCATGGAGCCATCGAAGTAGAGGGTCCAGTGAGGTTCGGTGAAGACCGGAGCCTTAAGTTCTGACTTCTGCTCACTAGGGCCCCCAGGGTTTGATGGAGAGGGGGTCCATTCCGCCACGAAGTATGCCAATGCTTGACTCTTGATCGCTTGTCTTAGAACGAATTCAAGATCGAATTCGGCCAATTCCGCTGCCCACTTTGCAATGTTCCCAGTAGAGTTGGGATTATGCAAGATCGCACACAGTGGGTAAGAGGTCACCACTGAGATCTTGTGAGCTTGGAAGTAATGGCGAAGCTTCCTGGAGGCGATGAGAACTGTGTAAAGCAGCTTGTGCACCTCTAAGTATCGAGTCTTGGCATCATGTAGCACTTCGCTGATGAAGTACACTGGGCGTTGGACTGTTCGGACCCTCCCGGAGGTGCCCGGAGCTTCCTCCACATCAACCCGGACCCACCCGGAGGGGTTCAGACCTGCTTCGGGGACCTCCGGGTCCCTGCTAGAGGAACCCAAAGCTTCTACTGGAGTGACCCGGACCCTCCCGGAGGGGTCCAAGTCTTCTGGGATAATTCCCTGTTGATCCAAATCTGGGGGCTGGGACCCAGACTCACCTTCAGGAACCTCCGGACCTTCCCGGAGGGGTCTAGATTCCTGAGCTTGTGATGGTTCTGGTCTCTCCGCGACCAGTACAATGCTGACAACCTCGTCGGTTGCTGAAATGTAAAGCAGTAAAGGCTCACCAGGGTTCGGAGCTACCAAGGTTGGTAGAGTAGTGAGGAGCTGCTTTAGCTCCTGGAATGCCTTTTCTGCTTCTTTAGACCATTGAAATGCTCCAGAATTCCTCAATAGCTTGAAGAAGGGTAGCGCCTGTTCCGCCAGTCTTGAGATGAACCGGCTGAGAGCGGCTAGACATCCAGTCAGTTTCTGGACATCTTTGATGCGGGGTGGTGGTCGCTCTCCTCTATGGCTTTAATACGGATTTGCCTCTATGCCCCGGTGGTTTACCAGGAAGCCGAGAAGCTTTCCAGAGCTAACCCCAATGTCGCACTTGTCTGGGTTCAGCTTTGTGCGGGTGACCCGCAGCTTGTCGAAGATAGCTTGCAAGGTGTCAAAGAGTGACTCCTTGTCCTTGATCTTGACGACGATGTCATCAACATACACTTCCACTACGTCTCTGATGAGCTCTCCAAAGGTTTTGTACATAGCTCGTACAAATGTTGAAGCTGCATTTTTGAGACCAAATGGCATGGCAGTATAACAGTACAATCCATCTACTGTGATAAAAGAAGTATGTTCTTCATCTTCCCTAGACATTCTGATTTGATGGTACCCAGAATATGCGTCTAGGAAACACAGTAATTCACACCCAAGGTGGAATCCAGTATCTGATCTATTCTAGGTAGTGGGAATGGATCTTTTGGGCATGCCTTATTTAGTGTTGTGTAGTCAATACACATCCGAAGCTTCCGTGGGCCTTGGGTACAACGACTGGGTTTGCCAGCCATTTTGGATGGAAGACTTCTCGGATGAATCCAGCTTCGAGCAACTTCTTCACTTCTTGTCGTATGAAGTTCTGTCACTCTACGGATTGCTTCCGAGGCTTCTGATGTACGGGTTGAGCGTCAGGATAGATCTTTAGATTATGCTCGATCACTTCCCTAGGGATCCCAGGCATTTGTGACGGTTGCCAGGCAAACACGTCGACGTTAGCCTGGAGGAAAGTGATGAGCACGAGTTCCTATTTGTCATTCAGACCTCCCAATATTCGGGTGGTCTGAGCGGCATCGGAACCGATTTGGACGACTTTAACGGGGATGTCGGTGTTGCCGCTTGGTTGCACACGAGGTGAAGAGGTTGAGCCTCGTTGACGAATGCTCGGGGGCTTTGGAGCTTGCTCCTGCCTGGATTCTTCCTCCTGCGCTGTAGCAAGCGCATGAAGTTCCTCCAGAGCAGTCACTCCGGCAGTACGGTCTCCGCAGATCCGGAGAACGCCAGCTGGTGTCGGCATCTTCAACACCAGGTAGCCATAATGAGCAGCAGCTATGAATTTGTACAAGGCGGGCCTGCCCAGAATGGCATTGGAAGGCAAGTTGAGCTGAGCAACGTCAAAGATCATCTTCTCAGTGCGATAATTCTCCCGAGTCCCGAAGGTCACGGGGAGAGTAATGGCACCGAGCGGTGTTTTGGCCCCCGGACCCACTCCGGAGAAAGGTCAGGAGGGGCGAAGGTCCGAAGGTAAGAGCTGAAGCTTGACGAAAGCTTCGAAGCTTATGAGGTTCAGCCCCGAACCTCCGTCCACCATTACATGGTGGAGTTGAATGTTGTTGATGGTAGGTGATACCATCAAAGGTAGCTGGCCAACTTCGATCATGTTCTAAGGGCAGTCCGAAGCATCAAAAGTGATGGTAGTGTCCATCCACTTTAGATGAGGCTCCGCCCTGGCTGTAGGAGCTACTGAGGCCATGTCCTGCTGCATGGTCTTGAAGACACGCGGGAGGTGATGTCCCACGAACCACCAAAGATGGTGTTCATGGTCTTTCGACGCTCATTGTTAGAGACATCGGAGTCATTGTCGACGGAGGCGTAGACAGCCTTCAGGACCTTTTTAGGGTCCTAGAAGCCTAACTCGTCTTTAGCCGGAGCTTCATCGACCTTCTATTTTCCTTCCCTCTGACGGAAAGGAACTTCTTCTCGGCGCTTGTTGTAGCGCTCGGCAAGGTTTTGGACCTCCCGGCAGTCCTCCAAGTTGTGGCCGTTCGACTTGTGGATAGGACACCACATTTTGGAGTTGCCACCGTCTTCAGAGGACAGCCGAGGTCGTTTCTTGGGGCGTGGCCCACGGCCACCCGGAGCTGCAGCAGCTGTAGCGATAGATGTGCCGGCCGACGGCTTCTTCTTGCCGTTGGACTTTTTCTTCTTTTTGCCACTCCCGGAGGTAGTGGCTTCGCCTTTGGAGGATTTTTTGCCATCCTCTGGAGGTGGTTTGGAGTGCATTTCACGGCCCTTCGCAGCTTTGGCACACTTGTCTGCCAAGCTGAAGAGCTCCGTGACGCTGGTGATCTCCTTGATCGCCAGCTTCTCCAACATCTTCTTATCTCGTACGCCCTGTCTAAATGTCGTGATAACAGAAGCGCTAGAGATAGAAGAAATGGTGTTTCGTACCTGGGAGAACCTCTGGATGAATGAGCGCAGGGATTCTCCCGCCTTCTGCACAGCTGCAAAAAGGTCCAGTTCGGTGTCTGGTCGAGTGTATGAACTCCCGAAATTGGCGTTGAACTGTTGGCACAATTCCTCCCAACTATTGATAGAGTTATGAGGAAGACTCATGAACCAGGACTTGGCAGTCTTAGTCAAAGCCAGTGGGAAGTAATTGACCATTACGGCCTCGTTACCTCAGGCCGCAAGGATTACGGTGGTGTAAATTTGGAGAAACTCAGCGGGATTAACAGTCCCGTCAAATTTCTCTGGCAGGTGAGGCCGGAACTTTTGTGGCCATCTGACCATGCGTAGGTGCATGGACAGTGCAGAACAGCCTCCTCCTACCCCCTCGGGAGTAGGGCTGTCTCGAGCCTCTCGCCTTTCGCGAGCACGCTCGATATGGACACGGCCGTCCTGTTGACGGTAACGGCAATCAAGCTCCGCTCGAAGGTCATGAGTTGACATCCTTGTTACCGTATGAGTACGTCGCACCCCGAAAGGTAGCGACGTAACTTGCTGTGACGCAACACGCCTCCTATTCCGGGATGCATGCATACCAAGTCTGCCAGACACGGTCCGACGCTGTGATGGGGCCCACCCCGAAGGAGGACGACCTTGGTTGCTGATGTGGTCGGCTGTTGCTGCAACCAGATGTTCCACATTAGCCCTCCACTGCTCCATTGCACCCTGGGATGCACCTGGAGGTGGTGGACGTTGAAGGAGAGCATGCGCTGCATGAAGCGCGTGTTCAGGGTTGTTGTTATTCGCCAATGCAGTGACTGACGCAGATGCACCGTCACGCTGCTCAGCTTGACGTGCTGGTGCAGGTGGTGGCGGTGGAGGCATGACTCCTGCTGGAGCCACGTCATCTGCTGGTTGCTGCATGTTGGAGGGATTGCCTCCAGTGGGTTGAACAATAGGGTTGCCGTTGGATGATCCAGCAGCTGAGTTCACCATACTCGAAATCTCGGGCGCCCCTACCTGGCGCGCCAACTGTTGGTGTTTGGATCCGGCAGATCTCCCAACACTACCTTTAGTAGTTCAAGGAGTTGTAGTTCGGTAATGGGCGCGCAGAGATTCAAGAAGGTGAATGGCAAGTGAACACAGATATTTACGTGGTTCGGGCCGCCTAAGCGTAATACCCTACTCCAAAGGGTGTGTTGGTGATGTATTAAGCCTCTGAGTCTAGATGAAGCTCCAGAAGAAGAATCTTGTCTAGCTCAGGGAGTTCAGTAGTGGTCTGGAACTGTCCCTTGTGTATCGTCGACCAGTCCTTTTATAGTACAAGGACTGGTCGTTAGAACGTTAGCCTGGCCCGACAGGTGGCCCCGGCGGTTACACATGCTTGATACACAATAAATGGGGTTAATTACCCTTAATAGCCTGGTAACGGGCCTTAACAGTGCTGTTACCAATATTAAGGACCATCCGATCGTGTGTCATTAATATGGCATTAATGAAACTTAATCGGGTCTTAAAGTCTTTGATTGATCCTTGAAGGTCCGGAGCCGTTGAGGGGTACACTGGCCTGATAGTTGAAGTTGAAGGTCTGGCGGTTGCCACGTGGCAGCTCTGGAGCTTACCGTCGTGGACGAGTAGGTCCGGTGCTGTTGGACATGTGTCAGTACTGGAGCTCCCCTCTGTGTGGGGTTAGGTCCGCGGGTGCCATATTGGTATTCTGACCGGAGCTTCACATGTGTGGGTGATAGCTCCGGTCTTGTGATACATGTGGCGGCCTTGAGACTAACCATGTTGGAGAAGCAGGTCTGGCAACGCCTGACATGTGGGGCCTTCGGAGGTCTTCAAATCTGGTAGATGGAGTTTCCTTGTGATCTTTGCGATCCTAAGGGGTATCTGGTACGGAGGGTACCGACACTCAATTACGTGAAGAAATAAATATTTATTACACGCATCACTTTCATATTTGACACAATTCCACTTGTACTTGGAGAAATAGTGCATGCAGGTATTTTATTGCTAGAATGAGAAGAATTGTGGGGAGCAATCCTAAAAAGTGACATCCTAGCCAATCAGGCGATGACATGTTGCATCCCATAGATCAAATGGCCAACTTACAGAGGTATCCGAGAGAATCCAATAGTGTAGCACCTGGGATGGATCTAGGACCCACATGTTAGTCACTTGCAAGAAGCACACCACGGAAGGAGCCAAGAACAAGTCGGTCAAAATCGCCTGGCTCGGCCTACTTGGTTTGGGCACCTTCCGCGGTCAAACGACGCTTGGCACTCTCCTGTAGCTCCCTGAAGGCGGTGAAGACTGTTTCATGCGCTAATTGTGGGGAACCAACTGAACTTCATGTACAAATAGGACCCCACACCTCACTTCTCTACACACACTACTTGAGCATCACCCTCTTGTTTACACTAGTTGTTCGTGCCCTTAGTGGATGTAGGATGTATAGTGGAGCCTCTAGTCCCAAGTCCATTTATGGAAAGGTATGGCTCATTTATCCTTTCCTTCATTTGTGACATTATGCTATTTAATATATTCATTAGTCTCTCTTTATTCATATGCTTGCGAAAATCATTTCTTGTTTGATTGTGGAGTTCATGTATGTGATAGGTGTAGATGTCATTATGGTTCCATAGTAATATTGTTATTATGCAATCATAAACACCTCCACTATAGTCAAATTAGGTAATACCATGAATATGTTGGTATGAATAAGTTAGTGCTCAGTCTGAACATTGGTTCAACGATGTCTAGGTTAGTCACTGTCTTAGGAAGGTATTTGTATTGCAACTCTTAAGGAGTTTACTTAGCATGCAAGTGTGGTGTCTGGATAGTTAGGTAATGTTGGATGTCTCATAGCCTTATGGGTTGTAGGGGTAGGCAACATGTAGTGACATCCCTATCTGTTCTTTTACTCCCTATTGGTATTTCTTATCACCACAAATCATATCTGGTGAGAGATGAGATTCGTAAGTGCACGAAAGATACCGTTGTAGCATTTCACCCGAGAGTATTCCCAAGGGTATCGTATTTATCCCAAAGGAAGGTGGTGAAGTAAAGTAAACACTATTATTATGATCAAAGTATAAGATATTGAGTAATTATAAAAGTAGGGTTAAGATGATAATAGGGATAGTATGACACACCTAAGCAATCTACTCCTAGAGATAAGGTTGTCCTAGTAAGGGTTAAATTACGAGGGGGGTTGCTCCTACTGTGCTCTAATTACTCATATACATAGCGTAATAATGTACACATGCATATGTTAATGGTGAAAACTAAGACTTAGGGGTCCAACATATTGGGCACGGGTTTACCCCTGAGAACATGAGGACGATTACCGCTAAGAGCATGTGGCGTAGCCAAACTTGGGGGAGTACAAAGAACGGACAGGACTATCACCACCTGTCGCCTACCTCTACAACCCGTGGGTCTACTAGACATCCAACACTAGTTAACTATACAAGCACCACACTTGCATGCTCAGTAAATACCTTAGGAGTTGCAATACAAGATCCATCCTAAGGCAATGGCTATCCTAAACATCGTTGAACCAACGTTGCGACCAAGCACTAATTATTCATATTAACATAATCACGTTATTACCTAATTAGACTATAGTGGAGGTATATGGTGTTTATGATAATATAATATGCACATTACTATTAGATCATAAAGCACCTACACCTATCACATACATGGACTCCACAATCAAACAAGAAACATTTTACCCAAATATATGAATAAAAAGAGACTAATAAGAATATTTTAATATGCGTAGAGTCACAAAAGGTAGAAAAGATACATAAGCCATACCTTTCTGAAAGTGCATCTAGGACTTCCTTGTGGGTTTTGGATGATTTATGACAAGCAATTGGGATCCTAACCTCTTTGTTGAGATGAGTGCAGGATTTTAATAGGAAAATGAGCAAAGTGCCAAAAAGAAGGAAGAATGAGGAGCAAAGTGGAAATGAGCTCAAGCAAGAAAAATAGTAGATCATTGTGTATGGAGTGTGTTAAGAAAACACATCGCAAGAGCTCAATCACAACTTAGCACACACATTGCACAGAGTTACACAGGACCACACTAGTCTGACTGACACCAGACTAGTCCGATATCCTTTCTGCACGAAATCGGACAAGTTCGATATCCATCGGACTAGTCCGATATCCTTTCTGACTAGAATCAGACTAGTCCTCCCCAGTGCGGACTAGTCCTCAAAACACTTCACAAGTCACACAAAATCGGACAAGTCCAATCTCAACCGGACTAGTCCGATATTCTTTCTGATCCAAATCGGACAAGTCCGATGTTTGCATGGACTAGTCCGAAATACCCTCTTATCTGAATCGGACAAGTCCTCCAAGTGCGGACTTGTCATCCTATACACTTAGGGTTTCACATGTCCGGACAAGTCCGATGACTATCGGACTAGTCCGAAGATTTCCAGTAGCAAAATCGGACAAGTCCGTTCCTAGCCGGACTAGTTCGATATTTTGGAAAACTTAGGGTTTGCTACACACAGCACACCGGACTAGTTCGGTGACCACCACGAACTAGTCTGATCTTTCTGAACCCTAACGGTTACTTTTAGAAACCCATATAAATAGAGTTGTACGACCATATTTTACACTCTCTCGAACCCTAGCGCCGTCATACCTCCCAAGATCCTCAAAAACTACATCTCTCCACGAAATTAAGTGCAACAAAGATCAATCCTTCGAGGATTCACTCTAGTTCATTAGAGAGACACATTCAACACCACATTGAGCTCTTGGTTTGATTCTCTAACACACTCCTGCGTTTTAATTGTAATCTTTTGAGTGTGTTCTTGGTGGTATTTTGTGTTGTAATCCAAGGGAGCTCTCAACGTGTGAGAAAGCCCCTTGAATTCGGTTATTCACCCCTTTGAGATAAGTGGAAGAGGATTGGCCTTCGTGGCGATCCGACGAGGGTAGGGTTGGAGAAGACCCGATCCTTTTGTGGGCTCCTCAATGTGAATGTAGGTTGCCTTTGTGGGAACCGAACCACGAGATAAATCTCTTGTGTTCTCTGTTGTGTTCATTGTTCTTACTTCATATCAATCTAGGGTTACAAACTGATCTTGATTACTTTACGTTGAAATATCAAGTATAAGTTTGATTTGTGATATAACCTGATTCATAAACCTGTGACACTTTGTTTAATCGTATACTTCCGCTGCATATATTGAAGAACAAAGTTAATCGATCAAACCTAATCAATCTAGTCCGTATACACCGGACTAGTCTGCACTTCACCGGACTAGTCCGATTTCTCTATTTTTGAACTGGTTGTTAAGTGTTGCAGGATTTGACAATTTTCAAAAAGGCCTATTCACCCCCCTCTAGGCCACATTCACTTTCCCAATTTGGACTTGGGACTAGAAGCTGCTCTCTACAGCCTAACCTCCACTAAGGACTAGGAGAACTAGTGTATACAATAGAGTGAATGCTCAAGTAGTGTGTGTTGAAGTGAGGGGTCCTATTTATACTAATGTTGAGGTAGATTCCCACCATCTTTTGCGCGTGATTCAATCATCATTCTTATTACAAAGCCACAAGAGTGTGCCATGTTGAAGTTTACCAATAATGGGGGGGGGGGGGGGGGGGTGGGAGAGAAGGAGACCATTTCGGCCAAACTAATGGTTCGACCGAACTGGGCTTGGTCCCAGCCGTCCTAGTTTTCCTCTAGGTGACTTCCATGTGGGACCTCATGCCATTCTTCAGCGCTACACTGTTGGATGCCTTTAAATACTCCTGTAGGTGGGCCATTGGATCCATGTGTTGCCACGTGTCGGTGTCTGATTGGCTAGGAGCGTATTATTTAGAATTCCTCCCCTATATTCACCTCAATTCTGCATAGAATACCTGCATGCACCATTTTTTTCCAAGTACAAGTGGAAATACATTATTTCTAAAATACATGCGTGTAAGAAATGTTTAGTCCTACATGATTAGGAGTTATATTGATGGTCTAAAGTGGTACTTAACGACCATCAACAAACTCCCCCAAGCTTATCCTTTTCTAGCCACGAAGCAAAGTTAAATACTTTGGTTGTTGATTAGGAGTTGCTACTATGTCCTATGCTTCAATAGTATCAAATGCACAATTAAACATTCTACCTTGAATTGAATAAGTTGGTAATGGTACTCACCCTTTACCTTAGTCCTCATGGAGCTTTTGCCTTCTCCACTCCTTGGGTGGTTGAAAGATAGAACAGTTCAGAAAGCATGCATTATTCCTAATGTCTAAGTTCCACTCATAACCCGGAGAATTCAAATGATCTTCAAAATTAAGATTTAGTTCCTCAAATAATACTCTCAGTCACTCTTTTGTGTAAGTGTATTTTTCCTCACCAAGGCAATGCCTTTCTTGTCCTATATCTAAATAAGGCATTTTGTGGATCTTGGTAGGGAACAAGAGTTACCATATTTTTAACACTTATATTTCTAAGTCAAAAGAGTAAACCTTTTGAGAAAACAAATCATACCTTGTGCAAGTGTGGTGGAATATTTGTGGTGGTGGAAGATAACTCCTTTTTATGCACTCTCTTTAGTGTAGGTATGAAGCATGGCTACTTTATTCTTTTTTTTTTTGTTTTCGTAGCCATGCCTTCTACTCCCTTTCTTTTCAAATAAAACTAAAGAGAGTTTTTTGACATTGAGTATATGGAGTATGTTTTTGGAGGTGGAGAATGGAGTGATGGAAAATTTCTAACTTCGAGTGTAGAAGTTTAGCACATGCAAGTGTGTAATTTTGATCATGGAAGTATGAAAATATTCTCACATAGGTCTATACTAGTTTGACTAGGCTCAATGTGAAAAAGATAGCATATGCATTGGGTTTATCAAATTGAAATATCATATGGCTTTGATAGGAATTTGAAATCAAATGAGGAGCTTCATTTTGAATCAATTTTTTCCGAAGATCAAGTTTCACTTTGATTAGGAAACAAGCAGCCCTATGATCTATATCATATCTCACAACAACCTATAATTGGATCATGCTTATGCTACCCACCATTTCTAAGTTCAAGGTAAAATGTTTAAAGCCAATGAACTCAATAGTAGGAGACTATTAAATTGTAACACTTAACTACTAAGGAAGAATAGAATAGAGGAACTATTCATTATTTAAACATATGAAGGAATCAAACATTCTTAAGGCGCATATTTTATTTTATTTAATCCTATACTAAGAGTTTTGTTTTTGTATTTTTTTAGATGCAATGATGTGGAAAAAAGGGGAAATGAAATGCAAGGTGGGGTGTCATACAAGTTACCTCAAGTGCGGGTCTTCTCCCAAGCTTGTTCTTGGTCAAGATCCATGATAGTGGTTGAAACCGTAACATCGGAGGTAGGACATGAGGTTGGCCTAACCTTGTTGCAGCGTGGGCTCAGCATTGGAGAGTTGAGAGTCGATGTTTGTGTTGTTCTCCATGGGTGCCTTGAGCGTGGTTGAAGAGAATGTCATAGTTGTCGCATGTCCACACCTCAAGGTCTCCCATGCATTGCATGTCATTCATTCCTTGACTAAGGTCATTATAACCTATAGTCACAAAGGAACAACGTACACCCAGTGATGATGGCAACTCCCTTGAGCTTGAATAGGTGCTTAGAATAGTTGGTAACATAGGGGTCCCACTTATTAGTAGTAGCCCATTGGTTACTCATGGAAGGTTTCCATGTCAAATCTTCGACCTCATGACACTATGATTGGTCCTCGGGATTAAACTCCGATAGGTTTCAACCATGCTTGGTTACTAATTGGCCAAGATATGTTGAAATGATACCTCCAAGTCTTCCTTCAACCATCGACTTCTTCTATGTCTACATAGAAACATTAATCTTGCAAGCTTCCCCTCTTGGATAGAGACAGATGGTTATCTCCTAGCACTTGTACAAATGAATTTACGGGTTAGGTAACCGAATTTCATTTGTACATATGGGAATGGAAAACACCAAAGATGCATGGCTCTAATTTTTTGTGTGCCATAAGCACTGTATTCTTTATTGCTATAATAGTAGAGCCTTGTAGATAAATTGATTTGCACATTTTCTAAAGCTCCTACTCATAGTAATGCAAAAGATGGTTCGACACCCTATGGATCCCTTCATATTGAGATTTTCTAAACTTTTACACGTGCAAATTTGTATCATTTTGATCATGGCAAACAAGATTTTGAATTTTATCCTCATGGACATTTCTAATGTCTTGCATAGAAATTTGAAATCTAGTGACTCCATGTATGAATTGACTTCAAATAAAATTATGGACATAACTATTCCTAGATTGCTACTTTGGAATTCAACCATTAAGTTTGTAGGATCGAAGAGCACGTGAAAAGCTACCAGAGGGAGGGGGGTGAATGGTAGATTTAAACTTTTTCAGCAGAAGCAACGAAACCCCTTGACAGAAAATCAATCTGTTAAGAAACTGTGTGTGCAACTGATCTAAATGTGTTCAAGCATGACAAAAGTGGTAGATATTATAAAGAATCAAGTCAGGAAGACACAAAAACAAGAATCATGTAAAACCGTAGAGAAAAAAACTCAAGTTATGATTCAAAGATGAAACAAAGGTCAATTTGTTCTACTTGAGTAAAAACAGATCTGCAATGCTGCAAAGAAACTCGTGTAGATCATAAATCACAAATCCAATGAATGTGAAATTTTAACATATGATATATAGTCAAGTTGTGAAGACAACCCAAAAAGAATCACGTCAATTGGATCTGTAAAACTCGAGTTAAGATAAAACCACCGAAGCAAGGTAGTATTGTGCAGAAACTCGACGAGAAAAACTTGTCTAAAACAAGTCGGACGAACAAGGCACAAACGTTCCTTTAAACTACAAAATTTTATTGATCAAAACACAGGAGGAACAGCTAAAAGTTTGTGCACCACGAGATCTGCCGACCCTTGCTTATATAACCAGCCATGAGGCCAACCCAATCCAAACTAGGACTCTAATTGTACTCAGTTTCAACCGAAACTTTCCATAACTGTTCAAGACTCTTCCATACACAGATAGAAGCAACCTTAAGACTTCCAAAAATCTTAGGAACGTACCCCACATTCCTAAAACAACTAAACTTTGTGACCTATACGAAATCTAACCTAAACAAATATTTCCATATTTGAGTCAAACATGACTCAACCGCAGCGTGAGTCCATAACCTAGTCAGTTGGACCTTTCCGACCAATTCTTTACGTCCACATATTTTCATCACGCCTTGGAACCATGTAGCCACGTCCATGCACTCCTTGAACTCGTGTAAACATCTTCCAACGACGTCCACAATACTTTCATATGCACTATTCTTGATTCGAACATGCGGCGCGACCTCCCGATCAACTCAACCACAATTCCTTCCGAACTTGGTTGTTGAACCTCATCTTCTTCCTAAGACTAGTTCAATGGATCCCGTCACCAGCCATGTATTGAACTCAAGCAACACCTGCACATGAATACACAACCAATACATCCGAGCAGAAGTCCTCGACTTGACTCTCGTTAGTCCAAAAACACAACACTTTACGTGGGCACCTCACATAAGCATGTTGCAAATCATAGAAAAATGATATCAGCGATAACCACCAAAACACACCAAAAACTTAGTAAAATAATATTGAGCAAGCTTTCCATAATCCAAAAGCATGTTCAAAACATTGCGAGTTAAAAGAAGAACCAATGCGATCTAGCATCGGACCTTGAACTGGAGCTTACCAAAGCTAGCAGGACCTAACGCTGAAGCTAACCAAAGCTAGTCAGATCTAGCACCGGAGCTAACCAAATCTAGTCGGACCTAGCGCTGGAGCTAGCAAAAACATGTCGAACCTAAACAAAGAAGTCGGACCTAGCCAAAATAAGTCGGGCCTTACGTTGGACCTAGACAAAGAAGTCATACCTAGCCAAAGCAAGTCGAACCTTATGTCAGACCTTGCCGTAGCTACCAAAAATAAGTCGGACCTATCGTCAGACCTTGCAGGAGCTCAGACCTAGAGTCGGACCTTGTTAAAAGGGCGTTTTAGCAGTATTCAAAACTTTTATCATCATAGCCTATGTATTCAGCACACATAGGTCTCACAAAGTTATTCCATAAGCTTAGTGTACTAAACTTAGGCAGAGAATTACTAAGTCAATTAAACAATGCTTATAAGATTCTAGGCACTTGTTTAAATTTCTTCCAAGTAAGGTGACATTCCTTTTGAAAAATCAAAAGGCCATGTCAACACTTAGTCTCATGAGGATGCATAAGATTTGAATGATGAGGAGGTGTAAACCTTCCTCGTTAATGCAAGAAAAATCATTCAATCATAGTGCAATCCAAACAACAGAAGATTCTAAACTCGTAACTCATTTTAAGAGTAGTTCAGGGTTGAAGGTCGTTGTGTGAGAAATTCACGACCATGGGTTCTAGTGTAGGCTTCATGTTTGATGTTTATTGCCAAGTTGAGGTTGGAGTTGAATATGGATGATGCTTCATCTTGCCCATCCATCGGGCCATCATCTTGAGCATTCTCCCAACTTCAACTCAAAACAAGATTGGTGGAGGGATATGCGCTTGAATCCTCCCGATGGCATCTTGAGCTTGATGAGGCTTCCCTTCTTTCCAAACAACTTATTTACACATTTCGTCCTAGCTGCAATAAAATCAAGAACAAACAAAACAACTCAAAAATAGGTTATGTTAACCAAAAGAAAATTGAATGCCTTGTCAAATTATCATGCCCAACTTGAAACAACTTGCAAATGCAATGAGGATCAAGGGAAATCTTTTTTGTTTGAATTATGAAATTAAATTCAAGTGTTTATGCCCAAAGTTCATATCCAAATAAATTTCTTCCTTAATTCAAAATTTTAGTTTTATGTTGGATGGAAATTTTAGTTTCCAACATGCAAGTGTGAAAATTCGAACATGCTAAATGCAAATGCAAGGTTTGATGAAAAATACAAATATGCAATTGTGAAATCAAATATGAGATAACTATCAATTAACCTATTGGCTAGGACTCACCAAATTTTTGAAGACTGATGAGTAGGACTTATCTCCATCATGTTTAGCGTGATTGTTTGTCGTCCGTAACCGGAGATGAAGGTGTGGATGACTTCTCTTGTTGATATGCCAAACCTCCTTTGGCTGTTATTTGGACAAGTGGGACACGTGGTGGCCTCGTCCTCTTCGTCCCCTTGATGGAGACTTGTCGATGTTGTGACGACTTTTCCTTCTACAAGATATGCTTTCATGAACTTGGTGAGGCTTGTCCATCTTTCGCTATTATCTTTTTGGTGGCTCAAACGAGTTTGGCCATTTGGATGGCTCTTGCTTCTCTGTCTTCTTAGAATGTCATCGTGTATGACATGACAGAGTCCTGTCATAACTTGATTTCCTCATAGAGGCAACGAGGTTGTCTACTTGTGAGGGTGTCACATCGACCTTCATGATGTTCTTTTGATTCAATCCATTCTTGATCTTGGATCAAAGAATTCTTTGGGCATGACAACATGTTGACTGCATAATCAAACAAGAAATGCTTAATCCATAATGTTGCTTTGCCCAAAGTTGCATGGGCTTGGTCGAAGTGATGGGTCCCTGGCCAATTGCTTCTTGGGTATGTTGCCATTGATTTCGCCTTAGCCATGGACAAGATACTTCAAGGTAGGCTAGTTGAAGTTCAATTTGTTGGAATTCAAATTCCCATAGCTTTCTTGATTGTATCCACTCATGACCTCCTTGTTGGTGGTGGCCTTTTGGAGTTGTTGTTTGGAACTGAAAGCTCCGCACATATATTTGGGAAATTGATCGCCAAATGTCCCATGCTGACATGGATTTTTACAAATCATATGAATACCCATGGCTTGGATCATCCAAACACTTTTCCATTGGCTTGACTGTCTTGATCTTTCAATAGGAGGTCCAATTCTGTGGCTTGCATGTCCACCTTCTCAAAGGTGTGCATGCCATACTAATGGAACAAGAGAATTAATTGATCCACCCCTTGAATGGTGACCTTCTTCTCAATTAAACCATCATCCTTCTCATGATAAATGAGAAGAATCCACCTCCAACTTCAGCATGAATGTGATCACAGGTCGATGAAGTCAACCCATTGTAGAAGTGTTGGGAGATGAACAAACTATCCACACCCATGGTGAAGGCAAACCAAGATACAATCTTGAAGCCTCTCCCATGATTTGGGAATAAATGCCTTTGGCTCCTGTTGGAAGCTGGAGGATCCTCCCATGAAGAACTTTTCAAGGAATGCCTTGGGTTGCTTTTGCAGCTGGGCACTTGTGTCTCATTGGCTTTCCCATGAAATGGGCTAGCGAAACACTACGACGTTTTCACACAAAAGGAGAAAACAAAACAATGGTAAACCTGTCTAATAACTACTAGCACCTATAGCTTAATCATAAGGGATAGCTATCCTTCACTTCTTTTTCCTTCCCCGGCAACGGCGCCAGAAACACTTGTTGCTATTTCCTAACACCACAGATCATCTCCGGTGAGAGATGAGATCCGCAAGCGCACATAAGATACTGTCATAGCATTTCACCCAAGAGTATTCACAGGGGTATCGTATTTATCCCAAAGGATGGAGGTGAAGTAAAGTAAACACTATTCTTATGATCAAGGTCTAGGATACTAAGTATTTGCCAGAACATTGCTAAGATGATAATAGGGGTAGTGTGACACACACCTAAGCAATCTACTCCTAGAGATAAAGTTGTCCTAGTGAGGGTTAAACTACGAGAAGGGGCTGCTCCTACGGTGCTCTAATTACTTGTATACATAGCCAAATAATGTACAGATGAATATGTTAATGGTGAATACTAGGGCTTAGTGGTCCAACATATCAGGCACCGGTTTACCCCTGACAACATCAGGAGGATTCCCGCTAAGAGTCCTTGGTAAAGGTGGACACGATTGCTTCCAAAATTGATCTCCTGATGAAGAAGCGGGACTTTCAAGTCAATGGAGAAGTGTTTTGCACAGCCCAGGCCTTAGATGCTCACATGACATGTGAGGTCTGTGGCAACATGGGTCACATGGGGAGTGACTGCCCCGAGACCTTGTACTTGGCGAACTATGGAAATTTCAACAATGGCTACTGTCTCGGATGTCAAGGGTGGGGCCAACCACGACCTTTCTTTTAAAGGAGGTTGCAACAATAACAATGGCAGTGAAAATCTGTCCAACTTGAAGGATTTTTCCGTTAGTCAGCTAAATATCAATGATGCCCTATCTAAGAAGTTGTTGGCTAATGACATGATCCTAAAAAACATCAATGCCAAGATTGAAGGTTTAGCCTCTGCTTTCAAGAACCAGTTGAGCTTAAATAAGATATTGGAGACTCAGTTAGCTCAACGTGCAGCTATTGTTCCTCCATTGGAGATCGGCAAAATACTAGGGCAACCTGAACCTCCTGTAGAAAATGTCAACATTAATGCCATACGGGAGGGCAAATGGCCGAAGGACCCAGGGTTACCCATTATATCCTGCTAAATTAGTACATAATACACCGACAAGGCGCTTTGTGACCTTGGCGCATGTGTGAGTGCCACGCCAAAGGTGGTCTTCGACAAGCTCAATTTCATGATGCTATCTCTAAAGCCAGTGCAACTCCAACTAGTCGATTGTTCGATCCACTATACTGCAGGTATTGCTTAAGATGTTCCAGTGAGAATACAAAATGCTTCATACCCATGGATTTTGTGGTTCTCGACATGGAGGTCGAGAAGGAAACCCTGCTCATTCTGTAACACCCTAAATTTTCGCATCCTGCATTGCATACATGATCATGCATTAAACATTAGTAGAAAAAAAAAAGACAATAAAAGGATAAAAAGTACATATATGGTGTAGCAAAATGAAGAAAAAAATAATAATTATAGCCTAAATCCTGTATTAGAGAATAAATATAAAATAATAATAATAATATATAAAAGAAATATATATAAATTAGTTTTATAATAAAGAAATATATATAAAAAGTAAACAAATAAAATAAATAAGATAAATAAAAATCATAGAACACAAATAATAATATAATAATATATATATAAAATAATAAACCAATAAAATGAATAAGGTAAATAAAATAAATAAAATATAAAAAATATAATAGATAATAATAAATAAACAAAAAAATAAATAGTAACATATTTATAAAAAAAAGAAAACCCCCCCTGGCCAGGCCGAGCGGCCCAGCCAGCCGCCCGTACCGCGCGCCCTCCCACGCCCCGCCGCCCGAGGCGCCCGGGCCCCGCCGAACCGCGCCGCCCTCCAACGCCACCCCGCCGCCTTGGCTCCCGCGCCGAGCGCCCATCCGCCGCCTGCGCTGGCCCCGCGCTGGGCCCCACCGCCGCCTGGCACCCGGCCGACACGGCACCGCAGCCGCCCCGGCTCCCGACGCCCCCGCCTCGATCGCCCACCCCACGCCCCGCCGCCCGATGCACGCCGCGCGCCCCGAGGCCCCGCACCGCACCTCCCGCACGCCCGCTCTCCTGGCCGACCCCACCGTACCGCGTGCCCTGGGCCCCGCGATTTTCCTGCACCGACACCGCGATTCCCGCTCCCACGCAACCGCCGCACGCGCGCCGGCCCTAGCGCCCTACCGCCGCCTATAAAAAAAGGCCCTGGGACTCGTGTTTTCCAGCCACCAGAAAAAAACAGCCGCCGCCTCCACGAAAGCCCCGCCGCGGGTACAGAAAAGAAAAGAAGCACCAGGGGGCTGCGCCCAGGGAAGAAAAAGAAGAAAAAAGAGGGGAAGAAGGGGAAGAAAAACAGGAGGGCCCCACCGTCCACCGGAGATCGTCGCCGTCGTCGTGCCGCCGGAGGACTGCTGCGTCATCCACTTCGTCTACGAGTCACCTTCGTCCCGCGATCTTCGAGCCATCGCATCTACGGTAGGATTTGTTCCCGATGCGAATTTTAGCACGTATTAGATCTAATAAACGTAAATTGATCGTAGTTGCGTCGTATTTTTATTTTCAGCAGCATTAATCCACCCTAAAACTCCTGTAAACTCATATGAACACGTATGAACTACCCGCATCTAATTAATAAACAACCGTAGTTAATTAATTATTGTACTTTGCATGCATGCATATCATCGCATGTTGATTAATGTGTGTGCATCATATTGAATTGTGTGTATTTTCTTGTATGTGTGATCACGAGTAGAGGGAAGTGCTCAAGAGATCGTGTACGAGGATTTTAGAACAAGATTTCGAAGCCCTTGAGCAACCCTATACGCCGGAGCAAGCAAGTGTCCTTGAAGCATATTGATCTGTTTTTAAAATAAATGTTTTGTTTGCAAAACTGCATGCTATGTCTATTTGATGGGAATCCTATGATAGGAAGTTTACTAGAATTGTTAAACCACCCTTGTCACCTGGAATATATGGTAGAGAGTCGGGAAGGGGTTTTTACCTTTTTGCTTCGCTTAATTAATTGGGATGGAAAAAACAACACTACACATTTAATTATGTATTAATGATATTCTGGTTAATGTGAAATGGTCGATACGGTATGGTAATGGATTATCTAAGCAAGCCTGGTATGTGGATGGGTTGGATGCTATGGTGGTTTGCTTGCTTTAGATCTAAGGACCGGTTCATGCGAGAATAAGCCAGGACTACAGTGCCACCACGAGGCCAAGTATGGGTGCGGCGTAGCTGATTAATTAGGGCTTTGCTAGTGCTTGTTTGGACCATTGTGGATGCTCGGGGAAGGGGTAGTCAGATTGGGTTTGTTGATGATTGGTGGGACTACCCTGGGATCCGAATGGCTCAAGAGGGGGCCCTTGGTTGAAGATGTGCTCAGTTGGAGGCATCGCCACCGGTGAAACCTCAGTGGGGTCTAAATAGGCTAGTAATCCCTTTGTAAAGGCTATTTTGTGATCTCTTGGCCCATACACCAAAGGAAGTGTAATTGGCATAAGGGAGGTTCTCTAGTCGCTGACGGGTGATGAAATCACGAACACGTGGTAAAGAGGTACAAACTCTGCAGAGTTAATTAAAACTATCATGATAGCCGTGCTCCCGGTTATGAGCACCTGGACAACTTCCATGATTAGAGGGAAATTGGGATTTGGGATGGTTATGGTCTGATAATGGTTATAGTTTGGTAATGGTTATGGTTGACATTATGATTATGGCTATGGTTATGGATGGAATTATGGTTTATGACATTGATTATGGTTATTGGTAATGGTGATTTATGGACTGGTATTATTATGGTTACATGGTTTATGATGGGATTACTTCACACACCATATATATATTGCTTGTCAAATGTTTTTACTGTACTTTTCAGCACTTAGCATTATTATTGTCGTCAGTTGAATCAGCCACATATCATACTTTCCACACTTGCTGAGTACGACATGTACTCACTCTTCCAATCCCCCCCAATAGCTGCAGGTCAGAATTGTGAGTTTAATGGTGATAATGCGGATATCTAGGCCGTGTCTACCGTCAGCTTTGCCTGTGGTGTTATTGGAGCTGCGCTATCCCTTATGCTTAGTTTGCTTAGTTGCTTAATAAGTTTATTTCCGCTGCATTAGTTGAACTTATCATTAATATTCATTAGAGCTTGTATTCGAGGATTTAATGAATTATGTAATAAGAGTACTTATTTAATAATTTGAGCTGTGGTAATTATCTGTTTATCATTTGTGAAACACTCGTGTATGTGTGTTGAACATCCTGGGCACACATATGCGTTAGCTTGGTTCATTTTCGGAACCGGGCGTCACAGATTGGTATCAGAGCCACAGGTTGACCGTAGGACGCAGCCTAGATAGAATGAACACTTTAGAGCACATAGGAGCACTCAGGAATCGATGTGTTTTTGCTTAAGTGTGCTGTTTGCTATATATATATTGCTTGCTTGTGTGCTTAATAGAGGATTTTGGGATGCTCTAGCATTGCCCTGTCCACCTAGGCTAGTATAGCTAGTTGGTTAGCTTCATATCCCTTGATGCATATAGTTGGGGACGTTTCTAAATTCTTACCTATTGCTCTTCTTAAGATGGTGAGGACTCGCAACCAGAGAGATGTCAATAACGAGGAGGAGAACCATGGAGTACCTCAGAACGACAACGGACAAGGACCTGCTCATGGAGCTATCAATATTGAGCAGCTATTGGCTATGCAAAACCAGCTCATGCAGACCATGATACAAACTATGGGACAGCTGCAGGCTGGCAATAACATCAACAATCAGCCCCACATGCCTCCACCGCCACCACCCCAGCCCCACCACAACCGTTTGGGAGAGTTCATAAGTACTAGGCCGCCAACCTTTGCTCAAGCCGCAAACCCTATGGATGTTGATGATTGGCTCAAGTCTGTGGAGAAGAAACTTGCTATTGTCCAATGCAGTGACCGGGAGAAGGTCCTATTTGCTTCTCATCAACTCGTTGGAGCAGCCGCCGATTGGTGGGATTCACTATGCAACGCTCATGAGGATCAAGAGAGGATCACTTGGGCCGAATTCAAGGAGAATTTTTGTTCACATTATGTGCCGGAAGGTGTTATGATCTTGAAGAGGCAAGAATTCGAGAACTTAAGGCAAGGAAGATCAAGCGTGAGTGAGTATCTCAACAAGTTCACTCAACTCTCAAGGTATGCGCCCGAGGATGTTAGTCGAGACAGCTGGAAGCAATATTTGTTCATGAGAGGCTTGAACAATGAGATCCAAGTGCAACTACTCAACTGCGATTATGCCAATTTACAGAAGCTTGTGGACAAAGCAATTGTGGTTGAGAACAAGATCCGTGAGATGGAGCAAGGAATCAAGAGGAAGGCGCCATATCAAGGACAGCAACAAGGAAGTAATGTGCGCCCTCGCCTTGCACCACCCAATGCACCCTACTACAGCTCTTCTATCCCTGCTCAACACCCTGTTATGCAAGCAATGCCTTATGCGCCTCGTGCTGATTTTCCTGGAACCAATGCTCAAAACCAAGCTCGTCCCAATAATTCTGGTGGAGTTAAGAGGTGCTATACTTGTGGATAATCTGGACACTTTGCGAATCAATGTCCTAAGTCAGGCCTTGGTCAAAGAAGCAATGCGCCGAGGCAAAACCCAAGACCTAATAGAGGACAGCCACAAGGAGGCCGTGGACAGCAGAATTTTGCTCGTGGTAACGTGAACCATGTCTCTACGGAGGATGCTCAACAAGCGGATGACGTGGTCGTTGGTATGTTTCTCGCCAACTCCAACCCCGCGACTATGTTATTTGACACTGGAGCATCGCATTCATTCATTGCATCAAAGTACGTTGCCAAGTATAGTTTGCCTATCTCTCATATGAAGTTACTCTATTGGTTAAGTCTCCTGGAGGAGAGATGAGGACAAATATAGTATGTCTAAAAATAAGCCTTAGAATAAGGGGGGTAGACTTCTCCGCCGACCTAATTGTTTTGGGTTCACAAGGAATAAGAGGATCCGTTGGTGCAAAGTGCAATGGAACCACCATACGGAAGCCGAAGCTACGTGGGAACGTGAAGAAGACCTGAAGGCAGAATTCCCTCACCTTTTCTCCACGCTATCGAATCTCGAGGGCGAGATTCACTTTAAGGGGGGTAGATTTGTAACACCCTAAATTTTCGTTTCCTGCATTGCATACATGATCATGCATTAAACATTAGTAGAAAAAAAAGATAATAAAAGGATAAAACGTACATATATGGTGTAGCAAAATGAAGAAAAAAAATAATAATTATAGCCTAAATCTTGTATTAGAGAATAAATATAAAATAATAATAATAATATATAAAAGAAATATATATAAATAAAATTTATAATAAAGAAATATATATAAAAAGTAAACAAATAAAATAAATAAGATAAATAAAAATCATAGGACACAAATAATAATATATCTATATAAAATAATAAACAAATAAAATGAATAAGGTAAATAAAATAAATAAAATATAAAAAAATATAATAAATAATTATAAATAAACAAAAAAATAAATAGTAACATATTTATAAAAAAAAAGAAACCCCCCCCCCCCCCGCTGGCCAGGCCGAGCGGCCCAGCCAGCCGCCCGTACCGCGCGGCCTCCCACGCCCCGCCGCCCGAGGCGCCCGGGCCCCGCCGAACCGCGCCGCCCTCCCACGCCACCCCGCCACCTTGGCTCCCGCGCCGAGCGCCGACCCGCCGCCTGCGTTGGCCCCGCGCTGGGCCCCACTGCCGCCTGGCACCCGGCTGACACGGCACCGCAGCCGCCCCGGCTCCCGATGCCCCTGCCTCGATCGCCCACCCCACGCCCCGCCGCCCGATGCACGCCGCGCGCCCCGAGGCCCCGCACCGCGCCTCCCGCACGCCCGCTCTCCCGGCCGACCCCACCGTACCGCGTGCCCTGGGCCCCGCGATTTTCCCACACCGACACCACGATTCCCGCTCCCACGCAACCGCCGCACGCGCGCCGGCCCTAGCGCCCTACCGCCGCCTATAAAAAAGGCCCCGGGACTCGTGTTTTCCAGCCACCAGAAAAAAACAGCCGCCGCCTCCACGAAAGCCCCGCCGCCGGTACAGAAAAGAAGCACCAGGGGGCTGCGCCCAGGGAAGAAAAAGAAGAAAAAAGAGGGGAAGAAGGGGAAGAAAAAGAGGAGGACCCCACCGTCCACCGGAGATCGTCGCCGTCGTCGTGCCGCCGGAGGACTGCTGCGCCATCCACTTCGTCTACGCGTCACCTTTGTCCCGCGATCTTCGAAGCCATCGCATCTACGGTAGGATTTGTTCCCGATGCGAATTTTAGCGACATATTAGATCTAATAAACGTAAATTGATCGTAGTTGCGTCGTATTTTTATTTTCAGCAGCATTAATCCACCCTAAAACCCCCGTAAACTCATATGAACACGTATGAACTACCCGCATCTAATTAATAAACAACCATAGTTAATTAATTATTGTACTTTGCATGCATGCATATCATCGCATGTTGATTAATGTGTGTGCATCATATTGAATTGTGTGTATTTTCTTGTATGTGTGATCACGAGTAGAGGGAAGTGCTCAAGAGATCGTGTACGAGGATTTTCAGAACCAAGATTTCGAAGCCCTTGAGCAACCCTATCCGCCGGAGCAAGGCAAGTGTCCTTGAAGCATATTGATCCTGTTTTTAAAATAAATGTTTTGTTTGCAAAACTGCATGCTGTGTCAATTTGATGGGAATCCTATGATAGGAAGTTTACTAGAATTGTTAAACCACCCTTGTCACCTGGAATATATGGTAGAGAGTCGGGAAGGGTTTTTACCTTTTTGCTTCGCTTAATTAATTGGGATGGAAAAACAACACTACACATTTAATTATGTATTAATGATATTCTGGTTAATGTGAACTGGTCGATACGGTATGGTAATGGGTGATCTAAGCAAGCCTGGTATGTGGATGGGTTGGATGCTATGGTGGTTTGCTTGCTTTAGATCTAAGGACCGGTTCATGCGAGAATAAGCCAGGACTACAGTGCCACCATGAGGCTAAGTATTGGTGCGGCGTAGCTGATTAATTAGGGCTTTGCTAGTGCTGTTTGGACCATTGTGGATGCTCGGGGAAGGGGTAGTCGGATTGGGTTTGTTGATGATTGGTGGGACTACCCTGGGATCCGAATGGCTCAAGAGGGGGACCTTGGTTGAAGATGTGCTCAGTTGGAGGCATCGCCACCAGTGAAACCTCAGTGGGGTCTAAATAGGCTAGTAATCCCTTTGTAAAGGCTATTTTGTGATCTCTTGGCCATACACCAAAGGAAGTGTAATTGGCATAAGGGAGGTTCTCTAGTCGCCGACGGGTGATGAAATCACAAACACGTGGGTAAAGAGGTACAAACTCTGCAGAGTTAATTAAAACTATCATGATAGCCGTGCTCCCGGTTATGAGCACCTGGACAACTTTCATGATTAGAGGGAAATTGGGATTTGGGATGGTTATGGTCTGATAATGGTTATGGTTTGGTAATGGTTATGGTTGACATTATGATTATGGCTATGGTTATGGATGGAATTATGGTTTATGACATTGATTATGGTTATTGGTAATGGTGATTTATGGACTGGTATTATTATGGTTACATGGTTTACGATGGGATTACTTCACACACATATAATATATTGCTTTTCAAATGTTTTTACTGTACTTTTCAGCACTTAGCCATTATTATTGTCGTCATTTGAATCAGCCACATGTCATACTTTCCACACTTGCTGAGTACGACATGTACTCACTCTTGCAATCCCCCCCCCCAACAGCCGCAGGTCATAATTGTGAGTTTAATGGCGATAATGCGGATATCTAGGCCGTGTGTACCGTCAGCTTTGCCTATGGTGTTATTGGAGCTGCGCTATCCCTTATGCTTAGTTTGCTTAGTTGCTTAATTAGTTTGTTTCCGCTGCATTAGTTGAACTTATCATTAATATTCATTAGAGCTTGTATTCGAGGATTTAATGAATTATGTAATAAGAGTACTTATTTAATAATTTGAGCTGTGGTAATTATCTGTTTATCATTTGTGAATCACTCGTGTATGTGTGTTGAACATCCTGGGCACACATATGCGTTAGCTTGGTTCATTTTCGGAACCGGGCGTCACACATTCTTGGTTGACCTTTCCTTTGCACCGCAGATGCTCGCATCAATGTGCGGGCCGGGGAAATTTGTTTCCATATCAATGGCAAGGAGGAGAAGTTTGACTTTCGGCCAAGTAAGGAGCAATGCTCCATGATCAAAATCAAGTATGGCCCAAATGTGAAACCATTAAAGAAGTCAAAGTGACACCACCTCAAGTGGATAGACTTATTGCATTCGTGAGGAAGTTAATTTATGGGGAGACTCCGTCAATTCGTCCACGATGGCATTTTATGAAGATGGAAATCCAGGGCCATCTGAACAACCCAAGTCCACTGAGCCGCCAAAGTGAGAATGACGGAAAAAGCAAGCTAAGCCTTACAATTTTACTTCTACGGTGCTGGAGGCTAAGGAGTGAAACTACACAAAATAGAGAAAAATCCATCTCATCGGATTTTCGGGTGACACGTCGCCAATAAAATAATTTGATAGTTATCTCATATTTGCTTGTGGAACCTAATTTGATTTCCCCAGTTAGTTTTCGATTTTGCGCAGCATGTTTTCATTTTTTCCTTAGGAGGTTGATAATTTTGTATTTTCAACATATATTTGTTTTATTTTATTTTTTTTGAAAAATGGATTTGAGAAAGTTTTATTTGGAAAACAATTTTCTAAGCAAATTTGTGGCCAATGCAGCAATCAGCTGAAAATATAGCCATTGGGAAGCCATTTGCCAAAAGGGGAACCAGGGGGCCCACCTGATAGGGCGATTGAACCCCCTAGTCAGCCGACCTTGGGTAGTGCCATTTTGCCTCTCCCTCCTCCAACGGCTATATTCTTTGCTGTTGTGATCGTTGGGGGTGCAATCCCATTTATACATGCCTGGGTGAGCATGTTTCTTCACACTTCTGTAGGATCGATAACACGTAAAAAGCTACCACAGAGGAGGGGTGAACGGTAGATTTAAAACTTTTTATGTGGAAGCTACAAAAAACCCTCGGCAGAAAATCAATCTGATAAAGAACCCATGTGTGTGACTGTTTTCAATGTGTTCAATTTGAGGAACCGTCCAAGTTGAATCAATGTTAGAAGCATTAGTTTGCTGTCCATCAACGGCACATGAGCTACAAGTGCAACCAACATAAAATCTAACTTCGGTAGTCCCTCGATATGCTCTTAATCATCCCAGGATCACACCATATCGGTCCACAATATTGCACACGTCACAAGCACACAAATAAACCACAAATTTAGGAATATTACAGGTTAAAGTGTGCATACAAGTAGTGACAAGTTTCTGAAATTTTATACAAAACAGTGAGCAATGTTGCAATGAAGTTTCCTAAGCTTCAGGGGATAACATTGTCCATAAAGGGTTCAGGTTAAGATTTGAGACAGCAAAATAGACAAGCCTACGCAGCGGAAGTTGATGTTTTAAAACAACAAAAGTCCAGCGGTGCCTGCCCACAACACCACCGGCGACATCAAGTAGAAATCAGCATTTTACTCCCCCCAATCGCCGGACCCAGGAGGGTAGAAATAACCAAACACCATAGATGTTTCACCAGCAAAACTCCAACATAACAAACATGAGTATGAAAGTACTTGCAAGAATTACACATATGGTATATAGCCCGACTCTAAGGAGTATAAATATGGTTGTAGCAATGGGTTACTGCATAGTAAAAACATAATTTGCCAAAAGCTGAGACAACTAATGGATAACCGTACAAACATAAAGTACAAGACTCACGAGGAACTCACATATACACCCCTACCTACTGCAGAAAGTAAACATTTGTAACCATGTGCGAAACAACACACAATTCAGCTCAAGTGCAACACCCATACACCATCATTTCCATTGATAGTGAAGTTGTAATCACTATGATGAAGCTCAATGAACACTAAGATTGATCATGATTGGGATTGCATCAATTCGAACCGATTATACACCCTGCAGGGAAGTCCCAAATTACTCACATGACTCGAGGACCATACAACTTATGCAACCGGCCAAAGCCATACAATGGGGTACTCATGTCCACTTTTCTCACACCCGTCCCCGAATGGTTGGACAATATTGACCACAAGGAGTACTATGGTCCTGCAGACCATTAATCACTCGTGCGTGTCAAACAAGTAACCAAGTCATGGCCCAACCATCGATACAAAGTGAGATATTCATCTTGCCATACCATTATTTTTGGCATGTGGTTAGAACTAAAAGTGCTTAGGACAACGAGAACAACGCACGGTCCTTAACTGACCAAGCGAGTCTACATCCTAGTCTCCTCTCAGTCCACAAGTTCATCATCTTTATTATTTTATCCCATATCCAAAAACATTAAGTCCTAACTCGCAAATGGTGGTGACCTTTGCACCAATTCGACTTCTACCGGTGTAAGCAGGGCTAAGCATGACACTTCGCAAATTAAAAATCAACCCAATCTGTCCCATGACATAAATCAACAAGGATTGGATTTAATCAAGACTCACCATGCCCTACACCTAGTGCCCAACGATGCATATATAATAATACTAAGTTCATTCATCACTTGTATAAAAATAATAGGTTCAAGATGCATAGATGCTTGCCTTCAATCTCTAGAGAATACCCTGCATGTTTAGTGGTCACACAACCATTCTCCCAAGATGCACCCACATTGTGAGGACCCCAGCCCCCAACATTCCAGGAATCGCATTGGGTTGTGTCGTACGATGCGACCCCCAACAGCAGAACACATAGAACACACATTTACAACACAATGGCCTTTATTCCATAGTATTGTTCAGTTTACAAAGTAATGTACATAAGTACAAGCAGCAGAAAGATAAGATACAACTCACGCCCTATAGCCTATACTAAGCATGAGTGATGTCATCTGGCCCTCGGAAGCTTCACAGTAGCAACACAAAATGTTCACAGCGGTGTGCAAGGTTCCTAGTGAGCCTCGCACCCCTCATCGGGTGCTGCCTCACTAGGCTCACCCTGCTCTATAACGTTGCCGCTTGCAACATTACATGCAAAATAGTAGATCAACAAACCATGAGCTTGTGCTCCGCAAGTCTTACCCGTGTCACTAATGATACATGCAGGGACTTACTATTAATAATAAAATTGTTCATAGCACTATATAACAGTGGATCCTTATATTCACTTTTAAGCATCAAGTTAAGTATTAGAATCATAACTTTAGTTCGCTCCTCATCTACTCCACCCAAGTTGCTTAACCAACTAGCAAGTTCCTTCCAATTCCAGTTGTTACTACATCATAGTGCAGTGAACAAGTATGCTCCTTTCCACGAACGATGGTGATTCGAATTGAGATACACCCGGCTTGCACGTCACACATACCCATCCAAAAAAGGCTTATGGTCCGGCTCCATAACGCCATAAGTGATGACCTGTCACAAGAAACCTTAATGTTGGATCAGTGCAACCACCTCAGGCCAGTAGACTCCCAACACGGCACACACGGCTTCAGCGTGGTCCATGTAGCTGAGCTTTCCCCTACTTCCCTATCGATTTGCGGGCCTAAGGTGTTCGAAAAAGTGTCAACACCAAGGTTAACATGTTAACTCGGTTTCCTGGGTCCCATAAGCCCAGTATACATCCGGTACATATTCAAACTTGTCTAGCTGGGTCACACACGGTACGGTCCTCAATCGACACAGGCAGGACTATGCATGTGGATCTCCGCTCTGCTGCTTCCTACTTTCCTGCTCAGTCTCAATTAACCATTAAGTGAATGAATGTCCATCTCCCAGTTCATTCCACTTCTACCAGTGCACGATTAGGAAAAATCCCATACTCGTGTTATATCATTGAACCTAGCTCTATAGCACTAGCATAGCATTACTAATCACTAGTGAAATCCTATAGTACCTATAGACTTCAAGGATTTCTGGCCATGCAAGTAGACTATCAATGAGTCCAAGACGTAATGCAATACCAAATAGACGTAGACACAGTGATAAAGCAAAACTTGTTAACTTAAATGCAAACCGGGGCCTGCCTTATTGTTGATAAAAAATAAAGTCAAACTCCGATAGAATAAAGTTAATGGAATCCGGTTGCTCCTCGTGAATTCCTCCTATTCGATATGAACAATAATGCAATTAGAGGTATACTCTATGTATGAATTAATCAATATTATGTAAGAACTGCTTAAGCAAAACATTGTTCTAGGGAAGTTTTGCAGAGATTTCCACAGGTTATAAAGGATTTAGGATGGAATGGGTTGAGTTGGTTGCATAGAGAATTAGGATCATGAGAAGTGTTGAAGGTGCTCAATAAGAAAATCATTCCAGGAAATGAATAAGTTTGATCAGGTGAAATAGAATGATATACAGGTATATGAGATCATGAGGGTTCTATAAAAATTGTTTCACAATTTTATGATCATCCTGCAGTTCACAATCAAATTTTGAAGTTTGAATGATTTTTTTTGGAATTTATACTGGCATTTTCTGCTATTTTCAGCGAGGCTAAGACAACTCACTTGAATTACCCAATCAAATCAAGATGAACAGACATGGAAATCTTACTGGCGATACTTGATGCCATGGAGGATGTTCTGAAAAATTTGAGATTTTATTGTTGCAGAGAGCTCCCAAAATAATTGCACAAAGTTTTGGAAGAATTGAATTATACTGGCTTCTCTAATAAGTTTCATACCTTGGTTCTTAGTTTTATAAAAAGTGCTCACATATAGGGTCCCAACAAAATTTGTTTGGGAATTTTTGAAGGTGTAGAAAGGGAGATATGTATTTTCAAAGTTTGAGTGCATTACTGCAATTTTCTTCATAAGGAAAATGGTCCAGAGGCTGACTTTGGGGCCCACCCGGGTTTTAAATCCCACCAGGGAAAAGACTTAGAGGCTGATCATTGGGGCCCACTCAGGTTTTAACTCCCACCAGTAGCAATGCCACACAGAGGCCACAACATTGCATCAAGTGGACACAAATGATCGAACAGCCACAGAGAATCCCATGGTCTTCAACCTCCTGCCACTGCACAGGGAGACCGACGACCAGCGGCGCGCATGCCGTTCTCCCTGCCAGAGTGAAGCTACAAGCATAGGGAGGAAGGATAAATGGAATCTGGGAACTCAGAACACCCACTGGACAAATTTGAAGGACACGCCATGGCCGACACTGTGAGATCTACGGGGATGGCGGCTGTCGGTACCCTGCGTACCGGATACCCCTTGGAACTACGAAGAGTGCAAAGGAACTCCATCTATCTGAGTTGAAGACATCCGAAGGCCCCACGTGTCATACAAAACTGGACCTGCCTCCCTTCTATGGTTAGTCCCAGTGCCACCACGTGTATCATAAAACCGGAGCTACATTCCATACATGGGAAAGCTCCAGACTATATACCTATGTGGCACCCCTGGACCTAACCCCTGACAGAGGGAAGCTCCGGTATCGACACGTGTACAACAGCACCGGACCTACTCGTCCAAGACGGAAAGCTCCGGAGCTGCCATGCGTCCAACCACCGGACCTTCAACCTCAACAGGCAGATTGGTGGACCTCCAATGGCTCAGACCTTCAAGGAACATTAAGGACTTCATGACCCGATTAAGTGTCATTAATGCTATCTTAATGACACATGATCGGATGACCCTTAATACCAGTAACGCCACCATTAA
The DNA here is from genome assembly GCA_036927565.1 of Tuctoria greenei. NCBI lineage: Eukaryota > Viridiplantae > Streptophyta > Magnoliopsida > Poales > Poaceae > Tuctoria > Tuctoria greenei. Next base: position 128,485,883 of record JAYESD010000006.1, read on the forward strand.
GGGGCGTTACTATGATATTAAGGGGAATTAAGTACATTAACCATGTATTAGACATCAGTAACCGCCAGGGCCCCATGTCGGGCCAGGCTAATGGTGTAACGACCAGTCCTTGTACTATAAAAGGACTGGCCGGGCGATACACGAGGGGGCTTCCACACACGCCCAAGACTCCCAAACACTCTGGTCTCTCACACTTAAGCGCTCAGATGCTCAATACAACAACAACACACACCCGTGGAGTAGGGTATTACGATAAGGCGGCCCGAACCACGTAAATCCCCATGTTGAGTCGCCATCTTGTTCTGAACCTCCGTGCACCCACAACCGAACTACAAAACTCCATGGTCTACTAACCGTAGTATCGGGAGAATTGTCAGAACCAGACTTCGACAGTTGGCGCGCCAGGAAGGGGCGCCTGAGATTCGAAGATGGTGAATTCTGTTGCTGGATCGTCCAACGAAAACCATGCTGCGCAACCTGCTGGAGGCAATCCCTCTAACATGCAGCAGCCAGCAGGTATTGTGGCTCCAGAAGGAGTCATGCCACCACCGCCACCATCCGCTCCAGTAAATCAAGCTGGACAGCGAGATGGGGCATCCGTGTCGATCACAGCATCAGTGAACAACAACCCTGAACATGCGCTTAATGTTGCGCGTGCTCTTCTCCAATGTCCACCGCCTCCAGGAGCACCCCAGGGTGCAACGGAACAGTGGAGAGCTAATGTGGATCATCTGGTTGCAGCAGCAGTCGATCACATCAGCAATCAAGGTCCTCCCCCCTCGGGGCGGGCCTCATCACAGCGTCGGGCCTTGTCGTGTAGACTCAGTCAGCAAGCTTCACAGCATGAGAGGCGTGCTGCATCTCAACAGGCAACGTCGCTGCCTTCCGGGGCGCGACGTACCCACACGATAACGAGGCTTTCGACTCATGACCTCTGGGTGGAGCTCGGTCGTCGTTACCGAGAGCAGGACGGTCGCGTCCACATTGAGCGTGCTCGCGAGAGGCAAGAGGCTCGGGACAGCCCTGCTCCCAAGGGAATAGGAGGAGGTTTTTCTGCCTTGGCCATGCACCTACGCATGGTCAGATGGCCACAAAAGTTCGGGCCTCACCTGCCGGAGAAATTTGACGGGACTGTTAATCCTGCTGAATTTCTTCAAATATACTCCACCGCTATCCTTGCGGCTTGGGCAATGAGGCCGTGATGGCCAATTATTTCCCCGTGGCTTTAACTGGGACTGCCAGGTCTTGGTTCATGAGCCTTTCGCCTGACTCCATCAACAGTTGGGCGGAGTTGTGCCAACAGTTCGGGATCTCATACACCCGACCAGGCACGGAACTGGATCTTTTTGCTGTCAAGCAAAAAGGGGGAGAGTCTTTGCGATCTTTCATCCAGAGGTTCTCCCAGGTACAAAATACCATTCCTTCTATCTCAAGCGCTTCTGTTATTGTAGCATTCAGACAGGGTGTTCGGGATAAAAAAATGTTGGAGAAGCTGGCTACCAAGGAAGTCACCAGCGTCACAAAACTCTTCAGCTTGGCAAACAAGTGTGCCAAGGCTGCGGAGGGCCGTGAAATGCACCCCCAACCACCTCTAGAGGCCAACAAAAAATCCTCCAAAGGTGAAGCCACTACCTCCAGGAGTGGCAAGAAGAAGAAAAAGACCAACGGCAAGAAGAAGCCATCGGCCGGCCCACCTACTGCTGCTGCTGCCGCAGCTCCAGGTGGCCGGGGGCCACGCCTCGAGAAACGACCTCGGCCGTCGTCTGAAGATGGTGGCAGCTCCGAGATGTGGTGTCCCATACACAAGACGGACAGCCACAATCTGGAAAACTGCCTAGAGGTCCAGAACCTTGCCGAGCGCTACAAAAAGCGCCAGGAAGAAGCTCCTTTCTGTCAAAGGGAAGGAAAACAAAAAGTCGACGAAGCTCCGGCTAAAGAGGAGTTAGGATTTCAGGACCCCAAAAAGGTCTTGAAGGTTGTTTACACCTCCGTTGACGACGACTCCGACGTCTCTAACAATGAGCATCGGAAGGTCATGAACACCATCTTTGGTGGTTCGTGGGACATCACTTCCCGCCGTGTCCTCAAGACAATGCGGCGGGACATGGCCTCGGTAGCTCCCACCGCCAGGGCGGGGCCTCATCGGAAGTGGATGGATACTGCCATCACCTTTGATGCTTCGGACTGCCCTCAGAACATGATCAGAGCTGGCCAACTTCCACTGATGGTACCTCCAACTATCAATAACATCCAGCTCCACCATGTAGTGGTGGATGGAGGTTCGGGGCTGAACCTCATAAGCTTCAAAGCCTTCATCAAGCTTCAGCTCCGACCTTCGGATCTTCGCCTTTCTCAACCTTGCTCCGGAGTAGGTCTGGGGGCCATAACTCCACTCGGTGCCATTACTCTCCCGGTGTCCTTCGAGACTCGGGAGAATTACAGGACCGAGAAGTTGGTCTTTGACGTGGCGCAAATCAACTTGCCATTCAATACCATCTTGGGCAGGCCAGCCTTGTACAAATTCATGGTTGCTGCTCATTATGGCTACTTAGTGTTGAAGATGCCAACACCCTCAGGCGTTCTTCAGATCCGCAGAGATCGCGCTGCCGGAGTTACTGCTCTGGAAGAACTCCACACGCTTACTACAACGTAGGAGGAAGAATCCGAAAAGGAGCAAGCTCCGAAGCCCCCGAGCATTCGTCATCGAGGTTCAACCTTCGCACCTCGTGTGCAACCAAGCGGCGACACCAAAATTCCCATCAAAGTCGTCCAAATTGGTTCCGACGTTGCTTAGACCACCCGTATATCGGGAGGTCTGAACAACAAATAGGAACTCGCGCTCATCACTTTCCTCCGGGCTAATGTCGACGTGTTTGCCTGGCAACCATCACAAATGTCTGGGATCCCTAGGGAGGTGATTGAGCACAATCTAAAGATTTATCTCGATGCTCGACCTGTACATCAGAAGCCTCAGAAGCAATCAATAGAGCGACAAAACTTCATACGTCGAGAAGTGAAGAAGTTGCTCGAAGCTGGATTCATCCGGGAAGTCTTCCACCCAAAATCGGTGGCAAACCCAGTCATTGTACCTAAGGCCGGCGGCAAGCTTCGGATGTGTATCGACTAAATAAGGCATGCCCAAACGATCCATTTCCACTACCTAGAATAGATCAGATAGTGGATTCCACCTCCGGGTGTGAATTACTGTGTTTCCTAGACGCATATTCTGGGTATCATCAAATCAGAATGTCTAGGGAAGATGAAGAGCATACTACCTTCATCACAGTAGATGGATTGTACTATTACACTGCCATGCCATTCGGTCTCAAAAACGCTGCTTCAACGTTTGTACGAGCTATGTACAAAACTTTTGGAGAGCTCATCAGAGATGTAGTGGAAGTGTACGCCGATGACATCGTCATCAAGATCAAGAACAAGGAGTCATTCCTTGACACCTTGCAAGCTGTCTTCGACAATTTGCGAATCACACGCACAAAGTTCAACCCATACAAGTGTGTCTTCGGGGTTAGCTCCAGAAAGCTTCTTGGATTCTTGGTGAACCACCGAGGAATAGAGGCGAATCCGGCGATGATTAAAGCTATTGAAGACATGCGGCCAGTAGCTCGCATCAAGGATGTTCAGAAGCTGACTGGATGTCTAGTTGCCCTCAGCTAGTTCATCTCAAGACTGGCGGAACGGGCGCTACCCTTCTTCAAATTATTGAGGAAGTCTGGACCATTCCAATGGTCTGAAGAAGCAGAAAAGGCTTTCCAAGAGCTAAAGCAGCTCCTCACCACTCTGGCAACCCGTCTCACTAGACATATGCAAAGGGGACACTATACATAGGTAAGGTGAAGCATAAATGACTAGCCTACAAGTGGATCCTTATAATCAGGTTTTATGTAGCAAATGACATTCTCCAGGCACGTCACATCATGGGTTCCACAAACAAACAAGAAACGCTTTGCCGATGATATGACATGCCCAGAGCACATAATGCTATTACAGCTAAAGTATGGGGAAACTGTAAACTTTAATGTGACTATCTCTAAATCATACAAGGTTGCAAAACAATTATACTTCAATACAATTTATTTCTCTTACTTCTTCAGTATTTACTACGTCATGGCGCAGTGAACAAGTGGTACTCTATTACCGCGAGGGACGGTGATTGCAATCAGAACACACCCGGACAACACGACACATACGCACTTTCGGAAATGCCAGTGAGTACTTCGCGCAGTACCTACGTAACACTTCAGTACTAGTTGTATATGGCAACCTTTCGCGAGACACTCAAATGTGAACCGGTCGATCTGTCACGAGCAAGAGGTCCCTGCATGGGGCGTACTCTGATGTGCCCACCAGCGGATTTACACCTTGCTGCCCTCAACCCACACCTATAAAACGGAACGGTATGCCTCGACACCCAAGTGACCAAGCTACGTTAGTTTACTGGAGCCCATATATCCATTATGTTGTCGGTACAAGTCAAGCTTGTCCGAAGGGGCCGCATACAGACGGGCCTTAACCGACACAGGCAGGGCTATGCAACCAAGACTCAATTCTCGCCGCTTCCTATCCATTCCCTGCCCAGTCTCAGTTTCATTATATTATGCCATTTTCTATCTAACCAATCTTGTGAGATATGTCCTACATCTCTCGCGAGTAGATTCCAACTACTCGACTTCTACCGGATTTCCTATGCATTAGAAAAGCAGTTACTACAGGTCAAATTGTAACTCGTTTCAACCAATCCCTGGGATTTTTGGTCATGCATGTGGAGTATCAATCGTCCTAAACGTAATGCACAATTCATATACTACTCATCATAGTGATAAAGTAAAATTTTATAAACGACTTAAATGCAAACCGGGGCTTGCCGTGTTGCAGGTCAAAGTCTGAGTTAATATTTGGAAGGTGCTCTTCCAAGGCTTCTGGCTCCTCCTCGACTTCAGTCACTATACGATGTGCATATAATTCGTATATGAATGACTTTGAAAAATAATTATTACCAAGACCATGATTTAATTTATGGTGACCATTATGTGATAATGACTTAATTCGCTTTGGAACTTTGAAGGTAGGTATTAGGGAATATGACAGAAGCTCTTGCAAAGAACAGGAGAATCAAAGTAGATTGTGGTCTCCAAAATTATGGCAAGCAATCAACTTCCAAAAATTCTAGAGAGGAAACTGTAGCTTGAACACATCTAACAGTTGATAATCAGAATAGAGGAAATTGTCCTGGTTCTAGCAAAATTTGTTTCATAAATTTCTAAGCTTGGGTGAAGGAGTTATTGAATTTCTAAATTGGCAAGAATTTCTGGAATTATCTTGTAATTGAATTTTTAACCTTTTACTCAATATTCAGTTTGCGACTGAATTAGGACTAGGATAGTAGGTCAATTAAATCCAAGATTTTTACAGGAACTAGTTTATGACTAAAGGAATACTCAGTCCAAGTTTGGGGACATAATAAAGCAACTGAACATCTGTGAAAATTCAATAACTGAAAAAGGTAATTGAAATATACAGAGGGTTAAATAGGTGCAATGGCTCCAAAACATTTTCCGGTAGTCAATAATAGGACAATAAATTTTATGTGAATTTTTGGGATTTTTCCAGGGGCTATCTTATCTGGAAAAATTTTATTTGCATTTGGAAATATTATTTTCTACAGAATTTAACTGTGAGTTTCACAGAACCTAATTGGCACTGACAGAAACTAGAGCTCTAGTGCTTTCAAACAAAATTTGTTTGAATAATTTTGGAGCACCCTACAGAAAGGTATTCAATTTAGAAGTTTGAACAATTTTCTGGAATTAATTTAATAAAATATCAGCGCCAGAATTCAAATTCAATCGGGTGGGTCCCATGGGCCACGTGGCGTGCTCTGGTCAATGCAACACCATGGTCCACAGATTCCTTTGCGCGCAGCCGCACGGAATCCCAGCCGCACTATGATCCCGCAGCTACTGGCCGGTGGGCCCCACGGGGTTGTCTCCCACCTCGGGCCAACGCCCGTGTGAGGCGGCGCCTGGGGCGGTGACTCGACGGCGAGCTCGCCGATGGCTAAACTGACGGGCCAAACTTGCACAAACTCACCGCTTGGGGGTTTTTGGAGTCGCTGAGCATGACAGTGAAGTCGATGGGACCAGAAACTCGCCGGAAATGGCTGTGCGACGGCGGCAGAGGTGAGCGCTCGGGCAGCCTGGAACTCGCTCCAGAATAGCTCAAACCACTCGGGACCTTCTTCAAAACCTTCCTGGGACGATGTAGATCAAGGAACTGGACGTGGGAGAGGAGGAAACAATCGGAAACTATGAGCTCGACGGCGAACCGAGGCTTCCTCACCGGCGGCGAGCAAAACTCGATTTCCTCGGCCATTGCTCGATAACTTTTAGGGGTTTCTGCTCAGGTAGGAGCGCTAGGACCTATATAAACTATCTCTAAGCAATTGCAAAGAATATTTACTTGTAGAAATGGAATTGAAACGGAAACCGAGCGAGCTTCCTCACATCGGTCGGAAAGAAGAAGACTGATAACTTGCTCATTTCTCAATGAAAAAAGGAAACGGTTTGCACCGCGAGTTAGAGCTCGACTAGGCGCACCTTTAAGCTTTTAGGATCGTGGCTTGAAACTGCATGAAACGGCGGCGCACCATGGAGCAGAGGCGAGTGGCGACGATGGCGCGAGGCGGAGAAGAAATAGCGAGAGGGGGAAAACCGATCGGGGAAGGTAAACACCGGAGCGGCGGTCGGGCCTTTTATAGCGCCGCGGTAAGCAAGCAAGCAGCTCACTGGAGCTTGCATGCCCGTGCGCTGTCGAGCGGGCGAGCTTCGGTGCAGAGATGGCAGGCGGTCGAGCTGATCCGTTCAGCAGAGGCTGACCTATGGGGCCCACAGGTCAGTCGGACTCCAACAGTAAAGTTAAAAATTCATTTAAAAATAGAAGATCAACTCCAAAAATCATGAAATTTTGTGGAGATGGTAAATGAATTATTCTGAACACAATGGTGAACTCAAATATTATGTTCAAATAATTTGGAAAAGAATTTAAAATTCAGATTTAAATTTGATTCAAATTTGCTAAGCGTCTCAAACAAAATAGCAAATGAGTTCCCAAAAGCTTGAAATTTTGCAGGCAAGCTATTGAGAATATCAGAAGGTCAAGGAAAAATTTAGAGCCTCTAATTTTAATATTTTTGGCAGGGCAATTTTTTTATACAGTAACATATTCAGTACTGCACTTTAAATTGCCTCAATAAACTTCATCCAAATAATTCAAAAATTTGAAGAGAGGTAAAAAGAATCATTCTAGAATTAGTGGTGAAGTCCAATAATCATGTTAATAAAATTTAACCATGAGTGCAAGAAAGGGTTGGATGGTATTAAGTTCATGTGTACCACTATATTGGATCTCTAATATAGTTGATCACAAAACTCATAACTGAATTTACATGCAATAAAAGTGGGGTTTTACATTCCTCCCCCCTTAAAAGAATCTCGTCCCGAGATTACAAAAGAAGGGAAAAGGAAAAGATCTAACGAACATATGCCATTAACAAGTCCGGATAGTTCATTCTAAGATACTCCTCGCTTTCCCACGTGGCTTCTTCAGCACTGTGGTTGCTCCACAAGACCTTGTAGAAACGCAAGGTGCGGCTTCTTTTGGTGCGAGTCTTCTCTTCAATGATCTGGGTTGGATGCTCGGAATACGTAAGATCTGGTTGGAGGGTTTCCAAATCCTCAATACGTATATTCGTGGGGATTTTGAGACGTTTCCGCATCTGAGAAATGTGAAACACATTATGGACCCCTGCCAACGATGGCGGTAACTCTAATTGATATGCCATAGGTCCGCATCTTTTTATTATTGCGAACGGCCCAATACAACATGGAGCTAGCTTCCCTTTCACTCCGAATCGATGGATACCTTTCATAGGGGATACCCGGAGATAAACTTGATCCCCAACCTCGAAGTGAAGAGGTCGACGTCGTTTGTCCGCGTAGCTCTTCTGACGAGACTGAGCGGATTTGAGATTTGTTTGAATAATGCGTACTTGCTCTTCAGCTTCTTTGATTAAGTCGACGCCATATACCACTCGTTCACCAGATTCGCACCAGTTCAAGGGTGTGCGACACTTCCGGCCATAAAGAGCTTCATATGGCGCCATCTGGATTCTAGCCTGGTAACCGTTGTTGTACGAAAATTCCGCCAATGGTAGATGATCATCCCAATTCCTACTATGGTGGATGGCACAGGCACGAAGCATATCCTCTAGCACTTGATTCACCCGTTCAGTTTGTCCATCAGTCTGAGGATGATAAGCCGAGCTTCAAATCAGTTTGGTACCCAGTGCATCGTGGAGATGCTCCCAAAAGCGAGCAACGAAAATAGATCCACGATCTGAAATGATAGTGCGGGGTACACCATGTAGACACACTATTCTGGAGATATAAAGTTCTGCATATCGCTTTACATCATACTTGACACTGACAGGTATGAAATGAGCCGATTTGGTCAACCGGTCAACGATCACCCAAATTGAGTCGAGCTTATGGAGAGTGGGAGGCAACCCAACAATGAAATCCATGCTGATATCCTCCCATTTCCAAGTCGGTATGCTTAAAGGTTGAAGTTGTCCTGCTGCCTTCATATGGTCGGCCTTAACTCGTCGACACGTATCACATTCGGATATGTATTTTGCTACTTCCCTCTTCATCCGAGTCCACCAGAACTTCTTTCTCAAATCTTGGTACATTTTGTTACTTCCCGGATGAATGGAATACTTGGATAAATGAGCTTCATCCAGTATCTTCTTCCGAAGTTCCATGTTTCGGGGTACCACTATACGGTTGTTAAACCAGAGGGTTCCTTCATCGTCACTTTGGAAACATTTCATCTGCCCTTCTTCATTCTTTGGCGAATATGTGACATCCCTTTGTCCTCCTTCTGAGCTGCCATAATATCCTCCTTGATAGTAGGAATGAGAGCTAGGTTGTAGAGTGCCCCATATGGAACCAAGTAGAGACTCAGTTCTTCTTCTCCTTCCATTGAGGTAATGGAAAGATTGTTGACATGGGACTTGCGGCTCAGAGCATCTGCGACTACATTTGCTTTGCCTGGATGGTAGTAGATCTCAATCTCATAATCCTTGATTAACTCCAACCATCTACGCTGTCGCATATTTAAATCTTTTTGGGTGAAGATGTACTTCAGGCTCTTGTGATCGGTGTAGAGATGTACTAAATTACCCAGTAGATAATGCCTCCACATCTTTAATGCTAGTACCACAACAGCAAGTTCTAGATCATGAGTCGGATAGTGCTGCTCATGGTTCTGAAGCTGCCATGATCCATAAGCGATCACTCGTCTATCCTGCATCAACACACATCCCAAACCAATTCCGAATGCATCACAATACACGTCAAAAGATTTGGTTGTGTCTGGTTGAGCTAATACTGGTGTCGTTGTGAGGTGTTTCACTAATGCTTGAAAACCTGCCTCACATGCCTCAGTCCATACATACTTCATTCCCTTCTTCAGAAGTTCTGTCATTGGTTTAGCTATTTTGGAGGAACTGGGAACGAACCTCCGGTAATACCCAGCTAAACCTAGGAAACTTCGAACTTCATGTACAAACTTTGGAGACTCCCATTTGAAAACTTGCTTGATCTTGCTTGGATCAACTGCAATCCCTTCTGCTGATATGATGTGCCCTAAAAATGGCACTTGGCTGATCCAGAATTGACACTTGCTGAACTTAGCATATAGCTGATGGTCTCGTAATCGTTGAAGCACGATACGCAAGTGTTGAGCATGTTTTTATTCGGACTTTGAATACACAAGTATGTCGTCAATGAAGACCACGACAAACTTGTCCAATTCTGGCATAAATATCGAGTTCATGAGATACATGAAATGAGCCGGTGCGTTGGTCAATCCGAAAGACATAACAAGGTACTCATACAGTCCATATCTCGTTGAGAATGTTGTCTTTGGTATGTCTTCTGGTTGGATTCTAATCTGATGATAACCAGAACGAAGATCCGTCTTCGAAAATACTTTAGCACCCACCAATTGATCGAAGAGAATATCAATGCATGGTAGTGCATACTTGTTCTTGATAGTGACAGCATTAAGTGGACGATAGTCTACACACAGTCTCAAGGTCTTATCTTTCTTCTCTACGAATAGCGCAGAACAACCCCATGGTGATGAACTTGGACAAATGAAACCTTTGTTCTCAAGTTCGGTTAAATGTTCCTTATGTTCTTCAAGTTCCTTGGGTGCCATCTTGTAGGGTGGTCTTGATATTGGCACTGTTCCCGATACACGTTCAATTTTGAACTCTATATCTCTTTCTGGGGGCATACCAGGAAGATCATCAGGGAATACGTCGGGGTACTCACATACTACCGGAATATCCTCAAGTCCAATAAATTCGGTATTGTGAGTAGATGGGTCCAATGGAATGATGTTCTCAAGATGGAGAACTTGGGGCTGATGGAGTGGAGAGTTTAGATAAATCTTTGGAGGAACGATATCAAGAATAGCACCATGGTATTGCAACCATGCCATTCCTAAGATGACATCTACTTTTTGAGTCTCTAAGATAATGAAGGAGGTAGGATAGATGTTCCCATCTAGGTCAATAGGTACCCTATGGACCATCTCATATGTTACTACCCTCCCTGCTGGAGTGCGAATCATATATGGAGTTTTGGTGGAGATAACATGCAGCTGATTTTTAATGACAACAGATTTGCTAATGACATTGTGGGAAGCTCCGGAGTCAAAGAGTATGACTACGGATTGATCATAGATAGAGAATGTACCCGTGAGCACGGGTGCGCCTTCCGGAACATCCTCGATGGCGAGGTGGTGGACGTTGCCAAGTCTGGGAACTGACTTCTTGGGCTGGTTGCGGGGTTGGTTCGTGCCCTGGTACGATGACTGTCCTCCGCCCTGCCTATTCTGCAGGCAGTCCTTGGCGAAGTGCCCCGTGCGTCCACACGTGAAACACGTGTACGGGGATTGGCCAGTACGAATGGGAGGATAGAATCCCAGTGCACGTGGTGGAGGTGGAAGTGCACGTGGGATAATCCCCTGCTGTTGTTGCGGTCGAAACCCGAAGTTGTTGAACTGGTGACCACTGAACATTGGTGGTCGTGATGGCGGTTGCCACCTCTGGCCGGATGATGATCGGTACACCATACGGTACTTCTAAGGAGCACCACCTCCGCTGCCCTGCGGAGCACTCCTCTTCTTTTTATCTGAGGACAGCTTGTGCGTAGCATCCTCCTGCATGATAGCGACATTGACAATGTCATTGAAGCTGCCATGGTTGAACAGGACAGCTTGTCCTTCAACTTGGGGTTCAAACCCCGGTAGAAGCATTCACACTTTCGATCTTCGGTATTCACTTGGTCCTGAGCGTATTGGGCCAAGTGGTTGAATGATTTGGAGTACTCGTACGCACTCCTTCCTCCCTGCCTTAGCTCCAAGAACTCTTGAAGCTTCCTCCTTATAATCCTGGGAGGAATATGGTAGGCGCGGAACGCATCCCGGAATTCTTCCCAGCTCACAACATAGCCTGCGGGGCGTGCGGCGAGGTAGTTTGCCCACCACGCACCAGCCGAACCCTGCAGTTGCTGAGCTGCGAACAGAGTCTTCTGTTGTTCGGTTACCTCGAGTAAACTGAACTTCCCTTCAATGGTGCGGAGCCAATTATCTGCCTCCAAAGGCTCGTCGGCCTCTCTGAAGATCGGTGAATGTGTCGATGAGAAATCAGGGTAGGAACTCTAATATGACTGACGTGGTCCATCAGCGTGTCGTACCCCTTGACGGGACGAGTTCTGTACAAGAGTCCGCAACAACTCGGTTTGCTCGTCGCGCGAGCCGAGTACTGCTGCGAGAACCTCCGCGAGACTTCTAGGAAGTGTGGGTGGAGGTGGTTGTGTTTGAGGCATATTCTGCCCCGGGGGTGGTGTGTCATCCCACTGCCCTCCACTTGAGCCTCCCACTTCTGGGGCTGCACGTGTACGCACCATGATGCAATACAACAATTCACACCATAAGTCTCATTGCCTCAAGTTCATCCTTCCATATAAATAGTAATGCGGTAGATAACAATAGATGATGCATAACATTCACATATATTGATAAAGCACAAACTTTATACAATCTATATTATCTTGGGCCCAAGTTTACAATAGAACTCCAAAAATAGACAGACTTCATCTAAATAAGTCGTCTCATCTATGTTTGGTCACCACAAGTCGTCATGTCTATGTCATCGTACACACACCTCGCTACTATTTACAACAAGACTCATAAAGTCACAAAACACGCGTGGTGTTTACTACACATCATTACACTCGGTCTAAAGTGATAAGTACATCAACACTGCCCTCTAATCATCAAACTCGAACTCCTGAGGATCTTCTTCCTCCTCGTCATCCTCAGGATTAGGCACCACTGGTACGGGTGCTGGAGCAAAAGTTGATGCCTCGTTCAAAATCGACGTCCTTTTGGCAATCTTAGCTTGCCAATCTGTCTGTACCATAAATATCCTCCAGGCCTCGTTCTCCTGCTGAGCCTGCTCACAATTGGTCTTCCAGCTCTGAGCCTCCACTCTGGACTGATCCCTATTTGCAGTCACCACGTTCAACTGGGTGTCCCGCTGGTGTCCATAGAGTAGGCTCGCTTCCAACTCAGTTTCCATCTCTAGAGTCCTGGCGAGATGCGGCTAAATCCATAACAGCGTCATGCCATTGATTCTCCCTGAGGTTCAAACGATGGTTGAGAGGAGACATCATATCCCTAAGTCCGTCATTTGCCCACTCAAAGTGGTCCGCTCGAATCATGGCTTGCTTCAGATTGTTCGTCAATTCTTTTATGCATGCCCTTTGATTACCCTTCTCACGATGTGATGCGGATGCATACACCGCTAAGGCTGTCGCGGATGTTTCACCGTGCTTGTCCACCTCCGCAAGCAAGCAGGTTGCCCAGACTTCAAAAGCCCTGCCGGTAACTGGAAAGAACTCATACGGAGTACCCACCAGATTACGGTAATGGAGTTTGCAAAACCTCCGTATGGCAACACTTGCGGCGTAGCTCCATGTTTCCTCTAATATCAACCCTTTGATCTTGATGGAGTATGGAGCCCATCCGAGGTGCGGTGGACCAGCAGGCACATCGACGTAGATGGTGCAACTCCACATACCGCTTTCCTAGAACTTCTTGCCCCAATAGCTAGGCAACTCCAGGTAGCCAAACTGGCGAAGCAACATAACAAACACGTCCGTGAAACCGGCTTGCCCGGTGCACGTTGAGAACACCCATCCATTAGGTAACTGAATTCTTGGTGCTGCCATCTGTGGACAACCATACCCATATTTCAATACACATTATAAGTATTCAACTCAATCAATGATAATGTTGGACAAAAGAAAATATCCATAATCAATTGATCCAAGAAAATCTGCAAACTGGAAGTGATCACAGTTCTGGTTCAGCTGACCTTCCTGTATCAACCCAAACGATTCATACAGGAAATGCCAGAATTAAGAGCTAAGTTGAATATAAAGTTGTAGTACACTTCAAAACCTTTCCATACTGTACTCATACAGCTCCAGGTGAACTAATATGAAGAATCTATACAGGTTTTAAGTTGACTCAAGTTTTCTGGAAATTTTGACAGAACCTCCCCTGTATATGAGCTTATCTCCACATTCTATACAGGTTTATCATGATAAGATATTGAGGTAATGACAAAATAAACATTGTATAAAATCGCGTTAACAATCCAGAAATAACAGAGTTCCACCCTGAAAACTTTGTTATACAGGTATCGCGCACAAATTCACAACCCTGTGCAAACTGTTCCAAGTTCTGGACTGCAAGAACCAAGTTTGCGACAAATGGAATTAGGCATAGCTACACCCAGACTCAGGTCAGGAGTGACAAATAAAGTTGATAGAAGACTTCCTAAGCTTTCCATAAATGTATATATGTGACCATGTCCCCATTCTGTATTAAGAGTTATAACTATCCAAACTTAACAGTTGAACTGACTGGTTTGCACCAGCAGTCCTGCAGTTCACTGTGTTGACTTCCCAATTTGGTTTAACTCCAACCCAAATCAGGAAAAACCTCCCATAACAAACTTGTAAAGCTCCTCCTACCCTTTCCAAACATGTATAACAATAAGGCAGTGGATTTTTCTACAGCATGTTATGGCAAAAATACAGAGACTGGTACAATGGTAAGGTCATCTGGAGCAGTTACAATACACCCCAGATTTCAACAGATTATCAAGCTTTTCTGTCTTTATGGTCAACAGAAAAATTGTAGTGATCTTCACGAGCTTTCCATCCATATATGATAATCCTATACTATCTATTAAATAACCAAGATTACAATCCGGCGAAGTCGAGCCAACTTCTGCCAGAAATCAAGAATCCTGATTCTATCTACTCTATCGAGTCGGAACCCTTTTTACGGAGTCCAAACCTACCAGCATCTGATATTTGGACTTTCCAAAGCATTATGCATCCATTCTGTCGTTGGGGATGGTCTAGTATCATGTTTGATACTGACGGTACTATGCATCTCACCAAAGAAAATTCTATCTGGTATATCCGGTTACGTCTATAGGTGGTTCCTATATCGATCTCTCACAAACATTTGCTACACGGGTCGCTACCGGAGTTAGTGTACCTGCAGAAGACAAACAATCCCCTTTCACACCTTCACACCTCAAGGGCGGTACAGGGAAACACGACAGGCAGTCACAATAAGATGTAATCAAAAGTAAATACATACGATTCTGACGTGAGTCATCCTCGAGCAAGGTCATGTCTCGAGGTACATGGCTGTAAATATGTCTGTACAGAAAAGACTCCCGTACGATCCGGCTTATACACGCTCGGGCATACGTGTTTCGCATGCTCCCGTAGAACATGGATAGTTCTAGAGATGCATACTATCGGGTTATACACCACCCGATGGGGGCTCCCACTAACTTTGAAGCACGCTGGGGTACCGCGTGTCATAGGTTATCAGAAATATTGAGAGCTTCCGAGACTCCTATTAACTTCCCGTGTCAAGCCACGGAAATTTCACATACCACTCCTCGTATGCTGAGCTTACCGAGATTGACCCGCTCTCAGTGGCGTACCTTACCTCTTACCTGACGTCGGGGCGTCGTTACACAATATAATAACACATAGTTAGTTTACCACCTTTATATCTTATACTAATAATACTCCTTATAAAGGCATATAGCTAATTCCTCACTAAAATCCTAATTTTTGAAAATATGTTATTTTTAGGTACACTTTTCCCAATGATGCTCTGATACCATGTCTGTGGGGACCGGAATCACGACATCCGAGGATCTCATTGGGTGGTGTCGTGCGACGCGACACCCAACAGTATACAGGAACAGAACCCGAATGAAATACAAGACGAAGTCTTTTATTTATCATACAGCGGAAGTTTTACAATACTAGTGTAAAGAAAGAAACATATATATCATAGCTACGCTCTCAGCACTAGCTATGCAAAAGCAAAGTTATCCATGCCTTGGATACTTTGCACTAGCAACACTCAATTACGGCGGCGTGCAGGGTTCCCATTCGGCTGTACACCTTGGAGGGGGTGCAGCCTCATCATCAAACCCTTCATCAATTGTATAACCTGCAAAAACTCGTTAACTGCAAACGTGAGCATAAGGCTCAGCAAGACTAACCCGTCTCACTAGACATATGCAAAGGGGACACTATACATAGGTAAGGTGAAGCATAAATGACTCGCCTACAAGTGGATCCTTATAATCAGGTTTTATGTAGAAAACGACATTCTCCAGGCACGACACATCATGGGTTCCATAATCAAACAAGAAACGCTTTGCCAATGATATGACATGCCCAGAGCACATAATGCTATTACAACTAAAGTATGGGGAAACTGTAAACTTTAATGTTACTATCTCTAAATCATACAAGGTTGCAAAACAATTATACTTCAATACAATTTATTTCTCTTACTTCTTCAGTATTTACTACGTCACGGCGCAGTGAACAAGTGGTACTCTATTACCGCGAGGGACGGTGATTGCAATCGGAACACACCCGGACAACACAACACATATGCACTTTCGGAAATGCCAGCGAGTACTTCGCGCAGTACCTACGTAAACCTTCAGTACTGGTCGTATATGGCAACCTTTCGCGAGACACTCAAATGCTGAACCGGTCGATCCGTCACGAGCAGGAGGTCCCTGCGTGGGGCGTACTCTGACGTGCCCACCAGCGGATTTACACCTTGCTGCCCTCAACCCACACCTATAAAACGGAACGGTATGCCTCGACACCCAAGTGACCAAGCTACGTCAGTTTACTCGAGCCCATATATCCATTATGTTGCCGGTACAAGTCAAGCTTGTCCGAAGGGGCCGCATATAGACGGGCCTTAACCGACACAGGCAGGGCTATGCAACCGAGACTCAATTCTCGCCGCTTCCTATCCATTCCCTGTCCGGTCTCAGTTTCATTATATTATGCCATTTCCTATCTAACCAATCTTGTGAGATATGTCCTACATCTCTCGCGAGTAGATTCCAACTACTCGACTTCTACCGAATTTCCTATGCATTAGCAAAGCAGTTACTACAGGTCAAACTGTAACTCGTTTCAACCAATCCCTGGGATTTTTGGTCATGCATGTGGAGTATCAATCTTCCTAAATGTAATGCACAATTCATATACTACTCATCATAGTGATAAAGTAAAATTTTATAAACGACTTAAATGCAAACCGGGGCTTGCCTTGTTGCAGGTCAGAGTCTGAGTTAATATTTGGAAGGTGCTCTTCCAAGGCTTCTGGCTCCTTCTCGACTTCAGTCACTATACGATGTGCATAGAATACGTATATGAATGACTTTGAAAAATAATTATTACCAAGACCATGATTTAATTTATGGTGACCATTA
Source organism: Tuctoria greenei (assembly GCA_036927565.1). Lineage (NCBI taxonomy): Eukaryota > Viridiplantae > Streptophyta > Magnoliopsida > Poales > Poaceae > Tuctoria > Tuctoria greenei. Next base: position 128,502,888 of record JAYESD010000006.1, read on the forward strand.
TCTGATAATGACTTAATTGGCTTTGGAACTTTGAAGGTAGGTATTAGGGAATATGATAGAAGCTCTTGCAAAGAACAGGAGATGATCAAAGTAGATTGTGGTCTCCAAAATTATGGCAAGCAATCAACTTCCAAAAATTCTAGAGAGGAAACTATAGCTTGAACATAGCTAACAGTTGATAATCAGGATAGAGGAAATTGTCCTAGTTCTAGCAAAATTTTGTTTCATAAATTTCTAAGCTTGGGTGAAGGAGTTATTGAATTTCTAAGTTGGCAAGAATTTCTGGAATTATCTTGTAATTGAATTTTTAACCTTTTACTCAATATTCAGTTTGCGACTGAATTAGGACTAGGATAGTAGGTCAATTAAATCCAAGATTTTTACAGGAACTAGTTTATGACTAAAGGAATATTCGGTCCAAATTTGGGGACATAATAAAGCAACTGAACATCTGTGAAAATTCAATAACTAAAAAAGGTAATTGAGCTATACAGAGGGTTAAATAGGTGCAATGTCTCCAAAACTTTTTCTGGTAGTCAAGAATAGGACAATAAATTTTATGTGAATTTTGGGGATTTTTCCAGTGGCTATCTTATCTGGAAAATTTGTATTTGCATTTGGAAAGATTATTTTCTACAGAATTTAACTGTGAGTTTCACAGACTGACGGAAACTAGAGCTCAAGGGTTTTCCAAACAAAATTTGTTTGAATAATTTTAGAGCATCCTACAGAAAGGTATTCAATTTAGATGTTTGAACAATTTTCTGGAATTAATTTAATAAAATATCAGCGCCAGAATTCAAATTCAATCGGGTGGGTCCCATGGGCCACGTGGCGTGCTCTGATCAATGCAACACCGCGGTCCACAGCTTCCTTTGCGCGCAGCTGCACGGAATCCCAGCCGCACCGTGATCCCGCAGCTACTGGCAGGTGGGCCCCACGGGGTTGTCTCCCACCTCGGGCCAATGCCCGCGCGAGGCGGCGCCTGTGGCGGTGACTTGCCGACGAGCTCACCGCCGGCTAAACCGGCAGGCCAAACTTGCCCAAACTCGCCGCCTGGGGGTTTTTGGAGTCGCTGAGCACGACGGTGATGTCGATGGGACCAGAAACTCGCCGGAAATGGCTGTGCGACGGTGGCGGCGGTGAGCGCTCGGGCAACCTGGAACTCGCTCCAGAATAGCTCAAACCACTCGGGACCATCTTCAAAACCTTCCTGGGACGATGTAGATCAAGGAACTGGACGTGGGAGAGGAGGAAACAATCAAAAACTATGAGCTCGACGGCGAACCGAGGCTTCCTCACCGGCGGCGAGCAAAACTTGATTCCCTCGGCCGTTGCTCGATAACTTTTAGGGGTTTTTGCTCAGGTAGGAGCGCTAGGACCTATAGAAACTATCTCTAAGCAATTGAAAAGAATATTTACTTGTAGAAACGGAATTGAAACGGAAACCGAGTGAGCTTCCTCACATCGGCCGGAAAGAAGAAGACTGATAACTTGCTCATTTCTCAATGTAAAAGGAAACAGTTTGCACCGCGAGTTAGAGCTCGACTAGGCGCACCTTTAAGCTTTTAGGATCGTGGCTTGAAACTGCGTGAAACGGCGGCACACCACGGAGCAGAGGCGAGCGGCAACGATGGCGCGCGGCGGAGAAGAAATAGCGAGAGGGGGAAAACCGATCGGGGAAGGGAAACACCGGAGCGGCGGCCGGGCCTTTTATAGCGCAGCGGCAAGCAAGCAAGCAGCTCGCTGGAGCTTGCATGCACATGCTCTGTCGAGCGGGCGAGCTCCGGTGCAGAGATGGCAGGCAGTCGAGCTGATCCGTTCAGCAGAGGCTGACCTGTGGGGCCCACAGGTCAGTCAGACTCCAACAATAAAGTTAAAAATTCATTTAAAAATAGAAGATCAACTCCAAAAATCATGAAATTTTGTGGAGATGGTGAATGAACTATTCTGAACACAATGGTGAACTCAAATCTTATGTTCAAAGAAGTTGGAAAAGAATTTAAAATTCAGATTTAAATTTGATTCAAATTTGCTAAGTGTCTCAAATAAAATAGCAAATGAGTTCCCAAAAGCTTGAAATTTTGCAGGCAAGCTATTGAGAATATCAGAAGGTCAAGGAAAAATTTAGAGCCTCTAATTTGAATATTTTTTGCAGGGCAATTTTTTTATACAGTAACATATTCAGTACTGCACTTTAAATTGCCTCAATAAACATCATCCAAATAATTCAAAAATTTGAAGAGAGGTGAATAGAATCATTCTAGAATTAGTGGTGAAGTCCAATACTCATGTTAACAAAATTTAACCATGAGTGCAAGAAAGGGTTGGATGGTATTAAGTTCATGTGTACCACTATATTGGATCTCTAATATAGTTGATCACAAAACTCATAACTGAATTTACATGCAATAAAGTGGGGTTTTACATGATGCCGGAGCTATCAAAGCTTTGACATCCCCTAAGGTGGCCCGTTGTCGATGTTTTAAACATTGATAGTAGGCGTCACCGGAGCTATCAAGTTCCGACAAATCCAGGGAGCCAGCCGTCAACGTGAAGAAAAGATGGTAGAAGGACACCCTAATGGGGTCTTCTGTCGACGCTCTATGTGTTGACAGTGGTCGCTGCCGAAGCTACTAAGCTCCGACAACCCTAGAGGGCCAGCTGTCAACGCTCTAAGTGTTGACAGTGGTCGCTGCCGGAGCTACAAAGCTCCGACAACCTCAGAGCGCCCATGCTGTCGATGACTTCAGACCTATACTCTACAAGTTCGAAGCACGCATGTATTCAACAAAATGCTACATCCTTTTGGTACATGTTCGCAATCAAATTGTGTACATCTACCAGGGGGCCAAGTAAGACAAAGGTTGAAGACAAAAAATGAAATTCATAAATTTCTCGGATTTCATTCATCTGAATACAAGAGATTACAAAATTGAGGAAAAGAAGAGGAGATACAATTGGGAGTTACAAGGAGAAAGTCCTAAATCCTATGGAAGAACGAGGCAACCTTCTGGGCAACCTCCGACACGCTGGCCTTGTCAGCATCTCCCTCTCCATTGATGGGACCTTCAAGCACCGTATCTAGTGGGAAATAAGGATCCCGACTTGTGTTGCACGTCAGCATGTACTCTACGATGTTCTGCGCAAGGGATTTCCCTTCAGTCTCCAACTGATCTGCGATGACATTGCCCATCTTGTTGAGTTTGTTGCCAGCCGAGCTCAATGCCTTCAACACCTAGTCCAGCTCCGACTCCAAATCATCCGGACGCATGGGACTAAAGCCCAGCGGCGTCAGCGCGTCATTCGGTTTGCCCAAGAAGTCCCATTGTTGGGACTCTGCAGCCCTTAAGCCTTGCATCTCTTCCAAGGACCTCTTGGTTGCTGCAAGCTCCGATCCCTCCCAGCGCTCGACCTCTTTGGCGTCTTGCTGAATCCTTTCAGCAACTTGCCTTTCGAGGTTGGCAAGCTCCTCTTCCCAGACGTGGATCTTATTCTGGCGGTCAACCAGGTCTTTCTCCTGGCCTCGCACCTTCTTCTCCCTGGCAGCGACTTCATTCTCCCTTTTGGTGAGGTCCTGTCCCCGCTGCCAGGCCTTCTTCTCCTCGCTCTCGCAGAGCTCCTATAGCTTCTTGGTGCGCTTTGCGAGGCTCTTGTCACCCAGAGCCAGCCTTTGGGCGAGCTCCTCCTCCCTCTTCACGAGGTCATCCCTCAACTCCAGGAGTTTTTGCTCTTCATATACGAGCTTCTTCTCCCTCTCTTCAAGAGCCTCCCGGTGCTCGACGAGACTATCGTGGATGGTGTTGAGCTTCTCCTAGCGATTGTTCGCTGCTTCATTAGCAGCCACAACCTGTTTGTGTATAGCCCGACACTGGTTGTCGAGGGATTGCACCATGCTTTCCCTCTCGTCCAGCAGCTGGCCTTAGTACTCCATCCGGGCCTTCTCCCTTTTGACCCACTCCTTGTCGTCAGCCAGCCTTGTTCGCGCCAGCTTGGTCTCGAATTGGAGCCGGTTGCGCAACCTCCTAAGGGTTTGGCCCTCCTCCTCGAGGGCCTTGCTGTCATGGTAAAAGGCAAGCTAGACCTGACAAAGGCTGGAGCAGGCGTTGTCGATGGATAACGACAGGGGGATCGGCTCCAGACTTGCTGGGGTCGTCTCTGCTGACTCCAGTAGGTTCTCCATAACAAAAATTGGGTCCCACTCTACAAGAGTGGTCCCCTGAGCTTTCGTGACACTAGGGCTTCCCTTCGGGAGCACCTCAGTCGTCGCCCAGGAAGGTCCGGCAATGGGAGCTTCTACCTCTAGAATCAGCTGCGAAGGTCCCACCGCCAGGTCATCAGCAACTGATCCCTCAGGTAAAGGACCAGTCACTTCATCTTGACACCCTGGCTCAGGTGCGGGTACCTCCAGGACTACCACCTCTAGGGCAATTGAAGATTCAGCCGGAGCTGAGGCCACCTCCGGCTCCGGTGCTGGTGCCTCCTCTACTGTCAGTTCAGGCGCCGGCGCTTCAACCTCCACCGGTTCAGGTGCCGGCACCTCCACAACAATCGGCTCAGGCACCAAAACTTCATCAACCACTGGCTCCGCCACTGGGGATTCAATAACATCTGGACCTAAGGCCGGAACTGCAACTACCTCCGTCTCTGAGGCCGGAGCATCCGTCATCACAGCATCCAAAACCGGAGCTTCAACCTCCGGAGCTGGTGCCGCTGGTACATCTTCATTCCTGTGGTCCGGCGCTACCACAGGCTTCAGGAGATGAGTCGAGGTCCAGGACCTCGACAAATGGCGCCAGAGCTGCCGAGACCTCATCCACCACCTGAGGCGGCGCTGGAATTGGAGCCGGAGCCTCCGACTGTACAACATCAATTGTGTCATAGGAACCGGAGCTTCAGCCCCTTTCTTGGATACCCTGTGGATGAAGGACGAAGAAACTCAAAATATGATTACAACAAAAACAATCAACTAAGGTAAAAAAAAAACAAATTTACCTTGGAAGACTTCCGCTCCAGCTAGCGCGGAACCTTTTCGTCGGACGCTCAGAGCCCGACCCGATCGCAATTGGGGTAGTAGCTCCGGAAGGCTCTTCGGAGCTTACTGCCGCCGTTAGCGATGTCTTGGTTGAGGCCTTCCTCGATTGAGAAGGACCCTCGGACCTAGATCCTTTAGCTGGCTCCGGTGCTGGAGCCACCTGGGCAAAGCTAGCGTTCCGGGGAGATGCCGATGTTGGAGTTGTCGTCGCCGACGAAGACCTCCCCCGCCGGGGAGAAGGAGCTGTTGAGGAAGGAGCAGGTCTAACGGGCCTCCTGTCATAATGCTTCAACTTCCTCTTTCGGTTGGAGGGCTCCACCAACTCCTTGCCCTTGCCAATGACTCCAGCTCTTGGTCTCAGGGCGGGAGAATGGCCACCCTCGAAAGCTCCGGGGATCACCAACCTGGTGGTCGGATGCCTCTTTACCTGACTGAGGTCGGCAAGCACCGGCATCTTCCGCTGGAGCTCCCTGCTGAACTCCGCCTCCAGGTTCAGAGGGAGGAAAGTTGCCGGCGGAGTCACGTCGTCGCCCTCGACGTCGATGCCATGCTAGAACTTCTTGTGATGAAGCTCCAAAGCAGCGCCTTCCAAATTGGACTTCAAACCGGTCTCAATCTGGTCATCGTCCATCACACTGTCGGGCCCAGGCAAGCTTCTCCCTCTTCTTCAGCGAAGCCCACCTGTTGACCAGGAAGTTGCAGAAGACCGCCTGGGGGTCACTCCTCCTTCTACACATTGTCGGATCCTGGTCAAGGCAGGGTTGAAGGCCTCCGGCATCACCGGAGCCTCACTCCACGTGTCTGTGTCAACATTGGGGAGACCCTCAGGCAGCTCCAGCTTCTCGTTCTCATCTGCCGTGACGATAGTCCAGTCCTTCTTCCAGTCATCCCACTTGCCGGAAGGAAAAGACCTCAAGTACTTGTGGGGGCATTTCTTGCGCTTCACAAAATAGTAGAAGCCAAGATACTTGTCACTCTTGCCAGTAGTGTGGATGGTGAAGAAGGTACGGAAAAGCTCGACGCAAGGGGGAATACCCACCCTTATCTCGCAGAAGTGGACGAATGTTGACACAAGAAGAATGGAGTGGGGGCCAAGGTGATACAGCTGCAGACTATAGAAGTCTAACAGCATCAAGAGAAAAGTTGAGAAAAGTGGGATCAGTCCAACCATGGAGTACGCAGAAAAGTACACCATGTCGCCGGCGCGCTTCTTCTTGAACGGGAGCTTGCCGGCGCGGAACGGGTGGTTGAAGGAGTCACTGGACCACCCCATGTAGGTCCGGACCTTCTTCAAATTATCGTCGGTCGTGAGACGGCTCTTGCGGAGACCCAACTCCATCGCAGCACGGCGGGGCGAGAGAGAAAAAGCAAGCGAAAGTTTGGAGGATTCCAGCGCAAGTTCAAATGAAGGCGTAAGGAATCCCCAAACGGTGCACGTGTTCCTTCTTAAGTAATCCCCACAATGCTTGGTTGGAAACCACAGAAGGGCCAAGGATACAGTTCAAAAATTTCACCCTGCCAATGACAAGGGGGCCCGGGGCCACTCAGACGATCAAGTCGAGGTCCTTACCCCGGGCGAACAGTTGTCATTATGAGAGGCGGGAAACCCAAGGGTGGCATCCTGACAGGGCGCGCGGAACCGATACGGTTTTTGCATTGGGAACCGGCGACCTTCAATTGCATGAGATCCGCACGCACAGATCTCACCTGCCGCATCCTAAAGATGCCACGCGGCGATGTTTTAACTACGAACCAGCTCCTCAACGGCACATCCAAAAATCCTTGAAGACACGGCGCAGAAATCGAAAGATGGACCCACCTCCAGCAGAATGACTTAATCCAAAAGGACTCTCCTAGAGGTGGGCCCAGGGGGCCACTGTCAGTACGCTGCGTACCAGATACCCCTTGGAACTGTGAAGAGTGCAAAGGAACTCCACCTATCTGAGTTGAAGACCTCTGAAGGCCCCACATGTCATACGGAACCGGACCTGCCTCCCTTCTATGGTTAGTCCCAGTGCTGCCACGTGTATCATAAAACCGGAGCTACATTCCATACATGGGAAAGCTCCGGACTAGATACCTGTGTGGCACCCCCGGACCTAACCCCCGACAGAGGGAAGCTCCGGTACCGACACGAGTACAATAGCAACGGTCCTACTCGTCCAAGACAGAAAGCTCTAGAGCTACCATGCGTCCAACCGTTGGACCTTCAACCTCAACAGGCAGATTGGTGGACCTCCAATGGCTCAGACCTTCAAGGAACATTAAGGACTTCAAAACCCGATTAAGTGTTATTAATGCTATCTTAATGACACATGATCGGATGACCCTTAATACCAGTAACGCCACCATTAAGGGGCGTTACTATGCTACTAAGGGGAATTAAGTACATTAACCATGTATTAGACATCAGTAACCGCCAGGGCCACATGTCGGGCCAGGCTAATGGTGTAATGGCCAGTCCTTGTACTACAAAAGGACTGGCCGGGCGATACACGAGGGGGGCTTCCACACGCGCCTAAGACTGCCAGACACTCTGGTCTATGACACTTAAGCGCTCAGACGCTCAATACAACAACAACACACACCCTGTAGTAGGGTATTACGCTCAGGCGGCCCAAACCACGTAAATCCCCATGTCGAGTCGCCATCTTGTTCTGAATCTCCGTGCACCCACAACCGAACTACAAAACTCCGTGGTCTACTAACTGTAGTATCGGGAGAATTGCCAGAACCAGACTCCGACAGCGGTGGCTACCATGGCAGCTATGGTGAATACCTCGCACAGCACCCCAATTCCGTGCGCCAACATGCCTACAACTAATTTTGGAACAAGGGAAACATGAAATTGAGGCCCAATTGGGACGAGATGAACTAGAACGTGCTGCACACCGGCGAGCTAGGGCTTCAAGACGGTGCCTATGAAAACACCTCTAAAATCACCACCAGACCACAACTTCCCTAGCTTGCTGCACTTGTGGATGCACCGCACAAAGAATCTATGTTTACATTGGACTGGAGCCTTGTTGTCTATGTACAACAAATTAAACGAAAACCTAGCTATGTTTATGAAGTGAAGGTCGGGGAAAACTTAGATAATACATGAATAGAAGCTCATCAATTGAAGAACAACGTTGCTCGAGATATTGTGTGTGCTCTTGCGAAGCTTGGTGATGATTAATGAGGTGCGACACGACTTGGAACGCTGGAAACACGTTGAGGTCACAGGAAGCTCCAAAAATGGTCGCCGGCATTTCTGCAAAATAGGTATAGCCATGTTAGAAAATAGGAGGCAATTTACTGAACAATTCAAGAAAAGCAAACAAAAAACCAGCAGTGATTAAGACTGACAGACAGACGGGACGAGTAATATCGCATATCGATTTGTCGTTGAAGGAACTATTGTAGCTCTGACGGCGAACAGTCGCTGCAGACGCTGGTGACGACGTTGGGCCATAGCGCCTGATCTCTTCGGTAGACGACCCGAGGTGAAGAATGCGAGCAGTCGCGCGAAGCACTTCCCAAAAACCTTATTCGCCCTATCCCAGTGCAGGATTGCAAGTGCGAGCAGTTTCAGAGACCTGCTCTCAGGATCGTCGATGCATGCCGGCGTTCGGGATGGAGTAGACTAAAAGGCGGCGTAAGGAACGCAAACGTGGGAATGATCTGATCGTGGGATGACCTGCCCTATCATGAACGCCCATATTTATAGAGTCTCGCGGAGGCGGTTTGGCTGCGATCCGGAGGATCCGCATCCGATCCGACTATGCAGTCGTAGAAGCGTCCGTCTCCAACGACTTGGACTCAGTCTCGGAAGCCAAAAATTCGGAAGCCCAAAAGTCCAAAGCCTAATTTATTTTTTCTGCAAAAATATAAAATTTGGGCTCGGCTCGAGGCTCGAATTCACACGAACGCACGCGCTCGTGCGCGCTTGTTCGGGGAGTGGCGTGGCATGGCGTGGCGAGGCGAACGAGCAAGGAGGAGGAGGAGCATGCATGGGCTACCCCTCTCTTCTACTCTTCTCTCTCACTCAAGGAGTGGAAGAACAACCGCCCTTATATGTAGGGGTTCCTCCTCTTCCACTTCCCATGTGGGACTAAACATTTAGCACCACCCTCTGTTGTCGTAATATGGTTTACTGGCTTTTGCCACTCTCCCTTCTCCTCTTCTCTCTCACTCAAGGAGTGGAAGAAGAACAACCTCCCTTATGTGTGGGGGTTTCGCCTCTTCCACTTTCCATGTGGGACTAAACATTTAACACCACCCTCTCTTGCCTTAATGGGCCTTTGAGATATATTGGGAATTATTTCTGAATATTTATTTGGCCTAGCCCATTTATTCCAACAATCCCCAACCACATCTCAAAGCCATTAGGAGAGAGGTCATTCTCGTTCCTTGTTTGATATACTAGTGTTTCGGTAGAGACTGTTAAGTTGAACTAATGCCTATATCTTTACATCAGTTCACAACTTGGACAATGGACTACCCCTTGATTTGCAAGTTTTGTTCGAACTGACTTCACCCAAAGACCATTACTAGTAATTGACTACCAGTAGTCTACCCCACAGGTGGAACATATGTGTCGTACTCCCTGGTCTCTTCATGAGCTTTCTAGAGATCACCCAATTTTCACAGACTGCTAGACAGTCGGAGCTCATAAAGGTGTGTTTCATTTAAGACTGCCCTATAGGACAACATCTTTGCTACACATAGCCAACAAAAACACATTAAGGCATATCGCCAACCTACCTTACAGTTTGAGAGTACAAGTGTGCATCTTCACGTAGAGAGGGTCTCTAAAGGAAGTACTCTCCTCGGTGAACCACTAGCTTTTTTCCCATGTCCTAATTCACGGGATCTTCGATCACATAAGTTAGGTTAATGCTATGGTGTCACATCAATGGGTCTCAAACCCATCTCCCTCGATGCACTTTCTATCACATTACGTGATAGAGCCTTCATAAAGGGATCTACCATACTTTTATCTGTTTGTATGTACGGAACAGTAATAACACCAGAGTTTCTCATTTTCCTCACAGATTTAAACGTCTATTGACGTGTCTTAATGATTTTGCATTATTCTTAGAACTGGTCACTTTGGCAATCACCGTCTGATTGTTATAGTTCATAAGGATTGCCGACAATGGTTTCTCAACTATAGGCAAATCCATCAAGAGCTCTTGCAGCCATTCTGCCTCTGCAGTTGCTGTCTCTAAAGCAGTGAGTTGTGCTTCGATGGTCAACCTCGTCAAAATAGTCTATTTGCAATACATCCATGATATAGCACCACCAGCTAGAATGAACACATATCCACTCGTGGCATAGAGTTCATCAACATTAGAGATCAGGTTCGAATCACTATAACCCTTAGGCACGATCGGATGCCCAGTATAGTGAATTCTATAACTCATTGTACCTCTCAAGTAGCGCATAACCCTTTTAAGTGCATGCCAATGATCTATACCTAGGTTTGACATGAACCTGCTCAGTGTTCTCATAGAAAACGAGATATCACAACGAGTTGCGCTCGCTAAGTACATGAGTGAACTCATCATCTGAGAATATTCAAGTTGATCTCTTAACTCTTTCTTGTTCTTTCTGAGTATCACGCTGGGATCATAAGGCTTTGGAGAAATCATGCTATCCATAAAGCCGAACCGACTCATTCTCAACATAGTGGGATTGACTTAATGTAATCCCACTCTCATCCTTATTCAGTTTAATGTTCAAAATAATTAGCTTCTCCCAGATCTTTCATATCAAAACACTTTGATAGAAAGGACTTGACCTCAGAAATTATATTAATGCTCGTACCAAAAATGAGTATATCATACACATACAAGCATAATATAACGCTATCGCCCCCACAATGGCGATAGTACACGCACCGATCAGCCTCATTAATGACAAAGCCCGTAGACGTTAAAGTACTGTCGAACTTCTCATGCCATTGCTTAGGTGCCTGTTTCAAGCCATACAAGGATTTCAATAATTTTCACACCTTAGTCTCTTCACCTTTTACTATGAACTGATCTGGCAGTTCCATATAGATCTCCTCATCCAACTCCCCGTTAAGGAAAGCTATCTTCACATCCATTTGATGGATGATTAGACTATAGGAGGCAGCCAAAGAAAGTAGTACACTGATTGTCATCATTCTAGCGACAAGTGAATAGGTGTCAAAATAGTCTTCACATTCCTTTTAAGTACATCCCTTTGCAACTAGCCTCGCCTTGTACTTTTCAATAGTACCGTCGGGCCTGAGTTTCTTCTTGAACTCCCACTTGCAGCCTACTTGTTTGCACCCGTATGGCCATTCAGTTAACTCCCAAGTTCTATTAGAAAGAATTGAGTCCATCTCACTATGAACTGCTTCTTTCCAGTCATCAGCATCAGGTGATGCATATGCCTCTGCTATGGATCTCGGAGTATCGTCCACAAGGTACACAATGAAATCATCACCGAAGGATTTTGCAATCTGTGATCTTTTACTCGACTGAGTTATTTCATTATGTTCCTTCTCTAGGACATTCACGAACGGTGTATCAAGAAACTTGCTAGTTGTGTTGGATTCGGGACAAATTTCAGAAGGGATACTACCAGTGCTATGCATATATTTTATAGGAAAATATTCTCAAAAAATGTTGCATCACAAGATTCCATAATAGTATCAACATGCATCTAAGGTACCTCAGATTTAACTACTAAAAATCTACATGCGATGCTCCAATGAGCATAGCCTAGAAAGAAACAATCCACTCTCCCCAACTTGCATTTCTTGGTAATTGGAACATTGACCTTTGCCAAACATTCCCAAGTACACAAGTATGAAAGTGATGATTTTTTACCCAATCCACTCTTCACAAGGGGTTTTCTCTTTATTCTTGTTTGGAATGCGGTTTAGGACATGACGTGAAGTCAATAGAGCCTCCCCCACCATGCCTTAGATAAACCAGATGTGTCTAACATGACATTCACCGGGTCACACAATGTGTGGTTTTTCCACTCGGCTATCCCGTTTGATTGGGGTGAATAGGGAGACATCTTGTCAAGTATAATACCGTGTTCCACACAGAAATCATCAAATATTCGGGAAAATACTCACCATGATCTGACGTAAGACGTTTGAAATTTCTCTCTAATTGAGTTTATACTTCAGATTTATAGATTTTAAAGTAGTCCAAAGCTTCATCTTTAGTTTGCAACAAGTAAACATAGCAAAACCTAGTAGAATCATCTATTAATGTCATAAAGTATTTCTTTCCACCTTTTGTCAACACACCATTCATCTTGCATAGATCAGAATGTATGAGTTCTAATGGTGCTAAGTTTCTCTCCTTGGCTGCCTTGTGAGGCTTTCGAGGTTGCTTTGATTGCACACAACTATGACACTTAGAACCTTTGGCAATGGTGAATTCCAGAATTAATTTGAGACTAGATAGCCTATTCATTAAACCAAAATTAGACATAAACGAGAATCCCAAACACTTGTATCATCATTATTACTGCCACCAATATGGTTCACTGGCTTATTATTAAAGTCCGAAAGAGAAAAGTGGAACAAGCCTCTGCATTCATAGCCTTTACCAATAAATTGTCCATGCTTGGACATAACTATTTTATTGGACTATAAAACTCCTTTAAACCCATCTCTGCATAGAACGGTACCGCTAACAAGATTATTGTTCATAGTAGGGACATGATGCACATTCTTCAGCTGGACAATATTTTCCGAAGTGAACTTCAGATCGACCGTGCCAACACCACGAACAGAAGAATTTGACCCATTCCCCATTAGGACGGCAGAATTCCAGACAAACTGGTATGAAGTAAACATGGAAATGTCAGAACATACATGAACATTAGCATCTGTATCAAACCACCAAGATGGTGTTTGAGAAATATAAAGAATATTAAAAGAATTACCATGCCCATATGCATTGCCAGACGTCACAATGTTGACATTCTTTTTCCCTCTGCGATCTGCCATGTCAGGTCAGTTCTTAGAAATATGTCCAAGCTCCCCACAGGTGTAGCAGCAGCCATCATTGGCTTTGTTTGACTTCTTCTTCTTCTTGAAAGCTGTAGTTTTGTTTTTCTTGAATTGATACTTGTTGTTCCCTTTGTTCTTGACATTAGGTTTTTGCAACATATTAGCATTGGTGCTAGATTGACCCTCACCTCCTTTCTCAGTAGCGTCCTTAGCCCGAGCCTTCTCTTCAACATCAAGAGATTCTATCAGGTTTTCAACTGATATTTCCCGTCTCTTGTGTTTGAGGGATGTGGCAAAGTTCCTCCATGAAGGAGGTAACTTTGCAAAAATGCACCCAACCACAAACTTGTCAGGTAAAGGACACTTAAGGAGATTGAGCTCTCTTGCAAGGCGTTGTATTTCATGAGCTTGTTCTACTACGAGACGATTGTTAACCATCTTGTAGTCATGAAAATTCTCCATGATATAAAATTCACCGTCTACATCAGCAGCACCATACTTAGCGTTAAGTGCATCCCAGAGGTTCTTACCATCTGTGATGGTTAGATAAACATCACAGAGTTTGTTATCAAGAAAACTTAAGATACATCCTCTCAGGGCAGAATTGGCTTCCTCAAACTTCGTCTGTTCTTCAATAAACAAAGAACCTTCAAGCGTGCCCTTGGTTACCCAAAAGATCTTAAGTGACTGGATCCAGAGCCTGGCCTTAACTTGCCACCTATTTAAGTGCACAACAGAGAATTTCTTTGGCCTTAGTGCATCGGCTAAGGTCATCTTGTTCAACTCAGGAAATTGCCTAATAAGGTGTTTGGATTGTTAGAAAATAGGAGGAAATTTACTGAACAATTCCAAAAAAGCACACAAAAAACCAGCAGTGATTAACACCGGCATACAGACGAGACAAGTAATATTGCGTACCAATTTGTAGCCGGGGGAACTGATGTAGATCTAACGGCGAACAGTCGCTGCAGACGCTAGTGATGACATTGGGCCACAGCGCCCGATCTATTCGGTAGATGACCCGTGATGAAGAACGCGAGCAGTCGCATGAAGCGCTTCCCAAAAACCTTATTTACCATCTTTCAGTGCAGGATCGCAAGGGTGAGTAGTTCCGGAGACCTGCTCTCCCGATTGTCGGTGCACGCTGGCGCTCGAGATGGAGTAGACTAAAAGGCGGCGCAAGGAACACGAACGTGGGAACGATCTGATCGTTGGATGATCTGCCCTATCATGGACACCCATATTTATAGAGTCCCGCGGAGGCGGTTCGGTTACGATCCGGAGGATCCGCATCCGATCTGACTCTGCACTCATAGACTCGTCTGTCTCCAACGACTTGGACTCAGTCTTGGAAGCCCAAAATTTGGAAGCCCAAAAGTCCAAAGCCCAATTTTTTTTTCTGCAAAAATATAAAATCTGGGCTTGGCTAGAGGCTCGAATTAACATGAACACAAGCGCGCGCGTGGCATGGCGTGGCATGGTGTGGCAAGGTGAGCGAGCGAGGAGGAGGAGGAGGAGGAGGAGGAGGAGGGGGAGCGCGCATGGGCCACCCCTCTCTTCTCCTCTTCTCTCTCACTCAAGGAGTGGAAGAACAACCTACCTTATATGTAGGGGTTCATCCTCTTCGACTTACTATGTGGGACTAAATATTTAGCACCACCCTCTCTTGCCCTAATATGGTTCACTGACTTTTGCCACCCTGTCTTCTCCTCTTGTCTCTCACTCAAGGAGTGGAAGAACCACCTCCCTTATATGTAGGGGTTCCTCTTCATCCACTTCTCATGTGGGACTAAACATTTAGCACCACCCTCTTTTGTCCTAATGGGCCTTTTAGAATTATTGAGAATTGTTTCTGAATATTTATTGGTCCTAGCCCATTTATTCCATCAAGCCAACCAATCGAGACGTTTGACGGGGCAAAGGAGGGAGGAGATGCTTGCGATTGATTTTGCTTTTGGTGCCTTGAGCAACCGACGAAGGAAACGTTAGTCACAGTTAGGAGCAGATAAACAGCGAAGTAGCGGGGAGTTATGAACAGAGAAGAACACAGGTGCAATACTTCACTGTGAGGTAAGAAAGAAATGAGGATTAGGGTGAATACAATGCTTGAATTGCTGTGAGGCAGTGAGAGAGATGTCGGCAGCATGCCGCCGTGTGCTGTCAAGCAGGAAAGGAAAGAAGAAATCTGTCTGATGTGCTGCCCTGACTGGTGGGTCCCACCAGTCATACACCTCACCCACACAGCAACATTGAAAATTCAGTTTGAAAATGGAAATGAACTCTAAAAGTAAGCAAATTTGGTGGTCCCACTAATTTGGACATGAGGAATTTAATGATGCCCTCAGATTTCATGTTTGAACTCTGAAAAATATCTGAATTCAGGAACAGTAGTCTTATTTGATTTGAACTGCATATTCCAAATTTGAATTTTAAATCTTCCTTTTATGTCATTGATTTGCAATATTTTCTCTGGACTGGGCACTATAGTTTATCCTTGGAAAATACTTTCTTGCATGTATAGTTAAACATTTTGATTCATGTGGAGTTAAACAATTTTCTTATGTGAGGTGTGAAAGGTAGGGAAAAATAGAAACCCGGAGTTGGGTTTCCACACGCAACACTCTCCAATGGTTCGTTCGCTAAACAAAGAAATATGTACCGTATGAGAATGAGTGCCACGATGCGATGCATAATGAAGCTTATATGAAACTTTGTAGTATTATAGACTATCAAGTCGTGAAGACAATGAAAAAAGAGTCACTAAATTTAGACATTCCTAGCTCAGGTTATTAACAAAACATTGCTGCTCTGTCCGAAATCGGGCAAATTGGGTGCATTCGCACCATTATGTGAACCTCGAACTGTTCAAAGGCCTTGTTGGCCAGAGGTCATTTTTACTTGATAATGAATGTTAAAAGTTGATGTTTGGCTCTGGTCCCACCTTGGTTTGAGCTCTAATTAATTAATTATAATTTCTATAAGTTTCATTTACATAAAAAAGATAAATGTGGAAAGGGTGTTAGGCTTCATGGAAGAGGCTGAAACTTTGCAGGCACATTATATAACTCTAAGCAAGAGTTTTAGCACAGGTTTCATCATTGTATCATTCATACAACTTGCATGAAAAAATAACAAGTTTCAGCTCATATAGAAAGGATTAAGGTGGTCATATTATATAAATGAAATATCAACAGCATGGAGCAGAGCCCATGATTCATGTGAAACATGAGGAGACTCTCAGAAAAAGTTTAACCATTTTAGGATCCTTACTTCATTTATTATGATTTTAATTTTGAAAATCATTAGAAAATTCATATCTTGTAATTTTACACATGACCTGAGCTACAATAATGCCATACACGTCACATGCAGTGGCTAGAATCAACATGCAAGACCTCAATGACACTGGATCTGAAATAATAAGTGAAATGAATGAAGAACATAGGGGAAAAAGTATTTTTCGTAGCAAATCTGAGCCCAAACATGACATGTAAGATGTTTAGATGCATAGATCTGATGATTAGTGTTCTAACAAAATTTGTTTCATATTTTTGGGAGTAACAATTATTTTTCTGCAGATTTTAAAACTTGCATGCAATGTTTGATGCATGAAAACAAAATTTTAGAGAACAAATCACAAGAACAGCAGCATCTTCAATCTTTGGTCAGCAAGAACAGCCATGAGAAGTGAGAAAATAGTGGAGAAACCAGAAGAAACCATAGAGAGGAATCATCTTTGCAAGGACAAGCTTACCACCAACTTAGATTTACAAGAAAAGCATGGATTAGGAGAGCAATGGTGAGCTGCAGGACCCTTTTTGGATGCTGAATAGAGCAAGGTGGAGAAGAGAGCTCAGGTGAGGCAAGAAGGAATAAGGGAGTGTTTTCTTTACTGCTATTAGGGATAGGTTTTAAAGAGGGGCAGCTAAACACCCAGGTTACCACGTCAGCCAGGCTGACAGATGGGTCAAGTTCCTTTGTGCTTTCAAAAGTTTATCTATACTGCTTCTGTATTTCTTCAATAACCAAAGTTCTACAGCTCGCAAAATTACAAAATTTTGTGTGGGTCTAGACATGGACATATTGAACAGCTTTTGTTATTGTGAGTTCTTCATATTCTTTAAGGAAATGAAAATAAAAATCCAGAAAGATAGGTGGTTTCAAAACTTTGCTGGATTTCTATGAGTTACAAACTCCTCTATAAAATCTTGGGAAAATTACCAAAATCCTCTTTTATGATGCAGGACAGAAACAAATTTTTGTTTGGTTACTCTTTAGTGGAAATAATTTGGGTTTCTTCATAAAGCTTGATATGTGAAATACTTTACTATAAATTTGAATTTGAACTCCATGCATTTGCTTATTCAAAATTGATATTGAAGCTCTTTTATTCTAAGATTGATCTGTTGAATAATTTAAGAAATTGGGGTGTGACAATCCCCCCTCAAAAGAATATCGTCCCAAGATCCAATAACTAGGTGAAAGGACAAGATCGCCAACATGATGAGACGTGACCCAAGATGATCCGACTCAGGTACAATGAGGCTGAGGAACATGAACTCCTACTTCTTACATAAAGACAGTGGTAGGTTGTACATAATGACAAAGACGGGACAACATAAGTATAGCGTGGCATTTGTACTGAACGGTAAAAATTCGTCTGTCGCTAACCCGATGCAAACATTTCTCGCATCATGAGAAAAATCTGGATCGAAATGGTCTAGCGCCTTAAATGCATCACAGTTGGATAGGTATGTCAAGCATTATTTGTTCTCATGTTTACCTTTTTTGTGCCATCTCATGTGTCTTGCAGTTCTTTTTGAAATAAACAACCGCTTTAACTGAGGAGTCACGGGCATGTAAGGAAGTTGCTTATGCGCGACATCTATCATACCATTATCGCCATCATTATTAACAACTTCGAGATACCTCGGTTTACATATTTCAAGCACATGTTCTCGTTGGTGTGCTCTTTTCAGAATAGCATACATTTTTCTGGCACACATCGATTTTCTCATAGTCCATACCCAAACCAGATATCAATTTCTTCGACTGATACATATCTTTAGGCGCTTTGTGAGGTTGTGGAAGGATATCGTGGATCAATTTCATGAGATCATTGTAGCAATTGATAGAAAAAGGTACTTAGACTTAGTTTGTTCATGAAAGCAAGAACGGTCACATACGTGTGTTCATGCAACGGCTGTTTTGATTTCTTGAGCTCATCGAAGAACTTGTCTGCCTCAATTGTAAGAGGATCCTCTGCTTCTATAGCTTCTAGCATCTCATCCATCGTATCAACCCCTTTTCTATCATCATCCTCATCCACTTCTTCTATGACTCAAGATTTAGTCTCGTCGTGGAAGGTCCACACCTCATAATGTGGTGTGAAACCGTTTTGACATAAGTGAAATGAAAGTTCCATTTTGTTCGAAACCTTGATGTTCTGGCATTTCGTGCATGCGCACCGCACCTTGTCATCTGTTGACAACGAAAATGCTCGATCCAAAAATGTATCTAACTTGGTGTACCACTCATCTAAGTGAAAACCAGATCTGCTCTTCCAACCAGTATACACCCAACTGCGATCTTCACCCATGTTTGACTCTGCAGTTCAAAGCTGGAGAAATTATCGTTAATTTATGTAGGATTTATCCTGCTTATGACGAGACCAGAACCTGAATTCAAATAAAATATTCGACAGCATAACCTTGCTTGTTTTACACTGCACCCCCAAAAATGGTGAAGTTCTTCAAGCTTTGGGGTCAACAGCCCAAAATTAACTTACGACGTCTTTAGGGTTAGCCATCTCAGATTTCTAACCGAGAGGAGACGATCAAGCTTTCTTAATGTCCGTCTCAGATTGGTCTTCAAATCTGCGACAGTCTACCATAAAGGCCATCTCAGATATTTTACATAAAGGAGATGACCTATTTAAAGCTCGTCTGGGATTACTTAGCAAAAGGAGACAGGCCGACTTGAAGTCCATCTCGAATTTCTCACGAAAAAGAGATGATATTTCTTAGAGCATCACAAACATAGAGCTAAATTCAAGCATAGAGCTAACATAGAGGTAAATTCAAGCATCAATGTAGCTAAACATTTCAAGCATCAATGTAGCTAAACAATTCAAGCATCGATTAGTAGAGCTAAACATAGAGCTAAATTCAAGCATCAATCTAGCTAAACATAGAGCTAAATTCAAGCATCAATCTAGCTAAACAATTCAAACATTGATTAATAGAGAGATACATAGAGCTAAACGTAGAGCTAAACATGGAGCTAAACATAGAGATAAACATAGAGCTAAATTCAAACATCAATCTAGCTAAACAATTGAAGCATCGATTAATAAAGAGATTAATAGAGTGAGGAGAAGGAGGAATAATCGACAAGAAGAGGAGGGCATCGGCTAGAGTGAGGTATCGTTGACCGGAGGAGGGCGTTCGCTGTAGGCGCACCGGCTGGAGGAGGCCGTCGGCGGGAGGCACGGCGGCCGGGAGCGGCGCGCATGACGCGCATGGGAGGGGTGGCCGGGACGGGCGCGCACGACAGCCAGGAGGGTCGTGCGCGGGAGGGGTTGCCGAGAGGCATGCGCGGTAGTCGAGAGGGGCAGGCGGCGGCGGCATTGGGGAGGAGCGTGCGAAGGCGGCGTCGGAGACGAGTGGGCTGCAGCGTGAGAATGGAGGTTCGTGAGCGAGTGAGTGTGTTGGGCCCGTGGGCCGGGGGTATATCCCCCTAAAGTGTGACGGCCTGCTGACTTGCAACGGTTATAGGGTTAGCCGTCGCAAGTTAACTAACTTGCAATGGTTCTACGCTTGGTCATCGCAAGTTCGTCCTCTATTTGTGGCGGCCCATGTATTTGCGATGGCCTTTGAGCTTGCCGTCAAAAATTGAGCTTCAATTTGCAACGGCACTATATAGTGCGACGGCCATGTGTGGGTCATCGCAAGTTACACAATGTGCGACGGCCAGCCGTCGCTATTTGCGTTGGCCGTTGCAAAACCGTCGGGTTTCCTATAGTCAAATGGTGTTTCAAAGATAATAGTGACAGGGCAGCAAGTGAGTGGAGCAACATTCACTTACATTCCATAGAAAAGATCAGGATATTCCGCACGAAACTCATCCTCACGTGCCCAAGTTGCTTCATCTTTCGAATGATTATTCCATTGAACCTTGACGAACTTGATCAAACGATTCCGTAACTTGCGCTCCGTTTTATTTTTTTGAGCAAAAATAACAGCAGGAAGGTCCTACTATGTCTATATATTAACAAAACCTATGGATAGTTTTGTAAATGTTTACAATGATAGGAAGATCCGACCTCAGTTCTATGGTTCTAAAGTGTGTAACCAACTAAACAAGAAGCTCTTGAGATCTTCCTTAAATCTACAAGCTTGCAAACGACACTCTTTTAAAAAAAAGTTTTACAATGAGCAACATTGAGAGAAATATTCCTGAAAACTTTGTTATTCCGCTGGGACCAGATGCTATGCTATCATTAGAATCTCCATGTAGAGAGGTTTTTTCCAATTCAGTCTTCCTTGATCCAGCATTTCAAAGAACGGTACTTGAATGTTCCACTGCATGTTAAGCCAGCTCCATATCTTAACATCAAATCTGCATTTGAAGAATAGGTGCATAGCAGTTTCTTCAGCGCATCTGGTGCAAAGCACACATGTGTAATTGTTATCCTTCAAAGCATTTTGCATTTCCGAAAGTTTCGTGTGTTGAGTCTGTTCATCATTAGGAGCCAGCAGAAGACTTTAATTTTGTTATTGAATCTAGCTTTCCAGATTTTAGTGATTGACAAAGGAGGCAGGATTGCTTCGAAAGGAAGGTTATATGCTTTGCTAGAGGAGTACTTCAAGCCCCATATAAACGTCCAAGTATCATTGCCGTGCAGTCTGATATCAGTTAACATGTCTGAAAGTAGTTGTAGATGCGAAGACACTTTTTAAGTTTAGATACATGGAACACGTTATGAACATTGGAGGGAGATGATGGGAATCCAACTCATCGGATGACATCTAGTACGGACGTTTAAAGATAGGGCTGCTCCGGTCTCAAGTTCAATAGCAAACTCAACAGCGCAGTCAGGTGGCATCCCCAGCAACTCATTTGGAAAAAAATCCTGGTAATCACACACCATCGGAATAGGATAAGTCTAGAGTGGCTGCACCTTTCAAATGATGAAGTCCGGCACAACCCTTTTCAAGATGGAAGATAATCGCCCGCCGGAAGGATTTTTGAGATAGATTGATCGGGGAGCAACATGGATGATGGCATGATTAGCAACCATCCAGTTCATCCCAAGAATGATATCCAAGCCTTTCATATCAAGAACTAACAGATTTGCATGAAACTTGATGCTACCACTTAAAAGAGAGACCCTAGAAGCCACTTGATTAACCGAAATTTCACAAGCAGGTGCTTCAATTAAGAATGGAGCTCGGGTGGATGTTAAGTTCAGATTGTGTTTATTAGCATAATTTCACTTAATGAAGAAATGAGAAGCACCCGAATCAAATAAAACTTTTGCGGGATGAGAATTGACGGATAACGTACCAAGAAGGACCTCGGTTGCCCTCTTGGACTTCTTCAGCTGTGGTGTAGTTAATTCGACCACGCTTTGGGACTTGAGTCTTCTCAGTAGGCTGCTGTGGAGGTCAAATAGGTGGTCATGGTGGCTGGGTTTGAGTTGCAGAAGCGGCTCCACGATTTGGACAGTCCTTCCGAATGTGACCGTGCTGGCCACAAGTGAAGCACGGGCCAACACCGGTACTCATGTCTTGAGTTGGTGGATGCCTTGGATGGTTGGTTGCTGCAGTGGAGGTGCTAAACCTGGTGTAAGCACAGGAGCAGTCCCATGCGCGAGCGCTGCACATTGCTACCGATTGGAGGCGGGGCAGCATGCTTGCGGCGCTTTGCTTCCAACTTGTTCATCTTGTCTTCAGAAAATATTGCCCTATCCACAAGGTGATTGAAGTCCCGACATTCCGTAGTGGACAGCTTGTCTTGCATCTCCTCTGAAAGACCGTTGTAGAAATATCCCCGCTTTTTCTCGTCGGTGTTCGCATCGTTGGGAGCATATTGAGCAAGATAGTTAAATGAATGAACATACTCCAAAATAGATTTGTTGCCTTGCTTCAAGTTCAAAAACTCGAGACTCTTGATATCCATAAGACCTTTCGGGATGTGAAAAGCACGAAATGCAGTCTGAAATTCTTCCCATGTGAAGCGATGATTGGCGGGCTGCATGGTACGGAAACTTTGCCACCTTGCACCAGCCTCTCCTTGCAATTGATGAGCTGCAAAAAGCACTTCTCATGCTGATCTCACCTCACAAGATCAAGCTTTTGCTCAATAGCGCAAAGCCAATGGTCTACATCAAGAGGATCCTTTGCTCGGGTGAACACGGGTGGCGGGGTACGAATAAAATCTAAAAAGTCATCCCGGCGAGCTGCTCCTCCATCACCATGGGGAGCAAGATGCTGAGCTATTATGCGAAGAAACTCGATCTGCTCTTGCCGGTTATGTTTCACTTGCATGAGCACATCTGCTATCGTTGGCGGTGGAGGTGGATTTTCCCTCCTAGCATTGGAACCCTCTAGAATATCATTGTTGGCTCCAGTACGAGTCCTCATCCTGTCACTAAGTATGAGTTAGTGATAGAGAGACAAGTCTGAAGGGATACAAAGAATTCGGACAACAATAAAATGCTATAACCAAAGAACAAGCTCAAACCGGCAACGACGATGTAACTTGCAAAATGGGACAGCAAGTACACGATTTAAAATGGCTGATATGGGAAGTAAGAAAAGATCATAAACTACCTCGAGGACATAATAAGATGCTAGAAAATCACCATGATATATATATATATATATATATATATATATATATATATATATATATATATATATATATATATATATATATATATATGGAACCTGTCGAAATCATTGCTGAACATAATATGTCCTAAGCTGCATTAGTATAACAGATCCTAAGACAGAGCACACAATAAAATTTTTTACTCAATCCACAAAAACATTTTCATGTTTATGAGGAGCTATACAAGAATGCGAACATGCATGAATGAGATGCACATGATTCGAACTATCGCTGCTCACATGAATAACTCTCACCAATCCAATCAACTCAACAAAATAAGCAGCAGAAGTTGGGAAAACCGGCATACATGGGCAATTTTGCAAACAATGTATACTACCTACAAAACAAGTTTGGTGTCTTATTCCAAGGAGTTGGGTGGCTGCTAAGAGTTAAGTTCAACAACCCCATTTAAGGTGGGACTAACACAGTATCAAGTTATTGTAATGTGAGCAAGAAAATAAATTCTAGGACAGGGTAAGAAAGAAAATTCAGCAACATCTTAATTTCAGATTTTAGTTGCTTTAGTGAGCTTCGAAGTTTTAACACCCGTGTTGCTAAGCAAGTTTTAATGGGTATATTTGTGTAACCTTGCTCTGATACCACACTGTGAGGAACCATCCGAGTTGAATCAATGTTAGACGCATTAGCTTGCTATCCATCAGCAGCACACGAGCTACAAGTGTATAAGACTTACAGATATGGTATATAGCCCGAATCCACAGAGTATGAATATGGCCGTAGCAATGGGTTAATGCATAGTCAAAACATAATTTGCGAAAAGCTGAGACGGTTAATGGATAAGCGTATAAGCATAAAGTAAAAGACTCATCGTCGACTCACATATCCACCCCTACCTACTGCAGCAAGTAAACATTTGTAACCATGTGTGAAACAACACACAATTCAGCTCAAGTACAACACCCATACACCCTCATTTCCATTGATAGTAAAGTTGCAATCACTATGATGAAGCTAAATGAACACTAAGCTTGATCATGACCGAGATCACGGCGATTCAAACCAATTATACACTATGCAGGGGAGTCCCAAATTACCCACACGACTCGAGGACGATACAACTTATGCGACCGGCCAAAAACACACAAGGGGGTACTCAACTCAACTATTCTCACACCCATTCCCGTATGGTTGGACAATCTTTACCACAAGGAGTACTATGCTCCTGCAGACCATTAGTCACTCATGCATGTCAAACAAGTAATAAAGTCATGGCCCGAACATCGGTACAAAGTGAGATATTCAGCTTGCCATACCATTATTTCCGGCATGTGGTTAGATCAGAAATTGCTTAGGACAATGAGAACAACGCACGGTCCTTAACTGACCAAGCGGGGCTACATCCTAGTTCCCTCTTAGTCCACACGTTCATCATCTTTCTTATTTTATCCCATATCCAAGTACATTATGTTCTAACTCGTGAATGGTGGTGACCTTGCCACCATTTCGACTTCTATCGGTCTAAGCAGGGCTAAGCATGACACTTCGCAAATTAAAAATCAACCCAATCTGTCCCATGACATAACTCAACAAGGGTTGGATTTAATCAAGACTCACCTTGTCCTACACCTAGTTCCCGACAATGCATATACAATAAAATTCATTCATCACTTGGATAAAAGTAATAGGTTCAAGATGCATCGATGCTATTGACGGCTGTTATATATCAATTTGACCCATCAATATAACTCAATTATGTGAAGGAAATATCATTTCTTGCACACATCACCTTTCTAAATAACCTAGTTCCACTTGTATTTGGAAAATAGTGCATGCAGGTATTTTATAAAGAATTGAGGTGAAACAAGGGCATGGATCCTATAAAATACCATCCCAACCAATCAAGCGTCAACATGTGGCACCACATGGATCAAATGACCCACAAACAGAAGTATCCGAGGCCATCCAATGGTGTAGCACCCATATCATGGAATGGGACCCACCTATTAGTCACTTGGAGGAAGAAATGGCCGTTTGGAGCCTGGACCAAGTCGGCCGACTAGGGGGGTCGGCCGACACCTTCCTGGCGTCAAACCCAGTCAAACTCCACGTGTAGGCTCCTCTCGGCTTGAAGAAGTCAGTGGTGACAGATTCGCGCTCTTTTGGTGGTGGGAACCAACCCTTCTCCAAGCTATAAATAGGACCCTTCACTTCAACACACACAACTTGAGCATCATTCTATTGTATACAATAGCTCTCTTAGTCCTTAGTGGAGTTAGGCTACAGAGAGGAGACCCTTTAGCCCAAGTCCAAGTTGGGAAAGTTATGAGTCATGTATATTTTCTTATATTTGTGACTTTATGCATAATAAATATATTATCTTTAGTATTCTTTTATTCATATACTTGGATGAAGCGTTTCTTGTTTTATTGTGGATTCCATGTATGTGGTAGGAGTAGTCTTTATTATTATGCCATATTGCTCTTAATCTATCATCATAAACACTACAAACCCCCACTGTAGTCTAATTAGTTATGATATGATCATGTTAATATGAATTACTTGTGCTATGTATCAACATTGGTTCAACGATGATTTAGTTTATTGCCTTATGATGGCTTGTGCCCGGGCTTCTAAGGTAATTACTTAATATGCTAGCATGGTGCTAGGATAGGAGGTAGCGTTGAATGTCTCGTAGACCCACGGATTGAAGAGGTAGGCAGTAGGTGGTGACAGCCCTATCTGTCCTTTGTAATCTTCCATGTTTGGCTATGCCACAGGCTCTTGGCGGGAGTCACCTAATATTGCTAGGGCTAAACCCATGCCGGATGTGTTGAACAACTTAGCATAAGGATTAACCCTTGACATGATCATTAGTATCTAAACTAGGCTATGCATATGTATATTAGAAGCATTGTAGGGGCAACACTCCAACTCTTAGTCTAATCTCCACTAGGACCCATTTACACTTAGGATAGATTGCTTAGGTGTGTGTCACACTACCCCTTATTATCATCTTACCCCTGTTCTGATAAACACTTAGTACCATTGTCGGAGTCTGGTTCCGGCAATTCTCCCGATACTATGGTTAGTAGACCGCGGAGTTTTGTAGTTCGGTTGTGGGCGCGCGGAGATTCAGAACAAGATGGCGACTCGACATGGGGATTTACGTGGTTCGGGCCGCCTGAGCGTAATACCCTACTCCACGGGTGTGTGTTGTTGTTGTATTGAGCGTCTGAGCACTTAAGTGTGAGAGACCAGAGTGTTTGGGAGTCTTAGGCATGTGTGGAAGCCCCCCTCGTGCATCGCCCGGCCAGTCCTTTTATAGTACAAGAACTGGCCGTTACACCATTAGTCTGGCCCGACATGTCGCCGTGGCGGTTACTGATGTCCAATACACAGTTAATGTACTTAATTCCCCTAATAGCGTAGTAACGCACCTTAATGGTGGCATTACTGGTATTAAGGGTCATCCGATCATGTGTCATTAAGATAGCATTAATGACACTTAATCGGATCTTGAAGTCCTTAATGTTCCTTGAAGGCCTGAGTCGTTGGAGGTCCACCAATCTGCCTGTTGAGGTTGAAGGTCTGGCAGTTGGACGCATGGCAGCTTCGGAGCTTTCCGTCTAGGACGAGTAGGTCCGATGCTATTGTACACGTGTCGGTACCGGAGCTTCCCTCTGTCGGGGGTTAGGTCTGGGGGTTCCACACAGGTATCTAGTCCGGAGCTTTCCCATGTATGGAATGTAACTCCGGTTTTATGATACACATGTTGGCACTAGGACTAGCCATAGAAGGGAGGCAGGTCCAGTTTTGTATGACACATGGGGCCTTTGGAGGTCTTCAACTCAGATAGGTGGAGTTCCTTTGCACTCTTCGCAGTTCCAAGGGGTACCCGGTACGCAGGGTACCGACAGTGGCCCCCCTGGGCCCACCTCTGGGAGAGTCCTTTTGGATTAAATCATTCTACTGGAGGTGGGTCCATCTTTTGATTTCTACACTGTGTCTTCAAGGATTTTTGGATGTGCCGTTGAGGTGGTGTTTCGCAATTAAACCATCGCCGTGTGGTATCTTTAGGATGCGGCAGGTGAGATCAGCGCATGTGGATCTCACACAATTGAAGGTTGCCGGTTCCTAATACGAAAACCGTATCGGTTCCGCGCGCCCTGTCAGGCCGCCGGCCTCGTGTTTCCCGCATCTCATGATGACAACTGTTTGCCTGGGGTAAGGACCTCGACTTGATCGTCTGGATGGCCCTGTGCCCCCTTGTCATTGGCAGGGTGAAATTTTTGAACTGTATCCTTAGCCCTTCTGCGGTTTCCATCCAAGCATTGCGGGGGCTTACTTAAGAAGGAAAGCGTGCACCATTTGGGGATTCCTCACGCCTTCATTTGAACTTGCGCTTGCATCCTCCAAACTTTCACTTGCTTTTCCTCTCTCGCCCCGCCATGCTTCGATGGAGTTGGGTCTTCGCAAGAGCCGTCTCACGACCGACGATGATTTGAAGAAGGTCTGGACCTACATGGGGTGGTCCAGCGACTCCTTCAACCACCTGGTCCACACCGGCAAGCTCCCGTTCAAGAAGAAGCGCGCCGACGGCATGGTGTACTTTTCTGCGTACGCCATGGTGGGACTGATCCCACCTTTCTCAACTTTTCTCCTGATGCTGTTAGACTTCTATGCTCTGCAGCTGTATCACCTTGGCCCCACTCCATTCTTCTTTTGTCAACATTCATCCACTTCTGCGAGATGTGGGTGGGTATTCCCCCCTGCGTTGAGCTTTTTTGTACTGTCTTCACCATCCACACTACTGGCAAGAGTGACGAGTATCTTGGATTCTACTATTTTGTGAAGCGCAAGAAATGCCCCCACAAGTACTTGAGGTTGTTTCCTTCCGGCAAGTGGGACGACTGGAAGAGGGGCTGGATTATCATCACGGCAGAGGAGCACGAGAAGCTCGAGCTGCTTGATGGTCTTCCCAATGTTGACACGGACGCATGGAGTGAGGCTCCGGTGCTGTCGGAGGCCTTCAACCCTGCCTTGACCAGGATCCGCCAATGTGTGGAATGAGGAGTGACCCCCCAGGCGGTCTTCTGCAACTTCCTAGTCAATAGGTGGTCTCCGCTGAAGAAGAGGGAGAAGCTCGCCTGGGCCCTCAACAGTGTGATGGACGATGATCGGATTGAGATCGGTTTGAAGTCCAATTTGGAAGGCGCTGCTTTGGAGCTTCATCTCAAGAAATTCCAGCATGGCATCGACGTCGAGAGCGATGATCTGACTCCGTTGGCGGCTTTCCTCCCTCTGAACATGGAGGCGGAGTTCAGCTGGCAGCTCCGGCGGAAGATGCCGATGCTTGAAAACCTTGGTGAGGTAGAGAGGCGTCCGACCACCAGGTTGGCGATCCTCGGAGCTTCCGAGGGTGGCCCTGCTCCCGCCCTGAGACCAAGAGCTGAAGTCATTGGCAAGGGCAAGGAGTTGGCAAAGCCATCCAATCGAAAGAGGAAGTTGAAGCATTCTGATGGGAGGCCCATCAGACCTGCTCCTTCCTCAACAGCTCCTTCTCCCCGACAGGGGAGGTCTTTGACGGCTACGACAACTCTATCATTGGCGTCCCCCCAGAATGCTAGCTCCGCCCAGGTGGCTCTGGCGCTAGAGCCAGACAAAGGATCTAGGTCGGAGGGTCCATCTCAATCGAGGAAGGCCTCAACCAAGACGTCAATGACGGCTACAGTAAGCTCTGAAGAGCCTTCCGGAGCTACTACCCCAGTTGCGATCGGGTTGGTCTCTGAGCGTCCGACGAAAAGGTTCTGCGCTAGCTGGAGCGGAAGTCTCCCAAGGTAAATTTGCTTTTTTACCTCAGTTGATTGTTTTTGTTGCAATCATATTTTGAGTTTCTTCGTCCTTCATCCACAGGGTATCCAAGAAAGGAGTTGAATCTTTGGTTCCTGTGACAGCAGTTGATGCTGTACAGGCGGAGGCTCCGGCTCCAATTCTAGTGCCGCCTCATGTGGTGGCTGAGGTCTCAGCAGCTCCGGCGCCAGCTGTCAAGGTCCTGGACCTCGACTCATCTCCCGAAGCTCCCGTGGTAGCGCCGGACCACGGGAATGAAGTTGTACCAACAGCACCAGCTCCGGAGGTTGAAGCTCCGGTTTTGGATGCTGTGATGACGGATGCTCCGGCCTCAGAGCCGGAGGTAGGTGCAGTTCCAGCCTTAGGACCAGATGTTATTGAAGCCCCGGCAGCGGAGCCGGTGGTTGATGAAGTTTTGGCGCCTGAGCCGGTTGTCGTGGAGGTGCCGGCACCCGAACCGATGGAGGTCAAAGTGTCGGCGCCTGAACCAGCAGTAGAGGAGGCACCAGCACCAGAGTCGAAGGTGGACTCAGCTTCGGCTGAATCTTCAATGCTTGCCCCAGAGGTGGTAGTCTCGGAGGTACCTGCGCCTGAGCCAGGGTGTCAAGACGAAGCGACCGGTCCTTTGCCTGAGGGATCAGTTGCTGATGACCTAGCGGCGGGACCTTCGGAGCTGATTCCAGAGGCAGAAGCTCCCGTTGCCGGACCTTCCTCGGCAACGACTGATTCGCTCCCGGAGGGCAGCCCTAGTGCCGCGGAAGCTCAAGGGACCACTGTTGTAGAGTGGGAACCAATTTTTGTTATGGAGAACCCGCTGGAGTCAGCGGAGAGGACCCCGACAGGTTCGGAGCCGATCCCCCTGTCGTTATCCATCGACAATGCCTGCTCCAGCCTTCGTTAGGTCCAGCTTGCCTTTTACCACGACAGCAAGGCCCTCGAGGAGGAGTGCCAAACCCTTAGGAGGTGGCACAACCGGCTCCAATTTGAGATCAAGCTGGCGCAAACATGGCTGGCTGACGACAAGGACTGGGTCAAAACGGAGAAGGCCCGGATGGAGTACTGGGGCCAGCTGCTGGACGAGAGGAAAAGCATGGTGTGATCCCTCGACAACCAGTCCTGGGCTATACACGAACAGGCCGTGGCTGCTAATGAAACAGCGAACGATCGCCAGGAGAAGCTCAGCACCATCCACGAGAGTCTCGTCAAGTGCTGGGAGGCTATTGAGGAGCGAGAGAAGAAGCTCGAAGATGAAGAGCAAAAACTCCTGGAGCTGAGGGATGACCTCTTGAAGAGGGAGGAGGAGCTCGCCCAAAGGCTGGCTCTGGGTGACAAGAGCCTCGCATAGTGCACCAAAAAGGTGGAGGAGCTCTGCAAGAGCGAGGAGAAGAAGGCCTGGCAGCGGGGACAGGACCTCACCAAAAGGGAGAATGAAGTTGCTGCGAGGGAGAAGAAGGTGCGAGGCCGGGAGAAAGACCTGGTTGACCGCCGGAACAAGATCCACGTCCAGGAAGAGGAGCTTGCCAACCTCGAAAGGCAAGATGCTGAAAGGATTCAGTAGCACGCCAAAGAGGTCGAGCGCCTTGCCTGGGAGGGATCGGAGCTTGCGGCGACCAAGAGGTCCTTGGAAGAGATGCGAGGCTCAAGGGCTGCGGAGTCCCAACAAGTATGGGACTTCTTGGGCAATGTGAATGACGCGCTGACGCCGCTAGGCTTTAGTCCCATTTGTCCGGACAATCCGGAGCCGGAGTTGGACCAGGCGTTGAGCTCGGCTGGCAACAAACTCAACAAGATGGGCAATGTCATCGCAGATCAGTTGGGGACTGAAGGGAAATCCCTTGCGCAGAACGTCGTAGAGTACATGCTAACGTGCTACACAAGTCGGGATCCTCATTTCCCACTAGATCAGGTGCTTGAAGGTCCCATCGATGGAGAGGGAGATGCCGCCAAGGCCAACGTGTCGGAGGTTGCCCAGAAGGTTGCCTCGTTCTTCTGTAGGATTTAGGACTTTCTCCTTGTAACTCCCACTTGTATCTCCTCTTATTTTCCTCAATTTTGTAATCTCTTGTCTTCAAATGAATGAAATCCTAGAAATTTATGAATTTCATTTTTTGTCTTCAACCATTGTCTTACTTGGCCCCCTGGTAGACGCACACAATTTGATTGCGAACATGTACCATAAGGATGTAGCATTTTTTTGAAGACTTACGTGCTTCGAACTCTTATAGTATAGGTCCAAAGTTGTCGACGGCAAGGGCCCTCTGAGGTTATCGGAGCTTTGTAGCTCCGGCAGCGACCACTGTCAACACGTAGAGCGTCGACAGCTGGCCCTCTAGGGTTGTTGGGGATTAGTAGCTCCGGTAGCAACCACTGTCAACACGTAGAGCGTCGACAATAGACCCCATTGGGGTGTCCTTCTTCCATCTCTTCTTCATGTTGACGGCTGGCTCCTTGGATTTGTCGGAACTTGATAGCTCCGGCGACGCGTACTATCAATGTTTAAAACATCGACAGCGGGCCACCTTAGGGAATGTCAAAGCTTTGATAGCTCCGGCATCATCCACCATCATCATGAGATTTTTATTTTTCCTGCACATTGAAGTCAAGAAAAACAGTAAAATCCATTTCTTATCAATAACTTGTTTGCGGCTTACTATTCCCGAAAGAAATTTTTAGGTCGACCTCAACTCTATATACAATCAAGTGCATTTGCTTATCTTCTCCAGGTCCAATCATTTTCTGGACTCACCTTACTCAGGCCTACCGGGGTGTAGGTAGAGTGGCGTACTTAGGGTGCAGGACCAGGCTAAGTCGATAGCACACTTCAGACCTAGATTGGCCTGGCGTTCAGGCGAGTAGGCCATTCAACAATGTTAAGACCCGAAATAATTAACAATGCAACTTGAATTATACATGAATTGTTCGAGCTAAAGTTTCTTGAGAATTGCACAACTTTGTTATAGACAAGAAAGAGAAAAATAAAAAAGAATGAGCCTGTACAAAATAAATGCACATGGAGGTTGTTTTCACATAATGATGTCTTTCATTATAGGTCCGGGGTACAGGGGAAACAAGTACACTCTTAGGGTACGGAACAAGGCTAAGTATGTTGCATTTCTTGTTTGACCCAAGGTAGCTAGCTACACTTTTAGTTCTGAGACTGTGACAAGTGTTGCTTGAACTTTGCGGACCTTCCGGGAAAGTTCTTGCTGTCCTCCCAGAGGAGTTACCCGACTCTGTACAATGACGCTATAACATACATCATATGTAATTACAGACTCACCTCTGTGATATTAAGCTTAAAACTTACCGAAGTGCTCAATGTTCCAAGGATTAGGGCTTCACGCCGGAGCTGGTCCTGCGTGGCTTCGTCGAAGGTCTGGACCCGGAGAGACCCCAAGGTGATTTCCGGAGGAAGGACTACTTCAGCTCCGTACACCAGGAAGAAGGGTGTCTCTCCAGTTGAATGGTTTGGAGTTGTCCTGTTTGCCCACAGGGTGGGCGGGAGCTCTTCAATCCAGTTGGCTCCATGTTTTTTCAGGCGCCCATATGTGCGCGTCTTGAGTCCTTTTAGGATTTCAGCATTTGCTCTCTCAGCTTGGTCATTGCTTGCCGAGTGAGCTACAGAAGCGTAGCTGACTTGAATGCCGAGGTCTTCGCAATATCCTTGGAATGCAGAGCTTGTGAATTGGGTCCCGTTGTTAGATATGATCTTGTTTGGGACTCCAAATCTGCATACTATGGACTGCAAGAAATTGATAGCTGATTGCTTGTTTATTGTGACAACTGGAGTTGCTTTCGGCCACTTGGTGAACTTGTCGATGGTGACATACAGGAACTTGTAACCTCCGACGGCTCTTGGGAAAGGTCCCAAGATATCCATACCCCACACAGCGAATGGCCATGTCGGAGGTATCATTTGTAGAGGTTGAGTTGGTGTGTGAATTTGCTTCACATGAAACTGGCATGCTTCACATTTTTTCACTAGCTCGGTTGCATCCTGGAGTGCTGTAGGCTAGTAAAAACAATGCCGGAAGGCTTTACAGACCAACGTGCGTGAAGACGTGTGGCTCCCACACTCGCCTCCATGGATTTCTGTGAGGAGATCGCGGCCTTCTTCCCTTGTGATGCACCGCATTAGGAAGCTGTTAGCACCACGCCGGTAGAGATCCCCTTCTACCAGTGTGTAACTTTTAGCCAATCTGACTATCCGGTCAGCAGATACATTATCTTCGGGAAGGATGTTGTCTTTCAAGTAGCTCCGGATCTCCGAGATCCATGCATTGGAGCTAACTTGAGCTTCTGAGTCTCGCGTGCTGGGTTGCTCGGAGCTTCTTGCGGCACCTACGACCCTTGATGGACGCCATGGTAACAGGGCCATCGGGACCGCCAGCTTCGAGGTGCTGGTCTCGCCCCCTTCGCTCAGTTTGGTAGGCTGAGCTGTTGGTCTTGACAATCTCTAGACGAAGGTTCCGTCGGGAACCAGAGCTCCGGTTGAAGCTTTCGTCGAGAGTTCGTCAGCTTCAGCGTTGTTGAGACGCTGGACATGGCAAAGATCCAGGCCTTCGAAGTCTTTCTGAAGCTTCTGGACTTCAAGTAGATAAGCAACTAGTTGAGGGTTGTTGTAGCAGCATTCACCTTTAACTTGCTTTACAATGAGTTGCGACTCACCCTTTACCAACAGCTGCTTGACACCATATGATAGTGCCACCTTGAGCCCATAGATTAATGCTTCATACTCCGCCATGTTGTTGGTCGCCTTGAAGTCAAGGTGGACCATGTATTTGACCTTCTCCCTGGTTGGAGCGAGGAGAAGGATTCCAGCTCCGGCCCCCTGCTTTTGCACGGAGCCGTCGAAGTAGAGAGTCCAGTGAGGCTCAGTGAAGACCAAAACCTTGGGTTCCGGCTTCTGCTCACTGGGGCCCCCAGGATTTGATGGAGAGGGGTTCCATTCCGCCATAAAGTATGCCAATGCTTGACTCTTGATTGCTTGTCTTGGGACGAATTCAAGATCGAACTCAGCCAATTCCGCTGGCCATTTTGCAATGTTCCCAGTAGAGTTGGGGTTATGCAAGATTGCACGTAGTGGATAAGAGGTTACTACTGAAATCTTGTGAGCTTGGAAATAGCGACGAAGCTTCCTAGAGGCAATAAGAACTGCATAGAGCAGCTTATGCACCTCTAGGTACTGAGTCTTAGCGTCATGGAGTACTTCACTGATGATGTATACTGGGCGATGGACTGTACGGACCCTCCCGGAGCTTCCTCCTCATCAACCCGGACCCTCTCGGAGGGGTCCGGATCTTCTTCGGGGACCTCCCGGTTCCTGCTGGAGGAACCTGGAGCTTCTTCTGAAATGACCCAGACCTTCCCAGAAGGGTCCGGATCCTCTTGTTCAGCAACAGTAACTCCTTCATTTGAAGGAGGTTGATCCTTTGGAATCTCACCTCGAGGATCCGAGTCTGGGAGCTGGGACCCAGACTCGCCTTCAGGTAGCTCCGGACCTTCCCGGAGGGGTCTGGCTTCCTGAACTGGAGATGGTTATGGTCTTTCCGCAACCAGGACCATGCTAACAACTTCGTCAGTTGCTGAAATGTAAAGTAGAAGTGGCTCACCAGGATTCGGAGCTACCAAAGTTGGCAGAGTGGTGAGGAGCTGCTTTAGCTCTTGGAAAGCATTTTCTGCTTCTTCAGACCATTGCAATGGTCCGGACTTCCTCAATAATTTTAAGAAGGTTAGCGCCCATTCTGGAAGTCTTGAGATGAACTAGTTGAGGGCAGCTAGACATCCGGTCAGCTTCTGGACATCCTTGATGCGAGCTGGTGGCCACATGTCTTCAATAGCTTTAATCTTCGCTGGATTCGTCTCTATTCCTCGGTGGTTCACCAAGAATCCAAGTCTGGGTTCAGCTTTGTGCGTGTGATTTGCAACTTCTCGAAGACAGCTTGCAAGGTGTCAAGAAATGACTCCTTGTTCTTGATCTTGACGACGATGTCATCGACGTACACTTCCACTACATCTCTGATGAGCTCTCCAAAAGTTTTGTACATAGCTCGCACAAACGTTGAAGCAGCGCTTTTGAGACCGAATGGCATGGCAGTGTAACAATATAATCCATCTACTGTGATGAAGGAAGTATGCTCTTCATCTTCCCTAGACATTCTGATTTGATGATACCCAGAGTATGCGTCTAGGAAACACAGTAGTTCACACCCGAAGGTGGAATGCACTATCTGATCTATTCCAGGTAGTGGGAATGGATCTTTTGTACATGCCTTATTCAGTGTAGTGTATTCGATACACATCCGAAGCTTCCCGCTGGCCTTAGATACAACGACTGGGTTTGCCAGCCATTTTGGGTGGAAGACTTCCCGGATGAATCCAACTTCGAGCAACATCTTCACTTCTTGACATATGAAGTTTTGTCGCTCTACTGATTGCTTTCGAGGCTTGTGATGTACGGGCCATGTGTCGGGATAAATCTTCAGATTGTGCTCAATCACCTCCCTAGAGATCCCAGACATTTGTGACGGTTGCCAGGCAAACACGTCGACATTAGCCCGGAGGAAAGTGATGAGCGCGAGTTCCTATTTGTCGTTCAGACCTCCCGATATACGGATGGTCTGAGCAACGTCGGAACCAATTTGGATGACTTTGACGGGAATGTCGGTGTCGCCGCTTGGTTGCACACGAGGTGCGGAGGTTGAACCTCGATGACGAATGCTCGAGGGCTTCAGAGTTTGCTCCTTTCCAGATTCTTCCTCATGGGCTGTAGCAAGCGCGTGGAGTTCTTCCAGAGCAGTAACTCCGGTGGTGCGATCTCCGCGGATCCGGAGAACGCCTGAGGGTGTTGGCATCTTCAACACCAAGTAGCCATAATGAGCAGCAACCATGAATTTGTACAAGGCTGGCCTGCTCAAGATGGCGTTAAATGGCAAGTTGATCTGCACCACGTCGAAGACCAACTTCTCGGTCCTATAATTCTCTCGAGTCCCGAAGGTCACCAGGAGAGTAATGGCACCGAGTGGAGTTATGGCCCCCGGACCTACTCCAAAGAAAGGTCGGGAAGGGCAAAGATCTGAAGGTCGGAGCTGAAGCTTGACGAAGGCTTCGAAGCTTATGAGGTTCAGCCCCGAACCTCCGTCCACCATTACGTGGTGGAGCCGGATGTTATTGATGGTCAGAGATACCATCAGTGGAATTTGGCCAGCTCCGATCATATTCTGAGGGTAGTCCAAAGCATCGAAGGTGATGGCAGTATCCATCCACTTCCGATGAGGCTCTGCCCTGGTAGTGGGAGCTACCGAGGCCATGTCCCGCCGCATTGTCTTGAGGACACGGCGGGAAGTGATGTCCCACGAACCACCAAAGATGGTGTTCATGATCTTCCGGCGCTCGTTGTCAGACACATCGGAGTCCTCGTCAATGGAGGTGTAAACAACCTTCAAGACCTTTTTGGGGTCCTGAAAGCCTAACTCCTCTTCAGCCGAAGCTTCGTCGACTTTTTGTTTTCCTTCCCTTTGACGGAAAGGAGCTTCTTCCCGACGCTTGTTGTAGTGCTCGGCAAGGTTCTGGACCTCTTGGCAGTTTTCCTGATTGTGGTTGTCTGTATTGTGTATGGGACACCACATCTTGGAGCTGCCACCGTCTTCAGACGACGGCCGAGGTCGTTTCTTGGGGTGTGACCCCCGGCCACCCAGAGCTGCGGCAACAGTGGTAGTAGGTGGGCCGGCCGACGGCTTCTTCTTGTCATTGGTATTTTTCTTCTTCTTGCCACTCCTGGAGGTAGTGGCTTCACCTTTGGAGGATTTTTTGCTGGCCTCCGAAGGTGGTTGGGAGTGCATTTCATGGCCCTCCACAGCCTTGGCACACTTGTCTGCCAAGCTGAAGAGTTCCGTGATATTGGTGACTTCCTTGGTCGCCAGCTTCTCCAACATTTTCTTATCTTGAACGCCCTGTCTGAATGCTACAATAACGGAAGCGCTTGAGATAGAAGGAATGGTATTTTGTACTTGGGAGAACCTCTGGATGAAAGATCGTAAAGACTCTCCCCCCTTTTTGCTTGACAGCAAAAAGGTCTTGTTCCGTGCCTGGTCGGGTGTATGAGCTCCCGAAATTGGCGATGAACTGTTGGCACAACTCCACGCAACTGTTGATGAAGTCAGGCAGAAGGCTCATGAACCAAGACCTGGCGGTCCCAGTTAAAGCCACGGGGAAATAATTGGCCATCATGGCCTTATTGCCCCCAGCCGCAAGGATAGGGGTGGAGTATATTTGAAGAAATTCGGCAGGATTAACAGTCCCGTCAAATTTCTCCAGCAGGTGAGGCCGAAACTTTTGCGGCCATCTGACCATGCGTAGGTGCATGGCCAAGGCAGAACAGCCTCCTCCTATTCCCTCAGGAGTAAGGATATCCCGAGCCCCTCGCCTCTCGCGAGCACGCTCCATGTGGACGCGGCCTTCCTACTGTCGGTAACGACGATCGAGCTCCGCCCGGAGGTCATGAGTCGAAAGCCTCTTATCGTGTGGGTACGTTGCGCCCCCAAAGGCAGCGACGTCGCCTGTTGAGATGCAGCACGCCCCTCGTGCTACGAAGCTTGCGGACCGAGTCTACCCGACAAGGTCCGACGCTGTGATGGGGCCTGCCCTGAGGGTGGAGGACCTTGATTGCTAATGCGATCGGCTGCTGCTGCAACTAGATGATCCACATCAGCTCTCCACTGTTCCATTGCACCCTGGGGTGCTCCTGGAGGTGGTGGACGTTGGTGAAGAGTATGCGCAACATTAAGCGCATGTTAAGGGTTGTTGTTTGCCGATGCAGTGATCGACGCGGACGCCCCGTCTTGCTGTCCAACTCGATTCACCGGAGCAGATGGTGGCGGTGGTGGCATGATTCCTGCTGGAGCCACAATACCAGCTGGCTGCTGCATGTTGGAGGGATTGCCTCGAGCAGCTTGCGCAGCATGGTTGCCGCTGGACGATCTAGCAACAGAATTCACCATCTTCAAATCTCAAGCGCCCCTTCCTGGTGCGCCAACTGTCAGTGTCTGGTTCCGGCAATTCTCCCGATACTACGGTTAGCAGACCGCGGAGTTTTGTAGTTCGATTGTGGGCGCGCAGAGATTCAGAACAAGATGGTGACTCCACACAGGGATTTACATAGTTCGGACCGCCTGAGCATAATACCCTACTCCACGGGTGTGTGTTGCTGTTGTTGTATTGAGCGTCTGAGCACTTAAGTGTGAGAGACCAGAGTGTCTGGGAGTCTTAGGCGCGTGTGGAAGCCTCCCTCGTGTATCGCCCAGCCAGTCCTTTTATAGTACAAGGACTGGCCATTACACCACTAGCGTGGCCCGACATGTGGCCCTGGCGGTTACTGATGTCTAATACACGTTAAATGTACTTAATTCCCCTTAATGGCGTAGTAACGCCCCTTAATGGTGGCGTTACTGGTATTAAGGGTCATCCGATCATGTGTCATTAAAATAGCATTAATGACACTTAATCGGGTCTTGAAGTCCTTAATGTTCCTTGAAGGTCCGAGCCGTTGGAGGTCCACCAATCTGCCTGTTGAGGTTGAAGGTCCGGTGGTTGGACGCATGGCAGCTTCGGAGCTTTCCGTCTTGGATGAGTAGGTCCGGTTCTGTTGTACACGTGTCGGTACCGGAGCTTCCCTCTGTCGGGGGTTAGGTCCGGGGGTGCCACACAGGTATCTAGTCTGGAGATTTCCCATGTATGGAATGTAGCTCAGATTTTATTGTACACGTGATGGCACTGGGACTAACCATAGAAGGGAGGCAGGTCCGGTTCCGTATGACACGTGGGGCCTCCGGAGGTCTTCAACTCAAATAGGTGGAGTTCCATTGCACTCTTCGCAGTTCCAAGGGGTATCTGGTACGCAGGGTACCGACAACCATATACCTTCATTATAAGAATAGTGTTTACTTTACTTCACCGCCTTCCTTTGGGATAAATACGATACCCTTGGGAATACTCTTGGGTGAAATGCTACACAAGAGTTTTTGTGCGCTTACGAACCTCATCTCTTTCGAGAGGTGATCTGTGACATAAGAAACGTCAACAAGAATTTCTGGCACCATTGTCAGGGATGAATTTTTTGTGTTTCTTAGGAGCCGTCATCAAGCATTTTTGGCGCCATTTCCGGGGAAGGCAAAGGAAGTGAAGGATAGCTATCCCTTGTGATTAAGCTATAGATACTAATAGTTATTAGATAGGAGTACCCTTGTTTGTTTTCTCCTTTTGTGGTGAAAACAGGGTAGTGTTGTCTAACCCATTTAATGGGATGGCCAACGAGGACGCAAGTGCTCAACTGCGAGATGATTTAAGGCATACCTCAACAAATGTCGGTTAGGCAGCACCATTGCCTTTCGCAGAAGAATTTCAGCTTCCAGTAGGAACCAAAGTCATCCATCCCCAAGCTTGGGGGAGGCTCCAAGAGTTCTTCTTGGTCTGCCTACACTATAGGGTTGATACTTGGCTCCTCATCCAACATTCATGTCATGGGTTGGTCCATCAATCCATGACAACATTCATGCTGGAGCTGAAGGAGTCCTATTCTCATTCATCATGGATGAGAATATGGTCTCCACTCAAGGGGTGGATTGAAGAATGCTCCAGTTCCCTTAGCTTGGCATGCACACCACTTAGCAAGGTGGACATGCTGGCTATGGAACTACACCTCCCATTGAAGTATCATGAAGATCAATCAAATGGAGAAGTGTTTGGAATTATCCAAGTCATGGATGTTCACATGATTTGAGAAAATCCATGTCAACATGGGGCACTTGGGGAATCATTTCCCTAAGACCCATGGGGATTCTTCCTTCCAAACACAACTCCAATGGCTATCACCTACAAGGAGGTCAAGGGTGGAATCAATATCACCCTTGTAATCAAGGAGGCTATGAGGATTTCAAGGGATATAAGTTCAACTAGTCTACCTTGAAGTATCTTGTCTTGTCCATGGACAAACAAGAAATCAAGGCAACATTTACATGAAGCTCTTGGCCAAGGACAGGAAAATTAAAGAGTATTCAAGATCTGAGATGTCCCACAATTACTTGTTGGGATTCTTCGACCAAGCCCATGTAACCTAGGGCAAATAACATTGTGGATGAAGCGTTTCTAGTTTGATTGTGGAGTCCAAATGTCGTCATGCCCAAGGAAGATTTTGATCCATGACCAAAGTATGGGTTGGCTATAAGGAATATCAAAAAGATCGAAGTGGCACCCCTAAGGAAGCTAAGGAAGGACAAGCCTCAACATGCTCTTAAGAGAAAATCATCAAGAGGAAAAGCCGTCACTACATCAACAAGACTTCATCAAGATGATGAAGAGGCTAGGGACACCATGTGGCCCACATGTCCAACTAACATGCCAACAGAGATTTGTCATATCAATCAAGAGAAGTTATCCACATCTTCAACTCCGAGATTGGAATACCTTGATCGTAAGAATAGTGTTTACTTTACTTCACCACCTTCCTTTGGGATAAATACAATATCTTTGGAAATACTCTTGGGTGAAATGCTACACGACAGTTTCCGTGTGCTTGCCGACCTCATCTCTTTCGAGAGATGATATGCGACGTAAGAAATGTCAACAAGCATTTCTGGCACCGTTGCTGGGGATGAATTGTTATTGTTTCTTAGGGGCCGTCAACAGATGCTTGCCTTCAATCTCTGGAGAATACTCCACAGGTTTAGTGGTCACACAACTGTTCTCCTAAGCTGCACCCGTGTCACTCTCCAATGGTTCGTTCGCTAAACAAAGAAATATGCACCATATGAGAATGAGTGTCATGATGCGATGCATAATGCAGCTTGTATGAAACTTTGTAGTATGATAGACCATAAAGTCGTGAAGACAATGCAAAAGAATCATTAAATTTGGACATTCCTAGCTCATGTTATTAACAAAACATTACCGCTCTATCCGAAGTGGGGCAAATCGGGTGCATTTGCACTATTATGTGAAGCTCGAATTTTTCAAAGGCCTTGATGGACCAGAGGTCATTTTTACTCTATAATGCATGTTAAAAGTTGATGTTTGGATCTGGTCCCACCTTGGTTTGAGCTCTAATTAATTTATTATAAATTCTGTAAGTTTTATTAACATAAACGAGATAAATGAAGAAATGGTGTTTAGGCTCCATGGACGAGGCTGAAACTTTGCAGGCACATTATCTAACCCTAAGAAAGAGTTTTAGCATAGGTGTCATCATTTTATCATTCATACAGCTTGCATGGGAAAAATAACAATTTCCAGCTCATATAGAAAGGATTAAGGTGGTCATCTTATATAAATGAAATACCAACAGCATAGAGCAGTCCCCATGATTCAAGTGAAATATGAGGAGAGTCTTAGAAAAGGTTTCACCATTTTAGGATCCATACTACATTTATTATGATTTTAATTTTTCAAATTATTAGAAATTCATATCTTGTAATTTTTACACATGACCTGAGCTGCAATAGTGTCATACACGTCACATGCAGCGGCTAGAATCAACGTGAAAGAGCTCAATGGCATTGGATCTGAAATAATAAGTGAAATGCAGGAAGAACCTAGGAGCAAAAGTATTTTTTGTGGCAAATCTGCGCCCAAACATGACATGCAGGATATCTACATGCATAGATCTGGTGATTAGTGTTCTAACAAAATTTCTTTCACATTTTTGGGAGCAATATTAATTTTTCTGCTTATTTTACAACTTGCACGCAATGCTTGATGCATGAAACAAAATTTTAGAGAACAAATCACAAGAACAGCAACTTCTTCAACCATTGGTCAGCAAGAACAGCCATGAGAAGAGATAAGATAGTGGGGAAACCAGAGGAAAACATAGAGAGGAATCATTATTGCAAGGGGAAGC
This sequence comes from Tuctoria greenei, assembly GCA_036927565.1. Taxonomy (NCBI): domain Eukaryota; kingdom Viridiplantae; phylum Streptophyta; class Magnoliopsida; order Poales; family Poaceae; genus Tuctoria; species Tuctoria greenei. The sequence continues at coordinate 128,544,516 of JAYESD010000006.1, forward strand.
TTACCACCGACTTAGATTTACAAGAAAAGCTTGGATTAGGAGAGCAACGGTGAGTTGCAGGACCCTTTTTGGATGCTGAATGGAGCAAGGTGGAGATGAGAGCTCAGGTGAGGCAAGAAGGAAGAAGGGAGTCTTTTTTACTGCTCTTAGAGATAGGTTTTAAAGAGGGGCAGCTGAACAGCTAGGTTCCCACATCAGCCAGGATGACAGGTGGGTCAAGTTACTTTATGCTTTCAAAAGTTTATTAATATTGCTTCTGTATTTCTCCAATAACCGAAGTTCTACAGCTCAGAAAGTTACGAAATTTTGTGTGGGCCTGGAAAAGGACATAAAGAACAACTTCTGTAATTGTGACTTCTTGATATTATAAATGTAAATGAAACTAAAAATCCAGCAATATAGGTGGTTTTGAAACTTTGCTGGATTTCTATGTGTTTCAAACTCCTCTACAAAATTTTAGGAAAATTACCAAAATTCTCTTTCATTTTGAAGTACGGAAACAAAATTTTGTTTGATTACACTTTAGTGGAAATAATTTGGGTTTATTTATAAGGCCTGATATGTGAAATACTTTACTATAAATCTGAATTTGAACTCTATCTATTTGCTTATTCAAAATTGATATTGACGCTCTTTTAATCTAAGATTGAGCTGTTGAATAATTTAAGAAATTCGAGTGTGACGTTCAACTATGATAAAACTAGTATAGATTTTAGAGAATCTAGTCACAAAACTAATACAATAAGAATGACGTGAAAAAATGAGTAGAACTCGAGTTTTGATCAAAAGATTGAGCAAAGGTCAATCTGTTCTATCCTAGCAAAAACAGATCTTCTACGCTCCAAAGAAACTCGTGTAAATCAAAAACCAGTTAAGCCATGCCGTTGCAGTTTTCATAGATGATATATCATTGATTTGTGAATACAACACAAAAAAATCATGTCAATTAGATTTGTAAAACACGATTTATGATGAAAACAGGGAAGCAACATTGCGCTGAGCAGAAGCTCACCGAGAAAAACTTGCCAAAAACAAGTATGATGAACAGGGCACAAAAGCTCCTCTAAAACGATGAAATTAATTCAACTAAACACAAATGGAACATCAACGAGTTGTGCTCTCCACGAGCCCTGGCCCCCTTGCTTATATAACCAGCCCTAAGGCCAAACAATTGAAGCTAGGACTCCTACTCCTACTTAGATTCAACTGAAACTTTCCATAACTCCTCAAGACTCTTCCATACAAAGATAGAAACAATAATAAGACTTCCAAACACTTTAGAAACATTCCATAAACGAACCATAACTGCATAGATTTTGCCTGAGCGCATAGTCCAGTCGGTTGGATCTTTTCGACCACATCTTTTTGTTCATAACTCTTCACCTCGCCTTGGAACAATGTTGCCACGTCCATGCACCCATTGTACATGTGCAAACACTTCCCGAAACATCCACGATAACTTCATATGCATTGTTCTTGACTCAGACAAGCTGTGTGACCTCCTGATCAACTCAACCACAATTTGTCCCAAACATCATTGTTGAATCACATGTTCTCCCAAAGGCTAGTTCAATGGATCACCATCACCAACCATGTCTTGAGCTCAAGCAACACCAGCACATGAATAAACAACTAAATCTTCCAAACACAAGTACTCGACTTGACTCATATTAGTATGAAAACCACAACACCTTATGTGAGTACCTTGCACAAGCTTTTGGCAAAACAAAGCAATATTGTGAGACCTATGTGCAGAATATATTGGCAATTATATTAAAAGTGAGTATTTACATGCAATGTATTGAGTATTCTCATAAACCCACTTTGGACTGTCCGAACTTCCAGGATTTCGTTTTGCACTATTCAAACTTTATCACACACGTGAGCTGCATGTGTTTTGCTCTTTGAAATGTCTGAACTTTTCTTTGTATAACGCATAGCTGCTGCTTTGGACTGTTCGATCTTTCTATTGCTAAAATATTCGTGCAGTTGCTATGTTTTTTAACTTACAATGTCTCAAACTTGCTTTTTTGGCTTATAGGAAGTTTTCTTAGTGCTATTGGACTAAGTTTGTTGATGCATTATGGCTGATCATGGTAGACTATATTTTTCTATGGTTGCAACATGCTTATGTTAGGTGCCCACATAAGGTGTTGTGATTATCGGACTAATGCGAGTCAAGTCGAGGACTTGTGCTCGAAAGATTTGGTTGTTTATTCATGTGCAGGTGTTGCTTGAGGTCAATACATGGCTTGTGTTAGGATCCATTGAACGAGTTTTAGGGAGAAGATGAGGTTCAACAACCAAGTTCGGGTGGAATTGTGGTTGTGTTGATTGGGAGGTTACACAACATATTTGGGTTGAGAACAATGCATATTAAGGTATCATGAACATTATTGGAAAGTGTTTGCACATCTGCAAGGGGTGCATGGATGTGGAAACATTGTTCCAAGGCATGGTGAAGAGTTAAGAAAGTGAAGATATGGACGGAGAGGTCCAACCAGCTGAATTATGCCTCACGATGTGGCTGAGGCGGTTATGGTTCGATTATGGAAAGTTTAGAGTTGGTTTTGGTTAGATTTTGTGTGGGTCATGAAGTTGAGTTGTTTTAGGAATGTTTGGGACGTTTCTAAGGTGTTTGGAAGTCTTAAGATTGCTTCTATCTTCGTATGGAAGAGTCTTGAGGAGTTATGGGAAGTTTCCGTTGAAACTGAGTAGGATTAGAGAGTCCTAGTTGAACTAGAGTTGCCTTAGGGCTGGTTATATAAGCAAGGAAGGCCAGATCTTGTAGGGGCATGAATATGTGTTGTTCCTCTTGTGTTTCTTTGAATAAAATCTGTAGTTTTAAAGGAGCTTTTTTGCCTTGATCGTCCGACTTGTTTTCGTCAAGTCTTTCTCGTCGAGTTTCTACGCCGCCCGACCTTTCTTTCGTGTTTTGATCATGACTCGTGTTTCACTACTCCAATTGATGTGATTCTTTTTTCATTGTCTTCAAAACTCAATTATCTATTATCTGTGAAAATTTCAGTCATTAGTTTTGTGGTTTATGAGATATACGAGTTTCTTTGTAGCGTAGCAGATCTATTTTAACTCGGGTAGAATAGATTGACTCTTGCTCAGTCTTTTGGTCATAACTTGAGTTTTACTCGACGTTTCTCGTGATTCTTGTCGTGGTATCTTCATGACTTTATTCCCTACAACCTCTACTACCTTTTTTACAGTTGACTATGTTTAGAGTAGTCGCACACACGGTTTCTTATCAGATTGATTTTCTATCTAGCGGTTTTTGTTGCTTCGCTGAAAAAGATTAAATCTACCATTCACCCCCACTCCGGTAGCTTTTCATGTGCTCTTCGATTCTACAAATATATTGTACACCATGATCATCCAATAGCACATCAATAACTTAGTCCAAAAGTACTTAGCAAACATCTCATAAGCCAAAAAGCAAGCTTAAAAAGTTGCAAGTTAAAAAATGGAGCAGCTGAAATAAAACAGTAAGATCGGACATTCTGAAGTGCTCTGTGTAGTAACGGTTACTCCAAATATACACAATAATTTCGGACAGTCCAAACTGATTGAAGGTAACTGTTACTCTAGAAAACCTATTGAAAAGTACGGACAATCCAATCAAAAACACGTGTGGCTCACGTGTGCGACAAGGTTCCCGCAAGTTTGGACATTTCAAAGTGGGTTTCTCAAGTATTTTTCAAAACCTTGCATTCAAACCCTTACTTTAAATATATTTGTTAATGTATTCAGCACACATAAGTCTCACATTCTCCCCTTGACGAATGCATTGGCAACACCACTCCGAAACCGAACATTGGCTCATTCACATTTTATGAGAAGTTTTAATAAAAATGAATTTTCTCCCCATTTTTAAAATAAAAAATCAAATGAGAACAAACCTGTCCCTTTAAAAATTCTCCCCCTAAGGATGTACACTCCTCCTGAGAAGAACACATAAATCAAATCACTTGTGATTGTGTAATGCGTGACATATTTCTCCCCCCTTTGATAGTGTATTCAGCAATGTACAAAATAGAAATTTTAGTTGTTTTTTAGAATAATATGACATATACATATAAAACAAAGCTATCAAGCCATACTATTAAGTAAATTACACTATCACATCAATGATATACATAAAGTAGTGTTAGCCATTCTAGAGATCAAGTTTAATTCCAGTTTAAGCAAGCCATGATTTCACAAACTCAACTATTTCAAAACCTGAAAGAATAACACATGTTGCTATTTTTTATTATCTTGTAAGGCACAAATCATACACAACTCCTTCTAAGTTCATATCTAAGTGTAATGATAAGAAATCTCAAAGGAATAAGTAAGATTCATGCATATTCTCTTGATCTTTCTTGATTTTTCATTTGATCAAAAAAGCTCAACATGTGGGCTATTGATTGATTATTTTTTGTAATTAAAAGCACTTGTGAGCATGCAATAAGTTCAAAACAGCAAAGAAGTTCAATCATGACCAGGTTTTGTGTAAGTAGTTTCCAATTACTAGTCTTGGCAAAAACTACAAAATGTATACCATGAGTAATGTAGTAAGAACTTTATGCATGTAAAAGGAATCACAAATTCATATATGTATGAAACACTTATGGTCATATTATCTTTTAATTTCAGATAAACAAAAATACTTCCCAAGTTGCAAAATCCCCATCAATTTAAGCTATGAGGATCCATAGCTCTATTTCACTACAAATGAAACAAACGAGTGAAATCCAAAGGTTTTGTAAAAATATCAGCCAATTGATGTTCGATATCTACATGGTGAAAAACAATGTTTCTTTATTCAACATTATCATGGAGAAAGCGATAATTAATGTCAATGTGCTTTGTTCTAGAGTGTTGCAAGGTATTTTTAGCAATGCGAATTGCAATAGTGTTCTCACAAAATAGTGGAAACTATCTAGATCAACCCCATAATCTTTAGGTGTTTGAAGAATACAAATAATTTGTGAGCAAGTTCTAGCAGCAGCTACATATTTAGACTCAACCCTGGATTGTGCAACTGAACTTTGTTTTCTAGAGGACCAAGAAACAAGTGAGTTACCAAGAACATGATAAGCACCCGAAGTACTTTTCCTATCAACCCTACACGCCCCAAAATCAGCATCGGAAAAAAGCTTCAAAGTAACAGTTGTTGAAGAAGGAAGAAAAATGCCATTGAGTTCCATGTAAGTATCTAAGAATCGTTTTGACGACTTGACGATGTGATGGATGTCGAGATGTTTAAAATTGTGCACGAAGAGATATGCTGAATTGTGTGTCCGGTCTTGATGCCATGAGGTACACAAGTGACCCGATCATGCTTCTATATTCTTTTTGATCAACAGGTTCACCATAATCATCAAGTTCAAGTGTTGTCATTGTTCCCATTGGTGTACAAAGAGGCTTGCTATTTTTCTTGCTGAAATGCCTAAGGAGGCCCTTATACTTTGTTTGATGCACAAAGGTTCCCTCCAAGGTTTGCTTGATTTACATCGCCAAAAAGTATGTGAGTTCTGCCATCATACTCATCTCAAATTCTGAACTCATCATAGCTGAAAACTTGGACACAAGATCATGAGAAACACAACCAAATATAATATCATCCACATACACTTGGACGAGTAGTGAGTCATTGCCATGCTTAAAAAATGACTATCAAACTTTCCCATGGTAAACCCCTTTTCAGGTAAGAATGTTTTTAACCTAGAATACCATGCTATAGGGACTTGTTTGAGAGCATACAAAGATTTGGACCGTTTGTATACATGATTAGGAAATCCTTATTTTCAAAACCTGGTAGTTGCTTAACATAAACCTCCTCATCTATGTAGCCATTAAGAAAAACATTTTTTACGTCCATTTTGTGAGACCTAGGTGCTGAATACATTGGCAATTATGTTTAAACTAAGTGTTTGCAAGTTTTGAACATAGCCGAGAAGCCCACTTCGGATTGTCCGAACTTACGAGAACTCATTTCGCACTGTCCGAACTTTTCTTCGTATAATGCATAGCGACTGTTTTGGACTATCCGATCTTTCTTTTGCTAAAATATCGTGATGCTACTATGTTTTACCTTGCAATGTTTCAAACTCGTTTTTTGGATTATGGGAGGTTTGCTTAGTATTCATTTACTAAGTTTTTTCTGTGTTTTGGCTGATCATTGTGGATATTATCTTGCTATGTTTGCAACATGCTTATATGATGCGCTCACATAAGGTGTTGTGGTTTTCAGAATAATGTGAGTCAAGTTGAGGACTTGTGCTCGGAAGAATTTGATGTTTGTTCATGTGCAGTTGTTGCTTGAGGTCAAGACATGGCCGGTGATGGTGATCCATTGAACTAGGCTCAGAAAGGAGATTAGGTTCAACAACCAAGTTCGGGAGGATTGTGGTTGAGTTAATTGGAGGTCACACAACATGTTTGGGTCAAGAACAATGCATATGAAAGTATCGTGGACGTCGTTGGAAGTTATTTGCATGTGTGCAAGGGGTACATGGATGTGGCAACCTGATTCCAAGGCGTGGTGAAGAGATATGGACGTGAAGATATGGCCGAAAAGGTCCAACCGGCTGAATTATGCCTCAGGTTGCGGCTGGGGTGGTTATGGTTCATATATGGAAAGTTTCGAGTTAGTTTTGTTTAGATTTCGTGTTGGTCATGAAGTTGACTTGTTTTAGGAATGTTTAGTACGTTCATATGGTGTTTGGAAGTCTTAAGATTAATTCTCTCTGTGTATAGAAGAGTCTTGAGCAGTTATGTAAAGTTTCGGTTGAAATTGAGTAGGATTAGAGAGTCCTAGTTGGATTGGATTTGCCTTAGGGCTGGTTATATAAGCAAGGGGGGCGAGAACTCCTGGAAACAAACTTTGGGATGTTCCTCTTATGGTTCTTTGAATAAAATTCGTAGTTTAGAGGAGCTTTTGAGCCTTGTTCGTCCGACTTGTTTTTTGTCAAACCTTTCTCGTCGAGTTTCTACACAGCACTACGGTGCTTCGGTGTTTTTATCATAACTCAATTTTTACTGATCCAATTGATTTGATTCTTTTTTTGTTGTTCAGAACTTCATGCTATATCATATATAAAAATTTCACGGTCATTGGTTTCTTGGTTTTCCAGTTGCATGAGTTTCTTTGCAGTGTTGCAGATCTGTTTTTTAGCTCGGGTAGAACAAATTGATCTTTGTTTCATCTTTTGAATATAACTTGAGTTTTACTCTACTATTTTTCGTGATTCTTTTTGTGACATCTTCATTACATGATTATGTGAAATCTCTACTACTTTTGTCACAGTTGAACAAGTTTAGATTAGTTGCACACACTGATTTCTCCAACATATTGATTTCTGTTGAGGGTTTTTTGTAGCTTCCGCTGAATAAGTTTTAATCTACCATTAACCCCATACGGTAGCTTTTCATGTGCTCTCCAATCATACACATTTGATATAACTTTAAACCTTTAGATGCTTCAAATGATAATAGAATTATTATGGCTTCTAATCTAGTAACAAGAGCAAAAATTTCATCAAGATATGGACCTTAAACTTGTGTGAAACCTTGAGCAACCATCCTTTCTTTATTTGTTTGTTTTTAAACAAAAATTTTGTTCCTATGAATGTGTGACTATTAGGTGGATGAACAAGTTTCCAAACATTATTTCATTAAAAAATTTCTAACTCTTCTTTCATGGCAATGAGCCATTATTCATTAGTGAATGCATGTGATACATCTTTGGGTTCAAAATAAGCAACAAAAGCAGAATGGCCGTGAGCACCACTTCTTCCTCATGTTCAACAAAAATTCTCTCCCCCCTATGGGTACACATTGACCTACATGTTTGAGCTAATACCTGGGTTAGCTTCATCAAAGGAAACCTCACAAGTCTCCACAATTTTGTTAGTGTCAAGTAAAGGCACACAGTAGCCTCCAGTATGAGATGGATAACCAAGAAACATGCCATCAACAATCTAGCTTCAAATTTATGAACATTACCATATTTCTTAACAAATCATTTGCAACCAAAAATATTATAATGTGTGACACTAGGACTATGTCCAAATCAAAGCTTGTGGGTTTTTCCTAGCTCAACTCGCAAGAAAACTCGATTTGAGACATAACAAGATGTTGCAATTGTATCTACCCAAAACTTCCTAAGAGTTTGATATTCATCAAGCATAGACCTGGCCATGTAAACATAGATTCTATTCTTTTTCTATACAACATCATTTTGTTGAGGTACATATGGTGAAGGATATCAATGATCTATCCCTTTTCAGCACAAAAGTGATCAAATGATTGGTTTTTATATTTGATTCCATTATCACATCTTATTGCTTTTAAAGATATTGGATGGTTAAGTGAAAGTCTAAGAACAAAACTTCTAAAGTTACTAAAAACTTCATTCTTAGATGCCATAAAGTAAATCCAAGAGTATCTAGTGTAATCATCAACAATCACAAGCAACATACCATTTACCTCCAAAAGATTGAACACTTGAGAGACCTACAGTGTCAAGGTGTAAAAATTTTCCCAGTTTTGTTATCGTGGTCATTGTGAGTGGAGCATGTGAACGTACAACCATATTAGCATGTCTGCAAGAAGAGCACACAATATCTTTGACCCCTTTAAGTTTATATAACCCATGTATACGATCAAGACCACTAACACGTGTGAGGTGATCAAAGCCTACGTGACCAAGTCTACAATGCCAAAAGCATAAGTCTCTTGAATCATTGGCAGCTAGACACCTATGATTAGACGATGACATGTCAAATTTAGCTTTAAAAACTCTTGCAAACCGAGACATGTTGAACATATGCTCACCATTTGAATCTACAACCTAGCAACAGTTTTTAGTGAACCTAACTTATAGATTTCCATCTAGCAATTGTGAAACAGAAACAAAGTTGTATTTCAATTTTTTAACAAGTGTCACATCCTTCAAAGTGCGGTGATTATTAACTCTAACCGAATCCTTAGCAATTATAGGAGTTGAAGAATTATCTGCAAAAGTAACATTTTCTACACGTGGTGCAAAAGAGAAGGAGGAGAACCATTCTTTGTTAACAGTCATGTGTCGTGAGCAACCTGGACCAACAAGACAAATGTTCTCCTTACCCAAGCGTGTAATCTACATAGCAGCTCAATACGTCGATGACTCAATACTGGGATTAGTCAAAAGGTATTTAGGAATCTAGTACTGGGTCACACTATGTCCAGCAAGAGTAACACACGAAGGCTGAGAAAATACAGCAGTTTTATGAGCCAAAGTTTGACAATTCTGGCACATAACTGCTGCCCTACGAGGTGCAACTTGTGTAGCACGAAAAAAGTGGGTTTGGAAGCAAACATTTTGCATACTTTCGAATCATTAAAGCATGTTGCATGTTTCTAACATTCCTTTCAGCACGTGCAGCAAGTTTTGCTTAGTTGTTATGTGATCTAGCTAGTATTCTTTTCTTTTTATGTTGTTTAGCTAGTATATAACAAAAACCTATGACATCACCATCTCTACCACGGAAGGTACAATGAAATTTAGCATTATGTTCATGTCTAGAGGAGCAAGCAACATGTGTGTTAGCACCCGAATGAGACAATACATTTGCAGACCTAAAAACTACCTCTTTGTATTTAGGAACTGTTTTAATCAAACCACTTCCTACTGACCTTACAATTTTAGGTGGATGTGCCTCAGCATGAGCATGATAATGAAAACCGAAACCAATTTTAACGTTGCAAGACTTGTATGAATTCAACATCAAATTTAGATTCTTATCCCCACTACAAAATCGCTCGTGTCCTATGCATGTCATCATGTTTCCGTGACATGTCTAGCCAGTGTTTACATGAAGTATTTGCGTTTCGTTTGCAATTAGAACATGATGTAACATCATAAGTGTGTAAAGAATCATTCAAAGGAATAATTTGTTCTCCAGCATCATATAATTTCTTATTAAGATCATCATAGCCAGAACAATGCAAACTCATTCTAGTACAGTAAGCATCTTTCATATTTTTATCATTAAGTTCAACAAGCTTTTTGTTCTTTTCAATTTCAAGCTCAAGTTTATCAAGTGTGAAGAGTGCGTACTTCTTAGAGAGGACACTTGCTCATATGTCAATTCACAAGAAGAACAAGAATCATCACTAGGAATCCATATTTTAGTTGATTATTTTCATATTCTTGTGGTTCAATTTTAGAATCATTTTGCTTAAGTTTTTTGTCCTTTTCTGAAGTATAGCAAATCATTGTCGTTATTTAATTTGGCCTCCTCCATGCTTCAACTTGAGTTGCTCGCCATAAGGAATATATTTTCCAAGATGTCTTCATCTTCTTCAGTTTCGGTGTCCACATAAATCAAACAAAATTCTTGAAGTGCAAAAAGGAAAATGTATATCAGTTGGCGATGTATAAAACCCTTCTTCTTGTTGTTGTTGGTAGAGGACGACCTGAACTTTTTTTACATTTCATCACAGGAGTAGAACATGAAAGGTTAGAGCAATTTGTACGAAAATGTCTATGATCATCGCATTCAAAGCATCTTTGTGAAACACCACCTCTCCTAGTTCTTATATTTTGCAGTGCTTTTGAGAACCGAGTAGAGAGAAGTGCTCCTCCCTAGAAACTCTTAAATCTGTTCAAGGGTTAGAGAAGATAGCAAAGCAAGTGTACTGTTAGGACCCCTTTCATGGAAGTCCGCTTCGTGTCCTTGTACCAATCCCAAGATTAGTAGTTGCTATGAATAATAGAAAGCATAGAGTTCCGTACACGATTATTTATTACAACACCATTATGGTACTATAGTACAATGTCTTAGAGTACAATCCATGTGACTCCACAGGGTCCCTTATTAGACAAATAGCACACCGTGGAAGCAATATGACTCCATTTCCACAAACAACCTTGGGTGTCGGTCAGAACCCTACTCGTAATCTTCATGCAGCTCTTCAAATTCATCCTCCTCTAAGGACAATGTAGAAAGCAAGAGTCAATACTTAAGGTACTCTGCAAGCCATAACCCTACTCAAGGGTATGTGTCTTTATGCATGAAGCTTTAGCAAGGAAGAGGTCATAGGACTTAGTTTTGCAGAAAATCATTTTAAGCAGGGCTCTTTTTCAAAGTCTCTGTAATTAGAGGGAGAACCATTTGAATCAATATAATTAGTTGGCTGGCCCTAGAGGAGATGCATTCCTTCCCGCCAGTTCCCTCACTTTTAGACAAGTTCTTGGACCCATGATCCATGACTCCTGGCACACAACCAACACTTTCCAAAACACGGCAACCAATTCCACACACCATGTCAAGGAGTTTTACTAAGACTAATCTGCCAGAGCTTACTCATAACGCATCAAGACTATGACAACAACTATCCGGATAAATTAAGACTCTACAGTACTGTGGGGACCGGAGTCCACACTTTGCAGGAATCGCATTGGGTGGTGCCGTGCGATGTGACACCCAACAGCACACATGTAAAAGAACACGTATTACCTAAATCATTTGCAGAAATTTACAAAGATGTTTAGTTTACAAATAGTTTATATAAAAATAAACTACAGCGGAAGATAAGACTACAACTCTAATAAGCATAAGAGGAGTCGTCCAGCCCACGGATGCTCCCCACTAGCCACGAAGATCAAACAACAGCGGCAAGGTTTCCACTTGAGTATTTTACTTGGAGAGTCCCGAGTCTCATCAGACAACCATAATCATAAGCACAGAAGTTAGTACCTACAAAACAACTTATATAGCTACTGTGAGCACGAAGGCTCAACAAGACTTAACCGTCTCACCTAAACATGAAACTCTACATGAGGGTAAATACATAAACATAGGATGGCATATTTGCAGAATGGACTCGCCTAAATGTGGGTCCTTATTTTAAGATTTATAGAAGCAGCTTAAACCTTGTGCGGGACAACATCGTAACTCCACAATCAAACAATAAAAGCTTCATCAAGATGTTGCATGCCCAAGGTGGAAAATAAATTTAGTCAGCACTATACTAATACATACAACATAGCAATACAATGATAATATAATGTTCATAACAGCAGTAATTAACTCTCATCTCAAATGCAAGTATTTCTACGTCACAACTCAGTGAACATGTGGTACTCATATCCGCGAGTGACGGTGATTCAAATCAATGATACCTGGAATACACGACACGTACGCCCCTACTAGAAGTAATGTATGTGCACTCCACAGATGTTGTATGCAACCACTTTTCTCAAGTTCTGCCCAAGTTGAATCGATTCAATCGTCTAGGACAGTATTCCCACTCCCGGTGCACCTTTCTGCTGTGAAGATGTCGTGAGCGAGTTTCCGTCTACTATGATGTGGCCGAAAGCCTGAGGCGATCGAAAAAGTCTCAACAAAGGCTTCCCAAGGTACATCGGTTTCCTGGACCCTATATATCCAGTATGACTCCGGTACAGTTCAAACTTTCTCAGCAAGGAGGCATACGGATCGGTCCTTAACTGACACAGGCAGGGCTACGCACCCAAGACCACGTCTTGCTGCATCCTACGCCCCTGCCCGGTCCTATTTTCAGATTACTACTCCATTCTCTTTGAACCAATCCCGTGTGAAAAAGTCCTAGCCATGCGAGTAGAATCCAACTACTCAACTTCTACTGAATCCTATACAACATTTAGCATAGCATAGTCTACACGATGACTTAACAAGTACCCAAATACTCCATGGGTTGATCTGGTCATGCACGTGGATTTTCAATCACCTTAGCCCTAATGCACATAACTCACCCTAGACATAGGTGATACAAATCAAAATTTTGTAATAGTGCTTAAATGCAAACCAGTGCTTGCCTGGTTGCGAGACGGTATCAAAGTTAATCTCCAGGGGGATGACTTCACGTAGCTCCGGGGTCCTCTTAAGCTCGGCAACTAATCAATATGCAAAGAATTATGCAAGTTAATCAATACTGGTATTATGTTATAGCTCAAAGGAAAGACAATTAAGTATATGAATTTTAGCCCAATGGTTCTGGAAACTTTACCGGAAACACTAGGTACCATGGGTGAGGTTCTGGCCAAAATTGGGATCAATTCATAGAAGTTACAGTTGTAGAAAATTCAATGAACCTAAACACTTCCCAGAATTTTAAGGAACAATATGTAGCTTTGACATGGCCAAAAGTTGGTGTCTATTTAGAGAAGGTCAGTATTGACTCAACAAAATTGTTTTCATAATTTTCTAAGCATCCTACTATGAGATATTGAATTTACGACTTTGGATAATTTACTGAAAAGTTTCTGTTGTTTTTTGGGCATTCTATGACCAGTTAGGAAAATCTCCAGATTGAACTATGTTTATAATGTCAAATGAAGCTGAAAGTTTTACATTAGTTCAGAAACTTACTAAAGAACATTTTGGCAAAATTTCAGATTTTTCTATGAAGTGAAGCATCAAATAAAAATCAAACATGATTTTGCTTTAAAGGGCTCTACAGCGAAATCTAGGGATTTTCATGAAGATTGGGTTGTAGTTATGGTTATTGTGGATAAAGAGCAAACCAACAAAGTTAGTTCGACAATTTTGTAAGCTTTATACTAAGACAATTTAGAAGCTTGCACAAGTTTCTGTACAAATTCTAAATGAATTTGGCTATTTTTATGTGCATAGAGGATACACAGTGATCAGACCATGTAAATGAAGTCTAATGACCCTGAGATGTTTACTGGAGTTCAAGGATATTCAAATGAAGGTTGTGGAAAATTTTGGTAATTTTCCAAAGAGCGGAACTATAGGAATTAATTCTATAAGCGTTTTGCTTATTTGAATTATGGATATATTCCTATGGACTTTCATACAAATACAAGTGCTCCACTGGAAATTATTCTTCATACTGGTTCTAACAAAATGTATTTGGTAATTTTTGGACAATTCTACTAGGAGATATGGATTTTCAAACTTGGAGCAATTTTTGGGATAAAATTCAAATGGAAAACATTTGAATAAATGGCTGGGCCCACGGGTTTAAAATGGGCCAATCGGGTTGAAGCAACATGGGGCTATAACGTTCACGGGTGCAGCCACATTTGATCCCCTAGCCGCAGCAGATCTGGAACTACACCGCAGAGGCTAACGACTGGGACCCACCCCGAGTCGTCTTCTTCCTCGCGTCGGCGGCGCTCGGGCGGAGCCCGACGGCGGCCTCTCGCCGGCACCTCGCCGCAGCTCGCCCTAGGGCATGGTGGCCCTCCAAACTCGCCACCCCAACCTAGAATCCGGCATACAACACGACGGTAAGGCCCGCAACGGCGATTGGCGGCCAGAGATGGCAGTGCTACGACGGCGGGTGGAGCTAGGGTTCCAACCATGTCGATCGGGCCCTCTGGTGCCTTATTTAGGATGGAAATGCTTCCAAAAGTTTCCTGGGAACATAGGAAAGGTGATAGAGGGGACAAAGGACAGTGAAATGCCTCGGAAATGTGAAGTCGACGGCGAAGTGGGGGTTCGACCGTGGCGGGTAGAAAAAATCTTATTCCGATGTGTTCAATCTATGAAAATCGATGGGGTTTCCTCGAGAGTGTGTGCCAGGTAGTCTAGAACAACACTTCTCACGATCACGAGCTATGATTGAACGTGGAAAACAAATTTCGGCCGAGACCTATTCAGTACATTCACGAAGTTCATTGGGAACAATCACTAATACTCGAGTTAGGAGGGATGGCAAGGGCTGAAACTTTACAAGAAGATTCTTGGTACTATAGTGCACCTTTTTCCTTCAAGGACCGAGGTGAGATGATGCTTGCATTGCCGGGGCGTCGAGGGACAGAGGGAGGCAATAACAGGGGAGCACACCGGTGGCCCGAAAATCGTCAAGCCCGTCGAGGTGGAGGCTCAAACTGTGAAAGAGAATGATCAAGGTGCTGCGCTAGAGGTTGAGGAGTAACTCAATACCAAGAAATTTGAGTCATACCGATGATCCTTGCTGGATTTCGAGTGGGAGGGGAAGAACTCGCCGGGAAGTGAAGTTTCTGCGCCAGGGATGAAACAAAGGTGAGGTAATTGACTTGGGGACTGGGAAGATGATAAGGAGGAGCCTTGGGGTGGGTTGTATGCAGCTGGAGTCGAAGATGGGAGGCAAGCACGTCAGTGGCAGTTGCATGCCGGGAGGTGGCGCCACGGGAAAGACAGGGGCAAAAATGACCCACTGACTAGTGGGTCCCACCTTTCTATCCAAGCATATCTTCTCTAGACACTAAAATATCCCACAGACTTGTGTCCAAAAATTCTAGAAATTTTATGGTAGACAAAATAGAAGGTATACAAATTGATTCTGAAATCAGATTGTTTATTTGACAAAGTTTCATTTGAATTCAAATTTGAATTTGAATTGAGTTAAATTCAATGAAGCTATTGAATTAAATAGCAAACTTGCTTAAAAAATTTTGAAACTTAGCATGGATGCTATTTGGAATATTTGGAACCCATTGGTCAACTTAAATCTTCATGTTAACTTCATTTGAACATTAAATAAGTTCATTTTTTTGAATTCCCTTATTTGGAGTTTGAATAAATTTGTTCTTCTCATTTCCTTTTTAATTCTTTTTATCATTAAAAATTTTTAGTCCAAACTGAAGTTTGCATTATGGAAATTAGGGCTTTTACATTCCTCCCCTCTTAAAAGAATCTCGTCCCGAGATTACAATGAAGAGACGAAAGCAGGAGAGAAATTATCGGATGTGAGACGATAAGAAATCCGGATTTGGAGCGGAGATATTCTTCAGTTTCACATGTCGCTTCTTCAGCGGTATGGTTGCTCCATAAAACTTTATAAAACCACAGCGTGCGGTTCCGCGTGGTTTGAGTCTTTTCGTCGAGAATCTGAACCGAATGGTCGGAGTACGTCAAATCTGGTTGCAATTCACCGATTTCATCGGTGTGGACTGCAGTTGTGAACTTGAGACATTTCCAGAGCTGAGATACGTGGAAAATGTCATGTATACAGCAAGAGATGCCGGTAATTCCAATCGATAAGCCACAGGTCCGCACTTCTCCGTGATAGCAAATGGGCCAAATCGGGGAGCGAGCTTCCCTTTCACTCCAAACCGATGAATTCCTTTCATCGGTGACACGCGGAGATAAACGTGATCTCCGATATCAAATTGCAGCGGGCAACGCCGCTTGTCCGCATAATTCTTCTGTCGAGATTGAGCCGCTCTTAGATTTGCTTGAATGATCCGAACTTGTTCCTCGGCTTCGTTGACTAGATCAATCCCAAACATCATTGCCGGAGTGTTGTTCCGGCAATTCTCCCGATACTATTGTTGGTAGCTCGCAGAGTTTGTAGTTAGGTATTGGGCACACAGAGATTCAGAACACGATCGCAAGTAGACACAAGGATTTACGTGGTTCGGGCCGCCTGAGCGTAATACCCTACTCCACGGGGTGTGTAGTGGTTGTATTGAGCGTCTAGGAGTCGAGAGTTCCCAGAGAGCCCCCCTGTGTATCGCTCGACCAGTCCTTTTATAGTACAAGGACGGGTCATTACATCGCTAGCCTGGCCCGACATGTGGACCTGGCGGTTACTGATGCTTAATACACAATTAATGAGGTTAATAACTCTTAATAGTGTGGTAACGGGCCTTGACAGTGTCGTTACTGCTATTAAGGGCCCTCCGATCATGTGTCATTAATATGGTATTAATGTTGTTGAAATCTTTGATTGCCCCTTGGAGGTCTGAGCCGTTGGGGGTCCTCCTGTCTTGCTCGTTGAAGGTACACCAGTCTGATTGTTGAGGCTGAAGGTCTGGCGGTTGAACACGTGGCAGATCTGGAGCTTCCCTCTGTCGGGGGTTAGGTCCGGGGATGCTGCGCAAGTGTTTAGCCCGGAGCTTTCCCATGTGTGGGACATAGCTCCGGTTGCAGTATACACGTGGCAGCACCGGGGACTTACAATAGAAGGGAGGTAGGTCTAGTCCCGTACGACACGTGGGGCCTTCAGATGCCTTCAACTCAGAAAGGTGAAGTTCCTTTGGTCTTCTTGTACTCCCAAGAGGTATACGGTACGCATGGTACCGACAGTGGCCCCCTGGGCCCGCCTCTGGGAGAGACTTTTTGGATGAAGTCGTTCTGCCGGAGATGGGTCCATCCTTCGGTTTTTGAGCCGTGTCTTCAAGGGTCTTCGGATGTGCCTTTGGCGGTAATTCACAGTTACACCAACGCCGCGTGGCACAGCCAGGATGTGGTAGGTGAGATCTGAGCGTGCGGATCACATGCAATTGAAGGTCGCCGATTCCTGATATGAAAACCGTATCGGTTCTGCGCGCCCTGTCAGGCCGCTGCCCTCGGGCTTCCCGTCTTTCATGATGACAACCGTTCGCCTGGGGTAAGGACCTCGACTTGATCATCGGGGTGGCTCCGGGCCCCCTTGTCATTAGCAGGGTGAAGTTTTTGAATTGTATCGACGGCTCCTCCGCGGTTTCCATCCAAGCGTTGTGGGGGCTTACATAAGAAGGAAAGCACGCACCGTTTGGGGATTCTTTACGCCTTCATTTGAACTTGCGCTCGAATCTTCCAAACTTTAGCCTGCTTTTCATCTCTCGCCCCACTGTGCTGCGATGGAGTTGGGTCTTCGCAAGAGCCGACTTAAGACCGACGGTGATTTGAAGAAGGTCTGGGCCCTCATGGGGTGGTCCAGTGACTTCTTCAACCACCAGGTCTACGCCGACAAACTTCCATTCGAGAAGGAGCACGCCGGCGACATGGTGTACTTCTCCGCGTACGCCATGGTGGGATTGATCCCATCCTTCTCTACTTTTCTCTTGATGCTGCTAGACTTTTATGGTCTACAGCTATACCACCTTGGCCCCCAATCCATTCTTCTGGTGTCGATCTATGTCCACTTCTACGAGATGTAGGTGGGTATTCCTCCCTGCATCGAGCTCTTCTGCACCTTCTTCACCATCCACATCACTGGCAAAAGTGACGAGTACCTTGGCTTCTATTATTTTGTGAAGCGCAAGAAGTGCTCGTACAAGTACTTGTGGTTGTTCCCTTCTGGCAAGTGGGACAACTGGAAGAAGGATTGGATTGTCATCAGGACAGAGGAGCATGAGAAGCTGGAGCTACCCGAGGCCTCCCCAACGTCCACACTGAAGCTTGGAGCGAAGTTCCGGTGTTGTCGGACGCCTTCAACCCTGCTCTGACCAGGATCCGCCAATGTGTGGAAGGAGGGGTGACTCCCCAGGCGGTATTCTGCAACTTCCTGATCAACAGGTGGGCTCCGCTGAAGAAGAGGGAGAAGCTCGCTTGGGAACTCAACAGCGTGATGGACGACGACCGGATCAAGACCGGTTTGAAGTCCAACTTGGAAGGTGCAGCTTTGGAGTTTCACCTCAAGAAGTTCCAGCACGACATCTACATCGAGGGTGATGACTTGACTCCGCCGGCGGCTTTCCTCCCTCTAAACATGGAGGCGGAGTTCAGTGGGGAGTTCCGGCGAAAGATGCCGGTGCTTGATGACCTCGGTGAAGTTGAGAGGCGTTCAACCACCGGGTTGGTGATCCCCGGAGCTTCCGAGGGTGGTCCCCCTTCTACCTCGAGACAGAGAGTTGAAGTCTTGGGCAAGGGCAAAGAGTTGGCTGAGCCCTCCAGCTGTAAAAGGAAGCTGAAGCACTCTGATGGGAGGTCCGTCAGACCTGCTCCTTCCACAGCGGCTCCTTCTCCTCGGAGGGGAAGGTCTTCAATGGCAGCAACCACTCAAGCATCGGCATCTTCCCGGGGTGCTAGCTCCGGCCATGTGGCTCCAGTACTAGGGCCAGCTGAAGGCTCTGGGTCCAGAGGTCCTTCCCGGTCGATGGGGGCCTCAACCAATGTGACGCCGAGGGCAGTAGCAAGCTCCGGGGAACCTTCCGGAGTTAAAACAACAGGGGCGACAGGGTCCGGCCCCGAGCGTCTGGGGAAGAGGTTCCACGCTAGCTGGAGCGGAAGCCTTCCGAGGTAAATTTTGTTTTTTACCTCAGTTTGTTGTTTTGTGTTGTAACTGCGTTTTGAGTGTCTTCGTCCTTCATCCATAGGGTACCCAAGAAAGGGGTTGAAGCTCCTGTTCCTGTAGCAGCAGCTGAGGCTATGCAGGCGGAGGCTCCGGCTCCAATCCCAGCGCTGCCTCAAGAGGTGGATGAGGCTGCGACAGCTCCCGCGCTGGCTATCGTGGTCCTGGACCTCGACTCATCCCCAGAAGCTCCCGTGGTAGCGCCGGACCACGGGAATGAAGATGTACCAGCGACACCTGCCCTAGAGGTTGAAGCTCCGGGTTTGGATGCTGAAATGATGGACGCTCCAGCCTCAGAGCCGGAGGTAGCTGCGATTCCAGCCCTAGAGCCGGTTGCTGTTGAAGCCCCAGCGGTGGGGCCGGGTGTTGATGAAGCCCCAGCGGTAATGTCGGTGGTTGATGAAGCCCTGGCGGTAGAGCCGGTGGTTGATGGAGCTCCGGTGCTTGTGCCAGTCGTCGAAGAAGTTCTGGCACCTGAGCCGATTGCTGCAGAAGTGCCGGTGCCCGAGCCCATGACAGTCGAAGCGCTAGCGCCTGAGCCGGCGGTGGAGGAGGCGCCAGTGTTGGAGCCGGAAGTGGCTTCAGCTCCGACCGGACCTTCAACGCCTGCCCCAGAGGTGGTGGTCCCAGAGGTGCCCATGCCTGAGCCAGGGTGCCTAGATGAGGCTGCTGGCCCCCAGCCCAAGGGACCAGTTGTTGATGACCTCACGGCGGGACCTTCGGAGCCAACTCTGGAGGTCGAAACTTCTGTTGCAGGACCTTCCTCGGTGGCGGCCGAGGCTATCCCAGAGGGCGGCCCTAGTGTCGTGGAAGCTCAGGGGATCGCTCTTGTAGAGTGGGACCTTATTTTTGTCACGGAGAACCTGCTGGAGCCAGCGGAGAAGACCATGGCAGGCCCGGAGCCAATCCCTTTGTCGCTATCTATCGACAACGCCTGCTCCAGTCTTCGTCAGGTCCAGCTGGATTTTACCAGGACAGCAAGGCCCTCGAGGAGGAGCGCCAAACTCCTAGGAGGTGGTGCAACCGGCTCCAATTCATGACCAAGCTGGCACAGTTGAGGCTAGCTGACGACAAGGAGTGGGTGAAGAAGGAGAAGGTCCGGTTTGAGTACTGGGGTAAGCTGCTGGACGAGAGGGAAAGCATGGTGCAATCCCTCAACAACCAGTCCCGGGCCATCCACGAACAGGCCGTAGCTACTAATAACGCAGCGAATGATCGCCGGGAGAAGCTCAATGCCATTCACAACAGCCTCGTCAAGCGCCGGGAGGCCCTTGAGGAGCAGGAGAAAACGCTCGAAGATGAAGAGCAAAAACTTTGGAGCTGCGGGATGACCTCGTGAAGAGGGAGGAAGAGCTTACTCAGATGCTAACTCTGGGTGACAAGAGTCTCGAGGAGCGCACCAAGAAGTTGGAGGAGTGCTGCGAGAAAGAGGAGAAGAAGGCCTGGCAGCGAGGGCGGGACCTCCACAGGAGGGAGAATGACATTGCTGCCAGGGAGAAGAAAGTGCGGGGTCGGGAAGGACCTGGTTGACCGCCAGAACAAGATCCACCTCCGGGAGGAAGAGCTCGGCAAACTTGAAAGGCAGGTTGCTAAAAAGATTCAGCAGAATGCCAAAGAGGTAGAGCGTCTTGCCCAGGAGAATTTGGAGCTTGGGGTGACCAGAAGATCCTTGGAGGAGATGCAAGGCTCCAGGGCTGCGGAGTCCCAACAAGTTTGGGACTTCCTGGGAAAATCCAACGACGCGCTGACGCCAATGGGTTTTAGTCCCGTGCGTCCGGATGATCCGGAGCCGGAGCTGGACCAGGCGTTGCAGGCGTTGAGTTCGGCAGGCAACAAGCTCACCAAGATGGGCGATGTCATCGCGGACCAGCTGGAAACCGAGGGACAATCACTGGCGAAGAACATCGTAGAATATGTGCTGACGTGCTACACAAGTCGGGACCCTTAATTCCCACTGGACCCGGTGCTTGAAGGCCCCATCGACAGAGAGGGAGAAGCCGCCCAAGCCAGTGTGTTGGAGGTTGCCCAAAAGGTCGCCTCATTCTTCCATAGGGTCTAGGACTCTCTCTTTGTAGCTCCCGCTTGTATTATCTCTTCTTTTTCTCCAATTTTGTAATCTCTTGTCTCCAGATGAATGAAATCCAAGTTTTTTGTGAATTTCATTTTTTGTCTTCAACACCTTTGTCCCACTTGGCCCCCTGGTAGATGTACACAATTTGATTGTGAACATGTACTAAGAGGATGTAGCACTTTGTTGAAGACTTGCGTGCTTCGAACTTGTAGAACGTAGGTCCGAAGTCTTCGATAGTGAAGGCCCCCTGGCGTTGTCAGAGCTTAGTAGCTCCGGCAGCGACCACTTTCAACACGCAGTGCATCGACAGCAGACCCCACTGTGGAGTCTTCCCACCATCTTTTCTTTATGTTGACGGCTGGCCCCCTGGCTTTACCGGAACTTAGTAGCTACAGCGACGCTTGCTATCAATGTTAAAACATCGACAACAAGCCACCTTAGGGGATGTCAGAGCTTTAATAGCTCCGGCTTAATTCACCATCACCATCAGATCTTTATTTTTCCTGTGCACTAAAGTCAAGAAAAATAGTAAATCCATTTCCTATATATAACTCAATTGCGACTTACTATTCCCGAGAAAGTTTTAGGTTGAACAAAATTCTAAATACAATTAAGTGCACTGGCTTGTTTTCTCCAGGTCCGATCGTTTCTGGACTTGCCTTACTTCGGCCTGACGTGGTGTAGGTAGAGTGGCATACTTAGGGTGCATGACCAGGCTAAGTCGATAGCTCACTCTGACCCTAGATTGGCTTGACGGCATTCAGACAAGTAGACCATTAACAATGTTTAGACCCGAAAAAGTTGACAATGCGACTTGAATTATATGTGAACTGGTCAAGCTAAAGTTTCTTAAGAATTGCACAACTTTGTTATAGACAAGAAAGAGAAAAATAAAAAATATTGATCCTGTACAAAATAAATGCACGTGGAGTCTGTTTTCACACAATGATGTCTTTCATTGTAGGTCCGGGGTACAAGAGAAACAAGTACACTCTTAGGGTACGAAACAAGGCTAAGTGTGTTTCGTTTCTCATTTGACCCAAGGTAGCTAGCTACACTTTTAGTTCTAAGACCGTGACAAGTGTTGCCTAAACTTTGCAAACCTTATGGGGAAGGTCCGGCTGTTCTCCCGGTGGAGCTACCCGACTCTGTACAATGACTCTATAACATACATCACATGTAACTACAGACTCACCTCCAAGATTTTAAGCGTAGAACTTACGTAGGTGCTCAATGTTCCAAGGATTAGTGAGAGGTGTCCCATCCTCGGTTGCCAAGCGAACGCATCCGGGACGGGATACTTTGATCACTCGGAAAGGTCCTTCCTAGCTGGGGGAGAGTTTGTTTAACCCTTCGCGAGTTTGTATTCTCTGAAGCACCAGATCGCCTTCCTCGAGCTGTCAGCTGTGAACATGCCTTTGGTGATAGTGCCGAAGAGCTTGGCAGTATCCGGCATTCCAAACAGCTGCTCGGCACCTTCCCTCTTCAAGGAGGTCAAGGTCTTCGCGCCGGAGCTGGTCCTGCGTGGCATCATCGAATATCCGGACCCGGAGCGACCCCAAGGTGATTTCCGGAGGAAGGGTTGCTTCAGCTCCGTACACCAGGAAGAAGGGTGTCTCTCCAGTTGACCGGTTTGGAGTTGTCTTGTTGGGCCTTAGAGTGGGTGGAAGCTCTCTGATCCAGTTGGCTCCATGTTTTTCAGGCGCTTATATGTGTGCGTCTTGAGTCCTTTTAGGATTTCTGCATTTGCTCTCTCAGCTTGGCCATTGCTTGCTGGGTGAGCTACGGAAGCGTAGCTGACTTGGATGTCGAGGTCTTCGCAATATCCTTGGAATGCAGAGCTTGTGAATTGGGTCCCATTATCAGTTATGATTTTGTTTGGGACTCCAAATCTGCATACGATGGACTACAAGAAGTTGATAGTTGATTGCTTGTTTATTGTCACAACTGGAGTTGCTTCTGGACATTTGGTGAACTTTTCAATGGCAACGTACAGGAACATATAACCTCCGACGGCTCTTGGGAAAGATCCCAAGATATCCATCCCCCACACAGCGAAAGGCCATGTAGGAGGTATCATTTGTAGAGGCTGAGCCGGTGTGTGAATTTGTTTCGCGTGGAACTGGCATGCTTCGCATTTCTTCACTAGCTCAGTTGCATCCTGGAGCGCTGTAGGCCAGTGAAAGCCATGCCGGAAGGCTTTACCGACCAACGTGCGAGAGGACGTGTGGTTCCCACACTCGCCTCCATGGATTTTTGTGAGGAGCTCGCAACCTTCTTCCGTCCTAATGCACAGCATTAGGACGACGTTGGCACCACGCCGGTAGAGATCCCCTTCTACCAGTGTGTATCTTTTAGCCAATCTGAGTATCCGGTCAGCGAATACATTATCCTCAGGAAGGAAATTGTCTTTCATGTAGCTCCGGATCCCCGAGATCCATGCATCGGAGCTAGCTTGAGGATTTGAGTCTTGCGTGCTGGGTTGCTCGGAGCTTCCTGCAGCACCTACGACCCTTGATGGACATCATGGTAACAGGGCCATCGGGACGGTCAGCTTCGAGGTGCTGGTATCATCCCCTTTGCTCAGATCGGCAGGCTGAACTGTAGGTTTAGACAACCTCCGGACGAAGGTTCCGTCGGGAGCCACAACCTCGGTTGACGCTTTCGTTGAGAGTTTGTCAGCTTCAGCATTGTTGAGACGCTCGACATGGCAAAGATTCAAGACATCGATGTCCTTCTGAAGCTTCTGGACTTCAAGTAGGTATGCAGCTAGTTGAGGGTTGTTGCAGCAACAATCACCTTTGACTTGTTTTACAACAAGTTGTGAATCACCCTTTACCAACAGCTGCTTGAAACCATACGATGTGCCACCTTGAGTCCATAAATTAGTGCTTCATACTCCGCCATGTTGTTGGTCGCCTTGAAGTCAAGGTGCACCATGTATTTAACCTTCTCCCAGTCGGAGTGAGGAGAAGGACTCCAGCTCTAGCCCCCTGCTTCTGCACGGAGCTGTCAAAGTAGAGAGTCCAGTGAGGCTCAGTGAAGAACGGAACCTTGGGTTCCGACTTCTGCTCACTGGGGCCCCTAGGATTTGATGGAGAGGGGGTCCATTCCGCCACTAAGTCTGCCAATGCTTGACCCTTGATCGCTTGTCTTGGGACAAATTCAAGGTCGAACTCGGCTAATTCTGCTGCCCACTTTGCAATGTTCCTAGTGGAATTGGGGTTATGCAAGATTGCACGTAGTTGATAAGAGGTTACCACTGAAATCTTGTGAGCTTGGAAGTAGTGTCAGAGCTTCCTAGAGGCAATAAGAACTGCGTAGAGCAGCTTATGCACCTCCACGTATCGAGTCTTGGTGTCATGGAGTACTTCGCTGATGAAGTACACTGGGTGCTGGACTATCCAGACCCTCCCGAAGGGGCCCAGAGCTTCCTCCTCATCTACCCGGACCCTCCCGGAGGTGTCCGAACCTTGTTTGGGAACCTCCGTGTTCTGGCTGGAAGAACCCAGAGCTTCTCCCGAAGTGATCTGGACCCTCCCAAAGGGGTCCGAATCTTCTTGTTCAGCGGTAGTGACTCCTTCATTTGAAGGAGATGGATCCTTCAGCATTTTGCCTTGAGGATCAGGGTCTGGGAGCTGGGACCCAGACTCGACTTCAGGTAGCTCCGGGCCCTCCCGAAGGGGTCTGGATTCCTGAACTGGAGATGGTTCTGGTCTTTTCGCAACCAGGACCATGCTGACAACTTTGCCAGTTGCCGAAATGTAAAGCAGGAGTGGCTCACCAGGGTTCGGAGCTACCAAGGTTGGTAGGGTGGTGAGGAGCTGCTTCACCTCCTGGAATGCCTTTTCTACTTCTTCAGACCATTGGAATGGTCCAGACTTCCTCAATAGCTTGAAGAAGGGTAGCGCCCGTTCCGCCTGTCTTGAGATGAACCGGCTGAGGGCAGCTAGACTTCCAGTCAGCTTCTGGACGTCCTTGATGTGGGCTGGTGGCCGCATGTCTTCAATAGCTTTTATCTTCGCCGGATTTGCTTCTATTCCTCGATGGTTCACCAAGAAACCAAGAAGTTTTCCGGAGCTAACCTCGAAGACACACTTGTCAGGATTCAGCTTTGTGCGAGTGACTCGCAACTTGTCGAAGACAGCTTGCAAGGTGTCAAGGAATGACTCCTTGTTCTTAATCTTAACGACGATGTTATCGACATACACTTCCACTATGTCTCCGATGAGCTCTCCAAAAGTTTTGTACATAGCTCGTACAAATGTTGAAGCAACATTTTTGAGACCGAATGGCATGGAAGTATAACAATATAATCCATCTACTGTGATGAAGGAGGTATGCTCTTCATCTTCCCTAGACATTCTGATTTGATGGTACCCAGAATATGCGTCTAGGAAACACAGTAATTCACACTCGGAGGTGGAATCCACTATCTGATCTATTCTAGGTAGTGGAAATGGATCTTTTGGACATGCCTTATTCAGTGTAGTGTAGTCGATACACATTCGAAGCTTCCCGCCGGCCTTGGGTACAATGACTGGGCTTGCCAGCCATTTTGGGTGGAAGACTTTTCGGATGAATCCAGCTTCGAGCAACTTGTTCTCTTCTTGACGTATGAAGTTTTGTCGCTCTATTGATTGCTTTCGAGGCTTCTGATGTACAGGCTGAGCATCGGGATAGATCTTCAGATTATGCTCGGTCACTTCCCTGGGGATCCAATGCATTTGTGACGGTTGCCAGGCAACAACGTCGACATTAACCCAGAGGAAAGTGACGAGAGTGAGTTCCTATTTGTCATTCAGGCCTCCCGATATACGGGTGGTCTGAGCGGAGTCGGAACCGATTTGGACAACTTTGACAGGAATGTCAGTGTCACCGCTTGGTTGCACGTGAGGTGCGGAGGTTGAGCCTCGATGACGAATGCTCGGGGGTTTCGGAGCTTGCTCCTTTCTGGATTCTTCCTCCTGCGCTGTAGCAAGCGTGTGGAGTTCTTCTAGAGCTGTCACTACGGCAGTGCGATCTCCACGGATCCGGAGAACACCGACTGGTGTTGGCATCTTCAACACCAAGTAGCCATAATGAGCAGCAGCCATGAACTTGTATAAGGCTGGCCTTCCCAAAATGGCGTTGAAGGGTAAGTTGATCTACGCCACGTCGAAGACCAACTTCTCAGTGCGGTAATTCTCCTGGGTCCCGAAGGTCACCAGAAGAGTAATTGCATCGCGTGGGGTTATGGCCCCTGGACCTACTCCGGGAAAAGGTTGGGAGGGGCAAAGGTCCGAAGGTCAGAGTTGAAGCTTGACGAAAGCTTCGAAGCTTATGAGGTTCAGCCCCGAACCTCCGTCGACCATTACATGGTGGAGTTGGATGTTGTTGATGGTCGGAGATACCATCAATGGGAGTTGGCCAGCTCCGATCATATTCCGAGGGCAGTCTGATGCATCAAAAGTTATGGCAGTGTCCATCCACTTCCGATGCGGCCCTGCCCTGGCAGTGGGAGCTACTGAGGCCATGTCCCGCCGCATAGTCTTGAGGATACGGCGGGAGGTGATGTCCCACGAACCACCAAAGATGGTGTTCATGATTTTCCGACATTCATTGTCGGAGACATCGGAATCGTCGTCGACGGAGGTATAAACAGCCTTCAAGACCTTTTTAGGGTCTTGAATGCCTAACTCCTCTTCGGTTAGAGCTTCGTCGACTTTCTGTTTTCCTTTCCTTTGATGGAAAGGAACTTCTTCTCGGCGCTTGTTGTAGCGATCGACAAGGTTCTGGACCTCTCGGCAGTCTTCTAGGTTGTGGCTGTTCGACTTATGTATAGGACACCACATCTTGGAGTTGCCACCATCTTCAGATGATGGCCGAGGTCGTTTCTCGGGGCGTGGCCCCCGGCCACCCGGAGCTACGGCAGCTGCAGTAGTAGGTGTGCCGGCTGATGACTTTTTCTTGCTGTTGGACTTTTTCTTCTTTTTGCCACACCCAGAGGTAGTGGCCTCACCCTTGGAGGATTTTTTTGTTGTTCTCCGAAGGTGGTTGGGAGTGCATTTCATGGCCCTCTACAGCTTTGGCGCATTTGTCAGCCAAGCTGAAGAGTTCCGTGACGCTGGTGATCTCCTTGGTCGCCAGCTTCTCCGGCATCTTCTTGTATCGTACGCCCTGTCTAAATGCCACAATAACAGAGGCGCTAGAGATAGAAGGAATAGTGTTTTGTACCTGGGAGAACCTCTGGATGAAGGATCGAAGGGACTCTCCCCCCTTCTGCTTGATAGCAAAAAGGTCCAGTTCGGTGCCTGGTCGGGTGTATCAACTCCCGAAATTGGCGGTGAACTGTTGGCACAGTTCCGCCCAACTATTGATGGAGTCGGACGGAAGCCTCATGAACCAGGACCTGGCGGTCCCAGTCAAAGCCACGGGGAAGTAGTTGGATATTACCGCCTCATTGTCTCCAGCCGCAGGGATTGCGGTGGAGTAGATTTGGAGAAACTCAGCGGGATTGACAGTCTCGTCAAATTTCTTCGGCAGGTGAGGCCGGAACTTTTGTGGCCATCTAACCATGTGTAGGTGCATGGCCAGGGCAGAACAGCCTCCTCCTACTGCCTCAGGAGCAGGACTTTCTCGAGCCTCTCGCCTTTCGCGAGCGCGCATGGTATGGACGCGACCATCCTGTTGACAGTAACGGCGATCAAGCTCTGCCCGAAGGTCGTGAGTTGAAAATTTGGTTACCATATGGGTGCGTTGCGCCCCAGAAGGCAGCGATGTTGCTTGTTGAGATGCAGCACGCCTCCTATGTTGTGAAGAGTGCGGACCAAGTCTACCCGACACGGTCCGATACTGCGATGGGGCCCGCCCGAGGGGGGAGGACCTTGGTTGCTGATGCGATCAGCTGCTGCTGCAACCAAATGTTCCACATCAGCCCTCCACTGCTCCATTGCACCCTGGGATGCACCTGGAGGTGGTAGGCATTGGAGAAGAGCACGCGCAGCATGGAGCGCGTGTTCAGGGTTGTTGTTAGCCGATGCCGTGACTAACGCAGACGCCCCATCCTGCTGTCCAGCTTGATTTGTCGGTGCGGCCGGTGGCGGCGGAGGCACGACTCCTGGTGGAGCCACAACACCTGCTAGCTGCTGCATGTTGGAGGGATTGCCTTCAGCAGGTTGCGCTGTAGGGTTGCCGTTGGATGATCCAGCAGTAGAGTTCACCGTCTTTGAATCTCGGGCACACCCCTACCTGGCGTGCCAACTGTCAGAGTGTTGTTCTGGCAATTCTCCCGATACTACTATTGGTAGCTCGCAGAGTTTGTAGTTAGGTATTGGGCGCGCAGAGATTCAGAACACGATGGCAAGTAGACACAAGGATTTACGTGGTTCGGGCCGCCTGAGCGTAATACCCTACTCCACGGGGTGTGTAGTTGTTGTATTGAAAGCCTAGGAGTCGAGAGTTCCCAGAGAGACCCCCTGTGTATTGCTTGACCAGTCCTTTTATAGTACAAGGACTGGTCGTTACATCGCTAGCCTGGCCCGACATGTGGCCCTGGCGGTTACTAATGCTTAATACACAATTAATGAGGTTAATAACTCTTAATAGTGTGGTAACGGGCCTTGAAAGTGTCGTTACTGGTATTAAGGGCCCTCCGATCGTGTGTCATTAATATGGTATTAATGACACTTATTCGGGTCTTGAAGTCGTTGATTGCCCCTTGGAGGTCCGAGCCGTTGGGGGTCCTCCTGTCTTGCTCGTTGAAGGTACACCAGTCTGATTGTTGAGGATGAAGGTTCGGCGGTTGGACGCATGGCAGATCCGAAGCTTCCCTCTGTCGGGGGTTAGGTCCGGGGATGCTGCGCAGGTGTTTAGCCCGGAGCTTTCCCATGTGTGGGACGTAGCTCCGGTCGCAGTATACACGTGGCAGCACTGGGGACTTACCATAGAAGGGAGGCAGGTCTGGTCCCGTACAACACGTGGGGCCTTCAAATGCCTTCAACTTAGACAGGTGAAGTTCCTTTGGTCTTCTTGCAGTCCCAAGGGGTATACGATATGCAGGGTACCGACAGTCAACCTCTTGCCACACTCACACCAATTCTGGGATGTGTGGCATTTCTGGCCATAGAGAGCTTCGTATGATGCCATCTTGATACTCGCTTGATAACCGTTGTTGTACGAGAATTCCGCAAACGGTAAATGATCATCCTAATTTTTACCGTGGTGGATGGCACACGCACGCAACATGTCTTCAAGGACTTGGTTCACCCTCTCGGTTTGGCCATCGGTCTGTGGGTGATATGTGAAGCTTCTAATCAGTTTAGTACCCAATGAGGCATGCAACTGCTCCCAGAAACGAGCAACGAACAGCGAGCCTCGATCTGAAATAATCATGCGAGGAATGCCGTGTAGATACACGATTCTTGATATGTACAACTCTGCATATTTCTTGGCATTGAATCTGACATTTACTGGAATGAAGTGTGCTAATTTGGTTAGTCGGTCGACTATCACCCAAATTGAATCATGCTTCCGTAATGTCAATGGCAATCCGACTATGAAATCCATACTCACAACATCCCATTTCCATGCCGGAATATTCAGCGGTTGCAGCTGTCCCGCTTTCTTCATATGGTCGGCCTTCACTCGCCGACACGTATCACACTCGGATATGTGCTTCACTATTTCCTGCTTCATCTGTGTCCACCAAAACTTGGTCCATAAATCTTGATACATGTGATACCTATGTGTGCTGAATACATTGGCTATGGCGATAAAGTTTTGAATACTACCAAACCACCTTTATCATCAAGGTCCGACTCTAGGTCAGAGCTCCAGCAAGGTCCGACGATAGGTCTAACTTCTTTTGGGTAGCTCTGGCAAGGTCCGACGTAATATTTGACTTGCTTTGGCAAGGTCCGACGTAAGGTCCAACTTGCTTTAGCTAGGTTCGACTTCTTTGTCTAGGTCAGATTAGCTTTGGTAAGCTCCGGCGCCAGGTTGTAATATCTTTGGTAAGCTCTGGCTCTAGGTTGTAATAGCTTTCATAAGCTCTGGTGCTAGGTTGTACTAGCTTTGGTAATCTCCGGCTCATGCTCCGGTTAGCTTTGGCAAGATTCGAAGCTTGATCGCAATGTTCCTGTTGTTACTGTGAAATGTTTCGAACTTGCTTTACATTGTTGGAAAGATTGCTTAGTATTCATTTGCTAAGTTTTTTGTGCATTTTGGTTGATATGGATGATATTATTTTTCTATGGTTTGCAACATGCTTATGTGAGGTGCTCACGTAAGATGTTGTAGTTTCAGAACTAACGAGAGTCAAGTCGAGGACTTGTGCTCAGAGGTATTAGTTGTTTATTCGTGTGCAGGTGTTGCTTGAGTTTAAGACATAGCTGGTGACGGGATCCATTGAACTAGTCTTAGGGAAAAGATGAGGTTCAACAACCAAGTTCGGGAGGAATTGTGGTTGAGTCGATCGAGACGTTGCACAGCATGTTTGAATCAAGAATAATGCATATGAATGTATCATGGACGTCGTTGGAAGATGTTTGCACGTATGCAAGGAGTGCATGGACATTGCTACATGGTTCTGAGGCGTGATGAAGAGATGTGGACGTAAAGAAATGGTCGGAAAGGTCCAACCGACTAGGTTATGGACTCAGGCTGCGGTTGAGTCGGGTTTGACTCAAATATGGAAAGATTTGAGTTGGTTATGTTAGGATTTCATGTGGGTCACGAATTTGTGTTGTTTTAGTAATGTGGGATATGTTCCTAAGGTATTTAGAAGTCTTAAGATTGCTTCTATCTGCGTATAGAAGAGTCCTAAGCAGTTATGGAAAGTTTCGATTCGTGATTTGAGTAGGATTAGAGTCCTAGTTTGAGTTGAGTTGGCCTCCGGGCTGGTTATATAAGCAAGCGAGGCCAGAGCTCGTGTAAGACGACTTTGGGGCTATTCCTCTTGTTTTCTATTGAATAAAATTCGTAGTTTAAAGGAAATTTTGTTCCTTGTTCGTCCGAATTGTTCCAGACAAGTTTTTCTCGTTGAGTTTTCTGCACAACACCACCTTTCTCCGGTGGTTTTATCATAACTCAAGTTTTACAGATCCAATTGACATGGTTATTTTTGGTTGTCTTAACAACTTTATTATCTATCATCTGTAAAGATTTCACGGTCATTGGATTTGTGGTTTTTTATCTACACGAGTTTCTTTGCAGTGTTCTAGAACTATTTTTTACTCTATAGAACAGATTGACCTTTGTTCGATCTTTCAATCGTAACTTGAGTTTCTCTCGACGGATTTGAGTGATTCCTGTTGTGTCATCTTCTTGACTTGAGTCTCTCTTATATCTATCACTTTTGTCACGGTGAAACACGTTTAGATTAGTCTCACACATGATTCTTTAACAGATCATTTTTCTGCTAAGGGGTTTTCATTGCATCTGCTGAAAGAGTTTTAATCTACCATTCACCCCCCCTCTAGTAGCTTTACACGTGCTCTTTGATCCTACAATTTGTATCAGAGCCACAATGCTCTAATCTCTGTGATTTGTATGTGTTTTTGACTAATCATCATGGAGAAATACTCTGCCAAACCTTGTGTGTTTACTGGTATTTATTTTCAGGTTTGCAAGGCACGTATGGAAGCCTTCATCCAGGCTCAAGGCTTTGCAATATGGGAGAAGGTGTACAAGTCTTATGAAGTGCCGTCAAATGATCAAGTTACAGCTACAAATCTAAGAGATGTCGACAACAACAACAAGGCTTGGAACTTGATCATACAAGGATTAACTCAAAGCGACTTTGACCGTGTTGCACACCTACGATCTGCATACAATGTATGGAGAGCACATTGTGACTATCATGAAGGATCCAACACAATAAAGAAGGTGAGACAAGATATGTTCAAAAAGGAATACATGTGTTTCGAGATGCAACCCAGTGAGTCTATCGATGACCTTTTTTCTCACTTCAATAAAATCCTCAGCAACGTGCGTAGTGTCAATGTTAACTTTTCTGATGCTAAGTATGCTAGGTAACTTCTTAGTGCATTAGACATGTCAATCTGGGAATTGAAAGTTACATCTATTCGTGAATCAACTGTCATGAGTTCTCTTACGTTAGATGTGCTTTACTCTAAACTAAAAACTCATGAAATTGACATCTTATCACGTAACAATCCAAATAAGTCTATTGCATTTGTCTCACGGCGTGATATGCCTAGCTCCGGCCAATCATCATCTTGCAATACTTTTGCTTTGTTGTCCTCACTAACCCTGGAGCAGATTGAGGAATTTCCAGAAGAAGAATTAGCACTCATCTCTACTAGATTCTCAAAAGCATCGCAAAATGTGAGAAATAGAAGGAGAGGAAGTTCCGAACCACAGCGTTGCTTTGAATGTGGTAAGACAGGACACTTCCGTATAGGATGCCCTAATCTTTCAGGTCCTACTACCCGTAATGAGAAGCAGAACAAGGTCAAAACCATCTCTGGAAACTCACACAATGAATAAAACGGTACCATAGGATGCAAGATTATAAACAGCTTCATCACCGCACTTCAAGAACTCAGTTCAAGTGATGTAGACTTTGGAAGTGATGAAGATGATGACGATCTGGCCAAATTATGCTTCATGACGGGCAAAACAAGATCAAGATCAAGTCAGGAGGATGCAGAACACAATAGTGACGACGATGAGATATGTTCTACCTGTAATGAAATGTGTGATGCGATTTCTCATGCAACTATTATTGTCAAGAAAAAGGACAAAAAACTTAGGGATAATGCTGCTAAAATTGAATCACTAGAATCTAAAATCAACCATTTAAAATCCTTGATTCCTAGTGATGATGCATGTCCCTCATGTGACTTAATCTATGAACAATTGTCCACATTAAGAAGTGCACACTCCTCCACTCTAGATAGACTTGATGAAGAAATTTAAAAGAACAAAAAGCTGTCTGATTGTAATGTTAAAAACTTAAAAGATGATTCTTGTTCTACAGATGATTTTCATTGTTCTGCATGTGATAATCTTGATAAAAAACTAAAAGATGCAATGAATGAAATTTCCATTCTGAACAATGCTTTACGAACACATGAAGTCAAAAATTGTTCTAACTGCAAACCTAAAGGTAAAGATTCATGTGGAAACTGCTTAGACTTGTCTAAAAAGCTTGATGGCATTAATAGGACACCAGAGCGGTTTAATGGGAATAAGAATCTAGACTTTCTGTTAAATTCTTCTAAACCTTGCAATGATAAAACTGGTTTAGGTTTTGATTCCCATGCTTATTCTAAAACACATCCACCACACGTTGTACAAACATTTAGAAGAGGTTTAATCAAAACTGTCTCTAAACAAAAGGATGTAATTTTTAAATCTACGGAAGTGCTTTCTAATTCTGTTTCTAATGTTGAATGCTCATCTAGACATGATTACAAAATTAAATTGCATTGTTCTTATTGTGATAAAGATGGTCATGTCATAGATCTCTGTTATAGACTAGCTAACAAATTGAAAAGGATAAAATGTCTGCTAGATCTTATAACCTTCATGCTAAATCTGATATGCACGGAAAACAGAAAATTAGAAACATGCAACCTGCTTTAATAAGAAAATTGAAAAACTAGCCTCTGGACTTGCTGGTAAGAAATCTACAAAGGCAGCTCCGCTAGTTCCGATAGCTCCGAGAGCTCTTGGACCTTCTGTTGTTTCCTCCAGAACTTCAGTTTTTACATTCGGAGCTTCAACTCTTTCTTCTGGAACTTCTGCGTTCACCTCCGAAGCTACTGGTTTTTGTTCTAGACGAGTAACAACTTTTGAATCAGTGGTTAAGAATAGAAAACCAAAATTATTGACTCATAAACCTGTTGTTCTGTCTCAGCTTTCGTGTATTGTTCCTACTTGACATCACATGGCTCAGTACTGGATTCCCAAATGCTTATTGACTAACCCAAGTATTGAGTCGTTGACCTATTGGGCTTCTATGTAGGTTACACGCTTGAGGAAGGAGAACATTTGGATTGTGGATTCAGGCTACTCACTCCACATGACCGGTAACAAAGAATGGTGCCCCTCCCTCTCTTTGTCACGTGTAGAGAATGTTACTTTTGCCGATAATTCTTCAACTCCTATTATTGCTAAGGGTTCGGTTAGAGTAAATGATCACTAAACTTTGAAGGATGTGGCACTTGTTAAAAATTTGAAATACAACTTGCTTCCTGTTTCACAACTGCTAGATGAAAATCTGGAAATTATTTTCACTAAAAATTGCTACAAAGTTGTAATTTAAAATAGTGAGCTTATTTTTAACATGTCTCGGTTTGGAAGAGTTTTTAAAGCTAATTTTGATACGTTTTCGTCTAAGCAAAGGTGTCTAGTTGCTCATGATTCAAAGGACTTATATTTTTGGCATCGCAGACTTGGTCACGTAGGCTTTGATCATCTAATGCGTGTTAGTGCTCTTGATCGCATACATAGCTGCCTAAACTTAAAGGGGACAAAAAAATTGTGTGCTCTTCTTGTAGACATGCTAAGATGGTTGTAGGTTCACATACTCCTCTCACAATGATCATGACAACTGAACCGGGTCAACTTTTGCACCTTGACACTGTAGGACCTTCACGTGTACAATCCTTCGAAGGTAAATGGTATGCTCTTGTGATTGTCAATGATTATTCCAGGTACTCTTGGGTCTATTTTAAGGCATCTAAGAATGAAGCTTTTACTCATTTTAGGACTTTATTTCTTAGACTATCAATTGATCACCCAAAATCTTTAAAAGCAATCAGAAGTGATAATGGAACCAAATTTAAAAATCAATCTTTTGGTCACTTTTGTGCTGAAAATGGAATAGATCATCAATTTTCTTCACCATATGTACCTCAACAAAACGGTGTCGTAGAAAGAAAGAATAGAACCTTAGTTCAGATGGCTAGGACTATGCTTGATGAATATCAAACTCCTAGCAAATTTTGGGGTGATGTGATTGCAACTGCTTGTTATGTCTCAAATCGTGTTTTCTTGCGCGCTAAGCTAGGTAAAACACCATATGAGCTCCGGTTTGGACATAGGCCTAGTGTTACACACTTTAGGGTCTTTGGTTGCAAATGCTTTGGTTAAGAAACATGGTAATCTTGATAAATTTAAACCTAGTTCCATTGATGGCATGTTTCTTGGTTATCCATCACATACTAGAGGCTACCATGTGCTTTTACTTGACACTAACAAAATTGTGGAGACTTGTGAGGTGTCTTTTGATGATGTTAGCCCAGGTACTAGCTCAAACATTACAGGTCCGAATCCATATCCGCAGGGGGAGCATTTTCATTGAAGATGAGGAAGAAGTGGAGCTGCTGCCCAAAAATTCAGCAGCTAATGACCTTGATTCAGCTCCGGATTTTGATTCACAGCCAGCACCGACGACCACCATTGCTGTCCAGATCCTCCTCAAGTCACAAGCTCATTGATTTGTGATGAACATGAAGAAGAAGAAGCTTGTGAAGTGTACACTCCCTTCCGGGTTCTCAAAAGTCATCCCCCACAACCAATTATTTTGAAGCTTGCACGAATGAGTCACATGGTCCAGGTTTTGCGATCCAAACTCCCATGCTCATTCTGCTTTTATTGCTTCTTTTGAACCCAAAGATATATCACACGCACTCACTAATGACTCATGGATTATTGCCATGCAAGAAGAGTTAGAAAATATTGAAAGAAATAATGTTTGGAAACTTGTACCTCCACCTCAAGGTCACACTTTAATTGAAACTAAATGGGTGTTTAAAAATAAACAATGTGAGGATGGGGTTGTGGTTAGGAATAAGGCTAGGTTGGTTGCTCAAGGTTTCACTCAAGTTGAAGGTCTAGATTTTGATGAAACATTTGCTCCTGTTGCTAGATTAGAAGCCATAAGAATTTTGTTAGCTTTTGCTGCATCTAAAGGTTTTAAGCTATATCAAATGGATGTTAAAAGTGCTTTTCTTAATGGCTACATAGATGAGGAGGTTTATGTCAAACAACCACCGGGTTTTGAAAATTCAGATTTTCCTAATCATGTTTACAAACTGTCCAAAGCCTTGTACGGTCTCAAACAAGCCCCTAGAGCATGGTATGATAGGTTAAAAACATTCTTACTTTAAAAGGGGTTTACCATGGGCAAGGTTCATAAAACTCTTTTTGTGCTTAAGCATGGCAATGACTCATTATTCGTTCAAGTGTATGTGGATGATATTATCTTTGGTTGTGCTTCTCATGATCTTGTGTTCAAGTTTTCAGCTATGATGAGTTCATAATTTGAGATGAGTATGATGGGTGAACTCACGTACTTTTTGGGGCTGCAAATCAAGCAAGCCAAGCAGGATACCTTTGTGCATCAAACGAAGTATACAAAAGACCTCCTAAGGCGCTTCAACATGGACAAAAGCAATCCACTT
The DNA here is from genome assembly GCA_036927565.1 of Tuctoria greenei. Taxonomy (NCBI): domain Eukaryota; kingdom Viridiplantae; phylum Streptophyta; class Magnoliopsida; order Poales; family Poaceae; genus Tuctoria; species Tuctoria greenei. The sequence goes on from JAYESD010000006.1 coordinate 128,581,041, forward strand.
CGGACACCAATGGGAACAGCAAAAACACTTGAACTTGATGAAGATGGTGAACCCGTGGATCAAAAAGAATATAGAATCATGATTGGATCACTTTTGTACCTCATGGCATCAAGATCGGACATACGATTCAGCGTATGTCTTTGTGCACGATTTCAAGCCTCCCCACGTGCTTCAAATCATCAAACCCTCAAAAGGATTCTCAGGTACTTACATGGAACTCAAGAATTTGGCATTTTTCTTCCTTCTTCCTCAACCGTTACTTTGAAAGCTTTTTCTGATGCTGATTTTGGAGGTTGTAGGATTGATAGGAAAAGTACTTCGGGTGCTTGTCATTTTCTTGGTAATTCATTTGTTGCTTGGTCCTCTAGAAAACGAAACTCAGTTGCATAATCCACAGCTGAATCTAAATATGTAGCTGCTGCTAGTGCTTGCTCACAAATTCTTTGGATTGTTCAAACACTTAAGGACTATGGGGTTGATCTAGATAGTGTTCAACTGTTTTGTGATAACACTAGTGCCATTTGCATTGCTAAAAACCCCGTGCAACATTCTAGAACAAAGCACATTGACATTAGGTATCACTTTCTTCGTGATAATGTTGAAAAAGGAAACATTGTGCTTCACCATGTAGATACTGAACAACAGTTGGCTGACATTTTTACAAAACCTTTGGATTTCACTCGTTTTTGTTACATTCGTAGTGAAATAGGGGTTATGCATCCTCATGGCTTAAATTGAGGGGGAGCTTTCAAATTTGGGATCTGAATCTAAAAATAATATGAGCATAATATTTCATACATGTATGACTTTGTGATTCCTTTTACATGCTGAAAGTTCTTACTACATTACTCATGTTATACATTTCGTAGTTTTTACCATGACTAGTAATTGGAATAATTACTTACACTAAATCTGGTCATGATCGAACTTTCTTGCTGTTTTTAAACTTGTTGCATGATCATAAGTGTTGTTAATCATATAGAATTAATCAAGTAAACAACTCATATCTTGAGTTTTTATGAACAAATATAAATTGAGAAAAGATCAAAGAATATGCATGCACCGCACTTCTTCTTCTGAGATGGCTTATCATTGCACTTAGATATAAACTTGGAATAAGTTGTGTATGAAAAAAATCATGTTCTTAAGCTTCTGATTATCAAATGACATAGGCTTGGCTTGGTTGGTTAGAATAAGGCAGATGTGGCATATAATCTCTTGCAAATGTCATATGTTAAAAATTTGTGCTTTAAAAAAATTGCAGCAACAAGTGTCATGCTTTCGGGTCTTGAAATAGTTAAGTTTGTGAGATTATGACTTACTTAAATTGAAAATTACATTTGATCTCTAGCATGGCTTACACTACTTTATGTATCTCATTGTAGTGATAGTGTAAGTTACTTGATAGTATGACTTGGATGAGCTTTGCTTTATATGTATATGTTACAATATGCTCATAACAATTAAAATTTCTCTTTTGTACCTTGCTGAATGCATTGTCAAAGGGGGAGAAATTGATCACATGTTGCACATATTCACGAGTGTTTTTTGCACGATTGCACGATTCTTCTCAGAGGGAGAAATATGTATAAAGGAGAGAAATTTATTTCTATCTCATTTGAATTTCAAAAAGGGGGAGAAATTTTTTTCAAAACTTTTCATGTAAATAAGCCAATGTTTGGATTTTAAGTGGTGTTGCCAATGCATTCATCAAGGGGGAGATTGTGAGACCTATGTGTGTTGAATACATTGGCTATGGCGATAAAGTTTTGAATACTACCAAAACACCTTTATCATCAAGGTCCGACTCTAGGTCTTAGCTCTAGCAAGGTCCGACGATAGGTCCGACTTCTTTTGAGTAGCTCCGGCAAGGTCCGACGTAAGGTCCGACTTGCTTTGGCAAGGTCTGACGTAAGGTCCAACTTTCTTTGGCTAGGTCTGACATATTTGTCTAGGTTGATTTGGTAAGCTTTGGCGCTAGGTTGTACTAGCTTTGTTAAGCTCCGGTGCTAGGTTGTACTAGCTTTGGTAAGCTCCGGCTCAATCTCCGGTTAGCTTTGGCAAGATTCGGAGCTATATCGCAATGTTCCTGCTTTTACTGTGAAATGTTTCGAACTTGTTTTACATTGTTGGAAAGATTGATTAGTATTCATTTGCTAAGTTTTTGGTGCATTTTCGTTGATATGGCTGATATCATTTTTCTATGGTTTGCGACATGCTTATTTGAGGTGCTCACGTAAGATGTTGTAGTTTCCGAACTAACGAGAGTCGAGTTGAGGACTTGTGCTCGGAAGTATTGGTTGTTTATTTGTGTGCAGGTGTTGCTTAAGTTCAAGACATGGCTGGTTACGGTATCCATTGATCTAGTCTTAGGGAGAAGATGAGGTTCAACAACCAAGTTCGGGAGAAATTGTGGTTGAGTCGATCGGGAGGTTGTGCAGCATGTTTGAATCAAGAACAATGCATATGAAGGTATTGTGGATGTTGTTGGAAGATGTTTGCACGTATGCAAGGAGTGCATGGACATTGCTACATGGTTCCAAGGCGCGATGAAGAGATGTGGACGTAAAGAATTGGTCGGAAAGTTCCAACCGACTAGGTTATGGACTTAGGCTGCGGCTGAGTCGGGTTTGACTCAAATATGGAAAAAATTGAGCTGGTTATGTTAGGATTTCGCGTGGGTCATGAATTTGGGTAGTTTTAGAAATGTGGGATACATTCCTAAGGTGTTTGAAAGTCTTAAGATTGCTTCTATCTGCGTATAGAAGAGTCCTAAGCAGTTATGGAAAGTTTGGATTCGTGATTTGAGTAGGATTAGAGTCCTAGTTTGAGTTGAGTTGGCCTCCGGGCTGCTTATATAAGCAAGGGAGGCCAGAGCTCGTGTAAGACGACTTTGGGGCTGTTCCTCTTGTGTTCTGTTGAATAAAATTCGTAGTTTAATGGAACTTTTGTGCCTTGTTCGACTGACTTGTTCCAGACAAGTTTTTCTCATTGAGTTTTCTGCACAGCACTACCTTTCTTCGGTGGTTTTATCATAACTCGAGTTTTACAGATCCAATTGACGTGATTCTTTTTTGTTTGTCTTCACAACTTTATTATCTATCATCTGTCAAAATTTTGCGGTCATTGGATTTGTGTTTTTTGATATACACGAGTTTCTTTGCAGTGTTCCAGAACTGGTTTTGCCTCGGTAAAACAGATTAACCTTTGTTCGATCTTTCGATCGTAGCTTGAGTTTCTCTCAACGGGTTTGAGTGATTCTTGTTGTTTCATCTTCGTGACTTGATTCTCTCTGATATGTATCACTTTTGTGATGGTGAAACACGTTTAGATTAGTCTCACACATGATTTCTTTGACAGATCGTTTTTCTGCCAAGGGGTTTTCATTGCTTCCGCTAAAAGAGTTTTAATCTATCGTTCACCCCCCCCCCCTCTGGTAGCTTTACATGTGCTCTTCAACCCTACAATACATTTTATTGCTGCCTGGATGAATAGAAAATTTTGACATGTGAGCTTCATCCAATATTTTCTTCTGGAGCCTACCATCTCAGTGTACAACTATCCGGTCCTTGAACCATATTGTACCGTGATTATCTTGCCGGAAACATTTTACCTCCCCACTGTCCACTCTTTCTCGTATGTGTGACATTCCCTTGTCCTTCTTTTGGGCTTCAGTAATTTCCTCTTGGATGGTGGGAATGATAGCAAGATTATTGAAAGCCCCATATGGAATTACATATAGACTTGGTTCCTCATCTTCCATTTCAGCTATGGTGATGTTGTGGACATGGGCTTTCCGAGCGCGTAGGCAACCATGTTCGCTTAACTGGGGTGGTAGTGAATTTCAATTTCATAATCTTTGAACAGCTCTAAGCACCTTCGTTGTCGCATATTCAGCTCCTTCTGTGTGAAAATATATTTCAAACTCTTGTGGTCGGTGTAGAGGTGTACAAGATTTCCAAGCAAGTAATGCCTCCAAATTTTTAATGCCAATACCACGGCAGCGAGCTCAAGGTTGTGAGTCGGATAGTTCTGCTCGTGGTTTCGGAGTTGTCGAGATCCATATGCGACCACACGTCCTTCTTGCATAAGAACACAACCAAGTCCGATGCTGGATGCATCACAATAAATGTCGAACAGTTTTTTCGTGTCCGGCTAAGCAAGAACCGGGGCTGTTGTAATGTGCTGCACTAATGTCTTGAACGCTTCTTCACAAGCTGTACTCCAAATATATTTGGTGCTCTTTTTCAGCAGCTCCGTCGTCGGTGTAGCGATTTTTGAGAAGCTCGGGATGAACCTCAGATAATATCCCGCTAAATCGAGGAAACTTTGGACTTCATGTACCGACTTCAGATATTGCCATTTCAGCACTTGAAAAATTTTACTTGGGTCCACTGCGATGCCCTCAGCTGAAATTATGTGTCCCGAGAATGGTACTTAGCTGATCCAAAATTCACACTTGCTGAATTTTGCATAGAGGTTATGGTCTCTTAACCGTTGCAGCACAATATGTAGATGTTCAGCATGCTCTTCCTCAAACTTGGAATAAACCAATATGTCGTTGATGAAGACCACGACAAACTTGTCCAACTCCGGTATGAATACCGAATCCATGAGATACATAAAGTGAGCCGGAGCGTTGGTGAGACCAAAAGACATGACAAGATACTCGTATAATCCGTATCTCGTTGAGAATGCCGTCTTCGGTATATCCTCTGGTCGGATTTTGATTTGATGATATCCGGACCGAAGATCCACCTTTGAGAACACCCTCGCACCAACAAGTTGATCGAATAAAATGTTGATGCGGGGCAGCGGGTACTTGTTATTTATAGTCACAATATTGAGCGGTCGATAATCCACGCATAACCGCAATGTTTCATCTTACTTCTTGACAAATAGCGCCGAGCAGCCCCAAGGTGACGAGCTTGGGCGAATAAAACCCTTGTCCAAAAGGTCCTGCAAATGCTCCTTTAATTTATCTAGCTCATTAGGTGCCATTCGATATGGTCTTTGAGAGATCGGTGTGGTTCCCGGTACAAGTTCAATCTTGAACTCAATGTCACGTTCGGGCGGCATGCCCGGTAAGTCATCGGGAAACACATCGGAATACTCACGAACCACCGGAATATCTTCAAGTTGAGTTGCCTCCGTGTTATGCAGCTGCACTGTCCTGCTCCAAGCTGTCCAAAAACAGTGTTTGTTGTCCGTGTATCGGAGAGTCAATTTGGACAGTCCGGGTACCGATATTAAGAACGGCACCGTGATGGTTCAACCACGACATCCCCAATATTACTTCTATCTTTTGTCCATCCAATATAATCAGCGACGTTGGATATATCTTGCCTCCCAAACATAGAGCTGCTCGGGGAACAACCTGACTAGCAGAGATACTCCCACCCGGTGAACTTATAAGATTACTATTCTTGGGAATATTGGTGGATAATTGGTGCTGATCAACACATGATTTACTGATAAAATTGTGGGTAGCACCAGAATCGAAGAGTATGAGCACGGGTATGTCTTTGATAGCAAACATGCCTGCTAGCACCGGTGCTCCCTCTGGAACACTCTCGATCGCTATATGTTGAACACTTCCGGTTTGCAGTGCTGTCCTTTCTAGTTGAATACAGGGCTGAATACACTGTTGTACTGGTACTTGCCCGCTGCTCCACATCTTCTCTGAGCAACCGTTGGTATAGTGCCCAACACGATCACATGTGAAACACTTATACTGATTCAACGTCCCGCTGACTTGAGACCTGAATTGTCCTGCATCCCGCTGTGAGATTAATGCCCCTGGAACAATTTGGGACTGTTCTTGCTGTTGATGTAATGCCAGTTGGAAATATGATACTCCAAATGGCCAACTCCAATACGAACTCGGTTGTGCAGTTGGCTACCATATCTGAACAGACGGTGATCGGTACACCACATGGTATTTTTGAGGAACATTATGTGTGCTGTCCTGCACAGCAAGACTCTTCTTTGCCTCCTCCGTGATCCGCTCACGTGTTGCATCATCTTGCGTAATCGCGGAATTAAGCATAGCGTTGAACGAACCGTGATTGAACAATGCAAGCTTGTCTTTCAACATGGGGCTTAGGCCCCGATAGAAGTACTCTCGCTTCTAATCCTCCATAGTCACATACTCCGACGCATATTGCGCTAGATTAACAAAGACTTTGGAGTATTCTTGAGCACGCATTTCTCCTTGCTTCAAATCAAGGACTTCCTGAAGCTTCATTCTCTTAATGGCAGGAGGAACATGATAGGCGTGGAATGCCTTCCGGAACTCTGTCCAAGTGACTTGCTGTCCGGCGGCCAAGGAGGCGATGTGGTTCTCCCACCAAGCACCAGCGATGCCATGTAGTTGTTGTGCTGCATATAAAACCTTCATATGATCACTGCACTGTAGCAGTCCGAACTTAGCTTCAATGGTGCGGAGCCAATGGACCGCATCTAGAGGTTCACCATCACCACTGAACACGGGGTGTGTAGTCGCCAAGAATTCCGGATATGTTGCTTGCTGAGGTTGATGATTGCCTTCGGCTTGACGTCCCCCCTGATTGGACGTAATCTGCACGAGGGTTCGCAGCAGTTCGGTCCGCTCGTTGCGCGAACCCAGCATGGGTGCGATATCATACGCCAATGTAAGCGGAGATGGAGGTGGCTGTTGCGGCGGCTGTTCCGGCTCTCGGAAGTCATCCCTTCCCTGACTTGAACCACTGACCTCGTATGTTGTGCGAGTGTGCACCATTCTGCAGTTACAGTCGTTAATCCAACATGAGATGTGATATTGCAAGATCACACTAGGATGAAAACAATAGTGTGTGTATTGATAACCAAATTTGCATAACAGTCATATATTCATAAAGTATAAACTTTATACACAATACATCATCCCTGGACCAATGTTACAATAGCGAGCTCCAAAATAATGAACTCCATGGATCGAAGTTCATTTCGACTATTGTTGGTCGCGACGGGACGTTATGCATGTTATCGTGCGAATACACACTTTTATTTTTAATATGACACAAACATGGTCATAAAATAAAAGAGCTTAGAGTGGGTCAAACCCTTAATTCCACTGGTAAATGGTTGAGTATTTACAACTGGTCCGTTAAGACACTTCTCGGAGTGAAATCGAGGGTCAGATTCATAACAAGAAAAAATTATACCAAACCGATGAAGTTTCTGTTGAAACCTGACCAGCCTGTACTCAAACATAAATTTAACCCAGTAAATGGCAGAATCAGATCTTTAGGTGAACTACAAAGTTGAAGTAAACTTCAATACCTTTCCAAAGAGTATTGGTTTGCCTCCATATAGTTTCTGGTTTAGAAGATATGGCATTGTAAACCTGATAGTTTTTCTGGAAATTTTGACAGCATCTCCTTTGTTTATGCTGCTTTTGGGCCACAATTTCCAGATATAAAAAAGCAGAATTTACAAAAGCCACAATTTACAAATTGTAATACAAATTACAAGGATTCCAGGTATCTCTTACATGGTCCTGTTCGATTTTTCTAGAGTGGGATATAGTCAAAACAGTAAGGAGTCCAGAGAGGGTTCCAGTTTCTGTCCAGTTTGGCAGATTTTGGAACTTTGAAATTTTGAACAGGTTAGAGGGGAATTAAGTTCTGTAGTTGAACATAAAAGTTTTAAAGGACTTCCTAAAATTTCCATCCATGTATGATACACCTTCATTGGAGTTTTATACTGGGAGAGACTTCAAAGCCTACTCCAAATTTGAAACTTAGCTCAAACTCAGAGTTCAATAGATAATATAAGTAGTTTGACATCTTCTCAGTTCCATTTTACAGAAAAGTGATTAATGCATCAATGGAGTATATGTCGGTACTACGTGCCTCACCAAGTAAAAATTCTAAGCCGGTATTCCAGCATACGTCTCAACGGCGGCCTTAATGACATTCACTCGCAAACGATTTCTAAGCACAATACGATCACATGGTCAGTGTACCTGTCACTACACACAAACTATAGATCAATCATATGGTGTCGTACGACACAGCCCGCACGTGCGAACAGTTCACAATAATATATATGAAAGTAAAAGCATTTGTCCTATATCATTCCATACGGGCTGCACCGAGTTAAGCCACGTCTCGAGGTACATGACTGGGTTTTCTAGCACCAGACGGGGTCCCATGTCTTTGCATAGTGCTGCACCAATAGGAGGCGCATCGGGTTATGTCCCACCCGACGGGGGCTCCCACTAACTTTGAAGCACGCTGGAGTACTGCGTGTCATATGTTCTCAGAAACATGGAAAGTTTCAGAGACTCATATTGACTCTTCCGTGCAAATCCATGGGAGCTTACCGCAATTGATTCCCTTGTGGTGGCGTACCTTACCTCTTACCTGATGTCGGACCGTCGTTACAGAATATAATAACACATAAGTTAGCTTTGCCACCTTAATAACTTATGCTACTATAGTCCTTATGTGAGCATAGTACCGTATCCTCACCGTATCCTATGTTTTTCTTGCAATACGATCCTTATTGAGTGTGATATTCAGATGCGGCTCTGATACCAGGCTTTAGGGACCGGAGTCCACACTTTCCAGGAATCACATTGGGTGGTGCCATGCGATGCGACACCCAACAGCATACATGTAAAGGAACATGTGTTGCATAAATCATTTGCTGAAATTTACAAAGATGTTCAGTTTATATAAAAATAGACTATAGCAAAAGATAAGATTACAACTCTCGTACTCAAGTCTAATATGCATAAGAGAAGCAGTCCATCCTACGGATGCTCCTCACTAGCCATGAAGATCAAACAACAGCGGCAAGGTTTTCACTTGAGTATATTACTCGGAGAGTCCCGAGTCTCATTGAACAACCATAATTATAAGCACAAAAGTTAGTACTGGCAAAACAACTTATATAGCAACCGTGAGCACGAAGGCTCAGCAAGACTTAACCGTCTCACCTAAACATGAAACTCTACATGAGGGTAAAGACATAAACATAGGATGGCAGATTTGCATAATGGACTCGCCTAAATGTGGGTCCTTATTTTCAGATTTATAGCAGCAGCTTAAACCTTGTGCGACACAACATTGTAACTCCACAATCAAACAAGAAACGCTTCATCACGATGCTGCATGCCCAAGGTGGAAAATAAAATTAGTGAGCACTATACTAATACATACAACATAGCAATACAATCATAATATAATGTTCATAATAGCAGTAATTAATTCTCATCTCAAATGCAAGTATTTCTACGTCACAACTAAATGAACAAGTGGTACTCATATCTGCGAGGGACGGTGATTCGAATCAATGATACCCAGAATACACACCACGTACGCTCGTAGTGGAAGTCATGTACGTGCACTCCACGGACGTCGTACGCAGCCAACCTTCTCAAGTTCCGCCCAAGTTGAATCGATTCAATCGTCTAGGACAGTATTCTCACTCACGGTGCACCTTTCCGCTGTGAAGATGTTGTGAGTGAGTTTGCATCTACTGTGCTGCAGCCGAAAGCCTGAGGCGATCGAAAAAGTCTCAACAAAGGCTTCCCAAGGTACATCGGTTTCCTAGACCCCATATATCTAGTATGACTCCAGTACAGTTCAAACTTGCTCAGCAGGGCGGCATACAGATCGGTCCTTAAACAACACAGGCAGGGCTACGCACCCAAGACCACGTCTTGCTGCATCCTACACCCCTGCCCGGTCTCCTTTTCATATTACTACTCCATTCTCTTTGAACCAATCCTGTGTGAAAAAGTCCAAGCCATGCGAGTAGATTCCAACTACTCGACTTCTACCGAATCCTATACAACATTTAGCATAGCATAGTCTACACGATGACTTAACAACTACCCAAACACTCCATGGGTTGATATGGTCATGCACGTGGATTTTCAATCACCCTAGCCATAATGCACATAACTCACCCTAGACATAGGTGATACAAATCAAAATCTTGTAATATCGCTTAAATGCTAATCAGGGATTGCCTGGTTGCTAGATGGTATCAAATTAATCTCCATAGGGGATTACTTCACGTAGCTCCGGGGTCCTCTTGAGCTCGGCAACTAATCGATATGCAAAGAATTATGCAAGTTAATCAATACCGGTATTATGTTATAGCTCAAAGGAAAGACAATTAAGTACATGAATTTTAGCCCAATGGTTCTGGAAATTTTACAGGAAACACTAGGTACCATGGGTGAGGTTCTGGCCAAAATTGGGATCAATTCATAAAAGTTACAGTTGTAGAAAATTCAATGAACCTAAACACTTATCAAAATTTTGAGGAACAATTTGTAGCTTTGACATGGCCAAAAGTTGGTGTTATATTTATAGGAGGTTAATAGTGACTCAAAAAAATTGGTTTCATAATTTTCTAAGCATCCTACTGTGAGATATTGAATTTACGAGTTTGGATAATTTACTGAAAAGTTTCTGTTGTTTTTTGGGCAGTTAGGGAAATCTCCAGATTGAACTAGGTTAATAAAGTCAAATGAAGCTGAAGGTTTTACAGGAGTTCAGAAACTTACTAAAGAACATTTTGGCAAAATTTCAGATTTTTCTATGAAGTGAAGCATCAGATAAAAATCAAACATGATTTTGCTTTAAAGGGCTCTACAGAAAAATATAGGGTTTTCATGAACATTAGGTAGTAGTTCTGGTTAGTGTGGATAAAGAGCAAACCAAAAAAGTTAGATTGACAAATGTTGAAGCTTTATACTGAGAGATATTCAATTTAGAAGCTTGCACAAGTTTATGTACAAATTCTAAATCAATTTGGCTATTTTTATGTGCATAGAGGATACACAGTGATCAGACCATGTAAATGAAGTATAATGACACAGAAATTTTTTACTGGGTTCAAGGATATTAAAATTAAGGTTGTGGAAAAATTTGGTAATTTTCCAAAGAGCAGAACTATAGTAATTAATTCTATAAGAATTTTGTTTATTTGAATTATGGATAAATTCCTATGGACTTTCATACAAATCCAAGTGTACCACTTGAAAGTATTCTTCATGCTGGTTCTAAAAAAAATATTTTGGGAATTTTGGACAATTCTACTAGGAGATATGGATTTTCAAAGTTAGAGCAATTTCTAGAATAAAATTCAAATGGAAAACATTTGAATAAAGGGCTGGGCCAACGAGTTTAAAATGGGCCAATCGGGTTGAAGCAACACGGCGCTATAAAGTTCATGGGTCCAGCCACATTTGATCCCGTAGCCGCACCAGATCTGGAGGTACACCGCAGAGGCTGACGACCGGGACCCACCCCTAGTTGTCTTTATCCTCGCGTCGGCGCTCGGGCGGAGCCCGATGGTGGCCTCTCACCAGCGCCTCGCGGCAGCTCGCCCTAGGGCATGGTGGCCCTCCAAACTTGCCACCCCGACCTAGAATCCTACGTAGAACACGACGGTAAGGCCCCCAATGGCGATTGGCGGCCAGAGATGGTGGTGCAACGACGGCGGGTGGAGCTAGGTTTCTGGCCATGTCGCCCGGGCCCTCTGGTGCCTTATTTAGGATGGAAATGCTTCCAAAAGTTTCCTGGGAACGTAGGAAAGGTGATAGAGGGGACAAAGGACGGTGAAATGCCTCGGAAATGTGAAGTCGACGGCGAAGTGGGGGTTCGACCATGGTGGGTAGAAAAAATCCTATTCCGATGTGTTCAATCGATGAAAATCGATGGGGTTTTCTCGAGAGTGTGCGCCGGGTAGTCTAGAACAACACTTCTCATGAGCTATGATTGAACGTGGAAAATGAATTTCGGCCGAGACCTATTTAGTTCATACACGAAGTTCATCGGCAACAATCACTAATACTCGAGTTAGGAGGGATGGCAAGGGCTAAGACCTTACGAGCAGATTCTAGGTACTATAGTGCACCTTTTTACTTCAAGGACCGAGGTGAGATGATGATTGCATCGCCGGGGCGTCGAGGGATAGAGGGCGGCAAAAACAGCGGAGCACACCGGCGGCCCGGAAATCGTCAAGCCCGTCGAGGGGGAGGCTCAAACTGTGAAAGAGAATAATCAAGGAGCTGCGCCAGAGGTTAAGGAGTAACTCAATGCAAAGAATTTTGAGTCATACCGATGACCCTTGCTGGATTTCGAGGGGGGGGGGGGAAGAACTCGTCGGGAAGTGAAGTTTCTGCACCAGGGATGAAACAAAGGTGAGGTAATCGACTTGGGGACTGGGAAGATGATAAGGAGGAGCCTTGGGGTGGGTTCTATGCAGCTGGAGTTGAAGCAGGGAGGCAAGCACCTCAGTGGCAGTTGCATGCCGGGAGGTGGAGCCACCGGAAAGACAGGGGCGAAAATGACCCACTGACCAGTGGGTCCCACCTCTCTATTGAAGTCTATCTTCTCTGGACACTAAAATATCTCACCAACTTGTGTCCAAAAATTCTAGAAATTTTATGGTAGACTAATTTAAGGTGTAGAAATTGATTCTGAAATCAGATTGTTGATTTGACAAAGTTTCATTTGAATTCAAATTTGGATTTGAATTTGAGTTGAATTCAATGAAGCTATTGAATTAAGTAGCAAACTTGCTTCAAAAATTATGAAACTTTGCAGGGATGCTATTTGGGATATTTGGAATCCATTGGTCAACTCAAATATTCATGTTAATTTCATTTGAACATTAGCTAAGTTCATATTTTTCGAATTCCCTTATTAGGAGTTTCAATAAATTTTTTTTCTGATTTCCTTTTTAATTCTTTTTATCATTTAAAATTTTTTGTCCAATCTGAAGTTTGCATTATGGAAATTAGGGCTTTTACAAGTACCCACATGCCATGCACACCGAGCCGGGGTATAACATGATGCTCAAGCATCTTTCTTGAGTAGCCCCCACAGTAACACCTCCGACCAACCAGTGGCTTTTTTGGGCATTCACTACTTACCCAGAGCCCAGATTCAATGATCACATCATTTCCTGGTGCATCGTGTCCTCCATGGCTTCTCCAAGTGCCACATGGGGTAGACTACCAAAAAGGTAGAGTGAGTCCCACCCATACAGGTTCTGTAGTTTTACGTAACCAATATGATGAGGTCTAATGAACTGGTCCTTATATTTGCGAGGTAGCTACGAATAGTCCAGATCACATAGTACCGGACTGATACCGAGCACACAACACAGGTTGGTGATTCACGCCCAACCCTTCACCTTGCCCTGCCTCGACCACCCACCCTCTTCGCACCACACAGTCCATTAATTTCCCAGCCCACATCCTAAGTCACACCAAAAAACACATTTTAACACAGTTCAAATCATGTATACATCATGTGGTGTTTCACGATGCGACCACCGCAAGGGTTTCCTAAGCATATAGCTAATCAAGGATGTGCTCTAATCACATTTATGGTGATTAAGCTCTTAGGCTGACAAGGGGTATGTGTCGTTCAAAATCAAGGAGGGGTCTGCAGTAGTCACATACTAGACAGTGAGTTAGTGTCACGCATTTCGAGACTGTTCATGAAAACCAAGTAACAAACATCAACACTAACTATTGTATTTCTTACATAATGTAAACACCACATTTCAATCAGGCATAACTACACAAAAGTTTTAAAATACAACTCAGTCATGCAAGTTTAAAACAGGCCAAGGGTGCATTGTGAGAAAACATAGGTTTAACATGATCAAGGGAGTTAGAGCTTGCCTTCAAACACTTTGGGTAGTCCGTCTTTGAACTCTGGATCTTCCGTGTCCTCCTCGAAGTCCTCTAGTGCTACAGTACATAATTAAGTTTTAATACTATAGCAAAGAAAATCATTCAAAGGGGATTAAAACTTTCAAACATGTGTTAAGGTGAGTTTTAGGGGGTGGATTAGAGTAAGCTTTATCTCTTTTTATTTAATTTGATTTTTAGTGATTTATTCAATTTATGAGAGGCTTGAATAATGGGTTTATCGTTTCCTACACTTTTCTTATCTTTCTTTGGGGTGCTTTGACTGCAATCAGTTTGAAATAGTCCCATAGTATTTTGAGGATTTTTTTGAATTTTTCTGTGAAGGGAAATGTATTATCTAAGTCTTTGGGTACTCTCTCAGGTGGATGACAATGGGGTCCATGTGCCAGTGACCATTGGGCCACTGTGTTGTGGACCGTGGACCAAGTCCACAGGCCCTAGGATCTCTGGCCCATGTGGACCAGGCCCATCTAGTCTCGGCGAGGGGGCAAGGCTGGTGTGGCGCCCGTGTGCTTCTCGGGTGTCCATGAGGCAGCTACGATGGCTGACGATGCTGAGGTGGCAGCCAGGTGGCTGCAACATTAGCCGATGACTGTGGTGGCGGTAAGTCACCGAGGGCTCACCGGATCTACATTGTAGTTCATAAATCGACAGATGGCAGGTATCATCATGTTCTACTCGGTGTGTTGGTCCCTGTGGTGCTGACAGTGAGGGCCGGCGGCAGTCGGAGCAGCGCCAACGACAAAACAAGACGACGACAGTGGTGAGCTCCTCGGGTTCCCATTTCTCGACCATTTGCCTCCGTTCTTTTGGCACCTACGTGAGCTAAAAAACATAGGAAATCCTCTATCTGGTTCAGATAGGTGGGGGAAGGTCTCACAGTGGTCATCGATGGTGAGGTGCGGCAGTCTTGGAGGCGGTGCATCGAGGTAGCTGTTCCCATGGCCGATTCTTCCAACAAGGTACGTCTTCACATTCTACAAACTAAGGCAAATACATTGGGCATGGTCCCTTGGACGGAGGTGGCTCCTAGCTTGCTGGAGGCTATGGTGCGTGCCGGCACCGGCGAGGGTTCCTCGAGTTCTAGTTTGTGGTACTCTAATCAATTAAGTGGCTAGTGTTCTACGCGTTCTAGATGGCAGGAAAGCAATGAGTAAGGTTAATTTGATTACCTTGGCTGCTACACATCAGAACGGTTGAGGTCACCAGTGGCGAGGTGGAATGGGGAGGGGCACAATTCATCCTCGGTGGTTCCTTGGCTAAGGGAGGCAGCGGGGACATCGTGTGTGCAAAGAGGGGGTCTCGGGGTTCTTTTATAGCTGTGCAAGAGCGGTTCACCATTGATGTGACAGGCAGTATTAAGGGCGGAACTAGCATTTAGCTAGTCGCGGCTAGCCATGGGTTTCCTGCGATCGAGGTTGATGGCGTTTGTAAAAGCCCGCATTTCAGTAGAGCATGAACACGAAAATGCGAACTTAAAATTTTTTGAAGTGGACTTGGAAATCCAAATTCACATGTACCATGTAAGTTAACCAATGTTCACTAAGAATATTAACTTGTTAAAACTTAAAGCCTTAATTAGAATATTCCACATAAAAGATTAACAATTCGAATGTTAATTCAAACTCAAGTTCCATCATCGACTTGGGCAGCATCATGAAGTTCCCAGCTACATTGACGATGTGTAGTATCTTCAAGAACTTTCATCCTAATATTCTGTTTGGACCAGTGAATATAATATCATGGGTGGGGCCCACTTATAGGGTGGCCCACCAGTCAGTTCTCATCAAACGTCGTTTGGTTTTCTCCTCTGCTTGTACTTATCAAGAGCTGACTCGATTTGTCTGCAAATGATGCTTCAAGCACAAGCTAGTCTTTGAGGCTGTCCTTATCGTCGATTGAGGTAGTACTCACGTGCTCTCTATCTCTGCTTCAACTTGTGGCACCAATTAGAAATCTGTGTCAGTAAGGAATAAAAATCAAACCGTGCGAAGGATAAAAATCCAAACACATTCGAGCTTAAAGTTTGAATTTACAAAATGTAGGACTCAGAACCCTTAATTGATTAAGGTCAATTATTTAGGATTTCTATTGGTTTTTAAAAAAGAAAATAGATAAAGAATAAAAGCAAAAGCCTAGGGTGCTTTCAAATTCAAATTTGAATTTGAAATTCAATTTATTCAATACTCAAATTTGGTTTCAAAAATTGGATTATCCGTTATCAAATAACCAGCCCCATGTTATCCTCCGTTGAGCTCATTTAATCATTGTTTTGAATCTGGGGAAAAAGGAAAAGGGGATAATATCAAGTGGTGGGGCTCACATGTCATACTTATCACAAGTTACACAAACTCGATTTTGCTTCTTCTACGTGCCACTCATTCCTCTATCTTCCGACTTCCCCTGCAAGCTCCCTCTTCTTTGCTCCCCAATCCACCGTGTTTGCCTCCTCGCCTCACCACCGGCCAAGCCGCCACGGCCTCTGTTCCGCTCACGCCACAGCGCCGGCCCGCTCCTCTTCGGAGTCCCGTCACCGACCACCGTTTTCCTCCAGCCCGAGCACCACCGCCTCGCTACTGCTTCCGCGGCACCGCCCCCACACGCTCGCTCACCTCCCAACCGTTGCCCACAGCACCACAGTGTTCTGCTCTGCCTCCCTCCTGCACCCTGCGCGCTCGCGTCAGGCCCACGCCATGGATCTCGCTCGCGCGGCACCCACGTGCATCGTCCTCACCGTGGGCTTCATCTGCCATGCTGCCGGCCAAACTCCGAGGCTCCGCCGCCTCTCGGCTCCCTGCTCACCGCCGCCACCCATGCTTGCCCTGCCCACAAGCGCTCTTCCCTTGCAGCACCACAAGCGCTCTTCCCTCGCGCCTCCCTCAGTGCCGCCCTGCACCGCAGCCTTCCGCCAGCTCCCTGCTCGCATCTGAGCGCTTGGCCATCGCCTCTTGCGTCCCTGCTCGCGGTCTGCGCCGCCGTCTCCAAGCAATGGCGATTCTCCGCCTGCATCGTGGCCTCGCCTCCCCACAGTCCAGTGCGCGTCGCGCCGACCGCTGCGCCCCGCTCGTGATGCAGCAACAGCCCGGTGTTGCCACTTCCTCAGTTGCACCGACTCGCGTACAATCTACCGCCGTCCAGAAGCGCAGCCTTATTCTTGCTCACCTCATGGACAACTGCAAACAAGACACGCAGGGCATGTGCTACAGCCACCTTCCTGTTAGCAAAGATGAAGAATCTTAGAACATTCAGTAAAAAACTCCTGTTGCGAAGCCAACATGCGTGGGTAATTTCCTGGCAGAGAACCGACTCCTCAATTGTGTTCCATATCAAATAAGTCAGCATAGTTCTTCAAACTGAAACCATACGAAGCTCCATGAATTCTTATCTGAAAAGCATGGAATGCATAACAATCAAAGAGATGATATTGAGTTACAACCTCCTTCTGGTCAAGAGGAATCACAATGACATAGTGGGGATATGCGATCTCCTTCCATTGATGAGGGATCACATTGGCAGGGTGGGAACTGCGAAAAATAAAGACTCATTATCCTGTAAGGATACACCAAGCGACTTCTTATTGAGTCTACTTATGCTATTTCCTACCTATGTTTAGTCTTTACCTTGTAGAAAGACGGGTCAGTCTTGCTGAGCCTTATGCTCACGTTTGCAGTTAACGAGTTTTTGCAGGTTATACCATTGATGAAGGGCTTGACGGCGACGCCTTACCCTCATCAGGGTTCATGGCTGAGTGGGAGCCCTGCACGCCGCCGTGATCAGGAGAGTGAGTGTTGCTAGTGCGAAGCATCCTAAGGGCATGGACGACTTTGCTTTTGCATAGCTAGAGCTGAGAGCGTAGCTATGATGTATAGACTCTCCCCTTCCTTGTGTATTGTAAAAATTTCTGTTGTGTTTATAAATAAAAAACTTTATATGTATTTTATTCTGGTTCTTTTCATATATACTGTTGGGCGTTGCATCGCACGACACCAGCCAATAAGATCCTTGGATGTTGGGACCCCAGTCCCCACAGCATGGTATCAGAGTATCATTGGGAACAGTGTGCCTGAAAAGAGCATATTTTCAAAAATTAGGAGTATATGAGTGAGGAAATAGTTATATGCCCACTAAGGAGTATTACTAGTATAAGATATAAAGGTGGCAATACTAACCTACTTGTTATTTTATTCTGTAACGATGCTCTGACATCAGGTAAGAGGTAAGGTACGCCACCGAGAGAGGATCAATCTCAGTAAGCTCGTCCATACGAGATGTGGTATGTGGTTGTTTCCGTGGCTTGGCACGGAAAGTCGATATGAGTCTCTGAAACTCGCCATGTTTCTGAGAACATATGACATGCGGTACTCCAGCGTGCTTCAAAATTAGTGGGAACCCCGTCGGGTGCTGGATAACTTGATAGTATGCATCTCTAGAACTATTCATGTTCTATGGGAGCATGCGAAACATGTATGATTGAGCATGTATAAGCCGGTTCGTGCGGGAATCTTTGTTGTACAGACGTAGTACAGCCATGTACCTCGAGACATGACTTCGCTCGAGGGCGACTCATACCAGAGTCGTATGCATTTACTTTCATATATATTATTGTGACTGTGTGTCATGATTCCCTGTGCCGCCCTTGGGGTGTGAAGGAGTGAAAGGGGATTGTTTGTCTTTTGCAGTACGCTAACTACAGCAGCAACCCGTGTAGAACACGTTTGCGAGTGAACGATACTAGGGCCACTTATAGACGTATCCGGATATACCGGTTAGATTTTATTTTGGTGAGGCACGTAGTACCGTCAGTATCACCTTTGATACATTGACCATCTCACACGACAGTATGGATGCATTATGTTTTGGAAAGTCCGACTATCGGTTGCTGGTATGTTTTGGACTCCATAAATTGAATTCCGACTCGACGAAGGTGTAGAATCAAGATTCTTTGTTTCTGGCAGAAGTTTGCTCAACTTCGTCAAATTGCAATCTTGGTTAGTTGTTAGAGAACATAGGGGTATGCTATATGGATGGAAAGCTCTTGAAGACCTCTACAAACTTTTGGATGACCACTAAGACAGAAAGATTTGATAACCTGATAAAATTTGAACTCTACCAAAACTACTCCAGATGCCTATACCATTGCAAAAGTCTATGTATTTTTACCATAACTTCCTGTAAAAAAATCTCCTGAACCATTAAGATACATATATAGAAAGGGGAGAATCAGCTCTACAACTTGGTAATTAAAAGTGTTCCCTAATTCAACGTTGAACCAAATCAAATTCTGGGTTCAATTTAGAGATCTGCAGGACTGCTGGCAGAAACCCTTTAGTCAATCTGTGAAGTTTAGATAGTTATAACTCTTAATACAGAAAGGTGACATAGTCATATATATATAAATGTACGGAAATATTAGGAAGTCCTCTATCAACTTTCTATTCAACTATCGGACTGAATCTTACAATAACAGTGCCTAATTCCGTTTGCCGCAAACACTGTTCTGGCAGTTCGAACCAGGAACCATTTGTGCATAGTTTGGAATTTGCGTGCTTTGACCTGTATAACAACTTTGTAAGGCTGAACAATTATATTATGGGATGTTAACATGATGTTGTACAATTTTTATTTTGTCATTACTTCAATATATATGTTTGATATACCTGTATAAACTGTGGGTGATAACCACATATACAGGAGAGGTCTGTCAAAATTTCCAGAAAATTTTACTTAATTTCAAACCTGTATAACTTTTAATCCATAGCTCAACTTGAGGTGTGCAAGTACAATATGGAAAGTTTATAAAGTGAACTAAAACTTTTGTGTTCAACTCAAATCGTAGTACTGACTGTTACTGTATGAAATTTTTGAATTTATACAGGATGGTCAGCTGAAACAGAACTGAGTTTCATACTTCAGTTTTGAACTATCTTGTACCCTGTGATCAAACTTCCATAACATTCATCCCAGAAAAGATATGGAGACAATTGAATACTTTTTGGAAAGATTGGAAAGTATTCTATAAGTTTTCTATTGACCTCCAAGCCAAAAGACCTTTCGAAGATGATGAAAGTGCACCAGAATCACAAATGCTGCTGTTCTGAAACTGTGTGATCCAGCAGCAGTATTTTTGCCATATCTCTTCATAGAAAACTCTTCTAGGCCATTGTGATGCATTCACGGAAAGTTAAGGATCTATTATACAACTTTCTAATTCATTTTTGCTCCAAATTCAGATCAGAAGTATTTATAAATTTGAGTTAAAAACTGGAACAAGAGTATATGTGCTACCTGAACCAGCCAGGAAAATTTTGAACTTTGAACAGACATAAGTCCTAAATCCGAACAGCAACGTAGGAATATGTATACATTTCCGGAAATCTTAAGGAGTCCTCTAACAAGTTTCTATTCGAAATTAAGGCTAAAACTCGAAATAATAGGGTTTAAATCGAAGTATCGTCAAAGTTGTATTGACAGCACAAATCTGGACAGATTTATATTCAGTTACTGTTTTGACCATGCCTTCGAGAAGAATCGTCTAATTGCTTTGTGTTTTACATTTCTGGAATCCTGTGGATATATATAACAATGTTGTAGTTTATGAATTCTGCAAATTGTGATTTTTATATATCTGGAAACTGTGGACAAGATCAGCCATAAACAAAGGTGCTGTCCGAATTTCCAGAAAAAACTGTCAAATTGCAAAAGCCATATCTCCTCAACCAAGACTGCTTTGATGGAAAACAAATACATTCCGGAAAGTTCATTGAGTGTAATACAACTTTGTAGTTCAACTCCAATCCAGTTTTTGCATCTAACTAGTCGAAAAATTTGAATTTCTCCATAGTTGTCGCCTGTACCAGAACCGGGATTGTGGTTCGAATTTCAAAATTCGATCAGTTTTGGTTTAAATTTCTTGGATCATTGCTCATGTTCCTCAACGGGTGTTTGACACTGTGTGGTGGATTTGAGCAGTTGTTTTACTTCCAGGAGTTGTACATAACCTTCCCATAAGGATTAGTTGAAGTAAACTTCTCGAACCTCTAGTTCGAAACTTTAAGGGGGAAGGTGTGCATCCAAGTAGCTTAATGTGATCGGGAAATTACATCTTCGAGAGAAACCAACTTCAAGCATGAGGTTAGCACCTCATAGAAGGAGTGCATCCTCAACTCCATCAGCGTTATCATGGAAGATATCAATCACTACTACATGATCGAAGAGAAGATTAAGCGAAACACCACTACATGAACTCTAGTAACTTTGACTCCATACTGGATAGTACCAAGTCATCAAGGTAACCTAGTTAGTGGATTACTCGAGCAAAGATGAGTCTGTGACTCGGCAGATGCGACAAGGACCTAGGGACAAGTGGATATACTAGATAGAAGGTGTACCAGTTACGAAGGTTAAGATTGTGTAGTATATTGCTCACCACTTCTTGTTTCCATGGTTAGACTTGAATCCTTCTATCTTGATCAACCTACGAGAAGAATGTTCCTTGTCCAACACTTCTCATGAGCAAGTTGATTCAAACATTGTGAACTTGGGATAGTGCTTATCATATTTGAATCATTATACATACTTTTTCTCAAACCACAAAGATGAATGCATCATACCTTATGCATAGTTTTCCCGAGATTGCATTGTGTCTGCATAATATCATCCGGTGTGTAATGCATCATGGTACATAAGTCTTAATTAACTTTGATAAAGAATATGTATCTCCATTCAAGTACTTAAGTGATGTCTGATAGTCTTGATTGTTTCTAACTCTTGCGATCAACGTTCTAGTTGATTTGCCTTCATTGAGTAATACCAGGGAAACTGATTACTCAATCCTCTTGTAGTACAACTATGAGTTGAACCCTCATCCTTTATTTGTGTGGGTTCAATTTTCGTGGTTGTGTAAACACTCATACTCTTGATTCGTGAGGTTCTTCCTCAATTGATCAACCTCTAGATGCACCTGGTGACCAAAACACAATTGAGTCTTTATCCTTGACTTGTTAAGGCTCAATCACCTTGATTGCTGAAAGGTGATTGTTTCTAGTTTGCGAGGAGTCTCCTTATAACTTCTCGACCCCGCAAGAACCTTGTATTCTTTCTATTTGCGAGATCATTCTTTGAGAACCTTTTGATGAGTAATGCATGATAACTTTGTGTAGGATCGAAGAACACGTGAAAAGCTACCAGAGGGGGGTGAATGGTAGATCTAAAAATCTTACGCAGCGGAAACAATTAAACCCCAACCCCTTCGCCAGAAAAACGATCTGTTAGAGAAATTGTGTACGAAACTAATCTAAATGTATTTCACCGTGAAAAAACTGATATATATCTGAGAGAATCAAGTCATGAAGAAACTACAAGAAGAATCACTCAAATCTGTCGAGAGAAACTCAAGTTATGATCGAAAGATCGAACAAAGGTCAATCTGTCCTACCCGAGAAAAACAGTTCTGGAATGCTGCAAAGAAACTCGTGTAGATCAGAAACCACAAATTCAATGACCATGATATTTTGACAGATGATAGATAATCAAGTTGTGAAGACAACCCAAAAAGAATCACGTCAATTGGATCTGTAAAACTCGAGTTATGATAAAACCACCGACAAAAGGTAGTGCTGTCCAGAAACTCGATGAGTAAAACTTATCTGGAACAAGTCGGACGAACAATGCACAAAAGTTCCTTCAATAGAACACAAGAGGAACAGCCCCAAAGTCGTGCACCACGAGCTCTGGCCTCCCTTGCTTATATAAGCAGCCCTTAGGCCAACCCAATCTCAACTAGGACTCTAATCCTATTCAGATCACGAATCAAAGTTTTCCATAACTGCTTAGGACTCTTCTATACGCAGATAGAAGCAATCTTAAGACTTCCAATTACCTTAGGAACGTATCCCACATTCCTAAAACAACCCAAATTCGTGACCCACACGAAATCCTATCACAACCAACTCAATACTTTCCATACCGAGCCATAACCGACTCCACCGCAGCCAAAGTCATCAACCGGTACAATTCGATCCTTCCAACCAGATCTTCCCATCCATAAACCATCTTCGGAACCATGTTGCCACGTCATGCACCGCATGCATACGTGCAAACACCTTCCTTCGACGTCCAGTAACCTCATATGCACTGCCCTTGATTCAATCATCCTGCACGACCTCCTGACCCGCTCAACCAGAATTCCTCCTGAATTTGGTTGTTGGAACCTCATCTCCTCCCTGAGACTAATCCAAAGGATCCTGTCACCAGCCATGACTTGAACTCAAGCAACACCTGCACATGAATAAACAACCAATCCGTACGAGCCCAAGTCCGCGACTTGACTCAAGTCAGTTCCAAACACAACACCTTACGTGAGTACCTCACATAAGCATGTTGCAAAGCATAACAAAACGATATCAGCCATATCAACCAAAATGCATCAAAAACTTAGTAAAAGAATACTAAGCAAACTTTCCAACAAAGTAAAGCAAGTTCTAAACATTTCACATGAAAATTTGGAACATTACGATCAAGCTCCAAACCTTGCCAATGATAACCAGAGCTTGAGCTGGAGCTTACCAAAGCTCGTACAACCTAGCGCTGGAGCTTACCAAAGCTAGTCGGACCTAGTGCCGGAGCTAACCAAAACTAGTCGGAACTAGTGCCGAAGCTAACCAAAATAAGTAAGACCTAGCAAAACATATTGGAGCTTAACAAAGACATGTCGGAGCTATCAAAAACATGCCGGAACTAAAGACAAAGCTCACCGGAGCTACCCAAAAACATGCCGGACCTAGACAAAGCAAGTCGGACCTTACGTCGGACCTTGCAGAAGCTCGGAGCTAGAGTCGGACCTTGCTAAAAAGATGTTATGGCAGCATTCAAAACTTTTACCGTCAAAGCCAATGTATTCAGCACACATAGGTCTCACAATCTCCCCCTTGATGAAATCATTGGCAATACCATTTAAAATCCAAACATTGGCATGAAAAGTTTTGAGAACAATTTTCCCCCTTTTTGAAAATCAAATGAGATAGAAATAAAAAAATTTCTCCCCCTATACATATTTCTCCCCCTTGCATAATTCACATCTCTCCCCCTTTGACAATGTATTCAGCAAGGTTCAAAAGAGAAATTTTAATTGTTATGAGCATATTATAACATATACATATAAAACAAAGCTCATCCAAGTCATACTATCAAGTAACTTACACTATCACAACAATGAGATACATAAAGTAGTGTAAGCCATGCTAGATATCAAATGTAATTTTCAATTTAAGCAAGTCATGATCTCACAAACTTAACTATTTCAATACCTGAAAGCATGACACTTGTTGTTGCATTTTATTATTTTTCAAAGCACAAATTTAGATCATATGATATTTGCAAGAGATTATATGCGCATCTGCCTTATTCTAACCAGCCAAGACAAGCCTATGTCATTTGACAATCAGAAGCTTAAGGACATGGTTTTAGTCATACATCTTCTTTCAAGTTCATATCTAAGTGCAATGATAAGCCATCTCAAAAGAAGAAGTGCGATGCATGCATATTCTCTTGATCTTTTCTCAACTTATATTTGTTCACAAAAAAAACTCAACATGTGAGTTGATTACTTGATTAATTCTTTATGATTAAAAAACACTTGTGAGCATGCAAAAGGTTCAAAACAGCAAGAAAGTTCAACCATGACCAGATTTAGTGTAAGTAATTATTCCAATTACTAGTCATGGCAAAAGCTACAAAATGTATAACATGAGTAATGTATTATGAACTTTCAGCATGTAAAAGGAACCACAAAGTCATATATGTATGAAATACTATGCTCATATTATTTTAAGTTCAGATTCACACATAGACTTCCCAAGTTTCAAAACTCCACCTCAATTTAAGCCATGAGGATGCATAACCCCTATTTCACTATGAATGTAACAAAAATGAGTGAAATCCAAAGGTTTTGTAAAAATATCAGCCAATTGTTGTTCGATATCTACATGGTGAATCACAATGTTTCCTTTTTCAACATTATCACGGAGAAAGTGATACCTAATGTCAATTTGCTTACTTCTAGAATGTTGCACAGGGTTTTTAGCAATGTAAATAGCACTAGTGTTGTCACAAAACAGTGGAACACTATCTAGATCAACCCCATAGTCCTTAAGTGTTTGAACAATCCAAAGAATTTGTGAGCAAGCACTAGCAGCAGCTACATATTCAGATTCAGCTGTGGATTGTGCAACTGAATTTTGTTTTCTAGAGGACCAAGCAACAAGTGAATTACCAAGAAAATGACACGCACCAGAAGTACTTTTCCTATCAATCCTACAACCTCCAAAATCAGCATCGGAAAAAGCTTTCAAAGTAATGGCTGAGGAAGAAGGAAGAAAAATGCCAAATTCTTGAGTTCCATGTAAGTACCTGAGAATCCTTTTGACGGCTTGACGATGTGAAGCACGTGGGGAGGCTTGAAACCGTGCACAAAGACATACGTTGAATTGTATGTCCGATCTTGATGACGTGAGGTACAAAAGTAATCCGATCATGCTTCTATATTCTTTCTGATCCACGGGTTCACCATCTTCATCAAGTTCAAGTGTTGTTGTAGTTCCCATTGGTGTCCGAAGAGGCTTGCTTTTGTCCATGTTGAAGCGCCTTAGGAGGTCTTTTGTATACTTCATTTAATGTAGTAAGGTACCCTCCTTGGTTTGCTCTATTTGCAGCCTTAAAAAGTATGTGAGTTCTCCCATCATACTCATCTCAAATTCTGAACTCATCATAGCTGAAAACTTGGACACAAGATCATGAGAAGCACAACCAAAGATAATATCATCCACATACACTTGAACGAATAATGTGTCATTGCCATGCTTAAGCACAAAAAGAGTTTTATCAATCTTGCCTATGGTAAATCCCTTTTCAAGTAAGAATGTTTTTAACCTATCATACCATGCTCTAGGGGCTTGTTTGAGACCGTACAAGGCATTGGTTAGTTTGCAAACATGATTAGGAAAATCTGAATTTTCAAAACCCGGTGGTTGTTTGACATAAACCTCCTTATCTATGTAGCCATCAAGAAAAGAACTTTTAACATCCATTTGATATAGCTTAAAACCTTTAGATGCAGCAAAAGCTAACAAAATTCTTGTCGGTGTTTCGATCCGGCAGATCTCCCGACACTACCGTTGGTAGATCGAGGAGTTGTAGTTCGGTAATGGGCGCGCAAAGATTCAAGAAGGTGAATGACAAGTGGACACAGAGATTTACCTGGTTCGGGCCGCCTGAGCGTAATACCCTACTCCACGGGGTGTGTTGGTGATGTATTAAGCGTGTGAATCTAGAAGAAGCTCCAGAAGAAGAAGCCTGCCTAGATCAGGGATCCCAGTCGAGGTCTGGACTCGTCCCTTGTGCATCGTCGACCGGTCCTTTTATAGTACAAGGACCGGTCATTACACCGTTAGCCTGGCCAGACATGTGGCCCCGGCGGTTATACATGCTTGATACATAATTAATGAGGTGAATTACCCTTAATAACCCGATAACGGGCCTTAACAGTGCTGTTACCAGTATTAAGGGCCATCCGATCATGTGTCATTAATGTGGCATTAATGACACTTAATCGGGTCTTGAAGTCTTTGATTGCTCCTTGAAGGTCCAGAGCCGTTGGGGGTCCACCAGCCTGATTGTTGAAGTCGAAGGTCCGGTGGTTCAACCATGTGGCAGCTCTGGAGCTTACCGTCGTGGACGGGTAGGTCCGGTGCTAATGGACATGTGTCAGTACCGGATCTTCCCTCTGTCTGGGGTTAGGTCAGGGGATGCCATATCGATATCTATTCTGGAGCTTTCCCATGTGTGGGCGATAGCTCCGGTCTTATGATACACGTGGCGGCCCTGGGACTAACCATGTCGGGGAAGCAGGTCCGGATACGCCTGACATGTGGGGCCTTCGGAGGTCTTCAAATCTGGTAGATGGAGTTTCCTTGTGATCTTTGCAATCTCAAGGGGTATCCGGTACATAGGGTACCGCTAGTGGCCCCCTGGGCCCACCTTCGGGAGAGACCTTTTGGATGATGTCATTCCACCGGAGGTGGGTCCATTCTTCGGTTTCTGAGCCGTGTCTTCAAGGGGTCTTCGGACGTGCTGTTGGCGATGGTTCACAGTTAAACCACCGCCGCATCGCATATCCTGGATGCGGCAAGTGAGATCTCAACGTGCGGATCTCACGCAATTGAAGGTCGT
This sequence comes from Tuctoria greenei, assembly GCA_036927565.1. NCBI lineage: Eukaryota > Viridiplantae > Streptophyta > Magnoliopsida > Poales > Poaceae > Tuctoria > Tuctoria greenei. The sequence continues at coordinate 128,607,976 of JAYESD010000006.1, forward strand.
CGGTTCCCGATATGAAAATCGTATCGGTTCTGCGCGCCTTGTCAGGCCGCCGCCTTCGGGTTTCCCGCCTTTCATGATGACAACCGTTCACCTGGGGTAAGAACCTCGACTTGATCGTCTGGGTGGCCCCGGGCCCCCTTGTCATTGGCAGGGTGAAGTTTTTGACTGGTATCACCGGCTCCTCTGCGGTTTCCATCCAAGCGTTGCGGGGGCTTACTTAAGAAGGAAAGCACGCACCGTTTGGGAGTTCTTTACGGCTTTCATTCGAACTTTCGCTCAAACCCTCCAAACTTTCGCTTGTTTTCCATCTCTTGCCCCGCTGTGCCACGATGGAGTTGGGTCTCTGTCATAGCCGACTGAAGACCATTGGTGATTTGAAGAAGGTCCGGGCCCTCATGGGATGGTCCCCTGACTTCTTCAACCACTTGGTCCGCGTCGGCAAGCTTCCGTTCGAGAAGGAACACGTCGGCGACATGGTGTACTTCTCTGCGTATGCCATGGTGGGACTGATCCCACCTTTCTCCTCTTTCTTCCTGATGCTGCTAGACTTCTATGGTCTGCAGCTGTACCACCTTGGCCACCACTCCATTCTGTTGGTGTCGATCTTTGTCCACTTCTGCGAGATGTGGGTGGGCATTCCCCCCTGCATTGAGCTCTTCCGCACCTTCTTCATTTTCCACACTACGAGTAGGAGTGACGAGTACCTTGGCTTCTACTATTTTGTGAAGCGCAAGATGTGCCTGTACAAGTATTTGTGGTCGTTCCCTTCTGGGAAGTGGGACGACTGGAAGAAGGATTGGATTGTCATCAGGGTGGAGGTGCACGAGAAGTTGGAGCTGCCGAAAGGCCTCCCCAACATCGACACTGCAGTTTGGAGTGAAGCTCCGGTGTTGTCGGACGCCTTCAACCCTACTCTGACCAGGATCCGCCTGTGCGTGGAAGGAGAGGTGACTCCTCAGGCGGTGCTTTGCAACTTCGTGACCAACAGGTGGGCTCCGCTGACGAAGAGGGAGAAGCGTGCTTGGGCCCTCAACAGTATGTTGGACGACGACCGGATCGAGACCAGTTTGAAGTCCAACATGGAGGGTGCAACTTTGGAGTTCCACCTCAAGAAGTTCCAGCACGGCATCGACATCGAGGGTGACGACTTGGCTCCGCCGGCAGCTTTCCTCCCTCTGAACATGGAGGCAGAGTTCAGTAGGGAGCTCCGGCGGATGATGCCGGTGCTTGATGACCTTGGTGTTGTTGAGAGGTGTTCGACCACCGGGTTGGCGATCTCTGGAGCTCCTGAAGGCGGCTCCGCTCCCGCCCCAAAGCCAAGAATCGAAGTTGTCAGCAAGGGCAAGGAGTTGGCCGAGCCCTCGATCCGTAAAAGGAAGCTGAAGCATGCTGACGGAAGGTCCACCAGGCCTGCTTCTTCCACAGTGGCTCCTTCTCCCCGGAGGGGGAGGTCTTCAACGGCGGCATCTACTCCAGCAACGGCATCTTCCCAGGGTGCTAGCTCCGGCCATGTGACTCCAGTACCAGGGCCAGCTGAGGGCTCTGGGTCCGGAGGTCCTTCCCGGTCAAGGGGGCCTCGACCAAGGCAATGCCGATAGCAGCAGCAAGCTCCGGGGACCTTCCGGGACTTCCACGACGGTGGCGGCTGGGGTTAGTCCGGAGCGTCCGGAAAAGAGGTTCCATGCTAAATGGTGCGGAAGCCTTCCGAGGTAATTTTTTATTTTTTACCACAGTCAGTTGTGTTATTGTTATGTCTGTATTTTGAGTTTCTTCATCCTTCATCCACAGCGTGCGTAAGAAAAGGGCTGAAGCTCCAGCTCCAATTCTAGCGCTGCCCCAAGAGGTGGCTGAGGCTGTGGCAGTCCCGGCGCTGGCTGTCGTGGTCTTGGACCTCGAATCATCCCCAGAAGCTCCCGTGGTAGCGCCGGACCACGGGAATGAATATGTACCAGCAGCACCAGCCCCGGAGGTTGAAGCTTCAGGCTTGGATGCTGAGATGTTATACGCTCTGGCCACAGAGTCGGAGGTAGCTGCGATTCCGGCCCTAGAGCCGGATGTTGTTGAAGCCCTGGCAGTCGAGCCAGTGGTTGATGAGGTCCCGGCGGTGGAGCCGGGTGTTGATGAAGTTTTGACACTTGAGCCGGTTGTTGAGGAAGCTCCAGCGGTAGAGCCAGTTGCTGCAAAAGTTCCGGCTGTAGAGCTGGTCGTTGAAGAGGTTCTAGCGTCCGAGCCAGTTGCTACGGAGGGTCGGCGCCTGAGCCTATGATGGTCGAAGCGCCAGCGCCCGAGCCCATGATGGTCGAAGCACCAGCACCTGAGCCATCGGCGGAGGAGGCGCCTGCGTCGGAGCCAGAAGTAGCTTCTGCTCTAACCGAAGCTTCAACACCTGCTCCAGAAGTAGTGATCCCAGAGGTTCCCGCTACTGAGCCAGGGTGTCAAGATGAAGCCATTGGCCCCCTGCCTGAGGGGCCAGTTGTTGATGACCTGGCGGCGGGACCTTCGGAGTCAATTCTGGAGGTCGGAACTTCTGCTATAGGTACCACCTCAGCGACGGCCGAGGCTATCCTGGAGGATGGCCCTAGTGCCATGGAAGCCCAAGGGACCGCTCTTGTAGAGTGGGACCCAATTTTTGTCACTGAAGATCCGCTGGAGCCAGCGGAGAGGACCCCGGCAGGTCCGGACCCGATCCCCCAATCGTTGTCTATTGACATTGCTTGCTCCAGTCTTCGCCAGGTCCAGCTGGCTTTATACCACGATAGCAAGGCCCTCAAGGAGGAGCGCCAAACCCTTAGGAGGTGGCGCAACCGACTCCATTTCGAGACCAAGCTGGCGCAGTCGAGGCTGGCTGACGATAAGGAGTGGGTGCAGAGGGAGAAGGTCCACCTGGAGTACTGGGGTAAGCTGTTGGATGAGAGGGAAAGCATGACGTGATCCCTCGACAACCAGTCTCGGGCCATCTATGAGCAGGCCAAAGCTACAAATAGCGCGGCGGATGATCGCCAGGAGAGGCTCGCCGCCATCCACGATAGTCTCGTCAAGCGTCGGGAGGCTCTTGAGGCGCGGGAGAGAAAGCTTGAAGATGAAGAGCAAAAACTCCTGGAGCTGCGGGATGACCTCGTGAAGAGGGAGCAAGAGCTTGTCCAAAAGACAGCTCTGGATGACAAGAGCCTCGAAGAACGCACCAAGAAATTGGAGGAGCGATGCGAGGAGGAGGAGAAGAAGGCTTGGGAGCGAGGGCAAGATCTCTACAAGTAGGAGAATGCCGTCGCCGCCAGGGAGAAGAAAGTGCGGGGCCGAGAGAAAGATCTGGTCAACCGCCGGAATGAGATCCACCTCCAGGAGGAAGAGCTCGGCAAACTCGAAAGGCAGGTTGCTAAAAAGATTCACTAGAATGCCAAAGAGGTGGAGCGTCTTGCTCGGGAGAGTTTGGAGCTCGCGGCGGCCAAAAGATCCTTGGAGGAGATGCGAAGCGCAAGGGTTGCAGAGTCCTAACAAGTTTGGGACTTCCTGGGCAAGGCCAACGACGCGCTGATGCCAATGGGCTTCAGTCCCGTGCGTCCAGATGATGCGGAGCCGGAGCTGGACCAGGCATTGGAGGCGCTGAGTTCAGCAGGCAACAAGCTCACCAAGATGGGTGATGTCATCCCGGACCAGCTGGAAACTGAGGGACAGTCCCTGGCGAAGAACGTCGTAGAGTTCGTGCTGACGTGCTACACCAGCCGAGACCCTCGATTCCCTCTGGACCTGGTGCTTGAAGGCCCCATCGAAGGAGAGGGTGAAGCCACCCGAGCCAGTGTGTCGGAGGTGGCCCAGAAGGTCGCACAGTTGAATGTAGGCCTAGAGGGGGGGTGAATAGGCCTTCTTGAAAATTGTCGGATCCTGCAACACTCAACAACCAGTTCAATACCAGAGATATCGGACTAGTCCGGTAAAGTGTGGACTAGTCTGGTGTTCACGGACTAAGTTTATTAAACTTGATTGATTGGTTTGATTCTTTTATGTGTACAGCAGAAATATAGAATCAAACAACAGTTTAACAGTTATATGCTGGATTATATCACAATTAAGTCTTACGTTCAACAATTTAACGTAAGATGAACAATGTGTATGAAACCCTAGATTGAGTTGATTAATTAGAATGATGAACACTAAAACAAGACACAACAATTTATCCAGTGGTTCGGCTACCACGAAAACAACCTACGTCCATGTTGAGGAGTCCACAAAAGGACCGGGTCTTCTCCAACCCTACCCTCGTTGGATTTCCACGAAGGCCAATCCTCTTCCACTAATCACAAAGAGGTGAATAACCGAATTCAAGGGGCGTTCTCACACGTTGAGAGCTCCCTTAGATTACAAAACACAATGCCACCGAAAACACACTCAAAAGTTACAATTGAAACGCAGGAGTGTGTTAGAGAATCAAACCAAGAGCTCAATGTTGTGTTGAAAGTGTCTCTCCAATGATCTAGAGTGAATCCTCAAGGGATTGGTCGATTTTGCACTTAATTTCGTGGAGAGATGTCGTTTTTGAGGCTCTTGGGAGGTGTGACGGCGCTAAGGTTCGAGAGAGTGTGAAATTGGGTCGTGCACCTCTATTTATATGGGGTTTCTAAAAGTTACCGTTAGAGTTCAGAAAGTTCAGACTAGTCCGTGGTGGTCACCAGACTAGTCCGGTGTGCTGTGTGTAGCAAACCATAAGTGTCCCGAAATATCGGACTAGTCCGGCTGAAAACGGACTTGTCCGATTTCACTACTGGAAATCTTCGGACTAGTCCGATGTCCATCAGACTTGTCCGGACATGTCAAACCTTAAGTGTGTTGGATGACAAGTCCGCACTTGGAGGACTTGTCCGATTTAGATCAGTGGGTTTCTCGGACTAGTTCGTGTGAATATCGGACTTGTCCGAAGTGGATCAGAAAGAATATCGGACTAGTCCGGTTGATAACGGACTTGTCCGATTTTGTGTGACTTGTGTAGTGTTTTGAGGACTAGTCCGCACTGGGGAGGACTAGTCCGATTCTAGTCAGAAAGATATCGGACTAGTCCGACAGATATCGAACTTGTCCGATCTGGTGCAGAAAGGTTATCGGACTAGTCCGGCTGTGATCGGACTAGTCCGGTCCTGTGTAACTTTGTGCAATGTGTGTGTTTAATTATGATTGAGCTCTTGGGGTGTGTTTCCTTAACACACTCCATACACGATAATCTACTACCCTTTTTCCTTGAGCTCATTTCCACTTTGCTCCACTTCATCCCTTCTTTTTGGTATTTTGCTCATTTTTCTATTATAGGCCTGCATTGATCTCAACAAAGAGGTTAGGATCCCAATTGCTTGTCATAAATCATCCAAAACCCACAAGGGAGTCCTAGATGCACTTTCAATCTCCCCCTTTTTGGTGATTTTTGACAACCAATTGAGATTTCACAAAATATGACAAAAATTGAGATTTTCATAAAGTATGCACATATGAATCAAAAATACATCAAGCAGTGTAAGAATTATCCATATGTGCATTCTTTATGGTGGGATGCATAACTAAGTACATTAAGACATTGAGAGTGACATAACTTACATTAATCAACCAAAACCAAGCACATATGTCATTCCAGGAGCAAAATTACAGATTTTAACAAATACTTCTCAAATTAAGTAAGCATTGCATCACAGAACCATAGTTAACTTAGAAACAACGTTAAATCATTACAATCACAAAGATAGATAAAAAGAGCGCTCTCCTCGCATCCTACCGCAGCTAAAGCTAAGGCTCCCCCTCAATCTCTCCCCCTTTGGCATCAAGACACCAAAAAGAAGGAGAGGAGGGTCCTAAGTTCTTCACTCTTCACTGTCGGTCCTCTCGTCGTCGTCTTCGTCTTCTTCATCTTCAACTTTACGAGGAGGAGAAGGAGGAGGGGCGGAGCCACTCGATCCCCCAATGCCAAAGTAGGCAAGCTCGGAGGGGTTCAGGGACCCGAGCTCAGTGAAGTCCGGGTCGGATTCCTTAGAATTCACTGGAGATCCAATGGGATCGATCTCCAGCTTTTGGCAGATTTGCTTCACGTTGGCTTTTATGTACTTCATGTCCTCCTTTCTCTTCTGGTTGAGTTTATGGGCCCTCACTTCGGCCTTCTTGCAGGAGGAGAATATGGCAGCCAAATACTTGAGGATCCCACTAGCTGATCCTCTCTGAGGGGCTTCCCTAGAAGTAGGGACAGCTCTAGCACCTTCTCTTGATCTTGCCGGTGCCTCGGGACTGGAGGCCGGCGAGGGAGCAGCCTGGACATTCACTGGTTGAGGCTTCAGAGGCCTCAAAGGAGTATGCTCCACATCCTTCACAAACTCAATCCCTGTGACTTTCTCAATCATAAACATGAGATAGGGAGCATAGCCACATGACCTGTTGGGGGTGCTGGAGATGTTGACCATATCATTCCATATGTAGTCAAACACATCAAACTTACGCCCTTTGCTTATGACCTTCATCAAGGTCCGGAGGTATCCTTGTACACTCCCTGCATCCCCATCCTTAGGGGCAATGGTCTTCCTCAAGACCCTGTTTAGCACCACAAAGAATGGCTTCATGTTCTTCGTGGAGGGAGGGATGAACTTTCAGTTGGGCTCATAGAGAAACTTCATCCTCTCCTTGTCGATGACACCAACATTGTGGATGACCACATTATCATTGCTGGAAGTGTCAAGATGCAGCATCCTAGCAAACTCCTCATATGTGATAGTGTACTTGGATCCATGAGTCATCCAAGTCACTCTTTCTTCCTCATCGCTTGCAAGGTGGCAGGTGGCATAGAATTGAGCCACCACTTCATCATTCCAGTTGTACTTGAAGGAAAAGAGGTCCTTCAAGTCATGTCTTTCAGCTGCCGCAATGACTTCATCAAATGCGGAGCATTTCTTCCTCTCAAGGTGTGCCCAGTCAATCCACTGATTGCGCACCACCGGTGTCTTCATTGGCAAGTATACCAATCTGTAGAAGTCAGCATGGAAGTTGCACCAGAACCTTCCATCTGCAGCTTGCTTCGGCCGGCCATACCAATCGATGCTTCTGAATTTTGCCGCCGAGTCACTACCCTTGCCATTGAATTTCTCTTCAGTGGGGTCCCGGACCCCTTCCCTGGGAGCATGCAACTTCAAAGGGCCAATTGGACCAGTTGCTATCCCTTTGCCCTTGCCCTTTGCTTGGCGAGGGCCACTTGATGATGTGGTCGCCTTGGAAACTGGCTTCTTTGCCAGCACCTTCCTTCGAACCTGAGGAGGGGAGGGAGCAGGCTCGGAGGGTCTTTCTTGGCGCTTCTTGCCAAGACCCGTCGAGGTCCGAGGTGCCACTTCGTGGTCCATCTCGGCCTCAAAGTCGGAGATTTCATCGTTTGTGCTCGACATGATCTAAGAATGATTTGCAAGAATGATGATGAGTGATACAAGGCATAGGTATGAAAAGATAGCAAGGAATTGCATTGAGGAATTGAGGAATTAGGTTTTAGGTTCAGAAACATCGGACTTGTTCGTGCATGGACCGGACTAGTCCGGTGTTCATCCTCAAAAACCTAACGGTTTGGACAAAAACTGATTCCTAATGCACTATAAGTCTAGCATACACATAGTACATCAAGGAAGCATGTATATAGTGAAAGATGCTAGGATATTTGATCAACAATGGAGAAAAACAAGATTTCTAGGGTTTGGAAGAAAATTACCGAAGAAATCGATTGAAGCTTGAAGATTAGGGAGTTGGAGCCCGAACAAGTCCGCTAGCTTCAATCTGCACGAGGTCAAGCTTGATTTCTGCCAAAATGTGGACCTTTTTGATGGAGGGAGCAAGGAATCGCCTTGGGAGCTCGAGCGCAAGAGAGAGAGTGTGTGAGCAAGAGTGGGGATGAGAGGAATTAGGGTTTGGTGGCGGCTAGGGTTATGGACACGAAAAATCGGACAAGTCCGGAGATAACCGGACTAGTCCAAACTCATCCAGAGAGCTATATCGGACTAGTCCGTAGTCTATCGGACTAGTCCGGCCTAACCGGCACTCAGCGGACTAGTCTGCATGGGCGGACTAGTCCGGGTAACCACGGACTAGTCCGTGGTCACCAGGAGAAATTTGCATAGCCCATTCATATATATTTGAAGGTTCATAAATAGATAATAGAGGGGCAAATCAAATCAATTAATCTTGATGAATTTGACCAGTAAGCATACAACAATCAAACAATGATCATAATTCATCAAGATCTAGTAATTGACATAGTTTTTCGAGAAAAATTGCCAGAGATGATTTTTACAATTCAATCAACATTTTTGAAGAATTCATACATGTATGCAACTTTTCAAGCCACACTCCGAGCATCAAGGATATTTAGTTCATTCGGAGTTCGCAAAAACGCTTTTCATCAAGTGGCTTGGTGAATATGTCGGCCAATTGCTTTTGACTGTTGACATGTGAGATGGTTATATCTCCTTTCATGGAATGGTCTCTCAAAAAATGATGTCTTATGTCTATGTGTTTAGTTCTAGAGTGCTCAACTGGATTGTGGGCAATTTTAATGGCACTCTCATTATCACAAAGGAGAGGAATACGGTTCATATTGTAACCGTAATCCCTTAGAGTTTGTCGCATCCAAAGGAGTTGTGCACAACAACTCCCGGCTGCAACATACTCCACTTCGGCTGTGGATAGGGCAATGGAATTTTGTTTCTTGGAGGACCAAGAAAGTAAGGATCTGCCTAGGAATTGGCATGTGCCGGGGGTGCTTTTTCTATCTACTTTGCACCCGGCATAATCTGCATCGGAGTAACCAATGAGATTGAATTTTGAGCCTTTTGGGTACCAAAGACCATGGTTGGGTGTATGAACTAAATATCTCAAGATCCTTTTTACGGCTGTCAAGTGACATTCCTTAGGGTTGGCTTGAAATCTTGCACACAAACATACACTCAACATAATATCTGGCCTAGATGCAAGTAGAGATCCAATCATGGAGTGATATACCTTTTGGTCGACGTTAGGTCCATCTTCATTGAGATCCAAGTGGCCATTTGTTGCCATGGGGGTCTTTATGGGCTTTGCCTTGTCCATGCCAAACTTCTTAAGTATGTCCTGTGTGTACTTGGTTTGACTTATGAACGTTCCTTCCTTTTGTTGCCGCACTTGGAATCCGAAGAAGTATTTTAATTCTCCTATCATTGACATTTTAAACCTGTCTGTCATGATTTTGCTAAATTCCTCACAAAAAGATTGATTAGTCGACCCAAAGATTATATCATCAACATAAATTTGACAAATAAATAGATGATTGTCTAAATTCTTTGTAAATAATGTATAATCTACTTTGCCAATTTGAAAACCATTCTCAATTAATAAATCTCTAAGACACTCATACCAAGCTCTAGGAGCTTGTTTGAGGCCGTACAGAGCCTTACGCAATTTGAATACGTGGTCGGGGAACTCTTCGTCTTCAAACCCGGGTGGTTGCTCCCAGACACCTCTTCCTTGATCGGTCCGTTGAGGAAGGCGCTTTTCACATCCATTTGATACAGCTTGAAATCGTGGTGAGTAGCATATGCAAGTAATATTCTAATAGATTCAAGTCTAGCTACTGGAGCAAAAGTCTCATCGAAATCCAAACCTTCGACTTGTGAGTACCCTTTGGCCACAAGTCGTGCCTTGTTCCTTGTCACCACCCCGTGTTCGTCTTGTTTGTTGCGGAAGACCCACTTGGTGCTGATGATGTTTGCATTGGGTCTTGCCACAAGTTCCCACACCTCGTTCCGCTTGAAGTTGTTCAATTCTTCTTGCATTGCCACCACCCAGTCCGGATCCTTCAATGCATCCTCAATCCTTCGTGGTTCCAAAAAGGATACAAAATAATAATGCTCACAAAAGTTAGCTATGCGAGATCTAGTGGTTACTCCCTTTTGGATGTCACCGATGATGTTGTCGATTGGGTGATCCCTTTGGACGCATTGTTGTACTCTTGGGTGTGGCACTTGAGGAGTTGTGTCTTCATGATTGTCTGCTTCTCCCCCCAAGTGGTTGCCTTCATTGACTTGTTGATCATCTTCGTACTCTTGTGGTTGATCTTGTGTTGAAGCTCCCCCTTGATTGATGGTCTCCTCTTGTGGTTCATTTTCCTCATGTACGTGTGAAGGTGGCTCTTGTGGTCGAACTTCGCCTAGAGCCATTCTTTTCAATGCTTGACAAGGAGCTTCTTCTTTACCTAATTCACATGGATCAACTTGCTCCTTTTGGGAGCCATTAGTCTCATCGAACACTACGTCACGTGCTACTTCAACAAGTCCGGAGGCCTTGTTGAAAACACGATAGGTGTAAGTGTTCGAATCATAACCAAGCAAGAAACCTTCATCATACTTCAAAGCGAACTTTGAAGTCCTAGGCTTCTTGTTCAGGATATAACATGGAGAACAGAAAACTCGAAAATATGAAATGTTTGGTTTGTTACCGGTAAGTAGCTCATAGGGAGTCTTCTTGAGTAGTCGATGAAGATAAAGTCAATTTGCGGCGTGGCAAGCGGTGTTAATCGCTTCTGCCCAAAATCGATCCGAAGTCTTGTACTCATCGAGCATTGTTCTAGCCATCTCTATGAGTGTTCGGTTCTTTCTTTCGGCAACTCCGTTTTGTTCTGGTGAGTATGGCGCTGAAAATTCGTGCTTGATGCCCTCTTCATCAAGGTACTCCTCCACTTGTGTGTTCTTGAACTCCGTGCCATTGTCGCTTCAAATACTCTTGATTGTCAATGAAAATTCGTTTTGAGCTCGCTTGAAGAACTTCTTGAGTGTTCCTTGTGTTTCTGACTTATCATACAAAAAGAAAACCCAAGTGAAGCGAGAAAAATCATCAATGATAACTAAACCGTATTTGTTACCACCGACGCTTATGTAAGCAATTGGACCAAACAAGTCCATGTGAAGTAGTTCGGGCGGTCTTGTTGTAGTCATGACATTCTTTGCGGGATGATGTGCTCCAACTTGCTTCCCGGCTTGGCACGCACTACAAGGCCTGTCTTTCTCAAAAACAACATCCTTCAAACCGCGGATGTGATCGCCCTTGAGGAGTTTTTCAAGATTCCTCGTACCAACATGCGCTAGCCGTCTATGCCACAACCAACCCCTGTTGGTTTTTGCAATCAAGCATGTGTCGAGTTCGGCTTTATCCTTGTTGAAGTCAACAAGGTAAAGCTTTCCCTTCAACATACCCTTGAATGCAATGGAACCATCACTCCTCCTAGAGACGGTCACACCCTCGTTAGTGAACAAGCAATTATAACCTTTGTCACATAGTTGAGATATGGACAACAGGTTATAATCTAAAAATTCAACATGTAAAACATGAGAAAGTGTGTGTTCAGAGGATATTGCAATTTTACCGGTACCGAGCACCCTTCCTTGACTATTATCTCCGAGGTAGATGCCCTCGTTTGGATCCCCATTCTCTTCATTCCACGAACATCCTCCTTTCTCCGATCATATGGTTGTTGCATCCACTGTCTAGCACCCATTTGGATCCACCGGAGGAATAGGCCTGCAAAAACAAATTATGCTTTGATTTTAGGTACCCAAGCTTGCTTGGGTCCTTGGAGGTTAGTTACAATACATTTGGGCACCCACACATGGGATTTTATGTTCCCATGGCGTGGCCCAACATAATAAGCACAGACATTGCCAAGATTATTTCTCATTAACACATAGGAGGCATCAAAAGTTTTGTATAATAGCTGCTGTTGTTTATGAATCGGACTAGTCTGGGGGGCCGGACTTGTCCGGACACCAACCGGACTAGTCCGGTATTCGTGTGAGTTCAAGTTTTTATCCTTCGACTTACCAGTTTGAGAGGGTCTTCCCTTCACAAAAGAAATCCTTCCCTTGTTATTCTTATGACTTCCAGCATGCTGCTTTTCATCATAAGAGTAACCAATGCCATATTTGACATTTGGAGGTCTTTGGACCAAGTATGCACTACGTGCATAGTTGATCTTCTCCTTGTCAAATATGCCACATTGGGTAGGATTTTTATCCTTTGTGGAGGTTGACTTCCCTTTCAACCTGGTGTCAGTTTTACTACATGTGCACATATGAGCAAACTCAGTTTTGGTGGGTTGAGAAGGTGAATTTGAAGAGGAGGAAGGTTCACTCATCTTGAGTGACTCAACTTGCACTTCAAGGATCTTGTTAACCTTGATCAGGTCAGCAAGTTGGTCCATGATTGCAACATTTGAGTCAGTTAACTCCAAGCAAGCTTTCTTGCTTGAATCTAACTCAAGCTCTAGTGAATTGTTTTTCTCCTTTTCAAGCTCTAGAAGTTTGTCAAGTTCGACATAATCCTCCTTTTGGGAGATAATCATGTCCTCTTGACGATGAATTAACCTCTCCTTCTCAACAAGTTGATCAAGTAAAAATTTCATTTTTGTTGCAGTTTTCCTATCTAGTCCATTTAGCATATCCTCATCATCACTATCTATTTCATCATCACTAGAGTAGGAATGCACGGAAGGGGTTTTGATGATTACCTTGCGTTTACCTTCCTTTGCCATAAGGCAAGTGCCATTTCCCTTCCTTGTACCGAGTGTAGGGAAGAGTGTACATTTCTTGGACATGCTCTCAATGGCTATGCTAGCCATCTCTTCTTCATCGGATGATGAGGACTCATCGTATGAGTCCCACTCCTTCCCAATGTGCGCTTGTTCGGCTTGTTTCTTCTTCTTGAAGAATTTCTTAGGTTGAGGCTTTGATTCTTTGGTCTTCTTCTTGTTCTCCTCATATGGGCAATCAACTATAAAGTGGTTATACTCACCACAATTATAGCACGCCCGTCTCAACTTTGGCTTTGTTCTTTCCTTGTACTTGCCTTCACTTGATTTTGTCCCTTGTCTTTTCTTCATTATTCTCTTGAACTTTTTCATGAATAATATCATGTCCTCTTCATCTAGCTCACTGCTCTCTTCGTCACTGTCTTACTCTAGTTGTGCTTCTCTTTCTTCTTTGGATAGAGGCTTGAGTGTGGACTTTAAAGCAACCCCTTTCTTCTTAGCCGAGGTGAGGTCGGCAATTTCCTTGACGTGCTTTGCTTGTTTTTCCATCATCTCAAAGTTGATAATTTTTCCAAGCAATTCATCCAGAGTCATCTTTATGTATTTGGGGCTTTCTCTAATCATGGAACATAGCGTGACATTGCGAGGCATAAAAGCTCTAAGGATGAGCTTTACAACCTCGTGGTCATTCCACTTCTTGCTCCCATATGATCGAACTTTGTTAACGAGTGTCTTCAATCGATTGTACATATTTTGGGGTGACTCGTCTTCCTCAATTGCGAATCTTCCTAGTTCGCCTTCGATCATCTCAATCTTTGCTTCACGCACATGTCAGTCACCTTCATGTGCAGTTTGCAGAGTATCCCATATCTCCTTAGCAATTACGAGTCCATCCACCTTGGTGAAATCGTCCCGACTGAGTGAGGAGGTGATTACAGCTGCAGCTTGAGCGTTTCTATGAATGGCCTGCTCTTGGCTTGGGGTGAGCTCTTTGCCGTCATCCGGAATATCTATCCCTGTGCATACAACATGCCATAGACTTGGATTTAGGGAAATCAAATGCATCTTCATATTCTGCCTCCACATTGAGTAATCACTTCCATCGAAGTGTGGGGCTTTTCCAAGTGGGATAGATAAGTAATGGTTGTTATTGGAATTTAGACGATCATAGTTAAAAGGATATCAGGAGTAGTTGGTGTGACTACTTCCCTTCTTCTTCTCTTCAACTTTCGCTTTCCCTTTGGAAAGTGCCTTCTTTCTGAGGAGTGCCTTTAGCTCCAGCATCTCCTCATCATCGTCCTTGAAGTCTTGAATGGCTTCGAGGTACTTCTCCACTTTTTGGGTCTTGTCATTGTTAACCTCCTCTTGGTTGTTGATTTTGTGGACGTCCTTCATGTCCGACATGATCTCTTCGAGTGATTAGACTCTTTCTTGAAGAAACTGCTCTGATACCAATTGAATGTAGGCCTAGAGGGGGGGTGAATAGGCCTTCTTGAAAATTGTCGGATCCTGCAACACTCAACAACCAGTTCAATACCAGAGATATCAGACTAGTCCGGTAAAGTGCGGACTAGTCCGATGTTCACGGACTAAGTTGATTAAACTTGATTGATTGGTTTGATTCTTTTATGTGTACAGCGGAAATATAGAATCAAACAATAGTTTAACAGTTATATGTTGGATTATATCACAATTAATTCTTATGTTCAACAATTTAACGTAAGATGAACAATGTGTATGAAACCCTAGATTTAGTTGATTAATTAGAATGATGAACACTAAAACAAGACACAACAATTTATCCCGTGGTTCGGCTACCACGAAGACAACCTACGTCCACGTTGAGGGGTCCAAAAAAGGACCGGGTCTTCTCCAACCCTACCCTCGTTGGATCGCCACGAAGGTCAATCCTCTTCCACTAATCACAAAGAGGTGAATAACCGAATTCAAGGGGCGTTCTCACACGTTGAGAGCTCCCTTAGATTACAAAACACAATGCCACCGAAAAAACACTCAAAAGTTACAATTGAAACGCAGGAGTGTGTTAGAGAATCAAACCAAGAGCTCAATGTGGTGTTGCAAGTGTCTCTCCAATTATCTAGAGTGAATCCTCAAGGGATTGGTCGATGTTGCACTTAATTTCATGGAGAGATGTCGTTTTTGAGGCTCTTGGGAGGTGTGACGACGCTAGGGTTCGAGAGAGTGTGAAATTGGGTCGTGCACCTCTATTTATATGGGGTTTCTAAAAGTTACCGTTAGGGTTCAGAAAGTTCGGACTAGTTCGTGGTGGTCACCAGACTAGTCCGGTGTGCTGTGTGTAGCAAACCCTAAGTGTCCCGAAATATCGGACTAGTCCGGCTGAAAACGGACTTGTCCGATTTTGCTACTGGAAATCTTCGGACTAGTCCGATGTCCATCGGACTTGTCCGGACATGTGAAACCTTAAGTGTGTTGGATGACAAGTCCGCACTTGGAGGACTTGTCCGATTTAGAACAATGGGTTTTTCGGACTAGTCCGTGTGAATATCGGACTTGTCCGAAGTGGATCAAAAAGAATATCGGACTAGTCCGGTTGATAACGGACTTGTTCGATTTTGTGTGACTTGTGTAGTGTTTTGAGGACTAGTCCGCACTGGGGAGGACTAGTCCGATTCTAGTCAGAAAGATATCGGACTAGTCCGACAGATATCAGGCTTGTCTGATCTGGTGCAGAAAGGTTATCGGACTAGTCCGGTTGTGATCGGACTAGTCCGGTCCTGTGTAACTTTGTGCAATGTGTGTGTTTAATTATGATTGAGCTCTTGGGGTGTGTTTCCTTAACACACTCCATACATGATAATCTACTTCTCTTTTTCCTTGAGCCCATTTCCACTTTGCTCCTCTTCATCAATTATTTTTGGTATTTTGCTCATTTTTCTATTATAGGCCTGCATTCATCTCAACAAAGAGGTTAGGATCCCAATTGCTTGTCATAAATCATCCAATACCCACAAGGGAGTCCTAGATGCACTTCCAACAGTTCTTCCATAGGGTCTAGGACCATCTCTCTGTAACTCCCGCTTGTATTCTCTCTTCTTCTTCTCCAATTTTGTAATCTCTTGTCTCCAGATGAATGAAATCCAAAGTTTTTTGCTAATTTCATGTTTTGTCTTAAACACCTTTGTCTCACTTGGCCCCCTGGTAGATGTACACAATTTGATTGTGAACATGTACCAAGAGGATGTAACGGTTTCTGAAGACTTGCATGCTTCGAACTTGTAGAATGTAGGTCTGAAGTCTTCGATAGTTAGGCCCCCTGAGGTTGTCAGAGCTTAGTGGCTCCGGCATTGACCATTGTTGGAGCTTAGTAGCTCCAGCAGTAGTCTCCATCAACGAGTTAAGCATCGATGGTTAGCCCTCTGGGATGTCGGAGCTTGGTAGCTCTGGCAGTGACCTCTGTCAACACATGGTGTGTCAACGGCAGACTCCACTTTAGAGTCTTTCCACCATCTTTTCTTCACATTGACGGCTTGCCCCCTAGTTTTACTGGAGCTGAGTAGCTCCAGCGACGCTCGATATCAATGTTTGAACATCGACCACGAGCCGCCTAGAGGATGTCGGAGATTTGGCAGCTCCGGCTTCATTCACCATCATCATGAAATATTTATTTTTCCTGCACACCGAAGTCAAGAAAAATAGTAAAATATGTTTCCTATCTATAACTTCATTGCGGCTTACTATTCCCGAGAAAGTTTTAGGTCGAGCACAATTCTAGATACAATCAAAGAGCGCTGTCTTGTTTCCTTCAGTCCCGATCGTTTCTGGACTCGCCTTACTTCGGCCTGCCGGGGTGTAGGTAGAGTGGCGTACTTAGGGTGCATGACCAGGCTAAGTCGATAGCTCACTCTGGCCCTAGATTGGCTTGGCAGCATTCAGACAAGTAGACCATCAACAAATGTTTGAACCTGGAAGGATAGACAATGCAACTCGAATTGTACATGAACTGGTCGAGCTAAAGTTTCTTAAGAACTGCACAACTTTATTATAGACAAGAAAGAGAAAAATAAAAAATATTGAGCCTGTACAAAGTAAATGCACGTGGAGTCTGTTTTCACATAATGATGTCTTTCATTATAGGTCCGGGGTACAGGGGAAACAAGTACACTCTTAGGGTACGGAATCAGGCTAAGTGTATTTTGTTTCTCGTTTGACCCAAGGTAGCTATCTACACTTTTAGTTATGAGACTGTGACAAGTGTTGCATGGACGTTGCGGACCTAACAGGGTAGGTCCGACTGCCCTCCCGGAGGAGCTACCCGACTTTGTACAATGGCTCTATAACATACATCACATGTTATTACAGACTCACCTTCGTGATATTAAGCGTAGAGCTTACGGAGGTGCTCAATGTTCCAAGGATTTGGGAGAGGTGTCCCATCCTCGGTTGCCAAGCGAACGCATCCGGGACGGGATACATTGATCACTCGGAATGGTCCCTCCCAACTGGGGGAGAGTTTGTTTAACCCTTCTCTGGATTGTATTCTCCGTAGCACTAGATTGCCTTCCTCGAGCTGTCGGCTGTGTACATGCTGTTGGTTATAGTGCCGAAGAGCTTGGCGGTATCGGGCATTCCGAACAGCTGCTCGGCACCTTCCCTCTTCAAGGAGGTTAAGGTCTTCACGCCAGAGCTGGTCCTGCGTGGCTTCATCGGAGGTCCGGACCCGGAGCGACCCCAAGGTGATTTCTGGAGGAAGGATTGCTTCAGCTCCATACACCACGAAGAAGGGTGTCTCTCCAGTTGACCGGTTTGGAGTTGTCCTGTTAGCCCATAGAGTGGGCAGAAGCTCTTCGATCCAGTTGGCTCCATGTTTTTTCAGGCGCTCATATGTGCGTGTCTTGAGTCCTTTCAGGATTTCTGCATTTGCTCTCTCAGCTTGGCCATTGCTTGCCGGGTGAGCTACTGAGGCGTAGCTGACTTGGATGTGAGGTCTTCGCAGTATCCTTGGAAAGCAGAGCATGTGAATTAGGTCCCATTATCTGTTATGATTTTGTTCGGGACTCCAAATCTGCATACTATGGACTCCAAGAAGTTGATAGCTAATTGCTTGTTTATTGTCACAACTAGAGTTGCTTCCAGCCATTTGGTGAACTTGTCAATGGCAAGATACAAGAACTTGTAACCTCCGACGGCTCTTGGGAAAGGTCCCAAGATATCCATCCCCCACATAACAAAAGGCCATGTAGGAGGTATCATTTGCAGAGGCTGAGCCGGTGTGTGAATTTGCTTTGCATGGAACTGCCATGCTTTGCATTTCTTCACCAGCTCAGTTTCATCCTGGAGCGCTGTAGGCCAATAGAAGCCATGCCAGAAGGCTTTACTGACCAGCGTGCGGGAAGACGCGTGATTCCCACACTCGCCTCCATGGATTTCTGCAAGGAGCTCGTAGCCTTCTTCCCTTGTGATGCACCGCATTAGGACGCCGTTGGCATCGCGCCGGTAAAGATCCCCTTCTACCAGCGTGTATCTTTTAGCCAATCTGACTATATGGTTAGCGGATACATCATTGTCAGGAAGGATATTGTCTTTCAAGTAGTTCCGAATCTCTGAGATCCATGCATCGGAGCTTGCTTGAGCATTTGAGTCTTGCGTGCTGGGTTGCTCGGATCTTCCGACAGCACCTACGACCCTTGATGGCTGCCATGGTAACAGGGCCATCGGGACCGCCAGCTTCGGGATGCTAATCTCACCCCCTTCGCTCAGTTCGCTCAGGCTGAGCTGTGGGTTTTGACAACCTCCGGACGAAGGTTCCGTCAGAAGCCAGAGCTCCAGTTTACGCTTTCGTCGAGAGTTCGTCAGCTTTAGCTTTATGGACACACTGGACATGGTGGAGGTCCAGGACTTCGAAGTCCTTCTAAAGCCTCTGGACTTCAAGGAGATAAGCAGATAATTGGGGGTTGTTGCAGGAGCATTCTCCCTTCACCTATTTAATGATGAGCTGCGAATCTCCCTTGACCAACAGCTGCTTGACACCATATGATAGTGCCACCTTTAGTCCGTAAATGAGTGCTTCATACTCCGCCATATTGTTGGTCGCCTTGAAGTAAAGGTGGACCATGTATTTTACCTTCTCCCCGTTTGGAGCGAGGAGAAGGACTCCAGCTCTGGCCCCCTGCTTTTGCATGGAGCCTTCGAAGTAGAGGGTCCAGTGAGGTTTGGTGAAGAATGGAGCCTTAAGTTCTGGTTTTTGCTCACTAGGGCCCCCAGGGTTTGATGGAGAGGGGGTCCATTCCGCCACGAAGTCTGCCAATGCTTGACTCTTGATCGCTTGTCTTGGGACGAATTCAAGATCGAATTCGACCAATTCCGTTGCCCATTTAGCAATGTTCCCAGTAGAGTTGGGATTATGCAAGATTGCACGCAGTGGATAAGAAGTCACCACTGAGATCTTGTGAGCTTGGAAGTAATGGCGAAGCTTCCTGGAGGCGATGAGAACTGCATAGAGCAGCTTGTGCACCTCTAGGTATCGAGTCTTGGCATCATGTAGTACTTCACTGATGAAGTACAATGGGCGTTGGACTGTGCGGAACCTCCCGGAGGGGCCCGGAGTTTCCTCCTCACCGACCCGGACCCTCCCAGAGGGGTCTGGATCTGCTTCGGGGACCTCTGGGTCCTTGCTGGAGGAACCCGGGGCTTCTACTGGAGCGACTCGGACCCTCTCAGAGGGGTCCAGATCTTCTGGAGTAACTCCTTGTAGATCCAAGTCTGGGGGCTGGGACCCAGACTCGCCTTCAGGAACCTCCGGACCCTCCCGGAGGGGACTGGATTCCCAAGATTGGGATGGTTCTCGTCTTTCCGCAACCAGGACCATGCTGAAAACTTCGTTTGTTGCCAAAATGTAAAGCAGTAAGGGCTCACCAGGGTTCGGAGCTACCAAAGTTGGTAGAGTGGTGAGGAGCTGCTTTAGCTCCTGGAACGCCTTTTCTGCTTCTTCAGACCATTGGAATGGTCCGGACTTCCTCAATAGCTTGAAGAAGGGTAGCGCCCGTTCCGCCAGTCTTGAGATGAACCGGCTGAGGGCGGCTAGACATCTAGTCAGTTTCTGGATGTTCTTGATGCGGGCTGGTGGCCGCATATCCTCAATAGCTTTAGTATTCACCGGATTTGCCTCTATGCCCCGGTGGTTTACCAGGAAACCAAAAAGCTTTCCGGAGCTAACCCCAAAGACACACTTGTCTGGGTTCAGCTTTGTGTGGGTGGCCCGCAACTTGTCGAAGACAGCTTGCAAAGTGTCAAGGAGTGACTCCTTGTCTTTGATCTTGACGACGATGTCATCAACATACACTTCCACTACATCTCTGATGAGCTCTCCAAAGGTTTTGTACATAGCTCGTACAAATGTTGAGGCTGCATTCTTAAGACCAAATGGTATGGCAGTATAACAATACAATCCATCTACTGTGATAAAAGAAGTATGTTCTTCATCTTCCCTAGACATTCTAATTTCATGGTACCCAGAATATGCGTCTAGGAAACACAGTAATTCACACCCGGAGGTGGAATCCACTATCTGATCTATTCTAGGTAGTGGGGATGGATCTTTTGGGCATGCCTTATTTAGTGTTGTGTAGTCGATACACATCCGAAGCTTCCCGCCAGCCTTGGGTACAACGACTGGGTTTGCCAGCCATTTTGGATGGAAGACTTCTCGGATGAATCCAGCTTCGAGCAACTTCTTCACTTCTTGTCGTATGAAGTTCTGTCGCTCTACTGATTGCTTCTGAGGCTTCTGATGTACAGGCCGAGCGTCAGGATAGATCTTCAAATTATGCTCGATCACTTTCCTAGGGATCCAAGGCATTTGCGATGGTTGCCAGGCAAAAACGTCAATGTTAGCCCAAAGGAAAGTGATGAGCGAGAGTTCCTATTTGTCATTCAGACCTCCCGATATACGGGTGGTGTGAGCGGCATCGGAACCAATTTGGACGACTTTGACGGGGATGTCGGTGTCGCCGTTTGGTTGCACACGAGGTGCAGAGGTTGAGCCTTGTTGACGAATGCTCGGGGGTTTCGGAGCTTTTTCCTTCGTGGACTCTTCCTCCTGCGCTGTAGCAAGCGTATGAAGTTCTTCTAGAGCAGTCACTCCGGCAGTGCAGTCTCTGTAGATCCGGAGAACACCAGCTGGTGTTGGCATCTTCAACACCAGGTAGCCATAATGAGCAGCAGCCATGAACCTGTACAAGGCGGGCCCGCCCAGAAAGACGTTGAAAGGTAAGTTGATCTGAGCAACGTCAAAGACCATCTTATCAGTGCGATAATTCTCCCGAGCCCCGAAGGTCACGGGGAGAGTAATGGCACCGAGTGGGGTTATGGCCCCCGGACCTACTCCGGAGAAAGGTCGGGAGGGGCTAAGGTCCGAAGGTCGGAGCTGAAGCTTGACGAAAGCTTCAAAGCTTATGAGGTTCAGCCCCGAACCTCCGTCCACCATTACATGGTGGAGTTGAATGTTATTGATGGTCGGAGATACCATCAAAGGTAGTTGACCAGCTCCGATCATGTTTCGCGGGTAGTCTGAAGCATCAAAAGTGATGGTGGTGTCCATCCACTTTCGATGAGGCTCCGCCCTGGCTGTAGGAGCTACCGAAGCCATGTTCCGCCGCATGATCTTGAGGACACGGCGGGAGGTGATGTCCCACGAACCACCAAAGATGGTGTTCATGGTCTTCTGACGCTCATTGTCGGAGACGTCAGAGTCGTCATCGACGGAGGTGTAAACAGCCTTCAGGACCTTTTTAGGGTCTTGAAAGCCTAACTCCTCTTCAGCCAGAGCTTCATCGACTTTCTGTTTTCCTTCCCTCTGACAGAAAGGAACATCTTCCCAGCGCTTGTTGTAGCGCTCGGCAAGGTTTTGGACCTCTAGGCAGTCTTCCAAGTTCTGGCTATTCGACTTGTGAATAGGACACCACACTTTGGAGTTGCCACCGTCTTCATAGGACGGTCGAGGTCGTTTCTCAGGGCGTGGCCCCCAGCCACCCGGAGCTGCAGCAGCTGCAGCAGTAGATGTGTCGGCCGACAGCTTCTTCTTGCCGTTGGACTTTTTTCTTCTTTTCACCACTCCCGGAGGTAGTGGCTTCGTCTTTGGAGGATTTTTTTACCATCCCCCAGAGGTGGTTTGGGGTGCATTTCACGGACCTCCGCAGCTTTGGCACACTTGTCTGCCAAGCTGAAGAGCTCCGTGATGCTGGTGATCTCCTTGATCGCCAGCTTCTCCAGTATCTTCTTATCTTGTACGCCCTGTCTAAATGCCACGATAACAGAGGCGTTGGAGATAGAAGGAATAGTGTTTCGTACCTGGGAGAATCTCTGGATGAATGAGCGCAGGGATTCTCCCCCCTTCTGCACGACTGGCCAATTCAACGCCCGGTCGGGTGTATGAACTCACGAAATTGGTTGTGAACTGTTGGCACAATTCCTCCAAACTATTGATGGAGTTGTGAGGGAGGCTCATGAACCAGGACCTGGGGGCCCAGTCAAGGACACTGGGAAGTAGTTGGCCATTACGGCCTCGTTACCTCCGGCCGCAAGGATTGCGGTGGAGTAAATCTGGAGAAACTCAGTGGGATTAACAGTCCTATCATATTTCTCCGGCGGGTGAGGTTGGAACTTTTGTGTCCATCTAACCATGCGTAGGTGCATGGCCAGGGCAAAACAGCCTCCTCGTACTCCCTCAGGAGCAGGACTGTCTCGAGCCTCTCACCTTTCGCGAGCACGCTCGATATGGACACGGCCGTCCTGTTGACGGTAACAGCGATCAAGCTCCTCCCGGAGGTCATGAGTTGAAAGCTTGGTTACCGTATGAGTGTGTCGCGCCCCGGAAGGTAGCGACATAACTTGCTGAGATGCAGCATGCCTCCTGTTTTGGGAAGCGTGCGGACCAAGTCTGCCCAACACAATCCGGCGCTACGATGGGGCCCGCCCCAAAGGGGGAGGAGCTTGGTTGCTGATGCGGTCGGCTGCTGCTGCAACCAGATGTTCCACGTGAGCCCTCCACTGCTCCATTGCACCCTGGGATGCACCTGGAGGTGTTGGATGTTGAAGGAGAGCACGCGCTGCATGGAGTGCGTGTTCAGGGTTGTTGTTATTCGCCGATGCGGTGACCGACGCCGATGCACCATCACGCTGCCTAGCTTGATTTGTTGGTGCAGGCAGTGGCGGTGGAGGCATGACTCCTGCTGGAGCCGTGGCACCTACTGGTTGCTGCATGTTGGAGGGATTGCCCCCAGCAGGTTGAACAGCAGGATTGCCGTTGGATGATCTAGCAGCTGAGTTCACCATACTTGAAATCTCGGGCGCCCCCTACCTGGCGCGCCAACTTTTGACGTTTCGATCCGGCAAATCTCCTGACACTACTGTTGGTAGATCGAGGAGTTGTAGTTCGGTAATGGGCGCGCAGAGATTCAAGGTGGTGAATGACAAGTGGACACAGAGATTTACGTGGTTCAGGCCGCCTGAGCGTAATACCCTACTCCACGGGGTGTGTTGGTGATGTATTAAGCATGTGAATCTAGAAGAAGCTCCAGAAGAATAAGCTCGCCTAGATCAGGGATCCCAGTCTAGGTCTGGAGTCATCCCTTGTGCATCATCAACCAGTCCTTTTATAGTATAAGGACCGATCGTTACACCGTTAGTCTGGCCCGACATGTGGCCCCGGCGGTTACACATGCTTGATACACAATTAATGAGGTTAATTACCATTAATAACCCGGTAACGGGCCTTAACAGTGCCGTTACCGGTATTAAGGGCCATCCGATAGTGTGTCATTAATGTGGCATTAATGACACTTAATCGGGTCTTGAAGTCTTTGATTGCTCCTTGAAGATCCAGGGCCGTTGGGGGTCCACCAGCCTGATCGTTGAAGTCGAAGGTCCGGCAGTTCAGCCATGTGGCAGCTCCGGAGCTTACCGTTGTGGACGGGTAGGTCCGGTGCTGTTGGACACGTGTTAGTACCAGAGCTTCCCTCTGTCTTGGGTTAGGTCTGGGGATGCCACACCGGTATCTAGTCCGGAGCTTTCCCATGTGTGGGTGATAGCTCCGGTCTTATGATACACGTGTCGGCCCTGGGACTAACCATGTCGGGGAAACAGGTCCGAATACGCCTGAATGTGGGGCCTTCGGAGGTCTTCAAATCTGGTAGATGGAGTTTCCTTGTGATCTTTGCAATCTCAAGGGGTATTCGGTACATAGGGTACCGACAATTCTTATGGCTTCTAATCTAGCAACAGGAGCAAAAGTTTCATCAAAATCTAGACCTTCAACTTGAGTGAAACCTTGAGCAACCAACCTAGCCTTATTCCTAACCACAACCCCATCCTCACTTTGTTTATTTTTAAACACCCATTTAGTTCCAATTAAAGTGTGACCTTGAGGAGGAGGTACAAGTTTCCAAACATTATTTCTTTCAAAAAATTTTAACTCTTCTTGCATGGCAATAATCCAAGATTCATTAGTGAGTGAGTGTGATATATCTTTTGGTTCAAAAGAAGCAACAAAAGCAGAATGAGCATGAGAGTTTGGATCGCAAAACCTGGACCGTGTAACTCGTTCGTGCAAGCTTCCAATTATCTGTTGCAGGGGATGGTCTTTGTAAAACCGTAGGGGAACAGATGTCTCACAAGCTTCTTCTTCTTCATGTTCATCACAAATTGATGAGCTTGTGACTTGAGGATGATCTGAATAAGCATTGATGGTTGTCGGTGCTGGTTGAGAATTAACATTCGGAGCTGAATCAAAGTCTTTAGCTGCTGAATTTTCGGGCAGCAGCTCCAATTCTTCCTAATCTTCAACGAAAATGCTCTCCCCCTACGGATATGGATCTGTACCTGCAATGTTTGAGCTAGTACCTGTGCTAGATTTAACAAAATACACTTCATAAGTCTCCACAATTTTGTTAGTGTCAAGTAAAAGCACACGGTAGCCTCTAGTATGAGATGGATAACCAAGAAACATGTCATCAATGGATCTAGGTTCAAATTTATCAAGATTACCATGTTTCTTAACAAAGCATTTAAAACCAAAGACCCGAAAGTGCGTAACACTAGGCCTATGTCCAAACCGGAGCTCATATGATGTTTTACCTAGCTTAGCGCGCAAGAAAACATGATTTGATACATAACAAGCGGTTGCAATCGCATGAGCCCAAAATTTCCTAGGAGTTTGATATTTATCAAGCATAGTCCTAGCCATCTCAACTAAGGTTCTGTTCTTTCTTTATACAACACCGTTTTGTTGAGGTACATATGGTGAAGAAAATTGATGATCTATTCCATTTTCAGCACAAAAGTGATCAAAAATTGATTTTTAAATCCAGTTCCGTTATTACTTCTAATTGCTTTTAAAGATCCTGGGTGATCAATTGAAAATCTAAGAATTAAATATCTAAAGTGACTAAAAGCTTCATTCTTAGACGCCATAAAGTAAACCCAAGAGTATCTAGAATAATCATCAACAATAACAAGAACATACCATTTACCTCCAAAGGATTGAACATGTGAAGGTCCTACGGTGTCAAGGTGCAAAAGTTGACCCGGTTCAGTTGTCATGATCATTGTGAGAGGAGTATGTGAACCTGCAACCATCTTAGCATGTCTACAAGAAGAGCACACAATTTCTTTGTCCCCTTTAAGCTTAGGCAGCCCACGTATGCGATCAAGAGCACTAATACGCATGAGATGATCAAAGCCTACGTGACCAAGTCTACGATGCTTAAAATATAAATCTTTGGAATCATTAGAAACTAGACACCTATGCTTAGAGGAAGACATATCAAATTCAGCTTTAAAAACTCTTCCAAATCGTGACATGTTAAAAATAAGCTCATTGTTTGAACTTACAACTTTACATCAATTTTTAGTGAAAATAATTTCTAGATTTTCATCTAGCAATTGTGAAATAGAAAGCAAGTTGTATTTCAAATTTTTGACAAGTGCCACATCCTTCAAAGTGTAGTGATCATTTACTCTAACCGAACCCTTAGCGATTATAGGAGTTGAAGAATTGTCGGCAAAAGTAACATTCATTACTCGTGACACAAAATAGAGGGAGGAGAACTATTCTTTGTTATCGGTCATGTGGCGTGAGCAACCTGAATCCACAATCCAAATGTTCTCCTTCCTTAAGCACGTAACCTACATAGAAGCACAATACGTCGATGACTCAATACTGGGGTTAGTCAAAAGGCATTTAGGTATCCAGTACTGAGTCACACGACGTGCAGCAGGAAAAACACGCGAAAGCTGAGATAAAACGGCAGGTTTATGAGTCAAAGTTTGAGGTTTTTTATTCTTAACTACTGACCTATAAGGTGTTAATTGTGCAACACAAAAATTAGTAGCTCCAGAGGCAAAAACAGAAGGTCCGGAGGTAAACTTTGAATGTTTTTTACTCCTAACAGCAGGTTGCATGTTCCTGGCATTCGGTTTAATATGTGCAGCAAATTTTTCAGTAAAGTTATGAGATCTAGTAATCATTTTTCCCTTTTCTGTTGTTTAGCTAGTCTATAACAAAAATCTATGACATGACCATCTCTACCACAATAGGTACAATGAAATTTAACTTTGTGTTCATGTCTAGATGAGCAAGCAATATTTTTATTTGAAACCGAATGAGACAACAATCCTGCAGATTTGAAAACCACTTCTTTTTGTTTAGGAACTGTTTGAATCAAACCACTTCCTAATGGCTTTACAATTTTAGGTGGATGTGCCTTAGCATGAGCATGAGAATCAAAACCTAAACCAGTTTTATCATTGCAAGACTTGGAAGAATTCAGCAGCAAGTTTAGGTTCTTATTCCCATTACCAAACCGATCTAATGTCCTATGCATGTTATCAAGTTTATTGGACAGATCAAGGCAATTTTCACATGAAGTTTTTCCTTTTAATTTGCAATTGGAACAATATTTAACTTTATGAGAACGTAGCATTATTCAATATTGAAATTTCATTCATAGCATCTTTTAGTTTCTTTTCAAGATCATCACAACTAGAACAATGCAAATCAATTGTAGAACAAGAAGCATCTTTTAAGTTTCCAATGTCAAGTGCAGCAAGCTTTTTGTTCTTTTCAATTTCAAGTTCAAGTCTATCTAGAGTAGAGGAATGTGCAGTTCTTAATGTGGACAATTGTTCATAGATTAAATCACACGAGGGACAAGAATCATCACTAGGAATCAAGGTTTTCAAATGGTTGATTTCAGATTCTAGTGATTCAATTTTAGCAGCATTATCCCTAAGTTTTTTGTCCTTTTTCTTAACAATAATAGGTGCACGAGAAATTGCATCACACATTTCATTACAGGTAGAACATACCTCATCGTCGTCAGTGGTTTGTTCTGCATCCTCCTGACTTGATCTTGATCTTGTTTTGCCCGCCATGAAGCATAAGTTGGCCAAATCATCTTCGTCACTTCCAATGTCCACGTCGCTTGAGCCAAGTTCCTGTAGTGCAGAGATAAAACTGTTCACCAGTTGGCTACCTGTAAAGCCCTTTCTTCTTCTTCTTATCATTTGTTGAGGAGTGCTTCGTCCTTGATTGTTTTTCTTCTCAGGAAGTAGAACCTGGAAGGTTAGGACATTCTGTACGAAAGTGTCCTGTCTTACCACATTCGAAGCATCGTTGAGGTCCGGAGCTTCCTCTCCTTCTAGTTCTCACATTTTGCAAAGCTTTTGAGAACCTAGTAGAGAGAAGTGCTCGCTCCTCCTCTGGAAATTCCTCGATTTTCCCTAGGATTAGTGAGGACAACAAAGCAAGAGTATTGCAAGATGATGATTGGTCGGAGCTAGGCATATCACGTTGTGAGACAAATGCAATAGACTTATTTGGGTTCTTACGTGATAAGATGTCAATTTCATGAGTTTTGAGTTTAGAGTAAAGCACATCTAAAGTAAGTGTACTCATGACAGTAGATTCACGAATAGATGTAACTTTCATCTCCTAGATTGACATGTCTAATGCACTAAGAAGTTGCCTAGCATTTTCAATATCAGAAAATTAACGTTGACACTATGCAAGTTACTAAGAATTTTGTTAAAGCGAGCAAAGAGATCATCGATGGACTCACCGGGTTGCATCTCGGAGCGCATGTATTCTTTCTTGAACATGTCTTGCCTTACCTCCTTGATCGTGTTGGATCCTTCGTGATAGTTACAAAGTGCTCTCCATACATCGTATGCCGATCGGAGATGTGCAACGCGGTCGAAGTCGCTCTGAGTGAGTCCTTGGATGATCAAGTTTCGGGCTTTGTTGTTGTTGTTGACGTCCCGTAGGTTTGTAGCCGTAACTTGATCGTTTAGTGGCACTTCGTAAGGCTTGTACACCTTCTCCCATATTGCGAAGCCTTGCGCCTGGATGAAAGCCTCCATGCGTGCCTTCCAAACCTGAAAATCAATACCAGCAAACACACAAGGTTTGACGGAGTATTTCTCCATGATGATTAGTCAAAAACACGTGCAAATCACAATGATTAGAGCGTCGTAGCTCTAATACCAATTGTAGGATCGAAGAATACGTGAAAAGCTACCAGAGGGGGGGTGAATGGTAGATTTAAAAATCTTACACAGCGGAAACAATTAAACCCCAACCCCTTCGACAGAAAAATGATCTGTTAGATAAATCGTGTGTGAAACTAATCTAAACGTATTTCACTATTACAAAAGTGATATATATCAGAGATAATCAAGTAATGAAGAAACCACAAGAAGAATCACTCAAATCCGTCGAGAGAAACTCAAGTTATGATCGAAAGATCGAACAAAGGTCAATCTATCCTACTCGAGAAAAACAGTTCTAGAACGCTGCAAAGAAACTCATGTAGTTCAGAAATCACAAATCCAATGACCGTGAAATTTTGAGAGATGATAGATAATCAAGTTGTGAAGAGAACCCAAAATGAATCACGTCAATTGGATCTGTACAACTCAAGTTATGATAAAACAAAGGTAGTGCTGTCCAGAAACTCGACGAGTAAAACATGTCTGGAACAAGTCGAACCAACAAGGCACAAAAGTTCCTTAGAACTATGAATTTTATTCAATAGAACACAAGAGGAACAGCCCCAGAGTCGTGCACCACGAGCTCTGGCCTCCCTTGCTTATATAAGCAGCCTTTAGGCCAACTCAATCTCAACTAGGACTCTAATCCTATTCAGATAATGAATCGAAACTTTCCATAACTGCTTAGGACTCTTCTATACGCAGATAGAAGCAATCTTAAGACTTCCAAATACCTTAGGAACGTATCCCACATTCCTAAAACAATCCAAATTCGTTACCCACACGAAGTCCTATCATAACCAACTCGATACTTTCCATACCGAGCCATAACCGACTCCGCCGCAGCCAAAGTCATCAACCGATACGATCCGATCCTTCAAACCAGATCTTACCATTCATAAACCATCTTCGGAACCATGTTGCCACGTCATGCACCGCATGCATACGTGCAAACACCTTCCTTGGACGTCCAGTAACCTTCATATGCACTGCCCTTGATTCAACCATCCTGCATGACATCCTGACCCGCTCAACCACAATTCCTCCTTAATTTGGTTGTTGGAACCTTATCTCCTCCCTGAGACTAGTTCAAAGGATCCTGTCACCAGCCATGACTTGAACTCAAGCAACACCTGCACATGAATAAACAACCAATCCGTACGAGCCCAAGTCTGCGACTTGACTCAAGTCAGTTCCAAACACAACACCTTACGTGAGTATCTCACATAATCATGTTGCAAAGCATAGAAAAACGATATCAGCCATATCAACCAAAACGCACCAAAAACATAGTAAAGGAATACTAAGCACACTTTCCAACAATCTAAAGCAAGTTTGAAACATTTCACATGAAAATTTGGAACATTACGATCAAGCTCCGAACCTTGCCAAAGCTAACCGGAGCTTGAGCCGGAGCTTACCAAAGCTAGTACAACATAGCGCCGGAGCTTACCAAAGCTAGTCGGACCTAGTGCTGGAGCTAGCCAAAACTAGTCGGAACTAGTGCCGGAACTAACCAAAATAAGTCGGACCTAGCAAAATATATCGGATCTTAACAAAGACATGCCGGAGCTATCAGAGACATGCCGGAACTAAAGACAAAGCTCACCAGAGCTACCCAAAAACATGTCAGACCTAGACAAAGCAAGTCGGACCTTACATCGGACCTTGCAGAAGCTCGAAGCTAGAGTTGGACCTTGCTAAAAAGATGTTATGGGAGCATTCAAAACTTTTATTGTCAAAGCCAATGTATTCAACACACATAGGTCTCACACTTTGCTTTGTTCGACGACCTTGTAGATGCCATGTATTAGAGATCTTTGTATTTTGACGACAAATAGAAACTGAACCTTGAGTTCTCTTATGTCGAGTACAAAACATTCCATCCTTTCATTAGTTTATTGAGATCACAATACCTTGCGAGTGATCATTCCTAATACCCCTTGATCTTCCCTGTTTGAGAGATTTTCATTTATGTGAGCTTGTGAAACTCCATGATTCATAGTTAATGGTGGTATATATATATCGGAAACCTTGTAGTTGTCATACACATTGTAACTTTGCCGTTTTTACCACATAAGAGAGATGACATCTTTACTACTCTTATGTCACTGTAAAGTAGTCCGATTATTGACTACCTATTTGCAAAACCCGATCCAGACGAGATTAATGATTCATTGTTTAATCATGCAAACTCCCCTGATTCTGTATTGAGTAATACTACATCCATCTTATAGGACTCAGTACAAAAAGCCAAAGTTGAAAGCCATTAGTATCAAGATCATTAGAATACTCAAGAGAGTTGAAGAACAAGTACTGATTCTTAGAATACAAGACTAGGGCAGTAGGGCCTTCATGAGAAGAATGTCAC
Source organism: Tuctoria greenei (assembly GCA_036927565.1). Lineage (NCBI taxonomy): Eukaryota > Viridiplantae > Streptophyta > Magnoliopsida > Poales > Poaceae > Tuctoria > Tuctoria greenei. Next base: position 128,638,425 of record JAYESD010000006.1, read on the forward strand.
GAGTTAAGGATGCCCAATATCATAGAACCATTAGTGTTCCTACTATGAAGTAGATTACTTCATTTTGACGGAAAGAAGAGGATCTCCACACAACCTAGCTACATCAACATAATTTACTAAGACATAAACTTTACAGGGTGATCTCAGTCATGCCGAGCATCCGAATCTGAGTTGCAGTACGAAGACGCAAGCCACCAAAGCTAGACGACGTGGTTTACAACATAAGCTGGACTAGCCACAACTTCAAGAACCTACAGATGAAGACGAAGAGTGTCTTTCTTCCAATCACGTGGAACGATGGAGTCATCTCATCAATAACTCGTCCTAACTTTCTCATTTCTCTAGAATCTAAGGACGAGATTCCTTTAAGGGGGAGGATTGTAAAAGCCCGCATTCGAGTACAACAACAACACGAAAATGCGAACTTAAAATGTTTTGGAAGTGGACTTGGAAATCCAAATTCACATGTACCATGTGAGTTAACCAATGTTCACTAAAAATATGAACTTGTTAAAACTTAAAGCCTTAATTGGAATATTCCACATAAAAGATTAACAATTCAAATGTTAATTCAAACTCAAGTTCCAACATCGACTTGAGCAGCATCATGGAGTTCCTAGCTACATTGGCGATGTGTAGTATCTTCGAGAACTTTCCTTCTAATATTTTGTTTGGACCAATGAATATAATATCATAGGTGGGGCCCACTTAGCGGGTGGCCCACCAGTCAGCTCTCATCAAACGTCGTTTGGTTTTCTCCTCTGCTCGTATTTATCAAGAGCTGACTCGATGTGTGTGCAAATGATGCTTCACACACAAGCTAGTCTTTGAGGCTGTCCATATCGTCGATTGAGGCAGTGCTCACTTGCTCTCTATCTCTGCTTCGACTCGTGGCACCAATTAGAAATTTGTGTGAGTAAGGAATAAAAATCAAACCATGCGAAGGATAAAAATCCAAACAAATTCGAGCTTAAAGTTTGAATTTACAAAATATAAGACTTAGAACCCTTAATTGATTAAGGTCAATTATTTAGGATTTCTATTGGTTTTTGGAAAAGAAAATAGATAAAGAATAAAAGAAAAAACCTAGGGTGCTTTCAAATTCAAATTTGAATTTGAAATTCAATTTATTCAATACTCAAATTTGGTTTCAAAAATTGTATTATCTGTATATCAAATAACCAGCCCCATGTTATCCTCCGTTGAGCTCATTTAATCATTGTTTTGAATCTAGAGAAAAAGGAAAAGGGGATAATATCAAGTGGTGGAGCCCACATGTCATACTTATCCCCAATTACAGAAACTCGATTTTGCTTCTTCTACACGCCACTCGTTCCTCTGTCTTCCGGCTTCCCCTGCAAGCTCCCTCTTCTTTGCTCCCCAATCCGCCGCGTCTGCCTCCTAGCCTCACCACCGGCCAAGCCGCCACGGCCTCCGTTCCGCTCATGCCACAATGCCGGCCCGCTCCTGCTCGGAGTCCCGTCGCCGTTCTCCGTTTTCCTCCAGCCCGAGCACCGCCACCTCGCTACTGCTTCCCCGGTGCTGCCCCCACGCGCCCGCTCACCTCCCTGCCGTCACCCACAGCACTGCAGTGTTCTTCTCTGCCCTGGCCGCGTCCCGGCCCGCCACAGCGCTCCGCCTCCCTCCTGCGCCCCGCGCGCTCCTGTCGCATCCGGGCCATGGATCTCGTGCGCGCAGCACCTGCGTGCGTCGTCCTTGTCGTGGGCTTCATCTGCTGCGCCGCCGGCCAAACTCCCAGGCTCTGCCGCCTCCCGGCTCCCTGCTCACCCCGCCGCCCGTGCTTGCCCCGCCCACGAGTGCTCACCCGGAGCCTTGCCGCGGTGTCGTGAGCGCCCCCCTGCACCGCAGCCTTCCGCCGGCTCCCTGCTCGCGTCTGAGCGCTTTGCCATCGCCTCTTGCGCCCTGCTCGCGGTCTGCGCCGCCATCTCCAAGCAACAGCGATTCTCCGCCTGCACCATGGTGTCACGACTCGTTTTACTCATGCTGACACTACACAAGAGGACGCTGCTGAATAGAGGCTTAATCATATTATCACTGAGTTAATGATGTTATTACTGTAAAATGATTTATGTTTAACGCTTGAGACGGTGTGGGCGATGATCCCTAGGGGGAGGACCCTTTATGTATTGGACCTTCCTTCTGAAGAAAGTAGAACAGAAACGCCCAGAAAAATATTCCCTGTGTCAGTTCCTATCGGGCGCTCCTCTCGTTGCCTACGGCGGACGCTGGTATTTGCGATCTCACGCCGCGGTTTGACACGCCGCCAGCAACGGGACGTTACATCTGGTAACCAGAGCCTGCTGTTTTTTTCGAGGGGGGCGAGCCTATCCAACGATCGATTCCTTTGGTCTGCAGCTGTAAAATTCCGCGAGTGGTTGGTTGAGTTTGTGCGAAACGCTTGTCGTCGAGCACAATCTCCTGTATCCCCTTGCGGTTAGCTGGACTCGAGGTTCGTCGCGACGGCTCCTCCTCTGAAACCTTCGGCGCAGTCTCAGATCCTGCTGGAGGCGATGGCGGCGACGTCGCAGGATGAAGCCAATCGGTGGGAGCGCATCTTCGCCAAGCTCGACGCCATGACTCGGCGTATGGATCGCTCCGACGAGATTCAACGCGAGATCCTGGGTAATCAAGCCCTGGCGTCGTCGGTTGCAGAGAAGGCCGCTCAGGAACGAGATTTACTTTTCAAGCAAGTGGAGGAAACCGGTAAGCGAGTTGCTGGGCTGACCCTGGAGCGGATAGTGGAGGAGATGGAAATGTTCTCTGAATCTCGTTCTTCCAGTCCTGAGGACAGATTTCGAACTCAGAGGGGTCCGATTCCGGGCGGAGGTCGCCAAGGGAGTCCTGGTCCGTCAGTTCCACGACGGCCGAATACTGGGGGAGTTAATCAGCACAGGCGCCCACGGGATGAAGGTGGCGGTGACAAGAACTATATGAAGCTCTCATTCCCCAAGTTTGAAGGTGACTATCCAAAGATTTGGCTTGACAAGTGCGTTGATTACTTTTCTCTGTACAAGGTGGCCGATGATTTTTGGGTTAGAGCAGCTTCACTTCACATGGAAGGTCGGGCAGCGCGTTGGCTACAGGTTTATAAGTCCACGGTCGGCCTTGGTTCTTGGAATCAATTTTCTGCAGCTGTCCTGCAAAAATTTGGCTCTTATGATTATCAGAAGGTAATGTATAATTTGCTCCATCTGAAGCAAGTGGGATCTTTGGAGGATTATATCTCAGAATTTGAACAACTGAAGTATGAGACTGCTATGCATAATCATGATCTGGATGAAACATTTTTTGTTACCCAATTTGTTAAAGGTTTAAAGCTGGAGATCCAAGGACCGGTTATGGCTCAAATTCCTTTAACTGTTGATCGTGCAGCATTGTTAGCCACGCTTCAAAATGATATTCTGAACAGGAACAAGTATAAACCTGGGAAAATATCCTTTCTCAAACCTACAGTCCCTTCCAAACTAGATCCCAAACCTGTTCAAGGAGTTTCTGAGTTGGCCAAGGAAAGACAGTTAAGGGAGTACAGGCGTGCTAATGGCCTATGCTTTACTTGTGGTGATAAATATGAACCTGGCCATTGGAGCAAGTGTTCTAAACGTGCACCCCCTCAGTTACATGTTCTGACAGAAGAAGACCTCAATATGGTCCTCACTGATGAAACTCTTCAAGCCTTGGAAAAAGAGGATTTCGAACAGCAGTCTGAACAATTGTCATTGAATGCCATATCTGGTACACAAGGTGGTAATTGTATGAGATTGAGAACTTTGGTTAATAACAAAGTTTGTCTGATCCTTGTTGACTCTGGAAGCACAACATCATTTATTGATTCAAATTTTGTCACAAAATTGGGTATACAACCTGAACCCTGTGAGAGTCTCAATGTGAAAGTTGCTAACGGGCAAGAGATGTCCTGTACCGCTTGGCTTCCCCAAATGCAGTGGTGGTGTGATGGATACTCCTTTGCTACAGATATGAAGCTATTGTCTTTAAGGGCCTATGATGCAATTTTAGGGTATGATTGGCTGCAACAGCATAGCCCCATGTCATGTAATTGGACTGAAAAGATTCTGCAATTTCCATATAAGGGGGCTCAAGTAACACTCAGAGGGGTTCAGTCTACTCCACAAGCCACACTGCCTGAACTTTCCATAATCAAGCTAGACAAATGGATACAGAGCAATGATGTTTGGTCTCTGGCATTGGTGGAAACATGCATTGAACAAGCAGAGCAAGATTCAGAATCTGTATCTGAGGAACAAGTAGACAGTTTCCTCAAGGATTTTCAGACTGTTTTTTCTGATCCTAAACAATTACCACCCGAGAGAGATTTTGACCATGCTATACCCCTGCTTCCTGGGTCTGTACCAATCAATACTAAGCCCTATAGATATTCTCCTCAGCAAAAGGATGAAATAGAGCGACAGATACAAGATTTGTTTCAGTCTGGGTTAATTGAAAACAGCTGCAGTCCCTTTGCATCTCCAGTGATATTAGTGCAAAAGAAGGATGGAAGTTGGCGATTTTGTGTTGATTATAGAAAATTGAATGATATGACAATCAAAAATAGATTCCCAATGCCACTTGTCGAAGAGATCCTTGATGAATTGGCCGGAAGTGTTTACTTCAGCAGCCTTGACATGAGATCCGGATATCACCAGATACGGATGAAAACAGGGGAAGAGTACAAAACGGCTTTCAAGACTAACAATGGCCATTATCAATTCAAGGTAATGCCGTTTGGACTCACAAATGCACCAGCATCTTTTCAATGTGCTATGAATGCAATTCTATCACCCTATCTCCGGAAATTTGTACTAGTGTTCATTGATGATATCCTAGTGTATAGCCCCACTCTTGAGCTGCATTTTCAGCACCTGACACTAGTTTTTGATAAACTGTTGGAACATCAGTTTTACCTTAAGCGATCAAAGTGTAGTTTTGTCAAGAAGGAGTTACATTATTTAGGTCATATTATTTCTGGTTCAGGGGTCCAAACCGACCCTGCTAAGACAGCAGTCATGCAACAATGGCCTGTCCCCTCTAGTATTACAGATCTCCGTGCTTTTTTGGGACTTACGGGATATTATAGAAGATTTGTCCAGAATTATGGGATCATTGCTAGGCCTCTTACATCTCTGCTGAAACAAAAGAATTTTATGTGGAATGACCAGGCTCAGTTAGCCTTTCAACAATTGAAACAGTGCATGAGCACAACCCCTGTTCTGGCCCTGCCACGGTTTGATTTACCGTTTACAGTAGAAACTGATGCGAGTGACCTAGGCTTTGGTGCAGTCTTGATGCAAGAGGGAAAACCTTTGGCTTATTTGAGCAAAGCACTTACTGAGAAGAACAAGAAACTTTCAATATATGAAAAGGAGTTTTTGGCTTTGCTTCTTGCTGTTGAGAAATGGAGACAGTACCTCAGTCGAAATGAGTTTATAATCAAAACTGATCACAAGGCACTAAGTTTCTTGGAAGGCCAACCCTTGCATTCAGATTTACAGAGGAAAGCATTGTCCAAGCTTATGGGTCTGCATTTTCGCATCCAGTACAAAAAGGGCAAAGAGAATTCGGCTGCAGATGCATTATCTCGATTGGGTCAGTTAATGACAATCTCAACAGTTACAGAGGTGACTCCTCAATGGCTACAAGAAGTTGTCAATTCATACTTAACTGATAATCTCGCTCAACAGCTACTGACACGATTGGCCATCAGTAGCCCCGATGATCAAGGTTTTTCGTTGCACCAGGGCATTATCAGGAAAGGTGACAGAATTTTTATTGGAGAAAATTCAGCACTGAGGACTAAACTAATATCAGTGCTGCATGAGGGCGCTATTGGTGGGCACTCGGGCATCCAAGCATCTTACAAAAGAATCAAGAAATCTTTTTACTGGAAAGGCCTTAAACAGGACGTTCAAAATTTTGTACAGCAGTGCCAAACATGTCAGCAAGCAAAGACTGCTAGAAATCATCCACCCGGGCTCCTCCACCCTCTCCCCATTCCACAAGGCATTTGGCAAGACATTAGCATTGACTTCATTAAGGGTCTGCCTAAATCTCAAGGGTATGATTCTATACTCGTGGTAGTTGATCGACTAACTAAATATGCACATTTCTTTCCATTGAAGCATCCATTCTCCCCTATGCATATAGCAACAGTACTGTTCGATAATGTGATAAAACTGCATGGGCTTCCTAAATCAGTGGTCTCAGATCGAGATCGACTATTTACTAGTCATCTCTGGAAACAGCTCTTTAAGTTGATGAATGTCAAATTGGCTTTTAGCAATTCTTATCACCCTCAAACGGATGGGCAAACTGAGCGAGTGAACCAATGTTTGGAAATGTATTTGCGATGCTATGTTCATGATAATCCAAGCAAATGGAAATCCTGGTTAACACTTGCTGAATTGTGGTACAATTCTTCTCATCACTCTTCTCTGGGATGTTCCCCTTTTAAGGCCCTTTATGGTTATGACCCAGATATTGCATTAGCTGCTCCAGTCACTGCTTTTACTGATAAACCATTGGCTGAATTACTCACTGACCGTGAGAGACAGTTAGAGGTCCTCAAACAACACTTGCAGGCAGCTCAAAACAGAATGAAGCAAAATGCAGACAAGCTGAGAACTGAACGCACTTTTCAGTTGGGAGAAATGGTTTTCTTGAAGCTTCAACCATATGCTCAGCAGAGTGTGGTGAATAGGCCCTGTCCAAAGCTTTCTTACAGATTTTACGGCCCTTACAAGATCATTCAGAAAATCAGTGATGTTGCTTACAAGCTTGATCTCCCAGCAGCTGCTCAAATACACCCAGTTTTCCACATTTCTCAACTCAAGCCATTTACCCCTAAACACACTCCCGTGTTTTCTGATCTTCCGCAGTTCATCAACCTGGAGGATACTCCTCTCAAGCCCGTGGCACTACTCGACAGAAGACTTGTCAAAAGAGGGAATCACGCCATCTCTCAAGTGTGTGTCCGGTGGTCTGGTGTACCGGAGGATGCTACAACCTGGGAGGATTGGACTGTGTTGGCGCGACAATTTCCTTTTATCAAGACTTGGGGACAAGAGACTTCTGACGGCGGGGGAGGTGTCACGACTCGTTCTACTCGTGCTGACACTACACAAGAGGACGCTGCTGAATAGAGGCTTAATCATATTATCACTGAGTTAATGATGTTATTACTGTAAAATGATTTATGTTTAACGCTTGAGACGGTGTGGGCGATGATCCCTAGGGGGAGGACCCTTTATGTATTGGACCTTCCTTCTGAAGAAAGTAGAACAGAAACGCCCAGAAAAATATTCCCTGTGTCGGTTCCTATCGGGCGCTCCTCTCGTTGCCTACGGCGGACACTGGTATTTGCGATCTCACGCCGCGGTTTGACACGCCGCCGGCAACGGGACGTTACACATGGCCTCGCCTCCCCACAATCCAGTGCGCGTCGCGCCGACCACTCCGCTGCTGGTGATGCAGCAACAGCCCGGTGTCGCCACTTCCTCAGTTGCAGCGACCCGCGTACAATCTACCGCCGTCCAAAAGCTCAGCCTCATTCTTGCTCACCTCATGGCCAACTGCAAACAAGACACGCAGGGCATGTGCTACAGCCACCTTCCTGTTAGCAAAGATGAAGAATCTGAGAACATTCAGTAAAGAACTCCTGTTGTGAAGCCAACATGTGTAGGTAATTTCCTGGCAGAGAACCGACTCCTCAACTGTGTTCCATATCAAATAAGTCAGCATAGTTCTTCAAACTGGAACCATACGAAGCTTTCTGAACTCTTATCTGAAAAGCGTAGAATGCATAACAATCGAAGAGATGATATTGAGTTACAACCTCCTTTTGGTCAAGAGGAATCACAATGCCATAGTGGGGATATGCGATCTCCTTCCATTGATGAGGGATCACAATGGCAGGGTGGGAGTTGCGAAAAATGAAGAATCATTATCCTGTAAGGATTCACCAAGCGACTTCTTATCAACATAGGATCAAAAGCATCATCACTGGAGGAAAGTTGTAGTCAGAATCTTGCACTTTGTGGGGGTGAACATGATTGTGAAATCACTTGCCCCGAGGACACGGATCATGACACGGGATTCTGTGAGGAAGTTCACTTCCATGTGGAACTGGTTCAGTGGTTAAAGCGAGAGGTATGCTTCGTGATGAACGCCTCCTAAAGCGACGAGTAGATGAGGAAGAAGAACAAAAGGTGAAGTTCCTATGGCTGCTCTCATCATGATAGCTTGTTAAGAATACATTAGGACACACTCCTTAATAAGCCATTGCCATAGCTCCAAAACCATGCCTATGTTACTTCATCGTTCCATTTCCCAAATTAACTTGCTCTTATTCTGTTGTTGAACATTCCAGCAGCAGACAAGCCCTTCTTAGGCGGATTACTCCTTCCTAAGTTGTTAGCGATTATCTCTATTTTGTTGCTAGTTTTCCCTATCTTCGAGTGTCGAGTACACTTCACATCTACAATTCCTATGCCTCTTTCAAGTCTTCTCGTTAAAGAAGACTACACCAACGCCTATCATTTCTAACTAGGGTTACTCCTAAGGCTGTGCAACTTCAAATGTTGAAGTCTGAATGACAATCTTCTGCTTTGCATAGTTACCTCATACCTTAATCGTGCTATGCTTCACATATATCTATCCTTGTCATCCTTACACTACGAAGTCCAGCACTCCATCACTAGTCAATTGTCCTCCTTCAGTTGCACAACTTTAATTATGAATTGATAAGTTGCCTTACCTCCTTATATGCATAATCAGGTCGATAGGAAACGTGACAGAGATGATCGACGAGGAGCTTCACTAGGAGGAGGAGCTGATGAGTCACCATCTTGAAGTTCATGGCGAATTCTTCGGAGGAAGATCAAGTCTAACTATTAACATTTGCCTAATCACAAACCAAGGCGAGCCCCAGTTTGCATTTAAGTGCTATTTCAAAGTTTCTATCTGTATCACTTATGTCTAGGATGATTTTTGTGCATTAGGGCTAAGGTGCTTGTTACTCCACTTGCATGACTCACAAGTCCCTTGGAGTATTGGATAAGTCTACAGCTTGACGAGTAGAAAATGCCATGCTAAGTTTTCAGGAATCCGGTAGAAGTTGAGTAGTTGGAATCTACTCGCGAGATAGGATTTTATCACATGGGATGGATTTGATCAAAGAATGGTTGATGAATATGAATTTGAGATCGAGCAATGGGATATGATGCAGTGGAATGTGATCTCACGTGCGTAGCCCTGCTTGTGTCGATTGAGGACCAATCCATGTGCGGTCCTGCTGGACAAGTTTGAATTGTACCGGATGCATATTGGACATATAGAATCTAGGAAAACGATGTAACTTGATAACTTGAGTGTCGAGGTATAGCCCACTGTCGATAGGGATGGGTTGAGGGCAGCAAGGTGCAAATTGGCTGGCGGGCACAGACACGCTCTGTGTGGGGACCTTATGCTTGCGATGGTGGGACCGGTTCAACGTTTGAATTTCTTGGGAAAGGTTGTTGTGTACGACGTCATGAGGAGCACAACACGTTTCTTATGCATGGGTGTGTGTGACGTGTTATCCGGGTGTCTACTGATTACAATCATCGTCCCTCGCGGTTATTTGAGTACCACTTGTTCACTGCGCCGTGACGTACTAATAAAGAGTAGTTGAATTATTATGAACTGTTGCCATGAATATTTTGTATTGCAACCTTGTGTGGCTTAGAGATAACACAATTAAAGTTTACGGTTTCTGAACACTTAACCTGTAATAGCATTATGTGCTTTGGGCATGTCATATCATCTGCAAAGCGTATCTTGTTTGATTGCGGAGTCTATGATGTGTCGTGCTTGAGGAATGTCATTTGCTACTTAAAACATGATTATAAGGATTCACTTGTAGGCGAGTCTACTTATGCTATTTTCTACCTATGTTTAGTCTTTACCTTGTATATGTCTAGTGAGACGGGTTAGTCTTGCTGAGCCTTATGCTCACGTTTGCAGTTAACGAGTTTTTGCAGGTTATACCGTTGACGAATGGCTTGACCGCGACGCCTTACCCTCATCAGGGTTCACGACTGAGTGAGAGCCCTGCACGCCGTCGTGATCAGGAGAGTGAGTGTTGCTAGTGCAAAATGTCCTAAGGGCATGGACGACTTTACTTTTGTATAGCTAGAGCTGAGAGCGTAGCTATGATGTATAGACTCTTTCCTTCGTTTAGTATTGTAAAAACTTTCGATATGTTTATAAATAAAAGACTTGTTTTGTATTTTATTCTGGTTCTTTTCGTGTATACTATTGGGTGTCACATTGCACGATACCACCCAATGATATCCTTGGATGTCAGGACCCTTGTTCCCATAGCATTCTTATTTGCCAGCTAGATGCATGTCGGGCATTGAAGGCGCGGATGACGGGGTCGTACAACAGTGACATAGGGCACCATTGTGTCCCCATTTTTCATGCCGGCACGCGAGGAAAAAGGATGGGGAGAGAGCTGGGCTGGGCCGTGCATGGGGGAAAGATCGGGTGTCTGGGCTGAGCGGGAGAGGGGGAAGGGAAATGAGCCGCGCCCTAGGGGAGCCAAACTCGCGTTATTCCCTTTTCAATTTTTATTTCTATTTCAATTTATTTTTGGTTTGAACTCTTTTAGTTTTAAATTGATTTTGGTTTCGGTCCTCTCTTCATAGTCCTAATATTCATTTTGTTGGAGTCTAGAAAGAATTTTAAGTTAGCTTTTTTGTTTTATATGGTGTGTTCTTTTTTCAACTTGTTTCAAATAATCTCAAAAATTCAAATTAGGAGTGATTTTTAATTGTTTCAGGGGCTTTTACACATACCACATGATGAAGATTGGCTAAAAGTAGGCATGTCCTACTGTGAAATAAATGCAAGAGACTTGTTGAGATTTTTACATGATATAATATCAAGTTCATGAGTTTTTAAATTGGAATATAACACATCTAAAGTAAGTGTACTCATGACAGTGGATTCACGAATAAATGTAACTTTCATCACCCAAAATTGACATGTCTAATGCACTTAATAATTGTCTAGCATTCTCTGCATCTGAAAAATTAACACTGACACTACGCAAGTTGCAAAGAAATTTATTAAAGCGAGCAAATAAGTCATGTATTGACTTATTGGGTTGCATCTCGAAGTGCATGCACTCCCTTTTGAACATGTCTTGATATACCTCTTTGATCGTATTGGATCTTTCACGGTAGTCGCATGGTGCTTTCCACACATCATATGCAGATCGGAGGTGTGCAACACGATCGAATTTGCTTTAAGTGAATCTTTATATGATCAAGTTTCGTGCCTTATTGTTGTTGTTGACGTCCTGCATGTTGGCAGCCGTGCTGTGACTTCATCGTTTGATGGCATGATGAAGCGCTTTTATTGCAACGAACACTAAATCGTGCCAGACGGCGAAGCCCTCAGTACAAGGATTCCGGCCTAGTGCAACAATTTTATTGCAATGAACACAAAATCGTTGCAATAATCAAATGTTATTGATACAAGTCACTAGTTTGTTACAATATACGTACTTTCTCGCCACAATTTGCGTTGCATTTTCAATGTTATTCATTGCAATAGACTTAATTTATTGCCACAAATACAAAAAAATGTAGCATTAGAACTTTATCGTCACAAATCATAACGTTGCATTACAAATCTATAACAACAAGTCAGAAGTTGTTGCATTAGTATTCTATCGCCAAAAATCATAAGTATTGCATTAAGATCTATTGCGAGAAATATCACATAATGTTGCATTAGTATCCTATCGCCACAAAATCATGAACGTTACATAGGAATCTATTACAACAAGTCAGAAATTATTGCATTAGTACTCTATCGCCTCAAATCATAAGCGTTGCATTCATATCTATTGCCACGAATCAAAAAGCGTTGCATTAGTACTCTATCACCACAAATCATAAGCGTTGCATTACGATCTTGTGACACCCCGATTTTTGAGTTTTAGTAAATTAAAAACTTAAATGGGAATTTAAAATTAATAATAAGAATAAATTGTTTTTATAAAGAAAAATATAAAATGTATGCATCCCATCTTGCATTTTGCATTCATCCTCAAGCATTGAAAATTAATTACCAAAATAAATATGCTAAAAGTAATTCATTTGTCATAACGAATATGAGATAAAAGAAATAGATGAAACTAAACAAATATATATATATATGTATATGTATATAATATTTTAATAATATGATGAATTCATGCAAAAAATTAAGTAGGATGAAAAGGAACAAACGTAAGAATTAGAAATAAAGATGCAAGTAAAAATTGAGTCAGGCACCGGATTAGTCCGGAAAATAACGGACTAGTCCAAATACCCTCATTGGACAATAACAAACTTATGCGGACCAACCCCGGACTAGTCCGGTATGTATATAATGCACAGACTTAATCAAAATTTCCCCACTCCGGACTTGTCCGGCATAGCACCGGACTTGTCCGTTAAACTTTCTGTTACTTGGACGAACTTGTCCGGTGTCATACTGGACATGTACGATCAGCTCTCCGTACCCGCAGGACTAGTCTTTTTCTATGTAGACTAGTCCGGTACTCCAGGGTTGACGCGTTTTAACAACTCACCGCACTAGATAGATAAATAACAAAAAGTCAACTGCTTACCAGGGCACTGATCGCACAAATAGCCTTGTCGCACGCGAAAAAAAATAATGAAAGAATGATCTAATATAGAAGGAAGAGATAATAATTATTAAGTATGGTAAAAAAAGAAAAAAAGACAAATAATATGTACATAAAAATATAGAATACAAAATAAATAGGAAAGGAAAACAGAAAAAAATAAAGAGAAAAAAGGTCAACCCTGGCCAAAGCCCTGCCCGCACAGCCAACCTGACCGTACCACAAAGAAAAAAAAAAGGAAAACAGAATGAAAAAAAAAAAACCACCATGCACTCCAGGACCGAATCCTACCGGGACTCTCCCGTGAGCACCGAGTTCCATCTGGACTGCAGCACCAGGACCCCGCCTCCTATAAAAAAACAAGGCCACCGTGAGCCATGCTCCCGTAAGGAAAAAAAAAGAAACCCAACCGTAGCCCTGACCTGCTGCTCTTATAAAAACGACCAATGCCCTGTACCGTAAGCGCCCGTCTCTGTTTACGTAAACAGCCGCCAGGAGGAAAGAAAAAGCCCTAGCCGTCAGCAGCCACGGAAGAGATCAAGAGAAGGCCACGACCAGGAAAAAGGGGAAGAGGAAGGAAGAAAAGGAGTCGCCGTTCTTCACGGAAGATTTTTACGTCGCCATCGTCTTCTTTGATGATATCTTATCGCCGTCTTCTTTGTTCACATCATGCTGCCGTTTTACGACCGTCGAGACTAGCCACACAACTGGTAGGTTTTACGGTTCAGATTTTATGACAAGAGTTAACCTACCGTTCGAGCAAATCACGTCGAACCTAATTTATCGTGTCTCACTGTATCGCCATGGACTAGTTTGATCCCGTGCGGACTAGTCCGAATCTGTCCGGACTTGTCCAATTATTTGCGGACTGGTCCGTTGAACTTTATGGCCCAGAGTGGACTAATCAGGCCCCACTGCATGCGGACTAGTTCGGTATTTAAAATTTCAGCAACGCCTAATTGTCACAAGAACCATAATAATTGACTCAAAACTCACATAAACAATTAAGAACTAGTTGAACCTAATTAGTAAACAAAAGTAGTGAATTAATAGCATGTATTATAACATAATTACCTCATGCATACACATCATGTTATATTGATTAATATATGTGCATTATATTAATTGCATTGTTGTTGGTATGCAGGGCCGATCCTGAGATTTCGGGGGCTCGGGGCGAAACTAAAACAAAGGCCCCCTTATCATAAAAAAATATTATGTACTTCATTCGTCCAAAAAAGGTTATGATTTTATAGTTCATTTTGAACTATAAAGTGATAAATTTTTTGAGATGGAGGAGTATGTTTCACACATAGAAACCTTATTTTCTCTAAAAATATATAAATAAATAAGTTTTTTTCTAAAACAACATATAATAATCTTGACGTAAGCAAAAAGTATTATTGGTAGCAGTGATTTACTGATATGTATATCATACAATGTACAACGAAAAACACTTTATGAAGAAAATTTAAATAAATTTTATGCATATATCACATAAACTACTAAATAATGCACTTTTTAAAAATATTTTATACAAATTGAAAGAACAATCATGCAAATAAAAAACATTGATGAAATCCTAGGTAGTGCTAAAATAAAATCAATTTGATTTGTGTATACCTTACCAATTATGCTCTATTTCTCGACATTAAATAGGAGTAGAGGAAGATAACCAAAATCATATCATCATCATAATATAGAACAATCTGGTAGCGGCAATATGGGATGTGAATGTGTTTATTATGAGAGAAGTGGAAGTGATGAGCCAGATAAAAAGTATAACTTGCACTACCGAAGCAAAAAAAAAATCAAGTGGTGAACTTTCAATATGTAAGTTGCCTACTGCAAGTCGCAGGTGAATTTTAGACTGTCTGGTAACATTATTTTCTAAATTAACTTTTCTGTAGTCTGAGAATATTTATAAGACCAGTATGAAGTAAAATTACGTGTGGTAGTAAAATAGGGCTCCAGATTCTCGGGGGCCCGGGACAATCGCCCCTCGCGCACTGGCTCAGGGTCGGCCCTGTTGGTATGTATATGTACTTGATTGCGAGTAGACTGTTCGCTCAAGAGGTTACAATCGAGAAGCCAATATCTGAGAACTTTCGTGTGCAAAACTTTGATTTGACTGAGCATCGAATTGCGGAATATAAAGGCAAGTGTCCTTGTCCATTTTGATCATGTTTTCAAATGTTTTGTTTGCAAAATTGTATGCTTATGTCAAATTGATGGGAAATCCATGAATAGGTGTTTACTAGACATGTATGCCCATCCTTATCGCTCAGGATATAATGTAGAGAGTCGGGAAGGGTATTTTACAGTTTTGCTCTGTTTAACTTAATTTGTGATTGGAAATGACCAAATGGTTTAATTATGAACTAATGAACACTTGAATTATGTGAATTAATGATGATGGAATAATGGAGAATCATTTGGGTAACATGAGACTTGGGTGATCTAAGCAAGCATGGTTATGTGGAATGGGTTGGAGGTATGGTGGTTTTGCTTGATTTAGATATAAGGACCAGTTCATGCGAGAATAAGCGAGGACAACAATGCCACCACAAGGCCAAATATGGGTGCGACTTAGCTGATTAATTAGTGTATTGCCAGTATCGTTCGAATCATATGGAAGGCTCGAGGAATGCGAGTCGGCTGGGTTTGTATTAGTGGTGGGACTGCCCTGGGATCCGAACAACACAAGCTGGGGCCCTTGGATGGATGTGCTCAGTTGGAGACATCACCTCCGGTGAAACCTCAGTGGGTCCGCACATGCTGGTAATTACATTGTAAAGACTATTTTGTGATCTCTTGGTGATACACCTATGGTAGTATAATTGGCATAATGGAGGTTCTCATTAGTCGCTGACGGGTGACAAAATCACGAACTTGTGGGTGAAGTGGTACAACCTCTGCAGAGTGTAAAACTATCATGATAGCCGTACTCTCGGTTAAGAGCACTTAGATGACCTACATAATTAGAATTGGACTTGGGTTTTGGGATGGTTCGGTATGAGATCGGTTGTGTCATGATTTGGGTTATATTATGAGCATGGTTGGTTATGAGAAGAGATGAAACTGGCATATGGTTATTATATTGGTTGTTGACTGATTATAATTGAATTATGATGGTAATTGAGGATGGTGGATATGGACTATGATATTTACTTGGGATATGATGGGAATTAAATGCACATAAACATTTTAGGCTGCTTTTACAAGTTTATGAAATGTATTTTTTTGCAATTAGCTATTTATTATCATCTTTGTTTTAGATACATGTCATACTTTCCCACACTTGTTGAATATGACATGTACTCACCCTTGCTATTCCCACATTAATTGAGCAACAGGAGATAATTTGGAGTATCCAGAGGACTATGAGGAGTACTAGGCGTGCATGTTACTGTCAAACTGCCTGTGGAGATGGAGTCTACTAGTGCATAGTTTTTCGCCGCAATATTATTGACTTGTATTTGACAGTATTTGGATATTGTATTAAGGTACCATTTATTGTTCGAAACATTGTTATTATCTGAATATTGTTTGTGATTTCTCATGTATGTGTGTTAAACATTCTGGACACACATATGTGTCACACTTGGTTCATTCTCGGAATCGGGTGTCACAGATCTATTACCATGAATCAGAAAATAATGCATTAGTACTCTATCACCAAAAATCATAAACATTGCATTAACATCTATTACAAAAAATCAGAAAATGTTGCATTAGTACCCTATCCCCACAACTCATTAATGTTGCATTAACATCTATTGTCATGAATCAAAAAACGTTGCATTAGTACTCTATCGCCACAGATCATAAGAGTTGCATTAAGATCTATTGCCATGAATAAAAAAAATGTTGCATTAGTACTCTATCGCCGCAAATCATTAATGTTGCATTACCATCTACTGCCACGAATTAGAAAATGTTGCATTAGTACTCTATCCCCATGAATCATAAGTGTTGCATTAACATCTATTGCCACAAATCAGAAAATGTTGTGTTATTACTCTATCACCGCAAATCATAAGCATTGCATTACGATCTATTGCCATGAATCAGAAAACATTGCATGAGTACTCTATCCCCACAAATCAAAACGTTACATTACGATCTACTGCCACGAATCAAAAAACGTTTTTTGAAGCTCAAACAGCAAGGGAATCACTTGCAACACATATATTAGAATAAAATGCGGAAGACAAATTACAGTGAAAGTAGCCACCGTACATAGACATTCAAGTGCAGAGACAATTTCTTAAGAGAGGAAATTACCCTACAAGCTCGCTATAAAAAGTTCTACCCTATTCCTGTCTAATTCTTTGAATCTGGTGATCTGTGATTTAATCGATTTAGTGAAGCATTCCATCCATATGATAACAGTTGGCGATGTATTCCTGAATATCTTAGCGTTCCTCTGCTTCCAAATCTCCCATGTTGCGCTTGCAAATATTTCCATAAAGCAGGGTCCTGTCCAGTGCTGTTTTGCCGTAGCTACCGTGTCAAAGAAATCTAAATTGCTGTCCCATTGAATGTCCAGTGTATCTCAGCATGCCACGCTGAACAGGCATAAGAAGAAGAGATGATATGTGTATTCTTCCGTGTGAGTGTCACATAAGACACACAAGTAGTCATCTCCTTCAATGGTGAGGTTTTTCTGTTTCAATAGATTTCTTGAGTTCAACCGATCCCTAAACATTAGCCATACGAATATCTTGATTTTCTTGAGAACCTTTGCTTTCCACATCCAACCGAATGGAGGTGGCGGCATAATATTATTGTAAAAGGATAGATAGCATTTCTGTGAGCAATACATCGGCGTTCCAATGCATTTCCAGATATCATTGACTTGTCCCCTGTTATGTACCTCCTGCAGTAATGTTTGTAGCAGTTGTAGTTCCAAGGCTAATTCATCCGAAAGTGGTATAAAGAAGTTTTGTTGTAATTCTGCTTGTTGGTCCGGCTGAGCAAGAGAGCTTTTGGGGTTCTTAGCAAAGGTGAACAATCTAGGTAGATCCCTTTTCAGCAAGTGCCCCTCCCATTCGTCATGCCGCAGTTTGATAGTGTCACCCCTCCCCACATTTATGGACACCTGTTTCCTAAAGTCCCCCCACACACTGTGCAATGAGGAGGTTTCCCGTTAGAGCGGTATGCATTGAGCACCAGATGTACCCATGGAATGTCTTGCTTGTTGTATAGCTTGAACAAGAATTTCACCAACAATGCTATGTTCATCCTTTTTAGGCATTTGAGACCTAGACCACCTTTTGCCAGCGGAGCTGTAACCTTGTCCCAAGCTACTAGTGGTTTACCTTTTCCGGCTATATCTGACCCCCCTCCATATGCATAGTTTGCATGATTTGTCGATAGCCTGTAGTACTCTACCATTTAGCCTTGGCGTACACATTGCATATATCAGAATTGACGACATAATTCTGTTGACCAGTGTGCATCTGTCCCCCATTGATAGCCATGTAGCTACCGATGTTAATTTCCTCTCCACCTTAGTGATCAGTTGTGAAAAATCCGTTGTGTTTGGTCGTTACAACCCCATAGGGAGACAAAGATATGTGAAGGGAAAAACACCTTGCTGACATCCTAACATTTGTGCCATCATATTTGCTTGTTCCTCATCTATGTTTACCAGCATTATTATACTTGACTTTTCTCAATTGACTTTTAGCCTTGTAGATCCTGCTATGGCTTGAAGCAGGTTTTTGAGGAAAAACAATTCACGATGTGAAGCTTTTAATACCAATAGAGTGTCGTCCTCATATTGAATTACCGGGAATTTCATGTGCCCTAGTTGTGGAATGGGTATAGTCAGTAGCCCCTGATCTGCAGCATGGTTGATTGTAATTTGGAGTAATTCTACTCCTAGCACAAAAGGAGGGGTGAAAGCGGGACACCTTGCCGAATACCTCGTTTGCACTGAAAATTCTTTCCCGGAACTCCATTCAGTAAAACTGCTGAAGTTGCAGTGGACAATATATCATGGATCCATTTGGATCACTGTTCTGGAAAACCCATGGTGTGGAGAATTAGCAGCAGGAAGTCGTGCTCTACCATGTCAAATGCTTTTTCAAAGTCCAACTTCAATATTACTATGTTTCTGCAAGATTTTTTGCACTAATAAATGTACTCATAAGCCCAGTCCATACAATCTTGTATCGTCCTTTTCCTTATGAAGCCGTAATGATTTTTGTGGACCAACTCTTTAATAAAACTTTGCAGCCGTATGGAGAGTACTTTAGTAATTAGCTTGACATAGGAATTTAAGAGGGAAATCGGTCTGTAGTCCTGCACTGCTGTTGGGTTACCTACTTTTGGTAGCAACACGATGTAAGAACTATTGAAAGGCGCTAAGCTTATTGTGTTGTTGCAGAAGTCCGCAAATAGTGTGTAAATATCAGCTTTAATGATGTGCCAACAGGTCTTGTAAAACCTGGTGTTGAAGCCGTCTGGATCTGGTGATTTATCTGAGGGCATTTCCTTAACCGCCCCATCAATTTCCTCCGTGCTGATATGCTCGCATAGGTGGTCCAGATTTTGATGTTCCTGTATCATGTCCCATAATTGTGGCCAAGGTTGTATTTGTTCTGATTGTCCCAATCTTTGACTGAATTCGTTCCACAAAAGGCTTGCTTTGTCATTATGATCCAGCAGATCCGTGCCAGCGTTGTCATGAATGATGGTTATCATGTTACGTCTGTACCTCTCTGTTGCATCGGCCAGGAAAAATTTAGTTGGTTCGTCATCCAATTTTGTCGATCATGTTGTGTACCTTTGTATCCAATAATCATTCTTATTTCACAAGAGTTTGGAGATATGTGATTTGATCAACTCATTGAAAATCTTTTCCTGAGTGAATAAGCCTCACTGCTCTTCCAATTTGATGAATCAAAAAACGTTGCATTAGTACTCTATCCCACAAATCATAAACGTTGCATTGACATCTATTACCACGAATCAAAAAATACTGCATTAGTACTTTATCACCACAAATCATAAGCATTGTATTAAGATCTATTGCCACGAATAAAAAAATGTTGCATTAGTACTCTGTCCCCACTAATAATTAATGTTGCATTAACATCTGTTGCCACGAATCAGAAAACGTTGCATTAGTATTCTATCCACGCAAATCATAAACATTGCATTAGGAATCTATTACAACAATAAGAAATTGTTGCATTAGTACTCTATTTCTAGAAATCATAAGAGTTGCATTAATTCTGGCTTGTTGTTACAAATAGTTCACAGCTAGGATAGTACTTAAGTTTCTTGCGGTGTACAAGTAAAAAATGAAGTCTATATAAAAAATTCATCTTCGCTGTCGTCCATCCCCAATGGAGCTACATGACCATCATTGACATATGTATCAACCTCGTTTGTCTTCATTTTCTGATACAACTACATCTGCTAAAAATTGATCACCTCTTGTCATTAGAACAATGAAAACATCACCGCTTGCGCCTTCAATGTCACTGCTAGCCCATACGATCGTATCCTCATTTATGCTTGGCATATTGATATTAGTAAAACAAACATAAAAAATGTAAGCATCCATCTCAATCTCTTTATTTTCACTATCTCTAGGAGGCATGGCAAAAAGGTTATGTGGCTTTGTTTGAACAACTGTAGCCAATTTAGGTTGCTTCACACTTTGAACGTA
Organism: Tuctoria greenei; assembly: GCA_036927565.1. Taxonomy (NCBI): domain Eukaryota; kingdom Viridiplantae; phylum Streptophyta; class Magnoliopsida; order Poales; family Poaceae; genus Tuctoria; species Tuctoria greenei. Next base: position 128,658,827 of record JAYESD010000006.1, read on the forward strand.
AGAAAACTTGTTCTGCTTGGGTGGCTAGAATGTAAGGATAATTCTTATATCGAAAATTGTTGTGTCAATATCTATTATTCCATATTGATATTTTTTTGTAGCCTCTGCTTTGGTTTCGATTGGAAGAAGGCACATAAAACCAGTCACATTCAAATAACAGAACCTATTCATTTATTCCAAAATCAACACAAATAATTTTCTTGATTACTACAAACCAATCAACATCATTACCCCGAACAACAACACCACTATTTTGAGTCTGTAAATCTATTTCCACATCTGCAGTTTGAAACAAGAAGTCATCGATGAATGATCGACTATAAATCCATGCCCGACGATCAGGTTCTCTAGATAATGCATACATATAATCGCTTACTTTGCCTTCTACATGTCATGTCCTAATCTGTACACATTATTAGTATAAAAGGGTTACCGACAAACCAATTTCAGCACATATATTTGTTCAATATTTCATCAACGTACAAACTTGGATGTACTTACTCGACTCTTAAACCAATAAACAAACTCATCTCTATAGCGTTTATCAACATTATGAGAATGAATCTTTTTCAGTTCTTCAATATGTGCACTAAACAGGGGAAGAAATTAAATTAGCCATCTATAATAAGCGTGATGCAATATAGTATAGAACATCTGAGTTATACGTACTTGATCCATGGAGCGGCCTCTTCACAATTAGAAATAAGATAATGTCTAATCTTATGTAGTTCAACCATAGAAAGTTGTTCCCATTTAAACCCTTTTTAGAAGGATCACTTTTGCAAATAGTTAGACCCCATAGAAGGTTCATTTTGAGTTGTACCACCATGACGTTCTAGCCTATTAAGCTTTGTGTTGATGTTATCCAAAAACAGATTACAAAAAGTTATACATTCTCCAAGAATATATCTCTCAGCTATAGAACCCTCCGGGTGAGCTTTGTTACGTATATACCTCTTAAATGTACAAAGATACCCTCAATTGGATACATCCATCTATAAGAAACAGGTCCACCAAAGCGAGCTTCTTCGGCGAGATGGATTGGAATATGTAGCATGATATCAAAGAAAGCAGGAGGAAACAACCTCTCAAGCTTACAAATAGTTTTAGGAGTTTCTTTCTCATCTTATCCAAATCTGGTGCCGTCAATTCTTTAGAACAAATTTGTGAAAAGAATTTACTATACTGAATTAAAGGTACAACAACCTTTTCAGGCAATATGTTACGTAATGCAATAGGAAGGAGTTCTGGAATATAATATGGCAGTCATGAGTTTTTAGACCCGATACCTTACATCTTTTTATGTCCATGCATCTCTTGATGTTTAATGCATAACCATCGCACATCTTCACATCCTCCAAAAACTTGCACAAGGTGGTCTTCTCATATTTACGCAAAGTATATAATGCTGATGCCAATATATACTTGTCATCTCTAACCATCGTTGTTGATCTTCCCGTATACCCATATTCTGCATATCAATGCGAGCTTGGAGAGTATCTTTTGTTTTACCATCCATATTAAGCAATGTCCCCAATATGCTATCACAAATGTTTTTATCAGTGTGCATGACATCCAAGTTATGCCTTATTAGCAATGTCTTCCAATGCGGAAGCTAGAAAAATATACTTTTCTTCTCATAATTATGCCACCTATTTTTCTCATCACACATTCTTTTATTCATATGTCCAAATTTCACTTGATCAAAACTATCGTATTGTTGGAGTACTTTGTCACCAGAGAGTGGTGTTGGAGCATATCTATTCTCTATCTTGTTGTTGAAAGAAGCTTTGTTTCGATGCAACCTAGGATGCCGAGGTAGTAAACGATGATGACCCATGCAGCAATGCTTTCGTCCATATTTTGACCACAAGGAGTCAGTGTATCTATGGTAGTATGCACATTCTAGCTTACCTTTTGTGCTCCATCCACATAGCATTGCATATGGTGGAAAATCATTTATTGTACGCAATAGAGAAGCATGCATGAGAAAAGTCTCTTTCTTTGAACTGTCATATGTTTCAACACCATTAGACAATAATTTTAGTAGCTCATCAATGAAAGGCTGCAGATACACATCGATATTGTTTCCAGGTGACTTTGGCCCATGAATTATCGTTGACATTATCCAATAAGGCGCTTTATCCACAACCAAGGTGTAGATTATAAGGGATTAGAATCAAAGGCCATGTACTATAAGAAACAATTCGTTAATCCAAAATGATTAAAACTGTTAGATGCTAGCCCAAGGCTTATATTGCAAGGATCAGATGAGAATTTTGGTTGAATGCTATCAAAATGCTTCCATGCCTTCAAATCTGCAGGATGGCGTAATTCCATCTTCAATACGTCCTTCCTTGGGCCAACACAAATTTATGCCGTTGATTCTGCCATATACAACCTTTGTAGATGCAGAATAAGAGGGAAGTATCATAGAACCTTGCGTTCTACAAGCTTCTTGGCTTTTCCACAAGATAAAGCCTCTCTTGCTTCTCCAGTATTATTTTTCCATCTTAATTCACCATAATTTGGACATCTATCCAGCACATGTGAGAATAGTTCAAGGATCGCCTCACAAGATTTTTTGGTCAAGCCATTTAATCACTTCATCTAGTACATTACCAACCTGACAATGAAGGATAATTGGGTCACCTCCTGACGAACTGGATATAAGACCTTTTTGGCATCATTTAATAAGTCAAAGAATGCCTTTGCACACCCATTTGGCTCCTAGTGGTTTATAGCACTTTCTTGACTACCATTAAAAATTATCATCTGCTGCAGTACCACCATGATTAGTGCCTCTAATTAGACTGGACAAATATTTTGCATAGCAACATCATAAAAAATTATCTACTCATTATTCGATTACCCAACTATATTTTTCTGAATTGTTTTTTCTCCATGGTGTATCCAACACGTATTGTTTTTTTCTCCATGGTGTATCCAACACGTATAATCAAATAACATCCCATTACGCGCAAGTGAAGATGAACTTCCTTGTGTGTTTCATGGCAAATATTATGACATATCATGCAATAACAAGGCATTGTTGCTCCATCACGAGTGCTCTAGAATGCAAAATTTAAAAATGACTTCATTCCATCCTGCCACTCCCTCGTACCCCTTTCTTTTCTCATCCATGTCTTATTTTCTGACATCTCCTCGTATAATTGAATTAGCCTATTGTTGAAAATCGTTATATACCAATTTCGACCATAGATATAACTCAATTATGTGAAGGAATGAATATTTCTTACACACATCATAGATAGGAATAACCTAGTTCCACTTGTACTTGGAGAAAAGCCAAGGAAACACACTTCCAACCAATCAGACAATGCCATGTGGCTTCCCATGAATCCAATGGCCCACTTACACATGGGTACCCGCATGTTTTCACCATGATTCTTCTATAAGGTCGACAAGAGCCCACATATATGTGTCCAGGAACAAGTGGAAGCCGAGTGGGGACAACCTCAGTTCGGCTGAATCACCTATTCGGTCGAATCGGTAAAAGCGCCAAACTTGGTTCAACTGCACGTGTCAACCCCTGGTGGCTTCCTTGACGCGGGAGTAAGTGAAAACCCAGGAGATTAGCGTGCGAAACCGCCTGAGTGAGTGTATAAATAGGGGGGTGCCTCACATCACTTCACACACACCACTTGAGCATCATTCTATTGTATCCACTATTCCATAGTCTTATAGGAGTTTAGGCTGTAGAAAGGAGAGTCTCTAGTCCTTAGTCCAAATTAGGAAAGGAGTAGGAGTCTTTCTTCCCAATTCCAATTGGTAAAGGTATAGCTCACATATTCCTTATTGTATTCGTGATTTTATGCATAATAAAATTGTTATCTTTAGTCTTCTTTTATTCATATACTTGGATGAAGAGTTTCTTGTTTGATTGTGGATTCCATGTATGTGGTAGGAGTAGTCTTTATGATTATGCCATAACACTCTTATTCTATTATCATAGAAACTACAAACCTCCACTATAGTATAATTAGTTATGATATGATCATGTTAATATGAGTAACTTATGCTACGTCTCAACATTGGTTGAATGATATTTAGATTGGTCATTGCCTTAGGATTGCTTGTGCCTAGGCTCCTAAAGTATTTACTTAATATGCTAGCATGGTGCTAGGATAGTTAAGTAGTGTTGGATGTATTGTAGACCCACCGATTGAAGAGGTAGGCAGTAGGTGGTGACAACCCTATCTGTCCTTTATAATCCTCCACGTTCGGCTATGCCACAAGCTCTTGGCGGGAGTCACCCTAGTATTGCTAGGGGTAAGCTCGTGCCCAATGTGTTGAACAACTTAGAGTAAGGATTAACCATTGACATGCTCATTAGTATCTAACCTAGGCTATGTATATGTATATTAGAAGCATTGTAGGAGCAACTCACCAACTCTTAGTCTAATCTCCATTAGGACCTGTCTACTGTCTACAATAGAATGCTTAGGTTTCTTTCGCACTACCCATATTATCAACTTACCCCCATCTTGATAATTGATTAGTATCCCATATCTTGATCATAAGGGTAGTGTTTACTTTACTCCATTGCCTTCCTTTGGGATAAATATGATACTCTGGGGAATACTCATGGGTGAAATGCTACAATGGTATCTTTCATGTGCTTGCGGACCTCATCTCTTACTAGAGATGATATGTTGTGTTAAGAAATACCAACAAGCATTTCTGGCGCTATTGCCGGGGAAGGCAAATGGAAGTGAAGGATAGCTATCACTTGTGATTAAGCTATTGGTACTAATAGTTATTAGACATGATTACTTTTGTCTGTTGTCTCCTTTTATGTGAAAATAGGGTAGTGATGACTAACCCATTTCATGGGATTGCCAACAAGGACACAAGTGCTCAACTTCAAGATGATTCAAGGCCTACCTCAACAAATGTGCGCTATGCAACACCATTACCTTCTGCGGAATAATTTCAGCTTCCAGTAGGAGCCAATTTCATCCATCCCCAAGCTCGGGGGATGTTCCAAGAGTTCTTTTTGGTTTTCCTTCATCATGTGGTGGATAATTGGCTCTTCCTCCAACACTCATGTCATGGGTTGGCTTCACCAATCCATTGCCACATTCATGCTGGAGCTGAAGGAGCCCTATTCCTATTCATCATGGATGAGAAGATAGTCTCCACTCAAGGGGTGGATTGAAGAATGCTCTAGTTCCCTTAGCTTGGCATGCACACCATTTAACAAGGTGGATATGCTAGTTGTTGAACTACACCTCCCATTGAAGTATCACAAAGATCAAGTCAATGGAGAGTTGTTTGGGACGATCCAAGTCAAGGATATTCGCATGATTTGTGAAAATCCATGACAACATGGGTCACTTGGGAATTATTTCCCTAAGACCCATGAGGATCTTTCAAACAACAACTCCAATGGCTATCACCCACAAGGAGGTCAAGGGTGGATTCAACACCACCCTTACGATCAAGGAGGTCAATGGTGGATTCAACACCACCCTTACGATCAAGGAGGCTATGGCATTACAATGGACTCAATTTCAACTAGCCTACCTTGAAGTATCTTGTCCATGCCCAAGCAAGAAATCAAGACAACATACACATGACCCCTGGCCGAGGACAAGAAACATAAAGAGCATTTAAGATCTAAGATACCCCACAATCACTTGTTGGGATTCCTACACTTCGACCAAGCCCGTGCAACCTAGGGAAAGTGACATTGTGGATGGAGTGTTTCTTGTTTGATTGTATAAACCACATGTCATCATGCCCAAGGATGTCTTTGATCCATGTTCAAAGTATGGGTTAACTCAAAGGAACATCAAGAAGGTCAAAGTGGCAACCCTAAAGAAGGACAAGCCTCAAAATGCTCATGAAAGAATATCTTCAAAAAGGAAAGTTGTCAAGAAGTCTTCATCAAGGCGATGAAGAGGCTAGGGACACCATATGGCCCACATGTGCGAATGACAGGAAAAGTAATTCTGGCATGTCAAATAGGAGAAGTTGTCCACATCTTCAACTCTGGGATTAGACAATAAATCATCGCACAAAACAGGACGGAGGTCCGTCCCACTCATCGGACTTCAAAAACTCGGTGAGTCCTTGCAATTAGGTTAATTGGTAGTTATCTCATATTTGATTTCCCAATTGCAGATTTGAATTTTCCAACAATCTTTGCATTTGCGTTTAGCATGTTTGAATTTTCACAATTGCATGTTGTAAAGTAAAATTTCCAACTGTCATAAAACTAAAAATTTGAATTAGGGAATAAATTTAATTGGCTATGAATTTTGGGCATAACCACTTAAATTTATTTCCTACTTCAAACCAAATAGATTTGCTTTATGCCTCATTGCATTCACAAGTTGTTTCAAGTCGGGCAAGACAATTTGACAATAGGGTTCAATTTTCTTTTGGCTAACCTAACCCGTTTTGAAATTGTTTTGTTTGTTCTTTATGAAATTGCAGCAGGACAAAAATTGTAAAGAGGTGGTTTGGCAAGAGAGGAGCAAGAAGAAGCCTCAACCAAATCCTTCACCAAATCCAACCTCAACTTGGCATTTGACGTTGAATATCAAGCATGCACCAAACTCGAAAGGTGTGAGTTTGTCACACAAAGGCCTTCATCACCAATTGCTCTTCAAATAAGGTATGAGTTCATGATTTTTCATTGTCTGGTTTGCCTTAGAATTGAATGCCCTTGCTTGCAATTATGAGGAAGGTTGTCGCTTCCTTATCATTCAATTCTCATGCATCCTCACAAGAGTAAGTGTTGGTATTATCTTTTGTATCTCCAAAAGGGAATACCACCTTACCTGGAAAAACTAAAACAAGTACTTAAAACCCCTCATGCATTGTTTTATAGACTTAGTCATTTTTTGCCTAGGTTTAGAAAACAAAACTTTTGGAATAATTTAGTAGGTGAATTGGCACGTAGCAACTGAATAGTGATGACCATGATTTTGATTTGAGCTTCGTACATACATGGTGTCACTAGTTTTCAAACTCCTAGGAATAAGTGATATCCTTGATCTTAATTTGAATTACATGTTTATGTGAAATCACTAAATTTAAATTCCTAGAAAAGTTCAAGAGGATAAAATTGAGAATCTTGTTTGCCATGATCCAGATGATAACATTTGCTCTTGTGTAGAAAGCTATGATGGTTAGAAACTTTACAAGATGAAAGTATCCATATAGTGTATTTATATCACTTGCATTGCTATGATTAGGAGCTTTAGAAAATGTGCAACTCAATTTATCCATAAAGCTCCACTCTTATCAATGAATAATACATTGTTCATGGATACACTTAAAATTGGACCCAATGTATCTTTGAATTTATTCTTCCCCGTACGTACAAATGAATATTCGGTTACCTTACAAATGAAGATTCGGTTACCTAACCTGAAAATTTATTTGTATGAGTATTGGGAGCTAACCGTCCCTCTCTATCATAAAGGGGAAGTTTGCAGGAGTAATATTACTGCAGGCATTTTAAGATCTGATTGTTGGGAACCCTCTATTAGCAACTGATTGCTGTTATGAATATGTGAGAGCAATATGCTCTCAACTATTTTAAGCCCTCATTCAAGCTCAAGGGAATTTCCACCTTCATTGGGTGTAATTTATTCTTTTGTGGCTAAAAGGTATGATGTACATTAACCAAGGAATGACGCGATCAGATCCAATGCATATTGGGTGCATGTTGTTCCTATGTGGCCAGAAGGTTTTTTATACCTTAGCGAAGGAACAACGGATAATGCTCAACCCATGTTGAGTGCACGTCATCCCTTTGTGGTTATAGATATGTTGTACCGTAGCCAAGGAATGACAAATCACACCCAATGCATGAGAGGTATAAGTTATTCCTTTATGGCAAGAAGGTATGATACACCTTAGCCAAAGAATGACGGAACACACTCAACGCATGTTGAGTGCACGTCATTCCTTTGTACCGAAAGGATATCATTACCTTAGCCATGGAATAACAAAGTACACTCAACACATGGGAGACCTTGAGGTGTGGATAAGCGACGTCAACAACACTTTCTTCAACCACACTCATGGTACCCGAGGGAGGCAACACAACAACGACACTCAACCTCCATTGTCAAAGCCACGCTACAACAAGGATAGGCCAACCTCATGGCCTACTGTTGACATTTCTTACATCGCATGTAAAAATCCGCAAGCACACTAAAATTGTCGTGTAGCACTTTCCCTTATGGAATATTCCCAAAGGTATCGAATCCAAGGAACGTGTGTGCTAATCTTACAAACTAATTCACCCAAGGACACAAAGTTGTTTGGTAGGCAAGGAAGAGAGAGGAACTCAAAGTATTGATTCTAATTCAAAGAAAATTGCGGTAGCTGCTTTGGGTGGGGTTTACCCCTAGTAACACTAGCATGACCACCGCGAAGAGCCTATGGCATAGACGACTGTGGAGTATTACTAAGGACAAATAGGGTTGTCACCATCTATTACCTACCTCTTCAACCCGTGGGTCTACGAGATATTCACTGGTGATTTCTAACCTAAGCACCACACTTACATTCTAAATCACTTCTCCAGTTGTTTCGAACACAAAGCTACAACTAGAGTCTCTAATAAATTAAAGCAATGAACCCACAAGTAATTACTTGTGCAAACTACCTTTTTTGGAAATCAAATTTGAAATGAATTCACGAAGGCTTACTTGATTTTGAATCAAACCTTTGTAGGGGTACAAGTGTAGAAGAGGGACTTGACAAGACCAAGCCTCCTTCTCCTGGACTCTTCACCACACTCTCCTTCTACTTGGCAGCCTCTAGGACTACTCTAAACCTTAAGAGTGGTATTGTAGTCTCAAATTTTGGTGTGTGTGTGTGTGTGAAGTGAGGTGTGGGGTGCTATTTATAGGTGGAGAAAGGTCGGTTCCCGCCACCAAATGCGGGCAAATCCGTCACTATCGTCTTCAAGAAGCCGGGAGGAGCCAACAAGTGGCGATTAATCGAGTTTGGCGCCAGGACCAAGTCGGCCGACTAGAAGGGTCGACCGACCTGATCTTTGCACCATTTCGCGTGTGCTTTGTCAAGGTCACTGCCAGGTGGGTCCCATCCACTGATATGGGTGCTACACCATTGGATGGCCTCAGATACTACTGTTCGTGGGCCATTTGATCCATGTGATGACACGTGGTGCTGCCTGATTGTTGAAATCCAATTTAATGGATTACTCCCTGCATGTCTTGGTATTTTTGGGTATAATTCACCTGCATACAAATAAACACCAACACATGTGGAATTGGTTAGTCTTTTAACCCTACCACTATGTTGTATTTCTCTTTTGTGCACATTATGAGGTGAATTGACGGTCTAAATATGGCACTTAAGGACCGTCAACAAACTCCTCCACACATAGTCCTTTGCCTGTCTTCGAGTGAAGGCAAGAAGAACTAAGGTGTTGTCATAAATTTGCTATAAGTTGGAAAATGAGAGTACTAGATATTTCAACTCATACCTCAATTCATGAATTCCCTCTTTGGAATGTGGCTACCACATAAATCTTGGGTGTTTGAAAAGCGGAATGGTTGGAATGTAGTTCTCTTGGATCTTCCCCTGCCGAAGTGATCTAACGATTTGTTATATTAGGAAAGTCAAAGAAACAATTGCCCTTATCTCTCATTTGGGATCTCTTAAATCTCTCAAAGTGTTTTGATCCTTACCTTGGCATGTTTTGCCAATTTTGTCCCTATACTAAATATGGCTACATCTGGATCTTGGTAGGGATAGACATTGCAATTCATATATTACTAAGTCAAAAACTTGATCTTATGAGAGACTTATGCAACAAACAACTTGACAAAGAAAATCCTTGTGCACATGAATGGAATGGATAATTGTGGACTCCATGGTTTTCTCTCTTTTAGGATGAAACATGGCTACTTTTTCTCTCTTTTTTTAGCATACTTTCTCTTTTGAAGAGTAGATGCTTTTTTTTCATAGCCATGTCTTCTACCCCTTTTTTTCTAGAGAGATTTTGATAACCATAATGTATAGTTTTATTGGATGGATGAATGGTGAATGCAAAATCTCAATGTGAGATATTTTGCATGAATAGGTTGCACAAGAATTTCTAAGTAAAAAGTTCATGCTTGTCCCTCAATTGGGTCACAAGTTTGACAAATTTCGATGAAAAGCAAAGTGGCATATGCATGTGGTTTTCAATTAGTGTATCATATGGCCTTGGTGGGTATTCAAATTTCCAATGAGAGAATCAGGCAAAGTTCAAGACTCCAAACTTTTGCAAACATCAAAATCAATTTCAAGCAAAGAGATATCTCCTTGAATAACTCATTTACCATATCACACTAGTCAAATACTTAGATGATGTGTTTCTCCTACTTTAACTGTGGCAATAACAAAAAAGGCTGTCGGTACCCTGCGTACCGTATACCCCTTGGGACTACAAAAAGACTAAAGGGACTTCACCTGTCTGAGTTGAAGACCTACGAAGGCCCCACATGTCATACGGGACCGGACCTGCCTCCCATCTATGGTTAGTCCTGGTGCTGCCACGTGTATAGCGCAACCGGACCTATATCCCACACATGGGATAGTTCCGGGCTAAACACTTGTGCGGCACCCCCAGACCTAACCCCCTACAGAGGGAAGCTCTGGTATCGACACGTGTACATCTACACCGGACCTACCCGTCCCAGACGAATAGCTCCGAAGTTGCCACGTGTCCAAACCGCCGGACCTTCAACCTCAGCAATCAGGATGATGAACCCCCAATGGCTTGGACCTTCAAGGGGCAATCAAAGACTTCAAGACTTGACTAAGTGTCATTAATAGCATATTAATGACACATGATAAGAAGGCCCTTAATACAAGTAACAGCACTGTTAAGTCCTGTTACAACACTATTAAGGGTAATTAATCTCATTAATTATGTATTAAACATCAGTAACCGCTAGGGCCACATGTCGGGCCAGGCTAACGGTGTAATGACCAGTCCTTGTACTATAAAAGGACTAATCGACGATACACAAGACAGACTTTTTTGGAAGCACTAGACTCTGAGACGCTCAATACAACAACTACACATCCCGTGGAGTAGGGTATTATGCTCAGGCGGCCTGAACCACGTAAATCCTTGTGTCTATTTGCCATCGTCTTTTGAATCTCTGCGCACCCAATACCGAACTACAAACTCCGCGAGTTACCAATGGTAGTACCGGGGGAATTGCCAGAAAAACACTCCGACAGTTGGCGTGCCAGGTAGGGGGAGGGCGCCCGAGATTCGAAGATGGTGAACTCTGCAGCTGGATCGTCCAACGGCAACCCTGCGACGCAACCTGTTGGAGGCAATCCCTCCAATGTGCAGCAACCAGCAGGTGCCGCGACTCCAGCAGGAGTCATGCTTCTGCCGCCACCGTCTGCACCAGCAAATCAAGCCAGACAGCGAGAAGGGGCATCTGCGTCGGTCACAGCATCGGCTAACAACAATTCTGAACACGCGCTCCATGCAGCGTGCGCTCTTCTCCAACGCCCACCACCTCCAGGCGCATCTCAGGGTGCAATGAAGCAGTGGAGGGCTGATGTGGAACATTTGGTTGCAGCAGCAGCCGATCACATCAGCAACCAAGGTCCTCCCCCCTCGCAGTGTCGGACTATGTCAGGCAGACTTGGTTCGCACGCTTCCCAAAATAGGAGGCATGTTGCGTCTCAACAAGTGACGTCGCTGCCTTACGGGGCGCGACACACCCATACGGTAACCAGGCTTTCAACTCATGACCTCCAGGCGGAGCTTGATCACCGTTACTGTCAACAGGACAGCCGCACCCATATTGAGCGTGCTCATGATAGGCGAGAAGCTCGAGACAGTCCTGCTCCCGAGGGGGTAGGCGGAGGCTGTTATGCCCTAGTCATGAACCTATGCATGGTCAGATGGCCACAAAAGTTCCGGCCTCACCTGCTGGAGAAATTTGACGGGACTATCAATCCCGCTGAGTTTCTCCAGATTTACTCCACTGCAATCCTTGTGGCCGGAGATAACGAGGCCGTAATGGCCAACTACTTCCCAGTGGCTTTGACTGGGACTACCAGGTCCTGGTTGATGAGCCTTCTGCCCAACTCCATCAATAGTTGGGCAGAACTGTGCCAACAGTTCACCGCCAATTTCGGGAGTTCATACACTCAACCAGGCACCGAATTGGACCTTTTTGCTGTCACGCAGAAGGGGGGAGAATCCCTGCATTCCTTCATCCAGAGGTTCTCCGAGGTACGAAACACTATTCGTTCTATCTCCAGCGCTTCTGTTATTGTAGCATTTAGACAGGGCGTACGAGACAAGAAGATGCTGGAGAAGCTAGCGATCAAGGAGATCACCAGCGTCACGGAGCTCTTCAGCTTGGCAGACAAGTGTGCCAAAGCTGCGGAGGGCCATGAAATGCACTCCAAACCACCTCAGGAGGATAATAAAAAATCCTCCAAGGGTGAAGACACTACCTCCGGGAGTGGCAAAAAGAAGAAAAAGTCCAACAGCAAGAAAAAGCCGTCGGCCGGCACACCTACTGCTGTAGCTTCCATAGCCCCGGGTGGCCGGGGGCCACGCCCCGAGAAATGACCTCGACCTTCATCTGAAGATGGCGACAACTCCAAGATGTGGTGTCCTATACATAAGTCGAACAGTCACAATCTGGAAGTGATAGGAAAATTGGTCCCGATCTTCCGAAAGGTAATGGATAAGTCGATTGATGGAAATCTCGACGTTGATGATCCGAGGTTCTCAAGTAGAACACGAAAAACCCCTGCAATCACTACACCACCACTCCGTTGGTTACCAGCCGTGCTTCACACGATTGACCTCGCTAAGAAGGCTAATCCCTGCAAGTGCAACCGAGAACACAAGCAAAAACAAGGTAGACACGATCTGAAATCGTGATGTTGGGGTCTCACAAACCGAAGAACGGCGATATTATTGATCTAAGCAAAACCTAATTGTCTATGGCGGCTAGCATGGAGTATATATAGGTGGGAGGACGTCCAAGGGGGTGTTAGGGTCGTGACCTAATTATAAGACACGAAAATAATGGACTTAGACTTGATACAAGGCCTAATGGCCCAATACGGTGGCGCAACACCCTGACAGATTCTGTACTTGATTTTGTTTCGACGATTCCCGTCCACTCCGAAGGTATTTTGACATGGGACCGGCGCCATTGGAAAGATTATCCTCTCCCCTTTCCGTGCATATGTAGAACGTCCAAACCGGAGTTCGTATGCGTCCTAGGCGTCCATTTTAGTGCGTACTGCTCCTGGACTCCGAGTTGGATACGATTTGGAGTTTGGTTTGGTTTCCATCTTCTTTGAACGAATTCTCTGGTCTTCCACGTCCCTAATACTTCCTCCAAGTACTCCTTGAACCTCTCCATGGATCCTAATCACAATTAGATCATTAAGTAGCAATCTATGCTCAAAAACATATAAGGAAATATATAAGAACGAGTTCACCTCTGAAATTAATTGTTGTGTATGAACTCTATTGATTGCATCTTGTATGTTCAATGGAGTGTTGTTTGTATCCATAGAAGTGATGTCCTCATCATCCTCCCCTTCTTGAATTGGAGTCGTCCTCGACTCAAGTTCATCTTCTTTCATGTGTTGGTCCAAATATGCAACGCCATCAAATCTTTTTGTGTGCATCAAAGGAGGAGGCCAAGGTGGTGGATGACATAATGTGCCATCTTAATCTTGTCCATCAAGTAAGAGTGCACATTCACTTGAGCCAGGATTCCAAACAAATAAACGTTGTGTCATGTTTGTAGGTGCAATATAATATGCATGATCTCATCATTCTCCCCTTCTTTATGACAGGCCGTCCTCGGCTTGCTCGTATGTCCAGGAAAAAGGATTGATTTGGGGGTAGAATGAACACTGTCCATATTGCACAACTGCAACGAACAATGCTTCTTTTTTATTTGTTGTCCTTGCTGCAATAAAAAAATGCTAGAAAAACTTGACAATACATTATTAGTGTTAGTGCATCCATTCATTTCACCATGTTGTTGCAGCACAAAAGGAGCTTGCACATTTGAACATATGTAAACTTTATGCACCATAAATTCACCACTATCTTCATAGTTGCCTATAGTATGAAAAATATTTCTACTAAATAAAGGCAATTTAGATTGTGAAAATATTCTCCTCTGTACAATATTTAGATCACAAGGAGTGTCAAATTCAATATAACCCAAAGTATTTAGAGAAGACAAAAATTTCAGCTCATTATTTTCAGCAGTAGCGGTGATCAAATTATGAATTTCAGCACAAGTAGGTGAATCCAAAACACAATCATCTTGTACATTAACTTGTTTTTGCATATGTATAATAGAGTTATCAGCAGACAACACTTTCTTAGCGCAACGATCAGCAGGAAAATCAACATGTGACAATGGTGTATAAATAAACGATTCTAATAGTTGCTCCTCGAAAATAGCATGATTGGTGAAAAAATTCAGAACATCCAAAAACTTCTCACCTTCTGTATTTGTAGAATATTTTGCCTTACCATTTTCAGCAGTGATTTCGAGTGCATTATGAGTTGATCCATCTAAAATTTCACAAGTGTTGTCGAAAGTCTCGTTCTCTTTTGCATCATCTATATTATTTTCTATATTGTCCTGCAAAACGTTAGACACAAAAGGAGGTACAACAAGACTTTTTTCCTCAAATTGCTGAATTTCTTCTTTGCACATAGATACATTAGCAAAAGTTTCTCGAATAAGAATTTTCGTTTCTTTCCATGTTCGAGGTTTTTCTAATTCATTTAAATTGTTCCACCAAGTTAATGCACAATCTACTAATGCACTTGCAACATTTCTAATCTTTCTCCTCTCACACATATGACATTGTCCAAAAAATTTATCCACCTCTATTTCCCAAGTAATATATTCATCATAACCAAAACCATCATAAGATGGAAGAGATGGGAGAATGTAATTACTTCTTATGGAAGGTGTTGTAAAGATGGTTTGAATGTCATGTGAAACCTTGGTTGATGTTTGATTTTTAGTGAGCAACTCCATCGCCGTCTTCATCATGTCCATCATCTCAGCATATAATGCATGATTCTTGCTTTTACCTGACATTGTTAGTAGCAAACAGAAGACAACAAAAAAAATGTTATCCCTGTCAACTACAAAGGATAATGGCAAAGTGGAAGTGGAATCACACACTCTCAAGAATCTTACCACGCTCTTACAAGTGTTCTTACCGACACTGCAGGTGACAAACGGTGGCCGGTATGAAGAAACCAATGAAGCGTGGGATGATTGCAAATGTGTATCGATTCTGCTCAAGAGTAAGGTGTAGCTTGGATGGCACTTTATATGTAGAAAGGATTAGCAACAATGAAATCAGATAGTAAAGTTGAGTAAGTGTCTAAAGTACTTGTCAAAGTAGCTGGCCTAAATGTGTTCCTAGTAGTTCAAGCTAGCAAGACATGAGACAAAACTAGATGACACAAAGAATGCAAGAACTTCTGTTTTTTTGTTTTTTTTCACTTTTTTTGTGCGGATTTTGTATCTTCTTTTGCACTTGCCTTTTTCTTTTTTTCTTCCTTTTTTTCAGAATGTTCTGCAAAGGAAGAACACAATGCAAACACTCAAAGATATCTCGTATGTCTATTACAGATTTTCTGCTCAATGTTCTAAGGACAATTAAGCATCTTTATAGTCCCCAAATCTAAAAACTTTGAACAGAAATATTATAGATCTATCTCTCCTCTTTAATTTCAGTATATGGAAGATCTATTTTGAATAAGAACAATGGGAGATATTGCCCCCGAAATACAGACTGTTTAGAATTTCTAGATCAATAATAGATTCACATATAATGCAATTTCGACATCGATAACTATATTTTCTGGGATAATGATAAATAAGAAAGTTATAGAAAACTTCTTAAGATTTTCAGAAACTACAAGAACACTAAAATCCGAGTTCGTATGAGCGATATATGATGAAAATACTGAACTGGACAGAGATGAATCTAATCTGGACGTGATAACGTGATTCAAAAGGATGAATCACACAATGCAAAACTCAAACTAAGACCAAAAACACTTTCTAAACCAGCAATATGACTCAACAATGGACAAAAACTCACAAAAACCAAACTGAATAACAAAGTTGCAAATGGCTCAATGGTGGTTTGGACAAAGTGATGAAGAGATCTACTAAACTGCAATTTTTTTTGTGGCTTTTTTGTGGACTCTAGGTATGAATAACAAAACTAATGTAATGGATAGATGAATTACCTAACGGGCAACCTGTAAATCTGATACCAATTGATAGGAAAAATGAGGCCCGATCTTCCGATAGGTAATGATAAGTCGATTGATGGAGATCTCGACGTTGATGATCCGAGGCTCTCGAGTAGAACACGAAAAACCCCTGCAATCACTACACCACCGCTCCGTTTGTTATCAACCATGCTTCACACGATTGACCTCGCCAAGAAGGCTAATCCCTGCAAGTGCAACCGAGAACACAAGCAAGAACAAGGTAGACAAGATCTGAAATCGCGAAGTTGGGGTCTCACAAACCGAAGAACGGCGATATTATTGATCTAAGCAAAACACAATTGTCTATGGCGGCTAGCATGGAGTATATATAGGTGGTAGGACGTCCAAGGGGGTGTTGGGGTCGTGACCTAACCCTAAGACACGAAAATAATGGACTTAGACTTGATACAAGGCCCAATGGCCCAATACGGTGGCGCAGCACCCTGACAGATTCTGTACTTGATTTTGTTTCGAATATTCCTGTCGACTCCCAAGGTATTTTGACATGGGACCGGTGCCATTGGAAAGGTTATCCTCTGCCCTTTCCGTGCATATGTAGAACGTCCAAAACGGAGTTCGTATGCGTCCTGGGCTTCCGTTTTAGTGTGTATCGCTCCTGGACTACGAGTTGGATACGATTTGGAGTTTGGTTCGGTTTCCATCTTCTTTGAACGAATTCTCTGGTCTTCCACGTCCCTAATACTTCCTCCAAGTACTCCTTGAACCTCTCCATGGATCCTAATCACAATTAAATCATTAAGTAGCAATCTATGCTCAAAAACATATAAGGAAATATATAAGAACGAGTTCACCTCTGAAATTAATTGTTGTGTATGAACTCTATTGATTGCATCTTGTATGTTCAATGGAGTGTTGTCTGTATCCATAGAAGTGATGTCCTCATCAGGAAGACTGCCGAGTGGTCTAGAACCTTGCCGAGTGCTACAACAAGTTCCGGGAAGAAGTTCCTTTTCGACAAAGGGAAGGAAAACAGAAAGTCGACGAAGCTCCGGCTGAAGAGGAGTTAGGCTTTCAGGACCCTAGAAAGGTCTTGAAGGCAGTTTACACCTTCGTCAACGACGACTCCGACGTCTCCGACAATGAACGTTGGAAAACCATGAACACCATCTTTGGTGGTTCGTGGGACATCACCTCCCGCCGCGTCCTCAAGACCATGCGATGGGACATGGCCTCGGTGGCTCCCACCGCTAGGGCGGAGCCGCACTGGAAGTGGATGGATACTGCCATCACTTTCGATGTGTCAGACTGCCCTCGGAATATGATCGGAGCTGGCCAACTCCCATAGATTATATCTCCGACCATCAACAACATACAACTCCACCATGTAATGGTAGACGGAGGTTCGGGGCTGAACCTCATAAGCTTTGAAGCTTTCGTCAAGCTTCAGCTTCGACCTTTGGACCTTCGCCCCTCCCGTCCTTTCTCCGGAGTAGGTTCGGGGGCCATAACCCCACTTGGTGCCATTACTCTCCCCGTAACCTTCGGGACTCGGGAGAATTATCGCACTGAGAAGTTGGTCTTTGACGTTGCTCAGATCAACTTACCCTTCAACGCCATTCTGGGCAGGCTAGCCTTATACAAGTTCATGGCTGCTGCACATTATGGCTACTTGGTGTTGAAGATGCCAACACCAGCTGGTGTTCTCCGGATCCGTGGAGATCGCACCGCCAGAGTGACAGCTCTGGAAGAACTTCACGTGCTTGCCATAGCACAGGAAGAAGAATCCGAAAAGGAGAAAGCTCCGAAACCTCCGAGCATTCGTCATCGAGGCTCAACCTCCATACCTCGCGTGCAACCAAGCGGCGACACCGACATTCCCGTCAAAGTCGTCCAAATCGGTTTTGACATCGCTTAGACAACCCGTATATTGGGAGGTTGGAATGACAAATAGGAACTCGCGCTCATCACATTCCTCCGGGCTAATGTCGACGTGTTTGCCTGGTAACTGTCACAAATGCCTGGGATCCCTAGGGAAGTGATCGAGCATAATCTGAAGATCTACCCTGACGCTCGGCCTGCACATCAGAAGCCTCGGAAGCAATCAGTAGAGCGACAGAACTTCATACGACAAGAAGTGAAGAAGTTGCTCGAAGCTGGATTCATCCGAGAAGTCTTCCACCCAAAATGGCTGGCAAACCCAGTCGTTATACCCAAGGCCGATGGGAAGCTTCAGATGTGTATTGACTACACTACACTGAATAAGGCATGTCCAAAAGATCCATTCCCGCTACCTAGAATAGATCAGATAGTGGATTCCACCTCCGGGTGTGAATTACTGTGTTTCCTAGACGCATATTCCAGGTATCATCAAATCAGAATGTCTAGGGAAGATGAAGAGCATACATCCTTCATCATAGTAGATGGATTGTATTGTTATACTGCCATGCCATTTGGTCTCAAGAATGCAGCTTCAACATTTGTACGAGCTATGTACAAAACTTTTGAATATATCATCAGGGACGTAGTACAAGTGTATGTCGATGACATCATCGTCAAAATCAAGGACATGGAGTCACTTCTTGACACCTTGCAAGTTGTCTTCGACAAGTTGCGAGCCACTCGCATGAAGTTGAACCCGGACAAGTGTGTCTTCGGGGTTAGCTCCGGAAAACTTCTTGGTTTCCTGGTAAACCACCGAGGCATAGAGGCAAATCCGGTGAAGATTAAAGCCATTGAAGATATGCGGCCGCCAGCCCGCATCAAGGACGTTCAGAAGCTGACTGGATGTCTAGCCTCTCTAAGCCGGTTGATCTCAAGATTGGCGGAACGGGCACTACCCTTCTTCAAGCTATTGAGGCAGAAAAGGCGTTCCAGGAATTGAAGCAGCTCCTCATCACTCTACCAATCTTGGTATCTCCAAACCCTGGTGAGCCTCTATTGCTTTACATTTCGGCAACTGACAAAGTTGTCAGCATGGTCCTGGTTGTGGAGAGACCAGAACCGTCACAAGATCAGGAATCCAGACCCCTCCGAGAGGGTCAGAAGTTTCCTGAAGGCGAGTCTGGGTCCCAACCTCCAGATTGGGGTCAATAAGGAGTTACTCTTATTGAGCAAGAAGAGCCGGACCCTCCTGGGAGGGTCCGGGTCACTCCTGAAGAAGCTCCTGGTTCCTCCAACAAGGACCCGGAGGACCCCGAAGAAGGTACGGACCCCTCCGGGAAGGTCCAAGTCAATGAGGAGGAAGCTACGGGTCCCTCCGAGAGGGTCTGAACAGTCCAACGCCCAGTGTACTTTATCAGTGAAGTACTTCACGACGCCAAAACTCGGTACCTGGAAGTACATAAAATGCTATACGCAGATCTTATTGCTTCCAGGAAGCTCCAACACTACTTCCAAGCTCACAAGATCTCAGTGGTGACTTCATATCTACTGCGAGCGATTTTGCATAATCCCAACTCCACTGGGAACATTGCGAAGTGGGAAGCAAAATTGGTCGAGTTTGACCTTGAATTTGTCTCAAGACAAGCTGTAGGATCGAAGAGCACGTGAAAAGCTACCAGAGGGGGGGGGGGTGAATGGTAGATTTAAAAATCTTACGCAGCGGAAACAATTAAACCCCAACCCATTCGACAGAAAAATGATCTCTTAAAGAAATCGTGTGTGAGACTAATCTAAATGTGTTTCACCGTGACAAAAGTGATTGATACCAGAGAGAATCAAGTCACGAAGACAACACAAAAAGAATCACTCAAATCCGACGAGAAAAACTCAAGTTATGATCGAAAGATCAAACAATGGTCAATCTGTCCTACCCGAGAAAAAACAGTTCTGGAACGCTGCAAAGAAACTCGTGTAGATCAGAAACCACAAATCCAATGACCGTGAAATTTTGACAGATGATAGACAATCAAGTTGTGAAGACAACCCAAAAATAATAACGTCAATTGGATCTGTAAATCTCAAGTTATGATAAAACCACCGATGAAAGGTAGTGCTGTCCAGAAACTCGACGAGTAAAACTTGTCTGGAACAAGTCGGACGAACAAGGCACAAAAGTTCCTTCAAACTACGAATTTTATTCAATAGAACATAAGAGGAACAGCCCCAAAGTCGTGCCTCACGATATCTGGGCTCCCTTGCTTATATAACCAGCCCTTAGGCCAACCCAATATCAACTAGGACTCTAATCCTACTCAGATTACAAATCGTAACTTTCCATAACTGCTCAAGATTCTTCTATACGCAGATAGAAGCAATTTTAAGACTTCCAAACACCTTAGGAACGTATCCCATATTCCTAAACAACTCAAATTCGTGACACACACGAAATCCTAACATAACCAACTCGATACTTTCCATACCGAGCCATAATCGACTCCGCCGCAGCCAAAGTCATCAACCGGTACAATCTGATCCTTCCGACCAGATCTTTCCTTCTTTATCCCATCTTCGGAACCATGTTTCCACGTCATGCACCGCATGCATCCGTGCGAACACCTTCCTTCGACGTTCATTAACCTTCATATGCACTGCCCTTGATTCAATCATCCTGCGCGACCTCCTGATCAGCTCAACCACAGTTCCTCCCGAACTTGGTTGTTGGAACCTCATCTCCTCCCTGAGACTAGTCCAATGGATCCCGTCACCAGCCATGACTTGAACTCAAGCAACACCTGCACATGAATAAACAACCAATCCATACGAGCCCAAGTCCTCGACTTGACTCAAGTTAGTTCTGAACACAACACCCTACGTGAGAACCTCACATAAGCATGTTGCAAAACCACAGTAACACGATATCAGCCATACGCACCAAAAACTTAGTAAAAGAATACTAAGCAAACTTTCCAACAATGTAAAGCAAGTACGAAACATTGCAAATGAAAAGCAGAAGCACTGCAGTCAAGTTCCGGACCTTGCCAGAGCAACCCGGAGCTTGAGCTGGAGCTAACAAAAGCTAGTAGAACCTAGCGCCGGAGTTTACCAAAACTAGTACAATGAAGCACCTGCCATAGCTTACCAAAACTAGTAGATCCTAGCACCGGAGCTTACCAAAAACTAGTCAAAACTAGTCAATCCAAAACCGGAGCTAGACAAAGTACGTCGGAGCTTAGCAAAGGCATTCCAGAGCTATCAAATATATGCCGGAGCTATCAAAGACATGCCGGAGCTAATAAAGACATGCCGGAGCTAAAGATAAAGCTCACCGGAGCTAACCAAAGCTAGTCGGACCTTACCAAGAAGTCGGACCTAGCATCGAACGTAACCAGAGCTACCCAAAACAAGCCGGACCTACCGTCGGACCTTGCTGTAGCTCGGAGCTAGAGTCGGACCTTGATAAAAAGGTGTTTTGGTGATATTTGAA
This sequence comes from Tuctoria greenei, assembly GCA_036927565.1. Classification (NCBI taxonomy): domain Eukaryota; kingdom Viridiplantae; phylum Streptophyta; class Magnoliopsida; order Poales; family Poaceae; genus Tuctoria; species Tuctoria greenei. The sequence goes on from JAYESD010000006.1 coordinate 128,680,483, forward strand.
ACTTTTATCATCAAATCCAAGTATATTCACTACAAGCCAATGTATTCAGCACACATAGGTCTTACAATCTCCCCCTTGATGAATGCATTGGCAACACCATTTAAAATCCGAACATTGGCTTATTCACATAAAAGTTTTGAAGGCAATTTCTCCCCCTTTGTAAATCAAAAGTAAAATGAGAAGAAAATTATCTCTCCCCCTTTATTATCTATCCTTTTGCACATATTCTCTTTCTCTTCATGCTTATGTCTCCGCCTTTGACAATGTATTCAGCAAGTCATGAGCATATAAACAAATTATCTCTCCAACTTTAGTTGTTATGAGCATATTATAACATATACATATAAACAAAGCTCATCCAAGTCATACTATCAAGTACCTTACATTATCACATCAATGAAATACAGAAAGTAGTGTAAGCCATGCTAGAGATCAAATGTAATTTTCAATTTAAGCAAGTCATGATCTCACAAACTTAACTATTTCAAAACCTGAAAGCATGACACTGGTTGCTGCATTTTAATATTTTTCAAAGCATAAATTTAGATCATATGATATTTGCAAGAGATTATATGTGCATCTGCCTTATTCTAACCAACCAAGCCAAGCCTATGTCATTTGACAATCAGAAGCTTAAGGACATGGTTTTAGTCATACACAACTTCTTCCAAGTTCATATCTAAGTGCAATGATAAGACATCTAAAAAGAAGAAGTGCGATGCATGCATATTCTCTTGATCTTTTCTCAATTTATGTTTGTTCATAAAAACTCAACATGTGAGTTGATTACTTGATTAATTCTTTATGATTAAAAGCACTTGTGAACATGTAACAAGTTCAAAACAGCAAGAAAGTTCGACCATGACCAGTTTTATTGTAAGTAATTATTCCAATTACTAGACATGGCAAAAACTACAAAATGTATAACACGAGTAATGTAGTAAGAACTTTCAGCATGTAAAAGGAATCACAAAGTCATATATGTATGAAATACTATGCTCATATTATTTTTAATTTCAGATTCACATATAGACTTCCCAAGTTTCAAAAACTCCCCCTCAATTTAAGCCATGAGGATGCATAACCCCTATTTCACTACGAATGTAACAAAAACGAGTGAAATCCAAAGGTTTTGTAAAAATGTCAGCCAATTGTTGTTCAATATCTACATGGTGAAGCACAATGTTTCCTTTTTCAACGTTATCTCGGAGAAAGTGATACCTAATATCAATGTGCTCAGTTCTAGAATGTTGCACAGGGTTTTTGGCAATGCAAATAGCACTAGTGTTATCACAAAACAATGGAACACTATCTAGATCAACCCCATAGTCCTTAAGTTTTTGAACAATCCAAAGAATTTGTGAGCAAGCACTAGCAGCAGCTACATATTCAGATTCGGCTGTGGATTGAGCAACTGAATTTTGTTTTCTAGAGGACAAGGCAACAAGAGAATTACCAAGAAAATGACAAGCCCCGGAAGTACTTTTCCTATCAATCCTACAACCCCAAAATCAGCATCCAAAAAAGCTTTCAAAGTAACGGTTGAGGAAGAAGGAAGAAAAATGCCAAAATCTTGAGTTCCATGTAAGTACCTGAGAATCCTTTTTACGGCTTGACGATGTGAAACACGTGGGGAAGCTTGAAACCGTGCACAAATACATACGCTGAATTGTATGTCCGGTCTTGATGCCGTGAGGTACAAAAGTGATCCGATCATGCTTCTATATTCTTTTTGATCCATAGATTCACCATCTTCATCAAGTTCAAGTGTTGTTTCTGTTCCCATTGGTGTCCGAAGAGGCTTGCTTTTGTCCATGTTGAAGCGCCTTATAAGGTCTTTGGTATCCTTCGTTTGATGCACAAAGGTACCCTCCTTAGTTTGCTTGATTTGCAGCCCCAAAAAGTAAGTGAGTTCACCCATCATACTCATTCAAATTCGGAACTCATCATTGCTGAAAACTTGGACACAAGATCATGAGAAGCACAACCAAAGATAATATCATCCACATACACTTGATCAAATAATGAGTCATTGCCATGCTTAAGCACAAAAAGAGTTTTATCAACCTTGCCCATGGTAAAACCTTTTTCAAGTGAGAATGTTTTTAACCTATCATACCATGCTCTAGGGGCTTGTTTGAGACCGTACAAGGCTTTGGACAGTTTGTAAACATGATTAGGAAAATCTGGATTTTCAAAACCCGGTGGTTGTTTGACATAAACCTCCTCATCTATGTAGGCATTAAGAAAAGCACTTTTAACATCCATTTGAAATAGCTTAAAACCATTAGATGTTGCAAAAGCTAACAAAATTCTTATGGCTTCTAATCTAGCGACAGGAGCGAAAGTTTCATCAAAATCTAGACCTTCAACTTGAGTGAAACCTTGAGCAACCAACCTAGCCTTATTACTAACCACAACCCCATCCTCACTTTGTTTATTTTTATATACCCATTTAGTTCCAATTAAAGTGTGACCTTGAGGTGGAGGTACAAGTTTCCAAACATTATTTCTTTCAAAATTTTCTAACTCTTCTTGCATGGCAATAATCCAAGATTCATTAGTGAGTGCGTGTGATATATCTTTGGGTTCAAAAGCAGCAACAAAAGCAGAATGAGCATGAGAGTTTGGATCGCAAAACCTGGACCGTGTGACTCGTTCGTGCAAGCTTCCAATCATCTGTTGTGGGGGATGATCTTTGTAAAGCCATAGGGGAACAGATGTCTCACAAGCTTCTTCTTCATTAGGTTTATTGTAGATTGATGAGCTTGTGACTTGTGGACAATCAGGATCAGCATAGGTGATAGCCGGAGCTTGTTCAATGTCCGGAGCTGGACACGTGTCAGCTTCAGAACTACCAGGCAGTATCACCGGCTCTTCTTCATCTTCGAAAATACCCTCCCCCTGAGGATACGGATCTGGTCCTGCAACACCAGAGCTAGTACCGGGGCTAGCTTCATCAAAACACACTTCACAAGTCTCAACAATTTTGTTAGTGTCAAGTAAAAGCACACGGTAGCCTCTAGTATGAGATGGATAACCAAGAAACATGCCATCACTGGATCTAGGTTCAAATTTATCAAGATTACTATGTTTCTTAACAAAGCATTTGCAACCAAAGACCCGAAAGTGTGTAACACTAGGCCTATGTCCAAACCGGAGCTCATATGGTGTTTTACCTAGCTTAGCATGGAAGAAAACACGATTTGAGACATAACAAGCGGTTGCTAACGCATCAGCCCAAAATTTCCTAGGAGTTTGATATTCATCAAGCATAGTCCTAGCCATCTCAACTAAGGTTCTGTTCTTTCTTTCTACAACACCATTTTGTTGAGGTACATATGGTGAAGAAAATTGATGATCTATTCTATTTTCAGCACAGAAGTGATCAAAAGATTGTTTTTTAAATTCAGTTCCATTATCATTTCTAATTGCTTTTAATGATCCTGGGTGATCAATTGATAATCTAAGAAATAAAGTTCTAAAGTGACTAAAAACTTCATTCTTAGACGCCATAAAGTAAACCCAAGAGTATCTAGAATAATCATCAACAATAACAAGAACATACCATTTACCTCCGAAGGATTGAACACGTGAAGGTCCTACGGTGTCAAGATGCAAAAGTTGACATGGTTCAGTTGTCATGATAATTGTGAGAGGAGTATGTGAACCTGCAACCATCTTAGCATGTCTACAAGAAGAGCACACAATTTCTTTGTCCCCTTTAAGCTTAGGCAGTCCACGTATGCGATCAAGAGCACTAACACGCGTTAGGTGATCAAAGCCTACGTGACCAAGTCTACGATGCCAAAAATATAAGTCCTTTGAATCATTAGCAACTAGACACCTATGCTTAGAGGAAGACATATCAAAATCAGCTTTAAAAACTCTTCCAAACCGAGACATGTTAAAAATAAGCTCACTATTTGAATTTACAACTTTGCAGCAGTTTTTATTAAAAATAATTTCCATATTTTCATCTAGCAATTGTGAAACAGAAAGCAAGTTGTATTTCAAATTTTTGACAAGTGCCACATCCTTCAAAGTGTAGTGATCATTTACTCTAACCGAACCCTTAGCAATTATAGGAGTTGAAGAATTATCGGCAAAAGTAATATTCTCTACACGTGACACAAAAGAGAGGGAGGAGAACCAATCTTCGTTACCGGTCATGTGGTGTGAGCAAACTGAATCCACAATCCAAATGTTCTCCTTCCTCAAAGGTGTAACCTACATAGAAGCACAATACGTCGATGACTCAATACTGGGGTTAGTCAAAAGGCATTTAGGTATCCAGTACTGAGTCACACGACGTGCAGTAGGAAAAACATGCGAAAGCTGAGATAAAACAGCAGGTTTATGAGTCGATGTTTGAGGTTTTCTATTCTTAACTCTTTTAGCACAAGAACCAGTAGCTCCGGAGGTAAAAGTAGCAGTTCCAAAAGACAAGGCTGAAGCTCCGGAAACAAAAGCTGAAGTTCTGAATGAAACAACAGAAGGTCCGGGAGCTCTCGGAGCTATCAGAACTATCGCAGCTGCTTTTGCGGATTTCTTACCAGAAGGTCCGGAAGCTACCTTTTCAAATTTCTGACTCACTAAAGCAGGTTGTGTTTTTCTAATTGCATGGAAGTTATGAGATCTAGCAACCATTCTTTCCCTTTTTTGTTGTTTAGCTAGTCTATAACAAAAATCTATGACATGACCATCTCTACCACAGAAGGTACAATGAAATTTAACTTTGTGTTCATGTCTAGATGAGCAAGCAATATTTTTATTTGAAACCGAGTGAGACTACACTCTTTCAGATTTGAAAGCCACTTCTTTTTGTTTAGGAACTGTTTGAACCAAACCACTTCCTAATGACTTTACAATTTTAGGTGGATGTGCCTTAGCATGAGCATGAGAATCAAAACCTAAACCAGTTTTATCATTGCAATACTTAGAAGAATTCAGCAGCAAGTTTAGGTTCTTATTCCCATTACAAAACCGATCTAATGTCCTATGCATGTCATCAAGTTTATTGGACAGATCAAGGCAATTTTCACATGAAGTTTTTCCTTTTAGTTTGCAATTGGAACAAAATTTAACTTCATGAGAATGTAAAGCATTGTTCAATATAGAAATTTCATTCATGGCATCCTGTAGTTTCTTATCAAGATCCTTACAAGTAGAACAGTGAAAATCAATTGTAGAACAGCTAGCATCTTTCAAGTTTTTATCATTAAGTGCAGCAAGCTCTTTGTTCTTTTCAATTTCTAACTCAAGTTTACCAAGTGTGGAGGTGTGCGCACTTCTTAATGAGGACAATTGTTCATATATTAAATCACATGAGGAACATGCATCATCACTAGGAATCAAAGTTTCTAAACGGTTGATTTCAGATTCTAGTGATTCAATTTTAGCAGCACTGTCCCTAAGCTTTTTGTCCTTTTTCTTAACAATAATAGTGGCACGAGAAATAGCATCACACATTTCTTCGCAAGTAGAACATACCTCATCGTCTTCACTGTTGTGTTCTGCATCCTCCTGACTTGATCTTGATCTTGTTTTGCCCGCCATGAAGCATAAGTTGGCCAGATCGTCATCATCTTCATCACTTTCAAAGTCTACATCACTTGAACTAAGTTCCTGAAGTGCGGTGATGAAGCTGTTAATCATCTTGCGTCCTATGGTACCCTTCTTTTTCTTTTTGTTGGACTTTCCAGAGGAGGTCCGGACCTTGCTTTGTTTTTCTTCCCGGGTGGTTGGACCTGAAAGGTTAGGGCATTCTGTACGAAAGTGTCCTGTTTTTCCACATTCAAAACAGCATTGAGGTCCGGAGCTTCCTCTCCTTATAGTTCTCACATTTTGCAATGCTTTTGAGAATCTAGTAGAGATGAGTGCCAACTCCTCTTCTGGAAATTCTTCGATCTGCTTCAGGGTTAGTGAGGACAACAAAGCAAGAGTATTGCAGGATGATGATTGGCCGGAGCTAGACATATCACGTTGTGAGACAAATGCAATAGACTTGTTTGGGTTCTTACGTGCTAGGATGTCAATTTCATGAGTTTTTAGTTTAGAATAAAGTACATCTAATGTAAGAGAACTCATGACAGTTGATTCACAAATAGATGTTACTTTCATCTCCCAAATTGACATGTCTAATGCACTAAGAAGTTTTCTAGCATTCTCAGCATCAGAAAAATTAACATTGACACTATGTAAGTTGCTGAGAATTTTATTGAAACGAGCAAAGAGGTCATCGATAGACTCACCTGGTTGCATCTCAAAGCGCATATATTCCTTTTTGAACATATCTTGTTTTACCTCCTTGATTGTGTTGGAGCCTTCATGATAATCACAGAGAGCTCTCCAAACATCGTATGCTGATCGGAGGTGCGCGACACAATCAAAGTTGCTTTGAGTGAGTCCTTGGATGATCAAGTTTCGGGCTTTGTTGTTGTTGTCGATGTCCCGTAGATTTGTGGCCATGACTTGATCATTAGGTGGCACTTCATAAGGCTTGTATACTTTCTCCCATATTGCAAAGCCTTGTGCCTGGATGAAAGCCTCCATGCGTGCCTTCCAAACCTGAAAATCAATACCAGCAAACACAAGGTTTGGCGGAGTACTTCTCCATGATGATTAGTCAACAAACACGCGCAAATCACAAATATTACACCACCGTGGCTCTGATACCAATTGTAGGATCGAAGAGCACGTGAAAAGCTACCAGAGGGGGGTGAATGGTAGATTTAAAAATCTTACGCAGCGGAAACAATTAAACCCCAACCCATTCGGCAGAAAAACGATCTCTTAAAGAAATCGTGTGTGAGACTAATCTAAATGTGTTTCACCGTGACAAAAGTCATGGATACCAGAGAGAATCAAGTCACGAAGACAACACAAAAAGAATCACTCAAATCCGACAAGAAAAACTCAAGTTATGATCGAAAGATCAAACAATGGTCAATCTGTCCTACCCGAGAAAAAAAACAGTTCTGGAACGCTGCAAAGAAACTCGTGTAGATCAGAAACCACAAATCCAATGACCGTGAAATTTTGACAGATGATAGACAATCAAGTTGTGAAGATAACCCAAAAATAATAACGTCAATTGGATCTGTAAAACTCGAGTTATGATAAAACCACCGACAAAAGGTAGTGCTGTCCAGAAACTCGACGAGTAAAACTTGTCTGGAACAAGTCGGACGAACAAGGCACAAAAGTTCCTTCAAACTATGAATTTTATTCAATAGAACATAAGAGGAACAGCCCCAAAGTCGTGCCTCACGAGCTCTGGGCTCCCTTGCTTATATAACCAGCCCTTAGGCCAACCCAATATCAACTAGGACTCTAATCCTACTCAGATCACAAATCGTAACTTTCCATAACTGCTGAAGTTTCTTTTATACGCAGATAGAAGCAATTTTAAGACTTCCAAACACCTTAGGAACGTATCCCATATTCCTAAACAACTCAAATTCGTGACACACACGAAATCCTAACATAACCAACTCGATACTTTCCATACCGAGCCATAACCAACTCCGCCGCAGCCAAAGTCATCAACCGGTACGATCCGATCCTTCCGACCAGATCTTTCCTTCTTTATCCCATCTTCGGAACCATGTTGCCACGTCATGCACCGCATGCATACGTGCAAACACCTTCCTTCGACATTCAGTAACCTTCATATGCACTGCCCTTGATTCAATCATCCTGCGCGACCTCCTGATCAGCTCAACCACAGTTCCTCCCGAACTTGGTTGTTGGAACCTCATCTCCTCCCTGAGACTAGTCCAATGGATCCCGTCACTAGCCATGACTTGAACTCAAGCAACACCTGCACATGAATAAACAACCAATCCATACGAGCCCAAGTCCTCGACTTGACTCAAGTTAGTTCCGAACACAACACCCTACGTGAGAACCTCACATAAGCATGTTGCAAAACCACAGTAACACGATATCAGCCATACACACCAAAAACTTAGTAAAAAAATACTAAGCAAACTTTCCAACAATGTAAAGCAAGTACGAAACATTGCAAATGAAAAGCAGAAGCACTGCAGTCAAGTTCCGGACCTTGCCAGAGCAACCCGGAGCTTGAGCCGGAGCTAACAAAAGCTAGTAGAACCTAGCGCCGGAGTTTACCAAAACTAGTACAATGAAGCACCTGCCGGAGCTTACCAAAACTAGTAGATCCTAGCACCGGAGCTTACCAAAAACTAGTCAAAACTATTCAATCCAAAACCGGAGCTAGACAAAGTACGTTGGAGCTTAGCAAAGGCATTCCGGAGCTATCAAATATATGCCGGAGCTATCAAAGACATGCCGGAGCTAATAAAGACATGCCGGAGCTAATAAAGACATGCCGGAGCTAAAGATAAAGCTCACCGGAGCTAACCAAAGCTAGTCGGACCTTACCAAGAAGTCGGACCTAGCATCGAACGTAACCAGAGCTACCCAAAACAAGCCGGACCTACCGTCGGACCTTGCTGTAGCTCGGAGCTAGAGTCGGACCTTGATAAAAAGGTGTTTTGGTGATATTTGAAACTTTTATCATCAAAGCCAAGTATATTCACTACAAGCCAATGTATTCAGCACACATAGGTCTTACAATCTCCCCCTTGATGAATGCATTGGCAACACCATTTAAAATCTGAACATTGGCTTATTCACATAAAAGTTTTGAAGGCAATTTCTCCCCCTTTGTAAATCAAAAGTAAAATGAGAAGAAAATTATCTCTCCCCCTTTATTATCTATCCTTTTGCACATATTCTCTTTCTCTTCATGCTTATGTCTCCCCCTTTGACAATGTATTCAGCAAGTCATGAGCATATAAACAAATTATCTCTCCAACTTTAGTTGTTATGAGCATATTATAACATATACATATAAACAAAGCTCATCCAAGTCATACTATCAAGTACCTTACATTATCACATCAATGAAATACAGAAAGTAGTGTAAGACATGCTAGAGATCAAATGTAATTTTCAATTTAAGCAAGTCATGATCTCACAAACTTAACTATTTCAAAACCTGAAAGCATGACACTGGTTGCTGCATTTTAATATTTTTCAAAGCATAAATTTAGATCATATGATATTTGCAAGAGATTATATGCGCATCTGCCTTATTCTAACCAACCAAGCCAAGCCTATGTCATTTGACAATCATAAGCTTAAGGACATGGTTTTAGTCATACACAACTTCTTCCAAGTTCATATCTAAGTGCAATGATAAGACATCTAAAAAGAAGAAGTGCGATGCATGCATATTCTCTTGATCTTTTCTCAATTTATGTTTGTTCATAAAAACTCAACATGTGAGTTGATTACTTGATTAATTCTTTATGATTAAAAGCACTTGTGAAGATGTAACAAGTTCAAAACAGCAAGAAAGTTCGACCATGACCAATTTTATTGTAAGTAATTATTCCAATTACTAGACATGGCAAAAACTACAAAATGTATAACACGAGTAATGTAGTAAGAACTTTCAGCATGTAAAAGGAATCACAAAGTCATATATGTATGAAATACTATGCTCATATTATTTTTAATTTCAGATTCACATATAGACTTCCCAAGTTTCAAAAACTCCCCCTCAATTTAAGCCATGAGGATGCATAACCCCTATTTCACTACGAATGTAACAAAAACGAGTGAAATCCAAAGGTTTTGTAAAAATGTCAGCCAATTGTTGTTCAATATCTACATGGTGAAGCACAATGTTTCCTTTTTCAACATTATCTCGGAGAAAGTGATACCTAATATCAATGTGCTTAGTTCTAGAATGTTGCACGGGGTTTTTGGCAATGCAAATAGCACTAGTGTTATCACAAAACAATGGAACACTATCTAGATCAACCCCATAGTCCTTAAGTGTTTGAACAATCCAAAGAATTTGTGAGCAAGCACTAGCAGCAGCTACATATTCAGATTCGGCTGTGGATTGAGCAACTGAATTTTGTTTTCTAGAGGACCAAGCAACAAGAGAATTACCAAGAAAATGACAAGCACCGGGAGTACTTTTCCTATCAATCCTACAACCCCAAAATCAGCATCCAAAAAAGCTTTCAAAGTAACGGTTGAGGAAGAAGGAAGAAAAATGCCAAAATCTTGAGTTCCATGTAAGTACCTAAGAATTCTTTTTACGGCTTGACGATGTGAAACACGTGGGGAAGCTTGAAACCGTGCACAAAGACATACGCTAAATTGTATGTCCGGTCTTGATGCCGTGAGGTACAAAAGTGATCCGATCATGCTTCTATATTCTTTTTGATCCACAGATTCACCATCTTCATCAAGTTCAAGTGTTGTTGCTGTTCCCATTGGTGTCCGAAGAGGCTTGCTTTTGTCCATGTTGAAGCGCCTTATAAGGTCTTTGGTATCCTTCGTTTGATGCACAAAGGTACCCTCCTTAGTTTGCTTGATTTGCAGCCCCAAAAAGTAAGTGAGTTCACCCATCATACTCATTTCAAATTCGGAACTCATCATTGCTGAAAACTTGGACACAAGATCATGAGAAGCACAACCAAAGATAATATCATCCACATACACTTGATCAAATAATGAGTCATTGCCATGCTTAAGCACAAAAAGAGTTTTATCAACCTTTCCCATGGTAAAACCTTTTTCAAGTGAGAATGTTTTTAACCTATCATACCATGCTCTAGGGGCTTGTTTGAGACCGTACAAGGCTTTGGACAGTTTGTAAACATGATTAGGAAAATCTGGATTTTCAAAACCCAGTGGTTGTTTGACATAAACCTCCTCATCTATGTAGGCATTAAGAAAAGCACTTTTAACATCCATTTGAAATAGCTTAAAACCATTAGATGTTGCAAAAGCTAACAAAATTCTTATGGCTTCTAATCTAGCGACAGGAGCGAAAGTTTCATCAAAATCTAGACCTTCAACTTGAGTGAAACCTTGAGCAACCAACCTAGCCTTATTACTAACCACAACCCCATCCTCACTTTGTTTATTTTTATATACCCATTTAGTTCCAATTAAAGTGTGACCTTGAGGTGGAGGTACAAGTTTCCAAACATTATTTCTTTCAAAATTTTCTAACTCTTCTTGCATGGCAATAATCCAAGATTCATTAGTGAGTGCGTGTGATATATCTTTGGGTTCAAAAGCAGCAACAAAAGCAGAATGAGCATGAGAGTTTGGATCGCAAAACCTGGACCGTGTGACTCGTTCGTGCAAGCTTCCAATCATCTGTTGTGGGGGATGATCTTTGTAAAGCCGTAGGGGAACAGATGTCTCACAAGCTTCTTCTTCATTAGGTTTATTGTAGATTGATGAGCTTGTGACTTGTGGACAATCAGGATCAGCATAGGTGATAGCCGGAGCTTGTTCAATGTCCGGAGCTGGACACGTGTCAGCTTCAGAACTACCAGGCAGTATCACCGGCTCTTCTTCATCTTCGAAAATACCCTCCCCCTGAGGATACGGATCTGGTCCTGCAACACCAGAGCTAGTACCGGGGCTAGCTTCATCAAAACACACTTCACAAGTCTCCACAATTTTGTTAGTGTCAAGTAAAAGCACACGGTAGCCTCTAGCATGAGATGGATAACCAAGAAACATGCCATCACTGGATCTAGGTTCAAATTTATCAAGATTACTATGTTTCTTAACAAAGCATTTGCAACCAAAGACCCGAAAGTGTGTAACACTAGGCCTATGTCCAAACCGGAGCTCATATGGTGTTTTACCTAGCTTAGCATGGAAGAAAACACGATTTGAGACATAACAAGCGGTTGCTAACGCATCAGCCCAAAATTTCCTAGGAGTTTGATATTCATCAAGCATAGTCCTAGCCATCTCAACTAAGGTTCTGTTCTTTCTTTCTACAACACCATTTTGTTGAGGTACATATGGTGAAGAAAATTGATGATCTATTCTATTTTCAGCACAGAAGTGATCAAAAGATTGTTTTTTAAATTCAGTTCCATTATCATTTCTAATTGCTTTTAATGATCCTGGGTGATCAATTGATAATCTAAGAAATAAAGTTCTAAAGTGACTAAAAACTTCATTCTTAGACGCCATAAAGTAAACCCAAGAGTATCTAGAATAATCATCAACAATAACAAGAACATACTGTGGGGACCGGAGTCCACACATCCGAGGATCTCATTGGGTGGTGTCGTGCGATGCGACACCCAACAATTTACAAGAAATAGAACCAGAATAAAGTACAAGACCAAGTCTTTTATTTAATACACAGCGGAAGTTTTCACAATACTAGCGGATGTGAAGAAATATATACATACCATAGCTACGCTCTCAGCACTAGCTATGCAAAAAGCAAAGTTTCCCATGCCAGGGATACTTTGCACTAGCAACACTCAAACTATGGCGGCGTGCAGGGTTCCCACTCGGCTGTACACCCTGGAGGGGGTGTCGCCTCATCGTCAAACCCATCCTCATTAAGGTAACCTGCAAAATCTCGTTAACTGCAAACGTGAGCATAAAGCTCAGCAAGACTTAACCGTCTCACTAGACATATGTAAGGGGACACTAAACATAGGTAAGGTGAAGCATAAATGACTTGCCTACAAGTGAATCCTTATGATCAGGTTTTAAGTAGCAAATGACATTCTCTGGGCACGGCACATCATGGGCTCCACAATCAAACAAGAAACGCTTTACCGATGATATGACATGCCCAAAGCACATAGTGCTATTACAGCTAAAGTATGGGGAAACTGAAAATATTTAGTTATACTATCTCTAAATCATACAAGGTTGCAAAGTAATTATAATTCAATACAATATGATTTTCTGGCTTCTTTAGTATTTACTACGTCACCGCTCAGTGAACAAGTGGTACTCTATTACTGCGAGGGACAGTGATTGCAATCAGGACACACCCGGACAACACGACACATACGCACTTTCGGAAATGCCAGCGAGCACTTCGCGCAGTACCTACGTAGCACTTCAGTACTAGTCGTATATGGCAACCTTTCGCGAGACACTCAAATGCCGAACCGGTCGATCCGTCACGGGCAGGAGGTCCCTGCGTGGGGCGTACTCTGACGTGCCCACCAGCGGATTTACACCTTGCTACCCTCAACCCACACATATAAAACGGAACGGTATGCCTCGACACCCAAGTGACCAAGCTACGTCAGTTTATTGGATTCCATATGTCCATTATGTTGCCGGTACAATTCAAGCTTGTCCGAAGGGGCCGCACACGAAGCGGGCCTTAATCGACACAGGCAGGGCTATGCGACCGAGACTCACTTCCCGCCGCTTCCTAGCCATTCCCTGCCCGGTCTCAATTTCATTATATTAAGCCATTTTCTATTCAACCAATCCTGTGAGATACATCTCTCGCAAGTAGATTCCAACTACTCGACTTCTACCGGATTTCCTATGCATTAGCAAAGCAGTTACTATAGGTCAAACTGTAACTCGTGCCAAATAAACCCTGGGATTTTTGGTCATGCATGTGGAGTATTATTCACCCTAAACGTAATGCACAATTCATATACTACTCATCATAGTGATAAAGCAAAAGTTTTATAAACGACTTAAATGCAAACCGGGGCTTGCCTTGTTGCAGGTCAGGTTCTGAGTTAAAAATTTGAAGGTTCTCTTCCAAGGCTTCTGGCTCCTCCTCGACTTCGGTCACTATACGATATGCAGATAACATGGATATATAAATGACTTTGAAATTTATTTATTTTAAGACCATAAATTAATTCATGGTGATCACTATATGACAGGGACCTTGATTGTCTTTGGAACTTCGATGGTAGATACTAGGGAATATGATCAAAGCTCTTGCAAAGAACAGGAGATGATCATAGCAGATTGTGGTCTCCGAAAGTATGGCAAGCAAATCAACTTCCAAAAATTTCCGAGAGGAAACTGTAGCTTGAACCTAGCTAACAGTTGATAATCAAGATGGAGGGAGTGGTGCTGGTCTTAGCAAAATTTGTTTTCATAATTTTCTAAGCTGTGGGGAAGGAGTTATTGTATTTCTAATTCGGCAAGAATTTCTGAACTTACTTTATAATTGAGTTTCTAGATATTAAATCAATATTTAGTTTGTAACTGATTTAGGACTAGCATAGTAGGTTAATTAAATCCAAGACTTTAACAGGGGCTAGTGTATGACTAAAGGAAGACTCAGTAAAATTTTGGGATCTACTAAAGCAACCTAATAGCTGTGAAAATTCAATAGCTGAAAAAGGAAATTGAATTATACAGAGAGTTAAACAGGTGCTATGGCTCCCAAATTTTGCCTGATAATCAAGAATAGGACAATAAATTTTATGTGAATTTTGGGGATTTTTCCTGTGGATATCTTGTCTGGAAAAATTTCATTTGCATTAGGAAAGATTATTTTCTACAGAATTTAACTCTGAGTTTCAGAGAACCTAATTGGTATTGACAGAAACTAGAGCTCGAGAGCTTTCGAACAAAATTTGTTTGAAGAATTTTGGAGTATCCTACAGAAAGTTATGGATTTTCTAAGTTGGAGACTATTCTGGAATAATTTCCTAATTTGATTTAACTCGTGGGCCCCACTGTTTTAAAATGAACCAATAGTATTTAAACCACACGGGGGCCACAGATTCCCACCGCGTAGCCACAGCAAATCCCGTGGCCACACCTGATCCGACGGGATTTACCGCCGCTGACACGCGGGACCCGCCGTGTCGTCTTCTACCTCCCGACGCGGGCGGCGCGCGGGGTTCCCGCGGCGGTGCTCTCCGGCGAGCCTCGCCGCCGGCCAATCCAACGCACCAGATTCGCGGAAACTTGCCGCCTGGGGGTTTTTGGGGTCGCTGAGCACGACGGTGAGGTCAGTGGGTCTTGAAGCTCGCCGGAAAAGGTCGTGCGACGGCGGTGGCGGCGATGAGCGCTCGGGCAACATAGAGCTCTCTATAGAGTAGCTCAAATCACTCGGGAATTGCTCCAAAACCTTTCTGGGATGATGGAGTTCATGGATATGGGCGCAGAAGGGGAGTGAGTTGCCGGGAATCATGAGTTCGACGGTGAACCGAGGTTTTCTCACCGGCGGCGAGCAAAACTCGAAATTCAGAGCCGTTGCTTGATGATCCTTAAAGGTTTTTGCTCACACAGGAGCGCTAGGGCCTATAGACACTATCTCTAAGTAATTGCAAAGGATGATTGCTTGCCGAAAAGGAATTTGACATGAAATCATAGCTAGCTATCTACCCTCGGCCGTAGAGGAAACGAACAATAACTTGCTCAGGCTTCAACGATAAGGGAAACGGTTTGTACCATGAGCTAGAGTTTGATCAGGCGCACCTTTTTGCTCTTTGGAGCTAGGCTTGAAACGGCGCGGAACGGCGGCACGCCGCGGAGCAGTGGCGAGCGGCGGCGATGGCGCGCGGCGGAAGAATTGTGGCGAGGCAGTGGAGCTGTGATCGGGGATGAGGATTAAAGGGGGCTTCGGCCGGCCTTTTATAGGGCCGCGGCGAGCAGGCAGGCAGCTCGCTGGAGCTGCATGCGCGCGCGCGGTGTCGAGCGGGGGCGCTGCGGTGCAGAGGTGTCGGGGTTGAGCTGATCCGTTTAAAAGGGGAGCTGACATGTGGGGCCCACTGTCCAGTGATTCTCCCCACAGTTCAGTTACTAATTCATTTAAAAATAGAAGATCAACTCCAAAAATCATGAAATTTTGTGGAGATGGCAAATGAATTATTCTGAACACAATGGTGAACTCAATTCTTATGTTTAAAGAAGTTGAAGAAGAACTAAAAATTCAGATTTGAATTTGATTCAAATTTGCCAAGCACCTCAATAAAAATAGTAGATGAGTTTCTAAAATCTTGAAACTTTGTAAGCATGCTATTGAGGAATTTAGGAGCTCATGGAAAAATTTAGAGCCCTTAATTTGAATATTTGGTTTAGGGCTTATTTGGGCTTCATTGTGCATTGCTTACTAATCCTTACCCAAAAATTCTTATTCTTAAAAGGTGAATAGAATATAATTTGGATTCATGGTGAAGCCTAATACCCATGATAAAAGAATCTAACAAAGAGTGCAAGATAAGTTTTGGATGGCATAGTTCATGTGTACCATTATATTGGAGATCCAAAATAGTTGATCACAAAACCCATATGAACTTAACATGCCATAAAAGTGGGGTTTCACATTCCTCCCCCCTTAAAAGAATCTCGTCCCGAGATTACAAAAGAAGGCAAAGGAAAAAGGATCTATCGAGCATATGCCGCTAACAAGTCCGGATAGTTCGTTCTAAGATACTCCTCGCTTTCCCACGTGGCCTCTTCGGCACTGTGGTTGCTCCACAAGATCTTGTAGAAACGCAAGGTGCGGCTTCTTGTGGCGCAAGTCTTTTCATCGATGATCTGAGTTGGATGCTCGGAATAGGTGAGATCTGGCTGGAGAGCTTCCAAATCATCTATACGGACATCAGCGGGAGTTTTAAGACACTTTCGTAACTGAGAAACGTGGAACACATTGTGAACCCCCGAAAGTGACGGTGGTAACTCTAATTGATATGCCACAGGTCCGCATTGTGCTAGGATTGCGAATGGCCCAATAAAACGTGGGGCTAGCTTCCCTTTCATTCCGAATCGATGGATACCTTTCATAGGGGATACCCGAAGATAAACTTGATCTCCAACTTCGAAGTGAAGAGGTCGACGTCGTTTGTCCGCGTAGCTCTTCTGACGAGACTGAGCAGCTTTGAGATTCGCCTGAATAGTGCGAACTCGATCCTCGGCTTCATTTACTAAGTCGATGCCGTACACTGCCCGTTCACCTGATTCGCACCAGCTCAAGGGTGTGCGACACTTTCGGCCATAGAGAGCTTCATATGGCGCCATCTGGAGGCTAGCTTGGTAACTATTGTTGTACGAAAATTCCGCCAATGGTAGATGATCATCCCAGTTCTTGCCCTGGTGGATGGCACAGGCACGAAGCATGTCTTCTAGTACTTGATTCACCCGTTCGGTCTGACCATCGGTCTGAGGTTGATAGGCCGAGCTCCGAATTAACTTGGTTCCTAGTGCAGCGTGGAGATGCTCCCAGAATCGCGAAACAAATACAGCTCCACGATCTGAGATGATGGTACAGGGTACACCATGTAGACATATTATTCTGGAGATATAAATTTCCGCGTATCGCCTCGCATCGTATGCCACGCGGACCGGTATGAAATGAGCCGATTTGGTCAATCGGTCAACGATCACCCAAATCGAGTCGTTTTTATGGAGAGTGGGAGGCAACCCAACAATGAAATCCATACTGATATCCTCCCATTTCCAAGCCGGTATGCTTAAAGGTTGAAGCTGTCCAGCTGCCTTCATATGGTCGGCCTTTACTCGCCGACACGTATCACACTCGGACACGTATTTAACTACTTCTCTCTTCATCCGAGTCCACCAGAATTTCTTCTTCAAATCTTGGTACATCTTGTTGCTTCCCGGATGAATGGAATACTTGGATAAATGAGCTTCGTCCAGTATCTTCTTTCTAAGTTCCATGTTTCGGGGTACCACTATACGGTCGTTAAACCAGAGGGTACCTTCATCGTCACTTCGGAAGCATTTCATCTCCCCCTTCTTTATTCTTTGCTGAATATGTGACATCCCCTTGTCCGCCTTCTGAGCTGCCATAATATCCTCCCTGATGGTAGGAATGAGAGCGAGATTGTAGAGCGCCCCATATGGAACCAAGTAGAGACTCAGTTCTTCCTTTCCCTCCATCGAGGTAATGGAAAGATTGTTGATATGGGACTTGCGGCTCAGAGCGTCTGCGACTACGTTCGCCTTGCCGGGATGGTAGTGGATCTCAATCTCATAATCCTTGATCAATTCTAACCATCGCCTTTGTCGCATATTCAAATCCTTCTGGGTGAAGATGTATTTCAAGCTTTTGTGATCAGTGTAGAGGTGTACTAAATTACCCAGTAGATAATGCCTCCACATCTTCAATGCTAGCACCACAGCAGCCAGTTCAAGATCATGAGTCGGGTAGTGCTGCTCGTGGTTCCGAAGCTGTCGCGATCCATACGCGATCACTCTTCGCTCTTGCATTAACACACAACCTAAACCAATCCCAGATGCATCACAATAGACATCAAATGCTTTGGTAGTGTCTGGTTGGGCTAAAACTGGTGCCGTTGTAAGGTGTTTCACCAATGCTTTGAAACCTGCTTCACATGCCTCAGTCCATACATACTTTTGTCCTTTCTTCAGAAGTTCTGTCATTGGTTTAGCTATTTTGGAGAAACTGGGTATAAACCTCCGGTAATATCCTGCTAAACCCAGGAAACTTCGGACTTCATGTACAGACTTTGGAGACTCCCATTTGAGGACTTGCTTGATCTTGCTTGGGTCAACTGCAATACCTTCTGCTGATATGATGTGCCCTAAAAATGGCACCTGGTTGATCCAGAATTCACACTTGCTGAACTTAGCATACAACTGATGGTCCCGTAGTCGCTGAAGCACAATATGCAAGTGTTGAGCATGTTCTTCTTCGGATTTTGAATACACAAGTATGTCGTCAATGAAGACCACGACGAACTTGTCCAATTCCGGCATGAACACTGAGTTCATGAGATACATGAAATGAGCCGGGGCGTTAGTTAATCCGAAGGACATAACCAGATACTCATACAGCCCATACCTTGTTGAGAATGCTGTCTTGGATATATCTTCTGGTCGGATTCTGATTTGATGATAACCAGAACGAAGATCCATCTTCGAAAACACTTTAGCACCCACTAATTGATCGAAAAGAATATCAATGCGCGGTAGTGGATACTTGTTCTTGATGGTGACAGCATTAAGTGGACGATAGTCTACACACAGCCTCAAGGTCTTATCTTTCTTTTCTACAAACAGTGCAGAACAACCCCATGGTGATGAACTTGGACGAATAAAACCTTTGCTCTCAAGTTCAGTTAATTGTTCCTTCAGTTCTGCAAGTTCCTTGGGTGCCATCTTGTAGGGTGGTCTTGAAACTGGCACTGTTCCGGGCGCAAGTTCAATCTTGAACTCTATATCCCTTTCTGGTGGCATCCCAGGGAGATCTTCAGGAAACACGTCGGGGTATTCACATACTACCGGAATATCCTTAAGTTCCATAACCTCGTTGTTGTGAGTGGATGGGTCTAATGGAATGATGTTCTCAAGATTGAGAACCTGGGGCTGATGGAGTGGAGAGTTTAGATAAATTTTTCGAGGAACGATATCAAGGATAGCACCATGGTATTGCAACCATGCCATTCCTAAGATGATATCTAGCTTTTGAGTTTCTAGGATAATGAAGGAGGTAGGATAGACGTTCCCATCTAGGTCGAGAGGCACTTTATGGGCTACCTCATAGGTTACTACCCTCCCTGCTGGAGTGCAAATCATATATGGAGTTTTTGTGGAGATAACAGGCAATTGACTTTTAACGACAAAAGATTTACTAATGACATTGTGTGAAGCTCCGGAGTCAAAAAGTATGACTACGGAATGATTTAAGACAGAGAACGTACCCGTGAGCACGGGTGCGCCTTCCGGAACGTCCTCGATGGCGAGGTGGTGGATGTTGCCGGGTCTGGTGGCTGGCTTCTTGAACTGATTGCGGGGTGGGTTGGCCCCCTGGTAGGATGATTGCCCTCCGCCTTGTCGATTCTGCGGACAATCCTTGGCGAAGTGCCCCGTACGTCCACATGTGAAACACGTGTACGGGGTTTGGCCAATACGAAGTGGAGGACGGAATCCCGGTGCACGTGGTGGAGGTGGAAGTGCACATGGGATCATCCCCTGCTGCTGTTGTGGCCGAAATCCGCCGTTGTTGAACTGACGACCACGGAACATTGGTGGTCGCGATGGCGGCGGGCATCTCTGGCCGGATGGTGATCGATACACCATACGGTACTTCTGAGGAGCACCACCTCCGCTGCCCTGCGGAACACTCCTCTTCTTCTTATCTGAGGACAGCTCGCGCGTAGCGTCCTCCTGCATGATAGCGGCATTGACTATGTCGTTGAGGCTGCCGCGGTTGAACAGGACAAGCTTGTCCTTCAACTTGGGGTTCAAACCCCGATAGAAACATTCCCGCTTCCGATCTTCGGTATTCACTTGGTCCTGAGCATATTGGGCCAAGTGGTTGAATGATTTGGAGTATTCGTATGCACTCCTTCCTCATTGCCTTAACTCCAAGAACTCTTGAAGCTTCCTCCACATAATCCCGGGGGGGATGTGGTAGGCGCGAAATGCCTCCCGGAATTCGGTCCAGCTTACAACATGGCCTGCGGGGCGTGCGGCAAGGTAATTGGCCCACCACGCACCGGCAGACCCCTGCAGTTGTTGCGCTGCAAACAATGCCTTCTGCTGTTCGGTTACCGCGAGTAAACCGAACTTTCCTTCAATGGTGCGGAGCCAGTTATCCGCGTCCAACGGTTCATCGGCTTCTCTGAATACCGGTGGGTGTGTCGATGAAAAATCAGAGTAGGAACTCTGAAATTGCTGACGCGGTCCATCATCCTGTCGTCCCCCTTGACGGGACGAGTGCTGCACCAACGTCCGCAGTAACTCGGTTTGCTCGTCGCGCGAGCCGAGCACTGCAGCGAGAACCTCCGCGAGACTCCTGGGGAGTGTGGTTGGAGGTGGTGGAGGTGGTTGCGTCTGAGGCGTATTCTGCCCCGGGGGTGGTGTGCCATCCCCCTGTCCTCCACTAGATCCTCCCACCTCTGAGGCTGTACGAGTACGCACCATACTGCAATATAATGAATAACACGGTAAGTCCCATTGCCTCAAGTTTATCCTCCCTTAGAAATGCGGTAGACAAAATTAGACGACGCATAACATTTACATATATTGATAAAGCACAAACTTTATACAAAATATATCATCTCAAGACCAAGTTTACAGTAGTAAACCCAAAATGATGGACTCCCTTTATGGAAATACATCTCCACCATACTTGGCCTTCCTGACATGTCATACTCATCTAATTAGCTAGACACCACAACCATTACTCTTAATATGACACAAACATGGTCACAAAAGAGAAACACTAGCAACCATTTAACTATATGCCGCCCGGTGTTGGCGGAAGTGCTACCACATCTAACTTCAATACGCTCTACTCGACGTATTCAAGTTCCTCTGGGTCTTCTTCTTCTTCTTCATCTTCAGGGCTAGGCACCTCTGATACGGGTGCTGGAGTAGAAGTTGATACATCATTCAACATCAACGTCTTCTTAGCAGCCATAGCTTGCCAATCTGCCTGTATCATAAACATTCCCCAGGCCTCATTCTCTTGCTGAGCCTGTTCACAGCTGGTCTTCCAGCTCTGAGCCTCTACTCTGGACTGATCCCTGTCTGCAGTCACCACGTTCAACTGTGTGTCCCGTTGGTGCCCATAAAGTAGGCTTGCCTCCAGATCAATATCTCTCTCTAGAGTCTCCTGGCGAGACGCGGCCAAATCCATAACAGCGTTATGCCATTGATTCTCCCTAAGGTTCAAACGATGATTAAGAGGAGCCATCATATCCCTAAGTCCGTCATTTGCCCACTCAAAGTGATTTGCTCGCTTCATGGCTTGCTTCAGATTGTTTGTCAATTCTTTTATGCATGTCCTTTGATTACCCTTCTCGCGATGTGAGGCTGCTGCATACATCGCTAAGGCTGTTGCGGATGTTTCGCCATGCTCTCCCACCTCCGCAAGCAAGCGGGTTGTCCAGGCTTCAGAAGCCCTGCCGTTGACTGGAAAGAACTCATACGGAGTACCCACCAGATGACGGTAATGGAGTTTGCAAAACCTCCCTATGGCAACACTTGCAGCGTAGTTCCATGTTTCTTCTAATATCAGTCCTTTGATCTTGATGGAGTATGGAGCCCATCCGAGGTGCGGTGGACCGGCAGGCACATCGACGTAGATGGTGCAACTCCACATACCGCCCTCCTGGAACTTCTTGCCCCAATAGCTAGGTAACACCAAATAGCCAAACTGGCCGAGCAACCGTGCAAACACGTCCGGAAAACCGGCGTGCCCGGTGCACGTTGAGAACACCCATCCATTAGGCAACTGAATTCTTGGTGCTGCCATCTGTGGACAATTATACCCGAATGTCAATACACCGTTTAAGTATTCGACCCAATCACTGGTGATGTGGGACAAAAAGAAATATCCATAATCAATTGGTTCAGTCAAAGCTGCAATCTGGAAATGAGTACAGTTCTGGTTTATCTGACCTGTCTGCAATAACCCGTAAGTTGCATACAGAAGAAGTCAGAACTAAACTTTATGTTGAATACAAAAATTGTAGCACATTTCAAAACCTTTCTAGATTGTACTCATACAGCCACTGTTGAACTAGTATGAACAATCTATACCAGTTTTAAATTGACTCAAGGGTTCTGAAAATTTCGACAGAACCTTCCCTGTATATGGGCTTATCTCCACATTCTATACAGGTTCATCATGATAAGATATTGAGGTAGTGTCAAAATAAACATTGAGTAACATCGTGTTAACAATCCAGACTAAAGAAGTTCCACCACGACAACCTTGTCATGAAGGTATTATGCATCAATTCACAATTATGTGCAAACTGTTCCAAGTTCTGGACTGCAGGAACCAAATTTGCGACAAATGGAATTAGGCATAGCTACACCTAGATTCAGGTCAGGAGTGATAAATAAAGTTGATAGATGACTTCCTAAGCTTTCCAGAAATGTATATGCGTAACCATATCACTGTTCTGGATTAGGGGTTATAATTATCCAAACTCAACAGTAAAGCTGACTGGTTTGCATCAGCAGTCATGCAGTTTACTGTGCTGTCTTCCCAATTTGGTTAAACTCCAATTAAAATCAGGAAGGACTCCCCAAAACAAACTCGTGAATCTCCACCTACCCTTCTCAAACATATATCCCAATAAGGTAGTGGATTTTTCTACAGTGAGTTATGGCAAAAATACAGAAACGGTACAAAGGTGGGTTCATATGGAGTAATTACAGTAAACCCCAGTTTTCAACAGATTAACAAGCTTTTCTGTCTTTATGGTCAACGGAAAAGTTGGAGAGACTTTCACGAGCTTTCCATCCATGTAGGATACTCTTATGATATCTAATTGCTAACCAAGATTACAACCTGGCGAAGTTGAGCTACTCTACCAGAAAACAAGAATCTTGGTTCTATCCACCTTATCAAGTCGAGCCCGAAATTATCAGTATCTGATAGTCGGACTTTCTCAAAACACAATGCAACCATTCTATCGGTGGGGAGGGTCTAGTATCATGTTTGATACTGACGGTGCTACGTGCCTCACGAAAGGAAATTCTATCCGGTACATCCGGTTACGTCTATAGGTGGTTCCTATATCGTTCCCTCGCAAACGGCTTCTACACGGGTTGCTACCGGAGTTAGGTTACCTGCAGAAGACAAACAATCCCCTTTCACACCTTCGCACCTCAAGGGCGGCACGGGGAAACACGGCAGGCAGTCACAATAATATATAACTAAAAGTAAATGCATACGACTCTGGTGTGAGTCGTCCTCGAGCAAGGCCATGTCTCGAGGTACATGGCTGTAAATACGTCTGTACAGCAAAGACTCCCGTACGATCCGGCTTATACACGCTCGGGCATACGTGTTCGCATGTTCTCACAGATATGAGAACACACTATCGGGTTACATACCACCCGACGGGGTTTCCCTCTAACTTTGTGTCACGCTGGGGTACCGTGTGTCATATGTTCTTAGAAACATGGAAAGTTTCAAAGACTCATATTGACTTTCCGTGCCAAGCCACGGAAATTTCACATACCACCTCTCGTATGCTGAGTTTACCGAGATTGATCCGCTCTCGGTAGCGTACCTTACCTCTTACCTGATGTCGGAGCGTCGTTACAGAATATAATAACACATAGTTAGTTTACCACCTTTATATCTTATACTAATAATACTCCTTATAACGGCATATAACTAATTCCTCACTCAAGTTCCTAATTTTTGAAAATATGTTCTTTTCCGGTACACTGTTCCCAACGAAGCTCTGATACCATGTCTGTGGGGACCGGAGTCCACACATCCGAGGATCTCATTGGGTGGTGTCGTGCGATGCGACACCCAACAGTTTACAAGAAATAGAACCAGAATAAAGTACAAGACCAAGTCTTTTATTTAATACACAGCGGAAGTTTTCACAATACTAGCGGATGTGAAGAAATATATACATACCATAGCTACGCTCTCAGCACTAGCTATGCAAAAAGCAAAGTTTCCCATGCCAGGGATACTTTGCACTAGCAACACTCAAACTATGGCGGCGTGCAGGGTTCCCACTCGGCTGTACACCCTGGAGGGGGTCTCGCCTCATCGTCAAACCCATCCTCATTAAGGTAACCTGCAAAATCTCGTTAACTGCAAACGTGAGCATAAAGCTCAGCAAGACTTAACCGTCTCACTAGACATATGTAAGGGGACACTAAACATAGGTAAGGTGAAGCATAAATGACTTGCCTACAAGTGAATCCTTATGATCAGGTTTTAAGTAGCAAATGACATTCTCTGGGCACGGCACATCATGGGCTCCACAATCAAACAAGAAACGCTTTACCGATGATATGACATGCCCAAAGCACATGGTGCTATTACAGCTAAAGTATGGGGAAACTGAAAATCTTTAGTTATACTATCTCTAAATCATACAAGGTTGCAAAGTAATTATAATTCAATACAATATGATTTTCTGGCTTCTTTAGTATTTACTACGTCACCGCTCAGTGAACAAGTGGTACTCTATTACTGCGAGGGACAATGATTGCAATCAGGACACACCCGGACAACACGACACATACGCACTTTCGGAAATGCCAGCGAGCACTTCGCGCAGTACCTACGTAGCACTTCAGTACTAGTCGTATATGGCAACCTTTCGCGAGACACTCAAATGCCGAACCGGTCGATCCGTCACGGGCAGGAGGTCCCTGCGTGGGGCGTACTCTGACGTGCCCACCAGCGGATTTACACCTTGCTACCCTCAACCCACACCTATAAAACAGAACGGTATGCCTCGACACCCAAGTGACCAAGCTACGTTAGTTTATTGGATTCCATATGTCCATTATGTTGCCGGTACAATTCAAGCTTGTCCGAAGGGGCCGCACACGAAGCGGGCCTTAATCGACACAGGCAGGGCTATGCGACCGAGACTCACTTCCCGCCGCTTCCTAGCCATTCCCTTCCCGGTCTCAATTTCATTATATTAAGCCATTTTCTATTCAACCAATCCTGTGAGATACATCTCTCGCGAGTAGATTCCAACTACTCGACTTCTACCGGATTTCCTATGCATTAGCAAAGCAGTTACTATAGGTCAAACTGTAACTCGTGCCAAATAAACCCTGGGATTTTTGGTCATGCATGTGGAGTATCATTCACCCTAAACGTAATGCACAATTCATATACTACTCATCATAGTGATAAAGCAAAAGTTTTATAAACGACTTAAATGCAAACCGGGGCTTGCCTTGTTGCAGGTCAGGTTCTGAGTTAAAAATTTGAAGGTTCTCTTCCAAGGCTTCTGGCTCCTCCTCGACTTCGGTCACTATACGATATGCAGATAACATGGATATATAAATGACTTTGAAATTTATTTATTTTAAGACCATAAATTAATTCATGGTGATCACTATATGACAGGGACCTTGATTGTCTTTGGAACTTCGATGGTAGATACTAGGGAATATGATCAAAGCTCTTGCAAAGAACAGGAGATGATCATAGCAGATTGTGGTCTCCGAAAGTATGGCAAGCAAATCAACTTCCAAAAATTTCCGAGAGGAAACTGTAGCTTGAACCTAGCTAACAGTTGATAATCAAGATGGAGGGAGTGGTGCTGGTCTTAGCAAAATTTGTTTTCATAATTTTCTAAGCTGTGGGGAAGGAGTTATTGTATTTCTAATTCAGCAAGAATTTCTGAACTTACTTTATAATTGAGTTTCTAGATATTAAATCAATATTTAGTTTGTAACTGATTTAGGACTAGCATAGTAGGTTAATTAAATCCAAGACTTTAACAGGGGCTAGTGTATGACTAAAGGAAGACTCAGTAAAATTTTGGGATCTACTAAAGCAACCTAATAGCTGTGAAAATTCAATAGCTGAAAAAGGAAACTGAATTATACAGAGAGTTAAACAGGTGCTATGGCTCCCAAATTTTGCCTGATAATCAAGAATAGGACAATAAATTTTATGTGAATTTTGAGGATTTTTCCTGTGGATATCTTGTCTGGAAAAATTTCATTTGCATTAGGAAAGATTATTTTCTACAGAATTTAACTCTGAGTTTCACAGAACCTAATTGGTATTGACAGAAACTAGAGCTCGAGGGCTTTCGAACAAAATTTGTTTGAAGAATTTTGGAGTATCCTACAGAAAGTTATGGATTTTCTAAGTTGGAGCCTATTCTGGAATAATTTCCTAATTTGATTTAACTCGTGGGCCCCACTGTTTTAAAATGAACCAATAGTATTTAAACCACACGGGGGCCACAGATTCCCACCGCGTAGCCACAGAAAATCCCGTGGCCACACCTGATCCGACGGGATTTACCGCCGCTGACACGCGGGACCCGCCGTGTCGTCTTCTACCTCCCGACGCGGGCGGCGCGCGGGGTTCCCGCGGCGGTGCTCTCCGGCGAGCCTCGCCGCCGGCCAATCCAACGCACCAGATTCGCGGAAACTTGCCGCCTGGGGGTTTTTGGGGTCGCTGAGCACGACGGTGAGGTCAGTGGGTCTTGAAGCTCGCCGGAAAAGGTCGTGCGACGGCGGTGGCGGCGATGAGCGCTCGGGCAACATAGAGCTCTCTATAGAGTAGCTCAAATCACTCGGGAATTGCTCCAAAACCTTTCTGGGATGATGAAGTTCATGGATATGGGCGCAGAAGGGGAGTGAGTTGCCGGGAATCATGAGTTCGACGGTGAACCAAGGTTTTCTCACCGGCGGCGAGCAAAACACGAAATTCAGAGCCGTTGCTTGATGATCCTTAAAGGTTTTTGCTCACACAGGAGCGCTAGGGCCTATAGACACTATCTCTAAGTAATTGCAAAGGATGATTGCTTGCCGAAAAGGAATTTGACATGAAATCATAGCTAGCTATCTACCCTCGGCCGTAGAGGAAACGAACAATAACTTGCTCAGGCTTCAACGATAAGGGAAACGGTTTGTACCATGAGCTAGAGTTTGATCAGGCGCACCTTTTTGCTCTTTGGAGCTAGGCTTGAAACGGCGCGGAACGGCGGCACGCCGCGGAGCAGTGGCGAGCGGCAGCGATGGCGCGCGGCGGAAGAATTGTGGCGAGGCAGTGGAGCTGTGATCGGGGATGAGGATTAAAGGGGGCTTCGGCCGGCCTTTTATAGGGCCGCGGCGAGCAGGCAGGCAGCTCGCTGGAGCTGCATGCGCGCGCGCGGTGTCGAGCGGGGGCGCTGCGGTGCAGAGGTGTCGGGGTTGAGCTGATCCGTTTAAAAGGGGAGCTGACATGTGGGGCCCACTGTCCAGTGATTCTCCCCACAGTTCAGTTACTAATTCATTTAAAAATAGAAGATCAACTCCAAAAATCATGAAATTTTGTGGAGATGGCAAATGAATTATTCTGAACACAATGGTGAACTCAATTCTTATGTTTAAAGAAGTTGAAGAAGAACTAAAAATTCAGATTTGAATTTGATTCAAATTTGCCAAGCACCTCAATAAAAATAGTAGATGAGTTTCTAAAATCTTGAAACTTTGTAAGCATGCTATTGAGGAATTTAGGAGCTCATGGAAAAATTTAGAGCCCTTAATTTGAATATTTGGTTTAGAGCTTATTTGGGCTTCATTGTGCATTGCTTACTAATCCTTACCCAAAAATTCTTATTCTTAAAAGGTGAATAGAATATAATTTGGATTCATGGTGAAGCCTAATACCCATGATAAAAGAATCTAACAAAGAGTGCAAGATAAGTTTTGGATGGCATAGTTCATGTGTACCATTATATTGGAGATCCAAAATAGTTGATCACAAAACCCATATGAACTTAACATGGCATAAAAGTGGGGTTTCACACATACCATTTACCTCCGAAGGATTGAACACGTGAAGGTCCTACGGTGTCAAGATGCAAAAGTTGACATGGTTCAGTTGTCATGATCATTGTGAGAGGAGTATGTGAACCTGCAACCATCTTAGCATGTCTACAAGAAGAGCACACAATTTCTTTGTCCCCTTTAAGCTTAGGCAGTCCACGTATGCGATCAAGAGCACTAACACGCGTTAGGTGATCAAAGCCTACGTGACCAAGTCTACGATGCCAAAAATATAAGTCCTTTGAATCATTAGCAACTAGACACCTATGCTTAGAGGAAGACATATCAAAATCAGCTTTAAAAACTCTTCCAAACCGAGACATGTTAAAAATAAGCTCACTATTTGAATTTACAACTTTGCAGCAGTTTTTATTGAAAATAATTTCCATATTTTCATCTAGCAATTGTGAAATAGAAAGCAAGTTGTATTTCAAATTTTTGACAAGTGCCACATCCTTCAAAGTGTAGTGATCATTTACTCTAACCGAACCCTTAGCAATTATAGGAGTTGAAGAATTATCGGCAAAAGTAATATTCTCTACACGTGACACAAAAGAGAGGGAGGAGAACCAATCTTCGTTACCGGTCATGTGGTGTGAGCAACCTGAATCCACAATCCAAATGTTCTCCTTCCTCAAAGGTGTAACCTACATAGAAGCACAATACGTCGATGACTCAATACTGGGGTTAGTCAAAAGGCATTTAGGTATCCAGTACTGAGTCACACGACGTGCAGTAGGAAAAACACGCGAAAGCTGAGATAAAACAGCAGGTTTATGAGTCGATGTTTGAGGTTTTCTATTCTTAACTCTTTTAGCACAAGAACCAGTTGCTCCGGAGGTAAAAGTAGCAGTTCCAAAAGACAAGGCTGAAGCTCCGGAAACAAAAGCTGAAGTTCTGAATGAAACAACAGAAGGTCCGGGAGCTCTCGGAGCTATCAGAACTATCGCAGCTGCTTTTGCGGATTTCTTACCAGAAGGTCCGGAAGCTACCTTTTCAAATTTCTGACTCACTAAAGCAGGTTGTGTTTTTCTAATTGCATGGAAGTTATGAGATCTAGTAACCATTCTTCCCCTTTTTTGTTGTTTAGCTAGTCTATAACAAAAATCTATGACATGACCATCTCTACCACAGAAGGTACAATGAAATTTAACTTTGTGTTCATGTCTAGATGAGCAAGAAATATTTTTATTTGAAACCGAGTGAGACAACACTCTTGCAGATTTGAAAGCCACTTCTTTTTGTTTAGGAACTGTTTGAACCAAACCATTACAATTTTAGGTGGATGTGCCTTAGCATGAGCATGAGAATCAAAACCTAAACCAGTTTTATCATTGCAATACTTGGAAGAATTCAGCAGCAAGTTTAGGTTCTTATTCCCATTACAAAACCGATCTAATGTCCTATGCATGTCATCAAGTTTATTGGACAGATCAAGGCAATTTTCACATGAAGTTTTTCCTTTTAGTTTGCAATTGGAACAAAATTTAACTTAATGAGAACGTAAAGCATTGTTCAATATAGAAATTTCATTCATGGCATCCTGTAGTTTCTTATCAAGATCCTTACAAGTAGAACAGTGCAAATCAATTGTAGAACAGCTAGCATCTTTCAAGTTTTTATCATTAAGTGCAGCAAGCTCTTTGTTCTTTTCAATTTCTAACTCAAGTTTACCAAGTGTGGAGGTGTGCGCACTTCTTAATGAGGACAATTGTTCATATATTAAATCACATGAGGAACATGCATCATCACTAGGAATCAAAGTTTTTAAACGGTTGATTTCAGATTCTAGTGATTCAATTTTAGCAGCACTGTCCCTAAGCTTTTT
Organism: Tuctoria greenei; assembly: GCA_036927565.1. Classification (NCBI taxonomy): domain Eukaryota; kingdom Viridiplantae; phylum Streptophyta; class Magnoliopsida; order Poales; family Poaceae; genus Tuctoria; species Tuctoria greenei. The sequence goes on from JAYESD010000006.1 coordinate 128,710,400, forward strand.
GTCCTTTTTCTTAACAATAATAGTGGCACGAGAAATAGCATCACACATTTCTTCGCAAGTAGAACATACCTCATCGTCTTCACTGTTGTGTTCTGCATCCTCCTGACTTGATCTTGATCTTGTTTTGCCCGCCATGAAGCATAAGTTGGCCAGATCGTCATCATCTTCATCACTTTCAAAGTCTACATCACTTGAACTAAGTTCTTGAAGTGCGGTGATGAAGCTGTTAATCATCTTGCGTCCTATGGTACCCTTCTTTTTCTTTTTGTTGGACTATCCAGAGGAGGTCCGGACCTTGCTTTGTTTTTCTTCCCGGGTGGTTTGACCTGAAAGGTTAGGGCATTCTGTACGAAAGTGTCCTGTTTTTCCACATTCAAAACAGCATTGAGGTCCGGAGCTTCCTCTCCTTATAGTTCTCACATTTTGCAATGCTTTTGAGAATCTAGTAGAGATGAGTGCCAACTCCTCTTCTGGAAATTCTTCGATCTGCTTCAGGGTTAGTGAGGACAACAAAGCAAGAGTATTGCAGGATGATGATTGGCCGAAGCTAGACATATCACGTTGTGAGACAAATGCAATAGACTTGTTTGGGTTCTTACGTGCTAGGATGTCAATTTCATGAGTTTTTAGTTTAGAATAAAGTACATCTAATGTAAGAGAACTCATGATAGTTGATTCACAAATAGATGTTACTTTCATCTCCCAAATTGACATGTCTAATGCACTAAGAAGTTTTCTAGCATTCTCAGCATCAGAAAAATTAACATTGACACTACGTAAGTTGCTGAGAATTTTATTGAAACGAGCAAAGAGGTCATCGATAGACTCACCTGGTTGCATATCAAAGCGCATATATTCCTTTTTGAACATATCTTGTTTTACCTCCTTGATTGTGTTGGAGCCTTCATGATAATCACAGAGAGCTCTCCAAACATCGTATGCTGATCGGAGGTGCGCGACACAATCAAAGTTGCTTTGAGTGAGTCCTTGGATGATCAAGTTTCGGGCTTTGTTGTTGTTGTCGATGTCCCGTAGATTTGTGGCCATGACTTGATCATTAGGTGGCACTTCATAAGGCTTGTATACTTTCTCCCATATTGCAAAGCCTTGTGCCTGGATGAAAGCCTCCATGCGTGCCTTCCAAACCTGAAAATCAATACCAGCAAACACAAGGTTTGACGGAGTACTTCTCCATGATGATTAGTCAAAAAACACGCGCAAATCACAAAGATTACACCACCTTGGCTCTGATACCAATTGTATGATTGAAGAGCACGTGAAAAGCTACCAGAGGGGGTGAATGGTAGATTTAAAAATCTTACGCAGCGGAAACAATTAAACCCCAACCCATTCGGTAGAAAAACAATCTCTTAAAGAAATCATGTGTGAGACTAATCTAAATGTGTTTCACCGTGACAAAAGTCATGGATACCAGAGAGAATCAAGTCACGAAGACAACACAAAAAGAATCACTCAAATCCGACAAGAAAAACTCAAGTTATGATCGAAAGATCAAACAATGGTCAATGTGTCCTACCCGAGAAAAAAAAACAGTTCTGGAACGCTGCAAAGAAACTCGTGTAGATCAGAAACCACAAATCCAATGATCGTGAAATTTTGACAGATGATAGACAATCAAGTTGTGAAGATAACCCAAAAATAATAACGTCAATTGGATCTGTAAAACTCGAGTTATGATAAAACCACCGACAAAAGGTAGTGCTGTCCAGAAACTCGACGAGTAAAACTTGTCTGGAACAAGTCGGACGAACAAGGCACAAAAGTTCCTTCAAACTATGAATTTTATTCAATAGAACATAAGAGGAACAGCTCCAAAGTCGTGCCTCACGAGCTCTGGGCTCCCTTGCTTATATAACCAGCCCTTAGGCCAACCCAATATCAACTAGGACTCTAATCCTACTCAGATCACAAATCGTAACTTTCCATAACTGCTGAAGATTCTTCTATACGCAGATAGAAGCAATTTTAAGACTTCCAAACACCTTAGGAACGTATCCCATATTCCTAAACAACTCAAATTCGTGACACACACGAAATCCTAACATAACCAACTCGATACTTTCCATACCGAGCCATAACCGACTCCGCCGCAGCCAAAGTCATCAACCGGTACGATCCGATCCTTCCGACCAGATCTTTCCTTCTTTATCCCATCTTCGGAACCATGTTGCCACGTCATGCACCGCATGCATACGTGCAAACACCTTCCTTTGACATTCAGTAACCTTTATATGCACTGCCCTTGATTCAATCATCCTGCGCGACCTCCTGATCAGCTCAACCACAGTTCCTCCCGAACTTGGTTGTTGGAACCTCATCTCCTCCCTGAGACTAGTCCAATGGATCCCGTCACCAGCCATGACTTGAACTCAAGCAACACCTGCACATGAATAAACAACCAATCCATATGAGCCCAAGTCCTCGACTTGACTCAAGTTAGTTCCGAACACAACACCCTACGTGAGAACCTCACATAAGCATGTTGCAAAACCACAGTAACACGATATCAGCCATACGCACCAAAAACTTAGTAAAAGAATACTAAGCAAACTTTCCAACAATGTAAAGCAAGTACGAAACATTGCAAATGAAAAGCAGAAGCACTGCAGTCAAGTTCCGGACCTTGCCAGAGCAACCCGGAGCTTGAGCCGGAGCTAACAAAAGCTAGTAGAACCTAGCGCTGGAGTTTACCAAAACTAGTACAATGAAGCACCTGCCGGAGCTTACCAAAACTAGTAGATCCTAGCACCGGAGCTTACCAAAAACTAGTCAAAACTAGTCAATCCAAAACCGGAGCTAGACAAAGTACGTCGGAGCTTAGCAAAGGCATTCCGGAGCTATCAAATATATGCCGGAGCTATCAAAGACATGCCAGAGATAATAAAGACATGCCGGAGCTAAAGATAAAGCTCACCGGAGCTAACCAAAGCTAGTCGGACCTTACCAAGAAGTCGGACCTAGCATCGAACGTAACCAGAGCTACCCAAAACAAGCCGGACCTACCGTCGGACCTTGCTGTAGCTCGGAGCTAGAGTCGGACCTTGATAAAAAGGTGTTTTGGTGATATTTAAAACTTTTATCATCAAAGCCAAGTATATTCACTACAAGCCAATGTATTCAGCACACATAGGTCTTACAATCTCCCCCTTGATGAATGCATTGGCAACACCATTTAAAATCCGAACATTGGCTTATTCACATAAAAGTTTTGAAGGCAATTTCTCCCCCTTTGTAAATCAAAAGTAAAATGAGAAGAAAATTATCTCTCCCCCTTTATTATCTATCCTTTTGCACATATTCTCTTTCTCTTCATGCTTATGTCTCCCCCTTTGACAATGTATTCAGCAAGTCATGAGCATATAAACAAATTATCTCTCCAACTTTAGTTGTTATGAGCATATTATAACATATACATATAAACAAAGCTCATCCAAGTCATACTATCAAGTACCTTACATTATCACATCAATGAAATACAGAAAGTAGTGTAAGCCATGCTAGAGATCAAATGTAATTTTCAATTTAAGCAAGTCATGATCTCACAAACTTAACTATTTCAAAACCTGAAAGCATGACACTGGTTGCTGCATTTTAATATTTTTCAAAGCATAAATTTAGATCATATGATATTTGCAAGAGATTATATGCGCATCTGCCTTATTCTAACCAACCAAGCCAAGCCTATGTCATTTGACAATCAGAAGCTTAAGGACATTGTTTTAGTCATACACAACTTCTTCCAAGTTCATATCTAAGTGCAATGATAAGACATCTAAAAAGAAGAAGTGCGATGCATGCATATTCTCTTGATCTTTTCTCAATTTATGTTTGTTCATAAAAACTCAACATGTGAGTTGATTACTTGATTAATTCTTTATGATTAAAAGCACTTGTGAACATGTAACAAGTTCAAAACAGCAAGAAAGTTCGACCATGACCAGTTTTATTGTAAGTAATTATTCCAATTACTAGACATGGCAAAAACTACAAAATGTATAACACGAGTAATGTAGTAAGAACTTTCAGCATGTAAAAGGAATCACAAAGTCATATATGTATGAAATACTATGCTCATATTATTTTTAATTTCAGATTCACATATAGACTTCCCAAGTTTCAAAAACTCCCCCTCAATTTAAGCCATGAGGATGCATAACCCCTATTTCACTACGAATGTAACAAAAACGAGTGAAATCCAAAGGTTTTGTAAAAATGTCAGCCAATTGTTGTTCAATATCTACATGGTGAAGCACAATGTTTCCTTTTTCAACGTTATCTCGGAGAAAGTGATACCTAATATCAATGTGCTTAGTTCTAGAATGTTGCACGGGGTTTTTGGCAATGCAAATAGCACTAGTGTTATCACAAAACAATGGAACACTATCTAGATCAACCCCATAGTCCTTAAGTGTTTGAACAATCCAAAGAATTTGTGAGCAAGCACTAGCAGCAGCTACATATTCAGATTCGGCTGTGGATTGAGCAACTGAATTTTGTTTTCTAGAGGACCAAGCAACAAGAGAATTACCAAGAAAATGACAAGCACCGGAAGTACTTTTCCTATCAATCCTACAACCCCAAAATCAGCATCCAAAAAAGCTTTCAAAGTAACGGTTGAGGAAGAAGGAAGAAAAATGCCAAAATCTTGAGTTCCATGTAAGTACCTAAGAATTCTTTTTACGGCTTGACGATGTGAAACACGTGGGGAAGCTTGAAACCGTGCACAAAGACATACGCTAAATTGTATGTCCGGTCTTGATGCCGTGAGGTACAAAAGTGATCCGATCATGCTTCTATATTCTTTTTGATCCACAGATTCACCATCTTCATCAAGTTCAAGTGTTGTTGCTGTTCCCATTGGTGTCCGAAGAGGCTTGCTTTTGTCCATGTTGAAGCGCCTTATAAGGTCTTTGGTATCCTTCGTTTGATGCACAAAGGTACCCTCCTTAGTTTGCTTGATTTGCAGCCCCAAAAAGTAAGTGAGTTCACCCATCATACTCATTTCAAATTCGGAACTCATCATTGCTGAAAACTTGGACACAAGATCATGAGAAGCACAACCAAAGATAATATCATCCACATACACTTGATCAAATAATGAGTCATTGCCATGCTTAAGCACAAAAAGAGTTTTATCAACCTTGCCCATGGTAAAACCTTTTTCAAGTGAGAATGTTTTTAACCTATCATACCATGCTCTAGGGGCTTGTTTGAGACCGTACAAGGCTTTGGACAGTTTGTAAACATGATTAGGAAAATCTGGATTTTCAAAACCCGGTGGTTGTTTGACATAAACCTCCTCATCTATGTAGGCATTAAGAAAAGCACTTTTAACATCCATTTGAAATAGCTTAAAACCATTAGATGTTGCAAAAGCTAACAAAATTCTTATGGCTTCTAATCTAGCGACAGGAGCGAAAGTTTCATCAAAATCTAGACCTTCAACTTGAGTGAAACCTTGAGCAACCAACCTAGCCTTATTACTAACCACAACCCCATCCTCACTTTGTTTATTTTTATATACCCATTTAGTTCCAATTAAAGTGTGACCTTGAGGTCGAGGTACAAGTTTCCAAACATTATTTCTTTCAAAATTTTCTAACTCTTCTTGCATGGCAATAATCCAAGATTCATTAGTGAGTGCATGTGATATATCTTTGGGTTCAAAAGCAGCAACAAAAGCAGAATGAGCATGAGAGTTTGGATCGCAAAACCTGGACCGTGTGACTCGTTCGTGCAAGCTTCCAATCATCTGTTGTGGGGGATGATCTTTGTAAAGCCGTAGGGGAACAGATGTCTCACAAGCTTCTTCTTCATTAGGTTTATTGTAGATTGATGAGCTTGTGACTTGTGGACAATCAGGATCAGCATAGGTGATAGCCGGAGCTTGTTCAATGTCCGGAGCTGGACACGTGTCAGCTTCAGAACTACCAGGCAGTATCACCGGCTCTTCTTCATCTTCGAAAATACCCTCCCCCTGAGGATACGGATCTGGTCCTGCAACACCAGAGCTAGTACCGGGGCTAGCTTCATCAAAACACACTTCACAAGTCTCCACAATTTTGTTAGTGTCAAGTAAAAGCACACGGTAGCCTCTAGTATGAGATGGATAACCAAGAAACATGCCATCACTGGATCTAGGTTCAAATTTATCAAGATTACTATGTTTCTTAACAAAGCATTTGAAACCAAAGACCCGAAAGTGTGTAACACTAGGCCTATGTCCAAACCGGAGCTCATATGGTGTTTTACCTAGCTTAGCATGGAAGAAAACACGATTTGAGACATAACAAGCGGTTGCTAACGCATCAGCCCAAAATTTCCTAGGAGTTTGATATTCATCAAGCATAGTCCTAGCCATCTCAACTAAGGTTCTGTTCTTTCTTTCTACAACACCATTTTGTTGAGGTACATATGGTGAAGAAAATTGATGATCTATTCTATTTTCAGCACAGAAGTGATCAAAAGATTGTTTTTTAAATTCAGTTCCATTATCATTTCTAATTGCTTTTAATGATCCTGGGTGATCAATTGATAATCTAAGAAATAAAGTTCTAAAGTGACTAAAAACTTCATTCTTAGACGCCATAAAGTAAACCCAAGAGTATCTAGAATAATCATCAACAATAACAAGAACATACCATTTACCTCCGAAGGATTGAACACGTGAAGGTCCTACGGTGTCAAGATGCAAAAGTTGACATGGTTCAGTTGTCATGATCATTGTGAGAGGAGTATGTGAACCTGCAACCATCTTAGTATGTCTACAAGAAGAGCACACAATTTCTTTGTCCCCTTTAAGCTTAGGCAGTCCACGTATGCGATCAAGAGCACTAACACGCGTTAGGTGATCAAAGCCTACGTGACCAAGTCTACGATGCCAAAAATATAAGTCCTTTGAATCATTAGCAACTAGACACCTATGCTTAGAGGAAGACATATCAAAATCAGCTTTAAAAACTCTTCCAAACCGAGACATGTTAAAAATAAGCTCACTATTTGAATTTACAACTTTGCAGCAGTTTTTATTGAAAATAATTTCCATATTTTCATCTAGCAATTGTGAAACAGAAAGCAAGTTGTATTTCAAATTTTTGACAAGTGCCACATCCTTCAAAGTGTAGTGATCATTTACTCTAACCGAACCCTTAGCAATTATAGGAGTTGAAGAATTATCGGCAAAAGTAATATTCTCTACACGTGACACAAAAGAGAGGGAGGAGAACCAATCTTCGTTACCGGTCATGTGGTGTGAGCAACCTGAATCCACAATCCAAATGTTCTCCTTCCTCAAAGGTGTAACCTACATAGAAGCACAATACGTCGATGACTCAATACTGGGGTTAGTCAAAAGGCATTTAGGTATCCAGTACTGAGTCACACGACGTGCAGTAGGAAAAACACGCGAAAGCTGAGATAAAACAGCAGGTTTATGAGTCGATGTTTGAGGTTTTCTATTCTTAACTCTTTTAGCACAAGAACCAGTAGCTCCGGAGGTAAAAGTAGCAGTTCCAAAAGACAAGGCTGAAGCTCCGGAAACAAAAGCTGAAGTTCTGAATGAAACAACAGAAGGTCCGGGAGCTCTCGGAGCTATCAGAACTATCGCAGCTGCTTTTGCGGATTTCTTACCAGAAGGTCCGGAAGCTACCTTTTCAAATTTCTGACTCACTAAAGCAGGTTGTGTTTTTCTAATTGCATGGAAGTTATGAGATCTAGCAACCATTCTTTCCCTTTTTTGTTGTTTAGCTAGTCTATAACAAAAATCTATGACATGACCATCTCTACCACAGAAGGTACAATGAAATTTAACTTTGTGTTCATGTCTAGATGAGCAAGCAATATTTTTATTTGAAACCGAGTGAGACAACACTCTTGCAGATTTGAAAGCCACTTCTTTTTGTTTAGGAACTGTTTGAACCAAACCATTACAATTTTAGGTGGATGTGCCTTAGCATGAGCATGAGAATCAAAACCTAAACCAGTTTTATCATTGCAATACTTGGAAGAATTCAGCAGCAAGTTTAGGTTCTTATTCCCATTACAAAACCGATCTAATGTCCTATGCATGTCATCAAGTTTATTGGACAGATCAAGGCAATTTTCACATGAAGTTTTTCCTTTTAGTTTGCAATTGGAACAAAATTTAACTTCATGAGAACGTAAAGCATTGTTCAATATAGAAATTTCATTCATGGCATCCTGTAGTTTCTTATCAAGATCCTTACAAGTAGAACAGTGCAAATCAATTGTAGAACAGCTAGCATCTTTCAAGTTTTTATCATTAAGTGCAGCAAGCTCTTTGTTCTTTTCAATTTCTAACTCAAGTTTACCAAGTGTGGAGGTGTGCGCACTTCTTAATGAGGACAATTGTTCATATATTAAATCACATGAGGAACATGCATCATCACTAGGAATCAAAGTTTTTAAACGGTTGATTTCAGATTCTAGTGATTCAATTTTAGCAGCACTGTCCCTAAGCTTTTTGTCCTTTTTCTTAACAATAATAGTGGCACGAGAAATAGCATCACACATTTCTTCGCAAGTAGAACATACCTCATCGTCTTCACTGTTGTGTTCTGCATCCTCCTGACTTGATCTTGATCTTGTTTTGCCCGCCATGAAGCATAAGTTGGCCAGATCGTCATCATCTTCATCACTTTCAAAGTCTACATCACTTGAACTAAGTTCTTGAAGTGCGGTGATGAAGCTGTTAATCATCTTGCGTCCTATGGTACCCTTCTTTTTCTTTTTGTTGGACTTTCCAGAGGAGGTCCGGACCTTGCTTTGTTTTTCTTCCCGGGTGGTTGGACCTGAAAGGTTAGGGCATTCTGTACGAAAGTGTCCTGTTTTTCCACATTCAAAACAGCATTGAGGTCCGGAGCTTCCTCTCCTTATAGTTCTCACATTTTGCAATGCTTTTGAGAATCTAGTAGAGATGAGTGCCAACTCCTCTTCTGGAAATTCTTCGATCTGCTTCAGGGTTAGTGAGGACAACAAAGCAAGAGTATTGCAGGATGATGATTGGCCGGAGCTAGACATATCATGTTGTGAGACAAATGCAATAGACTTGTTTGGGTTCTTACGTGCTAGGATGTCAATTTCATGAGTTTTTAGTTTAGAATAAAGTACATCTAATGTAAGAGAACTCATGACAGTTGATTCACAAATAGATGTTACTTTCATCTCCCAAATTGACATGTCTAATGCACTAAGAAGTTTTCTAGCATTCTCAGCATCAGAAAAATTAACATTGACACTACGTAAGTTGCTGAGAATTTTATTGAAACGAGCAAAGAGGTCATCGATAGACTCACCTGGTTGCATCTCAAAGCGCATATATTCCTTTTTGAACATATCTTGTTTTACCTCCTTGATTGTGTTGGAGCCTTCATGATAATCACAGAGAGCTCTCCAAACATCGTATGCTGATCGGAGGTGCGCGACACAATCAAAGTTGCTTTGAGTGAGTCCTTGGATGATCAAGTTTCGGGCTTTGTTGTTGTTGTCGACGTCCCGTAGATTTGTGGCCATGACTTGATCATTAGGTGGCACTTCATAAGGCTTGTATACTTTCTCCCATATTGCAAAGCCTTGTGCCTGGATGAAAGCCTCCATGCGTGCCTTCCAAACCTGAAAATCAATACCAGCAAACACAAGGTTTGGCGGAGTACTTCTCCATGATGATTAGTCAAAAAACACGCGCAAATCACAAAGATTACACCACCGTGGCTCTGATACCAATTGTAGGATCGAAGAGCACGTGAAAATCTACCAGAGGGGGGTGAATGGTAGATTTAAAAATCTTACGCAGCGGAAACAATTAACCCCAACCCATTCGGCAGAAAAACGATCTCTTAAAGAAATCGTGTGTGAGACTAATCTAAATGTGTTTCACCGTGACAAAAGTCATGGATACCAGAGAGAATCAAGTCACGAAGACAACACAAAAAGAATCACTCAAATCCAACGAGAAAAACTCACGTTATGATCGAAAGATCAAACAATGGTCAATCTGTCCTACCCGAGAAAAAAAACAGTTCTGGAACGCTGCAAAGAAACTCGTGTAGATCAGAAACCACAAATCCAATGACCGTGAAATTTTGACAGATGATAGACAATCAAGTTGTGAAGATAACCCAAAAATAATAACGTCAATTGGATCTGTAAAACTCGAGTTATGATAAAACCACCGACAAAAGGTAGTGCTGTCCAGAAACTCGACGAGTAAAACATGTCTGGAACAAGTCGGACGAACAAGGCACAAAAGTTCCTTCAAACTATGAATTTTATTCAATAGAACATAAGAGGAACAGCCCCAAAGTCGTGCCTCACGAGCTCTGGGCTCCCTTGCTTATATAACCAGTCCTTAGGCCAACCCAATATCAACTAGGACTCTAATCCTACTCAGATCACAAATCGTAACTTTCCATAACTGCTGAAGATTCTTCTATACGCAGATAGAAGCAATTTTAAGACTTCCAAACACCTTAGGAACGTATCCCATATTCCTAAACAACTCAAATTCGTGACACACACAAAATCCTAACATAACCAACACGATACTTTCCATACCGAGCCATAACCGACTACGCCGCAGCCAAAGTCATCAACCGGTACGATCCGATCCTTCCGACCAGATCTTTCCTTCTTTATCCCATCTTCGGAACCATGTTGCCACGTCATGCACCGCATGCATACGTGCAAACACCTTCCTTCGACATTCAGTAACCTTCATATGCACTGCCCTTGATTCAATCATCCTGCGCGACCTCCTGATCAGCTCAACCACAGTTCCTCCCGAACTTGGTTGTTGGAACCTCATCTCCTCCCTGAGACTAGTCCAGTGGATCCCGTCACCAGCCATGACTTGAACTCAAGCAACACCTGCACATGAGTAAACAACCAATCCATACGAGCCCAAGTCCTCGACTTGACTCAAGTTAGTTCCGAACACAACACCCTACGTGAGAACCTCACATAAGCATGTTGCAAAACCACAGTAACACGATATCAGCCATACGCACCAAAAACTTAGTAAAAGAATACTAAGCAAACTTTCCAACAATGTAAAGCAAGTACGAAACATTGCAAATGAAAAGCAGAAGCACTGCAGTCAAGTTCCGGACCTTGCCAAAGCAACCCGGAGCTTGAGCCGGAGCTAACAAAAGCTAGTAGAACCTAGAGCCGGAGCTTACCAAAACTAGTACAATGAAGCACCTGCCGGAGCTTACCAGCACCGGAGCTTACCAAAAACTAGTCAAAACTAGTCAACCCAAAACCGGAGCTAGACAAAGTACCTCGGAGCTTAGCAAAAGCATTCCGGAGCTATCAAAGATATGCCGAAGCTATCAAAGACATGCCGGAGCTAATAAAGACATGCCGGAGCTAAAGATAAAGCTCACCGGAGCTAACCAAAGCTAGTCGGACCTTACCAAGAAGTCGGACCTAGCATCGAACGTAACCGGAGCTACCCAAAACAAGCCGGACCTACCGTCGGACCTTGCTGTAGCTCGGAGCTAGAGTCGGACCTTGATAAAAAGGTGTTTTGGTGATATTTGAAACTTTTATCATCAAAGCCAAGTATATTCACTACAAGCCAATGTATTCAGCACACATAGGTCTTACACAAGCGATCAAGAGTCAAGCATTGGCAGACTTTGTGGCGGAATGGACCCCCTCTCCATCAAACCCTGGAGGCTCCAGTGAGCAGAAGCCGGAACTCAAGGCTCCGGTCTTTACCGAGCCTCACTGCACTCTCTACTTTGACGGCTCCATGCAGAAGCAGGGGGCCAGAGCTGGAGTCCTTTTCCTCGCTCCGACCGGGGAGAAGGTTAAATACATGGTGCACCTTGATTTCAAGGCGACCAACAATATGGCGGAGTATGAAGCACTCATTTACGGACTAAAGGTGGCACTATCATATGATGTCAAGCAGCTGTTGGTCAAGGGAGATTCGCAGCTCATCATTAAATAGGTGAAGGGAGAATGCTCCTGCAACAACCCCCAATTATCTGCTTATCTCCTTGAAGTCCAGAGGCTTTAGAAGGACTTCGAAGTCCTGGACCTCCACCATGTCCAGCATCCCCATAACGCTGAAGCTGACGAACTCTTGACAAAAGCGTCAATCGAAGCTTCGGCTCCTGACGGAACCTTCGTCTGGAGGTTGTCTAAACCTATAGCTCAACCTGTCGAACTGAGGGAAGGGGGCAAGAACAGCACTTTAAAGCTGGCAGTCCCGATGGCCCTGTTACCATGGCAGCCATCAAGGGTCGTAGGTGCTGCCGGAAGCTCTGAGCAACCTAGCACGCAAGACTCAAATGCTCAAGCTAGCTCCGATGCATGGATCTTGGAGATCCGGAGCTACTTGAAAGACAACTTACTTCCTGAAGATAACGTATCCGCTGACCGGACAGTCAGACTGGCTAAAAGATACACGCTGGTAGAAGGGGATCTCTACCGGCGCGTTACTAACGATGTCCGAATGCGGTGCATTACAAAGGAAGAAGGCTGCGAGCTCCTCACAAAAATCCATGGAGGCGAGTGTGGGAACCACGTGTCTTCCCGCACGCTGGTCGGTAAAGCCTTCCGACATGGCTTTTACTGGCCTACAACGCTCCAGGATGCAACTGAGCTGGTGAAGAAATGTGAAACATGTCAGTTTCATGCAAAACAAATTCACACACCATCCTAGCCTCTACAAATGATACCTCCTACATGGCCTTTCGCTGTGTGGGGGATGGATATCTTGGGACCTTTCCCAAGAGCCGTCGGAGGTTTCAAGTTCCTGTACGTTGCCATTGACAATTCACCAAATGGCCGAAAGCTCCTCCAGTTGTGAGAATAAACAAGCAATCATCCATCAACTTGTTACAGTCCATCGTATGCAGATTTGGAGTCCCAAACAAAATCATAACCGATAATGGGACCCAATTCACAAGCTCTGCATTCCAAGGATATTGCGAAGACCTCAGCATTCAAGTCGGCTACGCTTCTGTAGCTCACCCGGCAAGCAATGGCCAAGTAGAGAGAGCGAATGCAGAAATCCTAAAAGGACTCAAGACGCACACATATGAGCGCCTGAAAAAACATGGAGCCAACTGGATCGAAGAGCTTCCGCCCACTCTATGGGCCAACAGGACAACTCCAAACAGGTCAACTAGAGAGACACCCTTCTTCCTGGTGTACGGAGCTAAAGCAGTCCTTCCTCCAGAAATCACCCTGGGGTTGCTCCGGGTCCGGACCTTCGACGATGCCGCACAGGACCAGCTCCAGCGTGAAGACCTTGACCTCCTTGGAGAGGGAAGGTGCCGAGCAGTTGTTCGGAATGCCCGATACCGCCAAGCTCTTCGGCGCTATCACCAAAGGCATGTTCACAGCCGACAACTCGAGGAAGGCGATCTGGTGCTACAGAGAATACAATCCAGAGAAGGGTTAAACAAACTCTCCCCCAGCTAGGAAGGACCCTTCCGAGTGATCAAAGTATCCCGTCCCGGATGCGTTCGCTTGGCAACCGAGGATGGGACACCTCTCCCTAATCCTTGGAACATTGAGCACCTCCGTAAGTTCTACGCTTAATATCACGGAGGTGAGTCTGTAGTTACACGTGATGTATGTTATAGAGTCATTGTACAGAGTCGGGTAGCTCCTCTGGGAGAACAGCCAAACCTTCTCCGGAAGGTCCGCAAAGTTTAGTCAACACTTGTCACAGTCTCGGAACTAAAAGTGTAGCTAGCTACCTTGGGTCAAACAAGAAACAAAACACACTTAGCCTGGTTCCGTACCCTAAGGGTGTACTTGTTTCCCCTGTACCCCGGACCTCTAATGAAATACATCTTTGTGTGAAAACAAACTCCACGTGCATTTACTTTATACAAGCTCAATATTTTTTATTTTTCTCTTTCTTGTCTATAACAAGGTTGTGCAATTCTCAAGAAATTTTTAGATCGACTAATTCATGTACAACTCGAGTCGCATTGTTAATTCCTTCGGGTTTTCACGTTGTTGAATGGCTCACTCGCCTGAATGACGCCAGCCAATCTAGGTCCGGAGTGTGCTATCGACTTATCCTGGTCATGCACCCTAAGTACGCCACTCTACCTACACCCCGGCAGGCCGAAATAAGGCGGGTACTAAAAACAACTCAATGCACTTGATTGTATGAAGAACTGTGCTCGACCTAAAAATTTCTTACGATAATAGTAAGTCAAAACTGAGTTATAGATAGGAAACGGATTTTACTGTTTTCTTGACTTCAGTGTGCAGGAAAAATAAAGATCTCATGATGATGGTGAAATAAGCTGGAGCAACCAAAGCTCCAACATCCCCTAGGTGGCTTATAGTCGATGTTTCAAACATCGATAGCAAGCATCACTGGAGCTACTCAGCTTCGGTAAAGCTAGGGGACCAGCCGTCAACGTGAACAAAAGATGGTGGGAACACTCCACAGCGGGGTCTGTTGTTGACACACCGCGTGTTGACAACGGTCACTGCTAGAGCTACCAAGCTTCAACACCCCAGAGGACTAATGTCGATGCTCTACGTGTTGATGGAGACAACTGCTGGAGCTACTAAGCTCCAACGATGGTCAATGCCGGAGCCCTTAAGCTCTGACAACTTCAGGGGGCTTTCACTATCAAAGACTTCAGACCTACACTCTACAAGTTCGAAGCACGCAAGTCTTCAACAACTGTTACATCCTCTTGGTACATGTTCACAATCAAATTGCGTACATCTACCAGGGGGCCAAGTGGGACAAAGGTGTTGAAGACAAAAAATGAAATTCACAAAAATTGGATTTCATTCATCTGGAGACAAGAGATTACAAAATTGGAGAAAAAGAAGAGGGGATATAAGCGGGAGCTACAAAGAGATGGTCCTAGACCCTATGGAAGAACGAGGCAACCTTCTGGGCAACCTCCAAAATGCTAGCTTGGGCAGCTTCTCCCTCTCCATCGATGGGGCCTTCGAGCACAGGGTCCAGGGGGAATTGAGGGTCCCGACTTGTGTAGCACGTCAGAATGAATTCTGCGACGCTCTTTGCTAGAGATTTTCCCTCGGTTTCCAGCTGGTCTGCAATGACATCACCCATCTTGGTGAGCTTGTTGCCTGCCAAACTCAGCGCCTGCAACGCCTGATCTAGCTCCGACTCTGGATCATCCAGACACACGGGACTAAAACCCATTGACGTCAGTGCGTCATTGGCTTTTCCCAGGAAGTCCCAAACTTGTTGGGACTCCGCAACTCTGCAACCTCGCATCTCCTACAAGGAACTTCTGGCCTCCGCAAGCTCCGAATTCTCCTGGGCAAGACGCTCTACCTCTTTGGTGTTCTGCTGAATCTTTTCAGCAACCTGCCTTTCGAGTTTGTTGAGCTCTTTTTCTCAGAGGTGGATCTCGTTCCGGCGGTTAACCAGGTCCTTCTCTTGGCCCCGCACCTTCTTCTCCCTGGTAGCAACGTCATTCTCCCTCTTGTGGAGGTCCTGTCCTCGCTGCCAGGCCTTCTTCTCCTCTTTCTCGTAGCGCTCATCCAATTTCTTGGTGTGCTCCTCGAGACTCTTGTCACCCAGAGTTAGCCTCTGAGTAAGCTCTTCTTCCCTCTTCATGACATCATCCCGCAGCTCCAGGAGTTTTTGCTCTTCATCCTCAAGCTTTCTCTCTCGCTCCTTAAGAGCCTCCCGGCGCTTGACGAGACTGTCATGGATGGCGTCGAGCCTGCTTGGCGATCATCCGCTGTGCTATTAGCAGCTTTGGCCTGTTCGTAGATGGCCCAGGACTGGTTGTTAAGGGATTTCATCATGCTTTCCCTCTCATCCAGCAGCTTGCCCCAATACTCCAGACGGATCTTCTCCTTCCTCACCCACTCTTTGTTGTCAGCCAGCCCCGACTGCGCCAGCTTGGTCTCGAATTGGAGCCGGTTGCGCCACCTCCTAAGAGTTTGGCGCTCCTCCTCAAGAGCCTTGCTGTCATGGTAAAAAGCCAGCTGGACCTGGCAAAGACTGGAGCTGGCGTTGTCAATAGACAATGACAGAGGGATCGGGTCCGGACCTGCCGGGGTCATCTCCGTTGGTTCCAGTGGGTTCTCCATGACAAAAATTGGGTCCCACTCTACAAGAGCGGTTCCATGAGCTTCCACAGCACTAGGGCCACCCTCCAGGATAGCCTTGGCCGCCGCCGAGGAAGGTCTTGCTACAGAAGTTTCAACCTCCAGAGTTGCCTCCGAAGGTCCCGCCGCCAGGTCATCAACAAATGGTCCCTCAAGCGAGGGGCCATCAACTTCATCTCGGCACCCTGGCTCAGGCGTGGGAACCTCCGAGACCACCACCTCCGGGGCAGGCGTTGAAGGTTCGATCGGGGCTGAAGCTACTTCCGGCTCCGATGTTGGCGCCTCCTCCACCGCTGTCCCTGGCGCTGACGCTTCGACCATCATGGGCTCGGGCGCCGGTACCACTGCAGCGATTGGCTCAGGTGCCAGAACTTCTGCAGCAACTGGCTCTACCGCCGGGACTTCTTCGATAACCGGCTTAGGTGCCGGAGCTTCATCAACCACCGGATCTACCGCTGGGGCCTCATCAACCACCGGCTCCACCGTCGAAGCTTCAAAAACATCCGGCTCTAGGGCCGGAATCACAGATATCTCCCGTTCTGAGGCTGGAGCATCCACCATTTTAGTATCCAAACCCGGAGCTTCAACCTCCAGGGCAGGTGCCGCTGGTACATCTTCATTCCCATGGTCCGGCACTACCACGAGAGCTTTGGGGGATGAGTCAAGGTCCAAGACCATGACAGCCGGCGTCAGAGCGGTCGCAGCCTCAACCACTCCTTGGGGCGGCGCTGGGATTGGAGCCGGAGCCTCCGCCTGCACAGCTTCAGCTGTTGTGGCAGGAACAGGAGCTTCAGCCCCTTTCTTGGGTACCCTGTGGATGAAGGACAAAGACACTTAAAATGCAGTTACCACACAAAACAACCAATTGAGGAAAAAACAAAATTTACCTCGGAAGGCTTCTGCTCTAGCTAGCGCGAAACTTCTCCCCGGATGCTCAGGATCGGACCCTGTCGCCACTGGCGTGTCAGCTCTGAAAGGTTCCTCGGAGCTTGCCGCAGCCATCAGCGTCACTTTGGTTGAGGCCCCCCTCGATCGGGAAGAACCTCCGGACCCAGAGCCTTCAGCTTGCCCTGGTACTATAGCCACACGGCCGAAACTAGCACCCCAGGGAGACGCTGATGCTAGAGTGGCTGCCGCTGTTGAAGACCTTCCCCTCTGGGGAGAAGGAGCCGCTGCGGAAGGAGCAGGTCTGACGGACCTCCCGTCAGAATGCTTCAGCTTCCTTTTACGGCTTGAAGGCTCGGCCAACTCTTTGCCCTTGCCCACGACTTCAACTCTCTGTTCCGGGACGGAAGGGGGACCACCCTCAGAATCTCCGGAGATCACCAGCCCGGTGGTCGAACGCCTCTCAACTACACCAAGGTCATCAAGCACCGGCATCTTCCGCCGGAGCTCCCTGCTGAATTTTGCCACCATGTTCAGAGGGAGGAAAGCCGCCGACGGAGACAAGTAGTCACCCTCGACGTCGATGTCGTGCTGGAACTTCTTGAGGTGAAGCTCCAAGGCTACACCTTCCAGGTTGGACTTCAAACCGGTTTCGATCCGGTAATCGTCCATCACACTGTTGAGGGCCCAAGCGAGCTTCTCCCTTTTCTTCAGTGGAGCCCACTTGTTGGCCAGGAAGTTGCAAAATACCACCTGGGGAGTCACCCCTCCTTCCACACATTGGCAGATCCTGGTCAGAGCTGGGTTGAAGGCGTCCGATAACACCGAAACTTCGCTCCAAGCTCCAGTGTCAACGTTGGCCAGACCTTTGGGCTACTCCAGCCTCTCATGCTCCTCTGTCCTGATGACAATCCAATCCTTCTTCCAGTCGTCCCACTTGCCAGAAGGAAACGACCGCAAATACTTGTGCGGGCACTTCTTGCGCTTCACAAAATAATAGAAGCCAAGGTACTCGTCACTCTTGCCGGTGGTGTGGATGGTGAAGAAGGTGCGGAAGAGCTCGACGCAGGGAGGAATACCCACCCACATCTCGCAGATGTGGACAGAGATCAACACCGAAAGAATGGAGTGGGGACCAAGGTGGTACAACCGCAGACCATAGAAATCTAGCAGCATCAAGAGAATAGAAGAAAAGGGTGGGATCAGTCCCACCATGGCGTACGCGGAGAAGTACACCATGTCGCCGGCGTGCTCCTTCTCGAATGGAAGCTTTCCAGCGCGGACTTGGTGGTTGAAGAAGTCACTGGACCACCCCATGAGAGCCCGAACCTTCTTCAAATTGCCGTCGGTCTTAAGTCGGCTCTCGCGGAGACCCAACTCCATCGCAGCACAAGCGGGGCTAGGGATGAAAAGAAAGCGAAAGTTTGGAGGATTTGAGTGCAAGATCAAATGAAGGCGTAAAGAACCCCCAAACGGTGCGCGCTTCCCTTCTTAAGTAAGCCCCTACAATGCTTGGATGGAAACCGCAGAGGAGCCGACGATACAATTCAAAAACTTCACCCTGCCAATGACAAGGGGGCCCGGGGCCACCCCGACGATCAAGTAGAGGTACTTACCCCAGGCGAACGGTTGTCATCATGAAAGGCGGGAAACCCGAAGGCGGCAGCCTGACAAGGCGCGTGGAATCGATACGATTTTCGTATTGGGAACCGGCGACCTTCAATTGCATGAGATCCGCACGCTAAGATCTCACCTGCGCATCCTGGATATGCCACGCGGCGTTGGTTTAACTGCGAACTACCGCCAACGGCACATCCGAAGACCCTTGAAGACACGGCACAAAAATCAAAGGATGGACACACCTCTGGCAGAACGACTTCTTCCAAAAGGTCTCTCCCAAAGGTGGGCCCAGGGGGCCACTGTCGGTACCCTGCGTACCGTATACCCCTTGGGACTACAAAAAGACTAAAGGGACTTCACCTGCCTGAGTTGAAGACCTATGAATGCCCCACGTGTCATACAGGACCGGACCTGCCTCCCATCTACGGTTAGTCCTGGTGCTGCCACGTGTATACCGCAACCAGACCTATATCCCACACATGGGATAGTTCCAGGCTAAACACTTGTGCGGCACCCCCGAACCTAACCCCCGATAGAGGGAAGCTCCGATATCGACACGTGTACATCTACACCGGACCTACCCATCCCAGACGAATAGCTCCGAAGTTGCCGTGTGTCCAAACCGCCGTACCTTCAACCTCAGCAATCAGGTTGATGAACCCCCAATGGCTCGGACCTTCAAGGGGCAATCAAAGACTTCAAGACTTGATTATGTGTCATTAATACCATATTAATAACACACGATCAGAAGGCCCTTAATACCAGTAACGACACTGTTAAGTCCCGTTACCACGCTATTAAGTGTAATTAATCTCATTAATTATGTATTAAACATCAGTAACCGCTAGGGCCACATGTCGGGCCAGGCTAACGGTGTAACGACCAGTCCTTGTACTATAAAAGGACTGGTCGAAGATACACAAGAGAGACTTTTTTGGAAGCACTAGACTCTGAGATGCTCAATACAACAACCACACATCCCGTTGAGTAGGGTATTATCCTCAGGCGGCCCGAACCACGTAAATCCTTGTGTCTATTTGCCATCGTCTTTTGAATCTCTACGCAGCCAATACCAAACTACAAACTCCGCGAGTTACCAACGATAGTATCGGGAGAATTGCCGGAAAAACACTTCGGAAAAGGCAATAAATTGAAATATAAAGTATTTAAAATTTCAGCTCAAGCAAATTTTGACTACCAAGTTTTAATCTCGAATGTCAAGTTGATTCATTTTAAATATTCAGTTTTAAATAGGAAATCAATTTAAACAGCAAGGTAGCACATATATACGAGATAAGAGATCCAAACCGAACTTGTGGAGCAAAACGGAGCCGTGTGGGGCCCACACCAGGTCAGCCGATTAGGGGGTTCGGCCGACCCCCTTATAACCTCTATGTTGCCTTGTTTCGACATGTCGAGTCATATGTTTGGTTGCAACGTGTTTTGGGATGCAATGCTATTTTAGCACGTCAGGATTTTGTGATTTGGGGTGCCTCCCCCACACTTGTTCCCTGCACTCTTTATTCAACAAAAATAAACTAAAGGGGGAACTTTACCGGGTTAGATGAACTAGTAAGTTCACTTTACTGAATTCAAAATATTAGGGATGCTTACATTATTAATAAACTATGGTGCATTGTAGATGTCGGGCTTCCTGACAACATAGCATATGCGTCGCAGCTTGGCACTCATGCCACGGCGAACACCATCAATCTCCTTTAAAGTGCATCTAGGCATCCCTTGTGGGTTTTGGTTGATTTATGACAAACAAATGAGATCCTAACCAAATTGTTGAGATGAGCTTGGGTTTTATGAAGAAAGCGCAAAAAGAAAGGAGAGTGAGGAATCAAGTTGAAAAGAGCTCAAGAGATGAATAGAATACTCTTTGTCTATGGAGTGTGTTGTAGAAACACACCACAAGAGATCAAGCAAAAGAAAACACTCTCACTGCACAAATTTACACAGGTCCAGACTAGTCCGATATTCCCCGGACTAGTCTGATAATCTCTCTGTCCAGGATCAGACCAATCCTCCCAGTTCAGAGTTGTCCACAACAGACTAGTCCGATAAAGTTCTGGACTAGTCCGATAATGCCTCTGATCAATATCGTACAAGTTCGAGACTAGTCCGAAATCCTCACTGACCAACTTCGGACAAGTCCCCCCAATTTTAGACTTATCCTTAGCCCCTCAAAATTTCATGACACCGAACTAGTCGATATTTTCCAGAATAGTCCAATAACCTCTCTGACTAAAATCGGACAAGTCCTCAAAGTGCGGACTTGTCCTCAATTCACTAAGGGATTCACCATGTCAGACTAGTACGATATGTGTCGGACTAGTATGAACATCTCCAGAGACAAAATTGGACTAGTCTGCCCATTGTCGGACAAGTCCGATAATACAAGACACTTAGGGTTTCCCACACGCCTCACACCGGACTAGTCCAGAGTCCACCACGGACTAGTCCGGACTTTGTAAACCCTAACGGTAACCTTTGGAAACCCCAGTAGAAATTGAGGTGCACGACCCCCAATCAAACACCCTCGACCCCCTGCGCTGTCACACCTTCCAAGAGCCCAGAAAACACATCTCTCCACACAATCCAACACAAGAAAGATCAAATCCTTGAGCATTAACCATAGATCAAAGTAGAAACACGTTCTTAACGTCTTGAGCTCTTGGGTTTGATTCTCTCACACACTCTCGCTGTTTTATTGCACATCATTCAAGTGTGTTTGGTGGTGTTTCTAATTGTAAATCTTGGGGAGCCCTCAACTTGTGAGAAGGCCCCTTGAACACGGTTATTTACCCCTTTGTGATTACTGGAAGAGAATCAGTCTCCATGATGATTCAATGAGGGTAGGTGTCGGTACCCTAAAAACCATACACCCCTTGAGGTTACAGAAATCTCAAAGGAAAGCCATCTACTTGGTTTGAAGACCCTCAGAGGCCCACCTGTCAGACATAACCGGACCCGCTTCTCCAACATGGTTAATCCCTGGGTTGCCACGTGTACGACTAACCCGGAGCTACTGCCCACAAGGGGGAAGCTCCGGGCCACGTACCGAAACGGCACCTCCGGACTTAACCCCAGACCGAGAGAAGCTCCGGACCTGACACGTGTCTGGTAGCCCCGGAGCTACCTGCTTCCCACTGCAAGCTCCGGAGCAGCCATGTGTCAAATCGTCGGACCTTCCAGCTTCTAATCTCCGGAAGACCTTGTAACGGCTCCGGATCTTCAAAGGAGAGCCAAGGACTTCAAGACCCGATTAAGTGTCATTAATGTCATATTAATGTCACTTAAACGGACGATCTTAACACCAGTAACGGTGCTGTCAAAGCCCGTTACAGGGTTATTAAGAGCAATTAAGCGTGTATCAATACTAGTAACCGTCGGGGCCACATGTCGGGCCAGGTTGAATTGTAACGGCCTGCCCTTGTACTATAAAAGGACAGGCCGACGATACACTCAGGGACGTTCACGGGCGATCATACGCACCCCACGCGTTCGTGACAAGCTCTTACCGCTAATACAACACCAACACACCCGTGGAGTAGGGTATTACGCTCAGGCGGCCCGAACCACGTAAATCCTCGTGTCTCCTACATTACTTTGATTTTCACCTTCTTGAATCTACGCGCGCCCACACCGAACCACAAACTCCTTCAACACTTTAGCAGTGTCGGGAGATCTGCCGGATCAAAACCACCGACAGTTGGCGCGCCAGGTAGGGGCGCCTGAGATTTCAAGAATGGTGAACTCCGCTGCTGGATCATCCAATGGTCAACCCGCTGTTCAGGCTGTTGGAGGCAATCCCTCCAATATGCCCCCACCAGCAAGAGCCTCAGCGCCAGCAGGAGTCACACAGCCACCACCGCCGCCTCCTCCAGCAAACCAAGCTGGACAACGCGATGGTGCACCGGCGTCCATCACGGCATCGGCGAATCATGACAATCCGGAACATGCGCTTCATGCAGCGCGTGCTCTTCTTCAACGTCCACCACCTCCTGATGCATCCCGGGATGCATTGGAGTAGTGGAGAGCTGATGTGGAACATTTGGTTGCAGCCGCAGCCGACCGCATCAGCAACCAGGGTCCTCCTCCTTCAGGACGGGCCCCGTCGCAGCGGCAGACTTTGTCTGGTAGACTTGGTTCGCACGTCTCCAACAACAGGAGACGAGCTGCGTCACAACAAGTGACGTCGTTGCCCTCTGGGGCACGACGCACCCATACGGTATCCAGACTTTCAACTCATGACCTCCGGTCGGAGCTTGATCGCCGATATCGTCAGCGAGACGGTCGAGTCCATATTGAACGTGCTCATGAGAGACGAGAGGCTCAAAGCACTCCTGCTCCCGAGGGAGTAGGAGGAGGCTGTTCAGCCCTAGCCATGCATCTGCGCATGGTCAATTGGCCACAGAAGTTCCGGCCTCATCTGCCAGAGAAGTTCGACGGGACTGTCAACCCCACTGAATTTCTTCAGATTTACTCCACTGCTATTTTGGCAGATGGAGGAAATGAGGCTGTAATGGCCAATTATTTCCCTGTGGCTTTAACCGGAACCGCGAGGTCCTGGTTTATGAGCCTTCCACCCAACTCTATCAACAGTTGGGAGGAGTTGTGCCGACAGTTCACCGCCAACTTCGGGAGTTCATACACCCGACCAGGCACCGAACTGGATCTTTTTGCCGTCGTGCAAAAAGAGAGAGAATCCTTGCGATCCTTCATACAGAGGTTCTCTCAGGTACGCAACACTATTCCTTCTATCTCTAGCGCCTCTGTCATTGTGGCATTCAGACAGGGAGTACGGGATAAGAAGATGTTGGAGAAGCTGGCGATCAAGGAGATCACCAGCGTCACAAAACTCTTCAGCCTGGCAGATAAATGTGCCAGAGCTGCGGAGGGCCGTGAGATGCACTCCAAACCAGCCTCGGAGGATCACAAGAAATCCTCCAAAGAAGAAGCCGCTACCTCCGAGAGTGGCAAGAAGAAAAAGAATACCAACGGCAAGAAGAAGCCGTCGGCCGGCACATCCAACGTTGCAGCTGCTGCAACTCTGGGTGGCTGGGGGCCACGCCCCGAGAAGCGACCTCGACCGTCTTCTGAAGACGGTGGCAAACCCAAAGTGTGGTGTCCCATTCACAAAACGGGTAGCCATGGTTTGGAAGACTGTCGGGAGGTCCAGAACCTTGCCGAGCGCTACAGCAAGCGCCGGGAAGAATCTCCTTTCCGACAGAGGGAAGGAAAACAGAAGGTCGACGAAGCTCCGGCTGAAGAGGAGTTAGGGTTTCAGGATCCCAAAAAGGTCCTGAAGGCCGTTTACACCTCCGTCGATGATGATTCTAATGTCTCTGACAATGAGCGTCGGAAGACCATGAACACCATTTTCGGTGGGTCATGGGATATCACACAAAGCTAAACCCGGACAAGTGCGTGTTTGGGGTTAGCTCCGGAAAACTTCTTGGTTTCTTGGTAAGTCACCGGGGTATAGAAGCTAATCCAGCGAAGATAAAAGCCATTGAAGACATGCGGCCACCAACCCGCATCAAAGACGTCCAAAAGTTAACTGGATGTCTAGCAGCCCTCAGCCGGTTCATATCAAGACTGGCGGAGCGGGAACTTCCCTTCTTCAAGTTATTGAGGAAGTCCGGACCATTCCAATGGTCCGAAGAAGCAGAGAAGGCATTCCAGGAGCTGAAACAGTTCCTCACCACCCTACCAATTCTGGTAGCTCCGAACCCTGGTGAGCCTTTGTTGCTTTACATTTCAGCTACTGACGAAGTCGTCAGTATGGTTCTGGTTGCGGAGAGACCGGAACTACCCCACACTCAGGAATCCAGACCCCTTCGGGAGGGTCCGGAGGTTCCTTAAAGCGAGTCTGGGTCCCAGCTCCCAGATTCGAACCCACAAGAAGTCGCTTCAGGGGACCTAGACCCTTCCGGGAGGGTCCAGGTCATTTCTGAAGAAGCTCCGGGTTCCTCCAGCCAAAACCCGGAGGTCCCCGAAGAGAATCTAGACCCCTCCGAGAGGGTCTGGATCAATGAAGAGGAAGCTCCGGACCCCTCCGGGAGGATCCGGACCATTCAACACCCGGTATACTTCATCAGTGAAGTATTACATGATGCCAAGACTCGATACCTAGAGGTGCATAAGATGCTCTATGCAGTTCTTATTGCCTCCAGGAAGCTTCGACATTACTTCCAAGCTCACAAAGTCTCGGTGGTGACCTCCTACCCACTACGAGCAATCCTGCATAATCCCAATTCGACTGGGAATATTGCAAAGTGGGCAGCGGAATTGGCTGAATTTGATCTTGAATTTATTTCAAGACAAGCAGTCAAAAGTAAAGCTTTGGCAGATTTTGTGGCAGAATGGACTCCCTCTCCATCAAACCCTGGGGGCCCCAGTGAACAGAAGACGGAGCATCAAGCTCCAACCTTCACCGAGCCTCACTGGACCCTCTACTTCGACGGCTCCATGCAGAAGCAGGGGGCCGGAGCTGGAGTCCTTCTTCTTGCACCGACTGGGGAGAAGGTGAAATACATGGTACACCTTGACTTCAAGGCAACCAACAACATGGCGGAGTATGAAGCACTCATCTATGGACTAAAGGTGGCACTGTCATACGGTGTCAGGCAACTGCTGGTCAAAGGAGATTCACAACTCATCATCAAGCAGGTGAAGGGTGAATGCTCTTGCAACAATCTCCAGCTAGCTGCTTACCTCCTAGAAGTCCAAAGGCTTCAGAAGGACTTTGAAGTCCTAGACCTCCACCATGTTCAGCATGCCCACAACGCTGAAGCCGACGAACTCTCGACGAAAGCGTCACCCAGAGCTCCGGCTCCTGACGGAACTTTTGTCCGGAGATTGTCGAAACCCACAGCTCAGCCTGCCGAACTGAGCAAAGGGGGCGAGATCAGCATCCCAAAGCTGACGGTCCCGATGGCCCTGTTACCATGGCAGCCATCAAGGGTCATAGGTGCTGCTGGGAGCTCCGAGCAACACAGCACGCAAGACTCAAAAGCTCAAGCTAGCTCCGATGCATGGATCTCGGAGATCCGGAGCTACTTGAAAGACAACATCCTTCCTGACAATGATGTATCCACTGACCGGATAGTCAGATTGGCTAAAAGATACACGTTGGTAGAAGGGGATCTCTACCGACGCGGTGCCAACGGCGTCCTAATGCGGTGCATCACAAGGGAAGAAGGTTGCGAGCTCCTCGCAGAAATCCATGGAGGAGAGTGTGGGAACCACGCATCTTCCCGCACGCTGGTCGGAAAAGCCTTTCAGCATGGCTTCTACTGGCCTACAACGCTCCAGGATGCCACTGAGCTGGTGAAGAAATGCGAAGCATGCCAATTTCATGCAAAGCAAATTCATACACCGGCTCAACCCTTACAAATGATACCTACTACATGGCCCTTCGCCGTGTGGGGGATGGACATCTTGGGACCCTTCCCAAGAGCCGTCGGAGGTTACAAGTTCCTGTACGTCGCCATTGACAAGTTCACCAAATGGCCAGAAGCAACTCCAGTTGTGACGATAACAAGCAATCTGCTATCAACTTTCTGCAATCCATTTTGAGCAGATTTGGAGTCCCAAACAAAATCATCACTGATAATGGGACTCAATTCACAAGCTCCGCATTCCAAGGATATTGCGAAGACCTCGGCATACAAGTCTGCTACGCCTCCGTAGCTCACCCAGCCAGCAATGGCCAAGCCGAGAGAGCAAATGCAGAAATCCTTAAGGGACTCAAAACGCGCACCTATGAGCGTTTGAAGAAACATGGAGCCAACTGGATCGAAGAGCTTCCGCCCACTCTATGGGCCAACAGGACTACTCCAAACCGGTCAACCGGAGAAACACCCTTCTTTCTGGTGTACGGAGCTGAAGCAATCCTTCCTCCGGAAATCACCTTGGGTTCGCTCCGGGTCCGGACCTTCGACGAAGCCGCGTAGGACCAGCTCCGGCGTGAAGACCTAGACCTCCTCGAGGAGGGAAGGTGCCAAGCAGCTGTTCGGAATGCCCGATATCACCAAGCTCTATGGCATTATCACCAACAGCATGTACACAACCGACAGCTTGAGGAAGGCGATCTGGTGCTACAGAGAATACTATCCAGAGAAGGGTTAAACAAACTCTCCCCCAGCTGGGAGGGGCCCTTCCGTTTGATCAAAGTATCCCGTCCCGGAAGCGTTCGCTTGGCTATCGAGGATGGGACACCTCTCCCAAATCCTTGGAACATCGAGCACCTCTGTAAGTTCAACACTTAATACCACGGAGGTGAGTCTTGAGTAACTTGAGATGTATGTTATAGAGTCATTGTACAGAGTCGGATAGTTCCTCCGGGAGAGCAGCCGGACCTTTCCCGAAAGGTTCGCAAAGCTCATGCAGCACTTGTCACAGTCTCCGGACTAAAAGTGTGGCTAACTACCCTGGGTCAATCGAGAAACCAAACACACTTAGCCTGGTTCTGTACCCTAAGAGTGTACTTGTTTCCCCTGTACCCCAGACCTATAATGAAAGACATCTTCATGTGAAATAGACTCCACGTGCATTTATTTTGTACAGGCTCAACATTTTTATTTTTCTCTTTCTTGTCTATAACAAAGACGTGCAATTCTTAAGAAATTTTAGTTTGACCGGTTTATATACGATTCGAGTTGTATTATCAGTTCTTTTGGATTCAAATATCGCTCATGGCCAACTCGCCCGAAAGCCGCCAAGCCAATCTAGGGCCGGAGTGTGCTATCGACTTAGCCTGGTAAAGCACCCTAAGTACGCCACTCTACCTACACCCCGGCAGGCTGAAGTAAGGCGAGTCCATGAACAGTTGAATCTAAGAGAAAAGGCAACGCATCCGGTTGTATTTAAAATCGCGTTCAACTTAAAGTTTTCTTAAGAATCGTAAGCCGCGACGAAATTACAGACAAGGAACGAATTTTACTATTTTTCTTGGCTTAAGTGTGCAGGAAAAATAAACTCTACGTTGATGGAGAGAAGCTGGAGCTAACTAAGCTCCGACTCCCCTAAGGGGGCCAGCCGTCGACGCTGAATATAAGATGGTGAGAAGACCCCGTAAATGGAGTCTGCTGCCAACAAACCAAGTGTTGGCAAAGGTTACTGCCGGAGCTACCCAGCTCCGACACCCCGGAGGACTAACTATCGACGCTCTAGGTGTTGATAGAGGCTATTGTCGGAGCTACCAAGCTCCAGCGATGGACAATGCCGGAGCTTCTAAGCTTCGACAACCTCAGGGGACCTTCACTATCGAAGACTTCGGACCTAAATGCTACAAGTTCGGAGCAAATGAGTCTTCAACAAAACTCAATATCCGTTTGGTACATGTTCACAATCAAATTGTGTACATCTACCAGGGGGCCAAGTGAAGATAAAGATGTTGAAGACAAAAAGTGAAATTCGCAAAAATTTGGGGATTTCATTCATCTGGAGACAGGAGATTACATCCGGAGACAAGGGATTACAAAATTAAGGAAGAAGAAGAGAAAATACAAGTGAGAGCTAAAGAGATGGTCCTAGACCCTATGGAAGAACTCGGCGACTTTCTGGGCGACCTCCGATACGCTGGCTCGGGTAGCTTCGCCTTCTCCTTCGACGGGGCCTTCAAGCACCGGGTACAGAGGAAATTGGGGGTTCCGGCTGGTGTAGCATGTCAGCACATACTCTGCGACGTTCTTCGCCAGGGATTGCCCCTCAACCTCCAGTTGGTCCGCGATGACATCGCCCACCTTGGAGAGCTTGCTACCTGCTGCGCTCAACGCCTGCAGCGCAAGATCTGGCTCCGGCTCCGGATCATCCGGGCGCACGGGGCTGAAACCCATCGGCGTCAGCGCATCATTTGCCTTGCCCAGGAACTCCCAAATCTGTAGGGAGTATGCCGTCCTCAAGCTGTTCATCTCTTCCAGGGATCTCTTGGCCGCCGTCAGTTTGGAATTCTCACGGGCGAGGCGCTCAACTTCTTTGGCGTTTTGCTGAATCTTTGCAGCAACCCGCCTCTCAAGTCTTCCGAGCTCCTCCTCCCGGAGGTGGATCTTGTTCCGACGATCGACCAGGTCCTTCTCCCTAGCCTCCACTTTTTTCTCCCGGGCAACAAGGGCACACTCGTATTCGTAGAGTTCCTGCCCCCGCACCCAGGTCTTCTCCTCTTCCTCTTGGCAACGCTCTTCCAACTTCTTGGTGTGCTCCTCGATGCCCTTGTCAGCCAGAGCTACTTTCTCGGCGAGCTCCTCTTCCCTCCTCAAGACGTCATCCCGCAGCTCCAGGAGTTTCTGCTCTTCGTCCTCGAGCCGTCTCTCCCTCTCTTCAAGTGCCTCTCGGCGCTTGATGAGTGCAGTGTTGATGGCCTCAAGCTGTTCGTGCCGAGCATTGGCCGCGTCGTTGGCAGCTTTGGCCTGATCGTGGATCTCCCGGGATTGAGCGTCGAGGGCATGAGTCATGCTCTCCCTGTCATCCAGCAGCTTGCCCCAGTACTCAAGGCGGATATTCTCCCGCTTGATCCACTCCTTGTCATCCGCTAGCCTCGACTGCGCGAGCTTGGTCTCAAAGTGGAGTCGGTTACGCCACCGCCTAAGGGTTTGGCGCTCCTCTTCAAGAGCCTTGCTATCGTGGAAGAAGGCCAATTGGACTTGACGCAGACTGGAGCAGGCGTTGTCGATAGACATCAACAGCGGGATGGGCTCCGGACCTGCTGGGGTCTCCTCCGCTGGTTCCAGCGGGTCTTCACATACAAAAATTGGGTCCCACTCTACGAGAGCGGAACCCTGAGCTTCCAAGGCACTAGGGCCGTCCTTCGGGATGGCCTCAGTCGCCATCGAAGAAGGCCCCGTTGCCAAGTCTTCGTTCACCTCCTCGGGTCGGGGGCCAGCGACTTCGCTTGGGCACTCCGGCTCGGCCGCAGGTACCTCCGACATCGTCGCCTCCGTAGCAGGAGCTGCTACTAGCTCCGGCTGGGACACCTCTTCCGAGGGAGGCTCGAGCTCCATCGCCTCTTCAACCACCAGCTCTATGACCGGCGCTCCAACAATAACCGGCTCAGCGACCGGTGCTTCGAAGGTAACCGGCTCAACTACCGGAACTACCTCGACTTCCGGCTCGCATGCCGGGGCTTCAGTCACCTCCGGCTCAACCGCCGGAGCTTCGACAAGTTCTGGCTCCGAGGCCGGGACTACTACTTCCTCCAGCTCAACAGTCGGAGCTTCCACCACTGCAGCACCAGGACCCGGAGCTTCAACCTCCAAGACAAGTGCCGCTGGCGTGTCTTCACTCCCGTGGTCCGGCGCTACCACGGGAACTTCTGGGGACGAGTCGAGGTTCATGACCACGACAGCCGGCGCCGGAGCTGTCGCGGCCTCAGCCACCACCTGGGGCGGCACCGGGACAGGAGCAGAAGCTCCCACGGCCTCAGACATCATGGCCGAGGGTGGAGCTTCACTCCCCTTCTTGGGGACGCTGCAGAGGACGGACAAAGAAAATTAACAAACAATCGCTACAATTAAAAAGTTAACCAAGGTAAAGATCAAAAATTACCTTGGAAGGCTTCCGCACCAGCTTGCGCAGAACCTCTTTCCTGGACGTTCCGGGCTGGCCACGGTCAGCGTAGAAGCTCCAGAAGGCCCCTCAGAACTCGTCGCAGCTACGGGCGTTTCCCGGGTCGAGGCTCTCCTTGGTCGGGAGGAACCCCTGGACCTGGAGGCTCCCAACGTCCCAGGTGCCGGAGTCGTGCGCCCGGAGCTAGCACCCCAGGAGGGTTCCACCACAGGGACAGACGCGCTCCGGGAGGATCCCACTGCAGGAACGGTACCGTCCCGGAAGGAATCCACTACGGGGACAGTCGCCACGGTGGCAGAAGATCTTCCCCCCCTGGGGAGAAGGGACTGAGGCGGGAGTAGCGGGCCTGACGGACCTTCCGTCGGCATATCGCAGCTTCCTCTTCCGGCTCTCCGGCTCATCCGCCAGCTCCTTACCCTTGCCGATGACCTCGACCCTCGACTGTGGGGTAGGGGTGGAGCCGTCTTCAGGTATCCCGGGGATCGCCACCCGGGTGGTTGATCTTCTCTCAACGACACCAAGGTCGTCAAGTGCAGGCATCGTCCGCTGGAGCTCCCTGCTGAACTCCACTTCCACGTTCAGAGGGAGAAAGGCCGACGGCGGAGTCAAGTCATCACCGTCGACGTCGATGCCGTGCTGGAATTTCTTGAGGTGGAACTCCAAGGTCATCCCCACCATGTTGGACTTCAACCCGATCTCAACCCGGTCCTCGTCCATCACGCTGTTGAGGGCCCAAGCGAGCTTCTCCCTCCTCTTCAGCGGCGCCCACCTGTTGGCCAGGAAATTACAGAATACCGCCTGGGGAGTCAATCCTCCCTCCACGCATTGGCGGATCCTGGTCAAGTGGGGTCGAAAGCTTCCGCCAGCACCGGAACCTCACTCCCGATCGTCGTGTTGATGCCGGGCAGACCATCGGGCAGCTCCAACCGCTCATGCTCCTCCACCCTGACGACTATCCAATCTTTCTTCCAGTCATCCCACTTCCCGGAAGGGAACGACCAGAGGTACTTGAATGGGCACTTCTTGCGCTTCACAAAGTAGTAGAAGGCAAGGTACTCATTGCTCCGGCCGGTCGTGTGGACGGTGAAGAAGGTCCGGA
Organism: Tuctoria greenei; assembly: GCA_036927565.1. Lineage (NCBI taxonomy): Eukaryota > Viridiplantae > Streptophyta > Magnoliopsida > Poales > Poaceae > Tuctoria > Tuctoria greenei. Next base: position 128,741,703 of record JAYESD010000006.1, read on the forward strand.
AGAGTTCGATGCAGGGGGGATGCCCACCCACATCTCACAGAAGTGGACAAAGATGGACATGAGGAGAATGGAGTGAGGGCCAAGGTGGTATAGCTGCAGACCATAGAAGTCTAGCAGCATCAAGAAGAAAGAAGAAAAAGGTGGGATCAACCCCAACATGGCGTACGAGGAAAAGTACACCATTTCATCGGCGCGCTCCTTCTCGAAGGGGAGCTCTCCGCCGGCACAGACCAAGTGGTTGAAGAAGTCCGAGGACCACCCCATGAGGGCCCGGACCTTCTTCAAATCATTGTCGGTCTTCAAGCGACTCTCGCGCAGACCCAACTCCATCGCGGCACAGCTAGGCAAGAGAAGAAGAGCGAAGCACGAGTTGGGAGTTTGAGCGCAAGATCAGATGAAAGGCGTAAAGAACTCCCAACGGTGCGCGCTTTCCTTCTTAAGTAAGCCCTCGCAATGCTTGGATGCAAACCGCAGGGAAGTCGAAGATACTACTCAATAATTCAGCCCAACCGATGAAAAGAGGGCCCGGGACCACCCCGACGATCAAGTCGAGGCACTTACCCAGGCGAACAGTTGTCATCATGCGGCGGGAAACCCAAAGGCGGCGGCCTGACAGGGCGCGCGGAACCGATACGGTTTTCGTATCGGGAACCGGCGACCTTCAATTTCGTGAGATCCGCACGTCAAAGATCTCATCTGCCGCCTGAGATACACCACATGGCGGGATTTAACTGTAAATCTTTGCCAACGGCACCTTCGAAGACCCTTGAAGACCCAGTTCAAGAGTCGTAAGGATGGACCCACCTCCGACGGAATGACTTCACCCCAGTGATCTTCCTCGGAGGTAAGTCCAGGGGGCCACTGTCGGTACCCTAAAAACCATACACCCCTTGAGGTTACAGAAATCTCAAAGGAAAGCCATCTACTTGGTTTGAAGACCCTCGGAGGCCCACCTGTCAGACATAATCAGACCTGCTTCTCCAACATGGTTAATCCCTGGGTCGCCACGTGTACGACTAACCCGGAGCTACCGCCCACAAGGGGGAAGCTCCGGGCCACGTACCGAAACGGCACCTCCGGACTTAACCCCAGACCGAGAGAAGCTCCGGACCTGACACGTGTCTGGTAGCCCCGGAGCTACCTGCTTCCCACAGCAAGCTCTGGAGCAGCCACATGTCAAATCATCGAACCTTCCAGCTTCTAATCTCCGGAAGACCTTGTAACCGCTCCGGATCTTCAAAGGAGAGCCAAGGACTTCAAGACCCCGATTAAGTGTCATTAATGTCATATTAATGACACTTAAATGGACGATCTTAACACCAGTAACGGTGCTGTCAAAGCCCGTTACAGGGTTATTAAGAGCAATTAAGCGTGTATCAATACTAGTAACCGCCGGAGCCACATGTCGGGCCAGGTTGAATTGTAATGGCCTGCCCTTGTACTATAAAAGGACAGGCCGACGATACACTCAGGGATGTTCACGGGCGATCATACGCACCCCACGCGTTCGTGACAAGCTCTTATCGCTAACACAACACCAACACACCCGTGGAGTAGGGTGTTACGCTCAGGCGGCCCGAACCACGTAAATCCTCGTGTCTCCTACATTACTTTGATTTTCACCTTCTTGAATCTCCGCGCGCCCACACCGAACCACAAACTCCTTCAACACTTTAGCAGTGTCGGGAGATCTGCCGGATCAAAACCACCGACAGTAGGGTTGGTGAAGACACGGTCGTTCATGGCCTCCTCAACGTGGACGTAGATTTCCTCTATGCAATCGAACCATGGGATAAAAATCATTGTGTATTTACTTTTGTTCTTACTATTCATTGCAATCTAGGGTTTGCTCAATCTTGTTTAACTTACATTAGAACTTTGAAACTAAAGTGAACTTGTGCCATATCTAGTTTCATTGAAGCAATACATTCAAGTTACAACTCAATTTCCGCTACATAGAGTACTTGGATCGAAATCATTGACCAAACTTGATCGATCTAGTTGACACACACCGGACTAGTCCGCACAGTACCGTACTAGTCTGATTCCTCTATGTTTGATCAGGTTACTAAGTGTTTCAGGTTCCGACGGAAATTCAAAAAGCCTATTGACCCCCCCTCTAGGCTACATTCACTCCTCCTTAAGGGAAATGAGCTCATCCTTCAGTTCCGCCCTCTCTATGTGCCCTTCAGCCACTAAGTCCGATAGCTTCTTATTCTCCAATCGGAGAGAAGCTAACTCCTTAGAAAGTTGTGCCACTTTAGGGGCACAAGGAGATTTACCGTTATTGTCCTCAAATTGGCCATGTGGCCCTCTAATGACAGGTGGCGAGAGGTGATGCCTAATTTTGGAGGGTGACGAGCCCGTCGACTCCTCCATCACCACATTATCCACTTGCTTGAAAAAGCCATTAGCATATCCTCCTTCAGGCTTGCCCACCCCATGGATAATGAGGCGGTCTCCCACACGCTCAGGCGAGGTACACGTAGGTTACTTGTAGTGGTGGCTCACTACGTCACCGTCCTTGGTCTTCAGAGTGTACATAAACTCCTCACCAGGCTACAGCTTTGGGAGAGACTCGTCTTTTTTAGGAAAAGACGGGTCTTGACTGGCTAAAGGCCAGTCGTAGTCAGATGACGTGTAGGTGTCATCGACTTCATGGGCGTCCTCCGAGGGGAGAGCGACCGTGCAACACCACGAGGTGTGTTGGTGCTACGCCCACATGTAGTCGTCGTCGGCGGAGGGATCATGGCGAGAGGTACAACATCTAATGCCATGATGGACTCCAATGCGAGGGCGGGGTTGTCATTGGCCAGCGAGATGTCTCAGCTCAGGTTGAAGGTTGAGCAAGAGGAGGCATGAGGCACAATTTTCTTTTCGGCCATGACTTGGATGGGAGGAACAGGAGATGGATTTTTTTCTGGATGGTGCAAGGTTCCCTTCTCTGTTCCAATAAACAATAAGCACGGAAAATGCGATAGCACCGAGAGTCTTGTTGGGGTACATCGGGAGAGTCTGCACGAGAAAACTGAATGTCGATGGCGTGAAGGAGGAGTCGGCAAACCCTATGGTTCAGCCGAACCCTTTTTTGCTTTGCTCGGGCTAAGTTTTCGTGGGTTGGCTTAATGGGCCCCACATATGATTAATTTGATGGGCCCATTAATTGGACACGGAGAATTTAGATAGAAATTAAAGAAATGGCATGAAAATCAATAAGATTTATCACGTCAATTTCTTTTTTTGCTTCCTCCTTCTGGGATTCTAGAAATAATTTGAGGTGGTGCCCATTCACATTAAATAGCTGATCATCATCACCTTGTAGTGTGATTGCTCCATGGGATGAGGTTTCTACTACAGTGAAGGGTCCTTCCCATTCATTTCTAAGCTTCCCATGTCCAAAGTGTTTAACCCTAGAGTTGAAGAGTAAAACTTTATCTCCAGGTTTGAACTCTTTAGGCGTAATCCTCTTATCGTGCCATCTTTTGGTTCTTTCCTTGTAGATTTTATCACTATGGTACGCTTTATCTCTCCACTCTTCCAACTCGAACAGTTGCTTCAATAGGTGTTTTCCTGCTTCATGAAGGTCCATGTTCCCCCGCTTGATGGCCCAGTAGGATCTATGTTCCAATTCTACAGGAATATGACAAGTCTTTCCATAGACAAGTTGGCAAGGAGACATGCTGATGGGAGTTTTGTAGGCAGTACGGTAGGCCCGCAATGCGTCGGGTAGCTTATGCTTCCATCCTGTTCCCATTTCCAAGACGGTCTTTTGCAGAATATTCTTAATTTGCTTGTTAGATGTTTCTGCTTGACCCCTTGTTTGTGGGTGGTATGGGGTAGCAATGTTATGTTGGATACCAAGCTCCCTCAAAAAGTTCTGGAAGGTCTTATCTATGAAATGAGATCCTCCATCACTTATGACCATACGTGTAGGATCGAAGAGCACATGAAAAGCTACCAGAGGGGGGGTGAATGGTAGATTCAAAAATCTTACACAGCGGAAACAATTCAACCCCAAACCCTTTCGGCAGAAAAATGATCTGTCGAGAAAATATAGATGTGTTTCACTGTGAAAAAAGTGATAGATATCATAGAAAATCAAGTCACGAAGACAACACAAAAAGAATCACTCAAATCTGTCGAGAAAAACTCAAGTTATGATCGAAAGATCAAACAATGGTCAATCTGCCCTACCCGAGAAAAAAAACAGTTCTGGAACGCTGCAAAGAAACTCGTGTAGATCATAGACCACAAATCCAATGACCGTGAAATTTTTACATATGATAGACAATAAAGTTGTGAAGATAACCCAAAAAGAATCACGTTAATTGGATCTGTAAAACTCGAGTTATGATAAAACCACAGACAAAAGGTACTGCAGTCCAGAAACTCGATGAGTAAAACTTGTCTGGAACAAGTCGGACGAACAAGGCACAAAAGTTCCTTCAAACTACGAATTTTATTCAATAGAACAAAAGAGGAACAGCCCCAAAGTCGTCCACCACGAGCTCTGGGCTCCCTTGCTTATATAACCAGCCCTTAGGCCAACCCAATATCAACTAGGACTCCAATCCTACTCAGATCACAAATCGTAACTTTCCATAACTGCTCAAGATTCTTCTATACGCAGATAGAAGCAATCTTAAGACTTCCAAACACCTTAGGAACATATACCACATTCCTAAACAACTCAAATTCGTGACCCACACTAAATCCTATCATAACCAACTCAAATCTTTCCATATTTGAGTCAAACCCGACTCAACCGCAGCCTGAGTCCATAACCTAGTCAGTTGGACCTTTCCGACCAATTCTTTATGTCCACATCTCTTCATCATGTCTCGGAACCATGTATCCACGTCATGCACCACATGCATACGTGCAAACACCTTCCTTCGATGTCCAGTAACCTTCATATGCACTGCACTTGATTCAATCATCCTGCGCGACCTCCTGATCAGCTCAACCACAGTTCCTTCCGAACTTGGTTGTTGGAACCTCATCTCCTCCCTGAGACTAGTCCAATGGATCCCATCACCTGCCATGTATTGAACTCAAGCAACACCTCCACATGAATAAGCAACCAATCCATACGAGCCCAAGTCCTCGACTTGACTCAAGTTAGTTCCGAACACAACACCTTACGTGAGAGCCTCACATAAGCATGTTGCAAAACCATAGTAACACAATATCATCCATTTCATCCAAAATGCACCAAAAACTTAGCAAATGAATACTAAGCAATCTTTCCAACAATGTAAAGCAAGTACGAAACATTGCAAATGAAAAGCAGAAGCACTGCGGTCAAGTTCCGGACCTTGCCAGAGCATCTCGGACCTTGAGCCGGAGCTAACAAAAGCTAGTACAATCTAGCGCCGGAGCTTACCAAAACTAGTATAACCAAGCTCCCGCCGGAGCTTACAAAACTAGCAGGACCTAGCGCCGGAGCTAACCAGAACTAGTCGAAACTAGTAAACCCAAAAGCCGGAGCTAGAAAAATCAACTCGGAGCTTAGCAAAAGCATGTCGGAGATATCAAATATATGCCGGAGCTACCAAAGACATGTCGGAGCTAATAAAGACATGTCGGAGCTAAAGACAAAATTCATCGGAGCTGACCAAAGCTAGTCGGACCTAGCATCGAACGTAACCGGAGCTATCCAAACCAACCCGGACCTACCGTCGGACCTTGCTGTAGCTCAGAGCTAGAGTCGGACCTTGACAAAAAGATGTTTTGGTGATATTCAAAACTTTTATCATCAAAGCCAAGTGTATTCACTACAAGCCAATGTATTCAGCACACATAGATCTTACAATCTCGCCCTTGATGAATGCATTGGCAACACCATTTAAAATCCGAACATTGGCTTATTCACATAAAAGATTTGAAGGCAATTTCTCCCCCTTTGTAAATCAAAAGTAAAATGAGAAGAAAAATTATCCCATATTATCTCTCCCCCTTTATTATCTCTCCTTATGCACATATTCTCTTTCTCTTCATGCTTATCTCTCCCCCTTTGACAATGTATTCAGCAAGTCATGAGCATATAAACAAATTATCTCTCCCTCTTTAGTTGTTATGAGCATATTATAACATATACATATAAACAAAGCTCATCCAAGTCATACTATTAAGTACCTTACATTATCACATCAATGATACATAAAGTAGTGTAAGCAATGCTAGAGATCATATGTAATTTTCAATTTAAGCAAGTCATGATCTCACAAACTTAACAATTTCAAAACCTGAAAGCATGACACTAGTTGTTGCATTTTATTATTTTTCAAACCATAAATTTAGATCATATGAAATTTGCAAGAGATTATATGCGCATCTGCCTTATTCTAACCAACCAAGCCAAGCCTATGTCATTTGACAATCAGAAGCTTAAGGACATGGTTTTAGTCATACACAACTTCTTCCAAGTTCATATCTAAGTGCAATGACAAGCCATCTCAAAAGAAGAAGTGCGATGCATGAATATTCTATTGATCTTTTCTCAATTTATATTTGTTCATAAAAACTCAACTTGTGAGTTGATTACTTGATTAATTCTTTATGATTAAAAGCACTTGTGAACATGTAACAAGTTCAAAACAGCAAGAAAGTTCGACCATGACCAGTTTTAGTGTAAGTAATTATTTCAATTACTAGACATGGCAAAAACTACAAAATGTATAACACGAGTAATGTAGTAAGAACTTTCAGCATGTAAAAGGAATCACAAAGTCATATATGTATGAAATACTATGCTCATATTATTTTAATTTCAGATTCACACATAGACTTCCCAAGTTTCAAAAACTCCCCCTCAATTTAATCCATGAGGATGCATAACCCCTATTTCACTACGAATGAAACAAAAACGAGTGAAATCCAAAGGTTTTGTAAAAATGTCAGCCAATTGATGTTCGGTATCTACATGGTGAAGCACAATGTTTCCTTTTTCAACATTATCTCGGAGAAAGTGATACCTAATGTCAATGTGCTTAGTTCTAGAATGTTGCACGGGGTTTTTAGCAATTCAAATGGCGCTAGTGTTATCACATAATAGTGGAACAATCCAAAGAATTTGTGAGCAAGCACTAGCAGCAGCTACATATTCAGATTCGGCTGTGGATTGTGCAACTGAATTTTGTTTTCTAGAGGACCAAGCAACAAGAGAATTACCAAGAAAATGACAAGCACCGGAAGTACTTTTCCTATCAATCCTACAACCTCCAAAATCAGCATCCGAAAAAGCTTTCAAAGTAACGGTTGAGGAAGAAGGAAGAAAAATGCCAAATTCTTGAGTTCCATGTAAGTACCTGAGAATCCTTTTGACGGCTTGACGATGTGAAACACGTGGGGAAGCTTGAAACCGTGCACAAAGACATACGCTGAATTGTATGTCCGGTCTTGATGTCATGAGGTACAAAAGTGATCCGATCATGCTTCTATATTCTTTTTGATCCACGGGTTCACCATCTTTATCAAGTTCAAGTGTTGTTGCTGTTCCCATTGGTGTCCGAAGAGGCTTACTTTTGTCCATGTTGAAGCGCCTTAGGAGGTATTTGGTATACTTCGTTTGATGCACAAAGGTACCCTCCTTGGTTTGCTTGATTTGCAGCCCCAAAAAGTAAGTGAGTTCACCCATCATACTCATTTCAAATTTGGAACTCATCATTGCTGAAAACTTGGACACTCTATCATGAGAAGCACCACCAAAGATAATATCATCCACATACACTTGAACAGATAATGAGTCATTGCCATGTTTAAGCACAAAAAGAGTTGTATCAACCTTGCCCATGGTAAACCCCTTTTCAAGTAAGAATGTTTTGAACCTATCATACCATGCTCTAGGGGCTTGTTTGAGACCGTATAAGGCTTTCGACAGTTTGTAAACATGATTAGGAAAATCTGGATTTTCAACACCCTGTGGTTGTTTGACATAAACCTCCTCATCTATGTAGCCATTAAGAAAAGCACTTTTAACATCCATTTGATATAGCTTAAAACCTTTAGACGCTGCAAAAGCTAACAAAATTCTTATGGCTTCTAAGCTAGCGACAGGAGCAAAAGTTTCATCAAAATCTAGACCTTCAACTTGAGTGAAACCTTGAGCAACCAACCTAGCCTTATTCCTAACCACAACCCCATCCTCACTTTGTTTATTTTTAAATACCCATTTAGTTCCAATTAAAGTGTGACCTTGAGGTGGAGGTACAAGTTTCCAAATATTATTTCTTTCAAAATTTTCTAACTCTTCTTGCATGGCAATAATCCAAGATTCATTAGTGAGTGCGTGTGATATATCTTTGGGTTCAAAAGAAGCAACAAAAGCAGAATGAGCATGAGAGTTTGGATCGCAAAACCTGGACCGTGTGACTCGTTCGTGCAAGCTTCCAATCATCTATTGTGGGGGATGATCTTTGTAAAAATGTAGGGGAACAGATGTCTCACAAGCTTCTTCTTCATTAGGTCCATCGTAGATTGATGAGCTTGTGACTTGTGGACGATTAGGACCAGCATAGATGACAGACGGAGCTTGTTCAATGTCCGGAGCTGGACACGTGTCATCTTCGGAACTACCAGGCAGTATCACCGGCTCTTCTTCATCTTCGAAAATACCCCCCCCCCTGAGGATACGGATCTGGTCCTGCAACACCGGAGCTAGTACCTGGGCTAGCTTCATCAAAAGACACTTCACGAGTCTCCACAATTTTGTTAGTGTCAAGTAAAAGCACACGGTAGCCTCTAGTATGAGATGGATAACCAAGAAACATGCCATCAATGGATCGAGGTTCAAATTTATCAAGATTACCATGTTTCTTAACAAAGCATTTGCAACCAAAGACCCGAAAGTGTGTAACACTAGGCCTATGTCCAAACCGGAGTTCATATGGTGTTTTACCTAGCTTAGCATACAAGAAAACACAATTTGAGACATAACAAGCGGTTGCTAACTCATCAGCCCAAAATTTCCTAGGAGTTTGATATTCATGAAGCATAGTCCTAGCCATCTCAACTAAGGTTCTGTTCTTTCTTTCTACAACACCGTTTTGTTGAGGTACATATGGTGAAGAGAATTGATGATCTATTCTATTTTCAGCACAAAAGTGATCAAAAGATTGATTTTTAAATTCAGTTCCATTATCACTTCTAATTGCTTTTAATGATCCTGGGTGATCAATTGATAATCTAAGAAATAAAGTTCTAAAGTGACTAAAAACTTCATTCTTAGACGCCATAAAGTAAACCCAAGAGTATCTAGAATAATCATCAACGATAACAAGAACATACCATTTACCTCCGAAGGATTGAACACGTGAAGGTCCTACGCTATCAAGATGCAAAAGTTGACATGGTTCAGTTGTCATGATCATTGTGAGAGGAGTATGTGAACCAGCAACCATCTTAGCATGTCTACAAGAAGAGAACACAATTTCTTTATCCCCTTTAAGCTTAGGCAGCCCACGTATGCGATCAAGAGCACTAACACGCGTTAGGTGATCAAAGCCTACGTGACCAAGTCTACGATGCCAAAAATATAGGTCCTTTGAATCATTAGCAACTAGACACCTATGCTTAGAGGAAGACATATCAAAATCAGCTTTAAAAACTCTTCCAAACTGAGACATGTTAAAAATAAACTCACTATTTGAACCTACAACTTTGCAGCAGTTTTTATTGAAAATAATTTCTAGATTTTCATCTAGCAATTGTGCAACAAAAAGCAAGTTGTATTTCAAATTTTTGACAAGTGCCACATCCTTCAAAGTGTAGTGATCATTTACTCTAACCGAACCCTTAGCAATTATAGGAGTTGAAGAATTATCGGCAAAAGTAACATTCTCTACACGTGACACAAAAGAGAGGGAGGAGAACCAATCTTTGTTACCGGTCATGTGGCGTGAGCAACCTGAATCCACAATCCAAATGTTCTCCTTCCTCAAACGTGTAACCTACATAAAAGCACAATACGTCGATGACTCAATACTGGGGTTAGTCAAAAGGCATTTAGGAATCCAGTACTAAGTCACGCGACGTGCAGCAGGAAAAACACGGAAAAGCTGAGACAAAACAACAGGTTTATGAGTCGAAGTTTGAGGTTTTCTATTCTTAACTCTTTTAGCACAAAAACCAGTAGCTCCGGAGGTAAAAGCAGCAGTTCTAAAAGACAAGGCTGAAGCTCCGGAAACAAAAGCTGAAGTTCCGAAGGAAACAACAGAAGGTCCGGGAGCTCTCGGAGCTATCGGAACTATCGGAGCTGCTTTTGCGGATTTCTTACCAGAAGGTTCGGAAGCTACCTTTTCAAATTTCTGACTCACTAAAGCAGGTTGTGTTTTTCTAATTGCATGAAAGTTATAAGATCTAGCAATTTTTCTTTCCTTTTTCTGTTGTTTAGCTAGTCTATAACAAAAATCTATGACATGACCATCTCTACCACAGAAGGTACAATGAAATTTAACTTTGTGTTCATGTCTAGATGAGCAAGCAATATTTTTATTTGAAACCGAATGAGACAACACTCCTACAGATTTGAAAAGCACTCCTTTTTGTTTAGGAACTGTTTGAATCAAACCACTTCCTAATGACTTTACAATTTTAGGTGGATGTGCCTTAGCATGAGCATGAGAATCAAAACCTAGACCAGTTTTATCATTGCAAGACTTGGAAGAATTCAGAAGCAAGTTTAGGTTCTTATTCCCATTACAAAACCGATCTAATGTCCTATGCATGTCATCAAGTTTATTGGACAGATCAAGGCAATTTTCACATGAAGTTTTCCCTTTTAGTTTGCAATTGGAAGAAAATTTAACTTCATGAAAATGTAAAACATTGTTCAATATAGAAATTTCATTCATAGCATCATTTAGTTTCTTATCAAGATCATCAAGTAGAACAATGCAAATCAATTGTAGAACAGCTAGCATCTTTCAAGTTTTTATCATTAAGTGCAGCAAGGTCTTTGTTCTTTTCAATTTCTAACTCAAGTTTATCAAGTGTGGAGGTGTGCGCACTTCTTAATGTGAAAAATTGTTCATAGATTAAGTCACATGAGGGACATGCATCATCACTAGGAATCAAAGTTTTTAAACGGTTAATTTCAGATTCTAGTGATTCAATTTTAGCAGCATTATCCCTAAGCTTTTTGTCCTTTTTCTTGACAATAATAGTTGCACGAGAAGTAGCATCACACATTTCATTGCAGGCAGAACATACCTCATCGTCTTCACTGTTGTGTTCTGCATCGTCCTGACTTGATCTTGTTTTGCCTGCCATGAAGCATAAGTTGGGCAGATCGTCATCATCTTCATCACTTTCAAAGTCTACATCACTTGAACTAAGTTCTTGAAGTGCGGTGATGAAGCTGTTAATCATCTTGCGTCCTATGGTACCCTTCTTTTTCTTCGTATCTTTTGCAGAGGAGTGCTTCGTTCTTGTTTTCTTTTCATCCCGGGAAGTAAGACCTGAAAGGTTAGGGCAATCTGAACGAAAATGTTCTGTCTTACCACATTTGAAGCATCGTAGAGGTTCAGAGCTTCCTCTCCTTCTAGTTCTCACATTTTGCAATGCTTTTGAGAACCTCGTAGAGAGAAGTGCTAGCTCCTCCTCTGGAAACCCCTCAATCTGTTCAAGGGTTAGAGAGGACAACAAAGCAAGTGTACTACAAGATGAAGATTGGCCGGAGCTAGGCATATCACGTTGAGAAACAAAAGCAATAGACTTGTTGGGGTTCTTACGTGATATTATATCAATTTCATGAGTTTTTAGCTTGGAATAAAGTACATCTAATGTAAGAGGAACTCATGACAGTTGATTCATGAATAGATGTTACTTTCATCTCCCAAATTGACATGTCTAATGCACTAAGAAGTTGCCTAGCATCCTCAGCATCAGAAAAATTAACATTGACACTACGTAAGTTGCTGAGATTTTATTGAAACGAGCAAAGAGGTCATCGATAGACTCACCTGGTTGCATCTCAAAACGCATATATTCCTTTTTGAACATATCTTGTTTTACCTCCTTGATTGTGTTGGAGCCTTCATGATAATCACAGAGAGCTCTCCAAACATCGTATGCTGATCGGAGGTGCGCGACACGATCAAAGTCGCTTTGAGTGAGTCCTTGGATGATCAAGTTTCGGGCTTTGTCGTTGTTGTCGACGTCCCGTAGGTTTGTGGCCGTGACTTGATCATTAGGTGGTACTTCATAAGGCTTATACACCTTCTCCCATATTGCAAAGCCTTGTGCCTGGATAAAAGCCTCCATGCGTGCCTTCCAAACCTGAAAATCAATACCAGCAAACACACAAGGTTTGGCAGAGTACTTCTCCATGATGACTAGTCAAAAACATGTGCAAATCACAAAGATTAGAGCACCATGGCTCTGATATCAATTGTAGGATCGAAGAGCATGTGAAAAGCTACCAGAGGGGGGGTGAATGGTAGATTCAAAAATCTTACGCAGCGGAAACAATTAAACCCCAAACCCTTTCGGCAGAAAAACGATCTGTTAAAGAAATCGTGTGTGAGACTAATCTAAACGTGTTTCACTGTGACAAAAGTGATAGATATCAGAGAAAATCAAGTCACGAAGACAACACAAAAAGAATCACTCAAATCCGCCGAGAAAAACTCAAGTTATGATCGAAAGATCAAACAATGGTCAATCTGCCCTACCCGAGAAAAAAACAGTTCTCGAACGCTGCAAAGAAACTCGTGTAGATCATAGACCACAAATCCAATGACCGTGAAATTTTGATATATGATATACAATCAAGTTTTGAAGATAACCCAAAAAGAATCACGTCAATTGTATCTGTAAAACTCGAGTTATGATAAAACCACCAACAAAAGGTAGTGCTGTCCAGAAACTCGACGAGTAAAACTTGTCTGGAACAAGTCGGACGAACAAGGCACAAAAGTTCCTTCAAACTACGAATTTTATTCAATAGAACACAAGAGGAACAACCCCAAAGTCGTCCACCACGAGATCTGGGCTCCCTTGCTTATATAACCAGCCCTTAGGCTAACCCAATATCAACTAGGACTCCAATCCTACTCAGATCACGAATCGTAACTTTCCATAACTGCTCAAGATTCTTCTATACGCAGATAGAAGCAATATTAAGACTTCCAAACACCTTAGGAACGTATCCCACATTCCTAAACAACTCAAATTCGTGACCCACACTAAATCCTATCATAACCAACTCAAATCTTTCTATATTTGAGTCAAACCCGACTCAGCCGCAGCCTGAGTCCGTAACCTAGTCGGTTGGACCTTTCTGACCAATTCTTTATGTCCACATATCTTCATCACGTCTCGGAACCATGTATCCACGTCATGCACCACATGCATACGTGCAAACACCTTCCTTCGACGTCCAGTAACCTTCATATGCACCGCCCTTGATTCAATCATCCTGCGCGACCTCCTGATCAGCTCAACCACAGTTCCTTCCGAACTTGGTTGTTGGAACCTCATCTCCTCCCTGAGACTAGTCCAATGGATCCCGTCACCAGCCATGTCTTGAACTCAAGCAACACTTGGACATGAATAAACAACCAATCCATACGAGCCCAAGTCCTCGACTTGACTCAAGTTAGTTCCGAACACAACACCTTACGTGAGAGCCTCACATAAGCATGTTGCAAAACCATAATAACACGATATCATCCATATAATCCAAAACGCACCAAAAACTTAGAAAATGAATACTAAGCAATCTTTCCAACAATGTAAAGCAAGTACGAAACATTGCAAATGAAAAGCAGAAGCACTGCAGTCAAGTTCCGGACCTTGGCAGAGCATCCCGGACCTTGAGCTGGAGCTAACAAAAGCTAGTACAACCTAGCGCCGGAGCTTAGCAAAAATAGTATAACCAAGCTCCCGCCGGAGCTTACAAAACTAGCAGGACCTAGCGCCGGAGCTAACCAGAACTAGTCGGAACTAGTAAACCCAATAGCCGGAGCTAGAAAAATCAACTCGGAGCTTAGCAAAAGCATGTCGGAGCTATCAAATATATGCCGGAGCTAATAAAGACATGTCGGAGCTAAAGAAAAAATTCATCAGAGCTGACCAAAGCTAGTCGGACCTAGCATCGAACGTAACTGGAGCTATCCAAACCAAGTCGGACCTACCGTCGGACCTTGCTGTAGCTCAGAGCTAGAGTCGGACCTTGACAAAAAGATGTTTTGGTGATATTCAAAACTTTTATCATCAAAGCCAAGTGTATTCACTACAAGCCAATGTATTCAGCACACATGGGTCTTACAATACGAGGAGTGCCAAATCGTGAAAAAATGATCTCATGGAACATTTTCCTAGCTTGCTTGGAATCAGCATTCTTGCATGGCAAGGCTTCTACCAATTTTAACACATAATCTACAACCACCAGGATATACTCGCAATCATAGAACCTTGGGAAAGGTCCCATGAAATCAATACCACACACATCAAATAATTTTACTTGGAGATTATATGTTAGGGGCATCGCATTGCGAGCGGAGAATCCTCCATGCTTCTGGCATTTCCAACATCTGCGAATGACTTCTTTTGTGTCTTCATACATAGAAGGCCGATAGAATACACTTTGCCAGATCTTTGCCTGGGTACGGTAAACACCGTAATGGCCACCATTGGGGCTAGCATAGCATTTCCCAATAATCTTGGTGCCTTCGATTGAGGGGACACACCTTCTAAGAAGGCCATCAGTACAAACACGATAGAGATATGGGTCACCCCAAAGGTGTCTACGCCTCTCATAGATGAGTTTCTTTTTGTTTTCCCCTAGTGGTACGTATCCCGTGACCATGAAGTTCACAATATCCGCATACCAAGGCTGAGAGCCAGTCACCTTGAGAAGCATATCATCTCGTTCGAAATCATTGATATGTATTTCCATGGTTTGAGCGACTTCCATACGCGAGAGATGATCTGCCACAGAATTCTCTACTCCTTTCTTATCCTTGATTTCTATGTCAAACTCTTGGAGTAGAAGAATCCATCGGATTAGCCTTGGTTTAGCATCCTTTTTGGTGAGCAAGTACTTCAAGGCAGCATGATCTATGTAGAATATGACCTTGGCTCCAACCAAATAGGACCAAAACTTATCAATAGCAAAAACTACAGCCAAGAGCTCTTTTTCAGTTGTGGCATAATTGAGTTGAGCTCCTGTCAGAGTTTTGCTAGTGTAGGCTATTGCATGATGCTTTTTATCTTTGGTTTTGCCTAGGACCACACCAATAGGAAAATCACTAGCATCACACATGATTTCGAATGGCAGCGTCCAATCTGGAGGTTGGATGATTGGAGCTAATATGAGTGCCTTTTTGAGTGTATAAAATGATTTAAGGCATTCATCATCGAAATTAAAGGGAGCTTCCTTAGCTAATAGGTTAGTGAGAGGTCTAGCATATTTTGAGAAATCTTTGATGAATCGCCGAAGGAACCCCGCGTGACCTAGAAAGCTGCGGATTCCCTTAACATTGATAGGAGGTGGAAGTTTTTCAATGACTTGCTTTGTCCACCGCTATCCCTCTCTCAGACACTAAGTGTACAAGAACGATGCCTTCACGGACCATGAAATGGCACTTTTCCCAATTAAGCACGAGGTCCTTTTCTTGGCATCTTTGTAAGTGTTGATATTTCCTACGCACTACTAACAAATCATCCCCGGCAGTGGTGCTAGAAATGCATGTTGGTAGGTTTTAATTTATTCATGTAAATCCGCAAGCGCACGGAATTATTGATGTAGCATTTCCCCTCTAAAAGTATTCCCAAAGGGTGTCATTTATATTTTCCCAAAGGAAGGCTATATGGAAGCAAAGCAATCATCAAATGGAGAGGCTAGGTTGATCTGGGTAGGGTTCTAGCAAAGATGGATAAAGGGTATTTGAGGTAGTGTGACACACACAAGAGCATTCTATCCTAAGGGGATAAATGAGATCATAGAGGGACTAGGCTAAGAGTTAGGTAGATACTCCTACTATGCTTCTACTGTATATATACATAGCCTAAGTTAACTACTAATGATAATGTCAATTATGAATTCTCATGCTAAGTGGGTTAACACATCGGGCATGGGTTTACCCCTAGCAACACTAGGCAACTCACGCCAAGAGCTTGTGGCATAGCCGAACGTGGAGGATTACAAAGTACAAATGTGGCTGTCACCACCTACTGCCTACCTCTTCAATCCGTGGGCATACGAGACATTCAACACTACTCTCTATCGTAGCACCATGCTAGCATATTAAGTAATTACCTTAAGAGCCTAGGCACAAGCCATCCTAAGGCAATGAACGAAATCATCGTTGAACCAATGTTAATTCATAGCATAAGTGATTCATATTAACATAGTCATATCATAGCTAATTAGACTATAGTGGAGGTTTATAGTATTTATGATAATGTAATGAGCATGGTATAGCACAATCATAAATACTACTCCTACAACATTACATGGATTCCACAATCAGACAAGAAATGCTTCATCCAAGTATATGAACAACGGAAGACTAAAGATTACATCTTTATTGTGAATAAAGTCACATATACAAATAGGAATATAAGAGCCATACCTTTCCTAATTGGGAATTGGGAAGATACTCCTTCTACTCCTCTCCTACTTGGACTATGGACTATAGACTCTCCCCTCTAAAGCCTATACTCCTCTAAACCTATGAAGACTAGTGAATACAAAGGAAGAATACTCAAGTGGTGTGTGTTGAAGTGAGGGGTCCTATTTATAGCTTGGAGAAGGGTTGGTTCCCGCCACCAAAAGCGCGCGAATCAGTCACCCATGACCTCTTCAAGCCCGAAGGAGCCAACACGTGGTGTTTGACCGCGTTTGGCCCCAGGACCTTGTCGGCCGACTAGAGGGGTTGGCCGACCTGATCTTGGCCCTGTTGGGATTGTGCTTCCTCCAGGTCTCTGCTAGGCGGGTCACATTCCTTTATATGGGTGCTACACCGTTGGATGGCCTCGAATACTTTTGTTTGTGGGCCATTTGATCCATGTGGTGCCATGTGTCAACACTTGATTGGCTTGAATGATATTTTATGGGATCCATCCCCTTGTTTCACTTCAATTCTGCATAAAATCCCTACATGCACCATTTTCTCCAAGGACAAGTTGAAATAGGTTAAATAGAAAGGTGATGTGTGCAATAAATCATATTTCCTTCTTATAGTTGAGTTATATTAACGGATGAAATTGGTATATAACAGTTGTCAATAGTAAGACCTTGTCTAAGTTTTCCAGACAATGATCAAAAGTTTTTCCATAGATAGAGAAATCGTCCATGAAAACTTTCATGATCTCCTCAATCATGTAAGAAAAGATAGACATCATGCATCTTTGAAAAGAGGTGGGAGCATTACACAGTCCAAAGGATATACACCGGTAGGCATAAGTCTTGTAAAGACACGTGAATGTGGTCTTACTTTCATTGTCGGGATGGATTGGGATATGAAGATAACCCTATACCCATCAAGGAAACAAAAGTAGGAGTATTTTGCCAGCCGCTCTAACATCTCATCGATGAAGGACAGTGATAAATGACCCTTCCTTGTGGCCTTGTTAAGTTTTGGTAATCAATGGACATCCTCCAACCCGTGACGGTTCGTTGAGGAATTAATTCATTCTTTCATTCTGAACGACCGTCATACCTCCCTTCTTAGGTACTACTTCAACTGGGTTGACCCATTCACTATGAGGAACAGAGTAGATAATCTCGGCATGCAGAAGTTTCAAGACTTCCTTCTTGATAACTCCCCACATCCAATTATTCAATCACCTTTGAGGTTCCATTAAGGGGACACTCTCGGGGTCAATAGGAATGCGATGGGTGCATAATGCTGGACTAATCCCCCTGAGATCCTGTAGTGATAGCCAAAAACAGCTCTATGCTTTTCTAGCATGCCTATGATTTTGAATCATCATATGAAAGCTTGTCACTTATGATGATAGTGTCTTCCAAATCGCCATTTAGAAAGACATAACGTAGTCCTGGAGGTAGAATTCTTAAATCAACAGGAGGTTTTGGGAAGAACTTGATGATATCATGCACATTATCATTGCACAAATAAACATGACATAATGTTTATTTGTTTGGTATCCTGTCTCAAGTGAATGGTCATGCATATTTGATGGAGAACATGGAGATGGCGCACTATATCGTCCACCACCTTGGCCTCCTCCTTTGATGCACACAAGAGGATTTGATGGTGTTGCACATATGGACCCACACATGAGACAAGATGAACTTGAGTCGAGGACGACTCCGATTCAAGATAGGAGGATGATGAGGACATCACTCCTATGGATATATACAACACTCCATTCAACATACAAGATGCAATCAATATAATTCACACACCACAATTAATTTCAGAGGTGAGCTCATTCATATATGTTTCCTTATATATTTTTAGAATAGATTGCTACCTAATGACTTAATTGTGATTAGGATCCATGGATAAGTTCAAGGAGTAATTGGAGGAAGATTTAGGGGCGTGGAGGACCATATATTACGTTCAAAGAAGATGGAAACCGATCCCAACTCAAATTCGTGTCCAACTCAGAGTCCAGGAGAAGTTTGCACTAAAACGGACGCCCAGGACGCATACGAACTCCGTTTTGGACGTTTTACATATGCATGGAAAGGGGACAGGATAAAATTTCCAATGGCGCTGGTCCCATGTCAAAATTTTCCGGAGTCGACAGGAATCATCGAAACAATTTCAACTTCAGAATCTGTCAGGGTGCAGCGCCACCGTATTGGGCCATTGGGCCTTGTATCAAGTCTACATCTCTTATTTTCGTATCTTAGGGTTATGTCACGACCCCAACACCCCCTTGGACGTCCTCCCACCTATATATACTCCATATTAGCCGCCATAAGCAATTGGGTTTTGCTTAGGTTAATCTGTTATACACAGTTTCGCTGTTCATCGGTTTGTGAGACCCCAACTTAGCAATTCAGATTGCTTCTACCTTGTTCTTGCTTGTGTTGTCGATTGCACTTGCAGGGATTAGCCTTCTTGGCGAGGTCAAGTGTGTGCAGCACGGTTGATAAGCAACGGAGCGGTGGTGTGGGGACCGGAGTCCACACATCCGAGGATCTCATTGGGTGGTGCCGTGCGATGCGGCACCTAACAGCACACACAAAAAGGATACCAAAACATATAAGGTTTTCATTTCATAATAAGAAGAGTTTACAAAAGAGTGTACCACAAAAGTACACTCGCAGCAGAAAATACATACTCATAATCTCACCTAACTAAGCAGGAGAGAAGACGTCCATGCCCTAGGACGATTCTCACTAGCAACAAGAAGAACATGCAGCAGCGGCGTGGTTCACATGAGATTTATCTCGACACCTCGAGTCTCATGTACAACCTGAAGAGCAGAAATAAAACTAATACCTGCAAAAATCGTTAAAGCGCAAACGTGAGCATAAGGCTCAGCAAGACTTAATCGTCTCACTAGACATATGCAGGGGTAAGTACTAAGCATGGGTAAGGAATAGCATAAATAGACTCGCCTACAAGTGGATCCTTATAATCAGGTTTTATGTAGCAAATGACATTCTCTATGCACGGCACATCATGGGTTCCACAATCAAACAAGAAACGCTTTGCCGATGATATGACATGCCCAAAGCACATAATGCTATTACAGGTAAAGTATGGGGAAACTGTAAACTTTTAATTATACTATCTCTAAGCCAAACAAGGTTGCAATACAATGATTTAGCAGATCGGCAATATTCATCATCATTCCATTACTCTTATTTACTACGTCACAACTCAATGAACAAGTGGTACTCTATTACTGCGAGGGACGGTGATTGCAATCAGCACACACCAGGAATACACGACACATACGCCCGCTCGGAAGTACCTTTCACTGTACTCCACTTCCACGTTGTATGTGGCCACCTTTCACCCGTCATCCCGATGCCGAACCAGTTCTACCATCCCAAAAGTAAGGTCCCTAACTGAGCACGTCAAAGTTGCTCCTTAGAGGTTCCCACCTTATGATCATCTTCCCCCGAAGGACGGCGGTATAAGTTTCGACACGAGGGTGCCCGAGCTACATCAGTTTAATGGACCCCATTAATCCATTATGTAACCGGTACTATTCAAACTTGCTCAACAGGGCCGCACACGAGATGGTCCTTAACCGACACAGACGGGGCTACAACCAACCTCCACATTTGCCTTACCCTTACTGGCCCAGGCCCAAATGTGGTCGCAAGCGTTGTACCCCTCATCCGGGATCAGACAACCTTGCGCGTCCCGTCCTACAGGAACATCCCCGTCCACATCTCCAATTATTAAGAGTGAACATTTTTGAAAACATCTCGCGAGTAGATTTCCATACTCGACTTCTCTTGCAAGTAGAATTCAACTACTTGACTTGTGATCAATAAAATGTGACCCTCTCGCGAGTAGATTCCAACTACTCGACTTCTATCGGATTTCCTATACATTAGCAAAGCAGTTACTACAGGTCAAACTGTAAACCTTCCCAACCTTCCCATAGGATTTTGTGGATATGCAAGTGGGGTATCAAACACCTTATACGTAATGCACAATAGCAACTAAAGACGTAAGTGAGAAATACTGCAAAACTCTGTAAAGCTTTTAAATGCAAACCGGGGCTTGCCTTAGTTTGTGACTCGAATAAATGCCAATTGTTAGTGCTTGGTCTTCCTCCGGAGAACCTGCCATCGAACTTCAGCGGGAACATCTTGGCCTTCTCCTCCAAGCAAAATTTCTTGTCGATCACCTATCAGCACGTTCCTATCGACATGATATACATATAAGTAATTAAGTAATAGACTCCGCGGGGTTGTGTAAACTTTAAGACCGAGGAGTTTGACTAGGAAGGACAGATATGCCTCTGTTGTGTGGATAAACAAAGGATGACTCAAGGTGGTATAGTAGTGTCGAGATAAGCACTAAAAGGTGCAATGAAATGACACATCGCGATTTAGCACTCGACACTTGGAGCTATGCCGCTCAAAGAGTGATAAGGTAGAATGGTGAAGAAGCATTACTGGACTGTGTGATGTAAGGAAGACTAAGCGATCAAGATGGAGCATTGAAAGCTTAAGGCATGAGTGAACTGTGCAAGAAGAGGTTGTGACTTAGAAGTCGACCAATGAAGTTACACAAACTCATTAAGGAGTAAACCTAATTACGTGATAAGTGTGGTCGCAGGGTTCTGATAAGGATGAACCAGGGTGAAACCCTAGCGACACTTGGGAGTGAAGTGAGGTCAACATTCTTTGGACTTAAGACGTCATAACGAGCCTTGTTAACCTGACTTGAGTACCGAGACAACGTTCAAATGACATTTAGGTAAAGTAGTTTCTACAGCAAGCTCCTCGAGCACCGTTCAAGTGCCTCACGATGACACTAATGTAGTGTCTTCAGCAAGCTTGTATAGGTGAGATCAGTAAGCTCCCAGGACTTCAACGTGATGCGAGGCTCTGTCGTGACGATGTGTTTTGCCATATCGGGAAGATCGTCTCCTCGACGTTCACATCGACCCAGACTCGTCAATAGTGGTGAGAAGAATCTCGAACACCACCTCATGAGTCGGAGAGTTAGGGACTCAACTTAGTTGTCGACAAAAGACTCGACGAACCTACCATCGATGAAGAGGTACACCTAGGTAAGCAATTCTGCGAACAGAAAGGAAACGTCCTCGACACAACTAAGAAATTCTTATCCAAGGTTCCACTTGGACTAGTTCTCCTCGTCGGTCGCAACGTTCTTGCAGTATTCTACCCTAGGTCATCAGTGGTCATCAATACACTCGGTTTGACCTAGAAGGCATTTCATCGAGCATCTAGGCTACACCTAGGACTCGACGAGTCTTGCCTTGACCAAACCCTAATTTGTCTAAACGACCATCGACTGATGAGTCATGCTTGTGTTTCAGCACCACACTCATCACAAGCATCCTTCATCTCGATGCCAGGACACGATAACGGCTCAGAGCGTCACTACGACGTCATATAGTCAACGACGTCGACGCGGCTCATGGTGGAGCATGACGAGCACGCACGGACAGGCAAGAAGTGATACAAACGACAAAAGAGGTCAACTTAGGGACTCCTATAGGAATGATATCAATGCGAAAACTATACGTACGACTCGACAACACATGAGTAACCTTAGAGATCACGAAAAACGGACGTCGGTGACGTCAAGCAAGGTATTTCAGTGTAAGGCTCACCTTGTAGGCATTTCGCCGAACATCTTGGGTTGTACTTGATTTCCGTCGCTTCATCACCATTCAATGGGCATCTTGGCACTTATCTTGGTTGATTTGCAACATCATTCTACCCCTTTGCCAAATTGCCGCTGTCTGTTGTATCATTGTCGTGTTCCTGCATCACCTAAATCACATGCTTCACTTGATTCACTGCCAGGACACGACAAATGATCAGAACATTGCGTGACGTGGTTTGAAGGTGACGACGTCGATGTGACACACGCACAGTACTGCTTGGACATGGCTCGGCGCACAGCCGTGGCGTGCGGCCGGCATGGGTGCAGCGCTACAGCGTTCAGAGCTCGCGGCGGGGTGAGGAGCAACAGCGTTAGGGCGGCGAGATTGCGCGAGCAGAGGACGACAAGTAGCAGCGGGCAGGACGTGGTTGGAGCTCGACGGCTGGGCGTGCTCAGCACGGCGAGGGCGCTGACAGCAAGCACCGCAGTGAGCTTGGGCAAGATGTGGGCCGCCATCGCAGCTGCTGGCCTGGTGTGGGTGCGGCTGTGGCGCGGCAGACGCGGGGCAGCTAGGCGCGCATGAGTAGAGCCGACGGCGAGCTCGGCCGTGGTGCGCCAGCGGGGTGCGGTCATGGAAACGGGCGGCGTGCCATGGAACAGAGGCGGCCGACGGCGAGGGAGCAGGCGCGGGGGGGGGGGGGGGGGGGGGGCGGCGTAGGTCGGCGGCCAGGCGATGCAGGGAAGAGGCGCGCGCGGCGTTGACAGAGCGGTGCTGTGACCGGACGGGGTTGGGAGGTGGAGCGCCGGCGTCGGCGGCGCGTGGACGTCGCAGAGGGGCGCGAGCTGGAGGCGGCGCCGGTGAGGAAGCACGGCCGGGAAGGGGCACGCGTGCGAGTAGGGGGGGCTGGGGAGGCGAGGAGGCGCGCCGCCGGGGGCGAACGCGGGCGTGCGATGAGCGGCGCGAGCTGGCGAGCAGGTCGGCCGACGGGAGGAGCGCGCGGGATGGCGGCGCGCGGGGTCGGGCGATGCGCAAGCAGGGCGCTGGGAAGGCGAGGAGCGACCGAGTGTCGTGGGTAGGACCGGGAGGAGGCACGTCGCTGGGGATAAGGACCGGTGCACTGTCGCGGTGGCGCTGCATGCGTCTCGGTGTCACGCTGAGGCAGTGCCAACCTGACCTGTGGGGACCACTCATGAGACCCACTCTCTTCTTTCTTCTCTTTTCAAAATTCAAATAGAGCTAGCAAAGATGCTTCAAAAATAGTCAACTTTGGCCCAATGACCAAATAAAATGTGAAAAATTTTATGGTGTAATCAGATTTCAAAACTGAGCAAGTTGAATTTCGAATTCAGGTTTGAATTTGAATTCAAGTGGTGATACTTGACTGAAGGAAATAAATAGTAGATTGGGTTCAAAAATCCTGAAACTTTGAAGTTACCCTTTTTGAACCATAAGGGACCTTAGGAAAAATTTGGAGTTGATTTGAACAAGGTTGAGCACAAAGTTTAAATTTGAAGTCGACGTTGATTAAACTCTCAGTACATGTCCAATAAATAGAAAACGTGCTTCAAAAATTGTGAAACTTTACCGAGAGTCTATTTGGAATATTATAAGGTCATGGAAAAATTTACGGCATGAGATTTGAATATTTTTGGATATCCCATTTTAGGGTTGGAATATTTTCTTTTTCTTTCTCTCTATTTTGTTTTCTTTTCTCTTTTAACCTTTCGTTGAAAATGGGAATAGTTGGAAATTAAGGATTTTACCCCTTAAGTTCCAAATACATTAGCAACCATGTTCTATATGTAAAATTTTAACAAGTTCCTATTTTTAGTGAACATGGGTTAACTCATGAGGTTCATGTGAGTTTGGATTTCCAAGTCCATTTTAAAAATTTTTAAGTTCGCATTTGTGCGTTTTTGTTCTTCCGAAAAGCGGGCTTTTACAATCCTTCCCCCTTAAAGGTATCTCGTCCCGAGATTCTAGCAAGTAGAATAACAGGAACGATGAGGGGACGATCCGTAAAAGAGGGTCATTGACTAAGGAAAATGACAATGCCCTTAAAGACTTGGGTCCTACGAAATAGTGATTATCTTCAAGCATCTTAAGAAATCCAAAGTTTGCTTCAAGTGATTCTAGTCTTTAGGTTGATAACCTTGACCGGATGTTCGATATGAAAATATCACATCGTAAAATGTAGGTCTTAAAAAGTTATGTTGAGGTGTTGAGATCTTCTTCTTTCCGTCAAAATGAAGTAACCTTCTTCATTGAAGAGGTACTTAGAGTTCTAAGATAGTTAGGCATCCTTAACTCTGGATGTTTCCCTTATGAAGACTTTTCTGCTTTGGTCTTGTAGCCGAAGCAATGCCATCAGGCAGTACAAGTCAAAGAGTTCCGAAGTTTGGTAATCAATAATAATCTCGCGAATAGAAAGATTTTAAGGTTCTACCGAGGTTGAGAAATCAATAAGAACCCTCACAGCTAGAAACATTCAGTTGCTAGTACTCAAGGCGATTTGAGTTTCAACAAGTCAAGGACAATGACTCAACTGTTTTTTAGTCACAATGTGTCCCTTGTGCTACTCAAGATAATGCAACCAATCGAAGGCGTTGTGAACGATAAAATTGATCACAACATAAAATTGTGAGACACAACGTAGGTATTTGAATGGGGTCATATATTCTTGCTCAAAACTCATTGGTAATTACGTTTCATGATGCATCACAAGTGGAATAATGTTATGAATTAATGATGCAATGCTGGCCAGCTAGAAATGTAGACGGTATGATGCATTCATTATTATGCTTTGAGCAAAAGTAGGTAAGACAATCCAAACACAGTTAGAAGTACCCTAGATACAGAAGGATTAAGTGACTTGGTCATTAAAGTGTCGAACAACGAATGTCACTTTCACGTCTTGACCAAATTCAAGAATTTCAAGGTAAGAACATTAGCAAGGAATGATGAGGTTCATCTCAAAGCAACGGAGTGTACATAATGGAACAAAACGATTGAACTTCTTGTTGATGTGAAGTTCCCTGAAGCTTGCTAATCACAGCTTACAGGTAATTGTGATTCCTTAACAAAGGGTCAGGTTTTTCATCTCGTAGTTTTCTTAAAGTACTATGTCTACCCCTTAAAAGGTGCGACAGGGTTACCTTCAGAAGTTGCAAAGAGAGTAACCTTTGAAGAGTAAGGTTCTCATCACTTCCGTAGGTTGCACGAAGTGGTTGACAAGGTACTGTGCTAGGCACGACCTTGGTTAGTGATCCACGTTCTTGCTAAAGAATCTCCAGCTCATCCTACTCACATATGGCTTCTCGTCTCAGAGACGGAAGCAAGGGAGTGGTTTAGCGTGAAGAATCAACTGACTTCTTTAACTCGATAATCGAGTTCCACAAGAAACGGAGTTTGAGAAGATCCGTTAAATAAGCGTCTCATTGACCCATTGAGTGAATATTGTACTCGGTCCTACTTACTTGAGCATTACTTTCAGCACGTTGGTTCGGTGTCGACGTACCTTGGTATGACACCTAGGTGAATGTAACACTTCGATTACTAGATGAACTCCTTACCCCTTAAGATTCAAGCTAGGTGAGCAAGAAACTTACTCCAAGCAATCTTTATGGGGAGGGTCGTCCAACTAAGGGAAGTGTCATACATGCTCAATGCATAAATAAAGTGTGAGGTGCAAGGTTACATAGTTAAAACACTAGCATGTACATCCGAGCAAAAGGGATTTGCCTTAGTGTAATACTAAACTCTAATGGCAAATATTGTTGGGTCGCAACACCTGGGATGTTATGAAACTCCTCGAGTTGAACTCGAGAACCAAATCCATAATCACCCTAAAGGGTCATCACCCGATTAAATCCTGATGGAGGATGAACAGCTTGGACGCAACTTCGATTTTGGCCAAGTAAATGGCAAAATCATATCTTGAGGTGAACAACAAAGTTAAAGTACACTTCAATACCTTTCCAAAAAGTATTGTTTTGCCTCTATATCATCTCTGGTTTGCATGTTATGCAATTTTAAATTAGCAGATTTCTCTGCACTTTCAGCAGAATCTGCTTAAAAAGTACCAGTTTTGATCTACAGTTTTCAGACTGTTCTGTTGGAAAACTGGAAATATTCTTATTTACAAAGTTGTATACAATGCAATAATATTTCCATAATGTACTTACTTGTCTTCATATCAGTTATGGTTCAAAAGATATGAATTTTTGAAGTTGGGTAAAATTTCAGTATTCAGAATTGAATTCAGTTCAGATTGACCACTCTGTATTCAAACTTGATTTGGAATAGGTAGACGACCGATTCAGGTCTGGAGCCAATTGCAAAAATTGTAGCTGACTCTATAAACTTTCCAATAGTTACTCGCGCGACACCATTGGTCAAGGGTCTGCGAGTTATGGATTAAATTCAGAGGTGTGCAGATTGCTGTCCAGTTCGGGTATGCCTGGACAGTCTCTGCGATTATCCAAATTTCACCCACTTAGAAAAGGATTTTGGTCTTGAGCTGAATAGAGAAATTGTAAAGTACTTCCAAAAATTTCTAAGGAGTACTTACTTGCCCTAGTAGCACTTCTGGTTGAGAAGATATGGTATTTTCAAGTTGACAGTTTTTCTGAAAAATTTGGACAGCACCTCCTTTGTTTAAGGCTGATTTTGTCCACAATTTTCAGATATACAAACATCAACATTTGCAAAGATAATACATAGAAAACTTGTTGAATACATTCTCAAGATTCCAGGAATGAAAATTATGAAGTCTTTTGACAATTCTACCGCGAGTTATGCGAGAAACAGTAACTATATACAGGACTGTCCACGCGCTGTCCAGATTTGATTAAGTTTAGAAAATTGAAATTTTGAGTATGTTAGAGATGGATTCTGCTCTGGAGTTCTATAGACACGTTGTAGAGGACTCTCTATACTTCCCAACCCCATAAAGTAGGCCTGCAGAGGTGAAGTATGCAAAAAGGTATGATTCAATTGGTGAAGAGTTCAGATTCTGTACCCTCTTCCGGGCTGCCAGAACCTCTTAAACGACACTTCAATTTAGACCTTGTTAATGTGAGTTGTAGCCTTTGTGTTGAATAGGTAATTGATAGAGGACTCTTTAAGCTTTCCATACATGTATAAACATGCATAGGTTGCATTTCTAGTTTACGAGTTATGGCCGTTCAAAGTTCAGAATTTTTCTGACAGTTTCAGATAGCACCTATATACATGTACTAACTTCAACTCTGTTTTCTAATTAGTTATAAACTGAATTTGAGATATCACTGAATAACAAAGTTGTAGAGTAGCTCTTCCCCTTTCCACAAATGTATCATAATGGAATAGAAGAGCTTTCTACCAGGAAATATGGCAAAAATTCAGATGCTGGTCCGTGTAGTTTCAGAACAGCAGCTGCTGTGATAATGGTGCATTTGCATCACCATAAAAGCTTCTTTTGGCTTGGAGGTCAATAGAAAACTTATAGAAGACTTCAAAATATTTCCAAAAAGTATTCACTTGCCTCCAAAGCCCTCCAGGTTTAAGAGATATGGAATTTCAAAGTCAGGTCAATTATATTCGAGAACAGAACTCACCGGCTTCGAAACACAAGAATTTGGGAACAAACTCAAATTTTGAAACTTAGCTGAAAACTCAAGTCCGATGGCTAGAACTAAATTCACAACTCATAATTTGCTTTGGAACTAAAGAGAATCTTAAATGAGATTTGACGACCTTCTCATCCATAGCATATCACTATGGATCTCCATGCTTAACCAAAGTCTCAACCCAGCAAAGTCGAGCTAAACTCTCGCCAGGAACAAAGAACTCTGGTTCACCTACTCTTGAAAAGAAACATTTTACCTTGTCCACAAGATATCAACAACTGATACTTGGACTTTAATATGAATATGAAGCCATTTCTTTCGTGGGGGATGGTCAAAGTACCAAGTGGGATACTGACGGTACTACGTGCCTTACCAAAAGAAAAGTCTAACCCGGAATATCCGGATACGTCTACATGTGGTCCTAATATCGATCACTCACAATCGTTTGCTACTCGGGTCACTACCGGAGTTAGTGTACCTGTAGAAGACAAACAATCCCCTTTCACACCTTCACACCTCAAGGGCGGCACGGGGAAACACGACAGGCAGTCACAATAATATATATGAAAGTAAATGCATACAACTCTTGTGTGAGTCGCCCTCGAGCGAAGTCATGTCTCGAGGTACATGGCTGTAAATACGTCTGTACAGCAAAGACTCCCGTACGAACCGGCTTATACACGCTCAGGCATACGTGTTTCGCATGATCCCATATAACATGAATAGTTCTAGAGATGCATACTATCGGGTTATACACCACCCGACGGGGGCTCCCACTAATTTTGTGTCACGCTGGGGTACCGCGTGTCATATGTTCTCAGAAACATGGAAAGTTTCAGAGACTCATATTGACTTTCCGTGCTAAGCCACGAAAATTTCACATACCATATCTCGTATGCAGAGTTTACCGAGATTGATCCGCTCTCGGTGGCGTACCTTACCTCTTACCTTGAAGACGGAGCGTCGTTACTGAATAATATAACAAGTTAGTTCACCACCTTTATAACTTATACTAGTAATAGTCCTTAATGGGCATATAGCTAATTCTCACTCGACTACTTCGGAGTTTTCGAAAATAGGCTCTTTTCAAGCGTGCTATTCCTAATGAAGCTCTGATACCATGTCTGTGGGGACCGAAGTCCACACATCCGAGGATCTCATTGGGTGGTGCCGTGCGATGCGGCACCTAACAGCACACACAAAAAGGATACCAAAACATATAAGGTTTTCATTTCATAATAAGAAGAGTTTACAAAAGAGTGTACCACAGAAGTACACACGCAGCGGAAAATACATACTCATAATCTCACCTAACTAAGCAGGAGAGAAGACGTCCATGCCCTAGGACGATTCTCACTAGCAACAAGAAGAACATGCAACAGCAGCGTGATTTACATGAGATTTATCTCGACACCTCGAGTCTCATGTACAACCTAAACAGCAGAAATAAAACTAATACCTGCAAAAATTGTTAAAGCGCAAATGTGAGCATAAGGCTCAGCAAGACTTAACCGTCTCACTAGACATATGCAGGGGTAAGTACTAAGCATGGGTAAGGAATAGCATAAATAGACTCGCCTACAAGTGGATCCTTATAATCAGGTTTTATGTAGCAGATGACATTCTCTAGGCACGACACATCATGGGTTCCACAATCAAACAAGAAACGCTTTGCCGATGATATGACATGCCCAAAGCACATAATGCTATTACAGGTAAAGTATGGGGAAACTGTAAACTTTTAATTATACTATCTCTAAGCCAAACAAGGTTGCAATACAATGATTTAGCAGATCGGCAATATTCATCATCATTCCATTACTCTTATTTACTACGTCACAACTCAGTGAACAAGTGGTACTCTATTATCGCGAGGGACGGTGATTGCAATCAGGACACACCCAGAATACACGACACATACGCCCGCTCGGAAGTACCTTTCACTGTACTCCACTTCCACGTCGTATGTGGTGTGGGGACCGGAATCCACACATCCGAGGATCTCATCGGGTGGTGTCGTGCGATGCGACACCCAACAGTATACAAGAATAGAACTAGAATAAAGTACAAGACCAAGTCTTTTATTTAATACACAGCGGAAGTTTTTACAATACTATAGGAAAAGAAATATATATATATATCATAGCTACGCTCTCGGCACTAGCTATGCAAAAGCAAAGTTATCCATGCCTGGGATACTTTGCACTAGCAACACGCAAACTATGGCGGCGTGCAGGGTTCCCACTCGGCTGTACACCCTGGAGGGGGTGTTGCCTCATCGTCAAACCCATCCTCAACAGAGTAACCTGCAAAAACTTGTTAACTGCAAACGTGAGCATAAGGCTCAGCAAGACTTAACCGTCTCACTAGACATATGCAAGGGGACACTAAACATAGGTAAGGAATAGCATAAATGACTCGCCTACAAGTGGATCCTTATAATCAAGTTTTAAGTAGCAAATGACATTCTCTGAGCACGGCACATCATGGGCTCCACAATCAAACAAGAAACGCTTTACCGATGATATGACATGCCCAAAGCACATAGTGCTATTACAGCTAAAGTATGGGGAAATTGAAAATCTTTAGTTATACTATCTCTAAACCAAACAAGGTTGCAAAGTAATTATAAATCAATACCATATGACTTTTCTGACTTTTTTAGTATTTACTACGTCACCGCTCAGTGAACAAGTGGTACTCTATTACTGCGAGGGACAGTGATTGCAATCAGGACACACCCGGACAACACGACACATACGTCGTTCGGAAGTGTCAGCGAGCCCACCTGTACCTACATAACACTTCAGTACTAGGCGTATATGGCCACCTTTCACAAGAAACTCGAATGCTGAGCCCGTCTCACCTCCGCAAACAGAAGGTCTCCGCACGGAACACCTCATGTGTCCGCTGACCGATTTACACCTTACTGTCCTCAACCCACCCCTATCGATGGTGAGTTAATGGGTCTCAACATCCCAGTTATCAAGTTACATCAGTTTATTGGATTCCATATGTCCATTATATTGCCGGTACAATTCAAGCTTGTCCGAAGGGGCTGCATACGGACGGGCCTTAATCGACACAGGCAGGGCTATGCAACCGAGACTCAATTCTCGCCGCTTCCTATCCATTCCCTGCCCGGTCTCAATTTCATTATATTAAGCCATTTTCTATTCAACCAATCCTGTGAGATACATCTCTCGCGAGTAGATTCCAACTACTCAACTTCTACCGGATTTCCTATGCATTAGCAAAGCAGTTACTACAGGTCAAACTGTAACTCGTGCCAAATAAACCCTGGGATTTTTGGTCATGCATGTGGAGTATCATTCACCCTAAACGTAATGCACAATTCATATACTACTCATCATAGTGATAAAGCAAAAGTTTATAAACGACTTAAATGCAAACCGGGGCTTGCCTTGTTGCAGGTCAGGTTCTGAGTTAAAATTTGGAAGATGCTCTTCCAAGGCCTCTGACTCCTCCTCGACTTCGGTTACTATACGATATGCATAAAATACGGTATGAATGACTTTGAAAATATTTAATATCAAGACCAGGATTTTAATTTATGTTGACCATTATAGGATAATTAGTTATTTGGCTTGGGAACATTGAATTAGGTATTTAGGGAATACTATAGAAGTTCATGCAAAGAACAGGAGATGATCAAAGTAGAGTGTGGTCTCTAAGATTATGGTAAGCAAATAACTTCCACAATTTTTAGAGATGAAACTGTAGCTTGAATATGGCCATCAGTTGATAATCAAGATAGAGAAAATTGTTCTGGTCCTAGCAAAAGTGGTTTCATAAATTTCTAAGCCTTGGTGAAGAATTTATTGAGTTTCTAAGTTGACAAGAATTTCTGGAATTGTCTTGTAATTGAACTTTTAAGCATTTAGTCAATATTCAGTTTGAAATTGAATTAAGACTAGAATATGAGGTCCATTAAATCCAAGATTTTTACAGGAGCTAAGATATGACTAGTGGAAGATTCAGTCCAAATTTGGGGCATAATAAAGCATCTGCATATCTGTGAAAATTCAATAACTGAAAAAGATAATTGAATTATACAGAGGTTAAAACAGGTGCAATGGCTCCCAAATTTTTGCTGGTAGTCAAGAGTAGGACAATAATTGTTATGTGAATTTTGGGGATTTTTTCCAGGGAGTACTTCATCTGGAAAAAATTGCATTTTACTTGGGAAAGATTAATTCCTACAGAATTAAATATTGATTTTCACAGAGCCTAATTGGTACTGAGCGAAACTAGAGCTCAAGGGCTTTCAAACAAAATTTGTTTGAATGAATTAGGAGTATTCTACAGATAGATATTCAATTTAGAAGTTTGGACAAATTTCTGGAATTAAATATATCCCAAAGACCACGTGGCGCATTCTGGTTGGGGCAGCACCGGGGTCCACAGAATTAAAGTGCGCAGCCACACTAGATCTCAGCCGCACCGTGATCCCGCAGTGAATGGCAGGTGGGACCCGATGGGGTCATCGTCTACCTCGGGCTGGTGCTCGCGCGGAGCAGCACCCGCGACGGTGGCTCGCCGGCGAGCTCGCCGCCGACTAAACCAACGGACCAGACTCGCGGAAACTTGCCGCCTGGGGGTTTTTGGGGTCGCTGAGCACGATGGTGCGGTCAGTGGGTCCTGAAGCTCGCCGGAAAAGGTCGTGCGACGGTGGTGGCGGCGATGAGCGCTCGGGCAACATAGAACTCGCTCCAGCGTAGCTCAAATCACTTGGGAATTCCTCCAAAACCTTTCTGGGATGATGGAGTTCAAGGACCTGGGCGTAGAAGGGGAGTGAGTTGCCGGGAATCATGAGTTCGACGGTGAACCGAGGTTTTCTCACCGGCGGCGAGCAAAACTCGAAATTCAGAGCCGTTGCTCGATGATTCTTAATGGTTCTTGCTCAGACAGGAGCGCTAGGGTCTATAGAAACTATCTCTAAGCAATTGCAAAGGATGATTGCTTGCAGAAAAGGAATCGACATGAAAACTTAGCTAGTTATCTACTTTCGGCCGTAGGGGAAATGAACAATAACTCGCTCAAGCTTCAACGATAAGGGAAATGGTTTGTACCATGAGCTAGAGTTTGATCAGGCGCACCTTTTTGCTCTTTGGAGCTTGGCTTGAAACGGCGCGGAACGGCGGCACACCGCGGAGCAGTGGCGAGCGGCGGCGATGGCGCGCGGCGGAAGAAGAGTCGCGAGGCAGTGGAGCTGCGATCGGGGATGAGGATTGAAGGGAGCTTCGGCCGGCCTTTTATAGGGCCGCGGCGAGCAGGCAGGCAGCTCGCTGGAGCTGCATGCGCGTGCGGTGTCGAGCGGAGGTGCGTCGGTACAGAGGTGGCGGGATCGAGCTGATCCATTCAAAGAGGAGCTGACATGTGGGGCCCACTGTCCAGTGATACTCCCCACAGTTCAGTTACTAAATTCATTTAAAAATAGAAGATCAACTCCAAAAATCATGAAATTTTGTGGAGATGGCAAATGAATTATTCTGAACACAATGGTGAACTCAAATCTTATGTTTAAAGAAGTTGGAGAAGAATTGAAAATTCAGATTTGAATTTGATTCAAATTCACCAAGCACCTCAAATAAAATAGTAGATGAGTTTCTAAAATCTTGAAACTTTGTAAGCATGCTATTGAGGAATTTAGGAGCTCATGGAAAAATTTAGAGCCCTTAATTTGAATATTTGGGTTAGAGCTTATTAGGGCTTCATTTTGCATTGCTTACTAAATCTTATCCAAAAATTCTTATTCTTAATAAGGGTGAATAGAATATAATTTGGATTCATGGTGAAGTCCAATACCCATGTTAAAAGAATTTAACAATGAGTGCAAGAAAAGTTTTGGATGGCATAGTTCATGTGCACCATTATATTGGATATCTAAAATAGTGGATCACAAAACCCATATGAACTTAACATGCCATAAAAGTGGGGTTTTACATTCCTCCCCCCTTAAAAGAATCTCGTCCCGAGATTACAAAAGAAGGTAAAGGAAAAAGGATCTATCCAACATATGCCGCTAACAAGTCCGGATAGTTCGTGCTAAGATACTCCTCGCTTTCCCACGTGGCTTCTACCGCACTGTGGTTGCTCCACAAAACCTTATAGAAATGCAAGGTGCGGCTTCTTGTGGTGCGAGTCTTTTTATCAATGATCTGAGTTGGATGCTCGGAATAAGTGAGATCTGGTTGGAGAGCTTCCAAATCCTCTATACGGATATCAGCTGGAGCCTTAAGACATTTCCGCAATTGGGAAATGTGGAATACATTGTGGACTCCTGAAAGTGACGTTGGTAACCCCAATTGATATGCCACAGGTCCGCATCTTTCGATTATTGCGAACGGCCCAATAAAGCGTGGAGCTAGCTTCCCTTTTACCCCGAAGCGATGGATACCCTTCATAGGGTATACCCGGAGATAAACTTGATCTCCAACTTCGAAGTGAAGAGGTCGACGTCGTTTGTCCGCGTAGCTCTTCTGACGAGACTGAGCAGCTTTGAGATTCGCCTGAATAGTGCGAACTCAATCCTCGGCTTCATTTACTAAGTCGATGTCGTACACTACCCGTTCACCTGATTCGCACCAGTTCAAGGGCGTGCGACACTTTCGGCCATAGAGAGCTTCATATGGTGCCATCTGGATGCTAGCCTGGTAACCGTTGTTGTATGAAAACTCCGCCAAAGGTAGATGATCATCCCAGTTCTTACCCTGGTGGATGGCACAGGCACGAAGCATGTCTTCTAGCACTTGATTCACCCGTTCGGTCTGACCATCGGTCTGAGGATGATAAGCCGAGCTCCAAATCAATTTGGTCCCCAGTGCATCGTGGAGATGCTCCCAGAATCGCGAGACAAATACAGCTCCACGATCCGAGATGATGGTACAGGGTACACCATGTAGACATATTATTCTGGAGATATAAATTTCCGCATATCGCTTCGCATCGTATGCCACGCTGACCGGTATGAAATGAGCCGATTTGGTCAATCGGTCAACGATCACCCAAATGGAGTCGTGTTTATGGAGAGTGGGAGGCAACCCAACAATGAAATCCATACTGATATCCTCCCATTTCCAAGCCGGTATGCTTAAAGGTTGAAGCTGTCCAGCTGCCTTCATATGGTCGGCCTTTACTCGTCGACACGTATCACACTCGGACACGTATTTAGCTACTTCTCTCTTCATCCGAGTCCACCAGAATTTCTTCTTCAAATCTTGGTACATCTTGTTGCTTCCCGGATGAATGGAATATTTGGACAAATGAGCTTCGTCCAGTATCTTCTTTCTAAGTTCCATGTTTCGGGGTACCACTATACGGTCGTTAAACCAGATGGTACCCTCTTTGTCACTATGGAAACATTTCATTTCCCCCTTTATCATTCTTTGTCGAATATGCGACATTCCTATGTCTTCCTGCTGAGCTGCTACAATATCCTCCCTGATGGTAGGAATGAGAGCTAGGTTGTAGAGTGCTCCATATGGAACCAAGTAAAAACTCGGTCCTTCTTCTCCTTCCATTGTGGTGAGGGAAAGATTGTTGACATGGGACTTGCGGCTCAGTGCATCTGCGACTACATTCGCCTTGCCTGGATGGTAGTGGATCTCAATCTCATAATCCTTGATCAATTCTAACCATCGCCTTTGTCGCATATTCAAATCCTTCTGGGTGAAGATGTATTTTAAGCTTTTGTGATCAGTGTAGAGGTGTACTAAATTACCCAGTAGATAATGCCTCCACATCTTCAATGCTAGTACCACAGCAGCGAGTTCAAGATCATGAGTCGGGTAATGCTGCTCATGATTCCGAAGCTGCCGTGATCCATACGCGATCACTCTTCGCTCTTGCATCAACACACAACCCAAACAAATCCCAGATGCGTCGCAAAAGACATCAAATGCTTTGGTTGTGTCTGGTTGGGCTAAAACTGGTGTCGTGGTGAGGTGTTTCACCAATGCTTTGAAACCTGCCTCACATGCTTCGGTCCATACATACTTCTGCCCTTTCTTCGGAAGTTCTGTCATTGGTTTAGCTATCCTGGAGAAATTGGGGATGAACCTCCGGTAATATCCAGCTAAACCCAGGAAACTTCGGACTTCATGTACAGACTTTGGAGACTCCCATTTAAGGACTTGGTGGATCTTACTTGGATCAACTGCAATCCCTTCTGCTGATATGATGTGCCCTAAAAATGGCACCTGGTTGATCCAGAATTCACACTTGCTGAACTTAGCATACAGCTGATGGTCCCGTAATCGCTGAAGCACAATATGCAAGTGTTGAGCATGTTCTTCTTCGGATTTTGAATACACAAGTATGCCGTCAATGAAGACCACGACAAACTTGTCCAATTCCGGCATGAATACCGAGTTCATGAGATACATGAAATGAGCCGGGGCGTTGGTTAATCCGAAAGACATAACCAGATACTCATACAGTCCATACCTTGTTGAGAATGCTGTCTTGGATATATCTTCTGGTCAGATTCTAATTTGATGATAACCAGAACGAAGATCCATCTTCGAAAATACTTTAGCACCCACCAATTGATCGAAAAGAATATCAATGCGCGGTAGTGGATATTTGTTTTTGATGGTGACAGCATTAAGTGGACGATAGTCTACACACAGCCTCAAGGTCTTATCTTTCTTTTCTACAAATAGTGCAGAGCAACCCCATGGTGATGAACTTGGACGAATAAAACCTTTGCTCTCAAGTTCAGTTAATTGTTCCTTCAATTCTGCAAGTTCCTTGGGTGCCATCTTGTAGGGTGGTCTTGAAATTGGCACTGTTCCTGGTGCAAGTTCAATCTTGAACTCTATATCTCTTTCTGGGGGCATACCAGGAAGATCTTCAGGAGACACGTCGGGGTATTCAGATACTACCGGAATATCCTTTAGTTCCATAACCTCGGTATTGAGAATAGATGGTTCCAATGGAATGATGTTCTCAAGATTGAGAACTTGGGGTTGATGGAGTGGAGAGTTTAGATAAATCTTTCTAGGAATGATATCGAGAATAGCACCATGGTACTGCAACCATGCCATTCCTAAGATGATATCTAGCTTTTGATGTTCTAATATCAGAAATGAAGTGAGATATATGGTCCCATCTAGGTTAAGTGGGATTCCAGGAACCAATTTATTTGTTACCGTTTTCCCGGCTGGAGTGCTAATCACGTATGGAGTTTTTGTGGGGATTATTGGTAATTGACTGTTGAGGACAAAAGATTTACTAATAACATTATGCGAAGCTCCGGAGTCAAAGAGTATGACTACGGGTTGATCGAAGATAGAGAACGTACCCGTGAGCACGGGTGCGCCTTTCGGAACATCCTCGATGGCGAGGTGGTGGACGTTGCCGGGTCTGGTGGCTAGCTTCTTGGGCTGGTTGCGGGGTTGGTTGGCCCCCAGGTATGATGATGGCCCTCCGCCTTGTCGATCCTGAGGGCAGTCCTTGGCGAAATGTCCCGCACGCCCACATGTGAAACACGTGTACGGGGTTTGGCCAGTACGAATGGGCGGACGGAATCCCGTGCACGTGGCGTAGGTGGGAGTGCACGTGGGATCACCCCCTGCTGCTGTTGTTGCCGGAACCCGCCGTTGTTGAACTGACGACCACGAAACATTGGTGGTCGCGATGGCGGCTGCCACCTCTGGCCGGATGGTGATCGATACACCATACGGTACTTCTGAGGAGTACCACCTCCGCTGCTCTGCGGAGCACCTCTCTTCTTTTTATCGGAGGACAGCTCGCGCGTGGCATCCTCCTGCATTATGGCAGCATTGACGATGTCGTTGAAGTTGCCGCGGTTGAACAGGACTAGCTTGTCCTTCAACTTGGAGTTCAAACCCTTGTAGAAGCATTCACGCTTCCGATCCTCGGTATTCACTTGGTCCTGAGCGTATTGGGCCAAGTGATTGAATGCTTTGGAGTACTCGTATGCACTCCTTCCTCCTTGTCTTAGCTCCAAGAACTCTTGAAGCTTCCTCCTCATAATTCCGGGAGGAACATGGTAGGCGCGGAACGCCTCCCGGAATTCGGCCCAGCTTATGACATGGCCGGCGGGGCGTGCTGCAAGGTAATTGGCCCACCATGCGCCGGCAGACCCCTAGAGTTGTTGTGCTGCAAACAGCGCTTTTTGCGGTTCGGTTATGTTGAGTAAACCGAACTTCCCTTCAATGGAGCGGAGCCAATTGTCCGCCTCCAAAGGTTCGTCGGCCTCCCTGAAGACCGGTGGATGTGTCGATACGAAATCAGAGTAGGAACTCTGATATTGATGACGCGGTCCATCATCCTGTCGTCCCCCTCGACGGGACGAGTGCTGCACCAATGTCCGCAGTAACTCGGTTTGCTCGTCGCGCGAGCCGAGCACTGCAGCGAGAACCTCCGCGAGACTCCTGGGGAGTGTGGTTGGAGGGTGTGGAGGTGGTTGCGTCTGAGGCGTATTCTGCCCCGGGGGTGGTGTGTCATCCCCCTGTCCTCCACTAGATCCTCCCACCTCTGAGGCTGTACGAGTACGCACCATACTGCAATACAACGATTAACACTGTAAGTCCCATTGCCTCAAGTTCATCCTCCCTTACAAATGCGGTAGATAATAATAGACGATGCATAACATTTACATATATTGATAAAGCATAAACTTTATACAAAATATATCATCTCATGACCAAGTTTACAGTAGTAAACCCAAAATGATGGACTCCCTTTATGGAAATACATCTCTACCATACTTGGTCTTCCTGACATGTCATACTCATCTAATTATCTAGACACCACAACCATTACTCTTAATATGACACAAACATGGTCACAAAAGAGAAACACTAGCAACCATTTCACTATATGTTGCCCTGTGTTGGCGGAAGTGCTACCACATCTCACTTCAATACGCCCTACTTGACGTATTCAAGTTCCTCTGGGTCTTCTTCTTCTTCTTCAGGGCTAGGCACCACTGATACGGGTGCTGGAGTAGAAGTTGATACATCATTCAACATCAACGTCTTCTTGGCAGCCATAGCTTGCCAATCTGCCTGTATCATAAACATCCCCCAGGCCTCATTCTCTTGCTGAGCCTGCTCACAGCTGGTCTTCCAGCTCTGAGCCTGCATCCTGGACTTATCCCGGTCCACAGTCACTGCGTTCAACTGAGTGTCCCGATGGTGTCCATAATGTAGGCTTGCCCCTAACTCAGTCTCCATTTCTAGAGTCTCCTGGCGAGACGCGGCTAAATCCCTTACAGCGTCATGCCATTGATTCTCCCTGATATTCAAACGATGGTTGAGAGGAGCTATCATATCCCTAAGTCCGTCATTTGCCCACTCAAAGTGATCTGCTCGAGCCATGGCTTGCTTCAGATTGTCCGTCAATTCTTTTATGCATGCCCTTTGATTTCCCTTCTCGCGATGGGATGCGGCTGCATACACCGCTAAAGCAGTCGTGGAAGTTTCGCCATGATTTTCTACCTCCCTAAGCAAACGGTTTGCCCAAGCTTCGGAAGCCCTGCCGGTAACTGGAAAGAATTCATATGGCGTACCCACCAGACTATTGCCATGGAGTTTGCAGAATCTCCCTATGGCAACACTTGCGGCGTAGCTCCACGTTTCTTCCAATATTAACCCTTTAATCTTAATGGAGAATGGAGCCCATCTGAGATGCGGTGGACCAGCAGGCACATCAACATAGATGGTGCAACTCCACATACCGCTTTCCTGGAATTTCTTGCCCCAATACTTAGGCCACTTCCGGTAGCCAAATTGGCGAAGCAATTTCACAAACACGTCCGGAAATCCGGCGTGTCCGGTACACGTTGAGAACACCCATCCATTTGGTAAATGAATTCTGGGTGCTTCCATCTGGGGACAAGCATACCAGGATATCAATATACAGTATAAGTATTCAACTTAATCACTGATAATTTTGGATCCAAGAAACTATCCATTATCAAATGATCCAAGAAAGCTGCAAACTGGAAATGATCACAGTTCCGTTCCAGCCGACCTGTCTGCATTAACCCGTAAGTTTCATACAGAAGAAGTCAGAACTAAAATTTAAGTTGAATACAAAAGTTGTAGTACACTTCATAACCTTTCCAGATTGTACTCATACAGCTACTGTTGAACTAGTATGAACAATCTATACTGGTTTTGAGTTGACTCAAGGGTTCTGAAAATTTTGACAGAACCTCTCCTGTATATGGGCTTATCTCCACAATCTATACAGGTCTATCATGATAAGATATTGAGGTAATGTCAAAATAAACATTGAGTAACATCGTGTTAACAATCCAGAACTAAAGAAGTTCCACCACGAAAACCTTGTCATGTAGGTATTATGCATCAATTCACAATTATGTGCAAATTGTTCCAAGTTCTGGACTGCAGGAACCAAATTTGCGACAAATGGAATTAGGCATAGCTATACCTAGATCCAGGTCAGGAGCGATAAATAAAGTTGATAGATGACTTCCTAAGATTTCCAGAAATGTATAGGTGTAACCATATCACTGTTCTGGATTAGGAGTTATAACTATCCAAACTTAACAGTAAAACTGACTGGTTTGCATCAGCAGTCATGCAGTTCACTGTGCTGACTTCCCAATTTGGTTAAACTCCAAATAAAAATCAGGAAAGACTTCCCATAACAAACTCGTAAATCTCCGCCTACCCTTCTCCAACATATATTCCAATAAGGCAGTGGACTTTTCTACAGTGAGTTATGGCAAGAATACAGAAACGGGTACAAAGGTGGGTTCATATGGAGTAATTACAGTAAACCCCAGTTTTTAACAGATTAACAAGCTTTTCGGTCTTTATGGTCAACGGGAAAGTTGGAGAGGTCTTTACGAGCTTTCCATCTATGTAGGATACTCTTATGTTATCTAATTGCTAACCAAGATTACAGCCTGGCGAAGTTGAGCCACTTCAACCAGAAAACAAGAATCTTGGTTCTATCTACCTTATCAAGTTGGAGTTCCTTTTATGAGCCCGAAATTACCAGCATCTGATAATCGGACTTTCTCAAAACACAATGCAACCATTCTGTCGGTGGGGAGGGTCTAGTATCATGTTTGATACTGACGGTACTACGTGCCTCACGAAAGGAAATTCTATCCGGTACATCCGGTTACGTCTATAGGTGGTTCCTATATCGTTCTCTCGCAAACGGTTTCTACACGGTCCTCTACCGAAATTAGTGTCCCTGTAGAAAGCAAACAATCCCCTGGCACGGGCACGCCGTACGGCGGCAGGGAAACAGAACAGGTAACCACAATATACAATTATATTTGAAAGTAAAAGCATACGACTCTGGAGTGAGTCGCCCTCGAGCGAGGTCATGCCTCGAGGTACATGGCTGTAAATACGTCTGTACAGCAAAGACTCCCGTACGATCCGGCTTAGACACGCTCGGGCATACGTGTTCGCATGTTCTCATAGATATGAGAACACACTATCGGGTTACATACCACCCGACGGGGTTTCCCTCTAACTTTGTGCCACGCTGGTGGTACCGCGTGTCATATGTTCTCAGAAACATGGAAAGTTTCAAAGACTCATATTGACTTTCCGTGCCAAGCCACGGAAATTTCACATACCACCTCTCGTATGCAGAGCTTACCGAGATTGATCTGCTCTCGGTGGCGTACCTTACCTCTTACCTGATGTCGGAGCGTCGTTACAGAATATAATAACACATAGTTAGTTTACCACCTTTATAACTTATACTAGTAATACTCCTTATAAAGGCATATAACTAATTCCTCACTCAAGTTCCTAATTTTTGAAAATATGTTCCTTTCAGGTACACTGTTCCCAAAGATGCTCTGATACCATGTCTGTGGGGACCGGAATCCACACATCCGAGGATCTCATCGGGTGGTGTCGTGCGATGCGACACCCAACAGTATACAAGAATAGAACTAGAATAAAGTACAAGACCAAGTCTTTTATTTAATACACAGCGGAAGCTTTTACAATACTATAGGAAAAGAAATATATATATATATATATCATAGCTACGCTCTCGGCACTAGCTATGCAAAAGCAAAGTTATCCATGCCTGGGATACTTTGCACTAGCAACACGCAAACTATGGCGGCGTGCAGGGTTCCCACTCGGCTGTACACCCTGGAGGGGGTGTTGCCTCATCGTCAAACCCATCCTCAACAGAGTAACCTGCAAAAACTTGTTAACTGCAAACGTGAGCATAAGGCTCAGCAAGACTTAACCATCTCACTAGACATATGCAAGGGGACACTAAACATAGGTAAGGAATAGCATAAATGACTCGCCTACAAGTGGATCCTTATAATCAAGTTTTAAGTAGCAAATGACATTCTCTGAGCACGGCACATCATGGGCTCCACAATCAAACAAGAAACGCTTTACCGATGATATGACATGCCCAAAGCACATAGTGCTATTACAGCTAAAGTATGGGGAAATTGAAAATCTTTAGTTATACTATCTCTAAACAAACAAGGTTGCAAAGTAATTATAAATCAATACCATATGACTTTTCTGACTTTTTTAGTATTTACTATGTCACCGCTCAGTGAACAAGTGGTACTCTATTACTGCGAGGGACAGTGATTGCAATCAGGACACACCCGGACAACACGACACATACGTCGTTCGGAAGTGTCAGCGAGCCCACCTGTACCTACATAACACTTCAGTACTAGGCGTATATGGCCACCTTTCACAAGAAACTCGAATGCTGAGCCCGTCTCACCTCCGCAAACAGAAGGTCTCCGCACGGAACACCTCATGTGTCCGCCGACCGATTTACACCTTACTGTCTTCAACCCACCCCTATCGATGGTGAGTTAATGGGTCTCAACATCCCAGTTATCAAGTTACATCAGTTTATTGGATTCCATATGTCCATTATATTGCCGGTACAATTCAAGCTTGTCCGAAGGGGCTGCATACGGACGGGCCTTAATCGACACAGGAAGGGCTATGCGACCGAGACTCAATTCTCGCCGCTTCCTATCCATTCCCTGCCCGGTCTCAATTTCATTATATTAAGCCATTTTCTATTCAACCAATCCTGTGAGATACATCTCTCGCGAGTAGATTCCAACTACTCGACTTCTACCGGATTTCCTATGCATTAGCAAAGCAGTTACTACAGGTCAAACTGTAACTCGTGCCAAATAAACCCTGGGATTTTTGGTCATGCATGTGGAGTATCATTCACCCTAAACGTAATGCACAATTCATATACTACTCATCATAGTGATAAAGCAAAAGTTTATAAACGACTTAAATGCAAACCGGGGCTTGCCTTGTTGCAGGTCAGGTTCTGAGTTAAAATTTGGAAGATGCTCTTCCAAGGCCTCTGACTCCTCCTCGACTTCGGTTACTATACGATATGCATAAAATACGGTATGAATGACTTTGAAAATATTTAATATCAAGACCAGGATTTTAATTTATGTTGACCATTATAGGATAATTAGTTATTTGGCTTGGGAACATTGAATTAGGTATTTAGGGAATACTATAGAAGTTCTTGCAAAGAACAGGAGATGATCAAAGTAGAGTGTGGTCTCTAAGATTATGGTAAGCAAATAACTTCCACAATTTTTAGAGATGAAACTGTAGCTTGAATATGGCCATCAGTTGATAATCAAGATAGAGAAAATTGTTCTGGTCCTAGCAAAAGTGGTTTCATAAATTTCTAAGCCTTGGTGAAGAATTTATTGAGTTTCTAAGTTGACAAGAATTTCTGGAATTGTCTTGTAATTGAACTTTTAAGCATTTAGTCAATATTCAGTTTGAAATTGAATTAAGAATAGAATATGCGGTCCATTAAATCCAGGATTTTTACAGGAGCTAAGGTATGACTAGTGGAAGATTCAGTCCAAATTTGGGGCATAATAAAGCATCTGCATATCTGTGAAAATTCAATAACTGAAAAAGATAATTGAACTATACAGAGGTTAAAACAGGTGCAATGGCTCCCAAATTTTTGCTGGTAGTCAAGAGTAGGACAATAATTGTTATGTGAATTTTGGGGATTTGTCCAGGGAGTACTTCATCGGGAAAAAATTGCATTTTACTTGGGAAAGATTAATTCCTACAGAATTAAATATTGATTTTCACAGAGCCTAATTGGTACTGAGCGAAACTAGAGCTCAAGGGCTTTCAAACAAAATTTGTTTGAATGAATTTGGAGTATTCTACAGATAGATATTCAATTTAGAAGTTTGGACAAATTTCTGGAATTAAATATATCCCAAAGACCACGTGGCGCATTCTGGTTGGGGCAGCACCGGGGTCCACAGAATTAAAATGCGCAGCCACACTAGATCTCAGCCGCACCGTGATCCCGCAGTGAATGGCAGATGGGACCCGATGGGGTCATCGTCTACCTCGGGCTGGTGCTCGCGCGGAGCAGCACCCGCGACGGTGGCTCGCCTGCGAGCTCGCCACCGACTAAACCAACGGACCAGACTCGCGGAAACTTGCCGCCTGGGGGTTTTTGGGGTCGCTGAGCACGATGGTGAGGTCAGTGGGTCCTGAAGCTCGCCGGAAAAGGTCGTGCGACGGTGGCGGCGGCGATGAGCGCTCGGGCAACATAGAACTCGCTCCAGCGTAGCTCAAATCACTTGGGAATTCCTCCAAAACCTTTCTGGGATGATGGAGTTCAAGGACCTGGGCGTAGAAGGGGAGTGAGTTGCCGGGAATCATGAGTTCGACGGTGAACCGAGGTTTTCTCACCGGCGGCGAGCAAAACTCGAAATTCAGAGCCGTTGCTCGTTGATTCTTAATGGTTCTTGCTCAGACAGGAGCGCTAGGGTCTATAGAAACTATCTCTAAGCAATTGCAAAGGATGATTGCTTGCGGAAAAGGAATCGACATGAAAACTTAGCTAGTTATCTACTTTCGGCCGTAGGGGAAACGAACAATAACTCGCTCAAGCTTCAACGATAAGGGAAATGGTTTGTACCATGAGCTAGAGTTTGATCAGGCGCACCTTTTTGCTCTT
The DNA here is from genome assembly GCA_036927565.1 of Tuctoria greenei. NCBI lineage: Eukaryota > Viridiplantae > Streptophyta > Magnoliopsida > Poales > Poaceae > Tuctoria > Tuctoria greenei. Next base: position 128,786,588 of record JAYESD010000006.1, read on the forward strand.
TGGAGCTTGGCTTGAAACGGCACGGAACGGCGGCACACCGCGGAGCAGTGGCGAGCGGCGGCGATGGCGCGCGGCGGAAGAAGAGTCGCGAGGCAGTGGAGCTGCGATCGGGGATGAGGATTGAAGGGAGCTTCGGCCGGCCTTTTATAGGGCCGCGGCGAGCAGGCAGGCAGCTCGCTGGAGCTGCATGCGCGCGCGGTGTCGAGCGGAGGTGCGTCAGTACAGAGGTGGCGGGATCGAGCTGATCCATTCAAAGAGGAGCTGACATGTGGGGCCCACTGTCCAGTGATACTCTCCACAGTTCAGTTACTAAATTCATTTAAAAATAGAAGATCAACTCCAAAAATCATGAAATTTTGTGGAGATGGCAAATGAATTATTTTGAACACAATAGTAAACTCAAATCTTATGTTTAAAGAAGTTGGAGAAGAATTGAAAATTCAGATTTGAATTTGATTCAAATTCACCAAGCACCTCAAATAAAATAGTAGATGAGTTTCTAAAATCTTGAAACATTGTAAGCATGCTATTGAGGAATTTAGGAGCTCATGGAAAAATTTAGAGCCCTTAATTTGAATATTTGGGTTAGAGCTTATTAGGGATTCATTTTGCATTGCTTACTAAATCTTATCCAAAAATTCTTATTCTTAATAAGGGTGAATAGAATATAATTTGGATTCATGGTGAAGTCCAATACCCATGTTAAAAGAATTTAACAATGAGTGCAAGAAAAGTTTTGGATGGCATAGTTCATGTGCACCATTATATTGGATATCTAAAATAGTGGATCACAAAACCCATATGAACTTAACATGCCATAAAAGTGGGGTTTTACATGTGGCCACCTTTCACCCGTCATCCCGATGCCGAACGAGTTCTACCGTCCCAAAAGTAAGGTCCCTAACTGAGCACGTCGAAGTTGCTCCTTATAGGTTCCCACCTTACGATCATCTTCCCCCGAAGGACGGCGGTATAAGTTTTGACACGAGGGTGCCCGAGCTACATCAGTTTAATGGACCCCATTAATCCATTATGTAACCGCTACTGTTCAAACTTGCTCAACAGGGCCGCACACGAGACGGTCCCTAACCGACACAGACGGGGCTACAACCAACCTCCACATTTGCCTTACCCTTACCGGCCCAGGCCCAAATGTGGTCGCAAGCATTGTCCCCCTCATCCGGGATCAGACAACCTTGCGCGTCCCATCCTACAAGAACATCCCCGTCCACATCTCCAATTATTAAGAGTGAACATTTTTGGTAACATCTCGTGAGTAGATTTCCCTACTCGACTTCTCTCGCAAGTAGAATTCAACTACTTGACTTGTGATCAATAAAATGTGACCCTCTCGCGAGTAGATTCCAACTACTCGACTTCTACCGGATTTCCTATACATTAGCAAAGCAGTTACTACAGGTCAAACTGTAAACCTTCCCAACCTTCCCATAGGATTTTATGGATATGCAAGTGGGGTATCAAACACCTTATACGTAATGCACAATAGCAACTAAAGACGTAAGTGAGAAATACTGCAAAACTCTGTAAAGCTTTTAAATGTAAACCGGGGCTTGCCTTAGTTTGCGACTCGAATAAATGACAATTGTTAGTGCTTGGTCTTCCTCCGGAGAACCTGCCATGGAACTTCAGCGGGAACATCTTGGCCTTCTCCTCCAAGCGAAATTTCTTGTCGATCACCTATCAACACATTCCTATCGACATGATATACATATAAGTAATTAAGTAATAGACTCCACGGGGTTGTGTAAACTTTAAGACCGAGGAGTTTGACTAGGAAGGACAGATATGCCTCTGTTGTGTGGATAAACAAAGGATGACTCAAGGAGGTATAGTAGTGTCGAGATAAGCACTAAAAGGTGCATTGTAATGACACATCGTGATTTAGCACTCGACACTTGGAGCTATGCCGCTTAAAGAGTGATAAGGTAGAATGGTGAAGAAGCATTACTGGACTGTGTGATGTAAGGAAGACTAAGCGATCAAGATGGAACATTGAAAGCTTAAGGCATGAGTGAACTGTGCAAGAAGAGGTTGTGACTTAGAAGTCGACCAATGAAGTTACACAAACTCATTAAGGAGTAAACCTAATTACGTGATAAGTGTGGTCGCAGGGTTCTGATAAGGATGAACCAGGGTGAAACCCTAGCGACACTTGGGATTGAAGTGAGGTCAACATTCTTTGGACTTAAGACATCATAAAGAGCCTTGTTAACCTGATGTGAGTACCGAGACAACGTTCAAATGACCTTTAGGTAAAGTAGTTTCTACGGCAAGCTCCTCGAGCACCGTTCAAGGGCCTCACGACGACACTAATGTAGTGTCTTCAGCAAGCTTGTATAGGTGAGCTCAGTAAGCTCCCAGGACTTCAACATGATGCGAGGCTCTGTCGTGACAATGTGTTTTGCCATATCGGGAAGATCGTCTCCTCGACGTTCACATCGACCCAAACTCGTCAACAGTGGTGAGCAGAATCTCGAACACCACCTCATGAGTCGGAGAGTTAGGGACTCAACTTAGTTGTCGACAAAAGACTCGACGAACCTACCGTCGATGAAGAGGTACACCTAGGTAAGCAATTCTGCGAACAGAAAGGAAACGTCCTCGACACGACTAAGAAATTCTTATCCAAGGTTCCACTTGGACTTGTTCTCCTCGTCGGTCGCAACATTCTTGCAGTATTCTACCCTAGGTCATCGGTGGTCACCAATACACTCGGTTTGACCTAGAAGGCATTTCATCGAGCATCTAGGCTACACCTAGGACTCGACGAGTCTTGCCTTGACCAAACCCTAATTTGGCTAAACAACCATCGACTGATGAGTCGTGCTTGTGTTTCAGCACCACACTCATCACACACATCCTTCATCTCGATGCCAGGACACGATAACGGCTCAGAGCGTCACGACGACGTCATATAGTCAACGACATCGACACGGCTCGTGGTGGAGCATCATGAGCATGCACGAACAGGCAAGACGTGATACAAACGACAAAAGAGGTCAACTTAGGGACTCCTATAGGAATGATATTAATGCGAAAACTGGACGTACGACTCGACGACACATGTGTAATCTTAGCGATCACGACAAACGGACGTCGGTGACGTCAAGCAAGGTATTTCAGTGTAAGGCTCACCTTGTAGGCATTTTGCCGAACATCTTGGGTTGTACTTGATTTCCGTCGCTTCATCACCATTCAATGGGCATCGTGGCACTTATCTTGGTCGATTTGCAACATCATTATACCCCTTTGCCAAATTGCCGCTGCTGTTGTATCATTGTCGTGTTCCTGCATCACCTAAATCACATGCTTCACTCGATTCACTGCTAGGACACGACAAATGATCAGAAAATTGCGTGACGTGGTTTGAAGGCGACTACGTCGATGTGACACACGCACAGTACTGCTTGGACATGGCTCGGCGCACGGCCGTGGTGTGCGGCCGGCATGGGCGCAGCGCTAAAGCATTCAGAGCTCGCAGCGGGGTGAGGAGCAACAGTGTTAGGGCGGCGAGATTGCGCGAGAAGAGGCCGGCAAGTAGCAGCGGGCAGGACGCAGTTGGAGCTCGGCGGCCGGACGTGCTCAGCACGGCAAGGGCGCTGACAACAAGCACCGCGGTGAGCTTGGGCAAGATGTGGGCGGCCATCGCCGCTGCTGGCCTGGTGTGGGTGCGGCTGTTGTGCGGCAGACGCGGGGCAGCTAGGCGCACATGAGTAGAGCCGACGGCGAGCTCGGCCATGGTGCGCCAGCGGGGCGCGGCCATGGAAACGGGTGGCGTGCCGTGGAACAGAGGCGGCCGGCAGCGAGGGAGCAGGCGCGTGGGGGGGGGGGGGGGGGGCCAGGCCAGCGGCCAGGCGATGCAGGGAGGAGGCGCGCGGTGTTGACGACGCGATGCTGTGACCGGACGGGGTCGGGAGGTGGAGCGCCGACGTCGGCAGCGCGTAGACGGCGCAGAGGGGCGCGAGCTGGAGGCGGCGCCGGTGAGGAAGCACGGCCGGGAAGGGGCACGCGCACGAGCAGGGGGGCTAGGGAGGCGAGGATCCGTGCAGCCGAGGGCGAACGCGGGCGTGCGGTGAGTGGCGCGAGCTGGCGAGCTGGTCGGCCGACGGGAGGAGCGTGCGGGATGGCGGCGCGCGGGGTCGGGCGATGTGCGAGCAGGGCGCTGGGAAGGCGAGGAGCGGCCGAGTGTCGTGGGTAGGACCGGGAGGAGGCACGGCGCTGGGGATAAGGACCGGTGCGACGTCGCGGTGGCGCTGCATGCGTCTCGGTGTCACGCTGAGGCAGTGCCGACCTGACCTGTGGGGACCACTCGTGGGACCCACTCTCTTCTCCCTTCTCTTTTCAAAATTCAAATAGAGCTAGCAAAGATGCTTCAAAAATAGTCAACTTTGGCCCAATGACCAAATAAAATGTGAAAAATTTTATGGTGTAATCAGATTTCAAAACTGAGCAAGTTGAATTTCGAATTCAGGTTTGAATTTGAGTTCAAGTGGTGATACTTGACTCAAGGAAATAAATAGTAGATTGGGTTAAAAAATCCTGAAACTTTGAAGTTACCCTTTTTGAACCATAAGGGACCTTAGGAAAAATTTGGAGTTGATTTGGACAAGGTTGAGCACAAAGTTTAAATTTGAAGTCGACGTTGATTAAACTCTCAGTACGTGTCCAATAAATGGAAAACGTGCTTCAAATATTGTGAAACTTTACCGAGAGTCTATTTGGAATATTAGAAGGTCATGGAAAAATTTACGGCATGAGATTTGAATATTTTTGGATATCCCATTTTAGGGTTGGAATAATTTCTTTTTCTTTCTCTCTATTTTGTTTTCTTTTCTCTTTTAACCTTTCGTTGAAAATGGGAATACTTGGAAATTAAGGATTTTACCCCTTAAGTTCCAAATACATTAGCAACCATGTTCTATATGTAAAATTTTAACAAGTTCCTATTTTTAGTGAACATGGGTTAACTCATAGGGTTCATGTGAGTTTGGATTTCCAAGTCCATTTTCAAAATTTTTAAGTTCACATTTGTGCGTTTTTGTTCTTCTGAAAAGCGGGCTTTTACAGGTGGTGTAGTGATTGCAGGGGTATTCGAGCTGCTCGAGTGTTGCAGATCATTAACGTTGAGTTCTCCACCTCAATTGACTTATCATTACCTTTTGGAAGATCGGGCCTAAAGCTTCTTATCAAAACTCTTCTTTTGGCAATTCAATTGCCTCTTGAAATTCATCCTCCTCTTGGATGAAATCTTCATCTCTTTCAATTTTAGAGGGTGCCAAGAACTGAAGGGTTCTAACCTCTTCTATTAGTTCATCTTGGATGGGAGATTCTGCGGATGTGTTCTTGGAACGCAAGATAGGAATAGAGAATTTTCTCGCTCCAACTTTGACATTGAGGTTTCCTTCCAACGAAATTTCCATGAGATATTTTTCAATGGGAACCCCAATGATAATGTCAAAATCTTGGAACTTTTTGAGCGGAGACATCGCGCCAGCCAGTGACAAGTCCACCCTCGTTTTGCAGTCTATCATGGAATTAGATGCCGTACCTCTCGCCATGATCCCACCACCGACGACGACTCCACATGAGTGTAGCACCACGCCTCACGGTGTTGCACGAATGCTCTCCCCTCGGAGAACACCTGCAGGTCGTACGACTACAGTGGACCTTAAGTCACTCAAGACCAGTCTTTTTCCTAAAAAAGACGAGTCTCTCCCAAAGCTGCAGCCTGGCGAGGAGTTCATGTACACTCTGAAGACCAAGGATGGTGACGTAGTGATCCACCACTACATGTCACCTACGCGTACCTCATCTAAGCATGTGGGAGATTTCCTCATTATCCATGGAGTGCGCCAGCCTGAAGGAGGCTATGTAGAAGGCTTTTTCAAGCAAGTGGATAATTTGGTGATGGAGGAATCGACGGGCTCGTCACCCTCCAAGAGTAGGCATCACCTCTCGCCACCTGCCACCGGAGGGCCACTTGGCCAACTTGAGAACAACGACGGGAAATCTCCTCGTAACCCTAAAGTGGCACAACTTTCTAAAGAGTTAGCTTCTCTTCTTTTGGAGAACAAGAAGATTACGGACTTAGTGGCTGAAGGGCGCATTGAGAGGGCGGAACTGAAGGATGAACTCATGTCCCTCAAGGAGGAGATATGGTGTTCGCCGTGGCATAGGCGCCAAGCTGCAGCGAGTATTCAATGTCACCGGGAAGCCCGACATCTACAACGCTCCATAGTTTAGATGTCCCGACCGCATAGGATGCTTACTAGATTAGTTTAGTTCTAATTATTCCAAAATTTTATTCATTAAAATTAGATTGAATAATGTAAGCATCCTCAATATTTTAAGTTCAATAAAGTGAACTTATCGGTTCATCTAACCCGGTAAAGTTCCATCTTTAGTTTATTTTTTTGGAATAAAGAATTCAGGGAACAAGTGTGCGGGAGGCACCCCAAATTCGCAAAATCCTGACGTGCAAAATAGCGTTGCATCCCAAAACACTTCTCAACCGAACATACAACTCAACACATCAAAACAGAGCAACAAAAAGGCCAGAAGGGGGTTGGCCAAAAACACTGGTCGACCGACCTGGTGTGGTCCCCGCATGAGTCCATTTCGCTACACAAATTCGGTTTGGATCTTCTACCCCTGATTATGCATGCTATGTTACTGTTTGGGTTGATTTAATATTTAATACTGAATATTTGAAATCAATTCAACTCAACAGTTAAAATTTAAAACTTGGTAGTCAAAATTTGCTTGTACTAAAAATTTGAATACTTTATATTTCGAAATATTTTCTGGTTTGTGATTCCCAGAAGCAAAGTAGGAAAAGCATGTCATTTAAGTATTTGACTGGTGTGATATGGTAAATGAGTTATTCGAGGAGATATCTCTTTGCTTGAAATTGATTTTGATGTCTGCAAAATTTTGAGTCTTGAACTTTGCCTGATTCTCTCATTGGAAATTTAATACCCACCACGTCCATATGATATCAAATTCTGGAAAACCACGTGCATATGCCACTTTGTTTTTCATTGAAATTTGTCAAACTCGTGACCCAATTGAGTGACATGCATGAACTTTTGACTTAGAAATTCTTGTGCAGCCTATTCATGCAAAATTTCTCACATTGAGAATTTGCATCCACCAGTCATCCATCCAATAAAGAAACTCCATACATTTCAATAATCAAAATCTCTCTCGAAAAATAAAAAGGAGTAGAAGACATGGCCAAGTAAAAAAAGAGAGAGAGAAAATCATCTACTCTTCAAAAGAGGAACTATGCAAAAAAGAGAGAGAGAGAAAGTAGCCATTTTTCATCCTTGAAGAACGAAAACCATGGAGTCCACATTATCCATTCCATTCATGTGCACAAGGATTTTCTTTGTCAATTTATTTGTTGCATAAGTCTCTCATAGGATCATGTTTTTGACTTAGTAACATATGAGGTGCAATATGTGCCACATTTATCCCTACCAAGCTCCAGATATAGCCATATTTAGTATAGGGACTAAATTGGCACAAGGTGCCAAGGTGAGGATCAAAACACTTAGAGAGACTTGAGAGATTCCAAATGAGAGATAATGGCAATTGTTTCTTTGACTTCCCGAATATAGCAAATTGTCAGATCATTTCGTAGGGGAAGATCCAAGAGAACTACATTCCAATCGTTCCACTCTTCAAACACCCAAGATTGATGTGGTAGCCACATTCCACAAAGGGAATTCATGAATTGTGGTATTAGTTGAAATATCTAGTATTCTCTTTTTTCTAACTTATAGAAAATTTATGACAACACCTTAGTTCTTTTTGTTGTCATCACTCGAGGACGAGCAAAGGACTAAGTGTGGGGGAGTTTGTTGACGGTCCTTATGTGCTATATTTAGACAGTCAATTCACCTCATAATGTGCACAAAAGAGAAACGCAACATGGTTGTAGGGTTAAAAACTAACCAATTCCACAAGTGTTGGTGTTTATTTGTATGCAGGTGAATTTAGACCCAAAATTACCAAGACTTGCAGGGAGTAATCCATAAAAATAAATTTTGAGAAATCAGGCGACGACATGTGGCACCACATGGATCAAATGGCCCCCAAACAGAAGTATATATCCAAGGCCATCCAACGGTGTAGCACCCATATCAAGCGATGGGGCCCACCTAGAAGTCACCTCGAGGAAGCACACTGGAATTGGTCCAACTTCCTGTTTGCCCGACTAGGGGGTTCAGCCAAACCCTTCCTGGTGCCAAACTCGGTCAGCTTCCACGTGTTGACTACCTGTGGTGCCTGATCACGATGAAGATGGAAGATACCAACCCTTCGCCCCCTATAAATAGAACCTGACACCTCACTTCACACACACACACACACACACCAAAAGTTGAGAATAGAATACCACTCCTAAGGTTTAGAGTAGTCCTAGAGGCTGCCAAGTAGAATGATAGTGTGGTGAAGAGTTTAGGAGAAGGAGGCTTGGGCTTGTCAAGTCCCTCTTCTACACTTGTACCCGTACAAAGGTGTTATTCAAATCAAGTAAGCCCTTTGTGAATTCAATTCGAGTTTGATTATCAATCCATAGTAGTTTGCACAAGTAGTTACTTGTGGGTTCATTGCTTTAATTTATTAGAGGCTCTAATTGTAGCTTTGTGTTTGAAACAACTAGAGTTGTGATTTAGAACGTAAGTGTGGTTCTTAGGTTAGAAATCAAAGTAAATATCTCGTAGGCCCACGGATTGAAGAGGTAGGCATTAGGTGGTGAAATCCCTATCTGTCCTTAGTAATCCTCAAAGTTTGGCTATGCCGTAGGCTCTTAGCAGGAGTCGTCCTAGTGTTGCTAGGGGTAAACTCGTGCCCGAAGCAAGCATGTACTGCAAATCTCTTTGAATTAGAATCATTACTTTGAATTCCTCTCTCTTCCTTGCCTACCAAACAACTTCGTGTCCTTGGATGAATTAGTTTGTAAGATTAGCACACACGTTCTTTGTATTCAATACTATTGGGAAAACGATCTTAAAGGGAAGTGCTAGACAATAGTTTCTGTGCGCTTGCAAATTTTTATCTGTGACGTAAGAAACATTAACAATATGCAATTCATTATGCATGAAAATGAAGGTTTTACAAATCTATCCCCCTTAAAATGAATCTCGCCCTCGAGATTCGATGTAGAAGGAAAGATATAGGGAAATTCTCTCCTGAGATCCTCTTCTCGCTCCCAGGTTACTTCTGACTCTGTGTTGACGATTACTAATGTCACAGATCATCTCTTGAAAGAGATGAGGTCCGTAAGCGCACGGAAACTGTTGTGTAGCATTTCACCCAAGAGTATTCCCAAGGGTATCGTGTTTATCCCAAAGGAAGGCAATGGAGTAAAGTAGACAATACTCTTATGATCAAGCTATGGGATACTAATCAATTATCAAGACAGGGGTAAGTTGATATTGTTTATGAGGATATAATAATAATGATATAGCATAATCACAAATATTACTCCTACCACATACATGGAATCCACAATCAAACAAGAAACGCTTCATCCAAGTATATGAATAAAAGAAGACTAAAGATAATATCTTTATTATGCATAAAGTCACAAATATAAGAAATGATACATGAGCCATACCTTTCCCAACTTGGACTTGGGACTAGAGGCTCTCCTCTCTATAGTCTAACTCCACTAAGGACTAAAAAACTAGTGTATACAACAGAATGATGTTCAAGTGGTGTGTGTTGAAGTGAGGGGTGAGGGGTCCTATTTATAGCTTGGAGAAGGGTCGGTTCCCGCCACCAAAAGCACGCGAATCAGTCACCACTGACTTCTTCAAACCGAGAGGAGCCAACACGTGGAGTTTGACTGGGTTTGGCGCCAGGAAGGGGTTGGATGACCTGGTGGTTCGGCTCACCTGGTCCTGGCACCAAACGGCTAGTTCTTCCTCTAGTTGACTGACATGTGGTTCCCATTCAACAATATGGGTGCTACACCGTTGGATGGCATCAGGTACTTCAGTTTGTGGACCATTTGATCCATGTGGTGCCACGTGTCAATGCTTGATTGGCTGGGATGTTAATTTATAGGATCCATATCCTTGTTTCACTTCAATTCTGCATAAAATACCTCCATGCACTATTTTCTCCAAGGACAAGTGGAAATAGGTTAAATAGAAAGGTGATGTGTGCAAGAAATGATATTTCCTTCGTATAATTGAGTTATATTGACAGGTGAAATTTGTATATAACAACCGTCAACAAACTCCCCCAAGCTTATCCTTTGCTCGTCCCGAGCAAAGTCCAGACTTTAGGTTGATGATCAGGAGTTGCTACTATGTCTTATTTTTCAAAGTACCATGTGCACAACAAAATACTCTACCTAGTATTGCCAAAAATTGGCATGGTACTTCACCCATATTAAGTCATTATGGGGCTTATGCCATCTCCTATTCATGGGTGGTTGAAAGATAGAACAGCAAATGGAGCACACATACCCTAGAAATCAAGTTTCACTCAAATTCCGGAGAGTTCAATTTAGATTTTAAGTATCTCAATTTGATTCTCTCAGTCTCTCCTTTGTGTGTAGTAGAAATATTTCCTCACCAAGGCATTTCCTACACTCATCCTACCACTAAATAAGGCTTGTATGTGGAGCTTGGTAGGGAATGTAGTAGGCATATTTGCAACACATAATATTGCTTTGTCAAAAGAGCAAGCCTTAGGAGAAGTCAATTCAAAACAATATGATTCAAGACTTGTGCATGTGTGATGGAATGAAGCAGACGTGGATATTTGAGATGACTCCTTTTTGAGTGGACTCTCTTATTTTGCAGGGATGAAACATGGCTACTTTTCTCTCTCTTTTTTTCATTCTCTTTTTTTCTTTTTTTTTCTCACGCTTTTGATGTAAGCATGCATTTTCTCTTTTTTTTCTTGTAGCCATGTCTTCTACTCCCTTTTTATGCAATAAACTTGGAGAGAGTACTAAGCATGAAGGGTATGGAGTTTCTCTTTTTATTGTAGAATGGTGATATGATGGGAATTTGCTTACTTCTAGTGTAGAAGCATAGCATGTGCAAGTGAAGTCTTGAATTCAAAAAGTAATGAATGAAAGCTCACTTAGGTGTAAACTAGTTTGACAAAGCACAATGTGAAGACAAATAGCATATGCATAAGGTCTATCAATGTAATGTATCATATAGCTTTGGTAGGTATTTCCAATCAAACAAGAGTAACTTAAATATTTTTAGAAATTCTCCGGAAATCTAAGTTTCACTTTCAAACTAGGAATAGCAGCCCTATCACTATATCATATCTCACAACAACTTATAACTGGATTAAGCTTTTGCTACCCACAATTTCTAAATCAAGGCAAAAGTAATTCTAGCCAATGAAAGCAATATTTTGGAGAGTAGTAAGTTGTAAACTAGGGACTTAGGAAAATTAAAATGGGAACAACTGCTGTGCAATCTGATGTTTTGTGCAAGCGTGCAATCTCTAAATCTGAACCATCTCATATCTTTCCAAGGGTGTTGTACTTTTAGCACTTAAATCCTCCCACCTGGTGCTGCTGACAATATGCAAAAAGAACCCTGGATGCAGCACCCTTGGATAGATAGAGTACGGTTCAGATGTAAAGATTGCACGCTTGCACAAATCAGCAGATTGCACAACAGTTGTTCCCAATTAAAATAGAGAAAATATTCATCATTTCATCTATGTGAATTCCAAACCATTCTTATCGCACATCTTTTATTTTATTTTGAAAGCAAATCTACTCTACATTTTTTTATGTTTTTTTTTTAATATGCAAGGTGGATGATGGGTGAATGGAAAAGAAATATGCAAGGGGTGTGATACAAGTTACCTCAAGTGGGGGTCCTCCCCCAAGATTATTCTTGTTCAATGTCCGTGATAGGGGTTGAAACCCTAACCAGGATGTAGGCCCTGAGGTTTGCCGAACCATGTTGCAGCATCGCTTTGGCATTGGAGGCTTGAGTGTCGATGTTGGATTGCCTTCCATGGATTCTACGAGTTTGGTCAAAGAGAGTGTTGTCAATGTCGCTCATCCACACTTCAAAGTTTCCATAGGTTGGATGTACCTTGTTATTCCTTGGCTAAGGTAGTGATAACCCTTAGCACAAAGGCATGACGTGCACTCAACATGCGTTGAGTGTGTTCCGTTATTTTTTGGCTAAGGTGTATCATACCTTATTATCATAAAGGAATAACTTGTACTTCTCATGCATTGAGTATGATCCGTCACTCCTTAGCTAAGGTAATGATACCCTTTAGCCACAAAGGAGTTACATGTACCCAACATGTGTTGAGTATGATCCGCTATTCCTTGGCTAAGCTACAACATACCTATAACCACAAAGGGATGACATGCACTCAACATGGATTGAGTGTTATCCATTGTTCCTTAGCTAAGGTATAAAATACCTTATGGCCACCTAGGAACAACTTGCACCCAATATACATTGGATGTGATCCTGTCATTCCTTGGTTAAGGTACATCATACCTTTTAGCCACAAAGTAATAACTTACACCAATGATGGTGGCAATTCCCTGAGCTTGAATGAGTGCTTAGAATAGTTGAGAGCATAATGCTCTCACATATTTGTAGTAGCCTATTGGTTGCTCACGGAGGTTTCCATGTCAAATCTCCGACCCCGTTTAGTTATGGTTGACCTTCGGGCTTAATTTCCGATAGGTGGCAACCATCCTAATTTACTCCTTGGCCAAGAGATATTGAAATGGAATCCTCTTAGGGTTTCCAACAATCGGATCTTTGAATGCCTGCATAGTTATTTTACTCATGCAAACTTCCCCTCTATGATAGAGAGGGATGGTTAGATCCCGATACTTGTACAAATGAATTTTCGGGTTAGGTAACCAAATTTCCATTTGTACATACGGGGAAGATAAAAATCAAAGATGCATTGGGTCCAAATTCAAGTGTATCCATGAACAATGTATGATTCATTGATAAGAGTGGGGCTTTGTGGATAAATCAATTTGCACATTTTCTAAAGCTCCTACTCACAACGATACAAGTGATATAAATACCTATATGGATCTCTTCACTTTGTAAAAAATCTAACTATCATAGCTTTTTACACAAGAGCAAATGTTTATCATTTAGGTCGTGGCAAACAAGATTCTCAATTTTATCCTCCTGAACTTTTTTTATTTTCTTGCCTAGGAATTTGAAACTTAGTGATCCATTCATGAATGAGTTTCAAATCAAAATTATGGGTATCACTATTCCTAGGTTGCTACATACCAATTCAACCATTAAGTGTCTAAGTCAGAAAATGTCTAGGTCAAATTCCTAGATTCCTAGGTTGCTACATACCAATTCAATTCCATTAGCATTACCTAGGCAGAAAATGTCAAAGTCAATTTTAGCACTGCTTATGAAATTCTAGGTACTTGTTTAAATTTATTCCTAAGTAAGGTGACATTCCTTTTCAAAAAATAAAAAAGAGTAATGCCAGCACCTACTCTCGTGAGGATGCATAAGAATTGAATGATGAGAAGGTGTAAACTTTCCTTACCAATGTAAGCAATAATCATTCAATCCTAATGTAATTCAAACGACAGAAAATTTGAACTTGTACCTAAATTGAAGTGCAGTCCGGGTTCAAGGTTGTTGTGTGAGAAACTTACAACCATGAATTTTGGTGTAGCCTTCATGTTTAATGACTTATGCCAATTTGAGGTTGGAGTTGAACGGGCTTCATCTTGCTCCTCCATTGGGCCACCATCTTTAGCATTCCTCCACCATGAACTCAAAATGAGATTGGTAGAGGGATATGCACTTGATGAGGCCTTCCAACCTTTTTACAAATTTTGTCCTGGCTACACTAAAATCAAGAACAGACAAAACAACTCGAAAACGGGTTATGTTAGCTCAAGAGCATGTTGTACCCTTTGTCAAATTGTAAATGCAATGAATATTAAGGGAAATATTTTTTGTTTGAATTAGGAAGATGAATTCAAGTGGTTTTGCTCAAGGTTCATATTCAAATAAATTTATTTCCTAATTCAAAATTTTAGTTTCAAGATGGTCTGAAATTTTACTTTCCAATATGCAAGTGTGAAAATTCAAACATGCTAAATGAAAATTCAAGGATTCATGGAAATTTCAAATATGCAATTGGGAAATCAAATATGAGATAACTACCAATTAACCTATTGGCAAGGACTCAACGAATTTTTAAAGTCCGATGAGTGGGACTTATCTCCGTCCTGTTTGGTTCGATGATTTGTTGTCCATTCCCGGAGTTGAAGATGTGGACAACATCTCTTGATTGACATGCAAAATCTCCATTGGCACATCAGTTGAACATGTAGACCACATGATGGCCCTAGCCTCTCCGTCATCTTGATGAAGACTTGTTGATGTAGTGACGGCTTTCTCCCTCTTGAAGATATTTTTTGTGAGCATTGTGAGGCTTGTCCTTCTTTAGGGGTACCACTTCGACCTTCTTGATATTCCTTAAGGTCAATCCATACTTTGACCATTGATCAAAAGCTTCCTTGGACATGATGACATGTGGACTCCACAATCAAACAAGAAATGCTTCATCCACAATGTCACTTTCCCTAGGTTGCATGGGTTTGGTCGAAGGGTAGGAATCCCAGTAAGTGATTGTGAGATATCTTGGATCTTGAATTCTCTTTAAGTTTCTTGTCCTTGGCAAGGATCTTCATGCAAATGTTGTCTTGATTTCTTGCTTGGCCATGGACAAGATACTTCAAGGTAGGCTAGTTGAACTTAAATACCTTGAAATCCTCATAGCCTCCTTGATTGTAAGGGTGATGTTGATTCACCCTTGACCTCCTTGTTGGTGATAGCCATTGAAGTTGTGTTTGGAAGGAAGAATCCTCATGAGTCTTAGGGAAATGATTCCTGAAGTGGCCCATGTTGACATGGATTTTCACAAATCATGTGAATATCCATGGCTTGGATAATTTCAAACACTTATCCATTGGCTTGATCTTCATGATACTTCAATGGGAGGTGTAGTTCCTTAGCTAGAATGTCCACCTTGTTAAGTGGCGTGCATGCCAAGCTAAAGGAACTAGAGCACTCTTCAATCCACCCCTTGAGTGGAGACCATATTCTCATCCATGATGAATGAGAATAGGACTCCTTCAGCTCCAGCACAAAGGTGGTCATGGATTGATGGACCAACCCATGACATGAACGTTGGATGAAGGGCCAACTATCCACCCTATGGTGGAGGCAAACCAAGAAGAACTCTCGGAGCCTCCCCCAAGATTAGGGATGGATGACTTTGGATCCTACTAGAAATCTTCCGCGAAATGCAATGGTGTTGCCTAGCGGTCATTTGTTGAGGTACGCCTTGAATCATCTTGTAGTTGAGCACTTGCGTCCTCGTTGGCCATCACATGAAAGCCAACAATACCCTGTTTTCACACAAAAGGAGGAAACAAACAAGGGCAATCCCGTCTAACAACTTTAGTACCTATAGCTTAATCACAAGTGATAGCTATACTTCACCGCCTTGCCTTCCCTGGCAACAGCGCCAGAAATGCTTGTTGAGGGTTACTAACGTCATAGACCATCTCTCGAAAGAGATGAGGTCCGCAAGCATATGAAAACTGTCGTGTAGCATTTCACCCAAGAGTATTCCCAAGGGTATTGTATTTATCCCAAAGGAAGGCAATGGAGTAAAATAGACACTGCTCTTATGATCAAGCTATGGGATACTAATCAATTATCAAGACAGTGGTAAGTTGATAGTATTTATGATGATATAATGATAATGGTATAGCATAATCATAAATATTACTCCTACCACATACATGGAATCCACAATTAAACAAGAAACGCTTCATCCAAGTATATGAATAAAAGAAGACTAAAGATAATATCTTTATTATGCATAAAGTCACAAATATAAGAAAAGATACATGAGCCATACTTTTCCCAACTTAGACATGGGACTAAAGGCTCTAATAAATTTCCCAACTTATTCTGTTTGTGGGCCATTTGATCCATGCAGTGTCACGTGTCAAAGCTTGATTGGCTGGGATGTTAATTTATAGGATCCATCTCCTTTTATCACTTCAATTCTGCATAAAATACCTGCATGCACTATTTTCTCTAAGGACAAGTGGAGACAGGTTAAATAGGAAGGTGATGTGTGCAAGAAATGATATTTCCTTCACATAATTGAATTATATTGATGGATGAAATTGGTATATAACAGCCGTCAACATTTTGTATGATGCTTCCATTACACTTTGCACCATCGAATCATCTTGTTCCTTGTGACCCTCTCCTTGGTTTCCAAAATTTTGATAGGTTGCTCAGCATAGGTCAAATCTTTCTTAAGCTCCAATTTTTCTGTGGGTACTTGCTCTTGCAGTACCCTAAAGCACTTCTTTAGCTTAGAAACATCGAACACATCATGAACATCAGAAAGATGTGCTGGCATCTCCAACTTATATGCTACTTCTCCCCGTTTGTCCAAAATCTTGAATGGCCAATATAGCGACGTGCTAACTTGCCTTTAACTTTAAACCGCTTGTGACCTCTGTAGGATCGAAGAGCACGTTAAAAACTAACAGGGGGTTGAATGGTAGATTACAACTTTTTTAGCGGAAGCAACGAAAACCCCTCGGCAGAAAATTGATCTGTTAAAGAAATCATGTGTGTGACTAATCGAAATGTGATCAATGGTGACAAAATCAGTATTGATTATTAGGAATCAAATCACGAAGACGTGACAACAAGAATAACAAAAATCCGTCGAGAAAAACTCAAGTTATGATCGAAGGATCAAACAAACATCAATCTGTTCTACCGAGTAAAAAACCAGATCTGCAACACTGCAATGAAACTCGTATATATCAGAAAACAGAAATTCAATGACCTTGAAATTTTTAAGATGATAGATAATCAAGTTTTGAAGAAAACCCAGAAGAATCACATCAATTGGATCTCTAAAACTCGAGTTATGATAAAACCACCGAAGCAAGGTAGTGCTGTGCAGAAACTCGACGAGAAAAACTTGTCTGAAAAAAGTCGGATGAACAAGACACAAAAGTTCCTTTAAATTATGATCTTTATACAATAGAACACAAGAGGAACAGCCCTAAATCCATGCACCACGAGCTCTGGCCTCCCTTGCTTATATAACCATCTATGAGGCCAACCTAAACCAAACTAGGACTCGTATCCTACTCAGTTTTCACCGAAACTTTCCATAGCTGCTCAAGACTGTTCTATACGCAGATAGAAACAATCTTAAGACTTCCAAACACCTTAGTAACATATCCCAAATTCCTAAAAAAACTCAAATTCATGACCTACATGAAATCCTATCGTAACCAACTCAAATATTTCCATATTTGAGTCAAACCCGACTCAGCCGCAGCCTGAGTGCGTAACCTAGTCAGTTGGACCTTTCAGACCAATTATTTATGTACACGTCTCTTAATCACACCTCGGAACCATGTTTCCATGTCCATGCACTCCTTGCACACGTGCAAACACCTTCCTATGACGTCCACGATACCTTCATATGCATTGTTCTTGATTCAAACGTGTTGTGCGACCTCCCAATCAACTCAACCACAATTCCCCTCGAACTTGCTTGTTGAACCTCCTCTTATCTCTAAGAGTAGTTCAATGGGTCCTGTCACTGGCCATGTCTTGAACTCAAGCAACACCTACACATGAATAAACAACCAATACTTTCAAGCACAAGTCCTCGACTTGACCCACGTTAGTTTCGAAATCACAACACCTTACGTGAGCACCTCCCATAAGCTGTTGCAAACTATAGCAAAGCATTAACCATCATGATCAGCCAAAACTCATCAAAAACATAGTAAAAGAATACTGAGCAAACTTTCCATAGATGTAAAGCAAGTACGAAACATTGCAAGTTAAAAGCCGAACCACTGCGGTCAAGCTCCGGACCTTGCGCTGGAGCTTTCCAAAACTAGTCGGACCTAGCGTTGGAGCATATCAAAGCTTAGTCAGACCTAGTGTCGGAACATGTCGGGCCTAGCAAAACTTAGCCAGACCTAGACAAAGAAGCATAACCTAGCCAAAGCAAGTCAAACCTAGCCAAAGCAAGTCGTACCTAGACAATGCAAGTCAGACCTTACGTCAGACCTTGCCGAAGCTATCCAAAAAAATTCAGACCTATTGTCGGACCTTGCTGGAAATCGGACCTAGAGTCGAACCTTGATGAAAAGGGTGTTTTGGTAAAACTTTTATTGTAATAGTCAATGTATTCAGCACACATAGGTCTCACAACCTCGCATGGGTGACACTTTGAGATACACGAAGTATCCCACTTCAAAGCTAGGTTTCTTCGCCTATTGTCCGCATAGCCCTTTTGTCTTGACTGAGTAGCTCTTAAGTTTTTGTGAATTGTCTGAACTTGCTTTTCGGCATCCTGTATTACATCAGGTCCAAATACTTTAGTTTCTCCTATCTCATTCCAAAATAAGGGTGTTCTACATCTTCTCCCATACAATGCTTCACATGGTGACATTTTCAAACTTGCTTGATAACTATTGTTGTAGGAGAATTCAGCATTTGGCAGATTTTTGTCCCAACTTCCTCCATACTTTAGCGCACAAGCTCTTAGCATGTCTTCCAATATCTGATTTGTTCTCTTGATTTGTCCATCTATTTGAGGGTGACATGCAGAACTGAAATTCAATTGAGTTCTCATTGATTCGTGCAGCTTTTGCCAGATTCTTGAGGTAAAACCTCTATCGGACACTATTGTCTTTGGTACTCCGTGTAAACACACTATTCTTCCCATATACAACTCTTCCAACTTTGCTCCACTATAAGTGATCTTGACAGGAATGAAATGCGCCGATTTCGTCAACCAATCTACAATAACCCATATTGAATCATATCCCCCTGAAGTGCGAGGCAAACCAACTATGAAATCTATACCAACTTCTTCCCACTTCCATTCCAGAACCTTCAATGGCTGCAATAATCCAGTTGGCCTTTGATGTCCAGCCTTGACTTATTGGCATATATCACATAATGTGACGTATTCGGCTACGTCCCTTTTCATGTCATCCCACTAGAAGCACGTCTTCAGATCCTTATACATATTCATACAGCCAGGATGGATGGAGTAAAGTGAGTCATGTGCCTCTTTTAATATCACTTGCTGGAGACGCTTCTCATTAGGCACAACAATCTGTTTCCCAAGCCATAGAGTACCATGGTCATCCTTATTAAATCTGAATTCTCTCCATTCTTGGGTCCTTTCCTTGATTTCCTAGATTTCCTCCTCCTTTGTTTCACCTTCTCGAATTTCTTGTTCCAAGGTCAGATTTAACTTCATTATTCCCATCTCATTCACAAATCCAATATTCAACCGCTCAAACTTCTTGCATAGCTCAGATGGTAACAACCTAATGGTGAGCTGGTGGCTTGCTCCTTTTCGACTCAAAGCATTAGCTACTACTTGGCTTTTCCATGATGATAATTGATTACCACATCATAATCCTTAATGAGTTCCAACCATCATTGTTGCCTCAAATTCAGATCCCTTTGCGTGAATATGTACTTGATACTCTTATGATCAGTATAAATCTCACATATATGGCCAAGAATGTAATGTCTCCAAATCTTCAACACATGTGCTACGGCTGCAAGTTCGAGATCATGCGTAGGATAATTCTGCTCATGTTTCTTCAATTGCCTAGATGCATAAGCTACTACTCGGCCTTCTTGCATCAATACACAACATGGTCCTTGCCTTGAAGCATCCCAAAAGATATCAAAACTCTTGCTTATGTCTAGCAACGTCAATACTGATGCGGTCGTCAACCTCTTCTTCAGCTCCTCAAAGCTGTCTTGACAAGCTTGAGTCCACTTGAAGGGATTCTCTTTCATGAACAATTCAGTAATGGCCTTCGCTCTCTTAGGAAAATCCTTGATGAACCGACGGTAATATCTAGCTATTCCAAGAAAACTCCTTATTTCCTTCACATTCTGCGGCGGTTCCCACTTTAGCACATATCAAACCTTTCCTGGGTCAACCGACACTCCTCCAGAGATGACATGGCTTAAGAATGATATCACCCTTAACCAGAATTGGCACTTGTTAAACTTGGCATACAGCTGGTGCTCTCAAAGTTTCAACAACGTCAGCCTTAAATGCTCTTCGTGCTCCTCCTCACTTCTCGAGTACACCATAATATCATCTATGAACACTACCGTGAACTTATCCAAATACTCCATGAAGACTTTATTCATGAGATACATGAAGTATGCAGGTGCATTAGTCAATCCAGATGACATGACCGTATACTCATAGGATCCATACAACGTCCTAAAAGTTGTTTTGGGTATATCTGATGGTCTAATCTTCATTTGTAAATATTCCGACCGAAGATCAATCTTAGAGAATATTCTGGCTCCCTTCATTTGGTTGAACATATCCTTTATGTGAGGTAGTGTGAACTTACTCTTAATTGTCACCTCATTGAGAGACCGGTAATCCACACACATTCTTTGGGATCCATCTTTCTTATCTACGACAAGCATTGGGGCTCCCCATGGCGACGAGCTTGGGTATATAAAATCCTTCTCTAACTGCTCTTGAATCTGCTTCTTGAGCTCTACTAATTCCTTAGGAGGCATCCTATATGGCCTCTTTGCTATAGGTGCAGTTCCAGGTGTTAAACCAATGACGAACTCGATGTCACGATCAGGTGGCAAACCTGACAATTTCTCATGAAACACTTCTGGATACTCACGAACAACCGGAATTTCCTCCAACGTTACTCCTTCTGCATGATTTACCATTGCCTTCTCAGTTGTTGGCTGAACTGCCTTGAATTCTATGTTGACCCCTTCTTTGTTTGTCAATTGCACTGTCCGAGTGGCACACTAAATCACTCTGTTATGCTTCCTTAGCCAATCCGTTCAAAGTATGATGTCCAATCCTTGTGAATTCAGGACTATAAGGTTGTCAAAGAAATCTACCCCCCTTATGGAAATACTTACTTTTGGACATACAATATTCGTCCTCATCTCCCCTCCAATAGATTAAACCAACAGGGTATACTTCAGGTATGATATAGGCATGCTATGCTTTGCAACATACTCTAATGAGATGAATGAATGGGAAGCTTCAGAATCAAATAATATAGTAGAGGAATTGGTGTTTACGAGAAACATACCAAGCACAACATCTACAGCTTGCTGAGCCTCTTCGGCAGATACATGGTTCACCTTGCCCCGAGCGAAATTTTGTGATCCCTGGTTGCCTTGAGTGGCTCCTCCATTGATACTAGGATTCTGCCTTAGAGCATTGTTCATCTGTCCCTGACCTGATCTTGGGCATTGATTTGCAAAATGTCCCACTTGACCACAATTAAAGAAAGTTTTTGCACCAGTGGTGCCAGAGAAGTTAGGGCGAGGCTGATTCTGAGCATAGGTAGTCATATTTTTGCGTGGCGTAGGCTTCATAGGTAAGTGAGGTGCTGGCATGGAAGGGCGTTGTTGCATTGTCTGTTGTAGTCGTGATGGATAAGCAGGGCAGTATGCATTAGCAGACGTGTTTCTAGGGTTGTAACACGATGCCGCAGGCGATGCATAGCGAGGACGGACATTGCTTCCTTGCAGTTGTCCATGATATGGCATTTTCCTCTTGTTGTCTTGTTCCATCTCATGAACCTTGTTCTCAACCACAATGGCCTTGTCAACAAGCTTCTAGAAGTTAGCATAATCAGTGTTGAGCAACTGGACTTGAATTTCATTGTTTAGACCCCTCATAAACAAGTATTGATTCCTGCTGTCAGTACTGATGTCCTTTGGAGCATACCTACACAGTTGAGTGAATTTGTTGAGATACTCACACTCGTCCTTCATTGCCTGAGGTTTTAAAATTCTTGTCTTCTTAGTATCATGACTCCCTCAGGTACATAGTGAGAACGGAACTTCTCCTTAAATTCAACCCAAGTGATGCCCTCCTGATTAGCATGGGCATTGCAAAGTGCTTCCCACCAATCTGCAGCAGCTCCAGCCAAATGGTGTGAGGGAAAAAGAACCTTCTCTCAGTCACTGCACTAGACGATGGCAAGTTTCTTCTTAATAGATTCCATCCAATCATCAGCTTCCATAGGATCGCTGGCTTGAGCAAAGGTAGGCGGCCTGGTCCTCATGAACTCTCCCAAACGGTTGTGGGGAGGCGGGGGTGGTGGTGGTGGAGGCATGTGGGTCTAATTTTGGTTATTGGCCCGCAGTTGTCCCAAGGCTTGCATCACGGTCTGCATAAGTTGATTTCGCATGGCTATGAGGCATTCCATGTTGCTGGCTTCCGGTCCAAGGTTAACATTCATGGGAACCTCGTTATTCTCATCCTCCCCATTGTCATTCCTTTGGTTCGAGTCCTCGGCATCTGTTGGTGAAAGAATAGTAGAGACGGAAGAATTTAGAATTTGAAAAGAAACGCCCCAACTATATGCATCAAGGTATATATAACTAAACAACTCTCTTATTATTACTAAAAACCCTATTTGAGGATGTGGACAAGCATTCCACAACTCTCTACTATGCGCGGATGTGGACAAAATGCTAAGCTTCCCACGACTTGCACCAAGCGCACAGGCACAAGCACACATCACAAAAATCAGCACACCAGACTAAAGATAACTATTATGATCTAAACACTTTTCTAACTTCTAGACAGGAGACCTAGACTTAATTTTGTCAGTCGTGGCTGTCCTAGTCGTGAGGCGGCGAAGGCAACGGCGGCGGTGAGTCATACATGGGCGCACACCAAGGTGAGTTGGCCGTCCATGTAGGTGATGGAGAGGTTGCTGCACCATTGACTTCCACGGTGGCACGAACTTCCTCTTTCTTTTCCATGATGAATAATTTCTTACCAAGGTAGCGGATCTCTTCCACGGCATCAACATAGCGATTTTTCAAATTCACCAATACTTCCTAAGATCTGTTAATAGCACATGAACTGGTTTTAGCTCCTTCTTGTGGTCTTAAGATTTCCTTTGTTCCTTTCCTGCGATGCGGATGCAGCGCAAAGCTATTACCCCAACCCGCTCCCGATTGATGTGGCACAATCTAGTGAGTGCTTCCCAAGAAATATCATCAACAGCTTGCTCCCTGGTGGATCTCCATGTGGACGCAAAGTGTCGAGTGATCACCTTATCTTTAGCAAGAATAGTAACTTGAGCCCTCCATTCTTCACGTCCATGGCGAGGAATCCTATTAACATAATATTCCAAGTGCATTTTGCATAGATCAAGGAACTACTCTAATTGCGTAGCTGCCAATCCTCCATCAGTGCCGTCGGAACAAAATTCTTAGGTGAAATGGAAAACTGGTGTTTGTCCTCCTTTCTGGGTTCACTTGGCTGCGATGCACTCCTTTGAGCTTCAGGTACCTCTTCTGGGGCTTCCTTCTTCTCCTGGACCTGCAGCTCCTCCTTATGAGCTTCGTCTTCATCCTTCTTATGTGTATCATCATCCTCCTCATTATCATCATAGATTTCCACCTCCTCCGGATCTTCCTCTTCCTCATCGTCATAGAATTCCACCTCCTCAGGATCTTCCTCTGTCATGTTGGAGTGTTCATGCTCAACTTCCTTTGCGGAAGAACTCACTTCCTCCTCATGGACTGATTCCATTTGTGGCTCCTTGTGAGGCCTAAGCTTGCTTCAAAGGGGTGGCAAACAAGCTCTCTTGCGGGCTTTCATTTTAGTGTGAGCCATCTATAAGAAAACATGAGAAGATTAGAGGAAAACGTAAATATCAATTCTGGAATTGCAGCAGCCATAAATTTAGATGAGAATATATGCATTTGCTCAAAAAGATGGGAAAGTGGCAAAAATCGCAGAACCAGCAAAAGCATAACTTTTTCCCACACTATATAGCTAGTGGGAGGCAAAATAATGCAAAATAGGCAAATTTTGAATAGGAAAGAAGTCCGAAGTGATTTGTGGTGTCCACTCTACCAAGGCTTGTATCCTACGGTCAAACACGGCTCTGATACCAATTTGTGACACTCGGTTTCAAAAATGAACCAAGCGTAATGCATATGTGTTCCCAAGATGTTTAACACACATATACAAACAATTCACAAACGATAGCCAGATTATAACCATGTCTCAAATAATAATACTAATGATAGTACCTTATTACTATTCTAAATAGTCTCGATTACAAGCTAAAATAAGATTGCAGCAGAAAACACTAAACACTAATGACGCCAACTCCACTGGCGAGCTTGCCGGTAACACGAACGCCTAGAACTCGTCAAAGACCTTCGGAAACTCCACATTGATGCCTGCGACTGAATTTGTTGGGTGAATATCAAAGATGAGCACATGTCGTACTCAGTAAGTGTGAGAAAGTATGACATGTATCTTAAACAAAGAATGATAATTAAGTGGCTATTTGCATAAAAGTACATTCAAAATAGTTGAAAAAACAATTATATGATTATTAAGTGAGGTCAATCTCTTATCAACCCAAATACAATTATTTTCATTTCCGGTGCCATAATTCCAACATAAATAACCAAAACCATCAATAATATGTCATTTCAACTCATAAATGTCCATTCGACTCAATAATGCAAATTTCATATTCCAAACCCAAACTGTAACAATACCGATTTTCGATTCAATTCCAGCCATTAAACCAATTAAAGGTCCATAACTCTAATCATGTGAGGGTTCAGGCTGCTAATAACCGGGAGCACGACTATCATGATAGTTTTTAACACTTTGTAGAGGTTTTACCACTTTACCCACAAGTTCATGATTTCATCACCTTTTGATGACTAAGGAATCTCAATTATGCCATCTCAGAATTCCTTTGGTGTGTGGACAAGAGATCACAAAATAGCCTTTATAAAGTGATTACTAGCCTATTCGGACCCCATTGAGGTTTCATCGGTGGTGATGTCTCCAACTGAGCACATCCATCCAAGGGTCCCATCTTGAGCCATTCGGATCGCAGGGTAGTACCACCATCACTACAAACCCATCCGACTACCCCTTCCCCGTGCATTCCAAATGATCCGAATAGTACTGACAACAAACTAATTAGTCAGCTAAGTCGCACCCATACTTGGCCCTTTGGTGGCACTGTAAAACCTAGGTGGTTGCTCCACCAACTGTTCCTTAGATCTAAAGCAAGCAAAACCACCAAAATGGTCCAACCCATTCCACGTAACCGGCTTGCTTAAATCTCTAGGTTCTATGTTGCTAAAGGGTCATTAATATGAATTCTCATCATTCATGTGTTCAATAGTTCATATTTAAGAAATATGATTGTTTCTCAAACCCAATTGAGTATAGCAAATCAAAAGGTGTAAAAGACCCTTCCCAACTCTCTACATTGTGTTCAAGCGACAAGGGTGGTCATCCAAAATTAATAAACTCCTACAATTGGGTTTTCTCATCAATTTGACACAAGCATGCAATTTTGCAAACAAAACACTTAAAAACTTGATCAAAATGATCAAGGACACTTGCCTTGCTCCCGTGCTTGGTTTGGATCGAAAGCTTCGAAGTTCTGGTTCTGCAGGTCCCCGAAAGCACTCTCTACAGCGATACCTTCTATTCCACGCGACAAACATGCAAAACAAACATTACAATCAATATTTCTCAAATATTACTCAATATGCCATGATATGCATGATTGATGTAGTTGTGAGGAAAAACTTGTTAAAAGTTGCTATTAATTTTTACTAACTAGATACAATGGGTTTTAACAAGTTTGAACAAGTTTCAAGTTGATTTGAGTCGAATTGGTATCAATTCAGCAATAACAGATTCTAATACCGGACAAGTCTAGTATCAGGGCCGGACTAGTCCGCCCTGTCCAGAAACTGAAATTTAGGGTTTTTCTAGACAGTAAGAATTGGGGCTAAATTCATAAGGAACATTGGATGTAGAGGGTGTACTGTGTGTTTAGAGATTCAAATGTTGAAGATCGCTTGAATTTTCACGTTAGGGTTTGATCATGAGGTGTTCAGGACGATTTGGTGATGAAGAATGCCGATGTTGAAAAGTTAATGAAGAGCGTATTTGCTTGATCCTCCTCCTCCTCCTCCTTCTCCTTGCTACAGGCTCTCTTCTTGGTGGCGGCACACGGTAGAAGACGGGAGCGAGGGTTTTCTTAAAGGGTTGGAGAGGTGAGGTTATTGGGTTTCTTATATAGGGGTGAGGTTGTAGGGTTTGGCTTGGATTTGGAGTAGAATTCGGTGGAGAATGAATAGGGGCCGTGGTGGGGTCTACTGTAACACTCCAGCCACTACGGGCCTGGCGGTCGTTACTTCTGCAGCTCTCTAGGATCACAGACTAGCCTTACGAACCAACACTAGTCTTTTCTGCGCATTTTGTCCTCACTCGTGCGCACACGGGAAAACTTCTCGGTCGGTCACCCATCCGTAAATTGCTCCGGGCCAAGCACGGTTAACCTTAGAGTTCTTTGCAGGCGAGCTTCCGGAAAAGAATGTATACCTTGGTGGTATGAGTATTCTATCAATCCTATTAAGCCTTGAGTCAGGATGTCACAATCCACCCCCCCCCCCCTTAGAAGACCGACTTCCTCATCGGTCAACTCCCAAGCCAGGAACGTCCTCTCTTAGCCACGTCCATACATTTAGTACTGCCATACATACCATACCGTGTCCCTCCTAGAGGACCCACGCGTCATGCGTACGTACCCACGTCCCTGACCTGTACGCAACCGTGAAACCGCGAGGGTCGGCTTTGATACCATTTGTAACACCCCAGCCACTACGGGCCTGGCGGTCGTTACTTCTGCAACTCTCTAGTATCACATACTAGCCCCACAAATAAACACTAGTATTTTATGCGCATTTTGTCCTCACTGATGCACATGCGAGAAAACTTTCCAGTCGGTCACCCATCCATAATTGCTCCGAGCCAAGCACGCTTAACCTCAGAGTTCTTTGCAGGTGAGCTTCCGGAAAAGAAGGTATACCTTGGTGGTATGAGTATTCTATCAATCCAATTAATCCTTGATTAAGGATGTCACATGTACTTGGGCTCCTCTGGGGTTGGACACGAAGTTCTTCGTCCCAATTAAGGCAATTACCCAATAACTTAACATGGAAGAAAATAGAATCTGAATTGGACTCTAAAGACTGGACTAGTCCGCAAGGTGACTGGTTGCAATAGAAGTGACATCGGACAAGTCCAGTGCAGGGGTCGAACAAGTTTGGGGCTCGACAAGTGAATGTGTCCTAGAGAGGGGTGAATAGGCTTTGAAAATTTCCTGCGCACTTAATCAAACTATCAAATACTTGAGGGATCAGACTAGTTCGGTGTGCTAAAGTGTTGTGAGTTAATTAAGTGTTGATTCAGGAATTGAGATGTTATAGCATCGAAAATTGAACAACTATTGAGATCACTAAATTTGACAACCAATATTGCAAAGTTATACGTGGAAAGCAATTGTAATTCAGTTTACAAGATTGATCAACTTAATGCCCTAAGTAATGATAATGCAAAAATAAAGAAGCACACAAGACACAAATTTTTACCGAGGTTCGATCTCATCAAAGAGATCTACGTCTTCGTCGAGGAAGCCCACACAGAGCCGGGTCTCTTCAAGCCCTTTCCCTCATCAAGTCACCACACAAGGCCAACTTGATTCCTCTATCATGGGTAATCGCCGAGTTGGTGGGTCAACCACACACTTTGAGAGCTCCCACAAGAATTACACCGAAAAGATGATCAAATACACTTGAAAAGATTACAAATAATTGCACAAGTGTAAAGAGATCAAACCCCAAGAGCTCAATGAAGTGTAGACGACAATCTCCCAATCCCAAATCTGAATACTCAAAGATTTACATTTTTGAGGACCTTAGATGTTTGGGGAGATGTTTTTTTGTGCTCTTGGGACAAGTGGCGGCACTAGGGTTTGAGTTGTGAACAGTAGAATACGTGAGTTGTATTTGTGGGGTCGTGGATCTCCTATTTATAGTGTTTCCAAAAATTGTTACTGTTAGGGATCCCGACGACCGAACTAGTCTGTATTGGGGATCGGACTTGTCCGGTGTGCTGTGAAAAGTCGGCGTGAAATGTGTAGCACACTAGAAACCCTAAATTGTGTGAGGTATACCAGACTAGTCTGTTAAGAGTCCGGACATGTCCAGTGCTGTCAAAGTGTAGCAATGACACTTCCCCCGGTACTACTAAAGCGTAGTCCGCGAAGGTTCGTATTCAGATGGGGCACACGTAAGATCACGAACAAGATGGTGACATAGGTATTTTTACATGGTTCGGGCCGCCTGAGCATAATACCCTACTCCACAGGGTGGTTGTTGAATGTATTAGGTTGTTTGCCTTGTGAGAGTCTCAGCGTGGTTGTTCTCTATTGTGCGGTGCAACCCTTTTATATGGCAAGGGTTGGCCGTTATAGTGTTTGCCTGGCCTGATAAATGGCCCCAGCGGTATTAAACTCCCTATACAAGATATACTGGTGTTAAGGGTGTTTAATAGTGTGATAACGTGCCTTAATGGTGGCGTTACCGGTAGTCACAGTCCTCTGATTATGTGTCATTAATACAACATTAATGACATGTAATCAGGTCTTCAAACGGCTGCTTAACAGCCTTTTGAATGTCCGCGCCGTTGGAGATCTAGTATTATTCCCATTGTAGACTTAGGTCTGGGTGTCAGGCATGCGGCAGCACCGGAACTTCCCTCTGTGGGGAGGCAGGTCCAGAGCTACTTAACACATGGTAGTACCGGAGCTTCCCTCTACTGGGGGTTAGATCTGGTGCTATTGGACACGTGGGGGCACCGGAGCTTCCCTGTGAAGGGAGGCAGGTCCGGTCCCGTAGGACACGTGGTAGCACCGGAGCTACCCAAACGAGCGAGGTGGGCCTAGTACTACGGGATGGGTGTCGCCTTCAGAAGTCTTCAATTTCGGACATAGGAACTCCTTGGCTTTACTTGCGGTATCTGATACCCGGTATGCAGGGTACCGACAGTGGCCCTGGGCCGACCTTTGGGAGATATCCTCAGAGTGAGGTTTGCTATCGGAGGTGGGGCCATCTTTGATTCCCACGCTGCGGCTTCAAAGTCTTTTGTTGGGCGGTTGAGGCGACGACAAAGAGTTATGCCATCGCCACGTGGCCCTTCTTGATATGCCGCGTGGAATCTTGGCGTGCCAAACTCACGCAATTGAATGTCGCCAGTTCCCAATATGATATTCGTATCGGTTCCCAGCATAATCTTTGTAGCCCTGTCACGCTGCCGCCCTTGGGCTTGCAACAACGGTTTACCTAGGGCGACTTTTTACCAAAGTGGACCTGGGCCATCTTGTCATTGACGGGATATCTTTTCAGAGTGTGATCTTTATCCTGACGCGGTTTCCATCCAAGCTTTGCGGAGGCTTACTAAAGGGGTAAAGCTTGGCCTCAGAGAGAAATATTTATGCTTTTATTCGAACTTGCGCTCGGAGGCCTTCGCCTTAGCACAACTTTCCGAACTGCTTCACTTTGCCGCGATGGAGTTGGGTCTTTGTAACACCCTCATTTTCTTGCATCATGCCCTACATCCATCATTAAATATGTTTAGCATTGAGCAACATGAAAAGGAAGATGTTTAAAATTAATTAGAAACAAAAACCGCACTTAAGAATTTTGGGAAGTGCGGACTAGTCTGATTTTGGTGCGGACTAGTCCGATTTCTCTCTGACTCCAATCGGGCTTGTCCGTTTTGCTGTGGACTAGTATATTTTTCTCTCTGGACACTTTCGGACTTGACCGGTCCATTGTGGACTTGTCCGGTATTCCAATTTTGCTAAGTCCCACCCCAGCGGAATTGTCTGGACTTGTCCGGTAATCCAGCGGACTTGTTCGTTTTCCCCTCTGACTAAAGTCGGACTTGTCTAATTTTGGCTAGACTTGTCTGTTTTTCCCCTCTTGATAAGTTCAGACTTGTCCGATGCCCAGTCCGGACTTGTCCGATATCTCTTTGTCTAACTTTAGACTAGTTTGGCCCTTTTCGGACTTGTTCGATAAATCGCGACTCCGAGTTGATCTTTGTTTCACGACTTGTTTCTTGGGTTTTAAGTTAAGTGGGCCTAGGGACATCGTTTCTAACTCTTTTAGAGCACATGTGGGACTCCAAACCGACCCCTACTCATCTCAAACCCGAAATCCACCCAACCCTAGCCCTCCGCTTCTATATAAACAACCCCACCCCTTGGCTTGACATCTATTTGCCACTTTTCAACCACACCCAAATCCTAGCTCGTGAATAGCCGCCACCAAGGAGGGAGAAGGATATCTAGAGCAAGAAGAAGAAGAGGAGGAAAAGAAAGAGGGTCAATATCTCCATAAAGTTTCCGTTCTTCATCAACGATTCACCATTAAGTTCTTCATCAACCCTAGATCGTCAAGATCCAAGTGTTGCCTCCAATACCTTTGATTCTTTGGAGTATTGGACACCTGGTATACCTTCTACTTTCTCTTCCTTACATGAATTCAACCCCAAATCTCTAGATTCACGTCGATCTAAAAAACCCTAGTTCGCTAGTTCCGCGAAGTGCGGACTACTCCGGTCACTAGTGGACTAGTCCGATTTTCCTGGTTAAATTGTGTTGAATTAATTCCAAAATTAGATCGAATCAACTCCAAACCTGTGTAGACTTCTTAATAACCATTGTAATTGATTAATAAACATTATTGAAACTTATTAACTAGTTTTTCTTCGCATTTACATTAATCATGTGTGTCATATCGTATTGAGGAATATTTGTGCACGCTGTGATTGTGATTCCTGTCTTGTATGCTCGTTGCGCGGTTTAGACGGATTCACGCTAGAGAGTGCTGCGGAGGATCTCCAGCACCAAGATTTTGAAGTCTTTGATCCCAATCAAGTGCAAGAGCAAGGAAAGTGTCCTTGAACATATTGATTATGTTTTAAAATAAATGTTTTGTTTGCAAAACTGCATGCTTGTGTCGATTTGATGGGGATCCTATGATAGGAAGTTTACTAGCTTTGTTGACCACCCTTGTCACCTGGAATTCATGGTAGAGAGTCAGGATGGGCTTTTTACCCTTTTTTGCTTCGCTTAATTAAGTGGGATGGGAAAATAACTATACCACTTAACTTAATGATGCATTTATGAGATTTGATTAACATGAACTGGTTAATATGATGTGGTAATGGGTGATCTAAGCAAGCCTGGTATGCGGATGGGTCGGATGTTATGGTGGTTTGCTTGCCACCGGTTCATGTGAGAATAAGCAAGGACTACAGTGCCACCACGAGGCCAAGTATGGTTGCAGCG
This sequence comes from Tuctoria greenei, assembly GCA_036927565.1. Taxonomy (NCBI): domain Eukaryota; kingdom Viridiplantae; phylum Streptophyta; class Magnoliopsida; order Poales; family Poaceae; genus Tuctoria; species Tuctoria greenei. Next base: position 128,817,942 of record JAYESD010000006.1, read on the forward strand.
TAGCTGATTAATTAGGGCTTTGGCAGTGCTATTTGGACCATTAAGGATGCTCGGGGAAGGGGTAGTTGGATTGGGTTTGTTGATGCTTGGTGGGACTACCCTGGGATCCGAATGGCTCAAGAGGGGGCCCTTGGTTGAAGATGTGCTCGGTTGGAGGCATCGCCACTGGTGAAACCTCAGTGGGGTATACATAGGTTTGTAATCCCTTTGTAAAGGCTATTTTGTGATCTCTTGGCCACACACGGACGGAAGTATGAGACGGCATAATAGATGTTCTAGTCACTGCAAGGTGATGAAATCACAAACACGTGGGAAAAGTGGTGCAACATCTGCAGAGTGTTAAAAACTATCATGATAGCTGTGCTCTCGGTTATGAGCACCTGGACAACTTCCATGATTAGAGGGGTTTTGGGGATTTGGGATGGTTACGGTTTGGTTCTGGTTATGGCTGGTTATGGATTAAGCTCTGGTATTGGATATGATTAATGGTAATGGTGAAATCTTGTATATGGATGATGGTAATGAAATATGGACTAGTATTATGATAATTATATGGTTTATGATGGGTTTGCTTCGCATACATATAACATATTGCTTTTCAAATGTTTTAATGTACTTTTCAACACTTAGCCATTATTATATTCGTCATTTGAATCATCTACATGTCATACTTTCCACACTTGCTGAGTATGACATGTACTCCCCTTGCAATTCCCCCACCAACAGTTGCATGTCAGGATTGGGAGTTTAACGATGATAATGCGGAGTTTTGGGCTGTGTCTGCCGTCAGCTTTGCATGTGGAGTTGATTGGAGTTGCGCTATACCCTATTTGCTTATGCTGCTTAGTTTGCTTAATTAGTTTATTTCCGCTGCATTAGTTCAAACTTGTCATTAATATTCGTTAGAGCTTGTATTTGAGATAGTATGAATTGTGTAATAAAAGTGCTCAATTAATCTTGTTCTATGGTAATTATTTATTTATCATTTGTGAATCACTTGTGTATGTGTGTTAAACATCCTGGGCACACATATACTGCACTTGGTTCATTTTCGGAAGCGGGTGTCACAAATTGGTATCAGCGCCATAGGTTGACTATAGGACGCAACCTAGATAGAATGGACACTTTAGAGCACACAGGAGCACTCATGAATCGATGTGTTTTGGTTTGGTGTGTTGTTTGCTATATATTGCTGCTTGTGTTCTTAGTAGAGGATTTTGGTATACTTTAGCATTGCCATGTCCACATAGGCTTGTAAAGGTAGTTGTTTAGTTTCATATCCCTTGATGCATATAGTTGGGGACGTTTTCTAAATCCTTACCTATTGTTTTTCTTCAGATAGTGAGGACTCGCAACCAGATGGATGGCGATGATGAGTAGGAGAATGGAGCACCTCAGAACAACAATGGACAAGGACCTGCTCACGGTGCTATCAATATTGAGCAGCTTTTGTCTATGCAAAACCAGCTCATGCAGACCATAATACAGACTATGGGACAGCTACAGGCTGGCAACAACAACAATCAGCCCGACATGCCTCCACCGCCACCACCACCTCCTTATATCCAGTTGGGAGAGTTCATGTGGACTAGGCCGTCGACCTTTGCTCAAGCCGCTGACCCTATGGATGCTGATGATTGGCTCAAGTCTGTGAAGAAGAAGTTAGCTATTGTCCAATGCAGTGACTAGGAGAAGGTTCTATTTGCTTCTCATCAACTAGTTGGAGTAGCTGCGGATTGTTGGGATTCCTTATGCAATGCTCATGAGAATCAAGAGAGGATTACTTGGGCTGAGTTCAAGGAGAGTTTCCGTTCTCATTATGTGCCGGAGGGAGTTATGATCTTGAAGAGGCAAGAATTTGAGAATTTGAGGCAAGGAAGATCGGGTGTGGGTGAATATCGCAACAAATTCACTCAACTCTCAAGATATGCGCCTCAAGATCTGAGTTGGGACAGCCGGAAGCAATACTTGTTCATGAGGGGCTTGAATAATGAGATCCAAGTGCAATTGCTCAATTGTGACTATGTTAACTTCCAGAAGCTTGTGGACAAAGCAATTGTTGTGGAGAACAAGGTCCGTGAGATGGAGCAAGACACCAAGAGGAAGGCGCCATATCAAGGACAGCAACACGGCAGTAATGTGCGCCCACGCTTTGCACCACCAAATGCGCCTTATTATAGCTCTTCTGCTCCTGCTCAATGCCCTGGTTATGCACCCCACCCAACTCAGTTTGTGCAGCAACACCCTATCATGCAAGCACCTAGGCCTCCAATGTCTTTTGCACATCGTGCCAATTTTCCAGGTGCAAATGTTCAGAATCAAGCACGTCCCAATAATTATGGTGCAGCAAAAAAGTGCTAAGCTGGACACTTTGCACATCAATGTCCTAAGTGAGGCCTTGGTCAAGGAAGCAATGCTCAAAGACAAAACCCAAGACCCAATGGAGGACAGCTGCAAGGAAATCGTGGACAGTAGAATTTTGCTCATGGCAACGTGAACCATGTCTCTACGGAGGATGCTCAACAAGCAGATGGCATGGTGATTGGTATGTTTCTCGCAAACTCCAACCCAGCGACTATGTTATTTTATTCTATAGCATCACATTCATTCATTGCATCGAAATATGTTGCCAAGTATAGTTTGCCTATCTCTCATATGAAGTTTACTCTATTGGTTAAGTCTCCTGGAGGGGAGATGAGGACAAATATAGTATGCCAAAAGTAAGCCTTAGAATAAGGGGGTAGACTTCTTCGCCAACCTCATTGTTTTGGATTCTCAAGGATTGGACATTATACTTGGTATGGACTGGTTGAGGAAGCACAATGGAGTCATCGAATGTGCCACGAAGACGGTGAAGCTGACTAATGAGGAAGGGATCACCATAGACATTGAAGCATCTCAACAGCACCGAAGCAATTGGAGCTAAATCATATGGATGGTGCCACAATTGAGGAGATTCCAGTGGTGTGCGAATTTTCGGATGTGTTTCCAGATGAGTTGGAAGGTATGCCACCTGATCAAGATATTGAATTTGTTATTGATTTAATACCTAGAACTGCACCCATAGCTAAGAGGCCATATAGGATGCCTCCTAAGGAATTAGCGGAGCTCAAGAAGCAGATTTAAGAGCAACTAGAGAACGGTTTTATTCGCCCCAGTTCTTCACCTTGGGGAGCACCCATTCTTTTTGTGGATAAGAAAGATGTGTCGCAAAGGATGTGTGTGGATTACCGAGCTCTCAATGTGGTGACCATCAAGAAAAAGTACACATTGCCACGCATAGAAGACTTATTTGATCAGATGAAGGGTTCTTGTGTTTTCTCCAAGATTGATTTGAGGTCGGTATACTTTCAAATGAATATTAGACCATCGAATATACCCAAGACCGCTTTCAGGACACGATATGGGTCCTATGAGTACGCTGTGATGTCATTTGGATTGACCAATGCACCTGCCTATTTTATTTACCTCATGAATAAGGTCTTCATAGAGTACTTGGACAAGTTTGTTCTGGTGTTCATTGATGACATTATGATCTACTCGAAGGATGAGAAGGAACATAAGGAACACTTGAGGCTCAGATTGCAAAAGTTGAGGGAGCACCAATTGTATGCCAAGTTCAGCAAGTGCCATTTTTGGTTGAAATAAGTGTCATTTTTGGGTCATATCATCTCAGGAGGAGGAGCATCGGTTGACCTAGGTAAAGTGAGGGATGTATTGAAATGGGAACCCCCGCAAAACGTAAAGGAAATAAGGAGTTTCCTTGGGATGGCTGGATATTACGATCGATTCATCAAGGACTTCTCCAAGATAGCCAAATCAATGACAGAATTGTTGATGAAGGGGAAAGGTTACCAATAGACCCAAGCTTGTCAAGAGAGTTTTGAGGAGTTGAAGAAAAGGTTAACAATAGCCCCAGTTTTTGTTTTGCCAGATGTAAGCAAGAGTTTTGATATATATTGTGATGCATCGAGACAAGGATTTGGATGTGTATTGATGCAAGAAGGTCAAGTGGTTGCCTACACATCGAGACAATTGAAGAAACATGAGAAGAATTACCCAACACATGATGTGGAACTTGCAACTGTGGTACACGCATTGAAGATTTGGAGACATTATATCCTTGGACATAGGTGTGAAATTTATACGGATCATAAGAGTCTCAAGTACATATTCACACAAACGGACCTGAATTTGAGGCAGCGAAGATGGTTGGAGCTCATCAAGAATTATGACGTGGGAATCAATTACCATCTAGGGAAAGTCAATGTAGTGGGCGATGCCTTGAGTAGAAAAGGAGTAAGTCACCAGCTCAGAGTTCAAGAACTGCCATCCGAGTTATGCAAGGAGTTTAACGGTTGAACCTTGGATTTGTGAATGAGATGGGGATAATGGAGTTAAATCCGACCTTGGAGCAAGAAATTCGAGAGGGTCAAACAAAGGATGAGGAAATCCAATAGATCAAGGAACAAACCCAACAAGGGAGAGAATTCAGATTTGATGAGGATGAAAATGGCACTCTATGGCTTGGTAAGAGGATTGTCGTGCCTAATGTAAAGCATATTCGGGAGACCATACTAAAGGAAGCACATGACTCACCTTACTCAATTCACCCCAGTTGTACGAAGATGTACAGGGACTTGAAGACATGTTATTGATGGGATAGCATGAAAAAGGACATAGCTGAATATGTAGCTCTGTGTGATGTTTGCCAACGAGTGAAGGCTGAACATCAAAGGCCAGCTGGATTATTTCAGCCATTGAAGATCCCAGAATGGAAGCGGGAAGAAATCCGTATGGACTTTATAGTTGGTTTACTGTGTACTCAGTCCAGTTATGACTCAATTTGGGTAATTGTGGATCAGTTAATCAAGTCAGCTCACTTCATCCCTGTGAAGACCAAATATACTGCAATACAACTGGCAGACCTATATATGCAGCATATTGTGTGCCGACATGGGGTTCCGAAGAAGATAGTCTCGGATAGAGGTTCTCAATTTACCTCTAGGTTTTGGCAAAAATTGCATGAAGCGTTGGGGACAAGGTTGAATTTCAGCTCAGCATATCACCGTCAAACGCATGGACAAACTGAGAGGACCAACCAGATTTTAGAAGATATGTTAAGAGCTTGTGCTTTAAAGCATGGGAAAAGTTGGGACAAGAGCTTGCCATATGCGGAATTCCCATACAACAATAGTTACTAAGCAAGCTTGAAGATGTAACCTTATGAAGCACTCTATTGAAGGAAGTGTAGGACACCTTTATTCTGGAATGAGACAGGAGAAACTCAAGTATTTGGTCCGGATGTGTTGCTAGAAGCTGAAAAACAAGTCCAGGTCATTCGCGAAAACTTGAGGTTTGCTGAATCAAGGCAAAAAAGCTATGCGGACAGTAGGAGAAGGAATCTAGCCTTTGAAATAGAAGACTTTGTTTACCTCAAGGTGTCATTAATAAAAGGTCATAAGAGGTTTAACATAAGAGGCAAGCTAGCACCTCGCTATATTGGACCATTCAAGATTTTGGACAAAAGAGGAGAAGTAGCGTATAAGTTGGAGATGCCAGCTCATCTTTCAGATGTTCATGATGTGTTTCATGTTTCCCAACTCAAGAAGTGTTTGAGAGACTCGGGAGAAAAAGTACAAATGGGAGAGTTGGAACTAGAGGCAGATTTGACTTATGCCGAACAGCCGGTCAAAAACATGGAAACCAAGGAGAGAGTCACAAGGAACAAGATTATTAGATGGTGTAAAGTTCAATAGAAGCATCACACATAATTGGAAGCAACATGGGAGTTGGAAGATGATCTCAATAAGGAATTTCCCTATCTCTTCTCTTCCAAGTCAAATCTCGAGGGCGAGATTCATTTTAAGGGGGGTAGGTTTGTCACACCCTCATTTTCTTGCATCATGCTCTGCATCCATCATTAAATATGTTTAACATTGAGAAACATAAAAAGGAACAAGTTTAAAATGAATTAGAAACAAAAACCGCACTTAAGAATTCTAGAAAGTGCGACTAGTCCTATTTTGTTGCGGAGTAGTCTGATTTCTCTCTGACTCGAATCGGGCTTGTCTGTTTTGCTGCGGATTAGTCTGTTTTTTCTTTTGGACACTTTCGGACTTGTCCGGTCCATTGCGGACTAGTCCGGCATTCCAATTCCTTGGAAATTTTGCTAAGTCCCTGGACTTGTCCATACTTCTCCGGTAATCCAGCGAACTTGTTCGTTTTCCCCTCTGACTAAAGTTAGACTTCTCCGATTTTGGCCAGACTTGTCTGTTTTTCCCCTTAGGATAAGTTCGGACTAGTCTGATGTCCAGTCCGGACTTGTCTGATATCTCTGTGTCTAACTCCGGACTAGTTCGGCCCTTTTCGGACTTGTCTGATAAATCGCGACTCCGAGTTGATCTTTGCCTCACAACTTGTTTCTTGGGTTTTACGTTAAGTGGGCCTAGGGATGTCGTGCCTATCTCTTTTAGAGCCCATATGGGACTCCAAACCGACCCCTACTCATCCCATACCCGAAATCCACCCAACCCCAGCCCTCCACCTCTATATAAACAACCCCACCCCTTGGCTTGACATCTATTTGCCACTTTTCAACCACACCCAAACCCTAGCTCGTGAATAGACGCCACCAAGGAGGGAGAAGGAGATCTAGAGCAAGAAGAAGAAACAGAGGAAATGAAAGAGGGTCAATATCTCCATCAAGTTTTCGTTCTTCATCAACGATTCACCATCAAGTTCTTCATCAACCCTAGATCATCAAGATCCAAGTGTTTCCTCCAATACCTTTGATTCTTTGGAGTCTTGGACACCTGGTATACCTTCTACTTCCTTTTCCTATGTGAATTCAACCCCAAATCTTCAGATTCACATCGATCTAGAAAACCCTAGTTCGCTAGTTCTGCGAAGAGCAGACTATTTCGGTCCCTAGCAGACTAGTCCGACTTTCCTTGTTAAATTGTGTTGAATTATTAGATTGAATCAACTCCAAACATGTGTAGACTTCTTAATAACCATTTTAATTGATTAATAAACATTATTAACAACTTATTAATTAGTTTTGCTTTGCATTTGCATTATTAAAGCATGCCATGTCATATTGAGTAATATTTGTGCACTCTTTGATTGTGATTCTTGTCTTTTATGCTCGTTGCGCGGTTTAAACGTATTCACGCTAGAGAGTGCTGTGGAGGATCTCCAGCACCAAGAGTTTGAAGTCTCTGATCCCAATCAAGCCGAAGACCAACGCAAGTGTCCTTGAACATATTGATCCTGTTTTAAAATAAATGTTTTGTTTGCAAAATTGCATGCTCGTGTCAATTTGATGGGGATCCTATGATTTGTTGACCACCCTCGTCACCTGGAATTCATGGTAGAGAGTCGATATTGGCTTTTTACACTTTTTGCTTCGCTTAATTAAGTGAGATGGGAAGACAACTATACCACTTAACTTAATTATGCATTTATGAGATTTGATTAACATGAACTGGTTAATATGATGTGGTAATGGGTGATCTAAGCAAGCCTGGTATGCGGATGGGTTGGATGTTATGGTGGTTTGCTTGCTTTTGATCTAAGGACCAGTTCATGCGAGAAAAGCCAGGACTACAGTGCCACCACAAGGCCAAGTATGGGTGCGGCGTAGCTGATTAATTAGGGCTTTGCCAGTGCTATTTAGACCATTATGGATGCTCAGGGAAGGGCTAGTCGGATTGGATTTGTTGATGATTGGTGGGACTACCCTGGGATCCGAATGGCTCAAGAGGGGACCCTTGGTTGAAGATGTGCTCAGTTGGAGGCATCGCCACCGGTGAAACCTTAGTGGAGTATAAATAGGCTAGTAATCCCTTTGTAAAGGATATTTTTTGATCTCTTGGCCACACACCGACGAAAGTGTGAGACGACATAATAGAGGTTCTATCACTTCAAGGTGATGAAATCACAAACACGTGGGTAAAGTGGTGCAACCTCTGCAAAGTGTTAAAAACTATCATGATAGTCGTGCTCACGATTATGAGCATCTGGACAACTTCCATGATTAGAGGGTTTTTGGGATTTGGGATGGTTATGGTTTGGTGTTGGCTATGTATTAAATTCTGGTATTGGATATGATTAATGGTAATGGTGAAATCTGGTATATGGAATAATGAAATATGGATTAGTATTATGATAATTATATGGTTTATGATGGGTTTGCTTCACATACATATAGCATATTGCTTTTCAAATGTTTTAATGTACTTTTCAGCACTTGGCCATTATTATATTCGTCATTTGAATCAGCTACATGTCATACTTTCTATACTTGCTGAGTACGACATGTACTCGCCCTTGCAATTCCCCCACCAACAGTTGCAGGTCAGGATTAGGAGTTTAACTATGATAATGCGGAGTTCTAGGCCGTGTCTGCAGTCAGCTTTGCCTGTGGAGTTTATTGGAGCTGCGCTATACCCTATTTGCTTATGTAGCTGCTTAGTTAGTTTATTTCTGCAGCATTAGTTCAAACTTGTCATTAATATTCGTTAGATCTTGTATTCGAGGATAGTATGAATTGTGTAATAAAAGTGCTTAACTAATCTTGTTCTGCGGTAATTATCTGTTTATCATTTGTGAATCACTTGTGTATGTGTGTTAAACATCCTGGGCATGCATATACTACAATTGGTTCATTTTCGGAACCAGGTGTCACAGTCTTCGGCGCAGTAGGATCAAGAAGGAGGAAGAGTTGTCGAGGGTCCGCACCTACATGGGTTGGTCGAGTGACTCCTTCAACAACTCGATCCATGTCGGCAAGCTCCCGTTCAAGAAGGAATGCGTCGTCAATATCGTGTATTTCTCTGCATTTGCCATGGTGGGGCTCATCCCACCTTTCTCCAGCTTCTCGTTGATGCTGTTAGACTTCTATGGTCTGCAACTTCATCACCTCAGCCCCCACTCCTACTTGCTTGTGGTGACTTTTGTTCACTTTTGCGAGATGTGGGTGGGTGTGCCACCCTGCATCGAGCTCTTCTAGACCTTCTTCACGGTCCACGCCACCTAGAAGGGGAAGGAGTTACTTGGATTCTACTACTTCGTGAAGTGCAAGAGTTCACATTTGAAGTACTTGAAGACATTACCCTCCGGGAAGTGGGACAGCTGGAAGAAGGACTGGGTGGTTGTCAGCGTGGATCACCATGACATGCTAGAGCTACCTGAGGGCCTCACAACATCGACACCCACACTTGGGAAGTTGTCCCGGAGCTATCTGAGGCGTACAACCCCATCTTGACGAGAATTCGGCAATGCGTTAAGGGAGTTGTGACTCCGCAGATGCTGATGGCCAACTTCCTGAACAACTGATGGGCTCCAGTGAAGAAGAGGGAATGGCCCGCATGGGCCTTTAGTGGGGTGATGGACACTAACCGGATTGAGACTGGGCTCTGGTCTAATTTAGATGAAAAGCTTCATCTTCAAAAGCTTCATAACGGAGCCATCCATCCTGATGACTTGACCCACCTAGCAGAATTCCTCCCTCTGTACATGGTTACGGTTTTCAGGAGGGAACTATGAAGGGGACTACCAGAGCTTGATGAACTGAGCTTGGTAGAGAAGTGAAGGGATACAGGGTTGTAACACCATCATTTTCATGCATCATGTCCTGCATACATTCAAATACATGCCTAACATTAATCAACATAAAAAGGAACAAGTTTAAAATTGATTTAGAACAAAAACACACTTAATAATTCTGGGAAGTGCGGACTAGTCCGTTTTTGGTGCGGACTAGTCCGATTTCTCTCTCACCTCGATCGGACTTGTCCGTTTTTCTATGGACTAGTCTGCTTTTGCCTCTGGACACTTTCGGACTTGTTCGGTCTTGTGCGGACCAGTCCGATATTCCAAAAACCTTGAAAAATTGCTAAGTCCCTGGACTTGTCCAGACTAGTTCGGTACTCCAGCAGACTTGTCCGTTTTCCTCCCTGACTAAAGTCAGACTTGTCCGATTTTAGGCCAAACTTGTCTGTTTTTCCCCTCTGGATAAGTTTGGACTTGTCTGATGTCTAGCCTGGACTTGTCCGATTTTTCTCTTGACAACTTCGGACTAGACCGACTCTTTTCAGACTTGTCCGATAAATCGCGACTCCGAGTTGATCTTTTGTCTCACGACTTATTCCTTGGGTTTTATGTTAAGTGGGCCTAGGGACATCGTACCTAACTCTTTTAGAGCCCATGTGGGACTCAAAACCGGCCTCTACTCACCCCCAAACTCGAAATCCATCTAACCCTAGCCTCCACCTCTATATAAACAACCTCACCCCTTGGCTTGACATCTATTTGCCACTTTTCCTCCACACCCAAACCCTAGTTCGTGGATAGCCGCCATCAAGGAGGGAGGAGGAGATCCCAAGCAAGAAGAAGAAGACGAGGAAATGAAAGAGGATCAAGATCTCCATCAACTTCGAGGTCTTCATCACCAAATCATCTCCAAGTTCATCATAAACCCTAGATCATCAAGATCCAAGTGTTACCTCCAAGATCTTTGGTTCATTGGAGTTATAGATACCTGGTATACCTTCTATTCTCTTTTTCATACATGAATTCTACCCCAAATCTCCAAATTCACGTCGATCTAGAAAACCCTAGTCTGCTATTCTTGCAAAGTGCGGACTTCTCCAGTCCCTAGCGGACTAGTCAAATTAACAAATTACATCGAATCAAATCCAAACCTGTATAAACTTGTTAAAATCTATTAAAACTAGTTAGTGATCATTAAAAGCAACTCATTAACAAGTTCCACCTTGCGTTTGCATTAATCATGCATGTCATGCCATATTGAGTAATATTTGTGCACTCTTTGATCGTGTTTCTTGTCTTGTATGTTTATTGTGTGGATTAGACGGATCTGCGTTAGAGTGTTGCGGAGGATCTCCAGCACCCAGAGTTTGAAGGCTTTGACCCAAACCAATCCCAAGAGCAAGGCAATCCTAGAAGCATATTGATAATGTTTTGAAAATAAATGTTTTGTTTGAAAATTGCATGCTTGTGTCAATTTGATGGGAATCCTATGGTAGGAAGTTCACTAGTTTTGTTTGACCACCCTTGTCACCTGGAATATATGGTAGAGAGTCAGGAAGGGCTTTTTACCTTTTTGCTTCGCTTAATTAATTGGGATGGGAAGACAACTACACCACTTAACTTAATTATGCATTTACGAGATATGATTAACATGAGCTGTTTAATATGATGTGGTAATGGGTGATGTAAGCAAGCCTGGTATGTGGATGGGTTGGATGTTAGGGTGGTTTGCTTGCTTTAGATCTAAGGACCGATTCATGCGATAATAAGCCAAGACTACAGTGCCACCACGAGGCCAAGTATGAGTGCGGCGTAGCTAATTAATTAGGGCTTTGCCAGTGCTATTTGGACAATTAAGGATGCTCGGGGAAGGGGTAGTCGGATTGGGTTTGTTGATGATTGGTGGGACTACCTTGGGATCTGATTGGCTCAAGAGGGGGCCCTTGGTTGAAGATGTGCTCTGTAGGAGACATCACCACCGGTGAAACCTTAGTGGGGTCTAAATAGGCTAGTAATCCCTTTGCAAAGGCTATTTTGTGATCTCTCGGTCACACACCAATGAAAGTGTGAGACGTCATAATAGAGGTTCTAGTCACTGCAAGGTGATGAAATCACAAACACGTGGGTAAAGCGGTACAAACTTTGCAGAGTCTAATAAACTATCATGATAGTCGTGCTCCCGGTTATGAGCGCCTGGATGACCTACATGATTAGAGAGAACTTGGGATTTGGGATGGATGGTTGGTTGGTTATGGTTATGGTTTGGTAATGGATATGGTTGATAATATGGTTATGGTTGGTTATGGATTAAATGCTGGTATTGGATATGATTAATGGTAATGGTGAAATCTGGAATATGGATGATGGTAATGAATTATGGACTGGTATTATGATGACTACATGGTTTATGACGGGTTTACTTCACATACATGATTTATATTTCTTTTCAAATGTTTTAATGTACTTTTTAGCACTTAGCCTTTATTATATTCGTCATTTGAATCAGCTACATGTCATACTTTCCACACTTGCTAAGTACGACATGTACTCACTCTTGCAATTCCCCCCATCGATAGTTGCAGGTCAGGATTGGGAGTTTAATGATGATAATGTGGAGTTATATGCCGTGTCTACCGTCATCTTTGCCTATGGTGTTGATTGGAGCTGCGCTACCCTATTGCTTATGCTGCCTAGCTATTTAGTTTGCTTAATTAGTTTATTTATGCTGCATTAGTTGAAACTTGTCATTAATATTCATTAGAGCTTGCATTCGAGGATAGTATGAATTGTGTAATAGAAGTACTTATTTAATAATTTGAGCCGTGGTAATTGTCTGTATATCGTTTGTGATGCACTTGTGTATGTGTGTTGAACATCCTGGGCACACATATATTGCACTTGGTTTATTTTTGGAACCGAATGTCAAAAATTTGTATCAGAGCAACAGGTTGACTGTAGGACACAACCTAGATAGAATAGACACTTTAGAGTACATAGGAGCACTCAGGAATCGATGTGTTTTTGTTTGGTGTGTTGTTTCTATATATATTGGTTGCTTGTGTGCTTAATAGAGGATTTTGGGATGCTTTAGCATTGCCATGTCCACCTAGGCTAGTGTAGGTTGCTTAGTTTCATATCCCTCGATGCATATAGTTGGGGACGTCTTCCAAATTCTTATCTCTTGCTTTTCTTCAGATGGTGAGAACTCGCAACCAGAGGGATGGCAATAATGATGAGGAGATCAATGGAGCACCTTAGAACAACAATGGACAAGGACCTGCCCAAGGAGCTATCAACATTGAGCACCTATTGGCTATGCAAAACCAGCTCATGCAGACCATGATACAGACTATGGGACAGCTGCAGGCTGGTAACGTTAACAATCATCCCCACATGTCTCCACCGCGACCCCCACCGCCTCAAAACCGATTGGGAGAGTTTATGAGGACTAGGACACCGACCTTTGCTCAAGCTGCTGACCCTATGGATGCTGATGATTGGCTCAAAACTGTGGAGAAGAAGTTAGCTATTGTCCAATGCAGTGACCGGGAGAAGTTTCTATTTGCTTCTCATCAACTAGTTGGAGCAGCTGCGGATTGGTGGGATTCCTTATGCAATGCTCATGAGAACCAGGAGAGGATTACTTGGGCTGAGTTCAAGGAGAGTTTCCGTTCTCATTATGTGCCAGAGGGAGTTATGATCTTGAAGAGGCAAGAATTTGAGAACTTGAGGCAAGGAAGATCGAGCGTGGGTGAATATCTCAACAAATTCACTCAACTCTCAAGATATGCGCCTGAGGATGTGAGCCGGGACAGCCAGAAACAATATATGTTTATGAGGGGCCTTAACAATGAGATCCAAGTGCAGTTGCTCAACTGCGATTATGCTAACTTCCGGAAGCTTGTGGACATGGCGATTGTGGTTGAGAATGAGCTCCGTGAGATGGAGCAAGACAACAAGAGGAAGGCGCCATATCAAGGACAGCAACAAGGAAGTAATGTGCACCCTCGCTTTGTGCCTCCTAATGTGTCATACTACAGTTCTTTTGCGCCTGCTTATCGCCATGGTTATGCACCGCGCCCAACTCAGTTTGTGCAGCAGCGCCCTGTCATGCAAGCACCTAGGCCTCCAATGCCTTATGCACCTCGTGCTAATTTTCCTGGTGCAAATGTTTAGAACCAAGCTCGTCCCAATATTCTGGTGGAGTTAAAAAGTGCTATACTTGTGGAGAAGCTAGACACATTGCACATCAATGTCCTAAGTCAAGCCCTGGTCAAAGAAGCAATGCGCCGAGGCAAAACCCAAGACCCAATGGAGGACAGCCGCAAGGAAAATGGGGATAGTAGAATTTTGCTCGCGATAATGTGAACAATGTCTCTACGGAGGATGCTCAACAAGCGAATGACGTGGTCATTGGTATGTTTCTCGCCAACTCCAACCCAGCGACTATGGTATTTGATTCTGGAGCATCACATTCATTCATTGCATCGAAGTATGTTGCCAAGTATAGTTTGCCTATCTCTCATATGAAGTTTACTCTATTGGTTAAGTCTCCTGGAGGAGAGATGAGGACAAATATAGTATGTCCAAAAGTAAGCCCTAGAATAAGGTGGTAGACTTCTCCGCCAACCTCATTGTCTTGGATTCTCAAGGATTGGACATTATACTTGGTATGGACTAGTTGAGGAAACACAATGGAGTTACTGAGTGTTCCACAAAGACTGTGAAGTTTACCAATGAGGAGGGGATCACCATAGATTTTAAAGCATCACAACAAGCACCAAAGCAATTGGAGCTGAATCATATGGACGATGCCGCAATTGAGGAGATTCCGGTGGTGTGTGAATTTTTGGACGTATTCCCAGATGAGTTGCCAGGTATGCCACCTGATCGAGACATTGAGTTTGTTATTGATTTAATACCTGGAACTGCACCTATAGCTAAGAGGCCGTATAGGATGCCTCCTAAGGAATTAGCAGATCTCAAGAAGCAGATTCAAGAGCAACTAGAGAAGGGTTTTATTCGCCCCAGTTCTTCACCTTGTGGAGCGCCGGTTCTATTTGTGGATAAGAAGGATGGGTCACAAAGTATGTGTGTGGATTACCGAGCTCTCAACAAGGTAACAATCAAGGACAAGTACACCTTGCCATATATAGAAGACTTGTTTGATCAGATGAAGGGTGCTTGTGTTTTATCCAAGATTTATTTGAGGTCGAGACTATCAAATAAAGATTAGGCCACCGGACATACCCAAGACAACTTTTAGGACACGGTATGGATCATATGAGTACATCGTAATGTCTTTTGGATTGACAAATGCACCAACCTATTTTATGTATATCATGAATAAGGTCTTCATGGAGTACTTGGATAAATTCGTTGTGGTGTTCATTGACGACATTATGATCTACTCGAAGGATGGAAGGAGCACTTGAGGCTTATGTTGCAGAAATTGAGGGAGCATCAATTGTATACCAAGTTCAACAAGTGACAGTTTTGGTTGAGAGAAGTGTCGTTTTGGGGTCATATCATCTCGGGAGGAGGAGTATGGGTTGACACAGGAAAAGTGAGGGACGTGTTGAAGTGGGAACCGCTGCAAAATGTAAAGGAAATAAGGAGTTTCCTTGGGATGGCTGAATATTACCGTCGACTCATCAAGGATTTTTCTAAGATAGCCAAGCCAATGAGGGAATTGCTAATGAAGGGAAAGGCTTTACGATGGACTGAAGATTGTCAAAACAGTTTTGAGGAGCTAAAGAACAGGTTAACAACAGCCCCAGTTTTGGTATTGCCGAACGTGAGCAAGAGTTTTGATATTTATTGCGAGGTATTGAGACAAGGACTTGGATGTGTATTGATGCAAGAAGGTCAAGTGGTTGCCTACGCATGAAAACAATTGAAAAAACATGAGCAGAATTATCCAACACATGATTTGGAACTTGCAGTCATGGTACATGCATTGAAAATTTGAAGACACTATATTCTTGGACATAGGTGTGAGATTTATACGGATCACAAGAGCCTTAAGTATATTTTCACACAAACAGATCTGAATTTGAGGCAACAAAGATGGTTGGAGCTCATCAAGGATTATGATTTGGGAATCAACTACCACCTGGGAAAGGCCAATGTAGTGGCTAATGCTTTGAGTAGGAAGGGAGTAAGTCATCAATTCACAGCTCGAGAGTTACCATCTGAGTTATGTAAGGATCTTGAACAGTTGAATCTCAGATTTTTGGATGAGATGGTTGATGATGGAGTTCAATCCAACCTTGGAGCAAGAAATTTGAGAGAGCCAAACGAAGGATGAGGAAATCAAGGAAATCAAGGAAAGGACCCAAGAGGGAAGAGAATTCAGAGTTGATGAGGATGAACATGGTACCCTATGGCTCGGTAAAAGGATTGTCGTGCTCAATGTGAAGAGCATTTGGGAAACAATATTAAAAGAGGCACATGACTCTCCATACTCAATTCATCCCGGTTGTACGAAGATGTACAAGGACTTGAAGACTTGCTTTTGGTGGGCTAGCATGAAAAAGGACATAGCTGAATATGTAGCATTGTGTGATGTGTGTCAACGAGTTAAAGCGGAACATCAAAGGCCAGCTGGATTATTGCAACCATTGAAGATTCCGGAGTGGAAGTGGGAAGAGATCGGTATGGACTTTATAGTTGGTTTACCGCGTACCCAGTTCGGTCATGATTCAATTTGGGTAATTGTGGATCAATTAACTAAGTCAGATCATTTTGTTCCTGTCAAGACCACCTATACCACCGCGAAGCTAGCAGAATTGTATATGGAGCACATTGTGTGTCGACACGGAGTACCGCAGGAAATAGTGTCGGATAGAGGTTCTCAATTTACCTCCAGGTTTTTGCAGAAATTGCATGAAACATTAGGAAAAAGGTTGAATTTTAGTTTAGCATATCACCCTCAAACGGATGGACAAATCGAGAAGACCAATCAGATTTTGGAGGACATGTTAAGAGCTCATGCTTTGAAGCATGGGAAAACTTGGGACAAAAGCTTGCCATATGCAGAATTTTCATAGAACAATATTTACCAAGAAAGTTTGCAGATGGCACCGTATGAAGCACTATATGGAAGGAAGTGTAGGACACCCTTGTTTTGGAGTGAGACAGGGGAAAATCAAGTATTTGGCCCTGACGTGTTACAAGAAGCTGAGAAAAAAGTTCAGGTCATTCGCGAGAACTTTAGGGCTGCTCAATCAAGGCAAAAAGGCTATGCGGACAATAGAAAAAGAAAACTAGCCTTTAAAATAGGAGATTTTGTTTACCTCAAGGTGTCACCAATGAGAGGTCATAAGAGGTTTAATGTCAGAGGCAAGTTAGCACCTCGATACATTGGGCCATTCCTAATTTTGGACAAAAGGAGATAAGTAGCATATAAGTTGGAGATGCCAGCTCACCTTTCAGATGTTCATGATGTCTTTCATGTTTCCCAGCTCAAGAAGTGCTTGAGAGTACCAGAAGAACAAATGCCAATGGAAGAATTGGAACTCGGGGGAAGATTTGACTTATGCCAAGCAACCGATCAAAATCTTGGAAAACAAGGAGAGGGTCACAAGGAACAAGGTCATCAGATGGTGTAAAGTTCAATGGAAGCATCATACAGAATTAGAGGCAACATGGGAGCTAGAAGGTGATCTCAATAAGGAATTTCCCTATCTCTTATCTTCCGCGTCGAATCTTGAGGGCAAGATTCATTTTAAGGGGGGTAGGTTTGTAACACCCTCATTTTCATGCATCATGCCCTGCATAAATTCATATACATGCATAACATTAATCAACATAAAAAGGAACAAGTTTAAAACTGGTTTAGAACAAAACTGCACTTAACAATTCTGGGAAGTGCGAACTAGTCCATTTTTGGTGCGTACTAGTTCGATTTCTCTCTACCCTCGATCGGGCTTGTCTGTTTTTCTGCAGACTAGTCCGTTTTTGCCTCTATACACTTTTGGACTTGTCTGGTCCTTTGCGGACTAGTCTGATGTTCCAAAACACTTGAAAATTGCTAAGTCCCTGGACTTGTCCAGACTAGTCCGGTACTTCAGTGGACTTATCCGTTTTCCTCTCTGACTAAAGTCGGACTTGTCCGATTTTAGGCCAGACTTGTCTGTTTTTCCCCTCTGGATAAGTTCGGACTTGTCCGATGTCCAGTATGGACTTGTCCGATTTTACTCTGGACAACTTCGGACTAGTCTGGCCCTTTTCGGACTTATCCGATAAATCGCGACTCCGAGTTGATCTTTTGTCTCAGAACTTGTTTCGTGGGTTTTACGTTAAGTGGGCCTAGGTACGTCATGCCTCAATCTTTTAGAGCCCATTTGGGACTCTGAACCGGCCTCTACTCACCCCAAACTCGAAATCCATCTAACCCTAGCCTCCACCTCTATATAAACAACCCCACCCCTTGGCTTGACATCTATTTGCCACTTTTCCTTCACACCCAAACCCTAGTTCGTGGATAGCCGCTATCGAGGAGGGAGGAGGAGATCCCAAGCAAGAAGAAGAAGAGGAGGAAACGAAAGAGGACCAAGATCTCCATCAACTTCGAGCTCTTCATCACCAAATCGTCTCCAAGTTCATCATCAACCCTAGATCATCAAGATCCAAGTGTTACCTCCAAGATCTTTGGTTCATTGGAGTTCTAGATACCTGGTATACCTTCCATTCTCTTTTTGTTACATGAATTCGACCCCAAATCTCCAAATTCACGTCGATCTAGAAAACCCTGATTTGCTGTTCTTGCGAAGTGCGGACTTGTCCGGTCCCTAGCGGACTAGTCCGATTTTCCTGGTTAAATTGTGTTGAACTAATTCCAAATTAGATCGAATCAAATCCAAACCTGTATAAACTTGTTAAAAGCTATTAGAACTAGTTAGTTATTATTGAAAGAAACTCATTAACAAGTTGCACCTTGCATTTGCATTAATCATGCATGTCATGCCATATTGAGTAATATTTTTGTACTCTTTGATCGTGTTTCTTGTCTTGTATGTTTATTGTGTGGATTAGATGGATATGCATTAGAGAGTGTTGCGGAGGATCTCTAGCACCAAGAGTTTGAAGGCTTTGACCCGAACCAATCCCAATAGCAAGGCAAGTTTCCTTGAAGCATAATAATCTTGTTTTAAAAATAAATGTTTTGTTTGAAAACTGCATGCTTGTGTCAATTTGATGGGAATCCTATGGTGGGAAGTTCACTAGTTTTTTTACCACCCTTGTCACCTGGAATATATGGTAGAGAGTCGGGAAGGGATTTTTTACCTTTTTGCTTTGCTTAATTAATTGGAATGGGAAGACAACTACACCACTTAACATAATTATGCATTTATGAGATATGATTAACATGAGCTCTTTAATATGATGTGGTAATGGGTGATCTAAGCAAGCCTGGTATGTGGATGGGTTGGATGTTATGATGGTTTGCTTGCTTTAGATCTAAGGACCGGTTCATGCGAGAATAAGCCAGGACTACAGTGCCACCATGAGACCAAGTATGGGTGCGGCGTAGCTGACTAATTAGGGCTTTGCCAGTGCTGTTTGGACCATTAAGTATGCTCGGGGAAGGGGTAGTCAGATTGGGTTTTTTGATGATTGGTGGGACTACCCTGGGATCCGAATGGCTCAAGAGGGGGCCCTTGGTTGAAGATGTGCTCTATAGGAGACATCGCCGCCAGTGAAACCTCAGTGGGGTCTAAATAGGATAGTAATCCCTGTGTAAAGGCTATTTTGTGATCTCTTGGCCACACACCAATGGAAGTGTGAGACGGCATAATAGAGGTTCTAGTCACTGCAAGGTGATGAAATCACAAACACGTGGGTACAGCGGTACAAACTCTACAGAGTCTAATAAACTATCATCATAGCCGTGCACTCGGTTATGAGCGCCTGGATGACCGACATGATTAGAGGGAACTTGGGATTTGGCATGCATGCTTGGTTGGTTATGGTTATGGTTATGGTTTGGTAATTGTTATGGTTGATAATATGGTTATGTCTGGTTATGGATTAAATGCTGGTATTGGATATGATTTTTGGTAATGGTGAAATCTGGAATATGGATGATGATAATGAATTATGGACTGGTATTATGATGATTACATGGTTTATGATGGGTTTAATTCACATACATGATATATATTGCTTTTCAAAATATTTTAATGTACTTTTCAGCACTTAGCCTTTATTATATTCGTCATTTGAATCAGCTACATGTCATACTTTCCACACTTGCTGAGTACGACATGTACTCACTCTTGCAATTCACCCACCAACAGTTGCAGGTCAGGATTGGGAGTTTAATGATGATAATGCGGAGTTCTAGGCCGTGTCTACTGCCAGCTTTGCTTGTGGTGTTGATTGGAGCTGCGCTACCCTATTTCTTATGTTGCCTAGCTGTTTAGTTTGCTTAATTAGTTTATTTCCACTGCATTAGTTGAAAGTTGTCATTAATATTCATTAGAGCTTGTATTCGAGGATTGTATGAATTGTGTAATAAAAGTACTTATTTAATAATTCGAGCCGTGGTAATTGTCTGTCTATCGTTTGTGATCCACTTGTGTATGTGTGTTGAACATCCTGGGCACACATATTCTGCACTTGGTTTATTTTCAGAACCGGGTGTCACAGGGTCTCTCTATTTCTGGAGCTTCGGAAAGAAGTGTCTCAGCTGCTCCAAGCCAGAGGGAGGCTGATACCAGCAATGGCAAGGGCAAGGAGCCTGCCAAACCTTCTAGTCGGAAGAGGAAGCTAAGACATGCTAATGGGAGCTCCATCGGATCAACCCTGATGCCAGTAATGCCCCTACCTAGGCCAAGTCCAGCTCCGGTGGCCAAATCACCTTTGGAACCAGCGTCCGCTAAAGACGCTAGTTGTGGCAAGTCGACCTCGGCCCCAGTGCCAGCTGCGGACGCTAGGTTCGGGGGTCCTTCCCAGCCTAGGGAGGTCCCAGCTGAGGCAACACCAGCGGCTGTGATGAGGTTCGGACCTAAATCTGGAGCCTCTACCATGCCAACTATGGTGGGTTCTAGCTTCGGTCGCCAAAAAAAAAAGAAGTTCTGCACCGACTGGAGGGGCAATGTCCCAAGGTAAGGGACATCTCCTTAACTTGTGTTGAAGTATTTACTTCTTTGCAATTTCTTGAATTTTGTCTACTCTATTCCCAGAGTGTCAAAAAGGGAGGTTGCAACTCCAGCTCCTGCTGCAGCGATAGAGGTTGCGCATGCTGAAGCTCCTGCCTCTCCCTAGTGGTGTTGGCGGACGACACAACAGCTCCATCGCCGGCTGTCGTGGAGACAAGTCCAGTGCTGACGCCAGAAGATCCAATGGAAGCGATGGACCACGTGGAAGAAACGATGTTGAGGAAGCTCCGACACTAGTGCTAGAAGTGACTAAAGCTCCGGCTGAAGCTTCTGTTTCGATTCAGGAGGTGACAGCTCCGGAGGTGGCCATGTCCTCGCCGGAGCAACCAAATGATCCAATCACAGGTCTTCCTCCTTCTGAACCAACAATTGAAGATCCGGTTGAAGGACCTTCCTCGTCAGTTCTGGAGGCTGAAGTTCCCACTGCGGGACCTTCCACAACCGCGGTGGATGTAGGAGAACTCTCGGAGATCGACCCCAGCGCCGTGTAGCCGCAGGATACCACTCATGTGTCGTGGGATCCAATATTTGTCATGGAAGGCCGACTGGAGCCTACTAATGCTCCTCAAGCAGGTCCGGAGCCCATTCCACTAGCGTTGTCTATCGATAATGCCTGCTCAAGTCTCCACCAGGTCCAGCTTGCCTTTGACTATGAAAGCAAGTGTCTTGAAGAAGAGCATAACACCCTGCGTCGTTGGCGCAATAGACTTCATTTTGAGGTGAAGCTGACACAGTCTCTGTTGGCTGACAAGAAGGAGTAGGTGGCCAAGGAGAAATCCCGGCTGGTGCGGTTAGATCACCCGCTGAATGAGAGAGAGGCCATGATCAAGGCCCTCAACGATAAGACCCGAGAGATTTTTGAGCAGGCTAAGGAGGCCAACGAAATGGCTGACAGCCGCTCGGATAGCTTCGATGAATTGAATGAGCAACTCCTCAAGCGCCGGGAAGCACTCGACCAAAAGGAGGATAAGCCTCTTGAGAAAGAGGACGACCTCATGAAGAGGGAGAAAGAGCTCGCCCAGAAGCTGTCTTTGGGGGAGCAAAGCTTAGCTAACCGCACAGAACAGTCAATCTATGGTCCGAGCAAGAGAAGCGTCGATGCAAAGAGGAGAAACACCGGATCTGGCTGGTGGGGGAGAGCGTCTCCGAGAGGGAGATTGACATCTCTACCCGGGAGGAGAAGGTGAAGGCCAAGGAGAAGGACTTGGCAAGCTGGAGAAGCTGCATTCACCTTTGAGAGAAAGAGCTCATCGACCAAGAGAAGTGGCTGGCCAAAAGCATCCAGCAACACTCTATGGAAGTTGAGCGTTTCTCCAAGGAAGGTTCTTTGGAACTATCGGCTGCCAGAAGGTCCCTGGAGGAGCTTAAGAGCTCGAGAGCGATTGAGTCCAAGCAAATTTGGGACTTTTGGGGGCATGCTAATGAATCTCTGGTGCCGTTTGGGTTTAGTCCGGTATGTCTGGATGACCTAGCGCCAGAGATGAACAGAGCACTGGTGGCGTTGAACTCCGCTGGCAATAAGTAGGAAGTTATTGGTGACGTGATCGTCGACCAACTGGAGACAGAGGGGAAGGATCTGGCCAAGAATGTCGCCGAATATGTGCTGTCGTGTTTCAAAAGTCGGGACCCCAAATGTCTTTAACTCTCGTGGTCAAAGGACCCATTGCCGAGGAGGAAGAAGCCGCCAAGGCCAACGTTCAAGAAGTTGTCCAATCAGTTGTGGCACACTTCACTAGGAACTCCAGTAGTTAGGACTCCTCCTTTTTTTCCTTGATCTAGTAATCCTCTTATTCTGAACGAATGAAGTCCTTTTGAATTCCATTTTTATGTCTTCAATGCATTGTCCTTTATATTGTTGGCCCCCTGATAGATGTGCACAATTAGATAGCGAACATGTACCAAAAGGATTTGACAATGTCTTGAGGACTTCACTTCAAACTCGTAGCCAAAACAATAGCTAGGAAGTCCGAAGTTTACTTCCGACATCTCTAGGGGCCCTTTGTTACGTCGACGGCGGCACCTCTGGGAGTCGTTGGAGCTTGGTAGCTTTGACGGCACCCACTGTCAATGCGTAGAGTGTCGACAGCGGGCCCCCTCGAGGTTGTTGGAGCTTGGTAACTTCTACAGCGCCCACTGTAAACGTGTAGAACATCAACGGCGGGCCCCCTGGTGGTTGTCGGAGCTTGGTAGCTTCGACGGCGCCCACTGTCGACATGTAGAACATCGACGGCGGGCCCCCTGGGGGTTGCTAGAGCTTGGTAGGCTTTGGCAGCACCCACTGTCAACGCGTGGAACATCAACGGCAGGCCCTCTGGGGGTTGTCGGAGCTTGGTTACTTCGACAGCACCCACTATCAACGTGTAGAATGTCGACAGCGGACCCCCTGGGGTTTTCGGAGCTTGGTAGCTTCGACGGCACCTACTGTCAACTCGTAGAACATCAATGGCGGGCCCCCTGGGGGTTATCGGAGCTTGTAGGCTTCGATGGCACCCACTGTCAATGCGTATAACATCAATGGCGGGCCCCTTTAGGGGTTGTCGGAGCTTGGTAACTTTGACAGAGCCCACTATCAACGTAGAACGGCAACGGCGGGCCCCCTGGGGGTTGTCGGAGCTAGGTAGCTTCGACGACGCCCACTGCCAACTCGTAGAATGTCGACGGCGGACCCCCTGGGTGTTGTCGCATCTTGGTAGGCTTCAACGGCGCCCACTATCGATACGTATAACGTCGACGTCGGGCCCCCCATGGGTTCTCGGAGCTTGGTAGGCTTCGACAGCATCCACCATCGGCATGTATTGTTCCTTTTTCCTACGCATTAGAGACAAGAAAAGCAGTAATATTCGTCCTCTTATCTATAACTTATTTGCAGCTTATTATCCTTCTTCAAATTTTAGATCCTAAGGAACTCAACATTACAATATAAATGTATTGATGAAATCTCTAGGTATGAATGCCTTCTGGACCCGCCCTACTGAGACCTGCCAAAATATAGGTAGAGTGGCGTACTTAGGGTGCCTGACCAGTCTAAGTCGATAGCACACTCCGGACCTGTCATTGGCTTTGCTTTTTAGGAGAGTAGACCATCTAGCAGTGCTAAGATCCATAAGAATATTAACAATACAATTCATATATCACATGAATAACTTGGACTAAATTTCAAAGGGGATTGCACAACTTTGTTATGGACAAGAAGGAAAAAATGATAAAAGTATCGAGTATGTACAAAATTAGTGCACACGGAGTCTGCTTTCACACAAAAATGTATTTCATTATAGGTCCGAATTACAAGAGAGACAAGGACACACTTAGAGTACGAAACATGCATGGCCAGGGCCGAACAGCCGCCACCCACTCTCAAGGGATAAGGGTTTTGCTGAGCAGCTTGCCTCTCGCGAGCGCGCTCGATGTGGACGCGGCTGTCCTGCCTCCTGTAACGTCGGTTGAGCTTCGACCGAAGGTCCTGGGTAGGAAGCCTTGATGTTTTGTGGGCACGGCGAGCCTCGGAGGGCAGTAACGTCACTTGCTGGGAGGGCGTATGGCTCCTTTGCTACAAGTCCTGGGGACAAAGTCTACCAGACAAGATCATGTGTTGAGAAGGTGCCTGCCCAGCATGAGGCAGTCCTTGGACGCTGAGGGCATTAGCTACAACTTTAACTAAATGCTCAACATCAGTGCGCCATTGCTCCATGGCGGTCGGAGCAGCTCCGGGCGCTGGAGGACGTTGGAGGAGAGTCCGCGCTGCATTCAGCGCATTCTAAGGGTTGTTCGTCGATGCAGTGACCGACATGAAGGCACCATCATGTTATCCGGCGTTGGCTGCTGGAGCAGGTGGTGGTGGTGGTCCGACAACGCCTACCCGAGCAACAACATTAGTTGGCTGCTGCATGTTGGAGGGATTACCTCCAGCGGGCTGCTCAGCCAAACCGTTGGACGATGAGGTGGAGGAATTCATCATCTTGAGATCCTAGGCGTCCCCCTACCTGGCGCGCCAAATGTCGAAGTGTAGCAATGACCCTTCCCCTGGTACTACTAAAGCGTAGTCCGTGGAGGTTCGTATTCGGATGGGGCGCGCGTAAGATCACAAACAAGATGGTGACACGGGGATTTTTACGTGGTTCAAGCCGCCTGAGCGTAATATCCTACTCCGCGGGGTGGTTGTTGAATGTATGAGATTGTATGCCTTGTGAGAGTCTCAGCGTGGTTGTTCTCTATCGTGTGGTGCAGCCCTTTTATATGTCAAGGGCTAGCCGTTACAGTGTTTGCCTGGCCCAAAAAATGGCCCCGACAGTATTAAACTCTCTACACGCGACCTATTGGTGTTAAGGGTGTTTAACGGTGTGATAACGCGCCTTAATGGCAGTGTTATCAGTAGTAATAGTCTTCTTATCGTGTGTCATTAATACAACATTAATGACACGTAATCAGGTTTTGAAACGCTACTTAATAGCCTCTTGAATATCCGCACTGTTGGAGATCCAATATTCTTCCCGTTGTAGACTTAGGTTCGGGTGTCACACACACATGGCAGCTCTGGAGCTTCCCTTTGTGGGGAGGCAGATCTGGAGCTACTTAACACATGACAGTACCGGAGCTTCACTCTACTGGGGGTTAGGTCCAGTGCTATTGCAAACGTGGGGGCACCGGAGCTTCCCTGTGAAGGGAGGTAGGTCTGGTTCCACAGGACACGTGGTAGCACTGGAGCTACAAAAACAAGGGATGTGGGCCCAGTACTATGGGACGCGTGTCGCCTTCAGAAGTCTTCAATGTCGGACGTAGGAACTCTCTGGCTTTACTTGTGGTATCAGGGGTTACCCGATACGAAGGGTACCGACAGGTGCCATGTGTATTGGAACATCAGAAAGTTTCTCGGACTAGTCCGTTCGATAAACAGACTTGTTCGGTGCATAGTGTTGTGAAACTCCAGAGAGTTTCTCGGACTAGTCCGATCCACGAACAGACTTGTCCGGAGCATAGTGTTATGAGTTTACAGAAAGTTGAACGGACTAGTCCGGTCGACTAACGGACAAGTCCAGTGCACTGTGTATTGAGATTCCAGAAAATTGATCGGACTAGTCCGTTCTAGGAACGGACTAGTCCAGTGCACTGTGAAGTGAGATAACAGGGAGTTGAATGAACTAGTCCGGTCCAAGAACGGACTAGTCGGGTGCTGAGTTAATTTTTAGGTTAATTTTAAGCCTTATCCCTATGCAAATACTTGAGCTCTTGGGATGTGTCTCTCACACTTATCCTATACAAATAATCCACTTTGCAATTCATTTATTAGTTGGGCTATTCTCTTTCTTCATCACTTCGTTTTTAACTTTTTGAATGCACTAAACTATCTCATTTGAGGTGACCTGCATTCATCTCAACAAGTTCATTAGGATCTCATTTGTTTGTCACCAATTGTTCAAACCCCACAAGGGATTGCCTAGACGCACTTTTAGCAAGTAAGTTGGTCCGGGCTGAGACAACATCGGACTATTCTGCTAAAAGTCAGACAAGTTCGGACAACATCTGAACCAACATTGGACTAGTTCGTGTTTCGTGCTGGACAAGTCCGGAGTTCTGAAGACTGAACTTTTCTAATACAAAAGAGGGACATCGGATTAGTTCGGGGTTGAGACCGGACAAGTCCGCTCCCTGACAGGATTTAATTGCTGGTTAGCCCTAAATTCATTTTAATCTAGTCCCTTTTTATGTTGATTAATGTTAACATGTATGAGGGTGTATGCAATGCATTATGCATTGAAATGAGGGTATTACACATTGCCTTAGGATGTCTTATGCCTAGGCTCCTAAGGTATTTACTTAATATGCTAGCATGGTGCTAGGATAGTTTACTAGCGTTTGATGTCTCGTAGACCCACGGATTGAAGAGGCAAGCAGTAGGTTGTGACAGCCATATCTATCCTTGTAATCCTCCACGTTCAGCTATGCCACAGGCTCTTTGCGGGAGTCGACCAAGTATTGTTAGGGGTAAACCTGTGCCCAATGTGTTGAACAACTTAGCATAAGGATTCACCATTTACATGCTCATTAGTACCTAACCTATGCTATGTATATGTATTTTAGAAGAATTGTAGGAGCAACTCCCCAACTCTTAGTCTAATCTCCATTAGGACCATCTACCCTCTAGAATAGATTGCTTAGGTGTGTGCCACACTACCTATATTATCAACTTACCTCTGTCTTGATAATTTATTAGTATCCCATAGCTTGATCATAAGAGTAGTGTTTACTTTACTCCATTGCCTTCCTTTGGGATAAATACAATACCCTTGGGATACTCATTGGTAAAATGCTAGAATGGTATCTCCTGTGCACTTGCGGATCTCATCTCTTTCGAGAGATAATCTATGTTGTTAAGAACCATCAACATCGACTATGTGTCAAATGGGTAGCATTGCCTTGTAGAAATGCCGACTCCAAGCAAGCTAGGAAAATGTTCCATGAGATCATTTTCCCACACATTGGCACTCCCAAAATGGTCATAAGTGATGGAGGGTCTTATTTCATTTATAAGAGCTTCCGAAGCTTTCTAAGTGAGCTTGGAGTTTAGCATAATGTTGCTACTACATATCACCCACAAACAAGCGTCAAGCACATAAACATCTAACATGCAAATCAAGAATATTCTGCAAAAGGTCGTCTTGGAAATGGGAACGTAATGGAAGCAAAAGCTACCCGACGCATTGTGGGCAGATCGAGCTGCCTACAAGACACCCATTAGCATGTCTCTGTTACAAAGTGTCTATGGGAAGACTTGCCATCTTCTGTGGAATTGGATCATAGAGCTCGTTGGGCCATAAAACGGTGGAACATGGATCTTGATAAAGCTGGAAAGCATCGTTTCAGGCAAATCTCCGAGCTTGAGGAATGGAGGGATAAGTCATACCATAGTGCCAAGTTCTATAAGGAATGAACCAAGAGATGGCATGAGAAACAAATTACGCCAAAAGAGATTAAGTCTGGAGATAAAGTCCTTTTGTTTAACTCCAGGGTAAAACTCTTTGGACATGGGAAATTACAAAGTAAATGGGAAGGACCATCTACCGTAATGGAAACTTCATCTCACGTAGCAATCACGCTCCATGATAATGAGGGTCATCCATTTAAGGTAAATGGGAACCGCCTCAAAATCTTCCTAGACTCCCAAGAGGATGTGGAAAAAGAAATTGACGTGGTAAATTTAATAGATTTCCACGCCATTCTTCCAAATTTCACGTAATTCCTCAAAGTCCAAAATGTGGGCCTGTCAGTATCCGGCATACTAGGTACCCTCGTGCACAAGCTAGAGCCGCCTAGGTACCTCGCCTGCCATCAGGGGTAGGGTCCAAGGGCGCCATGTGTTCAAAGAAAACCAGACCCACCAGCCTAAGATGGGAAGTCCGCGGTACCCACGAGACATCCAAAAGGGGGAGCTCAGCTCCCCCTTGACGACAATCCCCCAGGCAGCCACGTGTCCAGCAGGACGGGACCCGACCTCCTCCGCAGATGTGAGCTCCCAAGCTGCCACGTGGCCCACGAAGTCGAGACCTGATCTCCCCTGCGGGGGCAAGAACCCGAGCTGCCACGTGGCCCGCGGGGTGAGACCTAGCCTCCCCCACGGAGGTGAGCTCTCGAGCTGCCACGTGGCCCGCAAGACGAGTGTGGCCTCCACCATGGCGGAGAGCTCCCCAGCGGCCGCATGGTCAGTCCACTTGCCATGAGCAGGTAGTAAGGAAGTTAAGAGGGCGGTGCGCCTTGTCTCCATCAAGCCTTGAAGATACGCGGCTTCCCCAGGCGCATGGCGCGGCGCACACCGAATGTCAGGTACCACTACGACTAATCGCATCACAGTGAATGCCGCAGGCCTATCCCACTCCGCTAAGTATATAGCTTACGGCGCCAGAGACAGTTGGATGGGACATTCCCTGCCAATGTCAGCAATGGTGCATGGGCTACTGACAACCCAGGCGGCAAGACAGTGAGTCCTCGCGTCTGCGGTCAGAGCAAGCTTATAGAAGAAGCCTTAGATCTTTAGGACAAGATCGCCACGGGACCACCTGTCGGGCTCGGGACCAAACTTATAAGGCGTCCAACCTTGACTATAAAAGGCTCGGACCGCCACTGATACAAGGACCAGACTCAGAATCCCCAAGACACACACATGCGTACACACTCACCAGCAATACAATCCACCGTGGAGTAGGGTGTTACGCTCCTTGCGGCCCGAACCACGTAAAAACCACCGTATCACATACTCTTCCGCTAGAACACTAGTTTGAGACCTAAGCCCCGCCGAACAAGAACCTCCGTAGATAGCACCTTAGCAGATCCGGGGGAAGTGTTGCATTAACACTTCGACATTTGGCGCACCAGGTAGGGAATTTTCCCTCAAAAAAGTGGTAGTTCTTTCACCACCATGGTGTTCATCAGGCCCGTGGAAGGCTGTTTTCACGGCCGTCGCCTGGTGACCAGATTCGTCAATCGAGCGGCACTCTCTGGTCCGTCTCGCCCCCGTGCAGGTACGGCTGGCCAAAATGGCACGTCAGGATACGCCACATCTCAGGCAGCTCCACCAGCACCCACAACAGCGAGCCCAGAGCACTTTGGCGGCGTTCGGAGCTCTCCTCCACCACCCACCGTCACTAAACGCCTCCCCGGGGGCGGCTCAGCAGTGGGTTCAAGACATCGACCACCTCTTCGTCATAGCCATCAACTCCCCCAACAGGGGAAGGCACCTCGTTTCGCTGTCACGCACGCCGTCCATCGACCGTCACACAGCCGACTCCCACTCCTCCAAGCCTACGAGCATTGACCGGCTCCCCACGGAAGACCTCAGGGCTGAGCTTGACCATCGTTAAGCTCACATGCATGGTCGTGTCATCATCGAGCGACAGCGAGAGAGGCGGCGCAACCTCAAAGACGAATATGGCCCTTAATTCCCTCTTCACGACGTGTCCTCCGTCCAAGGTGCGTCGCGGGTAAACCCTCGTCCATCTGACCAGGAGTATGGCGGCTCGACAGCTCCCCTGCAGTACTCTGTGCAGCAGGATGTGCAGTAATAGTACTTGGTGGAGCCAGTACCATTGCAGCAACGCATGGCACACCAGTGCCACAACCGCAGGTCTAGCAAGCGCCACACGTCATGCAGTAGACCCCCTTGGGGCATGCTGTCCCATCTGCATCTCCGACGAAGCCCATGGGAGGCTGCTCGGCGTTGGCTCCGCACCTTCGCTTCGCAATGTGGCCACGCAAGTTCCAGCCACATATCCAGGAGAGATTCGACGGAAGCATCAACCCGGTAGAGTTCCTACAGATCTACACCACGACGCTCCTTGCTGCAGGGGCAGATGAGACCACCCCGACAAACTACTTCCAAGTCATCCTAACTAGATCAGCCTGCTCATGGCTGATGAACCTTCTTGAGGGATCTATAACCTCTTGGGATGAGTTGTGCTGATAGTTCACGGTGAACTTCGGCAGCTCCTACACGCAGCCCGGCACCGAGCTTGACCTCCACGCCATGCGATAGCAAACCCATGGAGACGCTGTGATCATTCATCCAACGTTTCACCCAGGTACGCAACTCCATTCCCAACATCCCAAATGCCTATGTCATAGTGGCATTTCGCCAGGGAGTCCGTGATAGCAAGATGCTCGAGAAGTTAGCTACACACAATATGCAAGACGTCTCTGAGCTCTTCTCCATTGCCGATCGATGCGCCAGGGCGGCAGAAGGCCAGACTAGAGAAGGAGCCGCTACCCCTGGTAGTGGCAAAAAGAAGAACAGGAACCGGGGTGGCGGCCAGAACAAGTCGCTGCATGGATCCCCCGTCGTGGCAGTAGCCACAACCGGAGGAGACAAACCCCCACGCTTGGAGAAACGCCCTCGTCAGCCACCTGCCACTGATGAAGATGTCGAGCCCTGCCTGGTGCACAAGACTCGCGAACACACTGCGAGCGAGTGCAGGGAGATAAAAAGGTGTGTCAAACGCTACCAAGAGCGGGCGCAGTAGCGCTAGGACGGCGCACCCTTCCGCCAACGGGAGGGCAAGCAAAAGGTCGAACCCAAGGTCGACAATGACGAGGAGCTGTAGTACCAGAAGCAAGAGCGGGCAGTCAAAGTGGTACACCAAGATGAGGACTCCGGTGCTAGCAGTGACAACAAGCGTTGCAAGACCCTCCACATCATCTTTGGATGGTCTTGGGATCCCGCATCCCAAAACGCGGTCAAGACCTTTCGCCGTGTGATGGCTTGGCCCATGTACCCACTCTAGCGCAGCACCACCACTGGAAGGAGACGTCGATCAGCTTCGACACCTCTGACTGCCCCAAGAACATGGCCAGGCCAGGGGTCTAACCTCTCCTAGTCTACCCCACCATAGCCAACGTCAAGCTCCACTACGTCTCGATAGACTGCGGGGCCGGCCTCAACCTCCTCAGCGTGCAGCCTTTGAACAAATGCAGATCCCGGTGTCCAAGATGGCCCCCTCGAGCCGATTTTTAGGGGTGGGACCTAGGAGCATCATACCGTACAACAACATCCACCTGTGGGTGACCTTCGGAACACCTGACAACTACAGGACGGAGAGCATCCTCTTCGACGTCGCTGATGTTAGCCTCCACTTCAATGCCATCATCGGTAGGCCTTCCCTGTACCAGCTCATGGATGTAGCCCACTACAGCTACCTCATCCTGAAGATGCCAACCCCCTCCGACATCCTCAGGATCCGCAAAGATCGCACCGCCACAGTGTTAGCCTTGGAGCAGCTCGAAGCACTCATAGCGCACCCTGCACCTGTCCTGATCGGCGCTGGATCAAGTCGGCCTCCACCAAGCTCACGACAGCACAGAGCACCCGCCACGCCTCAACTGCAGCCCTCTGGCAGCATCGACACCTTCGTCAAAGCTGCGAAGCCCAGTCTCGGCTCTGCTCGGACCACTCGCAAGACGGGCGGTCAAGGCAGGAAATAGGGATGCTCGCTCATTGCCCCTCTAAGTAGCTGTTGACAGCAAGGTTTCCCGCTAACCATCACAACTACCCATGGAGCTATGGGCATCCCTATTGTAAATACTAGTCTTAGTAGAATAGTGTAAAGGATTTCATAGGGCTTAGGAGCAGCACTGCCTGTACCCTGCGTACCGTATACCCCTTGGGACTGCAAAAAGACCAAAGGAACTTCACCTGTCTGAGTTGAAGACCTCTGAAGGCCCCACGTGTCATAAGGGACCGGACCTGCCTCCATTCTATGGTTAGTCCCGGTGTTGCCACGTGTATACTGCAACTGGAGCTACGTCCCACACATGGGAAAGCTCCGGGCCAAATACTTGTGCGGCACCCCCGGACCTAACCCTCAACAGAGGGAAGCTCTGGTACCGACACGTGTACAACTGCACCGGACCTACCCATCCCAGATAGTAAGCTTCAGAGCTGCCACGTGTCCAACCACCGGACCTTCAACTTCAACAAGCAGACTGGTGGACCCCCAACGGCCCGGAGCTTCAAGGGACAATCAAGGACTTCAAGACCCGATTAAGTGTCATTAATACCATCTTAATGACACACAATCGGAGGGCCTTTAATACCAGTAATGGCACTGTCAAGGCTCGTTACAATGCTATTAAGGGTAATTAAGCTCATTAATTTTGTATTAAGCATCAGTAACCGCCGCGGCCATATGTTAGGCTAGGCTAACGATGTAACGACCAGTCCTTGTTCTATAAAAGGACTGGTCGAGCGATACACAGGGGGGAGACTTCATCTGAACTCTCCTGACTCTTCCAGACTCGGCTTTGACACACGCTCACAAGTGCTCAGACGCTCAATACAACAACTACACACCCCGTGGAGTAGGGTATTACGCTTAGGCGGCCCGAACCACGTAAATCGTTGTGTCAACTCGCCATCTTGCTCTGAATCTCTGCGCGCCCTATAGCGAACTACAAATTCCGTGGGCTACGAACAGTAGTACCGGGAGAATTGCCGGAATCAGACTCCGACAGTTGGCGCGCCAGGTAGGGGGCACCCGATATTCAAGGATGGTGAACTCTGCTGCTAGATCGTCCAACGGCAACCCTGCTGCAGAACCTGCTGGAGGCAATCCCTCCAACATGCAGCAGCCAGCAGGTGCTGTGGCTCCAGTAGGAGTCATGCCACACCCGTGTAACACCCTCATTTTCATGAATCATGCCCTACATACATTCATATACATGTTTAACATTAACCCACAACAAGAAGAACGAGTTTAAAATTGATTTGGAGCATTTAAAATTGATTTGGAACAAAACCGCACTTAAAATGCAGAAAAGTGCAGACTAGTCCGATTTTGCTGAGGACTAGTCTGATTTCTCTCTGACTAAAAACAGACTTGTCCGATTTTGCTGCAGACTAGTCTGATTTTGCCTCTGAAAACTTTTGGACTTGTCCAATTTTGTGCGGACTAGTCCGATATTCCAAGAATCCTTGAAAAATTGCAAAGTCCGTGGACTTTTTCGGACTAGTCCGGTGTTCCAGCAGACTTGTCCGTTTTCCTCTCTGACTAAAGTCGGACTTGTCGGATTTTAGGCCAGACTTGTCCAATTTTCTCTCTGGACAACTTCGGACTAGTCCGATTTTATGACTTGTTTCTTGGGTTTCACATTAAGTGGGCCTAGGGATGTCGTGCCTAACTCTTTTAGAGCCCATGTGGGACTCTAAATCGGCCTCTACTATTCTCAAACTTGAAATCCATCTAACCCTAGCCTCCACCTCTATATAAACAACCCCACCCCTTGGCTTGACATCTATTTGCCACTTCTCCACCCCACCCAAACCCTAGTTCGTGGAGAGCCACTATCAAGGAGGGAGGAGGAGATCCCAAGCAAGAAGAAGAAGAGGAGGAAACGAAAGAGGATCAAGATCTCCATCAAGTTTCGTTCTTCATCACCAATTCATCTCCAAGTTCATCCCCCAACCCTAGATCATCAGGATCCAAGTGTTACCTCCAATTTTCTTGATTCATTGGAGTTCTAAACACCTGGTATACCATCTATTCTCTTTTCCTTACGTGAATTCAACTCCTAATCTCCAAATTCACATTGATCTAGAAAACCCTAGTTCGCCAGCTCTACGAAGTGCGGACTTGTCCGGCCTTTTGCAGACTAGTCCGATTTTCCTAGTTAAATTGTGTTGAATTAATTCTAAAATTTGACCTAATCACATCCAAACCTGTATAAACTTGTTAATATCTATTAGAACTAGTTAGTGATCATTAAAAGCAATCTATTAACAAGTTCTACCTTGCATTTGCATCAATCATGCACGCGAGGTCATATTGAGTAATATTTGTGCACTATTTGATTGTGTTTCTTGTCTTGTATGTTTATTGTGTGGATTAGACGGATTTGCGCTAGAGAGTGTCGCGGAGGATCTACAGCACTAAGAGTTTGAAGGCTTTGACCCGAACCAATCCCAAGAGCAAGGCAAGTGTCCTTGAAGCATATTGATTCTGTTTCTAAAATAACTGTTTTGTTTGCAAAATTGCATGCTTCTGTCAAATTGATGGGAAATCCTATGGTAGGAAGTTTACTAGCGTTGTTTGACCACCCTTGTCACCTGGAATATATGGTAGAGAGTCGGGAAGGGCTTTTTACCTTTTTGCTTCGCTTAATCAACTGGGATGGTAAAACAACTATACCACTCAACTTAATTATGCATGGATGAGATTATTGTTAATATGAACTGGTTAAAATGATATGGTAATGGGTGATCTAAGCAAGCCTGGTATGTGGATGGGTTGGATGTTATTGTGGTTTGCTTGCTTTAGATCTAAGGACCGGTTCATGCGAGAATAAGCCAGTATTATAGTGCCACCACGAGGCCAAGTATGGGTGCAACGTAGCTGATTAATTAGGGCTTTGCTAGTGTTATTTGGACCATTAAGGATGCTCGAGGAAGGGGTAGTCGGGTTGGGTTTGTTGATGATTGGTGGGACTACCCTGGGATCCGAATGGCTCAAGAGGGGGCCCATGTTGAAGATGTGCTTAGTTGGAGGCATCACCACTGGTGAAACCTCAGTGGGGTCTAAATAGGCTAGTAATCCCTTTGTAAAGGATATTTTGTGATCTCTTGGCCATACACCAAAGGAAGTGTAATTGGCATAAGAGAGATTCTTTAGTCGCCGACGGGTGATGAAATCACAAACACGTGGGTAAAGTGGTACAAACTCTGCAGAGTCTAATAAACTATCATGATAGCCGTGCTCCCGGTTATGAGCACCTGGACAACTTCCATGATTAGAGGGAACTCAGTATTGGGATGGTTATGGTTTGGTAATGGTTTGTGATGCCCGTTTCCGAAAAATGAACCAAGCTAACGTATATGTGTGCCCAGGATGTTCATCACACATACCCAAGAGCATTCACGAAAGAGCATACAGAAAATTACCACAAGACAAGATTAATTAACCAAGTTTTATTACACGAACCATATTATCCTCAAATACAAGTTCTAATTAATATTAATGACAAGTTCAACTAATGCAGCGGAAATACTCTAATTAAGCCAACTAAAAAGCTAGGCAACATAAGCAATAGGGTATAGCGCAGCTCCAATCAACACCACGGGCAAGCTGACGGTACACACGGCCTAGAACTCCGCATTCTCACCATTAAACTCCCAATCCTGACCTGCAACTGTTGGGGGGATTGCAAGAGTGAGTACATGTTGTACTCAACAAGTGTGGAAAGTATGACATGTGGCTGATTCAAATGACAAATATAATAAAAGCTAAGTGCTGAAAAGTACATTAAAATATTTGAAAAGCAATATATTATATGTATGTGAAGTAAACCCATCATAATCATAAGTAATATCATAATACCAATCTGAATTCACTACCATCATCAATAATTCCAGATTTCACCATTGCCAATGACCATATTCAATACCGGAAATAAATCTATAACCAGCCATAACCATAATACCAACCATAACCATCCCAAATACCATCCCAATACTAAGTTCCCTCTAATCATGGAAGTTGTCCTGGTGCTCATAACCGGGAGCACGGCTATCATGATAGTTTATTAGACTCTGCAGAGTTTGTACCACTTTACCCACGTGTTCGTGATTTCATCACCTTTCGATGACTAGAATCTCTATTATGCCGTCTCACACTTCCATCAGTGTGTGGCCAAGAGATCACAAAATAGCCTTTACAAAGTGATTACTAGCCTATTTAGACCCCACTGAGGTTTCACCGGTGGCGATATCTCCTACAGAGCACATCTTCAACCAAGGGCCCCCTCTTGAGCCATTCAGATCCCAGGGTAGTCCCACTAATCATCAACAACAATCCGACTACCCCTTCCCCGAGCATCCCTAATGGTCCAAATAGCACTGGCAAAGCCCTAATTAATCAGCTACGCCGCACCCATACTTAGCCTCGTGGTGGCACTGTAGTCCTGGCTTATTCTCGCATGAACCGGTCCTTAGATCTAAAGCAAGCAAAACCACCATAACATCCAACCCATCCACATACCAGGCTTGCTTAGATCACCCATTACCATATCATATTGACCAGTTCACATTAACCAAAATATCATTCATGCATAATTGAATGTGTAGTGTTGTTTTCCCATCCCAATTAATTAAGCGAAGCAAAAAGGTAAAAAGCCCTTCCTGACTCTCTATCATAATTCCAGGTGACAAGGGTGGTTAAACAATTCTAGTAAACTTCCTACCATAGGATTTCCCATCAAATTGACACAAGCATGCAGTTTGCAAACAAAACATTTATTTGAAAAATAGGATCAATATGCTTCAAGGACACTTGCCTTGCTCTTGCTATTGATTAGGATCAAAGCCTTCAAACTCTTGGTGTTGTAGATCCTCGGCGGAACTCTCTAGCGCAAATCCGTCTAATCCACACAATAAACATACAAGACAAGAAACACAATCAAAGAGTGCACAAATATTACTCAATATGTCATGACATGCATGATTGATGCAAATGCAAGGTTGAACTTGTCAATAGGTTGCTTTTAATGATCAATAACTAGTTCTAATAGCTTTTAACAAGTTTATACAGGTTTGGATGTGATTAGATCTCATTTTAGAATCAATTCAACCAATTTTAACCAGGAAGATCGTACTAGTCCGCTAGGGACCGGACAACTTCGCACTTTGCGAGATCAGCAGATTAGGGTTTTCTAGATCGACGTAAATTTGGAGATTAGGGGTTGAGTTCATGTAAGGAAAAGAGAATAGAAGGTATACCAGGTGTTTAGGACTCCAATGAATCAAGAAACTTGGAGGTAGCACTTGGATCTGGGTGATCTAGGGTTGGGGATGAACTTTGAGATGAATTGGTGATGAAGAACGAAAGCTTGATGGAGATCTTGATCCTCTTTTGTTTCCTCCTCTTCTTCTTCTTGCTTGGGATCTCCTCCTCCTTCCTTGGTGGTGGCTCTCCACGAACTAGGGTATGGGTGGGGTGGAAAAGTGGCAAATAGATGCCAAGCCAAGGGGTGGGGTTGTTTATATAGCGGTGGAGGCTAGGGTTAGATGGATTTCGAGTTTGGGATGAGTAGAGGCCGGTTTAGAGTCCCTCATGGGCTCTAAAAGAGTTAGGCACGACGTCCCTAGGCCCACTTAACGTGAAACCCAAGATTCAAGTCGTAAAACAAAAGATCAATTCGGAGTCGCGAAATATCGGACAAGTCCGGGAAGGACCGGACTAGTCCGAAGTTGTCCAGAGAGAAAATCAGACAAGTCTGGCCTAAAATCGGACAAGTCCGACTTTAGTCAGATAGGAAAATGGACAAGTCCACTGGCACACCGGACTAGTCCAGAAAAGTCCAGGGACTTAGCAAATTTTCAAGGATTCTTGGAATATCGGACTAGTCCGCACAAAATCGGACAAGTCCGAAAGTTTCCAGAGGCAAAATCAGACTAGTCCACAGCAAAAATGGACAAGTCCATTTTTAGTCAGAGAGAAATCGGACTAGTCCTCAGTAAAATCGGACTAGTCCGCACTTTCCTGCATTTTAAGTGCGGTTTTGTTCCAAATCACTTTTAAATGCTCCAAATAAATTTTAAACTCGTTCCTCTTGTTGTGGGTTAATGTTAAACAAGTATATGACTGTATGTAGGGCATGATGCATGAAAATGAGGGTGTTACAAACCTACCCCCCTTAAAATGAATCTCGCCCTCGAGATTCGACCCGGAAGAGAAGAGATAAGGAAATTCCTCCTTGAGATCATCCTCCAATTCCCACGTCTCTTCTTTTTCTCTGTGGTGCTTCCATTGAACTTTACACCATCGAATCACCTTGTTCCTTGTGACTCTCTCCTTGGTTTCCAAGATCTTAACCGGTTGCTCGGCATAAGTCAAATCTTCCTCTATTTCCAATTCTTCCATTGGCACTTGTTCTTTCGGTACTCTCAAACACTTCTTGAGCTGGGAAACATGAAATACATCATGGACGTCCGAAATATGAGCTGGCATCTCCAACTTATACGCTACTTCTCCTCTTTTGTCCAAAATCTTGAATGGTCCAATATAACGAGGTGCTAGCTTGCCTCTTTGTTAAACCTCTTATGACCTCTCATTGGTGACACCTTGAGGTAAACAAAATCTCCCACTTCAAAGGTTAATTTCCTTCTCCTATTGTCCGCATAGCCCTTTTGTCTTGATTGGGCAGCCCTCAAGTTTTCACGAAATATTTGGACTTGCTTTTCGGCTTCTGGCAACACATCCGGACCAAATACTTGAGTTTCTCCTGCCTCATTCCAGAATAAAGGTGTCCTACACTTCCTTCCATAAAGCGCTTCATATGGTGACATTTTCAAGCTTGCTTGGTAACTATTGTTGTATGAAAATTCCGCATATGGCAAGCTTTTGTCCCAACTTTTCCCATGCTTCAAGGCACAAGCTCTTAACATGTCCTCCAAAATCTGATTGGTCCTCTCGGTTTGTTCATTCGTTTGAGGATGATATGCTGAACTAAAATTCAACCTTGTTCCCAATGCTTCATGCAACTTTTGCCAAAACCTAGAAGTGAATTGAGAACCTCTATCTGAGACTATCTTCTTAAGGACTCCATGTCGACACACAATATGCTCCATGTATATTTCAGCCAATTGTGCAGCTGTATATTTGGTCTTCACAGGGACAAAATGTGCTGACTTGTTTAAGCGATCCACAATTACCCAAATTGAGTCATACCCAGACTGAGTATGTGGTAACCCAACTATGAAGTCCATACCGATTTCTTCCCACTTCCATTCCGGAATCTTTAATGGTTGCAATAGTCCAGCTGGCCTTTGATGTTCCGCCTTGACTCGTTGGCACACATTACACAATGCCACATATTCAGCTATGTCCTTTTTCATGCTATCCCAACAATAGCAAGTCTTCAAGTCTTTGTACATCTTCATACAACCAGAATGAATTGACTAAGGTGAGTCATGTGCCTCTTTTATTATTGTCTCCCAAATATGCTTCACATTAGGCACAACAATCCTCCTACCAAGCCATAGGGTACCATGTTCATCCTCATCAAATCTGAATTCTCTCCCTTCTTTGGTCCTTTCCTTGATTTCCTTGATCTCCTCATCTGTGCTTTGTGCTTCTCGAATTTCTTGCTCCAAGGTCGGATTTAACTCCATCATCTCCATCTCATTTACAAATCCGAGGTTGAAACTTTCAAACTCCTTACATAACTCGGATGGTAACTCTCGAACTGTGAGTTAATGACTTACTCCTTTTCTACTCAAAGCATCGGCCACTACATTGGCTTTTCTCGGATGATAGTTGATTCCCAAATCATAATCTTTGATGAGCTCCAACCATCTTCGTTGCCTCAAGTTCAGATCCGTTTGTGTGAAAATATACTTCAAACTCTTATGATCCGTATAAATTTCACACCTATGTACAAGGATGTAGTGTCTCCAAATTTTCAATGCATGTACCACGGCTGCAAGTTCTAAATCATGTGTTGGGTAATTCTGCTCATGTTTCTTCAGTTGTCTCGAAGCATATGCAACCACTTGGCCTTCTTGCATCAATAGACATCCAAGTCCTTGTCTCGATGCATCGCAATAAATATCAAACTCTTGCTCACATCCGACAGTACCAAAACTGGGGATGTTGTCAACCTCTTTTTCAACTCCTCGAAACTATTTTGACAAGCTTGAGTCCATTGGAAAGCCTTTCCCTTCATTAGCAACTCCATCATAGGCTTGGCTATCTTGGAAAAGTCCTTGATGAACAGACGGTAATATCCAGCCATCCCAAGAAAACTTCTTATTTCCTTGACATTTGGCGGTGGTTCCCACTCCAGCACGTCTCTCACTTTTCCGGGGTCAATCGATACTCCTCCTCCTGAGATGATATGACCCAAAAATGGCACCTCTTTCAACCAAAACTGACACTTGTTGAACTTGGCATACAATCGATGCTCCCTCAATTTCTGTAGCGTAAGCCTCAAGTGTTCCTCATGTTCCTTCTCATCCTTCGATTAGATCATAATATCATCAATAAACACCACAATGAACTTATCAAAGTACTCCATGAAGACCTTATTCATGAGGTACATAAAGTAGGCAGGCGCATTTGTCAATCCAAAAGACATCACGGTGTACTAATAAGATCCATACCGTGTCCTAAAAGCTGTCTTGGGTATGTCCGATGGTCTAATCTTCATTTGAAAATATCTCGACCTTAAATCAATCTTAGAGAAGACACAAGCACCCTTCATCTGATCAAACAAGTCTTCTATGCGTGGCATGGTGTACTTGTTCTTGATTGTTACCTCGTTGAGAGCTCGGTAATCCACACACATCCTTTGGGATCCAACCTTCTTGTCCACAAACAGCACAGGCGCTCCCCAAGGTGAAGAACTAGGGCGAATAAAACCTTTCTCTAGTTGTTCTTGAATTTGTTTCTTGAGCTCCGCTAATTCCATAGGAGGCATCCTATACGGCCTCTTAGCTATAGGTGCAGTTCCAGGTATTAAATCAATAACAAACTCAATGTCTCGATCAGGCGGCATACCTGGCAACTCGTCCAGAAAAACATCAAAAAATTTACACACCACCGGAATCTCCTCAATCGCGGCACTGTCCATATGATTCAGCTCCAATTGCTTCGGTGCGGTTTGAGATGCTTCAAATTCTACGGTGATCCCTTCTTCATTGGTCAACTTCACCGTCTTTGTGGCACACTCAATGACTCCATTGTGCTTCGTCAACCAGTCCATACCAAGTATAATGTCCAATCCTTGAGAATCCAAAACAATGAGGTTGGCGGAGAAGTCTACCCCCCTTATTCTAAGGCTTACTTTTGGACATACTATATTTGTCCTCATCTCTCCTCCAGGAGACTTAACCAATCGAGTAAACTTCATATGAGAGATAGGCAAACTATACTTGGCGACATACTTCGATGCAATGAATGAATGCGATGCTCCAGAATCAAATAACATAGTCGCAGGGTTGGAGTTTGCGGAAAACATACCAATGACCACGTCATCCACTTGTTGAACATCCTCCGTAGAGACATGGTTCACATTGCCACGAGCAAAATTCTGTTGTCCACGGTTCCCTTGTGGTTGTCCTCCATTGGGTCTTGGGTTTTGCCTAGGCGCATTGCTTCCTTGACCAAGGCCTGACTTAGGACATTGATGCTCAAAGTGTCCAGCTTCTCCACAAGTATAACACTTCAAAACTCCACCAGAATTATTAGGACGTGCTTGGTTTTGAACACTTGCAGCGGGAAAGTTAGCACGAGGTGCATAAGGCATTGGAGGACTAGGTGCTTGCATGACAGGGTGCTGTTGCACAAACTGAGTTGGGTGCGGTACATAAGCAGGGCGCTGAGCAAGTGTAGAAGGGCTGAAGTAAGGTGCATTGGGTGGCGCAAAGCGAGGGCGCACGTTACTTCCTTATTGCTGTCCTTGATATGGCGCCTTTCTCTTATTGTCTTGCTCCATCTCACGAATCTTGTTCTCAACCACAATTGCTTTGTCCACAAGCTTCTGAAAATTTGCATAATCACAATTTAGTAGTTGCACTTGGATTTCATTGTTCAAGCCCCTCATGAACAAGTATTGTTTCCGGTTGCCCCGACTAACATCCTCAGGCGCATATCTTGAGAGTTGAGTGAACTTATTGAGATATTCACTCATGCTTGATCTTCCTTGCTTTAAGTTCTCAAATTCTTGCCTTTTCAAAATCATAACTCCTTCCAGCACACAATGAGAACGAAAGCTCTCCTTGAATTCAGCCCAAGTAATCCTCTTTTGATCTCGTGAGCATTGCAATAAGCATCCCACCAATCTGCAGCTGCTCCAACGAGTTGATGAGAAGCAAATAGCACCTTCTCCTGGTCATTGCATTGGACAATAGCTAACTTCTTCTCCACGGACTTGAGCCAATCATCCGCATCCATAGGGTCGGCAGCTTGAGCAAAGGTTGGCGGCCTAGTCCTCATAAACTCTCCCAATCGGTTATGAGGAGGCGGGGGTGGCGGTGGAGGCATGTGGGGCTGATTGTTGATATTGCCAGCCTGCTGTTGTCCCATAGTTTGTATCATGGTCTGCATGAGCTGGTTTTGCATAGCCAATAGCTGCTCAATGTTGATAGCTCCCTGAGTAGATCCTTGTCCAATGTTGTTCTGAGGCACTCCATTGTTCTCCTCATCATCATTGCCATCCCTCTGGTTGCGAGTCCTCACCATCTAGAGAAATGCAATAGGTAAGAATTAGAAAATGTCCCCAACTATATGCATCAAGGGATATGAAACTAAACAGCTAGCCTAGGTGGACATGGCAATGCTAAAGCACCCCAAAATCCTCTGTTAAACACACAAGCAAACAATATATATAGCAACAGCACACCAAGAAAAAACACATTGATTCCTGAGTGCTCCTATGTGCTCTAAAGTGTCCATTCTATCTAGGCTGCATCCTATGGTCAACCTATAGCTCTGATACCAATCTCTGATGCCCGGTTCCGAAAAATGAACCAAGCTAACGCATATGTGTGCCCAGGATGTTCAGCACACATACACGAGTGCATTCACAAAAGGGCATACAGAAAATTACCACAAGACAAGATTAATTAACCAAGTTTTATTACACAAACCATATTATCCTAAAATACAAGTTCTAATGAATATTAATGACAAGTTCAACTAATGCAGCGGAAATACTCTAATTAAGCCAACTAAACAGCTAGGCATCATAAGCAATAGGGTATAGCGTAGCTCCAATCAACACCACAGGCAAGCTGACGGTAGACACGGCCTAGAACTCCGCATTCTCACCATTAAACTCCCAATCCTGACCTGCAACTGTTGGGGGGATTGCAAGAGTGAGTACATGTCGTACTCAGCAAGTGTGGAAAGTATGACATGTGGCTGATTCAAATGACGAATATAATAATGGCTAAGTGCTGAAAAGTACATTAAAACATTTGAAAAGCAATATATTATATGTATGTGAAGTAAACCCATCATAATCATAAGTAATATCATAATACCAATCTGAATTCACTACCATCATCAATAATTCCAGATTTCACCATTGCCAATGACCATATTCAATACCAGAAATAAATCTATAACTAGCCATAACCATAATACCAACCATAACCATCCCAAATACCATCCCAATACTAAGTTCCCTCTAATCATGGAAGTTGTCCAGGTGCTCATAACTGGGAGCACGGCTATCATGATAGTTTATTAGACTCTGCATAGTTTGTACCACTTTACCCACGTGTTCGTGATTTCATCACCTTTCGATGACTAGAACCTCTATTATGCCGTCTCACACTTCCGTCGGTGTGTGGCCAACAGATCACAAAATAGCCTTTACAAAGGGATTACTAGCCTATTTAGACCCCACTGAGGTTTCACTTATGGTGATGTCTCCTACAGAGCACATCTTCAACCGAGGGCCCTCTCTTGAGCCATTCAGATCCCAGGGTAGTCCCACCAATCATCAACAAACCCAATCCGACTACCCCTTCCCCGAGCATCCCTAATGGTCCAAATAGCACTGCAAAGCCCTAATTAATAAGCTACGCCACACCCATACTTGGCCTCGTGGTGGCACTGTAGTCCTTGCTTATTCTCGCATGAACCGGTCCTTAGATCTAAAGCAAGCAAAACCACCATAACATCCAACCCATCCACATACCAGGCTTGCTTAGATCACCCATTACCATAT
Organism: Tuctoria greenei; assembly: GCA_036927565.1. Taxonomy (NCBI): domain Eukaryota; kingdom Viridiplantae; phylum Streptophyta; class Magnoliopsida; order Poales; family Poaceae; genus Tuctoria; species Tuctoria greenei. The sequence goes on from JAYESD010000006.1 coordinate 128,861,873, forward strand.
CATATTGACCTGTTCATATTAACCAAAATATCATTAATGCATAATTAAATGTGTAGTGTTGTTTTCCCATCCCAATTAATTAAGCGAAGCAAAAAGGTAAAAAGCCCTTCCCGACTCTCTATCATAATTCTAGGTGACAAGGATGGTTAAACAATTCTAGTAAACTTCCTACCATAGGATTTCCCATCAAATTGACACAAGCATGCAATTTGCAAACAAAACATTTATTTGAAAAACAAGATCAATATGCTTCAAGGACACTTGCCTTGCTCTTGCTGTTGATTAGGATTAAAGCCTTCAAACTCTTGGTGTTGTAGATCCTCCGCGGCACTCTCTAGCGCAAATCTATCTAATAGACGCAATAAACATACAAGACAAGAAACACAATCAAAGAGTGCACAAATATTACTCAATATGTCATGACATGCATGATTGATGCAAGTGCAAGGTAGAACTTGTCAATAAGTTGCTTTTAATTATCAATAACTAGTTCTAATAGCTTTTAACAAGTTTATACAGGTTTGGATGTGATTAGATCTCATTTTAGAATCAATTCAACCCATTTTAACCAGGAAAATCGGACTAGTCCGCTAGGGACCGGACAACCGCACTTTGCGAGATCAGCATATTAGGGTTTTCTAGATCGACGTAAATTTGGAGATTAGGGGTTGAGTTCACGTAAGGAAAAGAGAATAGAAGGTATACCAGGTGTTTAGGACTCCAATGAGTCAAGAAACTTTGAGGTAGCACTTGGATCTTAGTGATCTAGGGTTGGGGATGAACTTGGAGATGAATTGGTGATGAAGAACGAAAGCTTGATGGAGATCTTGATCCTCTTTCATTTCCTCCTCTTCTTCTTCTTGCTTGGGATCTCCTACTCCTTCCTTGGTGGTGGCTCTCCACGGACTAGGGTTTGGGTGGGGTGGAAAAGTGGCAAATAGATGTCAAGCCAAGGGGTGGGGTTGTTTATATAGCAGTGGAGGCTAGGGTTAGATGGATTTCGAGTTTGGGATGAGTAGAGGCCGGTTTAGAGTCCCTCATGGGCTCCAAAAGAGTTAGGAATGACATCCCTAGGCCCACTTAACATGATACCCAAGATTCAAGTCGTAAAACAAAAGATCAATTCGGAGTCGCGAAATATCGGACAAGTCCGGGAAGGACCGGACTATTCTGAAGTTATCCAGAGAGAAAATCGGACAAGTCTGGCCTAAAATTGGACAAGTCCGACTTTAGTCAGAGAGGAAAACGGACAAGTCCACTGGAACACCAGAGTAGTCCAGAAAAGTCCAAGGACTTAGCAAATTTTCAAGGATTCTTGGAATATCGGACTCGTCCGCACAAAATCGTACAAGTCCGAAAGTTTCCAGAGGCAAATCGGACTAGTCCGCAGCAAAAACGGAAAAGTTCGTTTTTAGTCAGAGAGAAATCGGACTAGTCCTCAGTAAAATCGGACTAGTCCGCACTTTCCTGCATTTTAAGTGCGGTTTTGTTCCAAATCAGTTTTAAATGCTCCAAATCAATTTTAAACTCGTTCCTCTTGTTGTGGGTTAATGTTAAACATGTATATGAGTGTATGTAGGGCATGATGCATGAAAATGAGGGTGTTACATGGTTATGGCTGGTTATGGATTAATTTCTGGTATTGAATATGATTATTGGCAAATGGTGAAATATGGAATTATTGATGATGGTAGTGAATTCAGATTGGTATTATGATATTACTTATGATTATGATGGGTTTACTTCACATACATGTAATATATTGCTTTTCAAATGTTTTAATGTACTTCTTAGCACTCAGCCCTTATTATTGTCGTCATTTGAATCAGCCACATGTCATACTTTCCACACTTGCTAAGTACGACATGTACTCACTCTTGCAATCCCCCCCCCAACAGTTGCAGGTCAGGATTGGGAGTCAAATGGTGATAATGCGGAGTTCAAGGCCGTGTCTACCGTCAGCTTTTCCTGTGGTGTTGATTGGAGCTGCGCTATACCCTATTGCTTATGCTGCTTAGCTGTTTAGTTTGCTTATTTAGTTTATTTCCACTGCATTAGTTGAACTGGTCATTAATATTCATTAGAGTTTGTATTCGAGGTTAATACGGTTTGTTTAATAAAATTTGGTTAATTAATCTTGTGTTGTGGTAATTTTCTGTATACTCTTTTGTGATGCACTCGTGTATGTGTGTTGAACATCCTGGGCACACATATGGGTTCACTTGGTTCAGTTTCGGAATGGGGTGCCACACGCCGCCACCATCCACACCGGCGAATCAAGCTGGACAGCGAGATGGGGCATCTGCGTCGGTCACGACATCGGCGAATAACAACCCTGAACCCACGCTTCATGCCGCACGTGCTCTTCTCCAACGTCCACCGCCTCCGGGAGCATCCTAGGGTGCAATGGAGCAATGGAGGGCTGATGTGGAACATTTGATTGTAGCAGCAACCGATCGCATCAGCAATCAAGGCCCCCCCCTCAGGGTGGGCCCCATCGCAGCATCGGACCATGTCGGGTAGACTTAGTCCGCACGCTTCACAACACAGGAGGCGTGCTGCGTCTCAACAGGCAATGTTGCTGCCTTCCGGGGCGCGACGCACCCATACAATAATCAGGCTTTCGGCTCACGACCTCCGGGCGGAGCTTGATCGCCGTTACCGTCAACAGGATGACCGCGTCCATATCGAGCATGCTCGTGAGAGGCGAGAGGCTCGGGACAGTCCTGCTCCCGAGGGAGTAGGAGGAGGCTGTTCTGCCTGGCCATGCACCTCCGCATGGTCAGATGGTTGCAGAAGTTCCGGCCTCACGTGCTGGAGAAATTTGATGGGACTGTCAATCCTGCTAAGTTTCTCCAAATCTACTCCACCGCAATCCTTGTGGCTGGAGGCAATGAGGTCGTGATGGCCCATTATTTCCCGGTGGCTTTGACTGGGACTGCCAAGTCCTGGTTCATGAGCCTTCCGCCCGACTCCATCAACAGTTGGGCGGAACTGTGCCAACTATTCACCATCAATTTTGGGAGTTCATACACCCTACCAGGCACCGAACTGGACCTTTTTGCTGTCAAGCAGAAGGGGGGAGAGTCCCTGCGATCCTTCATCCAGAGGTTCTCCCAGGTACGAAACACTATTCCTACTATCTCAAGCGCCTCTGTTATTGTGGCATTTAGACACGGCATACGAGATAAGAAGATGCTGGGAAGCTGGCGACCAAGGAGGTCACCAGCGTCACGGAACTCTTCAGCTTGGCGAACAATTGCGCCAAAGCTGTGGAGGGCCGTGAAATGCACTCCCAACCACCTCCAAGGGACAATAGAAAGTCCTCCAAGGGTGAAGCCACTGGGAGTGGCAAGAAGAAGAAAAAGTCCAACGACGAGAAAAAGTCGTCGGCTGGCACACCTACAGCCGCTGCTACCGCAGCTCCGGGTGGTCGGGGGCCACGCCCCGAGAAACGACATCGGCCGTCGTCTGAAGACAGAGGCAGCTCCAAGATGTGGTGCCCTATACACAAAACGAACAGCCACAACCTGGAAGACTACCGAGAGATCCAGAACCTTGCCGAGCGCTACCACAAGCGCCAGGAAGAAGTTCCTTTCCGTCAAAGGGAAGGGAAACGGAAAGTCGATGAAGCTCCGACTGTAGAGGAGTTAGGCTTTCAGGACCCTAAAAAGGTCTTGAAGGATGTTTACACCTCCGTTGATGACGACTCCGACGTCTCTGATAACGAGCGTCGGAAGACCACGAACACCATCTTTGGTGGTTCGTGGGACATCACCTCCCGCCGTGTCCTCAAGACAATGCAGCGGGACATGGCCTCAGTAGCTCCCACAGCTAGGGCGGAGCCGCACCAAAGTGGATGGAAACTGCCATCACCTTCGATGCTTCGGACTGCCCTCGAAACATGATTGGAGCTGGCCAACTTCCACTGATGGTATCTCCTACCATCAACAACATCCAATTCCATCATGTAATGGTGGATGGAGGTTCAGGGCTGAACCTCATAAGCTTCGAAGCTTTCGTCAAGCTTCAGCTCTGACCTCTAGATCTTCGCCCCTCCTGACCTTTCTCCGGAGTAGGTCCGGGGGCCATAACCCCACTCGGTGCCATTACTCTCCCGGTGACCTGAGACCCGGGAGAATTACCACACTGAGAAGTTGGTCTTCGACGTAGCGCAGATCAACTTACCATTCAATGCCATTTTGGGCAGGCTAGCCTTGTACAAATTCTACTTGGTGTTGAAGATGCCAACACCAGCCGGTGTTCTCCGGATCTGTGGAGATCGCACCGCCGGAGTGACTGCTCTGGAAGAACTCCATACGCTTGCTACAGCGCAGGAGGAAGAATCCGGAAAGGAGCAAGCTCTGAAACCCCCGAGCATTCGTCATAGAGGCTCAACCTCTGCACCTCGCGTGCAAACAAGCGGCGACACCGACATTCCCGTCAAAGTCGTCCAAATTGATTCCGACGCTGCTCAGACCAACCGTATATCGGGAGGTCTGAATGACAAATAGGAACTCTTGCTCATCACTTTCCTCCGGGCTAATGTCGACGTATTTTCCTGAAAACAGTCACAAATTCCTGGGATCCCTAGGGAAGTGATCGAGCACAATCTTAAGATCTATCCCGATGCTCGGCCTGTACACTAGAAGCCTCGGAAGCAATCAGTAGAGCGACAAAACTTTATACGTCAAGAAGTGAAGAAGTTGCTTGAAGCTGGATTCATCCGAGAAGTCTTCCACCCAAAATGGTTGGCAAACCCAGTCGTTGTACCCAAGGCCGGCGAGAAGCTTCGGATGTGTATCGACTACACTACACTAACTAAGGTGTGTCCAAAAGATCCATTCCCACTACCTAGAATAGATCAGATAGTGGATTCCATCTCCAGGTGCAAATTTCTGTGTTTCCTAGATGCATATTCTAGGTATCATCAAATCAGAATGTCTAGGGAAGATGAAGAGCATACTTCCTTCATCACAATAGATGGATTATATTATTACACTACCATGCCATTCGGTCTCAAAAATGCTGCTTCAATGTTTGTACGAGCTATATACAAAACTTTTAAAGAGATCATCAGAGACGTAGTGGAAGTGTACGTCTATGACATCGTCGTCAAGATCAAGAACAAGGAGTCATTCCTTGACACCTTGCAAGCTGTCTTCGACAAGTTGCGAGTCACACGCACGAAGTTGAACCCAGACAAGTGTGTCTTCGAGGTTAGCTCCGGAAAGCTTCTTGGATTCTTGGTGAACCAGCGAGGAATAGAAGCGAATCTAGCGAAGATAAAAGCTATTGAAGACATGCGACCACCAGCTCGCATCAAGGACGTCCAGAAGTTGATTGGATGTCTAGCTGCCCTCAGCCGGTTCATCTCAAGACTGGCGGAACGGGCGCTACCCTTCCAAGTTGTTGAGGAAGTCCGGACCATTTCAATGGTCTGAAGAAGCAGAAAAGGCATTCCAGGAGCTGAAGCAACTCCTCACCACTCTACCAACCCTAGTAGCTCCGAATCCTGGTGAGCCACTTCTGCTTTACATTTTGGCAACTGACGAAGTTGTCAGCATGGTCCTGGTTGCGGAAAGACTAGAACCATCTCAAGTTCAGGAATCCAGACCCCTTCGGGAGGGTCCACAGCTACCTGAAGACGAGTCTGAGTCCCAGCTCCCACACCCTGATCCTCAAGGCGAGATGCGAGAGGATCAACCTCCTTCAAACGAAAAAGTTGTTGTTGCTGAGCAACAAGATCCGGACGCCTCTGGGAAGGTCCAGGTCACTATAGAAGAAGCTCCAGGTTCCTCCAACCGGAACTTGGAGGTCCCCGAACAAGGTTCGGACCCCTCCGGGAGGGTCCGGGTTGATGAGGAGGAAGCTTTGGGCCCCTTCGGGAGGGTCTAGACAGTTCAACGCCCAGTGTACTTCATCAGCGAAGTACTCCATGACGGCAAAACTCGGTACCTGGAGGTGCATAAGCTGCTCTATGCAGTTCTTATTGCTTCTAGGAAGCTCCAACACTACTTCTAAGCTCACAAGATCTCAGTGGCAACTTCTTATCCACTACATGCAATCTTGCATAATCCCAACTCTACTGGGAACATTGCAAAGTGGGCAGCGGAACTGGCCGAGTTCGACCTTGAATCCGTCCCAAGACAAGCGATCAAGAGTCAAGCACTGGCAGACTTCGTGGCGAAGTCGACCCCCTCTCCATCAAATCCTGGGGGCCCCAGTGAGCAGAAGCTGGAACCCAAGGTTCCGGTTATCACCGAGCCTCACTGGACTCTCTACTTTGATGGCTCCATGCAAAATCAAGGGGTCGGAGCTGGAGCCCTTCTCCTCGCTCCGACCGGGGAGAAGGTCAAATACATGGTTCACCTTGACTTCAAGGCGACCAACAACATGGCGGAGTAGGAAGCACTAATCTATGGCTCAAGGTGGCACTATCATATGGTGTCAAGCAACTGTTGGTAAAGGGTGATTCACAGCTTGTCATAAAACAAGTCAAAGGTAAATGCTGCTGCAACATCCCTCAGCTAGCTGCATACCTACTTGAAGTCCAGAAGCTTCAGAAGGACTTCGACGTCCTGGATCTTTGCCATGTCCAATGTCTCAACAACGCTGAAGCTGACGAACTCTCGACGAAAGCTTCAACTGGAGCTCTGGCACCTGACGGAACCTTCATCCGGAGATTGTCAAGACCAACAGCTCAGCCTGCCGAACTGAGCAAAGGGTGCGAGACCAGCACCTCGAAGCTTGTGGTCCCGATGACCCTGTTACCATGGCATCCATCAAGGGTCGTAGGTGCTGCAGGAAGCTCCGAGCAACCTAGCACGCAAGACTCAAATCCTCAAGTTAGCTCCAATGCATGGATATCGGAGATCTGAAGCTACTTGAAAGACAATTTCCTTCTTGAAGATAATGTATCTGCTGACCGATAGTCAGATTGGCTAAAAGATACACACTGGTAGAAGGGGATCTCTACCGGCGTGGTGCCAACAGCGTCCTAATGCGATGCATCACAAGGGAAGAAGGTTGCGAGCTCCTCGCAGAAATCCATGGAGGCGAGTCTGGGAACCACGCGTCTTCCCGCACGCTGGTCGGTAAAGCCTTCCAGCATGGTTTTTACTGGCCTACAGCGCTCCAGGATGCAATCGAGCTAGTGAAGAAACGTGAAGCATGCCAGTTCCATGCAAAGCAAATCCACAGACCAGCTCAGCCTCTACAAATGATACCTCCTACATGGCCCTTCGCTGTGTGGGGTATGGATATCTTGGAACCTTTCCCAAGAGCCGTCAGAGGTTACAAGTTCCTGTACGTTGCCATTGACAAGTTCACCAAATGGTCGGAAGCAACTCTAGTTGTGACAATAAACAAGCAATCACCTATCAACTTCTTGCAGTCCATCGTACGCAGATTTGGAGTCCCAAACAAGATCATAACTGATAACGGGACCCAATTCACAAGCTCTGCATTCCAAGTATATTGCGAAGACCTCGACATTCAGGTTAGCTACGCCTCAGTAGCTCACCCGGCAAGCAATGACCAAGCTAAGAGAGCAAATGCAGAAATCCAAAAAGGAATCAAGACGCGCACATATGAGCGCCTGAAAAAACATGGAGCCAACTGGATCGAAGAGCTTCCGCCCACACTGGGGGCCAACAGGACAACTCCAAACCGGTCAACTTGAGAGACACCCTTCTTCCTGGTGTACGGAGCTGAAGCAGTCCTGTCGCTCCTGGTCCGGACCTTCGATGATGTCATGCAGGACCAGCTCCGACGTGAAGACCTTGACCTCCTTGAAGAGGGAAGGTGCCGAGCAGCTGTTCGGAATGCCCGATACCGCCAAGCTCATCGGCGCTATCACCAAAGGCATGTTCATAGCCGACAGCTCGAGGAAGGCGATCTAGTGCTACGGAGAATACAAACTCGAGAAGGGTTAAACAATCTCTCCCCCAGTTGGGAAGGACCCTTCCGAGTGATCAAAGTATCCCGTCCCGGATGCGTTTGCTTGGCAACCGAGGATGGGACACCTCTCCCTAATCCTTGGAACATTGAGCACCTTCGTAAGTTCTACGCTTAATATCACGGAGGTGAGTCTGTAGTTACATGTGATGTATGATATAGAGTCATTGTACAGAGTCAGGTAGCTCCTTCGGGAAAACAGCCGGACCTTCCCCGAAAGGTCCACAAAGTTCAGGCAACACTTGTCACAGTCTCAGAACTAAAAGTGTAGCTAGCTACCTTGGGTCAAACGAGAAACAAAACACACTTAGCCTGGTTCCGTACCCTAAGAGTGTACTATTTTCCCCTGTACCCTAGACCTATAATGAAAGACATCATTGTGAATATAGACTCCATGTGCATTTATTTTGTACAGGCTCAATATTTTTTTATTTTTCTCTTACTTGTCTATAACAAAGTTGTGCAATTCCTTAGAAACTTTAGCTCGACCAATTCATGTATAATTCAAGTTGCATTGTCAATTCTTTCAGGTCTAAACATTGTTAATGGTCTACTCGTCTGAATGCCGCCATGCCAATCTAGGTCCGGAGTGTGCTATCGACTTAGCCTGGTCCTGCACCCTAATTACGCCACTCTACCTACACCCTGGCAGGCCGAAGTAAGGCGAGTCCAGAAACAATCAGACCTGGAGAAAACAAGCCAGTGCACTTGATTGTATGTAGAGTTGCGTTCGACCTAAAAATTTCTTTCGGGAATAGTAAGCCGCAAACGAGTTATAGATAGGAAATGGATTTTACTGTTTTTGTTGACTTCAGTGTGCAGGAAAAATAAAGATCTCCTGATGGTGGATGAAGCCGGAGCTATCAAAGCTCCGACACACCCTAAGATGATCTACTATTGATGTTCCAAACATTGATAGTAGACATTGCCAGAGCTACAAAGTTCTGGCAAATCCAGGGGGATATCCGTCAATGTGAAGAAAGGATGGTGGGAAGACTCCCCAGTGGGGTCTGCTGTCAATGCACCGCGTGTTGACAATGGTTGCTGTCTGAGCTACCAAGCTCCGACAACCCCAGAGGACTGACCGTCGATGCTCTACGTGTTGACAAGGGTCACTGTCGGAGCTACTAAGCTCCGACAACCTTAGGGGGCCCCTACTATCGGCGACTTCAGACCTACAAACTACAAGTTTGAAGTGTGCAAGTCTTTAACAAAATGCTACATCCTCTTGGTACATGTTCACAATCAAATTGTGTACATCTACCATGGTGCCAAGTGACACAAAGGTGTTGAAGACAAAAAATGAAATTCATAAAAAAACTTGTGGATTTCATTCATCTGGAGACAAGAGATTACAAAATTGGAGAAAAAAAGATAGGTTACAAGCAGGAGCTACAAAGAGAGAGTCCTAGACCCTATGGAAGAACGAGGCGACCTTCTGGGCAACCTCCGACACAGTGGCTTTGACGGTTTCTCCCTCTCCGTCGATGGGGCCTTCAAGCATCGGGTCCAGTGGGAAGTGAGGGTCCCGGCTTGTGTAGCACGTCAGCATGAACTCTGCGACGTTCTTCGCCAGGGATTGTCCCTCGGTTTCCAGCTAGTCCATGATGACATCGCCCATCTTGGTGAGTTTGTTGCCTGCCGAACCCAACGCCTGCAACGCCTGGTCCAGCTCCGGCTCCGGATCATCCGGACGCACGGAACTAAAACCCATCAGCGTCAGCGCGTCGTTGGCTTTGCCCAAGAAGTCCCAAACTTGTTGGGACCCCGTAGCCCTTAAGCCTCGCATCTCTTCCAAGGTTCTTCTGCTCTGCAAGTTCCGAATTCTCCCGAGCAAGGCGCTCAACCTCTTTGGCGTTTTGATAAATCTTTTCAACAACCTGCCTTTCGAGTTTACTGAGCCCCTCCTCCCGGAGGTGGATCTTGTTTTGGCGGTCGACCAGGTCCTTCTCCCAGCCCCGCACTTTCTTCTCCCTAGCAGCAATTTCATCCTCCCTCTTGTGGAGGTCCTGTCCTTACTGCCAGGCCTTCTTCTCCTCCTTCTCATAGCGCTCCTCCAGCTTCTTGGTGCGCTCCGCAAGACTCTTGTCACCCAGAGTCAGCCTCTGAGTAAGCTCTAGGAGTTTTTTCTCTTCATCCTCGATCTTTTTCTCCCGTTCCTCAAGAGCCTCCTGACACTTGACGAGGCAGTCGTGGATGGTGTTGAACTTCTCTTAGCGATCACTCGCTACATTATTAGAAGCTACAGCCTGTTCGTAGATGGCCCGAGACTAGTTGTCAAGGGACCGCGTCATGCTTTCCTTCTCATCTAGCAGCTGACCCCAGTACTCCATCCGGGCCTTCTCCCTATTCACCCACTCCCTGTCGTCAGCCAGCCTAGTTTGCGCCAGCTTGGTCTCGAATTGGAGCTGGTTGCTTCACCTCCTAAGGGTTTGGCGCTCCTCCTCGAGGGCCTTGTTGTCATGGTAGAAGGCCAGCTGCACTTGACGAAGGCTGGAGCAGGCATTGTTGATAGACAACAATAGAGGGATTGGCTCCGGACCTGCCGGGGTCCCCTCCGCTGATTCCAGTGGGTTCTCTACAACAAAAATTGGGTCCCACTCTACAAGAGTGGTCCCCTGAGCCTCCACGGCACTAGGGCCGCCCTCCGGGATAGACTCGGCTGCCGCCAAGGAAGGTCCTACAACAGAAGTTTCGACCTCTGGAGTTGGCTTTGAAGGTCCCGCTGCCAGGTCATCAACAACTGGTCCCTCAGGCGGGGGACCGACAGCTTCATCTTGGCACCCTGGCTCAGGCGTGGGCATCTCCGGGACCACCACCTCCGGGGCATGCGTTGAAGGTTCAGCAGGAGCTGAAGACACTTCTGGCTCTGACGCTGGCGCCTCCTCTGCTGCCGGTTTAGGCGCTGGCGCTTCAGCCGTCATGGGCTCGGGCGCTGGCACTTCTGCAGCAACCGGCTTAGGCGCCGGAACTTCATCAAGAATGGGCTCTGCCGCCGAAACTTCATCAATACCTGGCTCTACCACCGGGGCTTCATCAACCACCGGCTCCGCTGTCGGGGCTTCATCAACATCCGGCTCTAGGGCCAGGACTGCATCTACCTCTGGCTCTGAGGCCAGAGCGTCCATCATCTCAGCATCCAAACCCGGAGCTTCAACCTCCGGGACTAGTGTCGCTAGTACATCTTCATTCCCGTGGTCCGGCGCTATCACGGGAGCTTCATGGGATGAGTCAAGGTCCAGGACCACGACAGATGATGCCAGGGCTGCCGCGACCTCAGCCACCACCTGGGGCGGCACTGGGTTTGGAGCTGGAGCCTCTGCCTGCACAGCCTTAGCTGCTGCTGCAGGGACTGAAGCTTCAGCCCCTTTCCTGGGGACCCTGCGGATGAAGGACAAAGAAAATCAAAACATAGTGTCAACAAAAACAATCAACTAAGGTAAAAAACCAAACTTACCTTGGAAGACTTCCACTCCAGCTAGCGCGGAACATCTTCACCGGACGCTCAAGACTCGATCCTATCGCCACTGGCGTGGTAGCTCTGGAAGGTTCCCCGGAGCTTGCTCCAGCCATCAGTGGTGTCTTGGTTGAGGCCCCCCTCGACCGGGAAGGACCTTCGAATCTAGATCCTTCAGCTGGCCCTGGTACCGGAGCCACAAGGCCGAAGCTAGCGTCCCGGGGAGATGCTGAAGCTGGAGTGGTCATCGTCGTCGAAGACCTCCTCCGCCGGGGAGAAGGAGCCGTCGTAGAAGGAGCAGGTCTGACGAACCTCCCGTCAGCATGCTTCAACTTCCTCTTGCGGCTCGAGGGCTCGGCCAACTCTTTGCCCTTGCCTACGACTTCGGTTCTTGGCTTCGGGGCGGGAGCGGAGCCATCCTACGAAGCTCCGAGGATTGCCACCCCGGAGGTTGATCGCCTCTCCACCAGGCCCAAGTCGTCCAATAGCGGCATCTTCCTCAGGAGCTCTCTACACTCCTCTGGTATCATATTCAGAGGCAGGAAGGCCGCCGGTGGGGACCCGTCGCCAGGGTCGATGTTCCCAGGCTGAAACTTCTTGAGATGGGTCTTCAAGGCTTCACCGACCAAGTTGGTGTCCAAGCTGACTTCAATGCAGTTGGTATCCATCTCACTGTTAAGGGTCCAGGCAGGCCAGCTCCTAGCCCTCAGCAGGGCCCACCTATTCATCATAAAGTTGCCAAAGACCATTTGTGGGGTCACCCCGCCTTTGACACATTTCTGGATTCTGTCCAGGATGGGCTTGTACTCCCTCGACAGCACCGACACATCACTCCAAATGTCGGTGTCAACGCGAGGGAGGCCATCAGGCAGCTCCAGCCTCTTATGTCCCTCTACGGTGATGACCACCCAGTCTTTCTTCTGGTCGTCCCACTTATCGGAAGGGAAAGACCTCAAGTACTTGAGGGGGAGTTCTTCCGCTTCATGAAGTAGTAGAAGCTGATGAACTCATCACTCTTCCCGGTCCGGTGGACAGTGAAGAAGGTCCGGAACAACTCCGCACAAGGGGGCACACCCACTCACATCTCGCAAAAGTGGACAAAAGTCGCCACCAGCAAGATTGAGTGAGGGCCCAGATGGTGGAGCTTCAGACCATAGAAATCTAGTAGCATCAGAAAGAAAGTGGAGAAAGGCGGGATCAAACCCTCCATGGCGTACCCAAGGAAGTACACCATATCTCCACCTCGCTCCTTCTCGAAGGGAAGCTTGCCGCAGCGAATGTAGTTGTCGAAGGAGTCACTGGACCATCCCATGTAGGTCCGGACCCTAGACAACTCCTTCTTGCTCCCGATGCGGCTCTTGGGGAGTCCCAACTTCATCGCAGCACAGCATGGCGAGAGAAGAAAAGCTAGCGAAAGTTTGGAGGATTTGAGCGCAAGTTCAAATGAAGGCGTAAAGAATCCCCAAACGGTGCGCGCTTTCCTTATTAAGTAAGCCCCCACAATGCTTGGATGGAAACCGCAAAGGAGCCAACGATACAGTTAAAAAACTTCACCCTGCCAATGACAAGGGGGCCCGGGGCCACCCCGACGATCAAGTCGAGGTCCTTACCCCAGGCGAACGGTTGTCATCATGAGAGGCGGGAAGCCCGAGGGCGGCGGCCTGACAAGGCACGCGGAATCAATACGGTTTTTGTATTGGGAGCCGGCGACCGTCAATTGCGTGAGGTCCGCACGCTCGGATCTCACCTGCTGCATCTTGGATATGCCACGCGGCATTGTTTAACTGCGAACTACCGCCAATGGCACATCCGAAGACCCTTGAAGACACGACTCAAAACCCGAAGGATGGACCCACCTCCGGCAGAACGACTTCATCCAAAAGGTCTCTCCCAAGGGTGGGCCCAGGGGGCCATTGTCGGTACCCTGCATACCGTATACCCCTTGGGACTGCAAAAAGACCAAAGGAACTTCACCTGTCTGAGTTGAAGACCTCCGAAGGGCCCACGTGTCATATGGGACCGGACCTGCCTCCCTTCTATGGTTAGTCCCGGTGCTGCCACGTGTATACTGCAACCGGAGCTACGTCCCACACATGGGAAAGCTCCGGGCCAAATACCTACGCGGCACCCTCGGACCTAACCCCCGACAGAGGGAAGCTCCGGTACCAACACGTGTACAACTGCACCGGACCTACCCGTCCCAAACGGTAAGCTCCAGAGCTGCCACGTGTCCAACCATCGGACCTTCAACTTCAACAAATAGACTGGTGGACCCCCCAACGGCTCGGACCTTCAAGGGACAATCAAGGACCTCAAGACCCCATTAAGTGTCATTAATACCATCTGAATGACACACGATCGGAGGGCCCTTAATACCAGTAACGGCACTGTCAAGGCTCGTTACCACGCTATTAAGGGTAATTAAGCTCATTAATTGTGTATTAAGCATCAGTAACCGCCAGGGCCACATGTCGGGCCAGGCTAACGATGTAACGACCAGTCCTTGTACTATAAAAGGACTGGTCGAGCGATACACAGGTGGGAGACTTCTTCTAAACTCTCCTGACTCTTCTAGACTCGGCTCTAACACACGCTCACAAGTGCTGAGACGCTCAATACAACAACTACAAACCCCGTGGAGTAGGGTATTACGCTTAGGTGACCCGAACCACGTAAATCTTTGTGTCAACTTGCCATCTTGCTCTGAATCTCTGCGCGCCCAATACCGAATTACAAATTTTGTGGGCTACCAACAGTAGTACCGGGAGAATTTCCGGAATCAGACTCCAACAAGCACTAAGGGCAACCAAGCACCGGGAGGGTCAGGCCCAGAGTGTGCAGCCAGCTTAGCTTGGTTCCATACTCTAAAGCCTGTGCACCCTGCCTCCCTCATCATCCGAAGGCAAGTCGTTGCCCTCTTTTGTAAGAGCATGTCTCCCCGTATGAGCTCCTATAAAAAAATCACTGTTTTACTCAAAGGCTTCTTAAAAACTTCATCCATTTACTTACGCATTAAGATTATGAACATGCCACACTAAGACTCGTTTATTGCGTATTATTTTATATGCGCGATTGTACACTCTGTAACTCACCCATGCATAAGTCATCCAGTCCTAATGCAGGCGGGTCTGCTTGAGGTACCTGCGGTGTATGAGGGGTTCTTCTGGCTGCTCTCGTCATTAGGGCCATGTGACACTAAAAGGTTCCCCAGGAAAGGACTGTGCTGAGCAGGAGGTCCAGGGGGTGTAAACTGCTTAGCCTGGTCCTGTACCCTAAATGTACACACCCTGCCTCCCAGCGCTACAGCCAAGTACTGAGAGCCAGAAAGCTCACACCCAAAGAACGACAGGAGCCGGGCCCTAGAACACTAACGCACTGAATTAAACCGGCCCCGCGAATCAGCTGAGGACAGTAACGCATGACAGAGCTAAGGGAGAGCTACAGGTAAATCAACGAGCAAAATAGTCCAACTTGCTTTTATCATATGTGCAGAACACCCCGGCCCGACACCTCCCAAGGGACCTGCCGTCGACAACTCTATGACAATGGTGGATGACATCGGAGCATCCAGCTTCAGCACCTCCCATGGAGACTGTCAACGATGTCCCAGAACGTCAACGACAGCACCAGGCACGGATAAGTTAGTAAACTCTCCTATCGCGCTCTTGTTGCTAATAGGGTTCCCTTGCGATAGCCTATAAACTAGGGGCCAGTCGTCAACATTTCCACAACGATGGTGGACAACGTCGGAGCATCCAGCTTTGGCGCCCCCCAAGGAGCCTGCCGTCGACGTCTCAGAATGTCAACGACAGCACCAAGCACGGATAAGGGCCTACCGTCGATGACTCTACGATGATAGTGGATGACGTCGGAGCATCCAACTCCGGCACCTCCCAAGGGGTCTGTCGTTGATGTCTCCATGACGATGGTGGACAATGCCAGAGCATCCAGCTCTGGCACCTCCCAAGGGGCCTGGCATCGACGTCCCAAGGGGCCTGTCGTCGACGTCTCCATGATGATGGTGGACGACACGGGAGGATCCAGCTCCAGCACCTCACAAGGGGCCTATCGTCGACGTCCCAGAATGTCAACAACAAGACCAAGCGCGGATAGGTGAGTAAACTCTCCCGCCCCGCTCTTGTTGCTAATAGGGTTCCCTTGCGATAGCCTGTAAACCAGAGGCCTGCCGTTGACGACTCTACGACGATGGTGGACGACGCTGGAGCATCCAGCTCTAGCACCTCCCAAGGGGCCTGCCGTCGATATCCCAGAACGTCAACGACAGCACCAAGCGCGGATAAGTGAGTAAACTCTGCTGCCCCACTCTTATTGCTAATAGGGTTTCCTTGCGATAGCCTGTAAACTAGGGGCCTCCGCCGACAACTCTAGATGATGGTGGACGACGCCGGAGCATCCAGTTGCGGCACCTCCCAAGGGGTCTGCCGTCAACGTCCCCACGACTATGGTGGACAACGCAGGAGCATCCAGCTCCGGCACCTCCCAAGGGGCCTTCCGTCGACATCTCCACGATGATGGCGGATTATGCTGGAGCATCCAGCTCCGACACCTCACAAGGGGCCTGTCGACGACGTCCCAGAACATCAACGATAGCACCAAGCACGGATAAGTGAATAGACTCCCATGCCCCACACTTGTTGCTAACAGGGTTCCCTTGTGATAGCCTGTAAACAAGGGGCCTGTCGTCGACGACTCTACGACGATAGTGGAGAATGCCGGAGCATCCAGCTCCAGCACCTCCCAAGGGTCCTGCCGTCGACGTCTCCACGACGATGGTGGACGAAGCCGGAGCATCCAGCTCCGGCACCTCACAAGGGCCCTGCTGTTGATGTCCTAGAAATGTCAACGACGGCACCAAGTGGAGATAAGTGAGTAAACTCTCCTACCCCGTTCTTGTTGCTAACCGGGTTCCCTTGTGATAGCTTGTAAACCAGGGGCCTGCCATCGACGACTCTACGATGATGGTGGACGACGCCGGAGCATCCAGCTCTGGCACCTCCCAAGGGGCCTGCCGTCGACATCTCCACAACGATGTTAAATAGCGCAGGAGCATCCAGCTTCGGCACCTCCCATGGGTCCTGTCGTCGACGTCCCAGAAATGTCAACGACACCACCAAGCACGGATAAGTGACTAAACTCTCCTGCCCCGCTCTTGTTGCTAACAGGGTTCCCTTGCGATAGCCTGTAAACCAGGGGCCTGCCGTTGACATCTACACGAAAAGGGTGGACGACGACAGAGCACCCAGCTCCGGCACCTCCCAAGGGACCTGTCGTCCATGACTCAATAACAACAGTGGGCGATGCCGGAGCGCCCAGCTCTGGCACCTCCCAAGGAGCCTGCCATCGACGACTATACGACGATGGTGGACGATGCTGGAGCATCCAGCTCTGACAAATGGTGGCACTATGACACTCCAACTCCCCCACTCCACAAGGGGCCGGTTCAAGACATTCCGCAATCAAGTGGTAGATGTGCTTAGCCAACTAACCACATCTACCAAGGGTCCTCTAAGAGGATCCACATGCAGAAAATCAATGGACGACACTTCGGCCATATCAATTGTGCCAACTGATTAGCCAACTTCGTGCGTGTGACTCGCAACTTGTCGAGGACAGCTTGCAAGGTGTCAAGGAATGACTCCTTGTTCTTGATCTTGACGACGATGTCATAGACGTACACTTCCACTACGTCTCTGATGATCTCTTTAAAAGTTTTGTACATAGCTCGTACAAACGTTGAAGCAGCATTTTTGAGACCGAATGGCATGGCAGTGTAATAATATAATCCATCTACTGTGATGAAGGAAGTATGCTCTTCATCTTCCCTAGACATTCTGGTTTGATGATACCCAGAATATGTGTCTAGGAAACACAGTAATTTGCACCCGGAGATGGAATCCACTATCTGATCTATTCTAGGTAGTGGGAATGGATCTTTTGGACACACCTTAGTCAGTGTAGTGTAGTCGATACACATCCGAAGCTTCTCGCCGGCCTTGGGTACAATGACTAGGTTTGCCAACCATTTTGGGTGGAAGACTTCTCGGATGAATCCAGCTTCAAGCAACTTCTTCACTTCTTGACGTATAAAGTTTTGTCGCTCTACTGATTGCTTCCGAGGCTTCTAGTGTACAGGCCGAGCATCGGGATAGATCTTCAGATTGTGCTCGATCACTTCCCTAGGGATCCCAGGAATTTGTGACGGTTTTCAGGCAAATACGTCGACATTAGCCCGGAGGAAAGTGACGAGCACGAGTTCCTATTTGTCATTCAGACCTCCCGATATACGGTTGGTCTGAGCAGCGTCGGAATCGATTTGGACGATTTTGACGGGAATGTCGGTGTCGCCGCTTGTTTGCATGCGAGGTGCAGAGGTTGAGCCTCTATGACGAATGCTCGGGGTTTCAGAGCTTGCTCCTTTCCGAATTCTTCCTCCTGCGCTGTAGCAAGCGTATGGAGTTCTTCCAGAGCAGTCACTCCGGCGGTGCGATCTCCACGGATCCGGAGAACACCGGCTGGTGTTGGCATCTTCAACACCAAGTAGCCATAATGGGCGGTAGCCATGAATTTGTACAAGTCTAGCCTGCCCAAAATGGCAATGAATGGTAAGTTGATCTGCCCTACGTCGAAGACCAACTTCTCAGTGTGGTAATTCTCCTGGGTCTCAAGTCACCGGGAGAGTAATGGCACCGAGTGGGGTTATGGCCCCCGGACCTACTCCGGAGAAAGGTCGGGAGGGGCGAAGATCTAGAGGTTGGAGCTGAAACTTGACGAAAGCTTCGAAGCTTATGAGGTTCTGCCCCGAACCTCCGTCTACCATTACATGATGGAGTTGGATGTTGTTGATGGTAGGAGATACCATCAGCGGAAGTTGGCCAGCTCCAATCATGTTCCGAGGGCAGTCCGAAGCATCGAAGGTGATGGCAGTTTCCATCCACTTTGGTGCGGCTCCGCCCTAGCGGTGGGAGCTACTGAGGCCATGTCCCGCCGCATTGTCTTGAGGACACGGCGGGAGGTGATGTCCCACGAACCACCAAAGATGGTGTTCGTGGTCTTCCGACGCTCGTTGTCAGAGACGTCATCGACGGAGGTGTAAAGAGCCTTCAAGACCTTTTTAGGGTCCTGAAAGCCTAACTCCTCTACAGCCGGAGCTTCATCGACTTTCCGTTTCCCTTCCCTTTGATGGAAAGGAACTTCTTCCCGGCGCTTGTGGTAGCGCTCGGCAAGGTTCTGGATCTCTCGGTAGCCTTACAGGTTGTGGCTGTTCGTTTTGTGTATAGGGCACCACATCTTGGAGTTGCCTCTGTCTTCAGACGACGGCCGAGGTCGTTTCTCGGGGCGTGGCCCCCGACCACCCGGAGCTGCGGTAGCAGCGGCTGTAGGTGTGTCGGCCGACGACTTTTTCTCGCCGTTGGACTTTTTCTTCTTCTTGCCACTCCCAGTGGCTTCACCCTTGGAGGACTTTCTATTGTCCCTCGGAGGTGGTTGGGAGTGCATTTCACTGCCCTCCATAGCTTTGGCGCAATTGTCCGCCAAGCTGAAGAGTTCCATGACGTTGGTGACCTCCTTGGTCGCCAGCTTCTCTAGCATCTTCTTGTCTCGTATGCCGTGTCTAAATGCCACAATAACAGAGGCGCTTGAGATAGAAGGAATAGTGTTTCGTACCTGGGAGAACCTCTAGATGAAGGATCGCAGGGACTCTCCCCCCTTCTGCTTGACAGCAAAAAGGTCCAGTTCGGTTCCTGGTCGGGTGTATGAACTCCCAAAATTGATGGTGAACAGTTGGCACAGTTCCGCCCAACTGTTGATGGAGTCGGGCGGAAGGCTCATGAACTAGGACTTGGCAGTCCCAGTCAAAGCCACCGGGAAATAATTGGCCATCACGACCTCATTGCCTCCAGCCACAAGGATTACGGTGGAGTAGATTTGGAGAAACATAGCAGGATTGACAGTCCCATCAAATTTCTCCAGCACGTGAGGCCGGAACTTCTGCAGCCATCTGACCATGCAGAGGTGCATGGCCAGGCAGAACAGCCTCCTCCTACTCCCTCGGGAGCAGGACTGTCCCGAGCCTCTCGCCTCTCACGAGCATGCTCGATATGGACGCGGTCATCCTGTTGACGGTCGCCTTAACCTCCGCCGCTGCTGTCGCCTCGCGTTCCTCAACAGGGCCTTCAACAACTGGCTCCAGTGGCAGATCAGAGTACCGCCTCCGGTAGCACACCAAGACATGGGATGCCACCGTCTCCGCCGCCGCCCTACCCTCGGCTTCCAGACGCTAAGCCAGCTGACGCTCCCGCAGATCAAGCTCCTGGCCGCGGTGCTCTGCTGCCTGCTCCCGGGCTTGGATGTCAATATCGTGCAGAAGGAGTTCCTGATGCTCAGCTAGGTGTTCTGCCTGATCCCATGCAAAATTGCTCTCTCAGAGTTCAAGGTCTTCGAGGCGGGACTATAGCCTGTCCCAATCAGCCTCAGATCGGGCCATCATCGCCTGTGCTGCCACCTCTTGATCGGCGATAGCAGCTTCCCTCTTGGCAATGGCGGCTTCTTGGCGACTCAGGGCCTCTCGACTGGCAGCAAGAGCATGCAGGCGGGCGTCAGTAGCGTCGTTGGCTGCCTTGGCATCGGCCAAAATCTTCTGGGTCAAGGCGTTTGAGGCCCTAAACAAGCGGTGCCTCACCTCTAGTTCATTGCTCTCCTTTTGGTACTTCGCCTTGACCTAGGCGATCCTGGATCTCAGGAGGCCATTCCAGACTCAGAGGCACTTGCCCTCGGCATGCAGCTTCTCCCACTATGCGGCAAGAGCCACTTGCGCATGGTGGAGGTTGGATTGCACCTGAAGGATACTAGACTGCGTCAAGTCCATGACGTCAGAGAGGCGATCCGGCTGCGCCGAAGTCGGGGAAGGCCGTCCGGTGATCATCTCGGGGACCTCTTCCCTCGTAGCGGTGAAGGCGAGGCCACCAGCACTGGGGATCTTGCCTCTGGAGACTAGGCAGGAGTTGCGGTACCACCTGAAGCAGCAGAGCCACCATCGCTCAGAGAGCCACCCGCCAAATCAGCAGCAGTGGAGGTCATACCTTTAGCACCCAAGGTTGGCTCTGACATGGCCTCCACCACAACGGTCGGAGATGCCTCTGCCACGACGGCCGGGGGTGCCTCTGGTCCAACGGCTGGAGGTACCTCTGACACGACAGTTGGAGATGCAGCAGGAGATGCTTCACCACCCACGCCGAGCACAAACACTAGAGCAGCGCTCCCCTTGACAAGCTTGGCAGGCTGCACCGCCAGCACTGCTGTAGCATCCTCGGCCACCTTCAAAATGCTCCCGGGCACTACCCCGACGGTAAGGGCCTCACAACAGCTGATGTAGCCCTGCAAATCAAGATCAATCCCTGACCAATCAACAGAGGCAGGCAAGATAATAGAGCAGGTGTTGGCAAGAATGCCTTACCGACGTCCCCAGAAGCTCCAGCAAGCCTCCACTTTTGGCGACCCTGAAGTTGCGGGCCCTGGAAATGGCATAACAGGCGATGCCATCCCGGCAGGGCCTCCTCCAAAACCACCAGCAGTGCCACTGCACTGTGCCAGTGTTCTTCCACCTACCCTGGCAGGGCCACCTCCTGAGTTGCCGACAACATCGGCTCGAGGCCTTTTTGCCTCAGGCTCCGTAGTTGTGATGCTACCGGAGTCCCCTATGGTACCCTAGACCGCACAAGTGATGGGGATGTTGGGTTACGTGCCGACCATCGATGATGGCGGAGCCGTCACTTGACGGATTGAACCTTCCCCCAAAGAACTACCGACACCGAGTACTAAAGAGGGGTGCGCCGGTGGACGCTGACTTGGAGTGATGGCGACCTGTGGCAGCGCCCTCATTGGGGACCGAGGGCGTTTCTCCTTCACGACCTCGACCACCAGGGCCTTCCCGTTGCCTTCGTCGGGGACCGATGCCTTCCCCTTACCTACGTCACGGACCAGCGCCTTGCCCTTCCCCCCAGTAGAGGGTGCCTCCTCCGCCCTAGAGGCTTTGGAGCCTGAACAAGGTGTGGACTCATCCGAAGAGTCATTGGTGGCTCGGCCCCGACTCTCATCGCTAGCCTGCTGCGGCGCAAGACCAATCGCGTCCAGGTTGGGCATCCGCTTCAGAACCTTCGTCTGAAGGTCTCGATCCGTGCAAAGCGGTGGGCAAGCCTGCGGAAGGTTGGAGACGTCGTCCGATAGCAGGTCATTGCACGCCTTGGACATTGCTTCAAACACCTCCTGCGGGGTCGTATCAATGTCGCGACCCCTCAGCAACCTGGTACCATCTTGGAGCCCGAAGTAGAGCCATGCAGGGCAGCAACGGTGCTGGCCAGGGGACAGACGGCGATGAACAAAGTCGGCCATCACCGACAGCTCCGATAGGCCGTGGTTCGCCAGGAACCGGATCCTCTCCATCACCGGCGTATAGGCTGCCTCAATCTCCGGGTGTTCCTTCCAGGCCACCTTCCTAATCGTCGGCCAGCCTGTGGGTAGGACCATGCGATTATGGGCGTCGGCATGTACGAGGAGAGCGGAGTAATGTACTATAAGGGGTTGTTGGCCCGATGCTGGAAGCAGAAGCCATCGAGGACATTGGCTTTGTTATTCTTCTCGGTCCGCCTCAGCACGAAGAACTGCTGGAACACCAGCACACATGGGCACACCTCGATGAACATCTTGCAGAAATTTGAGAACACCGCCGCCACCACGAGAGAGTTCGGTGATAGGTGATGAAGCTAGAGCCCAAGGACTTCCAAGGGTGTCACCAGGAAGATGGAAATAGGAGGGACAAACCCAGAGTACACTACCAGGATTCCAGTTTATTGCGACGAAAAAAATCGTTGCAATAGGTCGAAATTTGTCGCGATAGGTTGTTGTCGCAACGAAATAGAATGTTGTGATAGTTTTTCCGACTCGTGGCGATAACAGCCGTGGCAATAGGTTATTGCGACGACTTGACATATGTGGCAAATAGTATGGTATTGCGACGACTCCACGTTGGTGGCAAATAGTATGGTATTGCAACGGTTTAACATATTGCGACGATTTAATGTATTGCAACAAAAATAAAGGTGTTGCAACAATGCCACATTCGTGGCAAAAAGTATGGTATTGCAACGACTCCACGTTCGTGGCAAACAGTATGGTATTGCAACAGTTTAACGTATTGTGACGATTTAACATATTGCAATGAAAATAATGGTGTTGCAACGATGCCACATTCGTGGCAAAAAGTATGGTATTGCGACGTCTCCACGTTTGTGGCAAATAGTATGGTATTGCAACGATTTAACGTATTGCGACGATTTAACGTATTGCAACAAAAATAAAGGTGTTGCAACGATGCCGTTCGTGGCAAAAAGTATGGTATTGCGATGACTCCATGTTCGTGGCAAATAGTATGGTATTGCAACGGTTTAACGTATTGCGACGATTTAACGTATTGCAACGAAAATAACGGTGTTGCAGCGATGGCACATTCGTGGCAAAAAGTATGGTATTGCAACGACTCCACGTTCGTGGCAAATAGTATGGTATTGCAACGGTTTAACGTATTGCGATTATTTAACATATTGCAACGAATAGTACATTATTTGCGATGATTTCACATCTGTGGCGATAAGTACGGTATCGCGACGATTTCATACTCGTGGGAATAGTATGGTATTGTGACGTTTTCACATTCGCAGCGAATAGTACGGTATTGCAACAATTTCACATCCGTAGCAAATAGTACGGTATGGCAACATTTTTACATTCGTGGCGAATAGTATGGTGTCGCAACGATTTCACATCCGTGGCGAATAGTACGGTATCACGACGATTTCACACGCGTGGCGAATAATATGGTATCGCGACGTTTTAACATCCGCGGCGAATAGTACGGTATCGCGATGATTTCACACTCGTGGCGAATAATATCGTATCGCGATGTTTTCACATTCGTGGTGAATACTACGGTGTTGCAACGATTTCACTTTCGTGGTGAATAGTATGGTATCGCGACGATTTCACACTCGTGGCGAATAATATGGTATCGCGACGATTTCACAGCCATGGCCAATAATACGATAATGCAACGATTTCAAGTTCATGGCGAATCGTACGGTATTGCAACGATTTCAAAACCGTGACAACAGTATTGTATTGCAACGATTTTTAATGTGTGGCAATAGGTTTCTAATGCAACATATTGAAATCTGTTGCAACAGGGTCGTAATGTGACGTTCTCTGGGTGGTGGCAATAGCAGTCTAGTGCAACACTTTTTTGGTCATAGCCAAATGTTTGTAGTGCAACATTTTATAATTTGTGGCAGCTAGCTTCCTATTGCAACAGTTTATTTTCGTCGCAATAATTTGTTAATGCCACATTTTATAATTAGCGGCACTAGAATCCTAATGCACCAGGTTTGAAAATTAGTGGCAACAAAATCAATTTATTCACACATGATACGTCTGTCGACTTAACAACAAACATCTAGCAATTGATGCAACGCTCAAGGACCGTTGCGTCGTTGCGAGATGATGTTATTTACAATTTTTTCAGGTTGCAATATTGTACCCATTAAAATAGCACCGCGATGAGTTGTAGTATTAGGAATAGTTTCTTGAACATCCAGCTGTGACTTGGTGCGAGTAGAAGCCTTTTGTGGAGTTGCTGCTAGCCGTTGTTTATTTTGCAAGCTCTCCATCATTCTGCGCATGTCTGCTAGCTCCTTTTCTTGCCGTGCAGAATTGGCTGCCATCTGATCATGTAAAGCCTGGACTTCCTGGTTGAGCTGTTCATTTGCCTAGACGAAGCCATCCATCTGGGAGTTCATATAATCATTTCTTCCTTCCAACTCTTGCACCTGAGAGCTGAGGTCTTCATTTCTATTTTGCAAGGATCGAACTTGCTGGCCGAGCTGGTCAGACATCTGGATACGCAGTCTTTCAGAAACATTATGTTTAGCCATATAACCACGCCCCCGAAACTGCGATCCTCCAGAACCGGTTGCAGATATATAAGTAAGCTGGAAGATGATGTTTCTTTCCTCATCTGGGATTGGGACTCCCAGCTCAGCTTCCTTGACGTTGATTTGGGCACGTGCCTGGGTCTATATACAAAAAGAAAAGTCACATGTACATTGCAAATATTTATTTAAATGGGGACTGTTTGAGGTGTTTCTCACATGTACAGCTTCTGCCTGCTCGTTTGCCCATTGACCATTCTTCACATGGCTTGCCTCCCACAGTTCAATGTCATCGGGTTCTTTTCTGGTCTCTGGGTCTCGCTACATCAAATACAAGTAAAATTTGATTGAATGATTGCAGTGCAGAGTAAAAGCATGATTTGTTTTTCATACCTTCTCGTAACTAAGTTGGGCATAGGATCTCGAGCCAGGCAAGTGTTTTGTCTTTTGAGTACTTCAATTTCGTGAATTGGTCTGCTTATTGACTGCAATTTTAAGAATTAATTTCACGAATGGGTGTTATCAAATAGTTTTTGTAGGATATGAAGGTATTAGAAAGCTAGCTGACCTTGAATCGCTCGGACCCAAAATAGTCCATAAGCGCCAACCAATCGGAATCTGCTACGTCAACAGGCTTGTTTTGTATACGTTCCTCCTGAGTCGAATACTTCTTATAGGTGGCATGCAATGTTGATCGCCACCCTTTGTAGTGCTTACCAGCAATCTTCAATATTTTTCTTCTGGTGTCATCTGTGTCCTCCAAGTCCCAGGCATTATGTACATTGTATATCACACTGTTATAAACGTACAAGATGGAGGTCGCCAGAAAAAAATACTTATGTGGGGTGTCACAACACTAACCAGAATGTCTCTCACTATATCGCTCCTCGAAGTATCGCCAACCTCTGCCCACTTCCTTACACCAGCGAGGGGTGCATTTTTTTTGTTGTAATAACCACATCATCGACAAAGTGCCGCTGATTAGGACCAACCGCAGCTCCCAACCTATCGGACCACTGAATTTGTAGCTTCCGATTCTGATCATTCGTTCTATTTGCAGATGCTAGATAGCACAATTTAGCAACCTTAAGTCATTTAGCAACCCCTGTTCCAAACTTCTTTCCTTCTGTTAGTATCATTTAAACGGTAAATGTTTAAAGCAAATTAGCAACTGACCAGGCCTAGTATCATGTACAAATAGTGTGAAAGAAGAAGAAGTCTGATGTTTTACCATCTTCAGGACGAGTGCGGCAAATATGAGCGTGGGAACACCGCATCGCAACAGCATTTTGCTCCATATTGTGCGATGCATCGACTTGTTGACTTCTTTGTTGCTGTTCATACCCTACAATCAGGCATCAGGCAGTAGTCAGTGGCGCTACAGCACCCGTAGTACTGCAGGGGATTTTCAGTCCAGCTGCGAAGCAGGCAAGATAGTAGCTGGCGATGCTAGAGAAAGAGAGGGTTCGCCAGGTGTTCATCCTCTTCAGTACTGCCGGTTCGGTCTGACCAACATCAGCAGGAGCGCGTCTCGAGGCGAATTGGTGGCAGGGCGAGTCATGGACGTCAGCGGTATTAGCAGGTAGAGGATGCAAGACAGATGAGGCGGGCAGCTTGCGACGTTTAACAAAGCTAGGGTTCGGTCTGGCAGTACAGTGACCACATTTAAGTCAGAGGATCGACGTCCAGATCACACCGGTGATCTCATGTGACTTACGTTTTTACTCCAGGCGATGCAGTAAAGATCCAACGGTGTGATTCCGTTGGATCTTTACTACATCGCGTGCAGTAAAAACGTATAAGTCAGGTGATCTGCGTCCATTGATATCACCCCGGAGCAAGTCTCGAGGCTAGGAGGACAGTGTGGCGGGTCTATGAATTAAATTTAGGTGGATTGCGTACTGATATTTTGCTCTGCATGTTAGCATCTCGCCCTAAAGTGCTACTAGAACGGATACATGAATATAATCTTGCGTTAATTACCAGACATCAGCAACGCATTTGGCAGTGTAAAAAACGGAATTGAGATCATATAAGAAGCAATGAACCCTCATGTACATGCATCTCTAAACTATATGATGCTAACATTTCTTAGTGGACAGGGGTTAATGATATTGGACTATTTTTTCAAGGGTATGCCATGTCATATGGGGCAAAGCATGTAGGTACGCCATAATGGCCAGGGGTTTGCGCGTGGCGGGGTCATCATGGCACGCGAACGATGGGACGTGGAGATGGAGGGAGACACGTCGGGAGGACAGTGAAGTGACCACCAGCAGGGCATGGGCACCACGGACCAGTAATTCATGGCAACAGATCCTAATGCACTGACTGTGTTTCGTGGCAATAAAGCTGTAACACCACGGACCAGTAATTCGTGGCAACAGATCCTAATGCAACGATTGTGTTCCATGGCAATAAAGTTGTAACGCCATGAACCAGAGTATCGTGGCAACACATCCTAATGCAACGATTCTATTTTGTTGCATTACGGTCCAAATGCAACTGTTTGCTGATTCGTGGCAATAGATCCTAATGCAACGACTGTGTTCCGTGGCAATAAAGTTGTAACGCCATGAACCAGTAATTCGTGGCAACAGATCCTAATGCAACGACTGTGTTCCGTGGCAATAAAGTTGTAACGCCACGAACCAATAATTCATGGAAACAGATCCTAATGCAACGATTGTGGTCCGTGGCGATAGATCATGTAATGCCACGAACCAGTAATTCGTGGACAGATCCTAATGCAATTATTGTGTTCCATGGCATTAGCATCCTAATGCCACGAACTAGTGATTCGTGGCAACAGATCCTAATGCAACAATTGTGGTCAGTTGCATTAGCATCCTGACGCCACGAACTACTGATTCGTGGCAACAGATCCTAATGCAACGATTGTGTTTCGTTGCATTAGCATCCTGACGCCACGGAAAAGTGAATCGTGGCCACACATCCTAATTTCTACGATTGGGGTCCGTGGCCATTGATACTAACGCAACGAACTAGAGTATCGTGGCAACACATCCTAATGCAACGATTCTGTTTCGTTGCATTACGGTCCAAATGCAGCCGTTTGTTGATTCGTGGCAACAGATCCTAATGCAATGACTGTGTTTCGTGGCAATAAAGCTGTAATGCCACGAACCAGTAATTCGTGGCAACGGATCCTAATGCAACGATTATGTTCCGTGGCAATAAAGTTGTATCGCCACGAACCAGTAATTTGTGGCAATAGATCCTAATACAACGATTGTGGTCCGTGGTGATAGATCCTGTAACGCCAAAAACCAGTAATTCGTGGAAACAGATCCTAATGCAATGACTGTGTTCCATGGCATTAGCATCCTGACTTCATGAACTAGTGATTCGTGGCAACAGATCCTAATGCAACGATTGTGGTACATTGCATTAGCATCCTGACACCACGAACTAGTGATTTGTGGCAACAGATCCTAATGCAACGATTGTGTTTTGTTGCATTAGCATCCTGACGCCACGGAAAAGTGAATCGTGGCCACACATCCTAATTACTACGGTAAGGGTCCGTGGCCATTGATACTAACGCCACGAACTAGAGTATCGTGGCAACACATCCTAATGCAATGATTCTGTTTTGTTGCATTACGGTCCAAATGCAACCGTTTGCTGATTCGTGGTAACATATCCTAATGCAACGACTGTGTTCCGTGGCAATAAAGCTGTAACGCCACGAACCAGTAATTTGTGGCAACAGATTCTAATGCAACGATTGTGTTCCGTGACAATAAAGTTGTATCGCCACGAACCAGTAATTCGTGGCAACAGATCCTAATGCGACGATTGTGGTCCGTGGCGATAGATCCTGTAACGCCACGAACCAGTAATTCGTGGAAACGGATCCTAATGCAACGACTGTGTTCCATGGCATTAGCATCTTGACGCCACGAACTAGTGATTCGTGGTAACAGATCCTAATGCAACGATTATGGTTCATTGCATTAGCATCCTGATGCCACGAACTAGTGATTCGTGGCAACAGATCCTAATGCAACGATTGTGTTTCGTTGCATTAGCATCCTGATGCCACGGAAAAGTGAATCGTGGCCACACATCCTAATTGCTACGATTGGGGTTCGTGGACATTGATACTAACGCCACGAACTAGAGTATCGTGGCAACACATCCTAATGCAACGATTCTGTTTTGTTGCATTACGGTCCAAATGCAACCGTTTGCTGATTCGTGGCAACAGATCCTAATGCAAGGACCGTGTTCTGTGGAAATAAAGCTGTAACGCCACAAACCAGTAATTCGTGGCAACAGATCCTAATGCAACGATTGTGTTCCATGGCAATAAATCTGTATCGCCACGAACCAGTAATTCGTGGCAACAGATCCTAATGCAACGATTGTGGTCCGTGGTGATAGATCCTATAACGCCACGAACCAGTAATTCGTGGCAATAGATCCTAATGCAACAATTGTGGTCCGTGGGGATATATCATGTAACGCCACGAACCAGTAATTCGTGGCAACAGATCCTAATGTAACGACTGTGTTCCATGGCATTAGCATCCTGACACCACGAACTAGTGATTCGTGGCAACAGATCCTAATGCAACGATTGTGGTCTATTGCATTAGCATCCTGACGCCACGAACTAGTGATTCGTGGCAACAGATCCTAATGCAAGGATTGTGTTCCGTGGCGATAGATCCTAGTGCCACGAACTAGTGAATCGTGGCAAAAAGCCAAGCTTACTGCAATGATTTAGTATTCGTTGCAGTACAATTGTTGCAACAGGTCGGAATCCTTGTAGTGGTATGCGTACACCTAGAAGAAGACGATCTCTTTCTCCCCAAACTCCAGTGGCAAGGAGCCGAGATGGATCAGATCCCATCGTTCCTTGTCCTCCAAGCCGAAAAGCCGCCACAAAGGTAAGACCTCCTCCATTCGGGAAGGAGGCAGAGCTGAGTCTATTGGAGAAGGGGTCAAGAATCTCAAGGATGGGTAGACACACAAGGAGGGAGTCAAAGGCTTGAATGCTTGGGGCATGTGAAAGAAAGGAGCCTCCATTGCCCACAAAGGTACCTTTTTAAAGTACCCTAGTGGTGTTTGGGTGCACCGTGCAAATTTGAGCGGGCTCTAAATCAACGGCTCGTACCACAGCGTCCATGATGAGCAGGCCCAGGTCCCCTGTCAGAAAAGCCGGCCCGAGCAGTTCCCCGCCAGAGAAGGCAACCCGGCGGTTCCCATAAAGACTGAAGTGAAAGCAGCAAAAGTGCAGTAGGCGCCTTCGGAACCGTCGCGATAATGTCGCAGCAAGCAAAGATCCTGTCGTTACGACCCCTCAACTAGAGGGGGACGCGTGGTCATAACAGTAGAAGAGTGCACCGCTTCGATTGATCAAGACAAAATTAAGAGACTACGCGGGAAAGCAGGATAAGGCCCCACCCTCGGGCTCGCCGCCTCACCCCAAGGTGGACCCAGGGGCCATTGTTGTTACCTGGCATACCGGGTACCCTCACGCACAAGCTAGAGCCGCCTATGTACCTCGCCTCCCAGCAGGGGCAAGGTTCGAGGGTGCCACGTGTTCAAAGAAACCCGGACCCATCGGCCTTAGATGGGAAGTCCAGGGTACCCACGAGACATCCAAAAGGGGGAGCTCAGTCCCCCCCTGACGACAAGACCCCAGGCAGCCACATGTCCAGCAGGACAGGACCCGACCTCCTCCGCGGAGGTGAGCTCCCAAGCTGCCACGTGGCCCACAAAGTCGAGACCGGACCTCCCCAGCGGGGGCAAGCACCCGAGCTGCCACGTGGCCCGCAGGGCGAGACCTAGCCTCCCCCACGGAGGTGAGCTCCCGAGCTACAACATGACCCGCAAGACAGGCGTGGCCTCCACCATGGCGGAGAGCTCCCCAGCGGCCGCATGGTCAGTCCACTTGCCCTGAGCAGGTACTAAGGAAGTTAAGAGGGTTGTGCGCCTTGTCTCCATCAAGCCTTGAAGATACGCGGCTTCCCCAGGCGCATGGTGCGGCACACGCCTAATGTCAGGTACCCCTACGACTAATCGCATCATAGTGAAGGCGCTGCAGACCTATCCCACTCCGCCGAGTGGGTAGCTTACGGCGCCAGAGACAGTTGGATGGGACATTTCCTGCCAATGTCAGCAACGGTGCGTGGGCTACTGACAACCCGGGCGGCAAGACGGCGAGTCCTCACGTCCGCGGTCAGAGCAAGCTTATAGAAAAAACCTTAGATCTTTAGGATAAGATCGCCCCGGGACCACCTGTCAGGCCCCGAGACACCACTTGTAAGGTGTCCGACCTTAACTATAAAAGGCCCGGACCACCACCGATAGAAGGACCAGACTCAGAATCCCCAAGACACACACACGCGTACACACTCACCAACAATGCAATCCATCGTGGAGTAGGGTGTTACGCTCCTTGCGGCCCAAACCACGTAAAAACCACCGTGTCACATACTCTTCCGCTAGAACACTAGTTTGAGGCCTAAGCCCTGCGAACAAGAACCTCCACGGACTGCTCCTTAGAAGATCTGGGGGAAGTGTCACATTAACACTTTGACAGGACCCATTATAAAACTGATCCATATGGCCCATAGAGACATCTCACGGAACAACAGATCTAACAGGATCCACACTAGGTCAGCCGACTCCCCTGGGTCGGCCGACTCCTGGTTGGTGACGCCAGGATTTTGTTTACGCGGGTTATCTCCCCCGTGCTATCCCAAATGAACCCTCGGTGCAATAGCTCCTATCTTCACCTTGGCGATATTAAAAAGCCACGAACTTAGAGGAAACTTCACTTCCAGAAACATCTTCTCCCGTCTTCCACCTCGTACCATCCACCATGGTCGGCAAAGGCAGAAGCATCGTTCCCCATGCATCCTCCAGCTCCACCTTCAACCTCAACGGGGAACCACACTGGCCAACAACGACTCCACTATGTCCATTGAGGTTGTGATGGCTTTGTACGTGGCCCATCTTGCCGCGATCCCGCATCTTGGGACGTTCCAAGGATGTAGCCCTACACGACGCAGCA
Organism: Tuctoria greenei; assembly: GCA_036927565.1. Taxonomy (NCBI): domain Eukaryota; kingdom Viridiplantae; phylum Streptophyta; class Magnoliopsida; order Poales; family Poaceae; genus Tuctoria; species Tuctoria greenei. The sequence goes on from JAYESD010000006.1 coordinate 128,893,335, forward strand.
TGGCATGGTCGCTTTCACCGTGTAAAGAACCCATGAAGTCACGTACTCCCATGCCACATCCAACAAGAGCGGCTCACAAGCCTATTGCCACTCGTATTTTACATGCAAAGGACAATGTTCGTCCTATGCTCCAGCCTGGCGAGAAGTACACGGGCTGGCTCAAAATGAAGAATGGTGACGTAGTGAGCCACCACTACGAGTCACCAACTCGTACCTCACCAGAGCTTTCTAATGACCATTTCATAATCCAATGTGTGAGAACGCCGAAAGGTTTTGGAAAAGGTCTCTACAAGCATGTGGACAACATAGCCTTGAAGGAATCAACAGGCTCGTTTCCCTCCAGGGCAAGGCATCACTTCTCACCAACTCCAATAAAAAGGCCTTCGGGCCAATATCAAAGCAATGGTGAGAACTCTCCCCGTGTTGATCCGATGCAGCTGGCTAAGAAGATATAAAATCTTTATTTGGAGAACAGGAGGCGAGCGCACACGGTGGTAGAAGCACGCATTAAGAGGGCTGAATTAAAAGATGATATTGATGCCTTTAAGGAGGAGATTGATGGTGTATGTCGTGGCATGAGCACTAAAATCAAGCGCTTGTGCGAGGCCATGGGGATGCCCAACAACTATAAGGTTCCATGTTTAAACATCCCTATAGGGTATTGGGTGCTTAGTCCCTAGTTTGCTTGTTTTATTTTCCCCATATTTTGTAATTCAATAATGTAAGCAACCCCAATTTTCTATTCAATAAAGTGAACTTACCGGTTAATCTAACACTAGTAAAGTTCCCCCTTTAGTTTATTTCGTATCAAATAAAGTTTCCAGGAACAAGTGTGGGGGAGGAGTGCCTTTGTGATCTCGCGAAATTTAGATCATGCATTTAACCCATGGACACGTCACAAACATACATGCGATACGACACAATGAAGCGGAGCACTAGGGGAGCCAGCCAGAGGTCGGCCGAGCCCCTGGCTCAGCCAACCTATGAGTGGGCCGTCTCGAGCTTGTGTCGCTACATAATGTCAGTTTGAATCTCTTATCCCCTGCTCTTGGTGATTCACTGCAATTTTTAGTTGAATATTTTGACGAATTCATGATAACTCAAATTAAAATCAACTCAATTGAATTAAACATTGCAATTTCCTCAAAATATGAGATTAGTATACCCTGTATTTTGATTTCCTTACCATGTTTCTGGACCCATATCATTAATTTAGGACAACATGTCATCTAAGTTTTTGATTGGTGTGATATGGTGAGTAAAATAAACCCAAAGACAATCCAATCCTTGCTTGAATTTGGTTTTTGAATTTTTGCACAATTTTAAGGTCTTAAGATCTTGCCTTCCTCTCTCATTGGAAGTTAAATACCCACCAAGGACATATGATATGAATATTGAAAACCACATGCATATGTCACTTAGCATTTTTATTTAACTTTGTCGAACTCTAGACCATGTTGATTGACTTGCATAAAATCTTTTGATTTGGAAATTTCTTATGCACTCCACCATACTCCATCATTATTCCACCATTAAAAGATACTCCATGAGAATTATTGCAAAATCCTCTCTCATTAAAAAGATGCATAAAAAGGAGTAGAAGGCATGACTGTAAGAGCTCTCAAAAGAACTCAAAAAAAGAGAGAGAAAGAGCCAATAAGTAGCGATGCTTCATCCTTGCACAAAAAGAGAGCGATCAAATGGGAGTTATCATCACTATTCATCATCCACCATCCACCCATAATATGTGCACAAGAATTTCCTTAGTCATTTGTTTTATTGTATGTTCTTCTCATATGGATCTAGTTTTTGACTTAGTAATATATGAATTCCAAGTGTGCTACTATTTATCCCTACCAAGCTCCACAAAAAGGAATATTTAGTTGTAGGGACAAAAGTGGCAAACTTATGCCAAGGTGAGGATCCAAACACTTTGAGTGACTCGAGAGAATCCAATAGAGGAGGAAAAGGCATTATCCTTTTGATATTAAAAATATATCAATTTTTTGAAGTCATTTAAGCAAGAGGAAGTCGGGGTGAGATACACTCCACCGTTCCACCTCTCAAACGCCCAAGATGAGGTGGTAGCCACATCACAAAAAGGGTTCCAAAGCAAAGGTATGAATTAAAATACTTTGTATACTCCTTTCATATTCATTGTACATTTATCTTAGCACTTAGTTCTTCTTGCCTTCAATCGAGGACAAGCAAAAGACTAAGTGTGGGGGAGTTTGTTAACGGTCCTTAAATACTAAATATGACTGCCAATTCAACGCATAAAAATTAAAAAATGGGAACACAACATAGTGGTAGGAGTTAAAACTAACAAATTCCACAAGTATTAGTGTCTATTTGTATGCAGGTGAATTAAGCCCCAAAATACCCAAGCATGCAGGGAGTAATCCAAAAAGTTAACATTCGATGAATTAGGCGACAGCACGTGCATCACTTGGATCCATGACTCATTCTCAGGCGTATCCGAGGAGATCACCAACGGTGTTACACCCGGGAAGGGGGTCAGGGCCCACCTGGAAGTCACCCCGAGAAAGCGCACCCGAGAGGGGGGCCAGGACTAGGTCCGCCGACCTCCCTAATCAGCTTACTTGGCCCTGACACCAAACTCGGTCAGCCTCCATGTGTTGGCTTCCTGTGGCTCCCTGATGGCGGTCACGACTGATTCGCACGCTAATTGTAGCGCCAAACTGACTGAACTCGTGTATAAATACCCCCTCACTCCCTCACTTCTCGACAAACCACTAGATTGAGAATAATACTCCATTCATAAGGTTTAGAGCTGCCCATGTGGCCAGCCAAGTAGAAGGAGAGTGAGGAGGAGCTAGGAGGAGGAGGCTTGGGCTTGTCAAGTACCTCTTCCACACTTGTACCACTATGGAAGTTCTGCCGGAATCGAGTAAGAATTTTTGTCAATTCAATACAAGTTTAATTTCTATTTCATAGTAGTTTACTTTTGTAATTGCTTGTGGGTTCACTGCTTTAATTCATTGGAGGCTCTAGTTGCAGCTTTGCATTCAAAATTATTGGAGTTGTGAATTAGAACTTAAGCGTGGTGCTTAGGTTAGAATTCATCAGTGGATATCTCGTAGACCCACATATTGAAGAGGTAGATAGTATGTAGTGACAACCCTATCTTTCCTTAGTAATCCACCACGTTCGATTATGCCACAGGCTCATGACGGGAATCGTCTTGGTATTGCCAAGGGTAAACCCGTGCCTGAAGCAAGCAGCTACCGGAGACTACTGTGGCCTAGATCTCAAACCATTGAATTCGTCTCAAATCCTTGCCTTCCAAACAAAATATGTGTCCTTGGGAGAACAAGCTAGAAGATCTCACACACGTTTCTTGGATCTGATACCCTTGGGAATAATCTTTAAGGGGAAGTGCTACAATGTTATTTCTGTGCGCTTGCGGATAATCCTGTTTTCATAAGAAATACCAACATTGAGTTGTTGTAGAACACAAATAGGACTTTAGTAGCTTTAATTTAGAAGAACTATGTTCTGCTGATGCAACAGTCAATTAGGATGGTCAATAGAACTTGATATGCAATACTTGAATTAGGAAAAGAATCATGTCTCTTTAAAGACTTCAGAATTTGGACAGGTCCCATATTTTCCATTGGCATGAAATCTTGAAGAAACTTCAAATCCATATACATGTCATTGGCATCAATATCAGATTTCACAATATTTTTAGGGGCAGCCGCTAAATCATCACAAGAGGACTTTAGACTGTTGTTCTCCAATGATCGTAATGGTTCGGAAGTAAATAAGAATCCAAAAACTTTCTGAAAACTCTGGTATTGTTCAAATCTATTTGTAAGTGAGGAAATTGCCTGATCAACAATGGTTATAAAATGATTGATTCGAAATAATTCTTCAGCAAATTGTGTGCTAACATTTGTGTCATCTGGGTTCTCATCAAAATGCATCTTTTCTTTTAATTTCCCATCTTTTATGAAATGATGAATCAATGCCCATAACAAGTGCAATGTCTTTGGCTGCCTCCAGCGCTTGTGAAAAACTAGTTTCCCTATACTCCTTGAAAAAAGAAATCAACCCTTACACTTTCTCAATAGAAACATCAATAAGCATATCATTTGCCTGTAGTTGTTTGATTACTAAATTAACGGCATACAATACCTCATACTAAATAACAATTGCCACTATGAATGCATACTCACCAAGTTCATTTTTTGCCAATCTGCTAGCCTCACTGCTAGTTCTTGGATCATTATCACTTTCAAACACCTGACATTGAAATAAAGAGAACATGTGTTATAATTGGTTGTAGCTAATAAATTACAATATTGAAAAATACAACAATGGTAGGCACCTGAAGTAGAGCCTCCCGAATATATGCACATTAAAATCTGATAGCTTTAACACTATAAATGCGACTCTCCTATCGTGTAGCTGATAGGGACTTAAGAGTCAAGCCTGCCATATTATCTTTCAAGATCTCCTATTTCTTAGTAGAATTAGCAAAAGTTGTATAGATGAGCTGGATTCCAAAGAACTCTTTAGCTTTACCAGAGTCTTGGACATGTCACAAACTGTTAAATTAAGACTATGATAGCTACAAGTAGAATAGAAAGCCCTGAGATTTATATCCAAAATTTTCTGTTGTGCTCCTTTTTTGCATCCTTTCATATTTGCTCCCGATGCGGCTCTTGGGGAGTCCCAACTTCATCGCAGCACAGCATGGCGAGAGAAGAAAAGCTAGCGAAAGTTTGGAGGATTTGAGCGCAAGTTCAAATGAAGGCGTAAAGAATCCCCAAACGGTGCGCGCTTTCCTTATTAAGTAAGCCCCCACAATGCTTGGATGGAAACCGCAAAGGAGCCAACGATACAGTTAAAAAACTTCACCCTGCCAATGACAAGGGGGCCCGGGGCCACCCCGACGATCAAGTCGAGGTCCTTACCCCAGGCGAACGGTTTTCATCATGAGAGGCGGGAAGCCCGAGGGCGGCGGCCTGACAAGGCACGCGGAATCGATACGGTTTTTGTATTGGGAGTCGGCGACCGTCAATTGCGTGAGGTCCGCACGCTCGGATCTCACCTGCTGCATCTTGGATATGCCACGCGGCATTGGTTTAACTGCGAACTACCGCCAATGGCACATCCGAAGACCCTTGAAGACACGACTCAAAACCCGAAGGATGGACCCACCTCCTGCAGAACGACTTCATCCAAAAGGTCTCTCCCAAGGGTGGGCCCAGGGGGCCATTGTCGGTACCCTGCATACCGTATACCCCTTGGGACTGCAAAAAGACCAAAGGAACTTCACCTGTCTGAGTTGAAGACCTCCGAAGGGCCCACGTGTCATATGGGACCGGATCTGCCTCCCTTCTATGGTTAGTCCCGGTGCTGCCACGTGTATACTGCAACCGGAGCTACGTCCCACACATGGGAAAGCTCCGGGCCAAATACCTACGCGGCACCCTCGGACCTAACCCCCGACAGAGGGAAGCTCCGGTACCAACACGTGTACAACTGCACCGGACCTACCCGTCCCAAACGGTAAGCTCCAGAGCTGCCACGTGTCCAACCATCGGACCTTCAACTTCAACAAATAGACTGGTGGACCCCCCAACGGCTCGGACCTTCAAGGGACAATCAAGGACCTCAAGACCCCATTAAGTGTCATTAATACCATCTGAATGACACACGATCGGAGGGCCCTTAATACCAGTAACGGCACTGTCAAGGCTCGTTACCACGCTATTAAGGGTAATTAAGCTCATTAATTGTGTATTAAGCATCAGTAACCGCCAGGGCCACATGTCGGGCCAGGCTAACGATGTAACGACCAGTCCTTGTACTATAAAAGGACTGGTCGAGCGATACACAGGTGGGAGACTTCTTCTAAACTCTCCTGACTCTTCTAGACTCGGCTCTAACACACGCTCACAAGTGCTGAGACGCTCAATACAACAACTACAAACCCCGTGGAGTAGGGTATTACGCTTAGGTGACCCGAACCACGTAAATCTTTGTGTCAACTTGCCATCTTGCTCTGAATCTCTGCGCGCCCAATACCGAATTACAAATTTTGTGGGCTACCAACAGTAGTACCGGGAGAATTGCCGGAATCAGACTCCAACAAGCACTAAGGGCAACCAAGCACCGGGAGGGTCAGGCCCAGAGTGTGCAGCCAGCTTAGCTTGGTTCCATACTCTAAAGCCTGTGCACCCTGCCTCCCTCATCATCCGAAGGCAAGTCGTTGCCCTCTTTTGTAAGAGCATGTCTCCCCGTATGAGCTCCTATAAAAAAATCACTGTTTTACTCAAAGGCTTCTTAAAAACTTCATCCATTTACTTACGCATTAAGATTATGAACATGCCACACTAAGACTCGTTTATTGCGTATTATTTTATATGCGCGATTGTACACTCTGTAACTCACCCATGCATGAGTCATCCAGTCCTAATGCAGGCGGGTCTGCTTGAGGTACCTGCGGTGTATGAGGGGTTCTTCTGGCTGCTCTCGTCATTAGGGCCATGTGACACTAAAAGGTTCCCCAGGAAAGGACTGTGCTGAGCAGGAGGTCCAGGGGGTGTAAACTGCTTAGCCTGGTCCTGTACCCTAAATGTACACACCCTGCCTCCCAGCGCTACAGCCAAGTACTGAGAGCCAGAAAGCTCACACCCAAAGAACGACAGGAGCCGGGCCCTAGAACACTAACGCACTGAATTAAACCGGCCCCGCGAATCAGCTGAGGACAGTAACGCATGACAGAGCTAAGGGAGAGCGACAGGTAAATCAACGAGCAAAATAGTCCAACTTGCTTTTATCATATGTGCAGAACACCCCGGCCCGACACCTCCCAAGGGACCTGCTGTCGACAACTCTATGACAATGGTGGATGACATCGGAGCATCCAGCTTCAGCACCTCCCATGGAGACTGTCAACGATGTCCCAGAACGTCAACGACAGCACCAGGCACGGATAAGTTAGTAAACTCTCCTATCGCGCTCTTGTTGCTAATAGGGTTCCCTTGCGATAGCCTATAAACTAGGGGCCAGTCGTCAACATTTCCACAACGATGGTGGACAACGTCGGAGCATCCAGCTTTGGCGCCCCCCAAGGAGCCTGCCGTCGACGTCTCAGAATGTCAACGACAGCACCAAGCACGGATAAGGGCCTACCGTCGATGACTCTACGATGATAGTGGATGACGTCGGAGCATCCAACTCCGGCACCTCCCAAGGGGTCTGTCGTTGATGTCTCCATGACGATGGTGGACAATGCCGGAGCATCCAGCTCTGGCACCTCCCAAGGGGCCTGGCATCGACGTCCCAAGGGGCCTGTCGTCGACGTCTCCATGATGATGGTGGACGACACGGGAGGATCCAGCTCCAGCACCTCACAAGGGGCCTATCGTCGACGTCCCAGAATGTCAACAACAAGACCAAGCGCGGATAGGTGAGTAAACTCTCCCGCCCCGCTCTTGTTGCTAACAGGGTTCCCTTGCGATAGCCTGTAAACCAGAGGCCTGCCGTTGACGACTCTACGACGATGGTGGACGACGCTGGAGCATCCAGCTCTAGCACCTCCCAAGGGGCCTGCCGTCGATATCCCAGAACGTCAACGACAGCACCAAGCGCGGATAAGTGAGTAAACTCTGCTGCCCCACTCTTATTGCTAATAGGGTTTCCTTGCGATAGCCTGTAAACTAGGGGCCTCCGCCGACAACTCTAGATGATGGTGGACGACGCCGGAGCATCCAGTTGCGGCACCTCCCAAGGGGTCTGCCGTCAACGTCCCCACGAGTATGGTGGACAACGCAGGAGCATCCAGCTCCGGCACCTCCCAAGGGGCCTTCCGTCGACATCTCCACGATGATGGCGGATTATGCTGGAGCATCCAGCTCCGACACCTCACAAGGGGCCTGTCAACGACGTCCCAGAACGTCAACGATAGCACCAAGCACGGATAAGTGAATAGACTCCCATGCCCCACACTTGTTGCTAACAGGGTTCCCTTGTGATAGCTTGTAAACCAGGGGCCTGTCGTCGACGACTCTACGACGATAGTGGAGAATGCCGGAGCATCTAGCTCCAGCACCTCCCAAGGGTCCTGCCGTCGACGTCTCCACGACGATGGTGGACGAAGCCGGAGCATCCAGCTCCGGCACCTCACAAGGGCCCTGCTGTTGATGTCCTAGAAATGTCAACGACAGCACCAAGTGCAGATAAGTGAGTAAACTCTCCTACCCCGTTCTTGTTGCTAACCGGGTTCCCTTGTGATAGCTTGTAAACCAGGGGCCTGCCATCGACGACTCTACGATGATGGTGGACGACGCCGGAGCATCCAGCTCTGGCACCTCCCAAGGGGCCTGCCGTCGACATCTCCACAACGATGTTAAATAACGCAGGAGCATCCAGCTTCGGCACCTCCCATGGGTCCTGTCGTCGACGTCCCAGAAACGTCAACGACACCACCAAGCACGGATAAGTGACTAAACTCTCCTGCCCCGCTCTTGTTGCTAACAGGGTTCCCTTGCGATAGCCTGTAAACCAGGGGCCTGCCGTTGACATCTACACGAAAAGGGTGGACGACGACAGAGCACCCAGCTCCGGCACCTCCCAAGGGACCTGTCGTCCATGACTCAATAACAACAGTGGGCGATGCCGGAGCGCCCAGCTCTGGCACCTCCCAAGGAGCCTGCCATCGACGACTATACGACGATGGTGGACGATGCTGGAGCATCCAGCTCTGACAAATGGTGGCACTATGACACTCCAACTCCCCCACTCCACAAGGGGCCGGTTCAAGACATTCCGCAATCAAGTGGTAGATGTGCTTAGCCAACTAACCACATCTACCAAGGGTCCTCTAAGAGGATCCACATGCAGAAAATCAATGGACGACACTTCGGCCATATCAATTGTGCCAACTGATTAGCCAACTTCGTGCGTGTGACTCGCAACTTGTCGAGGACAGCTTGCAAGGTGTCAAGGAATGACTCCTTGTTCTTGATCTTGACGACGATGTCATAGACGTACACTTCCACTACGTCTCTGATGATCTCTTTAAAAGTTTTGTACATAGCTCGTACAAACGTTGAAGCAGCATTTTTGAGACCGAATGGCATGGCAGTGTAATAATATAATCCATCTACTGTGATGAAGGAAGTATGCTCTTCATCTTCCCTAGACATTCTGGTTTGATGATACCCAGAATATGTGTCTAGGAAACACAGTAATTTGCACCCGGAGATGGAATCCACTATCTGATCTATTCTAGGTAGTGGGAATGGATCTTTTGGACACACCTTAGTCAGTGTAGTGTAGTCGATACACATCTGAAGCTTCTCGCCGGCCTTGGGTACAATGACTAGGTTTGCCAACCATTTTGGGTGGAAGACTTCTCGGATGAATCCAGCTTCAAGCAACTTCTTCACTTCTTGACGTATAAAGTTTTGTCGCTCTACTGATTGCTTCCGAGGCTTCTAGTGTACAGGCCGAGCATCGGGATAGATCTTCAGATTGTGCTCGATCACTTCCCTAGGGATCCCAGGAATTTGTGACGGTTTTCAGGCAAATACGTCGACATTAGCCCGGAGGAAAGTGACGAGCACGAGTTCCTATTTGTCATTCAGACCTCCCGATATACGGTTGGTCTGAGCAGCGTCAGAATCGATTTGGACGATTTTGACGGGAATGTCGGTGTCGCCGCTTGTTTGCATGCGAGGTGCAGAGGTTGAGCCTCTATGACGAATGCTCGGGGTTTCAGAGCTTGCTCCTTTCTGAATTCTTCCTCCTGCGCTGTAGCAAGCGTATGGAGTTCTTCCAGAGCAGTCACTCCGGCGGTGCGATCTCCACGGATCCGGAGAACACCGGCTGGTGTTGGCATCTTCAACACCAAGTAGCCATAATGGGCGGTAGCCATGAATTTGTACAAGGCTAGCCTGCCCAAAATGGCAATGAATGGTAAGTTGATCTGCCCTACGTCGAAGACCAACTTCTCAGTGTGGTAATTCTCCCGGGTCTCAAGTCACCGGGAGAGTAGTGGCACCGAGTGGGGTTATGGCCCCCGGACCTACTCCGGAGAAAGGTCGGGAGGGGCGAAGATCTAGAGGTTGGAGCTGAAACTTGACGAAAGCTTCGAAGCTTATGAGGTTCTGCCCCGAACCTCCGTCTACCATTACATGATGGAGTTGGATGTTGTTGATGGTAGGAGATACCATCAGCGGAAGTTGGCCAGCTCCAATCATGTTCCGAGGGCAGTCCGAAGCATCGAAGGTGATGGCAGTTTCCATCCACTTTGGTGCGGCTCCGCCCTAGCGGTGGGAGCTACTGAGGCCATGTCCCGCCGCATTGTCTTGAGGACACGGCGGGAGGTGATGTCCCACGAACCACCAAAGATTGTGTGCGTGGTCTTCCGACGCTCGTTGTCAGAGACGTCATCGACGGAGGTGTAAAGAGCCTTCAAGACCTTTTTAGGGTCCTGAAAGCCTAACTCCTCTACAGCCGGAGCTTCATCGACTTTCCGTTTCCCTTCCCTTTGATGGAAAGGAACTTCTTCCCGGCGCTTGTGGTAGCGCTCGGCAAGGTTCTGGATCTCTCGGTAGCCTTCCAGGTTGTGGCTGTTCGTTTTGTGTATAGGGCACCACATCTTGGAGTTGCCTCTGTCTTCAGACGACGGCCGAGGTCGTTTCTCGGGGCGTGGCCCCCGACCACCCGGAGCTGCGGTAGCAGCGGCTGTAGGTGTGCCGGCCGACGACTTTTTCTCGCCGTTGGACTTTTTCTTCTTCTTGCCACTCCCAGTGGCTTCACCCTTGGAGGACTTTCTATTGTCCCTCGGAGGTGGTTGGGAGTGCATTTCACGGCCCTCCATAGCTTTGGCGCAATTGTCCGCCAAGCTGAAGAGTTCCATGACGCTGGTGACCTCCTTGGTCGCCAGCTTCTCTAGCATCTTCTTGTCTCGTATGCCGTGTCTAAATGCCACAATAACAGAGGCGCTTGAGATAGAAGGAATAGTGTTTCGTACCTGGGAGAACCTCTAGATGAAGGATCACAGGGACTCTCCCCCCTTCTGCTTGACAGCAAAAAGGTCCAGTTCGGTTCCTGGTCGGGTGTATGAACTCCCAAAATTGATGGTGAACAGTTGGCACAGTTCCGCCCAACTGTTGATGGAGTCGGGCGGAAGGCTCATGAACTAGGACTTGGCAGTCCCAGTCAAAGCCACCGGGAAATAATTGGCCATCACGACCTCATTGCCTCCAGCCACAAGGATTGCGGTGGAGTAGATTTGGAGAAACATAGCAGGATTGACAGTCCCATCAAATTTCTCCAGCACGTGAGGCCGGAACTTCTGCAGCCATCTGACCATGCAGAGGTGCATGGCCAGGCAGAACAGCCTCCTCCTACTCCCTCGGGAGCAGGACTGTCCCGAGCCTCTCGCCTCTCACGAGCATGCTCGATATGGACGCGGTCATCCTGTTGACGGTCGCCTTAACCTCCGCCGCTGCTGTCGCCTCGCGTTCCTCAACAGGGCCTTCAACAACTGGCTCCAGTGGCAGATCAGAGTACCGCCTCCGGTAGCACACCAAGACATGGGATGCCACCGTCTCCGCCGCCGCCCTACCCTCGGCTTCCAGACGCTAAGCCAGCTGACGCTCCCGCAGATCAAGCTCCTGGCCGCGGTGCTCTGCTGCCTGCTCCCGGGCTTGGATGTCAACATCGTGCAGAAGGAGTTCCTGATGCTCAGCTAGGTGTTCTGCCTGATCCCATGCAAAATTGCTCTCTCAGAGTTCAAGGTCTTCGAGGCGGGACTATAGCCTGTCCCAATCAGCCTCAGATCGGGCCATCATCGCCTGTGCTGCCACCTCTTGATCGGCGATAGCAGCTTCCCTCTTGGCAATGGCGGCTTCTTGGCGACTCAGGGCCTCTCGACTGGCAGCAAGAGCATGCAGGCGGGCGTCAGTAGCGTCGTTGGCTGCCTTGGCATCGGCCAAAATCTTCTGGGTCAAGGCGTTTGAGGCCCTAAACAAGCGGTGCCTCACCTCTAGTTCATTGCTCTCCTTCTGGTACTTCGCCTTGACCTAGGCGATCCTGGATCTCAGGAGGCCATTCCAGACTCAGAGGCACTTGCCCTCGGCATGCAGCTTCTCCCACTATGCGGCAAGAGCCACTTGCGCATGGTGGAGGTTGGATTGCACCTGAAGGATACAAGACTGCGTCAAGTCCATGACGTCAGAGAGGCGATCCGGCTGCGCCGAAGTCGGGGAAGGCCGTCCGGTGATCATCTCGGGGACCTCTTCCCTCGTAGCGGTGAAGGCGAGGCCACCAGCACTGGGGATCTTGCCTCTGGAGACTAGGCAGGAGTTGCGGTACCACCTGAAGCAGCAGAGCCACCATCGCTCAGAGAGCCACCCGCCAAATCAGCAGCAGTGGAGGTCATACCTTTAGCACCCAAGGTTGGCTCTGACATGGCCTCCACCACAACGGTCGGAGATGCCTCTGCCACGACGGCCGGGGGTGCCTCTGGTCCAACGGCTGGAGGTACCTCTGACACGACAGTTGGAGATGCAGCAGGAGATGCTTCACCACCCACGCCGAGCACAAACACTAGAGCAGCGCTCCCCTTGACAAGCTTGGCAGGCTGCACCGCCAGCACTGCTGTAGCATCCTCGGCCACCTTCAAAATGCTCCCGGGCACTACCCCGACGGTAAGGGCCTCACAACAGCTGATGTAGCCCTGCAAATCAAGATCAATCCCTGACCAATCAACAGAGGCAGGCAAGATAATAGAGCAGGCGTTGGCAAGAATGCCTTACCGACGTCCCCAGAAGCTCCAGCAAGCCTCCACTTTTGGCGACCCTGAAGTTGCGGGCCCTGGAAATGGCATAACAGGCGATGCCATCCCGGCAGGGCCTCCTCCAAAACCACCAGCAGTGCCACTGCACTGTGCCAGTGTTCTTCCACCTACCCTGGCAGGGCCACCTCCTGAGTTGCCGACAACATCGGCTCGAGGCCTTTTTGCCTCAGGCTCCGTAGTTGTGATGCTACCGGAGTCCCCTATGGCACCCTAGACCGCACAAGTGATGGGGATGTTGGGTTACGTGCCGACCATCGATGATGGCGGAGCCGTCACTTGACGGATTGAACCTTCCCCCAAAGAACTACCGACACCGAGTACTAAAGAGGGGTGCGCCGGTGGACGCTGACTTGGAGTGATGGCGACCTGTGGCAGCGCCCTCATTGGGGACCGAGGGCGTTTCTCCTTCACGACCTCGACCACCAGGGCCTTCCCGTTGCCTTCGTCGGGGACCGATGCCTTCCCCTTACCTACGTCAGGGACCAGCGCCTTGCCCTTCCCCCCAGTAGAGGGTGCCTCCTCCGCCCTAGAGGCTTTGGAGCCTGAACAAGGTGTGGACTCATCCGAAGAGTCATTGATGGCTCGGCCCCGACTCTCATCGCTAACCTGCTGCGGCGCAAGACCAATCGCGTCCAGGTTGGGCATCCGCTTCAGAACCTTCGTCTGAAGGTCCCGATCCGTGCAAAGCGGTGGGCAAGCCTGCGGAAGGTTGGAGACGTCGTCCGATAGCAGGTCATTGCACGCCTTGGACATTGCTTCAAACACCTCCTGCGGGGTCGTATCAATGTCGCGACCCCTCAGCAACTTGGTACCATCTTGGAGCCCGAAGTAGAGCCATGCAGGGCAGCAACGGTGCTGGCCAGGGGACAGACGGCGATGAACAAAGTCGGCCATCACCGACAGCTCCGATAGGCCGTGGTTCGCCAGGAACTGGATCCTCTCCATCACCGGCGTATAGGCTGCCTCAATCTCCGGGTGTTCCTTCCAGGCCACCTTCCTAATCGTCGGCCAGCCTGTGGGTAGGACCATGCGATTATGGGCGTCGGCATGTACGAGGAGAGCGGAGTAATGTACTATAAGGGGTTGTTGGCTCGATGCTGGAAGCAGAAGCCATCGAGGACATTGGCTTTGTTATTCTTCTCGGTCCGCCTCAGCACGAAGAACTGCTGGAACACCAGCACACATGGGCACACCACGATGAACATCTTGCAGAAATTTGAGAACACCGCCGCCACCACGAGAGAGTTCGGTGATAGGTGATGAAGCTAGAGCCCAAGGACTTCCAAGGGTGTCACCAGGAAGATGGAAATAGGAGGGACAAACCCAGAGTACACTACCAGGATTCCAGTTTATTGCGACGAAAAAAATCGTTGCAATAGGTCGAAATTTGTCGCGATAGGTTGTTGTCGCAACGAAATAGAATGTTGTGATAGTTTTTCCGACTCGTGGCGATAACAGCCGTGGCAATAGGTTATTGCGACGACTTGACATATGTGGCAAATAGTATGGTATTGCGACGACTCCACGTTGGTGGCAAATAGTATGGTATTGCAACGGTTTAACATATTGCGACGATTTAATGTATTGCAACAAAAATAAAGGTGTTGCAACGATGCCACATTCGTGGCAAAAAGTATGGTATTGCAACGACTCCACGTTCATGGCAAACAGTATGGTATTGCAACAGTTTAACGTATTGTGACGATTTAACGTATTGCAACGAAAATAATGGTGTTGCAACGATGCCACATTCGTGGCAAAAAGTATGGTATTGCGACGTCTCCACGTTTGTGGCAAATAGTATGGTATTGCAACGATTTAACGTATTGCGACGATTTAACGTATTGCAACAAAAATAAAGGTGTTGCAACGATGCCGTTCGTGGCAAAAAGTATGGTATTGCGATGACTCCATGTTCGTGGCAAATAGTATGGTATTGCAACGGTTTAATGTATTGCGACGATTTAACGTATTGCAACGAAAATAACGGTGTTGCAGCGATGGCACATTCGTGGCAAAAAGTATGGTATTGCAACGACTCCACGTTCGTGGCAAATAGTATGGTATTGCAACAGTTTAACGTATTGCGATTATTTAACATATTGCAACGAATAGTACATTATTTGCGATGATTTCACATCTGTGGCGATAAGTACGGTATCGCGACGATTTCATACTCGTGGGAATAGTATGGTATTGTGACGTTTTCACATTCGCAGCGAATAGTACGGTATTGCAACAATTTCACATCCGTAGCAAATAGTACGGTATGGCAACGTTTTTACATTCGTGGCGAATAGTATGGTGTCGCAACGATTTCACATCCGTGGCGAATAGTACGGTATCACGACGATTTCACACGCGTGGCGAATAATATGGTATCGCGACGTTTTAACATCCGCGGCGAATAGTACGGTATCGCGATGATTTCACACTCGTGGCGAATAATATCGTATCGCGATGTTTTCACATTCGTGGTGAATACTACGGTGTTGCAACGATTTCACTTTCGTGGTGAATAGTATGGTATCGCGACGATTTCACACTCGTGGCGAATAATATGGTATCGCGACGATTTCACAGCCATGGCCAATAATACGATAATGCAACGATTTCAAGTTCATGGCGAATAGTACGGTATTGCAACGATTTCAAAACCGTGACAACAGTATTGTATTGCAACGATTTTTAATGTGTGGCAATAGGTTTCTAATGCAACATATTGAAATCTGTTGCAACAGGGTCGTAATGTGACGTTCTCTGGGTGGTGGCAATAGCAGTCTAGTGCAACACTTTTTTGGTCATAGCCAAATGTTTGTAGTGCAACATTTTATAATTTGTGGCAGCTAGCTTCCTATTGCAACAGTTTATTTTCGTCGCAATAATTTGTTAATGCCACATTTTATAATTAGCGGCACTAGAATCCTAATGCACCAGGTTTGAAAATTAGTGGCAACAAAATCAATTTATTCACACATGATACGTCTGTCGACTCAACAACAAACATCTAGCAATTGATGCAACGCTCAAGGACCGTTGCGTCGTTGCGAGATGATGTTATTTACAATTTTTTCAGGTTGCAATATTGTACCCATTAAAATAGCACCGCGATGAGTTGTAGTATTAGGAATAGTTTCTTGAACATCCAGCTGTGACTTGGTGCGAGTAGAAGCCTTTTGTGGAGTTGCTGCTAGCCGTTGTTTATTTTGCAAGCTCTCCATCATTCTGCGCATGTCTGCTAGCTCCTTTTCTTGCCGTGCAGAATTGGCTGCCATCTGATCATGTAAAGCCTGGACTTCCTGGTTGAGCTGTTCATTTGCCTAGACGAAGCCATCCATCTGGGAGTTCATATAATCATTTCTTCCTTCCAACTCTTGCACCTGAGAGCTGAGGTCTTCATTTCTATTTTGCAAGGATCGAACTTGCTGGCCGAGCTGGTCAGACATCTGGATACGCAGTCTTTCAGAAACATTAGGTTTAGCCATATAACCACGCTCCCGAAACTGCGATCCTCCAGAACCGGTTGCGGATATATAAGTAAGCTGGAAGATGATGTTTCTTTCCTCATCTGGGATTGGGACTCCCAGCTCAGCTTCCTTGACGTTGATTTGGGCACGTGCCTGGGTCTATATACAAAAAGAAAAGTCACATGTACATTGCAAATATTTATTTAAATGGGGACTGTTTGAGGTGTTTCTCACATGTACAGCTTCTGCCTGCTCGTTTGCCCATTGACCATTCTTCACATGGCTTGCCTCCCACAGTTCAATGTCATCGGGTTCTTTTCTGGTCTCTGGGTCTCGCTACATCAAATACAAGTAAAATTTGATTGAATGATTGCAGTGCAGAGTAAAAGCATGATTTATTTTTCATACCTTGTCGTAACTAAGTTGGGCATAGGATCTCGAGCCAGGCAAGTGTTTTGTCTTTTGAGTACTTCAATTTCGTGAATTGGTCTGCTTATTGACTGCAATTTTAAGAATTAATTTCACGAATGGGTGTTATCAAATAGTTTTTGTAGGATATGAAGGTATTAGAAAGCTAGCTGACCTTGAATCACTCGGACCCAAAATAGTCCATAAGCGCCAACCAATCGGAATCTGCTACGTCAACAGGCTTGTTTTGTATACGTTCCTCCTGAGTCGAATACTTCTTATAGGTGGCATGCAATGTTGATCGCCACCCTTTGTAGCGCTTACCAGCAATCTTCAATATTTTTCTTCTGGTGTCATCTGTGTCCTCCAAGTCCCAGGCATTATGTACATTGTATATCACACTGTTATAAACGTACAAGATGGAGGTCGCCAAAAAAAAATACTTATGTGGGGTGTCACAACACTAACCAGAATGTCTCTCACTATATCGCTCCTCGAAGTATCGCCAACCTCTGCCCACTTCCTTACACCAGCGAGGGGTGCATTTTTTTTGTTGTAATAACCACATCATCGACAAAGTGCCGCTGATTAGGACCAACCGCAGCACCCAACCTATCGGACCACTGAATTTGTAGCTTCCGATTCTGATCATTCGTTCTATTTGCAGATGCTAGATAGCACAATTTAGCAACCTTAAGTCATTTAGCAACCCCTGTTCTAAACTTCTTTCCTTCTGTTAGTATCATTTAAACGGTAAATGTTTAAAGCAAATTAGCAACTGACCAGGCCTAGTATCATGTACAAATAGTGTGAAAGAAGAAGAAGTCTGATGTTTTACCATCTTCAGGACGAGTGCGGCAAATATGAGCGTGGGAACACCGCATCGCAACAGCATTTTGCTCCATATTGGGCGATGCATCGACTTGTTGACTTCTTTGTTGCTGTTCATACCCTACAATCAGGCATCAGGCAGTAGTCAGTGGCGCTACAGCACCCGTAGTACTGCAGGGGATTTTCAGTCCAGCTGCGAAGCAGGCAAGATAGTAGCTGGCGATGCTAGAGAAAGAGAGGGTTCGCCAGGTGTTCATCCTCTTCAGTACTGCCGGTTCGGTCTGACCAACATCAGCAGGAGCGCGTCTCGAGGCGAATTGGTGGCAGGGCGAGTCATGGACGTCAGCGGTATTAGCAGGTAGAGGATGCAAGACAGATGAGGCGGGCAGCTTGCGACGTTTAACAAAGCTAGGGTTCGGTCTGGCAGTACAGTGACCACATTTAAGTCAGAGGATCGACGTCCAGATCACACCGGTGATCTCATGTGACTTACGTTTTTACTCCAGGCGATGCAGTAAAGATCCAACGGTGTGATTCCGTTGGATCTTTACTACATCGCGTGTAGTAAAAACGTATAAGTCAGGTGATCTGCGTCCATTGATATCACCCCGGAGCAAGTCTCGAGGCTAGGAGGACAGTGTGGCGGGTCTATGAATTAAATTTAGGTGGATTGCGTACTGATATTTTGCTCTGCATGTTAGCATCTCGCCCTAAAGTGCTACTAGAACGGATACATGAATATAATCTTGCGTTAATTACCAGACATCAGCAACGCATTTGGCAGTGTAAAAAACGGAATTGAGATCATATAAGAAGCAATGAACCCTCATGTACATGCATCTCTAAACTATATGATGCTAACATTTCTTAGTGGACAGGGGTTAATGATATTGGACTATTTTTTCAAGGGTATGCCATGTCATATGGGGCAAAGCATGTAGGTACGCCATAATGGCCAGGGGTTTGCGCGTGGCGGGGTCATCATGGAACGCGAACGATGGGACGTGGAGATGGAGGGAGACACGTCGGGAGGACAGTGAAGTGACCACCAGCAGGGCATGGGCACCACGGACCAGTAATTCATGGCAACAGATCCTAATGCACTGACTGTGTTTCGTGGCAATAAAGCTGTAACACCACGGACCAGTAATTCGTGGCAACAGATCCTAATGCAACGATTGTGTTCCATGGCAATAAAGTTGTAACGCCATGAACCAGAGTATCGTGGCAACACATCCTAATGCAATGATTCTATTTTGTTGCATTACGGTCCAAATGCAACTGTTTGCTGATTCGTGGCAATAGATCCTAATGCAACGACTGTGTTCCGTGGCAATAAAGTTGTAACGCCATGAACCAGTAATTCGTGGCAACAGATCCTAATGCAACGATTGTGTTCCGTGGCAATAAAGTTGTAACGCCACGAACCAATAATTCATGGAAACAGATCCTAATGCAACGATTGTGGTCCGTGGCGATAGATCATGTAATGCCACGAACCAGTAATTCGTGGACAGATCCTAATGCAATGATTGTGTTCCATGGCATTAGCATCCTAATGCCACGAACTAGTGATTCGTGGCAACAGATCCTAATGCAACAATTGTGGTCAGTTGCATTAGCATCCTGACGCCACGAACTACTGATTCGTGGCAACAGATCCTAATGCAACGATTGTGTTTCGTTGCATTAGCATCCTGACGCCACGGAAAAGTGAATCGTGGCCACACATCCTAATTGCTACGATTGGGGTCCGTGGCCATTGATACTAACGCAACGAACTAGAGTATCGTGGCAACACATCCTAATGCAACGATTCTGTTTCATTGCATTACGGTCCAAATGCAGCCGTTTGTTGATTCGTGGCAACAGATCCTAATGCAATGACTGTGTTTCGTGGCAATAAAGCTGTAATGCCACGAACCAGTAATTCGTGGCAACGGATCCTAATGCAACGATTATGTTCCGTGGCAATAAAGTTGTATCGCCACGAACCAGTAATTTGTGGCAATAGATCCTAATACAACGATTGTGGTCCGTGGTGATAGATCCTGTAACGCCAAAAACCAGTAATTCGTGGAAACAGATCCTAATGCAATGACTGTGTTCCATGGCATTAGCATCCTGACTTCATGAACTAGTGATTCGTGGCAACAGATCCTAATGCAACGATTGTGGTACATTGCATTAGCATCCTGACACCACGGACTAGTGATTTGTGGCAACAGATCCTAATGCAACGATTGTGTTTTGTTGCATTAGCATCCTGACGCCACGGAAAAGTGAATCGTGGCCACACATCCTAATTACTACGGTAAGGGTCCGTGGCCATTGATACTAACGCCACGAACTAGAGTATCGTGGCAACACATCCTAATGCAATGATTATGTTTTGTTGCATTACGGTCCAAATGCAACCGTTTGCTGATTCGTGGTAACATATACTAATGCAACGACTGTGTTCCGTGGCAATAAAGCTGTAACGCCACGAACCAGTAATTTGTGGCAACAGATTCTAATGCAACGATTGTGTTCCGTGACAATAAAGTTGTATCGCCACGAACCAGTAATTCGTGGCAACAGATCCTAATGCAACGATTGTGGTCCGTGGCGATAGATCCTGTAACGCCACGAACCAGTAATTCGTGGAAACGGATCCTAATGCAACGACTGTGTTCCATGGCATTAGCATCTTGACGCCACGAACTAGTGATTCGTGGTAACAGATCCTAATGCAACGATTATGGTTCATTGCATTAGCATCCTGATGCCACGAACTAGTGATTCGTGGCAACAGATCCTAATGCAACGATTGTGTTTCGTTGCATTAGCATCCTGATGCCACGGAAAAGTGAATCGTGGCCACACATCCTAATTGCTACGATTGGGGTTCGTGGACATTGATACTAACGCCACGAACTAGAGTATCGTGGCAACACATCCTAATGCAACGATTCTGTTTTGTTGCATTACGGTCCAAATGCAACCGTTTGCTGATTCGTGGCAACAGATCCTAATGCAAGGACCGTGTTCTGTGGAAATAAAGTTGTAACGCCACAAACCAGTAATTCGTGGCAACAGATCCTAATGCAACGATTGTGTTCCATGGCAATAAATCTGTATCGCCACGAACCAGTAATTCATGGCAACAGATCCTAATGCAATGATTGTGGTCCGTGGTGATAGATCCTATAACGCCACGAACCAGTAATTCGTGGCAATAGATCCTAATGCAACAATTGTGGTCCGTGGGGATATATCATGTAACGCCACGAACCAGTAATTCGTGGCAACAGATCCTAATGTAACGACTGTGTTCCATGGCATTAGCATCCTGACACCACGAACTAGTGATTCGTGGCAACAGATCCTAATGCAACGATTGTGGTCTATTGCATTAGCATCCTGACGCCACGAACTAGTGATTCGTGGCAACAGATCCTAATGCAAGGATTGTGTTCCGTGGCGATAGATCCTAGTGCCACGAACTAGTGAATCGTGGCAAAAAGCCAAGCTTACTGCAATGATTTAGTATTCGTTGCAGTACAATTGTTGCAACAGGTCGGAATCCTTGTAGTGGTATGCTACACCTAGAAGAAGACGATCTCTTTCTCCCCAAACTCCAGTGGCAAGGAGCCGAGATGGATCAGATCCCATCGTTCCTTGTCCTCCTAGCCGAAAAGCCGCCACAAAGGTAAGACATCCTCCATTCGGGAAGGAGGCAGAGCTGAGTCTATTGGAGAAGGGGTCAAGAATCTCAAGGATGGGTAGACACACAAGGAGGGAGTCAAAGGCTTGAATGCTTGGGGCATGTGAAAGAAAGGAGCCTCCATTGCCCACAAAGGTACCTTTTTAAAGTACCCTAGTGGTGTTTGGGTGCACCGTGCAAATTTGAGCGGGCTCTAAATCAACGGCTCGTACCACAGCGTCCATGATGAGCAGGCCCAGGTCCCCTGTCAGAAAAGCCGGCCCGAGCAGTTCCCCGCCAGAGAAGGCAACCCGGCGGTTCCCATAAAGACTGAAGTGAAAGCAGCAAAAGTGCAGTAGGCGCCTTCGGAACCGTCGCGATAATGTCGCAGCAAGCAAAGATCCTGTCGTTACGACCCCTCAACTAGAGGGGGACGCGTGGTCATAACAGTAGAAGAGTGCACCGCTTCGATTGATCAAGACAAAATTAAGAGACTACGCGGGAAAGCAGGATAAGGCCCCACCCTCGGGCTCGCCGCCTCACCCCAAGGTGGACCCAGGGGCCATTGTTGTTACCTGGCATACCGGGTACCCTCACGCACAAGCTAGAGCCGCCTATGTACCTCGCCTCCCAGCAGGGGCAAGGTTCGAGGGCGCCACGTGTTCAAAGAAACCCGGACCCATCGGCCTTAGATGGGAAGTCCACGGTACCCACGAGACATCCAAAAGGGGGAGCTCAGTCCCCCCCTAACGACAAGCCCCCAGGCAGCCACATGTCCAGCAGGACAGGACCCGACCTCCTCCGCGGAGGTGAGCTCCCAAGCTGCCACGTGGCCCACAAAGTCGAGACCGGACCTCCCCAGCGGGGGCAAGCACCCGAGCTGCCACGTGGCCCGCAGGGCGAGACCTAGCCTCCCCCACGGAGGTGAGCTCCCGAGCTACAACATGACCCGCAAGACAGGCGTGGCCTCCACCATGGCGGAGAGCTCCCCAGCGGCCGCATGGTCAGTCCACTTGCCCTGAGCAGGTACTAAGGAAGTTAAGAGGGTTGTGCGCCTTGTCTCCATCAAGCCTTGAAGATACGCGGCTTCCCCAGGCGCATGGTGCGGCGCACGCCTAATGTCAGGTACCCCTACGACTAATCGCATCATAGTGAAGGCGCTGCAGACCTATCCCACTCCGCCGAGTGGGTAGCTTACGGCGCCAGAGACAGTTGGATGGGACATTTCCTGCCAATGTCAGCAACGGTGCGTGGGCTACTGACAACCCGGGCGGCAAGACGGCGAGTCCTCACGTCCGCGGTCAGAGCAAGCTTATAGAAAAAACCTTAGATCTTTAGGATAAGATCGCCCCGGGACCACCTGTCAGGCCCCGAGACACCACTTGTAAGGTGTCCGACCTTAACTGTAAAAGGCCCGGACCACCACCGATAGAAGGACCAGACTCAGAATCCCCAAGACACACACACGCGTACACACTCACCAACAATGCAATCCATCGTGGAGTAGGGTGTTACGCTCCTTGCGGCCCAAACCACGTAAAAACCACCGTGTCACATACTCTTCCGCTAGAACACTAGTTTGAGGCCTAAGCCCTGCGAACAAGAACCTCCACGGACTGCTCCTTAGAAGATCTGGGGGAAGTGTCACATTAACACTTTGACAGGACCCATTATAAAACTGATCCATATGGCCCATAGAGACATCTCACGGAACAACAGATCTAACAGGATCCACACTAGGTCAGCCGACTCCCCTGGGTCGGCCGACTCCTGGTTGGTGACGCCAGGATTTTGTTTACGCGGGTTATCTCCCCCGTGCTATCCCAAATGAACCCTCGGTGCAATAGCTCCTATCTTCACCTTGGCGATATTAAAAAGCCACGAACTTAGAGGAAACTTCACTTCCAGAAACATCTTCTCCCGTCTTCCACCTCGTACCATCCACCATGGTCGGCAAAGGCAGAAGCATCGTTCCCCATGCATCCTCCAGCTCCACCTTCAACCTCAACGGGGAACCACACTGGCCAACAACGACTCCACTATGTCCATTGAGGTTGTGATGGCTTTGTACGTGGCCCATCTTGCCGCGATCGCGCATCTTGGGACGTTCCAAGGATGTAGCCCTACACGACGCAGCATGGCATGGTCGCTTTCACCGTGTAAAGAACCCATGAAGTCACGTACTCCCATGCCACATCCAACAAGAGCGGCTCACAAGCCTATTGCCACTCGTATTTTACATGCAAAGGACAATGTTCGTCCTACGCTCCAGCCTGGCGAGAAGTACACGGGCTGGCTCAAAATGAAGAATGGTGACGTAGTGAGCCACCACTACGAGTCACCAACTCGTACCTCACCAGAGCTTTCTAATGACCATTTCATAATCCAAGGTGTGAGAACGCCGAAAGGTTTTGGAAAAGGTCTCTACAAGCATGTGGACAACATAGCCTTGAAGGAATCAACAGGCTCGTTTCCCTCCAGGGCAAGGCATCACTTCTCACCAACTCCAATAAAAAGGCCTTCGGGCCAATATCAAAGCAATGGTGAGAACTCTCCCCGTGTTGATCCGATGCAGCTGGCTAAGAAGATATAAAATCTTTATTTGGAGAACAGGAGGCGAGCGCACACGGTGGTAGAAGCACGCATTAAGAGGGCTGAATTAAAAGATGATATTGATGCCTTTAAGGAGGAGATTGATGGTGTATGTCGTGGCATGAGCACTAAAATCAAGCGCTTGTGCGAGGCCATGGGGATGCCCAACAACTATAAGGTTCCATGTTTAAACATCCCTATAGGGTATTGGGTGCTTAGTCCCTAGTTTGCTTGTTTTATTTTCCCCATATTTTGTAATTCAATAATGTAAGCAACCCCAATTTTCTATTCAATAAAGTGAACTTACCGGTTAATCTAACAATAGTAAAGTTCCCCCTTTAGTTTATTTCGTATCAAATAAAGTTTCCAGGAACAAGTGTGGGGGAGGAGTGCCTTTGTGATCTCGCGAAATTTAGATCATGCATTTAACCCATGGACACGTCACAAACATACATGCGATACGACACAATGAAGCGGAGCACTAGGGGAGCCAGCCAGAGGTCGGCCGAGCCCCTGGCTCAGCCAACCTATGAGTGGGCCGTCTCGAGCTTGTGTCGCTACATAATGTCAGTTTGAATCTCTTATCCCCTGCTCTTGGTGATTCACTGCAATTTTTAGTTGAATATTTTGACGAATTCATGATAACTCAAATTAAAATCAACTCAATTGAATTAAACATTGCAATTTCCTCAAAATATGAGATTAGTATACCCTGTATTTTGATTTCCTTACCATGTTTCTGGACCCATATCATTAATTTAGGACAACATGTCATCTAAGTTTTTGATTGGTGTGATATGGTGAGTAAAATAAACCCAAAGACAATCCAATCCTTGCTTGAATTTGGTTTTTGAATTTTTGCACAATTTTAAGGTCTTAAGATCTTGCCTTCCTCTCTCATTGGAAGTTAAATACCCACCAAGGACATATGATATGAATATTGAAAACCACATGCATATGTCACTTAGCATTTTTATTTAACTTTGTCGAACTCTAGACCATGTTGATTGACTTGCATAAAATCTTTTGATTTGGAAATTTCTTATGCACTCCACCATACTCCATCATTATTCCACCATTAAAAGATACTCCATGAGAATTATTGCAAAATCCTCTCTCATTAAAAAGATGCATAAAAAGGAGTAGAAGGCATGACTGTAAGAGCTCTCAAAAGAACTCAAAAAAAGAGAGAGAAAGAGCCAATAAGTAGCGATGCTTCATCCTTGCACAAAAAGAGAGCAATCAAATGGGAGTTATCATCACTATTCATCATCCACCATCCACCCATAATATGTGCACAAGAATTTCCTTAGTCATTTGTTTTATTGTATGTTCTTCTCATATGGATCTAGTTTTTGACTTAGTAATATATGAATTCCAAGTGTGCTACTATTTATCCCTACCAAGCTCCACAAAAAGGAATATTTAGTTGTAGGGACAAAAGTGGCAAACTTATGCCAAGGTGAGGATCCAAACACTTTGAGTGACTCGAGAGAATCCAATAGAGGAGGAAAAGGCATTATCCTTTTGATATTAAAAATATATCAATTTTTTGAAGTCATTTAAGCAAGAGGAAGTCGGGGTGAGATACACTCCACCGTTCCACCTCTCAAACGCCCAAGATGAGGTGGTAGCCACATCACAAAAAGGGTTCCAAAGCAAAGGTATGAATTAAAATACTTTGTATACTCCTTTCATATTCATTGTACATTTATCTTAGCACTTAGTTCTTCTTGCCTTCAATCGAGGACAAGCAAAAGACTAAGTGTGGGGGAGTTTGTTAACGGTCCTTAAATACTAAATATGACTGCCAATTCAACGCATAAAAATTAAAAAATGGGAACACAACATAGTGGTAGGAGTTAAAACTAACAAATTCCACAAGTATTAGTGTCTATTTGTATGCAGGTGAATTAAGCCCCAAAATACCCAAGCATGCAGGGAGTAATCCAAAAAGTTAACATTCGATGAATTAGGCGACAGCACGTGCATCACTTGGATCCATGACTCATTCTCAGGCGTATCCGAGGAGATCACCAACGGTGTTACACCCGGGAAGGGGGTCAGGGCCCACCTGGAAGTCACCCCGAGAAAGCGCACCCGAGAGGGGGGCCAGGACTAGGTCCGCCGACCTCCCTAATCAGCTTACTTGGCCCTGACACCAAACTCGGTTAGCCTCCATGTGTTGGCTTCCTGTGGCTCCCTGATGGCGGTCACGACTGATTCGCACGCTAATTGTAGCGCCAAACTGACTGAACTCGTGTATAAATACCCCCTCACTCCCTCACTTCTCGACAAACCACTAGATTGAGAATAATACTCCATTCATAAGGTTTAGAGCTGCCCATGTGGCCAGCCAAGTAGAAGGAGAGTGAGGAGGAGCTAGGAGGAGGAGGCTTGGGCTTGTCAAGTACCTCTTCCACACTTGTACCACTATGGAAGTTCTGCCGGAATCGAGTAAGAATTTTTGTGAATTCAATACAAGTTTAATTTCTATTTCATAGTAGTTTACTTTTGTAACTGCTTGTGGGTTCACTGCTTTAATTCATTGGAGGCTCTAGTTGCAGCTTTGCATTCAAAACGATTGGAGTTGTGAATTAGAACTTAAGCGTGGTGCTTAGGTTAGAATTCATCAGTGGATATCTCGTAGACCCACATATTGAAGAGGTAGATAGTATGTAGTGACAACCCTATCTTTCCTTAGTAATCCACCACGTTCGATTATGCCACAGGCTCATGACGGGAATCGTCTTGGTATTGCCAAGGGTAAACCCGTGCCTGAAGCAAGCAGCTACCGGAGACTACTGTGGCCTAGATCTCAAACCATTGAATTCGTCTCAAATCCTTGCCTTCCAAACAAAATATGTGTCCTTGGGAGAACAAGCTAGAAGATCTCACACACGTTTCTTGGATCTGATACCCTTGGGAATAATCTTTAAGGGGAAGTGCTACAATGTTATTTCTATGCGCTTGCGGATAATCCTGTTTTCATAAGAAATACCAACATTGAGTTGTTGTAGAACACAAATAGGACTTTAGTAGCTTTAATTTAGAAGAACTATGTTCTGCTGATGCAACAGTCAATTAGGATGGTCAATAGAACTTGATATGCAATACTTGAATTAGGAAAAGAATCATGTCTCTTTAAAGACTTGAGAATTTGGACAGGTCCCATATTTTCCATTGGCATGAAATCTTGAACAAACTTCAAATCCATATACATGTCATTGGCATCAATATCAGATTTCACAATATTTTTAGGGGCAGCCGCTAAATCATCACAAGAGGACTTTAGACTGTTGTTCTCCAATGATCGTAATGGTTCGGAAGTAAATAAGAATCCAAAAACTTTCTGAAAACTCTGATATTGTTCAAATCTATTTGTAAGTGAGGAAATTGCCTGATCAACAATGGTTATAAAATGATTGATTCGAAATAATTCTTCAGCAAATTGTGTGCTAACATTTGTGTCATCTGGGTTCTCATCAAAATGCATCTTTTCTTTTAATTTCCCATCTTTTATGAAATGATGAATCAATGCCCATAACAAGTGCAATGTCTTTGGCTGCCTCCAGCGCTTGTGAAAAACTAGTTTCCCTATACTCCTTGAAAAAAGAAATCAACCCTTACACTTTCTCAATAGAAACATCAATAAGCATATCCTTTGCCTGTAGTTGTTTGATTACTAAATTAACGGCATACAATACCTCATACTAAATAACAATTGCCACTATGAATGCATACTCACCAAGTTCATTTTTTGCCAATCTGCTAGCCTCACTGCTAGTTCTTGGATCATTATCACTTTCAAACACCTGACATTGAAATAAAGAGAACATGTGTTATAATTGGTTGTAGCTAATAAATTACAATATTGAAAAATACAACAATGGTAGGCACCTGAAGTAGAGCCTCCCGAATATCTGCACATTAAAATCTGATAGCTTTAACACTATAAATGCGACTCTCCTATCGTGTAGCTGATAGGGACTTAAGAGTCAAGCCTGCCATATTATCTTTCAAGATCTGCTATTTCTTAGTAGAATTAGCAAAAGTTGTATAGATGAGCTGGATTCCAAAGAACTCTTTAGCTTTACCAGTAGTCTTGGCCATGTCACAAACTGTTAAATTAAGACTATGATAGCTACAAGTAGAATAGAAAGCCCTGAGATTTATATCCAAAATTTTCTGTTGTGCTCCTTTTTTGCATCCTTTCATATTTGCTCCATTGTCATATCCTTGTCCGCTCACATCATCTATATCAAGATCGAGGCTTTTTAATTCATTTTGGACAACATCGAAAAGTCCTTGTCCCATCGTATATTTTACATCCAAAAATCATGGAAATGATTCTTCAATGCAAAAATTACTTGAAGATAAATCCACATATCTTATAATTAAAGAAATTTGTTCTTGGTGACTTGCATCAGGAGTGCAATCTAGAATGGCAGAGAAATACTTTACTCTCTTTATTTTCATGACAACTTCAGATTTAATAGCAGAAGCAAGCATATTTATCAACTCATTTTGAATCATATATGCGAGATAATGACTTTGAGTTTGCTTACTTGTGATACGACGAACATGCTCTTGCATAACTGGGTTAAATTCAGCCAACATCTCTACCAAGCCTAAAAAAATTGCATTGCTATCTTCATACAGTTTGCTGTTAGTACCACGGAAGCCGAGATTATACTTAGCCAAGGATTTGACGATGTAAACAAGTCTGAACAAAACTTTTCTCCAATGATCCTTTTCTTTTTCAAGTTGGCGCTCAGCAGCTTTATCAATAGTTTGATCCTTTTGCAGTCTATTACATGACTCATACCATGTAGTCATATTCAAAGATGGGCTTGTCTCCTGCTCTTTAAGACAATTTCCAAGATGTGTCCAATCATTATACCTGTCACCAATTGACCTTTTCATTGTCCTTGTGTAAATAGTTTACAACCAACGCAAAAGACTCTATCAAGTTCCTTAGAACAGACAAGATATTGCCATTTCTTTATTAGGACTTTTTGAATTGATAAGTATCTTTTTGGGCCTTTTTGTGCCAAAATATCACCCTGTTTAGAATCAAGAGAATCCCAATATCTTGGATCAAATATATCAAGCTGAAAAGAATCATCATTTGTACTATTAATAGAAACACACTACGTAAGAAACCCAAATAGGAGACAAAGATGGGCGACGAGCTCGAAGGCGATAGTCTCTAATATGGTTAAACAAGACAAGCCCACTTCAGCGAGGATCTGACATGGCTCGATTTAATTTACAAGAAGACGCATTACTATACAACCCATCTCAACTAAGTAAGTATGTGAGACGTGCCCTCTTCTCTGACAAACGGGAGACAGGCTTTATTAGAGCCAGTAAGTGAGAAAGGCTCATCTGACATGTGCCCGAACAAAGAACGGAGACTAACAAACAGTGCATCTCCGTCGTCGCATCTCGCATTACGTAGTCATCAGAGACGGGCAGCGGGCGCATCGCCGATCAGCAAATGTGTGAGACAAGCTCAAACATAGTGCGTCTCCTTTCTTTGAGTCATACCAGACATGCTTTATGGAGTCATCTGAGACGAGAAACTAGCATGTCGTCCATCAGCATGCATGCGAGACAAGCTCTAATACAGCGCATTGCCGATTTATTGAATGATCCAAGACGGGCTTTATTGCAGCTCGTCGCAGATTTGTTGAATGACTTGAGACGGGATTTAAGGAAGCTCGTATTCTTTATTTAGATAATCTGAGATGATCTTTGTTACAGTTCATCGTGGACTGTTTACAAGCAGGGTCTCCTGATAGGTGCCCCCCACCCCTAATAATCCTGGTTGCCGATTGCATCCTGGAGCTAGCCCAGATTTGGCAGCCGCATTGCCAGTGTCAGCAACATACACATACATGAACATATGTATAGCCAAAAAGATCACACCCTAAATTATATTGACCAACCAAATATGAATAAAGTGTCAATCGTGGTTATCAAGTATACTAATTACACAAAGAATGCCCCCTTGTTCATCCTGATTACAAAGTAACTTATTACATACATTATAACTATCATCATCTAATCCTTTATGCTGTAATGGAAATTCTCCCAATCAATGACTTCATTGACGATGAGCCTGCATAGCCTCTAATGCTCCGGCTGAGACATCCTCAAATTCAATAAAATCACTGAAATCATATAAAACATTATCAAATTAAAGTCACATTCGCTTAAACAGTCACATAACAATGCAAATATCTGAAGGCTTAGGAACAAATTGGTATAAAATTATAATAAACACAAGAACTGATAGTGAATGGAGAAACAAGCTTACTTGTAGCACAGACAGTTGGTGAGCATCTGCAAAGCATCAGTAGAGAAATTGTTCTCATCATAAAGGACATGGTAGTGAGCCGACATGCTTGTCCACTGAAAAAACAAGCAATTTACATTCCACTGATGCATTAATAGCCTGATATCAAAAACT
This sequence comes from Tuctoria greenei, assembly GCA_036927565.1. NCBI lineage: Eukaryota > Viridiplantae > Streptophyta > Magnoliopsida > Poales > Poaceae > Tuctoria > Tuctoria greenei. The sequence goes on from JAYESD010000006.1 coordinate 128,923,646, forward strand.
TGTGAGAGCAACACCAATTATCGCATAGGTACCTTGATTCCAACATGGCTACAGAGGTAGAAATCAAACTCATTGGGATGGCAAATGCTAGTGTCAACCATAGATCCTGCATTTTCAATGGTTCTGCGAATCAGAATTCATAGTATACATTGATAGTCAAAACAAATACATTACTTCTGCATTGGACATAAACAAAGAAGATGAATGTGTTCCAAGACAACAACCAGGGAGAACATTTCCACTTATGTGAAGGCGGCATTGTGCTCATACCAATTACCGAGGTCGGGGTCGAGGCGCCAACGTGCTCCGGGGACAGCGGATGAGCTGGCGTGCTTCATGCTCAACTCTCTTATGACAAAGGTCGGGGTCGATGGCAGGTTCAGGGTCGATGGCGGCAACACGACAATAACGAAGATCGAGTTGAGGAAGAGGGACGGCGGCGGCATGCTCAGGAGCTGCGGTTTCTAGGTTGATAGAGCGCGCGAGAGCTAAAACTTTTTGCCAAGTGTTTGGAGAGAGTGTGCGATAGATAAAAATAGCAAAACTCAGAGATGAGCCTCTATAACACCCATCTCTCATTTGAGCATCACCCTTAGGTCGAGAGACCGAGAGTAAGTTTTGCGTGAACATTTTCGCCAGAGAGCACGCGAGAGCTAAAAATAGGTCAAAATAAGAGTCAAGCCTGTAATGCCCGTCTCTCATTTGCCTGTCTACCTTTCACCGGAGGTGAAAATCTGCGACGGGCCTTAATAGAGCACATCTCTCATTCGCCCGTATCCCTTTTGCCGGAGGTCAAAAATCGGAGACGCTCCTGTTTAATGTTCGTCTCTCATGTGCTCATCTCCCTTTTGCCACTCACACTACATCGTGAGCGTCCGTTGCAGGGATAAACAAACGCAATGACATTGTAATCCAGGGATATAATTGGAATTCAAGGATAAACAAATGCAATGATATTGCAATTCATAGATAATTTGCAACTCAATGAATTTCATAGTTCATACACATTGCGTGCCCTCTAAACAGTACATTTCGATTCTAAACTTATTCCTATGAAGCTCCCATCTATCAATCTAAATTGTATTGTCCAGCTTGCTCCCGAACATGTCTCTTATATTCCTTTGAATCCTGAAAATAGTGACATTCTTTAAATTAACAAATGTTGAATGAGGAATGATATATAACCTATGTTGGTCACTAACACAAAGTTACTAACCTTGATAAGTATATTATAGCAATCATTTCAAAATCGGGTGCATTTTGCTGATGAAGCAAACGCTGAACTTCAAGTAGTATAGTTTCGATTGTATAACCGGACTACCACCGCTAAGAAATATCAATTTAAGCAACATAAGAAACTAGTTCAAAAACTTTCATAAACAATTACTAATTACTTGAGCAAAATAAGTCTATCTTACATTCTCTTGATCAAGAACCCAAAGGCAGAGTGCTCCTGAGCGATGGACATTTGGGTGGAAGAAACCACGTGGAAAGACGCATCTTGGTGGCACTGACCGATAAGTCCTCCGAGAAGGAGATTGTCAGGGGGTATTAATCACCTTCCCAGTCAGTCTAAAAAGGAATTTCATTATTAAGGGGATGATGTTATACTGGATATGATTGTGCTTGTTCTTCATGACTTACCCTTTTTTACTGGGGACGATGCACTGCCACATCAGTAAATCTCCTGACTCAAGCTTCGCAGAGAAACCCTACACAGAGATATTGGACAAACAAGTGACGCAAATGGCGGTGAGCCATGAAATTGCAAATACCAAAAACAAACAAGACAGAAAACCAAAACTACAGTTAAGTTCATTAGTCCATTGCAGAGCTACATACAACCATGCGACTAGTGTGCCATATGTACATACATGGGGATGGTTATTGCGCCACACCAATCGCTCCCCCTTCAGTCGGTTACATTCCAAGCCGATACCTAACCCAGCCATGAATAGTGACGACGATGAGGATGGCGACGACGAAACGGCGATGGCGAACAGAGGCGGCGGTCGCACTGGAGTTGGTTGATTAGCAAAGAGCACCGGTGGCAAAGAGACGCGGTAGATATATGCGAGATGCACGAGACTGAAGTGAGATGAGCGAGATATGAAAGTGCATCTTCCATTGTTTACATGGAGAGATGCGCGGCACGAGGACTGTGGAGAACTTAATTTCGGTGGCGATGATAGACGTGTGCGACCGGCGTGCACGACCTTTCATTTCCCTGAGGCAGTATCGATGTGTTCCATTCTCCCATCAATTCACGCGAAACCAACCCCGCTGCATCGTCGACTCCGCACAGACCTTATATAAGATGCCATCACCCTTCAGTTCTCCACAAGCGCGTCTCTCCTTATGCATCCATTTCTTCTTCTTCGTCTTCTCCGCGCCAATGACCCACCACCACCAAGGCCAACGTTCCGCCGCCAAGCCCACCGAGGGAGCCACCCTGCAAGAAACAGTGTTGTAGCACCCCCGAGAGGCTCAACACCGAGCAGCACCTCGTTATAGCGCAAGAGGCGTACAACAGTATGTCTCGTGCCATGAGTTCCTTGGGTCTGGGTACCCTTCCAGAATTTACTGAAATGGGTACCATCAGCCACTACCTCTATGCCCCCACGGGAGTGGCCGATCGTCTCGACATCCTTTTCCAAATGATGCCCCAGGTGCTCAGCACCGAGGGCTGCAGTAACCTAGTGGTGGCGACAGAGAGGAACAACGATCGCGGGATTGCACCGCCGGCACAGCCAGAGCAGCCCGCCAGGCTCCTTTTGCACCAGCGCGAGAGTCGCCACTGGAGGAGGAGGGGGAGGAGGAGTAGGATTTAGGTTTTCTTTGTTGTTTTTAGTTGATGTTTTTCTTTTCCTGTGTCTTCTTGTACTTTTTTCTTGTGTATTGTAATATATTGTGTTAATGAATGAAATTTATCTGTGTTCACCTGTGTGAGTGAATATTATCTTGTGTTCAACTATGTGAATGAATGAATGTGTGGTGTGTTCATCGTGTTCCTCAGGAATCATAAGGAAGGATTTTATAATTTTTTGGACAAATGAATGATTTAATTATCAAGTGAATGTGCTCTAAGTTCAATGATGTGTTGTCTATGTGATATCAATAGTGAACCTAAGTGAAATTGAGAAAATCATGAAGCTGGCGTGGGGAATAGGAGATGTGTTTTGCCGTTAAGCACATCTCCCTTTTAGCGGAGGAGAGGGAGACGTCAATAATAGGAGATGCGCTTCATTGTTAAGCGTGTATCAATTTTGCATCTCCGCACATACCTTATAAAAGTGCGCCATCGGTCTCTCTCTCCTCTTCTCTTCGTTCGTCTTCTCTACGCAGATAACCCACCTTGGCCAACATTCTGCCGCCAAGCCTACAAAGGAGCCACCCTGCAAGTAACAGTGTTGCGTCTCCCCCGGGAGGCTCAACAACGAGCTGCTCGAGACGATGGCCCAGGTGCTCAAGAGGCTGTTCGACGGGTTCGAGAGGCTGCTCGAGACGATGGTCGAAGTGCTCGGCATCGAGGGCCGCAGTAACCTGGTGGTGGTGATGGCGAGGAACCTCGATCGTGACATTGCACCATCGGACCAGCTGGAGCAGCCGACCAGGGCTCTTGTTGCACCAGCGACGGAGTTGCCGCCGAAGGAGGAGGAGGAGTAGGATTTAGGTTTTCCATTGTTGTTTTTAGTTGATGCTGTTTTTCTTTTGTTTTGTCTTGTACTTTTTTCTTGTGTGTTTGTAATATATTGTTAATGAATGAATGTGTTATCTGTGTTCATTTGTGTGAATGAATATTATCTTATGTTTTCAACTGTGAATGAATGAATGGTGTGTTCATCGTGTTCCTCAGGAATGACAATTCATAAGGAAGGATTTGATTATTTTTTGGATTTAAAATACTATAATGAAGGCACTCTACATTGGAATTATTATTTAGTTATCAAGTGAATGTGATCTACATTCGGTCAGCGATGTGTTCATGTCTGTCTGTAACTGAAGCCAAAGGATACGTGCTTTCTGTAAAGTTCGTATCATTTATTTTGCAAATAGGAGACGCGCTCTATTAGCCACATGTCTCCCATTTGTCAGAGGATCGAGCTTGTCTCAGATATTTATTAAATGAGATGCGTCTTATAGTACCTCGTCTCCCTTTACCCTTAGTCGCGCCTTTCTTTAATGAACCAGCATTCTCGCTGAGGCGAGCTCATCTGGTTTACCCATATCAGTGACGGTCTCCTTTACGCTTGTCTCTGATCTTTGTCTCCTATTTGCTTTTCTTACATAGTTAGTGCGACTCATATCTGTATTGTAACTGAGATGAGCTTTCCTTGGCACCCGTATCATTTTATAATTAGAGCGGGCGCGTCTTCCATACCCACCGGTGCGACGTGTCTCCTTTTGTCATGGATGCGAGCCCGTCTCCCATTCCCTCTATAGAGAGACGACCGTTAAATAGGTTCGTCTTGATTTTCTATTGTCGTTCTATGACCTCCCAGCTATGGCAGAACAAGTGGCTGCCAGATGTGTCCTGTTCTTTCCTACTTTGGAGGTGCTCTTCTAAAAATCTTGTAGTGATTATCAGTGTCCCTTAAAACTAAGGGTTAGTCCTCTCCTCCTCTCATGTTCCTTACTATTTTTTACCCCTTTTAGATCTTGACTATCAGTGGCTTCAAATTTCTTTGATTTAGCTCTTCTTTTTTATACGTAGATGTCATTCGATAGAAGTTAGATGTATGGGCCGCGCCTTTGCAATGAATATATCAAAGGGGTAGATGCATTTATCGATTTCGTGAAGAAATACATGTTGGACAACATTAGAGGGACTATTTGTTGTCCTTGCAAACATTTCAAGAATGAGAAGAGATATCGCACAGACGAAGTGTTGAGGTCACATTTGATCACGCATGGATTCATGGTGGATTATCGATGTTGGAACAAACATGAGAAGGAGGGGCTTAACGAAGCATAGATTCGACATTCATATGTGGAGAGGGAGGTCCCTACCAGTGTCGAAGAAGATCACAACAACGATATGAACGAGCCAGATATATCAGGGTTCATCGATGACGACATTGAGTTTCAGGTGCATAATATAGAGGAGATGGTACGCAATGTCGAGAGACATGGCGACAATAATCAGTACAGTAATAGTGAACTTTCGAATTACAAGAAGATGCATGAAGACTCAAAGAAGCCATTTATCTTGGTTGTGCGGCTAGGTACACCAGACTATTTGCGATGATAAAAATTTTCCAATTGAAGGCGAGCAACGGATGGAGTGACTTTAGTTTTAAGGAATTGTTGACGCTCCTTAAGTATGTGTTATCCCAAGGCAATGCAGTCTCTACAACAGTTTATGAGGCAAAATTGATAATCAGTCCACTGGGTTTGGAGGTTGAGAAAATCCACACGTGCAAGAATTATTGCATTCTATATCGTGGAACTGAGTACGAAAACCTCCAGAAATGCCCTACTTGTGGAGTTGACCCATTCAATCGTAGGAAAGACATCGGTGATGACGAAAACTGCAATGGAAGAAAAAGAGAGCCTAAAAATGGGTTTTGGTACTTTCTTATCATTCATCGTTTGAATCATTGGTTTGCAAACAAGAAGGGGTCTGAATTGTTGTGATGGCACAAAGAGAAGCATAAGCAAGATGCTGGAATGATAAGACATCCTGCTGATGCCACACAGTGGTGAAACATTGATTCACAAAATCCTGAATTTGCCATTGATCCAAGGAATATTAGGATCACAATAAGCACCGATGGCATGAATCCTTTTTTGAAAAGTAGCACACATAGCACATGGCAAATTGTGCTAACAATTTTGAACCTTCCTCCTTGGTTGTGCAACAAACGGAAATATATTATGATGTCAAGACTGATATCGGGGCCACAACAACCTGGGAATGACGTCAACACTTAATTTAGGCCTCTGGTTGAAGATCTGAAGCAGTTGTGGTACAGCGATGGAGTGTAGGTCTGGGATGACCACAAGCGTGAGTACTTTGGTCTCAAAGCCATTTTATTTGTGATTTTTAGTGATTCTTCAGTGGCACGTAACTTGTCCGGACAGGGTAATAAAGTAGGTTACGGATGTCCGCATTGTTTGAGGGAAACAGACTCACAATATTTGAGCAAGTCACGAAAAATAGCGTACATGGGACATCGACGGTACATTCTAATGAAGCACCCGTTTCAATGGTAACACTAAGAAGTGGCGTCCTCCACATCATCTCACGGGTCATGAAGTCTATGAAATGTCAAGGATATCCATGTTGTCCTTGGTAAGCAAAAAAAAGGACTGGCAAAAATACTGGCAAAGATGACATGTGGAAGAAGCAATCGATTTTTTGGGAGCTACCGTATTGGAAAGACTTAGACGTTCGTCATTTGATTGATGTATTGCATGTTGAGAAGAATGTGTGCGAGAGCCTACTCGAGACATCGCTTAACATGGATGGGAAAACTAGGGACCATGGACATGCACGATCAGATCTAAAGAAAATAGGAATTAGGCATGAGTTGTGGATTGATGACTCTATAAAAGGAACGGAACTACCCACATCATGTATCACCCTTTCAAAAAATGAGAAAAAAGAGTTTTGTGGGTTCTTGAAAAATGTGAAAGTTCCATCCGGCTACTCGACGAATGTCTCAAGGCTTATTTCATTTCCAGATCTAAAAGTAGCTCCCGGTGTGAAGTCTCATGATTACCATGTATTGCTTATGCAGATGATTGTTGTTGGAATTCGAAATATCCTACTGATCAATGTTCGTGAGGCGATAATGAACTTTTGCTTTTTCTTCAATGCGAATGGTCAAAAAGTACTATGTCGCAGGAACGTTGACAGCAGGTCCCCCTGGTGGGTGTCGGAGCTGGCTGTTTCGGCATTGCCCACCATCACCATAGAAACGTCGATGACAGGCCCCTTGGGACGTGCTGGAGCTGGCTGCCCCGGTGCCGTCGGCCATGATCGCAGGAACGTCGATGGAAGGCCCCTTGGGAGACGTCGGAGCTGTCTTCTCCAGAGTCATACACCATCATCGCAGGAACGTCGACGGTGGGCCCCTTAGGAGGTGTCGGAGCTGGCTGCTCCAGCGTCAGCTACCATCGTTGGAGAGTCATCGATGACAGGCCCCTGGTGTACAGGCTATCACATGAGAACCCTGTTAGCAACAAGAGCGGGGCAGGAGAGTGTACTCACTTATTGACACTTGTTGCTATCGTCAACATATTGGGACGTTGACGGCAGGCCCCTTGGAAGGTGCCGGAGCTAGCTGCTCTGTTGTCGCTCACCATCATTGTTGAGGCGTCGACGGCAAGCCCCTTGGGAGGTGCCGAAGCTGGCTGCTCCGGCGTCATCCACCATCATCGCTGGAACATCGACGGCAGGCCCCCTAGAAGGTGCCAAAGATGTATTCTACGGCGTCATCCACCATCATAGCAGGAACATCGACGGTAGGCCCGCTGGGAGGTGTTGGAGCTGGCTGCTCCAGCATCAGCTACCATCATCGGAGAGTCGTCGATGGCAGGCCCCTGGTGTACAGGCTATCACAAGAGAACCCTGTTAGCAACAAGAGCAGGGTAGGAGAGTGTACTCACTTATCGGCACTTGTTGTTGTCGTCAACATGTTGGGGCGTCGACGGCAGGCCCCTTAGAGGTGTCGGAGCTGGCTGCCCTACACACATGATAAGGAAGGACTGATTTGCTCATCGATTTACCTCTTTTATTTATCTATCTTTGTTATGTCTTACTGTCCTGAGCTGGTACGTGGGGCTTGGGTAATTCATTGCTTTAGTGTTCCGGGCCTGGCTCCTCCCGTCCTTAGGATGTGAACCTTCCGTCTCCTGGTACTCAATAGTAGCGCCGGGAGGCAGGGTGTGCATGCTTAGGGTACAGGACCAAGCTAAGCAAGTTACACACCCTGGACCTCTAGCTCGGCGTAGGCCTTTCCTGGGAGGCCGTCTGGCATCACAGGACCCCATTGATGGAAGCCGCCGGGAGAACCCCTCACACACTGCAGGTACCTCAAGCGAACCCGCCTGTAGGAGGACCGCAAAACTCCAGCAAGGGTGAGATACGGAGTGTATTACCATGCATATATGAAAGCAAATATACAATGAACGAGTATAGCATGGTTTATCATAAAATTAATGCGTAATTAAATGAACATTGTTAGGGAAACATGAAGTAAGACAGTGATTCTTTTATATCAGCATTCATAGGAGGAGACATGCTTTTACAAAAGGAAGGCAACTGCTTGCTTCCGGATACTGAGGGAGGCAGGGTGCAGAGACTTAGGGTTCGGAACCAGGCTAAGCTAACTGTGCACTCTGGACCTGACCCTCCTAGGGCTTAGTTGTCCTAAATGTTGCTCCTACATACTATGAACACCTTCACAATGTCCTACTGAGCTAGTATATACAGGGTGCCCAAAGCTCCGAGGGTAGCTGTGACAGTTGGCAGGCAACTTGTCAATGACATCTTTCAGCGTGGTGTTGAGCAAGTGTTCCTACTTTCTGCTTTGGCCGCCCACCTTGCAGGTGGTCTTGGCAGAGTCAGAACTGATCTTGATAGCTTTGACAGGAGTGTTGGTGCTGTCAAAAGGCTACAGACGGGGTGCAGTGGGTGAGCCGTGATGGCACGAGCTCAGTGAAGACTGACTTGGTCTAGCATCGCCCTGGGCTGGTGCTGGGTCTATTGCGAGGGCTTGGAGCTTCTACAAGGCTAATGCCGCAGAAGTGCGGCCTCCGCGGATCCTGAGGACAATGGATGGGTTCAGCATCTTCAGGACAAGGTAGCCATAGTGGGCTACGGCCATGAATCGGTACAGGGCGGGCCTCTCAATGATGGCGTTGAAGGGGAGGCTGATGTCTATGACGTCGAGCAGGATGCTCTCAGTCCTGTAGTTGTCTGGTGTCCCAAAGGTCACCCGGAGGTTGATGTTGTCATACGGGATGATGTTCCCTGGCCCCACCCCCGAGAACAGGCTCAAGGGGGTGAGCCTGGACACTGGGATCTGCAGCTGGTCGAAGGCCGCACGGCTAATGAGGTTGAGGTTGGCCCTGCAATCTATCAAGACATAGTGGATCTTGACATTGGCAATGGTGGGGGGGACCAGGAGAGGCAAGATTCCAGCTCCTGCCATGTTATTGGGGCAGTCAGAGACATCAAAGCTGATTGGCATCTCCTTCCACTTGAGGTGGAGCGCTGGAGCGGGAACAGGGGCTATTGAAGCCACTGCTCAGCGCAGGGTCTTGACTGCATTTTGGGACGCGGGATCCCAAGACCCCCTGAAGATGGTGTGGAGTGTTTTGTGACACTCGTGGTCGCTACTCGCGTTGGAGTCCTCATCTTGGTGGACCACCTTGACGGCTCGTTCCTGCTTGTAGAACTCCATCTCTTCATCTTCGTCGACCTTGGAATCGACCTTCTGCTTGCCCTCCCATTGGCGGAAGAGATCGCCATCAGGAAACTGTTGTGCCTACTCTTCGTATCGCTAGGCGCATCTCTTGATCTCCTAGCACTCGCTCGCCGTATGGTCACGAGTCTTGTGCACTGGGCAGGGCTCGACATCATCGTTAGTAGCCGGTGGCTGACGCGATCGTTTCTTGGGGTGTGGGGCTCTGCCATCGGTTGCGGTTGCTTCCACGATGGGCAACTCATGAAGCAACTTGTTCTGGCCGCCACCTCGGTTCTTGTTCTTCTTCTTGCCGCTACGTGGGTTAATGGTGCCTTCGCCAGTCCGGCTGGCTCCGCCCATCCCAGGGGCAGCTTGGGTGTGTCAGTCACGGCCTTCGGCTGCCTTGGCACACCGGTCGGTGATGGAGAAGAGCTCAGAGACATCTTGCACATTGTGCGTGGCTAACTTCTCAAGCATCTTCTTGTCCCTCACACCCTGTCGGAATGCCACTATGACAGAAGCATTCGGGATGTTGGGGATGGAGTTGCGTACCTGGGAGAAGCGCTGGATGAACGATCACAGCGTCTCCTTGGGTTGCTGGCGCACGGCATGGAGGTCAAGCTCGGTGCCAATGCGCATGTAGGAGCTGTTGAAGTTTGCCATGAACTGCCAGTGGAGCTCACCCCAGGAGGTTATGGACCCCTCAGGGAGGATCATGAGCGATGACCGGGCCGAGCCGGTTAGGGCGACGAGGAAGTAGTTCACCAGGATGAGCTCATATGCTCCTGCAGCAAGAAGCGTCATGGTGTAGATCTGCAAAAACTCAGCTGGGTTGACGCTTCCATCAAACTTCTCTGGCATGTGCAACCGGAACTTGTGTGGCCACGTCATCAAGCGGAGTATGGAGCCAAGGCTGCACATCCTCCATGGGCTTCGCCGGAGAGGCATACAAGATAGCATACGCCAGAAGAGTTTGTTGCGCCATGTGCAGCTGCTGTGGAGCCTGCTGTTGTGGCACCTGCTGTTGTGGAACTGACTGTGCCAGGAACTATTGTTGTGGTACCTGCTGCACAGAGTACTACTGGGGGACCGTTGACCCAGCATAATCCTGGTCAAGTGGTGGCGGCAGAGGGTTTACCTATGGCCCGCCTCAGACAGAGGATGCCTCCTCCTCAGGCCCTTGAGGGCCATACTAGGCGTCAAGGTTGCACCACCTCTCCCGCTGCCGCTCGATGATGATGCGGCCATTTGTCTAAACTTGACAACGGTCAAGATCATCCCTCAGGTCCTCCGTGGGGATCTTACCAGCGCTAGTAAGCCTGGTAGACCTGCAGTCGGCAGTGCAATGGTCGATGGACGCCGTGCGCGATAGCGACACATGACGCCTCCCTCTGTTGGGGGAGTTGATGGCCGCCACGACCAGGTGGTCGATGTCTTGGACCCACTGCTGAGCTGCTCCCTTGGAAGCACTCAATGATGGTGGTTGGTGGAGAAGGGCCTTGGCTGATGCCAGAGCGCTCTTGGGACTTGCAGCTGGCAGCTGCAGGGGCACCGACTGAGTTGGGACATGCCTGGATGCATCGCCCTGGCTAGCCGCATCTGTGCGCGGTCGTGATGGACTAGAATGCGCCGCTCGGGTGATGGATCTGGTCACCGGACGTCAATCTCGGAAGCCCCCACCCATGGGTCTGATGAACACCATCGTGGTGAAAGCGCAACCACTTTTTTGAGGGAAAACCCCCCTACCTGGCGCGCCAAATGTCGAAGTGTTTCTGCGACACCTCCCTCGAGCCTGCTATGGAGCATCCCGCGGAGGTTCTTTGATCGGCAGGGCTTAGTCCTCAATCGAGGGATGCGCGTATGAGAGCATGAGATGGTGGTTTTTACGTGGTTCGGATCGCAAGAGCATAACACCTACTCCACGGTGAGGTTGTATTGCTGGTGTGTGGTGTGTGAATGTGTAAGTTGGGGATCCTTTGCAACGGTGGCAGTCTGGTCCTTTTATAGACAAGGCCAGACGCCTTACAAGTGGGGTCCGGAGCCTGACAAGTGGCCCCGAGATGATCTTATCCTAAAGATCTAAGGCTTCTCGCACAAGTGTCCTATGACTATGGCTTGATGCCTTGCCGTCTTGCTGCCTCTGTCGTCAGTGGCCCATGCGTAGTCGTTGATGATGATAGGGAATGTCCAATACAATTGTCCCTGCTTCGTAAGCTACCCACTTGGCGGAGTGGGGTAGGCCCACGATGTCTTCACTGTGATGTGATTGGTCACAGCGGTACCTGACAATGGGCATGCACCGTGTCCTATGCTCGGGGAAGACGCGAGCCTTCAATCCTTGACCTTGACAAGGTGCACCGCCCTCTTAACTCCCGCAACCAACCGTCCAGGACAAGTTGCGGGGTACGTGGCAGCTCGGGAGCTAGCCTCCGCGGGGGAGTCTGGGTCTCGACCTTTCTACCACGTGGCAGCCCTGGAGCCCAAGCCTGAGTAGGGCGGGGGATCCAGGGCTGCGAGACATGTGGCAGGGCCGGAGCCCGCCTCTATGAGAGGTGGCCAATCTGGTGACTTAATCCATGTGGCAGCACTGGAGCCCTCCCCCTTGGGATGAGGGATCCCGTTCCGCTGGACACGTGGTCACTTGGGAGCTCGCCTCAAAGAGGGAGCTGACTCTTTCTTGAGGTCCATGTGACTACTCCGGGTCCCGTATCCATGTAGGGGGGTCCGGGCCTTCTGGACACGTGGCACCCTCGGACCTCGCCTTGTCTAGAAGGTGAGGCACCCTGGCAGCTTTATCCTGTGCGCGAGGGTACCGGTATGCTGGGTACCGACATTAACCATAGCAATTTCTACAAAGTACGACCAAGTCTGTTATTGTGACTCCTCAAGGCCGAGAGATGAAAAAACTGTTGACCAAACAACCCGTAATTTGGATGATATCTCTTCTGGTTATTTGCAAGTAAGTTCCTTCTTCACTTTACTTTCTAACTGTTTCGTCATTGCACGATAATTTTAAATTAACTGTAAGAGTTTTTGTTTAGGGCTTTTGGACAAGTAAAAAAGAAAATACTGACAACTTAAACATCATATTGCATGCGACGTCACACAACAAGCTTTGGGCAACACGTGCGGCTTCCATGTCTGCTTACACATGGTTTTATTTGGAGAGCAGTCGAATTGCAATGTATGTGTAAGTGCATTTATTTTATTTTATTACTAATCTTTTGCAAAATCTCATTTTATCATGTGGCGGGACTAAGGACCCACCTTCAGGAATGCCGAAGGTCGTAGCCTCGAGCACATTAGAGACGTACTATGCAGGTTCATCATTTCTAAAATCATTAATCCAATAGGAGAATCTCATTACAAACTACAGGATTAGAGGACAGTTATTCTTTGTGTAATTAGTTACTTATTAAGCAAGATGAACAGATGAAGTCTTTGTGTAATAGTTACTTGGTATATAAGCAGGATGAACAGGGGGCATTCTTTGTGTAAATAGTTACTTGGTAACCATGATTGACACTTTGTTAATATTTGATTGGTCAATGTACGTGATCTCCATTTGGCTATACAGATGTTTATATGTGTATGTTGCTGACACTGTCAATGTGCGTGACACCCGGTTCCAAAAATGGACGAAGTGAACGCATATGTGTGCCCAGGACGTTTAACACACATACACGAGTGCATTCACAAACAATATACAGATAATTATCACAAGACAAGATTAATTAACCACTTTTATTACACAATTACTAATATCCTTGAATACAAGCTCTAATGAAATTTTAATGACAAGTTCAACTAATGCAGCGGAAATTAACTAATTAAGCAAACTAAGCAAATAAGCAGCATAAGCAAAGGGTATAGTGCAGCTCCAAACAACACCACGGGCAAGCTGATGGCAGACACAGCCTAGAACCCCGCATTATCATCATTACACTCCCAATCCGGACCTGCAACTGTTGGTGGGGAAATTGCAAGGGTGAGTACATGTCGTACTCAGCAAGTGTGGGAAAATATGACATGTAGCTGATTCAAATGACCAATATAATAATGGCTAAGTGTTGAAAAGTATATTGAAACATTTGAAAAGCTATATATTGTACTTAGGTGAAGTCAAACCCATTATAAACCATATAATCATCATAATACCAGTCCATACTTCATATCCATCACCATTATACTAGATTTCACCATTACCATAAATCATATCCAATGCCAGAATTTAATCCATAACCAGCCATAACCATAACCGTGTTATCAACCATAATCATAACCAATACCAACCCATCCCAAATCCCATGTTTCCTCTAATCATGTGAGGGTCCAGGTTGCTCATAACCGGGAGCACGGCTACCATGATAGTTTTAATACACTCTGCAGAGTTTGTACCACTTTACCCACGTGTTTGTGATTTCATCACCCGTCGGCGACTAAAGAACCTCCCTTATGCCAGTTACACTTCCTTTGGTGTATGGCCAAGAGATCACAAAATAGCCTTTACAAAGGGATTACTAGCCTATTTAGACCCCACTGAGGTTTCACCGGTGGCAATGCCTCCAACTGAGCACATCTTCAACCAAGGGCCCCCTCTTGAGCCATTCGGATCCTAGGGTAGTCCCACCAATCATCAACAAGCCGAATCGGACTACCCCTTCCCCAAGCATCCTTAATGGTCCAAATAGCACTAGCAAAGCCCTAATTAATCAGTTGCGCCGCACCCATACTTGGCCTCGTGGTGGCACTGTAAATCCTGGATGGTCGCTCCACAAACCAGTCCATAGATGTAAAGCAAGCAAAGCACCATAACTTCCAACACATCCACATACCAGGCTTGCTTAGATAACCCATTATCATACCATATTAACCAGTTCATATTAACCATAATCTCATAAGTGCATAATCAAGTTAAGTGGTATAGTTGTGTTCCATCCCAAATAATTAAGCGAAGCAAAAAGGTAAAAAGCCCATCCCTATCATAGGGTTTCCCATCAATTCGACACAGTCATCCAGTTTTGCAAACAAAACATTTATTTTAGAAATAGGATAAATATGCTTTAAGGACACTTCCCTTGCTCCTGGGGTTGGTTCGGGTCAAAGCCTTTAAACTCTTGGTGTTGTAGATCCTCTGCGGCACTCTCTAGCACAAATCCGTCTAATCCGCACAACAAACATACAAGACAAGAATTACAATCAAAAAGTGCATAACATTACTCAATACGACATGACATGCATGATTGATGCAAATGCAAGGTGGAACTTGTTAATGAGTTGCTTTTAATGATCACTAACTAGTTCTAATAGATTTTAACAAGTTTATACAGGTTTGAAGTTGATTCGAAACGATTTTAGAATTAATTCAACAGGAAATAAATTGCAAAAACCGGACAAGTCCGCAGGAGGCCGGACTAGTCCGCACTTCACAGAACTAGCGAACTAGGTTTTCTAGATCGACGTGAATTTGGAGATTTGGGGTTGAATTCACGTGGGAAAAAGAGAATAGAAAGTATATCAGGTGTTTAGAACTCCAATGAATCAAGAGTTTTGGAGGCAACACTTGGATCTTGACGATCTAGAGTTGATGAAGAACTTGATGGTGAATTGTTGATGAAGAATGCGAAGTTGAAGGAGATTTTGATCCTCTTTTGTTTCCTCCTCTTCTTCTCCTTGCTCTAGATATCCTTCTCCCTCCTTGGTGGCCGCTATTCACGAGCTAGGGTTTGGGTGTGGTGAAAAAGTGGCAAATAGATGTCAAGCCAAGTGGTGGGGTTGTTTATATAGAGGTGGAGGCTAGGGTTGGATGGATTTCGAGTTTGAGATGAGTAGGGGTCGGTTTAGAGTCCCACATGGTCTCTGAAAGAGTTAGGCACGACGTCCCTAGGCCCACTTAATGTAAAACCCAATAAACAAGTCGTGAAACAAAATATCAACTCGGAGTCATGATTCGGACAAGTCCGAAAAGGGTCGGACTAGTCCGAAGTTAGACAGAGAGAAATTAGACAAGTTCGGACTGGACATCGGACTAGTCCGAACATATCCAGAGGGGAAAAACAGATAATTCTGGCCAAAATCAGACAAGTCTGACATTAGTCAGAAGGGAAAATGGACAAGTCCGTTGGAATACCGGACTAGTCTGGACAAGTCCAGGGACTTAGCAAATTTTCAAGGAATTGGAACACCGGACTAGTCCGCACAAGACCGGACAAGTCCGAAAGTGTCTAGAGGCAAAAACAGACTAGTCCGCAGCAAAACAGACAAGTCCATTTGAAGTTAGAGAGAAATCGGACTAGTCCGCACCAAGACCGGACTAGTCCGCACTTCCCAGAATTCTTAAGTGCGGTTTTGCTATCAATTTATTTTAAACTTTTTCCTTTATATGTGGATTAGTTTTAAACATGTATTAGAATGTATGCAATGCATGATGGATGAAAATGAGGGTGTTACAAACCTACCCCACATAAAATGAATCTCGCCCTCGAGATTTGATGCGAAAGAGAAAAGATAGGAAAATTCCTTTTTGAGATCATCTTCTAGCTCCCATGTTGCTTTCGATTCTATGTGATGCTTCCATTGCACTTTACACCATCTGATAGTCTTGTTCTTTGTGACTCTTTCCTTGGTTTCCAAGATTTTGACTGGTTTCTCGGCATAAGTCAAATCTGCCCCTAATTCCAATTCTTCCATTGACACTTGTTCTTCCGGTACCCTTAAACACTTCTTGAGCTAGGAAACATGAAACACATCATGAACATCTGAAATATGAGTTGGTATCTCCAACTTATACGCTACTTCTCCTCTTTTGTCCAAAATCTTGAATGGTCCAATATAGTGAGGTGCTAGCTTGCCTCTTATGTTAAACCTCTTATGAACTCTCATTGGTGAACCTTGAGGTAAACGAAGTCTCCCACTTCAAAGGCTAATTTTATTCTCCTAATGTCCGCATAGCCTTTTTGTCTTGATTGAGCAGCCCTTAAATTCTCCCGAATAATCTGAACTTGTTTTTCAGCTTCTTGCAACATGTCAGGTCCAAATACTTGATTCTCCCCTGTCTCGTTCCAGAACAAAGGTGTCCTACACTTCCTTCCATATAGCGCTTCATAAGGTGACATCTTCAAGCTTGCTTGGTAACTATTGTTGTATGAGAATTCTGCATATGTCAAGCTCTTGACCCAACTTTTCCCATGCTTTAAAGCACAAGTTCTTAACATACCCTCTAAAATCTGGTTGGTCCTCTCGGTTTGTCCATCTATATGAGGGTGATATGCTGAGCTGAAATTTAACCTTGTTCCCGATGCTTCATGCAATTTTTGCCAAAACCTGGAGGTAAATTGAGAACCTCTATCCGATACTATCTTCTTTGGAACTCCTTGCAAACATACTATCCTTCCCATATACAGTTTAGTCAGTTTCTCTCCATTGAAGGTGGTCTGACGGGAATAAAGTGAGTTGACTTAGTTAACCGATCCACAATTACCCAAATTGAGTCATAACCGGCCTGGGTACGTGGCAAACCAACTATAAAGTCCATACCAATCTCTTCCCACTTCCACTCTGGAACCTTCAATGGTTGCAATAATCTAGCTGGCCTTTGATGTTCTGCCTTAACTCGTTAGCACACATCGCACAAAGCTACATATTCAGCTATGTCCTTTTTCATGCTAGCCCACCAATAGCATGTCTTCAAGTCCTTGTACATCTTCGTACAACTGGGGTGAATCGAGTATGGCGAGTCATGTGCCTCTTTTAATATTGTCTCCCGAATATGCTTCACATTAGGCACGACAATCCTCTTACCAAGCCATAGGATACCATGCTCATCCTCATCAAACCTGGATTCTCTTCCCTCTCGGGTCCTTTCCTTGATCTCTTGGATTTCCTCATCCTTCGTTTGGCCCTCTCAGATTTCTTGCTCCAAATTCGTATTTAATTCCACCATCCCCATCTCATTTACAAATCCAAGATTCAACCATTTAAACTCCTTACATAACTCGGATGGTAATTCTTGAACCGTGAGTTGGTTACTTACTCCTTTCCGACTCAAGGCATCGGCCACTACATTAGCCTTTCCCAGGTGATAATTGATTCCCAAATCATAATCTTTGATGATCTCCAACCATCTTCGTTGCCTCAAATTTAGATTCGTTTGTGTGAAAATATACTTAAGACTCTTATGATCCATATAAATTTCACATCTATGTCCAAGAATCTAATGTCTCCAGATCTTCCATGTGTGTACTACGGCTGCAAGCTCCAAATCATGTGTCGGGTAATTCTGCTCATGTTTCTTCAATTGCCTTGATGCGTAGGCAACAACTTGACATTCTTGCATGAGCACACATCCAAGTCCTTGCCTCGATGCATCACAAAAAATATCAAAGCTCTTGCTCACGTCTGGCAATATCAAAACTGGGGTTGTTGCTAACCTTTTCTTCAACTCCTCAAAACTCTCTTGACAAGCCTGGGTTCATTGAAACGCTTTCCCCTTCATTAGCAGTTCTATCATTGGCTTGGCTATCTTGGAAAAGTCCTTGATGAATTGACGGTAATACCCAGCCATCCCAAGAAAACTCATTATTTCCTTAACATTCTGCGGGGATTCCCATTTCAACACGTCCCTCACTTTCCTGGGTCAACTGATACTCCTCATTCAGAGATGATATGACCCAAAAATGACACCTCTTTCAACCAAAACTGGCACTTGCTGAACTTGGCATACAATTGGTGCTCCCTCAATTTCTACAAAGTGAGCCTCAAGTGTTCCTCATGTTCCTTCTCATTCTTCGAGTAGATCATAATGTCATCAATGAACACCACAATGAACATATCCAAGTACTCCATGAAGACCTTATTCATGAGGTATATAAAGTAGGCAAGCGCATTTGTCAATTCGAAGGACATAACGGTGTACTCATAGGATCCATATTGTGTCCTGATAGCGGTCTTGGGTATGTCCGATGGTCTGATCTTCATTTGAAAGTATCCCGACCTCAAATCAATCTTAGAGAAGACACAAGCACCCTTCATCTAATCAAACAAGTCTTTTATACGTGGCAAGGTATACTTTTTCTTGATTGTCACCTCATTGAGAGCTCGGCAATCCACGCACAACCTTTGTGATCTATCCTTCTTGTCCACAAATAGAACGGGTGCTCCCCAAGGTGAAGAATGGGGGCGAATAAAACCCTTCTCTAGTTGCTCTTGAATCTGCTTCTTGATCTCTGCTAATTCCTTAGGAGGCATCCTATATGGCCTCTTAGCTATAGGTGCAGTTCCAGGTATTAAATCAATAACAAACTCAATGTCTTGGTCAGGTGGCATACCTGGCAACTCATCCGGGAAAACGTCCAAAAATTCACACACCACCGGAATTTCCTCAATTGCGGCACCGTCCATGTGGTTCAGCTCCAATTGCTTCGGTGCATGTTGAGATGCTTCAAATTCTACAGTGATCCCTTCCTCATTGGTCAACTTCACCATTTCGTGGCACATTTGATGACTCCATTGTGCTTCCTCAACCAGTTCATACCAAGTACAATGTCCAATCCTTGAGAATCCAAAACAATGAGGTTGGCGGAGAAGTCTACCCCCTTATTCTAAGGCTTACTTTTGGATACTATATTTGTCCTCATCTCTCCTCCAGGAGACTTAACCAATAGAGTAAACTTCATATGAGCGATAGTCAAACAATACTTGGCAACATATTTTGATGCAATGAATCAATGCGATGCTCCAGAATCAAATAACATAGTCGTCGGGTTGGAGTTTGCGAGAAACATACCAATCACCACGTCACCCGCATGTTGAGCATCCTCCATAGAGACATGGTTCACGTTGCCACAAGAAAAATTCTGTTGTCCACAGTTCCCTTGTGGTTGTCCTCCATTGGGTCTTGGATTTTGCCTCGGCGCATTGCTTCCTTGACCAAGGCCTGACTTAGGACATTGGTGTCAAAGTGTCCAGCTTCTCCATATGTATAGCACTTCTTTGCTGCACCAAAATTTGGACGGACTTGATTTTGAACATTTGCACCATGAAAGTTGGCATGAGGTGCATAAGGTATTGGAGGCCTAGGTGCTTTCATAACAGGGTGCTGATGCACAAACTGAGTTGGGCGTGGTGCATAACCAGGGCATTGCACAGGAGAAGAAGAGCTATAATATGGCACATTGGGTGGTGCAAAGCGAGGGCGCACATTACTTCCTTGTTGTTGTCCTTGATCTGGTGCCTTCCTCTTGTTGTCTTTCTCCATCTAACGGACCTTGTTCTCCACAACAATTGCCTTGTCCACAAGCTTCTGGAAGTTGATAGTTGAGCAATTGTACTTGGATCTCATTGTTCAAGCCTCTCATGAACAAGTATTGCTTTCGGCTTTCCCGGCTCACATCCTCAGGTGCATACCTTGAAAGTTGAGTGAACTTGTTGAGATATTCACACACACTCGATCTTCCTTGCCTCAGGTTCTCAAATTCTTGCCTCTTCAAAGTCATAACACCTTTCGGCACATAATGAGAATGGAAGCTCTCCTTGAATTCCGCCCAGGTGATCCTTTCTTGATTCTCATGAGCATTGCATAAAGAATCCCACCAATCTGCAGCTGCTCCAACAAGTTGATGAGATGCAAAGAGCACCTTCTCCCGGTCACTGCATTGGACAATAGCTAGATTCTTCTCCATGGACTTGAGCCAATCATCAGCATCCATAGGGTCGGTGGCTTGAGCAAAGGTCGGTGGCCTAGTCCTCATGAACTCTCCCAACCGGTTATGAGCAGGTGGGGGTGGCGGTGGAGGCACGTGGGGCTTATTGTTGATGTTACCAACCTGTAGTTGTCCCATAGTTTGTATCACAGTCTTCATGAGCTAGTTCTGCATAGCCAAATGCTGCTCAATGTTGATAGCTCCATGAGAAGGTCCTTGTCCATTTTTGTTCTGAGGTGCTCCATTGTTCTCCTCCTCACCATGGCCATCCCTCTAGTTGCGAGTCCTCACCATCTGAAGAAAAGCAAGAGATAAGAATTTAGAAGACGTCCCCCAACTATATGCATCAAGGGATACAAAACTAAACAACTAACTACACTACCCTATGTGGACATGGCAATGCTAAAGAATCCCAAAATCTTCTATTAAGCACACAAGCAAACAATATATAGCAAACAGCACACCAAACAAAAACACATCGATTCCTGAGTGCTCCTATGTGCTCTAAAGTGTCCATTCTATCTAGGCTACGTCCTACGGTCAACCTGGCTCTGATACCAATTTGTGACACCCAGTTCAGAAAATGAACCAAGTGAATGCATATGTGTGCCCAGGACGTTCAACACACATACACGAGTGCATTCACGAACGATATACAGATAATTACCACAAGACAAGATTAATTAACTACTTTTATCACACAATTACTAATATCATCGAATACAAGCTCTAATGAAATTTTAATGACAAGTTCAACTAATGCAACGGAAATAAACTAATTAAGCAAATTAAACAACTAAGCAGCATAAGCAAAGGGTATAGCGCAGTTCCAAACAACACCACAGGCAAGCTGACAGCAGACACGGCCTAGAACCCCGCATTATCATCGTTACACTCCCAATCCTGACCTGTAACTGTTGGTGGGGGAATTGCAAGGGTGAGTACATGTCGTACTCAGCAAGTGTGGGAAAATATGACATGTAGCTAATTCAAATGACGAATATAATAATGGCTAAGTGTTGAAAAGTACATCAAAACAGAAAAGCAATATATTGTATTTAGGTGAAGTAGAACCCATTATAAACCATGTAATCATCATAATACCAGTCCATATTTCATATCCATCATCATTATACCAGATTTCACCATTACCATAAATCATATCCAATGCCAGAATTTAATCCATAACCAGCCATAATTATAACCATGTTATCAACCATAATCATAATCAATACCAACACATCCCAAGTCCCAAGTTTCCTTTAATCATGTGAGGGTCCAGGTTGCTCATAACCGGGAGCACGCTATCATGATAATTTTAATACACTCTGCAGAGTTTGTACCACTTTACCCACGTGTTTGTGATTTTATCACCCGCCGGTGACTAAAGAACCTCCCTTATGCCAGTTACACCTCCGTTGGTGTATGGCCAAGAGATCACAAAATAGCCTTTACAAAGGGATTACTAGCCTATTTAGACCCCAGTGAGGTTTTACCGGTGGCAATGCCTCCAACTGAGCACATCTTCAACCAAGGGCCCCCTCTTGAGCCATTCGGATCCCAGGGTAGTCCCACCAATCATCAACAAACCCAATCCGACTATTCCTTCCCCGAGCATCCTTAATGGTCCAAATAGCACTAGTAAAGCTCTAATTAATCAGCTACGCTGCACCTATACTTGGCCTCATGGTGGCACTGTAAATCATGGATGGTCGCTCCACGAACTGGTCCTTAAGTCTAAAGCAAGCAAACCACCATAACTTCCAACCCATCCACATACCAGGCTTGCTTAGACCACCCATTACCACACCATATTAAACAGTTCATATTAACCATAATCTCATAAGTGCATAATTAAGTTAAGTGGTATAGCTGTGTTCCATCCCAAATAATTAAGTGAACCAAAAAGGTAAAAAGCCCATCCCGACTCTCTACCATGAATTCCAGGTGACAAGGGTGGTTATACAAAACTAGTAAACTTCCTATCATAAGGTTTCCCATCAATTTGACATAGGCATGCAGTTTTGCAAACAAAACATTTCTTTTAAAAACAGGATCAATATGCTTCAAGGACACTTGTCTTGCTCTTGGGATTGGTTCGGGTCAAAGCCTTCCAACTCTTGGTGTTGTAGATCCTCCGCGGCACTCTCTAGTGCAAATTCATCTAATCCGCACAACAAACATACAGGACAAGAATTACAATCAAAAAGTGCACAACATTACTCAATATGACATGACATGCATGATTGATGCAAATGCAATGTGGAACTTGTTAATGAGTTGCTTTTAATGATCACTAACTAGTTCTAATAGATTTTAATAAGTTTATATAGGTTTGTAGTTGATTCGAAACGATTTTAGAATTACTTCAACGGGAAATAGATTACAAAAATCAAACAAGTCCGTAGGAGGCCGGACTAGTCCGCACTTTGCAGAACTAGCAAACTAGGGTTTTCTAGATCTACGTGAATTTGGAGATTTGGGGTTGAATTCACGTGAGAAAAATAGAATAGAAAGTATACCGGGTGTATAGAACTCCAATGAATCAAGAGTTTTGGAGGCAACACTTGGATCTTGATGATCTAGGGTTGGTGAAGAACTTGATGGTGAATTGTTGATGAAGAATGTGAAGTTGATGGAGATCTTGATCCTCTTTCATTTCCTCCTCTTCTTCTCCTTGCTCTAGATCTCCTTCTCCCTCCTTGGTGGTGGCTATTCACGAGGCAGGGTTTGGGTGTGGTGAAAAAGTGGCAAACAGATGTCAAGCCAAGGGGCAGGGTTGTTTATATAGAGGTGGAGGCTAGTGTTGGATGGATTTTGAGTTTGAGATGAGTAGGGGTCGGTTTAGAGTCCCACATGGGCTCTAAAAGAGTTAGGCACGACGTCCCAAGGACCACTTAACGTAAAACCCAAGAAACAAGTCGTGAAACAAAAGATCAACTCGGAGTCACAATTTATCGGACAAATACGAAAAGGGCTGGAGTAGTCCGAAGTTAGAGAGAGAGAAATCGGACAAGTCCGGGCTGGACATCGGACTAGTCCGAACATATCTAGAGGGGAAAACAGACAAGTATGGCCAAAATTAGACAAGTCCGACTTTAGTTAGAAGGGAAAACGGACAAGTCCGCTGGAATACCGGACTAGTCCGGACAAGTCCAGGGACTTAGCAAACTTTCAAGGAATTGGAACACCGACTAGTCCGCACAAGACCAGACAAGTCCGAAAGTGTTAAAAGTAAAAAAAAAACTAGTTCGCAGCAAAACGGACAAGTCCGTTTGAAGTCAGAGAGAAATCGGACTAGTCCACACCAAGACCGGACTAGTCTGCACTACCCAGAATTATTAAGTGCGGTTTTGCTATCAATTCATTTTAAATTGTTCCTTTATATGTGGATAAATGTTAAACATGTATTAGAATGTATGCAATGCATGATGGATGAAAATAAGGGTGTTACAATGCGGGTGCCAAATCCTGGCTAGCTTTAGGATGCAGCCGACAACCAGGATAATCAGAGGTGAGGGACATCTAATACGAGACGAAAGTCTAACAGGGTATGTCTCTCTGTTAGTGCTGCAGTTACCCTGCAGGTAAACAATCCACGATGCACTGTAACAAAGCTCGTCTCAGATTATGTAAATAAAGAAGACCCACTTCCTTAAAGTCTATCTCAGATAAGTCAACAAATCTGTGACGAGCTTCTATAAAGGACGTCTTGGATCAGTCAATAAATATGCACGCGCTCTCTTAGAGCTTGTCTCGCATGTATGCTGATCAGCGGCACGCCCGCCGATCGTCTCTGGTGACCCCGTAAAGCTCGTCTGGTATTACTCAAAGAAAGGAGGCATGCCATATTTGAGCTTGTCTCGCACTTTTGTTGATTGACGACGCGCCTGCCACTTGTCTCTGATGACTACGTAATGCAAGACACGACGACAGAGACGCGCTGTTTGTTCATCTCTGTTCTTCATGCGGGCTCGACTCAGATGAGCCCTTCTCACCTAGTGACATCCTCAACCTCAGTACCCAGTACAATATT
The DNA here is from genome assembly GCA_036927565.1 of Tuctoria greenei. Lineage (NCBI taxonomy): Eukaryota > Viridiplantae > Streptophyta > Magnoliopsida > Poales > Poaceae > Tuctoria > Tuctoria greenei. The sequence goes on from JAYESD010000006.1 coordinate 128,947,798, forward strand.
TGTACTATCAGTAGGAACATCCTCAACCTCATTTTTAATTTGATTAGCTGACTCATCCTCAGGTGATAATAAATCTATCATAGCCCCTCTTTGGGACTAAGTTATACTTTCTATTCTTTGTTTTTTCTTACGCTTTTGGAAACCCGATTCATACTTCCTAGAAGACATGGTTTTATAGTAAAAAAATAGATTGGAATCTCAATGTTGCTTATTTGTTGTTCATAAAATAATTGTATGAATTGAAATAGAAATCAAAGTATAAAACGTACGTACTGGTAAAACTATACGGTAGACGGACAATGGGAGATTGGAAGAAGAAAAAATCAAATAAATTACCTGCAGAAGATGAATTGACTCAATTGAGCTACCTAGCAAACTGCGGCACAGCGGCAGTGGAAGACTCGGCATCGTCGCTCGTCGCGTACTAGCCTCCTCACTGATTCGTTCTCACCTTGTGCGGCGATCCGTTCTTGCCTTCTCGGCGACTCGATGCTTGGGTAGTTAGGCGACACGCGATCGTGATGGGAATCGTCGGATCGGATAGGAGTTGTATGTAGTTTTGTTTCAGCATTTACTCGTTTCATTGTAACTTTCCAGGTGGCCGCATGGGTTGCGTGCTGCAGCTGCACCTACACGACCCAGTAGTGGGCTAGTGGCCCAGCAGGCCTAGCTGCCTGAGCTCCAAGTCCATGAGAGCTCACGGGAGCTGGGCTGGAGCTCCCGCTGTGTGTTGTATATGCAACAGAGGGAAAAAGGGGCCCCTGGGAAATGGGGGCCCCGTGTGGTTACACGGGCCGCACATTCATGGGTTCGGGCCTGGTTTAGGTTAGTCATTGCTTTAATAAGGTACTTGTACTGCAGCTATTAAGATGTTTACTTATTCTGTAAGCATGATGCTTAGATAATTAAGTAGTGTTAGATGTCTCGGGGTTGTAGGAGTAGCCGGCAGGTGGTGACAACCCTGTCCGTCCTTCGTAATCCCCCACGTTCAGCTACACCGCAGGCTCGAGGCGAGAATCATCCTCAAATTGTCAGGGGTCAATCTGTGCTCCATGTGTTGGCCACTAAGCCCTAGTACTCATCGTTAGCATACCCATATGTACACTAATAGGCTATGTATATGAATACTTAAAGCACAGTAGGAGTAGCTCCATCCCTTACTTGACCTTCACTATGACATTCTTATCCCTTAGAGTAGAATTTCTCAGGTGTGTGTCACTCTACCCCACTACTTCATTTACCCATCCTACTGGATCCCTCATTAGAATACTTTATTCTCTCCTTGATCTTGCCACTTTTCCCTTGCCTTCCTTTGGGATAAATAAATATGATACCCTAGAGAATCAATTTGAGTGAAATGCTACAACGGAACTTTTCATGGGCTTGTGGAATTCATCTTGCTCTGGCTCCTACGCACTACTAACAATTCATCCCTAGCAGGGGTGACAGAAATGCTTGTTAATAGATTTTAGATCACACATGTAAATCCGCAAGCATATGGAATCTATCGATGTAGCATTTCCCCTCTAAAAGTATTCCCAATGGGTGTCATTTATATTCTCCCAAAGGAAGGCTAGATGGAAGTACATCAATCATAAAATGGAGAGGCTAGGTTGGTCTAGATAGGGTTCTAGCAAGGATGGATAAATGGTATTTGGAGTAGTGTGACACACACTAGAGCATTTTATTCTAAAGGGGGTAAATGAGGTAGAGAGGGACTAGGCTAAGAGTTAGGTAGAGACTCCTACTATGCTTCTAATGTACATATACATAGCCTAAGTTACTTACTAATGATCATGTCAATTACGAATTCTCATGCTAAGTGGATTAACACATCGGGCAAAGGTTTACCTCTAGCAATACTAGGACGACTCCCGCCAAGATCCTGTGGTATAGCCGAACTGAGGATTACAAAGGACGGGTAGGGCTGTCACCACCTACTGCCTACCTCTTCAATCCGTGGGTCTATGAGACATTGAACGCTACTTATCTATCCTAGCACCATGCTAGCATATTAAGTAATTAACTTAAGAGCCTATGCACAAGCCATCCTAAGGCAAAGAACTAAATCATCGTTGAACCAATGTTATTTTATAGCATAAGTGATTCATATTAACATAATCATGTCATAGCTAATTAGACTATAGTGGGGGTTTGTAGTGTTTATGATCATATAATGAGAATGGTATATCATAATCATAAATACTACTCCCACCACATATATGAAATCCACAATCAAACAAGAAACGCTTCATCCAAGTATATGAACAATAGAAGACTAAAGATAACATCTTTATTAAGAACAAAGTCACAAATACAAATAGGAATATGAGAGCCATACCTTTCCCAATTAGGAATTGGGAAGAGACTCCTTCTACTCCTCTCCTACTTGGACTATGGACTAGAGGCTCTCCTCTCTACAGCCTATACTCCTCTAAACCTATAGAGAGTAGTGGATACAATGGATGAATACTCAAGTGGTGTGTGTTGGAGTGAGGGGTGAGTGGTCCTATTTATAGCTTGGAGAAGGGTCGGTTGCCGCCACCAAAAGCATGTGAATCAGTCACCACTTACTTCTTCAAGCCGGGATGAGCCAACACATGGAACCTACCGAGTTTGGAGGAAAGACCAGGTCGGCCGACTAGGGGGTCGACTGACCTGGTAAGTCCTCCAAACGGTTTGTCTTTCTTGGGGTGACTTCCAGGTGGGTCCCATCCCTTGATATGGGTTCTACACCATTGGATGGCCTTGGATACTTCTATTTGTGGTCCATTTTATCCATGTGGTGCCACATGTTGACACTTGATTGGCTGGGATGTTAATTTATAGGATCCATCCCCTTGTTTTGCTTCAATTCTGCATAAAATACCTGCATGCACCATTTTCTCTAAGGACAAGTGGAAATAGGTTAAATAGAAAGGTGATGTGTGCAAGAAACGGTATTTCCTTTACATAATTGAGTTATATCAACAGTGAAATTGGTATATAACAGTCGTCAATAAATTCCTCCAAGCTTATCCTTTGCTCGTCCCGAGCAAAGTCAAGACTTTAGTTTGATGATTAGGAGTTGCTACAATATTCTATTTTTCAAAAGTATCATGTGCACAACAAAATACTCTACCTAGTATTGAAAAAATTGGCATGGTACTTCACCCATCTCAAGTCGTTATGGGGCTTATGCCATCTCCTATTCACAGGTGGTTGAAAGATAGAACAGCAAATGGAGCACACATATCCTAGAAATCAAGTTCCGCTCAAATTCTGAAGAGTTCAATTTAGATTTTAAGTATCTCAATTTGATTCTCTCAAGTCTCTCCTTTATGTGTAATGGAAATATTTCCTCACCAAAGCATTTTGCCTAAATTCGTCCTACCACTAAATAAGGCTTGTATGTGGAGCTTGGTAGAGAATATAGTAGGTATATTTGCAACACATAATATTGCTAAGTCAAAAGAGCAAGCCTTAGGAGAAATCAATTAAAAACAATTTGATTCAAGACTTGTGCATGTGTGATGGACATGAAGTGGATGTGGATATTTGAGATGACTCATTTTTGAGTGGACTCTCTTATTTTGTAGGGATGAAACATGGCTAACTTTCTTTTTCTCTCTTTTTTTCTCATGCTTATGTTGTAAGCATGCATTTTCTTTTTTCTTTTTATTTTTTTTGTAGCCATGTCTTCTACTCCCTTTTTATGCAACAAGTCTTGGAGAGAGTACTAAGCATGAGTGATATGGAGTTTGTCTTTTTATTGTGGAATGGTGGTATAATGTGAATTTGCTTACTTCTAGTGTAGAATTATAGCATGTGCAAGTGAAGTCTTGAATTCAAAAAGTAATGAATGAGATCTCACATAGGTCTATACTAGTTTGACAAAGCTCACTGTGAAGACAAATAGCATATGCATAAAGTCTATCAGTGTAATGTATCATATGGCTTTGGTGGGTATTTCCAATCACATGAGAGTAACTTAAATCTATTTAGAATTTCTTCGGAAATCTAAGTTTCACTTTCAAACTAGGAATAGCATCCCTATCACTATATCATATCTCACAACAACTTAGAACAGATTAAGCTTTTGTTACCCACAATTTCGAAATCAAGGCAAAAGCAATTTTAGCCAATGGGAGCAATATGTTGGAGAGTAGTAAGTTGAAAACTAGGGACTCAGGAAAATTAAAACAGAGCAACTATTCATCATTTCATCTACGTGAATTCCAAGTCATTCTTGCCGCACATCTTCTATTTTATTTGTAAACAAACCTATACTACTTTATTATTTTTATTTTTTATATGCAATGTGGATGATGGGTAAGTGGAAAATAAATATGCAAGGGGTTGATACAATTTTACCTCAAGTGTGGGTCCTCACCCAAGCTTATTCTTCACTCACCTGCTAGATGAGGGTTGAACCCTTGGTGACGGAAGTATGCCGCTGTAACACCCCAGCCACTACGGGCCTGGTGGTCGTTACTCCTCACAACTCTATAGGATCACATACTAGCCCCACAGACTAATACCAGTCTTTTTTGCACATTTTGTCCTCACTCGTGTGCACCCGAGAAGACTTCCTAGTCGGTCACCCATCTGTAAATTGCTCCGGGCCAAGCACGCTTAACCTCGGAGTTCTTTGCAGGTGGGCTACCGGAAAAGAAGGTATACCTTGGTGGTATGAGTTATTCTATCAATCCTATTAAGCGTTGAGCCAGGATGTTACAATCCACCCCGCTTAGAAGACCGACGTCCTCGTCGGTCAACTCCCAAGCCAGGAACGTCCCCTCTTGGCCATGTCCATACGTTCAGTACTGGAATACATACCATATTGTGTCCCTCCTAGAGGACCTACGCGTTATGCATACGTACCCACGTCCCTAACCCCCGTATACACCTATGAAACCGTGAGGGTCGGCTCTGATACCATTTTGTAACACCCCAGCCACTACGGGCCTGGCGGTCATTACTCCTCGTAGCTCTATAGGATCACATACTAGCCCCACAGACCAACACTAGTCTTTTTTGCGCATTTTTTCTTCACTCGTGCGCATTCGAGAATACTTCCGGTCGGTCACGCATCTGTAAATTGCTCCGGGCCAAGCACGCTTAACCTTGGAGTTCTTTGCAGGTGGGCTACCGGAAAAGAAGGTATACCTTGGTGGTATGAGTTATTCTATCAATCCTATTAATCCTTGAGCCAGGATGTCACAGCCGCAAGATCGGCTTGTCGTTGTTGTAGCGTTGATTCGAAGTTGGTGAATTGAGCGTCCATGTGTTGTTGCCAATATTGGGTATCGTGGACATGTCCTTGGAGAGTGTTGTAGATGTCACCCATTCTCACTTCAAGCTCTTCCATACATTTAGTGAGATCCATCATTCCTTGGCATAGTCACGATGACTTCTAGCCGAAGAGGAATGACATCTTCTCATGGATGTTGGAGGCAAGTTGTTAGAGCTTGAAGTGGATAGGGGTGGCTCCCACGCGGCACCTGGCCATCCATGCCAAGACGGACCTTCGGTCTCATACGATGGAGGTTGAGTCCATCCAGGTGCATCACTGAAAGTTGCCTAGAGGGGGGTGAATAGGCTAAACAACCTGAAATGACTTAATAAAACAAGATTAGAATTCAGGGGGCGGACTAGTCCGGTCCAGGGGCGGACTAGTCCGGTCCTCCTACAGGGAAAAGCCTAAAAAGGGTTTCTAACAAGTTTTAGTCCAATTCTCGTGATGCAAGGTTTGTTAGAATGACTTAGTGAGCCTTAACAAGTTATATGACAAGTATGAAACTAAGGATCACGATGAAACAAGAGTGATGAACAAGTCCGATAAAGTTAACCCTAGAAGTAATGAGCAATAAGTGAAAGTAAAGAACACAAGGGACACAAGGATTTTATCCCAAGGTTCGATCCCACGAAGGAACCTACGTCCCCGTTGAGGAGTCCATGAAAGACCGGGTTCAACAACCCTTCCCTCACCAAGTTTACCACACGGGCCTAACTTGGTTCTTCCACTATCACAAAGAGTGAATACAAGATTTGTTGGGGCTTCTCACAATCTGAGGCTCCCACCACAAATACAATCACAAATCACAAGGATTGACTCAAGCCACAGATCATAAAGATTCACAAAGTGCAAGAGATCAAACTGAGAGCCAAAGAGCGGTGTTCTTCCTCTTCTTCACCTCACTAAACCCTAATCCACACAAGAATTAGTTTTAGAGGGAATGTAGACAAGAAAGAGGCTTTTTGGAGGCTCAAGGTTGTTGTGGCGGTGCTAGGGTTTCAACTTGCTCAAAGGTTGGTTCAAATGAACCCAGGGGTCCTCTATTTATAGAGGTCCCAAGCCCATACTGCTGACTTCAGCAGATGGGCGGACTAGTCCAGCCTACAGCCCAGACTAGTCCGGCCTAGGGGACCACTAACTTCCCTGACAACTTTCGCACTGCGCGGCAATCATCACACTACCCGCCAAACTTCAAATTCAAACGGTCACTTCAACAACGGACTAGTCCGGCCCTCACCGGACTAGTCCGATCTCACATAGAACCTTTTGTTCCGTGTGAAAACGGACTAGTCTGGAGACCACGTACTAGTCTGGCCCCCAGGGCGGACTAGTCCGGCCTTTCCAGACTTAGTCTCTGAAGCACCGACTTCTCTCACACCCGGACTAGTCCGTCCCCCAGGGCGGACTAGTCCGATCTCAGTCAGGACCTCTTGGTCCGGACCAAAATGGACAAGTTTGTGGTTTTGGGACTTAGTCCCCAAAACCCACTCCACGACTATCCGGACTAGTCCGTCCCACTATGGAATAGTCCGAACTCAGTCAGACCCTTCTGGTCAGGCTGAAAACGGACTTGGCCGGCAAGGGGCGGACTAGTCCGGCCACCTGCACGGACTAGTCTGGCCCTACTGCCAGACTGCTTCCAACTCTTTTCTCTCAATGGGTTTGACCTCTAAACCGCTTTGAGCTCCCAATTGATCTCAATGCACTTTACACACACATCCTCACACATATTTGGCTGGTCCAAACTCGACGCACTAGAAACCCTAGTTTCTCCTTTTCGAGATGACATCGTCGTTTTCATCCTTTTCCTTTTTGAGGGATTGTTCTTCCACTTGAGTCCACACCTGTGCTTAAGATCACTGAGCTCATTAGTCACTTAATTGTCGTCATCAATCATCCAAAACCCACGGGGATCCTAGATGCGCTTTCAATCTCCCCCTTTTTGGTGATTGATGACAACACAATAAGTCTTCATATAAAAGAGTATAAATTTGTGGTTTTCATAACGTGCGGGTGTATGAGTGACTCCCCCTCAATGAATGCATCATAAAAGAGAGATTGAGGAAGTCCTTCATACATACACACGTTATGGTGGGGTGCCTACGTGTTGTGCTCAACAATTTGTGACAAGACATAATAAGTATGAATATGATCAAAAGATAGACATTCAAAGCATCATATTGACATTGAACATTCAAAGCATAGTCTTGCACAAATGTAAACATCCGACATGACATAAATATTACAATAAGGAGTGCAACATGTCCAAGGATCCAAAATAAAGGGATACAACACTAATTACCCTCCTTTCTAACTCTCCCCCATCTAACTCTCCCCCTTTGGCATCAAGACACCAAAAAGGAAAAGAAGAGGGGAACTCTAACCCTAACCACTCAGTCGTCGCTGTCTTCACTGTATCGGCCCCAGCATCGAAGTCGCTCTCCGTGGCCTCCGGGTCCTCGTGATCGTTGTCGTCGTCGTCGGAGGCACGAGCCGAAGGAGATTCCCGGGAAGAGCTCCTGTCCTCTTGGAGCTGGGCGAGCTCGTCGGGAGTGAAGTCGGGGAATGGTGTGATCTCCTTGTCGCTCGCCTTCGAAGAGGACATAGGAACCTCCAGCTTGTCACACACCGCCTTGAGGTACTTCTCTTGGCGCTTGTGTGCCCTCTGGTTCCAAATCTCCTGCTTCCGGCAGGAAGTGAAGATCGCCTTGAAACACTTGAAGAAGGCGCTCATGGATTGAGGTGGAGGCGGGGAGGAAGGCACCACGGGCCGAGAAGCTGGCATTGCCGAGGAGGAGGGAGGCTCCGCGTTCTTCCGGCGCGTAGGAGGCGGGACAGCAGGGGGTGTCTGAGGATGGAGCGGGCGATGAGTCACATCCTTAAGGAAGGTCACGCCCGACACCTTCTGAATGAGGTACATGATGTAGGGGGCATACCCGCAAGCACGGTTGGGGGTATGCGAGATGTTGAATGTCATTGAAGATGTAGTCGACGAGATTGAACTTCTCCTCCCCATCAATGAGAAGTAGCAGGTGCCTCAGGTTGCCTTGTATCACCCCTGCGTCACCATCCTTTGGTGCTATGGTCCGCCTCAGGATCCTGTTGAGAATGTTGTAGAAAGGCTTGATGTTGCGAGCAAGTCCTGGCTCATAGGACACATGGCTCAGGTACATGTAGTCCAGCGGATCTCTGTCAACAGCCTTGAGGTTAGAGATGATGATCTCATGATCCAAATGGGCCTCAAGACCTAGAATCTTTGCAAAATCCTCAAATGTGACTGAGAGCTGCTCGCCATGCGTCATCCATATGATCCTTATATCACCAGAGGTGGTGAAGTAGACGGTGGAATAAAATTGCAGGATGACTTCGACGTTCCAGTCATACTTGAATCCCATGATGTTCTTGAGCACATGATGCTCAGCTACTTCAATGAGCGCATCAAAAGCAGAATGTTGCTTCCTGGCCATGTACTCCCAGTCTATCCACTATGCTTCAATCACAGGTTTCTTCATGCTTTGGTAGACGAGACGGTAATAATCACAATGAAAGTCACACCAAAACTGAGGGTCGGCGGTGCTCCTTTCATACTTGTACACCTTGTCCGTCCTGAGCCTTCTTGCTTTCTCGGCTCCCTTTCCATGGAAAACATTTGCAGCCATTTCACGCTGCCTGTTTGGATTCCTCTTGGTGGTGTGCACCTCCAGGGGGCCAATCGGTTTGGCCTTCCCTTTCTCCTTGATAGAGATGCCCTTGGCCTTCGCAGCCAGGACCTTTACTGAGTGCTTCTTCTTCTTGGGCTCCACGAGAGCCGGAGCCTTGCCCTTCTTCGGATCACGCTTGATCCAGCGTTCAACAATTTCTCCTTGGGCTGGCTCCTTGCCCTTCTCTTTCTCTCCAAGGCTCACAAGCCTCTTCCGCTTGGAGACTTGTGCAGCAGCAGCCTGAGAGTTATGAGCTTCGCGCTCCTCTCTCTTCTTCTTCCGGAGTTCCTTGCGGGACTCCTCAATGGATCGAGCCATTGCTTCATCTTCGTTGTAGGCCAAAGCTGCGGCCCTTGCTTGTTGCTTCTTGGCTGCTATTGCTTTCTCATGCTGCTCGAGATACTTCTCGGCAGCCTCAACTTCGGCTCTTGCTTGTTCTTCGGCGAGGCAATATTGCTCTACCTCCCACTCGGGGTCAGTGGGGGGAGAAGCAGAACGGCAAGGAGCGGCCATTTCAGCTGAAAAGAATAGAGGCCATAAGATAGTAGGTCAAGGAGTTGGAATAATGTGAAAGAAATCTCGAGAAATGATCAAAGTTGGAGTTTGACCTGTGTACACCGGACTTGTCCGCCCCAGGGGCGGACTAGTCTAGTTTACACAGGTTAAACCCTAACTCTAACGGTTTTTTGAGAAATTTTGGAATCAACTCGCAATATTCCTAGGCTATGATCACAAGGTCACTAGAAGTAACTTTAATGAAGAGGCATCTATCAAAAACTCAATGAATCAAGAATGAGGCAAGTTTTTGAAGAATGGGGGATACCTCTTCAAATCTTGAGAAATCGACGGAATCGGGGATGGATCGCGTCGTGAGTGATCGGGGAAAGTTTCCCACACCTCTGGAGCTTCCAATGCACGGATTGGAAATGATTTTTGGTGGTTGGAATCAAAAATCGCCGAAAGAGGGTGGTTTCGCGCGGGCGGGAGAGAGAGAAAAAGCCAACGAAGAAGTGGAAGGGTCGGCCGCATCCTGGGGGGTTTAAGCCCCAGGGGCCGGACTAGTCCGGTTAAGGGGCCGGACTAGTCCGGTCAGCGGACCAAACCTGGACCAGTTCGGATCCGGACTTGTCCGGCCAGAGGGCGGACTAGTCCGGCCCAGGGTGACTGAAAACATATATACTTGAGTTTTAGCCACTATAGATGATCCTTTTGGACATATTGCCACAACAAAACTTTATGAATATGGTCAGTAAGCATTCAACATTCAAACTATGACCATACCTCACAAAGTCACTAGTTTTTCAAATATTTTGATGAAAATCGAGATAGAGATGAATTTTTCAACCACATGCATTCTTTTGAATAAGGCAAAATATAAACATTCAGATGTGCATGTTTCAAGCCACATTTCGAGAATCTAAGATATTGAGCTCACTCCTAAGCTCACAAAATTGCTTCTCATCTAGGGGCTTGGTAAATATGTCAGCTAGTTGGTTCTCGGTTCTCACATGGGAAATTACTATATCCCCCTTTAAGGAATGATCTCTCAAGAAATGGTGCCTAATGTCTATGTGTTTGGTCCTTGAATGCTCAACTGGATTATGGGCTATTTTGATAGCGCTTTCATTGTCACATAGGAGAGGAATATGGCGCAAGTTTATACCATAATCCCTTAGAGTTTGTCTCATCCAAAGAAGTTGTGCACAACAACTTCCGGCTGCGACATACTCCGCTTCGGCTGTGGAGAGAACAATGGAATTTTGTTTCTTAGAGGACCAAGACACTAATGATCTACCCAAAAATTGGCATGTCCCGCATGTGCTCTTTCTATCAACTTTGCACCCCGCATAATCCGCATCGGAATAGCCAATGAGGTTAAACTTGGATCCTTTGGCGTACCAAAGTCCTAGGCTAGGTGTGTGAACTAAATATCTAAGAATTCTCTTCACGGTGGTCATGTGACACACCTTAGGTGCAGCTTGAAAACATGCACACATACACACACTAAGCATAATATCCGGTCTAGATGCACAAAGATATAACAAAGAGCCAATCATGGAACGATATACCTTTTGGTCCACACTTGGACCGTCTTCGTTTAGGTCTAAGTGTCCATTTGTTGCCATTGGAGTCTTGATGGGTTTGGCCTTGTCCATGTCAAACTTCTTTAATATGTCTTGAGTGTATTTTGTTTGACTTATGAGTGTGCCTTCTTTGAGTTGCTTGACTTGAAAGCCTAAAAAGAACTTCAACTCCCCCATCATGGACATCTCAAATCTATCTGTCATTATCTTAGAAAACTCATCACAAAACACTTTGTTAGTAGAACCAAATATAATGTCATCTACATATATTTGGCATACAAAGAGATCATCAATAAAATGCTTTGTAAAGAGAGTGTAATCAGCTTTTCCTATCTTAAAACCATTTTGAACTAGAAAGTCTCTAAGACACTCATACCAAGCTCTAGGAGCTTGTTTGAGGCCATAGAGAGCCTTACGCAATTTGAAGACATGTTTTGGGAATTATTGGTCTTCGAAGCCCGGTGGTTGTTCCACATAGACTTCCTCCTTGATTGGGCCATTTAGGAACGCACTCTTGACATCCATTTGGTAGAGCTTAAAATCATGGTGAGTAGCAAAAGCAAGTAATATACGAATTGACTCTAGCTTAGCTACGGGAGCAAAGGTTTCATCAAAATCCAAACCTTCAACTTGTGAGTACTCCTTGGTCACAAGTCATGCCTTGTTCCTTGTTACAACACCATGTTCGTCTTGCTTGTTGCGGAACACCCACTTGGTGCCCACAACATTTGCTTGTGGACGCTTGACAAGCTCCCAAACTTTGTTCCTTTCAAAGTTGTTAATCTCCTCTTGCATGGCCACCACCCAATCCGGGTCTCTCAAGGCATCTTCAACCTTATGGGGCTCCAAAGAAGAAACAAAAGAGTAATGTTCATAAAAATTTGCAACGCGAGAACGAGTAGTTACCCCTTTGGTGATATCTCCTAGTATGTTGTCAACGGGGTGATCCCGTTGAACACTTTGATGCACACGAGGATGTGGAGGTTGAGCTCTTGAGTCATCATCATCTTCTTCTTCTTCTTGATCTCCCCCTTGATGAATGCCTCCCCCCTTGACTTTCGTCTTCTTGATTGTTTTGAGGTGCCACTTGTTCATTTTCATCTTGATCGAGTGGGGAGTGGCTTGCATCATCTTGTTGTTGGTCACATGAGCATTGAGGTTGTTCTTGTGGTCAAACATCTCCAAGTGCCATTCTCCTGAGAGCTTCTTGTGGAGAGTCTTCTTGATCTAGTACACTTTGATCAACTTGCTCCACTTGGGAGCCATTAGTTTCATCAAACACCACGTCGTGTGCTATGTCAACAATACCGGAGGTTTTGTTGAAGATACAGTAGGCGTGTGTGTTTGAGTCATAACCAAGCAAGAAACCTTTATCGGACTTTGAAGCAAACTTAGAAGTCCTAGGCTTCTTGTTGAGAATATAGCACTTGCTCTTAAAAACACGAAAGTAAGAGACATTGGGTTTCTTACCAACTAGAATCTCATAGGGAGTCTTCTTGAGGAGCCGGTGTAGGTACAATTGGTTGACGGTGTGGCAAGCGGTGTTAACCGCCTCCGCCCAAAACCGATCCGAGTTCTTGTACTCATCAAGCATTTTCCTTGACATCTAGATGAGTGTCCTATTCTTCCGTTCCACCACCCCATTTTGTTGAGGGGAGTATGGATCTGAAAATTCATGCTTGATTCCCTCCTCATCCAAGAATTCTTCCACTTGAGTGTTCTTGAATTCGGTGCCATTGTCACTTCTTATAGCTTTGATTCTTGAGACAAACTCATTTTGAGCTCTCCTCAAGAACCTCTTGAGGACACCGTGAGTTTCACCCTTATCATGCAAGAAGAACACCCAAGTGAAACGTGAAAAATCGTCAACAATAACAAGACCATATTTGTTACCGCCAATGCTAATGTAGGTTATTGGGCCGAAAAGGTCCATATGTAGCAGCTCCAACGGTCTTGTGGTCGTCATGATGTTCTTTGAGGGGTGTTGAGCTCCCACTTGCTTCCCGGCTTGGAAAGCACTACATGGCCTATCCTTTTCAAAAACAACATTCTTCAAACCATGAATGTGCTCGCCCTTAAGAAGCTTTTGTAAATTCCTCATCCCAACATGGGCTAGCCGTCTATGCCAAAGCCATCCCATGTTGGTTTTCGCCATTAAGCATGTGTCAAGTTGAGCTTTATCTGAGGCAAAGTCCACAAGATAAAGCTTTCCCTTGAGCACACCCTTAAAAGTGATTGAGTTATCACTTCTTCTAAGGACGCTCACACCCTCATTAGTGAAAACACAATTATAACCCTTGTCACATAGTCGTGATATGGAAAAAAGGTTATAGTCAAGAGAATCAATATGTGAAACACTAGAAAGAGTATGTTGGGGAGAAATGACAATTTTACCAGAGCTAAGGATTTTCCCTTGGCTATTGTCCCCAAAGAGGATTCCTTCATTTGGATCATCATGTTCCTCATACTCCTCGAACGTCTTCCTCTCTCCGGTCATGTGGTTTGTGCACCCACTATCGAGCACCCATTTGGATCCACCGGAGGAGTATGCCTACAAAACAAGATTATGCCTTCCTTTTAGGTACCCAAGCAGAGTTGGCTCCTTTGACGTTAGTAGTGAGTCATTTGGGCACCCACACGCAAGGCTTGGGGCTCTTGCAGAGTGGCCCAACATATCTAGCATATACCTTGCCATACTTGTTCCTCATCAAAATATATGATGCATCAAAATCATGAAATAGAGGATGCGGTTCAGATTTAGGCAAACAGATGCTAGTTGAAGTGTTCTTCTCAATTTTAGTTGGGGATGAGCTTCCTTTGACAAAGACAATCAAGTCTTTGCCATACTTGGAGGTTTTGGCATTTTGCTTTCCACCTCTAGTATAACCAAGACCATCCTTGACATTGAGAGGTCTTGTGTTGGTGTATGCACTTCGTGCATACGCCACCTTCTCTTTGTCAAAGATGCCACCCTTAGGTGCTTGCTTGCCTTGAGTCAACTTAAGCTCATCCTTTAATTTAAGAATCAAGTTAGAGCATTTGCAAGTTGATATTGCTTTGGATGCAACTTTTGAGGAGGATGAGCTTTTGGAGGAAGAGGCTACATTAGTCTTAAGGGACTCAACTTGAGTCTCAAGGATCTTGTTAACTCTTGCCAAGTTGCCAAGTTCGTCCTTGAGCTCAATGGTTGTCTCCTCAAGACTTGAGCATGTTTTCTTACTTAGAGCAAGTTCATGCTCTAATGCCTTGCTCTTCTCTCTCTCAAGCTCAAGGAGCTCAATTAGCTCTTTACATCTTTCCTTTTCTTGGATAAGCAAGTCCTCTTGCCTATCTATGAGCTCCTCCTTCTCAAAAATCTCATCCGAAAGCAATTTCATTCTTCGCAATGTGCTCTTACTTATATCCTTAAACATGTGTTCATTTTCGCTAGCACTATCAAAATCATCATGAGAGGATATGGAAGAGGATGATTTAGAGTTAACCTTTCTCCTTCCTTGTTTTTCCATGAGGCAAGTTGGCTCGTGGTCGTAGAGATTTGGGAAGAGCTTGCTTCCCTTGGAGCTCCTCCTGATGGCTATGGTTGCCATCTTCTCTTCATTTTCGGACGAGGATGACTCATCGTTAGAGTCCCACTCCTTGCCTAAGTGAGCATGACCGGAGGGCCTCTTCTTCTTGTAGAACTTCTTCTCTTGTGGCTTGCCCTCCTTCTTCTTCTTGCCATCTTCATGTGGGCAATTTACAATGAAGTGCCCGTACTCGCCACAATTGTAGCAAGCCCTCTTGGTTTTGTGCCTTGCCTTTTCCTTGCCTTTACTCTCATGCTTGTATCCTCCTTTTCTTCTTCTCATCATCCTCTTGAATTTGTTGATGAAGAAGGCCTCTTCCTCATCGGTGTCAAGGCTCTCCTCATCATCTTTGTCTTGCTCTTTTGAGGAGGTTGTTGCTTTGAGTGCAACATTCTTCATCTTTGAGGCGGTGAACCTTTGGAGGTCATTGTAGAAGAGAGCCTCCTTCTCCATGATCTCGTGGTTGATGATCCTTCCAAGGACCTCCTCCGGGGTCATTTTGGCAAACCCCGGACTTTCTCGAATCATGGAGCAAAGAGAGACGTTTCTAGGCATGAATGCCTGAATCATCCTCTTCACCACCTCGTGGTCCGTCCACTTGGTACAGCCATAAGATCTACTCTTGTTGATGAGTATCTTTAGGCGGTTGTACATCTCTTGGGGAGATTCACCATCCATAATGGCAAACCTCCCGAGCTCTCCTTCTATGAGCTCAATCTTAGCTTCTTTCACGACTCGGTTTCCTTCATGAGTCGTCTTGAGAGTGTACCAAATATCCTTGGACACCTCAAGTTCATCCACTTGGTTGAACTCATCTCTTGAGAGAGATGAGATGATCACTCCGGTTGCTTGAGCATTGCGGTGAAGGAGCACGGCTTGCTCCAGAGTGATATCTTCTTCATTCTTAGGGATGTGCACCCCGGTCAACACAATTTGCCATAGTGAGGGGTTGAGTGACACAAGGTGGATCTTCATGTTGTGTTTCCACATCCCGTAGTCGGTTCCATCGAATTGGGGAGGCTTCCCCAATGGGATGGAAAGATAGTGGTTGTTGGAGACAAGGCGTTCATAGTTGTAGCCTTGTTGGTTGTAGTTTATTGTGCCACTCGATGTGGAGGTTGAGGTGTCAACATTGGGAATCTTCAACTTCTCTCAAAGTTTCGCCTTGAGCTGACGAATCTCTTCATCATCCGTTGACTTGTCTTGATAGAAGAGAATCTCTTCTGGAGTTGCTTGGACCTCACTGGTTGAGACTTCTTCGTACCCCACTCCGGCCATCTTCTCTCCGAGTTGTTAGACTCTTTTGGGAGAGTCCTGCTCTAATACCAATTGAAAGTTGCCTAGAGGGGGGTGAATAGGCTAAACGACTTGAAATGACTTAATAAAATGAGATTAGAATTCAGGGGGCGGACTAGTCCGGTCCAGGGGCGGACTAGTCCGGTCCTCCTACAGGGAAAAGCCTAAAAAGGGTTTCTAACAAGTTTTAGTCCAATTCTCGTGATGCAAGGTTTGTTAGAATGACTTAGTGAGCCTTAACAAGTTATATGACAAGTATGAAACTAAGGATCACGATGAAACAAGAGTGATGAACAAGACCGATAAAGTTAACCCTAGAAGTAATGAGCAATAAGTGAAAGTAAAGAACACAAGGGACACAAGGATTTTATCCCGACGTTCGATCCCACGAAGGAACCTACGTCCCCGTTGAAGAGTCCATGAAGGACCGGGTTCAACAACCCTTCCCTCACCAAGTTTACCACACGGGCCTAACTTGGTTCTTCCACTATCACAAAGAGTGAATACAAGATTCTTTGGGGCTTCTCACAATCTGAGGCTTCCACCACAAATACAATCACAAATCACAAATATTGACTAAAGCCACAGATCATAAAAATTCACAAAGTGCAAGAGATCAAACAGAGAGCCAAAGAGCGGTGTTCTTCCTCTTCTTCACCTCACTAAACCCTAATCCACACAAGAATTAGTTTTAGAGGGAATGTAGGAAGAAAGAGGCTTTTTGGAGGCTCAAGGTTGCTGTGGCGGCGCTAGGGTTTCAACTTGCTCAAAGGTTGGTTCAAATGAACCCAGGGGTTCTCTATTTATAGAGGTCCCAAGCCCATACTGCTGACTTCAGCAGATGGGCGGACTAGTCCGGCCTACAGCCTGGACTAGTCCGGCCTAGGGGACCACTGACATCCCTGACAACTGTCGCACTGTGCGGCAATCGTCACATACCCGCAAATTCAAACAGTCACTTCAACAACGGACTAGTCCGGCCCTCACCGGACTAGTCCGATCTCACACAGAACCTTTTGTTCTGTGTGAGAACGGACTAGTCTGGAGACCACGGACTAGTCCGACCCCCAGGGCGGACTAGTCCGACCTTCCCAGACTTAGTCTCTGAAGCACCAACTTCTCTCACACCCGGACTAGTTCGGCCCCTAGGGCGGACTAGTCCGATCTCAGTCAAGACCTCTTGGTCCGGACCAAAACGAACAAGTCTATGATTTTGGGACTTAGTCCCCAAAACCCACTCCACGACTATCCGAACTAGTCCGTCCCACTACGGACTAGTCCGAACTCAGTCAGACCCTTCTGGTCCGACTGAAAACGGACTTGGCCGACAAGGGGAGGACTAGTCCGGCCACCTGCACGGACTAGTCCGGCCCTACTGCCAGACTGCTTCCAACTCTTTTCTCTCAATGGGTTTGACCTCTAAACCACTTTGAGCTCCCAACTTGATCTCAATGCACTTTACACACACATCCCCACACATATTTGGCTGGTCCAAACTCGACGCACTAGAAACCCTAGTTTCTCCTTTTCGAGTTGACATCGCCGTTTTCATCCTTTTCCTTTTTGAGGGATTGTGCTTCCACTTGAGTCCACACTTGTGCTTAAGATCACTGAGCTCATTAGTCACTTAATTGTCGTCATCAATCATCAAAAATCCACGGGGATCCTAGATGCACTTTCAATCACCCATTGGGTTCTCTTCCTCTTCGTACTCATGGACCGTGGAGGTTGTCGGGGGCATGGCCGCTCTCCTTGTACAGCTTCTAGTAACCCTGCCAGAGACATTACTTCTTCGGGCTTCCTCGATGGGAAGAAGATCAATGGTTAGCCTCTAGCATTTGTACAAATGATAATCCGGGTTAGGTAACCGAATTCCATTGACAAAGTCGGGATAATAAAATAACAAAAAGCCATCTTGATCATGCTTAAGGATATGTCCTTGCACTAAATAATCTTCATTAATCAATTCTCTTTCATTTTCAATATACTCAAATGAAGAATATTCTAGTGCTCCTACCCTAGTAGAAATACGTGTAATCAATGAAGTGCATTCAATTGGCCCTTCTCTTGAAATGTAATCTAACCATTGTGTCATCATGGCAATAATTGGAGCAACTTTTATCTTTTTAATCATGGCAAATAAATTTTCCAGCTCATCATCATGCACTACCCTTACATCTCCTCTAGGGAACATAGTCAACCACCCATCTATGCATGAAACGTAAATTAGGGTTGTGCAAGTGGCTATTTCTAGGTGCACTACATCTGACCTCACTAGTTAAATCTTGCCAAAAGCTATGTTTGTTAAACTTAGGCAAAGCGTCTAAATCTAGCAAACAGAAGCCTAGGATTTCACTTAATTCTTTCTATATGATGTTGTATTTTTTAAAATAATCTAAAAGAAATACCATTAAATCCTATTTTGAGTGTGCAAAGGAATTGCATGGAGAGAAGGCGTGAACCTCTCTCCTCTATGTGAGCAATGTTTTCCCATCCTAATGCATGCCAAATGGAAAAGAATTTGGAATTCATACCTATTTTGGAGATCAAATCCAGATCATAAGCTTTCATATGAGAAAACTCACGATCTTGGAGGAGCTTGTGTGCTTGATCTTCAACTTCACTTTGTATGTCGAGGTCGTCGTCATGAAGAAGTTGGTTTGGGTTGCTCCTCTCACCCATGGGAGTGTCCTCTCCTGCACTCCTCCTCCGTGAACTTGGTGTAGCTACGGAAGAGGGTTGTGCACTTGAATCTCTGCCATGACTTGAGCTTGCAGCCTCCTTCCTCTTCCCAAAGAACCTCTTCATTCCTTTCATGGCCACAACAAACAAGAACACAACAAGGCAAAAACTCGGAAGAGGTGATGTTAGCAAAAGCAAAACCCCCGACGAATTTTCCCTTGAAGAACTTGAGAGCAAATTGGGAATGCAAACAAAAGCAAATATTTTTGAGTTGGATTTTGAGAAAGAGTACTTCAATGAAGAGAAAGAAAAACAATGTGAGCAAGAGTGACTTTGGGAAGGTATGAAATGAGGTGAAGTGTGAGGAGGAGTGCTCCTCACAGCCACAATTTACAGTGTACACTCCCCAACGGTCACAAGTGAACCAAATGTATCCTTTGGAGGAGAGAGAGCCAAAATGACGTTTCCCCTAGTCAGCCAAAAAGGGGGGTCGGTCGAACTGACAAGTGGGCCCCCTGTTCTCCCTTTCGGTAGGTGGCTCCCCAACGGCTATGGAATTAGCATGTTGGTGAATTACCACTTTTGCAGCTCAGAAAAATTGTTTTCCGAATAAAAACTCCTTTTTTTCAAAACCCAATAATTTTCTTTTTCTAAAAATAAAGAAATAAAAATGATAGTTGAGAATATAAGATTCTCAACTTGCTAAGAAAAACCAAATATGCAGTGGGGAAAATCAAACTAAATGGGGAAAACCAAATGAAGAGAAAAGAAAATAAAAAAAAAGGATAACTACCAATTTAACCTATTGGCTAGGTTTCACCACCGTCCGATGAGATGGACATTCCTCGTATTTCTTGACATTCGGGCCCAGAGGGATGGGCTCGGACGGCTTGTCTTGCTTCTTCCGCCATTCTTTCTTTGGTAACTTGGTATACTTGGTCCTTTGGGGAGGCCCAAACTTCTCCGTCTCCTTAGGGTGTCGGCGTGGACGATAAGATGGGTTCTCCGCATAGATCAAATTCCTCATGAATGCAATGAGCGGGTCCACCTTCAGGGGTGTGATTTCGACCTCTTGAATGTGTTTAACATTCAGCCCATACTTGATACGGATCATGGAGCATTGCTTCAACTTTGGGTGAAAGCTAAAATTCTCCTCCTTGCCATTGATATGGAAGTGGATTTCTCCAGCTCCCACATCTATGCGAGCCTTCGCGGTGCTAAGTAACAGGCTGACAAGAATGATAGCCTTATTCTTCTCGACCTCTATGTCAAGCACCACGAAATCCACGGGTATGGAGCAACTCCGAATTTTCACCAGAACATATTCAGTGATACCTGCCAGATAACAGACTAAAGAATCAGCCAGTTGGAGTTGCATTGATGTTGGAGTAAGCTCCGTGAAGTTCAGCTGGTCGAAAACCACCTTGGGCATCACACTAACACTTGCTCCAAGGTCACAAAGGGCCTTGTCAAAGTGGTGAGCCTCAATTGAGCATGGGATTGTAGGTCATCCAAGGTCCTTCTTCTTCTCCAGAAGCCTATTGAGGATGGCTGCACTGCAGTCCTCTGTAAGCTTGACAACCTCAGTTGTCGGCAATGGCCGCTTGTTATTCAATATGTCCTTGAGATAGCGAGCATAAGTGGGTACTTGCAACGCATCGAGCAAGGGAATATTGATGTGGATTTTCTAAATAACCTCAACAAAGTGGTTGAATTGCTCATCCAGTGTTAGCTTCCTTTGCCTGTGAGGGAATGGCAATAGGTTGGTATCTTCAACTTGTTTGGCCATTCTCTCACTAAGTGGTTCACTTATGCCAACTGGGACATCCTCTTTATCTTTTGTAATTGTCCTCTTCTCTTGTGTGGGGTACGGTGGGTCACGAGTCGTCTTGCCACCTCTCGTAGCCACCGCACTCACTTTTTCCATTGGAGGAACAACTGCAGCAAGTTGAGCCAATTGAGTTTCCAACATCTTGTTGAAACTCAATTGATTTTTGAAGGCTGGGGATAGAACTTTGATCTTGGCATTAATGATTTCTATGGTCTTGTCATTAGCCGATAACTTCTTGGATAGAGCATCATTGATCATGAGTTGGCTGATGGCAAGTTCTCTCAAGTTTGGTTGATTTCCATTATTGCCATTGTTGTTGTACCCTCCTTGAAAGAATGGGCATGGTTGGCCCCACCCTTGACCTCCAGGACAGTAGCCATTGTTGTTTCCATT
The DNA here is from genome assembly GCA_036927565.1 of Tuctoria greenei. Classification (NCBI taxonomy): domain Eukaryota; kingdom Viridiplantae; phylum Streptophyta; class Magnoliopsida; order Poales; family Poaceae; genus Tuctoria; species Tuctoria greenei. The sequence continues at coordinate 128,968,629 of JAYESD010000006.1, forward strand.
GTTGGCTACATATAAGGCATTCTCACTGGTTTCTGGGTAGTCATTGCCTAAATGTTCTGTGTTGCCACAGACTTTACAAGTGATGTGGGAGTCTAAGGCACAGGCATTGTCACATACCTCACCATTGTCTTGTCCATCAATCTTCTTCATAAGGAGGTCCAATTTGGCAGGGATCATGTCCACCTCCTTCAAGGTGTGTATGCCTCGCTAGCGGGTATGGAGACGCTCATCGCACCAACCCATGTTTGACACCATCTTCTCAATCAAATCTTTGGCTTTGGGCACCATCAATGAGAAGAAGGCACCTCCAGCAGCAGCATCAACATTGTCACGGGCGGAAGGGATCAGCCCGTTGTAGAAGTTTTGGATAATTAGCCAATCATCCAACCCATGGTGGGGACATGCTAGGATATACTCTGAAGCCTTTCCCAAGCCTCGGGAATAGATTCCTTGGCATCTTGCTGGAAGCTGAAAATTCTTCCACGTAGGGCATTGGTCTTGCCCAACGGAAAAAACTTGGCGAGGAGTGTCGTAGAACACTTCTCCCAAGTGTCTACAGCACTTCGGTTCGGTAGAACCACTATTTTTCTCTCCCAAGAAGAGAGAACAGAAACAACCTAAGACGGATAGCATTAGCAGATACGTCCTTGATCTTAAAAGTGCTACAGATCTCAAGGACTATTGCAGGTGAGCACTTGCATCCTCGTTAGCCTTCCCACGAAATCGGTTGGCTTGCACCACAGTGATCAGGCCAGTCTTGATTTTTAAGTTCACGTCTCCCTGTTAACAGTGGGCCCAACAGGCACATTGTTAGCAGAGGGAGCCAAAAACTCATGAAGGGTCTTCTGGGCCATTGGTGTTTCGGTTGTTTGTGCAGTTGTGCTGGCTTGCTTTGCCGCTCGAAGCTTCTGACGAGTAATGACTTGATGTCAATCTCTCAGAAGGGATTCAGGATCTTCAACAAAGTTTTCTGGCAAGCGGAAACTAGACATACACTACCCTGTTTTCACATAATATGCGAAAATAAAGAAGGGTTATCCTACTAAAACCTACTAGGGTCATATCCTATTCACTCAATCATGCAATACTTCGGCTGCCTTTGCTGGAAACGGCGCCAGAAATGCTTGTTGACTGTTCCAACGCACTACTAACAATTCTCCCAAAGGAAGGCTAGATGGAAGTAAAACAATCATCAAATTGATAGTCTAGGATGGTCTAGATAGGGTTCTAACAATGATGGATAAATGGTATTTCGAGTAGTGTGACACACACTAGAGCATTCTATCCTAAGGGGGGTAAATGAGGTAGAGAGGGACTAGGCTAAGAGTTAGGTAGAGACTCCTACTATGCTTCTAATGTACATATAGATAGCCTAAGTTAGTTACTAATGATCATGTCAATTATGAATCCTCATGCTAAGTGGATTAACACATCGGGCACGGGTTTACCCCTAGCAATACTAGGATGACTACCGCCAAGAGCCTGTGGTATAGCCTGATGTGGAGGATTACAAAGGACAGATAGGGATGTCACCACCTATTGCCTACCTCTTTAATATGTGAGTCTACGAGACATTCAACGCTACTTATCTATCCTGGCACCATGCTATCATATTAAGTAATTACCTTAAGATCCTAGGCACAAGCCATCCTAAGGCAATGAACTAAATCATCGTTGAACCAATGTTAATTCATAGCATAGGTGATTCATATTAACATGATCATGTCATAGCTAATTAGACTATAGTGGGGGTTTGTAGTGTTTATGATCATATAATGATAATGGTATAGCATAATCATAAATACTACTCCTACCACATATATGGAATCCACAATCAAACAAGAAATGCTTCATCCAAGTATATGAACAATAGAAGACTAAAGATAACATATGTATTAAGAACAAAGTCACAAATACAAATAGGAATATGAGAGTCATACATTTCCCAATTAAAAATTTGGAAGAGACTCCTTCTACTCCTCTCCTACTTGGACTATGGACTAGAGGCTCTCCTATCTACAGCCTATACTCCTCTAAACCTATGGAGAGTAGTGTATAAAATGGATGAATACTCAAGTGGTGTGTGTTCAAGTGAGGGGTGAGGGGTGCTATTTATAGCTTGGAGAAGGGTCAGTTCTCACCACCAAAAGAACGCAAATCAGTCACCACTGACTTCTTCAAGCCAGGAGGAGCCAACACGTGGAAGCTGACCGAGTTTGGAGGAAAGACCTGGTCAGCCGACTAGGGTTGTCGGCCGACCTTGTAAGTCCTCCAAACAGTTTGTCCTTTCTTGGGGTGACTTCTATGTGGGTCCCATCCCTTGATATCGGTGCTACACTGTTGGATAGCCTTGGATACTTCTGTTTGTGGGCCATTTGATCCATGTGATGCCACATGTCAATGCTTGATTGGCTGGGATGTTAATTTATAGGATCCATCCCCTTGTTTCACTTCAATTCTGCATAAAATACTTGCATGTACCATTTTCTCTAAGGAGAAGTGGAAATATGTTAAATAGAAAGGTGATGTGTGCAATAAATGATATTTCCTTAACATCATTGCATTATATTGACAGGTGAAATTGGTTTAAAACAGCCATTAACAATGGTGGATGTCGCCGGAGCATCCAACTCCGGCACCTCCCAGGGGGCCCGCCATCGACGTTCTTCGCGCTGATGATGGGTGCCGTCGGAGCATCCAGCTTCGGCACCTCCCAGGGGGCCCATCGTCGATGTTCTTCACGTTGATGGATAGCGCTGCCGGAGCATCCATCTCCGGCACCGCCCAGGGGGCCTACCGTCGATGTTTTTGCATTGATGGTGGGCGCCGTCGGGGCATCTAGCTCTGGCACCTCCCAGGGGGCTTGCTGTTGATGTTCCAAACCTTGAGGGTGGGCGCCGCCTCGACTCGGTGGCTACCTCATCGCCATCGCCGCCGGTCACTTCTCCGATGAGGACCACACATCTCAATTAAAGTACGGTGCTCCCCAGGGGCCCCATCAGCGTCAACTATCAAAGCTCCCGCGCTCCACCGGGGGCCCACTGATGACATCCTACGGCTAAGTGGTAGGCGTGCCCAACCAGTTGGCCACACCTACCAGGGGGCCTCTATGGAATCCCATGAGGATGGCGTAAAGATGTTTCCAGTCGCCACGACAACAATGACGTCAGCAAGCCGTTACGGTAATTTTCACCCACGACGGCGTGGGAGGTCCAGCGCGTACAACGCGCTTAGCCCGGTCCAGCACCCTAAGAGTGCACATGTTGCTTCTCCAATGTTACCACTGTAAGTTTTACTTTTGGCATGATGGGAGGTCCAGAGTATGCAGCCTGCTTAGTTTGGTCCTATACACTTTGCCTCCCTAGCGACACTTCGATAAAGTTTCACCCTCGCCATAGTGGTAGGATAGTTTTTATTTTTTCCGAAAAGGTGTCATAGCGTCTAGGAGCAGCGCTCGAAGCAACTAAGCTCTGGGGTGTTCAGTCCAAAGTGTTCAGCCTGCTTAGACTGGTTCTGTACTCTAAGCCTGTACATTTTCCCCCTTGTAATCCGGAGCGCGTCGTTGCCTTCTTGTAAATCCTGCATGCTCCTACGATTATCAAGTTAGAAGAACCACTATCTTGCCCTATGCTCTGTTTATGTTCATTTAATTACGCATTAATTTTGTGATCATCAAATCATGCTCGTTCTCGCATATTCTCTGTCATATGCTCGGTCACTCTGTTCCTGTCTCACGCCTAGTGCAGTTATGCAATCCTGCTGCAGGCAGGTCTGCTTAAGGTACATGCAACGTGTCTAGGTCTCCCGGTCGCCCCCCTTGTTTGGGGTCCTGTGTCACCAGACGGTCTCCCCCACGAAAGGCCTACGCCAAGCTGGTGTTCCAGGGTGTGTACCCCGCTTAGCCTAGTTTCGTACCCTAAGCGTGCACACCCTGCATCCCAGTGCTACGGCTAAGTACTGGGGGGCAGACGGCTCACACTCTGAATAAGGAGGGAATCGGGCCCCGAATGCTAACGCACTGAATTACCCAAGCCCCGCTCCTCAGCTTAGGATTGTAAGGCCTAGCAAAACTAAAGAGCAAGAAGGGAGTGACCGACGAGCAAAATTACTTACATTATGCTTTAATTTGTTTGCTTAATTTTGCATATCGTCTGTCATATGCCCGGTTACATTTCTCCTATTTCGTTACTGGTTGGAGTTGTGCTATCCTGCTGCAGACGAGTCTGCTTGAGGTTCCTGTAATGTATTTGGGTTATTTGGTTGTTTTCCTGCTCGGGATCCCGTGGCACTGAATGGTCACTGTTGATAGCTACTAACGTCAAAGATCATCTCTCGAAAGAGATGAGGTCCGCAAGTGCACGGAAACTATCGTGTAGCATTTCACCCAAGAGTATTCCCAAGGGTATTGTATTTATCCCAAAGGAGGGCAATGAAGTAAAGTAAACACTACTCGTATGATCAAGCTATGAGATACTAATCAATTATTAAGACAGGGGTAAGTTGATAACATGGGTAGTGTGACAGACACCTAAGCAATCTATCCTAAGGGTAAACGGGTCCTAGTGGAGATTAGACTAAGAGTTGGGGAGTTGCTCCTACAATGCTTCTAATATACATATACATAGCCTAGGTTAGATACTAATGAGCATGTCAATGGTGAATCCTTATGTTAAGTTGTTCAACATATCGGGCACGGTTTACCCCTAGAAATACTAGGACGACTCCCACCAAGAGCATGTGGCATAGCCGAACGTGGAGGATTACAAAGGACAGATAGGTCTGTCACTACCTACTCCCTACCTCTTCAATCTGTGGGTCTACGAGACATCCAACGTTACTTAACTACCCTAGCACCATGCTAGCATATTAAGTAAATACCTTAAGAATAATGACATCTTAAGGCAATGACTAACCTAAACATCGTTGAACCAATGTTGAGACATCGCATAAGTTATTCATATTAACATGATCATGTCATAACTAATTAAACTATAGTAGGGGTTGGTAGTGTTTATGATGATAGACTAAGAGTGATATGGCATAATTATAAAGACTACTCCTACCACATACATGGAATCCACAATCAAACAAGAAACGCTTCATCCAAGTATATGAATAAAAGAAGAATAAACATAATATCTTTATCATCCATAAAGTCACAAATATAAGAAAACATACATGAGCCATACCTTTCCCAACTTGGACTTCGGACTAGAGGCTCTCCTCTCTATAGCCTAACTCCACTAAGGATTATGAGAACTAGTGTATACAATAGAATGATGCTCAAGTGGTGTGTGTTGAAGTGAGGAGTGAGGGGTCCTATTTATAGCTTGGAGAAGGCTTGGTTCCCGCCACCAAAAGCGCGCGAATCAGTCACCACTGACTTCTTCAAGCCGGGAGGAGCCAACACGTGTTGTTTGGTTGCGTTTGGCACCAGGAAGAGGTTGGTCGACCTGGTCCTGGCTCCAAACGGCTAGTTCTTCCTCCAAGTGAATGAAAGGTGGGTCCCATCCATGATATGGGTGCTACACCATTGGATGGCCTCGGATACTTCTGCTTGTGGTCCATTTGACCCATGTGGTGCCACGTGTTGATGCTTGACTGGATGGAATGGTATTTTGTAGGATCCATCCCCTTGTTTCACTTCATTCTGTATAAAACACCTGCATGCACCAATTTCTCCAAGTACAAGTGTAAATAGGTTAAATGGAAAGGTGATGTGTGCAAGAAATGATATTTCCTTCACATAATTGAGTTATATGGACGGGTTAAATTCGTATATAACAGCTGTCAACAAACTCCCCCAAGCTTATCCTTTTCTCGTCCCAAGCAAAGTGAAGACTTTAGGTTGATGATCCGGAGTTGCTACAATGTTCTATTTTTTTCAAAAGTACCATGTGCACAACAAAATACTCTACCTAGTATTGCAAAAATTGGCATTGTAATTCACCCATCTTAAGTCATTATGGGCTTATGCCATCTCCTATTCATGGGTGGATGAAAGATAGAACAGCAAATGGGGCACACATACCCTAGAAATCAAGTTCCACTCAAATTTCGGAGATTTCAATTTAGATTTTAAGTACCTCAATTTGATCTCTCGGTCTCTCCTTTGTGTGTAGTGGAAATATTTCCTCACCAAGGAATTTCGCCTACACTCATCCTACCACTAAATAAGGCTTGTACGTGGAGCTTGGTAGAGAATATAGTAGGCATATTTGCAACACATAATATTGCTAAGTCAAAAAAGCAAGCATAAGGAGAAATTAATTCAAAACTATTTGATTCAAGACTTGTGCATGTGTGATGGAATGGAGGCGGATGCGGATATTTGAGATGACTCCTATTTGAGTGGACTCTCTTATTTTGCAGGGATGAAATATGGCTACTTTTTCTCTCTTATTTCTTTCTCTGTTTTTTCCTTCTCTTTTCTTTCTCATGCTTATGATGTAAGCATGCATTTTCTTCTTTTCTTTCCTTGTAGACATGTCTTCTACTCCTTTTTTATGCAATAAATTTGGATAGAGTACTAAGAATGAATGGTATGGAGCTTCTCTTTTTATTGTAGAATGGTGGTACGATAGAAATTTGCTTACTTATAGTGTAGAAGTACAACATGTGCAAGTGAAGTCTTGAATTCAAAAAGTAACGAATGAAATCTCACATAGGTCTATACTTGTTTGACAAAGGTCAATGTAAAGACAAATATCATATGCATAAGGTCTATCAATGTAATGTATCATATGGCTTTGGTAGGTTTTCCCAATCAAATGATAGTAACTTAAATATTTTTAGAATTTCTTCGAAAATCTAAGTTCCACTTTCAAACTAGAAATAGCAGCCCTATCACTATATCATATCTCACAACAACTTAGAATTGGATTAAGCTTTTGCTATCCACAACTTCTAAATCAAGTCAAATGTAATTCTAGCCAATGAAAGCAATATTTTGGAGAGTAGTAAGTTATAAACTAGAGACTTAGGAAAATTAAAACAGAACAACAATTCATCATTTCATCTATGTGAATTCTAAATCATTCTTACAGCACATATTTTATTTTATTAACATAACCTATACTACATTATTATTAATCCCTTTTTTTTAGATGCAAATGTGGTGGAAAGAAATAAATAAAATAATGGAATGCAATTGGGATGTGATACATGTTACCTCAAGTGGGGGTCCTCCCCCAAGCTTGTTCTTGGTCAAGGTCCGCGATAGGGGTTGAGACCCTAACGACGGATGTAGGCCATGAGATTGGCCTAACCTTGTTGCAGCATGGCTTTGACATTGGAGGTTGAGTGTCGATGTTGGGTTGCCTTCAATGGGTTCCACGAGTGTGGTCGATGAGAGTGTTGTCGATGTCGCTCATCCACACTTCAAGGTTTCCAAAGGTTGGATGTACCTTGTTATTCCTTGGCTAAGGTAGTGATAAGCCTTCGCGCAAAGGCATGATGTGCACTCAACATGCATTGAGTGTGTTCCGTCATTCTTTGGCTAAGGTGTATCATACCTTCTTGCCATGAAGGAATTACTTATACTCCTCATGCATTGGGTGTGATACGTCATTCATTGGCTAAGACAATGATAACCTTTAGCCACAAAGGAGTGACATGTACCCAACATGTGTTGAGTACGATCATGTTATTCCTTGGCTAAGGTACAACATACCTACAACCACAAAGGGATGACGTGCACTCAACATGGGTTGAGTGTGATCCATTATTCCTTGGCTAAGGTATAAAATACCTTTTAGCCACATAGGAACAACTTGTACCCAATATACATTGGATGTGATCTTGTCATTCCTTAGTTAGGGCACATCATACCTTTTTGCCATAAAGGAATAACTTAAACCTAATGATGGTAGCAATTCCTTAGAGCTTGAATGAGTGCTTAGAATAGTTGAGAGCATAATGCTCTCACATATTCGTAGCAGCCCATTGGTTGCTCATGAAGGGTTTTCATGTCAAATCTTCGGCCTCGTATAGTTATGATTGACCTTCGGGCTTAATTTCTAATAGGTGGCAATCATCCTAATTTACTCCTTGGCAAAGAGATGTTGAAATGAACTCCTCTTAGGGTTTCCAATAATCGGATCTTTGAATGCCTTCATATTTATTTTACTCCTGAAAACTTACTCTCTATGATAGAGAGGGATGGTTAGCTCCCAATACTTGTACAAATGAATTTTCGGGTTTAACCGAATCTTCATTTGTACATACGGGGAAGAATAAAATCAAAGATGCATTGGGTCCAATTTCTAGTGTATTCATGAACAATGTATGAATCATTCATAAGTGTGGGGATTTATAGATAAATCAATTTGCACATTTTTCTAAAGCTCCTACTCATAGCAATGCAAGTGATATAAATACACTATATGGATCCCTTCATCTTGTAAATTTTCACCATCATAGTTTTTTACAAGAGCAAATATTTATCATTTGGGTCATGGCAAACAAGATTCTCAATTTTATCCTCCTGAACATTTCGAATGTCTTGCCTATAAATTTGAAATTTAGTGATCCATGAATGAATGAGTTTCAGATCAAAATTATCGACATCACTATTCCTAGGTTGCTACATACGAATTCAACCATTAAGTCATTCCATAAGCATTACCTAGGCAGAAAATGTCTAAGTCAATTTTAGCAATGCTTATGAAATTATAGGTACTTGTTTAAATTTATTCCCAAGTAATGTGACATTACTTTTTGAAGAATCAAACAGAGCAATGCTCACACTTACTCTCATGAGGATGCATAAGAATTCGATGATGAGAAGGTGTAAACCTTCCTTACCAATGTAAACAAAAATCATTCAATCCTAATGCAATTCAAACGATGGAAAAATTTTGAACATGTACCTCAATTGAAGAGCAGTCCGGTTGAAGGTTGTTATGTGAGAAACAACCATAAATTTTGGTGTAGCCTTCATGTTCAATGCCTTCTGCCAAGTTGAGGTTGGAGTTGAATGGGCTTCATCTTGCTCCTTCATTGGGCCACCATCTTGAGCATTCCTCCACCATGAACTCAAAATGAGATTGATGGAGGGATATGAGCATGATGGGGCCTTCCAACCTCTTTGCAATTGTCTTGGCTGCACTAAAATCAAGAACAAACAAAACAACTTGAAAACGGGTTACGTTAGCTCAAAAGCATGTGTACCCTTTGTCAAATTGTTTTGCCCAACTTGAAACAAATTGCAAATGCATTCAATATTTAAGGGAAATATTTTTTGTTTTGAATTAGGAAGATGAATTCAAGTGGTTACGCCCAAGGTTCATATCCAAATAAATATATTTCCTAATTTAAAAAATTAGTTTTTATGAGGGTTGGAAATTTTACTCTCCAACATGCAAGTGTGGAAATCCAAACATGCTAAATGCAAATGCAAAGATTGATGCAAAATTCAAATATGCAATTATGAAAGCAAATATGAGATAACTACCAATTAACCTATTGGCAAGGACTCATCGAATTTTTGAAGTCCGATGAGTGGGACTTACCACTGTCCATTTTAGTGTGATGATTTGTTTTCAATCCCGGAGCTGAAGATGTGGACAACTTATCTTAATTGACATGACAAATATCCTTTGGAATGTTAGTTGGACATGTGGGCCACATGGTGGCCCTAGCCTTCCCGTTGTCTTGATGGATACTTGTTGATGTAGCGACGGCTTTTCCCTCTTGAAGATATTTTCTCATGAGCATGGTGAGGCTTGTCCTTCTTTAGGGGTGCCACTTCGACCTTTTTGATATTCCTTAAGGTCAAACCATACTTTGACCATGGACCATAAGCTTCCTTGGGCATGATGACATGTGAACTCCACAATCAAACAAGAAACGCTTCATCCTTAATGTCACTTGCCTTTGGTTGGATGGGCTTGGTCGAAGAGTAGGGATCCCAACAAGTGATTGTGGGGTAGCTTGGATCTTGGATGCTCTTTAATTTTCTTGTCCTTGGCCAAGGGATTCATGTGGATGTTGTCTTAATTTCTTGCTTGGCCATGGACAAGATACTTCAAGGTAGGCTAGTTGAACTTGAATCCCTTGAAATCCTCATAGCCTCCTTGATTACAAGGGTGATATTGATTCCACCCTTGACCTCCTTGTAGGTGATAGCCATTGGAGTTGGGAATCCTCATGGGTATTTGGGGAATGATTCCCCAACTGGCCCATGTTGACGTGGATTTTCACAAATCATGTGAATATCCATGGCTTGGATAATTTCAAACACTTCTCCATTGGCTTGATCTTCATCATACATCAATGGGAAGTGTAGTTCCTTAGCTAGCATTTGCACCTTGTTTAAATGGTGTGCATGCCAAGCTAAGGGAACTAGAGCATTCTTCAATCCACCCCTTGAGTAGATACCATACTCTCATCCATGATGAATGAGAATAGGACTCCTTTAGATCCAGCATGAATGTGGGAGTGTTGGATGAAGAGCCAACTATCCACCCTATGGTGGAGGCAAACCAAGAAGAACTCTTAAGCCTCCCCCAAGCCTGGAGATGGAAGACTTTGGCTCCTACAAGAAGCTGAAATCCTTTCGCGAAAGGCAATGGTGTTGCCTAGCAGACATTTGTTGACACCTTGAATCATCTTGCAGTTGAATACTGGCGTCCTCATTGGCCATCCCATGAAATGGGTTAGCCAACACTACCCTGTTTTCACACAAAATGAGAAAACAAGCAAGGGTAATCTTGTCTAATAACTATTAGTATCTATAGCTTAATCACAAGTGATAGCTATCCTTCACTTCCTTTGCCTTCCCCGGCAACGGCGGCAGAAATGCTTGTTGACGGCTACTAACGTCACGGGTCATTTCTCGAAAGAGATAAGGTCCGCAAGCACACGGAAATTGTCTTGTAGCATTTCACCCAAGGGTATCATATTTATCCCAAAGGAAGGCAATGAAGTAAAGTGAACACTACTCTTATGATCAAGCTATGGGATACTAATCAATTATCAAGACAGGGGTAAGTTGATAACATGGGTAGTGTGACACACACCTAAGCAATATATCCTAAGGGTAAATGGGTCCTAGTGGAGATTAGACTAAGAATTGAGGAGTTGCTCCTACAATGCTTCTAATATACATATACATAGCCTAGGTTAGATACTAATGAGTATGTCAATGGTGAATCCTTATGTCAAGTTGTTCAACATATCGGGCACGGGTTTACCCCTAGCAATACTAGGACGACTCCCGGCAAGAGCCTGTGGTATAGCCGAACATGGAGGATTACAAAGGACAGATAGGATTGTCACCACCTACTGCCTGTCTCTTCAATCCGTGGGTCTACGAGACATCCAATGTTACTTAACTACCCTAGCACCATGCTAGCATATTAAGTAAATACCTTTAGAATCATGACATATTAAGGCAATGATTGACCTAAACATCATTGAACCAATGTTGAGACATCGCATAAGTTATTCATATTAACATGATCATATCATAACTAATTAGACTATAGTGGGGGTTGGTAGTGTTTTTGATGATATATTAAGAGTGATATGGCATAATCGTAAAGACTACTCCTACCACATACATGGAATCCACAATCAAACAAGAAACGCTTCATCCAAGTATATGAATAAAAGAAGACTAAAGATACACTGCTACAATAAGCCTCATCGCAGGCGGCTCCAAACGTACTATCACACGTGGTTTCTAAAACCGCCTGAAATGAAGAGCCTGTGATAATTTACAATTTCACAGGCGGAGAAGTGAAACCACATATGAAGGCATATTATCACAGGCTGTTCTTTACTTAGGCTAGCCGCCTGTCAAAGCATATTATCACAGGAGGGTCATGTAGCATATATAACCGCCTGTGATAATTGTGTTATCACAGGCGGATCTTTACCTACGACAAGCCGCCTATGGAGATAGTTTGTTGCAGCCGGTTTGTACCATAACAGTAACCGCCTGTGATAATTAGGTTATCACAGATGGTTCTTTACCTATATATAGCCACATGTGATAATGATATTGCACAGACAGGTCTAGCCGTAGGTAAATAACCGCATGTGATAAGGTATACCCTATGCAGTACTACCTGCTGTTATTTCTAATTTCTAGGTCATTTCAATATAATCACAGACGTCAACAATATCATCACAAAAGTAAACAATATAATCATAGAAGTCATCTCACAAAAGTCAATTTCACTAAAACAATATACATATGTACAAGTTACACATACAAGTCATCTCATAGTTCACAAGTTTTCACTAAAAAACTATTTCTATTGGCATAGTCGCCAAGTTCTAGCACATCATCTATTGCACCATTCTCATCAAAGAACTCCCCTCTTTTGTGCAAAATTTTGCGACGCATGAATTGACACAGTTCAACAGCAATCTTGTCAGCTCCTCCACCAGGAATACTTCTACAAACCGGCCATTCTTTGTTCACATTCTTCGTGTGCTGCAATGAAACACATAACAAGGTTTAGAATGTGTTGGTTTGAACAATCTCAAAGTATAGATCAAAGTGAGAGTATACGGGAATTTATTTAGTATTTTTGGAGCAGTTGTACTATGAGCAATTGAATTTTGAAGTCGAAATAAAAATATGAAAATAATGTTTCTAGTAATATTGAACAGTAGAGAATATAAGTATTAAACTATGCTAGTTACAATAAAAATGAAACTCAAAAGTAAGAAAATAAGATATCGACATTAAAGATAACTTATATCCTCACGATTCACTCTATATTCGCTGGCGGTCCGAAGATGCTCGCATACATAATACCCGCATAAGACACTCCCAGCAGGCTGCTTCGGACAAGATAATATGTTTTAATGTCCAATGCATTCGTATTAGGACATCTTCGACCACCAAGCTATTCCGCGTAAAACCGCCAAGCGCTATAACAAGAAATGTCATGTAAAACTTGTCAACACATTCTAAGTGTGTGTAAATTAAAATTATTGAACAAACGCACAGTTTCAAAATGGAAAGGAAATCTATGTAACAATCTGGTGGATAATCGGCTAAGTCCAAGACTGTTGCCAAACCCTACGTTGGCTTGATGAAGATCATTAAGTAGTGATTACTGCACACGTACAAACACACGTGTTGACAATTAGCAATAATTGATATTTCAATGTCATGTATCGAACTTACTCGAAGTGGTACGGAGCATTTACAAGGTCCTTGTCATCTCTGACAAAGTTAAATAATGCATGTCCTATGTAAGATGCAACTTTTTTCCTTCTATCCTTCTTAAGTTTTGCGATTGATTTTTCAAAATATTTTTTTCATGTGCTTGAACTATACTGAGTCTCGATCCACCTTGCCGTCGAATAGCGTCTTTGTAATCCATGTAGGGTCAAGGATACCTGTCTTGCATTTCATCTTTTCATTATCTATGTATTGCATCCTATTGAAGAAGTCTAGAATTGTTATTATCTCATGAAATGTGTATGCGTGTAGTAAGAAAAGCAAATGCAAAATATTATAGGCACGTACAAGCACCAGACGAGTAGCAGGTTGATTTCGAGCATGCCCCGATGGAAAAGGGTATGCAGCTCTTCAAAAAATGACTCGTTTATCTGCTCCAGTGCTCCAGAATGCATCTTTTGGAACATGAAATGTGACGCAAGAAAGATCATATTTTGTGCTAGCAGTCATTTACCACTCGTGCATTCTTTTGAAGTGGGCAGGTTGTTTGTTAAGTTGTACGAATGTCATGAACGACTTCCCATTCTCAAATTTAGGAGGAACATCCTCAATCTTGTATATTGGAACTCCTGGTTTAACTAAAGTCATCTGCCGATTATACATGACACCATCTTCTTCCCACTCCTCAATATCTTCTAATGCTGGCTCATGAGAAGAATGAGATGCACTCAATTTCCTAATATTTTCCTTCATATGTTACAAATACTTTGACACTTCTGGTGAAGGTTTCTTAATTTCGTATGAGCTAACTTTGACAGGTACTGATGATCGAGGAGTAATCGTCGGAAGTTGGACATTGGCTTGTTGTTGAACCTGTTGTTCAACTAATTGCTCTTTACTCCTAGCAGTTGGCTCTTGTACTACTTCAAGCTGTTGCTCAACTGGTTGCTCTTTACTAGCAACAACTTGCTCTGGTACTACTTGAAGCTGATGTCCAACTTGTTGCTCTTGGTTATCTTTACTAGCAAGGTTACTATCATCCTTGCTGAGACATAGGGGGAGTGGATCTTCCTGGATTGGGAGTGGACCTTCCTGGACTTTTGCCTTAGAAGACAGGGTTGCAGTATTTTGAGATGCGACGGGGCTAGAAATCGGCTCATCGTCCAACACGATATCGCGTCGGTGCCAAAGGATTAATTGGTTGATAGCCTGCCCCAGAGTCGTGATCCCCTCATGTTTGATGTGGTCTATTTCATAATCTTCATAATCATTATCAATGATCTGAAGAACTTGCACCACATCATAATACAAAGGAAGTGGACTGCGGTTGAAGTCACAATCAGGCTTTGCCATAGCAGTGGCAACCTGTTTGGTTTTGTTCCCTGCTCTGCCGATCGAGACAAGAAGACGACAAGATTTGTCCTTAGCAATATCATTGACAGCGAACTTATGGGTTGATCGTGAGCCTGGCACAGATCCTACGTTGCTAGGGTAGGCAGTTGGAGATACTAATTGCTCCTTTGGCACGGGAACCATCATTGTACTCGGTGCCACTAATTGTCTCGATTGTCTAAGTTGTTCCATTATTTCTTGCACATTCTGCTTGCCCTTTTGAGCAATCGTTTCATCAAGTGTTTTCTTGAAATTCTCACATCTTCTATATGAGTCTTTATCTTTCGGGAAACCATCTAGCCAAGACATTTGAGAAGAGACTGCTCGAACCTGTCCACTGTGTTCAGGGTTTTCTAGGATAGCGGTAAGTTGGTCATTCTCCCTCTTCGGCTTAAAGAGACCCTTCTGTTGCTTTTCAATTACTTCTTTTATTTTTTCCTCTACTTCATTCACAAAGTCGGGCTTTTCAAGTTTGTCCTCGCTGGTCAAACCTGACTGAGGAAAGACCCACCGCTGAGTTCTCTCATTGCAGCCTTCTAACAGGTGAGGATTGCCCTTACTGGTAATTTTGTCTAATATCTTATTCCATTTCTAGACTTTGGGGGCATATCCGGTAGACCCCAAGCGATGATGGTATTTGTTCTTTTTGGCAAGCTCTGACCTAGTTGCACTTAGGGCTTTAGCATCAGGAGTGGTGTTTTGACGAATAAATTATTGCCACTGAGCTTGTGTGATTTCTCCCATCTTCCTCGGGCTAGGGACCTTATTGTCCTTAACATAAGAATTCATTTCACTCTTCCAGCCAAGAAACTTATTGCCGCAAGAGACTAATGTTGCTTTATTTACAGCTTCTTCTGTGCCTTTCGGGAACTTGAATTGTTTCTTTATCCTTTCCCACAACTCATTATTGGTCTCCTCAGGTAATTTTCTCCAGTTCTCGGTTGAGATCAGCACTGAATGTGGCCTAGAGGGGTTGAATAGGCCCTTTTGAATTTTTTTGATCGGAACCTGCAACACTTAGCAACTTGATCAAATACCAAGAAATCGGACTAGTCCGTTAGAGTGCGGACTAGTCCGGTGCGTGTAGACTAGATTGATCTAGTTAGATCAATGATCTCAATACCAGCACAGTACGCAGCGGAATATAGTAACTTGAAGGTATTGAGTCAATGAAATTAAATGTAGCACAAACTAACTTTGGTTTCAATGTTTTAACATAAGATATGCAACATTAAGTAAACCCTAGAATGTGATATGATAAACTAAGAACAAGATTGACACAAGAGTTTATCCTGTGGTTCGGTTCCCACAGAGACAACCTACGTCCACATTGAGGAGCCCACGAAAGGATCGGGTCTTCTCCAACCCTACCCTCGTTGAATCACCACGGAGGCCGATTCTCTTCCACTAATCACAAAGGGTAAATCACCAAGTTCAAGGGCCCTTCTCACAAGTTGAGGGATCCCCAAGATTACAAATCAAACACTACCAAGAACACACTCGTAAGATCCACAATAAAACAACAGGAGTGTGTTAGAGAATCAAACCCGAGAGCTCAAGACGTGAGAATCGTGTCTCTCCTTTGATCCAAAGTTAATCCTCAAGGATTTGATCTTTCTTCCGATGGATTGTGTGGAGAGATGTGTTTTCTAAGCTCTTGTAGGGTGTGACGGCACTAGGAGTCGAGAGAGTTCAAAGTAGGGTCATGCACATCTATTTATATGGAGGTTTCCAAAGGTTACCGTTAGGGTTTCGAGAGTATGGACTAGTCCGTGGTGGAGTCCGGACTAGTCCGGTGTGCGGCGTGTAGGAAACCCTAAGTTCTCAGGAATATTGGACTTGTCTGGTCTTGAGCGGACTAGTCCGATTTAGGCTCTAGAAAAGTTCGGACTAGTCCGGTCATTTTCGGACTAGTCTGGCTGTGGTGAACCCCTTAGTGAATTGGGGACAAGTCCGTACTTGGAGGACTTGTCCGATTTTAGTCAGAGAGGTTATCAGACTAGTCCGGATATTACCGGACTTGTCCGACGTCGTGCAAAGTTGTGAAGTGTTGAGGACTAGTCCGCACTGGGGAGGACTAGTCCGATCTTATTTAGAAAGATATCGGACTAGTCCTTCATGATATCGAACTAGTTCGGTCTGTGTAAACCTGGACTGTGCAGACAAGTCTGCACTGGGAGGACTTGTTCGGTTTTGAACAGAGGGATTATCGGACTAGTCTGGGGAATATCGGATTTGTCCGGACCTGTGTAAATTTGTGCAGTGAATGATTTTTCTTGTGCTTGATCTCTTGGGGTGTGTTTTCTCCAACACACTCCATACACAATGATCTAATCTATTCAACTCTTGAGCTCTTTTCCATATTGATCCTCATTCTCCTTTCTTTTTGCGCTTTCTTCATAATTTCGTTAAAACCTGCGCTCATCTCAACAATTCGGTTAGGATCTCATTTGTTTGTCATAAATCAACCAAAACCCACAAGGGGTGCCTAGATGCACTTTCAGGCACGACCTCTCTAACAAGAAATCCGCATGCATTTCTGTACTTGGTAACTGAATCCATTGGTTCTTGGGGAAGCCCACCTGGACCGACCCTTGTTATGTACATGATGCGGTCCAATGGACCGTTATTGGGACCTTGTTGCCCTCATTTCAGCTTGAGTGAACGTGGGGATTCGTCCATTGGAGAACCTTCTGCGGTTTTAGGAGCCAAAGTCACCTTGTTTTCTTCGTGATTAATCTAGGTAGAAAAGAATTATAAGACTTTGTATACTTGACAACCAACATTAACTTGAACTGCTGAAGTTAAGATTCGTGATCCATACCTCGTCGGCAGGATCATATTCCGAGTTGAGATCCTCTGAAGTCTTTTTAATTTTTATATTCGGAAAAGGATCTGATAGACTGTGAAAGGAGCCTGAACTACTGGAGTCATTAAACTCCATATTGTCTTCTTTATTGTTACTACCAGCACCACTCTTCTTAGGGCTT
Organism: Tuctoria greenei; assembly: GCA_036927565.1. NCBI lineage: Eukaryota > Viridiplantae > Streptophyta > Magnoliopsida > Poales > Poaceae > Tuctoria > Tuctoria greenei. The sequence goes on from JAYESD010000006.1 coordinate 128,986,155, forward strand.
TCCATGCTAGAACTAACTAGACAAAAAATATAATGAATGGCATATTAACTCTACATGAAGTGCTGCATGAATAAAAAGATGGAAGCATTCTAGGGTTTGATAAGGCATTCTAGGGTTTAAGGCGACTGACCAAGGTGATTGACCAAGTTCCATTCTAGGGTTTGAGGTGACTGACCAAGGCATTAGCTAGGCATGTGTATTGCTTGTATCAAAAGTCGACAAGAACAATTATATCAACAATTAAACAATAAAAATTCACAATGTTTTCAAGTTGCCTAGTCGACCCTAGTCGCCTACCCACCGACTAGGTCGACTAGGATGACTAATCATCGACTAGGGCGACTAATCAATCCTAGTCGACCTTAGTCAATCCTCTAATCGTCCAGGCCATTTTTTCCTCTTAATCATCTCATGATCACAACATAGAAGTTGACAACATTGCATATATCACAAGCACACAAATAAACAACAAATTTAGAATTACAGGTTTAAATAGTGCATACAAGAATTGGTAAGTTTCTTTTTAAATGTATACAAGTCTATTGAGCAATGATGCGGTTAAACTTGCAAGGAACACATCTTCCACTAAAGGTTCAAGTTCACATTAAACTAGCACTATGCATCAAAAATCGACATTTAAAAACAACAGGAGTCTAACAATGCAGCATGTCATGGCCAAAACACGAGTACAAGGTGAGATATTCGACTTGCTATACCATTACATCCAGCATGTTGTTAGAATGGATGGTGCTTAGGATAAAAAGAACAAGACACATTCCTTAATTGACCGAGAGGGACTACAATCCAAATCGCCTCTCATTACACAAGTTCATCTTCTTTCAGATTTTATCCCGTATGTAAGTATATTATGCCCTAAGCTCGTTAACAGCGGTGTCCTTGCCACACAATTCAACTTTTACCAGTATAAGCATGGATAAGCTTGACACTTCGCGAAATAAAAACTAACCCAGACCTTCGTGGGACGGCTAGGGTTCAAAAACTTGAGGAAATCTATGCACCTAGGGCGACACAGTTCATCTTCTTGAGGTGACTAACCAAGGCACCTGGGGTTCAAAAACTTTGATTAAGGAAATCTATACAAGGCACCATTTGACTCGTCTGGGGGCGAGGGCGAGGAGGGAGGCGGCACGGGGACGGAGGAGGGAAGGTCGAAGCTCGGCGGCGACAGCGAGGGCAAAGCTCGGCGAACCTGGAAGTGTCAAGGGCGAAGCATGGCGGCGGCGGCGAAGCTCGGTGTACCTGGAAGTGGCGACGGCGGAGCTCAGCGGCAAGAGTGGCGAAGACTTGGTGGCAAACAAAATTTTTGCAGCCTGACGGCGTCTAAGTGATTTTTCCCGGGTTAGGTTTTTCCAACGCGGCCGAGGGCTATATATAGATACTTATCTTCGCAGGCAGTTATTAAGAACCAACCGCCTGAGAAGATGATTATCTCATGCAGTTGGCTCTTAATAACCGCCTGAGCAGATTAACTTATCCCAGTCGGTTGGTAAGTAATAACCGCCTGAGATAAGCTATTTCTCAGGCGGTTATTCAGTACCAACCACCTGAGAAGAACTTTATGTAAGCTTAAATAATTGATTAAATGTGGGGCCTTTCAAAAGCCCAAATTCCACTTTCTTGTAATATGATTGAGTATTAAAGGTAACATTAAATTTCACTTCATAAAGCCTTTGAAATTGGTCAGAACATAAAAAATATATAACAATTGCTATTTGTCATTTTTCTATCTTGATGAATATAATGATATTTTCATTTAGTTTTTCAATGGACCTTTTTAGTCATCATACCAACCTCTATGAATTTTTTTAGATTTTTTAAAAAAATTTGAATCAATGTGTGTTCAAAATTTGATGAATGCCTCATATGTATATGCATTTCGTTAGAATGATGGATAATTTGAATTTTGACATGTTGGAATGCTTTAAAAGAATTACCAAAATTCATACATGTATAAGTAATACAAATATGTTCATAGAAACCAATTTCAGTGAAGGATCCCTTTTTTCGGAGATACACAAATGTGAATAATATGTGAGTATACATTAGTTTGATATTTACCAGATCATTACAATGTTAGCTATACAAGTTTTAAAATATTTGGTCCAGGTGATAGATGTTAACTTTTAAAAATATAGAAGAAAAATCATCGAATTTGGACTTAATTTTCAAAATCTATACATGTTTGAGTATTTATATTGGAATCTAAATATAAAAGAAGCAAGGGAAAAGAAAACTGAAGAACAGGCTCGGGCAATTATCCCAGGCGGTTGTTAAGTAATAACCGCCTGAGATAATCTTTTTCTTAGGCGGTTATTTAGTACCAACGGCCTGAGAAGAACTTTATGTAAGCTTAATTAATATTCTTGATTAAATGTGGGGCCTTTTAAAAGCCCAAATTCCACTTTCTTGTAATATGAATGAGTTTTAAAGGTTACCATTAAATTTCACTTCATAAAACATTTTAAATTTGTCAAAACATAAAAAAATATAACAATTGCTATTTGTCATTTTTCTATCTTGATGAATATAATGATTTTTCCATTTAGTTTTTCAATGGACCTTTTTAGTCATCATACCAACCTTTATGAATTTTTTTAAATTTTTTGGAATCAATGCACATTCAAAATTTGATGAATGCCTCATATGTATATGAGCATTTGGTTAGAATGATGGATAATTAGAATTTTGACATGTTGGAATGCTTTAAAAAGTTTAACAAAATTCATACATGTATAAATAATACAAATATGTTCATACAATCCAATTTCAGTAAAAGATCCTTTTTTTAGGAGATACACAAATGTGAATAATATGTGAGTATAAATTAATTGGATATTTAACAAAACATTACAATGTTAGCTATACAAGTTTTAAAGTATTTGGTCCAGGTGGTAGATGTTAATTTTTGAAAATATAGAAGAAAGAATCATCGAATTTGGACTCAATTTGCAGAATCTATACATGTTTGAGTATTTATATTGGAATATAAATAAAAAAGAAGCAAGGGAAAAGAAAACTGAAGAATAGGCTCGGGCAATTATCTCAGGCAGTTGGTAAGTAATAACCAACTGAGATAATTTTTTTCTTAGGCGGTTATTCAGTACCAACTGCCCGAGAAGCAGTTAAAAACCACCTGAACTTTATTAATTTTTATCACAGGCGGTTGTTTCATTAAAAAACCGACTGTGAAAACTAACGCCTATATAAAGACTCCTCGGACACCACAAAAAACCTAACCCTCGAGATTTTCCATCGACGCCGCCAGGCTGCCAAAATTTTCTACAGTGCGTTGGCCGATACTGCATTCATCAGTTGATCAAGCTTCGAACAGAGAAAAGTTTAGAAGAGACTTCTTCTTCACTATCATGTTTTTTATTTGTTTTGTTTTCAGTTTCGTTTTGTTGTGTTTGCATATGCCTCCAGCCCCCCCCCCCCCACCACCACCACCACCACTTGAGATTTGTAGTAGATTTGTAGATTTGAATGATTAAAGGTTGAAAGATGTAGTTTAGTCTCCCCTTGAGCTCACCCATGAATTTTACAGAACAAGAAGTAGATTTGAAGGATTAAAGGTTGAAGATGAATACAAGTACATCACATGTTCGATGAAATGTTTCAATGAATAAGCCTAACTTCAAAAATCCATTATGGTCACTAGGAAGCTGAGAAAATTATGAAACAAATTTTCTTGGAACCCTTATGAACAGATCTACATGATACCAGTATACACTCATATGATATAGGCTTGTTATGTCTCTGTAAATTCATTTTATAGAAGACCTTTAGGGAATATCTGTGGCCAAATTTTGTAAATCTTACAAAAAATATGTTATTGAAGCATGGGCCGTCGAGCGTGGATGTATAACATGCCAAGACCCGATCCTATATAAATTTATAATGTTGCAAATTTTATTGAAGCATCCAAGTGACATGCGAAGTTGCCAAAGATAGATGACATATTATGTCCATGTATCGACTGCGAAAATAAGATTGCTTGGATAGATACTATAGTAATCCAATCTCATTTGGTGAAAAGAGGTTTCAAAAAAAACTACACAATATGGACAAAGCATGGTGAGTTAGATACACATGAAGTGGATAAAGATGATGAGAGAGGTTCAGACGATGATAATATTCATATCAATAATGGTAGTGACAATCAAGATGTGATGATGATGATGAGCTCGATTGTGAGGAGATGTTGCATCACATTGAACCATATGTATTGACTTCTATGGGAGCAAGTAAAGGTTTAAGTAAAATGGAGACATTGCAGAATGCGGCGACAGAGCTTTTATATGATGAATCAAAAGGTTGTGATAAAGAGTTTACTACATTGCGTGCAGTCCTAGAACTACTAAAGTTGAAAGCCACACACGGATGGTCCGATTTTAGTTTCTCTGATCTTTTGATTCTTATGGCAAAAATTCTTCCAAATCCAAATAAACTGCCCAGAAGCACTTATAAAGCGGAGAAACTTCTTTGCCTGATGGCACTAGGTGTGAAAAAAATACACGCTTATGTGAACCATTGTATTATGTATCGCAAAGAGCATGAGCTCGCAACTAGATGCCCCATCTGTGGTGTCAGTAGATATAAGAAGGACTACAATCACCAGTATGTTACCAACATGAAAAAGTCTCAGAAGAATAAGAAGTTTATTATTGGTCCTGAAGGTGACGATGACGACACTTCTGGCGATGCAGACGGGAAGAATAAGAGAAAAATTTCTGCCTTGGTGATGTGGTACCTTCCGGTAATTCATCGCTTGAAGTGTTTGTTCTCAAACCCTAGGGAGGCTGAACTTATGCGTTGGCATTTCGAGCAGCGCAAGAAGAATGAAAAACATATTCGACACCCTAGTGATACAACGCAGTGGAAAAATTTTATATTCAGTATCCAGAATTTGCAAAGGAAATAAAAAATGTAAGGTTACAGACGGAATGAATCCATTTGGTGAAAAAAGGAGCATACACAGCATATGCCCCGTGGTTTTAACGATGTACAACCTACCGACGTGGTTGTGTCACAAAAGGAAATACATTTTGTTATCTGTTCTTATCCAAGGTCCAAAACAACCCGACATCATAATTGATATGTTCTTGGAACCTTTAATGAAAGATATGGCGAAATTGTGGAATGAAGGGGTACATACATGGGATGAGTACAAGCAGGAGTATTTCACGATAAGAGCAATGATATTCATTACCGTGCATGATTATCCCAGATTGTTTACATTATCAAGACAAATGAAATGGAAGAAAGGTTGTGTAAGGTGCGTGGATAGAACTGGATTTCTATACCTCACTTCATCCAGAAAGACGGTGTACATGAGACACCGGCGGTTCTTGATAGATACACACAAGTATAGGAAGATGAAAGAACAATTTGATAACAAAATCAAAAAAAATAGTGCACCAAAACCTTACAGTGGAAAACTTGTGTTCGAAATGGTCAAGAACATTCATATTGCTTTCGGTAAGGGCAAAAAATGTAAAGGAATCAAGAGAAAGAAAAATACATCTTCGGGTGATACAATTGACATGGCTTTCAAGAAACAATCAATTTTTTTCAAGTATCTTCTATATCGGAAGAATCTGGAATTTTGTCATAGTATTGATTTGATGCACGTTACAAAGAATGTATTTTACAGCATCATTGGGACCTTGCTAGACATGTCGAGGAAAACAAAGGACGGATTAAATTCACGTATGGACCTAGTAAATCTTGATATGAGACCAGAGCTTCATCCAGTAGAAAAGGCGAACGGGAAGCATTACCTTCCCCCAGCCAGCTACAACTTGACACTATAAGAGAAAAAAGCAATTTATGAATGCTTGCGTGGGATCAAAGTGCCCACGATTTTCTCATCTAATTTCCGCAAACTAGTCTCAATGAAAGACTTGTCTTTATTCGGCTATAATTCTCACAACTATCACATGATGATAACAGTGTTCCTTGCCATTGCAATAAGAGTCATCAAACCTGAGCATATAAAAGTTATCATCACACGTTTGTGTTACTTCTTCAATGCAGTATCGCAAAAGGTTATAGCACGTGAAGATTTAGACTATCTGAAAACATACATCGCCGAGACTATGTGCAAGCTTGAGATGTGTTTCCCACTATCCTTTTTTGATATGCAAGTCCACCTAATCATACATCTTATTGATCAGATAAAAGCATTGGGGCCACTATATTTACATCATATGTTCTTTTTTTGGAGAGATATTTAGGAGTATTGAAAGGTTATGTCCAGAACCGTGCTCACCCATAGGGTTCAATTATGGAAGGATACAACATTGAAGAAGTGATTGAGGGTTGCGTTGATTACATCAAAGATGGAAAACCGATAGGTGTGCTTATACCAGTACATGAGGGTAGACTACGTGGGAGAGGCAAAGTAGGTAAGAAAACTTTTATCGTTCAAGATTACAAGAATGTACACCGTGCACATTTTGGTGTACTACAACATCTCGCAATAGCTGAGTCGCACATCGAGGAACACCAAATTGAGCTTCACGAAAAAAACCAAGCCCGCACAGAGGACTGGATCATGAAAGAGCATAGAAGATGTTTCACTGAATGGTTAGTGGACAAAAATATACCATACGAAAACTCTATAGCAGAGGCAACAATGAAGATGTTAGCTTCTGGCCCATCTGCTTTGGTGATATCATGGCAAGCATATGACATCAATGGTTACACATTTTACACTAAAGAAAAAGACGGTAAGAGTGTTGCACAAAATAGTGGTGTTCGTATTGAGGCTTATGATTCACAAGGGCAGAAGACCACATACTTCGGGTTCATAGAGGAAATATGGAAACTCGATTATGGCAAAAGAATGGTCATGCCTGTATTTAAGTGCCAATGGGTCAAACATCGTGATGGTTTGAAAGTGGACAATTACGGGCTGACACTGGTAGACTTGAATAAAGTGGGTTATAAAGATGACCTGTGGGTTCTCGCCGATAGTGTTGCACAAGTTTTTTATGTACAAGATCCAGAAACTGAGAAGATGCACGTAGTTGTTTCTGGAAAGCAAAATATTGTTGGGGTTGAGAATGTGGGAGATAATGAAGAGGAATATAATCAGTATGAAGAGATATACCTTTTCACTGAACCAGAACACATCAAGCGCGTAGAGAGAAGCATTAAAAAAGATTTGAAACTCTATATGCGAGAAGATGTCAATGCTGGAAAAAATGTATGATATATATTGTTTATATTTGTATCCTCTGAAATCAACTTAGAACAATGTTCTATTTCAGCTTTAGATAGCATGTTTCGAACATTATTAAATTCAGCTTCTGTAGAGAACACTAATTTGGACAAGTGATCCTTTTCGGCTTGTTGACTATCATATTTATCACCTTCACCTATTCCATAAGTTATCAAATTGTATGTGTATATAAATTTCTTTTGACCTATGATGATTAGGCTTGCCTTCCAACGGCTTGGTTCCAAACAACATCTAGAAGCACAACTCTTGAAGCTCCTGTCAAGCTAATCCCTTCACAACAAGCTCTTGTAGATGCAAGTAACACACGGGACTCATCATTTGGATTGTTAAAAGCTTCAATTGAAGTCTGACAATACTTCACATCCATTTGAGGGCCTGTTTGGATAGGAGTGGATCCACTTCAATATAAGTGGTTTGAGGTGGATTGAGGAGAAAGTTAGTTCATTCTTCACTCCAATCCACTTCAATCCAATTATATTGAGTACACCCAAACAATCCCTGAAAGATTTCTTTCTCTCCTCTCCATTTTAAAAACTTACGATGATGCTACTCTATTAGTTCTAATGGTTGAATATATTGACTACAAATCAGTACCATCTCTCTTAGTGCTTCACACAAGCGAAGAAGCGAACAACTTCAATCACAAATCTTGTTTTAGCCTTTTCATAGGATTTTGACCATAATATTCCAAGCATAGATTTATCAATAAGTGAATCTTCCTCATAAGACATGTTAATGGCAGTTACAAGTGAAGGGTGTGTCGAAGCTAATGAAATCTCAATAGGACTGAAGATAAAGATATGCTGCATATGAGTGACAATTTACAGGTTAGACAACATGAAGCTATGATGGCAGCCTTCAACAACATGAAAAGTGATGCCAAGGTTATGCTTGCATTAACAAAGGCATGTTGTGAGGGCATAACACTTGTTGGAGCATCACGGTTATGCTTGCCCCAACAAGTGTTATACCCTCACAATATGTCTTGGTTGATGCAAGCATAACCTTAACATCACTTTTCATGTTATTGAAGGTTGCCATCGTAGCTTCTCGCTGTCTAACCTGGACATTGCCACTCATATGCAGGATCTCTTTATCTTCAGTCCGATTCAGATTTTGTTAGCTTCAGCACATCCTTCAATTATAACTGCCATTAACATGTGTGATAAGGAAGCTTCACTTATTGATAAATCTATGTTTGAAAGATTAAGGTTAAATCCCAACGAAAGGGTAAAAACAAGATTTGTGATCGAAGTTGTTCGCTTTCTCGTTTGTGTGAAGCACTAAGAGAGTAGGTACTGATTTTTAGTCAATATATTTAGGCATTAAAACTGAGAAAGGAGCATCTTCCTAAGTTTTCAAATGGACAGGAGGGAAAGAAATCCTTCAAATGGATGGGAAAATCCTTCCAAGGATCGTCAGGCTTCAATTGATGCTTTCAACAATTCAAATGATGAGCCACGGGTGTTACTTGCATCTACAAGAGCTTGTTGTGCAAAGATTAGCATGACAGGAGCTTATCAGCATCACAGGCGGTTCTTAATTAACAAGTAGCCTGTGAAAACAATGACTTTCCCTAGGCGGTTCTTCAATAAGAACTGCTTGTGATGATTGAACCAGTACATATGGTTCTTAAACAATGACCGCCTGTGAAAATCATGTAATTACCCAGGCGTTGGTTAATTAAAAACCGCTCGTGAAGTTTGTTACATCACAGGCGGTTCTTAATTAATAACCGCCTAAGAAAATCATGTATTTACCCAGGCGGTTGTTTTTTAAAATTCGCTTGTGATTTTCTATCATCACAGGCGGTTATTGTATCATTCGTCATGATAGTCGCATTTTTTTTTACGGACTGCCTGTGTTTGAATATTAGAGGCGCATGTGAAAATACTTTATGTAGTAGTGATAATATCTTTATTATGCATAAAGTCACAAATATAAGAAAAGATGCATGAGCCATACCTTTCTCAACTTGGACTTGGAACTAGAGGCTCTCCTCTCTATAGCCTAACTCCACTAAGGACTAAGAGAACTAGTGTATACAATAGAATGATGCTCAAGTGGTGTGTGTTGAAGTGATGGGTGAGGGGTCCTATTTATAGCTTGGAGAAGAGTTGGTTCCCGCTACCAAAAGCGCGTGAATCAGTCACCACTGACTTCTTCAAGTCGAGAGGAGCCAACACGTGTCTTTTGACCGTGTTTGGCGCCAAGAAGGGGTCAGCCGACCTGGTGGTTTGGCCTACCTGGTCCTGGCTCCAAACGATCAGTTCTTCCTCCAGGTGGCTGACAGGTGGGTCTCATTCCATGATATGGGTGCTGCACCGTTGGATGGCCTCGGATACTTCTGTTTGTGGGCCATTTGATCCATGTGGTGCCTCGTGTCGATGCTTGACTGCATGGTATGGTATTTTGTAGGATCCATCCCCTTGTTTCACTTCAATTCTGCATAAAATACCTGCATGCACAAATTTCTCCAAGTACAAGTGGAAATAGGTTAAATAGAAAGGTGATGTGTGCAAGAAATGATATTTCCTTCACATAATTGGGTTATATTGATGGGTTAAATTGGTATATAACAGCCGTCAACAAACTCCCCCAAGCTTATCCTTTGCTCTTCCTGAGCAAATCAAGACTTTAGGTTGATGATCAGGAGTTGCTACAATGTTCTATTTTTTCAAAAGTACCATGTGCACAACAAAATACTCTACCTAGTATTGCAAAAATTGGCATTGTACTTCACCCATCTTAAGTCATTATGGGGCCTATGCCATCTCCTATTCATGGGTGGTTGAAAGATAGAACAGAAAATGGGGCACACATACCCTAGAAATCAAATTCCACTCAAATTTTGGAAATTTCAATTTAGATTTTAAGTAACTCAACTTGATTCTCTCGGTCTCTCCTTTGTGTGTAGTGGAAATATTTCCTCACCAAGCCATTTTTCCTACACTCATCCTACCACTAAATAAGGCTTGTATGTGGAGCTTGGTAGAGAATATTGTAGGCATATTTGCAACACATAATATTGCTAAGTCAAAAAAGCAAGCCTTAGCAGGAATTAATTCAAAACTATTTGATTCAAGACTTGTGCATGTGTGATGGAATGGAGGTGGATGTGGATATTTGAGATGACTCCTATTTGAGTGGACTCTCTTATTTTGCTGTTATGAAACTTGGCTACATTTTCTCTTTTTTTTTTCTTTCTGTTTTTTTTTCTTTCTCTTTTTTTCTCATGCTTATGATGTAAGCATGCATTTTGTTCTTTTTTCTTATAGCCATGTCTTCTACTCCTTTTTTATGCAATAAATTTGGAGAGAGTACTAAGCATGAATGGTATGGAGTTTCTCTTTTTATTGTAGAATGGTGGTATGATGGAAATTTGCTTACTTCTAGTGTAGAAGTACAACATTTGCAAGTGAAGTCTTGAATTCAAAAAGTAACAAATGAAATCTCACATAGGTCTGTACTAGTTTGAAATGCCCAATGTGAAGACAAATAGCATATGCATAAGGTCTATCGTTGTAATGTATCATATGGCTTTGGTAGGTATTTCAATCAAATGAAAGTAACTTAAATCTTTTTAGAATTTATCTGGAAATCTAAGGGTTTCACTTTCAAACTTTGAATAGCAGCCCTATCACTATATCATATCTCACAACAACTTAGATTTGGATTAAGCTTTTGCTACCCACAACTTCTAAATCAAGGCAAAGGTAATTCTAGCCAATGAAAGTAACATTTTGGAGAGTAGTAAGTTGTAAAGTAGGGACTTAGGAAAATTAAAACAGAGCAACTATCCATCATTTCATCTATGTGAATTCCAAATCATTGACCGATAAGTGAAATAACTTTTCGTCTATCGTGTGTGCAGGACATACAGGGAGCCCGCCGTCGACGTTCTACACATCCGTGGTAGGCGCCGTCAACGCTTCTCCGAGCTCTGGTGCCCCCCAAGGGGGCCGCCGACGTCACTTCTCAGAGATTCGGCGCCCCCCAATGGGGGCGCCAACGTTGCTTCATCGAGATCCGGGGCCCCCCAAGGGGATCATCGACATCACTTCTTCGAGCTTCGGCGCCCCCAAGGGGGCCACCGACATCGCTTCTCCGAGCTCCGGCGCCCCCCAAGGGGGCCGCCGCCGTCACTTCTTCGAGCTCCGGTGCCCCCAAGGGGGCCGCTGGTGTCACTTCTCTGAGCACAAGCATCCCCCCCACCCCGAGGGGGCCGCCGACGTCACTTCTCTGAGATCTGGCACCCCCAAGGGGGCCGCCGGTGTCACTTCTTCGAGCTCCAGCGTCCCCCAAGGGGGCCGTCAGTGTCATTTCTTCGAGCTCCGGCGCCCCCAAGGGGACCGCCGGCGTCACATCTCCAAGCTCTGGCGCCTCCAAGGGGGCCCGCTGGCATCACTTTTACAAGACAAGATGAAGGCACCACCTACGGGATCGTCACCTCTCTCGAGGTGGGCCCAGGGCCACTCTCGGTAGTATTCAGACCGGGTACCCTGGCGCACAAGCTTGAAGAGGCTTCGGGCCCTTGCTCCCATCGAAGAGGGCTCCGGGTCTGTCACGTGTCCTCCAGCTCCGGGCCCTTGCTCCCAATGAAGAGGGCTCCGGAGCTGGAGTGTGTCCCATGACCTGCAATAGGCCGTGGACCCCGAAGAGTAAAGGGCGGTACGTCCTATCAAGTCGCGCATTGAAGGCACGTGCCTTTCTCAGGTGCACGATGAAGCGCACGATCCATGTCAGGTACCGCTACGTCCAATCACATCGTAGTGAAGGCACCGCAGGCCTACCCTGCTCCGCCGAGTGGGTAGCTTACGGCGACAAGGCAGATGGACGGGACATCCATTGCCATCATCAGCGGCTACGCCCTGCCACTGGCGACCAACACGACAAGACAACAAGTCTTCAAGGCGCGGTCAGAGGCAGCGTACAAGAATCCTTAGATCTTGTACAGGATAAGATCACCATGGGGCCACCTGTCTGGCCCCAAACCCCATTTGTAAGTTGTCCGACCTTGACTATAAAAGGATCGGGCAGCCAACGACTTAGACAAAGCTTTCTGGTCTGTTCGGACTAGAGATCCAATCTAACGCTCACACACACTACACACTCATCCACACCAGCAATACAACCTCACTGTGGAGTAGGTTATTACGCTCTGGTAGCCCGAACCATGTAAAAACCACCGTCTTACCACTCGCATACGCGCGATCACTCGATAGAGGACAAAACCCTGTCGATGAAGACCTCCTCGGGCTGCTCGCATAGTAGGTCTGGGGGAGGTGTCGCAAGAATACTTCAACAAGCGCCGTTGTCGGGGAAGGCACGAAAGATTTGCATGATCATGTGGTAGATAGAATTCTAGTAGGTTTTTAGTAGGATAACCATCCTTTGTTTTCGCATTCTTTGATGTGAAAACATGGTAGTGTATGATCGATTTTCGTTTGCCAGCAAATAACGTATAAGATCCCGAGTCACTACTGAGAAGAGTTCGACCTTGTGTCGTTCTTCCTCAAGTGATCTTATAGGCTAGGAAACTCATCATCTCCGCACCATCAAGCTGCAAGCAAATGGCCCAGAAGACCCTTCATGAGTTTTCGGCACCCTATGTTGACAATGTGCCGACTGGGTCCAATGTCAACACGAGAGACGTGAACTTCAAAATCAAGACTGGCCTAATCACTATGTTGCAGGCTAATCCCTTATGCGGTAAAGCCAACAGAATGCTAGTGCTAACCTGTAATGATTCCTTGAGATTTATAGCACTTTCAAGATCAAGGATGTCACACCAGATGCTACCCATCTTCGATTGTTTTTTCCTCCCTCCTTGGGAGAGCAAAGCAGTGGTTCTATGCGAACCTAAGTGTTATAAACACATGGGAAAAGTGTTCTACAGCATTCCTCACCAAGTTATTCCTGTTGGGCAAGACCAATGTCCTACGTGGAAGAATTTCAAGCTTCCAGCAGGAGCCCAAGGAGTCCATTCTTGAGGCTTGGGGAAGGCTGCTGGAGTATATCCTATACTATACCCACCATGGGATAGATGATTGACTCATCATCCAGAACTTCTACAACGGGCTGATGGAGTCAGCCTATGACCATGTGGATGATGCTGCTGGAGGAGCCTTCTTCTCGCTTATAGTGCCCAAAGCTAAAGAGTTGATTGAGAAGATGTTTTCCAATATGGGTTGGAGCGAGCGTCTCCAGTCCCGACAACGAGGCATGCACACCTTGAAATAGGTGGACATGATCGCTGCCAAATTGGACCTTCTAATAAAGAAGTTGGACTGGCAAGCCAATGGTGAAGTATTTGACACCGTCCAAGCCTTAGACTCTCACATGACGTGTGAGGTCTATGGCAACGTGGGTCATATGGAGATTGACTGCTCCGAGACCCGTGAGGATGCCTTATACTTAGCCAACAATGGGGATTTCAATAATGGCTACCATCCGGGTGGTCAAGGGTGGGGCCAACCATGCCCTTTCTTTCAAGGGGGGCTACAACAACAACAATGGCAATGGGAACCAGCCACCCTTGAGGGAACTTGTCATTAGCCAACACAAGATCAATGATGCCCTATCTAAGAAATTGTCGGTTAATGATAGGACCCTGGAGAACATCAATGTCAAGGTTGAAGGCTTAGCTTCTGCCTTCAAGAAGTTCAGCTTCAACAAAATGTTGGAAACCCAATTAGCTCAACTGGCAGCTGTTGTCCCTCCATTGGAGAACGGGAAGATTCTAGGGAAATCTGAAGCTTCCCTAGAGAATGTGAGTGCAGTGGCTACAAGAAATGGAAAGACCACTCGTGACGCATGGTACCCCACTCAAGAGGAGACAAAATTTGAGAAGAAGAAAGAAGAAGTCACTCCCAAGAAGGGAGAAAAGCTCAGTGAGTGAATGGCAAGAGAATTTGAGGATACCACCGTCATGACATTCCCTCAAAGAAATCGGAAGTCAACTGTGGATGAGCAATTCAATCGCTTTGTTGAAGTCATCCAAAAGATTCACATCATGAGTCCTTGATAGATGCAATGCAAGTACCCACTTATGCTCGCTATCTCAAGGACATATCGAACAACAAGCGACATTGCCCACCGCAAAAGTTGTCAAACTCACTGAGGTCAGCAGTGCTGCTATCCTCAACACGCTTCAAGAAAAGAAGAAGGATCCAAGATGCCCTACTATATACTGCTCCATTGGCACATAACATCTTGACAAGGTACTTTGTGACCTTGGTGCAAGAGTTAGTGTCATGCCAAAGGTGGTCTTCGACAAGCTAAACTTCACCACATTGTCTCCAACACCGATGTAGCTCCAGCTGGCTGATTCATCGATCCGCTATCCCGTGGTATCACCGAAGACATTTTGGTGAAAATTCAGAACTACTTCATACCTGTGGACTTTATGGTGCTCGACGTGGATGTCGAGAAGGAAACTTAGCTCATTCTTGGGCGCCCTTTGCTTGGCACCACGGATGCTTGCATCGATGTGGGAGCCAGATAAATCTGCTTCCATATCAATGGCAAGGAAGAAAATTTTGACTTTGCTTCATGATCAAAATCAAGTATGGCCCAAGTGTCAAACACATCGAGGAGGTTGAAGTTACACCACCTCAAGTGTACACCCTCATTGTATTCATGAGGAAATTGATTTATGAAGAGACACCATTTTTTCGCCCACGATGACATTCAAAAATATGGAGAAGACAGGGCTGTCTGAACGGCCCAAATCCACTAAACCGCCAAGGAATGAATGGCGGAAGAAGCAAGGCAAGCCAGCCGTGCCCACTTCTCTGGGACCAAAGGCTAAAAATGAGCTTCAATGAAGACGGAGAAAATTCCATCTCATCGGATTTTGGATGGGACCTGCCAATAGGTTAATATGGTAGTTATCTCATTTTTTATTTTTTCCATCATCATTTGAATTTTTCCCATTTGGATTTTTACATAGCATGTTTGATTTAGGTTGGGAATTTTGTAGTCTCAACTTAGATTTATTTTTCGTTTTTTGTAAATCAAAAATAAAAATATTGGATTTGGGGAAGTTTTATTTGAAAAACAATTTTTCAGAGCAATTTTGTGGTTGATTCATCCAACAGCTCGAAATATAGCCGTTGGGGAGCCACTTGCCAAAAAAGGGACCAGAGGGGGGCCACCTACAGGTCGGCTGAGCCCCTTAGTTGGCCGACTAGGAGAGAGTGCCATTTTGGCTCTCTTTCCTCCAACAACTATATTCTTGCCTCTTGTGACCATTGGGGGTGCTATACTATTATACATGCCCGGGTGAGTGCTTTGCTTCACACTTCACCTCATTTTCACCTCCTCAACTTCACTCTCACATTTTCTCAACAATTGTTTTGCTCTTTGCTGCAACACTTCTCCCAATTTCAAGCCAAAAAAAATTGCTTTCATATCCATTAGCATTTTCAAGTTGACAAAACAATTTGTCGGGGTTTTGTTTGGTTTTCACTGATGTAACCCGTTTTGAGTTTGTATTGCTTGTTCTCAAGTTGTGCAGCCATGAAGAGCACGAAGAAATTGTCTGGGAAGAGAAAGGGACCTTCATCAAGCTCAAGCAATGGGAGGAACTCAAGCTCACACCTCTCCCCCAAGCCTACACCAAGTCCGCAATGGAGAGGTGCGGAAAATGATGTCCTGATGGAGGAAGACAATGATTCACTCCGCCTCCTGAACGATGACGACCTCGACATGAGGCATGATGTTGAATGACAAGCCTACAACCTCCTCCAAGATCGTGAGTTCGCCCACACGAAGGCCTAAGATCCGGCGCTACTCTCCAAAACAGATATGAATTCCGAGTTCTTTACCATTTGGCATGCATTAGGATGGGATAATTTTTCTCAAGTAGATGAAGAAGGTTTACGCTTCCTCACTATTCAATTCGTATGCACCCTTAAAATAGGATTTGAAGGTGTTTCTTTTAGGTTTTTTGAAAAGAATACTTTATCCAATGCAAAGAATTTAGTGAACTCCTAGGCTTCCATAGACGTTGTTTACTAGATTTTGACGATTTGCCTAAATTTAACAAATAAGGTTATTGGCAAGAATTGACTAGTGAGGTAGCATGTAGGAACCCTAGGAAGAGTCACTTTCAAAACCCCACTATATGATTCATGCATAGATGGGTGGCTATGGCTATGTTTCCTAGAGAGGATGTTAGGATTGTGCGTGAGTATGAACTTAGGACCCTTTATGCCATGGTTAAAAAGATTAGAATTGCTCCTATCAAGGCTATGATGTCACACTGGTTAGAAAATACTAAAATGTCGGGACCAATTGAATGTACTTTAATCACCCGCATTGCTATGAAAGTAGGGGCTTTAGAAAATGCTTCAATTGAATATACTTTTACAAGCCGCCACTTAATAGATGAGGACTATCTAGTGCAAGGACACACTCTTAACATGATCTAGATGGATCCTTAGTATTTTCTATCTTGGCTATATAAATAAAATTCAGCTACCTAACTAAGATTTTCATTTATATAAGTGTCGGCAACTAACCGTTACTCTTCGACCCATTGAAGAGGTTCGTAGGAGTAATGTTTCTAGTAGGGTCACAAGAAGTAGTTCACGTAGAGCAGCCATGGAGATGCCACTATGATCTACTCCCACCTATGAGTACCAAGAAAAATTGGATCCGACGGGTGATGCACCCGGTTGGACCCAACCTCAAACGTATGAAGCAGGAGGTTCGCCGTGGCAAGAGTGGACTACCAGCGGAGGGAGGTGGGACCCTTATGGTTCCAACTCAAGCTCCAGTAGTTTGCCTCCTCCACCGATGGGTACATGGTGTTCCTTTTCAACCCGAGGTTCTCATGACCTTGGCCAAAGAATGGCGGAACTCACTCAACTGATGGGAGACCATGAAATGAGGACAGGTGACGTCCTCAACACACTTCAAGGCCACATCCAAGGTACCCACGATTGGCAGCAACAAATCGATGTGAAGTTCAACAACATCGACACCACACTGCAACAACAACAGAACGACCTCATGGCCTAATTCAGTCATCAAGGGTTCAACCCTTATCACGAAGATTGAGAAGAACAAGCTTGGGGGAGGGCCCCCACTTGAGGTAACTTGTATCACACCCCATTTGCATTCCTTTATTTTATTTTTTTCTTTCCACCACATTTGCACCTAAAAAAATAATACAGTATAGGTTAGGTTAATAAAATAAAAGATGTGCGATAAAAATATTTTTACTTGGCATAAAGTTGAAATGATAAATAGTTGCTCTATTTTATTTTCTCTAGTCCCTTGCATACAACTTAATATTCTCCAAGTACTGCGTTTATTGGCTTAGAATAGTCTTACCTTAAAACTTGGAATTTGTGGGTAGCAAAAGCCAAGTCCAATTCTAGGTTATTGTGGGATGTGATAGTGATAAGAGCTGCTAATATCCTAGTTGAAAGTGAAACTTAATTTCTCGAGAAAATCTAAAATGGGAGTTCCTCATTTGATATAAATTCCTACCAAATCCATATGATGATTTGAATTTGATAAACCCTATGTATATGCTATTTGACTTCAAATTGAGTATAGTCAAACTAGTATAGACCTATGTGTGAATCTTTTCATACTTTTAAGATCAAGATTACATGGGCACATGCTAAACTTCTACACTAAAAGTTAGCAAAATTACATCATATCATTCCACCATCAATACTCCGTGATTTTCATGCATAATACTCTCTACAAAATATTTGGAAAAAAAAAGAGGAGTAGAAGACATGGCTAGAAAAAGAAAAAGAAAAATGCATGCTTGTGTACAAGAGCATGAGAAAAAAAAAGAATGAGTAGCCATGTTTCATCCACACAAAAGAAAGAGTGCATACAAAGGAGTCATCTTCATATTTCCACCCACAAATATTCTATCACATTTGCACAAATATTGATCAAAAGTATGATTTGTTTTATCCTAAGGCTTACTCTTTTGACTTAGCAATAAATATGTTGCAAATATGCCTACTATTGATCCCTACCAAGCTCCACATATAAGACTTATTTAGAAGTAGGACAAGAAAGGCATTGCCTTCATGAGGATACAAATACCACTTCCCACATAGGAGTGATTGAGTGCATCATTTGAGCAACTTAAATTCAAACACCATTTGAAATTCTCTAGAAATTTGAGTGGAACTCACACATTAGGTGATGCATGCTCACTTTGATGTTCTGTCTTTCAACCACCGAAGAAAACGATGAGGCACAAGCCCCATAATGACTAAAAAAGGGTGAGGTACCATAGCCAATTTATTCAATGCAAGGTAGAATATTTTGTCCTGCACTTGGTACTTTTGAAAAATAGAATATTGTAGCTACTCCTGATCAATAACCTAGGTACCATAGCCAATTTATCTTTGCTTCGGGATGAGCAAAGGGAAAGGTTGGGGGAATTTGTTGACGGTCGTTATATACCAATTTTGACCGTCAATATAACTCAATTATGTGAGGGAATAAATATTTCTTATACACATCATAATTAGATTTTACATAATTCCACTTGTACTTGGAGAAATAGTGCATGCAGGAGTTTTATGCATAATTGATGGAGAATGAAAAGAGCAATCCAGAAAAGTGCCTCCTCGGCCAATCACTTGATGACATGTGGCATCACATGGATTTATGGACCCATTTTCAGGCGTATTTGAGGGAATCCAACACCAATTCACGCGAAGATGAACCATGGGCCCACTTATCAGTCACCCAAAGGAAGCACGGTCGAGGGGAGGCTAGTACCAGGTCGGTCGACCCCCTGGCTCGATCGACTACGTCCTGGCGCCAAACCTAGTCAGCCGACGCGTTGTGCTCTCCTATGGTGCCCTGAAGGCAGTGAAGACCGATTCGCGCGCTAATTGTGGCGGGAACCACCTCTACTACATGTACAAATAGGGGGTGCCTCACTTCTCCCACACACCAGTCCAGCATTCTCTCTTGTATTACACTAGTGCTCTCTTAGTTCTTAGTGGAGGTTAGGTTGTAGAGAGGAGCCTATAATCCCAAGTCCGAATTGGAAAGGTATGGATCATGTATATTTTCTTTTATTTGTGACATTATGCTTCATATTAATATCATTAGTCTTTACTTATTCATATACTTGGGCAAAGTGTTCCTTTTTCGGTTGTAGAGTACATGTATGTGCTAGGTGTAGATGTTGTTATGATCTAATCATAATGCTCATATCATGTTATCATAAACATCATACACCATCACTATAGTCTAATTAAATATTAATATGATTATGTTAATATGAGTAACTTAGTCCTTGGTCCCAACATTGGTTTCAATGATGTTTAGGTTAGTCATTGCCTTAGGAAGATACTTGTACTTCAACTCTTAAGGTATTTACTTATTATGTAAGTATGGTGCTTAGATAATTAAGTAACGTTGGATGTCTCATAGACCCACGGGTAGTAGGGGTAGGCGACAGGTGGTGACAGACCTGTCCGTCCTTTGTGATCCCCGACGTTCAGCAATGTCGCAGGCTCGAGGTGGGAATCGTCCTGATATTATCAGAGGTAAACCCATGCCCGATGTGTTGGACCACTAAGCCTTAGTACTCATAGTTAGCATACCCATATGTACACTAATAGGCAATGCATATTAATACTTAAAGCACAGTAGGACCATCCCTAACTTGAACTTCACTAGGACATTCTTACCCCTTAGAGTAGAATTGCTTAAGTGTGTGTCACACTATCCCACTACTTCATTTACCCATCCTATTGCATCCCTCATTAAAACACCCTGTTCTCTCCTTGATCTTACCACTTTTCCCTTGCCTTCCTTTGGGATAAACAAATACAATACCCTAGGGAATACTCTTGGGTGAAATGCTACAACAGTACTTTCCATGCGCTTGTGGAACTCATCTTGCTTTGGCTTAGGTTAGACTAGTGCCTCTTCAGAACTAGCCTTAGCTACTAGGATGAACTGTAGACGATAAGAAATACCAACAACATCCCGAGATACGCCTTGCACAGGGTGATAAACAGGGAGATGTGGAGCATTGTGTTAGGCATCAAGTGGTGGAGCTCCAGCTGACATTCATTGAGCAGCCCTGGAGGAACGGCGTCACTGGCAAACCAAGGCCCCGCTCATGGAAGGACAAGAGCGATACAATCTCGCGAGGCCTCAACTGCGGGACTATCTCATCACTCGGGTAGTGGGCGCTCCCTCGAGTCGCAGGTGACATCAGGCCTCGAACGACCAGGGCATCAAGATTCTTCGGGCTAATGGAGGACTACAGACTAGAGCGGCAAAAGGGAAAGTTTTTTCTTTTGTTTCTTCGCACCAGTGCAGATCTAACCTTCCGATTTTGCAGAAAAAGCGATCGGGCAAGGGGATCAGGAGACAAAATGGAAACATTGAGGAGGTAAGGGTTATTAACATCAAAACCTTTTCTAGCGCTCGACAAGGAGGTTATGGGCATAAGTTTTTTCGAAACATGTACGGGTGCCGAGGGCGGACGTGGGGCATAGGACGCGTCGCCTCGGCGGCCATACATGGTGGCCCCATGGACTGGAGCATCATAGAGCGTGCCATGGGTCCCCACCCATCGTAACCAGCACCCCTTCGAATCGAGCATCTCTTCGGACATTGGCGATAAATTGAAATTAGCCTGGCAGCCTGTCTTTCTTCTAATTTGTACCGGCATCGACTCCAAGTCACGCAGTGCCTCCTCGTCTCCTGCAGCGCTACAGTCACAGGCCAATGGGCCCAAGTAAGATGGGTATGTTTTTCGGCTCACTTTTGGGGCGAGTGTTAAGTTCGGGTTGCTTGCTGTCTGATAGGTCATTGTGTTGCTACTCTGAAGAAAACATATTTTGAGGGATGAATGACTCGAGATGGACGATGTTAGTGCATACTCGGGGTTCTTACTCCCCCGACATCTCCAACTATTCTTGTCCAGGACTTTGCCTCGTGACTCCTTACTTTCCTAGTAATGGGGTGGCCCTTGGCCACTCGGGTTTTTTGGGACCCGAGAGCTATGATGATGTATGCTGATGGATTTATAAAATTCGAGCATTCGTGTCATTACGTACTGCCATGGCTGGCAGTCAACGAGTGTGGATGTGTTCCTGTCGCTCCAACGGATTGGTTCGGTTTGGTTTTACCTAGATTACCAAGTGTAGGATTTTCACCCCACCTTGAGACTTCCTGTTCTGCTCACCCCATAGGGCACACGAACGGCTCGCCGGTGGGGCACATTTTGTGCGGCTAACAACCAGACCTCATAAGAGGCTCGGGCAATGATGGGACGCCTGCGCCTTGTCCGAATTAGCTCGAGCCGCTAGTGGTCAGGCGCGTAATAGAATTGATAGTGACACGTTTTTGAGCTCTTGTTTTTTAGGGTCCCCCGTGCGAAGTGCAAGTTCAGCCTATGACCAACTCTACGAAGACTCCGACGAAGGCTTAGGGGCTACTGATGGAGTTATGTACATGGGGTACCAAACATACGAGACCTGACGGTACTTGATCACTATGCGGTTACAGACTGAAGCCACTCTCCAGTCGAGGAGGGACCCGCCACCAACTCCACAGCCATGCGAGGTTAGGGTATTTAACCCGCTCATGTCCCGATCGAGAGGTCGGGCGGATGATTTCTCCCGGGCTCGAGTTCGGGAGAGGTGTGTAGTTGGGGGCATCTATGACGGATGGTGGGCATGGTAACTTTGGCGGGGGAAGCACCCTGATGTGACCTGTTGCAAGTTAAGTCTGACATCTGTCCCATCCGTTGTCAGAAGGGTAGTAACTTCATCCTTAAGATGGTGCCTGATCACAAAGAAACCAAGACTGAAGCTTTTGGCAGACTGGATACATAGAATGAACATTGTAAAACTGGTCCCATTATGGGGATTTTCGGATAGATAGGGATGTCTCGTCCCCCTATAAAAGGACCCCCAAGGCCTTCAGCGGGGGCGGGGGGTCAAACTTACGCACTTTTCCCTTTGGTGCTCTTGTACCCTTTTCTTTTGACGCGCTTGGATTCGTGTTTTAATTTCTTATGCTCGTGTGTGTTTACATTTGCACATTACTTTCGTAGTTGTTCTTACACTCTTAGAGTTCATATACTTAGGTGAAAGAGGACACCGAGGACTCGAACTATGAAGAAGACCCTGAAGAGGAGTTTGCAGGCAAGCTCTAACTTCCTTGGTCATATTTTACCTATGTTTTGCAAATGCACCCAATTGCATGTTTTCAGTATCCATGATTGTCTATTCTAACAATTAGTGTAGTTATGCCTATTTGAAATGTGGTGGTTACTTTAGGTAGGAAATGTAGTAGTTGATGTTGGTTACTTGCTCTTCAACGAGCAGTAATCTGTCTCGTAACTCAACTCTTTGTCTAAGAAGTGACTACCACAATCCCCCATCCCTCCTTGACCTTGTTGACACACCCTCTTTGACACCCTAAGAACTCTGTCATCATATAATGGTGAATAGAGCATCTCCTTGCTTAGCTCTATGCTTCAGAACCTAGCGATGTTTGCATCGCGACCCACAACACATTACTCACATGATTTTGCAAAATGTGTTAAATATGTTTGGTGGTGTGAGTTAGGATGTGGGTGGGTGATTAATAAACTGTGTGGTGTGAAGAGGTGGTGGTCGAGGCGGGTATGGTGATGGGATGTTGTGCGCTTCCTATGTGGTATACCAGCAATGGTTGTGTATTCGGTGTAATCCACTGACTGTTACCACGCGTTTCGATATCATTTGATGTTGTGTGTTTTGGACTGTTGGAGCCACCTCACCAATATAAGGACGGATTCATTTAAACTCAACATGGTGATTCCGTACAACCACATAACTTGTATGAGCACGACTCGCTCTACCTTTTTTGTAATATACCACATGGTGCACCTAGAGTAGCCATGTCGAGCACGATGGACCAAGAAATGGTACAAGTACTGTGTCAGACCTGTTGTCTTGCTGGGTGTTGAACGCCCAAGAAGCCACTGGTCGGTTGATGTGCCATTGTGGGGGTTGATGGAAAAGGTGAGATGAGCGTCATGTCATGCCCTTGCGAGGCGTGCTTGTCATGTGGGTAAAGTGTACAAACTCTACAGAGTCTTGACCTATCCGGATAGCTGTTGTGACATTCTTAACATGCTATGACCTGAGCTTCTTATGATTAGTGTCGGTACCCTGGAAACCGTACACCCCTTGAGGTTACAAAGATCTAAAAGGAAAGTCATCTACTTGATTTGAAGACCTTCGGAGGCCCACATGTCAGATATAACCGGACCCGCTTCTCCAACATGGTTAACCCCAGGGTCGCCACGTGTACTATCAAACCGAAGCTATCGTCGACAAGGGGGAAGCTCCGGGCTATGTACCGAAATGGCACCCCCGGACCTAACCCCAGACCGAGGGAAGCTCCGGATCTGACACGTGTCAGGTAGCTCCGAAGCTTCCTGTTTCCCATAGTATGCTCCGGAGCTGCCACGTGTCCAACTGTCGGACCTTCAGCCTCTAAACTCCGGAAGACTCCACAACGGCTCCGGATCTTCAAAGGGGAATCAAGGACTTCAAGACCCGATTAAGTGTCATTAATACCATATTAATGACACACGATCGGACAACCTTAATTACCAGTAACGGTGCTATCAAAGCCCATTACCCGGTCATTAAGGGCAATTAAACGTGTTGAATGAATATCAATACTAGTAACCGCCGGGGCCACATGTCGGGCCAGGCTAACTTGTAACGGTCTGCCCTTATACTATAAAAGGACAGGCCGACGATGTTCAGAGGGGACGATCGAGATACAACGAATACAATATCAACACACCTGTGGAGTAGGGTATTACGCTCAGGCAGCCCAAACCACGTAAATTTCCGTGTCTCCTGTGCTATTCATAATTCACCTTCTTGAATCTCCGCACGCCCACACCGAACATCAAACTCCTCTAACACTTTAGTAGTGTCGGGAGATCTGCCGGATCCAGGGGATGATCGAGATACAACGAATACAATATCAACACACTCGTGGAGTAGGGTATTACGCTCAGGCGGCCCGAACTACGTAAATTTTCGTGTCTCCTGTGCTATTCATAATTCACCTTCTTGAATCTCCGCGCGCCCACACGAAACATCAAACTTAGTGTTGGGAGATCTGCCGGATCCAAACCACCGACAGTTGGCGCGCCAGGTAGGGGAGCCTAAGATTTCGAGAATGGTGAACTCAGCTGCTAGATCATCCAACGGTCATCCTGCTGTTCAAGCTGTTGGGGGGCAATCCCTCCAATATGCAGCCACCAGCAGGGGCCTCAGCGCCAGCAGGAGTCACACTGCCACCACCGCCGCCTCCACCAACAAATCAAGCTGGACAACGCGATGGTGCACTGGCGTCAGTCACTGCGTCGGGAAATCATGACAACCCGGAACACGCGCTCCATGCAGCACGTGCTCTTCTCCAATGCCCACCACCTTCGGATGCATCCCGGGATGCACTAGAACAGTGGAGGGCTGATGTGGAACATTTGGTTGCAGTAGCAGCCGACCGCATCAGCAACCAGGGTCCTCCTCCTTCAGGACGGGCCCTATCGCAGCGACGGACCTTGTCTGGCAGACTTGGTCCGCACGTTTCCAATAACAGGAGACGTGCAGCATCACAGCAGGTGACGTCGTTGCCCTCCGGGGCACAACGCACTCACATGGTATCCAGGCTTTCAACTCATGACCTCCGGGCGGAGCTTGATCGCCGATACCGCCAACAGGACGGTCGAGTCCATATTGAGCGTGCTCGTGAAAGACGAGAAGCTCAAGACATTCCTGCTCCTAAAGGAGTGGGAGGAGGCTGTTCAGCCCTGGCCATGCATCTGCGTATGGTCAGGTGGCCACAGAAGTTCCGGCCTCACCTGTCGAAGAAGTTCGACGGGGCCGTCAATCCTGTTGAATTTCTTTAGATTTACTCCACTGCTATCTTGGCAGCTGGAGGAAATGAGGCCGTAATGGCCAATTATTTCCCAGTGGCTTTAACTGGGACCGCCAGGTCCTGGTTTATGAGCCTTCCACCCAACTCCATCGACAGTTGGGAGGAGCTGTGCCGACAGTTCACCGCCAATTTCGGGAGTTCATACACCCGACCAAGCACTGAACTGGACCTTTTTGCAGTCGTGCAAAAAGGGGGAGAATCCCTGCGATCATTCATCCAGAGGTTCTCTTAGGTACGAAACACTATCCCTTCTATCTCTAGCGCCTCTGTCATTGTGGCTTTTAGACAGGGCGTACGGGATAAGAAGATGCTGGAGAAACTGGCAATCAAGGAGATCACCAGTGTCACGGAACTCTTCAGCTTGGCCGAAAAATGTGCCAGAGCTGCGGAGGGCCGTGAGATGCACTCCATAACAACTCCGGAGGATCACAAGAAATCCTCCAAAGAAGAAGCCACTACCTCCGTGAGTGGCAAGAAGAAGAAGAAGACCAACGGCAAGAAGAAGCTGTCGGCCGGTACATCCAGTGTTGCAGCTGCTGCAGCTCTGGGTGGTCGGGGGCCACGCCCCGAGAAGCGACCTAGACCGTCTTCTGAAGACGGTGGCAAACCCAAAGTGTGGTGTCCAATTCACAAAACGGGCAGCCACAGTTTGGAAGGCTGCCGAGAGGTCCAAAACCTTGTCGAGCGCTACAACAAGCGCCGGGAAGAAACTCCTTTCCGACAGAGGGAAGGAAAACAAAAAGTCGACGAAGCTCCGGCTGAAGAGGAGTTAGGTTTTCAAGATCCCAAAAAGGTCTTGAAGGTCGTCTACACCTCCGTCGATGACGATTCTGACGTCTCTAACAACGAGCGTCGGAAGACCATGAACACCATCTTTGGTGGATCATGGGATATCACCTCACGCCGCGTCATCAAGACTATGCGTCGGGACAAGGCTGTTGTAGCTCCTACAGCCAGACCGGAGCCTCATCGGAAGTGGATGGACACAGCCATCACTTTTGATGCTTTTGACTGCCCTCGAAGCATGGTTGGAGCAGGTCAGCTACCTTTGATGGTATCTCCTACCATCAATAACATCCAGCTCAACCATGTCATGGTAGATGGAGGTTCGGGGCTCAACCTCATAAGCTTCGAAGCTTTTACCAAGCTTCAGCTCCGACCTTCGGATCTCCACCCTTCCCGACCTTTCTCCGGAGTAGGTTCGGGAGCCATTACACCACTCGGAGCTATTACTCTCCCCGTTACCTTCGGGACACAGGAGAAGTATCGCACTGAGAAGTTGGTCTTTGACGTCGCTCAAATCAACTTACCCTTCAAAGCCATCTTGGGAAGGCCTGCCCTGTACAAATTCATGGCAGCTGCTCATTATGGCTACATGGTGTTAAAGATGCCAACACCAGTAGGCGTTCTCTGGATCCACGGAGATCGTACTGCCGGAGTAACTGCTCTGGAAGAACTCCATGCACTTACCACAGCGCAAGAGGAGGACTCCAGGCAAGAGCAAGCTCCAAAACCCCCGAGCATTCGTCAACGAGGCTCGACATCTGCACCTCGTGTGCAGCCAAGCGGCGACACTGACATCCCCATCAAAGTCGTCCAAATTGGTTCTGATGCCGCTCAGACCACCCGTATATCGGGAGGATTGAACGACAAATAGGAACTCGTGCTCATCGCTTTCCTCCGGGCTAATGTCGACGTGTTTGCCTGACAACCATCACAAATGCCTGGGATCCTCAGGGAAGTGATTGAGCACAATCTGAAGATCTACCCTGACGCCCGGCCTGTGCACCAGAAGCCTCGGAAGCAATCTGTAGAGCGACGGAACTTCATTCGACAAGAAGTGAAGAAGTTGCTCGAAGCTGGATTCATCCGAGAAGTCTTCCACCCAAAATGGCTGGCAAACCCAGTCGTTGTGCCCAAGGCCGGCGGGAAGCTTCGGGTGTGTATCAACTACACAACACTAAATAAGGCATGTCCAAAAGATCCATTCCCACTACCTAGAATAGATCATATAGTGGATTCCACCACTGGGTGCGAATTACTGTGTTTCCTAGACGCGTATTCTGGGTATCATCAAATCAGAATGTCTAGGGAAGATGAAGAGCATACCTCTTTCATCACAGTAGATGGATTATACTATTATACAGCCATGCCGTTTGGTCTCAAGAATGCAGCTTCAACCTTTGTACGAGCTATGTACAAAACCTTTGAAGACCTCATTAGAGACATAGTGGAAGTGTATGTTGATGACATCGTGGTCAAGGTCAAGAACAAGGAGTCACTCCTCGACACCTTGCAGGCTGTCTTCGATAAGTTGCGGGTCACCAGCACAAAGCTAAAACCAGACAAGTGTGTCTTCGGGGTTAGTTCCGGAAAACTTCTTAGTTTCCTGGTAAGTCACCGGGGCATAGAAGCTAATCCGGCGAAGATCAAGGCCATTGAAGACATGCGACCACCAGCCTGCATCAAAGATGTCCAAAAGCTAACTGGATGTCTAGCAGCCCTCAGCCGGTTCATTTCAAGACTGGCGGAACGGGCACTCCCCTTCTTCAAGCTATTGAGGAAGTCCGGACCATTCCAATGGTCTGAAGAAGCAGAAAAGGCATTCCAGGAGCTAAAACAGTTCCTCACCACCCTACCAACTCTGGTAGCTCCGAATCCTGGTGAGCCTTTGTTGCTTTACATTTCAGCTACTGACGAAGTCGTCAGTATGGTCTTGGTCGCGGAAAGACCAGAACTACCCCATACTCAGGGATCCAGACCCCTTCGGGAGGGTCTGGAGGTTCCTGAAAGCGAGTCTGGGTCCCAGCTCCCAGACTCGAATCCACAAGAAGTTGCTTCAGAAGACCCAGACCTCTCCATGAGGGTCCAGGTCACTTCTGAAGAAGCTCCGGGTTCCTCCAGCCAGAACCCGGAGGTCCCCAAAGAAAATTCGGATCCCTCCGGGAGGATCCGGGTTAGTGAAGAGGAAGCTCCAGGCCCCTCCGGGAGGGTCCGGACCATTCAGCGCCCAGTGTACTTCATCCGTGAAGTACTACATGATGCCAAGACTCGATACCTAGAGGTGCATAAGCTGCTATATGCAGTTCTTATTGCCTCCAGGAAGCTTCGCCATTACTTCCAAGCTCACAAAATCTCAGTGGTGACCTCTTACCCACTTCGAGCAATTTTGCATAATCCCAATTCAACTGGGAACATCGCAAAGTGGGCAGCGGAATTGGCTGAATTCGATCTCGAATTCATTTCAAGGCAAGCAGTCAAGAGTCAAGCATTGGCAGACTTCGTGACGGAATGGACTCCCTCTCCATCAAACCCTGGGGGCCCCAGTGAGCAAAAGCCGGAACATGAAGCTCTGGTCTTCACCGAGCCTCATTGGACCCTCTACTTCGATGGCTCCATGCAAAAGCAGGGGGCTGGAGCTGGAATCCTTCTCCTCGCACCAACCGGGGAGAAGGTAAAATACATGGTACACCTTGACTTCAAGGCGACCAACAACATGGCGGAGTACGAAGCACTCATCTATGGACTAAAGGTGGCACTGTCATACGGTGTCAAGCAACTGCTGGTCAAGGGAGATTCACAGCTCATCATTAAGCAAGTGAAGGGTGAATGCTCCTGCAACAATCTCCAGCTAGCTGCTTATCTCCTTGAAGTCCAGAGGCTTCAGAAGGACTTTGAAGTCCTAGATCTCCACCATGTCCAGCGTGCCCACGACGCTGAAGCCGGCGAACTTTCGATGAAAGCATCAACCGGAGCTCTGGCTCCTGACGGAACTTTTGTCTGGAGGTTGTCAAAACCCACAGCTCAGCCTGCCGAATTGAGCGAAGGGGGTGAGATCAGCATCCCGAAGCTGACGGTCCCGATGGCCCTGTTACCATGGCAGCCATCAAGGGTCGTAGGTGCTGCCGGAAGCTCCGAGCAACCCAGCACGCAAGACTCAATGCTCAAGTTAGTTTCGATGCATGGATCTCGGAGATCCAGAACTACTTGAAAGACAACATCCTTCCTGATGACGATGTATCCGCTGACCGGGTAGTCAGATTGGCTAAAAGATACACGTTGGTAGAAGGGGATCTCTACCGGCGCGGTGCCAACGGCATCCTAATGCGGTGCATCACAAGGGAAGAAGGCTGCGAGCTCCTCGCAAAAATCCATGGAGGCGAGTGTGGGAACCACGCGTCTTCTCGCATGTTGGTTGGTAAAGCCTTTCGTCATGGCTTCTACTGGCCTACAGCACTCCAGGATGCAACTGAGCTGGTGAAGAAATGCGAAGCATGTCAATTTCATGCAAAGCAAATTCACACACCGGCTCAGCCCCTACAAATGATACCTCCTACATGGCCTTTCGCTGTGTGGGGGATGGACATCTTGGGACCTTTCCCAAGAGCCGTCGGAGGTTACAAGTTCCTGTACGTCGCTATTGACAAGTTCACCAAGTGGCCGGAAGCAACTCCAGTTGTGACAATCAACAAGCAATCTGCTATCAACTTTTTGCAGTCCATTGTATGCAGATTTGGAATCCCAAACAAAATCATCACTGATAATGGGACCCAATTCACAAGCTCTGCATTTCAAGGATATTGCGAAGACCTCGGCATTCAAGTTTGCTACGCCTCTGTAGCTCACCCAGCAAGCAATGGCCAAGCCGAGAGAGCAAATGCTGAAATCCTTAAAGGACTCAAAACGCGCACCTATGAGCGCTTGAAAAAACATGGTGCCAACTGGATTGAAGAGCTTCCGCCCACTTTATGGGCCAACAAGACATCTCCAAACCGGTCAACTAGAGAGACACCCTTCTTCCTGGTGTATGGAGTTGAAGCAATCCTTCCTCCAGAAATCACCTTGGGATCACTCCAGGTCCGGACCTTCGACGAAGCCACGCAGTACCAGCTCCAGCGTGAAGACCTAGACCTCCTTGAGGAGGGAAGGTGCCAAGCAGCTGTTCGGAATGCCCGATACTGCCAAGCCCTTCGGCGCTATCATCAGCGGCATGTACACAACCGACAGCTCGAGGAAGGCGACCTGGTGCTACGGAGAATACAATCTAGAGAAGGGTTAAACAAACTCTCCCCCAGCTGGGAGGGACCCTTCCGAGTGATTAAAGTATCCCGACTCGGGAGCGTTCGCTTGGCTACTGAGGATGGGACACCTCTCCCAAGTCTTGGAACATTGAGCACCTCCGTAAGTTCTACACTTAATATCACGGAGGTGAGTCTGTAGTAACTTGGGGTGTATGTTATAGAGTCATTGTACAGAGTCGGGTAGTTCCTCCGAGAGAACAGCCGGACCTTTACTGGAAGGTCCGCAAAGTTCATGCAACACTTGTCACAGTCTCAGGACTAAAAGTGTGGCTAGCTACCCTGGGTCAAACGAGAAATGAAACACGCTTAGCCTGGTTCCGTACCCTAAGAGTGTACTTGTTTCCCCTGTACCCCGGACCTATAATGAAAGACATCTTCATGTGAAATAGACTCCACGTGCATTTATTTTGTACAGGCTCAACATTTTTATTTTTCTCTTTCTTGTCTATAACAAAGACGTGCAATTCTTAAGAAATTTTAGTTCGACCGGTTCATATACGATTCGAGTTGTATTGTCGATTCTTTTGGATTCAAATATTGTTCATGGCCCACTCGCCTGAATGCCGCCAAGCCAATCTAGGGCCGGAGTGTGCTATCGACTTGGCCTGGTCAAGCACCCTAAGTACGCCACTCTACCTACACCCCGGCAGGCCGAAGTAAGGCGGGTCCAAGTGCAATTGGATCTGAAAGAAAAGGCAACGCTTTCGGTTGTATTTGGAATCGCGTTTGACTTAAATCTTCTTGAGAATCGTAAGCCGCGACGAAGTTATAGGCGAGAAACAAATTTTACTATTTTTCTTGGCTTCAGTGTGCAGGAAAAATATAATCTACGTTGATGGAGAAAAGTCGGAGCTAACAAAGCTCCGACTCCCCCCAGGTGGCTTGTAATCGATGTTACGCATTGAAAATGAGCGTCACCGGAGCAATCAAGCTCCGGTAGAGCTAGGGGGGCTAGCCGTCGACGCAAAATAAAAGATGGTGAGAAGACCCCGCAAATGGAGTCTGCTGTCAACAAGCTACGTGTTGGCAAAGGTCACTGTCGGAGCTACTAGCTCCGACACCCCGGAGGACTAACTATCGATGCTCTACGCGTTGATAGGGATTATTGCTGGAGCTACTAAGCTCCGACGGTAGACAATGCCGGAGCTTCTAAGCTCCGACAACCTCAGGGGGCCTTCACTATCGAAGACTTCGGACTACACTCTACAAGTTCGGAGCAAATGAGTCTTCAACAAAACGCAATATCCTCTTGGTACATGTTCACAATCAAATTGTGTACATCTACCAGGGGGCCAAGTGAAGACAAAAGTGTTGAAGACAAAAAATGAAATTCACAAAAATTTGGGGATTTCATTAATCTAGAGACAAGGGATTACATCTGGAGACAAGGGATTACAAAATTGGGGAAGAAGAAGAGAAAATACAAGTGAGAAGTACAGAGATGGTCCTAGACCCTATGGAAGAATTGGGCAACCTTCTGGGCAACCTCCGACACGTTGGCTCGGGCAGCTTCGCCTTCTCCTTCAACGGGACCTTCAAGCACCGGGTCCAGAGGAAATTGGGAGTTCCGGCTGGTGTAGCACGTCAGCACATATTCTGCGACGTTCTTCGCCAGGGATTGCCCCTCAACCTCCAATTGGTCCGCGATGACATCGCCCACCTTGGAGAGTTTACTGCCTGCCGATCTCAATGCCTGCAACGCCAGGTCCGGCTCTGGCTCTGGATCATCCGGGCGCACGGGGCTGAAGCCCATCGGTGTCAGCGCGTCGTTGGCTTTGCCCAGGAACTCCCAAATATGTAGGGAGTCCACAGTCCTCAAGCCCTTTATTTCTTCCAAGGATCTCCTGGCCACCACCAGTTCAGAATTCTCGCGAGCGAGGCGCTCAACTTCTTTGGCATTTTGCTGAATCTTTTCAGCAACCCGCTTTTCGAGTTTTTCGAGCTCCTCCTCCCGGAGGTGGATCTTGTTCCGGCGGTCGACTAGGTCCTTCTCCCTGCCTCTCACTTTCTTCTCCCTGGCAGCAAGAGCACACTCCTTCTCGTAGAGTTCCTGCCCTCGCAGCCAGGCCTTCTCCTCTTCCTCATGGCAGCGCTCCTCTAGGCCCTTGTCAGCCAGAGCCACCTTCTCGGTGAGCTCCTCCTCCCTCCTCAGAATGTCATCCCGCAGCTCTAGGAGTTTCTGCTCTTCATCTTCGAGCCATTTCTCCCTCTCCTCAAGTGCCTCCCAGCGCTTGATGAGTGTAGTGTTAATGGCCTCAAGCCTTTCTTGGCGTTCATTAGCCGCACTGTTAGCTTCTTTGGTCTGCTCATAAATCTCCCTGGATTGAGCGTCGAGGGCACGAGTCATACTCTCCCTGTCATCCAGTAACTTTCCCCAGTATTCCAGGTGGATCTTCTCCCGCTTGATCCACTCTTTGTCATCCGCTAGCCTCGACTGTGCCAGCTTGGTCTCGAAGTAGAGCCGGTTACGCCACCGCCTAAGGGTTTGGCGCTCCTCTTCAAGAGCCTTGCTATCGTGGAAGAAGGACAATTGGACTTGACGCAGACTGGAACATGCGTTGTCAATAGACAGTGACAACGGGATAGGTTCCGGACCTGCTGGGGTCTCCTCCGCTCGTTCCAGCGGGTTTTCAGATACAAAAATTGGGTCCCACTCCACAAGAGTGGTCCCCTGGGTCTCCATGGCACTAGGGCTATCCTCCGGGATGGCCTCAGTCGCCATCGAGGAAGGCCCCTCCGCCAGGTCTTCATTCACCCCCTCAGGCAGGGGGCCAGCGACTTCGCCAGGGCACTCGGGTTCAGCCGCGAGTACCTTCGACGTCGTCACTTCCGGAGCAGGGGCTGCTGCTGGCTCCGGTCTGGGCACCTCCTCCGATGGGGGCTCGGGCTCCGATGCCTCTTCAACAACCGGCTCGGGAGCCGGAAGATCTTCAACGTCGACCGGCCCTACGGCCGGAGCTCCAACAATGACCGGCTCAGCGTCCGGTGCTTCAGAGGCAGCCGGCCCAACTGTCGGAACTTCCTCAGCTTCCGGCGCGCACGTCGGGACTTCAATCACCTCCGGCTCAACCTCCGGGGCTTCGACAGTTTCTGGCTCTGAGACCGGAATTGATGCTTCCTCCGGCTCAACAGCCGGAGCTTCCATCATCTCAGCACCAGGACCCGGAGCTTCACTCTCCAGGACAGGTGTCGCTGGTGCATCTTCTCTCCTGCGGTCCGGCGCTACCACGGGAGTCTCTGGGGATGAGTCGAGGTCCATGACCACGACAGCTGGCGCCGGAGCTGTCGCAGCTTCAGCCACCACTTGGGGCGGCACCGGGACAGGAGCAGAAGCTTCCGATCCGCCCTCACAGCTTCAGTTGTTGTGGCTGAGGGTGGAGCCTCACTTCTCTTCTTGGGAACGCTGCAGATGATGGACGAAGAAACTTCAAAAAGCAATTACTACAACAAAAATACTGTCCAAGGTAAAGATTAAAAATTACCTTGGGAGGCTTCCGCACCAGCTTGCGCAGAACCTCTTTCTCGGGCGTTCTGGGCTGGTCATAGCCGGCGTGGAAGCTCCGAAAGGCCCCCCGGAACTCGTCGCAGCCACGGGCGTCTCCCTAGTCAAGGCCGCCCTCGATCGGGAAGAACCTCCGGACCTAGAGGCCTCAACCGGCCATGGTGCCGGAGTCGCATGCCCGTAGCTAGCTCCCCGGGAGGAGCCCACTGCGGGTACGGTCGCCACGGTTGCAGAAGACCTCCCCCTCCGGGGAGAAGGAGCCGATGCAGAGGTGGCAGGCCTGACGGACCTTCCGTCGGCATGCTGCATCTTCCTCTTCCGGCTCAGAGGTTCATCCGCCGGCTCCTTGCCCTTGCCGACGACCTCGACCCTCGGCTTCGGGGCAGGGTCGGAGCCACCTTCGGACACTCCCGGGATCGCCAACCTGGTGGTTGATCTTCTCTGGGCGACACCAAGGTCGTCAAGCGCGGGCATCTTCCGCCGGAGCTCCCTACTGACCTCAACTTCCACGTTCAGAGGAAGAAAAGCCGATGGCGGAGTCAAGTCGTCACCCTCGACGTCGATGTCATGCTGGAACTTCTTGAGGTGGAACTCCAAGGTTGTCCCCACCATGTTGGACTTCAGCCCGGTCTCGACTCGGTCGTCGTCCATTACGCTGTTGAGGGCCCAAGCGAGTTTTTCTCTCCTCTTCAGTGGTGCCCACCTGTTAACCAGGAAGTTAAAAAACACCGCCTGAGGAGTTAATCCTCCCTCCACGCACTGGCGGATCCTGGTCAGAACGAGGTTGAAGGCGTCCACCAACACCGGAGCTTCACTCCAGATCATCGTGTCAATGTTGGGGAGGCCTTCAGGCAGCTCCAGCCTCTCGTGCTCCTCTACCCGGATGACTATCCAGTCCTTCTTCCAGTCATCTCACTTCCCAGAGGGAAACTACCGGAGGTACTTGAATGGACACTTCTTGCTCTTCACGAAGTAGTAGAAGCCAAGGTACTCATTGCTCCTACCGGTGGTATGGACGGTGAAGAAGGTCCGTAAGAGTTCAATGCAGGGGGGATGCCCACCCACATCTCACAGAAGTGGACGAAGATAGACACGAGGAGAATGGAGTGAGGGCCAAGGTGGTATAACTGCAGACCGTAAAAGTCTAGCAGCATCAAGAAAAAGGAGGAAAAAGGTGGGATCAACCCCACCATGGCGTACGAGGAGAAGTACACCATTTCGCCGGCGTGCTCCTTCTCAAATGGGAGCTCTCCCCCGGCGCAGACCGAGCGCTTGAAGAAGTCCGAGGACCATCCCATGAGGGTCTGGACCTTCTTCAGGTCGCCGTCGGTCTTCAAACGGCTCTCGCGGAGACCCAACTCCATCGCAGCACAGCAAGGCAAGAGAGGAAAAGCGGAGCACAAGTTGGGAGTTTGAGCACAAGAACAGATGAGAGGCGTAAAGAACTCCAGACGTGCGCGCTTTCCTTCTTAAGTAAGCCCTCACAACGCTTGGATGGAAACCGCAAGGAAGTCGAAGATACCACTCAAAAATTCCACCCAGCCGATGACAAAAGGGCTCGGGACCACCCCGACGATCAAGTCGAGGTTCTTACCCAGGCGAACGGTTGTCATCATGAGGCGGGAAGCCCGAAGGCGGCAGCCTGACAAGGCACGCGGAACTGATACGGTTTCCGTATCGGGAACCGGCGACCTTCAATTGCCTGAGATCCGCATGCCAAAGATCTTATCTGCCGCACGCGGGATACGCTACACGGCGAGGATTTAACTCCAAACCATCGCCAACGGCACATCCGAAAACCTTTGAAGACTCAGTTCAAAAGTCGCGAGGATGGACCCACCTCCGGTGGAATGACTTCACCCAAGGGGTCTTCCCCAGAGGTGGGCCCAGGGGGCCACTGTCGGTACCCTGAAAACCGTACACCCCTTGAGGTTACAAAGATCTCAAAGGAAAGTCATCTACTTGATTTGAAGACCTTCGGAGGCCCACATGTCAGATATAACCGGACCCGCTTCTCCAACATGCTTAACCCCAGGGTCGCCACGTGTATTATCAAACCGGAGCTACCGCCCACAAGGGGGAAGCTTCGGGCTATGTACGGAAATGGCACCCCCGGACCTAACCCCAGACCGAGGGAAGCTCCGGATCTGACACGTGTCAGGTAGCTCCGGAGCTTCCTGTTTCCCACAGTATGCTCCGGAGCTGCCACGTGTCCAACCGTCGGACCTTCAGCCTCTAACCTCCGGAAGACTCCACAACGGCTCCGGATCTTCAAAGGGGAATCAAGGACTTCAAGACCCGATTAAGTGTCATTAATACCATATTAATAACACACGATCGGACAACCTTAATTACCAGTAACGGTGCTGTCAGAGCCCATTACCCGGTCATTAAGGGCAATTAAACGTGTTGAAAGAATATCAATACTAGTAACCGCCGGGGCCACATGTCGGGCCAGGCTAACTTGTAACGGTTTGCCCTTATACTATAAAAGGACAGGCCAACGACGTTCAGAGGGGACGATCGAGATACAACGAATACAATATCAACACACCCGTGGAGTAGGGTATTACGCTCAAGCGGCCCGAACCACGTAAATTTCCGTGTCTCCTGTGCTATTCATAATTCACCTTCTTGAATCTCCGCGCGCCCACACCGAACATCAAACTCCTCTAACACTTTAGTAGTGTCGGGAGATCTGCCGGATCCAAACCACCGACAATTAGCCTTAGTCAACTCCTTACACTTCTGTGGAACATGTGGGCAGTAGTGGCCTCCGTGCATGTGGGTGACAGTGGCTGCCATATTTTTGGGAAGTGTTGGCATGTGTGCCAAAGCCGTTAAAGACTGTGGGTCTGAAGGCTCTTTAAAAGTTAGAGAACTGCAGGAATGTAGTGAATCTCCCCCAGGACCCGACGACTAATAATATTGATTAAAATATCCTTCTCTTTTGCAAAAGCTCTTTTAAATTGAACCTTGCATCAAATGTTTAACAAAACTAAGTTGTATGGCCTAATCCATGCTAATACCCTCATGCATCAAACATCTGTGTTAGGACTTGTTGAGTACCTTTTGTACGCACTCTTGCAATTCATGTGGCTAATCAGATGAAGACAAAGTCAAAATGAAGGTGGGGATGAAGAGTAGGGTTTAGTCATGCTTCCCAAGTCTTTATGTAGGGCATGGCTCTCTATTCTGTTGTATCTTAATTGATGTACTTAGTGACCAGACTTGGTCATGATGAATGTATAAGACTTGAATGTAAGACCTTTACAAAACTATAGTAAACAACCATTGTATGGATCTTGATTCCTTATGTTGTGCTAACAAGTTATGCATTCCAGTGAATTTTTATTCATCTTTTGTAGTTACATGTGGGGACCTGATCTCCAAAGTCTACTTGTGCATACCGTACTAAGAACCCATCATTCATGATGAACTTTGCCCAAGCCTTCCCATGCATCCTTGCAATTCAGCAATATATCATTAAAATCAGGATCACACATATACTGATCCTTTATAGTTTCAAGCCCAAGGATCCTGAAATCAAGTTGTGAAAGCATATAGTAATGATGAGACAAAACATATAATATTACATTTTTCCCTTTTTTATGTTTGATAACATAAGGGAACGACTCAATGAATTCAACCTACTTAGTATGTGGACGATTCAGATTTGATTGACTTTTAATATGCTTTAAAGATTCATGATCAAAATGAATTATAAATTCTCTAGGCAATGTATAATGCTACCATGTTTCTAGAGTGCGGACTAGAGCAAGTAACTCTTTGTCATAAGTAGAATAATTCACACTAGAACCATTCAGTTTTTCATTAAAAGATGTTACTAGTTTGCCTTCTTGCAGTAGCACACCACCTAGTCCAATTCTGCTTGCATCACATTATTCCAACTCAAACATCTTATTGA
Source organism: Tuctoria greenei (assembly GCA_036927565.1). Lineage (NCBI taxonomy): Eukaryota > Viridiplantae > Streptophyta > Magnoliopsida > Poales > Poaceae > Tuctoria > Tuctoria greenei. Next base: position 129,023,906 of record JAYESD010000006.1, read on the forward strand.
TATCTGGAAGCTGAAATAATGGTGTGTGGGTCAACTTATCTTTCAAAATTATGAAGGCCTATTCTTGTGAGGTCCCAAGTGAAAGGAACACCTTTCTTTGTGAGCTCATTCGCCAGAATAATAGTGCTGAAATTCTAAAAAAATGTGATAAATTTCAGCAAGGTCTAGGAAACTCGGAATACTTGTGGTGATGGTCGGAGTAGGCCAGTTGTGAATTGCATCAATCTTGGTATGATCCACCTCAACACCTTGAGCCATGACAACATAACCAAGAAAAAAACACGGTTTGTGCAAAGTTGCGCTTGTCCAGATTTCCAAACAAACGTGCATTATGAAAATCATCAAGAATATTATGCAAATAATCAAGTTGATCCTCTAAGGATTACCTATAAATTAAGATATCATCAAAATAGATAACTAAAACTTTGCCTCTGAAAGTATAAAGAACTCATTCATAAGTCTCATGAATGTGATAGGTTCATTTGTTAACTCAAAAGGCATATCTAACCATTTGTACAAACCAAATTTTGTTTTTAAAGTTGTTTTTTCATTCATCCCTCGACTTCATACGAATCTGATGATACTCACTATGCAAATAAATATTAGAGAAAAGGATTCAATCACTTGATTCATCAAGCATATCATCTAATCGAGGAATGGTGCGATATGCAACACAGTTTGGTAGTGATGCACCGGGAATGAGGTCAATCTGGTGTTCAATTCCTTAGAGGGGGGAGATCTGGTGGTATATCTTTGCTTTCTGTGAGATGGTAATTATCGTTTGGTGGCGGTGACTCACAATCCGACTACGAACGAGCAAACTGTGGTGCCTTAGCAATCGTTGAACCAACTCCAACTGGTTATTGACCTTGCCGAAACAGCAAGATCAACCTAAACATAAAAGGAAGAGGGAAATTCATCCAGCAGCAAAGGTGGGACACAACTTCCCTTATTCCTTTCCTTAATTGAGTAAAACTCCTTTTTTTAAATCAAAACTCTCTTTTTTACATGGGCTCAGCCCCAAGATTTGGTGTGCAACACCATACTCATCTTCTTGAAAACTTTATTACATACCTTCATTTATAAGCATGAAGACATAGTCAATTCACATGCACGAGCTCGAATCATCGGTCTCTGCATCATTATTGGAGTTGTTGACGAAGTGGATGTAGTGGTTGAATCTGAATGAGTCATGTCCTTATCAGAAATGTGCTAAAATATAGGACCAGATGCGACAATGATCCACAATATGGTAACCCCCATTTTATATCTAAAAATTCCACTTTGCCACCATACTCTTGACCCTGAAATATTTTGAACTAATGAAACTAGGTTAGGGAACACAGTTCATACAGCCCAGGGCATGTTTGCACCCAATCAGCTGTATATCAGTAGCTATACCTTTTTTAATAAAAAACGTGATGAGTCTTATTACTCCCTCTATATCATAATACATCGATTTTTAGAGTTGATTAAAGTCAATCTTAGTTGATTTTGACCTATTTTTACCAAGAAAAATACTAACACTCAGAACATTAAAAATTTGTTATGAAAATATAGTTAATAATGTATGCAACGATACCAATTTAATATTATAAACATTAATAATTTTTAATGTATTTTTGGTCAAAACTTAAATAAGTTTAATTTTAATTGACTCTGAAACCAAAATATGTAGGATGGAGGAAACATAAGCTCAATTTACAAGTTACTTTAAACCTTCTCATACTGATTCATAGGTGAGTATACATTTTGCCATACATAGTACTCTATTCGTCCTATTTAAACTCTATTTCTAAGTTTAGTTGATTGTGCTTTTTTCTTATATTTGCCCAATGATTTATATAAACTTATCTTTCAAAATTATGAAGGCCTATTCTTGTGAGGGTCCCAAGTGAAAGGAACACCTTTCTTTGTGAGCTCATTCAGCAGGGCAATAATGGTGCTGAAACTTCAAAAAAAAAATTGCGATAAATTTCAGCAAGCCCGAGGAAACTCCGAATACTTGTGGTGATGGTCGGAGTAGGCCAGTTGTGAATTGCATCAATCTTGGTATGATCCACCTCAACACCTTGAGCCATGACAACATAACCAAGAAAAAAACACAGTTTGTGCAAAGTTGCACTTCCAGATTTCCAAACAAACGTGCATTACGAAAAGCATCAAGAATATTATGCAAATAATCAAGATGATCCCCTAAGGATTACCTATAAATTAAGATATCATCGAAATAGATAAGTAAAACTTTGCCTTTGAAAGTACAAAGAACTCATTCATAAGTCTCATGAATGTGATAGGTGCATTTGTTAACTCAAAAGGCATAACTAACCATTTGTACAAACCCAATTTTGTTTTGAAAGTTGTTTTTCATTCATCCCTCGACTTCATACGAATATGATGATACTCACTATGCAAATAAATATTAGAGAAAAGGATTCAACCACTTGATTCATCAAGCGTATCATCTAATCGAGTAATGGGGTGATGATGTTTAATTGTAATGTTGTTAATTGCACGACAGTCAACACACATACGCCATGAACCATCTTTCTTGGGCACAAGAACACGAAAAACACTCTAAGAGATTCACGAACATACCCCTTATCAAGTAATTCTTGTACTTGGGCTGGATTTCTTTTGCCTCTGTCGGGTTGGTGCGATATGCAACACAGTTTGGTATTGATGCACCGGGAATGAGGTCAATCTGGTGTTCAATTCCTTGGAGGGGGGAGACCTAGTAGGATATCTTGCTTTTGGTGAGATGGTAATTATCGTTTGGTGGTGGTGACTCACGATACGACTACGAACGAGCAAACTGTGGTGCCTTAGCGATCGCTGAACCAACTCCAACTGGTTATTGACCTTGCCGAAATAGCAAGATCAACCTAAACATGAAAGGAAGAGGGAAATTCATCCAGCAGCAAAGGTGGGACACAATTTCCCTTATTCCTTTCCTTATTTGAATAAAACTCTTTTTTTTAATCAAAACTCTCTTTTTTACATGGGCTCAGCCCCAAGATTTGGTGTGCAACACCATACTCATCTTCTTGACGACTTTATTACATACCTTCATTTGTAAGCATGAAGATATAGTCAATTCACATGCACGAGCTCGAATCATCGGTCTCTGCATCATTATTGGAGTTGTTGACGAAGTGGATGTAGTGGTTGAATTTGAATGAGTCATGTCCTTATCAAAAATGGGCTAAATGTAGGACCAGATGCGACAATGATCCACAATATGGTAACCCCCATTTTATATCTAAAAAATCCACTTTGCCACCATGCTCTTGACCCTAAAATATTTTGAACTAATGAAACTAGGTTAGGGAACACAGTTCGTACAACCCAGGGCATGTTTGCACCCAATCAGCTGTATATGAGTAGCACTACTTTTTTTATAAAAAACGTCATGAGTTTTATTACTCCCTCTATATCAAAATACATCTATTTTTAGAGTTGATTAAAGTCAATCTTAGTTGATTTTGACCTATTTTTACCAAGAAAAATACTAACACTCAGAACATTAAAAAATTGTCATGAAAATATAGTTCATAATGTATGTGTCGAAGTGTTAATGCGACACTTCCCCCGGATCTGCTAAGGAGCAGCCTGCGGAGGTTCTTGTTCGGCTGGGATTAGGCCTCAAACTAGTGTTCTAGCGGAAGAGTATGAGATAGTGGATTTTACGTACTTCGGGCCACAAGGAGCGTAACACCCTACTCCACGGTGGATTGTATTGCTGGTGAGTGTGTATGTGTGTGTGTGTGTATCGGGGATTCTGAGTCTGGTGTGGGATCCTAGTCCGAGCGGACCAGAGAAGATGTCTAAGTTGGTGGCTGCCCGTTCCTTTTATAGTCCAAGGCAGGACGGCTTACAAGTGGGGCCTGGGGCCCGACAGGTGGCCCCGGGGTGATCTTATCCTGTACAAGATCTAAGGCTTCTTGCATCCGCTGCCTCTGACTGCACTTTGAAGACTTGTTGTCTTGTCGCATCGGTCGCCAGTGGCAGGACGTAGTCATTGATGATGGCAGGGAACGTCCCATCCGTCTTGTCGTTGTAAGCTACCCACTTGGCGGTGTGGGGTAGGCCTGTGGCACCTTCACTACGATGTGATTGGGCCTAGCGATACCTGATAGGTGCGTGTGCTGCACCGTGCGCCTGAGGAAGGCGCATGCCTTCAATGTGCGACTTTACAGGACACACCGCCCTTTACTCTTTGGGGTCCACAGCTCATTGTAGGCCGTGGGACATACTCCAGCTCCGGAGCCCTCCTCGGTGGGAGCAAGGGCTGGAGCCGAAGGACGTGTGGCAGCTCTGGAGCCCTCCTCGGTGGGAGCAAGGGCCCGGAGTCGTATGCCACATGGCAGCTCCGGAACCCTCCTCGGTGGGGAGGACGGGTCCGGAGCTTCTTCTTCTATGCAGGGGTACCCGATCTTGAGGGTACCGACAGTGGGCCCCAGGCCCACCTCGGGAGAGATGACGATCCCGTAGGTGGGGCCTTTATCTTGTCTTGTAAAAGTGACGCCAGCGGGCCCCCTCGAGGGACGCTGGAGCTCGGAGAAGTGACGCTGGCGGCCCCCCTTGGGGGTGCTGGAGCTTGGAGAAGTGACGTCGGCGGCTCCCTTGGGGGCACTGGAGCTCGGAGAAGTGACACTGACGGCCCCATTAGGGGGCGCCGGAGCTCGAAGAAGTAACACTAGCGGTCCCCGTGGGAAGCACCGGAGCTCGAAGAAGTAACGTCAGCGTCCCCCTTGGGGGCGCTGGAGATCGGAGAAGTTACACCGGCGACCTCCTTGGGAGGCGCTGGAGTTCGCAGAAGTGACACCGACGGCCTCCTTGGGGGGCGCCGGAGCTCGCAGAAGTGATGCCAGCGGTCCCCGTGGGAGGCGCCAGAGCTTGAAGAAGTGACGCTGGCGGCCCCCTTGGGAGGCGCCGGAGCTCGAAGTAGTGACGTCGGCGGCCCCCTTGGGAGGCGCCGGAGCTCGCAGAAGTGACGCCAGCAGTCCCTGCGGGAGGCACCAGAGCTCGAAGAAGTGACGCTGGCGGCCCCCTTGGGAGGCGCCAGAGCTCGAAGTAGTGATGCTGGCGGCCCCCTTGGGAGGCATCGGAGCTCGCAGAAGTGATATTGGCGGTCCCTGTGGGAACGTCAGAGCTCGGAGAAGTGACACTAGCGGCCCCCTTGGGGGGCGCCGAGCTCGGAGAAGTGACGCCGGCGGTTATGACAGACGTGTAATTTCGTTGTATGTCTTGCACATACGATAAAAAAAGTAATTTTGCTCGTCGGTCACCAATTCCCTGCTCTTAAGTTTCGTTATGGCTTACAATCATTAGCTAAGATACAGTGCATGGGTAATTCGGTGCGACAACATTCAGGATATGGTTGTTGCCTTGCTCAGGGCAATAGCCGTCCGGCCTCCTGTACTCAGCTATTAGCACTGGGAGGCAAGGTGTGCATGCTTAAGGTATAGAACCAGGCTAAGCAGGTTGCACACCCTAGACCTCCAGCTTGGCGTTAGCCTTTTAGGAGTTAGAACCATTCGACACCATGGACCCCGACCAAGAAAATGATCATCAGACCCCAAACACATTGCAGGTACCTCATGTGGATCCGCCTTTAGTAGGATAGCACAACTCCAACTAGGACGAGACAAGAGAAATGTAACCGAGCATATGGCAGATGATATGCGAAAGTAAGCAAAAAAATTAAAGCATAATGTAAATAATTTTGCTCGTCGGTTACTCCCTTCCTGCTTTTAGTCTCATTATGTCTTATGGTCCCGAGCCGGGCTTACGGTGCATGGGTAATTCAGTGCGACGGTATCTGGATTATCGTTATCGCCCTGCTCAGGAGTGTGTGTCGTCCGGCCCCCTGTACTCAGCCGTTAGCGCTGAAGAGGCAAAGTGTACACGCTTAGGGGTGCAGGACCAGGCTAAGCAGGTTGTACCTTCTGGACTCTCACGGGCGTTAGCTTTTCAAGGGAGTGACCATTCGGCGCCACAAGCTCCCGAGCAGGGAAACAACCAAAGAACCCGAATACATCACAAGAACCTCAAGCAGACCTGCCAGCAGTAGGATTGCATAACTCCACTAGGCGCGAGACAGGGACAGAGAATATGCGAGAATGAGCATAATTTGAGGATCATGAAATTAATGCATAATTAAATGAACATAAACGAAGCATAGAGCAAGACAGTGTTTCTTCTAACTTGGTAATCATAGGAGGAGGCAGACATTACAAGAAGGCAACGACCCGCTCCAAATAACAAGGGAGGAAAATGTACAGGCTTAGGGTATGGAACCATGCCAGGCAGGTTGAACACCCTAGACTGGACCCACCGGAGCTTAGTTGCTTCGAGCGCTGCTTCTAGATGTTATGACACCTTTTTTTCAAAAAAAAACTATCCTACCACTACGCCCAGGGTGAAGCTTTACCAAAGTGGTGCTGGGGAGGCAAAGTGTACACGCTTAGGGTGAAGGACTAGACTAAGAAGACTGCATACTCTGGACCTCTCACCTTGCCAAAAGTAAAACTTACAGCCGATCTTTGAGTTGAACTTACCGTAATGCCTTGGTGATGTCGTTGTCGCCGCGGTGGTGGGAAACCGCTTGACGTACTGCCCATGAGACCCCTTAGAGGCCCCCTGGTAGGTGTGGCCAACTGGTTGGGCACGCCTACCACTTAGTCGCAGGATGCCATCAGCGTGCCCCGATGGAGAGCGAGAGCTTGAATAGTTGACGCTAGCGGGCCCCCTTGGGAGCGCCAGACCTGAATTGAGATGTGTGGTCATCGTCGGAGAAGTCTCCGGCGGCAATGGCATTGAGGTGGCCACCAAACCGAGGCGGCGCCCACCCTCAACGTGCGGAACATCGACGGCGGGCCCCATGGGAGGTGTCGGAGCTGGATGCTCTGGCAGCGCTCACCATCAATGCTAAGAAACATCGATGGTGATCCCCCTGGAAGGTGCCAGAGCTTATTTTCCGGCAACACCCACCATCAACGCTAAGAAACATCAATGGCGGCCCCCTAGGAGGTGATAGAGTTGTATGCTCTGGTGTCGCCCATCATCAACGAGAAGAACGTCGACAGCGGCCCCTTGGATGGTGCCGGAGCTGGCTGCTCCAGTGTGGCCCACCATTGTTGTAGAAACACTGACGGTAGGCCCCTTGGGTGGTGCCGGAGCTGATGCTCTGGCGGTGCTCACCATCAACTCTAAGAAACATCAATGGCGGGCCCCTTGGGAGGTGCAAGAGTTGGATGCTCTGGCATCGCCCATCATCAACGAGAAGAATGTCGACGGCGGGCCCCCTAGATGGTGCCGGAACTGGCTGCTCGAGCGCCGCCCACCATTGTTGTAGAAACACCGACAGTAGTGAAAGTTCATCTAGGAATCCCTTGTGGGTTTTGGATGATTTATGACAAGCAAATGAGATCCTAACCTATTTGTTGAGATGAGCACAGGTTTTAATAGCAAAATAAGCAAAGTGCCAAAAAGAAGGGAGAATGAGGAGCAAAGTGGAAATGAGCTCAAGGAAGAAGAATAGTAGATCATTGTGTATGGTGTATGTTAAGGAAACACACCCCAAGAGCTCAATCACAATTAAACACACACATTGCACAAAGTTATACAGAACTGTACTAGTCTGAATGTCACCGGACTAGTCCGATATCCCCTCTGCACAAAATCAGACAAGTCTGATATCCATCGGACTAGTCCGATATATCTCTGACTAGAATCAGACTAGTCCTCCCCAGTGCGGACTAGTCCTCAAAACACTTCACAAGTCACACAAAATCGGACAAGTCTGATCACCACCAGACTAGTCTGATATCCATTCTGATCCAAATCGGACAAGTCCGATATTAGCATGGACTTGTCCGAAAAACCCTCGGACCTAAATCGGACAAGTACTCCAAGTGTGGACTTGTCACCCAATTCACTTAGGGTTTCACATGTTCGGACAAGTCCGATAACTATCGGACTAGTCCGAAGATTTCCAGAAGAGAAATCGGACAAGTCCGCCCCTAGCCGGACTAGTCTGATATTTCGGGACACTTAGGGTTTGCTGGACTAGTCCGGTGTCCACCACGGACTAGCGGACTAGTTCGATCTTTCTAAACCCTAACGGTAACTTTTAGAAACCCCATATAAATAGAGGTGCACGGCCCAACTTTGAACTCTCTCGAACCCTAGCGCCATCACACCTCCCAAGAGCCTCAAAAACCACATCTCTCCACGAAATTAAGTGCAACAAAGATCAATCCTTTGAGGATTCACTCTAGATCATTGGAGAGACACGTTCAACACTCAATTGAGCTCTTGGTTTGATTCTCTAACACACTCCTGTGATTTCATTGTAATCTTTTGAGTGTATTCTTGGTGGTATTTCGTATTGTATCTAAGGGAGCTCTCAACGTGTGAGAAGGCCCCTTTGAATTCGGTTATTCACCCCTTTGTGATAAGTGGAAGAGGATTGACCTTCGTGGCGATCCGACGAGGGTAGGGTTGGAGAAGACCCGGTCCTTTTGTGGACTCTTCAACATGGATGTAGGTTGCCTCTGTGGGAACTGAACCACGGGATAAATCTCTTGTGTTCTTGTTTTGTGTTCATTGTCCTTTACATTATATCAATCTAGGGTTTCAATTAATCTTGCTCACTTTACATTGAAATATCAAATTTAAGATTGACTTGTGATATACCCTAGTACATAATCTTGCAACACATAAATTACAAGTATATTTCCGCTGCTAGACCCTAGAATCAGACTTAATGAATCAAACTTGATCAACCTAGTCCGTACACACCGGACTAGTCCGCACTTTACCGGACTAGTCCGATATCTCTGGTTTTGAACTGGTTGTTAAGTGTTACAGGTTCCGACAAAATTCAAAAAGGCCTATTCACCCCCCCTATCTAGGCCACATTCAATTGGTATCAGAGCAGGTTCTTCAAGAAAGAGACTAATCACTCGAAGAAGATCATGTCGAACATGAAGGACATCCACAAGAGCAACAACCAAGAAAAGGTTGATGATGAAAAGAACCTCAAGGTGGAGAAGCTCCTCGAAGCCATTCAAGACTTCGAGGAAGACGATGAGGAGGCGCTAGAACTGAAGGCACTCCTAAGAAAGAAGACACTTTCCAAAGGGAAAGTGAAGATTGAAGAAAAGAGGAAGGGGAGTAGTCACATCGACTACTCCTGATATCCTTTTAACTATGATCGTCTCAATTCCAATAATAATCATTATTTGTCTATCCCACTTGGAAAAGCCCCACATTTTGATGGAAGTGATTACTCAATGTGGAGGCAAAATATGAAAATGCATATAATTTCCCTCAATCCAAGCTTATGGCATATTGTGTGCAAAGGGATAGATATCCCGGACGACGACGAAGAGCTCACACCAAGCCAAGAGCAAGCTATTCATCGAAATGCTCAAGCCGCGGCAGTAATTACCTCTTCGCTCAGTCGGGACGAGTTCACCAAGGTGGATGGACTCGAGATTGCTAAGGAGATTTGGGACACACTGCTAACTGCACATGAGGTGACCGTCATGTGTGTGAAGCAAAGATCGAAATGATCAAAGGCGAATTAGGAAGATTCGCAATTGAAGAAGACGAGTCACCCCAGGACATGTACAACCGATTGAAGACACTCGTCAACAAGGTCAGATCATACAGAAGTAAGAAGTGGAATGACCACGAGGTGGTAAAGCTCATCCTTAGAGCTTTCATGCCTCGCAACGTCACCCTATGCTCCATGATCAGAGAAAGCCCCGGATACAAAAGGATGACTTCGGATGAATTGTTTGGAAAGATCATCAACTTCGAGATGATGGAAAAACAAGCAAAGCATGTCAAGGAGATTGCCGACCTCACCTCGGCAAAGAAAAAAGGGGTTGCTTTGAAGTCCACCCTCAAGCCCCTATCTAAAGAAGCTAGAGAAGCACAATTAGAAGAAGACAGTGACGACGAGAGCGGTGAATTAAATGAAGAAGACATGATATTGTTCATGAAGAAATTCAAGAGAATAATGAAGAAAAGACAAGGCGCCAAATCAAGCGAAGGAAAGTACAAGGAAAGAACAAAGCCAAAGCTGAGGCGGGCATGCTATAATTGTGGTGACTATAGACACTTTATAGTTGATTGCCCATATGAAGAGAACAAGAAAAAGACTAAAGAAGCCAAGCCTCAACCCAAGAAATTCTTCAAGAAGAAGAAATAAGCCGAACAAGTGCACATTGGGAAAGAGTGGGACTCAAATGATGAGTCCCCATCATCCGAGAAAGAAGAGATGGCTAGCATGCCATCGAGAAGACATCCAAGAAGTCTACTCTCTCCCCTAAACTCGGCGCAAGGAAGGGTGATGGCACTTGCCTTATGGCAAAGGAAGGTAAATGCAAGGTAACCATTAAACCCCCCTCCATGCATTCCTATTCTAGTGATGATGAAATCAATAGTGATAATGAGGATATGCTTGTTGGACTAGATAGGAAAACTGCCATAAAAATGAAATTTTTACTGGATCAACTTGTTGAGAAGGAGAGGTTGATACATCGTCAAGAGGACATGATCATCTCCCAAAAGGAGGAATATATCGAACTTGACAAGCGTCTAGAACTTGAAAAGGAACGAAGCAATTCACTAGAGCTTGAGTTAGCTTCAAGCAAGGAAACTTGCTTGGAGTTAACCGACTCAAATGCTACAATCAAGGACCAACTTGCTGACCTGATCAAGGTTAACAAGATCCTTGAAGTGCAAGTTGAGTCACTCAAGCAAGGTGAACCTTCATCCTCTTCAAGTTCACCTTCTGAACTCACTAAAACTGAGATTGCTTCTACTTGTACATGCAATAAAATTGACATCAATTTGAAAGACAAGCTGACCTCTACAAAGGATAAGCATCCTATCCAAAGTGGCATATTTGACAAGGAGAAGATCAAATATGCACGCAGTGCATACTTGGTCCAAAGACCTCCAAATGTCAAATATGGCATTGGTTATTCTTATGGTGAAAAGCAATATGCTAAAAGCCATAAGAATGACAAGGAGAGGATCGCCTTTGTAAAGGGAAGAGCCTCTCAAACTGAAAAAGTTCGGACTAGTCCGGTCGGGGTCCGGACAAGTCCGGTCCTCCGGACAAGTCCGACCTCCCAGACTAGTCCTGTGCATAAACAACAACAGTTATTGTTTAGAACTTTCGATGCCTCGTATGTCTTAATAAGAAATAATTTTGGCAAAGTGTATGCTCATTATGTTGGGCCACACCATGAGAACATCAAGTCTCATGTGTGGGTGCCCAAATGTCTTGTAACTAACCTCTAAGGACCCAAGCAAGCTTGGGTACCTAAAACCAAAGCATAATTTGTTTTTGTAGACCTATTCCTCCGGTGGATCTAAATGGGTGCTAGACAGTGGCTGCACCAACCATATGACTGGAGAAAGAAGAATGTTCATTGAATATGAAGAGAATGAGGATCCAAATGAGGGCATCTATTTTGGAGATAATAGTCAAGGAAAGGTGCTCGATATCGGTACAATTGCAATATCTTCTAAACACACACTTTCTCATGTTTTACATGTTGAATCTTAAGATTATAACCTGTTGTTCATATCTCAATTATGTGACAAAGGTTATAATTGCTTGTTAACTAACGAGGGTGTGACTGTTTCTAGGAGGAGTGATGGTTCCATTGCATTCAAGGGTATGTTAAAGGGAAAGCTCTATCTTGTTGACTTCAACAAGGATAAAGCTGAACTTGACACATGCTTAATTGCAAAAACCAACATGGGTTGGCTGTGGCATAGACGGCTAGCGCATGTTGGTATGAGGAGCCTTCAAAAACTCCTCAAGGGCGATCACATCCGAGGTTTAAAGGATGTTGTGTTTGAGAAAGACAGGCCTTGTAGCGCGTGCCAGGCAAGGAAGCAAGTTGGAGCACCTCACCCCGCCAAGAACGTCATGACTACATCAAGACCGCTCGAGCTACTTCACATGGACTTGTTTGGTCCAATTGCCTACATAAGCATCGGTGGTAACAAATATGGTTTAGTAGTTGTTGATGATTTTTCTCGCTTCACTTGGGTTTTCTTTTTGCATGATAAGTCAGAAACACAAGGAATACTCAAGAAGTTCTTCAAGCAAGCTCAAAACGAATTCTCATTGACAATTAGGAACATTCGAAGCGACAATGGCACGGAGTTCAAGAACACACAAGTGGAGGAGTACCTTGATGAAGAAGGCATAAAGCACGAATTTTAAGCTCCATACTCCCCACAACAAAACGGTGTTGCTGAAAGAAAGAACCGAACTCTCATAGAGATGGCAAGAACAATGCTCGATGAGTACAAGACCTCGGATCGATTTTGGGCGGAAGCGATTAACACCGCTTGCCACGCCGTAAATCGACTTTATCTTCATCGACTACTCAAGAAGACATCCTATGAGCTACTTACCGGTAACAAACCCAATATTTCATATTTTCGAGTTTTCGGTTCTCCATGTTATATTTTGAACAAGAAGCCCAGGACTTCAAAGTTTGCCTCAAAGTCCGATGAAGGTTTCTTACTTGGTTATGATTCGAACACTTACGCCTATCGTGTTTTCAACAAGACCTCCGGACTTGTTGAAGTAGAACGTGACATAGTGTTCAATGAGACTAACGGCTCCCAAAAGGAGCAAGTTGATCCATGTGTACTAGGTAAAGAAGAAGCTTCCTGTCAAGCATTGAAAAGAATGGCCTTAGGTGAAGTTAGACCACAAGAGTCACCTCTACACGTGCATGAGGAAGATGAACCACAAGAGGAGGTCAACGATCAAGGGGGAGCTCCCACACAAGATCAACCACAAGAATACAAAGATAATCAACAAGTCAACGAAGGCAACCATTTAGGGGGAGAAGAAGATGATCATGAAGATACAACGCCTCAAGTGCCACACCCAAGAGTACACCAATGCGTCCAAAGGGATCACCCAATCGAAAATATCATTGGTGACATCCAAAAAGGAGTAACCACTAGATCTCGTATAGCTAACTTTTGTGGGCACTATTCATTTGTGTCCTTTTTGGAACCGCGCAGGGTTGAGGATGCATTGAAAGATCCGGACTGGGTGGTGGCAATGCAAGAAGAATTGAACAACTTTAAGCGGAACGAGGTGTGGGAACTCGTGGCAAGACCCAATGCGAACATTGACGGCACTAAGTGGGTCTTTCGCAACAAACAAGACGAACACGGGGTGGTGACAAGGAACAAGGCACGACTTGTGGCCAAAGGGTATTCACAAGTCGAAGGTTTGGATTTCGATGAGACCTTTGATCCAGTAGCTAGACTTTAATCTATTAGAATATTAATTGCATATGCTACTCACCATGATTTCAAGCTGTATCAAATAGATGTGAAAAGCGCCTTCCTCAACGGACCAATCAAGGAGGAGGTGTATGTGGAGCAACCCCCCGAGTTTGAAGACGAAGAGTTTCCCGACCACGTATTTAAATTGCATAAGGCTCTCTACGGCCTCAAACAAGCTACTAGAGCTTGGTATGAGTGTCTTAGAGATCTCTTAATTGGAAATGGCTTTAAGATTGGCAAAGTATATTATACATTATTTACAAAGATTTTTGACAATGATCTTTTTATTTGTCAAATTTATGTTGATGATATAATCTTTGGATCAACTAATCAATCTTTTTGTGAGGAATTTAGTAAAATCATGACACATAGGTTTGAAATGTCAATGATGGGAGAACTAAAGTACTTCTCGGGATTCCAAGTACGGCAACAAAAAGAAGGGACGTTCATAATCCAAACGAAGTACACGCAAGACATACTCAAGAAGTTTGGTATGGACAAGGCGAAGCCTATAAAGACTCTCATGGCAACAAATGGCCACTTGGATCTCAATGAAGATGGACCTAGCATCGACCAAAAGGTATATCACTCCATGATCGGATCTCTACTCTATTTATGTGCATCTAGGCCAGACATTATGTTGAGTGTATGCTTGTGTGCAAGGTTTCAAGCCAATCCTAAGGAGTGTCACTTGACAGCCGTAAAAAGGATCTTGAGATATTTAGTTCATACACCCAACCTTTGTCTTTGGTACCCAAAAGGCTCAAATTTCAATCACATTGGTTACTCCGATGCAGATTATGTTGGGTGCAAAGTAGATAGAAAAAGCACCTCCGGTACATGCCAATTCCTAGGGAGATCCTTAGTTTCTTGGTCCTCCAAGAAACAAAATTCCATTCCCCTATCCACAGCCAAAGCGAATTATGTTGCAGCTAGGAGATGTTGTGCACAACTACTTTGGATGCGACAAACTCTAAGGGATTACAGTTACAATATGAACCATATTACACTCCTTTGTGACAATGAGAGTGCCATTAAAATTGCCCACAACCCAGTTGAACACTCTAGAACTAAACACATAGATATAAGACATCACTTTTTGAGAGATCATTCCATGAAAGGAGACACAGCCATTTCCCATGTTAACACCCAAAAGCAATTGGCCGACATATTCACCAAGCCACTTGATGAAAAACGCTTTTGCGAACTGCAAAATGAACTAAATATCCTTGATGCTCGGAGTGTGGCTTGAAATGTTGCATACCTGTATGAATTCTTCAAAATATGTTGATTGGATTGTGAAAATCATCTCTATCAATTTTCTTCCGAAAACTATGTTAATTGTTAGATCTTGGTGAATTATGATCATTGCTTGATTGTTGTATGCTTACTGATCATATTCATCAAGATTATTTGATTTGATTTGCCTCCCTATTTTCTAAATATGTACCTTCAAATATATATGAATGGGGTAAGAAATTCTTGCCTGGTGACCACGGACTAGTCCGTGGTTACTCGGACTAGTCCGCCCATGCAGACTAGACCGTAGAGTGCCGGTTAGGCTGGACTAGTCCGGTAGACCACGGACTAGTCTGATATAGTCCTCTGGAAAAGTTCGGACTAGTCTGGTCATTCCTAGACTTGTACGGTTTTTCGTGTCCTTAACCCTAGCCGCCGCCAAACCCTAATAACTTCATCCTCCACTCTTGCCTCACGCGTTCTCTCTCTTCCACTCGAGCTCCCAAGGCGATTCCTTGATTTTTCCATCAGAACTTTGCAATTTTGGGTGAAATTTGATCGTCATCGCATCGGGATTGAAGTTCTCGGACAAGTCCGGCCTTCAACGCCCTCATCTCCAAGTTCCAATCGATTTCTCCAGCAATTTTCACTCAAACCGTAGAAATTCCAAATTTCTTCAATGTTGATCGAATAGTAGCATATCTCACTAGTCCGGGTGACCGGACTTGTCCGTGCATGGACCGGACTAGTCTGATTTTTCTGGACTCAAAACCTAACTTTTCAATCCCTCAATGCAATTCTTTGCTATCCTTTCACACCTATGCATTGTACCATTCATTCTCAATCATGTCACTCATTCTCAGGTCATGTCGAGCTCCAACAATGAAGTCTCCAACTTTGAGGCCGAGATGGACCACGAGGTGGCACCTCGGACCTCGACGAGTCTTGGCAAGAAGTGCCAAGAGAGACCTTCCGAGCCAGCTCTGTCTCCTCCACAGGCTCGGAGGAAAGTTCTAGCGAAGAAGTCGGCCTCCAAGGTGCCAGCTTCTAGGGCTACCACCGGCGGTGGCCCTAGATCGGCAAGTGCCCGCCTAGTTAAAGGCAAGGGCAAAGGGATAGCGACGGGTCCAGTTGGCCCGTTGAAGCTCCATGCTTCGAGGTAAGGGGTCCGGGACCCCACTGAAGAGAAGTTCAACGGGAAGGGCAGTGACTCGGTGGCAAAGTTCAGAAGCATTGATTGGTATGGCCGACCGAAGCAAGCTGCCGACGGAGGATTTTGGTGCAACATCCATGCAGATTTATACAAATCTGTGTATCTTCCAATGAAGACACCAGTTGTGCGCAGTCAATGGATTGATTGGGCACACTTTGAGAAGAAGGGCTGCTCCCCGTTCACTGAAGTGGTGGAAGCCATTGAGAGACATGGCCTGAAGGATCTCTTTGCCTTCAGGAACAACTGGAATGATGAGGTCATTGCACAATTCTTTGCGACATGCCACTTCTCGAGTGAAGATGAGGAAAGTGTTACTTGGATGACTCATGGATCCAAGTACAGTATCACTCAAGAAGATTTTGCAAGCCTGCTTCACCTTGACACCTCAAGATATGACTGCTTGATCATACACAACATAGGTGTCATTGAGAAGGATAAGATGAAGTTCTTATATGAGCCAAATTCCAAGTTCAACCCCCCATCCACAAAGAACATGAAGCCGTTCTTTGTGGTGCTCAACAGAGTCTTGAGGAAGACCATCGCTCCCAAGGATGGAGATGGCGGGAGTGTGCAGGGTTATCTCCAGACATTGATGAGAGTGATAAGCAAGGGCCGCCAGTTTGATGTGGCGGACTACATCTGGAATGACATGGTTAACATATCCTGCACACCCAACAGATCTTGTGGGTATGCCCCATATCTGATGTTTGTGATCGAGAAGGTCACGAGGATTGAATTTGTCAAGGATGTGGAGCATCTACCCCTGAGGCCTCAGATGCCTCAAAAGCCAAGTATCTAGGCTGCTCCCTCGCCGGCCTCCAGTCCTGAGGCACCGGCAAGAAGGACTGAAGATACAAGAGCTGCATCCTGCCAGTAGGGAGCCCCTCAAAGGGGATCAGCCAGTGGGATCCTCAAATACCTGGCTGCCATCTTCGCTTCCTGCAAAAAGGCCGAAGTGAAGGCCCATAAGCTCAACAAGAGAAGAAAAGGAAGATATGAAGTATGTGAAGGCAAATGTGAAACAGCTTTGCCAGAAGCTGGAGATTGACCCCATTGGATCTCCAGTGATTTCTGAGGACTCCGACCCTGACATCACTGAGCTCGGGCCCTTGACCCCCTCCGTGCTTGCCTACTTTGGCATTGGGGGCTCGAGTGGCTCCGCACCTCCTCCTCCTCCTACTCATCAAGCTGAAGATGAAGATGATGAAGACGACGATGAGAGGACTGACAACGAAGAGTGAAGACCTTAGGACCCTCCTCTCCTTCTTTTTGGTGTCTTGATGCCAAAGGGGGAGAGATTGAGGGAGAGTCTTAGTCTTAGCTGTAGGATGCGAGGAGAGAGATCTCTTGTATGCTTTTTTGACTTTTTGCGAGTTGTAAAGCTTTAACTATGTTCTTAAGTTAATTATGGTTCTGTGATGCAATGTTATGATCTTTTGAGAAATATTTGTTGAAATTTATGATAATGCTCCTAGAATGACATATATGCCTGCTTATGGTTGATTAATGTTAATTATGTCATTCTCATTGTCTCAATGTACTTAGTTATGCATCCCACCATAAAGAATGCACATATGGATTATGTTTTCACTGCTTGATGTATTTTAGACCCATATGTGCATGCTTTGTGAAAATCTCAATTTTTATCGCATTGTGTGAAATCTCAATTGGTTGTCATCAATCATCAAAAAGGGGGAGATTGAAAGTGCATCTAGGAATCCCTTATGGGTTTTGGATGATTTATGGCAAGCAAATGAGATCCTAACCTATTTGTTGAGATGAGCACAAGTTTTAATAGCAAAATAAGCAAAGTGCCAAAAAGAAGAGAGAATGAGGAGCAAAGTGGAAATGAGCTCAAGGAAGAAGAATAGTAGATCATTGTGTATGGAGTGTGTTAAGGAAACACACCCCAAGAGCTCAATCACAATTAAACACACACATTGCACAAAGTTATACAGGACCGGACTAGTCCGGATGTCACTGGACTAGTACGATATCCTCTCTGCACAAAATTGGACAAGTCCGATATCCATCGGACTAGTCTGGTATCTCTCTGATTAGAATTGGACTAGTCCTCCCCAGTGCGGACTAGTCCTCAAAACACTTCACAAGTCACACAAAATCGTACAAGTACGATCACCACCGGACTAGTCCGATATCCATTCTGATCCAAATCGGACAACTCCGATATTAGCACGAACTAGTCCGAAAAACCCTCTGACCTAAATCGGACAAGTCCTCCAAGTGCGGACTTGTCACCCAATTCACTTAGGGTTTCACATGTCTGGACAAGTCCGATAATTATCGGACTAGTCTGAAGATTTCCAAAAGAGAAATCGGACAAGTCCGCCCCTAGCCGGACTAGTCCGATATTTCAAGACACTTAGGGTTTGCTACAAACAGCACTCCGGACTAGTCTGGTGTCCACCACGGACTAGCGACTAGTCTGATCTTTCTAAACCCTAACGGTAACTTTTAGAAACCCCATATAAATAGAGGTGCACGACCCAACTTTGAACTCTCTCGAACCCTAGTGCCGTCACACCTCCCAAGAGCCTCAAAAACCACATCTCTCCACGAAATTAAGTGCACCAAAGATCAATCCTTTGAAGATTCACTCTAGATCATTGGAGAGACACGTTCAACACTCAATCGAGCTCTTGGTTTGATTCTCTAACACACTCCTGTGATTTCATTGTAATCTTTTGAGTGTGTTCTTGGTGGTATTTCGTATTGTAATCTAAGGGAGCTCTCAACGTGTGAGAAGCCCCTTTGAATTCGGTTATTCACCCCTTTGTGATAAGTGGAAGAGGATTGGCCTTCGTGGCGATCCGACGAGGGTAGGGTTGGAGAAGACCCGGTCCTTTTGTGGACTCCTTAACGTGGATGTAAGTTATCTTTGTGGGAACCGAACCACGGGATAAATCTCTCGTATTCTTGTTTTGTGTTCATCGTCCTTTACATTATATCAATCTAGGGTTTCAATTAATCTTGCTCACTTTACGTTGAAATATCAAATTTAAGATTGACTTGTGATATACCCTAGTACATAATCTTGCAACACATAAATTACAAGTATATTTCCGCTGCTACACCCTAGAATCAGACTTAATAAATCAAACTTGATCAACCTAGTCCGTACACACCGGAATAGCCCGCACTTTACCAGACTAGTCCGATATCTCTGAGTTTGAACTGGTTGTTAAGTGTTGCAGGTTCTGACAAAATTCAAAAATGCCTATTCACCCCCCCTCTAGGCCACATTCAAGTAGGCCCCCTGGGTGGTGTCGGAGCTGGCTGCTCCGACATCGCCCATCGTCGGTGTAGAAACATCGACGACAGCCCCCCTGGGTTGTGTCAGAGCTGGTCGACCTTTTGCGGCTTGATCTTGCTACTACTCGCAGGCTTGATGAACATCATGGTGGTGAAAGCGCTACCAATTTTTTGAGGGAAAAAGTCCCTACTTGGCGCGCCAAATGTCGAAGTGTTAATGCGACACTTCCCCCTGATCTGCTAAGGAGGAGCCTGCGGAGGTTCTTGTTCAGCGGGGCTTAGGCCTCAAACTAGTGTTCTAGCGGAAGAGTGTGCGATAGTGGATTTTACGTGGTTCGGGCTACAAGGAGCATAACACCCTACTCCACGATGGATTGTATTTATGGTGAGTGTGTATGTGTGTGTATTGGGGATTCTGAGTCTGGTGTGGGATCCTAGTCTGAGCGGACCAGAGAAGATGTCTAAGTCAGTGGTTGCATGGTCCTTTTATAGTCCAAGGTCGGACGACTTACAAGTGGGGCTCGGGGCCCGACAGGTGGACCCGGGGTGATCTTATCCTGTACAGGATCTAAGGCTTCTTGCGTACGCTGCCTCTGACCGCACTTTGAAGGCTTTCTGTCTTGCCGCATCGGTCGCCAGTGGCAGGACGTAGTCGTTGATGATGGCAGGGAACGTCCCATCTGTGTTGTCACCGTAAGCTACCCACTTGGTGGAGTGGGGTAGGCCTGCGGCGCCTTCACTACGATGTGATTGGACATAGTGATACCTGACAGGGGCGTGCGCTGCACCGTGCGCTTGGGCAAGGCGCATGCCTTGAATGCGCGACTGTACAGGACGCACCGCCATTTACTCTTTGGGGTTCACAGCTCATTGTAGGCCGCGAGACATACTCCAGCTCCGGAGCCCTCCTTGGTGGGAGCAAGGGACCGAAGCCGTATGACGCGTGGCAGCTCCGGAACCCTCCTCGACGGGGAGGACGGGTCTCAAGCTTCTTCTTGTATGCGGGGGTACCCGGTCTTGAGGGTACCGACAGTATGTAAAGATACCAATTTAATATTATAAACATTAATACTTTTTAATGTATGTTTGGTCAAAACTTAAATATGTTTGATTTTAATTGACCATGAAACCAAAATCTGTAGGATGGAGGAAACATAAGCTCAATTTACAAGTTACTTTAAACCTTCTCATACTGATTCATAGGTGAGTATACATTTTGCCATACATAGTCTCTATTCGTCCTATTTGAACTCTATTTCTAAGTTTAGTTGATTGTGCTTTCTTCTTATTTTTGCCCAATGATTTATATAAATTTGATCAAGTTTAACAGTAGAAGATTTATACTTTTAGGTTCATTATGAAATATATTTTTTAAATGTAGAGTGTGATGAGTGCGCCATATCAGAACCCGGATGTGGTGTTAAATGGGCGAGGGCCGGATCGCCACCACCTTAGTGGCGTGCTACATCATCGCCCGGATGTAGTGTTAAGTGAGCAAGGGTCTTTGCATCTTCCTCGACGAATACGAAGGGTAAGGAAGCTAGCCGAGGAAACTAGGTTTCGGGTGGGTAGTTGGAATGTAGGATCCTTGACGAGAAAGCTACAAGAGTTAGTGGACGTTGCGATTAGGAGGCGTGTAAATATCCTTTGTGTACAAGAGACTAGATGGGCAGGTCAAAAGGCGAGAGAGGTTGAGAATATCGGTTTCAAGCTTTGGTATTCTGGCTCGACTGGAACCAGGAATGGCGTAGGCATCCTAATAGATAAGTGTCTCAAGGATGGAGTAGTATATGTCCGTAGACGAGGGAAGAGGATCATCCTAGTCAACGTAGTTGTGGGGGGCCTTATCTTGAATGTCATTAGTGCTTATTCCCCACAAGTTGGGCTCGACATGAGCACTAAGAGACAATTTTGGGAGGACTTGGAGGATATGGTTAGTAGTGTACCGTAACCGAGAAGCTCTTCATAGGAGGAGATCTCAATGGTCATGTAGGTACAACTAACGTAGGTTTTGAGGGGGTACACAGAGGTTTTGGGTGTGGCGATAGAAACCAGGAGGGTAAGGATATCCTAGACTTTGCCGTAGCCTATGACCTATTGGTAGCTAACACGCTCTTTAAGAAGAGGCTATCTCACTTAGTGACCTTTACTAGTGCCCAACATTCTAGTCAAATCGACTATATCCTCACCAGAAGAAGGGAGAGAGGGGCATGTTTAGATTGTAAGGTGATTCCTGGAGAATGTGTTGTTCCACAATATAAACTTGTGGTAGCCGACTTCGTTTCCATGTGCGTGTGTCACGAGACAAAGGTGTTAAAACCGCGAGAAAAAAGTGGTGGAAATTTAAGGATGAAGCGCAACAATCATTCAAAAGGAGGATGATCGCAGAAGGACCTTGGAGCGAAGAGGAAGATGCAGATAGTATGTGGGTGAAGATGGCGACTTACATTAGGAAGGCAGCTAGGGAGGTGCTTGGGTGGACAAAAGGTAAGAAACTTGCACATAAAGACACTTGGTGGTGCAATGAAGATGTACAAAAAGCTATTAAGGAGAAGAAGGAGTCTTATAAGAGCTGGCATCATGAGAGAAGCGCAAGTAACATGGCGAAGTATAAAGAGACTAAGAAAAATACAAGGTGTGTTGTGAGTAAAGCAAGGGGGCAGGCCTATGATGCGCTATATTAGAGGCTAGGGACAAAAGAAGGCGAAAATGATATATACAAGATGGTGAAACTTCGCGAGAGAAAGGTGAGAGATCTCAACCAAGTCAAATGCATTAAGGATGAGGCAGATCGAATTCTATTGAAGGATGAAGAAATTAGGAACATATGATGGGACTACTTCAATGGACTATTCGATGACGGGAATGAGAGCATTAGGTTTGAGTTGGATGACTCATTTGATGACACCAACAGACAACTCGTGCAGAGGATACAAGAGTCTGAGATTAGAGAGGCTTTAAAAAGGATGAAAGGAGGAAAGGCCCACGACCCCGATGATGTCTCCATTGAGGTGTGGAGATGTCTGGGGGATGTAGCAATAGTATGGCTCACTAAACTATTCAACCGCATTTTTCAGTCAAACAAAATGCCTGAAGAGTGGTATAAAAATATTTTAGTACCCATCTTCAAAAATAAAGAGATCTTTAAAGTTGTAATAATTACCGAGGAATTAAGCTCATGAGTCATACTATGAAGTTCTAGGAGAGAGTGATTGAACACCGCTTGAGAAAAGTGACCAATGTCACTAAAAACCAGTTTGGTTTTATGGCTAGGAGGTCTACTATGGAGGCGATTTTCTTACTCCTTCAGCTTATAGAGAGGTATACGGAGCAGAAGAAGAATTTACATATGGTGTTCATTGACTTGGAGAAGGCATACGATAAGGTACCAAGACCAGTCATGTGGTGGGCACTAGAGAAACACAAAGTCCCAACAAAGTACATTAACCTTATCAAGGATATGTACGATAATATGGTGATAAGTGTGCGCGTAAGAGATAGTGAAACCATCACTTTTCCTATCACAATAGGGCTACACCAAGGACCAGCCTTAAGTCCTTACATATTTTCCTTAGTTATGAATGAGGTGTCGAAGGATATACAAGGGAATATCCGTTGGTGTATGCTCTTTGTTGATGATGTGGTGTTGGTAGATGAAATTAGGGATGGTGTTGATAGAAAATTGGAGCTATGGAGGCAGACCTTAGAGTCTAATGGGTTTAGACTTAGTAGAATCAATACCGAGTATATGAGATGCGACTTTAGGGATGTCGGGTGTGAGGATGGAAATGTTAGTTTATAAGGACAAGTAGTACCTATGAGAGACACATTTTGATGTTTAGGATCAATGTTACAAAGCATAGTGATATTGACGAAGATGTTTGCCACAGGATCAAGATCAGGTGAATGAAGTGCCGACAAACATATGGAATCTTATGCAGCGTTACAAAAGGCGTAATTAGGCGGGCACATAGGCGCGCATATGCGCTGGGCGACAGCCTACCGCCTCGCCTACGGGTATAGGCAGAGCCAAGGCGGAGGTAACACTGAGGCGCGACGAGGCGTGCGCCCAGGCGCGCGGAACGCGCGGAGGCGAGGCGCGAAAAAAGTTTCGGCGGGAGTTTTCGGCCGTGCGCGCCGTTTTCCCGGCCGTATTCCCTCCGCCCGCGTACTTCCTCCGCATCTCCCTCCGACCTCTGCTCGAAGCGGTGCCTTCACATTCGCCCGCCGCCACAGCAGCGCCGGCGCCGTTGGACTCGTTCCCGCCGCCTGTCCGATAGCACCCCCCCCCCCCCGGCTCGTCCGCCGCCGCCTCTCCGACAGCAGAGCGCGAGCCACCGCCTCTCCCGCATTCTCCCCCGCCAACCTCTCCGGCTCTCCTTGTCCTCTGACGCTAGGTACCCCCCCTCCTCTGTTCTTGAATCTTCATAGTGTGCTCTTCCTCTGTGATTAGGTTCAGCCGCCTCCTCTCTGTTCTATAGGCATATACCTCAAATGGGATATTAGCTTTGAAAGTCTGATGTTGTAGCAATTTATGTTGATTGGTAGTGGTAGTAGCTTTTAAACTTGATAGATGCTTTAGGACTGCACACTGTAAAATTAGTTGTTGACTAAATTTGTGACTGCAATTAGTTGTGACTGCACATTGCAAAACTTTGTGACTGCACACTGCAAATTTGTGACTACAAATCTGTGACTGCACACTATTAAATTTGTGATAGCACACTATTAAATTCATAATCAGCACTGCAATTAGTTCTTGGCAAAATTCATAATCAGATGTGCATTCATTTCTCATAGGATGACAACATCTAGGGAGATGAGTGTGATGCCAGAAACTGAGAATGTGGTTCTGCTGAAGAGAAATTCAGATGATATAGGATGGGAGTTTGGAGTCCTAGTTGATATTAAGAAAGGACAAACTTCGATGCTTGCTGTGTAACCATATCAGCTCAGGAGGAATTAATCGGCTAAAGCAACATGTAGCCAATGTTGGGTCTGCTGTTGCTAAATGCAAGAAGATCTCACCAGAAGCAAAAGACAAGTGCAAGAAATCACTTGAGGAGGCAACAAGGAAGAGGAGGGAGAGGACTGTCCGCCAGCTGAATCTTAGGGAAGAGGTGAATGTGTCTCGAGTTGGAGGAGATGAGGATGATGTTACATGTGTTGGCAGCAACGAGCCTTACGAGCTAGGACCCATTGATAAATGGACAAAGTCAATTGATCCAACTTCAACTCAAGTTGAATCTTTGAAGCAACAAAAGCTTAACAAAGAGGTTTGGAAGCAAAGAACACAGGATGTTCAAAAGTTTGTTGCGAGATGGATGTATACACATGGTAAGTAAAAATTATATTCTGTTATTTTATTTATGCTTTTTATTGCTGCTATGATTTAAATCATGTTATGTATTAGGCTAATAAGACTTCATATCTATTTTTTGGCAGCCATACCATTCAATGCTATCAATAATGATGAGTTTCTACAAATGTGTGAAGCAATCGGTCAATTTGGTGTTGGGTTTGAACCGCCTTCTCAAGACCATCTAAGGGGAGTTTTATTGACTGCAGAATATGAAAGAACAAAGAGTTTGTTAAAAGAACGTGATGCTGAAAAGATGAAGAATGGATGCTCTGTCATGACAGATGCGTGGTCAAATAGAAAGAGAAGAAGCATAATGAACTTGGTAACAAATTCTGCTGAGGGAACAAGTTTCATTAGTTCAAAGGAAGTGTCAGATGTGTCACACACAAGTGAACTCATATTTGAACTCGTGGACAAAGCAATTGAAGAAGTTGGTGAGGATGAAGTGGTCCAAGTAGTGACAGACAATGCATCTAACAACATGGGAGCTAAGAAGCTAATGTTAACTAAAAGACCTCGCATATTTTGGACTTCTTGTGGTACGCACACAATCAACTTGATGCTACAAGGCATTGGCAACCTACCAAGGTTTAAAAAGGTGCTTGATCAAGCGAAGCCATTCACCATCTTTGTCTATAGACACACAAGAACCTTGGATTGCATGAGACACTTTACTGAGGGGAAAGAGATCATAAGGCCTGGAGTGACTAGATTTGCTTCAGCTTTTCTTACTTTGAGTAGCATTTTGGAAAAGAAAGATGAGCTAAGAAAGATGGTAGTTGATAGCAAGTGGGATACATTGAGGGATGTGAAGTCAAAGAAAGGAAAGGATGCAACCGCAACAATGATGAGTCCAACCTTTTGGAAAGATGTCAAGATGTGTTTGAGTATTTTTGAGCCTCTAGTAAAGGTCCTTCGTTTGGTTGATGGGGATGTGAAGCCATCTATGGGGTTTCTATACGGAGAACTAATCAAGCCAAAGAGAGAGATAAAACAATGCTATGGTAATATGGAAGGTCGCTACAGAGATGTTATGGCTATTGTTGACAAAAATATGAAGGGGCGACTTGACTCTCCCTTACATTTGGTTGCATATTTGATGAATCCACACTACAGTTGCAATGATATTTCAATGTTTGAGGACAACACTTTACTAGAAGGGTTTGTTACTTGTGTTGAGACCTACTATTATGATGATGAGGACAACCAAGATCAAGTTGTGAATGTCGAATTGAAGTTATTTCAAAACAAAGAAGGTTCATTTGCAAAGAAGCTTGCTAGGACTTATCAAAACTTTGATAACAGCGGAGGTATATTTGCAATGCTTGGTGTAATATTAGTTTGTTATGGATTGCAGATTTTAAACTAATTATTACTTTTTTTTACCCTTTTCAGCTTCATGGTGGAGGCTATATGGAGCTGCGACACCTAATTTACAAAATATGGCAGTGCGAATCCTTTCTTTAACTTCGAGCTCTTCGGGATGTGAAAGAAATTGGAGTATCTTCGATATGGTTCAGTTCTAAATTCAGTTCTGTTTTGGTCTAATTTTGCTTTTGTTCTGTTATAAATTCACTCCTGTTTTTTTTTTTTTTTT
The DNA here is from genome assembly GCA_036927565.1 of Tuctoria greenei. Lineage (NCBI taxonomy): Eukaryota > Viridiplantae > Streptophyta > Magnoliopsida > Poales > Poaceae > Tuctoria > Tuctoria greenei. Next base: position 129,049,943 of record JAYESD010000006.1, read on the forward strand.
GACGGAAGTTCACTCCTGTTTTCATCTACAACTCTGGTCTACAACTGTAAATTTTAATTTTGTTCTATACTTTTATTATGCTGTAAATTTTAGTTATGTTCTGTTCTGCAACTTGTAATGATGAAATCTGTTAAAAATTTTGGTGCTGTTCTGTTATAACATTTGTTTTCAGCTGCAACTGTAATCTGCAATTTATATTGTTTTATAAATGTAGTTGTAATCTGCAACTGATTGATTTTGTTTGTTATATGTAGATACACTCAAAGAGAAGGAATAGGCTAACTACTGAACGCCTCAATGCTCTAGTCTTCATCCAATTTAATTCCAAGTTGATGAGCAAGAGAGCAAATATCAAGGCTAAGAAGATCAATGATGTCCTCCTATCTAGGGAAACAACTGAAGCTCAAGGATTTTTATTTGAGGGTGGTGATGATTGTACATTAGTTGTTTATAGGGATGAGGATGATCAAATACTTGGCACATATATTCCTTGGTCAGTTGTTGGAGAAGCAATGGGGGCGGATGAACAACTTGAGGTGCGTCGAAGTGCAAGAATGAGAGAGATTTATGAAGAAGAGGAATTTGGTTCTTAGCAAGAGGACTATGAGTCACAAGAGGGAGACATGGATGAGGATTGAATGAGCTCAACAATTCTGCAATGAATTGCCATGTGTTATTTTGTCTTTTTAAGTGTGTAATGAACTCAGTGCAAGTGTGCAACTCTCATGTATTTTTAATTCTGAAATCTGAACTATGCAAGAACTTTATTTATGAGTTTTCATGCACTTTGGGATCTGCCATACTCATACAGTCATATCTCTTCTTGTTTGTGAAGCCTATTGTCAGTACAAGCTATGGAGGACCACCACTAAGATGAGTATTAATTATGTTCATTTTTATTGATTTGCACTTTCTGTAATGTTATGAGTTGTTCTAACAAGATAATTATGGTAATTGTAGGGGCTGGGATGGAGATAGCTCATCACATTATTGTAGAGGTTGGTCACATGAAGAACTAAGGTACATTTCTTGCACCATTTATGTATTGTACACATACTTTTTTATTGTTCTATACATAACTGCATATATATATATATATATATATATATATTAAAAATAGTAAAAACGCCTAGGCAACGTCTAAAAACGCTTAGGCGCGCCTAGGCTCTAGGCGGTAGGTCACTGCCCGCCTAGCGCCTTTTGTAGCCCTGATCTTATGTGATAAAAAAGTTCCACAAAAATTAAAAGGAAGATTCTATAGGACGGTGATCAGACCTGCGATGTTGTATGGAGCAGAATGTTAGCCAACTAAAAGGCAACATGTTCAACAAATGAGTGTTGCAGAGATGCGCATGCTACGGTAGATGTGCGGTAACACAAGAAGAGAAAAAATTAGAAACGAGGTGATACGTGATAGGGTAGGGGTGACACCGATTGAGGAGAAGCTAGTCGAACATCGCCTACGGTGGTTTGGTCATATCCAGCGGAGACCTCCAGAAACACTGACTAACAGTGGGATTATCAAAGAGTAGAGAAAATTTTAGGAGGGGTAGATGTCGATCAAGGTTGACATGGCAGGAGGCGGTGAAACGAGACTTAAAGGAGTGGAACATACCTAGAGATTTGACTCATGATAGGATCGTATGGAAATTAGCAATTCATGTACCAGAATCTTAATTTATTCGTATTTTGTTACTCTTATCTTCTTTCTTATTAACCCATTTCTAAAATAAATAAAATATAAAATCTTATTTTATTTGTATTTATTATTATTATATTTATTATCAATTATTATTATTATTATTTACTTTCATTTTATTTTATATTACTTTTCTTCAAAATTGTTGAGTTTCATTTAGGAGGGGTAGATGTCGACCAAAGTTGACATGGCAGGAGGCGGTGAAACGAGACTTAAAGGAGTGGAACATACCTAGAGATTTGACTCATGATAGGACCGTATGGAAATTAGCAATTCATGTACCAGAATCTTAATTTATTCGTATTTTGTTACTCTTATCTTCTTTCTTATTTCTAGCCGACCTCAACTTGTTTGGGACAAAAACTTGGTTGTCGTTGTTGTAGAGTGTGATGAGTGCGAAAAGCTAGGAACTAAAAAAATTTAAAGAATACAAAATGTTTTTAGACTATATGATTAGTGCGGGTAGGGTGTTTACAGTATTCCATAAGCGGCATGGAACTTATGATATGATGATGGATATGTGTCCCATGTCGTTCTAAAATAAGATATTTCTGCTAAGACTGTCTGTAGTGCCATTGTAAACGATACTGGATATGTGTAAATTTAGTGTATATACTAAAACAGTAGAAGAAAATTAGTTTATAAAGTATAGTTTAGAGTGTATACACTATTTTTTTAATATCTACTCTAAATTTACATATATCCAATATGCTTTACAGTATGCCACTTCGAACAGACTAAAGCCATCCGCAGTGGTATACTGTAAAGCGTACTGAAAAGCACATTAGAAAGTATACTGAAATTTTTTTGTAAGTGCACATACTGGAAGAATAAAATATATAGAATAATATATAGAATATATTTTAGAGGATAGACACTGGAAGAATAAAATATATAGAATAATATATAGAATATATTTTAGAGCATAGACTCGTGCTGATTAACATTTCCGCAATGGGCATCACGCGTTTGGATGGGGATCTTCTGACTTAAGTCCTGTGACTTAAACTGTGCAGTACACTTGTATCAGTTTGCATCAGTACTTAGTTTTTATCCAATGGTTTATAAGCAGGAAAATCTTATCTATCAGCAGTGCCAGTTGCGTACTGCACGATATTAAGTTAGGGCATTTCCTTTATTTCCTTCTCCCCTGTATTTCTTTTATTAAGTTAGGGCCTAGCTCTACCCGACGTACTTCTTGTGTGTCCTTTCTATCTACTTAATGAATGAACTGCCTCGAGACTTTTATAAAAAGATATTAAGTTAGGGCATTTAAGTCACAGGATCCCGATCTCACGCGTTTGGGCCCCGAAGGCCGCAGCACGGGCAGAGTGTGAGCGTGGCTCGGTGCAGCCCAGGCCGTTGATCCGTTGATCCGACGGTTGGCTGTCTCGTTGGGCGGACCCACCCACCGACTATACAAACCAGACGCAGGCTCCGTTCCCAACGCTGAAGCGAGATCAGCAGCCCGGCCACCGACCCCCGTTTACGCCGCCGCCGCCGCCGCCGCCGCCAGAGGTCTCCTCCTCTGGTAAGCCGCCTCCCTCCGTACCTCTCTTTGCCCATCCTCGGTTACTGTAACATCCATGCCGTGATCTGAGCCGTGAGCGGCCGAGTCGATCTACCCGCGAGATCTGGTCCATTTCTTGCGCCCGCGCGCGTGTTGTTGATCGGTAACCGGATCTGTCGTCTATTACTAAGGTGGCACCGCGATTCGTTGGGTCTTGGTCGGGAAGGTATTCTTGATTGGAGTCTTGGGAAAATTGATGTAGATCCGTATGGCGTTGTGGCTTTATTTTTTGTTCCGCGTCTTTGGGGAATGATGGCGTGAACGATCCATTCACTTGGCTGCATCTCGGTTCTTGGCTACCCGAAATTCCTCGGATTCCCAAACGCGCTTGTAAATCATGCCGTGGTGTCTTTTTTTTTGACAAATAAAATAATGCAGGCACTTATTGACTGCTGCTTGCAATAGTTTGACAAGAAACTGGCACTTATGCACAAAAGCTCAAGTAGTGTTGGATGAAGTTGTTTTTATCCCGGAGATTAGCTGGATCTGGTTATTGGAAGGTTCACTATGAACGTGCTATCACTTGCATAAACATGCAAGATTTACGGAATAAGTCTACATAACCTCACAAAGTATTCTTTGATGAGTGGTGACTACTTAACCAGGTATCTAGTACAGTAGTACCCTAACCTATGTAAGTCCATCCATTTAATTAACCCCTAATCCGGTTTACAAGGCGGTTTTACCACTGTAGTTGCTGAATTGGCATGTGTGGTCTACCTGACAGCCAGCGGTGCCGCCTGAAAGCCAAAGGAGGGAAGATATAGCTTGGGGGACCGGAACCTGCCAAGAAGCACTCGGCGGGGGTCTGCCATGTGCCGGACAGCACGAGAAAGGCGTCCAACCTCACCGCCACGGACTTGGCGTGGGTGTCGTAGTGCACGAGCCTGACGTTGATGAGGATGCGCAGGTGGAGCTCCGATGCATGTGCCTGCAGCACCGCCCGCAGCTTGCCGGCGTGCCTGGAATTCAGAACATACATTTGACTTGTCTGCCAATTCTTAATCGAACCATAATATATTTCACTGCAGATCCTGACAGATAGGTGCATAGGAGTAAATCCAAGTATCACTGAGCTGACCTAAATCAACAACAACAGCTGGTCTTAGCCCCATAGCAGATTTTCCTATGCTCACACCGACGAACACACCCTGCAGAGGTCAAGTCAGCAATGCAGCTGCGTTTAGCCATGTGTTAATCCGGCATTAGCTCTAGCTCTACCTGCTGTCGCATGATGACGATGAGCTCCTGCTCCAGCTGCGCTAGCGTCATCCAGCTCGACTCGAGGGTCTGGGTGTAAACCTGTGCATGCACGATCATCACTGTGGGAGAAGAGCAAAGCTAGATTGTTTTTTTGTCTTGTCATGGTGGTTTACAGGTGGGCCCTGCTGATTAGACATGCCACACATGCCGACTCAGCTGCCACGGTGGCAAAACCACTCTGCAGAACTTGTTTAGAGGGTTAATTAGATGGGTTTATAAAGCTTAAGGTGCTAGATACCCGATTTACATGTTGTAGGAGTTAAGTAGTCACCAGACAACGCTTCAGGTTTTTTTAGACAAATGAATACATCAGGGAGTTCTGTAGACCTATTCCAAGACTTATAAGTTTGTTTCTCTATGGGACAGTTCTTGATTTGGTTTCCCTGGAATATGGGTCCTTACACAAGCTTATAGATTTGATGCAATTGTTACTAGGCTTTGATGGCAGATCCAAACTTTTATTGTTTCTCTGCTTGCATTCACACTGCCAATAATTAGATAGAGGTGTATTGTGAATTTGTGATATTGTCAAACTAGAACTTATCTATTCTTTTCTCTGGTGTAAATGAGATCCTTCCCTGAGATGCTTATCAATTTTTTTTATGCCAGATCCAAACATTTTTTCCATATGTTCCTTATTTTCTTGTACTCAAGATTGTTTCATTTCTATCTTTTTGTACAATGTGTATTATTAATCATGCTTACTTCTAATCAGAACCTGTGACTCTGTTCAGTCTCTCTTAATCGACAATCAAGATGAGCCGTGGTGGTAGTGCCGGTGGTGGTCAGAGTTCTCTGGGTTACCTCTTTGGAAGCAGTGAGGCTCCAGCCTCAAAGCCACCAGCAGCACCGGCTGTGGCTGCTCCTCTGGCTGAGAAACCAGCTGCTGCAACGGCTGATGCAGCCAAGCAGATTCCTGCTGGGGTTGCCAGCCAAACCAATAACTATCACCGGGCTGATGGGCAGAACACAGGGAACTTCCTTACGGTGTGTTTTGTTCATTCTTATTTTCTTTTTTCAATCTGTTGCTGCCATCGTTCAATTCTGGTTAACAATAATGTAAACATTGGGGAGGTTTAGCTGGGGAATATCTTGTTTCAAGAAAACAGTATAGCTCAGCAGCCAGAAATATGAATATCTCTTTAGTTGCACTAAAATCATGTTCTGTGCTGAGCTTTGGAGGATATCACAGTTCTGATTCGTATCATTGAAGTCTTTGTCAGTGTTGTCCAGACGTTTCAGTGTTGTCCAGGCGTCGTCTAGTCGCCGCCTAGGCGTCCAGGTGCTTCGGCCAGGTTGCCTGGGTGGGTCGCCTCGTCTGGCCGCCGGCGCAGAGGCGCGCGCAAGGTTGGGGAGGCGCGGCAAGGGCATGAGCCGCGGGGGAGGCACGACAGGGGCATGAGACGAGGGGGTAGGCGTCGTCGAGGCAGGGAGCCGGGGCGGCGAGGTGCGACTGGGGCGTGGAGGCGAGGCATTGGGGAGAAGAGAGGAGTGGCGGCTAGATCGGGGATCCAGGACAGAGACGAGCTTGAGTTAGGGTTAGACGGTAACTCCATCACCCGACGGCTGGTTGGGCCTTAAACATCTCGACAGCCCACTGTCACGCCCCTTGGCTGCCGGAACGCTCGAGCTGGCGAAGTGAGCATGAGACAGAAATCGCCGCCGCCGGAGCAACACGAGTGTGACGTGGGAAAGAAGGTTGTTACAGGTAACTGAATTGGTTGCTGCCCTCTGTCACTCGGATTGAGCGTTTTGTAATGTTACAAGGGCTCTGCCTTGCCGGCCCACATGCCCATTACTCACTCCACAGGTTATTACAAATTCGACTCACACACTCGTTTTCTTGCCTTCTTACTCCTGTCGCCGACTCCCGCCAGTCCTCACGTCGATGCTATGATCCCCTAAGACCATCTGAAGCAGTTTCCTCTAAAACTTACTCTATCTCTCTATACTTTCAGTATATCTTCTATACTTCCAGCATTTCACTCTGAACACTTACTCTATACTTCTAATAATCTACTTTATATTTACAGTCCAGTAAACTTTGCAGTGAACACTGCGGATGGTCTGAAGCTCCACGCGTGACATCTCCCCCTCTGTCGGAGTGTGATTGCCCCAATCACGAAGCTCGGAAAAACGCTCCAGAAGCACATACCAATCTTCCCATGTGGATTCTTCCGGCACTAGATGAGATCAGCAAACTTTGACTTGCGGCATCACTTGATTTCCCTTCTTGACCAAGCGTCTCTCCAGGATCTCCACTGGCCTCAGCTGCTCATTCTCCAAGTTGGCAGTAGTTAGTAACTGAGAAAAGATCGGCTGATAATCAGGAGTATAGGGTTTGAGCTGCAAAACATGAAACACTAGATGAACTCGTGTGTTCTCAGGAAGCTCCAACCTGTAAGCGACCTTCCCTACTTTCTGTAAGATCTTGTAGGGGCCAAAGAATTTGAACACTAGCTTACGGCATGCAACAGGACACCCCCCCTCTCCTGAAACTCCCTCTTCGTTCTCTTCTTGTCTACCTTCTGCTTGGTTCTATTCTGAGCAGTCGCCAATTGATGGTTGAGTAATTCCGAATCAGCTAGACGCTGTTGCAACAAGTCGGTAACTGTGACATCCACCTCGAGTGTCAGTGCAGGCATAGCCAAAGGATCTGGATCATAGTCGTAGAAACCCTTGAATGGGGAGGAACCTAGTGAAGAATGGTAAGTGATGTTGTTCCAGAACTCGGCGAGAGGCAGCCATCGTTTCCGCTGATGAGGAGAGATACATCTCCACATATTGATTGATGCGTTCGCTTTGGCCATCTACTTGGGGATGATAGGCCGTACTGAACAACAGTGTTGTATTCAGAGCTGTGAAAATTTGCTTCCATACCACACTTGTGAAGATTCAGTCTCAGTCAGAGATCACTGTGCGTTGCACCCTATGTAGCTTCACAACGTTGTCTAGAAGGCCTTGCGCCACCTGTAGAGCTGTGAAGGGATGACGTGGCAGGAAGAAGTGGGCGTATTTGGAGAACCGATCCACAACCACTAGGATAGCATCGTAACCGTCAGATCTTGGCAAAGCTTCAATGAAGTCCATGGTTATATCTTGCCATGCGCCCTGAGGAGGGCAAAGGCTGTAAGAGTCTTGCCGGCCGTTAAATTTCGAGTGCTGACAGATCCCACATTTTTTAACATACTCTTCGACATCCCTCTTCAAGCCTTCCCAAGTAAAGAAACTTTTGACCCTCTGAGAAGTCCCTTGCACCCTGAAATGACCACCAATGGCTGTGTCGTGAAGAGCAGACAACAGCTTGGTTCTGACTGTCGAATTGCGGCCGACCCATGTCTTACTTCCCTTGCAAATAATTCCTTGTTGCATGGAGTACCCTTGCTTGTCTGTACTGTGTAATGCGAGTTGGGCCATTCTATGTGGAGCTTCAGTGTCCGTCATATAAGAATTCAGAATTTCTTGTATCCACAGTGGAGTAACCTCAATGCCATCAAAGCCATTAGTTGCTTATCATGTGACACCTGAGACAGCCGCCTTGTTCTCCCTCCCTTGCCGATAAACTGCCTTGAATTGTAGCCCCATGTGCTTCAACATTCCTCTTTTCTACAGGTCGGTGTGAAGCTGCTGTCCATCCAAAAAACATAAGCTACGATGACCAGTCTGAATTAGAAACTCTTGCCGTTGTAAATACGGTCTCCAACACTCGATAGCAAGAATAAAAAGAGCAGCCCGGTGCATGTAGCTTCCGCTTGCGCCGGGTCCGGGGAAGGGTCCGACCCATTTGGGTCTTTTGTAAGCAGCCTTTCCCTACATTTCTGTAAGAGGCTGTTTCCAGTACTTGAACCCGTGACCTCATGGTCACAAGGCAGCGGCTTTACCGCTGCGCCAAGGCTCGATAGCAAGAATCAACGCCCAAAACTCCTTGTCATAGATGGACAAGTGCTTGTTTTTCTCTGTTAACGCCTTTCTCAAGAAAGCCTCGGGTTGCCCTTTTTGCATGAGTAATGCTCCACGCCCAATGTCGCTCGCGTCGGTCTCCACCTCAAAAGGTTTAAAAAAGTTCGATACGGCTAGCACCGACATCTTGATCATTGCCTTTTTCAATCCTTCAAACGCTGCTTGTGCCGTGGCATCCCACTTGAACGCCTTTTTCTTCAAAAGTGATGTTAGTGGTTTGGCCAACGTGCCATAGTTGCGCACAAATTGCCGGTAATACCGCGTAAGGCCCAGAAATGCTCTTAATTCCGTGACAGTTGTGGGAACTGGTCAAGCTGTCATAGCAGCCGTTCTACTGGGATTTGTCGATACTCCTCAGATTGATATAATGTGTCCCAAATAGCTATGTCCAGTCCTTGCAAAACTGCACTTGCTCAGCTTGATGTAAAACTGATGGCGCTTTAGAACATCCAACACGACTTTAAGATGATCCATATGCTGCTCAAAGGTAGGGCTGTCGATTAAGATGTCATCTATAAACACCAACACGAACTTCTGAAGGTATAGCCCTAATATTGAATTCATCGCGCTCTGGAAAGTCGTTGGGGCATTGGTGAGCCCGAGCAACATCACCTTGAACTGGTAATGACCGCTATGTGTTTTGAACTCTTCCCCTGGACGCATTCTGATCTGGTGGTACCCGACTCTAAGGTCCAAGCTTGAGAAGAACCGAGTTTCGGCCAACTCATCTAGTATTTCATCCACAACCGGCATGGGGAAACTATTTTTTATGGTCATCTCATTAAGCATCCAGTAGTCGATACAGAACCTCCACGTCCCGTCCTTTCTGTACCAGCAGCACCGTCGACGCAAAAGGGCTCACTCTCCTCAATGAGCCCTGACTGCATCAATGCCTGAACTTGTCGTTCTATCTCGTCTTTGTGCAGTGGCAAGTATTGATATGGCTTGGAGTTCATGGATATCGCCCCTGCAATAAAAAAGATGGTGTGGTCAAACGTCTTGTGTGGAAGCAAGCTCTTGGGGTCCTCAAACACCTATGCATATTCAGTCAGCATCGATTGCACCCTCTCATCTATCTCCACTGACTGAGCCTCCTTCCAGTCTCCAGTCTTTCCTCAATAACGGCCAGCGACCAAATTTTGTTCCCCTCCAGTTGGGCTGCCGGCAGTTCTTGCAGCGTCTCTTGTTTGCTCCCTTGTACCCCCTTCAGACTCACCAACCGCCCCATACTGAAACTCCAACTTCTTACCCTCCCAATCAAACACCATTGGGTTGTGTCGCCTCAGCCAGTCGTACCCCAGCATGTACCCCAACACACCATCGTACGCCTCTTGCGGAAGGACCTTCATGTCCGTGATGGAAGTGCCCCCGTTACACCACCACTCTAGCCTTGTCACCATTGTCACTCTGCATGCTTTCCCAATTCGCCACTCTCACTGATACTAGCGCACATGGCATAGTGACCAACCCTGCTCGGGCCACAAACCCAACACTTACAAAGGATGAAGCGCTGCCCGAGTCCACTAGTGCGAGGAACACTTGATGCACCAAGGTCCTCGGTCTCAAACAATTGTCCCCTTTGTTCTCGATAGTGCATGAATAGATAGCTCCAACACATCTTGGGACTTCCTCTCCCCCTCCAAGCAGTTAAGCACTTCATCAGTCAGTAACATCTGCAGATCATCCTCGTGACAAAGAGTTTAGCTACATCGGTGCCCGTTTAGCAAAGTGACCGTGCTCATACTTCTCTCCCCACACGTAGCACAACCCATTCATCCTTCGGTACTCCTTCAATTGATGCTCCTTGGACAACTCCTTGCCTTGCACTCCCATCTTTCATTCCACTCGGTATGGTTCCAGTCCTCAGAACATCTTGAAATCTTGGCGCCTTTTGTCTATGCCTCTCCTGTATATCTCCTTGTACGCGTGGCAATAGAATTGCTTGATCCACCGTTTTAGGAATTTGAGCAGCCACCGAATTTTGAATTTCATGCTTAAGCCCCTTCACAAATTGAGTGACATAAAACACCCTGTCCAACTCCGGGTTATGGGCCGAAGTGGCGTATCTCAACTCCTCGAACTGGCTGATGTAATCCTCCAACCCAGCTTGCTGTCTAAGATGGAGCAAGTCATTCATGAACTTTTGGTACTCAAATGAACCGAACTTTAGCTTCACCGCTTTAATGAACTACTCCCATGACCCTAGTCGTTCCTTCACCCAATACACCTGCAACCACTACGTCGCTCCACTCTCTATATGCAAAGAGGCGACCCGTACCTAAAAGCCTTCCTGCACTCCGAATAGCTGAAAGTAATCTTTGCACTTCTCAATCCAGATCGTGGGATATTCACCATTGAATTTTGGCAAGGAAAACTTCATCAATAATCGTTCTCCTCCATCCTCATCTCGCCACTGCCTTGCTGGATCCACCACTCTTCTTCCATCCGCGCGCTCCCGCGCTCTCTCTCCTTGATTCTCCTCCCGATTCCCTTCTGGATGTGCCAACGACAGATCGACCACCCGCTTCCCCACATCGTCAATCTGACGGAATAGGAGATCAGGTTCATTTCTCGCTTCCACCGCAACTTGCTCCGAGAGATTGCTTCCCTAGAATCTGCTACTGAGCGCCCTCAACCAGTGTTGTCCAGGCGTTGCCTAGGCGACGCCTAGTCGCCGCCTAGGCGTCCAGTCGGCCGGCGGCGGACGCCATGGAGGCTCGCCTCGCCTGGACCGAGCAAGGCGCCTGCCCGGGACGGCTAGGCGTCGCCTGGTGGCCTAGGCGTCCTGTCCGGCGGACGTCCAGCGCGCCAGCGAGGGGGAGGAGGAGCCGCGCCGCGCCGCCGGAGGGAGGGGGAGGGGGAACCGTGCCGTGCCGCCGGAGGGAGAGGGAGGGGGAGTCGCGCCGCGCCGCCGGAGGGAGGGGAAGGGGGAGCCGCGTCGGCTGGCTGGAAACGAATGCGGCGCGAAGATGATGCGTCGGTCGGCTGGAGGCGAAGTCGCGAATGGCAGGAAGACGATCCAGCGTCGGGTGCATAAAGTTGAAACGGATGGTTGGATCAGATGGGTAAAAAATGGATGGTTGGATGGGGTTAAGAGTTAAAACCCTAGAGTGAAAGTTAATGGGCCTGATTGGGCCCAATAGCCTCCCAGCCGCCACATCTACTCCCCTGTCTTCCCTTCGACTCATTCCCTCCGCCGCCAGCGCCAGACCGCTTCCTGCGCCGCCGCCAACTCCACTAATGGCGGCCCCCGACCTCCTTCCATGCGTCGTCGACCTTCAATGCCTCCTCCCTTGTTGTCTCCTCCTCCTCAGCTGCGCATCTACGGCCTCGCCTGACGCTCGCCTAGGCGCCCGCCTAGGCGTCGAGGCGGCCGGCGGGCGCCTAGGCGTCCAGGCGAGGATTCACAACCCTGCCCTCAACATCATCCAATCGTCGCATGACCTGATCCAATCGTTGGTTCACTCCCTCTAGGGCCACGATCACCTTCTCCCACCTCTCTCCTTCAGCCTTCGCCGTTTCCGCCATCGTCGAGAGGACGAACCTCGTCTGCACTGATGGTTTTGCCGGAGCCGTCTTGACACCTAACAACCCAAGCCAACCGGAAACTAGACACAAGACGAAGAATTTGGCATAGTACCAAACTCACCTGCGTGTGTCCTCGGGATTTTGCAGCTCACGGTTGCAGTCTCCTGTCTCCCACCTTCGCTGGAAGCTGCTGTCGGAGAACACGGCTGACCAGTGTCACGACCTTTGGTTGCCGGAGCGCTCGAGCTGGCGACGTGAGCACGAGATAGAAATCACAGCCGCTGGAGCAGCACGAGCATGATGCGGGAAAGAAGAAGGTTGTTACGGGTAACTAAATTGGTTGTTGCCCTCTCACCTGGATTGAGCGTTTTGTAATGTTACAAGGGCTTCGCCCCGTCGGCTCACCGGCCCATTACTCACTTCACGGGTTATTACAAATTCAACTCACACACTCATGTTCCCGCCTTACTCCCGCCGACGACTCCCGCCAGTCCTCGTGCCAATGCTCCGATCCTCTAGAGCTCCACTCGTGACACCCACATCCCTTTGCCACCCACAAAGCCTCCGCTCGCATCGATCCGCCCAGCCCCCCTCCGCTCATCGATTCGCCAGGCCGCCTCTGCTCGCCTCCATCCACCACGGCCGCCTCCGCTGCAGGTTGCCGCTGTCTTGCGGCTCCCTCCTAGCTGCTCCTGCCCCACTCCGCCTCCTCCTCGCCTGGTCCTCGCCTAGGCGTTTAGTCATCTAGGCAGCCTGCGGGCACCTAGGCGTCCAGGCGCCGGCTTACAAACACTGGTCTTTGTAGGATTATCACATTGTAGACTTACTAGTTTACAAACACCTAGGCGGCCTGCGGGCACCTCGGCGTCCAGGCGCCGACTTACAAACACTGATCTTTTTAGGATTATCACATTGTAGACTTACTAGTTTATGTTTCGCTGTCTCATTTGGATCATATTGATCACAACTATATTCTTCCTTAGCTCTTAGGTATACTGACTACTGATTGTTGTTGGGTTGTTCACATGCTTGTGCTGTATTCTGATTTTATAACTTTTTGGACATCAGACAATGAAACATGTACCATTTTAGCACCGTGCTCAGTACTTTGATCGCTGCTCTCTGTTATTTTACATGAAAATATTTAATTTTCTTGCGCAGAACGAAACACTTGTTTTCATATGAATCTTAAGTTTCAAGTATTGTGATGGAATACTCATTTTTCATATGTTCAGTGCATCTTATGGCACTAGTTGTTTTGGTAAAATAGCTGGATTGTATGCATGTTTTCATGCCTGTGAGCATGCATTAGCCAATTTTGTGTCGTGACAGTTATGAGAAGTTCTGTTCTATACGATGCTTTGATAATAACCTTTTTCTGTACTGGCATCATGCCCCTGTTCTTTTATTGCCCGCCCGTTCCTGTTTATTAGCACCGTTTTATGATGTCTGCACACACACACAACCATAGAGTACTGCGAACTATGCTATGAAACTGAAGGTTGCTGATTTCTGAACTAGGTTTAACTAACGGTGTGTTGCGTTGAAACGGTGCTTCCAGGACCGGCCTTCGACCAAGGTCCACGCTGCTCCTGGTGGTGGTTCTTCCTTGGGCTACCTGTTCGGTGGGAACTGATGCTGATGCTCACCAAGCTATCCACCGCGTTACCTGAACTGGGAACAACAGTTGCTGTCATTTCATTCTTGTACCGTGGCCTGCGCGTGTGATTTCTTTGTGTAAAATCTCCCCACGCATGGGGCTACATGGGGCTACCGCCAAACCTGTTGCTTAATTTTAAAGGCAAATCATATGCCTAAACCTTCATATGTCATTGTCTACCCACAAGTTCTTTCTTTGGCCCCTCCCTTGTAATGACAGGGTATTTTTCAAATATTTCGACCTTCCTTGAAAATATTTTGCCCAAAAATAACTAGTTTTAGTTTTGACTTGAATGTTTGTGTACTCATACTAGAACACACCAAAGTCCCAAGCGTGGAGGTTCAGAACTTGGACACTTGAAACTTAAGTGAAAAGATCCTGTCCCTGCTCAGTACAAGTTTTGTTTCAAATAGCTTAGGGCTGACCCTGAGGGTCAAAAACTGATAATAGTTTTTCCTCTAGTTCAATATTAGAGAAGAGTTCAGTGCATCAGCTGTCTCTAAAGGTGCGATTGGTTCGTAGGATGAAGTGACATGCGACAGGTCGAACTTACTTTTGACGGTGTTTGGTTTGAGCACAAGTGGGATGGGGTTATCTCCGCAGGGGAATATTTTCTCAGATCCGTGACAGATCGATCCCTCCGAAACCGAGTAGACCGATCCATCCCACTTCTACGGCGTGAGCGTCCCTCTCACCTTGCGCGCGACTGCTCTGTCACCTGCGGCTGCGGGTAGTCATAAGCTCCAATCACCTCTTGCGCGCCCCTCCGCTATCGGCCACCAAGCCCGACGGCCTTGATGTCCATGCCGACGGCTTCTACGACGACGCGTCCTTCTTCGACGCGCGTGATGAGGTGGCGGAGGCTGAGCCATTCGGCACGTGGGAGCTCGTGGACTCGGAAGATGGTGGCGCTATGACGACGGAGGAGGACGACCCTGACCGCTGCTGCCGCTGGAGTTCCGCCCGCCCGGCGTGGAGCGCGCCGCCGTTGTGTTACACCATGATGCTCTGCGGCGTGCGGCGTCCATTCTAGACGAGCTGCGGGGGCTCGATCTGTTCATGCGTAGCCGCGACCTCGACGGTGCAGCGCTGGTGCTCGTGCTCCACGAGGAGGGCCGCCTCGTCTCCCTGCTGTCCGCACCAAAGACGATGAAGCAGCAGCAACGGGAGCAGAAGGACAGGTTTTAGCGGGCAGGTATTCGACGGCGGGCTCCCCCGTGATACTGTGCCTCTGCTGCAACAAACACAACCTCGTCATGTGTTAGCTCTGTTTCTAGCTGTCGTCTTGTACCTGCCTTCACCTCGGTGAGCACCGCCACCGCACATGGTAGGTGTTTGGAGAAATGCCTGAGTGATGCAAACTAACGGGCTAGCAAACGCCGTCTATTCACATCTTTCTTTTATCTCTCCAATCAAATAAAAAATAAGGATCATTTCATCCCTCAAAACAAACAAAAAATAGGACTATTCTATCCTTAAAAAAAAGGATGAACTCAACCCATCTCACATTGTCTCTAAATCAAACACACTCTAAATTCTCTAGTGTCATTTTGGTCTGTACTCTCAGCCAAATGTGTCATGCTGGAGAGTGCAGCGGGAGTGAGGCTATCTTTCACCAAAAATGGTGCCCCATTTAGACTTTTGCCAATTGCAGTAGTAGACTTGTGAGAACACTTTTTCGTGTTCTCGTCCCATCATCCTCATCCAGTTATTTGCTTGTCTCTTGCCTTCTCTCTTAGCTCAAGTGTCCCCCTTGCTCTCTAATCCCCACCGAACAGATCCTCTCTGTAATTCACATCCGAGCAGATAGAGCAAGCGGTGGTAATGATCTTTTAAGCAGGTGGTCATGGAGAAAGAGAGAGCGACTGCTACTCATGGTTAGCGTGTTGCAAGCTCACAGGAAAGTTTCCCATGACCTCGAATCTTTTTTTTTTTTCATTCCTACAAAAGTGCAAGCTTTCCTGCCTTTCCTCTGGAAAGGAATTGTCTCATTCTTTGGTTCCAAACGCGTTAGTGAAATTCCTTTTCCCTGGAACTTCACTTTTCCTACATTTTTTCCTCATTCCAAATGGGACCTCAAAGAATGATGCATTTTCTAGGAACAAACATCGTCTATACTGCTGCAGGAGGGACATATACTCCACAGGAGTGATGTAACGAACACCATCATCTGGAGACCTCGAAAAAAAGTTAATGAGCCACCTCACAGTTCTAAAATTGTTTATAAGTGAAAACCGTTCTATGAGTTTCCGATTCAACCCCTCTCTTGGTACCTTGGTAGGAGGTAAGGGCTTAAAATTAACCTAATAATTCACTGAGCACCGGACTAGTCCGTTCACAAGCCGGACTTGTCCGCTCAACTCTCTGATGTCTCACTTCACATAGTCCATTCAATTTACTGTAGTCCCATTTCACTGTGCATCGGACTAGTCCTTTCTTGAACCGGGCTAGTCCGTTAAACTTTCTGTTGTTCCATAACATTGTGTATCGGACAAGTCCATTCATGGATCAGACTAGTACTATAAACTCTCTGATGTTTCATAACACTATGCATCAGACAAGTTCGTTCATGGACCGGACTAGTCCGAGAAACTTTCTGATGTTTTAATACACAGGGCACTGGACATATCCGGACTCCTACCAGACTAGTCCGGTATACCTCACACAAATTAGGGTTTCTAGTGTGCTACACATTTCGGGCGAATTTCACATAGCACACCAGACAAGTCCGGTCACCAGTACGAACTAGTCCGGCCGTCGAGATCTCTAACAGTAATATTTTTAGAAACACTATAAATAGGAGATCCACAACCCCGTAAATACATAACTCGAATTCTACTGTCAAGAACTAAAACCCTAGTGCCGCCACCTGTCCTAAGAGCACAAAAACACATCTCCCCATGCATCTAAGGTCTTCAAATGGCCTTAGAGCAGAACAACAAAATTTCAAAGGTGTACAACACCGAAGAAGAACAAGACACAAATGCATTCGATGTACTCAAGGAAAACAAACACGATGATGAAAAAATGCGTCAACTCAAGGCGCTTCTGAGAAAGTAACTACTAAGCAAAAAGGGCATGGAAGAAGATTGGAGATGATGGGTAGTGGTCATCATGACTACTCCCGATGTCCTTGTAATTACAATCATCTTAATTCTAACAATTATTATCTTTCAATTCCTATGGGAAACCCCCCTCATTTCGACGGAAATGATTATACCATGTAGAAGTACAATATGAAAATGCATCTAATCTCTTTAAACCCTATTATTTGGCATGTTGTATGTACATGTATAGATATTCCGGATACCGATGATGAACTCACTCCGGAGTAAGAGCAAGAAACTCACTGCAATGCACAAGCCGTTGCAGTAATCGCTTTATCCTTGAGCCAGGAAGAGTTCACCAAGATTGATGGACTGGAAAGTGCCAAGGAGATATGGGATACACTCAAGAACGCACATGAAGGAAATCGGTCAGTTCGTGAAGCAAAAATTGAAATGCTTGAAGGATAATTGAGAAGGTTTGTCATTGAGGAGGGTAAATCACCTCAAGACATGTACAACCGAATGAAGACGCTGTTCAACAAGATCAGTGCCTATGGAAGCAAGAAGTGGACTGACCATTAGGTGGTCAAAAGGACGATTAGAGCATTTATGCCAAAGAATGTCACCTTGTGCTCCATGATCCAAAAAAACTTGGGATTTCACAAAATAACTCCCGATGAACTATTGGGAAAGATTATCAACCATGAGATGATGGAGAAGGAGAGCCAATACGTCAAAGACTTAGCTGAACTTATTTCCTCCAAGAAGAAGGATGTTGCCCTCAAAGCAACTTGCAAGCCTAAAGGAAAGGAAGGTCGTGAAACACAAGATGATGAAGACACAAGTCATGTGAGCACCGATATGGATGATGAAGAGATGGCACTATTCATCAAGAAATTCAAGCGTATGATGAGAAGAAGGAAGGGCATCAACTGTAGTGATGGCAAGAGGAAAGAGAAAGGAAAATCCAAGGCACGGCGTACCTGCTACAACTGTGGCGAGTATGATCACTTTATGGTTGACTGCACATATGAAAAAAATAAGAAGAAGAAGAAGGAAGTGAAGTTACAAGAGAAGAAGACCTTCAAGAAAAGGAGGCAAGCTCACCAAGTGCACATTGGCAAGGAGTGAGACTCAAACGACGAGTCCTCCTCCGATGAAGAAGAAGAGATGGCTACCATTGCCATCAAGAAGCCTACCAGGAAGTCTACGCTCTTCCCGAACATGGGAGGACGGGAGACTCATAATCATACTTGTCTCATGGCTAATGAATGCAAGAAAAAGGTTCAACTTACACCTCCCTCACTCAATTCCTCCATTGATGATTTTGATAGCTCTAGTAAAAATGAGGAAATGTTTAAAGGTTTAAGTAAAACTGCTCTAAAGAAAATGAAAATTTTGTCGTATGAAATTTTTGAGAAGGAGGAGCTCGTCAACCGACAAGAAGATATGCTCATCCGCAAAAGGAAGAGATATCAAGAGGTTGAGAAACTCCTTGAGCTTGAGAAGGAGAAGAGCAAGTCACTTGAGCATGAACTAGCCTTGAGTAAGGAAACTTACTCAAAACTAGAAGACTCACACATTGCAATCAAGGATGAACTTGCTAACTTGTCAAAAGTTAACAAAATCCTTGAAGTGCAAGTTGAGTCACTCAAGCACAGTGACTCCTCCTCTTCCAAGAGCTCACCTTCCAAAGGTGTAAATTCAACAACAACTGTAACTTGCACTTGCTCTAGTAAGAAAAATATCGTTGGACATGATTCTTTTGTCTCACATGCTAAGCATCCATCTCAAAGTGGCATCTTCGACAAGGAAAAGATTAAGTATGCACGTAATGCATGTATGGTCGCTAGACCTCCTAACATCAAAGATGGTCTTGGGTTTACTAAAAATAAACACATATCCACTAATGTTCAAGTAAAGAAGCAAACTACTTTTGTTAAGGAAACATCACATGAATCTGAATTGCAAATACCATTCTGTGCTTTTGATGCTTCCTATGTACTCATGAAAGATAAATCTAGACATGTATTTTCTAAATATGCAGGGCCACACCACAAGAACTCAAAAACTTGTGTGTGGGTGCCTAAGATCTTGTGACTAACCTGTGAGGACACAAGCAAGCTTGGTACCTAAAACCAAGAAATAACTCTGTTTTGCAGACCTACTCCTCCAGTAGATTGAAATGGGTGCTGGATAGTGGATTCACTATAATCACATGACCGGAGAAAGGAGTATGTTCGTGGAGTATGAGCGCAACTCGGATCCAAGTGAAGGAATATACTTTGGAGACAACAGCCAAGGAAAGGTCCTTGGTAGCAGTAAAATTGAAATTTCTTCTTAACATACTCTTTCAGATGTTTTACATGTCAATTCTCTAGATTATAATCTTTTGTCCATATCTCAACTATGCGATAAATGTTATAATTGTTTATTCACTAATGAGGGTGTGACTGTTTTTAGAAGAAGCGACGACTCGATTGCATTCAAGGGAATGTTGAAGGGAAAGCTTTATATTGTTGACTTCAACAAAGATAAAGTTGAACTGAACACTTATTTGGTTGCAAAAACTAAAATGGGATGGCTGTAACATAGACGGCTAGCTCATGTTGGGATGAGAAATCTGCAGAAACTTCTAAAAGGTGGTTACATCCGAGGTTTAAAAGATGTTATTTTTGAGAAAGACAGGCCGTGCAGCGCATGCCAGGCAGGGAAAAAAGTTGGAGCACCACACCCCGCCAAGAACGTGATGACTACCTCAAGATCGCTGAAACTTCTTCACATGGACCTCTTCGGTCCGATTGCTTATATAAGCATCGGCGGTAACAAATATGCATTGGTTATTGTTGATAATTTTTCTAGATTTACCTGAGTGTTTTTCATGTATGATAAATCAGAAACTCAGGAAATCCTCCTCAACCCTGAAGAACATTAGAAGTGACAATGGAACGGAGTTCAAGAATACCCAAGTTGAGAAGTATCTAGACGAAGAAGGAATAAAGCATGGATTTTCGGCACCCTACCCCCCTCAACAAAATGGGCTGGCCGAAAGGAAAAACAGGACGCTAATCGAGATGGCGAGAACGGTGTTGGATGAATACAAGACATCAGACCGGTTTTGGGCTAAAGCAGTGAGCACCACTTGTCACGCCACAAACCGGCTATATCTTCACCGACTTTTGAAGAAAGTGCCATATGAGCTTCTTGCCGGTAACAAACCAAATGTTTCATATTTTAGAGTTTTTGAAAGTAAATGTTTTATCTTGAACAAGAAATCGAGGACTTTGAAGTCGCTTCGAAATCTGATGAAGGGTTCTTGCTTGGTTATGATTCGAACGCCTACACATGTCATGTCTTCAACAAAGTCTCTGGCCTTGTTGAAGTAGCACATGACGCAGTGTTCGATGAAACTAATAGCTCCCAAGTGGAGCAAGTTGATAAGTGTGTGCTAGATCAAGAAGAAGCCCCATGCCAAGCGTTGAGGAGGATGGCACTTGGTGATATTCGACCTCAAGAGCAACCACAAGACTCAAGTGCCCAAGATGAACCTCAATAGGAAAGCAATGATCAAGGGGGAGCTCATGCACAAGGTCAAGATCAGGAAGAGCAAGAAGATCAATATAATCATGGAAGCAATGATCAAGGGGGAGACATTGACCATGAAGAAAATGAAGTGCAAGCAACTTCACAAATTCCTCACCCAAGAGTACATCAGAGTATACAAAGAGATCATTCTGTCAACAAAATCATTAGAGACATTGCCAACGGAGTATCCACTAGATCTCACATAGCTAATTTATGTGAATATTACTCTTTTATCTCTTTTTTGGAACCATACAGTGTAGAGGAAGCACTAAGGGATCCAGATTGGGTGATTGCAACGCAAGAGGAGCTGATCAACTTCAAGAGAAATGAAGTATGAGAGCTTGTAGAAAGACCAAAGTCGAACATCGTAGGAACCAAATGGGTCTTTTAGAACAAGCAAGACGAACATGGAGTGGTAACAAGAAATAAGGCAAGACTTGTGGCAAAAGGTTACTCACAAGTCGAAGGTTTGGACTTCGACAGAACTTTCGCTCTCGTAGGAAGACTTGAGTCCATTCGTATTTTATTGGCATATGCTACTCACTATAATTTTAAGCTATATCAGATGGACGACAGAAGTGCTTTCCTCAACGGTCCCATTAAGGAGGAAGTGTACGTGGAGCAGCCACCGGCATTTGAAGATCAAGAGTACCCCAACCATGTGTATAAACTTCGTAAGGCTCTCTATGGCCTCAAACAAGCTCCTCGAGCTTGGTATGAGTGCCTTAGAGATTTTCTAACTCAAAATAGTTTTAAAATTGGAAAAGCTGTTATACCTTGTTTATAAAACATTTTGATGATCATCTTAATGTGTGATGCTTAGTTTAATATTAATGTGATGGTTACTGCTATACTTTTTATGTTCTTATGTTTTGGCACGTCACAATATTTGATCACACGCTCTATAGGCACCCCACCATAAAGAGTGCATATATGTGAGAAGTTTTTATTACTCATTTGTCATTCTCGTATATGCACACTTCATGAAAATCAATTTTTACTCTTAACTGTGAAATCTCAATTGGTTGTCATCAATCACCAAAAAGGGGGAGACTGAAAGTGCATCTAGGTATTCTCTTGTGGGTTTTGGACGATTGATGACAAACAAATGATATCCTAATGAACTTGTTGAGATGGATGCAGGTCAACTCAGATGAGATGGTTTGGTGCACTCAAAAAGTGAAAAAATAAAGTGATGAAGAAAAAGAAAAGCCCAACTGATAAATGAAGCGCAAAGTAGACTTAATTTTATAGGATGTGTGTGAGAGACACATCTCAAGGGCTTAAAATCAACCTAATAATGCACTAAGCACCGGACGAGTCCGTTCACAAACCGGACTAGTCCGTTCAACTCTTTGATGTCTCACTTCACAGTGCATTGGACTAGTCCGTTCATGGACTGGACTAGTCCGTTCAACTTACTGTAGTCCCACTTCACAGTGCACCAGACTAGTCCATCCTTGAACCGGACTAGTCCGTTAAACTTTCTATTGTTCCATAACATTGTGCACCAGAGCAGTCCGTTCATGGATCATACTAGTCCTTTAAACTCTCTGATGTTTCATAACACTATGCACCAGACAAGTCTGTTCATGTACCGGACTAGTCCAAGAAACTTTCTGATGTTCCAATACACAGGGCACCTGACATGTCCGAACTCCTACCGGACTAGTCCGGTATACCTCACACAAATTAGGGTTTCTAGTGTGCTGCACATTTCACGCGAATTTCACATAGCATACCGGACAAGTCCGGTCACCAGTACAGACTAGTCTGGACGTCGGGATCACTAACGGTAATATTTTTGGAAACACTATAAATAAGCGATCCACAATCCCACAAATACATAACTCGAATTCTACTGTCAAGAACATAAACCCTAGTGCCTCCACTTGTCCCAAGAGCACAAAAACACATCTCCCCAGGCATCTAAGGTCCTCAAAAGTGAAATCCTTGTGTATTCAGATTTGGGATTGGGAAATTATTGCCTACGCATCATTGAGCTCTTGGGGTTTGATATTCTACACTCTTGAATTATTTGTAATCTTTTCGAGTGTATTAGATCACCTTTTATTCTATAATATTAATGGGATCCCTCAACGTGTGAGGTTTCCCCACCAACTCGATGATTACCCGTGATAGGGAATCAAGTTTGCCTTGTGTGGTGACTTGACGAGGGAAAAGAGTTTGAAAAGACCCGACTCTGTGTGGGCTTCCTTAACGAGGAGTAGATCTCTTTTGTGAGATCGAACCTCGGTAAAAATTCGTGTCTTGCGTGCTTTACTCTTGTATGCAAGTTTCATCATCTAGTGCATTAGAATGGATATATCAAATAATTTGGGTTCTACGTGCAAGTTTGTAATACTAATTGTTAAATGAAATTTGTTTGAATACTTGTTAAAATTCCGCTGCAATAACACATACAAATTCTGCTGTAGCACTTGATCAATTCATACCACACAAGCACATCGGACTAGTCCGCAGTCACACTGGACAAGTCTGATCTACCAGGAATTTAACGATTTGATTAAGTGTGCAGGAAAACTTTCAAAGCCTATTCACCCCCCTCTAGGCCACATTCACACGTAGGCCAGGATGGCGGTGCTATCAGTGGGCCCCACCATGTCGCGATGCCGGATGGCGACTTGCCATTCCAGATGGCGACTCGCTTATCTGACAGGCAAGTCGCATTACCAAAAAGCGACTCGCCAACTACACAATTAAAAAAAAAATGAAGTCAGTATCCTGTTGATATATTGTTTTTAGGGTCATTTTATCGTATATATATATATATATATATATATATTCAATTTGGAAGATGAGTATAAAAATAAATAGCGTCATAATACGAAGAAATTTTTTTGACATTAAAAGATCTCAATATATTGATCATATTAAAAAAGCTCGATGACTACAAAAACAGAAATTACAGAGTTCAAAAAATAGGTGTAACTTCTGTGCCTTTCTACTACTACGGTACACAAGGCAAAGTCCACCTATTTAAGAACCAAAAAATAAATTTTGCGATACATATAGTGTGTGTACGTTGCATTAAACATGTAATGCACGTATGCTCCTAACACACCTTAGTTGAATTTAACGTCGAGCTTGGTTTACCGAAGTTGCTACTGAGTGCAACAGAGGTATTTTTCCTTTCACAAAGCATCCGATTTTTCTTCCCTTGCGCAACGAGCTCTCTCACGCATGCATTCTTACTCATCGTCTCGTGTCTATGCTGTGATGCGTTCCTCCTCTTATTTCTTGCGAGGACACTCTTTGAACCATTGTCAAATTTCTTCTTGCTTCTTGAGACGACGCTCCTCCTGTTGAGCCCTATTCCTCCTATCTTGCTCTATTCTTTCATCCCACTCACGATCGTGAAAGAACTTCCATGGTGCAACTTGAGCTTTTGTCTGAACGTACTCGACGTCTTATGCTGATTGTTCAGTTCCTGAACTCGCAAAGAAGTAGCAGTGACTGCACAATTTTTTGTACAAAAGGTTGGAATCTATAGCATTCATAAAATCAGGAATAATTTTGCATATTGCCTGTTTTCTACCATGTGGAAGAAACAGGCCGGTCCTATGAGGACGATCGCACTCGTAGTTGTTGCACATCCAAAGTCGGCAATCATAACAGTCACCAAATCGAAGATCTCTAAGAAATAATGGTGTATGGACTAAGTGTAGGAGATATTTTGTCCCTGAGACGGATAGGTGTGAACTAACATTTCACATGGGTTTTTGTCATCTTTTAGGTAGATAAGATTCGTCTGACAGGTCGCATAGTAGTATGACGAGTTGCAAAGTAGGAAGGCAACAAGATTTTTTTTTTTGAAAATTACAAATTTACGGTAACATGAGAGGCGAAACATAAAGTAGAGTGTGCAACATACTTTTCACGTGGAAACATAATTGTGATACTTATATGAGAGGCGAAACAATTTTTGCTATTGGTTACTGCTTGTGATGCAAACAGTTGTAAGACATGTTATTGCAAACGACATTATCATCCTTATTATTCTTCTGACTTGTATCAGGATAATACTCCATTCACTGAAGTTCCATTTTTGCTAGTTCACTCACCAAATCTAGATTGCGACGTTGCACATGTTGAATTACTCTCGAGTTGCCTTAATAGGTGTTGGATCAATCCATAGTGTATATTCACAATTTTCATCATCATAGTAACACTAAAACCAAAAGTATTGTTATTAAAACTACATATATGAAAGATGTCTAAAAATGATATTTAATACTTACTCCACCAACAGGACAACGAAAGAAACGACGACCGTTGTCATCTCCTCCATCCATCATTTGCACAACACAATCAAGGTCACAACGACATTTAGGCCACTTCTGTTTGCTGCCATCGTATGGTCATAGAGGATGAAACGGTCCAAAATCACTCTTGGTAAAAAGCGGAAACTCATCTAATGCTGGTTCATACCAAGTTGGACCTCCTATCAAGTAATTTTCGGACAGTGCTCTAAAGTTTCCACTTCCTCACCTATCACGATTTGTACTCGCCATTGTTTCACATCCACGCCTATCATGACCTCTACTGGCCATTGTTTTTTATCATTCGGTTGAGAACGTATTTATAGAGGGCGAATGTTGAGAATAATAATATTTTAATATGTACCAGACAATGAGTGATGTGCTGTACTGAACCACTTTATGATTGATGCTATCAAAGTGTTTGATACGACACTTCCTCCGGACCTGCTAAGAAGCAGCCCGCAGAGGTTCTTTTATGGTTGGGGTACGCAGATATCAAGATCAAGATGATGACACCAGAGGTTTACGTGGTTCGGGCCGCCTGAGCGTAACACCCTACTCCACGGGGTTTGTGTTGTTGTATTGTGCGAGTTTGTTTGGATCAGCTCAGATCATATGAGATCATCCTGGGTACGTGCGGTACAACCCTTTTATAGTTCTAAGGACTGACCGTTACAAATCTTTCCTGGCCCGACATGTGGCCCTAGCGTATTTAATGGCCTAATACACTGTATAAAGATTATTAAGTGTAATTAATAGTGTGATAATGTGCCTAAATGGCTGCCTTACCCTTATTAACAGTGCTCTGATCGCGTGTTGTTAATACAGCATTAACGACACGTAATCAAATCTTGTAACTGCCGCTTTAATTACCCTTGATGGTTCGTGCTGAAGGAGATCTGCCAGTGCATATGTCGATGAAGGTCCGGAGGCTCCACATGAGGAAGCTCCAGAGCTTTCCCTTACGGGAGGTTAGGTCCGGGGCTGTTGTACACTTGTCAGCACCAGAGCTCCTCTCTGCTGGGGGTTAGGTCTGGGGTTGTTGTACACGTGTTGACCCAGGAGCTACCCATATGAGGGGAGTGGGTCCGGTGCAATGTGACATGTGGGGCCCGAGGAGGCCTTCAACTCTGAGAGGTAGAACTTCCTTGTACTCTTCGCGGTACTAAGGGGTACCCGGTACGCAGGGTACCGACAGTGGCCCCCGGGCCCACCTCTGGGAGAAATCCTTTGGGTTAAGTTATTCTACCAGAGGTGGGGCCATTCTCGATTTCTGCGCTTTGATTTCAAGAGTCTTCTAATATGTTGTTGGAGCAATGATTCGGGAGTGAACCATTGACGCGTCGCTTGTTATGAATGCGACAGATAAGATCTTTGAGTGAGGATCTCACGCAATTGAAGGTCGCCGGTTTCCAATACGAAAACCGTATCGGTTCCGCGTGCCCTGTCAGGGTGCCGCCATCGAGTTTCCTGCCGCTCATCATGACAACGGTTCGCCTTGGGTAAGAACCTCGATCTCTTTGTCGGGGTGGCCCCAGGGCCACTCGTCATTTACGGGGTAGACTTTTGAAAAGTGCCTTCGTTCTTTCTGCAGTTTCCATCCAAATGTCGCGGAGGCTTACTTAAGAGGGAAAGTGCGCACGGTTTGAGGACTCTTTACACCTTCAATTAAATTTGCACTCAGAGCCTCCCAAACTCCGCCTAACTTCCCTTCCTTTGCTCCGCTTTATCGCGATGGAGTTGGGTCTTCCCAAGAGTCGCCTCAAGAGTGATGATGATCTGAAGAAGGTCCGGACCTATATGGGGTGGTCCAGCGACTCCTTTAACCACTTGGTTCGCACTGGAAAGCTCCCGTTCAAGAAGTAGCGCAGTGGCGACATGGTGTACTTCTCGGCGTATGCCATGGTGGGATTCATTCCACCTTTCTCTTCTTTTCATTTGATGCTGCTAGACTTTTATGGTCTGCAGCTGTATCACCTTGGCCCCCATTCTCTTCTTCTCGTGGTGACATTCGTCCACTTTTGCGAGATGTGGGTGGGTATTCCCCCTGCGTCGAGCTATTCCACACCTTCTTCACCATCCACACCACAGGCAAGGGGACTGAGCTTCTTGGCTTCTACTATTTTGTGAAGCGCAAGAACTGCCCCTTCAAATATTTGAAGTCGTTTCCTTCCGGCAAATGGGACGACTGGAAGAAAGATTGGATCATCATTGCAGCGAACGAGCACGAGAAGTTGGAGCTACCCGAAGGTCTCCCCAATGTTGACACCGACGCCTGGAGTGTAGTTCCGGTGTTGTCAAATGCTTTCAACC
The DNA here is from genome assembly GCA_036927565.1 of Tuctoria greenei. Classification (NCBI taxonomy): domain Eukaryota; kingdom Viridiplantae; phylum Streptophyta; class Magnoliopsida; order Poales; family Poaceae; genus Tuctoria; species Tuctoria greenei. The sequence goes on from JAYESD010000006.1 coordinate 129,076,851, forward strand.
CTATCTTGACCAGGATCCGCGAATGCGTGGAAGGTGGGGTGACTCCTCAAATGGTTTTCTGCAACTTCCTGGTCAATATATGGGCTCCACTGAAGAAGAGGGAGAAGCTCGCGTGGGCCCTCAACAGCGTGATGGATGATGATCAGATTGAAACCCGTCTGAAATCCAACTTGAATGATGAAGTTTTGGATCTTCATCTAAAGAAGTTCCAGCATGGGATATACATCAACAGCGACAACTTAGTTCCACCGGCAGCTTTCCTCCCTCTGAACATGGATGCACAGTTCAGTAGGGAGCTCCAGAGGAAGATGCCGGTGCTTGACGACCTTTGTGAGGTAGAAAGGCATCCGACCACTAGGTTGGTGATCTCCGGAGCTTCCAAGGGTGGTCCTGCCTCTGCCTCGAGCCGGAGGATTGAAGACACCGACAAGGGCAAGGGTAAAGAGCCTGCTGAGCCCTCCAGCTGAAAGAGAAAGTTGAAGCACACTAATGGGAGGTCCGTCAGAACTGCTTTTTCTACCATGGCTCCTTCTACCCGACGAGGAAGGTCTTCTGTAGCTACCCCTGCTCTGGTGCAAGTGTCTTCAAGAGGCGTCGGCTTCGGGCAGTCGACCCTGACCTCAATGCCGGCTAAAAGCTCCAGGCCTGGGAGTTCTTCCGAGCCCAGAGAAGCTCCGGCCGAGAAGACTCTGGCTGCTACAAGAGGCCCTCAACTGAGGTCCGAAGCCGTTGGGTCACCAGACTTGGTGGGCTCTGGGCCCGGGCTTCAAAAGAAGAGGTTCCGAGGCGGCTGGGGTGGTAGCATCCCTAGGTAAGCATTGATTGCTTACCCTAAAATGCTAGTCTTGTTTTTGATGTGTCTTTAATCTTCTCTTCTCTTTATTTCTAGGGTGTCGAAGAAGGGGCCAAGAACTTTAGCGCCTGTCACAGTGGTCGGGACTGCACCTGCCAAAGCTCTGGCTTCGAGCATCGAGCCTCCTCAAGTAATGGCGGAAGTCACAGCAGCTCCGGCGCTAGCTTTCGTGGACTTGGATCTGGAGTCCTCGCCCGAAGCTCCTGTGGTAGTGCCAGACCACAGGGGAGAAGTCGAAGATGTACCCCTGGCAACGGTGGCAGAGGCTAATGCTCCAGCACCGTCGATGCCAGAAGTTCCGGCCATTGAGCCGGAAGTCGTCGAAGCCCTGGCCGCTGAGCTAGAGGTAATTGAAGCCCCGACTATTGAGTTGGAACTCAGTGAAGCAGTTGAATGTTCGACGGTTGAGCCAGAGACGCCTGAAGCTCCGGTCGTTGAACCGGAGGAAGCTGTCGTGCCAGTGCCTGAGCTGGCGGTGGTAGAGGCCCCATATGAAGCTCCTGTCGTTGCTTCGGAGGTAGCTGAACCAGATCCGGAGCTGCCTGAAGAGGTGGTGGCAGGTCCTCCGCCTTCGGAGCTAGCAACTGAAAGCCTGGGGGCAACACCTTCAGCTTCTGCTCCAGCGATGGGAGTTCCCCTAGTGGGTTCCTCTTCTACTACTGCTGAAGGGCTCCCAGAGAGCGGTCCCAGTGCCGCATAAGCTCAAGGGTCCTCCCTCATAGAGTGGGACCCTATTTTTGTGATGGAAAATCCTCTGGAATCTGCGGAGATGGTCCCAGCAGGTCCGGAGCCTATCCCTATGGCGTTGTCCATAGACAACGCCTGCTCAAGCCCCCGACAGGTCCAACTGGCCTTCGATCATGAGAGCAAAGCCCTGGAGGAGGAGCACAACACCTTGAGGCGTTGGCGCAACAAACTCCATTTTGAGGGCTTGCCCAGACGAGGCTGGCTGACGAGAAGGAGTGGATAAAGGGGGAGAAAGCCCGGTTAGAGTAGTGGGATAAGCTGCTTGAGGAGAAGGAGGCTGCCATTCGGGCGCTCGACGCTAACTCCAGGTAAATCCTTGAGCAAGCCAAGGAGAGGCGTGATGCTGCTGATGAGCGTCACGAAAACCCCAAAATATTGAACAAGGTTCTCCTGAAGCATCGGGCGGATTTGGAGGCACGGGAAGAAAAGCTCCTGGAGCAGTAGGAGGATATTATGAAAAGAGAGGCGGAGGTCACCCAGAAGTTGACTTTGGGTGAACAGAATTTGGCAGACCGCTCAAAAAAGTTTGAGCAGTGGAGTGAAGATGAAAAGAAGAAGTACTGGAAGATGGGGCAGGAGCTCTCGAAAAGGGAAGTTGACGTTGCCACCAGGGAAGGGAAAGAAAGGCAGGGAGAAGGACTTGGCGAAGAGGCAGAACCGCATCCACCTCTGGGAGACGGAGCTGACCGATCGTGAAAAGCAAGTTGCTGAGAGTATGCAACAACATGCTAAATTGGTCGAGGGCCTCACCCGGGAGGGTTCGGAGCTTGCGGTCGCCCGGAAGTTGCTAGAGGAGCTGCAAAACTTGAAGGAGAATGAGTCCATCCAAGTATGGGACTTCTTGGGGCGAGCCAATGACACGCTGATGCCACTAGGGTTCAGTCCTGTACGTCCATTCAACCCGAAGCTGGACTTGGACCGAGCGCTAGTGGCCCTCAACGCTGCTGGCGGCAAGCTCGACGTGATGGGAGATGTCATTGTGGATCAGCTGGAGACAAAGGGGAAGTCTTTGGCTGTGAACGTGGAAGAATATGTACTGTCATGCTACGTAAGCAGAGACCCCCAATTCTCCCTGGACCCAGTGCTTGAAGGTCCCATTGCTGAAGTGGAAGATGCCACCATGGTTAGTGTCCAAGAGGTTGCTAAGGAGGTCACCTCATTCTTCCGCAGGACTTAGATCCTCTAGTAGCTTGGACTTCTTCCCTTTGCTTTTTACTGTAATCCCAATTTTGTAATCCAGTGCTTCAAATTATTGAAATCCATTTTGCCCATGAACTTCACTTTATTTTTGTCTTCAATATAATGTGCTCTGTCTTGTTGCCCCCTGGTATATGTGTACAATTGGAATGTGTACATATACCAAAGGTTTTGATAGTATAATGATGACTTGAACACTTCGTACTTTTAGACTTTAAGTCTGAAGTCTTCATTTCTGAGGCGTCGATAGCAGGACCCCTGGGATTGGCGTAGCTTGGTAGCTCTGACAGTACCCAGTATCAACATATACAACGTTGACGATAGGAGCTTGGTGGCTCCTAAAGTCGCCACACGAATAATTGAATTTAGGCCTCCCAGTTGTTGTTGGAGCTTAGAATTTCTGTTTTTCCTGCACATTAAATACAAGGAAAAAGTAAAATTCGTCCTGTCTGTAAATCATTTGTGTCTTATTGTTCTTATTTCAGTTTTACCCCAAAGAAATTCAATATGGCAGCGAGTATATTGATGTAACTCTTCTGGACCCATATGCTTACTCACCCTACTGAGGCCTGCTGGAGTGTAAGGTAGAGTGGCGTACTTAGGGTGCAGGACCAGGCTAAGTCGATAGCACACTCCAGACCTATGTTGGCTTGGCGTTCAAACAAGTAGACTATACAACATGTTAAGACCCAAAGAGATTAACAATATAGCTTGCAACACATATGAATAATTTGGGTAAAAACTAAAAAAGAATTACACAACTTCATTATAGACAAGAAGGTTAAAAACGATAAATTGATAAATCGAGCCTTGTACAAAAATAAATGCACGTGGAGTCTGTTCTCACACAATGACGTCTTTCATTATAGATCTGGTTTACAGGGGAGACAAGGACACACTTAGGGTGCGGGACCAAGCTAAGTGCGCTATACATCTTGTAGTAACCCAGGGTAGGTAGTTACACTTTTAGTGCAGTGACTGTATGAAGTGTACTTGAACTTCCCGGACCCTACCGAAGGGGTCCGAATGTTCTCCCAGAGGACCTACTCCTGTCTGTTTATCAACTCTATAACATACATCATGTGTAATTACAGAATCACCTCCGTGATTCTAAGCATAAAACTTATGGAGGTGCTCAATGTTCCAAGGATTAGGAAGTGGAGTCCCATCCTTAGTTGCCAAGCGAACGCACCCGGGTCAGGATACTTCAATCACTCGGAATGGACCTTCCTAGCTGGAGGAAAGTTTGTTCATTCCTTCACGAGTTAGTATCTTCCGAAGCACCAGATCGCCTTCCTCGAGTTGTCAGTTGCGCACATGCCTTTGATGATAGCGCCGAAGCGCTTGGCGATAACGTGCATTCCGAACAGCTGCTTGGTACCTTCCCTCGTCAACGAGGTCAAGGTATTCACGCCGTTGAGTTTGTCCTACATGACTTTGTCTAAGGTACAAACACGGAGGGACCCCAAGATGATTTCCGGAGGAAGGACTGCTTCAGCTCCGTACACCAGGAAGAATGGAGTTTCCCTGGTTGACCGGTTTGGAGTTGTCCCGTTCGCCCATAATGTGGATGTGAGCGCCTCAATCTAGTTAGCTCTATGCTTTTTCAAGCGCTCATATGTGCGCCTTCTTGAGTCCGTTTAAGATTTCTGCATTTGCTCTCTCGGCTCGCCATTGCTTGCCGGATGAGCTACTGTGGCGTAGCTAAGTTGAATGTCGAGGTCTTCGCAATATTCTTGGAATGCATCACTTGCGAATTGAGTTCCATTGTCAGTTATGACTTTGTTTGGAACTCCAAATCTGCATATAATGGACTTCAAGAACTTGATTGCTGATTGCTTGTTGATTGTTACAACTGGAGTTACTTCTGGCCACTTGGTGAACTTGTCTATGGCGACATATAGGAACCTGTAACCTCCGACGGCTTTTGGGAAAGGTCCCAAGATATCCATGCCCCACGCAGCGAATGGCCATGCATGAGGTATCATTTGTAGCGATTGAGCCGGTGTGTGAATCTATTTTGCGTGGAACTGACACGCTTCACATTTTTTCACTAGCCAACCGCATCCTGAAGTGCTGTAGGCCAATAAAAACCATGCTGAAAGGCTTTACTGACCAGCGTGCAAGAAGAAGCATGGTTCCCGCACTCACCTCCATGGATTTCCGCAAGGAGCTCGCGACCTTCTTCCCTTGCAATGCACTGCATTAGGATGCCATTGGCACCGCATCGGCAGAGATCCCCTTCTACCAACGTGTATCTTTTAGCCAATCTGACAATCGGGTCAGCGAATACACTGTCTTCAGGAAGGATATTGTCTTTCAAGTAGCTCCGGATCTCCGAGATCCATGCATCAAAGCTAACATGAGCTTCTGAGTCTTGCGTGCTGGGTTGCTCGGAGCTTCTGACAGCACCTACTACCCTTGGTGGACGCCATGGTAGCAGGGCCACTGGGACTGCTAGTTTCGTGGTGCTGGTCTCGCCCCCTTTGCCCAGTTCGGCAGGCGGAGCTATTGGTTTTGAAAACCTCCGGATGAAGATTCCATCAGGAGCCGGAGCTCCGATTGAGGCTTTCATCAAGAGCTTGTCGGCTTCAGCGTTATGAAAGCCCTGAACATGGTAGAGATCCAGGACTTCGAAATCCTTCTGAAGCCTCTGGACTTCGAGGAGGTAAGCAGCTAATTGAGAATTGTTGCAGGAGCATTCACCTTTGACTTGTTTGATAATGAGTTGTGAATCTCCTTTCACCAACAGCTGTTTTACACCATAAGATAGTGCCACCTTGAGTTCGTAGATGAGAGCTTCATACTCCGCCATGTTGTTGGTTGCCTTGAAATCAAGGTGTACCATGTACTTGACCTTCTCCACAGTCGGAGCCAAGAGAAGGATTCCAGCTCTGGCCCCCTGCTTTTGCATGGAGCCGTCAAAGTAGAGGGTCCAGTGAGGCTCGGTGAATACCGAAACTTTGGGTTCCAATGTCTGTTCACTGTGGCCCCCAGGGTTTGATGGAGAGGGGGTCCACTCTGCCACGAAGTTAGCCAAGGCTTGACTTTTAATTGCTTGTCTTGACACAAATTCTAGATCGAATTCGGCCAGTTCCGCTGCCCACTTTGCAATATTCCCAGTAAAATTAGGGTTATGCAAAATAGCACGCAGTGGAAAAGAAGTTACCACTGATGTTTTGTGGGCTTGGAAATAGTGACAAAGCTTCCTTGAGGAAATAAGAACTGCGTAAAGCAGTTTATGCACCTCAATGTATCTTGTCTTGGCGTCGTGGTGTACTTCATTGATGAAATACACGAGACGTTGGATGGTCCGAACCCTTTCAAAAGGGCCCGGAGCTTCGTCTCCATCGACCCGGACCCTGTTGGAGGGTTCCAGACCTTCAGGTTGTGCTTCTTGGACCCTCCCGAAGGGGTCCAAAACTCCTTCTTGTTAGACCCGGACCTCGCTAGGAGCACCCATATCATCTTGGTCAGCCAGGTGAACCTCCTTAGACGAAAGAGGTTGATCTCCTAGCATTTCGTTTTGAGGTTCCGTGTCTGGGAGCTGAGACCCAATCATGTCTTTAGGTGATTCCGGACCCTCCCGGAGGGGTCTAGACTTCTGGATTGGATATGGCTCCTGTCTTTTCGCGACTAGGACTATACTGATAACTTTGGTGGTTGCCAAAATGTAATGCAGTAAAGGCTCACCAGGATTAGGAGCTACCAATATTGGTAGTGTGGTGAGGAGCTGTTTCAGCTCTTGAAATGCCTTTTCTGCTTCTTCAGACCAATGAAATGGTCCGGATTTCCTCAAGAGTTTGAAGAAGGGTAGCACTCATTCTGCCAGTCTTGAGATAAACCGGCTGAGCGCAGCTAGGCATCCAGTTAGCTTCTGGACATCTTTAATGTGGACTGGGAGCCGCATATCTTTTATGGCCTTGATCTTTGCCGAATTTGCTTCAATTCCTCGATGAGTCACTAAGAACCCCAAAAGCTTCCCGGAGCTAACCCCGAAGACACACTTGTCCGGGTTCAGCTTGGTGCGCGTGGTGCGCAGCTTGTCAAATACGGCTTGTAAGTTGTCAAGGAGTGACTCCTTGTTTTTGATCTTCACAACGATGTCATCGACATACACCTCCACCAAGTCTCTAATTATCTCTCCAAATGTTTTGTACATAGCTCGCACAAATGTTGAAGCAGCGTTTTTAAGACCGAATGGCATGGCAGTATAATAGTACAATCCATCTACTGTTATGAAGGAAGTATGCTCTTCATCTTCCTTAGACATTTGGATTTGATGATATACATAATATGCATCAAAGAATCACAATAGCTCACACCCGGAGGTGGAGCCCACTATCTGACTATTCTAGGTAGTGGGAATGGATCCTTTGGACATGCCTTATTTAAGGTGGTGTAGTCGATACACATCCGAAGCTTCCCACCGGCCTTGGGTACAACAACTTGGTTTGCCAGCCATTTTGGATGGAAGACTTCCCGGATGAATCCAGCTTCGAGCAACTTCTTGATTTCCTGTCGGATGAAGTTTGTCGCTTGATTGATTACTTTCAGGGCTTCTGGTGTACAAGTCGTGCGTCTGGCTAAATCTTCAGGTTGTACTCAATCACCGCCCTAGGGATCCCAGGCATTTGTGATGGTTGCTAGGCAAACACGTTGACATTAGCCCGGAGGAAAGTGATGAGCGCGAGTTCCTATTTATTGTTCAGACCCCCTGATATACGGGTAGTCTGAGCAGCATCGGAACCAATTTGGACGACCTTGATGGGAACGTTGGTGTCGCCGCTTGGTTGCACACGGGGTGCGGAGGTAGAGCCTTTATGACGAATGCTCGGAGGGTTCAAAGCTGGCTCCTTACCAGATGCTTCCTCTTGCGCTGTGGTAAGCGCATAGAGTTCTTCTAGTGCAGTAACTCCTACGATGCCATCTCCGCGGATCCAGAGAACGCCCGTGGGTGTTGGCATCTTCAACACTAAGTAACCATAATGAGATGCAGCCATGAACTTGTATAAAGCTGGCCTGCCCAGAATGGCATTAAACGGCAGACTTATCTACGCAACGTCAAAGACCAATTTCTCAGTTCGATAGTTCTCCCGGGTCCCGAAGGTCATTGGGAGTGTGATGGAACCGAGAGGAGTAATGGTTCCCTGACCTACTCTAGAGAAAGGTTGGTATGGTCGAAGGTCCGAAGGCCAGAGCTGAAGCTTAACGAAAGCTTCGAAGCTTATGAGGTTTAGCCCGGCACCTCCATCCACCATTACATGGTTGATTTGAATATTGTTAATGGTGGGTAACACCATCAACGGGAGTTGGCCAACCCCGATCATGTTTTGGGGGCAGTCCGAAGCATCAATAATGATTGGAGTATCCATCCACTTTCGATGTGGCTCGGTCTTAGCAGTGGGAGCTGCCACGGCCATGTTTCGCCGCATTGTATTGAGGATGCGGCGAGAGGTGATGTCCCAAGAACCACCATAGATGGTGTTCAGGGTCTTCCGGCGCTCATTGTCAGAAACGTCGGAGTCGTCATCGACAGTGTTGTCAGAAACGTCCTGGAAACCTAGATCCTCTTCGGTCAGAGCTTTGTTGACTTTTTTCCTTCCCTTTGACTGAAAGGATCTTCTTCCTAGCGGTTGTTATAGCGCTCGGCAAGGTTCTGGACCTCCCGACACTCTTCCAAGCTGTGTCAGTTCATCTTGTGAATTGGACACCATGATTTGGAACTGTTGCCGTCTTCTGATGAAGGGCGAGGTCGTTTCTCGGGGCGTGGCCCCCGGCTTCTAGAAGCAGCGGCAGTAGCAGCGGCTGAGGAGCCAGTTGACGGCTTCTTTTTGCCGTTGGGCTTCTTTTTGCCGTTGGGCTTCTTTTTGTTCTTGCCACTACCAGAGGTAGCGGCTTTAGTTTTGGAGGACTTCTGGTTGGCCTCTAGAGCTGGCTTAGAATGCATTTCACGGACCTCCGCAGCTCTAGCACATTTCTCGGCTAGGCTGAAGAGTTCAGTGACGTCGGTAACTTCTTTAATGGCCAGTTTCTCCAGCATCTTCTTATCTCGAACACCCTGTCTGAATGTAACGATAACAGAGGAGCTCGAGATTGAAGGAATAATATTCCGTATCTGAGAAAACCATTGGATGAAGGATCACAGTGATTCCCCCGATGTCTGCTTTATAGCAAACAGATCCAATTCAGTGCCAAGCCGGGTGTAAGAACTTCCGAAGTTGGCAGTGAACTGCTGGCACAGCTCCGCCCAACTATTAATGGAGTTGAGTGGAAGACTCATGAACCAGGACCTTGCATTCCGAGTTAAAGCCACCGGGAAATAATTGGCCATCACAGCCTCATCACCCCCCTGCTGCCAGTATGGTAGTCGAGTAGATTTGAAGGAACTCGGCGGGGTTGACAGTCCCGTTGAATTTTTCCATCAAGTGAGGCCGGAACTTCTGTGGCCATCTGACCATGCACAAATTCATGACCTGAGCAGAACAACCTCCTCATACTCCCTGAGGAGCTGGGTTGTCTCGAGCCTCTCGTCTTTCTTGAGCACGCTCGATATGGACACGACCATCCTCCTGCCGGTATCAGCGATCCAGTTCTAACTGCAGGTCATGAGTCGGAATCTTGGTAATGGTGTGAGTGCGTCGTGCCCCGGGAGGCAGCGAAGTCACCTGCTGGGAGGCAACACGTCTCCTTTGTTGTGAGACTTGTGGACCAAGTCGGCCGGACAAGGTCCGTCGTTGTGATGGTGCTCGTCCCGAAGGGGGAGGACCTTGATTGCTGATGCCTGCACTGCTCTCCACTGCTCTATAGCACCTTGGGGTGCACCTGGAGGAGGTGGGTGTTGTAGGAGAGCTCGCGCAACAATGAGGGCGTGCTCAGGGTTGCTGTTTGTCGATGCAGTGATCAACACAGATGCCCCATCTTGTTGACCAGCATTGTTTGCCGGAACAGATGGTGGCTGTGGTGCCATAGCGCCTGCTGGAACAATGGCACCTGCTGATTGTTGGGCGTTGGAGGGATTGCCTCCAGCAGGTTGTCCAGCGTGGTTGCCATTGGAGGATCCAGCAGCTGAAATCACCATCTTGTGATCTCGAGACTGCCCTTTGCTCCCCTACCTAGCGCACCAAGATGTCAAAGTGTTTGATATGACACTTCCCCCAGACCTACTAAGAAGTAGCCCGCGGAGGTTCTTTTATGGTTGGGGTACGCAGAGATCAAGATCAAGATGATGACACCAGAGATTTATGTGGTTCGGGCCGCCTTAGCGTAACATCCTACTCCACGGAGTTTGTGTTGTTGTATTGTGTGAGTTTGTTTGGATCAGCTCAGATTAGATGAGATCATCTTGGGTACGTGCGGCACAACCCTTTTATAGTTCTAAGGACTGACTGTTACAAAGCTTGCCTGGCCCGACATGTGGCCCTGGCGTATTTAATGGTCTAACACACTGTCTAAAGTGTATTAAGTGTGATTAATAGTGTGATAACGTGCCTGAATGGCTGTGTTACCCCTATTAGCAGTGCTCTGATCGTGTGTCATTAATACAACATTAACGACACGTAATCAAATCTTGTAACTGCCGCTTTAATTACCCTTGATGGTCCGTGCTGAAGGAGATCTTCCAGTGCATATGTCAATGAAGGTCTGGAGGCTCCACATGTGGAAGCTCCGCAGCTTTCCCTTACGGGAGGTTATGTCCGGGGCTGCTGTACACTTGTCGGCACCGGAGGTCCTCTCTGCTGGGGGTTAGGTCCGGGGTCGTTGTACACGTGTTGACCTAGGAGCTACCCCTATGAGGGGAGCGGGTCCAGTGCAATGTGACATGTGGGGCCCGAGGTGACCTTCAACTCTGAGGTAGAACTTCCTTGTACTCTTCGCGGTACTAAGGGGTACCCAGTATGCAGGGTACCGACAGATGCGGACAACACACTTATCGCATTGATCGTCACTATTTTTCTTTGCAGGTGATGTTGACAACTCATAGGCCACATGTATATTTTTTTGTGTTTTTATATCACAGAATCTTTCACAACGTGCATATCGACAACGTAAGGCATCGCAAGATAATTTGAATAATAACATGCCATGAACAATATCATTCATAAGAAAAGTAACACATAAGGGTCCATAATACATAGTCCAAAATTACATAACAGTAATACATAAATATCATAACCGGTAGCTACTCGTGCCTACCACGCTTAGGGCCCCTAGGTGCTCGACGGCTCAACTGGTTCGTATCGTACGTGTAGAAGTCTGGAGGATGACTGTTCCTAACACAATGTTCTGGAGGGGCAAGCGTGGCAAACAGATCCTGGGAGGACTATGTTGGCGGTGGTGGAGCATATGCTAACTGCAATCCCGTAACTGCATCCTCTGCGACTAAGCTCTGTCAATCCTTGGTATCTACAGGCAAGACCTCTCGTGTTGTGGCCTTGGATCCATAGTCGCTCGAGTAAAGCAGGTTTGTGTCATCAAGAAGACGAGATACGTTAGCGAAGCGTACACAAAAGTAATTTATAGTTCCATTCACGATCCGTTCTACAATTGCAACCAGTGGTAATTCTTGCAAACCACAGATGACCCAATTATACACCTACGTTGACAAAATTATATTTTAGTATAAAAAATATTCAATGCTATTATTAACATTACATGATAATACCCACGTACCTTAGCTAGATTTGATGTCATAATATCGTGACGAGCCCCATCTTTATCATACAGCCAAGCCCACTTTTCTTTGGGCTCATTATGAATCTAATGCGAGAAAGATCAAATAGATGATCCCGCTCTACGAACCATATTATGATCATCTGACGAAAGACAGCAAAGAGGCGTCGAAACTTGAACCTGTTTAGAATTAGAAGCTCTTCCTAATCTTTCCTCGGTTTGTTTGGTTGTTAACTCATCCAGATGTACCACAAAGCTTGAAACTTTCCCTGTTGATTCTGACAACATAAGTGTTTAAACATGTTCATCAGTTGCTTGTTCTTAAAGTGACTATAAAAATTGGCACCCAAATGTCTCATACACCATCTAGATTCTATATCCGGCCAATTAACTAAAAGATCACAATCAGGACTTCTGTACTTCAAATTATTATAGCTTTCAGGAGTCCAACATGACGATCATGTATCACACATACATGTTCGCAACCACAAACCACAATATACTTCACCTGATGCAGGAATCAATACCAATTACCAGTGTTTCCACTCTCAACAAATGCAAAGGCAACATGGTACAATTGATTCTTGCCATCCACTGCTATAGCTGTAAGAATTTTCCCTTTGTACTTTCTTGTTAGAAAAGTACCATCAATGCAATGTATTGGTCTGCAATAGTTAAATGCATTTATGCATTGACCCAAAGAGAAGAAAGCTCGTTAAAGAGTCAACTTCCTAGGAATTATTGGGTTCGGAACATCCATAATGTCAGTTAATGTTCCAGAATTTCTCATTCTTATGGTGTCTAACATCTTGGAAAATTATCATAAGATGCTTCAAAGGTACCAAATCTCTTTTCTATCACCTTTACTTTGCCATTTCAAGCCTTCGAATAACTTATTGTGTACTTAAAATCTTGCTCAATAGTGTTCATAATTGATTTTGGCTCAAAAGCAACATTATCCACAACTTGAGAATACATGTAATTTGGAATAAACTGCGACGTAAGATCAGTATTGCACTTCTCAAGTCGATACAACTCACAAGTAGGATCAGTCAATATTGAACATTCCTAAAGACTGTTCCACTTTTGCACATATCCGTGCACATGAAACGGACGGCTTGGAAAACACATCTCACATCATAAATTTTTTTATTGGACCTTGAAACTACAAAATATCTTTTAAATGGAAGAGACCAGTATTTAAAAACATCTTTCAATGCTTTTTTATCTTTGAATAAAGATCCTACAGATACCTCACTATCGTTATATTCCCATAGAACATGATAACCTTCTGTAACCCTTAAATTATCAAAATTTCAATTTTTCCGTTTTGCACGTACTGGAACTTCTTCATCACCCGAGGAATCATGCTAAGGAATATTCTCATAATCTCTATCTTTGTGAACTATCTGATCAACTAAATGACCTAATTGTTCACCTTAATCTGCTACACCTGTACCCTCAATATGAACATTATTAGGTGCATCTTCGTCTCCTTCATTCTCTGATTCTTCAGCTTCTCCATCATTACCATCCTCGTCACCATCAACGACCGTATTGGGTGTCTTATCAATTATCTCTTTCGCTTGTACTTTAAGAAACAGAATTAAAGGCCATCCAAATTGAACGACCCTTTGAGCATAATTCCTCCAAACCGCCGTTCCATTCATCTCAAGTAACTATCCATAAAAGTGACCACTTCTACGACTACCACTGCATAATACTTCAATTCATAGTGTTCTTCATCAATCTGAACATCCGGATTAGCCAATATGAATACCCAAATAAGTTCGCTCAATTGAATTTGGTACTCCTTTCATAGTGGACGAAAATTTAGATAAATTCACACCATTTGCATCATATAGTATATCTCTATCTCAAAAATAAATTTGAAATGGTGTCTTATCCACCATAACTGAACGATGTATGCAGTTAATAAACTGTAATTATCTTTCAATTATATAATTTTTTACATGTTTAGTTTATTTTTATTTTAAGATTTTTAATTGATTATATATTTTTTATACACATTTTTTGATTACTTTACTTTATGTTAACTTAATTTATATTAATTATAAGTTATATTCCACTATTTAATACTAATAAATCATATATATTTATTACTATTAAGTAGTAATACTATAAATTATTCATATTATAAATATCTATTTTAACTAAATAACATATTATTGCTATTAATGCAACACTATTATGTTGCTAACATACAACATTTAAAATATAATATTAGGTACTAACATTATTTATATTAACTATACTAATTAGTAAATAATAATTACTACTAATTATATATGCAATAAAACAATTAATTAATAGTACTACTACTAGTAATATAAATAATATTATGTACTACTATTACATCACTTACTAAAAAATCACGTACCTAACATACTAATTACTATATATTAATTACAGCTAATTACTAATGCAATAAAAAACATTACTTACTATTACAACTACTAATAATAAAACTATTAAAAACTTGCTAATAATAATCATAAAACTATTAAAAAATTACTACTAGTATTATAAACAATAATCATTATTCCTACTAATGATATTAATTACGAATATTAACTAAATAAATAAGTAAGAAATCACATACCTTCTCTTCTCTTCTATTCTATTCTATTCTATTCTATTCTATTCTATTCTATTCTATTCTATTCTATTCTATTCTATTCTATTCTATTCTATTCTATTCTATTCTATTCTATTCTATTCTATTCTCTTTTCTTTTCTTTTCTTTTCTTTTCTTCTCTTCTCTTCTCTTCTCTTCTCTTCTCTTCTCTTCTCTTCTCTTCTCTTCTCTTCTCTTCTCCCGGTTGCTACCGGCACGCGCAGGTGAAGCGGAGGAACGATCGGATTATATAGCTAGCGCCAGAACAATATGCGCACGGTGTTGACACGTGGCCTGTGTTGCGCGTCCGCATCGCGACTCGCCCGGCGAGATCGCGAGTCGCTTAACGGATGTGCGAGTCGCTTTCCTGCATTGCGAGGGGAATCTTGACCCGTCAAACGCCGATGTGGCTTGTCCACGTGTGCGTTTTGCAGTTTTGCATAGCGACTCGTCAATCCAAATTGCGAAGTGTCAGCTACTTTTACCGGCTATTAATATTAAAAGATTAAAATATTCGACTAATATGAAAATAATTCTATATTTTTGTCAGGTGCTTTCAGGCCCTGGGTAATTAGCAGCTAATTATTGTTATTAACCACTATGCCTTATAATTAACTAATAACTCTAAATTCTATTGGTTAATCAATCACAAATTTTTTATTTGATTATTTATAATTGACATAGCCCTGTAAACTACAGATTAAAATTTAACAAAATAGACAAAAAACTTACCTCCTTCCTCATATCCGGTGGTGGTGCCGCCGCTGGTAGCAGCGCCGCCCAGCCGTGCTCAGTGCAGCACCGCACAGCCACGGCCATCGCACCGCAGCAGCAGGGAGCGCCGCCGCCATAAGGGGATTGCGCTGTTGCAGCAGGAGCACGCCACAGTTGGAGGATCGCGCCGCGGGTGAGGGTCTTGCCGCCACTGGGAGGCCGCACCGCTGCCAGAGGTCCGCCCCACCAGTTGGGGAGTCGATTAGAACCGGAAGGATTGAGTGGTTAGGATTGAGGGAGAGAAGATAAGGAGAGCCAACACAAATCTTAAAGAAAATCTAATGGTTGCCCGAAAAAATATTAGATTTCGGGCACCTGATGGGGTTACTGGAATAAAATACCCCGGCTCTAGTCATAGGAGGAAATAGATGAAAAATAAAATACCTCCGCTCTAATCATAGCACTAATATGACACACCTCCGTGCGACCAATCGACCACCTCCTCTGAAAAACATAGGAACTTTGTTTTTTAGAAACATGGCCCTTGGCCTATATATTAATCAGAGGAGTAAACAAATAGGTTACAAACACGAGCTGCGGGGGAGAAAAAATGTACATTCTAGCCTTACAACCGAGCCAGAGAGGGAAAGAGAGGAAACATGCACTCAAGAGGCTTGAATGATGTTTGGCAAACTCGAGGTTCGCTGGCCTGGGTTCTGGAGGAGACCGGCCAGGGCTGTTACTCCCGTTTCCCCCCCAGCTTTTCGCTTGCTCTTTGATGAAATCTGCAATTCGCTTGATGCGGTTTCCACATTTTGGAAGATCCTTGCATTGCGTCCTCGCCAAATACTCCAGCAAATCAGCATCGCCAGTGATCGTGCTGCCGTCCTGACTGTTCTGTGTCTGCTTGCCAAATCTGTGTGCCAGCCTAGAACCTTGTTCTGTGCCGTCCACTGCTCCGGCGCCAATGCTGTAGACTGGACCAGTCAGCGATGTCCTTCCATATCATCCGGGATGTCGGGCACTCGGTAAAGAGATTTCTTGCAATTTTCAGGTTTCGTCGACATAGGAGGCATAAATAACAGTTGGGCCATCCCTTCCTCTGCAGTCTGGCAGCAGTCCAAAGGCGGTTGCACATCGAAAGTGATGCAAAAATTTTGCAGAGCGCCAGTGCCCAAGCCTTCCAGATGATCTTGTCGTAGGTGCACGGGATGGATCCTGCAAATTGAAGTTAGTACGCTGACTTTGCAGTGTATTGACCTCCTTTGTTGGCAGTCCACCAGATTTCATCTCGTTCTTGGTGTTCCGGGTTGAAATTGACATCCTGGATGTGATGCCACAGCTCAACATATTGCTGTAGCAACGTAAGGGTTAGCGCGTGCGAGATGTCCCTGATCCAAAGGTGTTGTCTTAAGGCCTTGGCTACTTTCCTCCTTTTCCTTTTTGCATGGTTATAGAGCTCAGGGAAAAGTTGAGCCCGGGAGAAACCATGCAGCCAGGCGAAGGTCCACAATCTTGCTGTCTTCCCATTGTGGAGGGTAACTGATGTTGTCACGGCGAAAAGATCCTCATCAGCTCGGTCCATGGGAAGCTGAGCACCCACCCGTGGTCGCTCTGGTGTCTGCCACTGGTACCACAACCACCGTAATCTCAGAGCGTGACCATATCATGTTAGGTCCAAAATACCAAGACCTCCCAAATGCAGCGGCCTACAAACTGTGATCAAATTCACCTTTGCCTTTCCTCCATGCATTTCTTGTGATCCTGCCTGTAAGAAACGTTTTCCGATCTTGTCCAAATCTTTGCATAAACGCTTTGGTAATTTCATCACCGATAGTGTGTATTAGAGTTGGCCACATGGGCCGGGCTAAATGGGCCGGCCTGAGGCATGATTTTTTTGACCCAACACGAGCCTGACCCAACATGAAGTGGATCGAGCCGTGCCGGCCTGTAGAACGACACAGGGCATGCCTGGGCCTGACCTCCGACACGATGGGCCAGCCCGACACGGCCTGATTACGGGTCGGCCCCCCAGACACAACCGTTGGCCCGGTTGTCTCGACGGTGGCCAGCCCAGCACGGCCCGACACAAGCGGCCCATTGCCGCTCCATATAACCAGACACTCGGGGGTGCAGGGTCGCACAACCCTAACTGTCGCGCTGCAGCCGCTGCCCCGCAGTCCAGTCCTCAACTCCTCGGCTCCCCCGCCTCTCGCCCTGTCCGTAGTCCTCATCTCGCCGCCGACTCACCGTTCCTACGCCTCTTCTCGACTCCTCCACCTCTTCCCCTCTCCACGACCTACTGATAGATCCCCCGATGGGCCTTGCATTCCTCAGTTCATCACCGGAGCGGTCGAAGGATCTCGCCGGTCCTCCCGTTCCCATTCCTTTGTTCATCGCCGGAGGGTCGAGTGGTCGAACTCTCGACAGATCCGTGTTCCTCCTCGTTGGATCTATCGTCGGGCCTCTATTTCCTCCTCGCCCCTCGCTGGATCTGTCATCGGGCCTCCCGTTCATCGCCGGAGTGGCCGAGCGATCGAAGGCTCTCGATGGATCCATGTTCCTCCTTGCCGGATCTGTCGTCGGGCCTCCCGTTCCTCCTTGCCACTTGCCGGATCTTTTGTTGGGCCTTCCGTTCCTCCCTTCCCTTACCGGAACGGTCGAAGGCTCGATGGCCGACTCCATAAAAGATGACCTTCACATGAGGGACTTCGTGGCGACAATGAGGATGATGTTGCTACAGATGCCGAGGCTCTGTTGGGGGTGACCGGGTCATCGGCGGTAGCGGCGATGCTGACGGCTCCTGTTGATGTTGAAGCTGGTGGCCATGCTGATCTGAGTGACCCAACCCAACTTCGAGCACTACGGCCAAAACGAGGTCAACTCTAACCCTAACCTTAACCATTTGATTCTGTTGTTTGATTGTTTGCTTATTTCTTAACCCATTGAAGATCCTATTTGTTGTTTCTTGTCAAGTCTCGGGTGATCACATTTGATGTGTGGCATGACATGGAGGAACTTACACACATTGTCAATGATAAGATGGTCAGGTATGGAGCATGATGCAAATACTGTAAGACTGGATTAAGTGCTAAATCTACTGGTAGAACTGGTCATTCGATTCGACATGTAGCTAAATGTAAGAGAACAAATTGTGCTGGAACTGCATCATGTAAGTCTCATTTGCATTTTAGTGGAGATGGTACTATTAGACATTTTCAATATGACCCTGACATTGCAAGAACAGAACTTGTTAAACTGATTGCTCGACTTGATTTGCCTTTATGAATTTTTGCTACTGATGCATTTGAAGAATACATTAGGAATGCTCATGATCCTAGTTTCAAACATGTCTCTAGGCAGTCAACTACTAGAGATCCTGAGTCATACTTTAAATTAAAGAGTTCTGCTATTATTGATATGTCAAAAGAAGCATCTTGTGTTTGCATGACTTCTGATATTTGGTCTGTTAATGCAAAAGTGGACTATCTGTCTATTGTTTTTCATTTTGTTACTGCTGACTGGGAACTAGAGAAAAGAATTGTTGGCATGCGACTGATTGATTGTTCACACTCTGGAGTAAACATAGCTGAGCGCATCTTTAATATTGTTTCTGAGTACAACATGACTTCTAATGTGCTTTCTATTACATTAGACAATGCATCTTCTAATTCTCGTGCAATACAAGATTTAACTTCTCTTCTGTCATCATATGTTGGTAGTACTTTGTTACATCAGCGCTGCGCATGCCATATAATAAATCTTATTTTTAAATCTGGATTAAAAAGAATTAGAAGATATCTTGAGGATTTTAGAACAACTATTTCATTTCTAAGTTCTTCAAACACACAAATTGCTTCTTATAAGACCTTCTGTTTGTCTATGGGGGTTCGTCCCCGTAAAATTGGTTGGGATATGGATGTGATATGAAACTCTACTTATCTAATGTTGAAACATCTTGTGCCATACAAGGCAATCTTTTATGTTTTTATTCAAACTCATTATCAGGAAGGAGGTGTGGAACTTCTAACTGATGATCACTGGTATGTTGTGATTAGGAGTTTAAGCCCGATCTTCCGAAAGGTAATGGATAAGTCTATTGATGGAGATCTCGACATTGATGATCCGAGACTCTCGAGGAGAACACGAAAAACCTCTGCAATCACTACACCACCGCTCCGTTGGATATTAACCATGCTGCACGCGCTTGACCTCGCCAAAAAGGCTAATCCCTGCAAGTGCAACCGAGAACACAAGCAAGAACATGGTAGAAACAATCTGAATTGCTAAGTTGGGGTCTCACAAACCGATGAACGGCGAAGCTGCGTATAACAGATTAATCTAAGCAAAACCCAATAGTTTATGGCTGCTACTACGAAGTATATATAGGTGGGAGGACGTCCAAAAGGTTTTGGAGTCATGACCTAACCCTAAGACACACAAATAATGGACTTAGACTTGATACAAGGCCAAATGGCCCAATACGGTGGCGCAACACCTGACAGATTCTGAAATCAATTTTGTTTCGATGATTCCCGTCGACCCCGAAGAAATTTTGACATGGACCAACGCCATTGGAAAGTTTATCCTCTCCCCTTTCCGTGCATATATAGAACATCCAAAACGGATTTTGTATGCATCTTGGGCGTCTGTATTAGTTCGAAGTGCTCCTGGACTCCGAGTTGGACACGATATTGAGTTGGGGTCGGTTTCCATCTTCTTTGAACGTATTCTCTGGTCCTCCACGCCCCTAAACCTTCCTCCAATTAATCCTTGAATCACTCCATGTATCCTAATCACAATTAATTTATTAGGTAGCAATCTATTCTCAAAAATATATAAAGATACATATAAGAACGAGCTCACCTCTGAAATTAATTATTGTGTGTGAATTCTATTGACTACATATTGTATGTTCAATGGAGTGTTGTGTATATCCATAAGAGTGATGTCCTTATCATCCTCCCATTCTTGAATTGGAGTCGTCCTCAACTCAAGTTCATCTTCTCTCATGTGTGGGTCCATATGTGCAATGCCATCAAATCTTCTTGTATGCATGAAAGGAGGAGGCCAAGGTGGTGGACGACATAGTGCACCATCTCCATGTTCTTCATCAAATATGCATGCACATTCACTCGAGCCTGAATCCCAAACAAATAAACATAATGTCGTGCTTGTATGTGCAATGACAATATGCTTGATCTCATCATTCTCCCCTTCTTTATGACAAGCCGTCCGCGGCTTGCTCGTATGTCCATCAAAGAGGCTTGCTTTGGAGGTAGAATGAGCGCTGTCCATATTACACAACCACAGCGAACAATGCTTCTCTATTATATGTTGCCCTGCTGCAAGAAAAAAATACTAGAAAAACTTGACAAAGAAATATTAGTGTTACTGCATCCATTTATTTCACCATGTTGTTGCAGCACAAAATGGGATTTCTCATTTGAGCATATGTAAACTTTATGCACCATAAATTCACCACTATCTTCATAGTTGCCTATAGCATGAAGAATATATCTACTTAAGAAAGGCAATTCAGATTGGGAAAATATTCTCTTCTCTATGATATCTAGATCACAAAGAGTATCGAACTCGATATATCCAAAGGTATTTAGAGAAGACAACAATTTCAGTTCGTCATTTTCACAAGTAATGGGAATCAAACGCTTAATTTCAGAATATGTGGGTGATAACATATCAAACTCATTCACTTGTTCTAGCATATGTATAACATAATTATCAACACCCACTTCTCTTTATCACAAAGACTAGTAGGAAAATTAACTTGTGACAAAGGTAAATCTATAAAATCTTTCATAAGTTGGTGCTCTACAATAGTGTGATTGGTCAAAAAATTCAGCACATCTAAAAACTTCTCACCTTGTGTATTTGTAGAATGTTGTATCTCACCTTTATCCTTATTTTCAGCAGTGATTTCGAGGGCATTATGAGTTGATCCATCTAAAAGTTCACAAGTGTTGTCGAAAACCTCATTCTCTTTTGCATCATCTACATTGTTTTCTATATTTTCCTGCAAAACCTTACACACAAAAGGAGGTACAACAAGAAATTTCTCCTCAAATTGATGCACTTCATCTTTGCAATTAGACACATTAGCAAAAGTTTCTCGCATAAGAATTTTCATATCTTTCCATGTTCGAGGTTTTTCTGAATCGCTTAAGTTGTCCCACCAAGTTAATGCACAATAAACTAATGCACTAGCAATATTCCTAATTTTTCTCCTTTCACACATACGACATTGTTCAAAAATTTTATCCATCTCTATTTCCCAAGTAATATATTCATCATAACCAAAAGTCATAAAAAGGAAGAGATGGAAGAACGTAATTACTTCTTGTGGAAGGAGTTGTAAAGGTGGTCTGAATGTCATGTGAATCCTCGACTGGTGTTTGTTTCTTGGTGAGCAGCCCCATCATCTTCTTCATCATGTCAAGTAACTGAACACGTAGAGCACATTCACCATTCTCTCTTTTACCTTACATTGTTAGTAGCAAATAGAAGACAACAAAAAAATATGTTACCCCTAACTACTACATATGACAATGGCAAGGTGAAAGTGGAATCACACACTCTCAAGCGTCTTACCACGCTCTTACAAGTGTTCTTACCAACACTGCAGGTGGCAAACAGTGGCCAGTGTGAAGAACCAATCGAGAGTAGGGTGATTGCAAAGGTCTACGAATTCAACTCAAGAGAAAAGTGTAGCTTGGAAGGCACTTTATATCGTAGAAAAGATTAGCAACAATGAAATTAGATAGTAAAGTTGAATAAGTGTCGAAAGTACTTGTCAAAGTTGCTGGTCTAAATATGTTTCTAGTAGTTTAAGCTAGCAAGACATGCATCAAAGCGCTAAGGACACAAAAGTTGCAAGCACTTCTGATTTTTGTTTTTTTCTTGTGCGGCTTTTGTATCTTGTTTTGCACTTGCCTCTTTCTTTTGTCTTTTTTCTTTCCAGAATGTGCTGCAAAAGAAGAACACAATGCAAAACAATCAAAGATATCTCATTGCCCTATCACATATTTTCTGCTCAAACTTACAAAGCAAAGTAGGCACCCTTATAGGCCCCAAATCCAAAAACTTTTAACAGCAATATTACAGACTTATTTCTCCTATTTAATTTAAGTATATGAAAGACCTATTTTGGATCACAACAATGGTGGATATTGGCCCCGAAATACAGACTGTTCAGAAATTCTAGATCAATAACAAATTCGGATGTAATGCTATTTTGACCTTGATAACTTTATTTTCTGGGAAACGAATGAATACAAAAGTTATAGGAAACTTCTTAAGATTTTCAGAAAGTATAAGATCACAAACATCAGAGTTCGTATGAGAGAGATATGATAAAAATACCGAACTGGATAGAGATGAATCTAATCTGGACGTGGTGACGTGATTCAAAAGGATGAATGAACATAATGCAAAACTCAAACTAAGACCAAAAACACTTTCTAAACCAGAAATATGACTCAACCATGGACACAAACTCAACAAAATCAAACTGAAAACAAAAGTTGCAAAAGGCTCAATTTGGTTTGGACAAAGTAATGAACACATCTACTAAACTGCAAGTTTTTTTGTGGCTTTTTTGTGGACTGTAGGTATGAAAAACAAAACTAATGTAATATATAGATGAATTACCTAACGGGCAACCTAGAAATCTGATGCCAATTGATAAGGAGTTTAAGCCCGATCTTCTGAAAGGTAATGGATAAGTCGATTGATGGAGATCTCGACGTTGATGATCCGAGGCTCACGAAAAACCCCTGGAATCACTACACCACCGCTCTGTTGGTTATCAACCGTGCTGCACACGCTTGACCTCACCAAGAAGGCTAATGCCTTCAAGTGCAACCGAGAACACAAGCAAGAACAAGGTAGAAGCAATCTGAATTGCTAAGTTGGGGTCTCACAAACTGATGAACGGCAAAATTGTGTATAACAGATTAATCTAAGCAAAACCCGATTGTTTATGGCAGCTACTACAGAGTATATATAGGTGGGAGGACGTACAAAAGGTTTTGGAGTCGTGACCTAACCCTAAGACACGAAAATAATAGACTTAGACTTGATACTAGGCCAAATGGCCCAATACGGTGGCGCAACACCCTGACAGATTCTGAAATCGATTTTGTTTTGACGATTTCTGTCGACTCCGAAGAAATCTTGACATGGGACCAGAGCCATTAGAAAGTTTATCCTCTCCCATTTTCATGCATATATAGAACGTCCAAAACGGAGTTTGTATGCGTCCTGGGTGTCCGTTTTAGTGCGAATTGCTCCTGGACTCCGAGTTGGACATGATATTGAGTTGGGGTTGGTTTCCATCTTCTTCGAACGTATTCTTTGGTCCTCCACGCCCCTAAACCTTCCTCCAATTACTCCTTAAATCACTCCATGTATCCTAATCACAATGAATTTAGTAGGTATCAATCTATTCTCAAAAATATATAAAGAAACATATAAGAACGAGCTCACCTCTGAAATTAATTGTTTTGTGTGAATTCTATTGATTGCATCTTGTATGTTCAATGGAGTGTTGTGTATATCCATAGGAGTGATGTCCTCATCATCCTCCCATTCTTGAATTGGAGTCGTCCGCGACTCATGTTCATCTTCTCTCGTGTGTGGGTCCATATGTGCAACGCCATCAAATCTTCTTGTATGCATGAAAGGAGGAGGCCAAGGTGGTGGACGACATAGTGCACCATCTCCATGATATTCATCAAATACGCATGCACATTCACTCGAGCCTAGATCCAAAACAAATAAACATCATGTCGTGCTTGTATGTGCAATGACAATATGCTTGATCTCATCATGTTGTTGAACATATACAAAAATTCTTAAGTTTCTTCTATATGTCTACTATTTGTCTATTTGGTGTGTACTATCCTACATCTCCTCTGATGATGCATGCTATCATTGAGATTTCTGAGCATTTGAATCAATATGAAAATGATGACATTCTTAGATATGTAGTTGTTCCAATGAAATCTAAGTTTCTCAAGTATTGGGCTGACATTCCTTTGTTCTATTCTATTGCATTCATTTTGGATCCCAGCGCTAAACTTGCTGGTTTTAGTAATGCACTTAACCTCCTATCACAAATTTTGAACCGTAATTATTCTGTTTACTATGCTACTGTTAAATCTAAGTTATCTAACTTGTTTTTAAAGTATGAGGCTAAATTTGATTCAATAAGGTTGAAGAGACCTACAAACCCTAACAATAGTGTAGGTAAGCAGGTAAATTCATGTAACAAAATTTATGGTAGGCAATCAACTACTGATACGGCTTCCCCCTCTATTCATAATCTAGGCATATGTTCTAATGTTTTTAGTTATCATCATATTAGACAGTGACAATGTTTTAGAATTTGATGATTCATTTAATATTCTTAACTGGTGGCATGATCATAAGAGAACTTTTCCCGTTCTTTCTATTCTTACAAAAGACATTATGATTGTTCCTGTTTCCACTATTTCTTCAGAGCCTGGTTTTAGTCTTTGTGGCAGGTTGATAGAAGAACGACTACGTAGCCTCACTTCTGAGCATGTGGAGATGCTCTCGTTACTCAAAGACTGGGAGGATGGTGAAAAACGGCTTCAGCACGGTGTCGTCAATGAAGAACTTGAGGAGAAGATAAATAATTTGTTTTTAGATCAGTCTAATTGACTGCATCCCTGTATGACTGGCATGTAACTTAATGTGACTGTATGTTTTGGCTGTGGACTTGGAACTTTGATCACCATAAGAGTTGTTGCTGTACTCTTTTTTTTCCTTTAGGGTTTTATCCTCAAATAAGATTTTACAAAAGGTTTTTAATGACGCAGCAAAAAACAGCTCTTTTTAAAGCCTGGTGATTTATGAATCTATCAATGTTTGTTTTAAATTTTTGTCTTGTCTTCTGCACCTGTGTATTTGTTTATCTGTGTATCTGTGACTTTGTCTAAAGTCAGGTTCGGGCCGGCACGGCACGTTTAGCCCAACACGGGCCATGCATGGCCTGACACGACTAAGATGATCCCGTGCCGTGCTTGGGCCTGGCCTCCGTCCCGTCGTGCTGGCACGGCCCGACCCGACTAAGTTTAGTGTCGGGCCAGACCTGCAGTTTCCAGGCACGTCCGGGCTTGTGCCGAGCCAGCCCGGCAGGGCTCGTTGGCCAGCTATGGTGTGTATGCGGGTAATGCTGTCAGGACAGACCTGACCAGCTCTCCTCTTCCCCCAGTGTCAACAATTTTCTTTGCCAGCATGGCAGTTTATACTGAGCCTTATCCTTGATATGTCGAAAGTGACAAGATGATAACCTCTGAACATGGATTGGCAAACACAGATATGATATTAGGAAGTTCTGTCTGAGTCTTCCAAAACTTCTGAGAGATGTGTCAGCCTGCTGCTCTGAACATCTGACTGCTGCCGAAGAGCTCTTCTGTATGTTTATTCTGAGACCGGTTGCCTCGCCGAGCTTTTGCAGAAGGTTGATTGTCGAGCACTATAGAAAACTCGTCAATTAACGAGAGTGTAAAACCATTATAAATAAGGGCATAACTATCATAAATAATCTATTTACGACGGTTATCACTTATTTATGACGGTTCCTGGATGACATTTAATAAACCTCGTAAATAACATTGCTTACGACGGTAACCGTCGTAAATATAGTTATTTACGAGGGCTGCATTGAGCTCTCGTAAATAAGTCCACCCTGCCACGTGGTGGGGCGAGAAACATATTTATGATGGTTACCGTCTTAAATATTTGAATTGTTTACGACGGTTCCCACCAACCGTCATAAATACTATGTGCTTATTTACGACGATTTGCACACCGTTGTAAATAAGTTTTGTAATTTTTTAAAAAAGCAGAAAACGCTGCCCTGGCTTCGAGGCCAGCCCTGGCGCGATGGCTAGCTCATACAAGCATCAACATATATCACATGCATTAATATATACCACATGCACTGAAACAAAAGTATATCACAAGTCCAAAACAAGCATTTACATGCAACAAACTACGCACTATCCCGTCCGCTAGTTCCGGAACCTAGGAACTTGTTATGGAGCCGTCCTTGCGGTCCCGATACGTTCAGTGATGGAGTGCGAGGCTCCGTCCCCGATCCCTATCATGGATAAGTATACTTAGTTCATATATTAGTTGAATTAAGCAAGTTGAACTAGTTTTGATATATTTGAGCAAATTTAGCTAGAATTTGAGCAAGTTTAGCTAGAATTGAGAAACTTTAGCTAAGTTTAGTTGGATTTCAGCATGTTTAGCTAGAATTGAGCAACTTTAACTAAGTTTAGTTAGATTTCAACAAGTTTAGCTAGAAATGAGCTGGTTTAACTAGATTTGAGCAAGTTTAACTAAGGTTACTTAGAATGTACCTGAGCTCCTGGAGTAGGTTGTTGTGGTAAGTCTTGATCAACCACTGGTGGCTCCCACCATGGAAGGACAACCTGCTATCCAGCCATTATAGTCTGTGATCACGAAGCATTAGCACTTATTTCTTTTATAACTTTTAAAAGCAAAGTTGAATGACGACCACTTACCACCATCGCCGTAAGAAACTCCATCATATACGAGGTTAGGTACTCGGCCCTGGCCCTGGCGGCAGCAGCTTCACGGTCTCGCCTCTCCCTCTCTAACTGGAGCTCCTCCTGTGTCCTAAGAAGCTCATCCTGGACACTCTGGGGCTCCAGGTGGGTGGCCCGGCTGCTATATGCCTGGAGGATGAGCCACTAGACAAGGAGGGATGCGCCTGCCTGGAGTCAACCACTCCTTGAAACATGCACAACCTACATAAACAGGAAAGTTTATTACATTTGAGTCGACCACTCCAGCAAATTTGTACCTAGTAGTTCCAAAATCAGATTAACTCACCAACCGTGAGGTTTTCCACCTTTGCTAAGCCACACGGCTTGGGGAACGATTCGTTCGCTCTGCCAATCAAAGTCATCGCCTTACAACCTCTTGGCCTCCTGCCCATACTTGGCCTATAAATAAAAAAACAAAAGAACATCAGCCAAATTGATTAAAAGAATTCAATACGAGTGAAAAATCAACTCACCATTGCCTCCGTCGCCGCCTGAGAACACAACTGGTCAGGCTGTGAAGGATCACCTCCTTTGTGACCCCTCTTCCACACCTCAATCAGCATGGGCTCTTGACCAGTTTCATGCTCCTATGGGTACACGTGTTAGAACAATGATTATATGAAATATAAATAAACATAATACATAGTTACACTTACAATGCGCTTATATTTATGCAATTACCCGTCCACACTGAAAAAGTGTGATGGGTCCGTCGCTTTGCTGTCTCGATGGCTGCGAGAGATCTTTTGAAAATCCTCACTCGCCCACCTCAAGCAGAGGGCATGGTACGCCTCCGACCGACCCTCTAGCCACTGCACCCCTTCACGACCCTGCACACAATTAGTATTAGGCGAAAGCACTTGTAACATAATTACATAATGCAACAAAATAAAATTGACAATTTACCTTCATATAATCCTCCGTAGTCAGGTACGTTGAAGACGTCTCCCTGAACTGGCCCGGCTCTCGCGTCTCCTTGAACTGGTGCGCCTCTTGCTCCTCCGGATGTAGCTTGAAGTATTTGTTTGTAGCTTGAATCCGAGCACTCGAAAGGTATTGCGTCTGGATCTTCTTGGCGTTGTTGTGGAAGACTATCCTGGCATGGTCTACCTTGTTGAGTCGTGAACGAGGATGATCTGGTCCAGGTACGATGAGGCAAAGAAACATAAACTCATACTTCATACAGAAAGATGGTGGTAAATTGTACAGCATAACAAACATGAGCCAACCGTATGAAATTTTGGAGCATTGTGAACCGTAGGGCCCGGCCGACCTTGCCGGAACCCTAGGTTCCGCCGCCACTGTCGCATGCCTTTTTCCGGCCACCTATCGCTGCCGGGAGCTGCACCACTGAGTTCCCCATCGATTTTTAGGTGGAGGCGGCGAGTCTGGGAGGCTGAGATACCCTAGGTCGGGCTGCAGCAAGGCACCGCCGCCTGCCACCGTCGGGCGCCACCCGAGCACCGCCGGCGCGAGGAAGAAGATGACTCGGGGTGGGGCCCGGTTGTCAGCGAGTGGAGTTAAGTTTCGGGATCCATTGAGGCTAAGAGATCAACTGTGGCCACAGGTCTTATTTCTGTTGCCCATGTGGCCCCAATCTGATTGGATGATTTAAAACCTGTGGGCCCCTTTGATTATTCAAATTTTCCAATTGGAATTTAATTCCAAATTCTTCTCCAACTTTAAAAATCAATATCTCGTAGCATATTTGTCCAAAAATTCTGAAATAAATTTTTCTGGAACCAGGGTGATCTATACTTTCAAGTGGTACACTTGGATCTGTATGAAAATCCCTTATTTGTCCTCAATAATTCCATGAAACAAAATTCCTTTGGAGTTAATTCCTGATGCTCCATTCATTAAAAAATTCCCAAAAATTCCAAATAATTTCCTTGAGTTACAGTAAAAGCTTAAGGTCCATTTGAGTTGATTTGAGTAGCCAAATGGTGTTTCTAATCTGTATGTACCTGAAAATTCCAAAATGTCCAGAAACTTTTTCAGCAAATTGTCCAAACTTGTAAATTTAATATCTCGCAGTAGAATGCTTAGAAAATTATAAAACCAGTTTTTTTGAGTCAGTATTGACCTCCTCAAAACATAACATCAACTCTTAGCCATGTTAAAGTCTCAGATTTGACATGAAAATTCTGGGAAGTGTTTAGCTTCATAGAATTTTAGACAACATAGACTTCTATGAACATTTCCCAAATTTGGCAGAACCTCACTCATAGTACCTAGGGTCCCCTGAAAAATTTCCAGAACCAGTGGGCTTAATTTCATATACTTAACTGTCTTTCCATTGAGCTATATCATAATACCGGTATTGATTCACTTGCATTATTCTTTGCATATCGAATAGTTGCCGAGCTTGAGAGGACCCCAGAGCCACTTGAAGTGATCCCTCCGAAGATTAATTTTGATATTGTCTCGCAGCCAGGCAAACCTCGGTTTGCATTTAACAACATTTTGAAATTTTATTTGTATCACACTAAATGGGTTTCAATGTATTGTGCATTTGGTCTAGGTTTTCTTGGAGTTTTCCACTTGCATGACCAGAGCACGCATGAGAGTAGGGTAGATGTTTAAGTCCTTGATGTGTCCATGCTATGCTTAATGTTATAGTTGCTTCGGTAGAAGTCGAGTAGTTGGAATCTACTAGCGAGTTCAGGATTTGGGTTCACACGAGATTGGTCGAGTGAGAGATTCACCATCTGGTTAAATATGAGACCGGGCATGGAGTAGGAGCAGTAGGACATTGGGGCCTGTGAGCTGTAGCTGTGCCTGTGTCGGTCAAGGACCGATCCGTGTGCGGCCCAATTGAGCAAGTTTGAATGTACCGAAAGCATATTGGATATATGGGACCCAGTAAACCGATGTAACTTGTCCACCTTAGCGTCGAGGCATACCCCACCATCTTATAGGTGCGGGTTGAGAGCAGCGGGAACGTCGTCCTATGTGTGGGGGCCTCCTGCTCATAGCGGTGGGACCAGCTTGACGTGTAGGTAGTTGGTGAAAGGTAGCCGCATACAACATCAGTGGAGTGTTCCTTCGCAGCTCCGAGTGTGGGTGTGCTTGTCGTACAATTCGGGTATCCCTGCAGGTATATATCGATTCGAGTCGCTGTCCCTTGCGGTTATTGAGTACCGCTTGTTCACTTAGTCGTGACGTAGTTAATTATTGTAGTTGGAATATTATTGAATCATGCTTTATGAAATACTATGTATTGATACTTGTATTGCTGTAGAACTGATTGCTCACTAAATTTCAGATTCTTGAAGCCTTAATCTGCTGCTAAAACTGAAAATAAGGACAAAGAATTAGGCGAGTCTTTTCTTGCAAACTGTTGTCCTATATTACGTATATCCTGCATATAGAGTTCCATGTTTAGTGGAGACGGTTAAGTCTTGCAGAGCCTTCGTGCTCACGGTGACTATTTTAAGTTTTTGCTGCAGATGATGATGTATATGATGAAGGGTTCACCGGTGAGGCATTGCCCCTGTCGGGATACACGGTTGAGTGGGAACCCTGCACGCCATCGTGATGTGATTTGTGTGCTGCTAGTGTGATTCCGTTCGCGGGCTGAACTGAATGACTTTTGCATAGCTTAGGTTTGAGTGTCGAGAGCTATGAACTTATCTTCCGCTGTAGTGTATTTTAATGTATATTATTTTTAAAAGAAAAAACTTCTATAACACTATGTTGTTTTATATAATATGATGTACCTTTTTCTGTGTGATGTTAGGTGCCGCATCGCACGGCACCACCCAATTGCGATTCCTGGAATGTCGGAGCTCCTGTCCTCACAACCTAGAATCAGAGCCACATTAGGAATAGCACGCTTAAAAAGGATCGTATTATGAGAAAAATTTAGGTTTACGGTGAGGAATCGATAGTAGCCCACATAAGGACTATTATTAGCATAGTTACTTAAGGTGGCAAAGCTAACTTATGTGTTATTATATTAGATAACGACACTCTGATGTCATATAAGAAGTAAGGTACGCCACTGCAAGCGGATCAGTTGCGGTAAGCTCTCCGTACGAGAGGTAGTACTATGATTGTCCCCCGTGGCTTGGCACGGGAGTTAATATGAGTCTCTGAACCTACTCATGGATCTGGGAACATATGAAAACGCTGCTCCCCGGCATGTTTTAGGCAAAAGTGAGGATACCCCATTGTGTGGTAAAAAATACGAAGTATGCAACTCTTGAACGTTCAATGTTCAAAGGGCCATACGCAGTGCTGATCCCTAGCGCAAGAGATAAATAACGTGGGCACCTATCGTGTGGTTGAAAAGCAAGTACTGTGTTTTTTAATAAACACACAAAAGCGCCTTCTGCTGGTGCAGCATTAGGCAAAGACGTGAGACCCCATCGGGTGGTACATAATCCGATGTGCCTCCTACTAGTGTAACATTATGCAAAGACGTGGGACCCCCATTGGATGGTAGAAAATACGGTCATGTACCTCGAGATGTGCCTCAGCTCGGGGTGGCCCATATGGAATGATACGGGACGGATGTCTTACTTTCATATATATTATTGCGACTACCTGAAATGATCGCCCGTGCGGGCTGTGCCGTATGACACGCTGATGAGTGTTTTGTAAATTGTGTGTCTTATACAGGTACATTGACCGCGTGATCGTATTGCGCCTAGAAATCGTTTGCGAATGAACATCATTAAGGCCACCGTTGAGACATATGCCAGAATGCCGACTTAGAATTTTTCACTTTTGTGAGGCACGTAGTACCGACATGTATCCTATTGATGCATTAAACACTTTGCTGTAAAATGGAACTGAGAAGATGTAAGATCACTTATATTAGCTACCGAGCTATGATTTTGAACTAAGTTTTCAAAATTGGAGTAGGTTTTGAAGTCACAGATTCAAAAACAGAGTGTTCTATTTTCTGCCACAAAAAGATCAGATTTTTAGAAACCATATCTCCCAGTAGGAAACTCCAATGAAGATGTATCTTACATGGATGGAAAGTTTAGGAAGTCCTTTAAAACTATTATGTTGAACTCCAGTGCTGAATTCTCCTTTAATCGGTTCAAAATTTCAAAGTTCCAAAATCTGCCAAACTTGACAGAAACTGGAACCCTCTCTGGACTCTTTACTATTTTTGCTATATCTCACTCAATAAAAACCGAACTGGGCTGTGCAAGACATTTTTGAAATCCTTTTAATGTGTATTACAAATTTATAAATTCTGCTATTTTATATCTGGAAATTGTGGACGAAAATCAGCATAAACAAAGGAGATGCTGTCAAAAATTTCCAGAAAAACTGTCAGGTTTACAATCCCATATCTCTTCAAACAAGAATTTTCTGGAAGCAAGCCAATACTTTTTGAAAAGTTCATGAAGTGTACTTCAACTTTGTAGGTCACCTCAAGATCTGATTCTGCCATTTACTGGGTTAAATTTGTGTTTGAGTACATGCTGGTCAGGTTTTAACAGAAACTTCATCAGTTTGGCATAATTTGGTCTTGTTATGAATCTGGTCCTCGATTTCACTTCGAGAAGTGTTGTAACAGAACAGGTGTTGATACTCAACCAATTACCAGTGGAATTGAGGGTTTTACCCACTCAAACCTCTTTTCTTTTTATGACCATGTTTGTATCATATTGAAGATAAGAGAGCGTATTCGCACGATAACGCGCATAACGTCCCGTCGCGACCAACAATAGTCAAAATGAACTTCAATCCATGGAGTTCATTATTTTGGAGCTCGCTATTGTAATATTGGTCCAGGGATGATGTATTTTGTATTTAGTCTATACTTTATCAATATATGTTACCGTTATGCAAGTTTGGATATTAATATGCACACTATTGTATTTATCCTTGAGTGATCTTAAAATATCACGTCTCATGTTGGATTCATGGTTGTGACTGAAGAATGGTGCACACCCATAACACGGTAGAGGTCGGTGGCTCGAGCCAGGGAGGTGATGACTCCCAGCAATAGAGAACTCAAGATCAACAACAGCCAACATCACCACGCCACCACCTGCTCCGCTTATGTTGGCGGATGTGATTGCAACAACGGTGGGCTCGCGCGATGAGCAGACCGAACTGCTGCGAACCCTCGTGCAGAATACGTCCCGTCAGCGGGGACGTCCAGACGGAGGCAATCATCAGCCTCAACAAAGCACTTACTCGGATTTCTTGGCGACTCATCCACTGGTCTTCACGGAGGCTGATGAACCACTCGAGGCGGACAACTGGCTCTGCACAACTGAAGCAAAGTTCGGGTTGCTCGAATGCACCAAACAGCAGAAGGCACTCTTCGTGGTGCAGCATCTTCACGGCTCCACCGGCGCATGATGGGCGAATTACGTTGCCTCTCTGCCGGCTGGTCACGCTGTGACTTGGACTGAATTCCGGGAGGCGTTCCGCGCCTATCACATACCTCCCGGGATTATGAAAAGAAAGCTTCAAGAATTTCTTGAACTCAATCAAGGCAGGAGGAGTACTCATGAGTACTCCAAGGCTTTCAATCACTTGGCACAATATGCGCCGGATCAAGTGAACACGAAGGAGAAGAAATGGGACTGCTTCTATCTAGGCTTAAATGCAAAAATGAAGGACAAGCTCGCTTTGTTCAACCGCGGCACATTCAATGAATTTGTCAATGCAGCGATTGTACAAGGGGATGTGACATGTGAGCTGGTGATTGAAAAGAAAAGGAGTGCTCCGCAGGGAAGCAGTGGTGGAGCTCCACAAAAGTGCCGTATGGTGTACCGATCACCATCCAGTCAAAGGTGGCAGCCACCGACACGACCGCCGATGTTCCGTGGCTGCCCGTTCAATGCACCAAGCTTCTGACCACCCCTGCCACAGTAGCAGCAGCAGTAGCAACAGAGGATGATACCTTGTTCACCCCCATAGCAGCAGCGTGCACCGGGTTTGCGTCCCCCGGCCTATGGTGGTCCGACCCAATACACGTGCTACAGCTGTGGACATGTCGGACACCTCTCCTACAACTGTCCGGACAAGCATCGTATCAGTGTGCCAATCAACCCCACAACCAGACCAAGAAACCAAATCCCAAACCCGGCAACATGCACCACATCGCCATTGAGGGGAAGGCAAACCCGTACTCGTGGGTACGTTCACTCTCATCGATCACCCCATTATCATACTTTTTGATTCTAGAGCCACCCACAACTTCATTAGTAGTTCATATGTTGGCAAACACCAACTACAAATATTTCCTACTGAATATCCATACATGATTTGTTCACCGGGCGGGAAAATATCAGCTCATAGTATGATTCCTAAAGCACCACTGTGCATGGGTGGAAAAATATATCCAAGCACTCTCATTATCTTAGATGGCCAAAAGATCGAAGTCATATTAGGTATGTCGTGGTTACATCACCACAGTGCTGTTTTGGACATCGTTCCTCGATCAGTTCATTTGGATTCTCCACTACACATTCCACATACTCTCATTCTTGATTGACCCATTCATGAAATTGCAGCAGCGTACCACTCTGAATCCATTAAGTTGGAAGACATTCCGGCAGTCCGTGAATACTCCGATGTGTTTCCCGATGATCTACCGGGCATGCCGCCCGAATGTGACGTCGAGTTCAAGATTGAACTTGCACCGGGAACCACACCGATCTCTCGAAGATCTTATCGATTGGCACCCAATGAGCTATCTGAATTAAAGGAACAAAAGGACCTGCTGGACCAAGGTTTTATTCGCCCAAGCTTCTCACCTTAGGGATGCTCCACGCTGTTCGTTAAGAAGAAGGATGAAACGTTACGGTTATGTGTGGACTATCGTCCGCTAAACGCCGTGACTATACAGAACCACTACCTCGCATCGACATTCTCTTTGATAAATTAGTGGGTACTAAGGTATTTTCCAAATGGATCTTCAGTCTGGATATCAATCAAAATTCGGATGGAAGATATACCGAAGACGGCATTCTCAACACGATATGGACTATATGAATATCTCGTTATGTCATTTTGTCTCACCAACGCTCCGGACAACTTTATGTACCTTATGAACTCAATGTTCATGCTTGAGTTGGATAAGTTCATTGTGGTCTTCATCGACAACATCATGGTTTATTCCAAATCAGAGGAAGAACACGACGAACACTTGCATATCGTGCTTCAATGATTGCGAGACCATAAGCTCTATGCAAAATTCAGCAAGTGTGAATTTTGGATCAGTCAAGTGCCATTCTTGGGATACATTATTTCAGCTGAGGGCATCACTGTGGACCCAAGTAAAATTGTTCAAGTGCTGAAATGGAAATCTCCTAAGTCCGTACATGAAGTCCGTAGCTTCCTTGGTTTAGCCGGATATTATTGGAGGTTCATTCCTAGCTTCTCAAAAATTGGTAAACCTATGACAGGGCTGTTGAAGAAAGGCACCAAATATATTTGGAAGGAAGCATGTGAGAAGGCATTTCAAACGTTGGTGAAGCATATCACAACAGCCCCGGTTTTAGCTCAACCGGATATGATGAAACCATTTGATGTTTATTGCGATGCCTCCGGCATCGGTCTTGGTTGCGTTCTTATGCAAGAAGGACATGTGTTTGCTTATGGATGAAAGCAGCTCCACAATCATGAACAGCACAATCCTACTCACGATTTGGAGCTCACTACCGTGGTGCTTGCTCTAAAAATGTGGAGGCATTATTTGCTTGGAAATCTGGTTCACCTCTACACCGACCACAAAAGTTTGATGTATATCTTCACTCAGAAGGAGCTGAACATGAGGCAAAGAAGGTGGTGAGAATTGATCAAGGATTATGAGATTGAGATTCATTATTATCCTGGCAAAGCTAACGTGGTTGCCGATGCGCTTAGCCACAAGTCTCATGTCAATAACTTCACCATCACACCTATGGGACTCCGGTCCTCACAGTACATATCTTTCAGTACTTCATGAGGTCGTGGAAGGATATCGCTGATCAATTTGATAAGGTCATTGTAACAGTTATTGGAGAAGAAATATTTAGTGTTAATTACAATATGTGTGGTGATGAAACTAAGAAGAGTCACTTTGTGTGTTCATGAAGTGGCTGTTTTGAATCTTTCAGAAGCTTAAAGAACGTTTCAACTTCTTCTGTACGAGCATCCTCTGTCAACTCATGATTTATGGCTTCAAGCATATCGTCCATCATATCGACACGTGTGTTATCAGACACTGCTTCTTCAATAGCTTGAGAACGTGGTTCACCGTGAAAGTGTCAGACCACATAATTTTGCATGAAACCATTTCGACACACATGAAATGTAAAAGTCAATTTGTCAAAAACTTTGCATTCTGGCATTTCATACATGGACACCACACCTTATTGTTGTTGGACAACAAAAAAACTTATTCTATAAAAGCATTTGACCTCTTGAACCACTCATCTTAGTGCTGCCCATTCTTTTTTCAACCAGAGTACATCCAAGCGCAATCTTCAGCCATGATTTAGGTTATAACTTCAAAGCAGACACCTTATTATTAGTTCATTTTTTAGTGTATGTCAAAGCCCCTAAAACTAAGCTAATAGGTCCTAAACCCACCCAAGAGTGACCGAGAGAACATTCTTATGATGAGACATGATAATATAACACCGCTGTTCTCCACTGCACGCCCAAAAATGGTACAGTAGAGAACACCAGGGTTATGCTGTCAAATTCATGTCCGGATCCAGATCCCGTACCTAGCTCGTCATAAGAACGTCCTCGGTCACTCTAAAACTGTCCAAAAAGGGACAATTCTGAACCTGCACGGCTCACATGCCTATCACATGTGAAACGTGCAGATTTGAAATGAGTAATCAATTTCTATAGGTTACATTAAACAGATTCAGTTTCCAGTCATTTCTAAGAGAGGAAAGAACGATAAAGAGGAGGGAAGTTGGTCAGAGTTGAAAGTTCTTAGTCTAGTTGCACTGTCTACGTGCGTGTGCTCATTGACATCCTCATTCTCACTGACCGCCATCGTGCTCATCTCGACAAATATATGTGTGTCGTGTTTGTGAGACCTATGTGTTGAATACATTGACAATTTAAATAGAAGTGAAGATTCACACACAAAGTTTTGGATATTGCTGTAAAGCCCACTTCGGAATGTCCGAACTTTTCTTAGACATTGCATAGTGGTTGCTTTGTACTGTACAATCTTTCATTTACTGAAATATTCATTCAGCTGTTATGTTTTTAACTTGCAATGTTTCAAACTTGCTTTTGGCTTATGGAGTGTTTGATTAGTATTCTCTTACTAAGTTTTTGATGTGTTTTTGCTGGTTATGATGGTTAAACAGTACTTTGGTTTGCAACATGCTTATGTCAACATGCTTATGTGAGGCACTCGCATAAGGTGTGTGGTTATCAGACTAATGTGAGTCAAGTCGAGGACTTGTGCTCGGAAGAATTAGTTGTTTGTTCATGTGCAGGTGTCGCTTGAGGTCAAGACATATCCGGTGACGGGATCCATTGAACTAGTCTTAGGAGAATATTAGGTTCAACAACCAAGTTCGGGAGGAATTGTGGTTGAGTTGATCGGGAGGTCATGCAACAAGTTTGGGTCAAGGAAAATGCATATGAAGGTATCGTGGACGTTGTTGGAAGGTGTTTGCACGCGTGCAAGGAGTGCATGGACATGAAAACATGGTTCCAAGGTATGATGAAGAGAAGTGGACGTAAAGAATTTGTCGAAAAGGTTCAACTGGCTGGATTTTGCCTCAGGCTACGACTGAGGTGGTTTTGGCTCAAATATGGAAAGATTTGAGTTGGTTTCGGTTAGATTTCATGTGGGCCACAAAATTGAGTTTTTTAAAGAATGTTTAGGACGTTCCTAAGGTGTTTGGAAGTCTTAATATTGCTTCTATCTGTGTATGGAAGAGTCTTGAACAGTTATGGAAAGTTTCAGTTGAAACTGAGTAGGATTAGAGTCCTAGTTAGGATTGGGTTGGTCTCAGGGCTGGTTATAAAAGCAAGGGAGCCTAAAGTTCATGGTTAGACGACTTTGGGATGTTCCTTTTTTGTTTTGATCAATAAAATTCATAGTTTAGAGGAACTTTTATGCCTTGTTCGTCCGACTTGTTTCATACAAGTTTTTCTCGTCGAGTTTCTGCACAACACTATGTTGCTTCTGTCTTTTTATCATAACTTGAGTTTTACAGATCTAATTGACGTAATTATTTTTGGGTTGTCTTCACAACTTGATTATACTTCATATGTGAAAATTTCAGGATCATTGTTTTTGTAGTTTCTAATCTACATGAGTTTCTTTGCAGTGTTGCAGATCTGGTTTTTTACTCGGCTAGAACAGATTGATCCTTGTTCAATCTTTCGATCATATCTTGAGTTTTTCTTGACGGTTTCTAGTGATTCTTGTTGTGAAATCTTCATGACTTTATTCTTCACAATATATACTATTTTTGTCATGATTGAATGTGTTTAGATTAGTCACACACATTGTTTCTTGATGAGATTGTTTTCTGCCAAGGGGTTATTGTTGCTTCCGCTAAAAAAGTTTTAATCTACCGTTCACCCCCTCTGGTAGCTTTTCACGTGCTCTTTGATCTTACAATTGGTATCAGTGCCAATGTGCTCTAATCTTTGTGATTTGCACGTGTTTTGACTAATCATCATGGAGAAATACTCTGTAAAACCTTGTGTGTTTAGTGACATTGATTTTCAGGTTTGGAAGGCACGTATGAAGGCTTTCATCCAGGTGCAAGGCTTCGCAATATTTGAAAAGGTATACAAGCCTTATGATGTGCCACCAAACGATCAAGTCACGGTTACAAACATGAGAGATGTTGACAACAATAACAAGGCTTGCAACTTGATCATACAAGAATTGACTCAAAGCGAGTTTGATCGTGTTGCACACCTCCGATCAGCGTACGATGTGTGGAAGGCACTTTGCGACTACCACGAAGGATCCAATACGATCAAGGAGGTAATACAAGACATCTTCAAGAACGAATACATGTGCTTTGAGATGCAACATGGTGAGTCAATCGATGACCTCTTTGCTCGCTTTAACAAAATTCTTAGCAACTTGTGTAGTGTCAATGTTAATTTTTTAGATGCTGAGAATGCTAGACAATTACTAAGTGCATTAGACATGTTAATCTGGGAGATGAAAGTTACACCTATTCGTGAATCCATTGTCATGAGTACACCTACATTAGATGTGTTATATTCCAAGTTAAAAACTCATGAACTTGACATTATATCACGGAAAAATCCTAACAAGTCTCTTGCATTTGTTTCTCAACGTGACATGCCTAGCTCTAGCCAATCCTCATCATGTGGTACACTTTCTTTGTTGTTCTCTCTAACTCTTGAACAGGTCAAAGAGTTTTCAGAGGAGGAACTAGCACTTCTCTCTACTCGGTTCTCAAAAGCATTGCAAAACACGAGAACTAGAAGAAGAGAAAGTGCCAGTTATCAATGATTTTTTGAATGTGGTAAGATAGGACATTTTCATACAGATTTCCCTAATCTTTCAGGCCCTACTTCCCGTGATGAGAAGCAAACAAAGTTTCAAGTCCTCCTCTACAAACAACAACACGAAGAAGAAGGGTTTTACAGGTTGCCAATTGGTAAACAACTTTGTCTCCGCACTTCAAGAACTTGGCTCGAGCGATGTGGACATCGGAAGTGACAATGATGAACAAAATTTGGCAAATATGTGCTTCATGGCGGGCAACTCAAGATT
Organism: Tuctoria greenei; assembly: GCA_036927565.1. Lineage (NCBI taxonomy): Eukaryota > Viridiplantae > Streptophyta > Magnoliopsida > Poales > Poaceae > Tuctoria > Tuctoria greenei. The sequence goes on from JAYESD010000006.1 coordinate 129,116,009, forward strand.
AAGTACGGAGAAGGCAGAACACAACAGCGATGATGAATAGATATGTCCCACTTGCGAAGAAATGTGTGATGCTATTTCTCGTGCCACTATTATACTTAAGAAAAAGACAAAAAACTTAGGGACAATGCTGTTAAAATTGAATCACTAGAATATGAAATTAATCGTTTAAAAACATGTGAGATTATATATGAACAATTGTCCTCTTTAAGAAGTGTGCACACATCCACACTTGATCAACTTGAACTTGAAATAAAAAAATAAGAAGCTTACTGCACTTAATGATAAAGACTTGAAAGATGCTTGCTGTTCTACAATTGATTTGCATTATTCTACTTGTGATGATCTTGATAAGAAACTACACGATGCTATGAATGAGATTTCTATATTAAATAATGGTTTACGTTCTCATGAAGTTAAATATTGTTCTAATTGCAAACTAAAAGGAAAAACTTCATGTGAAAACTGCCAAGACTTGTCTATGGAACTTGATGACATGAATAGGACACTAGAGCCATTTTGTAATGGGAATAAGAATCTGAACTTGCTCCTGAATTCCTCTAAATCATGTAATGATAAAACTGGTTAAAGTTTTTATGCCCATGCTCATGCTAAGGCACATCCATCTAAAATTGTAAAGTCATTAGGAAGTGGTTTGATTCAAACAGTTTCTAAACAAAAAGAAGTGGTTTTCAAATCCCTAGGGGTGTTGTCTCATTCAGTTTTTAATAAATAGGTTGCTTGCTTATCTAGACATGAATACAAAGTTAAATTTTATTGTATCTACTGTGGTAGAGATAGTCATGTCATAGATTTTCGTTATAGACTAGCTAAACAATAGAAAAAGGAAAGAATACAAGCTATATCTCATAACTCTCATGCAAAATTTGCTGCACATGCTGAATCGAAAGTTAGAAACATGCAACATGCTGTAATGAGTCAAAAACATGCAAAGTTTGCTCCCAAACCTACCGTTTTTAGTCACACATGTAACACCTCGTAGGTTAGTAGTTGGATACAAGAATTCTCAAACTTCAACTCATAAAGCTGCGGTTTCATCTTAGCTTTCGCGTGTTATTCCTATTGGATGTCGTGTGACTCAGTACTGGATTCCTAAATGCCTTTTGACTAACCCCAGTATTGATTCATTGACATATTGTTCTTCTATGTAGGTTACATGTTTGAGGAAGGAGAACATTTGTATTGTGGATTCAAGTTGCTCAAGTCACATGACCGGTAACAAAGATTGGTTCTCCTCCCTCTCTTTTGTCACGTGGAGAAAATATTACTTTTGCCGATAATTCTTCAACTTCTATAATTGCTAAGGGTCCAATTAGAGTTAATAATCACTACACATTGAAAGATGTGGCAATTGTTAAAAATTCGAAATACAACTTGCTTTTTGTTTCACAATTTCTAGATGAATCTGAAAATTATTTTTACTAAAAATTGCTGCAAGGTTGTAGATTCAAATGGTGAGCTTATTTTTAACATGTCTCGGTTTGGAAGAGTTTTTAAAGCTGATTTTGATATATCATCCTCTAAGCATAGGTGTCTAGTTGATAATGATTCAAAAGACTTATATTTTTTGCATCATAGACTTGGTCACGTAAGCTTTTATCATCTCACGTGTGTTAGTGCTCTTAATCACATAGTGGGCTGCCTAAGCTTAAAGGGGACAAAGAAATTGTGTGCTCTTAATGTAGACATGCTTAGATGGTTGTAGGTTCACATGCTCCTCTAACAATGACCATGACAACTGAACCGGGACAACTTTTGCACCTTGACACTGTAGGTCCTTCACGTGTTCAATCTTTTGGAGGTAAATGGTATGTTCTTGTGATTGTTGATGATTATTCTAGATACTCTTGGGTTTACTTTATGGCATATAAGGATGAAGCTTTTAATCACTTTAGAACTTTATTTCTTAGATTATCAATTGATCACCCAGGATCTTTAAAAGCAAGTAGAAGTGATAACGGAACCAAATTTAAAAATCATCCGTTTGATCACTTTTGTGTTGAAAATGGAATAGATCATCAATTTTCTTCACCCTATGTACCTCAACAAAATGGTGTCATAGATAGAAAGAACATAACCTTAGTTGACATGACTATGACTATGTTTGATGAATATCAAACTCCTAGTAAATTTTGGGTTTATGCATGTCACAGCCCAAATTTTAACTAAAGATAAAAATCACTCTGAATTAAAATTTTTTAGCAAGTCGTAAGCAAACATTAATCGTTAATAGAAAATCAGGGCGAACGGATATACAAATACAAACACATACACATGTAAATATAAGGTCACCACTAAATCAAACTAGGACGGTAAAGCGGATCAGTCTATTGAAAAAGTATCATAAAATTTTATGGTGACTCAAAATCTAAAACGGAAAGTAATAAAACATGAACTCAACTCAAGTTACCAACTTAAAGTATAGGAACTAAAATGAAAGTGAACAAATAAGTAGAGTGAGAAAACCCTCATTCAAAAGACGAGGTGATTGGTTGAGTTTAAACCAAATTCAAATAAGAAGGTTCGGTTAAGCGCAAAACCAACTGAGATCTACTATAAAACGTGAGACAATAGTTAAATAATATATATATATATATATGTATACATACATGTATATATACCAAATAAATATTTTAATGAACAAACATACACCAATATATTTAACCAAATGAGAAACAAAAATTACCGGAATATAAATATACTCACATAAGAATTATCCACTATGAGCAGAATCTAAATTCAACCGAAATTAGAATTTCAAATGTGTACAAGAATCAAGAAATGGAATGGAAAAAGAAAAAAAGAACCCAACTCCTACCCTCCTGGGCGCGGCCCATTTTCTTTCCTCCACGCCGGCCCAGCCCCCTTCCTCTTCCCACAGCGGGCTGCCCTTCCTTCTCTCTTTCTTACCGCGCAGCCCACTCTTCTCTCCCCTTTCCCCGCGGCCCAGCCCGGCCTGGCGCTGTAGCGCCTTCTTCCCCAACGCACCGCCTTCTGCTTTCGTCCCGACAGCGCCGCCTGCCACCCGGGAAACCCGGCCGCGCGGCGCCTGTCTCCTCCCCGTCGCGTCGCTCAGTTAGATGCTTGGCCACTATTATTTCCCACCTTTTCCTCCCCGCCATCATGAGCATTACGAAACGTGCACGCCACGGAAACAGCGCGAACTGCCTCAGGCCACCACCACGGGAACCACCTTGGACGCCTATAAAACGGCACCTCCCTCCCTCATTTGCTCTAGTTCCCCTCTAACTACTAAGAACACTACTGAGCTTGCTCGGCCCTCCTCGAGCAGGAATTTGGAGACCCCCCTTTCTTCCTTGCCGCCGGCAACCTCGCCCATTCCAACGCATAGGAGGCGAGGTAATCCAATTAACCTCTCCGATTGTTTCCCTATTGTGTAGAACGCGCAAAACACTTGTTGCCTTGTCACGTAGCACACCACGGAGTAGATCCCGATGGCCCCTTTGACGAAACCGCCGCGCGACATAGCCGCCGGCGAGCTAGGAACTCGTTCTTCCATTAACACCTTGCCTGTAAGCTGTGCCATGACGTGTGTAACGTGTTAGAATACTTCGTTTGGGAAGTGCAGGGGAAGGCGGACCTCAACGAGCCGCCGCCATGGTCGCCGTAACCCCCCCACCACCAGCTGTCGAGGAGCATCCCTCGGCCTAGCCAAGCGCTCTGTCGCATGCTGTTGTCGCCCTCACATGCACTAGGCAAAGCAAAGCCGCTAGGAAGCATGATGAGGACATCACTTCTATGGATACAAACAACACTCCATTGAACATACAAGATGCAATCAATAGAGTTCATACACAACAATTAATTTCAGAGGTGAACTCGTTCTTATATATTTCCTTATATGTTTTTGAACATAAATTGCTACTTAATGATTTATTTGTGATTAGGATCCATGGAGAGGTTCAAGGAGTACTTGGAGGGAGTATTAGGGACGTGGAAGACCAGAGAATTCGTTCAAAGAAGATGGAAACCGAACCAAACTCCAAATCGTAACCAACTCGGAGTCCAGGAGCAGTACGCACTAAAACGGACGCCCAGGACGCATACGAACTCCGTTTTGGACGTTCTACATATGCACGGAAAGAGGAGAGGATAACCTTTCCAATGGCACCGGTTACATGTCAAAATTCCTTCGGAGTCGATGGGAATCGTCGAAACAAAATCGAGTACAGAATTTGTCAGGGTGCTGCGCCACCGTATTGGGCCATTGGGCCTTGTATCAAGTCTAAGTCCATTATTTTCGTGTCTTAGGGTTAGGTCACGACCCTAACACCCCCTTGGACGTCCTCCCACCTATATATACTCCATAGTAGCCGCCATGAACAATTGGGTTTTGCTTAGATCAATAAAATCGCCGTTCTACGGTTTGTGAGACCCCAATTTCGCGATTTCCGATCGTGTCTTCTACGTTCTTGCTCGTGTTCTCGATTGCACTTGCAGGGATTAGCCTTCTTGGCGAGGTCAAGCGTGTGCAGCACGGCTGATAACCAACGGAGCCGTGGTGTAGTGATTGCAGGGGTACTCGAACCGCTCGAGTGCCGCGGATCATCAACGTCGAGTTCTCCACCCCAATCGACATACCTTTCGGAAGATCGGGCATCATCATCTCTTTTCTTATCAATTGGTATCAGATTTCCAGGTTGCCCGTTAGGTAATTCATCTATCCATTACATTAGTTTTGTTTTTCATACCTAGAGTCCACAAAAAAGCCACAAAAAAACTTGCAGTTTAGTAGATCTGTTCATTACTTTGTCCAAACCACATTGAGACTTTGCAACTTTGTTATTCAGTTTGGTTTTGTTGAGTTTATGTCCGTGGTTGAGTCATATTGCTGGTTTAGAAAGTGTTTTTCGTATTAGTTTGAGTTTTGCATTGTGTGATCCATCCTTTTGAATCACGTCATCACGTCCAGATTAGATTCACCTCTGTCCAGTTTGGTATTTTCATCATATCTCGCACATACGAACTCGGACTTTGGTGTTCTTGTACTTTCTGGAAAGCTTAAGAAGTGCTCTATAACTTTCATATTCATCATTTGCCCAGAAAATATAGTTATCGATGTCTAAATTGCATTGGTTCCGAATCTGTTCTTGACCTAAAAATTCTGAATAGTCTGTATTTCGGGGGCAATATCTCTTATTGTTCTTATCGAAAATAGGTCTTCCATATATTGAAATTAAAGAGGAGAGATATATCTACAATCTTGCTGTTCTAAGTTTTCCAATTTAGAGCCTATAAGTGTGTCTATTTGTCCTTGCAAGATTGAGAAGAAAATCTGCGACAGACACACGAGATATCTTGGGTTGATTTTTATTGTGGTCTTCCCTTGCAGCACATTCTGAAAAAAAAAGGAAGAAAAAAGAAAAAGGCAAGTGCAAAACAAGAAACAAAAGCCGCACAAAAAAAAGAGGAAAAAAAAAACAGAAGTGCTTGCATTCTTTGTGTCATCTAGTTTTGTCTCATGTCTTGCTAGCTTGAACTACTAGGAACACATTTAGACCAGCAACTTTGACAAATACTTTGGACACTTATTCAACTTTACTATCTGATTTCATTGTTGCTAATCCTTGCTACATAGAAAGTGCCATCCAAGCTACACCTTACTCTTGAGCAGAATCGATACACCTTTGCAATCATCCCACGCTTCATTGGTCTCTTCATACCGTCCACCGTTTGCCACCTGCAGTGTCGGTAAGAACACTTGTAAGAGCGTGGTAAGATGCTTGAGAGTGTGTGATTCCACTTCCACTTTGCCATTATCCTTTGTAGTTGATAGGGATAACATATTTTTTGTGTTGTCTTCTGTTTGCTACTAACAATGTCAGGTAAAAGCAAGAATCATGCATTATATGCTGAGATGATGGACATGATGAAGACAGCGATAGAGTTGCGCACTAAAAATCAAACATCAACCAAGGATTCACATGACATTCAGACCACCTTTACAACACCTTCCACAAGAAGTAATTACATTCTCCCATCTCTTCCTTCTTATGATGGTCTTGGTTATGATGAATATATTGCTTGGGAAATAGAGTTAGATAAAATTTTTGGAAAATGTCATATGTGTGAGAGGAGGAAGATTAGAAATATTTCTAGTGCGTTAGTTGATTGTGCATTAACTTGGTGGGACAACTTAAGCGATATAGAAAAACCTCGAACATGGAAAGAAACAAAAATTCTTATGCGAGAAACTTTTGCTAATGTATCTATGTGCAAAGAAGAAATTCAACAATTTGAGGAGAAATTTCTTGTTGCACCTCCTTTTGTGTCTAACGTTTTGCAGGACAATATAGAAAATAATATAGATGATGCAAAAGAGAACGAGGCTTTTGACAACACTTGTGAAATTTTAGATGGATCAACTCATAATGCACTCGAAATCACTGCTGAACATGGTAAGGCAACACATTCTACAAATACAAAGTTTTTGGATGTTCTGAATTTTTCCACCAATCATGCTATTTTTGAGGAGCAACTATTAGAATCGTTTATTTATACACCATTGTCACATGTTGATTTTCCTGCTGATTATTGCGCTACGAAAGAGTTGTGTGCTGATAACTCTATTATACCTATGCAAAAACAAGTTAATGTACAAGATGATTGTGTTTTGGATTCACCTACTTGTGCTGAAATTCATAATTTGATCACCACTACTGCTGAAAATGATGAGCTGAAATTTTTGTCTTCTCTAAATACTTTGGGTTATATTGAATTTGACACCCTTTGTGATCTAGATATAGTAGAGAAGAGAATATTTTCCCAATCTGAATTGCTTTTGTTAAGTAGAAATATTTTTTATGCAATAGGCAAATATGAACATAGTGGTGTGTTTATGGTGCATAAAGTTTACGTTTGTTCAAATGAGAAAACTCCTTTTGTGCTGCAACAACATCCTAAAGTAAATGAATGCACTAACGCTAATAATGTTTTGTCAAGCTTTTCTAGTATTTTTTTCTTGCAGCAGGGACAAAAAATAAAAGAGAAGTATTGTTCGCTGCAGTCGTGCAATATGGACAGAGTTCATTCTATCCCCAAAGCAATCCTTTTTCCTGGACATACGAGCAAGCCGAGGACGGCTTGTCATAAAGAAGGGGAGAATGACGAGATCATGCATATTATCATTGCACCTACAAATATGGTACAAAGTTTATTTGTTTGGGATCCTGACTCAAGTGAATGTGCGCTCTTGTTTGGACAAGATCATGAGTCGACGGGAATCGTCGAAACAAAATCGAGTACAGAATTTGTCAGGGTGCTGCGCCACCGTATTGGGCCATTGGGCCTTGTATCAAGTCTAAGTCCATTATTTTCGTGTCTTAGGGTTAGGTCACGACCCTAACACCCCCTTGGACGTCCTCCCACCTATATATACTCCATAGTAGCCGCCATGAACAATTGGGTTTTGCTTAGATCAATAAAATCGCCGTTCTACGGTTTGTGAGACCCCAATTTCGCGATTTCCGATCGTGTCTTCTACGTTCTTGCTCGTGTTCTCGATTGCACTTGCAGGGATTAGCCTTCTTGGCGAGGTCAAGCGTGTGCAGCACGGTTGATAACCAACGGAGCCGTGGTGTAGTGATTGCAGGGGTACTCGAACCGCTCGAGTGCCGCGGATCATCAACGTCGAGTTCTCCACCCCAATCGACATACCTTTCGGAAGATCGGGCATCATCATCATCTTTTCCTATCAAAGCACACGCACTTTCCCCCGCCGTGTACCGCCGTTCCGTGGCGTCGGCATGTGTCGATGGCCACCGTGGGCGCCGCTCCACCTCGGCTGAGCGCTCAAAATGCTGCCTCGCACTGGTAGTCACGCCCACGACATGCCATTTAGAAGGGGGCTGCTGCACGCGCAAGCTTTCCCGAGCGCCGCCGTCGCTACTACCTCCTAGGCACTGGCACCGCCTCTCAGGTTGCCGCCTCGGCCCGCCATTCATTGCCGTGTGCTATCGCCGGCCACTGAGGACACTGCCCTGGCCCGGCCGCGCCCACGGAGTGCATACCCCCACCCTGGAACGCGCGACCGACATCTCCGTTGTAGGGGAGACCGTGCGAAGCCGCCGCCGGTGAGCTCCTAGGGCCGCCTACAGCCGCTCCCCTGTTTCGCCCGTGTTGTGCCTACGTGGCGCGCACGTGGCGCATGCGTGGCGCACTCGTGGCGGCCACCTAGGCGCCACCTCAGTCCACGTAAGCACCACCGCTGCCACACAGGCACAAAATCCAGGAGCCCCTGCATGGACATGGTCCACGAAGACCAGTGAGTTGAACGCCCAGCAAGGCCCACATGCCTGCCTCAAAGAAATTCATGAAATGCTAGGCACACACGCGCGTACACACAGCTAGTGTAGGGACCCACTAGTCAACCACAAATTTAGAGAAATAAAACTGCTAAACGAACAAGCTGATCGCCCAGGCCCACCTGATAGCATCGAGTCGCTGTTTAAATAGCTAAGTGCACACACGCGTACATACAACCAGTAGGACAACCTCACTGCAAGTGATGAAGTTGCTAGGTACACATAGCTAATATGAACAGAATCATATGCAATGCATTTTCCAGTGTATAAAAAATTCCAGTATATTTTTTAAAATAGTATTTGACCTTTAGGGCCTACTAAGCAGTGATTTGAACCTAAATAAATTATGGCAATGGATAAATTATCTATAGCTTGCTAGGAATCATGCAATTGAGTAGAAAATTAAGTAAAGCCCTATAAATTATTAATCTCTACAAAAAATGATTCCTAAATATATTGTTGAACTAATAAAAAATTGATGTGAGGGGTGTTCGGCCAAAAATAAATTATTATCATCCTCATAGAAAAAATCAAGTGAACAATCATAATTAGTAAAACACACATAGAATCTCCCAATTAAATAATCTTACCATAAACGACTTTTCAAATGTTCCAAGAAATATATTACTAGGACTTTAGAAGAATAATTATCTAAAATACAATATTGATAAAGAACTACCTAGTGCCATTATAGAAAAACCATTAGAGAGCTACTAGGTAAAAGAAACTCATGCACATAGAATAAACTTGCCGTTAGTAGTTCACTGGAAGGTCGAGCGCATGTTAGAAAAGCTCAAGACTAGGCCTAAGGCTTTTGGAACACGTTATTAACACAAAAGGTTTCGAGACGTATACGGAACAATAAGTCATTCACTAGCTCATAGTAAAAATGTACGATGTTCTAGGAAATGTTAGAACTCAGGTTTAGTCTCCAAAATAAGTGAGACTTACATTAGAAGAACTTTAGTAAGTATACTATAAGGAGCCCATAGGAGTTGTGGTTGACTCGTAATATAAGTAATTTATAATATAAACTAGTGAGTTTACATTAATCTCCATAAACCATGTAAATGATTAGAAGCTTGAAGAAAACCTGGTTAAACCCCAAGCTTGGGAGACATGTCAACTAGAAACCTATAGCGTGATAAAACCGAGAATTAAGCAGTTAAACTAAGAAGAGCGATAAAACCATTATAGTCTTTCAATGACCATTTCGATGACCAACAAAATGGTAACGTTTTCAAATAAACCACTAGTAGAATGACGTATTCTCCGATAAGCCTTCTCAAAATCTTAGAACCATGTTAATGAATGATTGTTTGTACTTATTGGAGTTTTATTTGGATCTATGGGGTCTTTATCGATGTTTCATATTTTATTCCTATAGCTACGTACTTAGTAATCGGAGAGTTCATGAAGGAGACATTCAAGGCCTGGATCATGAAGAACAGGACAAAGACTTTGATACCATTCTAAAGGCAAGCTCTAACTCCTTGATTATATTTCACCTATGTTTTGCAATCGCACCTATAGCCTGTTTTCATTGCATGACTGTATGTCTATTTTAAAATATTATTATGCTATGAACCACTTGATGTCGTAGCATGAGCTATGTTGATGATTGAGTATCGGTGTCAGCTACTAGCCAACGATGAACAATAACACATAAGACACTCGCTATCAATGGCTTGAAACAAGACACTGTATCAGTTACGATGATAGTAGTGACTATCACAATCCCCTCCTTGACCTTGACAACACAACCCCTTGACAACCTAACAGCTTCATCACTGCGTTATAGCAGCAATGTGAGCACCTCCTTGTTAGTACTATGCTTAGGAACCCCTACGATGTTCGCATCGCGGACCACTACACACTGTATACATGATTGTGAAATCTGTTAAAAGGTGTTTGGTGGTGTGAGTTAGGATATGGGTGGGATATTAATGAACTGTGTGTGTGAAGGGATGGGAGGTTGAGGTGGGTATGGTGATGGGATGTTGCGGGCTCCATAAGAGGTATACCAGCTGTGGCTGTGTATTCGGTGTAATCCACCGATTAGCGTTGAGTGCTTCAGTAGTAGTCCGATGACCATGTTTTCCGGACTAGCCATGTGCTGAGTACTTCAGTTTAGTTCGATGTTGGGTGTTCCGAACTAGTCCTTTTGCCAAGGACGGATGGAGCCGCCTCACCAATATAAGCACTAGTTCATTTGACCTCGACATAGTGATTTTGTACAACCACAAGACCTGTATGGGCAGGACTCGCCCCTACCTTTCTGGTAACTGCCACATGAGAAACATGTAGAGCCATGGAGGGCACGGTGGACTAGGAAATGGCACGGAGACCGAGGGTCGTCCGGTGTCTGGCTGGGTAGTTAATGCCCGAATAGCCCCTGTGTCGGGCCGAGGTGTGAATGTGGGGTTACTCAGGGAAGATGGGATGAGCGTGCGTTACTCTCTGATCCAGAGTATGTAGCCTGTGGGTAAAGTGTACAAACTCTGCAGAGTCTTAATCTATCCGGATAGTTGTTGTCACAGTCTTGGCACACTATGCTTTGGGCTCCTATTGATTAGCACTAGTACAACTCCTTAAAGTGTGTGTGTGTGGGTGGCTGAGGCCACCGTGTTTTGGGAAAGAGTTGGCATGCGTGTCGGAGTCATCAGGGCCTTGGGTCCGAAGACTCATCTAAAAGTAAGGGAACTGGCGGGATGGTTTGAAACCCCCCAGGACCCGCCAACAATAATAATACTGATTCAACTACTTCTCCCTCTTATTGCAAAACTCTTTTCAAAGAGAACCTTGCATAAAATGCTTTTCGGCAAAACTAAGCCGTATGGCCTCTCCTTGCCACAAGCCCCAATGCATGAAACACCTCCCCTTGAGTAGTGTTAGGGCTTGCGGAGTACCTTATGTACTCACACTTTCTTTATATGTGGTTTTATCAAAAGACAAAGAAGCTGAAGCGTGTGAGGATGACGGTTAGGTCTAGTCCTACTTCCCAAGTCTGCCTGTTGGGCATGGCGCCGTTCTGCTCCACTGTTTATGAGGATTTATCTACTTTGGTGGCCATCCACAGCCACTTCCAATGTAATCTTGATCATGTTTGTAAGACTTATATTGTTTATAAATAAATAATCGTTGTATGGACCTCGATCTATTCAGTTGTGCGTACCAACTACTGATCCAGGGATTTGTACGGGATGCACAAGTGGACCCTCGGAAGGCGAGTCCTAACAGAGTGGTATCAGAGCCATACTTGGCCGTAGGACCAAATCTTAGCGTCATCCTAGTTCCTGAACATATATTTTGAAAATATAAAATTATTTTGAAAGATCCTTTCTCTCCTCTATGTTCTTTCTATGCTTACCTCCTTCTATGTTAAAAATGAACCTGTTTCTATCAACGGTGTCACCAACTCCAGTCGACCAAGAGTGAGATGGATGCCAATGGAATACTCAGAATTGGAACCATGCACCATCTGCACCAGATGATCCGAGGATACGATCAGTCAAACAACCTCTTGACCAATTCAAGAGAGTACATAAAGACAAAGGAAGCAATTACTCTACTAAGACTAATAGAACATGTCATCGTCATGTATTAGGGACTACATCACGTTCAGTGGAAGACCAACCACGTGCAACTCTACATTCTCCAGTCACATTGATAGAATCCTAGAATGACCGTAGTGCCCATGAGTAGAATGGTTTAGCCTATAGTGACCTAGAGTAAGCTACGAATAGGACGATAAATAGTATAATATATAAGTTTGTAATCTAGTAATGTTTGGGTGTGATTCGCTGATTTTTATTTGGTTCCTTGATTGAGTGAAATTGTGTGCTCTAATACCAACACAGATCAATAATCAAATGAAAGAAGATAAGTTGGGTGCTTAATAAAATAAATACATATGGGATGCGTGTATATATATATACCTACACACGTATATCTATATGTATATAAGATATAATGTACAAAAAAGAATACATAAAATAAAATTTAAATTATACATACGTACGTATATACGTGGGGATAATAATAATGACCAAAACAAAATCTCCCACTCCGCTCTTCCTACTAGATCAATAAAATACCCATTCAGGAGTCTATCCTTGTTCGAGCTCACCATGAGCATACTGCTCATGCAGAAACCCTGTCTCAATCCAAGTACTCCAGTTAACCCAAAAAGTCAATAAATAAATAATTAAATACATAAATAAATAAAAAACTACCAATAATAAAATATAAATAGATCAATATAATAATAAACCCGCACAAAAAACATAGTAGTTAAAATCCTATTTGAGTGGGGTAGGATTTTAACGGACCTCAAAGCCCCCCCCAAACAAATAAACACATAATAATAATAATAATAATAATAATAATAAACAATAATAAAAGCACACCCATAAAGAGTGAAAAATAGTAATATAATATACTAGTAATAGGAAAGGAAATAGTAATAATAGAACAAAGCAACAAAAAAATCATTCATACGCACATGGAAACAACAAAATAATAAAAACATTAAACCAAAAGAACCACCCTCATTCATTCATTACTTCCCCGTAGGATGGCCTTTGAGAAAACTGCCAATGCCCCAACTCAATACGAGCACACTTCTCAACAAGAGGAAGACCATGCTCAGCTCTCAGAACTTATGCGCCACAAGAAATAGTCACAGAAGCCAACGTACAGGACAAAATAACGGACCCCCAAGAAACAATTGGGGAAGTGAATCCGATAGATCACAAAGCACGTGAAGATGAGGTAATACCGTCACCTCCATCCGCTACCTTGGCGGACGTGATGGCTGCACAGATCCAACTACTGCAAACTATCTCTCAAGTAATGCAAGGAGGGCATTGTCCAATGATATTATACCCATCCAAGATGCCACAGTTCATGAGGCTGAAACCGCAAGTGTTTGATGGCTCCAGCAAGCCACCACTGACAGTTGACAGTTGGTTACATGACATAAATCAGAGACTTGATATAGTTGCCACCAATGATTACGAGCGTGTTATGCTAGCATCCAACCAACTAACTGGAACAGCTAGTGAATGGTGGTATAACTATCGTGTGGCTGCCCCAGGGGCATACACGATTGGTTGGGATGAGTTCCAACGGGCGTTCCGAGAGTACCATTTGCCAGAAGAAAACATAGAGATGGAAACCGACGAGTTTCGTGCCTTGCGACAAGGAGCCATAACCGTGAACCTGTATGTAAGGAAACTCATGAAGTCAACCTCTTCTGCTCCTGGAGAGGCCAGTACGGATAAGAAGATGGAGAAGCGTGTTATAAGGGATTCAACCAACATAGAAACAACGCGGCTAGCCGCAGACACCCATCAGGATTGCAACACCATGGTAAACCAAACTCTACCATTAGAGGAAGCCACTGCCAACATGAATAGGAAAAGAAAGAAGAAATTTCAGACCCAAGAGTGTCACCAACAAAATACAACACCGTCAAGGAGGAACAATGACCACATGACGCAAGCCTCAAAAACTGTCAGGAAGTGTTTCTATTGTAAAGACCCAGGACATCTGATTGCAAGCTGCACATCGAACATCACCAAGAAGTGCTTCCATTGTAAGGAAATAGGACATAAATTAGCAGAATGCCCATACTACACGAAAGGAGAAAGGACTGTCACACCTATCGAGTCCGAGTAAGAACCAAGAGACCAGATAACCGATGCTCTCAGCCACTGGCTTTTGGATGACCAAGCTGGACACAAAAGCTCTAGGCGAGGTCGTGTCAACAACAATAACATGTAACAGGCCGAGAGGTCATAAGGTGACACATCTGATGTGTAGCTTGAAAACTTCGTCCTTGCCACCATTATTGATCAAATTTGGATCCATGTACCTCTTATTACTCCAATGATGTCATCTAAAAGTACATGATAGTCAATATGGTGGTAACTCTCTTGTGGTAACCAAACCATGAAAATTATGAATAGCGTGCAATAGGTTACAACCCTATTTAAGTGGGGTAGGGTTTTAACGAATCCAACGGTCAACGAGGCGGACGAATGCAACTGTTAACCTCCTATTTGGTAGATGGGCAGTCGGACAAGGAAATACCGTCCTCACCAAGTGAAAGGTCGATGTGAAAGTGCAACACTAACATGCTTGTTACGAGGGCATACACCAGAATCTACGGCATGTAGTTCGGAAGCTAAACCATAAGAGAAAGAGAATGTCAGGGACATAAGAATATCGAGGAGTGTTTTCGGAGGACCGTTAGCATTGTCACCAGGCAGAAATATCAAACTCACCTATTTACATAACTTGCGGAATCTCGAGGACGAGATTCTATTTAAGTGGGGTAGATCTGTCACAGCCCAAATTTTAACTAAAGATAAAAATCACTACGAATTAAAATTTTTGAGCAAGTCGTAAGCAAACATTAATCGTTAATAGAAAATCAGGGCGAACAGATATACAAATACAAACACATACACATGTAAAGATAAGTTCACCACTAAATCAAACTAGGACGGTAAAGCGGATCAGTCTATTGAAAAAGTACGATAAAATTTTACGGTGACTCAAAATCTAAAATGGAATGTAATAAAACATGAACTCAACTCAAGTTACCTACTTAAAGTATAGGAATTAAAATGAAAGTGAACAAATAAGTAGAGTGAGAAAACCCTCACTCAAAGGACGAGGTGATTGGCTGAGTTTAAACCAAATTCAAATAAGAAGGTTCGGTTAAGCGCAAAACCAACTGAGATCTACTATAAAATGAGAGACAATAGTTAAATAATACATATATGTATATATGTATATATATATATATATGTATACATACATGTATATATACCAAATAAATATGTTAATGAACAAACATACACCAATATATTTAACCAAATGAGAAACAAAAATTACCGGAATATAAATATACTCACATAAGAATTATCCACTATGAGCAGAATCTAAATTCAACCGAAATTAGAATTTCAAATGTGTACAAGAATCAAGAAATGGAATGGAAAAAGAAAAAAAAAAGAACCCAACTCCTACCCTCCTGGGCGCGGCCCATTTTCTTTCCTCCACGCCGTCCCAGCCCCCTTCCTCTTCCCACAGTGGGCTGCCCTTCCTTCTCTCTTTCTTACCACGCGGCCCACTCTTCTCTCCCCTTTCCCCGCGGCCCAGCCCGGCCTGGCACTGTAGCGCCTTCTTCCCCAGCGCACCGCCTTCCGCTTTTGTCCCGACAGCGCCGCCTGCCACCCGGGAAACCCAACCGCGCGGTGCCTGTCTCCTCCCCGTCACGTCACTCAGCTGGATGCCTGGCCGCTATTGTTTCCCACCTTTTCCTCCCCGCCATCATGAGCACGACGAAACGCGCGCGCCACGGAAACAGCGCGAACCGCCTTAGGCCAGCACCACCAGAACCGCCTCGGGCGCCTATAAAACGGCACCTCTCTCCCTCATTTGCTCTAACGAGTTCCCCTCTAACTACTAAGAACACTACTGAGCTTGCTCGGCCCTCCTCAAGCGGGAATTTGGAGATCCCCCTTTCTTCCTTGCCATCGGCAACCTCGCCCGTTCTGACGTATAGGAGGCGAAGTAATCCAATTAACCTCTCCAGTTGTTTCCCTATTGTGTAGAACGCGCAGAACACTTGTTGCCTTGTCACGTAGCACACCACGAAGTAGATTCCGATGGCCCCTTTGCCAACACCGCCGCGCGCCATAGCCGCCAGCGAGCTAGGAACTTGTTCTTCCATTGACACCTTGCCTATAAGTTGCGCCTTGACGTGTGTAACGTGTTAGAATACTTCGTTTGGGAAGTGGAGCAGGGGAAGGCGGACCTCAACGAGCCGCCACCATGGTCGCCGTAACCCCCCAGCCACCGGCTGTCGAGGACCGTCCCCCGGCCTAGCCAAGCGCTCTGTCGCATGCTGTTGTCGCCCTCACACGCACTAGGCAATGCAAAGCCGCTAGGAAGCACGCGCACTTGCCTCCGCCGTGCACTGCCATTCCGTGGCACCGACGTGTGTCGATGGCCACTGTGGGCGCCGCTCCACCCCGGTCGAGCGCTCAAAATGCTGCCTCGCACTCGTAGTCACGCCCACGACACGCTATTTGGACGGGGGCTGCTGCGCGCGCAAGCTTTCCTGAGCGCCGCCGTCGCCACTACCTCCTAGGCACTGGCACCACCTCTCAGGTTGCTGCCTCGGACCGCCGTTCACCACCGTGTGCCGTCACCAGCCACCGTGGATGCTGCCCCGGCCCGGCCGCGCCCACAGAGAGCATACCCCCACAATGGAACGCGCGACCGACATCTCCGTTGGAGGAGAGACCGTGCGAAGCCGCCGCCGGTGAGCTCCTGGGGCCGCCTACAGCCGCTCCCCTGTTTCACCTGTGTTGTGCCTAGGTGGCGCGCACGTGGCACACTCGTGGCGGCCACCTAGGCGCCACCTCAGTCCACATAAGCACCATCGCTGCCACACAGGCACAAAATCCAGGAGCCCCTGCATGCACATGGTCCACGAACACTAGTGAGTCGAACGCCCAGCAAGGCCCACATGTTGGTCTCAAAGAAATTCATGAAATGCTAGGCACACACGCGCGTACACCCAACTAGTGCAGGGACCCACTAGTCAACCACAAATTTAGAGAAATAAAACTGCTAAACGAACAAGCTGATCGCCCAGGCCCACCTGACAGCATCGAGTCGCTGTTTAAATAGCTAAGTGCACACACGCGTACACACAACCAATAGGACAGCCTCACTGCAAGTGATGAAGTTGCTAGGTACACATAGCTAATATACACAGAAAAATATGCAATGCATTTTCCAGTGTGTAAAAAAATCCCAGAATATTTTTTAAAATAGTATTTGACCTTTAGGGCATACTAAGCAGTGATTTCAACTCTAAATAAATTATGGCAATGGATAAAATATCTATAGCTTGCTAGGAATCATGCAATTGAGTGGAAAATAAGTAAAGAACTATAAATTGATAATCTCTACAAAAAATGATTCCTAAATATATTGTTGAACTAATAAAAAATGATATGAGGGGTGTTCGGCCAAAAATAAATTATTATCATCCTCATAGAAAAAAAATCAAGTGAACAATCATAATTAGTAAAACACACATAGAAGCTCCCAATTAAATAATCTTACCATAGACGACTTTTGAAATGTTCCAATAAATATATTACTAGGACTTTAGAAGAATAATTATCTAAAATACAATATGGATAAAGAACTACCTAGTGCCATTATAGAAAAGCCATTAGAGAGCTACTAGGTAAAAGAAACTCGTGCACATAGAATAAACTTGCCGTTAGTAGTTCACTGGAAGGTCGAGCGCATGTTAGAAAAACTCAAGAATAGGCCTAAGGCTTTTGGAATACATTATTAACACAAAAGGTTTAGAGACGTATACGGAAACAATAAGTCATTCACTAGCTCATAGTAAAAATGTATGATGTGCTAGGAAATGTTAGAACTCAGGATTAGTCTCCAAAATAAGTGAGACTTACATTAGAACAACTTTAGTAAGTATACTATAAGAAGCCCATAGGAGTTGTGGTTGACTCGTAATATAAGTAATTTATAATATAAACTAGTGAGTTTACATTAATCTCCATAAACCATGTAAATGATTAGAAGCTTGAAGAAAACCTGGTTAAACCCCAAGCTTGGGAGACATGTCAACTAGAAACCTATAGCGTGATAAAACCTAGAATTAAGCAGTTAAACTAAGAAGAACGATAAAACCATTATAGTCTTTCGATGACCATTTAGATGACCAACAAAATGGTAACATTTTCGAATAAACCACCAGTAGAATGACGTATTCTCCAATAAGCCTTTTCAAAATCTTAGAACCATGTTAATGAATGATTGTTTGTACTTATTGGAGTTTTATTTGGATCTATGGGGTCTTTATTGATGTTTCATATTTTATTCGTATATCTACGTACTTAGTAATCGGAGAGTTCATGAAGGAGACATTCAAGGCCCGGATCATGAAGAACAGGACAAAGACTTTGATAAACCATCATAAAGGCAAGCTCTAACTCCTTGATCATATTTCACCTATGTTTTGCAATCGCACCTATGGCTTGTTTTCATTGCATGACTGTATGTCTACTTTAAAATATTGTTATGCTATGAACCACTTGATGTGGTAGCATGAGCTATGTTGATGACTGAGTATCGGTGTTAGCTACTAGCCAACGATGAACAGTAACACATAAGTTACTTGCTATCAATGGCTTGAAACAAGACACTATATCAGTTACGATAATAGTAGTGACTATCAAAATCCCCTCCTTGACCTTGACAACACAACCCCTTGACAACCTAACAGCTTCATAACTGCGCTGTAGCAGCGATGTGAGCACCTCCATGTTGGTACTATGCTTAGAAACCCCTGCGATGTTCGCATCACAAACCACTACACACTGTATACATGATTGTGAAAATGTGTTAAAAGTTGTTTGGTGGTGTGAGTTAGGATATGGGTGGGACATTAATGAACTGTGTGTGTGAATGGGATGGGTGGTCGAGGCGGGTATGGTGATGGGATGTTGCGGGCTCCCTAAAAGGTATACTAGCTGTGGCTGTGTATTCTGTGTAATCCACCGACTGGCGCTGAGTGCTTCAGTAGTAGTCCGACGACCATGTTTTCCGGACTAGCCATGTGCTGAGTACTTCAGTTTATTTCGATGCTGGGTGTTTCGAATAAAGTCCTTTTGCCAAGGACGGATGGAGCCGCCTCACCAATATAAGGATCGGTTCATTTGACCTCAACATAGTGATTTCATACAACCATAAGACCTGTATGGGCAGGACTCACCCCTATCTTTCTGGTAACTGCCACATGAGAAAATCTGTAGAGCCATGGAGGGCACGGTGGACCAGGAAATGGCATGGAGACCGAGGGTTCGGTGTCTGGCTGGGTAGTTAATGCCCGAATAGCCCCTACGTCGGGCCGAGGTGTGAATGTGGGGTTACTCGGGGAAGATGGGATGAACGTGTGTTACTCTATGATCCATAGTACGTAGCCTGTGGATAAAGTGTACAAACTCTGCAGAGTCTTAATCTATCCGGATAGCTATTGTCACAGTCTTGGAACACTATGCTTTGGGCTCCTATTGATTAGCACTAGTACAACTCCTTGAAGTGTGTGTGTGTGGGTGACCGAGGCCACCGTGTTTTGGGAAAGAGTTGGCATGCGTGCCGGAGTCGTCAGAGCCTTGGGTCCGAAGACTCATCTAAAAGTAAGGGAACTGGCGGGATGGTTTGAAACTCCCCCAGGGCCCGCCAACAATAGTAATACTGATTCAACTACTTCTCCCTCTTATTGCAAAACTCTTTTCAAAGAGAACCTTGCATAAAATGCTTTTCGGCAAAACTAAGCCCTATGGCCACTCCTTGCCACAAGCCCCAATGCATGAAACACCTCCCCTTGAGTAGTGTTAAGGCTTGCGGAGTACCTTATGTACTCACTCTTGCTTTATATGTGGTTTTATCAGAAGACAAAGAATCTAAAGCATGTGAGGATGACGGTTAGGTCTAGTCCTACTTCCCAAGTCCGCCTGTTGGGCATGGCGCCGTTCTGCTCCGTTATTTCTGAGGATTTATCTGCTTTGGTGGCCATCCACAGCCACGTCCAATGTAATCTAGATCATGTTTGTAAGACTTATATTGTTTATAAATAAATAATCGATGTATGGACCTTGATCTATTCTGTTGTGCGAACCAACTACTGCCCCAGGGATTGGTATGGGATGCACAAGTGGAGCCTCAGAAGGCGGGTCCTGACAATGCAATTGCAACCGTTTGTTATGTCTCAAATCGTGTTTTCTTGTGTGCTAATCTAGGAAAAACACCATAAGAACTTCAGTTTGGACATAGGCCTAGTGTCACACATATTCGGGTCTTTGGTTGCAAATGTTTTGTTAAGAAACATGGAAATCTTGAGAAATTTGAAACTATATCTGTTGAGACATGTTTCTTTGTTATCCATCTCATACTAGAGGCTACCGTATGCTTTTTCTTGACACTAACAAAATTGTGGAGACTTCTGAGGTTTCTATTGATGAAGCTAGACCAGGTACTAGCTCTAATATTGCAGGTCCAGATCTATATTCGTAGTGGAAGATTATTTTTATCGAAGAAGATGAAGAAGTGGTGTTGCTGCCTGAAAATTCAGAAGCAAATGACGTTGATCACGCTGTTGGTTTCGCACCACAACTAGCACCAACAACTACTACACCTGCTACAGATCGTCCTCAAGCCACAAGTTCTTCAATCTATGATGAACATGAAGAAGAAAGAGCTTGTGAAGTGTCTACTCCCCCCGCGTCCTCAAAAGTCATCCTCCATAACAAATCATTGGAAGCTTGCACGAATGAGTCACAAGGTTCAGGTTTTGCGATCCAAACTCTCATTCTCATTCTTCTTTTGTTGCTTCTTTTGAACCCAAATATATATCACATGCACTCACTAATGAATCTTGGATTATTGCCATGCGAGAAGAGTTAGAAATTTTTGAAAGAAATAGTGTTTGGAAACTTGTACCCCCACCTCAAGGTCACACTTTAATTGGAACTAAATAGGTGTTTAAATATAAACAAAGTGAGAATGGGGTTGTGATTAGGAACAAGGATAGGTTGGTTGCTCAAGGTTTCACACAAGTTGAAGGTCTAGATTTTGATGAAACTTTTGCTCCTGTTGCTAGATTAGAAGCCACAAGAATTTTGTTAGCTTTTGATGCATCTAAATGTTTTAAGCTATATCAAATGGATGTTAAAAGTGCTTTTCTTAATGGCTACATAAATGAGGAGGTTTATGTCAAGCAACCACCATGTTTTGAAAATTCAGATTTTTCTAATCATGTTTACAAACTGTCCAAAGCTTTGTACGGTCTCAAACAAGCCCCTAGACAATGGTATGATAGGTTAAAAACATTCTTACTTGAAAAGGGGTTTACCATGGACAAGGTTGATAAAACTCTTTTTGTGCTTAAGCATGGCGATGACTCAATATTTGTTCAAGTGTTTGTGGATGATATTATCTTTAGTTGTGCTTCTCATGATCTCGTGTCTATGTTTTCATCTATGATGAGTTCAAAATTTGAGATGAGAATGATTGGAGAACTCACGTACTTTTTGGGACTGCAAAACAAGCAAACCAAGGAGGATACTTTTGTGCATCAAATGAAGTATACAAGAGACCTTCTTAAGCGCTTTAACATGGACAAAATCAAGCCTCTTCGGACACCAATGGGTACAAAAATGACACTTGAACTTGATGAAGATGGTGAACCCGTGGATCAAAAAGAATATCGAAGCCTGATTGGATCACTTTTGTACCTCATGGCATCAAGACTGGACATATAATTCAGCGTATGTCTTTGTACACGATTTAAAGCTTCCCAAGTGCTTCACATCATCAAGCCCTCAAAAGAGTTCTCAGGTATGTACAGGAAACTCAAGAATTCATAATTTTTCTTCCTTCTTCCACAACTTTGAAAGTTTTTTCTGATGCTGATTTGGGGGTTGTAGGATTGATAGGAAAAGTACTTCGGGCTCTTGTCATTTTTTTTGGTAATTCACTTGTTGCTTAGTCCTCTAGAAAACAAAATTCAGTTGCACAATCCACGATCAAATCTAAATATGTAGCTATTGCTAGTGCTTGTTCACAAATTCTTTGGATTGTTCAAACACTTAAGGACTATGGGGTTGATCTAGATAGTGTTCCACTGTTTTATGATAACACTAGTGCCATTTGCATTGCTAAAAAACCTATACAACATTCGAGAACAAAGCCATTGATATTAGGTATCACTTTCTCCGGGATAATGTTGAAAAAGAAAACATTGTGCTTCACCATATAGATACGAACAATAATTGGTTGACATGTTTACAAAACCTTTGGAGTTCACTCGTTTTTGTTTCATTCGTAGTGAAATAGGGTTTATGCATCCTCATGGCTTACATTGAGGGGGAGTTTTGAAAATTGGGAAGTCTATGTGTGAATCTGAATTTAAAATAATATGAGCATAGTATTTCATACATATAGGACTTTGTGATTCCTTTTACATGCTGAAAGTTCTTACTACATTACTCGTGCCATACATTTTGTAGTTTTTGCCATAACTAGTAATTTGAATAATTACTTACACTAAATCTGGTCATGATCGAACTTACTTGTTGTTTTGAACTTGTTGCATGCTCACAAGTGCTTTTAATAATGAAAAATTAATCAATCAACTCACATGTTGAGTTTTTTATGTTCAAATGAAAAATTAAGAAAAGATCAAGAGAATATGCATGCATCACACTTCTTTTGAGACTGGTTATCATTGCACTTAGATATGTACTTAGAAGAAGTTATGTATGACTAAAACCATATCCTTATATTTTTGATTGTCAAATGACATAGGCTTGACTTGGTTGGTTAGAATAAGGCTGATGCGACATATAATCTCTTACAAATGTCATATGATCAAAATTTATGCTTTAAATAATAATGAAAAATGAGAAATGCAGCAACAAGTGTCATACTTTCAGGTCTTGAAATAGTTAAGTTTGTGAGATCATGACTTGCTTAAATTGGAATTTTCACTTGATCTCTAGCATGAATTATACTACTTTTTGTATCTCATTGATGTGATAGTGTGTGTTACTTGATTATATGACTTTGGATGAGCTTTGTTTTATATGTATATGTTATAATATGCTCATAACTATTGAAATTTCTTTTTAAACCTTGCTAAATATATTGTCAAAGGGGGAGAAATATGTATAATGAGGAGAAATATGTCACACATTGCACATTCACGAGTTTTACACATTCAGGGAGACAATTTGTTTTTAAAATTTCTTTCTCATTTAATTTTTTATTTTTAAAACAGGGAAAAATTGTTTTCAAAACTTTTCATGTGAATAAACCAATGTTTGGATTTTAAGTGGTGTTGCCAATGCACTCATCAAGGGGGAGATTGTGAGACCTATGTGCTGAATACATTGGTAATTTAAATAAAAGTGAATATTCACACGGAAAGTTTTGAAGATTGCTGTAAAGCCCAATTCGGAATGTTCAAACTTTTCTTATACATTGCATAGCGGCTGCTTTGTACTGTACGATCTTTCATTTACTGAAATATTCGTTCAGCTGTTATGTTTTTAACTTGCAATATTTCAAAGTTTCTTTTGGCTTATGGAGTGTTTTCTTAGTATTTTCTTACTAAGTTTTTGATGTGTTGTGGCTGACTATGGTGGTTAAACATTACTGTGGTTTGCAACATGCTTATGTGAGGTGCTCGCATAAGGTGTTGTGGTTATCGGACTAATGTGAGTCAAGTCGAGGATTTGTCCTTAGAAGAATTGTTTGTTTATTCATGTGTAGGTGTTGCTTGAGGTCAAGACATAGTTGGTGACGGGATCCATTGAACTAGTCTTAGGGAGAAGATGAGATTCAACAACCAAGTTCGGGAGGAATTGTGGTTGAGTTGATTGGGAGGTCATGCAACATGTTTGGGTCAAGAACAATGCATATGAAGGTATTGTGGACGTTGTTGGAAGGTGTTTGAACGTGTACAAGTAGTGCATGGACGTGGCAACATGGTTCCAAGGTGTGATGAAGAGAAGTGGATATAATGAATTGGTCGAAAAGGTCCAACCGACTGGATTTTGCCTCAGGTTGCGGCTGAGGTGGTTATGGCTCAAATATGGAAAGATTTGAGTTTGTTTTGGTTAGATTTTGTGTGGGTCACGAAGTTGAGTTGTTTTAGGAATGTTTAGGACGTTCTTAAGGTGTTTGGAAGTTTTAAGATTGCTTCTATCTGCGTATGAAAGAGTCTTGAGCAGTTATGGAATGTTTCAGTTAAAACTGAATAAGATTAGAGTCCTAGTTAGGATTGGGTTGGCCTCAGGGATGGTTATATAAGCAAGGAAGGTCAGAGCTTGTGGTTAGACTACTTTAGGTTGTTCTTATTATGTTTTGGTTAATAAAATTCGTAGTTTAGAGAAGCTTTTGTGCCTTGTTCATCCGACTTGTTTCAGACAAGATTTTCTCGTCGAGTTTCTGCACAGCACTATGTTGCTTTGGTTTTTTTTTATCATAACTCGAGTTTTACAAATCCAATTGACGTGATTCTTTTTGAGTTGTCTTCACAACTTGATTATATTTCATCTCTGAAAATTTCACGAGCATTGGATTTGCGGTTTCTAATCTATCCGAGTTTCTTTGCAGTGTTGCATATATGATTTTTTACTCGCCTAGAACAGATTGACTCTTGTTCAATCTTTCAATCATATCTTGAGTTTTTCTCGATTGTTTCTAGTGATTCTTGTTGTGACATCTCCGTCACTTGATTCTTCACAATCTATACTATTTGTCACGATTGATCACATTTAGATTAGTCGCACACATTGTTTCTTGTTCAGATTGTTTTTCTGCTAAGGGGTTCTTGTTGCTTCTGAAAGTTTTAGTCTACCATTCACCCCCCCTTTGGTAGCTTTTTACATACTTTTCGATCCTACAGTGTTGTGCAGAGTCAGATTGTGCCAAGCCAGACCGGCTGAAGACCCATTTATATACACATATATTAAAAAGAAAACACTCATAAACATTTAACAAACATTAAACAAAAATAAAACAATTACATACTCATTAAACAATTAAAGAACTAATTAAATAATTTACAACTAATTAAATAATTAACAAAATAATTCAAAATTTTAAAAATTAAACAATTAACAAACTAATTCAACAATTAACAACCTAGTTAAGCAGTTTGACAAGCAAAGTAAACTACTAAAAAATATAATAACCTGAACATATTAATAACCTAATAAAAAACCTAACCAAAGTAAACTACTTAATAAAAAAACCAAAGCAAAGTAAACCTAAGCAATTAACAACCTCGAAGAGCGTGCGGGAGGTGGCGAGTAGGAGGGCGTCGGAGGAGGCGACGGTCGGGAAGCGAGGCATCAGAGAAGGCGAGGCGTAGGAGGCAGCGGGCCTTGATCCGAGGCGGCGGCGACCGGGAGGGCGTCATGCAGGAGGCGGCAGGTGGGAGGCGAGTCCGCAGCGGGTGGGAGGTGAGGCGTCGGAGGAGGCGAGGCGTAGGAGGAGGCCGTGGGCGTCGGACGACGGCGGGCGGGAGGAGGCGGCAGTGGGCGGGAGGTGAGGCAGCGGCGCGCAAGAGAGGCAAAACGGCATGCGGGAGGGGAGCGAAACTGCTCCCCCACCGTGCACGGTGGGTACATATATGACTTTGTTTACGACGGTTAGGTCAACCGTCGTAAATGGTCTACTTATTTACCAAGGTACCATCCTTAATTAATAGTGTTATTTATGAGGATTTTTCTTAACCGTCGTGAATGGTCTACTTATTTATGATGGTACCGTCATTGATAATGTTATTTACAAGGGTTGTTTTTAACCCTCATTAATAATATTATTAACGACGGTACCTTCACAAATAAAAATCTCCTCCTTAATTGACGAGTTTCCTGCAGTAGAGGTGACTTCTTGTTGCACTGGGTTCAGAAAGAGGACCACATCATCGGTGTAGAGGGAAAGTCGGCACCTTGCCAACGGGTCAGTGAGTGGAGAGATTACTCCCTGCTCAGTAGCTAGGTGAAACGCTCTATGATTGTGTCAAAGGCCAGGATCAACAAGAAATGTGAGAGCGGGTCACCCTGTCGTAAGCCGCATCGGTGTTTGATCCATTGACCCTGCACCCCGTTAAGAAGGACCCTTGAGGAGGCAAAAGACAGGAGTAGTGCAATCCAATTCTCCACTTAACCGGGAAGCCTCTCACTGTCATGACTTGGAGCAAGAATTCCCATGAAAGGGAGTTGAAAGCTTTTGTGATATCTAGTTTTAACAGCAGCAGCGCTCTGTTCTTCCGGTGATAAGAGTGATTAGATTATTAAGATACATATATCCTTCCTGGATGCACCTTTTTTCTGGATGTATGCGCCTTGAGATTCTGATACTAAATTGTCCATATGTTTTGCCATCCTCAGTGGCAGCACCTTTGAGAACAGTTTTGCGAACGAGTGGATCAAGCTAATGGGCCAATAATCTGCAGGCCGACTTGCTTCATTGGTCTTCGGGATCAGCGTGATATGGGCACCATTGAGTCTCCACAAAGCACCTTCCTGGAGGTTGCTCAGATTCTGAAAGGCCGAGAGGACGTCTTCTTTTATCACTGTGCAGCAAGTTTTGTAAAAATCCATGATATGGGCACCATTGAGTCTCCACAAAGCACCTGCCTGGAGGTTGCTCAGACTCTGAAAGGCCGAGAGGACGTCTTCTTTGATCACTGTGCAGCAAGTTTTGTAAAAATCCATTGTATAGCCGTCTGGGCCGGGAGCCTTCTCCGTAGGAGAGCTGCTCACTGCAGTCCAGATCTCCTCCATTGAGAAAGGGAGATCAAGATCCTGGAGGGGCATGGGTTGCAAGCCCATCATATGTCAGTTTAAGTCTGCTAACCTGGTTACCATGGTGCGCATCATCCCTTCAAAATGTCTAAACAGCGTGTTCTCCATAGCAGCATGATCAGTGGCTACTGTCCCATCCTCTGAGGTAATCTGTGTGATGAAAAGCTTTCTTTTCCTCCCATTCGCCTTTAGATGAAAAAATAGCGTGCTTGCATCTCCTTCGTGCCATACCGCACGCGAAACCTAGCGTCGCCTACATCTCTCCAGTGCTGCAAGGCCAAGAAGTCTGCTCTTAACATCCCTCCTGCAATCCGTCTCTGCATCCGTCAGTTGTCGGAGCTCCTGAGCTTTGTCCAGCTCAAAGATTATATCATTTGCCATGTCCATCTGCACCGCACACAACAGTCTCACAACACCCTCCAGACTATCTAGCTTCCACACCCAGCAGTTCACAAGCTACTCGATCATCTTCAGTACCCCTTGCCAACAACAATGAGTCTGCCCTGCCTCCATCACCCATCCCTGATCCACCACCTATGCCTACAAAACATCATATGAAAACACGAGCTCAGCAAGGAATCTTCAAAACCAAACAAATATTCAACCTTAAAACGACTGAATGCGTGTCTCCCCTTCCCACCACCTACAAAACAGCACTTAAAGATCCCAACTGGTTTCATGCCATGCAAGAGGAATATGATGCATTGATTAGGAATAATACTTGGGTCCTAGTACCACAACCTGCAGGTGTTAATCTTGTGACAGGAAAGTGGATTTTTTGGCATAAGCTCAATGCAGATGGCTCTGTTTCTAGACACAAGGCAAGATGGGTTCTTCGAGGATTCACACAAGAATATGGCATTGATTATCAAGAAACATTCAGCCCTGTTATCAAACCAGGAACCATTCAGTTAGTGCTGAGTATTGTAACATCATCTTCTTGGCCCATTCGAAAGTTAGACGTCAAAAAATGCTTTTCTCAATGGGGAACTCAATGAAACAGTATATGCAGCACAGCCAGCTGGGTTTGTTGATCCTCAGCACCCCAATTATGTTTGCAAACTCAATAAGTCCCTATATGGTCTCAAACAAGCGCCAAGAACATGGTTTTTGAGATTCAAAAAATTCATCACCTGCATTGGGTAAAGCAGACTCATCTCAGTTTGTCATGCACAACAAGCAATGCACTGCATATCTACTATTGTATGTGGATGATATCCTTCTCACTGCCAGCTCGGATTATTTCCTAAAGGCTATCATCAGTAAGTTATGCAAGGAATTCTCGATGAATGATCTAGGTAACCTCAATCTTTTTTTTTTGGGATTCATGTACAACACACTGTCAATGGACTGTTTCTGGGTTAGGAGCAATATGCATTCGACATCCTTCAACGTGCAAATATGGCAAACTGTAACCCAATTTCTACTCCGATTGATATCAAGTCCAAACTATCTGCCACTGAAGGATCCTTGCTTCCCAATGCATCTGAATATCGTAGCATTTCCGGTGCTCTACAGTATCTGACATTGACACGACCTGACTTAACCTTTGGAGTTTAGCAGGCGTGTTTATTCATGCACTCGCCAAGAGAACCCCACTGGCAGCTACTCAAAAGAATTTTACGTTATCTAAAAGGAACTCTCAAGCATGGGCTCACAATCACGAAGTCCTCTTCTACAGACCTCGTTGCTTATTTCGACGCCGATTGGGCGGGTTTTCCGACACCAGAAGATCCACCTCTGGGTTCTGCATTTTCTATGGCAACAACTTGATCACCTGGTCAGCCACGCGCCAATCGACGATCTCCCAATCCAGTGCAGGAGAGTATCAGGTGTTGCTAATGCCGTGTCTGAAGCTATGTGGCTACGGCAACTTTTGTTTGAACTGCATCGGCCACTACACAAGGCCACAGTAGTCTTCTGTGATAACATCAGTGCCTTATACTTGTCTTCAAACACCGTTCAGCACCAGAGAACAAAACATGTTGAAATTGATCTTCACATTGTCAGAGACAAAGTCACATTGGGAGAGGTTAAAGTCCTACATGTACCGTCGGCATTTCAGTACGCCGACATATTCACCAAAGGACCGCCATCAAGTTTGTTCACTGAATTTCGGCGTAGCCTGAATGTTAGCGAACCCTCAGGCTGAGGGGGGCTATTGGACGCACGCACTCCAGCCTCTTCAACGACCTGCACGATGCTAGGATCGTGTGCATGATAATAGGATCGTATGCTTAGACTAAATCCTGTAACAGTCTTTCTATATTCCTGTAAATGTGGGCACACCACTCCTTTGTACTCCTGGCTATATAATCGCCACTGATCAATACAATGAAAGTAAGTTGAGTCATTTACTTTCATATCTTGTCCAAAAAGATTCAAACCTGAAAAGCTTTGGTCTCTTAGGATTTTTTTGTGCCGTAAGGAGGGTGGTATGGTCCGAGACGAGGAAGAAAGTGGTTGCAGCAATGTCTCCGGAAAGCTTGTGTCCCATTCAACATTCAGAAGAACCTGTCTAGTTTGACCATAACGAGCTTCCTTCTTTCATCTGACCATGTAAATTTTTTTTCCTTGCAACTTGATCTCATAAAGCTCCATCACGTCCAAGGTTCTCCTGAACAATCCCATCAGCCTCCTATTCAGGTTTGTGTTGTTCTTATCCATTGCCTGATAAATGAGGTTAAAATCTCCTAAGCACAACCAGGGCTTTCCCACTGTTGGCTTAAGGGCTTGCAGCTCATCAAGAAAAATTGTCTTGGAAGACTCATCTGTTGGGCCATACACCACCGAGAGGAGGAAATTGGTGTCACTCCATCTTGGTTTTACCATCATTGAGAGTGTGTAATGACCCTGCTGATACCCAGATACCTCCACATGCTCCGAGTTCCAGGCAACAGCTATACCACCTCGTGTTCCAACAGCAGGCAAACATGCGGTACCATCGAAATTTGGACCAAAGGTCTCTAATCTTTTGTTGGTCGAAGACTCGCAGTTTAGTTTCTTGCAGGCATGCCACATGAGGCCTCACTGAGCAAATGGTAGAGCACACGATCTCCCGTTGTGCTGCAGAATTTTACCCTCTGACATCCCATGAAAAAACTGATGGTGGCCCACTCATGATTGATACTGATTAACACAACAATAGTTCCCTTTCTTACAGCGGCACTGGCAGACTGTAGCAACAGAACAACAATTGTCCTTTGATGAGAAGGAAGCAGTAAGAACGAAAGGAAGCAGTAAGAACGACCGAAACAAACAATGCTCAAAGCATGATGACTCTGGGCTCAAAGCATTACCGCAATCTTTGCACCGAGGGGAACGCGCTCATAGCCCCGGGTGGGCTGGTAGATCGGCGCAGCGCGGCCGAGAGTCGCAAAGTTATTCTTGCCGGCTTTGGGGGGGGGACAGCCAGCATCAGGGTCGTCGTTCCAACTCGCATAATGTGGCGGCGGCCTGCTGTTATCTGGGGGGACTGTCTCCCGTCTCTTCAGGCCTCGTGGTCCATCCAGGACCCCTTTAGTCCACGTAAAGGGAACTAGGCGGGGACCATCACCGGATCGGACAACGACGACATCTCCCCGCTAGCAACCGACCCCGATGACTCTGCAACGACAGCGGAGTGGTCGATATAATGATCAAGGTGAATGAGGATGTCAACCTGTCGGGCTTCAGGGGGGATCACCAGTTCCTCCGTACCAGGCGGACCGTCGCTGTAGCCGGAGCGCCCGGCCCGCTCGTTGAAGAAGTTGATCACTTTGTACCAGGGCAGGGCGTCCGGGTTCATCATCCATGCTACAAAGACGAACATGTCTGAGTAATCCTGACGCGGGGAAGGGGCCAACATGTGGTCGAAGACACACACATCGCCCAGGATTTGGCGCACGCCTTCCGCCGACCACGCATGGAGCGGGAGGTGCTCGACGTTGATGGTCACCTGTTACGGCCACCCCACCTAACGCGGCGGGTAGGGCGTACATGGACGGACGATGTGGCTCGCGCCATCGATGTGAAGAACCACCTCCCACAGCGCGCACTCCCGTTGCTTCAGGAGGTCAAAACGTGCCAGGACGGCTCTGTAGTTGAGGTTGGTGATGTGGACGTAGCGCGGAGAGATCCTGCATTGGTGGAGTAGAGCAGAAGTAGCACCCTCGACCGAGGTTCTCCTACCGGAGCCCAGGGCTGAGGAGATGACCGCAGCACTTGAGGTCAGCCTTTGTAGAGAGGCCTTCATCACCCCGCTGACCACCAACGTGGCCTGCCCCTGATGTGGCCGCTGTTCCGGGCGACCGGGGGTGAAACTCCTGTTGGCCATGAGCTGTGGAGGTTGAGTCAGGGCAATGGGAGGAGCAGCTTTGTGTGGGGTGGTTAGTGGAGGGAAGGAGTGCCGACTGTGAATATCAGGCTTAGGTTGCAACAACCTAGCGTGGAGACCACGCCGGCCGTCCGGTCCCGGCGGGATGTGGCACTGCCTAGCGAAATGACCAGAGTGGAGGCAAGCAAAGCAGAGAGGAGGCTCACGGCAAGCAGACACACGGTGGTCCGTAGCAAGGCACCGAAAGCACCGGCCCGAAAGAGCTTTAAAAAGGTCTGCCGGCAGCCTGCAGGGGAGAGGAGGTGTAGGGTGGCGAGGGCAGGAGTAGGGGCATGGCTTTTATATATTGAGTTTTTGCCTCGACTGGATAACTATCAACCCGTCATCAGCAGGGCGGAACAGTCCGCAGGTACATGACAAGGATGAGAGGCAGCAATAGCATGGTTAGACCGACCGCAGCGGCCCCTGTAAACGACCCGCTATGGGCGATATAGCGGTGGCGACCGGTTTTTGACACCCGCAGCGGTCTCCTATAGCGCACCTCTAAAATAGGTTTATGTACAGTGTTGCGCCACAGGTAGGGGTCCATTTAGCCACCGCTATGCGCAGACGAGCCGCGGGACGCGCGAGAGGCCAACGGTCTGTTCCGAGCGGCGGCGGGGCGATTCGCTCGGCGACCACTCCTCCCCGTAGATCCGAGCGAAGAAGGAGCGGGGGAAGGAGGTCCACCCTCGTCGACGGTGGTACCACGGCGGGTGGAGGCGGCTGGCGGCGGGTGGTGGGTGGTCGGCGGCAGATATTGCGGAGGCGGGTGTCGGGGGAGCGACCCGGTCGAGGTTGGAAGAAGACCCGTAGCAAGGGATTCGCCGGTAGTTCGTCGACCGGCAGCAACTGCTCCTTCATTCGGCCGGTCCCAAGGTATGAAATCTTTGGTTCCCCATTCTAAGATCTAGGGTTTCGATGGCATACCATGTTGCTGTGCTTGATCCAAGAGTCCGATGTATACATGTGATGCGTTGTTTGTATGCGGTGGTCACTCTTGTTGGCCTTCGGTGTCATCCCAAGAGTCCAAAAATGTTTGTGTCACCATGGTCACTAGTCTAGGGTTTCTCATTAAGTCAAAGTTTGTCCTAATAATAGGATGTTTACTCACTGCACCTGGTTTGTATCACTTGATTTTACCCCTTAAGTCCAAGTATATTTGGTTGTCAGATTAGTGTGAAGTAAAATGTGTATGGCTTGTTTGCTCAGTGACGATGGGGTCAGAGGCAGCGAAGCTTCGACATAGCTTGCGATGCATGACTTCGTCCGTGGATGAAACTGTTTCTGAAATTAGAGTTCTGATAAGGGATGCCCTAGGGAAATCAGAACAGGTGAAAGTAGAGGAGTTGAAGAAGACTCTCAAGGAAATTGATGACCTTGTCCAAGACCTGGATCACGTAGCCATCGGATGGAATGAGGTGGCCAATGCTGAACCATGGCAATTCTTATCTGATGATGAAAAGGTCTCCGACGATGACAAGGTGCCATTTGATTGGTCTCCTCCCAAACCATGGGAGTACGGCGCCTACAGTGAGGATGAGGACTCCGATGATTAGTACTAGTATAATGTTGTAATGTTGTGATGTAGAACCTAACTATGGTTGTGTTGTAATAATATGTTGAACCTACGTGCTACTATTTTGAACTTGATGGTGTAATATGTTTCCAATTTATCTATTAATGTGTGTTGGAGCTTGATATAATGATTGATATGTGTTCTGTGTTCTGAACTTTTGTGTTCTGAGCTATGGTTCTATGGTTCTATGTTGATTATTGTGAACATAATGTGTACAGTGTTGCATATATAATGATTATTTGTTGCTCATTTTCAGGATGGATGGTAGCCAAGACTTCTTTTCAATGATGGGATTTGGAGGGCCTCAAGGTGGGTCATCACAAGGACCTCCCCAAGCAGGGCCTGGAGGGAGTGTGCAACGTCCTGTATGGCCGCAAGGTGCATTCCAAGTTCCTCCCCCTACATGGACTCCTGTTGGGTTTCAAGGAGCAGCCCCCTCATGGCCTCCTGGTGGGTTTTATGGAGCAAGTCCCCCATGGCCTCCTGCTGGGTTTCATGGAGCCACCCCTGCATGGGCTAAGGAAGGTTTGGAGCATGAAGAGGATGCACCAATTGAATATAGAAATGAACCTGCAGCTGAGGGAGAACCGATTCCTGGGACAAGGCTGCATAAGGGGAAGAGGTATAAGAAATCGGCAGTGAGGCAGAAGTTATCAAACTTCTCTATCCAGGAGGACATATTTATTGTGCAGTCTTGGTTGGAAGTGAGTTGTGATGCAGTTACCAACACTAATCAAAGGAATGCAACCTTTTGGGACCGAGTGTTCAAGCTGTACAACCAGAAGAGAGGTAACTACCCACTGCGCACAGAGAGGTCTATCCAGAGCAGGTGGGAAACCATAAAGGAGAAAGTTTCCAAATTCTCTTCAAGCTATAACACAGTTGTTCGACAGAATCAAAGTGGCACTACTGATGATGACAAGGTAACTTGGTTATTGCAAATAGTTTCATAGAAGTATCCCTTTTGTTTGATATATGCATCTCTTATGTTGTACATGTTAATGTTGTAGATAACACAAGCGTTGGCTGATTATGCTGCAATAGAGATGTGCCCTTTCACATTGATACACTGTTGGCAGCTTCTAAGGCATGAACCCAAGTGGATGGACATCTGGTCAAGCAAGGCTCAAGCTACAAAGGAAAGTGGTCACAGTGGTGACCCATACAGTGGTTTCATACCTGGAGAATCGGACACTGTGAACCAGTCTGGGGAGCAATCCCAACAACCATCTTCTGGAGATAAAAGGCCACTTGGACGTGACTCAACGAAGGCTGCGCGAAAGAAAGGTAATTGTGGTGTGTCATCAATTGCTTATGACATTGCAAACAACATGCAGTTAGTGACACAGAGCAAGATTGAACGGCTCACAACATGTGAGGCCAGAAGAACTACTCATCACAACAAAATGCTGGATGTTGAGGAGAAGAAGTTGAGTACTATGACAGCACTGGAGGAAGAAAAGATTAGGTTGAAAAAACATCTCATTTACCTTAAAGAAAAGAAGCTTCATGATGATATGGAGAACACTAGGTATAGTGACTTTCAAATATAACTTGCTGGTCAATTTTTTTCCATAGATTCTTACATCCAGTTCTATGTTACAAGGTTGCATCGTAAAGAGTACGAGGAGCGCATCATTGCCATGGATCCCAATACCCTGCCGCCAAAAATGAAGAAGTATATTAAGCTGCAGCAAGAAGAAATTCTGAGGAGGCTGCAACAAGAAGCAAAGGAAAGAGATGAAGCAGAGGAGGCAGAGGAAGAATATGAAGAAGATGAAGAAGATGAATAATCTATTGAGACTTAAATTTATGTTTCCAACTTGATGAGACTTCATTTATGTTTGCGGATTGTGTATTTGGATGAGACATAATTTATGTAATCTGTTGAGACTTCTTTTATGTTGTCTGATTTCGGATGATATTACTTGTGTGCCATTTGATTGAAACTAGGCTGATACAAACACTCACTGCATTGATTGAAAATAAGTTGATACAAACATTTGATGATAGAAAGACATGGTGATAGAAACACATACTACCAGCCACTAAACAGCATAGAGACGCACACACTACAACACAACATAGATCAAGCGCCACCGTGCAACATCCAATTGTGCTCGATGAGATCGGCTTGCAACATTGTGTGCTTTGATTTGTCTCTCAGTTGATGCATGCCTTGCACAAAATTATGACGGACGTCGTTATTGGAAGTGGATAGATCAACTTGCTCACCTATTTCTTCAAAATCAATATTAGTAGCTAGCTCCTTCTCATCTTCAATAATCATGTTGTGCAAAATAATGCATGTAGTCATTATCTCACTAATATGTTCTCGATTCCAACTTGAAGCTCCTCCTCTCAGTATTGCCCATCTAGCTTGAAGCACCCCAAATGCACGCTCAATATCTTTCCGTGCCCCCTCTTGAACTTGTGCGAAGTGTTGTGACTTAAGGTCACTAGGATGACGAATAGTCTTAACAAAAGCCGGCCAGTCCGGGTATATGCCATCAGCAAGGTAGTACCCCATATTATAAGTATGACCATTAACTGTGAATGTTATATTATGAGCATCTCCAGCAAGTAAAGTGTCAAATATGGGAGACCGTTGCAACACATTGATGTCATTGCAACTTCCTGGCATTCCGAAGTATGCATGCCAAATCCAAAGGTCATAAGATGCCACGGCCTCTAGGATCATTGAAGCTTTCTTCCTGCGGCCAGTATACATACCTTTCCATGCCGTGGGACAGTTACGCCATTCCCAATGCATGCAATCGATGCTACCCAACATGCCCGGGAATCCACGACTTGCATTAAAGGTAACAAGCCGATGAACGTCTTCAGTAGTAGGTGCACGAAGATATTGAGCACGAAAGACATTGATGATGGTATGACAGAAATGAATAAGTGCTTCACGAGCAGTGGACTCCCCAATACGCACATACTCATCAACATTATCGGCGGAACCCCCACGTGCAAGTATTCTAAGAGAGGAGACAACCTTTTGTAGAGGTGATAATCCCATTTTTCCAGCAGCGTCAACCCTTTGCTGGAAATAAGGATCGTTGGACTCCACAACGGACACAATACGTTGAACCATATGGCGACGCATAAGAAACCTAGGAAAGAAAACAAACATAAGAAGATAAGACAGAACGAAACATGTTTCGAAATAACAACTCTCATACATACCTCCGTCGGAATTGGTACTCCGTGTAGACAGGGTTGGGATCGAAGTAGTCACGCATTATATTAGCATGACCGCTTGCACGATCCCTCTTGCAAATCGTCTTTGGTGGTCGATTTGGATCACGCCTTGACCGAGAACTCGACCCTTCATGTGCTAGGTATGCCGCCATGACCATCTCCTCATCATCGTCGAAGATGAGGAACTCATCATCGATGGCCTCTTCCTCCTCTTGGTTTGCACGAGTCCTAAGAGACGCGCTGCCAAAAACTGTCAACCAATTCATTGTGAAAGAGTAGTGTTGTGAGATGTTTTGTGATGAAGTGAAGTGAGTGACCTCCCCTCCTTTTATAGCATGCTTCCCTTCATCCACAAGGGAACCGAATCTTGCAAAAGAAGCTATCTTGTAGTGCAAGGGAACAATATGGCAGCCACATGTTCCTTCTATTCCATGTAAACGAAGTTCCTTCCTTTCGAAGTAATGTACAAATACACAATACAATACTATTACCATCATTTAAGAAATACTTACACGTATTAAACATGTCAAACAATACTATTGAATTATTATTATTATTTTCAATGCATAAAAATAATTATATTTCTTATAACACGTATATATATATATTTAGTAACCTTGAAAAGATATAGTGTAAATGATATAAAATAGATGGTAGTTGGTATAGAGGTGGGATATAGAGGTGAACCAGCGTTCGGATTGAAACTGTACAGGAAGGAATCTTTTAGAGATAACTGTAAAAGAGGGTATAGAGGTGGGATATAGAGGTGAACCACTGCGAACGGTCTTAGGAGCTGCAGGCGCGCCACGGCACACCGCGCCGCAGGCAGCACCATACTGCGGGCCACCCGGGGGTCACTTCTGACGGAACAACCCACAACCGGAAGGGGGAGGAGACCCCCCTCCCCCACCCCATGCAGGACGCCGGGCCGGCAGGTAGCCAGGCCGGGAAGTAATTGCGGCAGGTCGAAGATTGAATGCCGGCAAATCCGGCGCCATGTGGGCCTCCGTAGAAACCGGGCCAGCACACAATCCTGCGGCTGGACTGTGTCATGGCACGTGAGCCCAAGGGTGGGCTGGGCGGTCCACGACGTCGGCAGATGCCGAAACCGGGGAGTTTGGCGTAACTGCATGTTGAAAACCCAAGTACCGTCGGGGCAATGGAGACGGAGCAGATTCTATGCTAGGTTGGTGGGCGCCCGGGGGACATCGGCGACGGCGAGAAGGCGTCATCATCGAAGTCTGATTCCATACCGCATAGCACCGGCAACAAGGACAGCTCGGCCTCGTCCACCTCGTCCCCAGCAGACCTGCCGAGAGGAGAGGCGGTAGGCAACGGCGCGCCCACACAAGGGGGTAAAACATCAGCGCCAGCCAACGGGCATGTAAGCAGCGAGGTCCGGAGGGGTAGGGCTGGGACCAGGGCAGAGTGCACAATCCCGGGAGTAAGCAATGCAGAGAAGGGCGTGCAGGTGAGGTTGGGGGAAAGGCGGAGGAGAACGCATGGCGGAATCAAGGGGGGCAGGGTTGGAGATGCTGGTGAGAATGTCGTCGCTCCCGCCGACAGCAGCGTGGGTGGGTTCGCTGGGGAGCAGCTCAGCGCTGGTGAAAGGAGGTGGGGTAAGAGGGCCTGAATGGCCCCGACGGCGAGGGGGGTCGCTGGTAATGGCCCTGGCGGCGAGGGGGGGCGGGGGGTCGCTCTTGCTCTCACAGCCGCTCATCCTTCCTCCACCAAACATGGGAACTTATTACAAGGGCTTCAGTTACACTCTTCAAATGCATATTTAAGGCTACAACAAAGGCTAAGCTGTCCTCACAGACAATAGCAGCGGTGTCATGAACAACTACGTCACAACCAATAACTTAAAAATATAAATTAAAGCATTATTAAAGCTTGTGGTTCAATATTTAATTTTTGAAGTCGATTGAATTTGAATCCAAAAGCATGTCTAAAAGCCTGGTGAAATGGTTAAATTGAATTTTGAAGCCAATCGAGGTCCCTTTAAATTATTGAGCATCACTGGTGTCAACGCCTAACATTTCTCTTTCTTCTCTGGCTCAAAACAACAACTCCGTCTACTCCAAAATTTTGTATTGACAGATTAACACGTGGGGTACAGTACATATTATTCATAAGTGATACTATTGATTTTTTATTAATATACGATTTTTGAACGTTTTTAATATAAACAACACACAAAATGAAAAAAAATTCAAAACTGACCCACCTTCATCCTTGGTATGGACGAAATTCAAAATTTGTCCATTTCAGGAATGAAATTCAAATTTCCTCCATGCCAAGGACAAAATTCATTAAGCTGGCGCACAAATATGTTCTATTGAGTTTTGAACCTCATTTCATGAAGATTTAGAGTAAGAATTTGCAAAAAAAAATTCATAATCCAAAATGCAGAGTAGATTGTTAAGATATTTATGCAATGAGGAACATATTGTTGTATTGTTCAGAATCAAAAGTTATTGAATAATGAGTTATGTAATACAATCACAATTGTTCTATTTTTTAAAATTGTATTTCATTTTGTGTATTAGTTTCAAAATATTTAGAGGTAAAATTGCTACAAATTGTTATTCTAGTTAATTGTAGTGTTAGTTTTGCTGATTCTAAGGAATGAGTTTCCAATATATTTCGTCTATTGAAGAAATTGATTTTGGGATTTGGTATGATGATCACATAAACTGAACAATTCTGATCGTATTACATATATCAATATTCAATAACTTTTGATTCCGAACACTACTGTCGAAGTGTTAATGCAACACTTCCTCCGGATCTGCTAAGGAGCAGCCCACAGAGGTTCTTGTTCGGCGGGATTTAGGCCTCAATCAAGTGTTCTAGGGGATGAGAGAATATGAGACGGTGATTTTTACGTGGTTCGGGCCGCAAGGAGCGTAACACCCTACTCCACGGTGGATGTTATTGCTTAGTGTGTGTGTATGCTTGTGTGGATTGAGGATTTTTTGGATTCATTGTAACGGTGGTAGTCCGAGCCTTTTATAGCCAAGGCCGAATGCCTTACAAGTGGGGTCCCAGGGTCTGACAGGTGGTCCCGGGACGATCTTATCCTAAAGATTTAAGGCTTCTCGTATAAGCTTCATCTGACCGCGGCTTTGAAGACTCGCCGTCTTGCCGCCTGAGTCGTCAGTAGCCCACGCGCCGTTGCTGACATGGGCAGGGAATGTCCCGTCCAACTATCTCTGTTGTCGTAAGCTACCCACTTGATGGAGTGGGATAGGCCTGTGACGTCTTCACTGCGATGCGATTGGTCATAGCGGTACCTGACATTAGGCGTGCGCCGCGCCATGCGGCTGGGGAAGCCGCATATCTTCGATCCTTGATAGGGACAAGGTGCACCGCCCTATTAGCTGCCGCAACTCTCCGTCAGTAGCAAGTGGCTGGACTACGTGACAGCTCGGGAGCTCATATCTGTGGAGGGGGTCAGGTCCTGTCTCACAGACCATGTGGTAGCTCGGGAGCTCACCTCCGCGGGGGAGGTTGGGTCCTGTCTTGCGGGACATGTGGCAGCGCTGGAGCCCGCCTATATAGGAGCTGGCTCTTCTTATGTCTCGACCATGTGGCAGCTCCGGAGTCCTGTCTCACGGGGAGAAGGGATCCTTACTTGTTGGACACATGGCTATTTGGGAGCTCGTCTCCGAGGGGGAGTTGAGCTTCTCCTTTGAGGTCTCTTGCGGGTACCCTAGACCACCCATCTGAGGCTGATGGGTCCGGGTCTCCTGAGCACGTGGCGTACTTAGACCCTATCCCTGTTGGGAGGTGGGATACCTAGGTGGCTTTGGCTTGTGCGCGAGGGTACTCGGTATGCCGGGTACCGATAGTGGCCCCTGGGTTCACCTTGAGGGGAGGCGACGAGCCCGAGGGTGGAGCCCTATCCTAATTGCCCGCGCGGTCTTTTAAATTTGTTTTGATCAGCCGAAGTGGTGTGCGCTTCTGTCGTTGTAGCCACACGTCCCTCTCTGGTTGAGGGCTCGTGGTGACGGGATCTTTGCTTGATGCAATTTCTTTACTGCGACGGTTCCTAATCCAACCGCCGCACTTCTGCTCCTTATTCTCCTGCCTTTATGGGAACCGCTGGGTTGCCTTCTCGGGTTGATGCCCCTTCAGGCCGATCTCTCTGACAGCGGGCCTGGGCCCCATCTTCAGGTATGCAATGGGCTGAGAAGCGGGTTTCGACTCCAAGCAATCCACTCGGTGCGCTCGAATGCCTAACTGGGAATTAAAAGGATACCTTTAGGAGCGAAGGTGGTTCTTCCTTACGCACTCCCCAATGTTTGAGCCTTCGTCTTCCTCCTTGCGCACCCACTCTATTCCCATCTTTGTGGTTCTTGACTTCTGCCCCAATGGATTCAACCTTGCCTCCTTCTCGCATAGTTGACGTACCACCTGTGAGGCGTCTGTTCGGCTGGGAGGACAAGGAATGGCGGGATCTATTTCGCCCGGGCACCATGCCCCTAAAGTTGGGGGAGAACGAGATCGTCTTCTTCCTGGCGTATGCGTATTCCGAGTTCTTTCCTCCCGTTTCCTCCTTCCTGGTGACACTCCTGGAGGTCCTCAGGCTCCAGCTTCACCACTTATAACCGAACTCTCTGATGGTGCGGAGGTGTTCTTGCACTACTGCGAGATGCTTGTCAGGGTGTTCCCGTCCGTGCTGGTGTTCCAGCAGTTCTTTGTGCTAAGGCGAACCGGGAAGAAGAACAAAGCCAACTTCCTCGGCGGTATTGCTTCCTGCATCGGGCCAACAACCCCTTCAAGTACATCACACCGCTCTCCTCAGTGAAGTGGGCCGATTGAAGGAGGGACTGGTGTGAGTACCGGGTCCACACATTCCAGGAATCGCAGAGGATGGTGCCGTGCGATGCGGCACCCAACAACACACGTGAAAAGAAAACGACAAAATACAAAGTTTTATTTCTAGAAACAGCGGAAGTATTTTACAATACATAATGCACAGCGGAAGTAATACTCATAGCTTAACTCTCAGCCTAGCTATGCAATAGTGCAGCCGTCCAGCCCAGGGACACTACACACTAGCAGCACACAAAAGATCACGGCGGCGTGCAGGGCTCCCATTCGGCAGTATACCCCGATGGGGTCATCGCCTCATCGTTGGGCCCTTCCTCATACATCTCACCTACAAACAACTTTATATAGCAACCGTGAGCATGAAGGCTCAACAAGACTTAATCGTCTCACCTAAACATGGAACACTACAAGCAGGGATACTGTCGGTGGTTTGGAACTGGCAGATCTCCCGACACTACTAAAATGTTAGAGGAGTTTGATGTTTGGTGTGGGCGCGCGGAGATTCAAGAAGGTGAATTGTAAATGACATAGGAGACACAAGAGTTTACGTGGTTCGGGCCGCTTGAGCGTAATACCCTACTCCACGGGATGTGTTGATGTTGTATTGGATGTAGCAAGGGTGTCAGTGTGTCTGAACGTCTCTCGAGCGTGTCTCAACGTCTATCTCGCCTGTGTGTAAACATCGTTGGCCTGTCCTTTTATAGTATAAGGGCAGGCCGTTACAAATTAGCCTGGCCCGACATGTGGCCCCGGCGTTTACTAGTGTTGATACCTCTTCAACACGTTTAATTGCCATTAATGACCGTGTAATGGGCTTTGACAGCACCATTATTGGTATTAAGGTCGTCCGATTAAGGGTCATTAATATGGTATTAATGACACTTAATCGGGTCTTGAAGTCCTCGATTCCCCTTTGAAGATCCGGAGCCGTTGCGGGGTCTTCTGGAGGTTAGAGGGTGAAGATCCGACGGTTGGACATGTGGCAGCACAGGAGCACGCTATGGAGAGCAGATAGTTCCGAGGTTAGCTGACACGTGTCAGCACCGGAGCTTCCCTCGGTCTGGGGTTAGGTCTGGGGATGCCACTTCGGTACATAGTTTGGAGCTTCCTCCCTTTCGGGCGGTAGCTCCGGTTTGATAGTACACGTGGCGACCCTTGGGCTAACCATGTTGGAGAAGCGGGTCCGGACATGTCTGACATGTGTGCCTCCGAAGGTCTTCAAATCAAGTGGGTGACTTTTCCTTGATATCTTGGCAATCCCAAAGGGTATATGGTACCCAGGGTACCGACAGTGGCCCCTGGGCCCACCTCCGGGGAAGACCCCTTGGATGAAGTTGTTCCGCCGGAGGTGGGTCCATCCTTCGACTTTTGAACTGAGTCTTCAAAGGTCTTCGGATGTGCCGTTGGCGATGGTCCGGAGTTAAATCTTAGCCGCGTGGCATATCCCGTGTGCGGCAGTTGAG
This sequence comes from Tuctoria greenei, assembly GCA_036927565.1. Classification (NCBI taxonomy): domain Eukaryota; kingdom Viridiplantae; phylum Streptophyta; class Magnoliopsida; order Poales; family Poaceae; genus Tuctoria; species Tuctoria greenei. The sequence continues at coordinate 129,158,239 of JAYESD010000006.1, forward strand.
ATCTTTGGCGTGCGGATCTCACGCAATTGAAGGTCGCCGGTTCCCGATACGGAAATCGTATCGGTTCCGCGCGCCTTGTCAGGCTGCCGCCTTCGGGCTTCCCGCCTCATGATGGCAACCGTTCGCCTGTGTAAGAACCTCGACTTGATCGTCGGGGTAGTCCCGGGCCCTCTTGTCATCGGCTGGGTGGAATTTTTGAGTGGTATCTTCGACTTCTCTGCGGTTTCCATCCAAGCGTCGCGAGGGTTTACTTAAGAAGGAAAGCACGCACCGTTTGGGGCTCTTTACGCCTCCCATCTGATCTTGCTCTCAAACTCCCAACTTGTGCTTCACTTTTCTTCTCTTGCCTAGCCGTGCCGCGATGGAGTTGGGTCTCCGCGAGAGTCACTTGAAGACCGACGGTGACCTGAAGAAGGTCTGGGCCCTCATGGGATGGTCCTCGGACTTCTTCAACCGCTCGGTCCGCGCCGGTGGAGAGCTCCCGTTTGAGAAGGAGCACGCCAGCGAAATGGTGTACTTCTCCTCGTACGCCATGATGGGGTTGATCCCACCTTTTTCTTCCTTTTTCTTGATGCCGCTAGACTTCTATGGTCTGCAGTTGTATCATCTCGGCCCCCACTCCATTCTTCTTGTGTCCATTTTCGTCCACTTCTGTGAGATGTGGGTGGGCATCCCCCTGCATTGAACTCTTCCGGACCTTCTTCACTCTCCATACCACCGGCAGGAGCAATGAGTACCTTGGCTTCTATTACTTCGTGAAGCGCAAGAAGTGCCCATTCAAGTACCTCCGGTCATTTCCATCTGGGAAGTGGGATGACTGGAAGAAGGACTGGATAGTCGTCCGGGTGGAGGAGCACGAGAGGCTGGAGCTGCCCGAAGGCCTTCCCAGCATCGACACGACAATCTGGAGTGAAGCTCCGGTGCTGGTGGAAGCCTTCAACCCTGCTTTGACCAGAATCCGCCAATGCGTGGAGGGAGGATTGACTCCTCAGGCGGTGTTTTGCAACTTCTTTATCAACAGGTGGGCGCCGCTGAAGAGGAGAGAGAAACTCGCATGGGCCCTCAATAGCGTGTTGGACGACGACCGGGTCGAGACCGGGATGAAGTCCAACATGGTGGGGAAAACCTTGGAGTTCCACCTCAAGAAGTTCCAGCACGGTATCGACGTTGATGGTGACGACTTGACTCCGCCATCAGCTTTTCTTCCTCTGAATGTTGAAGTGGAGTTCAGCAGGGAGCTCCGGCGGAAGATGCCCGTGCTTGACGACCTTGGTGTCGTCGAGAGAAGATCAACCACCAGGGTAGCGATCCCCGGAATGCCCGAGGATGGCTCCGACCCTGCTCCGAAGCCGAGGGAAGAGGTCGTCAGCAAGGGCAATGAGCTGGCGGATGAACCCGTGAGCCGGAAGAGGAAGCTGCAGTAAGCCGACGGAAGGTCCGTCAGGCCCGCTACTTCTGCGTCAGCTCCTTCTCCCCGGAGGGGAAGGTCTTCTACAACTGCGGCGACCATTCCCGTAGTGGGGTCCTCCCGGGGCGCGATTGTTCCCGCAGTGGGGTCCTCCCGGGGTGTTAGCTCCGGGCATGCGACTGCAGCACCTGGGCCAGTGGAGGCCTCTAGGTCCGGGGGTTCTTCCCGATCGAGGGGGGCCTCGACTCGGGAAACACCCGTGGCCGCGACGAGTTCCGGGGGGTCTTCCGGAGCTTCCACGCCGGCTATGACTAGCCCAGAACGCCCGGGAAAAAGATTCCGCGCAAGCTGGTGCGGAAGCCTCCCAAGGTAATTTTTAGTCTTTACTTTGGATAGTTGTTTTAATTGTAGTAACTATTTTTTAAGTTTCTTCGTTCATCATCTGCAGCGTCCCCAAGAAGGGGAGTGAGGCTCCACCCTCAGCCACAGCGGCTGAAGCCGTGAGGGTGGAAGCTTCTGCTCCTGTCCCGGTGCCGCCCCAAGTGGTGGCTAAAGCTGCGACAGCTCCGGCGCCGGCTGTCGTGGTCATGGACCTCGACTCATCCCCAGAGGCTCCCGTGGTAGTGTCGGACCGCGGGAGTGAAGATGCGCCAGCGGCACCTGTCCCGGAGGTTGAAGCTTCAGGTCCTGGTGCTGAGATGATGGAAGCTCCGACCATTGAGCCGGAAGAAGCTGTGATTTCGGCCCTAGAGCCGGAAAGTGTCGAAGCTCTGGCGGTCGAGCCGGAGGTGATTGAAGTCCCGGCGTGCGCGCCGGATGTTGAGGAAGCCCCGGCGGTTGGGCCGGCTACCTCAGAAGCACCGGCCGCAGAGCCGGTAGTTGTTGGAGCTCCGACTGCAGGGCCGATTGAAGATGAAGATCTTTCAGCTCCCGAGCCAGTTGATACAGAAGTGTCGGAGCTCGAGCCCCCATCAGAGGAGGTGCCAAGGCCGGAGCCAGAAGCGGCCCCTGCTCCGGAAGTGATGACGTTGGAGGTACTCACGGCTGAGCCGGAGTGCCCTGGTGAAGTTGCTGGCCCCCTGTCTGAGGGGGTGAATGAAGACCTGGCGGCGGGGCCCTCCTCGATGGCGACTAAGGCCATCCCGGAGGACGTCCCTAGTACCATGGAGACACAGGGGACCACTCTTGTGGAGTGGGACCCAATTTTTGTATCAGAAAACCCGTTGGAACCAGCGGAGGAGACCCCAGCAGGTCCGAAACATATCCCGTTGTCACTGTCCATTGACAACGCATGTTCTAGTCCGCGTCAAGTTCAACTGGACTTCTTCCACGACAGCAAGGCTCTTGAAGAGGAGCGCCAAACCCTTAGGAGGTGGCGTAACTGGCTCTACTTCGAGACCAAGCTGGCGCAGTCAAGGCTAGCGGATGACAAAGAGTGGATCAAACGGGAGAAAGTCCGCCTGGAGTATTGGGGTAAATTATTGGATGACAGAGAGAGTATGACTCGCGCCCTCGACGCTCAATCCCGAGAGATCTACGATCAGGCCAAAGCATCCAATAGTGCGGCCGACGAACGCCACGAAAGGCTTGAGGCCATTAACACTACACTCATCAAGCGCCGAGAGGCACTTGAAGAGAGGGAGAAACGGCTCGAAGATGAAGAGTAGAAACTCCTAGAGCTGCGGGATGACGTCCTGAGGAGGGAGGAGGAGCTCTCCGAGAAGGTGGCTCTGGCTGACAAGGGCCTTGAGGAGCGCGCCAAGAAATTGGAAGAGCGCTGCGTGGAGGAGGAGAAGAAGGCCTGGGTGCAAGGGCAGGAGCTCCATGAACAGGAGTGTGCCCTCGTTGCCAGGGAAAAGAAAGTGAGGGGCAGGGAGAAGGACCTGGTCGACCGCCGGAACAAGATCCACCTCCGGGAGGAGGAGCTCGGAAAACTTGAGAAGCGGGTTGCTGAGAAGATTCAGCAAAACGCCAAAGAAGTTGAGCGCCTCGCCCGTGAGAATTCCGAACTGGTGACGGCCAGAAGATCTTTGGCAGAATTGAAAGGATTGAGGACTGCGGACTCCCTACAAATTTGGGAGTTCCTGGGCAAGGCCAACGACGCGCTGACACCAATGGGCTTCAGTCCCGTGCGCCCGGATGATCCGGAGCCGGAGCCGGACCTAGCGCTGCAGGCATTGAGTTCGGCAGGTAGCAAGCTCTCCAAGGTGGGCGATGTCATTGCGGACCAATTGGAGGTTGAGGGGCAATCCCTGGCGAAGAACGTCGCAGAGTACATGCTGACGTGCTACACCAGCCGGAACTCCCAATTTCCTCTGGACCTGGTGCTTGAAGGTCCCGTCGAAGGAGAAGGGGAAGCTGCCCGAGCCAACGTGTCGAAGGTTGCCCAGAAAGTTGCTCAATTCTTCCATAGGGTCTAGGACCATCTCCGTAGTTCCCACTTGTATCCTCTCTTCTTCTTCCTCAATTTTGTAATCCCTTGTCTCCAGATGAATGAAATCCCCAAATTTTTGTGAATTCCACTTTTTGTCTTCAACACTTTTGTCTTCACTTGGCCCCCTGGTAGATGTACACAATTTGATTGTGAACATGTACCAAGAGGATATTATGTTTTGTTGAAGACTCATTTTCTTCGAACTTGTAGAGCGTAGGTCCGAAGTCTTTGATGGTGAAGGCCCCCTGAGGTCAAACCGACTACCATCGGAGCTTAGTAGCTCGTGGTAATAGTCCCTATCAACGCATAGAGCATCGACAGTTAGTCCTCTGGGGTGTCGGAGCTTAGCAGCTCCGGCACTGACCTTTGCCAACACGTAACTTGTCGACAGCAGACTCCACTTGTGGGGTCTTCTCACCATCTTTTACATCGACGGCTGACCCCCCTAGCTTTACCGGGGCTTGGTTGCTCCGGTGATGCTTGTTAACATCGATTACAAGACATCTAGAGGAGTCGGAGCTTTGTTAGCTCCGGCTTTTCTCCATCAACGTGTATTTTATTTTTCCTACACACTGAAGTCAAGAAAAATAGTAAAATTCATCTCTTGCCTATAACTTCGTTGCGGCTTACGATTCTCGAGAAAGTTTTAGGTCAAACACGATTCTAAACACAATCGAATGCGTTGCCTTTTCTTCCGGATTTAATTTTATTTGGACTCACCTTACTTCGGCCTATCGGGGTGTAGGTAGAGTGGCGTACTTAGGGTGCTTGACTAGGCTAAGTCGATAGCACACTCTGGCCCTAGATTGGCTTGGCGGCATTCAGGCGAGTGAGCCATGAACAATATTTGAATTCAAAAGAATAGACAATACAACTCGAATCGTATATGAACCGGTCGAACTATTTTATTTAAGAATTGCACGTCTTTGTTATAGACAAGAAAAGGAAAAATAAAAAATAAAAATGTTGAGCCTGTACAAAATGAATGCACGTGGAGTCTGTTTCACCTGAAGATGTCTTTCATTATAGATCCGGGGTACAAGGGAAACAAGTACACTCTTAGGGTATGGAACCAAGCTAAGCGTCTTTAATTTCTTGTTTGTCCCAGGGTAGCTAGCCACACTTTTAGTTCTGAGACTGTGACAAGTGTTGCATGAACTTTGTGGACCTTCCGTGGAAGGTCCGGCTGTTCTCCCGGAGGAACTACTTGACTTTGTACAATGACTCTATAACATACACCTCAAGTTACTCAAGACTCACCTCCGTGGTATTAAGTGTAGAACTTACGGAGGTGCTCGATGTTCCAAGGATTTGGGAGAGGTGTCCCATCCTCGGTAGCCAAGCGAACGCTTCCGGGACGGGATACTTTAATCACTCGGAAGGGTCCCTCCCAGCCAGGGGAGAGTTTATTTAACCCTTCTCTGGATTGTATTCTCCGTGGCACCAGATCGCCTTCCTCGAGCTGTCGGTTGTGTACATGCCGCTGATGATAACGCCGTAGGGCTTGGCGATATCGGGCATTCCGAATAGCTGCTTGGCACCTTCCCTCCTTAAGGAGGTCTAGGTCTTCACGCCAGAGCTGATCCTGCGCGGCTTCGTCGAAGGTCCGGACCCGGAGCGAACCCAAGGTGATTTCCGGAGGATGGATTGCTTCAGCTCCGTACACCAGAAAGAAGGGTGTCTCTCCAGTTGACCGGTTTAGAGATGTCCTGTTGGCCCATAAAGTGGGCGGAAGCTCTTCAATCCAGTTAGCTCCATGTTTTTTTAAGCGCTCATATGTGCGCGTCTTGAGTCCTTTAAGGATTTCAGCATTTGCTCTCTCGGCTTGGCCATTGCTTGCTGGGTGAGCTACGGAGGCATAGAAAACTTGTATGCCGAGGTCTTCGCAATATCCTTGGAATGCAGAGCTTGTGAATTGGGTCCCATTATCAGTGATGATTTTGTTTGGGACTCCATATCTGCATACAATGGACTGCAAAAAGTTTATAGCAGATTGCTTGTTGATTGTCACAACTGGAGTTGCTTCCGGCCACTTGGTGAACTTATCAATGGCGACGTACAGGAACTTGTAACCTCCGACGGCTCTTGGGAAAGGTTCCAAGATGTCCATCCCCCACACAGCGAAGGGCCATGTAGGAGGTATCATTTGTAGGGGCTGAGCTGGTGTGTGAATTTGCTTTGCATGGAATTGACATGCTTCACATTTCTTCACCAGCTCAGTTGCATCCTGGAGTGCTGTAGGCCAGTAGAAACCATGCCGAAAGGCTTTACCAACCAGCGTGCGGGAAGACGCGTGGTTCCCACACTCACCTCCATGGATTTCTGCGAGGAGTTCACAGCCTTCTTCCCTTGTGATGCACCACATTAGGATGCCATTGGCACCACGCCGGTAGAGATCCCCTTCTACCAGCGTGTATCTTTTAGCCAATCTGACTACCCGGTCAGCGGATACATCATCGTCAGGAAGGATGTTGTCTTTCAAGTAGCTCCGGATCTCCGAGATCCATGCATCGCAACTATCTTGAGCTTTTGAGTCTTGTGTGCTGGGTTGCTCGGAGCTCCCGACAGCACCTACGACCCTTGATGGCTGCCATGGTAACAGGGCCATCGGGACCGTCAGCTTCGGGATGCTGATCTCGCCCCCTTCGCTCAGTTCGGCAGGCTGAGCTGTTGGCTTTGACAACCTCCGGACAAAAATTCCGTCAGGAGCTGGAGCTCCGGTTGACGCTTTCGTTGAGAGTTCGTCAGCTTCAGCGTTATGGGCACGCTGAACATGGTGGAGATCTAGGACTTCGAAGTCCTTCTGAAGCCTCTGGACTTCAAGGAGGTAAGCAACTAGCTGGAGATTATTGCAGGAACATTCACCCTTCACCTGCTTAATGATGAGCTGCGAATCTCCCTTGACCAGCAGTTGCTTGACACCATATGACAGTGCCACCTTTAGTCCGTAGATGAGCGCTTCGTACTCTGCCATGTTGTTGGTCTCCTTGAAGTCAAGGTGTACCATGTATTTCACCTTCTCCCCGGTCGGTGCAAGGAGAAGGATTCCAGCTCCGGCCCCCTGGTTCTTCATGGAGCCGTCGAAGTAGAGGGTCCAGTGAGGCTCGGTGAAGGCTGGAGCTTGATGCTCCGTCTTCTGCTCACTGGGGCCCCCAGGGTTTGATGGAGAGGGAGTCCATTCTGCCACAAAATCTGCCAATGCTTGACTCTTAACTGCTTGCCTTGAAATAAATTCAAGATCAAATTCAGCCAATTCCGCTGCCCACTTTGCAATATTCCCAGTTGAATTGGGATTATGCAAGATTGCTCGAAGTGGGTAAGAGGTCACCACTGAGACTTTGTGAGCTTGGAAGTAATGGCGAAGCTTCCTGAAGGCAATAAGAACTGCATAGAGCATCTTATGCACCTCTAGGTATCGAGTCTTAGCATCATGTAGTACTTCACTAATGAAGTACACTGGGCGCTGAATGGTCCGGACCTTCCCGGAGGGGTCCGGAGCTTCCTCTTCACTGACCCGGATCCTCTCGGAGGAATCCGGATTTTCTTCGGGGACCTCCGGGTCCTGGCTGGAGGAACCCGGGGCTTCTTCAGAAGTGACTTGGACCCTCTCGGAGGGGTCTGGGTCTCCTGAAGTGACTTCTTGTGGATTCGAGTCTGGGAGCTGGGACCCAGACTCGCTTTCAGGTACCTCCGGACCCTCCCGAAGGGGTCTGGATTCCTGAGTATGAGGTAGCTCTGGTCTCTCTGCAACCAGAACCAAACTGACGACTTCATCAGTTGCTGAAATGTAAAGCAACAAAGGCTCACCAGGGTTCGGAGCTACCAGAATTGGTAGGGTGGTGAGGAACGGTTTCAGCTTCTGGAATGCCTTCTCTGCTTCTTCAGACCATTGGAATGGTCCGGACTTCCTCAATAACTTGAAGAAGGGGAGTGCCCGTTCCGCCAGTCTTAAAATGAACCGGCTGAGGGCTGCTAGACATCCAGTTAACTTTTGTACGTCTTTGATGCGGGTTGGTGGCCGCATGTCTTCAATGGCCTTAATCTTCGCCGGATTAGCTTCTATGCCCTGGTGACTTACCAGGAAACCGAGAAGTTTTCCGGAGCTAACCCCGAAGACACACTTGTCTGGGTTTAGCTTTGTGCGGGTGGCCCGCAGCTTGTCGAAGACAGCCTGCAAGGTGTCAAGGAGTGACTCCTTGTCCCTGACCTTGACCACGATGTCATCGACGTACACTTCCACTATGTCTCTAATGAGTTCTTCAAAAGTTTTGTACATAGCTCGTACAAAAGTTGAAGTTGCATTCTTGAGACCAAAGGGCATGGCTGTATAACAGTACAATCCATCTACTGTGATGAATGAGGTATGCTCTTCATCTTCCCTAGACATCCTGATTTGATGATACCCGGAATATGCGTCTAGTAAACACAGTAATTCACACCCGGAGGTGGAATCCACTATCTGATCTATTCTAGGTAGTGGGAATGGATCTTTTGGACATGCCTTATTTAGTGTGGTGTAGTCGATGCACATCCGAAACTTCCCACCGGCCTTGGGCACAACGACTGGGTTTGCAAGCCATTTTGGATGGAAGACTTCTCGGATGAATCCAGCTTTGAGTAACTTCTTCACTTCTTGTCGGATGAAGTTCTATTGCTCTACGGATTGCTTCCGAGGCTTCTGATGCACAGGCCGGGCATCGGGGTAGATCTTCAGATTGTGCTCAATCACTTCACTGGGGATCCCAGGCATTTGTGATGGTTGCCAGGAAAACACGTCGATGATAGCCCGGATGAAAGTGATGAGCGCGAGTTCCTATTTGTCGGTCAGTCCCCCCCGATATACGGGTGGTCTGAGTGGCATCGGAACCAATTTGGACGACTTCGACGGGAATGTCGGTGTCGTCGCTTGGCTGTACACGAGGTGCAGAAGTCGAGCCTCATTGACGAATGCTTGGGGGTTTTGGAGCTTGCTCCTGCCTGGAGTCCTCCTCTTGCGCCGTGGTGAGTGCATGGAGTTCTTCCAGAGCAGTTACTCCAGCAGTACGATCTCTGCGGATCCGGAGAACGCCTACTGGCGTTGGTATCTTCAACACCAGATAACCATAATGAGCAGCTGCCATGAATTTGTACAGGGCAGGCCTACCCAAGATGGCATTGAAGGGTAAGTTGATCTGAGTGACGTCGAAGACCAACTTCTCGGTGCGGTACTTCTCCCGTGTCCCGAAGGTAACGGGGAGAGTAATAGCTCTGAGTGGAGTAATGGCCCCGGACCTACTCTGGAGAAAGGTCGAGAGGGGTGGAGATCCGAAGGTCGGAGTTGAGGCTTAGTAAAAGCTTCGAAGCTTATGAGGTTAAGCCCCGAACCTCCGTCTACCATGACGTGGTGGAGCTGGATGTTGTTGATGGTAGGAGATACCATCAAAGGTAACTGACCTGCTCCAACCATGCTCCGAGGGCAATCCGAAGCATCAAAAGTGATGGTTGTGTCCATCCACTTCCGATGAGGTTCCGACCTGACTGTAGGAGCTACAGCAGCCATATCCTGACGCATAGTCTTGATGACGCGGCTGGAGGTGATGTCCCATGATCCACCAAAAATGGTGTTCATGCTCTTCCGACGCTCGTTGTCAGAGACGTCAGAATCATCATCAAAGGAGGTGTAAACGGCCTTCAGGACCTTTTTGGGATCTTGAAAACCTAACTTTCCTTCCCTCTGTCGAAAAGGAGATTCTTCCCGGCGCTTGTTGTAGCGCTCGACAAGGTTTTGGACCTCCTGGCAGTCTTCCAAACTGTGGCTGCCTGTATTGTGAATTGGGCACCACACCTTGGGCTTGCTACCGTCTTCAAAAGACGGTCGAGGTCGCCTTTCGGGGAGTGGCCCCCGGCCACCTGGAGCTGCAGCAGCTGCAACATTGGATGTACCGGCCGACGACTTCTTCTTGCCGTTGGTCTTTTTCTTCTTCTTGTCGTTTCCGGAGGTAGCGGCTTCTTATTTGGAGGATTTCTTGTGACCCTCCGGGGCTGGTTTGGAGTGCATCTCACGGCCCTCCATAGCTCTGGCACATTTGTCAGCCAAGCTGAAGAGTTCCGTGACGCTGGTGATCTCCTTGATCGTCAGTTTCTCTAGCATCTTCTTGTCCCGTACACCCTGTCTGAATGCCACAATGACTGAGGCGCTAGAGATAGAAGGGATAGTGTTTCGTACCTGAGAGAACCTCTGGATGAATGATCGCAGGGATTCTCCCCCTTTTTGCACGACTGCAAAAAGGTCCAGTTCAGTGCCTGGTCGGGTGTATGAACTCCCGAAGTTGGCGGTGAACTGCCGGCACAGCTCCTCCCAACTGTTGATAGAGTTGGGTGGAAGGCTCATAAACCAGGACCTGGCGGTCCCAGTTAAGGCCACTGGGAAATAATTGGCCATCACAGCCTCGTTTCCTCCAGCTGCCAAGATTGCAGTGGAGTAGATCTGAAGAAATTCGGCGGTATTAACAGTCCCGTTGAATTTTTCCGGTAGGTGAGGCCGGAACTTCTGTGGCCACCTGACCATACGCAGATGTTGGCCTGCCTCGAACTCCCAACCCTGAGCTTCTTCGATGGCTTCATCTCGTTCCTCGGTGATCACCAACAGCTTCTCTTGCTGTTTCTGCACTACCAGTTGACTCGCCTGCAATTCACCGCGGGCTTGCTGCAGCTCCTTGCGAGCTTGCCGCAGTTCGGCGCGAGCTTTCCGCAGTTTAGGGCATGTGTGATGCAGCTGATTCTCAGATTGATTCAGCCGATGATTTGTCGGAGCCAGGAATGAATGTAGGTTCTCATTGATGTAATCAAGAGTGTCACCCCGTTCAATCGCTTGTCTCAAGGCTTCGACCTGCTGCTGAAGGATTGCACTTTGCGTAAGAACCACCATGCTGGATGCAGCGGCATAAGTCCCAACTGTTGTCGATGTCGTGTCGCCATTCGGTTGATAGGCCCCAACCATATGATGTTGCCACTCAAGACCAGCCGCACCTTGGACCGGGAGAAGAGAAAATTGTGTCCCAGCCATGGCATCTTGATGAAGCTCGCAAAGCTTCATAAGCGCTTCGCCCGCTACGATGGCCCACTTGTCCCCCAAACGAGCTCCCTGGATAGTGACCCAAAAAAGAGCTCATCCATAAAGACGTGGACTAGCAGGGACGTCGACCAGGACGGTGCATGACAGTACGCCTCGGTTGACCGTCTCTTGACCCCAATAGCCTAACATTTCGATAAAGCCAAGCTGTTGGAGCACTTCCTGTAGCATGATCGGGAAGCCCGGACAGTTGGCGCACGTGGAGAACACCCAACCCTCCGGCAATAATAGCACAACATCCGCCATCTATAAAGAAATATTTGAGTGGTAAAATACTCAATTTCAACAACTTTTGTTGATTACCAGATTATGTATGTGATAATGGAATTATGAAAGTGAATTCAAATTCAAATGCCAAATGAAACCTAACACTGGAATTCTGTCTCAGTTTCTGTTCATTCTGACCAGTCTGGAGAAATTCGAAATTTTCGTCCAGCTAGAGCCACATTCAGGACTTGAGTTTAACCACGAAGTTGTAGTACACTCAAAGAGATTTCCCGAATGTATTTATTTGCCTCCAGATAATTTCTTTATAAGGAGCTAAGATTTTTGCAAGTTGACAGTATTTCTGGAAAAATTTTGACAGCACCTTCTCTGTTTAAGGCTGATTTTGTCCACATTTTTCCAGATACAAAACATCACCAAATACAAAAATCATAAATTACAACATTGTTGAATACATCCTCAGGATTACAGAAATTTATTACATGAAGTCATTCGTCGATTCCACTAAGATATATGATCAAGACAGTGACAGGATACAGAAGCTGTCCAGTCTCTGCCCAGATTTAACAGAGTTTGAAAATTTGAATTTTTCATTAGTTTACAGGGGGATCCTGGTATGGAGTTGAACATAAGGGTTTTAGAGGATTATCTAAACTTTCCTACCATGTATGGAACACTTTCAGGGGTGAATTATACAGGATGTTATGCTATTCCAAACTTAGTCAATTTTCTGTCCAGTTCACAGTTTGAACCAGGAACTGGGCAATTTAAGTTCAAGTGAAGTTTTCAATTTTTAAATCTTGAAATCTGCCTTGAAGCTGAAAATGAAACTTGTGGAGGACTTCCTCAAGTTCCCAAACCACATGCCCGCTTATCGCAGCAACCATACGATTAATTGTAAATCTGACCAGCACGCTCCAAAATAGAGATTACAAATTCAAACTTAGTCCTAAGTTGGAATTACCTCCAGCATGGATATCGTCGTCGACATGCCTGATGAAACTCGAATGCAACGCCAGTACTACGCCATCACCAAAGAAAATCCTAAGCCGGTATTCCAGTATACGTCTCAATGGTGGCACTAATGACGTTCACTCGCAAACGTTTTAAAGTCGAGCTACTTAACGCGTTGTTAGTATCCTGCAACTACACACAAATTATAGATCAATCATAAGGTGCCATACAACACATCCCGCACGGATGATCATTTTACAATAATATATATGAAAGTAACAACATTCGTCCTGTTTTATTCCATACGGGCCGCCCTGAGCTAAGCCACGCCTCGAGGTATATGACCGGGTTTTCTACCACCCGGCGGGTCCCACGTCTTTGCATAGTTCTGCACCAGTAGGGGGCGCATCGGGTTATGTCCCACCCGACGGGGGCTCCCACTAACTTTGAAGCACGCTAGGGTACCGTGTGTCATATGTTCTCAGAAACATAGAAAGTTTCAGAGACTCATATTAACTTTCTGTGCCAAGCCACAGAAACAATGTCATGCTACCTCTCGCATGGTGATGAGCTTACCACAATTGATCAGCTTGCGGTGGCAAACCTTACCTCTTACCTGACGTCGGAACGTCATTACCGAATATAATAACACATAAGTTAGTGGCCACCCTAAGTAACTAATACTATAATAGACCTTATGTGGGCATAGTAACTAACCTCACTCGACTACTTCTAAGTTTTCAAAATAGGCTCTTTTTGAGCATGCTATTCCCAATGCAACTCTGATACCAGGTTGTGAGGACCGGGTCCACACATTCTAGGAATTGCATAGGGTTGTGCCATGCGATGCAGCACCCAACAACACACACGAAAAGAATACGACAAAATACAAAGTTTTATTTACGGAAATAGCAGAAGTCTTTTACAATACATAATGTACAGTGAAAGTAATACTCATAGCTAAACTCTTAGCCTAGATATGCAAAAGTGCAACCGTCCAGCCCGGGGACGCTACACACTAGCAGCACACAAAAGATCACGATGGTGTGTAGGGCTCCCACTCGGTAGTATACCGCGACGGGGGCATCACCTCATCTTCGGGCCCTTCCTCATATGTCTCATCTACAAAAAACTTAATATAGCAACTGTGAGCATGAAGGCTCAGTAAGACTTAACCGTCTCACCTAAACATGGAACTCTACATGCAGGGATACTTAACATAGGAGTAGATATAGCAGTAAATGACTCGCCTACATGTTGATCCTTAATTCTCAAGTTATTAACAGCAGCTTAAAGGTTCAGTAAAATGAAATTTGGTGAACATATTCTATAGCAATCATAGTTGCAAAGCAATTATAATTCAATACATCATAGTCTCCTGGCTTCTTTAGTATTTACTACGTCGTAGCGTAGTGAACAAGCGATGCTCAAATAACCACGAGGGACGGTGATTGCAATCAGTAGACACCCGTATAACACGTCACATACACCCATTTTGGAAATGGAGCGAATCAAACTTCAATACTGTGTTGTATGCAACAACCTTTTAAAGGAAAACCAAATGTCGAACCGGTCCTTCATTAACGGGCAGGTGGTCCCCGCACGGAGCATCTCTATGCCTGCTGACAGATTTACACCTTGCTGCCCTCAACCCACTCCTATAAAATAGTAGGGTAAGCCTCGGCACCCAGGTTAACCAATTACATCGATTTCCTGGTTTCCATATAGCCAGTATGCATCCGGTACAGTTCAAACTTGTCCAGCAGGGCCGCACACGGATCGGTCCTCAATTGACACAAGCAAGGCTATGCACATGAGACCATGTCTCGCTACATCCTATCCGCTGCTCGATGTCAAATTCATATTCATAAACCATTCTTTGATCAAATCCATCCCGTGTGATGAAATCCCATCTCGTGAGTAGATTCCAACTACTCGACTTCTATCGGATCCCTCAAAACATTAGCATGGAATTTTATACTCGTCAAGCTATAGACCTAGCCAATGCTCCATGTGATTTGTGGTTCATGCAAGTGGAGTAACAAGCACCTTAGCCCTAATGCACAAAACTCATCCTAGACATAAGTGATACAAATATAAACTTTGAAATAGCACTTAAATGCAAACCGGTTTTTGCCTGGCCGTGAGTCAGTATCGAAGTTAGTTCCTGGGAGGATGCTGTCCAAGGCCTCTGGCTCCTCCTCGATCTCGGTAACTATATGATGTGCATAATATGAAAGTATATAAGTGACATAGAACTATACAAATCAACTTCTAAATACAGTTTCTATTATTAGTGATTTTAATTGGCTTTGGTATTTTTACAGTGGATACTAGGTTCTATTTGGAAGATCCGGACAAAAAATTGGGGATGTTCAAGGAAGCTTGTTGTCTCTAAAATTCCAACAATTGAAAGCATTCTCTGAATTTTGGTACTAAATTTGTATCTTTAACATAGCTAACAGTGGATGATATTGGTAGATGAGATTTTACTGGTTCTAGGAATTTTTTTTCATATTTTTATGAGCTTCCTATAGGGAAAAATAGATTTTACAAATTTGGGAAAATCTTGGAAATGTTTTTGTTCATTTCTCAATTTTTTAACTACATCGAGATTTGGAACATTGATTCACCAAGTAATTGAAGCCCAATGAACTTGAAATTTTTACAGGATATCCAGGGTACTCTTAAGATTGTTCTGAATAAAATTGGGAATTTCCCAATTATCAAAACAGGAGTAATAAATTTCCCAAGAAGTTAGATCAAAGGAATTAATTATGAAAATTATGGGAGTTTAATGTCCAAAAAAATGCACCAATGCACAATAAGGATCAAGATGAGTCTACCAGAATTTATTTAGAATTATTTGAGCAATTCTACTAGGAGTAATGGAGTTTAGAAGTTTGCTCAAAATATGGAATTATTTGTAAAAAAAAAAGTTTAAATTAATTCAACCAGTCCCACCCATTTAAAATGGGCCAATCACAAATGGGCCACACCGAGGACCATGGAATCAACCCGTGCAGCCACAGTGGATCAAATAGCCACAGAAGATCCGACAGAGGGAAAACTGAGGCTGACATGCGGGGCCCGCCCGGGTTGTCTTCAACCTCGGGACGGCGCCTGGCGGCACTTTCATCGCCCGAGTCTCCAGAGCTCCTATGGCCTTGAACCTGGCCGTCTGTGCCTAAAATGGGACGAAGAACACGATGGTGTTGCCCATTTATCCCGGCGATGGCCGTACGACAGCGTGCGATGGTAGCAGCAGCGGTTAGGGTTCTGGCCATGTCAGAACCACCATTCCGTCGCTCAAATCACTCAGAAAATGATTGAGGATGATCTTGAGAGCATGGGGAAGATGAACATGGGGAGGAACAGGGGTGGAATAGCTGGCAAGGTCGACTTCAACGGTGAACCGCGAAACTTCCCAAGGCGGCGGGGAAAACACGAATAACTCGGCCGTCACTCGATAGTTTCCGGTTATTCTGCTAGAGGTGTGCGTCGGGAGGTTCTGAACATAATACCTAACGGTATTAAGATCTGGTTCTACCTAGAAACAGAATCGAAGTGGAGACCTAGTTTCAAGGTTACGATCTTGATGTCGGGAAAACCAGAAATACCAACGCTATACGTTGTGACAAGCTTCCAAAATTTCTAGGCATATTCAATGAGCAAATATGCACCACTTTGATGTTTGGGTGTGGGCTCCAAAAGGTCTGCTTCATCCCGGTGTCGTCGTACAGAGGGTGGCGCCCGTCGGCTTCAACTGCGGACCTCCGTGGCGCTTCAAAATACACCGCAACCAAATGAGAAATCGATGAACTGCTTAATGGAGATGATACAGGAGGAAGTCTTCTCTACTTTTGCTGTTGGCAGGAGGGCAAAAATCGTCTTGAATCCTAGGCGCTCTGCAAGAACAGAGGAGGGGCGGCAATGGCATCGGCGGCAGCACGAAGAGGAAAACCCATGGTTTTTCACCGTGGGAGAGGGTAAGGACGGGAGAAGGCGCTTTATAGCGGAACCCAGCTGGGAAGCATTGACTTTGGCACACAGACCAAGCCATTGCTGTGGCGCCATGCAACGTCGCGGTGTCGAGCAGAGGGAGGAAGATAAAACGGCATACAGAGTAAGGGTTCTGACCAGTGGGTCCCACTCATCATACTCCAGCCCAACTTCTTTGTTCCTTCAATTACACCACCTAACAATGTCCAAAAATCCTAGATTTTTGTAGAGGGACCAAATCAAAGGTGTAGATTCAGATTCTGGAATTTGTTTTCAAATTTGGACAAGTTTCAGGTGAAATTCAAATTCAAATTTGAATTTGAATGGAATTCAGTGTACCCATTGATTTAAATAGAAAATGTGCTCCAAATATTATGAAAATTGACAGGGATGCTATTTGGAATATTTGGAAATTAATGGTGAACTCAGATTGTTATTTTGTCAAGGTTTCAACAGAAGCTAATTTGAATTCTTTAATTCCCTCTATTGGAGTTTGAATTGGTTTGATTTTTAAATTGCCAATTCAATTTATTTTTCCCATTCAAATTTTAAATTGTCCTTTCTGAACTTTGAAATCTAAATTTTTGGGCTTTTACAACTGGATGATCATGCAGATCGACGCCCACGATCGCAAGGTCATGCCCTCCGGATGGGTGATACTCACGAAGGAGACCTGGGAGGAGCGGTCGGATTTGGAGCAGGACATAGACCCCGGTGATGGAGAGGATCCAGTTCCTGGCAGATCATGGCCTGTTGGAGCTGACGGCGATAGCGGACTTTTTTCGTCGATGCCTGGCTCCCCTACGGCACCGCTGCCGTCCTGTGTGGCTTTACTTTGGGCCACAGGACGGCACCCAGCTGGTGCGGGGTCGCGACACAGAGACGACCCCACAACAGGTGCTCAACGCAATGCCCAAGGAGTGCGACGACCTGCTGTCGTGTGACATCTTCAACTTCCCACGGTCTTGCCCACTGCTTTGCATGGATCAGGACCTTCAGACGAAGCTTTTGAAGGAGATGCCAAACCTGGACGTGCTCGGTCTTGCGCCGCGGCAGGTTGGTGATGAGAGTCGGGGGTGGTCATCGTCGACCCTCCACCAGAGTCTGCACTTGCTCCAGACTTCGAAGCTTCAAGGGCGGAGGAGACGCCCTCTGTCGCAGGGAAAGGGAAGGCGCCGATCCCTAACGCAGGCAAAGGGAAGGCATCGGTCCCCGACACGGGGAAGGGGAAGTCACCGATGATCGAGGTTTTGAAGGAGAAGCACCCCCGGTTGCCACCGAAGGCGCCGCCGCAGGTGGCCTTCGCTCCAAGCCAACGTTTCCCGGCGTGCCCCTCCTCAGCATTGGGTGTTGCCTGTTCTTTGGGGTTAGGCTTAGTCCGTGAAGCGGCGGCTCCACCAACGCCTGCGGTCGGCACATTGTCCAACATCTCTGCCACCAGCGCGGTCCAAGGTGCCAAAGGGGGCTCCAGGAGCGTCACGCCTACGAAGCCTCAGGCCAAATGGCCTGGGGCCAATGTCGTCGGCAGCTCGGGAGGAGGATCCTGGGGTGGCTCCGTCGGAGTCGGTGGAGGCACACCGGCGCAGGGTGGCAACATCGCTTGTGGTTTTGGTGGAGGCTCGGCCGGGATGGCCTCGCCTATCACGCCATCGTTAGGGCCCGCGGCTTCAGGGTCGTCGAAGTTGGAGGCTCGCTGGAGCTTCCGGGGACGTTGGTAAGGCATTCTTACTAATGTTTGCTTTATTATCTCGCCTTCCTTTGTTGATTGATCAGGCTTTGATCTTGATTTGTAGGGCCACTTCGGCTATTGTGACACCCTTACCACCAGGGGTAGTGCCCCAGAGCGCTTTGAAGGTGGCCAAAGAGGCTATGGTTGTGCTGATGGGGTAGCCCGCCAATCTTGTTCAAGGGAGCGCTGCTCTGGCGTCTGTTCTCGACCCTGATAGTGAAGCATCTCCTGCTGTATCTCTAGCTGTCGTGCTAGAGGCACCTCCAGCCTTTGCACCAGAGGCAATGTCGAAGTCGACTCCGGGGGCTAAAGGCCTGGCCTCCACTGCTGCTGAGCCGGCGGGCGCCTCCTTGAGCGATGATGACGCTGCTGCTTTGGGTGCCTCCGCAACTCCTACTCAGTCTCGGGGGTAGATCCCCGGTACTGGTGGCCTCGCCTTCACCGCTACGGGAGGAAGAGGTCCCCGAGATGATCGTTGTGCGTCCTCCCCTAACTTCGGTGCAGCTAGAGCGCCTCTCCGACATCATGGACTTGACGCAGTCTAGAATCCTTCAGGTGCAATCCAACCTCCGCCAGGCACAGGGGGCTCTCTCCGTGGAGTGGGAGAAAGCTATGTGCTGAGGGCGAGCGCCTCCGAGGCTGGGAGGACCTTCTGAGGTCCACGATCGCTGAGGCGAAGGCGAAGTACCAGAAGAAGATCAAGGAGCTGGAGTTGAGGCACCGCTTGGTGAAGGCCACAGATGCCCTATCCTAAAAGATTCTGGTTGACGCCAAGGTAGACAAAGACACGGCTGATGCCCGCCTGTGCGCTCTTGAAGAAGGTCGAGAGGCCCTGAGTTGCCATGAAGTCGCTGTTGCCTAGAGGGAGGCTACTGTCGCTGAACAAGAGGTGGCGGCTAATGCGATGATGGCTCGAGCTGAGGCCGATCGGGACAGGCTGTAGTCCTGCCTCGAAGACCTTGAGCACCAGGAGAGTGACTTGGCGCGGGATCAGGAGCATCACTTAGCTGAGCGTCAGGAACTCCTCCTGCATGATCTCGACGTACAAGCCCGGTAGCGCATAGTAGAGCGCTTCATTCGGGAGCTCGATCTGCAAGAGCGTCAGCTAGCACAGTGTCTGGAAACTAAAGGTAGGGCGGTGGTGGAGACAGTGGCATCCCTTGTCTTGGTGTGCTACCAGAGTTGGTATCCCGATCTGCCACTGGAGCCAGTTTTTGAAGGCCCTATCAAGGAGCATGAGGCGACAATAGCGGTGGAGGTTAAGGATGCCGCCAAACATGTCGTAGCGCAATTCAGCCAGGGCTGAGGGTAGTGGCTCCTCTTTGTATCTGGGCTTTGTCCCCTTTTAAAAATTCCTTAATGAATTTGAATTTGTGTTTGGCTTCTTGTCTTGACTTTGCGCTTCTCAACTGTTGCTCTGAGTCCTTAGTTGCATAAGGATTTGCAGAACCTTTGTCGAGCTCATTAGCTTTTGAGGACCAATGATTGCACAATTGATATGGCCAAAGTGTTGTCCGTTGACTTTCTGCATGTGGAACCCCCTTAGAGCCCCCTTGGTAGATGTGGTTAGTTGTATAGGCACATCTACCACTGGATCGCAGAATTTCTTCGATGGGCCCCCAGCGGAGCGGGGGAGTTGGAGTGGATCGCTATAGCGTCTCCCGCTTCTCATTGCAGAGTCGTCGACGGTAGGCCCCTTGGGAGGTGCCAGAGTCGGATGCTCCGACGTCGCCCACCATCGTTGTTGACGTGCTGGGACGTTGACGGCAGGCCCCTTGCAAGGTGCCGAAGCTAGATGCTCTGGCGTCATCCAC
The DNA here is from genome assembly GCA_036927565.1 of Tuctoria greenei. Lineage (NCBI taxonomy): Eukaryota > Viridiplantae > Streptophyta > Magnoliopsida > Poales > Poaceae > Tuctoria > Tuctoria greenei. The sequence goes on from JAYESD010000006.1 coordinate 129,177,916, forward strand.
CATCTTCGTAGATACGTCGACGACAGGCCCCTTGGGAGGTGTCGGAGCGAAGATCTCTGGCGTCGCCCACCATCATCGTTGAGACGTCGACGACTGAGCTCTTGGGAGGTGCTGAAGCTGGATGCTCCGGCGTCGTCCACCATCTTTGCAGGTGCGTCGACGGCAAGCCCCTTGCGTACATTCTATCACAAGAGAACCCTGTTAGCAACAAGAGCGAGGCAGGAGAGTTTGCGTTGACGTGCTGGGACATCGACGACAGGCCCCTTGCAAATGTCGGAGCTGGATGCTCCAGCATCGTCCACCATCTTCGTAGATACATTGACAACAGGCCCCTTAGGAGGTGTCGGAGGTGAGAGCTCCAGCGTCGCCCACCATAGTCGTTGAAACGTCGACGACAGGCCCCTTGGGAGGTGCCAGAGCTGGATGCTCTAGCGTCGTCCACCATCTTCGTAGATACGTCGACAGTAGGCCCCTTGGTAGGTGCTGGAGCTGAGAGCTCCGACGTCGCCCACCATCATCGTTGAGACGTCGACGACAGGTGCCTTGAGAGGTGCCGAAGCTGGATGCTCCAGCGTCGTCCACCATCTTTGTAGGTACATCAACGGCAGACCCCTGGCGTACAGGCTATCACAAGAGAACCCTGTTAGCAACAAGAGCGAGGCAGGAGAGTTTACTCATTTGTCTGCGCTTATTGATGTCGTTGACGTGTTATGACGTCGACGGTAGGCCCCTTGCGAGGTGCTGGAGCTGGATGCTCTGGCGTCATCCACCATCTTTGTAGATACGTTGACGGTAGGCCCCTTGGAAGGTGCCGGAGATGAGAGCTTTGGCGTAGCCCACCATCGTCGTAGATACGTCGACGGCAGGCCCCTTGGGAGGTGCTAGAGCTGAGAGCTCTGGCATTGTCCACCATCATCGTAGATACGTCAACGGCAGGCCCCTCGGGAGGTGCCGGAGCTGAGAGCTCTGGCGTCGGCCACCATCGTCATTGAGACGTTGACGGCATGCTCCTTGGGAGGTGCCAAAGATGGATGCTCCGGCGTTGTCCACCATCTACCTAGGTATGCCGACGGCAGGCCCTTGGTGTATAGGTTATCACAAGAGAACCCTGTTAGCAACAAGAATGAGGCAGGAGAGTTTACTCATTTGTCCGTGATTGTTGCTGTCGTTGACGTGCTGGGACGTCAACGGCAGGCCCCTTGCGAGGTGCCGGAGGTGGATGCTCTGGCGTCTTCCACCATCTTCGTAAGTACTTTGACTGTAGGCCCTTTGCGTACAGGCTAGCCCATGTGAACATTGTTAGCAACAAAAGTGAGGCAGGAGAGCTTACTCATTTGTCCACGCTTGTTGCTGTCGTTGACGTGATGGGACATCGACGGCAGGCCCCTTGCGAGGTGTCGGAGCTGGATGCTCTGGCGTCGCCCATCATCGTTGTTGAGACATTGACGGCAGACCCCTTGGGAAGTGCCAGAGCTGGGTGCTCCGGTGTCGCCCACCATCGTCGTTGAGACGGCGACGGTAAGTCCATGGTTTACAGGCTATCACAAGAGAACCCTGTTAGCAACAAGAGCAAGGTTGGAGAGTTTACTCATTCGTCCGCGCTTGTTGCTGTCGTTGACGTGCTGGAACGTCGACGGCAGACCCATTGGGAGGTGCCGGGGCGGCTGTCCTGCACATATGATAGAAAGAGGGTGAACTAGTCTGCTCGCTGGTTTATCTGTTCCTCTTCCTTAGCTCTGTCATGCATTGCTGTCCTGGACCGACCCACGGGGCTTGGGTAATTCGATGCGTTGGTGCTCTAGGGTCCGGCTCCTGCTGTCCTCAGGGTGTGAGCTTTTTGGCTCCAGTACTTGGCTGTAGCACTGGGAGACAGGGTGTGTATGCTTAGGGTACGGATGAAGTTTACACCCCCTGGACCTCCTGTTCGGCACATACCTTTCCTGGGAAGCCTTCTGGCGCCACAGGACCCTAATGACGAGAGGAGCCGGAAGAACCCCTCATACACTACAGGTACCTCAAGCGGACCCGCCTACATCAGGACTGCTTGACTCCTGCATGGGTGAGTTACAGGGTGTACAACCATGCATACAAAGGTAATATGCAATAAACAAGTTTAGTATGGCATGTTCACAAAATTAATGCGTAATTAAATGAGCAATGTTTTTAAGAAATCATTAAGTAAAACAATTATTATTTTTGTAGGAGGAGACAGGTTTTTACAAAAGAGGGCAACGACTTGCTTCTGGATGATGAGGGAGGCAGGGCGTACAGGCTTAGGGTTCGAAACAAAGCTAAGCTGACTGCACGCTCCGGACCTGACCTTCCCGGTGCTCGGTTGTCCTTAGTGCTGCTCCTAAGCCCTTCAAAAACCTTTACACTATTCTACTAAGCTTAATATTTACAATAGGGGTGCCCAAGGTTCCAAGGGTAGCTGTGACGGTTGCGGGCAACCTCGTTGTCTGCAGCTACTAGAGGGGAGATGAGCGAGCGTCCCTGCTTCCTACTCTTGACACCTGCCTTGCGAGTGGTCTGAGCAGTGTCGGGACTGAACTCGGCAGCTTTGACGAGGGTGTCTGTGCTCCCGGAGGGTTGTAGTCGGGGCGCAGTGGGTGCTCCACGCTGACGCGAGCTCGGCGGAGGCTGACTTGATCAAGCGCCACCCGGAACAGGTGTTGGGTCAGCTGAAAGGCTTAGAGCTGCTCCAAGGCTAACAACACAGCAGTGCGGTCTCCGCAGATCCTGAGGACGCCGAAAGGAGTTGGCATCTTCAGGACGAGGTAGCCGTAGTGGGCTACGTCCATGAATCGATACAGGGCGGGCCTGTCGATGTTGGCGTTGAAGGGGAGGCTGACATCCATGACATCGAAGAGGATGCTCTTCATTCTGTAGTTGTCGGATGTCTCGAAGGTCACTCGAAGGTGGATGTTGCCGTATGGGATGATGCTCCCTGGTCCCACTCTCGAGAATGGGCTCGAGGGGGTGAACTTGGACACCGGGATCTACGGCTGCTCGAAGACTGCACGGCGGAGGAGGTTGAGGCCGGCCCCACCATCTATCAAGACGTAGTGGAGCTTGACATTGGCAATGGTTGGGCGACTATAAGAGGCAGAACCTCTGCCCCGGCCATGTTTTTGGGGCAGTCGGAGGCGTCGAAGCTGATTGACATCTCCTTCCACCTGTGGTGCAGCGCCGGAGTGGGGCATGGGCTATCGAAGCCACTGCGGGGCAGTTGGAGGCATCGAAGCTGATTGACATCTCCTTCCACCGGTGATGCAGCATCGGAGTGGGGCGGGGGCTATCGAAGCCACTGCACGACGGAGGGTCTTCACTGCGTTCCGGGATGCGAGATCCCAAGACCCTCCAAAGATGAAGTGGAGTGTCTTGCGACGCTTGTGGTCGCTGCTGGCGTCAGAGTCCTCATCTTAGTGGACCACTTTGACGACCCGCTCTTTCTTCTGGTACTGCATCTCCTCGTCATAATCGACCTTGGGGTAGATCTTCTACTTGCCCTCCCGCTGGCGGAAGGGAGCACCGTATGGGCGCTGCTGCACCCGCTCATGATATTGTTCGGCGCATCTCTTGATCTCCCAACACATTTTCACGGTGTGCTCGTGAGTCTTGTGCACCGAGTAGGGCTCGACATCATCGTCGACAGTGGGTGGCTGACGCAAGCGCTTCTCGGGGCGCACGGGTTTGCCACCACTGATCACGACTGCTGCTGCGACGGGGGACCCATGCAGCGGCTTGTTCTGGCTGCCACCCCGGTTCTTGTTCTTCTTTTTACCACTACCAGGGGTAATGACACCTTCTCCGGTCTAGCCAACTCCGCCTACTTTGGGGGCGGTCTGGGTGTGCCAGTCACGACTCTCAACCGCGCAGGCACACCGGTCGACGATGGAGAAGAGCTCGGAGACATCTTGCACATTGTGCGTGGCTAGTTCCTCGAGCATCTTCTGTTCACACACTCCCTGCCAGAACGCTACTATGACAAAAAGCATTCGGGATGTTGGAAATGCTGTTGCGTACCTTGGAGAAGCACTGGATGAATTATCCCAGCGTCTCCTTGGGTTGCTGGCGCACGGCGTGGAGGTCGAGCTTGGTGCCAGGTCGCGTGTAGGAGCTGCCGAAGTTCACCGTGAACTGTTGGCAAAGCTCATGGCAAGAGGTTATGGACCCCTCGGGCAGGTTCATTAGCCTTGACCGAGCTGAGCTGACCAGGGCGACGGGGAAGTAGTTCACCAGGACGGGCTCATCCACTCCTGTAGAAAGGAGCGTCGTGGTGTAGATCTGCAAGAACTCTCAAGGGTTGATGCTCCCATCGAAACTTTCCAGCAGGTGTGGTCGGAACTTGCGCGGCCACATCGCCAGACAGAATTTCTTGATTTCTTTTTAAATACAAGTCCCTGAGGATTTATACACGTTGGTAGTTGTACATTACAACAGGAGCATTGTCCCTATACGTAAGCCACCCCAACTAAGGAAGGTTGTCCAGCCAACCATTCCAAATAAGACAACCTACTACGCAACACCTTAACATCTGCAATTGACATACTTTTCTAAAGTTCCTTCTGCACACTCTCACGCTAACCAATTCCCCTTCAAATATTCTTTTATTTCTATGACACTAAATATACCAGCACATTATGATGAAGACATCCATGGATATCTTTGTCAGTAGTCTCCGCAATCCCTTTAGGTGCAGTACGCTACTCTAGCAACTCTACCGCATCACCCAGGAAACATGCGAGTACAGAGGTCATAGATCGTTACCACTAGACGCGCAGTGCAGCAGAACGTAGACGCGCGTCGGTGTAGGGGAAGCAAACGATCTCGTCCGTCTCCTCCTCCTTGTCATCATGACCGCAGATAGATGATCACGATCGTTGTAGCCGATCAGCGCAGCAGTAGCAGCAGTGCCTCTACGGAGTCCACACGTACAGGGAGGAACACCTTGCGCCGGTGTGCTAGCAGCGCGTGCGCGGCAAGGTTCTCGGCGTGAGGCCTGCGAGAGGTGGCGGCTAGGACTGTCACGTGGTGGAGTAATTAGCTCCCTAACTCTACCCCTCATATTTATAGGCGTACTAATAGGCTTTTAGGTCGCAGGCCCAATAGTACTAATGGGCTTAGCATCAAAGGGGAACACTAAAGATATACAGCCAAATATAACACAAAAGAATATTTCTTTTTGTGGACGATGTTTAAGAATAGGCCATCAAAGGAAACAATGCCTCAGTCAAATCAGATGCTCTAGCTGTAAAAAGGAAGGTCATATCTCCTATAATTGTACAATGTCAAATATTAAGGCGGGTTTCCAACCTGTATGCCCCCGATAGATCATTTTGCTAGCAAGTTTTCATACAACAAGGAAAGTGGTGATCCCCAAAACTGGTTCCGAAATTGCAACTCAATGCCAGGTGGGTCAAGACCACCAACCTTTGATTCCTTTTCAGAATTATTTGCATGGCTACAAGGCACAACCCCTCCTAGTAATGCCGTGACTACTGTTACTTCAACATCCTTGGAACTAGCCTCCTCCGAGCACCCACTCCAGCCACCACAAACAGATCCTGTTGCAACAAACCAAACACTTGTGGCGTACCAGAGAGTAGACCCACGCCCCTTCGTGCCTCAAGGCTTCCATAGCCAACTGATCCAATTCAGAGAGATAATGGCATGCACGGTAGCAAGAAGGCCACCACTGGTGAATGAAGACTTTGCAATACTCACGATCCAACCACTGCCGACTAATGAGGTACGGTTTACAAACATCAGGGAGGTTGCTTTGGAATATCTAGTGCAGCACAAGCGTATAAGGATTAGAGACATCCAACCAACACATTTGGGTCAAGCTCTGGTTCGTTTTGAATATATATACGATAGAGACAATCTGGTAGCAATGGGACCCCAGCCTTACAGTGATGTTGTTTTCACTCTGGTCAAACACAATGAAGCTAGAAACTGGAGGGCTGTAACCTTCGCTAGAGAGTGCTGGTTAATGCTTCTGGGTTTTCCTCTTGATTACTAGTCCAATGAACACATACAAAATGCAATTGGCACTTTTGGTAGACTTATACTCTGGGAAAATGATCACAGTAACTTAACAAGGCTAATACTAAAAGCTAGAGTCACATCCTTAGAAGATATTCCACAATTTATTGTATTCTCAGATGCTGATGGCTACAATGGCCAGTCTTGGACTGTACAATGTGAAATCTTGCAACAAGAAATGACTGGTGTCATGTCAGCGGATGAAGAACCCGGTCCTGATCAAGGAGACAATGGGGCAGAGCTGCCTATTGACTTCTTTGGTCTTGGACAGCCGATGGGTGATCAACCTGAAGATAACAATATGGATCTTAATAATGAAGAGGGTGGAGTGCACGCCCCAGAAAATTGGGGTGAATGGCTTTATATTGGTCCAGATGCAGTAATACAAACACTGAGAATGCAATTGATTTTAATGTGCCTCTGGAGGAGAACTTGGAAGAACCGGAGTCCATGCAGCTTGACTCAGAAGAAGCGTACCAGAAAAACATTCAACTCACGCAAATTGAAGAGTCACAATTTCCTGTGTTACTAGATCTCGATCTGAATATGAATGCTGAACATCAAATGATACCATTCTCTGCAGGTCACAGTGAACTTGTTGACTACATGGTAGAAGATGAATTCATTATACAAGACTCCTCTCAGGAAATGGAAGCAACAGTCAACAATGGTACTAGACAGCATATCCAACTGAACATAGGTTTCATGAGACACGATGTATGCGATACTATAGACGCAGTATTTCAAAGTTACATCACGCAGATGGTAAGCCAAGTAAAGAACCTCCCTGGTTGTGCTGAGATGATCAGACTCTGGGTTAAATATTTTTCCACAACACGACAACTAGAAAATTTGGTACATGTCTCCTTAGACTAGGCCCCGTTTTCCATGGCTAAATTGCTGACCCCAAAAAGTTTTCAATGGTCAAAGAATTTTTTAAATTCAGAAGCTTGGAACATGCTACAGCAGGAAAATTCATTTGCTGAAACTCTGTGCTTCTTGCCGCTCCAATGCCCTGTTGAATCTGAATTTAGGTGCTATAATGACAGGCATACTCAAAGTTTACATGGCAAACCCTCTGAGACAATAGAAATCCATGACATAACAGAAATAGAAACTCCAGAGAAAAGCAAAAATAGGGCTTTACAAGACACATCATACCCTATTCTACATCCTAGAAAGAGGAAGCAAAGACAAATACCACTAGTGGATACTAATCTGAGGAGGAGTGCGAGATTCAAGGACAAGAACGCTGGTTTCAAACCAGCAAAATGCTGTGATAGAAACTGCATGACATGTGGTCTAGACCCCCCTAGACTCTCCACAAAAATAATTAAAAAGCTGGGTGAACAGTTCTGTGAGATAGCCCCTGGTGAGCTATCCCCGACGAACCTGAGAACAAGGAAGACTGCCAACAAAGTTGTAAAGCCATGTACAAAGAGAAGCAAATCAAATGGTCGAAAAACTGGCACAAGCAGCACTCAGGAAACCAGTATAAAAACTCAATCAATGATGCATAGCGCTCCAACATCGAGAACTAAAAGATCTGTAACCTTATGGGTTAAGGTGGCGCTGATTTATTTATCTATAGCAGCTTGGTTTTATTTTTTCTATATTCACTGGTTAATCGATTATCAAAACTATGATGACTCAAGCCATACTAAACACTGTGTATGGCTTAATACTATATGGATCTTTTCATTTTATCATATCATTTGGAGATTCACTCTGTTCCATTGGTGGTTAATCTGGTACCAATGTATTGTCTGTGATGTCTGTACCGCTGACTTGTATTATGTACAAAGTCAAGATATCTTCTATCCACTTTATGTTTTCAATGGATCAATATATCAGAAATGCAAATAGAGATTGCCATGTCCTTTGTCACAGCATAAGAGGCATCAACTCCTGTAAGAAATGGAATTCTATACGGAACAAAATAAGAGAAACAAACTGTGACATTGTGTGCCTACAGGAAACTAAAAGGGAGGTCTTTGATGCAATTTATATTAAAAATTTCTGCCCAACCTGTTTTGATAACTTCACTTATATTCCATCGATCGGCAACTCCGGGGGCTCCTTGATTGTCTGGAAAAGCTCGAAACTAGATGGAACACTGTGCTTCCAAAATGAATTTGCGCAATCAGTTGAATTCACATCGAAGATCTCCGGACAAAGTTGGATTCTCACAAATATTTATGCACCCTCTACCCCCCAAGGAAAGGAAGCATTTCTGGAATGGTTGAGCGACATCACAATGCCGGATGATCAATTATGGCTTATAGTAGGTCATTTTAATCTAATACGCCGACAAGAAAATAGAAATAAACCAGGAGGGGATATCAACCTGATGTTGTCTTTCAATGCAGGAATTAGCAATCTGAGAATCATTACACCTGATAGGACAAACCTTTACATGGTCAAATAAACAGCAGGACCCATTACTGGAAAGACTGGATTAGTTTTTCATATCCAACTCATGGTCGCTAGTTTTTCCAGGAACTATAGCAAAGACTTTGACCAGAGACACTTCAGACCATGTACCTTGTGTAATCTCCATCAAAATGCAAGTACCAAAAACTCAGGTATTCAGATTTGAAAATTATTGGTTGGATCATGAAGATTTTCGTTATGTCTTCCAAACAGCTTGGAATAAGCCAATCAACCAACATGACTCAGCAAAGAGAATAACAGCTAAACTAAAGAATGTAAGAAATTTTTTGAAGGATTGGCAAAAGAGAATTCCAAGATTGGACAAAACTATATCAAACACCAAAATTATTATTCAGTTCCTAGACTTGATGGAAGAAAGTAGAGACCTCACAATCGAAGATGGAACTTCAGGTATCTACTACAAAAACATTTAGAAAAATTATTGCACTTTCAGAGGATTTATTGGAAACAAAGAGGTACACTCAAGTGGATCACCTGTGGAGATGCATGCACCAAGTTCTTTCATGCAAATGCAACTATTAAACACAGACAAAATTATATTGCTGAATTGGAAGATGTTGAAGGAAATCGGGTCCGAAGTCATGAGGAAAAAGCTAAAATTTTGTGGGAAGCTTATAAAAAAAGACTGGGCGCATCTGATTTCTCAGCAATACAATTTGATCTTCATGACATACTAACAGCCACAGATAACTTGGATTTCCTGGAAGAGCCTTTCTCGAAGGAAGAAGTTGACAAAATAATATATGATCTTCCTCCAGACAAATCCCCAGGTCCAGATGGCTTTAACAATGATTTTCTCAAAAGACGTTGGTCAATAATATCCCAGGAATTTTATGAGTTATGCCAAGGCTTCTACGATGGAGAAATTTGCCTACAAAGTATCAACGTCTCTCACATAGTACTGGTACCCAAGGTAAAGAATTCTAAGAGGGTGGGTGATTTTAGGCCCATCTCCCTTCTAAACTCTAGCATTAAGTTATTGACAAAGCTACTGGCAAATAGACTACAGAGAGTAATTACCAAGGTAATTCACAAGAACCAATATGGATTTATCAAAGAAAGAACTATACAAGATTGTCTTACATGGGTCTTTGATATATATATATATATATATATATATATATATATATATATATATATATATATGTGTGTGTGTGTGTGTGTGTGTGTGTGTGTGTGTGTGTGTAAAAAATCCAAGAGAGAAATGGTCATTTTGAAATTAGACTTTGAGAAGGCCTTCGATAAGGTGGAACATGAAGTTATCTTACAAGTTTTACAGCACAAAGGCTTTGGAACTAAGTGGACAACATGGATACAAGGGATCATGAGCTCGGGTACTTCCTCAATCATATTAAATGGTGTACCAGGAAAAGTATTTCATTGTAAGAGAGGTGTCAGACAAGGGGACCCCCTATCGCCGCTCCTATTTGTGTTAGCTGCTGACTTACTACAAAGCATAATCAATAAAGCAAAAGACATGGGTCTCATGAGACTACCTTTACCACAAAGGGCTGGAACTAATTTTCCAATTATCCAGTATGCTGATGACACTCTGTTAATAATGGAAGCCTGCCAAAAACAGTTGTTTGTCCTCAAGGCTCTATTAAACAGCCTTGCTGAATCTACAGGACTCAGAGTTAATTATACAAAATCAAACATCTACCCCATCAATGTGAATCAAGACAAGATGGAAGTTTTAGCAAGGACATTCAACTGCAACATATGGACATTTCTATTCACATACTTGGGTCTTCCGCTTGGTCTAAACAAGCCAAGAGTAGAACACTTTATACCTCTTGTGCACAGAATTGAGAAAAGGCTCACATCCACCTCAGGCTTTGTTTGGCAGCAGGGGGCAGAAAACCCGGTGTAACATACACCACGAGTGGATTGGGTTGATCCCGCGCGCTCACCCAATCCACGCTGGTCGCAGCGCGAGTGTGTGAAAATACACTTGTACGTTTGGCTGACGCGAGGTGATGTGAGTAGATGGTGTGTGAAGAAAAATTAAACTTAACAGAAAGCGTTCTGTTTCTAGAAAAGACAAGGGATTCTGAAAATTGAATTCTTTCTTGAGGAAACTAAAAAAACTATAAAAAATTATATCTCCATCTTATGTTGCATACACAATTTGAAACGAAAAACTACAAAAAAAGTTCAATTCCTCAAGATTTTGATGTGAGGAAAACTGAACCTGATTTGTTTCTAAAAAAAGATAACAGATCCTAAAAGTTTAATTTTAAAATGTCCTATCTCCATGTTATGTTGCATATACAATTTCAAAAAATAAGAACTACAAAAAATAGTTTGCTGGAGTAGAGAGGAGGGATGGCTTCCTCTGTTTTCCCCTGCTCCCTGGATCTGAAAATCTTGGTCTCTTAGCGCCATCTAAGAACTTGGGTTGATCAGCCTCTACAATAAAATTAACTACATGATTAAAAATTATAATGTACGCGAAGGATACTGATAGATTTCACAGCAATTAACCCAATTGCTCCAACATATTTAACCAAAAACAACATAGGTTACACATACCATGTAACTTAGGTGTAGCTAACATAACAGATTCACAAATTTGTTTGGCTGCATATATACTGACTGACCATATTCTTACATACATATCAGCATGAAAAATTTTGTACATTTTTATACTTCATAGGTTTCATCTGAATTAGAAACTTGATAACAAAATTAAAAGAAAATTTCTATGCAGTTCAAGGAGTTCATCAGAACCCAAATAATCACACTAGTAAAAAATTAGCTGATCTTCGCATTCATTGACTCATTGTTCACGTTGTAGCTTAGCCTGTATGCTCCTTTGCAGTTTGAGTCAGAGAAAGAACTTAGTCAAAGAAATAAAGGGTAAAGTAAAACTAATATTTTCTGTGGTAAACTGAACTAAATAACTACTTTCCTGAATTGGAAACTAAACTAACTCAGTAACTCTACGTAGCAAGCAACCGAACATGAATCTAATAACTTAGCCACTTTGGACTACCGATGTGGACACTGGACACCTCTTTGTTCTTCCTGCTTCTATGTTGCTTGTCAAAGAAAATGTCCACAAGAAATCTTGAAATCTGTAATTTGCACAATTACTGGTCAACCAGGCATTGATACAATAGTACCAGTATCGAGAGAATAATATTTTAAAAACATAAAAGAAGCAATTTCAGCATGTAACCAGAAAAGCTGATGCTACATGTCCAAGCTTTCCTCCAGGTGCAGGAGCAGTAGTGTACAGAAATGCACAAAACACAATTGCTGTTTTGGTCAGACAAGAAATCTTTGATATACGACTGCACATGCAGTATGCCACTAGTCATAAACAATTAGTGCCAACCAGGATTCTGCACTACCGATAAGATTTAGAGTCTTGTAACTTGTTATTATATACAGATAAGAGATAACTCAAATATCAGCTATTATTGCAAACTCGTTTCTAGCAAGCGTCTTCACTCTTCACCGACTCAACAAATTTTTGCATGCACGACTACAGCATAAGCGAGCTGCAAAGCAATCCTAGCTTATCTTGTTTCAGATCAACCGATTCACACATGGAGTTTGTAGGATACGAACAAGCATCTCCAATCACGGTCAGGTCTAGCCAAACCTGACCCTAATCTGCAGAAAAGGTGAACAAACCCCGCAACGCAGAGGGAGGGAGGGAGGGCGGGATGGAGAGAGAGGGAGCAAAAAGTACTCCCAGTGCAACTACGGGTACCTCGACCGCCGCCGCCATCCGTGTGGATAAGGGCAGGGCACCGCCGCAGACGCCGCGCCCGCCGCCGCCTGCTGTTGTTCTGTAGGGAAGGATAGGGCACCCGCGCCCTGCACGCGAGAGAGCTGAGAGGACGAACATCCCGGCCCGTACAGGAGTTGTTGGATTTCCACGTCAATCGGAATGGATTTGGAATGACCCAAGTCAATCCACGACGTTGCCAAATAAACATTTTTATCACGAGAGGAATTTTGTCCACGAGTGTGTCTGGATCCATGCATAACGTGGATTGGGCTTGAATCCACTTCCATACCTGCCTTGCCAAACAAAGCCTCAATGTTTCTCACTCAAGCGGGAAAGTTGGAAATGGTAAACTCTGTCTTCACAGGTTTACAAACCTATTACATGTGTACTCTCAAGTTACCACCATCAATAGTTGAGCAAATCGACAAATATCGGAAATACTGCCTTTGGAGAGGAGCAGATTTAAATGCAAAAAAACCACCTTTGGCAGCTTGGAAATTGGTCACAAGGCCAAAGAGTGAGGGCGGCCTAGGTATTCTTAAGATCTCTACTCAAAATGATGCTCTGCTCATGAAAAATCTTCACAAGTTCTTCAATAGGCTTAATCTTCCATGGGTATCACTCATCTGGGATAATTATTACTTAAATGGTAAACTGCCTGGAACGAAACAAAAAGGATCATTCTGGTGGAGAAGCATCCTAAAATTACTACTCTTACAAGGGGCTAGCGATAGCAACTGTACAAGACGGGAGATCAATACAACTATGGAACGACATATGGAACCTAAGTGTTCACAAGATTAAATACCTAGAGCTTAATTCGTTTGCCACGAAGCAGGATATTACCCTTCATCAAACAATAGAAGTTTCAGCACTACAAGATATCTTTCAACTACCCCTCTCCGCAGAAGCATACAGACAATTTTTATCTCTGGAGATTGAAATGGCTAATCTCAACCTAACAGATCAACATGATACATGGCATTATATTTGGGGCTTAGGTAAATCCTCAGCTGAAAAAGCTTATAAATCGCTAATAGGTCATATATCTGTCCACCCCGCCTTCAGATGGCTCTAGAACTCCAGATGTCAACCAAAACATAAAGTGTTCTTCTGGTTGCTTCTTCAAGACAAATTAAACACAAAAGGGATGCTAAGAAGAAGACACATGGAATTAGATTCCTACACCTGTGAAATTTGCATACTACAGAAAGAAGAGACTCTATCACATCTCTTTCTCAGGTGTAACTTTGCTAGATCATGCTGGAACACGATTGGTATTTCAGCACCAAGAACCATATTCGCACAAAGAGCTGTAAGAAGATTAAAACGGCAACTCCAGGTGCCGTTCTTCATGGAAGTGATAACACTAATGACATGGAGCATATAGAAATGCAGAAATGGATGGATTTTTGAATCAATTCCTCCGACGGTTGAAGCTGTTCGACTAAACTTCAGAAAAGAAATGCTCCTGGTTATCCATAGGGCTAGAAATATGCTTGATCCTTTTGTCCAGGAATGGCTGGATCAGTTGTGATTTTTTTATTTTACCCCTCCTAAGGTGTAACCCTAAACTTTTATTTCAATAAAAATACAGTAGGGGACTTCCCCTCCTGTTTCCCGTCAAAAAAAATAGTACCCTAATTGCTTATGGATCAAATATCCAACAGGCTTTAACCCGAATTGTTATGATTGCCTCTTGGGCATATCACCAACAATCCCCCACTTGCGCTAGAGACAAACATCTAGCCAAACTTTTCAATTGTCCAACCCCTTAAGTGTGTGACCCGTTAGGTTCATGTGCAGTCGGTTGTGAATAGAAACCGTTTCCAACCACAAGTCAGTAGAGGTACCTAGCAGGACATACTGACTCCCGAATTTACATAAAGATCGTATCGGCCGAACCTAGATACATTCAACATGCTAATCCCTTTGCCTCACGATACCAGTCAAGCTCAAGGCAAGATGTGTGCCATCCTTGTGATAGCTCGACCATTCACTCGATCAAATAGTAGATTCATTCCTTGACAAACTTTTAGTCATCGTGATTAACCTTTAATCACTCTGAAATGGCCATGCACTTTCAAATTCAACTATCTCGAGGTGCCCAGAGATATCTCTCCTGTTATTAAGAAGGGGCAAATCCCATCTTCATCCGCGCACATCCCATTTTATGTTTCATTATGTACCCGAAGACTAATTTTATGACTACCCAGTTACAGAGTTGCGTTTGGTAGTCTCAAAGTACACAACTACACATAGTCAGAAACAATGGCGATCTCAGGCCTAAGAATCTAGCAGATGTATCACTCAAGACCAACTGATGGCACATATGGAAATAACAATCCCAGCAGTGTCTTGGAGTGGTTCAGTCCAACACCATGTTCACTAACATGTGTTCAGATTATTAATTTGATATCTCCATATCTATGATCTGTGAAATGTGATCATCAATTAATTCATGTGCTAGTCTGTGTGACATCATTATCTCATATAATGATATAGACTAGGGATCATTTAGAGTAACATTACTATTAACAAAGAGTTCCACGAATAAGTCATGTACTTGATGATCAATGTAAATAATGATTACTCATATAACAATTCATTTAATAGTACATAAACATAGCTATGACACAAGTCTCCCACTACACACTATGATCACTGATGTAAGTATCTAATGCCCATAGATCTCGTGTGTGACTCATGCTTTGATTGTTGAAGAGGCTTTGTCAACGGATCTGCAACATTCAAATCCGTGTGCACCTTGCATATCTTCACATCACCTCGATCGATGATCTCTCGAATGAGGTGATAGTGTTGCAATATGTGTTTGGATCTTTTGTGTGATCTAGGGTCCTTTGCCTGTGCGATGGCTCTACTATTGTCATAATAGAGATCTACAGGACTGGACGTGCTAGGAACAACACTCAACTCAGAAACAAATTTATGATCCAAATAGCTTCCTTTGTAGCTTCAGAAGCTGCAATATACTCCGCCTCTGTGGTTGAATCTGCTACTGTATCTTGCTTGGAACTTTTCCAGCTCGCTGCCTCTCCATTGAGCCAGAATACAAAACTGGATTCAATCTAGAATCATCCTTATTAGTTTGGAAGCTGGCATCGGTGTAACCTTTTACAACGAGCTCTTTTTCACCTCCAAACACTAAGAATGCATCCTTAGTTCTTCTCAAGTACTTAAGGATGTTTTTGACAACAGTCCAATGAGCATCACCATAATCTGATTGATACCTGCTTGTGATGCTTAGAGCATAAGATACATCTGCGCGTGTACATAACATGGCGAACATGATGGATCCAATAGCCGAAGCATAAGGAATCGCTCTCGTCCTCTTTTGCTCATCGGGTGTCGAAGGACACTGACTCTTTATTAGAGTAATGCCATGTGACATTGGCAAGAAACCTTTCTTGGAATCTTGCATATTTAACCTATTCAATATCTTGTCAATATATGTATCTTGGCTTAATCCAATTAGCCTTTTAGATCTATCTCTATAGATCTTTATGCCCAAAATGTATGCCGCCTCTCCTAAATCCTTCATTGAGAAACTTTTTCTTAATGAGGATTTAACATCATCAAGCATTGGAATGTTATTTCCGATCAATAATATGTCATCTACATATAGGACCAGAAATAGATGTGCGCTCCCACTAAACCTCTTGTAAATACAAGGTTCTTCTACATTCTTGATGAAACCAAACCCTTTGATCACTTCATCAAAACGTAGATTCCAACTCTGAGATGCTTGTTTCAACCCATAAATGGACTTTTGAAGCTTTCATATTTTACTAGCATTTTTAGGATCGACAAAACCCTCAGGTTGTGTGATGTACACATCCTCAGTCAGACTTCCATTAAGAAAGCCTGTTTTGACATCCATCTGCCATATTTCATAATCAAAATATGCAGCAAAGAATTCAAACAGACTTAAACATTGCGACGGGTGAGAAAGTTTCATCATAATCAACACCTTGAATTTGTTTGAAACCTTTCGCCACCAATCGCTCTTTATAGATGTGAACATTTCCATCCATATCGGTCTTTTTCTTGAAAATGTATTTACAATCTATATGTCTCACACCTTCGATTGGATCAACCAAGTTCCAAACTTGATTTTCATGCATGGATTCAATTTCGGATTCCATGGATCCAAGCCACTTCTCAGAGTCGGGTACCATCATTGCTTCGATATAGGTTGTGGGCTCACTATTGTCCAACAATACCATGTCATGCTGCTCCGTGGTTAGAAGCGTTAACTTTTTAGTCGCACGACATACCCTTATAGACCTTCGTGGGGCTGGTGTTTCATCAAATGGTTGCACAACATCTTGTACATCCTGTATAGGACCAGTGGATGTCGAAACATTTTTAGGTATTTCTTGAATTTCTTCAAGATGCACCTTGCTCCCACTAACTCCTTTTGAGAGAAACTCTTTCTCCAAGAAGACACCATTGCGAGCGGTAAACACTTTACTCTCTATTTTATTATAAAAATAATATCCTTTGGTTTCCCCAGGATATCCCAGAAAGAAGTTCTTTTGCTGATTTGGGAGTGAGTTTGTCTGACATCAAACCTTTGACATAAGCATCACACCCCCAAACTTTTAGAAAAGACAATCTGGGACGTTTCCTGGTCCACATTTCATATGGTGTCTTCTCAACAGACTTAGTTGGGACTCTGTTTAGTGTAAACGCAGCAGTTTCAAGAGCATAACCCCAAAAGGATAGTGGAAGATCTGCTTGGCTCATCATCGACCTAACCATGTCTAAGAAGGTTCGGTTCCTCCGTCCACACACCCCATTCCATTGAGGCGTTCCAGGTGGAGTCAACTATGGAACAATTCCACATTGTTTTAAATGATCATAAAATTCATGGCTCAAATACTCACCCCAACAATCAGATCGTACAAGATTAATTGTTTTGCCCAATTGATTATGTACTTCATTCTGAAATTATTTGAACTTTTCAAAGGATTCAAAATTGTGCCTCATTAGGTTGCCATAACCATATCTACTAAAGTCATCGGTAAATGTGATGAAGTACTGAAAACCACCTCTGGCAATTGAACTCATTGGTCCACATACATCTGTATGTATTAGTCCCAACAAGTCAGTCGCCCTCTCACTTTGACCAGTGAAGGGTGCTTTGGTCATCTTCCCAAGCAAACAAGATTCGCATGTGTCAAGTGATTCAAAATCAAATGAGCTTAGTAAACCATCTTTATGGAGTTTTTCAATGCGTTTCTCATTTATATGACCTAAGCGATAATGACAAATAAAAGCGGGATTTAGATCATTTCATCGAGCCTTTTGGTATTAATGTTACAGACAGTTTTATCCTCAAGATCAAGAACATATAATCCATTCACCAATGGACATTGAGCATAGAAAATATTATTGTAATAAATAGAACAACATTTGTTCTTTATTACAATCTCATAACCATCGACTTCTTCTAAACACGAAGAAGAGATAATGTTCTTGCTCAAAGTAGGAATTCAAAACTAATCCCGAGGGTAATGACAAGTGGTAGGTTCCAACAGCTATGACTGCAACCCTTGCTCCATTGCCGACACAAACATCCAACTCCCCTTTTGCAAACCTTCTAGTCTAACTTAGACCCTGAAATGATTTGCAAGTGTGAATCATCGATCCGGTATAAAAAACCCATGATTCACTAGAAGATAATGCAATGTTAATTTCTATAACATTTATACCTGAAGCAGAAGTCTCACTTCCCTTCTTCTTCTTCATTTCCTCCAAGTACTTCCTGCAGTTCCTAGACCAGTGCCCCTTACCATGACAGTGAAAGCATTCATCATCAGGAGAAGGGCCAGATTTGCCCTTTGGCTTAGACTTTGAGCTTGAAGGCTCATCGAGAACCTTTCCCTTGCCTTTACCTTTAGGATGCATCACATGCTTCCTCTTTTTATTCTCCTTTTGCACCATCATCACATGAGTGGTGTTTTTCTTAATGCTTTCTTTGGCTGTTTTAAGCATCCTATGCAATTCAGCCAAAGTTTTCTCCATGCCATTCATTTGAAAATTCAATATGAATGGCTCGTAGCTTAGTGGTAGCGACTGGAGAACAACGTCAATAGCCAGATCATCCTTGAGTTCAGAACCAAGTTAGCCCAAAGTTTTAATGTAACCAATCATCTTGATTACATAAGGGCTGACCGGGCTACCCCCCGCCAACTTGCATGAGAACAAAGACTTTGAGATGTTGTATCTCACAGCCCTTGCTTGATTCTCAAACATTCCACGCAGTCTCTCAATCATAGAATAAGCATCTGTATGCTCATACTGTTTTTGCAGATCAGGAGACATAGTTGCGAGCATGAGGCAGCTTACATTAAGCGCATGATCGCAGTGCTTTGTATAAGCTCTACGTGCTGCATTAGTTGCATCAGCTGGAAGGTCATCAGGGTAAGGCTGCAGAAGAACGTACTCGATTTTCTCTTGCCTAAGAACGATTCTCAGGTTGCGATACCAATCGATAAAGATAGTTCCATTGAGCTTTTCCTTTTCAAGCACAGATGGCAAACTGAAACCGGAATTGCTACTAGCACACATTATCTGCAATAGAAAAATATATGCAAGGTTTAGCACTATGTTATGTACCAATCTTCTATTAACAGTTTAATAAAAAATATCACCACTATATAATCATTGTGTTCCCTCTAACGACATATAGTGGTTCAGGATCCATATTCACTAATTCTTAGTGAGCTTTGGCTTCACTGCTAGGAAATTAGTAACATAGGTAAACAACCATTGTTAATCATATCCCTATATGACTCTTGTTTGTTAGGTGACATCCAATGCCCCGACTCCTAACTCTATGCCATAAAGCCCAAAATTGTTTTGATAGCTTTGTTGAGTAAGCCAACACTATGCATGTCAATGTCCAACATTCACCCTATGCATTATGATAGATGATGGTACTTTGCTTTGGCAAACCTACCACACAACGATAAAAATAACATAGGTGCAGCTATTGGTAAATGTCACCAAATGCTCAACTTTTGTGAGGGAAGCTATTCTATCATGACAAAACATCCACCATATGAAAAACATGAAAATAATAGTAATACGTAAACATCACAAGTATATGATCATATCACATTGTGAATAGTATGGCCCTTAAAATCATAATGGTCTCCATCGCCATGTTTCCATCACGATCTGAGCTGCCATGCCTCCCTTCTTGTGGTGATCTCCATCTCCACCATGCTTGAAGACATCTCCATGATCATGAAAGAAGCTTATACAACTAATAGCTACCAAATTACATGAGAGATCAATCACAGGTTAACACACAGGTCGTTATACAATTATGTGACAACCTCAACCCGGTTGTGTTAAATTTGCAACACGCAGGCTGCAGAAATTTACACACAGATCATCACATCAAATTAAGGCCATACCATTCACATCATTCACTGCAAAAACGAGTTAAGCGCAGAATGATTTTTAGCGTCAAACAATATTATGTAATCACTATAGCAGACAACAAAATGGCGGATTACATATATCGCATCTATGAAATCACTATGAAAATCTCATCGGACTGATCAAATCAACCCGAATCTGAGCCATTCAGAATGCCTAAATTTTCAATGTGACCACTTATTCATGAGTAGATCGCAACTCATGACCGTGGTCTTTTGGTTTAATCTGTTAGCTATGTACGGGATTAGTATCGATGGTGATTCCAGTCGGTAGGGACAGGTTGCGCACACAGCAGAGAAGAAGCACGAACTAACCCTTTAGTCATATACGATCACAATCTACTCTAACAAATTCCAAACCCCAAAAATCATGCAATAAAATTCATCGTATGAACATATCTGCAGTAGATCCCATCTACTAACAAGATCCAGACCAAAAACTACGCAAGTCGGCTCTGATACCACTGTTGGGAAATCAACGGTACGTGATATGCACCGAATTTTGTTCGGCGAAGGGTGGCCTAATCTTCACGACAGGAGGTTCACGAACAAGATAACTTGCTGTAGAAACAGCACGGATAACTAGCTTTATACCTGACCAAGGTTGGATGCGACCAAGCGACGGGGAGAGAGACACCGAAACTGCGAAGACTTTGACTCGATCTCCGAACGACCGCAGAACCACAACCGGAGTTAATCCACACAAGACGGGGCAGCCGTACTGGAACCCGCAGAGCACGAATTAGTGGATCTCAGAGAGATCTCTCCACAAGTTCAAGAAGAACGAGGAAGAACAAAGGTTGAGTAAGACACTCAAGCAGCTCGGCTGCAAATATCACTGGAATAATCTTAATTCATCAAAAAGTCCTTCTTGGCTTACAAAAGAGGAGTATTTATACCAACAACTAGTCTAAAAATAGATGTGAACTGAAAAAGGCACGTGGGAAGGTGGAAGGCCAACTGGCTTGATCATTCATGCAGTGGTCATCAATTTCCCGCATGTCTTCTGGCCTTTTGAGTGGTCTTCAGTGTTTTAGTCATAACTCCACCTAGGGATATCCAAAATACATGGGACCAGTTGAGTTGGAAAGGTAATTTGATACCCTTTCACACAATGTGTATCATGCTTCACGAAATATTGTAGAGTGATATAGTTTCTCACGGAAACTTGGATATCATGCTGACTGTTGATCTTCTGAACAATCTGCACCAAAAGCACTTGGCTGCCCAGATGGGAGCTCTAAAGCACTCGGCACTTAGTGGCCTTAAAAAGTTGACTTCAACACCTTTCCAACAAGTACTCATGGACCTTCATAGCTTCTATGAATCAAGAGATATGACTATTTCATCATGACAGTTTTGCCAGACTGAACTGGTTCGACGTAGTTCTCCTCTCTGATTCAGTCTTGGCGTGTCCTTGTCATCCTCCTTGGTGAACCTGAGTTATAGAAACATGTACAATTTGGGAAGTATATAATTTTCATTAATAAATGGAATTTCACAAAGTAGCGTTGCACCTCTTGTTGTAGCTGTTTAGCTCGGCTACGAGTAATTGGTCCATCGAAAACATGAACTGGTGTAGCTTGACTTGATGATTGTTCCAACTTGCTTGATGTAGTCGGTATACTTGATGGTGTGGTCGGCGTGGGCATATTAGTACACTACTCTAGCAACTCTACTGCATCATCCAGGAAACATGCGAGTACAGGGGTCACAGGTCGTTACCATTAGACGCGCAGCACAACGGAACGTAGACGCACGTTGGTGTAGGGGAAGCAGACAGTCTCGTCCGTCTCCTCCTCCTCCTCGTCACGACCACCGGTAGACAATCACGATCGTCGTAGCCGATCAGCACAGTAGTAGTAGTGCCTCTACAAAGTCCTCACGTACAGGGAGAAACGCCGTGCACCGGTGTGCTAGCACCGCGTGCGCGGCAAGGGTCTCAGCGTGAGGCCTGCGAGGGGTGGCGGCTAGGGCTATCACATGGTGGAGTAATTGGCCCCCTAACCCCGCCCCTCGTATTTATAGGCGTACTAATGGGCTTTTAGGTCGCAGACCCATTAGTACCCTAATTGCTTATGGATCAAATATCCAACAGGCATTAACCCGAATTGTTATGATTGCCTCTTGGGCATATCACCAACATTAGGAGCATATCAGAAAATGGTAACTTGTTGTCCAAATGATTCCCAACCAACTCCACCGTCGTACTCCTTGTCATTCATTAGAACCTCTAGTAAAAAATTCAGCTTCATTAGACATGCCTAAGTAGGTCTAATGGTGTAATTTTGTCCTATGTCAATGAAAAATAACAAAAACAACAAAAACTTTTCCAGAAAATAATAGAAATTTGTAAAATCCATTGTGGCCTGTAGAAAGCTTCAAAAAATGTTGAACTAATTTTGTTGGATTCCATAATTGATGTAAGTGAAAAGTATTCAGGAACTGTTGTGGCCCCATTCTTCCATATAAAATTCTGAAACTTTGCTAGCACATTTACTTTGATTGTTGTAAGCTATTGTAAAAAATCCTAGGTCCATTAGACTTCATCTTCATAAATTTATTTCGATTATGCTTTCCACTACATGAATATTATATGGAAGCTCATGAAAACAATTGTCACAAACAAACTGTGACACCTGGTTCCGAATATGAACCAAGCGTAACACATATGTGTGCCCAGGAAGTTCATCACACATATACGGTTGCATCAAAAACGATATACAAAATTTAACCACGTCTCAACTATTAAATACGTACTTTATTACAATAATCCAATAGTTCACAAATGACAAAACTCTAATTAATGCAGCGGAAAATAAACTAAGTAGCACGACTCCATTCCACAGGCAATTGACGGTGGTACACAACCCAGTACTCCGCGTGATCCTCAGGGTACTCCCAATTATCTCCAGTAGCTGTTGGGGGGGGGGATTGCAAGGGTGAGTACGTGTCATACTCAGCAAGTGTGGAAATAGATGACATGTGGCTAAACAAATGATTGGAATAAAATGGCTAATTGCAGAAAAGTACATTTCATAAACATGTAAAAGCATCCTATCATGTCTATGTGAGTTTATTTCCCTTCATGACCCAAGTAATTATCATACCATAAATCCAACAATTCTTATTTACCATCGCAATCCATTAATACCAGCCAACCATAAAATTAATACCATATACCAATTCCATAATCTCTCATGTACCGACAATACTCAAGTGACAATCCAAAACCATACCAACCATCCCAAAATTCCAAGTCCAATTCTAATCATGTAGGTCATCCAGGTGCTCTTAACTGG
Source organism: Tuctoria greenei (assembly GCA_036927565.1). Lineage (NCBI taxonomy): Eukaryota > Viridiplantae > Streptophyta > Magnoliopsida > Poales > Poaceae > Tuctoria > Tuctoria greenei. The sequence goes on from JAYESD010000006.1 coordinate 129,200,940, forward strand.
GAGCACGACTATCATGATAGTTTTTAACACTCTGCAGAGATTGTACCACTTTATCCACATGTTCGTGATTTCATCACCTTTCGGTGACTAAGAACCTCTATGTTGCCCTGTCACACTTCCGTTGGTGTGCGGCCAAGAGATAACAAAATAGCCTTTCAAAAGGGACTACTAGTATGTACGGGCCCACTAAGGTTTCACCAGCAGGCTTGAATCTCCATTCTCCCACCCACGGGCCCCCTCGTGTGCCATGCGGATCCCAGGGCAGTCCTCCTCGACTCCCATTCCCCATGCCATCCAATGGTCCATACAATACTAGCAGCACTCCTAATTATTCAGCTACGCCGGACCCATACTTGGCCTTGTGGTGGCACTGTTGTCCTGGCATATTCTCGCATGAACCAGTCCTTAGATCTAAGGCAAGCAAAACCACTGTATCATCCAACCCATTCCACAAAACCATGCTTGCTTAGATCTCCTAAATTCCATGTTACTAAATAAATCATCATCTTATTAGCATCCCAAGTTCTCATATTTAAAGTTATCAACCACATTATTTAAGTTACCCTTAACCCATGTAGCGATGCGATGTAAAAAGAAAAGAACCCATACCCGACTCATCATGTATATCCCGTCGACAAGGGGTGGCAAATAACGCTAGTAAACTCCTAAGTATGGGTTTCCCATCATATTGACACAAGCATGCAAGTTCGCATACAAAACATTTAATAAAACATGATCAATATGATCAAGGACACTTGCCTTGCTCCGACGGATGAGGTTGCTCAATCGCTTCAAAGTCTTGGTTTTGGAAATCCCCGTATGCGGCTTCTTGAACACGTCCCTCTACGCGTGATCACACATACAAGAAAATATATACAATTCAATATGATGCACACAAATTAATCAACATACAATGACATGCATGCATGCAAAGTTCAATAATTAATTAACTACGGTTGTTTATTAATTAGATGCGACTAGTTCATATGCGTTCATATGAGTTTACGGGGGTTTTAACGGGGATTAATGTTGCTGGAAATAAAAAGATGGTGCGACTACGGTCAATTTACGTCTATTGGATTCAATAGGTTCGCTAAAATTCGCATCGGAAAACGTGGCCTACCATTGTCGTGATGGCTTCAAAGATCGCGGGATGGGGACGACGCGTAGACGAAGTAGATGCGCAAGGTCCTCTGGCGGCACGACGACGGCGACGCGATGAACTCCGGCAGATGACAGCACCCTCTTCTTCTCTCTCTTTTTTTCTTCTCTCTTCTTCCCTGGCGGCACAGCTTCTGGTGCTTCTGTTCTTTTCTTCCGAGCTAGGGTTTTTCTCCCTTTTTCCTGACAGCGGCGGTGTTTTCTGGCGTTGAGGAAAATTTACGAGGCACCCGGCCGTATTTATAGGCTCGGCAGGGAGGGATGCTGGGCCAAAGGCCGAGTCGGCCTGGGAACGCGCGGCTGGCGCGGTCGAGCACGGGTGAGCGCACGCTGGGGCGTTGCGCGATGGGGCCAAGGCGCAGGCGGGGCCGGGGCTAGCGCGGTAGGCTGATGGTGAGTGCGGGGCACCGGGCGTGCTGGCTGCGTGGGGCCGGGCGGTGCGGGAGGCCAGCGCTGGCTGGGCCGGTTCAGCCTGGCCAGCGGGCGGGTGTTTTTTTTTCTTTTTTTTTTCTTTTCTTTTCTTTCATATAGAAATATTAATATATATACATTATTATATTTATATATATATATATATTATATATTATTTATTTGTATTTATTCCCTAATACATGTTTTATATTTTTATTTTCTTTTTCTTCTTTTGCTACACATATTTGTACACGTATGTTTTATATTGTATTATCCTTCTTTTATTCCATTAATGTTTAATGCATGAACATGCATGCAATGCATGATGCTAAGATTTAGGGTGTTACACAAACCTTGATAAACTTAATCCTTTCCACCAGATTTTGAGAACCCAAAGATATTCTTCTGTACTCTCTGTACAACAGTGTTGAATTCCTATTGAGATTCATAAAGTTTTCCCTATTTGCTAAATTGTATTCTCTTATATGTTGCATATTCATTTTGATAGAGAACGCGACGAAGGTATTCGACGAGGGGCTTAGATTGGAAGGACCAGCTGCTGTGTTTCTCATATCCTTACTGACATTTACTTAAACGTTGAGCAATACAAGCCTCATATTGCATATTAAGAGCTTTTATATAGTTTTGCATTATATCACTATTGTTGAGTAGGAATTGGGATGTGCATTAAGTCAAGGTTGTATGGCACTCCACATGCATGACCAAAAAATTCATGGAGTGGATGGCTACAATAAGACTCTATCGTATTAATATTGCTATACTAATGTTATATATGACTCGGTAGAAGCGAGTAGTTGGAATCTACTCGCGAGGGAAAGAATAGGGATCACATGGGTTCGGTTCGAGAATGGATTCACTAAACTGAAAACTGAGACCAGACAGGGTTGTATGCGGCAGCAAGACGTGGTCCTGTGTGCGTAACTCTGAGTGTCGATCAATGACCATCCCGTGTGCGGCCCTGCTGAGCAAGTTTGAACCGTACCGGTTGCGTACTAGATATATGGGTTATGATAAACTGATGTAACTCAAGCACCCTCATATCAAAACTTATACAACCATCCTTTGGGGATTGGTGTCAGAGGTGTTTAATCATTGTATTGCAACTTGTTTGCCATAGAGATAGTGCTCACTTAGTTTGTATTCTATGAACCATTAAACTTGATGCTCAAATCCGAAATAAGGATATACTTTTAAGAAGGTTTCTTATGCAAATTCCAGATTCCTATGTTTTGGAAATTTTTCATATAAAGTTTCATGTATTTAGGTGAGACAGTTAAGTCTTGCTGAGTCTCGTTCTCACGGTTGCATATGTAGTGATTTGCTGGATTTATTATTCATGCTTATGATGATGGTTGTCCTGTGAGTAAACAAAATCTTTGGGTTGTTTAACCCACAAGAAACCTTGCCGCTGCGATATGTTCTTTGTGTTGCCAGCGGAAAGTGTCCGCGGGCTGGACAACTTCTCTTTTGCGAAGTTAGGCTCGAAAGTGCGAGCTATGTGGATTTCATTGGGTGTATACATGAGTTGTACCTTATGTGGTAAAACATATCTTTCTTATGTAATTAAAGTTTATGAATGTATTTTGAGTTATCTATTCATGTATGTTGTTCGGTGTCGCATTGTACAACACCATCCAATGCGATTCCTGGATTGCAGGGATCCTGGTCTTTATATACTGGTATCAAAGTTGCATTGGGAATAACATGAATGAAAAAATCATATTTTCAAGAACTTAGATGTATATGAGTGAGGGTTCGATAGTATGCTCACATAGTGAGTATTATTAGCATAGTTACTTAAGGTGGAAGCTAACATACTTGTTATTAATCTGTAACGACGCACCTACGTTCAGGTAAGAAAGGTATGGAATGCTACCGAAAGTGGATCAATTTCAGTTAGCTCCCCATACATGAAAAGTGGTATGGGAAGATCTCATATGATTGGTACAAGAGTGAATATGAATCTCTGGAACTCTTCTTGTTCCTTGGAACATATGAAACGTTGGTCGCTGGCGTGCTTCAGGCAGAAGAGTGAAAGCTTCATCATGTGGTCAGGAACGTGATAGTATGTTACTCTTGAACTTTCCATGTTCTATGAAGCATCAGCATGCCTTTTGGGGCACTAGGTGGTACACGTCAAATGCTAAAATACCCGATCGCGTTTGCACGTACGCGGCTTATTCGAGTACCCCGTCGTGTGGTGCAAAACACGATTGCATTTCTCAAGACGTGTATTCCTTGAAGACAGCACGTATGGAATAATACAGAGCATTTGTATTTGCTTACAATGATATATGTATTGAACTACAAGAAATGATGCCTTCATGGCCGACCTTCATGGTGCTATTTGAGTGATTGTTAATGAATATCTTATGCAAATACATTGACCGCATTAGTCATGTTACGAGTAAAATACGTTTGCGAGTGACAACTTTAGTGCCACCTATGAGACGTATATGCCAGAAATACCAGTTAAGTTTTCCATTTGGTGAGGCGATGTAGTACATACATCGTTCTCATCGATGTATCACTCTCATTATGATCCATAAACTCTCACCCCTGTAAACAATGAGTCAATACATAACTTGAAATGAAAATTGTGATTTTAGGAACTAATACTAGCTCTTGAACTCTTATTTTGCACTAAGACACAAATGGTAGTATAGTATTGTCGGTGTTTCGGAATGACTTGTAAATTTGTATTGAATTATGTTCATCTTCGTATGGCTAGATGCAAAACAAGAGATTTATCCTGGTTCGGTCAAAAAAGGCCCTACGTCTAGAGGGAGTCTATTCGTGATCTTTGTTAGCTCAAAAGGCAAGAGAAATGATTACAACCAAGCCTTGTTTGAGTATATGAACACTAAGAAAGTAAGAACTTCTGTGAATGTAAAGCATAAGCAAAAATGCACATGGGCGTATGAAAAGTAAGGCGCGAACACAAGTGCGTCAAAGGAAAAGTGTGTGAAGGAAATGCGTAAGGTAAAATAAGTAAGGTAAAATGTGTATAGTAACGTGGATACAGAGTGAATTCTCCCACCTCGCGGAAGGCCTCAGGGGTCCTTTTATAGGGGATGAGGCAGTCCTATCTAACTGAAATACGTCATTGTTGGGCTGGATTTACCGTTCGTTCTAAGATTCCGGTGTGCCCGGGGTGCGGAATCTTCAGTCTTCGGTCTTGACTTCTTCATGGTCTCCAAGGCACTCTGTTGTGCGCAGGGTAATCATCCCTCTGCAATGGATAGGATGGACGGCAAGCTTATCCTGCAATGGGTCACATCATGGGTTTACCCCCCTACCGAAGTTATCGCGTCCACGGTCCATCATAAATGCCCCCAACTACCAGCCTCTCCCGGGCCCGAGCCCGAGAGGAATCATCCACCCAACCTCTCGGGTCGAGACTTGGACATGTTGGATACCGCAACCTCGACCAGCCGAGGCGCTAGTGGTGGCCCCTCCTCGAGCGGAGGGTTGCTTCAACCCGTATCTATGTAGTGGTCATGTACCGTCGTGTCCCATATGTTTGGTACCCCGGGTACAAAACTCCTTCAGTACCTTCCTAGCCTTTGGCTGAGTCTTTGTGGAGTTGGTCGCGGGTTGAACTTGCACTCGCGTTAAGGACCCTGAAAAACAAGAGTTCGATAAATGTGTTAGTATCGATTCGATTACACGCTTGACCACTAGCATCCTAAACTACTTCTGGCGCGGTGCAGGTGCCCTGTCATCGTTAGCCGAGATCACGTGGCAGACTTCAAAGCGTTTACTAGGTCAGGTTGATAGCCACATGTTTTTTTGGGCCCTGTCGACGAGCCGTTCGTTTGCTCGAAAGGGAGTAGACCAGGAAGATCTGAGGGTAGGGTCTAAATCCCGCTCTTGGTGAGTTATCTAACGGGTAATCCAGGTAAAACCGCGTCGAGCTAGTTCGTTTGGGGTGATCGAAGGCATCCATCACAGTTTGTTAGTGATGGCATTACGTTCGAACACGAATGACCGCCTTTCATAAATCCGCTCGGGGACATATACATAGTTCTCAGTTTCATCGAGGAACCCGAGTGGCTCAGGAGCCAACCCATTACTGGGTTACTTAGGAGTCACAAAGTTAAGACATGGACATGGATAGTCAGAGGTGTCAGCGAGATCAGCACCAAGAGTACACCCAACTATTGACCACCTCATGTCATCCATCCCTCACTCTTTTTTGTCTTGGGAAGCAACATTAAGACTTCTTAAACAAGTAGCCACCCCAAACTATACGATCCCCAAAAGTGAGCTAGAAAACTTACCCATCTTACCTGGGCCCGCTGGCCTATTGGTGTATCGCTGAAGGAGATGAGGATGTGCCGCATGACTTAGAGTCGGTGCCGGTACAACTTAGAAGAAAGGCAGGCCACGAGGACAATTCCATCAATCGACAGTTTGCAAAGATATCATTGATTCCAAACGGTGTCGGTTAGAATGGGTCGGGGACCCACGACACGCTCTGTGGCACTCCACTCAACAGGTCCACCATGATAGGATTGTCGAGGTGACACACCTTAATGGCCCACGTCCTCCCCTGGCAACCATACGTGTTTCAAAAAACTCTCGCCCGTAACCTGCCCGCTTGGTGCTAATAACCCTTATCTCCTCTGCATTTCCATTTCATCTCCCAATCCCCATGCTTTGTCATTCTTCCTGCAAAATCAGATAATTAGACCCCACTGCTAAGAAACAAAAGAGAGAACTTCCCCTGTCACCGCCCTTGTTCGCTGTGTTGCTTGCTTGATGGTGAAGTGGAGCTTGTCCTCCGCACACTCAAAGAAGCTTTATGACTTGGTTTCTCATGGCCTGATGTCACCGGATGATCGCTGTCGCGCTCATTGTCCTGACTGCGAGCACATCCCATGACCGCAAGATGATGAAGTGGTATCCTTCCTATCGAAGTGTAACTACGACACTTCCCCAGGTACTACTAAATTATAGACCACGGAGGTTTTTGTATTGGTTTGGACACGCAGAGATCAAGAACAAGATGGTGACACGAGAGATTTACGTGGTTTGGGCAGCCTGAGCGTAATAACCTACTCCACGGGGTTTGTGTTGTTATATTGAGTATCGCTAGTCTGCATAGTGTCTGACTTCGCCTTGGATCAGCTTGTCTCTGTATCGTGCGGTCAATCCTTTTATAATCCAAGGACTGACCGTTACAATGCTTGCCTGACCCGACATGTGGCCCTGGCGTATTTAATAGCCTAATACACTGTCTATGAGTATTAAGTGTGGTTAATAGTGTGATAACGTGCCTTAATAGTTGTGTTACCCCTATTAACAGTGCTCTGATCGTGTGTCATTAATACAACATTAATGACACGTAATCAGGTTTGGTAACCGCTGCTTTAACTGTCCCATGAATGTCCGTGCTGTTGGAGATCCGCCAGTGTACTTGTTCGAGGCGTAGGTCCGGAGGCTACACACATGGCAGCTTTGGAGCTTCCCCTTGCGGGGAGGTAGCTCCAGAACCACTATACACATGTCGGCACTGGAGCTTCCCTCTGCTGGGGGTTAGGTCTGAGGTCGTTATACACGTGTTGATTGCAGAGCTTCCCTGTGTTGGGAGTTTAGCTCCCGACTTACATTACACATGTCAATCACCGTAGCTAACCATATGAGGGATGCGGGTCCGGTGTAGTATTGAATGTGGCCTAGAGGGGGGGTGAATAGGCCTTTAAAATTTCCTGCACACTTAATAGAGTTGTCAAAAACTTGTTTGACCGGACTAGTCCGGTTGTGTGGGCAGACTAGTCCGGTGTGCTGAAATAAGTGAATTGATTAAATGTTATTTGGGAAACTAGATTCTTTTGGCAGCAGAAATGAGAATAACAGATACATTGATTTAAGATTATTGTAAGAATGCACGTGAAAACTTATAAGCAACTTAAATTGATGTTTAGCAAACAAGTGATCTAATGAACAAAATGTAAAAGAAATAAGGCACAAGAGACACAAATTTTTACCAAGGTTCGATCTCACCACGAGATCTACGTCCTCGTTGAGGAAGCTCACACGAAGCCGGGTCTCCAAACCTTTCCCTCTTCAAGTCACCACAAAGGCCGACTTGATTCCACTAGCACAGGTAATCACCGAGTTTGTGGGGCAACCTCACACGTTAAGGGCTCCCACAAGAATTACAACGAAAGAAGTGATCAAATACACTTGAAAATATTACAATGCAGAGTACGAGTGTAGAAAGATCAAACCCCAAGAGCTCGCAATGAAGGAACGACGATCTCCCAATCCCGAATCCAAGTGTTCAATTGATTTTACTCTTTTTGCACTTTAGATGTGTGGGGAGATGTGTTGTGGGCTCTTGGGACAAGGTGGTGGCGCTAGGGTTTGTATTTTCAGCAGTATTCGACGTGTGTTTCCTGAGGAAGGCCATGGATTCTCTTTTTATAGGGTTTCCAAAAAGTTACCATTGTAAAACCCTAATACCAGACTAGTCCGGTGCAAGTCCGGACTTGTCCGGTCACAGTGTAATTTGAAGTCCAGAAAGTCTGGCGGACTAGTCCAGTTGGAAAGCAGACTTGTCTGGCCCTATGTGAAGATGGACTCCAGAAAGTCTGGGGGACTAGTCCGGTTGGAAAACGGACTTGTCCGGCCCTGTGTGAAGATGGACTCCAGAAAGTCTGGCGGACTAGTCTAGTTGGAAAATAGACTAGTCCGGCCCTATGTGAAAGCAGACTCCAGAAAGTCTGGCGGACTAGTCCGGTCCATAATCGGACTAGTCCAGTGCACTGTGAGATGTTAGGTTAATTTTAAAACCCTTACCCCTGCGCAAGGTCGTGAGCTCTTGGAGTGTGTCTTTCATACACACCCTATACATTTAAAATATAATTTGTTCTTCTAAATTCCGTCAAAGTATTCCTCTTTGGACACCACTCCATTTTTCACCTTTTTGTGTGCACCGAGCTGTTTCACTTCGTTTGTCCTGCAATCATCTCAATAGTTTCATTAGGATCTCATATATTCGTCATCAATTAGCCAAAACCCACAAGGGATATCCTAGATGCATTTGCAAGTATGACGTGTGGGGCCTGAGGAGACCTTTAACTTTGACAAGTGGAACTCTCTTACACTTCTTGCGGTACCATGGGATACTCGGTACGCAGGGTACCGACAGTGGCCCCGAGGCCCACCTCTGGAAGAAATCCTTTGGGTTAAGTTATTCTACCAGAGGTGGGGCCATCATTGATTCGCGCGCTTCAACTTAAAAAGTCTTCTGTTGTGCTATTGGGGCGATGGTCCGAGATTAAACCATCGCCGCGTGTCTGCTTATGAATGCGGCAAATGAGATATCTGAGTGCGGATCTCATGCAATTGAAGGTCGCCAGTTCCCAATACAAAAACTGTATCGGTTCTGAGCACCTTGTCAGGGTGCCACCTTTGGGTTTCCCGCCACCCATCATGACAATGGTTCGCTTGGGGTAATAACCTCGACCTCTTCGTCGGGGTGGCCCCGGGCCCATTTGTCATGGACGTGGTAGATTTTTGAAATGTGACCCCACTCTCGTTGATGTTTCCATCCAAGCATCGCGGAGGCTTACTTAAGAAGGAAAGTATGCACGGTTTGAGGTCTTTTTACGTTTTCGATCAAACTTGCGCTCAGAGCCTCCCAAACTTCGCCTAGATTTCCCTTCCTTTGCTCCACATTGCCGCGATGGAGTTGGGTCTTCCCAAGAGCTGCCTCAATTTCAAGGACGATCTGATGAAGGTTCGAACCTATATGGGGTGCTCCAGCGACTCCTTCAACCACTTGATCCACGTTGGCAAGCTCCCATTCAAGAAGGAGCGCAATGGCGACATGGTGTACTTCTCAGCGTATGCCATGGTGTGATTGATCCCACCTTTTTCAAGCTTTCTCTTAATGCTGATGGATTTCTACGGTCTCCAGCTGTATCATATTGGCCCCCATTCTCATCTGCTAGTGGCAACCTTCGTCCACTTCTGCGAGATGTGGGTGGATGCTCCCCTATGCATCGAGCTGTTTTGTACCTTCTTCATGGTCCACACCAGCAGCAAGGGGACTGAGCTTCTTGGCTTCTACTATTTCATGAAGCGCAAGAACTACCCCTTCAAGTACTTGAAGTCATTCCCTTCCGGCAAATGGGATGACTGGAAAAAAGGATTGGGTCATCATTGCAGTGGAGGAGCATGAAAAGTTGGAGCTGCCCCAAGGACTCCCCAACGTTGATATCGACTCCTGGAGTGTAGTTCCGAAGCTGTCAGATGCATTTAACCCTATCCTGACTAGGATCCGAGAATGCGTGGAGGGTGGAGTGACCCCTCAGATTGTCTTGGGAAATTTCTTGGTCAACAGGTGGGCTCCGCTGAGGAAGATGGAGATGCTCGCGTGGGCTCTCAACAACGTGATGGACGATGACCGGATTGAAAGCGGGTTAAAGTCCAACTTGGATGATGAAGCTCTAAAGCTTCATATCCAGAAGTTTCAGCATGGGCTTGTCGACGGCGACGACTTGGCTCCACTGGCTAGCTTTCTGCCCTTGAACATGATTCTAGAGATCGGCGGGGAGCTTCGGAGGAAGATGCTGGCGCTGGACGACCTTGGCGAGGTAGAAAAACGCCGGACCTCGAGGGTTCTAATCCTCGGAGCTTCCGAAGGAGGCCTCCCTCTGCCCCGAGCCAGAGGGTTGAAGACATCGGCAAGGGTAAGGGCAAAGAGACAGCCGAACCTTCCAGTCGGAAGAGGAAACTGAAGCACGCTAATGGGAGGTCCGTTAGTCCTGCTCCTTCTACAACGGCCCCTTCTTCCCAACGAGGGAGGTCTTCTGCTGCTACACCTTCTCTAGCGCAAGCATCTCTGAGAGACGCTAGCTCTGGACAATCAATACCGGCCTCAGTGCGGGCTAAGAGCTCGAGGCCTGGGAGTTCTTCCCAATCAAGAGAAGCTCCGGCCGAGAGGACTCAGGCTATCGCAAGTAGTCCCTTGCTGAGGTCTGAAGTCGTTGTCCCACCAGACTTGGTGGGCTCTGGCTCCAAGCCTCAGAAGAAGAGGTTTCACAGCGACTGGGGCAGTAGCATCCCTAGGTAAGCATCGTGTGCTCGCCTTAAAGTGCTAATCTTGTTTTCGTTGTGCCTTTAATCTTCTCATCCCTTTATTTTTAGGGTGTTGAGAAAGGAGTCAGGGACTTCGGCATCTGTTGCAGTGACTATGGCTGCGCATGTTGAAGCTCCGGCATTGACCACTGAGACTCCTCCTCAAGTGGTGGCAGAAGTCATGACAGTTCCGGCGCCAGCTGTCATGGATTTTGATTTAGAGTCGTCACCGGAAGCTCCCGTGGTAGCGCCGGACCACGGGGATAATTTGAAGATTTACCTCTGGCAAAAGTATCGGAGGCTGATGCTCCAGTGCCGGAGCTGGAGATGTCAGAAGTTTTAGTCTTTGAGCCGGAAGTCATCGAAGCCCGGCCGCTGAACTAGAGACAATTGAAGCCCCGTCCATCGAGCTGAAGATGGTTGAAGCTCCAACCCTTGGGCCAGAAGTTATTGAAGGTCCGGCTGTTGATCCGGAAAGGCTTGAAGCTCCGGTCGCTGAACCGGAAGTGGATGACGTGCTGACTCCTGAGCCAGTGATGGTAGATGCACCAGATGAAGTCCCAACTGTCTTGGAAACTCCCGCGGTAGCACCGAAGATAGTTGCTCCAGAGATGTCTGGGCTAGAACCAGAGCGGCATGAAGAAGTGGCAGCAGGTTCTCCAGCCTCGGGGCCAGTAACTGAAGGCCCAAAAGCAACACCTTCAACTTCTGCTCCGGAGGTGGAAGCTCCCCCAGTGGGTTCTTCCTCCGTTGCTGCAGAAAGGCTTCCGGAGACCGGCCCTAGTGCTGCAGAAGCTCAGGGGACCACTTGTAGAGTGGGACCCTATTTTTGTTATGGAAAACCCCCTGGAGCCAGCGGAATTGACCCCAGCAGGCTGGGAGCCTATCCCTCTGGCGTTGTCCATAGACAACGCCTGTTGGAGCCTCCAACAAGTTCAGCTCGCCTTCGATAATGAGAGCAAAGCCCTGGAGGAGGAGCGCAACACCTTAAGGCATTGACGTAACAGACTCCATTTTGAGACCAGACTTGCTCAGACAAGGCTTGTTGATCAGAAGGAGTGGGTCAAGAGGGAAAGGCTTGGATGGAATACTGGGACAAGCTGCTGGAGGAGAAGGAAGCTGCCATCAGGGCGCTCGACGCTAACTCTAGGGAGATCCTTGAGCAGGCCAAGGGGAGGAGTGATGCTGTTGATGAGCGTCACAAAAACCTCAATGCGTTAAACGAGGTCATCCTGAAGCGCCAAGCGGACCTTGAGGCAAGGGAAGCAAAGCTCCTAGAACAGCAGGAGGATCTTTTGAAGAGGGAGGAGGAGCTCACCCAGAAGCTAACTCTAGGGGAGCAAAATTTGGGGGATCGCTCAAAGAAGTTTGAGCAGTGGAGTAAATAGGAAAAGGAGAAGTACTAGAAACTGGGGAAGGAGCTCTCGAAAAGAGAAGCTGATGTTGCCACCAGGGAAGGGAAAGTGAGAGCCACAGAAAAAGACTTGGCGGGAAGGCGGAACCGCATCCACCTCCAGGAGACGGAGCTGATCGATCGCGAGAAGCAAGTTGCTGAGAAAATGCAGCAGCATGCCAAAGTGGTTGAGCGCCTCGCTCGGGAAGGTTCGGAGCTTGCGGCCGCCCAAAGGTCACTGGAGGAGCTGCGGAGCTTGAGGGATACATAGTCCATTCAAGTATGGGACTTGTTGGGCGGACCAACGATGCGCTGACACCACTAGGCTTGAGTCCTGTACGTCCGGACAATCTGGAGCTGGACGTGGACCGAGTGCTAGTGGCCCTCAATGCTGCTGGTGGCAAACTTGACGCAATGGGCGACGTCATTGTGGACCAATTGGAGACAGAGAGGGAGTCTTTAGCTATGAACATTGCAGAATATGTGCTGACGTGCTATGTGAGCCGAGACCCCCAATTCTCTCTGGACCCGGTGCTCAAGGGCCTCGTTGCTGAAGAGGAGGATGCCACCAAGGCCAGCATCCAAGAAGTTGCCAAGAAAGTCGCCTCGTTCTTCCCTAGGACTTAGATCCTCCAGTAGCTAGGTCTTTTCCTTTTGCCTTCTGCTATAATCCCAATTTTGTAATCCAGTGCTTCGAATTAATGAAATCCACTTTGCCATGAATTTCACTTTATTGTTGTCTTGTCTTCAATATATTATACTCTGTTTTATTGGCCCCCTGGTATATGTGCACAATTCAAGTGTGTACATGTACCAAAAGGACTTGACAGTATGTTGATGACTTGAACGCTTCGAACTTGTAGATTTTAGGTCCGAAGTCTTTATTTCCGACACGTCAACGGCAGGCCCCTGGGATTGTCGGAACATGGTAGCTCCGACGGTACCCTCCATCAACATATGACACGTCGACGGCAGTCCTGCTTGGAGGATGTCGGAACTTAGTAGCTCCGGCGTCATCCACCATTAGTATATGTTTGTGTATTTCCTGCGCATTTGAGACAAGGAAATAGTAAAATTCGGCCTCTTGTCTATAAATCGTTTGTGACTTATCATTCTTATTTGAGTTCTAGATCCAAAGAAACTCGACATGATAACAAGCATATTGGTATAACCTTTCTGGATCCGCATGCCTTTTTTGGCACTCACCCTACTGAGGCCTGTCGGGATATAGGTAGAGTGGCATACTTAGAGTGCGTGACCAGGCTAAGTCGATAGCACACTCCGGACCTATGTTGGCTTCACGTTCAGGCAAGTAGACTATGCAGCAATGTTAGGATCCAAAGAGACCATCATTAAAACTTGTAATACATATGAATTACTTGGATTAAAACTTAAAAAGAAATGACAACTTCATTATAGACAAGCTGGGTAATAATAATTTGATATATGGAGCCTTGTATAGAAATAAATGCACGTGGAGTCTGTTTTCGCACAACAATGTCTTTCATTATAGGTCCAGATTACAGGCGAGACAAGGACACACTTAGGGTATAGGGCCAAGCTAAGTGCGCTATACATCTTATACTGGCCCTGGGTAGGTAGTTACACTTTTATTGTTATGACTGTATGAAGTGTTACTTGAACTTCCCGGACCTTCCTGGAGGGGTCCGGATGTTCTCACGGAGGACCTACCCTTCTCTATATAGCGACTCTATAACATACATTGTATGTAATTACAGACTCACCTCTGTGATTCTAAGCATAAAACTTATGGAGGTGCTCGATGTTCCAAGTATTAGGAAGTGGAGTCCCATCCTCAGTTGCCAAGCGAACGCATCCAGGTCGGGATACTTTGATCACTCGGAAAGGACCTTCCCAGCTGGGGGAAAGTTTGTTCATCCCTTCACGAGTTAGTATCTCCCGAATCACCAGATCACCAGAGGAAGAACTGCTTCAGCTCCGTACACGAGGAAGAAAGGAGTCTCCCAAGTTGACCGGTTTGGAGTTGTCCTTTTTGCCCACAATGTTGATGGAAGCTCCTCAATCCAGTTGGATCCATGCTTTTTCAGGCGCTCATATGTGCACGTCTTGAGTCCCATTAAAATTTCCGCATTTGCTCTCTCGGCTTGACCATTGATTGCTAGGTGAGCTACTGAGGCGTAGCTCAGTTGTATACCGAGGTCTTCACAATATTCTTGAAATGCGGCGCTTGTGAACTGGGTTCGGTTATCAGTTATGACTTTGTTTGGAACTCCAAATCTGCATATAATGGACTTCAAGAACTTGATTGCTAATTGTTTGTTGATTGTTACAACTGGAGTTGCTTCCACCCATTTGGTGAACTTGTCGATGGCGACATACAGGAACATGTAACCTCCGACGGATTTTGGGAATGGTCCCAAGATGTTCATGCCCCACACAGTGAATGGCCATGTAGGAGGTATCATTTGTAGTGATTGAGCCGGTGTATGAATCTGTTTTGCGTGGAACTAGCATGCTTCACATTTTTTCACTAGCTCAACTGCATCCTGGAGTGCTGTAGGCTAGTAAAAGCCATGCCGAAAGGCTTTACCAACCAACATGCGGGAAGAAGCATGGTTCCCACACTCGCCTCCATGGATTTTCGCGAGGAGCTCATGGCCTTATTCCCTTGCAATGCACCGCATTATGATGCCATTGGCACCACGCCGATAGAGATCCCCTTCTACCAATGTGTATCTTTTAGCAAATCTGACAATCCAGTCAGCAGATACACTGTCTTCAGGAAGGATATTGTCTTTCAAGTAGCTCCAGATCTCTGAGATCCATGCATCGGAGCTAACTTGATCTTTTGAGTCTTGCGTACTGGGTTCCTCGGAGCTTCAGACTGCATCTACGACCCTTTGTGGACACCATAGTAACAGGGCCACTGGGACCGCCAGCTTTGATGTGCTGGTCTTGCCCCCTTTGCTCAGTTCGATAGGCTGAGCTGTTGGTCTTGACAACCTTCAGATTTAGATTCTGTCGGGTGCCAGAGCTCCGGTTGAAGCCTTCATCGAGAGTTCGTCAGCTTCAGTGTTATGAAGACCTTCTGGAGCCTCTGGACTTCCAGGAGATAAGCAGCTAGTTGGGGATTGTTACAACAGCATTCACCTTTGACTTGTTTTATGATGAGTTGTGAATCACCTTTCACCAACAGCTGTTTGACACCATAAGATAGTGCCACCTTGAGTCCGTAGATAAGAGCTTCGTACTCTTCCATATTGTTGGTCGCCTTGAAATCAATGTGAACCATGTACTTGACCTTTTTCCTAGTCAGAGCAAGGAGAAGGATTCCAGCTCCTCCCCCCTGCTTCTGCATGGAGCCGTCAAAGTAGAGAGTCCAGTGAGGCTCGGTGAATACCGAAACCTTGGGTTCTGGTTTCTGCTCACTGGGCCCTCCAAGGTTTGATGGAGAGGGAGTCCATTCCTCCATGAAGTCAGCATAGGCTTGAGTTTTGATTGCTTGTCGTGACACGAATTCGAGATCAAACTCGGCTAGCTCCGCTGCCCACTTTGCTATGTTCCTAGTAGAGTTAGGGTTATGCAAAATAGCACGCAGTGGGAAAGAAGTTACCACTGATATTTTGTGGGCTTGAAAGTAGTGGTGAAGCTTCCTTGAGGCAATAAGAACTACATAAAGCAGCTTATGCACCTCAATGTATCTTGTCTTGGCGTCATGGAGTACTTCGTGATGAAGTACACTGGATGCTAAACAGTTTGGACCCTCTCGGAAGGGCCCGAAGCTTCTTCTCCATCGACCCGGACCCTCCTAGAGGGGTCCAGACCTTCTTGCTGAGCTTCTTGGACCCTCCCAGGGGAGTCCAGAACTTCTTCTTCTTCGACCCAGACCTTGTTGGAAGGGTCCGAATCATCTTGGTCTGCCAGATGAACCCCCTCAGGTGAATGAGGTTGATCTCCTAGCATTTCACCTTGAGGTTCTATGTCTGGGGGTCAGGGCCCAGACACTCCTTCAGGTGACTCCGGACCCTCCTGGGGGGTCTAAGCTCCTGGACTGTATGTGGTTCCGGTCTTTCCAAGACTAGGACCATGCTGACAACTTCGGTAGTTGCAGAAATATAAAGCAGTAAAGGCTCACCAGGATTTGGAGCTACCAAGATCGGTAGTGTGGTGAGGAGCTGTTTCAGCTCTTGAAACACTTTTTCTGCTTCTTCACACCAATGAAATGGTCCAGACTTCCTCAAGAGTTTGAAGAAGGATAGTGCCCGTTATGCCAGTATTGAGATGAACCAGCTGAGGGCAGCTGGACATCCAGTTAACTTCTGGACATCCTTCATGTGAGTTGGGGGCCGCATATCTTCTATGGCCTTGATTTTCACCAAGAAACCTAGATGCTTCCCAGAGATAACCCCGAAGACACATTTGTCCGGGTTTAGCTTGGTGCGCGTGATGCGCAGCTTGTCGAAGACAGCTTGTAAGTTGTCAAGGAGTGACTCCTTGTTCTTGATCTTCTCGACGATGTCATCAACGTACACCTCCACAAATTCTCTAATTAACTCTCTAAATGTTTTGTACATAGCTCACACAAATGTTGAAGCAGCATTTTTAAGACCAAAGGGCATGGCAGTATAACAGTATAATCCATCTACTGTTATGAAGGCAGTATGCTCTTCATCTTCCTTAGACATTTGGATTTGATGATATCCAGAATATGCATCTAAGAAACACAATAGCTCACACCCGGAGGTGGAGTCCACTATCCGATCTATCCTAGGTAGTGGAAATGGATCCTTTGGACATGCCTTATTTAAGGTGGTGTACTCGATGCACATCCGAAGTTTCCTGCCAGCCTTGGGTACCACAACTGGGTTTGCCAACCATTTTGGGTGAAACACCTCCCGGATGAAACCAGCTTCGAGCAACTTCTTGATCTTCTGTCGTATGAAGTTTTGCTGCTCGATTGATTGCTTCCGGGGCTTCTGGTGTATAGGTCGTGTGTCGGGATAAACCTTCAGATTGTGCTTAATCACCTCCCTAGGGATCCCAGGCATTTGCGATGGTTGCCAATCAAACACGTCAACATTAGTCCGGATGAAGGTGATGAGCATGAGTTCCTATTTGTTGTTCAAATCTCCTAATATACGGGTAGTCTGAGCAGCATCGGAACCAATTTGGACGACTTTGACGGGAACATCGGTGTTGCCGCTTGGTTGCGCACGAGGTGCGGAGGTAGAGCCTCGATGACGAATGCTTGGAGGGTTCAGAGTTGGCTCCTTACCTGGTGCTTCCTCCTGCGCTATAGCAAGCGCATAGAGTTCCTCCAATGCAGTGATTCCTGCAGTGCGATCTCCATGGATCTAGAGAACGCCCGCAGGTGTTGGCATATTCAACACTAAATAACCATAATAGGCGGCGACCATGAACCTATACAAGGCTGGCCTGCCCAAAATGGCGTTGAAGGGTAGACTCATCTGCGCGACGTCAAAGTCCAACTTCTCAGTTCTGTAGTTCTCCCGAATCCCGAAGGTCACTGAGAGTGTGATGGAGCCGAGAGGGGTAATGGCCCCCGGTCCTACCCCAAAGAAAGGTCGAGATGGGCAAAGGTCCGAATGTCGGAGCTAGAGCTTGACGAAGGCTTTGAAGCTTATGAGGTTCACACCTGCACCTCCGTCCACCATTACATGGTGGAGTTGGATATTATTAATGGTTGGAGACACCATCAACGGGAGTTGGCCCGATCTGATCATGTTGCAGGGACAGTCCGAAGCATCGAAAATGATGGGAGTGTCCATCCACTTCCGATGAGGCTCTGCCCTAGTAGTGGGAGCTGCAACGGCCATGTCCCGTCGCATTGTCTTGAGGATGCGGAGAGAGGTGATGTCCCAAGAACCACCATAAATGGTGTTCAGTGTCTTCTGACCCTTGTCAGATATGTCAGAGTCATCGTTGACGGTGTTGTAGATGACTTTCAGGACTTTCTTGGGGTCCTAAAAACCTAGCTCCTCTTCAGTCGAAGCTTCGTCGACTTTTTGTTTCCCTTCCAGCTGGCGGAAAGGAGCTTCTTCCCGGTGCTTGTTGTAGCACTCGACAAGGTTTCGGACCTCCCGGCATTCTTCTAGACTGTGTTTGTCCATCTTGTGGATCAGACACCACACTTTGGAGCTGCCACCATCTTCTGACGATGGTCGAGGTCATTTCTCGGGGTGTGGCCCCCAGCCACCTGGAGCTGCAGCAGCCGCAGCGGTAGGTGCTCCGGCCGACGGCTTCTTCTTGCCGTTGGGTTTCTTTTTCTTTTTGCCACCCCCATATGTAGTGGCTTCAGCTTTGGAGGACTTCTTGTTGGCTTCCGGAGCTCGCTTGGAGTGCATCTCACGGCCCTCCATAGCTTTAGCACATTTGTCTACTAATCTGAGGAGTTCCATGACGCTGGTGAGATCTTTGATTGCCAGCTTCTCCAGCATCTTTTTATCCCGAACGCCCTTTCTGAATGCAACAATAATAGAGGCACTTGAGATGGATGGGATGGTATTGCGTACCTGAGAGAATCGTTGGATGAAAGATCGCAGCGACTCTCCCATTTTATGCTGGACAGCAAAAAGGTCCAGTTTAGTGCCAGGTGAAGTGTCTGAACTCCCGAAATTAGCAGTGAACTGTTGGCATAGCTCCGCCCAACTGTTGATGGAGTCAGGTGGGAGGCTCATAAACAAGGATCTAACTGTTCTAGTTAAAGCCCCTGGGAAGTGGTTGGCCATCACAGCCTCATCGTTCCCCGCTGCAAGTATAGCAGTGGAGTAAATTTGAAGAAATTCACTAGGGTTGACAATCCCTTCGAATTTCTCCGGTAAATGACGCTGGAACTTTTGTGGCCATCTGACCATGCGTAAGTGCATGGCCATGGCAGAACAGCGTCCTCCTACTTCTTAAGGAGCAGGGTTGTCCCGAGCCTCTCGCCTCTCGCGAGCACGCTCGATATGGACGCAACCATCCTGCTGCCGATAACGATGATCAAGTTCCGACCGTAGATCATGAGTCGGAATCCTTGTGATGATGTGGGTGCGCGTGCCCCAGAAGGCAACGAGGTCACCCGTTGAGAAGCAGCACGACGTTGGTGCTGTGACACGTGAGGACCGAGTCTTCCAGACAAGGTCCTACCTAGAGCTGTTGCCTGCCCTGAAGGGGGAGGACCTTGGTTGCTGATGGCATCAGCAGCAGCTGCAACCAGATGCTGCACATCAGCACGTCATTGCTCCATCGCACCCTGAGGTGCTATGAGCACTGGTGGGCACTCCAACAGGGTTCGCGCAACATTTAGCTCGTTTTTGGGGTTGTTGTTTGCCGATGCTGTGACCAACACAAGTACCCCATCCTGCTGTCCAGCATTATTTGCTGGAGCAGATGGTGGTGGTGGTGGCATGACGATCGTTGGGACAACGGCGGCTGTTGGATGCTGCATGTGAAAGGGATTGCCTCTAGCAGGCTGCTCAGCATGGTTGCCATTAGAGGATCTTGCGGTGGAGTTCACCATCTTGAGATCTCGGATGTCCCCCTTCCTGGCGTGCCGAAATGTCGAAGTGTAACTACGCCACTTCCTAGGTACTACTAAATTATAGCCCGCGGAGGTTCTTGTATTGGTTTGGACATGCAGAGATCAAGAACAAGATGGTGACACGGGAGATTTACGTGGTTCGGGCCGCCTGAGCGTAATACCCTATTCCATAGGGTTTGTGTTGTTGTATTGAGTATCGCTGGTCTGCGTAGTGTCTGACTTCGCCTTGGATAAGCTTGTCTCTGTATTGTGTGGTCAGTCCTTTTATAGTCCATGGACTGACTGTTACAACGCTTGTCTGGCCCGACATGTGGCCCTCGCGTATTTAATAGCCTAATACACTATCTATGAGTATTAAGCGAGGTTAATAGTGTGATAACGTGTCTTAATGGCTGTGTTACCCCTATTAGCAGTGCTCTGATCGTGTGTCATTAATATTGCATTAATGACACGTAATCTGGTTTGGTAACCGCTGCTTTAACTGTCCCTTGAATGTTTGTGCTATTGGAGATCCGCTAGTGTACTCGTTGGTGGTGTAGGTCCGGAGGCTCCACACGTGGCAGCTTTGGAGCTTCCCCTTGCGGGGACGTAGCTCCGGAATCGCTATACACGTGTCGGCACTGGAGCTTCCCTCTGCTGGGGTTAGGTCCGGGTCGTTATACACGTGTTGATTGCCGAGCTTCCCTGTGTTGGGAGTTTAGCTCCGGACTTACAGTACACGTGTCAATCCCCGGAGCTACCCATATGAGGGATGCGGGTCCGGTGTAGTATCACGTGTGGGGCCTGATGAGACCTTTAACTTTTACAGGTGGAACTCTCTTGCACTTCTTGCGGTATCGTGGGGTACCCGGTACGCAGGGTACCGACACTTCCGGTCATACCATCGTCAGGGCTTGGGGCCTCCACCGATGAGGTTCCTCCGGGGGCTTCTGAGTGAGTACTGTCTACAGCTCCAATACATGACAAAGAGCTCTATGCTCCATATTTTGACTTTCATCACTTTGTGTGAGGCCTTACTTGAAACAACACTACTTTCTTTGGAGGAATTTCTTCTGCTTTCGTCCTTCCCAGACTCTGATTCCTCCCTTCGACTGCGTACGTGTCCAGGCCCGGGCGCAGTTGTTGTTTTGCTTCCATATCCCATTGTCAGATTCTCCTGAGGACTGGCATATCTGGAACACATAGTCCGACTTGCCAAACTTTACCAGCAGGTTGGCGGTGCCATCAGATCTTTGGATCTGGAGATGCCCAAGGAAAGAATAGGACGACCTAGAGCCATTCCTGGTGGTAATGAAGAAACTGGAGTCGGAGGTACTAACTATAAAGATCGTCCTTTGAGTCTTCGTCGAACGCAGGGTCTAGTCGCTTCGGGACAGGCGAACAACATGTGGCAGTATGCCTCAGCTGGTGTCCCAATGGGAGAGTCGCATAAAAAGTTACCGCTGTCCCATGTCTTGCTGAGGGTGACAAAAGTCTTGGGACGGGCCGAGAGTAGCATCACGGGTGGTCCCCACCCTATGTGCCAGGAGCATCCCCTCTGGTGGGGTCCCACTAGCACCACTTGCTTCCCCAAGCTACTTGAGGGCAAGGGGGAGAGGGCAGAGAAGGCGAGGAAGGACTGGGAGAAGGCCCAACGGAACTGTCAGTAAGAGGCCTACCTGCGGTGGCAGAGGGAGGTTACAGTCGGGAAGCAAGAAGGACGGAGCCCCCCTTCGGAGCTCGAGTTCTGCCATTTGAATGATGGTTTCTGTCGGTACCCTACGTACCGGGTACCCCGTGATACCGCAAAAAGTGCAAGAAAGTTCCACCTGCTAGAGTCAAAGGCCCTTTCAGGTCCCACATGTCACGCTGCACCAAACCCGCTCCCCTCACATGGCTGGCTCCCGGGTTAATACGTGTAAAAGAAGACCGGAACTGAACTCCCAACCAAGGGAAGCTCCGGCGACTACACGTGTACAACAGCCCCAGACCTAGCCCCCGACAGAGAGGAGCTCCGGTGCCGACACGTATACAACGACCCCGGACCTACTCTCCAGCAAGGGAAAGCTCCGGATCTGCCACGTGTGGAGCCTCCGGACCTTCATCGCCAGCGGAAATAGAAGCAGATCACATCCATTACAAACATTCAAGGACCGTTAAAGCAGTAGTTACAAGGTCTGATAATGTGTCATTAATGCCGTATTAATGACACACGTTCAGTGCATTGTTAATAGCGGTAACGCAGCCATTAAGGCACATTATCGCACAACTAATTATGCTTAATACTCTTTAGACGGTATATTAGGTCATTAAATACGCTAGGGCCACATGTCGGGCCAGGCAAGCTTTGTAACGGTCATCCCTTAGAACTATAAAAGGGTTGTATCTCACGAACTCGAGGAACATCTGATTGAATCTCATCCCAGTTGACCAGCTCACAATACAGCAATTCAAAACCCGTGGAGTAGGGTGTAACACTCAGGCGGCCTGAAGCACGTAAATCTCTGGTGTCATCCTGTTGATCTTGATCTCTGCGTGCCCCAACCACAAAATAACCTCCGCGGGCTGCTTCTTAGCGGGTCCGGGGGAAGTGTCGTAGCAAACACTTCGACATTTCGCGCGCCAGATAGGGGGAGCATTTACCAAGATCACAAGATTGTGAATTCAGGTGCTGGATCCTCCAATAGCAACCATGTTGGGCAACCTGTCGGAGGCAATCCCTCCAACGTCCAACAACCATCTGTTCCAGCAGGCGCTGTGGCACCACAGCCACCATCTGTTCCAGCAAACAATGCTGGTCAACAAATGGAGCATCTGTGTCGATCACTGCATCAACAAATAACAACCCTGAGCACGCGCTTATTGCTGCGCAAGCTCTTCTACAATGCCCACCGCCTCCAAGTGCACCCCAGGGTGCTATGGAGCAGTGGAGGACTAATGTTGACCATCTGGTTTCATCTACGGCTGCAGGCATCATCAATCAAGGTCCACCCCCTTCAGGGCGAGCACCATCTAAACGAGGGACCTTGTCGGGCTGACTTGGTCCACAAGTTTCGCAGCAGAGGAGACGTGCTGCCTCCCAGGAGGTGACTTCGTTGCCCCCTAGGGCGCGACGCACCCATACCATCACCATGATTCTGACTCGTGACCTGCGGTCGGAATTGGATCGTTGTTACTAGTAGCAGGATGGCCGTGTTCACATCGAGCGTGCTCATGAAAGATGAGAGGCTCGGGACAAACCTGCTCCTCAAGGAGTAGGAGGAGGCTGTTCTGCCCTGGCCATGCACTTAAGCATGGTGAGATGGCCACAGAAGTTCTGGCATCACCTGCCGGAAAAATTTGATGGGACTGTCAACCCCATTGAATTTCTTCAAATCTACTCCACTGCCATACTGGCAGCGGGAGGTGATGAGGATGTAATGGCCAATTACTTTCCGGTGGCTTTAACTAGGACTGCAAGGTCCTGGATCATGAGACTTTCACCCAACTCCATTAATAGTTGGGCGGAGCTATGCCAACAATTCACTGCCAACTTCAGGAGCTCCTACACTCGGCCCGACACTTAATTGGACCTGTTTGCCATAAATCAAACATCGGGGGAATCGCTAAGATCCTTCATTCAGCGGTTCTCTCAAGTACGAAATACCATCCCTTCAATCTCGAGCTCTTCTGTTATTGTTGCATTCAGACAGGGTGTTCGAGATAAGAAGATGTTGGAGAAGCTGGCCATTAAAGAAGTTACCAGCGTCACAGAACTCTTCAGTCTAGCTGACAAATGTGCTAGAGCTACGGAGGGCCGTGAAATGCACTCCAAGCCAGCTCCGGAGGCCAACCAGAAGTCCTCCAAAACTGAAGCCGTTACCTCCAGTAGTGGCAAGAAGAAAAAGAAG
The DNA here is from genome assembly GCA_036927565.1 of Tuctoria greenei. Classification (NCBI taxonomy): domain Eukaryota; kingdom Viridiplantae; phylum Streptophyta; class Magnoliopsida; order Poales; family Poaceae; genus Tuctoria; species Tuctoria greenei. The sequence continues at coordinate 129,224,413 of JAYESD010000006.1, forward strand.
CCCAACGGCAAAAAGAAGTCGTCGGTCGGCGCTCCAGCTGCTGCTCCTGCAGCTCATGGAAGCCGGGGGCCACACCCCGAGAAGCGACCGCGACCTTCATCAGAAGACGGAAACAGTTCCAAAGCATGGTGTTCGATTCACAAGACGAACCGACATAGCTTGGAAGAGTGCAGGGAGGTCCAGAACCTTGCCGAACGCTATAACAAGTGCCGGGAAGAAGCTCCTTTCCGTCAAAGGGAAGGAAAACAAAAAGTTGACAAAGCTCTGGTCAAAGAGGAGCTAGGTTTCTAGGACCCAAAAAAGGTCTTGAAAGCCGTTTACAACACTGTCGATGATGACTCTGACGTCTCTGACAACGAACGTCGGAAGACCTTGAACACCATCTATGGTGGTTCTTGGGATATCACCTCCGCATCTTCAAGACAATGCGGCGGGACATGGCTGTGGTAGCTCCCACTGCTAAGGCGGAACCACATCGGAAGTGAATGGACACACCCATCATTTTCGATACTTTAGACTGCCCGAAACATGATCGGGGCTGGTCAACTCCCGTTGATGGTGTCACCCACCATTAACAATATTCAAATTCACCATGTAATGGTGGACGGAGGTTCTAGCCTAAACCTCATAAGCTTCAAAGCTTTCGTCAAGATTCAGCTTCGAACTTCAGACCTTCGCCCATCCCGACCTTTCTCAGGAGTAGGTCCGGGAACCATTACTCCTCTCGGTTCCATCACACTCCCAGTGACCTTCGAAAACCGGGAGAACTACAGGATCGAGAAACTGGTCTTCGATGTCGCGCAGATCAGTCTGCCTTTCAATGCCATTTTGGGTAGGTCAGCTTTATACAAGTTTATGGCTGATGCCCATTATGGCTACTTGGTGTTTAATATGCCAACACCCACAGGTGTTCTCCGGATTCGCGGAGATCATACCGCAAGAGTTACTGCACTGGAAGAACTCTATGCGCTTACCACAGCGCAAGAGGAAGCATCTGATAAGGAGCCAGCTCCAAATCCTTCAAGCATTCGTCAGAAAGGCTCTACCTCTGCACCTCGTGTGCAACCAAGCGGGGACGCCGACATTCCCGTCAAATTCGTCCAAATTGGTTCTGATGCTGCTCAGACTACTCGTATATCGGGAGGCCTGAACAACAAATAGGAACTCGCGCTCATCACTTTCCTCTGGGCTAATGTCGACGTGTTTGCCTAGCAACCGTCACAAATGTCTGGGATCCCTAGGGAGGTGATTGAGCACAATCTGAAGATTTACCCAGATGCACATCCTGTACACCAGAAGCCCCGGAAGCAATCATCGAGCGACAAAATTTCATCCGGCAGGAAATCAAGAAGTTGCTCAAAGTTGGATTCATCCGAGAAGTCTTTCATCCAAAATTGCTGGCAAACCCAGTCGTTGTACCCAAGGCCGGTGGGGAGCTTCGGATGTGTATTGAATACACCACCTTAAATAAGGCATGTCCAAAGGATCCATTTCCACAACCTAGGATAGATCAGATTGTGGAATCTACATCCGGGTGTGAGCTACTGTGTTTCTTAGATGCATATTCTGGATATCATCAAATCCAAATGTCTAAGGAAGATGAAGAGCATACTGCCTTCATAACAGTAGATGGATTGTACTGTTACACTGCCATGTCGTTCGATCTTAAAAATGCTGCTTCAATATTTGTGCGAGCTATGTACAAAACATTTGGAGAGCTAATTAGAGACTTGGTGGAGGTGTATGTCGATGACATCATTGTGAAGATCAAAAACAAGGAGTCACTCCTTGACAACTTACAAGCCGTCTTCGACAAGCTGCACGCCATGCGCACCAAGCTGAACCCGGACAAATGTGTCTTCGGGGTTAGCTTCGGGAATCTTCTGGGGTTCTTTGTGACTCATCGAGGAATCGAAGCAAATCCGGCAAAGAACAATGCTATAGAAGATATGCGGCCCCCAGCTCGCATTAAAGATGTCCAAAAGATGACTGGATGTCTAGCTGTGCTTAGCTAGTTTATATCAAGACTGGCAGAACGGATGCTACCATTCTTAAAACTCTTTAGGAAGTCTGGACCATTTCATTGGTCTGAAGAAGAAGAAAAGGCATTCCAAGAGTTGAAACAACTCCTCACCACACTACCAATATTGGTAGCTCCTAATCCTGGTGAGTCTTTACTGCTTTACATTTCTTCAACCATTGAAGTTGTTAGTATGGTCCTGGTTGTGGAAAGACCATAGACACATCCGATTCAAACGTCCAGACCCCTCCTGGAGGGTCCGGAATCACCTGAAGACATGACTGGGTCTCAGCTCCCAGACACAAAACCTCAAATCGAAGTGCTAGCAGACCAACCTCATTCGTCTAAGGAGGTTCACCTGGCTAACCAAGATGATCTGGATCATCCTAGTGAGATCCGGGTTGAGCAAGAAGGAGTTTTGGACCCCTCCGGGAGGGTCCAAGAGCACAACCTGAAGATCTGGAACCCTCCAGCAAGTTTCGGGTCGATGGAGAAGAAGCTTTGAGTCCTTGTGATAGGGTCCGGACCATACAACGTCCTGTGTACTACATCAGCGAAGTACTCCATGATGCAAAGACAAGATACATTGACGTGCATAAACTACTTTACGCAGTTCATATTGCCTCAAGGAAGCTTCGTCACTACTTCCAAGCCCACAAAATATCAGTGGTAACTTCTTTTCCACTAGGAGCAATTTTGCATAATCCTAATTCTACCGGGAACATTGCAAAGTGGGCAGCGGAACTGGCCAAATTCGATCTAGAATTCGTGTCAAGACAAGCAATTAAAAGTCAAGCCTTGGCTGACTTTGTTGTGGAATGGACTCCCTCTCCATCAAACCCTGGGGGCCACAGTGAGCAGAAACCAGAACTCAAAGTTCTGGTATTCACCGAGCCTCACTGGAGCCTCTACTTTGACAGTTCTGTGCAAAAGCAGGGGGCCGGAGCTAGAATCCTTCTCCTGGCTCCGACCGGGGAGAAGGTCAAGTACATGGTACAACTTGATTTCAAGGCAACCAACGATTTGGCGGATTATGAAGCCCTCATCTATGAACTCAAGGTGGCACTATCTTATGGTGTCAAACAGTTGTTGGTAAAGGGAGATTCACAACTCATCATCAAACAAGTGAAAGGTGAATGTTCCTGTAGCAATTCCCAATTAGCTGCTTATCTCCTTGAAGTCCAAAGGCTTCAGAAGGACTTCAAAGTCCTGGATCTCCATCATGTTCAGCGTCTTCATAACGCTGAAGTCGATGAACTCTCGACAAAAGCCTCAACCGGAGCTCCGGTTCCTGATGGAATCTTCGTCCAGAGGTTGTCAAAACCAGCAACTCATCCTGCCGAACTGAGCGAAGGGGGCGAGACCAGCACCTCGAAGCTGGCAGTCCCGGTGGCCCTGCTACCATGGCGCCCACCATGGGTCGTAGGTGCTGTCGGAAGCTCCGAGCAACCCAGCACGCAAGACTCAGAAGCTCAAGTAGGTCCGATGCACGGATCTCAGAGATCTGGAACTACTTGAAAGACAATATCCTTCCTGAAGACTGTGTATCCGCTGACCGGATTGTCATATTGGCTAAAAGATACACGTTGGTAGAAGGGGATATCTAACGACGCGGTGCCAATGACATGCTAATGCGGTGCATTGCAAGGGAAGAAGCCCGCAAGCTCTTCGCGGAGATCCATCGAGGCGAGTGCGAGAACCACGCATCTTCCCGCACGCTGGTCGATAAAGCCTTTCGGCATGGCTTTTACTGGCCTACAACACTTCAGGATGCGGTTGAGCTAGTGAAAAAATGTGAAGCGTGTCAGTTCCACGCAAAACAGATCCACACACCGGCTCAATCGCTACAAATGATACCTCCTACATGGCCATTCGCTGTGTGGGGCATGGATATCTTGGGACCTTTCCTAAAAGCCGTCGGAGGTTACATGTTCCTGTATGTTGCCATTGACAAATTCACCAAGTGGCCGGAAGCAACTCTAGTGGTAACAATCAACAAACAATCAGCAATCTAGTTCTTGAAGTCCATTATTTGCAGATTTGGAGTTCCGAACAAAGTGATAACTGACAACAGAACTCAATTTACAAGTGCTGCATTTCAAGAATATTGCGAAGACCTCGGCATTCAACTTAGCTACGCCTCAGTACCTCATCCAGCAAGCAATGGCCAAGCCGAGAGAGCAAACGCAGAAATCTTAAAATGACTCAAGACGCGCACATATGAGCGCTTGAAAAAGCACAGAGCTAACTGGATTGAAGAGCTTCCATCCACATTATTGGCGAATAGGACAACACCCAACCGGTCAACTGGGGAGACTCCATTCTTCCTGGTGTACGGAGCTGAAGCAGTCCTTCCTCCGGAGATCACCTTGGGGTCCCTGCGGGTTCGAACCTTCAACGAAGCCACGTAGGACTAGCTCCAGCGTGAAGACCTTGACCTCATTGATGAGGGAAGGTGCCAAGCGGCTGTTCGAAATGCACGTTATCGCCAAGTGCTTCGGCGCTATCATCAAAGGCATGTGCGCAACCGACAACTTGAAGAAGGTGACCTGGTGCTTCGGAAGATACCAACTCGTGAAGGGATGAACAAACTTTCCCCCAGCTGGGAGGGTCCCTTCCAAGTAATTAAAGTATCCCAACCAAGATGTGTTCGCTTGGCAACTGAGGATGGGATTCCACTCCCCAATCCTTGGAACATCGAGCACCTCCATATGTTTTATGCTTAGAATCACGGAGGTGAGTCTGTAATTACACACAATGCATGCTATAGAGTCATTATACAGAGACGAGTAAGTCCTCCGGGAGAACATCCGGACCCCTTCGGGGGGGGGGGGGGTCCGGGAAATTCAAGTAACACTTGAGAGAGTCACAGCACTAAAAGTGTAACTACTGGCTCTAGGCTAGTACAAGATGTATAGAACATTTAGCATGGTCCAACACCCTATGTGTGTCCTTGTATCCCCTGTAATCCGGACCTATAATGAAAGGCATTGTTGAGTGAAAAAAGATTCCGTGTGCATTTACTTTTTGTGCAAGGCTCAATATATCAAATTATTTTCACCCCGCTTGTCTATAATAAAGTTGTGCAAATCTTTTTGAGCTTTGTTCCAAGTAATTCACATGCATTACGAGTGTTTTGATAGTGTTTTTGGATCTTAAAATTGCTACATAGTCTACTTGCCTGAATGCCAAGCCAACATAGGTCCGGAGTGTGCTATTGGCTTAGCCTGGTCCTGCACCCTAAGTACGCCGCTCTACCTACACCCCGGCAGGGCTCAGTAGGGTGAGTACTAAAGAGGCATGCAGATCTAGAAAGATTATATCAAAATGCTTGTTATCATGTTGAGTTTCTTCGAACCTAAAGTCCAAATAAGAACAATAAGTCACAACCAATTTATAGACAAGAGAACGAATTTTACTTTCTCTCTTGCCTTTAATGTGTAGGAAAAGCGAAAATTCATAGCAATCGTAGACGACGCCGGAGCTACTAATCTCTGACATCCTCCAAGGGAGCCTGCCATCGATGCTTCATACGTTGACAGTGGGTATTGTCGGAGCTACTAAGCTCCAGCAAGCCCCAGAGGTCTATCATTGACAACTCATGCATTGGCATCAGCCACTACCGGAGCTACGAACCTCTGACTACCTCAGGGGGTCAACAGTCGACATATCGGAGATAAAGACTTCGGACCTGAAATTTACAAGTTGCAACCTTTGGTACATGTACACACTTCAATTGTACACATGTACCAGGGGGCCAACAAGATACAACACTATATATTGAAGACAAAGTGAAATTGAAGGCAAAAAGGAGGATTTCATTAATCAAAAGTATTGGATTACAAAATTAGGGTTACAAGGAGCAAAAGGAAGAAAGCCCTAGCTACTGGAGGACCAAAGACCCGCGGAATAATGAAGCGGTTTTTTCGGCAACTTCTTGGACGCTGGCCTTCGCGGCGTCTTCCTCTTCGTCAACGGGACCTTCAAGCACCGGGTCCAGTGGGAATTGGGGATCTCGGCTTAGCACGTCAGCACGTATTCTGCGATGTTTGTAGCCAGATTCTTCCCCTCCGACTCCAACTAATCCGCGATGACATCTCCCATCGCGTCAAGTTTGCCGCCAGCACTGTTGAGGGCCACCAGCGCTCGGTCCAAGTCCAGTTCTGGGTTGTCCAGACGTACAGGACTGAAGCCCAGTGGTGTCAGTGTGTCGTTCGCCCGCCCTAAGAAGTCCCACACTTGAATGGCTTCAGTCTCCTTCAGGCTCTGCAACTCTTCCAATGACTTTCGGGCAGCCGCAAGCTTCGAAACTTCATAGGCAAGGCACTCGGGCAACTTAGCATGCTGCTTCATGTTCTCAGCAACTTGCTTCTCTTGGTCGGCCAACTCTTTCTCCCGGAGGTGGATTCGATTCTGCCTTTCAGCTAGATCCTTTTCCCTGCCTTTAACTCTCTCCTCCCTAGCGGCAACATCAGACTCTCTTTTCAAGAGCTCTTGCCCCACCTTCCAGTTCTTCTTCCTTTCTTCGTCCTTCTATATATCCATCTTTTTGCTACGATCTGCCAAATTTTTCTCACCCAGAGTCAACTTCTGGGTGACCTCTGCCTCTCTCCTCACCAGATCCTCCTGCTGCTCCAGGAGTTTTTCCTCCCTCGCATCCAGGTTCGCCCGGCGCTTCAGGAGAACCTCATTCAATTTAGTGAGTTTTTTGTGACGCTCGTCAGCAGCATCACGTCTCTCCTTGGCTTGCTCCAGGATCTCCCTGTAGTTAACATCGAGTGCCCAGATGGCGGCTTCCTTTTCCTCCATCAGCTTGTCCCAGTATTCTAATCGGACCTTCTCCCTCTTAATCCACTCCTTCTGGTCAGCCAGCCTCGTTTGGGCAAGCTTGGTCTCAAAATGGAGTCTTTTGCGCCAATGCCTCAAGGTGTGGCGCTCCTCCTCCAAGGCTATGCTCTCATGGTCAAGGCAAGCTGGACCTGTTGGAGACTTGAGCAGGCATTGTCTATGGACAATGCAGAGGGATAAGTTCCGGACCTCCTGGGGCCATTTCTGCAGGATCCAGAGGGTTTCCCATCACAAAAATAGGGTCCCACTCTACAAGAGAGGACCCTTGAACTCTACGGCACTGGGGCCGCTCTCAGGGATCCCTTCAGCGGTAGCAGAAGAACCCACTGGGGGAACTTCCACCTTCGGAGCAGTTGAAGGTGCTACTTCAGGGTCTTTAGTCGCCGGCTCCGAAGATGGAGGACCTGTCACCAATTCTTCAAGCTACTCCGGCTCTGGCCCAGGTACCTCCGGGACCACCACCTCCGGAGCAGCAGTCGAGGCTTCGACTGGGGCCTCAACTGCCGCTGGCTCAGGGTCCGGCATGGCAACTACATCCGGTTCAACGACCAGAGCTTCAGGAGCATCCAGCTCAACCGTCGGGCTTTCAGCCACTCCTGGCACAAGGGCTGGATCTTGGGTGATTTCCGGCTCAATAGCCGGGGCTTCAACTACTTCTGGCTCAACAGCCAGGGTTCGACAACTTCCGACTCAAAAGCCGAAACTTCTGGCATTGCCGGTGCTGGAGCATCAGCCTCCGCCACCGTCGCCAGGGGTACATCTTCAACTTCTCTCCTGTGGTTCGGCGCTACCACAGGAGCATCTGGCGAGGACTCCGAGTCCAAGCTCACGACAGTTGGCGCCGGAGCTGTCGCAACTTCTGCTTCCGCTTGACGAGGAGGCTCTGCGCTTGAAGCCGGAGCTTCAGCTAGGGGTGGGCATTCGGTCTACCCGGTAAATTCGGTTCGGTTATTTTGGTCTTATCCAAAATTTTATATAAATTTTAGGTACCCGAAATTTTTGGGTACCTAAATTTCGGTTCGGTCTTCAGTCTTATCCGAAATACCCGAATTGTATATTATTCTTATTTGATGCTCTCAACAATCAATATAAGTTTAATATCATTCATAAATTTAATATCAAGAGACAAAAATTATTAGTTCATTAATGATGGATCATAAATAAATAGTTTAATCTAATGATTTCACATATGAAAACTCACAAATGAAAACTCAAAGATGAAATAAAAATTCATATTGTTTAGGATTCATATATCATAATTTAACTTAAGAGTTTATTATTCGGTTATTTAGTTATTTTTGGTGCCCAAGAGTGATACCCAAATTCGAAATTAATATATCGGTTATTTATATTTGATACCCGAATAGGTATCCGATACCCGATATTTCGGTCTTTTCGGTCTCACTCTCGGATTTTTCGATTCCGGTTTTTTTGCCCACCCCTAGCTTCGGCAGGTGCAGCCCTGGCCGCAGCAACAGCGCTGAAACTCTGGGGCCCTTCTTCGACACTCTAGAAATAAAGGGAAGAGAAGATTAAAGACACATCAAAAATAAGACTAGCATTTTAGGGTGAGCAATCAATGCTTACCTCGGAATGCTACCACCCCAGTCATCTCGGAACCTCTTCTTCTGAGGCCCGGAGCTAGATCCCACCAAATCTGGTGCGACAACTGCTTCGGACCTCAGTTGAGGACCACTTGCAGCTGCCGGAGTTCTTTCAGCCGGAGCTTCTCTTGGTCGGGAAGAACTCCCGGGCCTGAAGCTCCTAGCCGGCACTGAAGCCAGGGTCGATTTCCCAAAACTTATGCCTCTTGAGGACGCTTGCACCAGAGCGGGGGTAGTTGCAGAAGACCTCCCCCGTCGGGGAGAAGGAGTCGTGGTAAAAGGAGTAGGTCTGACGCACCTCCCGTCAGCGAGCTTCAACCACCTCTTTCGACTGGAGGGCTCAGCTGGCTCTTTACCCTTGCCCTTGCCGTTGTCTTCAGTCTTCTTGCTCGGGGCAGAGGCAGGACCACCCTCGGAAGCTCCGGGGATCACCAACCCGGTGGTCGGACGCCTTTCCACCTCACCAAGGTCGTCAAGCGCTGGCATCTTCCTCCGGAGCTCCCTGTTGAACTGCACCTTTGCATTCAAAGGAAGGAATGATGCTGGTGGAACCAAGTCGTGGCTTTCTACATCTATTCCATGCTAAAATTTCCTTAGGTGAAGCTTCAAAGCCTCATCATCCAAGTTGTATTTCGGGCCGGTTTTGATCCAGTCGTCATCCATCACACTATTGAGGGCCCATGCGAGCTTCTTCCTCTTCTTCAGTGGAGCCCATATGTTGACCAGGAAGTTGCAGAAGACCATCTGTGGGGTCACAACACCCTCCACGCATTCGCGGATCCTGGTCAAGATAGGGTTGAAGGCATCTGACAGCACCGGAACTACACTGCAAGCATCGGTGTCAACGTTGGGGAGTCCTTCGGGCAGCTCCAACCTCTCATGCTCCTCCACTGTAATGATGATCTAGTCTTTCTTCCAATCATCCCATTTTCCAGAAGGAAATGACTTCAAGTATTTGAAGTGGCAGTTCATGCGCTTCACGAAATAATAGAAGCCGAGAAGCTCTGTCCCCTTGCCAGTGGTGTGGATGGTGAAGAAGGTGCGGAATAGCTCAATGCAGGGGGGAATACTCACCCACATCTCACAAAAATGGACAAATGTCACCACGAGAAGAAGAGAGTGGGGGCCAAGGTGATACAACTGCAGACCATAGAAGTCCAGCAGCATCAAAAGGAAAGTTGAGAAAGGTGGGATCAGTCCCACCATGGCGTACGCTGAGAAGTACACCATGTCGCCGTCGCGCTCCTTCTTGAACGTGAGCTTGCCGACGCAGACCAAATGGTTGAAGGAGTCGCTGGACCACCCCATGTAGGTGCGGACCTTCTTCAGAACATCATCGCTCTTTAGTCGGCTCTTGGGGAGACCCAACTCCATCGCAGCAAAGCGAAGCGAAGGAAGGAAAGCTAGGCGAAGTTTGGGAGGCTCTGAGCACAAGATTGATCAAAGGCGTAAAGATTCCTCAAACCGTGCGCACTTTCCTTCTTAAGTAAACCTTTGCTACGCTTGGATGGAAACTGCAACAAGGGTGACATTACTTTTCAAAAAACCTACCCCGTCATTAACTAGTGGACCCGGGGCCACCCCGACGAAGAGATCGAGGTTCTTACCCTTGGTGAACCGTCGTCATGATGAGCAACGGGAAACCCAAAGTCGGCGCTTTGACAGGGCGCGCGGAACCGATACGGTTTTCGTATTGGGAACCAGCAACCTTCAATTGCGTGAGATCCGCACTCAAAGATCTCATCTGCTGCATTCATAACAAGCCACGCGTCGAAGGTTCACTCCCGGACCATCACTCTATCGGCGCATCAGAGGACTTTTGAAAATCGAAGCGCGGGAATCGAGAATGGCCGCACCTCTGGCAGAATATCTTAACCCAAGGGTTTCTCCCAGAGGTGGGCCTGGGGCCGACTATCGGTACCCTGCGTACCGGATACCCCGCGATACCGCAAAAAGTGCAAGAAAGTTCCACCCGCCAGAGTTAAAGGACCTTTCCGGTCCCACATGTCATGCTCCACCGGACCCACTCCCCTCACATGGCTGGCTCCCGGGTTAACACGTGTAAAAGAAGACCGGAACTGAATTCCCAACCAAGGGAAGCTCCGGCGACTACACGTGTACAATAGCCCCAGACCTAGCTCCCGACAGAGAGGTGCTCCAGTGCGGACATGAATACAGCGACCCCGGACCTACTCTCCCGCAAGGGAAAGCTCTGGATCTGCCACGTGTGGAGCCTCCGGACCTTCATCGTCAATGTAAATACAAGCAGATCACGTCCATTACAAACATTCAAGGACAGTTAAAGTGGCAGTTACAAGGCCTGATAATGTGTCATTAATACCGTATTAATGAGACACGATTAGTGCATTGTTAATAGGGGTAACACAACCATTAAGGCACGTTATCTTACAAATAATTATGCTTAATACTCTTTAGACCATGAATTAGGTCATTAAATACGCCAGGGCTACATGTTGGGCCAGGCAAGCTTTATAACGGTCAGCCCTTAGAACTATAAAAGGGATGTATCGCACGAACTCGAGGGATATCTGATTGAATCTGATCCCAGCTGACCAGCTCACAATACAGCAACACAAAACCCATGGAGTAGGGTGTTACGCTCAGGCGGCCCGAACCACGTAAATCTCTGGTGTCATCATCTTGATCTCTGCGTGCCCCAACAACAAAAGAACCTCCGTGGGCTGCTTCTTAGCCGGTTCGGGGGAAGTGTCATAGCAAACACTTCAACAGTTTCGTATAAAGGACGTCTGAGGCGGAGGCCGGTTCCGTATCGCCGGTTATTGCCTTCGCAGACCAAAAGAGGGAGGCATCATCCGGCCTCGACCATCCTTCCAAGAGGATGAGGTTGGACGCCGATCATCGCCCCCTAGTGTCGAGTCCCAACGCCCAGAGCTCGGGTGCCTAGGCGATGCCTCCACCGCATGAGGCTCAGGACGTCGATCCGTCATCGAGTCGGGGACCACGCGTGGGGCACTATCTTTCATAAAGGTTTATCTCGTTCGTTGACCCTCGGCGTCCTTCCTTTGGCGTAACCCTTATGGTTTTTCTTGATATAGGAGGTACGAGGCCAACGCGACTGTCCTGTCGCAGAAGCCTCTCGCGATCTCGCCTGCATCGCAGTCTGCAGAGGCAGTTCTTCAGGCGAGGGTGGCTGCTCCTGAGGGCACGGAGGTAGAGGCACTGCCCCTGCTGCGACCAATTCCTGCTGGCTTCATCCCAGTGCGATGGGTTTTTGCGCTATCAAAAGTCGTTTCGAGCAACCTGTCGGTGCCGTCGGCGGGTGCGGTGTTTGCGAAGTCGACTGCAATTGTCTTGTTAGCTTTGGAGGTGACGCTGCCGGTGGCGGGCATGGAGGGGGCGACGGTGGCAGCGTGTAAAATCCAACTTAATGCTAAATACAAAGTGCAGTGGTCAGTTAAATTCAAATTTAATTGGGTTCAAGATATGGTCATGTGCATAAACTTGAACCTATTCAATTCCTTTTTCTTCTCATGTTTTAAATTTTTTTAAAATGAGAAACATACTTCATCAATAATCTGAAAATAATTCAAATATTATCTCTGCAAAATTTTGGAATATTTGAATGGGGTTTGCTTGGGCAAATCAATTTATAGTACCTCATGTACTCAAATAAACAAACAGCATATACCTACTGTATACACATGCCCTGTCAAAAACATTCAAATCTGAGGCTATAAATTTTTCTATAGTCTTCTAAAATTGCAAATAAGCTCCTTGAAAAGTTTCATGAATTTTGGAGTCCATTTGTTATTTTATTTGAGACGCTCAGCGAATTTGAATCAAGTTTAAATTCAAATTCAAAATCTGGTCAAATATGCTTGAACATAAATATCTAAACACACCATTGTGTTCATCACATTTTTCTTGACTTAGCCATGAAGTTTCATTATTTTTGGAGTTCATTTACTAATTCTAAATGAATTACTAAAATGGCAGTAACTGTAAGGCTGACTGGCGGGGCCCACCAGTCAGCAGAGCCACGTGCGCCGCAAACCAGCGCGCGCTGCGCGCGCCACCGCGACGGCGTGCATGGCCAGCGCGACAGCGGCGAGCTACCGCTGTTTGATCTCTATAAATAGCACCCCGGGCTCCTCCTTATCGCTCCACGGTCGCTCTTATCGCCTTCCTTCCCACTAAGCCGACGGGCTGCGCCATTTTCGCCCCACGCGCAGGATTCCGGCCGCCGGCGCCGCGCGCCCCGTGCCAGCCAGCCGAAGGCCTCTCATCCTAAGCTCTCCATGGCAAGGTTGTTCCCCACTCTCTCGTCTAGCCTCTGGTTCACTCCTATCGTGTTTTCGTTGAGGTTTTTGCCGGGATTTTGAAGCTAACCCAGAGCTCGCCGTCATGTTCACCGCACGCCGTCTCTGCTCCACGGTGCCAGGCTGGTGCAAGCAGTTTCGTGCTTCGACTCCAATAGCAAAAGAATGCGCCCGAAGACGCTCTGCATGACGGTGAAAGCCGTTCCTCATTTACGTGAGTATCGAGCAAGTTATCTAAATTTTACTCTCGGCCGAAGCTTATGAACTCGCTCGGTTTTTCATTCAATTCAAGTTCCACACTCAAGCACTCTCCACAATTGCTAGCAAATAGTGTCTACACTTCTTTGCGCACCCTCTCGAACTGGAATCACCAAAAATAATCAATTGTAGCTCGAGAATCATGAGTTCTCCCCTCCGCCGTTAAGAAGTTTCCTCGGTCACCGTCGATGATGGTTTTGCCGACCGTTGCACGACCATCTCACCTTCCCATCACCTTCCTCATGGTTCTAGAAGACTTTCCCCACATTTTTCGAAGAGTTTTAGCCACGGGATCGACGGCTCCGACATGGCCGGAACCCTAGCCGCCGCCGCCGCTGATGCGCCGCTGTTCCGACCGTCGGCGAGCCTCCTCGGCCCTACTATCGTGCTCAGCGCGTGAAATTAAGGTTGGGTGCCAAAGATTAGGTGCTGCGGTGGCCGGTAACTCAGATCCGGCGAGGCTCGCCGGAGCGCACCGCCGCGGGAGCCCCGCGCGCCGCCCGCGTCGGGAGGTGGAAGACGACGCGGCAGGCCCCGCATGTCAGCGTCTTTTAACCCTATCGGATCTGGTGTGGCCGCGAGATCTGTTGTGTCTACGCGGTGTATATCTGTGGTCTCCGTGTGGTTTAAATGCCATTGGTCCATTTTAAAATGGTGGGGCCCACGGGTTAATTCAAATTAGAATTTAATTCCAGATTTGACTCCAACTTAGAAAATCCATAACTTTCTATAGACAGCTGCAAAAATCTTCAAACAAATTTTGTTTGAAAGCCCTTGAGCTCTAGTTTATGATAGTACCAATTAGGTTTTGTGAAACTTACTTTTAAATTCTGTAGAAAACAATCTTTCCAAACACAAATACAATTTTTCCAGATGAACTGTCCACTAGAAAAATCCTTGGAGCTCTGTTCAAGCTTAGAAAAAGGCTTGGAAATTTATGAAACCAATTTTTCTAGAACCAGAACAACATCATCTATCATGATCATCAACTGGCAGCTATGTTCAAGCTACATTTTCTTCTCTAAAATTCTTGGAAGTCTATTGCTTGCCATAATTTTAGAGACAACAAACTACTTTGATCATCTCCTGTTCTTTGCAAGAGTATCCCTTGTAGTCCCTAACATCTACCATAAAAATTCCAAAGCCAAAAAAGATCAATCACTCACTATAACCATAGTTAGAAACTTATGAACTATATGTACATTATAATTTATTAGCATTCCTATATGCATGTCTTGTAGTGATCAATATTGACGAGAAGTGTCGCTTGGAGGAGAAGGCCAGGGTGTCCACTTGAAGTCCTTTGCGGAGTCTTCAGAGAAATACCTTAACAATTGACATTTAATCGAGTCACAAACTAAGGCAAGTCCCGGTTTGCATTTAAGAGCTTTTCAAAGTTTTCAAGTTTTATTCACTTACGTCTTCAGTTGATATTGTGCATTACGTATAAGGTGTTTGATACTCCACTTGCATGACCACAAATCCCAGGGTTTGGTTGGAACGAGTTACAGTTTGACCTGTAGTAACTGCTTTGCTAATGTATAGGAAATCCAGTAGAAGTCGAGTAGTTGGAATCTACTCGCGAGATAGGAATAACAGTTCACATGAGGGTATAAGATTACACATGGCTTATAAAATGAATACGAGACTGGGCAGGGAGAATAGGAGTCAACGAGATGGAGTCTCGGGCACATAGCCCTTCTTGTGTCGCTTGAGGACCGTGACGTATGCGGCACCGTTGGGCAAGCTTGAACTGTACTGGTTGCATAATGGTATATGGGCCCATTAAACTGATGTAACTCCAGACTGTAGTGTGGAGACTCCTCGGTTGTCCTTGAATGGAGATGCGAAGGCAGAAAGGTGTAAATCTCCTAGCGGAACGTTTTGACATGTCCGTGTAGGGGACCTTTTGCTCGGGATGAAGAGGTTTGTCGACATTGGGGTCTTGGGTGAAAGGTGGCCACGTATTACGTGGGGAGGAGAGCACGTATGTGTCTCCCACGTGGGTGTGCGTGTCGTGTAGTTCGGGTGTGTCCTGATTGCAATCACCGTCCCTCGCGGTAATAGAGTACCACTTGTCCGTCGCTGTCGTGACATAGTAAATACTAAAGAAGCTAGAAAAATATATTTTATTGAATATTAATTGTTTTGCAACTTTGTATGACTTAGAGATAGCAAAATTAAAGTTTAAAATTTCCCCATTCTTTAGCTGTAATAGCATTATGTGCTTTGAGCATGTCATATCATCGGCAAAGCGTTTCTTGTTTGATTGTGGAGTCTTTGATGTACCGTGCTCGAAGAATGTCATTTGCTACTTCAAACATGATTATAAGGATCCACTTGTAGGTGAGTCTATTTATGCTATTCCTTACCTATGCTTAGTACTCACCCTTGCATATGTATAGTGAGACGGGTTAGTCTTGCTAAGCCTTATGCTCACGTTTGCGCTTTAAAGATTTTTGCAGGTATTAGGTTTATTTCTGCTGTTCAGGTTGTACATGAGATCTCGAGGTATTGAGATAAATCTCATGTGAACCACGCCGCTGCTGAATGTTCTTCTTGTTGCTAATGAGAAACGTCCTAGGGCATGGATGTCTTGTCTCCTGCTTAGTTAGGTGAGATTATGAGTATGTATTTTCCGCTGCGTGTGTACCACTGTGGTACACTCTTTTGTAAACTCTGATTATTCTGAAATGACAATTTTGTACAATTTGGTATCCTTTTTGTGTGTGCTGTTAGGTGTCGCATCGCACGGCACCACCCAATGAGATCCTCGGATGTGTGGACTCCGGTCCCCACAGACATGGTATCAGAGCTACATTGGGAATAGCACGCTCGAAAAGGACCTATTTTTGAAAACTCCGAAGTAGTCGAGTGAGGATTAGCTATATGCCCATTAAGGACTATTATTAGTATAAGTTATAAAGGTGGTAAACTAACTTATATGTTATTAATTCTGTAACGACGCTCCGACGTTAGGTAAGAGGTAAGGTACGCCACCGTAAGCGGATCAATTGCGGTAAGCTCACCATGCGAGAGGTAGCATGGAAGTTTTCCGTGGCTTGGCACGAAAAATTTAATATGAGTCTCTGAAACTTTTCCATGTTTCTGAGAACATATGACACGCGGTACCCAGCGTGACACAAAATTAGTGGGAGCCCCCGTCAGGTGGTGTATAACTCGATAGTATGCCTCTCTAGAATCATTCGTATTCTATGGGAGCATGCAAAACATGTATGTCCGAGTGTGTATAAGCCGGTTCGTACGGGAGTCTTTGCTGTACAAACGTATTTACAGCCATGTACCTCGAGACATGACCTCGCTCGAGGGTGACTCACACCAGAGTCGTATGCATTTATTTTTTGTATATATTATTGTGACTGCCTGTCGTGTTTCCCCATGCCACCCTTGAGGTGTGAAGGTGTAAAAGGGGATTGTTTGTCTTTTGCAGCATTTACTACGGTAGCGACCCGTGTAGTACACGTTTGCGAGTGAACGATATTAGGACCACCTATAAACGTGTCCGGATATACCGGTTATAATTTTCTTTGTTGAGGCACGTAGTACCGTCAGTATCAACTTTGATACTTGACCATCCCCAACGTCAGAATGGTTGCATTACATTTTTGGAAAGCCCGACTACCAGTTGCTGGTAAGTTTTGGACATTGCAAGGTGAATATCACTCATAACTCGTGAAGAATCAAGGTTCTTTATTTCTGGCAGAGGTTTGCTCAACTTCGCCAGGTCATAATCTTGGTTAGTTGAAAAATAACATAAGGATATGCTATATGTATAGAAAGATCATCAAGTCCACTAAAAAGTTCATTTTGGTCTTTAGGACTAAAAATGATCCTACCTTGGCGAAATCTGAACTCCACAAAAACTACTACAAATGTCTTACCAGTTACACAGTCTCTGTATTTTCACCATAACTTCTTGTAGAACAATCTTCTGTCCTATTGTGATACATATATGGAGAGGGAAGACGCATCACTACAACTTTGTAAATTGAAGTGTTTTCTAATTCGACACTGAACCAATCCAAATCCCAGGTTGATACGGGTACACTGCAGATCTGCTGGCAGAAAACCAGTCAACTCATTTGTCGACTTTAGACAGTCATATCTCCTAATATTAAAGCTTTACATAGTCACATATATACATCTTAGGAAATCTTAGGAAGTCCTCTATCAACTTTCTATTCAACTCCTGGTCTGAATCTTTCATTACCAGAGTCCAATTCCAATTGTCGCAAACGCTGTTCTGACAGTCAGGACCAGAAATCTTTTGTGCATAGTTGGAATTCAGGAGCTTTGACCTCTTTAACGACTTTGTAAGCCTGAACCAATTTTATTTCTGGAATATTAACATGATTTGGTACCATGTTTATTTTGTCATTACCTCAAGGTATTGTTTTGATATATCTGTATAAACTGTGGACAAAACCCACATATACAGGGGAGGTTCTGTCAAAATTTCCAGAAAATTTTAGTCAACTTCAGACCTGTATAACTTTTAATCCAGAGCTCACCTGGAGGTGTTAAAGTACAATATGGAAAGGTTATGAAGTGCTATAGAACTTTTGTATTCAACTCAAATCCTATTCCTGCCATTTACTGGCAGCAAATTTCGAATTTATACAGGATGGTCTGCTGGAACAGAACTGAAGTTCATATTCCAGATTTGAACTATCTTGTAACCATTAATCAAACTCCTATCTTTTCCATTCCAGAATTGCTATGGGGACAAAGTAATACATTCTGGAAAGGTTTTTGAGTTTACTATAAATTTGTAGTTGAACTCCAGAACCAATTCTGCATTTAACTGTGAGAAATAATTACATTTCTACAGACTGGTCTGATGGACCCGAGACTGGACGGCATACCAGTATGCGATGTTATCAACTCAAATCATTTTAGTTTCACTTTCTTATGTCACTCATCATGTATAGGGGTGATTACTCTACATGATTGATTAACGTAAAGTTGAAACACCATGTTAAGTGATTAGTGGGCAGTATCACTTATTCGGGTCTAGTTCAATGTTCTAGTCTTTATTTACACCTGGCATACTGCATTGTTAAGTGATGCATATTACGGTCTTTATAATGACTCCAGTTGGTATTGCAACTTTGGATCTTAACCGTAATGCTCACTCTTTCAGCATGGATCACACTCATTTTGAGGGTGAACCGGGTAATTCTGCTCATGGTGGAGATGACTCAACTCTACCACCAGTGCCATCATCAACCGGATTGGCAGAAGTCTTAGCAAGGATGGCCGAGTCTCTGCAGACATTGGTACAGCGGAGTGTACAACCTGAGGCTCGACCACTTGATCAACCTCAAGTCACATATCTGGAGTTCTTGGCAACTCAACCACCGGTTTTAACAGAAGCCTGGGAACCATTAGAGTCGGAACATTGGCTCCGGGTGATTGAAGCCAAGTTTGAGTTACTTCAGTGTGATGAGTATCAGAAGGCTTTATTTTCCGCTCAACAACTTCACGGATCCGCAGGATCTTGGTGGTCCGAATATCTCACCACTCTCCCTGAGGGTCATCGTGTGACCTGGCCGGAGTTCCGTGAAGCTTCTCGTGCACGCCACATTTCTACAGGGATGATTAAAACCAAGTTGGAGGAGTTTGTGGAGTTGAAACAAGGAGAAATGAGTGCTTATGAATACTCCAAGGCGTTCAATCGTTTGGCTCAATATGCGCCTGAGTATGTGAATACCAAGGCGTTGAAGTGTGATTGTTTCTTGAGAGGACTGAACGTCGAACTTCGAGCTCGACTGGTGTTATTCAATAACGACAACTACAATGACTTGGTTGGTGCCGCTATTGTTCAGGAGGATGCAACTCTTCACTATCAGGTAGAGAAGAGGAAGAGGAAGACATCACTGAAGATTATCAGTGATATTCCTCAGGAGGATCGAGCGGTATATTGCTTACCGTCTGGTCGACAGCTTTGGTCGAGTGAGCAACCACAACAGGTTCGGTATCATTCCTATCCAGTGGAGACTTTAATTGTACCTCAACAAAGCGTGCAAGTGTGTCCTGATTCTCCACCGTAGCAGTATGATCGCACTCTTGCGGCCCAATCTCTACAAGATGTGCATGTTGTCAGTCCACCCCAATTTAGTGGAAAGCACAAATTGCATTTAGCATGGGAACATCGCAAGACGGAACGTGACCGTTTCCAATTGTCCTTTCCAAGAATTCTGATCAGCACCATAAATTTAAAAAGAAGGCCTCATCGAAGTTTGCCAGTGTTAATTATGTTGCGATTGAGGACATTCCAGAAGGAGAACCTGTTTTTGTAGGCATGTTTACATTACATGATCAACCAGTAGTCGTTTTGTTTGACTCTGGAGCTACTCATAACTTAGTGAGCAAGTCTTTTGTGCTGAAACATCAAGTGCCAATTGTGACTGTCTCACATCCTTTTTGTGTCAGTTCACCTGGAAGCAATATTTCAGCTAATGAGGTTATTTCTCGAGCACCTTTGTGCATGGGTGGAAATATCTATCCGGTGAACCTCATCATCTTGGAAGGTCAGCAGATTGACCTCATCTTGGGGATGTCATGGTTGACACATCATGGAGCTATTTTTGATATCAGCTCGCGGACTGTCCAACTGAATTCTAAATTCCATGGCAGCAACACTTTAAATCTTTTGAATACACCAAGAGTCTCAGTGGTGCATCACACCAGTGCCAAGAAGCTTGAGGATATCCCAGTAGTATGTGAATATCCAGACGTGTTTCCTGACAATCTCCCAGGCATGCCACCAGAACGTGACGTCGAGTTCAAGATTGAACTAGCGCCCGGAACCATGCCAATCTCAAGGAAGCCGTATAGGATGGCACCGAAGGAACTTGCGGAATTGAAGGAGCAGCTGAATGACTTATTGAGCTAGGGATTTATTCGCCCAAGTTCATCACCTTGGGGTTGTTCCGCGTTGTTTGTGAAGAAGAAGGATGAGACTTTAAGGTTGTGTGTGGACTATCGTCCACTGAATGCGGTCACCATCAAGAACAAGTATCCACTACCACGCATCGATATTTTATTCGATCAACTAGTGGGTGCTAAGGAATTCTCAAAGATGGACTTTCGTTCAGGTTATCATCAGATTAAGATTCGACCTGAGGACATTCCAAAAACCACATTTTCGATGAGGTATGGGCTATATGAGTATCTCGTCATGTCCTTTGGGTTGACCAATGCACCAGCTCACTTCATGTATCTCATGAATTCAGTGTTTATGCCAGAGTTGGACAAGTTGGTCGTGGTATTCATTGACGACATCTTGGTGTATTCTAAATCTGAGGAAGAACACGCTAAACACTTGCATATTGTGCTACAACATTTAAGAGATCACCAACTGTATGCAAAGTTCAGCAAGTGTGAGTTTTGGATCCGCCAAGTGCCATTTCTAGGGCACATCATATCGGCTGATGGTATTGCCGTTGATCCAAGCAAAATTGTACAAGTCCTGAAGTGGAAATCTCCCAAGGCCGTACATGAAGTTCGTAGTTTCCTTGGCTTTGCTGGCTATTATCGGAGGTTCATTCCGAGTTTCTCAAAGATAGACAAACCAATGACAGAACTACTGAAGAAGGGAACAAGATATGTATGGACTAAAGAATGTGAAGAAGCATTTCAAGCTTTGGTGAAACACCTCACAACAGCACCGGTGTTGGCTCAGCCGGACACAACCAAACCATTTGATGTCTATTGCAATGCATCTGGCATTGGTCTTGGTTGTGTACTCATGCAAGATAGAAGAGTGATCGCGTATGGATCCCGGCAGCTTCGGAATCATGAACAACATTATCCGACTCATGATCTTGAGCTCACTGCCGTGGTGCTCGCGTTGAAGATGTGGAGACACTATCTATTAGGCAATCTAGTGCATCTCTACACTGATCACAAGAGTTTGAAGTACATTTTCACCCAGAAAGACTTGAATATGCAACAGCGAAGATGGTTGGAATTGATCAAAGACTATGAGATTGAGATCCACTACCATCCTGGCAAAGCAAATGTGGTTGCAGATGCGTTGAGCCGCAAGTCTCATGTCAATCATCTGTCGATCATTTCAATGGAAGAGGATGAGCCGAGTTTATACTTAGTTCCATATGGAGTGCTCTACAATCTAGCTCTCATCCCTACCATCAGGGGAGATATTGTAGAGGCTCAGAAGGAAGACAAGGGAATGTTGCACATTCGACGAAGAATGAAGAAGGGAGAGATAAAATGTTTTCGATGTGATGATCATGGTACTATTTGGTTTAAAGACCATATAGTCGTACCCCATGACATGGGGCTCCGAAAGAAGATTTTGGATGAAGCACACTTATCCAAGTACTCTATTCATCCGGGTAGCAACAAGATGTACCAAGATCTGAAGAAGAAATTCTGGTGGTCACAGATGATGCGAAAGATAGCAAAGTATGTATCCGAATGTGATACCTGTCGGCGAGTGAAAGCCGACCATTTTAGGCAAGTTGGATAGTTACAACCCTTAAACATACCGGCATGGAAGTGGGAAGACATCAACATGGATTTCATCGTAGGGTTACCTCTCACTTTCCGTAAGCATGATTCGATTTGGGTGATAGTTGATCGGTTGACCAAATCAGCTCATTTTATCCCTGTCAACACCAACTATCGAGGTCCCAAGTATGCAGAGTTGTATATCACAAGGATCATGTGCCTGCATGGAGTACCCCGCACTATCATTTCAGATCGTGGAGCCTTATTCATTGCTCGCTTTTGGGAGCAGCTCCATGCATCATTGGGTACCAAGTTGATTCGAAGCTCTGCTTATCATCCGTAGACTTGTGGTCAGACGGAGCGAGTAAATCAAGTCCTTGAGGACATGCTACGAGCTTGTGCCATCCACCATGGTAAAAATTGGGATGATCATCTACCATTGGCGGAGTTTTCATATAACAATGGCTATCAAGATAGTATCCATATGGCAGGAAGTGTCGCACACCATTGAATTGGTGTGAGTCTGGTGAAAGAGTGACATATGGTATTGATCTGGTAAATGAAGTAGAAGAACGAGTGCGAGTAATCCAAGCCAATCTCAAGGCTGCTCAATCTCAACAGAAGAGTTATGCACATAAATGATGTCGACCTCTTCACTTTGACATTGGGGATCACGTTTACCTTCGTGTATCTCCAATGAAAGGGATTCATCGTTTTGGGGTGAAGGGAAAGCTAGCTCCACGATTCATCGGGCCGTTCGCTATCACTGAGAAATGCGGACCTGTGGCCTATCGTCTGGAGTTACCGGCGTCTCTATCTGGAATTCATAATGTATTCCACATCTCTCAGTTGCGGAAGTGTCTTAAATCCCCAGCTGAAGTACACACGGAAGATCTTGAAGTTCTGCAACCTGATCTCACTTATTCTGAGCATCCGGTCAAGATCATCGATGAGAAGACTCGTACCACAAGAAGCCGCACTTTGCACTTTTACAACGTCTTGTGGAATAACCATACTGCTGAAGAAGCAACATGGGAAAACAAGGATTTTCTTAAATCGAACTATCCGGACTTGTTAGCGGCATATGTTCATTAAATCTTTTTCTTTTGTCCTTCCTATTATATTCTCGGGACAAGATTCTTTTAAGGGGGGAGGAATGTAAAATCCCACTTAATGCTAAATATAAAGTTCAGTGGTCAGTCAAATTCAAATTTAATTGGGTTCAAGATATCGTCATGTGCATAACTTGAACCTATTCAATTCCTTTTTCTTCTCATGTTTTAAATTTTATTAAAATGAGAAACATACTTCACCAATAATCTTAAAATAATTCAAATATCATCTCTGCAAAATTTTGGAATATTTGAATGGGGTTTGCTTGGGCAAATCAATTTATAGTACCTCATGTACTCAAATAAACAAACAGCATATACCTACTGTATACACATGCCCTGTCAAAAACATTCAAATCTGTGGCTATAAATTTTTCTATAGTCTTATAAAATTGCAAATAAGCTCCTTGAAAAGTTTCATGAATTTCGGAGTCCATTTGTTATTTTATTTGAGACGCTCAGCGAATTTGAATCAAGTTTAAATTCAAATTCAAAATCAGGTCAAATATGCTTGAACATAAAGATCTAAACACACCATTGTGTTCATCACATTTTTCTTGACTTATCCATGAAGTTTCATGATTTTTGGAGTTCATTTACTAATTCTAAATGAATTACTAAAATGGCAGTAACTGTAAGGCTGACTAGCGGGGCCCACCAGTCTGCAGAGCCATGTGCGCCGCAAACCAGCGCGCGCTGCGGGCACCACCGCGACGGCGTGCATGGCCAGCGCGACTGAGGCGAGCTACCGCCGTTTGAGCTCTATAAATAGCACCCGTGGCTCCTCCTTATCGCTCCACGGTCGCTCTTATCGCCTTCCTTCCCACTAAGCCGACGGGCTGCGCCATTTTCGCCCTACGCGCAGGATTCCGACCGCCGGCGCCGCACGCCCGTTGCCGGCCAGCCGAAGACCTCTCGCCCCAAGCTCTCCATGGCAAGGTTGTTCCCCACTCTCTCGTCTAGCCTCTGGTTCACTCTTGTCGTGTTTTCGTTGAGGTTTTTGCCGGGATTTTGAAGCTAACCCGGAGCTCGCAGTCGTGTTCACCGCGCGCCGTCTCTGCTCCACGGTGCCAGGCTGGTGCAAGCAGTTTCGTGCTTCGACTCCAATAGCAAAAGAGTGCGCCCGGAGATGCTCTGCACGACGGTGAAAGCCGTTCCTCATTTACGTGAGTATCGAGCAAGTTATCTAAATTTTACTCTCGGCCGAAGCTTATGAACTCGCTCGGTTTTTCATTCAATTCGAGTTCCACACTCAAGCACTCTCCACAATTGCTAGCAAATAGTGTCTACACTTATTTGCGCACCCTCTCGAACTGGAATCACCAAAAATAATCAACCGTAGCTCGAGAATCACGAGTTCTCCCCTCCGCCGTTAAGAAGTTGCCTCGATCACCGTCGATGATGGTTTTGCCGACCGTTGCACGACCATATCACCTTCCCATCACCTTCCACGTGGTTCCAGAAGACTTTCCCCGCATTTTTCGAAGAGTTTTAGCCACGGGATCGACGGTTCCGACATGGCCGGAACCCTAGCCGCCGCCGCCGCCGATGCGCAGCTGTTCCGACTGTCGGCGAGCCTCCCCGACCCTACCATCGTGCTCAGCACGTGAAATTAAGGTTGGGTGCCAAAGATTAGGTGCTGCGGTGGCCGGGAACTCAGATCCGGCGAGGCTCGCCGGAGCGCGCAGCCGCGGGAGCCCCGCGCGCCGCCCGCCTCCGGAGGTGGAAGACGACGCGGCGGGCCCCACATGTCAGCGTCTTTTAACCCTGTCGGATCTGGTGTGGCCGCGAGATCTGTTGTTTCTACGCGGTGTATATCTGTGGTCCCCGTGTGGTTTAAATGCCATTGGTCCATTTTAAAACGGTGGGGCCCACGGGTTAATTCAAATTAGAATTTAATTCCAGATTTGACTCCAACTTAGAAAATCCATACCTTTCTATAGATAGCTCCAAAAATCTTCAAACAAATTTTGTTTGAAAGCCCTTGAGCTCTAGTTTTTGATAGTACCAATTAGGTTTTGCGAAACTTACTTTTAAAATCTGTAGAAAACAATCTTTCCAAATACAAATACAATTTTTCCAAATGAACTGTCCACTTGAAAAATCCCCAAAATTCACATAAAATACATTATCCTATTCTTGATATCCAGAAAATATTTGGGAGCCATTTCACCTGTATAACCCTCTGTATAATTCAATTACCTTTTTCAGTCATTGAATTATTACAGATGTTCAGTTGTTTTATTGTGTCCCAAATTTGGAATGAACACTCCTTTAGTCATATACTAACTCCTGTAGAAATTTGAGATTTACTTGACTTAGTCTCCTGGTTCTAATTCAGTTGCCAACTTAATGTTAAGAGAAAAGCTAAAAAATTCAGTCATAAAATAATTTCAGAAATTCTTGCCAACTGTAAAATTCAATATCTCCTTCACCAAGGCTTGGAAATTTACGAAACCAATTTTTCTATAACCAGAACAACATAATCTATCATGATAATCAACTGAAAGCTATGTTCAAGCTACAGTTTCTTCTCTAAAAATCTTGGAAGTTTATTGCTTGCCATAATTTTAGAGACAACAAACTACTTTGATCATCTCCTGTTCTTTGCAAGAGTATCCCTTGTAGTCCCTAACATCTACCATAAAAATTCCAAAGCCAAAGAAGATCAATCACTCACTATAACCATAGTTAGAAACTTATGAACTATATGTACATTATAATTTATTAGCATTCCTATATGCATGTCGTGTAGTGATCCATATTGACGAGAAGTGTCACTTGGAGGAGAAGGCCAGGGTGTCCACTTGAAGTCCTTGGCGGAGTCTTCAGAGAAATACCTTAACAATTGACATTTAATCGAGTCGCAAACTAAGGCAAGCCCCAGTTTGCATTTAAGAGATTTTCAAAGTTTTCCAGTTTTATTCACTTACGTCTTCAGTTGATATTGTGCATTACGTATAAGGTGTTTGATACTCCACTTTCATGACCACAAATCCCAGGGTTTGGTTGGAACGAGTTACAGTTTGACCTGTAGTAGCTGCTTTGCTAATGTATAGGAAATCCGGTAGAAGTCGAGTAGTTGGAATCTACTCGCGAGATAGGAATAACAGTTCACATGAGGGTAGAAGATTACACATGGCATATAAAATGAATACGAGATCGGGCAGGGAGAATAGGAGTCAACGAGATGGAGTCTCGGGCGCGTAGCCCTTCCTGTGTCGCTTGAGGACCGTGCCGTATGTGGCACCGTTGGCCAAGCTTGAACTGCACCGGTTGCATAATGGTATATGGGCCCATTAAACTGATGTAACTCCAAACTGTAGTGTGTAGACTCCTCGGTTGTCCTTGAATGGAGATGCGAAGGCAGAAAGGTGTAAATCTTCTAGTGGAACGTTTTGACGTGTCCGTGTAGGGGACCTTTTGCTCGGGATGAAGAGGTTTGTCGACATTCGGGTCTTGGGTGAAAGGTGGCCACGTATGACGTGGGGAGGAGAACGTATGTGTCTCCCACGCGGGTGTGCGTGTCGTGCAGTCCGGGTGTGTCTTGATTGCTATCACCGTCCCTCGCGGTAATAGAGTACCACTTGTCTGTTGCTGTCGTGACGTAGTAAATACTAAAGAAGCCAGAAAAATATATTGTATTGAATATTAATTGTTTTGCAACTTTGTATGACTTAGAGATAGCAAAATTAAAGTTTACAGTTTCCCCATACTTTAGCTGTAATAGCATTATGTGCTTTGAGCATGTCATATCATCGGCAAAGCATTTCTTGTTTGATTTTAGAGTCTATGATGTGCCATGCTCGAAGAATGTCATTTGCTACTTCAAACATGATTATAAAGATTCACTTGTAGGCGAGTCTATTTATGTTATTCCTTACCTATGCTTAGTACTCACCCTTTCATATGTATAGTGAGATGGGTTAGTCTTGTTGAGCCTTATGCTCACGTTTGCGCTTTAAAGATTTTTGCAGGTATTAGGTTTATTTCTGCTGTTCAGGTTGTACATGAGATCTCGAGGTATCGAGATAAATCTCATGTGAACCACGTCACTGCTGAAGGTTCTTCTTGTTGCTAATGAGAAATGTCCTAGGGCATGGATGTCTTCTCTCCTGCTTAGTTAGGTGAGATTATGAGTATGTATTTTCCACTGCGTGTGTACCACTGTGGTACACTCTTTTGTAAACTCTAATTATTCTGAAATGAAAATTTTGTACAGTTTGGTATCCTTTTCGTGTGTGCTATTAGGTGCCGCATCGCACGGCACCACCCAATGAGATCCTCGGATGTGTGGACTCCGGTCCCCACACAGCGGTGGCGATTGAGGTGTTGCTCGTGGGTCCTCCGACAAGATCGGTTGTGGCACCAGTGGAGGTGATTCTGCAGCGATGGCCGTGGAGGAGGCGATACTGGCAACGGTGGCGATGGAGATGACACATGTGGCCCCTCTGACAAGACTAGTGGTAGCGGCAGCGCGATGTAGGTAGCAGCGGCGATCGAGGTGCCGCCCGTGGCCACTCCAACGGGACTGGCGGCTGCATCAGCGGAGGCGATGGATGCGGTGGAGGTGACAACAATAGCGGCGGCGATCGAGGTGCCAGTCGTGGCCCCTCAAACGATACCGATGTGGCATCAGCGGAGGTGATGGGTGCCATAATGCCGCCGGTAGCCCTTGTCTTGATCATTTCCCAACCCCCTGAGGGTCGGAGAACCAGTTGTCAATGCCTTCGCTCCATTCATTACCCAGTCGTCGGAGCCTTCCAGTCCCACGGAGGGAGGACAAGGAACCTCCGAGTCCCCCGACGTGGACTGGCCCGAGTGGGATTGGCTTCTCGGTAGAGATGTCGATGTATGCTCGCGGGTCGGCGACACCCAGTTGAAGCTGGAGGCCGAGCTCGAGCAGGTCCTTGATGTGTCCGGGCGCCTTCTAGGGTGATTCTGTGAGGACCGGGGTCCCGACATTCCAGGAATCACATTGGATGGTGTCGTGTGATGCGGCACCCAACAGCACACACAAAAAGACATAATAAAGATACAATTTTTTGATTTCATAATGAATATATTGTTTACAACATACTGTACAACAGCGGTACACACACAACAGAAAGTACATACTCACACTCTCAACCTATCTATGCATAAGAGAAGTCATCCAAGCCCTCGGACGCTTCTCACTAGCAACACGGAGATCATAAGGCGGTGTCGTCGGGTCACATGAGAGATACATCTCGACAGCTCAAGGTCTCACGAACAACCCATGACAGAAACAATATAAGTAAACCTGCAAAACCACAAATATAGCAACCGTGAGCACGAAGACGCAACAAGACTTAACCATCTCAGCTAAGGCATTAAACTCTACATGTTGGAAACTCTAAAGACTGGAAGCTGAATTTGCAGAAATGAACTCGCTGAAAGTAAATCCTTAGTTGCGAGTTTTAGAGTAGCAAATGCAAAATAAATGGGCATGCATCATAATGAACTCCACAATCAAACAAGAAATGCTTCATCCACGATGATATTTGCCCAAAGCTGCATAAGCTTCATTCATGTTTAAATTTTTCGAAATTATAACTTTAATTATGCTACCTATAATTCAGCCAAGGTTACAATACAAAAGATTATTCATTGCAGCATATTCATATTCTTCCAACTACTCTTTATTACTATGTCTAGGCGCAGTGAACAAGCGGCACTCAATAACCGCGCGGGATGGTGATTTGAATCAAATATACTTGGAATACACGACACGTACGCCCGTACTGGAAGTCACGTAGGTGCACTCCACGGACGTCGTACGCAACAACATTTCCCAAGTCCCACCGAAGTTGAATCGATTCAATCGTCTAGGACAATATTGTCACTTATGGTGCGCCCAACACTGTGAAGATGTTGTGAGCGAGTTTCCGTATACTGTGCTGCAGCCGAAAGCCAAGGCAATCGAAAAAGGCTCAACAACGACATCCCAAAGTACATCAGTTTCTTGGACCTCATATATCCAGTATGACTCTGGTACAGTTCAAACTTGCTCAACAAGGCTGCACACGGATTGGTCCTTAACTAGACATGGCTACACCTCCTACCCCGCTGTCCAGTCTCATATTTAGTTCATAAACAATTCTATAAAGTAACCAATCCAAGGTGATAATATCATTATCTCGACTTCTACCAGATTCCCTACAACATTAGTATGACAATTCTACGCGTTGGGCTATAAACCTACCCATATACTTCATGGGTTTGTGGGTCACGCATTTGGAGTATTCAAAAACAATATACCTAATGCACAATTCATATACTAGTCAACATAGTGATAATAGAAAAACATTAGAAAGGCACTTAGATGCAAACCGGGGCTTGCCTTGGTTTGCAACTAGGTATATATTAATGAAGTTAATGCTTGCTCTTCTGGGCAAAGCTTCTCTTGACCTTGTTGTTGGCTCCAATAATTTGCTTGCAGCAGGTTCATTCCTTGTTTCCTCTCCTCCAAATGTGTCCCTCGTCGATCTTCATCCGATGATCTATCAATAGAATGCACAATTACAAAATGGAACTTAGCAAACTTCGATACCAAAATCTGTATAACTTAAGCAGGAGTAAGACTAATCATGGATGAAAAGTTTGCTGCTGTTATGTGCAGAACGGAAGAGATTATTAAAGTGAAACATAGTGCATCCTTGTATGAAGTGAAATAGGCATCATACATGAGTGTGGAACTTAACAAGGAGGAACACAGAAGGGATGACAAGGAGAAAGCAACTTTCCGTACAAGAACTCTCGGAAGGCCAAGCACAGGAAGAACAAAAGTGAAACATAGTAGAATGTGGATATGAAGTGGAATGGACAATGTTTTGGACATAGATATGTGAAACACAGTTTACTGTAGTAAATCAAGTCTTATGATTCTGGAAATTTTATAGTTGATAACAGATGCTATATGTAGGGTTCTGGTCAAATTTGAGCAATGGCCATGGTAGTCTTTATTCTCTAAAATTCTATGAACCTAAACACGTCCTAGAATTTTCATTGGAAATATGGAACTGTAACATAGCCAAGAGTTGGTTTTCTGTTTAGAGAAGGTAGAGAGTGATCCAACAAAATTGGTTTCATAATTTTCTAACATTATACAGTGAGATATTGATTTTAGAAGTTTGGACAATTTTTTGAAAATGTTTCTGCATATTCTGACATTTTACAGGTTCATATAGGTTGGAAAAATAATTTGACCATTCAAATCAACTAAAATGTAGCTGGAATTTTTACTGGAGCTCAAGTAAATTATGAGGAAGAATCTGGCCAAACGTTAGAATTTTTCAATGAATATAGCATCAAAAATTAATTGAAAAGTCATTTTGCTTCATGGAATTTCTTGAAGACAACTTAGGAATTTTCATACAACTCAAAGCGCACTACATGAAAGTATCGGTCAATCTGGTTCCTACAAAATTTATTTGAGAATTTTTTGTCAAGCATTTTAGGAGATATTGAATTTCAAAATTTGGATGAGAATTGGGAATTGTTTTGACTGGGAAAGTTTAAATAAACATTGGACCCACGGGATTTAAAATACACCAATGGGCTTCAAGCCACAGGGGGCCACAAGGTCGAAGCCGCAACCACAAATGATCTGTGCCACATCAGATCTGAGAGATGTCAGAGCTCACTCCGAATTACACACGATGGATCACTCAAAGATCAGTGAGAATTATCTCAGGAACACAGATGGCACTCTTGTGTTGATGCAGCACGAAAGCCGTACCACTTTTATTCAGTATTCCACTCATACTTAAACTGAAAACAGAGTACATGTTGCAGCTGTGAGAGTATCACGCTGGCCGTTATCACACGACATTTTCACTCAGTCGTGCTGAGCTATTCTCTCGCCACGACTCAACGTTCACCCTGCTGACCGGTTCATGCGTTCTACCTGTTGACTAAAACTAACAGAACAACAAATAAATAAAACAGAGCACTAAGTTTATTTGCTAACAATCCTCCCCTAAACTTATGCTCCTACTCGACGCATGCCGATATTCTCGCATCTCCTGAAACCTTGCCTTTGGAAGTGCCTTTGTGAGGATGTCTGCAAGCTATTCTTCACTTCTGATGAAATCCGGATTGATGTCTCCTTCCCCCACTGCTTGACGGATGAAGTGAAATCTAGTCTGAATGTGTTTACTTCTGTCGTGAAACACCGGATTTTTTATGAGAGCTAATGCAGACTTGTTGTCGACCCTCAATTCAACAGCTTCAGTTTTAACACTTCTCAGTTCTCCCAATAGCCGAGACAGCCATATTCCCTGACTTGCAGCTGAAGCAGCAGCAATATACTCAGCTTCACAAGTTGAGAGAGCCACAATTTTTTGCTTTTGTGACATCCAAGTAATCAGGCTATTCCCCAGAAAAAATATAACACCAGTAGTACTTTTCCTTGTGTCAATGTCACCAGCCATATCACTGTCACTATACCCAGTCAATTTCCAATTCTTTTCTCTTCAATATACACAACCAAAGTCTATAGTTCCAGCCACATATCTCACAATTCGCTTCACTTCAGCCATATGTTCTTCAGTGGGAGACTCCATGAATCTGCTGACATATCCTACTGAGAATGCCAGGTCTGGTCTTGTATTGACCAGGTACCTAAGGCTACCAACCAGACTTCTATACAGTGTTCCATCAACTGGTTCAGCTTTGCTTTCTCTGCTCAACTTGATTCTTGGCTCCATAGGTATAGCACAAGGGTTGCAGTCATTCAGACCTGCCTTTTCAACAATTTTCTTTGCATAAGTAGTCTGACTCAGTGCTATTTTCCCATTACCTTGAAGCACCTCAATACCCAGATAAAAGCTTAAGAGCCCAAGATCACTCATACTGAATGTTGCCTTCATCTGCCTCTTGAACTCTTCAATCTCTCTGCTGCAACTTCCAACAACGATTAGATCATCCACATAGACCCCTATGAGAATTTTGTTGTTGTTCTTCCCTCTAGCATACAAGCCATGCTCCGAAGGATTTTGATCAAATCCTAAAGCCTTCAAAGTGCTGTCTAGCTTAATATTCCAAGCCCTGGGTGCTTGCCTTAAGCCATATAAAGCCTTCTTCAGTCTGTATACCATATGCTCTTTTCCCTCAACAGTGAACCCAGGTGGCTGAACAACATATACTTCCTCTTTTAATTCCCCATTCAGGAATGCAGACTTCACATCTAGATGATGAACAGCCCATTCTTCTTGTGCAGCCAAGGCAAGAAGCAACCTGACTGAATCCAGTCGAGCCACAGGTGCAAATGCATCGTCAAAATCAACCCCTGGTCTTTGTACATACCCCTTGGCGACTAGCCGAGCCTTGTGTTTGACAACAACTCCGGTGGCATCCTTTTTCAGTTTGTATACCCATTTTAATCCTATGGGCTGATGGCCTGCAGGTAAGTCCACAAGTCTCCATGTATTCTTTTCCTCAATGGATTTTATCTCTTCAAACATAGCACACTGCCACACTTCCTGTTTTTCTGCTTGACTGAATGTTGTAGGCTCTCCTTCTTCAATCATCATCAAATCTTCAGGTACATTCCTCACAGCCTGCCCTGGGGGTGTTCTTGGACTGAGCAATGTGCTCATGCGACTGAACCGAGCTGGTGCACTCCCATGATCGTCATCCACATAATCCTGAATATTAGTTGGTGGAGTGGCAAACTGAATGGAGGGTCTGCTTGCACTTTCTGGTGTTCCCTGAACTTGAGGTGGTGGCGTCACTCCTTCTGCTTCTCTCACTGGACTTGCTTCTCTAGATGCCAAGGGTGGTTGTTGTTCAGGTTCCATGATAGGATTTTCAGAGTGTTCCACAGTGACATACTCAACAATGAAATCACTGTCAACCATCTCAGCTTCACTGTCCTACTATTGCCACTGTTTTCCTTCCTCAAAAATAACATCCCTACTAATGTGGACAGTTTTGCTGACAGGATCATAACACATGTATGCTGCTGAGCCTGGTTCATAGCCAACAAAAATCATTGGCCTACTCCTATCATCCAACTTCCTTAGATGAGGTTTCGTCACTTTGACATGAGCTATACACCCAAAGGTCCTGAGATGATCCACTCTTGGTCTGGTTCCCACCCAGAGTTCATAGGGAGTTTTGCCACTAGTGCTTTTTGATGTTGATCTGTTGAGCAGATATATTGCACAGTTTACTGCCTCCCTCCAAAACTAGCCAGGCAAATTCTTGAACTTCAGTGAACATCTTGCCATTGCCACCACACTTTGATTTCTCCTCTCCACAACCCCATTCTGTTGAAGGGTATACGGGGCTGTCAGTTCTCGGTGTACCCCAAGTTCTGCACAATAGTCATTGAACTCTGCCGCAATGAATTCACCTCCACGATCTGTGCGCAAGGCCCCAAGTAGATTTCCACTCTTCCTTTCTGCAGCTGCCTGAATGCGTCTTATAGCAACTGACGCTCCATCCTTTGTAGGCAGCAAAGATATCCACATGTAGCGACTGAAATCGTCTACCAGGAGCAGGAAGTATTTATTCCCACTTGGTGTGGATGGAGATATTGCCCCACATAAATCACCATGCATGAGTTCCAATGTCCTGGTTGCTCGCCAAGATGCTTGTCAAGGAAATGGAGCTCTCTTGTGTTTGCCGGCTAAACATGCCTCACAAACTTGCTCCACTTGCTCAAGTGGTGGGAATTCTAGCACCAAACCTTCCTTCTCCATCTTCATCAGAGACTTGAAGCCAATGTGACCAAAACGCTCATGCCACCTCCATGCTTCCTCACCTGCATGTGCAGCCAGGCATACCGGCCGTGCCACACGCAGGTCCAGACTGTCCAGTCTTCCTGGACTGCGCTGGATTTTGGTGATCAGGCAACGCTGCTCATCCCTGATACTCATGACACCATCAGTGACAGTCACCTCCCAGCCTTTTCATCAAGCTACCCAATGTTGATGATGCTTGTATCAATGCATGGGATATAATAAACATTACTGAGAGACCGATGTTCTCCATTCTTGCATTCATACAGGACAGTTCCACACCCCTCGATCTCCACTGTTTTGCCATCTGCAAAACGGACTGTCCCTGAGACCCGTCGGTCGATGCTGGCAAATGCTGTCTTAACTCCTGACATATGATTTGAGGCTCCAGTGTCCAGCACCCATCTTGAGACATTCTCTCCTTCCTTGCCCTCATATGCTGCCAGTGCTCTGTTCTGCAAAATGTGGCCTTCCTCCTTGGCATTTTGGTCTGAACGTTGAGATGTGTTCAGCCAGTTTGAGGACTGACCGATCACTGTGCCTACATCTTCAGTGTTCACAACAACAGTGGTTGCCTCTGCTGTTGTAGTCATCAAGGCACGAACACTCTGATCACCTCCGGCCCGCACAAATACATCCTTGACTTCGGCTTCAGCAATAAGGAGACTGGTCTCTTCAGTTTGAGCCAGGTGCGCCTTTTCTTCTTTCTTAGGGAGCTTGCTGTAACAATCCCTTGCCCAGTGACCAGCCTTGCCACACCGATGACAATTGTTGTTGCCATTGCCGTTGCCGTTTCCGCGACCAGACGATGTCCCAGCGCCATTTCCTCGTCCACCACGACCACGACCTCTGCGGCCGCCCCGCCCACCACAGCCACCATTGCTGCTACTTCTGCCACCATCACGAGACTCTTCGGCCTCCTTCTTCTTGCAGTGTTCTCTCCACTCCTCTTCTGTCAGGTACAGTTTTCCTCCCGTAGTGGGAGTCACAACAGGATCATCTTCTGCAAGCTTAAGCCTCCCTGCAACTTCTTCTACAGACAGCTTGGAAATATCCAGCAAAGTTTCAATGGAGAGGACCAGCTGCTTATACGTGGGTCGGGCGATCCGCAGAAGCTTCTCAACCACCTTTGACTCTGGCTCAGGGTCACCCAGGGTGTTGAGCTGACTGACAATGTTGTTCAGTCACATGGCGAAATGCTCCACTCCTTCTCCTTCCTTGAACACGAGCAGCTCGTACTCGCGTCGCAGCTTCTAGGGAGTCGCCTTCTTGATTCGGTCGTCGCCGAGACGCATCGTTTGGATGGTCTCCCAGGCTTCTTTTGCTGATTCCTTGGTTGCGAGTGTGGAGATCATCTCTGTGGGTCGGCGCTGCTGATCGCGTCTAGGGCCATCCGGTCCACTTGAAACTCGGCATTCCCTGGCTCGATCGCGTTCCAGAGGCCGCGTGCCTCTAGTTTAATCTTCATCAGGAGCGCCCAATCGTTGTAATTCGTCTTGGTGAGCACGGGGTAGTTCGCCAGGCCTGCCGACGACATCTTCTCCACGACGCGCTCGATGACGACAGGATTGCCTCGCCGCGGCGGCGGTGACCGCCCACGGCTGCGCCTGCCCTCCGGAGTAGGAGATCTTCCGCTCGCCATCGCTCACACGCGCCGAAAGCCTCGACCTGGCTTTGATACCAATTGTCATATCTCACTCCGAATTACACACGATGGATCACTCAAAGATTAGTGAGAATTATCTCAGGAACACATATGGGCACTCTTGTGTTGATGCAGCACGAAAGCTGTACCACTTTTATTCAGTATTCTACTCATACTTAAACTGAAAACAGAGTACATGTTGCAGCTGCGAGAGTATCACGTTGGCCGTTATGACACGATCTTTTCACTCAGTCGTGTTGAGCTATTCTCTCACCACGACTCAACGTTCACCCTACTGACCGGTTCATGCGTTCTACCTGTTGACTGAAACTAACAGAACGACAAATAAATAAAACAGAGCACTAAGTTTATTTGCTAACAAGAGAGAGAGAGAGAGAGGAAATATGGTGGCTGACAGATGGAACCCGGGTGGGTCTTCTTCCACCTTGGGTTAAACCCGAGCCGGCGGCGCTCGGCCACCGGCGCCCAACGATGTCTCGCCAGCGTCGACATTTATGGCACCGCGACACCCAAGAATGGCTGCCAGCTTATGAATTTTTACGTGGAACTTGTCGGTGTGGGTGGCGATGGTCGGAATCAGTTGGAGCTTCACTCTCCACAGTGGCGGCGGCGCTGTCATTCTCACACGGGAGTGGGTTATTTGACATGGGGTTTGCACCAAAAGTATTGTGGTGATACGAGGAGTGCGAATCTGGACTTCAATTGAAGGGAAACGTGTCGACAGGGAGGAACCGACGGTGACCTAGGGTTTCGGCCGGAATTGGGAAAATGCTTGCTCGGCTCGCCTAAACCGCCGCTATAATTATCTTGCACTGGGTGATGCACCATGGATTCTAGAATCCGCTTTTGGATGGGAATGGACAGAGGTGAATCATATGTGGAGAATTTCGAAGAATGCTTCCTGCTATTCTACTTGGACCGTCGGCTTACAATCGGTGGATACTTGTTTTAGGAGGAATAACGTGAAAAGAGTGCTTGAGAAAAAGTCAAGAATCTTCGTGCGGACCTTAGGTTTGTATCGGCAGCTTGGGAGGAGGTCTGGAACAGTGGGGCACCGAGGGAACGCCGAGTGGAAACAAGGTTCAATGGCACGGCAGCTACGAAATCATCAAGAACTCCGTTGGCGAGGCACGGGCTGGTCAAAGAAGAGGTCAAGCAGCTGCGCTATACCCTGGTGAAGCTCAAAACACGAAGACAATAACCAACCACCTGTATAGCTCGGACTTCGGTGGATCAGAGGCGGCGCGGCCGCTTTTGCATTCCAGAGAAGAAATACACCGTGCACAGCTAGGGCATGACCAGAACACACCATCTTCTCGCCTGGGTGATGGAGAGGAAACGTTTGCGCGCTTGAATGATGGCTCCAGCTCCAGTTGAGAGGGTGGCGACGGTGAAGACACGGGCGGCAGCGCTGAGACAGAGAGTTGGTGAGGAAGAGAAGAAACCGACTGCTCCGTTGCTTGGATTGAGAAGCATCGACGAGCTGAACAGTGTAGGGGGGATAAGCGCAAGCTATTGGTGTTCACATGGTCAGCCTGGAGAAGGAGCATCGGTGGACTTTTCATGCCGCTCGGTAGTCAGGGAGTGAACAGAGAACCCAAGGTGAAACAGAGCACGTGGGATCACACTTACACGTGGGGCCCACTTCATTCTCTCCCCTTATCCCCTCAATTCAGCAGCAAATATCCCAGTGAATTCAGTCCAAATTTTTGTTAACCACTAATTCGAACATAAGGAGGATTCTGGTATACAAAAATTTAAATTCTGATTTGGGGTGAATAGTTGAAATCAAATTTGATTTTAAATTCATATTTGAAATATTGCTTCATGTTATATTTAAAATACCTAACAAACTTGCTCTAGAATTGCTAAATGTTTGCAAATGTACTAATTTGACTATTCTAATCCCAATGGTACACTCAGACTTGAGTTTTTATGAAGTTGAGATGAAAGTTTAAATTTGAATTTAAATTTCTCACATGGCTTGATCCAAACAAATAGCAAGTGAGGTTCAATATTGCTAATATTTGGCAGGACCACTATTTGAATCACGAGCAACACATTAGTGAACTCAATTTTGTATTTTGATGAATTTGATTAGAACACTTTGTTTTGATTTTTGAAACTCTCTTGTATGGCTTCATTTAAATATCCTATTAGCACTTTTGCTATTTCCACTCAAAGAAATTTTAAGTTCACATTCTAGAATTCACGTTATTTTCAAATGTGAGCTTTTACAGATTCTTGAAGACCGGGTGAGCTATCCCGCCCTCATTCCGCGTTTCTTGTTTTACCGCTTGTTGACTCGGTTCCTTCTATACAGGTTGGCGCGGTTGGCGGCTGAGAGGTCGTGCCTGCTTGGTGAAGTCTGGGACCATCAGACCTCCCTCGAGACTGACCTACATGGGGCAGGGGTGCAGCTCGAGCGGGCTTAGGAGGATGCCCTGGCGGCCCGGAAGGAGGCGGCTGTCGCCCGTGCTGAGGTGAGGAAGGCAGGCGAACGACTTGGTGAGGCGTGGGCTGCCTGGGACTGTGCTATGAAGGAAGTGAGGGAGTCCACCGTCATGCTGTTCGAGGGACAAAACAACCTGGACCAGCTAGCCCGAGCGGTGGAAGAGTCTGCCGACCAGCTGACCAAGGTCCACACTGAGACTGACTCTACCCGGGAGACAGCAGAAGGTAGGTTTTCTGATCCCCCGCTTTTTTGCACATGTGCGAGCGGCTGTCATGAGATGTTTAGTTTGCCTAACACCTCAGTATTGTATGCGTCTCCAAGTGACTGGCTAGCAGAGGTCTCGGGCCGGATTATTGCTTGTCTGCAGTCCACCGCCGTCACCGGGGCCGAGATGGGTGTCCGGGCGGCCCTGGCGACTGTCTGTTGCCCTATGATAACATTGATCTCCAGGTCATTGGGGAGGGCTTCACGTCCAACTGGTCGGAAGCCGAGATCAATGCTATTATGGGCGAGGTTGTGCCCATCGCATAGTCGATGACGGCCGAGATGCTTTCCCCCGACGATGTGCTTTTTTTGGCGGAGGCGCGACGGGTGTCGGCGTAGGTGTTAATGTAATGGGATATGCCGATGTGGCCTTTTGTACTTCTTCATCTATTTTCAACAATTTTTTTATTGTTTCTTTTTGGTAAACTTGCCTCATCGTTTCTGCTCCTACACTCCTCTTGACCTTCTGCCTAGTGGGCTCGTGTCAACTTCGAGTGATGCTTTAGATGAGCACTCGGTTCCCGAGCTTTTGTAGGAGGGAAAGAAACCCAGCCCGGGATCTCCTGAAATCAGGAAGTCTTGAAAACCCTGCGCCGGTTATGGAGCTCCCGTGTCGGGTGAGGCAACTAACCGGAGTGGTTCATTTTGCAGTGTCTGCGGAAGGATTGTATCTGTCTTGGGCCCAGGCCTCAGGGTTCTGAGGACGAGAGATTCGATCTGACCATTTGCTCTAGAGGTTAACTATGCAATGAATGAATAACTGAGACAGATGAGTTTGCTTATCTTTGTCGCGGGAGCCGATTGCCTCTCCATAGTCACGTTGTGAGGACCGGGGTCTCGACATTCCAAGAATCACATTGGGTGGCGTTGTGCGAAGCGACATCCAACAACACACACGAAAAAATATGTGAAACATATAAAATCTTTATTTCATAAGATAATCGAGTTTACAACATAATGTACATTAGTAGTACATAAGCAGCGGAAAGAATATACTCAACACTATCGAACCTAGCTACGCAAAAGAGAAGCGTAGCCATGCCTACAGACGCTTCCCACTAGCAACACGAAGAGTATAAGGAAGCGGCGAGGTCTCTCGTGAGCCATACACCTCGGAAAGTACGAGGTATCACGGACAACCACAATAGCAGCAGTTAACCTATTACCTGCAAAACCATATATAAAAGCAATCGTGAACACGAAGGCTCAGCAAGACTTAACCGTCTCACCTAATACATGAAACTCTATATGCAGGGACTTGTAATATAGGAAAGCTGAATTTCATAAAGGACTCACCTAATAGTAAATCCTTATTTTCATATTTTAAGTAGCAAATGACATTCCATGGGCACGACACATCATGAATACCATATATCAAGCACTAAATGACTCGTCTATAATCTTACATGCCCGAAGCTGCATATGCTGCATACAAGTCAAATCTTTGGGAATTGTAAATTTAATTGTTCTATTACTAAGCCATCCATACAAGTTGCAAAACAACAATATAATCATTGCACCAGATACATAATATTCCAACTACTCTTTATTACTATATCATGACTAAGTGAACAAGTATGCTCAGTCCATAACCGAGAGCGATGGTTATTCAAATCAATAACAACTCAGAATGCATGACACGTACGCCCGTAATGAAGACACGTCGGTGCTCTTCTCTCTACCTCGCATGCAACCACTTTTCATAAGAGGTCCTAATATGAAATCAACTCGCCATCCCGAGCAAAAAGGTCCTCGACACGTTGAAGTTGCCTGCTAGAAAATTTACACCTTTATGCCTTCGCATCTCCAGTCACGGACATCGGAGAAGTTTCCACATCAAGGCCACAGAGTTACATCCATTTCTTAGGTCCCATATACCAGTATGCATCTGGTATAACTCAAACTTGCCCAACAGAGCCGCATATGGATCAATCCTCAATCGACACAGATGGGGCAACAACCCAACCTCCAACATCTGCCTCACCATTACCGACCCAGTTATGATGTGGTCACAAGCATTGTCTCACCATTCGGGTCGAGATCAACCTTGTGCGTCCCATCCTACAAAATTCCCCGTCCACATCTGAACTTTAAGAGTGAACATTATAGAAACATCTCGTGAGTAGGTTTTCCTCATTCGACTTCTCTCGCAAGTAGAATTCAACTACTTGTGGTCGATAAATGTGACCATTCTCGCGAGTAGATTCCAAATACTCGACTTCCACCGACCTGTCAACTAAACAATTAAGCAGCAAAATATAATACAATGGAGTAATGTCCTACCCAGCCACTCCAAAGATTATTTGGTTAGGCATGTGGAGTATCATCAAAACTGACCTGATGCACAATATATACCTCATACATATAATGTATACAAAAGCAAAACTTTATAAAGGCCGTTATACACAAACCGGGGCTTGCCTTAGGTTGGACTAAATAAAAGTATTCAGCTGGTTGTTCTTCAGGATGAAGCTTCTCGTTAATTTACTCCTTCCCTTGCCCTTGCTGCTGCCCAAATTAATTTTGCTTGCAGCGATTCATTCTTGTTTCCTGTCCTCCAAATATGTCCCTCGTTGATCTTCATCCGATGATCTATCGACATGAATGCACAATTACAAGATAGAACTTAGTAAATTACTGTACCCTGTTGTGCATAACTTAAGCAGGAGTAAGACTAATCAAGGATGAAAAGTTTGCTGTTATGTGTAAAAACCTGCTTTTGAGAAGAACAAGAAATATGAAAATAAGAACTTAAAAATTTTTGAAAACGAAATTGAAAAATGAAACTCACATGAACCATATGAGTTAACCAATGTTAACAAAATATGAACTTGTTAAAACTATAAGTTTTAATTGGAATATTTCACATAAATGATTAAAAGTTCGAATGCTAATTCAAATTCAAACTTCAACGTGAACATCAACATGAGCAACATCATGGAGTTTCCAGTGAAGATAACACCTTGGGTGGGGCCTACTTGTCAGGTGGCCCACCAGTCAGTCCTAACCAAGGAGTCTTGGGTTTCCTCCTCTGCTTGTGCTTATCGAAACCAACAACACCGCCATGCCGCGTCGTTCCATCCTGAACCCCTCACATTCTCCTTCCCCGAAAGTCTCCACACTCGGCTCTGCTCCTTCCTATTTAATTAGGGCCCCATCTGTTATTTTATGGAAAATTGGAGACAGCAGCAAAAGATCAGATCGAGGTTGGGACACACTTACCATTGGGCCCCACACATCAGACCCCAAGACAGTTTAGATTTTTTTCATTCTTCCACCGTGCATCAGTGCCTTCTCTGTCGACCGCTCACCAGTGTCTCTATCAACTAGATTCAGCTTTTATAGGGATTTCGGTCATGTGAAAATCATTGTTTTGGAAGTAATAGAGAATAAGGGGAGGTGGACCCCACATGGCAGTCTTATCCCCAAATGCCAAGACCTCTGTTTTGCTTTTTCTTCCTACGCGCCCTCATCTTCCACCGCTCATGGCCTCCTGCACGCGCTTCTTCCACGCCATGCTCCCCTGCGTGAGCAGCTCCCCGAGGTGCACGCCCTCCTCTACATTCCCCTGTGCCACCCGACGGCCTTCTCCGCTGTTTCTCCGTGCGCCACGCCCCCCGTGCGCTCGCACGCGTTCCTTGACCCCCCACCGCACGGGTGCCATCGCCTCCCGTGCCCCTGCTCGTGGCCTATGCCGCCACCTCCCAGCAACGGTGATTCTGCAACGGCACCGTGGCCTCGCCTGCCTCACGCCTCTCCTGGCTGACCGCCATTCCTTGCCTCCGCGCTCCCCGTCCTTCTGCTCCGAGCGTGCCGCCGGTGATGGCCGCCGCCCTCAGCTTAGCATCTGGACCGCGCTCCCGGCCGCGCGCTAAGTACCCTGCCGTTTGCTGCTGCACCGCGCGTCCCTGAAGCGAGCCTGCACTGCCAGGCTGCCGCTCTCCCACTAGACCCCCGCGCCACCTCACCTCCTCGCTGCCACCGGCGACCGCCCGCACGCCTCCACTTCGGCCGCGCTGCCGCTCGCCGTGCGCTTGCCCGCGCCCACGCCTCGGCCATGGCCGCTGTTTTGCTGCGCCCTCCCTTGTGAGCGTCAATCGAGCGGCACCACCTCCCTGCTCTGGTTCCTCTGCAGCACCGTGTCCATGTGCAACTGCAGCGCTGCGTGCTCCCTGCTGTGCGTGTTTCCACCGCCGCGTTTACTTGCCTCCTGTGCCGCACGTTCCTCCGCAACACCGCACTCCACGTGCCTCGCTTTGCCGGCCTTATCGTGCCCAGCCACTGCGGCCTTAATGGCCTGTTGCTCGCGGTCTCGCCGTGTTCAATTCTGCTCCAACCGCAACAGCGCAGATGCGCTCTCCTGTTGCCAGTAGCGCCTGGCCGGCGACAATCACCGCTCGCGTCCTGCGCACCCTAGCACCTTCTGCTCAATAGGAATGCTTTGTTTTAGGGTGGCTTGCAACCTCACAGTTAGTGCTTGCCAATGCTGAAAATACAACAGAGGTCCACTTCATAATGGCTGCATGTGAGAAGATGATTAGTGACACCGAGTATGACCAAGTCATCACTAATGCGACATATTAAAGAACTTGAAGAAGTTAAATCTCATGTTGAACCAATTTAGTTGGTTCAAGTGAGAGATATGTTGGGTGATGACCGTCTTCTGAATCGACGTGTAGTTGATGGAAGAAAAAGAAAAGGTGAATTTTCTTTGGCCTGCCCTTTTCATGATAGCTTGTTATGAGTGCATTAGAAGGACGCACTCCATGATAAACCATTACCCTTAGTCCAGGACTTCCACACCAATCAGTTGTGCTCCTTGAGTTGCACAACTTCAGTTATTAGTTGCCAAGTTGCCTTACCTTCTTATATGCATAATCATGTCGATGGGGAATGTGATGGAGGTAATCGATGAGGAACCTCGCTTGGAGGAGGAGACGAGGAGTCCCATTGTGAAGTATCCATGGCAGATTCTCCAGAGGAAGAACAAACACTAACAGTTGACATTTAATCGAGTCGCAACCAGGCAAGCCCCGGTTTGCATTTAAGACGTTTCTAAAAAGTTTTGTTTTTATCACTATTTTGACTAGGATATGAATTGTGCATTAGGTCTCTTCTGGTTGAATACTCCAAATGCATGACCCACACTCCTATGTAGTATATGGGTAGGTTTATACCTCAACGCATAGAATTGCCATGCTAATGTTGTAGGGAATCTGGTAGAAGTCGAGTGGTTAGAATTCACTCATGAGATAGCGATATTGTCACCTAAGATTGGTTATTTTAGAGAATGGTTTATGAATTGAATGTGAGACCGGGCAGAAGGATAGGATGTAATAGGATGTGGTCTCGGGTGCATAGCCCTACCTGTGTCGATTGAGGACCGCGTCGTGTGCGGCACTATTGGGCAAGTTTGAACTGTATCGAAGGCAAACTGGATATATGGGACCCAAGAAACCGATGTAACTTCTTCACCTTAGCGTCGAGGCACAACCCACTTCCTTATAGGTGTGGGTTGAGGGCAGCAAGGTGTAAACCTGCCAGCGGGCACAGTCACGCTCCTTGTGGGGGCCTCCTACTCGTAGCGGTGGGACCGGTTCGGCGTGTAGGTGTCGAGTGAAAGGTTGCTGCATACAACACCAGTGGAGCGCGCCTTCATAGCTCCGAGTGTGGATGTATTTGTCGTGCTATCCGGGTGTTATTGATTCGAATCACCATCATCGCGGTTATGCATTGAGCATACTTGTTCACTGAGTCATGATGTAGTAATAAAGAGTAGTCAGAATATTATAAATCTATTGCAATTTTTATTATACTGTATTACGACCTTGATAGAATTAGAGATAGCACAATTAAAGTTAAGATTTCCAAACATTTAACTTTAATGAGGCATATGGAGCATTGGGCAAGTATCATTGTGCATGAAGCGTTTCTTGTTTGATTATAGAATTCATTATGATGCATGCCCAAAGAATCTCATATTCTACTCTAAAACTGAGCACTAAGTATTTACATTCGGCGAGTTCATTTATTCAAATTTCAGCCTCCTGTCTTTAGAGTTTCAAGCATGTAGAGTTTCATGCCTTAGGTGGGGCGGTTAAGTCTTGTTGAGCCTTCGTGCTCACGGTTGCTATACATGTGGTTTTGCTGGTTTTTATTATATTGCTTCTGTGAAGGATTGTCAGTGAGACCTCGAGTTGTCGAGATGTATCTCTCACGTGACACCACGCCGCTGCGGTGTGTTGTTGTGTTGCTAGTGAGAAGCGTCCGCGGGCCTGAACGACTTCTCTTGTGCATAGATAGGTTGAGAGTGTGAGTATGTACTTTCTGATGCGTGTGTACCACTGTTGTA
Source organism: Tuctoria greenei (assembly GCA_036927565.1). Classification (NCBI taxonomy): domain Eukaryota; kingdom Viridiplantae; phylum Streptophyta; class Magnoliopsida; order Poales; family Poaceae; genus Tuctoria; species Tuctoria greenei. The sequence goes on from JAYESD010000006.1 coordinate 129,268,561, forward strand.
CACTATGTTGTAAACAATATATTATTATGAAATGAAAACTTTGTATTTTTATTATGTCTTTTCGTGTGTGCTGTTGGGTGCTGCATCGCACGACACAACCCAATATGATTCCTGAAATGTCGGGACCCCGGTCCTCATTGTCTCGTATTATATTGCTGCTGTTAAGGATTGTCCATGAGGCCTCGAGTTGTCGAGATGTATCTCTCATGTGACACCATGCTGCTGCCGTGTGTTGTTGTGTTGCTAGTGAGAAGTGTCCGCAGGCATGGATGACTTCTCTTGTGCATAAATAGGTTGAGAGTGTGAGTATGTACTTTTTGCTACGTGTGTACCACTGTTTACACTATGTTGCAAACAATATGTTATTATGAAATGAAAACTTTGTATTTTTATTATGTCTTTTCGTTTGTGTTGTTGGGTGCTGCATCGCACGGCACCACCAATGTGATTCTTCGAATGTCGGAACCCCGGTCCTTACAGTCTGGTATCAGAGATGCATTGGGAATAGCACGCTTGAAAAGAGCCTATTTTTGAAAACTCCGAAGTAGTCGAGTGAGGATTAGTCTATATGCCCACATAAGGTCTATTATAGTATTAGTTATGTAAGGTGGCAAGCTAACATATGTGTTATTATATTCAGTAACGATGCTCTGACGTCAGATAAGAGGTAAGGTACGCTACTGCAAGCGGATCAATTGCGATAAGCTCACCATACAAGGAGTGCTATGTGATTGTACCTGTGGCTTGGAACGGGAGTTAATATGAGTCTCTAAACGTCTTCATGGTTCTGGGAACATATGAAAACGCTGCTCCCCGGTGTGCTTCAGGAAAAAGCGCGATATCCCATCGTGTGGTAAAAAACATGAAGTATGCAACTCTTGAACGTTCAATGTTCATAGGGAAAAGACGTGGGACCCCCATCGTGTGGTTGAAAAGCACATAGTGTATATTTCAAGAGATAAATTATGTGGCCACCTATCATGCGATTGAAAATCACATAGTGTGTTTTTTTATGAAACACGCGAAAGCGCCCCCTATTGGTGCAACATTAGGCAAAGACGTGGGACCCCCATCGGGTGGTAGAAAACCTGGTCATGTACCTCGAGATGTGGCTCAGCTCGGGGCGGCTCGTATAGAATTGAAAGTGCATCTAAGACTTCCTTGTGGGTTTTGGATGATTTATGACAAGCAATTGGGATCCTAACCTCTTTGTTGAGATGAGTGCAGGTTTTTAATAGAAAAATGAGCAAAGTGCCAAAAAGGAAGTAAGAATGAGGAGCAAAGTGGAAATAAGCTCAAGGAATAAGAATAGTAGGTCATTGTGTATGGAGTGTGTTAAGAAAACACATCCCAAGATCTCAATCAACATTAAACACACACATTGCACAAAGTTACACAGGACCGGACTAGTCTGACTAACACCGGACTAGTCTATTATCCTTTCTGCACAAAATCGGACAAGTCCGATATCCATCGGACTAGTCCGTTATCTCTCTGACTAGAATCAGACTAGTCCTCCCCAGTGCGGACTAGTCCTCAAATCACTTCACAAGTCACAAAAAATCGGACAAGTCCGATCACAACCGAACTACTCCGATATTCTCTCTGATCCAAATCGGACAAGTCCGATATTTGCACGGACTAGTCCGAAATACCCTGTGAACTAAATCGGACAAGTCCTCCAAGTGCGGACTTGTCATCCTATACACTTAGGGTTTCACATGTCCGGACAAGTCCGATGACTATCAGACTAGTCCGAAGATTTCCAGCAGTGAAATCGGACAACTCCGTTCCTAGCCGGACTAGTTCGATATTTTGGGACACTTAGGGTTTGCTACACACAGCACACCTGACTAGTCCGGTGACCACCACGGACTAGTACGATCTTTCTAAACCCTAACGGCCAATTTTAGAAACCCATGTAAATAGAGTTGCACGGCCATATTTTACACTCTCTCGAACCCTAGTGCCGTCACACCTCCCAAGAGCGTCAAAACCACATCTCTCCACGAAATTAAGTGCAACAAAGATCAATCCCTTGGGGATTCACTCTAGTTCATTGGAGAGACACGTTCAACACCACATTGAGCTCTTGGTTTGATTCTCTAACACACTCCTGCGATTTGATTGTAATCTTTTGAGTGTGTTCTTGGTGGTATTTCGTGTTGTAATCCAATGGAGCTCTCAACGTGTGAGAAGGCCCTTTGAATTCGGTTATTCACCCCATTGAGATAAGTGGAAGAGGATTGGCCTTCATGGCGATCCGACGAGGGTAGGGTTGGAGAAGACCCGGTCCTTTCATGGACTCCTCAACGTGGATGTAGGTTGCCTCTGTGGGAACCGAACCATGGGATAAATCTCTTGTGTTCCTCTTTTGTGTTCATTGTCCTTTACATTATATCAATCTAGGGTTACAATTGATCTTGATTACTTTACATTGAAATATCAAGTATAAGATTGAATTGTAATATAACCTGATTCATAACCTTGTAACACTTTGTTTAATCATATATTTCCGCTGCATATATTGAAAAATAAAGTTAATCGATCAAACCTAACCAGTCTAGTCCGTATACACCGGACTAGTCCGCACTTTACCGGACTAGTCCGATTTTTCTTGTTTTGAACTGGTTGTTAAGTGTTGCAGGATCTGACAATTTTCAAAAAAGCCTATTCACGCCCCTCTATGCCACATTCAATTGGTATCAAAGCGGGTTCTTCAAGAAAGAGACTAATCGCTCGAAGGAGATCATGTCGGACATGAAGGACACCCACAAGAGCAACAACCAAGAGAAGGTTGATGATGAAAAGAACCTCAAGGTGGAGAAGCTCCTCGAAGCCATTGAAGACTTCGAGGACAACGATGAGGAGATGCTGGAGCTAAAGGCGCTCCTAAGAAAGAAGACACTTTCCAAAGGGAAGGTAAAAGTTGAAGAGAAGAAGAAGGGAAGTAGTCACACCGACTACTCCCGATATCCTTTTAACTATGACCGTCTCAATTCCAATAACAATCATTATTTATCTATCCCACTTGGAAAAGCCCCACACTTTGATGGAAGTGATTACTCAATGTGGAGGCAAAATATGAAAATGCATCTAATTACCCTCAATCCAAGTTTGTGGCATATTGTGTGCACAGGGATAGATATCCTGGACGACGACGAAGAGCTCACCCCCAGCCAAGAGCAGGCGATTCACCGAAATGCTGAAGCTGCGGCCGTAATAACCTCTTCACTGAGTCGGGACGAGTTCACCAAGGTGGATGAACTCGAAATTGCAAAGTAGATATGGGACACACTACAAACTGCACATGAAGGTGACCGACATGTGCGTGAAGCAAAAATCGAAATGATTGAAGGCAAGTTAGGAAGATTTGCAATTGAAGAAGACGAGTCACCCCAAGACATGTATAATCGATTGAAGACACTCGTCAACAAGGTCAGATCATACGAAAGTAAGAAATGGAATGACCACAAGGTGGTAAAGCTCATCCTTGGAGCTTTTATGCCTCGCAACATCACACTATGCTACATGATCAGAGAAAGCCCCGAATACAAAAGGTTGACTCCAGATGAACTGCTTGGAAAGATCATCAACTTCGAGATGATGGAGAAACAAGCAAAACATGTCAAGGAGATTGCCGACCTCACCTCGGCAAAGAAGAAAGGGGTTGCTTTGAAGTCCACTCTCAAGCCCCTATCCGAAGAAGCTAGAGAAGCACAACTAGAGGAAGATAGTGATGACGAAAGCAGTGAATTGGATGAAGAAGACATGATATTATTCATGAAGAAATTCAAGAGAATAATGAAAAAGAGACAAGGTATGGAGTCAAGCGAAGGAAGGTACAAGGAAAGAACGAAGCCAAAGTTGAGGCGGGCATGCTATAATTGTGGTGAGTGTAACCACTTTATAGTTGATTACCCATATGAGGAGAACAAGAAGAAGACCAAAGAAGCCAAGCCTCAACCCAAGAAATTCTTCAAGGAGAAGAAACAAGCCGAACAAGCGCACATTGGGAAAGAGTGAGACTCAAATGATGAGTCCTCATCGTCCGAAGAAGAAGAGATGGCTAGCATAGCCATCGAGAAGACATCCAAGAAGTCTACCCTTTTCCCTACACTTGGCGCAAGGAAGGGAGATGGCACTTGTCTTATGGCAATGGAAGGTAAATGCAAAATAACCATTAAACCCCCTTCCGTGCATTCCTATTCTAGCGATGATGAACTCAATAGTGATAATGAGGACATGCTTATTGGACTAGATAGGAAAACAGCTACTAAAATGAAATTCTTGCTTGATCAACTTGTTGAGAAGGAGAGGTTAATACATCGTCAAGAGGACATGATCATCTCCCAAAAGGAGGAATATGTCAAACTTGACAAACTTCTAGAACTTGAAAAGGAATGAAGCAAATCACTAGAGCTTGAGTTAGCTTTGAGCAAGGAAACTTGCCTGGAGTTAATTGACTCAAATGCCACAATCAAGGACCAACTTGCTGACCTGGTCAAGGTCAACAAGATCCTTGAAGTGCAGGTTGAGTCACTCAAGCTGAGTGAACCTTCCTCCTCTTCAAGTTTACCCTCTCAACCCACTAAAACTGATTTTTCTCATGCTTGCACATGTAAGAAAGGTGACACCAGTTTGAAGGATAAGACAACCTCTACAAAGGATAAACATCCTGCCCAAAGTGGCATATTTGACAAGGAGAAGATCAAATATGCACGTAGTGCATACTTGGTCAAAAGACCTCCAAATGTCAAATATGGCATTGGTTATTCTTATGGTGAAAAGCAACATGCTAGAAGCCATAAGAATAACAAGGAGAGGATTACCTTTGTAAAAGGAAGGCCCTCTCAAATTGGAAAGTCATAGATTAATACAACAACTACACATGAACACCAGACTAGTCCGGTCGGTGTCCGGACAAGTCCGGTTCTCCGGGCAAGTCCAGCCCCCCAGACTAGTCCTGTATATAAACAACACAACTATTGTTTAAGACTTTTGATGTCTCCTATATGTTAATGAGAAATAATTTTGGCAAGGTTTATGCTCATTATGTTGGTCCACGCCATGGGAACACCAAGTCTCATGTGTGGGTGCCCAAATGTATTGTAACTAACCTCCAAGGACCCAAGCAAGCTTGGGTACCTAAAACCAAGGCATGATTTGTTTTTGCAGGCCTATTCCTCCGGTGGATCTAAATGGGTGCTAGACAGTGGCTGCACCAATCATATCATCGCAGAAAGAAGAATGTTCGTGGAATATGACGAGAATGAGGACCCAAACGAGGGCATCTACTTTGGAGATAATAGTCAAGGAAGGGTGCTCGGTACTGGTAAAATTGCAATATCCTCTAAACACACACTTTCTCATGTTTTACATGTTTAATCCTTAGATTATAACCTGTTGTCCATATCTCAATTATGCGACAAAGGTTATAATTGCTTGTTCACTAACGAGGGTGTGACCGTTTCTAGGAGGAGTGATGGTTCCGTTGCATTCAAGGGTATGTTAAAGGGAAAACTCTATCTTGTTGACTTCAACAAGGATAAAGCTGAACTTGACACATGCTTGATTGCAAAGACCAACATGGGTTGGTTGTGGCATAGACGGCTAGCGCATGTTGGTATGAGGAACCTTCAAAAACTTCTCAAAGGCGATCACATCCGAGGTTTAAAGGATGTTGTATTTGAGAAAGACAGGACCTGTAGCGCGCGCCAAGCCGAGAAGCAAGTTGGAGCACCTCACCCCGCCAAAAACGTTATGACTACAACAAGACCACTCGAACTACTACACATGGACTTGTTTGGTCCAATAGCCTACATAAGCATCAGCGGTAACAAATATGGTTTAGTTGTCGTTGATGATTTTTCTTGCTTCACTTGGGTTTTCTTTTTGCATGACAAGTCAGAGACACAAGGTACACTCAAGAAGTTCTTCAAGCGAGCTCAAAATGAATTCTCTTTGACAATCAAGAATATTCGAAGCGACAATGGCATGGAGTTCAAGAACATGCAAGTGGAGGAGTACCTTGATAAAGAAGGCATAAAGCACGAATTTTCAGCACCGTACTCCCCACAACAAAACGGAGTTGCCGAAAGAAAGAATCGAACACTCATAGAGATGGCAAGAACAATGCTCGATGAGTACAAGACATCAGATCGATTTTGGGCGGAAGCGATTAACACCGCTTGCCACGCCGTAAATCAACTCTATCTTCATTGACTATTCAAGAAGACATCCTATGAGCTACTTACCGGTAACAAACCAAATATTTCATATTTTTGAGTTTTCAGTTCTCCGTGTTATATCTTGAACAAGAAGCCTAGGACTCCAAAGTTCGCTTCGAAGTCCGATTAAGGTTTCTTGCTTGGTTATGATTCGAACACTTACGCCTATCATTTTTTCAACAAGACCTATGGACTTGTTGAAGTAGCACGTGACGTAGTGTTCGATGAGACTAATGGCTCCCAAAAGGAGCAAGTTGATCCATGTGAACTAGGTAAAGAAGAAGCTCCTTGTCAAGCATTGAAAAGAATGGCTCTAGGTAAAGTTCGACCACAAGAGCCACCTCCACACGTACATGAGGAAGATGAATGACAGGAGGAGACCAACGATCAAGGGGGAGCTTCAACACAAGACCAACCACAAGAATATGAAGATAATCAATAAGTCAATGAAGGCAATCACTTAGGGGGAGAAACACATGATCATGAAGATACAACTCCTCAAGTGCCACACCCAAGAGTACACCAATGCGTCCAAAGGGATCACCCAATCGACAATATCATCGATGGCATCCAAAAGGGAGTAACCACTAGATCTCACATAGCTAACTTTTGTGAACACTATTCATTTGTATCCTTTTTGGAACCACAAAGGGTTGAAGATGCATTGAAAGATCCGGACTGGGTGGTGGCAATGCAAGAAGAATTGATCAACTTCAAGCGGAACAAGGTGTGGGAACTTGTGGCAAGACCCAATGCAAACATTGTCGGAACCAAGTGGGTCTTCCGCAATAAACAAGACGAACATAGGGTGGTGACAAGGAACAAGGCACGACTTGTGGACAAAGGGTATTCACAAGTCGAAGGTTTGGATTTCGATGAGACCTTTGCTCCAGTAGCTAGGCTTGAATCTATTAGAATATTACTTGCATATGCTACTCACCATGATTTCAAGCTGTATCAAATGGATGTGAAAAGCGCCTTCCTCAACGGACCAATCAAGGAAGAGGTGTACGTGGAGCAACCACCCGGGTTTGAAGATGAAGAGTTCCCCGACCACGTATTTAAATTGCGTAAGGCTCTCTACGGCCTCAAACAAGCTCCTAGAGCTTGGTATGAGTGTCTTAGAGATTTCCTAATTGAAAATGGATTTAAGATTGGCAAAGTAGATTATACACTATTTACGAAATTTTTTGATAATGATCTTTTTATTTGTCAAATTTATGTTGACGATATAATCTTTGGGTCAACTAACCAATCCTTTTGTGAAGAATTTAGTAAAATCATGACAGACATGTTTGAAATGTCAATGATGGGAGAACTAAAGTACTTATTGGGATTCCAAGTGCGACAACAGAAGGAAGGGACGTTCCTAAGCCAAACCAAGTACACGCAGGACATACTTAAGAAGTTTGGCATGGACAAGGCGAAGCCCATAAAAACCCCCATGGCAACGAATGGCCACCTAGATCTCAATGAAGATGGACCTAGCGTCGACAAAAAGGTATATCGCTCCATGATTGGATCTCTACTCTATTTATGTGCATCTAGGCCAGATATTATGTTGAGTGTATGTTTGTGTGCAAGATTTCAAGCCAATCCTAAGGAATGTCACTTGACAGCTGTAAAAAGGATCTTGAGATATTTGGTTCATACACCCAACCTTGGTCTTTGGTACCCAAAAGGCTCAAAATTCAATCTCATTGGTGACTTTGATGCAGATTATGCCGGGTGCAAAGTAGATAGAAAAAGCACTTCCGGTACATGCCAATTCCTAGGGAGATCCTTAGTTTCTTGGTCCTCCAAGAAACAAAACTCCATTGCCTTATCCACAGCCGAAACGGAGTACGTTGAAGCCGGGAGTTGTTGTGCACAACTCCTTTGGATGCGACAAACTCTAAGGGATTATGGTTACAATATGAACCATATTCCACTTCTTTTGACATGAAAGTGCCATCAAAATTACCCACAACCCAGTTGAGCACTCCAGAACTAAACACATAGACATAAAACATCACTTTTTGAGAGATCATGCCATGAAAGGAAACATAGACATTTCCCATGTCAATACCCAAAAACAATTGGCCGACATATTCACAAAGGCACTTGATGAAAAACATTTTTGTGAACTCGGAAATGAACTAAATATCCTTGATGCTTGGAGTGTGGCTTGAAATGTTGCATACCTGTATAAATTCTTCAAATATGTTGATTGGGTTGTGAAAATCATCTCTCTCATTTTTCTCTGAGAAACTATGTCAATTACTAGAGCTTTGTGAATTATGATCATTGCTTGATTGTTGTATGCTTACTGATCATATTCACCAAGATTATTTGATGTGTTTTACCTCTCTTTTTTTCTAATTATGAACCTTCAAATATATATGAATGGGCTATAACATTCTTGCCTGGTGACCACGGACTAGTCCGTGGTTACCCGGACTAGTCCGGCCGTGCAGACTGGTCCGCAGAGTGCCGGTTAGGCCGGACTAGTCCGGTAGACAACGGACTAGTCCAATATAGCCCCTGAAAAAGTTCGGACTAGTCCGATCATCTCCGAACTTGTCTGATTTTCCATGTCCATAACCCTAGCCGCCGCCAAACCCTAATTTCTTCACCACCACTCTTGCCTCACGCGTTCTCTCTCTTCGTGCTCGAGCTCCCAAGGCGATTTCTTGCTCCCTCCACACAAAACCTTCGCATTTGGGCAGAAATCAAGCTTGTCCACTTGACGATTGAAGCTAGCGGACTTGTCCGGCCTTCAACATCCTCATCTCCAAGCTTCAAGCAAATTTTCTGGTAATTTTCACTCAAACCCTAGAAATTCCAAATTTCTTCATTGTTGATCAAATAGCCTAGCATATTTCACTATATACATGCCTCCCTGATGTATTACGTGTATGCTACACATGTTGTGCATTAGGAATCAACTTTTGTCCAGTCTCTTAGGTTTTTGAGGATGAACACCGGACTAGTCCGGTCCATGCACGGACAAGTCCGATGTTTCTAAACTCAAAACCTAATTCTTCAATTCCTCAATGCAATTCCTTGCTACCCTTTCACACCTATGCCTTGTGTCATTCATTATCATTCATACAACTCATTCTCAGGTCATGTCGAGCTCCGACAACGATGTCTCTGATTTTGAGGCCGAGATGGACCACGAGGTGGCACCTCGGACCTCGACGGGTCTTGGCAAGAAGCGCCAAGAAAGACCGTCCGAGCCAGCTCAGTCTCCTCCACAGGCTCGAAGGAAAGTGCTAGCTAAGAAGCCATCCTCCAAGGTGCCTGCTTCTAGGGCTACCACCTGCGGTGGCCCTAGCGCGGCAAGTGCCTGCCTAGCAAAAGGCAAGGGCAAAGGAATAGCAACAGGTCCGGTTGGCCCGTTGAAACTTCATGCTCCAAGGGAAGGGGTCCGGGACCCAAATGAAGAGAAGTTCAACGGGAAGGGCAGTGACTGAAAGTTGCCTAGAGGGGGGGTGAATAGGCTATTTGACCTGCAAATGACTCAATAAAACGAGATTAAATTGCAGGGGGCGGACTAGTCCGGTCAGGGGGCGGACTAGTCCGGTCAGCCTGCGTGAATAACCCTAAAAGGATGTTTCTAGCAAGTTTTAGGGGATTTTCTCAATGCTACGAATGAGTGTATGTTTAAGTCAAGTTGAGCAACAACCTAAACGAGAGCAAGTCAAGTTTCCACAAGTTTGTAGCAATGCGGAATATGAAACAAGACTACCAACTCTAGAACAAGGTAATCAATAGAGTAAATCCGAAGAACACAAGGAGACAAGGGTTTTATCCCGAGGTTCGATCCCACACAAGGAATCTACGTCCTCGTTGAGGAGTCCACAAAAGGACCGGGTCCAACAACCCTTCCCTCACCAAGTTTACCGCACGGGCCTAACTTGGTTCTCCACTAATCACAATGGTGATTACAAAGTTCGTTGGGGCTTCTCACAAACTGAGGCTCCCACACCACAAAGATGATCAACACAATAAAACAAACTCAATACACAGCCCACAAAGACTCAACGAGTGCAAGAGATCAAACCGGGAGCACAAGCGCGATGTTCTTCCTCTTCTCCACCTCACTAAACCCTAATCCACTCAAGAATTAGTTTTAGAGGGAAAGTAGGCAAGAAAGAGGCTTAGAAGTGCTCCAAGTTGGCTGTGGCGGCGCTAGGGTTTGAGTTTTTCCAAGGGTGTTTGAAATGAGGCCGGGGGTCCCCTTTTTATAGAGGTCCCAACCCCAATTTGCTGACTTCAGCAAAAGGGCGGACTAGTCCGGCCACTGGCCCGGACTAGTCCGGCCTAGGGGACCACTGACTCCTTTGTCAGGTCCCGACAGCTGACACACGATCGTCACGCTACCCGCCAAACTTCAAATTCAAACGGTCACTTCCAGAACGGACTAGTCCGGTCAATACCGGACTAGTCCGATCACACACAGAGCCTTCTGCTCCGGGTGAAAACGGACTAGTCTGAGGACCACGGACTAGTCCGGCCCCTAGGGCGGACTAGTCCGGTCCTCCCAGACTTAGCCATAGAAGCACCTTTTCTTAGCCAACCCGGACTAGTCCGGCCCCACGGGCGGACTAGTCCGTTCTCACTCAGGACCTCTTGGTCCGGTCCAAAACGGACAGGTCCGTGGTTTTGGGACTTCATCCCAAAACTCACTCACAGCTAGCCGGACTAGTCCGGTCACAAACGGACTAGTCCGATCTCAGTCAGACCCTTCTGGTCCGGCCAGAAACGGACTTGGCCGGCCAGGGACGGACTAGTCCGGCCTCCTGCACGGACTAGTCCGGCCCTACGGCCAGACCACTTAACCACTCATTTCTTTCATAGGTTTGACCTCTAAACCACTTTGAGCTCCCAAACTTGATCTCAATGCACTTGACACACACACCCTCCTATTACTACGGCTAGTCTAACTCAAACACGCTAGAAACCCTAGTTTCTACGCTTCGAGTTGACTCCGTTTCCTTCCTTTTCCTTTTTGAGGGTTTGCGTCTCCAATTGAGTCCATACCTGTGCTAAGATCACTTGAGCTCATTAGCGACTTAATTGTCGTCATCAATCATCCAAAACCCACGGGGAACCTAGATGCACTTTCAATCTCCCCCTTTTTGGTGATTGATGACAACACATTAAGTCCTTCACAAATAAGAGTATAAAGTTTGGTTTTCATAACATGTGTGCGTATGAATGACTCCCCCTCAATGTATGCAACAAGTAAAAGAGGTGGAGGAGTTCTTTCATACCCACACACGTTATGGTGGGGTGCCTACGTGATGTGCTCAACAATTGTGACAAGACATAAATGACATCAATACATCCATAAGATTGACAATAAGAGCAATATATTGATAGTAAGCAACATTAACGAGTCTTGCACAAATGTAAAAGCATAAATATGTTACAAGATAAGTCCAACACCACAACACACACCCACAAGGATTAACTCCCCCTTAACTCTCCCCCTTTGGCATCAAGGCACCAAAAAGGAAAAGAAGGGAGGAGGCTAAGACCTAAGAGCTAGTCCTCATCTTCGCCACTTCCACTCTCCGTGGCCTCGGAATCTTCGACGTCGTCCTCATCATTGACATCGTCGTCGTCGTCGGAGTGCCTTGCCGAGGGAGCAGCCCGAGAGGAGCTTCCATCCTCTTGGAGCTGGGCGAGCTCATCGGCGGTGAAGGTGGGGAAGGGAGTGATCTCCCCATCACTCACCTCCGGGGAGGACATCGGGACCTCCAGCTTGTCGCACACCGCCTTAAGATACTTCTCTTGGCGCTTGTGTGCCCTCTGAGCGCGAATCTCTTGCTTCCGGCACGAGGTGAAGATGGCCTTGAAGCACTTGAAGAACGCACTCATGGACTGAGGCGGAGGCGGAGAAGGAGGTGCCACTGGGCGAGACGGAGGATCAGCATTCTTGCGTCTTGGAGGAACAGGCAGAGGCGGGGGAATCTGAGGACGCAGTCTCTTATGTGTGACATCCTTCAGGAAGGTAATTCCGGAGACTGTCTCAATTAGACACATCACATAAGGAGCATAGCCACAAGATCTGTTGGGGGTATGTGATATATTGAAGATATCATCAAAGATGTGCTCAGCTAGGTTGAAGCTTTCTTCCCCATCTATCAGCACAAGCAAATGCCTCAAGTTGCCCTGGATGACTCCGGCATCTCCATCCTTTGGGGCAATGGTCTTCCGAAGAAGGCGGTTGAGCACACTGAAGAATGGCTTGATATTTCTTGCCAGTCCTGCTTCATAAGGAAGGTGATCTGGATACATGAAGTCAAGAGCATCTCGATCTAGGGCCTTGAGGTTTGAGATGATGATCTCATGCTCAAGGTGTTCTTCCAATCCTAAGATCTTGGCAAAGTCTTCAAAAGTGACTGTGTATTGCTCTCCATTGGTCATCCATGACATCCGGCGATTCCCAAAGGAGTGAAAGTAGACGGTCGAGTAGAATTGCACAATCACCTCAATGTTCCAGTCGTACTGGAAACCCATGATATCCTTGATTCCATGTCGTTCTGCTGCATTGATCACAGCATCAAATGCAGCATGCTTCTTCTGAGCCATGTAGTCCCAGTCAACCCACTGGGCATCAGTCACAGGAGTCTTCATCTTCATGTAGACGAGGCGATAGTAATCGCAGTGGAAATCACACCAGAACCTAGGGTCGGCGGTGGACTTCTCATACTTATAGACATTCTCGTCTCTGAGCCTCCTGGCCTTCTCAGCTCCTTTGCCTTTGAAGGTGTTAGCTGAGAGGTTGGGCTGACGGTTTGGATTCCGTGCTGGACTGTGCATCACCAGAGGCTCAGCAGCCTGAGCCTTCCCTTTTTCCCGAATCACCACTCCTCCAGGTGCCTTCTTGGCTGGCACTTTGATGGAGGGCTTCTTCTTTTTCGGCTCAACTGGAGCCGGGGCTTTTCCCTTCTTTGGGTCGCGCTCGACCCTAGGGGCAGCCTCTTCTTGGACTGGCTCCTTGCCCTTAGCTTTCTCGCCAACAGTGACGAGCTTCTTTCGCTTAGGAGCGCTGGCCTCAGCAGCCCTGGAGTTGTGGGCCTCCCTATCCTCTCTTTTCTTCTTCCTCAGCTCATGGAGGGATTCCGCGGTGGCTCGAGCAATGGCTTCATCCTCATTGTAAATGCTCGCAGCCACCTTGGATGCTTCGAGTGCCTTGAGCTTTCTTTCCTCCTTGGCCTTCTGCGCCTCAATTAGCGCGGCCTTAGTCCGAGCCTCGGCAATTTGGGCCTTGGTACGCCCCTCGAGGTGGACACGCGGAGGAGAGCGCTCGGAGTTCGACATTCTGTGAAAAAGATGGAGTAAGGAAGATATGAGCCTAGGAAGAAGAAGTATTGCCGAAAAGATCTCGAGAACCAACTAGAAGTAGGGTTTGCCCTGTGCAGACCGGACTTGTCCGCCCCAGGGACGGACTAGTCCGTTGGCCGGACTTGTCCGCCTGGTGGCCGGACTAGTCCGGGTTGCACAGGAAGAACCCTAACCCTAATCAATTCATCGAAAAATTTGTGAATCAATGCGCAATACTCCTAGGCTATGATCGCAAGGATGTATGGAACAACATTAATGAAGATGTTCCTATCAAAAACTTGAAGAATCAACAATGGGGCTAGTTTTTGAGGAACGGTGAAATACCTTCAAAAATCCGCTTGATTCGTCGAAATCGGCGTGGATCTCGAAGGTGGAGCGTGGGGAAGTGATCCCTAACTCCCAAAGGCTTCGATGCGCGGATTGGAGTTGAGTTTTGGTGGTTGGAGCGCAAAATCGCCGATTTGGGGGCGGTTGTGCGCGTGTGGAAGTTTGAGAGGCAAATGAGAGGGAGAGAGAGGGGGTTTGGGCCGCCTGGGGGTTTAAGTCCCCAAGGGCCGGACTAGTCCGGTTGAGGGGCCGGACTAGTCCGGTCTGCGGACCAGACCCAGACTAGTCCGGGTCCGGACTTGTCCGGTGGAAGGCCGGACTAGTCCGGTGCGCGGACTAGCCGCGGACTAGTCTGACCCGGACTTGTCCGGCCATAGGGGCGGACTAGTCCGGTTCAGCTGGGCTGAAAAAGAATGTATTTGGGTTTTGCCCATAGAATTAAGTCCTTTGCACGAGTATATCAAGGAAAACATGACAAACATGATTATGAGTCAATAAAGAACAACTTGTGAACATTTTCTTGAAGAAAATAGATTTCTCAAACAAATTTGAGGAGAAATCGACATAGAGAGGATTTGTTCGAAATGTGGCTCAAAAATATGAGGAATGGAGCTTAAACCACGTTTCGAGAATCCAACACGTTGAGCTCACTTCTTAGCTCACAGAAACGCTTCTCGTCAAGAGGCTTTGTGAAAATGTCCGCAAGTTGATGTTCCGTCCTCACATGCGAAATCTCAATGTCTCCCTTCATTGAGTGATCTCGCAGGAAATGGTGTCGAATGTCTATATGTTTGGTCCTAGAGTGTTCCACCGGATTATGGGCTATCTTGATTGCACTCTCATTGTCACACAAGAGTGGAATTTTACGCAAGTTAATCCCATAGTCCCTAAGAGTTTGTCGCATCCAAAGAAGTTGTGCACAACAACTTCCGGCCGCAACGTATTCCGCTTCGGCGGTGGATAGAGCAATAGAGTTTTGCTTCTTGGAGGACCAAGACACAAGAGATCGACCTAAGAATTGGCACGTACCCGATGTGCTCTTCCTATCGACTTTGCACCCCGCATAGTCCGCATCGGAATATCCAATGAGGTTAAACTTGGATCCTTTGGGGTACCAAAGTCCTAGGGTAGGTGTGTGTACAAGGTATCTCAAGATCCTTTTAACGGCGGTCAAATGACAAGCCTTGGGTGCTGCTTGAAAGCGTGCACACATACACACACTTAGCATGATATCGGGCCTAGATGCACAAAGATAGAGGAGTGATCCGATCATAGACCTATATAGTTTTTGATCCACACTTGGACCGTCCTCATTTAGGTCTAGGTGTCCATTTGTCCCCATAGGGGTTTTGATGGGTTTTGCTTTGTCCATGTCAAACTTTCTTAGAATGTCTTGAGTATACTTAGTTTGACTTATGAACGTCCCTTCTTTGAGTTGTTTCACTTGAAATCCTAGAAAGAACTTCAACTCACCCATCATGGACATTTCAAATCTCTCCGTCATTATCTTGGAAAACTCATCACAAAACATCTTATTTGTGGAACCAAATATGATGTCATCCACATATATTTGGCACACAAAAAGATCCTCATTGAAGTGTTTTGTGAAAAGGGTATAATCCGCTTTTCCTATCCTAAAACCATTTTCAACTAGAAAGTCTCTTAGGCACTCATACCAAGCTCTAGGAGCTTGCTTGAGGCCATAAAGAGCCTTTCGTAATTTGTAAACATGGTTAGGATAGTCTTGATCTTCAAACCCTGGAGGTTGCTCTACATAAACTTCTTCCTTGATTGGTCCATTAAGGAATGCACTCTTAACATCCATTTGGTAGAGTTTGAAGTTATGATGAGTAGCAAAGGCTAGTAGTATCCGAATGGACTCAAGCCTAGCTACGGGGGCAAATGTCTCATCAAAGTCCAAACCTTCAACTTGTGAGTATCCTTTTGCCACAAGTCGTGCCTTGTTCCTAGTTACCACGCCATGCTCATCTTGTTTGTTGCGAAACACCCACTTGGTTCCAACAACATTAGCTTGGGGGCGCTTGACAAGCTCCCAAACCTTGTTCCTTTCAAAGTTGTTGAGCTCCTCTTGCATGGCAACCACCCAATCCGGATCCCTTAAGGCATCTTCAACCTTATGTGGTTCCAGGGATGAGACAAAAGAGAAATGCTCACAAAAGTTTGCAACACGTGAGCGTGTTGTCACTCCTTTTGTGATATCTCCTAGAATGTTGTCAACGGGATGGTCCCGTTGAACACTTTGATGAACACGAGGATGCGGGGGTTGACCTCTTGAATTACTTGGTTCATCTTCTTCACTTTGGTCTCCCCCTTGATCCAAGCCTCCCCCTTGATCCTCATTCTTATTATCACTTTGGGGAGCTTCTAGTGGATCTTCAACTTGTCCAATGGGGATTTGACCTACTTCATAATGATGATGGTCACTTGGGCTTTGAGATGGTTCTTGAGGGCGAATATCTCCAAGTGCCATTTTCCTTAGAGCTTCTAGTGGAGGTTCCTCTTGATCAAGGGCATGTTGATCAACTTGCTCCACTTGAGAGCCATTGGTTTCGTCAAACACCACGTCACGTGCTACTTCAACAATTCCGGAGGATTTGTTGAACACACGGTACGCATGAGTGTTTGAGTCATATCCAAGCAAGAAACCCTCATCGGACTTTGAAGCAAACTTTGAAGTCCTAGGCTTCTTGTTGAGGATATAGCACTTGCTACCAAAGACCCGAAAGTAAGAAACATTGGGTTTCTTACCAATTAGAAGCTCATAAGGGGTCTTCTTGAGGAGGCGATGAAGGTACAATCGATTCACGGCATGGCAAGCGGTGTTAACCGCTTCCGCCCAAAACCGGTCCGATGTTTTGTACTCATCTAGCATCGTCCTTGACATCTCAATGAGCGTCCTATTCTTTCTTTCGGCTATGCCATTTTGTTGTGGAGAATAGGGAGCGGAAAACTCATGCTTGATGCCCTCCTCATCTAGGAACTCTTCTACTTGCATGTTTTTGAATTCGGTGCCATTGTCACTCCTTATAGCCTTTATCCTTAAGGTGAACTCATTTTGAGCTCTCCTTAGGAATTTCTTGAGGACACCGGGAGTTTCACTTTTATCATGCAAGAAGAACACCCAAGTATATCTAGAGAAGTCATCAACGATGACTAGACCATACTTGCTACCACCAATGCTAATGTAAGCAATGGGGCCAAAAAGATCCATATGGAGTAACTCCAAAGGTCTAGTTGTCGTCATGACATTCTTAGAGGGGTGTTGAGCTCCTACTTGCTTTCCCGCTTGGCAAGCACTACATGGCCTATCCTTTTCAAATACTACATCCTTTAGGCCACGAACATGCTCACCCTTAAGGAGCTTTTGAAGGTTCCTCATTCCAACATGGGCTAGCCTTCTATGCCAAAGCCATCCCATGTTGGCTTTTGCCATTAAGCATGTGTCAAGTTGAGCTTTATCCGCGGTGAAATCCACAAGATAGAGCTTTCCCTTGAGCACTCCCTTAAAGGCTATCGAGTCATCACCTTCTCTAATGACATTCACTCCCTCACTAGTAAACACACATTTATATCCTCTATCACATAGTTGTGATATGGATAGGAGATTATAGTCAAGAGAATCAACATGCAACACATTCGATAAAGTATGTAATGAGGAGATAGAAATTTTACCGGAGCCAAGGATTTTCCCTTGGCTATTGTCCCCAAAGAAGATTCCTTCACTTGGGTCCTTATTCTCCTCATACTCTATGAACATGCTTCTCTCTCCGGTCATGTGGTTGGTGCATCCGCTATCCAACACCCATTTCGATCCACCGGAGGAGTATGCCTACAAAACAAGTTTATGCCTTCCTTTTAGGTACCCAAGCTGAGTTGGGTCCTTTCACGTTAGTAGTTAGGCATTTGGGCACCCACACGCAAGGCTTGGGGCTCTTGCGGAGTGGCCCGACATATCTAGCAAACACCTTGCCGTGTTTGTTCCTCTTTAGCACATAGGATGCATCAAAATCATGAAATAGAGGATGCAATTCAGATTTAGGCAATTTGTTGCTTGAGAGTGAGTTCTTTTCAATTTTAGTTTGGGATGAACTCCCCTTAACAAAGACAATCATGTCTTTGCCATACTTGGAGGTTTTGGTGTTATGCCTTGCACCTCTAGTATAGCCAAGACCATCCTTGACATGGGGTGGTCTTGTGTTGGTGAATGCACTTCGTGCATATGCCACCTTTTCCTTGTCAAAGATGGCACCCTTAGGTGCTTGTTTGCCTTGTGCTAGGTTGAGTTCATCCTTAAGTTTAAGGATCAAGTTGGAGCACTTGCAAGGTGATGTTGCCATGGATGAGGCCTTTGAGGGGGTTGAGCTCTTGAAGGAAGAGGTTACATTGTTCTTCAGTGACTCAATTTGAGTCTCAAGAATCTTGTTAGCTTTTGACAAGCTTCCAAGTTCATCCTTGAGCTCAATTGACTTCTCCTCAAGACTTGAACACGTTTTCTTGCAAAGTGCAAGTTCGTGTTCCAATGCCTTGCTCTTCTCTCTTTCGAGCTCAAGGAGCTCATCAAGCTCTTGACATCTCTCCTTCTCAAGGATGAGCATGTCCTCCTGTCTATTGATGAGATCTTCCTTCTCAAAGATCTCATCCATAAGCAACTTCATCCTACGCAAGGTGCTTTTGCTTATGTCCTTAAACATATGCTCATTTTCACTAGCACTATCAAAATCATCATGTGAGGAAGTTGGGGAGGAAGGATGAGATGTTACCTTTCTCTTTCCTTCCCTTGCCATAAGACAAGTAGGCTTGTGGTCGTTGTTGAGGTTGGGGAAGAGCTTGCCTCCCTTGGAGTTCCTCCCGATGGCTATGGTGGCCATCTTCTCCTCTTCTTCTTCGGAGGAGGACTCATCGTTAGAGTCCCACTCCTTCCCCAAATGGGCTTGTCCGGAGGACCTCTTCTTCTTGAAGAATCTCCTTTCTTGAGGCTTCCCTTCCTTCTTCTTCTTTGTTTCTTCGTGTGGGCAATCAGCGATGAAATGCCCATACTCGCCACAATTGTAGCAAGACCTTCTTGATTTGGGTCTTGCTCTTTCCTTTCCCTTGCCTTCATGGTTGTGCCCCCCTTTCTTCCTCCTCATCATTCTCTTGAATTTGTTGATGAAGAAGGCCTCCTCCTCATCGGTGTCGAGGCTCTCCTCATCACTTTCTTCTTGCTCCTTTGAAGAGGGCGTTGCCTTGAGTGCAACGTTCTTCATCTTGGAGGCGGTGAACTTTTGGAGGTCGTTGTAGAAGAGCGCCTCCTTCTCCATGATTTCATGGTTAATGATCCTCCCAAGGACCTCCTCCGGGGTCATTTGAGTGAACCCCGGACTTTCCCGAATCATGGAGCATAAAGAGACGTTCCTAGGCATGAATGCCCGGATCATCCTCTTCACAACCTCGTGGTCGGTCCACTTGGTGCAGCCATAGGATCGGCTCTTGTTGATCAGCACCTTTAGCCGATTGTACATGTCTTGGGGGGATTCACCATCCAAGATGGCAAATCTCCCAAGCTCTCCTTCGATGAGCTCGATCTTGGCCTCCTTGACCACTCGGTTTCCCTCATGCGCCGTCTTGAGGGTGTTCCATATGTCTTTGGCCACTTCAAGGCCATCGACACGGTTGAACTCATCTCTAGAGAGAGATGAGATGATCACACCCGCAGCTTGAGCGTTGCGGTGGATGAGGATGGCTTGTTCTTGAGTTATGTTGTCCTCATCCTTTGGAATCTCCACCCCGGTCATGACAATTTGCCACAATGCTGGGTTGAGTGACACGAGGTGGATCTTCATGTTATGTTTCCACATACCGTAATCCGTTCCATCGAATTGAGGAGGTTTCCCCAATGGGATGGACAGGTAGTGGTTGTTGGCGGCAAGGCGTTCATAGTTGAACCCTTGCCGGTTGTAGTTGACTTCACCACCACCGCTTGATTGGTTTGATGGATCAATCTTGGAAATGTTTAACTTCTCCCGGAGCTTCGCCTTGAGTTGGCGAGTCTCCTCATCGTCCGTTGGCTTATCTTGATAAGCCAACGTCTCCTCACGGGTCGCCTCGTAGTTGCTGCTCGATGCATCATCATTCACCACTCCGGCCATCTCTCCGAGTTGTTAGACTCTTTGTGGAGAGTCCTGCTCTGATACCAATTGAAAGTTGCCTAGAGGGGGGGTGAATAGGCTATTTGACCTGCAAATGACTCAATAAAACGAGATTAAATTGCAGGGGGCGGACTAGTCCGGTCAGGGGGCGGACTAGTCCGGTCAGCCTGCGTGAATAACCCTAAAAGGATGTTTCTAGCAAGTTTTAGGGGATTTTCTCAATGCTACGAATGAGTGTATGTTTAAGTCAAGTTGAGCAACAACCTAAACGAGAGCAAGTCAAGTTTCCACAAGTTTGTAGCAATGCGGAATATGAAACAAGACTACCAACTCTAGAACAAGGTAATCAATAGAGTAAATCCGAAGAACACAAGGAGACAAGGGTTTTATCCCGAGGTTCGATCCCACACAAGGAATCTACGTCCTCGTTGAGGAGTCCACAAAAGGACCGGGTCCAACAACCCTTCCCTCACCAAGTTTACCGCACGGGCCTAACTTGGTTCTCCACTAATCACAATGGTGATTACAAAGTTCGTTGGGGCTTCTCACAAACTGAGGCTCCCACACCACAAAGATGATCAACACAATAAAACAAACTCAATACACAGCCCACAAAGACTCAACGAGTGCAAGAGATCAAACCGGGAGCACAAGCGCGATGTTCTTCCTCTTCTCCACCTCACTAAACCCTAATCCACTCAAGAATTAGTTTTAGAGGGAAAGTAGGCAAGAAAGAGGCTTAGAAGTGCTCCAAGTTGGCTGTGGCGGCGCTAGGGTTTGAGTTTTTCCAAGGGTGTTTGAAATGAGGCCGGGGGTCCCCTTTTTATAGAGGTCCCAACCCCAATTTGCTGACTTCAGCAAAAGGGCGGACTAGTCCGGCCACTGGCCCGGACTAGTCCGGCCTAGGGGACCACTGACTCCTTTGTCAGGTCCCGACAGCTGACACACGATCGTCACGCTACCCGCCAAACTTCAAATTCAAACGGTCACTTCCAGAACGGACTAGTCCGGTCAATACCGGACTAGTCCGATCACACACAGAGCCTTCTGCTCCGGGTGAAAACGGACTAGTCTGAGGACCACGGACTAGTCCGGCCCCTAGGGCGGACTAGTCCGGTCCTCCCAGACTTAGCCATAGAAGCACCTTTTCTTAGCCAACCCGGACTAGTCCGGCCCCACGGGCGGACTAGTCCGTTCTCACTCAGGACCTCTTGGTCCGGTCCAAAACGGACAGGTCCGTGGTTTTGGGACTTCATCCCAAAACTCACTCACAGCTAGCCGGACTAGTCCGGTCACAAACGGACTAGTCCGATCTCAGTCAGACCCTTCTGGTCCGGCCAGAAACGGACTTGGCCGGCCAGGGACGGACTAGTCCGGCCTCCTGCACGGACTAGTCCGGCCCTACGGCCAGACCACTTAACCACTCATTTCTTTCATAGGTTTGACCTCTAAACCACTTTGAGCTCCCAAACTTGATCTCAATGCACTTGACACACACACCCTCCTATTACTACGGCTAGTCTAACTCAAACACGCTAGAAACCCTAGTTTCTACGCTTCGAGTTGACTCCGTTTCCTTCCTTTTCCTTTTTGAGGGTTTGCGTCTCCAATTGAGTCCATACCTGTGCTAAGATCACTTGAGCTCATTAGCGACTTAATTGTCGTCATCAATCATCCAAAACCCACGGGGAACCTAGATGCACTTTCAGTGACTCAGCGGCAAAATTCGGGAGCATCGATTGGTATGGCCGACCGAAGCAAGATGCTGATGGAAGATTCTTGTAACACCCACTATTTTTAAGAGAGAAAAAAATTTGTAAAATGAATTTCTCATGAGATAAAAAAAATTTCTTGGGAATAAAATTCATATAAGGAAAATTGCATCGTGTTTGAATGATTGTGTGAATTTTTGAAAATTTAAATTCGCTAGAAATTTGGTTTACAAACTCAAAACATAAAAAGAAGAAAAAGAAAGCAAACAAGAAAAAGAAAAGGGAAAAGAAAAAGGAAAAATGCCCTGGGCCGAATTCCCGCCCCAGCCCACTTCCCTCCTCATTCTCGCGCCGGCCCGCGCCCTTTTCCCTCCCTCTCTCTCTCTGCCGCCCGGGCCCCGCATGTCGGCTCCGTCTTCCTCGCGCCCCCGCCGCTCCTGTAACGCACGCTCACGACGCCGCCCCCATTTCCTCTTTTCAATGCCATCCGTTTCTCTGCAATCAAGCACACTAGTGCCCTATGATGGCGCCATCAGCTTCTCAGCCGAACCCCTATAAAAACCGGACCGATTTCCCTCTGATTTCACCATTCTCGACGCCCAAACCCTAGCCGTCGACGAGCTTGGTAATGGCACCGATGTTCCCATCAATTCACCCATTGTCTCATCTCGAAACCTTGCCTAACACTTTTGTCGTGTCCCCAGGAGACCGCCAGTCATCTTCGTCGGGAGTTATTGCCTCTGCGTCGCCAACTTCGTCGGGCGCCGAGGAGCTCCGCTGCACAACGCCGTCGCCGACCACCTTCCGACCCTCCTCCAGTCGCGCGACGACCCTCAGTGAGTTCCCCTAGTCCCCCTCTTCATTTTGCGCCAATTAGTTTTGCTCTTTAGCCATTGTATAATGTGTACCGATCGCGTCGGCGAGATCGCCGCCGCGCGCATGCGCCACCGCCGCGCGCCGCCACCCATCGCCGCCGCTCCCGTCGATCCAGGCGACGTGGCTCATTGCCCGTCGTCCATTTTGTTTCAACGGTCAAGATTAAAACCGAGCGTACCCCTTCGGTGAATAAAATTTGGACCATCCATTTTGAAATAAACGACCCTCATTCAAACCCATTTTCCCGCCGCCTGTTTTGCGTCCGAGCCCCTGGAATCTTGCGGGCTACCCCTTGGGTTCCTCTAGAATTCAAGTCTAGCCCCTAGAAATGTCAAACTAGCCCCTGGGCTTTCTGGAAATTAGTAAAATACTGGTTAAATTAATAAAAAGTGTTTTAAAGCCCCTGGAAAATTATAAAATAGCAAATAAATTCTGAAAAATTGTAGAATAAACCCCAGACTTAATAAAAATTATTTTTAACCACTGGAACAGTTCTGTTTTTACAGAAAAGCCTCTGTTAGTTCTAGAAATTAAATAAAAGTCCTTAATTTGTATAAAATAATTATAAAAACAGATTTAAATATGTTTTATTTATTTTCATTTCTGTATTATTTTTATTAATTCATTTAAATTGTTTAAATGGTCATAAAAATACTTTTAAGTACATTTAGTTCATAAAAATTGTTTTGCACATAGAAATAATTAGTAAAAATAATGTAAAAATTGTAAAATTTATATTATTGATTATAAATCTATTTTAGGCTTATTTTGAAGGATACAATTTCTATAAAATAACTTTAGGATTCTAATAAATATAAAAATGGTATAAAAATCTATAAAAATATGTTTTACTCAATAAATTTCATTTAACTTTAAATTCTTATCAATAGATTTATGTCTATAATATAAATCAACCCTAAAATCACTTTTGCGTAGGAACTTGCATTTATTTGAATTGTTTGCTTTTTGTTATGTTCTTATTGTATGTTATTTTTCGTGCATCGTCGTATTTTAGAGTCGGGGCCAGAACCCACTTTTAATCTTCAAGAGCAACAATTTCCCGACGACCCCGAAGCACAATCTGGAGGCAAATTCCTTGACCATCTTGCACTCTTTTTGTTAAGTTTTAGTTAGTTGCATGCTAAATTAAAATATGAATCCGATGTTATGTTTTCCTAGATTTTCCACAATATTCCATGTCAACATGGTTTGGGTGTTTTACTAATAAATTAGTTTACGCTTAGCCATGCTTTAATGAAATATGGTCTATTATACAATATTACATTTGAAGTACTTTGAATTGATGTCTATAATGGAATTAGTAGATAGGAATCTGATAGGGGGTTTTGTATGGATTGGTGCATGCGTGCACAAGACCTTGGTTTGGGGGTTGACACCTATCGGATTCTAGGGACCGGTTTATGGTAGAAGTTACTAAGCCATTTAGTATCACTACAGAATTGTATATGGGACAACTTGGTTTAGTAATTTGGTCTCTCCCGATGTAGCATAGGTAATTGATCGGGCGGGGAATGGGCTTTGCCTTGGGATCCGCATGACTCAAGAGGGGGCTTCTCCTGGCGAAGGGAAAATAGAATCCAGGTGCCAGAGCAGTGAAACCTTAGAGTACCCATTGCAAGTCGGAAGAACCATCAGAAACACCTCGTAGTGAACTCCTGGTCACACACATACGGAAGTGTGTAATTGTGGTTAGCTACCACGGGCATCAGGGAGGTTTATCTTAGTCCACCTGGCAACAGGGGACAAAATCACGAACTGTGGGTAAAGGATACACACTCTGCAGAGTTTTGTCAAACTGTCTAGACAGCCGTGCTCACGGACACGAGCGACTTGGAAACCAAATTCATAATTAGCACATTGTTACATAATGGATGGTTTGGGTTTGGTTTTTACTTGGATTAATTTTTGGGATGTTGGTTGGGAATTCACCTAGATGTAGGTGCTTAATAAACAATTAAGAGTAGGTTTTTACTGCTATAGTGCCTAACCTATTAATTGCCTTCCTTGTTGTGAACCACACATGTCATAACTTCCCAACTTGCGAGTACCGTTGGTACTCAAACTTGTTAGTTGCATATCCCCCCTAGTCTACGAAGACGCCGAGGTGGAGAACCAGGACTTCTATGGAAATCCCGAAGAGATGTTTTAGGCTGGCGCTCCCTCGTGCAATGCCTGTGTTGGAGCCCTTTTTTATGTTTTTCCGCTGCTTGTGTACTTTTATTTTAGACCTGGAAGGTCATTTATGTAATATGGTGATGTACTCGAACATGGTATTTTATTTGGTATTTCACTTTCATCTACACATGTATGAGTTGAACTGATCCTGGCATACATGTGGAAAGCATCTGGCCGTCTTCTTATTACCAGGTGTGACAAGTGGTATCAGAGCCATGTTGCCCGTAGGACGCAAGCCTAGATAGGAAAGGACGATTTAAGGACTTTACTATTTTCAAATATTATTAAATTTCTTTGTATTCTTTACCTTGAACTTGTTTCACTTACTCCTTAATTTGTTTTATTACTGACACTCTTCTGTTTCAAAATTTTAGATGGCCAACTTCAGGAGAACCGCTCGCATTTCCGCTGGAGGCTATGTCCCTAACCGAAGGATTGCTGCCGGCCGTACCCCGCTCAACGATCCTCGACGTGCGGTGGTGATACGTACTGATGGGAGAGCTGCAGGAAGACTCCTATGTTGACTTCAGGCCATACTACACGATGTCGGCTACATGCACGAGGGACTAGCACTCACCTACCACTCCATCGGGATGCAGCGCCCCTACCGGATTGAGTGGTCATGTAAGCTATTTGTCTACTATGGGGATGAACTACTCAAGGTGCACCGTACTGCTACCGCGAGGAGCTACCGACGTCACGCTGAGCAGGATGTCAGTTGGGAGGCCATCACCTTTTGGAGTCACACTTACCGCTTCCAGCTTCAGAACTCAGTGCACGCCTACACTCCCCAGCGTCCCAGCGGCACTGGCAACTTCGTCACCAGGTACATGGAGGGGCCCTTGACCCTTCCACAGACTCACCAGACAGTTGATGACGTGGAGCGCCTAAGCATTCGCCTCCACAAGGCTCAGCAAGAAATTCAAGATGTCCGTGACCTTGCAGCTCACTATGAAAGGCAGGTGAGGAGGTACCGTCGGATCACCGACGAGGACCCAAATGGGTATGCTTCAGACACCTCCACTTGGATTCTGGACTCTCCTGATCGCCGTGTCGGACGTGGCGACACCAACTCTTTGGACCAGTCTTCAGACGAGGAGCCAGATTCTGAGGAGCCTTCTGTGCCGCAGCAACCAGCCAACTCTCCTCCGCGTGGCAACGAGTCTCATGGCAGCAACTCGGGATATGATGGAGATGACGATGAAGACCCGGACGAGGAGGAGGATCCCGAGGAGCGAGAGTAGACTCCAACTTGCCCTACGACTCAAGATTAAGACACTTACCCATGATTTGTAATAAGAGCGATGTAGTAGCGATCTGTGTATACTTGAGTTGTATGATTTTGCTTTGAGAACTTGTTTATCCATGTTTGAGTTTGCTTAATGAAATGACCTCTATTTATCTTATTCCTTATTGATTCATATAGTGGGAAAGTTGTATAGAATAGCTCCTATCTTATCTCCTCATTTTATAACAACGCCCCAATCTCAGATGGCAGGAAGAGGAAGAGGACGTGAATGTGGTGTGCCACCCAATCAAGACAATGAAGTACCGCTACCTCAATGGAATGGACGAGGTTCCCGTGGAGCACCAGCTGCAAATCAAATGCATCATATGATGGCTATGCAGCTTCAAATGATGCAAAATTTAACACAAATTGTGAACAACATGCAACAGGCCCAACAAGCACCCCCACCCCCTCCACCACCACGACCACCACCACCTCCAAGGTTTTGCTTAAGGGACTTCATGAACACTCAACCTCCACGCTTTTCCAACGCCGTGGAACCTATGGATGCTGACGACTAGATTAATACAATTGAAAGTAAATTGAGGATTGTTCAATGCGAAGGAAGGGAAAGGGTGTTATTGGCATCACATCAACTCCATGGACCTGCAGCTGATTGGTGGACCGCTTATACTGCAGCCCATGGCAACCCAGACAACATCACTTGGGAGGAGTTCAGAGAAAGCTTCCGCAATCATCACGTGCCTGAAGGAGAAATTCAAGCCAAATGTTTGGAGTTGCTAGCACTGAAGCAAGGGAACATGAACATACGGGGGTATTTGAACAAGTTTACACAACTATCTCGGTACGCCCCTGGAGATGTTGACACTGATGCTAAGAAACAATTTTGTTTCAAGGAGGGACTGGACAAAGAGATACAGTTGATGATGTCTTCCAGTGACTATGCTAGCTTCAAACATCTGGTGGACAAAGCTTTTATGGTAGAAAGAAATAAAAAGGAATGCGAAGGAGAAGACCGCAAAAGGAAGATGATGATGGGGCAGTCTTCAAGCAACAATCGTCCTCGCTTCAACCCACAGCAGTCGGGACACATGAATCGTCCCATGGGCAATAATCAAGGTTAGCGGTACATCAATAACTCTTCATTCAGGCCTCAAGCTCAGTATGCTCGTCCACAGTACCAGCAGATGCAACCGCAACACCCTCAAATGTATCAACAGCGTCCTATGACTTCAAACCCTCGACCAACCGGGCAATCACAACAAAATCAACAACGAAACAAGACTCAAGACACCAGTACTCGGGGAGCTTGCTACATATGTGGTGACAAGGGACACTACTCCAACAACTGCCCGAAGAAGCTATCACAGCAGAACCAGTCCAGAGGAAGGGTCAATCATATTGTTTTGGAGGAAGCCCAAGATGCATCAGATGTGGTGATCGGTACGTTCCCTGCTAATTCCCATCCTTCTACAGTATTGTTTGACTCTGGTGCAACACATTCATTCATAGCAAAAGAATTCTTAAGAAGACATGGAATGACTGTTACAATAATGAATCAAGTATTAGTAGTCAACTCTCCTGGAGGAGAGATGTTGACAAGGCAAGTATGCCCTAATGTAAGCATAAGCATTAGGGGGGTAGCATTCTTAGCAAACCTTATAGTGCTGGAGTCACAAGGAATAGACATTATTCTCGAAATGGATTGGTTAACCAAGTACAAAGGAGTGATCCACTGTGCCACCAGAACAATATTCTTAACTCATACAGATGGCACAAACGTGGAGTTTCATCCTGAGCAAGCACCAGTTCAGAAAACATGACTCAATCAAGTTGAAGGAGTACAAGAGATCAAAGTTGTTTGTGACTTTTTGGATGTGTTTACTGAGGAACTACCGGGTATGCCCCCTGACAGAGAGATTGAATTCATCATTGAATTAGTGCCTGGTAGCACCAATTTACAAGCGACCATACAGGATGGATGCTAAACAATTGGCAGAATTGAAGGATCATATCAATGAGTTGTTAGCAAAAGGATACATTCGTCCAAGTTCCTCACCTTGGGGAGCTCCAGTGATATTTGTGCCCAAGAAAGATGGCACACAGAGGTTGTGTGTGGATTATCACACACTCAACGCAGTAACTATCAAGAACAAGTATCCTTTACCAAGGATTGAGGATTTGTTTGACCAGTTGAGAGGTGCTTGTGTGTTCTCGAAGATCGATCTGCGTTCAGGGTACCACCAATTGAAGATACGACCCTCGGACATACCCAAGATGGCATTTGTTTCGAGATATAGATTATATGAGTATACAATCATGTCTTTTGGCTTGACTAACGCCCCAGCTTATTTCATGTACCTTATGAATAAGGTGTTTATGGAATACCTGGATAAGTTTGTCGTGCTGTTTATTGACGACATTTTTATATTCTCCAAAAGTGAAGAGGAACATGAGGAGCACCTAAGACTAGCCTTACAAAAACTTCGTGAACATCAGTTGTATGCAAAGCTAAGTAAATGTGAGTTCTGGTTGAAGGAAGTGTCATTTTTGGGACATGTTATATCACAAGGAGGAATAGCAGTAGACCCTAGTAAGGTGAAAAATGTTCTGAATTGGAAGACACCAGAAAATGTTGGGGAATTCAGGAGTTTCTTGGGTATGGCTGGCTATTATCGCCGGTTCATCGAAGGATTCTCAAAGATATCTCATCCGTTAACAAAGTTACTTGAGAAGGGAGCTGTATACAAGTGGACACCAGAATGTGAAGCAAGTTTTTTAGAGCTAAAGAAAAGATTGACCACTACTCCAGTGTTGATTATGCCTGATATGCAGAAAGAATTTTGCAGTCTACTGTGATGCATCCGGCCAAGGACTGGGATGTTTATTAATGCAAGAGGGACATGTAGTAGCCTATGCTTCACGTCAACTCAGAAAGCATGAAAGAAATTATCCCACTCATGACTTGGAGTTAGCAGCTGTAGTGCATGCATTGAAATTATGGAGGCATTATCTGATTGGAAAAAGAACTAAAATTTATACGGGCCACAAGAGTTTGAAGTATATCTTCACCCAACCAGATCTAAATCTCAGACAACGTAGATGGTTGGAACTTATAAATGATTTTGATATCGGAATCAACTATCATCCTGGGAAAGCTAATGTGGTCACAGATACATTAAGCAGATCAGCTCAATGCAATAGCTTGGCACTGCAAGGTCAACAACCGCAGTTATGTGAGGAATTCGCAAGGCTAAACCTTAGTATTGTGACAAATACTGAGGTAGTGTCAACGGAAGTAGATTCCACGCTGGAGAAGGATATTCGTGAAGGGCAAAAGAATGATAAGTGGATTCAGAAGATTAAGCAACTAATGAAAGAAGGAAAAGCTCTAGACTTTAAAGAAGATGAACATGGAACTTTATGGCTGGGAAAGAAAATATGTGTACCTGATATCAAGGTGATTCGAGAACTGATACTGAGAGAAGCCCATGATTTGTCATATTCCATTCATCCAGGAAGCACAAAGATGTATCAAGATCTAAAGGATCGGTATTGGTGGCATGGAATGAAACGTGATGTGGCGGAGTATGTAGCTCTGTGTGACACATGTCAGAAGGTCAAAGCAGAACATCAAAGACCCGCAGGGTTACTTTAACCAATTAAAATTCCTAAATGGAAATGGGAAGAAATAAGTATGGACTTTATTGTGGAATTGCCAAGAACTGAGTCTGGATACGACTCTATATGGGTCATAGTGGACCATTTGACCAAAGTGGCTCACTTTATCCCAGTAAAAGAAAGTTATTCTGGTTCAAGATTGGCAGAACTATATATGACAAGAATTGTATGCCTGCATGGAGTACCGAAGAAAATAATATCGGATATGGGTACTCAATTCACTTCCAGATTTTGGCAAAAGTTGCATGAGTCTATGGATACCCGATTGAATTTCAGCTCGGCATATCATCTGCAAACTGACGGTCAAACAGAGTGCACTAATCAAATTCTTAAAAATATGTTGAGAGCGTGTGCTTTGAAAAATAGTAGGAGTTGGGATAAAAACCTACCGTATGCCGAATTTTCTTATAACAACAGTTATCAAGTCAGTTTGAAGATGTCTCTGTTTGAAGCTTTGTATGGACGGAAGTGCAGAACACCATTGTTTTGGAATCAAACTGGGGAAAGCCAAGTATTTGGGCCTGAAGTGTTAAGGGAAGCTGAGAGATAAGTACAAGAAATCCGGAAGAATTTGAAGACGACTCAATCAAGGCAGAAGAGTTATGCTGATACTCGTCGTCGTGATTTATCCTTTAAGATTGGTGATTATGTGTATCTCAAGGTGTCACCCGTGAGACGGTTGAGACGATTCAAAGTGAAGGGCAAATTATCACCCCGATATATTGGTCCTTTCAAGGTATTGGAGAAAAGAGGAGAAGTATCCTATCGGCTCGAGTTACCATCTCACTTATCAGATGTACATGACGTATTCCACGTGTCACAATTGAAGAAATGCTTAAGAGTCCCTGAAGAACAATTGCCATTAGAACCAGTAGACGTACAAGAGGACCTGACCTATGCAGAACAACCTATTAAGATTCTCGAGACATCAGAACGAGTCACGAGAAATAAAGTTATTCGTATGTGCAAAGTTCAATGGAAACATCACTCAGAAGAAGAGGCGACTTGGGAAAGAGAAGAAGACCTCAAAGCAGAGTTTCCCAGTCTATTCTCTTAGGACGTCCAAATCTCGAGGGCGAGATTTCTTTTTAGGGGGTAGAATTGTAACACCCACTATTTTTAAGAGAGAATTTTTTTTTGTAAAATGAATTTCTCATGAGATAAAAACTTTTTCTTGGGAATAAAATTCATATAAGGCAAATTGCATCATGTTTGAATGATTGTGTGAATTTTTGAAAATTTAAATTCGCTAGAAATTTGGTTTACAAATTCAAAACATAAAGAGAAGAAAAAGAAAGCAGAAAAGAAAAAGAAAAGGGAAAAGAAAAAGGAAAAATGCCCTGGGCCGAATTCCCGCCCCAACCCACTTCCCTCCACATTCCCGCGCCGACCCGCGCCCTTTTCCCTCCCTCTCTCTCTCTCTGCCGCCCAGGCCTCGCATGTCGGCTCCGTCTTCCTCGCGCCCCCGCCGCTCTCGTAACGCACGCGCACGACGCCGCCCCCATTTCCTCTTTTCAATGCCATCCGTTTCTCTACAATCAAGCATCGGCTAGTGCCCTATGATGGCACCATCAGTTTCTCAGCCGCACCCCTATAAATACCCGACCGATTCCCCTCTCATTTCACCATTCCTGATGCCCAAACCCTAGCCGCCGACGAGCTTGGTAATGGCACCGATGTTCCCATCAATTAACCCACTGACTCACCTCGAAACCTTGCCTAACACTTTTGTCGTGTCCCCAGGAGACCGCCGGTCATCTTCGTCGGGAGTTATCGCCTCTGCGTCGCCGACTTCGTCGGGCGCCGAGGAGCTCCGCCACACAACGCCGTCGCCGACCACCTTCTGACCCTCCTCCGGCCGTGCGACGACCCTCAGTGAGTTCCCCTAGTCCCCCTCTTCATTTTGCGCCAATTAGTTTTGCTCTTTAGCCACTGTATCATGTGTACAAATCGCGCCGGCGAGATCGCCGCCGCGCGCATGCGCCACCGCCGCGCGCCGCCACCCAGCGCCACCGCTCCCGTCGATCCAGGCGACGTGGCTCATTGTCGGTCGTCCATTTTGTTTCTACGGCCAAGATTAAAACCGAGTGTACCCCTTCAGTGAATAAAATCTGGGCCATCCATTTTAAAATAAACAGCCCACATTCAAACACATTTTCCCGCCGCCTGTTTTGCGCCCGAGCCGCTGGAATCTTGCGGGCTACCCCTTGGGTTCCTCTGGAATTCAAGTCTAGCCCCTAGAAATGTCAAACTAGCCCCTGGACTTTTTGGAAATTAGTAAAATACTGGTTAAATTAATAAAAAGTGTTTTAAAGCCCCTGGAAAATTATAAAATAGCAAATAAATTCTGAAAAATTGTAGAATAAACCCCAGACTTAATAAAAATTATTTTTAACCACTGGAACCGTTCTGTTTTTACAGAAAAGCCCCTGTTAGTTCTAGAAATTAAATAAAAGTCCTTAATTTGTATAAAATAATTATAAAAACAGATTTAAATACGTTTTATTTATTTTCATTTCTGTATTATTTTTATTAATTCATTTAAATTGCTGAAATGGTCATAAAAATACTTTTAAGTATATTTAGTTCGTAAAAATTGTTTTGCACATAGAAATAATTAGTAAAAATAATGTAAAAATTGTAAAATTTATATTATTGATTATAAATCTATTTTAGGCTTATTTTGAAGGATAAAATTTCTAGAAAATAACTTTAGGGTTCTAATAAATATAAAAATGGTATAAAAATCTATAAAAATATGTTTTACTCAATAAATTTCATTTAACTTTAAATTCTTATCAATAGATCTATGTCTATAATATAAATCAACCCTAAAATCACTTTTGCGTAGGAATTTGCATTTATTTGAATTGTTTGCTTTTTGTTATGTTCTTATTGTATGTTATTTTTCGTGCATCGTCGTATTTTAGAGTCGGGGCCAGAACCCACTTTTAATCTTCAAGAGCAACAATATCCCGACGACCCCGAAGCACAATTTGGAGGCAAGTTCCTTGACCATCTTGCACCTTTTTTGTTAAGTTTTAGTTAGTTGCATGCTAAATTAAAATATGAATCCTATGTTATGTTTTCCTAGATTTTCCACAATATTCCTTGTCAACATGGTTTGGGTGTTTTACTAATAAATTAGTTTACGCTTAGCCATGCTTTAATGAAATATGGTCTATTATACAATATTACATTTGAAGTACTTTGAATTGATGTCTATAATGGAATTAGTAGATAGGAATCTGATAGGGGGTTTTGTATGGATTGGTGCATGCGTGCACAAGACCTTGGTTTGGGGCTTGACACCTATCGGATTCTAAGGACCGGTTTATGGAAGAAGTTGCTAAGCCATTTAGTATCACCACAGAATTGTATATGGGACGACTTGGTTTAGTAATTTGGTCTCTCCCGATGTAGCATAGGTAATTGATCGGGCGGGGAATGGGCTTTGCCTTGGGATCCGCATGGCTCAAGAGGGGGCTTCTCCTGACGGAGGGAAAATAGACTCCAGGTGCCGGAGCGGTGAAACCTTAGACTACCCATTGCAAGTCGGGAGAACCATCGGAAACACCTCGTAGTGAACTCCTGGCCATACACCTATGGAAGTGTGTAATTGTGGTTAGCTACCACGGGCATCAGGGAGGTTTATCTTAGTCCACCTTGTAATAGGGGACGAAATCATGAACTAGGGGTAAAGGATACACACTTTGCAGAGTTTTGTCAAACTATCTAGACAGAAGTGCTCACGGACACGAGCGGCTTGGAAATCAAATTCATAATTAGCACATGGTTACATAATGGATGGTTTGGGTTTGGTTTTTACCTGGATTAATTTTTGGGATGTTGGTTGGGAATTCACCTAGATGTAGGTGCTTAATAAAAAATTAAGATTAGGTTGTTACTGCTATAGTGCTTAACCTATTAATTGCCTTCCTTGTTGTGAACCACACATGTCATAACTTCCCAACTTGCGAGAACCGTTGGTACTCAAACTTGTTAGTTGCATATCCCCCCCCAGTCTACGAAGATGCTGAGGTGGAGAACCAAGACTTCTATGGAGATCCCGAAGAGATGTTTTAGGCTGGTGCTCCCTCGTGCAACGCCTGTGTTGGAGCCCTTTGTTATGTTTTTCCGCTGCTTGTGTACTTTTATTTTAGACCTGGAAGGTCATTTATGTAATATGGTGATGTACTCAAACATGGTATTTTATTTGGTATTTCACTTTCGTCTACACATGTATGAGTTGAACTGATCCTGACATACATGTGGAAAGCATCTGGTTGTCTTCTTATTACCAGGTGTGACATTTCTGGTGCAACTTCCATGCTGATTACTACAAATCAGTGTATCTCCCAATGAAGACACCAGTTGACGCAGTCAGTGGATTGACTGGGCACATTTTGAGAAGAAGGGCTGCTCACCGTTCACTGAAGTAGTGAGAGCCATTGAGAAGCATGGTCTGAGATCTTTTCGCTTTCAGAAATAACTGGAATGATGAAGTGATTGCATAGTTCTATGCAACCTATCACTTCTTTAGTGAGGATGAGGAGAGTGTCACTTGGATGACCCACGGGTCCAAGTACAGTATTACTCAAGAAGATTTTGCTAACCCGCTTCAGCTTGACACCACAAGATCTGATTGCTTGGTCATACACAACATAGGTGTCATTGACAAGGATAGGATGAAGTTCCTATATGAGCCAAATTCAAAGTTCAACCCTCCTTCCACCAAAAATATGAAGCCATTCTTTGTTGTGTTGAACAGGGTTTTGAGGAACACAATTGCTCCCAAGGATGGAGATGCTGGGAGTGTCCAAGGATACCTCCGGACTCTGAAGAGGGTCATAAGCAAGCACCACCCGTTTGATGTGGCGGAATACATTTGGAATGACATGGTGAACATATCCTGCACTCCCAACAGGTCCTATGGATATGCTCCTTATCTAATGTTTGTGATTGAAAAAGTCACCGGGATTGAGTTTGTGAAATGTGGAGCATCTCCCCTTGAGGCCTCAAATGCCTCAAAAGCCGAGTGTGCAGGCTGCTCCCTCGCCGGCCTCTAGTCCCGAGGCACCGGCAAGAAGAAGAGAAGATGTCGGGCTGCCCCTGCTTCTAGTGCAGCCTCTCAAAAAGGTTCAACCAGTGGGATTCTTAAGTATCTGACTACAATCTTTGCCTTCTGCAAAAAGGCCGAAGTGAAGGCCCATAAGCTCAACAAGAAAAGAAAGGAGGACATGAAGTATATCAAGGCAAATGTGAAGCAAATTTGCCAGAAACTGGAGATTGAGCCAATTGGGTCTCCAACAATCTTTGAAGACTCAGATTCTGATTTCACCGAGCTCGGGCCCTTGACCCCCTCCAAGCTTGCCTACTTTGGCGTTGGGGGCTCGAGCAGCTCCGCACCTCCTCCTCCACCTCATCAAGCTGAAGATGAAGACGACGATGAGAGGACCGACAGCGAAGAGTGAAGACCTTAGGACCCTCCTCTCCTTCTTTTTGGTGTCTTGATGCCAAAGGGGGAGAGATTGAGGGGGAGTCTTAGTCTTAGCTGTAGGTTGCGAGGAGAGAGCTCTATGCTATGTTTTTTAACTCTTTTGTGGCTTGTAAAGTTTTAACAATGATCTTAAGTTAATTATGGTTCTGTGATGCAATGATTTGATCCTTTGAGTAGTATTTATGAAAACTGTGATTTTGCTTTAGAATGACATATATGCTTGTTATTGGGTAATTAATGTTTCAGTGCACTTAGTTATGCATCCCACCATAAAGAAGTCGCATATGGACTATGCTTTCACTACTTGATGTATTTTGGACTCATATGTGCATACTTTATGAAAATCTCAATTTTTATCATATTTTGTGAAATCTCAATTGGTTGTCATCAATCACCAAAAAGGCGGAGATTGAAAGTGCATATAGGACTCCCTTGTGGGTTTTGGATGATTTATGACAAGCAATTGGGATCCTAACCTCTTTGTTGAGATGAGTGCAGGTTTTTAATAGCAAAATGAGCAAAGTGCCAAAAAGGAAGGAAGAATGAGGAGCAAAGTGGAAATGAGCTCAAGGAAGAAGAATAGTAGATCACTGTGTATGGAGTGTGTTAAGAAAACACATCCCAAGAGCTCAATCAAAATTAAACACACACATTGCACAAAGTTACACAGGACCAGATAGTCCGACAAACAACGGACTAGTCTGATATCCTTTCTACACAAAATCAGACGAGTCTGATATCCATCGGACTAGTCCGATATCTCTCTGACTAGAATCGGACTAGTCCTCCCCAGTCCGGACTAGTCCTCAAATCACTTCACAAGTCACACAAAATCGGACAAGTCCGATCACAACTGGACTAGTCCAATATTCTCTCTGATCCAAATCGGACAAGTCCGATATTTGCACGGACTAGTCCGAAATACCATATGAACTAAATCAGACAAGTCCTCCAAGTGCGGACTTGTCATCCTATACACTTAGGGTTTCACATGTCTGGACAAGTCTGATGACTATCGGACTAGTCCGAAGATTTCCAGCAGCGAAATCGGACAAGTCCATTCCTAGCCGGACTAGTCCGATATTTCGAGACACTTAGGGTTTGCTACACACAGCACACCGGACTAGTCCGGTGACCACCACAGACTAGTCCGATCTTTCTGAACCCTAACGGTCACTTTTAGAAACCCATATAAATAGAGTTGCACGGCCATATTTTACACTCTCTCGAACCTTAGCGCTGTCACACCTCCCAAGAGCCTCAAAACCACATCTCTACACAAAATTAAGTGCAACAAAGATCAATCCCTTGGGGATTCACTCTAGTTCATTGGAGAGACACGTTCAACACCACATTGAGCTCTTGGTTTGATTCTCTAACACATTCCTGCGATTTGATTGTAATCTTTTAAGTGTGTTCTTGGTGGCATTTCGTGTTGTAATCCAAGGGAGCTCTCAACATGTGAGAAGGCCCCTTGAATTCGGTTATTCACCCCATTGAGATAAGTGGAAGAGGATTGGCCTTCGTGGCAATCCGACGAGGGTAGGGTTGGAGAAGACCTGGTCATGGACTCCTCAACATGGATGTAGGTTGCCTTTGTGGGAAATGAACCACGGGATAAATCTCTTGTGTTCCTCTTTTGTGTTCATTGTCCTTTACATTATATCATTCTAGGGTTACAATTGATCTTGATTACTTTATGTTGAAATATCAAGTATAAGATTGAATTGTAATATAACATGATTCATAACCTTGTAACACTTTGTTTAATCGTATATTTCCGCTGCATATATTGAAAAATAAAGTTAATCGATCAAACCTAATCAGTCTAGTCCGTATACACCGAACTAGTCCGCACTTTACCAGACTAGTCCGATTTCTCTAGTTTTGAACTGGTTGTTAAGTTTTGCCGGATCCGACAATTTTCGAAAAGGCCTATTCACCCCCCCCCCCTCTAGGCCACATTCAGGAATGAACAGGACAAAGTGTTCTTACTTTCATATGTATTATTATGACTGCCTAAAATAATCCCTCGTACGGGACGTGTCGTACGACACCATAATGAGTGTTTTGTAAATTGTGTGTCTTCTGCAGGTACACTAACCACGTGATCATATTACGTTTGGAACACGTTTGCAAGCGACCGTTACTAGTGCCACCGTTGAGACATATGCCAGAATACCGGTTTAGAATTTTCTTTTTGGTAAGGCACGTAGTACCGACATGTATCACATCAATACATAGACCATACCCTACAAAAGAATGGCTTCATTATCATGTAAGATCCAACCATCAGTTGCTGGTAGGTTTTGGATCAAAGTTTCAATATGGTAAGTTGCAACGCGAAGAGAGATGAAGATTAAGGTTTTTGTTTACTCTTGGCAGAATCTGACTCGATTTTGTCAAGATGTGCTTCTAGTTAAATGTCATAGAACATAGTGGTATGCTATATGGCTGAGAAGGTCTTCAAGTCCTGTACGTCTGTTCCTTGGACAGTTTGGAGAGTAAAGCATTTTGAATTGATGTCAATCACCAAAAACCAACATCTCTCCATTTCCTTGAACCACTGAGATAGCCACAGTGTTTTTGTAGAGATAAAACTTTCTTGTAATAGTCATTAATGTTAGCCTATGAATTTGTCTAGTGTGAAAGAGTTTAGCTTTGGTTTCGCACTAGTGTAGTGTGAAAGGGTTCAGCTTTGATTTCACACTACACTAGCTAGCCTATATAAGGTGTACCCATTTCCATTGCCTCGTGCAACAATTGAGTTCTCTCCCTATACACATCTGTCTCCCTATATGGTATCACGAGGCCATTGATCCTCTTGCTTCCGCACACCGCCATCAATGGCGAGCCCTTCTTCTTCTCCCTCTGTTGCCTCCAGCCAAACCAACCCATTTGTAGACTCTTCTCAAAATACTATCTCCGCCAGTGCAAACCAGCATGCAGTATTCGGGCGCATGTTCCTATTGTGCTTGACTATGGTGACTGCAATTTCTCTATTTGGAGTTCCTTCTTTGATGCAATGTTTCAAAAGTTCAGATTGCAAGATCACATTGACGGTTCTGTTGATGCTCAGACTATGTGGCACAATGTCGAGTGGATGCAAGTTGATTACGGCATTGTCTCTTGGCTCTATAACTCAATCACCACTGATCTGATGATGATGGTTCAGGTTCCTCAACCAAATGCCTACATCCTGTGGTCGGCAATCAGAGGTATTTTCATTGATAATGTTGATCAGTGTGCGGTATTTGCACTGCAAGAGTTTCACAGTTTGTTTCAAGCGCCTTATCTGTTTCTGCCTATTTTAGTTGTCTGAAGGAACTTTCTGATCTCTTGCGCAACGTGGGGCATCCTGTCAGTGATTCATCAATGGTGATCAATGCATTACAAGGATTGAATTCCAAATTCAGCCATGCTATTTCTATTCTAACTGCAAGGAAGGCTATCCCTTCGTTTCTGTTTGTGCGAGATTACATTTTGCAAGACAAAGAGACAGGATCATACGACCATGATGGAGGCTCAGACCGCTCTACTAGCTCACAGTGCATCTCTTAGCGCCACAACCACTGCTCTCTCTATGACAACATCTGGATCATGACCTCCTGCTCCTTCGATAGCATTCAATGGTTTTGGCAATGCTGAAGGAGGTGGTGATCGCAGACGCAAGCGCTGGAAGTCTGACGGCAAGAGGAAGCCTCCTCCGGCCAACCCATTTGCTAATGCTGACCGTAGCATAACTGCTCCATGGGCTTCATCGTATACTCATGGACCGGATTAGTTCAAGCATGGCCCATGCCAATGTGGAGGACTTCTACTGCTAGTTTACTTGGCCCACGGCCCGGTAACTAGCAAAAACAGGCATATTGCATACAATGTCATCAAATGCCTTTGTCTCAGGTGCATCTCATCCGCAAGAACCTGCTGCTTTGATGACTGCTCTTCTGACACTACTGCCTCCGAGTCAATACAATGGTAATGGAGAATGGATTCTTGACACCGGAGATAGTTCTCATATGGCTCATGACCCTGACATCGTCTCCTGCATCTCATCTCTTTCATTATCTTCGCACATTATTATTGGTAAAGGACACCATCTACCAGTGCAGCACACTGGTGACACCACCATTCCAACATTTTTTACAACACTTAAGTTAAATAATGTGCTCATCTCACCACATTTAATCAAAAAATTGATTTTTGTTCGTGCTCTTACTAGAGATAATTTTGTTTTTGTAACCTTTGATCCCTTTGGTTTCTCCATAAAGGATTTTCGCATGGGAACGATTCATCTCCGCTGTGATTCGACAGGCGACCTCTACTCTTTGCATCATCAACCACATCCTGCTGCACATCAAACTTTTGCTGCCGAAGTCACCAGTGATATGTGGCATGCTCATCTTGGTCATCCAGGCTATAGTCATCTTCAGCTCATTTTATGTACTTTTTCTTTCAGTTGTTCCAAGGCAAACACACATTCTTGTCATGCATGTCGTCTTGGCAAACATGTTCGGCTGCCATTTAGAAATTCATCTAGTATTTCTTTATTTCCATTCCAATTACTGCATTGTGATGTCTGGACATCACCAATATGTAGCAACTCGGGATTTAAATTTTATCTAGTTGTTCTTGATGACTTTTCTCATTTTGCCTGGACTTTTCCACTTCAACATAAATAAGATGTCCTATCTACACTGATTTATTTTCATGCCTTTGTACTTAATCAGTTTCATCGACCTATCATCTACTTTCAAACAGATAATGGGAAATAGTTTGATAATCATGTTTTTCGATCTTTCCTTGTACAACATGGGATCACATTACGCTTGACATGTTCGTATACATCTGAACAGAATGGACATGCCGAGCGTATATTGTGCACTATCAATGATAGTATGCGGACTCTTTTACTTCATGCTAAAGCACCCTTGACCTTTTGGCCAAATGCTTTGGCGACAACAACTTACTGTTTGAACAGACGTCCTTGTGGCAAACGATCCAATGTCACCCCTTATGAACTTCTTATCGGTCACCCGCCTGTCAATGATCACATGCAAGTTTTTGGTTCTTTGTATTATCCTAACATCACTTCGACTACACACAAACTTGATGCTCGCTCCATTCCATGCATCTTCATTGGTTATCCTGCATATACGAAATGGTTCAGGTGTTACAATCCCGAAAATCAGCGTGTGATAACTTCACGCCATGTGACGTTCGATGAAAACACCTTCCCTTTTAGGAACTCGCAGTGCAGTATCAAGATATCAGCACCAGCATCAAATATTCCAGCAGATTACCCAGTTATTTTATCTTCTAACCGGCCTCTACGGGCTGATCACATGACAATAGGACCCCCTGTTGGAAAGCATGCAGATTCAAGTTATATTCCCTATCCCAGTCCAACTAGGGAGTCAATGGAACAATCTGCGGCCGACAACCCTGGCATTAATATGATGACTCCCGATCCAGGACTGGCTTTGAGCTCTTCCACTGAGCCTCCTGCTGACCAACAAGTTGATTCTGCTCCACGTATTGGTCAAGATTTGGAGGTCCCGGATACATCTCGCTATATTAATTCTTCAATTAATGCTCCCATGCGGCCATTGAAACTCGAGAGCAAGCCGGCATGTTCAAGCCGATCTCGAAGTATGCTCATATGTCTACAATGACTCTAGGCACTCCACCTTCATCTGTTCGAGCTGCCTTAAAAGATACAGCCTTGGTTCAAGCCATGCAAGAGGAGATCGACGCCCTGCATCACCTGGACTCTTGTGCCCGTCCACCACACACTAATATCATTATAGGGAAATAGATCTTAAAAAATAAATATAATCCCGATGGAACTCTTGACAGGAGAAAACCTCGCTGGGTAGTGCGAGGATTTACCCAACAAACTGGAATTGATTATGATCAAACTTTTTCTCCAGTTGTCAAACAGGCTACAATCAGATTGGTACTCCATCTAGATGCAGCTCGATCATGGCCAGTCAATCAATTGGATGTCAAAAATGCCTTCCTCCATGGGCATCTTCAGGAGAAAGCCTATTGCCACCAACCTGCCGGCTTCGTGGATAAAAATCATTCAGATTATGTCTGCTTACTCTCCAAGTCTCTCTACGGTCGGAAAATGGCCCCAAGGACTTGGTTCCAAACATTTGCACATGAGTTACACCAGATCGGTTTCAAGTCAACAACATCAGATTCCTCTTTGTTCATTTTTTAATAGGGAACAAACATGGCTTATCTGCTTCTATACGTGATGATATAGTATTGACAGCTTCATCTTCCACTACAACAATCGGGCAAAGAAATGTCAGTCGTATATGCATCAGTAGACACCTAAGGCCGGTGCCTATAAGATATAAATGTCGAATACCCAGCGACCATAGCCGACGAATAATTCTCGATGTTTTTAACCATTAAAGGCATCTTTCCCGACGGTCATAAATGCGTAAAGACGTCGGTGGCAGCAGACCAACGGCTGTACTGGCTAAACCAAGTATGGCCGTCGGCCCACATGCCCCGACGTACATACCACCGTAAAGGCATCGGTAGCAGAGACCAACGATTTTAAGTTCTCCATAGAATAAAAAATATCTCCGGGATCCACGACGAGTTCCATGGACGAACGCGTGTTCCACGACAGCGGTGGCGGATCGACGGACGCAACGCGAGTTCCATGGCAGACTCCACAGGGACCAACGAAAGCGAGTTCCATGGCGGCGGCCCTCAGAGTTGGTGTC
This sequence comes from Tuctoria greenei, assembly GCA_036927565.1. Classification (NCBI taxonomy): domain Eukaryota; kingdom Viridiplantae; phylum Streptophyta; class Magnoliopsida; order Poales; family Poaceae; genus Tuctoria; species Tuctoria greenei. Next base: position 129,310,571 of record JAYESD010000006.1, read on the forward strand.
CACGACGGCGACCATCATGCTCCGCGGACTCCAAGTACGTCCGCGCCGGTGCATCCATGGCGGCGCCCCTTGGAGTTGGCATCCACAGCAGCGTCCATTGAAGGTCACATCCATAGCGGCGGTCCTCGGACGATGATGGATGCAGCTCTGGAAGCCTCAAAGGTGGGCACGCACCGGCGGAGGTCGCTGGCAACGATGGACGATGGATCTTGGCTTCAATGGATCTTGACTGACGAATGAAGTCGATGTTGCCATGGCCATGACGGATCTTGGCTTCGAGGTGGTGGCTGCGATGCCAGAGGACGATCGTGACACTGGCTTCGAGCAGTTGTGAAACTCGTGCGACGATGGATGGGGGCAAGGCCGTTGGTCAAGGACGGGGTGAGGATGGTGGATTTGAGGACAAGGGTGGCAGATTTGTGGGCGGAGGATTTGATGGCCATTTGAGGACGGGGGCAGATTTGAGGACGCCAATCGGCGGACTTAAATCCAGCGGACTCAACGCTAGCGCCACTCGCCTTAAAAATTCAGACTTTAAGTCTAGCGCACGCGGTCTTAAAAATTCAGACGCGTCTGTCAAGTCGGACACGGGTGCCAGACTTAAAAATTCAGCCGCGTCATTTTTTCAGTGCAGATGGTTCGATCGGCATCGTTTTTCGCGGCGCACAGGATTTTTATTTTTGGGTGCACCGGATCCACGTTATGCCTGTCGGCCTGGTTTTTTTCTTGACAGTTTTAGCTTATGCCCGTCAGCCGTATAGCACAAACCAACGACTTTAGATTAGAGCGTCGGGGTCCCTAGAAGAACCAACGAATATTTTTATGGTCGTCAGCTGAAACAAAGGGACCCAGTTATAACGTTTTTACTGTTGGGTCCACAAAACCGACGTCGTTAGAGTAATTAAGATCGACGGCCCTGACGGTTATAATTTTCCCGGCACTTCTTTGCCCGATTCCTGTAGTGTTCGTTGCTACTGAATAATATCATTGCACATCTTCGCCAGAAGTTTGCAATGAAAGACTTTGGACCTCTTAAATTCTTTATGGGCATACAAGTGCAACGTACCAAAGATGGATTTCTCTTGAATCAATCACAGTATGCTGAAGACATTCTATTTAGGGCCGGCATGTGCAATGCTAAACCAGTGACCACACCTGCAGACACTAAGCCGTAGGTGTCATCTTCAGGTGGGACGCTTGCAAAAGATGCTTCCTTCTATCAGAGCATCAGTGAGCGCTTCATTATCTCACACTTACTCATCCAGATTTGGCTTATGCAGCCAATCATGTGTGCTTGCACATGCACTCTCCTCGGAACACACACTGGTCATTGGTTAAAAGAATTCTTCGCTACATTAAGGGAACATTACATCTTGGGCTTCAGATTTGAGCATCTGCCAGTATGACACTTACCCCATATTCAGATGCTGATTGAGCTGGGTGTCTCGACACTCGTCGTTCCACTTTTTGATACCGTGTATTCTTTGGGGAATCTCTCATTTCATGGTCATCCAAATGTCAGACAACAGTATCAAGATCCAGTGCTGAAGCCAAGTATCGGGGTATGGCCAATGCGGTAGCTGAATGTTGTTGGATCAGACAACTACTTCAAGAACTTCATGTGCCGGTTGTCAATGCCACTGTTGTTTATTGTGACAACATTTCTGCAGTATATCTCTGTCACAAACCCGTTCATCATCGCTGATCAAAAGATATCGAGCTAGACATACATTTTGTTCGAGAAAATGTTTCACTACAGCAAGTGAAAGTTCTGCATGTCCCCACTTCGATGCAATCTGCAGACGTGGTGACGAAAGGACTTCACACAGAAGTGTTCCCGGAATTTCATTCCAGTCTTTGCGTGGTGCCTACCGACGTCTAGACTGAGGGGGGGGGGTGTAGAGATAAGGCTTTCTTGTAATGTCATTATTGTTAGCCTATGAATTTGTGTAGTGTGAAAGGGTTTAGATTTGGTTTCACACTAGTTTAGTGTAAAAGGTTTAGCTTTGATTTCACACTACACTAGATAGCCTATATAAGGTGTACCCATTTCTATTGCCTCATGCGACAATCGAGTTCTCTCCCTATACACATCTGTCTTCCTATAGTTTTTACCATATCCTCTGTAGAAAACTCTTCTTGACCATTGGGATACAGTTTGAAAAGGGTAAGAGTAGTACTATAAAGTTGTAATTCAAAGTGTCTCCCAGATCGACACAGAACTAATTCAAATTTTGGGTTGAAATAAATACTCATTCAGCTTCTAGCAGTTCCATACAGATTATCGATGAATTTTCAGACTGCCATATCTTCCAAGTTATTAAATCAATATAGGTGTATGTTATATGGTTAGAAAAGTGAGGAATTCCTCCAAAAGTTTATTGTTCTCCTCCAGAGCAGAATCCACCTTGAATTGATTCAAATCTTCAAAGTTCCAAACCTGTCGAAAATGTTCAGCAACTGGAACAGTTCTGCACCACACCTTTTTGACCATAACTTCTTGGGGAACTCACCACTGCAGGGCTATCCTACATGGTTAGAAAGTGTAAATAGTCCTCTAAAACTTTTCTATTGAACTCCCGGCCATAATCCTCCTGTAACATGATAGATAACTCGAATTTCCCAACCCGGTCAAATCTGGACAGCAGCTGGGACAGTTCTGTACATCGCACTGTTTTGCTTATAATTCGCTGTAGAAAAGTCGAATGACCTCATGTAATGCATTCTGGAATCCTGAGGGTAGATGTAACAAGTTTGTAATATATTATTTCTGCAAATATTGTTGTTTAACTATCTAAAAATTGTGGACAAAATCAGCAAGAAACAAAGGAAGTTCTGTCGAAATTTCATTAAAAAACTGGGAACAGTCGAACTTTAAAATTCTATATCTCCTCAACCAAAGATGCTATGAGGGAAAAATATACATTTTGGAAAGGTTTGGAAGAAATCTACAAGTTTTCTATTCAACACAAGACCAGAATTCCTTCCTAAGTTGGTGAAATTTTGAAAATCGCAGAAACTGTCCAGAACCACCCGATCTGGACAGTAATCTGTACATTTCTGAATAAGGTCCATAGTTTGCAAACTAAAAGTCACTTAGAGTAATATGTATCATGTATATAAATTATAGGAGTTATACTACAACTTTGTACTTGTATGTTTGGTCGAAATTGGATAATAAAGGTAAGAAACAGTTGGATCAAGAGGGTATCTACAACTAGGACGCTGCAGGAAATTTTCAGAAGATCGATCAACTTTGCAAAGCAATATCTCCTCGACCATAACTGATTTGGGGTCAAACAAATACTTTCTGGTAAGTCATCGAGTGTACTATAACTTTGTAGTTTTACTTTGGTCCAGATTTTGCCTCTAACTGGTCGAAAAGTTTGAACTTCTCCAGGTTGGTCAGCTGGACCAGAACCTGGACAGTCGTTTGAATTTCGAAATTCGATCAGTTTTGGTTTCAATTTATTGGATCATTTCCATGTTCCAAAACTGGTGTTTGACACGGTGTGGTGGATTTGAGCAGTGGTTTTACTTCCAGGAGTTGCACATAGCCTTCCCATAAGGATTAGTTGAAGTAAGCTTCTCGAACCTCTAGTTCGAAACTTTAAGGGGGAAGGTGGACATCCAAGTAGCTTTAGTGATCGGGAAAGTACATCTTCAAGAGAAACCAACTTCAAGCACAATATTGGCACTTCATAGACAGGGTCCATCTTCAACTCCATTAGAGCTATCAAGAAAGACGCCAATCACCACTACATAATCGAAGAGAAGATTAAGCGAGATACCACTACGCGCACTCTAGTGACCTGGACCCTCTACTGGATGGTACTAAATTATAAAGGTAACTAGTTAGTTGATTGCTCGCACAAGGATGAGTCTGTGACTCAGCAAATGCAACAAGGACTTGGGTGAAGAATTGGATAGTCGATCAGAATGTGTACCGGTTCGCAATGGTTACAACTGTGTAGTATATTGCTCTACACTGCTTGTTCCTTTGTTAAACTCGAATTATTCTACCTTGGTCAACCTATGAGAAGGGTGTTCCTTGTCCAGCACGTCTCATGATCAAGTTGATTCGAACATATTGTGAACTTGAGATAGTGCTTATCATGTTTGAACCATTATACATGCTTTTGCTCAAATCACAAAAATGAATGCACCATACTTTATGCATAGTTTGCCTTGGGATTGCATTGTGTCTGCATAATATCATCCGATTGGTAATGCATCATGATACACGAGTCATAATTAAGTTGAGCAAAAATGTGTACCTCTGTTCAAGTATTTAAGGAATGTTTGATAGCCATGATCGTTCCAACTTTTGTGAATCAGTGCCTACTCGATGTATCTTCATTGAGTAATACCAGGGAAACAAATTACTCAATCCTTTTTGCAGTCCAACCAGAAGAGTGGATCCTCATCCTTGACTTGTGTAGGTTCAATTGTCGTGGTTATGGACACAACCCTACTCTTGATTCGTTAGGTTCTTCCTTAATTGATCAACATCTAGTAACACCTTGTGATCAAGAAACAGTTAGAGTCTTTGTTCTTGCTTTGTTGAGGCTCAGTCACCATGATTACTTGAAACTAACCATTTTCAGTTTGCGAGGAGTCTCCTTATGACTTCTCAACCTTGCAAAAACCTTGCATTCCTTCTATTTGCCAGATTATCATTTGGTTATCAAGCTGATGGAACTCTTTGACTTATAATACATGGTGACTTTGCTTTATCCAACAACCTTGCAATTTCCATGTATTTGGCGGCTTTGTACGCTAATGACATAATAGAAGCCAACTTTGAATTATCTTATGTTGAATATAAATAATTTCATCCTTTGACGAGTTATTGAGATCACAACTCCTTGCGAGTTGATCATTCCTTGTTGGGATCTCAATACACCTGGATCCTCTATGTTGCAATAGTTTTATTTCCATTGAACTTGCAAAACTCCTTAACTCATAGTATATGGTGGCATTGACATGTCTGGAACTTTGTAGACACCGTACATGTAATGGCTTTGCTGGTTGACCACATAAGAGAGATGAGAGCTTTACTTCTCTAGTGTTCCAGCCAAGTGATTCGATCGCTGACTACCTATTTGAGAAACCCGATCCAGGCGAGGTTAATGATTCATTGTTTAATCTCGCACCTATTAATTCAGTAACGAGCAATAGTACAACCAGCTTTAAGAACTTAGCTCACAAAGCCGGAGTTGAAAGCAGCTGCAACGTTATTAAAGCAAATCAAGATGCTCAAGAGAGTTGAAGAACAAGTGTTGAGTCTCCGAATACAAGGCTAAATCAGTAAAGTCTTCATGAGAGGAACGCCAAGAGTTAAGGACGCCAAATATTATAGAATCCTAAGTGCCCCTACCATGAAGAAGGTTACTTCATTTTGACGAAAAGAAGAGGACCTCGATACAACAATGTAACTTGTAAAGATGCAAGATTTACAGTGTGATCCCATTCACGCCAAGCATCCGTATCAGATTCCCAATAAGAAGACGCAGGACACAACAACTGGATAATGTGAGTTACATCAGAACCTGGACTAACCAAACCGTCAAGGAACCTGCATAGGAAGTCAAAGAGTTTCTTTCTTCCAATCAAATGGGAAGGTTTTTGTCCTCGCATCACTAGCTCGTCCTAACTTTCTCCATGCCCTAGAATCTCGGGACGAGATTCCTTTAAGGAGGAAGGGTTGTAAAAGCCCGCTTTTGAGGAGAACAAGAATGTGAAAATACGAACTTAAAATTTTTTGAAATGAAATTGAAAACTCAAACTCACATGAACCATATGAGTTAACCAATGTTAACAAAATATTTCTCATAAACGATTAAAATTTTGAATGCTAATTCGAATTCAAACTTCAACATCAACATCAACATCAACATGAGCAACATCTGGAGTTTCCCGTGAAGATAACACCTTGGGTGGGGGCCACTTGTCAGGTGGCCCACCAGTCAGTCCTAACCAACGCTTCTTAGGTTTCCTCCTCTGCTTGTGCTTATCGAAAGCCAACAACACCGCCATGCCACGTCGTTCCATCCTGAACCCCTCTAATTCTCCTTCACCGACAAGTCTCCACACTCGGCTCCACTCCTTCCTATTTAATTAGGGCCCCATCTGTTATTTTACGAAATATTGGAGAAAGCAGCAAAAGATCTGATTGAAGTTGGGACCCACTTACCAGTGGGCCCCACACATCAGACCACAAGGCAATTTAGATTTTCTTCATTTGTCCACCGCACATCAGTGCCTTCTTCTCTGTCGACCGCTCACCAGTCTCCCTATCCGCTAGATTCAGCATTTATAGGCATTTTGGTCATGTGAAAATCATTGTTTTGGAAGGAATAGAGGATAAGGGGGAGGTGGACCCACATGGCAGTCTTATCCCCAAATGCCAAGACCTCTGTTTTGCTTTTTCTTCCTACGCGCCCTCATCATCCACCACTCATGGCCTCTTCCCCGCCATGCTCCCCTGCTTGCGCTGCTCCCCGCGGTGCACGCCCTCCTCTACGTTCCCCTGTGCCGCCCGACGGCCTTCTCCGCCGTTTCTCCGTGCGCCGCACCTCCCCCGTGCGCTCGCGCGCGTTCCTCGACCCATCACCGCACGGGCACCTTTGCCTTTTGTGCCCCTATTCGCGGCCTGCGCTGCTGCCTCCCAGCAACGACGTTCTCTGCCCGCATCATGGCCTCGCCTGCCTCCCGCCTCTCCAGGCTGACCGCCGTTCGTTGCCTCCGTGCTCCCCGTCCTTCTTCTCCGAGCGTGCCGCCTGTGATGGCCACCGCCCTAAGCCTCGCATCTGGACCGCTCTCCCAGCTGCGCCCGAAGTACCCTGCCGTTTGCTGCTGCGCTGCGGGCGCCCCTGCAGCGAGCCCACGCCTCCAGGCCTCCGCTCGCCTGCTAGACCCCCGCACCACCTCACCTCACCTGCACCGGCGTCAGCCGGTGCGCCGCCACTTTGGCAGCGCCTCCGCTGGCCGTGCGCTTGCCCGCGCCCATGCCTCGGCCATGGCCGCTGTTTTGCTGCGCCCTTCCCTGTGACCATCAATAGAGCGGCAACACCTCCCTGCTCTGGTTCCTCTGCAGCACCGTGTGCGTGTGCAACTGCAGCGCTGCGCGCTTCCTGCTGTGCGTGTTTCCACCACCGCATTTACTTGCCTCTTGTGCCGCGCATTCCTCCGCAACACCACACTCCACGTGCCTCGCTTCGCCGGCTTTATCGCGCCCAGCCACTGCAGCCTCAATGGCCTGTTGCTCGCGGTCTCGCAGCGTTCAATTCGGCCTCCAACCACAACAGTGTAGATGGGCTCTCCTGTTGCCAGTAGTGCCTCGCCGGCGACAATCCACCGCTCGCATCCTGCGCATCCTAGCATCTCCTGCTCAATAGGAATGCTTTGTTTTAGTGTGGCTTCCAACCTCACAGTTAGTGTTTGCCAGTGCTTAAAATACAACAGAGGTCCACTTCGTAATGACTGCATGTGAGAAGATGATTAGTGGCACCGAGTTTGACCAATTCATCACTAATGCCACATATTGAAGGACTTGAAGAAGTTAACTCTCATGTCTAACCATCTTAGTTGGTTCAAGTGAGAGGTATGTTGGGTGACGACCGTCTTTTGAATCATGTGTAGTTGATGGAAGAAAAACAAAAGAGGAATTTTCTACGGCCTGCCCTTTTCATGATAGCTTGTTATGAGTGCATTAGAAGGACACACTCCTTGATAAACCATTACCCTTAGTCCAACACTTCCACACCAATCAGTTGTCCTCCTTGAGTTGCAGAACTTCAGTTATTAGTTGCCAAGTTGCCTTACCTTCTTATATTCATAATCATGTCGAGGGAACCTGATGGAGGTAATCGACGAGGAACCTCGCTTGGAGGAGGGGACGAGGAGTCCCATTGTGATGTATCCATGGCGGATTCTCCAAAGGAAAAACAAACACTAACAGTTGACATTTAATCGAGTCGCAACCAGGCAAGCCACGGTTTGCATTTAAGACGTGTCTAAAAGTTTTTCTTTTATCACTATCTTGACTAGGATATGAATTGTGCATTAGGTCTATTGTGGTTGAATACTCAAAATGCATGACCCACACTCCCGTGGAGTATATGGGTAGGTTTATACCTCAACACATAGAATTGCCATGTTAATATTGTAGGGAATCCGGTAGAAGTTGAGTGATTGGAATCCACTCGCAAGATAGCGATATTGTCACCCGAGATTGGTTATTTTAGAGAATGGTTTACGACTTGAATGTGAGACAGGGCAGCAGGATAGGATGTAACAGGACATGGTCTTGGGTGCGTAGCTCTGCCTATGTCGATTGAGGACCGCGTCATGTGCGGCCCTGTTGGGCAAGTTTGAACTGTATCGGAGGCATACTAGATATATATGGAAACCGATGTAACTTATTCACCTTAGCGTCAAGGCATAGCCCACCGCCCTACAGGTGTGGGTTGAGGACAGCAAGGTGTAATCCAGCCAGCGGGCACAATCACGCTCTGTGTGGGGCCTCCTGCTCCTAGCGGTGGGACCGGTTCGACATGTAGCTGTCGAGTGAAAGGTTGCTGCATGCAACATTAGTGTAGCGTGCCTTCGCAGCTTCGAGTGTGGGTGTATGTGTCGTATTATCTGGGTGTTATTGATTCGAATCACCGTTGCTCGCGGTTATGGATTGAGCATACTCGTTCACTGAGTCGTGACGTAGTAATAAGCAGTAGTGAGAATATTATGAATCTGTTGCAATGGTTATTGTATTGTATTGCAACCTTGACCGAATTAGAGATAGCACAATTAAAGTTATCATTTCCAAACATTTAACTTAAATGAAGCATATGGAACATTGGGCAAGTATCATTGTGGATGAAGTGTTTCTTGTTTGATTGTGGAATTCATTATGATGCATGACCAGGGAATCTCATAGGCTACTCTAAAACTGAGCACTAAGGATTTACATTTGGAGAGTTCATTTATGCAAATTTCAGCCTCCTGTCTTTAGAGATTCTAGCATGTAGAGTTTCATGCCTTAGGTGAGATGGTTAATTCTTGCTGAGCCTTTGCGCTCACGATTGCTATATATGTGGTATTGCAGGTTTTTATTATATTGCTGCCATTAAGTATTGTTCGTGAGACCTTGAGTTGTCGAGATATATCTCTCACGTGACACCACAACACTGTCGTGTGTTGTGGTGTTGCTAGTGAGAAGCGTCCACGGGCATGGAGGATTTCTCTTGTGCATAGATAGGTTGAGAGTGCGAGTATGTATTTTCCACTGCGTGTGTACCACTGTTGTACACTATGTAGTAAACAATATGTTATTATGAAATGAAAACTTTGTATTTTTATTATGTCTTTTCGTGTGTGCTGTTGGGTGCCGCATCGCACGGCACCACCCAATGTGATTCCTAGAATGTCGGGTCCCCGGTCCTCACATTATGTACAGAAATCGAAGGAATTATCAAAGTGGGACATAGTGCATCCATGTATGAGGTGAAATAGGCATCATACATGAGTATACAATTTTGTAAGAAGGAACACTAAGGAATCACCAGAAGAATGTAACTTTCTGGAACAGGACTCCAGGATGGTCTCTGTTGTATACAGAAAACAGTAGAGAAGAAGTCGAATGGAAACTTAGAAGAATTGGTTTGTGAAGTGAAATGTGTAATGTTTTGGACAAAGGGATATGAACACATAGATTACTGAAGTAATTCAGGTCCTATGCTGCTGGAACTTTTGCAATGGACAGCATATGCTATGTGTGGGGTTTTGGCCAAATTTGAGCAATGATCAAGGTTTCCTGTTGCCTCCAAAATTCAATGAAGCTTAAACTTTTCCAGAATTTTGTTTCCTATTTTGTAGCCTTGACATAGGAAAAAGTTTGTTTTCTTTTTAGGGGAGTCAAGAGGAGTCCAACAAAATTGGTTTCATAATTTTCTAAGCATTCTAAGGGGAGATATTAATTTTTGAATTGAAATAGTTTTCTGAAACACTTTCTATTATTTTACTTAGTTTTTCACGGACACACAGATTGGGAACACAAATTGATTTAGCACATTAAGTCAAATGGATCTGACATTTTTAATGGAGTTCAAATGAACTATAATGAGGGCCAAATTTGGAATTTTCCAATAATTGGATCAACAGGAATTAAATCTAAAGGATTTTAGCATAATGGAATGAATCAAGAAAAATTAGGGACTTTCATATCAATTAAATTGTCCAACTGTAAAGAGTTGGTTATGAGGGTTCTAACTAAATTTATATGGGAATTTTTGACCAAGCATAACAGGATATATGGATTTTCTAAGTTGGAAGTATTTTTGGAATTGTTTTATAACTGAAAAGGAGTTCAACTGCGGCTGGGCCCACCATTTCAAATTGGACCAACCAGGGGAAAGCCACGTGATCGCCACATGAATTAGGAACATAGGCACACTAGATCGCAGAGGATCTGGAGATGGAAGGATATTAGGACTGACAACACGGTCTTACCCCATCATATTCCTCCCTGGGCTAAATGGCCGAGCGGCGGCGCACCACTGGAACTGAGCGCCAGGGCATCGCCGGTGCTGAGGTCTGCCACAAGGAACTAAAAAGGGTTGTGCAAAACGATGGTGGTGCTGGAGAGTCGTGGGAAGGGCCGGAGATGGGGGTTCAACGGTGGCGGTACCGGCTAGGGTTCTGGCGAAGTCGGTCCATGCCTCTGGTCTATTATTTCACCTGGGAAAATCAGCAAAACATTCATGGCGGCTTGGGAACCATGAAAGTGAGGAGAAGGATGGGTGGAACGGCCCGGAACTATGATTTCACCGTAGACATCATCCATTTTTGCCGCCGGTGAGGAAAACCAGAAGAACTGAGGCTAGGATCGATGATTCTCACTAGTGCTTCATGGAGGGTGTGCTCTTAGCCATCTAGGGACTATTCTCTTACAGGATTAGAAAATATTTACACATCTGAACCAAATTAAGCTGAATACATAGCATGATTTGCATTAACAAGCTATCGGGAAAATGAGGAATACTGTGTCTACGGTCTAGCAACGCACGAATGGTTTGAACAGGACGATGAAGTAGGCGTTGGTGCATTTTTCTGCTGTTTGGAGTTGGCCGTGAGATGGCTTCGTTCAGGTCTCGCGCCATCGAGCAGAAGGGCGGCGATGGTAGGGAAGAACTTGGCGGTCACGGAAATGGTGAATCCATTGTGGATGAGCCTTGAGCTGACCACCAAAAGTGATTTGATGCTGCGCACAAGGCTTGTGATCATTCAACAGCTGTGAAAAGGAAGAACTCCCGCCCTGCAGCTTGGATTCAGTTGAAGAACAAAAATGGCGCCAGTGGCTTGAATGGCGAGGAGGAAAAACCTTCATGGCCCACGGGTTGGCACCGAAGGCAACGGAGTTATACATTGGGCAGGTGAAGGAGACCCTTGCGCCATGCTAAGTGGCCTCTGCCTGGCTGGAATGCGGCACACACCCTCGCTGCGGCCAAGGAACAGAGAACGGCCATGAACTGCCGGGAGCACAAGAAGCTTATGCGGGAGGAAAAACTGTGAACAGCTCGGAGAGATAACTGAGCAGGGTGCACAAATGTGTTGCAAGCAGGCAAGCAAGCAGCTGCTGGCACTTTGCATGCCGTGCAGTGTCGCTCTGTGGTCAGTTTCGATGAGGAGGAAAACAGAGGAGGGAATGGGCAACTGAAGTGTGGCTCCCACAAATTCAATCAATAACCTTCTCTGCCAATTTAAAGTGCCAATCAAACAAGCCTAAAAAATGTTGAAACTTGGCAGTTAAAGTAATTCAAATGTGAGGAGATCAAATATGAAATCCAAAGTGGTAATTGAAAAAGTTGAAGGTGGAATTTGAATTTGAATTCGATCTTGAATGCTCTCATATGGAGAGATTCAAATGAAAAGTAAATATGGTCCAACAGTTATCACACTTGGCAGAGATGACATTAGAAACATGGAATTGTCATTGGTGAACTCAGGTTTGGAGTTTGATAAATTTGAATAGAAGATTTTGATTCTAATTTGAAACTCCCACATTAGGGTTTGAATTATTCCATTTCCTTCTATCTATTTGTTTTCTTTTCTCCTTTTCACTTTCATAGCTGAGATGAACACCAAGATTTTTGGGCCTTTACATCCATTACATGCTTAAGCTCTCTTACATATTAGCAATCTTCTAAACTATATTTAAAGTTTTAACAAGTTCCTATTTTTGAATATTATTCAAGTAGCAATTTAACTCATGTGAGTTCTGAATTTCCACTTTAACTAAAATTTTTTAAGTTCACATTTTTTTATTTTTGTTCTTTTGAAAATGTGGGCTTTTACACACGTGTGTCCCTCAGAGGGTGGGTCTGGCATGTTTGGCTCGGCGGATGTCGGCAAGGCGTCTCATGTAGGATGAAGTAATGTTCCTTGATCCCTCGAGGGTGTCACAGCGGGATGCACAACTTCAAGTTGGAACATGTAATGAGGCAGGGGGAGCGTGGCGCGTCATGGTTGCGTCTAGACTTGTCATCCTTCAATGTGGCATGGTTGGCGAAGAGTCAGGGCGGCGCGCATTGGGAATGTTAGGGTCGCGGAAGTTTGTCGTGGCATTAGTTGCAAGGAACCGCACCCTGTACCTGCCGCTCTTATCCCTTCGATTCATCTGGCAGGGCTATAAATAGCCAAGGACGGTTCTCTCGTTACCCATAGCCTCAACCTATCTTCTCCAAAGAGCCTCCCCCTCTCTTCTCCCTCCACTCCTCCCATGATCTTAAGGTTTTGCCTGGTGGTGAGAGTGCGGCAGCCGGTGCTTTGCGCCCGACCAATGAGTGTCGAGGGTTCGGCCGATGAGGCCTCTTGAAGGAGGTTCAGGTAGGGAGGAGTCACCTGGAAGTTCAAAAGGGAAGGTTGATTCAATCCGGATTCAGCACATACGTCTGCGTGACCAGACCCGTTTTGAGCAGCATCGGGACGGTCGGCAACATGTGGGTCAATTCAGCTCCCCAACCATTCTCAACAGGCTTGGGTACCCCGACTACCCTGACAGGCAGTGAGACACTTTTATCTATGGGCTTGGAGACGAGAGACCCTTTTAGGGCTCGGGGCATGACGCTTTCTGTATTTCGAGATCAGAGGCATTCGCCCATCAGAAAATCAGTGTCCCCTAGTCGAGACACTTTGGTTTTCCCTGGATGACCTCGCCTCCTGTAACTCTAGATCAAGAGCCGCGATCCCAGTGGGAGACTAGTGTCTCCGCATCAAGGCGCTTTGGTTTTCGGCAGATAATTTCACTGCCGGAAGCTGAGCGCGCATTTGGAAGAAGCCACGACCGTCTTCCGGGAGGTAAAACCAAGCCCTCGCTTCTTTGAGGAGTAGGAATAGCCCTAGGCGAGGATTGAGTTCGAGATGTAACCCCCTTGCTTTTTATTCATACTCATCCGAGCTATGATGTATCATGAATCCCTTATAGTGATTTTAAGTGGTACTTCCGCTACAATTTATTTTCCTGCTCTTCGTCTCGTTAGAACAACGAAACTCAAAACTTTCATTGTTTGTGAGCTGTGGGTTGTTGGACGCATGGAAAACACTCGAGTGAGGGATGTCAATGGAGAAAAGTTCAGAGGCTCGGTTGGGCCCTAGATCGGGCGGTAGCCCTCAAGACTGGTCATTGCAGCTGTACCTTAAGTCTCAATCACGGGATTTGTCTGCCGCCGTGCATGTGCTTCGATTGGTGCATCTGGTGCGGTTGGTCATTGACCGCTTCACTTAGGGGTACGCGTCGGGTCCTCTTCCAGCGGCGCGGGCATCGTGCGGGTCCCGACCATAGGTGGGTGGGAGCCCGGATGTGAACCCATCATGGATTAGCGGGAGAGTCCTCTCATCTTGGGACATATGGGATGTTGAGGTTGCTCCCCTCGTCCGCCATCATTTTGACGAGATGCGTGGTAGAGCTGCAAGTTTATGAAAAGTACCAATCTAGCATTTCACCCAAGAGTACTCCCTAGGGTATCATATTTATTTTATCCCAAAGGAAGGCAAGTGAAGAGTGGCAAGATCATAAGAACAGCAGGGTGTTCTACTGAAGATTCCAGTAGGATGGGTAAATGATGTAGGAGGGTAGTGTGACACACACCTTAGCAATCTACTCTAATGGGTAAGGATGTCCTAGTGAATGTCAAGTTACAATACGGAGCTACTCCTACTGTGCTCTATTTACTCATATACATAGTCTATTAGTGTACACATGAGTATGCTAACGATGGATTCTAGGGCTTAGTGGTCCAACACATAGGGCACGGGTTTATCCCTGGCAAAACAAGAACGATTCCTTCAAAGAGCTTGTGGCATAGCCGAATGTGGGGGGAGTACAAAGGACGAATAGTGCTGTCACCACCTACTGCCTACTCCTACAACCCGTGGGTCTACGAGACATCCAACACTACTTAATTATTTGAGCACCATGCTTACATATTAAGTAATCACCTTGGAGGCTCGAGTCATAGTACCTCTCTATGGCAATGACTAACTTAACACTGTTGAACCAATGTTGGGACCAAGCACTAACATATCCATGTCAACATAATCATAATATTACCTAATTAGACTATAGTGGTGGTGTATAATGTTTATGATAACATAATAATGACAATAGCTTCAGAAAATAATAACATCTACATCTAGAACATACATGGACTCCACAATCGAACAAGAAACGCTTTGCCTAGGTATATAAATAAAGAGAGACTAATAATATTATTATTATAATGCATAAAATCAAAAAGGGAAAAAAGATACATGAGCTATACCTTACCCAATTTGGATTTGGGACTAGAGGCTCCTTTCTACAGCCTAACCTCCACTAAGGACTAGAGAGAACTAGTGTATACAATGAAAGAATGATTGAGTGGTTTGTGGGTCTGAAGTGAGGCCTCCTCCCATATTTATAAACGGAGTAGAGTCAGTTTCCGCCACCAAAAGCACGCGAATCAGTCACCACCGTCTTCAGGGCACCACAGGAGACTGGCACGTGTCGGCTGTCTGGGTTTGGCCGCCCAACCCCCTCGACTGTGCTTTCTCTTGGTGGATGACAAGTGGGTCCAGACCTCATCCTCGTCTGAGTCGACGTTGGATTCCTTCCGATACACCTGGGAATGGGTCCATGGTTCCATGTGATGCCACATGTATTCTCTTGATTGGTTGGGGTGGAACTTTTTTTGATTGCTCCCCTATTCTTCACCAATTCTACATAAAAACGCTTGCATGCACTATTTCTCCAAGTACAAGTGAAATTAGGTTAAATCTAAATGTGATGTGCATAAAAAATATTTATTTCTTCATGTAGTTATATTGATGGTCGAAATTTGTGTACTACGACCATCAACAAACTCCACAAAGCTTACCCTTTGCTTGTCTCGAAGCAAAGATGAAGACCTAGGTTGTTGATCAAGAGTTGCTACAATGTCCTATCTTTCGAGAGTACCAAGTGCACAACAAAATATTCTACCTTGTATTGAATAAATTGGCTATGGTACCCCACCCCTTTTTCTTAGTCATTATGGGGCTTATGCCTCATACTTTTCTTGGGTGGTTGAAGGACAAAACAGCAAAGTGAGCATGCATCACCCAATGTTTAAGTCCCACTCGAATTCCGAAGAGTTTCAAATGGTGTTTGAATTTAGGTTCCTCAAATAATGCTCTCAATCACTCATATGTGGTAAGTGGTATTTATATCCTCACCAAGGCAATGCCTTTCTTGTCTTACATCTAAATAAGGCTTGTATGTGGAGCTCAGTAGGGATCAAGAGTAGGAATATTTGCAACACATATATTGCTAAGTCAAAAAAGTAAACCTTAGGAGAAAATAAATCATACTTTTGGTCTATATTTGTGCAAGTGTGATGGAATATTTGTGGAGTGGAAATATGAAGATGACTCCTTTGTATGCACTCTCTTTATTGTGAGCATGAAACATGGCTACTTATTCTTTTTCTCTATTTTTTTCTCATGCACTTGTTCATGAGCATGCATTTTCTTTTTCATTTATTGTACCAATGTATTCTACTCCTCTTTTTCAAATATTTTGAAGAGAGTATTATGCATGAAAATCATGGCGTATCTTTTTGATGCTGGAATGGTATGATGGAAATTTGCTAACTTCTAGTGTAGAAGTTTAGCATGTGCTCGTGAAATCCCTATATTAAAAGCATGAAAAGATTCTCACATAGGTCTATACTAGTTTGACTAGGCCCAATGTAAAGGAAAATAGCATATACACGGGGTTTATCAAATTTGAATCATCATATTGCTTTGGTAGGAATTTCTATCAAATGTGGAACTTCCATTTTAGAATTTTTCCGGAAAATCAAGTTTCTCAAAGATTTTAGCAGATCTTATCACTATATCATATCCCACAATAACCTATAATTGGATTAAGATTTTGCAACCCATAGTTTCCAAGTTTTAAGGCAAGAGTATTGTAAGCTAATAAATGCAATACTTGGAGAATACTAAGTTGTATACAAGGGACTACGGAAAAATAAAACAGAGCAACTATTAGTTATTTCAACTTATGCAAAGTAAAAATATTCTTACCGCACATCTTTTATTTTATTAACCTAACCTAAACTACATTATCGTTATTGTTTTAGATGCAAATGTTATGCAAAGAAGGAATGAAAATAATGGAATGCAAATGGGGTGTGATACAAGTTACCTCAAGTGGGGGTCCTTCCCCAAGCCTATGCTTCATTAATATCTGTGATAAGGGTTGAACCCTTGAAGTCGGAAACATGCCATGAGGTTGGTTTGTTATTGTTGCAGCGTAGTGCTGACGTTGTTGAACTATGCATCGATTTGTTTCTGCTAGTCGTGGGTACCTTGGATGTGGTCTTGAAGGGTGTTGAGAATGTCATCTGTTCTCACTTCAAGGTCTCCCATCCGTTGAGTGAGTTCTGCCATTCCTTGGCCAAGATCTCAAGAACCTCGGGCCAACAAGGAATGACGTGTACTCATCGGTGGAGGAGGCAAGTGTAACACCCGCATTTTCATCCATCATTCATTGCATTCATTCTTATACATGGTTTGCATGATACAACACCAAGAGGAACAAGACTAAAATGAATTAGAACAAAAATATCAATAAAAAAACCTGGCTTAGTACAGACTTGTCAAGAATTGACCCCTGTCGGTACCCTGGGAACCGTATACCCCTTGAGATTGCAAAGATCTCAAGGGAATGTCATCTGCTTGATTTGAAGACCTTCGGAGGCCCACATGTCAGACATAACCAGACCCGCTTCCCCGACATGGTTAGCCCCAGGGTCGCCACGTGTACTATCAAACCGGAGCTACCGCCCACAAGGGAGAAGCTCCGGGCTATGTACCATAATGGCACCCCCGGACATAACCCCAGACCGAGGGAAGCTCCAGAACTAACACGTGTTAGGTGGCACCGAACCTATCTGTTCCCCACAGTATGCTCCAGAGCTGCCACGTGTCCAACCGTCGGATCTTCAGCCTCTAACCTCCGGAAGACCCTACAATGGCTCCGGATCTTCAAAGGGGAATCAAGGACTTCAAGACCCGATTAAGTGTCATTAATACTATGTTAATGACACACGATCGGACGACCTTAATTACCAGTAACGGTGCCGTAAAAGCCCTTAACTTGTAACGTATTAAGGGTAATTAAGCACATCAAATGTGTATTAATATTAGTAACCGCCAGGGCCACATGTCGAGCCAGGCTAACTTGTAACGGCCTGTCCTTATACTATAAAAGGACATGCCGATGATACATAGAGGAGGATCTGATCTGACCTGCTCTGAGCTGACCTACGCACCCATACACCCAATACATCAACAACACACCCCGTGGAGTAGGGTATTACGCTCAGGCGGCCCGAACCACGTAAACCTTCGTGTCTCCTGCGCCATTTTACATATCACCTTCTTGAATTTCCGCGCGCCCACACCGAACCTCAAACTCCTCTAACACTTTAGTAGTGTCGGGAGATTTGCCGGATCAAAACCACCGACAGTTGGCGTGCCAGGTAGGGGCGCCTGGGATTTCAAGAATGGTGAACTCAGCCGCTGTATCATCCAATGGTCATCCCGCTGTTGAAGCTGTTTGGGGCAATCCCTCCAATATACAGCCACCAGCAGGAACCACGATTCTAGCGGGAGTCACACTTCCACCACCGCCGCCTAAACCAGCAAATACAGCACGCGCTCAATGCAGCACGTGCTCTCCTTCAACGCCCACCACCTCCGGATGCATCCCGGGATGCCATGGAGCAGTGGAGGGCCGATGTGGAACACTTGGTTGCAGCAGTAGCCGACCGCATCAGCAACCAGGGTCCTCCTCCTTCAAGACGGGCCCCGTCGCAGCGACGGACCTTGTCTGGCAGACTTGGTCCGCACGTTTCCAACAACAGGAGACGTGCTGTGTCACAGCAGGTGACATCGTTGCCCTCCGGGGCACGACGCACTCACACGGTATCAAGGCTTTCAACTCATGACCTCCGGGCGGAGCTTGATCGCCGATACCGTCAATAAGACGGCCGAGTCCATATCGAGCGTGCTCGTGAAAGACAAGAAGCTCAGGACATTCCTGCTCCTAAAGGAGTAGGAGGAGGCTGTTCAACCCTGGCCATGCATCTGCGAATGGTCAGATGGCCACAGAAATTCCGGCCTCACCTGCCGGAGAAGTTTGACGGGACCGTTAATCCCGTCGAATTTCTTCAGATTTACTCCACTGCTATCCTGGCAGCCGTAGGAAATGAGGCCGTAATGGCCAATTATTTTCCAGTGGCTTTAACTGGGACCGCCCGGTCCTGGTTTATGAGCCTTCCACCCAACTCCATCAACAGTTGGGAGGAGTTGTGCCGGCAGTTCACCGCCAACTTCGGGTGTTCATACACCCGACCAGGCACCGAACTGGACCTTTTTGCAGTCGTGCAAAAAGGAGGAGAATCCCTGCGATCATTCATCCAGAGATTCTCTCAGGTACGAAACACTATCCCTTCTATCTCTAGCGCCTCTGTCGTTGTGGCATTTAGACAGGGTATGCGTGATAAGAAGATGCTGGAGAAACTGGCTATCAAGGAGATTACCAGTGTCATGGAACTCTTCAGCTTGGCTGACAAATGTGCCAGAGTTGCGGAGGGCCGTCAAATGCACTCCAAACCACCTCCGGAGGATCACAAGAAATCCTCCAAAGGAGAAGCCACTACCTCCAGGAGTGGCAAGAAGAAGAAAAAGACCAACGGCAAGAAGAAGTCGTCGGCCGGCGGGTCTAATGCTGCAGTTGCTGCAGCTCCGGGTGGCCGGGGGCCATGCCCCGATAAGCGACCTCGACCGTCTTCTGAAGACGGTGGAAAACCAAAGGTGCGGTGTCCAATTCACAAAACGGACAGCCACAGTTTGGAAGACTGTCGGGAGGTCCAAAACCTTGCCGAGTGCTACAACAAGCGCCGGGAAGAAGTTCCTTTCCGACAGAGGGAAGGAAAACAAAAGGTTGACGAAGCTCCAGCTGAAGAGGAGTTAGGTTTTCAGGATCCTAAAAAGGTCCTGAAGGCTGTTTACACCTCCGTCGACGACGATTCTGATGCCTCTGACAACGAGCGTCGGAAGACCATGAACACCATTTTTGGTGGATCATGGGACATCACCTCCCGCCGCGTCCTCAAGACTATGCGTCGGGACATGGCCGCTGTAGCTCCTACAGCCAGGGCAGAGCCTCATTGGAAGTGGATGGACACATCCATCACTTTTGATGCTTCGGACTGCCCTCGAAGCATGGTTGGAGTAGGTCAGTTACCTTTGATGGTATCTCCTACCATCAATAACATCCAGCTCAACCATGTCATGGTAGACGGAGGTTCGGGGCTGAACCTCATAAGCTTTGAAGCTTTTACAAAGCTTCAACTCTGACCTTCGGATCTTCACCCCTCCCGACCTTTCTCCGGAGTAGGTCCGGGAGCCATTACCCCACTCGGTGCTATTACTCTCCCTGTTACCTTCGGGACCCGGGAGAAGTATCATACTGAGAAGTTGGTCTTTGACGTTGCTCAGATCAACTTACCTTTCAATGCCATTTTGGGTAGGCCTGCCTTGTACAAATTCATGGCAGCTCCTCATTATGGCTACCTGGTGTTAAAGATGCCAACACCAGTAGGCGTTCTCCGGATCCACGGAGATCGCACTACCGGAGTAACCGCTCTGGAAGAGCTTCATGCGCTTACTACAACGCAAGAGGAGGACTCCACACAGGAGCAAGCTCCAAAACCCCCGAGCATTCGCTAGCGAGGCTCGACTTCTGCACCTCGTGTGCATCCAAGCAGCGACACCAACATTCCCGTCAAAGTCGTCCAAATTGGTTCCGATGTCGCTCAGACCACCCGTATATCGGGGGGACTGAATGACAAATAGGAACTCGCGCTCATCGCTTTCCTCCGGGCTAATGTTGATGTGTTTGCCTGGCAACCATCACAAATGCCTGGGATCCCCAGGGAAGTGATTGAGCACAATCTGAAGATCAATCGCGATGCCTGGCTCGTGCATCAGAAGCCTCGGAAGCAATACGTGGAGCAACAGAACTTCATTCGACAAGAAGTGAAGAAGTTGCTTGAAGCTGGATTCATCCGAGAAGTCTTCCATCCAAAATGGCTGGCAAACCCAGTCGTTGTGCCCAAGGCCGGCGGGAAGCTTCGGATGTGTATTGACTACACAACACTAAATAAGACATGTCCAAAAGATCCATTCCCACTACCTAGAATAGATCAGATAGTGGATTCCACCTCCAGGTGTGAATTACTATGTTTCCTAGACGCATATTCTGGGTATCATCAAATCAGAATGTCTAGGGAAGATGAAGAGCATACCTCTTTCATCACAGTAGATGGATTGTACTGTTATACAGCCATGCCATTTGGTCTCAAGAATGCAGCTTCAACCTTTGTACAAGCTATGTACAAAACTTTTGAAGAACTCATTAGAGACATAGTGGAAGTGTACGTCGATGACATCGTGGTCAAGGTCAAGAACAAGGAATCACTCCTTGACACCTTGCAGGCTATCTTCCACAAGCTGCGGGTCACCCGCACAAAGCTAAACCCAGACAAGTGTGTCTTCGGGGTTAGCTCCGGAAAACTTCTTGGTTTCTTGGTAAGTCACCGGGGCATAGAAGCTAATCCGGCGAAGATCAAAGCCATTGAATACATGCGGCCACCAGCCTGCATCAAAGATGTCCAAAAGCTGACTGGATGTCTAGAAGCCCTCAGCCGGTTCATTTCAATACTGGCAGAATGGGCACTTCCCTTCTTCAAGTTATTGAGTAAGTGCGCACCATTCCAATGGTCTGAAGAAGCAGAAAAGGTGTTCCAAGAGCTAAAACAGTTCCTCACCACCCTACCAACTCTGGTAGCTCTGAACCCTAGTGAGCCTTTGCTGCTTTACATTTCAGCAACTGACGAAGTCGTCAGTATGGTCCGGGTTGCGGAGAGACCAGAACTATCCCATACTCAGGAATCCAGACCCATCCGGGAGGGTCTGGAGGTTCCTGAAAGCGAGTCTGGGTCCCAGTTCCCAAACTTGATTCCACAAGAAGTTACTTCAGAAGACTGACCCCTCCGGGAGGGTCTAGGTCGCTTTTGAAGAAGCTCTGGGTTCCTCCAGCCAGGACCCGGAGGTCCCCGAAGAAGGTCCGGATCCCTCAGGGAGGATCTGGATCAATGAAGAGGAAGCTCCGGGCCCCTCCGGGAGGGTCCGGACCATCCGGCGCCCAGTGTACTTCATCGACGAAGTACTTCATGACGCCAAGACTCGATACCTAGAGGTGCATAAGCTGCTCTATGCAATTCTTATTGCCTCCAGGAAGATTCGCCATTACTTCCAAGCTCACAAGATCTCAGTGGTGACTTCTTACCCACTTCGAGCAATCTTGTATAATCCCAATTCAATTGGGAATATTGCAAAGTGGGCAGCGGAATTGGCTGAATTCGATCTCGAATTCATTTCAAGGCAAGCAATCAAGAGTCAAGCATTGGCAGATTTCGTGGCGGAATGGACTCCCTCTCCATCAAACCCTGGGGGCCCCAGTGAGCAGAAGCCGGAACACAAAGCTCCGGTCTTCACCGAGCCTCACTGGACCCTCTACTTCGACGGCTCCATGCAAAAGCAGGGGGCCGGAGCTGGAATCCTTCTCCTCGCACCAACCGGGGAGAAGGTAAAATACATGGTACATCTTGACTTCAGGGCGACCAACAACATGGCGGAGTACGAAGCACTCATATACGGACTAAAGGTGGCACTATCATACGATGTCAAGCAGTTGCTGGTCAAGGGAGATTCACAGCTTATCATTAAACAAGTGAAGGGTGAATGCTCCTGCAACAATCTCCAGCTAGCTGCCTACCTACTTAAAGTCCAGAGGCTTTAGAAGGACTTCGAAGTCCTAGACCTCCACCATGTTCAGCGTGCCCACAACGCTGAAGCTGACGAACTCTCGACGAAAGCATCAACCGGAGTTCCGGCTCCTAACAGAACTTTTGTCCGGAGGTTGTCAAAACCCACAGCTCAGCCTGCCGAACTGAGCGAAGGGGGCGAGATCAGCATCGCGAAGCTGACGGTCCCGATGGCCCTGTTACCATGGCAGCTATCAAGGGTCGTAGGTGCTGCCGGAAGCTCCGAGCAACCCAGCACGCAAGACTCAAATGCTCAAGTTAGCTCCGATGCATGGATCTCGGAGATCCGGAGCTACTTGAAAGACAACATCCTTCCTGACGATGATGTATCTGCTGACCGGATAGTCAGATTGGCTAAAAGATACACGTTGGTAGAAGGGGATCTCTACCGGCGCGGTGCCAACGTCATCCTAACGCGATGCATCACAAGGGAAGAAGGTAGCGAGCTCCTCGCAGAAATCCATGGAGGCGAGTGTGGGAACCACGCGTCTTCCCGCACGCTGGTCGGTAAAGCCTTTCGACATGGCTTCTACTGGCCTACAACACTCCAGGATGCAAACGAGCTGGTGAATAAATGCAAAGCATGTCAATTTCATGCAAAGCAAATTCACACACCGGCTCAGCCTCTACAAATGATACCTCCTACATGACCCTTTGCTGTGTGGGGGATGGACATCTTGGGACCTTTCCCAAGAGCCGTCGGACGTTACAAGTTCCTGTACGTCGCCATTGACAAGTTCACCAAATGGCCGGAAGCAACTCCAGTTGTGACAATGAACAAGCAGTCTGCTATCAACTTTTTGCAGTCCATTGTATGCAGATTTGGAGTCCCAAACAAAATCATCACTCATAATGGGACCCAATTCACAAGCTCTGCATTTCAAGGATATTGCGAAGACCTCGGCATTCAAGTTTGCTACGCCTCCGTAGCTCACCCGGCAAGCAATGGCCAGGCCAAGAGAGCAAATGCTGAAATCCTTAAAGGACTCAAAATGCGCACCTATGAGCGCTTGAAAAAACATAGAGCCAACTGGATTGAAGAGCTTCCGCCCACTCTAAGAGCCAACATGACAACTCCAAACCGGTCAACTGGAGAGACACCCTTCTTCCTGGTGTACGGAGCTGAAGCAATCCTTCCTCCGGAGATCACCTTGGGGTCACTCCAGGTCCAGACCTTCAACGAAGCCACACAGGACCAGTTCCGACATGAAGACCTAGACCTCCTTGAGGGGGGAAGGTGCCAAGCAGCTGTTCAGAATGCCCAATACCGCCAAGCCCTTCAGCGCTATCATCAGCAGCATGTACACAACCGACAGCTCGAGGAAGGCGATCTGGTGCTACGGAGAATACAATCCAGAGAAGGGTTAAACAAACTCTCCCCTAGCTGGGAGGGACCCTTCCGAGTGATTAAAGTATCCCGTCCCAGAAGCATTCGCTTGGCTACCGAGGATGGGACACCTCTCCCAAATCCTTGGAATATCGAGCACCTCCGTAAGTTCTACACTTAATATCACGGAGGTGAGTCTGTAGTAACTTAAGGTGTATGTTATAGAGTCATTGTACAGAGTCGAGTAGTTCCTCCGGGAGAACAGCCGGACCTTTCCCGGAAGGTCCGCAAAGTTCATGCAACACTTGTAACAGTTCCAGGACTAATAGTGTGGCTAGCTACCCTAGGTCAAACAAGAAATTAAACACGCTTAGCCTGGTTCCATACCCTAAGAGTGTACTTGTTTCCCCTGTACCCCGGACCTATAATGAAATACATCTTCATGTGAAACAGACTCCACGTGCATTTATTTTGTACAGGCTCAACATTTTTTATTTTTCTCTTTCTTGTCTATAATAAAGTTGTGCAATTTTTAAGAAATTTTAGTCTGACCGGTTCATGTACAATTTGAGCTGTATTGTCAATTCTTTTGGATTCAAATATTGTTCATGGCTCACTCGCCTGAATGCCGCCAAGCCAATCTAGGACCGGAGTGTGCTATTGGCTTGGCCTGGTCAAGCACCCTAAGTACGCCACTCTACCTACACCCCGGCAGGCCGAAGTAAGGTGGGTCCAAGTACAATTGGATCTGGAAGAAAAGACAACACATTCGGTTGTATTCAGAATCGCGTTTGACCTAAAACTTTCTTGGGAATCGTAAGCCGCGACGAAGTTATAGGCAAGGAACGAATTTTACTATTTTTCTTGGCTTCAGTGTGCAGGAAAAATAAAAAATCCACGTTGATGGAGAAAAGCCAGAGCTAACAAAGCTCTGAATCCCCCTAGGTGGCTTGTAATTGATGTTAAACAATGAAAACGAGCATCACCGGAGCAACCAAGCTCCGGTAAAACTAGGTGGGCCAGCCGTCGACGCAAAATAAAAGATGGTGAGAAGACCCCACAAGCGGAGTCTGCTGCCGACAAACTACGCATTGGTAAAGGTCACTGCCGGAGCTACTAAGCTCCGAAACCCCGGAGGGCTAACTATCGATGCTCTACGCGTTGATAGGGACTAT
The DNA here is from genome assembly GCA_036927565.1 of Tuctoria greenei. Taxonomy (NCBI): domain Eukaryota; kingdom Viridiplantae; phylum Streptophyta; class Magnoliopsida; order Poales; family Poaceae; genus Tuctoria; species Tuctoria greenei. The sequence continues at coordinate 129,335,551 of JAYESD010000006.1, forward strand.
TGCCGGAGCTACTAAGCTCCGACGATAGCCAATGCCGGAGCTTCTAAGCTCCAACAACCTCAGGGGGCCTTCACTATCGAAGACTTCAGACCTACACTCTACAAGTTCGAAGCAAATGAGTCCTCAACAAAACACAATATCCTCTTGGTACATGTTCACAATCAAATTGTGTACATCTACCAGGGGGCCAAGTGAAGACAAAAGTGTTGAAGACAAAAAATGAAATTCACAAAAATTTGGATTTCATTCATCTGGAGACAAGGGATTACATAATTGGGAAAGAAAAAGAGAGAATACAAGTGGGAGCTACAGAGATGGTCCTAGACCCTATGTAAGAACTAGGCGACCTTCTGAGCAACCTCCGACACGTTGGCTCGAGTGGCTTCACCTTCTCCTTCGACGGGACCTTCAAGCACCGGGTCCAGAAGGAATTGGGGATCCCGGCTGGTGTAGCACGTCAGCACATACTCTGCGAAGTTCTTCGCCAGGGATTGCCCCTCAACCTCCAACTGGTGCGCGATGACGTCGCCCACCTTGGAGAGTTTGCTACCCGCTGAGCTCAACGCTTGCAACGCCAGGTCCGGCTCCGGCTCCAGATCATCCGGACGCACGGGACTGAATCCCATTGGTGTCAGCGCGTCGTTGTCTTTGCTCAGGAACTCCCAAACCTATAGGGAGTCCGCAGTCCTCAAGCCCTTTAGTTCCTCCAAGGATCTTTTGGCCGTCGCCAGTTCAGAATTCTCGCGAGCAATGCGCTCAATCTCTTTGGAATTTTGCTGAATCTTTTCAGCAACCTGCTTCTCAAGTTTTCCGAGCTCCTCCCGGAGGTAGATCTTGTTCCGACGGTCAACCAGGTCCTTCTCCCGGCCCCTAACTTTCTTCTCCCTGGTAGCGAGGGCACACTCTTGTTGGTAGAGTTCCTGCCCTCGCACGCAGGATTTCTCCTCCTCCTCAAGGCAACGCTCCTCCAACTTCTTGTTGCGTTCCTTGAGACCCTTGTCAACCAGAGCCACCTTTCCGGCGAGCTCCTCCTCCCTCCTCAAGACGTCATCCCGCAGCTCTAGGAGTTTTTGCTCTTCATCTTCGAGCCTCTTCGCCCTCTCCTCAAGTGCCTCCCGACGCTTGACGATAGTAGTGTTAATGGCTTCAAGCCTTTCTTGGTGTTCATTAGCCACACTATTAGCTGCCTTGGTCTGCTCATAAATGGCCCGGGATTGAGCGTCGAGGGCGCGAGTCAAGCTCTCCCTGTCATCCAATAATTTACCCCAGTATTCCAGGCGGACCTTCTCCTGCTTGATCCATTCTTTGTCATCTGCCAGCCTCGACTGCGCCAGCTTGGTCTCGAAGTAGAGCCGGTTACGCCACCGCCTAAGGGTTTGGCGCTCCTCTTCAAGAGCCTTGCTGTCGTGGTAGAACGCCAGCTGGACTTGACGCAGGCTAGAGCAAGCGTTGTCAATAGACAACGATAGGGGAATAGGTTCCGGACCTGCTGGGGTCTCCTCCGCTGGTTCCAGCGGGTTCTCGCTTACAAAAATTGGGTCCCACTCCACAAGAGTGGTCCCCTGAGCCTCCACGGCACTAGGGCCGTCCTCCGGGATAGCCTCAATTTCCACCGAGGAGGGTCTCGCGAAGAAGTTCCGACCTCTAGAAGTGGTTCCGAAGGCCCTGCCGCTAGGTATTCATTTGCCCCCTCAGGCAGGGGGCCAGCGACTTCATCTGGGTACTCCGGCTCAGCAGCAGGCACCTCCGCTGACAACACTTTCGGAGCAGGGGCTACTTCTGGCTCCGGCCTGGGCCCCTCCTCCACTGACGGCTCGGGTGTTGGCATCCCGACCACCATGGGTTCAAGTGCTGATGCCTCCGCAACAACCGGCCCTGAGGTCGGAGCTTCAACCTCAACTGGCTCAAGCGCCGGAAGGTCTTCAACAACAACCGACTCTGAGGCCGGAGCTTCGGAGGTAGCCGGCTAAACCGCCCGAACTTCCTCCACATCCGGCTCACTTACCGGGACTTCAATAACCTCCGGCTCAACTGCCAGGGCTTCGACAATTTCCGGCTCTGGGGCCGGAATTACTGCTTCCTCCGGTTCAACGGCCGAAGCTTCCATCATCTCAGCATCAAGACCCGGGGCTTCAACCTCCGGAGCAGGTGCCGCTGGCGCATCTTCTCTCCCGTGGTCCGGCGCTACCATGGGAGTCTCAGGGGATGAGTCAAGGTCCATGACCATGACAGCTGGCGCCGGAGCTACCGCAGCTTCAGCCACCACTTGGGGCAGCACCGGTACAGGAGCAGAAGCTTCCGCCCTCACAGCTTCAGCTGCTGTGCCTGAGGGTGGAGCCTCACTCCTCTTCTTGGGAACGCTGCAGATGATAGATGAAGAAACTTAAAAAACAGTTACTATAATAAAACAACTGTCTGAGGTAAAGATTAAAAATTACCTCGGGAGGCTTCCGCACCAGCTTGCGCGGAACCTCTTTCCCGGGCGTTCTGGGCTAACCATAGCCGCCGCCGGCGTGGAAGCTCCGGAAGGCCCCCCGGAACTCGTTGCAACCACGGGAATTTCCTTAGTCGAGGCCCCCCTCGACCGGGAAGGACCTCCGGACCTAGAGGCCTCAACTGGCCCTGGTGCTGGAGTCGCACGCGCGGAGCTAGCACCCCGGGAAGACGCCGCTGCGGGTAAAGTCACCGCAGTTGTAGAAGACCTCACCCTCCGGGGAGAAGGAGCTGATGCAGAGGTTGCAGGCTTGACGGACCTTCCATTGGCATGCTGCAGTTTCCTCTTCTGGCTCAAGGGTTCGTCCGCTGGCTCCTTGCCCTTGCCGACGACTTCGATCGTTGGCTTCGGGGCAGGGTCGGAGCTACATTCGGAAGCCCCAGGGATCACCACCCTGGAGGTCGATCTTCTCTCGACGACACCAAGGTCATCAAGCACCGGCATCGTCCGCCGGAGCTCCCTGCTGAACTCTACTTCCATGTTCAAAGGGAGAAAAGCTGGTGGCGGGGTCAAGTCATCACCCGCCATGTCGATGTTGTGCTGGAACTTCTTGAGATGAAACTCCAAGGTTGCCCCCGCCATGTTGGACTTCAGCCAGGTCTCGACCCGGTCGTCGCCCATCACACTGTTGAGGGCCCAAGCGAGTTTTTCTCTCCTCTTCAGCGGAAATTGCAAAATACCGCCTGAGGAGTTAATCCTCCCCCCACGCACTGGCGGATCCTGGTCACAGCAGGGTTGAAGGCATCTGACAACACCGGAGCTTCACTCCAGACTGCAGTGTCGATGTTGGGGAGGCCTTCGGGCAGCTCCAGCTTCTCGTGCTCCTCCACCCGGATGACTATCCAATCCTTCTTCCAATCATCCCACTTTCCAGAGGGAAACGACCGGAGGTACTTGAATGGGCACTTCTTGCGCTTCATGAAGTAGTAGAAGCCAAGGTACTCATTACTCCTACCGATGGTATGGAAGGTGAAGAAGGTCCGAAAAAGTTCAATGCAGGGGGGGATGCCCACCCACATTTCACAGAAGTGGACGAAGACAGACACAAGAAGAATGGAGTGGGGGCCAAGGTGGTACAGCTGCAGACCATAAAAGTCTAGCAGCATCAAGAAAAAGGAGGGAAAAGGTGGGATCAATCCCACCATGGCGTACAAAGAGAAGTACACCATCTCGCTGGCGTGCTCCTTCTTGAACGGGAGCTCTCCCCCGGCGCGGACCAGACGGTTGAAGAAGTCCGGGGACCATCCCATGAGGACCCGAACCTTCTTCAGGTCACCATCGGTCTTCAAACGGCTCTCGTGGAGACCCAACTCCATCGCGGCACAGCGAGGCAAGAGAGGAAAAGCAAGCACAAGTTGGGAGTTTGAGCGCAAGATCAGATGAGAGGCCTAAAGAACCCCAGACGGTGCACGCTTTTCTTCTTAAGTAAGCCCTCGCAACGCTTGGATGGAAACCGCAAGGAAGTCGAAGATGCTACTCAAAAATTCCACCCTGCCGATGACAAGAGGGCCCGGGACCACCCTGACGATCAAGTCGAGGTTCTTACCCAGGCGAACAATTGTCATCATGAGGCGGGAAGCCCGAAGGCGGCGGCCTGACAAGGCGCGCGGAACCGATACGATTTTCGTATCGGGAACAGGCGACCTTCAATTGCGTGCGATCCGCACGCCAAAGATCTCATTTGCCGCACACGAGATATGCCACGCGGCGAGGATTTAACTCCAAACTATCGCCAACGGCACATCTGAAGACCTTTGAAAACTCCGTTCAAAAGTCAAAGGATGGACCCACCTCCAGCGGAATGACCTCACCCAAGGGGTCTTCCCCAGAGGTGGGCCCAGGGGGCCACTGTCGGTACCCTGGGAACCGTATACCCCTTGAGATTGCAAAGATCTCAAGGGAATGTCATCTACTTGATTTGAAGACCTTCGGAGGCCCACATGTCAGACATAACCGGACCCGCTTCCCCGACATGGTTAGTCCCAGGGTCGCCACATGTACTATCAAACCGGAGCTACCACCCACAAGGGGGAAGCTCGAGGCTATGTACCATAATGGCACCCCCGGACCTAACCCCAGACCGAGGGAAGCTCCAGAACTAACACATGTTAGGCGGCACCGGACCTATATGTTTCCCACAGTATGCTCCAGAGCTACCACGTGTCCAACCGTCAGATCTTCAGCCTCTAACCTCCGGAAGACCCTACAATGGCTCCGGATCTTCAAAGGGGAATCAAGGACTTCAAGACCCGATTATGTGTCATTAATACTATGTTAATGACACACGATTGTACGACCTTAATTACCCGTAACGGTGCCGTCAAAGCCCTTAACTCGGTTATTAAGGGTAATTAAGCGCATCAAATGTGTATTAATATTAGTAACCGCCAGGGCCACATGTCAGGCCAGGCTAACTTGTAACGGCCTGCCCTTATACTATAAAAGGACAGGCCGACGATACATAGAGGAGGATCTGATCTGACCTGCTCTGATCTGACCTATGCACCCATACACCCAAGACATCAACAACACACCCCGTGGAGTAGGGTATTACGCTCAGGCGGCCCGAACCACGTAAACCTTCGTGTCTCCTGCGCTGTTTTACATATCACCTTCTTGAATCTCCGCGCGCCCACACTGAACCTCAAACTCCTCTAACACTTTAGTAGTGTCGGGAGATGTGCCGGATCAAAACCACTGACAACCCCGGACTAGTTCGATTTAGCTACTGTTGTCCCCCGAACTTTTCCGCTAATTGCTACAGATTAGTCCTGAAAGCATTTCTGATGTTCTCCGGACTTGTCTGTTGATTTTATGGCTAATCCTATTCTGTTTCTGTTTCCGTCTGGACTTGTCCGTTGACGTATACGGACTAGTCCAGTGATCGCTGCCAAAAACTCCCAAAAACTTAGTCCAGATTTTGAAACTGGACAATCCTAGACTTGTCTGCCTTGACACCAGATTTGTCTGATTGACTTTTTGATCCTGATCGGACTTGTCGAGCCTCACTGCAGACTAGTCCAGTGTGTAGGGTTTTGACTCGAATTCTTTTTTTCCTCCACGATGAGTTATTGGGTAATTAACTTAATTGGGCCCAAGAACATCATGCCCCACTGCTGAAGAGCCCAAGTGGGACACTAGGAAGGCCTCTACCTGTCCCCACTGCTTCCAACATGGATTGTACCCTAACCCCACCCCTCTCCTCCTATATAAACACCCCACCACCCACCTCTCACCCCTTTGCCATGTTTGAGAAACCCTTAGCCCTGTCACGCTGTGAGTTGCCGTCAGGAGGAGTTCACTGCAAGGAAGAATAGGGTGAAGAGGAAGAGGAGGAGAAGGAAGAAGGAGGGTCAAGCGAGATCATCATCGCTGATGCGTTCTTCTTCATCGATTCTTCGACGTCAACTCTCTTCTTTGTCAATTATTCCTCTTCATCAGATCTAGACGTCAATTTCTTGAGTTCCATCGAATCCTTGACTTTTGAACCCTAGGATTCTCGATGAATAACTTAGATCCATCTTTCCTACGTCAATTATGGTTCCATACTTAACTCAAACTATGCTCTAGTTGGTAATTGGCTAAAACCCTAGTCATAGCAGACTTGTCCGGTCCACTACAGACAAGTCCATTTAACTCTCTGGTCCAGAACTGACATGTCTGGCCCAATGTGCGAACTAGTCCGGTCTCCCAAATCTGGAAATCTCTGGAACATATTTAATGTTCTCCAAAACAAATTGGAACTTGCTCTAACATGTAAAGTTTAATTGTAACAAGTTAGTAAGCTATAATATCAACCCAACAACATACATCATCATATAATTGCACCCTTTGTTCATGTCATGACATACTGAGTAATATATGAACATTTATTGATTGTAATGTTTGTTTCGTATGTTTGTTGCATGGAATAGAGGGTAATGCTCTAGAGGGTGCTTTTGAGGACCTCCAACACCAAAATTTTGAAGTTTCTAATACAAACCATTCTCAAGAGCAAGGCAAGTGTCCTTGATTATTTTGATCATGTTTTTAAATGTTTTGTTTGCAAAACTGCATGCTTGTGTCAAATTAAGGGGAAACCCATGACAGGTCTTTACTAGACTTGTTTGACCATCCTCGTCGCTTGGAATATATTGTAGAGAGTCAGGAAGGGTATTTTAACTTTTTCCTTCGCTCTAATTAATTGGGATGAGAAAATAACCATATGGCTTAACTACGAATTAATGAGCATGTGTATGATGAGAATTGATGAATATGATTAAATGGTAACATGGGCATTGGGAGATCTAAGCAAACATGGTTTGTTGACTGGGTTGGATGATATGGTGGTTTGCTTGCCTTAGATCTAAGGACCGGTTCATGCGAGAATAAGCCAGGACAATAGTGCCACACAAGGACAAGTATGGGTGTGGCATAGCTTAATATTTAGGTGAGTTGCTGGTATGGTATGGACCATTGGATGGTGTAGAGAATGGGAGTCGAGGAGGGCTATCCTAGGATCAACATGGCACACGAGGGGGCCTGTGGGTGGGAGAATGGAGAAACCTTAGTGGGTTCATACATACTAGTAGTACCTTTTGGAAGGCTATTTTGTGATCTCTTGGCCATACACAAACGGAAGTGCGAATAGGCGACATAGAGGTTCTTAGTCAACGAAAGGTGATGAAATCACGAACATGTGAGTAAAGTGGTACAACTTCTGCAAAGTGTTAAAAACTATCATGATAGTCGTGCTCCCGGTTATGAGCACCTAGACAACTTCCATAATTAGAGTTGGAATTGGGATTTGGGTTGGTTTTGGGTATGGTTATGATTGGGGTTATGGTAATGGAACATGGCTATTTATGAAGGTGAGAAATTGGCATATTAATGGTTATTAAATTGAGGGATGAGGTATAATGGTAATTGAGAATGATGGATGGGATATGTTGGGAATTGAACTCACCTAGACATTTTAGACTGCTTTACATAATTTGTGAATTTAAATGTACTTTTATGCAATTTGCCATTTGTTATCATCCTTGTTTAAGCTACATGTCATATTTTCCCACACTTGTTGAGTAAGACATGTACTCACCCTCAATTCCCCCACCAATAGTTTCAGGTGATGTTTGGGAGTATCATGAGGATCATGCGAAGTTCTAGGTTGTGTACTATCGTCAACTGTCTATGGATGTTTGGAGCCGCGCTGCCTTGTTTGCTTAGTTTACACTACAAGAAACGTGAGATAAGGTGTCGGTTAACATAAAGGCGTCGGCCCGAATGCATTTAAAATGACTAAGGGTGTCGGTTTAAGAAAACTGACACCGATAAATTAAATGTGTCGGTTAGATTTATAGAATCAACACATATTAAATGTGTTGGTTAAACAGACACTTTATTAAATGCGCCCGTTCAACCGATGCTTCTAAGGCGGGACGGACTGGCTAAGGCTCTAAGAGCGTTGTCCCTGTCCCAACCGACGCTCTTAACAGGCCCCATGCAAAAACCAAAAACTCCTCTAGACTTCTCTGGCCGCACGCGTTGCAATTTTCGCCCGCGCCTTCTCGTCCGCCCGCTGCTACCCGCCGCCAGCCTTTGCCAGCGTCGTCGTCTATCTGCCCCCTACCGGTGCCCCTGTCCGCTTCTCGTTGGGAGCCCCCCCCCCCCCCCCCCCCCCCCCCCGTCAGCGAAGTCGTCCGGCTGGCTCCCATGTTTGGCCCCCGTAGGTGCCCCCGTCCGGCTCCCCCGTCTGCAAAGCAGCCCTCTCGATGCGCTTCATCCGATTCAAGTTAAGGTAAAATGTTTGTTAATTTGTAGGCATGCATTGCAAATATGTGGAATTTTTGAGTGGTTGCTAACTCGTGAAAGTAATGTTTTATTATTATGCAAATTCATATCTTGTCTTTAGAGTTTAATGTGATTCATATTCATTAAACCATATTTGAATGTGATTCATATCATGTCATATCATGTGATTCACATCCATTAAGCCATATAAATTGAATTTTAGGACAATAAATGTTAGAGTTGAATGTTCATGTTCATATCATGTGATTACTTCTTTAGATATGAATAAAAAAAGGCTTGTATAGTTTTCATCTAAATGAATTAAAAACTCGTATCATGTCATTGCCCCTTTTTGGCATTTGCGATATGATGAAAAATTATATATTTGTAATATAGTAAACATCATTATAATTTTGGAATCTTTAGAGGCCTGTATAGTGAAAGATGATTCTAGTTGTGAAGTATGCGTCAAGACGAGCATAGAGGTGTACGGCGACAATGAGGATGACCAGTTAACCGCGCTTGGACAGTGGACCCTTACTTAGAACTTTCAACTCTGACCAACTTTCCCCTCTTTCTTGTTCTTTCCTCTCTTGTAAATGATTGAAAAATTAAAATGAGCAATGTAATCTATAGAATTTCGTTACCTGTTTCGAATTGGCACATTTCACATGCTATTGGCATGTGAGACGTGAATGTTTGGAATTGTTCCTTTTTGGTCAGCCTAGGAGTGAATCGGGAGGGGGGGGATTGTGACGAGACGCGAGTCTGGATCTGGAGGAGATTTCAAAGGTATAACCTTGATGTTCTCTGCTGCCCCATTATTGGACATGCAGTTGAGAACAGCGGGGTTATGCTGCCGAAATTTTGTCTGGATCCAGACTACGCGTGTCGTCATTAGCATGCCCTACTCGATCACTCTTGGGTAGGTTTGGGACCTATCTACCTAGTTTTAGTGGCCGTCACATAATATAAAAATAAACTAATAATGATATTTCTGCTTTGAAGGTATAAGCTAAAAAATGGATGATGACCGTAAGGTGATGTATCATGGATGGAGTTCAGATGGTGTGTACACTTTGAAATGGGCACAAATCGCAAATGTGTTCGTGAACCAAGAATTTCCTAGTTGTGCTCGTGTTGTGAAGTGCTCGTGTCGCAAGTGCCAGAACCATGGACGTTTAAAGAGGTGTGAAATGATGTTGCACCTTTGTAAGCACGAATTTATGCCAGACGATCTAGTTTGGCGTGAGCATGGAGAGATGGATCATGCTAGTGAGACAGATGAAAATGAGAATGAAGGTCATATGGATGAGATAATGGCGGATGTTGGTCGAGAGTACAAAGAGAAGTCACTTCAAGAGGAGATGAAGAAGTTTTACAAGCTTCTTTCCGTCACGAATGAAAAAGTGTATGAGGGCACTGAAAGTCGCCTAGAGGGGGGGGGGTGAATAGGCAATAAGACCTAAAATGACTTAATGAAATGATATTAAACTCCTGAGGCCAGACTTGTCTAGACAGGGCCAGACTAGTCTGCTCAGCACAGGGTGAAAACCTAAAAACTTGGTTTCAACAAGTTATATGCGGAATTTAAGTTCACCCAAGTTGTAAGCAATTTGTGGTAGCTTAGTACAACTAAGATTGAGAAGTTAAGGCAATTAGATTGCAGGATTTCAACAAAGATCAAAGTGAAGAGCAATATGAACAATAAGAACCCTAATAACGATTCTAGTGATTATCAAATGCAAAGAGACAAGAGATACAAGATTTATCCCGTGGTTCAACTTCACGAAGAAGCCTACATCTACGTTGAGAATACCACACAAGGTTCGGGTCTCACTTGACCCTTCTCTCACCAAGACACGACAAAGGCCGGCTTGGATTCCACTATATAAAGGGTAATCACAAAGTTTGATTGGGGCTGCTCACAAGTTGAGGCTCCCACAAATCAATACAATGAGGAGAACACGAAGATCAACTCACCCAAGCAACAAAACACAACACAATGTGCAAGACATCAAACCGAGAGCCAAAGCGCAATGATCTTCCTTCACTCTCCTCCCCAAACCCTAATCTCTTCAAGATTTGGTCTTAGAGGGCTAGTAGGATGAGTAGAAGGCTTTGGATGGCCCTAGGTCACTTGTGGCGGCACTAGGGTTCTAGAGTTATCAGATTGGGGCTGGGGGTCCCCTTTTTATAGGGGTCCCGACAACTAACCGTTGCCACCAGGACCAACCCGAACTAGTCCGGCCCTGTGCCACGAACTAGTCCGACCTTCTGGGACCACCAAAAATTTCATTTTATCGATCGACAAAATAGATGACGTGCGCACCAACACTTGAATTTCAAACAGCCACTGACAACACAGACTAGTCCGGTTCACAACGGACTAGTCCGAAGTAGGACAGAAAGGTTTGGTCCATCCCAAAACGGACTCAACTGGGTAGGCCTGGACTAGTCCGGCCACAGGGGGTAGACTAGTACGACCCTCTAGGATTTGCTCGGTTTCTCTAACACTTTGTCTCAAATGGACTAGTCCGCACAACCAAGGACAAGTTCAAACTTTTCCAGAGAGCTTTGGTCCATTCCAAAACGGACAAGTCTGGTCTTCAAAGACTTAGCTCCAACTACACTAAGTGATGAACGGACTAGTCCGTACCCATACAGACAAGTCCGAACTCATCCAGAGACGTTTAGTCCGCCCCAAAGCGGACTATGACTGGTCGGACTAGTCCAGCCTGCTAGGGTTTTTTCTCATTTTGGCTTCTCACCTAGGTTTTTCTCTCAACCAACACTTTGAGCTCTCTAGAATGATCTCAATGCACGTGATATATCCACCCTCACACATGATACGGCTCACTTAAGCTCAATACCATAGAAACCCTAATTTCTACGCTTGAGACTTTGACGCCCGTTTTATCCTTTTCCATTTTGAGGGATTTCATCTCATTTCATCCATCACACCTGTGCTTCAGATCAACTCAGCTCATTAGTCTCTTAATTGTCGTCATCAATCATCCAAAACCCACGGGGATGCCTAGATGCACTTTCAATCTCCCCCTTTTTAGTGATTGATGACAACACATTAAGACTTCTACAAAAAGGATAATAATTTGTTTTCATAACATGTATTTGTATGAGTAACTCCCCCTCAATGTATTCATCATGAGTAAGAGAAATTGAGAGAGTTCTCATACATATACATGTTATGGTGGGGTGCCCAAGTGATGTGCTCATCAATTTTTATGAGGCGAAAAATGTGCAAGATAAACATATAACTCAAGTATAACATCACAATTTAGTCAAGGTACATGAATTAAGTCTTACAACAATTGAAATGAGAGTTTTAAAACATATTCCATAGTGGATCAATCTCTCCCCCATACAACTATTGTCTAAGTAGAACCCCGTTTTTCAAACTCCCCCCTCTCTAAGTACCCCATCCATCAATCTCTCCCGCTTTGGCATCAAGACACCGAAAAGAAAAATAAAGAAGGAAGAGTCCTTAGGTCTACTCTTCATCATCATCGGCGTCGTCATCGTCGTCGTCTTCGGCTCCTTGGCCCCCGCTGTAGCTCTCCGTGGCCTCCAGGTCAATATGAGCATCATCTTCGGACGGGGCCGCTGTAGAAGTACCATCTTCACAAAAGTGAGCTAGCCCCTCGGTGGTGAACTCCGAGAATGGAGTGATCTCTCCATCACTCTCCTCGGCGGGAACAAGGGGATGTCCAGCTTGTCGCACATCGTCTTGAGATACTTCTCGTGGCAATGCTCCATGCGATGTTGCCGAATTTCCGTCTTCCGGTCAGAGGAGAAAAGGGATTTGAAACACTTGAAAAATCCACTCTTGCATTGTGATGAAGGTGGAGGTGGAGGAGGTGATGACACAAAGCGAGAAGAAGAAGCGGGAGGATCCGCATTCTTCCTCCTGGGGTCAGCAAGCTCCGGAGAAGGGAGTTGAGGTCGAAGCCTCCGGTGAGTGATGTCCTTCATGAAGGTGAGTCCAGACACCTTCTCGATCCTGTAGATGATGTAGGGATCATACCCACATGATCGGTTTGGAGTATGCGAGATGTTGAAGATGTCGTCGAAGATTTAATCAACCACATTGAAGCGAACATCTCCATCAATTAGCACCATCAAGTTCCTCAAATTTCCTTGAATAGTCCCCGCATCTCCATCCTTGGGGGCAATGGTCTTCTGGAGCACCCGGTTGAGCACGCTGTAGAAGGGCTTGATGTTCCTGATGTGCCCGGCCTCAAAAGGTACATGACTGGGATACATGTACTCCAAAGTGTCTCGATCAACTAGCCTTAAGTTGGAAATGATGATCTCATTCTCCAGTTGATCCTCCAAGTCAAGGAACTGGCAAACTCCCAATAAGTGGTGGAGTATTGCTCTCCTGGGTCATTCAGGTGATCCTCCTATCGCCATCGGTGTGGAAATAGATAGTGGAGTAGAATTGAGCAATCACCTCCACATTCCAGTCATACTGAAAAGCCATGAGTTTCTTCAGACCATGGCGCTCTATGGCCTCAATCACAGGCCACGTGATCCTTCTGGGCCATGTAGTCCCAATCGATCCACAGAGCGTCTGTGACTGGAGTCTGCTTGGACATATAGACTGTCATGTAGTAGTCAGAGTGGAAGTCACACCAAAAACGGGGATCCACTGTACTCCTCTCCCTCTGGTAGACATTGATCCTCCGGAGCTTTCCTGCCTTCTCAGCCCCTTTGCCCTTGAAGATGTTGGCATCGAAGGCCACTGCAAGGTTTGGGTTCCTTGCAGGAGACGACATCCTCAAGGGGCCAATGGGTTGAGAGGCACCCTTCTTGGCCTTGCTTACTGCATTCTTTGCCACTATAACACTCTTCTTGGGTTCAGAATCCATTGAGGCCTTTCCCTTGTCCTTGGAGGTCATCGCCTCTTGGATTCTAGCTTGCTCCCCCACAGTCACAAGCCTCTTCTTCTTTGGGGCTGCCTCGGCTGCAGCAGAGTTGTGAGCTTCTCGTTGTGTCTTCTTGGCTTTCCTTGATTCAAAGAAAGCTGCAGCCATTTCTTGCTCCTCACGTTGCCAGCAGTAATGAGTTTGCCTTCCTGCCTCGGCCTCAGAGTCGGAGAGGGGAACATACTCGGAATCCAACATGGTTGCTGATAAGAGATGCAAAGGAATATGTATGTGTCCATGGAAGTATAGATATGGTGGTAGAATTCACAAAATCGACTTAGGTTAGGACTTTCACTGTGTAACCCGGACTTGTCCGCCCAAGGGCCGGACTAGTCCGGTTCACACAGCAAGAACCCTAATCTAAAGAAATTTTTGCAAAAGTTGCGGATCCTACCACCAAAATTTAGGTACATGATCACAATGATGTGGACAACAACTTTTGTGAAGAAGTTTCTATCAATAGACCTAAAAGAATTGAATTTCGAAGGTTTTTGGGGTTAGGTCAAGAATACCTCTTCAAATCATTGAATCAACGAAATGTGGGTGAAGAATCGGCCTCTGATGCTTGGGGAAGAGTTCCCACATGTGGGTGAAGAATCGGCCTCCGATGCTTGGGGAAGAGTTCCCACGCACGTTAGGGCTTCAATCCACCGATTGGAACCGAAAATCGTTGATTTGGGGGCGGTTTTCGTGTGTTCTTGGATAGAGAGAGGATTTGAGTGAAGTGGATAGGTCGAGGTCATCCAGATGAGGTTAAGTCCCTAAGAGCCGGACTAGTCTGGTCAGGAACTCGGACTTGTCCGGCCAGCGGACTTGGTCCACACTATTCTAAACCACCGGACTAGTCTGGTCTAAGGGCAGACTAGTCCGGTCCTAGGACTGAAACCTCCTATATATTGAGTTTTCAGTGGAGATATGATCCTTTTGGACTATATTTTCACAAAATATCTTTGCAAACATGGTCAGTAAGCAATCAACAATCAAACTATGACCATTATTCACAAAGATTCAATAATTTTAAAATAATTTGTAGAAAATTGAGGAGGATAAGTTTTTCGCAAGCATGTGTGATTTTTTAATATAACAATCAGATGTGCAAGACTCAAGCCACATTTCGAGAATATAACATATTGAGCTCACTCCTAAGTTCACAAAATCTTTTCTCCCAGGGGTTTGGTAAAAATGTCGGCTAATTGTTTTTTCGGTTCTCACATGGGAAATTGTAATGTCTCCTTTTATGGAGTGATCTCTCAAGAAGTGGTGGCAAATATCGATGTGTTTGGTCCTTGAATGTTCAACTGGATTGTGGGCTATTTTGATGGCACTCTCATTGGAGGGGAATATGACACAAGTTTATGCCATAGTCCCTAAGAGTTTGTCACATCCAAAGAAGTTGTGCACAACAACTTCCGGCGGCGACATACTTCGCTTCGGCTATGGAAAGAGCAATGGAGTTTTTTTTCTCTGAGGACCAAGACACTAAAGATCTACCAAGGAATTGGCAAGTTCCGGATGTACTCTTCCTATCAACTTTGCACCCTGCATAGTCCTCATCGGAATATCAAATGAGGTTAAACTTAGAAACTTTGGGGTACCAAAGTCCTAGGCTTCGTGTGTGAACCAAATATCTAAGAATTCTCTTAATGTCGGTCAAATGACACACCTTAGGAGCAGCTTGAAATCTAGCACACATACACCCACTAAGCATGATATCGGGCCTATATGCACATAAGTAAAGCAATGAACCTATCATAGAGCGATATACCTTTTGGTCCACACTTGGACCATCTTCATTAAGATCGAGATGCCCATTAGTTGCCATTGGAGTCTTGATGGGTTTGGCCTTGTACATGTCAAACTTCTTGAGTATGTCTTGTGTGTACTTAGTTTGACTAATGTATGTGCCTTCCTTGAGTTGCTTCACTTGAAAACCTAGGAAGAACTTCAACTCCCCTATCATAGACATCTCAAATCTTTCGGTCATTATCTGGGAAAACTCATCACAAAAAGCATTGTTAGTAGAACCAAATATAATGTCATTGACATATATTTGGCAAACAAACAAATCATCATTAATGTGCTTAGTGAATAAAGTGTAATCCGCCTTCCCGATTTTGAAACCATTTTGAGTTAGAAAATCTCTAAGGCACTCATACCAAGCTCTAGGAGCTTGTTTGAGTCCATAGAGAGCCATACGCAATTTGTACACATGGTTTGGGAATTCTTCATCTTCAAACACGGGGGGTTTCTTCACATACACCTCTTCCTTTATTGGACCATTGAGGAATGCGCTCTTTACGTCCATTTGATATAGCTTAAAATCATGGTGAGTAGCAAAGGCAAGTAATATATGAATTGATTCAAGCCTAGCTATGGGAGCAAAGGTTTCTTCAAAATCCAAACCTTCGACTTGTGAATACCCCTTGGCCACAAGTCGTGCCTTGTTCCTTGTAACCGCCCCGTGCTCATCTTGTTTGTTGTGGAACACCCACTTATTGCCTACAACATTCACATTAGGCCTCTTCACGAGCTCCCATACTTGATTTCTTTCGAAATTGTTGAGCTCTACTTGCATGGTCATCACCCAATCTGGATCTCGTAGTGCTTCTTAAACCTTGTGAGGCTCCAAAGAAGAAACAAAAGAGTAATTTTCAAAAAGTTTGCAACACGAGATCGATTAGTTACCCCCTTGGAGATGTCTCCAAGTATATTGTCAACGGGATGGTCGCGTTGGACGCTTTGGTGCACTCTTGGGTGAGGCGCATGAGGTCTTGAATCTTCATCTTGGTCTTCCTCATCTTCATTGTCTCCCCCTTGATTGATGCCTCAATTTTCATCTTCTTGGAGCACATCTTATGGGACTTGATCTTGATCATTTGAGGAAGAGCTTGCTTGACGTGTGAGATGATCACTTGAGTGTTTTTGTTGTTCTTGTGGTCGTATATCTCCAAGTGCCATCCTTCCTGTCACCACTTGTGGAGCTTCCTCTTGACCTAACACATGACAATCAACTTGCTCCACTTGGGAGCCATTAGTCTCATGAAACACTACATCACGTGCTACTTCAACAATTTCGGAGGATTTGTTGAAGACACAATAGGCGTAAGTGTGTTAGTCATAACCAAGTAAGAATTCTTCAACGGACTTGGAAACAAACATTGAAGTCCTAGGCTTCTTGTTGAGAATGTAGCATTTTCTCCAAAAACAAATGAAAGTAAGAAATGTTGGGCTTGTTACCGGTTAGGATCTCATAGGACATCTTCTTGAGTATGCGATGAAGATACAATCGGTTTATGGCATGGCAAGCGGTGTTAACCGCTTCCGACCAAAACCAGTCCGACGTATTGTACTCATCAAGCATGGTTCTTGACATCTCAATTAGAGTTCTATTCTTCCTTTCGGCCACCCCATTTTGTTGAGTGGCGTAGGGGGACCAGAACTTATGTTTGATGCCTTCTTCATCCAAAAATTCTTCAACTTGAGTATTCTTGAATTCGGTGCCGATGTCACTCCTTATTGTCTTGATACTTAAGGAGAACCCATTTTGAGCTCTCTTCAAGTATTTCTTGAGGACTCCTTGAGTCTCACACTTATCATGCAAAAAGAATACCCAAGTCAAATGTGAAAAATCATCAACAATAACAAGACTGTATTTGTTACCGCCAATACTTATGTAGGCGATTGGACCGAACAGATCCATGTGTAGAAGATCCAATGGTCTTGTTGTTGTCATAATGTTTTTGGATGGATGTGGTGCTCCAACTTGCTTTCCGGCTTGGCATGCGCTACATGGCCTATCCTTTTCAAACACAACATTCTTTAAACCACGGATGTGCTCGCCCTTAAGGAGTTTTTGCAAGTTCCCCATCCCAATAGGGGCTAGTCTTCTATGCCAAAGCCATCCCAAGTTGGTTTTTGCAATTAAGCATGTATCAAGTTGGGCTTTATCCGCAGATAAATCCACAAGATAGAGCTTTCCCTTGAGTACACCCTTAAAAGCAATTGAGTCATTGCCTCTCCTTGTGACAATCACACCCTCATTAGTGAATAAACAATTATAACCTTTGTCACATAGTTGTGATAGGACAAGAGGTTATAATCTAGTGAATCAACATGTAAAACATTTGAAAGAGTGTGATTAGGGGATATAGCAATTTTACTAGTTCCAAGGATTTTTCCTTGGCTATTGTCCCCAAAATATATTCCTTCACTCCGATATTCATTTAGCTCATACTCCGCAAACATCTTCCTCTCTCCTGTCATATGATTGGTGCACCCGCTATCAAGAACTCATTTGGTTCCACCAGAGGAGTATACCTACAAGAAAGATTTAAGCCTTGGCTTTAGGTACCCAAGCGGTGTTTGGTCCTTTGATGTTAGTCAAGAGGCACTTGGGCACCCACACACAAGGTTTAGGACTCTTGTGTTGTGGCCCAAAATACCTTGCATAGGCCTTTCCAAACTTGTTCCTCAATAAAACATATGATGCATCAAAATCATGGAATAAGGGATGAGGTTCTTTCTTAGGCATTTTAGGATATGTAGCAATGTTCTTTCCTTTATTGTTGTATGAGCCTCCCT
The DNA here is from genome assembly GCA_036927565.1 of Tuctoria greenei. NCBI lineage: Eukaryota > Viridiplantae > Streptophyta > Magnoliopsida > Poales > Poaceae > Tuctoria > Tuctoria greenei. The sequence goes on from JAYESD010000006.1 coordinate 129,353,344, forward strand.
TGACAAAAACAATCAAGTCTTTGCCATTCTTGGGAGATTTGGCGTTTTGCCTCATCCCCCTAGAATAACCAAGACCATCCTGGACAAGGGGATGTCTTGTGTTGGTGTATGCACTACGTGCATATGCCATCTTCTCCTGGTCAAAGATTCCACCCTTCAGTGCTTGATTTCTTTGTGCCAACTTAAGCTCATCTTTAAGTTTCATGATTAAGTTTGAGCATTTGCAAGGATGAGGCACTTCGGATTTAACATTTGTAGAAGGTGAGCTTGTTGAGGAAGAAGGGGCATTGACCTTGAGAGACTTCACTTGTGTTTCAAGGATCTTGTTAGCTTGTGTTAAACTAACAAGTTCATCCTTGAGCACAATTGTAGTGTTCTCAAGGTTTGAGCAAGTTTCCTTGCTCAAAGCGAGTTCATGCTAAAGCGCCTTGATTCTTTCTCTTTCAAGCTCCAAGAGCTCCTCAACCTATTGACATCTCTCCTTTTGTTGGATGAGCATGTCCTCTTGACGGTTGATGAGCTCTTCCTTCTCAAATATCTCCTACGTCAACAACCTCAATATTTTCAAGGTACTTTTACTCATGCCCTTAAGCATGTGCTCATTTTCACTACTACTATCAAAGTCATCATGCAAGGAAATTGAAGAGGACTTAGATTTAACCTTCTTTCTTCCCTCCTTGGCCATGAGGCAAGTTTACCTTGATTTCTCCAAGATTGGGAAGAGCTTGTTCTCCACGGTTGTATTCTTCATAACAATGGTTGCTCTCTTTTCCTCTTCATCGGAGGAGGATTCCTTATTTGAATCCCACTCCTTTCCAAGGTGGGAATGTCTGGATTGCTTCTTCTTCTTGAAGTACTTCTTCTCCTTGGACTTGCCCTCCTTATTCTTCTTGTTTTCTTCATGTGGGCAATCCATGATGAAGTGGCCATACTCCCCACAATTGCAGCAAGCCCTCTTTGATCTTGTTTTGGGCTTGTATTTGCTCTTGCTTTAATGATGGTAGCTCCCCTTCCTTCTTGTAAACATCTTGAGCATTGCTCTTGACGTTGCTGATGAAGAGTGCCTCTTCCTCATCGGTGTCGGGGCTCTCTTCATCACTCTCTTCCTTTTGTATTGTGATCTTGAGGATGTTGCCTTGAATGCAACATCTCTTTTCTTGGAGGAGGAGAGCTTTTGTACATCATTGTAGAACATAGCTTCTTGCTCCATCATCTCATGGTTGATGATCCTCCCTAGCACTTCTTCGGGAGTCATCTTGTGAAAGCCTGGACTCTCACAAATTAGTGAGCAAAGAGTGACATTTCGAGGCATGAATGCTCGAATCATCATCTTTACCACCTCGTGGTCGGTCCACCGGGTGCTTCCATATGACCGACTCTTGTTGATGAGAGGCTTGAGGCGGTCGTACATGTCTTGGGGGGACTCAAACTACAGGAAACGCGATCATTTGCGACTCTTGTTGATGAGAGGCTTGAGGCGGTCGCAAATAGCTTAAATTGCGACGGCCCTCCTCTGGCCGTCGCAAATAAAAGGGTCGTCGCGACTAAGGACTTATTTGCGACGGCTGTAGGTATGGCCGTCGCAAATAAGACCTTATTTGCGACAGCCAACCCTAGAGCCGTCGCAATTAAAGGAGCCATCGTAAATAACGCCTTATTTGCGACGGCCAGTACAAGGCCGTCGCAAATAGGAATTAATTGTGACGGCCCTAAAGTAAGGTCGTTCCAATTAAGGCAGCCGTCGCAAACTAAGTCTAATATCGGGACCCTCCGGCCCCGACTCTTCATTCACAATTCCCCACCGCCGCGCCCCGACCCCGCCGCCCCCAGCGCGCCCACCGCCCCCGGCCCCCCCGCCGCCCCTGCGCCGCCGGCCCCGCCGCACCCTCGCCATCAGCCCGCCGGCCCCGCCGCTAGCCGCGCCCCCGCCGCCAGCCCGCCACGCCCCTGCCGCCCCCAGCCCCCCGCCGCCCTCGACCCCTGCGCCCCCGGCCCCTGCGCCCCCAGCTCCTGCGCCCCTGTCCCCGCGCCGCCCCTGGCCCCTCGCCGCCCCCGGCCCCTGGCCCCCGACCCCGCCTCCCCCGGCCCCCTTGCGCCCACGGCCCCGCCGCGCCCCCCGCGCCTGACGTTGACGTGCCCCTGCCGCCCCCGGCCCCAGACAGCAGCGCTGCCGGCCTCCTCCAACGCCTCCGCCGTCCGTCCGAAGCCGTCGACCCATTGCTCCACGCCGCACAAGTAAAGTAGGCATTTAGTTGTTAATTTCTAGATAATTAGTTGTTAATTGATGATTAGTTGTTATGCTATTTAGTTGTTAATTGTTATGCGAATTAATTGTTAGGTTGTTGTTAATTAGTTGTTAATTCTCATTAATTGTTAGCAGTTGCTAATTAGGTTTGAATTACAATTAATTGTTAGTTAGTTGTTAATAGTTGACCATTCTAATTATAGTTAGTTGTTAATTGGATCTTAATGTTACTATATATGCTTAGGTTTAATTTAATAATGTTTAAGATTTGTATTATTGCTCTCATTATGTTTAGGTTTATTGAAGTAAATTGCTCTCATTTGAATTGCTCTCATTTGAATTGAATTGCTTATGTTAGAATTGAGTTGATAAATTAATGAATTACAATGGATAATTGTTATGTTTAGGTTTATTTGAATTGCTTAGTTTTTTGAATTATGCTTAGGTTTATTTGAAGGGTCGTTGAATTGCTTAATTTTGATTGCTTGAGTGTTCAAGTACTATATATATACATAAATGGGCTTCGGACCAGCTTGACAAGGCCCGACAAGGCCCATTTAGTGGTAAGGTAAAGTATGCATGTAGACGGGCACGAAGGCGAACGACGACGGTGAGGATGGCAAGCACTTGCGCGTGGATGGCGTACTCCGACGAAGTGGTTTCATCTCTGATCTACGACAGCTATCCCTAAAGCCGTCGTGGAATTGTCATCTGAGACCAACTTTCCTCTAACTCTTTCTCTAGTTCTTTCCTCTCTCTTAAATGACCTGAAAATGAAATGAGCAACGTAACCTATAGCAATGTATTACCTGTTTCGGATCGGCACGTCCCACATGCCATTGGCATGTGAGACGTGCAGGTTCGGAATTGTCCCTTTTTTGGACAGCCTCGGAGTGACCGAGGGGGCGTGGCTTGTGACGAGACGCGGGTCCGGATTTCGACGAGATTTCGGTGGCGTAACCCTGTTGTTCTCTGCTGCACCATTTTCGGGCGTGCAGTGTAGAACAGCGGGGTTATGCTGCCAAAATTTTGTTCGAATCCGGATCACGCGTCTCGTCATGAGCACGCTTCGCTCGGTCACTCTTGGGTGGGTTTAGGATATATCTGCCTAGGTTGTAGGGCCGTGACATAACACAACAATACATTAACGACAATTTCTTTCGCATTAAACTGCAGAGTCAAACATGGGTGAAGACCGCAGTTGGATGTATACTGGCTAGAAGAGAAGAATTGGTGGCCACTTCGATGAGTGGTTTATCAAGTTAGATCAATTTTTGGATCGAGCATTTTTGTTGTCAACGGAAGATATGGTGCGGTGCCCATGTACAAAATGCCGGAACACTAAGTTTTTGAGAAGATTGGAGCTTTTGTTTCACTTATGTCGAAACGGTTTTACTCCACATTATGAAGTGTGGACCTTCCATGGCGAGACTAATTCTCGAGTCATAGTCGAAGTGGATGAGGATGATGATATAACAGAGGTTTATAGGATGGATGAGATGCTAGAAGCTCTTGAAGCGGAGGATCCTCTTACAAATGAGGCAGAGAAGTTCTTCGAGGAGCTGAAGAAATCACAAGAGCTGTTGCATGAACACACGACTGTGACCGTACTTGCTTTCTTGACCAGATTTATGGCAATTAAGTCCAAGTACTTTTTTTCCATCAACTGCTACAATGATCTCATGAAATTGATCTGCGATATCCTTCCACAACCTCACAAAGCGCCACCAGATATGTATCAATCAAAGATCAAGATATCTGGTCTCGGTATGAAGTATGAGAAAATTGATGTGTGCCCAGACAACTGCATGCTATTCTGGAAAGAGCACGCCAATGAGAAGATGTGCTTGAAATGTGGTAAATCGAGGTATGTCAAAGTTGTTAATGACGATGGCGATAATGTGATGACAGATGTCGCACATAAGCAGCTTCGTTACTTGCTTGTGACACCTCGGTTGAAGCGGATGTTTCTTTCAAAAAGAACCGCAAGACACATGAGATGGCACAAAGAAGGTAAACGTGAGAACAAAGAATTCTTGACGCATCCGTCCGACGGTGATGCATGGAAGGCACTAGACCGTTTCGATCCAGACTTTTCTCGTGATGCAAGGAATGTTCGCATCGGATTAGCGACAGACGGATTCTCACCGTTCAGTACGAACGCCACGCCATACTCATGTTGGCCTGTCTTTGTCATTTCGTACAACCTGCCACCTGCTTTTTGTACGAAGAACGAGTTCATGTTTCTCAGCCTCATTGTACCTGGACCTGATCATCCCGGGTCACGTCTCAACGTGATGTTAAAACCGCTGATCAAAGAATTGAAAGTCTTGTGGACAGGAGTCGAAGCGTACGACAGTTACAAGAAGCAGAAATTCAACCTTCGAGCTGCTTATTTGTGGTCCGTCCATGATTTGCCGGCATACGGCATGTTTTCCGGATGGAGCACTCACGGTCGTCTGACATGTCCGATATGTGCTTCAGACACGGATTGTTTTCGACTAACTCATGGAGGCAAAATATCTTACTTCGATTGTCACAGACGTTGGCTGCCCTCGAATCATATATTTAGGCAGCAGAGGCATGTCTTTCGAAAGAACACTGTTGTCACTAAAGGACCACCGAAGCGTCTCAACGGGTCCGAAATTTCTGATATGTTGGACAAACTGGTGCCTGATGAAGGTCGTCCTGGATATTTCGTAGGTTATGGAGAGGAACACAATTGGACTCACATATGTGGACTTTGGGAGCTACCATATGTGAAGTCGTTGATTCTAATGCACAACATTGATGTCATGCATCAGGAGCGTAATATGAGCGAAAGTATCATAAGCACTTGCATGGATATGCCTGGCAAAACGAAAGACAATTATAAAGCTAGACTAGATTTGGCAGACATTTGTCACCGTCCAACTCTTGAAATCTCTGAAAGTGGTGGAAAGCCACGTTCTTCTTTCTGTCTTCGATCGAAAGAAAAGAAAGAAGTTATGAAATGGATGAAAACTTTGAACTTCCCAGATGGTTACGCAGCTAGCCTGAAACGAGTCGTAAATGTTAACACAGGAAACCTCACTGGGTTGAAGAGTCATGATTATCACATTATAATGGAAAGACTCCTACCTGTTATGTTCCGAGGCTATCTAGATGATGCGGTGTGGAAGGTTTTAGTCGAGCTCAGCTATTTCTAAAGACAGCTTTGTGCTAAAGAAATCAAGATCGGGATGATGGATAAGTTAGAGAAGGAGATACCCATACTTTTATATAAGATGGAAAATTTTTTTCCACCGGGTTTCTTCAATCCAATGCAACATCTGCTTATCCATCTTCCATTCGAAACTAAAATTGGCGGTCCTGTGCAATATGGGTGGATGTATCACATTGAAAGAGCGCTACGATATTTGAAACCAATGGTTGGCAACAGGGCAAGGGTGGAAGGGTGCATCGCTGAAGCATATGCTCTTAAGGAAGTAGGATACTTTTCAAGTGTCTACTTTGCGGAAGAAAACAATATCAATACTTCGGCGATGCGGTACAATGTGGACGAAACACCCCCTCTAAGCGACCTTTCCATTTTTCAAATGAGAGGCGCCACCGTTGGTAGCTACACGACCTACGTGCTATCCGAACAGGAAAGGACTGTTGCTTTACTCTACATGTACGCAAATATAGAAGGCATGCAAGAATACTTCGAGTAAGTGTTTCTCCTACGTTTATGCTAATCGGCATATTTTGCTACACATGTACTCTAAAAGATGTTTTTTCATGTTCAGCGAGTTCCACAGACAATATTGGCCACATAGGCATCAACCTACGGCCAAACAAGTAGAAGCGATGCGAAAGGAAGGAATAAATGGGAGGCAGAGTTTTCTATCTTGGTTTCGAGAATATGTAATATTCTCTCGTCTTCTATCTATTATAAATTACTATTATTAAAGAAGTATTATGTAATATTCTCTCATCTTTTATAACAGTGTTGGACTCATAATGTCCATGAAGATTTGCGGCAGCTATCTTATGGATTGGTGAATGTTAGAAGCTATGGTCGATATGACGTAAATGACTTCCGATTCCGTACAACTCATTTTGAAGCTCATCGTCCTCTCGCGGCAACATCAAATTCCGGTGTTGTGATGAGAGCAATGGACACTCAAGGGAATTTAACCGATTATTATGGTATCATTAACAAAACCCTTGAATTTACTTTTACCGGAAACAAGACCCTTCGAGTTGTCTTCTTTGACTGTGACTGGTTTGATCGTACTCATGGAACTCGAGAAAACCAATTTGGAATGGTGGAAGTGAAACATAAGGACCGACTACGAGGTTACGATACATTTGTTCTTGCGCATCAAGTTGAACAAGTGTATTATCTACCTTATCCATGCACGAAGCTCCGTGCTTGGTGGGTGGTATATAAGGTGAATCCTCGTGAGCGGCTATATACTCCTGGGGATGATGGTTACCATGATAACGAAGACGTTGAAGAAGTGTACCAAGAAGAAGAGTTGCCAGACACTTTTATCGTCGAGCTTGGTGCAGGACTCGATCAATTAGTTGGAGATGTTGAAGACGTTGAAGATGTAGAGGCAGATGATACGCGAAAATGAAAATTAGAACAGGCCACGATGGAAGATCGTTGGGCTGGTTTAAGGAGTAGGGCACGGACACATGACAATGATGTTGATGAATTTTGAAAGTGACTACAAGTAATGTTTTCTTGAAGATAGTAACATGAATTTTTTATATTTTATTTGCATATTTACTAATTATCTAATTACAACAGGATGGCGTCAAAGAAGGGTAAGAAGGTGCCGCCGACGAGGGGGTTCTACCCCTCTAGACCTGAGGACGCTTTTGTTGGTGCCTCGTCGACTGGCAGCAGACGCTCTCAGCTGCTGGGGCACGTTCAGACCAGCTCTAGAGCTTCGTCACAGGTAAATGTCACTCATTTTTGACAAATTCTTTAAATTCAAATTCATATTAAACTTACTTATGAATCATTTGAATGTTGTAGTCCTCACCGACTGACTCAGAGGCTGCGGCGCCTTCGGTGAGCCAGCCCTCGGCGAGGCAGCCCTCGGCCAGCCAGCCCTCGGCCAGCCAGCCCCCGGCTGGCGATGAGTTTGTTCCTGAGGCCTTTGACTCGGCTGGTGAGGACCCGTCTGGGTCACCTGACGTGGCGCCCCAGCAGACGCGGAGGACGAGGAGGACTCACTTTGGCAGTCCTCCCGCGGTCCCTTCACAGAGGATCGTGATTCGTCCAGTCGGAGACAGGTAATAAAAATTATCGTGTTCAATTTTAGTTTCTTTTGTTTACTTAAGTAATGAATGAATAAATATCTTACAGGGCTTGGGACGACACATCTTTTACCGATGAGAAACACCACAGACCGGTGAACGGTGTCCTCGGGTCCATAGTGCGTTTGCACTATCCCGGGGTCATCGACGGGGTGCCCGCTCTTTCGTGGGAGGACTACGCACGCGTCCATCACCAGGAGCACGACAACCTTCAGGAGGCCGTATGGGCCGATTTTATGGTAAGTATGTTAAAAAAGTTTCTAAGTTACAACTCTTAAACTCTTTTAGTGAACATCTCTTCAATATATTCTTTATCGCAGGCAAGATATACTTTAGAGGACCCGAACGACCATCGCCCGTTTGAGGATGCGAGGCGAGTGTTTCACTTCAACGCTGCCAAGGCGCTTCGACAAGCTTTGTCGAACGCCCGTGTTCAAATTATTAATGAGCACTTGAAGGTGAACCAGCAGCACGTGTTACACTTCCGGAAAGAGAGCAAGAGGCACCTGACGGAGGAGGAGTACGCGCAGGTACGTGGAGTGTAGTAAGTATTTTTTTTCTGATAATTGCCTCGATGGTATTTTTAACGACTTCCAACTATGTGCAGGGCCACGTGAGCTGGTTGCAGGGTCGGACCGATGCATTTAGGGCCCTTTGTCGCTACTGGGCTAGCGACGAGTTTAAAGCTAAGTCTTAGAAGGCTCGAGACTGCAGAGGGGTGGAGGGGAAGAGCAGTCACAGGCAAGATAACCACTTGCGTTTAGCTAAACGCATGGTAAGTGTGTGTAACTTATGTTTATATATTAATAATATATTGTTCGTACTAACACGTATTGACAGGAGCGCGAGACGGGGGTGCCGCCCACCCCTGTTGAGGTCTGGAAGAGAGGTCACAAGGACCCTTCTCAGCCGACGGGGTGCAGTCAGGCTGCAGCCGAGCGGTTGGTAAGTTTAGAAATCATTCATATTAAATATAACTATATAGATTGTTGAACTTACACGGTTTTCTTGTTTTGCAGGCTAAGTACGGGGAGGAGGCTAGGAAGATACACGACGAGGATTTCGATTGGGAACGTCAACTGATCGATCCTCAAGCCGCATATGCAACCGGTGGTGGAAAAGCACACGGAAGGTGAGTTTACAAGTCATTTTATCGTTTTCAATTCAAAGTATTCAAGATATTTCAATTTCATATTACTGACTCTCTTTTTTATAGGCTCGCCATATTCGACGAAGTTGTCGACCCGAGGGCGGGGAGATCTGCGAGAGGCAGCTCCACGCAGGCTTCGGGCACAGGAGGTCGCCGCGTATCGCAGAGGGACATTGAGATGCAGTCCATCCGAGAAACTGTAGAAGAAAACAAAAGGCAACATGAGGAGGAAAGGAGGGAGGCGGAACGCCAAAGGATCGCGATGGAGGCCACGATCCAAACCCAGGCAGCAGCGTTGGCGCAGATGCGGGAAGCAATGGAGGTAACAAAATAAAAACTAAAATTCTTATTAATTTAGCGTAAATGACTTATTAATAGGTAGCATTTAATGTTTGTAATGACAGGCCATCGCTCGGGCGCAAGGTCTGGGAATCCAGCTACCGGTACTACCACCGGTCCTTCCAAGCGATCCTTCTTCAGCGGGTCAGGTAAGTTTCTATGTAATCCTTCTTCTCCAGCGTAATAAGATTGAGATAGATGAAAGAGAGAGATAGTTAGATAGAAGAAAATGATTGAGATAGAAGAATGATAGAGATAGAAGAAAGAGAGACAGAAGAAAGAGTGAAAGATAGATAGAGTAGGATAGGAATGAAGAGAGAGAGTAAGATGTAGATGGAGATAGAGAGAGGGGAAGATAGAGGGAGGGAGATGTAGATGGAGATAGAGGGAGGAAGATAGAGGGAAAAGGATATCAATAGAGAGATAGAGTGAGAGAGAAAGATTGAGTGAGAGACAAAGAGAAATGAAAAGAGAGGGGAAGAGAGGGGATCTAGATGAAGATAGAGGGAGAGGAAGGGAGAGAGAGATGTTGATGTATTTATATTCTAACTCTAAGTTTCATTAATTGCAGGGATCCGCGACGGCTGCACAAACGCCGTCGCCGTCGCTACCGCCGCCTGGAATGAGGCGCGATGACAACTTCGACTTCGGAGGTGGCTCCGGAGGTGGCTACGGTGGTCAGATGGGCGAGTGAGCCCTTTTGTTTGCTTTGTTGATGACGATGTGAGATGTATTGGAATTTATTAGTTTGTGATTGTGATGATGTTTCCTCTGTGATGATGATCTTTGCTATGTGTATATAATGTGTGTATTGAATCTGTTCTGTGATTCTGGCCATCGAGCCGGGTAGTTTTTTCTGTTTTTTTTAAAATAAAAACCTTATTTGCGACGGCTTTTTATACAGTATCGTCGCAAATAAGGGACCAGGCCGTTGCAAATAGGCCTCTGCTATTTGCGACGGCCTGGCCGTCGCAATTAATGTTTAATTGCGACGGCACGACCGTCGCAAATAGCTCTGTGGGCCCCGGAGGAGGACCCGTGGGCCCAACCCACTGGACTTATTTGCGATGGCCAGGCCGTCGCAAATAGAAGCACTTAATTGCGACAGCCAGGCCATCGCAAATAAGCTTTAATTGCGACGGCGATACCGTCACAAATAAGGTTGCGGGGCCCACCGGCCCGCGGCAATAACTTGCGACGGCCCCCCTAGCCATCGCAATTAAAGCTTATGTGCGACAGTGGCCGTCGCAAATAAGCTTAATTGCGACGATTTATTTGCGACGGCTAAAAACCGTCGCAAATAAAGAAAGCCGTCGCAAATCGCTTATTTGCGATGGCCTTTGGCTTATTTGCGATGGCCACGGCCGTCGCAAATCATCGGGATTCTTGTAGTGTCACCATCTATGATGGTAAACCTCCCAAGCTCTCCTTCGATCATCTCGAACTCCACCTCCCTTATGACGCGGTTGCCCTCATGTGCGGTCTTGAGGGTGTCCCATATCTCCATGGCAACCTCCAACCCTTCAATGCGGTTGAACTCCGCTCGAGTCAATGAGGAGGTAATCACTCCAACAGCTTGAGCATTGCGATGGAGGAGGACGGCTTGGTCCAGAGTGATGTCTTCCTCATTCTTGGGAAGATGTACACCCGTCACAATTTGCCACAAACTAGGGTTTAAGGAAATGAGATGCATCTTCATATTATACTTCCACATATAGTAATCATTTCCATCAAAGTGAGGAGGTTTGCCAATGGGAATAGATAAATAGTGATTGCTTGCGGTAAGTTGCTCATAGTTGTAAGGATACCGGGAGTAGTCTTGTGAACTACTCCCATTGTCGACATTGATCGGAGAAATTGTCTTGATCTCTTTCTTGGGCACATTGAGATTCTCATGAAGCCATGCCTTGAGCATACGAACTTCTTCATCGTCGTTGGGATCCTCTTGAAGAATATCGATGTTCTCAGTCTTGGTGTCATCGACGACCATTGGAACTTCGTTGTCACCCCTTCTGACCATTTCTTCTTCGAGTTGTTAGACCCTTGGTGGAGAAGCCTACTATAATACCAATTGAAAGTCGCCTAGAGGGGGGAGGGTGAATGGGCAATAAGACCTGAAATGAATTAATCAAATGACTTTAAACTCCTGATGCCGGACTTGTCTGGACAGGGCCGGACTAGTCCGCTCAACATAGGGTGAAAACCTAAAAACTTGGTTTCAACAAGTCATATGTGGAATTTAAGTTCACCCAAATTGTAAGCAATATGTGGTAACTTAGTACAACTAAGATTGAGAAGTTAAAGCACTTAGATTACAGGATTTCAAAAAGATCAAAGTGAAGAGCAATATGAACAATAAGAACCCTAACAACAATTCTAGTGATTATCAAATGCAAAGAGACAAGAGAGACAATATTTATCTCGTGGTTCAACTTCACGAAAAAGCCTACATCCACGTTGAGAAGTCCACATAAGGACCGGGTCTCACTAGACCCTTCTCTCACCAATCCACCACAAAGGCCGGCTTGGATTCCACTATATCAAGGGTAATCACAAAGTGTGATTGGGGCTGCTTACAAGTTGAGGCTCTCACAAATTAATACAATGAGTAGAACACGAAGCTCAAGTCACACAAGCCACAAAACACAACACAATGTGCAAGAGATCAAACCGAGAGCCAAAGCATGATGATCTTCCTTCACTCTCCTCCCCAAACCCTAATCTCTTCAGGATTTGGTCTTAGAGGGATAGTAGGACGAGTAGAAGCCTTTGGATGGCTCTAGGTCACTTGTGGCGGCGCTAGAGTTCTAGAGTTATCAAATGGGGGCCGGGGGTTCCCTTTTTATAGGGGTCCCGACAACTAACCGTTGCCACCAGGACCAACCCGGACTAGTCTGGCCCTGTGCCATGGACTAGTCCGTCCTTCTGGGACCACCGAAAATTTCACATCATCGATCAACAAAACAGATCACGTGCACACCAACATTTGAATTTCAAACGGCCACTGACAACACGCACTAGTCCGGTTCACAACAGACTAGTCTGAAGAAGGATAGAAAGGTTTGGTCCGTCCCAAAAAGGACTCAACTGGGTAGGCCCGGACTAGTCCGGCCACAGGGGGCGGACTAGTCCGGCCACAGGGGGCGGACTAGTCCGGCCCTCTAGGATTTCCTCGGTTTCTCTCACATTAAGTCTCAAACGGAATAATCCGCACCACCACGGACAAGTCTGAACTTTTCCAGAGAGCTTTGGTTCGTTCCAAAACGGACAAGTTCGGTCTTCAAGGACTTAGCTCTTACTCCACTAAGGGATGAACGGACTAGTCCATACCCATACGGACAAGTCCGAACTTATCCAGAGACGTTTAGTCTGCACGAAAGCGGACTACCATGACTAGTCGGACTAGTCCGTCTCTGAGGCCCGGACTAGTCCGGCCTCCTAGGATTTTTCCTCATTTTGGCTTCTCACTTAGGTTTTTCTCTCAACCACCACACTCAATACCATAGAAACCCTAATTTCTAGGCTTGAGACTTTGACATCCGTTTTATCCTTTTCCCTTTTGAGGGATTTCATCTCATTTCATCCGTCACACCTGTGCTTAAGATCAACTCAACTCATTAGTCTCTTAATTGTCATCATCAATCATCCAAAACCCACATGGATGACTAGATGCACTTTCAGGCACCAATGTGACTGTTCCGCAGGCAGTCACACGACTTATGGGTTTGAAGTCTAAGTACAATTTTGCAAACAATTGCTACAATGATATCCTGAAGTTGATCATTGATCTCCTTCCGTCAAAACATAAGATGTCAGAAGACATATATCACACAAAGAAGATTTTAGAAGGTCTGGGCATGAGTTATGAGAAAATTGATGCGTGCGAGAATAATTGCATGTTGTTTTCGAACGAACACGAGAACGATACTCATTGTATGCGTTGCAAAGCATCTAGACATGTGAAGGTTTTGAATGATGATGGAGAGGAAATAAGTACGAAGGTACTGGTCAAACAACCTTGGTACATGCCTATCACGTCCATGCTTAAACAATGGTTTCTTTCCCAAGAAACAGCGAAGCAGATGAGATGGCATTCAAAAGGGATACGTGAGAGCGATGACAAAGATATTATGGTGCATCTTTCACATGGCGCAACATGGCAAGCTCTAGACTGTTTTCATCCGAAGTTTGGTAGAGATGCAAGAAATGTCTGTCTTGGGTTGTCAACAGATGGTTTCACTCCTTTCAGCCCAAGTAACAATCCACACTCTTATTAGCTTGTTTTTATCATGCCTTACTATCTTTGTCCCAACATGTGCATGAAGGAAGGATACATATTCCTCGCAACCATCATTCCTGGTCCTAAACATCCGGGACGAAAATCAATGTTTTTATGCAACCATTGATTGAGGAGTTCAAAGAGTTATGGCAAGATGTAAAGGCATACGACAGTCATTTGAAATGTGAATTTACTTTACGTTCCGCGTATCTATGGTCCATACATGATTTGTTGGCATATGGCATTTGGGGTGGTTGGTGTGTCCATGGAAAATTGTGTTGCCCCATATGTATGGCTGACACTGATGCCTTCAGGTTGAAGTATGGAAGAAAAGTCAGCTTCTTTGATAGCCATCGATGATTCCTTCCTTCAAATCACCCTTTCAGGAGTGATACATGATCATTCTGAAAAGACAAAAGTGTTACAGAAGGACCTCCTCGTCGATTGACAAGCGAACAAAAAATGACATGGCATGCAAAGTTAAAAGAGTCCGCAGAAAGTGTTTTTGAAGGATACGGTAACGAACACAATTGGACTCATATTTCTTTTCTTTGGGAGCTACCATACACAAAAAAACTTCTTTTACTACACAACATAGATTTGATGCACCAGGAGCATAATATCGCTGAAAGCATCATAAGCATGTGTTTTGTTTTTACTAGTCAAACCAAAGATAATTTAAGTGTGAGGAAAGACTTAGCTAATATCTGCGATCGTCATGGGGTTGAGGTTATAACAAATGCAAACATAAATGAAAGTAGTCCACGAGCTCCATATTGTGTTAGGCCAGAAGAAAGAAAGCAAATACTTGGTTGAAAACACTGAAGTTTCCAGACCGCTATGTAGCAAACGTAAAACGATGTGTTAATCTCAACGCCAGTAAACTGAATGGGTTGTAGAGCCATCATTACCACATTATAATGGAGAGACTTATATCGATAATGTTCTGTGGCTACTTCAAACCTAATTTTGTGGAAGATGTTTGCTGAACTTACCTACTTTTATAGACATATTTGTGCTAAGGAAGTGTCGAAAAGGATGATGCGATGATGGGAGAAAAAAATTGTTGTGCTTGTATGTAAGACGAAAAAAGTGTTCCCGCATAGATTTATGAATGTTATGCAACATTTGCTGGTGCATTTACCTTATGAAGCATTGGTAGCAGGTCCTACACAATTCCGGTGGATGTATAGCCAAGAAAGAGAATTGAAGAAAATTTAGATCTACAGTGCGCAACAAGGCAAGAGTTGAGGGTTGTATTGCAGAAGCATTGCAGCTAAAGAGATTACTAACTTCTCTAGCATATATTTTTCATGTGCCAACAATGTGAATGCATTTGTCACACGATATCATAATGTAGAAGAGCAATCTACGAGTGATCTTAAGATTTTTCAATGGAAGGGTAAAGGTGTTGGGGCTGCTACTTCTTGTTATATTTCAGCGCAAGAGAGGAACTACACCATGCTTTGCATATTTTTCAACATGGAGGAGGTGTTACCATATTTTGAAATGTTTCACAAGTTGTATTGCAAAATCTTCACGAAGACCTACGCAAAGTCAATTGGAAAAGCTACGTTAGCATGGCATAAATGGTGGAAAAAGATTTGTGGACTGGTTCCGTGAACATAAAATTTTCTATCAATTTTTTACTTCAATCATAGTTCACATGTTTATCATAAGATGCTCACTTTGTTTATTTATGTAGTGTATGAAAGATGTCAACATCTCCGATGACTTACGACAGATGTCGCATGGTTAATTGAGAGCAACAAAATTTGACAGATACGATATCAACGGATACCATTTTTGGGCGGCAAGTTTAGAAGTGAGTCGTCCACTTGCTGCCACTACAAAAAGTGGAGTAATGATAACTATTGCAGAGGGTAGGGGAAAAGTGATAGAATACTACGGTGTTTTTTTTTAAAAAAATAATAGAGTATATATTTTGCAGTCCAAAAACACTTCAACTTGAGATTTTTGACAGTGAATGATTTGATCCAACATCGAGCACACAAGTTGATGATTTTGGAATATTGGATGTCAACCACAAGTCACGATACACAGCCCATAACAACAGTGTTGTATGATGCCAGCGGAGGTCCACCGCATGGGAGGTATGTGTAAAGATAATGATGATTTCTATGTTAATAAATGTTGATTCATCACACTTGTATTTTTTGTAGACTTGGGTTGGGCAATGGGTATGTAGAGCGTGAGGCTTATGCTAGACGATGGTCATCCAATATTAGTTGTAGTCGATCTCAATCTACTACAGAGGCTGATGAACTACGAGAAGAATTGAGACGCACCAAGGACGATATGCAGATGCAGCTGCAACAACAACAACAACAGGCACGGATGCTGCAACAACAGATACATTATTTGTATATGTCTCAGGTAACATGTAATATTCACATTTGAAAATTTTATTTGATATAAAAATGTTTCTAGTCAAGATATCACAACTAATTTACTTGATGCATTTCATGGCCCAAGGTAACTCCAGTTCTCAGTTTGATCCGCTGCAGCAATCTTACCTCGACATGATGCCTCATCCAATGCAGCCAGCACAACACGTTGGCTCCTCCTCACAGGTACAACGGCTTATCTTATTGACTCAGGTTATATAATGCAATATCGTAACCATTTGTGTTGCAAGGTTCCGAGAGTGGCTAACTTTGTGTTCCACAACCTCACGGATTCATGTCGCTGTTGGCTTCTGGATTGCAGCAAAATTATCCAGTTAAAATGTAATTTTCACATTTGACCAATTATTCGATTTCAAAATGTTTGTAATTAGGATCTCACAACTTGATGCAGTTTTTCCACCGATGCCTTTCCCTCCGGTCCAGGCTCACCGATCACCAGTTGGAGATGCAAGGGTATGCATGACTTGTATACTTGTTACAATACTTTCATTATAACAATACAAATTAATTTGCAGAATATTAAACAGGGAAGGGACAGGGTGAGAGGAGAGATGATGTGAAAGAGGGAACAAGTGAGAGAGGGAGAGAGGAAGAGATAGATAGAGAGGGAGAGGAAGACATTGAGAGGGAGAGATAGAGAGGGAGAAAGGGAGGGAGGAAGAGATAGATAGAGAGGAAGCTAGAGAAGAATAGATAGAGTGAGAGGGGGAGAGATAGAGAGGGAGTGGGAGAGCAAGTGAGGGCGAGGGAGATAGATAGGGAGAGTGAGAGGAAATGAGAGGGCTTTGGTGAGTTTTAGTCGTATTTGTATTATTAATACCTGTGACCAAAAACATTATTAAGTTTAGGTTGCGATGTTTTCCTTAACATCAATGACGGAGGTGCGAGTGGAGGAGATGTGAGTGCAGGACGTGCGAGTGGAGGCTCCCACAACAAAATTTGAATTTTGTATAATTATTTTTGTACTGCTGAGCTTGTGCTTGAAACATTTGAAATTTGAAAACTTGTCTATCATGCTATGTTTGAAATATTTGTGAAGTTGGCAGCTGTGTGATGTTTACTGCAGTGTTGTGCAAACCGGAGGCTCCCCGGCCCGAGAGGGAGCGAAAATAGGCTGTTTTAAAAAAATATATGTTATGAGTGTCGGTTTGTACAAAACTAACGCTCATAGTTGCGCTCGGTACACTGCCCACGTGGCAAAGTAAATGCGTCGGTCTTCACAGAATTAACGCTCTTAAATGGAGTAAGAGCATCAGTTTGTATGAAATCGATGCTCATAGTCGCGCTAGGTACGCTGCCCATGTGGCAAAGTAAGAGCGTCGGTTTTACGCGAACCGACGCTCTTAAGTACAGTAAAAGTGTCAGTTCACGTGGCCGACACAGTTATTTGTAAGAGCGCCGAGTTTGAAAAACCGACGCTCATAACCAATAAATTTGTTGCCCCCGACGCACTTACTTGTTCAATGCGTCTGAAGAATTTCGTCGGCTAAGTGCGTCGGTCAACCGATGCTTTTAGAGTATGGGTGTCGGTTTCTATACACAACCGACGATCATATGGCCGGCGCCCTATTGATGAATTCCTGTAGTGTTAGTTTATTTTCCGCTGCAGTATTAGTAATAATGATCATTAGAGCTTGTAATTCGTGAACCATTGGATTATTGTAATAAAGTACCTATTTACTAGTTTGTGACGTGGTAATTTTCTGTATATCATTTGTGGTTTTGTCATGTATGTGTGATGAACATCCTGGGCATACATATGCGTTCACTTGGTTCAATTTTCGAAACCGGGTGTCACAAATCGGTATCAGAGCCGCGTTGACCGTAGGGCGCAACTTAGATAGAATGGATACTTTAGAGCACATAGGAGCACTTAGGAATAGTTGTGGTTTGTTTGGTGTGCTTACTATGTGATGTTTTCTTGTGTGCTTAGTAGAGGATCGTGGGATGCTTTGGCATTTACCATATCCATGTAGGCTTATATAGGTAGTTTCTTAGTTACATACTCCTTGACGCATATAGTTGGGAGTTCGTTCTATCTCTCTTTTCTATCTCATTCAACCTCTACTTCAATGGAAGATGGACACAACTAGAACATTCACTATTTCAGACGAAGCTACTTGGAAGACGAATATAATATGTCCAAAAGTAAGTTTCAAAATAAGGGGGTAGAATTCCTTGTGAACCAGGAACTATAAGATATTCACAAGGATTGGACATAATACTTCGAATGGATTGGCTACGGAAGCATAATGGAGTGGTCAGGTATGCCACAAGGACAGTGCAATTGAGAGATGATAAGGGAGTCAACATTGAATTTGAGACATCACAATAGATATCAAAATGGGTGGATATTACCAATGTATCGTCAAAGACTTCTCCAATATAGTGAAGCACCTGACTGAGTTGCTAGCAAGAGGGAAGCCATTCAAATGAGCTCTAGCTTGTTAGCACAATTTGAGGAATTAAAGACGAGGTTGACAACTGCACTAGTTTTAGTATTACCAGACGTGAGCAAGAAGCTTGGATGTATACTATGCTTCAAGGCAAGGACTTGGATGTGTGCTTATGCAAGAAGGCCAAGTGGTAGCCTATGCATCATGGCAATTAACGAAACATGAGCAGAATTATCCTACTCATGACCTTGAACTTGCAGTCATAGTGCCTACTTTGAAGATATGGAGGCACTACATTCTTGGTCATTGGTGTGAGATTTATACGGACCAAAAGAGCCTCAATTACATATTCACACAAACGAATCTGAATTTGAGGCAACGAAGATGGCTGGAACTTATTAAGGACTAAGATGTGGGAATAAACTATCATCTAGGAAAAGCTAATGTAGTGGCTGACGCCTTGAGTAGAAAAGGAGGAAGCCACCGACTCACTATTAAGGAGTTGCATCCGAGTTATGTAAGGAGGTTGAACAATTGCATCTTGGATTTGTGAATGAGATGGGGATAATGGAAATAAACCCAACTTTGGAACAAGAAACACGAGAGGGTCAAACAAAGGATGAGGAAATCCAAGAAATCAAGGAAAATATCCAAGAAGGGAGAGAATCCAGATTTGATAAAGATGACCATGGCACTCTATGGCTTGGGAAAATAATTGTTGTGCCTAATGTGAAGCAAATTCGTGAGACGATATTGAAGGAGGCACATAACTCGCCTTACTCAATTCATCCCGGATGTACGAAGATGGACAAGGACTTGAAACTTTGCTATTGGTTGGATGGAATGAAAAAGTATATAGTTGAATATGTTGCATTATGTGACACGTGTCAATGAGTGAAAGCTGAACATCAATGGCTAGCTAGATTATTAAGGCCATTGAAAATACCTGAGTGGAAGTGGGAAGAAATTGGTATGGACTTCATAGTTGGATTGCCGCGTACCTAGTCTGCTTACGACTCCATATGAGTTGTTGTGGATTGGTTGACGAAATCTGCTCACTTTATTCTTGTCAAGACCAAGTACACCGCGATAGTTAGCCGAGTTGTATATAGAGAATATCATATATCAGCATGGCGTTCCGAAGAGGATAGTCTATGAATGAAGTTCTCAATTTACCTCTAGATTTTAGGGGAAACTACAGGAAGCTATGGCTACCAGGTTAAATTTCAGCTCAGCATATCATTCGCGAACTGATGGACAAATCGAGAGGAAAATCAAATATTAGAAGATATGTTGAGAACTTGTGCTTTGAAGCATGGACGCGGCTGGGACAAGAGCTTGCCATATGCTGAATTATCATATAACAATAGCTACCAAACCAGTTTGAAGATGTCACCTTTTGAAGCATTGTATGGTAGAATGTGTAGAACACCTCTTCTTTGGAATGAGACAGGAGAAAATAAGATATTTGGGCTTGATGTGTTACAAGAAGCTGAAAAGCAAGTTCAGACAATCCGCGAGAATTTAAGGGCCGCTCAGTCAAGACAAAAAGGCTATGCAAATAATAGGCAAAAAACTTAGCTTTTGAAGTTGGAGACATTGTATACCTCAAAGTGTCACCGATGCGAGGCAAAAAGCGATTTAATATCAAAGGCAAGTTTGCATTGTATTGGACCATTAAAGATTTTGGACAAACATGGAGAAGTGCCACATAAGTTGGAGATGCTAGCACATATTTCGGATGTTCATGATGTGTTCCACGTTTCTCAGATCAAGAACTGTTTAAGAGTACCAGAGGAACAACTACCAATGGAATAATTGGAATTAGAGGCAAATTTGACCTGTGCTGAGCAACCTGTCAAAATTTTGGAAACCAAGGAAAGATTCACATGGAACAAGGTGATTCAATGGTGCTAAGTACAATGGAAGCATCATATTAAGTTTGAAGCAACTTGGGAGCTGGAAGAAGAGCTCATGAAAGAATTTCCCTATCTCTTCTCTTCTACGTCGAATGTCGAGGGCGAGATTCATTTTAAGGGGGTTAGGTTTGTAACACCATCATTTTCATCCATCATGTATTGCATTCCATCTTATACATGTTTAGCATGATAAAGCACAAAGAGGAACAAGACTAAAATGAATTAGAACCAAAATAGCAATTAAAAACTGACTTAGTACGGACTTTTCCGCAATGGACCCCGAACTAGTTCGATTTAGCTACTGTTGTCCCCCAGACTTCTCTGCTAATTGCTACGGATTAGTCTGGAAAGCATTTCATATTCTCCTAACTTGTCTGTTCATTTATGGAATAATCCGATTTTGTTTTTGTTCTCATCCGGACTTGTCCGTTGACGTATACGGACTAGTCCGTTGATCGCCGTCAAAAACTCCCAAAAACATGGTTCGGATTTTGAAACTGGACAATCCCAAACTTGTTCGGCTTGACACCGGATTTGTCTGATTGACTTTCTGATCCTGATGGGACTTGTCGGGCCTCACTACGGACTAGTCCGGTATGTAGGGTTTCGACTCGGATTCTATTTTTCCTCCATGACATGTTATTGGGTAATTACCTTAGTTGGGCCCAAGAACTTCATGCCCCACCCCTGAGGAGCCCAAGTGGGACTCTATGAAGGCCTCTACCTTCCCCATTGCCTCCAACTTGGATTCTACCCTAATATCACCCCTCTCCTCCTATATAAACACCCCACCACCCACCTCTCACCCCTTTGCCACGTTTTAGAAAACCTTAGCCCTGTCATGCCGTGAGCTGCCATCAAGAGGAGTTCACCGCAAGGAAGAACAGGGGGAAGGAAGAGGAGAAGGAAGAAGGAGGTTCAAGCGAGATTGTTGTCACTGCTGCGACTTCTTCATCGATACTTCAACGTCAACTCTCTTCTTTGTCAATTCTTCGTCTTCATCGGATCTAGACGTCAAGTTCTCGAGTTCCATCAAATACTCGACCTTTGAACCCTAGGATTCTCGGGAAATACCTTAGATCCATATTTCCTACATCAATTATGGTTTCATACTTAACTCAAACTATGCACTAATTGGGAATTCACTAAAACCCTAGTCGTAGCAGACTTGTCCGGTCCACTATAGACAAGTCCATTTAACTCTCTGGCCCAGAACGCACATGTTCGGCCCAATGTGGAGACTAGTCTGGTCTCCCAAATATGGAAATCTTTGGAACTTCTTTAATGTTCTCCAAAATGAATTGGAACTTGCTCTAACGTGTGAAGTTTAATTGTAACTAGTTAGTAAGCTATAATATCAACTTAATAACATGCATCACAACATAATTGCTTCCTTCGTGCATGTTACGACATATTGAGTAATATATGAGCATTTATTCATTGTAATATTTGTTTTGTATGTTTGTTGCACGAAATAGAAGGTAACGCTCTAGAGGGTGCTTTCGAGGACCTCCAACACCAAAATTTTGAAGTTTCCGATACAAACCAATCTATAGAGCAAGGCAAGTGTCCTTGATCATTTTGATCCCATTTTAAATGTTTTGTTTGCAAAATTGCATGCTTGTGTTTTCAATTTGAGGGGAAACCCATGATAGGTGTTTACTAGACTTGTTTGACCATCCTTGTCACTTGGAGAATATTGTAGAGAGTCGGGAAGGGTATTTTACCTTTTTTCTTTGCTCTAATTAATTGGGAAGGGAAAACAACCAAATGGCTTAACTATGAATTAATGAGCATCTGTATGATGAGAATTGAAGAATATGATTAAATGGTCACGTGGGACTTGGGAGATCTAAGAAAGCATGATTTGTTGACTAGGTTGGATGATATGGTGGTTTGCTTGCCTTAGATCTAAGGATCGGTTCATGCGAGAATAAGCCAAGACAACAGTGCCACCACAAGGCCAAGTATGGCGTGGCGAAGCTGAATATTTAGGTGTGCTGCTGGTATGGTATGGACCATTGGATTGTGCAGGGAATGGGAGTCGAGGAGGGCTACCCTGAGATCTACATGGCACACGAGGGGGCCCGTGGGTGGGAGAATGGAAATTCAAACCTGCCGGTGGAACCTTAGTGGGTCCATACATACTAGTAGTCCCTTTTGAAAGGCTATTTTTTTATCTCTTGGCCACACACCGACGGAAGTGTGAATAGGCAACAAAGAGGTTCTTACTCACAGAAAGGCAATGAAATCATGAACATGTGGGTAAACTAGTACAACCTCTGCAGAGTGTTAAAAACTATCATGATAGTCATGCTCCTGGTTATGAGGACATGGGCAACTACCATGATTAGAGCTAGAATTGGGATTTGGGATGGTTTCGGATATGGTTATGATTTGGGTTATAGTAATGGAACGCGGCTGGTTATGAAGGTCAGAAATTGACATACGGATGGTTATTAAATTGAAAGATGGGGTATAATGGTAATTGAGAATAATGGATATGATTTATGATGTTTACTTGGGATATGTTGGGAATTGAACTCACCTAGACATTTTAGACTGCTTTACATAATTTGTGAATTTAAATGTACTTTTATGCAATTAGCCATTTATTATCATCCTTGTTTAAGCTACATGTCATATTTTCCCACACTTGTTGAGTACAATATGTACTCACCCTTGCAATTCCCCCACCAACAGTTCCGGGTGATGTTTGGGAGTATCATGAGGATCATGCAGAGTTCTAGGTTATGTGCTACCGTCAACTGCCTGTGGATGTTTGGAGCCGCGGTGCATCATTTGCTTAGTTTAATTTATTTTTTGCTACAGTATTAGTAATAATGAACATTAGAGATTGTAATTATTGAACTACTGGATTATTGTAATAAAGGTACCTATTTACTAGTTTGTGATGTGGAAATTTCCTTTATATCATTTGTGGTTTTGTCGTGTATGTGTGATGAACATCCTGGGCACACATATGTGTTCACTTGGTTCAATTTTCGGAACCGGGTGTCACAGCAAGCTACTAGAGCTTGAGTTGGAATCGTAAGGGTCCGATATCCCTTCGGTGGTAGTTCACTCTTGCCACAACGATCCTCCAACCTCATACATTTGAGGTTGGGTCCAGCCAGGTGCATCACCCGTCAGATCCACTTCCGCTTGGTACTCATAAGCAGGAGTAGATCATGGAGGCATATCCATGGCTGCTCTTCTTGAATGGCTTGTTGTGTCCTGCCAGAAACATTACTCCTACAAACCTCTTTGATCTGTTGAAGAGCAATGGTTAGTTGCTAGCATTTGTATAAATGAAAATCCGGGTTAGGTAATAGAATCTCATTTACATAGTCAGGATAGAAAAACACCAAGGATCCATCAAGATCATGTTTAAGAGTGTGTCCTTGCACAAGCTAGTCCTCATATATTAAGTATCGGCTTGTTGAAATATATTCAATTGAAGCATTTTCTACAACCTCTACTTTCATAGCAATGCAGGTAATTAATGATGTACATTCAATTGGGCCTGTCATTTTAGTGTTTTCTAACCATTGTGACATCATAGCATTGATAGGAGCAATTTTAATGTTTCTAACCATGGCAAAAAGGATCATAAGTTCATCTTCACGCATAATCCTAACATCTCCTCTAGGGAACATAGACATAGACATCCATCTATGCATGAAGCTTAAAGAAGGTTTTTGCATGTGGCTATTACTAGGACCCCTACATGCTATCTCACTAGTTAATTCTTGCCAAAAACCTTGTTTATTAAATTAGAGAAAGTGTCTAAACCAATTAAACAACGTCTATGGAAGCCTAGGATTTCACTTAATTCTTCCCATAGGATAAAGTATTCTTTTCAAAAAACCTAAAAGTAATACCTTCACATCCTATGTTTAATGTCCATAGGAATTGAATAATGAGGAGGCTTGAACCTTCCTCATTTATTTGAGCAAAGTTATCCCATCTTAATGCATGCTAAACAACAAAGAATTTGAAATTCATACCAATTTTAGAGAGTAGTGCCAGATCGTAGACCTTCGTATGGATGAACTCACGATCTCGAAGGAGGTTGTAGGCTTATTGTTCAACATCGTGCTCCAAGTTGATGTCATCAACGTTGAGAAGGCGGAGTGGAGCATCGGCTTCTTCCAACAGGACGTCGTCTTGTGCACCTCCCCACTGTGGACTTGTAGTAGGCTCAGAGGAGAGGTGTGAGCTTGAGTCTCTCCCACAAGCTTGAGCTTGATGAAGCTTCCTTCCTCTTCCCAAACAACCTCTTAATGCCCTTCTTCATGGTGCACAACTTGAGAACAAAAAAACTCGAAACGGGTTATGTTAGTGAAAACCAAACAAAAACCCCCAGTGAATTGTTTGTCAACTTGAGAGCAACTTAGAAATGCAAATGGGAATAAAATCAAATATTTTTGGCTTGGAAATTGGGAGAAGTGTTTCAACAAAGAGCAAAACAATTCTTGAGCAAGTGTGTGAGTGAGTTGGATAGCTAAAAATGAGGTGAAGTGTGAAGCAACACACTGACCCGAACATGTATAAATAGTGTAGCACTCCCCAACGGTCATGAGAAAAGGGAATATAGCCATTGGAGGAGGGAGAGCCAAAATGGCACTCCTCCCAAGTCGCCCGACTACGAGTTTCGGCCGCCCTGTGAGGTTGGCCCCTTGGTCCCTGTTTTGGTAGGTAGCTCCCCAACAACTATATTTTGAGCTATGGGTGAATCAACCACACATTTGCTCCGAAAAATTGTTTTTCAAATAAACTTCTCCAAATCCAATATTATTATTTTTGTTTTTCAAAAATCAATGAAAACAAATCTAAGTTGAGAATACAAAATTCCCAATCCCCCAAGAAAAAGCAAACATGCTGTGGAAAAGAAAAATTCAAATGGGAAAACTTAAATGGGATGGAAAATAAAAAATGACAATGAGACAGAATTCAAGAACCTCCAAGTTGAAGAGTACCTCGATGAAGAAGGGATAAAGCATGAGTTCTCGGCACCCTAATCCCCTCAACAAAACGGAGTGGCTGAAAGGAAGAACAGAACATTGATCGAAATGGCCAGAACTATGTTGGATGAATACAAGACGTCGGATCGATTTTGGGCAGAAGCGGCGAACACCGCTTGTCATGCCACGAATCGGCTGTACCTCCACCGACTACTGAAGAAAACTCCATTTGAGCTCCTTACCGGTAAAAAGCCTAATGTTTCTTATTTCAAAGTCTTTGGTTGTAAATGTTCTATTCTAAACAAGAAACTGAGGGCCTCGAAGTTTGCTTCAAAGTCCGATGAAGGGTTCTTGCTCGGTTATAAATCGAATGCCTACGCCTATCGTGTCTTCAACAAGGTGTCCGGCCTTGTTGAAGTAGCATGTGACGTAGTGTTCGATGAATCTAACGGCTCACAAGTGGAGCAAGTTGATAAGTGTGTGCTAGATAAAGAGGAAGCTCCATATGAAGCACTGAAGAAAATGGCACTTGGTGATATCTTACCACAAGAGCGAACATTCGACTCAAATGCACAAGATGAACTTCAACACGGATGCAATGATCAAGGGGGAGCTCTTTCACAAGATCAAGATTAGGAAGATCAAGAAGATCAAGACAATCATGGAAGCAATGATCTAGGGGGAGACAATGCACATGAAGATAATGAAGAACAAGCAACTACACAAGTTCCACACCCAAGAGTACATTAGAGCGTGCAAAGACACCATCCTGTCAACAATATCATTGGAGATATTGCTAAGGGAGTAACTACTAGATCTTGAGTTGCAAATTTCTGTGAATACTATTCTTTTGTGTCTTTTCTGGAACCTTACAGGGTAGAAGAAGCCTTATGGGATCCAGACTGGGTGATTGCAATGCAAGGGGAATTGAACAACTTCAAAAGAAATGAAGCGTGGGAGCTGGTGGAGAGACCAAAGGCGAACATCGTTGGAATCAAATGGGTCTTTCGAAACAAGCAAGATGAACATGGAGTAGTAACAAGAAATAAAGCGAGATTGGTGGCCAAAGGTTATTCTCAGGTCGAAGGTTGGGACTTCTATGAAACTTTCGCTCCTGTAGCTAGACTTGAGTCCATTTGTATTTTATTGACATATGCTACTCACCATAATTTTAAGATGTATCAAATGGATGTCAAAAGCGCCTTCTTAAATGACCCAATAAAGGAGGAAGTTTATGTGGAGCAGCCACCAGGATTTGAAGACCAAAAGTATCCCAACCATGTCTACAAACTGCGTAAGGCTCTCTATGGCCTCAAACAAGCTCCTCGAGCTTGGTATGAGTGCCTTAGAGATCTTCTGACTCAAAATGGATTCAAAATTGGTAAAGCTGACTATACACTCTTCACTAAACATTGTGATGATCATCTATTCGTATGTCAAATTTATGTTGATGACATTATCTTTGGATCCACTAACAAGTCTTTCTGTGAAGAATTTAGCAAAATTATGACAGATAGGTTCGAGATGTCAATGATGGGAGAATTGAAGTTCTTCTTGGGATTCCAAGTGAAGCAACTAAGAGAAGGTACATTTATAAGCCAAACCAAATATACATAGGACATTCTCAAAAAATTCAATATGGACAAAGCCAAGCCCATCTACACACCCATGGCCATTAACGGCATCTCGACCTCAATGAAGATGGTCCAAATGTGGACCAGAAGGTATATCCAGTACCAGGATTCTGGTTTATTGTGACGAAAAAAATCGTTGCAATAGGTCAAAATTTGTCGCGATAGGTTGTTGTCGCAACGAAATAGAACGTTGCGATAGTTTTTCCGACTCGTGGCGATAACAGCCGTGGCAATAGGTTATTGCGACGACTTGACATCCGTGGCAAATAGTATGGTATTGCAACGACTCCACGTTGGTGGCAAATAGTATATTATTGCAACGGCTTAACGTATTGCGATGATTCAACGTATTGCGACAAAAATATCGGTGTTGCAACGATGTCACATTCGTGGCAAAAAGTATGGTACTGCAACGACTCCACGTTCGTTGCAAATAGTATGGTATTGCAACGGTTTAACGTATTGCGACGATTTAACGTATTGCAACGAAAATAACAGTGTTGCAACGATGCCACATTCGTGGCAAAAAGTATGGTATTGCAACAACTCCACGTTCGTCGCAAATAGTATGGTATTGCAACGGTTTAACGTACTGCGACGATTTAACGTATTACAACGAAAATAATGGTGTTGCAACGATGCCACATTCGTGGCAAAAAGTATGGTATTGCATCGACTCCACGTTCGTGGCAAATAGTATGGTATTGCAATGGTTTAACATATTGCGACGATTCAACGTATTGCAACAAATAGTATGTTATTTGCGACGATTTCACATCTATGGCGATAAGTACGATATCACGACGATTTCATACTCGTGGCGAATAGTATGGTATCGCGACATTTTCACATTCGCGGCGAATAGTATGGTGTTGCAATGATTTCACATCCGTAGCGAATAGTACGTTATGGCAACGTTTTTACATTCGTGGCGAATAGTATGGTGTTGCAACGATTTCACATCCCTGGCGAATAGTACGGTATCGCGATGATTTCACACTCGTGGCGAATAATATGGTATCGCGACGTTTTCACATCCGCGGCGAATAGTACGGCATCACGATGATTTCACACTCATGGCGAATAATATCGTAGCGCGACATTTTCACATTCGTGGCGAATACTACGGTGTTGCAATGATTTCACTTCCGTGGCGAATAGTACGGTATCACGACGATTTCACACTCGGGGCGAATAATATGGTATCGCGACGATTTCACAGCCGTGGCCAATAATAAGGTAATGCAATGATTTCACGTTCATGGCAAATAGTACGGTATTGCAATGATTTCAAAATCATGACAACAGTATTGTATTGCAACGATTTCTGATGTGTGGCAATAGGTTCGTAATGCAACATATTCAAATCTGTTGCAACAGGGTCGTAATGCGACGTTCTCTGGGTGGTGGCAATAGCAGTCTAGTGCAACGCTTTTTTGGTCGTAGCCAAATGTTTGTAGTGCAACGTTTTATAATTTGTGGCAATAGCTAGCTTCCTATTGCAACAGTTAATTTTTGTCGCAATAATCTGTTAATGCCACATTTTATAATTAGCAGCACTAGAATCTTAATGCACCAGGTTTGAAAATTAGTGGCAACAGAATCAATTTATTCGCACACGATACGTCTGTCGACTTAACAACAAACATCCAGCAATTGATGCAACGCTCAAGGACCCTTGCGTCGTTGCTAGATGATGTTATTTATAGTTTTTTCGGGTTGCAACATTGTACCCATTAAAATAGCACCGCAACGAGTTGTAGTATTAGGAATAGTTTCTCGAACATCCAACTTCGACTTGGTGCGAGCAGAAGCCTTTTGTGGAGTTGCTGCTAGCCGTTGTTGATTTTGCAAGCTCTCCATCATTCTGCACATGTCTGCTAGCTCCTTTTCTTACCGTGTAGAATTGGCTGCCATCGATCATGTAAAGCTTGGACTTCCTGGTTGAGCTGTTCATTTGCCTGGACGAAGCCATCCATCTGGGAGGTCATATAATCATTTCTTCCTTCCAACTCTTACACCTGAGAGCTGAGGTCTTCATTTCTATTTTGCCAGGATCGAACTTGCTGGCCGAGCTGGTCAGACATCTGTATACACAGTCTTTCAGAAACATTAGGTTTAGCCATATAACCACGCCCCTGAAACTGTGATCCTCCAGAACCGGTTGCGGATATATAAGTAAGCTGGAAGATGTTGTTTCTTTCCTCATCTGGGATTGGGACTCCCAGCTCAGCTTCCTTGACGTTGATTTGGGCACGTGCCTGGGTCTATATACAAAAAGAAAAGTCACATGTACATTGAAAATATTTATTTAAATGGGGACTGTATGAAGTGTTTCTCATATGTACAGCTTCTGCCTACTCATTTTCCCATTGACCGTTCTTCACATGGCTTGCCTCCCACAATTCTATGTCATCGGGTTCTTTTCCGGTCTCTGGGTCTCGCTACATCAAATACAAGTAAAATTTGATTGAATGATTGCAGTGCAAAGTAAAAGCATGATTTAGTTTTCATACCTTCTCGTAACTAAGTTGGGCGTAGGATTTCGAGCCAAGCAAGTGTTTTGTCTTTTGAGTACTTCGATTTCGTGAATTGGTTCTGCTTATTGACTGCAATTTTAAGAATTAATTTCACGAATGGGTGTTATCAAATAGTTTTTGTAGCATATGAAGGTATTAGAAAGCTAGCTAACCTTGAATTGCTCGGACCCAAAATAGTCCATAAGCACCAACCAATCGGAATCTGCTATGTCAACAGGCTTGTTTTGTATACGTTCCTCATCGGTCGAATACTTCTTATAGGTGGCATGCAATGTGGATCGCCACCCCTTGTAGCGCTCACCAGCAATCTTCAATATTTTTCTTCTGGTATCATATGTGTCCTCCAGGTCCCAGGCATTCTGTACATTGTATATCATACTGTTATAACACTAACCAGAATGTCTCTCACTATATCGCTCTTCGAAGTATCGCCAACCTCTACCCACTTCCTTACACCAGCGAGGGGTGCATTTTTTTTGTTGTAATAACCACATCATCAACAAAGTGCTGCTGATTAGGACCAACCGCAGCACCCAACCTATTGGACCACTGAATTTGTAGCTTCCGATTCTGATCATTTGTTCTATTTGCAGATGCTATATAGTGCAATTTAGCAACCTTAAGTTCTTTAGCCACCCCTCTTCCAAAGTTCTTTCCTTCTGTTAGTATCATTTAAACGATAAACGTTTAAAGCAAATTAGCAACTGACCAGGCCTAGTATCATGTACAAATAGTGTGAAAGAAGAAGAAGTCTGATGTTTTACCATCTTCAGGACGAGTGCGGCAAATACGAGCGTGGGAACACCGCGTCGCAACAGCATTTTGCTCCATATTGGGTGATGCATCGACTTGTTGACTTCTTTGTTGCTGTTCATACCCTACAATTAGGCATCAGGCAGTAGTCAATGGCGCTACAACACCCGTAGTACTGCATGAGATTTTCAGTCTAGCTGCGAAGCAGGCAAGACAATAGCTGGCGATGCTAGAGAAAGAGAGGGTTCGTCGGGTGCTCATCCTCTGCAGTTCTGCCGGTTCGATCTGACTGACATCAGCAGGAGCGCGTCTCAAGGCGAATTGGTGGCAGGGCGAGTCATGGACGTCAGCAGTATTAGCAGGTAGAGGATGCAAGACAGATGAGGCGGGCAGCTTGCGACGTTTAACAAAGCTAGGGTTCGGTCTGGCAGTGCAGTGACAACATTTAAGTCAGAGGATCGACGTCCAGATCACACCGGTGATCTCACGTGACTTACGTTTTTACTATAGGCGATGCGGTAAAGATCCAATAGTGTGATACCGTTGGATCTTTACTGCATCGCGTGCAGTAAAAACGTATAAGTCAGGTGATCTGCGTCCATTGATATCACCGCGGAGCAAGTCTCGAGGCTAGGAGGACAGTGTGGCAGATCTAGGAATTAAATTTAGGTGGATTGCATACTAATATTTTGCTCTGCATGTTAGCATCTCGCCCTAAAGTGCTACTGGAACGGATACATGAATATAATCTTGCGTTAATTACCAGACATCAGCAACGCATTTGGCAGTGTAAAAAACGGAATTGAGATCATATAAGAAGCAATGAACCCTCATGTACATGCATCTCTAAACTATATGATACTAACATTTCTTAGTGGACAGGGGTTAATTATATTGGACTATTTTTTCCAGGGTATGCCATGTCATATGGGGCATAGCATGTAGGTACGTCGTAATGGCCAGGGGTTTGCAGGCGGCGGGGTCACCATGGCACACGAACGATGGGATGTGGAGATGGAGGGAGACGCGTCGGGGAGGACAATGAAGTGACCACCAGCAGGGCGTGTGCGCCGGCCGGTGCCGGAGTGACCGGCGGCGACATGGGTTTGCGGACGGCGGGGTCATCATGACACGCGAAGGATGGGACATGGCGATGGTCGAGGGAGATGCGTTTCTGAGGACACTGAAGTGAGCAACAGCAGGGAATGATCGCCGGTGCCGGAGTGGCGGCGGCGAGAGAGCCCAGCGTGCGCGTGTAGGCATCAATAAATCACGCCATCACATATACTCACCAGCAGGGCGTGGGCGCCGGCCGGTGCCGGAGTGACCGGCGGCGATAGGGGTTTGCCGGCGGCGGGTCATCATGACACGCGAAGGATGGGACGTGGCGATGGTGGAGGGAGATGCGTCATGGAGGACACTGAAGTGAGCAGCAGCAGGGTGTGGTCGCCGGTGCTGGAGTGGCCGGCGGCGAGAGAGCCCATCGTGCGTGTGTAGGCATCAGTAAATCACGCCATCACATATACTGATTAACTGTTAACTGGGACTAGGAAACTACAATCGCAATGCTAAAATATTTAGTAGAGCCCGGTACATATTTATACTCGTAGTACCAGCATGGGATGACAAATCTCGGGGTTCCTGAGCATCAGGTGCTGCAATATTCTCTGCATACGATGCAGAGGAATTAATGTGTTATAAATATGTGTATTTTGATAGTAAACACATTTATAGTTATACCAGGTGCTTGTTGCCATCACGATTACTTGTAGACGACATGACGGTTTGGTGTCTTGTTCCTAATTTAAGAGTATATATAGTAAGTAACAGTTATTACGTCAGATTACATGAGGATGTGTATTTTAGATCGGGCGGTGTGGTTGCTATGAACTGAAAATGTTTGTTTTGAACGGAGGAATTAGAAATGAAGGAGTAGGAAAAAAACCGTACAATCCGAGAAAGAAAAACAAGAAAAACGTGTATAAACCATGGGAACTGAAAATCTTAGGAATACAAGTTTGGAACACAGGAATGAGAGTACAACATTGAGAGTAGTTGATAAGATAACCCTAGTGTCATTTACTTCTAAATCAAGAAATTACATAGTACATGTGGTTTTTAATAGTTATCTTTCCTGACATGGAAATGTACTAGAAATACACTACCATAAACTGTCGGAGCTACATTTATTTCGGGCAGAGGTGTAGTGTATTTTATATATGGAAAAAAGTAGAATGCAATCAGATGCTAGGGTAAAATAAAAAGATGAATCGACTGTAGGATGCAGATCTAACGATTGAGGATAGTTGATTGCACGATTGCACCATTAATCAGATTTTATACTAGACATTCATGAAACATAAGATCATATAAGGAGTTGGGACGACAACTAGGAATGAACTGGCTGCAGCTGTTGGGACAACAACTAAAGCGATAAGGAGGGAGTAGCTCTATAAAAAGACGGCATGGATCGTGTAGAACTTACGTAGTACAAAACTGGAGTCCGGGACATCGCAGGGCGGGGTCGGCGACGAAGAGGTTCGGTAGAGCCCGACAAACTTGGTCACTCGACGTTGTACCCACAGTCACCACCACCACTCACACGGGAATTTCTTAGGAATGTAAGTTTGGAACACAGCACTAAGAGGAGAACATGTGTGTCGGGAATGGAAGCCACTGCAGGATTAGAGGGAGACGCACATTTATATTCGTCGTGGCTAGCTACAAATGGGCGGGACTGGAATTTTGGGCGCACGGAGTGAAGTTTCAATTGTGAAAATCTCAATTGTGCGTGCCAAGAAGAACGAAAATTTTTCGAGGGACCGCTACCTGCCGTTCATCTTTGTTTTCATGGAGATGTAAAAGCAGTCATGTGGTAGTGGGACATTCCAAAAAAAATACGAACAAGAATATGAATCGCCAAATGTATCATTGTGCTAATGCAAACTACATGCAAATACAGAACACCCAAGTCCACGAAAGGAGGACGGCAAATCCATGGTCTAGTAAAAGGTAAACAATCAACATTTTATATATAACATTCGTCACAATGAAATGATAACATATACAGAGTATATACTACTACTACAAAAAAAAACATTTTCCCCTGTGATGTCTAATCTTCAGGCCGTCGATCCAAAGCCGCCTGGGATACGAGTATCACAGGTACATAAGATATATATATCAACAATGTCATCGGATATTAGTTACAATGGATAAAGTACTCTTCATGCACCTGTTGCATCAGGCGATGGACTAGTTAGCAATTTAGATGATGTAATTTCCTAATCAAGTTAATTATGCATCATGTCTGTTGTTAGTTCTATTACTTGTAAGGATAATGTTTACCGGATTTCATTCATTTAGCCACAAGAAATATAGACGGTCCCAAGTTACAAACATATAGGAGATGTTTTCGATAAAAGAAGTTTTTCGATACTGCATGTATAGAACACATTGTTCATGAACAAGTAATAGGAAAACACGTAGTAGACAGCAAGAACAAGATAAACTACACCTAATACTACTCTACTCAGAGATCACGAAATAGATAAAATACTCCTAATACTACTCTACTGAGAGAAAACCATGTCCTCCTCCTCCGCCGCTGCCGCCTCCTCCGCCTCCGCCGCCGGTGCCACCACCTCCTCCTCCTCCTCCTCCTCCGCCGCTGCCGCCGCTGTTGCTGCCTCCGCCTCCGCAGCCGCTGCCGCCTCCTCCTACCCCTCCTCCGCCACTGCCGCCGCCTCCATAGCCGCGTCCACCTCCGCCTGAAGAGACGCCTCCTGCTCCGCCTCCTCCACTGCGGCCGCTGCCCAAGCCACCTCATGCTCCTCAACCTCCGTCACAGTCCGAAGCTTCTTGGCAATGCGGTGCTTAATCTTCAGGAGGCCCTCTACCCCAGCAACCTCCACGATCATCTTGTGGAGGGCGTCAAGACGACCATCCAAAGTCATCAACCCGTAGAAGTAGTGGCTCACGGTGTCCATGCTCGTGTGGAGGGGAAGGGTCCCAAGACCCAGACGGCGACACGAGCGATCTGTGTCGGAAAAGACCTTCCGCGCCACTGCGTTGAGCGCTAGTGCGCTATGAGCGGCGGCGGACTTGGCATCGGTGGCCACCTTAAGGCGCCGATCGAGTTCATCGATGCGGTCGATGAGGAGTCTGAGAGTCTGCTCAACCTAACTGGGATGAGGAAGTGCAGGCGCCGCGGGCGGAGATGCGGGCACCGCCATCAGTTCCACCGGCATTGCCGGCGGCGATGGAAACAGAGAAGGTGGTTCGGAGGACGTCGATAGCCTAGAGCACTTCGGCGCGGGGCTACACATTTGTGTGGCGACGGAGGTGCACAGAAAGAGCGAGAGGTGGTCGACGGTGGCGGGGGGACAAGTTTAGAGGCTAGGATCTAAGGAGTGGTGCGGCGGAGAAGCAAGAGGACGGTGAGCCTTTATAGTGGGTCGTCGTCTAAGCGGACGTGTCGAGATGATCGGACGCTAGAGGAAACCGCGCTTAATTATGAACCGGTCAGTGGCCCCGGTTTCCTCGAAATTGCGGTTTGCATGCTCTCGGTCCCAACGGCTCGACGCGTCCCATTAGGAGTAAATTTAAACGCGGGAAAAAACAATTTTTTCGTTATATAAAAAAAATCCGTCCGTACACGCCTAAGCCAACTTCGTGACTGCGCGTCCGTGCCAGGGGACGCCTTGCAGCGAACATGGGCCTAGTCCTACACGCATTACTTTCATTCGATTTTTAACTGCAACTGTGCGCCATGCCTTATAACGTCGGTGCACCGACCTCAACTTTCCGTGGTGGGACTAATCCTTCGCACCTGTTCCATATGTTCTTTTCTTCTCTGTCTGTTGTCTAATACTATTATTGTTCTATGTTCAACATGCATGTGCGACCTCGATCCACGATCATGTTTCATGATGTTATACGTGTGTTTTCTCATTTTGTTGAAAGATCGTCATGTAGTGTTTGAGGTATATATATATATATATATGCATGCATGTTAGTGTTGTTAAACATGACCAAGGTCCGAGGTGTTTTAATTCTAGCTATGTCTAACATGCACGGACCGCAAACATGATCAACAAACTACACTACGTAAGAAAACCAAATAGGAGACAACGATGGGCGACAGAACGGATGTCCATCGATCACAAAGCGATGCGAGACTCGCTTAAAGTCATTGTTTGTCTCCTTTAGCTTTGCAATTACAAATCGAGATGAGCTTCAAACCCTAAGATCTTTTGTTTTTGTCCAATTTGCTCAGTTCACTTGTGACAGATTAACACATCACTAAACTTAGAGCACATTCACTTGATTGAAATCCAGAAATTCTAACGCACCAGTATTCATTGACACGAATGAACACATATATATTATAAAACACAAGAAATATGTACAAGAACATAATTGAAGCTAAACATGTACAAAAACTCCTAAAACTACAAAAGAAATATGTACAAGAACTCCTAAAAACTACTCTGCCAGCCTCGCCTCCTCCGCCCTCTCCCCCAACTTCTCAAACCACGACAAGCGGTCATCCTCCTCCTCGTCGTTGTCGTCGTCGTCGTGATGGTGGTGGTGGTCACCGTCGTCATCGCCGTCGTCATCGTCGTCATCATCATCGTCGTCCTCCTCCTCCTCCTCCTCCTCCTCCTCCTCCTCCTCCTCCTCCTCCTCCTCCTCCTCCTCCGGCGATGATGCAGCAGGAGAGTGGGCCGGCTGCTCCGGTTGCACCGGTGGAAATTTTATCTTCTTATTCTGAATAGGCTAGCTTCGTTCAGAGTGGCGACCACGTTCTTGAGGTTTACTAGGCGGCGCCTAGCTCCGGACCTATAACTGATCAAGCAAGGGACAAAAAGAAAATCCTCCAGCCTTTTCCTAGTATCAAGATTTGGATGGTGAGGTGAGGCGAGGCGAGGTAGCTGCAAGTGAGAAGAAACACTCTTTTTCAGCGATGTGGGCGTACCTGGAAGTGACGACGGCGAAGCTCGGCGGCGACGGCGTAGCTCGGCGGCGTACCTGGAAGTGACGAGGGCGAACACTTGGTGGCAAACGAAATTTTGGCAGCCTAACGGCGTCTAAGTGTTTCGCCCGGGTTAGGTTTTTCCTACGCTGCCGAGGGGTATACATAAACTCCAATTTTCTCAGGCGGATTTTAAGTACCGACCACCTAAGAAGATGGTTACCCCAGACGGGTTTTACTTACCAACCGCCTGACAAGATATTTACTTCTTCTTAATTAATATTCTTGATTAAATGTGGGTCATGTAAAACGGCAAAATTTCACTTTCTTGTAATATTATTGATAAGTGAAGGTTACCATCAAATTTCACTTCATAAATCTTTTGAAATTGGTCAGAACATAAAAAACATACAACAAATGCTATTTTCAATTTTTCTATCTTGATGAATATAATGCCTTTTTCATTTATTTTTTCAGTGGACATTTTTACTCATCATACCAACCTCTATGAATTTTTTTCAGATTTTTTTAAATTTTTCTGAATCAATGTGTGTTCATAATTTGATGAATGCCTCATATGTATATATGAGCATTTAGTTAGAATGATGGATAATTTGAAAGTTTGACATGTTGGTATGCTTTTAAAAAATTAACAAAATTCATACATGTATAAATGAGACAAATATGTTCATACAAACAAATTTGAGTGAAGGATCTTTTTTTTATGAGATACACAAATGTGAATAATATGTGAGTAGAAATTCATTTGATATTTACAAAAACATTACAATGTCAGCTATACAAGTTATAAAATATTTTATTTGGGTGGTAGATGTTAATTTTATACAAATGTAGAAGAAAGAATCATCGAATTTGGCACAATTTGCAGAATCTAAACATGTTTGAGTATTTATATTGGAATCTAAATAAAAAAGAAGCAAGTGATAAGGAAATTGAAGAACAGTATCAGGCATTATCTCAACGGTTGGTAAGAAATATCCGTCTAAGATAAACATCTTCTCAGACGGTTATTAAGTACCAACCGCCTGTGAAGATATTTACTTCTTCTTAATTAATATTATTAATTAAATGTAAGTCCTTTAAAAAGGCAAAATTCCACTTTCTTGTAATATTATTGATAAGTAAAGGTTACCATTAAATTTCACTTTAAAATCTTTTGAAATTGGTCAGAACATAAAAAACATACAACAAATGCTATTTTTCAATTTTCTATCTTGATGAATATAATGCCTTTTTCATTTATTTTTTCAGTGGACATTTTTACTCATCATACCAACCTCTATGAATTTTTTCAGATTTATTTAAATTTTTTTGAATCAATGTGTGTTCATAATTTGATGAATGCCTCATATGTATATATGAGCATTTAGTTAGAATGATGGATAATTTGAAGTTTGACATGTTGGAATGCTTTTAAAATTTTTTAACAAAATTCATACATGTATAAATGATACAAATATGTTCATACAAACAAATTTGAGTGAAGGACCTTTTTTTTATGAGATACACAAATGTGAATAATATGTGAGTAGAAATTCATTCGATATTTACCAAAACATTACAATGTCAGCTATACAAGTTTTAAAATATTTTGTTCAGGTGGTAGATGTTAATTTTATACAAATGTAGAAGAAATAATCATCAAATTTGGACACAATTTGCAGAATCTAAACATGTTTGAGTATTTATATTGGAATCTAAATAAAAAAGAAGCAAGGGATAAGGAAATTGAAAGAACAGTATTGGGCATTATCTCAGCGGTTGGTAAGTAATATCCGACTGAGATAAACATCTTCTTAGACGGTTATTAAGTACCAACCGCCTGTGAAGATATTTACTTCTTCTTAATTAATATTCTTGATTAAATGTAGGTCCTTCAAAAAAGGAAAAATTCCACTTTCTTGTAATATTATTGATAAGTTAAGGTTACCATTTAATTTCACTTCATAAATCTTTTGAAATTGGTTAGAACATAAAAAACATACAACAAATGCTATTTTTCATTTTTCTATCTTGATGAATATAATGCCTTTATCATTTATTTTTTCAGTGGACATTTTTACACATCATACCAACCTCTATGAATTTTTTCAGATTTTTTTAAATTTTTTCGAATCAATGTTTTTTCATAATTTGATGAACGCCTCATATGTATATGAGCATTTAGTTAGAATGATGGATAATTTGAAGTTTGACATGTTGGAATGCTTTTAAAAAAATTAACAAAATTCATGCATGTATAAATGATACAAATATGTTCATACAAACAAATTTGAGTGAAGGATCTTTTTTTTTTATGAGAGACACAAATGTGAATAATATGTGAGTAGAAATTAATTTGATATTTACCAAAACATTACAATGTCAGCTATACAAGTTTTAAAATATTTTGTTCATGCGGTAGATGTTGATTTCATACAAATGTAGAAGAAAGAATCATCGAATTTGGACACAATTTGCAGAATCTAAACATGTTTGAGTATTTATATTGGAACCTAAATAAAAAAGAAGCAAGGGATAAGGAAACTGAAGAAAAGTATCGGGCATTATCTCAGACGGTTGGTAAGTAATACCCGTATGAGATAAAAATCTTCCTTGACGGTTATTAAGTACCAACCGCCTGTGAAGATATTTACTTCTTCTTAATTAATATTGTTGATTAACTATCTTATCAGGCGGTTGGTAAGTAAAACCCGCCTTAGATAAACTTAAAAACCGCATGTGAAAAACTGACGCCAAGACGGGGACCCTTCACCACACGCCCGCTATTAGACGACGACCCACTATAAAGGCTCACCGTTCTCTTGCTTCTTCGCCGCACCGCTCCTTAGATCCTAGCCTCCAAACTTCTCCCCCCGCCATTGTCAACCACCTCTCGCTCTTTCTCTACACCTCCATCACCACACAAATGGGTAGCCCCCCGCCGAAGCGCTCTAGGCCATCGACGTCCTCCGAACCTCCTTCTCCGTTTCCATCGCTGCCGGTAATGCCGGTAGAACAGATGGCGGCACCCGCATCTCCTCAGCCCGACTGGTTACAGGAGACTGTCCGCCTCTTTACTGCCTGCATCGACGAATTAACGCGCCAAATTAAAGATGTCGAAGACGACATGTCCTCTGCCGTCGAACATGCAAGAGCGCTGGACACAATGTCACGGGATGTATTTAACAATACATCTCTCATGTGTCGCCGTCTGGGTCTTGGGAGGCTTCCCCAGCTCCCCAGCATGGACTCCGCCGGCTACTACTTGTTCGGGTTAAGCTTTGTGGCTGCTCGTCTCGATGCCCTCCACGAGACGATCGCGGAGGTTGCTGGGGTACAGGGCCGCTGGAAGATTCTGCACAGCGTTGCCTGCAAGCTCGGTGTGGAGACGGAAGCGGAGTCGCCGCCGTCATCGGAGACAGAGGCGGAGTCGCCGGAGGATGCGTCGGTCGCGGTGCGCGCGGCAGCGGAGGTGGACGAGGCCTTCGAGTAGAATAGGATTAGGAGTAGTTTTGTTCTTGTTTCTACGTGTTTTTCGTCCACGTTTTCTTTACTCTTGTTTGTAATATATGTGTTGGTAGTATGTTAATGTAATATGTCTTTTATGTTCATGAACAATGTGTCTGATGTATTATCGAAAAATTCTCCTTTTATCGAAAAACATCTCCTTTAACGATGCCAAGTTTTAACCTTTAACCCACTTCGTGCGTGAATCGAAAAACATCTCCAGTCGTGATGTTGTGTTTCTCTTATTTTTTTGATATTTTTCTTTTCACGTTTTTGCATGTTGTTTTCCTGCAAAAATCTGAACAGTCGCGAGACTCGCGATGTTATTATTGCACGGACTGGATAATCCACTTGACATCCCTCAAAGCCTTGTTCTCAGGAGAGGCAACGAAGTCGGTGGGGAAGGACGTTCATGGACTGTACCAGTTTATGTCCTAGGTCTTGATTTTGTGGACCACCTTCCGGGTGATGAGGAGGACCCTCCGCCTTTCAATGGCAACCCCCACCCTTACCACGGACCAGTCTTGCCTGGTCCTTATCCTAATGATCAAGGTCCTCCGCCTGCTGCCCCAGATGACTTGGGGCAGAATGATCCTGGCGACCAGAATAATGAAGCGTCGGATATGTTGTCCACGGCGCAGGTGGCATATAATATCCTAATCTTTCTCCTCATATATAGCGTGTTAACTATTTTTTCGGCCCCAAATGATCTAGAAAAATTACTCCAAATTTGATGATGCCATAAACTAATCGCTGCTGAAAACAATGACGGTGGTCCAAGCCCGGTTGTCGTGATGCAGGATGCATGGAGGTAGACCCAAGCAAGGTGGTGGTGCAGGACGATGCATGGAGCTAGCTGACGGACTGAAGGTGCTGCTTGAAGAGATGTGGTGCGGACTAGATGTGCCGATTAGTTTATTTTGTGTTTTTTGATTACGTAAGAGCTAGTACTGTCATTTTAATTAGTTTGTTGCCTGGAATGGTACGTTGAACACTATTGTTTGGTTTCGTCGATGTTTATATCTAGTATTTAATCCTTGTTTATATCACTGTGTTGCTGGTTGAAGAGATTTTATGCGTATGCTTTATTTTAATCCTTGTTTATATCACTGTGTTTATATCTAGTAGTACTTAATTACGAACCTGCATAGAAGTAGCAATTTATACAACTTTATTATTAGTGAAGCCAAAATTTATAGAACCTAGATTTTTTAAAGCACATGTGTCACTTCCGGAGGAATCCATTCCTTTAAACTGCCCCTTGAGTTTCCTTTGATGCAAACGGGGCTAAACAAAAGACGAGCGCGGATAGGGGAAACACAACAAGTGCAACATTCATCAGAGACGAGCATGCATATATAGGAGAAACACATCAACATGCCTTATACAAGTCTATTTTATATACAGTACTCCCTTTGTTCACTTTTCATTGGTGTAGGGAGAACTAGGGGTAGCGCATCCAAAAGGGAATGGAGGGAATATAACCCATAGAGTACAACACGTTATGGCGGAACATGTCAAACTCGTGCTCAATCCTACAGTTCTCAGTACAGAAGACGATCCACTCGTACCACCCTCGCCGGCCACAGCGAGCAGGCCCCTGGTTCCCCCCTGTTGGGCAGCGGCAAACATAATCGTCAATTTCGGGCAGCGCCATCGGCGGCGGTCCCGGAGGAGGCCTACGCAGTAACCTCCAGCTCATGAAAATGTCGAGCCTCTGCATGGCTTGATTCCGACACCGGCAGCACTCCGTGTTGGTCCTCTTCATCGCGACGGACCCGGCCGCGTTGTCGCCGACGTGGGCCTCGCCTTCGACCTGCCGGATATACTCGAGGTCGTTGCGGTCCCCGCGGTCAGCGTCGTAGCGGAGCATGGCGAGGACGTAGGCCGCCACCTTGTGGCCGTTCGCAGCCGCCCAGGCAAGGAACTGGGTGCCCCGCTGCGCTTGCGCGCGGCCGTAGTTGTAGACGAGGTCAAACCCGGTAACATAGCATGCATGAGGGTTTCCCATGTTGGCCAGGCGCTCCACGAGGGCGTCGTAGCTCCTGTTCTCGTGCC
The DNA here is from genome assembly GCA_036927565.1 of Tuctoria greenei. Lineage (NCBI taxonomy): Eukaryota > Viridiplantae > Streptophyta > Magnoliopsida > Poales > Poaceae > Tuctoria > Tuctoria greenei. The sequence continues at coordinate 129,394,838 of JAYESD010000006.1, forward strand.
GTTGGAACCACTCCCAGCTGCTCTCCCGCTCCAGCACCACGCGCCTGCCCACGGCGAGATCACGGCATGCCGCGTGCATGGCCTTGCAGGTGGCGCACAGACTGGAGAGGTCGTCCATGGGCTGGGTGGAGGTTGCGGCAACTCACCCCGCAATCAGGACCGCAATATCGTGCGGCAAGGGGAACTCCATGGGCTTCGAAGGGAACCAATGAGGCCGCACAAGACGGAGAGGAATAGTACGCGCGGAGAAGAGGATGGTGTGTGTGGCAGAGTAGAGGATGGTGTGTCGTCTTACTACTCTTTATTAGTACGCGCGGAGAAGACGATGAGACGCTCGGTGATTTTTAGTACGCGCGGAGAAGAGGGATGGTGGTGTGTTAGCAGTTATTTCCAGCCAATTTTTTTGTCCCAGCTCAACTTTACTTTCACTGTATGGTCATGTCAGCTGTGTGCTCTGCACATTTTCAGCTACTATCCTTTGTTGCCGTAGCAACATGGTGGCATTGAATGGAAAGTGGGAGGATATGTATTGATGAAGGGTGTTAGGGTAATTTTATGTGTTGACTAATGTGCGGTTTGAATCCTAAAAATAGAGTTCACTTGGGACGGAGGGAGTATAAGATGGTCACCCGCGCCATCGTCTTTTCCGCACAACCATTCCAACATCTTCTCTTCTCTCCACAAAACCTAGCCGCGGCTAGTATACAGCAAATGCTTTCGAGCTCAAGCAACCCTCCGCCACCGAGCCCGCCGAGGGACTCAGCCGCCGGTAAGCGGCCGCGGCTGGACCCCCCCCCTCGCCGCCGCGCGTGAAGGATACCCTCCTGTTTAACATGGCCCGAGATGTATTTACAGATACATCTCACTCCAAAGAACGCCTTGGGCTCGATACCCTTCTACAAAGTACTGGAATGGACACCATGGGCCACTACATCTTCGGCCTCTCGCACGTGGCCTCTCGTCTCGACTCCCTCTGGGAGACGATGGCGGCCGAGCTCGGCGTCTCGGGTCGTCGCAACCTCATCGTGGCGGGGGCCTTGAGACTGGGTCACCTTCCACCGCCGGAGCCCGAGGCGCTAGAGGAGGGTCAGGAGCCCGAGGACCCACCCGAGGAGAAGGAGGTGCAGGCTGAGTAGAGTAGTATTTAGGTGTTTTCTTTTCATGTTTTTAGTTGTAGTTTTTCGTTTCATGTTTTTAGTTGTAGTTTTTCGTTTCATGGTTTTAGTTGTAGTTTATCTTTTCTTGTGTTTGTAATATACTCCCTCCATCCAAAGCGACAAGTATTTTTTGACGGAGATACTCCCTCCATCGAAAGGGACAAGTATTTTGGGACGGAGGGAGTAATGTTTTTAAGTTAAATGTACTTGGTGTTCTTGTTCATGGATGTACTATCTGTGCAAAAATAGTTCGAATTTTCCGATCGCCAAACCCTCCTTGTCCCCAAACCGGTGGAGTTGCCAGTAGATCGCCTGCAGCGGGGCCCGCAAAGCGGTCTGTAAAGTAGTAGTAACAGGAAAATGCAACAGGTCGGTAGCGAGGACTCAAAAGAAAAAAGTGAAGACAATACAAGGAAGAAAATGTTTGAAAAAAGGAAGGACGACCGAAATGTTAAACAGGAAATCTTTTCACAGAAATTAATCCAGTCGTAGTCCTCTCAAACATAGGCTCCCTTTGAAGGATAGGATTTTTAAAGGATTTTTAGTTTCCATAGGAAACGTAACACATGAGCTAGGACACTTTGGTAGCCATACTAAAAGAGCTGCTTTTCCGCCTCATCCACTTCCCCACGCCGCCAGTAGAATCTCTTCGGCAGCGGGAAGGTGTCCCCCGAAGAGTTCGAGGACACCGAGGAGTGTCCGTCAGAAGAGTCGCCTGATTACAAGGAGGCCGGGGAGTTGGGGGTGGACCGACGGCGTATAGTCGAGGTAGTGATCCAGGTGGATGATGAGCTCCATCGTGAGGCCGCCAGGCCGGACCACTGCGGCATGGTTGAAAGGTTCCGCCGGCGGCTCGCCGTCACTCCCAGTCCGGCCATCACTTCCTGCAAAAAGGTGGCCATTTTGGCCCGAGGTAGGAGGCTTGGGTATTTCATCCACCCAACGACCGTGCACAGGTCAGCACGCTCCCGGTGGTAAGTGGAAGCATCGAAGTGATCAAAGAGGAAGACGTCATCCAGAACCTGTCTGATGCCCTCCGTAGACCAGACATGCAGAGGGAGGTTCTCGATGACAACCTGCACGTGGAAGAACCACCCGACGATCAGCACACCGACGCCAAAGATCCATGGTCGGAAGTAGTGGTTATCATCTGACATGGAGATGATTGTCGTCTCGATGGCGAGCTCCCGATAGTCATCACAAGTGAACCGCACCAGGAACTCACCATCCCCAAACATGGACACGGTGAAAGCCCAATGCGGGATTTCAAGTTGGTGATGGATGGACAGGGTGATCTCCATGGGCGTCGCCTCGCTGCGACCTCCTCTGGGTCCCAGAACAGCTGCTTGGCAGTGCAAACGGATAAACTCCATCGTCATGAGGTGGTTGTTGACCACCGTGCATTGCCCCTCACGAGGGCGCAGGGACGGTGAGCCTGTAGGTACGTGCTCGCGTCTAACATGGTTGCGAGGCATGGCACTGCGACAACAGAGGCAAAGGACTTCTCAGGCAACACACGGGATCATGGATGGGAATCAGTCGGGAACTTGAGCCTGGAAGCAATAGGGGGGGTGGTTTAAGAAGGCGAGGATGAAGAGGCCAAACATCAAAAGCAACGTCCCTTGAGGATCTCACGAAAATCTGGTGATAGGACCGGACCTTTCGAGGCCTTCGGCTCTGTGCAAGTGTCATGAATGCGCAAAGACCCAGCTTGAATATAAAGTGAATTAGTGCAGTTTCAACCCACAAATAACAAGCGGCCCAACTTTTTTGTCCTGCCTGCCTGCTTGCCTGCGGCGGGAAATTTTTGTCACGCCGAATGAAGAAGGAAAATAAGAAACGAAAATAATATTTTATTACAGTACCCTTCGACCTGCAACGCTGGCCCCCTCTCCGCAATGCGCTTGTAGGAGCATCCGCCGGCCGCCACGCTTGTAGGAGCATCCATGGGCCGCTACGCTTGGAGGATCATTCGCCGGCCGCCACGCTTGGAGGAGCATCCGTCGGCCGCCACGCTTGGAGGAGCATCCGCCGGCCGCTACGCTTGGAGGAGCATCCGCCGGCCGCCACGCTTGTAGGAGCATCCGCCGGCCGCCACTCTTGTAGGAGCATCCGCCGACCACCAAGCTTGGAGGACCAACCGCCGGCCGCCACGCTTGGAGGAGCATCCGCCGGCCGCCACGCTTGTAGGAGAATCCGTCGACCGCAGCGTGTGGAGTAACAACAGCTAGGTACAATTGCTCACATAATGTATTCTTGTACATCTATCCTCTTACGGATAGGCTGATGGCTGATTGAATTGTAGGAAGCGATGTCAGAAGATAAGACATGGATGGGAAAATACAGGCATACAAGGGAGTGGCAAGATGGAATGAAGTCATTTTTAAATTTTGCATTTCAGGGCACTCATGAAGGAGGAACTATGCCTTGTCCTTGCACGAGATGTCGTAATATTTGCCCCAAGACAAGCAAGGGAGTTCATTTACACCTGCTCAAAAATGGGATGTTATTGGATTATACTTGTTGGATACACCATGGAGAAATACGAGTTCAGGAAAATATTGCTGAGGAATCAACAAATAATGAGGAGATAATTTTTGATGATGGTGCTATGCATAATATGTTGTCCAGTCTACTTAGAGGCACCGATCATGGTGGTACTTCAGCAGATGTTGATGATCAAGAAAATGCTATAAACCAGTAGGAGCCAACTGGGGATGCAAAGAAATTCTGTGACTTATTAACTGATGCCAAAAAGGAGTTGTATCCAGGTTGTTCGCAGCTGACCCAATTATCCTACATTGTCAGGTTCTACTAGATAAAGTGTTTAACTGCTATGAGCAAAGTAGCTTGTGAGATGTTACTTGAACTATTCTCATATGCGCTTCCAAAGGACCACTGCATTCCTAATACACTTGATAAACTTCAGAAGGTTGTTCGTGACCTCGGGCTGGGCTACCAAAAGATCGATGCATGTGTCAATGACCGTGTGTTATTTCGGAAGGACTATTCTCTGCTGAATAGTTGCCCAAAATGTGGTGAATTAAGATGGAAAAATAGTACTGTTGGGGATGCAAGAGAGGCTTTTTACCTTGTGGAAAATTCAAGAAGCTTGTAGCACGCAAGGTTCTATGTTACTTCCCTCTTATTCCCCGTCTACAAAGGTTTTATATGGCAGAATGAACGGCATCAAACATGCGCTGGCACAAAGAAGGTCGTGCTGATGATGGAATATTACGCCATCCCGCCGATTCGAAAGCATGGAACCATTTTGATAGCATTCACCCGAATTTCTCATCAGATCCTTGCAACATAAGACTTGGGCTAGCATCTGATGGTTTCAATCCTTTTGGAGTAGTGAATGTTTCTTACAGTACATGGCCTGTGATTCTAATCCCTTATAATCTACCACCTTGGTTGTGTATGAAGCAGTCTTATTGGGTGATGTCAATGATAATTCCTGGGCCAAAGTCACCTAGAAACAACATTGATGTGTATCTGCAGCCTTTGATTGATGAGCTACTGAAATTATGGTCTGATGGTGTTGAAACATATGACAGTTTAAAGAAAGAGACATTTGTCATGCGAGCTTCTTTATTGTGGATAATAAATGATTTTCCAGCATATGCAATGCTACAAAAGGGAAGCTAGCATGTCCATACTACCATATAAACACTGATGCCATCTGGTTGAAATATGGACGAAAGCATTGTTACATGGGTCATCGTCGTTTCCTACCTCAGGATCACAGATGGCATCGAAACAAAGGTTCTTTCAACAACAAGGCAGAGAATAGAGAGGCTCCAACATCACTCTCTGGTGACGAAGTACTCCAACAATACGAGTGTTTTGATCAAGTGAGTTTTGGACCGATGAATAATAAGAGAAAGCACACCGAGGAAAATAGATGGCATAATTGGAAGAAGAAAAGTATATTTTCCGACCTCCCTTATTGTAAGACATTGCTAAAAAGGCATAACTTGGATGTCATGCACATTGAGAAAAACATTTGTGATAGCATATTGGGGACATTGCTTGCTATGGATGGTAAAACAAAAGATAGTCTACAAGCTTGTCTTGATATGAAGGATATGGATATACGGCCAGATCAACATCCGAAGTTCATAAAGAGCAAGTACACATTCCCACCAGCATTATATACTTTGGGCAAAGATTAGAAGACCACCTTGTGCAAGTTTTTGGGGAATGTGAAGGTGCCCGATGGTTATGCCTCAAACATCAAGAGATGTGTGGACATAAAAGCATGTAAGGTATCGGGTCTAAAAACTCATGACTGCCATATTATATTTCAGAAGCTCCTTCCTATTGCAATACGTAACATATTGCCTGAAAAGGTTGTTGCACCTTTAATTGAGTTTAGCACATTCTTTTCTGGAATTTGTTCTAAATAATTGGCGGAACCATATTTGGACAAGATGAGCAAACAAATTCCTGAAACAATTTGTAAGCTTGAGATGTTGTTTTCTCCTGCTTTCTTTGATATCATGGTACATCTTCCAACCCATCTTGCCAAAGAAGCACGGTTGGGTGGACCTGTTTCTTACAGATGGATGTATCCAATTGAGAGGTACCTTGGTACATTGAAGAGGTATGCACGTATCAAGCTCACCCGGAGGGTTCTATAGCTGAGGGATATATTGCCGAAGAGTGTATGACTTTTTGTAGTCAGTTTTTAGATAACATCAGCACCAAGCGTAATAGGCCAGAACGTCATGAAGCTGCAGCTACAAATGAACCTTCTGTTGATAATTCTAACATATTTACAGAAGTTGATAATTCTAAAAAAGGGTATAAATGGGACCAACTTACAATGGTGGAATTACATAACATTAGGCATTATCTTATTACTAACGTTGAAGAGGCCACTCCATGGATCAAGTAATACCGTATAACTCAGATGTTGTATATACTATATATATGGATTATTGTAGATGGCTAATTTAATTTTGTACCCTTTTCAGTGAGCATATTGAAGAGCTGAAAAAGATTCATTCTCGTGATGTGGATAAACGCCATAGAGATGAGTTTGTTGATTGGTTTCATAAACGAGTAAGTACATGCACGTTTGCACTTTGATGAAATATTGAACAAATATGTGTTCTGAAATTGGTTTGTCGTTGATAACCCCTGTTATACTAATGTGTACAGATTACAACATTACACAAAGAAGGCAAAGCAACCAATTATCTGTATGCATTATCTAGAGGACCTGATCGTCGGGCACGTTTTTTTAGTCGGTTATTCATCAATGGCTTCTTCTTTCGAACTGCAGATGTGGAAAAAGATTTACGGACCAAAAACAGTAGTATTGTTGTTCGGGGCACTGATCATGATTGGTTTGGAGTAATCAAGAAAATCATTGCTGTTGATTTTGAAAAAAAATCAAGAGGTTCTGTTATTTTAGTGTGAATGGTTTGATCAGCCTTTATGAAGCAGTCAGAACCAAAGCAGAGGCTTCAAAAAGGATAAATAGATAATGATAGATGTTGACACTACTCTGTTTCGATTCTAGTATGAGCCTTACATTTTAGCCACCCAAGCACAACAAGTTTTTTATGTTCCAAGTGTGAAGCATGCTAAATGGGCTACAGTTGTTAAAACGAAGCCACGGAACCTTTTTGCCATGCCCCCTGGAGACAGTGAAAATGAATGTGGCCTAGAGGGGGGGTGAATAGGCCTTTTGAATTCCCTGCACACTTAATAGAATCGTCAAAACTTGGTTGGCTGGACTAGTCCGGTCGTGTGGGCGGACTTGTCCGGTGTGCAAAAATATGTGTGTTGATCAGGTGTTATTTGGGAAACTGAATTTCTTTAGCAGCGGAAATGAGAACAACTGATATTTTTATTTGAGATTAATATAAGAATGCAAGTAAAACTTATAATTGCCTTAGGTTGATGTTTTAGCACTCAAGTGATCTAATGAGCTAAATTTAAATGAAATAAGGCGCAAGACACACGAATTTTTCCCGAGGTTCGATCTCACCACGAGATCTACGTCCTCGTTGAGGAAGCTCACACAGAGCCGGGTCTCCAACCCTTTCCCTCTTCAAGTCACCACGAAGGCCGACTTGATTCCACTATCACGGGTAATCACCAGGTTTGTGGGGCAACCTCACACGTTGAGGGCTCCCACGAGAATTACAACAAAAGAAGTGATCAAATACACTCAAAAGTATTACAATGCAGAATATGAGTGTAGAAAGATCAAACCCCAAGAGCTCGCGATGAAAGAACGACGATCTCCCAATCCCGAATCCAAGTGTTCAATTGATTTCACTCTTTTTGCACTTTAGATGTGTGGGGAGATGTGTTTTGGGCTCTTGGGACGAAGTGGCGGCGCTAGGGTTTGTTCTTTGATCAGTATTCGACGTGTGTGTTAATAGGAAAGCTGTGGACTCTCTATTTATAGGGTTTCCAAAAGGTAGCCGTTGAAAAACCCTAACACCGGACTAGTCCGGTGCAAGTCCGGACTTGTCCGGTCTCAGTGCATTTTGAAGTCCAGAAAGTCTGTCGGACTAGTCCGGTCCAAGCTCGTACTAGTCCGGTGCTGTGTGAAAGTGAACTCCAGAAAGTTCAACGGACTAGTCCGCGGACTAGTCCGATCTCCACATATGGGAGACTCCAGAAAGTTCAACGGACTAGTCCGGTGGTACAACGGACTAGTCCGGTCCCTCAATATGAGAGACTCCAGAAACATCAACGGACTAGTCCGGTGGACGCACGGACTAGTCCGATCTCCCAATAAGTGGGATTCCAGAAAGATGAACGGACTAGTCCAATCCATGATCAGACTAGTCCGGTTCTTTGTGGAAGTTTGGTTAATTTTAATCCCTTACCCTTGTGCAAAGTTGTGAGCTCTTAGAGTGTGTCTTTCATACACTCCCTATACATTCAAAATCTAATTTGGTCTTCCAAGCTTCATCAAAATATCTTTCTTTGAACACCACTTCATTTTCACCTTTTTGTGCGCACCGAACTGTTTCACTTGTTTGTCCTGCAATCATCTTAGTAGTTTCATTAGGATCTCATATGTTTGTCATCAATTAGCCAAAACCCACAAGGGATATCCTAGATGCACTTACAATCTCCCCCTTTTTGGTGATTGATGACAACCATTTGAGATATCACAATTGAGAATAAAATCTTGATTTTCATAAGGTGTGCACATATGAGAATAATGATAAGTCCACAAAAAGCTTCTCACATATGCACACACCTTATGGTGGGGTGCCTAACAGGTGTGTGATCAAAAAGGTGTGATGAAGTAAAGGTAATCAATAATGAGCATAGAGATAATCATCCAAGCAACAATAAGCATCACACTTAAGAGAAGAAATAGTGCATTACAAGGTTTTTTAAAAGTAAGTACATGTCCTTGATCACAAAAACATAAAGACACAAACTAGAGATGGTCTCAAGCTACTAGTCTCAATCTCTCCCCCTTTGGCATCAAGGCACCAAAAAGGGAAAAATTGAGTGGAATCACTCATCGCCACTCTCTTCTTCAGTCTCGGACCTGTCCTCATTTTCACCACCATCATCATCATTCGCCGGAGCAGACTCTTCCTCGGAGTCCTTGAAGGTGGGCGGGGATCCCACCGGCTCAATCTCCAGCTTGTCACAGATAGCTTTGATGTTGGCATTGGCATATTGTTGATGCTTCTTCTGCCTGACTTCAATCTTGCGGCAGCAGGCAAAGATAGAGGTGAGCATTTTGAGCACACCACCGGAGGGTTCATGGGCAGGAGCAGAGCTAGGAGGAGCAGCTAAAGATCTTGTGGCATTCACATCCCGAGTTTGTTTAGTCCTCCTCTCAGCTTCAGGGGAGGGAGGTGCATCAGGAGCCGAAGGTAGAGTGTACTCGGTGGGCTTTTGCGGTTTCAACCCCGTATGGTGAACATCCTTGACAAACTCAAGTCCAGTCACCTTCTCAATCATGTACATGATGTACGGGGCATACACGCAAGATCTGTTTGGAGTGATTGAGATGTACACAATGTCATTGTAGATGTATTCAAAGACATTGAACGGTCTCCTCCCACCAATGACCTTCATTAGGGTCCTCAAGGTTCCTTGAATAGTCCCCGCATCTCCATCTTTCGGGGCTATTGTCTTCCTCAAAATTCTGTTGAGGACCACATAGAAGGGCTTCAAATATTTGCTATTGGGAGGTTCGAAACGGTTTTGGGCCGGCCAGCTGCTTATATACGCGGCCGACCGGACTAGTCTGGTGCCCCTGGAAAACCTAGGAAAGAGAGACAGTCCAGGCCAGTCCGGACAGAGGACGAACTAGTCCGGTGTCCCTGGAAAAACAGAGTATCTAGAGATAACTAATAGTGATCCAAGGACAAGTTTTGCAAATAATCTTGGTAATTATGACCAGAAAGTAATCAACAATAGAAAATTGTCATAAATTCCAAGATTTCTTCATTAAAAATAGTTTTCTTAGGAGAAAAAAAGAGGTGAGGGGCAGTTTTAGCAATAAAATGTAACATTTGAAGTTTCAACCAGGTGTGCAACATTTCAAGCCACATTTCGAGAGTCAAGAATATTAAGTTCATTCCTAAGTTCACAAAAACCTTTTCTCATCCAATGGTTTGGTAAAAATATCCGCAAGTTGTTTTCCAGTTCTAACATGTGAAATAGCAATGTCACCTTTTAATGAATGATCTCTAAGAAAATGATGACGGATATCTATGTGCTTAGTTCTTGAGTGCTCTCCCGGGTTTTGTGAAATTTTTATAGAACTTTCATTGTCACATAGAAGTGGGATATGGTTAAGATTGTAGCCGTAGTCCCTAAGGGTTTGTCGCATCCAAAGTAGTTGTGCGCAACAGCTACCGGCTGCAATATATTCTGCTTCTGCTGTGGAAAGGGCAATGGAGTTTTGCTTTTTAGATGACCAAGAGACCAGGGACCTACCAAGAAACTGACAAGTCTCTGACGTGCTCTTTCTATCAACTTTGCATCCTGCATAGTCGGCATCGGAATACCCTATCAAGTTAAATTTGGATCCTTTAGGATACCAAAGGCCCAAGTTGGGTGTGTGCACAAGGTACCTTAGGATTCTTTTTACCGCAACTAAGTGACACTCTTTAGGTGCGGCTTGAAACCTTGCACACAAGAAAACACTAAGCATAATATCTGGCCTAGATGCACATAGATAAAGTAAGGAGCCAATCATGGACCGATATACCTTTTGGTCCACATTTGGACCATCTTCATTGAGGTCAAGGTGTCCATTATTGGCCATGGGTGTCTTGATGGGCTTGGCTTTGTCCATATTGAATTTCTTGAGAATGTCTTGTGTATATTTGGTTTGGCTTATAAATGTACCTTCTCTTAGTTGCTTCACTTGGAATCCCAAGAAGAACTTCAATTCTCCCATCATTGACATCTCGAACCTACCTGTCATAATTTTGCTAAATTCTTCACATAAGGGTTTGTTATTGGATCCAAAGATAATGTCATCAACGTAAATTTGACATACAAATAAATGATCATCACAATGTTTAGTGAAAAGTGTATAGTCAGCTTTACCAATTTTGAATCCATTCTGAATTAGAAAATCTCTAAGACACTCATACCAAGATCGAGGAGCTTGTTTGAGGCCATAGAGAGCCTTACACAGTTTGTAGACATGGTTGGGATACTTCTGGTCTTCGAATCCTGGTGGTTGCTCCACATAAACTTCCTCCTTGATTGGGTCGTTTAAGAAGGCGCTTTTGACGTCCATTTGGTACAGCTTAAAATTATGGTGAGTAGCATATGCCAATAAAATACGAATGGACTCAAGTCTAGCTACAGGAGCGAAAGTTTCATCGAAGTCCGAACCTTCGACCTGAGAATAACCTTTGGCCACCAATCTTGCCTTATTTCTTGTTACTACTCCATGTTCATCTTTCTTGTTCCAAAAGACCCATTTAGTTCCAACTATGTTCGCCTTTGGTATCTCCACCATCTCCCATACTTCATTTCTCTTGAAGTTGTTCAGCTCCTCTTGCATTGCAATCACCCAGTCTGGATCCCTTAAGGCTTCTTCTACCCTGTATGGTTCCAGAAAAGATACAAAAGAATAGGATTCATAGAAATTTGCAACTCGAGATCTAGTAGTTACTCCCTTAGCAATATCTCCAATGATATTGTTGACAGGTTGGTCTCTTTGCACGCTCTGGTGTACTCTTGGGTGTGGAGCTTGTGTAGTTGCTTGTTCTTCATTATCTTCATGTGCATTGTCTCCCCCTAGATCATTGTTTCCATGATTGTCCTGATCTTCTTGATCTTCCTCCTCTTGATCTTGTGCAAGAGCTCCCCCTTGATCATTGCCTCCGTGTTGAGGTTCATCTTGTGCATTTGAGTCGAATGTTTGCTCTTGTGGTAAGATATCACCAAGTCCCATTTTCTTCAGTGCTTCATATGGAGCTTCCTCTTTATCTAGCACACACTTATCAACTTGCTCCACTTGTGAGCCGTTAGATTCATCGAACACTACGTCACGTGCTACTTCAACAATGTCGGACACCTTGTTGAAGACACGATAGGCGTAGGCATTCGACTCATAACCGAGCAAGAATCCTTCATCGGACTTTGAAGCGAACTTCGAGGCCCTCTGTTTCTTGTTCAGAATAAAACATTTGCAACCAAAAACTTTAAAATAGGAAACATTAGGCTTTTTACCGGTAAGGAGCTCATATGGAGTTTTCTTCAGTAGTCAATGGAGATACAGTCGATTCGTGGCATGGCAAGCGGTTTTCACTGCTTCTACCCAAAAACGATCTGATGTCTTGTATTCATCCAACATAGTTCTCGCCGTTTCGATCAATGTTTTGTTCTTCCTTTCGGCCACTCCATTTTGTTGAGGGGAGTAGGGTGCCAAGAATTCATGCTTTATCCCTTCTTCATCGAGAAACTCTTCAACTTGGAGGTTCTTGAATTCTGTCCCGTTGTCACTTCTGATGTTCTTTATGGTTGATGAGAATTCGTTCTAAGCTCTTTTCAAGAACTTCTTGAGGATCCCCTGAGTTCCTGATTTATCATACAAGAAAAATACCCAGGTAAATCTTGAAAAAACATCAACAATTACTAAACCGTATTTGTTACCGCCGATGCTGATGTACGAAACTGGACCAAAGAGATCCATGTGGGGAAGTTCCAATGGTCTTGCGGTAGTCATCACATTCTTGGCGAGGTGTGGTGCCCCGACTTGTTTTCCTACTTGACAAGCGCTGCACGGCCTGTCTTTTTCAAAAACCACATCCTTAAGACCACGGATGTGACCAACTTTTAGAAGTTTCAGCAGATTTCTCATCCCAACATGGGATAGCCGTCTATGCCACAGCCATCCCATGTTTGTCTTAGCAACCAAGCAAGTGTTGAGTTCGGCTTTATCTTTGTTGAAGTCAACTAGATAAAGCTTGCCCTTCAACATTCCCTTAAATGCAATTAAGCCATCGCTTCTTCTAAAAATAGTCACACCCTCATTAGTGAATAAACAGTTGTATCCTTTGTCGCATAGTTGGGATATTGACAAAAGGTTATAATCTAGAGAATCTACATGTAAAACAATTGATAAGGTATGTTGAGAGGATATTTCAATGTTACCGCTACCAAGGACCTTTCCTTGGCTGTTGTCTCCGAAGTATATGCCTTCACCTGGATCCTTGTTGTACTCGTACTCTACAAACATACCTCTCTCTCCGGTCATGTGACTCGTGCATCCGCTATCAAGTACCCATTTTGTCCCACCGGAGGAGTAAGCCTGCAAAAAGAATTATTCCTTGGTTTTAGGTACCCAAGCTTGCTTGGGTCCTCTCAGGTTAGTCACAAGAGTCTTGGGCACCCACACACAAGTTTTCAAGTTCTTGTGGTGTGGCCCTGTATATTTAGCAATAACTTTTTCATATTTGGCTTTCATAAGAACATAGGAAACATCAAATGTACGAAACAATATTTGTAAATCAGATTCATGGGATTTTTCCTTAACAAAGACAATTCTATTTTTAGCATGATTAGAAGTAGACATGTGTTTGTTCTTATCAAAACCAAGACCATCTTTGACATTAGGAGGTCTAGTGACCATGTATGCACTGCATGCATATTTGATCTTCTCCTTATCAAATATGCCGCTTGGAGGGGCATGCATATTATGAGAAGTTGAAGTATTAGAAATAATATTCTTCTTACTAGAGCAAGTGCAAGTTCCGATTGTTGTCGAACTTACATCTTTGGAGGAAGAGCTCTTGGAGGATGAGGAGTCACTTTGCTTGAGCGACTCAACTTGCACCTCAAGGATCTTGTTAGCTTTTGACAAGTTAGCAAGTTCTTCCTTGATTGCAATATGCGAGTCTTCTAGCTTTGAGTAAGTTTCCTTACAAGGCTAGCTCAACTTCAAGCTCGAGAAGCTTTTCAACTTCTTGATATCTCTTCCTTTCACGGATGAGCATATCTTCTTGTTGGTCAAGAAGTTCTTCCTTTTCAAAAATTGCGTTCGACAACATTTCCATTTTCTTTAGAGCAATTTTACTTAGTCCTCTAAACATTTCTTCATTATCACTAGAGCTGTCAAAGTCATCAATAGAGGAGTTTAGCGTAGGAGGAGTGAGCCGTACCTTTTTCTTGCCCTCCTTAGCCATAAGGCAAGTGTGGTTGTTCATGTCCCATCCTCCCATGTTTGGAAAGAGTGTGGCCTTCATAGTAGGTTTCTTGATTGCGATAGTGGCCATCTCTTCTTCTTCATCGGAGGAGGACTCGTCGTTTGAGTCCCACTCCTTTCCAATGTGAGCTTGATGGGTTTGTCTTCTTTTTCTGAAAATTTTCTTTTCTTGAGATCTTGTTTCCTTCTTCTTTTTGTTTTCTTCATAAGGGCAGTCCACCATGAAGCTACCATACTCTCCGCAGTTGTAGAAAGTGCGTCGAGCCTTGGATTTTCCTTTATCCTTGTTTTTGCCTTCATTTGAGTTGTTGCCGTGTCTTCTTTTCATCATTCACTTGAACTTCTTGATAAAGAGTACCATTTCTTCATCATCAAGATCGGTGCTCTCGTCACTTGTATGCCCATTATCTTGATCTTCACGAGCTTCTTTGAGTTTGGGTCGGCATGTTGCTTTGAGAGAAACCTCTTTCTTTTTGGAGGAAGTGAGTTCGGCCAAGTCTTTGACGTATTGTGCCTCTTTCTCCATCATTTCATGGTTTATGATCTTTCCCAACAGCTCATCGGGAGTCATTTTGTGAAACCCAAGGCTTTCTTTAATCATTGAGCAAAGTGTGACATTTCTTGGCATGAAGGCTCTAATCATTCTCTTGACTACCTCGTGATCCGTCCATTTCTTACTTCCATAGGCACGTATTTTGTTGATGAGTGCCTTCATCCGGTTGTACATGTCTTGAGGTGATTTGCCTTCTTCAATAGCAAATCTCCCCAACTCTCCTTCAAGCATTTCGATTTTAGCTTCACGAACCGATCTATTTCCTTCGTGAGCTGTCTTGAGTGTATCCCAGATTTCCTTTGCACTTTCTAAGCCATCAATCTTGGTGAACTCCTCTCTGCTTAGTGATGATGTGATCACAGCGACGGCTTGTGCATTTCTGTGAATCTCTTGTTCTTGTTCTGGGGTGAGTTCTTCATCCGTGTCCGGGATGTCTATGCCAGTGCAAACAATGTGCCACAGACTAGGATTTAAGGATATTAGATGCATCTTCATGTTGTACTTCCACATTGTATAGTCGCTTCCATCAAACTGTGGAGGTTTTCCCATAGGAATGGAAAGATAATGGTTGTTGGAATTGAGACGGTTGTAGTTGTAGGGCTGTCGGGAGTAGTCGTGATGACCACTCCCAGTCGTCTTCTCTTCTTCTTTTCCATTTTGTCCTAGCAGTTTCTTTCTCAGAAGTGCCTTTAATTGTCGCACTTCTTCATCATCGTGTGGGCTCTCTTTCAGCACATCAAAAGTTTTAGTTTCTTGTTCCTCCTCATTAATGTTCATCTTTGAGATATCGTTGTTCTTCTCAGAGGCCATTGATCTCTCCGATATGTGAATCTCGTTAGTGGAGAACCTTGCTCTGATACCAATTCAATGTGGCCTAGAGGGGGGGTGAATAGGCCTTTTGAATTCCCTGCACACCTAATAGAATCGTCAAAACTTGGTTGGCCAGACTAGTCCAGTCGTGTGGGCGGACTTGTCCGGTGTGCAAAAATATGTGTGTTGATCAGGTGTTATTTGGGAAACTGAATTTCTTTAGCAGCGGAAATGAGAACAACTGATATTTTTATTTGAGATTAATATAAGAATGCAGGTAAACCTTATAATTTCCATAGGTTGATGTTTTAGCACTCAAGTGATCTAATGAGCAAAATTTAAATGAAATAAGGCGCAAGACACACGAATTTTTCCCGAGGTTCGATCTCACCACGAGATCTACGTCCTCGTTGAGGAAGCTCACACAGAGTCGGGTCTCCAACCCTTTCCCTCTTCAAGTCACCACGAAGGCTGACTTGATTCCACTATCACGGGTAATCACCAAGTTTGTGGGGCAACCTCACACGTTGAGGGCTACCACAAGAGTTACAACAAAAGAAGTGATCAAATACACTCAAAAGTATTACAATGCAGAATATGATTGTAGAAAGATCAAACCCCAAGAGCTCGCGATGAAAGAACGACGATCTCCCAATCCCAAATCCAAGTGTTCAATTGATTTCACTCTTTTTGCACTTTAGATGTGTGGGGAGATGTGTTTTGGGCTCTTGGGACGAAGTGGCGGCGCTAGGGTTTGTTCTTTGATCAGTATTCGACGTGTGTGTTATAGGAAAGATGTGGACTCTCTATTTATAGGGTTTCCAAAAGGTAGCCGTTGAAAAACCCTAACACCGGACTAGTCCGGTGCTAGTCCTGACTTGTCCGGTCTCAGTGCATTTTGAAGTCTAGAAAGTCTGCCGAACTAGTCCGGTCCAAGCTCGGACTAGTCCGGTGTTGTGTGAAAGTGAACTCTAAAAAGTTTAACGGACTAGTCCGCGGACTAGTCCGATCTCCACATATGGGAGACTCCAGAAAGTTCAACGGACTAGTTCGGTGGTACAACGGACTAGTCTGGTCCCTCAATATGAGAGACTCTAGAAACATCAACGGACTAGTCCGGTGGACGCACGGACTAGTCCGGTCTCCCAATAAGTGGGATTCCAGAAAGATGAACAGACTAGTCCGGTCCATGATCGGACTAGTCCGGTGCTTTGTGAAAGTTAGGTTAATTTTAATCCCTTACCCTTGCGCAAAGTTGTGAGCTCTTGGAGTGTGTCTTTCATACACTCCCTATACATTCAAAATCTAATTTGGTCTTTCAAGCTTCATCAAAATATCTTTCTTTGAACACCACTTCATTTTTCACCTTTTTGTGCGCACCGAGCTGTTTCACTTGTTTGTACTGCAATCATCTCAGTAGTTTCATTAGGATCTCATATGTTTGTCATCAATTAGCCAAAACCCACAAGGGATATCCTAGATGCACTTACAGAAAATAATGTGACTGAGACGATGGAGGCTGAGACATTTCATGATGATCTGCTTACTGATGATATCAATAATGAGGATACGACCACATGGGCTAGGAATGACATTGAGGGAGCCAGCGGCGATGCTTCCACTCTTATAATGACAACATCAGGTGATCGGTTTGAGGTAGATGGAGTTGCATCAGAAAATAAAGATGACGACGACGACGATACATATACCAATGATGGTCATGTAGCTCCATTGTGTGGGGACGACAGCGAAGATGATGATTTTTAGTATAATTAAGTACGTGACATGTAGCTCCACAATGAATTCATCCGTCCGAACCCGACATTTATTTTTCAGTTATTTATATTTGCTACCCGAAAAGTACCCAATACCCGACATTTCGGCCTTTTCAGTTCCGGTCTCGGTTTTATCGGTTTCGGTTTTTCGGTCTCGGTTTATTTGCCCACCCCTAATTTACGTAGTAGTAGCATACATATGGGATATACATATTTCTCTTGCATGTTTTTTTTGCAAAACTATTTAGTGATATATCATTTGTGCATATTACATATGTAAAACTAATGTAAAGTAGAAAACTTTTTCAAAGGGAAGTCTTAGGTTTCGTCAAATCTATCTTTCAGATTTACGCAATTTTGATCTGTTTTAACAATACAAGAATTGTACTTTTAGATTCACCATGAAAAATATTTCCATAATATACAATCTAGTACTACATGTTGTTGAAGTTAATAAATTCCATATAAATCATTTGTCAAAGGTAATTAGTTCGACCAAAACAGAAATAGAGTTGAGTTGGGGCGGAGGAAGTATTATACGTTGCTGTTTGCCGCATAAGGTTTCGTCCTTTGTTCAAGCCGTAGCCATTTGTACAGGCGGCTGATGCAACTGGGCGCACCGAGCTTACGTGCGCGCCAGTCACCAAGGCGCCTTAGACGGGCGCAGCGCATGCGTTGAAATCACCTGCGGTACTGCAGGTGCAGTAACAATCACTGACATGTGGGTCCGGCTGGCCATGGGGCCCACATGTCAGTGACTTTTACTACACCTGCAGTACTGCAGAGGTTATGCATCCCGCATGCGCATCTTTGAATTCAATTGGAACCGCTCCGCGTCCCATCACCGCTTTACCGTGAACCACTGCAGATGGTCTTAAAGGCAGGCCCGGCTCTGGGCCTAGGCGGGCGGAAATAAATTTTCTACGATCCTCGAGAACGGATAGAGGGGAAGGCTCATCGCCCATAGCGGTCGTGTAGCTTCCGTCCCCTCGATCCGTTGGCGATGAGCCTTCTCCTCATCCGTTCTCGAGTTCGCGGTGGCCACGGCGCCGCTTCTACCGTGCTTATGGACTGAGGATGCTAATGATCCGCAACATACTTTTCAATATGTGCGTTGGTATTCTCCCCCTCATATTTGTTGATGCGTTAATACCTGATGTTTTACATCGTTGAGTATGTTACGGATCATCAGCGTCGTTAGTCCAGCACTGAGTTGTCAGGAGGCAAAAATTAATGAACATCATTGATCAGCACTGCGCCGAGGAGAACACGAAAATTGTAGTTGGCCGCGTCAAGTCGGTTTTACGATTTTATTCACGTTCCATTTGACTTCAAGTACCACACCTATGCTTTGAAATATATGATTATACTAATCAAGCTCCGGTCTTTTACTGATTGATACTTAACCTCGTTTGTTGCATTTGCCAAGGTCCAAGGTCAACAAGGGCTACTGCTTTGTCAACGTCACATCGCCAGAGGAGTTCCTGCCAGTGTGGTTCAGGTCGCCGCGGAAGGTGAACAACTCGCGAAAGATGTGCGAGGTTGACTACGCCAACATCCATGTACGTCACTGTCTGCTACCACCGTTTTCCATTGCACCACCGCTGCAACGTGTTCACCTGCTGTTGCTTGTCATCCTTTCGCAGGGTCGGGACGCGTTGGTGGATGCGGCTAGATGGTTGCTCTTGCAGGTGTATGGTAATTACGTGAGTGTTTGATCGGGTCATGTGGTTAGTCCATGATGCACCCTAAACCCGGTGTTGAGGCCGTGTATTTGTCATTTGTATGTACACTCTAGTGACATGTGACGAAGTGATCAGTCATCAGTTGCGTTTGGTCTAACGTCGAAGTTCGATTGGAGATAGATCATCCATTTCTTTATGTCTTGGATCATCCAAATTAATGTTTGGTTGGATGGACTGGACGATCCAATTTTTCGTTGGTAGGTTGGATGAAACTTGATTGAGATTATTGAAACATC
Organism: Tuctoria greenei; assembly: GCA_036927565.1. Classification (NCBI taxonomy): domain Eukaryota; kingdom Viridiplantae; phylum Streptophyta; class Magnoliopsida; order Poales; family Poaceae; genus Tuctoria; species Tuctoria greenei. The sequence goes on from JAYESD010000006.1 coordinate 129,413,787, forward strand.
AAAGTTGATAATTTCATAATATTATTCATGCGCATGATGATCGATCATGCATGCCGAGCGCCGAGTTATTCGGATCGCTGAGCAAAGTTCGGACGTGGAGTTCGTGTGTGCCCGTGCGCCCTGCAAGATTCGGTGCGCTCGCGTACATGGCAATCATCAGGGCAGGGTGGTACAGTCACGGGAACCGTGCAGTGCGCCCTTGGCTGTAAGATTTGGAGCGTGAACGTACGTGGAAACCATCTAGATGGATGCAACTTCTGTGCTCCCGTTTGTGCTTCCATGCGTACTCCGCGCTTATGTGTCATCATCTAATTGCTTGAAGTTAAATCAGACATTATGTTATGTAAATGAAAGGGCCAATAACATCATGACACTCAAGTAGGAGCACGCATGGAAGCACTGAATAGGAGTATACAAGCCGTGTCCTCGGATGCAAATTCATGTAGCTCCATTGTAACACCCTCAATTTTCGCATCATGCATTGCATACATGATCATGCATTAAATATTAGTAGAATAAAAGAAAAGATAAAACATACATATATGGTGTAGCAAAAAGAAGAAATAGAAAATAATAATTATAGCCTAAAACATGTATTAGGGAATAAGTATAGATAAATAATAATCAATAACAAAATAATAATATATAAAAAGAAATGTATATAAATAATATATATAATAATCACATATAAAAAATAAATAAATAAATAAAATGAATAAGATAAATAAAATAAATAAAATATAAATAATAATATAATAATAATAAAAAAAAGAAGAGAGAAGAAGAAAAAAAAAGAAAAAAATAGAAAAAAACCAGCGCCGGCCAGGCCGACGGCCCAGCCAGCAGCGCGCAGCGCGCGCTCCCACCGACGCCCGCCCGGCTCCCCCGATGCCCTGGCATCCCGCGCCGCCTGCGCCCTCCCCCGCTAGGCCCCGCCGACTCCCGCGCGAATCCCGCGCCCACGCGCCCGCCTGGGACTCCCTCGCGACCCGTCGCCTGCTCCCGCCCCCCCCCCCCCCCCCCCCCCCCGCTCGCGCCGACCCGCCGTACGCCCCGGGCCCTAGCGCCGTACACGCCCGACCGCAGCCCTCCCGCTCCCGATACTCCCACGCCCCGATTCCCCCGCAGCCCCGCGCGCTCGCCCCGTTTCCCGCTCGATCCCGCCTGCGCTGGCCCCGCCGCCTGGGCCCCACCCCGCCTGCAGCGCCCTGGCGCGCGCCGCCCACCCCGCACCGCGCCGCGCCTCCCACGCCCCGCCTGACCAGCGCCCTGGACCCCACCACCCCACCGCCGCCTGGCCCCCGGGCGACACGGCACCACAACACCCGACTGCGAGTCGCCCGCGCGCCAATGCGTTGGACCCCACCGCAGCATCACGCCCATCCCGCGTTGCCGACCCCGACCCAGCGTTGACCACATGCCCACGCGCGATGCAGCCTGACCAAACCGCGACGCCGCTGCTGGTCCCACCCTGCGACGCGCCCGACTCCCGGACGAGCCCGTGACCGATCGGGAGACAGCCGTACCCTAGCACCGCCTATATAAATACCATGACCTCGTGAGCCTTTTCCCGATCCCAAAAACGCAGCTGCCAGAACGCCGCCGGTACAGAGGGAAAAAGCACCAGAGAACAGAGGCGCCCCAGGGGAAGAAAAGGAAGAAAAAAAGGAGGGGAAGAAGAGGAAGGAAAAGAGGAGGGCACCACCGTTCGCCGGAGATCGTCGTCGCCATCGCGTCGCCGTCGTCGTGCCGCCGGAGGAACTTGCGCATCTACTTCGTCTACGCATCGTCCCCATCCCGCGATCATCGAAGCCATCGCATCTACGGTAGGCCATGTTCCCGATGCGAATTTTAGCGATCATATTGAACCTAATAGGCGTAACTTGATCATAGTTGTGTCATCTTTTTAATTTCAGCAGCATTAATTCCTTCTAAAACCCCCGTAAACTCATATGAACACGTATGAACTAGTCGCATCTAATTAATAAACAACCATAGTTAATTAATTATTGAATTGTGCATGCATGCATGTCATTGCATGTTGATTATTTTGTGTGCATCATGTTGAATTGTATATGTTTTCTTGTATGTATGATCACGCGTAGAGGAACGTGCTCAAGAGGCCACATACGAGGATTTCCAGAACCAAGATTTCGAAGCGCTTGAGCAACCCCATCTGTCGGAGCAAGGCAAGTGTCCTTGAAGCATATTGATCCTGTTTTTAAAATAAATGTTTTGCTCGCGAAACTGCATGCTTGTGTCAAATTGATGGGAATCCTATGGTAGGAAGTTTACTAGTTTTGTTTGACCACCCTTGTCACCTGGAATTTATGGTAGAGAGTCGGGAGGGGTTTTCACTTTTTTGCTTTGCTTAATTAATTGGGATGGCAAATAACACTACACATTTAATTATGCATCAATGATATTCTGGTTAATGTGAACTGGTCAATACGATGGGTGATCTAAGCAAGCATGATTTTGTGGATGGGTTGGATGATATGGTGTTTTGCTTGCTTTAGATCTAAGGACCGGTTCATGCGAGAATATGCCAGGTCAACAGTGCCACCACAAGGCCAAGTATGGGTGCGGGTCAACAGTGCCACCACAAGGCCAAGTATGGGTGCGGAGCCAATAAATAATTAGGAGCGCTGCTAGTATTGTATGGACCATTGGATGGCGCGGGGAATGGGAGTTGAGGAGGACTGCCCTAGGATCCGCATGGCACACGAGGGGGCCCGTGGGTGGGAGAATGGAGATTCAAGCCTGCCGGTGAAACCTTAGTGGGCCCGTACATACTAGTAGTCCCTTTTGAAAGGCTATTTTGTGATCTCTTGGCCACACACCTACGGAAGTGTGAGATGGCATAATGGAGGTTTCTTAGTCATCAAAAGGTGATGAAATCACAAACATGTGGGTAAAGTGGTACAACCTCTGCAGAGTATTAACACTATCATGATAGCCGTGCTCCCGGTTATGAGCGCCTGGATGACCTACATGATTAGAGGGAAATTGGGATTTGGGATGGTTATGGTTGGTTTATGGTTATGGATTGGTAATGGTTATGGATGGTTTTTGGCTTATGGTTACGGATATGAATTTGAGTTATGGTAACTAGACATGGATAATGATGATGTTGGCAATAATTGGATATGGTTTATATTATGTTAATATGATGGTTATGATGGGATTGTTTCACATAGACATAGTATAATGCTTTTCAAATGTTTTACTGTACTTTTCAGCACTTAGCCACTGTTACATTCGTCATTTGAATAAGCCACATGTCATACTTTCCACACTTGCTGAGTACGACATGTACTCACTCTTGCAATCCCCACCCAACAGTTGCAGGTCAGGATTGTGAGTTTAATGGCGATAATGCGGAGTTATAGGCCGTGTCTACCGTCAACTTTGCCTGTGGTGTTATTGGAGCTGCGCATATATCCCTTTTGCTTAGTTGCTTAGTTGCTTAATTAGTCTATTTCCGCTGCATTAGTTGAACCTGTCATTAATATCTATTAGAGCTTGTATTCGAGGATATAATGAATTATGTAATAAGAGTACTTATTTAATAATTTGAGCTATGGTAATTATCTATTTATCATTTGTGAATCACTCGTGTATGTGTGTTGAACATCCTAGGCACACATATGCGTTAGCTTGGTTAATTTTCGGAACCGGGTGTCACATCCATCCTAATGCAACGATTGTGGTCCCGTCGCTATAGATCCTAACGCCACGAACCAGTGAATCGTGGCAAGACATCCTAATGCAATGATTGTGTTTCGTTGCATTAGTATCCTGACGCCACAAAAAAAGTTAATCGTGGCCACACATCCTAATTGCTACGATTGGGGTCCGTGTCCATTGATACTAACGCCACGAACCAGAGTATCATGGCAACACATCCTAATGCAACGATTGTGTTCCGTGGCGATAGATCCTGTAACGCCACGAACCAGTAATTTGTGGCAACAGATCCTAATGCAACGATTGTGGTCTGTTGCATTAGCATCCTGACGCCACGAACCGGTGAATCATGGCAAGACATCCTAATGCAACGATTGTGTTTCATTGCATTAGCATCCTGACGCCACGAAAAAGTGAATTGTGGCCACACATCCTAATTGCTACGATTGGGGTCCATGGCCATTGATACTAACGCCATGAACCAGAGTATCGTGGCAACACATCCTAATGCAACGATTATGTTTCGTTGCATTACTGTCCAAATGCAACTGTTTGCTGATTCATGGCAACAGATCCTAATGCAACGACTGTGTTCTGTGGCAATAAAGCTGTAACACCACGAACCAGTAATTTGTGGCAACGGAGCTGTAATGTCACGAACCAGTAATTTGTGGCAACAGATCCTAATGCAACGATTGTGGTCTGTGGCGATAGATCCTGTTACACCACGAACCAGTAATTCATGGCAACAGATCCTAATGCAACGATTATGGTCCGTTGCATTAGCATCCTGGCGCCACGAACTAGTGATTCGTGGCAACAAATCATAATGCAACGATTGTGTTTTGTTGCATTAGCATACTGACGCCACAAAAAATTTAATCATGGCCACACATCCTAATTGCTACGATTGGGGTCTGTGCCCATTGATACTAACGCCACGAACCAGAGTATCGTGGCAACACATCCTACTGCAACGATTCCGTTTCGTTGCATTACGGTCCTAATGCAACTGTTTGCTGATTCGTGGCAAAAGATCCTACTGCAACGACTGTGTTCCGTGGCAATAAAGCTGTAATGCCACGAACCAGTAATTTGTGGCAACAGATCCTAATGCAACGATTGTGTTTCATGGCAATAAAGTTGTAACGCCACGAACCATAGTATCGTGGCAACACATCCTAATGCAAAGATTTTGTTTCGTTGCATTACGGTCCAAATGCAACCGTTTGCTGATCCGTGGCAACAGATCCTAATGCAACGACTGTGTTCCGTGGAAATAAAGCTGTAACGCCACGAAACAGTATTTTGTGGCAATAGATCCTAATGCAACGACTGTGTTCCGTGGCAATAAAGCTATAATGCCACAAACCAGTAATTCGTGGCAACAGATCCTAATGCAACGATTGTGTTCCGTGGCAATAAAGTTGTAACCCCACGAACCAGAGTATCATGGCAACACATCCTAATGCAACGATTCTGTTTCGTTGCATTACGGTTCAAATACAACTGTTTGCTGATTCGTGGCAATAGATCCTAATGCAACGACTGTGTTTCGTGGCAATAAAGCTGCAACGCCACTAACCAGTAATTTGTTGCAACATATCCTAATGCAATGACTGTTTTCCGTGGCAATAAAGCTGTAACACCACGAACCAGTATTTCATGGCAACTGATCCTAATGCAACGATTGTGATCCGTTGCATTAGCATCCTGACGCCACGAACAAGTGATTCATGGAAACAGATCCTAATGCAACGATTGTGTTCCATGGCGATAGATCCTAGTTCCACGAACTAGTGAATCGTGGCAAAAAGCCAAGCTTACTGCAATGATTTAGTATTCGTTGCAGTATAATCGTTGCAACAGGTCGGAATCCTTGTAGTGATCGGTCCATGATCGGCTCCTTACTTTAGTTATGTGCATCTAGGCCAGACATTATGCTTAGTGTTTGCTTGTGTGCAAGGTTTCAAGCCGCACCTAAAGAGTGTCACTTAATTGCGGTAAAAAGAATCCTAAGGTATCTTGTGCACACACCCAACTTGGTCCTTTGCTACCCCAAAGAATCCAAGTTTAACTTGATAGGCTACTTCGAAGCCGACTATGCAGGATGCAAAGTTGATAGAAAGAGCACTTGAGGGACTTGTCAATTTCTTGGTAGGTCTCTAGTTTATTGGTCATCTAAAAAGCAAAACTCCATTGCTCTTTCCACAACGGAAGCAGAGTATGTTGCAGCCGGTAGTTGTTGCGCACAACTACTTTGGATGCGACAGACTCTTAGGGACTACGGCTACAATCTTAGCCATATCCTGCTTCTGTGTGATAATGGAAGTGCTATAAAAATTGCACACAACCCTGTAGAGCACTCAAAAACCAAGCACATAGATATCCGTCATCACTTTCTCAGAGATCATTCGTTAAAAGGTGACATTGCTATTTCACATGTTAGGACTGAAAAACAACTTGCGGATATTTTCACCAAACCATTAGATGAGAAAAGGTTTTGTGAGCTGAGGAATGAACTTAATATACTTGAGTCTCGAAATGTGGCTTGAAATGTTGCATATCTTGTTGAAACTTCAAATGTTACATTTTATTGTTAAAACTGCTCCTCATCTTTTTTTTCTTCTAAGAAAACTATTTTAATGAAGAAATCTTGCAGTTTATGACCACTTTTATTGTTAATTGCCTGCTGGTCATAATTACAAAGATTATTTGCAAAACTATTGTCCTTGGATCACACTTAATCATCTCTCTATGTATCATTCTGTTGAATTTGGACCTGTCCGATTTTCCACCGGACTAGTCCGGACAGTCAAAATACTTAGGTTTTCCAGGGCACCGGACTAGTCTGCCTCCTTGACCGGACGAGTCCGGTCGGCCATATATATAAGCGGTTGGCCGGCCCAAATCAAAATTTTAAACCTCCCTCCACTTGGTCTCCCTCACCTCTCCTCTTCTCTCCTAAACCCTAGCCCCCAACAAGACTTTCGAGTTGAGCCCTCAAAAACTAAGTTTTCTCTGTGGGAAATCCTCTCCTTGACGAGTTGATCATCCTCTCCGAACTCATCCGGACAGATTCTTGCTTCTTCAATGCGAATCTTCAAATCTTGGTAAATTTCACCCTAAAACCAAACTCTACACTTTTCTTGTTCTAGCTCATTTCACTTGATTCCAAGGTTGTACATTAGCTTCAGAGATGTATTCCTACCACTTCCCTACCCTTTTGTATATCTAGATAGGAGTTTTGATTCAAAGGATTTGCTAGGGTTCTTATGCTAGGCCGGACTAGTCTGGCTCTCAGGTGTGGACAAGTCCAGTACACCGGACAAGTCCGGACTCTAAAACCAGACAAGTCCGGTCTTTGACATCTGAATCCCTACAATTCCTTCAATCATTGGTTCATTCTTATCTAATCCATGATATCCTTCTCAGGCACGATGTCTTCCGGCTCAGATGATAGCTCTTTCCACATTGATGAAGAAGCTCAACGCGAAAGAGCGAGGAGAGCCAAGGAGAGATACATGAAGAAAAGACATGATGTCAATGTCCACTCTCCACCCTCCGACGACAAACTGCCTAAGAAGAGGAAGGTTGTTGTCAAAAAGGCCCAAGGAAAAGCTGCTGAGAGCTCATTAGGGCCAAAAAGGGTTCTCAATAAAGGGAAGGGACTTGCTAGTGGTCCCATTGGACCCTTGAAGATGAAAAAACCCAGTCATCGCAACAGGCAGCCTTCTAGTGAGGATTTCACCGGAAAAGGGGGTGAGCTAGCCGATAACTTCAGGAGATTAATGTGTATAATCAACCTAGGCAATGCTCTGACCCATGATTCTGGAGCAACTTCCATGCCGACTACTATGAGCATGTGTACATGAAGATGAAGAATCCTGTTGTGGAGAGTTAATGGGTGAATATTGGATACCTGCAGTCCAAGAAGTATCATGCTTTTCGTGAGGTGGTTGAGGCTTTGGAGAGGCACAGTCTGAAGGAACTGCTTTCCTTTGAGAATGACTGGAACAATGAGATCATCACACAATTTTACTCTACCCTATACTTTGCTCGTGGTAATGGAGACAGTCTTACTTGGATGACTCATGGTTCCAAGTATAGTGTCACTTATGATGAATTTGCAAGAATTCTTCACCTTGAACACACTCTGGATCATGATCTTGTCATCTAAAATCTGCAACCCTTGGAGAAGGATGAGCTTAAGTTCCTCTATGACACAAGGATGCCCTATATTCCTCCCAACATCAAATATCTGAAGCCCTTCTGGTCCTCAACAGAATCTTGAGGAAGACAATAGCCCCAAAAGACGAGACTTGAGTTTGTCAAGGATGTCTCTCATATGGGGTTGAAGCCAGAAAAGCCCACCGAGTACACCCTTCCTTCAGCACCACCTGCCCCTTCCTCACCCGGAGCTGAGAGGTCTAATCAAACTCTGGATGTGAATGCCACAAGATCTGCACCTGCTCCTCCTGGCTCTGCTCCTGTCAATGAACCCTCCGGTGGCATCCTCCATCTTTTCCTGCTGCTACAAGATCGAAGTCAGGCAGCGGAAACAACAACAATATGTAAATGCCAACATCAAAGCTATCTGTGACAAGCTTGAGATTGAGCCGGTTGGATCACCGCCCGCCTACGAGGACTCAGAGGAAGATCCTGCTCTGGTGAATGATGATGGTGATGAAGATGAAGATGAGACCGAAACTGAAGAAGGGAGCGGCGATGAGTGATTCCCCTCGATTTTTCCCTTTTTGGTGCCTTGATGCCAAAGGGGGAGAGATTGAGACTAGTTTGAGACTATCTCTAGTAGTAGTTTTTATGCTTTTGTGATCAAGGACATGTACCTATTTTTAAAACTTTGTAATGCACTATTTCTATTCCTATGTGTGATGCTTATTGTTGCCCTAATGCTTACTTCTATGCTCATTATTGTTTATCTTTATTTCATCACACTTTGTTGATCACACACCTATTAGGCACCCCACCATAAGGTGTGTGCATATGTGAGAAGCTTTTTGTGGATTTATCGTTATTTTCATATGTGCACACCTTATGAAAATCAAAATTTTACTCTCATATGTGATATCTCAAATGGTTGTCATCAATCACCAAAAAGGGGGAGATTGTAAGTGCATCTAGGATATCCATTGTGGGTTTTGGCTAATTGATGACAAACATATGAGATCCTATTGAAAATATTGAGATGACTGCAGGACAAACAAAGTGAAACAGCTCGATGCACACAAAAAGGTGGAAAATGGAGTGGTGTCCAAAGAGGGATACTTTGATGGAGCTTGGAAGAACAAATTAGATTTTAAATGTATAGGGTGTGTATGGAAGACACACTCCAAGAGCTCACGACTTTGCGCAGGGGTAAGGGTTTTAAAATTAACCTAACTTTCACAGTGCACCGGACTAGTGCGATCATGGACCGGACTAGTCCGCCAGACTTTCTGGAGTCTCCCATATCTGGAGACCGGACTAGTCCGTGTGTCCACCAGACTAGTCCGCTGAACTTTTTGGAGTCCACCTTCACACAGCACCGGACTAGTCCGATCTTGGACCGTACTAGTCCGCCAGACTTTCTGGAGTCTCCCATCTCTGGAGACCGGACAAGTCCGTGTGTCCACCGGACTAGTCCACCGAACTTTCTGGACTCTGTTTTCACAAAGGGCCGGACTAGTCCGCTTTCCAACCAGACTAGTCCGCCAGACTTTCTAGACTTCAAGTTACACTGTGACCGGACAAGTCCGGACTTGCACCGGACTAGTTCGGTATTAGGGTTTTTCAAAGGTAACTTTTTGGAAACCCTATAAATAGAGAATCCACGGCCTTCCACAGAGAATACACGTCGAATACTGCTGAAAACACAAACCCTAGCGCCACCACTTTGTCCCAAGAGCCCAAAACACATCTCCCCACACATCTAAAGTGCAAAAAGAGCAAAATCAATAGAACACTTGGATTCGGGATTGGGAGATCGTCGTTCCTTCATTGCGAGCTCTTGGGGTTTGATCTTTATACACTCATACTCTGCATTGTAATACTTTCAAGTGTATTTGATCGCCTCTTTCATCGTAATTCCTGTGGGAGCCCTCAACGTGTGAGGTTGCCCCATAAACTCGGTGATTACCTGTTCTAGTGGAATCAAGTCAGCATTCGTGGTGACTTGAAGAGGGAAAGGGTTGGAGACCCGGCTCTGTCTGAGCTTCCTCAACGAGGACGTAGATCTCGTGATGAGATCGAACCTCGGTAAAAATTCTTGTCTCTTCTGCCTCATTTACTTTACTTTTTGTTCACTAGATCACTTGATTGCTAAACAACAATTTAAGTTGCTTATAAGTCTTCACGTGCATTCATACAATAGTCTTAAATCAAAGAATCTGTTGTTCTCATTTCCGCTGCTAAAAGAATCTAGTTTCCCAAATAACACTTAATCAATTCACATATTTCAGCACACCGGACTAGTCCGCCCACACAACCGGACTAGTCCAGTCAAACAAGTTTTTGACGACTCTATTAAGTGTGTAGGAAATTTTAAAGGCCTATTCACCCCCCCCTCTAGGCCACATTCAATTGGTATCAGAGCAAGGTTCTTCGCCAACGAGACTCACATCTCGGAGAGATCAATGGCCTCTGAGAAGAACAACGATATCCCGAAGATGAACATCAATGAGGAGGAACAAGAAGCTGAAGCCTTCGATGTGCTGAAAGAAAGACCACATGATGATGAAGAAGTGCGACAACTAAAGGCACTCCTAAGAAAGAAACTGCTAGGACAAAAAGGAAAAGAAGAAGAGAAGACGACGGGGAGTGGTCATCATGACTACTCCCGACATCCTTACAACTACAACCGTCTCAATTCAAATAATCACTATCTCTCTATTCCTATGGGAAAGCCTCCACAGTTTGACGGAAGAGACTACACCATGTGGAAGTACAACATGAAAATGCATCTAATACCCCTGAATCCTAGTCTGTGGCACATTGTTTGCACAGGCATAGATATCCCGGACACGGATGAGGAACTCACTCCAGAACAAGAACAAGAGATTCACAAAAACGCACAAGCCGTCGCCGTGATCACATCATCACTAAGCAGAGAGGAATTCACCAAGATTGATGGTTTAGAAAGTGCAAAAGAAATCTGGGATACACTTAAGACAGCTCACAGAGGAAATAGGTCATTTCGTGAAGCTAAAATTGAGATGCTTGAAGGAGAGTTGGGGAGATTTGCTATTGAAGAAGGCGAATCACCTCAAGACATGTACAACCGGATGATGGCACTCATCAACAAAATTCATGCCTATGGAAGTACGAAATGGACGGATCACGAGGTGGTTAAAAGAATGATTAGAGCCTTCATGCCAAGAAATGTCAAACTTTGCTCAATGATTAGAGAAAGCCCCGGATTTCACAAAATGACTCCCGATGAGTTATTGGGGAAGATCATAAATCATGAAATGATGGAGAAAGAGGCTCAATATGTTAAAGACTTAGCCGAACTCACCTCTTCCAAAAAGAAAGAAGTTGCTCTCAAAGCAACGTGCAGACTCAAACTCAAAGAAACTCGTGAAGACCAAGGCGACGGGCATACAAGCGACGAGAGTACCGATCTTGATGATGAAGAAATGGTACTCTTTATCGAGAAGTTCAAGCGCATGATGAAAAGAAGACACGGCAACAATCCAAATGAAGGAAAAAGCAAGGATAAAGGAAAATCGAAGGCTCGACGCACTTGCTACAACTGCGGAGAGTATGGTCACTTCATGGTGGACCGCCCTTACGAAGAAAACAAAAAGAAGAAGGAAACAAGACCTCAAGAAAAGAAAAATTTCAGAAATAGAAGACAGGCCCATCAATCTCACATTGGCAAGGAGTTGGACTCAAACGGCGAGTCCTCCTCCGATGAAGAAGAAGAGATGGCCAGTTTCGCAGTCAAGAAACCTACTATGAGAGCCACACTCTTCTCAAACATGGGAGGATGAGATATTAACAACCACACTTGCCTTATGGCTAAGGAAGGCAAGAAAAAGGTTCGACTTACTCCTCCTACGCTAAATTCCTCTATTGATGGCTTTGATAGCTCTAGTGATAATGAAGAATTGTTTAGAGGATTAAGTAAAATTGCTTTAAAGAAAATTCAAATGTTGTCGAAAGAAATCTTTAAAAAGGAGTAACTTGTTAACCGACAAGAAGATATGCTCATCCGTTAAAGGAAGAGATATCAGGAAGTTGAAAAGCTTCTTGAGCTTGAGAGAGAGAATAATGAGTCACTTGAAGTTGAGCTAGCCTTGAGTAAGGAAACTTACTCAAAGCTAGAGGACTCACATATTGCAATCAAGGAAGAACTTGCTAACTTGTCAAAAGTTAACAAGATCCTTGAGGTGCAAGTTGAGTCGCTCAAGCAAAGTGACTCCTCTTCCTCCAAGAGCTCTTCCTCCAAAGATATGAGTTCGACAACAATCGGAACTTGCACTTGCTCTAGTAAGAAGAATGTTACTTCTAATACTTCAACTTCTCATAATATGCATGCTTCTCCAAGCGGCATCTTTGATAAGGAGAAGATCAAATATGCACGCAGTGCATATATGGTCACTAGACCTCCTAATGTCAAAGATGGCCTTGGTTTTGAAAGGAACAAACACATGTCTAGTCCTAATCATGCTAAGAATAGAATTGTCTTTGTTAAGGAAAAATCACATGAATCTGATTTACAATTATTGTTTCGTACATTTGATGTTTCCTATGTTCTTATGAAAGCCAAATATGAAAAAGTTATTGCTAAATATACAGGGCCACGCCACAAGAACTTGAAAACTTGTGTGTGAGTGCCCAAGACTCTTGTGACTAACCTGAGAGGACCCAAGCAAGCTTGGGTACCTAAAACCAAAGAATAATTTTTTTTGCAGGCTTACTCCTCCGGTGGATCTAAATGGGTGCTAGATAGCGGATGCACAAATCACATGACCGGAGAGAGAGGTATGTTTGTGGAGTACGAGTATAACAAGGATCCAAGTGAAGGCATATACTTTGGAGACAACAGCCAAGGAAAGGTCCTTGGTAGCGGTAACATTGAAATATCCTCTCAACACACCTTATCTAATGTTTTACATGTAGACTCTCTAGATTATAACCTTTTGTCAATATATCAACTATGCGACAAAGGTTACAACTGTTTATTCACTAATGAGGGTGTGACCATTTTTAGAAGAAGCGATGACTCGATTGCATTCAAGGGAATGTTGAAGGGAAAGCTTTATCTTGTTGACTTCAACAAAGATAAAGCTGAACTCAACACTTGCTTGGTTGCTATGACCAACATGGGATGGCTGTGGCATAGACGGCTAGCCCATGTTGGGATGAGAAATCTGCAGAAACTTCTAAAAGGTGGTCACATCCGTGGTCTTAAGGATGTGGTTTTTGAAAAAGACAGGCCGTGCAACGCTTGTCAAGCAGGAAAACAAGTCGGAGCACCACACCCCGCCAAGAATGTGATGACTACCGTAAGAACGCTGGAACTCCTCCACATGGATCTATTTGGTCCAATTTCGTACATCAGCATCGGTGGTAACAAATATGGTTTAGTAATTGTTGATGATCTTTCAAGATTTACCTGGGTATTTTTCTTGTATGATAAATCAGAAACTCATGGAATCCTCAAGAAGTTCTTGAAAAGAGCTCAGAATGAATTCTCATCAACCATAAAGAACATCAGAAGTGACAATGGGATATAATTCAAGAACCTCCAAGTTAAAGAGTATCTCGATGAAGAAGGGATAAAGCATGAGTTCTCGGCACCCTACTCCCCTCAACAAAACGGAGTGGCTGAAAGGAAGAACAGAACATTGATCAAAATGGCCAGAACTATGTTGGATGAATACAAGACGTCAGATCAATTTTGGGCAGAAGCGGTGAACACCGCTTGTCATGCTACGAATCGGCTGTACCTCCACCGACTACTGAAGAAAACTCCATATGATCTCCTTACCAGTAAAAAGCCTAATGTTTCTTATTTCAAAGTCTTTGGTTGTAAATGTTTTATTCTGAACAAGAAATCGAGGGCCTCGAAGTTCGCTTCAAAGTCCAATGAAGGGCTCTTGCTCGGTTATGAATCGAATGCCTACGCCTATCGTGTCTTCAACAAGGTGTCCGGCCTTGTTGAAGTAGCACGTGACATAGTGTTCGATGAATCTAATGGCTCACAAGTGGAGCAAGTTGACAAGTGTGTGCTAGAAAAAGAGGAAGCTCCAGATGAAGCACTGAAGAAAATGGCACTTGGTGATATCTTACCACAAGAGCGAACATTCGACTCAAATGCACAAGATGAACTTCAACACGGAGGCAATGATCAAGGGGGAGCTCTTTCACAAGATCTAGATGAGGAAGATCAAGAATATCAAGACAATCATGGAAGCAATGATCTAGGGGGATACAATGCACATGAAGATAATGAAGAACAAGCAACTACACAAGTTCCACACCCAAGAGTACATCAGAGCGTGCAAAGAGACCATCCTGTTAACAATATCATTGGAGATATTGCTAAGGGAGTAACTACTAGATCTTGAGTTGCAAATTTCTGTGAATACTATTCTTTTGTGTCTTTTCTGGAACCTTACAGGGTAGAAGAAGCCTTAAGGGATCCAGACTGGGTGATTGCAATGCAAGAGGAATTGAACAACTTCAAAAGAAATGAAGTGTGGGAGCTAGTGGAGAGACCAAAGGCGAACATCGTTGGAACCATATGGGTCTTTCGGAACAAGCAAGATGAACATGGAGTAGTAACAAGAAATAAAGCGAGATTGGTGGCCAAAGGTTATTCTCAGGTAGAAGGTTTGGACTTCGATGAAACTTTCGCTCCTGTAGCTAGACTTGAGTCCATTCGTATTTTATTGGCATATGCTACTCACCATAATTTTAAGCTGTATCAAATAGACGTCAAAAGCACCTTCTTAAATGGCCCGATAAAGGAGGAAGTTTATGTGGAGCAGCCACCAGGATTCGAAGACCAAAAGTATCCCAACCATGTCTACAAACTGCATAAGGCTCTCTATGCTCTCAAACAAGCTCCTCGAGCTTGGTATGAGTTCCTTAGAGATTTTCTGACTCAAAATGGATTCAAAATTGGTAAAGCTGACTATACACTCTTCACTAAACATTGTGATGATCATCTATTCGTATGTCAAATTTATGGTGATGACATTATCTTTGGATCCACTAACAAGTCTTTCTGTGAGGAATTTAGCAAAATTATGACAGATAGGTTCGAGCTGTCAATGATGGGCGAATTGAAGTTCTTCTTGGGATTCCAAGTGAAGCAACTAAGACAAGGTACATTTATAAGCCAAACCAAATATACACAGGAAATTCTCAAGAAATTCAATATGGACAAAGCCAAGCCCATCAAAACACCCATGGCCATTAACGGACATCTCGACCTCAATGAAGACGGTCCAAATGTGGACCAGAAGGTATATCAGTCCATGATCGGCTCCTTACTTTATTTATGTGCATCTAGGCCAGACATTACACTTAGTGTTTGCTTGTGTGCAAGATTTCAAGCCGCACCTAAAGAGTGTCACTTAATTGCTGTAAAAAGAATCCTAAGGTATCTTGTGCACACACCCAACTTGGGCCTTTGGTACCCCAAAGGATCCAAGTTTAACTTGATAGGCTACTCCGATGCCGACTATGATGGATGCAAAGTTGATAGAAAGAGCACTTCAGGGACTTGTCAATTTCTTGGTAGTTCCCTAGTTTCTTGGCCATCTAAAAAGCAAAACTCCATTGCTCTTTCCATAGTGGAAGCAGAGTATATTGCAGCCAGTAGTTGTTGCGCACAACTACTTCGGATGCGACAGACTCTTAGGGACTACGCTACAATCTTAGCCATATCCCGCTTCTGTGTGATAATGAAAGTGCTATAAAAATTGCACACAACCCTGTAGAGCACTCAAGAACTAAGCACGTAGATATCCATCATCACTTTCTTAGAGATCATTCGTTAAAAGGTGACATTGCTATTTCACATGTTAGGACTGAAAAACAACTTGCGGATATTTTCACCAAACCATTAGATGAGAAAAGGTCTTGTGAGCTTAGGAATGAACTTAATGTACTTGACTCTCGAAATGTGGCTTGAAACGTTGTATATCTGGTTGAAATTTCAAATGTTACATTTTATTGTTAAAACTGCTCCTCATCTTTTTTTTTCTTCTAAGAAAACTATTTTAATGAAGAAATCTTGCACTTTATGACCACTTTTATTGTTAATTGCCTGCTGGTCATAATTACCAAGATTATTTGCAAAACTATTGTCCTTGGATCACACTTAATCATCTCTCTATGTATCATTCTGTTGAATTTGGACTTGTCTGATTTTCTACCAAACTAGTCTGGACAGTCAAAATACCTAGGTTTTACAGGGGCACCGGACTAGTCCGCCTCCTTGACCAGACTAGTCCGGTCGGCCGCGTATATAAGCGGTTGGCCGGCCCAAATCAAAATTTTAAACCTCCCTCCACTTGGTCTCCCTCACCTCTCCTCTTCTCTCCTAAACCCTAGCCCCCAAAGAGACCGAGTTGAGCCCTCAAAAACTAAGTTTTCTCCGTGGGAAATCCTCTCCTAGACAAGTTGATCATCCCTTCCGGACTCATCCGGACAGATTCTTGCTTCTTCAACGCGAATCTTCAAATCTCGATAAATTTCACCCTAAAACCAAACTCTCCACTTTTCTCGTTCTAGCTCATTTCACATGATTCCAAGGTTGTACATTAGCTTCAGAGATGTATTCCTACCACTTCCCTACCCTTTTGTATCTCTAGATAGGAGTTTTGATTAAAGGGATTTGCTAGGGTTCTTATGTCAGGCCGGACTAGTCCGGCTCTCAGGTGCGGACAAGTCCGGACTTTGAAACCGGACAAGTCCGGTCTCTGACATCTGAATCCCTACAATTCCTTCAATCCTTGGTTCATTCTTATCTAATCCATGAACTCCTTATCAGGCACGATGTCTTCCGGCTCAGATGACAGCTCTTTCCACATTGATGAATAAGTTCAACGTGAAAGAGCGAGGAGAGCTAAGGAGAGATACATGAAGAAAAGACATGTTGTCAATGTCCACTCTCCATCATCCGACGACAATCTACCTAAGAAGAGGAAGGTTGTTGTCAAAAAGGCCCAAGGAAAAGCTGCTGAGAGCTCATCAGGGCCAAGAAGGGTTCTCAATAAAGGGAAGGGACTTGCTAGTGGTCCCATTGGACCCTTGAAGATGAAAAACCCCAGTCACTGCAACAGGCAGCCTTCTAGTGAGGATTTCACCGAAAAAGGGGGTGAGCTAGCCGATAACTTCAGGAAGATTAATGTGTATAATCAACCAAGGCAATGCTCTGACCCAAGATTATAGAGCACTTTCCATGCCGACTACTACGAGCACGTGTACATGAAGATGAAGAATCCTGTTGTGGAGAGTCAATGGGTGAATATTGGATACCTGCAGTCGAAGAAGTATCCTGCTTTTCGTGAGGTGGTTGAGGCTCTGGAGAGGCACGGTCTGATGGAACTGCTTTCCTTTGAGAATGTCTGGAACAATGAGATCATCACACAATTTTACTCTACCCTCTACTTTGCTCGTGGTAATGGAGACAGTCTTACTTGGATGACTCATGCTTCCAAGTATAGTGTCACTTATGATGAATTTGCAAGAATTCTTCACCTTGAACACACTCTGGATCATGATCTTGTCATCCAAAATCTGAAACCCTTTGAGAAGAATGAGCTTAAGTTCCTCTATGACACAAGGATGCCCTCTATTCCTCCCAACATCAAATATCTGAAGCCCTTCTTTGTGGTCCTCAACAGAATCTTGAGGAAGACAATAGCCCCAAAAGATGGAGATGCAGGGACTATCCAAGGAACCTTGAGGACCCTAATAAAGGTCATTAGTGGAAGTAGGCTGTTCAATTTTTTTGAGTACATCTACAACGACATTGTGAACATCTCAATCATTCCGAATAGGTCTTGCGGGTATGCCCCGTACATCATGTTCATGATTGAGAAAGTGACGGGACTTGAGTTTGTCAAGGATGTCTCTCATACAGGGTTGAAGCCACAAAAGCCCACCGAGTACACCCTTCCCTCAGCACCACCTGCCCCTTCCTCCCCCGGAGCTGAGAGGAGGTCTAAACAAACTCAGGATGTGAATGCCACAAGATCTGCACCTGCTCCTCCTGGCTCTGCTCCTGTCAATGAACCCTCCGGTGGCATCCTCAAAATGCTCTCCTCCATCTTTGCCTGCTGCCGCAAGATCGAAGTCAGGCAGCGGAAACATCAACAATATGTAAATGCCAACATGAAAGCTATCTGTGACAAGCTTGAGATTGAGCCGGTTGGATCATCGCCCGCCTACGAGGACTCAGAGGAAGATCATGCTCCGGTGAATGATGATGGTGATGAAGATGAAGTTTGGACCGAAACTGAAGAAGGGAGCGGCGATGAGTGATTCCCCTCGATTTTCCCTTTTTGGTGCCTTGATGCCAAAGGGGGAGAGATTGAGACTAGTTTGAGACTATCTCTTGTAGTAGTTTTTATGCTTTTGTGATCGAGGAAATGCACCTATTTTTAAAACTTTGTAATGCACTATTTCTTTTCCTATGTGTGATGCTTATTGTTGCTCTAATGCTTACTTCTATGCTCATTATTGTTTATCTTTATTTCATCACACTTTGTTGATCACACACCTATTAGGCACCCCACCATAAGGGGTGTGCATATGTGAGAAGCTTTTTGTGGATTTATCGTTATTTTCATATTTCAAACCTTATGAAAATCAAAATTTTACTCTCATTTGTGATATCTCAAATGGTTGTCATCAATCACCAAAAGGGGGGAGATTGTAAGTGCATCTAGGATATCCCTTGTGGGTTTTGGCTAATTGATGACAAACATATGAGATCCTAATGAAACTATTGAGATGATTGCAGGACAAACAAAGTGGAACAGCTCGATGCACACAAAAAGGTGAAAAATGGAGTGGTGTCCAAAGAGGGATACTTTGATGGAGCTTGGAAGAACAAATTAGTTTTTAAATGTATAGGGTGTGTATGGAAGACACACTCCAAGAGCTCACGACTTTGCGCAGGGGTAAGGGTTTTAAAATTAACCTAACTTTCACAGTGCACCGGACTAGTCCGATCATGGACCGGACTAGTCCGCCAGACTTTCTGGAGTCTCCCATCTCTGGAGACCAGACTAGTCCGTGTGTCCACCAGACTAGTCCGCTGAACTTTCTGCAGTCCACCTTCACACAGCACTGGACTAGTCCGATCTTGGACCGTACTAGTCCGCCGGACTTTCTGGAGTCTCCCATCTCTGGAGACCGGACTAGTCTGCGTGTCCACTAGACTAGTCCGCCGAACTTTCTGGAGTCTGTTTTCACAAAGGGACGGACTAGTACGCTTTCCAACCAGACTAGTGCGCCAGACTTTCTGGACTTTGAGTTACACTGTGACCGGACAAGTCTGTACTTGCACCAGACTAGTCCGGTATTAGGGTTTTTCAACGGTAACTTTTTGGAAACCCTATAAATTGAGAATCCACGGCCTTCCACAGAGAATACACGTCGAATACTATTGAAAACACAAACCCTAGCGCCGCCACTTTGTGCCAGGAGCCCAAAACACATCTCCCCACACATCTAAAGTGCAAAAAGAGCAAAATCAATAGAACACTTGGATTCGGGATTGGGAGATCATCATTACTTCATTGCGAGCTCTTGGGGTTTGATCTTTATACACTCATACTCTGCATTGTAATACTTTCAAGTGTATTTGATCGCCTCTTTCATTGTAATTCTCATGGGAGCCCTCAACGTGTGAGGTTGCCCCATAAACTCGGTGATTACCTGTGCTAGTGGAATTAAGTCGGCCTTCGTGGTGACTTGAAGAGGGAAAGGGTTGGAGACCCGGCTCTATGTGAGCTTCCTCAATGAGGATGTAGATCTCGTGGTGAGATCGAACCTCGGTAAAAATTCGTGTCTCTTGTCCTCATTTACTTTACTTTTTGTTCACTAGATCACTTGATTGCTAAACAAAAATTTAAGTTGCTTATAAGTCTTCACGTGCTTTCATACAATAGTCTTAAATCAAAGAATCTGTTGTTCTCATTTCCGCTGCTAAAAGAATCTAGTTTCCCAAATAACACTTAATCAATTCACATATTTCAGCACACCGGACTAGTCCGCCCACACAACCGGACTAGTCCGGTCAAACAAGTTTTTGACGACTCTATTAAGTGTGCAGGAAATTTTAAAAGCCTATTCACCCCCCTCTAGGCCACATTCAGTATGAAACAGTTTCTGATTCTCACCAAAACATCTTCGACAATACCTGCGGGATAGCGGACCGATGAATTGACAAGTTGGATCTGCACTGGCATTAGAGACAATGTGATGAAGTTGAGCTCGTCAAAGACCACCTTTGGCATGACACTAGCATTTGCACCAAGGTCACAAAGTGCCTTGTCAAAGTGTTGCGTCCAAATAGACCAAGATATAGTGGGCATCCTGGATCCTTCAGCTAGTTTCCCTCGCTTATGGAGATCATGTTAATATTTTATACTGGGGCTCCGGTTGTCCTGGCATCTTGCCATTTTCTAATGGTGGGACAACTACTACCAGTTGAGCTAATTGAGTCTCCAACATCTTGGTAAAGCTCAACTGGTTCTTGAAGGCAGGAGCTAATCCTTCAATCTTGGCACTAATGCTTTCTAGGGTCTTGTCATTAGCCGACAACTTCTTGCATAAGGCATCATTGATCTTTAGTTGGCTAATGGCAAGTTCCTTCATTTTGGGCTGACTTCCATTGCCATTATTGTTGTTGTAGCGTCTTTGAAAGAATGGGCGTGGTTGCCCCCACCCTTGAACTCCTAAACAGTAGCCATTGTTGAAGTTTCCATTGTTGGCTAAGTACATGACATCCTAACGTGTCTCGGGGCAGTCACTCCCCATATGTCTCGCGTTGCCACAGACCTCACATGTCATGTGAGCGTCTTAGGCCTGGGAGGTGCCAAATACCTCTTCATTGTCTTGATAATCCATCTTCTTCATCAGGAGATGAATCTTGGTAGCAATCATGTCCACCTCTTTCAAGGTGTGCATTCCTCGCCATCGAGGCTGGAGACACTCATCGCTCGAACCCATGTTGAAAATGATCTTCTCAGTTAGTTCCTATGGCTTTGGGACCGTAAGTGAGAAGAAAGCTCCTCCAGTAGCAGCATCCATATAGCCATGGGTCGACAGTGTCAGTCCATTGTAGAAATTTTTGATGACAAGCCAATCATCCATCCCATGGTGGGAACAGGCCAAGATGTACACTTATAGCCTTTCCAGGGCTTCGATAATGTATTTGTTGGGCTCTTGCTGGAAGCTTGAGATTCATCCACATAGGGCGTTGGTCTTGCCCAATGGGAAGAATTTGGCGAGGGATGTTGTAGAAAACTTTCCCAAGTGTTTATAGCACATCGGTTCGCAAAAAATCACAGCTTTGCTCTCCCAACAAGCGAGAACAAAAACAGTCGAAGACGTATGACATCAGGTGTGACATCCTTAATCTTGAAAGTGCTACAAATCTCCAGCAATTGTTGCATGTGAGCACTTGTATCCTCATTGGCTTTCCCACTGAAGGGATTAGCCTACACCATAGTGATTAGGCCATTGTTGATTTCGAAGTTCACGTCTCTCACGTTGACATTGGGCCCAGTAGGCACATTGTCAGTAGAATGACCTGAACCTGAAAACTTATGAAGAGTCTTCTGGGCCATTGGCTTGCAACTTGATGGTGCAGAAATGACGGGCTTTCTTACCAACAGGGTCATCTGAAGAGGAACACCACGAGGTCGAACTCTTTTCAGCAATGATTCAGGATCTTCAATGTAGCTTGCCAGTAAATGGAAATCGGTCATATATAACCCTATTTTCACCTCAAAGAATGCGAAAACAAAGCAAGGTTATCGTACTAAAAACCTACTAGAGTCCTATCTACAACATGATCATGCAAAACTTCTATGCCCTCTCCGGGAACGGTGCCAGAAATGCTTGTTGGTATTTCTTGACGTCTATAGTTCATCCTAGCAACAAGTGCTAGTCATGCAGTGGCCACTAGGCTAGCCTAAGCCAAAGCAAGATGAGTTCCGCAAGCGCACGGAAAGTATCGCTATAGCATTTCACCCAAGAGTATTCCCTAGGGTACCATAATTATTTAATCCCAAAGGAAGCCAAGTGAAGAGTGGCAATATCATAGAAAGAGTAGGCTGTTATAGTGAGGACTCCAGTACGATGAGTAGATTATGTAGTTGGGGTAGTGTGACACACAACTAAGCTATCTACTCTAATGGGTAAGGATGTCCTAGTGAAGGTCAAGTTATGAGATGGAGCTACTCCTACTGTGCTCTAATTACTCATATACATAGTTTATTAGTGCACACATGCGTATGCTAACAATGAACACTAAGGCTTAGTGCTCCAACACATCGGGCACGAGTTTAACCATGGCAAAACTAGGACGATTCGAGCAAAGGGAATGTGGCATTGCCGAACGTGGGGGAGTATGAAAGACGGACATGGATGTCACCACCTGCCACCTACCTCTGCAATCCATGGGTCTACGAGGCATCCAACGCTACTTAATTATCTAAGCACCATGCTTACATATTAAGTAAACACCTTAGAGGCTCGCGTACAAGTACCTCTCTAAGGCAATGACTAAGCTAAACATCGTTGAGCCAATATTGGGACCAAGAACTAACATATTCATATAACCTTAATCATAATATTGCCTAAGTAGACCATACTGATGGTGTATGATGTTTATGATAACATAATAATGACAATTGCTTCATATCATAATAACATCTACACCTACCACATACATGGACTCCACAATCGAACACGAAATGCATTTCCCAAGTATATGAATAAAGAGAGACTAATAATATTATTATTATAATGCATAAAGTCAAAAAGGGAAAGAAAGATACATGAGCGATACCATTCCCAATTTGGACATGGGACTAGAGGCTCCTCTCTACAGTCTAACCTCCAGTAAGGACTAGAGAGAACTAGTGTATATAATGAGAGAATGCTTGAGTGGTGTGTGTGTAGGTCTCCCCCCCCCCCTCATTTATACACAGAGTAGAGGCGGTTCCCGCCACCTAAAGCATGCGAATCAGTCACCATCATCCTCAGGGCACCACAGGTGAGCGCCACACGTCGGCTATTCAGGTTTGGCGCCTAGACCAAGTCGGCAAAGTCAGGGGGTCGGCCCACCTGGTCCTGCCCCCCCCCCCTCGGTTGTGTTTTCTCTTGGTGGATGGTAGGTGGGTCCTGACCTCATTCCCGCGTGAAGCGATGTTGAATTCTTTCTGATAGACCTGGGAATGGGTCCATGGATCCATGTGATGCCACATGTCATGGCATGATTGGTTGGAGTGGCATTTTCAGGATTGCTCCCCTCATTCTTCATCAATTATGCATAAAAACTCCTCGAGCACTACTGCTCCAAGTACCAGTGGAATTATGTTCAATCTAAATGTTATGTGTGTAAGAAATATTTATTGCTTCACATAATTGATTTATATTGACGATCAAAAATGGTATATAATGACTGTCAACATCTGCTCGGAATTTAGCGCGATGTGTCCTTCCTCGGGATAATCATTGGGGACGGGACTGCATGCAAGCTCCTTTCCAAGCTCCCAGCACCGCATCCTTTATTGGGAGGATGCAAACCGTAAGAGTGCTCGTACGCTGCCGCGGGTGTTCACGGTGCGGCGTTTTACATGAGAATGGTCTCTTACCTCGAGTCGGAGTTGAGGTCGCAACCGGCTGTATCTTCTTTTATCCCATAAAAGGACGGCAACACATAGTTGTCCAATCCTTTGAAGGGCGCTTTCCAAGCATCATCAGCAGTGCTTACACTGTTGAGCCCTCAGGAGCCACCGACGACGCTTGTCGGTGTTGATGAAGCCATGACAAAGCCGATGAGAATGCTCAATAGCGTTCCCTTTCCCGACGCGCCAATTGTCAGCGTTTCAAAACCCGACTAGTAAATTTGTATTGAATCACGTTCGTCTTCATATGGCTATCTTCAAAGGCAAGAGATTTATCCTATTTTGGGCAAAAAAGCCTTACATCCAGAGGGAGTCTATCCGTGATCTTTGTTAGATCAAGAGGCGAGAGAAAAGATTACAAGCAAGCCTTGCTTGAGTATATAAACTCTAAGAATGTAAGAACTTCTATGAATGTAAAGCATAAGCAAAAATGCACACGGGCGTATGAAAAGTAAGGCGCGGACGCAAGTGCATCAAAGGAAAAGTGCGTAAGGTAAATGCGTATAGTAACACGGAAGGCATTGATTGTCCTTTTATAGGGGGTGAGGTGGTCCTATCTAAATGAGATTCCTCATAGTGGGGCCGGATTTAGAGTGTTCGTTCTCAACATCCGGTCTGTCCGGGGTGCGAAAGCTTAAGTCTTCGATCTTGACTTCTTATTGGTTTTCATAGCACCGTCTTGTGTGTGGGGTAATCATCTCTCTACCACGAATGGGGTGTATGGCAGGCATATCCTGCAGTAGGTCATATCATGGGTTTATCCCCTTGCTGAAGTTACCACGCTCACCGCCTGTCATAAATGCTCCCAACTACCCGCCTCTCCCTGGCCCGAGCCCGGGGAGGAATCGTACGCCCGACCTCCCCATATGTTTGGTACCGGGTACAGAACTCTGTCAAGTATACACAAAAACTTCAAATATAGAGTACCCTGATTTTTGCAGAACTTTTGCTGAATTTTTTATAGAGCATAACTCTGTGTAGATAAAACTAATAGAGGTATATTATACGAGGTTGGAATGGTATGTTAGTCCTCTACAACTTTGATATTCACTCTTAGGACAGTCCACCTCAAAATTGGTGAAAAGCCTAGAACAACAAAAACTGGAAATAGTTTCTTTACTTTTAAGTATTTGGACCATAACTTTTAAGTATTCAAATCATTTTAGGACTTGTTGTGGACATGAATGTTTTTATACCTTCCTAAGTTCCATAACATATTCATTAGTTATCTATCATCATTCATGCTATTGGTTTGCATGTTTGATAAACATTATAAATTTTTGGGTAGGGTACAAAATTGTCAAATCCTTGAAAGTTGTATGTGTGTTGCAATGTTTATGTGCTGCTTATTATGGTCAATGCTTTCAAGTTCAAGTTGATGTTACAATCTTGGATTTTCACCATATATTGCTCACTCTTACAGTGTCGTTCACACTCGTTTCGGGTGTCAGCTAGGTGATCCCAGTCATGGCAGGAGTTGTTCGCCGCAACAACAACCACCACCACCATGTCCGTTGCTGACTATGTTTGCAGAAGTCATAGCAAACATGGTCAAGGCTCATCGAGAGAACAATCATTTACCCCGAGAGTTGGTGCAGCAAGGCAAACTTTCAAAGGCACTACCGCGTAATACAACTCGAAGTTCTCATGTGGAGTTTCTGTCAACACAATCGCCGCTTTTCGAGGCAACAAATCCATTCGAGGCTGACAATTGGCTCCGTGTTATAGAAGCCAAATTTTGACTATCTCAATATGATGAGCACCAGAAGACATTATTTGCCACTCAACAGCTTCATGGAGTCGCTGGAGCCTGGTGGGCAGAATATCTCACTGCCCTTCCTAAAGGACATCGTGTTGTATGGATGGAATTCTGTGATGCTTTTCATGCATGTCACATCTCTACGGAGATTATTAGAACAAATTTTGAGGAGTTCGTGGAATTAAAGCAAGGAGAGATGACTGCTCATGAGTATTCTATAGAATTCAAATGCTTGGCTCAATATGCACCGAGTATATGAATACGGATGCTTCAAAGTGTGATTGTTTTTTTCGAGGCTTGAATGCTAAGCTTCGGGACAAAGTAACTTTATTCAATAGCAGCAATTACAACGAGTTAGCTAGCCACTATTATTTGAGAAGATGCTCATCTTCGTTATCAAGCAGAGAAGAAGAAGGGGTGCATACGACATGATAGCACTAGTAACTGTCCTCAGAAGTATCGAGTGGTATATTGCTTACCGCCGGGTTAGAAAAATCAGTCAATTGTGCAACAACCATAGATTCAATGTCACCCATATTCATTGGAGAGCGTTTATTAAACACAGCAACAACAACAATTAATTACTCGTGCACCCCCACCTCAGCAAAGTGCAGAAGTATGTCGTCCACCTCCATCTAGAGCAGAGCCAGATCTCACACCGTACTATACTGGTAGCAGTGTGGATTATTTGGCCCAATAATATCTCATGACCAAAGAGAGCAAGAGTCACACATCTTCTTAGGGTGCAAAGAAATCTTGTGGTCGACAGAAGAAAACATCGACAAAAGTGGGAACCGTCAATTACGTTTCAGTTGAGGACATTACGGAAGGAGAACCAGTTTTAGCGGATATGTTCTGTCGACATGATCAGCCCACCTTTGTACTATTTGATTCAGGTGTCACTAGTGATTTCATCGGTAAAGCATACATGGTCAAGCATCAAATGGTCGCAACTACCCTATCATCATCTGATTGGATTAGTTCACCTGGAGGTAGTATGACACCCAACAAAATTGTTGCCCGAGCACCCCTATGCTTGGATGGAAAGATTTATCCTACTACTCTTATTACATTGGAAGGCCAAAAAATTAATATCATCTTGGGATGTCTTGGTTGACACATCATGGAGCTATCTTTGATATTGGTTCTCGTACCATGCAACTGAATTCCAAAAGTCATGACCAACATATATTGATTCTTGAGAATGTTACATCTTAACCTCCGATGACATATAACACCAAAGCCACGAAGCTCGAAGACATTCTTGTGGTATGTGAATATCTAGACATGTTTCCCGATGATCTACCAGGTATGCCGTCTGAAAGAGACATCGTGTTCAGGATTGAACGTGCCCCGGGAACCACGCTCATTTCTTGAAGGCGCTACAAAATGGTACCGAATGAACTAGCTGAATTAAGAGAGCATTTCAAAGACATTTTGGATAAAGGTTTTATTCATCCAAGTTCATTACCATGGGGCTACTTTGCACTGTTTGCAAAGAGGAAGGACAAAATGTTGCGTCTATGTGTGCACTATCGTCCGTTAAATACTGTGACTATCAAGAAATAAGTATCCACTACTTGCATCGACATTGTATTCAATCAAATAATGGATGGTAAAGTGTTATCCAAAATGGATCATTGATCCGATTATCATGAAATCAAGATACGGACGGAAGACATTTCGAAAACGACTTTCTCGAATAGAAAAAACTATATGAGTATCTCATCATGCGTCTGGTCTACCAACGCACCGGCTCACTTTATGTACCTCATGAATTTAGTGTTTATGCCAGACTGCACAAGTTTGTTGTGATCTTCAGCGATGAGACATTGGTGTATTCTAAATCGGAGGCTGAACACGCTGAAAACTTGCATATTGTGCTTCAACGATTGCGAGATCACAAGTTGTATGCTAAATTCAGAAAATGCAAATTATGGATCAGTCAAGTACCATTTCTCGGGCACATTATTTTAGCAGTTGATCCAAGTAAAACTGTAAAAGTGCTTAAATGGAAGTCTCTTACATCCATACATGAAGTCATAACTTCCAAGGTTTAGCAGGATATTATCGGTGATTCATTCTAAGCTTCTCCAATATTGCTAAACCTATGACGAAGATGTTGAAGAAAGGAACTAAATATACGTGGAGTGAAGCATGTGTGGAAGCTTTCCAAACATTGGTGAAACACCTCATGACAGCTCTGATCTTAGCTCAGCCAGATACAACGAAAGTCGTCAATGTTTATTGCGATGCATCTGACAACGGTCTTGGTTGTGTTCTTATGCAAGAAGGATGCATGGTCACTTATGTATCACTACAGCTCCACAATCATGAACAACATTATCTGACTGACAACCTTGAACTGGCTGCAATAGTCCTTGCATTGAAAATGTGTGCATTATTTACTGGGAAATCTAGTACATCTCTACACTGACCACAAGAGTCTAAAATATATCTTCACAAAAAGAAATTGAATATGTGGCAGCAGAGATGGTTAGAGCTGATCAAAGATTACAAGATTGAGATTCATTATCATGCCGATAAAGCAAGTGCGGTTTTCAATGCGCTAAGTCACAAATATCATGTTCAAAACTTTAATATCTCTCCCATAGAAGAGGAAGAACCGAGTTTATACTTGATTCCATATGAGTCTTTTTATAATGTTGCTCTCATACCTACAATTCGAGAGAAGATTATTTTAGCTCAAAAGAAAGACAAGAGCATGTCGTATAGAGAATGGTTACTAGACTAATCTGTATGGAGAATGTTTGTTGTGTATTCATCAGGAACACATGTACACTTTATTTAGGCTAGCTAGTGTAGTGGGAAACCAAAACTAAACCTTTCACACTAGACAAATTCAAAGGCTAGTGTTAATGACTAAACATAGACCAACACAGTCAAACAATGACACTTAACGTAGACCAACACAGTCAAACAATGACTGTTAATGTAGACCGACGCAGTCAACAATGACTGTTACATGTGTGCGTGATTATCCTTTCTACACCCCTCCTCAGTTTATGCTTTGGTTGATGTAGAAGGAACGATGTAGAGACTGTTCCTAAACCCTTGAAACACGGTTGTAGGCAATCCTTTAATCATTATATCAGCATATTGCAGCTGAGTTGGAACATGTAGAACTTCCACCTCTTGAAGAGTGACTTTGTCCCGAACAAAGTGAATGTCCAATTCAATGTGCTTGGTGCGCCGATGATGAACAGGATTGTGACTCAAGTATACTGCAGACACGTTATTGCAATAGACCATTGTCGCCTTTGGATGTGGTGTGTTAAATTCTTGAAGCAGTTGACGTATCCAGCTACATTCTGCGACAGCATTTGCAATGGCTCTATATTCTGCCTCGGCACTTGATCTCAAAACCGTAGTCTGTCTCTTGGACGACCATGAGATGAGAGAATTACCAAGAAACACACAATATCCAGATGTTGAACGTATGGTATTGGGACAACCAGCCCAGTCGACGTCCGAATATGCTGTCAATGATAATTCTGCAGAGGAATGGATGTATAGACCATGATGTATGATACCTTTGATGTACCGGAGAATTCATTTGACCAGAGACCAATGCGCCGATCGTGGAGCATGCATATGAAGACACACTAGATGAACAACATATGCCAAATCAGGCCGAGTGAGAGTCAAATATTGCAATGCACCAGTGATACTTCTGTAGAAAGAAGCATCTGAGGCAAGGGACCCTTCTCTAGATGATACTTTCGAACTTGTATCTATTGAAGTTGACAGAGGTTTGCAATTTGACATCCCTGCACGGCTTAATATATATTTGGCATACTTGGTCTGGTTGAGAAGAAAGCCATCCTTTGTGCGTTCAACTTGAATCCCAAGAAAGTGATGTAAAGGACCTAAGTCCTTCACGGCAAACTTTTGTTGAAGATGGTAGATGATCTTTTGTAGGAGTGCAGTGCATGATGCTATTAATATTATATCATCAACGTACAAAAGTAAATAGGCCATACCTGATCCTTGACACAGAACAAACAAGGAGGAGTCTGATCGTGTATCCTGAAACCCAATGTTCAGCAACTCTTTGGAGAAAGATTGAAACCATGAACGAGGTGCTTGTTTCAAACCGCAAAGAGACTTCAATAGAGCGCATACATGCTTAGGAAATTCTTTGTTGATGAATCCAGCACGTTGAAAGCAGTATACTTTTTCTTCAAGATGACCGTGCAAAAATGCATTTTTGACGTCAAGTTCATTTACTGGCCACCATATTTAGATACTGCAAGATGAAGAACAGTTCGAATAGCTGCGGCTTCACTACTGGAGAAATGGTTTGATCAGAATCAACACTTGGTCTTTGTGTGAATCCTCGAACGACCCAACGTGCTTTCCAGCATTCAACAGTTCCATCCGAGTTGCACTTGTTTCTGAAGATCCATTTGCCGGTAATTATGTTGATCCCCGGAGGTCTTGGAACAAGAGTCCAAGTCTTGTTTGCATGTAGGGCATCGATCTCATCCTGCATGGCTTGCAACCATTCTGGATCCCTCATGGCAGCACATACTGATGTTGGGGTGAAGATGGTGGGGCCGTCACGACGTTGGCATACCGAGGGTTCGAGCAGAAAATACATGCCCACACTCGCGTGACCATGTGGTGTCATTGACATTGATCCTTATCCGATGACACCGGTGTGGCAGTGCAGTTATCACACGATAAAGACGCGTCAGGTTGTTGAGCATTATTGGGATTCGCGTCGGACCCAGACGATGCGCGGGCGATCGACTGATCTTGAAAGTGTGATGATGAGGCCGTCGAGATGTGTGGTTCAACGATCGTGTGATAAGTTGCCGAGTCCCCAAGAGCCGGTCGTGAGTCCATTGTGCCAGATGGCATGACCGAGGGACGCGCCGGGCTTGTTGTAGATGTACGTGGCACCAACCAAAGACTCTAATGTGCTCATATGAAGGAGGCCGACCTAGAAGAAGTTCATGTGGTGTTGTATGTGCACGTACCCTGCAAGGTCGACGATTTAGCAAATATGTAGCTGTGGATAGGGCATCTGGCCAAAATGAAAGTCGTGCACCAGCGTGTATAAGAAATGTTCTCATGCTATCATTGAGAGTTCTCAGAACCCTCTCGGCACGCCCATTCTGCTCTGATGTATAGGGACATGTTAATCGAAGGGCGATGCCATGTTGCGCAAGGAACAATCTAGAGGCATGGTTGTCAAACTCCTTGCCATTGTCTGTTTGAAGGCAGACAATGGGACGCTGAAACTGTGTAGCAACATAAGCATGAAAGGAGATTAGTGTTGCTAACACATCAGATTTATGTCGGAGTGGAAAAGACCATGCAAAATGAGAAAATCATCTAAGATAATCAAGTAAAATTTGTATCCCGAGTTACTACAAATAGGTGATGTCCATACATCGTAATGAAGCAATTTAAAAGGAACAATAGAAATATTTGAGGAACTGTGAAAGGGTAATTTGACATGCTTTCCTAGACGACATGATTCACAAAAATGCAAATCTTCCTTAGTGCACCTGAATTCAAAGGATTGACGTATCCTGTGAATTTGTCCATGATCCGGGTGGCCTAGCCGAGCATGCCAAAGACCTGCACTGGCGGTAGCAAAAATACTTTCGAGAGGCTTGTAGTTGGAACACTTGTGCATAGAGTAGAGATGCCCTGTTGAATAACATCGGAGAAGAGTCACTCCCATTCGAAAATCCTTTATGGAAAAACCAAACGGATCAAACGTGACGGCAACAAAATTATCTCGAGTGAGTGCACAAACAGAAATCAAAGTTTTTATCAAGGTCGGAGAAATGAGCACATTATTTAATTTTAGTGGTCTACAGGATGTGGAAAGGTGGCCGTGGCCAACATGATGCACTGGTAAATGTTTGCCATCTCCAACAACAATGTTCAGAGGAATGGATAGTGATGAGGAGGAAGAAACAATAGCGGGATCATGTGCCATGTGAGAAGTAGCACCTGTATCCATAATCCATTCACCGTTGCTGTTGACTGACTTGGTGGTGGCACAGCGTTCAACACTATAAGTAAGCCAGCCGACGCGTGTTGCTGAAAGCCGCCGGGCACCGATGTGTCATAGAAGTACGGCATTGATGAGGCTTGAAGAGCCTGCTGCTAAGAATTGCCCGGCCTAGGCCTGAGCAATCCCGCTTGAGAAGGTTGCCAAATAGGCATGGGCCATGCCTGTACGACACCTGTCCATGGGTTGTATGACGTGTTCCATGGCACTTGGGTGCCACGGCCGACGCTAGAATATGGGCCGGTGGCACCAGTTGGGGTAGCACCAGGAGTGGTTGAAGATTTGTTGCCGTTCTTGCGATGTTTCCGTCGATGATAGCCACCAGTGTTACTGAATGGTGGCTGGGCCGCAGATGGTTGTTGAGGAGCAGACGCCGAAGATTGTGTGCCGCTGGTGTTCGTGTGTAGCGCAGCAGCAGTGGCTAACAGGGCACTGTTGGCCTCCATCTTCGCAATATGCGCTTGTCGCTGGTCATCTTGAAGGAGATAGTCGCGAACAGACAAAAAGGAAGGCAATGGCTTGCGACTGGTGATAACCGAGATGACATGGCTGAACTTGGAACCAAGTCCTCGCAGCGCATTAATCACCATTGATGCATTGGAGATGGGATGACCTACTTCTCGCAGCAGATCAACAAGTTCTTTGAGGCGCCCAATGTAATCAGAGATAGAGAGATCACCTTGGAAGAGGCTATGAAACTCCTGTAATGCATACACAGCGCGTTGATCTGCATTGTCGAGAAATAAACCTCGTATGGTAGACCAGAGGAGATATGCATTTGAGTTCGGCATATGGACCATCTTCATAAGACTGGTAGAAACAGAGTTGTAGAGCCAAGAAATAATGCAGTTGTCGATCTGCAGTCACTCAGAATCATGCCATATTGTTTGAGCATTGATAGAAACATCAACATGATCAGTGAGTCCAAATTTCCGATAATAGCGCATCAAAAAATGCACATCAGACAGAAAAGTTAGAATCACAATAATCAAGAACCAGAGGCACATGTGCCCGGACGTTGACATGCTGGATAGTGGTGTGGGCGACGGGAGGATGTTGTGGTTCAGCAAATGGGGTGGAGCAGCTGGAAGTAGTAGTTGTAGCAGATGGAGTCAACGCCATGGCAGAAGAAAGCGGAAGCAGGAAAAGATTATTGGTCTTGTGATACCATATAGAAAATGGTTACTAGACTAATCTTTATGGAGAATGTTTGTTTTCTATTCATCAGGAACACATGTACAGGCTAGCTAGTGTAGTGTGAAACCAAAACTAAACCCTTTCACACTAGAAAGATTTAAAGGCTAGTGTTAATGACTAAACGTAAGCCAATGCAGTCAAACAATGACTGTAACGTAGACCAACGCAGTCAACAATAACTGTTGCATGTGTGCGTGTTTATCCTTTATACATGTCTCATATTTGAAGAAGAATGAAAGATGGGGAAATGAAATGCTTCGAAAAAGATGACCAAGGAACTCTACAGTTCAACAATCGGATAGTAGTACCACGTGATATGGAAATTTGGAAGAAAATTTTTGATGAAGCTCACTTGTCCAAATATTTTATACATCCGGGCAGCAATAAAATGTACCAAGATTTGAAAAAAAAATTTGGTGGACTCACATGAAACAGGAAATAGCAAAGTACGTATCCGAATGTGATATGTGTCGGCGAGTCAAAGCCGACCACTTGAGGAAAGCCGGACAGCTGCAACAACTGAATATTTTAGCATGGAAATGGGAGAACATTGGTATGTACTTCATTGTCGGACTACCTCTCATATTCCACAAGCATGACTCTATTTGGGTAATCATTGACAGATTAGCCAATTCAGCTAACTTTATACCTGTCAACATTAGGTATAATGCAAAGAAATATGCGGAGTTGTACATTGCTCGCATCATGTGATTACACGGGGTTTTTGTACTATCATATCTGATCGAGGTACACTATTCGTCTCTCATTTTTGGGAGCAGTTGAAAGCCTCATTCTGAACCAAGATGATTCAAAGCTCCAAATATTACCTAAAGACCGATGGTCAAACCGAGAGGGTGAACCGAATTCTCGATGACATACAACGCGCTCGTGCCATACACCATTGTAAAAATCAGGATGATCAGTTACTGTTGGCAGAATTCTCTTATAACAATAGGAATTAAAATAGTATGAAGATGGCACTGTATGAAGCTCTTTACGGTAGAAAATGTCCCACACAACTCAATTGGCATGAACCCGGTGAAAAATACAGGATTGATCTTGTTAACGAGGGCGAGGAACAAGTTCGAGTTATTTAAGCCAACCTTAAGGCACACAATCTCGGCAAAGAGTTATGCGGACAAATAACAATGCCCATTACACTTCTACGTTGGAGACCACGTTTATCTTCGCATCTCTCCGATGAAAGAGATTCATCATTTTGGAGCGAAGGGAAAATTAGCTCCCGATTTATCAGTCCGTTCACCATCAGGGAAAACTGCGGACCTGTGGCCTATCAGCTGGAGTTGCCCACATCTCTAGCTCGAATTTTTGACATTTTCCACGTGGAGAACCTAGAAAAAATATCTCCAGTCTACAGCAGCGACGCACACCTAAGATCTTGAACAATTTCACCCTGATCTCACATACACGGAACATCCAACCCGGATTATTAATAAAAAATCTTGAGCCAAAGGAAATTGGACATTATAGTTTTATAAAGTCTTATGGAGCAACCTTACCGCTGATAAAGTGACATGGATGAGCGAAGATTACCTCCGCTCAAATTATCTCAGGAGGATATTCTTTTAACGATGGAGGAATGTAAAATCCAAAAAAATTAGATGTTTAATTCAGCTTGTAAACTAA
Source organism: Tuctoria greenei (assembly GCA_036927565.1). Classification (NCBI taxonomy): domain Eukaryota; kingdom Viridiplantae; phylum Streptophyta; class Magnoliopsida; order Poales; family Poaceae; genus Tuctoria; species Tuctoria greenei. The sequence continues at coordinate 129,448,027 of JAYESD010000006.1, forward strand.
GTTAAAAATGTAATCTAGTCCACATATGAGAGTAATATTAAATCAAGCCAAAAAGAGAGATTTTGAATTAAAATTTAAATTCCACATTTAGTTGTCTCAAAATCTAAATCTGAGTTCATAATTGTGTTCTCCATAATTTGAATAGCGGTCATGGCAAAGTTTATAAATTTTTAGACATCGTTTACTACTAAAATTAAATCAATCCATAAGAGAGAATTCAAAATAAAATTTTAAATTTAAACATCACTCTCAACCTTGTCAACACTCAAATTTGAATGCACCAGTGGACTCTCCGTATGCAAATAAGCCTAGCTGCCAAATTGTGCTATTTATAAAAATCATTTGCTATTTAAATTTAGTAATTGAAAGAGGATGAGGGGGAGGGGTCTGGACCCCATCAGTCAGCCCTATCCCATGGGAACTCTGTTCCGCCTCTGTTGCCCACCATGGAAACAGCTCACCGTCGGCATGTTTGCAAGCACACCAGCAGCTGTGTGGCACCTGTTGTTTAAGCAAACAACTCCCTTGCTCTCTCCTCCACTCACTTATCCACAGCACAAAGTGAAACGCTCAGTTTCTTCTCTATGTGTTTTCCCTCACCGCAAGAACAGCACCTCCACCTCCTCTGTTTGAACCTTGGCGCGAGTGATTTAACCCGAATTCTACTTCCTTGTCAAAAGAAAAGAGTGGCGTCATACTCTCCTCAACCTTCTACATATGTTTGTTTATTGTTTCCTTGCTTATCTTCATTGTTTTATGAAGGTTTGTCGCCTCTCAGAAGTGAACCGCCGGCGACCTCTCTGTCTCTCCATCGTGCTGCCGATACAGGCCATCTTTCACTCTTCTGCAAACACCAAAAAAGTGCGCCTGCACCTCCTTGTTGTATGCATGTTCTCGGTTCGTCGGGTTATGCATTGTGGTGGACTTATTTCTATTTTCCCCGACGGCATGTTCATAGCACAGCGGTTAGATTTTTCAGAAATTCTAGTTTTAAGGTTGATCGGTTTTCATTAACATTTAGGAATAGAATTTCTAGACATCATGGCGGTTTACCTCAATCAGGTCAGTCTACCATTTTTTTTCTAATTCCACCATAAAACCCTAGGTCCACCATCGTACCTTACATTGCAGCCCCAGTGTCCACGATTGTGATCCATTTTGTTGACCGCCATGCTCCTACGATGCTTTTGGAGCAGACATCGTGCAAAATAGTGCATCCTCGAGAAAACCCGAGCTCACCGGCGAGCTTCTATCTGCCTCCGCCGTCGTGAGCTATGCTCCGGCCCCCTATGCCTCTCTCTGACATCACTGTCGTACTTCTCGTCGTCATTTACACCCCTGGCAGCGAGTCTCAAGAACAACGAAGGCAGGGAGCCCAACTCCAGCGAGTGCCGTTGCCGAGCGCCGCCGCTCGAGCCGCCTAGCTCGAGGTTGAAGAAGGTGGAGGCCAGATTCTCTGTGGATTTTGGATCCAATGATGCTATGTAAGTTAAACCGTGTGTCCCATGTTTCTTCAATCCTATTGGTTGGGTTTAAACCTGGGCCCAGTTGTCAGTCGTAGGGGATTTCATTATAGAAAAGAAAATCCAGATAGAAATTCATATCACCCTTAGAATTGTCCAAAAATTCTCAAATAAATTTTGCTAGAATCCATCTGACCGGTAATTTATTTTGTATGAACATCCCTAGTATTTTCTCAATAATTCCTTTAACCTCAACATTTGGAAAATTATTCCAGGAGACTGTGTAGAAATATCCTAAACTTGGACAAAGTTTTCCTTTGTACGTTATAGCTTCCCGTAAGAAATTCAGATTCATTAGACATTCCTAACTAGGTCTAATGGTGTGATTTTGTCCTATGTCAATGAAAATACCAAGAACAACATAATCTTTTGTTTACGCATTCCTTTCCTAGGGTTCATTACTTCCTTAGAGTTCATGTACTCGAGCAAGGATCGAATGTGATATGTTCCCTCACCTATTGTGCTAACAAAGATCATAGATAGACTCCCTCCAAACGTAGGGCCATTATTGCTCGAACTAGGATAAATATCTTGTCTTTTGCAGCTAGCAATACGAAGATGGACGTGATTCAATACAAATTTACTAGTCGTTTTCCAAAACGCTGACACATCTACAATGGCCGACGAAGGCATTGTGCCTCACGCTTCATACAACTCCACATTTAACATAAGTGGAGAGCTTAGGCTGGGCAGCAATGGAGCTTCATTGGCTATCGAGTCCGTCATGGCATTGGACATGGCACCTCTCGTCGTGATCCCGCCACTAGGGATGCCACGTGGGCGTAGTCCCGCTCATCGCAGCATTGCTTGCTCGCTCTCTCTATGGAGAGAGCCCATGAAGTCGCAAACACCAACACAACGTCCATCAATGGCAACCCTAAAGCCAATCTCGACTTGTCATTTCCAGAAAAGATGAAGTTTGTCCCGTGCTACAACCCTGTGAGGAGTACACGGGCACTTTGAAGACGAAGAAGGGCGATGTAGTGAGCGACCACTACAAGTCACCTACGCGTACCTCAGCGGAACCATCGAACGACCATTTCATCATCTGTGGCATGAGAACGCCCACGGGTTATGCAAAAGGGTTGTTGAAGCACGTGGACAAGGTGGACTTGGAGGAATCGAAAGGACCTTCTCCCTCTAGGGTGCAGCGATACCTCTCACCACCCACTATCAAGAGGCCTCCGGGTCAGTTCAAAAGTATCGATGATAGGTCTCCCAAGTCTGATGTGGCACAGCTAGCTAAAGAACTAGCTAACCTTCATTTGGATAATAAAAAGCTAGCGCGCATAGTGGCTGAAGGACACATCAAGAGAGAGGAGCTTAAGGAAGACATTTATGCCCTTAGAGAAGAGATTATCAGTGCCCGCCGTGGCATAAGCGCCAAGTTAGGCATTTATGTGAGGCTGTAGGGATGTTAGACACTTACAGCACTCCACGAGTAGATGTCCGCATAGGCCTTTGGTGCTTACAATTTGCTTTATTTCATTATTTCAGTCTAAACTTCATAATTAAATAATGTAAGCACCCCATATTTGACTTTCAATAAAGTGAACTGACTAGTTAATAAAACATCAGTAAGGTTCCTCTTAGTATGTGTTTTTGTGTTCAGTATAGAGTTTAGGAAACAAGTGCGGGAGAGGAGTCCCCTTGAAAATTCACGATGTACAAAATCCACGTTTCACTTGCAAACACATCTAAACCAAGCACACAAGATGACATAAATAGAAGGCCAGAGGAGCCAGGCTAGGCTCAGTCGAGCCCCTGCTTCGGCCGACCTGGTGGAGACCCCTCTGGGCCCTGTTTTGCTACACACTCGGTTTGGATCTACCATCCCCTGTTTCATATGGATCCCTACCTTTTTAGTTGAAAATATTGATGAATTCATTAAAACTTCTCTAAAAACAACTCAGATTTAGATGAACAATCATATTTTTCTTTAGTTCAAATTTGTATACTTTGTACTTTAATTTCATCACCATGTTCCTGGACCCACATAATTAAATCAGGAAATCATGTCATCTAAGTATTTGATTGTTGTGATATGGTGAATAAATAAGACCATGGACAATTCTTCGCCTTGATTGAAATTATTTTTGATTTTTGCAAAATTTTGAAGTTGGTTTTGCCTAACCCTCTCATTAGAATTTAAATACGCACGAAGGCCATATCATGTAAATATTGAAACCTTATGCATATGCCACTTGTATTTTCTATACCTTTGTACAATTCATGACCCTATCGAGTGACTTGCATGAAATCTTTGATTTAGGAATTTATTGTGCACTCCACCATAGATATATTTTGATAGCTTGGACCCAACCACCACCAAAAATATACTCCTTGCAAACTCTTGCAAATAACCTCTCTTCATAAAGATGCATAAAAAGGAGTAGAAGGCATGGCTATGAAGAGCTCTCAAAAAAAAGTAGCCATGCTTCCTTGCACAAAAAGAGAGTGAACAAATGGGAGTCATCTTCATCCATCATTGATATGTGCACAAGAAAATTCCTTAGTGTTTGGTTTTTATTGCATAGTCCCCTCAATAAAGATCTAGTTTTTGACTTAGTAATATATGAATTACAAGTGAACCTCTCTTTGTCCCTACCTAGCTCCTCAAAAAGCCATACTTAGTTGTAGGAACAAAAGTGGTGATTCATGCCAAGCTGAGGATTAAAACACTTTGAGAGAAATACGAGAAATCCTTTGAGAAGAAAGGCAATATCTTTCCGACGTTTGAAATATAGCAATCTTCAAATTATTATAGCAAAAGAATATCTAGTTGAAATGCATTCGGACTGTTCCACCTCTCAAAGAACCAAGATGATGCGGTAGCCACATCAAAAAAGGGTCATGGACCAAAGGTATGAGTTAAAATACTTTGCATATTTATTTCATACTTATAGCAAAACATTATCTTAACATTTAGTTCTACATGCCATAACTCGAGGAGGAGCAAAGGACTAAGTGTGGGAGAGTTTTTTGACGGTTCTTAAATGCTAAATTCGACCATCAATCACTATGTAAGAAATCCAAATAGGAGACAAAGATCAAAGATGAGCTCAAAGGTGTCCGTCTCCGATCAGGATTAATGAGACGCGTCCGCATCAGCGAGGATCAGAGCTGGATCTATTGAGGGTAGAAGGAGACAATCTTCTTTGAGGCCCGTCTCAGTTAAGTAAGTATCCGAGATGCACCCGCTTCTTTGACAAAATGGAGACGGGTGTTACTAGAGCGTGAGTCAAACTAATAAAGTAATGGAGACAGTCTTTCCTTGGCGGCTGTCTTCTTTTATCTTCGAAGCGGGTGCATCTCTCATACCCACCGGGCGGGCACATCACTTTTTTCATGCAGGCGGGCTCATCTACAATTCCCTCTATAGAGAGACAAACATTAATAAGGATCGTCACATTTTTCTATTTCCCTTATACGAGCTCCCAGCTATGTTACAACAAGTTGTTGCCAGATCTACCCTGTTCTTGACCTGTTCTTTACCTCTTCAGAGGTGCCCTTCTAAAAATCTTGCGGTGATTAGTAGTGGCCCTTAAAACAAAGGGTTAGTACTCTCCTCCTCTCTTGTTCCTTACTATTTTTTAATCCTTTAGATCTTGACTATTAGTGGCTTCGAATTTGTTTTATTTAGTTCTTATTTTCTGTACGTAGATGTCGTCAGATCGAAGTTGGATGTATGGAACGCGCCTTTGTAGTGAGTTTATCAAAGGGGTAAATGCATTTATCGATTTCGCAAAGAAAGACATGTTGGACAACATTAGAGGGAATATTTGTTGTCCCTGCAAACATTGCAAGAATGAGAAGAGATATCGCACAGATGAAATGTTGAGGTCATATTTGATCACGCATGGATTCATGGTGTATTATCGATGTTGGAACAAACATGGGGAGGAGCATATTAATGAAGCAGAGACGAGAGATTCATATCTGGAGAGGGAGGTCCCTACTAGTGTCGAAGAAGATCATGACGACAATGTGAATGAGCCAACAGATATATCAGGGTTCGCCGACGATGACATTGAGTTTCAGGTGCATAACATAGAGGAGATGGTATGCAATGTCGAGGGACATGATGACTGTGATCAGTACAATAATGGTGAACTTGCAAATTACAGGAAGATGATCGAAGACTCAAAAAATCCATTGTATCATGGTTGTGCAGCTAAGTACACGAGACTGTTTGCGTGATAAAACTTTCCAATTGAAGGCGATCAACAGATGGAGTGATTGTAGTTTTAAGGAATTGTTGATGCTCCTTAAGGAAATTTACCCCAAGGCAATGCAATCCCTACAACAGTTTATGAGGCAAAACATATAATCTGTCCATTGGGTTTGGAGGTGGAGAAAATTCACGCGTGAAAGAATGACTGCATTCTATATAGTGGACCTGAGTATGAAAACCTCGAGAAATGCCCTATTGTGAACTTGACCGATTCAATCGTAGGAAAGACGATGGTGATGACAAGAACTGCAATAGAATAAAAAGAGGGTCTAAAAAGGTGTTTTGGTACTTTCCTATCATTTCTCGTTTGGAGCGTTGGCTTGCAAATAAGAAGTAGTCAGAATTGTTGCGATAGCACAAATAGAAGCATAAGCAGGATGCTGGAATGATAAGACATCCTGCTGATGCCACACATTGGCGAAACATTGATTCATGAAATCCTAAAGTTGCCATTGATCTGAGGAATATTAGGATTGCAATGAGCACCGATGTCATGAATCCTTTTTTGAACAGTAGCACACATAGCACATGGACAATTGTGATAACAATTTTGAACCTTCCTGCTTGGTTCTGCAATGAATGGAAATATATTATGATGTCAGGACTGATACCAGGGACACAACAACCTTGGAATGACATCGACACTAATTTCGGGCCTCTGGTTGAAGATCTGAGGCAATTGTGGTACAACGACAAAGTGCAGGTCTGGGATGAGCACAAGCATTGGTACTTTGTTCTCAAAACCATTTTATTTGTGACTGTTAGTGATTCTCTAGCGACACGTAACTTGTCCGGACAGAGTAAGAAAGAAGGTTGCGAATGTCCACATTGTTTGAGAGAAACAGACTCACAGTATTTGAGCGAGTCACGAAAAATAGTGTACATGGGACATCGATGCTACATTTCAATGCAGCACTCATTTTAGAGTATGAAGGATAATTTCAATGGTAACACTGAGAAGAGGCGTCCTCCACCCCATCTCACGGGTCATGAAGTCTATGAAATGGTCAAGGATATCCATGTTGTCCTTAGTAAGTGAAAATGACTGACAAAAATATTAGCGATGATGAAATGTGGATGAAAGTGCATCTAGACATTCTCTTGTGGGTTTTGGACGATTGATGAAAAATAAATGAGATCCTAATAAATTCATTGAGATGAATGCAGGTCTACAAAGACTAGAACTTATGGTGCACTCATAAAGGTTAAAAATGAGGAGAGAGACAAGGAAAAGCCCAAATGATCAAGGAAGCGCAAAGTATATATCAATGTATAGGATGCGTGTGAGAGACAGATCCTAAGAGCTTATATCTTTGCGTAGAGGGTAAGGGCTAAAATCAATTAATTAAGCAATACACTGAAGTACCGGACCAGTCCGTTCAGCAGCGAACTAGACCGTTCAACTTGCTGTCCTCACTGGGACAAGTCCAAAGTAGCACCAGACTAGTCCGTTCAACTCACTGATCTCACTCAGACAAGTCCAGACATGTGCCGAACAAGTCCGTTCAACTTTCTGTTATTCACTCAACACATATCACCATGCACCGGACAAGTCCGTCCAGTTGCAGACTAGTCCGATTAAGTCTGTGAACTCATCACGGACTAGTCTGATTAACTTTTTGTTCAAATACAGACCAGTCTAGTACACCTCAGACAAATTATGGTTTCAGGTGTGCTACACAATTCACACAAATTTTACACAGCACACAGGACTAGTACGTTCCCCAGAGCGGACTAGTCTGGCTGTCGGGATCCCTAATGGTATCTTTTTTGGAAACTCTATAAATAGGTGATCCACGACCCCACAATAGTCACACCGTGCACAACATTGAACAACTAAGAACTCTAGCACCGCCACTTGTCCCAAGAGCACAGAAACACCTCTCCCCACACATCTAAAGCCCATAAAAGTTTAATCCTTCGGAAATCTAGATTTGGGATAGGGAGATTGTCTTCTACGCATTGCTAAGCTCTTGGAGTTTGATCTCTTATACACTCTTGCATCTCTTGTAATTCTTTTAAGTGTATTCAATCAGTTTTCTCTCTATAATTTTATCGGAGCCCTAAATGTGTGAGGTTGCCCCTCCAACTTGGTGTTTGCCCTCATGATAGTTGAACTCAAGTTGGCTTTTGTGGTGACTTGAAGAGGTAAAGGGTTGATTGAGACCCGTCTCTGTGTGGGCTCCTTAACGAGGACGTAGATCTCTTTGGTGAGATCGAACTTCGGTAAAATTCCTTGTCTCTTGTGTGATCTTGATTTTTACTTTTGCAATAATCATCATATAGGGCATAGGGTTGATCAAACTAGTAACTTGTGTCAATTTTGTATTCCACATGCAAATCAATCAGTCTAATCACTTAAGTTATTATAATAACTAATTACATTCCGCTGTTATATCATTTGTGAAATCTGCATAAACACTTGATCTTTTTGTAGTAGATCTAGCACACCAGACTAGTCCGTACACTGCACCAGACAAGTCCGGTGTAAAAGCCCTAATTTCCATAATTCAAAGTTCAGTTAGGACAAAATTTTTGAATGATAAAAAGAAATAAAAAGGAAATGAGAAAAACAACCAAATTCAAACTCAAATGAGGGAATTCAAAAAAAAAATAAACTTAGCTACTGTTTAAATGAAGTTAACATGAAGATTTGAGTTGATCAATGAATTCCAAATATTCCAAATAGCATCACTGCAAAGTTTCATAATTTTTGAAGCAAGTTTGCTATTTAATTCAATAGCTTCACTGAATTCAACTCAAATTCAAATTTGAATTCAACGAAAACTTTGTCAAATCAACAATATGATTTACGAATCAATTTCTACACCTTCAAATTAGTCTACCATAAAATTTCTTAAATTTTTTGACACAAGTAGGTGGGAGAATTCAGTGTCCGGAGAAGATAAAGTTGAATAGAGAGGTGGGACCCACTGGTCAGTGGCTCAATTTTGCCCCTGTCTTTCCCGTGGCGCCACCTCCGGGCATGCAGTCGACACCGAGCTGCTTGCCTCTCTGCTCCACCTCAAGCTGCCTACAACCCACCCCAAACTCCTCCTTATCATCTCCTTAGCCCCCAAGTCGAGTTCTTCCTCCTTATTTCGTCCCTGGCGCAGAAAGTTCACTCCCGGCAAGTTCTTCCCCCCCCCCTCAAAATCCGGCAAAGATCATCGGTAAGGCTCCCGTTTCTTCACACTGGGTTACTCCTCAAGCTTTGGCGCACCTCTCTGACCTTTTCCCTTGTCCAGCCGGAGCCTCCCCGACGCCAATAGAAGTGGGACCGTGGCCACCGGAGAAGCTCCCCTGTTTTGCCGCCTCTCTGCAACCGTGGCGCCGCCGATCTAGACTGAGTCACGAGCTGCTCCCAACAGCAAAAAAAAACGCTTGTCCACCCTCATGATCAAAGTGACAACCCCATCCACTTTCATTCCTCCTCTAAGTAGAGATTCCATTTTTCCTTTCGGCCTAGTCTGAGCGATGATGCTAGGCTTCACGTTTAATTCAGTTTGTACGTGCAAACATTTTTCGATCTAGTTAAGGATTAGGAACTAGACCTCCAAATGCAACTGAAGACCAAAAATTAGAGCAATCCATCCAGTAATTTAGTCGAGAATCGAGTTTTCTTAGCCGCCTTTGTAAAACAATGACGGCTCTCCGGTGAACACGGCGTTGCCGAAATTTTCCCCATGCTTCCATGAAGCTTCCCGAGGTATCCCCGATCAGTTTAACCTGCCGTAGGGCTCGGCCGACATGGCTGAAACCCTAATCGCCGCCGCCTCCATCGCGCAAGCCCTTCCGGCCATCACCGGCGTGCGCTGACACCACCGGCGTGCTCAGCACCTCGAAATTGGGTTAGGTGGCGAGTTTGGCGAGGAGCCGTGTCGTGGATCAACGGGCGGCGAGAGCTCCAGTGAGGCGCCGCCTCGGTTGTGCGCGCGGCTGGAGGTAGACGATGACTCCGTATGGCCCAGTCGTCAGTGAGAGGAAGGCGCGCCCTGGATCTGGTGCGGCCTGAGGATCCTGTGTGGCTACATCCCTGAACCCTATGGCCCTATGTTGCTTAATCCCGATTGGCCCATTTTAAACCCGTGGGTCCCCCTCCCTTTATTCAAATATTTCCCATGTAATTTAAATTCCATATTTGGTCCCCACTCCAAAAATTCATATCTCCTAGCGGAATTGTCCAAAAGTTCCCAAATAATATTTGTTAGAACTAGCATGCATAATACTTTCCAGTAGTGCACTTGGAATTTTATGAAAGTCCATAGGAATTTCTCCTTAATTCAACTATGAAAAATGCTTATAGAATTAATTACTATAGTTCTGCTCTTTGGAAAATTACTAAACTTTACCACAACCTTCACATGAATATCCTTGAACTCCAGTAAAAATTTCAGGGTCATTAGACTTCATTTACATGATCTGATCACCTCTGTATCCTCTATGCACATAAAAATAGCCAAATTCATGTAGAGTTTGTACAGAAACTTGTGCAAACTTCTAAATTGAATATATCTCAGTATAAAGCTTCAAAATTTGTCAAACCAATTTTGTTGGTTTGCTCTTTATCCACACTCACCAGAACTACAACCCAATCTTCATGAAAATCCCTAGATTTTCTTGTAGAGCCCTTTAAAGCAAAATCTTGTTTGATTTTTATCTGATGATTCACTTCATAGAAAATATGATATTTTGCCAAGATGATATTTAGTAAGTTTCTGAATCCCTGTAAAAATTTCAGCTTCATTGGTCTTGATTCAGCTAGTTCAATCTGAAGATTTTCCTAACTGGTCATAGAATACCCCAAAAACAACAGAAAAATTTCAGTACATTAACCAAACTTGTAAATTCAATATCTCACAGTTGGGTAATTATAAAATTATGAAACAAATTTTCCTAAAACCAGTGAGACCCCCACTATATGGTACAACAACTCGTAGCCATGATAGACCTCCAAAATTACAATCAAAATCCAGAGAAGGCTTTTAATTGTTGGAATTTTAGAGACAACAAGCTTCCTTGAAAATATCCAATTTTTGGTCCAGATCTTCCCCATAGTTCCTAGTGTCCCCTGTAAAATGTCCAGAACCATTGGGCTTAAATTATTATACTTAACCATCTTTCCATTAAACTATATCATAATACCAGTATTGATCAACTTGCATAATTCTTTGTATATCGATTAGTTGCCGAGCTCAAGAGGACCCCAGAGCTACATGAAGTCATCCCTCTATAGATTAACTTTGATACCGTCTCACAACCAGGCAAGCCCCGGTTTGCATTTAAGCGCTATTACTAAATTTTGATTTGTATCACCTATGTCTAGGATGAGTATTGTGCATTAGGGCTAAGGTGATTGATAATCCAGTTGCATGACCAGATCACCCTATAGAGCATTTGGATAGTTGTCAAGTCATCGTGTAGACTATGCTATGCTAAATATTGTATAGGATTCGGTAGAAGTCGAGTAGTTGGAATCTACTCGCATGGCTAGGACTTTTTCACACAGGATTGGTTCTAAGAGAATGGAGTAGTAATTTGAAAATGAGACTGGGCAGGGGCGTAGGGTGCAACAAGACGTGGTCTTGGGTGTGTAGCCCTGCCTGTGTCGGTTAAGGACTGATCCGTATGCCGCCCTGCTGAGCAAGTTTGAATTGTACCAGAGTCATACTGGATATATGGGGTCCAGGAAACCGATGTACATTGGGAAGCCTTTTTCGTGTATTGCAGGTATCATTGATTTGGATCACCGTCCCTCGCGGATATGAGTACCACTTGTTCACTGAGTTGTGACGTAGAAATACTTGTACTTGAGATGAGAATTAATTGTTGCTGTTATGAACATTATATTATCATGGTATTGTTATGTTGTATGTATTAGTATAGTGCTCACTAAATTTATTTTCCACCTTGGGCAAGCAGCATCGTGACAAAGCGTTTCTTGTTTGATTGTGGAGTTACGATGTTGCCCCGCACCATGGTTTAAGCTGCTGCTATAAATCTGAAAATAAGGACCCACATTTAGGCGAGTCCATTATTCAAATCTGCCATCCTATGTCTATGTCTTTACCCTCATGTAGAGTTTCATGTTTAGGTGAGACGGTTAAGTCTTGCTGAGCCTTCGTGCTCACGGTTGCTATATAAGTTGTTTTGCAGGTTTTAACCTCTGTGCTTATGCTTATGGTTGTCAGATGAGACTCAGGACTCTCCGAGTGATATACTCATGTGGAAACCATGCCTCTGTTGTTTGGTCTTCGTGGCTAGTGAGGAGCGTCCGTGGGCTGGACGACTTCTCTTTTGCTTATTAGACTAGAGTAGGAGAGTTGTAATCTTATCTTCCGCTGTAGTTTATTTTTATAAACTATTTTCAAACTGAATATCTTTGTAAATTCCAGCAAATGATTTATGTAATATGCATTCTTTTACATGTGTGCTGTTGGCTGTCGCATCGCACGGCACCACCCAATGCGATTCCTGGAAAGTGTGGACTCCGGTCCCCACAGACTGGTATCAGAGCCACATTGGGAATAACACGCTTATAAAGGATCGTATTACGAGGAAAACATAGGATACGCTGAGGATACAATACTAGGCCCACATAAGGACTATATTAGCATAAGTTATTAAGGTGGCAAAGCTAACTTATGTGTTATTATATTCTGTAACGACGCTCCGACGTCATGTAAGTGGTAAGTTACGCCACCGCAAGCGGATCAACTGCGGTAAGCTCACCATGCGAAAGGTAGCATGGAAATCTTTTCATAGCTTTGCACGGAAGAGTCAATATGAGTCTTTGAACTTTCCATATTTCTGAGAACATATGACACACGGTACCCCAACGTGCTTCAAAGTTAGTGGGAGCCCCCGTCGGGTGGGACATAACCCGATGCGCCTCCTACTGGTGCAGCACTATGCAAAGACGTGGGACCCTGTCGGGTGGTGGAAAACCCGGTCATGTACCTCAAGATGTGGCTTAACTCGGGGCGGCCCGTATGGAATGATACGGGACAAATGTTTTTACATTCATATATATTATTGTGAATTGTTCGCCCGTGCAGACTGTGTCATACGACACCATATGATTGATCAGTAGTTTGTGTGTAGTGACAGGTACACTGACCACGTGATCGTATTGTGTTTAGAAATCGTTTGCGAGTGAACGTCATTAAGGCCACCATTGAGACATATGCCGGAATACCGGCTTAGAATTTTTACTTTGTGAGGCACGTAGTACCGACATATACTCCATTGATGCATTAACCACTTTTCTGTAAAATGGAACCGAGAAGATGTAAAACTACTTATATTGGCTATCGAGCTCTGATTTTGAACTAAGTTTTCAAATTTGCAGTAGGTTTTAAAGTAACCAATTTTGAAACAGTGTTCTGTTTTCTGCCGTAAGAAGATCTGACTTTGAGAAACCATATCTCCCAGTAGAAAATTCCAATGAATGTGTACCATACATGGATGGAAAGTTTAGGAAGTCCGTTAAAACTGTTATGTTCAACTCCAGAACTGAATTTCCATCTAACCTGTTAAAAATTTCAAAGTTCCAATCTCTGTCAAAACTGGACAGAAACTAGAACCCTCTCTGGACTCCTGATTGTTTTCACCATATCTCACTCTAGAAAATTCGAACCTGGTCATGCTAGACATTTCTGGAATCCTTGTATTTATTACAAATTTGTGGATTGTGTCTTTTGTAAATTCTGCTTTTTTATATCTGGAAATTGTGGCCCAAAATCCGCATAAACAAAGGAGATGCTGTCAAAATTTCCAGAAAAACTGTCAGGTTTACAATGCCATATCTTCTCAACCAGAAATTATCTGAAGGGAACCAATACTTTTTAGGAAGGTCTTGAAGGGTACTTCCACTTTGTAGTTCACCTCAAGATCTAATTCTGCCATTTACTGGGTTAAATTTTTGTTTGAGTACAAACTGGTCAGGTTTCAACAGAAACTTCATCGGGGTCTTGTTATGAATCTGGTCCTCAATTTCACTTCGAGAAGTGTCAGAACTGACCAGTTGTAAATACTCAACCATTTACCAGTGGAATTGACGGTTTGACCCACTCGAACCTCTTTTCTTTATGACCATGTTTGTGTCATATTAAAAATAAAAGTGTGTATTCGCACGATAACGCGCATAACGTCCCGTCGCGACCAACGATGGTCGAAATGAACTTCGATACATGAAGTTCATTATTTGGAGCTCTCTATTGTAACATTGGTCCAGGGATGATGTATTGTGTATAAAGTTTATACTTTATCAATATATGTTACCGTTATGCAAGTTTGGTTATCAATACACACACTATTGTTTTCAGCCTAGTGTGATCTTGCAATATCACGTCTCATGTTGGATTAATGACTGTAACTGCTGAATGGTGCACACTCGTGCAACATACGAGGTCCATGGAGTCAGGGAGGGGATGACTTCCGAGAACCAGAACAACCGGCGCAACCACCACCTCCGTCTCCGCTTACATTGGCGGATGATATCGCAGCCATGCTGGGTTCGCGCGACGAGCAGACCGAACTGCTGCGAACCCTCGTGCAGATTACATCCAATCAAGGGGGACGTCAAGCCGAAGGAAATCATCAACCTCAGCAAGCAACATATCCGGAATCCTTGGCGACTGCACCCCTCGTGTTTAGTGGTGATGGTGAACCTTTAGATGCGGTCCATTGGCTCCGCACCATTGAAGCTATGTTCGGACTGCTACAGTGCAGTGATCATATGAAGGTTTTATATGCAGCACAACAACTGCATGGCATCACCGGTGCTTGGTGGGTGAACCACATCGCCTCCTTGGCCGCCAGACAACGAGTCACTTGGACAGAGTTCCGGAAGGCATTCCACGCCTATCATGTTCCTCCTGCCATTACGAGAAGGAAGCTTCAGAAAGTCCTTGATTTGAAGCAAGGAGAAATGAGTGCTCCAGAATACTCCAAAGTCTTTATTAATCTAGCACAATATGCGTCGGAGTATGTGAGTACGGAGGATCAGAAGCGAGAGTACTTCTATCGAGGTCTAAGCCCCATGTTGAAAGACAAGCTTGCATTGTTCAATCATGGTTCGTTAGTTGCTATGCTTAATGCTGCGATTACGCAAGAGGATGCCACACGTGAGAGGATCGTGGAGGAGCCAAAGAAGAGACTTGCTGTGCAGGACAGCACACATAATGTTCCTCAGAAATACCGTGTGGTGTACCGATCACCGTCCGGTCAGATATGGCAGTCGGCTGCACAACCGAGTTTGTATCGGAGTCAGCCATTTGAAGTATCAGATTTCCAACCAGCGGTACATCAACAGCAAGAACCGACCAAAATTGTTCCAGGGTCAATTATCTCGCAGCGAGATGCAGGACAATTCAGGCCTAAAGTCAGTGGGACGTTGAATCAGTATAGGTGTTCCACATGTGACCGTGTTGGGCACTATACCAAGGATTGCCCAGAGAAGATCTTGAGCAGCAGGCATGTACCAGTACAACGATGTATTCAGTCCCATATTCAACCAGAGAAGACAGCACGGCAAACCGAAAGTGTTCAACACATGGCAATCGAGAGTGTTCCGGAGGGAGCACCGGTGTTAGCGGGCATGTTTGCTATCAAAGACATACCCGTACTCATACTCTTTGATTCTGATGCCACCCACAATTTTATCAGTAAATCATGTGTGGATCAACACCAATTATCCACCAATACTCCAAAGAAAAGTTATCTTATAAGCCCACCGGGTGGAAGTATCTCGGCTAGTCAGATTGTTCCCCGAGCAGCTTTATGTTTGGGGGGGGGGGGGGAAATATATTCAATATCGCTGATTATATTGGATGGACAGAAGATCGACGTAATATTGGGGATGTCATGGTTGAACCATACGGTGCCGTTCTTAATATCGGTACCCGGACTATCCAAATTTACTCTCCGATGCACGGACAACACGAGCTGTTTTTGGACAGTTTGGAGCAGGACAGTGCAGCTGCATATAACATGGAAGCAACTAAACTTGAAGATATTCCGGTGGTCCGTGAGTATCCCGATGTGTTTCTTGATGATTTACCGGGCATGCCACCCGAACGTGACGTTAAGTTCAAGATTGAACTTGTACCGGGAACCACACCGATCTCTCGAAGACCGTATCGAATGGCGCCTAATGAGCTAGCGGAATTAAAGGAGCATTTGAAGGACCTTTTGGACAAGGGTTTTATTCGCCCAAGCTCATCACCTTGTGGTTGCTCGGCGCTGTTTGTCAAGAAGAAGGATGAAACATTGCGGTTATGTGTGGATTATCGACCGCTCAACGCCGTGACTATAAAGAACAAGTAACCGCTGCCCCACATCAACATTTTATTCGATCAACTTGTTGGTGCGATGGTGTTCTAAAAGATGGATCTTCAGTCCAGATATCATCAAATCAAAATCCGACCGGAGGATATACCGAAGACGGCATTCTCGATGCAATATGGATTATACGAGTATCTTGTCATGTCTTTTGGTCTCACCAATGCTCCAGCTCACTTTATGTATCTCATGAATTCAATATTCATGACGAAGTTGGACAAGTTCGTCGTGGTCTTCATTGATGACATATTGGTTTATTCCAAGTCAGAGGAAGAGCATGCTGAACATTTGCATATTGTGTTGCAACGGTTGAGAGATCCCAAGTTATACGCAAAATTCAGCAAGTGCGAATTTTGGATCAGCCAAGTGCCATTCTTGGGACACATTATTTCAGATGAGGGCATCGCAGTGGACCCATGTTAAATTGTTCAAGTACTGAAATGGCAATCTCCGAAGTCAGTACATGAAGTCCGAAGTTTCCTCGGTTTAGCGGGATATTATCAGGGGTTCATCCTGAGCTTTTCAAAAATCGCTAAGCCGATGACGGAGCTGCTGAAAAAGGGAACCAAATATATTTGGAGTTCAGCTTGTGAAGAAGCGTTCAAGACATTAGTACATCACCTTACAACAGTCCCGGTTCCTGCTCAGCTAGACACGACAAAACCGTTGGACGTTTATTGTGATGCATCCGACATCGGATTTGGCTGTGTTCTTATGCAAGGAGGATGTGTGGTCGCATATGGATCTCGACAGCTCTGAAACCACGAGCAGCACTAACCGACGCACGACCTTGAGCTCGCTGCCATGGTATTGGCATTAAAAATGTGGAGGAATTACTTGCTTGGAAATCTTGTACACCTCTACACCGACCACAAGAGTTTGAAATATATTTTCACGCAGAAGGAGCTGAATATGAGACAACGAAGGTGGTTAGAGATGATCAAAGATCACGAAATTGAAATTCATTACCACCCCGGTAAAGCGAACGTGGTTGCCAACGCGCTTAGTCAGAAAGCTCATGTCCACAACATCACCATGGCTGAAATGGAAGATAAGGAACCAAGTTTATATGTGATTCCATATGGGGCTCTCAATAATCTTGCTCGCATTCCCACCATCTGAGAGGAAATTATTGAAGCCCAAAAGAATGACAAGGGCATGTCACACATATGAGAAAGAGTGGACAACGGGGAGGTAAAATGTTTCCGGAAAGATGATCACGGTACATTATGGTTCAAGAACAGGATAGTTGTACCCCAGGATGTTAAGCTCCGGAAGAAAATATTTGATGAAGCTCACATGTCAAAATTTTCTATTCATCCAGGAAGCAATAAAATGTATCAAGATTTAAAGACCAAGTTTTGGTGGACACGGATGAAGCAGGAAATAGTGAAGTACGTATCTGAGTGTGATACGTGTCGGCGAGTGAAGGTTGACCATATGAAGAAAGCGGGACAGCTACACCGCTGAATATTCCGGCATGGAAATGGGAGGATGTGAGTATGGATTTCATAGTCGGATTGCCACTAACATTCCGGAAGCATGGTTCGATTTGGGTGATAGTCGACCGACTAACCAAATCAGCACACTTCATTCCGGTAAATGTCGGATTCAATGCCAAGAAATATGCGGAGTTGTACATATCAAGAATCGTGTGTCTACACGGCATTCCTCGCACGATTATTTCAGATCGAGGCTCGCTGTTCATTGCCCGTTTCTAGGAGCAGCTGCACGCCTCGTTGGGTACTAAACTGATTAGGAGCTCCACCTATCACCCGCAGACCGATGGACAAACTGAGCGGGTAAACTAAGTACTTGAAGACATGTTGCGAGCGTGTGCTATCCACCACGGTAAGAATTGGGATGATCATTTACTGTTGGCGGAATTCTCGTACAACAACGGCTGTCAGGCGAGTATCAAGATGGCACCATACGAAGCCCTCTATGGCCAAAAATGTCGCACCCCGCTGAATTGGTGCGAGTCCGGCGAAAGAGTGACCTTCGGGATTGATCTAATCAATGAAGCCGAGGAACAAGTTCGGATCATTCAAGCAAACTTGAGAGCAGCTCAATCTCGGCAGAAGAACTATGCAGACAAGCAGCATCGCCCGCTGCACATCGATGTCGGGGATCACGTGTACCTCCGCCTGTCTCCGATAAAAGGAAAGCTAGCTCCCCGGTTTATTGGTCCGTTTGCTATTACGGAAATGTGGGGACCTGTGGCGTCTCGATTGGAATTACCGTCATCTCTCGCTGGTATACACAACATTTTCCACGTATCTCAGCTCTGTAAATGTCTCAAGTTCACAGCTGCAGTCCACGCCGACGACATTGGCGAATTGCAACCTGATTTGACGTACTCCGAACATCCGATTTGGATTCTGGACGAGAAGACCCCGAACCATGCGGAACTGCACGCTGTGGTTTTATAAAGTGTTATGGAGCAACCATAATGCTGAAGAAGCGACATGGGAAACTGAAGACTATCTCCGCTCAAACTATCCGGATTTCTTATCGTCTCACATCCGGTAATTTCTCTCCTACTTTCGTCTCTTCATTGTAATTTCGGGACGAGATTCTTTTAAGGGGTAGGAATGTAAAATCCCTAATTTCCATAATTCAAAGTTCAGTTAGGACAAAATATTTTCATGATACAAAGCAATAAAAAGGAAATGAGAAAAACAACTAAATTCAAACTCAAATGAGGGAATTCAAAAAAATAAACTTAGCTACTGTTTAAATGAAGTTAACATGAAGATTTGAGTTGACCTATGGATTCCAAATATTTCAAGTAGCATCACTGCAAAGTTTCATAATGTTTGAAGCAAGTTTTGTATTTAATTCAATAGCTTCATTGAATTCAACTCAAATTTAAATTCAAAATTGAATTCAATGGAAACTTTGTCAAATCAACAATCTGATTTCCGAATCAATTTCTACACCTTCAAATTAGTCTACCATAAAATTTCTAGGATTTTTAGACACAAGTAGGTGGGAGTATTCAGTGTCCAGAAAAGATAGAGTTGAATAGAGAGGTGGGACCCACTGTTCAGTGGGTCAATTTCGCCTCTATCTTTCCCGTGGCGCCACCTCCCGGCATGCAGTCGACACCGAGCTGCTTGCCTCTCTGCTTGACCTCCAGCTGCCTACAACCCACCCCAGACTCCACCTTATCATATCCTCAGCCCCCAAGTCGAGTTCTTCCTCATTATTTCGTCCCTGGCGCAGAAAGTTCACTCCCGGCGAGTTCTTCCCCTCCCCTCGAAATCCAGCAAAGATCATCGGTAAGGCTCCCGTTTCTTCGCACTTGGTTACTCCTCAGACTTTGGTGCACCTCCCTGACCTTTCCCTTGTCCAGCCGGAGCCTCCCTGACGCCAATAGAAGTGGGACCGTGGCCGCAGGAGAAGCTCCCCTGTTTTGCCGCCTCTCTGCAACCGTGGCGCCGCCGATCTAGACCGAGTCACGAGCTGCTCCCAACAGCAAAAGGAAGCGCTTGTCCACCCTCTTGATCAAGGTGAAAACCCCATCCACTTTCATTCCTCCTCGAAGTAGAGATTCCATTTTTCCTTTCAGCCTAGTCCGAGCAATGATGCTAGGCTTCGCATTTAATTCAGTTTGTACGTGCAAACATTTTTCAATCCAGTTAAGGATTAGGAACTAGACCTCCATACGCAGCTGAAGACCAAAAATCAGAGCAACCCATTGAGTAATTTAGTCGGGAATCAAGTTTTCGTAGCCGCCTTTGTAAAACTCCGACGACTCTCTGGTGAACTCGACGTTGCCGACATTTCCACTCAATTTTCGTCCCCTAGACATCTTCCCCATGCTTCCATGAAGCTTCCCGAGGTCTCCCCGATCAGTTTAACCCGCCGTAGGGCTCGGCTGACATGGCCGAAACCCTAATCGCCGCCGCCGCTGTCGCGCAAGCCCTTTCGGCCATCGCCGCATGCGCTGATCCACCGGCATGCTCAGAACCTCAAAATAGGGTTAGGCGGCGAGTTTGGCGAGGATCCATGCCGTGGATCGGCGGTGAGAGCTCCGACGAGGCGCCGCCGCGGTCGCGCGCGCGTCTAGAGGTAGACGATGACTCCATAGGCCCCAGTCGTCAGTGAGAGGAAGGCGCGCCACGGATCTGGTGCGGCCTGAGGATCCCGTGTGGCTACATCCCTGAACCCTGTGGCCTTGTGTTGCTTAATCTCGATTGGTCCATTTTAAACCCGTGGGCCCCCCTCAATTTATTCAAATATTTCCCATGTAAATTAAATTCCAGATTTGGTCCCCACTCCAAAAATCCATATCTCCTAGCGGAATTGTCCAAAAATCCCAAATAGATTTTGTTATAACCAGCATGAAGAATAATTTCCAGTGTTGCACTTGGAATTTTATGAAAGTCCATAGTAATTTCTCCATAATATTCAACTAAGCAAAATGCTTAGAGAATTAATTCCTATAGTTCTGCTCTTTGGAAAATTACCAAATTTTTCCACAACCTTCATTTGAATACCTTGAACTCCAATAAAAATTTCAGGGTCATTAGACTGCATTTACATGGTCTGATCACTTATGTATCCTCTATGCACATAAAAATAGCCAAATTCATTTAGAGTTTGTACAGAAACTTGTGCAAACTTCTAAATTAAATATCTCTCAATATAATGCTTCAAAATTTGTCAAACCAAATTTGTTGGTTTGATCTTTATCCACACTCACTAGAGCTACAACCCAATCTTCTTGAAAATCCCTAGATTTTCCTGTAGAGCCCTTTAAAGCAAAATCATGTTTGATTTTTATCTGATGATTCATTTCATAGAAATATTTGAAATTTTGCCAAACTGATCTTTAGTAAGTTTCTGAATCCCTGTAAACATTTCAGCTTCATTGGACTTGATTCAACTAGTTCAATCTGAAGATTTTCCTAACTGGTCATAGAATACCCCAGAAACAACAAAAATATTTCAGTAAATTAACCAAACTTGTGAATTCAATATCTCATAGTAGAGTGCTTAGAAAATTATGAAACAAATTCTACTAGAACCAGTGGGACCCCCTCTGTATGGTAAAACCACTGGTAGCCATGATAGTCCTCCAGAATTACAACCAAAATTCAGAGAATGCTTTTAATTGTTGGAATTTTAGAGACAACAAAATTTCTTGAACATCTCCAATTTTTGGTTCATATCTTCCCCATAGTACCTAGTGTCCCCTGTAAATTTCCAGAACCACTGGGCTTAAATTAATATACTTAACTGTCTTTTCATTAAACTATATTATAATACTGGTATTGATTAACTTGCATAATTCTTTGTATATCGATTAGTTGCCGAGCTCAAGAGGACCCCAGAGCTACTTGAAGTCATCCCTCTGGAGATTAACTTTGATACCGTCTCGCAACTAGGCAAGCCCCGGTTTGCATTTAAGCGCTATTACAAAATTTTGATTTGTATCACCTATGTCTAGGATGAGTATTGTGCATTAGGGCTAAGGTGATTGAAAATCCACTTGCATGACCAGATCACCCTATGGAGCATTTGGATAGTTGTCAAGTCATCGTGTAGACTATGCTATGCTAAATGTTGTATAGGATTCGGTAGAAGTCGAGTAGTTGGAATCTACTTGCATGGCTAG
This sequence comes from Tuctoria greenei, assembly GCA_036927565.1. NCBI lineage: Eukaryota > Viridiplantae > Streptophyta > Magnoliopsida > Poales > Poaceae > Tuctoria > Tuctoria greenei. The sequence continues at coordinate 129,469,754 of JAYESD010000006.1, forward strand.
GACTTTTTCACACAGGATTGGTTCAAAGAGAATGGAATAGTAATCTGAAAATGAGACCGGGCAGGGGCGTAGGGTGCAGCAAGACGTGGTCTTGGGTGCGTAGCCCTACCTGTGTCGGTTAAGGACCGATCCGTATGCCGCCCTGCTGAGCAAGTTTGAATTGTACCGGAGTCATTCTGGATATATGGTGTCCAGGAAACTGATGTACCTTGGGAAGCCTTTATTGAGACTTTTTCGATCGCTTCAGGCTTTCGGCTGCAGCACAGTAGACGGAAACTCGCTCACGACATCTTCATAGTGGAAGGGTGCACCGTGAGTGGGAATACCGTCCTAGACGATTGAATCGATTCAACTTGGGCGGAACTTGAGAAAGGTGGCTGCATATGACGTCTGTGGAGTGCACCAATATGACTCCCAGTACGGGCGTACGTGTCGTGTATTCCGGGTATCGTTGATTCGAATCACCGTCCCTCGCGGATATGAGTACCACTTGTTCACTGAATTGTGACGTAGAAATACTTGTACATGAGATGAGAATTAATTGCTACTGTTATGAACATTATATTATTATGGCATTGCTATGTTGTATGTATTAGTATAGTGCTCACTAAATTTATTTTCCACCATGGTCATGCAGCATCGTGACGAATTGTTTCTTGTTTGATTGTGGAGTTACAATGTTGCCCCGCACCATGGTTTAAGCTGCTGCTATAAATCTAAAAATAAGGACCCACATTTAGGTGAGTCCATTATGCAAATCTGCCATCCTATGTTTATGTCTTTACCCTCATGTAGAGTTTCATGTTTAGGCGTGAGACGGTTAAGTCTTGCTGAGCCTTCATTCTCACGGTTGCTATATAAGTTGTTTTGCAGGTTTTAACCTCTGTGCTTATGCTTATGTTTATCCGATGAGACTCGGGACTCTCCGAGTGATATACACATGTGGAAGCCATGCCGCTGCTGTTTGGTATTCGTGGCTCGTGAGGAGCGTCCGTGGGTTGGACGGCTTCTCTTTTGCTTATTAGACTGGAGTACGAGAGTTGTAATCTTATCTTTCGCTGTAGTTTATTTTTATAAACTATTTGTAAACTGAATATCTTTGTAAATTCCAGCAAATGATTTATGTAATACACGTTCCTTTACATGTTTGCTGTTGGGTGTCGCATCGCACGGCACCCCCCAATGCGATTCTTGAAAAGTGTGGACTCCAGTCCCCACATCTGTTTCCTCCTGTATTTGAAATATTTGTAAAGTCTTGCAAAAAATGTTTTCAACGCCTATTCACCCCCTCTCTAGGCCACGTTCAATTGGTATCAGGGCGAGGCTTTCCTTTTACGAGACTCACCGCTCGGAGAGACAAATGGCCACATACAAGAACAATGAGATCTTGGAAATGCCCATCATTTGAGAGGAACAAGACTCCAAAACGTTCGATGTGCTCAAGGAGCACGAACACAATGATGAATAAGTGTGTGAACTCAAGGCACTTCTAAGGAAGAAGCTTCTAGCCAGATGGGCAAGAAGGAGGATGAAAAGCCAAAAGGGGATAGTCATCAAGACTACTCCCGGTATCCTTTTAATTATGAGAAGCTTAACAATTACAATCATTATCTTTCCATTCCCATGGAAAGACCTCCACAGTTTGATGGCAATTATTACTCAATGTTGAAATAATATAAAGATGCATATAACTCACTTAACCCTAGTCTTTGTCATATAGTGTGTACATGTACAGATATCCCAACACCAATGATGAACTCACCCCGGAGCGCAAGAACAAGCAATTCACAGCAATGCACAAGCCGTTGCGGTGATCACTTCATCCTTGAGCCGCGAAGAGTTCACCGAGGTGGATGGACCTGAAGTTGCCAAAGACATTTGGGACACACTCAAGACTGCTCATGAAGGGAACTGCTCTGTCCGCAAAGCGAAGATTGACATGCTTGAGGGAGAATTTGGGAGATATGTCATAGAATATTGTGGAACTCCTCAAGAGATGTACAACCATTTGAGGACACTGATCAACAGGATCCGTATTTATGGAAGTAAGAAGTGGACTTATCATAAGGTTGTGAAGAGAATGATAACAGACATTATGCCTCAGAATGTCACCTTGTGTTCCATGACAAGAGAAGGCCAGGGGTTTCACAAAATGACCCCCGATGAAGTCCTTGGCAAAATAATCAATCACGAAATGATGGAGAAGGAAGCTAAATATGTCAAGGACTTAGCTGAACTTAGCTCATCCAAGAAGAAGGATATTGCACTCAAGGGAACCCGCAAGCCCAAAGGGAACAAGACTCGTGAGGCTCATGAAGAAGAAGACACTGATGATGTAAGCACAGATATGGATGATGAAGAGATGGTACTATTCATGAAAATATTCAAGCGCATGATGAGAAGAAGAAGAGACAACAACTCCAGTGAAGGAAAGAACAAGGAAAAATGATAATTCAAGGCTCGACGTACTTGCTACAACTGCGGCGAATATGGACACTTTATGGTTGACTATCCAAATGATGAAAATAAGAAGAAGAAAGAAGTGAAGTCGCAAGAGAAGAAAACTTTCAAGAAAAAGAAGAAAGTACATCAAGCACACATCGGCAAGGAGTGGGACTCAAATGATGAGTCCTCCTCAGACGATGAAGATGAGATGGCAACAGTTGCCATCAAGAAGCCAACCAATAAGTCTACACTTTTTCCAAACATGGGAGGAAGGGAGAACCACAAAAACACTTGCCTCATGGCTAAGAAATGCAAGAAGAAGGTTTGACTTACACCTCCCTCCTTACATTCCTCTAATGACGATTTTGATAGTTCTAGTGAAAATGAGGAATTGCTTAAAGGATTGAGCAAAACTGCACTAAGAAAAATGAAGATGTTGTCGGATGAAATCTTTGAGAGGGAGGAGCTTGTGAACCGCAAAGAAGATATGCTCATCCATGAAAGGAAGAGATATCAAGAGGTTGAAAAGCTTCCTGAGCTTGAAAAGGAGAAAAGTGAGGCACTTGAGCTTGAGCTAGCTTTGAGTAAGGAAGCTTACTCAAATCTAGAAGACTCACACATTGCAGTCAATGACGAACTTGCTAACTTGACGAAAGTTAAACAAAATCCTTGAAGTGCAAGTGGAGTCACTCAAGCAAAGACGCTTCCTCCTCTAAAAGCTCACATTCTCAAGATGTCAAGTTGACAACTATTAAAACTTGCACAAGGTCTAGTAAGAATACTTATGTAAAATATGAATCCAATGTTTCACATGTTAAACATTCATCCCAAAGTGGCATCTTTGACAAGAAAAAGATCAAATATGCACGTAGTGCATATATTGTCACAAGACCTCCTAATGTCAAAGATGGTCTTGGGTATACAAAAAGTAAAAAGTTGTCCACTAATGCTCAACATAAGAAACATATTGCTTTTGTTAAAGAAAAATCACATGAACATGAACAGCAAACCTTATTTTATACTTTTGATGCATCTTATGTCCTTAAGAAAAATAAATCTGGGTATAGTTATGCTAAATATGCAGGGCACGCCACAGGAGACCCAAAGCTTGTGTGTGGGTGCCTAAAACACTTCTGACTAACCTTCGAGGACCCAAGCAAACATGGGTACCAAAAACCAAGACATAACTCTGTTTTGCAGGCCTACTCCTCCGGTGGATCAAAATGAGTGCTAGACAGTGGATGCACCAATCACATGATCGTGGAGAGGAGAATGTTCATAGAGTATGAGCGAAACGCGGTTCCAAGTGAAGAAATTTATTTTGGAGACAACAGACAAGGAAAAGTTCTTGGCAGCGGTAAAATTGAAATTTTCTCAACACACTTTTTCCAATGTTTTACATGTTGATTCTTTAGATTATAATATTTTGTCCATATCTCAGCTATGTGACAAAGGATACAATTTTCTATTCACTAATGAGGGTTTGACAATCTCTAGAAGAAGTGATAACTCAATTGCCTTCAAGGGACTGTTCAAGGGAAAACTTTATCTTGTTAATTTCAACAAAGATAAAGTTGAACTCGATGCTTGCTTGGTTGCGAAAACTAATATGGCATGGTTGTGGAATAGATGGCTAGCTCATGTTGGGATGAAGAATCTGCAAAAACTTCTAAAGGGTGGTCACATTCGAGGTTTGAAAGATGTCATGTTTAAGAAAGAAAGGCCTTGTAGCACATGCCAGGCGGGAAAACAAGTTGGAGCACCACACCCTACAAAGAACATGATGACTACATCAAGACTGCTGGAACTTCTTCATATGGACCTCTTTGGTCCAATTGCTTATATAAGCGTCAGCGGTAACTAATACGGTTTAGTCACTATTAATGACTTTTCTAGATTTACCTGGATATTTTTCTTGTATGATAAATCAGAGACCCAGGGATTCTAAAGAATTTCTTAAAGAGATCACAAAATGAATTCTCCTCAACCTTCAAGAATATTAGAAGTGACAACAGAACAGAGTTCAAAAATACTCAAGTTGAGGAGTACCTGGATGAAGAAGTAATAAAACATGAGTTTTTGACACCCTACTCCCCTCAACAAAATGGGGTGGCCGAAAGGAAGAACAGGATGCTCATTGAGATGGTAAAGACAATGCTAGATGAATACAAGACTCGAGACCGGTTTTGGGCTGAAGCGGTAACACCGCTTGTTAGGCCACGAACTGGCTATATCTTCATCGACTTCTGAAGAAAACACCATATGAGCTCCTCACTGGTAACAAATCAAATGTCTTATATTTCATAGTTTTTATAAGTAAATGCTTTATTCTAAACAAGAAACCGAGTTCTTTGAAGTTCACTTCGAAATCTGGTGAAGGGTTCTTGCTTGGTTATGATTCGAACGCCAACACCTATCGTGTTTTCAACAAAGTATCTGGCATTGTTGAAGTGGTATGTGTTGTATTGTTCGATGAGACTAATGGCTCCCAAGTGGAGCAAGTTGATATGTGTGTGCTAGATCAAGAAGTGAATGTAGGCCTAGAGGGGGGGGTGAATAGGCTTTTTTTAAATTTCTCGGTTCCTGTAGCACTTCAACAACAAGGTCAAAACCAGATATATCGGACTAGTCCGGTAAAGTGCGGACTAGTCCCTATTTCACGGGCTAGGTTGATCAAGTTAGGTCAATTTGATTGTTTCGTTGACGTTTGCAGCGGAAATATAAACTTTAATAACAGTTCAATAGTTGTATGTCAAGTTCTATTGCAAGTATGATTCTTGTTCAACTATTTAACTTGAATTCAACAAAATGAATCAAACCCTAGATAATGTTGATCAACTAGAATGATGAACACAAACGAACAAGACACAATATTTATCTCGTGGTTCGGTTACCACGAAGGCAACCTACGTCCACGTTGAGGAGCCCACAAAAGGACCGGGTCTTCACCAACCCTTCCCTCGTCGGATTGCCACGAAGGCCAATCCTCTTCCACTAATCACACAGGGGTAAATCACCAAGTTGAAGGGGCGATCTCACAAGTTGAGAGCTCCCTTGATTACAAGTTTCAAGACCACCAATAACACACTTCGAAATATACAAATTGAGATACAAGAGTGTGTTAGAGATTCAAACCAAGAGCTCAATCGTGTGCCAAGTGCCCTCTCCAATGATCTACAAGTGATCTTCAATGGATTGATCAATTTTTCACTTAGTTTCGTGGAGAGAGGTAGTTTTTGAGTCTCTTGGGAGGTGTGACGGCGCTAGGGTTCGAGAGAGGGTGAAAGTGGGCCGTGCACCTTTATTTATATGGGGTTTCTAGAAGTTACCGTTAGGGTTCAGAAAGATCGGACTAGTCCGTGGTGGTCACCGGGCTAGTCCGGTGTGCTGTGTGTAGCAAACCCTAAGTGTCCAGGAATATCGGACTAGTCCGGTTGAAAACGAACTTGTCCGATTTCGCTACTGGAAAGCTTCGGACTAGTCCGATTGCCATCGGACTTGTCCGGACAAATGAAACCCTAAGTGTTTGGGATGACAAGTCCGCACTTGGAGGACTTGTCCGATTTAGATCAGTGTGTATATCGGACTAGTCCGTGTGGACACCGGACTTGTCCGAAGTGGATCAGAATGAATATCGGACTAGTCCGGGTCACAACAGACTTGTCTGATTTTGTGTGACTTGTGCATTGTGTTAAGGACTAGTCCGCATTGGAGAGGACTAGTCCGAAGTGGATCAGAAAGATATCGGACTAGTCCGGTAGAGACCGGACTTGTCCGATCTAGTGCAGAAAGTGATATCGGACTAGTCCGGCTGATATCGGACTAGTCCGGTCCTGTATAACTTTGTGCATTGTATGTGTGTGCTTGAAAGTTATTGAGCTCTTGGGTGTGTTTCCTTAACACACTCTATACATGATAATCTACTATTTTCTTCTTCTTGAGCTCAAATTCACTTTGTTTCTCATTTCCCTTCTTTTTGGCATTTTTGCTCATTTTTCATCATTTGCCTGCATTCATCTCAACAAAAGGATTAGGATCCCAATTGCTTGTCATAAATCATCCAAAACCCACAAGGGAGTCCTAGATGCACTTTCAATCTCCCCCTTTTTGGTGATTGATGACAACCAATTGAGATTTCACAAAATGAGGTATAAAATGAGATTTTCATAAAGTATGCACATATGACTCAAAAATACATCAAGCAACAAGATAATTATTCATGTGTGCATTCTTTATGGTGGGATGCATACTAAGAGCATGAATGCATTAAGAATGACAGAATTTGCATTGATCAACTAATATCAAGTGAATATGGCATTTCAGGAGCAAAAATTCAGATTTCATCACACACTTGCAAATTAATTGAGCAATTCATCACAGGACCAAACATGATATGAAAATAGTGTTAAACAAATACAATCACAATTAAAAATACATAGAGAGCTCTCTCCTCGCATCCTATTCAGCTAAAGCTAAGACTAGATACTCCCCCTCAATCTCTCCCCCTTTGGCATGAAGACACCAAAAAGAGAGAGAGGAAGGTCCTAGGGCTTCACTCTTCGCTGTCAGTCCTCTCGTCGTCTTCATCGTCTTCATCGCTTTCCGCTTGACGAGGTTGAGAGGGAGGAGGAGGAGCGGAGCTGCTCGAGCCCCCAATGCCAAAATAGGCAAGCTCGGAGGGAGTCAAGGGGCTGAGCTCGGTGATGTCCGGATCAGAATCTTCAGAAAGTACTGGAGATCCGATTGGGTTGATCTCCAGCTTCTCACTCAGCTGCTTCACATTGGCTTTTATGTACCTCATGTTCTCCTTCCTCTTCTGATTTAGCTTGTGAAGCTTCACTTCAGTTTTCTTGCATGAGGAGAAAATTGCAGCCAAGTACTTGAGGATCCCACTGGCGGATCCTTTCTGAGGGGCTTCCCTGGAGGGAGGAGGAGCCCTAGCAGCTTCTTCTTGCCTTGCCGGTGCCTCGGGGCTTGAGGCCGGCGATGGAGTAGCCTGGACACTCACTGGCTGAGGCTTCTAAGGCCTCAGTGGAGTGTGCTCCACATCCTTCACAAACTCGATCCCTGTGACCTTCTCAATCATAAACATCAAGTAAGGGGCATAGCCACAGGATCGGTTGGGGGTACTTGAGATATTGACCATATCATTCCAAATATAGTCTGCAACATCAAACTGTCTCTTCTGTCTTATGACCCTCATTAGAGTCCGGAGGTAACCCTGTACACTCCCTGCATCCCCATCCTTGGGGGCAATGGTCTTCCGGAGAACTCTGTTCAGGACCACAAAGAAGGGCCTCATGTTATTTGTGGAGGGAGGAACATACTTAGAGTTGGGCTCATACATGAACTTCATTCCGTCCCTCTCAATGACCCCTATGTTGTGGATAATGAGGTGGTCATGTCCTCCAGAGTCAAGGTGCAGCAGGCTGTCAAACTCTTCCTGAGTAATAGAATACTTGGATCCATGAGTCATCCAAGTCACACTTTCTTCGTCTTCGCTTGAGAAGTGGCACGTTGCATAAAATTGTGCTATCACTTCATCATTCCAGTTGTGTCTGAAGGCAAAGAGATCCTTCAGACCATGTCTCTCTGCAGCTGCTATCACTTCATCAAAAGCTGCACATTTCTTCTTCTCAAGGTGGGCCCAGTCAATCCATTGACTGCGCACCACCGGGGTCTTCATCGGCAAGTAGACCAGCTTGTAGAAATCAGCATGGAAATTTGACCAAAATCTGCCATCAGCTGCTTGCTTGGGCCTTGCATAGCAATCAACACTTCTCAACTTCGCAGCCACATCGCTGCCCTTGCCAGTGAATCTTTCCTCATTGGGGTCCCGGACCCCTTCTCTGGGAGTATGCAGCTTCAGGGGCCCAACAGGCCCTGTGGCTCGAAGGCCACTTGAAGAAGTAGCGGCCTTCGAAGCGGCTTTCTTGACGCACACCTTCCTTCGAACTTGGGGAGGTGAGGGAGCAGGCTCGGAGGATCTCTCTTGGCGTTTCTTGCCAAGACCCGCCGAGGACCGAGGTGCCACCTCGTGGTCCAACTCGGCCTCGAAATCGGAGATTTCATTGTCGGAGCTCGACATGATCTGAGAATGAGTGATCAAGAGAAAGGACAAGTTATACAAGGTATTGGTGAGGTAAGATGGCAATGGAAGGCATTAGGGAATTAAAGAATTAGGTTTTGGTTCAGAAACAACGGACTTGTCCGGTGCACATGCACGGACTAGTCCGGGGGACCGGACTTGTCCGTACCTGGACCGGACTAGTCCGGTGTTCATCTGCAAAAACCTAACAGACTGGACAAAAATTGATCCCTAAGGTAAAACTAGTCTAGCATACACATAGTACATCAACTAGACATGTAACTAGTGAAGAATGCTAGGCCAAACGATAAGCAATAGAGAAATTTGTGATTTCTTAGGGTTTTGAAGAAAATTTACCAAGAAATCAAAGGAAGCTTGAGATTTTGGGGGTTGGAGGCCGGACTTGTCCGCTAACTTCAATCCCCGAGTCTTCAAGCTTGATCTCCGCCCAAGATTGATGCTTTTCGACGGAGGAATCAAGGATTCGCCTTGGGAGCTCGAGCGCAAGAGAGAGAAAGCTTGGGGGCGAGTGTGGGGTGAAGGGATTAGGGTTTGGTGGCGGCTAGGGTTATGGACACGAAAAATCGGATAAGTCTGGACTCGACCGGACTAGTCCGAAGTCATCTAGAGACCTATATCGGACTAGTCCGTGGTCTGTCGGACTAGTTCAGCCTAACCGGCACTCTTCGGACTAGTCTGCATGGGCGGACTAGTCCGGATAACCACGGACTAGTCCGTGGTTACCAGGAAAGAATTGCATAGCCCATTCATATATATTTGAAGGTTCAATAATAGAGAATAGAGAGGCAAAACAATTCAAGCAATCTTGATAAATTTGACCAGTAAGCATACAACAGTCATACAATGATCAAAAATTCATCAAGATCTAATAATTGACATAGTTTTTCGAGAGAAAAATGAAGAGGGATGATTTTCACAATTCAATCAATATTTTGAAGCAATCATACAGGTATGCAACTTTTCAAGCCACACTCCGAGAATCAAGAATGTTTAGCTCATTTCGGAGTTCGCAAAAACGTTTTTCATCAAGTGGCTTGGTGAATATGTCGGCCAATTGTTTTTGGGTGTTGACATGAGAGATGGATATGTCTCCTTTCATGGAATGGTCTCTCAAGAAATGGTGTCTTATGTCAATGTGTTTAGTCCTAGAGTGCTCAACTGGATTGTGGGCTATTTTAATGGCACTCTCATTATCACAAAGGAGAGGAATACGGTTCATATTGTAACCGTAATCCCTTAGAGTTTGTCGCATCCAAAGGAGTTGTGCACAACAACTCCCGGCTGCAACATACTCCGCTTCGGCTGTGGATAATGCAATGGAATTCTGTTTCTTGGATGACCAAGAAACTAAGGATCTTCCTAGGAATTGGCAAGTGCCGGAAGTGATTTTTCTATCAACTTTGAACCCGGCATAATCTGCATCGGAATACCCAATGAGATTGAATTTTGAGCCTTTTGGGTACCAAAGACCAAGGTTGGGTGTATGAACTAAATATCTTAGGATTCTCTTTACAGCTGTCAAATGACATTCCTTAGGGTTGGCGTGAAATCTTGCACACAAACATACACTCAACATAATATTTGGCCTAGATGCACATAAGTAAAGTAAGGATCCAATCATGGAGCGATATACCTTTTGGTCGACGCTCGGTCCATCTTCATTGAGATCCAAGTGGCCATTCGTTGCCATGGGAGTCTTTATGGGCTTTGCCTTGTCCATGCCAAACTTCTTGAGGATGTCCTGTGTGTACTTGGTTTGGCTTATGAATGTTCCTTCCCTTTGTTGCCGCACTTGGAATCCCAAGAAGTACTTCAATTCTCCCATCATTGACATTTCAAACCTGTCTGTCATAATTCTACTAAATTCTTCACAGAAAGATTGGTTAGTTGACCCAAAAATTATGTCATCAACATAGATTTGGCAAATAAAAAGATCATTATCTAGGTTTTTCGTGAATAGTGTATAATATACTTTGCCAATCTGAAAGCCATTATCAATTAAAAAATCTCTAAGACACTCATACCAAGCTCTAGGAGCTTGTTTGAGGCCATAGAGAGCCTTACGCAGTTTATACACGTGGTCGGGGAACTCTTCGTCTTCAAATCCGGGTGCTTGCTCCATGTACACCTCTTCCTTGATCGGTCCGTTGAGGAAGGCGCTTTTCACGTCCATTTGGTACAGCTTGAAATCATGGTGAGTAGCATATGCAAGTAATATTCTAATTGATTCAAGCCTAGCTACTGGAGCAAAAGTCTCATCGAAATCCAAACCTTCGACTTGTGAGTAACCTTTGGCCACAAGTCGTGCCTTGTTTCTTGTCACCACCCCGTGTTCGTCTTGTTTGTTGCGGAAGACCCACTTGGTGCCCACTATGTTTGCATTGGGTCTTTCCACAAGTTCCCAAACCCCGTTTCTCTTGAAATTGTTCAACTCTTCTTGCATTGCCACCACCCAGTCCGGATCCTTCAATGCATCCTCAGTCCTGCGGGGTTCCAAAAAGGAGACAAACGAGTAATGTTCACAGAAATTTGCTATACGAGATCTAGTGGTTACTCCCTTTTGGATGTCGCCAATGATGTTGTCGATTGGATGATCCCTTTGAATGCATTGGTGTACTCTTGGGTGTGGCACTTGGGGGGTCGTATGTTGGTGATCATCTTCTTCTCCCCCTGAGTTGTTGTCCTCGTTGATTTGTTGATCATGTTCATATTCCTGTGACTGATCTTGTATCGAGGCTCCCCCTTGATTGTTGATCTCCTCTTGTGGTTCACTTTCCTCTTGTATTTGTGACGATGACTCTTGTGGTCGTACTTCGCCTAGAGCCATCCTCTTCAATGCTTGATAGGGGGCTTCCTCTTTACCTAATTCACATTGATCAACTTGCTCCTTTTGGGAGCCATTAGTTTCATCGAACACTACGTCACGTGCTACTTCAACAAGTCCGGAGGCCTTGTTGAAAACACGATAGGCGTAAGTGTTCGAATCATAACCAAGCAAGAAACCTTCATCGGACTTTGAAGCGAACTTTGAAGTCCTGGGCTTCTTGTTCAAAATATAGCAAGGAGAACTGAAAACTCGAAAATATGAAATGTTCGGTTTGTTAACGGTGAGTAGCTCATAGGGGGTCTTCTTTAGTAGTCGATGAAGGTAGAGTCGATTTGTGGCATGGCAAGCGGTGTTGATTGCTTCCGCCCAAAATCGATCCGAAGTCTTGTATTCATCGAGCATTGTTCTTGCCATCTCTATGAGCGTTCGGTTCTTCCTTTCGGCAACTCCGTTTTGTTGTGGAGAGTATGGTGCTGAGAATTCGTGCTTGATTCCTTCCTCATCAAGGTACTCCTCCACTTGTATGTTCTTGAACTCCGTGCCGTTGTCGCTCCGAATACTCTTGATCGATAGTGAGAACTCGTTTTGAGCTCGCTTGAAGAATTTCTTGAGCGTTCCTTGTGTTTCTGACTTGTCATGTAAAAAGAACACCCAAGTGAAGCGGGAAAAATCATCAATAATGACTAAACCGCATTTATTACCGCCGATGCTTATGTAAGCAATTGGACCAAACAAGTCCATATGAAGTAGTTCGAGCGGTCTTGTCGTAGTCATAATGTTCTTTGCAGGATGATGTGCTCCTACTTGCTTCCCTGCTTGGCACGCTCTACAAGGCCTATCTTTCTCAAACACAACATCTTTCAAACCTCGGATGTGATCGCCCTTGAGGAGTTTTTGAAGGTTCCTCATACCAACATGTGCCAGCCGTCTATGCCACAGCCAACCCATGTTGGTCTTTGCAATCAAGCATGTGTCGAGTTCGGCTTTATCCTTGTTGAAGTCAACAAGGTAAAGCTTTCCCTTCAACATACCCTTGAATGCAACAGAACCATCACTTCTCCTTGAGACGGTCACACCCTTGTTAGTGAACAGGCAATTATAACCTTTGTCACATAATTGAGATATGGACAACAAGTTATAATCTAAAGATTCAACATGTAGAACATGAGAAAGAGTGTGTTCAGAGGATATTGCTATTTTACCGGTACCGAGCACCCTTCCTTGACTATTATCCCCAAAGTAGATGCCTTCGTTTGGGTCCTTGTTCACTTCATACTCCACAAACATCCTCCTTTCTCCGGTCATGTGGTTGGTGCATCCACTGTCTAGCACCCATTTGGATCCACCAGAGGAGTAGGCCTGCAAAAACAAATTACGCCTCGGTTTTAGGTACCCAAGCTTGCTTGGGTCCTTGGAGGTTAGTAACAATACATTTGGGCACCCACACATGGGATTTTGTGTTCCCATGGCGTGGCCCAGCATAATAAGCATACACTTTACCAACATTATTTTTCATTAATACATAAGAAGCATCAAAGGTTTTAAACAAGAGTTGCTGTTGATTATGGGTCGGACTAGTCTGTGTGACCGGACTTGTCCGTATGACCAGACTTGTCCGGACCACAACCGGACTAGTCCGGTTTTCATGAGAGTTCAGGTTTTTAGTTTTCGAGTTACCAGGTTGTGAGGGTCCTCCCTTCACAAAGGTAATCCTTCCCTTGTTATTCTTATGATTTCCAGCTCTTTGCTTTCCATCATAAGAGTAACCAAAGCCATACTTGACATTTGGAGGTCTTTGGACCAAATATGCACTACGTGCATAGTTGATCCTCTCCTTGTCAAATATTACACATTGGGTAGGATTTTTGTCCTGTGTGGAGGTAGAATTTTCCTTCAACCTGGTGTTAATTTTATCACAGTTGCAAATATGAGCGATATTAGTTGAAGTGGGTTGAGAAGGTAGGCTTGAAGAGGAGGAAGGTTCACTAAGATTGAGTGACTCAACCTGCACTTCAAGGATCTTGTTGACCTTGATTAGGTCATCAAGTTGATCCTTGATTGCAACATTTGAGTTGGTTAACTCCAAGCAAGTTTTCTTGCTTGAAGCTAGCTCAAGCTCTAGTGAGTGGTTTCTCTCCTTTTCAAGAACTAGAAGATTGTCAAGTTCGACATGCTTCTCCTTTTGGGAGATAATCATGTCTTCTTGACGGTCAATTAGCTCTTCCTTCTCAACAAGTTGGTTAAGCAAGAATTTCATTTTAGCAGCAGTTTTTCTATCTAAACCAATTAGCATATCTTCATCATCACTATCTAGATCATCATCACTTGAGTAAGAATGCAAGGAAGGAGTTTTGATGTTTACCTTGCGTTTACCTTCCTTAGCCATAGACTTGGGTTAAGGGAAATCAAGTGCATCTTCATATTTTGCCTCCACATGGAGTAATCACTCCCATCGAAGTGTGGGGCTTTTCCGAGAGGGATAGATAGATAATGACTGTTGTTAGAATTTAAACGGTCATAATTAAAAGGATATCGGGAGTAGTCGGTGTGACTACTCCCCTTCTCTTTTCTTCGACTTTAGATTTCCCTTTGGAAAGCGCTTTCTTTCTAAGGAGTGCTTTCAGCTCCAATTTCTCCTCATCATCATCATCGAAGTCTTGAATGGCTTCGAGATACTTTTCAAGCTTTTGGTGCTTGTCATTGTTCATTTCTTCCTGGTTGTTGATTTTCTGGACTTCCTTCATGTCCGACATGATCTCTTCGAGTGGTTGCACTCTTTCTTGAAGAACCTGCTCTGATACCAATTGAATGTAGGCCTAGAGGAGGGGGGGTGAATAGGCCTTTTTGAAATTTCTCGGTTCCTGTAGCACTTCAACAACAAGGTCAAAACCAGATATATCGGACTAGTCCGGTAAAGTGCGGACTAGTCCGGATTTCACAGGCTAGGTTGATCAAGTTAGGTCAATTTGATTGTTTCGTTGACGTTTGCAGCGGAAATATAAACTTTAATAACAGTTCAATAGTTGTATGTCAAGTTCTATTGCAAGTATGATTCTTGTTCAACTATTTAACTTGAATTCAACAAAATGAATCAAACCCTAGATAATGTTGATCAACTAGAATGATGAACACAAACGAACAAGACACAAGATTTATCCTGTGGTTCGGTTACCACGAAGGCAACCTACGTCCACGTTGAGGAGCCCACAAAAGGACCGGGTCTTCACCAACCCTTCCCTCGTCGGATCGCCACGAAGGCCAATCCTCTTCCACTAATCACACAGGGGTAAATCACCAAGTTGAAGGGGCGATCTCACAAGTTGAGAGCTCCCTTGATTACAAGTTTCAAGACCACCAATAACACACTTCGAAATATACAAATTGAGATACAAGAGTGTGTTAGAGATTCAAACCAAGAGCTCAATCGTGTGCCAAGTGCCCTCTCCAATGATCTACAAGTGATCTTCAATGGATTGATCAATTTTTCACTTAGTTTCGTGGAGAGAGGTAGTTTTTGAGTCTCTTGGGAGGTGTGACGGCGCTAGGGTTCGAGAGAGGGTGAAAGTGGGCTGTGCACCTTTATTTATATGGGGTTTCTAGAAGTTACCGTTAGGGTTCAGAAAGATCGGACTAGTCCGTGGTGGTCACCGGACTAGTCCGGTGTGCTGTGTGTAGCAAAGCCTAAGTGTCCAGGAATATCGGACTAGTCCGGTTGAAAACGGACTTGTCCAATTTCGCTACTGGAAAGCTTCGGACTAGTCCGATTGCCATCGAACTTGTCCGGACAAATGAAACCCTAAGTGTTTGGGATGACAAGTCCGCACTTGGAGGACTTGTCCGATTTAGATCAGTGTGTATATCGGACTAGTCCGTGTGGACAACGGACTTGTCCGAAGTGGATCAGAATGAATATCGGACTAGTCCGGGTCACAACGGACTTGTCCGATTTTGTGTGACTTGTGCATTGTGTTAAGGACTAGTCCGCATTGGAGAGGACTAGTCCGAAGTGGATCAGAAAGATATCGGACTAGTCCGGTAGAGACCGGACTTGTCTGATCTAGTGCAGAAAGTGATATCGGACTAGTCCGGCTGATATCGGACTAGTCCGGTCCTGTATAACTTTGTGCATTGTATGTGTGTGCTTGAAAGTGATTGAGCTCTTGGGTGTGTTTCCTTAACACACTCTATACATGATAATCTACTATTTTCTTCTTCTTGAGCTCAAATTCACTTTGTTTCTCATTTCCCTTCTTTTTGGCATTTTGCTAATTTTTCATCATTTGCGTGCATTCATCTCAACAAAAGGATTAGGATCCCAATTGCTTGTCATAAATCATCCAAAACCCACAAGGGAGTCCTAGATGCACTTTCAAGAAGAAGACCCATGTCAACCATTGAGGAGAATGCACTTGGTGATATTCGGCCACAAGAGCAATCACAAGACTCAAGTGCTCAATATGTACGTCAACAAGAGAGCAATGATCAAGGGGGAGCTTTGGCACAAGATCAACGTTAGAAGAATCAAGAAGATCAATATATTAATGGAAGCAATGATCTAGGGGGAGACATTGACAATGAAGATAATGAAAAGCAAATAACCTCACAAGTGCCTCACCCGAGAGTACATCGGAGTATACAAAGAGATCATCCCGTCGACAACATCATTGGAGATATTGCAAAAGGAGTAACTACTAGATCTAGCATTGCTAGTTTTTGTGAACATTACTCTTCTGTCTCATTTTTGGAACCATACACGGTTGATGAAGCATTAAAAGATCCTGATTGGGTGACCGCCACGTAAGAGGAGCTGAACAACATCAAAAGAAATGAAGTGTGGGAGCTTGTGAAAAGAACAAAAGCCAACATTGTAAGCACCAAATGGGTCTTTCGAAACAAGCAAGATGAACTCAAAGTCGTAACGAGAAAGAAGGCATGACTTGTGGCAAAAGGTTACTCACAAGTTGAAGGTTTGGATTTCAACGAAACCTTTGGTCCCGTAGCTAGACTTGAGTCCATTGGTATTTTATTAGCCTATGCTACTGACCACAACTTTAAGATGTATCAAATGGATGTCAAAAGCGCATTCCTAAATGGTCCTATCAAGGAAGAGGTGTATGTGGAGTAGCCATCAGGATTTGAAGACCAAGAGTACTCCAACCATGTGTACAAACTGCGTAAGGCTCTCTATGGCCTGAAACAAGCTCCCCGAGCTTGGTATTAGTGCCTTAGAGACTTTCTCACTCAAAATAACTTTAAAATAGGAAAAGCTGAATATACTTCATTCACAAATCATTTGATGGTCATCTATTCGTATGTCAGATTTATGTTGATGACATCATTTTTGGTTCTACTAAAAAATCTTTTTGTGAGGAATTTAGTAAAATTATGACAGACCGATTCGAGATTTCAATGATGGGCAAATTGAAGTTCTTTTCGGGATTCCAAGTGAAGTAGCTGAAAGAGGGAATTTTCATCTATCAAACTAAGTAGACACAGGACATCCTGAAAAAGTTCAAGATGGACAAAGCCAAGCCTATTGAGACTCCCATGGCAACTAACGGACATCTCGACCTCAACGAAGATGCTCCAGATGTGGATCAAAAGGTATATCGGTCTATGATTGGTTCACTGCTTTATTTATGTGCATCTAGTCCTGATATTATGCTTAGTGTGTGTATGTGTGCAAGGTTTCAAGCTGCACCTAAATAGTGTCATTTAATAGCTGTAAAAAGAACTTTAAGATACCTTGTGCACACACCTAACTTGGGTCTTTAGTATCCTAAGGGATCCAAGTTCAACCTTATATGGTATTCCCATGCCGAATATGCAGGCTGCAAAGTCGATAGGAAAAGCACATCAGAAACCTGCCAATTTCTTGGCAGATCCTTAGTTAAGTTTCATGGTCCTCAAAGAAACAAAATTCCATTGCTCTTTCTACAGCCGAAGCGTAGTTTGTTGCAGCCAGTAGTTGTTGCGCATAACTACTTTTAATGCGACAGACTCTAAGAAATTATGGTTAAAATCTGAACCACATTCCGCTCCTATGTGATAATGAAAGTGCCATAAAAATTGCACACAACCCAGTAGAGCACTCAAGAACCAAGACATAGACATATGCCATCATTTTCTAAGAGATCATTCATTAAAAGGTGACACTGTAATCTCACATGTTAGAACTGAAAAAAAACTAGAGGACATATTTACCAAGCCACTAGATGAAAAGAGATTTTGCGAGCTTTGAAATGAATTAAATATACTTGATGCTCGAAATGTGGCTTGAAACATTGCATACCTAATTGATTTTTCAATGTTTGCTTACTTTTGCGAAAATTCATCCGTTATCTCAATTTTCTCTCAAAAACTATTTCAATTATTGAATCTTGGTGAATTATGGCCATTGTATAATCGTTGATTTCTTACTGGTCATGTTCATCAGGATTATTTGTGAAATATTGTCCTTTAGATCGCTACTACATCAAATTCCCCAAATCCTCTTTACTCTAATCCTAAACTGTCCAGCTGACCTGGACTAGTCTGTGGTCAGCACCGGACTAGTCCGTTGCTGGAGACTAGTTGGCTTTGGTCCGATGTATTGGACTAGTCCGGTCGTTGTGCGGACTAGTCCGTTACAATCAGGTTTAACCCTAGCCAGCCGCCAAGACCTCCCTTATTCCTCCTAACAATCGCCTTCACTCTCTCTCTCCTCAAGCTCGAGCTCCCAAGGTGATTTCCACTTTGAGCCACCAAAATCGAAGGTTTGTCCACGGAAATTCTTCCCCTCGGCACGAAGCACCCCCACCTCCGGACTAATCCGGACTCTACTTTGCGCCTCCATGTCAAATCTTCAAATTTCGGTAAAACTCAAACCTTAACCCTAGTTCTTATCCTTCCTTAAATCTTGCTTACTTTTCTTGATTCCTAGGGTATACATTGCATTCTTGTATGTATTCCTACTGTCCTCCTATCTTTTTGCATAATCTCACTTAGATTTGTTGGAATAAGAATTTAGGATTCATAGGTCAAACCGGACTAGTTCGGTGCTTGGTGCGGACAAGTCCAGATGACCAAACAAGTCCGGACCCTTAAATTTGACAAGTCCGGCCCCTTGACAGATTGAACCTCTAAATTCTTGTCTCCACAAAGTCTAATTCCTATTCTTACCACACCTTGTGTAACACACTGGATTTTCCATCCCAACATTCCAGATTATAACAGCTGTGACAAACCAGATGTTCCATCCCAATATTTCAGATTATTTTGTCTAGAATTTGGTTGATGTATGCTCAAAAACACCACTTGTAATGAAGTGAGCATTTCACATATGCATATGTGCATTGCTATGCATTTACCTCATCAATCATTACATGATGCATCATCTGTCATCAAAACAGTTTTGTGCAGCCTCAGATTCACCATGTCCATGTTTTTAGCCGAAATCAGGAACTGCACCAAAACAACCATTGTCTAGCTGAAAATAGCTCATATGCATGTAAGCTTTTGAAAAATTCAAAACCCCCTGTTAAATAAATCAAAAATTGGAGTTTGATGTTTCAGATTATAGTTTGGGATGTCTGGAGACCACTCTTAAAATTTTAGAATATGTGAAGCTCATTTGCTAGGTGATTCCATTTTTGAAACGTGTATGTTCAATGGAAAAACTGTCTGAAACAGCAGCTGCCACGCACCCCCCTCCGACCAGCCAGCTGCCGAGCGGAGTTACTGCACCATGTCCTCATCCACTTCCTCACAGTCTCGCCCATCCTTGTCCAGCTCGCGCGCACCCGCAAGGCGAAACTCTAGCCGCGCCGTCATCACCTTGTTCCGGCCATCTTCTCATGACGTCGAGGCTCGCTGCAGGTACATTCCACCCCGGCGAAGCTCGTGAGTCTCTCCATTTTATTTTCCCCCAACTCATTTGCTCCCCGGTTGAGTTTTTCCTCATTTTCATCTCGTCGGCCAGCCATCGGAATCCGGCAAAATACGCCGTTGTTACTGCTCTATTCGCCGTCCTGGTTCATGTATAGATGCTGCACAGGCCGCCGAAGCTTGCTGGCGAAACCCTAGGACAAATGACCGCTTCCTCGCACAGCAATCTGAGTTTTTGTCGCTGCCGTCGTGAGTCGCCATGGCCGAACGACGCCCCGCTGTTCCTCGCCATGCTGCAACAGTTGTGGTTCACGACGGTGATTACCTTCACATCATGAAGTCTTCCAGCTCTCCAGCGACCTTCTTCTCCCCTCCCTTGGCTGATACACTGCTGCCGGACTCGAGCAACCCGCTGCCGCCGCCGCTGCTCCTGTTGCCGCCGTTTTTGGCTCAAACGGACGCCACCAATGGATTCCCCACCCCTCAAAACCCTAGTAAAGCCCCAAGCAGCCGAGAGAAAGGCCATCCAGGGCTGGGGCGAATTACTCCGGCAAGCTCCCGTGGTCCTCTATGCGTGCCCCTGTCTGGAGGTAGATGAAAGGGCTGTGGGCCCATTCTGTCAGCCAGCCAAGTCTTTTCCCTTTGAATTTTGGGCCAGGAAATTTTCCAGAAACTAGCCCCACTTCAAAAATTCATAAAGAATTGTAGAAGACTCCAAAAAATTGTGAATCAAATTTTGTTGAGTCCAAAAAGGCATACTCTAAGCTTCTGTACCATTCTCCTGTCATGAAATCCTATATTATTTTATTGGTGATTTAGTTTCCCTAAAAACAATTATCTCAATTGTGGGCGCCCTGATGCTTGGATTGAGCCCAAAGTTTGACAGCATGCTACATCACTATAGACCCGCCCACACCATAGAAATTTCAGCTTCATATCTCTTATAGAGCTGTGTTAATTAATAAAATTGCATAATGAGACATAAATGTTCATTATCTTCATTGTTGGCCCACACTTAGATGGTTTAAACTCAAACTTTTCTAGTGTCTTTTTCATACTCCCAGAAGCTTGTAGAAAATTTTTTATAGCCATTTCACATGTCAAAATGGTTTAATCTCAGTTCTGGCATAATGCATCATAAAACTATATTAGTGAACCTTGATATGGAATTAATATCCATAGTGCTTAAGAAAAGAATTACATTTCGCATACTTAAATTCATTATACTCTTTGATAACCAGAGATTCCATAATCATACTTCTTTTGCTCACTTTATACATAACATCTCCCACATGAATCCATCACGTTACGCATACATGACTATGTTGCCGATTAACTTCTTTTGCATTCATGGCATAACATAGGGATCGAGGAGTTTGATGAGGCAACTCAAGAGGAGGAGAAATCTGACCTGAATCCTAACTTAAGCACTAATATAGAGCAAGGTAAGCCCCGGTTTTGCTCATAATCCTTGAATTGAGTCCTTTTATATAATCTCATATGTTCGGGTGTTTTATTTGTTTTATGTGCATTACGTTTAGATGTTGTATGAACCCACTTGCATTACCATAATGCCTTGGGTTTGAATGGAATTTGGAACCTACCCATGCTATGCTAATCACCATGTTCTGCCACTAGGAATGAGTATGTTGGGACTACCCACGGGAATTGGCATCCACTTGATGATTTATGTGGATTGATCATCTTTTAATGAAATTTGAGACCGAGCAAGCGCGTAGGGCAGCGGTACATAGGTGTTGTGTGAATAGGCTTGCTTGAGTTGATTGAGGATCGTATCCTAGTTGGCCCCTGGAACAAGTTTTGATTATGTACCGAAAAGATGTTAGGATTATGGGAACTAGTAATCCGATGTACCGTGACACTTTAATCGAATGTCTTTGCTTCCTTCACCGATGGCGCTGAGGAGGATAGTGAGGGTGTAAATCCACTGACGGATCATGCCTCGAGCATCCATCTCGTGAAGGGACCCCTTGTTTGGGACGACAGCTATTCCTTCAATTTGGGTGCCCAGGGAAAGGTTGCCATATACGACATAGGCAAGCGTGTTGTGCATCTTCAAAGTGCGTATGTCGGTATCCTACATACCGGGTACCCCGTGATACCACAAGTAAAGACAAGGAGTTCCTACGACCAATGTTGAAGACTTCTGAAGGCAGCACGCATCCCGTAGTACTGGGCCCGCCTCCCTCATTTGGGTAGCTCAAGTGTTACTACGTGTCCTGCGGGACCGGACCTACCTCCCTTCACAGGGAAGCTCCGGTGCCGTCACGTGTCCAGTAGCACAGGACCTAACCCCCAGTAGTGGGAAGCTCCGGTACTGCCACATGCTAAGTAGCTCCAGACCTGCCTCCCCACAGAGGGAAGCTCCAGAGCTGCCACGTGTCAGACGCCCGAACCTAAGTTAGCACCGGGAAGAATATTGGATCTCCAATGGCATGGACATTCAAGAGGCTATTAAACAGTCATTACAAGACATGGTTAACACATCATTAACTCAGTATTAATTATGCACGATCAGAGGACTGTCAAGACCGGTAACGTTGCCATTAAGGCGCGTTATCACACTTTTAATCACACATAATACATGTAGATCGTGTATAGTTGATTAATAGAGTCGGGGCCACCAAGCCGGCCAAGCATATACTGTAACAGCCAGACCTTAGCATATAAAAGGGTTACGCCGCACAGTAGAAGGCAAGCTGATCCAAATCTGATATAGGCCATCCCACACGCACACAAACACACTCATACAATTAAGAACCATCTCGTGGAGTAGGGTATTACGACCATCTTGTTCTTGATCTTACGAGTGCCCCAACCGAATAAAAACCCCCGTGGACTACGCTTTAGTAGTACTGGGGGAAGTGTTATTGCTACACTTCAACATTTGACGCACCAGGTAGCGGGGCCTAAGATTTCAAGATGGTGAATTTCGCCGCTGCATCGTCCAACAGACTAGCTGAGCGGCATGTTGGAGGAAATCCCTCTAACACGCAGCAGCCAACCAATGATGTTGTCCTGGCAGGCGTCATCGCACCATCACCACCACCTGCAAAAGAAAACAACACTGGACAACACGTTGGTGCTTTCACGTCGGTCATTGCATTGACAAATAACCCAAAGAACGTGTTGAACGCAGCTTGTACTCTGCTTTAGCGTCCTCCAGTGCCTGGAGCTCCTCCGGCCACCATGGAGCAATGGTGTGCTGATGTAGAGCATTTGGTTGTAGCTGCAGCTAATGCCCTCAGCATCCAAAGTCTGCCCTATGCTGTGCAAGCACCCTCTCAGCACAGGACCTTGTCTGGTAGACTTGGTCCTTAGACGTCGCAGCACAGGAGACATGTGCCCTCCCAGCAAGTGACGTCACTGCCCTCTGGGTCTCGCCATACCCACACGGCATCAAGGCTTCCTACTCAGGACCTTCGGTCGGAGTAGACCGATGTTACATGAGGCAAGACATTTGCATCCACATCGAGCGTGCTCGTGAGAGGTGAGTTGCTTAGGAAAACCCTTCTACTTTTGGAGTGGGGGGGCGGCTATTCAGCCCTGGCCATGCATCTTCGCATAGTCGAATGGCCACACAAGTTCTGGTTAGCCCCATTGAATTTCTTCAGATCTACTCCACCGCCATCCTCGTGGCTGGAGGCAATGAGGCTGTGATGGCCAATTATTTTCCAGTGGCTCTAACCGGGACTGCAGGGTCCCGGTTCATTAGTTTACCTCCCGACTCCATCTACAGTTGGGGGGAGCTCTGCCGCTAGTTCACTGCAGATTTCGAGAGCTCCTACACCCGACCTGGCACTGAACTAGACATTTTTGTTGTACAGCAAAAGTCAGGAGAATCACTGCGATTATTCATCCAGCGGTTTTCTTAGGTACGAAATACGATTCCTTCTATCTCCAATGCCTATGTCGTTGTTTCATTTCGACAGGGAGTCAGAGACAAGAAGATGCTGGAGAAGTTGACTACTAAAAATGTCAGCAGCGTCACAGAGCATTTCATCCTAGCTGACAAGTGTGCTAGGGCTATAGAGGGCCAAGAGATGCACTCCAAACCAGCTCTGGAGGCTAGTAAACCCTCATCCAAGTATGAAGCTCCCGCCTCAGTGTTGACGGCTGTTATATACCAATTTCATTCGTCAATTTAACTCAATTATGTGAAGGATTTGTCGTTTCTTGTTTGATTGTGGAGTCCATGTATGTGGAATGTATAGCTTATATGACTATTTCATCATGAACATATCTCATTATCATAGAACCTATAGACCCCACTATAGTCTAGTTAATTATAACATAACTAGGTTAGTATGGATAATTATGTTGTGTATCAACATTAGTTCAATGATGATTCAATTCATTGCCTTATGATGGATTGTGCCTAGGCTCTTAAGGTAATTACTTAATATGCTAGCATGGTGCTAGGATAGCTAAGTAGCATTGGATGTCTCGTAGACCCACGGATTGAAGATGAAGGCAAAAGGTGGTGACAACCCTATCTGTCCTTTGTAATGCTCCACGTTCGGCTATGCCACAGATTCTTGGCGGGAGTCGCCCTAGTATTGCTAGGGGTAAGCCCGTGCCTGATGTGTTGAACCACATAGCATAAGTATTCACTATTGATCTAGCTTATGAATAATTAGTTTAGACTATGTATATGTACAATAGAGCATAGTAGGAGTACCTTCATAACTCTCATTCTTAACTAACCTCTAGGATCCTCTTACCCCCCTTAGACTTGAAAGCTTTTGTGTGTGTCACACTACCT
Source organism: Tuctoria greenei (assembly GCA_036927565.1). Classification (NCBI taxonomy): domain Eukaryota; kingdom Viridiplantae; phylum Streptophyta; class Magnoliopsida; order Poales; family Poaceae; genus Tuctoria; species Tuctoria greenei. Next base: position 129,493,787 of record JAYESD010000006.1, read on the forward strand.
CCACTATTATTTTATCCATCCTTACTAGACTCTTACTTAGACCTTTCTACCCTTTCCACTTGATGATTGTTATATCTCTTCCCTGCCTTCCTTTGGGATCAAATAAATGACACCCTTGGGAATACTCTTAAGGGGAAATGCTATAATGATACCTCCATGCGCTTGCGGAACTCACTCTGCGATCCAATAGAACCATTAACAAGCATTTCTGACACATCAGTTGGAGATGTTTAGTTAATGGTGCATAAGAAATACCAACAAGCATTTCTGGCGTCGTTGCTGGGGATGATTTGTTAGTATATCTTAGGAGCCATCAACAAGCATTTCTGGCGCTGTTGCCGGGGAAGGCAATAGATATATAATATGACTGAGTGAATAGGATAGAACCCTGGGTAGGATTTTAGTAGGATAACCATTCTTTGTTTTTGCATTTATTGTGAAAACAGGGTAGTGTCTGTCTGGTTTCTGCCTGCCGGAAAACTTTGTTGAAGATCTCGAATCTCTTCTGAGAGACCAACCCCGTGTCGTTACCCCTCAGAAGATTCGAGCGGCAAAGCAAGCCAGCATTTCTGCACCAATAATCCAAACGCCAATGGCTCAGAATTCCCTTTGTGAGTTCTCAGCTCCCTCTGCTAACAATGTCCCTATTGGGCCCACTGTTAACACGGGAGATGTGAACTTCGAGATCAAAACTGGCCTTATCACTATGGTGCAAGTCAACCCATTCTGTGGGAAGGCTAACGAGAATGCAAGTGCTCACCTGCAACAATTCCTCGAGATTTGCAACACTTTTAAGATCAAGGACGTGTCTCCAGATGCGGTCCGTCTGAGACTGTTCCCCTTCTCACTCCTTGGGAGAGCGAAACAGTGGTTCTACGCGAACCGAATTGTTGTAGACACTTGGGAGAAGTGTTCTATCGCCAAATTCTTCCTGTTGGTCAAAACAAATGCCCTACGTGGAAGGATTTCCATCTTTCAGCAAGAGCTCTAGGAATCTATTCCAGAGGCATGGGAAAGGCTTCAGGAGTACATACTAGCCTGTCCCCACCATGGGATGGATGACTGGCTCCTTATTCAAAATTTCTATAATGGGTTGATCCCATCAGCTCGTGACCATTTGGATGCTGCTGCTGGAGGAGCCTCCTTCTCATTCACGGTGCCAAAAGCTAAAGATCTTATTGAGAAGATGGTGTCCAACATGGGATGGAACGATGAGTGTCTCCATACCCGACAGTGAGGCATGTACACGTTGAAGGAGGTGGACATGATTGCTGCAAAATTGGACTTCATAATGAAGAAAATAGATGGACAAGCCGGTCGTGAAGTGTCTGGCGATACCTATGCCCTAGACTCTCACATCACGTGTGAAGTCTGTGGCAACACGGGTCATATGGGCAATGATTGCCCAGAAACTCGTGAGGATGCCCTATACCTCGCCAACAACGGAAATTTAAACAACAACAATGGCTATCGTCTAGGAGGTCAAGAGTGGGGTCAACAACACCCATTCTTTCAAGGAGGGTACAACAACAATGGCAACCCTGGAAATCAGCCCAACTTGAGAGAACTTGCCATTAGCCAGCTCAAGATCAACGATGCCCTATCCAAGAAGCTGTCAGGTAATGACAAGACCCTGGAAAACATCAATGCCAAGATTGAAGGACTATCCTCAACATTCAAGAATCAACTAAGCTTCAACAAGATGTTGGAGACTCAGCTGGCACAACTTGCTACATTTGTCTCTCCATTGGAAAACAACAGAATTCTGGGGCAACCAGAAGCCCTAGTGGAGAACGTCAATGAAGTGGTTACGAGAGGAGGAAAGACCACTCATGACCCACCATATCCCACACGAGAAAAGAGGACAACTAAGCCTGAGAAGGAGGATGTCCCAAGTGAATTACTTGGTGAGAGAATGGCCAAACACTTTGAAGACACCAACTTATTGCCACTCCCTCACAGACAAGGTAAGCAACAGTGGATGAGCAATCCCACTGTTTTGTTGAGATCATCCAAAAGATCCACATCAATGTGCCCTTGATTAATGCAATGCAAGTACCCACTTATGCTCGCTATCTCAAGGACATGTTGAACAACAAACGGCCATTGCCCACCACTGAGGTCGTCAAGCTTATGGAAGACTGCAGTGCAACCATCCTCAATAGGCTTCCTGAAAAGAAATAGGACCCCGGATGTCCTACCATTTCGTGCTCAATTGGGGCTCACCACTTTGACAAGGCACTTTGTGATCTGGGAGCAAGTGTCAGTGTGATGCCCAAGGTTGTGTTCGACCAGCTGAACTTCACAGAGCTGACTCCAACACCAATGCAGCTACAACTGGCTGACTCTTCAGTCCGTTATCTAGCGGGTATTACTGAAGACATCCCGGTGAAGATCCAGAACTGCTTCATACCCGTGAATTTTGTGGTGCTAGACATGGACACTGAGAAAGATACACCACTCATTCTTGGGCGCCCGTTCCTTAGCACTGCAAAAGCTCGCATAGATGTGGGAGCTGGAGAAATCCACTTCCATATGAATTGCAAGGAGGAAATATTTAACTTTTGGCCAAGATTAGAGCAATTCTCCATGATTCGAATCAAGTATGGGCTGAATGATAAACACATCAGAGAGGTTGAAGTCACACCTCCAAAGGTGGACTCACTCATTGCATTCATGAGAAGATTAATCTACGAGGAGAATCCGTTGTTTCGACCACGCCGATATCCAAAGGCGACGGAATCGTCTGGACCTTGCCGAAGGCCCAAGTCCACCAAGCCGCCAAAGAAGGAATGTCGGAAGAAGCAATACAAGCCGTCCAAGCCCATCCCTCCGAGCCCGGATGTGAAATAAAGACGGAGGAATGTCCATCGCATCGGACAGTGGTGAGAACTACGTCAATAGGTTAAATTGGTAGTTATCCCACTTTATTTTTCTTTCTTTCTTTTTCCACGCCATTTGGATTTTCCCATTTCATATTTGATTTTTCCTAGCAAGTTGAGAATCTTATATTCTCAACTATCAATTTTTCTTTCTTTCTTTTCAAAAGAAATTTTTTTTGGATTTGAAAAAAAAATTTATTTGAAAAACATTTTTTCCTGAGCTGCACATGTGGCATTTCACCAATGTGCTAACTTTATAGCCGTTGGGGAGCCACTTGCCAAAAGGGGAACCAGGGGGGCCACCTATCAGGTCGGCCGAACCCCCTGGTCGGTCGAAGAGGGAGTGGAGCCAAATTGGCTCCGCTTCCTCCAACGGCTATATTTTGAACCCCAAGTGACCTTTAGAGGGTGCACCCTATAAATTGTAGCCGTGAGGAGCACCTCTCTTCACACACCACATCATTTTATGCCTCGCCAAGTCACTCTCTAGCTCACCTTGTTTTTCTTGCTCTTCATTGCAACACTCTTGCTCAAATCCATCCCCAAGAAGATTTTCTTTTGATTGTATTTTTATTTTACACTCAAGCTTTCAAGAGGAGAAAATTTGTTGAGAGTTTTGTTTCCCAAACATTGCTTATTTTCGGATTTTCTCCCCTTGTTTTGGTTTTTCTTGTTGAACTCAAAGGGACATGAAGAGGTTGTTTGGAAAGAGGAAGGAGGCTGCAAGCTCAAGCCATGGTGAAGGTTCTAGTGCACGCCTCTCTTCCATGGGTACAAGCCCAAGAAGGAGAAGTGTGTGTGAGGACACTCCCATGGAAGAGATAAGCAACCCACACCATCTTCTTCATGGCAATGACCTCAACATTCGAAGCGAAGTTGAAGATCAAGCACGCAGGCTTCTCCAAGATCGTGAGTTCCGCCACACCAAGGCTTACGATCCACATTTGATCTCCAAAATAGGTATGGACTCGGAATTTATTTCCATTTGGCACGTAATTGGATTTTATTACTTTGCTCACATAGAGGAAAAAGGTTCACGCCTTCTCACTATCCAATTCCTTTGCACGTTAATAATAGGATTTGATGGTATTACTTTTAGATTATTTCAAAAAGAATACAACATCCTATGGAAAGAATTAGGTAGCATCCTAGGCTTCCATAAATGGTGTTTGCTAGATTTAGACAATTTGCCCAAGTTTAACAAACAAAGTTTTGGCATGAGCTAACTAGTGAGGTCACATGTAGGGCTCTTAGGAATAGCCACATCCAAAACCCTTCCTTACGCTTCATGCATAGATGGGTGGCTATGACTATGTTTCCTAGGGGAGATGTTAGGGTTATGCGAGATGATGAATTGAAAATTTTGTTTGCCATGACTAAAAAGATAAAAGTTGCTCCAGTCAAAGCAATGATGACACAATGGTTAGATTACATTTCAAAATCAGGACCAATTGAATGCACTTCATTGATTACTCATATTGCTGATAGGGTAGAAGCACTTAAATACTCTTCATTTGAATATATTGAAACTGAAAGAGAATTAATTAATGAAGACTATTTAGTGCAAGGATATACCCTTAAGCATGATCATGATGGCTCCTTGATATTTTTCTATCCCGGCTTTGTCAATGAAATTTGGTTACCTAACCCGGATTTTCATTTGTACAAATGCTTGAGGCTAACCATTAATCTTCTTCCCCTTGAGGAAGCAAGAAGAAGTAATGTCTCTGGCAGGGTAACAAGGAATCGTGCAAGGGCTGCAGCCAAAGGCATGCCACCGATAATCTCTCCGGTCCATGAATACCAAGAGGAAGAGAACCCAACGGGTTGTGCGCCCAGATGGACTCAACCTCCGACGTATGAGACTGGGGGATCATCTTGGCAAGAATGGCAAAGGGATCCACCCTTATCCACTTCAAGCTCTAGCAGCTTGCCCCCAATGTTCATGAGAGGACATCGTTCCTTTTCGGCTAGAACTCATCATGACTATAGCCAAGGAATGACGGACCTCACTAGACGTATGGGAGAACTTGAAGTGAGAACAGGTGACATCTACAACACACTCCAAGAGCATGTTCAAGGTACCCAGGATGGGCAATAACACATGGATGCTCAATTCACCAACTTCAACACGGCGCTACAACAACAACAAGCCGATCTTGCAGCGTACTTCCGTCATCAAGGGTTCAACCCTTATCACGGAGGTAGTTGAAGAACAAGCTTGGCGGAGGACCCCCACTTGAGGTAACATGTATCACATTCCTTGCATATTTATTTTCCATCCATCCATCATCCACCTTGCATCTAAAAAAATAGGTTAGATTTGCTTTCATCAAATAAAGATGTGAGGTAAGAATGATTTAGAATTCACATAGATGAAATGATGAATAGTTGCTCTGTTTTATTTTTCTAAGTCTCTAGTTTACAACTTGCTACTCTCCGAATATTGCTTTCATTGGTTTGAAATACTTTTACCTTAATTTGGAAGTTGTGGGTAGCAAAAGCTTAATCTAGTTCTAGGTTGTTGCAAGATTAGAATTAGTAATAGGGCTGCTAGTCCTAGTTTGAAAGTAAAACTTAGATTTCTGGAGAAATTCTAAAAAGATTTAAGTTTCCCTCAATTGATTGGAAATACCTACCAAAGCCATATGATATTCATACATAGACAAAACCTTATGCATATGCTATTTGCTTTCACATTGAGCCTAGTCAAACTAGTATAGACATATGTGAGAAATCATTCAACTATTTTTGAATTCAAGACTTCACTTGCACATGCTATACTTCTACACTAGAAGTAAGCAAAATGTCCATCATATCCACCATACCACAACAAAAAGAGAAACTCCATGTTATTCATGTTTAGCACTCTCTTCAAAACTCATTGCAAAGAAAGGGAGTAGAAGACATGGCTACAAAAAGAAATGAAAAAAAAGGGGGGGCATGTTTACATCATAAGCATGAGAAAAAAAAAAAGAGAAAAGAAAAGTATCCATATTTCATCCCTGCAAAAGAAAGAGAGATTATACCAAAAAGGAGTTATCTCAAGTATCCACATCCACTTTTTACTCCATCAGACATGCACTAGTCTTCAATCAAAAAGTTTTGATTTGAATTCTCCTAAGGCTTACTCTTTTGACTTAGTAATATATGTGATGCAAATATGCCTACTTACATTCCTTACCAAGCTCCACATACAAGCCATATTCAATGAGTAGGAATAGTAGAGGCACAATGCTTTGATGAGGAAATATTTCCACTATCCACAAAGGAGTGATTGAGAGAATCAAATTGAGGTACTTAATATCCAAATTGAATTCTCCGGAGTTTAAGTGGAACTTGATTTCTAGGCTATGTTTGCTCCATTTGCTATTCTAACTTTCAACTACTCATGAATATGGAAAAGCATAAGCCCCATGATAACTTAAGAAAGGTAGAGTATCATAGCCAATTTCTGCAATACTAGGTAGAGTATCTTGTTGTGCATTAGATACGTTTTAAAATAAGACATTGTAGCAACTCCTGATCATGAACCTAAAGTCTTGACTTTGCTCGGGACGAGCAAAGGATAAGCTTGGGGGAGTTAGTTGACGGCTGTTATATACAAATTTCATCCCTCAATTTAACTCAATTATGTGAAGGATTTGTCATTCCTTGCACACATCACCTTTCTACCTAACCCAATTCCACTTGGACATGGAGAAATATGTGTATGCAACATTTTATTCAGGGAATGAGGAAATGTTGAGGGACCAATCCTATAAAATATCATCCTAGCCAATCAAGCGACAACACGTGGCATCTCATGGATCAAATGGCCCACAAACAGAAGTATCCGAGGAGATCCAACGGTGTATCACCCAGATACATCAAGGGGGCCCACCTGGCAGCCACCTGGAGGAAGCACACCACGATTGGAGTGCTGACCAGGTCGGCTGAACCAGGGGTTCGGCCGACCCCTTCCTGGCACCAAACATGGACAAACGACGTGTGTTGGCTCCTCCTGGCTTGAAGGAGTCAATGGTGACTGATTCACGCGTTTTTGGTGGTGGGAACCGACCTCAACACTAGTATAAATAGGACCCCTACCCCTCACTTCAACACACACCACTTGAGCTTCATCTCTATTGTATACACTATCATACATAGTCTTAGAGGAGTTAGGTTGTAGAGAGGAGAGTCTATAGAACCAAGTTCAAATTGGGAAAGGAGTAAGGAGTCTCTCTCTTCCCAATCCTACATTGGGAAAGGTAGGGCTCATGTATTCTTTTTTGTATTTGTGACTTTATGCATAATAAACATAGTATTTTTAGTCTCTACTTATACATATACTTGGGCAAAGCGTTTCTTGTTTGATTGTGAAGTCCATGTATGTGGAAGGTATAGCTTCTATGACTGTTTCATCATGAACATATCTCATTATCATAGAACCTATAGACCCCCACTATAGTCTAGTTAATTATAACATAACTAGGTTAGTATGGATAATTATGTTGTGTATCAACATTGGTTCAATGATGATTCAATTCATTTCCTTAGGATGGATTGTGCCTAGGCTCTTAAGGTAATTACTTAATATGCTAGCATGGTGCTAGGATAGCTAAGTAGCATTGGATGTCTCGTAGACCCACGGATTGAAGAGGTAGGCAGTAGGTGGTGACAACCCTATCTGTCCTTTGTAATCCTCCACGTTCGGCTATGCCACAGGCTCTTGGCGGGAGTCACCCTAGTATTGCTAGGGGTAAACCCGTGCCCGATGTGTTGAACCACATAGCATAAGTATTCACTATTGATCTAGCTTGTGAATAATTAGTTTAGACTATGTATATGTACAATAGAGCATAGTAGGAGTACATTCATAACTCTCAACCTTAACTAACCGCTAGGATCCTCTTACCCTCCTTAGACTTGAAAGCTTTTGTGTGTGTCACACTACCTCCACTATTATTTTATCCATCCTTACTAGACTCTTACTTAGACCTTTCTACCCTTTCCACTTGATGATTGTTATATCTCTTCCCTACCTTCCTTTGGGATCAAATAAATGACACCCTTGGCAATACTCTTAAGGGTAAATGCTACTATGATACCTCCGTACTCTTGCGGAACTCACTCTATGATCCAGTAGAACCATTAACAAGCATTTCTGACACATCAGTTGGAGATGTAGTTAATGGTGCATAAGAAATACCAACAAGCATTTCTGGCGCTGTTGTCGGGGATGATTTGTTAGTATATCTTAGGAGTTGTCAACACTCAGCCAGTGGAAAGAAGAATAAGAACTCCAACGGCAATAAGAAGTCCAATAGCAAGAAGAAGACATTGGCCGACACGCCTACTGCTGCTGCTGCAGCTCCTGGTGGCCGGGGGCCATGCCCTGAAAAACGACCATGACCATCTATTAAGGACAGCAAGGGCAAGAAGATGTGGTGTTCAATCCAAAAGACAAACACCCACAATCTTGAAGACTGTCGCGAGGTCAAGCGGCTTGTTGAATGCAGCAACAAGCTCCAAGAAGAAGCTCCTTTCCGCCAACGGGAAGAAAAGCAAAAAGTCGCAGAAGATCCATCAGAAAAGAAGCTAGGCTACAACAATGTGGACGATTACTCCAACATCTCTGATAATGAACGTCAGAAGACTCTCCATATGATATATGGAGGGTCTTGGGATATTACCTCTCGGTGTATCCTCAAGACTATGCGTCGGGAGATGGATGCTGCAGCTCCCACTACCAAGGCTGAACCACATTGAAAATGGATGGATACTATCATCACTTTTGAAGAACATGACCGGAGCTGGTTAGTTGCCTTTGATGGTCTCTCTGACTATCAACAACATCCATCTCTACCATGTCCTGGTGGATGCAGGAGCGGGACTCAACATCCTCAGCTTCGCTGCTTTTGCGAAGCTCCAGCTCAGCATCTCGGACCTCCGATCTTCGCGTCCCTTCTCCGAAGTAGGTCCGGGAGCTATCACTCCTCTCGAACCAGTTACACTCCCAATAACCTTCAGGACTCAGGACAATTACAGGTCTGAGAAGCTACTGTTTGATGTGTCAAACATCAGCCTTCCCTTCAACACCATCCTAGGCAGGCCAACCCTATATAGCATCATGGCCGTAGCTTATTACGGTTACCTGGTGTTGAAGATTGTTCGTATTTCTTAACACCATAGAGTTATCCGCAAATGCACGGAAATACCGTTGTAGCACTTCCCCTTAAGGAGTATTCCCAAGGTTATCGAATCCAAAGAACGTGTGTGCTAATCTTCCGAACTAGCTCACCCAAGGACACAACGTTGTTTTGTAGGCAAGGAACAGAGAGGAATTCAAAGTATTGATCCTTATTCAAGGTAGTTTGCAGTAGATGCTTGCTTCGGGCACGGGCTTACTCCTAGCAATACTAGGACGACTCCCGCTAAGAGCCTATGGCATAACCGAACGTGGAGGACTACGAAGGACAAATAGGGTTGTCACCACCTACTGCCTACCTCTTCAATCCATGGGTCTACAAGATATCCACTGATGATTTATAACCTAAGCACCACGCTTACGTTCTAAATCACTACTCTAGTTGTTTTGAACACAAAGCTACAACTAGAGCCTCTAATGAATTAAAGCAGTGAACCCACAAGTAACTACTTGTGCAAACTGCTAAGAATAAAAGATCAAACTTGTATTGAATTCACAAAGGCTTACTTGATTGAGTAAAACTTTTGTAGGGGTACAAGTGTAGAAGAGGGACTTGACAAGCCCAAGCCTCCTTCTCCTAGACTCTTCACCACACTCTCCTTCTACTTTGGTAGCCTCTAGGACTACTCTAAACCTATGGAGTGTAGCACTATTCTCAACTTTTGGTGTGTGTGAGAAGTGAGGTGAGGGGGTCTATTTATAGGTGGAGAAGGGTCGGTTCCTGCCACAATTAACGCACGAATCAGTCACCGTTGACTCCAGGGAGTCGGGAGGAGCCAACACGTGTCATTTGACCGAGTTTGGCGCCAGGAAGAGGTCGGTCGAACCCCTGGTTCGGCCGACCTGGTCAGGGCTCCCCTCGGGGAGTGCTTCCTCCAGGTTGCTTCCAGGTGGGCCCCCTTGATGTATATGGGTGCGACACTGTTGGATCTCCTCGTATTCTTCTGTCTGTGGGCCATTTGACCCATGTGTTGCCACGTGTCATCGCTTGATTCGTTGAAATCCATTTTCATGGATTCATCCCTGCATGTTTTGGTATTTTGGGTAATAATTCACTTGCATACAAACAGACACCAACACTTGTGGAATTGGGTTAGTGTATAACCCTACCACTATGTTTTGTGTTTCTTTTATGCACATTATGAGGTGAATTGACGGTCAAAATGTGGTACTTAAGGACCGTCAACAAACTCCCCCACACTTAGTCCTTTGCTCGTCCTCGAGTGAAGGCAAGAAGAACTAGAGTTTTGTCATGAATTTGCTATAAGGTAGAAAATAAGGATACTAGATATTTCAACTTATACCTTAATTCATGGATCCCCTTTGTGTATGTGGCTACCACATCAATCTTGGGTGTTTGAAAAGTGGAACGGTGAGAATGAAGTTCCCTTAGATCATTCTCTGTTAAAATGATTAGGCAATTGCTATATTTGAAAGTCATAGGAACTTTTGCCCTTGCCTTCTCGATTGGAATCTCTCAAATCTCTCAAAGTGTTTGAGTCCTCACCATGGCATGTTTTGCCAATTTTTGTCCTTATACTAAAAGTGGCTATTTCTGGAGCTTGGTAGGGATGAATGTGGCACACATTTGCAATTCATATGTTACTAAGTAAAAAACATGATCCTATGAGAGACTTATCCAATGAACAAAGTGAAGAGAAAATTCTTGTGCACATGAATGAAATGGAGGGGTGAGGCGTGATAACTCCCATGAAATCGCTCTCTCTTAAGAATGAAACATGGCTACTTTTTTTAGCACTCTTACTCTTTTTCAAGAGTGGATGCTTTTTCTTTTTTTGTAGCCATGTCTTCTACTCCTTTTTATTTTTTTAGAGAGGCTTTCATTTGTATTGTATGGAGTTTCTTTTTGGCGGATGGATAATCGATGGATGCAAACTCTCAATGTGAGAAATTTTGCATGAATGGAGTGCACAAGAGTTTTCAATCAAAAAGTTCATGCATGTCACTCATTTGGGTCACGAGTTTGACAAAGTTCAATGAAAATCAAAGTGGCATATGCTTGTGGTTTTCAATGAATGTATCATAGTGCCTTGGTGGGTATATAAATTCCCAAAGAGATATTTAGGCAAAGTTCAAGACTTCAAATAGTTACAAATGTCAAAATCAATTTCAAGCAAAAGGATGATTTCTAAAGAACTCATTTACCATATCACACTAGTCAAATACCTAGATGATGTGTTTTTTTCTATTGAATTATGGGAATCATAAACAAGGTAATGAATTGAAATATAAAGTATTCAAATTTTCAGCTTAAGCAAATTCTTGACTACCAAATTTTATTTCAATTTGTTGAGTTGATTCATTTTAGATATGCAATGAAAAAATATGAAATCAACTCAAACAGCAGGGTAGCGCATAAAAGTGGGGATAGTAAATCCAAACCGATTTTCTGGAGCGAAACGGAGTCGTATAGAGCAGAGAACAGTTCGGCCGACCTCCATGTGGCTCTTCTGTGGCTCTGTTTCATCGGGTCGTTTTGTTTATTCGGTCGCGACGTGTTTTGATATGCCACGTTAATTTTTCACGTCGAGATTTCATGACTTTGGGACATGTTTCCCCCACACTTGTTTTCTGAATTATTTATTCAACAAAATAAACTAAAGGGGGAACTTTACCAGTGTTAGATGAACCGGTAAGTTCACTTTATTGAAATCAAAGTAGGCGGGGAACGATGCATTTCACCGAGGATTTTGTGGAGGATATCGAGTAGGATCAACACAAAAAAACAGAACGCGAACGGCGGGAAGGGAGAGTCGGCCAACCCCCTTATGGCTCCGTTCGGGCCACATTTTCTCGGGTCCATTAAATGGGCCTCATAGATGAAGAATTGGATGGGCCCATTAGTTGGACGTGGAGAATTTAAACAGAATTGAAAGAAATGGCATGGAAATCAATTAGATTTACTACGTCAAATTCTTTTTCTGTATCCTTTTGGGAATCGAGAAATAATTTGAGTCGGTGCCCATTCACTTTGAATAGTTGACCGTCATCACCTTGGAGTGTGATTGCTCCGTGGGATGAAGTCTCTACAACAGTGAAGGGTCCTTCCGATTTACCTCTAAGCTTCCCATGTCCAAAGAGTTTAACCCTAGAGTTAAAGAGTAAAACTTTATCTCCAGGTTTGAACTCTTTCAGCGTAATCCTCTTATCGTGCCATCTTTTGGTTCTCTCTTTATAAATTATGGAACTATGGTACACCTTATCTCTCCATTCCTCCAACTCAGAGATTTGCTTCAATCGGTGATTTCTAGCTTCGTTGAGATTCATGTTCCACCGCTTGATGGCCCAATACGATCTACGTTCCAATTCTACGAGAAGATAGCAAGTCTTCCCATAGACAAGTTGGAAAGGAGACATGCCGATAGGTGCTTTGTAGGAAATACGATATGCCCACAATGCATCGGGTAGCTTTTGCTTCCATCCCGTTCCCATTTCCAAGACAGTCTATTGCTGAATATTCTTAATTTGTTTATTAGATGTTTCTGCTTGACCACTTGTTTGTGGGTGGTAAGGGGTAGCAATGTTATGCTGGACTCCAAGTTCCCTTAAAAAGTTCTAGAAGGTCTTATCTATGAAATGAGACCCTCCATCACTTATGACCATACGTGGAGTTCCAAAGCGTGGGAAAATGATCTCAGGAACATTTTCCTCGCTTGCTTGGAATCAGCATTTTTGCATGGCAATGCTTCTACCCATTTTGACACATAATCGATGGCAACCAGAATATACTCGCAATCATAATACCTAGGAAAAGGTCCCATGAAATCAATACCCCATACATCAAATAATTCCACTTGGAGATTGTATGTTAGGGGCATCGCATTGCGAGCAGAGATTCCTCCATGCTTCTGGCATGTCCAACATCTGCGAATGAATTCCTTTGTATCTTCATACATTGAAGGCCAATAGAATCCACTCTGCCAGGTCTTTGCCTGAGTACGGTAAACACCGTAATGACCACCATAGGGGCCAACATGGCATTTCTCTATAATTTTGGTGCCTTATATTGATGGGACGCACCTTCTAAGAAGGCCATCAACACATACTCGATGGAGGTAAGGGTCATCCCAATGGTGTCTACGACTCTCATAAATGAGTTTCTTTTTGTTCTCCCCTGGTGGTACGTATCCCGTGACCACAAAGTTCACGATATCCGCATACCAAGGGTGAGAGTCTGTCACCTTGAGGAGCATATCATCTCGTAGGAAGTCATTGATAGGTATGTCCATTGTTTGTGTGACTTCCATACGTGAAAGATGATCTGCTACTGAATTCTCTACTCCTTTATTATCTCTTATTTCCAAATCAAATTCTTGGAGTAGAAGAATCCATCGAATTAGCCTGGGTTTAGCATCCTTTTTGGTAAGCAGGTATTTCAAAGCAGCATGGTTTGTGTAGACTATGACCTTTGCTCCAACCAGATAGGATCTAAACTTGTCGATAGCAAAAACTACTGCTAGGAGCTCTTTCTCAGTTGTGGCATAATTGAGTTGGGATCCTGTCAAAGTTTTGCTAGCGTAGGCTATTGCGTGATGCTTTTTATCTTTGGTTTGGCCTACGACCGCACCAACAGCAAAGTCACTAGCATCACACATAATTTCGAATGGCTGCGTCCAATCAGGAGGTTGGATAATTGGATCTGAGATGAGTGCCTTTTTGATTATATCAAATGATTTAAGGCATTCATCATCGAAATCAAAGGGAGCTTCTTTAGCTAATAGGTTGGTGAGGGGTCTAGCGATTTTGGAGAAATCCTTGATAAATCGTCGGTAGAACCCCGCATGACCTAAAAAGTTGCGGATTCCCTTAACATTGATAGGAGGTGGAAGTTTTTAAATAACTTCAATTTTAGCTTTATCCACCTATATCCCTCTCGCGGACACCAAGTGTCCAAGAACGATGCCTTCCCGAACCATGAAATAACACTTTTCCCAATTAAGCACAAGGTCCTTCTCCTAGCATCTTTGTAAGACCCTATCTAGATTTTCTAGATAATGATCAAAAGTTTTTCCATAGACGGAGAAATCGTCCAAGAAAACTTCCATGATATCCTCGATCATGTCTGAAAATATAGACATCATGCATCTCTAGAAAGAAGCAGGAGCATTGCACAGTCCAAAGGACATACGCCGGTAGGCATAGGTCCCATAAGGACATGTGAACATGGTCTTACTTTGAACATCGGGATGGATAGGAATTTGATGACATCCCAAATACCAATCAAGGAAACAAAAGTAGGAGTGTTTTGCCAATCGCTCTAACATCTCATCGATGAAGGGCAATGGAAAATGGTCTTTCCTTGTTGCCTTGTTAAGTTTTCGGTAGTCAATGCACATTCTCCATCCCGTGACAGTCCGTTGAGGAATTAATTCATTCCTCTCTTTTTGAACGACCGTCATACCTCCCTTCTCAGGCACTACTTGAACTGGACTTACCCATTCACTATGAGGAACAGGGTAAATAATCCCGGCATGCAAAAGTTTCAAGACTTCTTTCTTGACAACTTCCCACATCGCATTATTCAATCGCCTTTGAGGTTCCCTTGAGGGGACACTCTCAGGGTCAATAGGAATACAATGGGTGCATAATGCTGGACTAATTCCCTTGAGATCCTGATGTGAATATCCAAAAACAGCTCTATGCTTTTCTAACATGGCCATGAGTTGGAGCGTTTCTTCATATGAAAGCTTGTCACTTATGATTATAGGGGCTTCCAAATCGCCATTTAGAAAGGCATAACGTAGGCCTGGAGGTAGAATCTTGAGCTCAACAGGAGGTTTTGGGGAGGGCTCTTCTTTTGGCAATTCAATTTCCTCCTGAAATTCATCCTCCTCCTGGACAATGTCTTCTTCTCCTTCAATTTTAGGGGGTTCTAAAAATTGAAGAGTCCTAACCTCCTCCATTGGCTCATCTTGGATGGGAGATTCTGCAGATGTGTTCTTTGAACGCAGAATAGGTATGGAGAATTTTCTCCCTCCAAGATTGATATTGAGGCTTCCTTCCAAAGGAACTTCCATGAGAAATTTCTCTATGGGAATCCCTATCATGATGTTGAAATCTTTGATTTCGAACACGTGAAAGTCCAGGAGTGCCTCAACATCTTTGTGTCTAACAGACACTTGTTGCAGAACCCCTCATCCTTCAAGAATGGTTCCAAATGAATCTCGGAAGGACTTGCATGTTGGTGCCAATGGCACATCGCCAAGAATGGCGAGAGCACAAGAATCGAAAATAAGATTTGCTACAACAGTAGGGTTGTTTAGGATTCTCATTGGTGTCCCTCTAATAGAACATAAAATGGTAGCCAAAGGTGAGGTCATCCGAAGAATTTCGGGTGAATTCTCGATTTCAGCTGTCCATTCTCTGCCCAGGATAGAGGTGAACTCCTTGATCGTCTAACAGACGAACACCCCGTCGGGTGCTTCAGGTGGAGTTGGTGGCAATGAAGGTTTCCTATAGCAATAATACTTCAAGGTATTTCCATGATCTTCAAAAGCTCTTCCTCGAAGTAAAATGGAAATTGCAAGGGTTTAATTTCTTCTACCATCGTAGTCTCAGGTTCGGGAGAGGATTCCTCTGGCAAGGCTTGGGGTAAACAAGAAATGGGATCATCCTTGTACAAGAGTGCATCCTCCGTTCTTGACACGACTTCCTCTTGGGGAGCCTCATTAAGACCCATAATGAAGGAAGAGTTTTCTAGAATTCTGTCCAGAAGATCCTTGCCTTCTTTTGGAGTCTTATGGAGGAAAGATCCTCCAGTCGTAATGCCAAGATATAGGGCAGACTCGTTTAATCCCATGAAGAAATGTTGAAAAAGCATTGGAACAGGGATTAACAATTCTGGGACGGAATTTTTCAAAAGATAAAATATGTCCCAAGCTGCACCTATGGATTCCTCCTCCATCTGCTGGAAGCATAGTACTTCCTTTCGTAAGGAAACAATTTGGGCAATGGGAAATAAAGCAAGACAAAATTTGTCTCATAATTCACTCCAATCACCATTTGTCTTCCCAACGTAGTGGTTGTACCATTGTTTGGCTTTTTCCTTGAGGGAAAAAGGAAACAACTTCCATTTGAGAGTTTCCCGTGTCATAACTTTGATTAGAAGGCATGAACACGGTTGTTCGAACTCTCGTATATGGTGGTAAGGGTTTTCACAATCCGTTCCTGGGAAGGATTGTTCGCGAATGATGGCTATAAGCCAGGGCGAAGTTCATAGCTGGTTGAACAAATAGGTTCCGACGAAGGCGGTGGCTCACAAAACTTGCCCATCGGAGCAGAATAAGAAAGAATGGTGGGTTGCTCCATTTATATGGTGGTGATAAGGTAAGAATAAGAAAGGTAAGATGATAGATAGGGGGATATGATATGATGGTGATCTTGGTTCGAAGATTAACAACAACTGTTCCCTGGCAACGGCGCCAGAAATGCTTGTTGGTATTTCTTAACACCACAGAGTTATCCGCAAGCGCACAGAAATACCGTTGTAGCACTTCCCCTTAAGGAGTATTCCCAAGGGTATCAAATCCAAAGAACGTGTGTGCTAATATTTTGAACTAGCTCACCCAAGGACACAAAGTTGTTTGGTAAGCAAAGAACAGAGAGGAATTCAAAGTATTGATCCTAATTCAAGGTAGTTTGCAGTAGATGCTTGCTTCGGGCACGGGCTTACTCCTAGCAATACTAGGACGACTCCCGCCAAGAGCCTGTGGCATAGCCAAACGTGGAGGATTACGAAGGACTGATAGGGCTGTCACCACCTACTGCCTACCTCTTCAATCCGTGGGTCTACGAGATATCCACTGATGATTTATAACCCAAGCACCACACTTACGTTGTGAATCACTACTCTAGTTGTTTCGAACACAAAGCTACAACTAGAGCCTCTAATGAATTAAAGCAGTGAACCCACAAGTAACTACTTGTGCAAACTACTAAGAATAAAAGATCAAACTTGTATTGAATTCACAAAGGCTTACTTGATTGAGTAAAACTTTTGTAGGGGTACAAGTGTAGAAGAGGGACTTGACAAGCCCAGGCCTCCTTCTCCTAGACTCTTCACCACACTCTCCTTCTACTTTGGTAGCCTCTAGGACTACTCTAAACCTTTGGAGTGTAGCACTATTCTCAACTTTTGGTGTGTGTGAGAAGTGAGGTGAGGGGGTCTATTTATAGGTGGAGAAGGGTCGGTTCCCGCCACAATTAACGCGCGAATCAGTCACCATTGACTCCAGGGGGTCGGGAGGAGCCAACACGTGTCATTTGACCGAGTTTGGCACCAGGAAGAGGTCGGCCTGTGGGGACCGGAATCAACACATCCGAGGATCTCATTGGGTGGTGCCGTGCGATGCGGCACCTAACAGCACACACAAAAAGGATACCAAAACATATAAAGTTTTCATTTCATAATGAGAAGAGTTTACAAAAGAGTGTACCACAGAAGTACACACGCAGCGGAAAATACATACTCATAATCTCACCTAACTAAGCAGGAGAGAAGACGTCCATGCCCTAGGACGATTCTCACTAGCAACAAGAAGAACATTCAGCAGCGGTGTGGTTCACATAAGATTTATATCGACACCTCAGGTCTCATGTACAACCTGAACAGCAGAAATAAAACTAATACCTACAAAAATCGTTAAAGCGCAAACGTGAGCATAATGCTCAGCAAGACTTAACCGTCTCACTAGACATATGCAGAGGGGGACACTAAACATAGGTAAGGTGAAGCATAAATGACTCGCCTACAAGTGGATCCTTATAATCAGGTTTTATGTAGCAAATGACATTCTCCAGGCACGGCACATCATGGGCTCCATAATCAAACAAGAAACACTTTACCGATGATATGACATGCTCAGAGCACATAATGCTATTACAGCTAAAGTATGGGGAAATTGTAAAGTTTTAATTGTACTATCTCTAAATCATACAAGGTTGCAAAGTAATTATAATTCAATACGATATGATTTTCTGACTTCTTTAGTATTTTACTACGTCACGGCGCAGTGAACAAGTGGTACTCTATTACTGCGAGGGACAGTGATTGAAATAAGGACACACCCGGACAACACGACACATACGTCATTCGGAAGTGTCAGCGAGCACACCCGTACCTACATAAGACTTCAGTACTAGGCGTATATGGCCACCTTTCGCGAGACACTCAAATGTCGAATCGGTCGATCCGTCACGAGCAGGAGGTCCCTGCGTGGGGTGTACTCTGACATGCCCACCAACGGATTTACACCTTGCTGCCCTCAACCCACACTTATAAAACGGAACGGTATGACTCGACACCCAAGTGACTAAGCTACGTCAGTTTATTGTATTCCATATGTCCATTATGTTGCCGGTACAATTCAAGCTTGTCCGAAGGGGCCGCACACGAAGCGGGCCTTAATCAACACAGGCAAGGTTATGCGACCGAGACTCAATTCTCGCTGCTTCCTATCCATTCCCTGCCCGATCTCTATTTCATTATATTATGCCATTTTCTATTTAACCAATCCTGTGAGATATGTCCTACATCTCTCGCGAGTAGATTCCAACTACTCGACTTCTACCGGATTTCCTATGCATTAGCAAAGCAGTTACTACAGGTCAAGTTGTAACTCGTTCCAACCAATCCCTGGGATTTTTGGTCATGCAAGTGGAGTATCAAACACCTTATACGTAATGCACAATATCAACTGAAGACGTAAGTGAATAAAAGTGGAAAACTTTGAAAAGCTCTTAAATGCAAACCGAGGCTTGCCTTAGTTTGCGACTTGAATAAATGTCAATTGTTAGGGCTTGGTCTTCCTCCAGAGAACCTGCCATGGAACTTCAGTGGAAACACCTTGGCCTTCTCCTCCAGGCGAAGTTTCTTGTCGATCACCTATCAGCACGTTCCTATCGACATGATATGCATATAAGTAATTAAGTAATTTAAGAATATACTCCACGGGGTTGTGTAAACTCTAAGAATGAGGAGTTTGACTAGGAAGGACATATATGCCTCTGTTGTGTGGATAAGCAAAGGATGGAGTAAAGTGTTCATAGTAGTATCGAAATGTGAATTGAAAGGTGCAACGTAAGCACACATTGCAACTTGGCGCTCAACACTCGACGCTATGCCACTCAAGGACGATACAACTAAATGGTGTGGAAGTGTTGCACTGGTAGTGTATAGATGACCTAAGAGACAAGGTGGCATAGTAGTGTCGAGATAAGAACTGAAAGGTGCAATGTAATGACACATCGCAATTTAGCACTCGACACTTGGAGTGAAGTGAGCTTAACATTTTTTGGACTTAAGACGTCATAACGAGCCTTGTTAACCTGACGTGATTACTGAGACAACATTCAAATGACCTTTAGGTAAAGTAGTTTCTATGGCAAGCTCCTCGAGCATCGTTCAAGTGCCTCACGATGACACTAATGTAGTGTCTTCTACAAGCTTGTCTAGGTGAGCTCAGTAAGCTCCCAGGACTTCAACATGATGCGAGGCTCTGTCGTGACGATGTGTTTTTCCATATCAGGAAGATCGTCTCCTCGACGTTCACATCGACCCGGACTCGTCAACAGTGGTGAGCAGAATCTCGAACACCACCTCATGAGTCAGAGAGTTAGGGACTCGACTTAGTTGTTGACAAAAGACTCGACGAACCTACCGTCGATGAAGAGGTACACCTAGGTAAGCAATTTTGCGAACGGAAAGGAAACATCCTCGACACGACTAAGAAATTCTTATCCAAGGTTCCACTTGGACTAGTTCTCCTCGTCGGGCGCAACGTTCTCGCAGTATTCTACCCTAGGTCATCGGTGGTCACCAATACACTCGTTTTGACCTAGAAGGCATTTCATCGAGCATCTAGGCTACACCTAGGACTCGACGAGTCTCGCCTTGAGCAAACCCTAATTTGGCTAAACGACTATCGACCGTTGTGTCGTGGTTGTGTTTCAGCATCATGTACATTACAGGCATCCTTCATCTCGATGCCAGGACACGATGATGGCTCGGAACGTCACGACGATGTCATATGGTCAACGACGTCGACGCGGCTCATGGTGGAGCATCACGAGCACGTACGGACAGACCAATGTGATACAAACGACACAAGAGGTCAACTTAGGGACTCCTATAGGAATGATATCAATGTGAAAACTGGACGTACGACTTGACGACACATGAGTACCATTAGGGGTCACGACAAACGGACATCGATGACGTCAAGCAAGGTATTTCAGGGCAAGGCTCACCTTGTAGTCATTTTGCCGAACATCTTGGGTGTGTACTTGATTCCGTCGCTTCATCACCATTAAAAGGGTATCTTGGCACATGTACTTGTCGATTTGCCACATCACCATACCCCTGCATCAAGACCAGCTCTGAACATCAACGAAGTTGGTTCATCCCTCGTAAACATTTCATCGAACACCTTAGCTGCAGTCACTGATCCAATCACTCTTGCAAAATAAGAGCTAACCTTGGACCAGTTGTCGATGCGGGTGTGTCAATGACGTGTTCCTGCGTTTCATCCATCACACCCATTTCCCGCCTTGCTTCCAGGACATAGCCACGGTGCAGAACGCGGACATGGCATCATGGTGCTCACGATCGGCCCAGAAAGGCGCGGCCAGCAGGGACACGGCGGCCGAGTGTCTGCGCGTGGTGTTGGGTCTGGACAACAGCAAGGGCGAACGGCCGTCACTGGCGCAGTGGTGGCGTGAACGGCCGGCGTCATGGACGGCGGCGTGGACGGCGATCAACGCGATGACCATGGCACTCGGTAGGTGGGAAGGGCAACACAACTTGGGTCACCGTGGACATGACACATAAGGAAACCAAGCACAGTGTGAGCGGGACAGATGGGAGCCGGACTGGCGGTGAGGCGCGCAGGGCGGCGAGCAGGGCGACGCGCGTGGAGCAGCGGTGAGGAGGCGCGCGGCGCATCGTGGTGCTGGCGCGGCAGGGAGAAGCGACGTGCGCGGGGTGGAGCAGCCAGAGCGAGCGGCGGCCAGCGTGGGCGAGCGGCACGGCAGGGAGATGTGACGCGCGCGGCCGGCGGCCGTCGTGGGGCGTCACCGCGGTCGGGAGCTATGGCAGCGGCGGCCTGGGCGCGAGGAGGCGGCGCGGTGCACAGGCGCTGGGGCACGGCTGCTGGCGCGGTAGGCGCGTACAGAGGCGGTGCGGCGACAGGGCGGCTCGGCGCTCGGCCAGGGCGTCGTGGAGTAGGGGGCGACGGGCATCGCGCGGGCGCTGGGCGGCTCGGCGAGCGCGCCGTCATCGGCTTCGGGGGCGGCCGGGAGGTGGGCGAGCGGGCAGGGCGGTGCCATGGACAGGAGCTAGGAGGGAGAGGTGCGCGGGAGTGCCGTGGGGGCGGGGCAAGCCGGAGGGAGGAGCGCAGCCGGTGGCTCGGCGAGCGGGAAGATGAGGACCGAGAGGGTCGGGCGCGGTGATAAGGACAGCAGAGGAATCGCGGTGGCGCTGCATGCGGTCGCGTTGAGGCAGGGGACGAAAGAGGAAGCCGGTGCCGACCTGCCAGGTGGGGACCACTTTTTGCTAGTACTGAGGATAAGTATGACATGTGAATCCCACTCTCTTCTCCCTTTCTTTTAAAATTTAAATGGAGCTAGCAGACATGCTTCAAAAATATTCAACTTTGGCTCTGTGACTAAATAAAATGGGGAGAATTTTATGGTGCAATCAGATTTCAAAACTGAGTAAGTTGAATTTGAACTCAGGTTTGAATTTGAATTCAAGTGGTGATACTTGACTCAAGGAAATAAATAGTAGATTAGGTTCAAAAATCCTGAAACTTTGAAGTTAACCTTTTTGAACCATAAGGGACCTAAGGAAAAATTTGGAGTTGATTCGAGCAAGGTTGAGCGCAAAGTTTAAATTTGAAGTCGACGTTGATTAAACTCTCAGTACGTGTCCAATAAATGGGAAACATGCTTCAAAAATTTTGAAACTTTACCGAGAGTCTAATTAGAATATTAGAAGGTCAAGGAAAAATTTATAGCTGTAGATTTGAATTTTTGTTAATGTCTCATTTTAGGGTTGGAATTATTCCTTTTTCTTCTTCTCTATTTTGTTTTCTTTTCTCCTTTAATTCTTCATTGAAAATGTGAATACTGGGAAATTAAGGATTTTACACCTTAGGTTCCAAAATACAATAGCAAACATGTGCTATATGTAGAATTTTATCAAGTTCCTATTTCTAGTGAACATGGGTCAATTCATATGATTCATGTGAGTTTAGATTTCCAAGTCCACTTTCAAAAATTTTAATTTTGCATTCTTGCATTTTGTTGTTCTGAAAAGCGGGCTTTTACAATCCTTCCCCCTTAAAGGAATCTCGTCTCGAGATTCTAACAAGTAGAATAACAGAAACGATGAGGGGACGATCCGTAAAAGAGGGTCATTGACTAAGGAAAATGACAATGCCCTTAAAGACATGGGTTCTATGAAATAGTGATTATCTTCAGGCATCTTAAGAAATTCCAAATTTTGCCTCAGGTGATTCAAGTCTTTAGGTTGATAACCTTGACAGGATGCTCGACATGACAATATCACGTCGTAAAGCTCTCACGTCTGGTACCGATCCTTTATTGTTGTACTCTTACACTGACATGACATCTTGTCCTGTCCTAGTCTTGACTTGAAGAAACATGACTTGTTCTTTGCTTCTCTAGGTCACCGGGATAGTTTGAAACCATATTTGCATTGATTCTTGGTTGCTTACTTGGTCTTGCATAGGTCCTTATAACTTAATGTGGTATTTCCCCTGACATGAGTTAAGATGGTGTACGAGGGTAAACAACAATCATTAACCTCGTTTGATGTTTAGTCAACCATAGGATTCCTTAGCTGTAGCATAAGAGTAGCCAAGCACTCAACATTCTTATGGGGGCAAAACAGCAGGAATACTGAAGATATGGCGACTACAAGATTTTTGGGTATATCAACATCTTTAAACAATAGAAATAGAAGGTGAGGACCCTTTGCGGTGGCACACGAGGATTTAAAGATTCAGCATCCTCATATGTTTCAACACAGCAAATAACTCAATCATATGGTAACTACAAGGTTCTTGGAGTATCCAGGTTACCATATACCAACGCAAGATCTTAGATGGACCCAAAGAGTTTCACGAGGTTGATAATCGAACGGTATCCTCACGAGTAAGGAGATTTCATGGATTTTACAAGGTTGATCATCAAGCTGATGACCACCCGATGACGAACGGTATAGTTGCAACAATCAAGGTACTTGAACCTAACAAGTCAAGGATGGAAGTCCAAGTGTTTGTTTAGTTGCAAGTACTCAAGGTGATTCGAGTTTCAACGAGTCAAGGACAAAGGCTCAACTGTGTTTTGGTCAGAAGGTGTTAAGTGGTTTCCCTTGTGCCACTCAAGATAATGAAACAAGTCGAAGGCGTTGCGACTTGCGAATGATAAAGTTGATCACACTCAAAATTGTGAGACACAACGTAGGTATTTGAATGGGGTCATATATTCTTGCTCAAAACTCATTGGTAATTACGTTTCATGATGCATCACAAGTGGAATAATGTTATGCATTAATGATGCAATGCTGGCCAGCTAGAAATGTGGACGGTATGATGCATTCATTATTATGCTTTGAGCAAAAATAGGTAAGACAATTCAAACACAGTCAGAAGTATCCCAAATACAGGAGGTTTAAATAAACTTGGTCATGAAAGGCGCTAGACAAGACTTGCTACTTTCATATCTCGACCAAGTTCCATGGTTTCAAGGTAAAAGTATTAGCAAGGAATGGTGAGGTGCATCTCAAGGCAACGGAGTGTACAAAATGGAACACAATGATTGAACTTCTTGTTGATCGGAAGTTCCCTAAAGCTTGTTAATCACAACTTACAGGTAGTTGTGGTTCCTTAACAAAGGGTCAGGTTTTTTATCTCGTAGTTTTCCTAAAGTACTATGTCTACCCCTTAAAAGGTGCGGCAGGGTTATCTTCAGAAGTTGCAAAGAGAGTAACCTTTGAAGAGTAAGGTTCTCATCACTTCCGTAGGTTGCACGAAGTGGTTGACAAAGTACTGTGCTAGGCATGACCTTGGTTAGTGATCCACGTTCTTGCTAAAGAATCTCCAGCTCATACTACTCACATATGGTTTCTCGTCTGAGAGACGGAAGCAAGGGAGTGGTTTAGCGTGAAGAATCAATGGACTTCTTTAACTCGATGATCGAGTTCCACAAGAAACGGGGTTCGAGGTGATCCGTTACTTAAGCTTCTCATTGACTCAATGAGTTAATGTTGTACTCAGTCCTACTTACTTGAGCATTGCTTCCAGCACGTTGGTTCGGTGTCGATGTACCTTGGTATGACACCTAGGTGAACGTAACACCTCGATTACTAGATGAACTCCTTCCCCCTTAAGATTCAAGCTAGGTGAGCAAGAAACTTACTCCAAGCAATCTTTATGGGGAGGGTCGTCCAACTAAGGGAAGTATCATACATGCTCAATGCATAAATAAAGTGTGAGGTGCAAAGTTGCATAGTTAAAACACTAGCATGTGCATCCGAGCAGAAAGGGATTTGCCTTAGTGTAATACTCAACTCTAATGGCAAATATTGTTGGGTCGCAACACCTGGGATGTTATGAAAATCCTCGAGTTGAACTCGAGAACCAAATCCATAATCACCCTAAAGGGTCATCACCCGATTAAATCCTGGTGGAGGATGAACAGCTTGGACACAACTTCGATTTTGGCCAAGAAAATGGCAAAATCAGATCTTGAGGTGAACAATAAAGTTAAAGTAAACTTCAAGACCTTTCCAAAAAGTATTGGTTTGCCTCTAGATCATCTCTGGTTTGCAAGTTATGCAATTTTGAAGTTAGCATATTTCTCTGCACTTTCAGCAGAATCTGCTTAAACAGTAGCAGTTTTGATCTAAAGTTTTCAAGCTGTTCTGATGGAAATATTGAAATATTATTAATTACAAAGTTGTAGCCAGGTAATAAGCTTTCCAGAATGTATTTACTTGTCTTCATATAAGTTTTGGTTCAAAAGATATGAATTTTTGAAGTTGGGTAAAATTTCAGTATTCAGAATTGAATTCAGTTCAGATTGACCACTCTGTATTCAAACTTGATTTGCAATATGTAGATGACCAATTCAGGTCTGGAGCCAATTGCAAAAATTGTAGCTGACTCTCTAAATTTTCCAACGGTTACTCGCGCGACACCATTGGATCAAGGGTCTGCAAGTTATGGATTAAATTCAGAGGTGTACAGATTGCTGTCCAGTTTGGGTATGCCTGGACAGTCTCTGTGATTATCCAAATTTCACCCACTTAGAAAAGGATTCTGGTCTGGTGTTGAACAGAAAACATTTAGAGGACTTCCAAATCTTTCTAAAGAGTATTTACTTTCCCTCGTAGCATTTCTGGTTGAGAAGATACGGCATTTTGCAAGTTGACAGTTTTTCTGAAAATTTGGACAGCACCTCCTTTGTTTAAGGCTGATATTGTCCAGAATTTTCAGATATACAAACTTCAATATTTGCAAAAGTAATACATAGAAAACTTGTTGCATACATTCTCAGGATCCCAGAAATGTAAAATACGAAGCCATTAGATAAGTCTACTAGGAATTATAATCGAAACAGTAACTGAATAGGTAACGGTCCATATTCTGAACTGTTTCAACACCTTAAACGATACTTCAATTTAGACAATGTTATTGCGAGTTTTAGCCTTCGTGTTGAATAGGAAGTTGATAGAGGACTCTTTAAGATTTCCATACATGTATAAATATGCCTAGGTTGCATTTCTAGTTTAACAGTTATGTCTGTTCAAAGTTCAAAATTTTTCTGGCTTTTTCAGATACCACCTATATACATGTACTATCTTCAACTCCAGTTTCTAATTAGTTCTAAACTCAATTTAAGGTAACACTGAATAACAAAGTTGTCGAGTAGCTCTTCCCCTTTCCAGAAATGTATCATAGTGGAATAGAAGAGCTTTCTTCAAGGAAATATGACAAAAGTTCAGATACTGTCTTATACAGTTTCAGAACAGCAGCTGCAGTGGTTATGGTGCATGTTCATCACCATACAAAGGTCTTTTGGCTTGGAGGTCAATAGAAAACTTATAGAAGACTTCAAAATATTTCCAAAAAGTATTCACTTGCCTCCAAAGCCCTCCAGTTTGAAGAGATACAGATTTTTGAAGTGGAGCAATCGGTTCAGATTTCAGAATTTAGTTTGATAGATCATGGTTGTTTAAAGCTGATTTGGCCACTGATTTTAAGATGGATATCCTCACAATTTGACAGCAAGTCCTATTAAAAACTTGTTGTACAAGTCGCAAGGTTTCCGGAAATGTTTTGCACGAAGCTATCCGACGATTCTGCGAAGAGGTATGGTCAAAACCGTAACAGCATGCAGAACTGTCCGCTAGGTGTTCAGATTCGATAAAATTTGAAGCTTCGAGTCTTTCGCCGAGTTCCATGAGAACGCTGACCGGAAGTTCAATGGAAAGGTTGTAGAGGACTCTACACTTTCCAACTATCTATACCTTCATTTGTGAAGTCTACAAAGAATTATGGTCAAAATGTCAAGGCTAGTTCATTAGATCCAGGAGGTGAAGAAATGCTAGTTTCTAATGATTTGGACGAGTTTCTAAGTGTTGTTCTGTCCAACTCGTCCATAGAGAAGTCATCGAGGACTTGAAGATTTTCATACTCCATATAGCATACTATTATGTTCTATGAAGTTTAACTAGAAGCATCTCTTGACAAAAGCGAGCTAGATTCCGTCAAGAGTACACAAAAGCCTTAATCTTCATCCTTCTTCGCATTGCACTAACCATGTCGAAACTTTGACCCAAAACTTACCAGCAACTGGTAGTTGGATCTTACAAGATGATAATGAAGCTATTTCTTTCGTGGGGGATGGTCAGAGTATCAAGTGGGATACTGATGGTACTACGTGCCTTACTAAAAGAAAAGTCTAACCCAGTATATCCGGATATGTCTAGAGGTGGTCCTAATATCGATCACTCACAAACGTTTGCTACACGGGTCGCTACTGGAGTTAGTGTACCTGCAGAAGACAAACAATCCCCTTTCACACCTTCACACCTCAAGGGCGGCATGGGGAAACACGATAGGCAATCACAATAATATATATGAAAGTAAATGCATATGACTGGTGTGAGTCGTCCTCGAGCGAGGTCATGCCTCGAGGTACATGGCTGTAAATACGTCTGTACAACTAAGACTCCCATACGAACCGGCTTATACACGCTCGGGCATACGTGTTTCGCATGATCCCATAGAACATGAATGGTTCTAGAGATGCATACTATCGAGTTATACACCACCCGACGGGGGCTCCCACTAATTTTGTGTCACACTGGGGTACCGCGTGTCATATGTTCTTAGAAACATGAAAAGTTTCAGAGACTCATATTGACTTTCCGTGCTAAGCCACGGAAATTTCACATACCATATCTCGTATGCAGAGTTTACCGAGATTGATCCGCTCTCGGCGGCGTACCTTACCTCTTACCTTGAAGACGGAGCGTCGTTACAGAATAATATAACAAGTTAGTTCACCACCTTTATAATTATACTAGTAATAGTCCTTAATGGGCATATAGCTAATTCTCACTCGACTACTTCGGAGTTTTCGAAAATAGGCTCTTTTCGAGCGTGCTATTCCCAATGAAGCTCTGATACCATGACTGTGGGGACCGGAATCCACACATCCGAGGATCTCATTGGGTGGTGCCGTGCGATGCGGCACCTAACAGCACACACAAAAAGGATACCAAAACATATAAAGTTTTCATTTTATAATGAGAAGAGTTTACAAAAGAGTGTACCACAGAAATACACACGCAGCGGAAAATACATACTCATAATCTCACCTAACTAAGCAGGAGAGAAGACGTCTATGCCCTAGGACGATTCTCACTAGCAACAAGAAGAACATTCAGCAGCGGCGTGGTTCACATAAGATTTATCTCGACACCTCGGGTCTCATGTACAACCTGAACAGCAGAAATAAAACTAATACCTACAAAAATCGTTAAAGCGCAAACGTGAGCATAAGTCTCAGCAAGACTTAACCGTCTCACTAAACATATGCAGAGGGGACACTAAACATAGGTAAGGTGAAGCATAAATGACTCGTCTACAAGTGGATCCTTATAATTAGGTTTTATGTAGAAAATGACATTCTCCAGGAACGGCACATCATGGGCTCCATAATCAAACAAGAAACGCTTTACCGATGATATGACATGCTCAGAGCACATAATGCTATTATAGCTAAAGTATGGGGAAATTGTAAACTTTTAATTGTACTATCTCTAAATCATACAAGGTTGCAAAGTAATTATAATTCAATACAATATGATTTTCTGACTTCTTTAGTATTTTACTACGTCACGACGCAGTGAACAAGTGGTACTCTATTACTGCGAGGGACAGCGATTGCAATAAGGACACACCCGGATAACACGACACATACGTCATTCGGAAGTGTCAGCGAGCACACCCGTACCTACATAACACTTCAGTACTAGGTGTATATGGCCACCTTTCGCGAGACACTCAAATGCCGAACCGGTCGATCCGTCACGAGCAGGAGGTCCCTGCGTGGGGCGTACTCTGACGTGCCCACCAGCGGATTTACACCTTGCTGCCCTCAACCCACACCTATAAAACGGAACGGTATGCCTCGACACCCAAGTGACTAAGCTACGTCAGTTTATTGGATTCTATATGTCCATTATGTTGCCGGTACAATTCAAGCTTGTTTGAAGGGGCCGCACACGAAGCGGGCCTTAATCGACACAGGCAAGGCTATGCGACCGAGACTCAATTCTCGTCGCTTCCTATCCATTCCCTTCCCGGTCTCCATTTCATTATATTATGCCATTTTCTATTTAACCAATCCTGTGAGATATGTCCTACATCTCTCGCGAGTAGATTCCAACTACTCGACTTCTACCGGATTTCCTATGCATTAGCAAAGCAGTTACTACAGGTCAAGTTGTAACTCGTTCCAACCAATCCCTGGGATTTTTGGTCATGCAAGTGGAGTATCAAACACCTTATACGTAATGCACAATATCAACTGAAGACGTAAGTGAATAAAACATGAAAACTTTGAAAAGCTCTTAAGTGCAAACCGGGGCTTGCCTTAGTTTGCGACTTGAATAAATGTCAATTGTTAGGGCTTGGTCTTCCTCCGGAGAACCTGCCATGGAACTTCAGTGGAAACACCTTGGCCTTCTACTCCAAGCGAAGTTTCTTGTCAATCACCTATCAGCACGTTCCTATCGACATGATATGCATATAAGTAATTAAGTAACTTAAGAATAGACTCCACGGGGTTGTGTAAACTCTAAGAATGAGGAGTTTGACTAGGAATGACAGATATGCCTCTATTGTGTGGATAAGCAAAGGATGGAGTCAAGTGGTCATAGTAGTATCGAAATGTGAATTGAAAGGTGCAACGTAAGCACACATTGCAACTTGGCTCTCAACACTCGACGCTATGCCACTCAAGGACGATACAGCTGAATGGTGTGGAAGTGTTGGATTGGTAGTGTACAGATGACCTAAGAGTCAAGGTGGCATAGTAGTGTCGAGATAAGAACTGAAAGGTGCAATGTAATGACACATCGCAATTTAGCACTCGACACTTGGAGTGAAGTGAGGTCAACATTTTTTGGACTTAAGACGTCATAACGAGCCTTGTTAACCTGACGTGAGTACCGAGACAATGTTCAAATGACCTTTAGGTAAAGTAGTTTCTACGGCAAGCTCCTCGAGCATCGTTCAAGTGCCTCACGATGACACTAATGTAGTGTCTTCTGCAAGCTTGTCTAGGTGAGCTCAGTAAGCTCCCAGGACTTCAACATGATGCGAGGCTCTGCCGTGACTATGTGTTTTGCCATATCGGGAAGATCGTCTCCTCGACGTTCACATCGACCCGGACTCGTCAACAGTGGTGAGCAAAATCTCGAACACCACCTCATGAGTCGGAGAGTTAGGGACTCGACTTAGTTGTCAACAAGCAAGATGAACTCAAAGTCGTAACGAGAAAGAAGGCACGACTTGTGGCAAAAGGTTACTCACAAGTTGAAGGTTTGGATTTCAACGAAACCTTTGGTCCCGTAGCTAGACTTGAGTCCATTGGTATTTTATTAGCCTATGCTACTGACCACAACTTTAAGCTGTATCAAATGGATGTCAAAAGCGCATTCCTAAATGGTCCTATCAAGGAAGAGGTGTATGTGGAGTAGCCACCAGGATTTGAAGACCAAGAGTACTCCAACCATGTGTACAAACTGCGTAAGGCTCTCTATGGCCTGAAACAAGCTCCCCGAGCTTGGTATTAGTGCCTTAGGGACTTTCTCACTCAAAATAACTTTAAAATAGGAAAAGCTGAATATACTTCATTCACAAAGCATTTGATGGTCATCTATTTGTATGTCAGATTTATGTTGATGACATCATTTTTGGTTCTACTAAAAAATCTTTTTGTGAGGAATTTAGTAAAATTATGACAGACCGATTCGAGATTTCAATGATGGGCAAATTGAAGTTCTTTTCGGGATTCCAAGTGAAGCAGCTGAAAGAGGGAATTTTCATCTATCAAACTAAGTAGACACAGGACATCCTGAAAAAGTTCAAGATGGACAAAGCCAAGCCTATTGAGACTCCCATGGCAACTAACGGACATCTCGACCTCAACGAAGATGCTCCAGATGTGGATCAAAAGGTATATCGGTCTATGATTGGTTCACTGCTTTATTTATGTGCATCTAGTCCTGATATTATGCTTAGTGTGTGTATGTGTGCAAGGTTTCAAGCTGCACCTAAATAGTGTCATTTAATAGCTGTAAAAAGAACTTTAAGATACCTTGTGCACACACCTAACTTGGGTCTTTAGTATCCTAAATGATCCAAGTTCAACCTTATACGGTATTCCCATGCCGAATATGCAGGCTGCAAAGTCGATAGGAAAAGCACATCAGAAACCTGCCAATTTCTTGGCAGATCCTTAGTTAAGTTTCATGGTCCTCAAAGAAACAAAATTCCATTGCTCTTTCTACAGCCGAAGCGTAGTTTGTTGCAGTCAGTAGTTGTTGCGCATAACTACTTTTAATGCGACAAACTCTAAGAAATTATGGTTAAAATCTGAACCACATTCCGCTCCTATGTGATAATGAAAGTGCCATAAAAATTGCACACAACCCAGTAGAGCACTCAAGAACCAAGACATAGACATATGCCATCATTTTCTAAGAGATCATTCATTAAAAGGTGACACTGTAATCTCACATGTTAGAACTGAAAAACAACTAGAGGACATATTTACCAAGCCACTAGATGAAAAGAGATTTTGCGAGCTTTGAAATGAATTAAATATACTTGATGCTCGAAATGTGGCTTGAAACATTGCATACCTAATTGATTTTTCAATGTTTGGTTACTTTTGCGAAAATTCATCCGTTATCTGAATTTTCTCTCAAAAACTATTTCAATTATTGAATCTTGGTGATTTATGGCCATTGTATAATCGTTGATTTCTTACTGGTCATGTTCATCAGGATTATTTGTGAAATATTGTCCTTTAGATCGCTACTACATCAAATTCCCCAAAACCTCTTTACTCTAATCCTAAACTGTCCAGCTGACCTGGACTAGTCTGTGGTCAGCACCGGACTAGTCCGTTGCTGGAGACTAGTCGGCTTTGGTCCGATGTATCGGACTAGTCCGGTCCTTGTGCGGACTAGTCCGTTACAATCAGGTTTAACCCTAGCCAGCCGCCAAGACCTCCCTTATTGCTCCTAACAATCGCCTTCACTCTCTCTCTCCTCAAGCTCGAGCTCCCAAGGTGATTTCCACTTTGAGCCACCAAAATCGAAGGTTTGTCCACGGAAATTCTTCCCCTCGGCACGAAGCACCCCCACCTCCGGACTAATCCGGACTCTACTTTGCGCCTCCATGTCAAATCTTCAAATTTCGGTAAAACTCAAACCTTAACCCTAGTTCTTATCTTTCCATAAATCTTGCTTACTTTTCTTGATTCCTAGGGTGTACATTGCATTCTTGTATGTATTCCTACTGTCCTCCTATCTTTTTGCATAATCTCAGTTAGATTTGTTGGAATAAGAAGTTAGGATTCATAGGTCAAACCGTACTAGTTCGGTGCTTGATGCGGACAAGTCCGGATGACCAAACAAGTCCGGACCCTTAAATTTGACAAGTCCGGCCCCTTGACAGATTGAATCTCTAAATTCTTGTCTCCACAAAGTCTAATTCCTATTCTTACCACACCTTGTGTAACACACTGGATTTTCCATCCCAACATTCCAGATTATAACAGCTGTGACAAACCAGATGTTCCATCCCAATATTTCAGATTATTTTGTCTAGAATTTGGTTGATGTATGCTCAAAAACACCACTTGTAATGAAGTGAGCATTTCACATATGCATATGTGCATTGCTATGCATTTACCTCATCAATCATTACATGATGCATCATCTGTCATCAAAACAATTTTGTGCAGCCTCAGATTCACCATGTCCATGTTTTTAGCCGAAATCTGAAACTGCACCAAAAAAACCATTGTCTAGCTGAAAATAGCTCATATGCATGTAAGCTTTTGAAAAATTCAAAACCCCCTGTTAAATAAATCAAAAATTGGAGTTTGATGTTTCAGATTATAGTTTGGGATGTCTGGAGACCACTCTTAAAATTTTAGAATACGTGAAGCTCATTTGCTAGGTGATTCCATTTTTGAAACCTGTATGTTCAATGGAAAAACTGTCTGAAACAGCAGCTGCTTTGTTTGGCTTCCACCGGGGCCTCACTTGCCAGCCTCCCTCTCCTCTGTCTCTCTTCTTCCTGCACCCATCTCGTAGAGAACGGCTGCCACGCACCCCCCTCCGACCAGCCAGCTGCCGAGCGGAGTTACTGCACCATGTCCTCATCCACTTCCTCACAGTCTCGCCCATCCTTGTCCAGCTCGCGCGCACCCGCAAGGCGAAACTCTAGCCGCGCCGTCATCACCTTGTTCCGGCCATCTTCTCATGACGTCAAGGCTCGCTGCAGGTACATTCCACCCCGGTGAAGCTCGTGAGTCTCTCCATTTTATTTTTCCCCAACTCATTTGCTCCCCGGTTGAGTTTTTCCTCATTTTCATCTCGTCGGCCAGCCATCGGAATCCGGCAAAATACGCCGCTGTTACTGCTCTATTCGCCGTCCTGGTTCATGTATAGATGCTGCACAGGCCGCCGAAGCTTGCTGGTGAAACCCTAGGACAAATGACCGCTTCCTCGCACAGCAATCTGAGTTTTTGTCGCTGCCGTCAGGAGTCGCCATGGCCGAACGACGCCCCGCTGTTCCTCGCCATGCTGCAACAGTTGTGGTTCACGACGGTGATTACCTTCACATCATGAAGTCTTCCAGCTCTCAAGCGACCTTCTTCTCCCCTCCCTTGGCTGATACACTGCTGCCGGACTCGAGCAACCCGCTGCCGCCGCCGCTGCTCCTGTTGCCGCCGTTTTCGACTCAAACGGACGCCACCAATGGATTCCCCACCCCTCAAAACCCTAGTAAAGCCCCAACCAGCCGAGAGAAAGGCCATCCAGGGCTGGGGCGAATTACTCCGGCAAGCTCCCGTGGTCCTCTATGCGTGCCCCTGTCTGGAGGTAGATGAAAGGGCTGTGGGCCCATTCTGTCAGCCAGCCAAGTCTTTTCCCTTCGAATTTTGGGCCAGGAAATTTTCCAGAAACTAGCCCCACTTCAAAAATTCATAAAGAATTGTAGAAGACTCCAAAAAATTGTGAATCAAATTTTGTTGAGTCCAAAAAGGCATACTCTAAGCTTCTGTACCATTCTCCTGTCATGAAATCCTATATTATTTTATTGGTGATTTAGTTTCCCTAAAAACAATTATCTCAATTGTGGGCGCCCTGATGCTTGGATTGAGCCCAAAGTTTGACAGCATGCTACATCACTATAGGCCCGCCCACACCATAGAAATTTCAGCTTCATATCTCTTATAGAGCTGTGTTAATTAATAAAATTGCATAATGAGACATAAATGTTCATTATCTTCATTGTTGGCCCACACTTAGATGGTTTAAACTCAAACTTTTCTAGTGTCTTTTTCATACTCCCAGAAGCTTGTAGAAAAATTTTTATAGCCATTTCACATGTCAAAATGGTTTAATCTCAGTTCTGGCATAATGCATCATAAAACTATATTAGTGAACCTTGATATGGAATTAATATCCATAGTGCTTAAGAAAAGAATTACATTTCGCATACTTAAATTCATTATACTCTTTGATAACCAGAGATTCCATAATCATACTTCTTTTGCTCACTTTATACATAACATCTCCCACATGAATCCATCACGTTACGCATACATGACTATGTTGCCGATTAACTTCTTTTGCATTCATGGCATAACATAGGGATCGAGGAGTTCGATGAGGCAACTCAAGAGGAGGAGAAATCTGACCTGAATCCTAACTTAAGCACTAATATAGAGCAAGGTAAGCCCCGGTTTTGCTCATAATCCTTGAATTGAGTCCTTTTATATAATCTCATATGTTCGGGTGTTTTATTTGTTTTATGTGCATTACGTTTAGATGTTGGATGAACCCACTTGCATTACCATAACTCCTTGGGTTTGAATGGAATTTAGAACCTACCCATGCTATGCTAATCACCATGTTCTGCCACTAGGAATGAGTATGTTGGGACTACCCACGGGAATTGGCATCCACTTGATGATTTATGTGGATTGATCATCTTTTAATGAAATTTGAGACCGAGCAAGCGCGTAGGGAAGCGGTACATAGGTGTTGTGTGAATAGGCTTGCTTGAGTTGATTGAGGACCGTATCCTAGTCGGGCCCTGGAACAAGTTTTGGTTATGTACC
Source organism: Tuctoria greenei (assembly GCA_036927565.1). NCBI lineage: Eukaryota > Viridiplantae > Streptophyta > Magnoliopsida > Poales > Poaceae > Tuctoria > Tuctoria greenei. Next base: position 129,528,842 of record JAYESD010000006.1, read on the forward strand.
GAAAAGATGTTAGGATTATGGGAACTAGTAATCCGATGTACCGTGACACTTCAATCGAATGTCTTTGCTTCCTTCGCCGATGGCGCTGAGGAGGATAGTGAGGGTGTAAATCCACTAACGGATCATGCCTCGAGCATCCATCTTGTGAAGGGACCCCTTGTTTAGGACGACAGCTATTCCTTCAATTTGGGTGCCCAGGGAAAGGTTGCCATATACGACATAGGCAAGCGTGTTGTGCATCTTCAAAGTGCGTATGTCGGTATCCTACGTACCGGGTACCCCGTGATACCACAAGTAAAAACAAGGAGTTCCTACGACTAATGTTGAAGACTTCTGAAGGCAGCACGCATCCTGCAGTACTGGGCCCACCTCCCTCATTTGGGTAGCTCAAGTGTTACTACATGTCCTGCGGGACCGGACCTACCTCCCTTCACAGGGAAGCTCCGGTGCCGCCATGTGTCCAGTAGCACGGGACCTAACCCCCAGTAGTGGGAAGCTCCGGTACTGCCACATGCTAAGTAGCTCCAGACCTGCCTCCCCACAGAGGGAAGCTCCAGAGCTGCCACGTGTCAGACGCCCGAACCTAAGTTAGCACCGGGAAGAATATTGGATCTCCAATGGCATGGACATTCAAGAGGCTATTAAACAGTCATTACAAGACATGGTCAACACATCATTAACTCAGTATCAATTATGCACGATCAGAGGACTGTCAAGACCGGTAACGTTGCCATTAAGGCGCGTTATCACACTGTTAATCACACATAATACATGTAGATCGTGTATAGTTGATTAATAGAGTCGGGGCCACCAATCCGGCCAAGCATATACTGTAACAGCCAGACCTTAGCATATAAAAGAGTTGCGCCGCACAGTAGAAGGCAAGCTGATCCAAATCTGATATAGGCCATCCCACACGCACACAAACACACTCATACAATTAAGAACCATCTCGTGGAGTAGGGTATTACGACCATCTTGTTCTTGATCTTACGAGTGCCCCAACCGAATAAAAACCCCCGTGGACTACACTTTAGTAGTACTGGGGGAAGTGTTATTGCTACACTTCAACATTTGACGCACCAGGTAGCGGGGCCTAAGATTTCAAGATGGTGAATTTCGCCGCTGCATCGTCCAACAGACTAGCTGAGCAGCATGTTGGAGGAAATCCCTCTAACACGCAGCAGCCAACCAATGCTGTTGTCCTGGCAGGCATCATCGCACCATCACCACCACCTGCAAAAGCAAACAACACTGGACAACGTTGGTGCTTTCACGTCGGTCATTGCATTGACGAATAACCCAAAGAACGTGTTGAACGTAGCGTGTACTCTGCTTTAGCGTCCTCCAGTGCCTGGAGCTCCTCCGGCCACCATGGAGCAATGGTGTGCTGATGTAGAGCATTTGGTTGTAGCTGCAGCTAATGCCCTCAGCGTCCAAGGTCTGCCCTATGCTGTGCAAGCACCCTCTCAGCACAGGACCTTGTCTGGTAGACTTGGTCCTCAGGCGTCGCAGCACAGGAGACGTGTGCCCTCCCAGCAAGTGACATCACTGCCCTCTGGGTCTCGCCATACCCACACGGCATCAAGGCTTCCTACTCAGGACCTTCGGTCGGAGTAGACCGATGTTACATGAGGCAAGACATTTGCATCCACATCGAGTGCGCTCGTGAGAGGTGAGTTGCTTAGGAAAACCCTTCTCCTTTTGGAGTGGGGGGGGGGGGGGGGGCGGCTATTCAGCCCTGGCCATGCATCTTCGCATAGTCGAATGGCCACACAAGTTCTGGTTATTCCCATTGAATTTCTTCAGATCTACTCCACCGCCATCCTCGTGGCTGGAGGCAATGAGGCTGTGATGGCCAATTATTTTCCTGTGGCTCTAACCGGGACTGCAGGGTCCCGGTTCATTAGTTTACCTCCCTACTCCATGTACAGTTGGGGGGAGCTCTGCCGCTAGTTCACTGCAGATTTCGAGAGCTCCTACACCCGACCTGGCACTGAACTAGAAATTTTTGTTGTACAGCAAAAGTCAGGAGAATCACTGCGATTATTCATCCAGCGGTTTTCTTAGGTACGAAATACGATTCCTTCTATCTCCAATGCCTATGTCGTTGTTTCATTTCAACAGGGAGTCAGATACAAGAAGATGCTGGAGAAGTTGGCTACTAAAAATGTCAGCAGCGTCACAGAGCATTTCAGCCTAGCTGACAAGTGTGCTAGGGCTACAGAGGGCCGAGAGATGCACTCCAAACCAGCTCTGGAGGCTAGTAAACCCTCATCCAAGTATGAAGCTCCCACCTCAGTGTTGACGGCTGTTATATACCAATTTCATCCGTCAATTTAACTCAATTATGTGAAGGATTTGTCGTTTCTTGTTTGATTGTGGAGTCCATGTATGTGGAAGGTATAGCTTATATGACTGTTTCATCATGAACATATCTCATTATCATAGAACCTATAGACCCCACTATAGTCTAGTTAATTATAACATAACTAGGTTAGTATGGATAATTATGTTGTGTATCAACATTAGTTCAATGATGATTCAATTCATTGCCTTAGGATGGATTGTGCCTAGGCTCTTAAGGTAATTACTTAATATGCTAGCATGGTGCTAGGATAGCTAAGTAGCATTGGATGTCTCGTAGACCCACGGATTGAAGATGTAGGCAAAAGGTCGTGACAACCCTATCTGTCCTTTGTAATCCTCCACGTTCGGCTATGCCACAGATTCTTGGCGGGAGTCGCCCTAGTATTGCTAGGGGTAAGCCCGTGCCTGATGTGTTGAACCACATAGCATAAGTATTCACTATTGATCTAGCTTATGAATAATTAGTTTAGACTATGTATATGTACAATAGAGCATAGTAGGAGTACCTTCATAACTCTCATTCTTAACTAACCTCTAGGATCCTCTTACCCCCCTTAGACTTGAAATATTTTGTGTGTGTCACACTACCTCCACTATTATTTTATCCATCCTTACTAGACTCTTACTTAGACCTTTCTACCCTTTCCACTTGATGATTGTTATATCTCTTCCCTGCCTTCCTTTGGGATCAAATAAATCACACACTTGGGAATACTCTTAAGGGGAAATGCTATAATGATACCTCCGTGCGCTTGCGGAACTCACTCTACGATCCAATAGAACCATTAACAAGCATTTCTGACACATCAGTTGGAGATGTTCAGTTAATGGTGCATAAGAAATACCAACAAGCATTTCTGGCGTCGTTGATGGGGATGATTTGTTAGTATATCTTAGGAGCCGTCAACAAGCATTTCTGGCGCTGTTGCTGGGGAAGGCAAATAGATATATAATATGACTGAGTGAATAGGATAGAACCCTGGGTAGGATTTTAGTAGGATAACCATTCTTTGTTTTTGCATTTATTGTGGAAACAGGGTAGTGTCTGTCTGGTTTCCGCCTGCCGGAAAACTTTGTTGAAGATCTCGAATCTCTTCTGAGAGACCAACCCTGTGTCGTTACCCCTCAGAAGATTCGAGCGGCAAAGCAAGCCAGCATTTCTGCACCAATAATCCAAACGCCAATGGCTCAGAATTCCCTTTGTGAGTTCTCAGCTCCCTCTGCTAACATTGTCCCTATTGGGCCCACTGTTAACATGGGAGATGTGAACTTCGAGATCAAAACTGGCCTTATCACTATGGTGCAAGTCAACCCATTCTGTGGGAAGGCTAACGAGAATGCAAGTGCTCACCTGCAACAATTCCTCGAGATTTGAAACACTTTTAAGATCAAGGACGTGTCTCCAGATGCGGTCCGTCTGAGACTGTTCCCGTTCTCACTCCTTGGGAGAGCAAAACAGTGGTTCTACGCGAACTGAATTGCTGTAGACACTTGGGAGAAGTGTTCTATCGCCAAATTCTTCCTGTTGGGCAAAACAAATGCCCTACGTGGAAGGATTTCCAGCTTTCAGCAAGAGCTCTAGGAATCTATTCCAGAGGCATGGGAAAGGCTTCAGGAGTACATCCTAGTATGTCCCCACCATGGGATGGATGACTGGCTCCTTATTCAAAATTTCTATAACGGGTTGATCCCATCAGCTCGTGACCATTTGGATGCTGCTGCTGGAGGAGCCTCCTTCCCATTGACGGTGCCAAAAGCTAAAGATCTTATTGAGAAGATGGTGTCCAACATGGGATGGAACGATGAGTGTCTCCATACCCGACAGAGAGGCATGTACACGTTGAAGGAGGTGGACATGATTGCTGCAAAATTAGACTTCCTAATGAAGAAAATAGATGGACAAGCCAGTCGTGAAGTGTCTGGCGATACCTATGCCCTAGACTCTCACATCACGTGTGAAGTCTGTGGCAACACGGATCATATGGGCAATGATTGCCCAAAAACTCGTGAGGATGCCCTATACCTCGCCAACAACGGAAATTTCAACAACAACAATGGCTATCGTCCAGGAGGTCAAGAGTGGGGTCAACAACACCCATTCTTTCAAGGAGGGTACAACAACAATGGCAACCCTGGAAATCAGCCCAACTTGAGAGAACTTGCCATTAGCCAGCTCAAGATCAACGATGCCCTATCCAAGAAGCTGTCAGCTAATGACAAGACCCTGGAAAACATCAATGCCAAGATGGAAGGACTATCCTCAACATTCAAGAATCAACTAAGCTTCAACAAGATGTTGGAGACTCAGCTGGCACAACTTGCTACAGTTGTCTCTCCATTGGAAAACAACAAAATTCTGGGGCAACCAGAAGCCCTAGTGGAGAACGTCAATGAAGTGGTTACGAGAGGAGGAAAGACCACTCATGACCCACCATATCCCACACAAGAAAAGATGACAACTAAGCCCGAGAAGGAGGATGTCCCAAGTGAATTACTTGGTGAGAGAATGGCCAAACACTTTGAAGACACCAACTTATTGCCATTCCCTCACAGACAAGGTAAGCAACAGTGGATGAGCAATTCGACTATTTTGTTGAGATCATCCAAAAGATCCACATCAATGTGCCCTTGATTAATGCAATGCAAGTACCCACTTATGCTCGCTATCTCAAGGACATATTGAACAACAAACGGCCATTGCCCACCACTGAGGTCGTCAAGCTTATGGAAGACTGCAGTGCAACCATCCTCAATAGGCTTCCTGAAAAGAAAAAGGACCCCGGATGTCCTACCATTTCGTGCTCAATTGGGGCTCACCACTTTGACAAGGCACTTTGTGATCTGGGAGCAAGTGTCAGTGTGATGCCCAAGGTTGTGTTCGACCAGCTGAACTTCACAGAGCTGACTCCAACACCAATGCATCTACAACTGGCTGACTCTTTAGTTCGTTATCCAACGGATATTACTGAAGACATCCCAGTGAAGATCCAGAACTGCTTCATACCCGTGGATTTTGTGGTGCTAGACATGGACACTAAGAAAGATACACCACTCATTCTTGGGCGCCCGTTCCTTAGCACTGCAAAACCTCGCATAGATGTGGGAGCTGGAGAAATCCACTTCCATATGAATTGCAAGGAGGAAATATTTAACTTTTGGCCAAGATTAGAGCAATTCTCCATGATTCGAATCAAGTATGGGCCGAATGATAAACACATCAGAGAGGTTGAAGTCACACCTCCAAAGGTGGACTCACTCATTGCATTCATGAGAAGATTAATCTACGAGGAGAATCCGTCGTTTCGACCACGCCGATATCCAAAGGCGACGGAATCGTCTGGACCTTGCCGAAGGCCCAAGTCCACCAAGCCGCCAAAGAAGGAATGTCGGAAGAAGCAAGACAAGCCGTCCAAGCCCATCCCTCCGAGCCCGGATGTGAAATAAAGACGGAGGAATGTCCATCACATCGGACAGTGGTGAGAACTACGTCAATAGGTTAAATTGGTAGTTATCCCACTTTATTTTTCTTTCCTTCTTTTTCCACCCCATTTGGATTTTTCCCATTTCATATTTGATTTTTCCTAGCAAGTTGAGAATCTTATATTCTCAACTATCAATTTTTCTTTCTTTCTTTTCAAAAGAAATTTTTTTGGATTTGAAAAAAAGTTTTTATTTGAAAAACAATTTTTTCTGAGCTGCACATGTGGCATTTCACCAATGTGCTAACTTTATAGCCGTTGGGGAGCCACTTGCCAAAAGGGGAACCAGGGGGGCCACTTATCAGGTCGGCCGAACCCCCTGGTCGGTTGAAGAGGGAGTGGAGCCAAATTGGCTCCGCTTCCTCCAACGGCTATATTTTGAACCCCAAGTGACCTTTAGAGGGTGCACCCTATAAATTGTAGCCGTGAGGATCACCTCTCTTCACACACCACATCATTTTATGCCTCGCCAAGTCACTCTCTAGCTCACCTTGTTTTTCTTGCTCTTCATTGCAACACTCTTGCTCAAATCCATCCCCAAGAAGATTTTCTTTTGATTGTATTTTTATTTTACACTCAAGCTTTCAAGAGGAGAAAATTTGTTGAGAGTTTTGTTTCCCAAACATTGCTTATTTTCGTATTTTCTCCCCTTGTTTTGGTTTTTCTTGTTGAACTCAAAGGGACATGAAGAGGTTGTTTGGAAAGAGGAAGGAGGCTGCAAGCTCAAGCCATGGTGAAGGTTCTAGGGCACGCCTCTCTTCCATGGGTACAAGCCCAAGAAGGAGAAGTGTGTGTGAGGACACTCCCATGGAAGAGAGAAGCAACCCACACCAACTTCTTCATGACAATGACCTCAACATTCGAAGCTCCAGTCAAAGCAATGATGACACAATGGTTAGATTACATTTCAAAATCAGGACCAATTGAATGCACTTCATTGATTACTCATATTGCTGATAGGGTAGAAGCACTTAAATACTCTTCATTTGAATATATTGAAACTGAAAGAGAATTAATTAATGAAGACTATTTAGTGCAAGGATATACCCTTAAGCATGATCATGATAGCTCCTTGATATTTTTCTATCCCGGCTTTGTCAATGAAATTCGGTTACCTAACTCGGATTTTCATTTGTACAAATGCTGGAGGCTAACCATTAATATTCTTCCCCTTGAGGAAGCAAGAAGAAGTAATGTCTCTGGCAAGGTAACAAGGAATCGTGCAAGGGCTGCAGCCAAAGGCATGCCACCGATAATCTCTCCGGTCCATGAATACCAAGAGGAAGAGAACCCAACGGGTTGTGCGCCCAGATGGACTCAACCTCCGACGTATGAGACTGGGGGATCATCTTGGCAAGAATGGCAAAGGGATCCACCCTTATCCACTTCAAGCTCTAGCAGCTTGCCCCCAATGTTCATGAGAGGACATCGTTCCTTTTCGGCTAGAAGTCATCATGACTATAGCCAAGGAATGACAGACCTCACTAGACGTATGGGAGAACATGAAGTGAGAACAGGTGACATCTACAACACACTCCAAGAGCATGTTCAAGGTACCCAGGATGGGCAATAACACATGGATGCTCAATTCACCAACTTCAACACGGCGCTACAACAACAACAAGCCGATCTTGCAGCGTACTTCCGTCATCAAGGGTTCAACCCTTATCACGGAGGTAGTTGAAGAACAAGCTTGGCAGAGGACCCCCACTTCAGGTAACATGTATCATATTCCTTGCATATTTATTTTCCATCCATCCATCATCCACCTTGCATCTAAAAAAACAGGTTAAATTTGCTTTCATCAAATAAAGATGTGCGGTAAGAATGATTTAGAATTCACATAGATGAAATGATGAATAGTTGCTCTGTTTTATTTTTCTAAGTCTCTAGTTTACAACTTGCTACTCTTCGAATATTGCTTTCATTGGTTTGAAATACTTTTACCTTAATTTGGAAGTTGTGGATAGCAAAAGCTTAATCTAGTTCTAGGTTGTTGCAAGATTAGAATTAGTAATAGGGCTGCTAGTCCTAGTTTGAAAGTAAAACTTAGGTTTCTGGAGAAATTCTAAAAAGATTTAAGTTTCCCTCAATTGATTGGAAATACCTACCAAAGCCATATGATATTGATACATAGACAAAACCTTATGCATATGCTATTTGCTTTCACATTGAGCCTAGTCAAACTAGTATAGACATATGTGAGAAATCATTCAACTATTTTTGAATTCAAGACTTCACTTGCACATGCTATACTTCTACACTAGAAGTAAGCAAAATGTCCATCATATCCACCATACCACAACAAAAAGAGAAACTCCATGTTATTCATGTTTAGCACACTCTTCAAAATTCATTGCAAAGAAAGGGAGTAGAAGACATGGCTACAAAAAGAAAATAAAAAAGGGGGGCATGTTTACAGCATAAGCATGAGAAAAAAAAGAGAAAAGAAAAGTATCCATGTTTCATCCCTGCAAAAGAAAGAGAGGTTATACCAAAAAGGAGTTATCTCAAGTATCCACATCCACTTTTTACTCCATCAGACATGCACTAGTCTTCAATCAAAAAGTTTTGATTTGAATTCTCCTAAGGCTTACTCTTTTGACTTAGTAATATATGTGATGCAAATATTCCTACTTACATTCCTTACCAAGCTCCACATACAAGCCATATTCAATGAGTAGGAATAGTAGAGGCACAATGCTTCGGTGAGGAAATATTTCCACTATCCACAAAGGAGTGATTGAGAGAATCAAATTGAGGTACTTAATATCTAAATTGAATTCTCCGGAGTTTAAGTGGAACTTGATTTCTAGGCTATGTTTGCTCCATTTGCGATTCTAACTTTCAACTACTCATGAATATGAAAAAGCATAAGCCCCATGATAACTTAAGAAAGGTAGAGTATCATAGCCAATTTCTGCAATACTAGGTAGAGTATCTTGTTGTGCATTAGATACGTTTTAAAATAAGACATTGTAGCAACTCCTAATCATGAACCTAAAGTCTTGACTTTGCTCGGGACGAGCAAAGGATAAGCTTGGGGGAGTTTGTTGACGGCTGTTATATACAAATTTCATCCGTCAATTTAACTCAATTATGTGAAGGATTTGTCATTCCTTGCACACATCACCTTTCTACCTAACCCAATTCCACTTGGACTTGGAGAAATATGTGTATGCAACATTTTATTCAGGGAATGAGGAAATGTTGAGGGACCAATCCTATAAAATATCATCCTAGCCAATCAAGTGACGACACGTGGCATCTCATGGATCAAATGGCCCACAAACAGAAGTATCCGAGGAGATCCAACGGTGTATCACCCAGATACATCAAGGGGGCCCACCTGGCAGCCACCTGGAGGAAGCACACCACGATTGGAGTGCTGACCAGGTCGGCTGAACCAGGGGTTCGGCCGACCCCTTCCTGGCACCAAACGTGGACAAACGACGTGTGTTGGCTCCTCCTGGCTTGAAGGAGTCAATGGTGACTGATTCACGCGTTTTTGGTGGCGGGAACTGACCTCAACACTAGTATAAATAGGACCCCTACCCCTCACTTCAACACACACCACTTGAGCTTCATCTCTATTGTATACACTATCATACATAGTCTTAGAGGAGTTAGGTTGTAGAGAGGAGAGTCTCTAGAACCAAGTCCAAATTGGGAAAGGAGTAAGGAGTCTCTCTCTTCCCAATCCTACATTGGGAAAGGTATGGCTCATGTATTCTTTTTTGTATTTGTGACTTTATGCATAATAAAGATAGTATCTTTAGTCTCTACTTATACATATACCTGGGCAAAGCGTTTCTTGTTTGATTGTGAAGTCCATGTATGTGGAAGGTATAGCTTCTATGACTGTTTCATCATGAACATATCTCATTATCATAGAACCTATAGACCCCCACTATAGTCTAGTTAATTATAACATAACTAGGTTAGTATGGATAATTATGTTGTGTATCAACATTGGTTCAATGATGATTCAATTCATTTCCTTAGGATGGATTGTGCCTAGTCTCTTAAGGTAATTACTTAATATGCTAGCATGGTGCTAGGATAGCTAAGTAGCATTGGATGTCTTGTAGACCCACGGATTGAAGAGGTAGGCAGTAGGTGGTGACAACCATATCTGTCCTTTGTAATCCTCCACGTTTGGCTATGCCAGAGGCTCTTGGCGGGAGTCACCCTAGTATTGCTAGGGGTAAACCCGTGCCCGATGTGTTGAACCACATAGCATAAGTATTCACTATTGATCTAGCTTGTGAATAATTAGTTTAGACTATGTATATGTACAATAGAGCATAGTAGGAGTACATTCATAACTCTCAACCTTAACTAACCTCTGGGATCCTCTTACCCTCCTTAGACTTGAAAGCTTTTGTGTGTGTAACACTACCTCCACTATTATTTTATCCATCCTTACTAGACTCTTACTTAGACCTTTCTACCCTTTCCACTTGATGATTGTTATATCTCTTCCCTACCTTCCTTTGGGATCAAATAAATGACACCCTTGGCAATACTCTTAAGGGTAAATGCTACAATGATACCTCCGTGCTCTTGCGGAACTCACTCTATGATCCAGTAGAACCATTAACAAGCATTTCTGACACATCAGTTGGAGATGTAGTTAATGGTGCATAAGAAATACCAACAAGGATTTCTGGCGCTGTTGCCGGGGATGATTTGTTAGTATATCTTAGGAGTTGTCAACACTCAGCCAGTGGAAAGAAGAATAAGAACTCCAACGGCAAGAAGAAGTCCAATAGCAAGAAGAAGACATTGGCCGACACGCCTACTGCTGCTGCTGCAGCTCTTGGTGGCTGGGGGCCATGCCCTGAAAAACGACCATGACCATCTTCTGAGGACAGCAAGGGCAAGAAGATGTGGTGTTCAATCCAAAAGACGAACACCCACAATCTTGAAGACTGTCGTGAGGTCAAGCGGCTTGTTGAATGCAGCAACAAGCTCCAAGAAGAAGCTCCTTTCCGCCAACGGGAAGAAAAGCAAAAAGTCGCAGAAGATCCATCAGAAAAGAAGCTAGGCTACAACAATGTGGAAGATTACTCCAACATCTCTGATAATGAACGTCAGAAGACTCTCCATATGATATATGGAGGGTCTTGGGATATTACCTCTCGGTGTATCCTCAAGACTATGCGTCGGGAGATGGATGCTGCAGCTCCCACTGCCAAGGCTGAACCACATTGAAAATGGATGGATACTATCATCACTTTTGATGCTTGGGATCGCCTGAAGAACATGACCGGAGCTGGTTAGTTGCCTTTGATGGTCTCTCTAACTATCAACAACATCCATCTCTACCATGTCCTGGTGGATGCAGGAGCGGGACTCAACATCCTCAGCTTCGCTGCTTTTGCGAAGCTCCAGCTCAGCATCTCGGACCTCCGATCTTCGCGTCCCTTCTCCGAAGTAGGTCTGGGATCTATCACTCCTCTCGAATCAGTTACACTCCCAATAACCTTCAGGACTCAGGACAATTACAGGTCTGAGAAGCTACTGTTTGATGTGTCAAACATCAGCCTTCCCTTCAACACCATCCTAGGCAGGCCAACCCTATATAGCATCATGGCCGTAGCTTATTACGGTTACCTGGTGTTGAAGATTGTTCGTATTTCTTAACACCACAGAGTTATCCGCAAATGCACGGAAATACCGTTGTAGCACTTCCCCTTAAAGAGTATTCCCAAGGTTATCGAATCCAAAGAACGTGTGTGCTAATCTTCCGAACTAGCTCACCCAAGGACACAACGTTGTTTTGTAGGCAAGGAACAGAGAGGAATTCAAAGTATTGATCCTAATTCAAGGTAGTTTGCAGTAGATGCTTGCTTCGGGCACGGGCTTACTCCTAGCAATACTAGGACGACTCCCGCTAAGAGCCTATGGCATAGCCGAACGTGGAGGACTACGAAGGACAAATAGGGCTGTCACCACCTACTCCCTACCTCTTCAGTCCGTGGGTCTACAAGATATCCACTGATGATTTATAACCTAAGCACCATGCTTACGTTCTAAATCACTACTCTAGTTGTTTTGAACACAAAGCTACAACTAGAGCCTCTAATGAATTAAAGCAGTGAACCCACAAGTAACTACTTGTGCAAACTGCTAAGAATAAAAGATCAAACTTGTATTGAATTCACAAAGGCTTACATGATTGAGTAAAACTTTTGTAGGGGTACAAGTGTAGAAGAGGGACTTGACAAGCCCAAGCCTCCTTCTCCTAGACTCTTCACCACACTCTCCTTCTACTTTGGTAGCCTCTAGGACTACTCTAAACCTATGGAGTGTAGCACTATTCTCAACTTTTGGTGTGTGTGAGAAGTGAGGTGAGGGGGTCTATTTATAGGTGGAGAAGGGTCGGTTCCTGCCACAATTAACGCGCGAATCAGTCACCGTTGACTCCAGGGAGTCGGGAGGAGCCAACACGTGTCATTTGACCGAGTTGGCGCCAGGAAGAGGTCGGTCAAACCCCTGGTTCGGCCGACCTGGTCAGGGCTCCCCTCGGGGAGTGCTTCCTCCAGGTGGCTTCCAGGTGGGCCCCCTTGATGTATATGGGTGCAACACCATTGGATCTCCTCGTATTCTTCTGTCTATGGGCCATTTGACCCATGTGTTGCCACGTGTCATCGCTTGATTCGTTGAAATACATTTTCATGGATTCATCCCTGCATGTTTTTGTATTTCGGATAATAATTCACTTGCATACAAACAGACACCAACACTTGTGGAATTGGGTTAGTGTATAACCCTACCACTATGTTTTGTGTTTCTTTTATGCACATTATGAGGTGAATTGACGATCAAAATGTGGTACTTAAGGACCGTCAACAAACTCACCCACACTTAGTCCTTTGCTCGTCCTCGAGTGAAGGCAAGAAGAACTAGAGTGTTGTCATGAATTTGCTATAAGGTAGAAAATAAGGATACTAGATATTTCAACTTATACCTTAATTCATGGATCCCCTTTGTGTATGTGGCTACCACATCAATCTTGGGTGTTTGAAAAGTGGAACGGTGAGAATGAAGTTCCCTTAGATCATTCTCTGCTAAAATGATTAGGCAATTGCTATATTTGAAAGTCATAGGAACTTTTGCCCTTGCCTTCTCGATTGGAATCTCTCAAATCTCTCAAAGTGTTTGAGTCCTCACCATGGCATGTTTTGCCAATTTTTGTCCTTATACTAAAAGTGGCTATTTCTGGAGCTTGGTAGGGATGAATGTGGCACACATTTGCAATTCATATGTTACTAAGTAAAAAACTTTATCCTATGAGAGACTTATGCAATGAACAAAGTGAAGAGAAAATTCTTGTGCACATGAATGAAATGGAGGGGTGAGGCGTGATAACTCCCATGAAATCGCTCTCTCTTAAGGATGAAACATGGCTACTTTTTTTAGCAGTCTTACTCTTTTTCAAGAGTGGATGCTTTTTCTTTTTTTGTAGCCATGTCTTCTACTCCTTTTTATTTTTTTAGAGAGGCTTTCATTTGTATTGTAAGGAGTTTCTTTTTGGCGGATGGATAATCGATGGATGCAAACTCTCAATGTGAGAAATTTTGCATGAATGGAGTGCACAAGAGTTTTCAATTCAAAAATTTCATGCATGTCACTCATTTGGGTCACGAGTTTGACAAAGTTCAATGAAAATCAAAGTGGCATATGCTTGTGGTTTTCAATGAATGTATCATATGGCCTTGGTGGGTATATAAATTCCCAAAGAGATATTTAGGCAAAGTTCAAGACTTCAAATAGTTACAAATGTCAAAATCAATTTCAAGCAAAAGGATGATTTCTAAAGAACTCATTTACCATATCACACTAGTCAAATACCTAGATGATGTGTTTTTCCTATTAAATTATGGGAATCATAAACAAGGTAATGAATTGAAATATAAAGTATTCAAATTTTCAGCTTAAGCAAATTCTTGACTACCAAATTTTATTTCAATTTGTTGATTTGATTCATTTTAGATATGCAATGAAAAAATATGAAATCAACTCAAACAGCAGGGTAGCGCATAAAAGTGGGGATAGTAAATCCAAACCGATTTTCTGGAGCGAAACGGAGTCGTATAGAGCAGAGAACAGGTCGGCCGACCTCCTGGTGGCTCTTCTGTGGCTCTGTTTCATCGGGTTGTTTTGTTTATTCGGTCGCGACGTGTTTTGATATGCCACGTTAATTTTTCACGTCGGGATTTCATGACTTTGGGACATGTTTCCCCCACACTTGTTTTCTGAATTCTTTATTCAACAAAATAAACTAAAGGGGGAACTTTACCAGTGTTAGATGAACCGGTAAGTTCACATTATTGAAATCAAAGTAGGCGGGGAACGATGAATTTCATCGAGGATTTTGTGGAGGATATCGAGTAGGATCAACACGAAAAAACAGAACGCGAACGGCGCGAAGGGAGAGTCAGCCAACCCCCTTCTGGCTCCGTTCGGGCCACATTTTCTCGGGTTGATTAAATGGGCCTCATAGATGAAGAATTGGATGGGCCCATTAGTTGGACGTGGAGAATTTAAACAGAATTGAAAGAAATGGCATGAAAATCAATTAGATTTACTACGTCAATTTTTTTTTCTGTATCCTTTTTGGAATCGAGATATAATTTGAGTTGGTGCCCATTCACTTTGAATAGTTGACCATCATCACCTTGGAGTGTGATTGCTCCATGGGATGAAGTCTCTACAACAGTGAAGGGTCCTTCCAATTTACCTCTAAGCTTCCCATGTCCAAAGAGTTTAACCCTAGAGTTAAAGAGTAAAACTTTATCTCCAGGTTTGAACTCTTTCAGCGTAATCCTCTTATCGTGCCATCTTTTGGTTCTCTCTTTATAAATTATGGCACTATGGTACACCTTATCTCTCCATTCCTCCAACTCAGAGATTTGCTTCAATCGGTGATTTCCAGCTTCGTTAAGATTCATGTTCCACCGCTTGATGGCCCAATACGATCTACGTTCCAATTCTACGAGAAGATAGCAAGTCTTCCCATAGACAAGTTGGAAAGGAGACATGCCGATAGGTGCTTTGTAGGCAATACGATATGCCCACAATGCGTCGGGTATCTTTTGCTTCCATCCCGTTCCCATTTCCAAGACAGTCTATTGCTGAATATTCTTAATTTGTTTATTAGATGTTTCTGCTTGACCACTTGTTTGTGGGTGGTAAGGGGTAGCAATGTTATGCTGGACTCCAAGTTCCCTTAAAAAGTTCTAGAAGGTCTTATCTATGAAATGAGACCCTCCATCACTTATGACCATACGTGGAGTTCCAAAGCGTGGGAAAATGATCTCAGGAACATTTTACTCGCTTGCTTGGAATCAGCATTTTTGCATGGCAATGCTTCTACCCATTTTGACACATAATCGATGGCAACCAGAATATACTCGCAATCATAATACCTAGGAAAAGGTCCCATGAAATCAATACCCCATACATCAAATAATTCCACTTGGATATTGTATGTTAGGGGCATCGCATTGCGAGCAGAGATTCCTCCATGCTTCTGGCATGTCCAACATCTGCGAATGAATTCCTTTGTATCTTCATACATTGAAGGCCAATAGAATCCACTCTGCTAGGTCTTTGCCTGAGTACGGTAAACACCGTAATGACCACCATAGGGGCCAACATGGCATTTCTCTATAATTTTGGTGCCTTATATTGATGGGACGCACCTTCTAAGAAGGCCATCAGCACATACTCGATAGAGGTAAGGGTCATCCCAATGGTGTCTACGACTCTCATAAATGAGTTTCTTTTTGTTCTCCCCTGGTGGTACGTATCCCGTGACCACAAAGTTCACGATATCCGCATACCAAGGGTGAGAGTCTGTCAACTTGAGGAGCATACCATCTCATAGGAAGTCATTGATAGGTATGTCCATTGTTTGTGTGACTTCCATACGTGAAAGATGATCTGCTACTGAATTCTCTACTCCTTTCTTATCTCTTATTTCCAAATCAAATTCTTGGAGTAGAAGAATCCATCGAATTAGCCTGGGTTTAGCATCCTTTTTGGTAAGCAGGTATGTCAAAGCAGCATGGTTTGTGTAGACTATGACCTTTGCTCCAACCAGATAGGATCTAAACTTGTCGATAGCAAAAACTACTGCTAGGAGCTCTTTCTCAGTTGTGGCATAATTGAGTTGGGCTCCTGTCAAAGTTTTGCTAGCATAGGCTATTGCGTGATGCTTTTTATCTTTGGTTTGGCCTACGACCGCACCAACAGCAAAGTCACTGGCATCACACATGATTTCGAATGGCAGCGTCCAATCAGGAGGTTGGATAATTGGATCTGAGATCAGTGCCTTTTTGATTATATCAAATGATTTAAGGCATTCATCATCGAAATCAAAGGGAGCTTCTTTAGCTAATAGATTGGTGAGGGGTCTAGCGATTTTGGAGAAATCCTTGATAAATCGTCGGTAGAACCCCGCATGACCTAAAAAGTTGCGGATTCCCTTAACATTGATAGGAGGTGGAAGTTTTTAAATAACTTCAATTTTAGCTTTATCCACCTCTATCCCTCTCGCGGACACCAAGTGTCCAAGAACGATGCCTTCCCGGACCATGAAATAACACTTTTTCCAATTAAGCACAAGGTCCTTCTCTTGGCATCTTTGTAAGACCCTGTCTAGATTTTCTAGATAATGATCAAAAGTTTTTCCATAGACGGAGAAATCGTCCAAGAAAACTTCCATGACATCCTCGATCATGTCTGAAAATATAGACATCATGCAGCTCTGGAAAGAAGCAGGAGCGTTACACAGTCCAAAGGACATACGCCGGTAGGCATAGGTCCCGTAAGGACATGTGAAAATGGTCTTACTTTGAACATCGGGATGGACAGGAATTTGATGATATCCCGAATACCCATCAAGGAAACAGAAGTAGGAGTGTTTTGCCAATCGCTCTAACATCTCATCGATGAAGGGCAATGGAAAATGGTCTTTCCTTGTTGCCTTGTTAAGTTTTCGGTAGTCAATGCACATTCTCCATCCCGTGACAGTCCGTTGAGGAATTAATTCATTCCTCTCTTTTTGAACGACCGTCATACCTCCCTTCCCAGGCACTACTTGAACTGGACTTACCCATTCACTATGAGGAACAGGGTAAATAATCCCGGCATGCAAAAGTTTCAAGACTTCTTTCTTGACAACTTCCCACATCGCATTATTCAATCGCCTTTGAGGTTCCCTTGAGGGGACACTCTCAGGGTCAATAGGAATACAATGGGTGCATAATGCTGGACTAATTCCCTTGAGATCCTGATGTGAATATCCAAAAACAGCTCTATGCTTTTCTAACATGGCCATGAGTTGGAGCGTTTCTTCATATGAAAGCTTGTCACTTATGATGATAGGGGCTTCCAAATCGCCATTTAGAAAGGCATAACGTAGGCCGGGAGGTAGAATCTTGAGCTCAACAGGAGGTTTTGGGGAGGGCTCTTCTTTTGGCAATTCAATTTCCTCCTGAAATTCATCCTCCTCTTGGACAATGTCTTCTTCTCCTTCAATTTTAGGGGGTTCTAAAAATTGAAGAGTCCTAACCTCCTCCATTGGCTCATCTTGGATGGGAGATTCTGCAGATGTGTACTTTGAACGCAGAATAGGTATGGAGAATTTTCTCCCTCCAAGATTGATATTGAGGCTTCCTTCCAAAGAAACTTCCATGAGAAATTTCTCTATGGGAATCCCTATCATGATGTTGAAATCTTTGATTTCGAACACGTGAAAGTCCAGGAGTGCCTCAACATCTTTGTGTCTAACAGACACTTGTTGCAGAACCCCACATCCTTCAAGAATGGTTCCAAATGAATCCCGGAAGGACTTGCATGTTGGTGCCAATGGCACATCGCCAAGAATGGCGAGAGCACAAGAATCGAAAATAAGATTTGCTACAACAGTAGGGTTGTTTAGGATTCTCATTGGTGTCCCTCTAATAGAACATAAAATGGTAGCCAAAGGTGAGGTCATCCGAAGAATTTCGGGTGAATTCTCGATTTCAGCTGTCCATTCTCTGCTCAGGATAGAGGTCAACTCCTTGATCGTCTAACAGACGAACACCCCGTCGGGTGCTTCAGGTGGAGTTGGTGGCAATGAAGGTTTCCTATAGCAATAATACTTCGAGGTATTTCCATGATCTTCAAAAGCTCTTCCTCGAAGTAAAATGGAAATTGCAAGGGTTTAATTTCTTCTACCATCATAGTCTCAGGTTCGGGAGAGGATTCCTCTGGCAAGGCTTGGGGTAAACAAGAAATGGGATCATCCTTGTACAAGAGTGCATCCTCCGTTCTTGACACGACTTCCTCTTGGGGAGCCTCATTAAGACCCATAATGAAGGAAGAGTTTTCTAGAATTCTGTCCAGAAGATCCTTGCCTTCTTTTGGAGTCTTATGGAGGAAAGATCCTCCAGTCGTAATGCCAAGATATAGGGCAGACTCGTTTAATCCCATGAAGAAATGTTGCAAAAGCATTGGATCAGGGATTAACAATTCTGGGCCGGAATTTTTCAAAAGAGAAAATCTGTCCCAAGCTGCACCTATGGATTCCTCCTCCATCTGCTGGAAGCATAGTACTTCCTTTTGTAAGGAAACAATTTGGGCAATGGGAAAGAAATCAAGACAAAATTTGTCTCATAATTCACTCCAATCACCATTTGTCTTCCCAACGTAGTGGTTGTACCATTGTTTGGCTTTTTCCTTGAGGGAAAAAGGAAACAACTTCCATTTGAGAGTTTCCCGTGTCATAACTTTGATTAGAAGGCATGAACACAGTTGTTCGAACTCTCGTATATGGTGGTAAGGGTTTTCACAATCCATTCCTGGGAAGGATTGTTCGCGAACGATGGCTATAAGCCAGGGCGAAGTTCATAGCTGGTTGAATAAATAGGTTCCGACGAAGGCGGTGGCTCACAAAACTTGCCCATCGGAGCAGAATAAGAAAGAATGGTGGGTTGCTCCATTTATATGGTGGTGATAAGGTAAGAATAAGAAAGGTAAGATGATAGATAGGGGGATATGATATGATGGTGATCTTGGTTCGAAGATTAACAACAACTGTTCCCTGGCAACGGTGCCAGAAATGCTTGTTGGTATTTCTTAACACCACAGAGTTATCCGCAAGCGCACGGAAATACCGTTGTAGCACTTCCCCTTAAGGAGTATTCCCAAGGGTATCAAATCCAAAGAACGTGTGTGCTAATATTTTGAACTAGCTCACCCAAGGACACAAAGTTGTTTGGTAAGCAAGGAACAGAGAGGAATTCAAAGTATTGATCCTAATTCAAGGTAGTTTGCAGTAGATGCTTGCTTCGAGCACGGGCTTACTCCTAGCAATACTAGGACAACTCTCGCCAAGAGCCTATGGCATAGCCAAATGTGGAGGATTACGAAGGATAGATAGGGCTGTCACCACCTACGGCCTACCTCTTCAATCCGTGGGTCTACGAGATATCGACTGATGATTTATAACCCAAGCACCACACTTACGTTGTAAATCACTACTCTAGTTGTTTCGAACACAAAGCTACAACTAGAGCCTCTAATAAATTAAAGCAGTGAACCCACAAGTAACTACTTGTGCAAACTACTAAGAATAAAAGATCAAACTTGTATTGAATTCACAAAGGCTTACTTGATTGAGTAAAACTTTTGTAGGGGTACAAGTGTAGAAGAGGGACTTGACAAGCCCAAGCCTCCTTCTCCTAGACTCTTCACCACACTCTCCTTCTACTTTGGTAGCCTCTAGGACTACTCTAAACCTTTGGAGTGTAGCACTATTCTCAACTTTTAGTGTGTGTGAGAAGTGAGGTGAGGGGGTCTATTTATAGGTGGAGAAGGGTCGGTCCCCGCCACAATTAACGCATGAATCAGTCACCATTGACTCCAGGGGGTCGGGAGGAGCCAACACGTGTCATTTGACCGAGTTTGGAAATAGGAAGAGGTCGGCCTGTGGGTACCGGAATCAACACATCCGAGGATCTCATTGGGTGGTGCCGTGCGATGCGGCACCTAACAGCACACACAAAAAGGATACCAAAACATATAAAGTTTTCATTTCATAATGAGAAGAGTTTACAAAAGAGTGTACCACAGAAGTACACACGCAGCAGAAAATACATACTCATAATCTCACCTAACTAAGCAGGAGAGAAGATGTGCATGCCCTAGGACGATTCTCACTAGCAACAAGAAGAACATTCAGCAGCGGCGTGGTTCACATAAGATTTATCTCGACACCTCGGGTCTCATGTACAACCTGAACAGCAAAATAAAACTAATACCTGCAAAAATCGTTAAAGTGCAAATGTGAGCATAAGGCTCAGCAAGACTTAACCGTCTCACTAGACATATGCAGAGGGGACACTAAATATAGGTAAGGTGAAGCATAAATGACTCGCCTACAAGTGGATCCTTATAATCAGGTTTTATGTAGCAAATGACATTCTCCAGGCACGGCACATCATGGGCTCCAGAATCAAACAAGAAACGCTTTACCGATGATATGACATGCTCAGAGCACATAATGCTATTACAGCTAAAGTATGGGGAAATTGTAAACTTTTAATTGTACTATCTCTAAATCATACAAGGTTGCAAAGTAATTATAATTCAATACAATATGATTTTCTGACTTCTTTAGTATTTTACTACGTCACGGCGCAGTGAAGAAGTGGTACTCTATTACTGCGAGGGACAGTGATTGCAATAAGGACACACCCGGACAACACGACACATACGTCATTCGGAAGTGTCAGCGAGCACACCCGTACCTACATAACACTTCAGTACTAGGCGTATATGGCCACCTTTCGTGAGACACTCAAATGCCGAACCGGTCGATCCGTCACGAGCAGGAGGTCCCTGCGTGGGGTGTACTCTGACGTGCCCACCAGCGGATTTACACCTTGCTGCCCTCAACCCACACCTATAAAACAGAACGGTATGACTCGACACCCAAGTGACTAAGCTACGTCAGTTTATTGGATTCCATATGTCCATTATGTTGCCGGTACAATTCAAGCTTGTCCGAAGGGGCCGCACACGAAGCGGGCCTTAATCAACACAGGCAAGGCTATGCGACCGAGACTCAATTCTCGCCGCTTCCTATCCGTTCCTTGCCCGGTCTCCATTTCATTATATTATGCCATTTTCTATTTAACCAATCCTGTGAGATATGTCCTACATCTCTCGCGAGTAGATTCCAACTACTCAACTTCTACCAGATTTCCTATGCATTAGCAAAACAGTTACTACAGGTCAAGTTGTAACTCATTCCAACCAATCCCTGTGATTTTTGGTCATGCAAGTGGAGTATCAAACACCTTATACGTAATGCACAATATCAACTGAAGACGTAAGTGAATAAAAGTGGAAAACTTTGAAAAGCTCTTAAATGCAAACCGAGGCTTGCCTTAGTTTGCGACTTGAATAAATGTCAATTGTTAGGGCTTGGTCTTCCTCCAGAGAACCTGCCATGGAACTTCAGTGGAAACACCTTGGACTTCTCCTCCAGGCGAAGTTTCTTGTCGATCACCTATCAGCACGTTCCTATCGACATGATATGCATATAAGTAATTAAGTAATTTAAGAATAGACTCCACGGCGTTGTGTAAACTCTAAGAATGAGGAGTTTGACTAGGAAGGACATATATGCCTCTGTTGTGTGGATAAGCAAAGGATGGAGTCAAGTGGTCATAGTAGTATCGAAATGTGAATTGAAAGGTGCAACGTAAGCACACATTGCAACTTGGCGCTCAACACTCGATGCTATGCCACTCAAGGACGATACAGCTGAATGGTGTGGAAGTGTTGGACTGGTAGTGTATAGATGACCTAAGAGTCAAGGTGGCATAGTAGTGTCGAGATAAGAACTGAAAGGTGCAATGTAATGACACATCGCAATTTAGCACTCGACACTTGGAGTGAAGTGAGGTCAACATTTTTTGGACTTAAGACGTCATAACGAGCCTTGTTAACCTGACGTGATTATCGAGACAACGTTCAAATGACCTTTAGGTAAAGTAGTTTCTATGGCAAGCTCCTCGAGCATCGTTCAAGTGCCTCACGATGACATTAATGTAGTGTCTTCTGCAAGCTTGTCTAGGTGAGCTCAGTAAGCTCCTAGGACTTCAACATGATGCAAGGCTCTGTCGTGACGATGTGTTTTGCCATATAGGGAAGATCGTCTCCTCGACGTTCACATCGACCCGGACTCGTCAACAGTGGTGAGCAGAATCTCGAACACCACCTCATGAGTCGGAGAGTTAGGGACTCGACTTAGTTGTCGACAAAAGACTCGACGAACCTACCGTCGATGAAGAGGTACACCTAGGTAAGCAATTTTGCGAACGGAAAGGAAACATCCTCGACACGACTAAGAAATTCTTATCTAAGGTTCCACTTGGACTAGTTCTCCTCGTCGGGCGCAACGTTCTCGCAGTATTCTACCCTAGGTCATCGGTGGTCACCAATACACTCGTTCTGACCTAGAAGGCATTTCATCGAGCATCTAGGCTACACCTAGGACTCGACGAGTCTCGCCTTGACCAAACCCTAATTTGGCTAAACGACTATCGACCGTTGTGTCGTGGTTGTGTTTCAGCATCATGTACATTACAGGCATCCTTCATCTCGATGCCAGGACACGATGATGGCTCGGAACGTCACGACGATGTCATATGGTCAACGACGTCGACGCGGCTCATGGTGGAGCATCACGAGCACGTACGAACAGACCAATGTGATACAAACGACACAAGAGGTCAACTTAGGGACTCCTATAGGAATGATATCAATGCGAAAACTGGACGTACGACTTGACGACACATGAGTACCATTAGGGGTCACGACAAACAGACATCGATGACGTCAAGCAAGGTATTTCAGGGCAAGGCTCACCTTGTAGTCATTTTGCCGAACATCTTGGGTCTGTACTTGATTCCGTCGCTTCATCACGATTAAAAGGGTATCTTGGCACATGTACTTGTTGATTTGCCACATCACCATACCCCTGCATCAAGACCAGCTCTGAACATCAACGAAGTTGGTTCATCCCTCGTAAACATTTCATCGAACACCTTAGCTGCAGTCACTGATCCAATCACTCTTGCAAAATAAGAGCTAACCTTGGACCAGTTGTCGATGCGGGTGTGTCAATGACGTGTTCCTGCGTTTCATCCATCACACCCATTTCTCGCCTTGCTTCCAGGACATAGCCACGGTGCGGAACGCGGACATGGCGTCATGGTGCTCGCGGTCGGCCCGGAAAGGCGCGGCCAGCAGGGACACGGCGGCCGAGTGTCTGCGCGTGGTGCTGGGTCTGGACAACAGCAAGGGCGAACGGCTGTCACTGGCGCAGTGGTGGCGTGAACGGCCGGCGTCATGGACGGCGGCGTGGACGGCGATCAACGCGATGACCATGGCACTTGGTAGGTGGGCAGGGCAACACAACTTGGGTCACCGCGGACATGACGCATAAGGAAACCAAGCACAGCGTGAGCGGGACAGATGGGAGCCGGACTGGCGGTGAGGCGCGGAGGGCGGCGAGCAGGGCGACGCGCGTGGAGCAGCGGTCAGGAGGCGCGCGACACACCGTGGCGCTGGCGCGACAGGGAG
Organism: Tuctoria greenei; assembly: GCA_036927565.1. NCBI lineage: Eukaryota > Viridiplantae > Streptophyta > Magnoliopsida > Poales > Poaceae > Tuctoria > Tuctoria greenei. Next base: position 129,552,346 of record JAYESD010000006.1, read on the forward strand.
AGGCGACGCGCCCGGGGTGGAGCAGCCAGAGCGAGCGGCGGCCAGCGTGGGCGAGCGGTGTGGCAGCGAGATGTGACGCGCGTGGCCGGCGGCCATCGTGGGGCGTCACCGCGGTCGGGAGATATGTCGGCGGCGGCCTGGGCGCGAGGAGGCGGCGCGGTGCACGGGCGCTGGGGCACGGCTGCTGGCGCGGTAGGCGCGTACAGAGGCGGTGCGGCGACAGGGCGGCTCGGCGCTCGGCCAGGGCGTCTTGTAGTAGGGGGCGACGGGCATCGCGCGGGCGCTGGGCGGCTCGGCGAGCGCGCCGTCGGCGGCTTCGGGGGCGGCCGGGAGGTGGGCGAGCTGGCAGGGCGGTGCCATGGACAGGAGCTAGGAGGGAGAGGTGCGCGGGAGTGCCGTGGGGGCGGGGCAAGCCGGAGGGAGGAGCGCAGCCGGGGGCTCGGCGAGCGGGAAGATGAGGACCGAGAGGGTCGGGCGCGGTGATAAGGACGGGAGAGGAATCGCGTTGGCGCTGCATGCGGTCGCGTTGAGGCAGGGGAGGAAAGAGGAAGCCGGTGCCGACCTGCCAGGTGGGGACCACTTTTTCCTAGTACTGAGGATAAGTATGGCATGTGGGTCCCACTCTCTTCTCCCTTTCTTTTAAAATTTAAATGGAGCTAGCAGACATGCTTCAAAAATATTCAACTTTGGCTCCGTGACTAAATAAAATGGGGAGAATTTTATGGTGCAATCAGATTTCAAAACTGAGCAAGGTGAATTTGAACTCAGGTTTGAATTTGAATTTAAGTGGTGATACTTGACTCAAGGAAATAAATAGTAGATTAGGTTCAAAAATCCTGAAACTTTGAAGTTAACCTTTTTGAACCATAAGGGACCTCAGGAAAAATTTGGAGTTGATTCGAGCAAGGTTGAGCGCAAAGTTTAAATTTGAAGTCGACGTTGATTAAACTCTCAGTACGTGTCCAATAAATGGGAAACGTGCTTCAAAAATTTTGAAACTTTACCGAGAGTCTATTTGGAATATTAGAAGGTCAAGGAAAAATTTATAGCCGTAGATTTGAATTTTTGTGAATGTCTCATTTTAGGGTTGGAATTATTCCTTTTTCTTCTTCTCTATTTTGTTTTCTTTTCTCCTTTAATTCTTCATTGAAAATGTGAATACTGGGAAATTAAGGATTTTACACCTTAGGTTCCAAAATACAATAGCAAACATGTGCTATATGTATAATTTTAACAAGTTCCTATTTCTAGTGAACATGGGTCAATTCATATGATTCATGTGAGTTTAGATTTCCAAGTCCACTTTCAAAAATTTTAAGTTCGCATTCTTGCGTTTTGTTGTTCCGAAAAGCGGGCTTTTACAATCCTTCCCCCTTAAAAGAATCTCGTCTCGAGATTCTAACAAGTAGAATAACAGAAACGATGAGGGGACGATCCGTAAAAGAGGGTCATTGACTAAGGAAAATGACAATGCCCTTAAAGACTTGGGTTCTACGAAATAGTGATTATCTTCAGGCATCTTAAGAAATTCCAAATTTTGCCTCAGGTGATTCAAGTCTTTAGGTTGATAACCTTGACAGGATGCTCGACATGACAATATCACATCGTAAAGCTCTCACGTCTGGTACCGATCCTTTATTGTTGTACTCTTACACTAACATGACATCTTGTCCTGTCCTAGTCTTGACTTGAAGAAACATGACTTGTTCTTTGCTTCTCTAGGTCACCGGGATAGTTTGAAACCATCTTTGCATTGATTCTTGGTTGCTTACTTGGTCTTTGATAGGTCCTTATAACTTAATGTGGTATTTCCCCTGACATGAGTTAAGATGGTGTACGAGGGTAAACAACAATCATTAACCTCGTTTGATGTTTAGTCAACCATAGGATTCCTTAGCTGTAGCATAAGAGTAGCCAAGCACTCAACATTCTTATGGGGGCAAAACAGCAGGAATACTGAAGATATGGCGACTACAAGATTTTTGGGTATATCAACATCTTTAAACAATAGAAATAGAAGGTGAGGACCCTTTGCGGTGGCACACGAGGATTTAAAGATTCAGCATCCTCATATGTTTCAACACAGCAAATAACTGAATCATATGGTAACTACAAGGTTCTTGGAGTATCCAGGTTACCATATACCAACACAAGATCTTAGATGGACCCAAAGAGTTTCACAAGGTTGATAATCGAACGGTATCCTCACGAGTAAGGAGATTTCATGGATTTTACAAGGTTGATCATCAAGCTAATGACCACCCGATGACGAACGATATAGTTGCAACAATCAAGGTACTTGAACCTAACAAGTCAAGGATGGAAGTCCAAGTGTTTGTTTAGTTGCAAGTACTCAAGGCGATTCGAGTTTCAACGAGTCAAGGACAAAGGATCAACTGTGTTTTGGTCACAAGGTGTTAAGTGGTTTCCCTTGTGCCACTCAAGATAATGAAACAAGTCGAAGGCGTTGCGACTTGCGAATGATAAAGTTGATCACACTCAAAATTGTGAGACACAACGTAGGTATTTGAATGGGGTCATATATTCTTGCTCAAAACTCATTGGTAATTACGTTTCATGATGCATCACAAGTGGAATAATGTTATGCATTAATGATGCAATGCTGGCCAGCTAGAAATGTGGACGGTATGATGCATTCATTATTATGCTTTGAGCAAAAATAGGTAAGACAATTCAAACACGGTCAGAAGTATCCCAAATACAGGAGGGTTAAATAAACTTGGTCATGAAAGGCGCTAGACAAGACTTGCTACTTTCATATCTCGACCAAGTTCGATGGTTTCAAGGTAAAAGTATTAGCAAGGAATGGTGAGGTGCATCTCAAGGCAACGGAGTGTACAAAATGGAACACAATGATTGAACTTCTTGTTGATCGGAAGTTCCCTAAAGCTTGTTAATCACAACTTACAGGTAGTTGTGGTTCCTTAACAAAGGGTCAGGTTTTTTATCTCGTAGTTTTCCTAAAGTACTATGTCTACCCCTTAAAAGGTGCGGTAGGGTTATCTTCAGAAGTTGCAAAGAGAGTAACCTTTGAAGAGTAAGGTTCTCATCACTTCCGTAGGTTGCACGAAGTGGTTGACAAAGTACTGTGCTAGGCATGACCTTGGTTAGTGATCCACGTTCTTGCTAAAGAATCTCCAGCTCATACTACTCACATATGGTTTCTCGTCTCAGAGACGGAAGCAAGGGAGTGGTTTAGCGTGAAGAATCAATGGACTTCTTTAACTCGATGATCGAGTTCCACAAGAAACGGGGTTCGAGGTGATCCGTTACTTAAGCTTCTCATTGACTCAATGAGTTAATGTTGTACTCAGTCCTACTTACTTGAGCATTGCTTCCAGCACATTGGTTCGGTGTCGATGTACCTTGGTATGACACCTAGGTGAACGTAACACCTCGATTACTAGATGACCTCCTTCCCCCTTAAGATTCAAGCTTGGTGAGCAAGAAACTTACTCCAAGCAATCTTTATGGGGAGGGTCGTCCAACTAAGGGAAGTGTCATACATGCTCAATGCATAAATAAAGTGTGAGGTGCAAAGTTGCATAGTTAAAACACTTGCATGTGCATCCGAGCAGAAAGGGATTTGCCTTAGTGTAATACTCAACTCTAATGGCAAATATTGTTGGGTCGCAACACCTGGGATGTTATGAAACTCCTCGAGTTGAACTCGAGAACCAAATCCATAATCACCCTAAAGGGTCATCACCCAATTAAATCCTGGTGGAGGATGAACAGCTTGGACACAGCTTCGATTTTGGCCAAGAAAATGGCAAAATCAGATCTTTAATGAACAATAAAGTTAAATTAAACTTCAAGACCTTTCCAAAAAGTATTGGTTTGCCTCTAGATCATCTCTGGTTTGCATGTTATGCAATTTTGAAGTTAGCAGATTTCTCTGCACTTTCAGCAGAATCTGCTTAAACAGTAGCAGTTTTGATCTAAAGTTTTCACGCTGTTCTGATGGAAATCTAGAAATATTATTAATTACAAAGTTGTAGCCAGGTAATAAGCTTCCAGAATGTATTTACTTGTCTTCATATCAGTTTTGGTTTTGGGTAAAATTTCAGTATTCAGAATTGAATCCAGTTCAGATTGACCACTCTGTATTCAAACTTGATTTGGAATATGTAGATGACCAATTCAGGTCTGGAGCCAATTGCAAAAATTGTAGCTGACTCTCTAAATTTTCCAACGGTTACTCGCGCGACACCATTGGATCAAGGGTCTGCGAGTTATGGATTAAATTCAGAGGTGTACATATTGCTGTCCAGTTTGGGTATGCCTGGACAGTCTCTGTGATTATCCAAATTTCACCCACTTAGAAAAGGATTCTGGTCTGGTGTTGAACAGAAAACATGTGGAGGACTTCCAAATCTTTCTAAAGAGTAATTACTTTCCCTAGTAGCATTTCTGGTTGAGAAGATACGGCATTTTGCAAGTTGACAGTTTTTCTGAAAATTTGGACAGCACCTCCTTTGTTTAAGGCTGATTTTGTCCAGAATTTTCAGATATACAAACATCAATATTTGCAAAAGTAATACATAGCAAACATGTTGCATACATTCTCAGGATCCCAGAAATGTAAAATACGAATCCATTCGATAAGTCTACTAGGAATTATAATCGAAACAGTAACTGAATAGGTAACGGTCCATATTCTGAACTGTTTCAACACCTTAAACGATACTTCAATTTAGACCATGTTATTGCGAGTTTTAGCCTTCGTGTTGAATAGGAAGTTGATAGAGGACTCTTTAAGATTTCCAGACATGTATAAATATGCCTAGGTTGCATTTCTAGTTTAACAGTTATGTCTGTTCAAAGTTCAAAATTTTTCTGGCTGTTTCAGATAGCACCTATATACATGTACTATCTTCAACTCCAGTTTCTAATTAGTTCTAAACTCAATTTGAGGTAACACTGAATAAAAAAGTTGTTGAATAGCTCTTCCCCTTTCCAGAAATGTATCATAGTGGAATAGAAGAGCTTTCTTCAAGGAAATATGACAAAAGTTCAGATACTGTCTTATACAGTTTCAGAACAGCAGCTGCAGTGGTTATGGTGCATGTTCATCACCATACAAAGGTCTTTTGGCTTGGAGGTCAATAGAAAACTTATAGAAGACTTCAAAATATTTCCAAAAAGTATTCACTTGCCTCCAAAGCCCTCCAGTTTGAAGAGATACATATTTTTGAAGTGGAGCAATCGGTTCAGATTTCAGAATTTAGTTTGATAGATCATGGTTGTTTAAAGCTGATTTGGCCACTGATTTTAAGATGGATATCCTCACAATTTGACAGCAAGTCCTATTAAAAACTTGTTGTACAAGTCGCAAGGTTTCCGGAAATGTTTTGCACGAAGCTATCCGACGATTCTGCGAAGAGGTATGGTCAAAACCGTAACAACATGCAAAACTATCCGCTAGGTGTTCAGATTCGATAAAATTTGAAGCTTCGAGTCTTTCGCCGAGTTCCATGAGAACGCTGACCGGAAGTTCAATGGAAAGGTTGTAGAGGACTCTACACTTTCCAACTATCTATACCTTCATTTGTGAAGTCTACAAAGAATTATGGTCAAAATGTCGAGGCTAGTTCATTAGATCCAGGAGGTGAAGAAATGCTAGTTTCTAATGATTTGGACGAGTTTCTAAGTGTTGTTCTGTCCAACTCGTCCATAGAGAAGTCATCGAGGACTTGAAGATTTTCATACTCCATATAGCATACTATTATGTTCTATGAAGTTTAACTACAAGCATCTCTTGACAAAAGCGAGCTAGATTCCGTCAAGAGTACACAAAAGCCTTAATCTTCATCCTTATTCGCATTGCACTAACCATGTCGAAACTTTGACCCAAAACTTACCAGCAACTGGTAGTTGGATCTTACAAGATGATAATGAAGCCATTTCTTTCGTGGGGATGGTCAAAGTATCAAGTGGGATACTGACGGTACTACGTGCCTTACTAAAAGAAAAGTCTAACCCAGTATATCCGGATATGTCTAGAGGTGGTCCTAATATCGATCACTCAGAAACGTTTGCTACATGGGTCGCTACTGGAGTTAGTGTACCTGCAGAAGACAAACAATCCCCTTTCACACCTTCACACCTCAAGGGCGGCATGGGGAAACACGACATGCAGTCACAATAATATATATGAAAGTAAATGCATATGACTCTGGTGTGAGTCGTCCTCGAGCGAGGTCATGCCTCGAGGTACATGGCTGTAAATACGTATGTACAGCTAAGACTCCCATACGAACCAGCTTATACACGCTCGGGCATACGTGTTTCGCATGATCCCATAGAACATGAATGGTTCTAGAGATGCATACTATCGAGTTATACACCACCCGACGGGGGCTCCCACTAATTTTGTGTCACACTGGGGTACCGCGTGTCATATGTTCTCACAAACATGAAAAGTTTTAGAGACTCATATTGACTTTTCGTGCTAAGCCACAGAAATTTCACATACTATATCTCGTATGCAGAGTTCACCGAGATTGATCCGCTCTCGGCGGTGTACCTTACCTCTAACCTTGAAGACGGAGCGTCGTTACAGAATAATATAACAAGTTAGTTCACCACCTTTATAAATTATACTAGTAATAGTCCTTAATGGGCATATAGCTAATTCTCACTCGACTACTTCGGAGTTTTCGAAAATAGGCTCTTTTCGAGCGTGCTATTCCCAATGAAGCTCTGATACCATGACTGTGGCGACCGGAATCCACACATCCGAGGATCTCATTGGGTGATGCCGTGCGATGCGGCACCTAACAGCACACACAAAAAGGATACCAAAACATATAAAGTTTTCATTTTATAATGAGAAGAGTTTACAAAAGAGTGTACCACAGAAGTACACACGCAGCGGAAAATACATACTCATAATCTCACCTAACTAAGCAGGAGAGAAGACGTCCATACCCTAGGACGATTCTCACTAGCAACAAGAAGAACATTCAGCAGCGGCGTGGTTCACATAAGATTTATCTCGACACCTCGGGTCTCATGCACAACCTGAACAGCAGAAATAAAACTAATACCTACAAAAATCGTTAAAGCGCAAATGTGAGCATAAGGCTCAGCAAGACTTAACCGTCTCACTAGACATATGCAGAGGGGACACTAAACATAGGTAAGGTGAAGCATAAATGACTCGCCTACAAGTGGATCCTTATAATCAGGTTTTATGTAGCAAATGACATTCTCCAGGCACGGCACATCATGGGCTCCATAATCAAACAAGAAACGCTTTACCGATTATATGACATGCTCAGAGCACATAATGCTATTACAGCTAAAGTATGGGGAAATTGTAAACTTTTCATTGTACTATCTCTAAATCATACAAGGTTGCAAAGTAATTATAATTCAATACAATATGATTTTCTGACTTCTTTAGTATTTTACTACGTCACGGCGTAGTGAACAAGTGGTACTCTATTACTGCGAGGGACAATGATTGCAATAAGGACACACCCGGACAACACGACACATACATCATTCGGAAGTGTCAGCGAGCACACCCGTACCTACATAACACTTCAGTACTAGGCGTATATGGCCACCTTTCGCGAGACACTCAAATGCCAAACCAGTCGATCCGTCACGAGCAGGAGGTCCCTGCGTGGGGCGTACTCTGACGTGCCCACCAACGGATTAACACCTTGCTGCCCTCAACCCACACCTATAAAACGGAACGGTATGCCTCGACACCCAAGTGACTAAGCTACGTCAGTTTATTGGATTCCATATGTCCATTATGTTGCCGGTACAATCAAGCTTGTTTGAAGGGGCCGCACACGAAGCGGGCCTTAATCGACACAGGCAAGGCTATGCGACCGAGACTCAATTCTCGCCGCTTCCTATCCATTCCCTTCCCGGTCTCCATTTCATTATATTATGCCATTTTCTATTTAACCAATCCTGTGAGATATGTCCTACATCTATCGCGAGTAGATTCCAACTACTCGACTTCTACCGGATTTCCTATGCATTAGCAAAGCAGTTACTACAGGTCAAGTTGTAACTCGTTCCAACCAATCCCTGGGATTTTTGGTCATGCAAGTGGAGTATCAAACACCTTATACGTAATGCACAATATCAACTGAAGACGTAAGTGAATAAAACAGGAAAATTTTGAAAAGCTCTTAAATGCAAACCGGGGCTTGCCTTAGTTTGCGACTTGAATAAATGTCAATTGTTAGGGCTTGGTCTTCCTCCGGAGAACCTGCCATGGAACTTCAGTGGAAACACCTTGGCCTTCTCCTCCAAGCGAAGTTTCTTGTCGATCACCTATCAGCACATTCCTATCGACATGATATGCATATAAGTAATTAAGTAACTTAAGAATAGACTCCACGGGGTTGTGTAAACTCTAAGAATGAGGAGTTTGACTAGGAAGGACAGATATGCCTCTATTGTGTGGATAAGCAAAGGATGGAGTCAAGTGGTCATAGTAGTATCGAAATGTGAATTGAAAGGTGCAACGTAAGCACACATTGCAACTTGGCGCTCAACACTCGACGCTATGCCACTCAAGGACGATACAGCTGAATGGTGTGGAAGTGTTGGACTGGTAGTGTACAGATGACCTAAGAGTCAAGGTGGCATAGTAGTGTCGAGATAAGAACTGAAAGGTGCAATGTAATGACACATCGCAATTTAGCACTCGACACTTGGAGTGAAGTGAGGTCAACATTTTTTGGACTTAAGACGTCATAACGAGCCTTGTTAACCTGACGTGAGTACCGAGACAACGTTCAAATGACCTTTAGGTAAAGTAGTTTCTACGGCAAGCTCCTCGAGCATCGTTCAAGTGCCTCACGATGACACTAATGTAGTGTCTTCTGCAAGCTTGTCTAGGTGAGCTCAGTAAGCTCCCAGGACTTCAACGTGATGCGAGGCTCTGCCATGACGATGTGTTTTGCCATATCGAGAAGATTGTCTCCTCGACGTTCACATCGACCCGGACTCGTCAACAGTGGTGAGCAAAATCTCGAACACCACCTCATGAGTCGGAGAGTTAGGGACTCGACTTAGTTGTCGACAAAAGACTCGACGAACCTACCGTCGATGAAGAGGTACACCTAGGTAAGCAATTCTGCGAACGAAAAGGAAACATCCTCGACACGACTAAGAAATTCTTATCCAAGGTTCCACTTGGACTAGTTCTCCTCGTCAGTCGCAACGTTCTCGCAGTATTCTACCCTAGGTCATCGGTGGTCACCAATACACTCGGTTTGACCTAGAAGACATTTCATCGAGCATCTAGGCTACACCTAGGACTCGACGAGTCTCGCCTTGACCAAACCCTAATTCGGCTAAACGACTGTCGACTGTTGTGTCGTGGTTGTGTTTCAGCATCATGTACATTATAGGCATCCTTCATCTCGATGCCAGGACACAATGATGGCTCGGAACGTCACAACGACGTCATATGGTCAACGACGTTGACGCGGCTCATGGTGGAGCATCACAAGCACGTACGGACATGCCAATGTGATACAAACGACACAAGAGGTCAACTTAGGGACTCATATAGGAATGATATCAATGCGAAACCTGGACGTACGACTTGAAGACACATGAGTACCTTTAGGGGTCACGACAAACGGACATCGATGACGTCAAGCAAGGTATTTCAGGGCAAGGCTCACCTTGTAGTCATTTTGCCGAACATCGTGGGTGTGTACTTGATTCTGTCGCTTCATCACCATTAAAAGGGTATCTTGGCACATGTCCTTGTCGATTTGCCACATCACCATACCCCTGCATCAAGACCAGCTTTGAACATCAACGAAGTTGGTTCATCCCTCGTAAACATTTCATCGAACACCTTAGCTGCAGTCACTGATCCAATCACTCTTGCAAAATAAGAGCTAACCTTGGACCAGTTGTTGATGCGGGTGTGTCAATGACGTGTTCCTGCGTTTCATCCATCACACCCATTTCTCACCTTGCTTCCAGGACATAGCCACGGCGCGCAACGCGGACATGGCATCATGGTGCTCGCGGTCGGCCCGGAAAGGCGCGACCAGCAGGGACACGGCGGCCGAGTGTCTGCGCGTGGTGCTGGGTCTGGACAACAGCAAGGGCGAACGGCCGTCACTGGCGCAGTGGTGGCATGAACGGCTGGCGTCATGGATGGCGGCGTGGACGGCGATCAACGCGATGACCATGGCACTCGGTAGGTGGGCAGGGCAACACAACTTGGGTCACCGTGGACATGATGCATAAGGAAACCAAGCACAGCGTGAGCGGGACAGATGGGAGCCGGACTGGCGGTGAAGGCGCGCAGGGCGGCGAGCAGGGCGACGGGCGTGGACCAGCGGTGAGGAGGCGTGCGGCGCACCATGGCGCTGGTGTGGCAGGGAGAGGCGACGCGCGCGGGGTGTGGCAGCCAGAGCGAGCGGCGGCCGGTGTGGGCGAGCGGCGCAGCAGGGAGATGCGACGCGCGCGGCCGGCGGCCGTCGTGGGGCGTCACCGCGGTCGGGAGCTATGGCGGCGACAGCCTGGGCGCGAGGAGGCGGCGCGGCGCACGGGCGATGGGGCACGGCTACCGGCGCGGTAGCCGCGTACAGAGGCGGTGCAGCGACGGGGCGGCTCGGCGCTCGGCTAGGGCGTCGTGGAGTAGGGGGCGACGGGCATCGCGTGGGCGCTGGGCGGCTTGGCGAGCGCGCCGTCGGCGACGTCAGGGGCGGCCGGGAGGTGGGCGAGCGGGCAGGGTGGTGCCATGGACAGGAGCTAGGAGGGAGAGGTGCGCGGGAGTGCCGTGGGGCCGGGGCAAGCCGGAGGGAGGAGCGCAGCCGGGGGCTCGGCGAGCGGGAAGATGAGGACCGAGAGGGTCGGGCGCGGTGATAAGGACGGGAGAGGAATTGCGGTGGCGCTGCATGCGGTCGCGTGGAGGCAGGGGAGGAAAGAGGAAGCCGGTGCCGACCTGCCAGGTGGGGACCACTTTTTCCTAGTACTGATGATAAGTATGACATGTGGGTCCCACTCTCTTCTCCCTTTTCTTTTAAAATTCAAATGGAGCTAGCAGACATGCTTCAAAAATATTCAACTTTGGCTCCATGACTAAATAAAATGTGGAGAATTTTAAGGTGCAATCAGATTTCAAAACTGAGCAAGTTGAATTTGAACTCAGGTTTGAATTTGAATTCAAGTGGTGATACTTGACTCAAGGAAATAAATAGTAGATTAGGTTCAAAAATCCTGAAACTTTGAAGTTAACCTTTTTGAACCATAATGGACCTCAGGAAAAATTTGGAGTTGATTCGGACAAGGTTGAGTGCAAAGTTTAAATTTGAAGTCGACGTTGATTAAACTCTCAATACGTGTCCAATAAATGGGAAACGTGCTTCAAAAATTTTGAAACTTTACCGAGAGTCTATTTGGAGTATTAGAAGGTCAAGGAAAAATTTATAGCCGTAGATTTGAATTTTTGTGAATGTCTCATTTTAGGGTTGGAATTATTCCTTTTTCTTCTTCTCTATTTTGTTTTCTTTTCTCCTTTAATTCTTCATTGAAAATGTGAATACTGGGAAATTAAGGATTTTACACCTTAAGTTCCAAACTACAATAGCAAACATGTGCTATATGTAAAATTTTAACAAGTTCCTATTTCTAGTGAACATGGGTCAACTCATATGATTCATGTGAGTTTAGATTTCCAAGTCCACTTTCAAAAATTTTAAGTTCGCATTCTTGCGTTTTTGTTGTTCCGAAAAGCGCTTTTACACGGCCGAACCCCTGGTTCGGCTGACCTGGTCAAGGCTCTCCTCGGGAAGTGCTTCCTCCAGGTGGCTTCCAGTTGGGCCCCCTTGATGTATATGGGTGCAACATCGTTGGATCTCCTCGTATTCTTCTGTTTGTGGGCCATTTGATCCATGTGTTGCCACGTGTCATCGCCTGATTCGTTGAAATCCATTTTCATGGATTCATCCCTGCATGTATTGGTATTTTGGGTAATAATTCACCTACATACAAATAGACACCGACACTTGTGGAATTGGGTTAGTGTATAACCCTACCACTATGTTTTGTGTTTCTTTTATGCACATTATGAGGTGAATTGATGGTCAAAATGTGGTACTTAAGGACCGTCAACAAAGATGCCGACTCCTTCAAGCGTCCTCCAGTTCCGTGGGGATCGCACTGCTAGAGTCACTGCATTGGAAGAACTCCACGCGCTTGCAACAACACAGGAGGAAGGATCCGGCAAGGAGCATGCTGCTCAACCTCCGAGCTCGCGTCAGCGCGGCTCAACCTCTGCACCTCTTATGCAGCCAAGCAGCGACATCGACATACTCGACAAAGTCGTCCAAATTGGTTCTGATGTTTCCCAGACCACTCGTGTATCGGAAGGTCTGGACGACGAATAGGAACTCGCGCTCGTCACTTTCCTCTGGGCGAATGTCGACGTGTTTGCATGGCAATCGTCACAAATGCCTGGGATCCCTAGGGAGGTGATCGAGCGTAGCCTGAAGATATACCCTGATGCACAACCAGTATATTAGAAGCCCCGAAGCAATCAGTCGAGCGGCAGAACTTCATCAGATAAGAAGTCAAGAAGCTGCTCGACACTTGTTTCGTCTGGGTGGTTCACCATCCATGATGGCTGGCAAACCCAATCATAGTACCAAAGGTTGGCGGGAAGCTTCGGATGTGCATCGACTACACCACCTTGAATAAGGCATGCCCAATAGACCCATTTCCACTACCTAGAATAGATCAGATAGTGGATTCTACCTCCGGGTGTGAATTACCGTGTTTCCTAGGCGCATATAATGGATATCATTAGATTCAAGTGTCTAGGGAAGATGAGGAGCATACTGCCTTAATTATAGTAGATGGGTTGTATTGTTACACTGCGATGCCTTTTGGTCTCAAAAACGTTGCTTCAACTTTTGTGTGTGCCATGCACAAAACATTTGGAGAGCTCATCAGGGACTTGGTGAAAGTCTACATCGATGACATCTTCGTCAAGGTCAAGAACAAGGAATCACTCCTTGGCAATCTGCAAGCCGTCTTCGACAAGTTGCGCATAACGTGCACAAAGCTCAACCCGAACAAGTGTGTCTTTGGGGTTAGCTCCGGGAAGCTTCTTGGTTTCTTGGTAACTCACCGAGGAATTGAGGCAAACCCTACAAAGATCAAGGCCATTGAGGAGATGCGACCCCCGGCCCACGTCAAGGATGTCCAGAAGCTAACTAGGTGTCTAGCTGCGCTCAACCGATTCATCTCAAGACTGGCAGAGTGGGCGCTTCCCTTCTTCAAGTTCTTGAGGAAGTCCGGGCCATTTCATTGGTCCGAAGAAGCAAAGAAGGCATTCCAATAGCTTAAGTAGCTCCTCACCACACTACCAGTCTTGGTAGCTTTGGCGCCTGGTGATCCTCTTCTGCTTTACATTTCAGCAACTACAGAGGTTGTCAGCATGGTCCTGGTCATGGAAACACCGGAGCCATCTTCACCTCAGGAGCCTAGACCTCTCCGGGAGAGTCTCGAGCTACCTGAAGGTGAGTCTGGGTCCTATCAGTACCCTGCATACCCGGTACCCCCTAAAACCGCAAGTAAAGCCAAGGAGTTCCTATGACCAATGTTGAAGACTTCTGAAGGCAGCACGCGTCCTGCAGTACTGGGCCTGCCTCCCTCGGTAGTCCAAGTCCAGGAGGACTTGTGGGAGGCTCAGGCACAATTGCCGCAACCAGTTGTGTATCCACCAGCTGAGGACATGTCACCGAACATGGGCGCACAGGTGCTTCTATGTCATGAGGAGGAGGAATATCCTGAGTTACTCGAGTTCGCCGATGAGGATGCATCGGAGTGGAATGGGGCAGTACTACTATCATCATGGGGCAATGTATAGTTAACTGTTGCTCGCGTTTATTTTGTAGCCATGCTTGTATCATATTATAAATAGTAGTGGGTGTGTATGATATGACAATGTGTGTATGACATCTCATAGAGACAAGTATAGTTGAGATGCACTTCCATAGTGCGAGTCCAATATTTTGGAGTTCACTATTGTAAACTTGGTCATGAGATAATATATCTTGTACAAAGTTGGTACTTTATCAATATATGTGAATGTTATGCAATTATTACATTGTTAATGCACGCACTACTATTGTATGGACTAGATGCAGCAAACAAACATGTTGCTGATTTTTTTAAAAAAAATCATGTGGATGCAAAATGGTGCGTACTCGTTCTACGCCTGAGATGGGAGGTTCTAGCCAGGGTCGTGGGGATGAATCTCCGACACGGGAGCAAACCACGACACCACAGAAACAGGCTCCTCCAACACCACCACCTGAACCTCCAAGGACTCTTGCGGAGATTCTCGCCGCAGTGCTCAGCTCACGCGATGCGCAAACCGAGTTGCTGCGAATATTGGTGCAGAATTCATCCCGTCAAGAGGGGCAACAAGACAATGTGCAACGCCAGCCCCAACAGAGTTCATAGTCGGACTTCTTGGTGATGCATCCACCGGTCTTCACAGAGGCCAAGGAGCCTCTGGAGGCGGACAACTTTATCCGTACCCTCGAGGCGAAGTTCGGTTTGCTATGATCCACCGAATAGCAGAAGGCGCTATTTTCAGCACAACAACTTCAAGGATCTGCTAGTGCTTGGTGGGCGAACAACATCGCGTCACTGCTAGCTGCTCATGCAGTCACATGGACCGAGTTCCGGGAGGCGTTCTGCACCTACCATATATCTCCCGGTGTCATGAAGAGGAAGCTTTAGGAGTTTTTGGAGCTAAAGCAGGGCGGGAGGACTGCTCATGAATACTGCCGTGTGTTCAATCATTTGGCGCAGTACGCGCCAGATTATGTGGGAACAGAGGACAAGAATCGAGATACTTTCTTCCAGGGTTTGAACCCCAAGATGAAAGTCCAGCTCGCACAATGCACCGCGGCACCTTCCATGACATTGTCAATGCCGTGATAGTGCAAGAAGATGCTCAACGCGATCTCGTTTCTGATAATAGGAAACAGAGCGCGCCTTCAAGCAGCAGTGGTGGTTATCCACAGAAGTACCGCTTGGTGTATCGCTCACCATCCGGTCAGCGGTGGCAGCCACCGGGGCGACCGCAGCAGTTCCGCGGTTGTTCTTTCAACGCGCCATGTTTCCGACTGTCATTTCAGCAGCAGCAGCAGCAAAGGATGGTTCCGCATGTGTATCCACCTTCACCACGTGCACCGGGATTCCATCCGCAGCTTCGAGGGAACCCGACACAATACACGTGCTATATGTGTGTCTGTGTTGGGCATTTTGCGAGGGACTGCAACGAGCAGCGACAGGGCAGTGGACAAGCACCATATCAGGGTGCAACTCAACCCCGAATCCAGCCCAAGAAACCAGCAGCAAAACCCGGCAACGTAACCACCTAGCTACCGAAGATGTGCCGGAAGGTGGACCCGTCCTTGTGGGTACGTTTTCTCTACTCCAAAATCCTATAGTCATATTATTTGGCTCCGGTGCCACCCATAATTTCATTAGCCAAACATATGACATCAAATACAAATTACCTATCATTCCCACAAAATATCCATATTTGATTTGCTCTGTGGGTTGGAAAGTAGCAGATGATAGTATGGTCTATAGAGCACCACTTCAGTTGGGTGGGAATCTATATCCGACTTCTCTAATTATATTAGAGAGTCGGAAGCTCGATGTCATCTTAGGAATGTCATGGCTACACCGCCATAGTGCTGTTCTCGACATCGTTCCACGTGTGGTCCATTTAAACTCTCCACTACATGAACCACACACTCTCATTCTAGACCGCCGTATCCGAAATGCCAGCCACATACAACACGGAAGCCACAAAGCTTGAGGACATTCGGGTGGTCCGTGAATATATGAACGTGTTTCCCAACGACCTTCCGGGTATGCCACCAGATAGGGATGTCATGTTCTAGATCGAACTGATTCTGAGAACCATGCCTATCTCTCGAAGGCCGTACAAGATGGCACCAAATGAGATGGTGGCATTAAAGAAGCATTTGAAAGTCCTGATGGACAAAGGTCTAATATGTACAAGTTCATCACCTTGGCGCTGCTCTGCACTTTTTGTGAAAAAGAAGGACAAGACGTTACGTCTATGTGTGGACTATCGTCCGCTCAACACCATGACGATCAAGAATAGGTATCCACTACCGCGCATTGATATTTTATTCGATCAATTAGTGGGTGCTAAGGTTTTCCCGAAGATGGATCTTTGGTCCGAATATCATCAAATAAAAATCCGATTGTAGGATATACCCAAGACAGCGTTCTTGATGAGATACAGGCTATATGAATATCTCATCATGTCGTTCGGACTTACCAACATGCCAACTCACTTTATGTACCTCATGAATTTTGTATTCATGCTGGAGTTGGACAAGTTTGTCGTGGTCTTCATCGATGATATTTTGGTTTATTCTAAATCAAAGGAAGAACATGCCAAACACATGCATATCATGCTCTAAACGATTGTGAGATCACAAGCTTTATGCAAAATTAAGCAAGTGCAAGTTTTGGATCAGCCAAGTGCCATTTCTTGGTCACATTATTTCAGCGGAGGGTATCGCTGTTGATCCATGCAAAAATTGTGCAAGTGCTGAAATGGGAGTCTTCAAAGTCCGTTCATGAAGTTCGCAGCTTCCTCGGATTAGCGGGATATCATCAGAGGTTCATTCCGAGCTTCTCAAAAATCGCTAAAACAATGACAGAGCTGCTGAAAAAGGGGACCAAATATATTTGGAGCAAGGCAGGCGAGGATGCATTTCAAGCATTAGTGAAACATCCCACAATGGCCCCAATGCTAGCTCAGCGAGATACGACCAAATCATTCGTCGTTTATTGTGATGTGTCTGGCATTGGTCTCGGTTACGCGTTAATTCAGGAAGGACGCGTGATTGCTTATGGCTCATGGAAGCATCGAAATCATGAGCAGCATTATCCAACTCATGACCTTGAGCTCGCTGCCGTGGTGCTCGCTTTGAAAATGTGGAGGCATTATTTACTCGGAAATCTAGTGCACCTCTACACTGATCAGAAGACCTTAAAATATATCCTCACTCAGAAGGAGTTGAATATGCGACAGCGATGATGGTTAGAGCTGATCAAAGATTATGAGATTGAAATTCATTACCATCGCAGCAAGGCGAATGCAGTTGCCGATGCGCTAAGCCAAAAGTCTCACGTCAATAATATGTCCATCACTCCAATGGATGAGGACGAGCCGAGTCTATACTTGGTTCCATACGGAGCATTATATAATCTTGCTCTCATTCCTACCATACGAGAGAAGATTATGGAAGATCAAAAGAAAGACGTGGGCATGTTGCACATTCGGAGGAGAATGAAGAATGGGGAAATGAAGTGCTTCCGGAGTGATGAACATGGTACTCTATGGTTCAAAGACCGTATACTGGAACCCCATGACATGACACTTCGGAAGAAAATCTTGGATGAAGCTCACTTGTCCAAGTATTCTATTCATCCGGGCAGCAACAAAATGTATCAAGATCTGAAAACCAGATTTTGGTAGACTTGGATGAAAAGAGAAATTACAAAGTATGTATCCAAGTGTGATACGTGTTAGCGTGTGAAAGCCGACCACATGAGAACAGTCGGACAGCTGCAACCATTGAACATTCTGGCATGGAAATGGGAGGACGTTAGTATGGATTTCATTGTTAGATTGCCTCTCACATTCCACAAGCATGATTTGATTTGGATGATGGTCGATCGACTAACCAAATCAGATCATTTCATCCCTGTACATACAAAGTACATTGCCAAAAAGTATGCGGAGTTGTATATTGCAAGAGTCATGTGCTTGCACGGGGTTCACCGGACAATTATTTTAGATCGCAGTGCGCTGTTCATTGCTCGCTTCTCGGAGCAGCTGCACACGTCATTATGAACAAAACTGATCTGAAGCTCCGCATATCACCCGCGGACTGATGGTCAAACTTAGCAAAATCAAGTTCTTGAAGATATGCTACGCGCTTGTGCCATCCACCATGGTAAAAATTGGGATGATCATTTTTCGTTTGCGGAATTCTCATATAACAACGGCTATCAAGCCAGCATCAAGATGGCGCCGTATGAAGCTCTCTATGGCCAGAAGTGTTGCACACCACACAACTGGTGTGAATCCAGCGAGTGAGTTATATACGGAATTGATATAGTAAATGAAGTCGAGGAACGAGTGCGAGTGATCCAAGCCAATCTCAAGGCTGCTCAATCTCAGAAGAATAGTTATGCGGATAAAAGATGTCGACCTCTTCACTTGGACCTCAGAGACCATGTTTAGCTTTGTGTCTCGCCAATGAAAGGAATTCATCGCTTTGGAGTGAAGGGAAAGTTTGCTCCACGATTCATCAATCTGTTTGCCGTGAAAAATGCAGACCCATGGCCTATCGTTTGGAGTTACCGGCGTTGCTCTCTGGAATTCATAATGTATTCCACATCTCACAGCTGAGGAAATGCCTTAAATCCCTGGCTGAAATCCGCACTAAAAACATTGAAGCTCTCCAACCGGATCTCACTTATTCTGAGTATCCGATCCGGATTATTGATGAAAAGCCTCACGCCGCTAGGAACCGGACTTTGTACTTCTACAAAGTCTTGTGGAGTAACCATACCGCTGAGGAAGCGACATGAGAAAGCGAGGACTATCTCCAATCAAATTATCAGGATTTGTTATCATCTCATATCCGGTAATCTTTTTACCTCTGTCTCTTTAATTTGTAATCTGGGGAAGAGATTATTTTAAGTGGTGGGGGGGGGGGGGGGTGGGAGGATGTAAAAGCCCAAAAATTCATAGTGCAAAGTTCAGATAGGATAATTCAAAATTGAATGGGAAAAATAAATCAAAACGGCAATTGAAAAATCAAACCAATTCAGACTTCAATGGAGGGAGTTCGAAAATTCAAATTAGCTCCTGTTCAAATCTTGACAAAATAAAAATGGGAGTTCGAAAATTCAAATTAGCTCCTGTTCAAATCTTGACAAAATAAAAATTTGAGTTCACCATTAGCTTCCAAATATTCCAAATAGCATCCATGTCAAATTTCATAACATTTGGAGCACTTTGCTATTCAGTTCATTGTGTACATGGAATCCCATTCAAATTCAAATTCAAATTTGAATTTCAGATGAAACTTGGCCAAATCAAGTTTTTATTTGGGAATCAAATCCCATATAATTATTCTAGGCTCCCTGCCAAATTTCATGATTTTTGGAGCAATGTAGGTGGGAGATTTGAAGGACCAGAGAAGATAGAGTTGGAGGAGCTGTGGGGCCCCTTGGTCAGTGGCACAAATACGTGAGTGCTCTGCTTCAGTTCGCCGTGCGACACGCACGACATGCAAGGTCCGGCGAGCTGCCTCCCTGCTTGGTTGCAGCATGGCATATTATCTACACCTTCCCATCCCTATCTTCATTCCTGACCGCAGTGGAAAAACACTGGAGTCCTCTCTCTCTTTGTTCTTACCGCAAGCACAGCTCTCACCGGCGCCCTTACTGCCTCCCCGTCTAGCTCGAGCTCCAGACCATATTGCGCCTCGACTCCAACAGCAAAAAGGATCACAATCACGACCTCTTCCCCTGGGTGAAAGCCTTCTTCATTTCCTTAGGTATCGAGCAAATGATTTGAGTTTTACTTTCAGCCGTTGCACATGAACTAGCTAGGTTTTCCTTTCAATTCACTTTCACGTGCAACCATCCTTTAATTCGTTCATGGATATTGTTCAATACATCCTAGAGCACACGCCTACCAAATCTTAGTGGAATACATCGAGTGATTGCTGAGTTATGCGAGTTTTCTCCACCGCCATGGAAAACGCTTTGATTCAGTGTCGAACTCGATATGGCCCACTGTTACATCCATTTTCCTCCCCATATTCATCTTCCCCAGGATCCTAGAAACGTTTCTGATTGATTTCCAAGGAGTTTGAGCAACGGAGCGGTGGTTCCGACATGGCCGGAACCCTAACCGATCAGGAGTGGCTGCACGGTTTAAACCCGCAACCCTCGGTGTGGCCCCAATCTGGTTGGCCCATTTTAAATGGGTGGGACCCGGCCAGATTAATTCAAACTTTTTCCATTCCAAATAATTCCAACTTGTATACTAGATCAAACAATTACAAATAAATTTCGGTAGACTCATCTTGATCCCAGTTTTGCAGTGGTGCAATGTGTTTGACATGAAAGTCCCATAATTTTCATAATTAATTCCTTTGAGCTAACTGCTTGGGAAATTAATTACTCCTATTCTGCTAATTGGAAATTCCCAATTTGGGTCAGAATACTCATTCAAATACACTTGATCTCCAATAAAAATTTCATGTTCATTGGACTTCAAGTACTGGGTGAATTCTCTATGACATTTGAAAAATAAGAAATGTACAAAAACATTTTCAGAATTCCTTGCAAAATTGTAAAATCAATTTCTCCATGTGAGAATATCAGAAAATTATGAAACAAATTTCCTTAGAACCTGTAAGACATCCTCTACCATAATCATCCACTGTTAGACATGAAAAAGATCCAGATTTAATACCAAATTTCAATGAATGCTTATAGTTGTTGGAATTTTAGAGACGACAAGCTTCCTTGAACATCTCCAATTCATGATCCATATCTTCCTCATAGTACCTAGTATCCACCGTAAAAAATCCTAAAGCCAATTAAAAAAATTTACATACCTGATCTGTATTTAGAAAGTCTTTAATATAGTTTCAATATCACTCAAGTACTTTATATCACTACTACAAAAAGCATTTTTACAGGCGCCTCAATTTTTCAAACACAGGCGGTCCTTAAAAATATGCGACTGTGATGACGAATGATATAATAACCGTCTGTGATGAAAGAACAACACAGGCAGATTTTAAAGAACAACCGTCTGGGTAAATACATGATCTTCAGAATCGGTTCTTAATTAAGAACCGCATGTAATGCAACGAACTTCACAGACGGATTTTAAGAAACAACCGCTTGGGTAAATACATGATCTTCACAGACGTTTATTAATTATTA
This sequence comes from Tuctoria greenei, assembly GCA_036927565.1. Classification (NCBI taxonomy): domain Eukaryota; kingdom Viridiplantae; phylum Streptophyta; class Magnoliopsida; order Poales; family Poaceae; genus Tuctoria; species Tuctoria greenei. The sequence goes on from JAYESD010000006.1 coordinate 129,573,418, forward strand.
ACCGCCTGTAATGCAATGAACTTCACAGACGGATTTTAAGAAACAACCGTCTGGGTAAATACATGATCTTCGTTGGCGGTTCTTAATTAATAACCGTCTATAATGCAATAAACTTCACAGATGGATTTTAAGGAACAACCGTCTGGGTAAATACATGATCTTCATTGGCGGTTCTTAATTAATAACCATCTGTAATGCAATGAACTTCATAGCCGGTTCTTGATTAACAACGGCCTGAGAAGATCATGTATTTTCAGTGGCGGTCATTGTTTAATTATCATATGCGGTTTTCATTGAAATTACAGGGATGTAGTTGCAATTATATATCACAACCGTATGTAGTCGTGCAGGCAAAATTGTATCAGGAAAAAAACACAGATGAGCTAGCGGATACTAGTACAGTAATGCATTATAGGAAATGCTCGATCACCAGTGAGGCTGGCTTAATTGTGATAATACACCATTAGAGGCTTTACAATTGTTCAAAGATAATTTATTTACACACTGAACAAAAATCATGCTACATTCATTGTAGATCGACGATGAAGCTCCCATCGATCAATCTAAATTGTACCGTCCTGCTTGCTCCCGAACACGTCTCTTATATTCCGCTGGATCCTAAAAATATTGACATTATTTAAATTAACAAATGTCGAAGAAGGAATGCATAACCTACATTGGTCACTAAGTCAAAGTGTCATCTAACCTTAATAAGTAGATTATAGCCATCATTTTCAACATCAGGCACATTTGGCTGATGCAGCAAATGCTGAACTTCAAGTAGTATAGTTTTGATTGTAAAAGCACTGACCACCCCTACAAAATATAATTTAAGCAATATAAGAAACCAGTTCAAATAAGTTTGACAACAATTATAAGTAATAATTACATGAACAAAATAGGTCTATCTTACAGTCTCTTGATCAAGAATCCCGATGCAGAGTGCTCCCGAACGATGGACATTTGGGTGGAAGAACCCAATTGGAAAGGCGCATCTTGGAGGCACCAAGGGATAGTCCTCAGAGAAGGAGATTGTCAGGGGGTAGTAACCATCTTCCCATACAGTCTGCAAAAGAAATTTATTAATAGGAGGACGATGGTTAAACTCATATTGTGCTTGTTCTTCATGACTTACCCCTTCTTTACCGGGACGATGCACTGCCACTTCAATAAATCTCCCGATTCAGGCTTCGCAGAGAAACCCTACGCGGAGAAATTGAAAATACCAAAAATAAACAACACAGAAAAACAAACTACAGTTAAGTTCATCAGTCCATTACAGATACATATGTATATACAACCATGTGACCGGTGTGCCATATGTACATACATGGGGATGGTTCTTGCGCCACGCCAAGCGCTCCTCCTTCAATCGGCTACACGCCCGAGACATCATTATCTGAAGAAAGACCAAACTTCCAAACTTCCAAATCATTGAGTCCAAACGCATATGTACACAAATGCAAAAGGACACAATCCATATACCAACATTGTTCTAAGTTGATTTCAGAAGATACAAATATATACAATATATATCATCTCGCATTGCTATATACATTTTTTCCAGCATTGACATCTTCTTGCATATAGGGTTTCAAATTCTTTTTAATGCTTCTCTCTACGCGCTTGATGTTTTTTGGTTCGGTGAAAAGGTACATCTCTTCATACTGATTATATTCCTCTTCATTATCTCCCACATTGTCAACCCCAACAATATTTTGCTTCCCAGAAACAACTACGTGCAACTTCTCAGTTTCTGGATCTTGAACATAAAAAACTTGTGCAACATTATCGGCGAGAACCCATAGGTCATCTTTGTAACCCACTTTATTCAAGTCTACCAGTGTCAGCCCGTAATTGTCCACTTTCAAACCATCAGGATGTTTGACCCATTGGCACTTAAATATGGGCATTACCATTCTTTTGCCATAATTGAGTTCCCATATTTCCTCTATGAACCCGAAGTATGTGGTCTTCTGCCCTTGTGAATCATAAGCCTCAATACGAACACCACTATTTTGTGCAACACTCTTACCGTCTTTTTCTTTAGTGTAAAATGTGTAACCATTGATGTCATATGCTTGCCATGATGTTACCAAAGCAGATGGGCCACAAGCTAACTTCTTTATTGTTGCCTCTTCTATAGTTTTTCCGTATGATATATTTTTGTCCATTAACCATTCAGTGAAACATCTTCTATGCTCTTTCATGATCCAGTCCTCTTTGCGGTCTTGGTTTTTATCACGAAGCTCAATTTTGTGTTCCTCGATGTACGGCTCAGCTATTGCGAGCTGTTGTAGTACACCAAAATGTGCACGGTGTACATTCTTGTAATCTTGAACAATAAAAGTTTTCTTACCCACTTTGCCTCTCCCACGTAGTCTACCCTCATGTACCGGTATAGGCACACCTATCGATTTTCCATCTTTGATGTAATCAGCGCAACCCTCAATCACTTCTTCAGTGGTGTATCCTTCTATAATTGAACCCTCTGGGTGAGCACGGTTCCGCACATAACCTTTTAATACTCCTAAATATCTCTCCAACGAAAACATATGATGTAAATATAGTGGCCCCAATGCTTTTATCTGATCAACAAGATGTATGATTTGGTGTACTTGCATATCAAAAAAGGATGGTGGGAAACACATCTCAAGATTGCACATTGTCTCGACGATGTATGTTTTCAGATAGTCTAAATCTTCACGTGCTATCACCTTTTGCGATACTGCATTGAAAAAGTAACACAAACGTGTGATGACAACTTTTATATGCTCAGGTTTGATTACTCTTATTGCAATGGCAAGGAAAACTGTCATCATCATGTGACAGTCGTGAGAATTATAACCAAATAAAGACAAGTCTTTCATCAAGACTAGTTTGCGGATATTGTATGAGAAACTTGTGGGCACTTTGATCCCACGCAAGCATTCGCAAATTGCTTTTTTCTCTTCTAGCGTCAAGTTGTAGATGGTTGGGGGAAGGTAATGCTTCCCGTTCGCCTTTTCTACCGGATGAAGCTCTGGTCTCAAATCAAGATTTACTAGGTCCATACGTGAATTTAATCCGTCCTTTGTTTTCCTCGGCATGTCCAGCAAGGTCCCAATGATGCTGTCAAATACATTCTTTGTAACGTGCATCAAATCAATACTATGGCAAAATTCCAGATTCTTCCAATACGGAAGATACTTGAAAAAAATTGATTGTTTCTTGAAAGCCATGTCAGTTGTATCATCCGAAGATGTACTTTTCTTTCTCTTAATTCCTTTACTCTTTTTTCCCTTACCGAAAGCAATATGAATGTTCTTGACCATTTCAAACACAAGTTTTCCACTGTAAGGTTTCGGTGCAGTATCTTTTTCGCTTTTGTTATCAAATTGTTCTTTCATCTTCCTATACTTGTGTGTATCTGTCAAGAACCGTCGATGTCTCATGTACACCGTCTTTCTGGATGAAGTGAGGTATAGAAATCCAGTTCTATCCAGACACCTAATGCAACCTTTCTTCCCTTTCATTTGTCCCGATAATGTAAACAGTCTGGGATAATCAGTCCGGGATAATCATGCACGGTAACGAATATCATTGCTCTTAGCGTGAAATACTCCCGCTTGTACTCATCCCATGTACGTACCCCTTCATTCCACAATTTCGCCATATCTTCCATTAAAGGTTCCAAGAACACATCAATTTCGATGTCGGGTTGTTTTGGACCTTGGATAAGAACAGATAATAAGATATATTTCCTTTTGTGACACAACCACGTCGGTAGGTAGTACATAGTTAAGACCACGGGCCATGTGCTGTTTATGCTCCTTTTTTCACCAAACAGATTCATTCCATCTGTACCCAAGGCAAACCTCACATTTCTGATTTCCTTCACAAATTCTGGATACTGAATATCAAAATTTTTCCACTACGTTGCATCACCAGGGTGTCGTATATGTTTTTCATTCTTCTTACGTTGCTCGGAATGCCAACGCATAAGTTTAGCCTCCCTAGGGTTTGAGAACAAACGCTTCAAGCGATCAATTACCGGAAGGTACCACATCACCAATGCAGGAATTTTTCTCTTATTCTTCCCGTCTGCATCGCCAGAAGTATCGTCATCGTCACCTTCAGGACCAATAATAAACTTCTTATTCTTCTGAGTCTTTTTCATGTTGGTAACATACTGGTGATTGTAGTCCTTCTTGTATCTACTGACACCACAAATCGGGCATCTAGTTGCGAGCTCATGCTCTTTGCGATACAGAATACAATGGTTCACACAAGCGTGTATTTTTGTCACACCTAGTGCCATCGGGCAAAGAAGTTTCTTTGCTTTATAAGTGCTTCTAGGCAGTTTATTTGGATTTGGAAGAATTTCTGCCAGAAGATTCAAAAGATCAGAGAAACTACAATCGGACCATCCGTGCGTAGCTTTCAACTTTAGTAGTTCTAAGACTGCACGCAATGTAGTAAACTCTTTATCACAACCGTTTGATTCATCATATAAAAGCTCTGTCGCCGCATTCTGCAATGTCTCCATTTTACTTAAACCTTTGCTTGCTCCCATAGAAGTCAGTACATATGGTTCAATGTGACGCAACATCTCCTCACAATCAAACTCATCATCATCATCACCAGCTTGATTGTCACTACCATCATCGATATGAACATTATCATCATATGAGCCTCTCTCATCATCTTTATCCACATCATGTGTATCTAACTCACCATGCTCTGTCCATATTGTGTCGTTATTTTTGAAACCTCTTTTCACCAAATGAGATTAGATTACTATAGTATCCGTCCAAGCAATCTTATTTTCGCAGTCGATACATGGACATAATATGTCATCTATCTTTTGCAACTTCGCATGTCTCTTGGATGCTTCAATAAAATTTGCAACATTACGAATGTACATAGGATCGGATCTTGGCATGTTATACATCCACGCTCGACGGTCCATGCTTCAATAATAGAATTTTTTGTCAGATTTACAAAATTTGGCCACAAATATTCTCTAAAGGTCTTTTATAAAATGAATTTACAGAGACATAACAAGTATGATTAGGGCGACTAATGTAGGAGACGGGCGACGTCTTGAGGCGGACGGAGTCAAAGGGGGAAACAGGCCCAGCAGCATGGGCTAGGTCTGGGTGGGACCCAGTCCGTTATATCGGGAAACAGGCCCAGATACATCTTATATATATTAAAATAGCATCTGTTAATTAAACATCATATTCATGTCACATAATAGGTACAAAAAGGAAACAATCCATATAGTCCATACAACAATATACCAGAACACAATCCATACAGTCCTTACACATGCAAAAGGACAGAATCCATATACCAGAACACACAAAACTAACAGCTTATCAGCAAATGAAAATATACAAAGAAAAAGTAAGGAAACTACATTTACCTTGCAGAGGCGTCAGTACGGTGGGGAGGCATCAGCACGGTGGGCCGGCTGGGTGGAGAAGTGGCGGTGCGGGGTTGAGCGGCGGCGCGGCAGTATGGGCTGGGCGGCGGAGCGGCGGCGCGGTGCAGGGGAAATTCAACAGCCTGGCGGCATCGATATAAATTCTCCAAGGTTGCGTTTTGACTGCGGTGAGGGTTCCTTATATAGGGGTCGGTTTTTCACAGGCAGTTTTTAACTTTATCGCAGGCGGGTTTTACTCACCAACCGCCTGAGAAGATGTTTATTAATTAAGAAGTAAATATCTTCACAGGCTGTTGGTACTTAATAACCACCTAAGAAGATTTTTATCTCTGGCGGGTATTACTTAATAGCCGTCTGAGATAATGCCAACTGAACAAAATATTTTTGAAACTTGTATAGCTGACATTGTAATGTTTTGGTAAATATCAAATTAATTTCTACTCACATATTATTCACATTTGTGTATCTCATAAAAAAAAGTTCCTTCACTCAAAATTGTTGGTATGAACATATTTGTATAATTTATACATGTATGAATTTTTTAAATTTTTTTAAAAGCACTCCAACATGTCAAACTTCAAATTATCCACCAGTATTCATTGACACTTGATTGAAATATGTACAAAACACAAGAAATATGTACAAGAACACTTGATTGAAATCCTAAAAACTACTCTACGGCCCCGCCTCCTCCATCCTCTCCGCCAACTTCTCAAACCATGCCAAGCGGTCCTCCTCCGACTCGTCGTCGTCGTCGTCGTAGTCGTCACCATGGTGGTGGTCGCCGTCGTTGGAGGATGACTCGTCGTCGCCGTCGTCGGAGGACGACTCGTCGTCATCATCGTCGTCGTCGTCGTCGTCCTCCTCCTCCTCCTCCTCCTCCTCCTCCTCCTCCTCCTCCTCCTCCTCCTCCTCCTCCTCCTCCGGCGACGATGCAGGGTTCGGCTGCTCCAGCTGAGCCGATTGCTCCGGCTATACCGGTGGCTCCGGCTGCACCAGCGGTGGAACGCGCTGGTCTTCGTCATTCACCCTCTCGGGGGATCTGCAGCGTATCCGCTTGCAGGGTGGCTGCCTCGGCGGGCTAGGTGGCGGAAGGTTGGCCATGGCGGTGGTGGTTCATCGGCGCAGGGCTAGGAGAGGTGGAACGATGGAAGAAGAATAAAGGAGTGCAAAAGTTCTGTGCTTGTACATAACCGACATCGCGCCTTATATATGGTCTGTGCGGAGTAGACGAGGGAGCGGTTCGTTTCCCGCGCATTGAACTCTTTGCAGACCTCGTGCGGCGCACAATTAAACCACTGTGGAAGACGATCTTGAGAGATCCTTGCACGCGTCCCTGCACCACGGCTTCTCAACTTCTCCGCAGACCTCGTGCGGCGCGTCAATTAATTAACACTTCTCAGGCCGTTAATTAACATATTGTAGTTTCAAAAATGTTTATCTCAGGCGGGTATTACTTACAAACCGCCTGAGAAAAAAGAAGTAAAAATCTTCACAGACGGTTGGTACTTAACAACCGTCTGAAAATATGTTTATCTGAGGCGGTTATAACTTAACAACCGCTTGGGATAATGCCCGATACTGTTCTTCAGTTTCCTTATCCCTTGCTTCTTTTTTATTTAGATTCCAATATAAATACTCAAACATGTTTACATTCTGCAAATTGTGTTCAATTTCGATGATTCTTTCTTCTACATTTGTATTAAATTAACATCTACCAACTGAACAAAATATTTTGTTCATTGCGCATTGAACTCTTTGCAGACCTCGTGCGGCGCACAATTAAATCGCTGTGGAAGACGATCTTCAGAGATCCTTCCGTCGCACGCGTCCCTGCACCACGGCTTCTTAACTTCTCCGCAGACCTCGTGCGGCGCGTCAGTTAATTAACATCTTCTCAGGCCGTTAATTAACATCTTGTAGTTTCAAAAATGTTTATCTTAGGCAGTTATTACTTAACAACCGCCTGAGATAATGCCCGATACTGTTCTTCAGTTTCCTTATCCCTTGCTTCTTTTTTATTTAGATTCCAATATAAATACTCAAACATGTTTACATTCTGCAAATTGTGTTCAAATTCGATGATTCTTTCTTCTACATTTGTATTAAATTAACTTCTACCAACTGAACAAAATATTTTGTTCATTGCACATTGAACTCTCTGCAGACCTCGTGCAGCGCATAATTAAACCACTGTGGAAGACGATCTTCAGAGATCCTTCCGTCGCACGCTTCCCTACACCACAGCTTCTTAACTTCTCCGCAGACCTCGTGCGGCGCGTCAGTTAATTAACATCTTCTCAGGCGGTTGGTACTTACCAACCGCCTGAGAATATATTTATATCGAGGACGGTTGTTACTTACCAACCACCTGAGATAAGCCCATGGAGTTCCCCTTGCCGCACGATATTGTGGTCCTGATCGCGGGGTGGGTTGCCGCAACCTCCACCCAGCCCATGGACGACCTCTCCAGTCTGCGCGCCACCTGCAAGGCCATGCACGCGGCGTGCCGTGATACCACCATGGGCAGGCGCGTGGCGCTGGAGCAGGAGAGCAGCTGGGAGTGGTTCCAACGGCACGGGAACGGGAGCTACGACACCCTCGTGGAGCGCCTGGCCAACGTGGGCAACCCTCATGCGTGCTACGTCACCGGGTTCGACCTCGTCTTCAACTACGACCGCGCGCAGGCGCAGCGGGGCACCCAATTCCTTGCCCGGGCGGCCGCGAACGGCCACAAGGTGGCGGCCTACGTCCTCGCCATGCTCCGCTACGACGCTGACCGCGGGGACCGCGACGCCCTCGAGTATATCCGGCAGGTCGATGGCGAGGCCCACGTCGGCGACAACACGGTCGGGTCCGTCGCGATGAAGAGGACCAACAAGGAGTGTTGCCGGTGTCGGAATCAAGCCATGCAGAGGCTCGACGTTTTCGTGAGCTGGAGGTTAATGCGTAGGCCTCCTCCCGGACCGCCGCCGGTGGCGCTGCCCGACATTGACGATGGCGTTTGCCGCTGCCCAACAGGGGGGAACCAGGGGCCTGCCCGCTGCGGCAGGTGAGGGTGGTCCAAGACCGTCTTCTGTACCCAGAACTGTAGGATTGAGCGCGAGTATGACCTGTTCTCCCATAACGTGCTGTACTCTATGGGTTATATTAAAAATGTCCACTGAAAAATAAATGAAAAAATCATTATATCCATCAAGATAGAAAAATGAAAAAAAGCATTTGTTGTATGTTTTTTATGTTCTGCCTAATTTCAAAGGATTTATGAAGTGAAATTTAATGGTAACCTTTACTTATCAATAATATTACAAGAAAGTTGATTTTTGCCTTTTAAAGGACCAAATTTAATCAAGAATATTAATTAAGAAGAAGTAAATATCTTCACAGGCGGTTGGTACTTAACAACCGTCTGCAAATATGTTTATCTCAGACGGGTATTACTTAACAACCGCCTGGGATCATGCCCGATACTGTTCTTCAGTTTCCTTATCCCTTGCTTCTTTTTTATTTAGATTCCAATATAAATACTCAAACATGTTTAGATTCTGCAAATTGTGTCCAAATTCGATGAATCTTTCTTCTACATTTGTATAAAATTAACATCTACCACCTAAACAAAATATTTTTAAAACTTGTATAACTGACATTGTAATGTTTTGGTAAATATCAAATTAATTTCTACTCACATATTATTCACATTTGTGTATCTCATAAAAAAAAAGTTCCTTCACTCAAAATTGTTGGTATGAACATATTTGTATAATTTATACATGTATGAATTTTTTTAATTTTTTTAAAAGCATTCCAACATGTCAAACTTCAAATTATCCACCATTCTAACTAAATGCTCATATTCATATGAGACATTCATCAAATTATGAACACACATTGATTCAAAAAAATTAAAAAAATATGAAAAAATTCGTAGAGGTTGGTATGATCAGTAAAAATGTCCACTGAAAAAATAAATGAAACAAGCAATATATTCATCAAGATAGGAAAATGAAAAATAGCATTTGTTGTATGTTTTTTATGTTCTGACCAATTTCAAAGGATTTATGAAGTGAAATTTAATGGTAACCTTTACTTATCAATAATATTACAAGAAAGTGGATTTTTGCCTTTTCAAAGGACCACATTTAATCAAGAATATTAATTAAGAAGAAGTAAATATCTTCACATGCGGTTGGTACTTAACAACCGTCTGAAAATATTTTTATCTCAGGCGGTTATTACTTAACAACCGCCTGGGATAATTCCCGATACTGTTCTTCAGTTTCCTTATCCCTTGCTTCTTTTTTATTTAGATTCCAATATAAATACTCAAACATGTTTAGATTCTGCAAATTGTGTCCAAATTCGATGATTCTTTCTTCTACATTTGTATAAAATTAACATCTACCACATGAACAAAATATTTTTAAAACTTGTATAGCTGACATTGTAATGTTTTGGTAAATATCAACTTAATTTCTACTCACATATTATTCACATTTGTGTATCTCATAAAAAAAAAGTTCCTTCACTCAAAATTGTTGGTATGAACATATTTGTATAATTTATACATGTATGAATTTTTTTAATTTTTTTAAAAGCATTCCAACATGTCAAACTTCAAATTATCCACCATTCTAACTAAATGCTCATATTCATATGAGGCATTCATCAAATTATGAACACACATTGATTCCAAAAAATTTAAAAAAATATGAAAAAATTCGTAGAGGTTGGTATGATGAGTAAAAATGTCCACTGAAAAAATAAATGAAAAAAGCATTATATTCATCAAGATAGAAAAATGAAAAATAGCATTTGTTGTATGTTTTTTATGTTCTGACCAATTTCAAAGGATTTATGAAGTGAAATTTAATGGTAACCTTTACTTATAAATAATATTACAAGAAAGTGGATTTTTGCCTTTTTAAAGGACCACATTTAATCAAGAATATTAATTAAGAAGAAGTAAATATCTTCACAGGCGGTTGGTACTTAACAACCGTCTGGGATAATTCCCGATACTGTTCTTCAGTTTCCTTATCCCTTGCTTCTTTTTTATTTAGATTCCAATACAAATACTCAAACATGTTTAGATTCTGCAAATTGTGTCCAAATTCTATAATTCTTTCTTCTACATTTGTATAAAATTAACATCTACCACCTGAACAAAATATTTTTAAAACTTGTATAACTGACATTGTAATGTTTTGGTAAATATCAAATTAATTTCTACTCACATATTATTCACATTTGTGTATCTCATAAAAAGAAGTTCCTTCACTCAAAATTGTTGGTATGAACATATTTGTATAATTTATACATGTATGAATTTTTTTAATTTTTTTAAAAGCATTCCAACATGTCAAACTTCAAATTATCCACCATTCTAACTAAATGCTCATATTCATATGAGGCATTCATCAAATTATGAACACACATTGATTCCAAAAAATTTAAAAAAAATATGAAAAAATTTGTAGAGGTTGGTATGATGAGTAAAAATGTGCACTAAAAAAATAAATGAAAAAAGCATTATATTCATCAAGATAGAAAAATGAAAAATAGCATTTGTTGTATGTTTTTTATGTTCTGACCAATTTCAAAGGATTTATGAAGTGAAATTTAATGGTAACCTTTACTTATCAATAATATTACAAGAAAGTGGATTTTTGCCTTTTTAAAGGACCACATTTAATCAAGAATATTAATTAAGAAGAAGTAATTATCTTCACAGGCGGTTGGTGATTACCAACTGCCTGAGAATATACTTACCAACCGCCTGAGATAATCTTCTTCTCAGACGTGAAATTTTAATTAACGATGAACACACTACACATTCATTCATTCACACAGTTGAATAACACACAAGATACTCATTCATTAACAATATTCAATCACACATCTCACAAAAGAACACACAAGATGCACAATATTTACACAAGAACACACAAGATACACAAGTAATATTCAATCACATAGATGAAAAAAGATAGATTTCATTCATTAACAATATTTACAAAACAGAAGCAACTAAAAACAACAAAAATAAAAACTAATTAAATCCTACTCCTACTCCTCTTCCTCCTCCTCCTCCTCGTCCTCCGGCGGCGACTCCGGCACCGGCTGCACCGGCTGCACCGGCTGCACCGGCGGTACAACCCCGAGGTTGCTAGCGGTCGCCTCCACCAGCGTTCTACGGCCCTCGGGGCCAAGAACCTGGGCCATCGTCGCGAACAGAATATCGAGACGATCAGCCACCCCCGTGAGGGCGTAGAGGTAGTGGCCCAAGGTACCCATTCCAGTATACTCTGGAAGGGTACCCAGCCCCAAGGCACTCATGGCGCGAGACGTATTGTTGTACGCCTCTCGCGCCATGAGGAGGCGCTGCTCGGTGTTGATCTTCTCGGGGGAGCTGCAACATAGTTTCTTGCAAGGTGGCTCCCTCGGAGGGCTTGGCGGCGGAAGGTCGGCCATAGTGGTGTTGGGTCGTCGGAGCGGAGGAAGACGGAGAAAACAAGAGGATTCAAAGTGAGCGATGCGCTTGTGAGCGATAGTGCGTCTTTAAGGCCGCGCGGAGTGGAAAAGAAAGGTCGCGCCTCAGGGAAAAGAAAGGGCGCGCACGCGTGACATGGTCACTGACGTGTGGGACCGAGTCCACATGTCAGTGACCGCTGATTAAGTCAGGGGATCCTCATCCCGGTTGGTGAGGGGTCTTTATGTAGGCGTTCATCAAATTAAGAAGAAGTAAATATCTTCACAGGCCCATGTTTAACTCAGGCGGGTGTTACTAACCAACCACCTGAGATAATTGTATCTTCTCAGGCGGTTGGTAAGTAAAATCTGACTGAGGTAACAATCTTCTCTGACGGTCGGTACTTAAAATCCGCCTGAGAAAATGTGAGTCTACATATACCCCTCGACAGCATTGGAAAAACCTAACCCGGGCGAAACACTTAGACGCCATTAGGCTGCCAAAATTTCGTTTGCCGCCAAGTGTTCGCCCTCGTCACTTCCAGAACACAGCCGAGCTTCGCCGTCGCCGCCGAGCTTTGCCCTCCTCACTTCCAGGTACGCCGAGCGAAGCCATTTCCGTCGTCGCCGAGCTTCAAGGTAAACCCTAAACCCTTCGACCTTCCATCCTCCTTCGCCGTGCCACCTCCCTCCCCACCCTCGATGCCGCCTTGCATATCCTTGGTTAGGGTTCGGGAATTAGATAATGGTAGGCATCCTTGGTTAGGGTTCGATGGAATTCGAAAAACTGTCAAGTTCGATGGCATCTTTGGTTAGGGTTCGATGGGGCAAGATTTATGTGGATGGTTATATCATGATAAATTGGTAGTTGGTTTTGTGTGTCTGAAACTGTGAAATCAGTAGCATTTCATCTTCTGGTAGTTTGCAGAGATAAAACTGTCAAGTTCGAATGAATAGGAGTTACTCCCTTCGTCGTGGATGGTTATATCACGATAAATTGGTAGTTGGTTCTGTGTGTCTGAAACTGTTCTGACACATTAGTGGTAAACATGATTCTAGACTCTAGTAACAGCAGTATATTCCCTATTTCTGTCATCGGCCTTGCATATGCCACATAATTCTCTATTAGGGGCAAGATTTAGCTATATTTGGTTAAGTTGACCAAATTTGGCTAATTTTGGCTAAGTTACATTAGATATTGTTATACTTGACTAATTTTGACTAAGTTATGCTATATTTAGCTATATTTGGCTACTTTTGCTTAGAGTTAGCTATGCTAGACTAAGTTTGGCTAAGTTTGCTTTTATTTCTCTAAGTTTCATTTGAGCAATTGTAGCTAATCTATTCTACCAAAGATGTCTACACTTGTGGCTCCATCAGCTTCATTTGAGCAATTGTACCTAATCTGAGCTACCAAAGTTATGCTATATTTAGCTCTGAAGCCAAACAAGTTGCTGGCCAACTCATTTGTGATGCCAGGAGCATCCTCACGCCCATATCTAGGTAACACTAGGTGTGGCGATGGAGTCTGAGCATATGATGCCGATCTCTATGATACAAGAATTTAGTTAGACCTATATAACTTCAAAAATGTGTTTTGGCTAAATTTACTTAACTGAGCCAAAATTGAGAAAATTTGTTTTAAGTATGACCAAATTTAGTTATGCCATTTATTAGATTTTTTGTCTTATTAGATCTAGCATGGAAAGCCCTAAGAAGACTTGTCCTGATAGTAACAACAAAGAAGACAATATGGAGTTTACTGACTCCAGCAGTTCAGGCTCCTATCACAGTCCTTCGGATCCTTTTCCAAATATAAAAATTAAAAAGACTTCAGTGGATCTAGACCCAGAATATGATCCTGCCGACGAGGTATGGATCACGAATCTTAACTTCAGCAGTTCAAGTTAATGTTGGTTGTCAAGTATACGAAGTCTTATAATTTTTTTCTACCTAGATTAATCTCGAAGACAATGAGGTGACATCGGCTCCTAAAACCGCAGAAGGTTCACCAATGGATGAATCCTCAGCTTCACTCAAGCGGAAACGAGGGCAACGAGGTCCCAATAAGGGTCCATTGGAACGCATCATGTACATAACAAGGGTCGGTCCAGGTGGGCTTCCCCAAGAACCACTGGATTCAGTTACCAAGTACCGTAATGCATGCGGTTTTCTTGTTAGGGAGGTTGTGCCGATCACAACCGAGAATTGGAGGAAATTACCCGAGCAGACCAAGAATGAGTTGTGGGAAAAGATAAAGAAACAATTCAAATTCCCGAAAGGCACAGAAGAAGCTATAAAGAAAGCAACATTGGTCTCTTGCGGCAAGAAGTTTTGATGCTGGAAGAGTGAAATGAATGCTTATGTTAAGGCCAATAAGGTCCCTAGCCCGAGGAATATGGGAAAAATTACACAAGCTCAGTGGCAAGAGTTTGTTCGTCAAAAGAGCACACCTGATGCTAAAGCTCTAAGTGCAACTAGGTCAGAGCTTGCAAAAAAGAACAAATATCATCATCGCTTGGGGTCTGCCAGATATGCCCCCAAAGTCCATAAATGGAATAAGATAATAGACAAAATTCTTAGTATGGGCAATCCTCACCCATTAGAAGGGTGCGATGAGCGAACTCAACGCTGAGTCTTTGCTCGGTCAGGTTTGACCAGCGAGGGCAAACTTGAAAAGCCCGACTCTCTGAATGAAGTAGAGGATAAAATGAAAGAAGTAATTGAAAAGCAACAGAAGGGTCTCTTCAAGCCGAAGAGGGAGAATGACCAACTTACCGCTATCTTGGGAAACCCTGAACACAGCGGACGGGTTCGAGCGGTCTCTTCTCAAATGTCTTGGCTAGATGGTTTCCCTAAAGATAAAGACACATATAGAAGACGTGAGAAGTTTAAGAAAACACTTGATGAAACGATTGCTCAAAAGGTCAAAGAAAATATGCAAGAAATAATGGAACAACTTAGACAATCAGGACAATTAGTGGCACCGAGTACAATGATGGTTCCGGTGCAAAAGGAGCAATTAGTATCTCCAACTACCTACCCTAGCAGCGTTGGTTCCGTGCCAGGCTCAGGGTCAGCCCATAAGTTTCCTGTCGATGATATTGCTAATGACAAATCTTGTCGTCTTCTTGTCCCGATAGGCAGAGCAGGGAACAAAACCAAACAGGTTGCCACTGCTATGGCAAAGCCTGATCGTGACTTCAATGGGAGTCCACTTCTGTTGTATTATTCTGTGGTGCAAGTTCTTCAGATCATTGATAATGATTATGAAGATTATGAAATAGACCACATCACACCTGAGGGGATCGCGACTCTGGGGTAGGCTGTCAACCAATTAATCCTTTGGCACTGACGCGATATCGTGTTGGACGATGAGCCAATTTCTAGCCCCGTCGCATCTCCAAATACTGCAACCCCATCTTCTAAGGCGAAAGTTCATGAAGATCCACTCCCAGTCCGGGAAGATCCACTCCCCCTATGTCTGAGCAAGGATGATGATATCCAAGAGCAACAAGTTGGACAACAACTTCAAGCAGTACCAGAGCAAGCTGTTGCTAGTAAAGAGCAACTAGTTGAGCAACAGCTTGAAGTAGTACTAGAGCCAGCTGCTGGGAGTAAAGAGCAATCAGTTGAACAACAGGTTCAACAACAAGCCAGTGTCCAACTTCCGACGACTACTCCTCGATCATCAGTGCCTGTCAAAGTTAGCTCATACGAAAATAAGAAACCTTCATCAGAAGTGACAAAGTATTTGGAAGCTATGAAGGAAAATATTAGAAAATCATGTGCATCTCGTTCTTCTCATGAGCCAGCATTAGAAGATATCGAGGAGTGGGAAGAAGACGGTGTCATGTATAATCGGCGGACGACTTTAGTTAAACCAGGAGTTCCAATATACAAGCTTGAGGATGTTCCTCCTAAATTTGAGAATGGGAAGCCGTTCATGACATCCGTACAACTTAGCAAACAACCCGTCGCGCTCAGAAGAATGCATGAGTGGTACATCACTGCCAGCACAAAATTTGGTCTTAATTGCGTCACATTTCGTATTCCAAAAGAAGCATTCTATAGCACTGGAGTAGATAAACGAGTCATTTTATTTGACGAGCTGCTTTCCCTTTTCCATTGGGGCATGCTCGAAATCAACCTGCTGCTCGTCTGGTGCTTGTAAGTGCTCTAATATTTTGTATTTGCTTTTCTTACTACACGCATACGCATTTCATGAGATTATAACAATTTTGGACTTCTTCAATAGGATGCAATACATGGATAATGTAAAGTTGGCGCGCAAGACAGGTACCCTTGACCCTACTAGGATTGCAAAGTCGCTATTCGACGTCCAGGCGAATCGAGAATCAAGCCAGTACAAACACATGAAAAAAAAAAGATTTTGAAAGAGCAATTGCAAAACTTAAGAAGGATAGAAAGGCAGAAGTTGCAGCTTACATAGGACATGCGATGTTTAACTTTGTCAGAGACGGCCAGGGCCTCGTAAAGGCTCCGTACCACTTCGAGTAAGTTCGACACATGACATTGAAATAGCAATTATTGGTAATTGTTAACACGTGTGTTTGTATGTTTGCAGTAATCACTACATAATGATCTTCATCAAGCCAACGCAGGGAATGGCAACAGTCTTGGACTCGGCCGATTACCCACCAGATCGTTACAAAGATTTCCTTTCCATTTTGAAAAAGTACATTTATTCAATAATTTTCATTTACGCACATTTAGAATGTGTTGACAAGTTTTATATGACATTTCTTGTATTACAACGCTTGGCAGTTTTACGCAGAGCTTGGCGGTCAGAGACCTCCTAATACGAATGCATTGGACATTAAAACGTATTATGCTTGTCCGAAGCATCCTGCTGGGAGTGTCTTATGCGGGTATTATGTATGCGAGCATCTTCGGACCGCCGCCGTATATAGAGTCAATCGTGAGGATGTAAGTTATCCTTAATGTCGATACCTTATTTTCTTACTTTTGTGTTTCATTTTCATTGTAACTAGCATAGTTTAATGCTTATATTCTCTGCTGTTCAATATTACCAGAAACATTATTTTCATATTTTGATTCCAAATTCAAAATTCAATTCTCATAGTACAACTGCTCCAAAAATACCTACTAAATTCTTGTATACTCTCACTTTGATCTATACTTTGAGATTGTTCAAACCAACACATTCTAAACCTTATGTGTTATATTGCAGCACAAGAAGAATCTGAACGAAGAATGGCCGGTTTGTAGTAGTATTCCTGATGGAGGAGCCGACAGGATTGCTTCTGAACTCTGTCAGTTCATTCGTCGCGAAATTTTGCACAAAAAGGGGAAGTTCTTTGATAAGAGAGGTTCAACAGCTAATGTGCCAGAACTTTGCGACTATGCCAATCTAAACAGTTTTTAGTGAAAACTTGTAAACTTTGAGATGAATTGTATCTGTAACTTGTACATATGTATATTGTTTTAGTGAAATTGACTTCTGTGATGATAATATTGTTGACTTTTGTTCTGTGATGATTGTTGTTTTTTGTTCTGTGATTATATTGAATTGACCTGGAAATTAGAAATAACAGCAGTAGTACTGCATGACTGTGAAAAACTATTATCACAGGCGGCTAGATACAAGTAAAGAAACATCTGTGATAACCTAATTTTCACAGGCGATATCTGTTATGGTAGAAACCGGCTGCGTTAAAGGGTCTTCACAGACGGCTGATATAGGTAAACTCCGTCTGTGATAACACCATTATCATAGACAGGTTAGTTATGCTTCAATAACCGTCTATAAAGACACATTATCATTGACGGTTAGTTATGCTTCAACACCCGTCTGTGAAGACACATTATCATAGGCGGTTAGTTATGCTTCAAAATCCGCCTGTGAAGACACATTATCATAGACGGTTAGTTATGCTTCAAAACCCGCCTGTGAAAACACATTATCATTGGCGGTTAGTTATGCTTCAATACCCGTCTGTGAAGACTCATTATCATAAGCGGTTAGTTATGCTTCAATAACCGTCTGTGATAAGACATTTATCACAGGCGGTTATATATGCTGCACGACCCGCCTATGATAAAGTATTTTCACAGGCGGCTATTCTAAGTAAAGAACCGCCTATGATAATCTGTCTTTACAGGCGGCTAGCCTAAGTGAAGAACCGCCTATGATAATGTGTCTTCACAGGCGGTTTCACTTCTCCGCCTGTGAAATTGCGGATTATCACAGACTCTTCGTTTCAGGCGGTTTTAAAAGCCGTCTGTGATAATAGGTTTGGAGCCGCCTGTGATGAGGCTTATTGTAGCAGTGTATATTGCATATCATATAGTGAACAGGATCGAGGAGCCGGAGCCCTTAGAGAGGATATCGCTAGAGGCTAACTTTGAATCTGACTCACAACAATGCAAGCCCTGGTTTGCATTTAAGTGCTATTTCAAAGTTTCTATTTGTATCACTTATGTGTAGGATGAGTTTTGTGCATTAGGGCTAAGGTTCTTGTTACTCCACTTGCATGACCCACAAATCCCATGGATTACTGGGTAGGTCTACAGCTTGACGAGCAGAAAATTCCATGCTAATGTATTAACAAATCTGGCAGAAGTCGAGTAGTTGGAATCTACTTGCAAGATAGGACTTTATCTCAGGGGATGGACTTGATCAAATAATGGTTTATAAATATGAATTTGAAACCGAGCAGCAGGACAGGATGCAGCGAGATGTTGTCTCACATGTGTATCCATGCTTGTGTCGATTGAGGACCGATCCGTGTGCGGCCCTGCTAGAAAAGTTTGAACTGTACCGGATGCATACTGGCTATATGGAAACCAGGAAACGGTCCCTCATGGTTATTTGAGTACCCCTTGTACACTACGCTGTGACATAGTAAATATTGAAGAAGCCAGAAGAATTTGATGTATTGAATTAAAATTTCTTTGCAACTATTATTGCTAGAGAATATGATCACTAAAGTTACTTTTATTGAACCTTTAATATGCTTCTAATAGTTTGAAAAATAAGGATCAACATGTAGGCGAGTCATTTACTGCTATATCTCTTCCTATGTTAAGTATCCCTGCATGTAGAGTTCCATGTTTAGGTGAGACGGTTAAGTCTTGCTGAGCCTTGGTTCTTATGGTTAATATATTAAGTTGTTTGCAGGTGACACGTATGAGGAAGGGCTTGAAGATGAGGCGATGCCCCTGTCGGGGTATACCGCCGAGTGGGAGCCCTGCACGCCGACGTGATATGTTGTGTGCTGCTAGTGTGTAGCGTCCTCGGGCTGGACGGCTGCACTTTTGCATAGCTAGGCTAAGAGTTTAGCTATGAGTATGACTTCCACTGTATATAAGTATTGTAAAAGACTTCCGTTGTTTATATAAATAAAACTTTGTATTTTCTCGTATTCTATTCGTGTGTGCTGTTGGGTGCCGCATCGCATGACACCACCCTCTGCGATACCTGGAATGTGTGGACCCGATCCTCACAAGAAGCAAGAAATGCCATGACCATGATGGAAATGATTCTTCTCCTGATAATGTGCTTCCAAGAAAGGGGAAAGTGGTAGTCAAGAAGCCATCTAGCAAGCATGGTGCAGGTGCCAGCTCAACGGTGCCAAGGAGGAGCACTAGCAACGGCAAAGGACTTGCAAGTGGACACATTGGTCCACTAAATATGAAACCTCCTGTACAGCGCAATAGGCAGCCCTCAGAAGATGATTTCATGGGCAAAGAAAATGGCTTGGTTGACAAGCTCAAAAAAGTTGAAGTCTATGAGCAAACAAAGCAATCAGCTGACCCGAGGTTCTGGAGCCACTTCCATGCTAATTATTATAAGCATGTCTACAGGAAGATGAGAAATCAAGTGGTGGCCGGTCAATGGGTGGACATGACTTATCTACAATCCAAGAAGTGTCAAGCATATCATGAAGTCTTGGAGGCATTGGAGAGGCATGGCTTGAAGGATCTTCTATCCTTCATATATAATTGGAACATTGAACTCATCACGCAATTTTATTCTACTCTCTACTTCGCCCGTGATGATGGGGATGAGATGATTTGGATGACACATGGATCAAACTATAGTGTCCCTTATGAGGAGTTTGCCAGGATACGCCATCTGGAAGACACATTGAAAAATGAGCTTGTGATTCACAACTTGAAGCCTTTTGAGAAGGATGAGCTAGCTTTCCTCTATGGCAAAAGAATACCATACAAGGCACCTACCACAAAGTACTTGAAGCCATTCTTTGCGGTGCTTAATAAATTTTGAGGAAGACTATTGCTCCAAAGGATGGAGATGCAGAGACAATTCAAGGAAATCTAAGGACAATGATGAAAGTGGTAAGCAAGAAAAGGACCTTCAATGTCTTTGAATATATCTACAGTGACATTGTGAACATCTCAATCTCTCCAAATAGGTCCTTGTGGTTATGCACCTTACATCATGTTCGTGATTGAGAAAGTCACTGACCTTCAATTTGTCATGGATGTTGAGCATGCCGGCCTCAAGCCCCAGAAACCACCAGTCTACGATGTTTCCAATGCTCCTGCCCCAGCCACAGTAGAACAAAGATCAAAGCAAGGAAATGAAGGCACAAGGACTCCAGCTGCAACCTTGACCCCTCCATCCTCCAAAGAGTCCTCTAGTTGTGTATTGAAGATGCTTTCCTCCCACTTTGCATCCTTCAGCAAAGTGGAGGTTAAGAAACACAAGGAAAGCTTGGCTGGGTAGAGGCACCAGAGTTATATGAAGGCAAATATCAAAGCAATCTGTGATAAGCATGATATTGAGCCAGTGCAATCTCCTCAAATTTTAGAGGATTCTGAAGAAAACAGCACAGAGATGGCACCTCTCACGTAACAAGAATTCGCCTCCTTTGGACTTGCAGGTGATACTGTTCCTCCTCACCTCAGCATACTTATGAGTCTGATGATGAAGATGACGATAGGACTGAGAGTGAGATAGGGAGTGACGGAGAGTGATTCCCTTAATTTCCCCTTTTGGTGCCTTGATGCCAAAGGGGGAGAGATTGATACTAAACTTGTAATGCTACTAGTCTATTTTGAGCCTTAAGGACTAGTGATCATGGGCATGTATCTTTTATGTTTTTAAGTTTCAAATTATTATAATCTCTATTTGGATGTCTATTTTGTTTAATATGAATGTGTGATGTTCATATTAATATTTATGAGATAGTTGCCTCTATAAGTTTTGTATTTTTCATTATGCACATCACAATATCTGCTCACACACACCTTATAGGCACCCCACCATAAATAGTGCATATATGGGAGAATTTTTTGTTGTTCATATGTCATTCTCATATATGCACACTTTATGAAAATCAATTTTTACTCTTAATTGTGAAATCTCAATTGGTTGTCATCAATCACCAAAAAGGGTGACATTGAAAGTGCATCTAGGCATTCCGTTGTGGGTTTTGGACAATTGATAACAAACAAATGAGATCCTAATGGATTTGTTGAGATGAATGCAGGTCTACAAAGACTAGAACTTATGGTGCACTCGAAAAGGTGAAAAATGAGGAGTGAGAAAAGGAAAAGCCCAAATGATCAAGTGCAGAGTAGATATCAATGTATAGGATGTGTGAGAGACACATCGCAAGAGCTTATATCTTTGCATAGAGGGTAATGGCTAAAATCAATTAATTAAGTAATACACTGAAGTTTCGGACTAGTCCATTCAGCAGCGGACTAGTCCGTTCAACTTACTGCCCTCACTCGGACAAGTCTGGAGCAGCACCGAACTAGTCTGTTCAACTCACTGACCTCACTCCGACAAGTCTGTTCAACATTCTGCTATTTACTCAGCACATATCACCATGCACGAGACAAGTCCTTCCAGTTGCAAACAAGTCTGGTTGAGTCTCTCGACTCATCACGGAGTAGTCCATTTAACTTTCTGTTCCAATATGGACAAGTCCGATACACCTCACACAAATTAGGGTTTTTGGTGTGTTGCACAATTCACACAAATTTTACACAGCATGCCAGACTAGTCCGGTCCCTAAAGCGGACTAGTCCGACCGTCGATATCCCTAATGGTAACTTTTTAAAAAACTCTGAATAGGTAATCCATGACCCCACAACAGTCACACCGTGCACAACTAAGAACCCTAGCGCTGCCACTTGTCCCAAGAGCACAAAGACACCTCTCCCCACACATCTAAATCCCATAAATGTTATATCTTTTGGGAATCCAGATTTGGGATAGGGAGATCATCTTCTACGCATTGCTAAACTCTTGGGGTCTGATCTATTATACACTTTTGCATCTCTTGTAAATCTTTTGAGTGTATTTCCAGTTTTCTCTCTGTACTTTTGTTGGAGCTCTCAACGTGTGAGGTTGCCCTTTCAACTTGGTGATTGCCATCGTGATAGTGGAACTCAAGTTGGCCTTCGTGGTGACTTAAAGAGGTAAAGGGTTGATTGATACCCGTCTCTGTGTGGGCTCCTCAACAAGGATGTAGATTTCTTTGGTGAGATCGAACCTCGGTAAAAATCTTTATCTCTTGTGTGTTCTTGAGTTTTACTTTTGCAATAATCATCATCTAGGGCATAGGGTTGATCAAACTAGTAACTTGTGTCAATTTTGTATTTCACGTAAAAATTAATCAGTCTAATCACTTACTTAAGTTATTAGAATAACTAATTACATTCTGCTGCTACATTGTTTGTGAAATGTGCATGAACACTTGATCTTTTCATAGTACATCTAGCACATCGGACTAGTCCGTACACTGCACCGGACTAGTCTGATTCCTCCTGTATTTGACGAATTTTTTATGTGTTGTGGGAAAAGTTTTCAACGCCTATTCACCCCTCCCCCTCTGGGCCACATTCAATGGAAGAAGCAATCAATTTTTTGGGAGTTACCAATTGGAAAGACTTAGACATCCATCACTTGATTGATGTGATGCACGTTGAGAAGAATGAATGCGAGAGCCTACTCGGGACATTGCTTAACACAGATGTGAAGACTAGGGTACGCGGACATGCACGAGCAGATCTAAATAAAATGAGAATTAGGCCTGAGTTCTAGCTTGATGACTCGGTAAAAGGAACAGAACTACCCAGATCATGCATCACCCTTTCAAAACATTAGAAGAAAGAGTTTTGTGGGTTCTTGAAAAATGTGAAAGTACCATCCGGTACTCGACGAACGTCTCAAGGATTATTTCATTTCTAGATCTAAAAGTAGCTCCTAGTGTGATGTCTTATTATTACCATATATTGCTTACGTAGATGATTATTGTTGGAATTCGGAATATCCTATCGGTCAATGTTCGGGAGGCTATAATAAACTTTTGCTTTTTTTCAATGCAATTGGTCAAAAAGTACTATATGAAGCAGATCTCGAGTAATTGGAAAAAGGGCACTATGAAACTTTATGCTTCCTTGAGATGTATTTTGCACCTTCCTTTTTTCGACATCAGCATCCATTTCACACTCATCTTATTAAGGAGATAAAGCTACTTGGCCATGTGTTCCTTCACCAGATGTATGCGTACGAGAGATTTAATGGCATACCGAAGTCCTTCACTAGAAATCAAGCTTACCCTGAGGGCATCATGGTACAAGGATATTGTACAGAGGAAGTTGTGGAGTGGGCTCTAAACTACACTAACCCGAGTAACCCGATTGGTGTTCCCAATTATCATGATGAGGGGAAGCTCACAGGAAAAGGGACCTTTGGGAAGAAGGCTATAACTCCAAATCCATATTTATTCTTCTTCTCTATTTCCACATGTTACAACAGATGTCCATTGTGTCGGAGTACTTCGATGATCACAAGGAGGTGTTGCTTAGAGACAATCCTGGCCGCAATGAATCATGGATAGCAAATGAACACATGAGAAAATTCATTGGCTGGCTTTGGGATCGGATTTCTCACTCATCGGATACTCAAACAAGTGAATACCTAAAAATGTTGGCTTGTGGTCCTATATTCACTGTTATTACATATCAAAGGTACGACATAAATGCATACACGTTCTATAATGTAGAACAAGATAAGAAAAGCACATATCAGAATAGTGGTGTCCGTGTTGTTTCTTATGGTGATACGGGCCAAGAACATGTACTATGGTCAAATACAAGAGATCTTGGAGCTTGACATTCAAGGATTCAAGATTCCTCTTCTTGGTTGCAACTGGGTTGATGGAATCTAAGGTGTTGTACAAGACTAGTATGGGTTCACTAGCATCGATCTTAACCGTCAAGGATATAAGTCAGAGATTTTAGTGTTAGCAGAACAAGTTGCTCACTTGTTTTATATTTCAGATACAACAAAAAAATACATAAGGTGATTATACCTGGAAAACAGTGAATCATCGGAGTCAAGAATTCCATCGATGAGGAAAATCTTGATCAATTTGATGAGATTCCTCCTTTTGTCACCTCGATGTTCAAGCCAAGAATGCCATCGGCCAGCGAAGCTCCTTACTTGCACAACAGCCACCATGAAAAAGTCATGAATTTCAAAAAACCAAGACCGCAATGTAAAGAAGCAAATTGATTGTGTCTAATATGCTCAATATGTGAAACTATGGTCAATTGAGTGAAAAATTGACTTTCATTTGGATATTTGTGTGATATATGCTCAAATGTGTGAAAATATTTCCATTTTAGTGAACATTTGACTTTCATTGGTCATATCTGCTCTATTTCTCATGGAGCAGTACTGAGGCCTTGTGTTCTGTTTCTCATGGAGCACTACTGAATCTAGCACTTGCTCTACCCTGGCAAATGAGAGATGCTCTCTAAGTAAGCACGTCTCGTATGTTGCTGTGAATGTCCCACCACGAAAGCAAAAGGGAGACACACTGTAAATAAGCTTGTCTCGTATGCGGTAGTAAATATCTTTTGTCCTACCACGAAAATTTGAGAGTGTTGCAATGAGCATATAAGGCGTTTCATTGAGAAATATGCGTAAGCTACTGTTCATACATCAGCGCACACCTCGGCATTGATGCGTGAACAACAGTTTACACAAGGCCACAAGGTAATGCAAGATGCACCTTCTAATAGCATGTCTTCGATTCATGCCGCTGTGATTTGTCCCGCCACGAGAAGTCGATAATCGACTTTCACAAGGTGAATCTAGCACTTTTTTAATTTGCCCAAATAGGGCCGTTTCCCATACACATAAATGAGAGACGAGCTTTATAGAGGCGCGTCTCCGAATGATAATCTGTCACTTGTTCTATTTTCCCTTCAACATTTGTATTGTAACTTGTTTGTATAACTTGTTTGTAATGAACTTGAATGCTTTATTTATGAACTTGAATGCTTTGTATAATGATATGTGTCACAGGCTCATTTGATAGTCAATAACAAATATTCATCATCAAGCAAACATTCATTAACATTTCACTAAAATAAGCATTATTACAAACAACAAAAGAAAAAACAGACGATCGCCTAGTCCTTCGGTGGGTACTCTGCCCCACACTTGTCGGCTATCGCCTCCACCAAACCCTTGCGGCCTTCCACCGCAATCACCTCACCAATCGGCTCCCCCATCACGTGAAGAGGATTGTCCACTGCGCTTAAGCCGAAGAGGTAGTGGCCTATGGTAGCTTCTTGGGCCATTGCAGTACATTCTGGAAGGTTCCCAAGACCCATAAGCTTCATGGCATGAGATGTACTGTTAAATACATCCCTTGCCATCAGCTCGCAACATGATTTAAGGTCTTGCTCCTCTGACATGACGGCAACCAAAGTCTCCAGGTGAGCGATTTTCCCAAGCAAGTACTGTTGCTTTTCCCCATGAAGGCGGTAGAGGTTCGGTTGGAGCCGGGGACGGAGGCGCGGCGAGTGGAGTGGATGGCTGGGAGCGCTTTGGTGGTGCCATTGAGAAAGAATAGGGCTAGGAAGAGGAAGACTGGAGGAAGAGGAAGGCTACGGTGCGGCAAGAAAGACGAAGACTAGAGTAAGAGGAAGATTGTGATGGTGTGGAGAAGGGAAAGGCATCCCCTATACATACAGAGGATCCCCCTAACTTGTGACTTGGTCACTGCCATGTGAGGCCCACATGGCACGGTCCCACATGTCATAGACCAAGTCACAATGTAATGGTTTGGAGAAGATAATGAGGTCGGAACGCTTCGAATTATGTGCGTGATGGCAGCTCTGTGCACGAAGGGCGTTATGGCAACGGACGCACGATTAATTTCATGACTTCATGTGAGCCTCACTCCCTGTGTGAAACCATTGTGGTTTCTGATGTAGAAAAGGGAGACGAGCCCGGAAGAAGATGGTCTCATATATCAAAAGAAAAGTGATGGGCTCGAACAAAGTGCATCTCTGATGTGGGCCCACATACCTTTGGGACCCAATTGTTCTTTTTACTGGAGCAATCGGGAGACGCGCCCACCTGCGGCTCGTCTCTAATCTGCGTAACATGCGAGACAATTTCTTATGAGGCGTGTCTCCGATTGTTGCCCTAAGGTACATTTTAGCTCTTGCACACGCTCTCTTCCCAACACTTAGCAAAAAATTTTGACACTTAAGATCTCGTGTGCTGATCACTTTTTGTCCTAGAAACCGTCACGCTGGCCCCACCTCATCCCCTGAGCACGCTGTCGCGTCGTCCCCTTCCTCAGAGCTCATGGCTGCCTCGACACTGCCCTCTTGGTCATTGTCGCGCTGCCGCCGTCAACCTCGACTCCGCCTCGACCCCAACATCATCCTAGTAAGTTTTTATGTATTGGGTGCCGTTAATAAGGTTTGTCGCGTGTTGGTTGGAGTTGAAACGGTACATACTTGATACTCTTTGGTGGTTCAAAGTTTAGTATATTGACATTTTAATCGGTCAATGTTTAGTATATTTTCAGAATATTACGCTTAGAGTATTATTCTTTGGCTAGTACCTATTATTTTAAAAATAGAACGTCTGGAGGTGTCTTTTTTCGGAGCTATTGTCTTAACCTATAACTTGTGTGATAGACTTTTTTCTGAAGCTATTGTATTTACCTATGGAATGTGTCTTTAATATGGGGGTAGACCATTACTTTGTTGTTCAAATTACTTGTGACAGTCTATTAATGATTGTGTGGTTGTGACATTGCTTTGGATTGTCCTTACCCTTGGTACATAGATCTTTTCTTATTAAGGTACAAATATCATGAGAGAATTTGCTCCCTTATGTGACTATTTGTGTGAATGTGACTGAAATTTGATAATGTTTTATAGGATTTCAATGAATTTTATCAAATTTGAAGATGTCTCAGTCGGAGCATCAGTACCATATTGAAGAGGAGGCTCAACATCAGACTCCTCAACAGCTACATGGTGAGCAGCAGACTCAGTAGGAGCAGGCTGACTAGCAGAGTCAGCAGCAAACTCATGAAGAGGATGCATCAGTTGCATCACATTCATAACTCACCTCTGCTAAAAGAAAGAAAAGGTCTCAAACGGCGTGGCCAATAGACATTATGAGTGTTGATGAGGTCAATGACGAAGGCTTACCCCTGGAGAAGAAAGTGAGTATGAGACTGTTCAGGGTTTATGGTCTAGCTGCCTGCGAAAGGGTGCCGCTAAGCCTGCAGAGATTCGATGAGTCGACTGAAAATGAAAAGGATGAACTCTTCAAAAACTCTATTCAAGCATACATTCAATATCCAGAACAAAAGAAGCAGAGGCGGAAGAAGATAGCTATGAAGATGATCTCTCATGCTTGGAGGGCCTACAAATATAAGCTTGTGACTTTTTGGAGAAACCAGGAAACCACCTTACATAAGTATAAACATTTGTCAGAAGATGACTGCGCGAGATTTGTTGGGTGCAAATCACAGGATTTTACCAAGAACAGTGAATATATGAAGTGGCTCCGATTGCAAAACGAGCTTGACCACCACCTCAGCAACATCGATTATGCCAGAACAAAAAAGGAGTTGGGAAGAAGAGAATGAAAGATTTTCCTAGCTAGGTCTTGAGAATCCATATGACAGTTTTCGTGGACAGGTGAGACCATTTATGCATGCTTGTTCTAAGCTAAGTGAGTTAGGATAGGTCACCTTCTACAGCCAGAGCACCTTTGATGTGGCACAATGGGCCTTGAGCCTGAGCAGCAAAGACACAAATGGTGAGAGGGAAAACGATGCCCACAGCCAGGCCCTGCAAACCAAGGAGCAACGAGCCCGTGTTCATGGTCTTTCTAGTAAGTTGACCTTGAGGGAGGTTTTTCTGGAACACAAAACTACACATTAGAAGCGGAAAACAACCTCAACATCACAGGTTGATGTGAAGGAGCTGAAAACACAGTTGAGAAGGGAGCTCATTGGAGACCTGTAGCCTATACTGGAGGGAGCAGGTGTTGATGTTTCTTACGTCACAGATAATAATCCGCAAGCACACAGAAACTGTCGTGTAGCACCTCGCCTTAAGAGAATATTCCCAAGGGTATCGAATCCAAGGAACATGTGTGTAATCTTACGAACTAATCCACCCAAGAACCTGAAGTTGTTGGGTAGGCAAGGAAGAGAGAGTAATTCAAAGTATTGATTCTAATTCAAGGTAGTTTGCAGTAGCTGCTTGCTTCGAGCATGGGTTTGCCCCTAGCAACACTAGGATGACTCCCGCCAAGAGCCTATGGCATAGATGAACATGGAGGATTACTAAGGACAAATAGGGTTGTCACAACCTACTTCCTACCTCTTCAATCTGTGGGTCTACCAGATATTCTCTATTGATTTCTAACCTAGGCACCACGCTTACGTTCTAAATCACAACTCTAGTTTTTTCAAACACAAAGCTACAAGTAGAGCCTCTATTAAATTAAAGCGATGAACCCACAAGTAACTACTTGTGCAAACTACTATGAATTGAGAATCAAACTTGAATTTATCTCACAAAAGGCTTACTTTATTTGAGTAACACCTTTGTAGGGGTACAAGTGTAGAAGAGGGACTTAACAAGCCCAAGCCTCCTTCTCCTAGACTCTTCACCACACTCTCCTTCTACTTGGCAGCCTCTAGGACTACTCCAAACCTAAGGAGTGGTATTCTATTCTCAACTTTTTGGTGTGTGTGAAGTGAGGTCAGGGGTTCTATATATAGGGGGGAGAAGGGTCAGTTCACTCCACAAAATGTGCGCGAATCGGTCACCCCTGACCTCTTCAAGCCGGGAGGAGCCAACACATGGCATTTGACGTGTCTAGCGCCATGACCTAGTCGGCCAACTAGGGGGGTCAGCCGACCTAGTATTTGCTTTATTGGGGCTATGCTTCCTCCAGGTCTCTGCCTGGTGGGTCCCATTACTTTATATGGGTGCTACACTGTTGGATGGTCTCGGATGCTTCTGGTTGTGGGCCATTTGATCCTCATGATGACACGTGGCATTACCTGATTCATCAAAATCCAATTTCATGGATTACTCCGTGCATGTCTTGGTATTTTGGGTCTAAACTCACCTGCATACAAATAAACACCAACACTTGTGGAATTGGTTAGTTCTTAACCCTACCACTACGTTGTGTTTATCTTTTTTGCACATTATGAGGTGAATTGACGGTCTAAATATGGCACTTAAGGACCGTCAACAAACTCCGCCACACTTAGTCCTTTGCTCGTCCTCGAGTGAAGGCAAGAAAAAGAACTAAGGTGTTGTCATAAGTTTGCTATAAGGTAGAGAATGAGGATACTAGATATTTCAACTCATACCTCAATTCATGAATTCCCTTTGTGGAATGTGGCTACCACATCAATCTTTGGTGTTTGAAGAGTGGAATGGTTGGAATGTAGTTCCCTTGGATCTTCCTCTACCAAAATGATCTGATGAATTGCTATATTCGAAAAGTCAAAGAAACAATTGCCCTTATCTCTAATTTGGAATCTCTCAAGTCTCTCAAAGTGTTTTTATCCTCATCTTGGCATGTTGTGCCAATTTTGTCCTTATACTAAATATGGCTATATTTGGGGCTTGGTATGGATAAATGTGGCACACATTGCAATTCATATATTACTAAGTCAATATTTGGGGCTTGGTAGGGATAAACGTGGCACACATTGCAATTCATATATTGCCAAAACTTGATCCTATGAGAGACTTATGCAACAAACGAATTGACAAAGAAAATCCTTGTGCACATGAATGGAATAGATATATGTGGACTCCATGGTTCTCTCTATTTGAGGATGAAACATGGCTACTCTCTTTTTTTTGGCATGCTACCTATTTCGAAGAGTGGATGCTATTGTTTTGAATTTCGTAGCCATGTCTTCTGCTCCTTTTTATTTTTTAAAGAGATTTTGATGACCAAAATGTATGGAGTTTCTTTATTGGATGGATGAATGGTGGATGCAAATTCTCAATGTGAAAATTTTTGCATGAATAAGGTGCACAAGAATTTCTAAGTCAAAAGTTCATGCATGTCACTCAATTGGGTCACGAGTTTGACAAAGTTCAATGAAAATCAAAGTGGCATATGCATGTGGTTTTCAAAAATTTGTATCATATGGCCTTAGTGGGTATTTAAATTTCCAATGAGAGAATTAGGCAAAGTTCAAGACTCCAAATTGTGCAAATATCAAAATCAATTTCAAGCTAGGAGATATCTCCTCAAGTAACTCAATTACCATGTAATACTAGTCAAATACTTAGATGACATGTTTTCCTACTATGCTTGTGGGAATCATAAACGGGGCAATAAATCGAAATATAAAGTATTCAAATTTCCAGCTCAAGCAAATTTTGACTACCAAGTTTTAAATGTTAATTGTTGAGTTGAATTGCCTTCAAATATTCACTATTAAATATCAAATAAACTCAAACAGTAACGTAGCATGCATATTTAGGGCTAGGAGATCCAATCCGAATTTGTGGAGCAAAATAGAGCCGTGTGGTGCCCACACTAGGTCAGCCGACCAAGGGGTTTGGCCGACCCCCTTTGGCCTCTCCGCTGCTCTGTTTCGACGTGTCGAGTCGTATGATCGGTTGCGATGTGTTCAAATATGCAACATTATTTTTGCACGTCAGAATTTCACGAATTTAGGGTACCTCCCCTACACTTGTTCCCTGGATTCTTTATTCAACACAAATAAACTAAAGATGGAACTTTACCGGGTTAGATGAACCCATAAGTTCATTTCATTGAATTCCAAATAATAGGGATGCTTACATTATTCAACCTAAATTTAATGAAATAAAAATTTGGAATAAAACTAAACCTAAACTAGTAAGCATCCTATGCGGTTGGGACATCTAAACTATGGAGCGTTGTAGATGTCGGGCTTCCCGACGGCATTGCATATGCGCCGCAGCTTGGCGCTCACGCCACAGCGAACACCATCAATCTCCTCCTTGAGGGATATGAGCTCATCCTTCAGTTTCGCCCTCTCAATGCACCCTTCAGCCAGTAAGTCCAATAGCTTCTTGTTCTCCAAATGGAGAGAAGCTAACTCCTTAGAAAGCTGTGCCACTTTAGGGGCACGAGGAGATTTCCCGTTGCTGTCCTCAAATTGGCCTGGTGGCCCTCTGATCGCAGGCGGCAAAAGGTGACGCCTTATCTTGGAGGGTGACGAGCCCGTCGATTCCTTCATTGCCAAATTATCCACTTGCTTGAAAAAGCCTTTTTCATAGCCTCCTTCAGGCTGGCGCACCCCATGGATAATGAGGTGGTCTCCCACATGCTCAGGCAAGGTACTCATCGATGACTTATAGTGGTGGCTCACTATGTCATTGTCCTTGGTCTTCAGAGTGTACATGAACTCCTCGCCAGGCTGCAACGTTGAGAGAGACTCGTCTTTTTTAGGAAAAAGACGGGTCTTGACTGACTTAAGGCCAGTCGAAGTTTGTCGATGTGCAGGTATTGCCGACTTCATGGGCATCCTCCAAGGGGAGAGCGACCGTGCAGCACCACGAGGTGTGGTGCTATGCCCATGCGAAGTCTTCTTTGGTGGCGGGATCATGGCAAGAGGCATGCCATCCAATGCCATGACGGACTCCAAAGCAAGGGGGGATTTGTCATTGACCAGCGTGATGTCTCCGCTCAGGTCGAAGGTTTAGCTAGAGTGGGCATGAGGCACAATTTTCTTATCGTCCATGACTTGGAACAGGAGATGGATTTTTCTATAGGGTGCAAGGTTCCCCTCTATGTTCCCAACAATAAATAGGTGGGGGAAACGCGATTGCACCGAGAATCTACGATGGGAGAGTCGGCTCGCGAAACCACAAGGCTGACAACGCAAAGGGGAGGTCGGTTGACCCTAGGGTTCGACCGAACCCTTCCTGGCTTCGTCCAGACCAAGTTTCCGTGGGTTGGCTTAATGGGCCCCATAGATGAATAATTGGATGGGCCCATTAATTGGATGCAGAGAATTTATACCTAATTTAAAGAAACTACATGAAAATCGATAAGATTTATCACGTCATTTTCTATTTCTGTCTCCTCCTCTTGGGATTCAAGAAATAATTTGAGTCGGTGCCCATTCACTTTAAATAGATGATCATCATCACCTTGGAGTGTGATTGCTCCATGGGATGAAGTTTCTACTACAGTGAAGGGTCCTTCCCATTTACTTCTTAGCTTCCCATGTTGAAAGAGTTTAATACCAGAGTTGAAGAGTATGACTTTATCTCCAGGTTTGAACTCTTTAGGCGTAATCCTCTTATCGTGCCATCTTTTAGTTCTTTTGTTGTAGATTTTGGCACTATGGTACGCCTTTTCTCTCCACTATTCCAACTCAGAGAGTTGCTTCAATTGGTGCTTTCCTGCTTCGTGAAGGTCCATGTTCCACCGCTTGATGGCCCAATAGGCTCTATGTTCCAATTCTACTGGAAGATGACAAGTCTTCCCATAGACATGATGGAATGGAGACATGCCCATGGGAGTTTTGTAAGCAGTACAGTATGCCCACATGCGTCGGGTAGCTTATGCTTCCGTCCTGTTCCCATTTCCAAGACGGTCTTTTCCAGAATATTCTTAATTTGCTTATTAGATGTTTCTGCTGGACCACTTGTTTGTGGGTGGTATGGGGTATCGATATTATGCTGGACACCAAGCCCCCTCAAAAAGTTCTGGAAGGTCTTATATATGAAATGACACCCTCCATCACTTATGACCATACGAGGAGTGCCAAAGTGTAGGAAAATGATCTCATGGAAGATTTTCCTAGCTTGCTTCTACCCATTTTGACACATAATCTACAGCCACCAAGATATAATCCCAATCATAGGACCTTGGGAAAGGTCCCATGAAATCAATACCCCACACATCAAATAATTCCACTTGAAGATTATATGTTAGGGGCATCGCATTGCGAGCTAAAATTCCTCCATGCTTTTGGCATTTCCAACAGTTGCGTATCATTTCTATTGTATCTTCATACATAGAAGGCCAATAGAATCCACTCTGCCAGATCTTTGCCAGTGTACGCTAAACATTATAATGGCCACCATAGGGGATAGCATGGCATTTATCAATAATCTTGGTGTCTTCGATTGATGGGATGCACCTTCTAAGAAGGCCATCAATACAAACTCAATAGAGATATGGGTCATCCCAAATGTGTCTACGACTCTCATAGATGAGTTTCTTTTTGTTTTCCCCTGGTGGTACATATCCCATGACCATGAAGTTCACGATATCCGCATACCAAGGGTGAGAGTCAGTCATCTTAAGAAGCATATCATCTCGTAGGAAGTCATTGATAGGGATGTCCATGGTTTGCGTGACTTCCATACGCGAGTGATGATCTTCCACAAAATTCTCTACTCCTTTCTTATCCTTGATTTCTAATTCAAACTCTTGGAGTAGGAGAATCCAACGGATTAGCCTTGGGTTAGCATCCTTTTTGGTGAGCAAGTACTTCAAGGCAGCATGGTCTATTTAGACTATGACCTTGGCTCCAATCAAATAGAACCTAAGCTTATCGATAGCAAAAACTACGACCAAGAGCTCCTTTTCAGTTGTGGTGTAATTGAGTTGAGCTCTTGTTAGAGTTTTGCTAGCGTAGTCTATTGCATGATGCTTTTTATCCTAGGTTTGGCCTAGGACCGCACAAACAACATAATTACTAGCATAACACATGATTTTGAATGGCAGCATCCAATCGGGAGGTTGAATGATTGGAGATGAGATTAGTGCCTTTTTGAGTGTTTCAAATGATTTAAGGCATTCATCATCGAAATCAAAGGGACCTTCCTTAGCTAATATGTTTGTGAGGGGTGTAGCGACATTTGAGAAGTCTTTGATGAATCGTTGATAGAACTTCGTATGACCTATAAAGCTGCGGATTCCCTTAACATTGATAGGAGGTGGAAGTTTTTCATTGACTTCAATCTTTGCTTTGTCCACCTCTACCCCTCGCTCGAACACTAAGTGTCCAAGAACGATGCCTTCACGGACCATGCAATGGCACTTTTCCCAATTAAGTACAAGGTCCTTCTCTTGGCATCTTTCTAAGACCTTGTCTATGTTTTCTCGACAATGATCAAAAGTTTTCCCATAGACGGAGCAATCGTCCATGAAAACTTCCATGATCTCCTCAATCATTTCAAAAAAAATAGACATCACGAAAAGAGGCAAGGGCATTACATAGTCCAAAGGACATACGCCGGTAGGCATAAGTTCCATAAGACATGTGAATGTGGTCTTACTTTGATTGTCGGGATGGATCGGGATTTGATGATAGACCGAATACCCATCAAGGAAACAAAAGTAGGAGTGTTTTACCAACTGCTCCAACATCTCATCGTTGAAGGGCAGTGGAAAATGATCCTTCCTTGTAGCCCTGTTAAGTTTTCGGTAATCAATGCACATCCTCCAACTCGTGACAGTTTGTTGAGGAATTAACTCATAATTCTCATTAAGAACGACTGTCATACCTCCCTTTTTAGGAACTACTTGAACTGGGTTGACCCATTCACTACGAGGAATAGGCTAGATAATCCCTGTATGTAGAAGTTTCAAGACTTCCTTCTTGAAAACTTCCCGCATTGCATTATTCAATCTCCTTTGAGGTTCCCTTGAGGGGACACTCTCGGGGTCAATAGGAATGTGATGGGTGCATAGCGCAAGACTAATCCCGTTGAGATCCTCCAGTGAATAGCCAAAGATAGCTCTATGCTTTTCTAACATAGCAATGAGTTTGAGTGTCTCATCATCTGAAAGCTTGTCACTTATGATGACAGGGGCTTCCAAATCGCCATTTAGAAAGGCATAACGTAGGGTGGAGGCATAATTTTTATCTCAATAGGGGGTTTTGGGAAGAACTCTTCTTTTGGCAATTCAATGGCCTCCCGAAATTCATCCTCCTTGAATGTGGCCTAGGGGGGGGGTGAATAGGCCTTTTTGAATTTTGTCGGAACCTGCAACACTTAAACCACCAGATCAAAACTTGAGATATCAGACTAGTCTGGTAAAGTGCGGACTAGTCTGGTGTATATCGACTAAGTTAAATAAGTTTGATCAATTAATTTGATTCTAGGATGTATGCAGCGGAAATATACTTGTGATTTAGGTGTTGCACGATTATAGACTGGGATATATCACAATTCAATCTTATACTTAATGATTCAACGTAAAGTAAGCAATATTGATTCAAACCCTAGATTGTTGTTATGAATTAGAACGATGAACACAAAACAAGAACTCAAGCAGTTTATCCCGTGGTTCGGCTCCCACAGAGGCAACCTACATCCACATTGAGGAGTCCACAAAAGGACCGGGTCTTCTCCAACCCTACCCTCGTTGGATCGCCACGAAGGCCAATCATCTTATCTTATCACAAAGGGTAAATAACCAAATTCAAGGGGCCTTCTCACACGTTGAGGGCTCCCCTAGATTACAATGACAACTCCACCAAGAACACACTCAAAAGATTACAGTGAAAATCACATGAGTGTGTTAGAGAATCAAACCAAGAGCTCAAGAGTGATGAATCATGTCTCTCCAATGTTCTAGAGTGTATCCTCAAGGGATTGATCTTTTTGGCTTTAGATTTCGTGAAGAGGTGTATTTTTGAGGCTCTTGGGAGGTGTGACGGCGCAGGGGTTCAAGAGAGGTTAAAGTTGGGCCGTGCACCTCTATTTATATGGGGTTTATAAAAGTGACCGTTAGGGTTTATAAAGATCGGACTAGTCCGTTGTCAACACCGGACTAGTCCGGTGTGCTGTGTGTAGCAAACCCCAAGTGTCCCGAAATATCGGACTAGTCCGGCTAGGAGCAGACTTGTCCGATTTCACTTCTGGAAATCTTCGGACTAGTATGATAGTCATAGGAATTGTCTGGACAGTGAAAACCTAAGTGGTTATGAGGACAAGTCCGCACTTGGAGGACTTGTCCGATTTAGGTCAGGGAGTTTTTCGGACTAGTCGTGCTAATATCGGACTTGTCCGATTGACATCAGAAAGATATCGGACTAGTCCAGTTTGTGATCGGACTTGTCCGATTTTGTATGACTTGTGAAGTGTTTTGAGGACTAGTCCGCACTGGGGAGGACTAGTCTGATTCTAGTCAGAGAGATATCGGACTAGTCCGTCGTGATAGCGGACTTGTCCGATCTTGTGCAGAGAGAGATATCAGACTAGTCCACTGTCAGTTGGACTAGTCTGGTCCTGTATAAATTTGTGCAATGTGTGTGTTTAATTTGTGTTTGAGCTCTTGGGGTGTGTTTCATTAACACACTCCACACACAATGATGTACTACTCTTGTTCCTTGAGCTCTTCTAAACATTTCTCCTCATTCTCCCTTCTTTTTTGCACTTTGCTTATTTTCAACTTAAAACCTGTGCTTATCTCAACAAAGTTGTTAGGATCTCATTTGCTTGTCATAAATCATCCAAACCCCACAAGGGATTCCTAGATGCACTTTCAATCTTCCCATTTTTGGTGATTGATGACAACCAATTGAGATTTCACAAGATATGACAAAAAATTGAGCTTTTCATAAAGTATGCACATATGCGTTCAAAACACATTAAGCAATGAATACATGATCCATATGTGCACTCTTTATGGTGGGATGCAAAACTAAATGAGTATGAGCAATAATTGTGATGATAATGAGTTAATTGACATGGATGTACCAACAATAAGCATAGAAGACAATGTTGAACCAAAAACACAGATTTCATCAATAAGACTCTCCATCACTTATGACCCTCCATCAGCATTTTTGCATGGCAAAGCTTCTACCCATTTTGACACATAATCTACAGCCACCAAGATATACTCGCAATCATAGGACCTTGGGAAAGGTCCCATGAAATCAATACCCCACACATCAAATAATTCCACTTGAAGATTATATGTTAGGGGCATCGCATTGCGAGCTGAAATTCCTCCATGCTTTTGGCATTTCCAACAGTTGCGAATCATTTCTATTGTATCTTCATACATAGAAGGCCAATAGAATCCACTCTGCCAGATCTTTGCCAGTGTACGCTAAACATCATAATAGCCACCATAGGGGATAGCATGGCATTTATCAATAATCTTGGTGTCTTAGATTGATGGGATGCACCTTCTAAGAAGGCCATCGACACAAACTCAATAGAGATATGGGTCATCCCAAATGTGTCTACGACTCTCATAGATGAGTTTCTTTTTGTTTTCCCCTGGTGGTACGTATCCCATGACCATGAAGTTCACGATATCCGCATACCAAGGGTGAGAGTCAGTCATCTTAAGAAGCATATCATCTCGTAGGAAGTCATTGATAGGGATGTCCATGGTTTGCGTGACTTCCATACGCGAGTGATGATCTGCCACAAAATTCTCTACTCCTTTCTTATCCTTGATTTCTAATTCAAACTCTTGGAGTAGGAGAATCCAACGGATTAGCCCTGGGTTAGCATCCTTTTTGGTGAGCAAGTACTTCAAGGCAGCATGGTCTATGTAGACTATGACCTTGGCTCCAATCAAATAGAACCTAAGCTTATCGATAGCAAAAACTATGACCAAGAGCTCCTTTTCAGTTGTGGTGTAATTGAGTTGAGCTCCTGTTAGAGTTTTGCTAGCGTAGTCTATTGCATGATGCTTTTTATCCTTGGTTTGGCCTAGGACCGCACAAAAAACATAATTACTAGCATAACACATGATTTTGAATGGCAGCATCCAATCGGGAGGTTGAACGATTGGAGATGAGATTAGTGCCTTTTTGAGTGTTTCAAATGATTTAAGGCATTCATCATCGAAATCAAAGGGACCTTCCTTAGCTAATATGTTTGTGAGGGGTGTAGCGACTTTTGAGAAGTCTTTGATGAATCGTTGATAGAACTTCGTATGACCTATAAAGCTGCGGATTCCCTTAACATTGATAGGAGGTGGAAGTTTTTCATTGACTTCAATCTTTGCTTTGTCCACCTCTACCCCTCGCTCGGACACTAAGTGTCCAAGAACGATGCCTTCACGGACCATGCAATGGCACTTTTCCCAATTAAGTACAAGGTCCTTCTCTTGGCATCTTTCTAAGACCTTGTCTATGTTTTCTCGACAATGATCAAAAGTTTTTCCATAGACGGAGCAATCGTCCATGAAAACTTCCATGTTCTCCTCAATCATTTCAAAAAAATAGACATCATGAAAAGAGGCAAGGGCATTACATAGTCCAAAGGACATACGCCGGTAGGCATAAGTTCCATAAGACATGTGAATGTGGTCTTACTTTGATTGTCGGGATGGATCGGGATTTGATGATAGACCGAATACCCATCAAGGAAACAAAAGTAGGAGTGTTTTACCAACTGCTCCAACATCTCATCGTAGGGTGGAGGCATAATTTTTATCTCAATAGGGGGGTTTTGGGAAGAACTCTTCTTTTGGCAATTCAATGGCCTCCCGAAATTCATCCTCCTTGAATGTGGCCTAGAGGGGGGGAGTGAATAGGCCTTTTTGAATTTTGTCGGAACCTGCAACACTTAACCACCAGATCAAAACTTGAGATATCAGACTAGTCTGGTAAAGTGCGGACTAGTCTGGTGTATATCGACTAAGTTAAATAAGTTTGATCAATTAATTTGATTCTAGGATGTATGCAACGGAAATATACTTGTGATTTAGGTGTTGCACGATTATAGACTGGGATATATCACAATTCAATCTTATACTTAATGATTCAACGTAAAGTAAGCAATATTGATTCAAACCCTAGATTGTTGTTATGAATTAGAACGATGAACACAAAAAAGGAACTCAAGCAGTTTATCCCGTGGTTCGGCTCCCACAAAGGCAACCTACATCCACATTGTGCAGAGAGAGATATCAGACTAGTCCACTGTCAGTCGGACTAGTCTGGTCCTGTATAAATTTGTGCAATGTGTGTGTTTAATTTGTGTTTGAGCTCTTGGGGTGTGTTTCATTAACACACTCCACACACAATGATGTACTACTGTTGTTCCTTGAGCTCTTCTCCACATTTCTCCTCATTCTCCCTTCTTTTTTGCACTTTGCTTATTTTCAACTTAAAACTTGTGCTCATCTCAACAAAGTTGTTAGGATCTCATTTGCTTGTCATAAATCATCCAAACCCCACAAGGGATTTGAATGTTGGCCTAGAGGGGGGGTGAATAGGCCTTCTTGAATTTTATCGGTTCCTGTAACACTTCAACAACGAGATCAAACAACAGATATAACGGACTAGTCCGGTAAAGTGCGGACTAGTCCGGATTTTACGGGCTAGGTTGATCAAGTTAGGTCAATTTGATTGTTTGTTGACTTTTGCAGCGGAAATATAAACTTTGTGATCAGTTCGATAGTTGTGTAACAGATTCTATTAAGAATATGACTTTATTTCAACTATTAACTTTGTATTCAACAAATCTAATCAAACCCTAGATAATGTTGATCAACTAGAATAAAGAACACAAATGAAAGACACAATATTTATCCCGTGGTTCGGTTACCACGAAGGCAGCCTACGTCCACGTTGAGGAGCCCACAAAAGGGCCGGGTCTTCACTAACCCTTCCCTCGTTCGGATCGCCACGAAGGCCAATCCTCTTCCACTAATCACACAGGGGTAAATCACCGAGTTTAAGGGGCGATCTCACAAGTTGAGCGCTCCCTTGATTACAAGATTCAAGACCACCAATAACACACTTCAAAATATACAAACTGAGATGCAAGAGTGTGTTAGAGATTCAAACCAAGAGCTCAATCGCGTATCAAGTGCCCTCTCCAATGATCTACAAGTGATCTTCAATGTAGTGATCAATTTAGCACTTGGTTTTGTGGAGAGAGGTGGTTTTTGAGGCTCTTGGGAGGTGTGACGGCGCTAGGGTTCGAGAGAGTTTGAAAGTGGGCCGTGCACCTCTATTTATAAGGGGTTTCTGGAAGTTACCGTTAGGGTTCAGAAAATTCGGACTAGTCCGTGGTGGTGACCGGACTAGTCCGGTGTGCTGTGAGAAGCAAACCCTAAGTGTCCAGGAATATCGGACTAGTCCGTTTGAAAACGGACTTGTCCGATTTCACTGCTGGAAAACTTCGGACTAGTCCGATTGTCATCGGACTGGTCCGGACCTGTGAAACCTTTAGTGTTTAGGATGACAAGTCCGCACTTGGAGGACTTGTCCGATTTAGATCAGTGTGTATATCGGACTAGTCCGTGTAAACACCGGACTTGTCCGAAGTGGATCAGAAAGGATATCGGACTAGTCCGGTGGAGACCGGACTTGTCCGATCTAGTGACCTGTGCATTGTGTTGAGGACTGGTCCGCACTGGGGAGGACTAGTCCGAAGTGGAACAGAAGAATTATCGGACTAGTCCGGTGATGACCGGACTTGTCCGATCTTGTGCAGAATGTGATATCGGACTAGTCCGGTGGACATCGGACTAGTCCGGTCCTGTATAGCTTTGTGCATGTGTGTGTGTGATTAAATGAGATTGAGCTCTTGGGTGTGTTTCCTTAACACACTCCACACATACTAAACTACTAGTTTCTTCTCCTTGAGCTCAAATCCATTTTCCTTCTCAATTTCCTCTTTTTGGCACTTTGCTCATCTTTCATCATTTTTCTGCATTCATCTCAACAAAAGAATTAGGATCCCAATTGCTTGTCATAAATCATCCAAAACCCACAAGGGAGTCCTAGATGCACTTTCAATCTCCCCCTTTTTGGTGATTGATGACAACCAATTGAGATTTCACAAAATGAGGTATAAAATGAGATTTTTCATAAAGTGTGCACATATGACTCAAAAATGCATCAAGCAACAAGAGAATCATTCATATGTGCATTCTTTATGGTGGGATGCATACTAAGAGCATGAATGCATTAAGAACGACAGAATTTGCATTGATCAACTAATATCAAGTGAATATAGCATTTCAGGAGCAAAAATTCAGATTTCATCACACACTTGCAAATTAACTGAGCAATTTAACATAGGACCAAACATGATATGAAAATAGCGTTAAACAATTACAATCACAAATAGAAAATACATGGAGACTCTCTCCTCGCATTCTATGCAGCTAAAGCTAAGTCTAGAAGCTCCCCCTCAATCTCTCCCCCTTTGGCATCAAGACACCAAAAAGAGAGAGAGGGAGGTCCTAGGGCTTCACTCTTCGCTGTCAGTCCTCTCATCGTCTTCATCATCTTCATCGCTTTCTTCTTGGCGAGGTTGAGAGGGAGGAGGAGGAACGGAGCTGCTCGAGCCCCCAATGCCAAAATAGGCAAGCTCGGATGTAGTCAAGGGGCTGAGTTCAGTGACGTCCAGATCAGAGTCTTCAGAAATGACTGGAGACCCTATTGGGTTGATCTCCAGTTTCTCACTCAGCTGCTTCACATTTGCTTTTATGTACCTCATGTCTTCTTTCCTCTTCTGGTTGAGCTTATGAAGCTTCACTTCAGTTTTCTTGCAGGAGGAGAGAAGAGACACCAAGTACTTCAGGATCCCACTGGCGGATCCTTTCGTAGGGGCTTCCCTGGAGGGAGGAGGAGCCCTAGCAGCTTCTTCTTGTCTTGCCGGTGCCTCGGGGCTTGAGGCCGGCGATGGAGGAGCTTGGACAATTACTGGCTGAGGCTTCTGAGGCCTCAGTGGAGTGTGCTCCACATCCTTCACGAACTCGATCCCTGTGACCTTCTCGATCATAAACATCAAGTAGGGGGCATAGCCACAGGATCGGTTGGGGGTGCTTGAGATATTGACCATATCATTCCAGATATATTCAGCCACATCAAACTTTCTGTCCTTGCTTATGACCCTCATCAGGGTCCGGAGGTAGCCTTGTACACTCCCTGCATCCCCATCCTTGGGGGCTATTGTCTTCCGGAGGACTCTATTGAGCACAACAAAGAAAGGCTTCATATTCTTGGTAGAGGGAGGGACATACTTGGAGTTGGGCTCATACAGGAACTTCATCCTGTCCCTCTCAATGACCCCTATGTTGTGGATAATGAGGTGGTCATGTCCTCCAGACTCAAGGTGCAGCAAACTGGCAAACTCTTCTTGAGTAATTGAGTACTTGGATCCATGAGTCATCCAAGTCACACTTTCCTCGTCTTCACTGGAGAAGTGGCACGTTGCATAAAACTGTGCAATCACTTCATCATTCCAGTTATATCTGAAGGCAAACAAGTCCTTCAGTCCGTGTTTCTCAGCAGCTACAATAACCTCATCAAAGGCTGCACACTTCTTCTTCTCCAGGTGGGCCCAGTCAATCCATTGACTGCGCACCACTGGGGTCTTCATAGGCAAATAGACCAATTTGTAGAAGTCCGAGTGGAAATTGGACCAAAATCTGCCATCTGCTGCTTGCTTGGATCTTGCATAGCAGTCTACCCCTCTCAGCTTAGCAGCCACCTCGCTGCCCTTGCCAGTGAACTTCTCTTCATTTGGGTCCCGGGCCCCTTCTCTGGGGGCACGCAGCTTGAGGGGCCCAACTGGCCCTGTGGCAACTCCTTTGCCCTTTCCTTTGGTTTGTCGAAGGCCACTTGAGGAGGTGCCGGCCTTCGATGCAGCTTTCTTCACACACACTTTCCTTCTGACTTGGGGAGGTGAGGGAGCTGGCTCGGAGGGTTTCTCTTGGCGTTTCTTGCCAAGACCCGCCGAGGGCCGAGGTGCCACTTCGGACTCAAAATCGGACATTTCGTAGTCAGAGCTCGACATGATCTGAGAATGAGTGATCAAGGTAAAATACAGGTTATACAAGGTATTGGTGAGATAATATGGCAATGGAAGGCATTAGGGAATGAAGGAATTAGGTTTTGGTTCAGAAACAACGGACTTGTCCGGTGCACAGGCACGGACTAGTCCGGTGGACCGGACTTGTCCGTACCTGGACCGGACTAGTCCGGTGTTCATCCGCAAAAACCTAACAGATTGGGTAAAATTTGATCCCTAAGCCAAAAATAGTCTAGCATACACGTAGTACATCTATTGGACATGTAACTAGTGAAGAATGCTAGGCCAAACGATAAGCAATGGAGAAATTTGCGATTTCTTAGGGTTTGAAGAAAATTTACCAAGAAATCGAAGGAGGCTTGAGATTTTGGGGGTTGGAGGCCGGACTTGTCCGCTAACTTCAATCCCCGAGTCTTCAAGCTTGATCTCCGCCCAAGTTTGAGGCTTTTCGACGGAGGAATCGAGTATCTGCCTTGGGAGCTCGAGCGCAAGAGAGAGAATGCTTGGGGCGAGTGTGAGAGTGAATGAATTAGGGTTTGGTGGCGGCTAGGGTTAAGGACACGAAAAATCGGACAAGTCCGGACATGACCGGACTAGTCCGAAGTCGTCCAGAGACTTATATCGGACTAGTCCGTGGTCTGTCGGACTAGTCCGGCCTAACCGGCACTCTGCGGACAAGTCTGCAATGGGCGGACTAGTCCGGGTAACCACGGACTTGTCCGTGGTCACCAGGAGAGAAAAGCATAGCCCATTCATATATATTTGAAGGTTCAATATTAGAGATTAGAGAGACAAAACAATTCAAATAATCTTGATGAATTTGACCAGTAAGCAAACAACAATCATACTATGATCAAAATTCATCAAGATCTAATAATTGACATAGTTTTCGAGAGAAAAGTGAAGAGGGATGATTTTCACAATTCAATCAAAATTTTGAAGAAACATACAGGTATGCAACTTTTCAAGCCACACTCCGAGAATCAAGAACATTTAGCTCATTTCGGAGTTCACAAAAGCGTTTTTCATCAAGTGGCTTGGTGAATATGTCGGCTAATTGTTTTTGGGTGTTGACATGAGAGATGGATATGTCTCCTTTCATGGAATGGTCTCTCAAGAAGTGGTGTCTTATGTCTATATGTTTTGTTCTAGAGTGCTCAACTGGATTGTGTGCTATTTTAATGGCACTCTCATTATCACAAAGGAGAGGAATATGGTTCATATTGTAACCATAATCCCTTAGAGTTTGTCGCATCCAAAGAAGTTGTGCACAACAACTCCCGGCTGCAACATACTCCGCTTCGGCTGTGGATAATGCAATGGAATTCTGTTTCTTGGATGACCAAGAAACTAAGGATCTTCCTAGAAATTGGCAAGTGCCGGAAGTACTTTTTCTATCTACT
The DNA here is from genome assembly GCA_036927565.1 of Tuctoria greenei. Classification (NCBI taxonomy): domain Eukaryota; kingdom Viridiplantae; phylum Streptophyta; class Magnoliopsida; order Poales; family Poaceae; genus Tuctoria; species Tuctoria greenei. The sequence goes on from JAYESD010000006.1 coordinate 129,617,815, forward strand.
TTGCACCCGGCATAATCTGCATCGGAATACCCAATGAGATTGAATTTTGAGCCTTTTGGGTACCAAAGACCAAGGTTGGGTGTATGAACTAAATATCTTAAGATTCTCTTAACGGCTGTCAAATGACATTCCTTGGGGTTGGCTTGAAATCTTGCACACAAGCAAACACTCAACATGATGTCTGGCCTAGATGCACATAAATATAGTAAAGATCCAATCATGGAGCGATATACCTTTTGGTCGACGCTCGTTCCATCTTCATTGAGGTCCAAGTGCCCATTCGTTGCCATGGGAGTCTTTATCGGCTTTGCTTTGTCCATGCCAAACTTCTTGAGGATGTCCTGCGTGTACTTGGTTTGGCTTATAAAAGTTCCTTCCCTTTGTTGTCGCACTTGGAATCCCAAGAAGTACTTCAATTCTCCCATCATCGACATTTCGAATCTCTCTGTCATAATTTTGCTAAACTCTTCACAGAAGGATTGGTTAGTTGACCCAAAAATTATATCATCAACATATATTTGGCAAATAAAAAGATCATTATCCAGATTTTTTGTGAATAACGTATAGTCTACTTTGCCAATTTGAAAACCATTATCTATTAAAAAATCTCTAAGGCACTCATACCAAGCTCTAGGAGCTTGTTTGAGGCCATAGAGAGCCTTACGCAGTTTATACACGTGATGGGGGAACTCTTCGTCTTCAAACCCGGGTGGTTGCTCCACGTACACCTCCTCCTTGATCGGTCCGTTGAGGAAGGCGCTTTTCACGTCCATTTGATACAGCTTGAAATCATGGTGAGTAGCATATGCAAGTAATATTCTAATTGATTCAAGCCTAGCTACTGGAGCAAAAGTTTCATCGAAATCCAAACCTTCGACTTGTGAGTAACCTTTGGCCACAAGTCGTGCCTTGTTTCTTGTTACCACACCGTGTTCGTCTTGCTTGTTGCGGAAGACCCACTTGGTGCCTACAACATTTGCATTGGGTCTTGCCACAAGTTCCCAGACCTCGTTTCTCTTGAAATTGTTCAACTCTTCTTGCATCGCCACTACCCAGTCCGGATCCTTCAATGCATCCTCAGTCCTGCGGGGTTCCAAAAAGGAGACAAACGAGTAATGTTCACAAAAATTTGCTATGCGAGATCTAGTGGTTACTCCCTTTTGGATGTCGCCGATGATGTTGTCGATCGGGTGATCCCTTTGAATGCATTGGTGCACTCTTGGGTGTGGTACTTGGGGAGTCGTGTGTTGGTGATCATCTTCTTCTCCCCCTGAGTTGTTGTCCTCGTTGATTTGTTCATTACGTTCGTACTCCTGTGGTTGATCTTGTATTGAGGCTCCCCCTTGATGGTTGATTTCATCTTGTGGTTCACTTTCATCTCGTATTTGTGACGTTGACTCTTGTGGTCGTACTTCGCCTAGAGCCATTCTCTTCAATGCTTGATAGGGGGCTTCTTCTTTACCTAATTCACATTGATCAACTTGCTCCTTTTGGGAGCCATTAGATTCATCGAACACTACGTCACGTGCCACTTCAACAAGTCCGGAGGACTTGTTGAAGACACGATAGGCGTAAGTGTTCGAATCATAGCCAAGCAAGAAACCTTCATCGGACTTCGAAGCGAACTTTGAAGTCCTGGGCTTCTTGTTTAAAATATAGCAAGGAGAACCAAAAACTCGAAAATATGAAATGTTCGGTTTGTTACCGGTGAGTAGCTCATAGGGGGTCTTCTTTAGTAGTCGATGAAGATAGAGGCGATTTGTGGCGTGGCAAGCTGTGTTGATTGCTTCCGCCCAAAATCGGTCCGAAGTCTTGTATTCATCGAGCATAGTTCTTGCCATTTCTATGAGCGTGCGGTTCTTCCTTTCGGCAACTCCATTTTGTTGTGGGGAGTATGGTGCTGAAAATTCGTGCTTGATTCCTTCTTCATCAAGGTACTCCTCCACTTGTATGTTTTTGAACTCCGTGCCATTGTCACTCCGAATACTCTTGATTTGTAATGAAAATTCGTTTTGTGCTCGCTTGAAGAACTTCTTGAGTGTCCCTTGTGTTTCTGATTTTTCATGCAAAAAGAACACCCAAGTGAAGCGGGAAAAATCATCAACAACAACTAAACCATACTTATTACCGCCGATGCTTATGTAAGCAATTGGACCAAACAAGTCCATATGAAGTAGTTCGAGCGGTCTTGTTGTGGTCATGATGTTCTTCGCAGGATGCTGTGCTCCAACTTGTTTCCCTGCTTGGCACGCGCTACATGGCCTGTTTTTCTCAAACACAACATCTTCAAACCTCGGATGTGATCGCCCTTGAGGAGTTTTTGAAGGTTCCTCATACCAACATGTGCCAGCCGTCTATGCCACAGCCAACCCATGTTGGTCTTTGCAATCAAGCATGTGTCGAGTTCGGCTTTATCCTTGTTGAAGTCAACAAGGTAAAGCTTTCCCTTCAACATACCCTTGAATGCAATAGAACCATCGCTCCTTCTTGAGACGATCACACCCTCGTTAGTAAACAGGCAATTATAACCCTTGTCGCACAATTGAGATATGGACAGCAGGTTATAATCTAAAGATTCAACGTGCAAAACATGTGAAAGAGTATGTTCAGAGGATATGGCTATTTTACCGGTACCGAGGACCCTCCCTTGACTGTTGTCTCCAAAGTAGATCCCTTCATTTGGGTCCTCGTTCACTTCATACTCCACAAACATCCTCCTTTCTCCGGTCATGTGGTTTGTGCATCCACTGTCTAGCACCCATTTGGATCCACCGGAGGAGTAGGCCTGCAGAAACAAGTTACGCCTTGGTTTTAGGTACCCAAGCTTGCTTGGGTCCTTGGAGGTTAGTGACAATACATTTGGGCACCCACACATGGGATTTTGTGTTCCCATGGCGTGGCCCAGCATAATAAGCATACACTTTACCAATATTGTTTCTCATTAATACATATGAAGCATCGAAGGTTTTAAACAGGAGTTGTTGCTGATTATTGGTCGGACTAGTCTGTGTGACCGGACTTGTCCGGATGACCGGACTTGTCCGGACCACAACCGGACTAGTCCGGTTTTCATGAGAGTTCAGATTTTTAGTTTTCGTGCTGCCGGGTTGTGAGGGTCCTCCTTTCACAAAGGTAATCTTTCCCTTGTTATTCTTATGATTTCCAGCTCTTTGCTTTCCATCATAGGAATAACCAATGCCATACTTGACATTTGGAGGTCTTTGGACCAAATATGCACTACGTGCATAGTTGATCCTTTTCTTGTCAAATATTACACATTGGGTAGGGTTTTTGTCCTTTGTGGAGGTGGACTTTTCTTTCAACCTGGTGTTTATCTTTTCACATTTGCAGATATGAGTATTATTACTTGAAGTGGATTGAGAAGGTAGGCTTGAAGAGGAGGAGGGTTCACTAAGCTTGAGTGACTCAATTTGCACTTCAAGGATCTTGTTGACCTCGATCAGGTCATCAAGTTGGTCCTTGATTGCTACATTTGAGTTGGTTAGCTCCAAGCAAGTTTTCTTGCTTGAAGCTAGCTCAAGCTCTAGTGAGTGGCTTCTTTCCTTTTCATGAACTAGAAGATTGTCAAGTTCCACATGCTTCTCCTTTTGGGAGATAATCATGTCTTCTTGACGATCGATTAGCTCTTCCTTCTCAACAAGTTGGTTAAGCAAGAATTTCATTTTTGCAGCAGTTTTTCTATCTAAGCCAGCTAGCATATCTTCATCACTATCTAAATCATCATCACTTGAATAAGAATGTAAGGAAGGAGTTTTGATATTTACCTTGCGTTTACCTTCCTTAGCCATGAGGCAAGTCCCATTTGCCTTCTTTGCACCGAGCGTGGGAAAGAGTGTGGGTTTCTTGGACACGCTCTCGATGGCTATGCTAGCCAATTCTTCTTCATCGGACGATGAGGACTCATCGTTTGAGTCCCATTCCTTTCCAATGTGTGCTTGTTCAGCTTGTTTCTTCTTCTTGAAGAACTTCTTTGCTTGAGGCTTGGACTCTTTGTTCTTCTTCTTATTGTCCTCATACGGGCAGTCGACTATAAAGTGGTTGTATTCACCACAGTTATAGCACGCCCGCCTCATCTTTGGCTTCGTCCTTTCTTTGTATTTTGCTTCATTTGATTTTGTTCCTTGTCTTTTCTTCATAATTCTCTTAAACTTCTTCATGAACAAAATCATATCTTCTTCATCTAGCTCGCTGCTTTCATCATCGCTGTCCTCCTCAAGCTGTGCTTCTCTTGCTTCTTTGGATAAAGGCTTGAGTGAGGACTTTAGGGCAACTCCCTTCTTCTTGGCCGATGTGAGGTCGGCTATTTCTTTTACGTGCTTGGCTTGCTTCTCCATCATCTCAAAGTTAATGATCTTGCCAAGCAGTTCATCAGGAGTCATTTTCTTGTACCCCGGACTCTCTCGGATCATAGAGCAAAGTGTAACATTGCGAGGCATGAAAGCTCTAAGGATGAGCTTTACAACCTCGTGATCATTCCACTTTCTGCTCCCATATGATCGAACCTTGTTCACGAGAGTCTTCAGTCTGTTGTACATGTCCTGGGGTGACTCATCTTCCTCAATCGCGAACCTTCCTAGTTCGCCCTCAATCATTTCAATCTTGGCTTCCCTCACATGTCTGTCACCTTCATGCGCTGTTTGTAGGGTATCCCAGATTTCTTTGGCAATTTCTAATCCGTCCACCTTTGTGAATTCATCTCGACTTAGAGATGAGGTGATGACGGCTGCGGCTTGTGCATTCCTGTGGATGGCTTGCTCTTGACTTGGCGTGAGCTCTTCGTCGTCATCTGGGATATTGATTCCTGTGCACACAATATGCCATAAACTTGGGTTAAGGGAAATTAAGTGCATCTTCATGTTTTGCCTCCACATAGAGTAGTCACTCCCATCGAAGTGTGGGGCTTTTCCAAGGGGAATGGATAGATAGTGATTGCTGTTAGAATTTAAACGGTCATAATTAAAAGGATATCGGGAGTAGTCGGTGTGACTACTCCCCTTCTTCTTTTCTTCAACTTTGGCTTTCCCTTTGGAAAGCGCTTTCTTTCTAAGGAGAGCTTTCAGCTCCAATGTCTCCTCATCATCATCGTCAAAGTCTTGAATGGCTTCGAGATACTTCTCAAGCTTTTGATGCTTGTCATTGTTCATCTCTTCCTGGTTGTTGATCTTTTGGACTTCCTTCATGTCCGACATGATCTCTTCGAGCGGTTGCACTCTTTCTTGAAGAACCTTGCTCTGATACCAATTGAATGTTGGCCTAGAGGGGGGGTGAATAGGCCTTCTTGAATTTTATCGGTTCCTGTAACACTTCAACAACGAGATCAAACAACAGATATAACGGACTAGTCCGGTAAAGTGCGGACTAGTCCGGATTTTACGGGCTAGGTTGATCAAGTTAGGTCAATTTGATTGTTTGTTGACTTTTGCAGCGGAAATATAAACTTTGTGATCAGTTCGATAGTTGTGTAACAGATTCTATTAAGAATATGACTTTATTTCAACTATTAACTTTGTATTCAACAAATCTAATCAAACCCTAGATAATGTTGATCAACTAGAATAAAGAACACAAATGAAAGACACAATATTTATCCCGTGGTTCGGTTACCACGAAGGCAGCCTACGTCCACGTTGAGGAGCCCACAAAAGGGCCGGGTCTTCACTAACCCTTCCCTCGTTCGGATCGCCACGAAGGCCAATCCTCTTCCACTAATCACACAGGGGTAAATCACCGAGTTTAAGGGGCGATCTCACAAGTTGAGCGCTCCCTTGATTACAAGATTCAAGACCACCAATAACACACTTCAAAATATACAAACTGAGATGCAAGAGTGTGTTAGAGATTCAAACCAAGAGCTCAATCGCGTATCAAGTGCCCTCTCCAATGATCTACAAGTGATCTTCAATGTAGTGATCAATTTAGCACTTGGTTTTGTGGAGAGAGGTGGTTTTTGAGGCTCTTGGGAGGTGTGACGGCGCTAGGGTTCGAGAGAGTTTGAAAGTGGGCCGTGCACCTCTATTTATAAGGGGTTTCTGGAAGTTACCGTTAGGGTTCAGAAAATTCGGACTAGTCCGTGGTGGTGACCGGACTAGTCCGGTGTGCTGTGAGAAGCAAACCCTAAGTGTCCAGGAATATCGGACTAGTCCGTTTGAAAACGGACTTGTCCGATTTCACTGCTGGAAAACTTCGGACTAGTCCGATTGTCATCGGACTGGTCCGGACCTGTGAAACCTTTAGTGTTTAGGATGACAAGTCCGCACTTGGAGGACTTGTCCGATTTAGATCAGTGTGTATATCGGACTAGTCCGTGTAAACACCGGACTTGTCCGAAGTGGATCAGAAAGGATATCGGACTAGTCCGGTGGAGACCGGACTTGTCCGATCTAGTGACCTGTGCATTGTGTTGAGGACTAGTCCGCACTGGGGAGGACTAGTCCGAAGTGGAACAGAAGAATTATCGGACTAGTCCGGTGATGACCGGACTTGTCCGATCTTGTGCAGAATGTGATATCGGACTAGTCCGGTGGACATCGGACTAGTCCGGTCCTGTATAGCTTTGTGCATGTGTGTGTGTGATTAAATGAGATTGAGCTCTTGGGTGTGTTTCCTTAACACACTCCACACATACTAAACTACTAGTTTCTTCTCCTTGAGCTCAAATCCATTTTCCTTCTCAATTTCCTCTTTTTGGCACTTTGCTCATCTTTCATCATTTTTCTGCATTCATCTCAACAAAAGAATTAGGATCCCAATTGCTTGTCATAAATCATCCAAAACCCACAAGGGAGTCCTAGATGCACTTTCAGGATTCCTAGATGCACTTTCAATCTCCCCATTTTTGGTGATTGATGACAACCAATTGAGATTTCACAAGATATGACAAAAAATTGAGCTTTTCATAAAGTATGCACATATGCGTTCAAAACACATTAAGCAATGAATACATGATCCATATGTGCACTCTTTATGGTGGGATGCAAAACTAAATGAGTATGAGCAATAATTGTGATGATAATGAGTTAATTGACATGGATGTACCAACAATAAGCATAGAAGACAATGTTGAACCAAAAACACAGATTTCATCAATAAGAGCATAACAAGTTCATATCATTGCATCTCAGGACCATAATTAAAAAAATAGCATATTAAGAAGTTTACAACCCACAAAATAGTTAAAAATCACAAAGGAAGCTCTCTCCTCGCATCCTACAGCTAAGACCTTAGGCCTAAGACTCCCCCTCAATCTATCCCCCTTTGGCATCAAGACACCAAAAAGAAGGACAGGAGGGACCTAAAGTCTTCACACCTCGCTGTCAGTCCTCTCATCATCTTCATCTTCGTCTTCGGGCTAATGAGGAGGAGGAGGAGGAGGTGCGGAGCCGCTCGAGCCCCCAATGCTAAAGTAGGCAAGCTCGGATGGGGTCAAGGGCCCGAGCTCGGTGATGTCAGGGTCGGAGTCCTCAGGAATCACTAGAGATCCAATGGGGTCGATCTCCAGCTTTTGACTTAGCTGCTTGATGTTTGCCTTCACATATCTCATATCAACTTTTCTCTTTTGGTTGAGCTTGTGACTTCTGATCTCAGTCTTGCGGCAAGATTCGAAGATGGCCGCAAGATAATTCAGGAAGCCACTCGCAGGCCCTTTTTGAGGAGCTGCCCTAGTGGCAGGGGCAGCCCTGGCATCTCCACTTCCTCTTGCAGGGGCCTCAGGACTCGAGGCCGGAGATGGAGCAGCCTGAATGCTTGGCTTTTGAGTCATCTGGGGCCTCAGAGGAAGGTGCTCCACATCCTTGACAAATTCAATGCCAATGACCTTCTCAATTATGAACATAAGATATGGAGCATATCCACATGACCTGTTGGGTGTGCAAGAAATGTTCACCATGTCATTCCAAATGTAGTCAGCCACATCAAACTCACGATCCTTGCTTATCACTCTCATCAGGGTCCGGATATAGCCCTGCACACTCCCAACATCTCCATCCTTGGGAGCAGTAGTCTTCCTCAATACTAGGTTCAGGACCACAAAGAAAGGCTTCATGTTCTTCGTGGAGGGAGGGTTGAACTTCGAGTTGGGCTCATAGAGGTATTTCATCCTGTCCTTCTCAATGACACCTATGTTGTGGATGATCAAGCTGTCATGTCTTGAGGTGTCAAGGTGGAGCAGGCTTGCAAAGTCTTCATGAGTGATACTGTACTTGGATCCGTGAGTCATCCAAGTAACACTCTCTTCATCTTCACTTGAGAAATGGCACGTTGCAAAGAATTGTGCGATTACCTCATCATTCCAGTTGTTCCTGAAGGCAAAAAGATCCTTCAGGCCATGCCTCTCAACTGCATCCACCACTTCAATAAACGGGGAGCAGCCCTTCTTCTCAAAATGCGCCCAATCGATCCATTGGTTGCGCACTACCGGTGTCTTCATGGGGAGGTACACAGACTTGTAGAAATCTGCATGGAAATTGCACAAAAATCTTCTGTCGACAGCTTGCTTCGGACGGCCATACCAATCAATACTTCTGAATTTCGCAGCCGAGTCGCTGCCCTACCCATTGAACTTCTCTTCAGTGGGGTCCATGACCCTTCCCTTGGAGCATGCAGCCTCAAGGGGCCAACCGGGCCAGTTGCTCTTCCCCTGCCCTTGCCCTTAGCTTGGCGAGGGCCACTAGCTGCAGCTGCCTTGGACGCCGACTTCTTTGCCACCACCTTCCTCCGAGCCTGTGGAGGAGAAGGAGCTGGCTTGGAAGGACGCTCTTGTCGTTTCTCGCCAAGGCTCGTTGAGGGCCGAGGTGCGACCTCGTGGTCCATCTCAGCCTCGAAATCGGAATTCTCGTCGTTTGAGCTCGACATGCCCTGAGAATGAATTGTCTAAGGCATGAATGAGACTGGATGATACAAGGTATAGGTGAGAAAGAATAACAAGGAATTGCATTGAGGAATTGAAAGGTTAGGTTTTGAGTTCAGGAAAATCGGACTTGTCCGGTGTACAGGCACGGACTAGTCCGGGGTGACCGGACTTGTCCGTGCATGGACCGGACTAGCCCGGTATTCATCCTCAAAAACTTAACTTATGAGACAACTGGACTTATTCAATTCAAAATTAGCCTAATATCAATGTAATACATCAAGGACACTAGTATTAGGTGAAAGAGGCTAGGCTATTCGGTCAACAATGAAGAAAATACGAATTTCTAGGGTTTGGGGGAAAATTACCGAAGAAATCGCTTGAAACTTGGAGATGAGGGTGTTGAAGTCCGGACAAGTTCGTGAACTTCAATCTCCAAGCAAGGAAGCTTGATTTCCGCCCAAATGCAGAGACTTTTGGTGGAGAAAGCAAGAAATCGCCTTGAGAGCTCGAGCGCGAAGAGAGTGAAGCTGGAGGCAAGTTGTGAGGGTGAGGGAATTAGGGTTTGGCGGTGGATAGGGTTACGGAAACAAAAAATCGGACAAGTCCGGAGAAGACCGGACAAGTTCAAACTTTTCCAAAGACTATATCGGACTAGTTCGTGGTTGACCGGACTAGTCCGGCATAACCGGCGCTCTGCGGACTAGTCTGCATGGGCGGACTAGTCCGGGTAAACACAAACTAGTCCGTGATCACCGGGAAAGAACTTCTTAGCTCATTCATATATATTTGAAGGTACATATTTAGAAAATAGGGAGGCGAATCAAATCAAATAATCTTGATGAATATGATCAGTAAGCATACAACAATCAAGCAATGACCATAATTCACCAAGATCTAGTAGTTGACATAGTTTTCGGAGAAAATTGAGAGAGATGATTTTCACAATCCAATCAACATATTTTGAAGAAATCATACAGGTATGCAAAATGTCAAGCTACATTCCGAGCATCAAGGATGTTTAGTTCATTTCGAGGCTCGCCAAAGCGTTTTTCATCAAGTGGCTTGGTGAATATGTCGCCCAATTGTTTTTCGGTGTTGACATGGGAAATGGCTATATCTCCTTTCATGGAGTGGTATCTGAAGAAGTGATGTCGGATGTCTATGCGTTTGGTTCTAGAGTGCTCAACTGGATCATGGCAATTTTGATGGCACTCTCATTGTCACAAAGGAGTGGAATACGGTTCATATTGTAACCGTAACCCCTTAGAGTTTGTCGCATCCAAAGGAGTTGTGCACAACAACTCCCAGCTGCAACATACTCCGCTTCGGCTGTGGATAAGGCAATAGAGTTTTGTTTCTCGGAGGACCAAGAAACTAGGGATCTACCAAGGAATTGGCATGTACTGGAGGTACTTTTTCTATCTACTTTGCGTCCGGCATAATATGCATCGGAGTAACCAATGAGTTTGAATTTTGAGCCTTTTGGATACCAAAGACCAAGGTTGGGTGTATGAACTAAATATCTCAAGATCCTTTTTACGGTTGTCAAGTGACACTCCTTAGGATTGGCTTGAAATCTTGCACACAAACATACACTCAACATAATGTCTGGCCTAGATGCACATAAATAGAGTAGAGATCCAATCATGGAGCAATATACCTTTTGGTCGGTGCTAGGTCCATCTTCGTTGAGATCCAAGTGGCCATTTGTTGCCATGGGAGTCTTTATGGGCTTCTCCTTGTCCATACCAAACTTCTTGAGTATGTCTTGAGTGTACTTCGTTTGGCTTATGAACGTCCCTTCCCTTTGTTGCCTCACTTGGAATCCCAAGAAGTACTTTAGCTCTCCCATCATAGACATATCAAACCTATCTATCATAATTTTACTAAACTCCTCACAAAAAGATTGGTTAGTTGAACCAAAGATTATATCATCAACATAAACTTGACAGACAAATAGATCATTGTCAAAATTCTTTGTAAACAGTGTATATCTACTTTGCCAATCTTAAAGCCATTTTCAATTAAGAAATCTCTAAGACACTCATACCAAGCTCTAGGAGCTTGTTTGAGGCCGTAGAGAGCCTTACGCAATTTAAATACGTGGTCAGGGAACTCTTCGTCTTCAAACCTGGGGGGTTGCTCCACATACACCTCTTCCTTGATTGGTCCGTTGAGGAAGGCGCTTTTCACATCCATTTGATAGAGCTTGAAATCATGGTGAGTAGCATATGCAAGTAATATTCTAATGGATTCAAGTCTAGATAGGGGAGCAAAGGTCTCATCGAAATCCAAACCTTCAACATGTGAATACCCTTTGGCCACAAGTCATGCCTTGTTCCTTGTCACCACCCCGTGTTCATCTTGTTTGTTGCGGAAGACCCATTTGGTGTCGACGACGTTGGATTTGGGTCTTTGGACTAGTCCCCACACCTCGTTTCTCTTGAAATTGTTGAGTTCTTCTTGCATGGCCACTACCCAATCCGGATCCTTCAATGCATCCTCAACCCTGCGTGGTTCCAAAAAGGACACAAACGAGTAATGCTCACAAAAATTAGCTATGCGAGATCTAGTAGTTACTCCCTTTTGGATGTCGCCAATGATGCTGTCGATTGGGTGATCCCTTTAGACGCATTGGTGTACTCTTGGGTGTGGTACTTGCTGTCTTGAATCTTCATGATCATGTTCTTCTCCTCCTAAATGATTGCCTTCGTTGGCTTGTCCAACCCTACCCTCGTCGGATCACCACAAAGGCCAATCCTATTCTCTTCTCACAAAGGGTAAATAACCAAATTCAAGGGGCCTTCTCACACGTTGAGGGCTCCCCTAGATTACAATGACAACTCCACCAAAAACACACTCAAAAGATTACAATGAAAATCACAGAAGTGTGTTAGAGAATCAAACCAAGAGCTCAAGAGTTATGAATCGTGTCTCTCCAATGTTCTAGAGTGTATCCTCAAGGGATTGATCTTTTTGGCTTTAGATTTCATGGAGAGATGTGTTTTTGAGGCTCTTGGGAGGTGTGACAGCGTAGGGGTTCGAGAGAGGTTAAAGTTGGGCCGTGCACCTCTATTTATATGGGGTTTCTAAAAGTGACCGTTATGGTTTAGAAAGACCAGACTAGTCCGTGGTGGACACCGGACTAGTCCGGTGTGCTGTGTGTAGCAAACCCTAAGTGTCTCGAAATATCAGACTAGTCCAGCTAGAAGCGGACTTGTCCGATTTCACTTCTGGAAGTCTTCAAACTAGTCTGATAGTCATCGGACTTGTCCGGATAGTGAAACCCTAAGTGGTTATGAGGACAAGTCCGCACTTGGAGGACTTGTCCGATTTAGGTCAGAGAGTTTTTCGGACTAGTCCGTGCTAATATCGGACTTGTCTGATTGACATCAGAAAGATATCAGACTAGTTCGGTTTGTGATCAGACTTGTCCGATTTTGTGTGACTTGTGAAGTGTTTTGAGGACTAGTCCGCACTGGGGAGGACTAGTCCGATTCTAGTCAAAGAGATATCGGACTAGTCTATGGTGATATCGGACTTGTCCGATCTCGTGCAGAGAGAGATATCGGACTAGTCCGGTGTCAGTCGGACTAGTCCGGTCCTGTATAAATTTGTGCAATGTGTGTGGTTAATTTTTGTTTGAGCTCTTGTGGTGTGTTTCCTTAACACACTCCACACACAATGATCTACTACTCTTGTTCCTTGAGCTCTTCTCCACATTGCTCCTCATTCTCCCTTTTTTTTGGCACTTTGCTTATTTTCAACTTAAAACTTGTGCCCATCTCAACAAAGTTGTTAGAATCTCATTTGATTGTCATAAATCATCGAAAACCCACAAGGGATTCCTAGATGCACTTTCATCGAGATGAGCACGTGCCAGAAACCGTTGCCCGACAACAGTGCCAACAATGCTCGTTGACATTCTTATGTCACAGATAATAATTCGCAAGCGCACGAAAACTGTCATGTAGCACTACCCTCTAAGAGAGTATTCCCAAGGGTATCGAGTCCAGGGAACGTGTGTGTAATCTTACGAACTAATCCTCCCAAGTACACAAAGTTTTTGGGTAGGCAAGGAAGAGAGAGGAATGCAAATTATTGATTCTAAGTCAAGCTAATTTGTGGCAGCTACTTGCTTCGGGCATGGGTTTACCCCTAGCAACACTAGGATGACTCCAGCCAAGAGCCTATGGCATAGGCGAACGTGGAGGATTACTAATGATAGATAGGGCTGTCACCACCTACTACCTACCTCTTCAATCCGTGGGTTTACGAGATATTCATTGGTGATTTCTAACCTAAGCACGACACTTACATTCTAAATCACAACTCTAGTTGTTTCGAACACATAGCTACAACTCGAGCCTCTAATAAATTAAAGCAATGAACCAACAAGTAACTACTTGTGCAAACTACTATGAATTGAGAATCAAACTTGAATTGAATTCACAAAAGGCTTACTGAAAGTGCATCTAGGATCCCCGTGGGTTTTGGATGATTGATGACAACAATTAAGTAACTAATGAGCTCAGTGATCTTATGCACATGTGTGGACTCAAGTGGAATCACAAACCCTCAAAAAGCAAAAGGATGGAAACGACGGTGTCGACTCGAAAAGTAGAAACTAGGTTTTTTAGCGTGTCAAGTTTAGACTAGCCGTATATGTATGAGGGTGTGTGCGTAAAGTGCATTGAGATCAAGTTGGGAGCTCAAGGCGGTTTATAGATCAAAACCCATTGAGAGAAAAGTTCTAGAGTAGTCTGGCAGGAGTGGCCGTACTAGTCCGTGTTGGTGGCCAGACTAGTCCGCTCCTGGCCGGCCTAGTCCGTTTTCAGGCGGACCAGGAGGTTCTGACTGACTTCGGACTAGTCTGTAGTGGGACGGACTAGTCGGGTGTAGTCATGGAGTAGGTTTTCGGGACTAAGTCCCAAAACCTCGGGCTTGTCCGTTTTTGGCTGGACCAAGAGGTCCTGACTGAGATCGGACTAGTCCGCTTTGGGTGCGGACTAGTCCGGGTCTGTGAGAGCTGGGTGCTTCAGCGACTAAGTATTAGAGGCCAGACTAGTCCGTGGTCTCCAGACTAGTCCATTTTCACACGGAACAAAAGGCTCTGTGTGAGATCATACTAGTCCGCTTTGGACCAAACTAGTCCGTTATGAAGTGACCGTTTGAATTTGATTTTGGCGGGTAGCATGACAATTGCCGCGCAGTGTGGCAGTTGTGAGGGACATCAGTGGTCCCAAAGGCCGGACTAGTCTGGGCCATAGGCCGGACTAGTCCGCCCATCTGCTAAGGTCAGCAGTATGGGCTTGGATCCTCTATAAATAGAGGACACCCGGGTTCATTGATCTCTCTTGAAACACTAGCGCCGCCACAGCAAACTTTGAGCCTTCAAAAGCCTCCTTCTTGCATACTTTCCCTCAAAAACTATTTCTTGTGTGGATTAGGGTTTGGTGAGGTGAGAAGAGGAAGAACACCGCTCTTTGGCTCTCGGTTTGATCTCTTGCACTTGTTGAATCTTTGTGATCTATGGCTTGAGTTGTTATTTGTGATTTGTGATCATATTTGTGGTGGGAGCCTCAAATTGTGAGAATCCCCAATGAATCTTGTATTCACCCTTGTGATAGTGGAGAACGGTTTGGCCCTTGTGGAAAACACGGTGAGGGAAGGGTTTTTGAACCCGGTCCTTCGTGGACTCCTCAACGGGGACATAGATTCCTGTGTGGGATTGAACCTCGGGATAAAATCCTTGCATCCCTTGTGTACTTCGCTTTCATTTATCGCACATTGCTTGTAGGGTTAGCTTTACTGTTTTTCGTTCATCGTTTTTATTTCACTGTGACCCTTAGCTTCATACTTGCTATATGACTTGTTAAGGTTCACTGAATCATCCTAACACTTTTTGCATCACAAAAATACAACTAAAACTTGTTAGACACTCTTTTTAGGCTTTCCCTGCAGGTGGACCGGACTAGTCCGCCCCTGGACCGGACTAGTCTGCCCCATAAGTACTGATTTCGTTTTTTATTGAGTCATTTCAGGTTGATTTGCCTATTCCCCTCTCTAGGCAACTTTCAATTGGTATCAGAGCAGGACTCTCCACAAAGAGTCTCAACTCGGAGTGGAGATGGCCGGAATGGGGAATGACGAAGTCTCGACCAATGAGGTCCAAGAGACCCATGATGAGATGGTTGTCTACCAAGACAAACCAACTGATGACGAAGAGACTCGCCAGCTCAAGGCGAAACTTCGAGAGAAGTTGAGGATTCCAAAGGTTGACTCCTCAACCTCTACAACAGGTGGCACGACCCACTACAACCAACAAGGCTACAAATATGAACGCCTTGTCTCCAACAACCACTACCTCTCCATCCCATTGGGGAAGCCTCTCCAATTTGATGGAACTGACTACGGTTTGTGGAAGCACAACATGAAGATCCACCTCATGTCACTCAACCCTTCATTGTGGCAAATTGTGTTGACCGGGGTGCATATCCCAAAGAAGGAGGAATACATCACTCCGGAGCAGGCCGTGCTCCTTCACCGCAATGCCCAAGCGGCCGAAGTGATCATCTCGTCTCTCTCAAGAGACGTGTTCAACCGGGTAGATTGACTTGAGGTGGCCAAGGATATTTGGGACACCCTCAAGATGGCTCATGAAGGCAACCGAGTCGTGAAGGAGGCAAAGATTGAGCTCATTGAAGGAGAGCTCGGGAGGTTTTCTATTACGGATGGTGAATCTCCCCAGGAGATGTACAAGCATCTAAAGCTCCTCATCAACAAGAGTAGATCTTATGGCTGCACCAAGTGGACCGACCACAAGGTGGTGAAGAGGATGATTCGGGCATTCATGCCTAGAAACGTCTCTCTTTGCTCCATGATACGAGAAAGCTCGGGGTGTGCTCAAATGACCCTGGAGGAGGTCCTAGTAAGGATCATCAATCACGAGATCATGGAGAAGGAGGCGCTCTTCTACAATGACCTCCAAAGGTTCACCGCCTCGAAGATGAAGGATGTGGCACTCAAAGCAACATCCTCCTCAAAAGGGCAAAAAGAAAGTGATGAGGAGAGTCTCGACACCGATGAGGAAGAGGCCCTCTTCATCAACAAATTCAAGAGGATGATGAGGAGAAGGAAAGGAGGATACAACAATGAGAGCAAGGGCAAAGAAAAAGCAAGGCCCAAAACAAAGAGAGCTTGCTACAATTGTGGCGAGTACGGGCACTTCATTGTGGATTGTCCACATGAAGAGGGCAAGAAGAAGAAGGAGGGCAAGCCTCAAGAAAAGAAATTCTTCAAGAAGAAGAGGCCCTCCGGTCATGCTCACTTGGGCAAGGAATGGGACTCTAATGATGAGTCCTCCTCCGAAGACAAGGAGAAGGTGGCAACCATAGCCATCGGGAGGAGCTCCAAGGGAAGCAAACTTTTCCCCAACCTCGACTACCACAAGCCAACATGCCTCATGGAAAAAGAAGGAAGGCAAAAGGTTACTTCTCACTCATCCTCCTCCATATCTTCTCGTGAAGAATTTGATAGTGCTAGTGAAAACGAACACATGCTTAAGGATATAATTAAGAGCACTTTGCATTGAATGAAATTGCTCTCGGATGAAATATTTGGGAAGGAGGAGCTCATATATAGGCAAGAGGACATGCTCATCCATGAAAAAGAGAGATGTCAAGAGCTTATTGAGATCCTTGAGCTTGAGGGAGAGAAGAGCAAGGCATTAGAGTATGAACTTGATCTAAGCAAGAAAACTTGCTCAAGTCTTGAGGAGACTACCATTGTGCTCATGGACGAACTTGGCAACTTGGAAAAAGTTAATAAGATCCTTGAAACTCAAGTTGAGTCCCTCAAGACTAAGGTAGCCCCTTCCTCCACAAGCTCATCCTCCTCAAAGGCTGCATCCGAAGTAATCTCCACATGCAAATGTTCAAACTTGATCCTTAATTAAAGGATGAGATTAAGTTGACTCAAGGTAAACAAGCACCTAAGGGTGTCATTTTTGACAAAGAGAAGGTGGCGTATTCACGAAGTCCATACACCAACACAAGACCTCCCTATGTCAAGGATGGTCTTGGTTATACTAGAGATGGAAAGCGAAATGCTAAAACCTCTAAGTGTGGCAGACTTGATTGTCTTTGTTAAGGGAAGCTCATCCCCAACTAAAAGTGGGAAGAACATAGAAACTAGCAATGAAATGCCTAAAACTGAACCGCATCCTCTCTTTCATGATTTTGATGCATCCTATGTTCTAATGAGGAACAAGTATGGCAAAGTCTTTGATAGATATGTTGGTCCACTCCGCAAGAGCCCTAAGCCTTGCGTGTGGGTGCCAAGTGCCTCACTGCTAACATCAAAGGACCCAACTCCGCTTGGGTACCTAAAAGGAAGGCATAATCTTGTTTTATAGGCATACTCCTCCGATGGATCGAAATGAGTGATTGATAGTGGATGCACCAACCACATGACTGGAGAGAGGAAAATGTTCGTGGAGTATGAGCAAAATGATGATCCAAGTGAAGGGATCTTCTTTGGGGACAATAGCCGAGGGAAAATCCTTGGCCCTGGTAAAGTCATTATTTCCCCTCAACATTCACTTTCTCATGTGTTACATGTTGATTCCTTAGACTATATTCTATTGTCCATATCACAACTATGTGACAAGGGTTATAATTGTTTTTTTACTAATGAGGGTGTGAGTGTCCTTAGAAGAAGGGATAACTCAATCGCTTATAAGGGTGTGCTCAAAGGAAAGCTTTATCTTGTGGATTTTGCCACGGATAAAGCTCAACTTGACACATGCTTAATGGCGAAAACTAACATGGGATGGCTTTGGCATAGAAGGCTAGCCCATGTTGGGATGAGGAACTTACAAAAGCTTCTTAAGGGTGAGCACATCTGTGGCTTGAAGGATGTTGTGTTTGAAAAAGATAGGCCATGTAGCGCTTGCCAAGCCGGGAAGCAAGGAGGTGATCAACACCCGTCCAAGAATATCATGACGATGACAAGGCCTTTGGAACTGCTACACATGGACCTTTTCGGGCCAATAACCTACATTAGCATTGGCGGTAACAAATATGGTCTTGTTGTTGTTGATGATTTTTCTCGTTTCACTTGGGTATTTATCTTGCATGATAAGGGTGAGACTCACAGTGTCCTCAAGAGGTTCTTAAGGAGCACTCAAAATGAGTTCACCTTAAGAATTAAGGCAATAAGAAGCAACAAAGGCACCGAGTTCAAGAACACACAAGTGGAAGAGTTCTTGAATGAGGAGGGCATTAAGCATGAATTTTCATCCCCCTACACCCCTCAACAAAATGGGGTGGCAGAACGTAAAAATAGTACACTCATTGAGATGTCAAGGACGATGCTTGATGAGTACATGACATCGGACCGGTTTTGGGCGGAAGCGGTTAACACCGCTTGCCACGCCGTCAACCGGTTGTACCTCCACCGCCTCCTCAAGAAGACCCCCTACGAGCTTCTAGTTGGTAAGAAACCCAATGTCTCTTAGTTTCATGTCTTTGGGAGCAAATGCTATATTCTCAAAAAGAAGCCTAAGACTTCGAAAGTTGCTTCAAAGTCTGATGAAGGTTTCTTGCTTGGTTACGATTCGAACACCCACGCCTACCGTGTCTTCAAAAAATCCTCCGGGATTGTTGAAATAGCACGCGATGTGGTGTTTGATGAAACTAATGGCTCCCAAGTGGAGCAAGTTGATCAAAGTGTGCTAGATCAAGAAGACTCTCCACAAGAACCTCTTAGGAGGATGGCACTTGGAGATGTTCGTCCACAAGAACAACCTCAAAACCCAAGTGATCAACCACAATATGATACAAGTCATCCCCCACGTGACCAAGTTGAAGATGGACAAGTTGCATCTCAACATGATCAAGAAGATGAAGATCAAGGGGGAGGCATAAATCAAGGGGGAGACCAAGATGAAGAAGAGGATGATGATGACTCAAGAGTTCAACCTCCACATCCTTGTGTGCATCAAAGCGTTCAACGGGATCATCCCGTTGACAACATCCTAGGAGACATTACAAAAGGGGTAACCACTCGTTCTCGTGTTTCAAACTTTTGTGAACATTACTCCTTTGTCTCTTCTTTGGAGTCTCATAAGGTTGAAGACGCATTGAGAGACCCGGATTGGGTGGTGGCCATGCAAGAGGAGCTCAACAACTTTGAGAGGAACAAAGTGTGGGAGCTTGTCAAGCGTCCACAAGCAAATGTTGTGGGCACCAAGTGGGTGTTCTGCAACAAAAAAAATGAGCATGGCGTGGTGACAAGGAACAAGGCACGACTTGTGGCCACGGGGTACTCACGAGTTGAAGGTTTGAATTTCAATGAAACCTTTGCTCCCGTAGCTGGGCTAGAGTCAATTTGTATATTACTTGCCTTTGCTACTCACCATGATTTTAAGCTCTACCAAATGGACGTCAAGAGTGCGTTCCTAAATGGCCCAATCAAGGAGGAAGTCTATGTGGAGCATATGCCAGGTTTTGAAGACCAAGACTTCCCCAGCCATGTCTTCAAATTGCGTAAGGCTCTCTATGGCCTCAAACAAGCTCCTAGAGCTTGGTATGAGTGCCTTAGAGACTTTTTGATCCAAAATGGTTTTAAGCTAGGAAATGCTGATTATACTCTCTTTACAAAGCACTTTAATGATGATCTCTTTGTGTGCCAAATATATGTCGATGACATCATATTTGGTTCTACTAACAAAGTGTTTGTGATGAGTTTTCTAAAATAATGACAGAGAGATTTGAGATGTCCATGATGGGGGCGTTGAAGTTCTATCTAGGTTTCCAAGTCAAACAACTCAAAGAGGGCACATTCATAAGACAAACAAAGTACTCTCAAGACATATTGAAGAAGTTTGACATGGACAAAGCCAAACCCATCAAGACTCCAATGGAGACTAATGGACATCTAGACCTCAACAAAGATGGTCCAAGTGTGGACCCAAAGGTATATCGTTCTATGATTGGTTCTTTGTTATATCTTTGTGCATCTAGACCGGATATTATGCTTAGTGTGTGCATGTGTGCACGTTTTCAAGCTGCACCTAAGGTGTGTCATTTGACCGCCGTTAAGAGAATTCTTAGATATTTAGTTCACACACCTAGCCTAGGACTTTGGTACCCCAAAGGATCCAAGTTTAACCTTATTGGCTATTCCGATGCGGATTATGAGGGGTGTAAAGTTGATAGAAATAGCACATCCGGGACATGTCAATTCTTGGGTAGATCCTTAGTTTCTTGGTCCTCCAAGAAAAAAAACTCCATTGCTCTTTCCACAGCCGAAGCGGAGTATGTCACAGCCGGAAGTTGTTGTGCACAACTTCTTTGGATGCGACAAACTCTAAGGGATTATGGTATAAAATTGCGTCATATTCCACTCCTATGTGACAATGAGAGCGCCATCAAAATAGCCCATAATCTAGTTGAGCATTCGAGGACAAAGCACATCGATATTAGGCATCACTTCTTGAGAGATCATTCCTTGAAGGGGGGTATAGTGATTTCCCATGTAAGAACCGAGAACCAACTAGCCGATATATTCACCAAGCCCTTAGATGAGAAGCGCTTTTGTGAGCTTAGGAGTGAGATCAATATCTTAGATTCTTGAAATGTGGCTTGCAACATGCACATATGGATGTTTACTTTGCACCTTATTCAAAAGAACGCATGTGTTTGAAAAATTCATCTCTATCTCGATTTTCTCTAAATTATTTGAAAAACTATTAACTTTGTGAATTATGGTCATAGTTTGATTGTTGATTTCTTGCTGACCATGTTCATAAAGTTTTCTTGTGTAAATATGTCCAAAAGGATCTATTTAAGTGGCTAAAACTATATATATATATATATATATATATATATATATATATATATATATATATATATATGTTTCAGCCTTTTTGCACTGGACTAGTCCGCCCGGAGGCCGGACAAGTCTGGCCGCAGACGTGTTCGGGTCTGGTCCGTAGACCAGACTAGTCCAGCCCCCATATCGGACTAGTACGGCGCCTGGGGACTTAAACCCCCAGGAGGCGGCCGACCCCTCCTCTCCCTCTCACTTGCCTCTCTCTCTCCCCCACGCACGAAAACCGCTCTCCTTAGGCGATTTTCGATTCCCTCCACCAAAAACCTATCCCAATCCATGCATTGAACCCTTTGGAGGTGTGGGAGACTTTCCCCGCGCATTCTCAACGCGATCCATCACCAATCCCCTCGATTTTTCGAGATTTGAAGATGTATTCTCAACTTTTTGAAACTCTTTCCCATTCTTGATTCGTAGAGTTATTGATAGATGCCTCTTTACAAAAGTTGCTTCTAGTACCCCTGTGATCATAGCCTAGGAGTATTGCGATTTGTTTCAAAAAAATTTCGAAAAATCGTTAGGGTTAGGGTTCTTCCTACGTAACCCGGACTAGTCCGGTCCCAGACAGACAAGTCCGCCCTGCGGACTAGTCCGTACCCTGGGCGGACAAGTCTGGTTTACACAGGACAAACCCTAATTTTGACATTTTCTTGTGATCTCTCTCGCAATATTCCACTTCCTTGACCTCATCACTTCTGTCCTTAATGTGTTCGCAACGACCATGTCGGGATCCGAGCATAGCTCCCCTTGCTCAAACTCCTAGGAGATCTATGATGAAGAGGCAGCTATGCAGCGTGCCATTGAGGCACGCCGGAAGGAGCTCAGAAAGAAGAAGAGAGAGGAGCGAGAAGCACATAATTCCCAGGCTGCCACAGCACAATCCCTCAAGCGGAAGAAGCTAGTGACAGTTGGAGAGAAGGAAAGGGCCAAGGAGGAAGCCCATGAAGAGGTTGTTGAACGCCGGATCGAGAGAGATCCAAAGAAGGGCGAGGCCCCGGCCCCTGCAGAGCCCAAGAAGAAGAAGCCTTCAATGAAGTCTCCGGCTAAGAAGGCCAAGGGCGTAGTCATCAAGGAGAAGGGAAGGCCAAACCCATTGGCCCCCTGAAGATGCACTCTACAGCTCGCAACACGAACATGCATCCCAACCTGGCAGCTAATATCTTTAAGGGGAGAGGATCTGAGAAGGCCCGAAGGCTAAGGACTGACAGAGTGTATGACTATGAGAAGCACATCGCCGATCCACAGTCAGTCTACTAAGCCATGAAGACTCCTGCGAGCCAAGATCAATGGGTCGATTGGAATACATGGCCAAGAAGAAGAATGCGGCCTTTGAAGAAGTGATTGAAGCTTCTGAGCGCCATGGCATAAAAGACATTCTAGGTTTCAAGTATGACTAGAACGTGGAGGTGATTGAGCAGATTTACACAACTGTCTACTTTCACCCTCATGGCAAACGAGCCATCACGTGCATGACGAATGGTGAGCCGTACTCTGCCACATTCGATGAGATTGCTAAGGCTTTAAGACTTGAGCACCACCTGGACCACGAGATCATTATCTCGAATCTCAAGGCAGTGGACAGGGATGAGTTAGCCTATATGTATCCAAGTCATGTCCCCTATAAGGCCGGGCTTGCAAGGAACATCAAGCCTTTCTACAGTATCCTGAACAGAATCTTGAGGCAGACTGTGGCCCCTAAAGAGTGTGATGCTGGGATCATACATGGCAATCTGAGGCGCCTTTTGCTGTTGATTGATGGAGATGAGATGTTCAATCTTCTGGACTACATCTTCGATGACATCTTCAACATCTCACACACTCCGAACCGTGCATGTGGGTATGCACCCTACATCATGTGCTTCATCGAGAAGGTGTCAGTGATTGTGTTTGCCAAGGATATAACTCATCAGCCCCTCCATCCTGAGATGCCTCCGTCCATCCCGGAGCCTGCTCGTCGAAAGAATGTCGAGCCTCCTTCCCATCCGGGGATGCCAGCACCTCACCCGTGGCACCTCCATCTCCGCCTCCGCCTCAGTCGATGAGCACTTTCTTCAAGTGCTCAAGCCGATCTTCACCTCCTGCCGGAAGCAAGAAGTCCGCAATTAGCGGGCGCACAAGCGCCAAGAGAAGTACCTCAAGGTGGTGTGCGACAAGCTTGTGGTCCCGATGCCTCCTCCGGGGGAGAGCGATGACGAGATCACTCCGTTCCCCGACTTCACCGCCGACGAGCTCGCCTAGTTCCATGAGGACGGGAGCTCTTCCCGGGCGGCTTCCTCGGCATGGGTCTCCGACGACGACAATGAGGACTATGAGGATCCGGGAGCCTCCGAGAGCGATGAGGCGGCCGATAGCAAGGAGGATGATGACTAGAATCTGGGCCTCTTAGTCTCCCTCTTCATTTCCTTTTTGGTGTCTTGATGCCAAAGGGGGAGAGTTAGAGGGTGTAGTAGTACTTGTCTAGTTATTTGGATCCTTGGACTTGTTGCACTATATATTGTAATATCAATGTCATTTGGATGTTTAAATTTGTGCAAGACTATGTTTGATTGTTTAATATTAATGTGATGCTTTGATTGTCTATCTTTTGATCACATTCATAATTATTATGTCTTGTCACAAATGTTGAGCACAACACGTAGGCACCCCACCATAACGTGTGTGTGTATGAAGGACTTCCTCAATCTTCTTTTCATGATGCATTCATTAAGGGGGAGTCACTCATACACCCGCACATTATGAAAACCAAATCTTATACTCTTATATCTTGAAGACTTGATGTGTTGTCATCAATCACCAAAAAGGGGAAGATTGAAAGTGCATCTAGGATCCCCGTGGGTTTTGGATGATTGATGATGACAATTAAGTAACTAATGAGCTAAGGGATCTTGAGCACAAGTGAGGACTAAAGTTGAATCACAAACCCTAAAAAAGGAAAAGGATGGAAACGGCGGTGTCGACTCGAAAAGAAGAAACTAGGGTTTCTAGCGTGTCGAGTTTAGACTAGCCGTATATGTATGAGGGTGTGTGCGTAAAGTGCATTGAGATCAAGTTGGGAGCTCAAGGCGGTTTAGAGATCAAAACCCATTGAGAGAAGAGTGCTAGAGTAGTCTGGCAGGAGTGGTCGGACTAGTCCCTGTTGGTGGCCGAACTAGTCAGCTCCTGGCCGGCCTAGTCCGTTTTCAGGCGGACCAGGAGGTTCTGACTGACTTCGGACTAGTCCGTAGTGGGACGAACTAGTCTGGTGTAGTCATGGAGTAGGTTTTCGAGACTAAGTCCCAAAACCCCGGGCCCTTCTGTTTTTGGCCGGACCAAGAGGTCCTGACTGAGATTGGACTAGTCCACTTTCGGTGCGGACTAGTCCGGGTCTGTGAGAACTGGGTGCTTTAGCAACTAAGTATGGGAGGCCGGACTAGTACGCCCTGGGGGCTGGACTAGTCCGTGGTCTCCAGACTAGTCCGTTTTCACATGGAACAAAAGGCTCTGTGTGAGATCGGACTAGTCCGGTTTGGACCGGACTAGTCCGTTATGAAGTGACCGTTTGAATTTGATTTTGGCGGGTAGCGTGACGATTTCCGCGTAGTGTGGCAGTTTTCAGGGACATAAGTGGTCCCAAAGGTCGGACTAGTCCGGGCCATAGGCCAGACTAGTCCGCCCATCTGCTGAGGTTAGGAGTATGGGCTTGGATCCTCTATAAAAAGAGGACCCTCGGGTTTATTTGAACTCTCTTGAATCCCTAGCGCCGCCACAGCAAACTTTGAGCCTTCAAAAGCCTCCTTCTTTCCTAATTTCCCTCAAAAACTAATTCTTGTGTGGATTAGGGTTTGGTGAGGTGAAGAAGAGGAAGAACACTGCTCTTTGGCTCTCGATTTGATCTGTTGCACTTGTTGAATCTTTGTGATCTGTGGCTTGAGTTGTTATTTGTGATTTGTGATCATATTTTTGGTGGAAGCCTCAGATTGTGAGAAGCCCCAACGAATCTTTTATTAACCCTTGCCATAGTGGAGAACCGGTTTGGCCCTTGTGGCAAACTCGTTGAGGGAAGGGTTGTTGAACCCGGTCCTTCTTGGACTCCTCAACGGGGACGTAGATTCCTGCGTGGGATCGAACTTCAGGATAAAATCCTTGTGTCCCTTGTGTACTTCGCTTTCATTTATCGCACATTGCTTCTAGGGTTAGCTTTACCATTTTTCATTTATCGTTTTCATTTCACTGTGACCCTTAGCTTCATACTTGCTATATAACTTGTTAAGGTTCACTGAATCATCCTAACACTTTTCGCATCACGAAAATCCAACTAAAACTTGTTAGACACTCTTTTTAGGCTTTCCCTGCAGGTGGACCGGACTAGTCCGCCTCTGAACCAGACTAGTATGCCCCCTAAGTACTGATTTTGTTTTATTAAGTCATTTCAGGTCGATTTGCCTATTCACCCCCCCCCCCTCTAGGCAACTTTCACTTACTTGATTTTAGTAAAACCTTTGTAGGGGTACAAGTGTGGAAGATGGACTTGACAAGCCAAAGCCTCCTTCTCCTAGACTCTTCACCACACTCTCCTTCTACTTTGCAGCCTCTAGGACTACTCTAAACCTTGGAAGTGGTATTCTATTATCAACTTTTGTGTGTGTGTGTGAAGTGAGGTGTGGGGTTCTATTTATAGGTAGGAGAAGGGTCGGTTCCTGACACATAATATGCGTGAATCAGTCACCCATGACCTCTTCAAGTCGGGAGGAGCCAACACGTGGTGTTTGACCGCATGTGGCACCATGATCTAGTCGGCCGACTAGGGGGGTCGGCCAACCTGGTCTTGGCTCCGTTGGGGTTGTGCTTCCTCTAGATCTCTGCCATGTGGTTCCCATTCCTTTATATGGGTGCTACAATGTTGGATGGCCTCGGATGCTTCTGTATGTGGGCCATTTGATCCATGTGATGACACATGACATTGCCTGATTCGTCGATATCCAATTTCATGGATTACTACCTCCATGTTTTGGTATTTTGGATCTAAATTCACCTGTATACAAATAAACACCAACACTTGTGGAATTGGTTAGTTTTTAACCCAACCACAACATTGTGTTTCTCTTTTGTGCACATTATGAGGTGAATTGACGGTCTAAATATGACACTTAAGGACCGTCAACAGTGGGTATACAATTCCTCTGTAGGATCGAAGAGCACGTGAAAAGCTACCAGAGGAGGGTGAATGGTAGATTAAAACTTTTTCAGCGGAAGCAATGAAAACCCCTCGGCAGAAAAAGATCTATTAAAGAAATCGTGTGTGAGACTAATCTAAACGTGTTTCACCATGGCAAAAGTGATAGATATCAGAGAGAATCAAGTCAGGAAGACGACACAACAAGAATCACTCAAATCCGTCGAGAGAAACTCAAGTTACGATCAAAAGATCGAACAAAGATCAATCTGTTCTACCGAGTAAAAAACAGATATGCAATACTGCAAATAAACTCGTGTATATCAAAAACCGCAAATCCAATGACCTTTAAATTTTGATAGATGATAGATAATCAAGTTATGAAGACAACCCAAAAATGATCACGTCAATTGGATCTGTAAAACTCGAGTTATGATAAAACCACCGAAGAAAGGTAGTGCTGTGCAGAAAATTTGACGAGAAAAACTTGTCTAGAACAAGTCGGACAAACAAGCCACAAAAGTTCCTTTAAACTACGATGTTTATTCAATTGAACACAAGAGGAACAGCCCAAATGTCGTGCGCCACGAGCTCTGGCCTCCCTTGCTTATATAACCAGCCCGAAGGCAAACTCAACTCAAATCAAGACTCTAATCCTAATCCGTTCACGAATTGAAACTTTCCATAACTGCTTAGGACTCTTTTATATGCGGATAGAAGCAATATTAAGACTTCAAAACACCTTAGTAACATATACCATGTTCCTAAAACAACTCAAAGTCGTGACAAACATGAAATCCTATCATAACTAACTCGATACTTTCCATACCAAGCCATAACTGACTCCGCTGCAGCCCCAGTCATCAACCGATACGATCCGAACCTTCCAACCAGATATTTCCTACCTTAGCCCATCTTCGCAACCATGTTGCCACGTCATGCACCGCATGCATACGTGTGAACACCTTCCTTTAACGTCTAGTAACCATCATACGCACTGCCCTTGATTCAATCATCCTGCGCGACCTCCTGATCAGCTCAACCACAGTTCCTCCCTAACTTGGTGTTTGGAACCTCATCTCCTCCCTGAGACTAGTCCAATGGATCCCGTCACCAGCCATGTCTTGAACTCAAGCAACACCTGCACATGAATAAACAACCAATCCATACGAGCCCAAGTCCGCTACTTGACTCAAATTAGTTCCGAACACAACACCTTACGTGAGAACCTCACATAAGCATGTTGCAAAACACAGTAAAACGATATAAGCCATATCAACCAAAACGCACCAAAAACTTAGCAAATGAATACTAAGCAATCTTTCCAACAATGTAAAGCAAGTTTGAAATATTTCACAGTAAAAGCAGAAACATTGTGTTCAAGCTTCGAACCTTGCTAAAGCTAACCGTACGTTGAACCGGAGCTTGCCAAAGCTAGCAGGACCTAGCGTCGGAGCTAACCAAAGCTCGTCAGACATAGCGCCGGAGCTTACCAAAGCTAGTCTAACCTAGAGCCAGAGCTAACCAAAGCTAGTCAAAGAAGTCGGACCTATCCAAAGCAAGTCGGACCTAGAGCCGGAGCTAACCAAAGCTAGTCAAAGAAGCCGGACCTAGCTAAAGCAAGTCAGATCTTATGTCGGACCTTGCCGGAGCTACCCAAAACAAGCCGGACCTATTGTTGGATATTGCTGGAGCTCGGACCTAGAGTCGGACCTTGCTAACAAGGGTGTTTTGGCAGAATTTTAGAACTTATATCATCAAAGCCAATGTATTCAGTACAAGCCATTGTATTCAGCACACGTAGGTCTCACATCCTCAAGCGCTCTTAAGTAACGACAAGGAGCATAGGAGCAGCTTAGCTTCTACAGCAGGTGGGGGTGGATAACCACATGAGGATCTTCAGGCACCAGCGTATGGACCTTGAATTGAGCCGATCACGGTAGATAACTTGGCTCAGCCAACAATATGCAGCCATCTACTAATGGTCAGAGGAAACATTTGAATTGAGGTTGGGAGAGGGCTAGTGTATCCCGATCAGACCATGCTTGATGACATGCAGGTCGACAAAACATCATATGTTGTGGTCAAGGTGGACATGGTGCATGAAAATACGAAAGACCTGAAGCTTGAAGTGCCACCAGACGATACAATGCTGACTATGCGGGATGCAGTTGCTAGAAGGGTTCAGTGGAGATAGACTTGTATTGTTGTTGACCCAACAACAACAGCTTCAGCGTCGACCTCTACTGCTTCGATGTCTCCTGAGGCATGTCTACTTCTGCCTCCATATCCAGAGCACATGGCTCTATCTCCAATTCCAGAGCGAGCGTTGCCTTCAGTTATAGAGAAGCAGCAGAAGTCTCCAATTGGAGAGCAGTTTCCTCTAGTTACAGAGAAGCGACAGAAGTCTACAATTGGAGAGCAGTTGCCTCTAGTTACAAAGAATCTTGCAAGAATGCTTGCATGAAAACAGTGAAAGAATAGAAAGCTAACCTGAGGGCGTCAAAAGCTATGAGCCATGCTAACCCGAAGTTTGAAACTGGAAAGTCGATGTCAACTATGGGCACACTCGAACAACTTGGTAAGCCTTGTATTGACCTTCATAACTACTACATGGAGAATTACAAAAAATGTCAAGCTTTAATAGGGGATTCAAGGATAACCACTTTCTAGTGGGTGATGGCTATTTTCTCATTGAATGGTTCGATCTCTACGACATTGTCAACCACGATGCATTGGATGTCTCTCTATTTCGCTATTTACATTTTGAGCCCTCAAAAGCTAGGTTCTTCGATATATATACTCAATATAAGTGTTATACATGTCTAACAAATTTAGCATTTTGCGTCTAGGCAACAACAATAACTTACTCATCATAAAACGGGAAACACGTCTTATGCATATCTTGACCCGCAAATACCAGTGAGAACTAATCATCAAACGTTGAGCATTCGAAAAGATGTTGTTCTATATTTTGTCAAGGCAATTAAACACTACAATGACAAGGATCTCCAAGTCGTACCGTTCAACCCAGATAACCCTAGAAATTTCTACAAAGTACGACCAAGTCTAGTACTATGACTCCTCAAGGCCTAGAGATGAATAAACTGGCAAGTGAAGTACCCGTAATTGGGATGATATCACTTTTGTTATTGACGAGTAAGTTCCTTCTTCACTTTAGTTTCTGACTGTTTCATCATTGCATGATAATTTTACATTAACTGTGAATGTTTTTGTTTAGGTCTTTTGACACATACATGTGTAAGGTGCTAGGAGGACAAGTAAAAGGAAAATGCCAACAACTTAAACATCATATTGCATTTGACGTCCCACAACATGCTCCAGGCAACACGTGCGCCTTCCATGTCTTCTTACACATGGTCTTATTTGGAGAGCGGCCGAATTGCAATGTATGTGTAAGTTCATTTATTTTACTTTATTACAAACCTTTTGCTAAATCTCATTTTGTCGTGTGGTAGGACTATGGACCCGCCTTCAGGAACGCTAAAGGTTGTACCCTTGAGCACATTAGAGAAAGGCTATGCAGGTTCAACATTTCTGAAATCATTAATCGAAAGGGAGAATTTCATTACAGTCTAGATGATTAGATGACAATTATTATTTGTGTAATTAGTTACTTGTTAAGCAGGATGAACATGGTGGCATTCTTTGTGTAATAGTTATTTTGTATATAGGCAAGATGAACAGGGGACATTCTTTGTGTAAATAGTTACTTGGTAACGATGATTGACACTTTGGTAATAATTTATTGGTCAATGTGTGTGATCTCCATTTTGCTACATATATGTTTCTGTATGTGTATATTGCTGAACCTGGCAATGCGGCTGCCAAATCCTGGCTAGCTCAATGATGCAGTCGGCAACAAGGATAAACAGGGTTGGGGTGACCTAATAGGAGACAAGCGTCTAACATGTTGTGTCTCCTGTTAGTCCTGTAGTGAACCTGCTAGTGAAAAATCCACGACGTGCTGTCATAAAGATCATCTCAGATTTCGTGAATAAAGGAGACAGGCCTTATAAAAGCACATCTCGAATTAGTCTCACAAAAGGAGACAGTCTAACATAAAGAACGTCTCTCAATTATAACAAAAAGGAGACGATCTCAATGGAAGCACGTCTCGAGTTAGTCATTAAATCTACGACGAGATTTGGTAAAGCTCGTCTCGAATTTGTAAACAAAAGGACGAGCTTCCTTACAAGCCGTCTCGGATTGGTCTTCAAATTTACAACGGTCTGCCATAAAGGTCATATTGGATATCTTACATAAAGGAGACGACCACCTTAAAGGGCGTTTTGGATTACATAGAAAAAGAAGACGAGCGACTTTAAAGTCCAAAAAAGAAGAAAAGGAGATGAGCTTTCTTAGAGCTTGTCTCCCATGTATGCTGATTGGTGACGCGCCTGCCGCGCGTTTGTGATTACTCTGTAATGCGAGACACGACGACGAAGACATGCTTTTTGCTCATCTCCATTCTTCGTATGGTGAAAGCATCTAGGCCCCCCATGAAGTACGGTTTTGGTGATTAATGACAACCATTGAACTTTACTAATGAATTTGTGAATGCAAGGTCCCCATAATCACTCAATAAAATGAAATGAATATGTCATTGGAGACCCATATACAATCAACTTTTGAGATCAAATCAATGAGATAAAAACAAGAAGTGAAAGCTCTTATGTCTAAGTCACTCAACCATAAGTTGACAACATACAATGCTTGAAGATCATCAGAGAGGCTTATGAAACAAATGTCTAAGAGGTCATCTGAGCAACAGACAATAGATTCATTCAAAACAACTCGAAGCAAACAAAATCAACTCATCGGATCAACCGATGCTTTCATAAATGTACACATCGGTCGAGTTGGTTCAACTGAAGAAGAAGACCTCAGAACAATGTACTCACCGGATCATCCGATATGAATGGCTCAGTGACATCGGTCCATCAGTACAGTTTGCAATACCATTGGACCAAGTGTAGCACCGGATCATCCGATGAACAGAGAAGCATACATCGGTCGATTACTCCAGTAAGCATCAAGATTGAGAAGATTCTGGAGGAAGAGTCACCGGATCATCCGATGAGAAGACAGAATCAACATCGGTCTAGCAACGGTCATATCTGACACAATGACGTCAACCAAAGTAATTAGACCGATGATAACTAAAGGGGAGACATCGGATCATCTGGTGTTCACAGTAAAGTTCTGTCAGCCTACTTTTCCAACGGCTATTTCGGGAAGGCTGGCTATAAATACCCCCTAACCCTGTCATTTCGTTAAGTCTTGATCACCAGAAGCTATCAACACATCCACAAGCATTCAAGACCAAGAGCAATCTCCCTTACTTTTATGCATTTTATATTCCGCAAAGTTTCTATCTACTAGAATGCATAGATAGTCGTGTAGGGAATTGGGCTTTAGAAATTAAGTTTCATTGCTTAGAATCTTTCGAAGAAAGCCCAATTCACCCCCCCTCTTGGGCATTCGGTCCTTACAATTGGTATCAGAGCCTGGTCGCTCATAGCATCATTCTAGCTTCACCGCTAGAGAGCTAAAATGGCCAAGGTTGGGGGTTCGGTTCGGTTCCTATCTTCGAGGGCAAGAACTTTGCCTATTGGAAAGCACGCATGCGCGCTTATCTAGAGGCTATTGCGCCTAAAGTTTGGGAAGCGACCCACGTGGGGTTTGGAGAACATAACTATGTTGGTGATCAAATTAAATGGGATGCTAAAGCTAGGAATGCAATCTATGAATGTATTAGTAAAGATGTATTTGCTATAATTGCTAGTAAAGAAAAAGCTTGTGAAATTTGGGCTTGCTTAATAGAAATTCATGAGGGCTCTTCTCGTGTCAAGGAATTAAAATATCACATGCTTAAAGCCAAATATGATGAATTTAAAATGCTTCCTCATGAAAATGTCAATGAAATGTTCTCTCGCTTGAATGTGCTTTTTGAAGAAATCAATGCTCTTGACATTGCTTCTCTTGGCAAGGGACTCATCAACTGCAAGATCCTCATGCTCCTTTCCATGCCAAAGTACAACATCATCAACTCCATGCTTCAAAAAGAGTCACTAGACCACATTGAAGTTTCAGAGCTCATTGGAGAAATACACGCTCATGACATGAGTGTACTTGGGATGATGGAGCAATCATCATCAAACACAATTGCTCTAAAGGCCTCCACCAAGAAAACAAGCCACAAGAAGAAGAAGGTGGTTGATCCTAGCTCAAGTGAAGAAGAACAAGCATCAAGTGAAGATGATGATGATGAGCTTGCATTGATGATGAGAAAGTTCTCACGCTTGAACTCCAAGATCTCTAAGAAGGGATACACATTTGATCCTAAGAAGAGAGCATTTCTACCAAGGAGAGATGATCACAAGACTTGCTACAATTGTGGTGATCAAGGCCACATCTCCTATGATTGTCCAAGACCGGACAAACGAAGAGAGAACCACAAGAGCAAGCATCGCAAGCTTGAAGGAAGTGATGATGATGAATAAGAAGCCAAACCAAAGCCAAGATCCTTTGGGAGGAAGAAACATGACAAGGGAAAGAAGGCAAGGCTCTTCCCAAAGAAGAGAAATGGCCCACAAAAGGTGTTCATGTGTGAGGAAAATGAATGGGTCACCGACGAAGAAACAAGTGATGAAGAGAGTAAAGAGGAAGAAGAAAGCTTGGCCGGCCTCGCCATCGCCAACAATGATGATGCACCTCTTCATCCACCGCCCATATGCCTCATGGCGAAAGGTAACACCAAGGTATGTGATGACTCTAGCGATGATGAGCTTTCCCCCAATGATTTAACTTCTTGATAAATGAATATCATGCTATCATTAAGAGGTAAAAGAGTAAGGTTAAAGTGCTTGAAGAAACTCGTGCTAGACTTGAGAGTGCTAACCTTGATTTGCTTGACAAGTATGAAAGCATACTCAAAGAGCATGACACGCTCAAATCCCATGTCAAGCAAATTGAGGAAGAAAAGGCTAAAATCAAGATAGATAATCATGAACTTGACTTAGCACACCAAACACTCTTGGAAGAGCACAACAAGTTAATACAAGAACATCAAACACTTAACCTTGCTCATGACATGCTTGATCAAGAGTTGAAAAATATGAAGAAGCAAACCCTTAATGATAAGATATCCATTACTTCTCATGCCACTAATGCTTTGCACAAGTCTTTGCCTTTGAAAGCTAATGCTAGGGAGAAGGACTTGTTGGAAGAAATTGAGAGTCTCTGCACTAGTGTGGCTAGACTTTCAAATGGAGAAGTCAAGCACAAGGAAATCCTCTTCCAACAAGCAAAGGCCTTCAACAAGAGAGGACTTGGATCCTTCCCGGTGCCTAACAATGGAAAGGTGCCCTCACCGGAGCTAAGAACAAGCTTCATCAAGGAAGTTGGTTCTTATTGCCAACATTTTGAGGTCACGGGTCACCACACAAGGGAGTGTCCTCTTCCTAATCGACCTTCTCCTAAATTGCCTACTAACTATAAATCTACTTTCAGTGATCATTATTATCTCTTGAGTAAAGTACATGGCAAGGTGAAGGCAAGGTTCATTGGCAAAGACATGAAGGGCATGAAGGGGAAGCTCCCCAAGCAACTTTGGGTCCCAAAAACACTTGTATCACACATACAAGGACCTAAGTTGGCTTGGGTTCCCAAAGTCAAAAATTGAATTCATGTGTGTAGGTGAACTACAAAGCCGGAGGAAAGCATTGGGTACTCGATAGCGGGTGCACTCAACATATGACCCGCAATGATGGTATGTTCACCACCATAGAAAACCCCGGCAATTATGAACAAGTCACCTTTGGTGATAACTCTAAGGGAAAGGTAATTGGGTTAGGTAAAATTGCTATTTCAAATGACTTGTCTATTTCTAATGTTTTGTATGTTAAGTCACTTAGGTTCAATTTACTTTCTATTGCACAACTATGTGATCTTGGACTAACGTGCACATTTAGCAAAAATGATGTTGTTGTGAGTAGTGAAACTAGCCAAGACATAGTCTTTAAAGGATTCCGTCATGGACATCTCTACCTAGTGGACTTCGCCAACAAGAATGCTAGCTTGACCACTTGTCTTTTCACTAAGACAAGCTTGGGTTGGCTATGGCACCGACGCATAGCGCACATAGGGATGAGCAAACTCAAGAAGTCATTCAAGCTTGGGATGGTGACCGGCGTGAAGGATGTCACATTTGAGAAGAACAAGCTTTGTAGCGCTTGTCAAGCTGGGAAGCAAGTTGCTTCACACCACCCAATGAAGACAATGGTGTCAACCTCCAAGCCACTTGAACTACTCCACATGGACCTCTTCGGACCGTCCACATATCAAAGCCTTGGCGGTAACCTCTATTGTCTCGTTATTGTCGATGACTATTCTCGCTATGCTTGGACTCTATTTCTAGGTGACAAGAGTGAGACTCCGGAAGTGTTCAAGACCTTCGCCAACCGCGCTGAAAGGGAATTTCAACTTCCCATCATCAAGGTCCGGAGTGACAATGGCACCGAATTCAAAAACTACAACATTGGGGAGTGGTGTGACCGTGAAGGAGTAAAACATGAGTTTTCGGCCACATACACCACCCAACAAAATGGTGTCGTTGAAAGGAAGAACAAGACACTCATCACTCTTGCAAGAGCAATGCTTGATGACTACGGCACGTCAGAGAAGTTTTGGGCCGAAGCAATCAACACGGCGTGCCATGCCGCAAATAGGGTCTATCTCCATCGACTACTTCAAAAGACCCCGTACGAGCTTCTCATTGGGAGAAAGCCCAACATCTCCTACTTTCGAGTCTTCGGGTGCAAGTGCTACATCTACCGCAAGAAAAGGCTCGGTAAGTTTGAAAGAAGATTTGATGTTGGTATATTCCTTGGTTATGCATCAAACTCAAAAGCATATCGAGTATTCAACCAAACCTCCGGTTTAGTTGAGGAAAGTTGTGATGTTGAGTTTGATGAGACTAATGGCTCCCAAGAGGAGAGTTTTGGTCATGATGAAATAGATGATGAGCCTCTACGAGAAGCCATGAAGAACATGACCATTGGAGACATCAAGCCCGAAGTTGAGGAGAGCCATGATCAAGGGGGAGCTTCAAGATCC
Source organism: Tuctoria greenei (assembly GCA_036927565.1). NCBI lineage: Eukaryota > Viridiplantae > Streptophyta > Magnoliopsida > Poales > Poaceae > Tuctoria > Tuctoria greenei. Next base: position 129,652,872 of record JAYESD010000006.1, read on the forward strand.
AACAACAACACCTCTATGGCGCCTCAAGTTGACAAAGAAGAAAAGGATGATCCATTGCCAACTCAAGACTCACAAGTACAACAACATCAAGAGGAAGAAGAAGTCCATGATCAAGTCCAACCACAAGAGGAGCAACATGCATCACCTTCGCCAAGTGCTTCACAACTACTTATGAGGCATGGACGCATCTCCAAGGCGCATCCAATGGACCAAATCATTGGAAGTCCGTCAAGGGGTGTAAGTACACGTTCTCGCCACTTTGCTTCGTTTTGTGAGCACTACTCGTTTGTTTGGTTTGTAGAACCCACTCACATTGAGGAAGCGCTCCTAGACCCAAATTGGGTGATGGCCATGCAAGAAGAACTCAACAACTTCATCCGCAATGAAGTTTGGGTGTTGGAGGAGCAACCCAAGGACAAGAATGTCATCGGAACAAAGTGGGTGTACCACAACAAACAAGACGAGAATGGCGTTGTGGTCTGCAACAAGGCAAGACTTGTGGCCAAAGGGTTCTCAAAAGTTGAAGGACTAGATTTTAGGGAGACATTTGCCCCGGTCGCCCGGCTAGAAGCCATCCGTATACTTCTTGACTTTGCATCACATCATAGTATTAGACTTTATCAAATGGATGTGAAAAGTGCCTTTCTTAATGGTTACATTAACAAGCTTGTTTATGTTGAACAACCTCCCGGGTTTGAAGATCCGAGGAATTCTAATCATGTGTATAGGTTGTGCAAGGCGCTCTACGGGATCAAGCAAGCACCTAGGGCGTGGTACGAACGACTACGGGACTTCCTCATCATGCAAGGATTCAAGATCGGGATTGTGGACACCACACTCTTCACCAAGGACATCAACGGAGATTTGTTCATTTGTCAAATTTATGTTGATGATATTATTTTTGGTTCAGCTAACGAAGCTTTTAGCCATGAGTTTGGCAAAATGATGTCTAGGGAATTCGAGATGTCAATGATTGGAGAGCTCAACTTCTTCCTTGGATTTCAAATAAAGCAACTTCAAGAGGGGACCTTAGTCTATCAAGAGAAGTACACCAAGGACCTCTTGAAGAAATTTGAGATGGGAGATTGTAGCTCAAGAAGCACTCCAATGGCAACCAATTGTCATCTCAACACGGATAAGGATGGTAAACCTATTGATCAATCTAACTACCGTTCTATGATTGGTTCATTGCTTTACCTTACCGCATCTAGGCCCGATATCATGTTTAGTATATGCTTGTGTGCTCGCTTTCAAGCGGCACCTAAAGAATCGCATAGGAAGGCGGTCTTTAGGATACTTAGATATCTTAAGCATACCCCTAGTGTGGGCTTGTGGTACCCTAAAGGTGCAAAATTGCATCTTGTGGGATACTCGGATTCGGACTTTGCCGTATGTCGCGTGGATCGCAAGAGTACCTCCAGTGGGTGCCACTTGCTTGGGCGTTCCCTAGTTTCTTCGTCAAGCAAGAAGCAAAATTCCGTCGCCTTGTCCACGGCGGAAGCGGAATACATTGCGGCCAGTGCATGTTGTGCCCAAATTCTTTATATGAAGCAAACCCTTTTGGACTTTGGTATTAAACTTGGTTGTGTGCCTCTCCTTTGTGACAATGAAAGTGCGGTTAAGGTAGCTAAAAACCCCGTTCAACACTCCCGCACTAAGCACATTGATATTTGCCATCATTTCCTAAGGGACCATGAAGTTAAGGGAGACATCTCCTTGTGAGGTGTTAGGTCCGAAGAACAATTGGCAGATATCTTCACTAAACCACTTGATGAGAAAACTTTTTCTAGGCTAAGAAGTGAATTAAATGTGCTAGATGCAACGAACGTCATGTAAGAATGCACTTCATATAGGTCTTGCCTAACTCTCAAAGGATAGGGGTGAGCAAGGGTTCGCTTGGAATGGTGGTTCTTTTGGGTTTTCCCAAGGCTTGGAGAGTGGTTCTCCCTGAAGAAGCCTTTGAAAGGTTCAAACTTGGCAAGATAGATTTATTTTATTCCTTGCATGATGCCTGCCATATAGACTTACAATTTCTTGCATTATAAAATGTTTGGCATTGCATACAGTAGATTGTCACAAAGGGGAACCCACCTCATGAGAAAGAGACTTGTTTGAAATGCAATATCTCAACTCATATAAGGTGGAAAGAACAAAATGTTAGGTGCGTTAATGCCTAGAGGAACATGCTCTAAAGAGATAGAAGTCTTCATACTCTACCTCACAAAGCATGGACCTTACATTTTTTTGGATGATTTCCTCCTATTTTTCTCGGTGTTCCATTTGCTTTAAGGATTAGCCAAGTTATTGGCATATTAGTATCTTTGAGGGGTAAGGGGTTGCCCAAAAGGTCCTAAGACATGTGTTTCCCTTTGCTTGATTGTTTGGTCAAAGGACATATATGGGATGTTTTTGTTCTGTTCTCATCGGACTATCCGATGCCTAGGTCAGTCCCTCATTGGATCAATAGGTGTTCAATCTCCAAGGGCCAATTCAGTCAGAATCTCAAATGATCCGACGAGTTCATCCTGAAAAACATCGGTCCATCCGATGTGTACAATTCTGGAACTATGGTCAATTCCACCGATGCTACCTCCTCCATTGTCGGACCATCCGGTGTCAACATTCCTCTTTTGAACACCCTTACTGTATCATTCGACCGATGCTCCCGTCGTTCATCATCGGTCCATCCGGTGTTAAAAAGACGGCTAGGGTTTGGGACCCACTATTTAAATCGGTCGTACGCCTCCTTCCTCTCTCTCCCGATCCCGTCACTCGGCCGTCGCTTTCCTCCGCCGCCAAGCCTCAAGCGCCGCCACCGCCGCCTCACGCGTCGCCGCCACACGTCGGCCGCCGCCGCCCGTCGCCTCCCGCTGCCGCTAGCCGCCGGCTCACCTCCGCCGCTGCTAGCCGCCGCCTCACCTCCGCCGCAACCGCCGCCGCCGCTCCACCAGTCGCTGCCGCTTCACCTAGCCGCCGCCGCGCCTCTACCCAAGCGACGCCGCCGCCTCCTCCCGTGCACCACCAGCCACTCCACGTGCACACATCGTCGCCGTGGTGCCTTACCAAACGGTCATCTCACCGCCGTTAGGGTTTTCGGCCGCCTCTTTCGTCGCTCGGTGCGCGTAACTCCGTTCAATCGAGCGATCGCAATGGCTCGAGACAAGAAGAACAAGGGGAAGGCTATCGCGGAGCCGGCCGCGAAGAAGCAAAAATTGTCGAAGGAGGAGAAGAAGGCTTTGATGGCTGCTCGCGCCGCCGAGGAGCGTGCGCATGGCAGAGGAGGATCGCTGAGGATCCGCGAGGCTCGTCCGAGGCAGCCTCCTGTGATCGATGACTCCGAGGCCAAAGAAGAGCCGGTAGAGCCTCTCGTCCGCCGGCGCTCAGCCCGGACCCATGGGGGTCATCCCCCGGATGCTCCACATCCGAGACCGACGGCTGCCGATCGTCGTGAGGACAGGGAGGCCCAGCATGCTATCTACGAGATGGACACCACTGTCCATGTCACTGAAGGAGTCCGGTTGACCGACTACCGGAAGATGAAGGCCAAGCAGCTTCGCAAGCTCAGGTGGAATGTGCTGCTTGAGGAGTGGTACCCGCAGCCCAGAGAGGCTCTGGTGGATAGTCGCTTCTGGACTGTCACCCAGGCATCACTCTATGAGACCTACAGGCGTCGAGGTCACAAGCTGTTTCAACACAACTATCTAGATTGGGGTCAACTAGCTTTGGCAGCAGAGACGGAGATCCGTCCTTATTTTGAGAGGTACCGAGGTTTGGTGCAGCTAATGGCATATGAGCGGAGTGCCTATGTGGAAGATTGGGTCCGCGTCTTCTACGCCACCCTCTATGTCTCTGAGGGCAGAAGATCAATTGACTTCATGTTTATGGGTCAGCACTACCACTTGACGAGGCAGACACTGGCACAACTACTGGGAGTGGACTTGCACGACACCTGCGTGCATGAGAGGGTTTATGGTCAGGCAGACTCGCCGAGGAGGCCGCTCACTGGAGGAGTGGCACCACCGCTGGAGGAGATTCGTTCTTTGTTAGGTCCTACCTTCTCTCCTGACCAGCCGAGAGTACCTGCTTTGTTGACTCCAGCTGTGCGCACAGTGCACCTCGCCTTGCGCTGCACGCTCCTGCTGAGGTCTGGCTACTTGGAGGGGTTCACCAGCTTGCAACAGACTCTCCTTTTCTACATCATGAACGGGATGGAGTTCGTCATCATGGACGTCCTCATATGCGAGATGGAGGATATCATCACAGACGGGGTGGGCATGATGAGGAAGCTCGTATATGGACACTGGACCAGCTACCTGCTCACTATGATGGTTCCTGGGGGGTCCGCCGTGCACAACCGTCTCATTGACGAGAGTGTGACATGGTTCGTTCACTACCGTGCCCCAGCTCCTGGAGACCGCCGCCTTGGCCGTCCAGTCGAGCGTTAGGTCAGGGATCGCCTTTCTGAGGAGGACTGGTCTGACTTAGAGAAGGAGGATGAGAGGCTTGTCGAGGCTGAGCCACAGGGGGAGGACTTGCAGCATATCTGGTCAGAGAGCGACAACGACGACAGTGTCGAGGAGTACTTCCCTCCTCCGCCCTCACCCAGGCAGCACGACGCGGAGGCTGGAGGCTCTATAGTGCCATCACCTACTCCACCTCCCGTCACTGAGGCGCAGGTCACGCAGCCGTCAGAGCTGACGTCGCTCCTCTAGTAGATGGTTGAGCAGCAGCGTCTGGACAGGCTGGCAGCCGAGCAGGCCCGAGCGGAGCAGGCTGCCCGTCTCCTTGAGCTCCAGCAGCAGCAGCAGGAGATGTAGCGTCAGATTGCCCGTGAGAGGCGTGAAGACACTGATAGGCTGACGGGGCTTATTGACCAGATGCACCAGCGCACTCTCGACCAGCAGCAGCAGACGCAACAGGCGATGATGGGCATCCTGGGGTTGATCACCAACCTCTACACCCAGACCGGGATTGCCCTCCCGTCGCTTATGAAACAAATGTCTGAGAGGTCATCTGAGCAAGAGACAAAAGATTCATTCAAAACAACTCGAAGCAAACAAAATAAACTCACGGGATCAACCGATGCTTTCATAAATGTACACATCGTTCGAGTTGGTTCAACTGAAGAAGAAGACCTCAGAACAATGTACTCACCGGATCATCCGATGTGAATGGCTCAGTGACATCGGTCTATCAGTACAGTTTGCAATACCATTGGACCAAGTGTAGCACTGGATCATCCGATGTACAGAGAAGCATACATCGGTCGATTACTCCAGTAAGCATCAAGATTGAGGATATTCTGGAGGAAGAGCCACCGGATCATCCGATGAGAAGACAGGATCAATATCAGTCTAACAACGGTCATATCTGACACAATGATGTCAGCCAAAGTAATTAGACTGATGATAACTAAAGGAGAGATATCGGATCATCCGGTGTTCACAATAAAGTTCTGTCAGCCTACTTTTCCAACGGCTATTTCGGGAAGGCTAGCTATAAATACCCCCTAACCGTGTCATTTCGTTAAGTCTTGATCACCAGAAGCTATCAACACATCCACAAGCATTCAAGACCAAGAGCAATCACTTCCACACCATTTCGATCATCTCTACACCAAGGTTTAGGCTAGAACTAGCTAGAAAGAGAGCTTGTGTGCCACCATTCTGGGTGAGTGGACTCTCTAGGATAGTGTGAGAGCCTCAAGGGAGTGCCCTTGGTGTTGTAATCATGAAGAGACTTCCGGAGCTTGCCAAGGCGTGTGTGAAAGCCCGGAAGGTCGAAGTTGTACAAGGCTTGAGCTCCACCTTGCCAAGGAGGCGAACGGAGAGGAATAGTGAAGACCCCTCGTCTCGGTGACTTGGGTGTGGCAAAACCCTTTGGTGGGTGCCACAACGTGGATGTAGGAAGATCTTGATGATCTTGCCGAACCACGGGATAAATCCTTGTCTCCTCGGGAGTTTGCATCCTTCTCCTTCCCTTACTTTTATGCATTTTATATTCCGCAAAGTTTCTATCTACTAGAATGCATAGATAGTCGCGTAGGGAATTGGGCTTTAGAAATTAAGTTTCATTGCTTAGAATTTTTCGAAGAAAGCCCAATTCAACCCCCCCCCCTCTTGGGCATTCGGTCCTTACATACGGGCGCGTCTCAAATAAGCCTTTCTCACGTAGTGAATTCACCTCATAAAAAGAACATAAAATGAGAACACAACATAGTAGTAGTGGTTAATACTAACCAATTCCACAAGTGTTAGTGTCTATTTGCATGCAGGTGGATTAAGTAACAAAATGACAAGAAATGCATAGAGAAATCCTAAAAGTAACACCCTGACCAATCAAACAACGACACATGGTAGCAGATGGATCCATGGACCCATTCTCAAGCGTGTCTGAGGAAATTTGAACCCAATTCATGCTGGAATGGAACCAGGGACCAGATGTCAGTCACTTAGAGGAAACACAATGCAAGGAAGGCCAGGAACAAGTTGATTGAACCTCTGGCTCGACCAACTTGGTATAGGCGCCAACCTCAGCCAAATGCAACATGTCAACTCTCTGTGGCTTCTAAAGGTAGTGGGGACTGATTCGAAGGCTAATCCAGGTGTCAAACTGACTAAACTCGTGTATAAATAGCCCCCTCACTATCTCACTTCACACACACACCACAAGTTTGAGAATAGTAGTCCACTCCAAAAGGATTAACGCTGCCCAACAGGCTAGCCAAGTAGAAGGAGAGTTAGAGGAGGTCCAGGCATTGTTGACAGTCATTGTATACCAATTTCAACTGTCATTATAACTCAAATATGCAAAGAAATAAATATTTCTTAAACACATCACCCTTATATTTGACATAATTCCACTTGTACATGGAGAAATAGTGCATGTACGAGTTTTTCTGATGAAAAATGAGGGGAGCAATCCTGAAAAGTGCCACTCTAACCAATCACGCGATGAAATGTAACATCACATGGATCCATGGCCTACTCCCAACCGTATCCGTGGGAATCCAACATCGATTCATGCAGGGATGAGACCTGGACCCACCTGCGAGCAACTTGAGAAAACATGGGGGAGGGGGGGTGCAGGACCAGGTCGTCCAGCCCACTGGCACGACTGACTTGGTCTGGGCACCAAACTAGGTTTGACATGTGGCGCTCTCTTGTGGTGCCCTGAAGGCGGTGGTGACTGATTCACACGCTTTTGGTGGCGGGAACCACCTCTACTCCATGTATAAATAAGGGGGACGACCTCACTTCACACGCACACACACCACTTAAGCATTCTCTCTTGCATACACTAGTTCCCTCCTAGTTCATAGTGGAGGTTAGGTGTTGACAGTTACTAGGAAACATTAACAAATCCTCCCCAGCAACAGCGTCAGAAATGCTTGTTGACATTTCTTACGTGACGGATCATCTTTCTTAAGAGATGAGGTCCGCAAGCACATGGAAACTATCGTGTAGCATTTCACTCAAGAGTATTCCCAAGGGTATCGTATTTACCCCAAAGGAAGGCAATGGAGTAAAGTAGACACTAATCTAATGATCAAGCTATGGGATACTAATCAATTATCAAGATAGAGGTAAGTTGATAATATGGGTAGTGTGACATACACCTAAGTAATCTATTCTAAAGGTTAAACGGGTCCTAATGGAGATTAGACTAAGAGATGGGGAGTTACTCCTACAATGCTTCTAATATACATGTACATAGCCTAGGTTAGATACTAATGGGCATTTCAATGGTGAATACTTATGCTAAGTTGTTCAACATATCGGGCACGGGTTTACCACTAGCTATACTAGGATGACTCCCGCCAAGAGCCTATGGCATAATTGAATGTGGAGGATTACAAAGGACAGATAGGATTGTGACCACCTACTGCCTACCTCTTCAATTTGTGAGTCTACCAGACATCCAACGTTACTTAACTATCCTAGCACCATGCTAGCATATTAAATAAATACCTTAAGAGTCATGACCCAAGCAATCTTAAAGCAATGACAAACCTAAACATCGTTGAACCAATGTTGAGACATAGCATAAGTTACTCATATCAACATGGTCATATCATAATTACTCAGACTATAGTGGGGGTTTGTAGTGTTTATGATGATAGATTAAGAGTGATATGGCATAATCATAAAGACTACTCCTACCACGTACATGGACTCCACAATCAAACAATAAACGATTCAATCCAAGTATATGAATACAAGAAGACTAAAGATAATATCTTTATTATGCATAAAGTCACAAATATAAGAAAATACACATGAGTCATACCTTCCCCAATTTGGACTCCGGGCTAGAGTCTCTCCTTCCCATAGCCTAACTCCAATAAGGACTAAGAGAACTAGTGTATACAATAGAAGGGTCGATTCCCACCACCAAGTGGTATGTGTTGAAGTGATGGGTAGGGGGTCCTATTTATAGGTGAAGAAGGGTCGGTTCTCGCCACCAAAAGTTAGCAATTTACTCACCACTGACTTATTCATGCCAGGAGGAGCCAACATGTGGATGTTGACCGGCTTTGGCACCAGAAGCACTTCGGTCGAACCACCACTTCGACCGAACAGAAAAAAGGACCAATTCCATTGTGCTTTCTCGGGGTCACTTTCAGGTGGGTCCCATTGACTGTTATAGGGTGTACACTACTGGATGGCCTTGAATACTTCTTCTTGTGGGCCGTTTGATCCATGTCGTGCCACGTGTCGATGCTTGATTGGCCGGGATGGTATTTTATAGGATTGCTTCCTCCCTTTTACCTCAATTCCAGCATAAAATGTCTGCATACACAAATTCTCCAAGAACAAGTGGAAAAAGGTTAAACAGAACGTTGATGTGTGCACGAAATGGTAATTCCTTCACATAATTGAGTTATATTGACGGGTGAAATTGGTATATAACAGCCGTAAACATTAGGCTGTAGAGAAGAGCCTCTAGTCTCATGTCCAAATTGGGAAAGGTACGCACTACAAGGATTCTGACCTGTTGCAACGATTGTACTGCAACGAATACTAAATCGTTGCAGTAAGCTTGGCTTTTTCCCACGATTCACTAGTTTGTGGCACTAGGATCTAACGCCACGGAACACAATCGTTGCATTAGGATCTGTTGCCACGAATCACTAGTTCGTGGCGTCAGGATGCTAATGCAACAGACCACAATCGTTGCATTAGGATCTGTTACCACAAATCACTAGTTCGTGGCGTCAGGATGCTAATGCCACGGAACACAGTCGTTGCATTAGGATCTGCTGCCATGAATTACTGGTTCGTGGCGTTACAAGATCTATCGCCATGGACCACAATCGTTGCATTAGGATCTGTTGCCACGAATTACTGGTTTGTGGTGTTACAGGATCTATCGCCACGGACCACAATCGTTGCATTAGGATCTGTTGCCATGAATTACTGGATCGTGGCGTTACAGCTTTATTACCACGGAACACAATCATTGCATTAGGATCTGTTGCCATGAATTACTGGTTCGTGGCGTTATAGCTTTATTGCCACGGAACACAATCGTTGCATTAGGATCTGTTGCCACGAATCAGCAAACATTTGCATTTGGACCGTAATACAACGAAACAGAATCGTTGCATTAGGATGTGTTGCCACGATACTCTGGTTCGTGGCATTAGTATCAATGGCCACGGACCCCAATCGTAGCAATTAGGATGTGTGGCCATGATTCACTTTTTCGTGGCATCAGGATGCTAATGCAATGAAACAAAATCATTGCATTAGGATGTGTTGCCACGAATCACTAGTTCGTGGCGTCAGTAAGCTAATGCAACAGACCACAATCGTTGCATTAGGATCTGTTGCCACGAATTACTGGTTCATGGCGTTACAGGATCTATCGCCACGGGCCACAATCGTTGCATTAGGATCTGTTTCCACGAATTACTGGTTCGTGATGTTACAGCTTTATTGCCAAGGAACACAATCGTTGCCTTAGGATATGTTGCCACGAATTACTGGTTCGTGATGTTACAGCTTTATTGCCACGGAACACAGACGTTGCATTAGGATCTGTTGCCACGAATCAGCAAACAGTTGCATTTGGACCGTAATGCAACGAAACAGAATCGTTGCATTAGGATGTGTTGCCATGATACTTCTGTTCGTGGCGTTACAGCTTTATTGCCACAGAACACAATCGTTGCATTAGGATCTGTTGCCACAAATTACTGATTCATGGTGTTACAGCTTTATTACCATGGAACACAGTCGTTACATTAGGATCTGTTGCCACGAATTAGCAAACAGTTGCATTTGGACTGTAATGCAACGAAATGGAATTGTTGCATTAGGATGTGATGCCACGATACTCTGGTTCGTGGCATTTGTATCAATGGCCACTGACCCCAATCGTAGCAATTAGGATGTGTGGCCACGATTCACTTTTTTGTGGCGTCAGGATACTAATGCAACGAAACACAATCGTTGCATTAGGATGTCTTGCCACGATTCACTGATTCGTGGCGTCAGGATGCTAATGCAACAGACCACAATCGTTGCATTAGGATCTGTTGCCACGAATTACTGGTTCGTGGCATTACAGGATCTATCGCCACAGAACACAATCGTTGCATTAGGATGTATTGCCAAGATACTCTGGTTCGTGGCGTTAGTATCAATGGCCACGGACCCCAATCGTAGCAATTAGGATGTGTGTCCACGATTCACTTTTTCGTGGCGTCAGGATACTAATGCAACGAAACACAATCGTTGCATTAGGATGTCTTGCCACGATTCACTGGTTTGTGGCATTAAGATCTATCGCCACAGGACCACAATCATTGCATTAGGATATGTTGCCACGAATTACTGGTTCGTGGTGTTACAGGATCCAATGCCATGGAACACAATCGTTGCATTAGGATGTGTTGCCATGATACTCTGGTTCGTGGCGTTAGTATCAATGGCCATGGACCCCAATCGTAGCAATTAGGATCTGTGGCCACGATTCACTTTTTCGTGGCGTTAGGATACTAAAGCAACGAAACACAATCGTTGCATTAGGATGTCTTGCCAGGATTCACTGGTTTGTGGCGTTAGGATCTATCGCCACGGGACCACAATCTTTGCATTAGGATGGAGCTACATGAAGTTGCATCCGAGGACACGGCTTGTATACTCCCATTCAGTGCTTCCATGCGTGCTCCTACTTAAGTGTCATGAGTTTATTGGCCCTTTCATTTACGGAACATAATGTCTGATTTAACTTCAACCAATTAGATGATGACACATAAGCGCGGAGTACGCATGGAAGAACAAACGGGAGCACCGAAGTTGCATCCCCAGATGGTTGCCGCGTACGTTCATGCTCCAAATCTTACAGCCAAGGGCGCACTGCACGGTTCCTGCGACTGTACCACCCTGCCCTGATGATTGCCACGTATGCGAGCGCACCGAATCTTGCGGGGTGCACGGGCACACACGAACTCCACGTCCAAACTTTGCTCAGCGATCCGAATGACTTGGCACTTGGCGTGCACGATCGATCATCATGTGCATGAATAATATTATGAAACTATTAACTTTGATGATTCAATAATCTAAATCAAGTTTCATCCAACCTACCAACAAAAAATTGGATCGTCCAGTCCATCCAACCAAACGTTAATTTGAATGATCCAAGACATAAAGAAATGGATGATCTATCTCCAATCAAACTTCGACGTCAAACCAAACGCAATTGATGATTGAGCACTTTGTCACATGTCACTAGAGTCTACGCACAAATGAAAAATACACGGCCTCAACACCGGGTTTAGGGTGCATCGTGGACTAACCATATGACCCGACCAAACACTCACGTAATTACCATACAACTGCAAGAGCAACCATCTGGCCGCATCCACCAACGCATACCGACCCTGCGAAAGGATGACGAGCAGTGGCAGGTGAACACGTTGCAGTGGTGGCGCAATGGAAAACGGTGGCAGCGGACGGTGACGTACCTGGATGTTGGCGTAGTCGACCTCGCACATCTTCCGCGAGTCGTTCACCTTCTGCAGCAAGCTGAACCACACTGGCAGGAACTCCTCGGTTTTGCAGTCGAAGCATGACTTGGAGAAATGGGCCACCAACGCATCCCGACCATGCGAAAGGATGACGAGCAGCGGCAGGTGAACACCATGCAGCGGCGGCGCAATGGAAAACGATGGCAGCGGACGGCGACGTACCTGGATGTTGGCGTAGTCGACCTCGCACATCATCCGCGAGTCGTTCACCTTCCAACGGAAGCCATGCAGGTGCTTCATCCACAGCCAGAACGCCACATCTGGCGATGTGATGTTGACAAAGCAGTAGCCCTTGTTGGCCTCGGACCTTGGCAAATGCAACAAACGAGGTTAAGTATCAATCAGTAAAAGCGGAGCTTGATTAGTATAATCATATATTTCAAAGCATAGGCGTGGTACTTGAAGTCAAATGGAACGTGAATAAAATCTTAAAACCGACTTGACGCAGCCAACTGCAATTTTCGCGATATCCTCGGCGCAGTGCTGATCAATGATGTTCATTACTTTTTGCCTCCTGATGATTCAGTGCTGGACTAACGACGATGATGATCCGCAACATAATCAACGATGTAAAACATCAGGTATTAACGCATCAACAACGGCTAGCAGCAAGCAGATTTGAAAGTATGTTGCGGATGATCAGTGTCCTCAGTCTAGAAGTAGGGTAGAAGCGGCGCCATGGCCGCCGCGAACTAGAGAACGGATGAGGAGAAGGCTCATCGCCAACGGATCGAGGGGACGGAAGCTACACGACCACTATGGGCGATGAGCCTTCCCCTCGATCTGTTCTCGAGTGGCGGGCCGGCGGTGGGGGCACAGGGCGGCGGGCCGGCGGCAAAGCCGGGGGCGCGGCAGTGGCCTCGGCAGGCGACGTTGTGCGGAAAGGCCGCATAAAATTTATTTCCGCCCGCCTAGGCCCAGAGCCGGGCCTGCCTTTAAGACCATCCGCAGTAGTTCACGGTAAAGCGGTGATGGGACGCGAAGCGGTTCCAATTGAATTCAAAGATGCGCATGCGGGATGCATAACCTCTGCAGTACTGCAGGTGCAGTAACAGTCACTGACATGTGGCCCCCACGGATAGCTGGACCCACATGTAAGTGACTGTTACTGCATCTGCAGTACCGCAAGTGATTTCAACGCATGTGCCGCACGCGTCTAAGGTGCCTCGATGACTGGCACACACGTAAGCTCGGTGCGCCCGGTCGCATCAGCCGCCTGTACAAATGGCTACGGCTTGAACGAAGGATGAAACCTTATGCGGCAAACAGCAACATATAATACTTCCTCCGCCTCAACTCAACTCTATTTCTGTTTTGGTCGAACTAATTACCTTTGACAAATGATTTATATGGAATTTATTAACTTCAATAACATGTAGTACTAGATTGTATATTATGGAAATATTTTCATGGTGAATCTAAAAGTACAATTCTTGTATTGTTAAAACTGATCAAAATTGCGTAAATCTGAAAGATAGATTTGACGAAACCTAAGACTTCCCTTTGAAAAAGTTTTATACTTTACATTAGTTTTACATATGTAATATGCACATAGGATATATCACTAAATAGTTTTGCAAAAAAAAAACATGCAGGAGAAATATATATTTCCCATATATATGCTACTACTACGTAAATTAGGGGTGGGCAAATAAACCGAGACTGAAAAACCGAAACCGATAAAACCGAGACCGGAACTGAAAAGACCGAAATATCGGGTATCGAGTACTTTTCGGGTAGCAAATATAAATAACTGAAAAATAAATGTCGGGTTCGGACAGATGAATTCATTGTGGAGCTACATGTCACGTACTTAATTATACTAAAAATCATCATCTTCACTGTCGTCCCCCCACAATGGAGCTACATGACCATCATTGGTATATGTATCGTCGTCATCGTCATCGTCTTCATTTTCTGATGCAACTCCATATACCTCAAACCGATCACCTGACGTTGTCATTATAAGAGTGGAAGCATCGCCGCTGGCTCCCTCAATGTCATTCCTAGCCCATGCGGTCGTATCCTCATTATTGATATCATCAGTAAGCAGATCATCATGAAATGTCTCAGCCTCCATCGTCTCAGTCACATTATTTTCACTGTCTCCAGGGGGCATGGCAAAAAGGTTTCGTGGCTTCATTTTAACAATTGTAGCCCATTTAGGATGCTTCACACTTGGAACATAAAAAACTTGTTCTGCTTGGGTGGCTAGAATGTAAGGCTCATACTGGAATCGAAACAGAGTAGTGTCAACATCTATCAATCCGTATTGATCCTTTTTGTAGCCTCTGCTTTGGTTCGGACTGCTTCCAAAAGGCCAATCAAACCATTCACACTGAAATAGCAGAACCTCTTGATTTTTTTCAAAATCAACAGCAGTGATTTTCTTGATTACTCCAAACCAATCATGATCAGTGCCCCGAACAAAAATACCACTGTTTTGGGTCCTAAATCTTTTTCCACATCTGCAGTTCGAAAGAAGAAGCCATTGATGAATAACCAACTAAACAAACGTGCCCGACGATCAGGTCCTCTAGATGATGCATACAGATAATCGGTTGCTTTGCCTTCTGTGTGTAATGTCGTAATCTGTACACATCAGTATAACAGGGGTTATTGACGACAAACCAATTTCAGAACACATATTTGTTCAATATTTCATCAAAGTGCAAACTTGCATGTACTTACTCGTTTCTGAAACCAATCAACAAACTCATCTCTATGGCGTTTATCAACATCACGAGAATGAATCTTTATCAGTTCTTCAATATGCTCACTGAAAATGGTACAAAATTAAATTAGCCATCTACAATAAGCCATATATATAGTATACAACATCTGAGTTATACGTTATTACTTGATCCATGGAGCGGCCTCTTCAACGTTAGTAATAAAATAATGCCTGATGTTATGTAGTTCCACCATAGTAAGTTGGTCCCATTTATACCTTTTTTAGAATTATCAACTTCTGTAAATATGTTAGAATTGTCAACAGAAGGTTCATTTGTAGATGCAGCTTCATGACGTTCTGGCCTATTACGCTTGGTGCTGATGTTATCCAAAAACTGACTACAAAAAGTCATACACTCTTCGGCAATATATCCCTCAGCTATAGAACCCTCCGGGTGAGCTTTGTTACGTAAATACCTCTTCAATGTACCAAGGTACATCTCAATTGGATACATCCATCTGTAAGAAACAGGTCCACCCAACCGTGCTTCTTCGGCAAGATGGGTTGGAAGATGTACCATGATATCAAAGAAAGCAGGAGGAAACAACATCTCAAGCTTACAAATTGTTTCAGAATTTGTTTGCTCATCTTGTCCAAATCTGGTTCCGCCAATTCTTTAGAACAAATTCCAGAAAAGAATGTGCTACACTCAATTAAAGGTGCAACAACCTTTTCAGGCAATATGTTACGTATTGCATTAGGAAGAAGCTTCTGAAATATAATATGGCAGTCATGAGCTTTTAGACCCGATACCTTACATGCTTTTATGTCCACACATCTCTTGATGTTTGAGGCATAACCATCGGGCACCTTCACATTCCCCAAAAACTTGCACAAGGTGGTCTTCTCATCTTTTCCCAAAGTATATAATGCTGGTGGGAATGTGTACTTGCTCTTTATAAACTTCGGATGTTGATCTGGCCGTATACCCATATCCTTCATATCAAGACGAGCTTGTAGACTATCTTTTGTTTTATCATCCATAGCAAGCAATGTCCCCAATATGCTATGACAAATGTTTTTCTCAATGTGCATGCCATACAAGTTATGCCTTATTAGCAATGTCTTCCAATAAGGGAGGTCGAAAAATATACTTTTATTCTTCCAATTATGCCATCTATTTTCCCCGGTGTGTTTGTCTTATTATTTGTCAGTACAAAACTCACTTGATCAAAACACTCGTATTGTTGGAGTACTTTGTCACCAGAGAGTGATGTTGGAGCCTCTCTATTCTCTGCCTTGTTGTTGAAAGAACCTTTGTTTCGACGCCATCTGTGATCCTGAGGTAGGAAACGACAATGACCCATGTAACAATGCTTTCGTCCATATTTCAACCAGAAGGCGTCAGTGTTTATATGGCAGTATGGACATGCTAGCTTCCCTTTTGTGCTCCATCCACATAGCATTGCATATGCTGGAAAATCATTTATTGTCCACAATAAAGAAGCTCGCATGACAAATGTCTCTTTCTTTAAACTGTCATATGTTTCAACACCACCAGACCATAATTTCAGTAGCTCATCAATCAAAGGCTGTAGATACACATCAATGTTGTTTCCAGGTGACTTTGGCCCAAGAATTATCATTGACATCACCCAATAAGACTGCTTCATACACAACCAAGGTGGTAGATTATAAGGGATTAGAATCACGGGTCATGTACTGTAAGAAACATTCATTACTCCAAAAGGATTGAAACCATCAAATGCTAGCCCAAGTCTTATGTTGTGAGGATCAGATGAGAAATTTGGGTGAATGCTATCAAAATGCTTCCATGCTTTCGAATCAGCAAGATGGCGTAATATTCCATCATCAGCACGACCTTCTTTGTGCCAGCGCATGTTTGATGACGTTGATTCTCCCATATAAAACCTTTGTAGACGGGGAAGAAGAGGGAAGTATCGTAGAATCTTGCGTGCTACAAGCTTCTTGGATTTTCCACAAGGTAAAGCCTCTCTTGCATCCCTAGCAGTACTATTTTTCCATCTTAATTCACCACATTTTGGGCAACTATTCAGCAGAGAATTGTCCTTCCGGAATAACACACAGTCATTGACACATGCATCGATCTTTTGGTAGTCCAGCCCGAGGTCACGAACAACCTTTTGAAGTTTATCAAGTGTATTAGGAATGCAGTGGCACTTTGGAAGCGCAAATGAGAATAGTTCAAGTAAAATCTCACAAGCTACGTTGCCCATACCAGTTAAACACTTTATCTGGTAGAACTTGACAATGTAAGATAATTGGGTCAGCTACGAACAACCTGGATACAACTCCTTTTTGGCATCAGTTAATAAGTCATAGAATTTCTTTGCATCCCCAGTTGGCTCCTGCTGGTTTATAGCATTTTCTTGATCATCAACATCTGCTGAAGTACCACCATGATCAGTGCCTCTAACTAGACTGGACAACATATTTTGCATAGCACCATCATCAAAAATTATCTCCTCATTATTTGCTGATTCCGCAGCAATATTTTCCTGAACTCGTATTTCTCCATGGTGTATCCAACAAGTATAATCCAATAACATCCCATTTCCGAGCAGGTGTAAATGAACTCCCTTGCGTGTCTTGTGGCAAATATTACGACATCTCGTTCAAGGAAAAGGCATTGTTCCTCCTTCACGAGTGCCCTGAAATGCAAAATTTAAAAATGACTTCATTCCATCCTGCCACTCCCTCGTATGCCTGTCTTTTCCCATCCATGTCTTATCTTCTGACATCGCTTCCCACAATTCAATCAGCCATCAGCCTATCCGTAAGAGGATAGATGTACATGAACACATTTTGTGAGCAAATGTACCTAGCTGTTGTTACTCCACGCGCTGCGGTCGGCGGATTCTCCTACAAGCGTGGCGGCCGGCGGATGCTCCTCCAAGCGTGGCGGCCGGCGGTTGGTCCTCAAAGCTTGGTAGCCGGCGGATGCTCCTACAAGCGTGGCGGCCGGCAGATGCTCCTCCAAGCTTGGCGGCCGGCAGATGCTCCTCCAAGCGTAGCGGCCGGCGGATGCTCCTCCAAGCGTGGCGGCCGGCGGATGCTCCTCCAAGAGTGGCGGCCGGCGAATGCTCGTCCAAGCATGGCGGCCCGCGGATGCTCCTACAAGTGTGGCGGCCGGCGGATGCTCCTACAATTGTGGCGGCAGGCGGATGCTCCTACAAGCGCGTTGCGGAGAGGGGGCCGACATTGCGGGTCGAAGGGTATAGTAATAAAATATTATTTTTGTTTCTTATTTTCCTTCTTCATTCGGCGTGACAAAAATTTCCCTCCGCAGGCAGGTAGGCAGGACGAAAAAGCTGGGCCGCTTGTTATTTGTGGGCTGAAACTGCGCTGATTCACTTTATATTCAAGCTGGGCCTTCGCGCATTCATGACGCTTGCACAGAGCCGAAGGCCTCGAAAGGTCCAGTCCTATCAACGGATTTTCATGAGATGCTCAAGGGATGCTGCTTCCGATGTTTGGCCTCTTCATCCTCGCCTTCTTAAACCACCCCCCCCCCCCTATTGCTTCCAGGCTCAAGTTCCCGACTGATTTCCATCCATGCTCCCGTGTGTTGCCTGAGAAGTCCTTTGCCTCTATTGTCGCAGCGCCATGCCTCGCAACCATGTTAGACGCGAGCAGGTACATGCAGGCTCACCGTCCCTGCGCCCTCGTGAGGGCCAATGCACGATGGTCAACAACCGCCTCATGACGATGGAGTTTATCCGTTTGCGCCACCAAGCAGCTGTTCTGGGACCCAGAGGAGGTCGCAGCAAGGCGACGCCCATGGAGATCACCCTGGCCATCCATCACCAACTTGAAATCCCGCATTGGGCTTTCACCGTGTCCACGTTTGGGGATGGTGAGTTCCTGGTGCGGTTCACCTGTGATGACTATCGGGAGCTCGCCATCGAGAGGGCAATCATCTCCATGTCGGATGATAACCACTACTTCCGTCCATGGATCTTTGGTGTCGGTGTGCCGATTGTCGGGTGGTTCTTCCACGTGCAGGTTGTCAGCGAGAACCTCCCTCTGCATGTCTGGTCTGCGGACAGCATCAGACAGGTTCTGGGTGACGTCTTCCTCTTTGATCACTTCGATGCTTCCACTACCACCGGGAGCATGCTGACATGTGCATGGTCGTTGGGTGGATGAAAGACCCAAGCCTCCTGCCTCGGGCAAAAATGGCCACCTTCTTTGAAGGAAGTGATGGCCGGACTGGGGGTGACAACGGGCCACCGGTGGAACCTTTCAACCATGCCGCAGTGGTCCGTCCTGGCGGCCTAAAGACGGAGCTCATCATCCATCTGGATCACTACCTCCACTATACGCCGCCGGTCCACCCCAACTCCCCGGCCTCCTCGTCATCAGGCGACTCTTCTGACGTACACTCCTCGGTGTCCTCGAACTCTTCGGGGGACACCTTCCCGTGGCCGAAGAGATTCTACTGGCGCGTGGGGAAGTGGATGAGGCGGATAAGCAGCTATTTTAGTATGGCTACCAAAGTGTCCTAGCTCATGTGTTACGTTTCCTATGGAAACTAAAAATCCTTTACAAATCCTATCCTTCAAAGGGAGCCTATGTTTGAGAGGATTACGACTGGATTAATTTTCATGAAAAGATTTCCTGTTTAACATTTCGGTTGTCCTTCCTTTTTTCAAACATTTTCTTCCTCGTATTGTCTTCACTTTTTTCTTTCCAGTCCTAGCTACTGGCCTGTTGCATTTTCCTGTTACTACTACTTTACAGACCGCTTTGCGGGCCCCACTGCGGGCGATCTCTTGGCAACTCCACCGGTTTGGGGACAAGGAGGGTTTGGCGATCGGAAAATTCAAACTAATTTTGCACAGATGGTACATCCATGAACAAGAACACCAAGTATATTTAACTTAAAAACATTACTCCCTCCGTCCCAAAATACTTGTCCCTTTCGATGGAGGGAGTATCTCCGTCCCAAAATACTTGTCGCTTTGGATGGAGGGAGTATATTACAAACACAAGAAAAGATAAACAACAACTAAAACCATGAAACAAAAAACTACAACTAAAAACATGAAATGAAAAATTACAACTAAAAACATGAAAAGAAAACACCTAAATACTACTCTACCCAGCCTGCACCTCCTCCTCCTCGTGTGGGTCCTCGGGCTCCTGACCCTCCTCTAGCGCCTCGGGCTCCGGCGGCGAAAGGTGACCCAGTCTCAAGGCCGCCGCCATGACAAGGTTGCGACGACCCGCGACGCCGAGCTCGGCCGCCATCGTCTCCCAGAGGAGTCAAGACGAGAGGCCACGTGTGAGAGGCCGAAGACGTAGTGGCCCGTGGTGTCCATTCCAGTACTTTGTGGAAGGGTACCAAGCCCAAGGCGTTCCATGGAGTGAGATGTATCCGTAAATACATCTCGGGCCATGTTGAACAGGAGGGTATCCTTCACGCGCGGTGGCGAGGGGGGTCCAGCAGCGGCCGCTTACCGGCGGTTGGGTCCCTCGGCGGGCTCGGTGGCGGAGGGTTGCTCGAGCTCGAAAGCATTTGCTGTATACTAGCCGCGGCTAGGTTTTGTGGAGAGAAGAGAGGATGTTGGAACGGTTGTGCGGAAAAGACAATGGCGCGGGTGACCATCTTATACTCCCTCCGTCCCAAGTAAACTCTATTTTTAGGATTCAAACCGCACATTAGTCAACACATAAAATTACCCTAACACCCTTCATCAATACATATCCTCCAACTTTCCATTCAATGCCAGCAAGTTGCTACGGCAACAAAGGACAGTAGCTGAAAATGTGCAGAGCACACAGCTGACATGACCATACAGTGAAAGTAAAGTTGAGCTGGGATAAAAAAAAATTGGCTGGAAATAACTGCCCACACACCCCCATCCCTCTTCTCCGCGCGTACTAAAAATCACCGGGCGTCTCATCGTCTTCTCCGCGCGTACTAATAAAGAGTAGTAAGATGACACACCATCCTCTACTCCGCCACACACACCATCCTCTTCTCCGCGTGTACTCTTCCTCTCTGTCGTGCGTGCCCTCATTGATTCCCTTCGAAGCCCATGGAGTTCCCCTTGCCACACGATATTGCGGTCCTGATCGCGGGGTGGGTCGCCGCAACCTCCACCCAGCCCATGGACGACCTCTCCAGTCTGCACGCCACCTGCAAGGCCATGCACGCGGCGTGTCGTGATCCCACCGTGGGCAGGCGCGTGGCGCTGGAGCAGGAGAGCAGCTGGGAGTGGTTCCAACGGCATGGGAAGGGGAGCTACGACGCCCTCGTGGAGCGCTTGGCCAACGTGGGCAACCCTCATGCATGCTACATCACCGTGTTCGACCTCGTCTTCAACTACAGCTGCGCGCAGGCGCAGCGGGGCACCCAGTTCCTTGCCCGGGCGGCCCCGAACGGCCACAAGGTGGCGGCCTACGTCCTCGCCATGCTCCACTACGGTGCTGACCGCGGGGACCGTGATGCCCTCGAGTATATCCGACAGGTCGAAGGTGAGGCCCACGTTGGCGACAACGCGGCCAGGTCCATCGCGATGAAGAGGACCAACACGGAGTGCTGCCAGTGTTGGAATCAAGCCATGCAGAGGCTCGACGTTTTCGTGAGCTGGAGGTTACTGCGTAGGCCTCCTCCAGGACTGCCGCCGGTGGCGCTGCCCGACATTGACGATTACGTTTGCTGCTGCCCAACAGGGGGGGGCCAGGGGCCTGCCCGCTGCGGCCGGCGAGGGTGGTACGAGTGGACCGTCTTCTATACTGAGAACTGTAGGATTGAGCACGAGTATGACCTGTTCTGCCATAACGTGTTGTACTCTATGGGTTATATTCCATCCATTCCCTTTTGGATGCGCTACCCCTAGTTCTCCCAACGCCAATGAAAAGTGAACAAAGGGAGTACTGTATATAAAAAAGACTTGTATAAGGCATGTTGATGTGTTTCTCCTATATATGCATGCTCATCTCTGATGAATATGGCACTTCTTGTGTTTCCCCTATGCGCGCTCATCTTTTGTTTAGCCCCGTTTGCATCAAATGAAACTCACGGGGCAGTTTAAAGGAATGGATTCCTCTGGAAGTGACACATGTGCTTTAAAAAATCTAGGTTCTATAAATTTTGGCTTCGCTAATAATAAAGTTGTATAAATTGCTATTCTATACAGGTTCGTAATTAAGTACTACTAGATATAAACACAGTGATATAAACAAGGATTAAAATAAAGCATACGCATAAAATCTCTTCAACCAGCAACACAGTGGTATAAACAAGGATTAAATACTAGATATAAACATCGACAGAACCAAACAATAGTGTTCAACGTACCATTCCAGGCAACAAACTAATTAATTTGACAGTACTAGCTCTTACGTAATCAAAAAACACAAAATAAACTAATCGGCACATCTAGTCTGCACCACATCTCTTCAAGCAGCACCTTCAGTCCATCAGCTAGCTCCATGCATCGTCCTGCACAACCACCTTGCTTGGGTCTACCTCCATGCATCTTGCATCATGACAAACTTGCTTGGACCACCATCATTGTTTTCAGCAGCGATTAGTTTATGGCATCATCAAATCTGGAGTAACTTTTCTATATCATTTGGGGCCGAAAAATAGTTAACACGCTATATATGAGGATAAAGATTAGGATATTATATTCTACCTGCGCCGTGGACAACATATCCGATGCTTCATTATTCTGGTCGCCAGGATCATTCTGCCCCAAGTCATCTGGGGCAGCAGGCGGAGGACCTTGATCATCAGGATAAGGACCATGCAAGACTGGTCCATGGTAAGGGTGGGGGTTGCCATTGAAAGGCGGAGGGTCCTCCTCATCACCCGGAAGGTGGTCCACAAAATCAAGACCTAGGACATAAACTGGTATAGTCCATGAACGTCCTTCCCCGTCGACTTTGTTGCCTCTCCTGAGAACAAGGCTTCGAGGGATGTCAAGTGGATTATCCACCATCACCAGCAGAATGACCCTAGTCGGGTTTGGATCATTTTCATCCCAATGAAGCAACTGGCCAAAACTGGAGCAAGTTTGTTCAATAAACCTTCGCTCCTTTAGATCCAGAGGATAACCAAGTAGCAAAATCCAACACCTTCTAGGAAACTGAGCACGACACATATTAAGACTTGCCTCATCATGTTTTTCAAATCTGAACTCCCGATTCCCAACCACGTGGGGATTTGCTAGGACCAAAGCATCTCTCTCCAGTTTATTTCTTAACTTGTAGTACATGCCAATCCCATGGGGATGTGCACCGTAAGTAACTAGTACGTGCATTCTTGCCTGATCTTGGATGTACACTGCTACCTGGTCCATAAATTCATTACGCTGCGCAGGAGTTAGTACCTTATTTGTGACCGCAACCGCATATTCCTCATTTTTCTTTGCGATTTTGCCAGATATGTGGAACACGCTTCTGGTCCTTCTTAGAGGACCACCATCTTCTGGGATCATCAGCCCCGAACAAAACCGACGGGGGTCGATGGAGAAGTTTGCCATTAATGAGCGACGAGCAGTGAAGAAACAAATCTGCCTGAGAGAAAGAAAGGGTGTACTACTAGTATTTGGAGGTTGCGGTTTCTTGAGAGTCTCCGGAGTACTCCTATATTATAAAGAAAAACAACATGGAACCGTCGCACATCCCCTGAAGTACATTGTAATGATGACACGTGGGTCCTATGGACATTGTAATGATGACACCGCGTATAGGGGTAACTTCCGGCCAGTTCCAGTCCGTGCAATAATAACATAGCGAGTCTCGCGACTGTTCAGATTTTTGCAGGAAAACAACATGACAAAACGTGAAAAGAAAAAATATCAAAAAAAAAACAAGAGAAACACAACATCACGACTGGAGGTGTTTTTCGATTCACGCACGATGTGGGTTAAAGGTTAAAACTTGGCGTCGTTAAAGGAGATGTTTCTTGATAAAAGGAGAATTTTTTGATAATACATTAGACACATTGTTCATGAACATAAGAGACATATTACATTAACATACTACCAACACATATATTACAAACAAGAGTAAAGAAAACATGGACGAAAAACAAGTAGAAACAAGAACAAAACTACTCCTAATCCTATTCTACTCGGAGGCCTCGTCCACCTCCGCCGCTGCGCGCGCCGCGGCCAACACATCCCCCGGCGGCTCCGCCTCCGCCTCCGACGGCAGCGGCGACTCCTCTTTCGTCTCCACACCGAGCTTACAGGCGACGCTGTGCAGAATCTTCCAGCGGCCCTGTACCCCAGCAACCTCTGTGATCGTCTCGTGGAGGGCGTCGAGACGAGCGGCCACAAAGCTTAACCCGAACAAGTAGTAGCTGGCAGAGTCCATGCTAGGGAGCTGGGGAAGCCTCCCAAGACCCAGACGGCGACAGATGAGAGATGTATTGTTAAATACATGCCGCGACATTGTGTCGAACGCTCTTGCCTGTTCGACGACGGAGGACACGTCGTCTTCGACATCTTTAATTCAGCGCGTTAATTCGTCGATGCAGGCGGTAAAGAGGCGGACAGTCTCCTGTAACCAGTCGAGCTGAGGAGATGCGGGCGCTGCCATCAGTTCCACCAGCATTGCTGGCGGCGATGGAAATGGAGAAGGAGGTTCGGAGGACGTCGATGGCCTAGAGCGCTTCGGCGCGGGGCTACCCATTTGTGTGGCGACGGAGGTGCAGAGAAAGAGCGAGAGGTGGTCGACGGTGGCGGGGGGGGGGGAGTTTGGAGGCTAGGATCTAAGGAGCGGTGCGGCAGACAAGCAAGAGAACGGTGAGCCTTTATAGCGGGTCGTCTTCTAATAGCGGGCGTGTGGTGAGGGGTCCCCGTCTCCAGGCGTCGGTTTTTCACAGGCGGTTTTTAACTTTATCTCAGGCGGGTTTTACTTACCAACCACCTGATATGATATTTAATCAAAAATATTAATCAAGAATAAGTAAATATCTTCATAGGCGGTTGGTACTTAATAACCGGCTGAGAAGATGTTTATCTTAGTCGGGTATTACTTACCAATCGCCTGAGATAATGCCTGATACTGTTCTTCAGTTTCCTTATCCCTTGCTTCTTTTTATTTAGATTCCAATATAAATACTCAAACATGCTTAGATTCTGCAAATTGTCTCCAAATTCGATGATTCTTTCTTCTACATTTGTATAAAATTAACATCTACCACCTGAACAGAATATTTTAAAACTTGTATAGCTGACATTGTAATGTTTTGGTAAATATCAAATTAATTTCAACTCACATATTATTCACATTTGTGTATCTCATAAAAAAAAAGGTCCTTCACTCAAATTTTTTTTTATGAACATATTTGTATCATTTATACATGTATGAATTTTGTTAAATTTTTTTAAAAGCATTCCAACATGTCAAACTTTAAATTATCCATCATTCTAACTAAATTCTCATATACATATGAGGCATTCATCAAATTATGAACACACATTGATTCCAAAAAATTTAAAAAAATCTAAAAAAATTCATAGAGGTTGGTATGATGAGTAAAAAAATCGACTGAAAAAATAAATGAAAAAGGCATTATATTCATCAAGATAGAAAAATGAAAAATAGCATTTGTTGTATGTTTTTTATGTTCTAACTAATTTCAAAAGATTTATGAAGTGAAATTTAATGGTAACCTTTACTTATCAATAATATTACAAGAAAGTGGAATTTTGCCTTTTTAAAGGACCCACATTTAATCAAGAATATTAATTAAGAAGAAGTAAATATTTTCATAGGCGGTTGGTACCTAATAACCGCCTGAGAAGATGTCTATCTCAGTCGGGTATTACTTACCAACCGTCCGAGATAATGCCCGATACTATTCCTCAGTTTCCTTATCCCTTGCTTATTTTTATT
This sequence comes from Tuctoria greenei, assembly GCA_036927565.1. Taxonomy (NCBI): domain Eukaryota; kingdom Viridiplantae; phylum Streptophyta; class Magnoliopsida; order Poales; family Poaceae; genus Tuctoria; species Tuctoria greenei. The sequence continues at coordinate 129,678,491 of JAYESD010000006.1, forward strand.
TAGATTCCAATATAAATACTCAAACATGTTTAGATTCTGCAAATTGTGTCCAAATTCGATGATTCTTTCTTCTACATTTGTATAAAATTAACATCTACCACCTGAACAAAATATTTTAGAACTTGTATAGATGACATTGTAATGTTTTGGTAAATATCAAATTAATTTCTACTCACATATTATTCACATTTGTGTATCTCATAAAAAAATATCCTTCACTCAAATTTGTTTGTATCAACATATTTGTATCATTTATACATGTATGAATTTTGTTAAATTTTTTTAAAAGCATTCCAACATGTCAAACTTTAAATTATCCATCATTCTAACTAAATGCTCATCTACATATGAGGCATTCATCAAATTATGAACACACATTGATTCAAAAAAATTTAAAAAAATCTGAAAAAATTCATAGAGGTTGGTATGATGAGTAAAAATGTCCACTGAAAAAATAATTGAAAAAGTCATTATATTCATCAAGATAGAAAAATTAAAAATAGCATTTGTTGTATGTTTTTTATGTTCTGACCAATTTCAAAATATTTATGAAGTGAAATTTAATGGTAACCTTTACTTATCAATAATATTACAAGAAAGTGGAATTTTTCCTTTTTAAAGGACCCACATTTAATCAAGAATATTAATTAAGAAGAAGTAAATATTTTCATAGGCGGTTGGCACTTAATAACCACCTGAGAAGATGTTTATCTCAGTCGGGTATTACTTATCAACCGCCTGAGATAATGCCCGATACTGTTCTTCAGTTTCCTTATCCCTTGCTTATTTTTATTTAGATTCTAATATAAATACTCAAACATGTTTAGATTCTGCAAATTGTGTCCAAATTCGATGATTATTTCTTCTACATTTGTATAAAATTAACATCTTCCACCTGAGCAAAATATTTTAAAACTTGTATAGCTGACATTGCAATGTTTTGGTAAATATCAAATTAATTTCTACTCACATATTATTCACATTTGTGTATCTCATAAAAAAGATCCTTCACTCAAATTTGTTTGTATGAACATATTTGTATCATTTATACATGTATGAATTTTGTTAATTTTTTTAAAAAGCATTCCAACATGTCAAACTTCAAATTATCCATCATTCTAACTAAATGCTCATATACATATGAGGCATTCATCAAATTATGAACACACATTGATTCAAAAAAATTTAAACAAATCTGAAAAAATTCATAGAGGTTGGTATGATGAGTAAAAATGTCCACTGAAAAAATAATTGAAAAAGTCATTATATTCATCAAGATAGAAAAATGAAAAATAGCATTTGTTGTATGTTTTTTATGTTCTGACCAATTTCAAAAGATTTATGAAGTGAAATTTAATGGTAACCTTTACTTATCAATAATATTACAAGAAAGTGGAATTTTGCCTTTTTAAAGGACCCACATTTAATCAAGAATATTAATTAAGAAGAAGTAAATATTTTCACAGGCGGTTGGTACTTAATAACCGCCTGAGAAGATGTTTATATCAGTCGGGTATTACTTACCAACCGCCTGAGATAATGCCAGATACTGTTCTTCAGTTTCCTTATCCCTTGCTTCTTTTTTATTTAGATTCCAATATAAATACTCAAACATGTTTAGATTCTGCAAATTGTGTCCATATTCGATGATTATTTCTTCTAGATTTGTATAAAATTAACATCTACCACCTGAACAAAATATTTTAGAACTTGTATAGCTGACATTGTAATGTTTTGGTAAATATCAAATTAATTTCTACTCACATATTATTCACATTTGTGTATCTCATAAAAAAAGATCCTTCACTCAAATTTATTTGTATGAACATATTTGTATCATTTATACATGTATGAATTTTGTTAATTTTTTTTAAAAGCATCCCAACATGTCAAGCTTCAAATTATCCATCATTCTAACTAAATGCTCATATACATATGAGGCATTCATCAAATTATGAACACACATTGATTCAAATAAATTTAAAAAAATCTGAAAAAATTCAAAGAGGTTGGTATGATGAGTAAAAATGTCCACTGAAAAAATAAATGAAAAAGGCATTATATTCATCAAGATAGAAAAAATGAAAAATAGCATTCATTGTATGTTTTTTATGTTCTGACCAATTTCAAAAGATTTATGAAGTGAAATTTAATAGTAACCTTTACTTATCAATAATATTACAAGAAAGTGGAATTTTGCCTTTTTAAAGGACCCACATTTAATCAAGAATATTAATTAAGAAGAAGTAAATATCATCACAGGCGGTTGGTACTGAATAACCGTCTGAGAAGATGTTTATCTCAGACGGGCATTACTTACCAACCGTCTGAGATAATCTTCTTCTTAGACGAGTTTGAATTACCAACCGCCTGAGATAATTACCTTATGATACCTAAGTCTAAGGAACACGATGAACACACTACATTCATTCACACAGTTGAAGAACACACAAGATACTCATTCATTAACAATATTCAATCACACATATCACAAAAGAACACACAAGATACACATTATTTACACAAGAACACACAAGAACACACAAGATACATAAGTAATATTCAATCACATAGATGAACAAAGAAAGATTTCATTCATTAACAATATTTACAAAACAGAAGCAACTAAAAACAACAAAGAAAAACTAATTAAAACCTACTCCTACACCTACTCCCCTTCCTCCTCCTCCTCCTCATCCTCGTCCTCCGGCGGCGACTCTGGCGCCGGTGCAATAGAAGACAGGGCCGGTTGCACCGGCTGCACCGGCTGCACCAGCGTTGCAACCCCGAGTTTGCTAGCCGTCGCCTCCACCAGCATTCTGTGGCCCTCGGGGCCAAGAACCTGGGCCATCGTCACGAACAGAATGTCAAGACGATCAGCCACCCCTGTGAGGGCGTAGAGGTAGTGGCCGATGGTACCCATTCCAGGATACTCTGGAAGGGTACCCAGCCCCAAGGCACGCATGGTGCGAGACATATTGTTGTACGCCTCTCGCGCCATGAGGAGGCGCTGGGTGTTGATCCTCTCAGGGGAGCTGCAACAAGGTTTCTTGCAAGGTGGCTCCCCCGGAGGGCTTGGTGGCGGAAGGTCAGCCATAGTGGTGTTGGGTGGTCAGAGTGGAGGAAGACGAAGAAAAGAAGAGGGTTCAAAGTGAGTGACGCGCTTGTGGAGAACTAACGGGTGATAGCTCGTCTTTAAGGCCGCGCGGAGTGGAAGATGGAGCAGTTGGTTTACCGCGCATTGAAAGGTCGCGCCTCGGGGACAATAAAGGTCACGCACGGTCGTCGACACGTCTTCATAGACGGTTGGTGAGGGGTATTTATGTAGGCGTTCATCAAATTATGAACACACATTGATTAAAAAAATATCAATGTAGTAAATATCTTCTCAGATGGTTGGTAAGTAAAACCCGCCTGAGGTAACCGTCTTCTCAGGCGGTCGGTACATAAAATGCGTCTAAGAAAATTGGAGTTTATATATACCCCTCGGCAGCGTAGGAAAAACCTAACCCGCGCGAAACACTTAGACGCCATTAGGCTGCCAAAATTTTGTTTGCCTCCAAGTGTTCGCTCTCGTCACTTCCAGGTACGCCGCCGAGCTTCACCGTCGCCACCGAGCTTCGCCCTCGTCACTTCCAGGTACGCCCTCATCGCTGAAAAAGAGTGTCTCTTCTCGCCTGCAGCTACCTCGCCTCACCTCACGTCACCATCCAAATCCAAGTTCCACACTTTGCGATTCTTGATACTAGAAAAAGGCTGGAGGATTTGCTTTTTGTCCCTTGCTTGATCAGGTCCGGAGCTAGGCGCCGCCTAGTAAACCTCAAGAACGTGGTCGCCACTCTGAACAAAGCTAGCCTATTTAGAATAAGAAGATAAAATTGCCATTGCTGGTGAGCAACTTTAACATGCTTGTCACCCTTGCAATGTATAGGAACCTTTTGGTCAGTCGCCTTAAACCCTAGAATGTCTTATCAAATCCAAGAATGATTCCATCTTTTTCTTCATGCAACACTTCATGTAGAGTTAATATGCCATTTATTAGATTTTTTGACTTATTAGTTCTACCATGGAAAGCCCTAAGAAGACTGGTCGTGATAGTAACAATAAAGAAGACAATATGGAGTTTACTGACTCCAGCAGTTCAGGCTCCTATCACAGTTCGTCGGTTCCTTTTCCGAATATAAAAATTAAAAAGACTTCAGTGGATCTAGACCCGGAATATGATCCTGTCAATGAGGTATGGATCATGAATCTTAACTTCAGCACTTCAAGTTAATGTTGGTTGTCAAGTATACGAAGTCTTATAATTTTTTTTCTACCTAAATTAATCGCGAAGACAATGAGATGACATCGGCTCCTAAAACCGCAGAAGGTTCACCAATGGATGAATCCTCAACTTCTCTCAAGCGGAAACGAGGGCAATGAGGTCCCAATAAGGGTCCATTGGACCGCATCATGTACATAACAAGGGTCAGTCCAGGTGGGCTTCCCCAAGAACCACTGGATTCAGTTACCAAGTATCGTAATGCATGCGGTTTTCTTGTTAGGGAGGTTGTGCTGATCACAACTGAGAATTGGAGGAAATTAACCGAGCAAACCAAGAATGAGTTGTGGGAAAGGATAAAGAAACAATTCAACTTCCCAAAAGGCACAGAAGAAGCTGTAAATAAAGCAACATTGGTCTCTTGCGGCAAGAAGTTTCGATGCTAGAGGAGTGAAATGAATGCTTATGTTAAGGCTGATAAGGTCCCTAGCCTGAGGAAGATGGGAAAAATAACACAAGCTCAGTGGCAAGAGTTTGTTCGTCAAAAGAGCACACCTGATGCTAAAGCTCTAAGTGCAACTAGGTCAGAGCTTGCAAAAAAGAACAAATACCATCATCACTTGGGGTCTGCCAGATATGCCCCCAAAGTCCAGAAATGGAATAAGATATTAGACGAAATTACCAGTAAGGGCAATCCTCACCCATTAGAAGGGTACGATGAGCAAACTCAATGCTGGGTCTTTGCTCGGTCAGGTTTGACCAGCGAGGGCAAACTTGAAAAGCCGGACTCTTTGAATGAAGTAGAGGATAAAATGAAAGAAGTAATTGAAAAGCAACAGAAAGGTCTCTTCAAGCCAAAGAGGGAGAATGACCAACTTGCTGCTATCATAGGAAACCATGAACACAGCGGACGGGTTCGAGCGGTCTCTTCTCAAATGTCTTGGCTAGATGGTTTCCCTAAAGATAAAGACACATATAGAAGACATGAGAAGTTTAAGAAAACACTTGATGAAACGATTGCTCAAAAGGTCAAAGAAAATATGCAAGAAATAATAGAACAACTTAGACAATCGGGACAATTAGTGGAACCGAGTACAGTGATGGTTCTGGTGCAAAAGGAGCAATTAGTATCTCCAACTGCCTACCCTAGCAGTGTTGGTTCCGTGCCAAGCTTTGGGTCAACCCATAAGTTCCCTGTCGATGATATTGCTAACGACAAATCTTGTCGTCTTCTTGTCCCGATAGGTAGAGCAGGGAACAAAACCAAACAGATTGCCACTACTATGGCGAAGCCTGATCGTGACTTCAACGGGAATTCACTTTCATTGTATTATGCTGTGGTGCAAGTTCTTCATATCATTGATAATGATTATGAAGATTATGAAATAGACCACATCACACCTGAGGGGATCGCGACCCTAGGGCAGGCTGTCAACCAATTAATCCTTTGGCGCTGACGCGATATCGTGTTGGACGATGAGACAATTTCTAGCCCCGTCGCATCTCCAAATACTGCAACCCCATCTTCTAAGGTGAAGGTGCATGAAGATCCTCCCAGTCCAGGAAGATCCACTCCCCCTATGTCTCAGCAAGGATGATATCCAAGAGCAACAAGTTGGACAACAGCTTCAAGAAGTACCAGAGCAAGCTGTTGCTAGTAAAGAGCAACCAGTTGAGCAACAGCTTGAAGTAGTAATAGAGCCAACTGCTGGGAGTAAAGAGCAATCAGTTGAACAACAGGTTCAACAACAAGCCAGTTTCCATCTTCCGACGACTACTCCTCGATCATCAGTGCCTATCAAAGTTACCTCATACGAAAATAAGAAACCTTCATCAAAAGTGTCAAAATATTTGGAAACTTTGATGGAAAATATTATAAAATCGAGTGCATCTCGTTCTTCTCATGATCCATCATTAGGAGATATCGAGGAGTGGGAAGAATACGGTGTCATGTATAATCGGCAAACGGCTTTAGTTAAACTAGGAGTTCCAATATACAAGCTTGAGGATGTTCCTCCTGAATTTGAGAATGGGAAGCCGTTCATGACATCCGTACAACTTAGCAAACAACCCGTCTAGCTTAGAAGAATGCATGAGTGGTACATTCTTGCCAGCACAAAATATGGTCTTAATTGTGTCACATTTCGTGTTCCAAAAGAAGCATTCTAGAGCACTGGAGTGGATAGACGAGTCATTTTATTTGAAGAGCTGCGTGCCCTTTGCCATCGGGGCATGCTCGAAATCAACCTACTGCTCGTATTCTTACTACACGCATACATATTTCATGAGATTATAACAATTCTGGACTTCTTCAATATGATGAAATACATGGATAATGAAAAGTTGGAGCGCAAGACAAGTATCCTTGACCCTACTAGGATTGCAAAGGTGCTATTCGACGTCCAGGCGGATTGAGACTCAGCAAAGTTCAAACAAATGAAAAAAAAATATTTTGAAAAAGCAATCGCAAAACTTAAGAAGGATAAAAGGATAGAAGTTGCAGCTTACATAGGACATGCGATGTTTAACTTTGTTAGAGATGGCAAGGACCTCGTAAAGGCTCCGTACCACTTCGAGTAAGTTCGACACATGACATTGAAATAGCAATTATTGGTAATTGTTAACACGTGTGTTTGTATGTTTGCAGTAATCACTGCATAATGATCTTCATCAAGCCAACGCAAGGAATGGCAACAGTCTTGGACTCGGCCGATTTCTCACCAGATCGTTACAAATATTTCCTTTCCATTTTGAAATTGTACGTTTATTCAATAATTTTAATTTACGCACATTTAGAATGTGTTGACAAGTTCTATATGACATTTCTTGTATTACAACGCTTGGCTGTTTTACACGGAACGACTTGGCAGTGAGAGACCTTCCAATACGAATTCATTGGACATTAAAACATATTATGCTTGTCCGAAGCAGCCTGCTGGGAGTGTCTTATGCGGGTATTATGTATGCGAGCATCTTCGGACCGCCGGCGTATATAGAGTGAATCGTGAGGATGTAAGTTATCCTTAATGTCGATACCTTATTTTCTTACTTTTGTGTTTGATTTTCATTGTAACTAGCATAGTTTAATACTTATATTCTCTGTTGTTCAATATTACCAGAAACATTATTTTCATATTTAGATTCCAACTTCAAAATTCAATTTCTCATAGTACAACTGCTCCAAAAATACCAAAAAAATTCATGTATACTCTCACTTTGATCTATACTTTGAGATTGTTCAAACCAATACATTCTAAACCTTGTTATGTGTTATATTATAGCACACGAAGAATCTGAATGAAGAATGGCCGGTTTGTAGAAGTATTCCTAGTGGAGGAGCCGACAGGATTGCTGTTGAACTCTGTCAATTCATTTGTCACGAAATTTTGCACAAAAGAGGGGAGTTCTTTGATGAGGATGGTGCAGCAGCTGATGTGCCAGAACTTTGCGACTATGCCAATAGAAACAGTTTTTAGTGAAAACATGTAAACTTTGAGATGAATTGTATTTGTAACTTACACATATGTATATTGTTTTAGTGAAATTGACTTCTGTGATGACAATATTGTTGACTTTTGTTCTGTGATGATATTATTGATTTTTGTTCTGTGAATATATTGAATTGACCTGGAAATTAGAAATAACAGCAGTAGTACTGCATAGGTTATACCTTATCACAGACAGTTATTAACCAACGGCTAGGCATGTCTGTGAAAAACAATTATCACAGACGGCTAGATACAAGTAAAGAACCATCTGTGATAACCTAATTATCTCAGGCGGTTACTATTATGGTAGAAACCGGCTGCAGTAAAAGGTCTTCACAGGCAGCTTGATGTAGGTAAACATCCATCTGTGATAACACCATTATCATATGCGGTTAGCTATGCTGCAAGACTCGCCTGTGATAAGACAATTATCACAGGCGGATATATATGCTGCACGGTCCCAACGGCTCGACGCGTACCATCGGCATAAGAGAAAATTAACATGTGTACGCCACACGTCCGACTATCCGAGCATTAATGCTTTGTCGTGATAATGTATGATGGCCGGACATGCATGAATGCTTTTGAAAGATAGCCAGTGAGGTCTCCATCATGTTTAATGCATGATTGATCACTTGTTGATGAGGATTTGTGATGTTGATTTTCTTGTTTCATGATGACATTTCTCTTCTTTTGTAATGTTCTATGTTACTGAACTCAATGTTGTTCGTCTATTCCATATGTTATTTTCTTCTCTGTCCGTTGTCTAATAAACTGCGTACTCCGTATTTGTGTTCTATGTGTAACATGCATGTGCAAGATCTCGATCCACGATCAAGTTAAATTGATGGTGTTATACAAGTGTTTTCTCTTTTTGTTGAAAAAACGATTGTCATATTTATTATTTGTATATTATTAATATACATTAGTAAAATAAAGAATTAATATATAAATAAATATTATCATATGAAATGTCAACATGGATGGTCCAATCCAACCTACGAAACAAAAACTTTTTGATCGTCGTACATCCAATGAAACATCAACTAGCATGGATCGAGATCCAGTATACAAAAACATGGATGATCCTATCGAATCCAACTTTGACAACAAAAAAACGCACGTACGCAACGGTCATTCATTAACGGAGAATACAAATATATAGAACCGATAGTTCATTAAATAACAGACAGAAAACAAAATAACAGATGGAACAGAGGAATAATGACATTGACTTCATTAACATAAAACAATAGTACTACAAAACAAGAAAAACAACATCACGAAACAAGAAAAACAACATCATAGACCCTTTCTTCCTCCTCGCGCCGAGGGCACGCTCGCGGCGCCGCCGTGGCGTGGCTCGCCGGAGATCTCGCCGTTGGCCTTTCCAGTGCGCCAAGTAACTGACGCGCCGCACGAGGTCTGCGGAGAAGTTAAGAAGTCGTGGTGCAGGGACGCGTGCGCGACGTTCCACATGGATACAAGAGAGACGGAAGGATCTCTGAAGATCGTCTTCCACAGTGGTTTAATTGCGCCGCACGAGGTCTGCAAAGAGTTCAATGCGCGGGAAACGAACCGCTCCCTCGTCTACTCCGCACAGACCATATATAAGGCGCGTCGTCGGTTATGTACAAGCATAAAACTTTTGCACTCCTTTCTTCTTATTCCATCGTTCCATGTCCTAGCCCAGCACCGACGAACTACCACAACCATGGCCAACCTTCCGCCTCCTAGCCCGCCAAGGCAGCCACCCTGCAAGCGGATATGCTGCAGCTCCCCCGAGAGGGTGAATGAAGACCAGTGCCTCATTATGGCGCGAGAGGCGTACAACAGTACGTCTCAGACCTTGGACGCCTTGGGTCTTGGTACCCTTCCCGAGTTTCCGTGAATGGATACCACCGGCCGCTACCTCTACGCCCTCATGGGTCTGGCTGATCACCTGGAAATCTTGTCTGAGACGATGGCCCAGGAGCTCGGCGCCGAGGGCCGTAGTGCCCTGGTGGCGGTGACGGAGAGGAACTTCCGTCGTAGCGGGGTTCCACCGCTGGTGCAGCCGGAGCAATCGGCTCAGCCGGAGCAGCCGACCCACTCTCCTACTGCATCGTCACCGGAGGAGGAGGGGGAGGAGGAGCAGGAGGACGACGACGACGACGATGACGATGACGACGACGACGACGTGACGACGACGACGATGATGACAATGACGATGACGACGATGATGACGACGACAATGATGACGGCAACAACGACTGTGACCACCACCACCACGACGACGACGATGACGACGACGAGGAGGAGGATCACCACTTGTCGTGTTTTGAGAAGTTGGGGGAGAGGACTGATGAGGCGAGGTCGGCAGAGTAGTTTTAGGAGTTCTTGTACATATTTCTTTTGTAGTTTTAGGAGTTCTTGTACATGTTTAGCTTCAATTCTGTTCTTGCACATATTTCTTGTGTTTTGTAATATATATGTGTTCATTCGTGTCAATGAATACTGGTGTGTTAGAATTTCTGGATTTCAATTAAGTGATTGTGCTCTAAGTTTAGTGATGTGTTAATCTATCACAAGTGAAATGAGCAAATTGGACAAAAACAAAAGATCTTAGGGTTTGAAGCTCGTCTGGATTTGTAATTGCAAAGCTAAAGGAGACAAACAATGACTTTAAGCGCGTCTCGCATTACTTTGTGATTGATGGACATCCGATCTGTCGCCCATCGTTGTCTCCTATTTGGGTTTCTTACATAGTGTAATTGGTTGATCATGTTTGCGGTTCGTGCATGTTAGACATAGCTAGAATTAAAACACCTCGGTCATGTTTAACAACACTAACATGCATGCATATATATATACCTCAAACAGTACATGAGGATCTTTCAACAAGAAGAGAAAACACACATATAACATCATGAAACATGATCGTGGATCGAGGTCGCACATACATGTTGAACATAGAACAGAAATAGTATAAGACAACAGACAGAGAAGAAAAGAACATATAGAACAGGTGCGAAGGATTAGGCCCTGTTTGGAATCCCTAGAGCTAATTGTTAGCTAGCTAATAATCTATTAGTTGGCTTGTACCAACTAATTATTAGCTAGCTAATTATTAGTTGGTGCCTGTTTGGAACCTCTAGAACTAATTTTGTTTCTATACACTAATTGACTGTAGTACCCCTCAAGGAGAGGGAGGGATGAGAGAGGGCAAGGGTAAAATGGACTTTAGCCAACAATTAGCTGAAATTAGCTGGGTTGAAGCAGCTAATGAGATTATTGCTAGTTGGGGGGTTAACTAATAATTAGCTGTGTTATTAGCTGGACTGTTTGGAACCTCTATAGCTAATTTTTAGCAATAACTATTAGCTCTAGAGGTTCCAAACAGGGCCTTAGTCCCACCACGGAAAGTTGAGGTCGCTGCACCGACGTTATAAGGCATGGCGCATAGTTGCAGTTAAAAATACAAATGAAAGTAATGCGTGCAGGACTAGGCCCATGTTCGCTGCAAGGCGTCCGTTTGCACAGACGCGCGGTCACCAAGTTGACTTAGGCGTGTACGGGCGGATTTTTTTATATAACGAAAAAATTGTTTGTCCCCACGTGTAAATTTACTCCTAATGGGACGCGTCGAGCCATTGGGACCATGAGGATGCAAACCGCGGTTTCGAGGAAACCGGGGCCACCGACCGGTTCATAATTAAGGGAGGTTTCCTCTAGCGTCCGATCATCTCGACACGCCCGCTTAGACGACGACCCGCTATAAAGGCTCACCGTCCTCTTGCTTCTCCGCTGCACCACTCCTTAGATCCTAGCCTCTAAACTTCTCCTCCCGCCACCGTCGACCACCTCTCGCTCTTTCTTTGCACCTCCTCGCCACACAAATGGGTAGCCCCGCGTCGTGTGCTCCAGGCCATCGACGTCCTCCGAACCTCCTTCTCCGTTTCCATCGCCGCCGGCAATGCCGGTGGAACTAATGGTGGCGCCCGCATATCCGCCTGCGGCGCCTGCACTTCCTCATCATGGTTGGGTTGAGCAGACCCTCAAACTCCTCACCGACCGCATCAACGAACTCGATCGGCGCCTTAAGGTGGCCACCGACGCCAAGTCCGCCGCCGCTAATAGCGCACTAGCGCTCAATGCAGTGGCGCGGAAGGTCTTTTCTGAAACAGATCGCTCGTGTCGTCGTCTGGGTCTTGGGACCCTTCCGCTCCACATGAGCATGGACACCGCGGGCCACTACTGCTACTGGTTGATGACTGTGGCCAGTCGTCGCGATGCCCTCCACGAGAAAATCGCGGAGGTTGCTGGGGTAGAGGGCCTCCTGAAGATTAAGCACCGCGTCGCCGGGAAGCTTCGGACTGTGATGGAGGTTGAGGAGTATGATGAGGCGGCTTGGGCAGCGGCGGCAGCGGAGGAGGCGGAGCAGGAGGTGTCTCCTGAGGTGGAGGTGGACGCGGCTATGGAGGAGGCGGCAGTGGCGGAGGAGGAGTAGGAGGAGGCGGCAGCCGCGGCGGAGGCGGAGGCGGCAGCGGCGGCGGCAGCGGCGGCGGAGGAGGAGGAGGCAGCACAGGCGGCGAAGGCGGAGGAGGCGGCAGCGGCGGCGGAGGAGGACATGGTTTTCTCCCAGTAGAGTAGTATTAGGAGTAGTTTATCTATTTTGTGATCTCTGAGTAGAGTAGTATTAGGTGTAATTTATCTTGTTCTTGTTGTCTACTACGTGTTTTCCTATTACTTGTTTGTTAATGAAATATGTCTTTATGTTCATGAACAATGTGTTCTATATATGCAATACGAAAAACTTCTTTTATCGAAAACATCTCCTATATGTTTGTAACTTGGGACCGTCTATATTTCTTGTGGCTGAATGAATGAAATCTGGTAAACATTATCCTTACAAGTAATAGAACTAACAACAGACATGATGCATAATTAACTTGATTAGGAAATTACGTCATCTAGATTGCTAACTAGTCCATCGCCTAATGCAACAGGTGCATGAAAAGTACTTTATCTGTTGTAACTAATATCCAATGACATTGTTGATATATATATATCGTATGTACCTGTGATACTCGTATCACAGGCGGCTTTGGATCGACGGCCTGAAGATTAGACATTACAGGGGAAAATGTTTTTTTTGTAGTATTATATACTCTGTATATGTTATCATTTCATTGCGATGAATGTTATATATAAAATGCTGATTGTTTACCTTTTACTAGACCATGGATTTGCCGTCCTCCTTTCGTGGACTTGGGTGTTCTGTATTTGCATGTCGTTTGCATTAGCACAATGATACATTTGGCGATTCATATTTTTGTTCATATTTTTTTTTGGAATGTCCCACTACCACATGACTGCTTTTACATCTCCATGAAAACAAAGATGAACAGCAGGTAGCGGTCCCTCGAAAATTTTTTCGTTCTTCTTGGCGCGCACAATTGAGATTTTCACAATTGAAACTTCACTCCGTGCGCCCAAAATTCCAGTCCCGCCCATTTGTAGCTAGCCACGACGAATATAAATGTGCGTCTCCCTCTAATCCCGTAGTGGCTTCCGTTCCCGGCACACATGTTCTCCTCTTAGTGTTGTGTTCCAAACTTGCATTCCTAAGAAATTCCCGTGTGAGTGGTGGTGGTGACTGTGGGTACAACGTCGAGCGAGCAAGTTTGACGGGCTCTACCGAACCTCTTCGTCGCTGACCCTGCCCTGCGACATCCCGGACTCCAGTTTTGTGCTACGTAAGTTCTACACGATCCATGCTGTCTTTTTATAGAGCTACTCCCTCCTTATCGCTTTAGTTGTCGTCCCAACAGCCGCAGCCAGTTCATTCCTAGTTGTCGTCCCAACTCCTTATATGCTCTTATGTTTCATGAATGTCTAGTATAAAATCTGATTAATGGTGCAATCGTGCAATCAACAATCCTCAATCATTAGATCTGCATCCTAAAGTCGATTCATCTTTTTATTTTACCCTAGCATCTGATTGTATTCTACTTGTTTCCATATATAAAATACACTACACCTCTGCCCCGAAATAAATGTCGCTTCGACAGTTTATGGTAGTGTATTTCTAGTACATTTCCATGTCAGGAAAGATAACTATTAAAAACCGCATGTACTATGTAATTTCTTGATTTAGAAGTAAATGACGCCAGGGTTATCTTATCAACCACTCCCAATGTTGTACTCTCATTCCTGTGTTCCAAACTTGTATTACTAAGATTTTCAGTTCCCACGGTTTATACACGTTTTTCTTGTTTTTCTATCTCGGATTGTATGGTTTTTTTCCTACTCCTTCATTTTTAATTACTCCGTTTAAAACAAACATTTTCAGTTCATAGCAACCACACCGCCCGATCTAAAATACACATTCTCATGTAATCTGACGTTATCACTGTTACTTACTATATATACTCTTTACTTTAGGAACAAGACACCAAACCGTCATGTCGTCTACAAGTAATCGTGATGGGCAACAAGCACCTGGTATAACTATAAATATGTTTCTATCAAAATACACATATTTATAGCACGTTAATTCCTTTGCATCGTATGCAGAGAATATTGCAGCACCTGATGCTCAGGAACCCCGAGATTCGTCATCCCATGCTAGTACTATGACTATAAATATGTACCGGGCTCTACTAAATATTTTAGCATTGTGATTGTAGTTTCCTAGTCCCAGTTAACAGTTAATCAGTATATGTGATGGTGTGATTTATTGATGCCTACACACACACACGATGGGCACTCTCGCCGCGGGCCACTCCGGCACCGATGACCACACCCTGCTACTGCTCACTTCAGTGTCCTCCCCGACGTGTCTCCCTCCACCATCGCCATGTCCCATCCTTCGCGTGTCATGATGACCCTGCCGCCGCAAACCCCTGTCGCCACCGGTCACTCCGGCACCAGCCGGCGCCCACGCCCTGCTGGTGAGTATATGTGATGGCGTGATTTATTGATACCAACATGCGCACGCTGGGCTCTCTCGCCGCCGCCACTCTGGCACCGGTGACCACGCCCTGCTGCTGCTCACTTCAGTGTCCTCAGAAACGCGTCTCCCTCGACCATCACCACGTCCCATCCTTCGCGTGTCATGATGACCCCGCCGCCCGCAAACCCATGTCGCCGCCAGTCACTCCGGCACCAGCCGGTGCCCACGCCCTGCTGGTGGTCACTTCACTGTCCTCCCCGACGCGTCTACCTCCATCTCCACATTCCATCGTTCGCGTGCCATGATGACCCCGCCGCCCACAAACCCCTTGCCATTACGGCGTACCTACATGCTATGCCCCATATGACATGGCATACCCTGGAAAAAATAGTCCAATATCATTAACCCATGTCCACTAAGAAATGTTAGTATCATATAGTTTAGAGATGCATGTACATGAGGGTTCATTGTTGCTTATATGATCTCAATTCCGTTTTTTACACTGCCAAATGCGTTGCTGATGTCTGGTAATTAACGCAAGATTATATTCATGTATCCATTCTAGTAGCACTTTAGGGCAACATGCTAACATGCATAGCAAAATATCAGTATGCAATCCACCTAAATTTAATTCCTAGATCCGCCACACTGTCCTCCTAGCCTCGAGACTTGCTCCGGGGTGATATCAATGGACGCAGATCACCTGACTTATACGTTTTTACTCCATGCGATGCAGTAAAGATCCAACAGAATCACACCGTTGGATCTTTACTGCATCACCCGCAGCAAAAACGTAAGTGACGTGAGATCACCGGTGTGATATGGACGTCGATCCTCTGACTTAAATGTGGTCACTACACTGCTAGACCGAACCCTAGCTTTGTTAAACGTCGCAAGCTGCCCGCCTCATCTGTCTTGCATCCTCTACCTGCTAATACCGCTGACGTCCATGACTCGCCCTACCACCAATTCGCCTCGAGATGCGCTCCTGCTGATGTCGGTTAGACCGAACCGGTAGTACTGCAGAGGATGAGCACCCGACGAACCCTCTCTTTCTCTAGCATCGCCAGCTATTGTCTTGCCTGCTTCGCAGCTAGACTGAAAATCCCCTACAGTACTATGGGTGCTGTAGCGCCACTGACTACTGCCTGATGCCTGATTGTAGGGTATGAACAGCAACAAAGAAGTCAACAAGTCGATGCATCGCCCAATATGGAGCAAAATGCTGTTGTGACGCGGTGTTCCCACGCTCGTATTTGCCGCACTCGTCCTGAAGATGGTAAAACATTAGACTTCTTCTTCTTTCACACTATTTGTACATGATACTAGGCCTGGTCAGTTGCTAATTTGCTTTAAACGTTTACCGTTTAAATGACACTAACAGAAGGAAAGAAGTTTGGAAGAGGGGTGGCTAAAGGACTTAAGGTTGCTAAATTGTGCTATCTAGCATCTGCAAATAGAACGAATGATCAGAATCTGAAGCTACAAATTCAGTGGTCTGATACGTTGGGTGTTGCGGTTGGTCCTAATCAGCGGAACTTTGTCGATGATGTGGTTATTACAACAAAAAAAAATGCACACCTCGCTGGTGTAAGGAAGTGGGAAGAGGTTGGCGATACTTCGAAGAGCGATATTGTGAGAGACATTCTGGTTAGTGTTGTGACACCCCACATAAGTATTTTTTTCTAGCGACCTCCATCTTGTACATTTATAACAGTGTGATATACAATGTACAGAATGTCTGGGACTTGGAGGACACAGATGATACCAGAAGAAAAATATTGAAGATTGCTGGTGAGCGCTACAAGGGGTGGCGATCAACATTGCATGCCACCTATAAGAAGTATTCGACCGATGAGGAACATATACAAAACAAGCCTATTGATGTAGCAGATTCTGATTGGTTGGCGCTTATGGACTATTTTGGGTCCGAGCGATTCAAGGTTAGCTAGCTTTCTAATACCTTCATATCCTACAAAAACTATTTGACAAAACCCATTCATGAAATTAATTCTTAAAATTGCAGTCAATAAGCAGAACCAATTCACGAAATCGAAGTACTCAAAAGACAAAACACTTGCTTGGCTCGAAATCCTACGCCCAACTTAGTTACGAGAAGGTATGAAAACTAAATCATTCTTTTACTTTGCACTGCAATCATTCAATCAAATTTTACTTGTATTTGATGTAGCGAGACCCAGAGACCATAAAAGAACCCGATGACATAGAACTGTGGGAGGCAAGCCATGTGAAGAACGATCAATGGGCAAACGAGCAGGCAGAAGCTGTACATGTGAGAAACACTTCAAACAGTCCCCATTTAAATAAATATTTGCAATGTACATGTGAATTTTCTTTTTGTATATAGACCCAGGCACGTGCCCAAATCAACGTCAAGGAAGCTGAGCTAGGAGTCCCAATCCCAGATGAGGAAAGAAACAACATCTTCCAGCTTACTTATATATCCGCAACCGGTTCTGGAGGATCACAGTTTTGGGGGCATGGTTATATGTCTAAACCTAATGTTTCTGAAAGACTGTGTATCCAGATGTCTGACCAGCTCGGCCAGCAAGTTCGATCCTTGCAAAATAGAAATGAAGACCTCAGCTCTCAGGTGCAAGAGTTGGAAGGAAGAAATGATAATATGACCTCCCAGATGGATGGCTTCGTCCAGGCAAATGATCGGCTCAACTAGGAAGTCCGGGCTTTACATGATCAGATGGCAGCCAATTCTGCACGGCAAGAAAAGGAGCTAGCAGACATGCGCAGAATGATGGAGAGCTTGCAAAATCAACAATGGCTAGCAGCAACTCCACAAAAGGCTCCTTCTCGCACCAAGTCGAAGCTGGATGTTCAAGAAACTATTCCTAGTACTACAACTCGTTGCAGTGCTATTTTAATGGGTGCAATGTTGCAAACTGAAAAAACTGTAAATAATGTTGTCTCGCAACAACGCAAGGGTCCTTGAGCGTTGCATCAATTGTTGGATGTTTGTTGTTAAGTCGACAGACGTATCATGTGCGAATAAATTGATTCTGTTGCCACTAATTTTCAAACCTGGTGCATTAGGATTCTAGTGCCGCTAATTATAAAACGTGGCATTAACAGATTATTATGACAAAAATAAATTGTTGCAATAGGAAGCTAGCTATTGCTACAAAGTATAAAATGTTGCACCACAAACATTTGGCTACGACCAAAAAAGCATTGCACTAGACTGCTATTGCCACCACCCAGAGAACGTCGCATTACGACCCTGTTGCAACAGATTTGAATATGTTGCATTACGAACCTATTGCCACACATCAGAAATCGATGCAATACAATACTGTTGCCACGGTTTTAAAATTGTTGCAATACAGTACTATTCGCCATGAACGTGAAATCGTTGCAATACCGTATTACTGGCCACGGCTGTGAAATCGTCGTGATACCATATTATTCGCCACGAGTGTGAAATCGTCGCGATACCGTACTATTCGCCAAGGAAGTGAAATCGTTGCAACATCGTAGTATTCGCCACGAATGTAAAAACGTCGCGATACGATATTATTCGCCACGAGTGTGAAATCATCGCGATAACGTACTATTCGTTGCGGATGTGAAAACATCGCGATACCATATTATTCGCCACGAGTGTAAAATCGTCACAATACCGTACTATTCGCCACGGATGTGAAATCGTTGCAACACCATACTATTTGCCACGAATGTAAAAACTTTGCCATACCATACTATTCGCTACTGATGTGAAATTGTTGCAACACCGTACTATTCGCCGTGAATGTGAAAACGTCGTGATACCATACTATTCGCCACGAGTATGAAATCATCGCAATACCGTACTATTCACCACGAGTATGAAATCGTCGCAATATCGTACTTATCGCCACAGATGTGAAATCATCGCAAGTAACGTACTATTCGTTGCAATACGTTAAATCGTCGCAATACATTAAACCGTTGCAATACCATACTATTTGCCACGAACGTGGAGTCGTTGCAATACCATACTTTTTGCCACGAATGTGGCATCATTGCAACACCGTTATTTTCGTTGCAATACGTTAAACCATCGCAATACGTTAAACCGTTGCAATACCATACTATTTGCCACGAACGTGGAGTCGTTGCAATACCATACTTTTTGCCACGAATGTGGCATCGTTGCAACACCGTTATTTTCGTTGCAGTACGTTAAATCGTCACAATACATTAAATTGTTGCAATACCATACTATTTGCCACGAACGTGGAGTCGTTGCAATACCATACTTTTTGCCACGAACATGGCATCATTGCAACACCGTTATTTTCGTTGCAATACGTTAAATCGTCGCAATACGTTAAACCGTTGCAATACCATACTATTTGCCACGAACGTGGAGTCATTGCAATACCATACTTTTTGCCACGAATGTGACATCGTCGCAACACCGATATTTTCGTCGCAATACGTTAAATCGTCGCAATAGGTTAAACCGTTGCAATACCATACTATTTGCAACGAACGTGGAGTCATCGCAATACCATATTATTTGCCACGGATGTCAAGTCATCGCAATAACCTATTGCCACGGCTGTTATCGCCACAAGTCAGAAAAACTATCGCGACGTTCTATTTCATTGCGACAACAACCTATCGCGATAAATTTCGAACTATTGCAACGATTTTTTTCGTCGCAATAAACCGGAATCCTGGTAGTGATGGCTCATATATCTTTTCTTTATTTTGTGACTTTATGCTTTATTATAATATTATTATTAGTCATTCATTATTCATATACTTGGGCAAAGTGTTTATTGTTTGATTGTGGAGTCCATGTATGTGCTAGATGTAGATGTTAATATGGTCTAGTCATAATGCTCATATCATGTTATCATAAACATCATACACCACCACTATAGTCTAAGAAGATAACGATATGATTATGTTAATATGAATATGTTAGTGCATGGATCCAACATTGGTTCAGCGATGTCTAGGTTAGTCAGTGCCTTAGGATTGTGTTTGTACCTAGGCTCTTAAGGTAATTTTTTAACATGTAAGCGTGGTGCTTAGATAGTTAAGTAGTGTTGGATGTCTCGTAGACTCACAGGTTGGAGGTAGGTGACAGGTGGTGACAGCCATGTCCGTCCTTTGTAACCCCCCACGGGTACACCACATGCTCTTGGTGGGAATCGTCCTGATGTTGTCAGGGGTAAACTCGTGTCCGATGTGTTGGACAACTAAACCCTAGTATTCATTGTTAGCATACTCATGTGTACACTAATAGGCTATGTATATGAGTAATTAGAGCACAATAGGAGTAGCTTCATCCCTAACTTGACCTTCACTGGGACATATTTACCCCTTAGAGTAGAATGCTTAGGTGTGTAACACACTACCCCCACTACATCATTTACCCGTCTTGCTTAACTCCTCACTAGAACACCCTGTTCTTCCTTTGATCTTGCCACTATTCATTTGCCTACCATTGGGATAAAAAATACGATACAGGGAATACTCTCAGGTGAAATGCTACAGTTGTACTTTTCGTGCACTTATGGAACTCATCTTGCTTTGGCTTAGGTTAACCTAATGCCTCTATAGAACTAGCAGTTGCTGCTAGGATGAGCTATAGACATTAAGAAATACCAACAAGCATTTCTGGCACCGTTGCCAGGGAGGGCACAGGGTATTTGCATGATCATGTGGTAGATATGATTCTAGTATGTTTTTAGTAGGATAACCTTGCTTTGTTTTCACACACTCTAATGTGAACAGGGTAGTGTATGACCGGTTTCCGTTTGCCAGCAAACTATATTGAAGATCTTGAATCACTACTGAGAAGAGTTTTACTTTGTGTTGTTCTTGCTTAGGTGATCATGTCAGCAAGGAGAAAACCGTCATTTCCACACTATCACGCTGCAAGCCAATGGCCCCGAAGACCCTTCATGAGTTTTTGGCTCCCTCTGCTTACAATGTGCCTACTGGGCCCAATGTCAACACTAGAGACGTAAACTTGGAAATAAAGACTAGCGTAATCACTATGGTGCATGCTAATCCCTTCTGCGGGAAAGCCAACCAGGATTCAAGTGCTGACTTGCAACCATTTCTCAAGATTTGTAGCACTTCCAAGATCAAGGATGTAAAACATGATGCCATCTGTCTTTGACTATTCCCGTTCTCTCTCCCTGGGAGAGCGAAGCAGTGGTTCTAAGCGAACCAAAGTGCTATAAACACTTGGGAAAATTTTTCCACGGTCCATTGGGCAAGACCAATGCCCTATGTGGAAGAATCTTAAGCTTCTAGCAAGGGCCCAAGGAAGCCATTTTCGAGGTTTGGAAAATGTTGCAGGAGGGCATCTCCCCACCATAGGTGGATGATTGGATCATCATCCAAAACTTCTACAATGGACTGACTCTGTCAGCCCCTGACCATGTGGATGATGCTGCTAGAGGAGCCTTCTTCTCGCTTACGGTGCCCAAAGCCATAGAATTGATCGAGAAGATGGTCTCCAACATGGGTTGGAGCGATGAGTATCTCCAACACTAACAGGGAGGCATGCACACCTTGAAAGAGGTGGACATGACCGCTACCAAATCGGACCTCCTCATGAAGAAGCTGGACTGTCAAGCCAATAGAGAGGTATTTAGCACCTCCCAATCCTTAGACTTTCAAATGATGTGTGAGGTCTGTGGCAACATGGGTCATATGGGAAGTAACTGCCCCGAGACCCATGAGGATGCCTTGTACTTAGCCAACAATAGAAATTTCAACAATTGCTACTGTCATGGAGGTCAAGAGTGGGGCCAACCACGCCCTTTCTTTTAATGGACATACAACATACGCCAAGGGGAACCAGCCCAACTTGAAGGAACTTGGCATTAGCCAATTCAAGATCAATGATGTCCTATCCAAGTAGTTGTCAGCTAATGACAAGACCCTAGAGAACATCAATGCCAAAATGGAAGGATTAGCTTCTGCCTTCAAGATCCAGTTGAGCTTCAACAAGATGTTGGATACTCAATTAGCTAACTAACAGTTGTTGTCGCGCCATTAGAGAATGGCAAGATGCCAGGGCAACCTGAGCCCCCCCCCCCCCCCCGGTAGAGAATATCCACATGATCATCATATGGGAGGACAACTGGCTAAAGGACCTAGGATATCCCACCATATCCTGCTCAATTAGGTCACAACACTTTGACAACACACTTTGTGACCTTGGCGCAAGTGTTAGTGTCATGCCAAAGGTGGTATTCGACAAGATCAACTTCACCACATTGTCTCCAACGCCGATGCAGCTCCAGTTGGCCGATTCATCGGTCTGCTATCCTACGGGTATCGCCTAAGACGTTCGGTGAGAATCCACTGCTTTATACCTGTGGACTTCGTGGTGCTCGACATGGCGGTCGAGAAGGAAACACTTGTCATTCTTGGGCACCCTTTCCTTATCACTGTGGATGCTCGCATCGATGTGTGAGCCAGAGAAATCCGCTTCCATATCAATGGCAAGGAGGAGAAGTTGGACTTTTGGCCAAGGAAGGAGCAATGCTACACGATTAAAATCAAGTATGGCCTGAATGCAAAACACATCAAGGAGGTCAAAGTTACATCACTTCAAGAGGACACCCTCATTGCATTTATGAGGAAATTAATCTATGAGGAGACTCCGTCTTTTTGCCCACACCGACATTTCAAGAAGATGGAGAAGCTAGGACCGTTTGAACGGCCCTAGTCCACTAAGCCGCCAAAGAAGGAATGGCAGAAGAAGCATGGTGAGCCAGCTGTGCCCACTTCTTCAGGGCCAGAGGCTGAAATTTGAGCTTCATGAAGACGGCGGAAAATAGATTAATTTGGTAGTTATCTTATTTTTATTTTTTTCATCCCCATTTGAATTTTGCATTTTCCACAACATGTTTGCTTTTTCTTAGCCTCAACTTGGATTTATTTTCTTTGATTTTTGAAAAAAAAAATATTGGATTTGGGGAAGTTTTATTTGCAAATCAATTTTTCAGGGCAATTAGGTGGTTGATTCACCCAACAACTCAAAATGTAGCCGTTGGGGCACCACGTGCCAAAATGGGACCAAAGGGGGCCCACTCATAGTGCGGCCGAGCCTCTTGCTCGGCTGACTTGGGGGTAGTGCCAATTTGGCGCTCCCTCCTCCAACAGCTATATTATTTTCTATTATGACTGTTTGGGGGGGGGGGGGGGGGTGCTACACTATTTATACATGTCCGGGTGAGTGTGTTTCTTCACACTTCACCTCATTTTCACCTCCCCAACCCATTCATTCACTTGCTCAAGAATTGTTTTGCTCTTTGTTGAAACACTACTTCCAAATTTCAGGCCAAAAAGATTTGCTTTCATCCCCAATTTGCATTTGCATTCTCAGGTTGCCCTCAAGTTGACAAAACAATTCATCAAGGGTTTTCGTTTGGCTTTCACTAACATAACCCGCTTCAAGTTTTTTTGTTTGTTCTCAAGTTGTGCAGCCTGAAGAGCATGAAGAAGTTGTTTAGGAAGAGGAAGGGACCTTCATCAAGCTCAAGCCATAGGAGAGACTCAAGCTCACACCTCTCCTCCGAGCCTACACCAAGTCCATGGTGGAGAGGTGTGCAAAATGACATCCCGATGGAAGAAGAAGATGCTCCACTTCACCTTCTCAACGATGACAACCTCAACTTGGAGCATGATGTTGAACGACAAGCCTACAACCTCCTCTGAGATCGTGAGTTCGCTCAGACGAAGGCTAACGATCTGGCACCACTCTCCAAAATTGGTATGGATTCTGAATTCTTTAATATTTGCCATGCATTAGGATAGGATAATTTTCCTCAAATAATTAGGAAGGTTCACGTCTCTTCACTATTCAATTCATATAAACCCTTAAATTAGGATTTAAAGGTATTTCTTTTAGATTTTTATGAAAAGAATACTTTATCCTATGGAAATAGTTTAGTGAAATCCTAGGCTTCCATAGACATTGTTTAATAGATTTAAGCACTTTGCCTAACTTAATAAACAAAGTTTTTGGTAAGAATTGACTAGTGAGGTAGCATGTTGGTGTCCCAGGAATAGCGCTTAAAGAATCCCACTTTACGTTTCATACATAGATGGATGGCTATGACTATGTTTCCTGTAGGACATGTTAGGATTGTGCGCGATGATGAACTTAGGATACTTTTTGCCATGGTTACAAAATTTAAAATTGCTCCAATCAAGGCTATGATGTCAAAATGTTAGAAACCACTAAAATGACAAGTCCAATTGAATGTACATCATTAATTACCCGCATTGCTATGAATGTAGGGGCTTTAGAAAATGCTTCAATCGAATATATTTCGAGAAGGTTTTACTTAATAGATGTGGACTATCTGGTGGAAGGACACACTCTTAAACATGACCTATATGGATCCTTAGTATTTTTCTATCCCGACAATATAAATAAGATTAAGTTACCTAACCCAGATTTTCATTTATACAAATGTTGGTAGCTAACCATTGGTCTTCAACCCATTGAAGAGATTCGTAGCATTAATGTTTTTGGCAGGGTCACAAGAAGCCATTCACGAAGAGCAACCATGGAGATATCACTGTGATCTACTCCCATCTATGAATACCAAGAGGAAGTGGATCTAATGGGTGATGCACCCGGTCGGACCAAACCTCAAATGTATGAGGTCGGAGGATCGTCGTGGAAAGAGTGGACTACCACTGGAGGTAGATGGGGCCCTTACGGTTCTAACTCAAGCTCTAGTAGCTTGCCTCCTCGACCGATGAGTACATGTCATCCCTTTTTGGCCCGAGGTTCTTGTGACCTTGGCCATGGAATGGCAAAACTCACTCAAAGGATGTGAGACCTTGAAGTGACGACATGCGACATCCTCAACACCCTTGAAGACACATCCATGGTACCCACGACTAGCAACAACAAATCAATGCACAGTTCAACAACATTAACACCACACTACGACAACAATAGGCCGACCTCATGGCCTATTTACTTCATCAAGGGTTCAGCCCTTATCACGGAGATTGAGAAGAACAAGCTTGGGGGACGACCCCCACTTGAGGTAACATGGATGACACCACATTTGCATTCCATTATTTTATTTCTTTCTTTTCACAACATTTGCATCTAAAAAGAATTTAATAACGTAGTGCACGTTACTAAAAGATATGCGGTAAGAATATTTTCTTTCTTTGCATAAGACTAAATGATGAATAGTTGCTCTATTTTATTCTACCTTAGTCCCTTGTATACAACACAGTATTCTCCAAGTATTGCGTTTATTTGCTTAGAATACTCTTGCCTTAAGACTTGGTATTTGTAGGTAGCAAAAGCTTAAGTCCAATTCTAGGTTGTTGGGATATGATATAGTTATTAGAGCTACTAATATGCTAGTTGAAAGTGAAACTTGATTTTTTTTTAGAGAAAATCTAAAATGGAAGTTCCTCATTTTATAGAAAGTGCTACCAAAGCCATATGATGATTAAAATTTTATAAACCCCATGCATATGCTATTTTCCTTCACATTTATCCTAGTCAAACTAGTATAGACCTATGTGAGAATCTTTTCATGCTTTTACGATCCAAATTGCATAGGAATATGCTAAACTTCTACACTAGAAGTTAGCAAAATTCCATCATACCATTCCACCACTTTCCATGCATAATACTTACTCTCTTCAAAATATTTGAATAGAAAAGAGGAGTAGAAGACATGGCTACAAAAAAATGCTCATGTACAAGAGCATGAGAAAAAAAAAGAATAAGGAGACATGTTTCATCCTCGCAATAAATAGAGTGCATACAAAGGAGTCATCTTTGTATTTCCACTCCACAAACATTCCATCACACTTGCGCAAATCTTGATCAAAAGTATGATTTGTTTTCTCCTAAGGCTTACTCTTTTGACTTAGCAATAAATGTGTTGCAAATATGCCTACTCTTGATCCCTACCAAGCTCCACAAATAAGCGTTATTTAGATGTAGGACAAGAAAGGCATTGCCTTGGTGAGGATATAAATACTACCTCCCACATAGGAGTGATTGAGAGCATCATTTCAGGAACTTAAATTCAAAAACCATTTGAATCTCTCCGAAAGTTTGAGTGGAACCTAAACATTAGTGATGCATGCTTACTTTGTTGTTCTGTTGTTCAACCACCCAACAAAAAGATGAGGCATAAGCCCCATAATGACTAAAGAAAAGGGGTGAGGCATCATAGCTAATTTATTCAATGCAAGGTAGAATATTTAGTTGTGCACTTGGTACTTTTCAAAAATAGTACATTGTAGCAACTCCTGATCAACAACTAAATCTTTATCTTTGCTTTGGGACGAGCAAAGTGTAAGCTTGGGGGCATTTGTTGACTGTCAATATATACCAATTTCGACCATCAATATAACTCAAATTTGTGAAGGAATAAATATTTCTTACACACATCACCCTTAGATTTGATATAATTCCACTTGTACTAGGAGAAATAGTGCATGCATAAGTTTTTATGAAGAATTGATGAAGAATGAGGGTAGCAGTCCTGAAAAATGCCACCCCAACCAATCATGCAATGACATGTGGCATCACATGGATCCATGGACCCATTCCCAGGTGTATCCGAGGGAATCCAACGTTGAATCATGCGGGTATGAGGCCTAGACCTACCTTTGAGACTCTAGGAGAAAGTGCAACGGAGGAGGGGGGGGACAGGACCAGGTCGGCTGAACATTGGCTCAGCCGACATGGTCTAGGTGCCAAACTCGATCAGATGATGCATGGCTCTCTCCTGTGGTGCCCTGTAGGCGGTGGTGACTGATTCTCACGCTTTTGGTGGCAGGAACGGCCTCTACTCCATGAAAAAATACGGGGAAGGCCTCCCTTCACACATACAAACCACTCAAGCATTCTCTCTTGTATACACTAGTTCTCTCCTAGTTCCTTCATTGTGGTTCGGCTGTAGAGAGGAGCCTCATGTATCTTTTCTTTATTTTGTGACTTCATGCTTTATAATAATATTATTGTTAGTCTCTTTTTATTCATATACTTGGACAAAGCATTTCTTATTTTATTACGGAGTCCATGTCTGTGCTAGGTGTAGATTTATTATGGTCTAATCATAATTCTCATATCATGTTATCATAAACATCATACACCACCACTATAGTCTAATTAGGTAATAATATGATTATGTGTAATATGAATATGTTAGTGCTTGGATCTAGCATTGGTTCAACGATGTTTAGGTTGGTCATTGCCTTAGGATGGTGCTTGTAGCTAGGTTCTTAAGGTAATTACTTAACATGGACGTATGGTGCTTAGATACTTAAGTAGCATTGGATGTCTCGTAGACTCACGAGTTATAGGGGTAGGTGGCAAGTGGTGACAGCCATGTCCGTCCTTTGTAATCCCCCACGTTCTGCTATGCCATAGGCTGTTGGCGAGAATCGTCTTCATGTTGTCAGGTGTAAACCCATGCTCGATGTATTGGACCACTAATCCCTAGTATTCATCGTTAGCATACTAATGTGTACAATAATAGGCCATGTATATGAGTAATTAGAGCACAGTAGGAGTAGCTTCATCCCTAACATGACCTTCACTAGGATATTTTACCCCATAGAGTAGATTGCTTAGGTGTGTATCACACTACCCCCACTACAACATTTACCCGTCTTGCTGAACTCCTCAATAGAACACCATGTTCTTCCTTTGGTCTTGCCACCCTTCACTTGCCTTCCTTTGGGATAAAATAAAATACGATACCCTAGGGAATACTCTCGGGTGAAATGTTGCAACGTACTTTTCATGCGCTTGCAGAACTTATCTTACATTGGCTTAGGTTAGCTTAGTGCCTCTGCAGAACTAGCAGTTGCTGCTAGGATGAACTGTAGACGTTAAGAAACACCAATAGGCATGTCAAGTCCCTCATCGACACTTGGGGGGGGGGGTCTCACTTCACACACACACACACCACTCAATCATTCTCTCTTGTAAACACTAGTTCTCTCCTAGTTCTTAGTGGAGGTTAGGTTGTAGAGAGGAGCCTCTAGTCCCAAGTCCAAACTGAGAAAGGTATGGCTCATGCATCTTTCTTCTCTTTTTTGACTTTATCCATATTAATAATATTATTAATAGTCTCTCTTTATTCTTATACTTGGGCAAAGTGCTTCTTGTTTGAGTGTGGAGTCCATGTATGTGATAGGTGTAGGTGTTATTATGATCCAATCATAATGTCCATATTATGGTATCATAAATACCATATGCCTCTACTATAGTTTAATTTGCTAATAACATGATTATGTTAATAAGAATAGAATAGTGCTTGGTCCCAACATTGGTCCAACGATTTTTAGGTTAGTCATGGCCTTAGGAACGTAGTTGTACTGCAACTCTTATGGCATTTACTTAACCTGTAAGCGTGGTGCTTAGATTGTTAAGTAGCGTTGGATGTATCGTAGACCCATGGGTTGTAGGAGTAGGCGGCAGGTGGTGACAGCCCTGTCCGTCCTCTGCACTCTCCTACATTCGGTCGCAGCACAAGATCTTAGCAGGATTCGTTCTAGTTTTGCCAGAGGTACGCCTGTGCCTGATGTGTTGGACTACTAAGCCCTAGTATTCACCATTAACATGTTCGTGTGTACTTCTTAGGCTATGTATATGAGTAATTAGAGCACAGTAGGAGTAGTATCGTCTTGTAGTTTAACCTTCACTATGACAACTTTACCCTTTAGAGTAGATTGCTTAGGTGTGTCACTCTACCCAATTCCATCATTTACCCATCCTATTAGAATCCTCACTAGATCATCCTATCCTACCAATGATTTTGCCTCACTACACGTGCCTTCCTTTAGGATAAAATAAATATGATACCCTAGGGAATACTCTTGGGTGAAATGCTACAGTGGTACTTTCCATGCGCTTGCAAAACTCATCTTGGTTTGGCTTAGGTTAGCCTAGTGCCAATTGAATGTCTAACATTCATTGCTAGGATGACCTGTAGACGTTAAGAAATAACACCATCGAGCTCCAGAAAACATTTATCAGCAACTTATGATGCACATACGTGGGCCTTGGCAACTCGTGGGTCCTCAAAGGGTGTCGGTAAAAGTCGAGTGAGACCCTCTGTGATTACATCTAACACTTCTACAAGAAGTGCAATGAGCTCCCCGATGTGGTTAATGCTGATCTCATCATAGCGTTCCTCTCCGGGACTACATGCGAGTGCTTGGTTCAAAAGTTTGGTTTCGTAAAACCAAGGAGCTGCTCTTCATTGCCATGAGCCCATCTTCGACAAGGGGAACTAGAGGACCCCCGACACCAAGAAGGGACTAACATCCCCCACGAACGCCATTCTCGTGAGGTCTTGCATCCTCAGATTGAACGTCGACTCCCTCATCAGATTCTCCGGGCCTGAGTAGAGCAACATCGGGTGGACTCAGACCCGGATAGGCTGGATCCTCCACTCCATCAAGGTTTGGAGGATGGCCTCACCGGTAATCCAAGTTAGGAAGAGTAAGTCTCTAGACACTTTCAAGGTCCGACCGAGTTCTTGGTTCGAAGGATGGCTCATACGGTCCCAAGGCCGCCCCAAACGATTCAGGGCGAGGGATGGATGACACGATATGGCCTGGTCGAGGCGAACTCGAGATAATCAAATACCCTTGACATCTCCAAGTCTGTATTTGAGTCCCATCTTGGCGACCCCGCAATAGACCCTCGAAAGGTCGACACTGAGCCATCCGGGCTCTCGAAAGGCCCGGGATCTGCGGGAGTGTCCCGAGCGGGATTTAATGAAACACGAGCATCGAGCCCTGATCCAGATGATCCTTCAAAATAGGAGATCTGGTTCTACTCGTACTTACAAAACATGGTGATCGGGTTTCACTCGGATTTACCTGATAGATGGCTCATGGAGCTCGGGAATTCAGCCATTGAGGAAAATTCCCAACCATCTTAACCCCTCCGAGCTGTGAACAGCTCACAGAAGGGGCACGAAGCGGATTCTCAAAAACATTGACCTGGCTCGTAGATGGGGTCTCGCCGCAGAGCTCAAGAGTTGTGACTAGGGTCGGTGCCCTGCCGTACTGACCACAAGCCCCATGGCATATGAACCTCCTCCAACTTGGCACTAAGCGATGCTGAAGAGGAGTCTACGAGCATTGAGTGTTAGATCGAGCTCCCGATAGGTCGGAGCCTCACGATCTTCATCTGGAGCGCTCAAAACTATTGGGGGGTCTCCGTGGATACTCGATCAGAAGGT
Organism: Tuctoria greenei; assembly: GCA_036927565.1. NCBI lineage: Eukaryota > Viridiplantae > Streptophyta > Magnoliopsida > Poales > Poaceae > Tuctoria > Tuctoria greenei. The sequence continues at coordinate 129,708,431 of JAYESD010000006.1, forward strand.
GGCTTCCTCCATCAACCCTAGCATCAGATTGCAGGCTGCTACCACCACGTCTCGGATCTCCTCTGCCTCCCTTTGAGCGACAAGGAGCCAAGCAGGAGGCTCCTCAAGGCGGGAGCCCAGAGGGGCCGAACCTTGAGACTACTCATGGATTGAATTGCAGTCTCTCATCTCCCAAGACATTCCCAGCAGGCGGGGGTAAGGTGAGTTAATTTTTGGCCAACTTTCGAGGCACGATCAAGTTCCAGGTTCGAAGGCGGCCCAATAGATCTTGAGGTCGCCCGAGGTGATTTAGAGCTAGGGATGGATAACATGAGATGGCCATCTAGAGGCGAACTTGGGGGATCTAACACCCTCAACATATAAAAGTTTGTTCTTGAGTCCTAGTTCGGCGCCTCTAAAGTAGCTCGTCGAAGGGTCGATATTGAACCGCCCGAGCCTCTAAAAGGCCCTGGTTCTCCAAGAGTGTCCCAAGCAAGATTTAATGAAATGAGGACATCTTTCATAACAAGATAACTAGTTTTGCTCATCCTTACGAAATAAGGCGGCCAGGTTTCACTCAGTTTTACCTGATACACAGCTCATCAAGCTCAAGAATTCAAACATCAAGGAATTCTTGACCAGCTCAGCCCCTCCGAGCCACGAACGGCTCTTCGATGGGGCGTGATCCTCGCAAGAGGGCACGGGGGCTCGCATTAGAGCTCGGAAGTCGTGACCAAGATCGACAACCAGCCATATCGACCCCAAGCACTGCGACAATCTTAATTGGGCCACAAACTCATGTGTTTTCATCAAGAGGCATGCCATGTTGCACCCGCCTCTGATTGACAGGACTGCTCAGCTAGAAGCTTGGAGGCTAGCAACAGAGTTTTGTACCCCAACTACCCAAGAGCATGGATCGGCGACCGTGCTCCGACAAGATATGATGTGTGGTTGTATGTGACTACAATCCTGGACAACACTTAGCACCCAAACCGTGACCGCTGAGGTCGGCTACAAACCTAATCGAGCTTCAACAGTTGAGTTCAAGAGCAAACCCGCCCGAGCCCGAGCTTGAAAGTAGGGTAGGCAGCAACATCCAATATGGCATGGATCGATACAGACGCCTTCATTGCCGAGAGGATAGCCGCACTCGAGCTCATCCTCACACAGGCCACAGACCCTGCTGTCACCTTCCCCGCCTCGTCCCATCTGGTACAGTCGCAGGCTTGCGCTGCAATACGGCGTTGGCGGGCAAGAACATTGGGGCATGTACGGTGGAAACTTCCTCGACCCGACCTCGTCTCGAGTCATGCCAGAGGATACACCGTAAAGATAACAAACATTGTAACCCCCGCCCCTTTTATGAGGAGACCGGGACTAGATAGGATGATTACACAAGACATGATCGAGTTGCACCCTTGTAACCTCATTTACCTCTTTCGACCAACAAATAGCAGGAGATCAACAATCAATGTAGGGCACTTCCTCGGACCAGTATAAACACTCATGTCTACATAGCTGGACCACCTCGAGGACGAACGTACGACAAAATCGATACTCGTCAGTGGTTCGAACAACAACAAGTACTTTCACCCTTTTTTAAAAAATCCATATCCACATATTTAGGTTTCGAGAATCTGAGTTGCTAACAGCTGACATGATTCATGATCTCTTATATCGATATAAGTCAAACCCGTTGCAATAAAAAATGCTATAAAGTTCAAACCTCAGTTAGCCACATCATCTGAATTGCAGAAGCTGCCCGATTCTCATATATCACTCTCACCCGATCGTCCATAGGAACGCAACCTCCCACCTTCTAGTTTTGCACCCACCTCCCAGCCCCTACTCACCTCCGCAAACAGGCAGTTGATCCCTCATCGACTATTGGATTGCTCCCCACCTGAAACTGTCCTCCACCGCCCCCTGCCCAGACAGGTGCTTAGATTCGCTACTTCTTCTAGTCCACTGTAAGGATCACACAAATAGGCCAAATCAAGCCGATGAATCGATGGTACAATAGATACAACTACACCAACTAGTTTTACGTAACAACTCGATCAATATCATACTAGTAAGAATAATAAGTCCTGTGTAGTTCTAGTCAGTCAAGACTCTAAACATATTAATGATAAAAACAATAAAAAATAAGTAAACTATGGCAAGTCTACACAAGGGATCACAAAACTATTAGAAGAATATGCAATTTACCGATTAGTTCCAGAAATTAATCAACAAGTAGAATATGATCGATTCCGGAAAGAAATGCACGATCAATTCCGGGAAAAATGCATGATGGATTTTGGAAAGTAGTGCACAATCAATTCGAGAAAGTAATGCATTATCAAAAAATCAACACGAGCAGAAACACGATCGTCATGTCACATGAACAAATTGGAATATGATGAGTATCTGTGTACAAATCTGTTATAGATGTTGCTGCAATGTTGAAAAAACCTGTCTGTACTACGTGTTGAAGACGATGGTGGACAACACAGCCTGATTTGGATGACAAACGACCAATGGTGGAGAAGCTAGCAATCATGTAGAGCGCTTTCCAAAGACCCTATTTGTCCTTTACCAATGCAGGATCGCAGGGGCGAATGATTTTGGAGACCTTCTCTCCTGATTGTCAGTGCACAATGATGCTCAAGATGGAGTACACCACGATAATTGTACAAGGAGCGAGACCTAGATGAGAACTGGATCTTGATCATGGTGTTTAGCCATGCGCACATGCCTGATATATATGGAGGGAAGAGTCTAACGTGAACACAAGTTCAATATGAAGACAAGTCCGATGCGGACACAACATTCAATGTGAAAACGAGTCCAATGTAAACACAAGTCGAATGTGAAGACAGAGTCCAATGTGAAAACTACAACGACATCTGTACAGGTTCTATATAAACCTGTGCAGACCTGGTTGTATCCGAACCGACTCGGTCATAGGTTTGTCCGCCATTTTGACTCCCCATATGTTAGACATGGGCGCTTCAGATTTATTCGGAATTTCTAGCTGAATTAGCCCCACATGGGCTGAAATTCCAACAATCTCCCACCGAATCTCAAAGCCACTCACATAAGTGTCTTTCTCATTCTTTGTTTGATAGTAGTATTTCAACAGAGGCTGTTAAGTTGAACTTCTACCCTGATCATTAAGTTGCATCAGTTCATAACTTCGACAGTGGACCATGCCTTAGACTACAAGTTTTGTGTGAATTAATTTCAGGTGAAGATCATAACTAGTACTTTTCTGTCAGTAGTCTACCCGCGGGTGGAGCATATACGTCGTATTCGCTGGTATCTTTATGAGCTTTATAGAGCTCACAATAGTCTCACAAACCGCAATGTTAGACAATTGAAGCTCATATAAGTATGTTTTTTTAAGATTGCTCTGTAGGAAAACATCTGTGCAATACATAGCCAACAAAAGGACATTAAGCCATATCGCCATCCTATCTTACAGTTAGATCGTATAGTTGAGCATCTTTACACAAAGAGGTCTTAAATAAAAATACTCTCCTCTGTGAACAACTAGCTTGTTTTCCCATGTCCTAGTGCACGGGATCTCCGATCACATACGTTGGGTTACCACTATAGTGTCACACTCGTGACCCTCAATCCATCTCTCTTGCTGCACTTTCTATCACATTAAGTGATAGTCCTTTGTTAAAGAGATCTGCCATATTTTTATCTATTTGTATATACAAAACAATTATTCCTCCAGAGTTTCTCATTTTCCTGACAATCAAATGTCTGTTAATGTGTCTTGATGACTTTGCGTTATCCTGAGAACTATTTAGTTTAGCAATCATTGTTTGATTGTCATAGTTCTTAATAATCAATGACAATTATTTCTAAATCACACACAAATCTATCAGGAGTTCTTGTAGTCATTCTGCTTCTGCAGTCGCTGTCTCCAAAATAGTAAGTTCTAGTTCCATGGTTGACCTCGTCAGTTTTGTATGTTTGAAATATCTCTGTGATATCATGCCTCCAGCAAGAGTGAATACATATCCACTCATGGCATAAAGGTCATCAACACAAGTGATTTAGTGACTCAGTTCGAACCACTATATCCCTCAGACACGATCAGATGACTTGTATAGTGAATATGGATCAGATGACATGTATACTGAATCTTATAACTCATTGACCTCTCATCAAATAACTCTTTCAAGTGTATGGTAATGATCTATACTCAGGTTTGACATGAACCCACTTAGTACATGAGTGAACCGAACATATGTAAATATTGAAGTTGATCTGTTGGCTTTCTCTTATTCTTTATGAGCGTCACGCTGGGATAATAAGGTGTTGAAATTTTTTTGCTATCCATAAAGCTGAACTGGCTTAAGATTGTCTAAACATAGTAGGATTGTTACAAAGTAATCTCACTCTCATTATTATTCAACTAAATGTTTAAAATGACATTAGCCTCTTCTAGATCTTTAATATCAAAGTATTTTGATAGAAAAAATTTGACCTCAAAAATTATATCAATGCTCATGCAAAATGGGTATATCATCCATGTACAAGCATAATATAATAGTATGTCCCCCACGATAATGGAAATACATGCACCAATCAGTATCATTAGTAACAAAGCCTGCAGACATTAATGTTATGTCGAATTGCTCATACCATTGCTTAGTAGCTTGATTCAGGCCATACAAATATTTCACCAATTTGTGCACATTTCTCTCTTCACCCTTTACTACAAACTCATCGGGCTATTCTATATTGATTTCCTCCACCAACAATTCCTTAAGAAATATAATCTTCACATCCATATTATGAATGATTAGATCATAAAAGGCAACCAAAGAAAGTAGTACATGAGTTGTTGTTATTATAGTGACCATTGAATATGTGTCAAAATTATCTTTGCCTTCCTTTCAACTATAGCCCTTTGCAACTAGTGCGCCTTGTACTTCTCAATAGTACTATCAAGCATGAGCTTTCTTTGCAACACCCACTAGCAGCGCATAGATTTACAACCATCTGGTCGTTCAATTAACTCTCAAGTTCAACTAGAACGAATTGAGTCCACCTCACTATGAACTGTTTCTTTTCATTCACTTGTATCACGTGATGCAAATGCATCTGCCATGGATTTGAGAATGTCATCCACAAGGTACACAATGAAATTATCACTAGAGAATTTTGTAATACTTTGTCTCTTACTTGTGTGAGTAGTTTCAACGTGTTCTTCCTCTAGGATATTTTCTTGTGTTTGTTCAAAAACTTGCTAGTTGACCTTGATTCAAGAAGAATTTTAGAACAAAACTTAACATTGCCATGCATACTTTTCATAGATAAAAATTATTAAATAATGTTGCATCACAAGGTTCCCTAATAGTTTCAATATGCATATCAGGAACATCAAATTTAACTACTAGGAATCTATATGCAATGGTCCACTGAGCATAGCCAAAAAAGATACAATCCACTGTCTTTGTTCAAAACTTATGTTTCTTGGAGATTGGAATATTGACCTTTACAAAACATCTCCATGTACACAAGTATGAAGGTGATGTTTTCTACTAACTCACTCCTCATAAAGGGTTTTCTCTTTATTCTTGCTTGAACTCGGTACAAGACCTGACGTGAAGTAAATAAAGTCTTCCTCACCATGCCTTTGATAAATGGGAAGTGACTAACATGTCACACATCAAGTCAATCAACGTACAGTTTTTTCTCTTGGCTATCCCATTTGATTGAGGTCAATAGGGAGGTGTTTTCTCATGAATTACATTTTGTTCCTCATGGAATTCATCAAACAATTTGAGAAAATACTCGCCATCATGATCTAACCCAAGGCGTTTGATATTTTCATTTAATTTATTTTCTATTTTAGCTTTATAGATTTTGAAGTGGTCTACAACTTCATCCTAAGTTTGCAATAAATAAATATAGCAGAATCTAGTAGAATCATCGTTAGTGTCATAAACTATTTCTTTCCACCTTTTGTCGACGCACCATTCATCTCACAAAGATCATAATGTATCAGTTCTAGAGGTATCAAGTTTCTCTCCTCTATTGCCTTGTCAGACTTTTGAGGCTGCGTTGATTGCTCATGACTATGACATTTAGAACCTTTGGCAATAGTGAAATCTAGAACTAATTTTAGAAAGGATAGCCAATTTATTAAACTAAAACTAACATGACATAAACGATAATGCCAAACATTCACATTATCATTAACACGACCACAAATATGGTTCGCTAATTTGTTACTGAGCTCTAAAAGATAAAAATAGAACAAGCCTTTGCACTCATAGCATTTACTAATAATTTTTTTATGTTTAGACACAACTATTTTACTAGGCTTCAAAACTACTTTAAATCCATCTCTATATAGATAATAGCCACTAATAAGATTCTGATTCATAGTAGGGAGATCGTGCCAATATCGATGATGCTAACACCATAAACAGAAGCATATGACTCATTCCATATTAGGACGAAGATTCTCTGGATTAAGTGGTCAGAAGTGAACCTAAACATGTCTGAGCATAAAAGAATATTAGCATCCGTATGAAACCACAAAGATGGTGGTTGAAATACATAAATAATGTTAAAAATTTACCATACCCATCTACGTTGCTAGAAGTCACAATGTTGATATGATTTTTCCTCTATAGTCCGTCCTATCAGAGAAGTACTTGGAAAAATATTTGTGCCCTCCACAGGTATAATAGTCCCCAATGGCTTTGTTCGACTTCTTCCTTTTCTTGAAAACAGTAGTTTTGGTTAGCTTGAATTGAGGCTTGTTATTTTCTTTATTCTTGACATTTAGTTTCTGCACCATACTGGCACTAGATTGATCCTCAACTCATTTCTCAATTACATCCTTAGTCGGAGCCTTATGGTCAACATCAAGAGATGCTATCATATTTTCAACTGATATTTCCCGTCTCTCGTCTTTGAGAGTTGTGACAAAGTTTCTCCCTGAAAGAGACAACTTTGCAATAATGCACCCAACCAAAACCTTGTCACGAAAAGGATACTTAAGGAGTTTCATCTCTCCATCGATATATTGTATCTCATGAGCTTGTTAAACTACATAACGAGCGTTAACCATCTTATTAACATGAAAGCTCTCCATGACGTAATTTCACTGCCTGCATCTAGTGCACCATATTTAGCATTAAGTGCATTGTAGAGACCTTTTCAATTTGTGACTGTTAGATAAACATCATAGAGTTTGTCATCAAGAATAGTCAGGATACAATGCTTCATAGTAGCTTTGGCTTCCTAAGCTTTATCTGTTCTGCAACAGTCAAAGGATCTTGAGTCCTGCCCTTGGTTACCAAGAGGATTTTTAGAGATGTAAGCCAGAGAATGACCTTCACTTGCCACATCTTAAGATGCACACTAAAGAATTTGTCCAACCTCAGTGCATCAGCTAATGTAGATATGTTTAACTCGAGAAAATGCCTAGAATAGTGGTTTGGATTGTTAGAAGAACAAGCAATTTACCAATTAATTTTGGAAAGAAATGCACAATTAAAGTAATCAACATAAGTTAAAATACGATTTGAGAAAGAAATGCACGATCCATTACAAAAAGAAATGCACGATCAATTTCAGAAAGTAGTGCACGATTGATTATGTAAGACCTATGTGTGCTGAATACATTAGCTTGTAGTGAATACACTTGCTTTGACGATAAAGTTTTGAATATCACCAAAACACCTTTTTAATAAGATCTGACTAGTTTTGGTTAGCTCCGGTGAGTTTTGTCTTTAGCTCCGGCGTGTTTTTGCTAAGCTCCAGGTTGATTTTTCTAGCTCCAGATTTTGGGTTTACTAGTTCTGACTAGTTTTAATAAGTTCCGGCGCTAGGTTCTACTAGCTTTTGTTAGCTCCGGCTCAAGGTCCGGGTTGCTCTGGCAAGGTCCGGAACTTGACCGCAATGCTTCAGTTTTTCATTTGCAACGTTTCGTACTTGCTTTACATCTCTGGAAAGATTGCTTTGTATTCATTTGCTAAGTTTTTGGTGCGTTTTGGTTGATATGGATGATATCGTGTTACTGTGGTTTTGCAACATGCTTATGTGAGGTTCTCACGTAAGGTGTTGTGTTCGGAACTAACTTGAGTCAAGTCGAGGACTTGGGCTCGTATGGATTGGTTGTTTATTCATGTGCAGGTGTTGCTTGAGTTCAAGACATGGCTGGTGACGGGATCCATTGAACTAGTCTTAGGGAGAAGATGAGGTTCAACAACCAAATTCAGGAGGAATTGTGGTTGAGCTGATCAGGAGGTTGCGCAACATGATTGAATCAAGAATAATGCATATGAAGGTATCGTGGACATCATTGGGAGATGTTTGCATGTGTGCAAGGAGTGCATGGACGTGGCTACATGGTTCTAAGACGTGATGAAGAGATGTGGACGTAAAGAGTTGGTCGGAAAGGTCCAACCGACTAGGTTATGGACTTAGGCTACGGCTGAGTCGGGTTTGACTCAAATATGGAAAGATTTGAGTTGGTTATGATAGGATTTTGTGTGGGTCACGAATTTGAGTTGTTTAGGAATGTGGGATACATTCCTAAGGCGTTTGGAAGTCTTAAGATTGCTTCTATCTGCGTATAGAAGAATCCTAAGCAGTTATGGATAGTTATGATTCGTGAACAGAGTAGGATTAGGTTCCTGATCTGAGTTGAATTGGCTTTCGAGCTGGTTATATAAGCAAGGGAGCCCAGATCTCGTGGTGCACGACTTTGGGGCTGTTCCTCTTGTGTTGTATTGAATGAAATTTGTAGTTTGAAGGAACTTTTGTGCCTTGTTCGTCCGACTTGTTCCAGACAAGTTTTACTCGTCAAGTTTCTGGACAGCACTACCTTTTGTCGGTAGTTTTATCATAACTCGAGTTTTACAGATCCAATTTACGTGATTCTTTTTGGATTGTCTTCACAACTTGATTATATATCATCTGTCAAAATTTCACGGTCATTGGATTTGTGGTCTATGATCTACACGAGTTTCTTTGCAGCGTTCCAGAACTGTTTTTCTTGGGTAGGGCAGATTGACCTTTGTTTGATCTTTCGATCATAACTTGAGTTTTTCTCGACGGATTTGAGTGATTCTTATTGTGTTGACTTCGTGACTTGATTCTCTCTGATAACTATTACTTTTGTCATGGTGAAACACGTTTAGATTAGTCTCACACATGATTTCTTTAACAGATCGTTTTTCTGCCGAAGGGGTTGGGGTTTAATTGTTTCTGCTGCGTAAGATTTTTAAATCTACCATTCACCCCCCCTCTGGTAGCTTTTCACGTGCTCTTCGATCCTACAATTGTATCAGAGCCACGGTGCTCTGATCTTTGTGATTTGCACGTGTTTTGACTAATCATCATGGAGAAGTACTCCACCAAACCTTGTGTGTTTGCTGGTATTGATTTTTAGGTCTGGAAGGCATGCATGTAGGCTTTCATCCAGGCACAAGGCTTTGCAATATGGGAGAAGGTATACAAGCCTTACGAAGTGCCATCAAACGATCAAGTTACAGCTACAAATCTGAGAGATGTCGACAACAACAACAAGGCTCGTAACTTGATCATACAAGGATTAACACAAAGCGACTTCGACCGTGTTGCACACCTCCGATATGCATACGATGTGTGGAAAGCACTTTGTGACTACCACGAAGGATCCAACCTGATCAAAGAGGTAAGGCAAGACATGTTTAAGAAAGAATACATGCGCTTCGAGATGCAACCCGGTGAGTCTATTGATGACCTTTTTGCTTGCTTTAATAAGATTCTCAGCAACTTGCGTAGTGTCAATGTTAATTTTTCAGATGCTGAAAATGCTAGGCAATTGCTAAATGCATTAGATATGTCAATTTGGGAGATGAAAGTCACATCTATTCGTGAATCTACTGTCATGAGTACACTTACTTTAGATGTGCTATATTCCAAGTTAAAAACTCATGAAATTGACATAATCTCACGTAAGAACCCCAACAAGTCTATTGCTTTTTTTCTCAAAGTGACATGCCTAGTTCCGGTCAAACATCATCTTGTGGTACACTTGCTTTGCTGTCCTCTCTAACCCTTGAATAGATTGAGGAGTTTCCAAAGGAGGAGCTAGCACTTCTCTCTACAAAGTTCTCAAAAGCATTGCAAAATGTGAGAACTAGAAGGAGAGGAAGCTCCGAACCTCAACGATGCTTCGAATGTGGTAAGATAGGACACTTTCGTAAAAATTGTCCTAACCTTTCAGGTCCTACCTCCCGGGAAGAAAAACAATCAAGGATAAAGCACTCCTCAACAAACGATAAGAAGAAAAACAAGGGCTTTACAGGTCGCCAACTGGTGAACAGTTTTATCTTAGCACTCCAGGAACTTGGCTCAAGCGACGTGGACATTGGAAGTGATAAATATGAAGATGATTTGGCAAACTTGTGCTTCATGGCGGACAAGTCAAGATCAAGTATGGAGGAGGCAGAACACAACAGTGACAATGAAGAGGTATGTCCTACTTGCGAAGAAATGTGTGATGATATTTCTCGTGCCACTTTTATTGTTAAGAAAAAGGACAAAAAGCTTAGGGACAATGCTGTTAAAATTGAGTCACTAGAATCTAAAATTAATCGTTTGATATCCTTGATTCCTAGTGATGATTCTTGGTCCTCATGTGACTTAATATATGAACAATTGTCCACCCTAAGAAGTGCACATACCTCCACACTTGATAAACTTGAACTTGAAATTGAAAAGAACAAAAAGCTTGCTGCACTTAATGAAAAACTTAAAAGATGCTTCTTGTTCTACAATTGATTTGCATTGTTCTAGTTGTGATGATCTTGATAAGAAACTGCAAGATGCTATGAATGAAATCTCTATATTGAACAATGCTTTACGTTGTCATGAAGTTAAATATTGTTCCAATTGCAAATTAAAATGAAAAACTTCATGTGAAAATTGCCTTGATCAGTCCAATAAACTTGATAACATGCATAAGACACTAGATCAGTTTTGTAATGGGAATAAGAACCTAAACTTGCTGCTGAATTCTTCCAAGTCTTGCAAAGATAAAACTGGTTTAGGTTTTGATTCTCATGCTCATGCTAAGGCACATCCGCCTAAAATTGTAAAGTCATTAGGAAGTGGTTTGATTCAAACAGTTCCTAAACAAAAAGAAGTGGTTTTCAAATCTGCAGGAGTATTGTCTCATTCGGTTTCAAATAAAAATGTCGTTTGCTCATCTAGACATGAACACAAAGTTAAATTTCATTGTACATACTGTGGTAGAGATGTTCATGTCATAGATTTTTGTTAATAGGGAAAGAATGGTTGCTAGATCTCATAACTTTCATGCAAAATTTGCTGCACATATTGAACCGAATGTACAACCTGCTGCTTTGAGTCAAAAATATTCAAAGTTTACCTCCGGACTTTCTTTTATTGCCTCCGGAGCTACTGATTTTTGTTCTACACAAGTGACACCTTATAGGTCAGTAGTTAAGAATAAAAAATCTCAAACTTTGACTCATAAACCTGTTGTTTTGTCTCAGCTTTCGCGTGTTTTTCCTGCTGCACGTCGCGTGAATCAGTACTGGATTCCTAAATGCCTTTTGACTAACCCCAGTATTGAGTCATCGACATATTGTGCTTCTATGTAGGTTACACGTTTGAGGAAGTAGAACATTTGTATTGTGGATTCAGGTTGCTCACGCCACATGACCGGTAACGAAGATTGGTTCTCCTCCCTCTCTTTTGTGTCACGTGTAGAGAATGTTACTTTTGCCAATAATTCTTCAACTCCTATAATTGCTAAGGGTTCGGTTAGAGTAAATGATCACTACACTTTAAAGGATGTGGCACTTGTCAAAAATTTGAAATACAACTTGCTTTCTGTTTCACAATTGCTAGATGAAAACCTGGAAATTATTTTCAATAAAAATTGCTGCAAAGTTGTAAGTTCGAATAGTGAGCTTATTTTTAACATGTCTCAGTTTGGAAGAGTTTTTAAAGCTGATTTTGATATGTCTTCCTCTAAGCATAGGTGTCTAGTTGCTAATGATTCAAAGGACCTATATTTTTGGCATCGTAGACTTGGTCACGTAGGCTTTGATCACCTAACACGTTTTAGTGCTCTTGATCGCATACGTGGGCTGCCTAAGCTTAAAGGGGACAAAGGAATTGTGTGCTCTTCTTGTAGACATGATAAGATAGTTGCAGGTTCACATACTCCTCTCACAATGGTCATGACAACTTAACCGTGTCAACTTTTGCATCTTGACACCGTAGGACCTTCACGTGTTCAATCCTTCGGAGGTAAATGGTATGTACTTGTGATTGTTGATGATTATTCTAGATACTCTTGGGTTTACTCTATGGCATCTAAGAATGAAGTTTTTAGTCACTTTAGAACTTTATTTCTTAGATTATCAATTGATTACCCAGGATCTTTAAAAGCAATTAGAAGTGATAATGGAACTGAATTTAAAAATCAATCTTTTGATCACTTTTGTGCTGAAAATAGAATAGATCATCAATTTTCTTCACCATATGTACCTCAACAAAAAGGTGTTGTAGAAAGAAAGAACAGAACCTTAGTTGAGATGGCTAGGACTATGCTTGCTGAATATCAAACTCCTAGGAAATTTTGGGCTGATGCATTAGCAACCGCTTGTTATGTCTCAAATCGTGTTTTCTTGCGTGCTAAGCTAGGTAAAACACCATATGAGCTCCGGTTTGGACATAGGCCTAGTGTTACACACTTTCGTGTCTTTGGTTGCAAATGCTTTGTTAAGAAACATGGTAATCTTGATAAATTTGAACCTAGATCCATTGATGGCATGTTTCTTGGTTATCCATCACATACTCGAGGCTACCATGTGCTTTTACTTGACACTAACAAAATTGTGGAGACTTGTGAAGTGTCTTTTGATGAAGCTAGCCTAGGTACTAGCTCCAGTGTTGCAGGACCAGATCCATATCCTCAGGGGGAGGGTATTTTCGAAGATGAAGAAGAGTCGGTGATACTGCCTGGTAGTTCCGAAGTTGACATGTGTCGAGCTCCGGACATTGAACAAACTCCGGCTATCACCTATGCTGGTCCTGATCATCCACAAGTCACAAGCTCATCAATCTACGATGAACCTAATGGAGAAGAAGCTTGTGAGACATTTGTTCCCCTACGTTTTTACAAAGATCATCCCCCGCAACAGATAATTGGAAGCTTGCATGAACGAGTCACACAGTCCAGGTTTTATGATCCAAACTCTTATGCTCATTCTGCTTTTCTTGCTTCTTTTGAACCCAAAGATATATCACACGCACTCACTAATGAATCTTGGATTATTGCCATGCAAGAAGAGTTAGAAAATTTTGAAAGAAATAATGTTTGAAAACGTGTACCTCCACCTCAAGGTCACACTTTAATTGGAACTAAATGGGTATTTAGAGATAAACAAAGTGAGGATGGGGTTGTGGTTAGGAATAAGGCTAGGTTGGTTGCTCAGGGTTTCACTCAAGTTGAAGGTCTAGATTTTGATGAAACTTTTGCTTCTGTTGCTAGATTAGAAGCCATAAGAATTTTGTTAGCTTTTGCTGCATCTATTGGTTTTAAGATATACCAAATGGATGTTAAAAGTGCTTTTCTTAATGGCTACATAGATGAGGAGGTTTATGTCAAACAACCACCAGGTTCTGAAAATCCAGATTTTCCTAATCATGTTTACAAACTGTCCAAAGCCTTGTACGGTCTCAAACAAGCCCCTAGAGCATGGTATGATAGGTTAAAAACATTCTTACTTGAACAAGGGTTTAATCATGGCAATGACTCATTATTCGTTCAAGTGTACGTGGATGATATTATCTTTGGTTGTGCTTCTCATGATCTTGTGTCCAAGTTTTCAGCAATGATGAGTTCCGAATTTGAAATGAGTATGATGGGTGAACTCACTTACTTTTTGGGACTGCAAATCAAGCAAACAAAGGAGGGTACCTTTGTGCATCAAACGAAGTATACAAAAGATCTCCTAAGGCGCTTCAACATGGACAAAAGCAAGCCTCTTCGGACACCAATGAGAATAGCAACAACACTTGGACTTGATGAAGATGGTGAACCCGTGGATCAAAAAGAATATAGAAGCATGATCGGATCACTTTTGTACCTCACGACATCAAGACCAGACATACAATTCAGCATATGTCTTTGTGCACGGTTTCAAGCCTCCCCACGTGCTTCACATCGTCAAGCCGTCAAAAGGATTCTCAGGTACTTACATGGAACTCAAGAATTTGGAATTTTTCTTCCTTCTTCCTCAACCGTTACTTTGAAAGCTTTTTCGGATGCTGATTTTGGGGGTTGTAGGATTGATAGGAAAAGTACTTTCGGTGCTTGTCATTTTTTTCGTAATTCTCTTGTTGCTTGGTCCTCTAGAAAACAAAATTCAGTTGCACAATCCACAGCCGAATCTGAATATGTAGTTGCTGCTAGTGCTTGCTCACAAATTCTTTGGATTGTTCAAACACTTAAGGACTATGGGGTTGATCTAGATAGTGTTCCACTGTTCTGTGATAACACTAGTGCCATTTGCATTGCTAAAAACCCCGTGCAACATTCTAGAACTAAGCACATTGACATTAGGTATCACTTTCTCCGAGATAATGTTGAAAAAGGAAACATTGTGCTTCACCATGTAGATATCGAACAATAATTTGCTGACATTTTTACAAAACCTTGGGATTTTACTCGTTTTTGTTACATTTGTAGTGAAATAGGGGTTATGCATCCTCATGGCTTAAATTGAGGGGGAGTTTTGAAACTTGGGAAGTCTATTTGTGAATCTGAAATTAAAATAATATGAGTATAGTATTTCATACATATATGACTTTGTGATTTCTTTTACATGCTGAAAGTTCTTACTGCATTACTCGTGTTATACATTTTGTAGCATTTGCCATGTCTAGTAAGTGGAATTATTACTTACACTAAAACTGGTCATGGTTGAACTTTCTTGCTGTTTTGAACTTGTTACATGTTCACAAGTGCTTTTAATCATTAAGAATTAATCAAGTAATCAACTCACATGTTGAGTTTTTATGAACAAATATAAATTGAGAAAAGATCAAGAGAATATTCATGCATCGCACTTCTTCTTTCGAGATGGCTTATCATTGCACTTAGATATGAACTTGGAAGAAGTTGTGTATGACTAAAACCATGTCCTTAAGCTTTTGATTGTCAAATGACATAGGCTTGGCTTGGTTGGTTAGAATAAGGCAGATGCGCATATAATCTCTTGCAAATATCATATGATCTAAATTTATGCTTTGAAAAATAATAAAATGCAGCAACTAGTGTCATGATTTCAGGTTTTGAAATAGTTAAGTTTGTGAGATCATGACTTACTTAAATTGAAAATTACATTTGATCTCTAGCATGGCTTACACTACTTTATGTATCTCATTGATGTGATAATGTAAGGTACTTGATAGTATGACTTGGATGAGCTTTGTTTATATGTATATGTTATAATATGCTCATAACAACTAAAGGGGGAGAGATAATTTGTTTATATGCCCATTACTTGATAAATACATTGTTAAAGGGGGAGAGATAAGCATGAAGAGAAAGAGAATATGTGCATAAGGAGAGATATTAAAGGGGGAGAGATAATATGGGATAATTTTTGGATTTTCTTCTCATTTTACTTTTGATTTACAAAGAGGGAGAAATTGCCTTCAAAACTTTTATGTGAATAAGCCAATGTTCGGATTTTAAATGGTGTTGCCAATGCATTCATCAAGGGGAGATTGTAAGACCTATGTGTGCTGAATACATTGGCTTGTAGTGAATCCACTTGCTTTGACGATAAAAGTTTTGAATATCACCAAAACACCTTTTTATTAAGATCCCACTAGTTTTGGTTAGCTTCGGTGAGTTTTGTCTTTAGCTCCGGCGTGTTTTTGCTAAGCTCCAAGTTGATTTTTCTAGCTCCGGCTTTTGGGTTTACTAGTTCCGACTAGTTTTGGTATGTTCCGGCGCTAGGTTCTACTAGCTTTTGTTAGCTCCGGCTCAAGGTCCGGGTTGCTGTGGCAAGGTCCGGAACTTGACCGCAATGCTTCTGTTTTTCATTTGCAACGTTTCGTACTTGCTTTACATCTCTGGAAAGATTGCTTAGTATTCATTTGCTAAGTTTTTGGTGCATTTTGGTTGATATGGATTATATCGTATTACTGTGGTTTTGCAACATGCTTATGTGAGGTTCTCACGTAAGGTGTTGTGTTCAGAACTAACTTGAGTCAAGTCGAGGACTTGGGCTCGTATGGATTGGTTGTTTATTCATGTGCGGGTGTTGCTTGAGTTCAAGACATGGCTGGTGACGGGATCCATTGAACTAGTCTTAGGGAGAAGATGAGGTTCAATAACCAAATTCAGGAGGAATTGTGGTTTAGCTGATCAGGAGGTTGCGCAGCATGATTGAATCAAGAACAATGCATATGAAGGTATCGTGGACGTCATTGGAATATGTTTGCACGTGTGAAAGGAGTGCATGGACGTTGCTACATGGTTCCGAGACGTGATGAAGATATGTGGACGTAACGAGTTGGTCGAAAAGGTCCAACCGACTAGGTTATGGACTTAGGCTACGGCTGAGTCGGGTTTGACTCAAATATGGAAAGATTTGAGTTAGTTATGATAGGATTTTGTGTGGGTCACGAATTTGAGTTGTTTAGGAATGTGGGATACGTTCCTAAGGTGTTTGGAAGTCTTAAGATTGCTTCTATCTGTGTATAGAAGAATCCTAAGCAGTTATGAATAGTTACGATTCGTGAACAGAGTAGGATTAGGTTCCTGATCTGAGTTGAGTTGGCTTTCGAGCTGGTTATATAAGCAAGGGAGCCCAGATCTCGTGGTGCACGACTTTGGAGCTGTTCCTCTTGTGTTCTATTGAATAAAATTCGTAGTTTGAAGGAACTTTTATGCCTTGTTCGTCCGACTTGTTCCAGACAAGTTTTACTCGTCGAGTTTCTGGACAGCACTACCTTTCGTCGGTGGTTTTATCATAACTCGAGTTTTACGGATCCAATTGAAATGATTCTTTTTGGGTTGTCTTCAAAACTTGATTATCTATCATCATTTTACGGTCATTGGATTTGTGATCTATGATCTACACGAGTTTATTTGCAGCATTCCAGAACTGTTTTTCTCGGGTAGGGCAGATTGACCTTTGTTTGATCTTTCGATCATAACTTGAGTTTTTCTTGACGTATTTGAGTGATTCTTGTTGTGTTGTCTTTGTGACTTGATTCTCTCTGATAACTATCACTTTTTTTATGGTGAAACATGTTTAGATTAGTCTCACACACGATTTCTTTAACAGATCGTTTTTCTGCTGAAGGGGTTGGGGTTTAATTATTTCCGCTGTGTAAGATTTTTAATTCTACCATTCACCCTTCTGGTAGCTTTTCACGTGCTCTTCAATCCTACAGATTACGAAAAGTAATGCATAACCGAAATAACCAACACGAGCAAAAACACGGCCGTCATATCTGATGAGCAAATTAGAACTTGATTGGTATTTATGTACCGATCTGTTGGATGTTGTTGTAGTGTTGATGAAACCTATCCGCAGTACACGTTGAAGACGATGGTGGGCAACACAGCTCGATTTTGATGCCAAACGACCCATGATGAAGATGAGAGAAGTCATCCGGAGCGATTCCCAAAAGCCCCATTCACCGTCTTTCAGTGCAAGATCACAAGGACAAGCATTCTGGAGATCTACTCTATGTATCATCAGTTAACGCTGGAGCTCGGAGTGGAGTAGACCACAATGGTTGTGCAAGAAGCAAGAATTGGATCTTGATCATGGTGTTTAGCCCATGCTTGATATATATAGAGGAAAGAGTCCAATGTGAACACGAGTCCAATGTGAACACAAGTCCGATGTAAACACAACGTCCAATGTGAATACGAGTCTAATATGATGACAAGTTGTATGTGAACAAAGAGTCCAATGTGAGCACTACATCGATATTTGTATCGGTTTATATAAACCGGTGCAGATTTGGTTGTATCCAACGGACTATATAGTAGGTGTGTCCGTCGTTTTCACTACCCATATGTCATATATGGACCTTTGATATTTATTGAGAATTTCCAGTTGAATTAGCGCCACATGTGCTGAAATTACAACAAAACAATGTCACGCCCGGTCACCATAAAGATGAACAGACGCTAATCACATGTACGCCAGGATCAGTTGAATCGTACATGCGCTGACGAAAGTGAAATATCATTACATAGCCATGTTCGAGTGCATAAATAGTCTTACAATACGACCCGAAGGTCTTCAAATACACACCACAAACCTATTTACATCATCTACATAATTCACAATGTTCAAGCTACAGCGGAAGGCTAGTAGATAAGAGAAGCTCCATCTCCACAGGCAGTAGCGCGAAGGATCGCCAGCCTAGCCCAAGTCCTCTGGGTTGACGAAGAAGTCCTCTGGTGCTACTTCTTCTTCATATTCTAATGGAAAAGTAAACGCTTGAGTACATAGAGTACTCAGCAAGTGCGGGAAGAGAATGACATGATTGGCTAAAGCAAGGGAAGGCCAAATATGGCTTAGGCACTATGCTTAGAACCTAACCTTAGCTTTCAATTATCAATATCATAATTCAAGAATTAATTCAACACATAAATAAAGATGATGAATGTAACTTGAATCATAAATAACCACCATTTCCCAACCATAAGCTAATTATGAACTGGCCCCAAGCCGCTCTTGTCCGTGAGCACGGCTGTCATGACAGTTTTACCAAATCTCTGCAGAGAGTGTACCCTTTCCCCACAAGTAGTGATTTCATCCCCTGTTGCCAGGTGGACTGAGTGAACCTCCCTGAATGCCCGTGGTAGCTAACCACATTACACACTTCCTTTGTTGTGAGGCCAGGAGGTCACAACATGATCTTTACAAAGGTACTCCCGACTAGTGCTAGCCCTCTAAGGTTTCCACCACTGAGGCATTCCCGGAGTAACTCTTCGCCTCAGAGCCCCCTCTTGAGCCTTGCGGTTCCCAGAGCAGTACCCCTGCATCATTCCTCACACCATCCAACTACTAGCATTTCATCGGGAGAAACCTAATTAATTGACCAAGCTGCCCCATCTCAGTCTCGTGGTGGTACTATAAAGCTTAGTGGCTTCCTCCATAAACCGGTCCTTAGAGTCCGGTGGTATTAAACCCAATCCCGGGTCTCGTGCAAACTGCACCATACCAAATCTATCCAACAACCAGATTCCTATCCACTACTATTGTGTATCCACCACAATTAAAGTGATCATAAAGTTTAACATGTCACAATTGTATGAAATCCCATTCCCAATGTCTAAGTATGGCTAAGCATAATTAATACCTATCTACTTCCAGACCCACATCAGGTGACAAGGAATTATATGGAACAAGGCATGTAACATGAAATAGGACATCAATTTAATTAGCATGCATCTAACTAAAATCCTAAAATTGGTACAAGATGGTCAAGGGCACTTGCCTTCTTCGAAGACTTGATTGTTGGAGAAGTCTTGGTCTTGGAGATTGAAGTTGGGGTCGTA
Organism: Tuctoria greenei; assembly: GCA_036927565.1. Lineage (NCBI taxonomy): Eukaryota > Viridiplantae > Streptophyta > Magnoliopsida > Poales > Poaceae > Tuctoria > Tuctoria greenei. The sequence continues at coordinate 129,728,001 of JAYESD010000006.1, forward strand.
GTACGACTCTAAATATGTTGCCCAAGCATGGCAAAGAGAATAAAGGTTAAAATAAGTAAAGAGCACACAACACATGGCATCAAACATACACATAGGCATAAAACTCTATACTAATGCGTCCCTACGAAGTATTTATTATTTTACATAGCCAAAATATGCATTTTATATTTTTCTTACATTTTTGAGATTTATTTATGGCCTAAAATCATTTTTATTGAATTTTCTATGGCCAAAATGTATTTTAAACATTTTTAATAAATTTTCCATGGTCAAATTATATTTTATTTGCACCCTAAAATTTTATTACAGTATAAAAACATTTTACACAAATTTTCCTACTGTTTCTACATTTATTTATCATTTTTATCTATTTTCTACACATTAAATACTCATATAAACAATATTCAGCAATTAAATAAAGTCCAAGGGCTGGTTGGTAACTTTCCTACACTGTACAGGGGCTAAATCAATAATTTTACAAATTTCCAGTTGCTAGATTGACTAATTAACTGATTAAATACATTTCTAGAGAGTCCAGGGGTTAGATTGCTAAATCCAGGGGCTAGACTTGAATTCCAGCAAAGTCAGGGGGTAGCTGGTGAATTTCCAAGGGCCTGGGTGCAATTCCGGTGGCGGGAAAAGAAGATTCAATGTGGACCGTTGATTTTGAAATGGACGCACGGGATTTAAAACACCGAACCGGTACGCTATGATATAATCTCGGCCGTTCGGTTTGAACCGAGGGCCGAGATTTGGCCACGTCGCTCCGGCGGCACTGATCACGCGCGTGCACGGCGGCGCACGGCGGCCGCGGCGGTGGACCTCGTCAGCGTTGGCCAAATCGGCCAAAACAACGTCTAAACTATGCACAATTAATGCTAAACGGGAGAGGGAAGAAAGGGAAACATACCTAGAGGGTTTTTGGGACTTGAAATCGACCGGAGAAAGGTCGGCGACGAGGGGCGGCGGCGGCTAGCGTCGGCACTCGTCGAATCCGGTGAAGCCCCGGCGATCTCTTCACACCAACGTGCCCAGCGTGCTCCTGGCGACACGGCGAAGAGGTTAGAGGGGAGAGAGGGGTGAGGCGATCGCCGGTTAGTCAGGAACGTGCGTGTCTTACCGAGAGCGACGGTGGGCTAGGGTTTGAGCGCGGAGAGGAAGAAACAGAGGGGGAAGGGGGGAATTTATAGCGGGGGAGAGCGGCGGCGGTTGATGGCGCGTGCGTGGGGGCAGTTCCTAGGGGAATTCAGCGTGGGGCGAGGCGGTTGGGGGGGGGGAGTTGTGCGCGGCGCAGTGTGGCGCGGGAAAGAAGAGGGGCGGCAGTTGCTGGGTGTGGAAGATGACAAGCGGGCCCTGCCCGGCAGAGAGAGAGGAGAGGGGAGACGGCTGCTGGGCCACGGGAGGGAAAGGGGAGAGATGGGCCAAGGGTGGGATTTGGCCCAACAAGGGGTTTTATTATTTTTCATTTCTTTTCTTTTGTTTTGATTTCAAATTCAAATTTCAATCGAATTCTACTCGTTTGAACTTCAAAATTCACACAAAAATGTATACTAGAATGTATATTAGTTTGGTCACTTTTATTTACATAAAATATGGGTGTTACAACTCTACCCCCCATAAAAGGAATCTCGCCCTCGAGATTCGGACGTCCTAAGAGAAAATATGAGGGAATTCAGCCTTGAGATCTTCTTCTCTTTCCCATGTTGCTTTTGCCTCCGAATGATGTTTCCATTGCACCTTACACATGCGAATGACTTTGTTTCTGGTCACCCTTTCTGATGTCTCAAGTATCTTGACAGGCTGTTCCACATACAACAAATCTTCTTGTACATCCACTGCTTCCATAGGTAACTGCTCCTCAGGTGCTCGTAAGCACTTCTTAAGCTGCGATACATGGAACACATTATGTACATCTGACAAGTGTGGTGGAAGCTCAAGCTGATAAGCCACTTCACCTCGTCGTTCTAATATCTTAAATAGACCAATGTAGCGGGGTGACAACTTGCCTCTAACTTTAAATCTTCTCAACCCTCTCATAGGTGACACCTTCAAGTACACATAATCACCAACCTCAAATGTTAGATCACGTCTTCGAGTATCCGCATAACTCTTCTGTCTTGTTTCGGCTGCCTTTAGGTTCTTCCGAATTTCTTGCACTTGTCTTTCAGCCTCTCTCAATACATCAGGACAAAAGACTTGGCTTTCCTCAGTTTGATTCCAAAACAACGGTGTCCTACATTTCCGCCCATACAATGCTTCAAAAGGAGACATCTTCAAACTAGCTTGATAACTATTGTTGTAAGAGAATTCGGCATATGGCAGATTCTTATCCCAACTTTGGCTATTCTTTAGAGCACACACTCTCAACATGTCTTCTAATATCTGGTTGGTACGTTCTGTCTGGCCATCAGTCTAAGGGTGATACGCGAAACTAAAAATTAAACGGGTATCCATTGATTCATGCAACTTTTGCCAGAATCTTGAAGTAAATTGAGTGCCTCGATGTGAAATAATCTTCTTAGGAACTCTATGTAAGCATACAATCCTAGAGATATACAGTTCCGCCAACTTGGGACCATTGTAAGTTTCTTTCACGGGAATAAAGTGAGCAACTTTAGTCAAACAATCCACTATAACCCATATAGAATCATATCCAGACTGTGTCCTTGGTAGTCCCACAATGAAATCCATACTAATTTCTTCCCATTTCCATTCTGGCACTTTGATTGGTTGCAACAACCCTGCTGGTCTTTGGTGTTCTGCCTTAATCAATTGACATGTATCACATATGGCCACATATTCCGCTACATCCCGTTTCTTTCCATGCCACCAATATCGATCTTTAAGATCTTGATACATCTTCGTGCTTCCGGGATGAATGGAGTATGATGAGTTATGAGCTTCTCTTAGTATCAATTATCTAATTTCTTTTATGTCCGGAACACAAATCCTCTTTCCAAGCCATAGGGTTCCTTGTTCATCCTCTCTAAAGTTTGGAGCTTTTCCCTTCTTCATCAATTGCTTGATCTCCTTGACCTTCTCATCATTCTTTTGTCCTTCTCGTATATCACGTTCAAGGGTTGAGTCCACTTCCATAGCAACTGCTTCAGCACTAGATACTAGGCATAAGTTTAACCTTGCAAACTCTTCACATAACTGGGGTTGAAGAGCTTGTACTGACAAATTATTACATTGTCCGTTCCAGCTTAGAGCATCAGTGACCACATTAGCCTTTCCTGGGTGGTAGTTGATTCCCACATCGAAGTCATTTATTAACTCCAACCAACGACGTTGTCTGGGATTAAGATCTAGTTGTGTGAATATGTACTTCAAGCTCTCGTCATCCGTGTATATCTCGAATCTTTTTCCCATCAAGTAGTGTCTCCATATCTTCAATGCATGGACAACAGCTGCCAATTCTAAATCATGGGTTGGATAATTCCTCTCATGTTTCCGAAGTTGTCTTGAAGCATAGGCTACGACATGTCCTCCTCGCATTAAGACACATCCTAAACCATGACCAGATGCATCACAATAAACTACAAACTCCTTCTGCATATCAGGCATTACCAATACCGGTGCACTGGTTAACCTCTTCTTCAACTCGGCAAAGCTCATTTCACATTCGGGGGTCCACTTGAAAGCAACTCCTTTCTCAAGCAACTTGGTTAGTGGTTGAGAGATCTTTGAAAATCCCTCGATGAATCGACGGTAATAACCAGCCATGCCTAAAATCTTCGTATATCATGTACACTCTCAGGTGTTTCCCATTTAAGGACATCGGCCACTTTGCCTGGATCCACTGCTATACCTCCTTCGGATATGACATGACCCAAAAATGACACTTCCTTTAGCCAAAACTCACACTTACTAAGTTTGGCATATAATTGGTGTTGACGAAGCTTCTGTAGAGCCATCCTGATGTGCTCCTCATGCTCTTCATCAGTCTTGGAGTAGATAAGTATGTCGTCGGTGAACACCACTACAAACTTGTCCAAGTACTCCATGAATACCTTGTTCATTAGATACATAAAATATGCCGGAGCATTGGTCAATCTAAACGACATAACTGTATACTCATATAGTCCATATCGAGAGACAAATGCAGTCTTGGGAATGTCTGAGGGCCTAATCTTCAATTGGTGATAACCCGAGCGAAGATCAATCTTAGAAAACACACATGCTCCTCTCAACTGATCAAACAAATCTTCAATTCTTGGTAATGGGTACTTATTCTTGATTGTTACCGCATTTAAGACACGGTAATCCACACACAAACTTTGAGTACCATCCTTCTTGGGTACAAATATGACTGGTGCTCCCCAAGGCGATGAGCTAGGACGAATATATCCTTTCCCCAATAACTCCTCAATATGATCCTTAGTTCAGCTAGTTGTTTAGCATCCATTCTATACGACCTCTTATATATTAGGGCCGTTCCAGGTACTAATTCAATGACAAACTCAATCTCTCGATCAGGGGGCATACCTGGTAAGTCATCTTAGAATACATCCGGAAACTCACTCACAACTCTGATGCATTTTGTACTCTCGAGATGGTTCAGTTGTACAACTGCCTCTTGTGTCTGATCTGGCTTGAACTCCATTGTAGTGCCATCTGGGTGTGTTAAGCAAACTGTCCTAGTTGCACAATGAATTACTCCTTGATTCTTTGTCAGCCAGTCCATCCCCAGAATGATTTCTAATCCTTGTGAGTCCAACACTATTAGGTTGGCCCAAAAGACTACCCCCCTTATGTTTATACTCACTTTATGGCATAGATGCCTTGCCACCATCTCTCCTCCTGGAGAGTTTATCAACAATGGCTGGAATGCAACTACCATGTCATGCTTCTTTATGATATCTTTGGATATAAATGAATGTGTAGCACCCGAATCAAACAATAATGTGGCGGGGTGGGAATTAGCAGAAAACATACCGATCACCACATCAGGTGCTTCCTGCGCTTGCTCCAAAGTCACATGGTTGTCACGTCTAGGTGCGTTCTGCTGCTTCTTTGGACAATTGTTGGAGTAATGTCCACATTCTCCACACTTATAGCACTGAACTCCTGCAACATTATTCTGACTCTTATTGCCTCCTGGTTGATTCCTCGGTGGCTGTCCATTGGGACGGTTAGCTGGGGCTGAAGGGCAAGGGGGTTGCATTTGCTGGCGAGGGGGTTGCATTGGTAGGCGTGGAGGCTGTTGTTGCTGGCGCATCTGCTGATTGTAGGGTGTGGGTGGCCTATAGTTGGGGTTTGGGAATCTTTGCCCTGAGTAGTTCATAGGGTGAGTCATGGGTGTTGTAGGCTGAGGGGCGAAACGAGGGCGTACATTGCTACTAGAGGCATGTCCCAAAGCCAATTTCCTTTTCCTATCATCATCATCCAGTTCCTTCCTAGTCCTTTCCACCTCAAAAGCTTTGTCAACCAATTTCTGAAAGTCGCTGTAGTCACTGGAGGACATGGCGAACTTCAGCTCCTTGTCCAGCCCATTCTTGAAACGGAACTGCATCTTGGAATCCGTATCTACATCTGTTGGTGCATAGCGAGATAACTGAGTGAATGCATTTAAGTAGGCTCGCACCATCATTCGGCCCTGTTTTAACATGAGGAAGTCCTCACGTCTTGTTTGGACTTCTCCCTCAGGCACAAAGTGATTGCGGAAATTCGTCCTGAATTCTTCCCAAGTGATGTTCTCCAGACTTTGGTGGGCTTCAGTAAAGGCGGTCCACCAGTCGGCTGCAGGTCCCTGGAGTTGATGAGAGGCTAGAAGTACCTTCTCTCTTCCTTCACAATGTATAATCCTCAACTTGCTTTCAGTCGTTCGAAGCCAATCATCGGCATCCATTGGTTCACTGACTGTGGCAAAGGTGGGTGGATGAGTGTTAAGGAAGTCCCTTAGAAAGGACCTAGGTGGAAAAGGTGGTGGGGGTGGAAGGTTGTATTGTGGTGGTGGTGGGGCTTGCTGCATATTGGTAACAATTTGGGTAAGGTTGTTGAGCAGTTGGGTTTGAAGGGCCATCATCTGCTGCATCTGTTGCGCTGCTGGGGCTCCTCGAGCACCCCTACCATTCCATCCTGGCACACCTCCAAGTCCTTCCTCTTGGGGCACAGCACCCCTTCCACGACCTCTACCTCTACCTCTTCCAGCCATCTGTATAGGGAATAATTGAAACTTTAGGATAATAGATAAGGTATAGAAGGGTACGCTATGGTAAACGGTCCCAACTACATGCATCAAGGGAAACATATATATACAGCAAGCAAATTCATTAATCAACTAGTGCAGATGTGGACAGGATGCTAATGCATTCCACAACTCGCACAACACACTAACAAGCCTATATACAAATGACATGGATGTGGACAGGATGCCGAAGCATTCCACAACTCACGTCGCACACACACACACAACATGAAGCAAACTAATACAATACCATAGATAATACAACTCAAGACTAGAGAGGGCGCAGCTACACGCTCCTACATACTAAGGGTAGGTGTCTTGAGTCGTCCAACAGGGTAACAAGTCTACCCCTATTCGTCAGAGTCCTCCTCGGTCTCCTCCTCCGGGTCCTCCTCCTCCGTGTCCTCCCTCGATCTCACGGTTGAGTTCTCACGACGATCCGGAGAGTTTGGGTCCCACGGCTCAATGTCCGAAGCGTACTGAGGAGAGTGCGGGTCAACCGCAGTGATCCTCGCGTAGCATTGGCGAAGTTGCTCGTAGCGGTCAACAAGGTCCCTGCTGTCCTGAAGCTCCTGCTCACAACGTTGGAGTCGTGAAGACAACTTCACAACGTCGTCCAGTAGCCTCTCGCTCTAAGCAAGGTACAGAGGCCCCTCGACGTCACATCCAGTGAAGTCGGTTGTGCCACTAGGGCGCTGAGGGGTGTAGGCATGCACTGTGCACCCGAGGCAGAACCTGTGGGCGTAACTCCAGTAGGTAGTCGCCTCCCACGTAGCATCCTCCTCAGCCACACGTTGGGAGCTCCTCCAAGCCGGAGAGAAGTGTGAGTGCAGCAGCTCTGAGTCATAGTAGACGGACAGCTGGGAAGTCCACTCCAGTCCACCAGTAGAGGGTACAAAGACCCTAGTGGTGTGGTAGACGAAGCGAACAAGGTACTCACGGTACCCCGCAGCACGAAGAAGAGAGCGAAGGCGCGCACGCATCCTCGGGACAACACGTCCAGAAGAGATCAGCACTGTCTCCCTCCTGGGTGTGTGAGGTGCGGAGCGGCTGGCTAGGGCGTGGTGAGGAACACAACCCCCAGTATACTTACGCGCTGTCTGCTTGGTGCGCGCCATCTACAAACATTTGAAAATAAGAGAGAGTAAGATCAATAATTAATAAATTATGTTAGAAATAAAACAATAAGTACAACAAGATAAGAGGCACAAAGGTTGAGATAGAAAGCACAAAGTTTTGGAAATACTATTTTATAAGGAAATAGTATAGTCCTTATTTTCGACCATTTCTAACTAGGCTTGCATCCTACGGGCAACACGGCTCTGATACCACTTTGTTACGCCCGGTCATCGTAAAGATGAACAGACACTAATCACATGTACGCCAGGATCAGTTGAATCGTACATGCGCTGACGAAAGTGAAAAATCATTACATAGCCATGTTCGAGTGCATAAATAGCCTTACAATACGACCCGAAGGTCTTCAAATACACACCACAAACCAATTTACATCATCTACATAATTCATAATGTTCAAGCTACAGCGGAAGGCTAGTAGATAAGAGAAGCTCCATCTCCACAGGCAGTCACGCGAAGGATCACCAGCCTAGCCCAAGTCCACCGGGTTGACGAAGAAGTCTTCTGGTGCTACTTCTTCTTCATATTCTAATGGAAAAGTAAACGCTTGAGTACATAGAGTACTCAACAAGTGCGGGAAGAGAATGACATGATTGGCTAAAGCAAGGGAAGGCCAAATATGGCTTAGGCACTATGCTTAGAACCTAACCTTAGCTCAATTATCAATATCATAATTCAAGAATTAATTCAACACATAAATAAAGATGATGAATGTAACTTGAATCATAAATAACCACCATTTCCCAACCATAAGCTAATTATGAACTGGCCCCAGGCCGCTCTTGTCCGTGAGCACGGCTGTCATGACAGTTTTACCAAATCTCTGCAGAGAGTGTACCCTTTCCCCACAAGCAGTGATTTCATCCCCTGTTGCCAGGTGGACTATGTGAACCTCCCTGAATGCCCGTGGTAGCTAACCACATTACACACTTCCTTTGGTGTGAGGCCAGGAGATCACAACATGGTCTTTACAAAGGTACTCCCGACTAGTGCTAGCCCTCTAAGGTTTCCACCACCGAGGCATTCCCGGAGTAACCCTCTGCCTCAGAGCCCCCTCTTGAGCCTTGCGGTTCCTGGAGCAGTACCCCTGCATCATTCCCCGCACCATCCAACTACTAGCATTTCATCGGGAGAAACCTAATTAATTGACCAAGCTGCCCCATCTCAGTCTCGCGGTGGTACTATAAAGCTTAGTGGCTTCCTCCATAAACCGGTCCTTAGAATCCGGTGTTACCAAACCCAATCCCTGGTCTCGTGCAAACTGCACCATACCAAATCTATCCAACCACTAGATTCATATCCACTACTATTGTGTATCCACCACAATTAAAGTGATCATAAAGTTTAACATGTCACAATTGTATGAAATCCCATTCCCAATGTCTAAGCATGGCTAAGCATAATTAATACCTATCTACTTCCCAACCCACATCAGATGACAAGGAATTATATGAAACAAGGCATGTAACATGAAATAGGACATCAATTTAATTAGCATGCATCTAACTAAAATCCTAAAATTGGTACAAGATGGTCAAGGGCACTTGCCTTCTTCGAAGACTTGATTGTTGGTGAAGTCTTGGTCTGGAGATTGAAGTTGGGGTCGTAGTACGACTCTAAATATGTTGCCCAAGCATGGCAAAGAGAAATAAAGGCTAAAATAAGTAAAGAGCACACAACACATGGCATCAAACATACACATAGGCATAAAACTCTATACTAATGCATCCCTACGAAGTATTTATTATTTTACATAGACAAAATATGCATTTTATATTTTTCTTACATTTTTAAGATTTATTTATGGCTTAAAATCATTTTTATTGAATTTTCTATGGCCAAAATGTATTTTAAACATTTTTAATAAATTTTCCATGGTCAAATATATTTTATTTGCACTCTAAAATTTTATTACAGTATAAAAACATTTTACACAAATTTTCCTACTGTTTCTACATTTATTTATCATTTTTATCTATTTTCTACACATTAAATACTCATATAAACAATATTTAGCAATTAAATAAAAGTACAGGGGCTGGTTGGTAACTTTCCTACACTGTACAGGGGCTAAATCAATAATTCTACAAATTTCCAGGGGCTAGATTGACTAATTAACTGATTAAATACATTTCCAGAGAGTCCAGGGGTTAGATTGCTAAATCCAGGGGCTAGACTTGAATTCCAGCAAAGGTCAGGGGGTAGCTGGTGAATTTCCAAGGGCCTGGGTGCAATTCCGGCGGCGGGAAAAGAAGATTCAACGTGGGCCGTTGATTTTGAAATGGATGCACGGGATTTAAAACACCGAACCGGTACGCTATGATATAATCTTGGCCGTTCGGATTGAACCAAGGGCCGAGATTCGGCCACGTCGCTCCGGCGGCACCGATCACACGCGCGCACGGCGGCCGCGGCGGCGGACCTCGCCGGCGTTGGCTAAATCGGCCAAAACAACGTCTAAACTATGCACAATTAACGCTAAACGAGAGAGGGAAGAAAGGGAAACATACCTAGAGGGTTTTTGGGACTTGAAATCGACCGGAGAGAGGTCGGCGACGAGGGGCGGCGGCTAGTGTCGGCACTCGTCGAATCCGGTGAAGCCCCGGCGATCTCTTCGCACCAACGTGCCCGGCGTGCTCCTAGCGACACGGCGAAGAGGTTAGAGGGGAGAGAGGGGTGAGGCGATCGCCTGTTAGTCGGGAACGTGCGTGTCTTACCGAGAGCGACGGTGGGCTAGGGTTTGAGCGCGGAGAGGAAGAAATAGAGGGGGAAGGGGGAAATTTATAGTGGGGGAGAGCGGCGGCGGTTGATGGTACGTGCGTGGGGCAGTTCCCCGGGGGAATTCGGCGTGGGGTGAGGCAAATGAGGGGGGGGGGGGTGTGCGCGGCGCGGCGCGGGAAAGAAGAGGGGCGGCAGTTGCTGGGTGCGGAAGATGACAAGCGGGCCCCGCCCGGCAGAGAGATAGGAGAGGGGAGAGGGCTACTGGGCCGCGGGAGGGAAAGGGGAGAGATGGGCCAAGGGTGGGATTTGGCCCAACAGGGGGGTTTTATTCTTTTTCTATTTCTTTTTCATTTCTTTTCTTTTGTTTTGATTTCAAATTCAAATTTCAATCGAATTCTACTCGTTTGAACTTCAAAATTCACACAAAAATGCATACTAGAATGTATATTAGTTTGGTCACTTTTATTTACATAAAATATGGGTGTTACAAACAACATGTAATACCGCTAGTAATGAGAAATGTGAAATAGTAAATGCAAGTAGTAAAGAAAGAGGGTCAAGAATGCTGCTGATTTTTTATTGTGGTCTCTGAAGATGGTGTATTCTTCTACTTTTACGTCAGTCCACTCTCGGCAGAGTATAGGTATAGGTGGCTAAATGGCCGGACTAAATGTCCCAGCCAAAGCGTGGGGAATTCAGCCCAGCATGAGCATGGCCCAACACGGAGGGACCAGACCCGGGTCGGCTCGGAGCCTGGCTCGAGCTGTGTCTGGGCTTACGCTGTAAGAGCCCACATTTGAGAAGAACAAAAAGCAAAAATATAAACTTAAATTTTTTAAAATTGAAATAGAAATTCAAACTCACATAAACAATGTCAACTAATAAATAAAGTGACAAATAAGACTTCTAAAAACTTCACATTAAAAGAGAGATTGTGAGTGTAAGTTTGCACATAAGCAAATAAATAGGTAAAAGGGGGGAATACCAAATAGAATTTAAAAGACAAAAATAAAATCCAAATACAAGTTTCAAATTCAAATAGGAGCAAAGGTAAAAGCCTTGAAAACCCTAATGAAGATTTCAGCTTAGGAATCAAATCCGGAAAGAAAAGGAAAATAGGAATTTGTGCTCACATGGGGATTTAAATTTAAATCCTAGGAATGAGTTTCAAAATCAAATCAAAATGTTCTATTTAAATTTGACAAACTCCAAATTTGAGTTCACTAGTATGTTTCCAATGATTCGAAAAATTAACCTGTCAAGTTTGATAAATTTTGAGATTCCTTTGCCATTTATTTGAACCAATGCACATGTGAGCATTCAAATTCTATTATCAACTTTGTCAAAAACAAAATTAGGTTTCAAATATAAATTCCTCATACTTGAATTTCTCTCGCTGCCAGGTTTAAAAAATTTGGAATAATATTTGAATAGCATTTAACTTTAACAAAGGAGATCAACTTGAGCAGTGGACCCCACCTGTCATTGGCTCCTCTTCTCCTATGTTCTTAGCTTCTTAACAGAGTGCCACGGCATGGCATGCAAAGTACAGCCAGCTTTGTGCCTGCTTGCTTCCTTCAATTCTTCTACTACCGTGCACACCAAGTTGATTCATCCTCATCTTCACTCAAGCTAAAAATCTCTCTCGCTCCTTGCTTTCCTACCGCACAGCACATTCCCCAGTTAATGTTCTGCTCATGCCCCTGCCGTGTTGCTATGCCATGGCTGATGCATCAGCCGTCTCCTCCACTCTAACAGCACCAAAGCCCACCCGTCGCTGCAGCACGCGCCCCTGCTCCAGTTACACGCTGCCGAGCTCTGGATCGCCAAGGGGTTCGCGGCAGCTGCCGTCCTCCGCCCCCACTGTCTATTACATGTTCGCAATCGCCCTCACCACTCGCCGCCGCAGCCGCGCTCTGCTCTGCTTCGCACCGTGCGCCGACTCCACACTTTGCCTCTTCGATGCTCTGCACTCTCAGCCCGTCAGCCGATGTCCATTCCCCGTCCGAGCACTCGTACCGCAACATCCTTGTGTTGCTGCGCCGGAACCGAATGACGGACCAGTGGGAGTGCATTCCTTATGCGGGGTTCCTCTCGTACATGGCTTGTTCCTGTGCCAGTGCTGGCCTTCTTAATGCTGCTGCGGATTCGCTCTGGAAAGCATCACATTATGGTGTTGCCACATCCAGCCGTATACATATAACAGGCTCATGAACTTGTTCATCTATCATGGTCGGTCGCAGCATGCTGTTGCATTATTTGAGTCCTGGAATTGTACACCCCTGATGTCTGGAGTTTTAATTTTGTCATTAAGGGTGCGTGTCGAGTGGGGGACATCCAAAAGGCGCTCGAGTTGGTCGAAAGGATGGATGAGTTTAGCTGTCCACCGGATACTGTCACACACAATATTCTTGTTGATGGCCATGCAGAGTAAAGAACGTGAACAAGAGTCGTGAGTTATTGAGAAGGCTCCAGAGGGATGGAGTTTGCATGCCTAATGTTGTGACATACAGCTCAATTGTCTCACGTTATTGTAAGGCTGAAAGCATGGAGGATGCAATAGCAATGTACGATGACATGATTGATTACCGGACAGCACCCAATGCAGTCACATACAATGTCCCTATTAATGGATACGGAAAGGCGGGACATATGGAGTCTGCAGAGTGAGTGTACCAGCAAATGATCTTATGTCGCTGCCCTCCTGATGTTGTGACATTTAGTTCATTGATCAGTGGATATTGTCGGCGTGGACAACTTGATGGTGCAATGAGGGTTTGGAAGGAGATGGCTCAGTTTCATATCCAACCAAATGTATACACTATCTTAATCATTATACACTCACTTTGTAGGCAGAACAGATCTGAGGAAGCTCTTAGTCTTCTGAGAGAATTAAACATGCGTATAGACATAGCACCAAAGTATTTATATATAACCCTGTGATTGATATACTGTGCAAGGGTGGTAAGCTTGACGAAGCAAACTTGATCGTAACGGATATGCAAGAGAAAGGGTGTCATCCTGACAATTATACTTATACTATTTTAATTATTGGGCACTGCATGAAAGGGAAGGATTTCAGAAGCAGTCTCCCTTTTCCACAAAATGGTGCAGACTGGGTGTTACCCTGATAACCTTACGGTTAATTCTTTCATTAGTTGTCTATTGAAGGCTGGGATGCCACATAACACATATGACTTTCAGGTTTGTATCATCTAAACAGAAAGTTTCTTCTGCCAAAATTAAAATATTTCAGGAGCTGTATAGTTGAATTGTACTATAATAGACCAATGTAGCGAACAGGACCTTCGCTGCTTCTAGTGCTTATTGCTGCACAATGGCACTTGTCGAGATAAGAAGAACAAACCCTGGACATTCAGCTAAAAGATTAGATTTAAATATTGAAATTCTGGTTGCATCAAGGCTATGTAACTAACACGAAATCCATCAAATCAACGCCATGCTGACTGGGAACAAATAGTTAACTATTTGGTCATTTAGTGCTCTCTATATTCAGTGAAGTGATCCTGTAAACTTCATGTGGAGGAGTGGAGCAAGAGTCACACTGCTGATCTACTCATGCGATGCTACAGAAATTTCAACCGTAATTCCATAAACCTTGCATATGATCCCATCACCTTCCTGGGCTTCACACATGTTCCTTCAGTTGCTTTGCCACGATTCTGGAATAGCTGACTACTACAAAAAAACATTTTCACAGACGCCTCGATTTTTTAAGCACATGCGGTCCGTAAAAAGATGCGACTGTGATGACAAATGATATAATAACCGCGTGTGTTGACCGAACATCACATGCAGATTTTAAATAACAACCGTCTGGGTAAATATATGACTTTCGCAGACGGCTATTAATTAAGAACCGTCTATACTCTAACAAACTTCACAGGCGGTTTTTAATTAACCACCACCTGAGTAAATACATGATTTTTATGGGTGGTCATTGTTTAAGAACCATATATACTGATTCAAACATCACAAGCGGTTTTTATTGAAGAACCGTCTGGGCAAAGTCATTGTTTTCACAGGCTGCTTGATAATTAAGAACAGTTTGTGATGCTGATAAGCTCCTATCAAGCTAATCCATGCACAACAAGTTCAGGATAGACAACGTGAATCTTTGATGGCAACCTTCAACAACATGAAAAGTGATGCTAAGGTTATGCTTGCATCAACCAAGACATGTTGTAAGATCATAACACTTGTTGGGGCAAGCATAACCATGATGCCCCAACAAGTGTTATGCCATCACAACATGCCTTGGTTGATGCAAGCATAACCTTGGCATCACTTTTCATGTTGTTGAAGGCTGCCATCACAGCTTCATACTGTATAACCTGGACATTGTTACTCATATGCAACATCTCTTTGTCTTCAGTTCCGTTGAGATTTCGTTAGCTTCGACACACCCTTCGCTTATAACTGCCATTAACATGTCTGATGTGGAAGTTTCACTTATTGATAAATCTATGCTTGAAAGATTAATGTCAAATTCCTATAAAAAAAGTAAAAAGAAGATTTGTGATTGAAGTTGTTCGATTCGTCGCTTGTGCGAAGCACTAAGAGAGATGATACTAATTTTTAGTCAATATATTCAACCATTGGAACTGATAAAGTGGCATCTTCGTAAGTTCTTAAAATGGAGAGAAGAAAAATAAATCCTTCTGAGCTTGTTTGGGTGTACTCAATCTAATTGGATTGAAGTGAATTGGAGTGAAAAATGAACTAAATTTCTCGTCAATCCACATCAATCCACTTATATTGAAGTGGATCCACTCCTATACAAGCAAGACCTCAAATGGATGGGATGTATCATCAGACTTCAATTGAAGCTTTTAACAATCCAAATGATGAGTCTCAGGTGTTACTTGCATCTACAAGAGCTTGCTATGAAGGGATTAGCTTGACAGGAGCTTCATGAGTTGTGCTACTAGATGTTGTTTGGAACCAAAGTGTTGGAAGGCAAGTCTTGATCATCATCGGCCAGAAGAAATTTATATACACATACAATTTGATAACTTATGGAACAGGTGAAGGTGATAAATATGATAGTCAACAAGCCGAAAAGGATCACTTGTCCAAATCAGTCTTCTCTTCAGAAGATGAATTTAATAATGTTCAAAATATGCTATCTAAAGCTAAAATGGAACATTGTTCTAAGTTGATTTCAGAGGATACAAATATATATAATATATATCATACATTTTTTCTAGTATTGTCATTTTCTCGCATATAGGGTTTCAAATCCTTTTTAATGCTTCTCTCTATGTTTGATATTTTCTGGTTCGATGAAAAGGTACATCTCTTCAAACTGATTATATTCCTCTTCATTATCTCCCACATTCTCAACCCCAATAATATTTTTCTTTACAGAAATAACTACATGCATCTTCTTAGTTTCTGGATCTTGTACATAAAAAACTTGTACAACACGATCGGCGAGAAATCACGCATCATCTTTTTAACCCACTTTGTTCAAGTCTACCAGTGTTAGCCCTTAGTTGTCCACTTTCACACTATCAGGATGTTTGACCCATTGGCACTTAAATATAGGCATTACCATTCTTTCGTCATAATCAAGTTCCCATATTTCCTCTATGAACTCGGAGTATGTGGTCTTCTGCCCTTGTGAATCATAAGCCTATATACGAATACCACTATTTTGTGCAAAACTCTTACTATCTTTTTCTTTAGTGTAAAATGTGTAACCATTGATGTCATATGCTTGCCATGATGTCACCAAAGTAGATGGGCCAGAAGCTAACTTCTTCATTGTTGCCACTTCTATAAAGTTTCTGTATGGCATATTTTTGGCCATTAACCATTCAATGAAACATCTTCTGTGCTCTTTCATGATCCAGTCTTCTGTGCGGTCTTGGTTTTTTTCGCGAAGCTCAATTTGTTGTTCCACGATGTACGACTCAGCTATTGCGAGATGTTGTAGTACACCAAAATGTGCACGATGTACATTCTTGTAATCTTGAACGATAAAAGTTTTCTTACCCACTTTGCCTCTCCCACGTTGTATACCCTCATGAACTGGTATAGGCACACCTATTGGTTTTCCATCTTTGATGTAATCAGTGCAACCCTCAATCACTTCTTAAGTGGTGTATCCTTCCATAATTGAACCCTCTGGGTGAACAAAGTTCTGCACATAACCTTTAATACTCCTAAATATCCCCCAATGCTTTTATCTGATCAACAAGATGTATGATTAGGTGTACTTGCATATCAAAAACAGATGGTGGGAAACACATCATAAGCTTGCACATAGTCTCGACGATGTACGTTTTCAAATAGTCTAAATCTTCACGTGCTATCACCTTTTGCGATACTGTATTGAAGAAGTAACACAAACGTGTGATGACAACTTTTATATGCTAAGGTTTGATGACTCTTATTGCAATGGCAAGGAACATTGTAATCATCGTGTGACAGTCGTGAGAATTATAGCTAAATAAAGACAAGTCTTTCATCAAAACTAGTTTGCGAATATTGGATGAGAAACTCGTCGGCACTTTGATCCCACGCAAGCATTCGCAAATTTCTTTTTCTCTTCTAGTGTCAAGTTGTAGCTGGCTGGAGGAAGGTAATGCTTTCCGTTAGCCTTTTCTACTGGGTGAAGCTTTGGTCTTATATCAAAATTTACTAGGTCCATACGTGAATTTAATCCGTCCTTTGTTTTCCTCGGCATGTCCGACAAGGTCCCAATGACGCTGTCAAATACATTCTTTGTAAAGTGCATCAAATCAATACTATGGCAAAATTCAAGATTATCCCAATACGGAAGATACTTGAAATAATTGATTGTATCTTGAAAGCCATGTTAGTTGTATGAACCGAAGATGTACTTTTTTTCTCTTTGTACCTTTACATTTTTTGCCCTTATCGAAAGCAATATGAATTTGATCATTTCGAACACAAGTTTTCCACTGTAAGGTTTTGGTGCAGTTTCTTTTTCGATTTTGTTATCAAATTGTTCTTTCATCTTCCTATACTTGTGTGTATCTATCAAGAACCGCTGGTGTCTCATGTACACCGTCTTTCTGGATGAACTGAGATATAGCAATTCAGTTCTATCCACACACCTTACACAACATTTCTTCCCTTTTATTTGTCCCGATAATGTAAACAGTCGGGGACAATCATCTATGGTAACAATTATCATTGATCTTAGCGTGAAATACTAACGATTGTATTCATCCCATGTACGTACCCCTTCATTCCATAGTTTCGCCATATCTTCCATTAAAGGCTCCAAGAACACATCAATTTCGACGTCGGGTTATTTCGGACCTTGTATAAGAACAGATAACAAGATATATTTCTTTTTGTGACACAACCACGTCGATAGGTTGTACATCGTTAAGACCACAAACCATGTGCTGTGTATGCTCCTTTTTTCACCCAACGGATGCATTCCGTTTGTACCCAAGGCAAACCTTACTTTTTTGATTTCCTTTTCAAATTCTTGATACTGAATATCAAAATTTTTCCACTACGTTGCATCACCAGTGTGTTGAATATGTTTTTATTTTTCTTGCGTTGCTCAAAATGCCAACGCATAAGTTCAGCCTCCCTAGGGTTTGAGAACAAACGCTTCAAGCGATCAATTACTGGAAGGAACCACATCACCAAGGCAGGAATTTATCTCTTATGCTTCCCATCTGCATCGTCAGAAGTATCGTCATCGTCACCTTGAAGGCCAATAATAAACTTCTTATTCTTCTGAGACTTCTTTTATGTTGGTAACATACTGGTGATTGTAGTCCTTCTTGTATCTACTGACACCACAGACGGGACATCTAGTTGCGAGCTCATGCTCTTTGCGATACAGAATATAATGGTTCACACAAGCGTGTATTTTTGTCACACCTAGTGCCATTGGGCAAAGAAGTTTCTTCGCTTTATAAGTTCTTCTGGGCAGTTTATTTGGATTTGGAACAATTTCTGCCAAAAGATTCAAAAGATCAGAGAAACTACAATCGTACCATTCGTGTGTAGCTTTCAACTTTAGTAGTTTTAAGACTGCACGCAATGTAGTAAACTCTTTATCACAACCGTTTGATTCATCGTATAAAAGCTACATCGCCGCATTCTGCAATATCTCTATTTTACTTAAACCTTTACTTGCTCCCATAGAAGTCAATACATCTGGTTCAATATGACGCAACATCTCCTCACAATCGAACGCATCATCATCATCACCATCTTGATTGTCACTACCATCATCGATATGAAGATTATCATCGTCTGAACCTCTCTCATCATCTGTATCCACTTCATGTGTATCTAACTCACCATGATCTGCCCATATTGTGTAGTTTTTTTATGAAACCTCTTTTCACCAAATGAGATTGGATTACTATAGTATCTATCCAAACAATCTTATTTTTGCAGTCGGTACATGGACATAATATGTCATCTATCTTTTGCAACTTCGCATGTCTCTTGGATGCTTCAATAAAATTTGCAACATTATGAATGTACATAGGATCGGGTCTTGGCATGTTATACATCCACACTCGATGGTCCATGCTTCAATAATAGAATTTTTGTAAGATTTGCAATGACCACAAATATTCCCTAAAGGTCTTCTTTTAATGAATTTACACACACATAACCAACCTGTATCATATGAGTGAATACTAGTATCATGTAGTCTATTCATAAGGGTTCCAAAAAAATTTGTTTCATAATTTTCTCAGCTTTCTAGTCGCCATAATGGATTTTTGAAGTTAGGCTTATTCATTGAAACATTTCATCGAACACGTGATGTAGTTGTATTCATCTTCAACCTTTAATCCTTCAAATCTACTTCTTTTTCTACAAAATTCATGGGTGAGCTCAAGGGGAGACTCAACTACATCTTTCAACCATTAATCCTTCAAATCTACTACAAATCTAAGTGGAGGGGGGGGGGGGGGGGGTTGGAGGCATGCAAACTCAACAAACAAAACTTAAAACAGGACAACAAATTGAAAATATGACAGTGAAGAAGAAGTCTCTTCTAACCTTTTCTTTGTTCGAAGCTTGATCAAATGATGAATACAGGACCGACCCGCGGACGGTGGAAAATTTTGGAAGCCTGGCGGTGTCGATGGAAAATCTCCCGAATTAGGTTTTATGTGGTGCCCGAGGGGCCCTTTATACAGGCGTCCGTTTTCACAGGCGGGTTTTAACGAAAAAAACTGCCTGTGATAAAAATTAATTAAGTTCAAGCAGTTTTTTCAGATGATTTTTAACTACCGCACAGGCGGTTGTTCCTAAACAACCGCCTACGATTGTGGCCCGAGCCTGTTCTTCAGTTTTTTTTATCTTGCTTCTTTTTTAAATAGATTCCAATATAAATACTTAAACATGTATAGTTTCTACAAATTGAGTCCAAATTCGATGATTCTTTCTTCTATATTTTTCAAAAATTAATATCTACCACCTAGACCAAATATTTTAAAACTTGTATAGCTAACATTGTAATATTTTGGTAAATATCAAATTAATTTATACTCACATTTTATTCACATTTATGTATCTCCTGGAAAAAAGGATCCTTCACTGAAATTGGTTTGTATGAACATATTTGTCTTATTTATACATATATGAATTTTATTAATTTTTTAAAGCATTCCAACATGTCAAAATTCAAATTATCCATCATTCTAATCAAATGCTCATATACATATGAGGCATTCATCCAATTTTGAACACACATTGATTCAAAAAATATTAAAAAATCTGAAAAAATTCATAGAGGTTGGTATGATGACTGAAAAGTTCCACTGAAAAACTAAATAAAAAAATCATTATATTCATCAAGATAGAAAAATGACAAATAGCTAGTGTTATTTGTTTTTTATGTTCTGACCAATTTCAAAGGCTTTCTAAAGTGAAATTTAATGGAAACCTTTAATACTAAGGCATATTACAAGAAAGTGGAATTTGGGCTTCTAAAAGGTCCCTCATTTTAAACAAGAATATTAATAAAGCCTAGACTCAGTAAAAAAAATTTCAGGCGGTTTTTAACTGCTCCACAGGCGGTTGTTCCTAAACAACCGCCTGCGATAATGGCCCGAGCCTGGTCTTCAGTTTTCGTTTTTCTTGCTTCTTTTTTATTTAGATTCCAATATAAATACTAAAACATGTATAGATACTGCAAATTGAGTCCAAATTGGATGATTCATTCTTTTATATTTTTTCAAAAATTAGTATCTACCACCTGGACCAAATATTTTAAAACTTGTATTGTGTAAAAGCCCGCTTTTCGGAAGAACAAAAATGCAAAAATGCAAACTTAAAATTTTTGAAAGTGGACTTGGAAATCCAAACTCACATGAATCATATGAGTTAACCCATGTTCACTAGAGATAGGAACTTGTTAAAAATTTCACATAGAGAACATGGTTGCTAATGTATAATGGAACTTAAGGTGAAAATCCTTATTTTCCAAGTATCCACATTTTCAATAAAAAAAATTGAAGGAGAAAAGAAAACAAAATAGAGAGAAAGAAAAAGGAATTATTCCAACCCTAAAATGGGACATCCAAAAATATTCAAATCTCAGGCCGTAAATTTTTCCATGACTTTCTAATATTCCAAATAGACTCTCGGTAAAGTTTCAAAATTTTTGAAACACGTTTCCCATTTATTGGACACGTACTAAGAGTTTAATTAGAGTCGACTTCAAATTTAAACTTTCTACTTAACTTTGTACAAATCCATTCAAAATTTTTTCTGAGGTCCCTTATGGTTCAAAAAGGGTAACTTCAAAGTTTCAGGATTTTTGAACCTAATCTACTATTTATTTCCTTGAGTCAAGTATCACCACTTGAATTCAAATTCAAACCTTAGTTCAAATTCAACTTGCTCAGTTCTGAAATCTGATTGCACCATAAAATTCTTCACATTTTATTTAGTCATTGGGCCAATGTTGAATATTTTTGAAGCATGTTTGCTAGCTCTATTTGAATTTTGAAAAGAGAAGCGAGAAGAGAGTGGGACCCACATGTCATACTTATCCTCAGTACTAGGAAAAAGGTGGGCCCCACTGGTAAGCTGCTCAATGGATGGAGATATTTTGCACCTGGAATGAAGTGGATATGGGAAAAATTGGAGTGGGTCCCACATGTCATGTCTATCCTCATGGCCACAAAACCAACTTCACTTCTCTCTCTCGGTCCTTATCACCGCGCCCGACTCCCTCCCGGTCCTTATCTTCGCGCCTTCTCTGCGTCCGGCCGTTCCTTGCCTCCCTCCGGCGCCCGTTCACGCGCCGCCGACGCCGCGCTCGCCCCCGCGCCCGCGCCTCCTCCTCTCCCGGCCTGGTCGCGTCCCCAGCTCCTTCCTGCCGCGCCAGCGCCCGCCGCGACTTCGTCCCCCCATCGGCTGTCTGCTGGCCGAGCCGCGTGCGCCTCGTGCACAGCGCCGCTTCGCCGCCGGCCTGCGTGCCTCCCTCGCCGCCACCCTGCTCGAGCGCGCTGCTCCGCCTCCTCATCTCCCTGGTCGTGCGTGCCTCCCCGCCAGCCGCTCATGGCACCGCCCTGCGCGCTGCTCGCCGCACGCCCACGCTCGCCCCGGCCGCGCCGTTCCCGGCCTATGCACGCCGCCGACCCAGCTCCCTCCTAGCTCCTGTCCACGGCACCCCCGAGCAGCACCGCCGCCCATGCTCCGGCGCGCTCTAGCCCAGCTTGATGCGCCTTGGCCGCACCTGCGCCCGACCCCTACAACTTGCTGGTCGTGCTCCTTGCCGCCGCCTCCTCAACTCGCCAGTGCCTTGTGGGTACTGCACCACCCTCGACACCATGCCTCACCACCGCTGCATCACTGGCAAGTCCATGTGGGTGCTTGTATTGCTTCGACGGCTGCTCCGGCCAACGCCGTCACCTTGATCGTGTCGTCGCGGTGTTCCGCGCTGTGGCTAGGTCCTGGAAGCAAAGCAAGTTATGAATGAGATGCACAGGATTTGGGAACACGTCGTTGACACACTAGTATCGACCACTAGTCCGAGGTTAGCTCTGATTGTGCAAGATTGATTAAATTAGTGACTGCAGCCAAGGCGTTCAACGAAATGGTTACGAGGCAAAACTAAGTGTGTTGCTGTTCAATGCTGGTCTATGGATGTAGGTTTACTGTGGGTTGGCAATCGACCAAGATATGTGCCAAGATCCCCTTTGAATGATGATGAAGCGACGGTAATCAAGTACCCACCCAAGATGTTCGGTGAAATGCCTACAAGGTGAGCCTTGCCCTGAAATACCTTGCTTGTCGTCACCGACGTCCGTTCTTCGTGATCGCTAAGGGTACTTATGTGTCGTCAAGTCGTACGTCCAGTTTCCGCATTGATATCATTCCTATAGGAGTCCCCTAGTTGACCTTCTTTGGCTTTTGGATCGCGTTGGCTTGTCCGTGCGTGCTCGTGATGCTCCACCATGAGCCGCGTTGACATCGTTGACCACATGACGTCGTCGTGACATTCCGAACCCTCATCGTGCCCTGGCATCGAGATGAAGGATGCCTGTAACGTACATGATGCTGGAACACAACCACAACACAACGGTTGATGGTCGTTTAGCCAAATTAGGGTTTAGTCAAGGCGAGACTCATCGAGTCCTGGGTGTAGCCAGGGTGCTCGATGAAATGTCTTCTAGGTCAAACCAGGTGTGTCGGTGATCACCGATGACCTGGGGTAGAGGTATGCAAGAACGTTGCGACCAACAAGGAGAACTAGACCAAGGGGAACCTTGGATAAGAGTTCCTTGGTTGTGTTGAGGATGTTTTGTAGCTGATCACAGGATTTGTTAACTTGGTGTACCATTTCATCGACGGCAGGTTCGTCGAGTCGCTTATCAACAACCGAGTCGACATCACTAGCCTTAAGACTCACAAGGTGGTGTTCGAGATTCTGCTCACCCCATTGATGAGTTCGGGTTGATGTGGACCTCGCTAAGACGATCTTCTCGAGATGGCAAAGCATGCCGTCACGGCAAGGTCTCGCATCATGTTTAAGTCCCAAGAGCTTATCGAGCTCACCTGGACAAGCTTGCGGGAGACACTACATTAGTGTCATCGTGTAAGCACTTGAATGATGCTCAAGAAGCTTGCCGTAGAAACTACTTTACCAAAAAGTCATTTCAATGTTGTCCTTGTACTCACATCAGATTAATAGGGCTTGTTATGACTCTTTGAGTCCAAGCAATGTCGATCTCACTTCACTCCCAAGTATCGCTAGGGTTCCACCTTGATTCATCCTATTATTGAACCCCGCAGCAACACTTCTCAGCTATGACTAGATTTACTCCTTTACGAGTTAGAACAACTTCATTGGTCGATTGTTAAGTCACGACCTTCGTCTTGTACACTCCACTCACACTTAAGTTTTCGATGTCCCCCTTGATTCTTTAGTCATCCTTGCACTACCAGTCCAACACTTCCACACCATTCAGCTTTATCATCCTTGAGTGGCATAGCATCGAGTGTTGAGTGCCAAGTTGCAATGTGTGCTCACGTTGCACCTTTCAATTCACATCTCAATACTACTATGACCACTTGACTCCATCCTTTGTTTATCCACACAACAGAGACATATCTGTCCTTCCTAGTCAAACTCCTCGTTCTTAGAGTTTACACAACCCCGTGGAATCTATTATTAAATTACTTAATTACTTATATGCATATCATGTCGATAGGAACGTGCTGATAGGTGATCGACAAGAAACTTCACTTGGAGGAGAAGGCCAAGGTGTTTCCACTGAAGTTCCATGGCAGGTTTTCTGGAGGAAGACCAAGCCCTAACAATTGACATTTATTCGAGTCGCAAACTAAGGCAAGCCCCGGTTTGCATTTAAGCCATTTATAAAATTTTGTTTTATCACTATGATGAGTATTATATGAATTGTGCATTACGTTTAGGATGATTGATACTCCACTTGCATGACCAAAAATCCCAGGGATTGGTTGAAACGGGTTACAGTTTGACCTAATAGTAACTGCTTTGCTAATGTATAGGAAAACCGGTAGAAGTAGAGTAGTTGGAATCTACTTGCGAGAAATGTAGGACATATGTCACAAGATTGGTTAATGGCTTAATATAATAAAACTAAGACCGGGCAGGGGATGGATAGGAAGCAGCGAGAATTGAGTCTCAGTCGCATAACCCTGCCTGTGTCGATTAAGGCCCGTCTGTATGCAGCCCCTTTGGATAAGCTTGAATTGTACCGGCAATATAATGGACATATGACATCCAGTAAACTGATGTATCCCGATAACTGGGGTGTCGAGGCCCACTAACTCACCATCGATAGGGGTGGGCTGAGGACAGTAAGGTGTAAATCGGTCGACGGACACATGAGGTGTTCCGTGCGGAGACCTTCTGTTTGCGGAGGTGAGATGGGTTCGGCGTTCGGGTTTCTTGTGAAAGGTGGCCATATACGCCTAGTACTGAAGTGTTATGTAGGTACAGGTGTACTCGCTGACACTTTCGAACGACGTATGTGTTGTGTTGTCCGGGTGTGTCCTGATTGCAATCACCGTCCCTCGCAGTAATAGAGTACCACTTGTTCACTGAGCGGCAACGTAGTAAATACTGAAGAAGTAAGAGAAATAAATTGTATTGAATTATAATTATTTTGCAACCTTGTATGGCTTAGAGTTAGTATAATTAAAAGTTTACAGTTTTCCCACACTTTACCTGTAATAGCATTATGTGCTTTGGGCATGTCATATCATTGGCGAAGCGTTTCTTGTTTGATTGTGGAACCCATGATGTGCCATGCTTGGAGAATGTCATTTGCTACTTAAAACATGATTATAAGGATCCACTTATAGGCGAGTCTATTTATGCTATTCCTTACCTATGTTTAGTATTCACACTGCATATGTCTAGTGAGACGGGTTAGTCTTGTTGAGCCTTATGCTCACATTTGCGCTTTAACGATTTTTGTAGGTATTAGTTTTATTTCTGCTGTTCAGGTTGTACATGAGACTCGAGGTGTCGAGATAAATCTCATGTGAACAATGTCGCTGCTGAATGTTCTTCATGTTGCTATTGAGAATCGTCCTAGGGCATGGACGTCTTCTCTCCTGCTTAGTTAGGTGAGATTATGAGTATGTATTTTCCGCTGTGTGTGTACTTCTATTGTACACTCTTTTGTAAACTCTTCTTATTATAAAATGAAAACTTTATATGTTTTGGTATCCTTTTTTTGTGTGTTGTTAGGTGCCGCATCGCACGGCACCACCCAATGAGATCCCTGGATGTGTGGACTCCGGTCCCCACAGACATGGTATCAGAGCTTCATTGGGAATAGCACGCTCGAAAAGAGCCTATTTTCGAAAACTCCGAAGTAATCATCGAGTGAGGTTTAGCTATATGCCCATTAAGGACTATTACTAGTATAAATTATAAAGGTGGTGAACTAACTTGTTATATTATTCTGTAACGACGCTCCGTCTTCAAGGTAAGAGGTAAGGTACGCCACCGAGAGTGGATCAATCTCGGTAAACTCTGCATACGAGATATGGTATGTGAAATTTCCGTGGCTTAGCACGGAAAGTCAATATGAGTCTTTGAAACTTTCCATGTTTCTGAGAACATATGACACACGATACCTCAACGTGACACAAAATTAGTGGGAGCCCCCGTCGGGTGGTGTATAACCCGATAGTATGCATCTATATAACCATTCATGTTCTATGGGAGCATGCGAAACACGTATGCCCGAGCATGTATAAGCCGGTTCCTGCAAGAGTCTTTGCTGTACAGACGTAGTACAACTATGTACCTCGAGACATGACTTCGCTCGAGGGCGACTCATACCAGAGTCGTATGCATTTACTTTTGATTATATCTTATTGTGACTGCCTGTCGTGTTTCCCCGTGCCACCCTTGAGGTGTGAAGGTGTGAAAGGGGATTGTTTGTCTTCTGCAGGTACACTAACTCCGGTAGCAACCCGTGTAGAATACGTTTGCGAGTGATCGATATTAGAACCACTTATAGACGTGTCCGGATTTACCGGGTTAGACTTTTCTTTTGGTAAGGCACGTAGTACCGTCAGTATCACATTTGATACTTTGACCATCCCCTACGAAAGAATGACTTCATTATCATCTTATATGATCCAACTCCTAGTTGCTGGAAAGTTTTGGGTCAAAGTTTCAACTTGGAGAGTGCAATGGGAAGAAGGATGAAGATTAAGGCTTTTGTGTACTCTTGACGGAATCTAGCTCGATTATGTCAAGATATGCTTCTAATTAAACTTCATAGGACATCGTAGTATGCTATAGGGATGGGGGAGATCTTCAGGTCCTCGACGATTGCTCTATGGACGAGATGGACAAAACAACGCTGGAAAAACTCGTCCAAATCATTAGAAACCAGCATTTCTTCACCTCTTTGATATAATGAACTAGCCTCGGCATTTCAACCATAACTCTTTGTAGAATCGTCGAATACCTTCGTGTAATACATTTCCGGAAACCTTGCGACTTGTACAACATGTTTGTAATGGGACTTGCTGTCAAATTGTGAGGTTATCCATCTGAAAATCAGCGGCCAAATCAGCTTTAAACAACCATGATCTATCAAACTAAATTCTGAAACCTGAACCGATTGTTCCACTTCAAAAATCCGTATCTCTTCAACCTGGAGGGCTTTGGAGGCAAGTGAATACTTTTTGGAAAGCTTTTGAAGTCTTCTATATGTTTCTATTGACCTCCAAGCCAAATAAGGCTTTTATGGTGATGCAAATGCACCATTATCACAGCAGCTGCTGTTCTGAAACTACATGGACCAGCATCTGAATTTTTGCCATATTTCCTTGTAGAAAGCTCTTCTATTCCATTATGATACATTTATGTAAAGGGGAAGAGCTATTATACAACTTTTTTATTCAATTTTACCCAAATTAAGTTTAAAACTAATTAGAAACTGGAGTTGAAGATAGTACATGTATATAGGTGCTATCTGAAACAGTCAGAAAAAAAATTCTGAACTTTGAACGGCCATAACTCTTAAACTAGAAATGCAACCTATGCATGTTTATACATGTATGTAAAGATTAAAGTGTCTTCTATCAACTTCCTATTCAACACAAGGGCTAAAACGCAATAACATGGCCTAAATCGAAGTATCGTTTAAGGTGTCGTGACATTTCCAAATCTGGCAGATTTGGATTTAGTTGTTGTTTAGACCCTAGCTTTGAGTAGGATCATCGATTGGCTTCGGGTTTTACCTTTATGGAATCTTGAGAATGTATGCAACAATTTTGCTATGTGTTAGTTTTGCAAATGTTGATATTTGTATATCTGAAAATTGTGGACAAAATCAGCCTTAAACAAAGGAGGTGCTGTCCAAATTTTCAGAAGAACTATCAATTTGCAAATGCCATATCTTATCAACCAGAAGTGCTATGAGGGAAAGTAAGTACTCCTTAGAAAGTTTTGGAAGTCCTCTACAAGTTCACTATTCAGCTCAAGACCAAAATACTTTTCTAAGTGGGTGAAATTTGGATAATCGCAGAGACTGTCCAGGCACTCCCGAACTGGACAGCAATCTGTACACCTCTGAATTTAATCCATAACTTGCAGACCTTTCATCCAATGGTGTCGCAAGAGTAACCGTTTGAAACTTTAGAGAGTCAGCTACAATTTTTGAAATTGGCTCCAGACCTGAATCGGTCATCTACCTATTCCAAATCAAGTTTGAATACAGAGTGGTCAATCTGAACTGAATTCAATTCTGAATGCTGAAATTTTACCCAACTTCAAAAATTCATATCTTTTGAACCAGGACTGATGTGGAGACAAGTAAGTACATTATGGAAATATTATTACATTTACTACAACTTTTATATAAGAATATTTCCAGGTTTCCATCAGAACAGTCTGAAAACTGTAGATCAAAACTGGTACTTTTTAAGCAGGTTCTGCTGAAAGTGCAGAAAATTCTGTTAACATTAAAATAGCATAACTTCAAAACCAGAAATGATCTAGAAACAAAACAATAGTTTTTGGAATGGTATTGAAGTTTACTTTAACTTTGTTATTCACCTCGAGATCTGATTTTGCCATTAACTGGATCAAAATCGAGTTTGCATTCAGACTGGTCGTTTGTCACCATAGCCTGGCCAGTTTGAACCTTTTGGGTTTTGTTAGGCATGTGGTTCTCGAGTTCAACTCGAGAAGTTTCATAACATCCCAGGTGTTGTTATTCAACAATATTTACCATTAGAGTTGAGTATTAAACTCAATCAAATCTCTTTGGCTCGGTTGCTCATGATTAGTGTTTTGATTAGGTAACCGTGCACCTCGCACTTTAAGGGTGTATTCAGCATGTGCTGCACTTCCATTAGTCGACGACCCTCCCCGTAAGGATCGTTTGGGGTAAGTTTCTCACTTACCTAGCCTGAACCTTAAGGGGGAAGGAGTGCACCTAGTAATCAAAGTGATACGTTCACCTAGGTGTCATACCAAGGTACATCGACACCAAACCAACGTGCTGGAAGAAATGCTCAAGTAAGTAGGACCGAGTACAACATTGACTCATTGGGTCAATGAAAAGCTTAATTAATGGATCTTCTCGAACCCTGTTTCTTGGGGAACTCGATCATCAAGTTAAAGAAGTCAGTTGATTCTTCATGCTAAACCACTCCCTTGCTTCAGTCTCTGAGACGAGAAGCCATAGGTGAGTAGTATGAGCTGGAAATTCTTTAGCAAGAACGTGGATCACTAACCAAGGTCGTGCCTAGCACAGTACCTTGTCAAACACTTAGTGTTACCTACGGAAGTGATAAGAACCTTACTCTTCAAAGGTTACTCTCTTTGCAACGTCTGAAGGCAACCCTACCGCACCTTTTAAAGGTTAGACATACTACCTTAGGAATCCTACGTGATGAAAAACCTGACCCTTTGTTAAGAAATCACATCTACCTGTAAGCTGTGATTAGCAAGCTTCAAGGAACTTCACATCAACAAGAAGTTCAATTGTTTTGTTCCATTATGTACACCCCGTTGCCTTGAGATGAACCTCATCATCCCTTGCTAATGTTCTTACCTTGAAATTCTTGAACTTGATCAAGACGTGAAAGTGACATTCGTCGTTCGACACTTTTAATGACCAAGTCACTTAATCCTTTTGTATCTAGGGTACTTTTGTTTGTGTCTGAGTTGTCTTACCTATTTTTGCTCAAAGCATAATACTGAATGCACCATACCATGCATAATTATCCGCGGAGTTGCATTGTGTCTGCATAACATCATCCGATTTGTGATGCATCATAAAATGTAATTACTAATGAGTTTTGAGCAAGAATATGTGACCCCGTTCAGATACTTAAGTATTTCCTAACATTTTTAAGTTGTGATCAATTTTATCGTTCGCAACGCCTTCGATTGGTTTCATTATATTGAGTAGCACAAGGGACACATTGTGACTAAAACACAGTTGAGTCATTGTCCTTGACTTGTTGAAACTCAAATCGCCTTGAGTACTGGCAACTGAATGTTTCTAGCTGCGAGGAGTTTCTTATTGACTTCTCGACCTTGCTAGAACCTTAAAATCTTTCTATTCGCGAGATTATTATTGATTACCAAACTTTGGAACTCTTTGACTTGTACTGCCTGATGGCATTGCTTCGGCTACAAGACCAAAGCAAAAAAGTCTTCATAAGGGAAACATCCAGAGTTAAGGATGCTTAACTATCTTAGAACTCTAAGTACCTCTTCAATGAAGAAGGTTACTTCCTTTTGATGGAAAGAAGCAGATCTCAACACCTCAACATAACTTTTTAAGACCTACGTTTTACGATGTGATATTTTCATATCGGGCATCCGGTCAAGGTTATCAACCTAAAGACTGGAATCACTTGAAGCAAACTTTAGAATTTCTTAAGATGCCTGAAGATAATCACTATTTCATAGAACCCAAGTCTTTAAGGGCATTGCCATTTTCCTTAGTCAATGACCCTCTTTTACGGATCGTCCCCTCATCGTTCCTGTTATTCTACTTGCTAGAATCTCAGGACGAGATTCCTTTAAGGGGGAAGGATTTTAAAAGCCCGCTTTTTGGAAGAACAAAAACGCGAAAATGCAAACTTAAAATTTTTGAAAGTGGACTTGGAAATCCAAACTCACATGAATCATATGAGCTAACCCATGTTCACTAGAAATATGAACTTGTTAAAAATTTCACATAGAACATGGTTGCTAATGTATAATGGAACTTAAGGTGAAAAATACTTAATTTCCAAGTATCCACATTTTCAATAAAAAAATTAAAGGAGAAAAGAAAACAAAATAGAGAGAAAGAAAAAGGAATTATTCCAACCCTAAAATGGGACATCCAAAAATATTCAAATCTCAGGCCGTAAATTTTTCCATGACTTTCTAATATTTCAAATAGACTCTCGATAAAGTTTCAAAATTTTTGAAACACGTTTCCCATTTATTGGACACGTACTGAGAGTTTAATCAAAGTCGACTTCAAATTTAAACTTTGTACTTAACTTTGTCCAAATCCATTCAAAATTTTTCCTGAGGTCCCTTAGGGTTCAAAAAGGGTAACTTCAAAGTTTCAGGATTTTTGAACCTAATCTACTATTTATTTCCTTGAGTCAAGTATTACCACTTGAATTCAAATTCAAACATGAGTTCAAATTCAACTCGCTCAGTTCTGAAATCTGATTGCACCATAAAATTCTTCACATTTATTTAGTCATTGGGCCAAAGTTGAATATTTTTGAAGCATATTTGCTAGCTCTATTTGAATTTTGAAAAGAGAAGGGAGAAGAGAGTGGGACCCACATGTCATACTTATCCTCAGTACTAGGAAAACGGTGGGCCCCACTGGTAAGCTGCTCAATGGATGGAGATATTTTGCACCTGGAATGAAGTGGATATGGGAAAAATTGGAGTGGGTCCCACA
Organism: Tuctoria greenei; assembly: GCA_036927565.1. Classification (NCBI taxonomy): domain Eukaryota; kingdom Viridiplantae; phylum Streptophyta; class Magnoliopsida; order Poales; family Poaceae; genus Tuctoria; species Tuctoria greenei. Next base: position 129,758,985 of record JAYESD010000006.1, read on the forward strand.
TGTCATGTCTATCCTCATGGCCACAAAACCAAGTTCACTTCTCTCTCTCGGTCCTTATCACTGCGCCCGACTCCCTCCCGGTTCTTATCTTCGCGCCTTCTCCGCGTCCGGCCTCTGCACGCCGCCGACCCAGCTCCCTCCTAGCTCCTGTCCATGGCGCCTCGAGCAGCACCGCCGCCCATGCTCCGGCGCGCCCTAGCCCAGCTTGACGCGCCTTGGCCGCACCTGCGCCCGACCCTTACAGCTTGCTGGTCGTGCTCGTTGCTGCCGCCTCCTCAACTCGCTAGTGCCTTGTGGGTACTGCACCACCCTCGACACCATGCCTCACCACCACTGCGTCACTGGCAAGTCCATGTGGGTCCTTGTATTGCTTCGACAGCTGCTCCAGCCAACGCCGTCACCTTGATCGTGTCGTCGCGGCGTTCCGCGCTGTGGCTAGGTCCTGGAAGCAAAGCAAGTTTTGAATGAGATGCACAGGATTTGGGAACACGTCGTTGACACACTAGTATCGACCACTGGTCCAAGTTTAGCTCTGATTGTGCAAGATTGATTAGATTAGTGACTGCAGCCAAGGTGTTCGACGAAATGGTTACGAGGCAAAACTAAGTGTGTTGCTGTTCAATGCTGGTCTATGGATGCAGGTTTACTGTGGGTTGGCAATCGACCAAGATATGTGCCAATATCCCCTTTGAATGATGATGAAGCGACGGGAATCAAGTACCCAACCAAGATGTTCGGCGAAATGCCTACAAGGTGAGCCTTGCCCTGAAATACCTTGCTTGATGTCACCGACGTCCGTTCGTCGTGATCGCTAAGGGTACTTATGTGTCGTCAAGTCGTACGTCCAGTTTCTGCATTGATATCATTCCTATAGGAGTCCTCTAGTTGACCTTCTTTGGCTTTTGGATTGCGTTGGCTTGTCCGTGCGTGCTCGTGATGCTCCACCATGAGCCGCGTCGACGTCGTTGACCACATGACATCATCGTGACATTCTGAACCATCATCAAGCCCTGGCATCGAGATGAAGGATGCCTGTAATGTACATGATGCTGGAACACAACCACAACACAACGGTTGACGGTCGTTTAGCCAAATTAGGGTTTAGTCGAGGTGAGACTCGTCGAGTCCTGGGTGTAGCCAGGGTGCTCGATGAAATGTCTTCTAGGTCAAACTAGGTGTGTCGGTGATCACCGATAACCTGGGGTAGAGGTATGCAAGAACGTTGCGACCAACAAGGAGAACTAGACCAAGGGGAACCTTGGATAAGAGTTCCTTGGTTGTGTCGAGGATGTTTCATAGCCGATCACAGGATTTGTTAACTTGGTGTACCATTTCATCGACAGCAGGTTCGTCGAGTCGCTTATCAACAATCGAGTCGACATCACTAGCCTTAAGACTCACAAGGTGGTGTTCAAGATTCCGCTCACCCCATTGATGAGTCCGGGTTGATGTGGACCTCGCTAAGACGATCTTCTCGAGATGGCAAAGCATGCCGTCAAGGCAAGGTCTCGCATCATGTTTAAGTCCCAAGAGCTTATCAAGCTCACCTGGACAAGCTTGCGGAAGACACTACATTAGTGTCATCGTGTAAGCACTTGAACGATGCTCAAGAAGCTTTCCGTAGAAACTACTTTACCAAAAAGTCATTTCAATGTTATCTTGGTACTCACATCAGACTAACAGGGCTTGTATGACACTTTGAGTCCAAGCAATGTCGATCTCACTTCACTCCCAAGTATCGCTAGGGTTCCACCTTGATTCATCCTATTCTTGAACCCCGCGGCAACACTTCTCAGCTATGACTAGCTTCATTACGAGTTAGAACAACTTCATTGGTCGACTGTTAAGTCTCGACCTTCGTCTTGTACACTCCACTCATACTTATGTTTTCGATGCCCCCCTTGATTCTTTAGTCATCCTTGCACTACCAGTCCAACACTTCCACACCATTCAGCTTTATCATCCTTGAGTGGCATAACATCGAGTGTTAAGTGCCAAGTTGCAATGTGTGCTTACGTTGCACCTTTCAATTCACATCTCAATACTACTATGACCACATGACTCCATCCTTTGTTTATCCACACAACAGAGGCATATCTGTCCTTTCTAGTCAAACTCCTCGTTCTTATAGTTTACACAACACCGTGGAATCTATTATTAAATTACTTAATTACTTAATTACTTATATGCATATCATATCGATAGGAACGTACTGATAGGTGATCGACAAGAAACTTCGCTTGGAGGAGAAGGCCAAGGTGTTTCCACTGAAGTTCCATGGCAGGTTTTCCGGTGGAAGACCAAGCCCTAACAATTGACATTTATTCGAGTCGCAAACTAAGGCAAGCCCCGGTTTTCATTTAAGTCGTTTATAAAATTTTGTTTTATCACTATGATGAATAGTATATGAATTGTGCATTACGTTTAGGATGATTGATACTCCACTTGCATGACCAAAAATCCCAGGGATTGGTTGGAACGGGTTACAGTTTGACCTGTAGTAACTGCTTTGCTAATGTATAGGAAAACCGGTAGAAGTCGAGTAGTTGGAATCTACTCGCTAGAAATGTAGGACATATATCACAGGATTGGTTAATGGCTTAATATAATAAAACTGAGACCGGACAGGGGATGGATAGGAAGCGGCGAGAATTGAGTCTCGGCCGCATAGCCCTGCCTGTGTCGATTAAGGCCCGTCCGTATGCAGCCCCTTCGGACAAGCTTGAATTGTACCGGCAACATAATGGACATATGGAATCCAGTAAACTGATTTAACTCTATAACTGGGGTGTCGAGGCCCACGAACTCACCATCGATAGGGGTGGGCTGAGGACAGTAAGGTGTAAATCGGTCGGCGGACACATGAGGTGTTCCGTGCGGAGACCTTCTGTTTGCGGAGGTGAGATGGGTTCGGCGTTCGGGTTTCTTGTGAAAGGTGGCCATATACGCCTAGTACTGAAGTGTTATGTAGGTACAGGTGTACTCGCTGACACTTCCGAACGACGTATGTGTCGTGTTGTCCGGTTGTGTCCTGATTACAATGACCGTCCCTCGCGGTAATAGAGTACCACTTGTTCACTGAGCGGCAACATAGTAAATACTGAAGAAGTAAGAGAAATAAATTGTATTGAATTATAATTGTTTTGCAACCTTGTATGTCTTAGAGATAGTATAATTAAAAGTTTACAGTTTCCCGATACTTTACCTGCAATAGCATTATGTGCTTTGGGCATGTCATATCATCGGCAAAGCGTTTCTTGTTTGATTGTGGAACCCATGATGTGCCTTGCTTGGAGAATGTCATTTGCTACTTAAAACATGATTATAAGGACCCACTTATAGGCGAGTCTATTTATGCTATTCCTTACCTATGTTTAGTATTCACCCTGCATATGTCTAGTGAGACGGGTTAGTCTTGCTGAGCCTTATGCTCACGTTTGCACTTTAACGATTTTTGCAGGTATTAGTTTTATTTCTACTGTTCAAGTTGTACATGAGACTCGAGTTGTCGAGATAAATCTCATGTGAACCACGCCGCTGCTGAATGTTCTTCATGTTGCTAGTGAGAATCGTCCTAGGGCATGGACGTCTTCTCTCCTGCTTAGTTAGGTGAGATTATGAGTATGTATTTTCTGCTGCGTGTGTACTTATATTGTACACTCTTTTGTAAACTCTTCTTATTATAAAATGAAAACTTTATATGTTTTGGTATCCTTTTTTTGTGTGTGCTGTTAGGTGCCGCATCGCACGGCACCACCCAATGAGATCCTCGGATGTGTGGACTCCGGTCCCCACATATAGCTAACATTGTAATGTTTTGGTAAATATCAAATTAATTTATACTCACATATTATTCATATTTCTGTATCTCATAAAAAAAGGATTCTTCACTGAAATTGGTTTGTATGAACATATTTGTCTTATTTATACATGTATGAATTTTGTTAATTTTTTTAAAGCATTCCAACATGTAAAGATTCAAATTATCCATCATTCTAATCAAATGCAAACATTGAATACACATTGATTCAAAATTATTTAAAAAATCTGAAAAAATTCATAGAGGTTGGTATGATGACTACAATGTTCTATTGAAAAACTAAATGAAAAAATCATTATATTCATCAAGATACAAAAATGACAAATAACCAGTGTTATTTGTTTTTTATGTTCTGACCAATTTCAAAGGTTTTCCCAGGCGAAATTTAATGGTAACCTTTAATACTCAAGCATATTACAAGAAAGTGGAATTTGGGCTTTTAAAAGGCCCCTCATTGAAAGTGCATCTTGGCATCCCTTGTGGTGTTTGGTTGATTGATGACAAACAAATGAGATCCTAACAAAATTGTTGAGATGAGCGCATGTTCTAAAGAGATTAGAAGGAAATCAAAAAAAGAAAGGATAATGAGGATCCAAAAGGAAAAGATCTCAAGACTTGAAAAGGATATGTTTATTGTGTAAGGAGTGTGTTGGAGAAACACACCCCAAGAGCTCAAGTGCAAGAGATTACACTCACTACACAGAAATCAGCATGTGCGAACTAGTCCGATATCAACCGGACTAGTCCGATATCTCTCTGACTAAAAACGGAAAAGTCCCCCGCTGTGCGTACTAGTCTGAAGCACTTCACATTTGCACAACACCGTTCAAGTCTGATATCAACCGGACTAGTCCGATAATCCTCTCACTAAAATCGGACAAGTCGCTCCAAGTGCGAACTTGTCCTCGGTTCTACATAGTGTTCACCAAACTGGACATATTCGATATCAACCGGACTAGTCCAAAAAGTTTCTATGCCCAGATCGGACTAGTCTACACCTTAACGGACTAGTTCGGTATCCATCAACACTTTGGGTTTTCTTGCACACGCACACCGGACTAGTCCGGTGTCCACCACGGACTAGTCCGGACCTCGGAAAGCCTAACGGTAACTTTTTGAAACCCTAGTATAAAAGGAGGTGTACAGCCACACAACCAACTCTCTCGACTCCCTGCGCTGTCACACCTCCCAAGAGCCCAAAAATACATCTCTGCACTCATTCTAAACCTTAAGGGATCAAATCTTTGAGGATTAGGGATTGGACAAAAGGAGAGAACTTGTTCTACACAATCTTGAGCTCTTGGGTTTGATCTCTTGCACACTCTCATTGTTTATTGTATCTCTTTGAGTGTGTTTGGTGGTGTTCATCGCTGTAATTCTTGGGGAGCCCTCAAATTGTGAGAAGGCCCCTTGAACAAGTTATTTGCCCCTGTGTGATTAGTGGTTGAGAATCGGCCTCCATGGCGACTTAACGTGGGAAGGGTTAGTGAAGACCCGGTCCTCTGTGGACTCCTCAATAGGGATGTAAATTCCTTTGTTGAATTGAACCTCGGGGTAAAACCTTGTCTTGCATGTTCTTATTTTATCGTTCATCATATTCTAGGGTTTGCATAGTCTTGCGTAACTCACAAAAAAATATTGGAATTAAAGTTGATCATTGCAATATAGTGTTTCGTTGTTATAATACATTCAAATTGTCAATTGCTTTCCGCTGCATAGGCTACTAGAAGTGGAATTAATGATCATTCTTGACCTTTCTAGTCCACGTATACCGGACTAGTCCGCACCATACCACACTAGTCCGGCCTCCCTGCATTTGAACCTTTTGTTAAGTGTTTCAGGGGTCGACAAAGATTCAAAAAGCCTATTCACCCCCTTTCTAGGCTACATTCAATTGGTATCAGAGTCAAACTCTTCAAAAGAGACTCACCACTCGAAGAGACAATGTCGGACAACAAGGATGTGCACAAGAGCTTCAACAACGAAAACATTGATGATGAAATGAACCAAAAGCTGGAGAAACTCCTCAATGCCATTCAAGACTACGAGGATGATGATGAGGAGATGCTTGAACTAAAGGCTCTTCTGCGGAAGAAGGCACTATCTCCAAAAGGGAAGAAGAAGATTCAAGATGAGAAGACGAAGGGGAGTAGTCACATAGACTACTCTCAATATCCTTTTAACTATGAACGTCTAAATTCTCACAATAGTCATTACTTATCAGTTCCTTTAGGCAAAACACCTTAATTTGACGGAAATGACTATTCAACGTGGAGACGAAATATGAAAATGCACCTTATATCTCTTAACCCAAGTCTTTGGCATATAGTGTGCACAGTTATACATATTCCAGATGATGATGAAGAGCTAACTCCAAGTCAAGAACAAGCCATTCATCGAAATGCTCAAGCCGCAGCTGTGATTACGTCATCATTGAGCCTAGACGAGTTCACTAAGGTGGATGGACTCAAGATTGCCAAGGGAATCTGGGACACACTAAAAATCGCACATGAAGGTGACCGTCATGTGCGCTAAGATAAAATTGATTTGATTGAAGGTGAATTAGGAAGATTGCTATAGAAGAAGATGAATCACCTCAAGATATGTACAATAGACTGAAGTCTCTCGTCAACAAGGTCCGAGCATATGGGAGCAAGAAGTGGACGAATCATGAAGTGGTGAAACTAATTCTTAGGGAATTCATGCCCGGGAACTTGACGCTTTGCTCTATGATTAGTGAAAGTCCAGGGTATCAAAAAATAACCTCGGACGAACTTCTTGGCAAGATCATCAACTTTGAAATGATGGAGAAGGAATCCAAGCATGTAAAGGAACTTGTCGATCTTACCTCGGCAAAGAAGAAAGGGGTTGATCTAAAAGCAGCCTGCAAGCCGACATCAAAAGAAGCTCAAGAAGCTCATGAAGAAGATGATGGAGATGATGAAACCAGTGATGTCGATGAAGAAGACATGATCTTGTTCATGAAGAAGTTCAAGAAAATGATGAGAAGAAGAAAGGATGGTAGATCAAATGAAGGAAGACATAGGGACAAACCAAGACCGAAGATGAGACGTGCACGCTATAATTGTGGAGAGTATGATCACTTCATAGTTGACTGTCCACATGAAGACAACAAGAGGAAGAATAAAGACAACAAGCCTCAACAAAAGAATGTATTCAAGAAGAAGAAGCAATATGGACAAGCACATCTAGGGAAGGAGTGGGACTCCAATGATGAGTCCTCATCTGAAGAAGAAGAGGAGATGGCCACTATAGCCATCAAGAAGCCTTCCAAGAAATCCACTCTTTTCCCAACCATGGACACATTGAAGGACACCGACCACACATGTCTAATAGCCAAGGAAGGTAAAAGAAAGGTAACAACTAAATCTTCCTCCTCACATTCTTTTACTAGTGACAGTGATAATTCTAGTGAAGATGATAGCAGTGATGAAAATGAATACATGCTTAGGGGTTTAGACAAAAAGACTGCTGCTAAAATGAAATTTTTACTTGATAAGATTGTTGATAAGGATAATTTAGTCAATCGTCAGGAAGATATGATCATCTCCCAAAAGGAGGAATATCTTGAGATTGAAAAGCATCTTGAACTTGAAAAGGAGTGAAGTAAATCACTAGAACTTGAGCTAGCTTCAAGCAAGGAAGCTTGCTTGAAGTTAAAATACTTAAACATCACCATCAAGGATGAACTTGCTAACTTAACCAAAGTTAACAAGATACTTGAGGTACAGGTTGAGTCACTCAAGCAAAGTGGTTCTTCATTCTCTTCAAGCTCACCTTCCCAACAAATCAAATCTGAAGCTGTTATTACTTGTACTTGTGCTAAAAGTGACACTAACTTGAAGGAAAAGCCAAACATGACAAAGGACAAGCATCCTTCCCAAAGTGGCATATTTGACAAGGAGAATGTCAAGTATGCACGCAGTGCATACTCGGTCACAAGACCTCCTAATGTCAAATATTGCATTGGGTATTCTTATGGTGAAAAGCAAAACGCTAGAAGACACAAGAATAACAAGGATCGCATTGCCTTTGTCAAGGGAAGCTCTTCTCAAGTTAGAAAACTTAATAACATTGATAAATTTAACATTGTGAACACATATGAACAACAAATCCTATATAGAACTTTTGATACTTCATACGTACTTATGAAAAGTAATCTTAGAAGAGTTTATGCTAAATATGTTGGGCCACGCCATGGGAACACCAAGTCTCATGTGTGGGTGCCAATCACTTGTGACTAACCTCAAAGGACCCAAGCAAGCTTGGGTACCTAAGACCAAGGCATAATTTCCTTTTTGCAAGCTTATTCATCCGGTGTAGCTAAATGGGTGCTAGATAGTGGATGCACAAATCACATGACCGGAGAAAGAAAAATGTTTGTGGAATATGAACAAAATGAAGACTCAATCAAAGCCACCTATATTGGTGATAATAGTCAAGGAAGGGTGCTAGGTACCGGAAAAATTGCAATTTCATCACAGCATACACTTTCTCATGTTTTACATGTTGACTCCTTAGATTATAACCTCTTGTCCATATCTCATTTACGTGACAAAGTTTATAATTGTTTATTCACTAATGAGGGTGTGACCATCTCTAGAAGGAGTTATAACTCTATTGCATTAAAGGGTGTGTTAAAGGAAAAACTTTATCTAGTTGACTTCAACAAAGATAAAGCCGAACTTGACACATGATTGATTGGAAAAACCAACATGGGTTGGCTGTGGCATAGACGGCTAGCACATGTTGGTGTGAGGAATCTACAAAAACTTCTAATAGGTGATCACATCCGTGGTTTAAAGGATGTCGTTTTTGAGAAAGACAAGCCTTATAGTGCGTGCCAAGCCAGGAAGCAAGTAGGAGTACCTCATACCTTGAAGAATGTCATGACTACAACAAGACCACTCGAGATCCTTCATATGGACCTATTTGGTCCAATTGCTTACATAAGCATCGGCGGTAATAAATATGGTTTAGTCATTGTTGATGATTTTTCACGCTTCACGTGGGTTTTCTTTCTGCATGATAAGGCAGAAACTCAAGGAGCACTCAAGAAGTTTCTCGGGCGAGCCCAAAATTAATTCTCATTGAAGATCAAGAACATACGAAGTGACAATGGGACAAAATTCAAAAATACTCAAGTTGAGGAGTATCTAGATGAGGAAGGGATAAAGCATGAATTTTTAGCACCATATTCTCCTCAACAAAACGGAGTAGCTGAAAGGAAAAACCGAACACTCATTGAGATGGCGAGGACAATGCTCGTTGAATACAAGACTTCGGATCGGTTTTGGGCTGAAGTGGTTAACACCGCTTGTCACGCCATAAACCGATTATATCTTCATCGTCTACTCAAGAAAACATCATATGAACTACGCACCGGTAACAAACCAAAGATTTCATACTTTTGAGTTTTTGGTTCAAAATGCTATATTCTCAACATGAAGCCTAGGGCTTCAAAGTTCACTTCAAAGTACGATGAAGGTTTCTCGCTTGGCTATGATTCGAACTCCTACGCTTATCTTGTCTTCAACAAAGTCTCCAGACTTGCTGAAGTAGCACGTGACGTAGTGTTCGATCAAACAAATGACTCTCAAGTAGAGCAGGTTAACCAGTGTATAATAGATCAAGAAGAAGCTTTATGTCAAGCATTGAGAAGAATGGCGTTGGGCGATATTCGACCACAAGCACCACCTCAAAATACGAATGCAGAAGATGAACCACAAACGGAGGAAAACGATCAAGGGGGAGCTTCTACACAAGATCAACCTCAAGGAGATCAAGATAATCAAAACAGCAATGAGGACAACTATCCAGGGAGAGACGAAGATGGTGATGATAATGAGGACTCAAGACCACACGTGCCACATCCAAGAGTGCACCAAAGCATACAAAGAGATCACCCCGTCGACCACAAAGTTGGTGATATACAAAAGGGAGTGACAACTCGATCTCGTATAGCAAATTTTTGTGAATACTATTCTCTTGTATCCTCTTTGGAACGACACAGGGTTGAAGATGCATTAAAAGACTGCGGCTGGGTGATGGCGATGCAAGAAAAATTGAACAACTTCAAGATGAATGAATTATGGGAACTTGTTGAAAGACCCAAGTTCAACATCGTCGGCACTAAATGGGTCTTCCGCAACAAGCAAGATGAACACGGAGTGGTGACAAGGAACAAGGCACGACTTGTGGCCAAAGATTACTCAAAAGCCGAAGGTTTGGATTTCTATGAGACTTTTGCTCCTGTAGCTAGGCTTGAATCAATTCGTATACTACTTGCATATGCTACTCACCACAATTTCAAGCTATATCAAATGGACGTCAAAAGCGCCTTCCTCAATGGACCGATCATGGAGGAGGTGTGCGTGGAGCAACCCCTCGAGTTTGAGGATCAAGAACTCCTCGACCATGTACTCAAACCTCGTAAGGCTCTCTATGGCCTCAAACAAGCTCCTAGAGCTTGGTATGAGTGCCTTAGAGATTTTTTGATTGAAAATGGATTCAAAATTGGTAAAGCTGATTACACTTTATTTACCTAGCACTTTGATGATGATTTATTCATTTGTCAAATCTATGTTGATGATATCATATTTGGTTCAACTAAAAAATCTTTTTGTCAAGAATTTAGTAAAATCATGACAGATAGATTTGAGATGTCCATGATGGGAGAATGAGATACTTATTGGGATTCCAAGTGAAACAACTAAAGGAAGGAACTTTCATAAGACAAACAAAGTACACCCAAGATATTCTCAGGAAATTTGGCATGGACAAAGCAGAACCCATAAAGACTCCCATGGCGACAAATGGACACTTAGATTTCAATGAAGATGGACCTAACATGGATCAAAAGGTATATCACTCCATGGTTGGCTCTTTACTTTATTTATGTGCATTTAGGCATAATATTATGTTGAGTGTATGTATGTGTGCAAGATTTCAAGCCAATCCTAAGGAATGCCATTTGACAACTGTTAGAAGGATCTTGCAACGTTTAGTTCGTACACCCAACCTAGGCCTTTGGTATCCTAAAGGCTCAAAGTTCAATATCATTGGATTCTCTGATGCAGATTATGCCAAATGCAGATAGAAAAAGTTCCTCAGGAACTTGCAAATTCTTGGGTAGGTTCCTAGTTTCATGGTCCTCCAAGAAACAAAATTCCATTGCCTTGTCCACAGCCAAAGCGGAGTATATTGCAGCAAGGAGTTGTTGTGCACAACTCCTTTGGATGTGACAAACTCTAGGGGACTACGATTACAATATGAATCGTATTCCGGTCCTTTGTGATAATGAGAGTGCAATTAAAATTGCTCATAACTCTGTTGAGCACTCAAGAACCAAACACATTGATATTAGGCATCACTTTTTGAGAGACCATTCAACTAAAGGAGACAAAGCCATTTCCCATGTCAAAACTGAGAAACAACTAGCCGAAATCTTCACCAAGCCACTTGATGAAAAAATGCTTTTGTGAGCTTTGAAATGAACTAAATACCCTTGATGCTCGGAATGTGTCTTGAAATCTTGCATATTTGTATGTCATCTTCAAAATCATGTTGCATTTGTTGAAAACTCATCCTTCCCTGTTTACTCCTAAAAACTATGTTAATTACTAGATCTTAATGAATTATGGCCATAGCTTGATTGTTGTATGCTTACTGATCATATACATCAAGAATATTTGTGTGTGTTTGTCCCCTGTTTCTTTATTAGGCTCCTTCGAGTATATATACGAAAGGATTTGTATTTTTCTGTACAGGTGACCACGGACTAGTCCTTGGTTACCCCGGACTAGTCCGCACATTGTAAATTAGTTCGCGCAGTATCCGCTTGTCCGGACTAGTCCGGTATGACCAAGGACTAGTCCGGTATATCGAGTCCTTACCCCTTTAGGCCGGTGCAGACACCTCTTCTTCCACCTTACATCTTCCCCCAGGTTCTCTCTCCTCACCCAAGTGCTCCCAAGGTGATTTTGTGAGTCCTCCATCAAATCCCCTCAAATCTCCACGGGAATCGATCTACGTTGCAAGGAGATCAAAGACCCCGAACTAATCTGCTCCAACAACACTCCAAACCCCCTTGAATCGAAGGACTTTATAATTTTTCTCACCAAACCCTAACTCCTCATTTTTTTGATATTCCTCAAATAGCTTGACTCCTTTTCTCAAATACATGCTTCCGTGTTGTATTACATCTATACTACTTCACTTTTGCATTGGAGAACTCCATGATTTACTTTGGCTAGCATTGGAGCAGCCGCATACCGGACTAGTTTGTTATCGGTGCAGACAAGTCTGGTACCCCGGACTAGTCCGCACCTGAACAACATACAAGTCCGGTGTTTGCTGATTAAAACCCTAGAATAATTCGACTCGATGCCTTCCCTTGCCACCAATTCTTATCGATGTTGTATATCTCCTCTGTGTGAGGGCAATGTCGAACTCAAATGAGTATCTCCCCGACTTTGAGACCGAATTGGATCGAGAGACATTGCCTAATGCTACGGCGGACCGCATCAAGAAAAGGCAAGATCGGGCTGCTGATTCTTCGCCCACTCCACCTTGGGTGCGGCGAAAGGTTCCGGCTATGAAACCAACCTCCAAGGGCAGGTATGTGGTTGGACCCAGCTCGGCGGCTCCTCGCCATGTTAAGGGCAAAGGAAAAGGAATTGCCTCCGGCCCAATTGACCCCCTCAAAATGGCACCTCTAAGGCAGAGGAACAAAAGCTCTTCGGAAGAGAAATTCAATGGAAAAGGCAGTGATGTAGCTTGGAAGTACAGGAAGGTTGATGCCTACAGTAGTGGGAAGGTCGCTTTGATCCGAGGTTTTGGAGTGATTTCCACTTGGATGACAACATCAGCGTCTATCTTACTATGAAGACTCTAGTGGTTCGCAGCTAGTGGATAGATTGGGGCTACGCTGAGAGGAAAAGTTGTGATGACTTTGCTGAGCTTGTGGCTGCCGTAGAGAGGCATGGTCTAAAGGATCTGTTATCCTTTAGATACAACTGGAATGATGAAGTGATAGCCCAATTCTATTCCACCTGCTACTTTGCTCAAACAGGTGAAGAAAGAGTCAGCTGGATGACTCATGGATCTATATACTCTATCACCTATTCTGATTTTGCAAAGCTGCTACATCTTGAGGATAGCAGGGACCATGAGATTGTGATCCACAATGACAGTCCTCTGGAGAAGGACAAGATGGATTTTCTATATGACACTCGCCTCCGCTATAATCCCCCATTGACCAAGAACATGAAGCAATTCTTCATTGTCCTCAATAGAGTGCTTTGAAAGACAATTGCTCCTAAGGATGGGGACGCAGGCAGCGTTCAAGGATACTTGAGAACCTTAATGAAGGTGATAAGCAAAAAGAGGAGGTTCGATGTGTTCAACTACGTTTGAAATGATATGGTGAACATTTCTTGCACTCCAAACCGCTCCTATGGCTATGCACCATACCTGATGTTCATGATTGAAAAGGTCATAGGAATTGAGTTTCTGAAGGATGTAGAGGATACTGCCCAAAGACCTAAGAAGCCGCCTCATGCTACTCTCCAATCTGCTCCCTCTCCTAACTCAAGTGAGGAACACCCAAGGAGAGCCCAAGAAGAAACAAGGCCTTCCCCTAGCACTAGGGCCCCTCCATCTCGCAAAGGGTCCGCTAGTGGGATAATGAAATATTTAGCTGCTATCTTTGGATCTTGACGCAAATCATAGGTGAAAATACCCAAGATGAACAAGGCAAGAAAGGAGGAGACGCAATACATTAAAGAGAATGTCAAAGCCATTTGCCAAAAACTGGAGATTGAGCCTGTTGGGTCTCCAGTTATTTCAGAGGACTCTACATCTGATTTCTCGGAGCTTCCATTTCTCACCAACTCCGAGCTTGCTTACTTTGGCCTTAGGGGCATGACAAGTGGTTCCTCTCCTCCTCCTTCTTAGCCTGATGAAGGAGATGACGAATGGACTGACAACATGGAGTGAGCCGGCGACGACGAGTAGATCCCTCTTTTCTTTCTTTTTGGTGCCTTGATGCCAAAGAGGGAGAGATTGAGGGGGGGGGGGGGGTCCTAGGTCATAGGTCAGGCTGAGAGATTGGGAGAATTAGTCTTATTTTGAGAAACTCTGTCATGCTTTTAATCTTGTAAAATCAAAATTATGCTCTCATCATGCTTTTGGACATGTTGTGTGAAATGATGATTATGTCGTTCCATGATCAATGGTTTATGCTTTAAAACTGCTATGTGTGCTTGTTATCCTTGATGATGTTATGATTATGCTCCTTATCTCATTCACATCAATATTATTGCTCACACACACATAGTTTAGCACCCCACCATAAAGAGTGTGCATATCAATGTTACTTAAAACTTCACTATTGTTATAAAAATTCGTATGTGTACACTTTATGAAAATCTGAACTTTTTATCATATTTGTGTAATCTCAATTGGTTATCATCAATCACCAAAAAGGGGGAGATTGAAAGTGCATCTAGGAATCCCTTGTGGGTTTTAGTTGATTAATGATAAACAAATGAGATCCTAACAAAATTGTTGAGATGAGCGCAGGTTTTAAAGAGATTAGAAGTAAATCACAAAAAAGAAAGGAGAATGAGGATCCAAAAGTCAAAGAGCTCAAGGCTTGAAAAGAATATGTTTATTGTGTAAGGAGTGTGTTGGAGAAACACACCCCAAGAGGTCAAGTGAAAGAGATTAGACTCACTGCACAAAAATCAGCATGTGTGTACTGGTCTGATATCAACCGAACTAGTCCGATATCTCTCTGACTAAAAACGGACAATTCCCTCCGGTGCGGACTAATCCGTAGCACTTCACATTTGCACAACACCAGACAAGCCCGATATCAACCGGACTAGTTCGATAATCCTCTGACTAAAATCGGACAAGTCCCTCCAAGTGTGTACTTGTCCTCAGTTCTATGCAGTGTTCACCAAACCGGACATGTTCGATATCAACCGGTCTAGTCCAAAAAGTTTTTGTGCCCAGATCGGACTAGTCTGCACCTTAACGGACCAGTCCGGTATCCATCAACACTTAGGGTTTTCTCGCACTCGCACACTGGACTAGTCCGGTGGCCACCACGGACTAGTCCGAACCTCGCAAACCCTAACTGTAACTTTTGGAAACCCTAGTATAAAAAGAGGTGTATTGCCACACAACCAACTCTCTCGACTCCCTGCACCATCACACCTCCTGAGAGCCCAAAAATTCATATCTCCACTCATTCTAAACTTAAAAGGATCAAATCTTTGAGGATTAGGGGTTGGACAAAAGGAGAGAACTTATTCTACATAATCTTGAGCTCTTGGGTTTGATCTCTCACACACTCTCATTGTTTATTGTATATCTTTTGAGTGTGTTTAGTGGTGTTCATCGCTGTAATTCTTAGGGAGCCCTCAACTTGTGAGAAGACCCCTTGAACAAGTTATTTGCCTCTGTGTGATTAGTGATTCAGAATTGGCCTCCGTGGTGATTCAACGAGGGAAGGGTTAGTGAAGACCCGGTCCTCCGTGGACTCCTCAAAAGGGATGTAAATTCCTTTGTGGAATTGAACCCCAGGATTAAACCTTGTCTTGCGTGTTCTTATTTTATTGTTCATCATATTCTAGGATTTGCATAGTCTTGTGTTACTCACATTGAAATATTGGAATTGAAGTTGATCATTGCAATATAGTGTTTTGTTGTTATAATACGTTCAAATTGTCAATTGATTTCCGCTGCATAGGCTACTAGAAGTGATATTAACGATAAATCATGACCTTTCTAGTCCACGTATACCGAACTAGTCCGCACCATACCGGACTAGTCCAACCTCCCTACATTTGAACAATTTTGTTAAGTGTTTCAGAATGCCAAGTCCTCGCCGCCCTCGCCAGCGAGCTTCGTCGCCCTCGCCATCAATCTTTGCCGTCATCGCTGAGCTTTGATCTCGCAGTCGAGCTTCGCCCTCACCACTTCCTTCCCTTGCGTCCAGGTACGCCGAGCTTTGCGCTCGCCCGCCACCGCGCCCGCACTCGGTGTCCCCCTCTCTCCCTCCTCCACGCCAAGTAAGCTCATCTCCCTCTCCCCACCTCCACATTGGTCTCCACCCCACCTCACTCGAGCCCCCCCTCTTACCCAGCCTCACACGAGCCCCCTCCATGGACGCCGGCCGAGCTCCCTTCCACGCCGACCTCCAATCGAACACCCCCCCCCCCCCCCCCCCCCGCCGAGCCCCCCTCCCACCCGGCCTCCTCAACGCCCCCTCCCTCTCCACCGGCGGCCGTGGCTGCCACCAATACGTCGATGCCCTTTCTCCCCCCACCAACATTTCCCTCCTCATCGACGATTCGATTATGCTATGCAATGTTGTTTAGTTGTTCATTGAATTGTGCATTGTGAATTGTTGTACATAAGATTGAGAATAAATTGTGGATTATATTTGTTATTGTTTAATTGTTGATTTAATCAATGCGAATTGCGAATTGTGCATTGTTATTGTTTAATTGTTGATATAATTGTTCTTGTCGGCCTTTGATACAAGCAATACGCATGCCTAGCTAATGCCTTGGTCAGTGGCCTCAAACCATAGAATGCTTCCATCTTTTTCTTCCATGCAACACTTCATGTAGAGTTAATATGCCATGCATTATATTTTTATTGGGTATCTGCAGATTGAACCTTGTGAATATGCCATTCATGCAACCATACAATGCAGATTGAACCTTGTGAATTATTATCTGCCACTTTCTCCATTCTCAGTGCTAATATCTTTGTAAACCATATAAAAATACAGTTTAGGGGGCATATTTGTCTGTATATATTTCAAACTTTTGATATCCAACATCACTTCATAAAAATCATGAGCTGCTTGATTATAACCCCAACCGTTCATGAATTTTTTTAATTTTTCTTAATCTGAACATGAATCTACTCGAAGCCTCTCTATCTCTGGTTGGCTCAGACCAGAGATCTTCCTCCTTTTTGGGAAATTTAGGATTTTGAGAGCATTTATTTTTGTAGCTTTCATTGAAGTGAGACATATTTTTTGTCTTATTAGTTCTAGCATGGAAAATGATAAGAAGACTGTTGATGGTAGTAACAATGAAGAAGGTAATATGGAGCTTAGTGACTCTAGCAGTTCAAGCTCCATTCACAGTCCATCGGATCCTTTTATGAATATAAAAGTTAAAAAGACTTCAGAGGATCTCGACCCAGAATATGATCCTGCCGACGAGGTATGGATCACAAATCTTAATTTCAGCAGTTCAAGTTAATGTTGTTTGTCAAGTATACGAAGTCTTATAATTCTTTTCTACCAAGATTAATCGCGAAGACAACGAGGTGACTTCGGCTCCTAAAACTGCAGGAGGTTCTCCAATGGATGAACCCTCAGGTTCACTCAAGGGAAAACAAGGGCAATGAGGTCCCAATAAGGGTCCATTGAACTGCATCATGTACATAACAATGGTCGGTCCATGTGGGCTTCCCCAAGAAACACTAGATTCAGTTAAAAAGTACCGAAATGCATGCAGTTGTCTTGTTAGAGAGCTTCTACCGATCACAAACGAGAGTTGGAGAAAATTACCTGAGGAGAACAAGAATGAGTTATGGGAGGGGATAAAGAAATAATTCAAGTTCCCGAAAGGCATGGAAGAAGCTGTAAATAAAGCAACATTGGTCTCTTGCGGCAAGAAGTTTTGTGGCTGGAAGAGTGAAATGAAAGCTTATGTTAAGGCCGATAAGGTCCCTAGCCCGAGGAAGATGGGAAAAATCACACAAGCTCAATGGAAAGAATTTGTTCGTCAAAGGACCACACCTAATGCTAAAGCCCTAAGTGCAACTAGGTCAGAGCTTCCCAAAAAGAACAAATAACATCATCGCTTGGGGTCTTCCGGATATGCCCCCAAAGTCCAGAAATGGAATAAAAATTAGAGGAAATTACCAGTAAGGGCAATCCTCACCCGTTAGAAGGCTGCAATGAGAGAACTCATCGGTGGGTCTTTGCTCGGTCAGGTTGGACCAGCATGGGCAAACTTGAAAAGCCCGACTCTATGAGCAAAGTAGAGCAAAAAATGAAAGAAGTAGTTGAAAAGCAACAGAAGGGTCTCTTCAAGCCGAAGAGGGAGAATGACCAACTTACCGCTATCCTTGGAAACCATGAATATAGTGGACGGGTTCGAGCAATATCTTCTCATATGTCTTGGCTAGATAGTTTCCCGAAAGATAAAGAGACATATAGAAGACGTGAGAAGTTCAAGAAAACACTTTATGAAACGATTGCTCAAAAGGTCAAGGAAAATGTGCAAGAAATAATGGAAGAACTTAGACAATCGGGACAATTAGTGGCACCGAGTACAACGATGGTTCCTGTGCCAAAGGAGCATTTGGTATCTCCAACTGCCTACCTTAGCAGCGTAGGTTCTGTGCCAGGCTCAGGGTCAACCCATATGTTTGCTGTCGATGATATTGTTAAGGACAGATCTTGTTGTCTTCTTGTCCGGATCGGCAGAGCAGGGAACAAAACCAAACAGGTTGCCACTGCTATGGCAAAGACTGATCGTGACTTCAACGGCAATTCACTTCCGTTGTATTATGCTGTGGTGCAAGTTCTTCATATCAATGATAATAATTATGAAGATTATGAAATAGACCACATCACACATGAGGGGATCACGACTCTGGGGCAGGCTGTCAACCAATTAATCCTTTGGCACCAATACGATATCGTGTTGGACGATGAGCCGATTTTTAGCCCCGTCGCATCTCAAAATACTGCAACCCCGTCTTCTAAGGCGAAAGTCCAGAAAAATCCACTCCTCGTCCAGGAAGATCGACTCCTGCTATGTCTCAGCAAGGATGATAGTAACAATGCTAGTAAAGATAACCAAGAGCAACCAGTTGAACAACAACTTCAAGCAGTACTAGAGCAAGCTGTTGTTAGTAATGAGCAACCAGTTGAGAAACAGCTTGATGTAGTACTAGAGCAAGCTGCTGGTAGTAGAGAGCAATCAGTTGAACAATAGATTCAACAACAATCCAGTGTCCAACTTCTGACGACTATTCATCGGTCATTAGTGCCTATGAAAGTTAGCTCATACAAAAAAGAAACCTTCTAAAGAAGTGTCAACATATTTGGAAAATCTGAAGGAAAATATCATAAAATCGAGTGCATCTCGTTCTTCACATGAGCCAGCATTAGAAGATATTGAGGAGTGGGAAGAAGACGGTGTCATGTATAATCGGCGGATGGCTTTAGTTAAACCAGGAGTTCCAATATACAAGCTTGAGGATGTTCCTCCTAAATATGAGAATGGGAAGCCGTTCATGACATTGGTAACAACATAGCAAACAACCTGTCCCGCTCAAAAGAATGCACGGGTGGTACATCACTGCCAACACAAAATATGAACTTTCTTACGACACATTTCGTGTGCCAAAAGATGCATTGTGGAGCACAGGAGCAGTTAAATGAGCCCTTTTCTTTGAAGATCTACATATCCTTTTCTATCGAGGCATGCTCGAAATCAACCCGCTACTCATCTGGTGCTTGTAAGTGCCTCTAATATTGTGTTTTGCTTTTATTAGTACACGCATACACATTTCATGAGATTATAACAATTCTAGACTTCTTCAATAGGATGCAATACATGGATAGTGAAAACATGAAACGCAAGACAGGTATCCTTGACCATACACCGATTGCAAAGATGCTATTTGACGTTAAGGTGGATCGAGACTTGGAATAGTACAAGCACATGAAAAAAAAGAATTTGATAAATCAATTGCAAAACAAAAGAATGATAAAAGGACAGAAGTTGCAGCTTACATAGGACATGCTATGTTTAACTTTGTCAGAGATGGCAAGGACCTTGTAAAGGCTCTATACCACTTCAAGTAAGTTTGACACATGACATCGAAATAGCAATTATTGCTAATTGTTAACTTAACAAGTGTGTTTGTACGTGTGTAGTAAACACTACATAATGATCTTCATCAAGCCAACGCAGGGTTTGGCAACAGTCTTGGACTCAATCAATTACCCACCAGATCATTACAAAGATTTTCTTTCATTTTGAAATTGTATGTTTATTCGATACTTTTGATTTACACATATTTGGAATGTGTTGGCAAGTTTTATATGACATTTCTTGTATTACAGCGCCTGGCGCGGATCAGCCTAGCGGACAAAGACCTCCTAACACGGATACATTGGACATTAAAACATATTATCCTTGTCCCAAGCAGCCTGTTGGGAGCGTCTTATGCAGGTATTATATATGCGAGCATCTTCGGACCGCCAGTGAATATAGAGTGAATCGTGAGGATTTAAGTTATCCTTAATGTCGATATCTTATTTTCTTACTTTTGAGTTTTATTTTCATTGTAACTAGCGTATTTTGATACTTATATTCTCTGTTGTTCAATATTACCAGAAACAATATTATCAGATTTTGATTCCAACTTCAAAATTCAATTGCTCATAGTACAACTGCTCCAAAAATACCAAATAAATTCTTGTATACTCACCTTGATCTATACTTTGAAATTGTTCAAACCAACACATTCTAAAACTTTTTACGTGTTTTATTTCAGCACACAAAAAATGTGAACAAAGAATGGCCAGTTTCTAGAAGTATGTCTGGTGGAGGAGCCGACAAGATTGATAGTGAACTGTGTCAATTCATGCATCGCGAAATTTTGCACAAAAGAGGTGTGTTCTTTGATGAGGATGGTGTAATAGCTGATGTGCCATAACTTCACGACTATGACAATAGAAACAATTTTTAGTGAAACATGTATACTATGAGATGACTTTTATGTGTAACTTGTACATATGTATATTGTTTTAGTGAAATTGACTTCTTTGAGATGACTTCTATAATTATATTGTTTACTTCTGTGATTATATTGTTGAGTTTTGTGATTATATTGAATTGACCTGGAAATTATAAATAACAACAGGTAGTACTGCATAGGGTATACTTTATCATAGACAGTTCTTTACCTACGGCTAGACCTGCCTGTGAAATTATATTATCACAGACGGGTAGACATAGGTAAAGAACAACTTGTGATAACTCCATTATCATAGTGGTTGCTATAATGGTATAAACTGGCTGCGATAAATTGTCTCCACAGGCAACTTGTCATTGGTAAAGATCCGCCTGTGATAACACCATTATCATAGGCGATTAAGTATACTGTACGAACCGCCTGTGATAATGTGTCTTCACATGCGGCTAGTCTGAAGTAAAGAACCGCCTGTGATAATACCATTATCATAGGTGGTTTCGCTTTTCCGTCTATGAAATTGCAGATTATTACAGACTCTTCGTTTCAGGCGGTTTTAGAAACTGCGTGTGATAATACGTTTGGAGCCGCCTGAGATGAGGCTTATTGTAGCATTGGCTGCTCTTGAAAGATTGTTAACTGAATAAGTAGGTCAAGGATGCTTCAACAACTGGATGGGGTTAATTTAATTTCTAGCGGAGTTTTTAAACTTGTTATTAAGAGCAGACTATATTTTCTCAACCTCTCCAACCAAATTGAAGCTAGGTCCATATCATCAGCTAGCTTCTAAATGATATACAGTGCAGATGATACAATGGGATGGTGGGCATGTTTTGATTTCTTAATTTAAGAGAAAAGTAGGCAGTAGGTTACAAGATCAATGCAATTCAACATATATCCACCTCATATATGCAGAATTCTTCTTCTTATCCTAACAATATGACCATTAGCACATTAGAAATCCGTTTTTTATCTATCTATATGGTTATTATGATACATCTAGGTAATCTCCATACATAACCAAAGTTATATAAAGTGAATACTCCCAAAAAGACTTTAGACACCGGCAGGGACATCCCGTTTTGTCATCCTAGTATTTCAACTTCCTTTCTGTTTGTAAGCTACGTTGATACTTGAATTATAAAATAAATCTAATGTCCATGTTCATATCGGTAGGATCCATGATGAAGAAACTCGGCGAGGAGTACAACTCGGAGGAGAAGGATTAACATGGACCCAGTTGCAACCAAGAATTGTCCAAGAAACAGAAGGACACGATTTGCCCAAGCAACCACTACAGGAAACGCGATAATTTGCGATGTCTACCGTTATTTGCGACGGTCGGCCATCACAAATAATGTAAATTGCGACGGCCCTCCTATGGCCATCGCAAAAAGAGTGGTCATCGCAAATAACACCCCATTTGCGACGGCTGCAGAAGAAGCTGTTGCAAATAGGGTGTTATTTGCGATGGCCAACCCTAGGGCCATCGCAAATTAAATAACTGTCGCAAGTAGGAGCTTATTTGTGACGGCCAGAAAAAGAACCGTCGCAAATAACATAAATTGCGATGGCCAAACCGATGGCCGTCGCAATTAAGGAAACCATCACAAATAAATGGCAATACCCTGCCCCGTCGGCTCCCGATAGACTCACTTACTGAGCCGCCCCCGATATACACGCGTCGTCGCCTCCTCTGTGTGTTCCCCCTCCCCTCCCTCTCCATGGCCGGCCCCCCTCCTCCATGGACGCCCCCAACCTCCATGGTCGCCCCCCTCCATTGTCGGCCCCCACCCTCTCCATGGCCTCCCCTCCCCCCTCCATGGCCTCCCTCTCCATGGTCGGCCCCCTCCTCCATGGCCGCCCCCTCCCTCCTAGACGCCCCCTCCCCCTTACATGCATGACCGGCCCCTCCCCCCCTCCATGGCCGCCCCCCTCCCCCTCCATGCCCCCCTCTCCCCTCCATGGCCTGCCTCTCTATGTACGGCTCCCCTCCTCCATGGCCGCCCCCTCCCTCAAGACGACCACCCCCCTTTCATGGCCGCCCACCCCATGGCCGCCCCCACTCCCTCCATATGAATTTTGAGCACAAATTTTTTCTTAATGTGTTGAACTAGTTAGGTTAATTGGTGATTAGTTGATTATAGGATTGAATTGTGTAATTTGTTGTTTAAATTGGTGATTAGTTGATTAATTGTGTAATTCATGGGTTACATTATTGATTAGTGGAAGAATTGTTGTATTTGATTATGAATCATGTTTAGGTTATTTACTTCTATTAATCATGATTTGGTTATTTATTTATAATAAATTGATATGTTAATCATGCTTAGCTAGGTTTAGGTTTAATTATGTTTAGGTTTATTTATGCCTAGATTAAATTTTTTGTTAATTGAGATTAAGTTTGCTAAGCTAGGTTTAGGTCAATGCTTATGTCTACATTTAGAATAAAATTGTTTATGTTTAGATTTATGTTTTTTAGATAATAAATTATAATTTAATAATCATTATGTTTGAAGTTGTTTATGTTCAATTGAATTTCTTAGTTTTTTAGATGATGGTTATAATTTTTAATTTGATTGCTTGAGGCGTTATGCAGTCAAAATTTTAGGACCTATTCTGGACTTGGACTGGTGGTTGTTCGGATTCAGGTTTTGTGTCTCGTCGGAAGCAAGATAAATCGTGCATATATTAACGATAATTTCTTCCACTTTAAACAGCCGAGTCAAACATGGGTGAAGACCACAGTTGGATGTATACTGGCTGGAAGAGCAGAACTGCTGGTCACTCAAATGAATCGTACATCAAGTTACATAAATTTTTGGATCAAGAATTTTTGTTGTCAACGGATGATATGGTGTGGTGCCCATGTACAAAATACCGGAACACCAAGTTTTTAAGAAGATTGGATCTTTCATTTCACTTATGTGGAAACGGTTTCACACAACATTATGAGGTGTGGACCTTCCACAGCGAGACTAAATCTCGAGTCATAGTAGAAGTGGATGAGGATGATGATATAACAAGGGTTGATAGGATGGATGAGATGCTAGAAGCTCTGAAAGCGGAGGATCCTCTTACAAATGAGGGAGAGGAGTTCTTCAAGGAGCTCAAGAAATCAGAACAGCCGTTGCATGAACACACGGTTGTGATCGTCCTTGCTTTCTTTACCAGATTTATGGCAATTAAGCCTAAGTACTTTTGTCCATCAATTGCTACAGTTATCTCATAGAATATCTGCGATATCCTTCCACAACCTCACAAAGCGCCTAAAGATATGTATTAGTTAAAGATCAAGATATCTGGTCTCGATATGAACTATGAGAATCGATGTGTGCCCAGACAGTTGCATGCTATTTTGGAAAGAGCACGCCAACGAGAACATGTTCTTGAAATGTGGTAAATTGAGGTATGTCGAAGTTGTGAATGACGATGGTGATAATGTGATGACAGATGTCGCACATAAGCAGCTTCATTACTTGTCTGTGACACCTCGGTTGAAGTGGTTGTTTCTTTCAAAAAAAAACCGCAAGACACATGAGATGGCACAAAAAGTTAAATGTGAGAACAAAGAATTCTTGACGCATCTGTCCAACGGTGATGCATGGAAGGCGCTAGACCGTTTCAATCCAGATTTTTCTCGTGATGCGAGAAATGTTCACATCGGGTTGACGACAAACGGATTATCACCGTTCAGTACAAACGCCACACCATACTCCCGTTGGCCTGTCTTTGTCATTCTGTACAATAGTACGATAGTTACAAGAAGTAGAAATTCAACCTTCGAGCTGCTTATTTGTGGTCTGTACATTATTTGCCGGCATACGACATGTTTTCCGAATGGAGCACACACGGTAATATGACGTTTCCGATAGGTGCTTCAAACACGAATTTCTTTCAACACTCATGGAGGCAAACTATCTTACTTTGATTGTCATAGATCTTGGCTGCCTTTGAATCACATATTTAGGCAACAGAGGCATGTCTTTAAAAGAACACTGTTGTCACTAAAGGATCACCGAGACGTCTCAACGGGTCAGAAATTTCTGATATGTTGGACAAACTGGTGTTAGATGAAGGTCGTCCTGGATATTTTGTAGGTTATGGAGAGGAACACAATTGGACTCACATATTTGGACATTGGGAGCTACCGTATGTGAAGTCATTGATTCTAATGCACAACATTGATGTCATGCATCTAGAGCATAACATGAGCAAAAGTATCATAAGCACTTGCATGGATATGTTTGGAAAAATGAAAGATAATATAAAAGCTAGACTAGATTTGGCAGACATTTGTCACCGTACAACTCTTGAAATCTCTAAAAGTAGTGGTAAGCCACGTGCTTCTTTTTTTCTTTGATCTAAAGAAAAGAAACAAGTTATGAAATGGTTGAAAACTATGAAATTTCTAGATGGTTACACAGCTAGCATAAAACGAGCCGTGAATGTGAACACAGGAAACCTCACTGTGTTGAAGAGTCATGATTATCACATTATAATGGAAAGACTCTTACTTGTTATTTTTCGGGGCTATCTAGATGGTGCGTTGTGGAAGGTTTTACTGAGCTCAGCTATTTCTATAGACAGCTTTGTCCTAAAGAAGGAGATACCCGTACTTTTATGTGAGATGGAAAAAAATTTTCCACCGGGTTTCTTCTATCCAATTCAACATATGCTTATCCATGTCCCATTCAAAGCTAAAGTTGGCGATCTTGTTCAATACAGGTGGATGTATCACATTGAAAGAGCGCTATGATATCTGAAACCAATGGTTGGCAACAGGGCAAGGGTGGAAGGGTGCATCGCTAAAGCTTATGCTCTTAAGGAAGTAAGATACTTTTCAAGTGTCTACTTTTCAAAAGAAAACAATGTCAATACTTCAGCGATGCGGTACAATGTGGATGAAGCACCCCCTTTAAGCAACCTCCCTATCTTTCAAATGAGAGGCACCACTATTGGTAGCTACATGACCTACGTCCTACCCGAACGTGAACATACTGTTGCTTTACTCTACATCTATGCAAATATAGAAGGCATGCAGAAATACTTCGAGTAACTGTTTGTCCTACATTTATGCTAATCGACATATTTTTCTACACGTGTATTGTAAAAGATAGTTTTTCCCGTTCAGCGAGATCCACAAACAATGTTAGCCACATAGACATCAACCTACGACCAAACAAGTAGAAGGGATGCGAAAATAAGGAATAAATGGAGGGCCGGATTTCCTATCCTGGTTTCAAGATTATGTAATACTCTCTCACCTTCTATATATTATAAGTTACTACTATTAAAGAAGTATTATTTTAACTTACGATCATTTTTTGACAGTGCCGGACTTACAATGTCCATGAGGATTTGCGGCAGCTATCTTATGGATTGGTGAATTTTAGAAGCTATGGTCGATATGACGTAAATGGCTTTCGATTACATACAACTCATTTTGAAGCTCTTCATCCTCTTGCAGCAACATCAAATTTCGGTGTTGTGACGAGAGCAATTGACACTCAAGGGAATGTAACCGATTATTATGGATCATTAACAAAATCCATGAACTTACTTTTACCAGAAATAAGACCCTTCGAGTTGTCTTCTTTGACTGTGACTGGTTTGATAGCACTCATGGAACTCAAGAAAACCAATTTAGAATGGTGGAAGTGAAACATAAGGACCGACTACGAGGTTACGATACATTTGTTCTTGCACATCAAGTGGAACAAGTGTATTATATACCTTATCCATGCACAAAGCTTAGTGCTTGGTGGGTGGTATATAAGGTGAATTCTCGTGAGCGGTTATATACTATTGGGGATGATAGTTACCATGATAGTGAAGACGTCGAAGAAGTGTACCAAGACGAGTTGTCGGACACTTTTATCGTCGAGCTTGGTGCAGGACTCAAGCAATTAGTTGGAGATGTTAAAGATATAGAGACAGATGATATGCGTAAACGAAAATTAGAACAGGTCACGATGGAAGATCGTTGGGCTGGTTTAAGGAGTAGGGCACATGATACTGATGTTGATGAATTTTGAAAGTGATTACAAGTAACGTTTTCTTGAAGATAGTAACATGAATTTTGTATATCTTATTTGCATATTTAATGATTATCTATTAAAACAAGATTGCGTCAAGGAAGGGTAAGAAGGTTCCATTGACGAGAGGGTTCTTCCCCTCTAGACCTAAGGACGTTTTCGCTGATGCCTCATCGACCGAGAGCAGACGCTCTCAGCTGTTGAAGCACGTTCTGAGCAGCTCTAGGGCTTCATCACAGGTAAAATTCACTAGTCTTTGACAAATTCTTCAAATTCAATTTCCAGTTAAACTTACTTATGAATAATTTGAATTTTGTAGTCCTCACCGACTAACTCAGAGGCTACAGCGCCAGTTCAGCTTGGCTACCATTCGATGAGCCAGCCCTCGGCCAGCCGGCTGGCGAGCCTTCTGTTCTAGCGCCCTTTGGCTCGGCTGTTGATTAGCCTTCTGGGTCACCAGACGTGCCACTCGAGCAGACACGAAGGATGAGGAGGACTCACTTTGTCAGTCCTCCTGTGGTCCCTTCATAGAGGATCGTGATTCGTTCGGTTGGAGACAGGTAATAAAATCGTAGTGTTCAATTCTGGTTTCTTTTGGCTACTCAAGTAATTGTGGGTACCCTGCGTACCGGGTACCCCATGATACCGAAAGAAGTGCAAGAGAGTTCCACCTTTTAGAGTTGAAGGCTTCCTCAGGCCCCACATGTCACACAGCACTGGATCCGCCTCCCTCATATGGGTAGCTCCAGGACTGTCACGTGTAATGTAAGATCGGAGTTGAACTCCCAACATAGGGAAACTCCGGGTTGACATTTGGACAATGACCCCTGACCTAATCCCCTATAGAGGGAAGCTCCGGTGCTGCCACGTGTATAACAGCTCCGGACCTATCTCTCCGTGAGGGAAAGTTGCACCTGTCAGAGTTGAAGGCTTCCTCAGACCCCACATGTCACACAAAACTAGACCCGCCTCCCTCATATGGATAGCTTTGGGACTGCCACGTGTAATGTAAGACAGAAGCTGAACTCCAAACATAGGGAAACATCGGGGTTGACACGTGGACAATGACCCCAGACCTAACCCCCCGTAGAGGGAAGCTCCAATGCCGCCATATGTATAACAGCTCCAGACCTATCTCTCCGCGAGGGAAAGCTCTGGAGCTGCCACGTGTGGATCCTCCGAACCTTCTACTAATGAGGATATTGGCGGATCTCCAACAGCACGATTGTTCAGGGGACAGTTAAAATGACAGTTACTAGACCTAACTACGTGCCATTAATGTTATATTAATGACACACAATCAGTGGGCTGTTAATAGGGGTAACGCTCAAATTAAGGCAAGCTATCACACTGTTAATACACTTAATACTCGTAGACCATGTCTTAGGCTCTTAAATATGCCAGGGCCACATGACGGGTCAGGCAAGTGATGTAATGGCCAGTCCTTAGACTATAAAAGGAATGCGCCGCATGGTACATGGACATCTAAGCTCATACGCACACTATCACTACTGAAATCATCAATACAACAACACACACCCCGTGGAGTAGGGTATTACGCTCAGGCGGCCCGAACCACATAAATCTTCTCTGTCATGATCTTGTTTAAGAGCTCCGCGCGCACAAACCGATACAAGAACCTCTGCGGGCTACATTTTAGTAGTACCGGGGGAAGTGTCGTTCGTACTCTTTGACATTTGGCGCGCCAGGAAGGGGCGCCTGAGATCACAAGATGGTGAACTCTGCTGCAGGATCATCCAACAACAACAACACTGTGCAACCTGTTGAAGGGAATTCTTCCAACATGCAACAACCAGCGGGCGCTATTGTCCCTGTAGGCATCGCACCACCACCACCATCTGCTCCGGCGAACAATGCTGGACAGTAGGATAGGGTACTTGTGACGGTAACATCATCGGTAAACAACAACCCATAGAACGCGCTAATTGCTGTGCAAACTCTGTTGGAGCACCCACCAGTGCCCGGAGCACCTCACGGTGTGATGGAGCAGTGGCGTGCTGATGTGCAACATCTGGTTGTAGCCGCAGCCGATGCCATCAGCAACCAAGGTCCTCCCCCTTCGGGGCAGGCACCAGCTCAACGTAGGACCTTTTATGGAAGACTTGGCCCTCACGTGTCACAGCACTGAAGGCGTGCTGTATCTCAACAGGTGACGTCGCTGCCTTCTGGGGTGCGTCACACCCATACCATGTCGAGACTTTTGACACATGATCCGCGGTTGGAACTAGATCACCGCTACAGACAACAAGATGGCCGTGTCCACATCGAGCGTGCTCGCGAGAGGCGAGAAGCTCGGGACATCCCTGCTCCAGGGGGAGTACGAGGAGGTTGTTCTTCCTTGGCCATGCACCTACGCATGGTCTGTTGGCCACAGAAGTTCTGGCCTCATCTGCCGGAGAAATTCGACGGGACTGTCAACCCCGCCGAATTCCTTTAAATCTACCCCACTTCTATACTTGCAGCGGGGGGCAATGAGACTGCGATGGCCAATTACTTCTTAGTGGCTCACTGGGACTGCTAGGCTGGTTCATGAGTCTTCCACCCGACTCCATCAATAGTTGGGCGGAACTATGCCAACTGTTCACTGCCAACTTCGGGAGTTCTTACACCTGGCCCGGTACTGAACTAGACTTGTTTGCTGTGAAGCAAACAAAGGGGGAATCGGTGCAATCCTTTATCTAGCAGTTTTCTCAGGTACGCAATACCATCCCTTCTATATTGAATGCTTCTGTTCTTGTTGCATTCAGACAGGGCATACGAGACAAGAAAATGTTGGAGAAACGGGCGACTAAAGAAGTCACCAGCGTCACAGAGCTGTTCAGCCTCGCTGATGTCACACCTGATTTTATTAAACATAAAACCAGCTGCAAAATACATGTATGCCAGGATCAGTTTTACCATACATGTACGACAAAAAGTGATAAACAGTTCTATATCGCATGCAAACAACATTTATACCATCAAGAGAGTTTTGAAGTAGCAGCGGAAGAGGAAAAACTTCAGGGCAACCACAGACAAATTGACTGGCAGCAACGCGACCTATGCACCGTCTTCACTTGTCACTGTCATCATTATATCTTCTCTTCACTGAGCAGCATATCAAAAGTACAACAAAGCAAGTGTGAGTACCATCTCGTGGTACTCCGCAGGTGTGGGAAATAAATGACATGTAGGCCAATCAAAAAGGTAAGGCTGATATTGGTTTAAGCACTATGCATTAAACCTATCCTTAGCTTTCATTAGCACCTACATCTAGGTGTATATTCCCAATCATTATAGAATAACAATAATAAGGAATCAATACCAACATCATTCCCAAACCATCATCTTAACCATCATCCCAACCATCGTCTAATTATGAATTGGACACCAAGCCGCTGTTGTCCGTGAGCACGGCTGTCATGACAGTTTTACCAAATCTCTGCAGAAAGTGTACCCTTTACCCACAAGCAGTGATTTCATTCCCTGTTGCCAGGTGGGCTGAGTAAACCTCCCTGATGCCAGTGGCGGCCAACCACATTTCGCACTTCCATAGGTGCGTGGCCACGAGATCACTACATGGTCTTTTCAAAGGTACTCCCGACTAGTGCTAGCCCTCTATGGTTTCCACCACTGAGGCATTTCTGGAGTAACCCTCCACCTCAGAGCCCCCTCTTGAGCCTTGCGGTTCCCAGAGCAGTACCCCTGCATCATTCCCCGCACCATCCAACTACTAGCATTTCATCGGGAGAAACCTAATTAATTGACCAAGCTGCCCCATCTCAGTCTCGTGGTGGTACTATAAAGATTATTGGCTTCCTTCATAAACTGGTCCTTAGAATCCGGCGCTGTCAAACTCAATCCCGAGTCTCGTGCAAACTGCACCATACCAAACCATCCAACCGCCAGATTCATACCAATTACTTCATCGTTTTCAATGTAACATAATGATCATAATTAATAATATAATCACGTGTCCAGATTCCCGTCCCAACTAATAAGCATGGCTAAGCGTGATTGAAATACCCAAAACCACCCAATTCAACCCGAGCGACAAGGAATTACATGGAACGGTAAATAAAATAGGATTCACATTAATTAAGCATGCAACTAGCTAACATCCTAAAATTGGTACAAGATGGTCAAGGACACTTGCCTGTTTTGATATAGCTGCTCAGTTCTTCTTCGTTGAACTCTTGGTCTCCATATTCTTCGTGTTGCTTCTTGATCGTGACACGAATGCATGTAAACTACCGTCAAAAGAGTAATAAAAGCAATCACTAATAGTACACTATAAAAACAATACAAAAGCTATCATTGATCATGTTACAATTATGATTTAAATAGGAGTTTTGAGTGAATTATTATTTTTCATAGCAAAAGGAATGCATTTATTATTTATTTATCATTTTTAGTATTTATTCATATGATAAAAACATTATTAATGAATTTCCTCATGGTAAAAATATATTTTATTTGCACTTGATGATTTCATTTCAGCTTATATAGTTTTATAAGTAATTATTCTACTATTTATACCTTTATTCTCCACTTTTAGTATTTATTTATAGCTAAAAACATTTTTAATAAATTTTTCCAAGGTCAAGATATATTTTATATGCATCTATAAATTTTATTTCAGCATAAAAAAGATTTATAACTAATTTTTCCATTATTTTCTTTATTTATTTTACCATTTATAAATATTTTCCACCACTAAATGCAATTTTAAACCATATTCAGTAATTAAATAAAACTTCATGGGATTAAATATTATTTCTGTTACTAATAAGGGGCTAATTCACTAATTAATGTAAAGTTCAAAGGCCTAAATCATTATTTTTATCTATTTACATAATGCTGCATAATTAAAATAAAGTTCAGGGTTATTTTTGTGAAACTAAGGGCTTATGCGCAATTAGTTATAAAAGTCCAGGGACCTAGCCGTAAAAGCACATTTTCCTTTCTTTTATGATTTATTTTCATATAGGAAATTTGGTGGACAGGGTTAAGGCGTGGTGGACCGAGGATGAGGGTTGGGTCCATGGTCCATCGTCGGCCAGGGCCATTGGATTATAAATGGAGGGCTTAGATTTTATGAAAACGAAAAGGTATGCATCTTCTAATCTAGGCCGTCCAAACGGATTCAAGGGACATGGTGTGGCCACGTCGCCCCTGCTGTGGCCGGCGGCAGCGCCAGGAGGCCGACGGCGACGCCATGGTCGGAGTTGGCCGGCGTCGCCTGATCTTGCGCTAGGGGCCGCAATTCTCATCGGTGATTGATGAAAAATGAAGAGGAGGACAAGGCAAGCTCACCAAGGGGTCGCACGCACGGAGGGGGGGCCGGAGTCGAGCAGCGCTCGATGGCGGTACACGACGAAGCTCCTTCGGTGCCGTCGGGGAGGCGGTCTGAGTGGTAGAACCTCGTTGAGGAGGCATCCTTCGGGGGAGGTGAGGCGTCATGGAGCTTGTACGGCCATCGGAGACGGCAGGGACGGCCTCCCCATGCGGAGCATCAAGCTCGGCCGAAGGCGGCCATGGTGGGCTAGGGTTTCATGGTGAGGATAGGATGGGGAATGGGGGGGGGGGAATAGAATAGGGGCGCGGCTGGGATACTTGTTGGGGAGGCGGTTGCCAGCGGAGGGGGGCCTGAGCGGGAGCGGCGGTTGCCGCGCGACGTGCGCGCGGGGGCGCGGTTGGAGGATGGAGAGGAGGGGCGGCGGTTGGGGAAGAAAGGGATGACAGGGCGGGCCCGCACGAAAGTGAGAGGGAGAGGGAATGGGAAAGAGGAGGGCGCGTGTGGGCCTGGGCCGAGGTGGAGAGAAGGAGGGCGAAGTAGATTGGGCCGCGAGGTAAGTTTTGGCCCAGGATGGTTTTATTATTTTTTTCTATTTTCTTATCTCTTTTCTTTTGTTTCTTTTTGTTTCAATATATTTTGCAGATTTTGTTGAATGTCTCAAGTGATTTGAAATTCATATTTTTAAATATGAACCTATGATCATGAGGATGTACTTAATATTTTTTTTGTGATAATATAATAGTAATCGTAAGAAGAGCATGATCATTTAAAGGAAAATAATAAGCAAACAAAATTTTGTTTTGCGTGATTTGGTTTAAATTTTTCACATCCCCAAAATTGAAATTTTGGGGTGTGACAGCTGACAAGTGCGCCCGGGCCGCAGAGGGTCAGGAAATGCACTCAAAGCCAGTCCCAAAGGTTAACAGAAAACCTTCTAAAGCTCAAGACGCTACCTCCGGTGGTGGCAAAAAGAAGAAAAAGTCTAACAGCAAGAAGAAGCCGTCGACTGGTGCACCTATTGCTGCTGCTGCAGCTCCGGGTGGTCGGGGGTCACGCCTTGAAAAACGACCTCGTCCATCATCAGAAGACAGCAACAGCTCAAAAATGTGGTGTCCGATCCATAAGACGAACAAGCACAGTCTGGAGGATTTCTGAGAGGTCCAAAACCTTGTCGAGCGCTACAACAAGCGTCGAGAAGAAGCTCCTTTCCGTCAACGGGAAGGAAGATAGAAAGTTGACAAAGCTCCAGCTAAGCTGGAGCTAGGCTTCTAGGACCCCAAGAAGGTCCTAAAGGCTGTGTACAACACAGTCGATGATGACTCCGACGTCTCTGATAATGAGCGTCAGAAGACCCTGAACACCATTTATGGTGGTTCCTGGGACATTACTTCTCGCCATGTCCTCAAGACAATGTGGCGGTACATGGCTGCCGCAGCTCCAACTGCCAGGGCGGAGCCTCATCTGAAGTGGATGGACACTCCCATCACCTACCATCAAAAATGTTCAACTCTATCATGTTTTGGTGGACGGAGGAGCGGGGCTGAACCTTTTAAGCTACGAAGCCTTGGTCAAGCTCTAGCTCCAAGCCTCGAACCTTCACCCATCATGACATTTTTCTGGGGTAGGTCCGAGATCCATCAGCCCGCTTGGATCGATTACACTCCCGGTGACATTCGGAAATCGGGAGAAGTATAGGACCGAGAAGCTGGTCTTTGACGTCGCGCAGATTAGCTTACCATTCAACGCCATTCTGGGTAGCCCTGCCTTGTACAGGTTTATGGCTGCATCTCACTATGGCTACCTGGTGTTGAAAATTCCAACATCCTCTAGTGTTCTCGGCATCCGCGGGGACCGTACTGCAGGAGTCACCGCGCTAGAAGAACTCCACACCCATGCAACAGCGCAGGAGGAGGCATCCGGCAAAGAGCAAGCTGCTCTACCTCCGAGCACTTGTCACCGAGGCTCAACCACTACACCACGTGTGCAGCCAAGTGGCGACACTGACATTCCCATCAAAGTCATCCAAATCGGTTCTGATGCTGCTCAGACCACCCGTATATCGTGAGGTCTGAACAACAAATAGGAACTCGCGCTCATCACTTTCCTTTGGGCGAATGTTGATGTCTTTGCCTGGCAACCATCACAAATGCCTAGGATCCCTAGGGAAGTGATTGAGCACAATCTGAAGATTTATCATGACGCACGGCCTATACACCAGAAGCCCCGGAAGCAATCCATTGAGCGGTAAAACTTCATCTGGCAGGAGATCAAAAAGTTGCTCGAAGCAGGCTTCATCCGGGGAGTTTTTCATCAAAAATGGCTGGCAAACCTAGTCGTGTGGGATCGAAGAGCACATGAAAAGCTACCAGAGGGGGGGGGGTGAATCGTAGATTTAAAAAATCTTACGCAGAAAAATGATCTGTTAGAGAAATCCTATGTGAAACTAATCTAAACGTGTTTCACCGGGACAAAAGTGATATATATCAGAGAGAATCAAGTCCCAAATAAAACACAAGAAGAATCAATCAAATCCGTCGAGAGAAACTCAAGTTATGATCGAAAGATCGAACAAAGGTCAATCTTTCCTACCCGAGAAAAACAGTTCTGGAACGCTGCAAAGAAACTCGTGTCAATCAGAAACCACAAATCCAATGACCGTGAAATTTTTACAGATGATAGATAATCAAGTTGTGAAGACAACCCAAAAAGAATCATGTCAATTGGATCTGTAAAACTCGAGTTATGATAAAACCACCAACGAAAGGTAGTGCTGTCCAGAAACTCAACGAGTAAAACTTTTCTAGAACAAGTCGGACGAACAAGACACAAAAGTTCCTTCAAGCTATGAATTTTATTAAATAGAACACAAGATGAACAGCCCCAAAGTCGTGCACCGCGAGCTTTGGCCTACCTTGCTTATATAACCAGTCCTTAGGCCAACCCAATCTCAACTAGGACTCAAATCCTACTCCGTTCACGAACCGAAACTTTCTATAACTGCTTAAGACTCTTCCATACGCAGATGGAAGCAACCTTAAGACATACAAACACCTTAGAAACGTATTCCACATTCCTAAAACAACTCAAATTCATAACCCACACGAAATCCTATCATAACCAACTCAATACTTTCCATATCGAGCCATAACCAACTCCGCCGCAGCCAAAGTCATCAACCGATACGATCTGATCCTTCCAACCAGATCTTCCCATCCATAAACTATCTTCGGAACATGTTGCCACATCATGCACCGCATGCATACATGCAAACACCTTCCTTAGACGTCCAGTAACCTTCATATGCACTGTCTTTGATTCAATCATCCTGCGTGACCTCCTGACCCGCTCAACCACAATTCCTCTTGAATTTGGTTGTTGGAACCTCATCTCCTCCTTGAGACTAGTCCAAAGGATCCTGTCACCAGCCATGACTTGAACTCAAGAAACACCTGCACATGAACAAACAACCAATCCGTACTAGCCCAAATCCGCGACTTGACTCAAGTTAGTTCCGAAACTACAACACCTTACGTGAGCACCTCACATAAGCATGTTGCAAAGCATATCAAAACAATATCAGCCTTAACCACCAAAACACACCAAAAACTTAGTAAAAGAATACTAAGCAACCTTTCCATAAGTGTAAAGCAAGTTCAAAGCATTTCACATAAAAAATTGGAACATTACAATCAAGCTGCGAACCTTGCCAAAGCTAACCGGAGCTTGAGCCGGAGCTTACAAAAGCTAGTACAACCTAGCGCTAGAGCTTATCAAAACTAGCTGGACCTATCACCGGAGCTAACCAAAGCTAGTCGGACCTAGCGCTGGAGCTGACCAAAACTAGTCAGAACTAGTCAACCCAAAAGCCGGAGCTAGAGAAACATGTCGGAGCTAACCAACATAAGTCAGACCTAGCAGAACATATCGGAGCTTAACAAAGACATGCCAGAGCTATCAAAGACATGCTGGAGCTAAATAAAAAGCTCACCGGAGCTACCCAAAAACATGTCAGATCTAGACAAAGTGTAAGTGCATCTAGGATATCCTTTGTGGGTTTTGACTAATTGATGACAAACATATGAGATCCTAATGAAACTATTGAGATGATTGCAGGACAAACAAAGTGAAACAGCTCGGTGCACACAAAAAGGTGAAAAATGGAGTGGTGTCCAAAGAGGGATACTTTAGTTGAACTTGGAAGAACAAATTAGATTTTAAATGTATAGGGAGTGTATGAAAGACACACTTCAAGAGCTCACGACTTTGCGCAGGGGTACGGGTTTTAAAATTAACCTAACTTTCACAGTGCACCGGACTAGTCCGATCATGGACCGGACTAGTCCGCCAGACTTTCTGGGGTCTCCCATCTCTGGAGACCGGACTAGTCCGTTGAACTTTCCGGAGTCTCCCCTCTCTGGAGACCGGACTAGTCCGTGTGTCCACCGGACTAGTCCGATGAACTTTCTGGAGTCTCCCATCTCTGGAGACTGGACTAGTCTGTGTGTCCACCGGACTAGCCTGTTGAACTTTCTGGAGTCCGTTTTCACAAAAGGTAGGACTAGTCCATTTCCAACAAGACTAGTCCGCCAGACTCTCTGGACTTCCAGTTACACTGTGACCGGATAAGTCTGGACTTGCACCGGACTAGTACGATATTAGGATTTTTCAACGGTAACTTTTTGGAAACCCTATAAATAGAGAATCCACGGCCTTCCACAGGGGATACATGTCGAATACTGCTGAAAACAAAAAACCTAGTGCAGCCACTTTCTCCCAAGAGCCCAAAACACATCTCCCCACACATCTAAGGTGCAAAAAGAGTCAAATCATTTAAACACTTGGATTCGGAATTGGGAGATCGTCGTTCCTTCGTTGCGAGCTCTTGGGGTTTGATCTTTCTACACTTATACTCTGCATTGTAATTCTTGTGGGAGCCCTCAACGTGTGAGGTTGCCCCATAAACTCGGTGATTACCCGTGCTAGT
The DNA here is from genome assembly GCA_036927565.1 of Tuctoria greenei. NCBI lineage: Eukaryota > Viridiplantae > Streptophyta > Magnoliopsida > Poales > Poaceae > Tuctoria > Tuctoria greenei. Next base: position 129,795,956 of record JAYESD010000006.1, read on the forward strand.
GGAATCAAGTCGGCCTTCGTGGTGACTTGAAGAGGGAAAGGGTTGGAGACCCGGCTCTGTGTGAGATTCCTCAACGAGGACGTAGATCTCGTGGTGAGATCGAACCTCGCTAAAAATTCGCATCTCTTGTGCCTCATTCACTTTACATTTTGCTCACTAGATCAATTGATTACTAACCATTAATTAAGTTGCTTATAAGTTTCCACGTGCATTCATACAATAACCTTAAATCAAAGAATCTGTTGTTCTCATTTCCGCTGCTAAAAGAATCTAATTTCCCAAACAATACTTAATCAACTCACATTTATTAGCACACCGAACTAGTCTGCCCACACAACCGGACTAGTCTGGTCAATCAAGTTTTTGACGACTCTATTAAGTGTGCAGGAAATTCAAAAGGCCTATTCACCCCCCCTCTAGGCCACATTCAATTGGTATCAGAGCAAGGTTCTCCACCAACGAGACTCACATCTCGGAGAGATCAATGGCCTTTGAGAAGAACAACGATATCTCGATGATGAACATCAATGAGGAGGAACAAGAAGCTAAAGCCTTCGATGTGCTGAAAGAAAGCCCACATGATGATGAAGAAGTGTGACAACTAAAGGCACTCCTGAGAAAGAAACTTCTAGGACAAAAAGGAAAAGAAGAAGAGAAGACGACGGGGAGTGGTCATCACGACTACTCCCGACATCCTTACAACTACAACCTTCTCAATTCAAATAATCACTATCTCTCTATTCCAATGGGAAAGCCTCCACAGTTTGATGGAACTGACTACACCATGTGGAAGTACAACATGAAAATGCATCTAATATCCCTGAATCCTAGTCTGTGGCACATTGTTTGCACAGTCATAGATATCCCAGACACGGATGAGGAACTCACTCCAGAACAAGAACAAGAGATTCACAGAGACGCACAAGCTGTCACCGTGATCACATCATCACTAAGATGAGAGGAATTCACCAAGATCGATGGTTTAGAAAGTGCAAAAGAAATCTGGGATACACTTAAGACAGCTCACGAAGGAAATAGGTCGGTTCATGAAGCTAAAATTGAGATGCTTGAAGGAGAGTTGGGGAGATTTGCTATTGAAGAAGGCGAATCACCTCAAGACATGTACAACTGGATGAAGGCACTCATCAACAAAATTCGTGCCTATGGAAGTAAAAAAATGGACGGATCATGAGGTGGTCAAAAGAATGATTAGGGCCTTCATGCCAAGGAATGTCACACTCTGCTCAATGATTAGAGAAAGCCCCGGATTTCACAAAATGACTCCCGATGAGTTATTGGGGAAGATCATAAATCATGAAATGATGGAGAAAGAGGCTCAATACATCAAAGACTTAGCCGAACTCACCTCTTCCAAAAAGAAAGAAGTTGCTCTCAAAGCAACGTGCAGACCCAAACGCAAAGAAACTCGTGAAGACCAAGATGACGGGCATACAAGCGACGAGAGTACCGATCTTGATGATGAAGAAATGGTACTCTTCATCAAGAAGTTCAAGTGCATGATGAAAAGAAGACACATCAACAATTCAAATGAAGGAAAGAGCAAGGATAAAGGAAAATCCAAGGCTCGACGCACTTGTTACAACTGCGGAGAGTATGGTCACTTCATGGTGGACTGCCCTTACAAAGAAAACAAAAAGAAGAAGGAAACAAGACCTCGAGAAAAGAAAAATTTCAGAAAAAGGAGACAAGCCCATCAAGCTCACATTGGCAAGGAGTGGGACTCAAACGACGAGTCCTCCTCCGATGAAGAAGAAGAGATAGCCACTATCACAGTCAAGAAACCTACTATGAAAGCCACACTCTTCCCAAACATGGGAGGACGAGATACGAACAACCACACTTGCCTTATGGCTAAGGAAGGCAAGAAAAAGGTTCAACTTACTCCTCCCACACTAAATTCCTCTATTGATGACTTTGATAGCTCTAGTGATAATGAAGAAATGTTTAGAGGATTAAGCAAAACTGCTTTAAAGAAAATGGAAATGTTGTCGAACGAAATCTTTGAAAAGGAGGAACTTGTTAACCAACAAGAAGATATGCTCATCCATGAAAGGAAGAGATATCAAGAAGTTGAAAAGCTTCTCGAGCTTGAAAGAGAGAAGAACGAGTCGCTTAAAGTTGAGCTAGCCTTGAGTAAGGAAACTTACTCAAAGCTAGAGGACTCGCATATTGCAATCAAGGAAGAACTTGCTAACTTGTCAAAAGTTAACAAGATCCTTGAGGTGCAAGTTGAGTCGCTCAAGCAAAGTGACTCCTCTTCCTTCTTCCTCCAAAGATATGAGTTCGACAACAATTGGAACTTACACTTGCTCTAGTAAGAAGAATGTTACTTCTAATACTTCAAACTCTCATAATATGCATGTTTCTCCAAGCAGCATATTTGATAAGGAGAAGATCAAATATGCACGCAGTGCATATATGGTCACTAGACCTCCTAATGTCAAAGATGGCCTTGGTTTTGACAGGAACAAACACATATCTACTCCTAATCATGCTAAGAATAGAATTGTCTTTGTTAAGGAAAAATCCCATGAATCTGATTTACAAATATTTTTTCGTACATTTGATGCTTCCTATGTTCTTATGAAAGCCAAATATGGAAAAGTCATTGCTAAATATACAGGGCCATGCCATAAGAACTTGAAAACTTGTGTGTGGGTGCCTAAGACTCTTCTGACTAACCTGAGAGGACCCAAGCATGCTTGGGTACCTAAAACCAAAGAATAATTTTTGCAGGCTTACTCCTCCGGTGGATCCAAATGGGTGCTAGATAGCGGATGCACAAATCACATGACCGGAGAGAGAGGTATGTTTGTGGAGTACGAGTATAACAAGGATCCAAGTGAAGGCATATACTTTGGAGACAACAGTCAAGGAAAGGTCCTTGGTAGCGGTAACATTGAAACATCCTCTCAACACACCTTATCTAATGTTTTACATGTAGATTCTCTAGATTATAACATGTTGTCAATATCTCAACTATGCGACAAAGGTTACAACTGTTTATTCACTAATGAGGGTGTGACCGTTTTTAGAAGAAGCGATGGCTCGATTGCATTCAAGGAAATGTTGAAGGGCAAGCTTTATAATTTTGACTTCAACAAAGATAAAGCCAAACTCAACACTTGCTTGGTTGCTAAGACCAACATGGGATGGCTGTGGCATAGACGGCTAGCACATGTTGGGATGAGAAATCTGCAGAACTTCTAAAAGGTGGTCACATCCGTGTTCTTAAGGATGTGGTTTTTGAAAAAGACGGGCTGTGCAGCGCTTGTCAAGCAGGAAAATAAGTCAGAGAACCACACCCCGCCAAGACTGTGATGACTACTGGAAGACCGCTGGAACTCCTCCACATGGATCTCTTTGGTCCAGTTTCGTACATCAGCATCGGCGATGACAAATATGGTTTAGTAATTGTTGATGATTTTCAAGATTAACCTGGTTATTTTTCTTGTATGATAAATCAAAACTCAGGGAATCCTCAAGAAGTTCTTGAAAAGATCTTAGAACGAATTTTCATCTACCATAAAGAACATCAGAAGTGACAACGGGACATAATTCAAGAACCTCCAAGTTGAAGAGTATCTCGATGAAGAAGGGATAAAGCATGAGTTCTTGGCACCCTACTCTCCTCAACAAAACGGAGTGGCCGAAAGGAAGAACAAAACATCGATCGAAATGGCAAGAACTATGTTGGATGAATACAAGACATGAAATCGGTTTTTGGCAGAAGCGATGAACACCGCTTGTCATGCTACAAATCGGCTGTACCTTCACCGACTACTGAAGAAAACTCCATATGAGCTTCTTACCGGTAAAAAGCCTAATGTTTCTTATTTTAAAGTCTTTGGTTGCAAATGTTTTATTCTGAACAAGAAATAGAGGGCCTCGAAGTTCACTTCGAAGTCCGATGAAGGGTTCTTGCTCGGATATGAATCGAATGCCTACGCCTATCGTGTCTTCAACAAGGTGTCCGGCCTTGTTGAAGTAGCACATGACGTGGTGTTCGATGAATCTAACGGCTTACAAGTGGAGCAAGTTGATAAGTGTGTGCTAGATAAAGAGGAAGCTCCATATGAAGCACTGAAGAAAATGGCACTTGGTGATATATTACCACAAGAGCGAACATTCGACTCAAATGCACAAGATGAACTTCAACATGGAGGCAATGATCAAGGGGGAGCTCTTTCACAAGATCAAGATGAGGAAGATCAAGAAGATCAAGAAAATCATGGAAGCAATGATCTAGGGGGAGACAATGCACATGAAGATAATGAAGAACAAGCAACTACACAAGTTCCACACCCAAGAGTACATCAGAGCGTGCAAAGAGACCATCCTGTCAACAATATCATTGGAGATATTGATAAGGGAGTAACTACTTAATCTCGAGTTGCAAATTTCTATGAATACTACTCTTTTGTGTCTTTTCTGGAACCATACAGGGTAGAAGAAGCTTTAAGGGATCCAAACTGGGTGATTGCAATGCAAGAGGAATTGAACAACTTCAAAAGAAATGAAGTGTGGGAGCTGGTGGAGAGACCAAAGGCGAACATCGTTGGAACCAAATGGGTCATTCGGAACAAGCAAGACGAACATGGAGCAGTAACAAGAAATAAAGCGAGATTGGTGGCCAAAGGTTATTCTCAGGTCGAAGGTTTGGACTTCGATGAAACTTTCGCTCCTGTAGCTAGACTTGAGTCCATTCGTATTTTATTGGCATATGATACTCACCATAAGTTTAAGCTGTACCAAATGGATGTCAAAAGCGCCTTATTAAATGGCCTGATAAAGGAGAAATTTTATGTGGAGCAGCCACGATGATTCGAAGACCAAAGGTATCCCAACCATGTCTACAAACTGCGTAAGGCTCTCTATGGCCTCAAACAAGCTCCTCGAGCTTGGTATGAGTGCCTTAGAGATTTTCTGACTCAAAATGGATTCAAAATTGGTAAAGCTGACTATACACTTTTCTCTAAACATTGTGATGATCATCTATTCATATGTCAAATTTATGTTGATGACATTATCTTTGGATCCACTAACAAGTCTTTCTGTGAAGAATTTAGCAAAATTATGACCGATAGGTTCGAGATGTCAATGATGGGTGAATTGAAGTTCTTCTTTGGATTCCAAGTGAAGCAACTAAGAGAAGGTAAATTTATAAGCCAAACCAAATATACACAGGACATTCTCAAGAAATTCAATATGGACAAAGCCAAGCCCATCAAGACACCCATGGCCATTAACGGACATCTCGACCTCAGTGAAGACGGTCCGAATGTGGATCAGAAGGTATATCGGTCCATGATCGACTACTTAATTTATTTATGTGCATCTAGGCCAGACATTATGCTTAGTGTTTTCTTGTGTGCAAGGTTTCAAGCCGCACCTAAAGAGTGTCACTTAATTGCTATAAAAAGAATCCTAAGGTATCTTGTGCACACACCCAACTTGGGCCTTTGGTACCCCAAAGGATCCAAGTTTAACTTGATAGGCTACTTCGATGCCGACTATGCAGGATGCAAAGTTGATAGAAAGAGCACGTCAGGGACTTGTCAATTTCTTGATAGGTCCCTAGATTCTTGATCATCTAAAAAGCAAAACTCCATTGCTCTTTCCACGGTGGAAGCAGAGTATGTTGCAACCGGTATTTGTTGCGCACAACTAGTTTGGATACGACAAACTCTTAGGGACTACGGCTACAATCTTAGCCATATACCGCTTCTATGTGATAATGGAAGTGCTATAAAAATTGCACACAACCCTGTAGAGCACTCAAGAACTAAGCACATAGATATCCGTCATCACTTTCTTAGAGATCATTCATTAAAAGGTGACATTGTTATTTCACATGTTAGGATTGAAAAACAACTTGCGGATATTTTCACCAAACCATTAGATGAGAAAAAGGTTTTGTGAGCTTAGGAATGAACTTAATATTCTTGACTCTCGAAATGTGGCTTGAAACGTTGCATAACTGGTTGAAACTTCAAACGTTGCATTTTAATATTGCAGTTTATGACCACTTTTATTGTTGATTGCCTTCTGGTCATAATTACCAAGATTATTTGCAAAACTATTGTCCTTGGATCACTATTAATTATCTCAAAATTCTTAGGCTTTCCAGGGGCACCGGACTAGTCCGGTCGGCTGCGTATATAAGCGGCTGACCGGCCCAAATCAAAATTTTAAACCTCCCTCCACTTGGTCTCCCTCACCTCTCCTCTTCTCTCCTAAACCCTAGCCCCCAAAGAGACCTTTGAGTTGATCCCTCAAAAACTAAGTTTTCTCCGTGGGAAATCCTCTCCTCGACGAGTTGATCTTCCCCTCCGGACTCATCCGGACAGAATCGTACTCCTTCAACGTGTATCTTCAAATCTCGGTAAATTTCACCCTAAAACCAAAATCTCAACTTTTCTCGTTCTAGCTCGTTTCCTTTGATTCCAAGGTTGTACAATGGATTAAGAGATGTATTCCAACCACCTTTCTGTCCTTTTGTATCTTTAGATAGAAGTTTTGGAATTCAAGGAAATCATTAGGGTTCCTATGCCAGGCCGGAATAGTCCGGCGCTCAGATACGGACAAGTCCGGTACACTGGACAAGTCCGCACTCTGAACCCAAACAAGTCTGGTCTCTAACATCTGAATCCCTAATTTGACTTCAATCCTTGGTTCATTCTTATCTAATCCATGAACCCCTTATCAGGCACAATGTCTTCCGGCTCAGATGACAGCTCTTTCCACATTGATGAAGAAGTTCAACGCGAAAGAGCAAGTAGAGCCAAGGAGAGATACATGAAGAAAAGACATGATGTCAATGTCCACTCTCCACCCTCCGACGAGAATATGCCTAAGAAGAGGAAGGTTGTTGTCAAAAAGGCCCAAGGAAAAGCTGCTGAGAGCTCATCAGGGCCAAGAAGGGCTCTCAATAAAGGGAAGGGACTTGCTAGTGGTCACATTGGGCCCCTGGAGATGAAAAACCCCAGTCACCACAACAGGCAGCGTTCTAGTGAGGATTTCACCGGAAAAGGGGGTGAGCTAGCTGATAACTTCAGGAAGATTAATGTGTATAATCAACCTAGGCAATGCTCTGACCCAAGATTCTGGAGCAACTTCCATGCTGACTACTACGAGCACATGTACATGAAGATGAAAAATCCTGTTGTGGAGAGTCTATGGGTGAATATTGGATACATGCAGTCGAAGAAGTATCCTGCCTTTCGTGGGGTGGTTGAGGCTCTGGAGAGGCACAATATGAAGGAACTGCTTTCCTTTGAGATTGACTGGAACAATGAGATCATCACCAAATTTTACTATACGCTCTACTTTGCTCAGGGTTATGGAGACAGTCTTACTTGGATGACTCATGGTTCCAAGTATAGTGTTACTTATGATGAATTTGCAAGGATTCTTCACCTTGAACACACTCTGGATCATGATCTTGTCATCCACAATCTGCAACCCTTGGAGAAGGATGAGCTTAAGTTCCTCAATGACACAAGGATGACCTATATTCCTCCTAACATCAAATATTTGAAGCCCTTCTTTGTGGTCCTCAACAGAATCTTGAGGAAGACAATAGCCCCAAAAGATGGAGATGCGGGGACTATCCAAGGAACCTTGAGGACCCTAATGAAGGTCATTAGTGGAAGGAGACCGTTCAATGTTTTTGAGTACATCTACAACGATATCGTGAACATCTCAATCACTCCCAATAGGTCTTGCGGGTATGCCCTGTACATCATGTTCATGATTGAGAAAGTGACGAGACATGAGTTTGTCAAGGATGTCTCTCATACGGGGTTGAAGCCACAAAAGCCCACCGAGTACACCCTTCCCTCAGCACCAACTGCCCCTTCCTCCCCTGAAGCTGGGAGGAGGTCTAAAAAATCTCAGGGTGTGAATGCCAAAAGATCTGCAGCTGCTCCTCTTGGCTCTGCACCTGTCCATGAATCCTCCGGTGGCGTCCTCAAAATGCTCACCTCCATCTTTTCCTGCTGCCGCAAGATCGAAGTCAGGCGGAAGAAACATCAACAATATGTAAATGCCAACATCAAAGCTATCTGTGACAAGCTTGAGATTGAGCCGGTTGGATCACCGCCTTCCTTCAAGGACTCCGAGGAAGATCCTGCCCCGGTGAATGATGATGAAGATGAAGATCGGACCGAAACCAAAGAAGGAAGCGGTGATGGGTGATTCCCCTCGATTTTTCCCTTTTTGGTGCCTTGATGCCAAAGGGGGAGAGATTGAGACTAGTTTTAGACTTTCTCTAGTATTAGTTCTTATGCTTTTGTGATCGAGGACATGTACCTATTTTTAAAACATTGTAATGCACTATTTCTTTTCCTATGTGTGATGCTTATTGTTGCTCTAATGCTTACTTCTATGCTCATTATTGGTTATCTTTATTTCATCACACTTTGTTGATCACACACCTGTTAGGCACCCCACCATAAGGTGTGTGCATATGTGAGAAGCTTTTTTGTGGATTTATTGTTATTTTCATATGTGCACACCTTATGAAAATCAAAATTTTACTCTCATTTGTGATATCTCGAATGGTTGTCATCAATCACCAAAAAGGGGGAGATTGTAAGTGCATCTAGGATATCCCTTGTGGGTTTTGGCTAATTGATGACAAACATATGTGGAACTAATGAAACTATTGAGATGATTGCAGGACAAACAAAGTGAAACAGCTCGGTGCACACAAAAAGGTGAAAAATGGAGTGGTGTCCAAAGAGGGATACTTTGATGGAACTTGGAAGAACAAATTAGATTTTAAATGTATAAGGAGTGAATGAAAGACACACTCCAAGAGCTCATGACTTTGCGCAGGGGTAAGGGTTTTAAAATTAACCTAACTTTCATAGTGCACTGGACTAGTCCGATCATGGACCGTACTAGTCCGCCAGACTTTCTGGAGTTTCCCATCTCTGGAGACCGGACTAGTCCGTGTGTCCACCGGACTAGTCCGTTGAACTTTCTAGAGTCTCCCCTCTCTAGAGACCGGACTAGTTCGTGTGTCCATCGGACTAGTCTGATGAACTTTCTGGAGTCTCCCATCTCTGGAGACCGTACTAGTCCGTGTGTCCACTGGACTAGTCCGTTGAACCTTTTGGAGTCTGTTTTCACAAAAGGCCGGACTAGTCTGTTTCCAACCAGACTAGTCCGCCAGACTCTCTGGACTTCGAGTTACACTGTGACCGGACAAGTCCGGACTTGCACCGGACTAGTCCGGTATTAGGGTTTTTCAATGGTAACTTTTTGGAAACCCTATAAATAGAGAATCCACGGCCTTCCACAAGGGATACACGTCGAATACTGCTGAAAACACAAACCCTAGTGCCGCCACTTTGTCCCAAGAGCCCAAAACACATCTCCCCACACATCTAAGGTGCAAAAAGAGTCAAATCATTAAACACTTGGATTCGGAATTGGGATATCATCGTTCCTTCGTAACAAGCTCTTGGGGTTTGATCTTTCTACACTTATACTCTGCATTGTAATTCTCGTGGGAGCCCTCAACGTGTGAGGTTGCCCAATAAACTCGGTGATTACCCGTGCTAGTGGAATCAAGTCGGCCTTCGTGGTGACTTGAAGAGGGAAAGGGTTGGAGACCCGGCTCTGTGTGATTTTAATCAATGAGGACGTAGATCTCGTGGTGAGATTGAACCTTGGTAAAAATTCCCGTCTCTTGTGCCTCATTCACTTTACATTTTGCTCACTAGATCACTTGATTACTAAACATTAATTAAGTTGCTTATAAGTTTCCATGTGCATTCATACAATAATCTTAAATCAAAGAATCTGTTGTTCTCATATCCGCTGCTAAAAGAATTTAATTTCCCAAATAACACTTAATCAACTCACATTTATCAGCACACCGGACTAGTCCGCCCACACAACTGGACTAGTCCGGTCAATCAAGTTTTTGACGACTCTATTAAGTGTGCAGGAAATTCAAAAGGCCTATTCACCCCCCCTCTAGGCCACATTCACAAAGAAAGTCATACCTATTGTTGGACCTTGCAGAAGCTCGGAGCTAGAGTCGGATCTTGCTAAAAAGATGTTATGGCAGCATTCAAAACTTTTATTGTCAAAACCAATGTATTCAGCACAAATAGGTCTCACAAGTCGTTGTACCCAAGGCTAACGAGAAGCTTCAGATGTGTATCGACTACACCACTTTAAATAAGGCATGTCCAAAAGATCCATTTCCACTGTCTAGGTTAGATCAGATAGTGGACTCCGCCTTCGGGTCCGAGCTATTGTGTTTATTAGATGTATATTCTGGATATCATCAGATCCAAATGTCTAAGGAAGATGAAGAGCATACTGCCTTCATAACATTAGATGGATTATATTGTTATACTGCCATGCCCTTTGGCCCTAAAAATGCTGCTTCAACCTTTGTGCGAGCTATTTACAAAACATTTGGAGAGCTAATTAGAGACTTAGTGGAGGTGTAAGTCGATGACATTGTTGTGAAGATCAAGAACAAGGAGTCACTCCTTGAGAATTTAGAAGCCGTCTTTGACAATCTGCGCATCACGCGCACCAAGCTGAACCCGGATAAGTGTGTCTTCGGGCTTAGCTCCGAGAAACTCCTTGGTTTCTTGGTGACTCACCGAGGAATTGAAGCAAACCCGGCGAAGATCAAGGCTATAGAAGACATGTGGCCTCCAGCCCGCATCAAGGACGTCTAGAAGCTAATTGGGTGTCTAGCTGCGTTCAGCAGATTCATTTCAAGACTGGCAGAGCGGGCATTTTCCTTCTTCAAGCTATTGAGGAAGACCGGACCATTCCATTTGTCTGAAGAAGCAGAAAAGACTTTCAAGAGCTGAAGCAGCTCCTCACCACCCTACCAATCTTGGTAGCTCCGAACCCCGGTGAGCCTTTACTGCTTTACATTTTTGCAACTATGGAAGTTGTAAGCATGGTCTTGGTCGCAGAAACACCGGAGCCACATCAAGATCAGGATCTTAGACCCCTCTGGGAGGGTTCGGAGCTACCTGACGGCGAGTCTGGGTCCCAGCCCCCAGACTCGGAACTTAAGGCAGGATGCTAGGAGATCAACCACTCTCGCCTGATGATGTTCACCTGGCTGACCAAGATGGTTCAAACCTTTACAACAAGGTCCGGGTCAAACAAGAAGAAGGATTGGACTCCTCGGGGAAGGTCCAGGAATCTCAACAAGAAGGCTCAGAATCCTCCGGGAGGGTCCGTGTCGATGTAGAGGAAACTATGAGCTCCTCCGGAAGAGTCTGAATAGTCCAGCGCCCAGTGTACTTCATTAGTGAAGTACACAACGATGCCAAGACACACTACATCGAGGTGCATAAGCTGCATAACGTAGTTCTTATTGCCTCAAGGAAACTTTGTCACTACTTCCAAGCCCACAAAATATCAATGCTAACTTCTTATCCACTGGACGCTATCTTTTATAACCCTAATTCTACTGGGAACATCGCAAAGTGGGCAGTGGAGCTGGCCGAGTTTGATCTCGAATTCGTATCACGACAAGCTATCAAGAGTTAGGCTTTAGCTGACTTTGTGGCGGAGTGGACTCCCTCTCCATCAAACTATGGGGGCCCTAGTGAGCAGAAGCCGGAACCCAAGGTCCCAGTATTCACCGAACCTCACTGGACACTCTACTTCGACGGATCCGTGCAGAAGTAGGGGGCCGGAGCTGGAATCCTTCTCCTCGCTTTGACTGTGGAGAAGGTCAAATACATGGTTCACCTTGACTTCAAGGCAACCAACAACATGGCAGAGTATGAAGCTCTCATTTACAGGCTCAAGGTGGCACTATCCTATGGTGTCAAACAGCTGTTGGTGAAGGGTGATTCGCAGCTCGTCATAAAACAAGTCAAAGGTGAATGCTGCTACAACAACCCCCAACTAGCCGCTTATCTCCTTGAAGTCCAGAGGCTTCAGAAAGACTTTGAAGTTCTGGATCTCCACCATGTTCAGCATCTTCATAACGCTGAAGCCGATGAACTCTCGACAAAGGCTTCAACTCGAGCTCCAGCTCCCGACGGAATCTTCGACTGAAGGTTATCAAGACCAACAGCTCAGTCTGTCAAACTGAGCGAAGGGGGCGAGACTAGCACCTCGAAGCTGGCGGTCCCGGTGGACGTGTTACCATGGCATCCACCAAGGGTCGTAGGTGCTGTCAGAAGCTCCGAGCAACCCAGCACGCAAGACTCAGAAGCTCAAGTTAGCTCCGATGCATGGATCTCGGGGATCCAGAGCTACTTGAAAGACAACATCCTTCCTGAAGACAGTGTATCCGCTGACCGGATAGTCAGATTGGCTAAAAGATTTATGCAGGTAGAAGGGGATCTCTATCGGCGCAGTGCCAACAACATCCTAATTCGATGCATTGCAAGGGAAGAAGGCTGCGAGCTCCTCGCGGAAATCCATTGAGGCAAGTGTGGGAACCATGCGTCTTCCCACAAGTTGGTCAATAAAGCCTTTCGGTACGGCTTCTACTGGCCTATAACACTCCAGGATGTAGTGGAGTTGGTGAAAAAATGTGAAGCGTGCCAGTTCAACGCAAAACAAATTCACACACCGGCTTAATCACTACAAATGATACCTCCTACTTGGCCATTCGCTGTGTGGCGTATTTACATCTTGGGACCATTCTCAAAAGCCGTCAGAGGCTACAGGTTCCGGTACGTCGCCATCGACAAGTTCACTAAGTGGCCGGAAGCTACCCCATTTGTGACAATCAACAAGCAATCAACAATCAAGTTCTTGAAGACCATAATATGCAAATTTTGAGTTCCAAACAAAGTCATAACTGACAATGGAACCCAATTTACATGTGATGCATTCCAATAATATTGCGAAGACCTTGGCATTTAGGTCAGCTACGCATCAGTAGCTCACCCAGCAAGCAATGGTCAAGCCGAGAGAGCAATTGCAGAAATTTTAAAAGGACTCAAGACGCGAACATATGAGTGCCTGAAAAAGCATTGAGCCAACTGGAGTGAAGAGCTTCCGTCTACACTTTGGGCGAACAGGACAACACCTAGCCAGTCAACTGGGGAGACACCCTTCTTCCTGGTGTACAGAGCCGAAGCAGTCCTTCCTCCGGAGATCACCATGGGGTCGCTGTGGGTCCAGACCTTTGACGAAGCCACACAGGACCAGCTCCGACGGGAAGACCTTGACCTCATCGACGAGGGAAGGTGCCAAGCAGCTGTTCATAATGCACGCTATCGCCAAGTGCTCCAACGATATCATCAAAGGCGTGTGCGCAACCAAAAGCTCAAAGAAGGCGATCTGGTGCTGCGGAAAATACTAACTCGTGAAGCGATGAACAAACTTTCCCCCAGTTTGGAAGGTCCCTTCCGAGTGATCAAAGTATCCCGTCCTGGATGCGTTCGCTTGGCAATTGAGGATGGGACTCTGCTTCCTAATCGTAGGAACATTGAGCACCTCCATAAGTTTTATACTTAGAATCACGGAGGTGAGTCTGTAATTATACACAATGTATGTTACAGAGTCAATATACATAATCGAGGTGGTCCTCCGGAGAGCATCCGGACCCCTCTGGGAGGGTCCAAAAAGTTCAAGTAACACTTGATACAGTCACAACACTAAAAGTGTAACTACCTGCCCTGGGCTAGTAAAAGATGTATAATGCACTTAACATGGTCATGTGCCCTAAGTGTGTCATTGTCTCCCCTATAATCTGGACCTAGAATGAAGGACATTGTTGTGTGAAAACAGACCTCACGTGCATTTATTTTTGTACAAGGCACAATATTTTAAATTATTATTTTTATCCTTTTTGTCTATAATGAAGTTGTGCAATTCTTTTTAAGTTTTAGTCCAAGTTATTCATGTGCGTCAAAAGTTATATTGATGATCTCTTGGATCTTAACATTGCTACATAGTCTATTTGCCTGGACGCCAAGCCAACATAGGTCCGGAGTGTGCTATCGACTTAGCCTGGTCCTGCATCCTAAGTACGCCACTCTACCTACACCTCGGCGGGCCTTAGTAGGGTGAGTACTAAAAAAGCATACGGATCTGGAAAGATAACATCAATATACTTGTTATCATATTTAATTTCTTTGGATCTAGAACTAAAATAAGAATGATAAGTCGCAAACAATTTATAGAGAAGAGAACGAGATTTACTCTTTTTCTTGTCTTTAATGTATAGGAAAAACACATCGATGGTGGACGATGCCGGAGGTACCAAGTTCCGACAACCTCAGGGGGCCCGTCGTCGACGTTCTACACATTGATAGTGGGTACCGTCAGACCTACTAAGCTCTGACAACCCCAGGGGGCCCGTCATCGACGTTCTACGCGTTGATAGTGGGTGTTGTCAGACCTATCAAGCTCCGACAATCCCAGAGGGCCCGCCGTTGACGTGGCAAAGGGTATCGGAGATAAATACTTCGGACCTAAAATCTATAAGTTCGATTCGTTCAAGTCATCAACATACTGTCAAAACCTTTTGGTACATGTTCACAATCGAATTATGCACATATACCAGGGGGCCAACAAGACAAAGCACAGTATATTGAAGATAAAGATAAATTGAAATTCATGGCAGAAGGAGTGGATTTCATTCATTCAAAGTACTGGATTACAAAATCAGGGTTACAACAAAAGACAAAAGGAAAAGGTCCTAGCTACCGGAGGATCTAAGTCCTATGGAAAAACGAAGCAACCTTCTCAACAGCCTCTTGGACACTAGCTTTGGTGGCATCCACCTCTTCGGCAATGATTCCTTCAAAGACTTGATCGAGAGAAAATTGGGGGTCTCGGCTTCTGTAACACGCCAAGACATACTCGGTGATGTTTTTGGCCAGAGAAAACCCCTCTGTCTCCAAGTGATCAGCGATGACATTACCCATTGCATTGAGTTTGCTGCCAGCAGAGCCAAGCGCCACCAGCGTCTAGTCCAGCTCCTGCACTGGGTCCTCCGAGCGTACTGGACTGAAGCCAAGAGGCACAAGGTCCTTGTCCGCATGTCCCAGAAAATCACATACCATCAGGGATTCGGTTGACCTCGAGCTCCGCAGCTCCTCCAATGACCTGCGGGCGGCCGTTAGCTCCGTACTCTCTCGAGCGAGGTGCTCAACCGCTTTGGCATGTTGCTGCATATTCTCAACTACTTGCTTTTCACGGCCAGCTAGCTCCGTCTCCCAGAGGTGGATGCGGATCCGCCGTTTTGCCAGGTCCTTCTCCCTACCCCTTACTTTCCCTTCTCTAGCGGCAACATCAGCTTATCTTTTCGAGAGCTCCTGCCCCAATTTTTAATACTTTTCCGCCTCCTCCTCGTCGTTACTCCACAGATCAAACTTCTTAGAGCGATCTGCTAAATTTTTCTCAGCCAGTTCATCTTCTAACCGAGCTCTTCTTCCCTTTTCAAAACATCCTCCTATTGTTTCGAGAGCTTCTCTTCTCTTGCATCAAGGTCTGCCCGACGCTTCAGGAGGACCTCATTTAATTCCTTGAGGTTTTCGTGATGCTCGTCGGCAGCATCACTCCTTTCCTTGGCATGCTCGAGGATCTCCCGAGAATTAGTGTTGAGCACCCTGATAGCGGCTTCCTTCTCCTCCAGCAGTTTGGCCCAGTATTCCATCCGGGTCATTTCCCTCTTCACCCACTCCTTCTGATCAGCAAGCCTCGTCTGTGCAAGCTTGGTCTTGAAGTGGAGCCTGTTGTGCCAATGCATCAAGCGTGGCGCTCCTCTTTAAGGGCCTTACATTTGTGATCGAAGGCGAGCTGAACTTGTTGGAGGTTTGAGCAAGCATTATCTATGGACAATGCCAAGGGAATAGGCTCCGGACCTGCTGAAGTCACCTCCGTTGGCTCCAAGCGGTCTTCAAGAACAAAAATAGGGTCCCACGACACAAGCGTGGTTCCTTGAGTTTCCACGACACTATGACCGCCCTCCGGGAGCTCCTCGGCAGCAGCAGAGGAAGAACCCACTGGGGGAACTTCTACCTCCGGAGAAAAAGCCGATGGTCCTGACGCGGGAACTTCAATTGGTGGCTTTGCAGGTGAAGATCCTGCCTCTGCCTCTTCATGGTGTCCTACTTCGGGCATGGGGCCCTCCGGAGGAATTACTTTTGGGGTGGTCATTGGAGCTTCTCTCGAAGCTATTTCCATCGCCAGCTCAGGCTCTGGTAGATCAGCTACCTCCAGCTCAATTGCCGGAGCTTCAACAACTTCCGCTTCAAGGGCCAGAACTTCAAGTACCACCAACTCGGTTGTCGGGGCATCAACGACTTCTGGCTCAGGGGCCGGAGCTTCTGGCACCACCGGTTCGTCTACCGGCTCAACGGCAACTTCTGGCACAACGACCGGGGCCTCAATTACCTCCGGCTCCGTTGCCAGAGCTTCCACCATCTCAGCGTCTGTGCTGGAGCTTCAGTAGCTGGTTATGCCGCTACTGTAGCGTCTTCATGCACGTCTCCCCCGTGGTCCAGCGCTACCACATGAGTCTCTGGCGATGACTCTGAATCTAGATCCACGACAGTTGGCGCCAGAGCTGCCATGACCTCAGCCACCACTTGAGGAGGCATGGGGGTTGAGGCTAGAGTTTCCATCTGCACCATTTCGGCCGTTGCGACAGAGGCTGGAGCTTTATACCCCAACTTTGATGCCCTACAGTCAAAAAATTGGAATATTCAAAACATGACAAAAATAAGAGTGGCAAATCAAGGTGAAAAAGCAAAGCTTACCTTTGGAAGCTACCGCCCCGATCGGCGCGAAACCTCTTCGCCAGAGGATCAGAGCCGGAACTTGTCGTGGTTGGCATGGAGGGAGCTCCAGAACGTCACCCGGAGCCTGCCATCATCGTTGGTATTGCCCCAGTCGAGGTCTCTCTTGGCTGGGAAGGACTACCAGACCTGGAGCCGTAGCTGGCGCTGGAACCAGAGTCGATTGTAAAGAACTGGCACCTCTTGAGGATGCTTGCACACAAGGAGGTGTAGCTGCAGAAGATCTCCCTCACCAGGGAGAAGGTGCAGTTGTAGATGGAGCAAACCTGACGGACCTCCCATCAGCGTGCTTCAGTTTCCTCTTCCAGCTGGAAGATTTGGTTGGCTCCTTGCCCTTGCCCTTGCTGATGTCTTCAACCCTTTGGCTTGGAGCGGGGGCGGTCACCTCTTCAGAAGCTCCGAGGATTACAACCCTGGAGGTCCGGCGTTTTTCCATCTCAGTGAGGTCATCTAGCGCCGACATCTTCCTCCGGAGCTCCCTGCTGACTTCTGGAATCATGTTTAATGGCAGGAAAGCAGCCGACGGAGCTAAGGCATCGTCGTCAATAGACCCATGCTGAAATTTCTTGAGATGGAGCTTCAAAGCTTCATCATCCAAGTTTGATTCCAAACCGGTTTCAATCCGGTCGTCATCCATCACGCTGTTGAAAGCCCAGGCGAGCTTCTCCCTCCTCCTCATCGGAGCCCACCTGTTCACCAAGAAGTTTCTGAAGACCATCTGAGGGGTCACTCCACCCTCCACACATTCTCGGATCCTAGTTATGATAGGGTTAAATGCATCCGATAGCTTCGGAACTACATTCCAGGCATCGGTGTCAAGATTGGGGAGTCCTTGGGGCAGCTCCAACCTGTTGTGCTCCTCCACTGCAATGACGACCCAAACCTTCTTCCAGTCGTCCCATTTGCCAGAGGGGAATGATTTCAAGTATTTGAAGGTACAGTTCTTGAAATTTATAAAGTAGTAGAAGCCAAGCAACTTTGTCCCCTTTCCCATGGAATGGGCTGTGAAGAAGGTCCAAAACAAGTAAACGCAGGGAGGTACGCCCACCCACATCTCGCAGAAGTGGACGAAAGTGGCCCTGAGCAAAAGGGAGTGCAGGCTGAGGTGATGCAGTTGGAGGCCGTAGAAGTCCAGCAACATCAAGATGAAGCTCGAGAAAGGTGGGATCAGTCCCACTATGGCGTACGCCGAGAAGTACACCATCTCCCTTTGGCGCTCCTTCTTGAAGGGGAGCTTGCCAGCACGGACCAAGTGGTTGAAGGAGTCGCAGGACCATCCCATGAAGATCCAGACCTTCATCAGATTGTCCTTGTTCTGGATGCGGCTCTTGGTAAGACCTAACTCCATCGCGGCAATGTGGAGCGAAAGAGGAGAAAGCTAGGCAAAGTTCGGGAGGCTCTAAGCACGAGTTCGATCCAAAGCGTAAAGAGTCCTCAAACCGTACATACATTCCTTCTTAAGTAAGCCTCCATGACATTTGGATGGAAACCGCAACGAGAGCAAGTCCACATTACAAAGAACCTACCCTGTCAATGACGAATGGGCCTGGGACCACCCCGACGAAGAGGTCGAGGTTATGACCCCAGGTGGGAAACCCGAAGGGAGTAGTCTGACAAGGCGCTCGAAACCGATACGATTTTCGTATTGGGAACCGACAACCTTCAATTGCGTGAGATCTGCACTCAAAGATCTCATCCGCCGCATTCAAAACAAGCCACGCGGCGATGGTTTAACCCCAAACCATCTCCCCAATGGTACATCAAAAAACCTTTGAAGCTGCAACACAGGAATTGAGGCGGCCCCACCTCTGGTAGATTTACTAAACCTAAAGGGTTTCTCCCAGAGATGGGCCCGGGGGCCACTGTCGGTACCCTGCGTACGTGTACCCCATGATACCGCAAGGAGTGCAAGAGAGTTCCACCTGTCGGAGTTGAAGGCTTCCTCAGGCCCCACATGTCACACGGCACTGAACTCGACTCCCTCATATGTGTAGCTCCGGGACTGTCACGTGTAATGTAAGACCGGAGCTTAACTCCCAACATAGGAAAACTCTGGGGTTGACAAGTGGATAGTGACCCCAGACCTAACCCCCCGTAGAGGGAAGCTCCAGTGCCGCCACGTGTATAACAGCTCCAGACCTATCTTTCCGCGAGGGAAAGCTCCAGAGCTACCACGTGTGGATCCTCTGGACCTTACACTAACGAGGATATTGGTGGATCTCCAACAGCGCGGACATTCAGAGGACAGTTAAAGCAACAGTTACAAGACCTGATTATGTGTCATTAATGCTATATTAATGACACACGATCAGTGGGCTGTTAATAGGGGTAATGCTGCCATTAAGGCACGTTATCACACTGTTAATCACACTTAATACTCGTAGACCGTGTATTAGGCTCTTAAATACGCCAGGGCCACATGTCGGGTCAGGCAAGTGATGTAACGGCCAGTCCTTAGACTATAAAAGGATTGCACCGCACGGTACATGGACATCTAAGCTCATACGCACACCAGCACTACTGAAATCCTCAATGCAACAACACACACCCCGTGGAGTAGGGTATTACGCTCAGGCGGCCTGAACTGATACAAGAACCTCTACGGGCTACATTTTAGTAGTACTGGGGGAAGTGTCGTTCGTACGCTTTGACAGTAATGAATCAATAAATATCTTGTAGTGCTTGGTATGAAGCGACTTTCACCAGTGAGAGACACCACAGACGGTGAACAGTGTCCTCGGGTCCATAGTGCGCTTGCACTATGCCGGGGTCATCGACGGGGTAGCTGCTCATTCGTGGGAGGACTATGCACACGTCCATCATCAGGAGCACGACAACGTTCAGGAGACCGTATGGGCCGATTTTATGGTAAGTATGTTAAACAAAGTTTTTAAGTTTTAACTCTTAAACTCTTTAAATGAACACCTCTTCAATATATTCTTTATCACTGACAAGGTTTACTTTAGATGACCTAGACGACCCTCGCAAGTTTGAGGATGCGAGGAGAGTGTTTGACGTCAACGTTGCAAAGGCACTTCGACAAGCTTTGTCGAACGCTCATACTCAAACTATCAATGAGAACTTGAAGGCGAACCAGCACCACGTGCTACACTTCCAGCAAGAGAGCAAGAGGCACCTGACACAGGAGTACGCGCAGGTATGTGGGTGTAGTAAATATTTTTTTTGATAATTTTCCCAATGGTATTTTTAACGACCTACAACTATGTGCAGGGTGACGTGAGCTGGTTACAAGTTCGGTGCGATGCATTTCGGGCCCTTTGTGGTTATTGGGCTAGCGATGAGTGGGAAGGCTCGAGAGTACAGAGGGGTTGAGGGGAAGCACAACCACGGCCAAGATAACCACTTGTGTTTAGCTAAACGGATGGTAAGTGTATGTAACTTATGTTTATATATTTATAATATACTGTTCGTAATAACATGTATTGACAGGAGCGCGAGACGGGGTGCCGCCGACCCCTGCTAGGATCTGGAAGAGAGGTCACACAGACTCTTCTCAGCCTCAAGGGTGCAGTCAGACTGCAGCCAAGCGGTTGGTAAGTGTAGAAATCATTCATATTAAATATAACTATATGGATTGATGAACTTACACAATTTTCTTGTTTTTTAGGCTAAGTACAATGAGGAGTCTAGGAGGATACACAATGCAGATTTCGATTGGGAACATTAACCAATTGATCCTCAAGCCGGGTATGCAAGCGGAGGTGGAAAAGCCCACAAAAGATGAGTTGATAAATCATTTTATCGTTTTCAATTCAAAATATCCAAGACATTTTAATTTCATATTACTGATTCTTTTTTATAGGCTCACCATATTCGGCGGAGTTGTTGACTTGAGGGCGGCGAGACCTGCGAGAGGCAGCTCCACGCAGGCTTCATCGGTGGGCACGTAGGGTCGCCGCGTCTCGCTGAGAGACATCGAGATGCAGTCCTTCCTACAAACCATAGAAGAGATCCTCAAGTGACAGGAGGAGGCGGAATGACAAAGGATCATAATGGAGGCCACGATCTCTTCCCAGGCAGCCTTGATGGCACAGATGCGAGACACAATGGGGGTAACAAATTGAAAATTGAAGTCCTCATTAATTTAGCATAAATGACTTACTAATGGGTAACATCTAATGTTTGCAATGATAGGCCATGTCTCATGCGCAAGGTCTGGGGATCCAGCTACCGCCACTACCGGTCATTCTAGGCGACCCTTCTTCTGCGGGTTAGGTAATTTTCTATGTCAACTTAACAATTCTAGTTTTACCTCAACTTAACTAGAAATAGAGCGAGGAAAGATTGAGAGTGAGAGATAGTTAGATAGAGTGAGAGATAGAGTTAGAAGAGGGAGTAAGATGGAGGGAAAGGGATAGCGATAGGGAGATAGAGTGGGAGAGAGATATAGATTGAGATGGAGAAGGAGCAATGGAGAGGGAGAGAGAGATAGATTGAGATAGAGAGAGAGGAATCAAGTGTGAGAGGGAGAGGGAGAGAGGTAGATGTAGATGAATAGAGAGAGAGGAAGGGAGGGAGAGAGATGTTGAAGTATTTCTATTCGAACTCTAAGTTTCATAGAATTCCAGGGTTCAGCGACAGCTGCTCAAACTCCATCACCATCGTTACTGCCTCCTGGAGTGAGGCGTGATGTCAACTTTGGTGGCTTCGAGGGTAGCTTCAGAGGTCAAACGGGCGTAAGCCCTTGTTTGGTTTGTTGATGGTGATGCAATGTATTGACGATGTGTTGTGATGTGTTTTGTAACTGCTGTTATATATTGTCTGTTTTGTGTTTCTGGCCATCAAGCCGGGTAGCATTTTCTGTGTTTTTTTTAAAAAATAAAAAACATTATTCACGATGACTTTTTATACAGTACCGTTGCAAATAAGGCTCCTGACTGACGCAAACAAGACTTTATTATTTGCGACAGTCCGGCAGTCACAAACAGTCCTGTGGTGCCCATCAAGAATATTTTGCGATGGCCCAACCGTCACGAATAGGACCTTAATTGTGATGGTTTGGCCGTCGCAAATTTCCATGTGGGACCCATCGACTGGGTCTGGGCAATTATTTGCGACGGTCATCGCGAGCCATCATAAATGGTCTTATTTACGACTGTGGTCATCCCAAATAAGCTTAATTGCAACAAAAAACCTGCGACGTCCAGGAACCATTGCAAATAACAGAAACCATCGCAAATACCTTATTTGTGACGGTTTTTCCCTTATTTGCGATAGCTCTGGCCGTCGCAAATCGTCAGGATTCCTGTAGTGAACACAAGAACAAGATTTGTCTAAGCAATAGTAAAGACAAGGAAAGAAAAAAATGATGAGAAGCTTCATTCTGAAGATCAAGCCCCTGACTATTGACATTTACTTAGTCGCAACCTAAGGCAAGTCCCGGTATGCATTTAAGTTGTTTAAAAAGTCTTCTTTTATAATGTATTTGATGATTAGAATAGAATTGTGCATTAAGTCTAGTGATATATGATGCTCCACATGCATGGCCCATGAATCCCTGGAGTCTGGGTAGAATAGGATTTCACATGATTAGGACTGCTATGTTAAAGTTGTCAAATTGGATGGAATTGAGTTGATGAAATGGATGGTAGAAAGGTGAGGAAAGGAATGTGATGGTATAACTCGAGTAGGAGATCACATACTCGTGAACTTGGTCAAGTGGAATCAACCGTTGGGTTTGGACATTGATTTACTTGAATAATTAATCTTAGACCGGGCAGGAAGGTTAGGACGCTCAAGAATGTGGTTTTGTAGGCATAGTTCCTGCCTGTGTCAATTAAGGACTATACTGTGTGCAATCCTGTTGGGCAAGTTTGAATATGTAACGGATGCATACTGGCTCTAGTTGACCCAGTAAACCGATGTAACTTGTTAACTTGGATGTTGAAGCATACCTCATTGTCTTAGACATCGCACGTCGACAGGAGAGTGGAGGCCACTATGGCGTACCCGTAAGTGGAGCTTGCTGTCGGGATGGTCGGACCAGTTCAATGCATGGATCTCTTGTGAAAGGTGGCCATACACAACGTCAACGGAATTGGCTGGTCACTTCTTTTAGGCGGGGCGTGTATGTCATGCAAGTCGGGTGTATCTTGATTTGAATCACCGTCATTCGCGGAAGAGAGCATACTTGTTTACTTCATTGTGATGTAGTAACCATTCAAACTGGATGAAACATGTTGTATGGTTAAGCAACTTGGCTGAAGTAGTGAATATGAGAACTAAAGTTATGATTCTGAACATTTAACTTGCTAATAAAATGAAAGAGGGATCTACTGATAGTGAACAGTTACTTGTTGCAGTTTACATTTCAGTCTTACATTTTTAGCATGTAGATTTGCATTGTTTTTGGGTGAGACGGTTAAGTCTTGCTGAGCTTTATGCTCACGATTGTATTTATATAAGTTTTGCAGGTATATATCTATGACGTGTTTCTAAGCTTTGTCCTTTTGGGGGTATATAGCCGAATGGAAGCCCTAGACGCCGCTCCTATCTTCTCTCCGATCCTATCTTCTCTGATGCTAGAGTGGAGTATCCACAGGCTGGATACCACCACTGCTATTATAGTATAGGTTTAAGAGAGTATTATGAAGACTTTGCTGATGTAGGCACTTTTCTATAAAAATCTAAGGACAATACAACATGCTCACTTATGTTATTTGTTCCGTGTTCTTTTTCAATGTTGTGTTATTGGGTTTCGCATCGTACGACACCACCTAGTATGATTTATGGAATGTTGGGACTCTGGTCCTCACATAGGCGCAGGTCCATTGTGCTGATTCGACATGAGCCGTTTAACGGTCGTGCTGGCTGCCCCGGTGCATGGTCCTGTAGCCCTCCTAGATCATGCCCGGCATGGCCCGTATAATATGATTTTTCTGTTCAAAATGTATTTTATTATTATCAGCCATCGAGTCGGCCAAGCCCGGCACGACGTGTAAATTTAGGTCGGCCCTACTTGGGCCGAGATGTAGGCTCTTCATGCCGGCACGACCCAAAACAGTCCATTTCTGAGCTGTATCAGACCGAGACTATCAAGGCCCGAACCTGTCTAGGATCGGGCCACACAGGAATCGCGATAATAGATGACGGCCAGAAACTATCGTCGATAAAGATCATATCATTGTTATAGCTTATAGACGACAGCGAAAGCTTATAGACGACGGTTCCGGCCATCTACGATTATTTGTCGTCTATAAGCTTATAGACGACGGTAACCGTCATCTATAACATAATCGACGGCCTCGTCCAGCCGTCGTCAATAAGCTAACTACACCACATGGCAGCAAGGGACTCTTTCGACGGTCAGCGGAAACCGTCGTCTATAATGTTCATTATAGACGATGGCCATCAGAAAACCGTCGTCCATAAGAGTCTTTATAGACGACAGCCGCAAGGAAACCGTTGTCTATAAGATTTGGATTTAAAAAATAACAGGAAATGTTGCGGCCAGCCCATAGCATTTCATTCTCCAATTTCCGTTCTCCAATTATTTGATAAGAATACTGCCAGTTCAACAAATTTCATGGATATCTACATTGCATCCTTTGAAAGCAAGTTGAGCGACGGGATTGCCCGAGCATTAGTGAGCTCATCCACCAAGTTTCCCCGCTCAAATACAGCAGCAGCGCCCATTCCAGAACCTGTTCATCATAAGATCATATGAAGGTTTGTTATAATCTCCACTTGACTGCATACATTTGACACAGATTAAAAGGAATATAAGTATGTAGCTAAATTACTCCGAATCGACAGTCTTTGCCCCGGCGCTTCATCAACATCCCAAGGTGTGTTAGCAAATGGGTCGGAGAGCATGATTGTACCAAGGCTGAGCTGTTTCAAGTATATCCTGTATTTCTGAAATCAAAAGAAGACAAGTACATTTAATTCAAATAAATAAAAATCCAATGCAAGGACTTACATTACATGAAATGTGCTCTAAGAAATAGTAGATTTATGTGAACAATACTGAAGATGTTCAGTATTTAAAATATAAGTATAGAAAATATACTCCATAACCTAACAGTATGTAATAATATACATGTAGACGAGGTACCTTAAAGAAATTTGGTATAAACATATATTTTGTAATAGCATCGTGTGCTAGATGAGAGTGACGAACGCATGGGTCAAACATGAAAAAAAGTTGCCATTGTAGGCGTCAAACACAAGAGTATAGATAAAAACCTGAAGATGACTTGCAACATTTTCACGACCAAGACCAGGAACGCCCATCATTTGAAGTATTTTCTTAGGAACAGCCCCTGCAATTGCATTAACAAAATATTTGTTACAGAGAAAACCTCAATAAAATAGCCAACCTTTATTTTCAGAACCAAACTACGAAAACAGAAGTCTAACTATCTATTCCAATGCTATTGACAACTTCAACGAATCTGCTGTGTAGCTCGGCAGACCACTGGATCTTTTTCCTCCTTTGGGTTGATGTATTGGCAATATTGTCCACTTCAGTTTCATGTCCACCATTTTTTTCCTCCTCGTATACTTCTAGCTGGTCTTTTTTGCACATCCATTCTGATCAACATTAACATCCCCAGGTTGTTGCAATTTCTGTGCAGCATCACCATTGCCACTTTTCATGCCCTTCTTCACAACGTGAATCCAAAAGCTCTTCACCTGTTCGAGATGGATGGGCTTCACCAAATAATCAGACGCCCCATGCTTAATTCCCTTCATCTTGGTCTCCATCTCATCATTTGCTGATAACACTGGATGAAGTAATGTCAGTTCAAGATTGCAGAAGTAAAAAACTCCATATCCTAGACATAAGTAACTATCCTAATGAGAATAATTATTAGGTCGCATACATGTGCTGCCAAACGTAAGCATCAGAAAGGACCTCCGTCGCTCCTCTCAGGCGACACGGGCGGCAACACAAACCCTAGCCGCCGCAGCCACCCCTCCCCCATTCTCCTCGCCCCGCGCTGCCGCCGGAGCACGCTGCCCGCCACCCGGGTGCACGCTGGGATGGCGGCAGCAGGGCCCCGAAGCTCGACGGATTTCAAGCGCATGGAGATGGACGGGTTCCCAGTGCATGGAGATGGCGCCGCCGGTGGCGGTAGCGGGGACGTCCTCTCTTCGGGAGGCGGGCATCTGATCTGGCGGCGTCTCTCGCGCCGTGAGGAGTTGAGGTCGCCACAGAAGCTATTCCCTCCGCGTGGGGGCCGGTGATGTGGTGGCAGCGGTTGCGTTTTCGTTGACCAGTAGGCCGGATCCGGATGCAAGCTGCCGAGATCTGGCGCCGACATGGTGGGAGAGGCCGTTCTCCCGGTGTGCTGATCTGCAGTCATGAAGAAGCAGCGGATTCTTCCGATCTGGACGGGCGGAATCTGCCACTGACGAGCCGGTGATGCATTCCGGTCTGATGCGCCGTCAGGTCTGTGGCCATGTAAGGATGATGGCTGGATCTGGCGACTTGGTGACTGCCTTGGTCGATGTTGGGTGGCCTTGGCTCAGCGGAGCTGGAGCTCCTAGTGGTGGTGGGCTGGTGATGGTGAAGCTTAATGAAGGTATTGTGGCATCAATGAAGACTGTTGCGGAGGTGGCCAGGAGTGTGGTGGGCTGATGAGGTCACTTGTGGCGGTGACGGCGATCCCGGAGTGAGGTGGTCGGTTTTGGTGGATCGGATCGCTATTAGAGTGTTCGACGATAGTGAACTTGATCTCCTCAAAATGTCTCTTAAAGTGATGATGGTGAAGCCCGCGGGCTGTTGCGACAGCGAATCGGAGCGGTGGGGTCTCCACATGGCTGCGACGGCGGATCTAGGCGGAAGGCCTGGTGGGGCGCTTGCGACGGCGGGTCTGGATGGCAGAGTCTGTTGAGCGCCTGCGACGACGGATCTTGGTGGTGAGGCTCGCGAGTGTAGGCATCAGTAGATGGAGGTTGTCTTGGCACTACAGAAAACGCGACCATTTGCGACAGCTGTAATTATTTGCGACGGCCAACCGTCGCAAATAGATTAAATTGCGATGGCCCGCCTCTGGCCGTCGCAAATAAAATAGCCGTCGCAAATAACAGCTTATTTGCGATGGCTGCCGTCGGGGCCGTCGCAAATAATTCTTATTTGCGACGGCCAACCCTAGTGCCGTCGCAAATTAAAGTACCGTCGCAATTAAATGACTTATTTGCAACGGGTTCAGAACTTGCCATTGCAAATAAGTTTAATTGTGACGGCCTTAACCTATGGCCGTCGCAATTAAACTGGCCGTCGCAAATAAGGGCTAATATATGCCCCATCGGGCCCGATAGCTCATTCCACACCGCCGTGCCCCAAACTCCCGCGCCCGCCGCCGCGCCCCCAACCACCGCGCCAGCCGCCGCCCCACCGCGCCAGCCGCCGCCCCGCCGCCGACCCTGACGCCGACTCTGCTGCGCCCCCACCGCCTCCCCCACCGTGCCCCCAAACTCTCGCACCCGCCGCCGCGCCCCCAACCTCCCGCGCCAGTCGCCGCCCCACCGCGCCAGCTGCCGCCCCGCCGCCGACCCCGACGCCGACTCCTCTGTGCCCCCATCGCCTCCCCTGCCGCGCTCGCCGCCGACCCCGCCGCACCAACCGCGGCATCGGCCCCGCCGTGCCTGCAGACGCCGCCTGTCGCACCGGACACGCCGTCCGACGCCGCCGGACTCCTCCGACACCTCCCCGGCTGACTCCCCCGACGCCCGACGTATGATATTTTCTTTCTCCTCCATTGCTAGTTCATTGCTTGCCGTAGAGATTCCCAAGGACGTATGATGGATGGATAGACAGATGAAGTCATGTATAGGATGAATATGGGTGGATGAATTTTCTAAATATTTTGTGAATATTTCCCAGGGTAGTTCATTGCTAGTTGATTGCTTGCCGTTGATAATGCATGTATAGCTGCCCGGATGGTAATATGAACTTCACAATTGCTTGCCGTTGATAATGCATGTATAGCTTGCCGTTGATGGTAATATGAAGTTCACAATGATTAGTTATTAGCATGTAATTCTCATTTTGCATACGCAGTCGATTAGGATCAATTTTGCATCTGGTATCATTTCTAGGAATGCAATGCAAATATGCAACACAGACAAACCCTTGTGGGGGAGGAGGAGGAAAAAAAAGAATAGGAGGAGCAGCAGTGGCATGAGCACAGGAATCGGGGCCCACCGCCGGCACCAACGTGCATTGGGGATCGGGTGAGCCGGGCATCGCGTCGGTGGGAAGCGTGTCACCGGGCATCGTCGTCGTGTCCCCGTGCACCCGCCGGTGGCGTCGTGGCGGGGGGGGGGGGGGCATGCAAGGGAAAATATTGTCGCCATGGCGGGGAGGCAGAACTGCCGGTTGGGGGGTGCCTGCGCGGCGAACATCGTCGCCATGGCCGGGAGGCGCAGCCGCTCGTCGTCGTGCTGGGAGCTGCAAGAGCCTGGCCTCGTGGGGGGGGGGGGGGGGGGGGTTGGTGTCGCCGTGGGGGTGCAATGGTGGCGATCTGGGGGCCTCGCGCGCTGCTGTTGGGCAGCGATATCTGTTGGGATGGGGCCCAAGAGACCGCGGGGAGGGGGGGTGGAGCGGAATGGATCTATGGGGCAGGTCACCTTGCCAGACATGGCGCATGGCGTCTCAGGGGAGGGGCGATGGAGGAGGACAAACCTCCTCGTCTGGCTACTGGGCCGAGCTTGTGGGTTGGAACCAGTTCCAAACTGTGGTTATTGAAAACAGATCGGTTTGGGTTGGGCTCAAAAGTAGGTGTGGGTTGGGTTGGATTGGTTTTGTATGTTTATTTTACAGGCCAGGTTGGGTCGGGTTGATTGATATAGAAAAAATGGATTGCGTTTGGGTTTAGTCCAGATCCTGGCCGGGTTGAGTTAGTCCACTATCCAAAAAATGGATTGGATTTTAGGCTATCTTTTTGGCTAATATGTTTTTTGTCTTGCATAATTGACTAATATGCTTTATATGTTGTCTTGTATTACACTTGTTATTTTACACTTGTCCATTGTGGCTAATATGTTTTTTGTTTAGATTTTGTAGTAAATGCATAATTATATTTTGTATATGCTTTATATGCTTTATATATTTTTGTCTATAGCTTGGTCTGTCATTCTGAATTTCTATTCTGTTTAGTGTATGTTTGGACTTTAGTGCATTCATATAATGTTTTTGAGTGACTACTTAATATATATAAATAAAGGGGTTTTGGTTCGGCTCGGACCAACACGAAAGGGCACGACACGTAATAAGTGTGATCGTGCCGTGTAGACTATTGTAGTGGTACCGTATGCGTCAAGTCGACACGGAAGCGAACGGGTTGGTAAGGATGTCAATGACCCGCAATTGCGTGGACGGTGGAAATGGATGTGGAATTGTCATCTAAGGCCAACTTTCCTCTCACTCTTTCTCTAGTTCTTTCCTCTCTCTTAAATGATATGAAAATGAAAATGAGCAACGTAACCTATAGCAATGTATTACCCATTTTGGATCGGCACGTCTCACATGCCACTGGTATGTGAGACGTGCAGGTTCGGAATTGTCCCTTTTTGGACAGCCTCGGAGTGACCGAGGGGGCGTGGCTTGTGACGAGACGGGGGTCCGGATTTGGACGAGATTTCGGTGGAGTAACCCTGTTGTTCTCTGCTGCACCATTTTTGGGCGTGCAGTGGAGAACAGCGGGATTATGCTGCCGAAATTTCGTTCAAATCCGGATCACGCGTCTCATCATGAGCACGCTCCGCTCGGTCACTCTTGGGTGGGTTTAGGATCTATCTGCCTAGGTCGTAGGGCTGTGACATGACACAACAATACATTAACGACAATTTCTTTTGAGTTAAACTGCAGAGCCAAACATGGGTGAAGAACGCAGTTGGATGTATACTGGCTGGAAGAGCAGAACTGGTGGTCACTCCGATGAGTGGTTTATCAAGTTAGATCAATTTTTGGATCGAGCATTTTCGTTGTCAACGGAAGATATGGTGTGGTGCCCATGTACAAAATGCCGGAACACCATGTTTTTGAGAAGATTGGAGCTTTCGTTTCACTTATGTCGAAACGGTTTCACTCCACATTATGAAGTGTGGACCTTTCATGGCGAGACTAATTCTCGAGTCATAGCTAAAGTGGATGAGGATGATGATATAACAGAGGTTGATAGGATGGATGAGATGCTAGAAGCTCTGGAAGTGGAGGATCCTCTTACAAATGAGGCAGAGAAGTTCTTCGAGGAGCTGAAGAAATCACAATAGCTGTTGCATGAACACACGATTGTGACCGTACTTGCTTTCTTGACTAGATTTATGGCAATTAAGTCCAAGTACTTTTTTTCCATCAACTGCTACAATGATCTCATGAAATTGATCTGCGATATCCTTCCACAACCTCACAAAGCGCCACCAGATATGTATCAGTCAAAGATCAAGATATCTGGTCTCGATATGAAGTATGAGAAAATCGATGTGTGCCCAGACAACTGCATGCTATTCTGGAAAGAGCACGTCAATGAGAAGATGTGCTTGAAATGTGGTAAATCAAGGTATGTCGAAGTTGTTAATGACGATGGCGATAATGTGATGACAGATGTTGCACATAAGCAGCTTCGTTACTTGCCTGTGACACCTCGGTTGAAGCGGATGTTTCTCTCAAAAAGAACCGCAAGACACATGAGATGGCACAAAGATGGTAAATGTGAGAACAAAGAATTCTTGACGCATCCGTCCGACGGTGATGCATGGAAGGCGCTAGACCGTTTCGATCTAGACTTTTCTCGTGATGCGAGGAATGTTCGCATCGGATTAGCGACAGACGGATTCTCACCGTTCAGTACGAACGCCACGCCATACTCATGTTGGCCTGTCTTTGTCATTCCGTACAACCTGCCACCTGCTTTTTGTACGAAGAACGAGTTCATGTTTCTCAGCCTCATTGTACCTAGACCTGATCATCCCGGGTCACGTCTCAACGTGATGTTAAAACCGCTGATCGAAATATTGAAAGTCTTGTGGACAGAAGTCAAAGCGTACGACAGTTACAAGAAGCAGAAATTCAACCTTCGAGCTGATTATTTTTGGTCCATCCATGATTTGCCGGCATAGGGCATGTTTTCCGGATGGAGCACTCACGGTCGTCTGACGTGTCCGATATGTGCTTCAGACACGGATTGCTTTCGACTAACTCATGGAGGCAAAATATCTTACTTCGATTGTCACAGACGTTGGCTACCCTCGAATCATATATTTAGGCAGTAGAGGCATGTCTTTTGAAAGAACAGTGTTGTTACTAAAGGACCACCGAAGCGTCTCAACGGGTCAGAAATTTCTGATATGTTGGACAAACTGGTGCCTGATGAAGGTCGTCCTGGATATTTTGTAGGTTATGGAGAGGAACACAATTGGACTCACATATGTGGACTTTGGGAGCTACCATATGTGAAGTCGTTGATTCTAATGCACAACATTAATGTCATGCATCAGGAGCGTAATATGAGCGAAAGTATCATAAGCACTTGCATGGATATGCGTGGCAAAACAAAAGACAATTATAAAGCTAGACTAGATTTGGCAGACATTTGTCATCGTCCAACTCTTGAAATCTCTGAAAGTGGTGGAAAGCCACGTGCTTCTTTCTGTCTTCGATCGAAAGAAAAGAAAGAAGTTATGAAATGGATGAAAACTTTGAAATTCCCAGATGGTTACGCAGCTAGCCTAAAACGAGCCATAAATGTTAACACGGGAAACCTCACTGGGTTGAAGAGTCATGATTATCACATTAGAATGGAAAGACACCCTACCTTTTATGTTCCGAGGCTATCTAGATGATGCGGTATGGAAGGTTTTAGCCGAGCTCAGCTATTTCTATAGACAGCTTTGTGCTAAAGAAATCAAGATCGGGATGATGGATAAGTTAGAGAAGGAGATACCCATACTTTTATGTAAGATGGAATTTTTTTTCCACCGGGTTTCTTCAATCCAATGCAACATCTGCTTATCCATCTTCCATTCGAAGCTAAAGTTGGTGGTCTTGTGCAATATAGGTGGATGTATCACATTGAAAGAGCGCTACGATATCTGAAACCAATGGTTGGCAACAGGGCAAGGGTGGAAGGGTGCATCGCTGAAGCATATGCTCTTAAGGAAGTAGGATACTTTTCAAGTGTCTACTTTGCGGAAGAAAACAATATCAATACTTCGGCAATGCGGTACAATGTGGACGAAACACCCCCTCCAAGCGACCTTTCCTTTTTTTAAATGAGGGGTGCCACCGTTGGTAGCTACACGACCTACGTGCTATCCGAACATGAAAGGACTGTTGCTTTAGCGTAATAAGATTGAGATAGATGAAAGAGAGAAATAGTTAGATAGAAGAAAATGATTGAGATAGAAGAAAGATAGAGATAGAAGAAAGAGAGACAGAAGAAAGAGTGAAAGATAGTTAGATAGAGTAGGATGGGAATAAAGAGAGAGAGTAAGATGTAGATGGAGATAGAGAGATGGGAAGATAGAGGGAGGGAGATGTAGATGGAGATAGAGGGAAAAGGATAGCAATAGAGAGATAGAGTGAGAGAGAAATATAGAGTGAGAGACAAAGAGAGAAATGAAAAGAGAGAGGAAGAGAGGGGGATCTAGATGAAGATAGAGGGAGGGGAAGGAAGGGAGAGAGATTTTGATGCATTTATATTCTAACTCTAAGTTTCATTAATTGCAGTGATCCGCGACGGCTGCACAAACGCCGTCGCCGTCTCTACCGCCGCCTGGAATGAGGCGCGACGACTTCGAATTCGCAGGTGGCTCCGGAGGTGGCTACGGAGGTCAGATGGATGAGTGAGCCCTTTTGTTTGCTTTGTTGATGACGATGTGAGATGTATCGGAACTTATTAGTTTGTGATTGTAATGATATTTGTGTGTGTATATACTGTGTGTATTGTATCTGTTATGTGATTCTGGCCATCGAGCCGGGTAGTATTTTCTGTTTTTTAAAAAAATAAAAATCCTTATTTGCAACGGCTTTTTATACAGTACTGTCGCAAATAAAGTTACAGGTCATCACAATTAAGCCACTGATATTTGCGACGGCCCGACCGTCGCAAGGGCCGATGCAAATAGCAGCGTGGGTCCCGGAGGAGGACACGTGGGCCCTGCACACTGAACTTATTTGCGACGGCCCGGCCGTCGCAAATAGAGGTACTTAATTGCGACAGCCTGGCCGTCGCAAATAAGCTTTAATTGCGACAGCCTGGCCGTCGCAAATAAGCTTTAATTGCAACGACCCGGCCGTCGCAAATAATGTTGCGGAGCCCACCGGCCCGCGGCAATAACTTACGACGGCCGCTCCTAGCCGTCGCAATTAAGCTTATTTGCGATGGTGGCCTTCGCAAATAAGCTTAATTGCGATGACTTATTTGCGACGGCCAAAAACCATCACAAATAAGGAAAGCCGTTGCAAATAGCTTATTTGCGACGGCATTTGGCTTATTTGCGATGGCCTTGGCCGTCGCAAATCGTCGGGATTCCTGTAGTGTGGGTAGGTCGGAAGTCAGTGCCTCCACCACCATGGCGTAGCGACTGGAGGCGAGCTGATTAGGAGGGTCCTGCAGGTTGTTGTGTGTTGCCGTGGTTCTTTGCTATGGTTTGTTGTAGGTTGAGGTGATACTGGGTGCAGTGGCTTGGCAGTGTAGATGTCGATCGTGATGGCGATCGCGAGTGCGGCGTGGTGGTGGTTGTTAGTGCACAGCGAGGATCTCTGTTCAGTGGTGTCGTGAGTTGGGAGGTCGCTGAATTTTAGATGTCTGAGGTGGTGACACAAACTCTTGTACAATACTTCGTTGAAGCAGAGAGAGCTGACAACAGCGGCGCACGCGCGTGTCGTAAGTACCGTTGAGGTGTTGTCGAGGTATCTTTCCCGCCGATCCTCCCGGGCGAAAACCTTGCTAGTGACAGCGGCGTTTTTATGTCGTTTTCCTTCTTGAAGGCGTCGCTCTTGGAGGATGGATATTGTACGAAAGTTCTTTGTTATCACAAACTTTCATCTAGGTTTTGTGAGTCGTCCGTGTTTAAGTATCCACAAACTTAGCTGTGGTGGTTGTCTTGTCGGGTAGAGGATGTAGCATCATCCTCCTTGTGGTACGGTTTTTGGGCCCGGTTTTCCATATAAATTGGGTCACTTTTCTTCTTATAATATTACACGGGAGCTCCTCTTTTCCGAGCTTTCGAAAGAAAAAGAACGCATACATGTCATTCATTCACATTCTCCCTTTTCATCATTTTTTGCTGTACATGTATTATCGCTCATGAACAAAAAATAAGTAACACGTGAAACTGCGCAAGCAGCAAGAGTCTGTTGTTATGGCACCTCCTTAACATATGAAACTTCAAATGATAAAAATCACACCACCTTATGGGGGAAAAGGACTGTAAACGACCAAATTTATGAACCAATGGTAAAATAGAACTCACGTGCATTTGGTAACCCAGAAAACTAGAAATGAGCCATCAAGAAGCTTGACTGCAAGTGAAAGGTCAATGTTCTTCAATGGGCCATCTAGGGCGTTTACACAACGTCTAGACCCTAGACAATGAGTTAACATTTTGATTAGAGGTCAAAACTTAATCTAGTAAACGGTTAAAGCAGTTAATAACTACAGATGGAGAAATAACTCATTAATTTCAAAAAGGTCAATGTCATCAATCTGGAGACCAGCAGCTTTCACAGCAGCAGGCACTACAGGAATCCCGATGATTTGCGACGGCCGTGGCCATCGCAAATAAGCCAAATGCCGTCGCAAATAAGTGATTTGCGACGGCTTTCTTTATTTGCAACGGTTTTTAGCCGTCGCAAATAAATCATCGCAATTAAGCTTATTTGTGACGGCCACCGTCGCAAATAAGCTTTAATTGCGACAGCTAAGAGGGGCCGTCGCAAGTTATTGCCGCGGGCCGGTGGGCCCCGCAACCTTATTTGCGACGGTTTCGCTGTGCATTTAAAGCTTATTTGCGACGGTCGTGCTGTCGCAATTAAGTGCCTCTATTTGCGACGGCCTGGCCGTCGCAAATAAGTCCAGTGGGCTGGGCCCACGGGTCCTACTCCGGGGCCCACAGAGCTATTTGCGACGGCCATGCCGTCGCAATTAAACCTTATTTGCGACGGCCTGGCCGTCGCAAATAGCAGTGGCCTAATTGCGACGGCCTAGTCCCTTATTTGCGACGGTACTGTATAAAAAGCCGTCGCAAATAAGGTTTTTTATTTTTTAAAAAAAAAAACAGAAAAAACTACCCGGCTCGATGGCCAGAATCACAGAACAGATTCAATACACACATTATATACACATAGCAAAGATCATCATCACAATCACAAACTAATAAATTCCAATACATCTCACATCGTCATCAACAAAGCAAACAAAAGGGCTCACTCGCCCATCTGACCTCCGTAGCCACCTCCGAAGTCGAAGTCGTCATCGCGCCTCATTCCAGGCGGCGGTAGCGACGGCGACGGCGTTTGTGCAGCCATCGCGTATCCCTGCAATTAATGAAACTTAGAGTTAGAATATAAATACATCAACATCTCTCTCTCCCTTCCTCTCCCTCTATCTTCATCTAGATCCCCTCTCTTCCTCTCTCTTTTCATTTCTCTCTTTGTCTCTCACTCTATCTTTCTCTCTCACTCTATCTCTCTATTGATATCCTTTTCCCTCTATCTTCCTCCCTCTATCTCCATCTACATCTCCCTCCCTCTATCTTCCCCTCTCTCTATCTCCATCTACATCTTACTCTCTCTCTTCATTCCTATCCTACTCTATCTATCTTTCGCTCTTTCTTCTGCCTCTCTTTCTTCTATCTCTATCATTCTTCTATCTCAATCATTTTATTTTATCTAACTATCTCTCTCTTTCATCTATCTCAATCTTATTACGCTGGAGAAGAAGGATTACATAGAAACTTATCTGACCCGCTGAAGAAGGATCGCCTGGAAGGACCGGTGGTAGTACCCGGTAGCTAGATTCCCAGACCTTGCGCCCGAGCAATGGCCTGTCATCGCAAACATTAAATACTACCTATTAATAAGTCATTTATGCTGAATTAATGAGAATTTTAGTTTTTATTTTGCTACCTCCATTGCTTCCCGCATCTGCGCCAACGCTGCTGCCTGAGTTTGGATCGTGGCCTCCATCGCGATCCTTTGGCGTTCCGCCTCCCTCCTTTCCTCCTCATGTCGCCTTTTGTTTTCTTCTACAGTTTCTCGGAGGGACTGCATCTCAATGTCCCTCTGCGATACGCGGCGACCTCCCGTGCCCGAAGCCTGCGTGGAGCTGCCTCTCGCAGGTCTCCCCGCCCTCGAGTCGACAACTCTGTCGAATATGGCGAGCCTATAAAAAAGAGAGTCAGTAATATGAAATTGAAATATCTTGAATACTTTGAATTGAAAATGATAAAATGACTTGTAAACTCACCTTCCGTGTGCTTTTCCACCACTGGTTGCATACGCGGCTTGAGGATCGGTCGGTTGACGTTCCCAATTGAAATCCTCGCCATGTATCTTCCTAGCCTCCTCCCCGTACTTAGCCTACAAAGCAAGAAAACCGTGTAAGTTCAACAATCTATATAGTTATATTTAATATGAATGATTTCTAAACTTACCAACCGCTCGACTGCAGCCTGACTGCACCCCGTCGACTGAGAAGGGTCCTTGTGACCTCTCTTCCAGACCTCAGCAGGGGTGGTCGGCACCCCCGTCTCGCGCTCCTGTCAATACGTTTTAGTACGAACAATATATTATTAATATATAAACATAAGTTACACACACTTACCATGTGTTTAGCTAAACGCAAGTGGTTATCTTGCCTGTGCCTGCTCTTCCCCTCCACCCCTCTGCAGTCTCGAGCCTTCTCAGACTTAGCTTTAAACTCGTCACTAGCCCAGTAGCGACAAAGGGCCCGAAATGCATCGGTCCGACCCTGCAACCAGCTCACGTGGCCCTGCACATAGTTGGAAGTCGTTAAAAATACCATCGATGCAATTATGAGAAAAAAAATACTTACTACACTCCACGTACCTGCGCGTACTCCTCCTCCGTCAGGTGCCTCTCGCTCTCTTGCTGGAAGTGTAACACGTGCTGCTGGTTCGCCTTCAAGTGCTCATTAATAATTTGAACACGGGCGTTCGACAAAGCTTGTCGAAGCGCCTTGGCAGCGTTGAAGTGAAACACTCGCCTCGCATCCTCAAACAGGCGACGGTCGTTCGGGTCCTCTAAAGTATATCTTGCCTGCGATAAAGAATATATTGAAGAGATGTTCACTAAAAGAGTTTAAGAGTTGTAACTTAGAAACTTTTTTAACATACTTACCATAAAATCAGCCCATACGGCCTCCTGAAGGTTGTCGTGCTCCTGGTGATGGACGCGTGCGTAGTCCTCCCACGAAAGAGTGGGCACCCCGTCGATGACCCCCGGATAGTGCAAACACACTATGGACCCGAGGACACCGTTCACCAGTCTGTGGTGTTTCTCACCGGTGAAAGACGTGTCGTCCCAAGCCCTGTAAGATATTTATTCATTCATTACTTAAGTAAACAAAAGAAACTAAAATTGAACACGATAATTTTTATTACCTGTCTCCAACTGGACGAATCACGGTCCTCTGTGAACTCTATGAAGGGACCGCGGGAGGACTGACAAAGTAAGTCCTCCTCGTCCTCCGCGTCTGCTGGGGCACCACGTCAGGTGACCCAGACGACTCCTCACCAGCCGAGTCAAAGGCCTCAGGAACAAACTCATCGCCAGCCGGTGGCTGGCTGGCCGAGGGCTGGCTGGCCGAGGGCTACCTCGCCGAGGGCTGGCTGGCCGAGGGCTGCCTCGCCGAGGGCTGGCTCACTAAAGGCGTCGCAGCCTCTGAGTCAGTCGGTGAGGACTACAACATTCAAATGATTCATAAGTAAGTTTAATATGAATTGGAATTTAAAGAATTTGTCAAAAACGAGTGACATTTACCTGTGATGAAGCTCTAGAGCTGGTCTGAACGTGCCCCAGCAGCTGAGAGCATCTGCTGCCAGTCGACGAGGCACCAAGGAAAGCGTCCTCAGGTCTAGAGGGGTAGAACCCCCTCGTCGGCGGCACCTTATTACCCTTCTTTGACGCCATCCTGTTGTAATTAGATAATTAGTAAATATGCAAATAAAATATACAAAATTCATGTTACTATCTTCAAGAAAACATTACTTGTAGTCACTTTCAAAATTCATCAACATCATTGTCATGTGTCTGTGCCCTACTCCTTAAACCAGCCCAACGATCTTCCATCGTGGCCTGTTCTAATTTTCGTTTTCGCGTATCATCTGCCTCTACATCTTCAACGCTTCAACATCTCCAACTAATTGATCGAGTCCTGCACCAAGCTCGAAGATAAAAGTGTCTGGCAACTCTTCTTCTTGGTACACTTCTTCAACGTCTTCGCTATCATGGTAACCATCATCCCCAGGAGTATATAGCCGCTCACGTGGATTCACCTTATATACCACCCACCAAGCACTGAGCTTCGTGCATGGATAAGGTATATAATACACTTGTTCAACTTGATGCGCAAGAACAAATGTATTGTAACCTCGTAGTCGGTCCTTATGTTTCACTTCCACCATTCCAAATTGGTTTTCTCGAGTTCCATGAGTACGATCAAACCAGTCACAGTCAAAGAAGACAACTCGAAGGGTCTTATTTCCGGTAAAAGTAAATTCAAGGATTTTGTTAATGATATCATAATAATCGGTTAAATTCCCTTGAGTGTCCATTGCTCTCGTCACAACACCAGAATTTGATGTTGCCGCGAGAGGACGATGAGCTTCAAAATGAGTTGTATGGAATCGGAAGCCATTTACGTCATATCAACCATAGCTTCTAACATTCACCAATCCATAAGATAGCTGCCGCAAATCTTCATGGACAT
Organism: Tuctoria greenei; assembly: GCA_036927565.1. Taxonomy (NCBI): domain Eukaryota; kingdom Viridiplantae; phylum Streptophyta; class Magnoliopsida; order Poales; family Poaceae; genus Tuctoria; species Tuctoria greenei. The sequence goes on from JAYESD010000006.1 coordinate 129,834,669, forward strand.
TGTGAGTCTGACACTGTTATAAAAGACGAGAGAATATTACATAATACTTCTTTAATAATAGTAATTTATAATACATAGAAGACGAGAGAATATTACATATTCTCAAAACCAAGATAGAAAACTCTGCCCCCCATTTATTCCTTCCTTTTGCATCGCTTCTACTTGTTTGGCCGTAGGTTGATGCCTATGTGGCCAATATTGTCTGTGGAACTCGCTGAACATGAAAAAACATCTTTTAGAGTACATGTGTAGCAAAATATGTCGATTAGCATAAACGTAGGAGAAACACTTACTCGAAGTATTCTTGCATGCCTTCTATATTTGCATACATGTAGAGTAAAGCAACAGTCCTTTCCTGTTCGGATAGCACGTAGGTCGTGTAGCTACCAACGGTGGCGCCTCTCGTTTGAAAAATGGAAAGGTCACTTAGAGGGGGTGTTTCGTCCACATTGTACCGCATCGCCGAAGTATTGATATTGTTTTCTTCCGCAAAGTAGACACTTGAAAAGTATCCTACTTCCTTAAGAGCATATACTTCAACGATGCACCCTTCCACCCTTGCCCTGTTGCCAACCATTGGTTTCAAATATCGTAGCGCTCTTTCAATGTGATACATCCACCTATATTGCATAGGACCGCCAACTTTAGCTTCGAATGGAAGATGGATAAGCAGATGTTGCATTGGATTGAAGAAACCTGGTGGAAAAAAATTTTCCATCTTACATAAAAGTATGGGTATCTCCTTCTCTAACTTATCCATCATCCCGATCTTGATTTCTTTAGCACAAAGCTGTCTATAGAAATAGCTGAGCTCGGCTAAAACCTTCCACACCGCATCATCTAGATAGCCTCAGAACATAACAGGCAGGAGCCTTTCTATTATAATGTGATAATCATGACTCTTCAACCCAGTGAGGTTTCCTGTGTTAACATTTACGGCTCGTTTCAGGCTAGCTGCGTAACCATCTGGGAATTTCAAAGTTTTCATCCATTTCATAACTTCTTTCTTTTATTTCGATCGAAGACAGAAAGAAGCACGTGGCTTTCCACCACTTTCAGAGATTTCAAGAGTTGGACGGTGACAAATGTCTGCCAAATCTAGTCTAGCTTTATAATTGTCTTTCATTTTGCCAGGCATATCCATGCAAATGCTTATGATACTTTCACTCATATTACGCTCCTGATGCATGACATCAATGTTGTGCATTAGAATCAACGACTTCACATATGGTAGCTCCCAAAGTCCACATATGTGAGTCCAATTGTGTTCCTCTCCATAACCTACGAAATATCCAGGACGACCTTCATCAGGCACCAGTTTGTCCAACATATCAGAAATTTCTGACCCATTGAGACACTTCGGTGGTCTTTTAGTGAAAACAGTGTTCTTTCGAAAGACATGCCTCTGTTGCCTAAATATATGATTCGAGGGCAGCCAACGTCTGTGACAATCGAAGTAAGATATTTTGCCTCCATGAGTTAGTCAAAAACAATCTGTGTCTGAAGCACATATCGGACACGTCAGACGATCGTGAGTGCTCCATCCGGAAAACATGCCGTATGCCGGCAAATCATGGACGGACCACAAATAAGCAGCTCGAAGGTTGAATTTCTGCTTCTTGTAACTGTCGTACGCTTCGACTCCTGTCCACAAGACTTTCAATTCTTCGATTAGCGGTTTTAACATCACGTTGAGACGTGACCCGGGATGATCAGGTCCAGGTATAATGAGGCTGAGAAACATGAACTCGTTCTTCGTACAAAAAGCAGGTGGCAGGATGTACGGAATGACAAAGACAGGCCAACATGAGTATGGCGTGGCGTTCATACTGAACGGTGAGAATCCGTCTGTCGCTAATCCGATGCGAACATTCCTCGCATCACGAGCAAAGTCTGGATCGAAACGGTCTAGCGCCTTCCATGCATCACCGTCGGACGGATGCGTCAAGAATTCTTTGTTCTCACGCTTACCTTCTTTGTGCCATCTCATGTGTCTTGCAGTTCTTTTTGAAAGAAACATCCGCTTCAACCGAGGTGTCACAGGCAAGTAACGAAGCTGCTTATGTGCGACATCTGTCATCACATTATCGCCATCGTCATTAACAACTTCGACATACCTCGATTTACCACATTTCAAGCACATCTTCTCATTGGCGTGCTCTTTCCAGAATAGCATGCAGTTGTCTGGGCACACATCAATTTTCTCATACTTCATACCGAGACTAGATATCTTGAACTTTGACTGATACATATCTGGTGGCGCTTTGTGGGGTTGTGGAAGGATATCGCAGATCAATTTCATGAGTTTGTAGCAGTTGATGGAAAAAAAGTACTTGGACTTAATTGCCATAAATCTGGTCAAGAAAGCAAGTACGGTCATAGCCGTGTGTTCATGCAACGGCTCTTGTGATTTCTTCAGCTCCTCGAAGAACTTCTCTGCCTCATTTGTAAGAGGATCCTCCGCTTCAAGAGCTTCTAGCATCTCATCCATCCTATCAACCTCTGTTATATCATCATCCTCATTCACTTCGGCTATGACTCGAGAATTAGTCTCGCCGTGAAAGGTCCACACTTCATAATGTGGAGTGAAACCATTTCGACATAAGTGAAACGAAAGCTCCAATCTTCTCAAAAACTTAGTGTTGCGGCATTTTGCACATGGGCACCGCACCATATCTTCCGTTGACAACAAAAATGCTCGATCCAAAAATTGATCTAACTTGATAAACCACTCATCGGAGTGACCACCAGTTCTGCTCTTCCAGCCAGTATACATCCAACTGCGGTCTTCACCCATGTTTGACTCTGTAGTTTAACGCGAAAGAAATTGTTGTTAATGTATTGTTGTGTTATGTCACGGCCCTACAACCTAGGCAGATAGATCCTAAACCCACCCAAGAGTGACCGAGCGGAGCGTGCTCATGACGAGACGCGTGATCCGGATTTGAACGAAATTTCGGCAGCATAACCCCGCTGTTCTTTACTGCACGCCCGAAAATGGTGCAGCAGAGAACAACAGGGTTACGCCACCAAAATCTCGTCCAAATCCGGACCCGCGTCTCGTCACAAGCCACGCCCCCTCAGTCACTCCGAGGCTGTCCAAAAAAGGGACAATTCTGAACCTGCACGTCTCACATGCCAATGGCATGTGAGACGTGCCGATCTGAAACGGGTAATACATTGCTATAGGTTACGTTGCTCATTTTCATTTTCAGGTCATTTAAGAGAGAGGAAAGAACTAGAGAAAGAGTGAGAGGAAAGTTGGTCTCAGATGACAATTCCACGACGGCTTTAGGGTTAGCTGCCGTAGATCAGAGATGAAACCACTTCGTCGAAGTACGCCATCCACGCGCAGGTGCTTGCCATCCTCACCATCGTCGTTCGCCTTTGTGCCCGTCTACACGCATACTTTACCTTACCACTAAATGGGCCTTGTCGGGCCTTGTCAAGCTGGTCCGAAGCCCATTTATGTATATATAGTACTTGAACACTCAAGCAATCAAAATTAAGCAATTCAACAACCATTCAAATAAACCTAAGCATAATTCAAAAAAGTAAGCAATTCAAATAAACCTAAACATAACAATTATCCATTGTAATTCATTAATTTATCAACTCAATTCTAACATAAGCAATTCAATTCAAATGAGAGCAATTCAAATGAGAGCAATTCAATTCAAATGAGAGCAATTCAATTCAAATGAGAGCAATTCAATAAACCTAAACATAACCATAATTCAAATGAGAGCAATTCAATAAACCTAAACATAGCCATAATTTAAATGAGAGCAATTTACTTCAATAAACCTAAACATAACCATAACTCAAGTGAGAGCAATTCAATAAACCTAAAAATAACCATAATTCAAATGAGAGCAATTTACTTCAATAAACCTAAACATAACCACTATGATTTCTTCCATGAGGTCACCATGTTCAAAAATGACACATCACTGAATTTCTTCCATGAGGTCACCATGTCCATGAGGTCACCATGTTCAAACATAACAATAATTCACTGAATTTCTACAAAAATACAGGGGCGGGGCCGGGACTTACCTTCTGGTGGCGGTGGCGCAGGGGCAGCAGGGCCGGGGGCGAGCCGGCGGCGGGGGCGCAGGGGCCGGGGGCGGGCCGGCAGCGGCAGCGTAGAGGCGGCGGGGTCGGGGGCGGCGCAGGGGCCGGGGGCGGGCCGGCAGCGGCGGCACAGAGGCGGCGGGGTCCGGGGCGGCGCAGGGGCGGCGGGGTCGGGGGCGGCGCAGGGACGGCGGGGTCGGGGGCGGCGGCGCAGGGGCGGACGCGCGGGGAGGCGGGCCGGCGGCGGGGCCGCAGGGGCGGCGGGGTCGGGGGCGGCGGGGGTGCGGCGGGGGCGGGGGCGGCGGGGTCGGGGGCGGCGGGGTCGGGGGCGGCGGCGCAGGGGCGGAGCCGCGCGGAGGCGGGCCGGCGGCGAGGTCGGGGGCGGCGGGGGGCGCGGCGGGGGCGGCGGGGTCGGGGCGCGGCGGGGTTGGGGGCGGCGGCGCAGGGGCGGAGCCGCGCGGAGGCGGGCCGGCGGCGGGGTCGGGGGCGGCGGGGTCGGGGCGCGACGGGGTCGGGGGCGGCGGTGGGGGGAATTGTGAATGAAGAGTCAGGGCTGGAGGGTCCCGATATTAGACCTAGTTTGCGATGGCTTCCTTAATTGTGACGGCCTTACCTTAGGGCCAGCGCAATTAAAGCCTATTTGCGACGGCCTTGTACTGGCCGTCGCAAATAAGGCGTTATTTACGACGGCTCATTTAATTGCGACGTCTCTAGGGTTGGCCGTCGCAAATAAGGTCTTATTTGCGACGGCCAGACCAACAGCCGTCGCAAATAAGTCCTTATTCGCGACGGCCCTGTTATTTCTGATGGCCAGAGGCGGGCCGTCGCAATTTAAGCTGTTTGCGACGGCTGGCCGTCGCAAATAAATACGGCCGTCGCAAATAATCGCGTTTCCTGTAATGAGGGATCGCAACAGAAAGCGCATAGACTTGCCCCGTTGGCCCAGTAAGGTTCATTTCAGCTGCTGTTTGCACATTCCAGACCTTAAAAATAGATCAAACAGACACGTATGAGATGACCAAGGTCCAAGGGTGATCAATTTCAAAATCATATTTCAGAAAGCGCTAGACGGGTTCTGGCTGTTGCCAAATCGACATAAGACAGACTGCGCTTGGCAATTAGGGGCTAGGTAGGAGGGTGACTATGTGATCATTTTCTGAAACAATGGTTAATACAAAAATACAAAGTGTGATACTTACCTTTACGGCATCAGGTATTCCAACAAACAACCACAGCCCCTCGCTGATCATACACCCGACCATCACGACCCATGCTGATGACACCGGCACACAAAAGGATGTGTTTGGTTTGGAGTCAAAGTGGGATGGAATGATCCATCTCAGTTTTTAAGGATGGGATGATCCCGTTTTCTGTTTGTCTAGAGGTATGAGATGATCACTGTTTCTTGTTTGTTTTGTGGGATGATGTGGGACGAAATGATCATGTCTTCTGTTTGAATGAAAGGATGGGACAGAGATATGTGAGTATAAGTACCTTCGGAAGGCTGCGTGTCTGCCTCTACGGAGGTGGGACGGATCCGTCTCCATGTTTTTAGTGGGATGGTTCCATCCCGCGTTTAGGTAAAATATTCTCTTTTGAGGGATGACTCTGTCCCATATGTCTCCAAACCAAACAACAGAAAAGACCACGAAAAGCAAATCAGTACTGCTTTTTGTTCTTCATAAGGAATATAAAAGAATCAAATATTCAATCGAAAGATGCCTCAGGTACCTGTCTGGTCTGACAATCCCACATGCGAAAGGTTCCATCCTTGCTCCCAGCGTACAGCTTGTCCGACCCAGTGGGCAGTGCAATGCCAGTAATAACCTGAAGGAATTCACAGTACAACATCCTAAATCATAAAGAAACAGATGAGATTACATTTGTGATATAACAATATATATATCAGGAAAGAGGTATAAATGCAGTTACTTGGAACATTATATTCAAGTGTCCTGTTCCTTATGCTTTAAAGTTACGACAACAATAATGAAGCTATGCATAACAAAAGCAACTAAGATGATTTAAATCATAAGTTTAAATGGTCACTGGGCATTTCATTGATGCAAGCAACCACTAAAGCACATAAGTCAGAAACACGATTTTTGCTGACTTTAAAATATTGTGTTCCGTAGCTATGCCATACTGCACGGTACCATGTCCGCTGCCACCGGAGTTCGGGAAGTTGTCCTCCTGCAATCGTTCAAGCGCCGAAATCGGGGGAGACGGAGTTTGAGCCTTGGTTGCCGATTTCTGTGATGTGCAAATGTGATTAGACAAGTTTTGTTTATGTTTGAGTAAGTTTGAGAAAATTTTACTAAATCTGAACAAGTTTAACTAGTTTCAACTATTTTGAGTAATTTTATATCTGTGCTCCTGTCGTCGGCAGTTGTGGCAGCTCCATCTGTGGCGGCATCCACTGCGGAACGACAACTTGCTGTCCTGCGGCTATGGCCTGCAAATACAAAGCAAATCATTATACATGTCATTTATATATTAGAAATATTAAGTACACCGGTCAGAACTTACCTGTGTGGCAGCTTGCTACTGTAGCATGTACGAGTATTGATACTTGTCCCTAGCCCTGAGCGTCGCTGACTGCAACTGGTCCCTAGCCTTGAGTTCCGCTGCCTACCTCTCGTTAATCCATTGCATTTCTTCTTGAATCCTCTGGAGCTCCTTCCGAACACTCTGGGGCTCCACATCTCGGCCCGTAAAACTGTTGCCACCCTGCTACGATGAAGAGGCTTTCAAGGAAGCCTGCGCCTGCCTCGAGTCAGCCACTCTATTGAAGATGGCTAACCTACACCACGAAGTAACACTAGTAATTTTTTGTATCTAAAAGTTCATGACAGTAAATTAAAAATAACAAAACTCACCGTCTGTGATGTTTCCCGCCACCGCTTGCATACGCGGCTTCGGAGACAATTAGCGCGCTCTGCCAATCCTACTCTTTGCCTCAAAGCCTCTGCACCTCCTGCCTGTACTCTACCTGGAAATACAAAAAAAATAACATCATCGGAACTGTTAAAGAGAATTCAATTAAGTTAACAAAATAACTCACCAACTTCTCCTTCGCCACCTGATAAGACAGCCGGTTAGGCTGCGACAGGACACTCCCCAAGTGACCCCTCTTCCACATCTGGATAGATGTCGGCTTCTGATCGCTTTCGCACTCCTATTGATACATGCTAGCACAATAAAAATTATAAAATTACTTAAATAGAAATTTAAGTCACACTTACCATCTGTTTAGCGAGATGTATGTAGTTGTCTCCACCAAAATGGTGTTTCACGTTCGTCCCTCTACTCTCTCGACGGGTTTTAGACACACTCTAGAAGCCCTGGCTCGCCCAACGGGCACACCAGGCACGGTACGCGTTCGGGTGGCTGTCAAGCCAAGCTATGCTCACTTGCACACATTTATTATTGGGTGAAAATATTGATCATAATCGGATAATGAAACAAAGTAAAATAAACACTTTACCTCTGCTTATTGTGCCCCCGTTAAGTACTTGTCGGCCACGTCCCTGAAGTGCCCCAGCTCACCCTCGTCCGGATGCAACTTGAAATATGCCTTCGTAGCTTGAATTCGAGCCGTCGAGAGTGACTGCGCCATGAGCTTCCTCACATTGTTATGCAAGACGAGACGAGTGTGATCCATCTGCTCAGCCTTGTTCTCCAAACGGTAATGTGCCTGGAAGAAGAAATATACAAGTAAATGTATTTATCCTATAATATATTTGGATTACACTTGCTCGATAATACACTTGCTCGTCATGGTACGCAAGGATGAAGGTGTCGCAACCTTTAGGCTTTTCTTCGTGTTTGACTTCTATCATGCTAAATTGGTTTTGTCAAGTTCCATTGTTATGATAAAACCAATTGCAGTCAAAGAAGACTACTTTAAGGTTCTTATTCCCCGCAAAACTAAATTCAAGGATTTTTTAATGATCCTATAATAATTAGTTTCACATCATTCGGTGTCAACTGCCTTCGTCACAACTCCGGTGTTACATGTTGCCCTAAGAGGACGTTGAGCTTCAAATTGAGTTGAACGAAGTCGGAAACCGTTGATGTTGTATCGATCATAGCTTTTAATTTTAATAGATCCGTAGGACAGTTCTCACAAATATTCATGGACGCCGGCTTATTTTTTGCACTGTCCAACATATGGAGTTAGAAGACTATTTTATGCTATACACGTAATTACTAAGAGAAACAAAACATGATCACATTACTTGTGCATGAAACCAGGATTGGATGTTAGGCCCTCCATTTAGTCCATAATATCACATCGATTGTATTTTCCTGCTTATAGGTTGTTGCTTAGATTTCCAATTTTGTTGATCGAACTTACTAAATAAAGAAAAAACAGAATGATTAGCATAGATGTATAACACAACACGCTAATTGTTATAGATATGGAACAAACACATACTGAAAATATTTGTCCATCCCCTCTAAAAAAGCATGTGTGTATAGCAAAGCAGACGTCTTTTCATCTATTTTAGCATCGTAGCTCGTGCCACTACCAATAGTAGTGCCTCTTGTTTGAATGGAGAGGTCGCTACAAGGGGCTGCTTCATCCACATTGTATCGCAACATGGAAGCATTAACATTGTGTTCTACTGCAAAATACACTTTAAAAGTATCTTATCATTTGAAGGACGTATGCTTCGGCAATGCGTCCTTCAACCCTTGCCAGATTGCGAATCAATTTTTTAAGACATCTGAGTGCTCTTTCAATGTGACACATCTTCTAGGATCGAAGAGCACATGAAAAGCTACCAGAGGGGGTGAATGGTAGATTAAAACTTTTTTAGTGGAAGCAACAAACACCCCTCGGCAGAAAATCAATTTGTTAAGAAACTGTGTGTCCAACTGATCTATACGTGTTCAACCATGACAAAAGTCATATATAATATAGATAATCAAGTAATGAAGACACGACAACAAGAATCACAAAAAATCATCAAGAAAAACTCAAGTTATGATTGAAAGATCAAGAAAGGTCAATATATTCTACCTAAGTAAAAAAACTAGATCTGCAACACTGCAAAGAAACTCGTGTAGATCAGAAACCACAAATCCAATGCCCGGAAATTTTCATAGATCATAGATAATAAAGTTGTGAAGAAAATCCAGAAAGAATCACGTCAATTGGATCTGTAAAAATCAACTTATTATAAAAATACCGAGGCAATGTAGTGCTATGCAGAAACTCGATGAGGAAAACTTGCATGAGACAAGTCGGACGAAGGAGGCACAAAAGTTCCTCTAAACTCTGAATTTTATTGATCAGTACACAAGAGGACCAGCCCAAAGTCGTCTCTACACGAGCTTTGACCTCCCTTGCTTTTATAAACAGCCCTAAGGCCAACCCAATCCAGACTAGGACTCTAATCCTACTCAGTTTCAATCGAAACTTTCAATAACTGCTCAAGACTCTACCATATGCAGATAGAAGCAATCTTAAGACTTCCAAACACCTTAGGAACATACCAAACATTCCTAAAACAACTCAACTCATGAACCACATGAAATCTAACCAAAACAAATGTGAAACTTTCCATGAACGAACCATAACCACCTCAGTCGCAGCCTGAGGCATAATCCAGCCGGTTGGACCTTTTCGAGCAATTTTTTACATCCACTTCTCTTCATCACGCCTGGGAACCATATTGCCACGTCCATGCACTCCTTGCAAATGTGCAAACACTTTTCAACAACGCCCACGATACCTTCATATGCATTGTTCTTGATCCAAACATATTGTATGATCTCCTGATCAACTCTCACAATTCCTCCCGAACTTGGTTGTTGAACCTCATCTTCTCCTTAAGACTAGTTCAATGGATCCCATCACCAGCCATGTCTTGACCTCAAGCAAGACCTGCACATGAACAAACAACCAATTCTTCCGAGCACAAGTCCTCGACTTGACTCACATTAGTCCGATAACCACAACACCTTATGTCAGCACCTCATATAAGCATGTTGCAAACATAGTAAGATAATGTCCACCATGATCAGCCAAAACACATCAAAAACTTAGTCCAAAAGTACTAAGCAAATCTTCCCGTAAGTGTAAACTAAGTTTGAAACATTGCATATAAAAAACATAGCACCCACAAGATTATTTCAGCACGTAGAAAAATCAGACAATTCAAAACATCAGCTATGCATTGTATAATAAAATTCGGACAGTGCAAAGTGTGTTTCTCAAGTATATTCAAAACTTTGCGTGTAAACCTTCACGTTTAACATAATTACCAATGTATTCAACACACATAGGTCTCCCAATCTTCCCCTTGATGTATGCATTGGCAACATCACTTAAAATTCGAACATTGGCTTATTCACATGAAAAGTTTTTAAAACGAATTTCTCCCCCTTTGAAAATCAAAAATGAAATGAGAAAGAAATTTCAAAAACATTTCTCCCCCTGAGAAGAGCGTGTAAAACTTTTGACAATGTGTGACATATTTCTCCCCTATACATATTTCTCCCCCTTTGACAATGTATTCAACAAGGTTTAAAAAGAAATTTCAATAGTTATGAGCATATTATAACATATAAATATAAAACAAATCTCATCCAAGTCATACTATCACGTAACTTACGCTATCACATCAATGAGATATATAAAGTAGTGTAAGCCATGCTAGAGATCAAGTGTAATTTTTCAATTTAAGCAAGTCATGATCTCACAAACTTAACTATTTCAAAACCTGAAAAGAATGACACTTGTTGCTGTATTTTTATTATTTTTCAAAGCACAAATTCAGATCATATGACATTTGCAAGAGACTATATGCTGCATCAGCCTTATTCTAACCAGCCAATCCAAACCTATATCATTTGACAATCATAAGCTTAAGGACATGGTTTTGGTCATACACAACTTCTTTCAAGTTCATATTCAAGTGCAATGATAAGACATCTCAAAAGAAGAAGTGCGATGCATACACATTCTCTTGATCTTTTCTTATTTTTCTATTTGATCATAAATGCTCAACATGTGGAGAGTTGATTGATTAATTTTTTAATATTAAACGCACTTGTGAGCATGCAACATGTGAAAAACAGCAAGAAAGTTCGATCATGACCAGATTTAGTGTAAGTATCTATTCCAATTACTAGTCATGGCAAAAACTACAAAATGTATAACACGAGTAATGTAGTAAGAACTTTCAGCATGTAAAAGGAATCACAAAGTCATATATGTATGAAATGTTATGCTCATAATATTTTAAATTTGGATTCACACATAGACTTCCCATATTTTAAAAAAATCCCTCTCAATTTAAGCAATGAGGATGCATAACCCCTATTTCACTACGAATGAAACAAAAACGAGTTAAATCCAAAGGTTTTGTAAAAATGTCAGCCAATTATTATTCGATATCTACATGGTGAAGAACAATGTTTCCCTTTTCAACATTATCATGGAGAAAGCAATACCTAATGTCAATGTACTTTGTTCTCGAATGTTGTACGGGGTTTTTAGCAATGCAAATGGCACTGGTGTTAGCACAAAACAGTGAAACACTATATAGATCGACCCCATAGTCCTTAAGTGTATAAAAAATTCAAAGAATTTGTGAGCAAGCGCTAGCAGCATCTACATATTCAGAATCGGCCGTTGTTTGTGCAACATAATTTTGTTTTCTAGAGGACCAAGCAACAAGTGAATTACCAAGAAAATGACAAGAACCCGAAGTACTTTTCCTACCAATCCTAAAACCCCTAAAATCAGCATCCTAAAAGCTTTCAAAGTAACGGTTGAGGAAGAAGGAAGAAAAATGTCAAATTCTTGAGTTCCATGTAAGTACCTGAGAATTCTTTTGATGGCTTGACAATGTGAAGCACGTGGAGAAGCTTGAAATCGTGCACAAAGACATATGCTGAATTGTGTGTTCGGTCTTGATGCAGTGAGATACAGAGTGACCCGATCATGCTTCTATAGCCTTTTTGATCCACGGGTTCACCATCTTCATCAAGTTCAAGTGTCATTTCTGTACCCATTGGTGTCTGGAGAGGATTTATTTTGTTCATGTTGAAGCGCTTAAGAAGGTCTCTTGTATACTTCATTTGATGCACAAAAGTACCCTCCTTAGTTTGCTTGATTTGAAGCCCCAAAAAGTATGTGAGTTCTCTCATCATACTCATCTCAAATTCTGAACTCATCATATCTAAGAACGTGGACTAAGATCATGAGAAGCACAACCTAATATAATACCATCCACATACACTTGAACAAATAATGAGTCATTGTCGTGCTTAAGCACAAAAAGAGTTATATCAACCTTGCCCATGGTAAACACATTTTCAAGTAAGAATGTTTTTAACCTATCACACCATGCTCTAGGGGCTTGTTTGAGACCGTACAAGGCTTTGGACAATTTGTAAACATAATTAGGAAAATTTGGATTTTCAAAACCCGGTGGTTGCTTGACATAAACCTCCTCATCTATTTAGCCATTAAGAAAAGCACTTTTAACATCCATTTTATATAACTTGAATCCTTTAGATGCAACAAAAACTAACAAAATTCTTATGGCTTCTAATGTAGCAAGAGGAGCAAAAGTTTCATCAAAATCTAGACCTTCAACTTGTGTGAAACCTTGAGCAACCAACCTAGCCTTATTCCTAAACACAACCCCATTCTCACTTTGTTTATTTTTAAACATCCATTTAATTCCAATTAAAGTGTGACCTTAAGGTAGACGTACAAGTTTCCAAACATTATTTCTTTCAAAATTTTCTAACTCTTCTTTCATGGCAATAATCCAAGATTTATTAGTGAATGTGTGGGATATATCTTTTGGTTCAAAAGAAGCAACAAAAGCATAATGAGCATGAGAGTTTCGATCGCAAAACCTGGACCATGTAACAAGTTCGTGTAAGCTTCCAATGATTTGTTGTGGAGGATGACTTTTGAGGACGCGGAGGACAGTAGACACTTCACAAGCTCCTTCTTAATGTTCATCACAGATCAAAGAACTTGTGGCTTGAGGACAATCTGTACCAGTAGCGTGATCAACGTCATTTGCATCTGAATTTTCGGGCAGCAGCGCCACTTCTTCGTCTTCTTCAATGAAAATACTCTCCTCCTGCAGATATGGATTTGGACCTGCAATATTAGAGCTATTACCTGGGCTAGCTTCATCAAAAGAAACCTCACAAGTCTCCACAATTTTTTTAGTGTCATGTAAAAGCACACAGTAGCCTCTAGTATGAGATGTATAACCAAGAAACATGCCATCAACAGATCTAGCTTCAAATTTATCAAGATTACCATGTTTCTTAACAAAGTATTTACAACCAAAGACCCGAATGTGTGTGACACTAGGCCTATGCCCAAACCAAAGTTCATATGGTGTTTTCCCTAGCTTAGCATGCAAGAAAACACGATTTGAGACATAATAAGGGTTGCAATTGTATCAGCCCATAATTTCCTAGGAGTTTGATATTCATCAAGCATAGTCCTAGCCATCTCTACTAAGGTTCTGGTCTTTCTCTCTACGACACCATTTTATTGAGGTACATAGGGTGAATAAAATTGATGATCTATTCCATTTTCATCACAAAAGTGATCAAACGATTGATTTTTAAATTCGGTTCCATTATCAATTCTAATTGATTTTAAAGATCTTGGGTGATCAATTGATAATCTAAGAAATAAAATTCTAAAGTGACTAAAAGCTTCATTCTTAGATGTCATAAAGTAAACCCAAGAGTATCTAGAATAATCATCAACAATCACAAGAACATACCATTTACCTCCAAAAGATTGAACACGTGAAGGACCTACGATCAAGGTGCAAAAGTTATCCCAGTTCACATGTCATGGTCATTGTGAGAGGAGCATGTGAACCTGCAACCATGTTAGCATGTCTACAGGAAGAGAACACAACTTCTTTGTCCCCTTTAGGCTTAGGCAGCCCACGTATGCGATCAAGAGCACTAACATGCATGAGATGATCAAAGCCTACGTGACCAAGTCTACGTTGTCAAAAATATAAGTCTTTTGAATCATTAGCAACTAGACACCTATGCTTAGAGGATGAAATATCAGGATCAGCTTTAAAAACTCTTCCAAACCGAGACATGTTAAAAATGAGCTCACTATTTGAATCTACAATCTTGCAACAATTTTTAGTGAAAATAATTTTCAGATTTTCATCTAGCAATTGTGAAATAGAAAGCAAGTTGTATTTCAAATTTTTAACAAGTGTCATATCCTTCAAAGTGTAGTGATTATTTACTCTAACCGAACCCTTAGCAATTATAGGAGTTGAAAAATTATCGACAAATGTAGCATTTTCTACACGTGACACAAAAGAGTGGGAGGAGAACAATTCTTTGTTATCGGTCATGTGGCGTGAGCAACCTGAATCCACAATCCAAATGTTCTCCTTTCTCAAGCATGTAACCTACATAGAAGCACAATACGTCGATGTCTCAATACTGGAGTTAGTCAAACGATATTTAGGAATCCAATACTGAGTCACACGATGACCCCGCAATAATAACACACGAAAGCTGAGATAAAACAACAGGTTTATGAGCCAAAGTTGGAAGATTTTTGTACCCAACTACTGATCTACGAGGTGTTACACGTGTAGCAATAAAAACAGTAGGTTTGGGACCAAAATTTGCATGTTTTTGACTCACAACAGCAGGTTGCAACAAATTTTTCATGAGAGTTATGAGATCTAGCTTGCATTCTTTCTTTTTTTCTGTTGTTTAGCTAGTCTATAAAAAAAATCTATGATATGACCATCTCTACCACAGTAGGTACAATGAAATTTAACTTTGTGTTCATGTCTAGATGAGCAAGCAACATGTTTATTTGAAACTGAATGAGAGAACACCTTGCATATTTGAAAACCACTTCTTTTTATTTAGGAGCTATTTGAATCAAACCACTTCCTCATGACATTACAATTTTAGGTGGATGTGCCTTAGCATGAGCATGGGAATCAAAACCTAAATCAGTTTTATCATTACATGATTTAGAGGAATTCAACAGCAAGTTCAGATTCTTATTCCCATTACAAAATCCCTCTAGTGTCCTATTCATGTCATCAAGTTTATTAGACAAGTCTAGGAAATTTTCACATGAAGTTTTTCCTTTTAATTTGTAGTTAGAACAATGTTTAACTTCATGAGAACATAAAGCATTGTTCAATATATAAATCTCATTCATAGCATCATGTAGTTTCTTATCAAGATCATCACAAGTAGAACAATACAAATCAATTGAAGAATAGCAATCATCTTCTATGTTTTTATCATTAAGTGCAGCAAGCTTTTTGTTCTTTTCAATTTCAAGTTCAAGTTTATCAAGTGTGAAGGTGTGCACACTTCTTAAAGAGGACAATTGTTCATAAATAAGCTCACATGAGGAACAAGAATCATCACTAGGAATCAAATTTTTTAAAATGATTAATTTCATATTCTAGTGATTCAATTTTAATAGCATTGTCCATAAGTTTTTTGTTCTTTTCTAAGTATAACAGGGGCACGAGAAATAGCATCACACATTTCTTTGCAAGTGGGACATACCTCTTCATCATGGCTGGTGTGTTCTGCTCCCTTCATACTTGATCTTGAGTTGCCCGCCATGAAATGCATAGTTGCCAAATTGTCTTCATCCTCATCACTTTTGGAGTCCAAATCGCTCAAATTGTTGTCTAGTAGAGCGGAGAGGATATGGTCCACCACTTGGCATTTTGTGAAAGTCTTCTTTTTCTTGTTGTTGTTGCCAAAAGAGGACTTGAGCTTATTTTGCTTTTAATCACGGGTAGAAGTACCTAAAAGGTTAGGGCAATGCCTACAAAAATGTCCTGTCTTACCACATTCAAAGCATCGTTGAGAACCACTACTTCCTCCTTCTAGTTCTCTTATTTTGCAATGCTTTTGAGAACCGAGTGGGGAGAAGTGTCAGCTCCTCTTCTGGAAATTCTTCAATCTGTTCAAGGGTTAGACAAGACAACAAAGCAAGTGTACCACATCAAGAAGATTGGCTAGAGCTAGGCATTCCACATTGTGAAACAAATGCAAGAGACTTGTTGGGATTCTTACGTGAGATTATATCAATTTCATGAGTTTTTAACATGGAATATAGCACATCTGATGTGAGTGTACTCATGACAGTGGATTTAGGAATAGATGTAACTTTCATCTTCCAAATATACATGTCTAAAGCACTTAATAATTGCCTAGCATTCTCAGCATCTGAAAAATTAACGTTAACACTATGCAAGTTGCTGAGAATTTTGTTAAAGCGAGCAAAGGGGTCATCGATTGACTCACCGGATTGCATGTTGATGTGCATGTATTATTTATTTAACATATCTTGTCTTATCTCCTTGATCATATTGGATCCTTTGTGGTAGTCGCAAAGTGTCTTCCACACATCGTACGCTGATCGGAGGTGTGCAACTCGATCAAAGTCGCTTTGAGTCAACCCTTGTATGACCAAGTTATGTGCCTTGTTGTTGTTGTTTATATTTCTCATGTTCGTAGCCGTGACTTGATCGTTTGGCGGCACGTCATAAGGCTTGTACACCTTTCCCATATTGTGAAGCCTTGCGCCTATATCAAAGCCTCCATACGTGCCTTCCAAACCTGAAAATCAATGTCACTAAACACATAAGGTTTTGCAAAGTATTTCTCCATGATGATTAGTCAAAAACATGTGCGAACCGCAAAGATTAGAGCACTGTTGCTCTGATACCAATTGTAGGATCGAGGAGCACATGAAAAGCTACTATAGAGAAGGTGAATGGTAGACTAAAACTTTTTTAGCAGAAGCAACAAAAACCCCTCGGCAGAAAATCAATATGTTAAGAAACTGTGTGTGCAACTGATCTAAATGTAACCATGACAAAAATCATTAATATTATAGATAATCAAGTCACAAATACATGACAACAAGAATCACGAAAAACTGTCAAGAAAAACTCAAGTTATGATCGAAAGATCGAAAAAAGGTCAATCTATTCTACCTGAGTAAAAACTCAGATCTGCAACACTACAAAGAAACTAATGTATATCAGAAACCACAAATCCAATGACCGTGAAATTTTCAAGGATGATATATAATCAAGTTTTCAAGACAATCCAAAAAGAATCACATCAATTGGGTCTGTAAAACTCAAGTTATGATAAAAACACAGAAGCAATGTAGTGCTATGCAGAAACTCAACGAGAAAAACTTATCTGAAATAAGTCGGACGAACAAGGCACAAAATTTTCTCTAAACTACGAATTTTATTGATCAGAACACACGAAGAAGAGCCCAAAGTCATCTCTATACGAGCACTAGTCTCCCTTGCTTTTATAACCAGCCCTAAGTCCAACCCAATCAAGACAAGGACTCTAATCCTACTCAGTTTAAACCAAAACTTTTCATAACTGCTCAAGACTCTTCTATACGCAGATAGAAGCAATCTTAAGACTTCAAAACACCTTAGGAACGTACCAAACATTCATAGAATAACTCAAATTCGTGACCCACACAAAATCTAACTAAAACAAACTCGAAACTTTCCATAAACGAACCATAACCACCTCAACCGCAGTCTAAGGCATAATCCAGCCGGTTGGACCTTTCTGACCAATTCTTTATGTCCACTTCTCTTCATCACGCCTTGGAACCATGTTGCCACATACATGCACTCCTTGCACACATGCAAACACTTTCGAACAACATCCACGATACCTTCATATGCATTGTTCTTGACCCAAACATGTTGCATGACCTCCTGATCAACTCAACCACAATTCCTCCCGAACTTGGTTGTTAAACCTCATCTTCTCCCTAAGACTAGTTCAATGGATCCCGTCACCAGCCATGTCTTGATCTCAAACAACACCTACCCATGAACAAACAACCAATTCTTCTGAGAACAAGTCCTCATATTGACTCACATTAGTCCGATAACCACACCACCATATGTGAGCACCTCACATAAGCATGTTGCAAACATAGTAAGATAATTTCCACCATGATCCGCCAAAACACATTAAAAACTTAGTCCAAATTTACTAAGTAAATCTTCCCATAAGTGTAAAGCAAGTTTGAAACATTGCAAATGAAAAACATAGCAACCACAAGATTATTTAAGCACATAGAAAAATCAGACAATCCAAAACAGCAGCTATACATTGTATATAAAGTTTGAACACTGCAAAGTGTGTTTCTCAAGTATATTCAAAACTTCGCGTGTAAACCTTCACGTTTAACATAATTGCCAATGTATTCAGGACACATAGGTCTCACACATCTACCTATATTGCACAGAGCCGCCCACTTTAGCTTCATATGGAGGATAGATTAGGAGATGTTGCATTGGATTAAGGAATCCTGAAGAGAAAACTTTTTCCATCTTACATAAAACCACTTGTATCTCCCTCTCCAACTTCTCCATCATATCCCTTGTTGTTTCTTTAGCACAAAGTTGTATATAAAAGTAGCCAAGCTCGACTAACACCTTCCACACTGCATCGTCAAGGTAGCCCTGAAACATAACCGGTAGAAGCCTTTCCATGATTATTTGATAATCGTGACTCTTCAACCCTGTGAGATTTTCAGTCTTAATATTTATGGTTTGTCTCAACCTAGCAGCATAACCGTCTAGGAATTTCAACCTTTCCAACCACTTCAAGACTTCTTTCTTTTCTTTTGGCCGAAGAGAGAAAGAAGCACGCGGTTTGCCACCAGCTTCGGAGACCTCAAGAGTTGGATGGTTAAAAACCTCTGCCAAATCCATCCAATCCTTCATATTGTCTTTCGTTCTGCCTGTCATATCCAAGCATGTGCTTATGATGCATTCACTCATGTTACATTCTTGGTGCATAACATCATAGTTATGCATTAGGATTAAAGACTTCACATACGGTAGCTCCATAGTGCACATATATGAGTCTAATTGTGATCCTCTCCATAACCAACAAAATATATAGGACGACCTTCATCTGCCACTAGGTTGTTCAGCTGTTCAGCAATCTCCAACACATTGAGACACTGGGATGGTCCTTTTTTGACAACGGTGTCCTTCCTGAAGGCATTTCTCTGTTGCCTAAATATGTGATTCGGCAGCAACCAATGTCTATGGCAATCAGAGTAGCAAATCTCGCCACCATGATTTAGACAAAAACATTCTGTGTCTGAAGCACATATCGGACATGTCAAACGAACATGAGTGCTACAGTCAGAAACCATGCCTTCAGATGGGAAATCATGAACAGATCACAAGTATGCAGCTCGAAGGTTGAATTTCTGTTTTTTGTAACAATCATACACTTTGATTCCTGTCCATAAATTTTCAACTCTTCATTCAAAGACTTGAACATCACGTTCAGCCGTGAACCTGGATGATCTGGTCCAGGTACAATAAGGCAAAGGAACATGAATTCATACTTCATACAAAGAGATGGTGCTAAGTTGTACGGCATGGTGAATTCAGGCCAACAAGAGTATGATGTTGCATTTGTATTGAACAGTGAGAAGCCGTTTGTCGCCAACCTGATGTGAATATTTCTTGCACCATTAGCGAAATCTAGATCAAAGCGATCAAGCGCTTTCCACGCTTCACCGTCGGACGGGTGCACCATCATTCTGTTGTTCTCACATACACCTTCTTTATGCCACCTCATGTGTCTGACTATTTTTTTAGAGAAATAAGCGCTTCAACGTAGGTGTGACAGACAAGTAGTGAAACTGCTTTTATGCGACTTCAGTCATTACTTTTGTACCATTGTCATTAACAACTTCGACAAATCTTGCTTTATCGCATTTTAAGCACTTGTTCTCATTGGCATGCTCTTTCAGAAAAGCATACAGTTGTTTGGGCACATATCAATCTTCTCATATATCATACCAAGACCGGAAATCAATTTCTTAGATTGATCTATCTTTAGGCCCTTTATGGGGCTGTGGAAAGATATCGCTGATCAACTTGATGAGATCGTTGTAGCAGTTATTGGAGAAGAAATACTTAGACTTAATTGTCATAAATCTAGTCACAAAAGTGAGGAGTGTCACTTCATTGTGTTCATGCAACGACTCTTCTGAAGCTGTGAGAAGCGTGAAGAATGTTTCAACCTCCATTGTAGGATGATCCTCCGTCAATTCATGATTTATGGCTTCAAGCATCTCGTCTATCCCAGCGACCCCCCGTGTTTTCATCCTCACCTTGATCTTGTACAGCTTGAGAAGGTGTCTCACCTTGAAAGGTCCACACCTCATAATGTTGCATGAAACCGTTTTGACACAAGTGGAATATCAAAGCCACTTTGTCGAAACATTTCACATTCTGACATTTGGTACATAGGCACCACACCTTACCATTCTTTGACAACGAAAAAGCTCGTTGTATGAAAGCATCTGTCTTGGTGAACCACTCCTCTAAGTGACTCTCATCCTTTTTCCAACTAGTATACATCCAAGTGCGATCTTCAGCCATGTTTGAGGGTATACCTTCAAAGCAGACAAATCATTATTGGTTTCATTGTTATGTTATGTCACGACCCTACAACTAGGCAGATAGGTCCTAAATCCACCCAAGAGTGATCGCGTGGGGCGTGCTTATGACGAGACACGTGGTATGAATCCAGACAAAATTTCAGCGGCATAACCCCACTGTTCTCCACTGCACACCTGAAAATAGTGTAGCAGATAATGTCAGGGTTATGCTGTCGAAATCTCGTCCAGATCCAGACCCGCGTCTTGTCACAAGCTACGCCTCCTCGGTCACTTCCGGGCTGTCCAAAAAGGAACAATTCCAACATTCGCGTGACACATTTCTATAGGTTACATTACTCATTTTCATTTTAAGTCATATACGAGAGAGGAAAGAACGAGATAGAGGGAGAAAAGATGGTCTTAGATGACACTTCCATGTCCGGAACCACCGTCCACGCTATCGTGGGTGATTGACGTCCGCACCATCGCCGTTCTTTTCCGTGCCGTCTCAACGCATACGTTACGACTACAACTGTCTATACGGAACAAATGCATTTATTGCGTGTCATGTCATGTCGGGTCAGGCTATGCCAGACCAGGCCAGCCGGAAAACCGTTTATTTACATATATTAAGTAATTACTCAAAAATATTAAATATCAATAAACAATAAGTATCAATTAATGAACACATAATAAACAAGATAACTGAATTGAGCAACGATCGAACTAAAAAGACTGAATTGAGCATTCTGCATTGCTAGGAAGGCATATCACAGCTCAATTCTTCAATCAATGCAGTTGTAGTTGTCCTGTCTCGTCTCCTGATAATACATTTCACATGGCCCCTGCTATTTTTATATAATATGTTCATGCTGTGCTCCTGAAGCTGAAAAAACATTTGAAGCTTTGTTATAGCACTGAGTAGAGACTAACCAGATTCGTTGTATCTCCTCTTCTCTAGGGTTTTAAGTCTGGTGTTATAGATTAGAGCCATTGCCTCTACATGGTGGTTTTCCAGTGTGGGTCCATCGTGCTGTTCAATGTTTCTGATCTTGAAGCAGATGGGTACGTAAAAATTGTTGAGAAGCATGCATCAGGTTTACTCCCAGAGATACGAAAAGATGTAAGGCCTTAATCCCGTTCCACACTACATACTTTTTCTGAAGCGCGATAGTTATTTTTTCTGAAAAGTTTGCAGGAGGGCTGCCTTTCATTAAGCTAGAGAGGTTACATCCTAAGGTTTACATCCACTAAGTGAAATGATCAAAAGGGAAAAAAAGGACAACACCAGCTGTTAAGAAAATCATCAAACAACTGAAACTCCGAGAACAGGAGATTCACCCTCCGTAGAGGTCGACTCATGCAACCGAGCATCCTCCAGCTAGAGTCGAGGCCAGCCCAGCCCTTCGCCTTGGTCCTCGAGGATGTCTGTTGATCTGCTGGTTTCAGCTTCTCCCCTTTCAATGACTCTTGGGCACCACAATCCTTCATCCATCCCTGGCACAGGAATTACAAAATACACAGCGGGGTATACAGGTCAGCAGGGGAATTAGTGGGAGAATGAGATAGGGGGAGGAAGGATGCAATATCAGTTATAGCAAGGTTGGCTACATGGATATAAGAGAGCTGGTTTTGAAATACATGTCGGTTCCGTTCCTTACAGAGTTGCCACAAAAATTTGAGAAGGATGCCTGCAATCAGTTTCTTCTTCTTTTTTGAGCTACCCACCAGGACAAACTCTAGCTAGAACATAGCTCCACGAGTGTGCACCAAGAGCAGCCTCGCAGGCAGGCCCAGACCTTGTACCACTTAGTTCCTTGAAGCCTCTGCACAGTTGCATTGCGCAAGAAGATGATCTGCAGTTTCCTCCATGCAGAAACATAGTGAGTGTAGCGGATCACAGGGCCAATTCTTCTTGCTCATGTTGTCCACCGTGAGCGTCTTCCCATGCATCACAAGCCAAACAAAAAAACTTGCATTTTGGTTGGGCCTTAGCTGACCATATTTTCGGTGTCCAACCTGATGCCAATGCACTAGCAAATTGTGCTTCATAGGCCGAAGCAACCGAAAACTCTCTATTAGGCGTCCATCGCCAAGAGATGACATCCTTGCTTTCATTCAACGTGACTTCGCTTAAGGTAGTGAACAGTAGTATGAACTCATCCATAAGGTCATCTGTGTCCAGGTTCCTTAAGTTTCTGACCCAATTGAGATTGTTAAGTTCCTTGGCGATGCTTCTTTTCTTGAAATGGGCACACTTAAATAGGTTTGGTGCTAAACGACGCGGTGCTTGCCCATCACTACAGGAATATCGATCACTTACGTCGGCCAAAGCCGATGTAAGTAAGGCATAAACTGACGTAAGTAACTTAATTACGTCGGTTTTCCCTTAATTACGTCGGCTTCTAGCCGACGTAGACATTTGGACGTAATTAAGGTGACTTACGTCGGCCACCGACGTAAGTTACCTTAATTACGTCGGTCTGTAGAAGCCGACGTAAGTTAAGTGTCGAGATGGGCCTTGGGCTGGGCCGGAGGACTTACGTCAGCCTGGGCAAGCCGTCGTAAGTAAAGTGCTCTAACTTACGTCGGTTGATCCAAACCGACGTAAGTTAAGTGGCTTAACTTACGTCGGTATGGTCTGACCGACGTAAGTTAAACTGGGCTAACTTACGTCGGCTTTTCCATAGCCGACGTAAGTTAAGTTTTCGAATTTTTTTTTTAAAACAGAAACTGACTACCTCGCTCGATGGCAAGAACACTGAACATATACACAGATAATATACAGAACATATACATAACAAAATAGATGCAAATTAAGTTCCAAAACATAAACAATAACAAAACATCCACCGGACTACACGCTAGCCCCTCCACTGCCTCCGCGATCTTCTCGGCGCATTGCCGAACCCTGCAAAAGAAACATAATCACTAGTAAGCATCAATGTCAACTCAGTGATAACATCAGAGTCCAAGAACATCAGTGATAATTGTTAGAGTTGGATTGCTTCACAATATTAAGTGGTCTTTGGTATTGCAAACAAAAGAATGTTGCATATATAAATAGCAAACTAGCAGGTATCAGAGTTGGAGACTTTAGGTAACAGGTCAAGCTTATGAACCACTAGCCCTTGGTTAACTCGAAGCACTGACAACTTATTAACTATATACTAATCATTTCTGCCATGGTCAAAAACTATTAAAGCTTGATTACACTTAACTTCCTCACCACTATAGGAATCAATATCTGACAAGTCATCAAGATCTACCTCTATGTTCTACCTCCTTATCTCTCTATGTAAAATACTAAAATGGATACGACAATATTAAAGAGAGAGTTTATCACCTGCTCCGGTGTCTACACGCTAGCCTCTCCACTGCCTCCGGGATCTCGACGCGTTCCGGAACCCTGCAAAAGAATCATAATTAGGATAAATTAGAAGTCCATAATTAGAAGTCCATAAAAAAACTAGTCAATAGTGTGAGTAATACATTTGCTAAATTAAATGTGATGCAAGTAACTTCTTTAACATAATGAAAAGGGAATCAAACTCCTAGGAATAGACAATATTACCTGCTCTGGTGTCTGCTGCGGCGGAAGCGTAGGAATCTCGATGTCCTAACCGCTTTGTCGAGCAAGAGCCTGCCATTGCAAGATATTAGCAGATATATGTTATTAAGTGCTGTGAAATTTAACTACGGTACTTTAAATTACTTACCGCCACCACTGCTTGCATCTGGGCCATCATTAAGGCCATCCTCTGCTGCTCCTCCCTTGCCTCCGCTCTCGTCCTCTCCAGCTCTGCCTGAGTTTGCGTCAGCGACTCCCTCATGGCCTGGAGCTCCAGCTGGGTCTGCGAGATACGACCACTGGTCCCAACGGTCGAAGCCTGCGACAATGAAGCGCCTCTCAAAGGTCACGTCGACCTCGAGTCGACAACTCCATCAAAATGGGCAAACCTGCAAAAGAATGAAAACACTAAGTAGAAGAATATTAATTGAAAAAGAAATGAAACACACGAAGAACTAACCGGCCGTGGGCCTTCCCGTCTCCGCTTGCGTACGCGGCTTGGGGGTCGATCGGCGCGCTTTCCCAATCGTAATCCGCACCGTGTATCTTCGCGACCTCCTGCGCGTACTTTTTCTACAAAACAAATAAATCTTGTAAGCATGTCAATAATAGTATTAGTTATAATGAAATTGATGAATTTCAAAAACTTACTAGTCGGTCGGCTGCGACCTGACTACACTGCCCTGGCTGAGAAGGGTCACTTCCCTTGTGACCTCTCTTCGAAACCTTGGTCGAGGTTGGCTCATGACCCATCTCTCGCTCCTGTACAACCGTGTTAGTGAGATAAATAATATATTAGGAACACATAAATAATATAAAAGGTACTTACCATGCGTTTAGCCAAACGCAAGTAGTCGTCGCTGCCATAGTTGTGCGTGCCCTCGGACCCCATGCGGCACTGTCTAGCCTTCGTGGACTTGTTGATAAAAGCGTCGCTAGCCCAGTACCCACAGAGAGCTAAGTACGCCTCGATGTTACCCTGTAACCAGGAAATACTAACCTGCACATATTTCATTTTTCATCAACGCAGTTAACATACGTAGATATTGTAAATATTTAACAATATTAAAAACATACCTCCGCGTACTGCTCCTCTGTCAAGTAGGAGTCCGAGTCCTTCCTAAAGACACCCCTTTGCTGCTCCTGCTCCTTCTCCCGGGGGTGCCACTTGTAGTACGCGTCGACGGCCTGAATTCGGGCGTACAACAATGCCGCCGTCGTGAGCTTCCGAGCGTTGTAATGGAACACGCGTATCGCGTGGTCCTCCATGCCCGGCTCCTCTACTTGGTACCTCAGCTTTAAGCAAACAAATATTTAAGTGATATGCAATTAAGAATTCAAACGAGTTGAAAAAATGAAATAGTTAAACTTACCATAAAATCGTGTCACACGGCTCCCTGAACCGTGCCGTGCACCGGGTGAGAGACCCGAGCGTAGTCATCCCACGACAGGGCAGGAAAACCGTCAATTACACTGGGGTAGTGCAACTTGACGATAGCACCGATGACACTGTTAACCTGCCTGTGGTGCTTCTCGGCCCCCATGAACGAAAAGTCGTACCAACATCTAAAAAATATACTAAATCATTAAGTAAAGGAAAACAACATCTAATATTTAATATACTATATACAGTATTTATACCTGTCTCCAACAGGACGGATCGTGGTCCGTTGAGTAGTAACCGGAGGAGGAGCCGCAAAGTGTGCCGCGTCCTGTGACCCTGAAGGCTCTGCGGAACCCCTTGAGCCTCCAGGAAGGCTAGTGGTAGAGGGCTGCCCAGGGAGGCTAGCGCTAGCCGGTTCCGAAGGGAGGCTAGCGCTATAGGGCTCCTGTAGTGGCCCCCTAGCCTCTGAGTCGGGCTCCTGTAGCGGCCCCCTAGCCTCTGACTCTGACTCAGAAGTCTCTGAGTCAGACTGCACAAAAGGAAAAGATTGACAATTAATAATTAATAACAATTGCAATTTCAAAAATAACTTTATTGTAACTAAATTTTACCTCTGTCTGCTGAAAGCACACGACAGCTGAGGGTGGAGCGTGTGCCAGAAAGAGCTCACATCGGCTAGAAAGGAACGAGCTCCCTGAGCAAGGGTCTGCTGGCGGCTCAAACCCTCTCACTGGCTTCCCCTTCCCCTTTCCCCTTCCCCTTTGACGACATCCTGTTGCAAGGAATAAATTATTAATATGCAAAGATAATATACAAAATTAATGTTAAATTAGTGAATAAAACGTTACTTCAAAATTCATCAACATCACGATCATGCACCCTACTCCTTAAACCAGCCCATCGATCTTCTTCTTCCGCATATCATTTTTGTTTGCGCAAATCAGCAGGTTTGACTATGTCATCGATATCTTCACTTTCTGATTCTAATTCTGTTTCTGCTTCCGTGCCAGCCTCGATATCTTGAGCGTCTCCAACTAAGTTATCGAGTCCTACACCGGGCTCGACTAAGAAGGAGTCTGGCAACTCTTCCTCTTGGTAGACACAATCAACCTCAGCTTCATCGTGATAATCATCATCTCCTGGAGTGTATAACCGCTCACGAGGATTCACCTTAGTACCACCCACCAAGCTTTGAATGTATTGCATGGATAAGGTAGATAGTACACTTGCTCTACTTGGTGTGCAAGAACTAATGAATCGAATCCTTTCAACCGTTCCTTGTGTTTTACTTTGACCATGCCAAATTTGTTTACTCGAATACCACAAATGGAATCAAACCATTCGCAGTCAAAGAATACCGCTCGAATTGGCTTGTTTGCGACAAAAGTGAATTCAAGGATTTTTTTAATAATCCCGTAGTACTGCGTTTCATGATCTTATGAATCGATTGCTCTCATCACAACTCCGGTATTACATGTTGCCGCGAGAGAACGAAGAGATTCAAATTGAGTTGTACGGAATCGAAAGCCGTTGACGTCATATCGACCATAGCTTCTAACATTAACCACTCCACGGGATAGTTGTCGCAAATCTTCATGGACGTTGGCATCTTTTTGGCACTGTCCAAGATATGGAGTTATTAGAAAACGTAAGCATTCTTAAGTTATAAGAAAACATTGCTAACATTGATTAGTTATCGAGAAAACGTTACATGATCTCGAAACCAGGAGAGAAAATTAGATCCCCCGTTTATTCCTTCCCGTTGAATATGTTCTATTTGCTTGCTCGTGGGTTGATGTCTATGTCTCCAATTTTGCTTGTCGAACATACTACACGACAAAGAGAACCTTTTACAATACATGTGTCGGAAAAGATGGTGAAAAGCATAAGTGTAGGAGAAACACTTACTTGAAATATTCATCCATTTCTTCCATATTAGCGTACATGTAGAAGAATGCAGCACGTCTTTCTTTTTCGCTAACATCATACGAAGTGTAACTACCAACAGTAGTGCCTCTTGTTGCAAAAATGGAGAGATCGCTACAAGGAGGTTGCTCATCTATATTGTATCGCATTACCGAAGTATTAACATTGTTTTCCTCTGCAAAGTAAACACTTGAGAAGTATCCTACTTCCTTAAGAGTAAAAGCTTCGGCGATGCAACCTTCAACCCTTGCCCTGTTACCAACCATTGGTTTCAGATATCTACGTGATCTTTCAATATGATACATCCACCTATATTGCACGGGACTGCTCACTTTCGCTTCAAATGGAAGATGAATTAAGAGATGTTGCATTGGATTGAAAAATCCCGGAGGAAAATTTTTTTCCATCTTACACAAAAGTATCGGAACCTCCTTTTCCAATTTAGTCATCATCTCTGGTGTGATTTCTTTAGCACAGAGTTGCCTATAGAAGTGGCTAAGCTTGGCTAACACCTTCCACACTGCATCGTCAAAATAGCCTTGAAACATAACAGGCAGAAGTCTTTCCATGATTATGTGATAATCATGACTCTTCAACCCAATGAGCTTTCCCGTTTTCACATTCACGACTCGTCTCAGACTAGCTGCGTAACCATCTGGGAATTTCAACCTTTGCAACCATTCGAGAACTTCTTTTTTCTCTTTAGGTCGAAGACAGAAAGGAGCGCGTGGTTTACCACCATTTTCGGAGAGCTCAAGAGTTTGATGGTTACAAAGCTCGGCAAGATCCTTTCGAGCCTTTAAATTGTCTTTTGTTTTGCCCGTCATGTCCATGCATGTGCTTATGATACATTCGGCCATGTTACTCTCTTGATGCATAACATCAATGTTGTGCCTTAGAATCAACGACTTCACATACGGTAACTCCCAAAGTCCACATATGTGAGTCCAATTGTGTTTGTCTCCGTAACCTTCGAAATATCCAGGACGACCTTCATCTGGCACCAATTTGTCCAACATATCAGATATTTCTGACCCGTCAAGACGTTTCGGTGGTCCTTTAGTGACAACGGTGTTCTATCTGAAGACATTCCTCTGTTGTCTAAACAAGTGATTCGGAGGTAGCCAACGTCTATGACAATCGAAGTAAGATATCTTTCCTCCATGGGTAAGTCGAAAGCAATCGGTGTCCGAGGCACATATCGGACACGTCAACCGAGCATGAGTGCTCCATCTAGAAAACATGCCGTATGCCGGAAAATCATGAACGGACCACAAATAAGCAGCTCGCAGGTTGAATTTCTGTTTCTTGTAACAGTCGTACGCTTCGACTCCTATCCACAACATTTTCAACTCTTCGATCAACGGTTTCAACATCACGTTGAGACGTGACCCAGGATGATCTGGCCCAGGTACAATGAGGCTAAGAAACATAAACTCATTCTTCATGCAAAAAGTCGGCGGAAGATTGTACGGAATGACAAAGACGGGCCAACAGGAGTATGGTGCGGCATTTGTGCTGAACGGCGTGAACCCATCTGTCGCCAACCTGATGCGAACATTTCTCACTTCACGAGCGAATTCTGGGTCGAACCGGTAAAGAGCCTTCCATGCCTCACCATCGGACGGGTGCGTCATGACTCCATTGTTCTCACGCTCACCTTCTTTGTGCCATCTCATGTGTCTGGCCATTTTTTTGAAAGGAACAGCCGCTTCAACCTCGGTGTCACAGGTAAGTAACGAAGCTGCTTACGTGCGACTTCCGTCGTCACTGTATTACCATCGTTATTAACAACTTTGACAAACCTCGGTTGACCACATTTCAAACATTTGTTCTCATTGGCATGCTCTCTCCAGAAAAGCATGCATTTGTCCGGACACACATCAATCTTTTTGTGCTTCATCCCGAGACCAGAAAGAATTTTCTTCGAGTTGTACATATCCTTAGGCACTTTGTTGGGTTGTGGAAGGGCATCTTTGAACAAATCGATGAGCATGTTATAACAATTGTTAGAAAAGAAGAACTTAGACTTAATTGCCATAAGTCTAGTCACAAAATTGAGGATTGACATTTTAGTGTGTTCATGCAGAGCCTCTTTTGAATCTTTGAGACGTTTGAAGAACTCTTTAACCTCTGCTGTTTGAGTATCTTCTGTAAGCTCTGGTCGTATAGCTTCCAGCATCTCATCCATCATATCAACCTCTTGAGCATCAACATTGTCCGCTTCCACTTCTTGTACAGCTTGAGAAGCAGTCTCGCCCTGGAAGTTCCACAACTCATAATGTGACACATAACCGTTTTGACACAAGTGCAACGTAAGTTCCACTTTGTCCAAAAACGTTCCATTTCGGCATTTCATACATGGGCACCGCGCCTTATTATCGCTATTTGACAATGAAAAAGCTCGTTCCAAGCTTCTGTCTTGGCGTACCACTCATCTGAGTGACCACCAGTTCTGCTCTTCCAACCAGTGTACATTCAACTACGGTCTTCGCCCATGTTTGACTCTGCAGTTTAACGCGAAAGAAATTGTCATTAATGTATTATTATGTTATGTGTCACAGCCCTACAACCTAGGCAGATAGATCCTAAACCCACCCAAGAGTGACCGAGCGGAGCGTGCTCATGACGAGACGCGTGATCCGGATTCGAACAAAATTTCGGTAGCATAACCCCGTTGTTCTCCACTGCACGCCCAAAAATGGTGCAGCAGAGAACAACAGGGTTACGCCACCGAAATCTCGTCCAAATCCGGACCCGCGTCTCGTCACAAGCCACGCCCCCTCGGTCACTCCGAGGCTGTCCAAAAAGGGACAATTCCGAACCTGCACGTCTCACATGCCAATGGCATGTGAGACGTGCCGATCCGAAACGGGTAATACATTGCTATAGGTTACGTTGCTCATTTTCATTTTGAGGTCATTTAAGAGAGAGGAAAGAACTAGAGAAAGACTGAGAGGAAAGTTGGTCTTAGATGACAATTCCACATCCATTTCCACCGTCCACACAATCGCGGGTCATTGACGTTCTTAAGGTGGTAAGGCGACTTAAGGCGATGGATCCCCTGCTCCCGCGGCGCCAGCTTTCCCCGCCGCTGCTGGCTTCCCTGGCCGCCGCCGCCTTACCCTAGAAAGCAAGGCAACAGGGACGCCTTACGATGCCGGAGCGCCTTACCGCTTTAGCATCACTTTAGCGACGCTAAAGCGAAGCCTTAATAACTATTAGCGTCGCTCCCCCTCTGCTTCTCCCCCTCTGCTACTCCTTCATCCTCACCTGGTGCTCGCCTAGGCGCCTAGACATCCCGGCGGCCAGTGGGTGTCTAGGCAACCAGGCATGGATTTAGAACCCTGGTCGTGCCGTGTCGGGTTGGGCTGTGCGGGGCCGGGTAGGCTTGAAACCCGTTTAATTACATGTATTAAGTAATCACTCAAAAATATTAAAATCAAATAAACAATAAGTACTAATTAATGAACAACGTAATAAACTAACTAATAAACAATTATCCTAACTACACAACATAATAAATAATATAATATAAAAAGCATCGTAAATTCATTTGCATAATCAACAATATAATATAAACATAATACTGTATTTCATAATCAACAATTCAATTGCATTTCTGAATTCAATTGTATTTCAAAATTCAATTGCATAATCAACCATTCAATTGCATTTCAAAATTCAATTGCATAATCAACAATTCAATTGCATTTCAACATTCAATTTCATAATCAACAATTCAATAGCATAATCAACAATTCAATTGCCTTCAAATTTAAATTGCATTCAAGATTCAATTGCATTTCATGGAGGAGGGGGTGAGCCATCCATGGAGGAGGGGGGAGGGACAGAGGAGGAGGAGGAGGGGCTCACCTGAGGGGAGGCGCGGTGGCACGGTAGGAGCACGGAGGTGAGCCGACGGCGCAGGGGCGGCGGGGCCGGGGGCGGGCCGGCGGCGGCGGCGCAGGAGCGGCGGGGGCAAGGGCGGGCCTGCAGCGGCGGCGCTGTGGGGTCGGGGCCGCGGGGGTCGGGGCGGCGCCGCGGGGGCGGGGCCGCGTGCGGGAGGCGGGTGGCGGCTGGGCGGTGACGGCGTGGTGGCGTGCCGGCGGCGGGGCGGCGACGGGGGGCAGGCGGCGGGGCAGCGACGGGGGGCAGGCGGTGGCTCGGTGTCGGCGGCGGCGGTTGGGAAACAAGGCGCGCACCGCTCACGCGGTTAGGTTAAACAACAACTTACGTCGGCCGAGTTTACTTACGTCGGCCGACGTCAGGGCCGATGTAAGTTAGGGTTAACTTACATCGGTCATTTAACTTACGTGGTTCTGGGCTGAGGCCGATGGTTACTTTTTATTACTGTCGGTCACTTTACTTACGTCGGTCCGCCGACGTAATTTATTTAACTTACGTCGGCTACTAGGCACCGACTTAAGTTACTTACTTATGTTGGCCGGCCGACGTAAGTTGCCCTGGCCGACGTAAGTGATCGATATTCCTGTAGTGCATGAAGCCAACGAGCTTCCTAGAAAGGAGTATCACGTCCATTTCCCATAGTGACAGTGGTGGAGGAGAAAAATAGGTGACAGTCTGTTTTGTCCTGGTGTTGTACCAGCGATTTCCAGGGTCTTTCCCTTTGATCCCAGTTGTGCCAGAGCCATTTGAGTCTAAGGGCCCCTTCCAAATTTTATTGCTTAGTGCCAGAGCCATTTCGAAGGGTGATAGTTTCTCTTGTTTATCTGCTTGGAGTGTTTTAATGCTTTCCTTGTATTAGAACAATCATGAAAATTAATAGTAACCAAATTTTACGTGATATGGATATCTTGTGATGATCCTTGTTCATGACTAAAAGGTGCTACCATTTGAATTCGAACATATCCGATGATAGTTGGATTCCATTATGTGGAGTCCATACATGATAATGCTATTATTTTACGGGAAATTTTTTAACCTTACTCATTTTTAGGTTTGCTACCCCGTTCTTGTATTTTGTAACACTAGTACAATAAGCCTCATCACAGGCGGCTCCAAACCTATTATCACAAACGGCTTTTAAAACCACCTGAAACGAAGAGCCTGTGATAATCCGCAATTTCACAGGCGGAGAAGTGATACCGCGTGTGAAGACACATTATCATAGGCGGTTCTTTACTTAGACTAGCCGTCTGTGAAGATATTTTATCACAGACAGGTTGTGCAGCATATATAACCGCCTGTGATAAATGTCTTATCACAGGCGGGTATTGAAGCATAACTAACCGCCTATGATAATGTGTCTTCACAGGCGGGTATTCAAGCATAACTAATCGCCTATAATAATGGTGTTATCACAGGCGGACGTTTACCTACATGAGCCGTCTGTGAAGACCTTTTAACGCAGCCGGTTTCTACCATAATAGTCACCACCTGTGAAAATTAGGTTATCACAGATGGTTCTTTACTTGTATCTAGCCGCCTGTGATAATTGTTTTTCACAGTCATGCCTAGCCGTTGGTTAATAACCGCCTGTGATAAGGTATAACCAATGCAGTACTACTGCTGTTATTTCTAATTTCCAGGTCAATTCAATATAATCACAGAACAAAAAATAACAATATCATCACAGAACAAAAGTCAACAATATTAACATCACAGAAGTCAATTTCACTAAAACAATATACATATGTACAAGTTACAGATACAATTCATCTCAAAGTTTACAAGTTTTCACTAAAAACTGTTTCTATTGGCATAGTCGCAAAGTTCTCGCACATCAGCTACTGCACAATTCTCATCAAAGAACTTCCCTTTTTTGTACAAAATTTCACGATGAATGAACTAAAAGAGTTCAGCAGCAATCCTGTCGGCTCCTCCACTAGGAATACTTCTAAAACCGGCCATTCTTCATTCAGATTCTTCGTGTGCTGCAATATAACACATAACAAGGTTTAGAATGTATTGGTTTGAACAATCTCAAAGTATAGATCAAAGTGAGAGTATACATGAATTTATTTGGTATTTTTGGAGCAGTTGTACTATGAGCAATTGAATTTGAAGTTGGAATCAAAATATGAAAATAATTTTTCTGGTAATATTGAACAGCATAGAATATAAGCATTAAACTATGCTAGATACAATGAAAATGAAACACAAAAGTAAGAAAATAAGGTATCAACATTAAGGATAACTTACATCCTCACGATTCACTCTATATACACCGGCGGTCCGAAGATACTCGCATACATAATACCCGCATAAGACACTCCCAGCAGGCTGCTTCGGATAAGCATAATACGTTTTAATGTCCAATGCATTCGTATTAGGAGGTCTCTGACCGCCAACCTGTTCCGCATAAAACCGCCAAGCACTGTAATTAAGAACCGCCTATGAAGATCATGTATTTACCCAGGCGGTTGTTTCTTAAAATCCGCCTGTGAAGTTCATTGCATTACAGGCAGCTCTAAATTAAGAACCGTTTATGAATATCATGTATTTACCCAGACGGTTGTTCTTTAAAATCCGCCTGTGTTGTTCTTTCATCACGAGCGGTTATTATATCATTCGTCATCACAGTCGCATATTTTTAAGGACCGCCTGTGTTTGAAAATTTGAGGCGCCTGTAAAAATGCTTTTTGTAGTAGTGTAAAGAGCACATAACATGTGCTCTAGGAACTGTTGTCCTAGCAACTTTACCTAGCTGTATGATATATATATGTTTGCCACTTCCCCCATAGTATCGGTGTGACCGATGGTGCATAGATTCATCTAATAAATTGACGCTTCCATCTTAAAATCTTCAACTACAGATTATGCTGTTGTGGAAACATGAATAAAGAAAAACAGTACTCCCATAGTCCCATTACTTCAACTAAAAAAACATAATTGTAGCTAAATTGAGCAAACATGAATAGAGAATGTTATTCATGAATAAATGTTATACACGCAAACATTGGTGCTGATAGTAGCTCCACGGCGGTGCAATGTGAGAGGCATACCTAGGTTCTGTTGCGCTTTCCTCCTCGGTGCACAACGATGGCGGCCCTCGACGGCGGCGGTGGAGGCACTGCGCAGCAGCAGTCGGGGGCGGTGGTGGTTGGAGGAGCTCGGGCGCGAGCCGAATGAGAAGCGCACAGCACGGGGAGGGGGGGGGCAGGAAATAATCCCTAATTGACAATGGTGTAGGTGAAATTAGCCTAGAGAGGAGTGAATAAGCAATAATAAATTTAGACTTAATTAAAATATGTTCTGTCAATACAAGTGGACATTTCTGTCTAAGAATCGGACTTATCTGACTGAAGTCGGACAAGCCTGACTCTGCTCAGATAAGTCTGACTGAATCTGCAGGACAGTGCCAAAAATGAATTTTTTAAGCAATCTAGCGAATGCACTACGTAAGAAACCCAAATAGGAGACAATGATGGGAGACGCCCCCAAAGGTGACATCTCTGATAATGTTAAGTGAGATGCGCCCGCTTCGGCGAGGATCTGACATGGCTTGGCTCAAAGTACAAGGAGACGCGTTAAAACAAAGCCCGTCTCAGTTAAATTGGTATCCAAGACACGCTATCCTCTCTGAAAAGCGGGAGACACGCATAAAACACAGCACGTCTCCTATGACCAACGTCTCCCTCTCCTCTACTAAAAGAGAGACGCGCTCTAATTGAAAGCGCGTCTCCGATTCCTCACGTCACCTTTAGCTTCATGATTTCTCACTGAACTTAGAGCACATTCTTACTTGATACCTTATTATAATCAAATCGTTCCTTATGATACCTGAGGAACACGATGAACACACCACACATTTAATTATTCACACAGTTGAAGAACACACAAGATAATATTCAATCATATAGATAAACAAAGATGGAATTTATTCATTAACAATATTTACAAAATAGAAGCTACTAAAAACAACAAAGAAAAATTAAATCCTACTCCTACTCCTCCTCCTCCTCTGCCTCCTCCTCCTCGTCCTCTGACAGCGACTCTGGTGTCGGTGCAACGGGAGCCTGGGCCGGCTGCACCGGCGGTGCAATCCCGTGAACGAGGTTGCTCTCCATTACCTCCACCAGGTTTTTGCGGCCCTCGGGGCCAAGCACCTAGGTCATCGTCTTGAACAAAATGTCGAGACGATCGGCCACCCCCGTGAAGGCGAAGAGGTAGTGGCCGATGGTACCCATCCAGTAAACTGGGGAAGGGTACCCAAACCCAAGGAACTGATGGCGTGAGACGTATTGTTGGACATCTCTTGCACCATAAGGAGGCGCTGCTCGGTGTTGAGCCTCTCGGGGGAGCTGTAGCACAGTTTCTTGCACGATGGCTCCCTCCGAGGGCTTGGTGGCGGAAGGTCGGCAATGGTGGTGGTGGGTTGTCGGGGCGGAGAAGACAAAGAAAAGATGAGGATTCAAAGTGAGTGACGCGCTTGTGGAAAACTCATTGGTGATAGTGTGTCTTAAATAAGGTCCGCGCGAAGTCGTCGAGGGAGCGGTTGGTTTCTAGTGCATTGATGGAATAATGGGATGCATCGATACCGCATCGAGGAAACGAAAGGTCGCGCATGGATGTCGCACGCGTCTCTGCACCATGACGCCAAAATTAAATTCTCCGCAGACCTCGTGTCGCGTGTCTCTCTTTGGACTATGGAAGACGCGCTTTAGACGCGCGTCTCTCTTTGTTATAGCGCGTCTCATATATATCTCCCTCGTCTCTTCGACAATGGTAGACGCTCTTTAACTTAACGCGCATCTTGCATTTATCTCTCTATTCTCTTCTTCACCTCCGATGCTCCTTTATTACTAATTGAACAACAGTCCTTTACTAATCGACCAACTCCAGTGTCACTGCCTCCTCTGTTCACCATCGCCGTTGTCGTCGTCATCGCCGTCCTCATTGTCGTCATCGTCGCCATCCTCGTCGTCGTCATCATCGTCGTCCTCGTCATCATCATCTTGCCATCGCTGTCCTCCTCGTTGTCGTCACTGTTCAAGGCTTGTATTGGCATGGCGCATAGCCGACTGAAGGAGGAGCGCTTGGCGTGGCGCAAGAATCATCCCCATGTATGTACATATGGCACACCGGTTGCATAGTTGTATATATGTAGATCTGCAATGGACTAATGAACTTAACTTTAGTTTTGTTTTTCTGTCTGTGTAGGGTTTCTCCGTGAAGCATAAATCGGGTGATTTATTGAAGTGGTAGTGCATTGTCCCCGGTAAAGAATGGGTAAGTCATGAAGAACAAGTACAATATGAGCTTAACCATTGTCCTCCTATTAATGAATTTCCTTTATAGGCTGATTGGGAAGGTGGTTACTACCCCCTGACAATCTCATTCTCAGAGGACTATCTATTGTTGCCTCCAAGATGTGCCTTTCCAAGTGGTTTCTTCCACCCAAATGTCCATCGCACAGGAGCAATCTGCATTGTGGTTCTTGATCAAGAGACTGTAAGATAGACCTTGTCGGTACCCTAGAAACCGTACACCCCTTGAGGTTACAAAGATCTCAAAGGAGAGTCATCTACTTGGTTTGAAGACCCTCGGGGGCCCACATGTCAGACATAACCGGACCCGCTTCTCCAACATGGTTAATCCCTGGGTCGCCACGTGTACTACCAAACAGGAGCTACCGCCCACAAGGGGGAAGCTCCGGGCCATGTACCGAAATGGCACCTCCGGACTTAACCCCAGACCGAGAGAAGCTCCGGACCTGACACGTGTCGGGTAGCCCCAGAGCTACCTGTTTCCCACAGTATGCTCCGGAGCTGCCACGTGTCCAACTGTCGGATCTTCAACCCCTAACCTCCGGAAGACCCCGCAATGGCTCCGGATCTTCAAATGGGAATCAAGGACTTCAAGACCCGATTAAGTGTCATTAATACTATATTAATGACACTTAAACGGACGATCTTAACACCAGTAACGGTGCTGTCAAAGCCCGTTACAGGGTCATTAAGTGCAATTAAACATGTATCAATACTAGTAACCGCCGGGGCCACATGTCGGGCCAGGCTAACCTGTAACAGCCTGCCCTTGTACTATAAAAGGATAGGTCGACGATACACGCGAGACACACGCGCCTCATACACTCATCACAAGCTCATACTGCTAATACAACACCAACACATTCGTGGAGTAGGGTATTACGCTCAGGCGGGCCGAACCACGTAAATTCTT
This sequence comes from Tuctoria greenei, assembly GCA_036927565.1. Lineage (NCBI taxonomy): Eukaryota > Viridiplantae > Streptophyta > Magnoliopsida > Poales > Poaceae > Tuctoria > Tuctoria greenei. The sequence continues at coordinate 129,872,256 of JAYESD010000006.1, forward strand.
GTGTCTCCTGTGTCAATTCTTATTCACGTTCTTGAATCTCCGCGTGCCCGCACCGAACATCAAACTCCCCTATCACTTTAGTAGTGTAGGGAGATCTGCCGGTTCCAAACCGCCGACAGTTGGCGCGCCAGGTAGGGGGTGCCTGAGATTTTGAGAATGGTGAACTCAGCTGCTAGATCATCCAACGGCCAACCTGCTGCTCAGGCTGTTGGGGGCAATCCCTCCAATAGACAGCCACCAGCAGGAGCCTCAGCACCAGCAGGAGCCACACTCCCACCACCATCATCTCCTCCAGCAAATCGTGTTGGGCAACATGATGGTGCGCCGGCGTCAATTACTGCGTCGGCAAATCATGACAACCCGGAACACGCGCTCCATGCAGCGCGTGCTCTTCTCCAACGCCCACCACCTCCGGATGCATCCCGGGATGCACTGGAGCAGTGGAGGGATGATGTGGAGCATTTGGTTGCAGCAGCAGCCGAACGCCTCAGCAACCAGGGTCCTCCTCCTTCAGGAAGAGCCCCGTCGCAGCGACGGACTTTGTGTGGAAGACTTGGTCCGCACGTTTCCAATAGCAGGAGACGTGTTGCGTCACAACAAGTGACGTCACTGCCCTCCGGGGCACGACGCACTCACACGGTATCCAGGCTTTCGACTCATGACCTCCGGGCGGAGCTTGATCGCCGATATCGCCAGCAGGATGGCCGAGTCCATATTGAGCGTGCCTGTGAAAGACGGGAAGCTCAGGACCCTTCTGCTCCTGAAGGAGTGGGAGGAGGTTGTTCAGCCCTAGCCATGCATCTGCGCATGGTTAGGTGGCCACAGAAGTTCCGGCCTCACCTGCCGAAAAAATTCGACGGGACTGTCAATCCCGCCGAATTTCTTCATATATACTCCACTGCAATCTTAGCAGGCGGAGGAAATGAGGCCGTGATGGCCAATTACTTTCCAGTGGCCTTAACTGGGACTGCCAGGTCCTGGTTTATGAGCCTTCCACCCAACTCTATCAACAGTTGGGAGGAGCTGTGCCGTCAGTTCACTGCCAACTTCAGGAGTTCATACACCCGACCAGGCACTGAACTAGACCTTTTTGTGGTCGTGCAGAAAGGGGGAGAATCCTTGCGATCATTCATCCAGAGGTTCTCTCAGGTACGAAACACCATCCCTTCTATCTCTAGTGCCTCTGTCATTGTGGCAGTCAGACAGGGTGTAAGGGACAAGAAGATGTTGGAGAAACTGGCGATCAAGGAGATCAACAGTGTCACGGAAGTCTTCAGCTTGGCTGACAAATGTGCCCGAGCTGCGGAGGGCCGTGAAATGCACTCCAAACCAGCCTCGGAGGATCACAAGAAATCCTCCAAAGAAGAAGCCGCTACCTCTGGGGGTGGCAAGAAGAAAAAGAAGACCAACGGCAAGAAAAAGTCATCGGTCGGCACATCCAACGTTGCAGCAGCTGCAACTCCGGGTGGCCAGGGGCCACGCCCCGAGAAGCGACCTCGACCGTCTTCTGAAGACGGTGGCAAACCTAAAGTGTGGTGTCCCATTCACAAAACGGGCAGCCACAGTTTGGAAGACTGTCGGGAGGTCCAAAACCTTGCCGAGTGCTACAACAAGCGCAGGGAAGAATCTCCTTTCTGACAGAGGGAAGGAAAACAAAAGGTCGACGAAGCTCCGGCTGAAGAGGAGTTAGGGTTTCAGGATCCCAAAAAGGTCCTGAAGGCCGTCTACACCTCAGTCGACAATGATTCTGACGTCTCTGACAACGAGCGTCGGAAAACCATGAACACCATTTTCGGTGGATCATGGGATATCACCTCCCGTCGCGTCATCAAGACTATGCGTCGGGATATGGCCGCTGTAGCTCCTACAGTCAGGCCGGAGCCTCACCGAAAGTGGATGGAACAACCATCACTTTTGATGCTTCGGATTGTCCCCGGAGCATGGTTGGAGCAGGACAGTTACCCCTGATGGTATCTCCTACCATCAACAACATCCAGCTCTAGCACGTCATGGTAGACAGAGGTTCGGGGCTTAACCTCATCAGCTTCGAAGCTTTCACTAAGCTTCAGCTCCGACCTTCGGATCTCCACCCCTCTCGACCTTTCTCCAGAGTAGGTTCGGGAGCCATTACCCCACTCGGAGCTATTACTCTCCCCGTTACCTTCGGGACACGGGAGAAGTACCGCACCGAGAAGTTGGTCTTCGACGTCGCTCAGATCAACTTGCCTTTCAATGACATCCTGGGTAGGCATGCCCTGTACAAATTCATGGCAGCTGCTCATTATGGTTATCTGGTGTTAAAAATGCCAACGCCAGTAGGTGTTCTTCGGATCCGCGGAGATCGCACTGCCGGAGTAACTGCACTGGAAGAACTCCATGCGCTCACCACGGCGCAAGAGGAGGACTCCAGGCAGGAGCAAGCTCCAAAACCCCCGAGCGTTCGCCAACGAGGTTCGACTTCTGCACCTAGAGTGCAGCCAAGTGGCGACACCGACATTCCCGTCAAAGTCATCCAAATTGGTTCCGATGCCGCTCAAACCACCCGTATATCGGGAGGATTGAACGCCAAATAGGAACTCGCGCTCATCACTTTCCTTCGGGCTAACGTCGACGTGTTTGCTTGGCAACCGTCACAAATGCCTGGGATCCCCAGGGAAGTGATTGAACACAATCTGAAGATCTACCCTGATGCTCGGCCTGTGCATCAGAAGTCTCGGAAGCAATCCGTAGAGCGACGGAACTTCATCCGACAAGAAGTGAAGAAGTTACTCGAAGTCGGATTCATCCGAGAAGTCTTCCATCCAAAATGGCTGGCAAACACAGTCGTTGTGCCCAAGGTCGGCGGGAAGCTTCGGATGTGCATCGACTACACCACACTAAATAAGGCATGTCCAAAAGATCCATTTCCACTACCTAGAATAGATCAGATAGTGGATTCCACCTCCGGGTGTGAATTACTGTGTTTCCTAGATGCATATTCCGGATATCACCAAATCAGGATGTCTAGGGAAGATGAAGAACATACTTCATTCATCACAGTAGATGGATTGTATTGTTACACTGCCTTTTGGTCTCAAGAATGCAGCTTCAACTTTTGTACGAGCTATGTACAAAACTTTTGAAGAACTTATTAGAGACATAGTGGAAGTGTACGTCGATGACATCGTGGTCAAGGTCAGGAACAAGGAGTCACTCCTTGACACCTTGCAGGCTATCTTTGACAAGCTGCGGGCCACCCGCACAAAGTTAAACCTAGACAAGTGTGTCTTCGAGGTTAGCTCCGGAAAACTTCTTGGTTTCCTGGTAAGTCACTGGGGCATAGAAGCTAATCCGGCGAAGATTAAAGCCATTGAAGACATGCGGCCACCAACCCGCATCAAGGACGTCCAAAAATTAACTGGATGTCTAGCAGCCCTCAGCCAGTTCATCTCAAGACTGGCAGAACGGGCACTCCCCTTCTTCAAGTTATTGAGGAAGTCCGGACCATTCCAATGGTCCGAAGAAGCAGAAAAGGCATTCGAGGAGCTGAAACAGTTCCTCACCACCCTACCAATTCTGGTAGCTCCGAACCCTGGTGAGCCTTTGTTGCTTTATATTTCAGCTACTGACAAAGTCGTCAGTATGGTCCTGGTCGCGGAGAGGCCAGAACTACCCTATACTCAGGAATCCAGACCCCTTCGGGAGGGTCCGAAGGTTCTTGAAAGTGAGTCTGGGTCCCAGCTCCCAGATCCGAATCCACAAGAAGTCGCTTCAGGAGACCTAGACCCCTGCGGGAGGGTCCAGGTCATTTCCGAAGAACCTCCGGGTTCCTCCAGCCAGAACCCGGAGGTCCCTGAAGAAAATCCGGGCTCCTCCGAGAGGATCCGGGTCAGTGAAGAGGAAGCTCCGGACCCCTCCGGGAGGGTCCGGACCATTAGTGAAGTATTACATGATGCCAAGACTCGATACCTAGAGGTGCATAAGCTGCTCTATGCAGTTCTTATTGCCTCGAGGAAGCTTCACCATTACTTCCAAGCTCACAAAGTCTCAGTGGTGACCTCTTACCCACTTCGAGCAATTTTGCATAATCCCAATTCAACTGGGAATATTGCAAAGTGGGCTGCGGAGTTGGCTGAATTTGATCTTGAATTTATTTCAAGGCAAGCAGTCAAGAGTCAAGCATTGGCAGATTTTGTGGCAGAATGGACTCCCTCTCCATCAAACCCTGGGGCCCCAGTGAGCAGAAGACAGAGCATCAAGCTCCAACCTTCACCAAGCCTCACTGGACCCTCTACTTTGATGGCTCCATGCAGAAGCAGGGGGCCGGAGCTGGAATTCTTCTCCTCGCACCGACTGGGGAGAAGGTGAAATACATGGTACACCTTGACTTCAAGGCAACCAACAACATGGCAGAGTATGAAGCACTCATCTACGGACTAAAGGTGGCACGGTCATATGGTGTCAAGTAATTGCTGGTCAAGGGAGATTCATAGCTCATCATTAAACAGGTGAAGGGTGAATGCTCCTGCAATAATCTCCAGTTAGCTGCTTACCTCCTTGAAGTCCAGAGGCTTCAGAAGGATTTCGATGTCCTAGATCTCCACCATGTTCAGCGTGCTCACAATGCTGAAGCCGACAAACTCTCAACGAAAGCGTCAACTGGAGCTCCAGCTCCTGACGGAACTTTTGTCCGGAGATTGTCAAAACCCACAGCTCAGCCTGCCGAACTGAGCGAAGGGGGCGAGATCAGCATCCCGAAGCTGACGGTCCCGATGGCCCTGTTACCATGGCAGCCATCAAGGGTCGTAGGTGCTGCCGGAAGCTCCGAGCAACCCAGCACGCAAGACTCAAATACTCAAGTTAGTTCCGATGCATGGATCTCAGAGATCCGGAACTACTTGAAAGACAACATCCTTCCTGACGATGATGTATCCGCTGACCGGGTAGTCAGATTGGCTAAAAGATACACGGTGGTAGAAGGAGATCTCTACCGGCACGGTGCCAACGGCATCCTAATGCGGTGCATCATAAGGGAAGAAGGCCGCGAGCTCCTCGTAGAAATCCATGGAGGCGAGTGTGGGAACCACGTGTCTTCCCGCACGTTGGTCGGTAAAGCCTTTCGGCATGGCTTCTACTGCCTACAGCGCTCCAGGATGCAACTGAGGTGGTGAAGAAATGTGAAGCATGCCAATTTCATGCAAAGCAAATTCACACACCGGCTTAGCCCTTACAAATGATACCTCCTACATGTCCTTTCGCTGTGTGGGGGATGGACATCTTGGGACCTTTCCCAAGAGCCGTCGGAGGTTACAAGTTCCTGTACGTCGCCATTGACAAGTTCACCAAATGGCCGGAAGCAACTCCAGTTGTGACAATCAACAAGCAATCTGCTATCAACTTTTTACAGTCCATTGTATGCAGATTTGGAGTCCCAAACAAAATTATCACTGATAATGGGACCCAATTCACAAGCTCCGCATTCCAAGGATATTGCAAAGACCTCGGCATACAAGTTTGCCACGCCTCCGTAGCTCATCCAGCCAGCAATGGCCAAGCCGAGATAGCAAATGCTGAAATCCTTAAAGGACTTAAAACCCGCACTTATGAGCGCTTGAAAAAACATGGAGCAAACTGCATCGAAGAGCTTCTGCCCACTCTATGGGCCAACAGGACATCTCCAAACCGGTCAACCGGAGAGACACCCTTCTTTCTGGTGTACGGAGCTGAAGCAATCCTTCCTCCGGAAATCACCTTGGGTTCACTCCGGGTCCGGACCTTCGACGAAGCCATGCAGGACCAACTCCAGCGTGAAGACCTAGACCTCCTTGGGGAGGGAAGGTGCCAAGCAGCTGTTCGGAATGCCCGATATCGTCAAGCCCTACGGCGTTATCACCAGCGGCATGTACACAACCGACAGGTGGAGGAAGGCGATCTGGTGTTACAGAGAATACAATCCAGAGAAGGGTTAAACAAACTCTCCCTCGGCTGGGAAGGGCCCTTCCGAGTGATTAAAGTATCCCGTCCCGGAAGCGTTCGCTTGGCTACCGAGGATGGGACACCTCTCCCAAATCCTTGGAACATCGAGCACCTCCGTAAGTTCTACACTTAATACCACGGAAGTGAGTCTTGAGTTACTTGAGATGTATGTTATAGAGTCATTGTACAGAGTCGGGTAGTTCCTCCGGGAGAGCAGCCGGACCTTTCCCGAAAGGTCCGCAAAGCTCATGCAACGCTTGTCACAGTCTCAGGACTAAAAGTGTGGCTAACTACCTTGGGTCAAATGAGAAATGAAACACCCTTAGCCTGGTTCCGTACCCTAAGAGTGTACTTGTTTCCCCTGTACCCCGGACCTATAATGAAAGACATTTTCATGTGAAATAGACTCCACATGCATTTATTTTCTATAGGCTCAACATTTTTATTTTTCACTTTCTTGTCTATAACAAAGACGTGCAATACTTAAGAAATTTTAGTCCAATCGGTTTATATACGATTCAAGTTGTATTGTCAATTCTTTTGGATTCAAATATTGTTCATGGCCAACTCGCCTGAAAGCCGCCAAGCCAATCCAGGGCTGGAATGTGCTATCGACTTAGCCTGGTCAAGCACCCTAAGTACGCCACTCTACCTACACCCCGGCAGGCCGAAGTAAGGTGGGTCCGTGTACAGTTGGATCTAGAAGAAAAGACAACACATTCGGTGTATTTAGAATCGCGTTTGACTTAAAATCTTCTTGAGAGCCATAAGCCGCGACGAAGTTATAGACAAGAAACAAATTTTACTATTTTTCTTGGCTTAAGTGTGCAGGAAAAATAAAATCTACGTTGATGGAGAAAAGCCGGAACTAACTAAGCTCCGACTCCCCTAAGGGGGGCCAGCCGTCGACGCTGAATAAAAGATGGTGAGAAGACCCCGTAAATGGAGTCTGCTGCCAACAAACTAAGTGTTGGAAAAGGTCATTGCCGGAGCTACTAAGCTCCGACACCCCGGAGGATTAACTATCGATGCTCTACGCGTTGATAGAGACTATTGTCGGAGCTACTAAGCTCCAGCGATAGACAATGTCGGAGCTTCTAAGCTCCGACAACCTCAGGGGGCCTTCACTATCGAAGACTTCGAACCTAAATTCTACAAGTTCGGAGCGAAAGAGTCTTCAACAAAACACAATATCCTCTTGGTACATGTTCACAATCAAATTGTGTACATCTACCAGGGGGCTAGGTGAAGATAAAAGTGTTGAAGACAAAAAGTGAAATTTGCAAAATTTGGGGATTTCATTTATCTGGAGACAAGAGATTACATCTGGAGACAAGGGATTACAAAATTGAAGAAGAAGAAGAGAAAATACAAGTGAGAATTACAGAGATGGTCCTAGACCCTATGGAAGAATTGGGCGACCTTCTGGGCAACCTCCGATACGCTGGCTCGGGTAGCTTCGCCTTCTCCTTCGACGGGGCCTTCAAGCACCGGGTCCAGAGGAAATTGGGAGTTCCGGCTGGTGTAGCACGTCAGCACATACTCTGCGACGTTCTTCGCCAGGGATTGCCCCTCAACCTCCAGTTGGTCTGCGATGACATTGCCCACATTGGAGAGCTTGCTACCTGCTGCGCTCAACGCCTGCAGCGCTAGGTCCGGCTCCGGCTCCGGATCATCCGGGCGCACGGGCCTGAAACCGATCGGTGTCAGCGCGTCGTTGGCCTTGCCCAGGAACTCCAAAATCTGTAGGGAGTCCGCAGTCCTCAAGCCCTTCATCTCTTCCAGGGATCTCCTGGCTGCCGTCAGTTCGGAATTCTCACAGGCGAGGCGCTCAACTTCTTTGGCGTTTTGCTGAATCTTTTCAGCAAGCCGCCTTTTGAGTTTTCCGAGCTCCTCCTCCCGGAGGTGGATCTTGTTCCGGCGGTCAACCAGGTCCTTCTCCCTACCCCTCACTTTCTTCTCCCGGGCAGCAAGGGCACACTCTTGTTCGTAGTGTTCTTGCCCTCGCACCCAGGTCTTCTCCTCTTCCTCTTGGCAGCGCTCTTCCAATTTCTTGGCGCGCTCCTCGAGGCCCTTGTCAGCCAGAGCTACTTTCTCGGCGAGCTCCTCTTCCCTCCTCAGGACGTCATCCCGCAGCTCTAGGAGTTTCTGCTCTTCATCCTCGAGCCGTCTCTCCCTCTCTTCAAGTGCCTCCCAGCGCTTGATGAGTGCAGTGTTAATGGCCTCAAGCTGCTCGTGGCGTGCATCGGCCGCATTATTGACAGCTTTGGCCTGATCGTAGATCTCCCGGGATTGAGCGTCGAGGGCACGAGTCATACTCTCCCTGTCATCCAGTAACTTGCCCCAGTACTCTAGGCGGATCTTCTGCTGCTTGATCCACTCCTTGTCGTCCGCTAGCCTCGACTGCACCAACTTGGTCTCGAAGTAGAGCCGATTACGCCACCGCCTAAGGGTTTGGCGCTCCTCTTCAAGAGCCTTGCTGTCGTGGAAGAAGGCCAGTTGGACTTGACGCAGACTGGAACATGCGTTGTTAATGGACAGCGACAACGGGATGGGTTCCGGACCTGCTGGGGTCTCCTCCGCTGGTTCCAGCGGGTCTTCAGATACAAAAATTGGGTCCCACTCCACGAGAGTGGACCCCTGAGTTTGCAAGGCACTAGGGTCGTCCTCCGGGATGGCCTCAGTCGCCATCGAAGAGGGCCCTGCCGCCAAGTCTTCGTTCACCCCCTCGGACAGGGAGCCAGCGACTTCGCTTGGGCACTCCGGCTCGGCCGCAGGTACCTCCGACGTCGTCGCTTCCGGAGCAGGAGCCGCTACTGGCTCCGGTCTGGGTACCTCTTCCGAGGGAGGCTCGAGCTCCGTCACCTCTTCAACAACCAGCTCAGGAGCCGGAAGATCTTCAACTTCGACCGGCCCTGTGACCGGAGCTCCAACAATGACCAGCTCAGCAGCCGGTGCTTCGAAGGTAGCCGGCCCAACTGCCGGAACTACCTCGGTTTCCGGCTCGCATGCCGGGGCTTCAGCCACCTCCGGCTCAACCGCCGGGGTTTCAACACTTTCCGGCTCAGAGGCCGGGATTACTACTTCCTCCGGCTCAACAGCCGGAGCTTCCATCATTGCAGCACCAGGACCCGGAGCTTCAACCTCCGAGACAGGTGCTGCTGGCGCATCTTCACTCCCATGGTCTGGCGCTACCACGAGAACTTCTGGGGATGAGTCGAGGTCCATGGCCACGACAGCCGGCGCCGGAGCTGTCGCAGCTTCAACCACCACTTGGGGCGGCACCGGGACAGGAGCAGAAGCTCCCACCCTCACGGCCTCCGACACTGTGGCTGAGGGTGGAGCCTCACTTCCCTTCTTGGGGATGCTGCAGATGATGAACGAAGGAAATTAACAAACAGTTGCTACAATTAAAATAATTGTCCAAGGTAGAGATTAGAAATTACCTTGGGAGGCTTCCGCACCAGCTTGCGCGGAACCTTTTTCCCCGGCGTTCTGGGCTAACCATAGTCGGCGTAGAAGCTCCGAAAGGCCCCCCAGAACTGGTCGCGGCCACGGGCGTTTCTCGGGTCGTGGCTCTCCTCGATCGGGAAGAACCCCCGGACCTGGAGGCCTCCATCGGCCCAGGTGCTGGAGTCGCGCGCCCGGAGCTAACAACACGGGAGGATCCCACCGCGGGAACAGACGCGCTCCGGGAGGACCCCACTGCAGGAACAGTCTCGTTCCGGGAGGACCCCATTACGGGGACAGTCGCCACGGTGGTAGAAGACCTTCCCCTCCGGGGAGAAGGAACCGAGGCGGAAGTAGCGGGCCTGACGGACCTTCCGTCGGCATGCTGCAGCTTCCTTTTTCGGCTCTCTGGTTCATCAGCCAGCTCCTTGCCCTTGCCGACGACCTCGACCCTTGGCTTTGGGGCAGGGACGGAGCCATCTTCGAGCATTCCGGGGGTCGCCACCCAGGTGGTTGATCTTCTCTCGACGACACCAAGGTCGTCAAGTACGGGCATCTTTCGCCGGAGCTCCCTGCTGAACTCCACTTCCACATTCAGAGGGAGGAAGGCCGACGGGGGAGTCAAGTCATTACCGTCGACGTTGATGCCGTGCTGGAATTTCTTGAGGTGGAACTCCAAGGTTTTCCCCACCATGTTGGACTTCAACCCGGTCTCAACCCAGTCGTCGTCCATCACGCTGTTGAAGGCCCAAGCGAGTTTCTCCCTCCTCTTCAGTGGCGCCCACCTATTGACTAGAAAATTGCAAAATACCACCTGAGGAGTCAATCCTCCCTCCACGCATTGGCGGATCCTGGTCAAAGCAGGGTCAAAAGCTTCCCCCAGCACCGGAGCTTCACTCCAGATCGTCGTGTCGATGTCTGGCAGACTATCGGGCAGCTCCAGCCTCTCGTGCTCCTCCACCCTGATGACTATCCAGTCTTTCTTCCAGTCATCCCACTTCCCAGAAGGAAACGACCAGAGGTACTTGAATGGGCACTTCTTGCGCTTCACAGAGTAGTAGAAGCCAAGGTACTCATTGCTCCGTCCGGTGGTGTTGACGGTGAAGAATGTCCGGAAGAGTTCAATGCAGGGGGGATGCCCACCCACATCTCACAGAAGTGGACGAAGATAGACACGAGGAGAATGGAGTGAGGGCCAAGGTGGTATAACTACAGACCATAGAAGTCTAGCAGCATCAAGAAAAAGGAAGAAAAAGGCGGGATCAACCCCACCATGGCGTACGAGGAAAAGTACACCATTTCGCCAGCGTGCTCCTTCTCGAAGGTGAGCTCTCCACCGGCACGGACTGAGCGGTTGAAGAAGTCCGAGGACCACCCCATGAGGGCCTAGACCTTCTTCAAATCGTCGTCGGTCTTCAAACGACTCTCGCGGAGACCCAACTCCATCGCGGCACGGCTAGGCAAGAGAAGAAGAGCGAAGCACGAGTTGGGAGTTTGAGCGCAAGATCAGATGAGAGGCGTAAAGAACTCCTGACGGTGCGCGCTTTCCTTCTTAAGTAAGCCCTCGCAACGCTTGGATGGAAACCGCAAGGAAATCAAAGATACCATTCAAAAATTTCACCCTGCCGATGACAAGAGGGCCCGGGACCACCCCGACGATCAAGTCGAGGCTCTTACCCAGGCGAACGGTTATCATCACGAGGCGGGAAACCCAAAGGCGGCGGCCTGACAAGGCGCGCTGAACCGATACGGTTTTCGTATCGGGAACCGGCGACCTTCAATTGCGTGAGATCCGCACGTCAAAGATCTCATCTGCCGCACGAGGTGCGCCACCCGGCGGGGATCTAACTATAAATCCCTGCCAACGGCACCTTCAAAGACCCTTGAAGACTCAGTTCAAGAGTCGTGAGGATGGACCCACCTCCGGCGGAATGACTTCACCCCAGTAATCTTCCCCGGAGGTAGGTCCAGGGGGCCACTATCGGTACCCTAGAAACCGTACACCCCTTGAGGTTACAAAGATCTCAAAGGAAAGTCATCTACTTGGTTTGAAGACCCTCGGGGGCCCACATGTCAGACATAACCGGACCCACTTCTCCAACATGGTTAATCCCTGGGTCACCACGTGTACTACCAAACTGGAGCTACCGCCCACAAGGGGGAAGCTCCGGGCCATGTACCGAAATGGCACCTCCAGACTTAACCCCAGACTGAGAGAAGCTCCAGACCTGACACGTGTCGGGTAGCCCCGGAGCTACCTGTTTCCCACAGTATGCTCCGGAGCTGCCACGTGTCCAACCGTCGGATCTTCAACCCCTAACCTCCGGAAGACCCTGCAACAGCTCTGGATCTTCAAAGGGGAATCAAGGACTTCAAGACCCGATTAAGTGTCATTAATACTATATTAATGACACTTAAACGGACGATCTTAACACTAGTAACGGTGCTGTCAAAGCCCGTTACAGGGTCATTAAGTGCAATTAAACGTGTATCAATACTAGTAACCGTCGGGGCCACATGTCGGGCCAGGCTAACCTGTAACGGCCTGCCCTTGTACTATAAAAGGACAGGTCGACGATACACGCGAGACACACGTGCCTCATACACTCATCACAAGCTCATACTGCTAATACAACACCAACACATCCGTGGAGTAGGGTATTACGCTCAGGCGGCCCGAACCACGTATATTCTTGTGTCTCCTGTGTCAATTCTTATTCACCTTCTTGAATCTCCGCGCGCCCACACCGAACATCAAACTCCCCTATCACTTTAGTAGTGTAGGGAGATCTGCCGGTTCCAAACCGCCGACAGATCTATTTTGCTAATGTAATTAGTAATTATTGCCAAACTTATTTGAACTGGTATCTTATATGTTTCTTAAATTGATATTTCATAGGGGTGGTGCACTGTTTTATAATCAAAACTATACTACTTGAAGTTCAATGTTTGTTGCGACAACCAAATGTGCCCTATCTTGAAAATGATTGCTATAATCTACTTATCAAGGTTAGACACTTTGTGGTAGTGACCAACGTAGGTTATTCATTCCTCCTTCGACATTTGTCAATTTAAAGAATGTTAATATTTTCAGTATCCAGGGCAATATAAGAGACGTGTTCGGGAGCAAGCTAGACGGTACAGTTTAGATTGATCGATGGGAGCTTTAGGAATAAGTTTAGATTGGAAATTAGTTTAGAGGGCACGCAATGTATGAACTAAGAAATTCATTGAGTTGCAAATTATCTCTGAATTGCAATGTCATTGCATTTGTTTATCCCTGGAACGGTTCATGATGTCGTGCGACTGGCAATGTGAAGCGTGCATGAGAGAAAAACTTTAGAAAGGCGCGTCTCAGATACCTAATATTCGGCAAAAGGGAGGCGGGCCTTACACGAGCTCGTCTTCGATTTGTTCCGAAGATCTTTTGTCCCACCTCGTAAAGCTGAGCACGTTGCAACGATTGTATAAGACATTGCGCATAGTTACCAGTTGGAAATGCTGGAATGTCCTGGATGTTGTTCTGGCTTCAGCACAACATGGCGCATCTAGGGCACTCCAGCGTGTCTGGTGCATCAAAATAATGAGAGACGCGTCTTAAATTTGCGCGTCTCCCATTTACGCCGAAAATTTTTGTCCATCGCGCGCTCTCTCCCTACATTTGGCAAAAAAATTTAGCTGACGTGCGCTCTTTGGACCTATAAACCTCAAATCCTGAGCACGCCACCGCCGTCGACCCCGACCATCGCGTCATCAGAGAGTTGAGCATGCTACCTTGTCCCCTGTCCCCGGAGCACGCCACCATCGTCCCTCTTTCTCAACTCGCTCTTCATCATTGTCGCACTATCGGCGTCGACCCCTACCCCGCTGTCAACCCCAACCTTTGTCATTAGAGAGTTAAGCACGCTAGAGCACGCCGCCTCGTCCCTTGTCCACGGAGCACGCCGCCGCCTCGACCCCGACCTCGGGAATCAGTATGAGCACACCGCCACCTTCACATAATTGGAAATGTTCTCCCTGTTCCCATAGCACGCTGGCCTGCTATCATCGGACAGTTGAGGAACCGCCACTCCGGTGCCTCCGCCAGCTCGTCCCGGAGCACGCCGCCACCTCGACCCTACCCTCAGAGCGTGCATTCAAGTGATTTTACTGAATTTGAGGATGTCCAATGAAGGCTCATCATTAATGAAGTCATTGATCCAAAGGGAGAATTTTCATTACGATATACATTCATCTTTCTTGTTTATTTCCAATGCAGAAGTAATGTATTTGTTTGGACTATCAATGTATAATAATTCTGATTTGCAAACCCTTGAAACTGCAGGAACTATGATTGACACTAGCATTTCCATCCAACTGAGTTTGATTTCTACTCTGCAGCCATGCTGGAATCAAGGTACCTATGCGATAATTGGTGTTTCTCTCACAAATTTTTGATATCAGGCTATAAAAGCATTAGTGGAATGTAAATTATTTGTTTTTTTAGAGGACAAGCACACCTGCTCAGTACCATGTTCTTTACCATGAGAACAATTTCTCTGTTGATGCCTTGCTGATGCTCACCAACTTTATGTGCTACAAGTAAGATATGTTCTCCATTCACTAATAGTTCCTTTGTTTATTACAATTGTATACTAATTTGTTCTTGTGTTTATTATAGTTGTATTTTAGGATGTCTCAATCGGAGCATTAGAGGCTATGAAGGCTCATCGTCAATGAAGTTATTGATCGGGATAATTTTCATTACAATATACATGATTAGATGATGATAGTTATGATGTGTGTAATTAGTTACATTGTAATCAGGATGAAAAGTCTTTGTTGTGTAATTAGTATACTTGATAACCAAGATTGACACTTTAGTAATACTTGATTGGTCATTATAATTTAATGTGTGATAATTTTGGCTATACATATTTTCATGAACAGTATGTTGCTGACACTGGTAATACGACTGCCAAATCCTGGCTAGTTCCTTATAGTAGTGTCTGTAAACAATCGCGACGAGCTGTAGCAGAGAGCATCTTGGATAACCTACATAAAGAAGACAAGCTTTAATAAAGCCCGTCTCACATAAGTTAATGAATCTGTGACGCGCTACATAATAGAGCGTCTCTGATAGTCAATATATCTGCGACGTGCTTTGTAAGGCATGTCACGCTTGTAAGCTAGTGGGCGACGTGCGCCAGCAGCGTCCCGAATGACACCGTAAAGATCGTCTATTATCACAAAAAGAAAGGATACGCGCTTCTTTTGAGCATGTCTCGCACCTAGTTCAATTGGCGATGCGCCTTGAAGCCCATCTCTGATGCCACCGTAATGCGAGACGCGATGATGGAGACACATAGTTTGTTTGTCTCCCTTCTTCGTTCGGGCTGTCTCGTATGAGCCTATCTTACGTAGTGATGGAAATGCTTCCTAGAGTTCTAGTAGTTGATGGAAACAAGATCATGTGCTTAACCTGAAGTACACCTAGATGATCACTAGAAAGCAATAAATTTGCAGAAATGTAAATGGAGACAATGGAAACAAGATTTTCTACCAGAGGTTCGGTTCCACAAAGGAACCTATGTCTCCGTTGAGGACTCCACAAAGAGCCGGGCCTAACAGCCCTATCCTCGCCAAGATTCCTTAAAGGTCAAGTCTTGGATCTTTCATTATCACAAAGGATTACAAACTTCTCTGAATCAAGAGATCACACAAGAACTCACGGGGTGACGCCTAACCGTCTAGGGGAGAACACTAAGAGTAACAAACACGCAATCACAAAGAAATTGGCGAACCAAACGTTGCTCAATCCCTATGTACTTCTCTTGCCAAATAATCACTGCTTCATTCTTGCCCAAAAACTTCGTATTTAGGCTCAAGACGGTGAAGAACAATGGAGGAGACTTTCTTGAGGGTTTGAGGCGGCTCTGAGTGTTTCTGTAGGGTTAGGCACTGATTTGGGATGAAATCCAATAACACCCTCATTTTCATGCATCATGCTCTGCATCTATCATTAAATATGTTTAACATTGAGCAGCATAAAAAGGAACAAGTTTAAAATGAATTATAAACAAAACCACACTTAAGAATTCTGGGAAGTGCGAACTAGTCCGATTTTGGTGCGGACTAGTCTAATTTCTCTCTGACTTCCATCGGACTTGTCCATTTTTCTACGGACTAGTCTATTTTTCTCTCTAGACACTTTTGGACTTGTCCGGTCCTGTGCGGACTGGTCTGGTGTTCCAATTCCTTGAAAATTTGGTAAGTACTTGGACTTATCCGGACTTGTCCGGTATTCCAGCGGACTTGTCCGTTTTACCCTCCTACTAAAGTTGGACTTGTCCGATTTTGGCCAGACTTGTCTAACTTTCCTCTCACCAAGTTCGGACTTGTCTGTTATAGTCCGGACTTGTCCGATTTCTCTCTGTCTAACTTCAGACTCGTCTGGCTCTTTTGCTGACTTGTCCGATAAATCGTGACTCCGAGTTGATCTCTTGTTTCACAACTTGTTACTTGGGTTTTACGTGGGCCTAGGGACGTCATACATAACTCTTTTAGAGCCCATGTGGGACTCCAAACTGGCCTCTACTCATCTCAAACTCGAAATCCATCTAACCCTAGCCTCCACCTCTATATAAACAACCCCACCCCTTGGCTTGACATCTATTTGCCACTTTCTAACCTCACCCAAACCCTAGCTCGTGAATAGCCACCACCGAGGAGGGAGAAGAGGATCTAGAGCAAGAAGAAGAAGAGGAGGAAATGAAAGGGGATCAAGATCTCCATCAACTTCGCGTTCTTCGTCAACAATTCACCATCAAGTTCTTCATCAACCCTAGATCATTAAGATCCAAGTGTTGCCTCCAAAACTCATGATTCATTGGAGTTCTAAACACCTAATATACCTTCTATTCTCTTATTCTCATGTGAATTCGACCCCGTTTCCCCAAATTCACGTTGATCTAGAAAACCCTAGTTTGCTAGTTCTGCGAAGGGTGAGACTTGTCCGGTCCCTAGCGGACCCGTCCGATTTTCCTAGCTAAATTTTGTTGAATCAATTCCAGAATTAGATCGAATCAACTCCAAACATGTGTAGACTTCTTAATAACCATTGTAATTGATTAATAAACATCATTAACGACTTATTAACTAGTTTTTCTTTGCATTTGCACTAATCATGCATGTCATGTCATATTGAGTAATGTTTGTGCACTCTTTGATTGTGTTTCTTGTGTTGTATGTTTATTGTGCGGATTAGACAGATTTGCGCTAGAGAGTGCCGTGGAGGATCTCCATCACCAAGAGTTTGAAGGCTTTGACCTGAACCAATCCCAAGAGCAAGGCAAGTGTCCTTGAAGCATATTGATCCTGTTTCTGAAATAAATGTTTTGTTTGCAAATTGCATGCTTGTGTCAATTTGATGGGAACCCTATGATAGGAAGTTTACTGTGGGGACAAGAATCCCGACGTGCAAGGATCTCATGTGGTGTCGTGCGATGCGACACCCAACAGTATACAAGAAAAGAACGAGAAAAAATTACAATACCAAGTCTTTGTTTATAAACACAGAGGAACTTTTACAATACTAAACGAAAAGGAAAGAGAACTATACATCATAGCTACAATCTCGGCACTAGCTATGCAAAAGCAAAGTCATCCATGCCATGGATACTTCGCACTAGCAACACCCAACTTACGGCGGTGTGCAGGGTTCCCACTCGGCTGTAAATTCAGGAGGGGGTGCAGCCTCGTCATCGAACCCGTCATCAGTCGAATAATCTGCAAAAAAATTGTTAACTGCAAACGTGAGCTTAAGGCTCTGCAAGACTAACCCATCTCACTAGACACATGCGGGGTGAATACTAAACATAGGTAAGGAATAGCATAAAGGACACGCCTACAAGTGGATCCTTATAATCATGTTTTAAGTAGCACATGACATTCTTCAGGCACGACACATCATAGACTCCACAATCAAACAAGAAACACTTTCCGATGATATGACATGCCCAAAGCACATAATGCTATTACAGGTAAAGTATGGGGAAACTGTAAACTTTTAATTGTGCTATCTCTAAGCCATAAAATGTTGCAAAATAATTATAATGCAATACATCATATTCTCCTGACTACTTCAGTATTTACTATGTCACGACACAGTGAACAAGTGGTACTCTATTTCCGCGAGGGACGGTGATTGCAATCAGGACACACCCGGTCAACACGACACATACGCACTTTCTGAAATGTCAGCGAGTACTTACAGCAGTACCTACATAGCACTTTAGTACTAGTCGTATATGGCCACCTTTCACCCAACACTCGAATGTCGAACCGGTCGATCCATCACAAGCAGGAGGTCACTGCGTGGGGCGTACTCTGACGTGCCCACCAGCTGATTTACACCTTGCTTCCCTCAACCCACGCCTATAAAATGGAACGGAATGCCTCGACAAACCAGTATCAAGCTACGTCAGTTTACTAGAGCCCATTTCTCCAGTATGTCACCGGTACAATTCAAGCTTGTCGAGCAGGGCTGCACACAGCACGAACCTTAATCAACACAGTCAGAGCTATACGACCAATACCATCTCTTGTCGCTTCCTACTCGTCTCTGACCGGTCTAAATTTCATATTTATAAAACATTTCTTGATCCAATTGCTTCCGTATGATAAAATCCTATCTCGCGAGTAGATTCCAACTACTCGACTTCGACCAGATCCCTATGAATATAAGCATGGCAGTTACTACACGAGTCTATGAGCTATTCTAACCACTCCCTGGGTTATTTTGTCATGCAAGAGGATGTCGAACACCTTAAACGTAATGCACAAACATTTGAAGACGTACGGTGAACGAAAACTGCAAAGACACTATAAGGAACTTAAATGCAAACCGGGGCTTGCCTGAATGCGAGTCCGAGTCTATGTTAGTTTCCGGCAGCTGGACTTCCAAAGCTTTCGGCTGCTCCTCGACTTCAGTTACTACACGTTATGCATATACTATATATGAATGACTTTGAAAAATAAATAATATGTTTAAGGTCACAAGCTAATATCTTGCGAATCAAATAATATTATGATCTTAAATGGCTCTGGAACTTTTATGGTAGATACTAGGGACTATAAGGGAGCCTCTTGCAAAGAACAAGAGATGATCAAGGAAGTTTATTGTCCCTAAAATTCCTACAAGTATAAAGCTTCCCTGAATTTTGGTTGTAATTCTGGAGGTCTATCATAGCTACCAGTGGTTGTACTATATAGAGGGTGTCTCACTGGTTCTAGGAAAATTGGTTTCACTATTTTCTAAGATTCCTACAGGGAGAAACTGATTTTACAAGTTTGGGAAAATTTCTGAAATTGATTTTGCATTTTTCTCAATTTTTCACTACGTAGAGATTTGGAACACTGATCAATCTAGTAAATGATGCCGAATGAACTTGAAATTTTTACTGGAGATCATGTCGATTTTGGATAGTGTTCTGCCAAATTTGGGAATTTTCTGAAGAGCAGAACTATAGGAATGAATTCTATAAGCATTTTGCCATCTGAATTATGGAGAAATTTCTATGAACTTTCATACAAATCCAAGTGCACCACTGGAAATTATTATTTATGCTGGTTCTAACGAAATTTATTTGGGAATTTTTGGACAATTCTACTAGGAGTCATGGATTTTCCAAGTTGGGGCAAAATCTGAAATAAAATTTCAATTGGAAAACAATGGAATAAAAGGGTTGGGCCCACATATTTGAAATGGGCCAATCGGGTTGAAGCCGAACGGGGGCCACAGATTCAACTCGCATAGCCGCATGCAATCCTCGGCCGCAACTGATCCCACGCGAGAGAAAAAGTCGCTGACAGGTGGGACCCAGGGGGGCCTTCGTCTACCTCCCAACGCGGCGGCGTTCCTCGCCGGAACCACAACGGCACTTCGCCGGACTAGATTGCGTCGACCTCCTTCTAACCTCGCCTTGACCGCCTAATCATAAAATCGACCGCGCAAGTTGATGGTGGGGTCCAATCGAGGCGGCGACGGCCGGAGACGGCGGTGCGGCGGCGGCGGCGGAGCTAGAGTCTCGGCGTTCGTCGGAAACGCTCGGGGATGGCGCAAGAAGCTCGGAAAAAGGTCAGGAATGTTCCTGGAAGCACGAGGATGATAATTTGGAGGTTAGAATGGGGTGACATTGTCGGTAAAGATGAGTTCGACGGTGGATCGACGGGTTTCCATTGGCGGGGTGAAAAACATGAGTATCTCAACCTTTTCTCGATGGCGTTTACTGATTTTTGACAAAGGGATGCACTAGGAGGTATGGAACATAATCCTTAAGTGGATACAAGAATTGTTGCACCTAGAAATGGAATTAATTCGAAAATCTCGCTAGTTCATGGGCTACAGCCAAAAGAAAAAAAACTTGCATCATTTGCTCGATAGGGAATGAGATGAAGAACGGTTTGTACTGTGAGTTAGCAGGTGCAGAAGCAAAGCTTTTTGCTGTTGGAGTCCGGCCAGGAAACTGCCCTTAACTTCGGCTCCACGGCGGAACAGAGAAAGTCCAATTGCGGCAAAACGACGATGTCCGTGAGACCTCAAAATATTAGCCAAACAGTGAGCTCACCAGAGAGGAAGAGAAAGCGGCGAGAATGGCGACAGCGGGGCAAAACTGGGATGGAACTCGACGTTGACGGCCAGGAGACGGTATTTATAGGCCCGGGGAGGCGTTAAGGCCACGCAGCTGCCTGCTTTGCATGCCATGTCGCGGTGGCGAGCTCCCCCGACATTGAAGTGCAGGGACAGCCGTATACAGAGCACCTCCGTCAGTTCACCGAGTGGGGGAGGCTGACAGTGGGTCCCACCGCCCCTCTTAAGCCTATCTTCTCTGGAACTTCAATTCCCCTACCAAACTTGATCCAAAAATTCCAGATTTTTGTGGAGAGGCTCAAATAAATATCTGGAATTTGATTCTGAAATCAAAACTTCAAATTGATCATGTTTCAGTTCAATGGAGCCACTGAATTAAATAGCAAATGAGTTTCAAAAATTGTGAAACTTCTTTGATAAGTCAAGAAAGTAATGCTGATCATGATGGTGTGTTCAAATTTTATGTTCAAATATGTTTGAATAGTATTTAAAATTTGAACTTAAATATGGCTAGAGATTGTTAAGCGTCTCAAATAAAATAGAAAATGGAATTCAAAAATCTTGAAACTTTGCAGAGCGGCTATTTGGAATATTATGAGGCCATGGAAAAATTTGTAGCCTCAGATTTGAATATTTTGACGGGGCCTAAATGTACAGTGTTATATTCAAATTAATTTGAATATATTTAGTATTGCATAGTGTTTTGCCCTAGCAAAATCCATTCAAGAAAATCCAAAATTTGCTGGGACGTCACTTGAATTATCCTAGGGTCATTGGTGAAGTCCAATCCCCATGTTAATAACATTTAACATGAGTAAAAGAATTATTTTTGATGAGATCAAGTTCATGTGTATAACCATAATTGATCTTTACTATGGTTGAAAAGAAACTGGTAACTGAACTTCATATTAAGGAAAAACTAAGATTTTACATTCCTCCCCCCTTAAAAGAATCTCGTCTCGAGATTACAAAAGGAAGGATAACTGAAAAAGATCTAAGGAACATATGTCGCTAACAAGTCCAGATAGTTCGTTCTAAGGTATTCCTCGCTTTCCCACATTGCTTCTTCAGCGGTGTGGTTGCCCCACAAGACCTTGTACAAATGCAAGGTGCGGCTTCTTGTGGTGTGAGTCTTCTTGTCGATTATCTAGGTTGGATGCTCAGAGTAAGTAAGATATGGTTGATGATCTTTCAAATCTTCCATACAGACAGTAGTTGGGGCCTTGAGATATTTCCGCAGGTGTGAAATGTGAAATACATTATGGACCCCTGAAAGCGACGCTGGTAGCTCTAGCCGATAGGCCACCGGTCCGCATTGTTCAATTACTGTGAACGGCCAAATAAAGCGTCGAGCTAGCTTACTGTTTACTCCGAAGCGATGAATCCCTTTCATTTGGGATACATGAAGGTAAACGTGATCCCCGACATTGAAGTAAAGAGGTCGACGTCGTTTGCCCGCAAAGCTTTTCTGATGAGATTGAGCAGCCTTGAGGTTGGCTTGTATAACTCGCACTCGTTCTTTGGCTTCATTCACCAAATCGATACCATATATCACTCGTTCACCGGATTCACACCAAATCAAAGTTCTGCGGCACTTCCGGCTATAAAGAGCTTCATATGGTGCCATCTGGATGCTAGCCTCATAACCATTGTTGTATGAAAACTCCGCCAATGGTAGATGATTATCCCAATTCTTACCATGGTGGATAGCACAGGCATGGAGCATATCTTCTAGACTTGTTTTATTCGCTCCATTTGACCATTAGTCTGAGGATGGTAAGCTGAGCTTCAGATCAACTTGGTACCCAGAGATGTGTGGAGCCGCTCCAAAAATCGAGCAACAAATAAGGTTCCACGATCTGATATGATAGTGCGGGGTACTCCATGTAGGCATAGGATCCTGGCAATATACAACTCTGCATATTTTTGTGCCACATAATTGACATTTACGGGAATAAAGTGAGCCGACTTGGTGAGTCGGTCGACTATCACCCAAATTGAGTCATGCTTGTGAAAGGTGAGAGGTAATCCAACAATGAAATCCATGCTGATATCCTCCCATTTCCAGGCCGGTATGCTCAAAGGTTGAAGCTGACCAGCTGTCTTCAGATGGTCGGCTTTCACCCGCCGACACGTATCACTCTCGGATACGAACTTTGCTATCTCCCTCTTCATCAGAGTCCACTAAAATTTCTTCTTTAAATCTTGGTACATTTTGTTACTTCCCGGATGAATTGAATACTTGGACAAATGAGCTTCGTCCAATATTTTCTTTCAAAGTTCCTCATTGCAGGGCACCACGATGCGGTTTTTGAACCAAATGGTATCGTCATCGTCACATCGGAAACACTTCATCTCCCCCTTCTTCATTCTTCTGTGCATATGTGATATGCCCTTGTCTTTCTTCTGAGCCTCTACAATATCTTCCCTTATGGTAGGAATGAAAGCTAGATTGTAGAGCGCCCCATATGGAACCAAGTTGAGACTCAGCTCTTCTACTTCTATCAAAGTGATAGAAAGATTATTGACATCGGACTTGCAACTCAGCGCATCTGCAACTACATTCGCCTTGCCAGGATGGTAGTGGATCTCAATCTCGTGGTCTTTGATCAATTCCAACCATCTTTGCTGTCGCATATTCAAGTCCTTTTGGGTTAAGACGTACTTCAAGCTTTTGTGATCGGTGTAGAGATGCACCAGGTTGCCAATTAAATAGTGTCTCCACATCTTCAATGCAAGTACCACAGATGCGAGCTCAAGATCATGAGTCGGATAATGCTGCTCATGGTTCCGAAGTTGCCATGATCCATAAGCGATCACCCTTCTATCTTGCATCAACAGACAACCCAAACCAATCTCAGATGCATCACAATAAACATCAAATGTCTTGGTTGTGTCTGGTTGGGCCAATACCGGTGATGTTGTGAGGTGTTTCACTAATGCTTGAAAACCTCCCTCACATTCCTTCGTCCATACATACTTATTCCCTTTTCTTCAGAAGTTCTGATATTGGTTTAGCTATTTTGGAAAAACTTGGAATGAACCTCTTGTAATATCCTGCTAAACCCAGGAAGCTTCAAACTTCATGTACAAACTTTGGAGACTCCCATTTGAGTACTTTCTTAATCTTGCTTAGATCAACTGCAATCCCCTTTATAGAGATGATGTGCCCTAGAAATGGCACTTGGCTGATCTAGAACTCACATTTGCTGAATTTGGCATACAAGTTGTGGTCTCACAATCGTTGGAGCACGATGCGCAAATGTTGAGCATTTTTTCTTCAGATTTTGAATACACAAGGATGTCGTCGATGAAGACCATGAAAAACTTGTCCAATTCTGGCATGAACACTGAATTCATGAGATACATGATATGAGCCGGTGCATTGGTCAATCCGAAGGACATGAAAAGGTACTCATACAATCCATACCTCATCGAGAATGCCGTCTTAGGTATATCCTCTGGTCGAATCCTGATTTGATGATATCCAGAGTGAAGATAAATCTTTGAAAATACCCTAGCACCCACCAATTGATTGAACAGAATACCAATGTGTGGTAGTGGATACTTATTCTTGATTGTGACAGCATTGAGTGGACGATAGTCCACACATAGTCTCAACATCTTATCCTTCTTCTCCACGAATAATGCAGAACAGCCCCATGGTGATGAACTTAGACGAATGAAACCCTTGTCCATAAGTTCGTTCAGCTGCTCTTTCAGTTCTGCAAGTTCCTTAGGTGCCATCTTATACGGCTTCCTCGAGATCGGCACTGTTCCCGGTACAAGTTCAATCTTAAACTCGACATCTCTTCCTGGTGGCATACTAGGAAGATCTTTGGGAAATACGTATGGATATTCACATACCACTAGAATGTCCTCAAGTTTAAGGCCTCAGTGTTGTAAGTGGTTGGAGTCACTTGGTTAATACCTCAACAATGAGAGCTTGGGGAGGGTGGAGTGGAGAATTCAGATATATCCTCCGAGGAACGATGTCAAGAATAGCACAGTTGTATTGCAACCATGTCATCCCAAAGATGACATCTAAGTTTTGATGCTCCAATATAATGAGAGAGATAGGGTATATGTTCCCACCCAGATCAAAAGGTACCCTATGGACCATCTTATATGCTACTACTTTCCCACCTGGAGAACAAATCATAAATGGGGTTTTTGTGGGAACGATAGGTAACTGATATTGAATGACATAAGATTCGCTAATAAAGTTGTGGGAAGCACCGAAGTCAAAGAGGATGACTACAGGATGACCAAGGAGAGAGAACGTACCTGTGAACTTGAGTGCGCCTTCCGGAACTTCCTCGATGGCGAGATGGTGGATGTTGCCAGCTCTAGGGGCTAGCTTCTTGGGCTGGTTGCAGGGATGGTTTGCCCCTGGTACGATGACTGTCCTCCGCTCTGCGGGCAGTCCTTAGCGAAGTGCCCTGTACGACCACACGTGAAACACGTGTACGGGGTCTGACCGGCATGGAAGGGAGGACGAAATCCTAGTGCACGCGGTGGAGGTGGATGTGCACGCGGAATCATCCCCTTCTGCTGCTGTGGACGAAAGCCAGCGTTGTTGAACGGGCGACCACGAAACATCGGTGGTCGCAATGGCGGCTGCCACCTCTGGCCAGATGGTGACCGATACACCATTCGATACTTCTGAGGAGCATGCCCTCCACTGCTCTGCGGAGCACTCCTTTCTTCTTGTTAGAGAACAGCTCCCTAGTAGCATCCTCCTGCACAATCGTGGCGTTGACCATGTTGTTGAAGCTGCCGCTGTTGAACAAGGCAAGCTTGTCCTTCATCTTGGGGTTCAAACCCCGATAGAAGCATTCACGCTTCCGATCTTCAGTACTCACTTGGTCCTGAGCATACTGGGCCAAGTGGTTCAATGCCTTGGAGTACTCATAAGCACTTCTTCCTCCTTGCCATAGCTCCAAGAACTCTTGAAGCTTCCTCCTCATAATACCGGGAGGTATATGATAGGCATGAAACGCCTCCCGGAACTCCTCCCAGCTCATGGTATAGTCAGCTGGTCGTGCGGCAAGATAATTTGCCCACCATGCACCAGCAGACCCCTGTAACTGTTGGGCCACGGACATGGTCTTCTGATGTTCGGTCATTCGTAGTAAACCGAACTTTCCTTCGATGGAGCAGAGCCAGTTGTCCGCTGCCAACGGTTCATCAGCCTCCATGAAGACCGGTGGGTGCGTTGACATGATGTTTGAGTATGAACTCGAAGAGTTCTGTTGTGGACCCACATCTGGTCGCCCCCCTTGACAGGACGAATGTTGAACCAAAGTCTACAACAACTCAGTTTGCTCGTCGCGCGAGCCGAGCACTGCAGCGAGAACCTCCACTAGACTCCTCGGAAGTTCGGAAGGTGGCGGTGGTGGAACTTGTTGCTACGGTGTCGCAGCTGGCTCCTGGGTCCAAGATTCGTCCTCACGACCATGACTTGAACCTCCCATTTCAGGCGTTGAACGCATACGCACCATTCTGCATCCATATGATTTAAAATCAGCACATTTTTTCTTTTTCTTCATCCATTTCATATTACAGTAGTGCGAATATTGACAAGGGAATAAGTGCATAACATTCACATATATTGATAAAGTACAAACTTCATACAAGATATGTTATCTCATGACCAAGTTTATAGTAGTGAACTCCAAAATGACGGACTACCACTACGGAAGTGCATCTCTACCATACTTGGTTCCCATGAGACGTCATACACACCTTGTTATCTTATACATACCCACTACTATTTTTAATATGACACAAACATGGCCACAAAATAAACACGAGCAACTACTAAACTATATGTTGCCCCATGATGGCAGGAGGGCTGCCCCATCCTACTCTGATACGTCCTATTCGACGTACTCGAGTTCCTCAGGATCTTCTTCTTCTCCTTCATCATTTGAAGGCACTTGCTCACCCATATTAAGTGGTATATCATGGGACGGTGGATACACCACTGGTTGCAATTGTGCTTCGGCCTTAATCATATTATCCTGAAGTTGTTTTGCTTCGTACTCCCAATTCTGAGCTTCCTCAATGGTTGTGTCTCGTTTCTCGGTGACTACCAACAGCTGCTCCTGCTGTTGTTGCACCACCAAATGACTCGCTTGCAGCTCACCATGAGCTTGCTGCAGTTCATTGCGAGTTTTCCATTGTTTGGCACGAGCTTTCCGTAGTCTAGTTCGAGCGTGATGCAGCTGACTCTCGCAATTATTTAGCCTGTGATTTGTTGGAGCCAAGAACAAACTTAGGTTCTCATTGATATAATCAAGAGTATCTCCCTGTTCAGTCGCTTGTCTCAAGGCTTCAACTTGTTCCTGGATAATTGCACCTTGAGCAAGAACCACCATATTGGATGCAGCCACATACGTTCCAAGTGTCGTCGAGGTTGTGTCGCCATACGGTGTATAGGCTGTAACCATACGACGCTGCCACTCAAAACCAGCCACGCCACGGACCGGAAGAAGAGCAAATTGAGTCCCAGCCATGGCATTTTGATGAATCTCGCAAAGCTTCATAAGCGCTTCGCCCGCTGTGATTGCCCATGTGTCCTCCAAATGAGCTCCCTCGATAGTGACCAAAAAAGGAGCCCATCCATAATGACGTGGACTAGCAGGTATGTCGACCAGGATGGTGCATAAAAGAACGCCTCTGTCAACCGTTTCTTGACCCCAAAAGCATGACATTTCGATGAAGCCAAACTGTTGTAGCACCTCCCGCAGCATGCTCGTGAAGCCCGGGCAGCTAGCGCACGTGGAAAATACCCATCCGTCCGGCAATAGCATCATCACATCCACCATCTATAAATAAATATTTGAATGGTTCAAATACTCAAATTCAACAAGCTGAGTTGATAACCAGATCATGGATGTGATTAATGAATTATGAAAGTGAATTCAAATTCAACTGCCAAAAGGAAACAACACACTGGAACCCCATCACAGTTCTGTTCCAGCTGACCTTCCTGTATAAATTCAAAATTTTCATACAGGAAACGTCAGAACCAGATGTTGGATTGAATACAAAATCGTATTACACTTTACAACCTTTCCAGATTGTACTCATACAGCTCCAGGGGAGCTAGGAAGTAGAATCTATACAGGTTTAAAGTTGACCCAAATTTTCTGGAAATTTTGACAGAACCTCCCCTGTATATGTGGTGATTTCCACAAGTTATACAGATATATCATAACAACATATTGAGGTAATGACAAAATAAACATTGTATAACATCAAGTTAACAATCCAGAAGTAAAATAATTTTGCCATGAAACATCGGTTATACAGGTATAGCGCGCAAATTCAAAACTATGCGCAAACTGTTTCAAGTTCTGGTCTGCCAGAACCAAGTTTGCGACAATAGGATTAAACACCGTTACACCAAGATTCAGGCCATGAGTGCAACATGAAGTTGATATAGGACTTCCTAAGATTTCCAGAAATGTATATATATGACCATGTCACTATTCTGCATCAAAAGCTATAACTATCCAAACTTAACAGATGAACTGACTGGTTTTTAACAGCAGCCCGCAGTTCACTATTTTGAACTCAAAATTTGAATTGACTCAAAACCGAATCAGGGAAACTTTTTAATATAAAAACTGTAGATCTCCTTCTACCCTTTCCATATTTGTGTCACAATAAGGCAGAGGATTTTTCTATAGTGAGTTATGGCAAAAATACAGATACTGGTACAATGGTAGGGTCATCTGGAGCAGTTTAAGAATACCCCAAATTTCAACAGATTATAAAGCTTTTCTGCCTTGATATTCAACAGAAAAGTTGTAGAGGTCTTCAATAGATTTCCATCCATAGAGCATACCCCTAATTTTATTCATAACTAACCAAGATTACAACCTGGAAAAGTTGAGAAAACTTCAGCCAGAAATCAAGAATCTTGGTTCTAACCCTTTGTTAAGTCGAAACTCATTTTGCGGAGTCCGAACCTACCAGCACCTGATAGTCAGACTTTCCAAAATGTAATGCAACGATTCTGTCATTGGGAATGGTCAAGTATCATAGTCGATACTGACGGTACTACGTGCCTCACCAAAGAAAATTCTAACCGGTATTTTCGGATACGTTTATAGGTGGCCCTAGTATCGTTCACTTGCAAACGTGTTCTACACAAGTTGCTACCGTAGTTAGTGCTGCAGAAGACAAACAATCCCCTATCACACCTGCACAACACAAGGGCGGTTCGGGGAAACACGACAGACAGTCACAATAATAATATATATGAAAGTAAATGCATACGACTCTGGTTTGAGTCGCCCTCGAGCAATGTCATGTCTCAAGTTACATGGCTGTACTACGTCTGTACAGCAAAGACTCTCGCACGAACCGGTTTATACATGCTCGGGCATACGTGTCTCGCATGCTCCCATAGAACATGAATAGTTCTAGAGACGCATACTATCGGGTTATTCACCACCCGACGGGGGCTCCCACTAACTTTGAAGCACGCTGGGGTACCGCGTGTCATAGGTTCTCAGAAACATGGAAAGTTCCAGAGACACCTATTAAAATTTCCGTGCCAAGCCACGGAAAGACTTCCATGCTACCTCTCGCATGGTGAGCTTACCGCAATTGATCCGCTTACAGTGACGTACCTTACCTCTTACATGACATCGGAGCGTTGTTACAGAATATAATAACACATACTTAGTTTACCACCTTTATATCATATACTATTATTAATCCTTATATGGGCATATAGCTAATTCCTCACTCAATAATCCTAAGTTTTGAAAATATGCTCTTTTCAAGCACACTGTTCCCAATGATGCTCTCATACCATGTCTGTGGGGACCGGAATCCCGACGTCCAAGGATCTCATTGGGTGGTGTCGTGCGATGCGACACCCAACAATTTACAAGAAAAGAATGAGAACAAATTACAATACCAAGTCTTTCTTTATAAACACAGCGGAAGTTCTACAATACTAAATGAAAACGAAAGAGAAATATACATCATAGCTATGCTCTCGGCACTAGCTATGCAAATGCAAAGTCATCCATGCCTTGGATACTTCGCACTAGCAACAACCAACTTACGGCGGCGTGCAGGGTTCCCACTCGGCTGTAAACCCGGGAGGGGGTGCAGCCTCGTCATCAAACCTGTCATCAGTCGCATAATCTGCAAAAACTTGTTAACTGCAAACGTGAGCTTAAGGATCAGCAAGACTAGCCCGTCTCACTAGACATATGCAGTGGTGAATACTAAACATAGGTAAGGAATAGCATAAAGGACACACCTAAAAGTGGATCCTTATAATCATGTTTTAAGTAGCACATGACGTTCTTCAGGCACAGCACATCATAGACTCCACAATAAAACAAGAAACGCTTTGCCGATGATATGACATGCCCAAAGCACATAATGCTATTACAGGTAAAGTATGGGGAAACTGTAAACTTTTACTTGTGCTATCTCTAAGCCATACAAGGTTGCAAAACAATTATAATGCAATACATCGTATTCTCCTAACTTCTTCAGTATTTACTACGTCATGACACTATGAACAAGTGGTACTCTATTTCCGCGAGGGACGGTGATTGCAATCAGGACACACCTGGTCAACACGACACATACGCACTTTCCTAAATGCCAACGAGAACTTTCACCCAACACTCGAATGTCGAACCGGTCGATCCGTCACTAGCAGGAGGTCAATGTGTGGGGCGTACTCTGACGTGCCCACCAGCTGATTTACACCTTGCTGCCCACAACCCATGCCTATAAAATAGAACCGAATGCCTCGACAAACCAGTATCAAGCTACGTCAGTTTACTGGAGCCCATTTCTCTAGTATGTCGCTGGTACAATTCAAGCTTGTCCAGCAGGGCCGCACACGGCACGGGCTTTAATCAACATAGTCAGAGCTATACGACCAAGACCATCTCTTGCCACTTCCTACTCGTCTATGACCGGTCTCAAATTCATATTTATAAAAAATTTCTTGATCCAATTCCTTCCGTGTGATAAAATCCTATCCGCGAGTAGATTCCAACTACTCGACTTCTACCGGATCCCTATGAATATAAGCATGGCAGTTACTACACGAGTCTTTGAACTATTCTAACCACTCACTAGGTTATTTGGTCATGCAAGTGGATGTCAAACACCTTAAACGTAATGCACAAACATCTGAAGACGTACGGTGAATGAAAACTGCAAAGACATTGTAAGGAACTTAAATGCAAACCGGGGCCTGCCTAAAAGCAAGTCCGAGTCTATGTTAGTTTCTGGCAGCTGGACTTCCAAAGCTTCCAGCTGCTCCTCGACTTCAATTACTACACGTTATGCATATACTATATATGAATGACTTTGAAAAATAAATAATATGTTTATGGTCACAAGCAAATATCTTGTGAATCAGGTAAGATTATGATCTTAAATGGCTCTGGAACTTTTATGGTAGATACTAGGGACTATAAGGGAGACTCTTGCAAAGAACAAGAGATGATCAAGGAAGTTTGTTGTCCCTAAAATTATTACAAGTATAAAACTTATCTGAATTTTGGTTGTAATTCTGGAGGTCTATCATGGCTACCAGTGGTTGTACCATGTACAGGGGGTCTAACTGGTTTTAGGAAAATTGGTTTTACAATTTTCTAAGCTTCCTACAGGGAGAAAGTGATTTTACAAGTTTGGAAATTTCTGAAATAGATTTTGTATTTTTCTCAATTTTTCACTACATAGAGATTTGGAACACTGATCAATCCAGTAAATGATGCCGAATGAACTTGAAATTCTTACTGGAGATCAAGTGGATTTTGGATAGTGTTCTTCCCAAATTTGGGAATTTTCTAAAGAGCATAACTATAGGAATGAATTCTATAAGCTTTTTTCCTATCTGAATTATGGAGAAATTTATATGGACATTCATACAAATCCAGTTGCACCACTGAAAGTATTCTTTATGCTGGTTCTAACAAAATTTATTTGGGAATTTTTGGACAAATCTACTAGGAGTCATGAATTTTCCAAGTTGGGGCAAAATCTGGAATAAAATTCCAATTGGAAAACATTGGAATAAAAGGGTTGGGCCCACATATTTGAAATGGGCCAATCGGTTTGAAGCCGCACGGGGGCCACAGATTCAACTCGCGTAGCCGCATGCGATCCTCGGCCGCAGCTGATCCCGCGCAAGAGAAAAAGTCGCTGAGAGGCGGGGGGGGGGGGGGGGGGGGCCTTCGTCTACCTCCCGACGCGGCGGCGTTCCTCGCCGGAACCACGGCGGCGCTTTGCTGTAATAGGTTGCGTCGACCTCTTTCCGGCCTCACCTTGACCGCCTAATTATTAATCGACCGCGCAAGCCGATGGTGGGGTCCAATCGAGACGGCGGTGCAACGGCGGCGGTAGAGCTAGAGTCTCGGCGTTCGTCGGAAACGCTCAGGGATGGCGCAAGAAGCTCGGAAAATGGTTGGGAATGTTTCTGGAAGCACGAGGATGGTGATTCGGACGTTATAAAGGGGTGACATCGTCGGTAAAGATGAGTTCGACAGTGGATCGACGGGTTTCCAATGGCGGGGGAAGAAAACTTGAGTATCTCAACCTTTTCTCGATGGCGTTTACTGATTTTTGATAGAGGGATGCGCTAGGAGGTATGGAACATAATCCTTAACTGGATCCAATAATTGTTGCACATAGAAAAGGAATAATTTCGAAAAGCTCGCTAGTTCATGGGCTGCGGCCGAAAGAAAAAACATGCATCATTTGCTCGATAGGGAATGAAATGAAAAACGGTTTGTACCATGAGATAGCAGGTGCAGAAGCGAAGATTTTTGCTGTTGGAGTCTTCACAAGAAACTGCCCTTAGCTTTGGCTCCACGGCGGAACAGAGAAAGTCTGATGGCGGCACAACGACGATGTCCGCGGGACTTCAAAATATCGGCCAAACAGTGAGCTACAAGACAAGCAAAAGTGTGGAGAAGATAGAGCATAGTCTTGGCATCATGTTTGCTGTTTGCATCGAAGGGAAATAAAGCAAAGAAGAGGCGCTCACCAGAGAGGAAGAAAAAGCGGCGAGAATGGCAACGGCGGGGCGAAACTGGGATGGAACTCGACGCCGACGGCCAGGAGACGATATTTATAGGCCTGGGGAGGTGTTTAGGCCACACAGTTGCCTTCTTTGCATGCCATGTCGCGGTGGCGAGCTCCCCCAACGTTGAAGCGCGGGGACAGCCGTATACAGAGCACCTCCGTCGGTTCACCGAGTGGGAGAGGCTGACATTGGGTCCGACCGCCCCTCTTAAGCCTATCCTCTCTGGAACTTCAATTCCCCTGTCAAACTTGATCCAAAAATTGCAGATCTTTGTGGAGAGGCTCAAATAAATATCTGGAATTTTATTCTGAAATCAAAACTTCAAATTAATCATGTTTCGGTTGAAATTCAAATTTGAATTTGAATTTGAATTCAATTCAATGCAGCCACTGAATTAAAAAGCAAATGAGTTTCAAAAACTATGAAACTTCTTGGATAAGTCAAGAAAGTCATGTTGATCATGATGGTGTGTTCAAATTCTATGTTCAAATGAGTTTGAATAGTATTTAAAATTTGAACTTAAATATGGCTCGTGTTTGTTAAGCGTCTCAAATAAAATAGCAAATGGAATTCAAAAATCTTGAAACTTTGCAGAGGGGCTATTTGGAATATTATGAGGACATGGAAAAATTTATAGCCTCAGATTTGAATATTTTGACAAGGCCTAAATGTATAGTGCTATATTCAAATTAATTTGAATATATTTAGTACTGCATAGTGTTTTGCCCTAGCAAAATCCATTCAAGAAAATCCAAAATTTGCACGGAGGTCACTTGAATTATCCTGGGGTCATTGGTGAAGTCCAATCCCCATGTTAATAACATTTAACATGAGTAAAAGAATTATTTTTGATGAGATCAAGTTCACGTGTATAACCATAATTGATCTTTACTATGGTTGAAAACAAACTGGTAACTGAACTTCATATTAAGGAATAACTGGGATTTTACATTTACTAGATTTGTTTGACCACTCTTGTCACCTGGAATTTATAGTAGAGAGTCGGGATGGGCTTTTTACCTTTCTGATTTGCTTAATTAATTGGGATGAGAACACAACTATACCACTTAACTTAATTATGCATTTATGAGATTATGATTAACATGAACTAGTTTATATGATGTGGTAATGGGTGATCTAAGCACGCATTGTATGTGGATGGGTTGGATTTTATGGAGGTTCGCTTGCTTTAGATCGAAGGACCAGTTCATGCGAGAATAGGCTAGGATCAACAGTGCCACCACGAGGCCAAGTATGGGTGCGGTGTAGCTGATTTATTAGGGCTTTGCCAGTATGTTGGAGACTAAGTTGGCTCAACTGGCAGTTGTTTTTCAACCAATGGAGAATGGCAAGATGTCGGGATAGCCCGAACCTCCCGTGGAAAGTGCCAATATGATTTTTCTACAAGAAGGCAACTAGCAGAAGGACCCTAGATGTCCTGAGTTATCATACTCAATTGGGGCTCACCTCTTTGACAAGGCCCTTTGTGACCTTGGAGTAGGTGTGAGTGTGATGCCCAGGGTGGTTTTCGACCAACTGAACCTGACAGAGATTACTCCAACACCAATGCAGCTCCAACTGGCTGATTTATCAGTCTGTTATCTAGCGGGTATCGCTGAAGATGTTCCGGTGAAAATCTGGGATTGCTTCATACCCGTGGATTTCGTGGTGCTTGACATGGAGGTCGGGAAGGATATTCCGCTCATTCTTGGGCAACCATTCCTTAGCACCGCGAAGGCTTGCATACATGAGGGGGCTGGAGAAATCCACTTCCATATCAATGGCAAGGAGGAGAAGTTTAACTTTCGCCCAAGGTTAGAGCAATGATCCATGATCCGTATCAAGTATGGGTTGAATGTTAAGAACATTCAAGAGGTCGAAATCACACATCCAAATGTGGACCCGCTCATTGCATTCATGAGGTAATTGATCTATGCGGAGAACCCGTCTTATCATCCATGTCGACACCCCAAGAAGACAGAGAAGTCTTGGCCACCTCAAAGGCCCAGGTCCAACAAGCCGGCAAAGAAGGAATGGCGGAAGAAGCAAGACAAGCTGTCCGAGGCCATCCCTCTGGGCACGAGTGTTAAGAATTGAAGAAGGAGGAATGTCCATCTCATCAGACGGAGGTGGGACCTAGCCAATAGGTTAAATTGGTAGTTATCCTTTCTTTGTTTTTCTTTTCTCTTCATTTGGTTTTCCCATTTAGTTTGATTTTTACCCACTGCATATTTTTTATGTTAACAAGTTGAGAATCTTCTATTCTCAACTATCATTTTTATTTCTTTATTTTTTACAAAAAATAAAATTGTTGGGTTTTGAAAAAGAGTTTTTATTCGGAAAACAATTTTCCTGAGTTGGAAAAGTGGTAATTCACCAACGTGCTAAGTCATAGCCGTTGGGGAGCCACCTGCCAAAAGGGCGAACAGGGGGGACCACTTGTCAGTGCGGCCGACCCTCCTGTTACGCTAACATGGGGAAAGGGCCATCTTGGCTCTCTCTCCTCCAACGGCTACATTTGGTTCCCTTGTGACTGTTGGGGAGTGTACACTATAAATGGTGACCATGAGGAGCACTCCTCTTCACACTTCATCTCATTTCACACCTCTCCAAAGTCATTCTTGCTCACATTGTTTTTCTTGCATTTCATTGAAGTACTCTTTTTCAAATTCCAAACCAAAAAGATTTGATTTTATTTGCATTTGCAATTTGCTCTCAAATTCTTCAAGGAAAAAATTTGTCGGGAGTTTTGCTTTCATTAACATCACCTCTTTCGAGATTTTGCCTTGTTGTGTTCTTGTTTGTTGTGGCCTTGAAAGGAATGAAGAGGTTGTTTGGTAAGAGGAAGGAGGCCTCAAGCTCAAGCCATGGTGGAGACTCAAGTGCATGCCCCTCTTCTGTTGCTACACCAAGTTCACAGAGGATGATTGTATGTGAGGACACTCCCCTTGGTGAAAGGGGCAACCCGTACCAAATTTTCACGACGACGACCTCGACATACAAAGTGAAGTTTAATATCAAGCACGCAAGATCCTCCAAGATCGTGAGTTTTCTCATACAAAAGCTTAAGATCTGGATTTGATATTCAAAATAGGTATGGATTCTAAATTCTTTTCCATTTGGCATGCACTAGGATGGAACAATTTTGCTAACATAGAGAAGAGAGGTTGACGCCTTTTTTCCAAGTAATTCCTTTGCACACTCAAAATAGGATTTGATGGTATTACTTTTAGATTATTCCAAAATAGAATACAACATCCTATGGAAAGAATTAAGTGAAATGCTAGGCTTCCATAAACGATGTTTGCTAGATTTAGACGCTTTGCCTAAGTTTAACAAACAAAGTTTATGGCAAGATTTAACTAGTGAGGTAATATGTAGTGCACATAGGAATAACCACTTGCACAACCCAACTTTACGCTTCATGCATAGATGGGTGGCTATGACTATGTTCCCTAGAGGAGATGTAAGGGTAGTGCGTGATGATGAGATGAAATTTTTTTTGTCATGATTAAAAAGATAAATGTTGCTCCAGTTATTGCCATGATGATACAACGGTTAGATTACATTCCAAGAACAAGGAAAATTGAATGCACTTCATTGATTACCCATATTGCGAATTGGGTAGGAGTACTAGAATATTCTTCATTTGAGTATATTGAAAATGAAAGAGAATTGATTAATGAATATTACTTAGTGCAAGGAAATACCCTTAAGCATGATCAAGATGGCTCTTTGTTATTTTATTAACCCAGCTTTGTCAATGATATTCGTTTACGTGACCCGAATTATCATTTGTACAAATGCCGGAGGCTAACCATTGACCTTCTTCCCATCAAGAAAGCTCGAAGAAGTAATGTCTCTTGCAGGGTAACTAGAAGTCGTACAAGCAGAGCGGCCATGCCTCTAGCAACCTCCACGATCCAAGAGTACGAAGAGGAAGAGAACACAACTGGTGATGGACCCGGATGGACTGAACCTCCATCGTATGAGACTGAAGGTACGTCTTGGAATGGATGGCCGGGTTCCAGATGGAGCCACCCTTATCCACTTCAAGCTCTAGCAGCTTGCCTCCGACGTCCATGAGAAGATGTCATTTCTCTTCGGCTAGAAACCATCATGACTATAGCCAAGGAATGACGGATCTCACAAGACATATGGAAGAGCTTGAAGTGAGAACGGGTGACATCTACAACACTCTCCAAGGGCATGCCCAAGGTACCGAAGACTGGCAACAACACATGGAAGCTCAATTCACCAACTTCAACTCCATGCCAGAACAACAACAAGCTGATCTCGCAGCATACTTCGGTCATCAAGGATTCAACCCTCATCACGGAGGTGAGTGAATAACAAGCTTGGGGGAGGACCCCCACTTGAGGTAAATTGTATCACACCTCTTGCATATTTATTTTCCATCATCCACCTTGCATATATAAAAAAAGTAAAAGTAAAGTAGTATATATTTGTTTTCAAATAAAATAAAAGATGTGCGGTAAGAATGACTTGGAATTCACATAGATGAAATGATGAATAGTTGCTTTGTTTTAATTTTCCTAAGTCACTAGTTTACAACTTACTACTCGCCAACATATTGCTCTCATTGGCTAAAAATGCTTTTGCCTTGATTTGGGAATTGTGGGTAGCACAAGCTTAATACATTCTAAGTTATTGTGAGATATGATATAGTGATAGGGCTACTATTCCTAGTTTAAAAGTGAAACTTGGATTTCCAAAGAAAATTCTAAAAATATTTATGTTATCTTCAATTGATTGGAAATACCTAATAAAGCCATATGTTACATTACATTGATAGAACTTATGCACATGCTATTTGTCTTCACATTGAGCTTTGTCAAACTAGTATAGACCTATGTGAGGTTTCATTCATTACTTTTTGAATTCAAGACTCACTTGCACATTCTATACTTCACACTAGAAGTAAGCAAAATCTCATCATACCACCATTCCATAATAAAAAAGAGAAACTTCATATCATTCATGCCTTGTACTCTCTCAAAATTTATTGCATAAAAGCGAGTAGAATACATGGCTACAAAAAAAAGAAAAATGAAAATGCATGCTTACTTCAAAAGAATGAGAAAAAAAGAAAAAGAAAAGTAGTCATGTTTCATCCCTGCAAAATAAGAGAGTCCACTCAAAAATGGAGTCATCTCAAATACCCACATCCACTCCATTCCATCACACATGCACAAGTATTGAATCAAATAGTTTTGAATTGATTTCTCCTACGCTTTTTTGACTTAGAAATATTATGTGTTGCAAATATGCCTACTATATTCCCTACCTAGCTCCACATACAAGCCGTATTTAGAGGCTGGATGAATCTAGGCAAAATTCCTTGGTGAGGACATATTTCACCTATACATAAAGGAGAGACTGAGAGAATCAAATTGAGATACTTAAAATCTAAATTGAACTCTCTGGAAGTTGAGTGGAACTTGATTTGTAGGGTATGTGTGCTTCATTTGCTGTTCAATCTTTCAACCACCCAAGAATAGGAGATGGCATAAGCCCCATAATGACTTGAGATGGGTGAAGTACCATGCCAATTTTTTGCAATACTAGGAAGAGTATTTTGTTGTGCACATGGTACTTTTGAAAGTATAACATTGTAGCAACTCTTGATCATCAACCTAAAGTATTGACTTTACTCGGGACGAGCAAAGGATAAGCTTGGGGGAGTTTGTTGATGCCTGTTATATACCAATTTCACCCATCAATATAACTCAATTATGTGAAGGAATTGTCATCACTTGCACACATAACATTTCTATTTAACCTATTTCCACTTGTCCTTGGAGAAATAGTGCATGCAGAGGATTATTATAGGAAATGAGGTAAAAGAGGGGGAGCAATCCTATAAAATACCATCACAGCCAATCAAGGGACGACATGTGGCACCACAGGATCAAATGGCCCACAAGAAGATGTATCTGAGGCCATCCAACGGTGTAGCACCCATATCAAGGGATGGGACCCACCTGCCAGTGACCTGGAGAAAGCAAACGACAAATGATCCAGAGACCAGGTCGGCGGACCCCCCTAGTCGGGCGACTTTGTCCTGGTGCTAAACTCAGTCATTTGCCACATGTTGGCTCATCCCATCTTGAAGAAGTCAATGATGATTGATTCGCATGCTTTTTGTTTCGGGAACCGACCCTTCTCCACCTGTAAATAGGACCCCCTACCCTCACTTCACACACACACACCACTGTAGTATTCATCCATTGTATACACTATTCTCCATAGGTTTAGAGGAGTTAGGCTGTAGAGAGGAAAGCCTCTAGTCCACAGTGCAAGTAGGAGAGGAGTAGAAGGAGTCTCTTCCCAATTCCTATTTGGGGAAGGTATGGCTCTCATATTCCTATTTGTATTTGTGACTTCGCTCTTAATAAAGATGTTATCTTTAGTCTTCTATTGTTCATATACTCGGATGAAGCGTTTCATGTTTAATTGTGGATTGCATATATATGGTAGGAGTAGTATTTAACATTATGCTATACTATTCTCATTATATCATCATAAATACTACAAACCCCCACTGTAGTCTAATTAGCTATGACATGATTATGTTAATATGATTCACTTATGCTACGTATTAACAATGGTTCAACAATGATTTAGTTCATTGCCTTAGGATGGCTTGTGCCTAGGCTCTTAAGGTAATTACTTAATATGCTAGCATGGTAATAGGATAGATGAGTAGCGTTGAATGTCTCGTAGATGCACAGATTGAAGAGGTAGGCAGTAGGTGGTGACAGCCCCATCTGTCCTTTGTAATCCTCCATGTTCAGCTATGCCACAGGCTCTTGTTGGGCGTCGTCCTAGTATTGCTAGGGGTAAACCCGTGCTCGATGTGCTAATCCACTTAGCATGAGAATTCATAATTGATGTGATCATTAGTAACTAGCTTAGGCTATGTATATGTACATTAGAAGCACAGTAGGAGTATCTACTTAACTCTTAGCATGGTATGTCTTTACCTCATTTACCCCCTTAGGATAGAATGCTCTTGTGTGTGTCACACTACCTCCAAATTATCATTTATCCATCCTTGTTACAACCTTATCTAGACCAACCTAGCCCCTCCATTTGATGATTGCTTTGCTTCAACCTAGCCTCCCTTTGGGAGAATATAAATGACACCCTTTGGGAATACTCTAAAAAGGGGAAATGCTACATCAATAGACTCCGTGCGCTTGCAGATTTATATCTCTGTTTTAAGAACCATCAACAAGAATTTCTGGCACCATTGCCAGGAATGATTTGTTAGTAGTGTGTAGGAAATATCAACACTTGGCCCGACACCATTTCACCTAGACGATGCGCCCCTCGCTCAGACCCTCTGCAGTGTTACCCTCGCACGCTGCCTCCTCGCTTGCTGCTTCCAATGCCGACGGCCGCCCATCGGCGCCCTCCCTCCGGAACCCGCCCTTCGGCGCCGCCCATCCTTCAGC
Organism: Tuctoria greenei; assembly: GCA_036927565.1. Taxonomy (NCBI): domain Eukaryota; kingdom Viridiplantae; phylum Streptophyta; class Magnoliopsida; order Poales; family Poaceae; genus Tuctoria; species Tuctoria greenei. The sequence continues at coordinate 129,911,857 of JAYESD010000006.1, forward strand.
ACCGGCCCTTCCTCAGGCGCCTGTCGTTCGACACCCTCGAGCACACCGCATAGTGCGGCGGCTCCCTGGCCCCCAGAACCTCTGTCCGCACCGCAGAGGCTCCCCCGGCGCCTCCCCCGCCGCCTTTTCATGGGCAACGGTGCCTCCACCACCGAGCATCACGCACCTGCGCCCAAGCGCGCCTCTCCTATGAGGCAACAACGCCTCCCCTAACTCCTCCAATCAGGGAGGCACCCAGAGCTCATCCCCGGTGAAAACTGACGCTTCAAAACTTGTCGAGGTCAATTCGATATGCTTAGTGTTGAAATTTTGCATAGTGTTTAATGAATGGATGATTATTCGATATACTTAGTGTTGAATTATACATATTGTTTTATAAATGGATGATGCTTTGATGATGTTTTGTTATACTTAGTGTTTTGTTATGCTTAGGTTTCAATTAAGTTTATAATTAGGGTTCAATTAGTGTTTAATCATGTTTATACTTAGTGTTAAATTATGCATGTTTAATCATGCTTGTGTTTTGTTATGCTTAGGTTTCAATTAAGTTTATGCTTAGGTTTGGCTTAGGTTTCAATTATGTTTATGCTTACATTTCAATTAGCGATGAATTATGTTTAGTTTTACAATTGATGATGTGATGAATTATGTTTAGGTTTAAAATTTCAATTGATGATGTTCAGGTTTATATTGAATTAGGGTTCAATTATGTTTATTTGAATTGTTTGAGTGTTTATGTACTATATGTACATATAAACGGGCTTTGGGTCATCTTGACCCAGCACAACCCATTTGGGACACAACAATGCTCATTTGGTGGTAAAGGTAAAGGATACGTCTAGACGGGTACGGAGGGGAACGACGACGGGAAAAAAAGTACTCGCAGCGCATAGACGGCAAGGGCTCATAATGTACGATGGCCTAAACCCTAAAGCCATCGTAAGTTAACGGTGGGCTCTGACGGGGCATAACGTACTCTCTCTCTCTCTCTGTCTCGTTCTTTCCTCCTTCTCTCTCGTTCATTCTTCTGTCTTCTAAATGACTCAAAAATAAAAGACTAATGTAACCTCTACAATCTTGTTACCCATTGCGAACATGCCCGTCTCACATGCATTATGCGTGTGAGGAGTGTCGGTTCCGAATTGTCCCTTTTATAGACAGCCTGGAAGTGACCGATGGGGTGTGTCTTGTGATGAGACACATGTCTAGATCTGGATGAGATTTCTACAACATAACCCTATTGTTCTCTGCTGCACTATTTTTTGGCGTGCAGCCGAGAACAGCGGGGTTATGCTGCCAAAATTTCGTTCAGATCCAGACCGTGCGTCTCATCATGAACACGCTCTGCGCGGTCACTCTTGGGTGGGTTTAGGACCTATCCTGGACAATATATGTAGATTCATGACATTAAACAAAGTATGAAATAACCATAACTTCTCTGATTTTACACTACAGATCAGTCAGACATGGGTGAAGACCGCAGTTGGATGTATACTGGTTGAAAGAGCAGATAGTGGTCACTCGGATGAGTGGTTCGCCAGGTTAGATCAATTTTTAGATCGAGCATTTTCGTTGTCGTCGTATGATAAGGTGTGGTGCCCATGTACAAAATGGTGGAACACAAAGTTTTTAAATAGAATGAAACTTTCAATGCACTTCTCTTGAAACGGTTTCATGCCACATTATGAGGTGTGGACCTTCCACAACGAGACTAAATCTTGAGTAGCAAAAGAAGTGGATGAGGATGATGATAGCACGGGGGTTGATAGGATGGATGAGATGATAGAAGCTATGGAAGCGGAGGATCCTCTGACAATGGAGGTAGACAAGTTCTTCGAGCGGCTCAAGGCATTAGAACAGCCGTTGCATGAACACACGGATGTGAGAATCCTTGCTTTCATGATCAGATTTACAGCAATTAAGTCTAAGTACTTCTTTTCTATCAAGTGCTACAACGATCTCATTAAACTGATATGAGATATCCTTCCACATCCTCACAAAGTGCCTAAAGATATGTATCAATCAAAGAAATTGATATCTGGTCTCGGTATGGACTATGAGAAAATTGATGTGTGCCCATACAACTATATGCTTGTGATTAACGAGTACTTGAAGGCAAACCAGCTCGACATGCAACATTTCCAGCGGGAGAGCGAGAGGCACCTGATGGAGGAGGAGTACACACAGGTACGTTGGATGTAGTAAATATTTCTGATAATTTTGTTAATGGTATTTTAAGACCTACAAATATGTGTAGGGCCACGTGAGCAGGTTGCAGGGTCAGCACAATGCATATCGGGCCCCTTGTAGGTACTGGGCTAGCGTCGTGTTCTTTGCTAAGTTCAACAGGATCTGGGGTGCACAGGGGTCGACGGGAAGCACAACACCGGCCAGGATAACCACTTGCATTTAGCTAAACGCATGGTAAGTTGGTCTAGCTTATGTTTATATATTCATAATATACTGTTCGTACTAACACGTATTGACAAGAGCGTGAGACGGGGGTGCCACCAACCCCTGCTCAGGTCTGGAAGAGAGGTCACTGGACCCTTCTCAGCCAGAGGGGTGCAATCAGGCCGCAACTGAGCAGTTGGTAAGTTCATAAATCATTAAAATTAATTTTAACTATATGGATTGTTTAACTAACACGGTTTTCTTATTTTTCAAGCTAGGTATGGGGAGGAGGCTCTGAGGATACACGACCCAAGTTTCGATTGGGAAAATGAACCAATCGATCATGAAGTCGCGTATGCAAGCGGACGCAGCAAAGCCCACGAAAGGTGAGTTGATAATTCATTTCATCATTTTAAAATCAAGATATCTCAATTAAATATTAATAATTCTTTTTTTATAGGCTCGTCATATTTGATGGAGTTGTCAACTCGAGGGCGGCTCGACCTTTGAGAGGCAGCTCCACGCAAGCTTCATCGCCGGGCCCAAGTCATCGTGTCTCGCATGTATGGACTCTCGCCCCTCAGGTCCAGGAGGGCAAGGCGAAGGAGGCGCAGAGGGCAGCGATGGAGGCCACCATCTCCTACCAGCAAGCCTGCATGGCGCAGATCCGGGAGGCGATGGAGGTGTAAAGGCGGGAGATGGAGGTATGTTAAAGTAATTTAACTTCATCGCATTCTTAATAATATGTAATAACCTGTAATGTTTTCAAAGACAGACAATATTTCAAGGCTAGGGAAGCCAGATGGTGCAGCTCGAACTACCTCCACTGCCATCGCCACCACCACATGTGCACCCACCGACGCTGGTGCATCCTTCTTCGGGTTTTCAGGTAATCAAAAATGTACTTTGTCTTAATTCATCAAACATGGGCAAATCCAATTCAACTTAGCTATTCTAGTCTTACTTAGTCTTAATTAATCAAACATAGCCAAATCTAACTCAAATTAGCTAAAGTAAGTTCAATATGATCAATTCTAGTTTGTTTAATCAATTCTAGTGAAAAAACGTTCCAAACTAATAAATATGTCAAACAACTTCTATGTATTGCAGGGATCGGCAACGGAGGCTCAAACTCCGTCGCTGTCGATATCGGCACCTGGACTGATGCGCGGCGAAAACGTTTGTGGATCGAGAGGTAGTAGAGGTGGTAGTGTGCAGTTCTCTTGTTCGTTTTCCGACTTTATGGTGTGATGCAAGGACGTTGTGCTATGAACATGTGATATTTGTGTTGTTGTGCTGATATAGTTGCTGTGGCTATATATATGTTTTGTCCGTGTTTCTAGCCATCAAGCGGGGCATTATTTTATGTTTTTAAAAAAATAAAAAAACATTATTGCGATGGCTTTTATATAGTACTGTCGCTAATAAGACATTAATAATTTGTGATGGCTGCATGGTGCCTATTCTGAATATAATGAATCTAATGGTGTGACCTAATTTGGCAGTAGATGAATTTGAGTTTCAACTTTAAATTTAAATTTGAATTTTAGAGCACATTTCAAATAATTGTTTTATATTTCCTTCTTATTTTGCAACACATTTCGGGGGCATTAATTCCACTAAGACATACAGACTAATTCAATTTTTACATTTTTGCTAAGTTATATTTAAATATTAAGTTGAGCTTGACATCACTTGTGTTAATTAAATTCCAATTCAAATAAAGGATTTAATTTGGTCACACTAAATGAATCGATTTGAGCAGCAAAATTTTGGAATTCTTAATGTTTTAACAAGTACCTAATCTTGTCCTTATCTGACATCTACATAGTGTACTGAATTTTGAATTTTCTAATTTCACGTAAAAAAATTTAAGTTCACCATTTTGAATTTCTTGTGCTTTGCCAGTGTGGGTATTTACAGTCCTTCCCCTTTAAAGGAATCTCGTCCCAAGATTCAAGTGAATGGAGAAAGGAATTGATAAGAAACAATTGATAAAAAAGAGTTGTTAACACACAAGAGATTAACAACTTTGAAGTGCTTGGAGTTGGGTTAATCTTTTAGTTCCATGTTGTTTCTCTATACAGTTCTGCATTTGAGGTTTTCTACTTAAGTCTGCCGTTGGTCACAAGAAGTTCGAGTAATCGGCGCTCCTTGGATTACTCAAAAATGATAGAGTTGGCCATAACTCAAAATTATTTAGACAATACTTATGCATTTGAATGGATGCACGTATTCTTTCTCAAAGTTCATTATTAATCATTTTTTAGGTGTTTCTTTGTCCTTAGTGATCAGTGCGTCATGATGCATCACAAGTGGAAATATGTAATGCATATGAAAGCCGGCTTTGAGGTGGAAATGCATAAGGTATGGTGCATTCACTTTCATAGTTTGAGCAAGAGTATGTAAGACAAATCAAACACGATAATATGTATATCAGAATTCAAAAGGCCTGACAAACTTGGTCATGAAAGGTGCTTAAATGAGGATTGCATCTTGCATATTCTCGACCAAGGTCATTGAATACAAGTTAACAAGATAACAGTGAAACTCAACTCAAATCAACATAACGAATATGGGTGAGCTAAATGGTTAAACTTGTCGATAATATAGCGCACCATGAAACCTTATAACCACAACTTAGAAGTCTTAATGTGGTTTTTAGCAAAGGGTCAGGTTGCTCAACTTACAGTGTTCTTGCTAACGATCTCTATTCTTTATTAAAGGTGGTTGATTTGTCTTCAAAAGTAGCAAAGAGGGTAACCTTTGAAGAACGAAAAACCAACCTCCACATTAATTTTTGAGAACTCAACTAATGTTGACGCTCCATAAGTGCCATATTTAGACCGTCAATTCACCTCATAATGTGCACAAATAGAAACACAACGTAATGGTAGGGTTAAAAACTAACCAATTCCACAAGTGTTGGTGTTTATTTGTATGCAGGTGAATTTACACCGAAAATACCAAGACATGTAGGGAGTAATCCATAAAATTGGATTTCAATGAATCAAGCGATGCTACATATCATCACATTGATCAAATGGTCCACAAACATAAGTATTCGAGGCCATCCAACGGTGTACACCGTATATCAGTCAATGGGACCCATCTGGAAGCCACCTGGAGAAAGTACAAGCCATTTGGAGCCAGGACCAGGTCGGTCGACCTGGTGGTTCGGCTGACCCCTTTCTGGCTCTAATCCCGGTCAACTTCCATGACTGATTCGCGCGCATTTGGTGGCAGGAGCCAACCCTTCTCCCCCTATAAATAGAACACACACCTTAGTTCACACAGTCACCAAAAGTTGAGAATAGAATACCAATCCTAAGGGTTAGAGTAATCCTAGAGGCTGCCAAGTAGAAGGAGAGTGTGGTGAAGAGTCTTGGAGAAGGAGGTTTGGCCTTGTAAAGTTCCTCTTCTACACGTGTACCCCTACAAAGGTGTTATTCAAATCAAGTAAACCTTTTTGAATTAGTTTCAAGTTTAATTCTCAATTCAAGTTAGTTTGCACAAGTAGTTACTTGTGGGTTCATTGCTTTAATTTATTAAATGCTCTAGTTGTAGCTTTGTGTTCGAAACAACTAGAGTAGTGATTTAGAACGTAAGCGTTGTGCTTATGTTAGCAATCACCAATGAATATCTAGTAGACCCACAGATTGAAGAGGTAGACAGTAGGTGGTGATAGCCCTATCTGTCCTTAGTAATTCTCCACATTTGGCTATGCCATAGGCTCTTAGCGGCTGTCGTCCTAGTATTCCTAGGGGTAAACCCCTACCTGAAGTAAGCAGCAACAGCAAACTCCTTTGAATTAGAATCAATACTTTGAATTCCTCTCTCTTCCTTGCCTATCGAACAACTTTGTGTCCTTGGGTGAATTAGTTCGTAAGATTAGCACACACGTTGTTCAGATTCGATACCCTTGGGAATACTCTTTAAGGGAAAGTGCTACACGACAATTTCCGTGCGCTTGCAGATTTTTATTTGTGACGTAAGAAACATCAACAAGCATTTCTGGTGCCGTTGTCGGGGAACGGTTGATGTTAATCTTCAAACCTTGTTCACCCTTGTATCTATCTTCTTATCTTATCTTTCCTTTCCTTACCACCACCGCATATATGGAGCAGCCCACCATTCTTTCATATTCTGCCCCAAAGGACAAGTTATGTGAGCCACCGCATTTGGCAGAACCCATTTGCTCTATTAGCTATGAACTTTGCCCTGGCTTTATAACCATGGTTCGACAACAATCCTTGTTACGAACAAATTGTGAAAACCCTTACCACCATCTACGAGAGTTCGAACAACTGTTTTCATGCCTTCTAATAAAGGGTATCATGAAGGAAACTCTCAAATGGAAGGTGTTTCTTTTTTCCTCAAGGAAAAAGCCAAACACTGGTACGACTACAACATTGGAAGACAAACGGAAATTGGAATGAATTACGAGACATATTTTGTCCTGCTTTCTTTCCAATTGCTCGAATTGTTTCCTTATGGAAGGAAGTAATATGCTTCCAGTAGATGGAAAAGGAGCCTGTGCAGCCTGGTATAGATTTTTCTCTTTTGAGAAATTCCGGCCCCGATTTGTCCATTCCCGATCCATTTCTCTTGCAACCAGTGTTATCCTAAACGGCCTGTTTAAATGCATTTAAATGCTAAACAGAGGGCAGTTGTGCAATTTAGCCCCTAAACACTGGATTAAACGGTTGACTCGTTTAAATGGGTCAACGCATGTTTTGACGGGCTAAATGTAAACATAACAGATTTTAAACATGTTTAAACGTGTTTAAAACTGTTTATGCAAAGTGAACTTCAATTCTAAGTCAGATGCAGGTTTCAAATTAATATCACCAAACTGATTAAAATCAATACATTTACTAAGCTTCATTTAAACACATTAGAAGTAATATTACTTGTGTTTCAAAAAATATAATAAAACAACCATTAGCCGCTGAAGGTCAAAATATTTGTTTAGGTTACTACATGCACTTGTCGAAGTGTGCAATCGACAATTCCCCCGGTAATACTTAGTTCATAGCCCACGGAGGTTCTTGATTAGTTGGGGCGCGTGAGATTTGAACAAGACAGTGACACGAGAGATTTATTAGGTTCGGGCCTCCTAAGTGTAACAACCTACTCCACAGGTTGTGTGTTGTATGTATGAAAAATGCGTCTGTAGTGTTGTGTATGTCTGAGCCTGTCCCTTTGTATCGTGTGAGGCAACCCTTTTATAATCTAAGGACTGGCCGTTACATCACTTGCCTGGCCCGACATGTGGCCCTGGCATAGTTAACTGTCCCATACATGATCGATGAATATTAAGTGTGGTTAATAAGGTGATAACGCACCTTAATGATGGCGTTAACCCTATTAACAGTCTACTAATCACTTGTCATTAATATAGCATTAATGATGCATAATCAGATCTTGTAACTGACGCTTTAACTGATCCTTGAAGGTCCGAGCCGTTGGACTTTGGAGGTTCAACACATGGCGGCTTCAGAGCTTCTCGTCGTGGGGAGGCAGGTCCGGAGCCACTAGACACATGGTAGCAGCGGAGCTTCCCTCTACTGGGGGTCAGGTCCGGGGTCACTAACACGTGGCAAGACCGGAGCTTCCCTATGACGGGTGTTAGGTCCAGCTTTGTGATACACGTGTCAGTGTCGGAGCTACCCAAATGAGGGAAGCGGGTCCAGCACTTTGTAACACGTGTGGCCTTTAGAGGTCTTCAATTTGAATGGTGGGAACTCCTTAGCTTTTCTTGCGGTATCATGGGGTACCCGGTACACAGGGTACCAACAGTGGCCCCCAGGTCCACCTCTGGGAGAAATCATTTGGGTTAAGTTATTCTACCAGAGGTGGGGTCATCTTCGACTTCTGCACTGCGGCTTCAAAGGTCTTCTGATGTGCCAATAAGGTGATGCTTCGTGGTTAAACCATCACCACGTGGCTTCATTTGAATATAGCAGGTGAGATCTTTGTGTGTGGATCTCATGCAATTGAAGGTTGACGGTTCCTAATTAAAAAACCGTATCGGTTCCACGCGCCTTGTCAGGCTGCCGCCCTCGGGCTTCCAACCTCCCATCATGACAACGGTTCACCTGGGTCAAAAGCTTCAGCTTTTCCGCCATTGTGGACCCGGTCCCATTCGTCATTGGCAAGGTAGATTTTTTAGAGCGTAACCTGGGTTCCATCTCAGTTTCCATCCAAGCGTTGCGGAGGCTTACTTTAGAAGGAAATCTCATACGGTTTGATGATTCTTCACGCTTTCAATCGAACTCGCGCTCAGAGCGTCCCAACCCCTACATAGCCTTCCAACTTTCGCTCCACTTTGCCGCGATGGAGTTGGGTCTTCCCCGCAGCAAGGTCAAGACCAACGAGGAGATTGCGAGTGTCCGGACCTACATGGGTTGGTCCAGCGACTCCTGCAACAAAGACGTCCACTTCGGCAAGCTCGCCTTCAAGAAGGAGCGCACCGGTGATATGGTGTACTTATCACCGTACGCCATGGTAGGTCTGATCCCGCCTTTCTCAAACTTCCTCCTGATGTTGCTGGATTTCTACAGCCTCCAGATTTATCATATCGTCCCCCACTTCCTCTTGCTAGTGGCGACTTTCGTCCACTTCTAGGAGATGTGGATGGGCGTGCCTCCCTGCATCGAGCTGTTTCGGACCTTCTTCACGGTCCACACCACTGGCAAGGGGACGGAGCTCATCAGCTTCTACTATTTTGTGAAGCCGAAGAATTGCCCCTTCAAGTACTTGAAGTCCTTCCCCTCCAGCAAGTGGCGTGATTGGAAGAAGTATTGGGTGATTGTCACCGTGGAGGAGAATGAGAAACTCGAGCTGCCCATGGGCCTTCCCAATGTCAACACTTATACCTAGAACATAGTTCCGGAGCTATCAAATGCATACAAGCCCATCCTGGAAAGGATCAAAGAATGCATAGAGGGAGGAGTGACCCCCAAATGGTCTTCGACACTTTCTTGGTGAACAGGTGGGCCCCGCTAAAGACTAGGAATGGCCCGCATGGGCGTTCATAAGTGAGATGGATCATGACCGAATTGAAGTCGGTTTCAACACCAACTTGGATTATGAAGATTTGAAGATCCATCTCAAGAAATTTCAAAATGGGGGTATCTCCCACGATGCCCTGACTCGTCCGGCTGCATTCCTGCCTCTGAACATGGTTCCGGAGGTCAGCAGAGAGATCCGGAGGAGAATGCCATCATTTGACGACTTGGGCGTGGTCGAGAGGCGCCCTATCTCTGGGATCACAATCCCCGGAGCTTTTGAGAGGGTGATTACCCCTGCCGCGATCTAGAAAGTCGATGACATTGGCAAGGGCAAGGATAAAGGCAAGGAGCCAGCTGAATCCTCTACCCGGAAGAGAAACTTGAGGCATGCTAACGGGAGCCACATCAGGTCAGCTCCGACTACAATTGCTCCTTCTCCGCGGCGAGGAAGATCTTCGACGGCCACGCCTCCTCCGGTGTAAGCATCCTCAAGGGGCACCGGCTTCGGCAGATCAACCCCAGCTCCGGTGCCAGCTGTGGGCCCTGAGTCTCGAGGTCCTTCCCAGCCGAGGGAGGTCCCAGCTGAGTCAATGCCAAAGACGGCATAAAGTTCCGGGAAGCAATCCGGAGCTCCGGCCACGCCCACTACAGCGGGCTCTGGCTCCGATCGCCGAGTGAAGAAGTTTCGCGCCAGTTGGAGCCGTAACCTTCCAAGGTAGACATTGCGTCCTTACCTTGAATTGTTGTTTCTATTTTTCGTCATGTATTGAATCTTTAAATTCTTTGTTTGCAGAGCAAAAAGGAAGCACTCGGAAGCTCTGACACCCGCCCCAGCAACTGAGCCTATGCAGGCGAAGGTTCCAGCGCCAACCCCTACGCCTCCCCATGTGGTGGCTGAGGTCACGATAGCATCGGCGCCTGCTGTCGTGGATCTGGATCCTGAAGAGACACCAGAGGCTCCCGTGGTAGCGAAGGACCACGGGGGAGAAATTTATGAATATGCACCGACAATAGTAGTGCCGATGGCTGAAGCTCCGGCGCAGGACACGGAGATGGAGGAAGCTCCGGCAATTGAGCCAGATGCAACCGAAGCTTCAATGCTTCCGCCGGAAGTCGCTGAAGAGCCAGCAATCGAGCCGGAGGTGCCTGCAGTCCTGACCTTTGTGCCGGAGACAGTTGAAGCTTCGACCTCCATGCCAGAGATGGTTGATGTGTCGGTGCCTGGACTGGAGGTGATGAGGGTTCCGGATGAAGCTCCAGCACCCGCCCCGGAGATGATAGATCCGGAGACGCCCATGTCAGAGACGAAGCACATTGAGGAGTCTGTGGCAGGCCCTCCACCCGCTGAGCCAATGGTGAATATTCCAGCAGGGCAGCCTCCGTCATTAGCTCCAGTAATTGATGCCCCCCCAGTGGAGCCTTCTTTGGCAAGAGTGGAGGTTGAGGTGCCTCCTGAAGGTGGCCCTAGAGCCGCAAGACCATAGGGGACCACGCTTGTGGTGTGGGACCCAATTTTGAAGACCCCCTGGAGCCGGCAGAGATGACCCCGATAGGTCCGCAGCCTATTCCCTTGGCATTGTCTATTGGAAATGCTGGCTCCAGCCTCTGACAGGTCCAGCTCGCCTTTGACCATGACAGCAAGGTCCTTGAAGAAGAGCGCCACACCTTGAGGCATTGGCGCAACAGGCTGAACTTCGAGACCAAGCTTGCACAAACGAGGCTTGTTGATCAGAAGGAGTAGGTCGAGAAGGTGAAGTCCCAGATGGAATATTGGGTCAAGTTGCTCGAGGAAAAAGAGGCCTCCATCAGGGCCCTCGACGCTAATTCTCGAGCATGCTAAGGAAAGGAATGATGCTGCTGACGAACGTCACGACAGCCTCAATACATTAAACAAGATTATCCTGAAGCGCCAAGCAGACCTCGATGCGAAGGAAGAGAAACTCCTGGAGCAGCAAGAGGATATTTTGAAAAGAGAGGAGGAGATCGCCCAGAAGCTGACTCTGGGAGAGTAAAGTTTGGCTGACGCACCAAAACACTTGATTTGCAGTGCAAGGAAGAGGAAGATAAGCTCTAGCAGAGGGGACAAGACCTCAACAAAAGAGAGGTTGAAGTCTCCTCCAGAGAGGAGAAAGTGCGGGGCAAGGAGAAAGACCTGGCCAACCGGCAGAACCGCATCCACCTCCGGGAGTCGGATCTCACCAAACATGAGAAGCAAGTTGCTGAAAGCATTCAGCAGCATGCCAAATAGGTTGAGCGGCTTACCCGGGAAGGATCAAAACTGGTAGCTGCCACGAGGTCACTGGAGGAGCTGCGGAGTTTGAGGGAGGCTGAGTCCCAGCAAGTGTGGGACTTCTTGGGTTCAGCCAATGAAGCTTTGATACCGCTGGGCTTCAGTCCAGTATGTCCAGATAATCCAGAGCTGGAGCTGGACCAAGCGATGGTGGCACTCAACTCTATCAGCAGCAAAATCGGCACGATGGGTGATGTCATCGTGGACCAGCTGGAGACGGAGGTGAAATCTCTGGCCAAGAACATCACAGAGTATGTGCTGACATGTTACAAGAATCGAGACCCCCAATTCTCTCTGGATCCGGTGCTCGAAGGACCCATTGCTGTAGAGGAGGACACAGCCAAGGCCAGCGTTTAAGAGGTTGCCCAGAAAGTTTCCTCATACATCCGCAGAACCTAGGACTTTTCTCATTTGCTCCCGCTTGTAACTCTCCAATTTTGTAATCTCCATGAATGAATGAAATCCAATCTTTCTGAATGAATTTAAATTTGTCCTTGTCTTCAATACATTGTCCTTTATCTTGTTTGCCCCCCGGTAGATGTACACAATTTGATTGTGAACATGTACCAAAAGGATTTGATGATGTGTTGATGACTTGGACACTTCGAACTTGTAGCTTTTAGGTTCGAAGTTTATTTTCGACTTCTCCAGGGAACTTTTGTTGTGTCAACAGCGGGCCCCCTGGGGTTGTCGGAGCTTAGTAGGTCCGACGACACCCAGTGTCAGTGCGCAAAACGTCGACAGTGGGCCCCCTAGGGTCGTCGGAGCTTGTTAGGTTCGACGGCACCCATTGTCAACGCGTGAAACGTCGACAGTGGGCCCCTTGGGGTTGTCAGAGCTTGGAAGGTCTGATGGCACCCACTGTCAATGCATGAAACGTCGACGACGGGTCCCCTGAGGTTGTCGGAGCTTGTTAGGTCCGACGGCACCCACTGTCAACGCATGAAACATCGACGGCAGGCCTCCTGGGGTTGTCGGAGTTTGCCGGCTTCGACGGTATCCACCATCAATTGTAGAATACATCGACGGCAGATCCCCTCAGGTGGTTCCACCATCTTCACTTCAATTGCCATTATGCTCCACGTCGACGGCGGGCCCCCATGGTAGTTGTCAGAGCTTGTTAGCTCCGATGGCTCCCACTTTCAACGTTTAAAACATCGACGGCGGGCCCCCTTGGGGGATATCAGAGCTTGGTAGCTCCGACATCGTCCACCATCATCATGATTTTTCATTTTTCTTGTGCATCAAAGACAAGGAAAACAGTAAAATTCGTCTTCTCGTCTATAACTCTTTTGCGACTTACTGTTCTTATTCGAATTTTAGATCCGAAGAAACTCGATATGATAACAAGTACATTGATATAATCTTTCCAGATATGAATGCTTTGAGGACCCGCCTTACTGAGGCCTGCCGGAATGTAGGTAGAGTGGCGTACTTAGGGTGCAAGACCAGGCTATGTCGATAGCACACTCCGGACCTGTGTTGGCTTGGCGTTTAGGCGAGTAGACCTTGCAGCAATGCTATGATATGAAGAGACCAACAATATAACTTTTACAACATATGAATAACTTGGACTAAAATTCAAAAAGAATTGCACAACATCATTATAGACAAGAAGGAGAAGGATAATAAAAGAGAATGAACCTGCACAAAATTAATGTACGTGAAGCCTATTTTTACACAACAATGCTTTTTGTTATAGGTCCAGATTACAGGGAGACAGGGACACACTTAGGGTACAGAACCAAGCGAAGCATGCTATACATCTTGTACTAACCCAGGGAAAGTAGCTATACTTTTAGGGCTGTGACTGTGTCAAGTGTCGCTTGAACTTCTCGAACCCTCCCGGAGGGGTCCGGATGTTCTCCTAGAGGACCTACCCGACTCTGTGTATGGACTCTATAACTTACATTGTGTGTAATTATAGACTCACCTCCGTGATACTAAGCATAAAACTTACAGAGATGCTCGATGTTCCAAGGATTAGGAATCGGGGTCCCATCCTTAGTTGCCAAGCGAACGCATCCAGGACGGGATACTTTGATCACTCGGAAGGGACCCTCCTAGCTGGGAGAAAGTTTGTTCATCCCTTCTTGGGTTAGTATTTTCTTCAGCACTAGATCGCCTTCCTCGAGCTGCCAGTTACGCACATGCCTTTGATGATAGCGCCAGAGCGCCTGGCGATAACGTGCATTCCAAACCGCTGCTTGGCACCTTCCCTCGTCGACGAGGTCAAGGTCTTCACGTCGGAGCTGGTCCTGCGTGGCTTAGTCAAAGGTCCGGACCCGGAGTGACCTCATGGTGATCTTCGGAGGAAGGACCGCTTCAGCTCTGTACACCAGGAAGAAGGGTGTCTCTCCAGTAGACTGGTTAGGTGTAGTCCTACTTGCCCACAGTGCGGATGGAAGCTCCTCTATCCAGTTGGCTCCATGTTTTTTCAGGCGCTCATAAGTGTGCGTCTTGAGTCCTTTTAAGATTTCTGCATTTTCTCTCTTAGCTTGGCCATTACTTGTCGGGTGAGCTACTGATGCGTAGCTGACTTGAATGTCGAGGTCTTCGCAATACACTTGAAATGCTACACTTGTAAATTGGGTTCCGTTGTTAGTGATGACTTTGTGCGGAACTCCAAATTTGCAGACTATGGACTTCAAGAACTTGATTGCTGACTGCTTATTCATAGTCACAACTAGAGTAGCTTCCGGGCACTTGGTGAACTTGTCGATAGCGACATATAGGAACCTGTATCCTCCAACGTCTTTTGGGAAAGGTCCCAAGATGTCCATGCCCCACACAAAGAATGGCCATGTAGGAGGAATCATTTGCAGTGACTAAGCCGGTATGTGAATTTGTTTTGCATGGAACTGGCACGGTTAACATTTCTTCACCAACTCTACTGCATCCTAAAGTGTTGTAGGCCAACAGAAGCCATGCCGAAAGGCTTTGCTGACCAGCGTGCGGGAAGACGCATGGTTCCCACACTCGCCTCTATGGTTCTTTGCAAGGAGATTGCGGCCTTCTTCCCTTGCAATGCACCGCATTAGGATGTCGTTGGCACCACACCGGTAGAGATCCCCTTCTACCAGTGTGTATCTTTTAGCCAATCTGACGATCTGGTCAGCGGATACACCGTCTTTAGGAAGAAGGTTGTCTTTCAAGTAGCTCCAGATCTCCGAGATCCATGCGTCGGAGCTAACTTGAGCTTCTGATTCTTGCATGCCAGATTGCTCGGAGCTTTCTGTGGCACCTACAACCCTTGGTGGACGCCATGGTAACAGGGCCACCGGGACCGCCAGCTTCAAGGTGCTGGTCTCGCCCCCTTCACTCAGTTCGGCAGGCTGGGCGGTTGGTCTTGACAATATCCGAACAAAGACTCCATCGGGAACTGGAGCTCTGGTTGAAGCCTTCGTCGAGAGTTCATCATCTTCTGCGTTGTTGAGATGCTAGACATGGCAGAGGTCTAGAATGTGAAAGTCCTTCTGGAGCTTCTGGACTTCAAGGAGATAAGCGGCAAGTTCAGGGTTGTTGCAGCTGCATTCGCCTTTGACTTGCGTGATGATGAGCTGCGAGTCACCCTTCACTAGCATCTGCTTGACGCCAAAAGATAGCACCACCTTGAGCCCATAGATGAGATCTTCATATTCTGCCATGTTATTGGTCGCCTTAAAATCAAGATGCACCATATATTTGACCTTCACCCCGATCAGAGCGAGGAGAAGTATTCCAGCTCTGGCCCCCTACTTCTGCACAGAGCCGTCAAAGTAGAGGGTCCAATGAGACTTAGTGAAGACCGGGACCTTGGGTTCCGGTTTCTGCTCACTTGGGCCCATAGGATTTGATGGAGAAGGAGTCCACTCCGCTCCAAATCAGCCAAGGCTTGACTTTGTATAGCTTGTCGTAGTAGGAATTCAAGGTTGAATTCTGCCAGCTCCACTACCCACTTGGTGATGTTTCTAGTAGAGTTAGGATTATGCAGAGTTGCACGCAGTGGATGAAGTTACCACTGATATCTTGTGGGCTTGGAAGTAATGACGAAGTTTCCTTAAGGCAATAAGAACTATGTCAAGCAGCTTATGCACCTCAATGTATCGAGTCTTGGCATCATTGAGTACTTCATTGATGAAGCACACTGGCCGCTGGATGATCCGGACCCGCTCGGAGGGGCCTAGAGCTTCTTCTCCATCGATCCGGACCCTCCCGGAGGTGTCCGTACCTTCTTGTTGATTTTCCCAGACTTTCCCAGAGGGGTCTGGAACTTCTTCTTGTTCAATCCTGACCCTTCCGGAGGGGTCCGGATCTTCCTCATCAGCCATGTGAACTCCCTTATATGAGAGAGGTTGATCTTCTAGCATTTCGCCTTGAAGATTCGTGCCTGGGGGCTAGGACCCAGACTCGCCTTCAGGTAGCTTTGGACCCACCCGGAGGGGTTTGGGCTCCTGAACTCGAAGTGGTTCCGATCTTTCCGTGACTAGGACCGTGCTGATAACCTCTGTAGTTGCAGAAATATAAAGCAGTACAGGCTCACCAGGGTTTGGAGCTACCAAGATTGGTAGTGTGGTGAGGAGCTGCTTGAGCTCTTGGAATGCCTTTTCTTCATCTTCGGACCAATAGAAAGGCCCGGTCTTCCTGAATAGCTTAAAGAGTGGAAGTGCCCGCTCCGCCAGTCTTGAGATGAACCGGCTGAGTTCAGCTAGACATCTAGTCATCTTTTGTACGTCTTTGATGTAGGATGGGGGTCGCATATCTTCAATAGCCTTGATCTTCGCCGGATTCGCCTCAATTCCTCGGTGAGTGACCAAGAAACCAAGGGCTTCCCGAAGCTAACCCCGAAGACACACATGCCCGGGTTCAGCTTGGTGCGAGTGATGCGTAGCTTGTTGAAGACGGCTTGCAAGTTGTCAAGTAGTGATTCCTTGTTCTTGACCTTCACAATGATATCGTCGACATACACCTCCACCAAGTCCCTGATTAGCTCTCCAAAGGTTTTGTGCATAGCTCACACAAAAGTTGAAGCAACATTTTTGAGACCAAATGGCATAGCAGTATAACAATACAATCCATCTACTGTTATGAAGGCAGTATGCTCTTCATCTTCCCTAGACATTTGGATTTGATGATATCTGGAGTAGGCATCTAGGAAACACAATATCTCACACCTGGAGGTCGAGTCCACTATCTGATCTATTATAGGTAGTGGAAATGAATCTTTTGGACATGCCTTATTTAAGGTGGTCTAGTCGATAGACATCCGAAGCTTCCCGCCGGCCTTGGGTACAACGACTGGGTTTGTTAGCCATTTTGGGTGATGAACCTCCCGAATGAAACCAGCTTCGAGCAGCTTCTTGATCACCTGTCGAATGAAGTTCTGCCTTTCAACTGATTGTTTTTGGGGCTTCTGGTGTATTGGCCGTGCGTCGGGATAAATCTTCAGATTGTGCTCAATCACCTCCCTAGGGATCCTAGGCATTTGTTACGGTTGCCAGGCAAACATGTCAACATTCGTCCGGAGGAAAGTGATGAGCGCGAGTTCCTATTTGTTGTCCAGACCTCCCCATATACGGGTGGTCTGGGCAGCATTGGACCCGATTTGGACAACTTTGACGGGAACGTAGGTATCGCCGCTTGGCTGCACATGTGGTGCAGAGGTCCAGCCTCGATGACGAGTGCTCGGAGGTTGAGTAGTTATCTCTTTGTCGGAGGTTCCTTCCTGCGCCGTAGCAAGTGCATGGAGTTCCTTTAGCACGGTAACTCCTGCAGTGCGATCTTCGCGGATCTCCATAATGCCTGAAGGTGTTGGCATACAACAGGTAGCCGTAGTGAGCCGCAGCCATGAACCTATACAAGGCGGGCCTGCCTAGGATGGCGTTGAAGGGAAGAATGATATGAGCAACGTCAAAGACCAGCTTCTCGGTCCTATACTTCTCCCGAGTCCCGAAGGTCACTGGAAGTGTAATGAATCCGAGAGAGCTAATGGCCCCCGGGCCTACCCTGGAGAAAGGTCTTGAGGGGAAAAGGTCTGAGAGTTGGAGCTGGATCTTCATGAACGCTTCAAAACTCAATAAATTGAGCGTTGCGCCCCCGTCTACCAAGACATGGCAGAGTTGAACGTTGTTGGTGGTTGGACACACCATCAGTGGTAGTTGGCCAGCTCCGACCATGTTCATCGGGCAGTCCATTGCATCAAAAATGATGGGAGTATCCATCCACATCCGATGTGGTTCTGCTCTGGCAGCAGGAGCTACAACAACCATTTCCCACCTCATTGTCTTGAGGACACAACGAGATGTGATGTCCCAGGACCCTCGATAAATGGTGTTGAGAGTCTTCCGATGCTCACTGTCAGAGACGTCAGAATCGTCGTTGACTGTGTTGTACAGAGCCTTCAAGACATTCTTGGGGTCCTAGAAACCCAGCTCTATCTCAGTTGGAGCTTCATTGATGTTTTGTTTTCCTTCCCGTTGACAGAAAGGAGCTTCTTCTCGGCACTTGTTGTAGCGCTCGACGAGGTTTTGGACCTCCCGGCAGTCTTCTAAGTTGTGCTTGTCCATCTTGTGGATTGGACACCACACCTTTGGTCCACCACCATCTTCGAACGAAGGTCGAGCTTGCTTTTTAGGGTGTAGCCCCCAGCCACACGGAGCTGCAACCACCGCAGCTGTATGTGTGCCGACCAATAGCTTCTTCTTGTCATTGGACTTTTTCTTCTTCTTGCCACTGCCGGAGGTAGTGGCTTCAGCTTTGGAGGGTTTTTTTATTAACCTCCGGAGCTGGCTTTGAGTGCATTTCCCAGCCCTCTGCGGCCTGGGCGCACTTATCAGCCAGGCTGAATAACTCTATGATGTTGGTGGCCTCCTTCGTCGCCAGCTTCTCCAACATCTTTTTATCTCTGACACCCTGTCTGAATCCCACGATGACAGGTGCATTGGAGATGGAGGGAATGATATTGCGTACCTGAGAAAATCGCTGGATGAAAGACGACAGCGATTCTCCTGATGTTTGCTTCACAGCAAACAAGTCCAGTTCGGTGCCTGGTCGGGTGTAGGAGCTCCCAAAGTTGGCGGTGAATTGTTAGCATAACTCCGCCCAACTATTGATAGAGTTGGGCGGCAGACTCATGAACCATAACCTAGCAATCCCAGTTAAAGCCACCCGCCGCTAGAATGACGGTGGAGTATATCTGGAGGAACTCGGCGGTGTTGATAGTCCCATCAAATTTCTTCGGTAGATGATGCCGGAACTTCTGGGACCGGTGGACCATGCGCAGGTGCATGGCCAAGGCTGAACAGCTCCCCCCCCCCCCACTCCTGAAGGAGGATGATTTTCCCAAGCCTTCCGCTTTTCGCGAGTGCGATTGATGTGGACACGGTTGTCCTGCTGTCTGTAGCGGGGATCAAGCTCTGACTGCAAGTCATGCGTCGAGAGTCTCGGCACAGTGTGGGTGCAATGTGCCCTGGAAGGCAGCGAAGTCACTTGCTGGGATACAACACGCATGAGGACCAAGTCTTCCAGACAAATTCCTATGTTTAGAAGGTGCCTGCCCAGAAGGGGGAGGACCTTGGTTGCTGATGGCATCAGCTGCGGCTGCAACTAGATGTTGCACATCAGTGCGCCACTTCTCCATAGCACCCTGAGGTGCTCCAAATGCAGTTGGGCGCTCTAGAAGAGTACGCGCAACAATCAGCGCGTTCTCGGGTTTGTTGTGTGTCGATGCGGTGACCGACACAAAAACTCCATCATGTTGCCTAGCATTGTTAGCTGGAGCGGCTGGAGGTGGTGCGACACCCACCAGGACAACAGCACATGCTAGCTGTTGCACATTGGAGGGATTCCTCCCAGCAGGTTGCGCTACATTGCCGTTGGATGATCCGGCGGTGGAGTTCACCATCTTGAAATCTCAAAAGTGTAGTCTGGCCTTACCTGGCGCGCCAAATTTCAAAGCATGCAATTGACACTTCCCTCGGTACTACTTAGTTTGTAGCTCGTGGAGGTTCTTTATTGGTTGGGGCGCGTGAGATTTGAACAAGACAGTGACACGAGAGATTTACGTGGTTTGGGCCGCCTGAGCGTAACACCCAACTCCACTTGTTGTGTGTTGTATGTATGAAAAATGTGTCTGTAGTGTTGTGTCTGTCTAAGCCTGTCCCTTTGTATCGAGCGATGCAGCCCTTTTATAATCTATGGACTTGCTGTTACATCACTTACCTGGCCGGACATGTGGCCCTGGCGTAGTTAACTGTCTCATACACGATCGCTGAATATTAGTGTGGTTAATAAGGTGATAACACACCTTAATGATGGTGTTACCCCTATTAATAGTCTACTGATCGTGTGTCATTAATATGGCATTAATGACGCATAACCAGGTCTTGTAACTGATGCTTTAACTGTCCCTTGAAGGTTCGAGCCATTGGAGATCTCTCTGTCTTCCATTGAAGTCCAAGCTTTGGAGTTTCGACATGTGGCGGCTCCGGAGCTTCCCATCGTAGGGAGGCAGGTCCGGATCTACTATACACATAAGAACACCGGAGCTTCCCTCTACTGGGGGTTAGGTCCGGGGTCATTGACACATGGCAAGACCGGAGCTTCCCTATGACGGGTGTTAGGCCCAGCTTTGTGATACACGTGTCAGTGTCGAAGCTACCCAAATGAGGGAAGCGGGTCCAGCACTGTGTAACACATGTGGCCTTCAGAGGTCTTCAACTTGAATGGGGGGATCTCCTTAGCTTTTCTTGCGGTATCATGGGGTACCCGATACACAGGGTACAGACAACACTATTTTTCAGTCTCAATATTATTATTTGGTGGTGCGGTATTATGATTGTCTCTTTAGTGTTTATATGATGTCGAAGTTAAATTGGTTCCTATTTATAAACATGATTTTGAACTTGATTTGAATATCTACCGTAGGGCAGGGCAGCAAAAATTATTTTTCTTGCTGCTACAGTACACACCAATTAATCCGTCTAAACACCGTTTAAATGCTGTCTAAACCTTCTAAATGGTAAACAAAGCTCCACTGATTGTCTACTACTTACCATTCAGGATAACATCGTTTGCAACACTTCTACATGGGATTGAACAAAGAGTCTACCCTATATCCTGACATCACGGCTGGAGGATCTTACCTCCATTAGATGCCAGAAGAAGGCAAGGATCTTCTAGACTGAATTTTAGAAAATTCTTCCTGTATTATGAGTCTTAAATAAGCCTCCTCAAGAGGAAATTGTGTCAAGAACCAAGGATAAACCCATGAACAAGGATGAACCCATCTCTTTCTTATCTCAAACCTTGCCGGAGGAATTCTCTCCCGAACCAGAAACTACGAAAGAAGAAGAAATTCAACCTTCAAAGTTTCCCTGTTACTTCGAGGAAGAAAGATTTCAAGATTTTGGAAATACCTCAAAGTATTGTTGCCATCGGAAAACATCATTGCCACTAACTCCACCTGACCCACCTGATGGAGTTTTCGTCCAATAGACGATAAAGGATTTAACCTCTATTCTAAACAGGGAATGGATTGCGAAAGTTGAGCAGTCACCCGAAATCCTTTGGATGACCTCACCTTTGGCAACTATTCTATGTTTTATTAGACGTACACCAATGAAGATCCTATACAACCCCACTGTTGGAGCAAATCTCATTTCTGATTCTTGTGCTCTCGCTATTCTGGGTGATGTGCTATTGGCACCAACATGTAAATCCTTTCGAGATTCTTTCAGAAACATCATTGAAGGATGCGGGGTTTTGCAATAGGTGTCTGTAATACACAAAGATATTGAGGTTATCCTAGACTTCCATGTGTTCAAAATCCAAGATTTCAACATTCTAATTTGGATTCCTATTGAGAAATTTCTCACAGAAGTTCCCTTGGAAGAAAACCTTAATGTCAAAGTTGGATGGAGAAAATTCTCTATTCCTATTCTGCGTTCCAAGAACACATCCGCAAAATCTCCCATCCATGATGAACCAATAGAGGAGGTTAGGACTCTTCAATTCTTTGCACCCCCTGAAATTGAAGGAGAAGAAGATTTCATCCAGGAGGAGGATGAATTTCAGGAGGCAATTGAATTGCCAAAAGAAGAGTTCTTTCCAACACCTCCTGTTGAGCTAAAAATTCTACCTCCAGGCCTACGTTTTGCCTTTCTAAATGGCGATTTGGAAGACCATGTCACAAGTGACAAGCTTTCAGATGATGAGACAATCAAACTAATTGTCATGTTGGAAAAACATAGAGCTATTTTTGGCTAATTTTCACTAGGGGATCTCGAGGGGACTAGTCTAGCGTTATGCACCCATCACATTCCTTTTGACCCCGAGAGTGTCCCCTCAAGGGAACCTCAGAGGAGATTGAATAATGTGATGCAGGAAGTTGTCAAGAAGGAAGTATTGAAACTTCAACATGCCAGGATTATTTACCCTATCCCTTGAAGTGAATGGGTCAACCCAGTTCAAGTAGTGCCTAAGAAGGGAGGTACGCCGGTCGTTCCAAATGAGAAGAATAAATTAATTCCTCAAAGAATCGTCATGGGTTGGAGGATGTGCGTTGATTCCCGAAAACTTAACAAGGCTACAAGGAAGGATCATTTTCCCCTGACCTTCATCGATGAGATGTTAGGGCGGTTGGCAAAGCACCCCTACTTTTGTTTCCTTGATGGGTGTTCGGGTTATCATCAAAACCCAATCCATCTAGACGATCAAGGTAAGACCACATCCAAATGTCCTTACGGAACTTATGCCTACCGGAGTATGTCCTTTGGACCGTGTAATGCTCCTGCCTCTTTTCAAAGATGCATGATGTATATATTTTCCGACATGATTGAGGAGATCATCGAAGTTTTCATGGATGATTTCTCTGTCTATGGAAAATTTTTTGATCATTGTCTAGAAAACATAGACAAGGTCTTACAAAGATGCCAAAAAAAGGACCTAGTACTTAATTGGAAAAAGTGAAATTTCATGGTCCGTGAAGGCATCGTTCTTGGACACTTAGTGTCTGAGAGAGGGACAGAGGTGGACAAAGCAAAGATTGAAGTTATTGAGAAAGTTCCACCTCCTATCAACATTAAGGGAATCCGCAGCTTTCTAGGTCATGTGGGGTTCTATCGGCGATTCATCAAAGATTTCTCAAAAGTCGCTAGACCCTCTCACTAACCTATTAGCTAAGGAAGCTTCCTTTGATTTTGGTGATAAATGCCTAAAATCATTTGATACACTCAAAAGGCACTCATCTCAGCTTCAATCATCCAACCTCCTGATTCGATGCTGCCATTCGAAATCATGTGTGATGCTAGTGATTTTGTTGTTGGTGTGGTCCTAGGCCAAACCAAAGATAAAAAGCATCATGCAATAGCCTACACTAGCAAAACACTGACGGGAGCTCAACTCATTTATGCCACAACTGAAAAAGAGCTCTTAGTTGTAGTTTTTGCTATCGATAAGTTTAGGTCCTATTTGATTGGAGCCAAGGTCATACTCTACAAAGTCCATGTTGCCTTGAAGTACTTGCTCACCAAAAAGGATGCTAAACAAAGGCTAATCCGGTGGATTCTTCTACTCCAAAAGTTTGACTTAGAAATCAAGGATAAGAAAGGAGTAGACAATTCAGTGGCATATCATCTCTCACGTATGGAAGTCACACCAACCATGGACATTCCTATCAATGACTTCCTACGAGATATATGCTTCTCAAGGTGGCTGAGTCTCACCCTTGGTATGCGGATATCATGAACTTCATGGTCACAGGATACGTACCACCAGGGAAAATAGAAAGAAACTCATCTATGAGAGTCCTAGACACCTTTGGGATGACCCGTACCTCTATCGAGTTTATGCCAACGACCTTCTTAGAAGGTGCATCACATCAATCGAAGTCACCAAGATTATTGAGAAATTCCATGATACCCCCTACTGATGAGGACATCACTTCTACGGATACAAACAACACTCCATTGAACATACAAGATGCAATCAATAGAGTTCATACACAACAATTATTTTAAAGGTGAGCTCGTTCTTATATGTTTCCTTATATGGTTTTGAGCATAGATAGCTATCTAATGATTTAATTGTGATTAGGATCCATGGATAGGTTGAAGGAGTGCCTGGAGGAAGTATTAGGGACGTGGAGGACCAGAGAATTCGTTCAAAGAAGATGGAAACCGATCCAAACTCAAAACCGTTTCCAACTTGGAGTCCAGGAGCAGTACGCACTAAAACAGACGCCGAGGACGCATACAAACTCCGTTTTGGACGTTCTACATATGCACGGAAAAGGGAGAGGATAAACTTTGCAATGGCGCTGGTCCCATATCAAAATTCCTTCATAGTCGACGGGAAGCGTCGAAATAAAATCGTGTTCAGAACCTGTCAGGGTGCTGCGCCACTGTATTGGGCCATTGGGCCTTGTATCAAGTCTAAGTCCATTGTTTTCATATCTTAGTGTTAGGTCACGACCCCAACACCCCCTTGGACGTCCTCCCACCTATATATACTACATAGTAGCTGCCATGAACAATTGTGTTTTGCTTAGATTAATAATATTGCCGTTCTACGGTTTGTGAAACCCCAACTTCACGATTTCAGATCGTGTCTACCTTGTTCTTGCTTGTGTTCTTGGTTGCACTTGCAGGAATTAGACTTCTTCGCGAGGTCAATCGTGTGCAGCACGGTTGATATCCAATGGAGCGGTGGTGTAGTGATTGCAGGGGTTTTTCTTGTTCTACTCGAGAGCCTCGGATCATCAACATCGAGATCTCCACCTCAATCGACTTATCCATTACCTTGGTGGCTATTACGGTTTTTATCCTACCCAGACAAAGATCTGGAAGAGTGGATTATATTGGCCTTCTATGTATGAAGACAAAAGAATTCATTCGTAGATGTTGGAAATGCCAGAAGCATGGAGGAATTTATGCTCACAATGTGATCCCCTAACATAGAATATCCAAGTGGAATTATTTCATGTGTGGGGTATTGATTTCATGGGACTTTACATAGGTCCTATGATTGCAAGTATATCCTGGTGGCTGTAGATTATGTGTCAAAATGGGTAGAAGCTTTGTCATGCAAAAATGTTGATTCCAAGCAAGCTAGAAAAATGTTCTGTGAGATCATTTTCCCACGCTTTGGCACTCCCCGTATGGTCATATGTGATGGAGGGTCTCACTTCATAGATAAGACCTTCCGAAACCTTTTGAGGAAGCTTGGTGTTTAACATAACATTGCTACTCCCTACCACCCACAAACAAGTGGTCAAGCAGAAACATCGAATAAGCAAATTAAGAATATTCTGTAGATGACCATCTTGGAAATGGGAACAGGGTGGAAGCATAAGATACCCGAGGCATTGTGGGCCTACCATACTGTCTACAAAACCCCCATCGGCATGTCTCCATTCCAACTTATCTATGGGAAAACTTGTCATCTTCCTGTAGAATTGGAACATAGAGCCTATTGGGCCATCAAGCGGTGGAACATGGACCTTCATGAAGCTGAAAAACACT
This sequence comes from Tuctoria greenei, assembly GCA_036927565.1. Classification (NCBI taxonomy): domain Eukaryota; kingdom Viridiplantae; phylum Streptophyta; class Magnoliopsida; order Poales; family Poaceae; genus Tuctoria; species Tuctoria greenei. The sequence goes on from JAYESD010000006.1 coordinate 129,937,056, forward strand.
GATTAAAGCAACTTTTGGAGTTGGAAGAGTGGAGAGATAAGGCGTACCATAGTGTCAAAATCTACAAGAAAAAACCAAAAGATGGCACGATAAGAGGATGGTGCCTATAGAGTTCAAACCTGGAGACAAAGTTTTATTCTTCAACTCTAGGGTTAAACTCTTTGGACATGGGAAGCTTAGAAGTAAATGGGAAGGACCCTTAACTGTAGTAGAAACATCATCCCATGGAGTAATCACACTCCAAGGTGGTGATTATCATCTATTTAAAGTGAACGGGCATTGACTCAAATAATTTCTTGAGTCCCAGGATGAGGAGGCAGAAAGGGAAATTGACATGATAAAATCTTATTGATTTGCACACCATTTCTTTAAACTCTGTCTGAATTCTCCGCATCCAATTAATGGGCCCATCCAATTAATCATCCATGGGGCCCATTAAGCCAATCCACGAAAACCTGGCCCGAGGAGAGCAAAAAGGGGTTCGGCCGAACTCTAGGGTTGACCGACTGTTCCTTTGCGCCGTCGTTGTTTTATTTTCTCGTGCGGACTCTCCTGGTGTATCCCAACAAGACTCTCGCTACTATCATATTTTTCCCACTTATTTATAGATGGGAATAGAGAGGGGAACCTTGCACCATCCAGAAAGAAAATCCATCTCCAGTTCCTCCCATTCAAGTCATGGCCGACAAGAAAATTGTGCCTTATGCCTCCTCTAGCTCAACCTTCAACCTGAGCGGAGACATCACGCTGGCCAATGACAAGTCCACCCTCGCTTTGGAGTCTGTCATGGCATTAGATGTTGTACCTCTTGTCATGATCCTGCCATCGACGATGACTCCACGTGGGCGTAGAACCACACCTCATGGTGCTGCACGATCGCTCTCCCCTCGGGGGACGCCCATGAAGTTGGCGACACCAGCACGTCGTCCAACTATGGCTGGCTTTAAGTCAGTCAAGACCCGTCTTTTTTTCTGAAAAAGATGAGTCTCTCCCAAAGCTGCAGCCTCGCGAGGAGTTCATGTACAATTTAAAGACCAAGGACGGTGACATAGTGAGCCACCACTACAAGTCACCTACGCGTACCTCACCTGATCGTGTGGGAGATCACCTAATAATCCTTGGGGTGTGCAAGCCTGAAGAAAGCTATGCAAAAGGCTTTTTCAAGCAAGTGGATAATTTGGTGATGGAGGAATCGACGGGCTCGTCGCCCTCCAAAATTAGGCATCACCTCTCGCCACCTGACATTAGGGGGCCACCTGTCCAATTTGAGGACAGCGACAGGAAATCTCCTCGTGCCCCTAAAGTGGCACAACTTTCTAAGGAGTTAGCTTCTCTCCGTTTGGAGAACAACAAGCTATCGGACTTAGTGGTTCAAGGGCACATAGAGAGGGCAGAACTGAAGGATGAGCTCATCTCCCTCAAGGAGGAGATTGATGGCGTTCACCGTGGCATGAGCACCAAGCTGTGGTGCATAAGCAATGCCGTCGAGAAGCCCGACATCTACAACGTACCATAGATTAGATGTCCCGACCACATAGGATGCTTGCTAGTTTAGTTTAGTTTTATTCCAAATTTGTATTCCTAAAATTTAGATTGAATAATGTAAGCATCCCCAATATTTTGAATTCAATAAAGTGAACTTACCGGTTCATCTAACTTGGTAAAGTTCCCTCTTTAGTTTATTTTTGTTGAATAAAGAATCCACGGAACAAGTGTGGGGGACGAACCCCAAATCGTGAAATCACGACGTACAAAAATAGCATTGCATCCCGAAACATGTCGCAACCGAACATATTACTCAACTCGTCCAAACAGGGCAACAGATAGACCAGAAGAGGGGTCAGTCAAACCCCCTGGTCGGTCGACCTGGTGTGAGCCCCACATGGCTCCGTTTTGCTCCACAAGTTCGTTTTGGATATTTTATCTCTGAATATATGTGCTACTCTGCTGTTTGAGTTGATTTCCTATTTAAAACTGAATATTTAGAACGAATCAATTCAACATTCGAGATTAAAACTTGGTAGTCAAAATTTGGTTGAGCTGAAAATTTGAATAGTTTATATTTCAATTTATTGTCTTGTTTGTGATTCCCACAATTAAAGTAGGAAAACACATCATCTAAGTATTTGACTAGTGTGATATCGTAAATGAGTTATTCGAGGAGATATCTCTTTGCTTCAAATTGATTTTGATGTTTGCAAAAATTTGGATTCTTGAACTTTGCCTGATTCTCTCATTGGAAATTTAAAATTCCCACCAAGGCCATATGATTTGCTTTTCATTGAACTTTGTCAAACTCATGACCCAATTGAGTGACGTGCATGGACTTTTGACTTAGAAACCCTTGTGCACCCTATGAATGCAAATTTATCTCACATTGAGAATTTGCATCCACTATTTATCTATCCATCCAATAAAGAAACTCCATGCATTATGGTTATCCAAATCTCTTTAGAAAAATAAAAAGGAGTAGAAGACATGGCTGTATAAAAAAAAGCATCTTCTCTTCAAAAAAGAGGAAGTATGCCAAAAAAAGAGAGAGAAAGAGAAAAGTAGTCATGTTTCATCCTTAAAGAGAGAAAACCATGGAGTCCACAAATATTCATTCCATTCATGTGCACAAGAATTCTCTTTGTCATTTTGTTTGTTGCATAAGTCTCTCATAGGATCAAGTTTTTGACTTAGTAATATATGAATTGCAATATGTGCCACATTTATCCCTACCAAGCTCTATATATGGCCATATTTAGTATAGGGAAAAAATTGGCAAAACATGCCAAGGAGAGGATCAAAACACATCGAGAGATTTGGGAGATTCCAAATGAGAGATAAGGTCAATTGTTTCTTTGACTTTCCGAATGTAGCAAATCGTCAGATCATTTCGGCAAGGGAAGGTCCAAGGGAACTACATTCCAACCATTCCACTCTTCAAACACCTAAAATTGATGTGGTATCCACATTCCAAAAAGGGAATTCATGAATAGAGGCATGAGCTAAAATATCTAGTATTCTCATTTTCTATCTTATAGTAAATTTATGGAAACAACTTAGATCTTCTTCTTGCCTTCACTCAATGACGAGCAATGGACTAATTGTGGGGGAGTTTGTTGATGGTCCATAAGTGACATATTTCTACCGTCAATTCACCCCATAATGTGCACAAAAGAGAAACACAACATAGTGGTAGGGTTAAAAACTAACCAATTCCACAAGTGGTTGTGTTTATTTGTATGCAGGTGAATTTAGACCCAAAATACCAAGACATGTAGGGAGTAATCCATAAAATTGGATTTTGACGAATTAGGCGACGCTGCATCTCATCACAGAAGTACCCCTGGCCATCCAACGGTGTACACCCTATATCAGTCAATGACACCCACCTGGAAGTCACCTCGAGAAAGCACGGGCCGTTTGGAGGCAGGACGAGGTCGACAAACTTGGTGGTTTGACCGACACCTTTCTAGCGCCAAACCCGGTCAGCTTCCACGTGTTGGCTCCTCCCGACTTGAAGAAGTCAGTGATGACAAATTCACGCACATTTGGTAGCAGGAACCGACCCTCTCTCTTCCTTGCCTATCAAACAACATTGTGTCCTTGAGTGAATTAGTTCATAAGATTAGCATACACGTTCCTTGGATTCAATACCCTTGGGAATACTCTTTAAGGGGAAGTGCTACACGACAGTTTCCGTGTGCTTGCGGATTTTTATCTGTGACGTAGGAAACGTCAACAGCTAACAAGCTTAGTTTGATGATAGAACATCACCAAGTAAAGGGCCAAGGCCACTAGATATGTTCGTAGTAATGGTTCTTCACTCCTTCTGCTCTTGGTTCTGGTGGGTCGGTCTCGTGCTTGAAATTGATCACTTGAAGATCCAACTCTATTTCGTTGTTTCGGTGTTGATGTGTTTCGATGTAGACTGAATCGGTGATCAACACCTTGATTGATTCTGGTGCACTCCTACTCCTTTAAGTTCCATTGTAGTATCTTGAGAACTCACTTATACTTCTGAAGATGTGTTGTGCACGAATAGCTTCGCATAACCCATAGCTTCATTACAGAAGTTTGGTCCTCCTAGTCATCCGTGGTGGTACAAACGGATGGTAATGCTCCAAGCCATCCATAACCTTTTCCACTAACCATTTAGAGAAGCTTAAATCCAACAGCAACATCATGAAAGGTGAAACCCGAACATGTTAAAAACTTTAAAGAGTAACAATATCCACTTTCGGCACGATCCATCGCGTATGCATAACTGACCGAATTCCCGACAAGTATTGTGTAACACTGACCAGTCTGTATAAATCTCAAATTTTGCTCCAGTTGATAGATCCTTGATCTAAGGTGAACATAAAAGTTTCACTTAATTTGGATGTCTTTCGAACTAGTATTTACTTTCCCCAAGATCAGTTCAGGATCAAAATTTACACAGGTTCAAAGTTGGCACATTTTTATAAAAGTTTCAGCTGCACCTCATTTAGAAGTACCTACTTTAGTCCAATAGTTTCATACATTTCTGCTCAAAATTCAACCAAGTTCAAATCTAAAAAGTGGTAGCATAACTCCTAAGCTCCTTAGAAAGGTAACATATGAGCTTTAGTTATTAGTATTTGGAATGTTATGGTCAAACTACAGAATTCTGCAGAAACAGTTCCAGATTTGGTGTTTCTGTGTAATTGTGGAGTTCTGGACTTTCAACCAATTTATGGAGGGATTCTGGTCTTGGAGTGAACATGCAGATTGTAGTGGACTTATATAGCTTTCCAAAAATTATTTATTTGCATTCGTAGCATTTCTGGTTTGAGAGATACGGATTTTTAAAATTGACAAATTTAACAGATCTTTTGAGAAATTTTGACACCACATCCTTTGTGTATTGTTGATTTGGCCACAGTTCTACACACACACACACACACACACACACACACACACACACACACACACACATATATATATATATATATATATATATATATATATACAGAATTTGACAAAACTTCAAATTAAAAAGTTAACACATATCTCGCAAGGATTCCAGAATGGTATCATATGAACCTATTAGATTTTTATACAGTGAGTTATGGTCAGTTTCCAGAGTCATACACAAACTGTCCTGTTTCGGTGACAGGTTCTACAATTTGGTCATTTTCACTACTTTAGTTTGAGATTCTGTCCTAGAGGTCAAAAGCAAAGTTGTAGAGCACTGTCATACCTTTCCATGCATGTATTATAAACTTTCATTGGTGGAATATACTGGGAGTTATGATCCTTCGAAGTTCAGAAGAACTTCTGCTCAAAACCAGGATACTATACTCATTTGAATCTTAGTTCAAAATCAGAGCTAAATACCTAGTATTGATCTCAAAACACATAGTTCTAGTTCCAAGGTTAAGTTTTGACTTGTTGTGCAGTGAGGTGATTAAGTTGATCACAATAATATTGAGGCATAGATGAGAAGTATGTTGGTTCAACCTTGCCTCACAAAGTAAAAACCTAACCGGTTTATAACCGGCATATACGTATCAACAGTGGCACTATAGACGATCTCTCGCAAACGTGTTCTACTCGCAAACGTTCACGTAGTTAGTGTACCTGCATAAGATGGATCACATCAACAAGCTGTTCACAAAGCTTAATCCATTCCGCTAGCATTACAAACCCCCAACAAAAAACTCCTCTAAAAGCCTACATTTGATTAGAGCAAGAATTCGAAAACTGTGAACTTAAAAATTCTTATGGCGAAATAGAAATTCAAACCAAACGAGCCATGTTATATAATAAATGAAGTTAAAATAGGACTTCTAAGAACTTCATAGTAAGAGAGAAATTTTGGAGGTATGTTGTACTTAAGTAAATAATTAGGAAAAAAAAAGAAAATTGATAATACAATTCAAAAGATAAAGTAAAATAAAAATTTCAAGTTTCAATTACAATTATGAGAGTTTTACTTGAACTCAAAAATGGGGGTTCAAAATCAATTTGAAATGTTCCCTTCAATCTGCCAAAACTCCAAATTGGGATTCACTAACATCATTCAAATAGTTCAGTTATCATTCCTGCCAAGTGTGACAGTTATTGAATCATAATTACTATCTAATTGAATCCACCCAAAAGAGAGCACAGAAATCTGAATTCAAAACCATATTCCGTTTTCAATTTGATCTAGTACCAAATCATGTTTCAAATATGAACTCCTCTCATTTGATTTAACCTTGCTGCCATGTTTCAACATTTTTGAGGAATGTTTAGTTTTCATTTCAAATCAACAGAGGAAGAACCCTTGCTTGCACTGGTGGACCCCACCTGCACTGACCCATCTCTCTCCTCTGTTTTCTCTGCTTCACACCAGGGCACCACCGCACGCATGCAAGGGCCAGCACATGCTTGCTTGCCTACTTCCTTGGGTCAGTTCCAGCTGCTGCACCAAATATCTACACACCCTCGTACTTCTCCCCTGTCCAGAGCTCACGCATCCTCTCTGTTCGAGTTCTTGGCGCATGAACTTGAGCATCACCGTGGTACCAAAATTAATCGAGGCCAACCCGTCTTGATCATCATTCTTCATGTTTTCCTCCTCACAAATCTCATGCGCACTTCTTTAATCAAGTTTCTTAGCAGATGAAGCCTTCCCGATGCCGTGCTTAAAGGATTGGTGGCCGCCGTCCTCTGTTCTTACCTTGTTGTCTGTCGGTTCACTGTCAATCTGGCGCTACAAGCCTCCTATCCTCCATCATATCTAACCAAAAAGGTGCGCCTTGAGGAGCTGTAGAATATGTGTGTAAAATTTCATCCCGTGCCATGCCTCCTAGCCCTGGTATTTCAAGTTTTCCATCGAGCTTCTCGTATGAACTGAGCTAGGTTTCGGGTTAAATTCATTTTACACGTTTAATCATCACTCGTGGCTGTGATATTCTATACTCTAGAGGATTAGGTGCATCACCTAGAAGAAACCAATCACCAAACCATCTATTCAATCGGTCAGAATAGAAGTTTTCCTAGCCGCCACGGTTTAACCATCGGTTTACCGTTGAAGCTTTGGTTCCGGAGCTTCTCACTGCCCTTGGTGTTCCGTACCACGATATCTAGGTCTCTAGAAACATTTTGGTGCGATCCCCGGGTGGAATGAGGCACCAGATAGCTGCACCATCGTCGCCGGAACCCTAGAGCCGCCGCCGCCACCGCTGCTCTTATACTGGACATCTCCGGCGACCACCGTTACCCCAGTTGTATTTGCCGCTGTCTTCTGCACCGGCGACACCCCCCCGCGGCGTGGTAAATCTGACGGGAAGTCAGTTCCGGCGGTGCGCCGCCTGGCGCTGCCGCCCCAGCGCCGCTTCTCCTCCCTGGCGCGAGGAGGATGAGGGGGGCCACGAGCAGGATCTTTTGTGGTGCCCAGGTCCTTTATGGCCACGCAATTAAATCCAGTGGCCCGGTGTGGCTACAATCTGATTGGACAATTCAAATTTTTGGGCCCAGTTGATTATCAATATATTTCCATTAAAAATTAAATCAAGATTTGCTCCCAACTTATAAATTTCATATCTCCCTTGATATCGGGCCAAAATTCTCAAATACATTTGCTTGGAACCAGGGTGACCTATACTTTCAAGTGGTGCACTTGGATCAGCATGAAAGTCCATAATTTGTCCTCAATAATTCCATAACTTAAACAAGCCTTAAACTTAATTACAGTTGATCAATTCTTTGGAAAATTCCCAAAATTGGTCAGATTTTTCCTTTTAATTCCTTTGGAATCTAGTTAAAATAAACTCATTTGATGTCTTTTGCTAAGTACAATTGAGTTCCTAACCTGTATGTACCTGAAAAAACCCCAAAATGTCCAGAAACATTTTCAGAAAATTGTCCAAACTTGTAAAATCATTATCTCCCTCTAGAATCCTCAGAAAATTATGAAACCAATTTTGTTGGACCCCCCTTGACGTTCCCCAAAACAAAAAACCAACTTTTGCTTATGTCAAATATTCAGCTTTAGCAGGAAAATTCGGAGAACCGCAATTCCATAGAGAATTTTATAGACCAGATCCCTCCATGATTTTAGCTGAAATTTTTCTGGTTGGTCATCCATGACCACTTGAATTCACTGTAAAATATACATCATTGTTGGATCTGTATAACCCGTGGAATTGGATGATCATTTCACTAAGTCCAAAACATTGTTCATTACATTTCATATTTAAATCTCCTAAGTTCCACTTTGGTTTTCTTTTCTGTTGCTTCCTGTACACAGCAAAGGCCTTCCAGGAGCCTTTGTACAGAAAGTTGCATTCTTCTTGTCATCCCTATAGTGTCCTCCATTGCTAACTTGTGCAGTCATGTATGATGCATGTTTCACTTCATACATTGATCCACTATGTTCCACTTTGAAAGTTTCCTCTGTTTACTGTGCACAACAACAGCAGCAAGCTTGTGATATCTAGATGAATTTAGTCTTCTGTGAGCTTTGAACAATTCAATTATCAAAAGAATAAGTTGTAGCTTCTCATGTGCATTCATGTCGATAGTGAACACAACGATGGCGATCGACGGCGATCAACAAGAAGCATGACCCAGAGGCGAGGAATTCTCTATTGTCTCAGCTGTGATGGAGTCCAAGGCAAAATCTCCGGAGAAAGAACAAGCCACTGAATTATTAACATTTTTGAGTCGCAACCTAAGGCAAGCCCCGGTTTGCATTTAAGTCATTTCTAAAATTTTTGCTTTTATTACTATGTTGCCTAGTATATGTATTGCGCATTAGGTCTATTATGTTTGAATACTCCAACGCATTAACCACAATCCCATGGACTATATTCATAGGTTTATAGCTTAACGCGTAGAATTGCCATGCTAATGTTGTAGGGAATCTAGTAGAAGTCGAGTGGTTGGAATCCACTAGTGAGATGGCGATATTGTCACCTAGGATTGGTTATTTTAGAGAATGGTTTATGAATTGAATATTAGACTGGGCAGCAGGATAGGATGCAACGGGACGTGGTCTCAGGTGCGTGGCCCTGCCTGTGTTGATTGAGGACCGCGTCGTGTGCAGTCTTGTTGGGCAAGTTTGAACTGTAGCGGAGGCATATTGGATATGAGACCCAGGAAACCGATGTAACTTGTTCACCTTAACATCGAGACATAACCCACCACCTTATAGTTGTGGGTTGAGAGCAGCAAGGTGTAAACATGCCAGCGGCCATAGACACGCTCTGTGTGGGGGCCTCCTGCTCGTAGCGGTGGGACCAGTTCGGCGTGTAGGTGGCTAGTGAAGGGTTGTTGCATACAACATCAGTGGAGCGTGCCTTCGCAGCTTTGAGTGTGGGTGTATGTGTCATGCTATCCGGATGTTATTGATTCGAATCACCGTCGCTCGCGGTTATGGATTGAGCATACTTGTTCACTAAGTCCTGATGTAGTAATAAAGAGTAGTATGAATATTATGAAAGTGCTGCTATGATTATTATTGTTGCGACTTGTATGGATTAGAAATAGCTCAATTTAGTTTACATTTGCTAAACATTTAGCTTGAATAAAGCTTATGCAGCTTTGAGCATGTAACATCGGGACCAAGCGTTTCTTGTCTGATTGTGGAGTCCGTGATGTGCCATGCTCAGGGAGTGTCATTTGGTACCTTAAATTGGAGCTAAGGTGGGAGGAATGTAAAAGCTCTAGTTTTCAAACTATGAACTCAGCCTTGAGTTAGTAAAAATGTGGAGAAGAAAAAGAAATCAAAATTGTAAGGGCAAAATTCAAATCAATTCAAACCCTAAAAGAGGGAATTCAAAAAAATAAATTTAGCTACTGTTCAAATCAGGTTAACATGATGATCTGAGTTCACCATTAGATTCCTAATATTTCAAATAGTCTCCCTGCAAACGTTCATAATTTTTTAAACAAGTTTGCTATTTAATTCAATGGCTACATTAAATTCCATCCATATTAGAATTCAAATTTGAATTCGAATGAAATTGAGTCAAATCAGTGATTTGAATGTGCTCAGCTCGACACCTCCCCAACATGCAAATCCACACAGCAGGGAGCCTGCTTGCTTCCTCTCTTGCACACCATGCCACCCAGGCAGCTGCAAGGTTGAGCTTATCACTTATTTTCTCACCAGTGCACAACGTAGCACCCTCCTCTGTTTCTTCTTCAACCAGCGACCTTCTCCTCTGCACCACCCCAAGATCAGCAACAGGAGCCAAGTTTCATTCCCTCCTTAACAGCAAAAAGTTGCAAAACGTATTGCTCTATCTTCTCCTCTGTTTCACTCACTGGTTCCTCAATCGTATTCTTGTTATTTTGAAGTTTAGCGGCGACGAATTCCAGCCGCCGTGGAAACTCCCCTCTGGTCCACCGTTGACTCCTCGCTACAAGCAGTTTCTCACCCCCGCTCCTTGAAGCAAAAAGGTGTGCTTGGCCCCCTAGTATATGCTCGTAAATTTTCAGCGTTTTCCATGTCTCCTAGCCCTAGTGTTTCCAAGTTTTCCGACAAACATTTCGTAGCAGCTTTTCTAGCTCTTCAAACGAATTCACTTTCTAGGTGTAATTATCCTTTAATCCGGTTTGGTCTTACCTTCCTAACATCCATCCGCATCCTCTCGACCAGAAAGCAAAAGAATTAATTGTGTAACCACGCCGGATGACTGAATTTTCAATCCGTCGGCGTTTAATCGACGGCTCACCGGCAAACTCCGTGTTCTAAGGTTTTTCACCACCCTTATCACCCTATTTCGTCTTCCTTAAGCTTCCAGGAACCTTTTGGTGAAATATTTAAAGTTGCAAACCCATTCCCCATGCGAAACCGACATCACCGAAACCCTAGACCCGCCGCCGCCGTCGCACCTCCATTTCCGGCCACCTATCGACGGTGTGACCTTCCCCATAGTGTTTCCATGTCTTCTTAGGCCCAGGCGGAAAGTACCGGAACGAGAGGAGCGCGGCGCACCTCCTCCGGTGAGGCGCCGCCGTCAACTGCCATCACACGCCACCCATGCACTGCCAGCTTGGGGTTGAAGATGACACCGGCCGGGATCTTCTGTGGCTGTAGGATCCGCTGTGGACACGTTTATTTATTTTGTGGCCCAGTATGTATTATATCCTATTGGTTGGTTTTAAAACCCGTGGGCCCCTTTCATTATTCAAACCTTCCCAGTTCAAAAATAATTTTTCTTCTCATCCAATCTTTGAAAATCAATAACTCCTAGGATATTTGGCCAACAATTCTCAAATAAATTTGGTTGGAACCAGGGTGATATATAATTTAGAGTGGTTCACTTGTATTGATATGAACAGCCAAGAAATTCCCTAAATAATTCCATGAAGCAAAAAACCTTCGAATTAAATTCCTATTGATTTGTTCATTGACAAATTTCCAAATTTGGTCAGGTTCTCCCTCCTAATTCCTCTGCTACCCATTAAAAATTTTAGGTCCACTTGAGTTGATTTGTTGGGTCAAATTGAGCTCCAAACCTGTATATACCTGAAAAATTGCATAATGTCCATAAACATTTTCAGAAAACTGTCCAAACTTCTAAAATCAATATCTCCCTGTACAATGCTTATAAAATTATGAAACCAATTTTTTTAGACTCTATATAACATCCCCTAGATAGATCATCCATCATTTTCCATATTAAAGCTACATATCAAGCAAGAAAATTCTGGGAAGGGTTTAGCTTTGTAGAATTTTAGAACTCACATGATGCCATGAACTTATCCAAATTTGGCCAAGCCTCCTCTCATACCACATGTTGTCTACTATTCAAGTTTCAGAAGCATATGACTTGATTTACTACAGTAAAATGTGTTCCCCACCTCTATGTTCAAAACATTGCACATTTCACTTCAAACCCATATCCTCCTATGTTGCACTTTAGTTTGCTTCCTGAACACAGCAGAGAACCTCTTGTAAACCTTGAACAACATAAGTATCCCTCTGGTCATTCCTGTATTTGGCTCTTTTGCTAAACTACATTCTTTCATATGATGCACCTCTCACTTTATTCGACAATCCAAATTGTTTCTTTGATTCTTTTCTATTTTTTTTAACCAAACAGAGACAACCCATATCTTTGCATATAGGTTTGGCCCTCTCAAGTTATAAACACTTACAATTTTGAAACTACTAAGTTGCATTTTATTGAATATGTGCATTCTCATCTCGATAGATGTTATGACGGATGAAGACCGACGAGGATCATCACTAGGAGGAGGCGACATCTTTATTGGTGCTGCAGGGATGAGAAGAATGACACGGAGGTGAGGAATTCTCTATTGGCTGAGCCGTGATGAAGTCCATGATGGATTCTCCGGAGGAAGATCAAGCCACTGATTTATTGACATTAACCTAGTTGCAACCCAAGGCAAGCTGTGGTTTGCATTTAAGTCGTTTCTAGTTTTGCTTCTATCACAATAATGACTAGTATATGAATTGTGCATTAACACTACAGGAATCCCGACAATTTGCGATGGCCAAGGCCGTCGCAAATAAGCCATATGCCGTCGCAAATAAGCTATTTGCGACGGCTTTCCTTATTTGCGACGGTTTTTAGCCGTTGCAACTATATTGTCGCAATTAAGCTTATTTGCGACAGCCACCATCGCAAATAAGATTAATTGCGACAGCTAGGACTGGCTGTCGCAAGTTATTGCCGCGAACCGGTGGGCCCCACAACATTATTTGCGACGGCCGGGCTGCCGCAATTAAAGCTTATTTGCGACGGCCAGGCCATTGCAATTAAGTGCTTCTATTTGCGACGGCCGGGCCGTCGCAAATAAGTTCAGTGGGCACGGCCCACATGTCCTCCTCTGTGACCCACTCTGCTATTTGCGACGGCTGGGCCGTCGCAATTTAAACTTATTTGCGACGGCCAGGCCGTCGCGAATAGCAGTGGCTTATTTGCGACGGCTTTGTACCTTATTTGCGACGGTACTGTATAAAAGGCCGTTGCAAATAAGGTTTTTTATTTTTTAAAAAAAAAACAGAAAACACTAACCGGCTCGATGGCCAGATTCACAGAACAGATTCACAAGACACATCACATCACAACAGTTTCAAAACACATCGTACAAACATCGCATCAACATCAACAAACTAAACATGGGCTCACTCGCCGGTTTGACCTCCGTATCCACCTCCGTAGCCACCTCCGGAGCCACCTCCGAAGTCGAAGTCCTCGTCGCGCCTCATTCCAGGCGGCGGTAGCGACGGAGACGGCGTTTGTGCAGCCGTTGCGGATCCCTGCAATCAATGAAACTTAGAGTTAGAATATAAATGCATCAACATCTCTCTCCCTCCCTTCCTCTCCCTCTATCTTCATCTAAATCCCCCTCTCTTCTTCTCTTTTCATTTCTCTCTTTGTCTCTCACTCTATCTTTCTGTCTCACTCTATCTCTCTTATTGCTATCATTTTCCCTCTATCTTCCTCCCTCTATCTCCATCTACATCTCCCTCCCTCTATGTTCCCCTCTCTCTATCTCCATCTACATCTTACTCTCTATCTTCATTCCATCCTACTCTATCTATCTTTCACTCTTTCTTCTGTCTCCCTTTCTTCTCTCTCTATCTTTCTTCTATCTCAATCATTTTTCTTCTATCTAACTATCTCTCTCTTTCATCTATCTCGATCTTATTACGCTGGAGAAGAAGGATTACATAGAAACTTACCTGACCCACTGAAGAAGGATCGCCTGGAAGGGCCGGTGGTAGTACCGGTAGCTGGATTCCCAGACCTTGCGCCCGGGCGATGGCCTGTCATTGCAAACATTAAATGCTACCTATTAGTAAGTCATTTACGCTGAATTAATGAGAATTTTAGTTTTTATTTTGTTACCTCCATTGCTTCCCGCATCTGCGCCAACGCTGCTGCCTGGGTTTGGATCATGGTCTCCATCGCGATCCTTTGGCGTTCCACCTCCCTCCTTTCCTCCTCATGTCGCCTTTCGTTTTCTTCTACAGTTTCTCGGAGGGACTGCATCTCAATGTCCCTCTGCGATACGCAGCGACCTCACCGTGCCCGAAGCCTGCGTGGAGCTGCCTCTCGCAGGTCTCCCCACCCTCGAGTCGACAACTCCGTCGAATATGGCGAGCCTATAAAAAAGAGAGTCAGTAATATGAAATTGAAATATCTTGAATACTTTGAATTGAAAACGATAAAATGACTTGTAAACTCACCTTCCGTGTGCTTTTCCACACCGGTTGCATACCGGCTTGAGGATCGATCGGTTTACGTCCCAATCGAAATCCTCGCCGTGTATCTTCCTAGCCTCCTCCCCGTACTTAGCCTGCAAAAACAATAAAACCAGTGTAAGTTGAACAATCTTATATAGTTATATTTAATATGAATGATTTCTAAACACTTACCAACCGCTCGGCTGCAGCCTGACTGCACCCCGTCGGCTGAGAAGGGTCCCTGTGACCTCTCTTCTAGACCTCAGCAGGGGTGGGCGACACCCCCGTCTCGCGCTCCTGTCAATACGTGTTAGTACGAACAATATATTATTAACATATAAACATGAAGTTACACACACTTACCATGCATTTAGCTAAATGCAAGTGGTTATCTTGCCCGTGCCTGCTCTTCCCCTCCACCCCCTCTGCAGTCTCGAGCCTTCTCAGACTTGGCTTTAAACTCGTCGCTAGCCCAGTAGCGACAAAGGGGCCGAAATGCATCGGTCCGTCCCTGCAACCAGCTCACGTGGCCCTGCACATAGTTGGAAGTCGTTAAAAGTACCATCGAGGAAATTATCAGAAAAAAATACTTACTACACTCCACGTACCTGCGTGTACTCCTCCTCCGTCAGGTGCCTCTCGCTCTCTTGCAGGAAGTGTAACACGTGCTGCTGGTTCGCCTTCAAGTGCTCATTAATAATTTGAACACGGGCGTTCGACAAAGCTTGTCGAAGCGCCTTGGCAGCGTTGAAGTGAAACACTCGCCTCGCATCCTCAAACATGCGACGGTCGTTCGGGTCCTCTAAAGTATATCTTGCCTGCGATAAAGAATATATTGAAGAGATGTTCACTAAAAGAGTTTAAGAGTTGTAACTTAGAAACTTTTTTAACATACTTACCATAAAATCGGCCCATACGGCCTCCTAAAGGTTGTCGTGCTCCTGGTGATGGACGCGTGCGTAGTCCTCCCACGAAAGAGCAGGTGGAACTCGCTGAACATGAAAAAACATCTTTTAGAGTACATGTGTAGCAAAATATGTAGATTAGCATAAACATAGGAAAAACACTTACTCGAAGTATTCCTGCATGCCTTCTATATTTGCGTACATGTAGAGTAAAGCAACAGTCCTTTCCTGTTTGGATAGCACGTAGGTCGTGTAGCTACCAATGGTGGCGCCTCTCGTTTGAAAAATGGAAAGGTCGCTTAGAGGGGGTGTTTCGTCCACATTGTACCGCATCGCCGAAGTATTGATATTATTTTCTTCCGCAAAGTAGACACTTGAAAAGTATCCAACTTCCTTAAGAGCATATGCTTCAGCGATGCACCCTTCCACCCTTGCGCTGTTGCCAACCATTGGTTTCTGATATCGTAGCGCTCTTTCAATGTGATACATCCACCTATATTGCACAGGACCGCCAACTTTAGCTTCGAATGGAAGATGGATAAGCAGATGTTGCATTGGATTGAAGAAACCCGGTGGAAAAAAAAATTCCATCTTACATAAAAGTATGGGTATCTCCTTCTCTAACTTATCCATCATCCCGATCTTGATTTCTTTAGCACAAATCTGTCTATAGAAATAGCTGAGCTTGGCTAAAACCTTCCACACCGCATCATCTAGATAGCCTCGGAACATAACAGGTACGAGTCTTTCCATTATAATGTGATAATCATGACTCTTCAACCCAGTGAGGTTTCCTGTGTTAACATTTACGGCTCGTTTCAGGCTAGCTGCGTAACCATCTGGGAATTTCAAAGTTTTCATCCATTTCATAACTTCTTTCTTTTCTTTCGATCGAAGACAGAAAGAAGCACGTGGCTTTCCACCACTTTCAGAGATTTCAAGAGTTGGACGGTGACAAATGTCTGCCAAATCTAGTCTAGCTTTATAATTGTCTTTCGTTTTGCCAGGCATATCCATGCAAGTGCTTATGATACTTTCGCTCATATTACGCTCCTGATGCATGACATAAATGTTGTGCATTATAATCAACGACTTCACATATGGTAGCTCCCAAAGTCCACATATGTGAGTCCAATTGTGTTCCTCTCCATAACCTACGAAATATCCAGGATGACCTTCATCAGGCACCAGTTTGTCCAACATATCAGAAATTTCTGACCCGTTGAGACGCTTCGGTGGTCCTTTAGTGACAATAGTGTTCTTTCGAAAGACATGCCTCTGCTGCCTAAATATATGATTCAAGGGCAGCCAACGTCTGTGACAATCGAAGTAAGATATTTTGCCTCCATGAGTTAGTCGAAAGCAATCCGTGTCTGAAGCACATATCGGACACGTCAGACGACCGTGAGTGCTCCATCCGGAAAACATGCCGTATGCTGGCAAATCATGGACGGACCACAAATAAGCAGCTCGAAGGTTGAATTTCTGCTTCTTGTAACTGTCGTACGCTTCGACTCCTGTCCACAAGACTTTCAATTCTTCGATTAGCGGTTTTAACATCACGTTGAGACGTGACCCAGGATGATCAGGTCCAGGTACAATGAGGCTGAGAAACATGAACTCGTTCTTCGTACATAAAGCAGGTGGCAGGTTGTACGGAATGACAAAGACAGGCCAACATGAGTATGGCGTGGCATTTGTACTGAACGGTGAGAATCCGTCTATCGCTAATTCGATGCGAACATTCCTCGCATCACGAGAAAAGTCTGGATCGAAACGGTCTAGCGCCTTCCATGCATCACCATCGGACGGATGCGTCAAGAATTTTTTGTTCTCACGTTTACTTTCTTTGTGCCATCTCATGTGTCTTGCGGTTCTTTTTGAAAGAAACATCCGCTTCAACCGAGGTGTCACAGGCAAGTAGCGAAGCTGCTTATGTGCGACATCTGTCATCACATTATCGCCATCGTCATTAACAACTTCGACATACCTCGATTTACCACATTTCAAGCACATCTTCTCATTGGCGTGCTCTTTCCAGAATAGCATGCAGTTGTCTGGGCACACATCAATTTTCTCATACTTCATACCGAGACCAGATATCTTGATCTTTGACTGATACATATCTGGTGGCGCTTTGTGTGGTTGTGGAAGGATATCGCAGATCAATTTCATGAGATCATTGTAGCAGTTGATGGAAAAAAAGTACTTGGACTTAATTGCCATAAATCTGGTCAAGAAAGCAAGTACAGTCACAGCCATGTGTTCATGCAACGGCTCTTGTGATTTCTTCAGCTCCTCGAAGAACTTCTCTGCCTCATTTGTAAGAGGATCCTCCGCTTCAAGAGCTTCTAACATCTCATCCATCCTATCAACCTCTGTTATATCATCATCCTCATCCACTTCGGCTATGACTCGAGAATTAGTCTCGTCGTGGAAGGTCCACACTTCATATTGTGGAGTGAAACCGTTTCGACATAAGTGAAACAAAAGCTCCAATCTTCTCAAAAACTTAGTGTTCCGGCATTTTGTACATGGGCACCGCACCATATCTTCCGTTGACAACGAAAATGCTCGATCCAAAAATTGATCTAACTTGATAAACCACTCATCGGAGTGACCACCATTTCTGCTCTTCCAGCCAGTATACATCCAACTGCGGTCTTCACCCATGTTTGACTCTGCAGTTTAATGCAAAAGAAATTGTCGTTAATGTATTGTTGTGTTACGGCCCTACAACCTAGGCAGATAGATCCTAAACCCACCCAAGAGTGACTTAGCGGAGCGTGCTCATGACGAGACGCGTGATCCGGATTCGAACGAAATTTCGGCAGCATAACCCCGTTGTTCTCCACTGCACGCCCGAAAATGGTGCAGCAGAGAACAACAGGGTTACGCCACCGAAATCTCGTCCAAATCCGGACCCGCGTCTCGTCACAAGCCACGCCCCCTCGGTCACTCCGAGCCTGTTCAAAAAAGGGACAATTCCGAACCTGCACGTCTCACATGCCAATGGCATGTGAGACGTGCCAATCTGAAACGGGTAATACATTGCTATAGGTTACGTTGTCTGATCTATGTGGCCAATATTGTCTGTGGAACTCGCTGAACATGAAAAAACATCTTTTAGAGTACATGTGTAGCAAAATATGTAGATTAGCATAAACATAGGAGAAACACTTACTCGAAGTATTCCTGCATGCCTTCTATATTTGCGTACATGTAGAGTAAAGCAACAGTCCTTTCCTGTTCGGATAGCACGTAGGTCGTGTAGCTACCAAAGGTGGCGCCTCTCGTTTGAAAAATGGAAAGGTCGCTTAAAGGGGGTGTTTCGTCCACATTGTACCGCATCGCCGAAGTATTGATATTGTTTTCTTCCGCAAAGTAGACACTTGAAAAGTATCCAACTTCCTTAAGAGCATATGCTTCAGCGATGCACCCTTCCACCCTTGCCCTGTTGCCAACCATTGGTTTCAGATATCGTAGCGCTCTTTCAATGTGATACATCCACCTATATTGCACAGGACCGCCAACTTTAGCTTCGAATGGAAGATGGATAAGCAGATGTTGCATTGGATTGAAGAAACCCGGTGGAAAAAAAATTCCATCTTACATAAAAGTATGGGTATCTCCTTCTCTAACTTATCCATCATCCCGATCTTGATTTCTTTAGCACAAAGCTGTCTATAGAAATAGCTGAGCTCGGCTAAAACCTTCCACACCGCATCATCTAGATAGCCTCGGAACATAACAGGTACGAGTCTTTCCATTATAATGTGATAATCATGACTCTTCAACCCAGTGAGGTTTCCTGTGTTAACATTTACGGCTCGTTTCAGGCTAGCTGCGTAACCATCTGGGAATTTCAAAGTTTTCATCCATTTCATAACTTCTTTCTTTTCTTTCGATCGAAGACAGAAAGAAGCACGTGGCTTTCCACCACTTTCAGAGATTTCAAGAGTTGGACGGTGACAAATGTCTGCCAAATCTAGTCTAGCTTTATAATTGTCTTTCGTTTTGCCAGGCATATCCATGCAAGTGCTTATGATACTTTCGCTCATATTACGCTCCTGATGCATGACATAAATGTTGTGCATTATAATCAACGACTTCACATATGGTAGCTCCCAAAGTCCACATATGTGAGTCCAATTGTGTTCCTCTCCATAACCTACGAAATATCCAGGATGACCTTCATCAGGCACCAGTTTGTCCAACATATCAGAAATTTCTGACCCGTTGAGACGCTTCGGTGGTCCTTTAGTGACAATAGTGTTCTTTCGAAAGACATGCCTCTGCTGCCTAAATATATGATTCGAGGGCAGCCAACGTCTGTGACAATCGAAGTAAGATATTTTGCCTCCATGAGTTAGTCAAAAGCAATCCGTGTCTGAAGAACATATCGGACACGTCAGACGACCGTGAGGTGCTTGCCATCCTCACCGTCGTTGTTCGCCTTCGTGCCCGTCTACACGCATACTTTACCTTACCACTAAATGGGCCTTGTCGGGCCTTGTCAAGCTGGTCTGAAGCCCATATATGTATATATAGTACTTGAACACTCAAGCAATCAAAATTAAGCAATTCAACGACCCTTCAAATAAACCTAAGCATAATTCAAAAAACTAAGCAATTCAAATAAACCTAAACATAACAATTATCCATTGTAATTCATTAATTTATCAACTCAATTCTAACATAAGCAATTCAATTCAAATGAGAGCAATTCAATTCAAATGAGAGCAATTCAAATGAGAGCAATTCAATTCAAATGAGAGCAATTCAATTCAAATGAGAGCAATTCAATAAACCTAAACATAACCATAATTCAAATGAGAGCAATTCAATAAACCTAAACATAACCATAATTCAAATGAGAGCAATAATACAAATCTTAAACATTATTAAATTAAACCTAAGCATATATAGTAACATTAAGATCCAATTAACAACTAATTAACAACTAACTACTCCCTCCTGATCTTTTTAATTGACGCTTCTTACTAGAAAATACACTACAAATGAACTACAATATGATGTCTGAACGTCAAATAAAAAGATAAAGAGGGAGTAATAATTAATTAGAATGGTCAACTATTAACAACTAACTAACAATTAATTGTAATTCAAACCTAATTAGCAACTGCTAACAATTAATGAGAATTAACAACTAATTAACAACAACCTAACAATTAATTCGCATAACAATTAACAACTAAATAGCATAACAACTAATCATCAATTAACAACTAATTATCTAGAAATTAACAACTAATGCCTACTTTACTTGTGCGGCGTGGAGCAACGGGCCGACGGCTTCGGACGGACGGCGGAGGCGTTGGAGGAGGCCGGCGGCGCTGCTATTCGGGGCCGGGGGCGGCAGGGGCACGTCGACGTCAGGCGCGGGGGTCGCGGCGGGGCCGGGGGCGCAAGGGGGCAGGGTGAGGCGGGGTCGGGGGCGGCGAGGGGCCAGGGGCGACGGTGGGACAGGGGCGCAGGAGCTGGGGGCACAGGGGCCGGGGGCGCAGGGGTCGAGGGCGGCGGGGGGCTGGGGGCGGCAAGGGCGTGGCGGGCTGGCGGCGGCGGCGCGGCTAGAGGTGGGGCCGGCGGGCCGGGGGCGCAGGGGCGGCGGGGGGGCCGGGGGCGCAGGGGCTGCGGGGGGCCGGGGGCGGTGGGCGCGCTGGGGGCGGCGGGCCGATGGCGAGGGTGCGGCGGGGCCGGGGGTGCAGGGGCGGCGGGGGGCCGGGGGCGGTGGGCGCGCTGGGGGCGGCGGTGGGGAATTGTGAATGAAGAGTCGGGGCCGGAGGGTACCGATATTAGACTTAGTTTGCGACGGCCTATTACATGGCATCGTTCCCATACATACACACACTCAAGTTCTTTCGCCGTATGCATAAAACTGCACTAGCAAATGCCCTTTTTATTACATCTTCAGCCATGTCCTCTTCTATAACTCAGTTTCATAACTCTTCTATAATTAAGTGATTCAATCCTTAAATAAACTATACAAGCTATTCTAAGCTACTATAGCTAATTGCTGCTACCTCTTAACAAAATTGCTAGCTAGATCTGAAAAAAAAAGAACCTAAAACCGGGGGGAGTAGCACTGACCTCAGAGCAGCGGAGGCGTCGGGGGTCGGGGGCGCAGCGGAGGCGTCGGGGGCCGGGGGCGCAGCAGGGGGCGCGGCGGCCCGGTCGGGGGCGCGGCGGTCCGGGCCGGCGGCGGCGACGCTGGTGGCGCGGCGGGCCGGGGGCGGCGGTTGGGGCACGGAGGCGCGCCTGGAGCCGGGGGCGGGCCGCCGGTGGGGGCCACAGGCGGGGCCGAGGGCGGCGGGCCGGCGGCGGAGCCGGGGGCGCGGCAGGGCGGCGGCAATGCGGCAGGGTGGCGGGGGCGCGGCGGCGGCGGCGGAAGGTCTGAAGTGAATGAAGAGTCAGGGCTGGAGCGTCCCGATATTGGCCCTAATTTGCGACGGCAACTTTAATTGCGACGGCCTCAACTTACGGCCGTCGCAATTAAAGCCTGTTTGCGACGGCCGTCTGACAGGCTGTCGCAAATAAGTGTTTATTTGCGAAGGCTCCTTTATTTGCGACGGTCCTAGGGTTGGCCGTCGCAAATAACCACTTATTCGCGACGGCCAGTCCGAAAGCCGTCGCAAATAACCACTTATTCGCGACGGCCATCTTATTTGCGATGGCCAGAGGCGGGCCGTCGCAATTTAAGCTATTTGCGACGGCTGGCCGTCGCAAATAAAACCAGCTGTCGCAAATGATCGCTTTTCCTGTAGTGTAAGTCTATTTGTGATTGACACTCCTCATGCATGACCCACAATACCATAGAGTGTATGGGTAGGTTTATAGCTCAACATGTATACTTTCCAAGTGTAAGATTGAAGAGCACGTGAAAAGCTACCAGAGGGGGGGAGTGAATGGTAGATTTAAAACTTTTTCAGTGGAAGCAACAAAAACCCTCGGTAGAAAATCAATTTGTTAAGAAATCATGTGTGTGACTAATCTAAATGCGATCAATCATGAAAAAACAATTATAGATTGTGGAGAATCAAGTCATGAACACACGACAACAAGAATCAAGAAAAACAATTGAGAAAAACTCAAGTTACGATCGGAATATTGAACGAAGGTCAATCTGTTCTACCCGAGAAAACCAGATCTGCAGCACTGCAATGAAACACGTGTACATTAAAAACCACAAATCCAATGACCGTGAAATTTTCACAAATGATATATAATCAAGTTGTGAAGACAACCCAAAAAGAATCACGTTATTTAGATCTTTAAAACTCGAGTTATGTTAAAAAACCACCGAAGAAAGATAGTGCTGTGCAGAAACTCGACGAGAAAAACTTGTCTGATACAAGTCGAACGAACAAAGCACAAAAGTTCCTTCAAACTACGTATTTTATTGATCAAAACACAAGATGAACAGCACCAAAGTCGTGCACCACGAGCTCTGGCCTCCCTTGCTTATATCACCATCCCTTAGGCCAACCCAATCCTAACTAGGACCCAAATCCTACTCAGATTCAACTGAAACTTTTCATAACTCCTCAAGAATCTTCCATAAACAAATAGAACAATTCCTAAAACAACTCAACTTTGTGAACCACACGAAATCTATCCAAACAAACTCGTAACTTTTCATAAACGAACCATAACCACCTCAGCCGCAGCCTGAGACATATTCCAACTGGTTGGACCTTTCCGGACAAATTTTTTACGTCCACTTCTCTTCATCACGCCTTGGAACCATGTTGCCACGTCCATGCACTCCTTGCACACATGCAAACATCTTCCAAAGACATACACGATACCTTCATTGCATTGTTCTTGATTCAAACATGTTGCACGACCTCCCGATCAACCCAACAACAATTCCTCCCTAACTTGGTTGTTGAACCTCATCTTCTCCCTGAGACTAGTTCAATGGATCCCGTTACCAGCCATGTCTTGAACTCAAGCAGCACCTGCACATGAACAAACAACCAATACTTCTGAGCACAAGTCCTTGACTTGACTCATGTTAGTTCTGAAACAACAACAACACCTTATGTGAGCACCTCACATAAGCATGTTGCGAACCATAGCAAAACATTAACCACCATGATTAGCCAAACCGCATCAAAAACTTAGTAAAAGAATACTAAGAAAACTTTCCATAAGTGTAAAGTAAGTTTGAAACATTTTCAATGTAAAAGCAGATCTACTTTGATCTAGCTCCGGACCTTGCAAAAGCTAACCAGACCTTGAGCCGGAGCTTACCAAAGCTAGTAGGACCTAGCACCAGAGCTAACCAAAGCTAGTCATACCTAGCGCTGGAGCTAACCAAAGCTAGTTAGACCTAGAGCCGGAGCTAGCAAAAACATGCCAGACCTAGCCATCGCAAGTCGGACCTAGACAAAGAAGTCAGATCTAGCCAAAGCAAGTCGGACCTTACATCGGACCTTGCTGGAGCTACCCAAAACAAGTCAGACCTATTGTCGGACCTTGCAGGAGCTCGGACCTAGAGTCGGACCTTGATGAAAAAGGTGTTTTGGTAGTATTCAAAACTTTTATCATCAAAGCCAATGTATTCAACACACATAGGTCTCACAATCTACCCCTTGATGAATGCATTGGCAACACCACTTAAAATCCGAACATTGGCATATTCACATAAAAAGTTTTGAAAACAAAATTCTCCCCCTATACATATTTCTCCCCCTATGTAAATCAGAAATAAAGAGAAGAAAAAACAAAAATATCTCCCCTGAGAAGAATCGTGCCAAAACACTTGTGAATATGTGCAATGTGCGATCAATTTCTCCCCCTTTGACAATGTACTCAGCAAGGTACAAAAAAGAAAATTTATTTGTTACGAGGATATTATAACATATACATATAAAACAAAGCTCATCCATGTGATACTATCAAGTAACTTACCCTATCACATCACTGAGATACATAAAGTAGTGCAAGCCATGCTAGAGATCAAGTGTAATTTTCAATTTAAGCAAGTCATGATCTCACAAACTTAACTATTTCAATACTTGAAAGCATGACACCTGTTGCTGCAATTTTATTTTCTTTTAAGCACAAATTTTGATCATATGACATTTGCAAGAGATTATATGCAACATCAGCCTTATTCTAACCAACCAAGCAAAGCATATGTCATTTGACAATGAGAGGCTTAAAGACATGGTTTTAGTCATACACAACTTCTTTCAAGTTCATATAAGGGCAATGTAAGCCATCTCAAAAGAAGAAGTGTGATGCATGCATATTCTCTTGATCTTTTCTCAAGTAATATTTGATCATAAAATCTCAACATGAGAATAGTTGATTGATTAATTTTTCATGATTAAAAGCACTTGTGATCACGCAACAAGTTCAAAACAGCAAGAAAGTTCAATCATGACTGGATTTAGTGTAAGTAATTATTCCAATTACTAGTCATGGAAAAACTACAAAATGTATAATGCGAGTAATGTAGTAAGAACTTTCAGCATGTAAAAGGAATCACAAAGTCATATATGTATGAAATACTATGCTCATATTATTTTAATTTCAGACTCGCACATAGACTTCCCAAGTTTCAAAACTCCCTCTCAATTTAAGCCATGAGGATGCATAACACCTATTTCACTACGAATGAAACAAAAACGAGTGAAATCCAAAGTTTTTGTAAAAATGTCAGCCAACTGTTGTTCGGTATCTACATTGTGAAGCACAATGTTTCTTTTTTCAACATTATCATGGAGAAATGGTACCTAATGTCAATGTGCTTTGTTCTAGAATGTTGCACAGGGTTTTTAGCAATGCAAATAGCACTAGTGTTATCACAAAATAATGGAACACTATCTAGATCAACCCCATAGTCCTTAAGAGTCTGAACAATCCAAAGAATTTGTGAGCAAGCGCTAGCAGCAGCTACTTATTCAGATTCGGTTGTGGATTGTGCAACAGAGCTTTGTTTTCTAGAGGACCAAGCAACAAGTGATTTACAAAGAAAATGACATGCACCTGAAGTACTTTTCCTATCAATCCTACAACCCCCAAAATGTAACACCCATTTTTTGAAAAAAAATAATAAAATGAATTTTAAAAGAGCTATAAAATAGATTCTTTTGGGTATAAAAGTCATATAAGGCAATTGCATCATATGTATTGCATGTGTGAAATTTTTGAAAATTTAAATTCGTTAGAAATTTCAGTTTAAACCTCAAATCATAAAAATGAAAGAAAAAGAAAACATAAAAGAAAAAGAAAAAGAGAAAAACACTCACCTGGGCCGCCCATCCTTACCCCGGCCCAACTCCACCCGTCCCTCAGCGCCGGCCCGATCCACCTCCCCTCTCTTCTCTCTCTACGCACGCGACCCCACACGTCGACGCTTTTCTTCTCCCTCTCTTCCATTGTCGAGTGGGGCCCACATGTCGGGCGTTTCATCCTCACCGAGCGGCCGCGCCACAGAAACGCACGCACCCTGCCGCCCACTATCTCCCCATCAATGTCAACAGTTTCTCCCTCAATCAAATGCCTAAATCGTGCCCCATGATTTCACCGAGCGTTTCTCTTCTGGACCCCTATAAAACCCGACTGATTCCCCTCGAATTTCGTCGCTCGACACTCAAACCCTAGCCGTCGTCGCACGGTATGGCGTCGGTGTTCACGATGGCTCAACCCATATTTCTTGATTTCGCTTTGCCTAACTCGTTAGCTATGACTTCAGGGAGCCGTCGGGCAGGTTTCTTCCTTGATTTTCAGGCCGCACCGTCGATTTCATCGGCCGCCATCAAGCCTCGCCCCCGCCGCCATGGCGCACCCCTCTCCGCCCGATTTTCTGCATGTGCACCAACGCAGTGAGGTTCCCAACTGTCCCCTCTCTAGTTTCCCCCATTCTCCGTTGCTATTGGGCCATCGGAGTGCCGTTTTGGCCAGCTCCAGCGAGCCTCCATGGGAGTCGCCACTCCTGGGTGGTCCGGCCACCGCGTGCCCCGCTGCCGGATGACTTGGCCATCTTTTGGCCCTCCATTTCATTAGGATGGCTATGATTAAAACAAGGAGATACCCCTTCGTTATTTAAATCTGGGCCATCCAATCAAGATCCAACGGCTTAAGTTATATGCAGCATATCTCTTTGGCAATTTTGCGTATAACCCCTGTGCAACTTAACCTATTTATAGTTTAGCCCATTTTTTATAAATCTAACCCTAGCCTTTCTGAAAATTGTGTAAAAACTGAGTAAGAAGGTAAAAAAATTTAGAAAGCCCCTATAATTTTATAAAATAGCAAAATAAATGTTGAACAGCGGTATAAAATTATAAAATAACCCCTGAACTTTATAAAAATGATTTATAACCTCTGGATTAATTATGTCTTTACAGATTAGCCCCTAAAAATATCAGAAATTAAATAAAAATACATAGTTTCCATAAAATATTACGAAACAATCCCAATAAATATTTAAATTAATATTTAGTTCTAAATTATTGTTAATAACTCAATTAAATTGTTAATTTGTACATAAAATATATTGTATGTGTGTGTAATCCATAGAAATTAATTTACACATAGAAATAAATATTAAAAATAGTGTAAAAAATGTAAAATGCATATTTTATGTTTGAATCTATTTTAAGCATACTTTTGAAGAAGAAAACTTTCTATAAAATAATAATAGGTTTCAAATAAATTAAAATTTGTATAAAATTGCTAAAAGTATATTTTATTCCAATTATCTCATTGAACTCCAAACTCTCAATACATAATTTATGCCTATGATCTAAATTAAGCGTAAAATCATAAATGCGTAGGATTTTATGTTTATTTAATCATAATGTTTGCATTTTGTGATTGTTCTTATTGTATGTTATTATTTTATGTGCAACGTCGTATCTAGAGTCGGGACCAGAACCGACTTTCAACCAGCAAGAACACCACTTTCCTGTCGACCACCAAGCTTACTCTAGAGGCAAGTTACTTAACCATCTTGCACTCTTTTTGTTAAGTTTTAGTTAGATGCATGCTAAATTAAAATATGAATCCTATGCTATATTTTCCTAGTTTTTCCCAATAATTCCTTGTTGCTTGGTTTGGGTGTTTTACTATTAATTAGTTTATGCTTAGCCATGCTTAATTTAAATATGATCTACTGATCTACAAGTTATATTTGATGTATTATGATTCATGAATTGATGGCAATAATGGAATTAGCGGTTAGGAATCTGATAGGGGGTTTTGTATGGATTGGTGCATGCGGGCACAATACCTTGGTTTGGGGCTTGACACCTATCGAATTCTAAGGACCGGTTTATGGAGGAAGTTGCTAAGACTTTTAGTATCACCACAGAATTGTATATGGGACAACTTAGTTTAGTAATTTGGTCTCTCCCAATGTAGCATAGGTAATTGAACGGGCGGGGAATGGGTTCAGAATTCTGCCTTGGGATCCGCATGGCTCAAGAGGGGGCTTCTCCTAGCGGAGGGAAAACAGACTACAGTTGTCAGAGCGGTGAAACCTTAGAGTACCCATTGCAAGTCGGGAGAACCATCAGAGACACCTCGTAGTGATCTCCTTGCCACACACCTTCGGAAGTGTGTAATGTGGTTAGCTACCACGGGCATCAGGGAGGTTTACCTTAGTCCACCTGGCAACAGGGGATGAAATCACGAACTGTGGGTAAATGATACACACTCTGCAGAGTTTTGTCAAACTATCTAGACAGTCGTGCTCACAGACACGAGCGGCTTGGAACCAAATTCATAATTAGCACATGGTTAAATAATGGATGGTTTGGGCTTGGACTTACGTTAATTTTGGGATGTTGGTTGGGATTTCACCTAGATGTAGGTGCTTAACAACATTTAGAGTAAGTTGTAATTGCTATAGTGCTCTACCTATTATTTGCCATCCTTGTTATGAGCCTCATGTCATAACTTCCCACTTGCGAGTACCATTGGTACTCAAACTTGTTAGTTGCATATTCCCCCCAGTCTATGAAGATGAAGAGGTGGAGAACCAGGACTTCTACGGAGATCCTGATGAGATGTTCTAGGCTGGCATATCCCCCGTGCAACGCCTGTACTTGGAACCCTTATATTTGATTTCCGCTGCTTATGTACTTTTCTTTTAGACCAAGAAGGTCATTTATGTAATAAGATGATGTACTCGAACATGGCATTATTTATGGCATTTCACTTTCGTCTACACATGTATGAGTTTGAACTGATCCTGGCATACATATGGAAAGCATCTGGTTGTCTTCCTATTACCAGGCGTGACACAAAATCAGCATCCGAATATGCTTTCAAAGTAACGGCTGAGGAAGAAGGAAGAAAAATGCCAAATTTTTGAGTTCCATGTAAATATCTAAGAATCCTTTTGACGGCTTGACGATGTGAAGTATGTGGCAAATCTTGAAATCGTGCACAAAGACATACACTGAATTGTATGTCCGGTCTTGATGTCGTGAGGTACAAAAGTGATCAAAAGATTGATTTTTAAATTCGGTTCCATTATCACTTCTAATTGCTTTCAAAGATCCAGGTGATCAATTGATAATCTAAGAAATAATATTCTAAAGTGACTAAAAGCTTTATTCTTAGACGCCACAAAATAAACCCAAGAGTATCTAGAATAGTCATCAACAATCACAAGAACATACCATTTACCTCCGAAGGATTGAACACGTGAAGGTCCTATGGTGTCAAGATACAAAAGTTGACCCTGTTCAGTTGTCATGGTCATTGTGAGAGGAGAATGTGAACCTGCAACCATCTTAGCATGTCTACAAGAAGAGCACATAATTTCTTTGTCCCTTTTAAGCTTAAGCATCCCACGAATGTGATCAAGAGCACTAACACGCGTGAGATGATCAAAGCCTATGTGACCAAGTCTACGATGCAAAAAATAAAAGTCTTTTGAATCATTAGCAACTAGACACCTATGCTTAGAAGAAGACATATCAAAATCAGCTTTAAAAACTCTTACAAACCGAGACATGTTAAAAATAAGCTCACTATTTGAACCTACAACTTTGCAGCAATTTTTATTGAAAGTAATTTTCATATTTTCATCTAGCAATTGTGGAACGGAAAGCAAGTTGTATTTCAAATTTTTGACAAGTGCCACATCCTTCAAAGTGTAGTGATCATTTACTCTAATAGAACCCTTAGCAATTATAGGAGTTGAAGAATTATCGGCAAAAGTAATATTCTCTACACGTGGTACAAGAGAGAGGGAGGAGAACCCTTCTTTGTTACCGGACATGTGGCATGAGCAACCTGAATCCAAAATCCAAATGTTCTCCTTCCTCAAGCGTGTAACCTACATAGAAGCACAATACGTCGATGACTCAATACTGGGGTTAGTCAAAAGGCAATTAGGAATTCAGTACTGAGTCACACGACGTCCAGCAGGAACAACATGCGAATGCTGAGATAAAACGGCAGGTTATGAGCCAAAGTTTGAGAATTCTTGTTCCCAACTACTGACCTATGAGGTGTTACATGTGTAGCACTAAAAACAGTAGGTTTGGGAGCAAATTTTGCATGTTTTTGACTCATTACAGCTAGTTGCATGTTCCTAACATTCGGTTTAGCATGTGCAACAATGTTGCATGAGAGTTATGAGATCTAGTTTGCATTCTTTCCTTTTTCTGTTGTTTAACTAGTCTATAACAAAAATCTATGACCTGACCATCTCTACCACAGTAGGTACAATGAAATTTAACTTTGTGTTCATGTCTAGATGAGCAAGCAATATGTTTATTAGAAACTGAATGAGACAACACCATTGCAGATTTGAAAACCATTTCTTTATGTTTAGGAATTGTTTGAATCAAGCCACTTCCTAATGACTTTACAATTTTAAGTGTATTTGCTTTAGCATGAGCATGAGAATCAAAACCTAAACCAGTTTTATCATTGCAAGACTTGGATGAATTCAGCAGCAAGTTTAGGTTCTTATTTGCATTACAAAACCGATCTAATGTCCTATGCATGCCATCAAATTTATTGGACAGATCAAGGCAATTTTCACATTAAGTTTTTCCTTTTAATTTGCAATTAGAACAATTTTTAACTTCATGAGCACGTAAAGCATTGTTCAAAATAGAAATTTCATTCATAGCATCTTGTAATTTCTTATCAAGATAATCGCAAGTAGAACAATGCAAATCAATTGTAGAAGAGCTAGCATCTTTCAAATTTTTATCATTAAGTGCAGCAAGATCTCTATTCTTTTCAATTTCTAACTCAAGTTTATCAAGT
Organism: Tuctoria greenei; assembly: GCA_036927565.1. Taxonomy (NCBI): domain Eukaryota; kingdom Viridiplantae; phylum Streptophyta; class Magnoliopsida; order Poales; family Poaceae; genus Tuctoria; species Tuctoria greenei. The sequence continues at coordinate 129,967,398 of JAYESD010000006.1, forward strand.
GTTGAGGTGTGCACACTTCTTAATGAGGACAATTGTTCATATATTAAATCACATGAGGAACAAGAATCATCACTAGGAATCAAGGATTTCAAACGATTAATTTTATATTATAGTGACTCAATTTTAACAGCATTGTCCCTAAGCTTTTGTCCTATTTCTTAACAATAATAGTGGCATGAGAAATAGCAACACATTTCTTCACAAGTAGGACATACCTCTTCATTGCCGCTGTTGTGTTCTGCCTCTTCTATACTTGATCTTGATTTGCCCGTCATGAAGCACAAGTTTGCCAAATCATCTTCATCTTTGTCACTTCTGATGTCCACATCGCTTGAGCCAAGATCCTAAAGTGTGGAGACAACACTGTTCACCAATTGGCGACCTGTAAAAGCCTTCTTCTTATTATCGTTAGCAGAGGATTGCCTTGTCCTTGTTTGTTTTTCTTCCCGAGAATTAGAACCTGAAAGGTTAGGACAATCCAAACGAAAATGTCATGTCTTACCACATTCAAAACACTGTTGACGTTCGAAGATTCCTCTCCTTCTAGTTCTCATATTTTGCAATGCTTTTGAGAACCTAGTAGAGAGAAGTGCTAGCTCCTCCTCTGGAAACTCCTCAATTTGTTCAAGGGTTAGAGAGGACAACAAAGCAAGTGTACCACAAGATGAAGATTGGTCGGAGCTAGGCATGTCACGTTGAGATACAAATGCAAGAGACTTGTTGGGGTTCTTAAGTGAGATTATGTCAATTTCAAGAGTTTTCAATTTACAATATAGCACATCTAATATAAATGTACTCATGACAATAGATTCACGAATAAATGTGACTTTCATCTCTCAAATTGACATGTCTAATGCACTTAGTAATTCTCTATCATTATCAGCATCTGAAAAATTAATATTGACACTACGCAAGTTGCTGAGAATTTTATTAAAGCGAGCAAAGAGGTCATCGATTGACTCACCGGGTTGCATCTCGAAGCGCATGTATTCTTTCTTGAACATGTGTCGTCTCACCTCCTTGATAGTGTTGGATCCTTCATGATAATCACATAGAGCTTTCCAAACATCGTATGCAGATTGGAGGTGTGCAAGTCAGTCGAAGTCGCTTTGAATTAATCCTTATATGATCAAGTTGCAAGCCTTGTTGTTGTTGTCGACATCTCTCATGTTTGTAGCCGTGACTCGATCATTTGACGGAACGTCATAAGGCTTTTACACCTTTTCCCATATTGTGAAGCCTTGTGCCTGGATGAAAGCTTTCATACGTGCCTTCCAAACCTAAAAATCAATACCACTAAAGACACAAGTTTTGCGGAGTATTTCTCCATGATGATTAGTCAAAAACACATGCAAATTACAAATATTAGAGCACCGTGGCTCTGATATCAAATGTAGGATCAAAGAGCATGTGAAAAGCTACCAGAGGGGGTGAATGATGGATTTAAAACTTTTCAGCGGAAGCAACAAAAACCCCTCGGTAGAAAATCAATCTGTTAAGAAATCGTGTGTGCGAATAATATCAATGTGATCAATCGTGACAAAACCGGTATAGATTGTGGATAATCAAGTCACGAAGACACGACAACAAGAATCACGAAAAACCATTGAGAAAAAATCAAGTTACGATCGAAAGATTGAACGAAGGTCAATCTGTTCTACCCGAGAAAAACCAGATCTGCGACACTGCAATGAAACTCGTGTAGATCCAAAACCACAAATCCAATCACCATGAAATTTTCACAGATGATATATAATCAAGTTTTGAATACAACCCAAAAAGAATCACGTCAATTCCCTCTGTAAAACTCGAGTTATGATAAAACCACCAAAGAAAGGTAGTGCTGTGCAGAAACTCGACGAGAAAAACTTGTCTGAAATAAGTCGGACGAACAAATAAAAATGTTCCTTCAAACTACGAATTTTATTGATCAAACACAAGAGGAACAGCCCCAAAGTCGTACACCACGAGCTCTAGCCTCCATTGCTTATATAACAAGGCCTTAGGCCAACCCAATCCTAACTAGGACTCAAATCCTACTCAGATTCAACTGAAACTTTCCAAAACTGCCCAAGACTCTTCCATACGCATATAGAAGCAATCTTAAGACTTCCAAACACATTAGGAACGTATCCCACATTCCTAAAACAACTAAACTTCGTGATCCACATGAAATCTATCCAAAACAAACTCGAAACTTTCCATAAACGAACTATAACCACCTCAGCCGCAGCCTGAGGCATATTCCAGCCGGTTGGACCTTTCCGACCAATTTTTTACATTCACTTCCCTTCATCACGCCTTGGCACCATATTGCCACGTCCATGCACTCCTTTCACACGTGCAAACATATTCCAACAACATCCACGATACCTTCATATGCATTATTTTTTTTCAAGCATTTTGCGCGACCTCCCGATTAACTCAACCAAAATTCCTCCCGAACTTGGTTGTTGAACCTCATCTTCTCCTTAAGACTAGTTCAATGGATCCTGTCACTAGCCATGTCTTGAACTCAAGCAGCACCTGCAAATGAACAAACAACCAATACTTCCGAGCACAAGTCCTCGACTTGACTCACGTTAGTTCCGAAACTACAACATCTTACATGAGCACCTCACATAAGCATGTTGCGAACCATAGCAAAATATTAACCACCATGATTAGCCAAACCGCATCAAAAACTTAGTAAAAGAATACTAAGCGAACTTTTCATAAGTGTAAAGCAAGTTCGAAACATTTGAAAAGTAAAAGCAGAAGTACTTTGATCTAGCTCTGAACCTTGCAAAAGCTAACCGGACCTTGAGCTGGAGATTACCAAAGCTAGCAGGACCTAGAGCTGGAGCTAACCAAATCTAGGCGGACCTAGCGTTGGAGCTAAAAAAGCTAGTTGGACCTAGCGTCGGAGCTAGCAAAAACATGTCGGACCTATCCATAGCAAGTCAGACCTAGACAAAGAAGTCGGACCTAGCCAAGCAAGTCACACCTTACGATGGACTATGCTGGAGCTACCCAAAACAAGTCAGACCTATTGTCGAACCTTGCGGGAGCTCGGACCTAGAGTCGGACCTTGATGAAAAAGGTGTTTAGGTAGTATTCAAAACTTTTATCATCAAAGCCAATGTATTCAGCACACATAGGTCTCACACAAAGCTATTGTTGCAGGGAGTCTGGTAGAAGTCTAGTGGTTGGAATCTACTCACGAGATAGTGAGATCATCACACGGGATTGGTTATTATGAATAATGATTTTGAAACTGAATATGAGACCATGCAGGGGTCAGGGTGCAGCGGGACATGGTCTCGGGTGCGTAGCCCTGCCTGTGTCAATTGAGTACCAATCAGTGTGCAACCCTGTTGGACAAGTTCGAACTGTACCGGAGGCATACTGGATATATGGGACCCAAGAAACCAATGTAACTTGTTCACCTTAGCGTCGAGGAATAACCCACCGCCTTATAGGTGTGGGTTGAGGGCGGCAAGGTGTAAACCTACCAGTACGCACAGTCACATTCCGTGTGGGGGTCTCTTGCTTGTAGCGGTGGGACTGGTTGAACGTGTAGGTGTTGAGTGAAAGGTTCCTGAATACAACATCAGTGGAGCGTGTCTTCGCATCTCCGAGTATGGTTGTATGTATTGTGCTATCCGGGTGTTATTGATTCGAATCACCGTCGCTTGCAGTTATGGATTGAGCATACTTTTTCACTGTGTCATGACATAGTAATAAAGAGTAGTTGAAATATTATGAATTTGCTGCCATTATTATTACTGTATTGCAACTTGTATGTATTAGAAATAGCACAACTAAGTTTACATATGCTAAACATTTAACTTGAATAAAGGTTACGCAGCTTCGAGCATGTAAACTCAGGGATGAAGCATTTTTTGTTCTATTGTGGAGTCTGTGATGTGCCATGCTCAAGGAATGTCATTTGCTACATTAAAACTAAGCTAAGGATTTACTAATAGGCGAGTCCCTTATGCAAATTCATCTTTCCTATATTAGAAGTCTCAAGCATGTAGAGTTCCATGTTTAGGTGAGACGGTTAAGTGTTACTGAGTCATCATGCTCACGGTCGCTTTATATGTGGTTTTGCAGGTTTATTTATATTGTTGCTGTTATGGATTGTTCGTGAGACCTCGAACTGTCGAGATGTATCTCTCACGTGACACCACACTGCTATCTTATTGATCTTCGTGTTGCTAGTGAAAAGTGTCCACATGCATGGACGGCTTCTCTTGTGCTTAAATAGGTTGAGAGTGTGAGTATGTATTTTCCATTGCGTGTGTACCGCTGTTGTACACTATGTTGTAAAGAATATCTTATTATGAAACGAAGACTTTGTATATTTACTATGTCTTTTCATGTGTGCTGTTGGGTGCCACATCGCAAGGCACCACCCAATGTGATTCCTGGAATGTCGAGACCCCGGTCCTCACAGTCTGTATCAGAGCTGCATTAAGAATAGCACGCTCGAAAAGAGACTATTTTTGAAAACTCTGAAGTAGTCGAGTGAGGATTGTCTATATGCCCACATTAGGTCTATTATAGTATTAGTTACTTAAGGTGGAAAGCTAACATATATGTTATTATATTCTATAACAATGCTCCGACATTAGGTAAGAGGTAAGTTACGCCACCGCAAGCGGATTAATTGCAGTAAGCTCGCCATACAAGAAATGGTATGTGATTGTTCCCCGTGGCTTGGCACGGAAGTTAATATGAGTCTCTGAACCTTCTCATGATTCCGAGAACATATGAAAACGCTGCTCCCCAGCTTGCTTCAAGCAAAAGCATGGATACCCCATCTAGTGGTCAAAAACACAAAGTATGCAACTCTTGAACGTTCAATGTTCAAAGGGCCATACGTAGTGTTGATCCCTAGTGCAAGAGATAAATGACGTGGCCACCTATTGTGCGGTTGAAAAGCACGTAGTGTGTTTTTTAATAAACACGGGAAAATGCCTCCTATTGGTGCAGCATGAGTCAAAGACATGGGACCCCCGTCGGGTGGTAGAAAACTCGGTCATGTACCTCGAGAAATGCTATGAAGGCAAATAAATACAACATGGAAATCTTTGGAATTTCTTTGTCATCTTCTTCTATTTATCTTTAGCAGAGGAGTGTCTTGACCTTGTTTGTTTTTCTTCTCGGGAATTAGGACCTGAAAGGTTAGGACAATCCAAACGAAAATGTCATGTATTACCACATTCAAAACATCGTTGAGGTCTGGAGCTTCCTCTCCTTCTAGTTCTCACATTTTGCATTGCTTTTGAGAACCTAGTAGAGAGAAGTGCTAGCTCCTCCTCTGGAAACTTCTCAATTTGTTCAAGGGTTAGAGAGGACAACAAAGCAAGTGTACCACAAGATGAAGATTGGTCGAAGCTAGGCATGTCACGTTGAGAAACAAATGCAAGAGACTTGTTGGGGTTCTTAAGTGAGATTATGTAAATTTCATGAGTTTTCAATTTAGAATATAGCACATCTAATGTAATTGTACTCATAACAGTAGATTCACGAATAGATGTGACTTTCATCTCCCAAATTGACATGTCTAATGCACTTAGTAATTGCCTAGCATTCTCAACATCTTAAAAATGAACATTGACACTACGCAAGTTGCTGAGAATTTTATTAAAGCAAGCAAAGAGGTCATCGATTGACTCACCGGGTTGCATCTCGAAGCGCATGTATTCTTTCTTGAACATATCTTGTCTCACCTCCTTCATAGTGTTGGATCCTTCATGATAATCACATAGAGCTTTCCAAACGTCATATGCAGATCGGAGGTGTGCAACTCGGTTGAAGTCGCTTTGAATTAATCCTTGTATGATCAAGGTGTGAGCCTTGTTGTTGTTGTCGATATCTCTCATGCTTTTTTAGCCGTGACTTGATCGTCTGACGGCACGTCATAAGGCCTGTACACCTTTTCCCATATTGCAAAGCCTTGTGCCTGGATGAAAGCTTCCATACGTGCCTTCAAAACCTGAAAATCAATACCACAAAAGACACAAGGTTTTGTGGAGCATTTCTCTATGATGATTAGTCAAAAACATGTGCAAATCACAAAGATTGAAGCACCGTGGCTCTGATACCAATTGAAGGAATGAAGAGCACGTGAAAATCTACCAGAGGGGGGTGAATGGTAGATTTAAAACTTTTCCAGCAGAATCAACAAAAACCCCTCAATAGAAAATCAATCTGTGAAGAATCGTGTGTGCGACTAATCTAAACGTGATAAATCGTAAAAAAACATTTATAGATTGTGGGGAATCAAGTCACGAAGAAATTACAACAAGAATCACGAAAAACCATTGAGAAAAACTCAGGTTACGATCGAAAGATTGAACGAAGGTCAATCTATTGTACCCGAGAAAAACCAGATCTGCAATAATGCAATGAAACCCGTGTAGATCCAAAACCACAAATCCAATGACCATGAAATTTTCATAGATGATATATAATCAAGTTTTTACGAAAACCCAAAAAGAACCATGTCAATTGGAGCTGTAAAACTCGAGTTATGATAAAACCACCGAATAAAGGTAGTGTTGTGCAGAAACTCGACAGGAAAAACTTGTCTGAAACAAGTTGGACGAACAAGGCACAAAAGTTCCTTCATTATTGATTAAAACACAAGAGGAACAGCCCTAAAGTCGTGCACCACGATCTTTGACCTCCCTTGCTTATATAACCAGCCCTTAGGCCATCCCAATCCTAACTAGGACTCAAATCCTGCTCAGATTAAACCGAAACTTTCCATAACTGCTCAAGACTCTTCCATGCGCAGATAGAAGCAATCTTAAGAATTCCAAAGACTTTAGGAACGTATCCCAGATTCCTAAAACAACTCAACTTCATGACCCACACAAAATCTATCCAAAACATACTCGAAACCTTCCATAAATGAACCATAACCACCTCAGTCGCAGCTTGAGGCATATTCCAGCCGGTTGTACCTTTCCGACCAATTTTTATGTCCACTTCTCTTCATCACGCCTTGGAACCATGTTTCCACATCCATGCACTCCTTGCACACGTGCAAACATCTTCCAACAACGTCTACGATACCTTCATATGCATTGTTTTTGATTCAAACATGTTGCATGACATCCCGATCAACTAAACCATAATTCCTCCCGAACTTGGTTGTTGAACCTCATCTTATCCCTAAGACTAGTTCAATGGATCCTGTAACCAGCCATGTCTTAAACTCAAGCAGCACCTGCACATGAACAAACAACCAATACTTCCTAGCACAAGTCCTCGACTTGACTCAGGTTAGTTCTGAAATTACAACATCTTACATGAGCACCTCACATAAGCATATTGCGAACCAGAAAAACATTAACCACCATGATTAGCAAAAACCGTATCAAAACATAGGAAAATAATACTAAGCAAACTTTCCATAAGTGTAAAGAAAGTTTGAAACATTTGCAAAGTAAAAGCAGAACTACTTCGATCTAGCTCCGGACCTTGCAAAAGCTAACCGGGCCTTGAGCCAGAACTTACCAAAGCTAGCAGGACCTAGCGCCGGAGCTAACCAAATCTTGTCAGACCTAGCACTGGAGCTAACCAAAGCTAGTCAGACCTAGCGCTAGAGCTAGCAAAAACACGTCTGACCTACCCATAGCAAGTCGGACCTAGACAAAGAAGTTGGACCTTGCCAAAGCAAGTCAGACCTTACGTTGGACCTTGCTGGAGCTACCCAAAACAAGTCAGACCTATTGTCGGACCTTGCTGGAGCTCGGACCTAGAGTCGTACATTGATGAAAAAGGTGTTTTGGTCGTATTCAAAACTTTTATCGTCAAAGCCAATGTATTCAGCACACATAGGTCTCACACCAAGCTATTGTTGTAGGGGGTCTGGTAGAAGTCTAGTGGTTGGAATCCACTCGCGAGATAGTGAGATCATCACATGAGATTGGTTATTATGAATAATGATTTTGAAACTGAATATGAGACCGTGCAGGGGTTAGGGTGCAGCGGGACATGGTCTCGGGTGAGTAGCCCTGCCTGTGTCGATTGAGGATCGATCTGTGTGTGGCCCTATTGGATAAATTTAAACTGTACCGGAGGCATACTGGATATATGGGACCCAAAAAACCGATGTAACTTGTTCACCTTAGCGTCGAAGCATAACCCAGCGCCATATAGGTGCGGGTTGAGGGTGGCAAGGTGTAAACCTGCCAGTGCGCATAGTCACACTCCCTGAGGGGGCCTCCTGCTCGGTAGCGGTGGGATTGGTTCATCGTGTAGGTGTCGAGTGAAAGGTTCCTGCATACAACATCAGTGGAGTGTGTCTTCGCATCTCCAAGTATGGTTGTATGTGTCGTTCTATCCGGGTGTTATTGATTGGAATCACTGTCGCTCGCGGTTATGGATTGAGCATACTTGTTCACTGCATCATGACATAGTAATAAAGAGTAGTTGAAATATTATGAATTTTATGCCATTATTATTATTGTATTGCAACTTGCATGTATAAGAAATAGCACAATTAAGTTTACATATGTTAAACATTTAACTTGAATAAAGCTTATGTAGCTTTGAGCATGTAACATCGGGGAAGAAGCATTTTTGTCTGATTGTTGAGTCAGTGATGTGCCATGCTTAGAGAATGTCATTTGCTACTTTAAACCTAAGCTAAGGATTTACTAATAGGTGAGTCCCTTATGAAAATTCATCTTTCCTATATTAGAAGTCTCAAGCATGTCGAGTTCCATGTTGAGGTGAGACGGTTAAGTCTTGCTGAGCCTTTGTGCTCATTGTCGCTTTATATGTAGTTTTGCAGGTTTATTTATATTGTTGCTGTTATGGATTGTCCGTGTGACCTCGAACCGTCGAGATGTATCTCTCACGTGACACCACGCTGCTATCTTATTGATCTTCATGTTGCTAGTGAGAAGCATCCACAGGCATGGATGGCTTCTCTTTTGCTTAGATAGGTTGAGAGTTTGAGTATGTATTTTCCGCTGCGTGTGTACCGCTATTGTACACTATGTTGTAAATAATATATTATTATGAAATGAAAACTTTGTATCTATACTATGCCTTTTCGTGTGTGCTATTTGGTGCCGCATTGCACGGCACCACCCAATGTGATTCCTGGAATGTCGGGACCCCGGTTTTCACAGTCTTTATTAGAGTTACATTGAGAATAGCACGCTCGAAAAGAGACTATTTTTTAAAACTCTGAAGTAGTCGAGTGAGGATTGTCTATATGCCCACATAAGGTCTATTATAGTATTAGTTACTTAAAGTGGCAAGCTAACATATGTATTATTATATTCTATAATGATGCTCCAACATCAGGTAAGAGGTAAGGTACACCACCACAAGCGGATAAATTGCGGTAAGCTCGCCATACGAGAAGTGATATGTGATTGTTCCCCTTGGCTTGGGACGGAAGTTAATATGAGTCTCTGAACCTTCTCATGATTCCGAGAACATATGAAAACGCTGCTCCCCAGCGTGCTTCAAGCAAAAGCATGGATACCCCATCGTGTGGTCAAAAACACAAAGTATGCAACTATTGAACGTTCAATGTTCAAAGGGCCATACGCAACGCTGATCCCTAGCACAAGAGATAAATGGCGTGGCCACCTATCGTGCGGTTGAAAAGCACGTAGTGTGTTTTTTAATAAACACGCGAAATCGCCTCCTACTGGTGTAGCATCAGTCAAAGACATGGGACCCCCTTCGGGTGGTAGAAATCCTGGTCATGTACCTCGAGACGTGGCTCAGCTCAAGGTGGGCCGTATAGAATGATACGGGATGGATGTTCTAACTTTTATATATATTATTGTGACTGCCTGAAATGATCGTTCGTGCCGGCTGTGCTATACGGCACCATAATGAGTGTTTTGTAAATTTAGTGTCTTATGCAGGTATACTAACCGCATTTATTGTATTGCGCTTAGAAAACGTTTGCGAGTGACCGTTTATAACGCCACCGATTGATACGTATATGTCAGTAATAACCGGTTAGGATTTTAACTTTTAGGCACGTAGTACCGACATGTACCCCATTGATGCATAACTGAAGGTTACTGTAAGATAGACCAAATATGGTGTAAGAATTCATGTATTAGCTATCGAGCTCTAGTTTTGATCTAAGTTTCAAAATTGGAGTAGTTTTGAACTCGTGAGCTTCAAAAAAATAGAGTCTTGTTTTCTGCCAGAAAAAGACCTGACTTAAAAAGCCAAAACTTCCAGTAGAAAACTCCAATGCAGAGGTACCATACCTTGTTAGAAATAACAGGGAGTCCACTAAAACTTTTATGTTCATCCCTAGAGCATAATCCATCTCTAACATGTTCAAAATTTTGAAGTTCCAAACTCTGTCAAATCTGGACAGAAAGTGGAAACAGTTTCTGGACTCTTCACTAAATCGACCATAACTCTCTGTAGAAAATTCAAATTGGTTCATATAAAATATTTCCGGAAACCTTACGAGATGTGAAACAATGTTGTAATTTAAATTTCTGTCAAATTTTGAATATATTTGTATGAAAATCAGTGGACAAAACAACAATAAACAAAGGAGGTGCTGTCAAAATTTCTCCAAAAATCTGTGAACTTTGTCCAACTTTAAAAATTCATATCTCTTCAACCAGAAATGCTATGAAGGCAAATAAATACAAAATTGAAATCATTCGAAGTCCTATGTAATATTTATATTCACTCCAAGACCAGAATTGTTCTCTAAATATGTTAAAAGTCTAGAACACCACAAACTGTACAGAAACAACAAAATTGGGGAACTGTTTCTGTACTTTTTTGTAAATTCCCATAACCTTCAAAATTTAAATAACTAAGAGTCACATGTTACATTTATAAGAATCTTATGAGTGATATTACAACTTTTTAGTTTTGAGTTTGGTCGATTTTGGATCAGAAATGTATGAAATAAATGGATCAAAGTGAGTACTTTCAAACGGGATGCTGCTGGAAGTCTCCAGAAAACTGTCTACTTTGCCAAGTCATATCTCGCCAAACACAAATGATCTGGGGGCATATAAATAATTTATGGAAATCATTTGAAGTAAAATACAACTTTGTTATTCACATCCAAAACTGATTCTACTATTAACTGGCTCAAAATCTTGATTAATTGCAGACTGGTCAATCTGGACAGAGAGGTAGTCAACATAACTAATTTTGAAATTGCTAATTCATTCTGTCGACTGTTGGAGTCGGCAGATCCCCTGACACTACCAAAGTGTTGAAGGAGTTTGTAGTTCGGTTTGGGCGCGCGGAGACTCAAGAAGGTGAAACGCGATTGGACACGGGTGACACAGTGGTTTACGTGGTTCGGGCCGCCTGAGCGTAATACCCTACTCCACGGGTGTGTGTGTGTGTTGTATTAACTTGTGAGCTTCAGAGCGTTCGAAAGTCCTCCCCCCGTGTATCGTCGGTTTGTCCTTTTATAGTACAAGGACAAACCGTTACAAGTCAGCCTGGCCCGACATGTGGCCCTGGCGGTTACTAGTATTGATACACGAGATTAATTGTTGTTAATAACCCTGTAACGGCTCTGACAGTGCCGTTACAGGTGTTAAGATCGTCCGATTAAGTATCATTAACGTGGAATTAATGATAATTAATCGGGTCTTGAAGTCCGCGGCTGTCCTTTGAAGATCCGGAGCCGTTACAATGTCTCTCGGAGGTTTGAAGCGGCCAGCTCCGACGTATGGACACGTGGAAGCTCCGGAGCTTGCTTGTGGGAAGCGGGAAGCTCCGGGATGGCCTGGCACGTGTCAGGTCTGGAGCTTCTCTCGGTCAGGGGTTAAGTCCGGAGGTGCCGTTTCAGTACCTAGCCCGGAGCTTCACCCTTGCGGGTAATAGCTCCGGTCTGACAGTACACGTGGCAACCTAGGGGTTAACCATGTTGGAGAAGCAGGTCCAGTTATGTCTGACAGGTGGGCCTCCGAGGGTCTTTAATTTGAGTAGATGTCCTTCCCTTGAAATCTTTGTAACCTCAGGGGGTGTATGGTTTTTAGGGTACCGACAGTGGCCCCCTGGACCTACCTCCGGGGAAGGCCAACGGGGTGAAGTCATTCCGCCGGAGGTGGGTCCACACTTGCGACTCTTGAACTGGGTCTTCATAGGTCTTGGGAGGTGCCTTTGGCGGGGCTTTACGGTTAAATCCCGACGCGTGGTGCACCTCGGCGGCGGATAAGATCTTTGATGTGCGGATCTCTCGCAATTGAAGGTCGCCGGTTCCCGATACGAAAACCGTATCGGTTCCGCGCGCCTTGTCAGTCCGCCGCCTTTGGGTTTCCCGCCTCGTGATGACAACTGTTCGCCTGGGTAAGAACCTCGACTTGATCGTCAGGGTGGTCCCGGGCCCTCTTGTCATCGGCAGGGTTAAATTCTTGAGTAGTATCCTTGACTCTCCTGCAGTTTCCATCCAAGCGTTGCGAGGGCTTACTTAAGAAGGAAAGCGCACCGTCGGGAGTTCTTTACGCTTCCCATCTGTTCTTGCGCTCAAACTCCCGACTTGTACTTTGCTCCTCTTCTCTTGCCTAACTGTGCTGCGATGGAGTTGGGTCTGCGTGAGAGTCGTTTGAAGACGGAAAGCGATCTGAAGAAGGTCCGAGCCCTCATGGGGTGGTCGTCGGACTTCTTCAACCGTTCGGTCCGCGCCGGCGGAGAGCTTCCCTTTAAAAAGGAGCACTCCGGCGAGATGGTGTACTTTTCATCGTACGCCATGGTGGGGCTGATCCCACCGTTTTCTTCTTTCTTCTTGATGTTGCTGGACTTCTATGGTCTGCAGCTATACCACCTTGGCCCTCACTCCATTCTCCTTGTGTCCATCTTTGTCCACTTCTGCGAGATGTGGGTGGGCATCCCTCCCTGCATCGAGCTCTTCCGAACCTTCTTCACCGTCCAAACCACCGGCCGAAGCGACGAGTACCTTGGCTTCTACTACTTTGTGAAGCGCAAGAAGTGCCCGTTCAAGTACCTCCGGTCATTCCCTTCCGGGAAGTGGGATGACTGGAAGAAAGATTGGGTAGTCGTCCGGGTGGAGGAGCATGAGCGGTTAGAGTTGCCAGACGGTTTGCCCGGTATTGACACGTCGGTGTGGAGCGAAGTTCCGGTGCTGGCGGCAGCTTTCGACCCCGTCCTGACCAGGATCCGCCAATGTGTAGAGGGAGGATTGACTCCCCAGGCGGTGTTCTGCAACTTCTTGTCCAACAGGTGGGCGCCGCTGAAGAGGAGGGAGAAGCTCGCCTGGGCCCTCAACAGCGTGATGGACGAGGACCGGGTTGAGACCGGGTTGAAGTCCAGCATGGTGGGGAAGTCCTTGGAGTTTCACCTCAAGAAATTCCAGCACGGCATCGATGTTGACGGAGAGTACTTGACTCCGCCGCCGGCTTTCCTCCCCCTGAACGTGGAAGTTGAGTTCAGCAGGGAGCTCCGGCGGAAGATGCCCGCGCTTGACGACCTTGGCGTCGTCGAGAGAAGATCAACTGCCCGGTTGGCGATCCCCGGGTTGTCCGAAGGCGGCTCCGCCCCTGTCTCTCAGCCAAGAGCTGAGGTCATCGGCAAGGGCAAGGAGCTGGCGGAGGAGCCAGAGAGCCGGAAGAGAAAGCTGCGACATGCTGACGGAAGGTCCGTCGGGCTTGCCACCTCCCCCCTAGTTCCCCGTCCTCAGGAAGGAAGATCCTCTGCCGCCGTGGCGGCTGTCCCCGTGGTGGGGTCTTTTCGGAGCGCTACTGTTCCGGCGGTGGGATCCTCCCGGAGTGCGACTGTCCCCATGGTGGATCCCTCCGGAGGTGCCAGCTCCGGGCAGGCGACTCCGGCACGAGAAGCGGTGAGGGCCTCCAGGTCCAGGAGTTCCTCCCGATCAAGGAGAGCTCCGCCCCGGGAAACGCCCGCGGCCACGGCAAGTCCTGGGAGTCCTCCCGGAGCTCCCACGCCGATCGTGGCCAGCCCGGAACGTCCGGGAAAGAGGTTCCGCGCAAGCTGGTGCGTGAGCCTCCCAAGGTAATTTTTCTTTCTTACTTCGATTAACTTTTAATTGTAGCATCTATTTGCTCAATTTCTTCGTTCTTTATCTGCAGCGTTCCCAAGAAGGGGAGTGAAGCTCTGCCCTCAGCCACAGTGTCTGAGGCGGCGGGGGCTTCTGCTCCAGTTCCGGTGCCGCCCCAAGCGGAGGCTGCGACAGCTCCGGCGCCGGCTGTCGTGGTCATGGACCTCGACTCGTCTCCAGAAGTTCCCGTGGTAGCGCCGGACCACGGGATTGAAGATGCGCCAGCGGCACCCGTTCCGGAGGTTGAAGCTCCGGGTCCTGGTGCTGCAGAAGTAGAAGCTCCGGCTGTTGAGTCGGAGGAAGTAGCGGTCCCGGCTTCGGAGCCGGAAAGTGCTGAAGCTCCGGCGGTTGAGCCGGAGGTAGCCGAAGCCCCGGCATGCGAGCCGGAAGTTGAAGTAGTTCCGATAGTTGAGCCGGTTACTTCCAAAACTCCGGTCGCAGAGCCGGTAATTATTGGAACGCCAGCCGCAGAGCCGGTGAGTGTTGGAGCGCCGGCCATAGAGCCGGTGATTGTTGGAGCGCCGGCCGCAGAGCCGGTGGCTGAAGAGGCGAGGGAGCTTGAGCCTCCCTCAGAAGAAGTGTCCCGGCCGGAGCCAGTGGAGGCGACGACGTCGATGGTACCCGTGGCGGAGCCAGAGTGCCTGAACGAAGTCGCCGGCCCCCAGCCTGAGGGGGCAAATGAAGACTTGGTGGCGGGACCTTCTTCGGTGGCGACTGAGGCCATCCCGGAGGAGTGCCCTAGCGCTTTGGAAGCTCGGGGTTCCACTCTTGTAGAGTGGGACCCAATTTTTGTAAGTGAAGACCCGCTGGAACCAGCGGAAGAGACCCCGGCAGGTCCGGAGCCCATCTCTCTGTCAATGTCCATCGACAACGCCTGCTCCAGTCTTCGTCAGGTCCAACTGGCCTTCTTCCACGACAGCAAAACTCTTGAAGGGGAGCGCCAAACCCTTAGGAGGTGGCGTAATCGGCTCCACTTTGAGACTAAGCTGGCGCAGTCGAGGATTGCGGATGACAAGGAATGGATCAGGCGGGAGAAGGTCCGCCTGGAGCTCTGGGGTGAGCTGCTGGACGAGAGGGAGAGCATGACTCACGCCCTCGACGCTCAATCCCGGGAGTTCCATGACCAAGCTAAGGCTGCTAACGACGCGGCCAACGCTCGGTTCGATCAACTCGAGGCCATCAGCACCGCACTCATCAAGCGCCGAGAGGCACTTGAAGGAAGGGAAAGGCGGCTCGAGGATGAGGAGCAAAAACTCCTGGAGCTACGGGATGACATCTTGCGACGGGAGGAAGAGCTCGCCGAGAAAACAGCTCTGGCGGACAAGGGCCTCGAGGAGCGCACTAAAAAATTGGAAGAGCGCTTCCTCGAGGAGGAGGAGAAGAACTGGGTGCGGGGGCAGGAACTCTACGAGTACGAGTGTGCCCTTGTCGCCCGGGAGAAGAAAATAGAGGCTAGGGAGAAGGACCTGGTCGACCGCCGGAACAAGATCCACCTCCGGGAGGAAGAGCTCGGAAGACTTGAGAAGCGGGTTGCTGCGAAGATTCAGCAAAACGCCAAAGAAGTTGAGCGCCTCTCCCGCGAGAATTCGGAGCTGACGGCGGCCCGGAGATCCCTGGAAGAGATGAAGGGCCTGAGGAAGACGGACTCCCTGCAAATTTGGGAGTTCCTGAGCAAGGCCGACGATGCGCTGGCGCCGATGGGTTTCAGCCCCGTGCTCCCGGATGATCCGGAGCCGGAGCCGGACCTTGCATTGCAAGCGTTGAGCGCTGCGGGCAGCAAGCTCTCCAAGGTGGACGACGTCATCGCGGACCAGCTGGAAGTCGTGGGGCAATCCCTGGCTAGGAACGTCACAGAGTATGTGTTGACGTGTTACACTAGCCGGAACCCTCGATTCCCTCTGGACCCGGTGCTTGAAGGCCCCGTCGAAGGAGAAGGCGAAGCTACCCGAGCCAGCGTGTCGGAGGTCGCCCAGAAGGTCGCCGAGTTCTTCCATAGGGTCTAGGACCATCTCTCTTAGCCTTTACTTGTATCTTCTCTTCTTCCTCAATTTTGTAATCCCTTGTCTCCAGATGTAATCTCCGGTCTTCTGATGAAATGAAATCCCCAATTTTTCGTGAATTTCATTTTTTTTGTCTTCAACATCTTTGTCTTCACTTGGCCCCCTGGTAGATGTGCACAATTTGATTGTGGACATGTACCAAAAGGATGTTGAGTTTTGTTGAAGACAAATTTGCTTCGAACTCGTATAATTTAGGTCCGAAGTTTTCGATAGTGAAGGTTCCTTGAAGTCGTCGGAGCTTAGAAGCTCCGGCACTGTCCATCGCCGGAGCTTAGTAGCTCCGGCAATAGCCTCTACCAACACGTTGAGCGTCTGTAACACCCTCAATTTCCGCATCATGCATTGCATACAGGGTCATACATTAAACACTAGTAGAATAAAAGAAAGATAATAAAACATATGCATATACAAATACGTGTGGCAAAGGAAGAAAAGAAAACAATAATTATAGGCTAAAACTTGTAATAGGGAATAAGAAAAAAAATATAAATATATATAAATAATGTATATATAACAAAATATATAAAAAAAAGTATAATAGAAAAAAATATATAACATTAATAATATATATTATAAAAATAATAATAAAAAAAATAATAAAATAATAAATAAAATATAAGTAATAAAATATATTATAATATATATATATATATAAAAGAAAAAAAAAAGGGGGGAGCCGCTCGGCGGCCAGGCCAGCGCCCAGCCGGCCGAGCCGGCACCGCGCCCCGAGGCCACGCCCGCACGCGCGAGCGAGCGCGCCCGACCGGGGGCCCCACGCCGCTGCCGCCCCCTGACCCGCGCCGCCTGACCGCGCTGCGCGCGACGCGCGCTGCCAGCGCCGGGCCCCGCCTGCCCCTGCGCTCCGCAGCCGGGTCCGCCCCCCCCTGTCGCGCGGCGCGCACCGCCCGAGGCCGCAGCCGCCTCGGTTTCTCCCCCCCGACGCGATTTTTCCCTACGCGCGCGGTCTCCCGCCCTCTCCCGCGCCGTAACGCCCCGTTTTTCCCGGATACGAGTCTATCCCTTAACCGCTTCCGATTTTACCGGTGACATACCCTAGCTACGCCCCTATAAATAGGACCCAGGCCTAGGCCCTTTTTCCCCACGAACCAGCAGCCGCCAAAGCCGACGGAACCAGCCGCCGTTCCAGAGAAGAAAAGGCACCAGGAGCTCTGCGCCAGGGAAGAAAAGAAGAAGAAAAAAAAAAGGGAAGAAGAGGGAGAAAAAGAGGAGGACACCGCCGTTCGCCGGAGATCGTCGCCGACATCGCGCCGCCGTCATCGTACCGCCGAAGGACTGCTGCACCGCCTATTTCGTCTTCGCGTCGCATTTATTCCGCGACCGTCACGCCGTCAGATCTACGGTAGGGTTCGTTCCCGATGCGAATTTTTGCGATCATATTGAATCTAGTAGACGTAAATAAATTTTAGTTGCACCATAAATTTTATTTCAGCAGCATTAATCCACCCTAAAATCCCCGTAAACCCTTATGAACACGTATGAACTAGTCGCATCTAATTAATAAATGACCGTAGTAAATTAATTATTAAATTGTGCATGCATACATGTCATTGCATGTTGATTATTTTGTGTGCATTATGTTGAATTGTATATGTTTTCTTGTATGTATGATCACGCGTAGAGGAACGTGCTCAAGAGATTGCATACGAGGATTTCCAAACCCAAGACTTTGAAGCGCTTGAGCAACCCCATCCGCCGGAGCAAGGCAAGTGTCCTTGAAGCATATTGATCCTATTTTAAATTAAATGTTTTGTTTGCGAACTTGCATGCTTGTGTCAAATTGATGGGAACCCTATGGTAGGAAGTTTACTAGTTTTGTTTGACCACCCTTGTCACCTGGAATTATGGTAGAGAGTCGCGAAGGGTTTTTACCTTATCGCTTCGCTTAATTAATTGGGATGGTAAACAACACTACACATTTAATTATGCATCAATGATATTCTGGTTAATGTGAACTGGTCAATACGATGGGTGATCTAAGCAAGCATGGTTATGTGGATGGGTTGGTCGTTATGGTGGTTTGCTTGCCTTAGATCTAAGGACCGGTTCATGCGAGAATATGCCAGGTCAACAGTGCCACCACAAGGCCAAGTATGGGTGCGGCGTAGCTGAATAATTAGGAGCGCTGCTAGTACTGTATGGACCATTGGATGGCGCGGGGAATGGGAGTCGAGGAGGACTGCCCTGGGATCCGCATGGCACACGAGGGGACCCGTGGGTGGGAGAATAGAGATTCAAGCCTGCCGGTGAAACCTTAGTGGGGCCGTACATACTAGTAGTCCCTTTTGAAAGGCTATTTTGTGATCTCTTGGCCACACACCTACGGAAGTGTGAGATGGCACAATGGAGGTTTCTTAGTCATCGAAAGGTGATAAAATCACAAACATGTGGGTAAAGTGGTACAACCTCTGCAGAGTGTTAAAAACTATCATGATAGCCGTGCTCCCGGTTATGAGCGCCTGGATGACCTACATGATTAGAGTTGGAATTGGGATTTGGGATGGTTATGGTTTGGTAATGGTTATGTTTGGTTATGGTCTGGTAATGGTTATGGTTTATGCACTATGGACATGGATAATGGTAATGTTGGCAATAATTGGATATTGTTTATATTCTGTTAAATGATGGTTATGATGGGATTGTTTCACATAGACATAGTATAATGCTTTTCAAATGTTTTACTGTACTTTTCAGCACTTAGCCATTATTATTGTCGTCATTTGAATTAGCCACATGTCATACTTTCCACACTTGCTGAGTACGACATGTACTCACCCTTGCAATTCCCCCCAACAGCTACTGGAGATAATTGGGAGTACCCTGAGGATCACGAGGAGTACTAGGTTGCGTACCGCCGTCAATTGCCTGTGGATTGGAGTCATGCTGTTTAGTTTATTTCCCGCTGCAATTATTTAGAGTTATATTATTCGTGAACTATTGGATTATTGTAATAAAGTACTTATTTATTAGTTAAGACGTGGTTAAATTCTGTTTATCATTTGTGAATCATTCGTGTATGTGTGTTGAACATCCTGGGCACACATATGCGTTACGCTTGGTTCATATTCGGAACCGGGTGTCACAAATTGGTATCAGAGCCGCGTTGACCGTAGGACGCAAGCCTAGGTAGAATGGACACTCTAGAGCACTTAGGAACACTCTTCTAATATGCTATTTTCGAAAATTTTTGCTGCTGTTTTGTTTCCTTTATTTTCGGCCGCAAAAGGTATTGATCGCTGCTGCGTTTTTGATAAAAATTTTCAGAAGTGAGCAATATTAAGTGCTGCTGTTTTGCTGTATAAATTTTTGCGAAAACGGTGTGTTTTGCTGCTATTATGTGTGGGTAAAATTATTGTGTTGGTTGCTGTGATTTTTCTCTTTATTTTTCGTTCTTTTGGAACCGCTGCACCGCTCTTTGTCCGCCGTTTAGCTGCTGAAATTTTTGGATTTGTTTTCCATTATTTTCCTAATGTATTCTTGTTTCTTGTAGATGGCCCGCACCAAGACAACCCCCCGTAAGTCGACCGGTGGACTCGTGCCCCCGCGTAGGTTGGCTAGTCGCTCCCCGGCCGTCGACCCCCGTCACTCCGTGGTGATCCGTTCTGACGGCAGAGCCGCAGGACAGTTGCGACACCGTCTCCGTGCCCTACTTCGTGAGGCTGGCTACCGCCACCACAGTCTCTCCCTCTCCTACCATACCACTGGAGTGCAGCGCCCCGGCAGGAAGGAGTGGAGCTGCAAAATTTATATCTACTACGGTGACGAGTTGGTGAAGACCCACAGCAGCCCTGCTTGGAGGAGCTCCCGCCGATCTGCAGAGCAGGATGCTAGCTGGGAAGCAGCCACTTTCTGGAGCCACGCCCGCCGTTTCCGTCTGGAGGACACGGTTCACGCCTTCGTCCCGCAGCGTCCTAGTGGCACTGCGCGCTTCGTCTCCAGGCACGTGGAGGGACCCCTGGACCTCCCGCAGTCTCGTCAGACTGTTGGCGACGTGACCCAGCTGAGTGCCCGACTTCAGAGGGCGCAGCAGGAGATCCAGGATGGACGCGACCTCGCCCAGCGTCACGAGGCGATAATCAGGAGGTATCGTCGGATCACCGACGAGGACCCGGACGACTACGCGTCCGACACCCCGATGTGGACCCCGGACTCTCCAGACCGTCGCAACGGTCAGCGTGAGTCATCCTCTGAGGAGTCCTCTGACGAGGAACCTTCCAGTGTGGCGTCTACCGCACCACCGCCGCCTGCTGCCTCACCACCCCAGGACCCACAGGACCCCGAGGACCCCGGCGACGACGACGGCGACGACGAGGACCCGGATGAGTTCCCGCTCGACGACGACTAGTCTTCGACCTATGCCACGACTCAAGGATAGGCACACCCCCATTAGTAAATAAGAGCGATGTAGATATACTTGTGTGGCCTTGAGTTGTATTACTTCTTTTAGGATCTTTGTAAATTCTGTTTGGTGCTTGTTTGAGTGCTTGTGTGCTTAGTAGAGAGTTGTGGGATGCTTCGGCAATTGTCCACATCCTCTTAATATAGGTCTATATTAATAAAGTATTATTTAGTGTCACATACCTTGATGCATATAGTTGGGACGTTTCCTTCCAAATTCTAAATCCTTCTGTCCCTACCTTTCCTTCGCCAACAGATGGTGAGAACTCGTAACCAGAGGGATGCCAACGATGAGGAGGAGTGCAATGAAGTACCTCAGAACAACCAGGGACATGCTCATGGAGCTATCAACATTGAACAACTATTAGCTATGCAGAACCAGCTCATGCAGACCATGATACAGACCATGGGACAGCTGCAAGCTGGCAACAACAATCAGCCCCACCTGCCTCCACCGCCACCCCCGCCACATCACAACCGTTTGGGAGAGTTCATGAGGACCAGACCGCCTACCTTTGCACAAGCCACAGACCCAATGGAAGCTGATGATTGGCTGAAGTCCGTTGAGAAGAAACTTGCTATTGTCCAGTGCACTGATAGGGAGAAGGTTCTCTTTGCATCACATCAACTAGTTGGAGCAGCCGCTGACTGGTGGGAAGCTCTTTGCAACGCTCATGATAATCAGGAAACAATCACTTGGGCTGAGTTTAAACAGAGTTTCCGTTCCCACTATGTACTTGAAGGAGTTATGATACTGAGGAGACAAGACTTTGAAAATCTCAGGCAAGGAAGGATGAGTGTGAGTGAGTATCTCAACAAATTCACTCAATTATCAAGATATGCTCCAGAAGACATCAAAACTGATAGTAGGAAGCAGTATCTGTTTATGAGGGGTCTCAACAATGAAATTCAAGTCCAGTTGCTCAATACTGATTATCCAAACTTCCAAAAGCTGGTTGACAAGGCTATTGTGGTTGAGAACAAGATTCGTGAGATGGAGCAGGACAACAAAAGGAAGATGTCACATCATGGACCGCAACAAGGAAGTAATGTTCGCCCCCGCTATGCACCACCTACTGCACCACAATACAACACCTCTGCTCCTGCATACCGCACTGCTTATCCGCCCCGCCCAAATCAGCCACCGCAGCAACGCCCTGCCATGCAAGCGCCTCGCAATCCTGTGCCACCTGCGCCGCGTCCTGACATGGCGGCAAAGGCTCAAAACCAGATGCGCCCAAACTTCCCCAATGCTATGGGTGGTAAGACATGCTATGCGTGTGGAGAACCCGGACATTTTGCAAGTCAATGCCCCAGGAGAAACAATGGACCTATGAACAATGCGCCAAGGCCAAATAACCCGCGACCAAATGGAGGAGCACCACAAGGCAACCGTGGACAGCAGAATTTTGCTCGTGGCAATGTCAATCATATCTCTACTGAGGAAGCCCAGCAAGCTGATGACGTCGTGATTGGTATGTTTCTCGCCAACTCCAACCCCGCGACTGTTTTATTTGATTCAGGAGCATCTCATTCATTCATCTCGTCAAAGTATGTTGCCAAGTACAATTTGCCTATATCTCATATGAAGCAAACTATGCTAGTAAGTTCTCCTGGCGGAGAGATGAGGACAAATATAGTATGTCCGAAAGTAAGCATTAAAATAAGGGGGGTAGACTTTCTCGCAAACCTCATAGTATTGGACTCCCAAGGAATAGACATAATACTTGGAATGGACTGGTTGAGCAAGTATAATGGAGTCATTCAATGCGCCGAGAGGATTGTGCAGTTGACAAGTGAACATGGTACACGCATTGAAGTTGAAGCAGCCCAACCTGCAAGAGGAAAAGCGATGCTGAATCACGTGGAAGAAGTGACATTGGAAAGCATTCCGATCGTTCGCGAGTACCCGGACGTGTTCCCAGATGAGTTGCCAGGTATGCCACCTGATCGTGACATAGAATTCACCATTGAGTTGATACCCGGAACTGCACCTATAGCTAAGAGGCCGTATAGGATGCCTCCTAAGGAATTAGCAGAGCTCAAGAAGCAAATTCAAGAGCAGCTAGAGAAGGGTTTTATACGCCCAAGTTCATCCCCGTGGGGAGCCCCAGTGCTCTTCGTAGATAAGAAGGATGGAACCCAGAGGATGTGTGTGGACTATAGGGCTCTCAACGAAGTGACAATTAAGAACAAGTACTCACTGCCCCGTATAGAGGATTTGTTCGACCAAATGAAGGGTGCCTGTATCTTCTCCAAGATCGACTTGCGGTCAGGATACTTCCAAATGAAGATTAGATCATCGGATATACCCAAGACAGCATTTCGGACACGATATGGATCTTATGAGTACACCGTCATGTCATTTGGATTAACGAACGCGCCTGCGTACTTTATGTATCTCATGAATAAGGTCTTCATGGAATATCTGGATAAGTTCGTTGTAGTGTTCATCGATGATATTATGATCTACTCGAAGGACGAGAAGGAACATGAGGAACACTTGAGGCTTACGCTGCAGAAATTGAGGGAGCATCAATTGTACGCCAAGTTCAGTAAATGTCAATTTTGGTTACGGGAAGTTTCTTTCCTAGGCCATATTATCTCTGGAGGAGGAGTATCAGTTGACCCAGGGAAGGTGAGAGATGTGCTTAAGTGGGAACCGCCACAGAATGTCAAGGAGATTCGGAGTTTCCTTGGAATGGCTGGATATTACCGCCGATTCATAAAGGATTTCTCCAAGATAGCCAAGCCTATGACCGAATTACTCATGAAGGGAAAGGCATTCCGATGGACTCAAGCTTGTCAGGATAGCCTTGAAGAGTTAAAGAAAAGATTGACAACTGCCCCAGTGTTAGTATTACCGGACGTGAGCAAGAGTTTTGATATATACTGTGATGCATCAAGACAAGGATTAGGATGTGTGCTCATGCAAGAAGGCCAAGTGGTAGCTTATGCATCGAGACAACTAAAGAAACATGAGTTGAATTATCCTACACACGACCTTGAACTCGCAGCCGTGGTACACGCTTTGAAGATATGGAGACACTATGTTTTTGGTCACCGATGTGAGATTTATACAGATCACAAGAGTCTCAAGTACATATTTACGCAGACGGATCTGAATCTGAGGCAACGCCGATGGTTGGAGCTCATCAAGGATTATGACGTGGGAATCAACTATCACCCAGGAAAGGCCAACGTAGTGGCCGACGCCTTGAGCCGTAAAGGAGTAAGTCATCAACTCACAGTTCGAGAGCTGCCATCCGAGTTATGCAAAGAGTTTGAACGGTTGAACCTCGGATTCACAAATGAGATGGGAACGATGGAAGTCAACCCAACATTGGAGCAGGAAATACGGGAAGGACAGACAAAGGACAAGGAAATACAAGAAATCAAAGAAAGGACCCAAGAAGGAAAGGAATTCAGATTTGATGAGGACGAACATGGTACCTTATGGCTTGGAAAGAGGATTGTGGTACCTAATGTCAGGCATATTCGAGAAACAATATTGAAGGAGGCACATGACTCGCCTTACTCAATTCATCCTGGCTGTACGAAGATGTACAAGGACTTAAAGACATGCTACTGGTGGGCCAGCATGAAAAAGGACATAGCCGAATATGTTGCACTTTGTGATGTGTGCCAACGAGTTAAAGCTGAACATCAAAGGCCAGCCGGATTGTTACAACCATTGAAGATCCCGGAGTGGAAGTGGGAAGAGATTGGTATGGACTTTATAGTTGGATTACCGCGAACTCAGTCTGGCTATGATTCAATATGGGTTATTGTGGATCGATTGACAAAGTCAGCTCATTTCATTCCTGTCAAGACCACATATACCACCACAAAGCTAGCAGAATTGTATATGGAACATATTGTGTGCCGACACGGAGTACCGAAGAAGATAGTCTCGGATAGAGGTTCTCAATTTACCTCCAGATTTTGGCAGAAATTGCATGAAGCAATGGGAACAAGGCTGAACTTTGGTTCGGCGTATCACCCTCAAACAGATGGACAAACCGAGAGAACCAACCAAATTTTGGAAGACATGTTGAGAGCATGTGCTTTAAAACATAGGAAAAGTTGGGATAAAAGTTTGCCGTATGCTGAATTCTCGTACAACAATAGTTACCAAGCAAGTTTGAAAATGTCACCCTATGAAGCATTATACGGAAGGAAATGTAGGACTCCCTTGTTTTGGAATGAAACCGGAGAGAATCAGGTGTTTGGTCCCGACGTGTTACAAGAAGCTGAAAGGCAAGTCCAGATAATACGGGAAAACGTAAAGGCTGCCCAGTCTCGACAGAAAGGTTATGCTGATAATAGGCGAAGGAGTTTGACCTTTGAAGTTGGAGATTTTGTATACCTCAAAGTGTCACCTATCAGAGGTCAGCGACGGTTTAACGTCAAGGGAAAACTCGCACCACGTTACATCGGACCATTTAAGATTCTGGACAAGCGGGGAGAGGTAGCTTATCGACTTGAGCTGCCAACGTATCTCTCCGATGTACACGACGTGTTTCACGTCTCTCAACTCAAAAAGTGTCTCAGGGTACCGGAAGAACAAGTGCCGATGGACGAGTTAGAACTTCAAGAGGATTTGTCTTATGTCGAACAACCTATCAAAATTTTGGATATGAAGGAAAGAGTCACGAGAAATAAGAGGATCCGTTGGTGCAAAGTGCAATGGAAACACCATACAGAAGCTGAAGCTACATGGGAACGTGAAGAAGACCTGAAGGCAGAATTCCCTCATCTTTTCTCCACGCTGTCGAATCTCGAGGGCGAGATTCACTTTAAGGGGGGTAGGTTTGTAACACCCTCAATTTCCGCATCATGCATTGCATACAGGGTCATACATTAAACACTAGTAGAATAAAAGAAAGATAATAAAACATATGCATATACAAATACGTGTGGCAAAGGAAGAAAAGAAAACAATAATTATAGGCTAAAACTTGTAATAGGGAATAAGAAAAAAAAATATAAATATATATAAATAATGTATATATAACAAAATATATAAAAAAAAAAGTATAATAGAAAAAAATATATAACATTAATAATATATATTATAAAAATAATAATAAAAAACAATAATAAAATAATAAATAAAATATAAGTAATAAAATATATTATAATATATATATATATAAAAGAAAAAAAAAAAAAGGGGGAGCCGCTCGGCGGCCAGGCCAGCGCCCAGCCGGCCGAGCCGGCACCGCGCCCCGAGGCCACGCCCGCACGCGCGAGCGAGCGCGCCCGACCGGGGGCCCCACGCCGCTGCCGCCCCCTGACCCGCGCCGCCTGACCGCGCTGCGCGCGACGCGCGCTGCCAGCGCCGGGCCCCGCCTGCCCCTGCGCTCCGCAGCCGGGTCCGCCCCCCCTGTCGCGCGGCGCGCACCGCCCGAGGCCGCAGCCGCCTCGGTTTCTCCCCCCCCCGACGCGATTTTTCCCTACGCGCGCGGTCTCCCGCCCTCTCCCGCGCCGTAACGCCCCGTTTTTCCCGGATACGAGTCTATCCCTTAACCGCTTCCGATTTTACCGGTGACATACCCTAGCTACGCCCCTATAAATAGGACCCAGGCCTAGGCCCTTTTTCCCCACGAACCAGCAGCCGCCAAAGCCGACGGAACCAGCCGCCGTTCCAGAGAAGAAAAGGCACCAGGAGCTCTGCGCCAGGGAAGAAAAGAAGAAGAAAAAAAAAGGGAAGAAGAGGGAGAAAAAGAGGAGGACACCGCCGTTCGCCGGAGATCGTCGCCGACATCGCGCCGCCGTCATCGTACCGCCGAAGGACTGCTGCACCGCCTATTTCGTCTTCGCGTCGCATTTATTCCGCGACCGTCACGCCGTCAGATCTACGGTAGGGTTCGTTCCCGATGCGAATTTTTGCGATCATATTGAATCTAGTAGACGTAAATAAATTTTAGTTGCACCATAAATTTTATTTCAGCAGCATTAATCCACCCTAAAATCCCCGTAAACCCTTATGAACACGTATGAACTAGTCGCATCTAATTAATAAATGACCGTAGTAAATTAATTATTAAATTGTGCATGCATACATGTCATTGCATGTTGATTATTTTGTGTGCATTATGTTGAATTGTATATGTTTTCTTGTATGTATGATCACGCGTAGAGGAACGTGCTCAAGAGATTGCATACGAGGATTTCCAAACCCAAGACTTTGAAGCGCTTGAGCAACCCCATCCGCCGGAGCAAGGCAAGTGTCCTTGAAGCATATTGATCCTATTTTAAATTAAATGTTTTGTTTGCGAACTTGCATGCTTGTGTCAAATTGATGGGAACCCTATGGTAGGAAGTTTACTAGTTTTGTTTGACCACCCTTGTCACCTGGAATTATGGTAGAGAGTCGGGAAGGGTTTTTACCTTATCGCTTCGCTTAATTAATTGGGATGGTAAACAACACTACACATTTAATTATGCATCAATGATATTCTGGTTAATGTGAACTGGTCAATACGATGGGTGATCTAAGCAAGCATGGTTATGTGGATGGGTTGGTCGTTATGGTGGTTTGCTTGCCTTAGATCTAAGGACCGGTTCATGCGAGAATATGCCAGGTCAACAGTGCCACCACAAGGCCAAGTATGGGTGCGGCGTAGCTGAATAATTAGGAGCGCTGCTAGTACTGTATGGACCATTGGATGGCGCGGGGAATGGGAGTCGAGGAGGACTGCCCTGGGATCCGCATGGCACACGAGGGGACCCGTGGGTGGGAGAATAGAGATTCAAGCCTGCCGGTGAAACCTTAGTGGGGCCGTACATACTAGTAGTCCCTTTTGAAAGGCTATTTTGTGATCTCTTGGCCACACACCTACGGAAGTGTGAGATGGCACAATGGAGGTTTCTTAGTCATCGAAAGGTGATAAAATCACAAACATGTGGGTAAAGTGGTACAACCTCTGCAGAGTGTTAAAAACTATCATGATAGCCGTGCTCCCGGTTATGAGCGCCTGGATGACCTACATGATTAGAGTTGGAATTGGGATTTGGGATGGTTATGGTTTGGTAATGGTTATGTTTGGTTATGGTCTGGTAATGGTTATGGTTTATGCACTATGGACATGGATAATGGTAATGTTGGCAATAATTGGATATTGTTTATATTCTGTTAAATGATGGTTATGATGGGATTGTTTCACATAGACATAGTATAATGCTTTTCAAATGTTTTACTGTACTTTTCAGCACTTAGCCATTATTATTGTCGTCATTTGAATTAGCCACATGTCATACTTTCCACACTTGCTGAGTACGACATGTACTCACCCTTGCAATTCCCCCCAACAGCTACTGGAGATAATTGGGAGTACCCTGAGGATCACGAGGAGTACTAGGTTGCGTACCGCCGTCAATTGCCTGTGGATTGGAGTCATGCTGTTTAGTTTATTTCCCGCTGCAATTATTTAGAGTTATATTATTCGTGAACTATTGGATTATTGTAATAAAGTACTTATTTATTAGTTAAGACGTGGTTAAATTCTGTTTATCATTTGTGAATCATTCGTGTATGTGTGTTGAACATCCTGGGCACACATATGCGTTACGCTTGGTTCATATTCGGAACCGGGTGTCACAGCGTCGATAGTTAATACTCCAAGATGTCGGAGCTTAGTAGCTCCGGCAATGACCCTTGCCACGCCTGATTTGTTGGCAACAGACTCCAATGACGGGGTCTTCTCACCATCTTTTAGTCAACGCCGACGGTTGACGCCCTGGTGGGGGTCGGAGCTTGGTTAGCTCCGGTTTTTCTCCCTCAACTTTGGTTCATTTTTCCTGCATACTTAAGCCAAGAAAAATAGTAAAATTCGTTCCTTATCTATAACTTCGTCGCGGCTTACGGTTCTCAAGAGAATTTTAAGTTGAACACGATTTTTAGTACGACTGGATGAATTGTCCTTTCTTTTAGATCCAATTGTCCATGGACCCACCTTACTTTGGCCTGCCGGGATGTAGGTAGAGTGGCGTACTTAGGGTGCTTGACCAGGCTAAGTCGATAGCGCACTCCGGCCCTAGAATGGCTTGGCGGCTTTCAGGCGAGTTGGCCACAAACGATATTTAAATCTAAAAAATCCGACAATTCGACTCGAATCGTACGTAAACCGGTCAAACTAGAATTTCTTAAGAATTGCACGTTTCTGTTATAGACAAGAAAGAGAAAAATAAAAATGTCTAGCCTATGCAAAAATGAATGCATGTGGAGTCTATTTCACATGAAGATGTCTTTCATTATAGGTCCGGGGTACAGGGGAAACAAGTACACTCTTAGGGTACGGAACCAGGCTAAGTGTGTTTGGTTTCTCGTTTGACCCAGGGTAGTTAGCCACACTTCTAGTCCGGAGACTGTATTAAGTGTTGCATGAGCTCTTCAAACCTTTCGGGAAAGGTCCGGCTGCTCTCCCGGAGGAACTACCCGACTGTGTACAATGACTCTATAACATACATTTCAAGTTACTTAAGACTCACCTCCGTGGAATTAGGTGTAGAACTTACGGAGGTGCTTGATGTTCCAAGGATTTGGGAGAGGTGTCCCATCCTCGGTAGCCAAGCGAACGCTTCCGGGACGGGATACTTTGATCACTCGAAAAGGCCCTTCCCAGCCGGGGGAAAGTTTGTTTTGCCCTTCTCTGGATAGTATTCTCCGTAGCACCAGATCGCCTTCCTCGAGCTGTCGGTTGTGTACATGCCGCTGGTGATAGCGCCGTAGAGCTTGGCGGTATCGGGCATTCCGAACAGCTGCTTGGCACCTTCCCTCCTCGAGGAGTTCTAGGTCTTCACGCCGGAGCTGGTCCTGCGCGGCTTCGTCGAAGGTCCGGACTCGGAGGGAACCCAAGGTGATTTCCGGAGGAAGGATCGCTTCAGCTCCGTACACCAGGAAGAAGGGTGTTTCTCCGGTTGCCCGACTTGGAGAAGTCCTGTTGGCCCATAGAGTGGGCGGAAGCTCTTCGATCCAATTGGCTCCGTGCTTTTTCAAACGCTCATAAGTACGCGTTTTGAGTCCTTTAAGGATCTCTGCGTTTGCTCTCTCGGCTTGTCCATTGCTGGCAGGATGAGCTACAGAAGCGTAGCAAACTTGTATACCGAGGTCTTCGCAATATCCTTGAAATGCGGAGCTTGTGAACTGAGTCCCATTATCAGTGATGATCTTATTTGGGACTCCGAATCTGCTCACGATAGATTGTAGAAAATTGATTGCAGATTGTTTGTTGATCGTCACAACAGGAGTAGCTTCCGGCCACTTGGTGAACTTGTCGATGGCAACGTACAGGAACTTGTAACCTCCGACGGCTCTTGGGAAGGGTCCCAAGATGTCCATCCCCCACACAGCGAAAGGCCATGTAGGAGGTATCATTTGTAAGGACTGAGCAGGTGTATGAATTTGCTTTGCATGAAATTGGCATGCTTTGCATTTCTTCACTAGCTCAGTGGCATCCTGGAGCGCTGTAGGCCAGTAGAAGCCGTGCCGAAAGGCTTTTCCGACCAGCGTGCGGGAAGATGCGTGGTTCCCACACTCGCCTCCATGGATTTCTGCGAGGAGCTCGCAGCCTTCTTCCCTTGTGATGCACCGCATTAGGATGCCATTGGCACCGCGCCGGTAGAGATCCCCTTCTACCAACGTGTATCTTTTAGCCAATCTGACTACCCGGTCAGCGGATACATCATCGTCAGGAAGGATGTTGTCTTTCAAGTAGCTCCGGATCTCCGAGATCCATGCATCGGAACTAACTTGAGCATTTGAGTCTTGCGTGCTGGGTTGCTCGGAGCTTCCGGCAGCACCTACGACCCTTGATGGCTGCCATGGTAACAGGGCCATCGGGACCGTCAGCTTCGGGATGCTGATCTCGCCCCCTTCGTTCAGTTCGGCAGGCTGAACTGTGGGTTTTGAGAACCTCCGGACAAAGGTTCCGTCAGGAGCCGGAGCTCCAGTTGACGCCTTGGTCGAGAGTTCGTCAGCTTCAACGTTGTGAGCACGCTGAACATGGTGAAGGTCTAGGACTTCGAAGTCCTTCTGAAGCCTCTGGACTTCAAGGAGGTAAGCAGCCAGCTGGAGATTATTGCAGGAGCATTCACCCTTCACCTGCTTGATGATAAGTTGTGAATCTCCTTTGACCAGCAACTGCTTGACACCATATGATAGTGCCACCTTTAATCCATAGATGAGTGCTTCGTACTCCGCCATGTTGTTGGTTGCCTTGAAGTCAAGGTGTACCATGTATTTCACCTTCTCTCCGGTTGGTGCGAGGAGAAGGATTCCAGCTCCGGCTCCCTGCTTCTGCATGGAGCCGTCGAAGTAAAGGGTCCAATGAGGCTTAGTGAAGGTTGGAACTTGAGGTTCCGTCTTCTGCTCGCTGGGGCCCCCAGGGTTTAATGGAGAGGGAGTCCATTCTGCCACGAAATCTGCCAACGCTTGACTCTTGATTGCTTGTCTTGGAATGAATTCAAGGTCGAATTCAGCCAATTCCGCTGCCCACTTTGTAATATTCCCAGTTGAATTGGGATTATGCAGGATCGCTCGAAGTGGATATGAAGTCACCACTGAGACTTTGTGAGCTTGGAAATAGTGTCGAAGCTTCCTTGAGGCAATAAGAACTGCATAGAGCAGTTTATGCACCTCTAGGTATCGAGTCTTGGCATCATGTAACACTTCACTGATGAAGTATACCGGGCGTTGAATGGTCCGGACCCTCCCGGAGGGGTCCGGAGCTTCCTCTTCATCGATCCGGACCATCTCGGAGGGGTCCAGACTCTCTTCGGGAACCTCTGGGTTCTGGGTGGAGGAACCCGGAGCTTCTTCAGGAATGACCTGGATCCTCTCGGAGGGATCCGGGTCCTCTGAAGTGGCTTCTTGTGGGTTCAAGTCTGGGAGCTGGGACCCAGACCCGCTTTCAGGAACCTCCGGACCCTCCCGAAGGGGTCTGGATTCCTGAGTATTGGGTAGTTCCGGTCTCTCCGCAACCAGAACCATACTGACGACTTCGTCAGCAGCTGAAATGTAAAGCAATAAAGGCTCACCAGGGTTCGGAGCTACCAAGACTGGTAGGGTGGTGAGGAACTGTTTCAGCTCCTGGAATGCCTTCTCTGCTTCTTCAGACCATTGGAATGGTCCGGACTTCCTCAGCAACTTGAAGAAGGGAAGTGCCCTTTCCGCCAGTCTTGAAATGAACCGGCTGAGGGCTGCTAGACATCCAGTTAATTTTTGGACGTCTTTGATGCGGGTTGGTGGCCGCATGTCTTCAATGGCTTTTATCTTCGCCGGATTAGCCTCTATGCCCAGGTGACTTACCAGGAAACCAAGAAGCTTTCCGGAACTAACCCCGAAGACGCACTTGTCTGGGTTTAGCTTCGTGCGGGTGGCCCGCAGCTTATCGAAGACAGCCTGCAAGGTGTCCAAGAGGGACTCCTTGTTTTTGACTTTGACCACGATGTCATCGACGTACACTTCCACTATGTCTCTGATGAGTTCTTCGAAAGTTTTGTACATAGCTCGTACAAAAGTTGAAGCTGCATTCTTGAGACCAAAAGGCATGGCTGTGTAACAATACAATCCATCCACTGTGATGAATGAAGTATGTTCTTCATCTTCCCTAGACATCCTGATTTGATGATATCCAGAATATGCGTCTAGAAAACACAGTAACTCACACCCGGAGATGGAATCCACTATCTGATCTATTCTAGGTAGTGGGAATGGATCTTTTGGACATGCCTTATTCAGTGTGGTGTAGTCGATGCACATCCGAAGTTTCCCGCCGGCCTTAGGCACAACGACTGGGTTTGCCAGCCATTTTGGATGGTAAACTTCTCGGATGAATCCGGCTTCGAGCAACTTCTTCACTTCTTGTCGGATGAAGTTCTGTCGCTCCACAGATTGCTTCCGAGGTTTCTGATGCACAGGCCGAGCGTCGGGGTAAATCTTCAGATTGTGCTCAATCACTTCCCTGGGGATCCCAGGCATTTGTGACGGTTGCCAAGCAAACACGTCAACGTTAGCCCGGAGGAAAGTGATGAGCGCGAGTTCCTATTTGTCGTTCAAGCCACCCGATATGCGGGTAGTTTGAGTGACATCGGAACCAATTTGGACGACTTTGATGGGAATGTCGGTGTCGCCGCTTGGCTGCACACGGGGTGCAGAGGTCGAGCCTCGTTGACGAATGCTCGGAGGTTGTGGAGCTTGCTTCTGTCTGGAGTCCTCCTCTTGCGCTGTGGTGAGTGCGTGGAGTTCCTCCAGAGCAGTTACTCCGGCAGTGCGATCTCCGCGGATCCGGAGAACGCCTACTGGTGTTGGCATCTTCAACACCAGGTATCCATAATGAGCAGCTGCCATGAATTTGTACAAGGCAGGTCTACCCAAGATGGCGTTGAATGGTAAGTTGATCTGAGCGACGTCGAAGACCAACTTTTCGGTGCGATACTTCTCTCGAGTCCCGAAGGTAACGGGGAGAGTAATAGCTCCGAGTGGAGTAATGGCCCCCGGACCTACTCCGGAGAAAGGTCGAGAGGGCTGGAGGTCCGAAGGTCGGAGCTGAAGCTTAGTGAAAGCTTCAAAGCTGATGAGGTTGAGCCCCGAACCTCCATCTACCAGGACATGATGGAGCTGGATGTTGTTGATGGTGGGAGATACCATCAAGGGTAATTGGCCAGCTCCGACCATGCTTTGAGGACAGTCCGAAGCATCAAAAGTGATGGGTGTGTCCATCCACTTTCGATGTGGCTCTGGTCTAGCTGTAGGAGCTACAGCAGCCATATCTCGTCGCATAGTCTTGATGACACGACGAGAAGTGATGTCCCATGATCCACCAAAGATGGTGTTCATGGTTTTTCGACGCTCGTTGTCGGAGACGTCGGAGTCATCGTCGATGGAGGTGTAGACGGCTTTCAGAACCTTTTTGGGGTCCTGAAACCCTAACTCCTCTTCAGCCGGAGCTTCATCGACCTTTTGTTTTCCCTCCCTCTGTCGGAAGGGAGGCCCTTCCCGTCGCTTGTGGTAGCGCTCGGCAAGGTTTTGGACCTCCCGGCAGTCCTCCAGTCTGTGGCTGCCCGTTTTGTGAATGGGGCACCACATCTTAGATTTGCCGCCGTCTTCAGAAGACGGTCGAGGTCGCTTCTCGGGGCGTGGCCCCCGGCCACCAGGAGTTGCAGTGGCTGCAACGTTGGATGTGCCGGCCGACGGCTTCTTCTTGCCGTTGGTCTTCTTTTTCTTGTTGCCACTCCCGGAGGTAGCGGCTTCTTCTTTGGAGGATTTTTTATGATCCTCCAAGGCTGGTTTGGAGTGCATTTCACGGCCCTCCGCAGCTCTGGCACATTTGTCTGCCAAGCTGAAGAGCTCCGTGACGCTGGTGATCTCTTTGATCGCCAGCTTCTCCAACATCTTCTTGTCTCGCACACCCTGCCTGAATGCCACAATGACAGAAGCGCTTGAGATAGAAGGGATTGTGTTACGTACCTGAGAGAACCTCTGGATGAATGACCGCAAAGATTCTCCTCCTTTTTGCACGACCGCAAAAAGGTCCAGTTCTGTGCCCGGTCGGGTGTATGAACTCCCGAAGTTGGCAGTGAACTGACGGCACAGCTCCTCCCAACTGTCAATAGAGTTGGGTGGAAGGCTCATAAACCAGGACCTGGCGGTCCCAGTTAAGGCCACTGGAAAGTAGTTGGCCATTACGGCCTCGTTTCCTCCAGCTGCTAGAATCGCAGTGGTGTATATCTGCAGAAATTCTACGGGATTGACAGTCCCGTCGAATTTTTTCGGCAAATGTGGCCGGAACTTCTGTGGCCATCTAACCATGCGCAGGTGCATGGCTAGGGCGGAACAGCCTCCTCCTACTCCTTCCAGAGTAGAAAGGTCTTGAGCATCTCGTCTTTCTCGAGCTCGCTCGATGTGGACACGGCCATCCTGTTGACGGTATCGGCGATCAAGCTCCGCCCGGAGGTCATGTGTCGAAAGCCGAGATGCGGTATGGGTGCGTCGTGCCCCAGAGGGCAACGACGTCACTTGCTGTGACGCAGCTCGTCTTCGGTTGTTGGAGACATGCGGATCAAGTCTTCCAGACAACGTCCGTCACTGCGACGGGGCCCGCCCTGAAGGAGGTGGACCCTGGTTGTTGAGGCGTTCGGCCGCTGCTGCGACCAAATGCTCAACATCAGCCCTCCATTGCTCCATGGCACCTTGAGATGCATCCGGAGGTGGTGGTCGCTGGAGAAGAGCACGCGCTGCATGGAGCGCGTGTTCTGGGTTGTCACGACTTGCCAGCGCAGAATGTGACGCCGGTGCACCATCATGTTGTCCGGCATGTCTTGCCGGAGAAGATGGTGGTGGTGGGAGTGTGACTCCTGCTGGTGCTGAGGCTCCTGCCGGTGGCTGCATGTTGGAGGGATTGCCTCCGACAGCCTGAGCAGCAGGTTGTCCGTTGGATGATCCAGCCGCAGAATTCACCATTCTTGAAGATCTCAGGCGCCCCTACCTGGCGCGCCAACTGTCGACTGTTGGAGTTGGCAGATCCCCTGACACTACCAAAGTGTTGAAGGAGTTTGTAGTTCGGTTTGGGCGCGCGGAGACTCAAGAAGGTGAAACGCGATTGGACACGGGTGACACAGTGGTTTACGTGGTTCGGGCCGCCTGAGCGTAATACCCTACTCCACGGGTGTGTGTGTGTGTGTTGTATTAACTTGTGAGCTTCAGAGCGTTCGAAAGTCCTCCCCTCGTGTATCGTCGGTTTGTCCTTTTATAGTACAAGGACAAACCGTTACAAGTCAGCCTGGCCCGACATGTGGCCCTGGCGGTTACTAGTATTGATACACGAGATTAATTGTTGTTAATAACCCTGTAACGGCTCTGACAGTGCCGTTACAGGTGTTAAGATCGTCCGATTAAGTATCATTAACGTGGAATTAATGATAATTAATCGGGTCTTGAAGTCCGCGGCTGTCCTTTGAAGATCCGGAGCCGTTACAATGTCTCTCGGAGGCTTGAAGCGGCCAGCTCCGACGTATGGACACGTGGCAGCTCCGGAGCTTGCTTGTGGGAAGCGGGAAGCTCCGGGATGGCCTGGCACGTGTCAGGTCCGGAGCTTCTCTCGGTCAGGGGTTAAGTCCGGAGGTGCCGTTTCAGTACCTAGCCCGGAGCTTCACCCTTGCGGGTAATAGCTCCGTTCTGATAGTACACGTGGCAACCTAGGGGTTAACCATGTTGGAGAAGCAGTTCCAGTTATGTCTGACAGGTGGGCCTCCGAGGGTCTTTAATTTGAGTAGATGTCCTTCCCTTGAAATCTTTGTAACCTCAGGGGGTGTATGGTTTTTAGGGTACCGACACATTCAAACTTTGGTTTCACTCCAGTAGTGCACACCACCTCCACGTGATGATTATTTGGAAAAATTTCTCGACCTCCTAGCTCGAAACTTAAGGGGGAAGAAGTGCGCCCAAAATAACTCAAGGGTTCCAGCACCGACCGGGTCAACCACGAGATGATCAAATGGGATTACATCCTTGAAGAATCCAGCTTCAAGCATAAGATTCACTCATCATGGAGGGAATGTAATGTCAACTCTACAAGAGTTATCAAAGAAGATATCAATCATCACTACATGATCAAAGTGAATATTAAGTAAAGCACCATTAAGGAGAGCTCTAGAATTCTCGACCCAAGGTCTAGTGATACTAGATTATTGTGGTGACTTAGTTAGCTGATTTCTCATGTACAAATGATTATGTGGTTCAGCAGGAGCAGTAGAGACTTAGGTGGAGATAGAGAAAAGTGAGTAGAATATGTGCATGTTTTGCAAATTTTAAGATAATGTAGTAAATTTCCCACATCCCTTGTCGATATTCTTGATAGGAATTCCTTGACCGTGGTTGAGTCATGAATGTAACATTCCTTATTGAGCGCCTTTCACGACCACAGTATCCAAACCTTGCAACACAAGAGACATTCCTTATCATTTTGTGAGTGGTTTTACTCCTTCTTGCTCAAACCCAAAAGATGATGCACCATACCTACTACAAGACCTTGAGAATTGCACAACCCCTCTTGTGCAACAACCTTGTATGCACCATACATATGCATCGTTGTGCACCATACCATGTGCATATGCATTGCATTATAAAACATGTTATGCATCATGAAGCACCATTGCTAATGAAATAAAAACAATATGATGCATGACTAATACTAAAATTCTGAGAAAGGATGTGTATCTCCATTTAAATCTTTAAGTTGTCTAAAGCATTTGACCTTTAGACAACTCTTATAATATACTGAACTCTGTTGATCCTTCCTCTTTGAGTAATACTGTCGGTGGTTTGGATCCGGCAGATCTCCCGACACTACTAAAGTGTTAGAGGAGTTTAATGTTCGGTGTGGGCGCGCGGAGATTCAAGAAGGTGTATTGTAAATGGCACAGGAGACACGGAGATTTACGTGGTTAGGGCCGCCTGAGCGTAATACCCTACTCCACGGGTATGTTGGTGTTGTATTAGCTGTATGAGCTTATGACGAGTGTCTATGGCGCGTGTGTAGCATCACTCAACGTGTAGAATCTGTGGTCGGCCTGTCCTTTTATAGTACAAGGGTAGACCGTTACATGTTAGCCTGGTCCGACATGTGGCCCCGACGATTACTAGTATTGATACTCATTCAACACGTTTAATTGTCCTTAATGACCCGGTAATGGGCTTTGACAGCACCGTTACTGGTAATTAAGGTCATCCGATCGTGTGTCATTAATATGGTATTAATGACACTTAATCGGGTCTTGAAGTCCTTGATTCCCCTTTGAAGATCCGAAGCCGTTGTAGAGTCTTCCGGAGGTTAGAGGCTGAAGATCCGACGGTTGGACACGTGGCAGCTTTGGAGCATACTGTGGGAAACAGGAAGCTCTGGAGCTACCTGACACGTGTCAGGTCCGGAGCTTCTCTCGGTCTGGGGTTAAGTCCGGAGGTGCCATTTTGGTACATAGCCCGGAGCTTCCCCCTTGTGGGCGGTAGCTCCGGTTTGATAGTAAACGTGGCGACCCTGGGATTAACCATGTTGGAGAAGTGGGTCCGGTTATATCTGACATGTGGGCCTCCGAAGGTCTTCAAATCAAGTAGATGACTTTCCTTTGAGATCTTTGTAACCTCAAGGGGTGTACGGTTTCCAGGGTACCGACAGTGGCCCCCTAGACCCACCTTTGGGGAAGACCCTTTGGATGAAGTCATTCCGTCGGAGGTGGGTCCATCCTCGCGACTTTTGAACTGAGTCTTCAAAGGTCTCCGGATGTGCCGTTGGCGATGGTTTGGAGTTAAATCTTCGCCGTGTGGTGTATCCCGCGTGCGGCAGATGAGATTTTTGGCGTGCGGATCTCAAGCAATTGAAGGTTGCCGGTTCCCGATACTAAAACTGTATCGGTTCTGCGCGCCTTGTCAGGCCGCCGCCTTTGGGCTTCCCGCCTCATGATGACAACCGTTCGCCTGGGTAAGAACCTCGACTTGATCGTCGGGGTGGTCCCGGGCCCCCTTGTCATCGGCTGGGTGGAATTTTTGAATTGTATCTTTAACTTCCTTGCGGTTTCCATCCAAGCGTTGTGAGGGCTTACTTAAGAAGGAAAGCATGCAGCGTCTGGAGTTCTTTACGCCTCTCATCTGATCTTGCGCTCAAACTCCCGACTTGTGCTTCGCTTTTCCTCTCTTGCCTTGCTGTTCTGCGATGGAGTTGGGTCTCCGCGAAAGTCGTTTGAAGACTGATGGCGACCTGAAGAAGGTCCGGACCCTCATGGGATGGTCCTCGGACTTCTTCAACCGCTTGGTCCGCGCCGGGGGAGAGCTCCCGTTTGAGAAGGAACACTCCGGCGAAATGGTGTACTTCTCCTCGTACGCCATGGTGGGGTTGATCCCACCTTTTTCCTCCTTTTTCTTGATGCTGCTGGACTTTTATGGTCTGCAGCTATACCACCTTGGCCCCCACTCCATTCTCCTCGTGTCTATCTTCGTCCACTTCTGTGAAATGTGGGTGGGCATCCCCCCTGCATTGAACTCTTCCGGACCTTCTTCACCGTCCATACCACCGGTAGGAGCAATGAGTACCATAGCTTCTACTACTTCGTGAAGCCCAAGAAGTGCCCATTCAAGTACCTCCGGTCGTTTCCCTCTGGGAAGTGGGATGACTGGAAGAAGGATTGGATAGTCATCCGGGTGGAGGAGCACAAGATGCTGGAGCTACCCGAAGGCCTCCCCAACATTGACACGACGATCTGGAGTGAAGCTCCGGTGCTGGCGGACACCTTCAACCCTGTTCTGACCAGGATCCGCCAGTGCGTGGAGGGGGGATTAACTCCTCAAGCGGTGTTTTGTAACTTCTTGGTCAACAGGTGGGCACCGCTGAAGAAGAGAGAGAAACTCGCTTGGGCCCTCAACAGCGTGATGGACGACGACCGGGTCGAGACCGGGCTGAAGTTCAATATGGTGGGGACAACCTTGGAGTTCCACCTCAAGAAGTTCCAGCATGGCATCGACGTTGAGGGTGACGACTTGACTCCTCCATCGGCTTTTCTTCCTCTGAACGTGGAAGTTGAGTTCAGTAGGGAGCTCCGGCGGAAGATGCCCGTGCTTGACGACCTTGGTGTCGTCGAGAGAAGATCAACCACCAGGGTGGCGATCCCTGGAGTGTCCGAAGGTGGCTCCGACCCTGCCCCGAAGCCAAGAGCCGAGGTCTTCGGCAAGGGCAAGGAGCCAGCGAATGAACCCCTGAGCCGGAAGAGGAAGCTGCAGCATGCCGACGGAAGGTCCGTCAGGCCTGCCATCTCTGCATCGGCTCCTTCTCCCCGGAGGGGGAGGTCTTCTGCAACCGCGGCGACTGTACCCGCAGTGGGATCCTCCCGGGGAGCTAGCTCCGGGCATGCGACTCCAGCACCGGGGCCGGTTGAGGCCTCCAGGTCCGGAAGTTCTTCCCGATCGAGGGGAGCCTTGACCAGGGAAACGCCCGTGGCTGCTACGAGTTTCGGGGGGCCTTCCGGAGCTTCCATGCCGGCTATGACCAGCCCAGAACGCCCGGGAAAGAGGTTCCGCGCAAGATGGTGCGGAAGCCTCCCAAGGTAATTTTTAATCTTTACCTTGGTCAGTTGTTTTGTTGTAGTAACTATTTTTTTAAGTTTCTCCATCCATCATCTGCAGCGTTCCCAAGAAGAGGAGCGAGGCTCCACCCTCAGCTACAGCAGCTGAAGCTGTGAGGGCGGGGGCTTCTGCTCCTGTCCCAGTGCTGCCCCAAGTGGTGGCTGAAGCTGCGACAGCTCTGGCGCCGGCTGTCGTGGTCATGGACCTCGACTCATCCCCAGAGACTCCCGTGGTAGCGCCGGACCACAGGAGAGAAGATGCGCCAGCGGCACCTGTCCCGTAGGTTGAAGCTCCGGGTCCTGGTGCTGAAATGATGGAAGCTCCGATTGTTGAGCTGGAGGAAGCAGTAATCCCGGCCTCAGAGCCGGAAATTGTCGAAGCCCCAACGGTTGAGCCGGAGGTGATTGAAACCCTGGCGTGCGCGCCGGAAGCTGATGAAGTTCCGGCAGTTGGGCTGTCTACCTCTAAAGCATCGGCCGCAGAGCCGGTCATTGTTGGAGCTCCGGCCGCAGGGCCGGTCGATGTTGAAGATCTTCCGGCTCCCGAGCCGGTTGTTGAAGAGGTGTCGGAGCCCGAGCCCCCATCGGAGGAGGTGCCCAGACCGGAGCCAACAGCGGCCCCTGCCCCGAAAGTGATGACTTCGGAGGTACCCTCGGCCGAGCCGGAGTGCCCAAGCGAAGTCGTTGGCCCCCTGCCTAAGAGGGTGAACGAAGACCTGGCGGCGGGGCCTTCCTCGATGGCAACTGAGGCCATCCCGAAGGACGGCCCTAGTGCCATGGAGACCTAGGGGACCACTCTTGTGGAGTGGGACCCAATTTTTGTATCTAAAAACCCACTGGAACCAGTGGAGAGGACCCCAGCAGGTCCGGAACCTATCCCGTTGTCACTGTCTATTGACAACGCATGTTCCAGTCTGCGTCAAGTTCAACTGGCCTTCTTCCACGACAAGAAGGCTCTTGAAGAGGAGCTCCAAACCCTTAGGCGATGGCGTAACCAGCTCTACTTCGAGACCAAGCTGGCGCAGTCAAGGCTAGCGGACGACAAAGAGTGGATCAAACGGGAGAAGGTCCGCCTGGAATATTGGGGCAAGTTATTGGATGATAGGGAGAGTATGACTCGTGCCCTCGACGCTCAATCCCGAGAGATCTACGAGCAGACCAAAGCAGCTAACAGTGCGGCCGATGAACACCAAGAAAGGCTTGAGGCTATTAACACTACACTCATCAAGCACCGGGAGGCACTTGAAGAGAGAGAGAAACGGCTCGAAGATGAAGAGCAGAAACTCCTAGAGCTACGGGATGACGTCCTGGGGAGG
The DNA here is from genome assembly GCA_036927565.1 of Tuctoria greenei. Classification (NCBI taxonomy): domain Eukaryota; kingdom Viridiplantae; phylum Streptophyta; class Magnoliopsida; order Poales; family Poaceae; genus Tuctoria; species Tuctoria greenei. The sequence goes on from JAYESD010000006.1 coordinate 130,008,347, forward strand.
GAGGAGGAGATCACCGAGAAGGTGGCTCTAGCTGACAAGGGCCTCAAGGAGCGCGCCACGAAATTGGAAGAGCGCTGCCATGAGGAAGAGGAGAAGGCCTGGGTGCGAGGGCAGGAACTCTACGAGCAAGAGTGTGCCCTTACTGCCAGGGAGAAGAAAGTGAGGGGCAGGGAGAAGGACCTGGTCGACCGCCGGAACAAGATCCACCTCCGGGAGGAGGAGCTCGGAAAACTCGAAAAGCGGGTTGCTGAAAAGATTCAGCAAAACGCCAAAGAAGTTGAGCACCTCGCTCGCGAGAATTCTGAACTGGTGGCGGCCAGGAGATCATTGGAAGAAATAAAAGGCTTGAGGACTGCGGACTCCTTACAGATTTGGGAGTTCCTGGGCAAGGCCAACGACGCGCTGACACCGATGGGCTTCAGCCCCGTGCGCCCGGATGATCCGGAGCCAGAGCCGGACCTGGCGTTGCAGGCGTTGAGCTCGGCAGGCAGCAAACTCTCCAAGGTGGGCGATGTCATCGCGGACCAATTGGAGGTTGAGGGGCAATCCCTGGCGAAGAACGTCGTAGAATATGTGCTGACGTGCTACACTAGCCGGAACTCCCAATTTCCTCTGGACCCGGTGCTCGAAGGTCCGGTTGAAGGAGAAGGCGAAGCTGCCCGAGCCAACGTATCGGAGGTTGCCCAGAAGGTCGCCCAATTCTTCCATAGGGTCTAGGACCATCTCTATAGTTCTCACTTGTATTTTCTCTTCTTCTTCCTCAATTTCGTAATCCCTTGTCTCCAGATGTAATCCCTTGTCTCCAGATGAATGAAATCCCCAAATTTTTGTGAATTTCACTTTTTGTCTTCAACACTTTTGTCTTCACTTGGCCCCCTGGTAGATGTACACAATTTGATTGTGAACATGTACCAAGAGGATATTGCGTTTTGTTGAAGACTCATTTGCTCCGAACTTGTAGAATTTAGGTCCGAAGTCTTCGATAGTGAAGGCCCCCTGAGGTTGTCGGAGCTTAGAAGCTCCGGCATTGTCTATAATCGGAGCTTAGTAGCTCCAGCAATAGTCTCTATCAACGCGTAGAGCATCGATAGTTAGTCCTTCGGGGTGTCGGAGCTTAGTAGCTCCGGCAGTGACCTTTGCCAACACTTAGTTTGTTGGCAGCAGACTCCGTTTGCAAGGTCTTCTCACCATCTTTTATTTAACGTCGACGGCTAACCCCCCTAGCTTTACCAGAGCTCGATTACTTCGGTGATGCTCGTTTTCAATGCGTAACATCGATTACAAGCCACCTAGGGGACTCAGAGCTTTGTTAGCTCCGGCTTTTCTCCATCAACGTAGATTTTATTTTTCCTGCACACTTAAGCCAAGAAAAATAGTAAAATTCGTTTCTTGTTTATAACTTTGTTGCGGCTTACGATTATCAAGAAGATTTTAAGTCAAACGCGATTCTAAATACAACTGAATGCGTTATCTTTTCTTCCAGATCCAACTATACATGGACCCGCCTTACTTCGGCCTGTCGGGGTGTAGGTAGAGTGGCGTACTTAGGGTGCTTGACCAGGATAAGTCGATAGCACACTCCAGCCCTAGATTGGCTTGGCAGCTTTCAGGCGATTTGGCTATGAACGATATTTGAATCCAAAAGAATCGACAATACAACTCGTATCGTATATGAACTGGTAGAACTAAAATTTCTTAAGAATTGCAAGTCTTTGTTATAGACAAGAAAGAGAAAAATAAAAAATGTTGAGCTTGTACAAAATAAATGCACGTGGAGTCTGTTTCACATGAAGATGTCTAGGGTACGGAACCAGACTAAGCGTGTTTCATTTCTCGTTTGACCCAGGGTAGCTAGCCACACTTTTAGTCTTGAGATTGTGACAAGTGTTGCATGAACTTTGCGGACCTTTCAGGAAAGGTCCGGCTGTTCTCCCGGAGGAACTACTCGACTCTGTACAATGACTCTATAACATACACCTCAAGTTACTACAGACTCACCTCCGTGATATTAAGTGTAGAACTTACGGAGGTGCTCAATGTTCCAAGGATTTGGGAGAGGTGTCCCATCCTCGGTAGCCAAGCGAACGCTCCCGGGATGGGATACTTTAATCACTCGGAAGGGTCCCTTCCAGCTGGGGGAGAGTTTGTTTAACCCTTCTCTAGATTGTATTCTCCGTAGCACCAGGTCGCCTTCCTCGAGCTGTCGGTTGGGTACATGCCGCTGATGATAGCGTTGAAGGGCTTGGCGGTATCGGGCATTCCGAACAGCTGCTTGGCACCTTCCCTCCTCCAGGAGGTCTAGGTCTTCACGCCGGAGCTGGTCCTGCGTGGCTTCATCGAAGGTCCGGACCCGGAGTGACCCCAAGGTGATTCTGGAGGAAGGATTGCTTCAGCTCCATACACCAGGAAGAAGAATGTCTCTCCAGTTGACCGGTTTTGAGATGTCCTGTTAGCCCATAAAGTGGGCGGAAGCTCTTCAATCCAGTTGGCTCCATGTTTTTTCAAGCGCTCATAGGTGCGCGTTTTGAGTTCTTTAAGGATTTTAGCATTTGCTCTCTCGGCTTGGCCATTGCTGGTTGGGTGAGCTACGGAGGCATAGCAAACTTGAATGCCGAGGTCTTCGCATTATCCTTGAAATGCAGAGCTTGTGAATTGGGTCACATTATCAGTGATGATTTTGTTTGGGACTCCAAATCTGCATACAATAGACTGCAAAAAGTTGATAGCAGATTGCTTGTTGATTGTCACAACTGGAGTTGCTTCCGGCCACTTGGTGAACTTGTCGATGGCGACGTACAGGAACTTGTAACCTCCGACGGCTCATGGGAAAGGTCCCAAGATGTCCATCCCCCACACAGCGAAGGGCCATGTAGGAGGTATCATTTGTAGGGGCTGAGCCGGTGTGTGAATTTGCTTTGCATGAAATTGACATGCTTTGCATTTCTTCACCAGCCCAGTTGCATCCTGGAGTGATGTAGGCTAGTAGAAGCCATGCCGAAAGGCTTTACCAACCAGCGTGCGGGAAGACGCGTGGTTCCCACACTCGCCTCCATGGATTTATGCGAGGAGCTCGCAGCCATCTTCCCTTGTGATGCACCGCATTAGGATGCCGTTGGCACCGCGCCGGTAGAGATCCCCTTCTACCAACGTGTATCTTTTAGCCAATCTGACTACCCGGTCAGCGGATACATCATCGTCAGGAAGGATGTTGTCTTTCATGTAGTTCCGGATCTCCGAGATCCATACATCGAAACTAACTTGAGCATTTGAGTCTTGCGTGCTGGGTTGCTCGGAGCTTCCGGCAGCACCTACGACCATTGATGGCTGCCATGGTAACAGGGCCATCGGGACCGTCAGCTTCGGGATGCTGATCTCGCCCCCTTCGCTCAGTTCCGCAGGCTGAGCTGAGGGTTTTGACAAAAGTTCTGTTAGGAGCTGGAGCTTCGGTTGACGCTTTCGTCGAGAGTTCGTTGGCTTCAGCGTTGTAGGCACGCTGAACATGGTGGAGATCTAGGACTTCGAAGTCCTTCTGAAGCCTCTGGACTTCAAGGAGGTAAGCAGCTAGCTGGAGATTATTGCAGGAGCATTCACCCTTCACTTGCTTAATGATGAGCTGTGAATCTCCCTTGACCAGCAATTGCTTGACACCGTATGGCAGTGCCAACTTTAGTCCGTAGATGAGTGCTTCATATTCCGCCATGTTGTTGGTCGCCTTGAAGTCAAGGTGTACCATGTATTTCACCTTCTCCCCGGTTGGTGCGAGGAGAAGGACTCCAGCTCCGGCCCCCTGCTTTTGCATGGAGCCGTCGAAGTAGAGGGTCCAATGAGGCTCAGTGAAGACCGGAGCTTCGTGTTCCGTCTTCTGCTCACTGGGGCCCCCAGGGTTTGATGGAGAGGGAGTCCATTCTGCCACGAAGTTTGCCAATGCTTGACTCTTGACTGCTTGCCTTGAAATGAATTCGAGATCGAATTCAGCAAATTCCGTTGCCCACTTTGCAATATTCCCAGTTGAATTGGGATTATGCAAGATTGATCAAAGTGGGTAAGAGGTCACCACTGAGATTTTGTGAGCTTGGAAATAATGGCGAAGCTTCCTGGAGGCAATAAGAACTACATAGAGCAGTTTATGCACCTCTAGGTATCGAGTCTTGGCATCATGTAGTACTTCACTGATGAAGTACACTGGGCGCTGAATGGTCCGGACCCTTCCAGAGGGGCCCGGAGCTTCCTCTTCACTGACCCAGATCCTTCTGGAGGGATCCGGAGTTTCTTCGGGGACCTCCGGGTTCTGGCTGGAGGAACCCGGAGCTTCTTCAGAAGTGACCTGGACCCTCCCGGAGGGGTCTGGGTCTTCTGGAGTGGTTTCTTGTGGATTCGAATCTGGGAGCTGGGACCCAGACTCACTTTCAGGAACCTCCGGACCCTCCCGAAGGGGTATGGATTCCTGAGTATGGGGTAGCTCTGGTCTCTCCGCAACCAGAACCATACTGATGACTTCGTCAGTAGCTGAAATATAAAGCAACAATGGCTCACCAGGGTTCGGAGCTACCAGAGTTGGTAGGGTGGTGAGGAACTGTTTTAGCTCCTGGAACGCCTTTTCTGCTTCTTCAGACCATTGGAATGGTCCGGACTTCCTCAATAACTTGAAGAAGGGGAGTGCCCGTTCCGCCAGTCTTGAAATGAACCGGCTGAGGACTGCTAGACATCTAGTTAGATTTTGGACATCTTTGATGCGGGCTAGTGGCCGCATGTCTTCAATGGCCTTGATCTTCGCCGAATTAGCTTCTATGCCCCGGTGACTTACCAGGAAACCAAGAAGTTTTTCGGAGCTAACCCCGAAGACACACTTGTCTGGGTTTAGCTTTGTGCGGGTGGCCTGCAGCTTATCGAAGACAGCCTGTAAGGTGTCAAGAAGTGACTCCTTGTTCTTGACCTTGACCACGATTTCATCCACATACACTTCCACTATGTCTCTAATGAGGTCTTCAAAGGTTTTGTACATAGCTCGTACAAAAGTTAAAGCTGCATTCTTGAGACCAAATGGCATGGCTGTATAACAGTACAATCCATCTACTGTGATGAAAGAGGTATGCTCTTCATCCTCCCTAGACATTTTGACTTGATGATACCCAGAATATGCGTCTAGGAAACACAGTAATTCGCACCCGGAGGTGGAATCCACTATCTGATCTATTCTAGGTAGTGGGAATGGATCTTTTGGACATGCCTTATTTAGTGTTGTGTAGTCGATACACATTCGAAGCTTCCCGCCGGCCTTGGGCACAACAACTGGGTTTGCCAGCCATTTTGGATGGAAGACTTCTCGGATGAATCCAGCTTCGAGCAACTTCTTCACTTCTTTTCGAATGAAGTTCTGTCGCTCTAAAGATTGCTTCCGAGGCTTCTGGTGCACAGGCCGGGCGTCTGGACAGATCTTCAGATTTTGCTCAATCACATGCCTGGGGATCCCAGGCATTTGTGACGGTTGCCAGGCAAACACGTCGACATTAGCCCGGAGGAAAGCGATGAGCGCGAGTTCCTATTTGTCGTTCAATCCTCCCGATATACGGGTGGTCTGAGCGGCATCAGAACCGATTTGGACGACTTTGACTGGAATGTCGGTGTCGCCGCTTGGCTGCACACGAGGTGCAGATGTCGAGCCTCGTTGACGAATGCTCGGGGGTTTTGGAGCTTGCTCCTGCCTGGAGTCCTCCTCTTGCGTCGTGGTAAGTGCATGGAGTTCTTCCAGAGCAGTTACTCCGACAGTACGATCTCCGCAGATCCGGAGAACGCCTACTGGTGTTGGCATCTTTAACACCAGGTAGCCATAATGAGCAGCTGCCATAAATTTGTACAAGGCAGGCCTACCCAAAATGGCGTTGAAGGGTAAGCTGATCTGAGCAACATCAACTGTCGGTGGTTTGGATCCGGCAGTCTCCCGACACTACTAAAGTGTTAGAGGAGTTTAATGTTCGGTGTGGGCGCGCGGAGATTCAAGAAGGTGAATTGTAAATGGCACAGGAGACACAGAGATTTACGTGGTTCGGGCCGCCTGAGCGTAATACCCTACTCCACGGATATGTTGGTGTTGTATTAGCTGTATGAGCTTATGACGAGTGTCTATGGCGCATGTGTAGCGTCACTCAACGTGTAGAATCCGTCGTCGGCCTGTCCTTTTATAGTACAAGGGCAGACCGTTACAAGTTAGCCTGGCCCGACATGTGGCCCCGGCGGTTACTAGTATTGATACTCATTCAACACGTTTAATTGTCCTTAATGACTGGGTAATGGGCTTTCACAGCACCGTTACTGGTAATTAAGGTCATCTGATCGTGTGTCATTAATATGGTATTAATGACACTTAATCGGGTCTTGAAGTCATTGATTCCCCTTTGAAGATCCGAAGCCGTTGTGGAGTCTTCCGGAGGTTAGAGGCTGAAGATCCGACGGTTGGACACGTGGCAGCTTCGGAGCATACTGTGGGAAACAGGAAGCTCCGAAGCTACCTGACACGTGTTAGGTCCGGAGCTTCTCTCGGTCTGGGGTTAAGTCTGGAGGTGCCATTTCGGTACATAGCCCGGAGCTTCCCCCTTGTGGGCGGTAGCTCCGGTTTGATAGTACACGTGGCGACCCTGGGATTAACCATGTTGGAGAAGTGGGTCCGGTTATATCTGACATGTGGGCCTCCGAAGGTCTTCAAATCAAGTAGATGACTTTCCTTTGAGATCTTTGTAACCTCAAGGGGTGTACGGTTTCCAGGGTACCGACAAATACAATAGTAATCGAATGACCAACCTTTCTTGTGGCCAAGATAAGCTTGAACCTTCATCCTTGACTTGCTTAGGTTTGAGTACCTTTATGGTTGAAACTATACCATCATCCATCGTAAGGTCATTAGTTAAATGCTAAACCTCACGAGATATTAGATTTTCTTTACTCGTGAGGGTACCATATGATGATCAACCTCGCGAAACTCCTCAAACTTGATTTGGAATCTTGATTTGATATATGGTGACATTGACACGTCGAACACCTTGCAGTTGCCATATCTTTGCATTCTTTGCTGTTTGAAAATATATTGGAAGCTAAAGGTTTAATTCACATATCTCACCGCAAAGAGTTTCCATCGTTGACTTATGTATTGAAATACCAATTTGTTGCGAGGTAGTGATTCATTACTAATTTCGCAAACTTTCTTTATCATGTCAGGGAAATACTACCTTAAGTTTATAATGGACTGGTGCGAAACTAGGCAAGCAAACAAGAACCGTTGCAAGGTTAGTTCGAAGATATCAAGATGATCAAAAGAAGAGAAGAGCAAATGTTGATTCTTCAAGTCAATATTAGGACAGTAAAGTGCATATTTTCAAAGTTAGAGAAAGTATTAAAAGTCGCTAATAGAAGTGCGAACACCCCGTCAATCTTATCAAGATAGAGACTCGAGTCCATAGAAATCAAATACAAAGTCCGAACACCCGTCGTACACAAGAAACAGAATCCTCAATGATGTTACATGGAGACAAGCAGATTATAGCGAATTCTTTCAAGCAACGCTGCTATCATGTTCTCCAAGTTAAAGCCCATCTTTTTGCAATCATTCCCTAATCGTTCCTTTTGTTGCTCTCACTAGAATCTTGGGACGAGAATCTTTTAAGTGGGGAGTAATGTAAAAGCCCTAGTTTTCAAACTTTGAACTCAGCCTTGAGTTTGAGGAGAAGAAAAATAAATCAAAATAGTGAGGGCAAAATTCAAATCGATTCAAACCCTAAAAGATAGAATTCAAAAAAATAAATTTAGCTACTGTTCAAATGAGGATAACATGATGATCTGAGTTCACCACTGAATTCCTAATATTTTCAAATAGTCTCCCTGTAAACTTTATAACTCTTGAAACAAGTTTGCTATTTAATTCAATGGCTACATTGAATTCCATCCATATTCGAATTCAAATTTGAATTCGAATGAAATTGAGTCAAATCAGTGATTTGAGTGCAAAATCAAATTCTACACCTTTAGATTGGTCATTCTGCAAAGATCTAGATTTTTTTTTGAACAAATTAGGTGCAGGAATTGAATGGACATAAAAGTAGATGTGGGAGAGGAGGTGGGGCCCACTGGCCAGTGAAACACGACCAGGGAATAGCCTCTGTTCTAAGCTCGACACCTCCCCAACATGCAAATCCACGCAGCAGGGAGCATGCTTGCTTCCTCTCTTGCACACCAAGCCACCCAGGCAGCTACAAGGTTAAGCTTATCACTCATTTTCTCACCAGTGCACAACGCAGCACACCCCTCTCTTTGTTCTTCAACCAGCGACCTTCTCCTCTGCACCACCCCAAGGTCAGCAACAGGAGCCGAGTTTCATTCCCTCCTTAACAGCAAAAAGTTGCAAAACGTCTTGCTCTATCTTCTCCTCCATTTTGCTCACTGGTTCCTCAGTCGTATTCTTGTTATTTTGAAGTTTGGCAGCGACGAATTCTGGCGGCCGTGGAAACTCCCCTCTGTTCCACCATCGACCCCTCGCTACAAGTAGTTTCTCCCCGCTCCTCGAAGCAAAAAGGTGCGCTTGGTCCCCTAGTATATGCACATAAATTTTCAGCCTTTTCCATGCCTCCTAGCCCTAGTATTTCCAAGTTTTCCGACGAACTTTTCATAGCACCTTTGCTAGGTCTTCATACCAATTCGCTTTCTAAGTGTAATCATCCTTTAATCCGGTTTGGTCATACCTTCCTAGCATCCATTTGCATCCTCTCGACCAGAAAGCAAAAGAATTAATCGTGTAACCACGCCGGATGACTGAATTTTGTATCCGCCGACATTTAACCGATGGCTCACAATCGAACTCCGTGTTCTAAGGTTTTTCACCACCCTTATCACCCTATTTCGTCTTCCCTAAGCTTCCAGGAACCTTTTGGTGAAAGATTTAAGGTTGCAAACCCATTCCCCATGCGAAACCGACATCACCGAAACCCAAGACCCGCCGCCACCGTCGCACCTGCATTTCCGTCCACCTATCGCCGGTGTAACCATCCCCATAGTGTTTCCCATGTCTTCTTAGACCCAGGCGGCAAGTACCGGGAAGAGAGGAGCGAAACGCGCCTCCTCCAGTGAGGTGCCGCACAGTGAGGTGCCGCCGTCGGCTGCCATGGTGCGCCACCCATGTGCCGCCGACTCGGGGTTGAAGATGACCCTGGCCAGGATCTTCTGTGGCTGCAGGATCCGCTGTGGACACATTCATTTATTTTGTGGCCCAGTGCGTCTTATATCCTATTGGTTGGTTTTAAAACCCGTGGGCCCCTTTCATTATTCAAACCTTTGCAGTTAAAAAATAATTCTCTTTCTCATCAAAACTTTGAAAAGCAATAACTCCTACGTTATTAGGCCCAGAATTCTCAAATAAATTTTGCTGGAACCAGGGTGATATATACTTTCCATTGGTGCACTTGTATTGATATGAACAGCCAATAAATTCCCTAAATAATTCCATGAAGCAAAAAGCCTTTGAATTAAATTCCCGTTGGTCAGTTTATTGAAAATTTCCCAAATTTGGTCAGATTCTCCCTCCTAATTACTTTAGTATCAATTAAAAATTTGAGGTCCATTTGAGTTGATTTGATAGGTCAAATTGAGCTCCAAACCTTTATGTACCTGAAAAATTGCAGAATGTCTAGAAACATTATCAGAAAACTGTCCAAACTTCTAAAATCAATATCTCCCTGTAGAATGCCTAGAAAATTATGAAACCAATTTTCTTATACTCTATATGACCTCGCCTAAATATATCATCCATCATTTTCCATATTAAAGATACATATCAAGCAAGAAAATTTTGGGAACGGTTTAGGTTTGTATAATTTTAGAACTCACATGCTGACATGAACATATACCAAATTTGGCCAAGCCTCCTCTCATAACACATGTTGTCTACCATAAAAGTTTCGGAAGCATATGACTTGATTTACTACAGTAAAATGTGTTCCCCACCACTTTGTGCAGACCATTGCACATTTCACTTCAAACCCATATCCTCCTATGTTGCACTTAAGTTTTCTTCTCTGTTGCTTCCTGTACACAGCAGAGGTTCCTTGTAAGCCTTGTACAACATAAGTATTCCTCTGTTCATTCATGTATTTGGCTCCTTTGCTAAACTACATTCTTTTATATGATGCACCTCTCACTTTATTCGATAATCCAAATTGTTTCTTTGATTCTTCTCTGTTTTTCTTAACCCAACAGAGACAAGGCATATCTTTGCATCTAAGTTTAGCCCTCTCAAGTTATAAACACTTTCAATTCTGAAACTACTAAATTGCATTTTATTGAATATATGCATTCTCATCTCGATAGATGTCATGACGGATGAAGACCGACGAGGATGATCACTAGGAGGAGGCGACATCTTTATTAGTGCTGCTGGGACCAGAAGAATCACACGGAGGCGAGGAATTCTCTATTGGCTGAGCCGTGATGAATTCCATGATGGAATCTCCGGAGGAAGATCAAGCCACTGACTTATTGACATTTACCTGGTTGTGACCCAAGGCAAGCCCCGGTTTGCATTTAAGTCATTTCTAAAGTTTTTCTTTTATCACTATGATTACTAGTATATGAATTGTGCATTAGGTACATTTGTGATTGACACTCCTCATGCATGACCCACAATTCCATGGATTGTATGGGTAGGTTTATAGCGCAACATGTAGATTTTCCATGCTATCTCTCACTTGACACCATGCCGCTGCCTTATTGATCTTTGTGTTGCTTGTGAGAAGCGTCAACTGGCATGGACGGCTTCTCTTGTGCTTAGATAGGTTGAGAGTGTGAGTATGTATTTTCTGCTGCATTTGTACCGCTGTTGTACACTATGTTGTAAATAATATCTTATTATGAAATGAAAACTTTGTATCTTTACAATGTTTTTTCGTGTGTGTGGTTGGGTGCCGCATCGCACGGCACCACCCAATGTGATTCCTGGAATGTCGGGACCTCAGTCCTCACAAAAACCAACTTTTGCTTATGTCAGAACTTCAGCTTTACCAGGAAAATTCAGAGAACCACGATTCCGTACAGAATTTTATAGACCAGATCCCTCCATGATTTTAGCTGAAATTTTCCTGGTTGGTCATCCATGAACACTTGAATTCACTGTAAAATATACATCATTTTGGATCTGTAGAACCCATGGAATTGGATGATCATTTCACTAAGTCCAAAACATTATTCATTACACTTCCTATTCAAATCTCCTAACTTCCACTTTGGTTTTCTTTTTTGTTGCTTCCTGTACACAGCAAAGGCGTTGCAGGAGTCTGTACAGAAAGTTGCATTCTTCTTTTCATCCCTATAGTGTCCTCCATTGCTAACTTGTGCACTCATGTATGATGCATGTTTAACTTTATACATTGATCCACTATATTCCACTTTGAATGTTTCCTCTGTTTACTTTGCACAACAGCAGGAGCAAGCTTGTAACATTTAGAAGAATTTAGTCTTCTGCGAGCTTTGAACACATTCAATTATCAAATGAATAAGTTGCAGCTTATTATGTGCATTCATGTCAATAGTGAACACAACGACGGCAATCGACGGCGATCGATGAGAAGCACGACCCGGAGGAGAGGAATTCTCTATTGTCTCAGCTGCGACGGAGTCTATGGCAAATTCTCCGGAGAAAGAACAAGCCACTGATTCCGGTTTGCATTTAAGTCATTTCTAAAAGTTTTGCTTTTATCACTATGTTGCCTAGTATATGAATTGTGCATTAGGTCTGTTGTGTTTGAATACTCCAAATGCATTTCTACAATTCCATGGAGTATATGGGTAGGTTTATAGCACAACTCATAGAATTGCCATGCTAATGTTGTAGGGAATCAGGTAAAAGTCGAGTGGTTGGAATCCACTCGCGAGATAGAGATATTGTCACCTAGGATTGGTTATTTTAGAGAATGGTTCATAAATTGAATATGAGACCGGGCGGCAGGATAGGATGCATGGGGACGTGGTCTTGGGTGCGTAGCCCTGCCTGTGTGGATTGAGGACCGCACCGTGTGCGGCCCTATTGGGCAAATTTGAACTGTACTGGAGGCATTCTGGATATATGGGACCCAGGAAACCGATGTAACTTGTCCACCTTAATGTCGAGGCATAACCCACCGCCTTATAGGTGTGGGTTGAGAGCAGTAGGTGTAAACTGCCTGCGGGCACAGACACGCTCTGTGTGGGGGCCTCCTGCTCGTAGCAGTGGGACTGGTTCGGCGTGTAGGCGACTAGTGAAATGTTGCCGCATACGACATCAGTGGAGCGTGCCTTCGCAACTTCGAGTGTGGGTTTATGTGTCATGCTACCAGAGTCTTATTGATTTGAATCACCGTCGCTCACGGTTATGGATTGAGCATACTTATTCATTGATTCATGACGTAGTAATAAAGAGTAGTTGAAATATTATAAATATGATGCTATGATTATTATTGTATTGCAACTTTTATGGATTAGAAAGCACAATTAAGTTTACATTTGCTAAACATTTCACTTAAATAAAGCTTATGCACCTTTGAGCATGTAACATCGGGGATGAAGCGTTTCTTGTCTGATTGTGGAGTATGTGATGTGCCATGCTGAGAGAAAGTCATTTGCTACCTTAAAACAGAGCCAAGGATTTACTAATAGGTGGGTCCTGTATGCAAATTCAGCTTTCCTATGTTATAAGTCTCAAGCATGTAGAGTTCCATGTTTAGGTGAAACCGTTAAGTCTTGCTAAGCCTTCATGTTCACGGTTGCTTTATATGTGGTTTTACAGGTTTTATTTTATTGTTGCTGTTATGAATTGTCCGTGAGACATCGAGCTGTCAAGAGGTATCTCTCATGTGACACCACGCCACTACCTTATGATCTTTGTGTTGCTAGTGAGAAGCGTCCATGGATATGGTTGACTTCTCTTGTGCTTAGATAGGTCAAGAGTATAAGTATGTACTTTCCGCTGCGTGTGTACCGCTGTTGTACACTATGTTGTAAATAATATCTTACTGAGAAAAGGAAACTTTGTCTTTTTACTATATATTTTTGCGTGTGTTGTTGCGTGCCGCATTGCATGGCACCACCCAATATGATTTCTAAAATGTCAGAACCCCGATTCTCACAACTCCTACCAGTTCTACCATCATAACATGTCCCTATGAGTTCCACTAGCACCGTTCCATAATCCCATTGAGTATCACAAAAAAAATCCATAAACACGTTTCAAGAACAATGAAAAGATCCACTCGACATCCTAAGTTAAGCAAAAGTAGCAGAAACAACAAACTAAGTGAAACACTGGAAATGCACCCAATAAGAGTCATCACTCACCAATCAACCTCTTACCATCCTATACAAGCTATCCAAATCTGTAGTTGCCAAACAATTTAAACATTGTTAGCTTGTCACTTGAGTAACTACGCTAATATAAACCTTATGTGGGCATAATCACTAATCCTCACTCGACTACTTCGATGTTTTCAAAAATGGGCTCTTTTTACGCGTGCTATTCCCAATGTAGCTCTGATACCAGACTGTGATTACTGGGGTCCCGATATTCCAGGAATCACATTGGGTGGTGCCATGTGATGTGGCACCCAACAGCACACACGAAAAAACATAGTAAAGATATAAAGTTTTCATTTCATAATTAGACATTGTTTACAAGATAGTGTCACTAGGTGAGAAAGGCTCATTTGAGGCGTGCCCTCACGAAGAACGGAGACATGCAAAACACTCATCTTTATCGTCGTGTCTCGCATTACAGAGCAATCTGGGACGAGCGTTGGGCGCATTGCCGATCAGTACACATGGGAGACAATCTTGAAGAATGCCCGTCTCCTTTTTTTAGAAATCCGAGACGGGCTTTAAGACGGCCGGTCTCCTTTTTCTAAGAAATCTGAGATGAGCTTTAAGGCAGATCGTCTTCTTTATGTAAGATATTCGAGGCGGTCTTTTTGTAAGACCGTCGCAGATTTAGCTACTAATCCGACATGGCCTATTAACAAGCACGTCTCCTTTTTGTAAGAAATCCGAGACAACCTTTATGACAGCTCGTCACAGATTTGACGGCTTAATCTGAGACAGTCTTTCAGCTTGTTCGTCTCTTTTTTGTAAGAAATCAGAGACGGTGTTAAGGCAGTGCGTCTCCTTTAGGTAAAAAATTCGAGACGGTATTTTAGGACATCATCTCCTTTGTTTCTGATATCCGTTACTGTTTTTTTTTTGTAGCTCATCTCATTTTTGTAAGAAATAGGAGACTAATCCGAGATGAGCTTTCATAGTGCTCGTTTCCTTTATGTTCGGAATCCAAGATGTTCTTTGTGCTAGCTCGTCACGGATGTAACTACCGGCTGGGTCACTGTGGCACTAATAGGAGATGAGCCCTACTAAACTCTCTTCTACTATTAGTTGCTCCACCAATTTATCCTGTTTGTCGGCTGCATCCTGGAGCTAGCTTGGATTTGGCAGCCGCATTGTCAGATTCAGCAACATACAAGTACAGAAACGTATGTATAGCTAAATGGAGATCACACACTAAATTACTTTGACCAATCAAATATTAACAAAGTGTCAATCATGGTTACCAAGTAACTATTTACACAAAGAATGCCCCACTGTTTATACTACTTCTATACAAGTAACTATTACACAAAGAATGCCCCCTGTTCATCCTGCTTAACAAGTGACTAATTACAAAAGGAATAACTGTCATATAATCCTGTTTATTGCATTAAAATTCTCCCTTTGGATCAATGATTTCAGAAATGATGAACATGCATAGCCTCTCTCTAATGTGCTCGAGGCTAGAACCTATTGCGTTCCTGAAGGTGGTTTTGTAGCCCTGCCACACGATAAAATGAAATTTAGCAAAATATTAGTAATAAAGTAAGATAAATGCACTTACATACATTGCAATTCGGATGCTCTCCAAATAAAACCATGCTTAAGCAGACATGAAAGTTGCATGTGTTGTCCGAAGCTTGATGTGGGACATCAGCGTTTTCCTATGTGTTCTCCTATCACCTTAATCACGTATGTGTCAAAAGCCCTAAACAGAAACATTCACAATTAATATAAAATCATTGTGCAATGACAAAATAGTGATAAACTAAAGTGAAGAAGGAACTTCATTAATAACAGCCCTAATATCAGTCCAATCACGGGTAAGTAACTCGCCAGTTATTGAATCTCTTGACCTTATGGAGTCACAGTACCACACCTAGTCGTACTTTGTAGAAATTGCTAGGGTTACCCAATGGTTACCTGGGTGTTACGGTACGACTAGGAGCTCCTTATCACTGCAGTGTCTCATTGCCTTGACAAAAATATGAAACAACTTCTTTTCGACTGCTAGCCGTTTGAATATTAGTTCTCATTAGTATTTGTGGGTCAAGATATGAAGAAGACTCCTTTCACATTCTATTATGAGTAACTTGCATGTGCCTACACGCAAAATGCCAAATTTGTTAGACATATATAAACACTTATATTGAGTATGTATGTATATATATATATATATATATATATATATATATATATATATATATATATTGAAGAACCTAGTTTTTGAGGACTTACAATGCGAAGCATCGTATAAGAGAGACATGCAACGCTTCGAGGGTGATAAGTTCGTAGAGATCGGACCATGAGATGAGAAAGATGCCTTCACCCACTAGAAAGGGCTTATCTTTGAATCCCACTATTAAGGCTTGTTATTTTTTGCAATTTTGCATGTAGTAGTTATGAAGGTAAACACAAGGTTTACCATCTTCTTTGAGTGTGCCGACAGTTAACATCGACTTCCCCATCTCAAACTTTGAGTTAGCATGCGTCATAGCTGTCGGCGCCCTCAGGTTAGCTTTCGACTCTTTCATTGGTTTCTTGCTAGCTTCCTTCGATGTCCGCCGCTGCGGTTGCCTCTTGTTCATGGCACCTACATTTTTTTTGCCTTTGCCGATGGCTGATCAGGTATAGGGAGCAGGGCACTTCGAGTGTGAGGTGGAGACCGATGTGGCTGCTCTTCAAGTGGAGACGTCTGCGGAGCTCTAGAGTTTGAGACAGATGCGGCTGATCTCGAATTAGAGACTTCTGCTGCTTCTCTGTAACTTGAGGCAACTTCTCTCGAATTGGAGACTTTTGCTGCTTCTCTACAATTGGAGGCAACGATTGCTCTGGAATTGGATATAGAACCGTTCGCTCTTGATTTGGAGACAGAAGTGGAAGCAAACGTGCCTTAGGATACATCAAAGCAGTAGAGGTCGACGCTGAAGCTGCTGCTGTTGGGTGAACAACAATAGAAGTCTGTCTCCATTGAACCCTTCTAGCATGTCCAATTCAATTGAAGCTCCAGACGCTAGTGCCTAAAGATCCTCATGTCACCATCCACCCCCATCTACTATAGAAGCTAAGTTGCTCCTACGCTCCTTGTCGTTACTTATGAACGCATCAAAGTTAGGGAATTGTATACCTGAGCCCTCCAGTATAGGCTTCAGGTCTCCTAGAACCTCCCTTCTCAATCGTCTTTTCAGCTCCTCCACGTCAACCTGTGGTGTCAAGGTCATTTTCCGCTTCCGATACGTAGTTTTGTGTTCTGAAAAATCCTCTCTCTAGGTCAACTTACTGGAAACACCACGAACACAGCCTCTTTGCTCCTTGGTTTGTAGGGACTTGCTGAGGGCATCGTTTTCCTCTCACCATTTGAGTCTTCACTGCTCTGGCTCAAGGCTCTTTAAGCGACATCTGTGGTGCTCTGGCTATAGAAGCTGACCTTGCCTGACTCTGTCAGCTTAGAATGAGCACGCATAAATGGTCTCAACCGTCCACGAAAATTGTCGTATGGATTCTGAAGACCTTGCTGGGCCAGTCTTTCATCCTCTTGTTGTCACCTCCTTTGTTTTCTGGCATAACCGGTGTTGCCGAGGTGGTGGTCAAGCTCGTTCTGCGATTGGAGCCACTTCATATACTCACTGCTCGCGGCAAAGTTGTCTAATTCACACTTTTTGAAAAATCTCGCCTAGTCATGTAGTGACAAATCTTTAAACTTATTGAAGGGGGTTTCCTGCTTCCTCCAAATATTCACAAGCTTGCACTTCTAGCTCCTCCAAGCATGAGAGATGATCTTCATAGCTAGTTTCTTCCCCTTATGCTTCAGCTCTTCCGGGCATTGAACGTATGCTTGAATAGAGTTTTCGAAGACTTCATCATTTTCATTTTTGGTCAACTCATCGAATCCCTGCAGGGATAGCGACACCCTTTGTCGGGTAGCTAGACCACAAACTTTTCGACAAATCTTGCCTAGTCATCTACTGACAAATCTTTAAACTTATCGAAGGGGGTTTCCTGCTTCCTCCAAATATTCACAAGCTTACTCTCTAGCTCCTCCAAGCATGAGAGATGATCTTCATAGCTAGCTTCTTCCCCTTATACTTCAACTCTTTCAAATATTGAACATATGCTTGAATAGAGTTTTCGAAGAGTTCATCCTTTTCATTTTTGGTCAACTCATCGAAATCATGTTGGGTTAGCGGCACCCTTTGCCGGGCAGCTAGACCACAAATCCTGGACAGTCTTGTATTAACTTTCATGTCCAGGGGTAAGCCTTCATCATTGATCTCACCAACACTCATAACGTGTGTCGGCAACGACATCTGCGACCTTTTCTTTCGTTGACCAGGGGTAGGTTCTGATTGTGATCCAACCAATGCATCCTCTTAATGAGTCTGCTATTGTTGAGGAGTTTGCTGCTGACTATGCTGCTGTTGAGGAGTCTATTGTTGAGCCTCTTCAATCTACTGCTAGTACTCCGACTGAGACATCTTCAAATTCAATAAAATTCACTAAAATCCTACAAAACATTATGAAATTCCAGTCACATTTCAACAAACTGTCACATAGGGAGCAAATACTCTCATGGCATTTGTAATTTAATAAGAAAAAGACCTATGTGGCAACTGTAATTGTAAGGACAATTCAAAGCTATCTGACACAACCAAACAATCATTAAAAGCCAAAGCATAATACTCTAAACATGTCACAGCTGAAATTTGGCGTCCTTAACCGGCTAACATGTCTATACACTAAACATTGAACCACCAAAGAACATCAACAAAACCATATATACATAAAACAGGAGTAGATTTCACAAAATGCATCAAGCACGGTACATAAAAGCACGGACCCTTTTGACTCCAACCAACACGATAAACCAACAACACGCACCAATGAGACAACCCCATAAAAGTGTGTATGAAA
Organism: Tuctoria greenei; assembly: GCA_036927565.1. Classification (NCBI taxonomy): domain Eukaryota; kingdom Viridiplantae; phylum Streptophyta; class Magnoliopsida; order Poales; family Poaceae; genus Tuctoria; species Tuctoria greenei. Next base: position 130,026,614 of record JAYESD010000006.1, read on the forward strand.
AACCTTATTAACAGTACCCAAAGAAACATAAAAACTTACTAGGATGAGGTCGGGGTCAAGGCGGAGTCGAGGTCGATGGCAGCAGAGCGACAATGACCAAGAGGGCAGGATCGAGGCAGTGACGTGCTGAGGGGAAGGGGATGAGGCGGCGGCATGCACCGCGGATGAGGTGGCGGTGGCGTCAACGCAACGGTTTCTACAGCGGCGGTAGAGCGAGAGAGCGTGAGGTCAAAAATTTGCCAAAAAATTTGCTAACTTCTGGAAGGATAGCGTGCGAGAGCTAAAGTACCTAGGACAACAATCAGAGATGGGTGTAAAAGAAGCGCGTCTCTCATTTATGTTTATGATAGATGAGTCGCATAAGCGTGCGTCTTGCATTTTATTTAGATCTGAGATGAGCTACAAAATGTGCATCTCCTTTCTGTAGATATACGAGATGAGCTGACTTAGAGGTCGTCTCCCTTTTGCTCCATTAGAAAAAGAAAACATGGGTCCCTTAGAATATGGCCCACATGTCAGTGACCTCTAACACCTTTGCAGAGTACGTGGGCCCATATTTTAGTGACCTCTAATGCCTTTGCAGAGTATGTGGCCCCACATGTTAGTAACCTCTATGCTTCTGTAGGGCCCACATGTTAGTGACCTCTGATGCCTCTGCAGAGTTTGTGGGCCTACATATCAGTGACCTCTGATGCCTCACACGAGATCGAAGCGCTTCGACCTCATAGTCATCTCCTCATTTTGTTCCCATCAGAGACGATCTTGTTACGGGCGCGTCTCCTTTATCCTCAAATACGAGACACGCTTATTTTGATCTCGTGTCCCTTCTGCTCCATTAAAAACCACAAGGTTTTCACAAAGTGAGTGAGGCCCACATCAAGCCGCGAATTCATCATGCGTCCGTTGCCATTCATGTTCAGAGCTGCCATCGCGCGCAGAATTCGAAGCACTCCGACCTCATATTCTTGTCCGCACCATCATATAGTGACTTCGTCTATGACATGTGGGACCATGCCACCTGGGCCTCTCATGGCTGTGACCAAGTCACAAGTCAGGGGATCCTCTATATATATAGGGGAGGCCATCCCCTTCTCCACACCATCACAATAGCATTTCTCTTCCTTGAGCCGCATCGTAGCCTTCCGAGCTCTAGCCGCACCTCTGTCCCCACAGCACAATGGCCGCTCCTCCGTACCGAGCTCCAACCACACTTCCGGTGCCTTCCTGTGCACAAGAGCGATGTTACCTCCTTTCTAAAATCGCTCACCTGGAGGGTTTAGTTGTCGGGTCCAAGGACGACGACCTTAAAACTCTCCAGAAGGATATGGCGGGGGATGTATTTAACAGTACAACTCATGCCATGTGGCTTCTTTCTCTTGGTTGCCTTCCAAAATGTACTGGAATGGTCTAGCATGACGCCAACATCGGTCACTACCTCTACGGGCTAAGAGAGTTGCCGGTCGTATTCACGCGATGAGGGAGATGGTCGGTGAGGTGCTTGAGGTGCAAGGCCACAGGGGTTTGGTCAAGGCGATTGCCAATAAGTGTGGGGCGGAGTAACCACCAGAGGACTAGGCGATCGTGTTTTTCTTTTGTTGTTTGTAATAATGTTTACTTTAATGAAATGTTAATGAATATTTGCTTGATGATGAATGTTTTTTATCATTTATCAAATGGTTTGTTGTCTTTTTGTTGTCGATTATCGAAATGTGCCCGAGGAAAACATTCCAATACCGTTAGACAAACATTCCAATTCATAAATAAAGCATTCCAGTTCGTAAATAAAACATTCCAGTTCATAAATAAAAGTCTACCATGTAACCCCTCAAGTATCTACACAAAACATTCTAGTTCATAAATAAAGCACGTAATCCAAACATGATACAATACAAAAAAGTTTACTATACAATGTTAAAGGGAAAACAGAACAAGTGTCAGACTCAAACAATTGGAGACAAGCGTCAATAAAGATCGTATCTCATTTCCTTGTATGGGAGACGGTCCTCATATGCGATCGTCTCACATTTTAATCAGATAGGAGACAAACTCCATAAAGAGTGTCTCCCTTAGGTCGATACATGAGATGAGCTTGCTTGGAGTGTGTCTCCCTTTTGCGCCCTGTTCCTTCAACTATCCCCCCCCCCCCCCCCCCCGTAGTCGCCTCACATTCCCAGCCAAGACCCAACATCCGTAGTCGCCTCACATTCCCCTCCCCTATTGCATTGCTTTCCCCCGCCTTTTTGTGCCCCCATGGCGAACCACTACGTGCCTGGTTCCCCTGCATCATGCCCTTGCCATGGCCAGGGTGTTGTTGTTGTTCATTGTGTCTTGTCCTACCATCTCCAATGACTCTGCCTTCATGCGGCGAAAATTGTGCCAACTGGTGGTGCCCCCCGTGCTTCTTCGGAGGCAGTGGCAGACGCCCTCATGAAGCATCTCCGCATTGATCTTCTCGAACGCCCCTTTGTCTCCTACCTTAACGCTGAGGATCTTCTGGTATGCTTTGATCTTCCCAAACAGTGTGCGCTGGCAGTGTGTACGAGCTTTGTCCACATCACCGGCGACTGCCACGACATCCACTCATGGAACCTCTATCCCGCCCGCCTGTTTGGCTGGCCCTATTAGGCAACAATTTATGTTGAGAACCTATCGCTCGACGCATGGTTGGCCGATGGTGTGCGGCAATTCCTCGATGACATATGTGTGTTTGATCATATGTTGGAGTCTTCGGGGAGCACGGAGGTGTTCGGGTTTGTCGCCTGGATGCAGAATCCAGACCTACTTCCGCGCATGAAGATTGTGACCTTCTCTGAGCGCATTGGGAGCATCGGGTCGGGGGACAGGCCACACGGCATTGAGGAGCTCGCAATATCGTCGGAGGGCCACCATGTTGACCTTCTCATCCACCTATCACTTCAATGAGCACTCTGTGCTTGAGCAGGTCTCCTCTAGCTCGGATGGCGGCCTGCAGTCGTGTTACCACCCCTTCACCTGGCGCAAGGGGGTTATCAATGGTCCCCCACTGGCGGTGGTGCCCTCCACCGCTCCACTCCACTCCTATCTGGACCCACCCTTTCTGGACGATAATAACGGGTGAATGAAGGACAGTCCAATGCTTCCAACCTTCGCCAGCCTTCCAGGTCTCCGGGCAGGGGTCGCGGGCGGGGGTCGCGCTTGTCACGGGCAGGGGTCGCTCCAGGTCTCCAGGCAGCCATCAGGGGTCGCGGGCGGCGGTTGCACACATAGTCTGTAAGGTCACTGGTTAGTAAGCTCAGATATCGAATTGTAAAATGGTTAGTTGTCTTTTTGTTATCAATTATCGAATGCGCCCGCGACACTGCTCAACTCCAATGAGCTCTATCGAGGAAAACATTTTAGTACCCAGAACTTCAGACAAAATTTGTTATCCAATGCCTCAGGTATCTACACAAACCAATTCCATGTTTGTTATCCAATGCCTCAGGAATCTACACAAAATATTCGTAAATAAAGCACGTAATCCACACAAGTTACAATACAATGTCGAAGGGGTAACAAGCTCGCAACAATCGGATACGAGCTTCAATAAAGATCGTCTCTCATTTCCTTAATGGGAGACTATCCTCTATAAGGCCCGTCTCTCATTTCCTTGTATGGGAAAAAAATTGGTGTTGACGGTCTTGTTGTCAAGATTAACTTGACAACAAGACCGATCTTGACAACAAGACCGTCCATGCCAAACTTGAGGTCAACAGTGCAACGCCTCGTCTTATATTCTCGTTGCAACGCACTCAACTTATCTAGGAGGGACAAAAGATCTTCACAGCAGAATGCGAGACAAGCTTCAAATGGGTGCGCCTCTCTTCTGCTTTTGTGGTGGGACCTTCACAGAGGCATACAAGACAGGCTTACTTAAAGCTCATCTCCCTTTTTGGACACGATGCTAAATAAAACCGCTTAATTAACTCCACGCAAAAGTTGATCTCAAATTTGGTATGAACGGTCTTGACGTTAAGTTAACATTTAATCTGATATCAAGACTGTCAACGCAGAATTTGATGTCATGCGTGCAACGCCTTGCCTTATATGCTCGTTGCAACGCGCTCAACTTTCCGAGATGGGAAAAAGATCTTCACCGCTGCAAGCGAGACGGGCGTCAAATGAGTGCGTCTCCATTTTTCTTTCGCGGTGGGACCTTCACAAAGGCATACGATATGGCTTTCTTAAAGTTGGTCTCCCTTTTTGGACACGAGCCTAAATAAAACTGCTCAATAAACTACACACAAAAGTTATGATCTCAGATTTTGTGCGACCGGTCTTGATTTCAAGTTAACATTTAATCTGACATCAAGATCGTCCACGCAAAATTTGATGTCATACGTGCAATGCCTCGTCTTATATGATCGCTGCAACGCGCTCAACTTTCTGAGGTGGGACAAAATGTCTTCACAGCCGCATGCGAGACGGGCGTCAAATGAGCGCGTCTCCCTTTTGCTTCTGTGGTGGGACCTTCACTCAGTCATACGAGACGGTCTTACTTAAAGCTTGTCTACCTTTTTATTCTTTGGTGGGACCTTCACTGCGACATAGGAGACGCGCTTTCTTGGGGCTCTCACCCTTGTGCTTCGTTCAGGGCATAACAAGTGCCAGATTCAGTAGTGCATCAGAAACAGAACACAAGGCATCAAGCCGGCCATATTTTCACACATTTAGAATATTTCAAACATATGACTAATGAAATTCAAGCTACCCCTGCACTCCATGGGATTGTGGGTCATGCATGAGGAGTATCAATCACAAATAGACCTAATGCATAATTCATATACTAGTCATCACAGTGATATAAAGCAAAACTTTAGAAACGACTTAAATGCAAACCGGGCATTCCCTTAGGTTGTGACTAGGTAAGTGACATTAAGTCAGTGGCTTTATCATCTGGATGCAACTTCTTGTCATTTTCCTTCTTTCCCTGTCTTTAATGCTGCTTGAGAGAATCTTGCTCCTCCTTCCCTCGTCTTCGATGCTGTTTGGGTGAATCTTGCTCGCAGCAGTCCGCACCTGTGCCTACTCCTCCATGTGATGCTCCTCATCGATCCTCGTTATCGTGATCTATCAACATGGATATGCATATAAGAGAACAGTGTAATTTAACAATAGACTCAATGAGGTTGTGCAAACTTAGAAGAATGAAGCTGAATGGTGTGGAGGTGATGGACTTGGTTGTGTAAAGACTACAAAGGAAGATCAAAGGGAAATATAGAACAATAAAATTATGAAGTGCAATATGCACATGAGAATATTGCAACATAGGGATATGAGCAATGTAGATGTTGAAACTCGAGAAGGAGTACATTTGCTAGAAGTGCAAGTTCTGCTGCTGGAATGTGTAGCAACAGAGGAGAATCAAAGTGGAACATAGGAGGTTTGGATGTCAAATGAAAGCGGCAACATTTAGGATTTAGTGAAATCTTCCTCCATAAAATTTGGTTACACAGGTATACTAGGTTTGGGAATTTTACAGTGGCTTCCTAATATTATGGAGGATCACCCAGAAAAGTTTGAGCTAAAGCAATGGAGATTAGTGGTCCACAAAATTCTCTAAGGGTTTAAGCTTCTCTGAACTATAAGGACAGAACTGGAGCTTTGTCATGAATCAAATTGTGTTTTCTGGATAGGGTTTCTTATATGGAGTCCAACAAAATTTATTTGACATTTTTCTAAGCATTCTAGTGGAAGATATGGATTTTATAAGTTGGTTCATTTTTCTGAAAATGTTTCTGTTATTTTCTGGAATTCCTAGTAATCCTAGGCAAAGATCCTTGACTAAGTAACTTTAAACACCTTAAATGGACCTTAAACTTTTACTTAGGTCTCTACGTTCTAAAAGGAAATAATTGGCCCAATTTTCATAATTTTGCCTTGAGTACAATACCCAAAATAATTTTCCTAATGCTTCTTCATAAAGGATTTTTCATTCCAATCCTACGGGCTTTCATACAGATTCAACTGTATTAATGCAGAGTACAAGTTAAGAAGAGTCTAACAAACTTGTTTGATAAATTTTGAAGGTTTTTCTCTAGTATCTATGATTTTTACAAAGTATGGATATTTTCTGGAATAAGTTATCTGCATTTTCTGTACAATTATTAAACCTAGGCAACACTACTCAATCAAATTACCTTAAATATCTTTGTTGGAGCTTAGATTTTTACTGAAGATTACAGACTTTCAAAGGAAGGTTTTGGCCCAGTTTAGGAATTTTCTGATAATTGAGTCTCTTGGAAATATTATTTTTCTCAAATCGCAGCAGAGCTGCGTATCATTGTATTAAAGAGAAGAAAAAACAGTCCCTTACAAACTGCACCACCTCACTCCGGACCGAGCTGTGACGCGCTGAAATTCATCATACTTATGTTCCTATGTCAAAGATACAAGAGAGACCTGACCTAACACAACCGACCCACCCTATCCTTGATCATGAACTTCTGTATGGCTTAAAGCCTGTTGAGCCCGTGCTCCAGCAAAACCCCACAGATGATGTTTATTGCCAAAATCACTCAAAGTTGTAGTCAGACAAGGGTGCGCACCATTGAAAACACAAGAATAATGATGTTTCCAAAGCATCCCCATGCCCCCAGAATAACTACTGTATTGAATCCCTTTCAGTTGTCTTTAGGAATCTGCTTCGTACCTTTTCTCCACCATTTCAAGAATGGTTGCACCTGGTTATTCGGTACGCACGAGCTGAATCCTAGGGGCGCCAAGGTTCTAAACCAGAACTCCCAAGCAAAGACACAATTTGTGAGGATGTGTTGCAAGTCTTCTTCTTTTTGATCACACAAAACACAATGCTCAGGGTGAGGAAGACCTCTCGCCGATAGCCTGTCTGCTGTCCAACATTTATTCCGAATGGCTAGCCAAAGAAAGACTTGGCATTTTGCAGGTACCCAAGATTTCCATAACCTTTGCCATGGTTCGAAAGTGATTGATCCATTGTAGAAAGCATAGTATGCAGATTTAGATGAGAACTCCCCAGAAGGCTCAAATCTCCAGACATGACGATCCTCTTCTTCAGATAGAGCTTCCACGAATTGAAAGAATTTATACCGTCCGATCATTGATAACCCTCCCTGAATATCAGTGATCCAATGTTGATGATTTAGAGCATCTCTCACCGTACGTTATTTCTGAAATTTTAATGGAGTCACTGCTACAACCACTAGACCTAGATCAGCAATATGTTGCCCAAAAAACCATTTATCAGTCCAGAAATATGTATTGTTTCCTTGGCCAACCAAAGACACCACACCTGTATTGAAGGGGGCTAAAGAATTAAGATGTTTTGGAAACTCCAGTCCCTTCCATAGTCTACTAGGATTTGTCTTTTCAAGCCAAAGCCACCTCATTTGTAACGCCCAACTCATGTATTGTCAATTTAATATTCCCAAGACACCAAAGTTGATAGGGGTTGAACTTCTCCTAAGCAACTAAGCAGGATCCACCTGTAACTTACGCCCCTTCCATAAGAAAGTGTGATGTATTTTATCAATTCTCTCACGATCCATTTGGGCACTTTAATTGCTATGAGCACATAGATAGGAATTGCAAACAACACAAACCGAACCCAAGCAACCCTGCCTGCCAAATTCATGAGTGAGGCTTTTCAACTAGGCAGCTTATTGCCAATCTTCTCAATCCATGGTAAAAGATCTGATTTCCTCAATTTTTTGTCAGAAATAGGGAGCCCTAGAAATGTTTTTTTTTGAACCAAAGGCAGGAGCTCTGCCATTCATTAAGATAGTAAGAAGCAGTTACAGATACAAAGATATTACAGCAAACCGATCCCTGCTGCTACTAATCCCAAAACAGCCTGGATAATCTAAACAGCCTAATATCTGCTACGACAAGATCAGCAACCCGTATAGAAGAATACTCCTCCTGTTGGAAGATTCGACGATTGCGTTCCTTCCAAATTTGCCACCAGAAGGACAGAAGAGCGCCAAAAAGAGATTTTCTTTCAGCTTTGCGACTGACTGCAGCTATGTGTTCAAACCATTGAGTTGTGCTAGTGAAGTTAGCTTGATGGAGGATTGGATGCAGTTCCAACATCCGGGCCACACGATGCCATACCGCTTCTGTAAAGTTGCATCCCGCAAGTAAGTGATCCGCAGTTTCAGGAAAACAATAGCATAGTGAACACGTGGGATTACAGGGCCAGTTCTTTTTGGCCATGTAGTCTGCAGTTAGCGCCTTCTGGTGCATTACTAGTTAGCCAAAGAATTTGCATTTGGGCTGAGTTTGAGCTGACCATAAATTAGATGTCCATTGAAGCTTGACTGCACCAGAGAATTGTATTTCATAAGCCGATGCCACCGTGAAATTTTCAGAGTTTGTCCATCTCCAAATGATTATGTCCTTGGAGTTAGATAGGGTTATCTCCTGCAAAACTGAAAATAGCAATATGAATTCATCCATAAGGTCTTCAGTATCGATTGTTTTTATATTCTTTATCCAGTTTAGGCCATCTAGTTCTTTTGCCACGCTTCGATTTTTGAAATGCACCTGCTTGAAGAGATTGGGCGCCAAGGTTTTTGGAGTTTGTCCGTTAAGCCAACATGCCTCCCAAAAAGGAGTGTCCTTCCCATTCCCAACATGTACGATCATGGAGGCAAAAACCAGATTACGATCTATCTTGTCATGATGTTTAAGCAATGATTTCCATGGCCAGTCTTGCTGATCCCAATTGAACCAGAGCCATTTTAGGCGCAAGGCTCTTCCAAACCTCTCTAGATCTTTAATGCCAAGTCCTCCCCATTTTTTAGGTCGGATGCAGACCTGCCAGCGGACAAGACAATGTCCAGCCTTCACCTGCTCGGGGTCCTTCCCCTTCCAAAGAAAACTTTTACGAAGTCGATCAATTTGCTTTGCTGCCCAACCAGGAAGCTTAAAAATTGTTAAAAAGTAAGTGGGGATGGCTGACAGGACAGATTTCACCAGGGTCTCTCTTCCAGCATATGAGAGGAACTTTCGCTTCCAGAATGGTAATCTATTAGCCACTTTCGGTACAATAGGCTGTATCGCAGTTTTGGGTAGCTTCCTGGTGTAGAGGGGGAGACCGAGATAGGTACAAGGAAAACTAGATATTCGCTGTTGCTGTCCTACTAAATTAGGAAGGTCAACCTCCTCACAGTGTATAGGAAATACTTCTGTCTTCTCCAGATTGGTTATCAGCCCAGACGCTTGTCCAAATATATTGAGAATGTGCTTTGTGATCAGCAGATCAGAGTTGACTGGTTTGATAAAAACCGCTGCATCGTCTGCATAGACAGACATGCGAAAATGATTCACCACGCCTGGTAAAGGGCTCAACAGTCCGTGTTCCTGTGCTAATTGAAAAAGCCTGCACAAGGGCTCCATGGCCAAAATAAAAAGCATGGGGGATAGGGGATCTCCCTGTCGAACTCCCCGAGCATGAATTATTCTCGTTCCCGCTTGACCATTTAGCAGAAATGAGGAAGATGATGTTCCCCACAATGCACATATCCAGTTTCTCCATCTTTGCCCGAATCCCAGGAAGGATAATATGTCAAGTAGATATGCCCAATTAACTGTGTCAAAAGCTTTAGAAATATCCAATTTAATAAAGAGTGTCGGGCTTTTCTTTCTCTGCATCTCTAAAACTGTTTGCTGCACAAACATGAAGTTATCATGAATTGATCTCTTCTTAATGAATGCACTTTGGTTCATGGATACTAGATGTTGTAGTTCAGGAGCAAGTCTATTAGCCAACAATTTAGATATGGCCTTGGTAAAAATGTGGATTAAACTGATTGGTCTAAAATCTTTAATCATCTGAGGGTTCTGCTTTTTGGGGATAAGCACCACCCATGCCTGGTTAAGGAAGTGCAGTCCCTGCTGGTTCATGCACCAGAAATGATCGATAGCTTTAGTGAAGTCTGACTTGATAGTTTGCCAGCAACTCGCAGTAAACAAAGCGGTGAAACCATCCGGGCCAGGGGATTTTTCTTTCAGCATTCTAAACACGACTTCCTTTATTTCGTCTTCTGTAAAAGGAAGGTCCAGATGACTCAAATTTCTAGGTTGCCATTGCAGACTTTCTAGATTAATCACTTTTTCTCTTAAGGTGCTGGTACCCAAATGGTGCTGAAAGTGATCATATATGATCTGGTGTTTAGTTTCTTGGTCGGTATGGACTTCTTGCTCTGTCTCTAAGGCATGAATATAGTTTCTATTTCGCCGAGAAGCCGCCATGAGGTGAAAGAACTTCGTGTTAGCATCACCCTTATTTAGCCATGTTAGCCTTGACTTTTGCCGTGCACACGACTTTTCTATAGCATCTAATCCCAAAATTCTATGCTTGAGGATACTCCTAAGGTCAAGTTCTTCAGGAGTTATGCTCCGCCACTCTTGGGCTTTATCCAGTTGTAAGAGTACCTCTCTGCATATCATTGCTGCCTTTTTCCCCTGCAGTATCAAGGTTTTTGCCCATCGACGCAGTGCCTTGGCCGTCCGGGTTAATTTAGTATGTAGGACCATAAAAGCATTCAGATGCGGTTGTATCGACTTATTCCAAGCTTCCTTAACACATTCTTGAAAGCCTTCCATGTGAATCCAATGTGATTCAATGCGAAAAGGTCTGTTTGAAGGAATCGGTATCAGCGGGTGGAGTATCTTCCCACTCTGCAGTGATGTAAGCTCTATCAATTCTAGTGAGTGTAGGATTTTCTTGTTCGCTAGACCATGTAAACTGCCTTCCTATCAGTGGGATCTCTTTGACTTCTAGTCTATTTAGAGTCCTTCGAAAGCGGGCCATCATGCGTCAATTGAGCCTGCTGTTATTCTTGTCCGCTTCATGTGTAATGAGGTTAAAGTCTCCCACAATGAGCCAAGCCGTGCTTACTGTTTGGTGTATCCCTCGAAGTTCAGATAGGAATGCTCTCTTTTCCAATTCCTCTTGGGGACCATAGACACATGTTACTGTCCATGGTGTCAAGGATCTGCAGTCCACTATCTTAGCAGAAATGGAGAATATATTGACTGTAATATCTGAAAGCTGTAGGAAATCGGTATTCGCCGCCAGAATAATTCCCCCCCTCGTGCCACTTGCTGGAAGGAAACCCGAGTTTCCCACAAAGTTATTGCCAAGCGTGTTGCGGATTGTTGTATCCGTGACCTCTGCCAATTTTGTTTCCTGGAGGCAAACCAACATAGGTTTATGAAGCTGGACTAACTGTTTAACTTCTTCCTGTCTAGCCACATTGTTAAGACCCCTGACGTTCCAAGACAGCATAGAGAAATTTAAAATAGCATCATCCATTAAAGCATCCATGACAACTTAGGGAATCTGCCTGGAACAGTAGGAACTGCCACACGCAACCACAAAAGAGAAGTAAGCTTTCCTTCAAGGGAAACAGCCGCAAGATGCCCCATCCTACAATTCTGACCTTCCAGAAACAGACACAAAATACCCCAGGAGACATAACCATCACTACTCCATGTTTCACGCCTCTTCTGGGAGTATTCATTTGATTTTCTTCTTCTCTGCTTTGGAGCTCTCCGTAGCCTTCACATTATTGACACCTTGTTTGTGTTTGCGCTTGGCTTTCTTCTTCTCAGCCACCATGGTAAGAGTGTTGATCCCTGCAATGGCTGAAGCCGATAGTGGCTTCTTGTACATATTAAGATACTGCTGCAGAGTCCTATCATTTAAAGCCTGGTCTGGTTTGATGATTCCCCATTTTTTAGCTAAGACCTCTTGGGCCCTAGCAGCCACTGTCTTCTGTTTCTTCATCTTCATCTTGGGCCTAGGACTGTGTCTTGGTGGGGGAGCTGAAGAGCACTTTTCCATCATTTCTGTCATAGGTCTGACCAAGTCATTCTGATTGCTAGGAGGCAGTGTCAGCAAAGGAGGAGCCTCTTGCCTAGTGATCAACTCTGTCAAAAGGGTCATCTTCTTTAATGGAGACTCATCTAACCCAGTGACACGTCCATCCTCTGATAAGTCCGCCTGATCATTTGCCTGATTGTCATGCTGTCGTGGCACCACCAGCTGGCTCTTCTCAATGTTTGGTATTGGTTGGCCCCTCTCTTGATCTTCCAGGTGTATTGATTCCTCTCTGGAGGCCTTGTCAAAGGTTACTAATTTTTCCAACTGCGCGGATGGGATCAGAGGTATCATAATAGCCTCTGAATCTCTCATCTCTGTAGGTGTCATGCCTTCAGTGGGTGCGGTTATATCGCCCAGCTCTTCCCAACAAATATCTTGTGGGGTAATAATGATGGCTTCTGACTGAGGTTTTAGAGTCGGACTCCCCCTTGGGCAGAAGACGGATGCAGCTGTTTTGGTAGGAGCATCTACCAGTGACTCACCAGGAGGGATTATTGATGCCTGCTTCTTTGCTCTCCAGAGTTGTTTCAGCGTTCAATTCTCTGCAGCAGAACCATCCACCCTATTTGTAGGAGGGGAGGGGTTGTGATGATCTGAACGACGACGACCAGACGGCTTACCTCTAAATACATTGTTTCGACAAGCCGGGATTCTGCTCCTGTCTTGACTTTTGGCATCAAACCATCTTGCCATTCTAGGAATTATAGGACTGGACCTATCCCCTCTGCTCCTATCTCTGTCATTCCTATCTTCACCGTCATCTTCTCGACGCGAGTGTTGTGGGAAGGGATGACACCCCTTTTGTGGCCGAAGATTAAAGTCTTCACCTTCTCCATCAATATGTCCATGTTGCCATCTGAACTCCCTGAGTTGCACTTTTCCTTCCGCCACCAATTCTTCCGAGGGGTAGTGGTAGAATAGTAGGTCCTCCACATAATCAACGTGAATCAGAACCCGGTAGACATGCCCACGTCTCATGTGTCGAGGCCTTGTGAATTGGGCATGTGGGTCAGGGCCCGCCTGACCATGATGTTGGGTGAGTGACAGGAACACCTCTCTTGGAATCCTATTAGGATCTTGGCTAAAAACCCAACAAACATACGTCCTCAGATCCTCCCGCAATCTGGATTCTGCAGTGACATGATGAATAACACATGCATCCCCAAGAATGTGAGCCACTGTTTCCTCGGACCAAGCATGATATGGCAGCCCCTCCAGGTTGATTTTAACATGATATGGAAATGTGCGTCTCTCCGAATGAACGTTTGCATCCCATGAATGAAACCGGAATTCAAAAGGTCCATCAACAATTTTCCTTTTCGCGAAAACAATGTCTCTTAGATTGGATGATGTGAAGAGGACAAGGAATGGCTCGGGGGAGCATCTGAATATATTGAATTCATATTCACGGAAGCCGAAATGCTAGATGATCGCTTCCTTGAGCTCTTCTCGAGACCTCACACTAAAGGCCCCAACTTCAGTAACAAGCAGAGCCCTATTAGTAAGGGCTCGAGATCTCTGATCCATCTCCTCCGTGATGGCCACTACCTTCTCTGAGAAGCGGGGACGGGATCTTGGATTGCCAGGGAAGGTAATAGCATTGCCATGACCTTCCATCAGACTCCTCACCGACTGATCGACCTTACAATCCACCCTTGGTCCTAGCGATTGACGATGCTCCATAATGTTATGCTGACAGAAAATAGCTGCGGAGGGGTGGGGTTCTGTGCACTGTAGCTTGCTTGGAGTGCAGTGTCATGCTTCCTATCTGTAGGTATATATGCGCCACAGTTGCCCCTGTACTGTCTCTCCAACAAGCATTGGGAAGCTTTGTGTCCAGTACCGAGACATTTCCAGCATCGTCTTGGGTCTCTGCAATGTATCCTCAAATGATCTCTTGCTAAAAAATTATAACACCGTCCCTTGGTCTTCTCTTTAAAGATTTGTGATCCATATGAATCAGTTGCATGCTGCGAGGCGGAATGTCGCCCTTGCCGCCACCAACGCCGAGGGCGTACCAATTGCCATTGGCGACTACCGATAACCTGCTGGTTCCAAATCTTGGAGGCGTGATTTTCAATCTTGCAATGGGATTGAGAAGGCACATCGGAAGTAATGACCTCCTCCTTAATTGAAGGTCTGAGCCTGACAGTAACTGCAGCGATTTTAGGCATCCTTTGATTTTTGTAGCTGGGGCTCCTGAGTGATGCTTCGGCCCAGCAACGCGACATGGCTCTTCGTCTGACCGAAAGGATAACACTGTTGGCTGGAAAGCGAATCTGACCTTGGAAACTCTAGCCGGCGGTGCCGCAGCAGATCTCGCCGGCGAGGACATGGGCACCGATTTTGAACCAGGAGTAGAGATACCAAAACGGACTATGTCAGCAAAGGTGCGGGGGAACATACCAGATTCGTCTCGATTTGTCTCCCTCGGCTGCAGGTACCAACCCTTCAAAGGCCATGCCTTCTGGTCTGTCTCCGAGCAACCGGGGCCAGTGTTCGACCGACGGCGAGCACCTGTGGCGCTTCCTTCTTTACACTCCTTGATCTGGAAGCTTCTGGGTTTCTGCACCCCTGCATCTTCATTCTTCCGTCCCTTGGGCGCCGGGTCGGAGCTACTATGGTTGAACCGGTGGTGTATTTGGTGGATCTGGTGCGAGGGGTTGTTGGTTTGGTTGGAATGGTGGGAGAGGCTGTGGATTTGGGTCGGAGAGGAAGAAACGCGGCTGGATGGAGAGGAATCGCCATTGTCGCCGCCTGTCTTAGCGACGAGCCTAAGGATCGACATCCGGTTCAGTCTCCGAGCCCTAGAAATGTGCATGGAAAAACTGTTGGAGTGCAAGGAATTGTTTGGCATACCGTCTCAACTTGGTGTTCCACGCATCTGATCAGAACAACACAACTTTTGTGCAAATTTGTTTGTAACCCTAAGGCTTCACCAAATTTGTGAAGAAGCTCCATGGTGAGAGTCATCTCTGAATCAACCGGGCGGATAAAGAGAGTCACATCATCCGCATAGAGAGAGATTCGTTGATCTTGGCTTTGACTGGGTTGAGCGTGCAAGAGCCCCAATTCACCGTCCTTTTGACAAGACTGTTCAATACATCCACGACCAAAATAAACAACATAGGTGAAAGAGGGTCACCTTGCCATAAACCGCGTTGATGTCTGATCTAATCTCCGGGTTGTCCATTAAGCAAAATTCTAGTAGATGTCGTACGTAAGAGATTGACCACCAGATTACGCCATCTTAATCCAAACCCTAAATAAAAGAGAATCTCCAAAAGGAATGACCATGAAATAGAGTCAAAGGCTTTAGATATATCAAGCTTGAGGAAAAGACTTGACACCTCTCGTTTATGTAACATATTGATGGTCTGCTGAACCAGCATGTAATTATCATGGATGCTTCTACCAAGAATGAAAGCACTTTGGTTATTGACAACCAATGAATTCAGGAGAGCTGCAAGTCTATTAGCCGTAATCTTTGTAATTAACTTGGCAAAGCTGTGAATCAGGCTAATGGGTCGGAAGCCCTTGGCTGTGAGTGCTTCCTGTTTCTTCGGAATCAATGTGAGGTAAGCCGAGTTAAGTAGCCATAGATTTATTGCATCCCCCTGATGCACTAAAGTAATGGTCCTCGTCATATCTGCCTTAATAATTGGCCAACAAGATTTATAGAATATGCCCATATAGCCATCTGGTCCAGGGGCTCGATCAGCCGGTAACGATTTGATGGTGTCCCACACCTCCTTCTCCAAAATAGGAGCATCTAAAGCTAAAAGGTCCAAACCGTCTCAGTGGAAAAACTAGACTAGATGCCCGTGGGAGTGCTTTTCTAATAAGATTATTTAAATAATTAAACAGCACCTCTTGCTTTTCATTCTGACCAGAGATCACATTCTCCTCCTGAATGAGTCTACAAATGAAATTCTTACGTATTCGGAAGGCCGCGGTCCTATGAAAAAAGTAAAAGTGTTAGCATTGCCATCCTTAAAAAGACTAATAAGTGTGCGGAGTCTAGCGATTGTCCGCTCCAGCGAAGCCAAGACCAAAAAATGCCGCTTGACTTCACGTCACAGACAGTCTTCATTTGCTATCAAGAGCCAACTATCTTGTGCAATTTCTAGTCGATGCAGGATCTCCCAAGCAATACGAAGTTGAGATTTAATATGTCTCACATGCTTATGACTCCAAGATTGGAGATTCCTTGACAGACTCTTAAGTTTGATTGAGAGTAGATCAAGCGGACCATAGGCATGTGCTGGTGCGTTCCAAGAGTCTGCAACGACCTCCTGAAATCCATCAAGCTTAGGCAAAAAACTCTCAATGTGAAACCTCCACTTGCTGGGATTCTGAGGCCCAGAAGAAGTGGGCAATGATCAGAAATTTCAGTGGCTTGGCTCTGCAGCGTACATTCTATATATAAGGCCTCCCAATCAGCAGTACACATGACACGATCAAGCTTCACCAAGGTTGGTGCTGCCCTTCATTGGACCATGTATATATTCTTCCAATAAGAGGAACATCTTTGAGCTCGAAGTCATTCACAAATTGTAGGATCGAAGAGCACGTGAAAAGCTACCAGTGGGGGAGTGAATGGTAGATTTAAACTTTTTCAGCGGAAGCAATAAAAACCCCTCGGCAAAAAAACGATTTGTTAAATAAATTGTGTGTGATACTAATCTAAATGTGTTTCACCGTGAAAAAAGTGATAGATATCATAGAGAATCAAGTCACCAAGACGACACACCAAGAATCACTCAAACCCGTCGAGAGAAACTTAAGTTACGATCGAAAGATCGAACAAAGGTCAATCTGTTCTACCAAGTCAAAACAGTTCTGAAACACTGCAAATAAACTCGTGTAGATTAGAAACCAAAAATCCAATGACCTTGAAATTTTAACAGACGATAGAAAATTAAGTTGTGAAGAAAACCCAAAAAGAACCACATCAATCGGATCTGTAAAACTCGAGTTATGATAAAACCACCGAACCAAGGTAGTGCTGTGCAGAAACTCAAAGAGAAAGACTTGACAGAAACAAGTCGGACGAACAAGGCACAAAAGTTCCTTTCAACAACGAACTTTATTCAATAGAACACAAGAGGAACAGCCCCAAAGTTGTGCATCACGAGATCTGGCCTCCCTTGCTTATATAACCAGCCCTTAGGTGAACCCAATCTCAACTAGGACTCTAATCCTACTCAAATCATGAATTGAAACTTTCCATACCTGCTCAAGACTCTTTTATACGCAGATAGAAGCAATATTAAGATTTCAAAACACCTTAGGAACGTATCCCACATTCCTAAAATAACCTAACTTCGTGTCCCACATGAAAACTATAATAACCAACTCGATACTTTCCATATACGAGCAAAAACTCGACTCTGCCGTAGCCTGAGTCCATAACATAGTCGGTTAGACCTTTCCGACCAATTCTTTACGTCCACATCTCTTCATCATGCCTCGGAACCATGTAGAAATGTCCATGCACTCCTTGCATACGTGCAAACATCTTCCAATGACATCCACGATACCTTCATATGCATTGTTCTTGATTCATACATGTTGTGCGACCTCTCGATCAACTCAACCACAATTCCTCCCGAACTTGGTTGTTGAACCTCATCTTCTCCCTAAACTAGTTCAATGGATCCCGTCACCAGCCATGTCTTGAACACAAGCAACACCTACACATGAACAAACAACCAATCCATACGAGCCCAAATCTGCGACTTGACTTAAATTAGTTTCGAACACAACACCTTACAGGAGCACCTCACATAAGCATGTTGCAAAACCACAGTAAAACGATATCAGCCATATCAACCAAAACGCACCAAAAACTTAGCAAATGAATACTAAACAATCTTTCCAACAATGTAAAGAAAGTTCGAAACATATCATAGTAAAAGCAGGGACATTGCGATCAAGCTCTGAATCTTGCCAAAGCTAACCGGAGCTTGAGCCGGAGCTTACCCAAGCTAGTACAACCTAGCACCAAAGCTTACCAAAGCTAGTACAACCTAGCGCCGGAGCTTACCAAAACTAATACAACCTAGCGCCAAAGATAGTGAGAACTAGTCAGCCCAAAAGCCGGAGCTAGAAAAACATGTCAGAGCTAATCAACTTAAGTCGGACCTATCAAAACGGAGCTTAGCAAAGACATGTCAGAGCTATCAAAGACATGTCAGAGCTAAAGACAAAGCTCACCGGAGCTACCCAAAAACATGTTGGATCCTGACAAAGCAAGTCAGACCTATTGTCGGACCTTGCAGAAGCTCGAAGCTAGAGTCAGACCTTGCTAAAATGGATGTTTTGGCAGAATTTTAGATATTATCAAAGACAATGTATTCAGTACAAGCCAATATATTCAGCACACATAGGTCTCACAATCTCTCCCTTGATGAATGCATTAGCAACACCACTTAAGATCCGAACATTGGCTTATTCACATTAAAAAATTTGAAAACAATCTCTCCCCCTTTGGCAACACCACATAAACAATTTTTTCTTTTGAGAAAAATCATGCCAAAAAAACTTGTGAATATGTGATCTCCCCCTTGCATACTTATCTTTAAAAATGTTAAAAATTCACATATTATCTCTTCCCCTTTGACATTGTATTGAGCAAGGTACAAAAGAGAAATTTTAATTGTTCTGAGCATATTATAACATATACATATAAAACAGAGCTCATCCAAGTCATACTATTAAGTAACTTACACTATCACATCAATGAGATACATAAAGTAGTGTAAGCCATGCTAGAGATCAAGTTTAATTTTTAATTTAAGCAACTCATGATCTCACAAACTTAAGTATTCCAAAACCTGAAAGCATGACACTTGTTGCTGCAATTTTATATTCCTTTAAGCACAATTTTTTACCATATAACATTTGCAAGAGATTATATGTCGCATCTATCTTATTCTAACCAACCAAGCCAAGCCTATGTCAATTGACAATCAAAAGCTTAAGGACATGATTTTAGTCATACACAACTTCTTCCAAGTTCATATCTAACTGCAATGATAAGCCATCTTAAAAGAAGAAGTGCGATGCATGCATATTATCTTCATCTTTTCTCAATTTATATTTGATCATAAAAACTCAACATGTGAGTTGATTACTTGATTAATTCTTTATGATTAAAAGAACTTGTGAGCATGCAATAAGTACAAAACAGCAAGAAAGTTCGGCCATGACCAGATTTAGTGTAAGTAATTATTTCAATTACTAGACATGGCAAAAACTACAAAATGTATAACACGGGTAATGTAGTAAGAACTTTCAGCATGTAAAAGGAATCACAAAGTCATATATGTATGAAATTCTATGCTCATATTATTTTAATTTCAGATTCACACATAGACTTCTCATGTTTCAAAACTCCCCTCAATGTAAGCCATGAGGATGCATAACCCCTATTTCACTACGAATGAAACAAAAACGAGTGAAATCCAAAGGTTTTATAAAAATGTCAGCCAATTGTTGTTCGGTATCTACATGGTGAAGCACAATGTTTCCTTTTTCAACGTTATCACGAAGAAAGTGATACCTAATGTCAATGTGCTTAGTGATAGAATGTTGCACAAGATTTTTAGCAATGCAAATGGCACTAGTGTTATCACAAAATAGTGGAACACTATCTAGATCAACCTCATAGTCCTTAAGTGTTTGAACAATCCAAAGAATTTGTGAGCATGCACTAACAGCAGCTACATATTCAGATTCAGCTGTGGATTATGCAACTGAGTTTTGTTTACTAGAAGACCAAACAACAATTGAATTATCAAGAAAATAACAAGCGCTAGAAGTACTTTTCCTATCAATCCTACAACCCCCAAAATCAGCATCCAAAAAAGCTTTCAAAGTAACGGTTGAGGAAGAAGAAAGAAAAATGCCAAATTCTTGAGTTCCATGTAAGTACCTGAGAATCCTTTTGAGGGCTTGACGATGTGAAGCACGTGGGGAGGCTTGAAACTGTGCACAAATACATACGCTGAATTGTATGTCCGGTCTTGATGTCGTGAGGTATAAAAGTGATCCGGTAATGCTTCTATATTCTTTTTGATCCACGGGTTTACCATCTTCATCAAGTTCAAGTGTTGTTGCTGTTCCCATTGGTGTCCGAAGAGGCTTGCTTTTCTCCATGTTGAAGCACCTTAGGAGGTCTTTTGTATACTTCATTTGATGCACAAATGTACCCTCCTTGGTTTGCTTGATTTGTAGCCCCAAAAAGTACGTGAGTTCTCCCATCATACTTATCTGAAATTCTGAACTCATCATAGTTA
Source organism: Tuctoria greenei (assembly GCA_036927565.1). Lineage (NCBI taxonomy): Eukaryota > Viridiplantae > Streptophyta > Magnoliopsida > Poales > Poaceae > Tuctoria > Tuctoria greenei. The sequence continues at coordinate 130,046,804 of JAYESD010000006.1, forward strand.
GAAACTTGGACACAAGATCATGAGAAGCACAACCAAAGATAATATTATCCACACACACTTGAACGAATAATGAGTCATTGCCATGATTAAGCACAAAAAGAGTTTTATCAACCTTACCCATGATAAACCCCTTTTCAAGTAAGAATGTTTTTAACCTATCATACCATGCTCTAGGAGCCTGTTTGAGACCGTACAAGGCTTTGGAGAGTTTTTAAACATGATTAGGAAAATCTGGATTTTCAAAACCCGGTGGTTGTTTGACATAAACCTCCTCATCTATGTAGCCATTAAGAAATGCACTTTTAACATGCATATGATATAGTTTAAAACTTTTAGATGCAGCAAAAGCTAATAAAAATCTTATGGCTTCTAGTCTAGCAACAGGAGCAAAAGTTTCATCAAAATCTAGACCTTCAACTTGCGTGAAACTTTGAGCAACCAACCTAGACTTATTCCTAACCACAACCCCATCCTCACTTTGTTTATTTTTAAAGACCCATTTAGTTCCAATTAAAGTGTGACCTTGAGGTGGAGGTACAAGTTTCCAAACATTGTTTCTTTCAAACTTTTCTAACTCTTCTTGCATGGAAATAATATAAGATTCATTAGTGAGTGTGTGTGATATATGTTTGGGTTCAAAAGAAGCAACAAAAGAAGAATTAGCATGAGAGTTTGGATCGCAAAACCTGGATCGTGTGACCCGTTCGTGCAAGCTTCCAATAATTTGTTGTGGGGGTGACTTTTGAGGACCCGGAGGGGAGTGGATAATTCACAAGCTTCTTCTCCTTCATGTTCATCACAAATCGATGAGCTTGTGACTTGAGGAGGATCTGGACCAGCAATGTTGGTCGTCGGTGCTGAATGTGAATCAAAATTAGGAGCTGGAACAATGTCATTAGCTGCTGAACTTTCGCGCAGCAGCACCACTTCCTCCTCATCTTCAACGAAAATGCTCTCCCCCTGCGGATATGAATCCGTACCTGCAATGTTTGAGCTAGTACCTGTGCTAGCTTCATCAATAGACACTTCACAAGTCTCCACAATTTTGTTAGTGTCCAGTAAAAGCACACGGTAGCCTCTAGTATGAGAAGGATAACCAAGAAACATGCCATTAATGGGTCTAGGTTCAAATTTATCAAGATTACCATGTTTCTTAACAAAACATTTGCAACCAAAGACCCGAAAATGTGTAACACTAGGCCTATGTCCAAACTGGAGCTCATATGGTGTTTTACCTAGCTTATTGCGCAAGAAAACACGATTTGGGACATAACAAGCAGTTGCAATCGCATCAGCCCAAAATTTCCTAGGAGTTTGATATTCATCAAGCATAGTCCTAGCCATCTCAACTATGGTTTTGTTCTTTCTTTCTACAACACCATTTTCTTGAGGTACATATGGTGAAGAAAATTGATGATCTATTCCATTTTTAGCACAGAAGTGATCAAAAGATTGATTTTTAAATTTGGTTTCGTTATCACTTCTAGTTGCTTTTAAAGATCTTGGGTGATCAATTGATAATCTAAGAAATAAAGTTCTAAAGTTACTAAAAGCTTCATTCTTAGATGCCATAAAGTAAACCCAAGAGTATCTAGAATAATCATCAACAATCACAAGAACATACCATTTACCTCCAAAAGATTGAACACATGAAGGTCCTACGGTGTCAAGGTGCAAAAGTTGACCCGGATCAGTTGTCATGATCATTGTGAGAGGAGTATGTGAACCTGCAACCATCTTAGCATGTCTACAAGAAGAGCACACAATTTCTTTGTCCCCTTTAAGCTTAGGCAGCCCACGTATGTGATCAAGAGTACTAACACGCGTTAGATGATCAAAGCCTACGTGACCAAGTCTATGATGCCAAAAATATAAGTCCTTTGAATCATTGCAACTAGACACCTATGCTTAGAGGAAGACATATCAAAATCAGCTTAAAAAACTCTTCCAAACCGTGACATGTTAAAAATAAGCTCACTGTTTGTATTTACAACTTTTCAGCAATTTTTAGTGAAAATAATTTTTAGATTTTCATCTAGTAGTTGTGAAACAGAAAGCAAGTTGTATTTCAAATTTTTAACAAGTGCCACATCCTTCAAAGTGTAGTGATCATTTACTCTAACCGAACCCTTAGAAATTATAGGAGTTGAAGAATTGTCGACAAAAGTAATGTTCTCTATATGTGACACAAAAGAGAGGGAGGGGAACCATTCTTTGTTACCGGTCATGTGGCGTCCAAATGTTCTCCTTCCTCAAGCGTATAACCTCTTCATTGTCACTGTTGTGTTCAGTCTCCTCCATACTTGATCTTGACTTGCCCGCCATGAAGCACAAGTTTGCCGAATCATCTTCATCTTCGTCACTTCCAATATCCACATCACTTGAGCCAAATTCTTGAAGTGCGGAGATAAAACTGCTCACCAATTGATGTCCTGTAAGACCCTTCTTTTTCTTCGTATCTTTTGCAGTGGAGTGCTTCGTCCTTTTTTGCTTTTCATCCCGAAAAGTAGGACCTGAAAGATTAGGGCAATCTGAACGAAAATGTCCTGTCTTACCACATTCGAAACATCGTTGGGGTCCGGAGCTTCCTCTCCTTCTAGTTCTTACATTTTGCAATGCTTTCGAGAACCTTGTAGAGAGAAGTACTAGCTCCTATGGAAACTCCTCAATCTGTTCAAGGGTTAGAGAGGACAACAAAGCAAGTGTACGACAAGATGAAGTTTGGCCGGAGCTTGGCATATCACGTTGAGAAACAAATGCAAGAGACTTGTTGGGGTTATTACGTGAGATTACGTCAATTTCATGAGTTTTCAATTTAGAATAAAGAACATCTAATGTAAGTGTACTCATGACAGTATATTCACGAATGGATGTGACTTTCATCTCCCAAATTGACATGTCTAATGCACTTAGTAATTGCCTAGCATTTTCAACATCTAAAAAATTAACATTGACGCTATGCAAGTTGCTGAGAATTTTATTAAAGCGAGCAAAGAGGTCATCAATGGACCCACCGAGTTGCATCTCGAAACGCATGTATTCTTTCTTTAACATGTCTTGTTCTACCTCCTTGATGGTGTTGGATCCTTCGTGGTAGTCAAAAAGTTCTTTCCACACATCGTATACAGATTAGAGGTGTGCAACACAGTCAAAGTCGCTTTGAGTTAATCCTTGTATGATCAAGTTCTGAGTCTTGTTGTTATTGTCGACATCTCTCAGATTTGTAGTTGTAACTTGATCGTTTGACAGCACTTCGTAAGACTTGTATACCTTCTCCCATATTGCGAAGCCTTGAGCCTGGATGAAGGCTTCCATACGTGCTTTCCAAACCTGAAAATCAATTCCACTAAAGACACAAGGTTTTGTGGAGTATTTCTCCATGATGATTAGTAAAAAACACATGTGAATCACAAAGATTAGAGTACCGTAGCTCTGATACCAATTGTAGGATCAAAGAGCGCGTAAAAAGCTACCAGAGGGGGGGTGAATGGTAGATTTAAACTTTTTCAGCGGAAGCAATGAAAATCCCTCAGCAAAAAAATGATCTGTTAAATAAATCATGTGTGATACTAATCTAAATGTGTTTCACCGTGACAAAAGTGATATATATCAGAGAGAATCAACTCATGAAGATGACACAATAAGAATAACTCAAATCTGTCGAGATAAACTCAAGATACGATTGAAAGATCGAACAAAGGTCAATCTGTTCTACCGAGTAAAAACAGTTCTGGAAAACTGTAAATAAACTCGTGTAGATCGGAAACCAAAAATCCAATGACCTTGAAATTTTGAAATACTATAGAAAATTAAGTTGTGAAGAAAACTCAAAAAGAATCACATCAATCGGATTTGTAAAACATGAGTTATGATAAAACTACCGAACCAAGGTAGTGCTGTGCAGAAACTCGAAGAGAAAGACTTGACAGAAACAAGTCGGACGAACAAGGCACAAAAGTTCCTTTCAACTACGAACTTTATTCAATAGAACACAAGAGGAACAGCCCCAAAGGCGTGCATCACAAGCTTTGGCCTCCCTTGCCTATATAACCAGCCCTTAGGCCAACCCAATCTCAACTAGGACTCTAATCCTACTCAAATCACGAATCGAAACTTTCCATAACTGCTCAAGACTCTTCTATACGCAGATAGAAGCAATCTTAAGACTTCAAAACACCTTAGGAGCGTATCGCACATTCCTAAAACAACCTAACTACGTGTATCACACGAAAACTATCATAACCAACTCGATACTTTCCATATACAAGCCAAAACCCAACTCTGCCGCATCCGGAGTCTATAATCTAGTCGGTTGGACCTTTCTGACCAATTCTTTACGTCCACATCTCTTCATCACATTTCGGAACCATGTATCCACGTTCATGCACTTCTCGCATACGTGCAAAAATCTTCCAACGACGTCCACGATACCTTCATATGCATTGTTCTTGATTCATACATGTTGCGAGACCTCTCGATCAACTCAACCACAATTCCTCCTGAACTTGGTTGTTGAACCTCATCTTCTCCCTAAGACTAGTTTAATGGATCATGTCACCAGCCATGTCTTGAACTCAAGCAACACCTGCACTTGAACAAACAACCAATCTGTACGAGCCCAAGTCTGCGACTTGACTCAAATTAGTTCTGAACACAACACCTTACGTGAGCACCTCACATAAGCATGTTGCAAAACCACAGTAAAACGATATCAACCATATCAACAAAAACGCACCAAAAACATAGCAAATGAATACTAAGCAATCTTTCCAACAATGTAAAGCAAGTTCAAAACATTTCACGGTAAAAGCAGGAACATTACGATTAAGCTCCGAATCTTGCCAAAGCTAACCGGAGCTTGAGTCAGAGCTTACCCAAGCTAGTATAACCTAGCACCAGAGCTTACGAAAGCTAGTACAACCTAGCGCTGGAGCTTACCAAAACTAGTACAACCTAGCGCCAGAGCTTGCCAAAGCTAGTCAAAACTAGTCAATCCGAAAGTTGAAGCTAGAAAAACATGTCGGAGCTAATCAACATAAGTCGGACCTATCAAAACATATCAGAGCTTAACAAAGACATGCCGAAGCTATCAAAGAGATGCCGGAGCTAAAGACAAAGCTCACCGGAGCTACCCAAAAACATGTTGGATCTTGACAAAGCAAATCAGACCTATTGTCGGACCTTACAGAAGCTCGGAGCTAGAGTCGAACCTTGCTAAAATGGGTGTTTTGGAAGAATTTTAGAACTTGTATTATCAAAGCCAATGTATTCAGTACAAGCCAATATATTCAGCACACATATATCTCACACAAATCTCCTAAAATGACCCATCATAGCTCTATTCAAATTATCATTATTTTTGTCTTCAGCCGAATAGATCATGTTGAAATAACCAGCCAACATCCAAGGTCCTGCACAGTTGCTTCTAACTTCTCTGTGCTCATTCAAAAAATCTATTTTTTTCACTATCATGTTGTAGTCCATACACGCTAGTGAACCACCATGTAGGTTCTTCATTAGGTTTGAGATGAAGAGATAATGAATGTATGTGAACTCTATAATGCTCCACTAAGAAGTTCCCCTCACGCCAGACAGTAAGGATACCACCCCTAGAGCCTTGGGCTGGGAGAAAAACAAAATTCCAGAAATCATCACCTAGTATCGACTTCACATCCCAATCAGAGATAAAAGCCAACATTGTTTCCTGGATACATACAACCGTTGGATGAGTAGCCTGTATGACCATCCATAGGTTATCCCGACGAGATTTGCTATTCAAACCTCTCACATTCCATATTAAGAACTTGGAAGAATCTATTGGGTACTATATTAAGGACGACCCATCCTACTGCCCACCTATACTGTTGCCCCACCCTCTTGTGACTGAATCCGGGAATCGGGTGGAAGTTCTTTGCCCAAAAGAGCCGCCAAAGCAGCCACATGTGCTCTGCTAAGCTCTTTGTCAAAGAACTGAGCATATTTCTGTTTTGTTGCCTCCGAGACACAATGTTGGTCATCGCTAAAACCAAGATGATGACACACTGTGGCAGCTGCTTGAATAGTAATCTCAGAAGGAAGCTTGGCAATCTGATGACTACTCAAGGTACAGAAGTCGTAGCGAGCCGCCTTTGCTGCTGTTGAATACGTGGGATGGGGAGAACAATCTGTACTGGCTTGGAGATATTATTGAGGAATTCTTCTGCTGAAGGAGATTCAGTTACAACTTGCACTGGTGGCGGTGAAAGAACCACCTGGGTTATAGAGCATCTGGTATAGGTGATTGTATCACGAGGATTGCAAGACGCCACGCCCGGAACATCTATCACTAGAGGCTCGGTCGGGAGCACGTCCTCCGTAGGAAGCCAATTGAGAAGCGGGAGCCCTTGCTCTGGGCTGCATACGGATGTCACCTCCATGCATGGCAATGCCGAAGCCGCATCTCTGGTCAAAATAAAAGTTTCCAGGTTCTTCAGAGGAATGGACCTATCATGAGCAGATAAGTTTCCTCAACACAAGGAAACGTAGATGACACCATGTTGCCACTGTTTGATTGAGGATTGTCTGATTGCATCAAGACAGCATGAGGAGTTGAGAGCATCTCAAAACAAGTCAACTCTGGGGAGCTAACCGATGGTACTGGGTTCATAGTTGTGGAGGCACCAATCAAAAAATGGGGAAACACCTCATTGATAACCAGCTCAGGGCAAGGATTGTCCTGATTGCCCTCTAAAACTGGTTGCAGATGATGATCTAGAGTCGGATGAACCAGAGGATTTTGATCTGCCATATCTACTGTTGAAACCATGTCGCTTCCCTGACAAGCCACTATCGATACTTCCTCCCACATTGGGTCCGCTTGAACTGATAATAATAATGAGCTTGTATCATTAGGAGGGCCAAAGTCCACTATAAATAGAGGTACAATAGATGGTAAATAACAGAAAACCCCTCATGCAGGAGGGAAAATACAAAAGAAGAAATATAAGTCTATTATATCTCTAACACCCCCCCCCCTCAAACTCATGGTGCGTCACGAACACTGAGTTTGGAGAGATAAAAACCATGATGAGCTCGGGTCTGTGCCTTCGTGAAGAAATCAGCCAACTGAAGTTGTCGGTGGTTTGGATCCGGCAGATCTCCCGACACTACTAAAGTGTTAGAGGAGTTTGAAGTTTGGTGTGGGCGCGCGGAGATTCAAGAAGGTGAATTGTGAATGACACAGGAGACACAAAGATTTACGTGGTTCGGGCCGCCTGAGCGTAATACCCTACTCCACGGGTGTGTTGGTGTTGTATTAGCTGTATGAGCTTGTGTCGAGCGTCTATGGAATGTCTCGAGTGTGTCATCGGCCTGTCCTTTTATAGTACAAGGGCAGGCCGTTACAAGTTAGCCTGGCCCGACACGTGGCCCCGGCGGTTACTAATATTGATACTCATTCAACACGTTTAATTGCCCTTAATGACCAGGTAATGGGCTTTGACAACACCGTTACTGGTAATTAAGGTCGTCCGATCGTGTGTCATTAATATAGTATTAATGACACTTAATCGGGTCTTGAAGCCCTTGATTCCCCTTTGAAGATCCGGAGCCGTTGTGGAGTCTTCCGAAGGTTAAAGGCTGAAGATCCGACGGTTAGACACGTGGCAGCTCCGGAGCATACTGTGGGAAACAGGAAGCTCCGGAGCCACCTGACACGTGTCAGTTCTGGAGCTTCCCTCGGTCTGGGATTAGGTCCGGGGGTGCCATTTCGGTACACAGCCCGGAGCTTCCCCCTTGTGGGTGGTAGCTCCGGTTTGACAGTACACGTGGCGACCCTAGGACTAACCATGTTGGAGAAGTGGGTCCGGTTATGCCTGACATGTGGGCCTCCGAAGGTCTTCAAATCAAGTAGATGACTTTCCCTTGAGATCTTTGTAATCTCAAGGGGTGTACGGTTCCCAGTGTACCGACAGTGGCCCCCTGGGCCCACCTCTGGGGAAGACCCCTTGGGTGAAGTTATTCCGTCGGAGGTGGGTCTATCCTCACGACTTTTGAACTGAGTCTTCAAAGGTCTTCGGATGTGCTGTTGGCGATGGTTTGGAGTTAAATTCTCGCCTTGGGGCGTATCCCGTGTGCGGCAGATGAGATCTTTGGCGTGCGGATCTCACGCAATTGAAGGTTGCCGGTTCCCGATACGAAAACCATATCGGTTCCACGCGCCTTGTCAGGCCGCCGCCTTTGGGCTTCCCGCTTCATGATGACAACCGTTCGCCTGGGTAAGAACCTCGACTTGATCGTCGGGGTGGTCCCGGGCCCTCTTGTCATCGGCTGGGGGAATTTTTGAGTGGTATCTTCGACTTCCTTGCGGTTTCCATTCAAGCGTTGCGAGGGCTTACTTAAGAAGGAAAGCGCGCACCGTCTGGAGTTCTTTACGCCTCTCATCTGGTCCTGCGCTCAAACTCCCAACTTGTGCTTTGCTTTCCCTTTCTTGCCTTGCTGTGCTGCGATGGAGTTGGGTCTCCGCGAGAGCCGTTTGAAGACCGACGGCGACCTGAAGAAGGTCCGGACCCTCATGGGATGGTCCTCGGACTTCTTCAACCGCTCAGTCCGCGCCGGGGGAGAGCTCCCGTTTGAGAAGGAGCACGCCAGCAAAATGGTGTACTACTCCTCGTACGCCATGGTGGGGTTGATCCCACCTTTTTCCTCCTTTTTCTTGATGCTGCTAGATTTTTATGGTCTGCAGCTATACCACCTTGGCCCTCACTCAATTCTCCTTATGTCTATCTTCGTACACTTCTGTAAGATGTGGGTGGGCATTCCCCCCTGCATTGAACTCTTCCGGACCTTCTTCACCGTCCATACCACCGGCAGGAGCAATGAGTACCTTGGCTTCTACTACTTCGTGAAGCGCAAGAAGTGCCCATTCAAGTACCTCCGGTCGTTCCCCTCTGGGAAGTGGGATGACTTGAAGAAGGACTGGATAGTCATCTGGGTGCAGGAGCACGAGAGGCTGGAGCTGCCCGAAGGCCTCCCCAACATTGACACGACGATCTGGAGTGAAGCTCCGGTGTTGGCGGATGCCTTCAACCCCGCTCTGACCAGGATCCGCCAGTGCGTGTAGGGAGGATTAACTCCTCAGGCGGTGTTTTGTAACTTCCTGGTCAACAGGTGGGCACCGCTGAAGAGGAGAGAAAAACTCGCTTGGGCCCTCAACAGTGTGATGGACGACGACCGGGTCGAGACCGGGCTGAAGTCCAACATGGTGGGGACAACCTTGGAGTTTCATCTCAAGAAGTTCCAGCACGGCATCGACGTCGAGGGTGACGACTTGACTCCGCCATCAGCTTTTCTTCCTCTGAACGTGGAAGTTGAGTTCAGTAGGGAGCTCCGGCGGAAGATGCCCGTGCTTGACGACCTTGGTGTCGTCGAGAGAAGATCAACCACCAGGGTGGCGATCCCTGGAGTGTCCGAAGGTGGCTCCGACCCTGCCCCGAAGCCGAGGGTTGAGGTCGTCGGTAAGGGCAAGGAGCCGGCGGAAGAACCCTTGAGCCGGAAGAGGAAGCTGCAGCATGCCGACGGAAGTTCCGTCAGGCCTGCCACCTCTGCATCGGCTCCTTCTCCCAGGAGGGGGAGGTCTTCGACAACCGCGGCGACTGTACCCGCAGCTGGGTCCTCCCGGGGTGCTAGCTCCGGGCATGCGACCCCAGCACCAGGGCCGGTTGAGGCCTCTAGGTCCGGAGGTTCTTCCCAATCGAGGGGGGCCTCGACCAGGGAAACGCCCGTGGATGCAACGAGTTCCGGGGGGCCTTCAGGAGCTTCCACGCCGGCGGCGGCTATGACCAGCCCAGAACGCCCGGAAAGAGGTTCCGCGCAAGCTGGTGCGGAAGTCTCCCAAGGTAATTTTTAATCTTTACTTTGGACAGTTGTTTTGTTGTAGTAACTGTTTTTTAAGTTTCTTCGTCCATCATCTGCAGCGTTCCCAAGAAGAGGAGTGAGGCTCCACCCTCAGCCACAGCAGCTGAAGCTGTGAGGGCGGAAGCTTCTGCTCCTATCCCGGTGCTGCCCCAAGTGGTGGCTGAAGCTGCGACAGCTCCGGCGCCAGCTGTCGTGGTCATGGACCTCGACTCATCCCCAGAGACTCCCGTGGTAGCGCCGGACCGCGGGAGAGAAGATGCGCCAGCGGCACCTGTCCCGGAGGTTGAAGCTCCGGGTCCTGGTGTTGAGATGATGGAAGCTCCGGCCGTTGAGCTGGAGGAAGCAGTAATTCTGGCCCCAGAGCCGGAAATTGTCGAAGTCCCAGCGGTTGAGACGGAGGTGATTGAAGTCCCGGCGTGCGTGTTGGATGTTGAGGAAGTCCTGGCGGTTGGGCCGGCTACCTCAGAAGCACCGGCCGCAGAGCTGGTCGTTGTTGGAGCTCCGGCCGCAGGGCCGGTTGATAATGAAGATATTTCGGCTCCCGAGCCAGTTGTTGCAGAGGCGTCAGTGCTCGAGCCCCCAGTTGAGGAGGTGCTCAGGCCGGAGCCAGAAGCAGCTCCCACTCCAGGAGTGACGGCGCCGGAGGTACCCGCGACTGAGCCGGAGTGCCCTGGTGAAGTTGCTGGCCCCCTGCCTGTGGGGGCAAATGAAGACCTGGCGGCGGGACCTTCCTCGATGGCGACTGAGGCCATCCCGGAGGACGGCCCTAGTGCCATGGATACCCAGGGGACCACTCTTGTGGAGTGGGACCCAATTTTTGTATGTGAAAACCCACTGGAACCAGCGGAGGAGACCCCAGCAGGTCCGGAACCTATCCCGTTGTCACTGTCTATTGACAACGCATGTTCCAGTCTGCGTCAAGTTCAACTGGCCTTCTTCAACGACAGCAAGGCTCTTGAAGAGGAGCTCCAAAACCTTAGGTGGTGGCGTAACCAGCTCTACTTCGAGACCAAGCTGGCGCAGTCGAGGCTAGCGGAAGACAAAGAGTGGATCAAGCGGGAGAAGGTCCGCCTGGAATACTGGGGCAGGTTACTGGATGACAGGGAGAGTATGACTCGTGCCTTTGACGCTCAATCCCGGGAGATTTACAAGCAGACCAAAGCAGCTAACAGTGCGGCCGATGAACGCCAAGAAAGGCTTGAGGCCATTAACACTACACTCATCAAGCGCCCGGAGGCACTTGAAGAGAGGGAGAAACGGCTCGAAGATGAAGAGCAGAAACTCCTAGAGCTGCGGGATGACGTCCTGAGGAGGGAGGAGGAGCTCACCGAAAAGGTGGCTCTGGCTGACAAGGGCCTCGAGGAGCACGCCAAGAAATTGGAATAGCGCTGCACTGAGGAGGAGGAGAAAGCTTGGGTGCGAGGGCAGGAACTCTACGAGCAAGAGTGTGCCCTTGCTGCTAGGGAGGAGAAAGTGAGGGGCAGGGAGAAGGACCTGTTCGACCGCCAGAACAAGATCCACCTCCGGGAGGAGGAGCTCGGAAAACTCAAAAAGCTGGTTGCTGAAAAGATTCAGCAAAACGCCAAAGAAGTTGAGCGTCTCGCTCGCGAGAATTCTGAACTGGTGGCGGTCAGGAGATCCTTGGAAGAAATAAAGGGCTTGAGGACTGCGGACTCCCTACAGATTTGGGAGTTCCTAGGCAAGGCCAACAATGCGCTGACACCGATGGGCTTCAGTCCCATGCGTCCGGATGATCCGGAGCCGGAGCCGGACCTAGCGTTGCAGGCGTTGAGCTCGGCAGGTAACAAACTCTCCAAGGTGGGCGACGTCATCGCGGACCAATTGGAGGTTGAGGGGCGATCCCTGGCGAAGAACGTCACAGAGTATGTGCTGACGTGCTACACTAGCCGGAACTCCCAATTTGCTCTGGACCCGGTGCTTGAAGGTCCCGTTGAAGGAGAAGGCGAAGCTGCCCGAGCCAACGTGTCGGAGGTTGCCCAGAAGGTCGCCCAATTCTTACATAGGGTCTAGGACCATCTATGTAGTTCTCACTTGTATTTTCTCTTCTTCTTCCTCAATTTTGTAATCCCTTGTCTCCTTGTCTCCAGATGAATGAAATCCAAAATTTTTTGTGAATTTCACTTTTTGTCTTCAACACTTTTGTCTTCACTTGGCCCCCTGATAGATGTACACAATTTGATTGTGAACATGTACCAAGAGGATATTTTGTTTTGTTGAAGACTCATTTGCTCCGAACTTGAAGGCCCCCTAAGGTTGTCGGAGCTTAGAGGCTCTAGCATTGTCTATCATCGGAGCTTAGTAACTTCGGCAATAGTCTCTATCAACGCGTAGAGCATCGAAAGTTAGTCCTCCGGGGTGTCGGAGCTTAGTAGCTCCGGCAGAGACCTTTGCCAATACTTAGTTTGTTGGCAGCAGACTCCGTTTGCGGGGTCTTCTCACCATCTTTTATTTAGCGTCGACGGCTCGTCCCCCTAGCTCTACTGGAGCTTGGTTGCTCTGGTGATGCTCGTTTTCAATGCTTAACATCGATTACAAGCCACATAGGGGAGTCGGGGCTTTGTTAGCTCCGACTTTTCTCCATCAACGTATATTTTATTTTTCCTACACACTGAAGCCAAGAAAAATAGTAAAATTTGTTTCTTGTTTATAACTTCGTCGCGGCTTACGATTCTCAAGAAGATTTTAGGTCAAACGCGATTCTAAATACAACCGAATGCGTTGTCTTTTCTTCCAGATCCAACTGTAGATGGACCCGCCTTACTTCGGCTTGCCGGGGTGTAGGTAGAGTGGCGTACTTAGGGTGCTTGACCAGGCTAAGTCGATAGCACACTCCGGCCCTAGATTGGCTTGGCAGCATTCAGGCGAGTGGGCCATGAACAATATTTGAATCCAAAAAATAAAACAATACAACTCGAATCTTATATGAACCGGTCGAACTAAAATTTCTTAAGAATTGCACGTCTTTGTTATAGGCAAGAAAGAGAAAAATAAAAAATGTTGAGCTTGTACAAAATAAATGCACATGGAGTCTGTTTCACACGAAGATGTCTTTCATTATAGGTCCGAGGTACAGGGGAAACAAGTACACTCTTAGGGTACGGAACCAGGCTAAGCGTGTTTCATTTATCGTTTGACCCAGGGTAGCTAACCACACTTTTAGTCCTGAGACTGTGACAAGTGTTGCATGAACTTTGCGGACCTTCCGGGAAAGGTCCGGCTGTTCTCCCAGAGGATCTACCCGACTCTGTACAATGACTCTATAACATACACCCCAAGTTACTACAGACTCACCTCCGTGATATTAAGTGTAGAACTTATGGAGGTGCTCAATGTTCCAAGGATTTGGGAGAGGTGTCCCATCCTCGGTAGCCAAGCGAACGCTCCCGGGACGGGATACTTTAATCACTCGGAAGGGTCCCTCCCAGCTGGGGGAGAGTTTGTTTAACCCTTCTCTGGATTATATTCTCCGTAGCACCAGGTCGCCTTCCTCGAGCTGTCGGTTGTGTACATGCCGTGATGATAGCACCGAAGGGCTTGGCGGTATCAGGCATTCCGAACAGCTGCTTGTCACCTTCCCTCCTCAAGGAGGTCTAGGTCTTCACGCCGGAGCTGGTCCTGCGTGGCTTCGTCGAAGGTCCGGACCCGGAGTGACCCCAATGTGATTTCTGGAGGAAGGATTGCTTCAGCTCCATACACCAGGAAGAAGGGTGTCTCTCCAGTTGACCGGTTTGGAGATGTCCTGTTGGCCCATAAAGTAGGCGGAAGCTCTTCAATCCAGTTGGCTCCATGTTTTTCAAGCGCTCATAGGTGCGCGTTTTGAGTCCTTTAAGGATTTCAGCATTTGCTCTCTCGGCTTGACCATTGCTTGCTGGGTGAGCTACGGAGGCGTAGCAAACTTGAATGCCAAAGTCTTCGCAATATCCTTGAAATGCAGAGCTTGTGAATTGGGTCCCATTATCAGTGATGATTTTGTTTGGGACTCCAAATCTGCATACAATGGACTGCCAAAAGTTGATAGCAGATTGCTTGTTGATTGTCACAACTGGAGTTGCTTCCGGCCACTTGGTGAACTTGTCAATGGCAACGTACAGGAACTTGTAACCTCCGACGGCTCTTGGGAAGGGTCCCAAGATGTCCATCCCCCACAAAGAGAAGGGCCATGTTGGAGGTATCATTTGTTGAGGCTGAGCCGGTGTGTGAATTTGCTTTGCATGAAATTGACATGCTTCGCATTTCTTCACCAGCTCAGTTGCATCCTGGAGTGCTGTTGGCCAGTAGAAGCCATGCCGAAAGGCTTTACCAACCAGCGTGCGGGAAGACACGTGGTTCCCACACTCGCCTCCATGGATTTCTGCGAGGAGCTCGCAGCCTTCTTCGCTTGTGATGCACCGCATTAGGATGCCGTTGGCACCGCGCCGGTAGAGATCCCCTTCTACCAACGTGTATCTTTTAGCCAATCTGACTACCCGGTCAGCGGATACATCATCGTCAGGAAGGATGTTGTCTTTCAAGTAGTTCCGGATCTCCGAGATCCATGCATCGGAACTAACTTGAGCATTTGAGTCTTGCGTGCTGGGTTGCTCGGAGCTTCCGGCAGCACCTACGACCCTTGATGGCTGCCATGGTAACAGGGCCATCGGGACCGTCAGCTTTGGGATGCTAATCTCGCCCCCTTCGCTCAGTTCGGCAGGCTGAGCTGTGGGTTTTGAAAACCTCCGGACAAAAGTTCCGTCAGGAGTCGGAGCTCAGGTTGACGCTTTCGTCGAGAGTTCGTCGGCTTCAGCGTTGTGGGCACGCTGGACATGGTGGATATCTAGGACTTCGAAGTCCTTCTGAAGCCTCTGGACTTCAAGGAGGTAAGCAGCTAGCTGGAGATTGTTGCAGGAGAATTCACCCTTCACTTGCTTAATGATGAGCTGTGAATCTCCCTTGACCAGCAGTTGCTTGACACCGTATGATAGTGCCACCTTTAGCCCGTAGATGAGTGCTTCGTACTCCGCCATGTTGTTGGTCGCCTTGAAGTCAAGGTGTACCATGTATTTCACCTTCTCCCCGGTTGGTGCAAGGAGAAGGATTCCAGCTCCGGCCCCCTGCTTTTGCATGGAGCCGTCGAAGTAGAGGGTCCAATGAGGCTCGGTGAAGACCGGAGCTTCGTGTTCCGGCTTCTGCTTACTGGGGCCCCCAGGGTTTAATGGAGAAAGAGTCCATTCCGCCACGAAGTCTGCCAATGCCTGACTCTTGACTGCTTGCCTTGAAATGAATTCGAGATCGAATTCAGCCAATTCTGCTGCCCACTTTGCAATATTCCCAGTTGAATTGGGATTATGCAAGATTGCTCGAAGTGGGTAAGATGTCACCACTGAGATCTTGTGAGCTTGGAAATAATGGCGAAGCTTCCTGGAGGCGATAAGAACTGCATAGAGCAGCTTATGCACCTCTAGGTATCGAGTCTTGGCATCATGTAGTACTTCACTGATGAAGTATAATGGGCATTGAATGGTCCGGACCCTCCCGGAGGGGCCCGTAGCTTCCTCTTCACTGACCCGGATCCTCCCGGAGGGACCCGGATTTTCTTTGGGGACCTCCGGGTCCTGACTGGAGGAACCCGAAGCTTCTTCAGAAGCAACCTGGATCCTCCCGGAGGAGTCTGGGTCTTCTGAAGTGTCTTCTTGTGGATTCGAATCTGGGAGCTGGGACCCAGACTCGCTTTCAGGAACCTCCGCACCCTCCCAAAGGGGTCTGGATCCCTGAGTATGGGGTAGTTCTGGTCTCTCCGCGACCAGGACCATACTGACGACTTCGTCAGTAGCTGAAATGTAAAGCAGCAAAGGCTCACCAGGGTTCGGAGCTACCAGAGTCGATAAAGTGGTGAGGAACTGTTTTTGCTCCTGGAACGCCTTTTCTGCTTCTTCAGACCATTGGAATGGTCCGGACTTCCTCAATAACTTGAAGAAGGGGAGTGCCCGTTCCGCCAGTCTTGAAATGAACCAGCTGAGGGCTGCTAGACATCCAGTTAGCTTTTGGACATCTTTGATACAGGCTGGTGGCCGCATGTCTTCAATGGCCTTGATCTTCGCCGGATTAGCTTCTATGCCCCGGTGACTTACTAGGAAACCAAGAAGTTTTCCGGAGCTAACCCCGAAGACACACTTGTCTGGGTTTAGCTTTGTGCGGGTGACCCGCAGCTTATCGAAGACAGCCTGTAAGGTGTCAAGAAGTGACTCCTTGTTCTTGACCTTGACCACGATGTCATCAACATACACTTCCACTATGTCTCTAATGAGGTCTTCAAAGGTTTTGTACATAGCTCGTACAAAGGTTGAAGCTGCATTCTTGAGACCAAACGGCATGGCTGTACAACAGCGCAATCCATCTACTGTGATGAAAGAGGTATGCTCTTCATCTTCCCTAGACATTCTAATTTGATGATACCCAGAATATGCATCTAGGAAACACAGTAATTCACATCCGGAGGTGGAATCCACTATCTGACCTATTCTAGGTAGTGTGAATGGATCTTTTGGACATGCCTTATTTAGTGTTGTTTAGTCGATACACATCCGAAGCTTCCCGCCGGCCTTGGGCACAACGACTGGGTTTGCCAGCCATTTTGGATGGAAGACTTCTCGGATGAATCCGGCTTCGAGCAACTTCTTCACTTCTTGTCGAATGAAGTTCTGTCGCTCTACAGATTGCTTCTGAGGCTTCTGGTGCACAGGTCGGGCGTCAGGGTAGATCTTCAGATTGTGCTCAATCACTTCCCTGGGGATCCCAGACATTTGTGACGGTTGCTAGGCAAACACGTCGACATTAGCCCGGAGGAAAGCAATGAGCGCGAGTTCCTATTTGTCGTTCAATCCTCCCGATATACGGGTGGTCTGAGCGGCATCAGAACCGATTTGGACGACTTTGATGGGGATGTCGGTGTCGCCGCTTGGCTGCACACGAGGTGCAGATGTCGAGCCTCGTTGATGAATGCTCGGGGGTTTTGGAGCTTGCTCCTGCCTGTAGTCCTCCTCTTGCGCCGTGGTAAGTGCATGGAGTTCTTCCAGAGCAGTTACTCCGGCAGTACGATCTCTGCGGATCCGGAGAACGCCTACTGGTGTTGGCATCTTTAACACCAGATAGCCATAATGAGCAGCTGCCATGAATTTGTACAAGGCAGGCCTACCCAAGATGGCATTGAAGGGTAAGTTGATCTGAGCAACGTCAATGTCCAACTTCTCGGTGTGATACTTCTCCCGTGTACCGAAGGTAACGGGGAGAGTAATAGCTCCGAGTGGGGTAATGGCTCCCGGACCTACTCCGGAGAAAGGTCGGGAGGGGTGGAGATCTGAAGGTCGGAGCTGAAGCTTGGTAAAAGCTTCGAAGCTTATGAGGTTAAGCCCCGAACCTCCGTCTACCATGACATGGTGGAGCTGGATGTTATTGATGGTAGGAGATACCATCAAAGGTAGATGACCTGCTCCAACCATGCTTCGAGGGCAGTCCGAAGCATCAAAAGTGATGGATGTGTCCATCCACTTCCAATGAGGTTCCGCCCTGGCTGTAGGAGCTACAGCAGCCATGTCCCGACGCATAGTCTTGATGACGCGGTGGGAGGTAATGTCCCATGATCCACCAAAGATGGTGTTCATGTTCTTCCGATGCTCGTTGTCAGAGACGTCAGAATCGTCGTCGACAGAGGTGTAGACGGCCTTCAGGACCTTTTTGGGATCCTGAAAACCTAACTCCTCTTCAGCTGGAGCTTCGTCGACTTTTTTTTTCCTTCCCTCTGTCGGAAAGGAGCTTCTTCCTGGCGCTTGTTGTAGCGCTCGGCAAGGTTTTGGACCTCCCAGCAGTCTTCCAGACTGTGGCTGCCCGTTTTGTGAATTGGACACCACACTTTGGGTTTGCCACCGTCTTCAGAAGACGGTCGAGGTCGCTTCTCGGGGCGTGGCCCCCGGCCACCCGGAGATGCAGCAGCTGCAACATTGGATGTACCGACCGACGGCTTCTTCTTGCCATTGGTCTTCTTCTTCTTTTTGCCACTCCCGGAGGTAGCAGCTTCTCCTTTGGAGGGTTTCTTGTGATCCTCCGGAGTTGGTTTGGAGTGCATCTCACGGCCCTCTGCAGCTCTGACACATTTGTCGGCCAAACTGAAGAGTTTCGTGACACTGGTGATCTCCTTGATCGCCAGTTCCTCCAGCATCTTCTTGTCCCGTACACCCTGTCTGAATGCCACAATGACAGAGGCGCTAGAGATAGAAGGGATAGTGTTTCGTACCTGAGAGAACCTCTGGATGAATGATCGCAGGGATTCTCCCCCTTTTTTCACGACTGCAAAAAGGTCCAGTTCAGTGCCTGGTCGGGAGTATGAACTCCCGAAGTTGGCGGTGAACTGCCGGCACAGCTCCTCCCAACTGTTGATGGAGTTGGGTGGAAGGCTCATAAACCAGGACCTGGCGGTCCCAGTTAAAGCCACTGGGAAATAATTGGCCATTACGGCCTCATTTCCTCCAGCTGCCAAGATAGCAGTGGAGTAAATCTGAAGAAATTCAATAGGATTGACGGTCTCATCGAACTTCTCCGGCAGGTGAGGCCGGAACTTCTGTGGCCACCTGACCATATGCAGATGCATGGCCAGGGCTGAACAGCCTCCTCCCACTCCTTCAGGAGCAGGAACGTCTTGAGCTTCTCGTCTTTCACGAGCATGCTCAATATGGACTCGGTCATCCTGTTGGCTGTATCGGCGATCAAGCTCCGTTCGGAGGTCATGAGTTGAAAGCCTGGATACCGTGTGAGTGCGTCGTGCCCCGGAGGGCAACGACGTCACCTGCTATGATGCAGCACGTCTCCTGTTGTTGGAAAGGTGCGGAACAAGTCTGTCAGGCAAGGTCCGTCGCTGCGATGGGGCCTGTCCTGAAGGAGGAGGACCCTGGTTGCTGATGCGGTCGGCTGCTGCTGCAACCAAATGTTCCACATAGCCTCTCCACTGCTCCAGTGCATCCCGGGATGCATCCAGAGGTGGTGGGCGTTGGAGAAGAGCACGTGCTGCATGGAGCGCGTGTTCCGGGTTGTCATGATTTCCCGACGCAGTGACTGACGCCGGTGCACCATCGCGTTGTCCAGCTTGATTTGCTGGTGGAGGTGGCGGTGGTGGCAGTGTGACTCTTGCTGGCGCTGAGGCCCCTGCTGGTGGCTGCATATTGGAGGGATTGCCCCCAACAGCTTGAACAGCAGGATGACCGTTGGATGATCCAGCAGCTGAGTTCACCATTCTCGAAATCTCAGGCGTCCCCTACCTGGCGCGCCAACTGTCGGTGGTTTGGATCCGGCAGATCTCCCGACACTACTAAAGTGTTAGAGGAGTTTGAAGTTCGGTGTGGGCGCGCGGAGATTCAAGAAGGTGAATTGTGAATGACACAGGAGACACAAAGATTTACGTGGTTCGGGCCGCCTGAGCGTAATACCCTACTCCACGGGTGTGTTGGTGTTGTATTAGCTGTATGAGCTTGTGTCGAGCGTCTATGGAACATCTCGAGTGTGTCGTCGGCCTGTCCTTTTATAGTACAAGGGCAGGTCGTTACAAGTTAGCCTGGCCCGACACGTGGCCCCGGTGGTTACTAATATTTATACTCATTCAACATGTTTAATGGCCCTTAATGACCAGGTAATGGGCTTTGACAACACCGTTACTGGTAATTAAGGTCGTCCGATCGTGTGTCATCAATATAGTATTAATGACACTTAATCAAGTCTTGAAGCCCTTGATTCCCCTTTGAAGATCCGGAGCCGTTGTGGAGTCTTCCGGAGGTTAAAGGCTGAAGATCCGACGGTTAGATATGTGGCAGCTCCGGAGCATACTGTGGGAAACAGGAAGCTCTAGAGCCACCTGACACGTGTCAGTTCCGGAGCTTCCCTCGGTCTGGGGTTAGGTCTGGGGGTGCCATTTCGGTACATAGCCCGGAGCTTCCCCCTTGTGGGTGGCAGCTCCGGTTTGACAGTACACGTGGCGACCCTGGGACTAACCATGTTGGAGAAGCGGGTCCGGTTATGCCTGACATGTGGGCCTCCGAAGGTCTTCAAATCAAGTAGATGACTTTCCCTTGAGATCTTTGTAATCTCAAGGGGTGTACGGTTCCCAGGGTACCGACAGAAGCTCTGAAGGCACATACTGAAGATCAACAATACCATCCTGTATCTGTGCTCGTGTATAAGAAGCATCCACTCCAATATGTTTGGTCAGCTCATGCTTGACCGGATCACGAGCAATACTGATAGCACCTGTACTGTCAGACAAAAGTGGAGTCGGCATACCAATAGACACACCAAAATCCTCAAGCAACCACCGCAACCAAGTAACCTCTGCAGTAACACGAGCCATATCATGCAGCTCAGCCTCTGCACTCGAACGAGAAACTTCTACCTGCTTCTTAGTCTTCCATGCAATGAGGGAACCACCAAGAAAAACACAATATGCAGAAAGGGATCGATGATCAGAGGGATCACTAGCCCAAGTAGCATCAGAGTATGCTTTGAGCTGTAAAGAGCTGGAACGTGGAAAAAACAATCGTCTAGATATGGTCCCACGAAGGTAACGTAAGACGCGAAGCAAGTGACTATAGTGGACCTGAGTAGGAGTGGAAACAAACTGACTCAAAATGTGAACAGAGTACGAGATATCAGGATGGGTGACACCAAGGTACACAAGACTCCCTACAATATGACGATAACGAGTAGGATCATCAAGAGGCTCACCATCAGTGGCTCGAAGATGGACATTAAGTTCCATCGGAGTCTCAACAGTCCGGTGATCAGTAAGAGAAGCCCGATCAAGAAGATCCTAAATGTACTTCTCCTGAGACAGATAAATTCCCTCGAAGGAGGAGGAAACCTCAATCCCAAGAAAATAACGAAGAGGACCAAGATTAGACATAAGAAACTGCTCACTAAGACGGGCCTTAACAAAGGCAATGTACTCTGAATCATCTCCAGTGATGATCATGTCATCAACATAGAGAAGAAGAAGAGTGCGTCCACGAGACAAAGTGTGCACAAAGAGCGCGGGATCATGAGCACTGGCAGAGAAACCAGAAGCAGTGACCACAGATGCAAAGCGCTGAAACCAAGCATGAGGAGCCTGCTTAAGGCCATAAAGAGAACACCGAAGGTGACAAACCATACCCTCAGGAACAGAATACCCAGGTGGTGGCTGCATATAAACCTCCTCACGCAGCTAACCATTAAGAAAAGCATTCTTTACATCAAGCTGAGAGATGGACCTATCATGAATAGAGGCCACAGCTAGCAGAGTGTGAACCGTGGTCATGTGAGCGATAGGAGCAAATGTCTCATCATAGTCATGACCATGTTCGTGCTGAAAGCCACGGGCGACCAATCAAGCCTTATATCGCTCAAGTGAACCATCCGAGCGGGTCTTAACCGTATAGACCCACTTACAGGTGATAGGCCGAACAAGTGGGGGACAGGGCACAAGTTCCCATGTGCCAGTGTGCTCGAGAGCAGCAATCTCCTCAGCCATCGCATGCTGCCATTCCTGATGAGAAATAGCATCACGATACGTAGCCGGCTCAGGAAAAGCAGTAGCAGCAAAGCTAGAAGGAGAGTACCGATCAGGAGGCTGGCGAGAACGATGACCTCGTCCAAGAGGCTCCTCAGGAGAAGAATCATCAGAAGAAGATGATCCCTAAGGAGAAGAAGGTATATCCTGATAGTCAGACTGAGCTGGAGAAGCTGAAACATCATATGACTCAACTGGCGTAGACAGCTCATCAGAAGAAGATGGCACATCTGTAGGTGGCACAACTCGTCGAGTATAGACTTGCGTCACCGGAGCCTTCAAAGCATAATCAGGAACCATCGAAGAAGGTTCCGAAGAAGAGGAGGTCATGGATGGATGTATTGAGTGTGAAGGAGAAACACTCACAACTGGAGCATCAGGAAGGAAAAGGAACGAAATAGGATCAACCATAGATACACAAGAAGTATCAGAAGATGGTCGGGGATAGAAAGGATAGTGTCTCATCAAAAACAACATCCCGTGAAATTCTCATCCGTCGACCAACCGGATCCCAACAATGATATCCCTTATGCTCCGAGCTGTAGCCTACGAAAACACACTCAACAGACTGAGCAGTCAACTTAGTGCGCTCACGTGGTGCAAGCAAAATGTAGCACACACGACCGAAGAGACGAAGGCTGGTGTAATTAGGCATCTTGCATGTAAGGCGCTCAAAGGGAATTCCACCTTTAAGGGTGGACAATGGTTGAATGTTAATTAAGAAAGTGGCAGTAGAAATAGCCCCAGCCCAAAAATGAGGTGGAACAGAAGAGGCAATCAAAAGAGTGCGAGTTGTCTCAAGGAGATGTCGATGCTTGCGCTCTGCAACGCCATTCTGAGAATGAGCACCTGGATAAGAGAATTGTGCAAGTGTTTCTTGCTCAGAAAGAAAATGGCAAAGAGCATTGGATAGATACTCACCAGCAGAGTCAGCTCGAAAAATACGAATAGAGGTGTCAAACTGAGTACGGATCATAGTCGAGAATTATTTATAGATAGATAACGCCTCACTCCGATGCTTCATGAAGTAGACCCATGTGTGGCGAGAAAAATCATCTATAAAAATGATATAATATCGATGTCCTCCTTTCGAAGCAAAAGGAGTAGGGCCCCATACATCAGAATGAACAAGATCAAAAGGACGCTTAGACACTGACTCACTAGAAGGATAATGAAGTTGAATCTGCTTCCCTAGCCGACAACCCTGACAATGAGCTAAAGACTAGGAACTAGAAAATAATCCTAAAATACCTCGACGAACTAGAATGGAGAGGCGTGAGCCACAAAGATGACCCAAACGGTGGTGCCACTGACCAAACGTCGAAGTGGATGAAGCAGCAAGAGTGGAGCCGACTGAACTGGCAGGCGCAGCGGAAGGAAGACAAAGCCAGTCAAGCTCTCAAAGACGCTATGAGTCACGACGACGAGTGCCAGTACCAAGCAGGCGACCCATGCGATGATTCTGAACATAGCAACAATCATGATCAAGAATCACTCGACAATCATTATCAGTGAGTTGACCAGTAGATATAAGTTGCATTGTAAGTCCAGGAACAAAAGAAACAGCAGGAACAGAAAAAGAGTCAGATAGAAGAGCACCCTGTCTAATAACCGAAAGAGGAGAACCATCGGCAGTATGAACAATAGAAGGACAGCACGAAGGACTCAAAGAAGACAAACTGGTACCACAAGGAGTCATATGGAACGAAGCACTAGAGTTAAGAATCCATGGACAAGTACCTGGAGCATAAATAGAAGGTGGTCCTCTAGTGGAAGACGAAGAAGCAATAGCAGTACTCGAAGGCGCAGAAGACTGAGTCACAGAACCAACAGCTCCCGATGGTGTAGAAGTAGCAAGGCGACGAAGAAGCATGAGTATCTGGGCATCCATAGTAGCAGAACTCACCTGAGATCCTCCAGTACTAGCACAACCAGCACCCTGTGAAGACCGACGAGTCTGAGCCTTCCTCTTTTTGAAACAAGACGTCTCCTCATGACCATCTTTACCACAGTAATCACAATGACGAGCACCACGTCCCCCTGGCGTAGAAGAAGGGGAAGCCGAAGTCATCACCGTCAATAGAGAGACAGTATGCACCAGTGACAAAGAGCGGGCTGCCAATACTGAAGTAGGACGCAGCAACCTGGCAGCCTGAAGACGAGTCTCCTCATTACGAACACTCATCAGAGCATCCATAAGAGAAACACAGGGGTGACAAGCAAGCAGCGGAGCATGAAGAGGCTCAAACTCGGCACGAAGACGAGTCAGAAAGTCATAGGTGTGTCAAAGCTCAAGTGCAGCCTTCTGACTCTAACAGGACGAACATGTATTTGTCGACAACCGCGGACCAAGAGCATCAAACAGCGCCAAATAGCAGACATCTGACTGAAGAACTCCTCTACTAAAGCATCTCCCTGCTGCAATAACTGCTCTTGACGAATAGCAACAAGGTAGGTAGACTGTCCAGTAGGCTCATAGCGAGAGTGAAGAAAAGCCCACATCTCATGTGCAAACTCAAACTCAACTATGTCTGCAGCAAGACGATCCTCCATACTGGCAGCAAGAATAGCAGCAGCCCGAGCATCATCATCTAGTCAGGTCATGTATAAGCTGATGTGAGACTGATACGTAGAAAAACGTACATCATAATCCGCTAGCAGTTTCTTCTTATCATCATCAGTAGCCTTATCTGGAATAACAGGCTCAGAAGGAACTGCAGGACAAGAAGGACAATTGAGATCGCCCGTAAGATACTCCCAGAGTCGTAGACCGCGCATATACAGGCGCATACGAGGAACCCAGTCATGGTAATTAGTGCCATCGAAAAGCACCAGACACCGCACAACTGGAAGTCCACCCGAAGAAGTCATCATGATGAAGATGACCGACAATGGCGAGAGGAAAAAGAAATAAACAAAGAAAAGAAGAAAAGAAAAATTTAAATAAAACTGATAATAACATGAAATGTTTTTCTTTTTCTCTCTTCCTTTTTCTTTTTACTTTTTTTTTTATTTTTTTTTTGATCAAGCTAGCCTATCCGCCAACAGGCGGCGAGATCCGAACGCCCGAACGAAACCAGCGAGGAAAACCTAGCCGCCACGAGCGGCGGCATCAGCACGAACCTAGCCGCCACGAGCGACGGCCTCAGCACGCGGTACCTCGCACTGCGCGAGCGAGGAAACCTAGCCTCCAGGAGCAGCGGCCTCAGCACGCGACAACAGGCACCGTGCGGCCTCAGCACGTGGAAACGAGCATCACGCTCGACGCACGCGAAACCGGGCGCAGAAGCGACCGACGGCGGCGGATGGACGGTCAGGTTGCACAGGCGACGGACGAAGAAGCTCCGTTGTAAAGAGCCGAGATCCAAAGATGCAGGACGACGTCGGGGG
This sequence comes from Tuctoria greenei, assembly GCA_036927565.1. NCBI lineage: Eukaryota > Viridiplantae > Streptophyta > Magnoliopsida > Poales > Poaceae > Tuctoria > Tuctoria greenei. The sequence goes on from JAYESD010000006.1 coordinate 130,071,672, forward strand.
AGAGAGACGCCCAAAGCACCGGGATCCGGCCGACGGGATCGATAGGATAGAAAAAAAATTTCTAACCCTAATTTTGGCTCTGTACCATGATAATAATAATGAGCTTGTATCATTAGGAGGGCCAAAGGCCACTATAAATAGAGGTACAATAGATGGTAAATAACAGAAAACCCCTCACGCAGGAGGGAAAATACAAAAGAAGAAATATAAGTCTATTATATCTCTAACATGAACCAGTAGCACATGCTCCAGTCTGTCAAATCTCAAGAGTACCTCAAGCACTGGGTCTGGTAAGAGAACGCCATGATCAGCAACAGGATTTGCAACTCCTAACCCAACTGCATTAACTAAAGATAGAGATGCCTTCTGAGCATGTCATGCTACACAAACCAAAGCAGTGGTATTGCCATCATAGAGACGATAATGTGGATTCTGACGAGAGCTACATCCACTATGATAAACTGGTGCTAGTAAGCCATGATCATTCGACATTTCAGGTGGAGACTCGGCCAGAGCAGTGATACGCATATAGACCAATTTATGCGGGGGCAGGCACTGATGCTACCCTGTCAGAGGCAATGACCTAAGCTAAGATACGCCTCCACACGGACACGCGTGAAGTAACCAATGGCATTTGTTTGCCGGAGGTAAGAGCTCTTCCCTCTTGTTGTTAGATGTGACCACGCTCGGTATGGGGTCAGACCCATACCGAGTCAAACTCCCTCCGTCCTGATTGGGGGCGGTTACCAACCCAAGAGTTGGCCCCCTCTCACGCCCGAACATCAATATAAGAGGCAACAGTTTTGCCTAACATTAAGGGAAAACCTAAGATCCGATCAAACCACATTCGGGAAGTGAGAGGAAGGTCCCGCCATCACCGACGCGACCTCTACATATCAACCGCGCGAAGCTCCGGCCTCCTCCTCGACCTCGACCACTGCTGTCATGGCTGCGGCTCCTAACCTAGGCCAAGGTGTGTCTCCTATTTCTCTGTCCAGGCTAAATCATCTAGATGATTGTGATCTACTTTGATTAATTGTTGATTAGTACTAAGCCTATGTTGATTAGCAACCTGATTAGGGCACTGCCTAGTAAATTAGTGGACTCTTAGTTCTCACATTGGCATCAGAGCTGGTCTAGGCATCCCTAATTTGGGTTTAAAATTTTGGTTTAAGCCCAAACCCTAGGCCAAGAAATTTAGAAGGAGGGGAGGTCGAACCCAATTAAGAATCAAATTGAGAAGAACTAAGTTTAAGATGCACTTACCTTAAGGCTCCGTCGCTCCACGTCCTTCGGGATCCCGACGGGTGTCTACGCCGGACGGGGAGCAGCGTGGCAACCACCCGCGCCCCTCCACGCGAGGTGCTCGAGGATAGGGTGGCCGCGGGCTGCCAAATCCGACGGTAAGGGCACCGCACGTCCGCACGTGGTCATCTTTGACGGCGGTGCGCTTGCCGAAGGTAAGCTCGCGCACCGGCAAGGACAACGCCGGCGGCGCCGATGGGTCGCTCCTCCAACCCCGACCCTAACCCTAAGGATTAAGACCGGCAGCTCGGGTTAGACGCTGACCACACGCCGTTCGACGGCGACGAGGTCACTCTATGGGACCTCGCACGCCGACGAAAGGGGCTGCGACAGTGACGGTCTGGCGAGCCTCGGGCTCGCCGTCTCCGTTGTCGTGCGGCGCGGTAAAGAGAGAGAAAGGGGCAAGCGGAAATGGCATTAGGGTTCAGGGAGGATGACCGCCATGCGGTTTTGTGCCCCCGATTTCGACGAGCGGCCCTTCAATTGGCATCCGGCGGTCAGCACGCGTCGTCGCACATTAGCGGGCCTTGGCCCGTGCGGGACCTTTCGTGGGTTGGCTGGGTCGCCCTTACCTTTTCTCCTATTTAGCAATTAAGTGTGTTGGAACGATTCCTCCAGGTCGATTTCCCTCTTGGGCTGGGTGTGTAAAGGGCATTGCTGGGTAGGCCCCTTTTTCCTCAGGCCGCTTGGGCCTTTTCCTCTCTGGACCAACCCGCAAGCCCAAATAACCAGCAGTAAGAAGCACGCCCCTAAATTGGCCAGTGGGCCATTTTCCATTTTCAAAGATTTTGGAAAATTTTAAGTATTAAGTTTGGGCTATTTCAGACTATGGGCTTTTCCCAATTTCTTGGAATATTGGGATTTTCTTCCAACTTTAGGCTTGGAGATGAATTTTTTAGTATGGATTTTCAGCTTTTTAGCATTTGTGCTAAAAAACAATTTTTGGCTTTGCTCAATTTAACATTGGGCTTTTTAGTTTTAGTGTGTTTCAGTTTAGTGACATTTTAGTATGAGATAAAATGTCATACAAAATTAATTAAGTGGACAAAGAAATTGCTATGTAATTTTGTGATACTTAAGTAATTATATTAATTATTATTTTCTTGCAATTTCAATTATCTAGTGTTAAGTGTTGAATTAAGTATTTCTTGTTCACTTATTTAATTTAATTCCTTTTTGTTGTGGAATTGTAAGTTATTAAGCATGGTAATTAAGAATTAGTGTTAAGCTTCCGCTGTTATAAAGTTATGGTGAATTCATCAAGTAACCAACGTGAAAAATGAATTTACCATTGCCATGATAATTTTGTTGATTAACCAACGCGAAAGATAAAATTATCATGATTAAGTTATTTTGAGTTGCCATAATTAAGTTAATTTAAGTGGTTATGTTTAAGTTGTTATGCTTAAGTTGCTTTAAGTTTTAAGTCATGAAGTTTTAGATTACTATTAGTGATGGTAATTTCGTTGAGTAACCAATGTGAAATATGAAATTACCAAATTTTGAGTTTAAGTCTTCATTCCTTTTAAGTCATAGTGTTTTGTTGAGTAAACAACGTGAAAGACAAAACACGCTATCAATAATCCATTAAATTATTAAGTTTTTTCGTTCAGTAACCAACGTGAAAGACGAAATCATTAAGTTTTTAGTTTTTGTAAGTTGTCAAGTAACCAACGTGAAAGACAAAATAAGATGTTTTTGTCCATAATCATGTTCATGCATTTACTTATGTTCTATTATGTTTTCATTATGAAGGATCTTCCATTCCAGATTTGATATTAAGATTTATCTCGCCAGAGAACTATCTAAGAAAAGACAATTACAGTACTTGACGATGTAAGTTGGAGGCTGGTTTAGCAATCTCCGAAATAGATTTGGCACTGATGAGAGCGTGTCCTACTGAGCCTAAGCTTCCCGTTATTCGTGACGGGGAAACTAAGGATTCATTCACCAAAAGGATGGAGGATTATAAAGAGGACTACTTTCGCTTCAATTTAGATCATGCTAAGTGATCAATCTCAAATAAGAAATGTTTACAAGTGATTAAGGGCTCAATTATTGAGAGTGTTTGGGAAGAAATTCCTGAATGCAACACTGCTTATGAGTACCTCCTTATGATAGAAAAGTATGCAACTGGCTGCAACAAGTGTACGATGCATGCACTTGTTAAGAAACTTGTCACTCAGAAGCATAATGGAGGAAGTGTGCGTGAGCACATTCTTAGTATGTGGGACACTGCTGCTAAACTTAAGCTATTAGATCCGAGTTTGAAAGATGAGTTTCTTTTCAACCTCATCCATGCTCTACTTCCAGATGATTTTGAGCATATTATTATCAGTTATAACTCTCAGTCTGAGCAGTGGGATCTTAAAAAATTAATTGATTTATGCATTCAAGAAGAAGATCGCATTAAGTCTCATCGTGCAATCATGAGAATGATAAAGGTAAGTTGACTTTGAATTGTCAAGTCAATGTTTAAGATTATTTTCAACTCATACGATTGATTAACTAAGATGCAATCCTGCATATTCTTGAGACAGGAATTAGATAAGTGGAGGATCATAAGAAGAGTGAAATGCTCATTAAAGTCGCTATGGTCATGAAGATAAAGTTGAAATCTTATACTTAATTTTCTTCTAAGTTATAGTTTTGTACTTAGGATTCATTATATACCCTCAGTAATGGAATTTCAATTTAAGTATTCATACTTGTAATTTTTTATTTAAGTACTTCATTGAGTTCTTAGTATTATGGTTAAGCACATTTGTTTATAACATTTATCCCTAGATGATGATTTTAAATATTATTCAAGTTTTCACTCACAAACTAAGTATTAAAATAAGCGCATCAGAATCGATCTCGAAACAATTTTGAAATTATGGCATTGTCATTAATGCCATATTTCGAGGGGGAGAATTGAATTAGTTTTCTCCATCGATTAGTTTCTCCCTCATTAAGATGTTTCAGATCCAAAATAAGGCATTGAACATGTATGATTAGTATTCACTAAGTTTTACTCAAGTAAGAATACCCCAAAATTAAGTAAGCAAAAATTAAGTAAGCAAAATGGTGTATATTAAATAAGTATGTTGAGTCATTAGTCTCATCGATTTACGTGTTAAGTCGAACTTTATATTAAGTGAGCTTCTAAGACACCATTGTTTATTGTGGACAGGACATAAACCTCACTTAAGCATGTCATACGAGGTAGTCCCGTTAAGTTAAAAGTAACCCAAACATTAATAAGCCTTGGTTATAAGAACCATAAATAATAAGTTATTGATTATCATCAATTTAGTTAAATAATACTTGTCATCATTAGTAGGATGACATGATCAGAGGGAGTATGGTATGATGAGAGGCCGAATAATCTCCCTACCTGTTGTAGCTGAATTATTAACATTTTTAGTTAATGATTTACTACGTGTTGTTAGTCTTTCATCAGTAACAAAAAAATATTAAGAATAACTCACTTTAAGTCTGTTATCATCAATGATGTGAGGCGACAATAACCCCAAAATATAAGCATAATGCACAAGTTATGAGAGTTACGTAAGTGAATAAGATTAAGTGTCGGGTTGATCCTAACTTTGCATAAGTTTTAATCCATATCGGGTCATACGACCATTCAGATACAAAAGTTAATAAAGATGATTAAATGAGGGGGAGTTTTGACTTTATAAAGACACTGATCTTGAAAAGAATGGTACATGCTACCACGCTTCTTCAAGAATCATTCTTTATGATATCTTACTTACGTTGTGTTAACAATGCAAGACATTGTTGTCACAATAACTGCTATTTATTCTTCATCATTAGTGGCCGATAATGATGAAGAGTGCTAGCAGCCCGATCACAATAAGATAAATAGCAAAGGTGGTCATACCACATATGAAAATACTATCAGACAATCTTAATCATCTATGGTGTAAAACCATGCCGGATGAGATGAGATCTAAGTACGCCACCAGTGTCTGAGTATTCGTAATAGTTCCTGGAAGAATCAGAATAGTAGACTGTAATGAGCCTACAAGAGAAGAATGATTCTGAAGGGAAATTTTCGTTTGTGGCCAAACTAATGGCAATTTACTCAATTAAGAATTCCTCAAGGATAATTAAGTTATTAGTAGTGCATTATCGATGATTTTATATCAGATGGATGTAAAACAAAGTTCTCTATTTGAGATTTGTATAAGAATGTCAGTGTGACCTGACAGAAAGTTTTGTCATAATGATCAAGAGACTCTTGAGATACTCTTCAGAGGAATCCATTCATGGATTCAATTAAGCATTAAGAAATGTATCTTAAGATCTATTAGACTATAAGTTAGTTTGGGTTTTTTTTTCAAGTAGTGTGAGAAGGACACTCACATGTATGCTAGAGTTGAATGTACTTTGTACATTGTTTGTAAGTAGTAATACAATTCTCTCATAAAAAAATTAAGAGGTTTTGCCCATAAGAAAAGGGATCTAAGTGAAGAGTCCTACAAGATAGGAATTAGAAATTCACCATGATCATAATAAGCGGGTGTTAATCTTCCCCTATTTAGATAATCAAGGATGATGAGTTTAAAAATTAGATAAGTTTAGGAAACCAATGGTGGTCGACCTTATGATTTCGGTTCTATTAGATTCTACTATCGGAAGATTAATTGATGTATGCTCGAGTAAGTGTTTACCTTGACTTAAGATAATGACCGGGATACTTGACAGACATTAGGCCATGCTAGTGGTTCATCACTAGAAGGCATTTAAAATTTTATTTTAGAAGGTGCAATGCACATAAGGCCTCATATTAAGATATTATAAGTTAAAACTCACTTGACGAAGTGAGCTTCATAGTCTTAGTTTCGCGAATTGTGTGGATTCTAAGAATTTCATGTTAGTTATATATCCACCTTCGCGAATGGAGTTATCTCGTGGAAACACTCCAAACAAATAGTCAATGCATCGTTCATAATGTGTGACGAATCTTATTATTCATGATGAGGCCAACAAGCAGGCGATACAAAGCTTTGCCCGGTTTTAAGAATGGTCGACAACAAGAACCACTTAAGTAACACTACAATAACAAGTTTGTAGTATCATAATTTCACAACAACGGGTCGAGTGAAACTGTCAAGCACATCGACATTAAGTTTTGTGTTGTGAAAGATAATATCCAGGATCCCAACTAGTAACGAGCAGAAAAGAATCAAGCGAAAGCTTGCGGTACCTTTAACAAAAGGTTTTCCGCCCAAGTGTTCAGAGAACACAAAGCATGCATGGGTCTTAAGTGGAAACCTGTGAACTATCCTGTATACTAAGGGGCCAAATTAAGTATAAGGTTATTTCTAAACGTGAGACATATCATGATCCTCGAGTCAAGCAGTGCGTAAATGACTGTTTTGATGTGTTGTGCCTTTTATGTCGAAGCGTGAAGGAATATACACTAAATTAAGTAGTTAAGTAAGTAAGCTAATAGATTAATAAGTCTTTAGTCTAGTGGTCAAGGGGGGAATGTTAGATATGACCACGCTCGGTATGGAGTCAGACCCATACCGAGTCAAACTCCCTCCGTCCTGATCGGGGGCGGTTACCAACCCAAGAGTTGGCGGCCCCCTCTCACGCCCGAACATCAATATAAGAGGCAACAGTTTTGCCTAACATTAAGGGAAAACCTAAGATCCGATCAAACCACGTTCGGGAAGTGAGGGGAAGGTCCCGCCATCACCGACGCGACCTCTACATCTCGACTGCGTCAAGCTCCAGCCTCCTCCTCGACCTCAACCACTGCTGTCATGGCTGCGGCTCCTAATCTAGGCCAAGGTGTGTCTCTTATTTCTCTGTCCATGCTAAATCATCTAGATGATTGTGATCTACTTTGATTAATTGTTGATTAGTACTAAGCCTATGTTGATTAGCAACCTGATTAGGGCACTGCCTAGTGGATTAGTGGACTCTTAGTTCTCACACTTGTAAGTCAGAAGTACCCACCCCCATCGACGCAGAGATGTGATCCTAAACTGACTAGCGAGAAGGAAGAGCCCACACACGACCTCGGGGAGCGAGGGTGCCACCCCGCTGTTGAGGGTTCCCAGAATCCTGACGTGCTCCTATAGCCGGGCCATCCTCCTTTTGCCCTCCGTGAGAAGCCATCACTGACACAGTTAGGCGATCATCCCAGATTGACCGGCGTTGAGGAGGTGCCATCATTCGATCATGGGAGGCAGAGACACCTCATCACCGTTGAGGGCAAAAATAGGATTTATGTCCAATGTCCCAACACTTGAAACACCATAGTTACAGGCGACACTGGCTGGCCCAATGATCTTCTGCAGAAAAGTTGAAACAGCGTTCCCGCATATCCACAGGGACCGGTCACAGAGGACGGCAGGGAATAGCATCTCGATGACGCTGAGCTGAACGGGACTCGACCTTAATCCACCCATCCTTATCCGGTCCTGGCTACACTGGGGGGGATTGGGGACTGGAGCGACCGAGATCGTAGGGGGCTTGTCAGATACCAACGCCAAGACACGCCGAGGAATAGCTGAAGAGACCGTACCCAGAATGACGTCCCGGAAGAAGGGTGAGCCGGAAGATCTCAGTTGTGAGCCATTACATGAACCAGAGGATGGACTCTTGTCACTTCATCGAAGTTCCTATGAACGACCACCAGTTGGCTTCAAAAGGGTGAAGAGGATCTAGCTGCTGGAGGCGCTGAGATAGGATCTACCAGGCCCAGTGCGCACACTCAAACCAATGCCATGGCCAACCACGAAGCATATCACAGGAAAACTGGCAGTCGCCAGCAGCAGAAACACTGCGGGGTGGCAACCCCCGACGGAGAGAAAAGAAACGACGAAAGGGCGGACAGCGTGAAACAGCGGCGAAAAGGTGGACGCCGGGCCCGGAGTGGGCACCGGTGGGAGACGGAGGCCGTCGGCCCGGCCGGCCGCCGGCAGCAGGCGCACGTCACCCTGCTGGATGCCCGATCGCCTTCCAGGAGCCGAATAGTCAGACCACTCTTGTTCGGGTAAAATGTTCTCCCCTCCTTGGAATTATTTTACAAAGGTTTCATACTAACGGAATTTTATAGAAAATCCTGAGGTTTTTCATACCAATTAAAGTGAACCACTGTAAAGTATTGATCCTAGGAGACTAACAAAATTTATTTGGCTATTTTTGGAGATGTCTACCAAGAGATATGCATTATACAAGCTTATTCTATTTTCTGGAATATTCTCTGCGCAGAAAAGTGGGGAAACAGGTTTAACGGCCACTGACTGGCGGGGCCCGCCTACCAGTCATCTTCTACCTTGAGCCTGGGCAGAGGACCTCGCCAGAGCTTGGCCGGCACAGCGGGGCTAGGCTCTACGGTGGCCCAAACTTAGTCGCAGAGGGCCATACAGGAGTTTTGGATGGCTCTGAGTTCAATGGATGGGTCTGCGGAGGGCAAGGATGGCCGGAGGTGGCTCAGCGACGGGCGGCAGCGCAGGTCCAACTTCGGCGGCCTCGTTCTCGTCGCATAGTGAACGAAACTCATCGCCGTTTCTTCGAGGAGGTTTGTAGCTAGTAGTAGAACGCCGGCACGCTATCCGTTTGCGACGGGGAGGGCCGAAGATGAAGGCGCGTAGTGAGCAGGGGCGGGTTGCTTGTGCTGCGGCTATGTGATCTGGTTTTCCGACAAAACCACAAGGCTAAATTTCAATTCATTTGTTCTGGGAGATTCACAAGAACGTCCACATTCTCTGGGTCAAACAGAATGGATTGGGGTGCAAGGGAGAAGGAGAATTTCAGCCGCGAAGTGATGAAGCTTGAGGTGAGCATCCGAGGGAAGAACGTGAAATTTGTGAGCTAGGGCCAAGGAAGCAGGACAGAACGAATTGGAGAAGAAAGGGTATAAGAAGGCGAACCTTTGGGCGCTTTTGGTTGATCGGGGGAGACTGGTTGAGCCGCACGACGAAGAACTGAAACGGCGCGGTGACTCTAAGCAGAGGAAGAAGAAAACGCCGCGGTCGCCGATAGAAGGGAGGATGCAGGTTGTTGGCGCCGCAGGGAGCTTGAAGAAGTGTTGGTGCCGCTCCTGGAAGCTCAGCCCAGCGAGAAACCTACCCGGGTGCTTGGGCGACGGCGCGGTCGAGAACAGAGGCGATGGGGAGAATTCCGCCCGGCACAGTCTCTCGATGAGGGCAGCAGCTTTCTAGCGACATGGAGAAGGAGAAGGAAAGGTGGGCAGCCTTCCACGGAGTTGGTTGTGCGGGAAGACGACCCAAATCCTTGGACGACGTTGACTGCCGGCGGAAAGGATATGGCGCAGTGATACAAGAACAGAACAGAGCAGAGCTATGCCAATTGCCTGTGAGGAGCTGATAAGAAGGGAAAGCCACAAATATCCGGTTGAGTGTTGATCAGCTGGCTTTGATGGATGAAGCAGGCAGCACGGTGGCTCATGCAAGGGCCCCGCTGGCGCACGCACAGGGCACAGGCAAAAACTAGCCCGATACATGGAAAAGAGCAGTGGGCCCCACTTGTCAGATTCCTCCCTCTCACATCTATTCAAAAATTCAATTAGAAATAGCAAATCGAGTCCAAAAATCATCAAATTTTGCATGGTGCCTATTCTGAATATAATAAATCTAATGGTGTGACCTAATTTGGCAATAGATGAATTTTGAGTTTGAAGATTAAATTTAAATTTGAATTTGGGAGCACCATTCAAATAATTGTTTTATATTTCCTTCCCGTTTTGCAACACATTGCAGGGGATTAATTCCACTATGATGAACACACTAATTCAATTATTACATTTTTGCTAAGTTGTATTTAAATATTAAGTTGAGCTTGACATCACATGCTTTAATTAAATTCCAATTCAAATAAAAGATTTAATTTGGTCACACTAAATGAATCAATTTGAACAGCAAAATCTTGGGATTCTTAATGTTTAACAAGTTCCTAATCTTGTCCTTATTTATCATCTACATAGTTTACTGAAATTGGAATTTTCTAATTTCACATAAAAAATTTTAAGTTCACCATTTTGAATTTCTTGTGCTTTACCACTGTGGCCTTTTATAGATGATCCCCGTGGAGGGCCAACACCTTGTTTTACTTCCCACGGTGTACATCGATTGTTTTCTTCACGTGCAACCACCCACTACAGGAATCCCGATCAATTACGTCGGCCAGGGCCGACGTAACTAAGGCTTAAACCGACGTAATGAAACCAATTAAGCATAATCTACACTAAGCAAATTAAGCATAATAAGCAACTTAACCACTTAAGCATAATTAAATAAACATAATCTAAATTAAGCAAATTAACTAATTAAGCCTAATTAAATAAACAATTAAGCAATTTAAGCATAATTTAAACAATTCAAGTCAATTCAATTTCAAATTTGAACAATAAAATTCAATTTGATTCTAATTCAAATCAAACTTGAACAATTCAATTCAAATTTTAGTGGGGTGGGGTGGAGGGTGTTTGGGGGGGGGGGGGGGTCTGGGCAGGGGAGGGGGGATCCGGGAGGGGAAGGGGAGGGTGGGAAGACCTCTGCAGGGAGGGTGAGGGGGGAGGGGAGAGGTAGGAGGGCCGGGGAGGGGAGGTGGAGGGGGGCCTGGGAGGGGAGGGGGTGGCGGGGAGGGGAGGGGGGCTCGCCGAGGGGAGGGGGGCGGCGCTCGGAGAGGGTGCGGGGAGGGTCGGGCGGGGAGGGGGGGGGGCTTCTCGGTGGTCGGGGAGGGGAGAGGTGGAGGGGAGGAGTCGTACCTGGCGGCGGCGGCGGCGGAAGGCGGCGGGCGCGGCGGCGGCTGAGGCGGCGGCAAAAAGAGAGAAGCGACGCACAGGTAAGGAAAAGAGAAGCGCACGCAGGTAGGTTAAATTCTGTAACTTACGTCGGCTAATTAATATAATTACGTCGGCCTAAGTTACTTACGTCAGCCATAATCGCGGCCAACGTAAGTTATGCTTAACTTACGTCGGCCTATTAACTTACGTCGGATTGGGGTCTTCACCGACGTAAGTTTATATTTTTTCCTGTCGGTCTATTAACTTACGTCGGCCGCCAACGTAAGTTAGTTAACTTACATTGGTTTCTTCTGGCCGATGTAAGTTATTCTATTTTCGTCGGCTGGCCGACGTAAGTTAATACAGACGACGTAAGTACTCGCGTTTCCTGTACTGACCGGACTAGTCTCAGTTCACCGGCAAAATAAGTGCAAATCCATGGTCGCCAAATGGAGCTTTTCTCTCTTCCACGCAACAAGCACGGCGTCTCCACTGATTCATTCCTTTTCCTGAGCTTCCAAGGCTACTCAAAGTTCACGTGACGTTTCTCAAACTGTCCCTCAAACTTGTGCTGCAAGTTAGTCTCCATAAAGCATGAATTAACCATTATTGTGTCGTCGGCTTCATAAGAACTACGGTTAGGAAAACCCAAAATTCCTCATGCTTAGTGAATATCACACCAATCCTATTAGGGGGTAAGTTCTATAACCTATTATGAGTCCCAGCTCAAACCAATTAGAGAATAATAGTCTCTTCATGTCAGGTGAGCAAAAATCCCCAAATCCGCCGCTTAAACCTAGGTCTACCGTTGCACCATTGTTGCAGTCCGTTTCTCCTTAATTGGTGTTAATTTTCATATTTTCCATCGAATCATGATACTCCCCGATCAATTTGCGAGGAAATAAGCCATCTGCATGTGTTGCCAAGCTCGCCGATGAGGTTTGAACAGGGCGCCGCTGTGGAGATCTGAGCTCCGGCCACTTTTTGCCATCCCACTGACACCGTCGAGATCTACATCAGATTCTACGCACAGGTGGCAAGAATCGGCAATGGAGGTTCACCGGGCTAGGGTTTTGCCGAGGCGCCGGGCACCGCCGACCTCGCCATGGGCGCGAGGTTAGGGATGAGGGTGTCGATCCACCCATCAGTCACACACCCGGGTTCCTTGAATCTTCTACGGCCAAAAGATCTTTTGCGGCTACGCCATGAAAGTGATGTGGTTGTGTGTGGCTTAATGCTGAGTGGACCATTTAAATGTATGGGCCCAGTTGTCAACCGATGAGAAATTTCCGAGGAAAAATAAAATCGAGGACACAGTCCAATTTTTAGAAATTCATATCTCACAGTAGACAAATCGTAAAAATGTCAAATAAATTTCTTTGGACTTCCCTCTACCATTACTATGCATTCGTGCAAAATAATTGGTAAAAATCGTTTTTTCTGAATAATTCCTTTCCCCAAAACCATTGGGAATTATTGCAGGAGATTCTCTCATTAGAAAATTCTAAAATTTTGCCAGAATAACTTCATGTTATACTTAAATACCAATAAAGATTTCAGCCTCATCGACCTTGACTAACAACGTTAATTCTGGAGGTTTGTCTCAGGTTATTTAGAAAATTCCAAAAACACCAGAAACTTGTTCAGAAAATCAGTGAACCTTGTAAAATTCATATCTCCGTCTAGGAAGCTTAAAAAAATGTGAAACCAATTTTATTGTACTCATTGTGACCAACACTATCTGGAAAACATACTTTGATGTATGACAAAACTCCAGTTTACTCTGAAAAATCAGAGAAGGAGGAAAAGTTAGAGAATTGTGGAGGCTACATTCTTCTATAACTTCTGGAAATTTGCTAGCATTTCATCCATGACCTATGGAAGCTACTGTAAAATTTCTAGACCAGTTCAATCTGTTGAGCTTTAATATTTCAGTTTCCTTTCCATATCTCCATTTCAAAGCCATTTAACTTTATACATAAACTTCCTACTATTAAATTGTACTCCCCCTGCTCCTGTGAACAACAGCACCAAATATTTCCACACTATGCAGTCTTAATCATTTTCAAGTTGTAAACAACTTCATCTGTTAAGTTGCTAATTACATTTCTTTCACATGTAATCCCCTCTACATGAAAATATATGGTAAGACTCAGAGAACCTTTTACTTAGATCAATTGGGTTGAGTTTAATACTTTACAAATACTTTGAGAAAACCAACAGCAAACCTCATTTATGTCCATGCCAAGGATTTGGTACGAGTAATCTTTTATGGTTGTCATAACATGAAGGTTTACACTAACGGTTTAGAGCCATACACATAGACTCATTTAAAAGCAAGCTTGATCTTTATTCAACCAGCAAAAACCTGTAGTAGTCCCTACCTAGCATGTGAAGTCCTCTTTTATTATAACATAAGGTTTACCTTATTGCATTGTGTTTATAACTTAATAGTTTGTGATACATGCATATCATACAGATAGATCATGAAGATGAAGATGGACGAGGAGCACCATGAGGAGGATATGATCAACCTGGATCTTGCTGTAAGAAATCCCTCATCTGGAGCAACAGCAACGACACTTGAAGAAAGACATCAACTCGAAGCTCCACCACATGATCAAGCAACTGACATCATTGATATTTACTTAGTCGCAATCAAAGGCAAGCCTCGGTTTGCATTTAAGTGCTTTCATCAAGTTTTGCTTTATATACACTTCATTGAATAGTATTGCTATGTGCATTAAGTCTAAGTTGGATTAAATCCAATTGCATGGCAAAGTATGACCAGTAGTGGTATGAGTAGATGAGTGTCTTCATGTAGCGAGAAGCTATGTTTAACTGGTTGTTTGGAAGCTTCGGTAGAAGACGAGTAGTTGGAATCTACTCGCGAGATGGCCACCTATTATCGACAAAAAAGTTGAGTAGTTGAATTCTACTCACAAGATGGTCTCCTTTTTATCGACCAAAAATCGAGTAGTTGAATTCTACTTGCGAGAGAAAGGTGAGTAGCAATGTATACTCGTGAGATGTCAGTTTGTAGCTCACTCTTTATTAAGTGAGATGTGGACAGGGAATTTGGTTCCTTTATGTGGGAGTGTGCATGGTTGTTTTGACCCGCATGGTGGGGCAATGCTTGTGACCACATTTGGTCCTGGGTCGGTAATGGTGAGGCCGATGTTGGAGGGTTGCTATGTAGCCCCGTTTGTGTCGGTTAAGGACCACGTCGTATGCAGCTCTGCTGGACGAGTATTGAGATTTACCAGTTGCATAGTGGATTTATGGGGTCCAGCAAACCGACATAACTTGTTAACCTTGGTGTCGGGACTTTTTCGAACTCCTCAGGTTGCCGACTGACTGTACAGTAGAGGTAACCTCACTCATGTTCGGATGGATGCACCGTGATAGAGGCTATTGTCCTGGTCGATTGAACCGAATCGGCATGTAGGTGTCTCGTGAAAGGTTGCCACCTACGACGACTGTTGAAGATGATGACACATCTCTTCTGAAAGTCCATAAGTCTCATGCAAATTGGGTTTTGAATGATTGGAATCACCGTCCCTTGCAAATATGAGTGCCACTTGTTCACTGAGTCATGACGTGATAATAAATATTAGTTGGAACTTTTGTTATATACTGATATGAATAATCTATTGTATTGCAACATTGAGTGTATTAGAGATAGTGCAAACTAAAGTTATGATTCTTGAACCATTAAATTGATGCTAAAAGTTGAAAACTAAGGATGAGCATGTAGGTGAGTTTATTTATGCAAATTCAGCCTTCCTACTATGTTAGAGTCTCTGCATGTAGAGTTCTATGTTTTAGTGGAGACAGTTAAGTCTTGTTGAGACATCATGCTCACAGTTGCTTTATATATGTTTTTACTGATAAAAGTTTAAATACTACTGTTGAGGGTTGTCCGTGAGACCTTGAACCTTTCTAGATGATTATCTCATGGCAAATCACGCCGCTGCCACATCTTCTTCGTGTTGCTAGTGAGAAAAATCCACAGGCATGGACGGCTTCTATTATGCATAGATAGGTTGAGAGTTTGAGTATATATATTCCGCTGCATTGTACATTATGTTGTAAAAGAGAAGCTATCTTATGAAATAAATATTTGGTATATTCCGAGTATTTTTTGTGTGTGCTATTGAGTGTCGCATCGCATGACTGCACCCAATGTGATTCTTGGAATGTCGGGTCCCCTGTCCTCACAGTCTTGTATTAGATCATCATTGAATAGTACACGTGAAAATAGACTATTTTTCAAAAACTTCAAAGTAGTCGAGTGAGAATTAGAGAGTATGTCCAGATAAGGTCTATAATAGCATAGTTATTAAGGTGGCAAAGGTAACATACTTATTATTATAATATGTAATGATGCACCTACGTTCAGATAAGAGGTAAGGTACGCTACCAAAAGCAGATCAATTTTGGTAAGCTCACTATACGAGAGGTGGTATGTGATTGTCCCCCGTGACTTGGAACTTGTAAATATGAGGCTTTGAACCTCTCCATGGTTATGAGAACATAGTACGCACTGGTCCCTGGCAAGCATTAGGCAAGAAAGTGGAAACCCCATCTTGTGGTCAGTAACGCGATAGTATACAACTCTTGAACTCTTTATGTTCAATGAGCCATATGTGTTGCATGCCATCGGCGTGCCTCTCTGGAGCAGTAGGTGGTATCTGTCTGGTTGATAAAATTTCCGTCTGTGTCTACTTGTACGCACTCTACTCGATTCCCCAGTCGTGTGGTGTTGAAACACGATCATATTTTTCAAGACGTGTACTCCTCGAGGATAGCCAGTATGGAATTATACAAGGCATTAGCTTCGGTGACAAATATATATTATTGGGATTGTCTGAAATGCTGCCTATGAGGCATCGCCCTTGTGGCGCTACTTGTGTGAATTGTGAGTGTGTGTCTTATGAACATACACTAACCGTGTGATCGTATTGCACTTAGAACATGTTTTTGAGTGACCATTTTTAGCGCCACTGTTTAGTGCGTATATGCCGGTATAAATCCGGTTAGGATTTTTCATTTTGTGAGGCATGTAGTATCGACATGTATCCCATAGATGCATTAATTAAGATTGCTGTAAAATGGACGAAGATGATGTAAGAACATAAATATTAGCTATCAAGCTCTGATTTGGAACTAAGTTTCAAATTGGAGTAGGTTTCCAACACAAAAGTTTCAAAAACAGAATGTTCTGTTTTCTGGTAGAATTTGACCTGACTTTGAAAAGCCATAACTCTCAGTAGAATAATGTAATGGTGGAATATTTTACATGGTTTGAAATTTTGGGAAGTCCTCTAAAACTTTTCTGTTCATACCCAGAACAGAAAACCTTTCTAACATAGTCAAATTTTCAAATTACCTAAGTCTGCCAAATTGGACAGAAACTGGAAACAACTTCTTGACTATTTACCATTTTGGCCATAACTCGCCATAGAAATTTCCAATGAAGGCATGTGATACTTTTATGGAATCCTGGTGATGTGTATTACAATGTTGTAATTTAATGTTTTGAAAAATTTTGATATTATCTATTTGTAAAACTGTGCTCAAATCCAAAACATACAAATGAGGTGCTGTAAAAATTTTCCTAAAACTTTGAAAATCTATATCTCCTCAACCGGAGATGCTATAAAGGCAAATAAATACATTTTTGAAAGCTATGGAAGTATTATTAAAGTTTTGTTTGAGCCCCAATAGAAGATTCCCAATTCTAAATTAGTGTTATGACCACTGGAACAGAAACTGTTCCAAAGTGCAGAATACAGGAATGTATATCCATACCTTGCAGTGTTTTTGTCATACCTTGTGATACACGACTTACAAAGGGTTGTATGTTACATTTTCTGGAAGCTTAATACTTATGCTACAACTTTGTAGTTTTGAGTTTTGTGATATTAGAATCAGAAATGCACGAAGCATGTGGACCAAAGTGGATACTTTTAAATGGAGTGCTGCTGAAATTTTCCAGCAGGTTTGTCCAATTTGAACCTTCATAGCTCTTGATACCTAACTGATCTGGTGGTGAGTGATCGTTGGAAAGGCGTTTGAGTTAACTTCAACTTTTAGTTTTGGCTCAAAGCATGAAAATGCTTTTAGCATGACTTAAATCAAGTTTTAATGAAGACTGGTCTAGTCTAGCAGAGTTGTGACCGTGAAGCTAGTTTTTATTTTGGATAGTGTTGAACATGGAGTTTGTTAAAACTTTTATGCGTCCACAACAAGCTCATGTTATACTATCCTCAGCATCCCCAAATTTACTCTTCTTTCCAAGGCCATCGCTTTTGACATAATTGGCATTAGGGTGCATATGCATGAACGTTGGAAAGATATAGCACTCCTTTTTAACTTTAATTTCATAAGAATCTTTTCATCTTCCTATAGCTGACTTGAATATTTCCATCAAGTTAGTCTATTCAGATTTACTGGTCTGGAAATATCGACACCCCAACCAGCTTTCCAACACCCCTAACAGTTACTTCATTGTGGTTTACAGGCAAATCAATAACCATGGTGAAGGCACATGTGTTATCTTTTATTTTTCATAGTCAACAAAAGTGTTGATTGTACTCCTACAAACGTCACTGTCTCAAATTTCACAGTTGGTACAGATTTATGCGAGTTGTTCAGTTAAGCAAAATTACTAGGGGCAGTACTCTAGTAAAAGCCTTAGAAGATTATTATACTCGCTTAATGAAATTTTTATGTCATGCTCCTGGGGATTGCTCACCTTCGGTGTGACACAAGGGTTGATAGTTTCCTTTCTATGATCCAAATTTCTTTTGGAGAGTATGAACAAGTGATCAAAGCCATTTAAATCGCATTTTTGATGACTCCTTGCGGCGGAGTTTGCGCGTGCCATCTTTTTCAAAGTGGGAGATTTCAGACGGTAGAGTTTATCCGTTACAGTTGACCTTGTGATGGAAGCTAGTTACAGCTATCACATAAGGAAATCAGGACAAATTACTTCACTACCTTTTCCATCGATCAATGATGGTATGTCTCGGTGGTAGGAGACCACTGTTGCACATCACCTTCTCAATAGATGTTTATGAAGGGAGTTTTCGAGCTCCTAGACCAAAATTTAAGGGGAAGGAGTGCCCTTCATTTAACTTTGTTGTTTAATTACAAACCTCCTTTGCATCAGAGGATGTTAACACCAATGTGACGATGAGGTATTTCATGTTCAGGTGGGCAAAGTGGGATTACCGGATCGACTCACTTTTGAGAATACTAGTAGCTTTAACATCTTTATCATTTTCAATGAAACGACTAGCATGACCTCCACCAGAGTCTGCTGCAACACAAATCAGATAAGTGGATTGATTTTAACGGTATGGTCATCATGAGAGTATGCATACAATGCATGGAGAAAATGCTTATGGGTACTAGATGATTTATTTAGAAAGATGCTTTTTGCCATCCACTTTTCTTTAGTCGATTGTTTGATCAACTTTAACTGTGGTGTGACTTTGATACCCTATAGTGGTTGCATTAGTTGTTGGACCATCACCGTATGTAATCTTTACCACCTACAGATGTGGATGTTTGTTACGTACCCTTCAAAGTTACTCTCTTCGCTACTTCAGAAGGCAATCCAATCACTTCAAAGTTGTTACCATCCTTTCTCGGTTAACGACTCTCTTTTACCAATAATCCCCTGTCGACTTCCTTTTCCATTTCAATATAGTCTTGAGACGACATTCCATTAAGGGAGAGGATTGTGTCGGTGGTTTGGATCCGGTAGATCTCCCGACACTACTAAAGTGTTAGAGGAGTTTGATATTCGGTGTGGGCGCGCGGAGATTCAAGAAGGTGAATTGTAAATAGCGCAGGAGACACGGAGATTTACGTGGTTCGGCCGCCTGAGCGTAATACCCTACTCCACGGGTGTGTTGGTGTTGTATTAGCTGTATGAGCTTGTATCAAGCGTCTATGGCACGTGTGTAGTGTATCTGAACGTGTAGAGTCCGTTGTCGGCCTGTCCTTTTATAGTAAAAGGGCAGGCCGTTACAAGTTAGCCTGGCCCGACATGTGGCCCCGGCGGTTACTAGTATTGATACTCATTCAACACGTTTAATTGCCCTTAATGACCGGGTAATGGGCTTTGACAGCACCGTTATTGGTAATTAAGGTAGTCCGATCGTGTGTCATTAATATGGTATTAATGACACTTAATCGGGTCTTGAAGTCCTTGATTCCCCTTTGAAGATCCGGAGCCGTTGTGGAGTCTTCCGGTGGTTAGAGGCTGAAGATCCGACGGTTGGACACGTGGCAGTTCCGGAGCATACTGTGGGAAACAGGAAGCTCCGGAGCTACCTGACACGTGTCAGATCCGGAGCTTCCCTCGGTCTGGGGTTAGGTCCGGGGGTGCCATTTTGGTACATAACCCGGAGCTTCCCCCTTGTGGGCGGTAGCTCCGGTTTGATAGTACACGTGGCGACCCTGGGATTAACCATGTTGGAGAGGCGGGTCCGTTTATATCTGACATGTGGGCCTTCGAAGGTCTTCAAATCAAATAGATGACTTTCCCTTAAGATCTTTGTAATCTCAAGGGGTGTACGGTTCCCAGGGTACCGACAGTGGCCCCCTGGGCCCACCTCTGGGGAAGACCCCTTCGGTGAAGTCATTCCGCCGGAGGTGGGTCCATCCTTGTGACTTTTGAACTGAGTCTTCAAAGGTCTTCAGAAGTGCCGTTGGCGAGGGTTTGGAGTTAAATCCTCGCCGTGTGGCGTATCTCGCGTGCGGCAGATGAGATCTTTGGCGTGCAGATCTCATGCAATTGAAGGTCGCTGGTTCCCGATACGAAAACCGTATCGGTTCCGCGCGCCTTGTCAGGCCGCCGCCTTCGGGCTTCCCGCCTCATGATGACAACCGTTCGCCTGGGTAAGAACGTCGAATTGATCGTCGGGGTGGTCCCGGGCCCTCTTGTCATTGGCTGGGTGGAATTTTTGAGTGGTATCTTCGACTTCCTTGCAGTTTCCACCCAAGCATTGCGAGGGCTTACTTAAGAAGGAAAGCACGCACCGTCTGGAGTTCTTTATGCCTCTCATCTGTTCTTGCGCTCAAACTCCCAACTTGTGCTTCGCTTTTCCTCTCTTGCCTTGCTATGCTGCGATGGAGTTGGGTCTTCGCGAGAGCCGTTTGAAGACCGACGGCGACCTGAAGAAGGTCCGGACCCTCATGGGATGGTCCTTGGACTTCTTCAACCGCTCGGTCCGCGCCGGGGGAGAGCTCTCGTTTGAGAATGAGCACGCCGGCGAAATGGTGTACTTCTCCTCGTACGCTATGGTGGGGTTGATCCCACTTTTTTCCTCCTTTTTCTTGATGCTCCTAGACTTTTATGGTCTGCAGTTATACCACCTTGGCCCTCACTCCATTCTCCTTGTGTCTATCTTCGTCCACTTCTGTGAGATGTGGGTGGGCATCCCCCCTGCATTGAACTCTTCCGGACCTTCTTCACCGTCCATACCACCGGTAGGAGCAATGAGTACCTTGGCTTCTCCTACTTCGTGAAGCGCAAGAAGTGCCCATTCAAGTACCTCCGGTCGTTTCCCTCTGGGAAGTGGGATGACTGGAAGAAGGACTGGATAGTCATCCGGGTGGAGGAGCACGAGAGGCTGGAGCTGCCCGAAGGCCTCCCCAACATTGACACGGCAATCTGGAGTGAAGCTCCAGTGCTGGCGGACGCCTTCAACCCTGTTCTGACCAGGATCCGCCAGTGCGTGGAGGGGGGATTAACCCCTCAGGCGGTGTTTTGTAACTTCCTGGTCAACAGGTGGGCACCGCTGAAGAGGAGAGAAAAACTCGCTTGGGCCCTCAACAGCGTGATGGACGATGATCGGGTCGAGACTGGGCTGAAGTCCAACATGGTGGGGACAATCTTGGAGTTCCACCTCAAGAAGTTCCAGCACGACATCGACGTCGAGGGTGACGACTTGACTCCGCCATCAGCTTTTCTTCCTCTGAACGTGGAAGTTGAGTTTAGTAGGGAGCTCCGGCGGAAGATGCCCGTGCTTGACGACCTTGGTGTCGTCGAGAGAAGATCAACCACCAGGGTGGCGATCCATGGAGTGTCCGAAGGTGGCTCTGACCCTGCCCCGAAGCCAAGGGTCGAGGTCGTCGGCAAGGGCAAGGAGCCGGCAGACGAACCCTTGAGCCGGAAGTGGAAGCTGCAGCATGCCGACGGAAGGTCCGTCAAGCCTGCCACCTCGGCATCGGCTCCTTCTCCCCGGAGGGGGAGGTCTTCTGCAATCGCAGCGACTGTACCCGCAGTGGGGTCCTCCAGGGGAGCTAGCTTCGGGCATGCGACTCCAGCACCAGGGCCGGTTGAGGCCTCTAGGTCCGGAGGTTTGTCCCGATCGAGTGGGGCCTCGACTAGGGAAACGCTCGTGGCTGCAACGAGTTCCGGGGGGCCTTCTGGAGCTTCCACACCGGCTATGACCAGCCCAGAACGCCCGGGAAAGAGGTTCCGCGCAAGCTGGTGCGGAAGCCTCCCAAGGTAATTTTTAATCTTTACCTTGGACAGTTGTTTTGTTGTAGTAACTGCTTTTTTAAGTTTCTTCGTCCATCATCTGCAGCATTCCCAAGAAGAGGAGTGAGGCTCCACCCTCAGCCACAGCAACTGAAGATGTGAGGGCGGAAGCTTCTGCTCCTGTCCCGGTGCCGCCTCAAGTGGTGGTTGAAGCTGCGACAGCTCCAGCGCCAGCTGTCGTGGTCATGGACCTCGACTCATCACCAGAGACTCCCGTGGTAGCGCCGGACCGCGGGAGAGAAGATGCGCCAGCGGCACCTGTCCCGGAGGTTGAAGTTCTGGGTCCTGGTGCTGAGATGATGGAAGCTCTGGCCGTTGAGCCGGAAGAAGCAGTAATTCCGGCCCCAGAGCCGAAAATTGTTGAAGCCCCGACGGTTGAGCCGGAGCTGATTGAAGTCCCGGCGTGCGTGCCGGATGTTGAGGAAGTTCTGGCGGTTGGGCTGGCTTCCTCAGAAGTACCGGCCGCAGAGCCGGTCGTTGTTGGAGCTCCGGCCGCAGGGCCGGTTGATGATGAAGATCTTCCGGCTCCCGAGCCGGTTGTTGCAGAGGCGTCGGAGTTCGAGCCCCCATCGGAGGAGGTGCCCAGGATGGAGCCAGAAGCGTCCCCTGCTCCGGAAGTGATGACATCGGAGGTACCCGCGGCTGAGCCGGAGTGCCCTCGTGAAGTCGCTAGCCCCCTGCCTGAGGAGGTGAATGAATATCTGGCGGCGGGGCCTTCCTCGATGGCGACGTAGGCCATCCCGAAGGACGGCCCTAGGGCCATGGAGACCCAGGGGACCACTCTTGCGGAGTGGGACCCAATTTTTGTATCTGAAAACCCGCTGGAACCAGTAGAGGAGACCTCAGCAGGACCGAAACCTATCCCGTTGTCGCTGTCTATTAACCACGCATGCTCCAGTCTGCGTCAAGTTCAACTAGCCTTCTTCCACAACAGCAAGGATCTTGAAGAGGAGCGCCAAACCCTTAGGCGGTGGCGTAACCGGCTCTACTTCGACACCAAGCTGGCGCAGTCGAGGCTAGCGGATGACAAAGAGCGGATCAAGCGGGAGAAGGTCCGCCTGGAATACTGGGGCAAGTTATTGGATGACAGGGAGAGTATGACTCGTGCCCTCGACGCTCAATTTCGGGAGATCTACGAGCAGACCAAAGCAGCTAACAGTGCGGCCGATGAACGCCAAGAAAGGCTTGAGGCCATTAACACTACACTCATCAAGCGCCGTGAGGCACTTGAAGAGATTGAGAAATGGCTCGAAGATGAAGAGCAGAAACTCCTAGAGTTGCGGGATGACGTCCTGAGGAGGGAAGAGGAGCTCACCGAAAAGGTGGCTCTAGCTAATAAGGGCCTCGAGGAGCACGCCAAGAAATTGGAAGAGCGCTGCGCTGAGGAGGAGGAAAAGGCCTGGGTGCGAGGGCAGGAGCTCTACGAATAAGAGTGTGCCCTTGCTGCCAGGGGGAAGAAAGTGAGGTCAAGGAGAAGGACCTGGTCGACCGCCGGAACAAGATCCACCTCCGGGGGGAGGAGCTCGGAAAACTCGAAAAGAGGGTTGCTGAAAAGATTCAGCAAAACGCCAAAGAAGTTGAGCGCCTCGCTCGTGAGAATTCTGAACTGGTGGCGGCCAGGAGATCCTTGGAAGAATTGAAGGGCTTGAGGATTGCGGACTCCCTACAGATTTGGGAGTTCCTGGGCAAGGCTAACGACGCGCTGACACTGATGGGCTTCAGCCCCGTGCGCCCGGATGATCCGGAGCCGAAGCCGGACCTGGCGTTGCAGGTGTTGAGCTCGGCAGGCAGCAAACTCTCCAAGGTGGGCGATTTCATCGCGGACCAATTGGAGGTTGAGGGGCAATCCCTGGCGAAGAACGTCGCAGAATATGTGCTAACGTGCTACACCAGCCGGAACTTCCAATTTCCTCTGGACCCGGTGCTTGAAGGTCCCGTTGAAGGAGAGGGCAAAGCTGCCCGATCCAACGTGTCGGAGGTTGCCCAGAAGGTCGCCCAATAATTCCATAGGGTCTAGGACCATCTCTGTAGTTCTCACTTGTATTTTCTCTTCTTCTTACTCAATTTTGTAATCCCTTGTCTCTAGATGTAATCCCTTGTCTCCAGATGAATGAAATCCCCAAATTTTTGTGAATTTTACTTTTTGTCTTCAACACTTTTGTCTTGGCCCCCTGGTAGATGTACACAATTTGATTGTGAACATGTACCAAGAGGATATTGTGTTTTGTTGAAGACTCATTTGCTCCGAACTTGTAGAGTGTAGGTCCGAAGTCTTCGATAGTGAAGGCCCCTTGAGGTTGTCGAAGCTTAGAAGCTCCAGCATTGTCTATTGTCGGAGCTTAGTGGCTCCGGCAATAGTCCCTATAAACGCGTAGAGCATTGATTGTTAGTCCTCCGGGGTGTCGGAGCTTAGTAGCTCCGGCAGTGACCTTTGCCAACACTTAGTTTGTTGGCAGCAGACTCCGTTTGCGGGGTCTTCTCACCATCTTTTATTTAACGTTGACGGCTGGTCCCCCTAGCTCTACCGGAGCTTGGTTGCTCTGGTAATGCTCGTTTTCAATGCTTAACATTGATTACAAGCCACATAGTGGAGTCGGATCTTTGTTAGCTCCGACTTTTCTCCATCAACGTAGATTTTATTTTTCCTGCACACTGAAGCCAAGAAAAATAGTAAAATTCATTTCTTGTCTATAACTTCGTCGCGGCTTACGGTTCTCAAGAAGATTTTAGGTCAAACGCGATTCTACATACAACTGAATGCGTTGTCTTTTCTTCCAGATCCAACTGTACATGGACCCGCCTTACTTCGACCTGCCGGGGTGTAGGTAGAGTGGCGTACTTAGGGTGCTTGACCAGGCTAAGTCGATAGCACACTCCGGCCCTAGATTGGCTTGGCGGCATTCAGGCGAGTGGGCCATGAACAATATTTGAATCCAAAAGAATCGACAATACAACTCGAATCGTATATGAACCCGTCGAACTAAAATTTCTTAAGAATTGCACGTCTTTGTTATAGACAAGAAAGAGAAAAATAAAAAAAGTTGAGCCTGTACAAAATAAATGCACACGGAGTCTGTTTCACATGAAGATGTCTTTCATTATAGGTCCAGGGTACAAGGGAAACAAGTACACTCTTAGGGTACGGAACCAGGCTAAGCCTGTTTTATTTCTCGTTTGACCCAGGGTAGCTAGCCACACTTTTAGTCCTGAGACTGTGACAAGTGTTGCATGAACTTTGCGGACCTTCTGGGAAAGTCCAGCTGTTCTCCTGGAGGAACTACCCGACTCTGTACAGTGACTCTATAACATACACCCCAAGTTACTACAGACTCACCTCCGTGATATTAAGTGTAGAACTTACGGAGGTGCTCAATGTTCCAAGGATTTGGTAGAGGTGTTCCATCCTCAGTAGCCAAGCGAACGCTCCCGGGACGGGATACTTTAATCACTCAGAAGGGTCCCTCCCAGCTGGGGGAGAGTTTGTTTAACCCTTCTCTGGATTGTATTCTCCATAGCACCAGGTCGCCTTCCTCGAGCTGTCGGTTGTGTACATGCCGCTGATGATAGCGCCAAAGGGCTTGGCGGTATCGGGCATTCCGAACAGCTGCTTGGCACCTTCCCTCCTCAAGGAGGTCTAGGTCTTCACGCCAGAGCTGATCCTGCGTGGCTTTGTCGAAGGTCCGGACCCGGAGTGACCCCAAGGTGATTTCTGGAGGAAGGATTGCTTCAGCTCCATACACCAGGAAGAAGGGTGTCTTTCCAGTTGACCGGTTTGGAGATGTCCTGTTGGCCCATAAAGTAGGCGAAAGCTCTTCAATCCAGTTGGCTCCATGTTTTTTCAAGCGCTCATAGGTGCGCGTTTTGAGTCCTTTAAGGATTTCAGCATTTGCTCTCTCGGCTTGACCATTGCTTGCTGGGTGAGCTACGGAGGCGTAGCAAACTTGAATGCCGAGGTCTTCGCAATATCCCTGAAATACAGAGCTTGTGAAACCATGCTTCGAGGACAGTCCGAAGCATTAAAAGTGATGGCTGTGTCCATCCACTTCCGATGAGGCTCCGGTCTGGCTGTAGGAGTACAACAGCCATGTCCCGACGCATAGTCTTGATGACGCGGCGGGAGGTGATGTCCCATGATCCACCAAAGATGGTGTTCATGGTCTTCCGACGCTCGTTGTCAGAGACGTCGGAATCGTCGTCGACGGAGGTGTAAACGACCTTCAGGACCTTTTTGCGATCCTGAAAACCTAACTCCTCTTCAGCCGGAGCTTCGTCGACTTTTTGTTTTTCTTCCCTCCGTCGGAAAGGAACTTCTTCTCGGCGCTTGTTGTAGCGCTCGGCAAGGTTTTGGACCTCCCAACAGTCTTCCAAACTGTGGCTGCCCGTTTTGTGAATTGGACACCACACCTTGGGTTTGCCACCGTCTTCAGAAGACGGTCGAGGTCGCTTCTCGGGGCGTGGCCCCCGACCACCCGAGCTGCAGCAGCTGCAACATTGGATGCACCGGCCGACGGCTTCTTCTTGCTGTTGGTCTTCTTCTTCTTCTTGCCACTCCCGGAGGTAGCGACTTCTTCTTTGGAGGATTTCTTGTGATCCTCCGGAGTTGGTTTGGAGTGCATTTCACGGCCCTCCGCAGCTCTGGTACATTTGTCGGCCAAACTGAAGAGTTCCGTGACACTGGTGATCTCCTTGATCGCCAGTTTATCCAACATCTTCTTATCCCGTACACCCTGTCTGAATGCCACAATGACAGAAGCGCTGGAGATAGAAGGGATAGTGTTTCGTACCTGAGAGAATCTCTGGATGAATGATCGTAGGGATTCTCCCCCTTTTTCACGACTGCAAAAAGGTTCAGTTCAGTGCCTGGTCGGGTGTATGAACTCCCGAAGTTGGCGGTGAACTGCCGGCACAGCTCCTCCCAACTGTTGATGGAGTTGGGTGGAAGGCTCATAAACCAGGACCTTGCGGTCCCAGTCAAAGCCACTGGGAAATAATTGGCCATTACGACCTCATTTCCTCCAGTTGCTAAGATAGCAGTGGAGTAGATCTGAAGGAATTCGACAGGATTGATGGTCCCATCGAACTTCTCCGGCAGGTGACGCCGGAACTTCTGTGGCCACCTGACCATACGCAGATGCATGGCCAGGGCTGAACAGCCTCCTCCCACTCCTTCAGGAGCAAGAACGTCTTGAGCTTCTCGTCTTTCACGAGCACACTCAATATGGACTCGGCCGTCCTGTTGGCGATATCGGCGATCAAGCTCCGCCCGGAGGTCATGAGTTAAAAGCCTGGATACCGTGTGAGTGTGTCGTGCCCCGGAAGGCAATGACGTCACTTGCTGTGATGCAGCACGTCTCCTGTTGTTGGAAACGTGCGGACCAAGTCTACCAGACAAGGTCCGCCGCTGCGACGGGGCCCGTCCTGAAGGAGGAGGACCCTGGTTGCTGATGCGATCGGGTGCTGCTGCAACCAAATGTTCCACATCAGCCCTCCACTGCTCCAGTGCATCCCGGGATGCATCCGAAGGTGGTGGGCGTTGGAGGGTTGTCATGATTTCCCGATGCAGTGACTGACGCCGGTGCACCATCGCGTTGTCCAGCTTGATTTGCTGGTGGAGGCGGCGGTGGTGGTAGTGTGACTCCTACTGGCGCTGAGGCCCCTGTTGGTGGCTGCATATTGGAGGGATTGCCCCCAACAGCTTGAACAACAGGATGACCGTTGGATGATCCAGCAGCTGAGTTCACCATTCTCGAAATCTCAGGCGCCCCTACCTGGCGCGCCAACTGTCGGTGGTTTGGATCCGGCAGATCTCCCGACACTACTAAAGTGTTAGAGGAGTTTGATTTTCGGTGTGGGCGCACGGAGATTCAAGAAGGTGAATTGTAAATAGCACAGGAGACACAGAGATTTACGTGGTTCGGGCTGCCTGAGCGTAATACCCTACTCCACGGGTGTGTTGGTGTTGTATTAGCTGTATGAGCTTGTATCAAGCGTCTATGGCACGTGTGTAGTGTATCTGAACGTGTAGAGTCTGTTGTCGGCCTGTCCTTTTATAGTACAAGGGCAGACCGTTACAAGTTAGCCTGGCCCGACATGTGGCCCCGGCGGTTACTAGTATTGATACTCATTCAACACGTTTAATTGCCCTTAATGACCGGGTAATGGGCTTTGACAGCACCGTTACTGGTAATTAAGGTCGTTCGATCGTGTGTCATTAATATGGTATTAATGACACTTAATCGGGTCTTGAAGTCCTTGATTCCCCTTTGAAGATCCGGAGCTGTTGTGGAGTCTTCTGGAGGTTAGAGGCTGAAGATCCGACGATTGGGCATGTGGCAGTTCTGGAGCATACTGTGGGAAACAGGAAGCTCCGGAGCTACCTGACACGTGTCAGATCCGGAGCTTCCCTCGGTCTGGGGTTAGGTCCGGGGGTGCCATTTCGGTACATAACTCGGAGCTTCCCCCTTGTGGGTGGTAGCTCCGGTTTGATAGTACACGTGGCGACCCTGGGATTAACCATGTTGGAGAAGCGGGTCCGGTTATATCTGACATGTGGGCCTCCGAAGGTCTTCAAATCAAATAGATGACTTTCCCTTAAGATCATTGTAATCTCAAGGGGTGTACGGTTCCCAGGTGTTGGTGGTTTGGATCCGGTAGATCTCCCAACACTACTAAAGAGTTAGAAGAGTTTGATGTTCGGTGTGGGCGCACGGAGATTCAAGAAGGTGAATTGTAAATAGCACAAGAGACACGGAGATTTACGTGGTTCGGGCCGCCTGAGCGTAATACCTTACTCCACGGGTGTGTTTGTGTTGTATTAGCTGTATGAGCTTGTATCAGGCGTCTATAGCACGTGTGTAGTGTATCTGAACGTGTACAGTCTGTTGTCGGCCTTTCCTTTTATAGTACAAGGGCAGGCCATTACAAGTTAGCCTGGCCCGACATGTGGCCCCGGCGGTTACTAGTATTGATACTCATTCAACACGTTTAATTGACCTTAATGACCGGGTAATGGACTTTGACAGCACCGTTACTGGTAATTAAGATCGTCCGATCATGTGTCATTAATATGGTATTAATGACACTTAATCGGGTCGTGAAGTCCTTGATTCCCCTTTGAAGATCCGGAGCCGTTGTGGAGTCTTCCGGAGGTTAGAGGCTGAAGATCCGACGGTTGGACACGTGGCAGTTCCGGAGCATACCGTGGGAAACAGGAAGCTCCGGAGCTACCTGACATGTGTCAGATCCGAAGCTTCCCTCGGTCTGGGGTTAGGTCCGGGGATGCCATTTCGGTACATAACCCGGAGCTTCCCCCTTGTGGGCGGTAGCTCCGGTTTGATAGTACACGTGGCGACCCTGGGATTAACCATGTTGGAGAAGCGGGTCCGGTTATATCTGACATGTGGACCTCCGAAGGTCTTCAAATCAAATAGATGACTTTCCCTTAAGATCTTTGTAATCTCAAGGGGTGTACGGTTCCCAGGGTACCGACAGTGGCCCCCTGGGCCCACCTCTGGGGAAGACCCCTTGGGTGAAGTCATTCCGCCGGAGGTGGGTCCATCCTCGCGACTTTTGAATTGAGTCTTCAAAGGTCTTTGGAAGTGCCGTTGGCAAAGGTTTGGAGTTAAATCCTCGCCGTGTGGTGTATCCCGCGTGCGGCAGATGAGATCTTTGGCGTTCGGATCTCACGCAATTGAAGGTCGCTGGTTCCCGATACGAAAACCGTATCGGTTCCGCGCGCCTTGTCAGGCTGCCGCCTTCGGGCTTCCCGCCTCATGATGACAACCGTTCGCCTGGGTAAGAACCTCGACTTGATCGTCGGGGTGGTCCCGGGCCCTCTTGTCATTGGCTGGGTGGAATTTTTTAGTGGTATCTTCGACTTCCTTGCGGTTTCCATCCAAGCGTTGCGAGGGCTTACATAAGAAGGAAAGCGCGCACCGTTTGGAGTTCTTTATGCCTCTCATCTGTTCTTGCGCTCAAACTCCCAACTTGTGCTTCGCTTTTCCCCTCTTGCCTTGCTGTGCTGCGATGGAGTTGGGTCTCCGCGAGAGCCATTTGAAGACCGACGGCGACCTGAAGAAGGTCCGGACCCTCATGGGATGGTCCTCGGACTTCTTCAACCGCTCGGTCCGCACCGGGGGAGAGCTCCCATTTGAGAAGGAGCACGCCAGCGAAATGGTGTACTTCTCCTCGTACGCTATGGTGGGGTTGATCCCACCTTTTTCCTCCTTTTTCTTGATGCTGCTAGACTTTTATGGTCTGCAGTTATACCACCTTGGCTCTCACTCCATTCTCCTTGTGTCTATCTTCGTCCACTTCTGTGAGATGTGGGTGGGCATCCCCCCTGCATTGAACTCTTCCGGACCTTCTTTACCGTCCATACCACCGGTAGGAGCAATGAGTACCTTGGCTTCTACTACTTCGTGAAGCGCAAGAAGTGCCCATTCAAGTACCTCCGGTTGTTTCCCTTTGGGAAGTGGGATGACTGGAAGAAGGGCTGGATAGTCATCCAAGTGGAGGAGCACAAGAGGCTGGAGCTGCCCGAAGGCCTCCCCAACATTGACACGACAATCTGGAGTGAAGCTCTGGTGCTGGCGGACGCCTTCAACCCTGTTTTGACCAGGATCCGCCAGTGCGTGGAGGGGGGATTAACCCCTGAGGCAGTGTTTTGTAACTTCCTGGTCAACAGGTGGGCACCGCTGAAGAGGAGAGAAAAACTCGCTTGGGCCCTCAACAGCGTGATGGACGACGACCGGGTCGAGACCGGGCTGAAGTCCAACATAGTGGGGACAATCTTGGAGTTCCACCTCAAGAAGTTCCAGCACGGCATCGACGTCGAGGGTGACGACTTGACTCCGCCATCAACTTTTCTTCCTCTGAACGTGGAAGTTGAGTTCAGTAGGGAGCTCTGGCGGAAGATGCCTGTGCTTGACGACCTTGGTGTCGTTGAGAGAAGATCAACCACCAGGGTGGAGATCCCTGGAGAGTCCGAAGGTGGCTCCAACCCTGCCCCGAAGCCAAGGGTCGAGGTCGTCGGCAAGGGCAAGGAGCCGGTGGACGAACCCTTGAGCCAGAAGAGGAAGCTGCAGCACGCCGACGGAAGGTCTGTCAGGCCTGCCACCTCTGCATTGGCTCCTTCTCCCCGGAGGGGGAGGTCTTCTGCAATCGCGACGACTGTACCCGCAGTGGGGTCCTCCCGGGGAGCTAGCTCCGGGCATGCGACTCCAGCACCAGGGCCGGTTGAGGCCTCTAGGTCCGGAGGTTCTTCCCGATCGAGGGGGGCCTCGACTAGGGAAACGCCCGTGGCTGCAACGAGTTCCGGGGGGCCTTCCGGAGCTTCCACACCGGCTATGACCAGCCAAGAACGCCCGGGAAAGAGGTTCCGCGCAAGCTGGTGCGGAAGCCTCCCAAGGTAATTTTTAATCTTTACCTTGGACAGTTGTTTTGTTGTAGTAACTGCTTTTTTAAGTTTCTTCGTCCATCATCTGCAGCGTTCCCAAGAAGAGGAGTGAGGCTCCACCCTCAGCCACAACAACTGAAGCTGTGAGGGCGGAAGCTTCTGCTCCTGTCCCGGTGCCGCCTCAAGTTGTGGTTGAAGCTGCGACAGCTCCGGCGCCAGCTGTCATGGTCATGGACCTCGACTCATCACTAGAGACTCCCGTGGTAGCGCCGGACCGCGGGAGAGAAGATGCGCCAGCGGCACCTGTCCCGGAGGTTCAAGTTCCGGGTCCTGGTGCTGAGATGATGGAAGCTCCGGCCGTTGAGCCAGAAGAAGCAGTAATTCCGGCCCCAAAGCCGAAAATTGTTGAAGCCCCGGCGGTTGAGCCGGAGGTGAATGAAGTTCCGACGTGCGTGCCGGATGTTGAGGAAGTTCCAGCGGTTGGGCCGGCTTCCTCAGAAGTACCGGCCGCAGAGCCGGTCGTTGTTGGAGCTCCGGCCGCAGCGCCAGTTCATGATGAAGATCTTTCGACTCCCGAGCTGGTTGTTGCAGAGGCGTCGGAGCTCGAGCCCCCATCGGAGGAGGTGCCCAGGCCGGAGCCAGAAGCGGCCCCTGCTCCGGAAGTGATGACGTCGGAGGTACCCGCGACTAAGCCGGAGTGCCCTGGTGAAGTCGCTGGCCCCCTGCCTCAGGGGGTGAATGAAGATCTGGCGGCGGGGCCTTCCTCGATGGCGACTGAGGCCATCCCAGAGGACGGCCCTAGTGCCATGGAGACCCAGAGGACCACTCTTGTGGAGTGGGACCCAATTTTTGTATCTAAAAACCCGCTGGAACCAGCGGAGGAGACCTCAGCAGATCCGGAACCTATCCCGTTGTCGCTGTCTATTGACAACGCATGTTCCAGTCTGCGTCAAGTTCAACTGACCTTCTTCCACGACAGGAAGGCTCTTGAAGAGGAGCGCCAAACCCTTAGGCGGTGGCGTAACCGGCTCTACTTCGAGACCAAACTGGCGCAGTCGAGGCTAGCGGATGACAAAGAGTGGATCAAGCGGGAGAAGGTCCGCCTAGAATACTAAAGCAAGTTATTGGATGACAGGGAGAGTATGACTCGTGCCTCGACGCTCAATCCCGGGAGATCTACGAGCAGACCAAAACAGCTAACAGTGCGGCAGATGAACGCCAAGAAAGGCTTGAGGCCATTAACACTACACTCATCAAGCGCCGTGAGGCACTTGAAGAGAGGGAGAAACGGCTCAAAGATGAAGAGAAGAAACTCCTAGAGCTGCGGGATGACGTCTTGAGGAGGGAAGAGGAGCTCACCGAAAAGGTGGCTCTGGCTAACAAGGGCCTCGAGGAGCGCGCCAAGAAATTGGAAGAGTGCTGCGCTGAGGAGGAGAGAAGGCCTGGGTGCGAGGGCAGGAGCTCTACGAACAAGAGTGTGCCCTTGCTGCCAGGGAGAAGAAAGTGAGGGGCAAGGAGAAGGACCTGGTCGACCGCCGGAACAAGATCCATCTCCGGGAGGAGGAGCTCAGAAAACTCGAGAAGCGGGTTGCTGAAAAGATTCAGCAAAACGCCAAAGAAGTTGAGCGCCTCGCTCGCGAGAATTCTGAACTGGTGGCGGCCAGGAGATCCTTGGAAGAATTGAAGGGCTTGAGGAATGCGGACTCCCTACAGATTTGGGAGTTTCTGGGCAAGGCTAATGACGCGCTGACACCGATGGGCTTCAGCCCCGTGCGCCTAGATGATCCGGAGCCGGAGCCAGACCTGGCGTTGCAGGCGTTGAGCTCGGCAGGCAGCAAATTCTCCAAGGTGGGCGATGTCATTGCGGACCAATTGGAGGTTGAGGGGCAATCCCTGGCGAAGAACGTCGCAAAATATGTGCTGACGTGCTACACCAGCCAGAACTCCCAAATTCCTCTGGACCCGGTGCTTGAAGGTCCTGTTGAAGGTGAGGGCGAAGCTGCCTAAGCCAACGTGTCAAGGGTTGCCCAGAAGGTCGCCCAATTCTTCCATAGGGTCTAGGACCATCTCTGTAGTTCTCACTTGTATCTTCTCTTCTTCTTCCTCAATTTTGTAATCCCTTGTCTCCAGATGAATGAAATCCCCAAAGTTTTGTGAATTTCACTTTTTGTCTTCAACACTTTTGTCTTCACTTGGCCCCTTGGTAGATGTACACAATTTGATTGTGAACATGTACCAATAGGATATTGTGTTTTGTTGAAGACTCATTTGCTCCAAACTTGTAGAGTGTAGGTCCGAAGTCTTCGACAGTGAAGGTCCCCTGAGGTTGTCGGAGCTTAGAAGCTCCGGCATTGTCTATCGTCGGAGCTTAGTAGCTCCGGCAATAGTCCCTATCAATGCATAAAGCATCAATAGTTAGTCCTCCGGGGTGTCGGAGCTTAGTAGCTCCGGAAGTGACCTTTGCCAACACTTAGTTTGTCGGCAGCAGACTCCGCTTGTGGGGTCTTCTCACCATCTTATATTTTACGTCGACGGCTGGTCCCCCTAGCTCTACCGGAGCTTGATTGTTCCGGTGATGCTCGTTTTCAATGCGTAATATCGATTACAAGCCACATAGGGGAGTCGGAGCTTTGTTAGCTCCGGCTTTTCTCCATCAACGTAGATTTTATTTTTCCTGCACACTGAAGCCAAGAAAAATAGTAAAATTTGTTTCTTGCCTATAACTTCGTCGCGGCTTACGATTCTCAAGAAAATTTTAAGTCCGACTCGATTCTAAATATGATCGAATGTGTTGTCTTTACTTTCAGATCCAATTGTACTTGGACCCGCCTTACTTCGGCCTGCCGGGGTGTAGGTAGAGTGGCGTACTTAGGGTGCTTGACCAGGCTAAGTCGATAGCACAATCCGACCCTAGATTGGCTTGGCGGCATTCAGGAGAGTGGGCCATGAACAATATTTGAATTCAAAAGAATCAACAATACAACTCGAATCGTTTATGAACCGGTCGAACTAAAATTTCTTAAGAATTGCACGCCTTTGTTATAGACAAGAAAGAGAAAAATAAAAAATGTTGAGCCTGTACAAAATAAATGCACGTGGAGTCTGTTTCATATGAAGATGTCTTTCATTATAGGTCCGGGGTACAGGGGAAACAAGTACACTCTTAGGGTACGGAACCAGGCTAAGCGTGTTTCATTTCTCGTTTGACCCAGGGTAGTTAGCCACACTTTTAGTCCTGAGCCTGTGACAAGTGTTGCATGAACTTTACGGACCTTCCGGGAAAGGTCCGGCTGTTCTCCCGGAGGAACTACCCGACTCTGTACAATGACTTTATAACATACACCCCAAGTTACTACAGACTCACCTCCGTGATATTAAGTGTAGAACTTACGGAGGTGCTCAATGTTCCAAGGATTTGGGAGAGGTGTCCCATCCTCGGTAGCCAAGCGAACGCTCCCGGGACGGGATACTTTAATCACTCGGAAGGGTCCCTTCCAGCTGGGGGAGAGTTTGTTTAACCCTTCTCTGGATTGTATTCTCCATAACACTAGGTCGCCTTCCTCGAGCTGTCGGTTGTGTACATGCCGCTGATGATAGCGCCGAAGGGCTTGACGGTATCGGGCATTCCGAACAGCTGCTTGGCACCTTCCCTCCTCAAGGAGGTATAGGTCTTCACACCGGAGCTGGTCCTGCGTGGCTTCGTCGAAGGTCCGGAACCGGAGTGACCCCAAGGTGATTTCTGGAGGAAGGATTGCTTCAGATCCATACACCAGGAAGAAGGGTGTCTCTCCAGTTGACTGGTTTGGAGATGTCCTGTTAGCCCATAAAGTAGGCAGAAGCTCTTCAATCCAGTTGGCTCCATGTTTTTTCAAGCGCTCATAGGTGCGCGTTTTGAGTCCTTTAAGGATTTCAACATTTTCTCTCTCGTCTTGACCATTGCTTGCTGGGTGAGCTACGAAGGCGTAGAAAACTTGAATGCCGAGGTCTTTGCAATATCCTTGAGATGCAGAGCTTGTGAATTGGGTCCTATTATCAGTGATGATTTTGTTTGGGACTCCAAATCTACATACAATGGACTGCAAAAAGTTGATAGCAGATTGCTTGTTGATTGTCACAACTGGAGTTGCTTCCGGCCACTTGGTGAACTTGTCAATGGCAACGTACAGGAACTTGTAACCTCCGACGGTTCTTGGGAAAGGTTTCAAGATGTCCATCCCCCACACAGCGAAAGGCCATGTAGGAGGTATCATTTGTAGGGGCTGAGCCGGTGTGTGAATTTGCTTTGCATGAAATTGACATGCTTCGCATTTTTTCACCAGCTCAGTTCCATCCTGGAGTGTTGTAGGCCAGTAGAAGCCATGCCGAAAGGCTTTACCAACCAGCGTGCGGGAAGACGCGTGGTTCCCACACTCGCCTCCATGGATTTCCGCGAGGAGCTCGAAACCTTCTTCCCTTGTGATGCACCGCATTAGGATGCCGTTGGCACCGCGCCGGTAGAGATCCCCTTCTACCAACGTGTATCTTTTAGCCAATCTGACTACCCGGTCGGCGGATACATCATCGTCAGGAAGGATGTTGTCTTTCAAGTAGTTCCGGATCTCCGAGATCCATGCATCGGAACTAACTTGAGCATTTGAGTCTTGCGTGCTGGGTTGCTCGGAGCTTCCGGCAGCACCTATGACCCTTGATGGCTGCCATGGTAACAGGGCCATCGGGACCGTCAGCTTCGGGATGCTGATCTCGCCCCCTTCGCTCAGTTCGGCAGGCTGAGCTATGGGTTTTGACAACCTCCGGACAAAAGTTCCGTCAGGAGCCGGAGCTCCGGTTGATGCTTTCGTCGAGAGTTCGTCGGCTTCAGCGTTGTGGGCATGCTGGACATGGTGGAGGTCTAGGACTTCGAAGTCCTTCTGAAGCCTCTGAACTTCAAGGAGGTAAGCAGCTAGCTGGAGATTGTTGCAAGAGCATTCACCCTTCACTTGCTTAATGATGAGCTGTGAATCTCCCTTGACCAGCAGTTGCTTGACACCGTATGACAATGCCACCTTTAGTCCGTAGATGAGTGCTTCATACTCCGCCATGTCGTTGGTCGCCTTGAAGTCAAGGTGTACCATGTATTTTACCTTCTCCCCGGTTGGTGCAAGGAGAAGGATTCCAGCTCCGGCCCCCTGCTTTTGCATGGAGCCGTCGAAGTAGAGGGTCCAATGAGGCTCGGTGAAGACCGGAGCTTCGTGTTCCGGCTTTTGCTCACTGGGGCCCCCAGGGTTTGATGGAGAAGGAGTCCATTCCGCCACGAAATCTACCAATGCTTGACTCTTGACTGCTTGCCTTGAAATGAATTCGAGATCGAATTCGGCTAATTCCGCTGCCCACTTTGCAATATTCCCAGTTGAGTTGGGATTATGCAAGATTGCTCGAAGTGGGCAAGAGGTCACCACTGAGATCTTGTGAGCTTGGAAATAATGGCGAAGCTTCCTGGAGGCGATAAGAACTGCATAGAGCAGCTTATGCACCTCTAGGTATCGAGTCTTGGCATCATGTAGTACTTCACTGATGAAATACACCGGGCGCTGAATGGTCCGGACCCTCCCGGAGGGGCCCGGAGCTTCCTCTTCACTGACCCGGATCCTCTGGAGGGATCCGGATTTTCTTCAGGGACCTCCGGATCCTGGCTGGAGGAACCCGGAGCTTCTTCAGAAGCGACCTGTGTCCTCCCAGAGGAGTCTGGGTCTTCTGAAGTGGATTCTTGTGGATTCGAATCTGGGAGCTGGGACCCAGACTCGCTTTCAGGAACCTCCGAACCTTCCCAAAGGGGTCTGGATCCCTGAGTATGGGGTAGTTCTGGTCTCTCCGCAACCAGGACCATACTGACGACTTCGTTAGTGGCTGAAATGTAAAGCAACAAAGGCTCACCCGGGTTCGGAGCTACCAGAGTTGGTAGGGTGGTGAGGAACTATTTTAGCTCCTGGAACGCCTTTTCTGCTTCTTCAGACCATCGGAATGGTCCTGACTTCCTCAATATCTTGAAGAAGGGGAGTGCCCGTTCCGCCAGTCTTGAAATAAACCGGCTGAGGGCTGCTAGACATCCAGTTAGATTTTGGACATCTTTGATGCGGGCTGGTGGCCGCATGTCTTCAATGGCCTTGATCTTCGCCGGATTAGCTTCTATGCCCCAGTGACTTACCAGGAAACCAACAAGTTTTCCGGAGCTAACCCCGAAGACACACTTGTCTGGGTTTAGCTTTGTGCGGGTGACCCACATCTTATCAAAGACAGCCTGTAAGGTGTCAAGAAGTGACTCCTTGTTCTTGACCTTGACCACGATGTCATCAACGTACACTTCCACTATGTCTCTAATGAGGTCTTCAAAGGTTTTGTACATAGCTCGTACAAAGGTTGAAGCTGCATTCTTGAGACCAAATGGCATGGCTGTATAACAGTACAATCCATCTACTGTGATGAAAGAGGTATGCTCTTCATCTTCCCTAGACATTCTGATTTGATGATACCCAGAATATGCGTCTAGGAAACACAGTAATTCACACCCGGAGGTGGAATCCACTATCTGATCTATTCTAGGTAGTGGGAATGGATCTTTTGGACATGCCTTATTTAGTGTTGTGTAGCCGATACACATCCGAAGCTTCCCGCCGGCCTTGGGCACAACGACTGGGTTTGCCAGCCATTTTGGATGAAAGACTTCTCGGATGAATCCAGCTTCGAGCAACTTCTTCACTTCTTGTCGAATGAAGTTCTGTCGCTCTACAGATTGCTTCTGAGGCTTCTGGTGCACAGGTCGGGCGTCAGGGTAGATCTTAAGACTGTGCTCAATCACTTCCCTGGGGATCCCAAGCATTTGTGACGGTTGCCAGGCAAACACGTCGACATTAGCCCGGAGGAAAGCGATGAGTGTGAGTTCCTATTTGTCGCTCAATCCTCCCGATATACGGGTGGTCTGAGCAGCATCAGAACCGATTTGGATGACTTTGACGGGAATGTCGGTGTCGCCGCTTGGCTGCACACGAGGTGCAGATGTCGAGTTGACGAATGCTCGGGGGTTTTGGAGTTTGCTCCTGCCTGGAATCCTCCTCTTGCACCGTGGTACGTGCATGGAGTTCTTCCAAAGCAGTTACTCCGGCAGTACGATCTCCGCGGATCCGAAGAACGCCTACTGGTGTTGGCATCTTTAACACTAGGTAGCCATAATGAGTAGCTGCCATGAATTTGTACAAGGCAGGTCTACCCAAGATGGCATTAAAGGGTAAGTTGATCTGAGCAACGTCAAAGACCAACTTCTCGGTGCGATACTTTTCCCGTGTCTCGAAGGTAACGAGGAGGGTAATAGCTCTGAGTGGGGTAATGGCTCCCGGACCTACTCCGGAGAAAGGTCGGGAGGGGTGGAGATCCGAAGGTCGGAGCTGAAGCTTGGTAAAAGCTTCGAAGCTTAT
This sequence comes from Tuctoria greenei, assembly GCA_036927565.1. NCBI lineage: Eukaryota > Viridiplantae > Streptophyta > Magnoliopsida > Poales > Poaceae > Tuctoria > Tuctoria greenei. The sequence goes on from JAYESD010000006.1 coordinate 130,110,155, forward strand.
GAGGTTAAGCCCCGAACCTCCGTCTACCATGACATGGTGGAGCTGGATGTTATTGATGGTAGGAGATACCATCAAAGGTAGCTGACCTGCTCCAACCATGCTTCGAGGACAGTCTGAAGCATCAAAAGTGATGGCTGTGTCCATCCACTTCCGGTGAGGCTCCGGTCTGGCTGTAGGAGCTACAACAGCCATGTCCCGACGCATAGTCTCGATGACGCGGCGGGAGGTGATGTCCCATGATCCACCAAAGATGGTGTTCATGGTCTTCCGATGCTCGTTGTCAGAGACGTTGGAATCGTCATTGACGGAGGTGTAAACGGCCTTCAGGACCTTTTTGGGATCCTGAAAACCTAACTCCTCTTCAGCCGGAGCTTTGTCGACTTTTTGTTTTCCTTCCATCTGTCGGAAAGGAACTTCTTTCCCGGTGCTTGTTGTAGCGCTCGGTAAGGTTTTGGACCTCTCGACAGTCTTCCAAACTGTGGCTGCCCGTTTTGTGAATTGGACACCACACCTTGGGTTTGCCACCGTCTTCAGAACACGGTCGAGGTCGCTTCTCGGGGCGTGGCCCCTGGCCACCCGGAGCTGCAGTAGCTGCAACCTTGGATGCACCGGCCGACGGCTTCTTCTTGCTGTTGTTCTTCTTCTTCTTCTTCTTGCCATTCCCGGAGGTAGTGGCTTCTCCTTTGGAGGATTTCTTGTGATCCTCCGGAGTTGGTTTGGAGTGCATTTCACGGCCCTCCGCAGCTCTAGCACATTTGTCGGCCAAACTGAAGAGTTCCGTGACACTGGGGATCTCCTTGACACGACAGAGGCGCTAGAGATAGAAGGGATAGTGTTGCGTACCTGAGAGAACCTCTGGATGAATGATCGCAGGGATTCTCCCCCTTTTTGCACGACTGCAAAAAGGTCCAGTTCAGTGCCTGGTCGGGTGTATGAACTCCCGAAGTTGGCGGTGAACTGCCGACACAGCTCCTCCCAACTGTTGATGGAGTTGGGTGGAAGGCTCATAAACCAGGACCTGGCGGTCCCAGTTTAAGCCACTGGGAAATAATTGGCCATTACGACCTCATTTCCTCCAGCTGCCAAGATAGTAGTGGAGTAGATCTGAAGAAATTCAACAGGATTGACGGTCCCATTGAACTTCTCCGGCAGGTGAGGCCGGAACTTCTGTGGCCACCTGACCATACGCAGATGCATGGACAGGGCTGAACAGCCTCCTCCCACTCCTTCAGGAGCAGGAACGTCTTGAGCTTCTCGTATTTCACGAGCACGCTCAATATGGACTCAGCCGTCCTGTTGGCGGTATCGGCGATCAAGCTCCGCCCGGAGGTCATGAGTTGAAAGCCTGGATACCGCGTGAGTGCGTCTTGTCCCGGAGGGCAACGACGTCACTTGCTGTGATGCAGCTCGTCTCCTGTTGTTGGAAACGTGCGGACCAAGTCTGCCAGACAAGGTCCGTCGCTGCGATGGGGCCCGTCCTAAAGGAGGAGGACCCTGGTTGCTGATGCGGTCGGCTTCTGCTGCAACCAAATGTTCCACATCAGCCCTCCACTGCTCTAGTGCATCCCAGGATGCATCCGAAGGTGGTGGGCGTTGGAGAAGAGCACATGTTGCATGGAGCGCGTGTTCCGGGTTGTCATGATTTGCCGACGCAGTGATTGATGCTGGTGCACCATCGCGTTGTCCAGCTTGATTTGCTGGTGGAGGCGGCGGTGGTGGCAGTGTGACTCCTGCTAGCGCTGAGGCCCCTGCTGGTGGCTGCACATTGGAGGGGTTGTCCCCAACAACTTGAACAGCAGGATGACTGTTGGATGATCCAGCATCTGAGTTCACCATTCTCGAAATCTCAGGCGCCCCTACCTGGCGCGCCAACTATCGGTGGTTTGGATCCGGCAGATCTCCCGACACTGCTAAAGTGTTAGAGGAGTTTGATGTTCGGTGTGGGCGCGCGGAGATTCAAGAAGGTGAATTGTAAATAGCACAGGAGACACAGAGATTTACGTGGTTCGGGCCGCCTGAGCGTAGTACCCTACTCCACGGGTGTGTTGGTGTTGTATTAGCTGTATGAGCTTGTATCAAGCGTCTATGGCACGTGTGTAGTGTATCTGAACGTGTAGAGTCCGTTGTCGGCCTGTCCTTTTATAGTACAAGGGCAGACCGTTATAAGTTAGCCTGGCCCGACATGTGGCCCCGGCGGTTACTAGTATTGATACTCATTCAACACGTTTAATTGCCCTTAATGACCAGGTAATGGGCTTTGACAGCACCATTACTGGTAATTAAGGTCGTCCGATCATGTGTCATTAATATGGTATTAATGGCACTTAATCGGGTCTTGAAGTCCTTGATTCCACTTTGAAGATCCGGAGCCGTTGTGGAATCTTTCGGAGGTTAGAGGCTGAAGATCCGACGGTTGGACACGTGGCAGTTCCGGAGCATACTGTGGGAAACAGGAAGCACCGGAGCTACCTGACACGTGTGAGATCCGGAGCTTCCCTCGGTCTGGGGTTAGGTCCGGGGGTGCCATTTCGGTACATAACCCGGAGCTTCCCTCTTGTGGGCGGTAGCTCCGGTTTGATAGTACACGTGGCGACCCTGGGATTAACCATGTTGGAGAAGCGGGTCTGGTTATATCTGACATGTGGGCCTCCGAAGGTCTTCAAATCAAATAGATAATTTTCCCTTAAGATCTTTGTAATCTCAAGGGGTGTACGGTTCCCAGGGTACCGACACCAGGGTACCGACAGATTGTGAAATCCCATAATTCAGAAGAACAAGAATATAAAAATGTGAACTTAAAAATTCTAAAATGAGGAAGAAAATAATAGACATTGCGCATAGGAATAATGAATTAAACCAAAAACCCTAAATGAGAAGCTTATGCCCAAATTAGGTGAAGATGTGAAAATTGAGTTCACCAATGTATTCCCATACCTCAAATAGCTTCCATGCAAAGTTTTATAATTTTTGAAGGTATTTGCAATTAAAATCAATGAGGACATTGAAAAACATCAAATTCAATTTCAAATTCCAATTTGACTGAAACTTTGCCGAATGTTGTAATTTAATTCCAATTTGGTTTCCTTATATTTAATTTAGCCTTGATACCTATTTTCACCAATTTTGGAGCAAGGGCACTATTTAATTTTAGTGCAACATAAAAGGGAAAATTCAAATTAAATTTGAATTTCAAACTCAATTAACTCCATTATCAAAATTAAGTGTTCCATTAAATTGCTCACATTAAGAGTACTATCTTTGAAAATTTTCATCAAATGTGGAGCTCTTTGGGTATGTAATTGGAGCAAGCCATAAGAGAGCATTTGAATTCAAAATTCAAATTTGATCTGATTCAAACTTTGTCAATTCTCAAATTGGAGTTTATATTTGGATTCTCCATAAATTATTTAGCCTAACTGTCAATTTGGGGCATTTTTTGACAAAGTTTGGATGGGTATTTATTTGATCAGAGAGGATAAGAAGAGGCGGTCGGTGGGCCCCACCTGTCAGCTTCACCAAGAGTGAACGGACTCTTTTTCCCTCACAGAGCGCCAGCGCATGGTTGCATGCCGCCAGCTTGGTCTTAGCTGAAGCTGCAGCCAGCATGAATTCGTTTTTCTCTATCGTCAGCCAAGCTCTGTGCCCTATGTCAGCGATTTTGCTTTTCTTCTCGATACCGGACACCACCGTGCTCTGTTATCCCCGTGCCGGCGCAGCACCACAGTGAACCATGACATCCCACACCGGTGCTGTGTTTCAGTCCTGCCCGAGGACATGGTCTTTTACGCACGTGCAAACTGATGATCCCCGTGGAGGGCCAACGCCATGTTTTGCTTCCCACGGTGTACATCGATTGTTTTCTTCACGTGCAACCACTGGAGCAGTCTCTGTTCGCGGGCAAAATCAGTGCCACACGTGAGTCTTGCCATGATTGGTTTTCTTTCCTAACTCCTAAGCTCGTATGCGCAACTGACTGCTATCTTCTTTACTGGTTTTTGTGGCCGATCTGCTGAGAGGTGCAAATCCATGGTCACCAAATGGAGTTTTTCTCTGTTCTGCACAATAAGCACGGCGTCTCCCCTTATTAATGCCTTTTCCCGAGCTTCCAAGGCTACTCCAAGTTCAGGCGATGTTGCTCAAAGTGTCCCTCAAACTTGCGCTGCAGGTTATGTTGGAAGTATCGGACTAGTTCGGTTAAGGGTAATCGGATTAGTTCGGATCCTATACGGACTAGTCCGATTTTTCAGTAACTATCAGTTTGAACTCGAAATTGACATGTGTTCTAATTGAAAGGACACAACCCACCGAATTTTGAGTCTCTGATCGGGAGACTCAATAATTCCTAAGAGTGGGAGGCCCCCTCTTGTGTCTCTTGGTCAACTAAAAGAAGAGGGTCATGTGTATGATCAAAGATGCTTGAAGACATCACTCATACACACTTGAACACTCTAATCCACTCAGAATCCGATCAAGATACCAAGAGAAGAATAAGGGGAAACGCCTCTCGCCGTCGTTCTTCTTGCGGTCTCGCCTTGTTGGCTAGATGGCCGCATCGTCAAGCAATCACAAGGATGGAGGAGAAGGTATTATTGATGTTCTTGTGCTATTTAAGAGATAGCACTTGGTGTTCATGTTATATTTGAATTTCTCCATGTAATTCGAGATGATTTAGTGGCTATTTGATCTTTGGGCTCCATCTTGATTTCTAACAATGGTATCAGAGTCGTTTAGACCGACTAATCATTTCGAATTGAGTTTTGATCGAAGTTTTTCGCTTAAATTTTTGAAGGTCCGGACTTGTCCGGTCTAAGGGCCGAACTAGTCCGATGTGTCACGTAAAGTGGTTAGGTTTTCGGATCAGGGCGTTTTGACGCGTTCATCTGATTGAAAACAAATTAAGCACTTTGGATTGAAATCAATTGTGAAAATTAAGTTGATTTGGTAAGATGGTAAGATTAAGATTCCCTTTTGGGTATTTCGACATTTTCCGGGTTTTTTTATATGAAACTTTCCCGGGGTTGGTCGTACTAGTCCGGAATAGTACGAACCAAACTCGAAAAGTTCAATAAAAAAACGGATCAAATGTTTTCGATGGGACCAGATTTTTCCAACGTATGGACCGGACTAGTCCGAAAACCATACTGTAAGAGTTCGGACTAGTCCGGCCATGTGCGGACTAGTCCATGCTATACAATTAAGTTTGCTTATTTAATAAGCTTCCGCTGTAAATTAAGTTTATTGTCATAGCAAATTGGTCGAGTAACCAAAGCGAAAGATAAATTGCTATGTCAATTTAAGTTGCATGGTATTCTATTGAGTAACCAAAGTGAAAAATAGAATTGTCATGATTTTAAGTTATATTAATGTCATTATTGGCCGAGTAACCAAAGCGAAAGGCATTAATGATATTTTCCTTTCTAAATACATAGTAATTTAGTCGAGTAACCAAAGCGAAAGATAAATTACTATGTATTTCATTTGTTCTTCAATGTTCAGTTTTAATGTCATTACTGGCTGAGTAACCAAAGCGAAAGACATTAATGACATTCTTTTCATAAGAACATAGTAATTTGGTCAAGTAACCAAAGCGAAAGATAAATTACTATGTTGATTTTCAATCATTCTCAAATGTTGAGTTTTGATCGAGTAACCAAAGTGAAAGATAAAACTCATCATTTTCTTGTGGTTAACATCTATGCATTCTTCTTGATTTTGGTTTTTTGATTATGAAGGTTCCTCCAATGCGAATTCAGCACTGAGTTTCATCGCTTCTATTGATCCACTCAATGGAAGTAATTATAGGAGATGGCGAGAGAAGTTGGAGATTGCTTTGGCAGTCTCTGAGATAGACTTGGCTCTCACTACTCCATATCCGGTTGCACCGGTTGAAGCAGTAAGAAATGATGATAAAACTCAGGAAGCCTTTGCTGTGAGGACAAAGGAATATACTACTGAGTTATTGGATAATGACATTGATTGTTATAAGTGGAAGAAATCAAACAGGAAATGTTTGATGGTTATTAAGGGCACTATCACTGAGGCCATTAAGGGGAGCAATCTCTGAATGTGAAACTATTGTTGAATACCTCCAAAGGATAGAGGATCAGTTTACTGGTTCTTCTAAGCCCACTGCAAGCACTCTTATCAAGAGGCTTGTTACTGAAAAGTATCATGGAGGTGGTGTGCGTGAGCACATCTTAAGGATGACAAATATGGCTGCAAAGCTTAAGCCTATGGATTTGGGGATTAAAGATGAGTTCATTGTGCATCTCATCATTGCCTCACTTCCTAAGGAATTTGAGACTTTTGTCATCAACTACAACTCTCAACCTGAACTATGGAACATAGAAAAACTCATGGCTATGTGTGTTCAGGAAGAAGAGAGGATTAAGTCCCTTCACGGTTATGATGCAATCAATTACGTGAAGAGAAAAGGTAAGGCTAAGAAGAATTATTCTTCTAAGCAATCTTTTAAGTATCATGGTTCTTCTCACCATGATAAAGATAAGGGTAAGTTTCCACAAAGCCATCCTTACAATAAGGATGTGAAAGTGGATAAAGATCAGTGCCGCTTTTATTTAGACAAAGGTCACCATCAGAAGGATTGCATTGGCTTCCTTAAATGGTGTTCCAAAAATGGTAATGACTTTGTGACCTTTGTTGATGAATCCCTGCTTTTAGATTATACACCATCTTCTTGGTGGATTGACTCAGGTGCCACTGTGCACGTTTGCAATTTGTTGCAGGGGTTAAATATGAGGAGGACCCTAGAAAGAGGGGAAAGGGCCATTAAAGTTGCTGATGGCCATGAAGCTGGAGTGAAAGCCATTGGACATTATCCATTAGTATTAAGAAATGACTTAGTACTTACACTTCAGGATGTATTATATGTACCCTCTTTAAGTAGAAATCTCATCTCAGTGTCATGCTTAGATGATGATGGTTATGTTTGCCAGTTTGGCAAAGACAAATGTGTAATTAAGTACGATAATAAGATGGTTGGTGTTGCCATAAGACAAGGCATGCTATACTTATTATCTATGCATGATGATGTTAATGTTGTAAGCGACAATCAGTTTTCCTCACATTAGTGTAAACGTAAGAGAATCGATTCCGAAATGTCTTCGAAATTATGGCATTGTCGCTTGGGCCATATTTCGAGGGGGAGAATTGAACAATTGATTTCACAATCGATTCTTTCCCATTTGGATTTTTTGGATTCAGAAGAATGCATAGACTGCATTAAGGGAAAGTTTGTTAAGAAAATTAAGAAAAATGCCATACTCAGTGCGGGAATTTTGGAATTAATCCATACGGACATTTGTAGTACTTTTCCCGTAGTATCTGTTGATGGTTTTGATTCATTCATAACCTTCATGGATGACTATTCTCGCTATGACTATATTTATCCAATTAAAGAACGCTCTGAAGCGTTGGATAAATTTAAGATATTTAAGGCTGATGTTGAAAATCAGCACAATATTAAGATTAAAGTGGTAATATCCAATCGTGGTGGTGAGTACTACGATCGTCATACCCCGTATGGCCAAGTTCCTGGACCGTTTGCTTGGTTCCTACAGGAAAATGGCATAGTCGCCCAGTATTCTACACCAAGCGAGCCTCAGCAAAATGGAGTAGCGGAATGGTGCAACCGTACTCTAATGGATATGGTTAGATCCATGTTAAGTCAATCAGATTTGCCGGTTAGCTTATGGATGGAGGCATTAAAAACGGCCATTCATGTGCTAAATCGGGTTCCTACTAAGTCGGTGCCTAAAACATTGTATGAGTTGTGGACAGGACGTAAGCCCTCATTAAGTTATATGCATATATCGGGCTGTCCTGCTGAGGCAAAATTGTTTAACCCAAACATTGGTAAGTTGGATTCTAAGATAGTAAGTTGCCATTTTATTGGCTATGCAGAAAAGAGTAAGGGATATCATTTCTATTGTCCAGAACGATATACTAAGTTTGTAGAAACAAGGCATGCCGTATTTTTAGAGGATGCCATGATCAGGGGGAGTACGGTAAGACGAGAAATTAATCTTGAAGAGAAGCGGGTTTATGTACCCACTCCTATGATTCAAGAATCATATTTCTCATTACCTACTGCTATTGAATCATCAGTGCCTATTGGTAATGATTCAACACCTGTTGTTAGTTCTCCATTGACAACGGAATTATTAAGAGAGGTTGAGCATTTTCAGCCCGTTGTCACTAATAATGAAGAGCAACAACAGCCTCAAAATGAGGATAATGTGCAATTAAGAAGATCTCAATGAGAAAGAAAATCGGCCATTCCGGACGATTATGAGATCTATTTGAGTGAGGCAATTCAAATGAAGGGTGATCCCACCACATTTGAAGAAGCTATGAGAAGTCCTCAATCATCTGAATGGCGTAAAGCCATGGAGGATGAAATGAGGTCTATGGAAACAAACAAAGTCTGGGATTTAGTTGAGATTCCTAATGGAGCCAAAACAGTAGGCTGTAAATGGGTCTACAAAATTAAACATGACTCCAAATGGAATATTGATAAGTTTAAGGCCAGACTTGTTGCAAAAGGCTTCACTCAAAGAGAAGGGATTGATTATAATGATACATTTTCACCTGTCTCAAGTAAGGATTCGTTCAGAATCATTTTGGCATTACTTGCACATTATAATTTAGAATTACATCAGATGGATGTAAAGACGGCGTTTCTCAATGGTGATCTATATGAGAACGTCTATATGACACAACTGAAAGGTTTTGTTGTTAAGGGTAAGGAACATATGGGATGCCACTTAAGAAAGTCCATTATGGACTTAAACAAGCATCAAGACAGTGGTATCTCAAGTTCGATGAAACAGTAAGAAAGTTTGGGTTTAAAGAAAATAAGGAGGACAATTGCATTTATGCTAATTTTAAGAGCGGGAAATTTATTTTCCTCGTGCTTTACGTAGATGATATACTACTTGCAAGTAGTGATGTCAATCTACTATCAGAAATTAAGAAGTTTTTGTCCTCTAATTTTGATATGAAAGATCTTGGTGAAGCATCCTATGTATTGGGCATAGAAATTCACCGAGATAGAAATAAGGGGGTATTAGGATTATCACAAAAGGCATACTTAGAGAATGTACTGAGAAAGTACAATATGCATAAGAGTAAGCCTTCGCCTGCTCCGATTGTCAAGGGCGATAAGTTTGGGAACTTTCAGTGTCCCAGGAACCAATATGAGATCGATCAAATGAAGTCGGTTCCATATGCTTCTACTGTCGGAAGCCTTATGTATGCTCAAGTCTGTACTCGCCCTGACTTAGCTTATGTGACCGGAATGCTTGGCAAATATCAGGCCAATACAGGGATTGATCACTGGAAGGCAATTAAGAAAGCATTAAGATATGTGCAAGGCACAAAAGGCCTCATGTTAACGTATAGTAAGTCAGACTCACTTGAAGTAGTAGGATATTCAGATTCAGATTTCGCGGGTTGTGTGGATACTAAGAAATCCACGTCACGTTATATATTCACCCTCGCGAATGGAGCCATTTCGTGGAAAAGCTCCAAACAAACCGTCACTGCATCGTCCATGATGTATGCCGAGTTTGTTGCATGTTATGAGGTCACCAGGCACGCTGTTTGGCTTAAGAAAATTTTACCCGGTCTTAGAGTGGTCGACAACATTGAAAAACCACTTAAGTTATACTGCGATAGTGATCCCGCAGTATTTTACTCTCACAACAATAAGTCGAGTGGTACTACCAAACACATCGACATTAAGTTTTATGTTGTGAAAGATCGAATCCAGGATCATACCATAAGTCTTGAGCATATAAGTACCAAGCGTATGCTTGCGGATCCGCAAACAAAAGGTCTTCCACCCAACGTGTTCAGTGAACACGTAGCCGGCATGGGTTTAAGGGAGAGCCTATGATCACTGGATATTTAGGGGCCAAGTAAGAGTAAGGTTCATTTTCAAGTGTGAGATGTATTGTGGTCTTTGAGTCCAACAATACGTAAATGGTTGTTGTGATGCGTCGTGCCCTATATGTCAAGCATGAGAAAATGGACACTAAGTTTAGTATTAAGTAAGTTGGTAAGTTTCAGATTCGAGTTCAAGGGGGGGGGGGGAATGTTGGAAGTACCGGACTAGTCTGGTTAAGACCGGACTAGTCTGATATTGTCCAGTAAGGGTAACCGGACTAGTCCGGACCCTATACGGACTAATCCGATTTTTCAGTAATTGTTAGTTTGAACTCGAAATTGACATGTGTTCTAATTGAAAGGGCACAACCCACCGAATTTTGAGTATCTCATCGGGAGACTCAATAATTCCTAAGGGTGGGAGGCCCCCTCTTGTGTCTCTTGGTCAACTATAAGAAGAGGGTCATGTGTATGATCAAAGATGCTTGAAGGCATACACTCATACACACTTGAACACTCTAACCCACTCAGAATCCGATCAAGATACCAAGAGAAGAACAAGGGGAAACGCCTCTCGCCATCGTTCTTCTTGCGGCCTCGCCTTGTTGGCTAGATGGCCGCATCGTCAAGCAATCACAAGGATGGAGGAGAAGGTATTATTGATGTTCTTGTGCTATTTGAGAGATAAAACTTAGTGTTCATGTTATATTCGGATTTCTCCATGTAATTCAAGATGATTTAGTGGCTATTTGATCTTTGGGCTCCATCTTGATTTCTAACAGGTTAGTCTTTGTAAAGCATGAATTAACCATTTTTGTGCCGTCAGCTTCATAAGAACCGCGGCTAGGAAAACCCAAAATTTCTCATGGTTGGTGAATCTCGCACCAATCCTATTAGGGAGTAAGTTCTATAACCTCTTATGAGTTCCCAACTCAAACCAATTAGAGAATAATAGTCTCTTCATGCCGGGCGACCAAAAATCCTCAAATCCGCCGCTTAAACCTAGGTCTACTGTTGCACCATTGTTCCAGAACGTTTCTCCCCAATTGGGTTCATTTTCATATTTTCCATCGAACCATAATACTCCCCAATAAATTTGCGAAGGAATTAAGAAACCTCCATGTGTTTCCAAGCTAGCCGACGAGGTGTGAACTGCCGCTGCCGTGGTGAGCTGAGCTCCAGCACTTCTACCCACACCATCGAGATCCTCGTAGGATTCTACGCACGGGCAGCAAGAATCGGCAATGGAGGTTCACCGGAATAGGGTTTCGGCGAGGCGCCGCCCACCTCACGCTAGGCGCGAGGTTAGGATGAAAGGGTCGGCTTCACCCGTCAGTAACACACCCGGGTCCCTTCAGATCTTCTACGGCCAAAATATCTTTTGTGCCTACGGCATGAAAGTGATGTGGCCGTGTGTGGCTTAATGTTGAGTGACTCAAATAAATGAATGGGCCCAGTTGTCAACCAATGAGAAATTTTCGAGGGAAAATAAAATCTAGAAAATAGTACCATCTTTAGAAATTATATCTTACAGTAGACAAATCCTAAAAATATAAAAATAAATTTCTTTGGACTCCTCACTACCAGTACTTTGCATTGGTGCAAAAGAATTGGTAGGAAAATCCTATTTATGTTCTGAATAATTCCTTTTCCAAAAACTATTGGAGAATTGTTGCAGGAGATTCTCTCATTACAAAATTCCCAAATTTTGCCAAAATAATCTTCATGTTATCCTTGAAAAACAATAAAAATTTCATCCTCATTAACCTTGATTAACAGAGTTAATTTTGGAAGTTTGTCTCATATATTTAGAAAATTCCGTAAACACCAGAAACTTTTGCAGAAAATAAGTGAAACTTGTAAAATTCATATCTCCCTGTGACCAAAACTATCCGGAAAACATATGTTGATGTATGACAAAACTCCAGTTTACTCTGAAAATCAGAGAAGGTGAAAACCTTAGAGAATTATTGAGGCTACATTCTCCCATAACTATTTTTCTGAAAACTGGCTAGCATTTCATCCATGACCTATAGAAGCTACTATAAAATTTCTAGACCAGTTCAATCTGTTGAGCTTTAATAATTCAGTTTCCTTTCCATATGCCCATTTCAAGGCCATTGAACTTCATACCTAAACTTTCTACGATTAAGTTGTACTCCCCTTGTTCCTGTGAACAACAACACCAACTATTTTCACACTATGCAGTCTTAATCATTTTCAAGTTGTAAACAACTTCGTCTGTAAAGTTGCTAATTACATTTTGTTCACATGTAATCCCCTATATGTGAGGACCGGGTCCAAACATTCTAGGATCGAAGAGGGTGGTGCCGTGTGATGCGGCACTCAACAACACACATGAAAAGAATACGTCAAAATACAAAGTTTTATTGATATAAACAGCAGAAGTCTTTTACAATACTTAATGTACAGCGAAAGATAAGTTTAATGGCTAAACTTTCAGTCTAGCTATGCAAAAGTGCAGCCGTCCAGCTCAGGGATGCTATACACTAGTAGCACACAACAGAAGATCGAGGCAGCGTGCAGGGCTGCCACTCGACAGTATACCTAGTAATTATTAGAACAAGGGTAAGATGATAATAGGGGTAGTGTGACACACATCGGAGCAATCTACTCCTAGAGATAAGGTTGACGTAGGGAGGGTTAAACTATGAGAAGGGGTTGCTCCTACTGTGCTCAAATTACTCATATACATATCCTAATAATGTACACATGAATATGTTAATAGTGAAAACTAGGTCTTAGTGGTCCAACACATCGGGCTTAACCCTTGACAATATCAGGACGATTCCCACTAAGAGCCTGTGGCATAGCCATAGCCGAAAGTGGGGGAGTAAAAAGGACAGACAGGGCTGTCACCACCTATTGCCTACTACCCCTACAACCCGTTGGTCTACAAGACAACCAATGCTACTTAACTATCCAAGACCACCCTTGCATGCTATGTAAAGGAGTTGCAATATAAGATCCATCCTAAGGCAATGACTAACCTAAACATCGTTGAACCATTGTTGGGACCTATAGGATGAAGAGTACGTGAAAAGCTACCATAGGAGTGATGAATGGTACATTAAAACTTTTTATGCGAAAGCTACAAAAACCTCTTGGTAGAAAATCAATCTAATAAATTAACCATGCGTGCAAGTGTTTTTCAACATGTTCAACCATGAAAAAACCAATTTAGATTGTAGAGAATCAAGTCACGGAACTAATGCAAAACAAACCACATGAAAACAATTAGTAGAATTCAAGTTATGATCAAAAGATCAAGCAAAGGTCAATATGTTCTTACCCGAGTTAAAATAGATCTGCTACTTTGCAAAGAAACTCGTGTATATTAAAAACCACAAATCTAATGACCGTAAAATTTTCAAAGATGATAGAGGATTGAGTTGTGAAGGCAACACAAAAAGAATCACATCAATTAGATATGTAAAACACGAGTTATGATCAAAACAACTAATGTTGGCTGCGTAGAAACTCGCTGAGAAAAATGCCAAAAACATGTCGGACGAACAAGTCTCACTCTATCTCTCTATTGCTATCATTTTTCCTCTATCTTCCTCCATCTATCTCCATCTACATCTCCCTCCCTCTCTCCCTCTCACTCCTCTCCTTCTATCTCCATCTAAATCTCCCTCTCTATCTTCATTCCTCTCCCACTCTATCTAACTATCTCTCACTCTTTCTTCTATCTCTCTCTTTCTTCTATCTTAATCCTTTTCTTCTATCTAACTATCTTCCTCTCTCTTCTATCTCAATCCTTTTTCTCTATCTTCCTCCCTCTTCTAACTCCATCTCTCACTCTATCTAACTATCTTTCGCTGTCACTCCATTTCCTCGCTTTATTTTGGTTGAGGTAAACTAGAATTGTTAAGTTGACATAGAAAATTACCTGACCCACAGAAGAAGGATCGTCTAGAAGGACCGGTAGTGGCGGTAGCTGGATCCCCAGACCTTGCGCCCGAGCCATGGCCTATCATTGCAAACATTAAATGTTACCTATTAGTAAGTCATTTACGCTGAACTAATGAGAACTTTAGTTTTCATTTTGTTAACTCCATTGCTTTCCGCGTCTGCAACAACACTGCTACCTGGGAAGAGATCGTGGCCTCCATCACGATCCTTTGGCGTTCCGCCTCCTCCTGTCGCCTGAGGTTCTCTTCTACGGTTTGTCGGAGAGACTGCATCTCAATGTCCCTCTGCGAGACGCGGTGATCTACCATGCCCACCGACGAAGCCTGCGCGGAGCTGCCTCTCGAAGGTCTCCCCACCCTCAAGGGAGCGGGGGCGGCAGGGCCGGGGGCGGTGAGGGCGCGGCGGGAGCGGGGGCGGCGGACCAGCGGCAGGGGCGTGGCAGGGCGGCATCAGGCGCGGGGGGCGCGGCGGGGGTGGCGGGGGCGGCGAGGGCGCAGCGGGAGTAGGGGCGGCAGGGCCGGGGGCAGCGACGACGCGACGGGAGCAAGGGCGGTGGGCCGGCGGTAGGGGCGTGGCAGGGCGGCGTCAGGTGCAGGGGGCGCGACGGGGGCGGGTGCGGTGTGGGCGCAGCAGGGCGGCGTCAGGCGTAGGGGGCGCAGCGGGGGCAGGGGCGGCGAGGCCAGGGGCGGCGGGGGCGCAGTGGGTTGGCGGCGGGAGCGAGGACAGCGGGCAGCGGTGGGGGCGCGGAAGGGTGGTGGCGGCGGGCGTATTGGGCGGTTGAAGACAATGAGGTATCGGGGTCCAATGCACCCAATATTAGCCCTTATTTGTAATGGCATTCTTAACTGTGACGGCCTTAACTTACGGCCGTCGTAATAAATGTTATTTGCAACGATACTTTTTGCAGCTGTCACAAATAAGGTTTTATTTGCGACGGCTACTTTATTTGCGACGGCCCTAGGGTTGGCCGTCGCAAATAAACATTTATTTGCGATGGCCCTAGGGTTGGCCGTCATAAATAAACATTTATTTGTGATGGCTTCCTTCTTTGCGACGGCTCGGGACAGGCCGTCGCAATTTAAGTTATTTGCGATGGCAGGCCATCACAAATAAACCTAGCTGTCACAAATGATCGCATTTCCTGTAGTGTACCCTCAGCTCACTCCTATAAAATGGTAGGGTATGCCTCGATGTCCAGGTTAACAAGTTACATCAGTTTTTTGGAGCCCATATGTCCAGTATGTCGCCGATACCGTTCAAACTTGCTCACCGAGGCCGCACACGGATCGGTCCTCAATCAACACAGATAGCTTTGTGCATGGGAGACCATGTCTGGCTGCCTGCTAGCCCGCTGCCCGATCTCAGATTCATATTCGTATGCCATTCTCCATAAAACCAATCCCGTATGACGGTGAAACCTATCTTGCGAGTAGATTCTAATTACTCAACTTTTACCAGATTCTATATAATATTAGCATGGCAATCTGCACGTTGAGCTATCATTCTACCCAAATACCCCATGAGATTGTGGGTCATGCATTTGGAGAATCAATACACCTTAGACATAATGCAATTCAAACTATAGACTTAATAGTGATACAAATTAAAACTTTGCAATAGATCTTAAATGCAAACTGAGGCTTGCCTGGTTGCGACTGAAACTCAAAGTTAGCTTCTGGTGGTAGATTGTCAAGTGCTTCAGGAGCCTCCCAGAGCTCGGTCATAATATGATACTCAAGACATAATGTGCATAAGCGACATTGAAACTATATAAATCAATATATAACTTTGGGATTTGTCCAGTGCAGACTAGGTACTAAGATGAGACTCTGGGCCAAGAATTGGAATTTTTCATGGAATCTTGTTGTCTCTAAAATTCCAACAAATAAATGGCTTCTCTGAATTTTCATACTAAATCTGTAGCTTTAACATGACCAAATGTAGAGCATATGGTCAGAGGAGGTCTCACTGGTTCTAAGAAAATTTGTTTCACAATTTTCCGAGCTTTCTAAAGGAAGGAATTGATTTTACAAGTTTGGAATAAAATCTGGAATAATTTATGTTAATTTTTGAATTTTCAAATGATATAGAGAATTGGGACACTAATTAACCCAATAAATAAAGTCCAATGAACTTGAACTTTTTACTGGATATCAAGCGTACTTGATTGAGTATTCTGACCAAAATTGGGGATTTTCCAATTATATAATAGGTGTAATTAATTTCCCAAGCAATGAGCTCAAAGGAATTAATTATAAAAATATTGGGACGTTCATGAAATTTCAAATGCATCACTAAAAGCATGTGTCTTGAGGAGTCTACTGAATATATTTGGGAACTTTTTGTTGTTGATATGCCCAAGAGCCAATCATAACAATTCGGGTGAAGGCCTGTTGGATATTTGATCCATAAGAATTTAGGGTACTAATGGACCTGCGATCTAAAAGCTCATTAGTATGCCTACAAATACGAGGGGTAGAGTTAGGGGCTAATTACTCCACCACGTGACAGTCCTAGCCGCCATCCCTCGCAGGCCTCACGCGGTGCTAGCACAACGACGCACGACGTTCCTACCCGTACGTGTGGACTCCGTGGAGGCGCTGCTACTACTGCTACGCTGATCGGCTACGACAATCATGATCGTCTACCTGCTGCCGTGACAAGGACGAGGAGGAGAAGAACGAGATCATCTGCTTCTCCTACACCGGAGCGTGTCTACATTCCGCTGCGCTGCGCGTCTAGTGGTAATGATATATGACCACTGTACTCGCATGTTTCCTAGGTGATGCGGTATAATTGCTAGAGTAGCATACCGCCAACTTCCCAACAGTGGCATCAAAGCCAACTTGAATAGTTTTTGGTCTAGATCTTGCTATTAGATGGGATCTACTGCAGACAGTTCATATGATGAATTTTTTCCCACAGTTTTTGGGGTTTGGAATTGGTTAGAGTAGATTGCGATCGTATATGACTAAAGGGTCAGTTTGTGCTCCTTCTATGCTGTGCGCGCAACCTGTCCCTACCAGCTGGAATCAACATCGAGACTAATCACCTACATAGGTAACAGATTGAGCCAACACACTACGGTCATGAGTCGCGATCTACTCATGAATAACCAGACACATTGAAAATTGAGGCATTCTGAATGGCTCGGATTCAGATTGATTCAATCAATCTGATGAGGTTTTCATAGTGATTTCATAGATGCGATCCATGTAATTCTATTTGGTGTCTGCTATAGCGATTGCGTAATTTCGTTTTGCGCTAGAAACCGTTCTACGCTTAACTTGTTTTTGCAGGGAATGATGTGAATGGTATGGCCTTAATGTGATGCGATATTTGGTGTGTTATATTTGTGCAGCCTGCGTGTTGCAAATTTAATGCAACTGGGTTGAGGTTGTCACATAAATTGTATCACGACCTGCGTGTCGACCTGTGATGCTTGATCTCTCATATAATTTATTTGGTACCTATTAGTTGTATTAGCTTCTTTTAATGACCATGAAGATGTCTTCAAGCATGGTGGAGATGGAGATCACCACATGAAGGGAGGCATGGCAGCTCAGATCATGATGGAACGCTGGCGATGGAGACCATTATGATTTTAAAGGCCATGCTATTAATAATGTGATATGATCATATGCCTGTGATGTTTACCTATGACTATTCTTTTCATGCTTTTCATATGGTGGATGTTTTGTCATGATAAAATAGCTTCCCTCGCAAAAGTTGAGTATTTGATGCCATTTACCAATATTGCACCTATGTTATTTTGTTCATTGTGTGGTAGGTTTGCCAAAGCAAAATACCATCATCTATCATAATACATAGGATGAATGTTGGACATTCACATGCATAGTATTGGTTTACTCAACAAAGCTATCAAAACGGTTTTGGGCTTGATGGCATAGAGTTGGGAGCCGAGATATTGGATGTTACCCAACAAACAAGAGTCATATAGGGATATGATTAACAATTGTTGTTTAGCTATATCAATAATTTCCTAGCAGTGAAGCCAAAGCTCAATAGAAATTAGTGAATATAGATCTTGAACCACTATATATCGTTAGAGGGAAGACGATGATCATATAGTGGTGATATTTTTTATTAAGCTGTTATAGAAGATTGGTACATAACATAGTGCTAAACCTTGCATATTTATTTTCTATTGTAGATCATGTCTGCTAGTAACAATTCCAGTTTCAATTTGCGATTTGTGCTTGAAAAGGAAAAGCTCAATGGAGCTAACTTTATCGATTGATAGCGCAACCTGAGAATCGTTCTTAGGCAAGAGAAAACTGAGTACGTTCTTCTGCTGCAATACCCTGATGACCTCCCAGCTGATGCAACTATTGCAGCTTGTAGAGCTTATATGAAGCACTGTGATGATGCGCTTAATGTAAGTTGCCTCATGCTCGCCACTATGTCCCCTGATCTCCAAAAATAGTATGAGCATACAAATGCTTATTCTATGATTGAGGGACTGTGTTTAATGTTTGAGAATCAAGCTAGAGCTGAGAGATATAACATCTCAAAGCCCTTGTTCTCATGAAAGCTGGTGGAGGGTAGCCCGGTCAGCCCTCATGTAATCAAAATGATTGGTTACATTGAAATATTGGGCAAACTTGGTTCTAAACTCAAAGATGATCTGGCTACTGACGTTGTTCTCTAGTCGCTCCCACCGAGCTACGAGCCATTTATATTGAATTTTCAAATTAATGGCATGGAGAAAACTTTGGCTGAATTGCATGGGACGCTTAAAACAACCGGAGAAAGCATTAAGAAAAATGCCACTCATGTGATGATGGTACAAAAGGAGAATAAAAAGAGGAAGCGTGTGACGCATCATAAAGGCAAAGGCAAGGGAAAAGTTCCTGATGAGCCTTCAAGCTCATAGTCTAAGCCAAAGGGCAAATCTGGCCCTTCTTCTGATGATGAATGCTTTCACTGTCATGCTAAGGGCACTGGTCTAGGAACTGCAAGTAGTACTTGGAGGATATAAAGAAGAAGAAGGGAAGTGAGACTTCCGCTTCAGGTATAAATGTTAGGGAAATTAACATTGCATTATCTTCTAGTGAATCATGGGTATTTGATACTAGATCGATAATTCACACTTGCAAATCATTACAGGGTCTAAGTGATACTAGAAGATTTGTAAAAGGCGAGTTGGATGTTCGTGTCGGCAATGGAGCAAAAGTTGCGGTCATAGCTGTCGGAACCTACCACTTGTCATTACCCTCAGGATTAGTGTTGGAATTGAGTAATTGTTATTGCATTCCTACTTTGAGAAAGAACATTATATCTTCTTCGTGTTTAGAAGAAGTTGATAGTTATGAGATTGTAATAAAGAACAAATGTTGTTCCATTTATTACAATAATATTTTCCATGCTAAATGTCCATTGGTTAATGGATTATATGTTCTTGATCTTGAGGATAAAACTATCTATAACATTAATACCAAAAGGGCTCGACGAAATTATCTAAATCCCACTTTTATTTAGCATTGTCGCTTAGGTCATATAAATGAGAAGCACATTAAAAAACTCCATAAAGATGGTTTACTAAGCTCATTTTATTCTGAATCACTTGACACATGCGAATCTTGTTTGCTTGGGAAGATGACCAAAGCACTCTTCACTGGTCAAAGTGGGAGGACGACTGACTTGTTGGGACTTATACATAGATGTATGTGGACCAATGACCTCAATTGCTAGAGGTGGTTTTCAGTACTTCATCACATTTACCGATGACTTTAG
The DNA here is from genome assembly GCA_036927565.1 of Tuctoria greenei. Classification (NCBI taxonomy): domain Eukaryota; kingdom Viridiplantae; phylum Streptophyta; class Magnoliopsida; order Poales; family Poaceae; genus Tuctoria; species Tuctoria greenei. Next base: position 130,129,760 of record JAYESD010000006.1, read on the forward strand.
TTGATATGGTTATGTCTACCTAATGAGGCACAAGTCTGAATCCTTTGAAATGTTTAAAGAATTTCAGAATGAAGTACAAAATCAATCGGGCAAGACAATTAAGCTTCTACGATCTGATCGTGGGGGTGAATATTTGAGCCATGAATTTTATGATCATTTAAAACAATGTGGAATTGTTCCACAGCTGACTCCACCTGGAACACCTCAATTGAATGGGGAGTCCGAACGGAGGAACCAAACCTTGTTGGACATGGTTAGGTCAATGATGAGCCAAGCAGATCTCCCACTATCCTTTTGGGGTTATGCTCTTGAAACTGCTGCGTTTACACTAAACAGAGTCCCAAATAAGTCTGTTGAGTAGACACCATATGAGATAAAGACCGGGAAACGTCTCGGATTGTCGTTCCTCAAAGTTTAGGGGTGTGATGCTTATGTCAAACGTTTGACGTCAGACACACTCACTCCCAAATTAGACAAATGCTTCTTTGTGGGATATCCTAGGGAAACTAAATGACATTATTTTTATAATAAAATAGAAGGTAACATGTTTACCGCTCATAATGGTGTCTTCTTGGAGAAAGAGTTTCTCTTAAAAGGAGTTAGTGGGAGCAAGATGCGTCTTGAAGAAATTTAAGAAATACCTGAAAATGCTATGGCACCCACTGATCCTATACAGGATGTACAAGATGTTGTGCAACCAGTTGATGAAACACCAGGCACATGAAGGTCTACGAGGGTACGTCGTGCGACTAAAAAGTAAATGCTTCTAACCACGGAGTAGCATGACATGTTATTGTTGGACAATAATAAGCCCACGACCTATACCGAAACAATGAAGGGACCCGACTCTAAGAAGTGGCTTTGGAGCCATGAAATCTGAAATTGAATCCATGCATGAAAAATCAAGTTTGAAACCTTGTTGATCCAATCAAAGGTGTGAGACCTATCGATTGTAAATGGATTTTCAAAAAGAAAAGACTGACATGGATGGAAATGTTCACATCTATAAAGTGCGATTGGTGGCGAAAGGTTTCAAATAAATTCAAGGTGTCAATTATGATGAAACTTTCTCACCCGTCGCAATGCTAAAGTCTGTTCGGATTCTCCTAGCAATTGCTGCATATTTTGATTATGAAATATGGTAGATGGATTTCAGAACATCATTTCTTAATGAAAGTCTGGTTGAGGATGTGTACATGACACAACCTGAGGGTTTTGTCGATCCTAAAAATGCTAGTAAAATATGCAAGCTTCAAAAGTCCATCTATGGGTTGAAGCAAGCATCTCAGAGTTGGAATCTATGTTTTGATGAAGTTATCAAAGGGTTTAGTTTCATCAAGAACGTAGAATAACCTTGTATTTACAAGAAGTTTAGTGGGAGCGCACATGTATTTCTGGTCCTATATGTAGATAACATACTATTGATCGGAAATGACATTTCATTGCTTGATGATGTTAAATCCTCATTAAGAAAAAGTTTCTCAATGAAGGATTTAGGAGAGGCAGCGTACATTTTGGGCATAAAGATCTATAGAGATAGATCTAAAAGACTAATTGGATTAAGCCAAGATACTTATATTGACAAGATATTGAATCAGTTTAATATGCAAGATTCCAAGAAAGGTTTCTTGCCAATGTCACATGGCATTACTCTAAGCAAGAGTCAGTGTCCTTCGACACCTGATGAGCAAAAGAGGATGAGAGAGATTCCATATGCTTCGGCTATTGGATCCATTATGTATGCGATGCTATGTACACGCCCAGATGTATCTTATGCTCTAAGCGTCACGAGCAGGTATTAGTCAGATTATGGTGATGCTCATTGGACCGTTACCAAAAACATCCTTATACTTGAGAAGAACTAAGGATGTGTTCTTAGTGTTTGGAGGTGAAGAAGAGCTCGCTGTAAAAGGTTACACCGATGCTAGCTTTCAAACTGATAAGGATGATTCTAGATCGCAATCCAGTTTTGTATTCTGTCTCAATGGAGGGGCAGTGAGCTGGAAAAGTTCTAAGCAAGATACAGTAGCAGATTTAACAGCAGAGGCGGAGTATATTTCAGCTTCTGAAGCTGCAAAGGAAGCTGTTTGGATCAGAAAATTTGTTTCTGAGTTGGGTGTTGTTCCTAGTGCGTCCAGTCTTGTGGATCTCTATTGTGACAATAGTGGAGCCATCGCACATGCAAAGGAGACTAGATCACACAAAATATCCAAACACATACTACGACACTATCACCTCATCCGAGAGATCATCGACCAAGGTGACATGAAGATATGCAAGGTGCACCCAGATTTGAATATTGCAGATCCGTTGACAAAACCTCTTCCACAATCAAAGCATGAGGTGGACACGAGATATATGGATATTAGATACTTACATCAGTGATCATAGTGTGTAGTGAGAGAATTATGTCATAACTATGTTTATGTATTATTAAATAAATTGTTATATGAGTAATCATTTTTTACATTGATCATCAAGTATGTGACTTGTTCGTGAAACCCTTTTACTCTAAATGATCCCTAGTCTATATGATTATATGAGATAATGATGTCACACAGACTAGCATATGTATTAATTGATGATCACGTTTCACGTATCATAGATATGGAGTTATCAAAATAATAATGTGAACACATGTTAGTGAACATGGTGTTGGATTGACCCACTCTGAGACACTGTTGGGATTGTTATTTCCATATGTGCCATCAGTTGGTCTTGAGTGATACACCTGCTAGATCCTTAGACCTGAGATCGCCATTGTTTCTCACTATGTGTAGTTGTATACTTTGAGACTACCAAACGCTACTCCGTAACTGGATAGTCGTAAAAGTAGTCTTTGGGTACATAATGAAACATAGAATGTGATGTGTGCGGATCAAGATGGAATTTGCCCCTCCTTAATAACAGGAGAGATCTCTCTGGGCCCCTCGAGATAGTTGGATTTGAAAGTGCATGGCTATGCCAAGGTAATTAAAGGTTAATCACAATGACCAAAACTTAGTCATGAAATGAATCCACTATTTGCTCGAGTTAATGGTTGAGCTATCACAAGGATGGCACGCATCTCGCCTTGAGCTTGACTGGTATGGTGAGGCAAAAGGATTAGTATGTTGAATGTATCTAGGTTAGGCCGATATGGTCTTTATGTACATTCAAGAGTCAGTATGTCCTGCTAGGTACCTCTACTGACTTGTGGTTGGAAACGGTTTCCATTCACAATCGACTACACATGAACCTAACGGGTCACACACTTAAAGGGTTGGAATATCGAAAAGCTTGGCCAAATGATTGTCTCTAGTGCAAGTGGAAGATTGTTGGTGATATGCCCAAGAGGCAATCATAACAATTGGGGTTAAGGCCAATTGGATATTTTATCCATAAGCAATTAGGGTACTAATGGGCTTGCGACCTAAAATCCCATTAGTACGCCTATAAATACGAGGGGTAGGGTTAGGGGCTAATTACTCCACCACATGACAGGCCTAGCCGCCACCCCTCACAGGCCTCACGCTGAGACCCTTGCCGCGCACGCGGTGCTAGCACACTGGTGCACGATGTTCCTGCCCGTACGTGTGGACTATGTTGAGATGCTACTGCTACTACTGCGCTAATCGGCTACGATGATCGTGATCGTCTACCTGCTGCTGTCACGAGGACGAGGAGGAGATGAACGAGATCGTCTGCTTCCCCTACACCGACGCGCGTCTATATTCCACTGCGTTGCGCATCTAGTGGTAATGATCTATGACCTCTGTACTCGCATGTTTCCTGGGTGACGGTAGAATTGCTAGAGTAGTGTACCGCCAATTTTCCAACACTTTTGAGCAATTCAACTAGGAACAATTGAGTTTAGAAGTTTGAAAAAGTTTAGAATTGAGCAATTCATGAGATTTAGAATTATTTGTATTTGAAAGGTTTGAATCAGTTAAAACTAGGTCCATTAATTTGAATTGGGCCAGTGGCACGGGAACTACAGGTGGGCCACATATTTTCCCCCACATGGACACAAAGGATCAACAACCACAGTTGATCCTTACAGTTGAGATGAGACACTAAGACGCGGGCCCCCATCCCAGTTGTCTTCAACCTTGCGACGCTGGCGAGCTCACAGCGGCGTGCGGCAACGCTTTTGCCGCCCGACGATGCAAGGCACCGGAGCACCTTCTACTTGCTGCCTGGGCCTCACTTGCGACACGCAGCATGGTGGGGTCAGCACAACAAAGCGACGGCCGGAGGCAACGGTTCGACGGCGACGATGCAAGTTAGGTTTCAGGTGATGTCGGAAACCGCTCTCTATAGCTCAAACAACTTGGAAATTGATCAGGAATGTTCCGATGCTCATGGGGACAATGAAACAGAGTTGAAAACTAGGTGGAATGGGCCAGAACACCAAGTGCCCCATCGCCTTTCCCCCATTTCTGCCGCCGGTGAGGAAAACTTACAAAGCATCACCTGTGGTCAATGATTCTCATCAGTGTTTGATCGAGGTGGTGCGCACAGTCATATAGAGACTAGTTGCTAACTAAATGAAAATATTTTCACATAGAAACCAAATTAAGCTGTAGACCTAGCAGGAGGATTAAAAATGGCCGAGACAAAAATGAGGAATACTCACCCGGTAAAGGTCGAAACGATGCAGGGTCTTCACTGTAATCAAGAGGGTGGGGGTGGCGCTCCTTTTCTATGTTGAAAGCATCTCTTGTGAAGCTCTGAAGCACCGGCACGACGGTGTTGCAGAGAGGTGGTCCTCGGCGGCAAAACGGCAGCGTCCGCGAAACCTTCAAATACCGAGGTAAGAGTGAGGGAACGAGCAAACTAAGTGGAGGAAATGATAGAGCACAGGATGAGCAAAGTGTTCGCTGTTGGTTGCCCGTTCAACCGAGGCAGCAACCTGCCCCGGCGAGTGAAGAACAGAGAGGCGGGAACAATGTTGTTGGTGTGATGTTTTTGCGGGAGAGAACAGAGAGAGAGCAAAAGATCTTTTGTTGGTTCGATCAAAGAGAGAATTTGGGCAGCTGCAGCTGTGATCAATGCGCTGGTGCAAGCTAGCAAGCAGGCAGCTCGGTGGCGTTGCATGCTGTGTGGTGTCGCATGGTGAAACAGAGGCGGTTCCCTGGCTCGTGTCTCTGTCCAGTGGGCCCCACTGTCTCTCCCTCATATACTTCCGTGTAATGAATTCGACTACCAGCTTTGCTCCAAAAAATCTAGATATTTGCCGAGATACTAAATCAAATATTTTGAATTTGATTCTGGAATCAGATTCTTAATTTGACCAAGATTCATGTGAAATTCAATTTTGAATTTGAATTCGAATGAAATTCAATGTCTCACTTGAATTAAATGGTAACATGCTTCAAGAATTCTGAAATATTGCAGAGGTGCTATTTGGAATATTTGGAATCCTTAGGTGAGCTCAGATTTTTATTTTGACAAGGTTTGAACAGTAGCTCTCTTTGAATTTTTGAATTCCCTCCATTTGGTTTAATATGATTTGATTTATCCTTTTTCCGTTTGAATTATTTTTCTTCTCCTCATTTCTACATCTCAAGGCTGAATTGTATGTTTGAAAACTAGGGCTTTTACGCTATACATAAAATGTATGGTAAGACTCATAGAACCTTTTACTTAGATCAATTGGGTTGAGTTTAATACTTTCCAAATGCTTTGAGAAAACCAATAGCAAACCTCATCTATGTTCATTCCTAGGATTTGGTATGAGTAATCTTGTATGGTTCTCATAACATGAATGTATATGCTAATGGTTTAAAGCCATACACATAGACTTATTTGAAAGCAAGGATGATCTTTATTCAACTTGTGAGCAACCAGCAAAAACCTATAGTAGTCCCTACCTAGCATCTGAACTCCTCTTTTTTTATAACATAAGGTTTACTTCATTGCATTGTATTGATAACTTAATTATTTGTGATACATGCATATCATATGGATAGATCATGAAGATGAAGATCAAGGAGGAGCACCATATATGGAGGTGGAGAGGATCAACCTAGATCTTGCTGCAAGCAATCTCTCATCCGGAGCAGCAGGAAGGACACTTGAAGAAGGACATCGACTCGAAGCTCACGACATGATGAAGCATCTGACTTCATTTACATTTACTTAGTCGCAATCCAAGGCAAGCCCCGGTTTGTATTGAAGTGCTTTTATCAAGTTTTGCTTTTTATACACTTCATTGAATAGTATTGCTATGTGCATTAAGTATAACACTACGTAAGAAACTCAAATAGGAGACAAAATGGGCGACACACTCAAAAGCGAACGTATTTGATAAGGTTAAGCGAGACGTGCCCGCTTCAGTGAGGACCTAACATGGCTCGGCTGAACGTTAAACGAGACGCGTTACGATAAAGCACGTCTCAGTTAAGTAGGTATCTGAGACGCGCCTTCTCTCCGATGAATGGGAGACACGCTTTTAAAAAAGCATGTCTCCTATTAGCAAAAGAAATGAGACATATTTTACAGAAAGCACATCTCCTTTGTCTTTGCTTACGAATAAACATGAACTCGTTGCTGAACGATTAATTCATTCATTCACAGTTGAACGCACAAAATATTCATCACACAGATGAACAAAGATAACACATTTATTCATTAACAAATATATTACAAAACACAATAAAAAGTACAAGACACAAGAAAATAAAAACAACATCAACTAAAAAACAACAAAAGAAAACCTAAATCCTACTCCTCCTCCCCTTCCTGCTCTGCTGGTTGCTCCGGCTGGTCCGGATCTGGCGGTGCAACCTCGCAACAGAGGTTCCTCACCATTGCTGCCACTAGGATACTGCGGCCCATGGCACCGAGCACCTCAGCCATCGTCTCGAGCAGCCTCTGGAACCGGTCGAACAGCCTATCGAACAACATCTCGAGTAGCTCGTTATTGAGCCTCTCAGGGGAGCGGCAACACTGTTTCTTGTAGGGTAGCTCCCTCGGCGGGCTTGACAATGGGACATTGGCCATGGTGGATTGTTTGTGCGGAGAAGACGAACAAAGAGGATAGGAGAGACTGATGGCGCCTTATATAAGGTCTGTGCGGTGACGCAAAATGGAGACGCGCTTAACACCAAAGCCCATCGCCTATGCTCGACGTCTCCCTCTTCCCTGCTAAAAGGGAGACACACTTTTATGTAAAGCGCGTCTCCTGTTATGCACGTCTCCTTTAGTTTTGTGATTTTCTCTATTTTGCTTACATTCACTATTGATATCATAAATCATTGAACTTAGAGCACATTCACTTGATAACAAAATCATTCACTTGTCCAGAAAATAGTCAAATCCTTCCTTATGATTCCTGAGGAACACGATGAACACACCACACATTCATTCATTCACACAATGGCCAACATTTTGTAATATATTCATTCGCACAGTTATTGAACACACAAGATAATAATATTCAATCATATAGATGAACAAAGATAGATTTCATTTATTAACATAATATATTACAAAACAAAAGAAAAAAGTACAAGCAACTAAAAACAACAAAGAAAAACTAAATCCTCCTCCTCCTCCGGCCACGACTACGGTGCCGGTGCAACTGGAGCCTGGGCCGGCTGAGCTGGCTACGCAGGCTGTGCCGGCTGCACAGGCTGCACCGGCATTGCAACCTCGAGACCGAGGATGCTCTCTGTCGCCTCCACTAGGTTTCTGCGGCCCTCGACACTGAGCATCTTAGCCATCATCTCAAAAAGAATGTCAAGACGATCAGCCACACCCGTGAGGGCGAAGAAGTAGTGGCCGATAGTTCCCATCCCAGTAAACTATGGAAGGGTATCCATACTCAAGTAACTTATGGTGTGAGACGTATTGTTGTACGCCTCTTGCGCCATAAGGAGGCCCTGCTCGGTGTTGAACCTCTTGCGGGAGCTGCAACACAATTTCCTTCATGGTGGCTCCCTCGACGGGCTTGGCGGCGGAAGGTCGGCAATGGTGTTGGTGGGTCGTCGGCACATAGAAGACAAAGAAGAAGAAATGGACTCAAAATGAGCGACGCGCTTGTGGAGAACTGATGGTTGATGGTGCGTCATAAATAGGGTCTGCGCAGAGTCGACAATCAGTTGGTTTCGCACGCATTGATGGAACGATGGGACATATCGATACCGCCTCGGGGAAATGAAAGGTCATGCATGTCGGTCGCACGCGTCTCTACACCATCGTCGCCAAAATTAATTTCTCCGCAGTCCTCGTGCCGCACGTCTCTCTTTCAGCAATGGAAGATGTGCTTTCATACAGCGCGTCTCACTTTAGTCTCCAACGCGTGTTGTTTTAGTCTCCCGTGCATCTCGCGTTTATCTCTTCTCTTCGCCTTCGGAGCTCCTTTACTAAGACCAATGCTCCTTTACTAATCGACCAACTCCAGGGCAACCATCACCTCTGTTTGCCATCGCCGTCGTCATCATCGTTGCCGTCGTCGTCGTCACTGTTCATGGTTGGGTTAGATATTGGCTTGGCGTGTAGCCGACTGAAGGAGGAGCATTTGGCGTGGCGCAAGAACCATTCCCATGTATGTCTATTTGGAAATGGTCGCATGGTTGTATATATGTAGCTCTGGAATGGACTGATGAACTTAATTGTTTGTTTTTCATATTTTCAATTTCTCTTTGTAGGGTTTCTCTGTGAAGCCTGAATCAGGAGATTTATTGAAGTGGCAGTGCATCGTCCCTGGTAAAGAAGGGGTAAGTCATGAAGAACAAGCACAATCATATGAGTTTAATCATCGTCCTCTTATTAATGAATTTCCTGTGTAGACTGGCTGGGAAGGTGGTTACTACCCCCTAACAATTTCCTTCTCAGAGGACTATCTGTTGGTGCCTCCAAGATGCGCCTTTCCACGTGATTTCTTCCACCCAAATGTTCATCGCTCAGGAGCACTCTGCATTGAGATTCTTGATCAAGAGACTATAAGATAGACTTATTTTGCTCATGTTGAAAATAATTGTTGTCGTACTTATTTGAACTGGTTTGTTATGTTGCTTAAATTGATATTTCGTAGGGGTGGTGGACTAGTTTTACAATCAAAACTATACTATTTGAAGTTCAACGTTTGCTTCATTAGCCAAATGTGTTCGATGTTGAAAATGATTGCTATAATCTACTTATCAAGGTTAGACACTTTGTGTTGGTGACCAACATAGATTATTCATTCCTCATTCGACATTTGTTAATTTAAAGAATGTCAATATTTTTAGGATCCAGTGGAATATAAGAGATGTGTTCGGGAGCAAGTTGGACAGTACAGTTTAGATTGATCAATGAGAGCTTTAGGAATATGTTTAGATTCGAAATTAGTTTAGAGGGCACACAATGTTTATGAACTATGAAATTCATTGAGTTGCAAATTATCTCTGAATTGTAATGTCATGGCATTTGTTTATCCCTAAATTCCAATTATATCTCTTAATTGCAATATCATTGTGTTTATTTATCTCTGCAACGGACGCTCACGATAACGTGCGAGTGGCAGCGGATGCTCACGATGTCGTGTGAGTTGCAATTGGGAGACGAGTGCATGAGAGACGCACTTTAAAAAGGCGCATCTCCGATTTTGGAGATCTGGCCTTACTCGGGTGCGTTTCTGATTCAGCGAAAAAATAATGCGAGACGCGCCTTACCTGTACAACTGTTGCATGCGGCTTGCCTGTATGGCCAAAACATAATGCGAGATGCGCCTTATATGCGCGCGTCTCCAATTCGTGCCGAAGATTTTTGTCCCACCTCGGAAAGTTGTGCTCCTTGCAATGATCATATAAGGCATTTCACAGAGTTGCTAGTTGGACATGCCAGCATGCGAAAGATGGCATTGCACCCCGCGAACAGCATCTTCGCATGCTGCGTGCCCGTTCGGCTACAAAATAATGCGATACGCACACTACCCGAGCTCGTCTCCGATTCATGCCAAAGATTTTTTTGTCCCACCACAGAAAGCTGAGCGCGCACTCTCTGGCGAAATTTTTTATCTCCCACGCGCTCTATCCCAATACTTGGCAAAAAATTTTAGCTCTCGAGAGCTCTCTCGACCAAGAAAACTGTAGCTCCCAAGCACGCCGCCGCCATCCCTCTTCCTCAACTCGCTTTTCTTCATTATCACGCTTCCCCCGTCGAACCCGACCTCACCATCGACCTTCATCAATAAAGAGTTGAGCAAGCTGGAGCACGCCGCCTCGTCCCCTGTCCTCGGAGCACACCGCCGCCTCAACCCTGACCTCGCTAATCGGTATGAGCACGCCACAGCCTTCACATAAGTTTAAATGTTTTCCCCGTCTCCAGAGCACGTCGGCCAGCTGTCATTAGAGAGTTGAGGAACCGCCGCTTCGGCGCCTTCGCTAGCTCGTCCCGAAGCACGCCGCCACCTCGTCCTTTGTCCTCGGAGCATGCCGCCACCTCGACCCTGCCCTCAGAGCGTGCATTCCAATGATTTTACTTAATTTGAGGATGTCCAATGAAGGCTCATCATTAATGAAGTCATTGATCCAAAGGGAGAATTTTAATTACGGTATACATTCATCTTCCTTGTTTATGTCCAATGCAGAAGTAATGTATTTGTTTGGACTATCAATGTATAATGAATTATGATTCGCAAACCCTTGAAACTGCAAGAACTATGGTTGACACTAGCATTTGCCATCTAACTGAGTTTGATTTCTACCTTTGCAGCCATGCTGGAATCAAGGTACCTATGCGATAATTGGTGTTTCTCTCACGAGTTTTTGATATCAGACTATAAAAGCATTAGTGGAATGTAAATTGTTTGTTTTTTCAGGGGACAAGCACACCAGCTCAGTACCATGTCCTTTACCATGAGAACAATTTCTCTGTTGATGCCTTGCAGATGTTCACTAACTGCATGTGTTACAAGTAAACTCGGTTCTCCATTCACTAACAGTACTAGTGTTTATTACAATTGTATACCAATTTGTTCCTGTGTTATTACAGTTGAATTTCATGATGTCTCAGTTAGAGCATTAGAGGCCATGAAGGCTCACCGTTAATGAAGTCATTGATCGGGAAAATTTTCATTATGGTATACAGGATTAGATGATAATAGTTATGATGTGTGTAATTAGTAACATTATAATAAGAATGAACACTTTCTTAATATTTGATTAATAAATATAATTTAAGGTGTGATCTTTTTGTCTATACATATGTTCATGTATGTGTATGTTGCTGACACTGGCAATGTGCCTGCCAAATCATGGCTAGCTCCAGGATGCAACCGACAATCAGGATAATCAGGGGTGGGGGCACCTAATAGCAGACCCTGCCTATAAACAATCCGCAAAGAGCTGTAATAGTGAACATCTCAGATTATCTAAATAAAGGAGACAGGATTCCATAAAGCACATCTCAGATCAGTAAACAAATCTGCGATGGGCTACAATAAAGCACGTCCCGGACCAGCCAATAAATCTGTGACGGTCTTTGTTAGTGTTTTGTCTTGCATGTATGCTGATGGGCGACACAGACCAGTCACGCCTCCAATGATCCCGTAAAGGACGTCTGTTTTGACACAAAGAAAGAAGACGCGCTTCCTATGAACATGTCTCGCACTTAGGATGATCGGCGACACGCCAGCCGCGCATCTCTGATGACAACGTAATGCAAGACGCAATGATGGAGACATAGAGTTTGTTCGTCTTCCTTTTTCATTGGGGCTCGTCTCGAATTAGCCTTTCTTACGTAGTGTAAGTTGGATTAAATCCAATTGCATGGACAAATGTGACCAGTAGTGGTATGAGTAGATGAGTGTCTTTGCATAGCGAGAAGCTACACTTAACTGGTTGTTTGGAAGTTTCAGTAGAAGACAAGTAGTTGAAATCTACTCGCGAGATGGTCACCTACTATCGACAAAAAGTCGAGTAGCTAAATTCTACTCGTGAGATGAATCGAGTAGCGATATCTACACGTGAGATGTTAGTTTGTAGCCCACTCTTTAATTAAGTGAGATGTGGACGGGGAATTTGGTTTGGGAGCGCGCATGGTTGTCTCGACCCGCACGGTGGGACAATGCTTGTAAATACATTTGGCCTGGGCCGGTAATGGCGAGGCTGATGTTGGAGGGTTGGTATGTAGCCCCGTTTGTGTCAGTTAAGGAGCACGCCGTATGCGGTCCCGCTGGACAAGTATTGAGATGTACCGGTTGCATACTGAATTTATAGGGTCTAGTAACCCTTTTAACTTGTTAACCCTGGTGTCGAGACTTTTTTGAACGTGTCAGGCTCTGGCTGACTGTACAGTAGAGGTAAACCCGCTCATGAACTCTTTCACTTCGGATCGTGCACTGTGAGAGAGGCTACTGTTCGGGGCGATTGAACCAATTCGTCATGTAGGTGTCTTGTGAAATGTTGTCTCCTACGACGAGTATTGAATATGATGACACATCTCTTTGGAATGTGTGTAGATGTCCTGCAAGTCAGGTTTGAATGATTGGAATAACCGTTCCTCGCAGATATGAGTACCACTTTTTCATTGATTCGTTACGTAGTAATAGAGATTAGTTTGAACTATTGTTATACGCTGAATAATCTATTGTATTGCAATATTGAATGTATTAGAGATAGTGTGAGCTAAAGTTATGATTCTTGAACTATTAAATTGATACTAAAAGATGAAAACTAAGGTTGAACATGTAGGCGAGTTTATTTATGAAAATTCAGCTTTCCTACTATGTCAGAGTCTCTACATGTAGAGTTCCATGTTTTGGTGGAGGCGGATAAGTCTTGCTGAGCCATCGTGCTCACGGTTGCTTTATATTTGTTTTTGCAGGTAAAAGTTTAAGTACTCCTACCGAGGGTTCTCCATGAGACCTTCAACCTTTCTAGAAGATTATCTCACGGGAAACCACACCGCTGCCACATCTTCTTCATGTTGCTAGTGAGAAGCATCGACAAGCATAGACGACTTCTATTATGCATAGATAGGTCAACAATGGGAGTGCCAAAAAGGTAAAATGCCCCGTGAAGATAGCAAGAGCGGAAGCGAGGTTTTCGCTTACCCACCAGGAGCAACCCTCTGAAGCTGTTCGAGCACATCGCCCATGCGCTTACAATCAGCGACGAGTCGCGCCTGGGCGATGACATGCCCAGTGTAGGAACTCTCAATGTTCTCGTAAGCATGATCCAACGCTGTGAGATCAGAGGGCGAAGCATCAAAGATAAGAGCGGAGTCAACCCGACCAGCCTTCGTGGTTGGCCCCTCGACAGGAAAATCTGGACCTCGAGGGCCGGACCCGAACCACCCGAGTGGATCCCCACGATTGATGACCTGAGATCACAGACTAAACCTCTAGGGGAAAGGTCGGGTCCTCCCTAACCGAGCTCCACTGGCGACGATACTTCATTCAGGGGCACAATGCATTGGGTCAACCCCGACCTCCTCAGCGTACGGTAGCGTGTCCTCCTTCGAATGATCAGACCCAGCCAGAGCCAACCCCACACTAGTCGCCCCATCATCAGGCGTGGGCCGCACCAAAAGATCTGCAGCCCTCAGCACCGTCTCGACCTCCACGACTGCAGGTAGCATTGACATCGAGGTGTTGATCCGCCTGGCGACATCAACAACTAGGATTGCGGCCGAATCCGAGCTCGACGAGACGGATGCTAGTGAGGGCAGCTGCTCCCTCACCAAAAGCGAGGCCAGACAAGTCGCCTCTACCAAGCCCTCGATCGGAACTTTGATGCTAGGATCATGCATCCTGCACCACGGAAGGGTCGTTAGGGGACCACGCAACCCCCACCGTGAACGCCATGTGAAAAGGGAGAGATATTTACCTCTTCGAGTGGTGACGTATCACACCCTCCTCGGCCTTCCCGGTTGGCTTCAGATCCGGTGGACGGGCTATGCGTCCTTCGTCTTCCTCTTCCTTAACACTTGGTCAGGGGCGTGCCCCGACGTCCACCTCATGAACGGCATCCTGAACTGGGGACGACCAGAGCGGATCGGCACGGGGCCGAACGAAGGTCGGGTCCGCATCCAGAGGAAGAACGGGTGGGTCGGCGTCATCCGTTGATGTCGGCACCGAAAGCTCTTTCACTCTGGCTGCAACCTCCGAAGGGGAGATCCCAGTCTCCAACTCCCTCGTTGGTCCGCCAGGTGTGAGGAACGGGTTCACACATTCTAGAATTACAGAGGGTGGTGTTGTGCGACGCGGCACCAAACAGCACACACGAAAAGAATACGACAAAATACAAATTTTTATTGATACAAATGACGGAAGTCTTTTACAATACTTAATGTACAGCGCAAGATAAGTTTAATAGCTAAACTCTCAGCCTAGCTATGCAAAAGTGCAGTCGTCGAGTCTCAGGACGCTGCACACTAGCAACACTCAAACAGGGATCAGAGCGGCGTGCAAGGCTCTCACTCGGCAGTAATACCCTGACAGGAGATCACCACATCCTCGGGCCCTTCATCATACGTCTCACCTTCATCAACTTAATATAGCAACCGTAAGCATGATGGCTTAGCAAAACTTAACGGACTCGTCTAAGTATGAAACTCTACGTGCAGGGATACAATAAACATAGACAGTGATATTGCATAAACGGCTCGCCTACAAGTGGATCCTTACTTTCATGTTATTAGCAGCAAGTTAAATGTTCAGAAATGTAGCTTTTGTGAGCATAATGTACAACAAGCATGGTTGCAAAGCAATCATAATTCAATGCATCATATCCTCTAGCTTCTTCAGTATTTACTACGTCAAAACATAGAGAACAAGCGGTGCTCAAATAACGACGAGGGATGATGATCGCAATCAGTGGACACCCGGATAACACGACACATACACGCTTTCGGAAGTGGAGTAAGTCACACTTTGGTACTTTGCCATTTGTTGCAACCTTTCATAGGACACCAAAGTGTCGAACCGGTCCTTCCATAACAGCTTGGAGGTCACCACGTGGAGTGAACAGTAAAGTCGTCACCCGCCTGCAGATTCACGCCAAGCTACTCTCAACCCGCTCCTATAAAACGGTAGGGTAAGACTCGACATCCAGGTTAACAAGTTACGCCGGTTTACTACGTCCCATATATCCAGTATGTCACCGGTACAGTTCAAATTTTCTCAGCGGGGCGGCACAAGTATTGTTGCTCAATCGACACAGGCAGCGCTATGCATATGAGACCACGTCTTGCTGCTTCCTCGCTACTGCCCGATCTCAAATTCATATTCATATGCCATTCTCTATAAAACCAATCCCGTGTGATGGTGAAACCTACCTCGCGAGTAGATTCCAACTACTCGACTTCTACCAGATTCCATATAACATTAGCATGGCAATTCTACTCGTTGAGCTATACAGCTATCCAATACTCTATGGGATTGTGAGTCATGCTTTTGGAGTATTCAATCACCTTAGCCCTAATGCAAATCAATCCATAGACTTAAGAGTTATACAAATAAAAAACTTTGCCAAATCTCTTAAATGTAAACTGGGGCTTGCATGACTACGAGTCGAATTCAAAGTGTGCCTCAGGGAGTATGCTGTCCAAGGCCTTAGGGATCTCCTCGACTTTGGTCACTATATGATATATAAGACATAATGCGCTTAAGTGACATTGAAACTATACGAATTAACTTCTAAACATAGTTTTTTACTAATTGATTTTAATTGGCTTTGGGATTTTTACAATGGAGAATAGTTACTAAGATTAAAATCTGGGCCATGAATTGGAGATGTTCAAGGAAGCTTGTTGTCTCTAAAATTCCAACAAGTAAATGGCTTCTCAAAATTTTGGTACTAAATCTTGAATTTTGACATGGCTAGCAGTGGGTGGTCTTAGTAGAGGAGGTTTCACTGGTTCTAACAAAATTGGTGTCACAGTTGTATCAGCTTTCTACAGGGAGAACAAGTTTGGAATAAATTCTGAAATTGTTTCTGTTCCATTTTGAATTTTAATGGACATAGAGAATTGGAACACTGTTTGACCCAGTAAATAAAGTCCAATGAACTTGAAACTGTTACTGGAGATCAAAGACATTTTAATGAGGGTCTGACCAAAATTCGGAATTTTCCAATTAGAAGAACAGGAGTAATTAATTTCCCAAGTAAACGGCTCAAAAGAATTAATTATGAAATTACTGGGACTTTCATGACAAACCAATTGCATCACTGCACAGTACGTGTCAAGATGAGTCACTCTGAATTTATTTGGAAGTTTTTGATCAAATCTACTAGGAGAAATTGAATTTAGAAGTCCAAATCCATTTTGGGGATTATTTTCAAAGGAAGAGTCTAAATAGGCTCAGCCTGGCCCCACAAGATTTGAATGGTCCACTCTCAGCGAAGCCAAACAAGGTTATAGAAAAAAGCCTGCCAGCACAGTAGGTCCCGTGGCCGTAGAAGATCCCCACTCGGGGTCTTCCCCTACCTCATGCCGGCAGCACGGGTGGCGGCGCACGGCGGCGCACCTCGCCGGACTATAGCTCCCAGCTTTGGCCCCCTTTCATACTCTCCTCCACATGGTATTTCCATGTGAGAAAGACGGTGAAGGGGTCGCCGTGGCTCGGCATTGGGAACATGGTCGGCAACGGCGGCGGCGGAAGGAGCTCGCCGGTGAGCTCAGATTTCCTCAACTCTCCACTAAAAACCTTTGGAAAAAGTCAGGGAGCTTTCTGGGAACATGAGGAAGACCAACATGGGGTGCAAGAACAGTGAAATGGACGGCAACCACGAGTTCGACGAGGAACCAACCCTTTTTCAAAGGCGGTTGGGAAAACTTGATGCCCCTCTTAATTACTCAATAATTTTCCTTTTTGTTTGGTCGAGAGGGTTCACAAGTAGGTCTAGAAGCTTTTCCTTATATGGATTAGAGTCTGGTTCTACCTAGAAACAGAATTGAAGTGGAGACCTAGCTCCAATGCTATAAACTTTCCTTTGGAAAATGGAGGAATACGAATTGGATACTCAATTAAATGGAGCGCGGTCTTCAGCGTTAGTAAGAAGAGGTCTATGAGCTTTTTTTTTGCTGTGGACGGCAGTGCATGACAACGGCTGTAGCAGCAAGTCAACGACGAGGCAGAGAGGTTCATCCTTGGTGGCAACTTCGGCGGCCACCAAAATTCAATGTGCGATGAAGAGGGAGCTCGATCTGTTCGAGGAAAGGGTCACGGAGCTGCGCATGACCATTGAGTAATTGAAAACACGAAGAGAACGATCAACCTTCACCGGTCACCACAGATTTTTGGTTGGAACGGAGAGTTGCCACCGTGTGCTGTTCTTGCGGTGGCAAAACAACAGAGAGAGCAAGCTAGGGTCCCGTGGAGTGATGAACAGAGAGGAGGGAGGCAGTGGAAGTGGTGATAAGGGAGCAAACAGCAATGGGGAGCAGTTGAGTACCGGCCTGGTGCGGTGCTCGGGCATGGGGCCTCAGGGGCGAGGAACAGAGTGCCCAAGAGGCGGTTCCTCTGTTTTGCTTCACTGAGCATTGGGTCCCACCAAGGCAAAGTCCTCTTTGCTTCTCTGTTCACTCAATTCACCCGCCCACCTTGCTCCGAAAATGATAAATATTTCCTGGACAACTAATTTAAACATGTAGGATTTTATTTTGAATTCAATTCCTTGATTTGACCAAGTTTCAAACAAATTAAAATTTTAATTTGAATTCGAATTATTATTTATGTCACCATTGAAGTAAATAGCAAACAGGTTTCAAAAATTATGAAACTTGGCATGATGGCTATTTGAAATATTTGGAATCTATTGGTGAGCTCAGATTTTTATTTTGACTTAATTTGAACAGGACTAATATTTGAATTTTGAATCCCTCACTTAGAGTTTGATTTAATTTTATATTCTCTTTTTCCTTTTGAAATGTTTTTCTCCCTTTCATTTTTTACTAACTCAAAGCTGAATTCAAAGTTTGAAAACTAGGACTTCTACATTCCTCCCATCTTAAAAGAATCTCGTCCTGAGATTAAAAATAAAGAGACAAAGGTGAAAGATTACAGGATATAAGATGATAGTACATACCTATAGTTTGATCGGAGGTATTCGTCGCTTTCCAATGTCTCTTCATCAGTGGTATGGTTGCTCCACAAGATTTTGTAGATCCACAAAGTTCGGTTTCTTGTGGTGCCAGTCTTTTCATTAATAATCTGGATCGGATACTCAGGATAAGTGAGATTCGGTTGTAAATCTCCGATGTCCTCGGTGTGGATTTCAGCTGGGAATTTAAGGCACTTTCGCCGCTGAGATATGTGGAACACATTATGAATACCAGCCAACGATTCCGATAACTCCAGACGATGGGCCACGAGTCTGCATTTTTAATAATGGAAAAGGGACCAATGAATCGCAGAGCAAGCTTTCCCTTCACTCCAAACTGACGAATCCCTTTCATTGGAGAGACACAAAGATACACGTGGTCTCCGATGTCAAAGTGAAGAGGTCGACGCCTTTTATCCGCATAGCTTTTTTGACGAGATTGAGCAGCCTTGACATTAGCTTGAATTACTCGTACTCGTTCCCCGGCTTCATTTACAAGATCGATGTCATATATCACTCACTCGCCGGATTGACACCAATTGAGTGGTGTGTGGCATTTCAGGCCATAGAGAGCTTCATACGGCGCCATCTTGATGCTAGCTTGATAGCCATTATTATATGAGAACTCTGCCAACAGAAAATGATCATCCCAGTTTGTACTGTGGTGAATAGCACAAGCACGTAACATATCTTCGAGCACTTGATTCACCCCTCAGTTTGACCGTTAGTCTGCGGGTGATATGTGAAGCTTCGGATCAGCTTCATTCCCAATGAAACGTGCATCTTCTCCCAGAATCGAGAAACAAACAGCGCACCGCAATCTGAAACACACCTGTGGGAAACTCCGTGCAAGCACATGATTATTGCAATGTATAACTCCACATACTTCTGAGAATGATAACTGGTATTCACCAGAATAAAATGAGCTAATTTGGTTAGTCGATCGACTACCACCCAAATCGAATCATGCTTGTGGAACATGAGAAGTAATCCGATGATGAAATCCATACTAATGCCCTCCCATTTCCACGCTGGAATTTTTAATGGTTGCAGCTGTCTGGCTTTGCGCATATGGCGGGCTTTCACCCGCCGTCACGTATCACACTCGGATACATACTTTGCAATCTATCTTTTCATCCGTGTCCACCAAAATCTTTTTTTTTCAGATCTTGATACATTTTGTTGCTGCTCGGATAAATAGAATACTTGGACAAGTGAGCTTCATCCCAGATTCTCTTATGAAGTATCATATCATGGGGTACCACTATACGGTCTTTGAACCATAGAGTGTCGTGTTCATCACTCTGGAAGCATTTCATTTCTCCATTCTTCATTCTCCTCTGAATTTGAGACATACCCACATCTTTCTTCTGAGTTTCCATAATATCCTCTCGTATGGTAGGAATGAGAGCAAGATTATATAACGCTCTATATGGAACCAAGTATAAACTCGGCTCGTCCTCTTCCATCGGTGTGATGGACAGAACGTTGACATGGGACTTGCGGCTTAGCGCGTCGGCAACCACATTTGCCTTGCCGGGATGGTGTGCAAATTTCAATATCATAATGTTTGATCAGCTTTAACCATCTCCGTTGCTGCATATTCAACTCCTTTTGAGTGAAGATACATTTTAGGCTCTTGTGATCGGTGTAGAGATGCACTAGATTGCCAAGCAAATAATGTCTCCACATTTTCAACGCGAGCACCACGGCAACGTTCTCAAGGTCATGCGTTGGATAATGTTGCTCATGATTCTGGAGCTGCGTGATCCATATGCGATTACGCGGCCTTCTTGCATTAACACGCGGCCGAGACCAATGCCAAACGGATCACAATAAACACCGAATGATTTGGTTGTATCCGGCTGATCTAGCATTGGGGCTGTTGTGAGATGTTTCACCAATGCCTGAAAAGCATCCTCACATTTCTTGCTACAATTACATTTGGTCCCCTTTTTCAGCAGCTCTGTCATTGATTTAGCGATTTTTCATAAGCTCGAAATGAACCCTCGATAATATCCCGCTAATCTAGGGAAGTTGCAATTTTTGTGAACAGACTTTGGAGACTCCCGTTTTAGCACTTGGACGATTTTTCTTGGATCAACAGTGATACCCTCCGCTGAAATAATGTGACCAATAAATGGTACTTGGCTAATCCAAAACTCGCATTTGCTGAATTTTGCATAAAGCTTGTGATCTCGCAGTCAGTGGAGCATGCTATGCAAGTGTTTAGCGTGTTCTTCCTCAAATTTAGAATAAAACAGAATGTCATCGATGAAGACAACGACAAATTTATCTAACTCCGGCATGAACACCGAGGTTATAAGATACATAAAGTGAGCCGACGCGTTGGTAAGTCCAAATGATATGACGAGGTATTCATAGAGCCCGTATCTCGTCGAGAATGGCATCTTCGGTATATCTTTCGATCGGATTTTGATTTGATGATATCCGGACCGAAGATCCATCTTCAAGAATACCTTAGCACCCACTAGTTGATCGAATAAGATATTGATATATGGTAGTGGATACTTGTTCTTGATTGTCACAGCATGGAGCGGACGATAATCCACACATAGATGCAACGTCTTGTCTTTCTTCTTCACGAACAATGCGAAGCAGCCCCAAGGTGAAGAACTTGGGCGTATCAAACCTTTGTCCAATAGGTCCTTCAAATTCTCCTTTAATTCAGACAATTCATTTGGTGTCATCTTGTACGGCATTCAAGAAATAGGCTTGGTTCCCGAAATAAGTTCAATCTGAACACAATGTCCCATTCCAGTGGCATGCCCGACAGCTCGTAGAGAAACATGTCCGGATACTCACGGACCACTCAAGTATCCTCAAGCATCATGGCTTCCATGTTATATGTGGCTGGAGCTTCTTGGATAAGGGGGTCGAGAATGAGAGTGTGTGGTTCACGGAGTGGAGAATTTAAATGTACCACACGTGGGACGATGTCGAGAACAACACCATGGTGATGTATCCATGACATCCCTAATATGACATCGAGCTTTTGTGTAAAAGCCCTAAATTCAGAGTACAAAGTTCTGAGAGGAGAATAAAAAATGTGAAGGGGAAAAATAAACTGAAATGGCAATTTAAAAATCAAGCCAATTAAACCCTACAAGAGGGAATTAAAAAATTCAAAATAGCACCTGTTCAAAACTTGACAAAATAACAATTTGAGATCACCATTAGCTTCCAGATATTCCAATTAGCATCCCTGTCAATTTTCATAAAATTTGGAGCTCAAATTCTATTCAATTCAAGGTGTACATTGAATTCCATTCAAAATTCAAATTCAAATTTGAATTCCAATTGAAACTTAATCAATTCAAAGTTTTGAATTCGGAATCAAATTCTAGGTATTTCTTTGAGGCTATCTGAAAATTTTAATGAATTTTGGACATTAGTTGGTAGGATATTTCCTTAATTAGAGGAAGAAAGAGATGAAGGGCAGTGGGACCCACAGTTCAGTGATTCAGTGGAGGGAACTAACGCTGGACGCTGTTTCCCCGCCGATCAATGCCGCCACCGTGCACCATCCCGACACCCGGCCATGCAAGTCCGGATATCATCAAATCAAAATCCGATCGAAAGATATACCGAAGATGCCATTCTCGACGAGATACGAGCTCTATGAATACCTCGTCATATCATTTGGACTTACCAACGCGCCGGCTCACTTTATGTATCTTATGAACTCAGTGTTCATGCTGGAGTTGGATAAATTTGTCGTTGTCTTCATCGATGACATTCTGGTTTATTCTAAATTTGAGGAAGAACACGCCAAACACTTGCATATCATGCTCCACCGATTGTGAGATCAAAAGCTTTATGCAAAATTCAGCAAATGCGAGTTTTGGATAAGCCAAGTACCATTTCTTGGTCACATTATTTTAGCGGAGGGTATCACTGTTGATCCAAGCAAAATCGTCCAAGTGCTGAAATGGGAGTCTCCAAAGTCTGTTCACGAAGTTTGCAGCTTCCCTAGATTAGCGGGATATTATCGGGGGTTCATTTTGAGCTTATGAAAAATTGCTAAATCAATGACAGAGCTGCTGAAAAATGGGACCAAATATAATTGTAGAAAGACATGTGAGGATGCTTTTCAGGCATTGGTGAAACACCTCACAACAGCCCCAATGCTAGATCAGCCGGATACAACCAAATCGTTTGATGTTTATTGTGATTCGTCCGGCATTGGTCTCGGCCGCGTGTTAATGCAAGAAGGCCGCGTGATCGCATATGGATCACGGCAGCTCTGAAATCATGAGCAGCATTATCCAACTCATGACCTTGAGCTCACTGCCGTGGTGCTCGCTTTGAAAATGTGGAGGCATTATTTACTCGAAAATCTAGTGCGCCTCTACACCAATCACAAGAGCCTGAAATATATTTTCACTCAGAAGGAGTTGAATATGCGACATTCAAGATGGTTAGAGCTGATCAAAGATTTTGAGATTGAAATTCACTACCATCCGGCAAGGCGAATGTGGTTGCCGATGCGCTAAGCCGCAAGTATCACGTCAATAATCTGTCCATTACCCCGGTGGAAGAGGACGAGCCAAGTTTATATCTGGTCCCATATGGCGCATTAGATAATCTTGCTCTCATTGCTACCATACGAGAGAAGATCATGGAAGCTCAAATGAAGGACATGGGTATGTCGCACATTCGGAGGAGAATGAAGAATGGGGAAATGAAGTGTTTCCAAAGTGATGAGCATGGTACTCTATGGTTCAACGACCGTATAGTGGTACCCCGTGATTTGACACTTCGGAAGAAAATCATGGACGAAGCTCATTTATCCAAGTACTCTATTCATCCGAGCAGCAACAAGATGTATCAAGATCTGAAAACCCTATTTGGTGGACATGGATGAAAAGGGAAATTGCAAAGTACGTATTCGAGTTTGATACGTGTCGACGGGTGAAAGCTGACCACATGAGAAAGGCCGGACAACTGCAACCATTGAAAATTCCGGCGTGGAAATGGGAGGATATTAGTATGGATTTCATCATCGGTTTGCCTCTCAAATTCCACAAGCATGATTAGATTTGGGTGATAGTCGATCGACTAACCAAATCAGCTCATTTTATCCCGGTACATACAAAGTACATTGCCAAGAAATATGCGGAGTTATATATTGCAAGAATCATATGCTTGCACGGTGTTCCCCGGACAATTATTTCAGAACGCGGTGCGCTGTTCGTTGCTCCTTTTTGGGAGCAGCTGCACGCGTCATTAGGGACGAAACTGATCTGAAGCTCCGTATATCACCCGCAGACGGATGGTGCAACTGAGCGGGTGAATCAAGTTTTGGAAGATATGCTACGCGCTTGTGCCATCCACCACGGTAAAAATTGGGGTGATCATTTACTGTTGGCGAAGTTCTCATATAATAATGGCTGTCAAGCTAGCATCAAGATGGCGCCGTATGAAGCTCTCTATGGCTGGAAATGTCGCACACCACTCAACTGGTGTGAATCCGGCGAGCGAGTGATATATGGTATTGATCTTGTGAATCAAGCCAAAGAACGAATGCGAGTGATTCAAGCCAATCTCAAGGCTGCTCAATCTCGTCAAAAAAGCTATGCGGATAAAAGAAGTTGACCTCTCCACTTCGACATCGGAGACCACATTTATCTTTGTGTCTCTCTGATGAAAGGGATTCATCATTTCAGAGTGAAGGGGAAGCTTGCTCCATGATTCATCGGTCCATTCACCGTCATTGAAAAATGCGGACCTGTGGCCTATCGTTTGGAGTTACCGGCGTCATTTTCTGGTATTCATAATGTATTCCACATTTCTCAGCTGCGGAAGTGCCTTAAATCCCCAGCTGAAATCTGCACCGAAGACCTTGAAGCTCTCCAACTGGATCTCACTTATTATGAGTATCCGATCCAGATTATCGATGAAAAGACTCGCGCCACAAGAACCCGAACTTTATGGTTTTACAAAGTCTTGTGGAGTAACCATAATGCTGAGGAAGCGACATGGGAAAGCGAGGACTATCTCCGATCAAACTATCTGGATTTATTATCATCTCATATCCGGTAATTTTTTTTACCTCTGTCTCTTTCATTTATAATCTCGGGACAAGATTATTTTAAGGGGGAAGGAATGTAAAAGTCCTAAATTCAGAGTACAAAGTTCTGAGAGAAGAATTAAAAATGTGAAGGGGAAAAATAAATTGAAATGGCAATTTAAAGATCAAACCAATTAAACCCTACAACAGGGAATTTAAAAATTCAAAATAGCTCCTGTTCAAAACTTGAAAAAATAACAATTTGAGTTCACCATTAGCTTCCAAATATTCCAATTAGCATCCTTGTCAATTTTCATAAAATTTGGATCTCAAATTCTATTCAATTCAAGGTGTACATTGAATTCCATTCAAAATTCAAATTTGAATTTGAATTCCAATTGAAACTTGATCAATTCAAAGTTTTGAATTCAGAATCAAATTCTAGGTATATCTTTGAGCCTATCTGAAAATTTTCATGAATTTTGGACATTAGTTGGTGGCATATTTCCTTAATCAGAGGAAGATAGAGATGAAGGGCAATGGGACCCACAGTCCAGTGACTCAGTGGAGGGAACCGATGCTGGACTCTATTTCCCCGCCGATCAATGCTGCCACCATGCGCCAGCCTGACACCCGGCCATGCAAGAAGGTCGGTGGCACCCAGAGTGGGATTTATACTACTTCCTCGTGTAATGGTCCATACTCATCCCCCACGCCACCGTCGCTCCTCTGCTCGCTGCAAAAACAAAACAGCACCGCCTCATCGTCGCTCGACTCTGCCGGCCAAACGCAGCAAGGTTTCACCGTGGGCCCAATAGAGAAGTGGTGCATAAGCCTTCCTTCTACCTTCTCAAGCTTCTGGTTCCTTGTTTCGTCGGCTACAACACGGTATTTTTGCAGTTTGCCGAGGCCGCCGTTCTGCCACCGTGAGGACACTGCTGCCTCCCCATCGCACCGGGGCACAGACCATTTCTCGAGCTGCTCCCCGAAGCAAATAGGGTCGCCGAGACACCACCTTTCTCACGGTAAAAACCGTTCTTTGATTCATCCCATACCGAGAAAATAATTCAAGTTTTTCTTTTGGCCGTTGCCCATGAACTGGCTAGGTTCTCCATTCAATTCACTTTATCTGTGCGAGCATCCTTTAATTTGTTCATTGATATTGTTCCATACCTCATAGCGCACACACCTACGAACTCTCAGTGAAACCCATCGACCGGACCTTGAGTATTTCGAGTTTTTGTAGCCACCTTAGGAAAACTCGTCGGCTCACCGTCGGACTTGAGGTTTCTGGCCGTTTCACTCCTTTTGCACCCCATTTTTATACTCACCAGGATCCAAGGAATCTTTTAGCTTGTTTCCCGGGTCGTTTGAGCCTGATTTATGGATTTCCGAACATCGTTGGAACCCTAGTTCCGCCGCCGCCGTCGTATGCTCGTCTCCGGCCATCGCTGACTCGTCTGGACCTCACCAGCGTGTTGCCCGTCCGATTTTAGAGCTAGGCAGCCACGGCTGAGCCGAGAGAAGGTCGACGCAGCAAGTCCGGCAGAGCGCCGCCGCGATTCCGGCGAGGAGTGCCACCTTCGTCGCGAGGTTGAAGACGATCGATGGGTCCCGCATGTCAGCGACTATCTTCCCTCCCTTGGATCTGCTGTGACCGCGCAATCTATTGTGGATATGCGGGTTAACCCCGTGGGCCTTCGTGCGGCCCATCTCTGATTGGCCCATTTAAATGGAGTGGGGCTGGGTTTGATTATTCAAACTTTTCCCTTGGAAATTAATTCCAGAAATTGAGCAAACTTCAAAAATCAATTACTCCTAGCATACTTGCTCAAATAATTCCCAATAAATTCTGGTATACTCATCTTGATCCGAACTTTGCATTGGTGTAATTTGTTGGACATGAAAATCCCAGAATTTTCATAATTAATTCCTTTGAGCTAACAGCTTTGGAAATTAATTAACCCTGTTATGTTAATGGGAAAATTCCCAATTTTGGTCAGGTCACTCTTAAAAATACCCTTGATCTCAAGTAAAAATTTCAAGTTAATTTAACTTCATTTACTGGACCAAACAGGGTTCAAATCACCCATGTCAATGAAAAAATGAGAAATGTACAGAAACATTTCAGAATTTCCTGTAATATTGTAAAATCCATTTCTACATATAGAAAGATCAGAAAAATGTGAAACAAATTTCCCCCAGAATCAGAAGAACCTCCTCTACCATAATCATCCACTTTTAGCCATGACAAAACTCCAGAATTATTACCAAATTTCAGAGAAGGCTTTTACTTGTTGGAATTTTAGAGACAACAAGCTTCCTTCAACATCTCCAATTCTTGGTCCAGATCTTCCTCATAGAACCTAGTATCCACTGTGGAAATCTCAATGGCAATTAAAATCATCTTCATACATGATCAATGTTTATATGATCTTTTATATAGTTTCACTATCACTCATGTACTTTATATATTGCATATCATATAGTGACCGAGATCGAGGAGGAGCCAGAGGCCTTAAAAGTGCATCTAGGAACCTCTTGTGGGTTTTGGTTGATTTATGACAAGCAAATGATATCCTAACTACTTTATTGAGATGAGCACATGTTTTAATGAGAAAATGAGCAAAGAGCCAAAAAAGAAAGGAGAATGAGGAACAATGCGGAAAAGAGCTCAAGGAACAAGTGTAGTAGATCATTGTGTATGGAGTGTGTTAAGGAAACACACCCCAAGAGCTCAAGCACAAATAATCACACACATTGCACAAGTTTATACAGGACCAGACTAGTCCGACAGACCCCGGACTAGTCCGATATCTCTCTGCACAAGATCGGGCAAGTCCGATATCACCACGGACTACTCCGATATCTCTCTGACTAGAATCAAACTAGTCCTCCCCAGTGCGGACTAGTACTCCAAACACTTCACAAGTTGCCCAAAATCGGACAAGTCCGATATTAGCACGGACTAGTCCGAAAAACCCTCTGACCTAAATCGGACAAGTCCTCCAAGTGTGGACTTGTCCCCAATTCACTTAGGGTTTCACTTTTCCGGACAAGTCCAATATCTATCGGACTAGTCCGAAGATTTCCAGAAGCAAAATCGGACAAGTCCGCTTCTAGCCGCACTAGTCCGACATTTCGGATCACCTAGGGTTTGCTACACATAGCACACCAGACTAGTCCAGTGTCCACCATAGACTAGTCCAATATTCCTAAACCCTATCGATTACTTTTGGGAACCCCATATAAATAGGTGTACACGGCCCATCTTTAAAATCACTCGACCCCCTGCGCTGTCACACCTCCCAGGAGCCTCAAAAACACATCTCTCCACGAAATCTAACGCAAGAAAGATCAATCCCTTGAGGATACACTTTGGATCATTGGAGAGACACGTTCTTCACTCTTTGAGCACTTGGTTTTGATTCCTTAACACACTCCAGTGGTTTTCATTGTAATCTTTTGAGTGTGTTCTTAGTGGTGTTCTTGTTGTAATCTTGGGGAGCCCTCAACGTGTGAGAAGGCCCGTTGAATTCGGTTATTTGCCCTTTGTGATAAGTGAAGAGAATTGGCCTTCGTGGCAATCCGACGAGGGTAGGGTTCGAGAAGACCCGGTCCTTTTGTGGACTCCTCAACGTGGATGTAGGTTGCCTCTGTGGGAACCGAACTATGGGATAAAGTGCTTGTGTTCTTACTTTGCCCTCATCGTTCTTATACTTCATATCAATCTAGGGTTTCAATCAGTTGTGCTCACTTTACGTTGCAACATTGATTTTAAGATTAAATTGTGACACATCCTAGTTCATAGTTGTGCAATAATAAAATTACAAGTATAATTCCGCTGCTTACATCCTAGGATCAAGTTAATCGATCAAATTTGATTAACCTAGTCGGTACACACCGGACTAGTCCGCACTTGAACGGACTAGTCTGATATCTCGAGATTTGATCTGGTTGTTAAGTGTTGCAGGTTCCGGCACAATTCAAAAAGGCCTATTCACCCCCCTCTAGGCCACATTCAATTGGTATCAGAGCAAGGTTCTTCAAAAGGAGACTAACTGCTCGAAGAGATCATGTCGGACTTGAAGGACGTACACAAGAGTATCAACCAGGAGAAGGTTGAAGAAGAAAAGAACCAGAAATTGGAGAAGCTCCTCGAAGCCATTCAAGACTTCAAGGATGACGATGAGGAGACGCTGGAACTCAAGGCGCTCCTAAGGAAGAAAACCCTTTTCAAGGGAAAGGTGAATATCGAAGATGAGAAGAAAAAGAAGGGGAGTAGTCACACCGACTACTCCTGATATCCTTTTAATTATGATCGCCTAAATTCTAACAACAATCATTATCTATCTATTCCACTTGGAAAAGCCCCACACTTTGACGGCAATGACTACTCAATGTGGAGGCAAAACATGAAAATGCATTTGATTTCTCTCAATCCAAGTTTGTGGCACATAGTATGCACAAGAATAGATATCCCTGATGATGATGAGAAGCTCACACCTAGCCAAGAGCAAGCGATCCATTGAAATGCCCAAGCTGCTGCAGTCATTACTTCATCACTTAGTCGGGATGAGATTACAAAGGTAGATGGACTCGAGATCGTAAAGGAGATATGGGATACATTGCAAACCGCACATGAAGGCGATCTTCATGTGCGAGAAGCGAATATTGAGATGATTGAAGGCGAGCTGGGAAGGTTCACAATCGAAGAAGATGAGTCACCACAAGACATGTACAACCGATTAAAGACGCTCATCAACAAGGTGTGAGCATACGGAAGCAAGAAGTGGAACGACCATGAGGTAGTGAAGCTCATCCTTAGAGCCTTCATGCCTCGCAATGTTACCTTGTGCTAGATGATACGAGAAAGCCCCAGATACAAGAAGATGACCCCGGATGAGCTACTTGGGTAAATCATCAACTTTGAGATGATGGAAAAACAAGCCAAACATGTTAAGGAAATTGCCAATATCACCTCCGCAAAGAACAAAAGGTCCGCTCTAAAGTCCACCCTTAAGCCCTTGTCTAAAGAAGCTCGAGAAGCTCAACTAGAAGAAGACGGTGATGATGAGAGCAGTGACCTGGATGAAGATGACATGACACTATTCATGAAGAAATTCAAGAGAATGATGAAGAAGAGACAAGGGGCTAAATTGAGTGAAGGGAAGTACTGTAGGATCGAAGAGCACGTGAAAAGCTACTAGAGGGGGGGTTAATGGTAGATTTAAAAATCTTACGCAGCGGAAACAATTAAACCCCAAACCCTTTCGGCAGAAAAATGATCTATTAAAGAAATCGTGTATGAGACTAATCTAAACGTGTTTCACCGTGACAAAATTTATAGATATCAGAGCGAATCAAGTCACGAAGACAACACAAAAAGAATTACTCAAATCCGTCGAGAAAAACTCAAGTTATGATCGAAAGATCAAACAAAGGTCAATCTGACCTACGAAAAAAGAACAGTTCTGGAATGTTGCAAAGAAACTAGTGTAGATCAAAAACCACAAATCCAATGACTGTGAAATTTTGACAGATGATATATAATCAAGTTGTGAAGACAACCGAAAAAGAATCACGTCTATTGGATCTGTAAAACTCGAGTTATGATAAAACTACCAACGAAAGGTAGTGCTGTCCAGATACTCGATGAGTAAAACTTGTCTGGAACAAGTCGGACGAACAAGGCACAAAAGTTCCTTCAAACAATGAATTTTATTCAATAGAACACAAGAGGAACAGCCCCAAAATCGTCTCTAACGAGCTTTGACCTTCCCTCGCTTATATAATCAGCCCTTAGGCCATCCCAATCTCAACTAGGACTCCAATCCTAATCCGATCACAATCGGAACTTTCCATAACTGCTTAGGACTCTTCTATACGCAGATAGAAGCAATCTTAAGACTTCAAAACACCTTAGGAACATATCCCACATTCCTAAACAACTCAAATTCGTGACACACACGAAATCCTAACATAACCAACTCGATACTTTCCATACCGAGCCATAACCGACTCAGCTGGCAGCCTAAGTCTTCAACCGTACGATCCGATCCTTCCGATCAGATCTTCCTTCCATAATCCGTCTCTAGAAGCATATTGCCACGTCATGCACCTCATGCACACGTGCGAACACCTTCCTTTGACCTTCATATGCACTGCCCTTGATTCAATCATCCTGCACGACCTCCTGACCCGCTCAACCACAGTTCCTCCCGAACTTGGTTGTTGGAACCTCATCTCCTCCTGAGACTAGTCCAATGGATCCTGTCACCAGCCATGACTTGAACTCAAGCAACACCTGCATATGAACAAACAAACAATCCATACGAGCCCAAGTCCTCGACTTGACTCAAGTTAGTTCCGAACACAACACCTTACGTGAGAACCTCACATAAGCATGTTGCTAAACCATAGTAACACGATATCATCCATATCGTCCAAAACGCACCAAAAACTTAGCATATGAATACTAAGCAATCTTTCCAACAATGTAAAGCAAGTACGAAAATTGCAAATGAAAAGCAGAAGCACTTAGGTCAAGTTCCGGACCTTGCCAGAGCAACCCGGAGCTCGAGCCGGAGCTAACAAAAGATAGTAGAACCTAGCACCGGAGCTTACCAAAAACTAGTCAAAACTAGTCAACCAAAAACCAGAGCTAGACAAAGTACGTCGGAGCTTAGCAAAAGCATGCCGGAGCTATCAAGTATATGCCGGAGCTAACAAAGATAAAACTCACCGGAGCTAACCAAAGCTAGTCGGACCTTACCAAGAAGCCGGACCTAGCATCTAAAGCCGGAGCTACCCAAAACAAGCCGGACCTACCGTCGGACCTTGCTGTAGCTCGGAGCTAGAGTCGGACCTTCATAAAAAGGTGTTTTGGTGATATTTAAAACTTTTATCATCAAAGCCAAGTGTATTCACTACAAGCCAATGTATTCAGCACACATAGGTCTTACAATCTCCCCCTTGATGAATGCATTGGCAACACCATCTAAAATCCAAACATTGGCTTATTCACATAAAAGTTTTTGAAAACATTTTCTCCCCCTTTGTAAATCAAAAGTAAAAAGAGAAGAGAAGAAAATGATGAAAATATCTCCCCCTTTATTATCTCTCCTTATGCCCATATTCTCTTTCTCTTCATGCTTATCTCTCCCCCTTTGACAATGTATTCAGCAAGTCATGAGCATATAAACAAATTATCTCTCCATCTTTAGTTGTTATGAGCATATTATAACATATATAAACAAAGCTCATCCAAGTTATACTATCAAGTACCTTACATTATCACATCAATGAAATACATAAGGTAGTGTAAGCCATGCTAGAGATCAAATGTAATTTTTAGTTTAAGCAAGTCATGATCTCACAAACTTAGCTATTTCAAAACCTGAAAGCATGACACTAGTTGCTGCATTTAATATTTTTCAAAGCATAAATTTAGATCATATGATATTTGCAAGAGATTATATGCGCATCTGCCTTATTCTAACCAACCAAGCCAAGCCTATGTCATTTGACAATCGGAAGCTTAAGGACATGGTTTTAGTCATACACAACTTCTTCCAAGTTCATATCTATGTGCAATGACAAGCCATCTCAAAAGAAGAAGTGCGATGCATGCATATTCTCTTGATATTTTCTCAATTTATATTAGTTCATAAAAACTCAACATGTGAGTTGATTACTTGATTAATTCTTTATGATTAAAAGCATTTGTGAACATGCAACAAGTTCAAAATAGCAAGAAAGTTCGACCATGATCAGATTTAGTGTAAGTAATTATTCCAATTACTAGACATGGCAAAAACTACAAAATGTATAACATGAGTAATGTAGTAAGAACTTTCAGCATGTAAAAGGAATCACAGAGTCATATATGTATGAAATACTATGCTCATATTATTTTAATTTCAGATTCACACATAGACTTCCCAAGTTTCAAAAACACCCCCTCAATTTAATCCTTGAGGATGCATAATCCCTATTTCACTACGAATGTAACAAAAACGAGTGAAATCCAAAGGTTTTGTAAAAATGTCAGCCAATTGATGTTCGGTATCTACATGGTGAAGCACAATGTTTCCTTTTTCAACGTTATCTCAGAAAAAGTGATACCTAATATCAATGTGCTTAGTTCTAGAATGTTGCACGGGGTTTTTAGCAATGCAAATGGCACTAGTGTTATCACAGAATAGTGGAACACTATCTAGATCAACCCCAAAGTCCTTAAGTGTTTGAACAATCCAAAGAATTTGTGAGCAAGCACTAGCAGCAGCTACATATTCAGATTCGGCTGTGGATTGTGCAACTGAATTTTGTTTTCTAGAGGACCAAGCAACAAGAGAATTACCAAGAAAATGACAAGCATCGGAAGTACTTTTCCTGCGAATCCTTTTGACGGCTTGACGATGTGAAACACGTGGGGAAGCTTGAAACCGTGCACAAAGACATACGCTGAATTGTATGTCCGGTCTTGAAGCCGTGAGGTACAAAAGTGATCCGATCATGCTTCTATATTCTTTTTGATCCACGGGTTCACCATCTTCATCAAGTTCAAGTGTTGTTGTTGTTCCCATTGGTGTACGAAGAGGCTTGCTTTTGTCCATGTTGAAGCGCCTTAGGAGGTCTTTGGTATACTTCGTTTGATGCACAAAGGTACCCTCCTTGGTTTGCTTGATTTGCAGCCCCAAAAAGTGAGTTCACCCATCATACTCATTTCAAATTCGGAACTCATCATTGCTGAAAACTTGGACACAAGATCATGAGAAGCACAACCAAAGATAATATTATCCACATACACTTGAACGAATAATGAGTCATTGCCATGTTTAAGCACAAAAAGAGTTTTATCAACCTTGCCCATGGTAAACCCCTTTTCAAGTAAAAATGTTTTTAACCTATCATACCATGCTCTAGGGGCTTGTTTGAGACCGTATAAGGCTTTGGACAGTTTGTAAACATGATTAGGAAAATCTGGATTTTCAAAACCTGGTGGTTGTTTGACATAAACCTCCTCATCTATGTAGCCATTAAGAAAAGCACTTTTAACATCCATTTGAAATAGCTTAAAACCTTTAGATGCTGCAAAAGCTAACAAAATTCTTATGGCTTCTAATCTAGCGACAGGAGCAAAAGTTTCATCAAAATCTAGACCTTCAACTTGAGTGAAACCTTGAGCAACCAACCTAGCCTTATTCCTAACCACAACCCCATCCTCACTTTGTTTATTTTTATATACCCATTTAGTTCCAATTAAAGTGTGACCTTGAGGTGGAGGTACAAGTTTCCAAACATTATTTCTTTCAAAATTTTCTAACTCTTCTTGCATGGAAATAATCCAAGATTCATTAGTGAGTGCGTGTGATATATCTTTGGGTTCAAAAGAAGCAACAAAAGCAGAATGAGCATGAGAGTTTGGATCGCAAAACCTGGACCATGTGACTCGTTCGTGCAAGCTTCCAATCATCTGTTGTGGGGGATGATCTTTGTAAAAACGTCGGGGAACAAACGTCTCACAAGCTTCTTCTTCATTAGGTTCATTGTAGATTGATGAGCTTGTGACTTGTGGACGATCAGGACCAGCATAGGTGATAGCCGGAGCTTGTTCAATGTCCGGAGCTGGACACGTGTCAACTTCGGAACTACCAGGCAGTATCACCGGGTCTTCTTCATCTTCAAAAATACCCTCCCCCTGAGGATACAGATCTGGTCCTGCAACACCAGAGCTAGTACCTGGGCTAGCTTCATCAAAACACACTTCACAAGTCTCCACAATTTTGTTAGTGTCATGTAAAAGCACACGGTAGCCTCTAGTATGAGATGGATAACCAAGAAACATGCCATCAATGGATCTAGGTTCAAATTTATCAAGATTACCATGTTTCTTAACAAAGCATTTGCAACCAAAGACCCGAAAGTGTGTAACACTAGGCCTATGTCCAAACCGAAGCTCATATGGTGTTTTACCTAGCTTAGCACGCAAGAAAACACGATTTGAGACATAACAAGCGGTTGCTAACGCATCAGCCCAAAATTTCCTAGGAGTTTGATATTCATCAAGCATAGTCCTAGCCATCTCAACTAAGGTTCTGTTCTTTCTTTCTACAACACCGTTTTGTTGAGGTACATATGGTGAAGAAAATTGATGATCTATTCTATTTTCAGCACAAAAGTGATCAAAAGATTTATTTTTAAATTCAGTTCCATTATCACTTCTAATTGCTTTTAATGATCCTGGGTGATCAATTGATAATCTAAGAAATAAAGTTCTAAAGTGACTAAAAACTTCATTCTTAGACGCCATAAAATAAACCCAAGAATATCTAGAATAATCATCAACAATAACAAGAGCATACCATTTACCTCTGAAGGATTGAACACGTGAAGGTCCTACGATGTCAAGATTCAAAAGTTGACATGGTTCAGTTGTCATGATCATTGTGGGAGGAGTATGTGAACCTGCAACCATCTTAGCATGTCTACAAGAAGAGCACACAATTTCTTTGTCCCCTTTAAGCTTAGGCAGCACACGTATGCGGTCAAGAGCACTAACACGCGTTAGGTGATCAAAGCCTACGTGACCAAGTCTACGATGCCAAAAATATAAGTCCTTTGAATCATTAGCAACTAGACACCTATGCTTAGAGGAAGACATATCAAAATCACCTTTAAAAACTCTTCCAAACCGAGACATATTAAAAATAAGCTCACTATTTGAACCTATAACTTTGCAGCAGTTTTTATTGAAAATAATTTCTAGATTTTCATCTAGCAATTGTGAAACAGAAACCAAGTTGTATTTCAAATTTTTGACAAGTGCCACATCCTTCAAAGTGTAGTGATCATTTACTCTAACCAAACCCTTAGCAATTATAGGAGTTGAAGAATTATCAGCAAAAGTAACATTCTCTACACGTGACACAAAAGAGAGGGAGGAGAACCAATCTTTGTTACCGGTCATGTGGCGTGAGCAACCTGAATCCACAACCCAAATATTCTCCTTCCTCAAGCGTGTAACCTACATAGAAGCACAATACGTCGATGACTCAATACTGGGGTTAGTCAAAAGGCATTTAGGTATCCAGTACTGAGTCATACGACGTGCAGTAGGAAAAACACGCGAAAGCTGAGATAAAACAGCAGGTTTATGAGTCAAAGATTGAGGTTTTCTGTTCTTAACAGTTGATTTAGAAGTTGTTACTTGTTTAGAGTGAAAACCAGTAGCTCCGGAGGTAAAAGCAGAAGGTCCGGAGGCAAAAACTGAAGCTCCGGAGGGAACAACAGAAGATCCGGGAGCTCTCGGAGCTATAAGAACTACCGGAGCTGCCTTTGTAGATTTCTTGCCAAAAGTTTCAAAAGCTACCTTTTCAAATTTCCGACTCATTAAAGCAGGTTGCATGTTTCTAATTTTCGGTTTAGCATGAAAGTTATGAGATCTAGCAGACATTCTTTCCCTTTTCTGTTGTTTAGCTAGTCTATAACAAAAATCTATGATATGACCATCTCTACCACAGTAGGTACAATGAAACTTAATTTTGTAATCATGTCTCGATGAGCACCCAACATTAGAAACAGAATTAGAAAGCACTCCTGTAGATTTGAAAACCACTTCTTTTTGTTTAGGAACTGTTTGAATCAAACCACTTCCTAATGACTTTACAATTTTAGGTGGATGTGCCTTAGCATGAACATGAGACTCAAAACCTAAACCAGTTTTATCTTTGCAAGACTTGGAAGAATTTAGCAGCAAGTTTAGATTCTTATTCCCATTACAAAACCGACCTAGTGTTCTATTCATGTCATCAAGTTTCTTAGACAAGTCTAGGCAGTTTGCACATGAAGTTTTTCCTTTTAGTTTGCAATTGGAACAATTTTTAACTTCATGAGATCGTAAAGCATTGTTCAGAATGGAAATTTCATTCATTGCATCTTTTAGTTTCTTATCAAGATTTTCACATGCAGAACAATGCAAATCATCTGTAGAACAAGAAGCCTCTTTTAAGTTTTTATCACTAAGTGCAGCAAGCTTTTTGTTCTTTTCAATTTCTTCATCAAGTCTGTCTAGAGTGGAAGAATGTGCACTTCTTAGGGAGGACAATTGTTCATATATTAAGTCACATGAGGAACAAGAATCATCAATAGGAATTAAGGATTTCAAACGATTAATTTCAGATTCTAGTGACTCAATTTTAGCAGCATTGTCCCTAAGCTTTTTGTCCTTTTTCTTGACAATAACAGTGGCACGAGAAATAGCATCACACATTTCATTACAGGTTGAACATACCTCATCATCGTCACTGTTGTGTTCTGCTTCCTCCTGACTTGATCTTGATCTTGCTTTGCCCGCCATGAAACATATGTTGGCCAGGTCATATTCTCTTCATCACTTTCAAAGTCTATGTCACTTGAACTGAGCTCTTGAAGCGCGGTGATGAAGCTGTTGATCATCTTGCATCCTATGGTACCTTTCTTCTTCTTGTTGGAATTTCCAGAGGGGGTCCGGACCTTGCTTTGTTTTTCTTCCCGGGTGGTCGGACCTGAAAGGTTAGGGCATTCTGTACGAAAGTGTCCTGTTTTACCACATTCAAAGCAGCGTTGAGGTCTGGAGCTTCCTCTCCTTCTAGTTCTCACATTTTGCAATGCTTTTGAGAATCTAGTAGAGATGAGTGCCAATTCCTCTTCTGGAAATTTCATGCGTTTTTAATTTCGAATACAACACATCTAATGTAAGAGAACTCATGACAATTGATTCACGTATAGACGTTACTTTCATCTCCCAAATTGACATGTCTAATGCACTAAGGAGTTGTCTAGCATTTTCAGCATCTGAAAAATTAACATCCATGCTACGCAAGTTGCTGAGAATTTTATTGAAATGAGCAAAGAGATCATCGATAGACTCACCGGTTTGCATCTCAAAACGCATATATTCCTTTTTGAACATATCTTGTTTTACCTCTTTGATTGTGTTGGAGCCTTCATGGTAATCACAGAGAGCGCTCCAAACATCGTATGCTGATCGGAGGTGTGCGACACGATCAAAGTCGCTTTGAGTGAGTCCTTGGATGATCAAGTTTCGTGCTTTGTTGTTGTTGTCGACGTCCCGGAGGTTTGTAGCCGCAACTTGATCGTTAGGTGGGACTTCATAAGGTTTGTACACATTTTCCCATATTGCGAAGCCTTGAGCTTGGATGAAGGCTTCCATGCGTGCCTTCCAAACCTGAAAATCAATACCAGCAAACACACAAGGTTTGGCGGAGTACTTCTCCATGATGATTAGTCAAAAACACGTGCAAATCACAAATATTAGAGCAACCTGGGCTCTGATACCAATTGTAGGATCGAAGAGAACGTGAAAATCTACTAGAGGGGGGGTGAATGGTAGATTTAAAAATCTTACGCAGCGGAAACAATTAAACCCCAAACCCTTTCGGCAGAAAAACGATCTATTAAAGAAATCGTGTATGAGACTAATCTAAACGTGTTTCACCGTGACAAAATTTATAGATATCAGATAGAATCAAGTCACGAAGACAACACAAAAAGAATTACTCAAATCCGTCGAGAAAAACTCAAGTTATGATCGAAAGATCAAACAAAGGTCAATCTGACCTACTAAAAAAAACAGTTCTGGAATGTTGCAAAGAAACTAGTGTAGATTAAAAACCACAAATCCAATGACCGTGAAAATTTGACAGATGATAGATAATCAAGTTTTGAAGACAACCGAAAAAGAATCACGTCAATTGGATCTGTAAAACTCGAGTTATGATAAA
The DNA here is from genome assembly GCA_036927565.1 of Tuctoria greenei. Lineage (NCBI taxonomy): Eukaryota > Viridiplantae > Streptophyta > Magnoliopsida > Poales > Poaceae > Tuctoria > Tuctoria greenei. The sequence continues at coordinate 130,167,598 of JAYESD010000006.1, forward strand.
ACCACCGACGAAAGGTAGTGCTGTCTAGAAACTCGACGAGTAAAACTTGTCTGGAACAAGTCGGACGAACAAGGCACAAAAGTTCCTTCAAACTATGAATTTTATTCAATATACCACAAGAGGAACAGCCCCAAAATCGTCTCTAATGAGCTTTGGCTTTCCCTCGCTTATATAACCAGCCTTTAGGCCATCCCAATCTCAACTAGGACTCCAATCCTAATCCGATCACAATCGGAACTTTCCATAACTGCTTAGGACTCTTCTATACGCAGATAGAAGCAATCTTAAGACTTCCAAACACCTTAGGAACATATCCCACATTCCTAAACAACTCAAATTCGTGACACACACGAAATCCTAACATAACCAACTCGATACTTTCCATACCGAGCCATAACCGACTCAGCTAGCAGCCTAAGTCTTCAACCGTACGATCTGATCCTTCCGATCAGATCTTCCTTCCATAATCCGTCTCTAGAAGCATATTGCCATGTCATGCACCTCATGCACACGTGCGAACACCTTCCTTTTACCTTCATATGCACTGCCCTTGATTCAATCATCCTGCGCGACCTCCTGACCCGCTCAACCACAGTTCCTCCCGAACTTGGTTGTTGGAACCTCATCTCCTCCTGAGACTAGTCCAATGGATCCTGTCACCAGCCATGACTTGAACTCAAGCAACACCTGCACATGAACAAACAAACAATCCATACGAGCCCAAGTCCTCGACTTGACTCAAGTTAGTTTCGAATACAACACCTTACGTGAGAACCTCACATAAGCATGTTGCTAAACCATAGTAACACGATATCATCCATATCGTCCAAAACGCATCAAAAACTTAGCAAATGAATACTAAGCAATCTTTCCAACAATGTAAAGCAAGTACGAAACATTGCAAATAAAAAGCAGAAGCACTTAGGTCAAGTTCCAGACCTTGCCAGAGCAACCCGGAGCTTGAGCTGGAGCTAACAAAAGCTAGTAGAACCTAGCACCGGAGCTTACCAAAAACTAGTCAAAACTAGTCAACCCAAAACCGGAGCTAGACAAAGTACGTCGGAGCTTAGCAAAAGCATGCTGGAGCTATCAAGTATATGCCAGAGCTAACAAAGATAAAACTCACCGGAGCTAACCAAAGCTAATCGGACCTTACCAAGAAGCCGGACCTAGCATCTAACGTAGCCGGAGCTACCCAAAACAAGCCGGACCTACCGTCGGACCTTGCTGTAGCTCGGAGCTAGAGTCGGACCTTCATAAAAAGGTGTTTTGGTGATATTTAAAAATTTTATCATCAAAGCCAAGTGTATTCACTACAAGCCAATGTATTCAGCACACATAGGTCTTACAAGTATAGGGAAAAATAAAAACCGAAGTTGAGGCGGGCATGCTATAATTGTGGTGAGTATGGCCACTTTATAGTTGAGTGCCCATATGAAGAGAATAAGAAGAAGACCAAAGAAGTGAAGCCTCAACCCAAGAAGTTCCTCAAGAAGAAGAAGCAAGCTGAACAAGCGCATCTTGGGAAAGAATGGGACTCAAACGATGAGTCCTCATCCGAAGAAGAAGAGGAGATGGCTAGCATAGCCATCGAAAAGACATCCATGAAGTCCACTCTCTTCCCCAGTCTTGGCGCACGAAAGGGGAACGACACTTGCCTCATGGCAAAGGAAGGTAAACGCAAGGTAAAAACAAAACCCTCTTTCGTACATTCCTATTCTAGTGATAGTGAAATTGCTAGCGATAATGAAGATATGCTCATTGGACTAGATAAGAAAACAGCTGCTAAAATGAAATTCTTACTTGATAAACTTGTTGAGAAGGAGAAGTTGATACATCGTCAAGAAGACATGATTATCTCCCAAAAGGAGGAATATATTGAACTTGACAAGCTTCTAGAACTTGAAAAGGAGCGAAACAAGTCACTAGAGCTTGAGTTAGCTTCAAGCAAGGAAGCTTGCTTGGAGTTAAACGATTCAAATGCTACAATCAAGGATAAACTTGCTAACCTAATCAAGGTTAACAAGATCCTTGAAGTACAAGTTGAGTAACTCAAGCAAGGTGACCCTTCATCCTCTTCAAGCTCACCTTCTCAACCTCTTAAAACTGAAACTATCATTACTTGTTCATGTGGTAAAGTTGACACCAGTTTGAAAGACAAGTCAACCTCTACCAAGGATAAGCATCCTGCGCAAAGTGGCATATTTGACAAGGAGAAGGTCAAATATACACGTAGTGCATACTTGGCCACAAGACCTCCTAATGTCAAATATGGCATTGGGTATTCCTATGGCGGAAAGCAAAATGCTAGAAGCCATAAGAATTACAAGGAAAACATTACCTTCGTAAATGGAAGACCCTCTCAAACTGGAAAATCCAAAGTTAATGCATCCAACATGCATGATCATCGGACTAGTCCGGTCGGGATCCGGACAAGTCCGGTCCTCCGGACAAGTCCGATCTCCCAGACTAGTCCTGTATATAAACAACAACAGTTGCTATTTAGAACTTTCGATGCATCTTATGTCTTAATGAGAAGTAATTTTGGCAAAGTTTATGCTCATTATGTTGGGCCACGCCATGGGAACACCAAGTCTCATGTGTGGGTGCCCAAATCCCTTGTGACTAACCTAAAAGGACCCAAGCAAGCTTGGGTACCTAAAACCAAGGCATGATTTGTTTTTGTAGGCCTATTCCTCCGGTGGATCTAAATGGGTGCTAGACAGTGGATGCACCAACCATATGACAGGAGAAAGAAGAATGTTCGTAGAGTATGAAGAAAATGAGGATCCAAACGAGGGCATCTATTTTGGAGACAATAGTCAAGGAAAGGTGCTCGGTACCGGTAAAATTGCTATATCATCTAAACACACTCTTTCTCATGTATTATATGTTGATTCCTTAGATTATAACCTGCTGTCCATATCTCAATTATGTGACAAAGGTTATAATTGCTTGTTCACTAACGAGGGTGTGACCGTCTCTAGGAGGAGTGATGGTTCCATTGCATTCAAGGGTATGTTAAAGGGAAAGCTTTACCTTGTTGACTTTAACAAATATAAAGACCAACATGGGTTGGCCGTGGCATAGATGGCTAGCGCATGTTGGTATGAGGAATCTTCAAAAACTCCTCAAGGGCGATCACATCCGAGGTTTGAAGGATGTTGTTTTTGAGAAAGATAGGCCTTGTAGCGCGTGCCAAGCCGGGAAGCAAGTTGGAGCACCCCATCCCGCTAAGAACGTCATGACTACAACAAGACCTCTTGAGCTACTTCACATGGACTTATTTGGTCCAATTGCTTACATAAGCATCAGCGGTAACAAATATGGTTTAGTGGTTGTTGATGATTTTTCTCGCTTCACTTGGGTTTTCTTTTTACATGATAAGTCAGAAACACAAGGAACACTCAAGAAGTTCTTCAAGTGAGCTTAGAATGTGTTTTCATTGACAATCAAGAACATTCGAAGCAACAACGACACGGAGTTCAAGAACACATAAGTCAAGGAGTACCTAGACGAAGAAGGCATAAAGCACGAGTTTTCAGCACCTTACTCCCCTCAACAGAATGGAGTTGCCTAAAGGAAGAACGGAACCCTCATAGAGATGGCAAGAACAATGCTCGATGAGTACAAGACCTCAGATCAATTTTTGGCGGAAGCGGTTAACACCGCTTGCCACGCCATAAATCGACGTTATCTCCATCGACTACTCAAAAAGACATCATATGAGCCACTCACAGGTAACAAGCCTAATATTTGATATTTTCGAGTTTTCGGTTCCAAATGCTATATTTTGAACAAGAAGCCTAGGACTTCAAAGTTCGCTTCGAAGTCCGATGAAGGTTTCTTGCTTAGTTATGATTCGAACACTTACGCCTATTGTGTCTTCAACAAGACCTCCGGACTTATTGAAGTAGCACGTGGCGTAGTGTTCGATGAAACTAATGGCTCCCAAAAGGAGCAAGTTGATCCATGTGTGATAGATAGAGAAGAAGCTCCTTGTCAAGCATTGAGAAGAATGGCGTTAGGCGAAGTTCGACCACAAGAGCCACCTCTACATATGCATGAGGAAAACGAACCACAAGAGGAGGGCAATGATCAAGGGGGAGCTTCCATACAAGATCAACCTCAAGAAGACGAAAATGATCAACAAGTCAATGAGAGAAACCATTTAGGGGGAGAAGAAGATGATCATGAAGATTCAATACAGCAAGTACCACACCCAAAAGTACACCAATGCGTCCAAAGGGATCACCCAATCAACAACATCATCGGTGACATCCAAAAGGAAGTAACTACTATATCTGGTATAGCTAATTTTTGTGAGCATTATTCGTTTGTATCCTTTTTGGAACCACGCAGGGTTGAGGATGCATTGAAGGATCCGGATTGGGTAGTGGCCATGCAAGAAGAACTCAACAATTTCAAGCAGAACGAGGTGTGGGAACTAGAAAGACCCAAATCCAACATTGTCGGCACCAAATGGGTCTCCCGCAACAAACAAGACAAACACGGGGTGGTGACAAGGAACAAGGCACGACTTGTGGCCAAAGGGTATTCACAAGTCGAAGGTTTGGATTTCTATGAGACCTTTGCTCCTGTAGCTAGACTGGAGTCTATTAGAATATTACTTGCATATGATACTCACCATGATTTCAAGCTCTATCAAATGGATGTGAAAATCGCCTTCCTCAACGGACCAATCAAGGAGGAGGTATATGTGGAGCAACCCCCCGGATTTGAAGATGAAGAGTTCCCCGACCACGTATTTAAACTGCATAAGGCTCTCTACGGCCTCAAACAAGCTCCTAGAGCTTGGTATGAGTGTCTTAGAGATTTCTTAATTGAAAATGGTTTTAAGATTGGTAAAGTAGATTATACATTGTTTACAAAGAACCTTAACAATGATCTCTTTGTTTGTCAAATTTATGTTGATGATATAATCTTTGGTTGAACTAACAAATCTTTTTGTGAGGAATTTAGTAAAATTATGACAGATAGGTTTGAAATGTCTATGATGGGAGAGCTAAAGTACTTCTTGGGATTCCAAGCGAGCCAACAAAAGGAAGGGATGTTAATAAGCCAAACCAAGTACACTCAAGATATACTCAAGAAGTTTGGAATGGACAAGGCGAAGCCCATAAAGACTCCCATGGAAACGAATGGCCACTTGGATCTCAATGAAGATGGACCAAACGTCGATCAAAAGGTATATCGCTCCATGATTGGATCTTTACTCTACTTATGTGCATCTATGCCATATATTATTTTGAGTGTATGCTTGTGTGCAAGGTTTCAAGCCAACCCAAAAGAGTGTCATTTGACAGTCGTTAAGAGAATATTGTGGTATTTAGTTCATACACCCAACCTAGGCCTTTGGTATCCCAAAGGTTCCAAATTCAATCTCATTGCTTACTCCGATGCAGATTATGCCGGATGCAAGGTAGATAGAGAAAGTACCTCCGGTACATGCTAATTCCTAGGAAGATCTCTTGTTTCGTGGTCCTCCAAGAAACAAAACTCCATTGCATTAGCCATGGCCGAAGCGGAGTATGTTGCATCTGAGAGTTGTTGTGCACAACTCCTTTGGATGCGACACATTGTAAAGGATTACGGTTACAATATGAACTATATTCCACTCCTTTGTGACAATGAGAGTGCCATTAAAATTGCCCATAATCCCGTTGAGCACTCTAGAACCAAACACATAGATATATGACATCACTTTTTGAGATACCATACAATGAAGGGAGATATAGCCATTTCACATTTCAATACCGAAAAGCAACTAGCCGACATTTTCACCAAGTCACTTGATGAAAAACGCTTTTGCGAACTCCAAAATGAACTAAATATCCTCGATGCTCGGAGTGTGGCCTGAAATTTGTATACCTGAATGCTATCTTCAAATTTCATTGATTGTGTTGTGAAAATCACCTCTCTCAATTTTTCTGAAAAACTATGTCAATTACTAGATCTTGGTGAATTATGATCATTGCTTGATTGTTGTATGCTTACTAATCATATTCATCAAGATTATATGATTTGATTTGCTTCCTTATTTTCTTAATATGTACCTTCGAATATATACGAATGGGCTAAGCATTTCTTCCCTGGTGACCACGGACTAGTCCGTGGTTGCGCGGACTAGTCCGCCCGTGCAGACTAGTCCGCTGAGAGACGGTTAGGCCGGAATAGTCCGGCAGACCACAAACTAGTCCGATATAGTCTCTGGAAAAGTTCGGACTAGTCTGATTTTTGTGTCCTTAACCCTAGCCGTCGCCAAACCCTAATCTTTCTCACCCCACACTTGCCTCAAGCTTTCTCTCTCCACGCTCGAGCTCCCCAAGGCGATTCGACAATTTCTCCATCAAAAATCTCCAAGGTTGGGTGGAAATCAACCTCCTTCGCTTAGGGATTAAAGACCACGGACTTGTCCACCCTTCAACCCCCTCTTCTCCGAGGTTCAAGCGATTTTTCGGTAAATTCCCCCCAAAACCTAGAAATCTCCATTTTCTTCGTTATTGATCGTATAGCCTAGCTTCTGTCACCTGATACAAGTTTCCTTGATGTATTACATTACTGTTAGGCTAGTTTTGCATTGAGCAACTCTATTTGTCTCATAGTTAGGGTTCTAGAGGTTGAACACCGAACTAGTCCGGCCCATGCACGGACAAGTCCGGTCAACTGGACTAGTCCGTGCCTGTACACCGGACTAGTCTGATTTTTCTGAACTCAACCCTAACTTCTCAATTCCTCAATGCAATTCCTTGTCATCTATTCTCATCAATACCTTGTGCAATCCATTCTCAGGGCATGTCGAACTCACATGACGAAGTTTCCGACTCTGAGGCCGAGATGGACCATGAAGTCGTGCTTCGGTCCTCGACAAGCCTCAGCAAGAAACGCCAAGAGCGACCTTCCGAGCCGGCTTCCTCTCCTCCCCAGGCTCGAAGGAAAGTGCTCGTGAAGAAGCCAGCATCCAAGGCTTCAGCTGGAGGTGGCCCTCGCCAAGCCAAGGGCAAGGGCAAAGGAATTGCAACGGGCCCGATTGGCCCTCTAAAGCTGTCAGCTCCAAGGGAAGGGGCCCGAGATCCCGCAGAGGAGAAATTCAACAGAAAGGGCAGCGACACGGCGGCAAAGTTTATGAATGTTGATTTCTACAGCCGTCCGAAGCAAGCTACCGATGGGACGTTTTGGAGCAATTTTCATGCAGATTTCTACAAGACTGTCTACCTCCCGATGAAGACGCCAGTGGTGCGCAGCCAATGGATCGATTGGGCGCATTTTGAGAAGAAGGGCTGCTCATCATTTGTTGAGGTAGTCGAGGCTATTGAGAGGCATGGATTGAAGGATCTATTCGCCTTCCGGAACAATTGGAATGATGAGGTGATTGCCCAGTTTTATGCTACTTGCCACTTCTCAAGTGAGGAGGAAGAAAGTGTGACTTGGATGACTCATGGATCCAAGTATAGCATAACTTATGAGGAATTTGCAAGATTGCTACACCTTGACACCTCAAGCAATGACAACTTGATCATCCACAACATAGGTGTCATTGAGAAGGACAAGATGAAGTTCCTCTATGAACCCAACTCCAAGTTCAACCCCCTTCTACCAAGAATATGAAGCCCTTCTTTGTGGTGTTGAACACGGTTCTAAGGAAGACAATTTCCCCCAAGGATGGGGATGCTGGAAGTGTGCAAGGGTACCTCAGGACCTTGATGAAAGTCATTAGCAAAGACAGAAAATTTGATGTCTGTGACAATATTTGGAATGACATGGTGAACATCTCCTGCACACCGAACAGGTCATGTGGCTATGCTCCTTATCTTAGGTTCATGATTGAGAAGGTCACGGGCATAAAATTTGTCAAGAATGTGGAGCACCTTACCTTGAGGCCCCAGATGCCTCAAAAGCCAAGTGTTCAAGCTGCTCCATATCCGGCCTCCAGCCCTGAGGCTCCAGCGAGAGCCAGTGCCGGTGCTAGGGCTGCTCCCGCCACTAGGGCCCCTCCTCAAAAGGGGTCCCCAAGTGGCATCCTGAAGTACCTGTCTTCTATTTTTGCTTCATGCAAAAAGTCCGAGGTGAAGGTCCACAAGCTCAACAAGAGAAGAAAGGCTGACATGAGATATGTCAAGGAAAATATGAAGCAGATTTGCCAAAAGCTAGAGATCGAGCCCATTGGATCTCCAGTAATTTTTGATGACTCCGACTCTGATTACACCGAGCTCAGGCCCTTGACTCCCTCCGAGCTTGCCTATTTTTTCATTGGGGACTCGAGTGGCACCATTCCTCCTCCTCCTCCTCCTCATCAGCCAAAAGATGAAGATGAAGACGATGAGAGGACCGACAGCGAGGCTTGAAGACTTTAGGTCCCTCCTCTCCTTCTTTTTGGTGTCTTGATGCCAAAGGGGGAGATATTGAGGGGGAGTCTTAGGTTTTAGCTGTAGGATGCGAGGAGAGCTTCTTTTTATGTCTTTTGTCTATTTTGTGGGTTGTAAAACTTTTAATATGCTCTTATGATACTTATGGTCCTATGATGCAATGTTTTGAACTACTTACGAAGAAATTGATGAATTCTGTGATTTTGCTATAAGAATGACATATATGCTTGTTGTTGATGTGTTGATGTCAATTATGTCATTCTCATCATGATTGTTGCTTCTATACACTTAGTTCTGCATCCCACCATAAAGAGTGCACATATGGATCATGTTTTCATTGCTTAATGTGTTTTATACTCATATGCGCACACTTTATAAAAATCTCAACTTTTTATCATATTTTGTGAAATCTCAATTGGTTGTCATCAATCACCAAAAAGGGCAAGATTGAAAGTGCATCTAGGAATCCCTTGTGGGTTTTTGATGATTTATGACAAGCAAATGAGATCCTAACTACTTTGTTGAGATGAGCACAGGTTTTAATCAGAAAATGAGCAAAGAGCCAAAAAAGAAAGGAGAATGAGGAACAATGCGGAAAAGAGATCAAGGAACAAGTGTAGTAGATCATTGTGTATGGAGTGTGTTAAGGAAACACACCCCAAGAGCTCAAGCACAAATAATCACACACATTGCACAAGTTTATACAGGACCGGACTAGTCCGACAGACCCCGGACTAGTTTGATATCTCTCTGCACAAGATCGGACAAGTCCGATATCACCACGGACTAGTCCGATATCTCTCTGACTAGAATCGGACTAGTCCGATTCTAGTCAGAGAGATATCGGACTAGTCCTCCCCAGTGCGGACTAGTCCTCCAAACACTTCACGAGTTGCACAAAATCAGACAAGTCTGATATTAGCACAGACTAGTCCGAAAAACCCTCTGACCTAAATCGGACAAGTCCTCCAAGTGCGGACTTGTCCCCAATTCACTTAGGGTTTCACTTCTCCGGACAAGTCCGATATCTATCGAACTAGTCCAAAGATTTCCAGAAGCGAAATTGGACAAGTCCGCTTCTAGCCGGACTAGTCCGATATTTCGGGACACCTAGGGCTTGCTACACACAGCACACCGGACTAGTCCGGTGTCCACCATGGACTAGTCCGATATTCTTAAACCCTAACGGTTACTTTTGGGAACCCCATATAAATAGGTGTACACGGCCCATCTTTAAAATCACTCGACCCCCTGTGCCGTCACACCTCCCAAGAGCCTCAAAAACACATCTCTCTATGAAATCTAATGCAAGAAATATCAATCCCTTGAGGATACACTTTGGATCATTGGAGAGACACACTCCTGTGGTTTTCATTGTAAACTTTTGAGTGTGTTCTTAGTGGTGTTCTTGTTGTAATCTTGGGGAGCCCTCAACGTGTGAGAAGGCCCCTTGAATTTGGTTATTTGCCCTTTGTGCTGAGTGAAGAGGATTGGCCTTTGTGGCGATCCGACGAGGGTAGGGTTGGAGAAGACCGGGTCCTTTTGTGGACTCCTCAACGTGGATGTAGGTTGCCTCTTTGAGAATCAAACCACGGGATAATGTGCTTGTGTTCTTACCTTGCCCTCATCGTTCTTATACTTCATATCAATCTAGGGTTTCAATCAATTGTGCTCACTTTACATTGAAACATTGAGTTTAAGATTAAATTATGACAAACCTAGTTCATAGTTGTGCAACACTAAAATTACAAGTGTAATTCCGCTGCTTACATCCTAGGATCAAGTTAATCAATCAAATTTGATTAACCTAGTCGGTACACACGGGACTAGTCCGCACTTGAACGGACTAGTCCGATATCTCGAGATTTGATCTGGTTGTTAAGTGTTGCAGGTTCTGACAAAATTCAAAAAGGCCTATTCACCCCCTCTAGGCCACATTCAGGCCTTGGAGAGTATTCTACCAGAAGCTAACTTTCCCTCTGACTCGCAAGCAGGCAAGCCCCAATTTGCATTTAAGTGCTATTTCAAAGTTTATATTTCTATCACTTATGTCTAGGATGAGTTTTGTGCATTAGGGCTAAGGTGCTTGTTACTCCACTTGCATGACCCACAAATCCCATGGAGTATTGGGTAGGTCTACAACTCGACGAGTAGAAAATGCCATGCTAATGTTTTGAGGAATCCGGTAGAAGTAGAGTAGTTGGAATCTATTTGCAAGATAGGATTTTATCCCACGGGAAAGGATTGATCAAAGAATGGTTTATGAATATGAAATGGAGACCGAGCAGCGGGTAGGATGCAGCGAGACGTGGTCTCACGTGCGTAGCCCTGCTTGTGTCGATTGAGGACCGATCTGTGCGCCCTGCTGGACAAGTTTGAACTGTACCAGATGCATACTAGCTATATGGAAACCTGGAAGCCAATGTAATTGGTTAACCTAGGTGTCGAGGCTTACCCTACCGTCTTATAGGAGTGGGTTGAGGGCAGCAAGGTGTAAATCTGCCGGCGGGCATAGAGATGATCCACGCGGGGACCTCCTACCTATTACGGAAGGACCGGTTCAACATTTAGGTTTCTTTTGAAAGGTTGTTGCATACAACATAGTATTGAAGTGTGATTCGCTCCACTTCTGAAATGGGTGTATGTGACGTGTTATCCGGGTGTCTACTGATTGCAATCACCGTCCCTCACGGTTATTCGAGTACCGCTTGTTCAATGCGCTGTGACGTAGTAAATACTAAAGAAGCTAGGAGAATATGATGTATTGAAATATAATTGTTTTGTAACTTTGATTGCTGTCAAATATGCTCAATAAAGTTACTGTTATTAAACTTGTAAGCTGCTGTTAATAATTTGAAAATTTAGGATCAACATGTCGGCAAGTCATTTACTGCTATATCTATTCCTATGTTAAGTATCTCTGCATGTAGAGTTCCATGTTTAGGTGAGACAGTTTAGTCTTGCTGAGCCTTCATGATCACGGTTGCAATATTAAGTTGTTTGCAGGTGAGACGTATGAGGAAGGGTCCGAAGATGAGGCGATGCCCCCGTCGTGATATACCGCCGAGTGGGAGCCCTGCACGCCGCCATGAATTATTGTGTGTTTCTAGTGTGTAGCGTCCCCGGGCTGGACGGCTACACTTTTGCATAGCTAGGCTGAGAGTTTACTATGAGTATTATCTTCTGCTGTATATTAAGTATTGTAAAAGACTTCCACTGTTTATATAAATAATACTTTGTATTTTGTCGTATTCTTTTCGTGTGTGCTGTTGGGTGCCGCATCACACGACACCACCCTCTGCGATTCCTGGAATGTGTGGACCTAGTCCTCACATTTTGACTCTCTAATATAATTAGAGAAGTCGGATAGATATTCCCACCCATCTGAAGTGGTGATCTATAGACCATACTATCAGTTGTTATTTTCTCACCCGGAGAGCAAATCAAATATGGAATTTTTGTATGAATGATAGGCAATTGATATTTGACAACATATGATTGACTAATGAAATTGTAGGTGGCACTGGAGTCAAAGAGTATAACTACGGGATGATCGAGTCAAGAAAACATGCTCACGAGGACGGGTTTTCCTTCCAGCACTTCTTCGATGACTATGTGGTGGACATTGCCGAGTTTTGGTGCTTGTTTCTTGGGCTGGTTGTGGGGCTCAATTGCACTGAGTACGGTGCTGGTCCGCAGCCCTGCTTCTTCGGACAGTCACAAAAAGTGTCCGACACGTCCACAGTTTTATAGCATGTGTATTGTGTCGGAGCACTAATGATAGGAGGACAGAATCCCAATGCACGTGGTCGAGGTGGATATGCACTCGGAACCATCCTTTGCTGCTGCTGCTGCTGTGGTGGAAATGACGGTCAGAAACTTGGGTGTTGAAAGACTGATCGCGGAGTCGTGGTGGTCGCATCGGTGGCTGCCACCTCTGACCAGATGGTGAGCGGTACACCAAACGGTACTTCTGTGGAGCCTCACCACTGCTGCTCGAAGGCACACTGCATTTCCTCTTATAAGAAATGATCTCGTGTTGAGCATCCTCTTGCACAATTGTGGCATTGATGATGTCATTGAAGGTGCCGCGATTACTTGTGCAAGCTGGGCCTTCATCTTGGGATTTAGGCCCTGGAAGAATGTATCTTGCTTTTTATCTTCTGTTCTGATATAACCCGACGCGTACTGCGCCAGATGATTGAATGCACAGAAGTATTCATGAGCACTCATCGCGCCTTGCTTCAGCTCCAGGAACTCCTGAATCCCGGGGGATATATGGTAGGCGCGGAATGACTCCTGATACTCTGCTCAAGTGACCGCATGACCAGCTGGTAGTGACGCGGAGTATTTCACCCACCAAGCATCAGCTGACCTGTCAAGCTGCTGCACTGCAAACAGCGCCTTCTGATATTCGGGGCATTGGAGCAGCCTGAACTTAACCTTGCTGGTGTGGAGAAAGTTGTATGCCTCCAGAGGCTCATCGGCCTCTGTGAAGACCGGTGGATGCATCGCCATGAAGTCCGAGTATGAACTCTGTTGGGGCTGTGTTGCCCATTGTCTTGTCGTCCCCCTTGACGGGATGAATTTTGCACCAACACCCGCAGCAGGTCGGTTTGCTCGTCGCGCGAGCCGAGCCCTGCAGCAAGAACCTCCGTGAGAGTCCTTAGAAGTTCAGGTGGTGGCGGAGGTGGTTGCTGCTGCGTCGTGGTTTGCTCCAGTGGTGGTGATTCATCACCACGACCCTGACTAGAGCCTCCCACCTCTTGCGTAGAGCGTGTATGAACCATTCTGCATCCACATAAAAAATCAGCAAAATGTGTATCAACTTCATCCATTCCATACAATAGTAGTGTGAGCAATGACAATGTGAATATTGCATAATATTCACATATATTGATAAAGTACAAATTTTATACAAGATATATTATCTCATGCCCAGGATTACAATAGTGAACTCCAAAATGATGGACTCCCACTACGGCAGCGCATCTGAACTATACTTGGTCTCCATGAGACGTCATACACACATCGTCATATCATATGCACCTACTACTATTTAAAATATGACACAAACATGGCTACAAAATAAACGCGAGCAACAATTAACTATACGTTGCCCCGTGATGGCAGTTGTGCTGCCCCATCCTACTTCGGTTCATCCTCATTGGCGAACTCGAGCAACTCAGGGTCTTCCTCCTGCTCAGTACATAGAAGCACCTGCGTGCCCATGTTCAGTGACATATCCTCAGCCGGTGGATACATGACTGGTTGCGGCAGATGGTCCTGAGCCTCCATCAAGTCCTCCTGAGCTTGGACCGCCTTGGCTTCCCAACCCTGAGCTTCATTGATGGCTTCATATCGCGCCTCTGTGATTGCCAACAGCTGCTGTTGCTGTTGCTGTTGCTGCACCACCTGTTGGCTCGCCTGCAGCTCATCGCGAGCTTGCACTTCCGTGTGAGCTCGCTGCAGTTTATTGCGAGTGTGATGCAGCTGATTCTCGTGCTGATTCAGCCTGTGATTTGTCGGAGCAAGGAACAAATGTGGTGACTCATTGATGTAGTCAAGAGTCTCACCCCATTCACCACTGACCTGCTGCTAGATGATTGCACCTTGCATAATAACCACCATGCTAGATGCAGCGGCATAAGCCCCGAGTGTCATCGACGTCGTGTCACCGTCCGGTTGATAGGCCTCAACCATACGAAGCTGCCACTCAGAACCAGCAACGCCATGGACTGGAAGAAGAGCTAATCGTGTTTCAGCCATGGCATCATGATGAATCTCGCAAAGCTTCATAAGTTCTTTGCCCGCTACGATGGCCCATGTGCCCTCCAGATGAGCTCCTAAAGTAGTGACTGAAAAGGGGGCCCATCTGCGAAGGAGTGAACTAGCAGGGACCTCCACGAGGACGGTGCACGACAGTACGCCTCTGTCGTCCATCTCTTGATTCAAATATCCTGCCATTTCGATGTAGCCAAACTGCTCGAGCACCTCCCGCAGCAAGATCGGGAAGTCCGAACGGTTAGCGCATGTGGAGTACACCCATCCGTTCGGCAACAGTAGCATCACATCCGCCATCTATAAAAGAAATATTTGTATGGTTCAAATACTCAAATTTAACATATTTGTTGAGAAATAGATCAAGGATGTAAGAATTGAATTATGAAAGTGAATTCAAATTCAAATGTGAAAGGAAACTTCAAACTGGAATTCTGTCTCAGTTCTGTTCCATCTGACCAGTCTGGAGAAACTCGCAATTTTCAGCCAGTTAGAGGTAAATTCAGGAGTTGAGTTCAACTACAAAGTTGTATTTCACTCAAAGTCCTTTATAGAATGTATTTATTGCCCCCATAGAATTTCTGGTTGATGAGATAAGGCTTTTGCAGAGTGACAGTTTTCTGGAAGAATTTCAGCAGCACCTCCTTTGCAGGTGGCTGATTTTTTTCCAAATTTTCCATTCAGAACTTCACAATTTGCAACAATAAAAAGTACAACATTGTTGCATACATCCTCAAGATTCCAGAAATGTATTACATAAACCCATTCGTTGAGTCTACTGAGAGATATGGTCAAAATATTAACAGAATGCAAAAACTTTCCACTATCTGTCCAGATTTGGCAGAGTTTGGCATTTTGCAATTTTCATCAAGTTACAGGGGGATTCTGAGCTGGAGTTACACATAAGAGTTTTAGAAGACTCCCTACGCTTTCCATCCATACATGGTAGAACTTAAGTAGTGCAATCTTCATGAATGTATGCTATTCCAAATGTAAGCAATTTTCTGTCCAGTTCACAATTTGAATCAGGAACATGGCAGGTTAGTTTCAAATGAAGTTTTCAAGTTTTAAATCTTAAAATATGTTTTGGATATGAAATTAAAACTCGTGGGGGACTTCCTCAAGTTTCCAAACCATATGTCTGCTGACCGCAACCACTACAAGATTAATTGACAATCTGTTCAAAATGCTCTAAAATAGAGATTACAAATTCAACTTAGCCTTAAATTACAAATTTTTACTTGTTATCGATTTGCACCTCCGGCACGAGCATCATCATCGACATACCTGATGAAACTCGAAAGCAATACCCTACATCCTCAACAATGAAAATCTTAAGCTGGTATTCCAGCATACGTCTCAATGGTGGCACTAATGACATTCACTCGCAGACGTTTCCTACTCGAGCTACGGATAACGTGGTTAGTGTACCTGCAGAAGACACACAATCACAATTCACACAAGTCGCGCCACGACAGGGCGAGGCCACATAGGCAAGATGATATGCAGTCACAGTAATATATATCAGTCGCCAAAACTAATGCCTTGTATATTTCCATACATGGCATCCTCGAGGAGAACACGCCTCGAGAAACGGGTCGTGTTTCAACACCACGCGACGGGGGACCCGAGTAAAGCGCGAATGGGTCGTCATGGTTGGGAATATTATCGACCCAATAGATATCATCTACTTTCCCTACCTCACAGAGGCACACCGATGGCGAGCGCTCGTATGGCTCATTGAACATGAATTGTTTAAGAGTTGCATACTATCGCGTTTTTGACAACACGATGGGGTATCCTCGCTTCTGCCTGAAGCACGCCGGTGAGCAGCATTTTCATATGTTCCTAGAACCATGAGAAGGTTCAAAGACTCATATTGACTCTTGTGTCAAGCCACGAGGTACAATCATTGTACTACCTCTCATACGGCGAGCTTACTGCTATTGATCCATTGGCGGTGGCGTACCTTACCTCTTACTTGATGTTGGAGCATCATTACAGAATATAATAACGCATATGTTAGTTTTGCCACCTTAAGGCCCTATTTGGAACACCTAGAGATTATTGTTAGCTGCCAAAAATTAGCTATAGGGGTTCCAAACAGGATAGATAATAGCACAACTAATTATTAGCTAACCCCAACTAACATTAATCCTATTAGCTCGTCCAACCCAGCTAATTCCAGCTAATTGTTGGTTAATCTCCATTCTACCCTTGCCCTCTCTCCTTAATAATTAAAAAAGGAGTACTACAGTCAATCGCCTCTAGCAACCAAATAATTAGGTATGTGTTCCAGACAGCCTTCAACTAATAATTAGTTGGCTCAATCCAGCTAATAGATTATTAGCTAGCTAATAATTAGCTTTAGGGGTTCCAAACAGGGCCTAAGTAACTTAATACTATAATAGACCATATATGGGCATAGTGACTAATTCCTCACTCGACTACTTCTATGTTTTTAAAATAGGCTCTTTTGAACACTGCACACTAGCAGCACTCAAACGAAGATCATGGCGGTGTGCAGGGCTCCCACTCGAAGGTGTACCCCGACGGGGGCATCGCCTCATCCTCGGGCACTTCATCATACGTCTCACCTGCAGCAACTTAATATAGCAACCGTGAGCAAGATGGCTCAGCAAGACTTAACGACTCGCCTAAGCATGAAACTGTACATGCAGGGATACATATAAACATAGGCAGTGATATTGCATAAACGACTCACCTACAAGTGGATCCTTACTTTCATCTTATTAGAAGCAAGTTAAATGTTTATAAAAGTATTTAGTTAGCAGAATGTACGATAAGCATGGTTGCAAAGCAATCATAATTCAATACATCATATTCTTTTGGCTTCTTCCATATTTTCTACATCACGATACAGTGAACAAGCATTGCTCAAATAACCTCGCAATAAATAGACACCCAGACAACACTACACATACGCTCTTTCGGAAGTGGAGCGAGTCACACTTTAGTACTTTGCTGTATGTGGAAACCTTTCACACGACACCCAAATTCCAAACCGGTCCTTCTGTAACGGGTAGGAGGTCCCCACACGGAGCGAACAGTAACATCCGCGCCCGCCGACAGATTTACATCTAGATATCCTCAACCCCCTCCTAATAAAATGGTAGGGTAAGCCTTGACCCATGTTAACAAGTTACATAGGTTTACGGAGATCCATATATCCAGTATGTCGGCGGTACAGTTCAAACTTCCTCATCGGAGCCGCACACGAATCGGTCCTCAATCGACACGGGCAGCGCTATGCACGTGAGACCACATCTCGCTACTTCCTACACTGCTGCCCGATCTCAAATTCATATTCATATGCCATTCTCTATAAAACCAATCACGTGTGACAATGAAACCTGCACTATAGGAATACGGTTAATTTGCTACGGCCTTAGCCGTCGCAAATAAGCTATTTGCGATTGTTTTCCTTATTTGCGATAGTTTTCAACCGCCATCAAAGTTTTGTCATAAATAAGCTTATTTGCGATGGGAGCCATCGTAAATTAAATTATTTACGCGGTGGCCCACGATCGTCACAAATAAGGGCCTGGACCCGGCGGATGGACTGGGCCATTTATTTGCGATGGCTGCCAAGGCCGTCGCAGTATAAGGCCTTATTTGCTATAGTTCTCTATGGCCATCGCAAATTATTATGGTTAATTTACGACATCCATAGTAGCCGTCACAAATAGTGGATGTCTTTTTTGCGATGATACTTTATAAAAATCGTCACAAATAAGGTTTTTTATTTAAAAGATAAACAGAAATAGCTGCCCGGCTCGATGGGCAGAACCACAACAATGACGTTAACAATAACAGCAGTTTGCAAACATCCATACAATACAACCAACAACACAACATCCATACAACACATATAATGCACAACATCGTCACCACAAACAATAGGAGCTATACACTTGCCCCTCTACTAGCTACGAAGCCACAAACGTAGTCGTCGTGCATCACTCGAGGCGCCAGTAGCGACCGCGGCGGAGTTTGAGACTTCGTCGCTGATCCCTACAATACATGTAAGTAGTTTGACATAATTATTAGTTTGAAACTTCATTTTTTACTAGAATTGATTAAATAAGCTAGAATTGATCATATTTTGCTTAATTTAGCTAAGTTGAGTTAGATTTGTGTGACATTCGGTTCCAAAAATGAACCAAGCGTAATGCATATGTGTGCCCAAGATGTTTAACACACATACACAAGTGATTCACAAATGATAGCCAAAGTATAACCATATCTTGAATAATAACACTAGTAATAGTACCTTATTACAAATCCAAATAGTCTTGAATACGACCTCTAAAAGACTACAGCGGAAAACACAGAACACTAATGACACCAACAATACCAATTCCCAATATAATTCCAGCCATTAAACCAAGTTCAAGGTCCATAACTCTAATCATGTGAGGGTCCAGGTTGCTCATAACTGGGAGCACGACTATCATGATTGTTTTTAACACTCTACAAGGGTTGTACCACTTTATCCACAAGTTCGTGATTTTATCACCTTTCAACGACTAAAGAATCTCAATTATGTTGTCTCACACTTCCTTTGGTGTGTGGCCAAGAGATTACAAAATAGCCTTTACAAAGCGATTAATAGGATATTCGAACCCCACTAAGGTTTCACCAGTGGTGATGTCTCCAACTAAGCATATCCATCCAAGTGCCCCCTCTTGCGCCATTCGGATCCAAGGGTAGTCCCACCATCACTACAAACCCAGCCGACTACCCCTTCCCCGAGCTTTCCAAAATGGTCCGAACAGTACTGGCAGCACACTAATTAGTCAGCTAAGGCACACCCATACTTGGCTATTTTGTGGCACTATAAGTCCTGAATGGTCGCTCCACGAACCAGTCCTTAGATCTAAAGCAGGTAAAACGACCAAAATGGTCCAACCCGTTCCACATAACTGGCTTGCATAGATCCCTAGGATCCATGTTGCTAAAGGGTCATTGCTATCAATTCTCATCATTCAAGTGTTCAATAGTTCATAATTGAGCAATATGATTATTTCCCTAAACCCAATTGAGTATAGCAAAGCAAAAATGTAAAAGACCCTTCCCGACTCTCTACATTGTGTTCAAATGACAAGGGTGGTCATACAAAACTAATAAACTCCTATAATTGGGTTTCCCATCAATTTGACACAAGCATGCAATTTTGCAAACAAAACAATTAAACCTAGATCAAAATGATAAAGGACACTTGCCTTGTTCTTGGGATTGGTTTGGATCGAAAGCTTCGAAGTTCTTGTTCTGCAGGTCCTCGAAAGCACTCTCTACAATGATACCTTCCATTCCGCACGACAAACATGCAAAACAAACACTACAATCAAATATTGCTCAAATATTACTCAATATGCCATGATATGCATGATTGGTGCAATAGTGAGGTAAGACATGTTAATGAGTTGATATTAACATTTACTAACTAGTTACAATGGACTGTAACAAGTTTGAACCAAGTTCTGAGTTAATTTGAGTCAAATTGGAATTAACTCAGCAACAACAGATTGCAGAGGCCGGACAAGTCCGATCTCAGTGCCGGACTAGTCCGCCCTATCCAGAACTACAAGAATACAGTTTTTCTGGACTGCGAGAATTAGGGTTAAACTCACGTGGAAAATTAGATGTTGAGGGTATACTGTGGATTTAGAGCTCCAAAGGTCGAGACTTGGGTGCAAAACTTTAATCTTGACGCTAGGGTTTGACAATGAGATGTTGAGTATGATTTGGTGATGAAGAACATCGATGTTGAAAAGTTGATTAAGATCGCACTTGCTTGGTCCTCCTCCTTTTTCTCCTTCTTCTCCTTGCCGCTGGATCCCCTCTTAATGGCAGCACACGACAAAAGACGGCAACAAGAGTTTTCTCAATGTGGTGGAGAGGTGTGGGGGTATTGGGTTGCTTATATAGGGTGGAGTAGTAGGGTTTTGGATTTGATATGGAGTAGAATTTGGTGGAAAATGAATAGGGGCCATGGTGAGGTCCACTTGGGCTCCTATGGGGTCCGACATGAAGCTCTTGGGCCCAATTAAGGCAATTACCCAATAACTTAACATGGAAGAAAAATAGAATCTGAGTTGAATTCAGTAGGCCAGACTAGTCTGCAAGGTGACCGAACAAGTCTGTTGTGGAACAGAAAGGTTTTCGGACAAGTCCGGTGCTGGAGGCCGGACAAGTCCGGAGCTTGGCAAGTGAATCGGTCTGACTAGAGGGACTAGTCCACTCAACGGTCGGACAAGTCTGAAAAAACATTAGAACAGCGATCGGACTAGTCTGTGCAGTGTGCCGGACAAGTACAGAGCTCTGAGGACTAAACTTTTTGAAACAGAAGAGGGACACCGGACTAGTCTTGGGTGGAGGCGGGACAAGTCAGCTCCCAGACAGAATTAAATTGTTGACTAGCCCTAAATTCATTTTAATCTTGTTCCTTTTTAGGTTGCATGTATGAGGATGCATGCAATGCATTATGCATGAAAATGAGGGTGTTACAAACCTACCCCCCCCCCCCCTATAATGAATCTCGCCCTCGAAATTCGACATAGAAGGAAAGAGATAGGGAAATTCTCTCCTGAGATCCTCTTCCCGCTCCGAGGTTGCTTCCGATTCGGCATGATGCTTCCATTGCACTTTGTACCATTGAATTGCCTTGTTCCTTGTGACCCTCTCCTTGGTTTCCAAAATTTTGACAGGTTGCTCAACATAGGTCAATCTTCCACAAGCTCCAATTCTTCCATTGGTACTTGATCTTTCGGAACCCTGAAACACTTCTTGAGCTTAGAAACATGGATCACATCATGAACATCAGAAAGATGTGATGGCATCTCCAGCTTATACGCTACTTCTCTCTGTTTGTCCAAAATGTTGAATGGTCCAATATAGCAAGTTGCCAACTTGCCTTTGATGTTAAATCGCTTGTGATCTCGCTCGGGTGACACTTTGAGATATACGAAGTCTCCCACCTCAAAAGCTAAGCTTCTTTGTCTATTATCGGCATCATCCTATTGTCTCGACTAAGCAACCCTCAAATTCTGGTGAATTGCTAGAACTTGCTTTTCAACATCTTGTATTACATCCGGCCCAAATACTTGAGTTTCTCCTATATCATTCAAAAACAAGGGTAATCTACACCTTCTCCCATACAATGCCTCATATTGCGACATTTTTAAACTTGCTTCATAACTGTTGTTGTAAGAGAATTCAGCATATGGGAGACTTTTGTCCCAACTTCCTCCATACATTTTAGCGCACAATCTTTTAGCATGTCCTCCAATATCTGGTTTGTTCTCTCGGTTTGTCCATTCGTCTGCAAGGGTGATATGCAGAACTGAAATTCATTTGAGTTCCCATCGATTCATGCAACTTTTGCCAGAACCATGAGGTAAAGTGAGAACCTCTGTCAGACACTATTTTCTTTGGTACTCCATGTAAACACACTATTCTTCCCATATACAATTCTACCAACTTTTCTCAACTATAGGTAGTCTTGACAGGAATGAAATGTGCTGATTTCGTCAACCAATCCACAATAACCCATGTGGAATCATATTCCGTTGAAGTGCGAGGTAAGCCAACTATGAAATCCATACCAACCTCTTCCCATTTCCGTTCTAGAATCTTCAATGGCTGCAATAATCCAGCTGGCCTTTGATGTTCAGCTTTGACTCGTTGGCATACATCACATAATGCAACATATTTGGCTATGTCCCTTTTCATGCCATTCCACCAGAAGCACATCTTCAGGTCCTTGTACATCTCGTACAACCAGGATGGATGGAGTACAGTGAGTCATGTGCCCTCTTTAGTATCACCTGTCAAAAATGCTTCTCATTAGGCACAACAATCCGTTTCCCAAGCCATAGAGTGTCTTGGTCATCCTCATCAAAACTGAATTTTCTCCCTTCTTTGGTCTTTTCCTTGATTTCCTGGATTTCCTTATCCTTTGTTTGACCCTCTTGAATTTCATGTTCTAAGGTCGGATTTAACTCCATTATTCCCATCTCATTCACTAATCCAAGATTCAACCGTCGAATTCCTTGCATAGCTCGGATGGCAATTCTCGAACTGTGAGTTGGTGGCTTACTCCTTTCCGACTCAAAGCATCGGCCACTACGTTGGCTTTTCCTGGATGATAATTGATTCTCACATCATTATCCTTAATGAGTTCCAACCAATATCATTGCCTTAAATTCAGATCCATTTGCGTGAATATGTACTTGGGACTCTTGTGACTCATATAAATCTCGCATCTATGGCCAAGAACGTAATGTCTCCAAATCTTCAATGCATGCACTACGGCTACAAGTTTGAGATCATGTGTAGAATAATTCTGCTCATGTTTCTTCAATTGCCTGGATGCATAAGCTACTACTTGGCCTTCTTGCATCAATACACAACCCATTCCTTGCCTTGAAGCATCACAATAGATATCAAAGCTCTTGATCAGATCTGGCAAAACCAAAATAGGTGCGGTTGTCAGTCTCTTCTTTGACTCCTCAAAGCTGTCTTGACAAGTTTGAGTCCACTTGAAGGGCTTCTCTATCATTATCAGTTCAGTCATGGGCTTCGCTATCTTGGAAAAGTCCTTGATGAACCGGCAGTAATATCCAGCCATTCTAAGAGAACTCCTTATTTCCTTCACATTCTGCGGCAGTTCCCACTTTAGCACATCTATAACTTGTCCTGGGTCAACCGACTCTCCTCCTCCAGAGATGACATGGCCTAGGAACGATATCTCCCCCAACCAGAATTGACACTTGTTAAACTTGGCATACAACTGGTGCTCTCGCAATTTCAGCAATGTCGGCCTTAGATGCTCTTCTGCTCCTCTTCACTTTTCAAGTACACCATAATATCATCTATGAACACTACCACGAACTTATCTAAATACGCCATGAAGACCTTATTCATGAGATACATGAAGTATGCGGGTGCATTAGTCAATCCAAATGACATGACTGTATACTCATAGGATCCATACCGTGTCTTGATAGCCGTTTTGGGTATGTCTGATGGTCTAATCTTAATTTGGAAATATCCTAACCGAAGATCAATCTTGCAGAATATTCTTGCTCTCTTCATTTGGTCAAACCAATCCTATATGCGGGGCAGCGTGTACTTATTCTTAATTGTCACCTCACTGAGAGACCGTTAATCCAAACACATTCTTTGGGTTCCATCTTTCTTATCTATGAAAAGCACTGCGGCTCCCCATGGTGACGAGCTTGGGCATATAAAACCCTTCTCTAGCTGCTGTTGAATATGCTTCTTGAGCTCCACTAATTCCTTAGGAGGCATCCTATATGGCCTCTTTGCTATAGGTGCAGTTCCAGGTATTAAATCAATGACAAACTCGATGTCACAGCCAGGACCTGGCAATTCCTCAGGAAACACTTCTCTGTATTCATGAACAATCGGAATTTCCTCCAAAGTTCCTCCTTCTGCATGATTTACCATTGCCTTCTTGGTCGTCGGCTGAATTGGCTTGAATTCTATACTGACTCCTTCCTCGTTGTCAATTGCACTATCTGAGTGGCACACTAAATCACTCCGTTATTCTTCCTTAGCCAATCCATTCCAAGTATGATTTCCAAGCCTTGTGAATTCAGGACTATAAGGTTGGCAAGGAAATCTACCTCCCTTATGGAAATACTTACTTTTGGACATAATATATTCGTACTCATCTCCCCTCCAGGACATTTAACCAACAGAGTATACTTCAGGTATAATATAGGCATGCAATGCTTTGCAACATACTTTGATGAGATGAATGAATGGGATGCTCCAGAATCAAATAATATAGTAGTGGGGTTGGAGTTTGCGAGAAATATACAAGTCACAACATCTTCAGCATGCTAAGCCTCTTCTGCAGATGCATGGTTCACCATGCCACGAGCGAAATTCTGTGGTCCTCGGTTGCCTTGGGTTGCTCCTCTATTGGGTCTAGGATTCTACCTTGGATCATTGTTCATTTGTCCTTTACCTGATCTTGGGCATTGATTTGCTAAATGTCCCACTTGACCACAAGTAAAGCAAGTTTTTGCACTAGTGGTGCCAGAGAAATTAGGGTGATGCTCATTTTAAGCATAGGCAGTCATATTTGGATGTGGCGCAGGTTGCATAGTTAAGCGAGGTGCTTGCATGGAAGGACGTTCCTGCATTGGCTGTTGCAATCGCGATGGATAAGAAGGGCGGTATGCAATAGTAGGCGCATTGTAATATGGTGTAGCGAGTGGTGTATAACAAAGGCAGTCATTGCTTCCTTGTGACTGTCCATGATATGGCATTTTCCTCTTATTGTCTTGTTCTATCTTGCGATCCTTGTTCTCGACTACAATAGCCTTGTCAACAAGCTTCTGGAAGTTAGCATAATCAGTGTTGGGCAACTGGACTTGAATTTCATTATTGAGATCCTCATGAACAAGTATTGTTTTCTGCTATCAGTATTGATGTCCTCTAGAGCATACCTAGAAAGTTGAGAGAATTTGTTGAGATACTCACTCACACCCATCCTTCCTTGCCCGAGGTTTTCAAATTTTTGTCTTCTCAGTATCATGACTCCCTCATAAACATAGTTAGAACGGAACTTCTCCTTAAATTCAGCCAAGTGATTCCCTGTTGATTAGCATGGGCATTTCAAAGGGCTTCCCACCAATCTGCAGCAGCTCCAACTAACTGGAGTTAGGCAAAAAGAACCTTCTCCCGGTCACTGCACTAGACAATGGCATGTTTCTTCTCAACAGATTTCAGCGAATCATCAGCTTCCATAGGATCATTGGCTTGAGCAAAGGTAGGCGGCCAAGTCCTCATGAACTCTCCCAATATGTTATGAGGCGGTGGGGGTGGTGGTGTTGGAGGCATGTGGGACTGATTCTGTTTATTGGCTGGCAGCTGCCCCAGGGTTTGCATCACGGCCTGCAAAAGCTAATTTTGCATAGCCATCAACTGCTCTAGGTTACTATCCTCAGGTCCAAAGTTGTTGTTCTCTGGTGCTCCATTGTTCTCCTCCTCCATTGGAATTTCTTTGGTTGCGGATCCTCGACATCTATTGGTGAAAGAATAGTAGAGACGGAAGAATTTAGAAATTGAAAAGAAATGCCCCCAATTATATGCATCAAGGTATATGTAACTAAACAACTCTCTTATTATACTAAAAACCCTATTTGAGGATGTGGACAAGCATCGCACAACTCTCTACTACGTGCGGATGTGGACAAGCATCCCACAACTCTCTACTACGTGCGGATGTGGACAAAACGCTAAACGTCCCACAACTCATACCAAGCGCACAAGCACACACCATGAAAATTCAGCACACCACACTAAATATAACTAACACGATCTAAATGCTTTTCTAACTTTAGGACAGGAGACCTAGACTTAATTGTGTGAGCTGTGGCTGTCCTGGCTGTGAAGCAGCAAAGGCGATGGCGGCGGTGAGTCATACATGGGTGCGTGCCAAGGTGAGTTGGCCTCCATGTAGGCGCTGGAGAGGTTGCTGCACTATTGAGCTCCACGGTAGCACGGACTTCCTCTTGCTTTTCCATGATGAACAATTTCTTATGGAGGTAGCGGATCTCTTCCATGGCATAAACATTGCGATTTCCCAAATTCACCAATAGTTCCTGAGATCTATCAATGGCACGAGAACTGATTTGAGCTCCTTCTTGTGGTCTTAAGATTTCCCTTATTCCACTCATGCGATGCAGGTGCAACAAAAAATTATTACCTCCAATCTGCTCTCAATAGATGTGGCACAATCTAGTGAGTGTGTCCCAGGCAACATCAGCAATAGCTTGCTCCCTGGTGGATCTCCATGTGGACGCAAAGTGTCAGGTGATCACCTCATCTTTGGCAAGAATATTAACTTGAGCCCTCCATTCTTCACGTCCATGGCGAGGAATCATCTTAACATAGTATTTCGGTTGCATTTTGCATAAATCAAGGAACTCCTACAATTGCTTAGCTGGAAATCCTCCATCAGTGTCGTCGGAATAGAATTCTTGAGCGAAACGGAAAACTGGGCGTTTGTCCTCCTTTATGGCTTCACTAGGCTGCGATGCACTCCTTGAGCTTCGGGTACCTCTTCTGGGGCTGCGGGTTCATCCACTTGTGGTTCCTCCTCATGTGCCTCATCTTCACCCTCCTTATGTGTATCACCTTCCTCTTCCTCATCATCATAGATTTCCACCTCCTCAGGATCTTAGAAACCACCTCCTCAAGATCTTCCTCCGTTGTGTTGGAGTGTTCATGCTCAACTTCCTTTGCGGGAGATTTCACTTCTTCCTCCTCTTGGGCTCGTTCCATTTGCGGCTCCTCGCGAGGCCTAAGCTTGCTTCCAAGGGGCGACAAATGAGCTCTCTTGCGGGCCGTCATTTTGGTGTGAGCCATCTATATGAAAACTTGAGAATATTAGAGGAAAACATAAATATCAGTTCTGAAATTGCAGCAGCCATTAATTAAGATGAGAGTATGTGCATTTGCTCAAGAAGATGGAAAAGTAGCAAAAATTACAGCAGCAGCAAAAGCGCAAATTTTCCCACATTATGTAGCTAGTGGAAGGCAAAATAATGCAAAACAAGTGAATTTTGAATAGGGAAGAAGTCCTAAGTGATTTGTGGTGTCCATTCTACCTAGGCTTGCGTCCTACGGTCAAACACGACTTCGATACCAATTTGTGACACCCGATTCCGAAAATGAACCAAGCGTAATGCATATGTGTGCCCAGGATGTTTAACACACATACACAAGTGATTCACAAACAACAGCTGGATTACAACCATGTTCTGAATAATAACACTAATAATAGTACCTTATTACAAATTCAAATAGTTTTGAATTCAATCTCTAAAAGACTGCAGCGGAAAACACTAAACACTAATGAAACCAACCCCATAGGCAAGCTTGATGGTAACACGCACGCCTAGAACTCCTCAAAGACCTCCGGGTACTCCACATTGTCGCTTGCAACTGAATTTGTTGGGGAATAGCAAGGGTGAGCACATGTCGTACTCAGCAAGTGTGGGACACTACTACAATAAGCATCATCGCAGGCGGCTCCAAACCTATTATCACACGCGGTTTTTAAAACCGCCTGAAACAAAAAGCCTGTGATAATCCGCAATTTCACAGGGGGAGAAGTGAAACCACCTGTGAAGACAGATTATCAGAGGTAGTTCTTTACTTAGACTAGCCGCCTGTGAAGATAAGTTATCACAGGCAGGTCGTGTAGCATATATAACCGCCTGTGATAATACAATTATAACAGGCGGGTCGTGCAACATATATAACCGCCTGTGATAATAGTGTTATCATAGGCGGATCTTGACCTACATCAAGTCGCCTGTGAAGACAGTTTATCGCAACCGGTTTCTACCATAACAGTAACCGCATGTGATAATTAGGTTATCACAGACGGTTCTTGTAGAATCGAAGAGCACGTGAAAATCTACCAGAGGGGGGGGGGGTGAATGGTAGATTCAAAAATCTTACGCAGCGAAAACAATTAAATCCCAACCCCTTCGGCAGGAAAACGATCTGTTAAAGAAATCATGTGTGAGACTAATATAAATGTGTTTCACCGTGAAAAAAGTGATATATATCATATAGAATCAAGTCACAAATAAAACACAAGCAGAATCACTCAAATCCGTCGAGAGAAACTCAAGTTATGATCGAAAGATCGAACAAAGGTCAATCTGTCCTACCCGAGAAAAACAGTTCTGGAACGCTGCAAAGAAACTCGTGTAGATCAGAAACCACAAGTCCAATGACCGTAAAATTTTGACATATAATAGATAATCAAGTTGTGAAGACAACCCAAAAGGAATCACACCAATTGGATCTTCTAAACTCGAGTTATGATAAAACCACCGACGAGATGTAGTGTTGTCCAGAAACTCGACGAGTAAAACTTGTCTGGAACAAGTCGGACGAACAAGGCACAAAAGTTCCTTCAAACTACAAATTTTATTCAGTAGAACACAAAAGGAACAGCCCCAAAGTCGTGCAACATGAGCTCTATCCTTCCCTTGCTTATATAACCAGCCCTTAGGCCACCCTAATCTCAACTAGGACTCCAATCCTACTCCAATCATGAATCGAAACTTTCCATAACTGCTTAGGACTCTTCTATACCCAGATAGAAGAATTCTTAAGACTTCCAAACACCTTAGGAACGTATCCCACATTCCTAAAACAACCCATATTCGTGATCCACACGAAATCCTAACAAAACCAACTCGATACTTTCCATACCGAGCCATAACCGACTCCGCCGCAGCCAAAGTCACAAACCGGTACGATCCGATCCTTCCAACCAGATCTTCCCATCCATAAACCATCTTCCGAACTATGTTGCCATGTCATGCACCACATGCATACGTGCAAACACCTTCCTTCGACGTCCAGTAACCTTCATATGCACTACCCTTGATTCAATCATCCTGCGCGACCTCCTGATCAGCTCAACCACAATTCCTCCTGAATTTGGTTGTTGTAACCTCATCTCCTCCCTGAGACTAGTCCAAAGGATCCTGTCACAAGCCATGACTTGAACTCAAGCAACACCTGCACATGAATAAACAACCAATCCGTACGAGCCCAAGTCCGCGACTTGACTCAAGTCAGTTCCGAACACAACACCTTACGTGAGCACCTCACATAAGCATGTTGCAAAGCATATCAAAACGATATCAGACGTATCAACCAAAATGCACCAAAAACTTAGTAAAAGAATACTAAGCAATCTTTCTAAAAATATAAAGCAAGTTCAAAACATTACAAGATAAAAGCAGGAACATTGCGATCAAGCTCTGAACCTAGCCAAAGCTAACCGGAGCTTGAGCCAGAGCTTACCAAAGCTAGTACAACCTAGCGCCGGAGCTTATAAAACCTAGCAGGACCTAGCACCAGAGCTAACCAAAGCCAGTCGGACCTAGCTCCGAAGCTGACCAAAACTAGTCGGAACTAGTCAACCCAAAAGTCGGAGCTAGAAAAATATGTTGGAGCTAACCAACATAGGTCGGACCTAGCAAAACATATCGGAGCTTAACAAAGACATGCCGGAGCTAAAGACAAAGCTCACCGGAGCTACCCAAAAACATGTCGAACCTTGACAAAGCAAGTCGAACCTATTGTCGGACCTTGCAGAAGCTCAGAGCTAGAGTCGGACCTTGCTAAAAAGATGCTACGGCAGCATTCAAAACTTTTATTGTCAAAGCCAGTGTATTCAGTACAAGCCAATGTATTCAGCACACATAGGTCTCACAATCTCCCCCTTGATGAATGCATTGGCAACACCATTTAAAATCCGAACATTGGCATGAAAAGTTTTGAGAACAAATTTTCCCCTTTTTGAAAATCAAATGAGATAGAAATAAATTTCTCCCCCTATACATATTTCTCCCCCTTGCATAATTCACCATATTATCTCCCCCTTTGACAATGTATTCAGCAAGGTTCAAAAGAGAAATTTCAATTGTTATGAGCATATTATAACATATACATATAAAACAAAGCTCATCCAAGTCATACTATCAAGTAACTTACACTATCACAACAATGAGATACATAAAGTAGTGTAAGCCATGCTAGAGATCAAATGTAATTTTCAATTTAAGCAAGTCATGATCTCATAAACTTAACTATTTCAATACTCGAAGGCATGACACTTGTTGCTGCATTTTATTATTTTTCAAAGCATAAATTTAGATCATATGATATTTGCAAGAGATTATATGCGCATCTGACTTATTCTAACCAACCAAGCTAAGCCTATGTCATTTGACAATCAGAAGCTTAAGGACATGGTTTTAGTCATACACAACTTCTTCCAAGTTCATATATAAGTGCAATGATAAGCCATCTCAAAAGAAGAAGTGCGATGCATGCATATTCTCTTGATCTTTTCTCAACTTATATTTGTTCACAAAAACTCAACATGTGAGTTGATTACTTGATTAATTCTTTATGATTAAAAGTACTTGTGAGCATGCAACAAGTTCAACACAGCAAGAAAGTTCAACCATGACCAAATTTAGTGTAAGTAAATATTCCAATTACTAGTCATGGCAGAAACTACAAAATGTATAACATGAGTAATGTAGTAAGAACTTTCACCATGTAAAAGGAATCACAAAGTCATATATGTATGAAATGCTATGCTCATATTATTTTTAGTTCAGATTCACACATAGACTTCCCAAGTTTCAAAAACCCCCCTCAATTTAAGCCATGAGGATGTATAACCCCTATTTCACTACGAATGTAATAAAAACGAGTGAAATCCAAAGGTTTTGTAAAAATGTCGGCCAATTGTTGTTCGATATTTGCATGGTGAAGCACAATGTTTCCTTTTTCAACATTATCATGGAGAAAGTGGTACCTAATGTCAATGTGCTTAGTTCTAGAATGTTGCTTGGGGTTTTTAACTATACAAATGGTACTAGTGTTATCACAAAATAGTGGAACACTATCTAGATCAACCCCATAGTCCTTAAGTGTTTGAACAATCCAAAGAATTTGTGAACAAGCACTAGTAGCAGCTACATATTCAGATCCGGCGGTGGATTGTGCAACTGAATTTTGTTTTCTAGAGGACCAAGAAACAAGTGAATTACCAAGAAAATGACAAGCACCAGAAGTACTTTTCCTATCAATCCTATAACCTCCAAAATCAGCATCAGAAAAAGCTTTCAAAGTAACGGTTGAGGAAGAAGGAAGAAAAATGCCAAATTCTTGATTTCCATGTAAGTACCTGAGAATCCTTTTGACGGCTTGATGATGTGAAGCACGTGGGGAGGCTTGAAACAGTGCACAAAGACATACGCTGAATTGTATGTCCGGTCTTGATGCCGTGAGGTACAAAAGTGATCCGATCATGCTTCTATATTCTTTTTGATCCATGGGTTCACCATCTTCATCAAGTTCAAGTGTTGTTGCTGTTCCCATTGGTGTCCGAAGAGGCTTGCTTTTGTCCATGTTGAAGCGCCTTAGGAGGTCTTTTGTATACTTCGTTTGATGCACAAAGGTACCCTCCTTGGTTTGCTTGATTTGCAGCCCCAAAAAGTACGTGAATTCTCCCATCATACTCATCTCAAATTCTGAACTCATCATAGCTGAAAACTTGGACACAAGATCATGAGAAGCACAACCAAAGAAAATATCATCCACATACACTTGAACGAATAATGAGTCATTGCCATGCTTAAGCACAAAAAGAGTTTTATCAACCTTGTCCATGGTAAACCCCTTTTCAAGTAAGAATGTTTTTAACCTATCATACCATGCTCTAGGGGCTTGTTTGAGACCGTACAAGGCTTTGGACAGTTTGTAAACATGATTAGGAAAATCTGAATTTTCAAAACCCGGTGGTTGTCTAACATAAACCTCCTCATCTATGTAGCAATTAAGAAAAGCACTTTTAACATCCATTTGATATAGCTTAAAACCTTTAGATGCAGCAAAAGCTAACAAAATTCTTATGGCTTCTAATCTAGCAACAGGAGCAAAAGTTTCATCAAAATCTAGACATTCAACTTGAGTGAAACCTTGAGCAACCAACCTAGCCTTATTCCTAACCACAACCCCATCCTCACTTTGTTTATTTTTAAACACCCATTAGTTCCAATTAAAGTGTGACCTTGAGGAGGAGGTACAAGTTTCCAAACATTATTTCTTTCAAAAATTTCTATCTCTTCTTGCATGGCAATAATCCAAGATTCATTGGTGAGTGCGTGTGATATATCTTTGGGTTCAAAAGAAGCAACAAAAGCAGAATGAGCATGAGAGCTTGGATCACAAAACCTGGACCGTGTAACTCGTTCGTGCAAGCTTCCAATTATCTGTTGCGGGGGATGATCTTTGTAAAACCGTAGGGGAACAGATGTCTCACAAGCTTCTTCTTCTTCATGTTCATCACAAATCGATGAGCTTGTGACTTGAGGAGGATCATAAATCAGGAGCTCGAACAATGTCATTAGCTGCTGAATTTTTTGGCAGCAGCTCCAATTCTTTTTCTTCTTCAACGAAAATGCTCTCCCCTGCAGATATGGATCTGGACCTGCAATGTTTGAGCTAGTACCTGGGCTAGCTTCATCAAAAGACACTTCACAAGTCTCCACAATTTTGTTAGTGTCAAGTAAAAGCACATGGTAGCCTCTAGTATGAGATGGATAACCAAGAAACATGCCATCAATGGATATAGGTTCAAATTTATCAAGATTACCATGTTTCTTAACAAAGCATTTGCAACCAAAGACCCGAAAGTGTGTAACACTAGGCCTATGTCCAAACTGGAGCTCATATGGTGTTTTACCTAGCTTAGCGCTCAAGAAAACACGATTTGAGACATAACAAGCGGTTGCAATCGCATCAGCCCAAAATTTCCTAGGAGTTTGATATTCATCAAGCATAGTCCTAGCCATCTCAACTAAGGTTCTGTTCTTTCTTTCTACAACACCGTTTTGTTGAGGTACATATGGTGAAGAAAATTGATGATCTATTCCATTTTCAGCACAAAAGTGATCAAAAGATTGATTTTTAAATTCAGTTCCGTTATCACTTCTAATTGCTTTTAAAGATCCTAGGTGATCAATTGATAATCTAAGAAATAAAGTTCTAAAGTGACTAAAAGCTTCATTCTTAGATGCCATAAAGTAAACCCAAGAATATCTAGAATAATCATCAACAATCACAAGAACATACCATTTACCTCCGAAGGATTGAACACATGAAGGTCCTATGGTGTCAAGGTGCAAAAGTTGACCCGGTTCAGTTGTCATGATCATTGTGAGAGGAGTATGTGAACCTGCAACCATCTTAGCATGTATACAAGAAGAGCACACAATTTCTTTGTCCCCTTTAAGCTTAGGCAGCCCACGTATGCGATCAAGAGCACTAACACGCGTTAGGTGATCAAAGCCTATGTGACTAAGTCTACGATGCAAAAAATATAAGTCCTTTGAATCATTAGCAACTAGACACCTAGGCTTAGAGGAAGACATATCAAAATCAGTTTTAAAAACTCTTCCAAACCGAGACATGTTAAAAATAAGCTCACTATTTGAACCTACAACTTTGCAGCAGTTTTTATTGAAAATATTTTCCATATTTTCATCTAGCAATTGTGAAACAGAAAGCAAGTTGTATTTCAAATTTTTGACAAGTGCCACATCCTTTAAAGTGTAGTGATCATTTACTCTAACTGGACCCTTAGCAATTATAGGATTTGAAGAATTATTGGCAAAAGTAACATTCTCTACACATGACACAAAAGAGAGGGAGGAGAACCATTCTTTATTACAGGTCATGTGGCGTGAGCAACCTGAATCCACAATCCAAATGTTCTCCTTCCTCAAGCGTGTAACCTACATAGAAGCACAATACATCGGTGACTCAATACTGGGGTTAGTCAAAAGGCATTTAGATATCCAGTACTGAGTCACACGACGTGCAGCGGGAAAAACACGCGAAAGCTGAGATAAAACAATAGGTTTATGAGTCAAAGTTTGAGGTTTTTTATTATTAACTACTGACCTATAAGGTGTTACTTGTGTAGCACAAAAATTAGTAGCTCTGGAGGCAAAAACAGAAGGTCCGGAGGTAAACTTGACTCATAACAGCAGGTTGCATATTCCTGGCATTCGATTTAATATGTGCATCAAATTTTGCATGAAAGTTATGAGATCCAGCAATCATTCTTTTCCTTTTCTGTTGTTTAGCTAGTCTATAACAAAAATCTATGACATGACCATCTCTACCACAATAGATACAATGAAATTTAACTTTGTGTTCATGTCTAGATGAGCAAGCAATATTTTTATTTGAAATCGAATGAGACAACACTCCTGCAGATTTGAAAACCACTTCTTTTTGTTTAGGAACTGTTTGAATCAAACCACTTCCTAATGACTTTACAATTTTAGGTGGATGTGCCTTAGCATGAGCATGAGAATCAAAACCTAAACCAGTTTTATCTTTGCAAGACTTGGAAGAATTCAGCAGCAAGTTTAGATTCTTATTCCCATTACAAAACCGATCTAATGTCCTATGCATGTTATCAAGTTTATCGAACAAATCAAAGAATTTTAACATGATGTTTTTCTTTTTAATTTGCAATTGGAACAATATTTAAATTCATGAGAACGTAAAGCATATTCAATATTGAAATTTCATTCATAGCATCTTTTAGTTTCTTTTCAAGATCATCACAACTAGAACAATTCAAATCAATTGTAGAACAAGAAGCATCTTTTAAGTTTCCAATGTCAAGTGCGGCAAGCTTTTTGTTCTTTTCAATTTCCAGTTCAAGTCTATCTAGAGTATAGGAATGTGCAGTTCTTAATGTGGACAATTGTTCATATATTAAATCACACGAGGGACAAGAATCATCACTAGGAATCAATGTTTTCAAATGGTTGATATCATATTCTAGTGATTCAATTTTAGCAGCATTATCCCTAAGCTTTTTGTCCTTTTTCTTAACAATAATAGTTGCACGAGAAATTGCATCACATATTTCATTACAGGTAGAACATACCTCATCGTCGTCACTGTTGTGTTCTACATCCTCCTGACTTGATATTGATCTTGTTTTGCCCGCCATGAAGCATAAGTTGGCCAAATCATCTTCATCTTCATCACTTCCAATGTCCACGTCGCTTGAGCCAAGTTCCTGGAGTACGGAGATAAAACTGTTCATCAGTTGGCGACCTGTAAATCCCTTCTTTTTCTTCTTATCATTTGTTGAGGAGTGCTTTGTCCTTGATTGTTTTTCTTCTCGGGAAGTAGAACCTGAAAGGTTAGGGCATTCTGTACAAAAGTGTCCTGTCTTACCACATTCAAAATAGAGTTGAGGTCCAGATCTTCCTCTCCTTCTAGTTCTCACATTTTGCAAAGGTTTTGAGAATCTAGTAGAGATGAGTGCTAACTCTTCTTCTGGAAATTCCTCGATCTGCTCCAGGGTTAGTGAGGACAATAAAACAAGAGTATTGCAAGATGATGATTGGCCGGAGCTAGGCATATCACGTTGTGAAACGAATGCAATAGACTTATTTGGATTCTTACGTGATAAAATGTCAATTTCATGAGTTTTTAGTTTAGAATAAAGCACATCTAATGTAAAAGAACTCATGACAGTTGATTCACAAACAGATGTTACTTTCATCTCCCATATTGACATGTCTAATGCACTAAGAAGTTGCCTAGCATTCTCAGCATCAGAAAAGTTAACATTGACACTATGTAAGTTGCTGAGAATTTTATTGAAGCGAGCAAAGAGGTCATCGATAGACTCACCGGGTTGCATCTCAAAATGCATATATTCCTTTTTGAACATATCTATTCTACCTCCTTGATTGTGTTGGAGCCTTCATGATAATCACAGAGAGCTCTCCAAACACCGTATGCTGATCAGAGGTGCGCAACACGATCAAAGTAGCTTTGAGTGAGTCCCTGTATGATCAAGTTTCGGGCTTTGTTGTGGTTGTCGACGACCCGTAGGTTTGTGGCCGTAACTTGATCATTAGGTGGCACTTCATAAGGCTTGTACACCTTCTCCCATATTGCAAAGCCTTGTGCCTGGATGAAAGCCTCCATACGTGCCTTCCAAACCTGAAAATCAATACCAGCAAACACACAAGGTTTGACGGAGTATTTCTCCATGATGATTTGTCAAAAACATGTTCTAATCACAATGATTGGAGCATCGTGGCTCTGATACCAATTGTAGGATCAAAGAGCATGTGAAAAGCTACCAGGGGGAGGGGTGAATGGTAGATTCAAAAATCTTACGCAGCAGAAACAATTAAATCCCAACCCCTTTGGTAGGAAAACGATATGTTAAAGAAATCGTGTGTGAGACTAATATAAACGTGTTTTGCCGTGACAAAAGTGATATATATCAGAGAGAATCAAGTCACGAAGAAAACACAAGAAGAATCACTCAAATCCATTGAGAGAAACTCAAGTTATGATCGAAAGATCGAACAAAGGTCAATCTGTCCTACCCGGGAAAAATAGTTCTAGAATGCTGCAAAGAAACTCGTGTAGATCAGAAACCACAAGGCCAATGGCCTTGAAATTTTGACAGATAATAGATAATCATGTTGTGAAGACAACCCAAAGGAATCACGTCAATTGGATCTGTGAAACTCGAGTTATGATAAAACCACCGACGAAAGGTAGTGCTGTCCAGAAACTCGACGAGTAAAACTTGCCTGGAACAAGTCGGACGAACAAGGCACAAAAGTTCCTTTAAACTACGAATTTTATTCAATAGAACACAAAAGGAACAGCCCCAAAGTTGTGCAACATGATCTCTGGCCTTCCCTTGCTTATATAACCAGCCCTTAGGTGAACCTAATCTCAACTAGGACTCCAATCCTACTCCGATCACGAATTGAAACTTTCCATAACTGCTTAGGACTCTTCTATACGCAGATGGAAGCAATCTTAAGACTTCAAAACACCTTTTGAAGGTATCCCACATTCCTAAAACAACCCATATTCGTGATCCACATGAAATCCTAACATAACCAACTCGATACTTTCCATACCGAGCCATAACCGACTCCGCCGCAGCCAAAGTCATCAACCGGTACGATCCAATCCTTCCAACCAGATTTTCCCATCCATAAACCATCTTCAGAACCATGTTGCCACGTCATGCACCACATGCATACGTGCAAAGACCTTCCTTCGACATCCAGTAACCTTCATATGCACTGCCCTTGATTCAATCATCCTGCACGACCTCCTGATCAGCTCAACCACAATTCCTCGTGAATTTGGTTGTTGGGACCTCATCTCCTCCCTGAGACTAGTACAAAGTATCCTATCACCAGCCATGACTTGAACTCAAGCAACACCTGCACATGAATAAACAACTAATCCATACGAGCCCAAGTCCGCGACTTGACTCAAGTCAGTTCCGAACACAACATCTTATGTGAGCACCTCACATAAGCATGTTGCAAAGCATATCAAAACGATATCAGCCTTATCAACCAAAACGCACCAAAAACTTAGTAAAAGAATACTAAGCAATCTTTCTAAAAATATAAAGCAAGTTCTAAACATTGCAAGATAAAAGTAGGAACATTGCGATCAAGCTCTGAACCTAGCCAAAGCTAACCGGAGCTTGAGCCGGAGCTTACCAAAGCTAGTACAACCTAGCGCTGGAGCTTACCAAACCTAGCAGGACCTAGCACCGGAGCTAACCAAAGCTTGTCGGACCTAGCGCCGGAGCTGACCAAAACTAGTCGGAACTAGTCAACCCAAAAGCCGGAGCTAGAAAAACATGTCAGAGCTAACCAACATAAGTCGAACCTTGCAAAACATATCGGAGCTTAACAAAGACATGCCAGAGCTAAAGACAAAGCTCACCGGAGCTACCCAAAAACATGTCGAGCCTTGACAAAGCAAGTCGGACCTATTGTCGGACCTTGCAAAAGCTCAGAGCTAGAGTCGAACCTTGCTAAAAAAATGTTACGGCTCCATTCAAAACTTTTATTGTCAAAGCCAATGTATTTAGTACAAGCCAATGTATTCAGCACACATAGGTCTCACAGTTCTTTACCTATATCTAGCCACCTGTGATAATTGTTTTTCACAAGCAGGTCTAGCCATTGGTAAACAACCGCCTGTGATAAGGTATAACCTATGCAGTACTAGCTGATATTATTTCTAATTTCCAGGTCATTTCAATATAATCACAGAACAAAAGTCAACAATATCATCACAGAAGTGAACAATATCATCACATAAGTCATCTCACAGAAGTCAATTTTACTAAAACAATATACATATGTACAAGTTATAGGTACAATTCATCTCATAGTTTACAAGTTTTCACTAAAAACTGTTTCTATTGGCATAGTCGGAAAGTTCTGGCACATCAGCTATTGCACCATTCTCATCAAAGAACTTCCCTATTTTGTGCAAAATTTTGTGATGAATGAATTGACAGAGTTCAGCAGCAATCTTGTCGGCTCCTCCACCAGGAATACTTCTACAAACCGACCATTCTTCATTCACATTCTTTGTGTGCTGCAATAAAACACATAACAAGTTTTAGAATGTGTTGGTTTGAACAATCTCAATGTATAGATCAAAGTGAGAGTATACAGGAATTTATTTGGTATTTTTGGAGCAGTTGTACTATATGAGCAATTATATTTTGAAGTTGGAATCAAAATATGAAAATATTTTTTCTGGTAATATTGAATAGCAGAGAATATAAGTATTAAACTATGCTAGTTACAATGAAAATGAAACTCAAAAGTAAGAAAATAAAATATCGACATTAAGGATAACTTACATCCACACGATTCACTCTATATTCGCTGGCGGTCCAAAGATGCTCGCATACATAATACCCGCATAAGACAATCCCAGCAGGCTGCTTCGGACAAGCATAATACGTTTTAATGTCCCATGCAGTCGTATTAGAAGGTCTCTCACCGCCAAGCCGTTCCGCGTAAAACCGTCAAGCGTTGTAATACAAGAAATGTCATATAAAACTTGTCAACACATTCTAAATGTGTGTAAATTAAAATTATTGAATAAACGTACAGTTTCAAAATGGAAAGGAAATCTTTGTAACGATCTGGTGGGAAATCGGCCGAGTCCAAGACTGTTTCCATTCCCTGCGTTGGCTTGATGAAGATCATTATGTAGTGATTACTGCAAACATACAAACACACGTGTTAACAATTACCAATAATTGCTATTTTAATGTCATGTGTCGAACTTACTCGAAGTGGTACGGAGCCTTTACGAGGTCCTTTCCATCTCTAACAAAGTTAAACATTGCATGTCCTATGTAAGCTGCAACTTTTGTCCTTCTATCCTTCTTAAGTTTTGTGATTGCTTTTTCAAATTCTTTTTTTTTCATGTGCTTGAACTTTGCTGAGTCTCGATCCGCCTTGACGTCGAATAGCATCTTTGCAATCCGTGTAGGATCAAGGATACCTGTCTTGCGTTCCATCTTTTCATTATCCATGTATTGCATCCTATTGAAGAAGTCCAGAATTGTTATAATCTCATGAAATGTGTATGCGTGTAGTTAGAAAAGCAAATGAAAAATATTAGAGACACTTACAAGCACCAGACGAGCAGTAGGTTGATTTCGAGCATGCCCCGATGGAAAAGGGGATGCAACTCTTCAAATAAAATGACTCGTCTATCTTCTCCAGTGCTCCAGAATGCTTCTTTTGGAATACGAAATGTGACACAATCAATCTCATATTTTGTGCTGCAAGGATGTACCACTCATGCATTCTTTTGAGGAGGGTAGGTTGTTTGCTAAGTTGTACGGATGTCATTAACGGCTTCCCATTCTTAAATTCAGGAGGAACATCCTCAAGCTTGTATATTGGAACTCCTGGTTTAATTAAAGCCGTCAGCCAATTATACATAACACCGTCTTCTTCCCACTCCTCGATATCTCCTAATGCTGGCTCATGAAAAGAACAAGATGCACTCGATTTTCTAATATTTTCCTTCATAGTTTCCAAATACTTTGACACTTCTGATGAAGGTTTCTTAATTTTGTATGGGCTAACATTGATAGGCACTGATGATCGACGAATAGTCGCCGGAAGTTGGACACTGGCTTGTTGTTGAAACTGTTGTTCAACTGATTGCTCTTTACTCCCAGCAGTTGGCTCTAGTACTACTTCAAGTTGTTGCTCAACTGGTTGCTCTTTACTAGCAACTGCTTGCTCTAGTACTGCTTGAAGCTATTGTCCAACTTATTGCTCTTTGATATCTTTACTAGCAAGGTTACTATCATCCTTGCTGAGACATAGGGGGAGTGGATCTTCCTGGACCGGGAGTGGATCTTCCTAGACTTTCTGCTTAGAAGATGGGGTTGCAGTATTTCGAGATGCGAAGGGGCTAGAAATTGGCTCATCGTCCAACACGATATCGTGTCAGTGCCAAAGGATTAATTGGTTGACAGCCTGCCCCAGAGTCGCGATCCCCTCAGGTGTGACATGGTCTATTTCATAATCTTCATAATCATTATCAATGATCTAAAGAACTTGCACCACAACATAATACAACGGAAGTGGATTTCCGTTGGAGTCACGATCAGGCTTTGCCATAGCAATGGCAACCTGTTTGGTTTTGTTCCCTGCTCTGCCGATTGGGACAAGAAGACGACAAGATTTGTCGTTAGCAATATCATCGACAAGGAACTTATGGGTTGCCCCTGAGCCTGGCACCGAACCAACGCTGCTAGGGTAGGCAGTTGGAGATACTAATTGCTCCTTTGGCATCGGAACCATCGCAGTACTCGGTGCCACTAATTGTCCCGATTGTCTAAGTTGTTCCATTATTTCTTGCATATTTTCTTTGACATTTTGAGCAATCATTTCATCAAGTGTTTTATTAAACTTCTCACGTCTTCTATATGTGTCTTTATCTTTAGGGAAACCATCTATCCAAGACATTTGAGAAGAGACTGCTCGAACCCGTCCGCTGTGTTCAGGGTTTTCTAAGATAGCGGTAAGTTGATCATTCTCCCTCTTCGGCTTGAAGAGACCCTTCTGTTGCTTTTCAATTACTTCTTTCATTTTATCCTTGACTTCATTCACAGAGTCAGGCTTTTCAAGTTTGCTCTCGATGGTCAAACCTGATCGAGCAAATACCCACCGCTGAGTTCTCTCATGGCAACCTTCTAATGGGTGAGGATTGCCCTTACTGGTAATTTTGTCTAATATCTTATTCCATTTCTGGACTTTGGGCATATCTTGCAGACCCCAAGCGATGATGGTATCTATTCTTTTTTGCAAGCTCTGACCTAGTTGCACTTAGAGCTTTAGCATCAGGTGTGGTCTTTTGACAAACAAACTCTTGCCACTGAGCTTGTGTGATTTTTCGCATCTTCCTCGGGCTAGGGACCTTATCGACCTTAACATAAGCATTCATTTCACTCTTCCAGCCATGAAACTTCTTGTCACAAGAGACCAATGTTGCTTTCTTTACAGCTTCTTCCGTGCAATTCGGGAACTTGAATTGTTTCTTTATTCTTTCCTACAACTCATTCTTGGTCTGCTCGGGTAATTTCCTCCAATTCTCGGTTGTGATCGGCATGAGCTCCCAAACAAGAAAACCGCATGCATTACGGTACTAGGTAACTGAATCCAGTGGTTCTTGGGGAAGCCCACCTATACCGACCCTTGTTATGTACATGATGTGGTCCAATGGACCCTTATTGGGACCTTGTTGCCCTCGTTTCCGCTTGAGTGAAGCTGAGGATTCATCCATTGGAGAACCTTCTGCGGTTTTAGGAGCCGAAGTCACCTGGTTGTCTTCACGATTAATCTAGGTAGAGAAGAATTATAAGACTTTGTATACTTGACAACCAACATTCACTTGAACTGCTGAAGTTAAGATTCCTGATCCATACCTCGTCGGTAGGATCATATTCCGGGTCGAGATCCTCTGATGTTTTTTTAATTTTTATATTAGGAAAAGGATCCGATGGACTGTGAAAGGAGTCTGAACTGCTAGAGTCAGTAAACTCCATGCTAGAACTAATAAGACAAAAAATATAATAACTGACATATTAACTCTACATGAAGTGTTGCATGAAGAAAAAGATGGAAGCATTCTAGGATTTGATAAGGCATTCTAGAGTTTAAGGGGACTGACCAAAAGTTTCCTATACATTGCGAGGGTGACAAGCATGTTAAAGTTGTTAACCAGCAATGGCAATTTTATCTTCTTATTCTAAATAGGCAGTTACTTATATCTGTGTTCTGAGCACAAGCGATGTTCAACAGCCGTATGCGAGCACATTGCTTTGTTTGGCAAAAGGATAGCGACACCAATCTTGAAGGAGCATAACCCTGTGAGATGAAGTGCGGGGCGGCTACACTCTATTTTCAGTACAGATGCTATTATCCACTCATGTTACCACCAAGTTCCCAGATTTTTAACTGAAATTTGGCATAGCTTCCTTTGTATGTTGCTGATTTTTGGGATGTTTGGTTTGGAGCTACAATTTGCCACACTTTGCCACACCTAAAGTTAGTCAAGTTTGACCACCTTAGTTATGTGTTTGGTTCATAGCCACAATTATGGCAACATTCCATGCCACCTAACTGGGTCCCATATGTCAAGGTCTCAAAAAAGTGTGGCAAGATTCCCTTAGGCTTGCCAAGTTGTGGCTGAAAATTTGAGCACCTAACCTTAGTCAAGTTAGGCAAAAATTTGTGGCAAATTATGACAACCTTAGTATATAAACAAAACAACCCCTTTGTCCACAATTTTCAAATAGAGAACATTGATATTTGCAGAAACAATATATTGCAAACTTGTTACACACATCCTCAGGATTCCATAAATGTAAATTATGAAGTCTTTTGATGATCCTACTAGAAATTACGATCCAAACAGCAATTGAATACATAACTGTCCAGATTCTAGACTGTTACG
Organism: Tuctoria greenei; assembly: GCA_036927565.1. NCBI lineage: Eukaryota > Viridiplantae > Streptophyta > Magnoliopsida > Poales > Poaceae > Tuctoria > Tuctoria greenei. Next base: position 130,210,251 of record JAYESD010000006.1, read on the forward strand.
ACACCTTAAACGGTACTTCAATTTAGACCTGGTTATTGCGTGTTTTAGCCTTAGCGTTGAATAGGAAATTGATAGAGGACCCTTTAAGATTTCCAGACATGTATAGATATGCATAGGTTGCTTTTCTAATTTAAGAATTATGGCTGTTCAAAGTTCAGAAATTTTCTAGCTGTTTCAGATAGCACTGTACACAGGTACTAACTTCAACTCCAGTTTCTAATTAGTTCTAAACTGAATTTGAGGTAACAATGAATAGAAAAGTTGTATAATAGCTCTTCCCCTTTCAAAAAATGTATCACAATAGACTATAAGAGCTTTCTACAAATAATTATGGCAAAAATTCAGATGCTTGTTCATACAGTTTCAGAACAACAACTGATTTAGTTAGAGAATATTTTCATCACCTTACAACGGTCTATTGGCTTAAAGGTCAATACAAAACTTACAAAATACTTCAAGAGCTTTCCAAAAAGTATGCCTACCCTTTTCGCTACAAAAGGCTAACCAAGGATGCTACCCTTTTCGAATTCCCGAACACTAACCAAGGAAATCTATGCAAGGCATCATTTGACTTGGCCGGCGCCGAGGGCGAGGAGGGAGGCGGCACGGGGACTGAGGAGGGAAGGTCGAAGGGTTTCGGCAGAGAATACTTGGTGGCAAATGAAATTTTGGCATGACGGCGTCTAAGTGTTTCGCCCGGGTTAGGTTTTTCCAACGCAGCCCGAGGGGTATATATAGACGCCTATTTTCTAAGGCGGATTTTAAGTATCGACCGCCTGAGAAGATGGTTATCTTAGGCATGTTTTACATACCAACTGCCTGCGAAGATTCAATTATCTTAGGCGGTTGGTAAGTAAAACCTGCCTGAGATAAACATCTTCTCAAGCGGTTGGTAAGTAAAAACCGCCTGAGAAGATCTTTACTTCTTCTTAATTGATATTCTTGATTAAATGTGGGGCCCTTAAAAGGCAAAATTCCACTTTCTTGTAATATTATTGATTAGTAAATTTTACCATTAAATTTCACTTCATTATTCCTTTGAAATTGGTCAGAACATAAAAAACATATAACAATTGCTATTTTTCATCTTCTATCTTGATGAATATAATGATTTTTTTCATTTATTTTTTCAATGGACATTTTTATTCATCATACCAACCTCTATGTATTTTTTCAGATTTTTAAATTTTTTTTGAATCAATGTGTGTTCATAATTTGATGAATGCCTCATATGTATATGAGCACTTAGTTACGATGATGGATAATTTGAATTTTGACATGTTTGAATGCTTTAAAAAAATTAACAAAATTCATACATGTATAAATAATACAAATATGTTCGTACAAACAAATTTGAGTGAGGGATCCTTTTTTTCGGAGATACACAAATGTGAATAATATGTGAGTAGAAATTAATTTGATATTTACCAAAACATTACAATGTTAGCTATACAAGTTTGAAAATATTTAGTTCAGGTGGTATATGTTAATTTTTGAAAATTATAGAAGAAAGAATCATCGAATTTGGACTCAATTTGCAGAATTTATACATGTTTGAGTATTTATATTGGAATCTAAATAAAAAAGAAGCAAGGGAAAAGGAAACTGAAGAGGCTTGGACATTATCTCAGGCGGTCGGTAAGTAAAACCCGCCTGAGATAATCATTTTCTCAGGCGGTTATTAAGCACCAACCGCCTGAGAAAAAGTTAAAAACCGCCTGTGAAAAACGGATGCCTATATAAAGACCCCTCACCACAGTCAAAACGTAACCCTAGAGAATTTATATCGACGCTGCAAGGCTACCGAATTTTCCCTGTGCCGTGCCGCTGCTCCGTCGCTCCGCCGTCCAGGCGCACTGCCGCGCCGCCGCTCAGCGCGACACCACCCCGTCTCCACCCAGCCGGCCCACCGTGCTGATGCCTCTGCAAGGTAAATGTAGTTTTCTTACTTTTTCTTTGTATATTTTCATTAGCTGATAAGCTGCTAGTTTTGTGTGTTCTGGTATATAGATTGTGTCCTTTTGCATGTGTAAGGACTGTATGGATTGTGTTCTGGTATATTGATGTATGGACTATATGGATCGTGTCCTTTTGTGTGTTCTACTAGTTTGGTCTTTTAGATATTGATGTATGGACTATATTGTAATAAGCTTATTGTAGTTTTTACCTATTATGTGACATGAATATGATGTTTAATTAACAGATGATATTGTAATATATATAAGATGCATGAAGTTTACCCGAACTTGTAATTGTAGTTTTATGTGTTTTCCTTTTCAATATGTTACTTGTGTGTGTGTACCTCCTGCTTGCATATATTTCGAAGGAGTGATTAGGGTTAGCTTTAAAGGGAGATGGTTTTATAACTCACCCATTAAGTTACCATTGTTGGATGGGATCCGACGTCAAGATATAACGGACCGGATCCCACCCAGACCTAGCCCATGCTACTGGGCCTGTTTGCCCCACGACTTCAATCCTTCACCCCCGCTTGCTGCGCCCGACACCTTCAACTCCGTCCGCCTCAAGACGTCGCCCGTCTCCTCCAGACTCCGCTTGATACCGCCGCCTCCCGTCCGCCATGCTTTCTATTCGTCGATGATCTTAGAGTCTTATTTGACGTTGCCGCCGCTCTCCTACGTGCCACCTCTCTCTACAACTCTGTATCAACTTGGTATTACCGTAAAAACCTTGAGGACGACCGGACATCGATTAGCGATCGACTAGGGTTGATTAGTCGCCCTAATGAATGGACCTACATTATACTAGTATTCACTCATATGATACGGTCTTGTTATGTCTCTGTAAATGCATTTTATAGAAGACCTTTAGGGAATATTTGTGGCCAAATTTTGTAAATCTGACAAAAATTCTATTATTGAAGCATGGACCGTCGAGCGTGGATGTATAACATGCCAAGACCCGATCCTATGTACATTCATAATGTTGCAAATTTTATTGAAGCATCCAAGAGACATGCAAAGTTGCAAAAGATAGATGACATATTATGTCCATGTATCGACTGCGAAATAAGATTGCTTGGACAAATACTATAGTAATCCAATCTCATTTGGTGAAAAGAGGTTTCAAAAAAAAACTACACAATATGGACAGAGCATGGTGAGTTAGATACACATGATGTGGATTAAGATGATGAGAGAGGTTCAGATGATGATAATGTTCATATCGATGATGGTAGTGACAATCAAGATGATGATGATGATGATGAGTTCGATTGTGAGGAGATGTTGCGTTACATTGAACCATATGTATTGACTTCTATGGGAGCAAGCAAAGGTTTAAGTAAAATGGAGACATTGGAGAATGCGGCAACGGAGTTTTTTTATGAGGAATCAAACGGTTGTGATAAAGAGTTTACTACATTGCGTGCAGTCTTAGAACTACTAAAGTTGAAAGCTACGCACGGATGGTCCGATTGTAGTTTCTCTGATCTTTTGATTCTTATGGCAAAAATTCTTCCAAATTCAAATAAACTGCCCAGAAGCACTTATAAAGCAAAGAAACTTCTTTGCCCGATGGCACTAGGTGTGACGAAAATACACGCTTGTGTGAACAATTGTATTCTGTATTGCAAAGAGCATGAGCTCGCAACTAGATGCCCCATTTGTGGTGTCAATAGATATAAGAAGGACTACAATCACCAGTATGTTACCAACATGAAAAAGTCTTAGAAGAATAAGAAGTTTACTATTGGTCCTGAAGGTGACGATGACGATACTTCTGGCGATGCAGATGGGAAGAATAAGAGAAGAATTCCTGCCTTGGTGATGTGATACCTTCCGATAATTGATCGCTTGAAGCGTTTGTTCTCAAACCCTAGGGAGGCTGAACTTATGCGTTGGCATTCCGAGCAACGCAAGAAGAATGAAAAACATATTCGACACCCTGGTGATGCAACGCAGTGGAAAAATTTTGATATGCAGTATCCAGAATTTGCAAAGGAAATCAGAAATGTAAGGTTTGCCTTGGGTACAAACCGAATGAATCCGTTTGGTGAAAAAAGGAGCATACACAGCACATGGCCCGTGGTCTTAAAGATGTACAACCTACCGACGTGGTTGTGTCACAAAAGGAAATATATCTTGTTATCTGTTCTTATCCAAGGTCCGAAACAACCCGACATCGAAATTGATGTGTTCTTGTAACTTTTAATGGAAGATATGATGAAATTTTGGAATGAAGGGGTACGTACATGGGATGAGTACAAGTGGGAGTATTTCACGTTAAGAGCAATGATATTCGTTACCGTGCATGATTATCCCGAACTGTTTACATTATCGGGACAAATGAAAGGAAAGAAAGGTTGTGTAAGGTGCGTGGATAGAACTGGATTTCTATACCTCACTTCATCCAGAAAGACGATGTACATGAGACACCGACGGTTTTTTACAGATACACACAAGTATAGGAAGATGAAAGAACAATTTGATAATAAAATCAAAAAAGATACTGCACCAAAACCTTACAGTGGAAAACTTGTGTTCGAAATGGTCAAGAACATTCATTTGCTTTCGGTAGGGGCAAAAAAAAGGAATTAAGAGAAAGAAAAGTACATCTTTGGATGATACAACTGACATGGCTTTCAAGAAACAATCAATTTTTTCAAGTATCTTACGTATTGGAAGAATTTGGAATTTTGCCATAGTACTGATTTGATGCACGTTACAAAGAATGTATTTGAAAGCATCATTGGGACCTTGCTGGACATGCTGAGGAAAACAAAGGACGGATTAAATTCATGTATGGACCTAGTAAATCTTGAGACCAAAGCTTCATCCAGTAGAAAAGGCGAACGGGAAGCATTACCTTCCCCCAGCCAGCTACAACTTGACGCTAGAAGAGAAAAAAGCAATTTGCGAATGCTTACGTGGGATCAAAGTGCCCACGAGTTTCCCATCCAATATCCGCAAACTAGTCTTGATGAAAGACTTGTCTTTATTCGGTTATAATTCTCACGACTGTCACATGATGATGACAGTGTTCCTTGCCATTGCAATAAGAGTCATCAAACTAGAGCATATAAAAGTTGTCATGACATGTTTGTGTTACTTCTTCAATGCAGTATCACAAAAGGTGATAACACGTGAAGATTTAGACAATCTGAAAACATACATCGTCGAGACTATGTGCAAGCTTGAGATGTGTTTCCCACCATCCTTTTTGGATATGCATGTACACCTAATCATACATATTGTTGATCAGATAAAGCATTGGGGCCACTATATTTACATCATATGTTTTCGTTGGAGAGATATTTAGGAGTATTAAAAGGTTATGTGCGGAACCGTGCTCACCCATAGGGTTCAATTATGGAAGGATACACCACTGAAGAAGTGATTGAGGGTTGCGTTGATTACATCAAAGATGGAAAATCGATAGGTGTGCCTATACCAGTACATGAGGGTAGACTACGTGGGAGAGGCAAAGTGGGTAGGAAAACTTTTATCGTTCAAGATTACAATAATGTACACTGTGCACATTTTGGTGTACTACAACAGCTCGCAATAGCTGAGTCGTACATCGAGGAACACCAAATTGAGCTTCGTGATAAAAACCAAGACCGCACAGAGGACTGGATCATGAAAGAGCACAGAAGATGTTTCAATGAATGGTTAATGGACAAAAATATACAATACAGAAACACTATAGAAGAGTGTTGACGGCTGTTATATACCAATTTCATCCGTCAATTTAACTCAATTATGTGAAGGATTTGTCATTTCTTGCACACATCACCTTTCTATCTAACCCAATTCCACTTGGACTTGGAGAAATATGTGTATGCAGCATTTTATGCAGGAAATGAGGAAATGTAGAGGGACCAATCCTATAAAATATCATCCCATCCAATCAGGAGACGACACGTGGCATCCCATGGATCAAATGGCCCACAAACAGAAGTATCCGAAGAGATCCAATGGTTTATAACCCATATACATCAATGGGACCCACCTGGCAGCCACCTGGAGAAAGCACACGAGAATTGGTGCAATGACCAGGTCGACCGAACTAGGGGGTCGGCCGACCTGGTCTCTGCACCAAACTCGGTCATCCTCCACGTGTTGGCTCCTTCTGGCTTCCAGGAGTCAATGGTGACTGATTCATGCGCTTTGGGTGGTGGGAACCAACATCAAAACTAGTATAAAAAGGACCCCCTACCCCTCACTTCAACACACACCACTTGAGCTTCATCTCTATTGTATACACTATCATCCATAGTCTTAGAGGAGTTATGTTGTAGAGAGGAGAGTCTCTAGTCCCATGTCCAAATTGGGAAAGGAGTAAGGAGTCTCTCTCTTCCTAATCATACATTGGGAAAGGTATGGCTCATGTATTCTTTCTTGTATTTGTGACTTTATGCATAATAAAGATAGTATCTTTAGTCTCTACTTATACATATACTTGGGCAAATCGTTTCTTGTTTGATTGTGGAGTCCATGTATGTGGAAGGTATAGCTTCTATGACTGTTTCATCATGAACATATCTCATTATCATAGAACCTATAGACCCCCAGTATAGTCTAGTTAATTATAACATAACTAGGTTAGTATGGATAATTATTTTGTGTATCAACATTGGTTCAATGATGATTCAATTCATTGCCTTAGGATGGATTTTGCCTAGGCTCTTAAGGTAATTACTTAATATGCTAGCATGGTGCTAAGATAGCTAAGTAGCATTGGATGTCTCGTAGAGAAACGGATTGAAGAGGTAGGCAGTAGGTGGTGACAACCCTATCTGTCCTTTGTAATCCTCCACGTTCGGCTATGCCACAGGCTCTTGGCGAGAGTCGCCCTGGTATTGCTATGGGTAAGCCTTTGCCCGATGTGTTGAACCACATAGCATAAGTATTCACTATTGATCTAGCTTATGGATAATTAGTTTAGACTATGTATATGTACAATAGAGCATAGTAGGAGTACCTCCATAACTCTCAACCTTAACTAACCTCTAGGATCCTCTTATCCCCCTTAGACTTGAAAGCTTTTGTGTGTGTCACACTACCTCCACTATATTTTATCCATCCTTACTAGATTCTTACCTAGACCTTTCTACCCTTTCCACTTGATGATTGTTATATCTCTTCCCTGCCTTCCTTTGGGATCAAATAAATGACACCCTTGGGAATACTCTTAAGAGGAAACGCTACAATGATATCTCCGTGCGCTTGTAGAGTTCACTCTGTGATCCAATAGAACCGTTAACAAGCATTTCTGACACATCAGTTGGAGATGTTTAGTTAATGGTGCGTAAGAAATACCAACAAGCATTTCTGGCGCCGTTGTTGGGGATGATTTGTTAGTATATCTTAGGAGCCATCAACAAGCATTTCTGGCGCCGTTGTCGGGGAACGCAAAAAGATATATAACATGACTGAGTGAATAGGATAGAACCCTAGGTAGGATTTTAGTAGGATGACCATTCCTTGTTTTTGCATTTTAAATGTGAAAATAGCTTAGTGTATGTCTGGTTTCCGCCTGCCGGAAAACTTTGTTGAAGATCCCGAATCTCTTCTAAGAGACCGACCCCGTGTCGTTACTCCTCAGAAGATTCGAGCGGCAAAGCAAGCAAGCATTTCTGAACCAACAATCCAAACGCCAATGGCTCAGAAGATCCTTCATGAGTTCTCAGCTCCCTCTGCTAACAATGTGCCTATTGGGCCCACCGTTAACACGGGAGATGTGAACTTCGAGATCAAAACTGGCCTTAGCACTATGGTGCAAGCCAACACATTCTATGGGAAAGCTAACGAGGATGCAAGTGCTCACCTGCAACAATTCCTTGAGATCTGCAACACTTTTAAGATCAAGGACGTGTCTCCAGACGCGGTCCGTCTGAGATTGTTCCCGTTCTCTCTCCTTGGGAGAGCGAAACAGTGGTTCTACGCAAACCGAAGTGTTGTAGACACTTGGGAGAAGTGTTCTATGGCATCGCCAAATTCTTCCCGTTGGGCAAAACTAATGCCCTACGTGGAAGGATTTCCAGCTTTCAGCAAGAGCCCAAGGAATCTAATTCTGAGGCATGGGAAAGGCTTCAGGAGTACATCCTAGCCTGTCCCCACCATGGGATGGATGACTGGCTCCTTATTCAAAATTTCTATAACGAGCTGATCCCATCAGCTCGTGACCATGTGGATGCTGCTGCTAGAGGAGCCTTCTTCCCATTGACGATGCCAAAAGCTAAAGATCTTATTGAGAAGATGGTGTCCAACATGGGATGGAACGATGAGCATCTCCATAACCGACAGCGAGGCATGCACACCTTGAAGGAGGTGGATATGATTACTGCAAAATTGGACCTCCTAATGAAGAAAATTGATGGACAAGCCAGTGGTGAAGTGTCTTGCAATGCCTATGCCCTAGGCTCTCACATCACCTGTGAAGTCTGTGGCGACACGGGTCATATGGGCAATGATTGCCCAGAAACTCGTGAGGATGCCTTATACCTCGCCAACAATGGAAATTTCAACAACAATGGCTATCGTCCAGGAGGTCAAGGGTGGGGTCAACAACGCCCATTCTTTCAAGGAGGGTACAACAACACTAGCAACCCTGGAAATCAGCCCAACTTGAGAGAACTTGCCATTAGCCAGCTCAAGATCAACGATGCCCTATCCAAGAAGCTGTCAGCTAATGACAAGACCCTAGAGAATATCAATGCAAAAATTGAAGGACTATCCTTAGCATTTAAGAATCAACTAAGCTTCAACAAGATGTTGGAGACTCAGTTGGCACAACTTGCTGCAGTTGTCCCTACATTAGAAAACAAAAAATTTCAGGGCAGCCAGAAGCCCCAGTGGAGAACGTCAGTGCAGTTGTTACGAGAGGAGGAAAGACCACTCATGACCCACCATATCCCACACAAGAAAAGAGGACAACTGAGCCTGAGAAGGAGGATGTCCCAAGTGAATTACTTGGTGAGAGAATGGCCAAACACTTTTAAGACACCAACTTATTTCCATTCCCTCACAGATAAAGGAAGCCAACAGTAGATGAGCAATTCAACCGTTTTGTTGAGATCATCCAAAAGATCCACATCAATGTGCCCTTGATTGATGTGATGCAAGTACCCACTGTAAGGACCGAATGCCCAAGAGGGGGGGTGAATTGGGCTTCTTTTGAAAAATTCTAAGGAATGAAACTTAATTTCAAAGCCCAATTCCCTACGCAAACTATCTATGCATTCTAGTAGATAGAAACTTCGCGGAATATAAAATGCATAAAAGTAAGGGAAAGGAGAGGGATGCAAACTCCCGAGGAGACACGAGGATTTATCCCGTGGTTCGGCAAGATCGTCAAGATCTTCCTACATCCATGTTGTGGCACCCACCAAAGGGTTTTGCCCACTACAGGAATCCCGACGATTTGCGACGGCCAGGGCCGTCGCGAATAAGCCATATGCCGTCGCAAATAAGCTATTTGCGACGGCTTTCTTTATTTGCGACGGCTTCTGGCCGTCGCAAATATGGCGTCGCAAATAAGCTTATTTGCGACGGCCACCGTCGCAAATAAGCTTATTTGCGACGGCTAGGAGAGGCTGTCGCAAGTTGTTGCTGCGGGCTGGTGGGCCCCGCGAACTTATTTGCGACAGCACAACCGTCGCTAATAAGCATTAATTGCGACGGCCCAGCCGTCGCAATTAAGGACCACTATTTGCGACAGCCAGCCCGTCGCAAATAAGTTCAGAGGGCAGGGTCCACGTGTCCTCCTCCGGGACCCACGACGCTATTTGCGACGGCCGCCGTCGCAATTAATGCTTATTTGCGACGGCCAGGCCATCGCAAATAACTGTGGTTAATTGCGACGGCTTGTGTCCTTATTTGCGACGGTACTGTATAAAAAGCCGTCGCAAATAAGGTTTTTTTTTTAAAAAACAGAAAATACTACCCGGCTCGATGGCCAGAATCACAACAAACACAATATAGACAATATACACAATATATACACAGCATACACAAACATCATCACAATCACAAACTAAAATTCCGATACATCTCACATCGTCATCAACAAAGTAAATAAAAGGGCTCACTCGCCCATCTAACCTCCGAAGCCACCTCCGAAGTCGAAGTCGTCGTCGTCGCGCCTCAATCCAGGCGGCGGTAGCGAAGGCGACGGCGTTTGTGCAGCCGTCGCGGATCCCTGCAATTAATAAAACTTAAAGTTAGAATATAAATGCATCAACATCTCTCTCCCTCCCTCTCCCTCTATCTTCATCTAGATCACCCTCTCTTCCTCTCTCTTTTCATTTCTCTCTTTGTCTCTCACTCTATCTTTCTTGCTCACTCTATCTCTCTGTTGCTATCCTTTTCCCTCTATCTTCCTCCCTCTATCTCCATCTACATCTCCCTCCCTCTATCTTCCCCTCTCTCTATCTCCATCTACATCTTACTCTCTCTTCATTCCCATCCTACTCTATCTATCATTCACTCTTTCTTCTGTCTCCCTTTCTTCTATCTCTTTCTTTCTTCTATCTCAATCATTTTCTTCTATCTAACTATCTCTCTCTTTCATCTATCTCAATCTTATTACGCTGGAGAAGAAGGATTACATAGAAACTTACCTGACCCGCTGAAGAAGGATTGCCTGGGAGGACCGGTGGTAGTACCGGTAGATGGATTCCCAGACCCTGCGCCCGAGCGATGGTCTGTCATTGCAAACATTAAATGCTACCTATTAGTAAGTCATTTAAGCTGAATTAATGAGAATTTTAATTTTTAGATTGTTACCTCCATTGCTTCCCGCATCTGCGCCAACGCTGCTGCCTGGGTTTGGATCGTGGCCTCCATCGCCCTCCTTTCCTCCTCATGTCGCCTTTCGTTTTCTTCTACAGTTTCTCGGAGGGACTGCATCTCAAAGTCCCTCTGCGACACGCGGTGACCTCCCGTACCCGAAGCCTGCGTGGAGCTGCCTCTCGCAGGTCTACCCGCCCTCGAGTCGACAACTCCGTCGAATATGGCGAGCCTATAAAAAAGAGATTCAGTAATATGAAATTAAAATATCTTGAATACTTTGAATTGAAAACGATAAAATGACTTGCAAACTCACCTTCCGTGTGTTTTTCCACCACCGGTTGCATACGCGGCTTGAGGATCGATCGGTTGACGTTCCCAATCGAAATCCTCGCCGTGTATCTTCCTAGCCTCCTCCCCGTACTTAGCCTGCAAAACAATAAAATCGTGTAAGTTCAACAATCTATATAGTTATATTTAATATGAATGATTTCTAAACTTACCAAACGCTCGGCTGCAGCCTGACTGCACCCCGTCGGCTGAGAAGGGTCCCTGTGACCTCTCTTCCAAACCTCAGCAGGGGTGGGCGGCACCCCCGTCTCGCGCTCCTGTCAATACGTGTTAGTACGAACAATATATTATTAATATATAAACATAAGTTACACACACTTACCATGCGTTTAGCTAAACGCAAGTGGTTATCTTGCCCGTGCCTGCTCTTCCCCTCCACCCCTCTGCAGTCTCGAGCCTTCTCAGACTTAGCTTTAAACTCGTCGCTAGCCCAGTAGCGACAAAGGGCCCGAAATGCATCGGTCCGACCCTGCAACCAGCTCACGTGGCCCTGCACATAGTTCGAAGTCGTTAAAAGTACCATCGAGGACATTATCAGAAAAAAATACTTACTACACTCCACGTACCTGTGCGTACTCCTCCTCCGTCAGGTGCCTCTCGCTCTCTTGTCGGAAGTGTAACACGTGATGCTGGTTCGCCTTCAAGTGCTCATTAATAATTTGAACACGGGCGTTCGACAAAGCTTGTCGAAGCGCCTTGGCAGCGTTGAAGTGAAACACTCGCCTCGCATCCTCAAACATGCGACGGTCGTTCGGGTCCTCTAAAGTATATCTTGCCTGCGATAAAGAATATATTGAAGAGATGTTCACTAAAAGAGTTTAAGAGTTGTAACTTAGAAACTTTTTTAACATACTTACCATAAAATCGGCCCATACGGCCTCCTGAAGGTTGCCGTGCTCCTGGTGATGGACGCGTGCGTAGTCCTCCCACGAAAGAGCAGGCACCCCGTCGATGACCCCGGGATAGTGCAAACGCACTATAGACCCGAGGACACCGTTCACCGGTCTTTGGTGTTTCTCACCGGTGAAAGACAAGTCGTCCCAAGCCCTGTAAGATATTTATTCATTCATTCATTACTTAAGTAATCAAAAGAAACTAAAATTGAAAACTATAATTTTTATTACCTGTCTCCGACTGGACGAATCACGGTCCTCTGTGAAGGGACCGCGGGAGGACTGACAAAGTGAGTCCTCCTCGTCCTCCGCGTCTGCTGGGGCGCCACGTCAGGTGACCCAGACGGCTCCTCACCAGCCGAGTCAAAGGCCTCAGGAACACCCTCATCGTCAGCCGGGGGCTGGCTAGCCGAGGGCTGGCTCGCCGAGGGCTGACTCGCTGAGGGCTGCCTCGCCGAGGGCTGGCTGGCCGAGGGCTGCCTCGCCGAGGGCTGGCTCACCGAAGGCGCCGCAGCCTCTGAGTCAGCCGGTGAGGACTACAACATTCAAATGATTCATAAGTAAGTTTAATGTGAATTTGAATTTAAATAATTTGTTAAAAACGAGTGACATTTACCTGTGACGAAGCTCTAGAGCTGGTCTGAACGTGCCCCAGCAGCTGAGAGCGTCTGCTGCCAGTCGACAAGGCACCAACGAAAGCGTCCTCAGGTCTAGAGGGGTAGAACCCCCTCGTCGGCGGCACCTTCTTACCCTTCTTTGACGCCATCCTATTATAATTAGATAATTAGTAAATATGCAAATAAAATATATAAAATTCATGTTACTATCTTCAAGAAAACATTACTTGTAGTCACTTTCAAAATTCATCAACATCATTGTCATGTGCCTGTGCCCTACTCCTTAAACCAGCCCAACGATCTTCCATCGTGGCCTGTTCTAATTTTCGTTTTCACGTATCATCTGCCTCTACATCTTCAACGTCTTCAACATCTCCGACTAATTGATCGAGTCCTGCACCAAGCTCGACGATAAAAGTGTCTGGCAACTCTTCTTCTTTGTACACTTCTTCAACGTCTTCGCTATCATGGTAACCATCATCCCCAGGAGTATATAGCCGCTCACGAGGATTCACCTTATATACCACCCACCAAGCACTGAGCTTCGTGCATGGATAAGGTAGATAATACACTTGTTCAACTTGATGTGCAAGAACAAATGTATCGTAACCTCGTAGTCGGTCCTTATGTTTCACTTCCACCATTCCAAATTGGTTTTCTCGAGTTCCATGAGTATGATCAAACCAGTCACAGTCAAAGAAGACAACTCGAAGGGTCTTATTTCCGGTAAAAGTAAATTCAAGGATTTTGTTAATGATACCATAATAATCGGTTAAATTCCCTTGAGTGTCCATTGCTCTCGTCACAACACCGGAATTTGATGTTGCCGCAAGAGGACGATGAGCTTCAAAATGAGTTGTACGGAATCGGAAGTCATTTACGTCATATCGACCATAGCTTCTAACATTCACCAATCCATAAGATAGCTGCCGCAAATCTTCATGGACATTGTGAGTCTGACACTGTTATAAAAGACGAGAGAATATTACATAATACTTCTTTAATAATAGTAATTTATAATACATAGAAGACGAGAGAATATTACATATTCTCGAAACCAAGATAGAAAACTCTGCCCCCCATTTATTCCTTCATTTCGCATCGCTTCTACTTGTTTGGCCGTAGGTTGATGCCTATGTGGCCAATATTGTCTGTGGAACTCGCTGAACATGAAAAAACATCTTTTAGAGTACATGTGTAGCAAAATATGTAGATTAACATAAACATAGGAGAAACACTTACTCGAAGTATTCCTGCATGCCTTCTATATTCGCGTACATGTAGAGTAAAGCAACAGTCCTTTCCTGTTCGGATAGCTCGTAGGTCGTGTAGCTACCAACGGTGGCACCTCTCGTTTGAAAAATGGAAAGGTCGCTTAGGGGGGGTGTTTCGTCCACATTGTACCGCATCGCCGAAGTATTGATATTGTTTTCTTCCGCAAAGTAGACACTTGAAAAGTATCCAACTTCCTTAAGAGCATATGCTTCAGCGATGCACCCTTCCACCCTTGCCCTGTTGCCAACCATTGGTTTCAGATATCGTAGCGCTCTTTCAATGTGATACATCCACCTATATTGCACAGGACCGCCAACTTTAGCTTCGAATGGAAGATGGATAAGCAGATGTTGCATTCGATTGAAGAAACCCGGTGGAAAATTTTTTCCCATCTTACATAAAAGTATGGGTACCTCCTTTTCTAACTTATCCATCATACCGATCTTGATTTCTTTAGCACAAAGCTGTCTATAAAAATAGCTGAGCTCGACTAAAACCTTCCACACCGCATCATCTAGATAGCCTCGGAACATAACAGGTAGGACTCTTTCCATTATAATGTGATAATCATGACTCTTCAACCCAGTGAGGTTTCCTGTGTTAACATTTACGGCTCGTTTCAGGCTAGCTACGTAACCATCTGGGAATTTCAAAGTTTTCATCCATTTCATAACTTCTTTCTTTTCTTTCGATCGAAGACAGAAAGAAGCACGTGGCTTTCCACCACTTTCAGAGATTTCAAGAGTTGGACGGTGACAAATGTCTGCCAAATCTAGTCTAGCTTTATAATTGTCTTTCGTTTTGCCAGGCATATCCATGCAAGTGCTTATGATACCTTCACTCATATTACGCTCCTGATGCATGACATCAATGTTGTGCATTAGAATCAACGACTTCACATATGGTAGCTCCCAAAGTCCACATATGTGAGTCCAATTGTGTTCCTCTCCATAACCTACGAAATATTCAGGACGACCTTCATCAGGCACCAGTTTGTCCAACATATCAAAAATTTCTGACCCGTTGAGACGCTTCGGTGGTCCTTTAGTGACAATAGTGTTCTTTCGAAAGACATGCCTCTGCTGCCTAAATATATGATTCGAGGGCAGCCAACGTCTGTGACAATCGAAGTAAGATATTTTGCCTCCATGAGTTAGTCGAAAGCAATCTGTGTCTGAAGCACATATCGGACACGTCAGACGACCGTGAGTGCTTCATCCGGAAAACATGCCGTATGCCGGCAAATCATGGACGGACCACAAATAAGCAGCTCGAAGGTTGAATTTCTGCTTCTTGTAACTGTCGTACGCTTCGACTCCTGTCCACAAGACTTTCAATTCTTCGATCAGCGGTTTTAACATCACGTTGAGACATGACCCGGGATGATCAGGTCCAGGTACAATGAGGCTGAGAAACACGAACTCGTTCCTCGTACAAAAAGCAGGTGGCAGGTTGTACGGAATGACAAAGACAGGACAACATGAGTATGGCGTGGCATTCTTACTGAACGGTGAGAATCCGTCTGTCGCTAATCCGATGCAAACATTCCTCGCATCACGAGAAAAGTCTGGATCGAAACGGTCTAGCACCTTCCATGCATCACCGTCGGACGGATGCGTCAAGAATTATTTGTTCTCACGTTTACCTTCTTTGTGCCATCTCATGTGTCTTGCGGTTCTTTTTGAAAGAAACATCCGCTTCAACCGAGGTGTCACAGGCAAGTAACGAAGCTGCTTATGTGCGACATCTGTCATCACATTATCGCCATCGTCATTAACAACTTCGACATACCTCGATTTACCACATTTCAAGCACATCTTCTCATTGGCGTGCTCTTTCCAGAATAGCATGCAGTTGTCTGGGCACACATCAATTTTCTCATACTTCATACCGAGACCAGATATCTTGATCTTTGACTGATACATATCTGGTGGCGCTTTGTGAGGTTGTGGAAGGATATCGCAGATCAATTTCATGAGATCATTATAGTAGTTGATGGAAAAAAAGTACTTGGACTTAATTGCCATAAATCTGGTCAAGAAAGCAAGTACGGTCATAGCCGTGTGTTCATGCAACGGCTCTTGTGATTTCTTCAGCTCCTCGAAGAACTTCTCTGCCTCATTTGTAAGAGGATCCTCCACTTCAAGAGCTTCTAACATCTCATCCATCCTATCAACCTCTGTTATATCATCATCCTCATCCACTTCGGCTATGACTCGAGAATTAGTCTCGCCGTGGAAGGTCCACACTTCATATTGTGGAGTGAAACCGTTTCGACATAAGTGAAACGAAAGCTCCAATCTTCTCAAAAACTTAGTGTTCCGGCATTTTGTACATGGGCACCGCACCATATCTTCCGTTGACAACGAAAATGCTCGATCCAAAAATTGATCTAACTTGATAAACCACTCATCGGAGTGACCACCATTTCTGCTCTTCCAGCCAGTATACATCCAACTGCGGTCTTCACCCATGTTTGACTCTGCAGTTTAATGCGAAAGAAATTGTCGTTAATGTATTGTTGTGTTATGTCACGGCCCTACAACCTAGGCAGATAGATCCTAAACCCACCCAAGAGTGACCGAGCGGAGCGTGCTCATGACGAGACGCGTGATCCGGATTCGAACGAAATTTCGGCAGCATAACCCCGCTGTTCTCCACTGCACGCCCAAAAATGGTGCAGCAGAGAACAACAGGGTTACGCCACCGAAATCTCGTCCAAGTCCGGACCCGCGTCTCGTCACAAGCCACGCCCCCTCGGTCACTCCGAGGCTGTCCAAAAAGGGACAATTCCGAACCTGCACGTCTCACATGCCAATGGCATGTGAGACGTGCCGATCCGAAATGGGTAATCAATTGCTATAGGTTACGTTGCTCATGTTCATTTATAAATCATTTACGAATTAGGAAAGAGAACGAGAGTGAGGAGAAAAGTGGGTCAGAGTTGAAAGTTTCATAGTCAGGGGAAAGTTGGTCTTAGATGACAATTCCATATCCATTTCCACCGTCCACGCAATCGCAGGTCATTGACGTCCTTGCCAACCCGTTCGCTTCCATGTCGCCTTGACTATTATGGTCTACACGGCACGATCACACTTATTGAGTGTCGTGCCCTTCCGGGTTGGTCCGAGCCGGCCCAAAACCCCTTTATTTATATATATTAAGTAGTCACTCAAAAACATTATACGAATGCACTAAACAGAATAGAAAAAATTATTAATTCTAAACACTTACGCAATCAAAAGAACAAGAGAAGAAAATTATTAATTCTAGTAACCTGCATAATAAACATATTTACCAAAGCATGACAAAAAGTTATCTAAACCTAAAAAAACATAATCATCTAGCAACATCTAGATCACACACTTGACATAGGCTGAACTAGTAACATGGTGATGCAAATCTAAAGAAAATGTGTTACATCACTAAAAGTTTGAAAAAAACTGTTGAAACATTATACATATCAGGGCAGCTACTATAAGAGCAACAAGTCATCATATACAGCTAAAAGCACTGTACTCTGTCACATACAATATGAGAAGAATGATGGTGCCATACCTGAGCAGTGAAGTGGATCTGAGTGTGCACGGTGGGGAGGGGATCTGAGCAATGTAAAAAAATGCATTATGTCAAGACCGATTTGATAAAAACACTCAAAGAACTGAATATAATTGGACCAGCTAGATCACCATATTATGATGCTTTCGGTTGATCCAGAAGCAAGTCCCTCACTCGCTAAAACACAATGTATAATAACCTATTTTTCAGCTTTAAGAGGTTACTCTAGTGCTAAACAGAAAAAATTGCTAGTAATTGCATTCAGTGTTTTCCAGGCGTCGCCTAGGCGACGCCTAGGCGTCCAGTCGCTTCGGACCGGACGCTATGCCTCCTTGCCTCGCCTGGAACGGTCCAGACGCCCGACTGAGATGACTTGTTAGTCTTCTGTCGTCCACAAGGAGAGCCAATCCGTGTAGGTGATGTGCGACTGCTACACCCCACACAAGGAGATTCAATCCCCACTAACAAGAGGCACAATGCTGCCAAGGTCTTCAGCAACCCTGCTGTTGTAGCTGAGGTGCCATGGTATGAATACTAACCCAATTTCAACATTTTTGCAGCAACTATTCAATTAGTAATTTATCAATCTAAATTTTATCAGTATTTTATTACATTGGCTTCCTATCTTATCTTGTTCCTCACCATGAACCTTTTCTCCTGCGCGACTAATCGGGCTTATCGGTCTCCTGCTGCCGATCAGGTCAAGCGAGGCGACTAGCTCGATCAGAAAACTAGTCATCCGACTAGTCGTCCGATCTGGGCGATTAGTCGGGTGACTAGCCTTCCCTGTCGATTGGACGACCAGGCCAATCTAGTGCGACCGGCAGATCGGGCACGTCGAGTGCGTGACCAGCCAAGGGTCGATGCACTTGACGTGGTACAGGTGGAGGCACACCGGCAGCAGCCGCACCCTCTCGCCGACCTTGAACGCGCAGAGGCACACGGAGCATGTCGAGACCTCGTCGCCGTCGCCACCACGCATCACGTTGTGCTTCAGTGACAATGTGTAAGTGAACGACGGGAGGCGGCCCACCCTGCTAGTAGGACTGGTGTGGCCGTCGCTTTGGCCGCCGGCGGCGCTGCGCCGTATAAGCAACAACACGAGCAGGAGCACGAAGATGGCAACAAAAGACATGCTGATACCTATTGGAAATCCAGAAATACCTGGCTTTTCTTTAATAATGGAACCAAGGTTCCGGCCCCTACATTCTTAGAGAAATGCACAAAGCCGTGGAAATACCTGGTTATATATAGGCAACTACATATAGAATCATTCCATATTTTAAGTACTCTGAAGATAGAAATTAATATCATCTCTTATGGAATCCGATAGTACAGATTGATTCAAATTGGACTCTATCCAAAATTACCATTCATGTTCTGATCCTTTCCCAAACCAACCAGATCAAAATCGAATCTAAGTCTACCAAATCTCATGTAATTCTGATTTTTCAACAGATTACTATCAAACTAATTTATTTGTTTTCTAGAAAGCAATATCAGATCTAAGGACACCTGTGATGATGGGAGGTGGGGGGTGGGGGGGGGGGCACCATGGCGGAGTGGAGAAAAGACGAAGCCTGAAGGCAGAAAATTGGCATGCAACTTCAAACCACCCGTAAGACACTAGCTGTTATGGACACAATTCTATACTCTCCTACGGTGCTCCCATGCGTACTCTCGCGAATATGTTAGCCGATGAGATACCAGCAGTGCAAAAGGACAGGGACACCCAAAATGGCTCAAAACATGAAAACAAGGGCACCGGATAATTAAGAATGCCTGAAGGTTGACAAAAAATCAGACACCGGATAATTAAGAGTTAATTACAGTCATATGTTTGCACTTTCCAGCCTTCAATTGCAGGTTCAGTCAATTGCTATTGTATGGAGCAGAAAACAGCATTACAATAGGTATGTAATTATGATTCAGTCATATGTTTCATGCTACATAATATTCTGATTTTTTTACAAACTAATCTTAACTGTTTTTTATGCAATATATGGTTCAAAGTGCTGCTGTTTTATGGATAAAACTCCTGTTCTGTGATCTGATTGAATATAATAGCGGCGACGCACATGAGATGGTAGCAATAAACAAGCATACACAATCAAGTTGTTGAGCTCACCTCGGAGGGGAGGCGTCGGGAACCGGGGGCGCGGCGGTCCGGGACCGGCGAGGCCGGTGCGGCAGGCCGAGGCCGTGGGCGGCGGCGGCGGGGCGGCGACGGCGGGGCGGCGAGGCTGGGGGCGCGGCGGGGCGGCGAGGCCGGTGGCGCGGCGGGCCGGGGAGGCGGGGGCGGCGAGCAGGGGCGGCGGCGGACCGGGGAGGCGGTGGCGGCGAGCAGGGGCGGCGGCGGGGCCGCGATGGCGTGCCGGCAGCGGGGCGCGGCAGGGCGGCGGGCAGGCGGCGGGGCGCGAGGGCGGCGGGCAGGCAGCGGGGCGCGGATGGCGGCGGGGCGTGAGGGTGGCGGCAGTGTTGAGTGGTCGTGAATGAACCGCCGGGTCGGTATAAAAGCCCTTATTTGCGACGGCCTAGTAAATTGCGACGGACCGACAACATAGCCGTCGCAATTAATGTTACTTGCGACGGCCTTTTCAGCGGCCGTCGCAAATAAGCTTTTATTTGCGACGGCTAAGTTAGTTGCGACGGTACTAGGGTTGGCCGTCGCAAATAAGGTGTTATTTGCGACGGCTATAAAGACAGCCGTCGCCAACAAGTCCTTATTTGCGACGGCAGCGTTATTTGCGACGGCCGTGGGCTGGCCGTCGTAATTTAATCTATTTGCGACGGCTGGCCGTTGCAAATAAAGACAGCCGTCGCAAATGATCATTTTTCCTGTAGTGGCCACACCCAAGTCACCGAGACGAGGGATCTTCACTGTTCCTCTCCGTTTGCCTCCCTTGGCAAGGTGGAGCTCAAGCCTTGTACAACTTCGACCTTCCGGGCTTCCACAAACGCCTTGGCAAGCTTCGGAAGTCTCCTCACAATTACAAACACCAAGAGCACTCCCTTGAGGCTCTCACACTATCCTAGAGAGTCCACTCACCCAGAATGGAGGCACACAAGCTCTCTCTCTAGCTAGTTCTAGCCTAAATCTTGGTGTAAGATTGAAATGGTGTGGAAGTGATTGCTCTTGGTCTTGAACGCTAGTGGATGTGTTGATGGTGTCTGGTGATCAAGACTTGACGAAATGATAGGATTAGGGGGTATTTATAGCCAGCCTCCCCGAAATAGCCGTTGGAAAAGTAGGCTGACAGAACTTTACTGTGAACACCGGATGATCCGATGTCTCCCCTTTAGTTATCATCGTTCAAGTTACTTTAGCTGACGTCATTGTGTCAGATATGACCGTTGTTAGACCGATGTTGATCCTGTCTTCTCATCGGATGATCCGGTGGCTCTTCCTCCAGAATTTTCTCAATCTTGATGCTTACTGGAGTAATCGACCGATGTGTGCTTCTCTGTACATCGGATGATCCGGTGCTACACTTGGTCCAATGATCTTGCAAACTGTACTTATGGACCGATGTTACTGAGCCATTCACATCGGATGATCCGGTGAGTACTTTGTTCTGAGGTCTTCTTCTTCAGCTGAACCAACTCGACCGACGTGTTGTTCTGAGGTATCATCGGTTGATCCGGTGAGTTGATTTTGTTTGCTTCGAGTTGTTTCTAAGTGATTCTTTTGTGTCTTGCTCGATTGACCTCTTAGACTTTGTTGAAAATGTATCTCTGATGATTGTCAAGCATTAAGTGTCATTGATTTTGGTTGAGTGACTTTGACATAAGAGCTTTCACTTCTTGTCTTGACATAATTGATTTGATCTTATTCATCGATTGTAAGGGGTCTCCAGTGACATATTGATTTCATTTTATGGAGTGATTATGGGGACCTCGCATTCACAAATTCATTAGTAAAATCCAATGGTTGTCATTAATCACCAAAACCATACCTCACGGGGGCCTAGATGCTTTCAATCTCCCCCTTTTTGGTGATTGATAACAACACAACAATTAAAGCGCAATAGTAATGAATTTGGTAGAATGTAACTTAAACGGGTATGTAATGCATCAAAGATATCACACTTAACATTTAAAGCCTCAAAAGCAATCAATATCTCAAGTGTGAATAAGTGATCAACACCAAATAAGCTCAATCGATTAATTAATATAAAAGTACTCAATAAACACCAAATGAGTAGCAAAAAGCATCGAGTTACACAAGATAATGTAGATAAACTCCAAATACAAAAGATAACTCATAAGAAGGACTCCCCCTGAGACTAAGACACTCCCCCTGACTCCTCTACTCCCCCTGACTCCTCTAACTCTTCTCCCCCTTTGGCATCAAGACACCAAAAAGGGATCCGAGTGCCTAAGGATCCTGAGTGCTAGGCGCGATGACGAACTGGTCACCGTTGCTGTCATCGGAGCTGCTGGCTGGAGTAGAGGTGGAAGGAGCTGCCGGAGCCGTAGGAGCCACCGTCGGTGCCTGCTATGTAGGAGCTGATGGAACAGGGGCACTGATGACGGAGGCCGGCGTCTGCTGAAATAGTGTCGTGGCCGGTAGCGGGGAGTGAATCGGAGCGCCAGGAGCCAGGAGTGGAGATATACTGATCGAGGGAATCGGCGTAGACGGCACCGGAGCGGCAGCTAGAGCCAGGACTGGTGGTGGTGGAGCGACTCCTGGCAGCTGCGACGGGAGGGCAATCCCGGTCTGGGTGTAGAGGTTGGTGATCAACCCCAGGATGCCCATCATCGCCTGCTGCGTCTGCTGCTGCTGGTCAAGGGTGCGCTGGTGCATTTGGTCGATGATTCCAGTCAGCCGGTCAGTGTCCTCACGCCTCTCATGGGCGATCTGACGCTGCATCTCCTGCTACTGCTGCTGGAGCTCAAGGAGACGGGTAGCCTGCTCCGCTCGAGCCTGCTCAGCTGCCAGCCTATCCAGACGCTGCTGCTCAACCATCTGTTGGAGGACCGAAGTTAGCTCTAACAGCTGAGTGACCTGTGCCTAAGTGACGGGAGGTGGAGTAGGTGGTGGCACTGTAGAGCCTCCAGCCTCCGCGTCGTGCTACCTGGGTGAGGGAGGAGGAGGGAAGTACTCATCGACACTGTCGTCGGTGTCGCTCTCGGACCATATGTGCTGCAGGTCCTCACCCTGTGCCTCTGCCTCAGCTAGCCTCTCATCCTCCTTCTCCAAGTCCGACCAGTCCTCCTCAGAAAGACGAGCCCTGACCTGACGCTCGACTGGACGGCCAAGGCGGCGGCGACATCCTCTACGTTGCACTCCTCTTATAGGACACTAGCTGCACCAGACCTCTGTACCTCTCGAAATAAGGTCGAATCTCTGTCTCGGCAGCCAGAGCGAGCTGATCCCAGTCAAAGAAGTTGTGCTAGAACAACTTGTGGCCTCAGCGTCTATAAGTCTCGTAGAGAGACGCCTGCATCACAGTCTAGAAACGACTGTCTACAAGGGCTTCCCAGGGCTGCGGGTACCACTCCTCAAGCAGCACACTCCACCTGAGTCTGCGAAGCTGCTTGGCCTTCATCTTCCGATAGTCGGTCAACCGGACTCCTTCAGCAACATGGACAGTGGTGTCCATCTCGTAGATAGCTCGCTGGGCCTCCCTATCCTCACGACGATCGGCAGCCGTCGGTCTCGGACGTGGAGCTGCCGCGGGATGAACCCCACGGGTCCGGGCTGAGCGCCGGCAGACGAGAGGCTCTACCGGCTCTTCTTCGGCCTCGGAGTCATCGATCGCAGGAGGCTGCCTCGTACGAGCCTCGCGGATCCTCAGCGATCCTCCTTGGCCACGCTCACGCTCCTCGGCGGCGCGAGCGGCCATCAACGCCTTCTTCTCCTCCTTCGACAATTTTTGCTTCTTCGTGTCGGCTCCGCGATGGCCTTGCCCTTGTTCTTCTTGTCACGAGCCATTGCGATCGGGCGCGTGAACGGAGTCGAATTGGCGACGCGGAGAACGATGCTCCCGAAAACCCTAGCGATGTCGATCGTGGAGGCACCACAACGGCGAGGATGTGCGCGTGGGGCGACTGGTGGCTGGTGGTGCACGGGAGGAAGCGGTGGCGGCGCTGTGGTGATGAGGGAGAGCGGCAGCGGCGCTTGGTGGAGCAGCGGCGGTGGCTGCGGCGGAGGTGAGGCGGCGGCGGCTGCGGCGGAGCTGAGGCGGCGGCTGCGGCGGCGCTTGGAGGCGGCGGGCAGCAACGAGCAGTGGCAGCCGGAGGGCGGCGGCGGTGGCAGCGCTTGAGACTCGGCGGCGGAGCGAAGCGACGGAATCGGGAGAGAGAAAACGATGAAGGCGAAACGGCGTTTAAATAGTGGATCCCAAACCCTAGCTGTAAATTTAACACCAGATGGACCGATGTTGAACATGAGAAGCATCGGTCGAATGCCACAGTAAGGATATTCAAAAAGGTACTGTTGTCACCGGATGGACCGACGTTGAATGATGGGATCATCGGTCGAATGGTACAGTAAGGGTGTTCAAGAATGGAATGTTGACACCGGATGGTCCGACGAGGGTTGAGGTAGCATCGGTGGAATTGACCAAAGTTCCAGAATTGTATACATCGGATGGACCGATGTTTTTCAGGATGAACTCGTCGGATCATTTGAGATTCTGACTGAACTGGCCCTTGGAGATTGAACACCAATTGATCCGATGAGGGATTGACCTAGGCATCGGATAATCCGATGACTACAGAACAATAACATCCCATATGTGTCCTTTGACCAAACAAACAAGCCATGAGAAACACATGTCTTAGGACTTTTTGGGAAACCCCTTACCCCTCAAAGATACTAATATGCCAATAACTTGGCTAGGCCTTAAAGCAAATAGAACACCGAAGGAAGAAAATGGGAAGTAAATTATCCAAATAAAATGTAAGGCCCATGCTTTGTGAGCTAGAGTATGAAGACTTCTATCTCTTTGAAGCATGTTCCTCTAGGCATTAACGCACCTAACATTTTGTTCTTTCCACCTTATATGAGTTGAGATATTGCATTTCAAACAAGTCTCTTTCTCATGAGGTGGGTTCCCCTTTGTGACAATCTACCGTATGCAATGCCAAACATTTTATAATGCAAGAAATTGTATGTCTATATGGCAGGCATCATGCAAGGCATAAAATAAATCTATCTTGCCAAGTTTGAACCTTTCAAAGGCTTCTTCAGGGAGAGCTACTCTCCAAACCTTGGGACAACCCAAAGGAACCTCCATCCCAAGCTAACCCTTGCTCACCCCTATCCTTTGAGAGTTAGGCAAGACCTATATGAAGTGCATTCTTACATGACATTTGTTGCATCTAGCACATTTAATTCACTTCTTAGCCTAGAAAAAGTTTTCTCATCAAGTGGTTTAGTGAAGATATCCGCCAATTGTTCTTCGGACCTAACACCTCTCAAGGAGATGTCTCCCTTAGCTTCAGGGTCCCTTAGGAAATGATGGTGAATATCAATGTGCTTAGTGCGGGAGTGTTGAACGGGGTTTTTAGCTATCTTAACCGCACTTTCATTGTCACAAAAGAGAGGCACACAACCAAGTTTAATACCATAGTCCAAAAGGGTTTGTTTCATATAAAGAATTTGAGCACAACATGCACCGGCCGCAATATATTCCGCTTTCGCCGTGGACAAGGCGACGGAGTTTTGCTTCTTGCTTGACCAAGATACTAGGGAACGCCCAAGCAAATGGCACCCACTGGAGGTACTATTGCGATCCACGCGGCATCCGGCAAAGTCCGAATCTAAGTATCCCACAAGATGGAATTTTGCACCTTTAGGGTACCACAAGCCCACACTAGGGGTATGCTTAAGATACCTAAGTATCCTAAAGACCGCCTTCCTATGCGATTCTTTAGGTGCCGCTTGAAAGCGAGCACACAAGCATACACTAAACATGATATCGGGCCTAGATGTGGTAAGGTAAAGCAATGAACCAATCAAAGAATGGTAGTTAGATTGATCAATAGGTTTACCGTCCTTATCCGCGTTGAGATGACAATTGGTTGCCATTGGAGTGCTTCTTGAGCTACAATCTCCCATCTCAAATTTCTTCAAGAGGTCCTTGGTGTACTTCTCTTGATAGAAGAAGGTCCCCTCTTGAAGTTGCTTGATTTGAAATCCAAGGAAGAAGTTGAGCTCTCCAATCATTGACATCTCGAATTCCCTAGACATCATTTTGCCAAACTCATGGCTAAGAGCTTTGTTAGTTGAACCAAAAATAATATCATCAACATAAATTTGACAAATGAACAAATCTCCGTTGATGTCCTTGGTGAAGAGTGTAGTGTCCACCCTCCCGATCTTGAATCCTTGCATGATGAGGAAGTCCTGTAGTCGTTCGTACCACGCCCTAGGTGCTTGCTTGAGCCCATAGAGCACCTTGTGCAACCTATACACATGATTAGGATTCCTCGGATCTTCAAACCCGGGAGCTTGTTCAACATAAACAAGCTCGTTAATTTAACCATTAAGAAAGGCACTTTCACATCCATTTGATAAAGCCTAATGCTATGATGTGATGCAAAGGCAAGAAGTATACGGATGGCTTCTAGCCGGGCGACCGGGGCAAATGTCTCCCCAAAATCTAGTCCTTCAACTTGCGAGAACCATTTGGCCACAAGTCTTTCCTTGTTGCGGACCACAACGCCATTCTCGTCTTGTTTGTTGCGGTACACCCACTTTGTTCCGATGACGTTCTTGTCCTTGGGTCGCTCCTCCAACACCCAAACTTCATTGCGGATGAAGTTGTTGAGTTCTTCTTGCATGGCCATCACCCAATTTGGGTCTTGGCGTGATTCCTCAATGTGAGTGGGTTCTACACACGAAACAAATGAGTAGTGCTCACAAAATGAAGCAAAGTGACGAGAACGTGTGCTTACACCCCTTGATGGACTTCCAATGATTTGGTCCATTGGATGCGCCTTGGAGATGCGTCCATGCCTCATAAGTGGTTGTGACGCACTTGGCGAAGGTGATGCGTGTTGCTCCTCTTGTGGTTGGACTTGATCATGGACTTCTTCTTCTTGATGTTGTTGTGCTTGTGAGTCTTGAGTCGGCAATGGATCATCCTTCTCTTCTTCATCAACTTGAGGTGCCATGGAGGTTTTGTTGTTGGAACTTGAAGCTCCCCCTTGATCATGGCTTTCCTCAACTTCCGGCTTGATGTCTCCAATGGTCATGTTCTTCATGGCTTCTCGTAGAGGCTCATCATCTATTTCATCATGACCAAAACTCTCCTCTTGGGAGCCATTAGATTCATCAAACTCAACATCACAACTTTCCTCAACTAAACCGGAGGTTTGGTTGAATACTCAATATGCTTTTGAGTTTGATGCATAACCAAGAAATATACCAACATCACATCTTCTTTCAAACTTACCGAGCCTTTTCTTTCGGTAGATGTAGCACTTGCATCCAAAGACTCGAAAGTAGGAGATGTTGGGCTTTCTCCCAATGAGACGCTCGTACGGGGTCTTTTGAAGTAGGCGATGTAGGTAGACCCTATTTGCGGCATGGCACATCGTGTTGATCGCTTCGGCCCAAAACTTCTCCGACGTGCCGTAGTCATCAAGCATTGCTCTTGCAAGAGTGATGAGTGTCTTGTTCTTCCTTTCAACGACACTGTTTTGTTGAGGAGTGTATGTGGCCGAAAACTCATGTTTCACGCCTTCGTGGTCACACCACTCCCCAATGTTGTAGTTCATGAATTCGGTGCCGTTATCACTCCGGACCTTGATGATGGGAAGTTGAAATTCCCTTTGAGCGCGGTTGGCGAAGGTCTTGAACACTTCTGGAGTTTCACTCTTGTCTCCTAAAAATAGAGTCCAAGCATAGCGAGAATAGTCATCAACAATAACGAGACAATAGAGGTTACCGCCAAGGCTTTGATATGTGGACGGTCCGAAGAGGTCCATGTGGAGTAGCTCAAGTGGCTTGGAGGTTGACACCATTGTCTTCATTGGATGGTGTGAAGCAACTTGCTTCCCGGCTTGACAAGCGCTACAAAGCTTGTTCTTCTCAAATGTGACATCCTTCACGCCGGTCACCATCCCAAGTTTGAATGACTTCTTGAGTTTGCTCATTCCAATGTGCGCTATGTGTCGGTGCCATAGCCAACCCAAGCTTGTCTTAGTGAAAAGACAAGTGGTCAAGCTAGCATTCTTGTTGGCGAAGTCCACTAGGTAGAGATGTCCATGCCGAAATCCTTTGAAGACTATGTCTTGGCTTGTTTCACTACTCACAACAACATCATTTTTGCTAAATGTGCACGTTAGTCCAAGATCACATAGTTGTGCAATAGAAAGTAAATTAAAACTAAGTGACTTAACATACAAGACATTGGAAATAAATAAGTCATTTTAAATAGCAATTTTACCTAAGCCTATTACCTTGCCCTTAGAGTTATCACCAAAGGTGACTTGTTCATGATTGCCGGGGTTTTCTATGGTGGTGAACATACCATCATTGCCGGTCATATGTTGGGTGCACCCGCTATCGAGTACCCAATGCTTTCCTCCGGCTTTGTAGTTCACCTACACACATGAATTCAATTTTTAACTTTAGTCACCCAAGCCAACTTAGGTCCTTGTATGTGTGATACAAGTGTCTTTGGGACCCAAAGTTGCTTGGGGAGCTTCCCCTTCATGCCCTTCATGTCCTTGCCAATGAACCTAGCCTTCACCTTGCCATCTACTTTACTTAAGAGATAATAGTGATCATTGAAAGTAGATTTGTAATTAGTAGGAAGCTTGGGAGAGGGTCGGTTAGGAAGAGGACACTCCCTTGTGTGGTGACCGGTGACCTCACAATGTTGGCAATAAGAACCAACTTCTTTGATGAAGCTTGTTCTTAGCTCCGGTGAGGGCACCTTTCCTTTGTTGGGCACCGGGAAGGATCCAAGTCCTCTTTTGTTGAAGGCCTTTGCTTGTTGGAAGAGGATTTCCTTGTGTTTGACCTCCCCTTTTGAAAGTCCAGCCACACTAGTGCGGAGACTCTCAATTTCTTCCAACAAGTCCTTCTCCCTAGCATTAGCTTTCAAAGGCAAAGACTTGTGCAAAGCATTAGTGGCATGAGAAGTAATGGATATCTTATCATTAAGAGTTTTCTTCTTCATATTTTTTAACTCTTGATCAAGCATGTCATGAGCAAGGTTAAGTGTTTGATGTTCTTGTATTAACTTGTTGAGCTCTTCCAAGAGTGTTTGGTGTGCTAAGTTAAGTTCATGATTATCTATCTTGATTTTAGCCTTTTCTTCCTCAATTTGCTTTACATGGGATTTGAGCATGTCATGCTCTTTGAGTATGCTTTCATACTTGTCAAGCAAATCAAGATTAGCACTCTCAAGCCTAGCACGAGTTTCTTCAAGCACTTTAACCTTACTCTTTTCCCTCTTAATGATAGCATGATATTCATTTATCAAAGAAGTTAAATCATCGAGGGAAAGCTCATCATCGCTAGAGTCGTTACATACCTTGGTGTTACCTTTCGCCATGAGACACATGGGCGGTGGATGAAGAGGTGCATCATCATTGTTGGCGATGGCGAGGCCGGCCAAGATTTCTCTTTCCTCTTCACTCTCTTCATCACTTGTTTCTTCGTCGGTGACCCATTCATTTGCCTCACACATGAACACCTTTTGCGGGCCATTTCTCTTCTTTGGGAAGAGCCTTGCCTTCTTGCCCTTGTCATGTTTCTTCTTCCCAAAGGATCTTGGCTTTGGTTTGGCTTCTTCTTCATCATCATCACTTCCTTCAAGCTTGCGATGCTTGCTCTTGTGGTTCTCTCTTCGTTTGTCCGGTCTTGGACAATCATAGGAGATGTGGCCTTGATCACCACAATTGTAGCAAGTCTTGTGATCATCTCTCCTTGGTAGAAATGCTCTCTTCTTAGGATCAAATGTGTATCCCTTCTTAGTGATCTTGGAGTTCAAGCGTGAGAACTTTCTCATCATCAACGCAAGCTCATCATCATCTTCACTTGATGCTTGTTCTTCTTCACTTGAGCTAGGCTCAACCACCTTCTTCTTGTGGCTTGTTTTCTTGGTGGAGGCCTTTAGAGCAATTGTCTTTGAAGATGATTGCTCCATTATCCCAAGTACACTCATCTCATGAGCGTGTATTTCTCCAATGAGCTCCGAAACTTCAATGTCGTCAAGTGACTCTTTTTGGAGCATGGAGTTGATGATGTTGTACTTTGGCTTGGGAAGGAGCATGAGGATCTTGCGGTTGATGAGTCCCTTGCCAAGAGAAGCAATGTCAAGAGCATTTATTTCTTCAATAAGCACATTTAAGCGAGAGAACATCTCATTAACATTTTCATGAGGTAGCGTCTTAAATTCATCATATTTTGCTTTAAGCATGTGATATTTAAGTTCCTTGACCCTAGAAGAACCCTCATGAATCTCTATTAAGCAAGCCCAAATTTCACAAGCCTTTTCCTTACTAGCAATCCTTGAAAACACATCTTGACTAATGCATTCATAAATGGCATTCCTAGCTTTAGCATCCCACTTAATTTGATCACCAACATAATTGTGTTCTCCAAACCCCGCGTGGGTCGCTTCCCATACTTCGGGCGCAATAGCCTCTAGATAAGCGCGCATGCGTGCTTTCCAATAGGCAAAGTTCTTGCCCTCGAAGATAGGAACCGAACCCCCAACCTTGGCCATTTTAGCTCTCTAGCGGTGAAGCTAGAATGATCCTATGAGCAACCTTGCTCTGATACCAATTGTAAGGACCTAATGCCCAAGAGGGGGGGTGGGTGAATTGGGCTTCTTTTGAAAAATTCTAAGGAATGAAACTTAATTTTAGAGCCCAATTCCCTACGCAAACTATCTATGCATTCTAGTAGATAGAAACTTCGCGGAATATAAAATGCATAAAAGTAAGGGAAAGGAGAGGGATGCAAACTCCCGAGGAGACACGAGGATTTATCCCGTGGTTCGGCAAGATCGTCAAGATCTTCCTACATCCACTTTGTGGCACCCACCAAAGGGTTTTGCCACACCCAAGTCACCGAGACGAGGGGTCTTCACTGTTCCTCTCCGTTCGCCTCCCTTGGCAAGGTGGAGCTCAGGCCTTGTACAACTTTGACCTTCCGGGCTTCCACAAACGCCTTGGCAAGCTCCGGAAGTCTCCTCACAATTACAAACACCAAGGGCACTCCCTTGAGGCTCTCACACTATCCTAGAGAGTCCACTCACCCAGAATGGAGGCACACAAGCTCTCTCTCTAGCTAGTTCTAGCCTAAATCTTGGAGTATGGATGATTGAAATGGTGTGGAAGTGATTGATCTTGGTCTTGAACGCTAGTGGATGTGTTGATGGTGTCTGGTGATCAAGACTTGACGGAATGACAGGATTAGGGGGTATTTATAGCCAGCCTCCCCGAAATAGCCATTGGAAAAGTAGGTTGACAGAACTTTACTGTGAACACCGGATGATCCGATGTCTCCCCTTTAGTTATCATCGGTCAAGTTACTTTAGCTGACGTCATTGTGTCAGATATGACCGTTGTTAGACCGATGTTGATCCTGTCTTCTCATCGGATGATCCAGTGGCTCTTCCTCCATAATTTTCTCAATCTTGATGCTTACTAGAGTAATTGACCGATGTGTGCTTCTCTGTACATCAGATGATCCGGTGCTACACTTGGTCCAATGATCTTGCAAACTGTACTTATGGACCGATGTTACTGAGCCATTCACATCGGATGATCCGGTGAGTACTTTGTTCTGAGGTCTTCTTCTTTAGCTGAACCAACTCGATCGATGTGTTGTTCTGAGGTATCATCGGTTGATTCGGTGAGTTGATTTTGTTTGCTTCGAGTTGTTTCTAAGTGATTCTTTTGTGTCTTGCTCGATTGACCTCTTAGACTTTGTTGAAAATGTATCTCTGATGATTGTCAAGCATTAAGTGTCATTGATTTTGGTTGAGTGACTTTGACATAAGAGCTTTCACTTCTTGTCTTGACATAATTGATTTGATCTTATTCATCGATTGTTAGGGGTCTCCAGTGACATATTGATTTCATTTTATTGAGTGATTATGGGGACCTCGCATTCACAAATTCATTAGTAAAATCCAATGGTTGTCATTAATCACCGAAACCATACCTCATGGGGGCCTAGATGCTTTCACCCACTTATGCTCGCTATCTCAAGGACATATTGAACAACAAACGGCCATTGCCCACCACTGAGGTTGTCAAGCTTACGGAAGACTGCAGTGCAGCCATCCTCAATAGGCTTCCTGAAAAGAAGAAGGACCCCGGATGTCCTACCATTTCATGCTCAATTGGGGCTCACTACTTTGACAAGGCACTTTGTGATTTGGGAGCAAGTGTTAGTGTGATGCCCAAGGTTGTGTTCGACCAGCTGAACTTCACAGAACTAACTCTAACACCAATGTAGCTACAACTGGCTGACTCTTCAGTCCGTTATCCAGTGGGTATTGCTGAAGACGTCCCGGTGAAGATCCAGAACTGCTTCATACCCGTGGATTTTGTGGTGCTAGACATGGACACCAAGAAGGATACACCACTCATTCTTGGACGTCCATTCCTAAGCACTGCAAAAGCTCGCATAGATGTGGGAGCTGGAGAAATCCACTTCCATATCAATGGCAAGGAGGAAAGGTTTAACTTTCGACCAAAATCAGAACAATGCTCCATGATTAGAATCAAGTATGGGCCAAATGATAAACACATCAGAGAGGTCGAAGTCACACCTCCAAAGGTGGACTCACTCATTGCATTCATGAGAAGATTAATCTACGAGGAGAATCTGTCATTTCGACCACGCCGATATCCAAAGACGACGGAATCATCTGGACCTTCTCGAAGGCCCAAGTCCACCAAGCCGCCAAAGAAGGAATGGGAAAGAAGCAAGACAAGCCGTCCAAGCCCATCCCTCAGGGCCCGGATGTGAAATGAAGACGGAGGAGTGTCCATCTCATCGGACGGTGGTGAGACCTATGCCAATAGGTTAAATTGGTAGCTATCCCACTTTATTTTTCTTTCTTTCTTCCACCCCATTTGGATTTTTCCCATTGCATATTTGACTTTTCCTAGCAAGTTGAGAATCTTATATTCTCAACTATCATTTTCTTTCTTTCTTTTCAAAAGAAAATTTTTATTGGATTTGAAAAGGGTTTTTATTTGAAAAATAGTTTTTCTGAGCTGCACATGTGGCATTTCACCAACGTGCTAACTTTATAGCCGTTGGGGAGCCACTTGCCAAAAGGGGAACCAGGGGGGCCACCAGTCAGGTCGGTCGAACCCCCTGGTCGGCAGAACAGGGAGTGGAGCCAAATTTGCTCCCCTTCCTCCAATGGCTACATTTTGAACTCTAAGTGACCGTTGGAAGGTGCACCCTATAAATTGTGGCCGTGGGGAGCACTTCTCTTCACACACCACATCATTTTACACCTCTCCAAGTCACTCTCTAGCTCACCTTATTTTTCTTGCTCTTCATTGCAACACTCTTGCTCGAATCCATTCTCAAAAAGATTTTCTTTTGTTTGCATTTGCATTTTACACTCAAGCTTTGAAGAGGAGGAAATTCATTGAGAGTTTTGTTTTCCAAACATCGCCCCTTTTCGGATTTTTCTCGCCTTGTTTTGTTCTTGCTTGTTGAACTCAAAAAGACATGAAGAGGTTGTTCGGAAATAGGAAGGATGCTTCAAGCTCAAGCCATGGTGAAAGTTCTAGTGCACGCCTCTCTTCCATGGGTACAAGCCCAAGGAGGAGAAGTGTGTGTGAGGAAACTCCCATGGAAGAGAGAAGCAACCCACACCAACTTCTTCATGACAACAACCTCGACATACGAAGTGAAGTTGAAGATCAAGCACACAGGCTTCTCCAAGTTCGTGAGTTCCGCCACACCAAGGCTTACGATCCACATTTGATCTCCAAAATAGGTATGGACTCTGAATTTCTTTCCATTTGGCATGCAATTGGATTTGATGACTTTGCTCACATAGAATAGATAGGTTCACGCCTTCTCACAATCCAATTACTTTGCACGCTAAGAATAGGATTTAATGGTATTGCTTTTAGATTATTTCAAAAAGAATACAACATCCTATGGAAAGAATTAGGTAGCATCCTAGGCTTCCATAAACGGTGTTTGCTAGATTTAGACAATTTGCCTAAGTTTAACAAACAAAGTTTTTGGCATGAGCTAACTAATGAGGTCACATGTAGGGCTCCTAGGAATAGCCACATCCAAAACCCTACCTTACGCTTCATGCATAGATGGGTGGCTATGACTATGTTCCCTAGGGGAGATGTTAGGGTTGTGCGAGATGATGAATTGAAAATTTTGTTTGCCATGACTAAAAAGATAAAAGTTGCTCCAGTCAAAGCCATGATGACACAATGGTTAGATTACATTTCAAAATTAGGACCATTTGAATGCACTTCATTGATTACTCATATTGCTGATAGGGTAGGATTACTTAAATACTCTTCATTTGAATACATTGAAACTGAAAGCGAATTAATTGATGAAGACTATTTAGTGCAAGGACATACCCTTAAGAATGATCAAGATGGGTCCTTGATATTTTTCTATCCCGGCTTTGTCAATGAAATTCGGTTACCTAACCTGGATTTTCATTTGTACAAATGCCGAAGGCTAACCATTAACCTTCTTCCCCCTGAGGAAGCAATAAGAAGTAATGTCTCGGCAGGGTAACAAGGAATCGTGTGAGGGCTGCAGCCACAGGCATGCCACCGATAATCTCTCGGTCCATGAATACCAAGAGGAAGGGAACCCAATGGGTTGTGCACCCGGATGGACTCGACCTCCGACATATGAGACCGGGGGATCATCTTGGCAAGAATGGCAAAGGGATCCACCCTTATCCACTTCAAGCTCTAGCAGCTTGCCCCCAACGTCCATGAGAGGACGTCGTTCCTTTCCAGCTAGAAGTCATCATGACTATAGCCAAGGAATGACGGACCTCACTAGACGTATGGGAGAACTTGATGTGAGAACGGGTGACATCTACAGCACACTCCAAGAGCATGTTCAAGGTACCCAGGATTGGCAACAACACATGGATGCTCAATTCACCAACTTCAACACAGCGCTACAACAACAACAAGCCGATCTTGCAGCGTACTTCCGTCATCAAGGGTTCAACCCTTATCACAGAGGTAGTTAAAGAACAAGCTTGGGGAAGGACCCCCACTTGAGGTAACATGTATCACATTCCTTGCATATTTGTTTTCCATTCATCCATCCCCCACCTTGCATTTAAAAAAATATAGGTTATATTTGCTTTCATCAAATAAGGATGTGCGGTAAGAATGATTTAGAATTCACATAGATGAAATGATGAATATTTGCTCTGTTTTGTTTTCCTAAGTCTGTAGTTTACAACTTGCTACTCTCTGAATATTGCTTTCATTGGTTTGAATTACTTTTACCTTAATTTGGAAGTTGTGGGTAGCAAAAGCTTGATCTAATTCTAGGTTGTTGCAAGACTAGAATTGGTAATAGGGCTGCTAGTCCTAGTGAAAGTAAAACTTAGATTTCCGGAGAAATTCTAAAAAGATTTAAGTTTCCCTCATTTGATTGGAAATACCTAACAAAGCCATATGATATTCATACATAGACAAAACCTTATGCGTATGCTATTTGCTTTCACATTGAGCCTAGTCAAACTAGTATAGACCTATGTGAGAAATCATTCAACTCTTTTTGAATTCAAGACTTCACTTGCACATGCTATACTTCTACACTAGAGGTAAGCAAAACGTCCATCATATCCACCATACCACAATAAAAAGAGAAACTACATGTTATTCATGTTTAGCACTCTCTTCAGAATTTAGTGCAAAGAAAGGGAGTAGAAGACATGGCTACAAAAAGAAAATGAAGAAAAAGCATGCTTACATCATAAGAATGAGAAAAAAAAGAGAAAAGAAAAGTAGCCATGTTTCATCCCTGCAAAAGAAAGAGAGGTTATACCAAAAAGAAGTTATCTCAAGTATCCACATCCACTTCCACTCCACCACACAAGCACTAGTCTTGAATCAAAAAGTTTTGATTTGAATTCTCCTAAGGCTTACTCTTTTGACTTAGCAATATATGTTATGCAAATATGCCTACTTACTTTCCTTACCAAGCTCCACATACAAGCCATATTCAATGAGTAGGAATAGTAGAGGCACAATGCTTTGGTGAAGAAATATTTCCACTATCCACAAAGGAGTGATTGAGAGAATTGAATTGAGGTACTTAATATCTAAATTGAATTCTCCGGGATTTAAGTGGAACTTGATTTCTAGGCTATGTTTGCTCCATTTGCTATTCTACCTTTCAACTACTCATGAATATGAAAAAGCATAAGCCCCATGATAACTTAAGAAAGGTAGGGTATCATAGCCAATTTCTGCAATAATAGGTAGAGTATCTTGCTGTGCATTATATACTTTTGAAAATAAGACATTGTAGCAACTAACGATCATCAACCTAAAGTCTTGACTTTGCTCGGGACGAGCAAAGGATAAGCTTGGGGGAGTTTGTTGACGGCTGTTATATACCAATTTCATCCATCAATTTAACTCAATTATGTGAAGGATTTGTCATTTCTTGCACACATCACCTTTCTATCTAACCCATTTCCACTTGGACTTGGAGAAATATGTGTATGCAGCATTTTATGCAGGAAATGGGGAAATGTAGAGGGACCAATCCTATAAAATATCATCCCAGCCAATCAGGCGATGACACGTGGCATCCCATGGATCAAATGGCCCACAAACAAAAGTATCCGAGGAGATCCAACGGTGTATCACCCATATACATCAATGGGACCCACCTGGCAGCCACCAGGAGAAAGCACACGAGAATTGGTGCAATGACCAGGTCGACCGGACCAGGGGGTCGGCCGACCTGGTCTCTGCACCAAACTCGGTCATCCTCCACGTGTTGGCTCCTCCTGGCTTCCTGGAGTAAATGGTGACACATTCGCGCACTTTTGGTGGCGGGAACCAACCTCAACACTAGTATAAATAGGACCCCCTACCCCTCACTTCAACACACACCACTTGAGCTTCATCTCTATTGTATACATTATTATCCATAGTCTTAGAGGAGTTAGGTTGTAGAGAGGAGAGTCTCTAGTCCCAAGTCCAAATTGGGAAAGGAGTAAGGAGTCTCTCTCTTCCTAATCCTACATTGGGAAAGGTATGGCTCATGTATTCTTTCTTGTATTTGTGACTTTATGCATAATAAAGATAGTATCTTTAGTCTCTACTTATACATATACTTGGGAAAAGCGTTTCTTGTTTAATTGTGGAGTCCATGTATGTGGAAGGTATAGCTTCTATGACTGTTTCATCATGAACATATCTCATAATCATAGAACCTATAAGCCCCCCCTATAGTCTAATTAATTATAACATAACTAGGTTAGTATGGATAATTATGTTGTGTATCAACATTGGTTTAATGATGATTCAATTCATTGCCTTAGGATGTATTTTGCCTAGGCTCTTAAGGTAATTACTTAATATGCTAGCATGGTGCTAGGATAGCTAAGTAGCATTGGATGTCTTGTAGAGCCACGGATTGAGGAGGTAGGCAGAAGGTGGTGACAACCCTATCTATCCTTTGTAATCCTCCACGTTCGGCTATGACACAGGCTCTTGGCGGGAGTCGCCCTAGTATTGCTAGGGGTAAGCCCGTGCCCAATGTTTTGAACCACATAGCATAAGTATTCACTATTTATCTAGCTTATGGATAATTAGTTTAGACTATGTATATGTACAATAGAGCATAGTAGGAGTACCTCCATAACTCTCAACCTTAACTAACCTCTAGGATCCTCTTATCCCCCTTAGACTTGAAAGCTTTTGTGTGTGTCACACTACCTCCACTATTATTTTATCCATCCTTACTAGATTCTTACCTAGACCTTTCTACCCTTTCCACTTGATGATTGTTATATCTCTTCCCTGCCTTCCTTTGGGATCATATAAATGACACCCTTGGGAATACTCTTAAGGGGAAATGCTACAATGCTATCTCTGTGCGCTTGCGGAATTCACTTTGTGATCCAATAGAACCGTTAACAAGCATTTCTGACACATCAGTTGGAGATGTTTAGTTAATGGTGCGTAAGAAATACCAATAAGCATTTCTGGCGCCGTTGCCGGGAATGATTTGTTAGTATATCTTAGGAGCCGTCAACAAAGAGGCAACAATGAAGAATTTAGCTTCTGGCCCATCTGCTCTGGTGACATCATGGCAAGCATATGACATCAATGGTTACACATTTTACACTAAAGAAAAAGACGGTAAGAGTGTTGCACAGAATAGTGGTGTTCGTATTGAGGCTTATGATTCACAAGGCCAAAAGACCACATACTTCGGGTTCATAGAGGAAATATGGGAACTCGATTATGACGAAAGAATGGTAATGCCCGTATTTAAGTGCCAATGGTTCAAACATCCCTATGGTGTGAAAGTGGACAATTACGGGCTGACACTGATAGACTTGAATAATGTGGGTTATAAAGATGACCTGTGGGTTCTCGTCGATAGTGTTGCACAAGTTTTTTATGTTCAAGATCCAGAAACTGAGAAGATGCACGTAGTTGTTTCTGGAAAGCAAAATATTGTTGGGGTTGAGAATGTGGGAGATAATGAAGAGGAATATAATCAGTATGAAGAGATGTACCTTTTCACCGAACCAGAAAACATCAAGCGCGTAGAGAGAAGCATTAAAACGAATTTGAAACCCTATATGCGAGAAGATGTCAATGCTGGAAAAAATGTATGATATATATTGTATATACTTGTATCTTCTAAAATCAACTTAGAACAATGCTCTATTTTATCTTTAGATAGCATCTTTTGAATCTTATTAAATTCAGCTTCTGTTTCG
The DNA here is from genome assembly GCA_036927565.1 of Tuctoria greenei. NCBI lineage: Eukaryota > Viridiplantae > Streptophyta > Magnoliopsida > Poales > Poaceae > Tuctoria > Tuctoria greenei. Next base: position 130,248,626 of record JAYESD010000006.1, read on the forward strand.
AACATTATTGAATTCAGTATGTGTATATCAATTTCTTCTGACCTATGATGATCAGGCTCGCCTTCCAACAGCTCGGTTCCAAACAACATCTAGAAGCACAACTCTTGAAGCTCCTATCAAGCTAATCCCTTCACAGCAAGCTCTTGTAGATGCAAGTAACACCCGAGACTCATCATTTGGATTGTTAAAATCTTCAATTGAAGTCTGACGATACTTCCCGTCCATTTGAGGGATTGTTTTGATAGGAGTGGATCCACTTCAATATAAGTGGTTTGAGGTGGATTGAGGAGAAAATTAGTTCATTCTTCACTTCAATCCACTTCAATCCAATTAGATTGATGTCGGTACTCTGGAAACCGTACACCCCTCGAGGTTACAAAGATATCAAGGAAAAGTCACCCACTTGATTTGAAAACCTTCGGAGGCCCACATGTCAGATGTAACCGGACCCGCTTCTCCAACATGGTTAATCCCAAGGTCGCCACGTGTACTATCAAACCGGAGCTACCGCCCTCAAGGGGGAAGCTCCAGGCCATGTACCGAAATGGCACCTCCGGACTTAACCCCAGACCGAGAGAAGCTCCGGACCTGACACGTGTCAGGTAGCTCCGGAGCTTCCTGTTTCCCACAGTATGCTCCGGAGCTGCCACGTGTCCGCCCGTCAGAGCTTCAGCCTCTGACTTCCGGAAGACTTCATCACGGCTCCGGATCTTCAAAGGGGAATCAAGTACTTCAAGACCCGATTAAGTGTCATTAATACCATATTAATGACACACGATCGGATGACCTAAATTACCAGTAACGGTGCTATCAAAGCCCATTACCCGGTCATTAAGGGCAATTAAACTTGTTGAATGAATATCAATACTAGTAACTGCCGGGCCACATGCCGGGCCAGGCTAACATGTAACGGCCTGCCCTTGTACTATAAAAGGACAGGCCGACTACGGACTCTAGGGGGGAGCGACGTTAGACACGCGCCATAGACACTCGTCACAAGTTCATTCAGCTAATACAACACCAACACACCCGTGGAGTAGAGTATTACGCTCAGGCAGCCCGAACCACGTAAACTCCTGTGTCTCCTGCGTCATTTACTATTCACCTTCTCGAATCTCCACGCGCCCACACCGAACATCAAACTCCTCTAACACTTCAGTAGTGTCGGGAGATCTGCCGGTTCCAAACCACCGACAGTTGGCGTGCCAGGTAGGGGCGCCTGAGATTTTGAGAATGGTGAACTCAGCTGCTGGATCATCCAACGGTCAACCTGCTGCTCAGGCTATTGGGGGCAATCCCTCCAACATGCAGCCACCAGCAGGAGCCTCAGCACCAGCAGGAGTCACACTCCCACCACCACTGCCTTCACCAGCAAATCAAGCTGGGAAACACGATGGTGCGCCGGCGTCAATCACTGCGTCGGCAAATCATGACAACCCGGAACACGCGCTCCATGCAGCGCGTGCTCTTCTCCAACGCCCACCACCTCCGGATGAATCCCGGGATGCACTAGAGCAGTGGAGGGCCGATGTGGAGCATTTGGTTGCAGCAGCAGCCGAACGCCTCAGCAACCAGGGTCCTCCTCCTTCAGGACGAGCCCCGTTGCAGCGGCGGACTTTGTTTGGTAGACTTGATCCGCACGTTTCCAGTAGCAGGAGACGTGCTGCGTCACAACAAGTGACGTCATTGCCCTCCGGGGCACGACGCACTCACACGGTATCCAGGCTTTCGACTCATGACCTCCGGGCGGAGCTTGATCGCCGATACCGCCAGCAGGACGGCCGAGTCCATATTGAGCGTGCTCGTGAAAGACGGGAAGCTCAGGACCTTTCTGCTCCTGAAGGAGTGGGAGGAGGCTGTTCAGCCCTGGCCATGTATCTGCGTATGGTCAGGTGGCCACAAAAGTTCTGGCCTCACCTGCCGGAAAAATTTGAAGGGACTGTCAATCCCGCCGAATTTCTTCAGATCTATTCCACTGCAATCTTGGCAGCTGGAGGAAACGAGGCTGTGATGGCCAATTATTTTCCAGTGGCCTTAACAGGGACCGCTAGGTCCTGGTTTATGAGCCTTCCACCCAACTCTACCAACAGTTGGGAGGAGCTGTGCCGACAGTTCACCGCCAACTTCGGGAGTTCATACACCCGACCAGGCACTGAACTGGACCTTTTTGCAGTCGTGCAAAAAAGGGGAGAATCCCTGCGATCATTCATCTAGAGGTTCTCTCAGGTACGAAATACTATCCCTTCTATCTCTAGCGCCTCTGTCATTGTGGCATTCAGACAGGGTGTACAGGACAAGAAGATGTTGGAGAAACTGGCGATCAAGGAGATCACCAGTGTCACGGAACTCTTCAGCTTGGCTGACAAATGTGCCAGAGCTGCGGAGGGCCGTGAGATGCACTCCAAACAAACCCCGGAGGGCCACAAGAAATCCTCCAAAGAAGAAGCCACTACCACCGGGGGTGGCAAGAAGAAAAAGAAGAACAACGGCAAGAAGAAGCCGACGGCCGGCACATCTAACATTGCAGCTGCTGCAACTCCGGGTGGCCGGGGGCCACACCCCGAGAAGCGACCTCGACCGTCTTCTGAAGGCGGTGGCAAACCCAAAGTGTGGTGTCCCATTCACAAAATGGGCAGCCACAGTTTGGAAGACTGCCGGGAGGTCCAAAACCTTGCCAAACGCTACAACAAGCGCCGGGAAGAATCTCCTTTCCGACAGAGGGAAAGAAAGCAAAAAGTCGACGAAGCTCCGGCTGAAGAGGAGTTAGGATTTCAGGATCCCAAAAAGGTCCTGAACACCGTTTACACCTCCATCGACGATGATTCTGACGTCTCTGATAACGAGCGTCGGAAGACCATGAACACCATTTTTGGTGGATCATTGGACATCACCTCCCGCCACGTCATCAAGACTATGCATCGAGATATGGCTGCTGTAGCTCCTACAGTCAGGCCGGAACCTCATCGGAAGTGGAGGTTATGCTTGCCCCCCAACAAGTGTTATACCCTCACAACATGCCTTGGTTGATGCAATCATAACCTTGGCATCACTTTTCATGTTGTTGAAGGTTGTCATCATAGCTTCACGCTGTTTGACCTAGACATTGCCACTCATATGCAGGATCTCTTTATCTTCAGTCCGATTCAGATTTCGTTAGCTTCGACACATCCTTCACTTATAACTGCCATTAACATGTGTGATAAGGAAGCTTCACTTATTTGATAAATCTATGCTTGAAAGATTAAGGTTAAATCCCTATGAAAGTGTAAAAACAAGATTTGTGATTGAATTTGTTCGCTTACTCGCTTGTGTGAAGCACTAAGAAAGTAGGTACTGATTTCTAGTCAATATATTTATGCATTAAAACTGAGAAAGGAGCATATTCCTAAGTTTTCAAATGGATAGGAGGGAATGAAATGGTTCAAATGTATGGGAAAATCCTTCCAAGGATCGTCAGGCTTCAAATTGATGCTTTCAACAATCCAAATGATAAGCCACAGGTGCTACTTGCATCTACAAGAGCTTGTTGTGCAGGGATTAGCTTGACATGAGCTTAGCAGCATCACAGGCGGTTCTTAAACAACAACCGCCCGTGGAAATTATGTATTTTCTCAGGCGGTTATTAGTTAATAAACGCCTGAGAAAATCCATGATTTCCACGGGCGGTTGTTGTTTAAGAACCGCCTGTGATGTTCTGTCAACACATGCGGTTATTGTATCATTCGTCATCACAGTCGCATTTTTTTATGGACCGCCTGTGTTTGAAAAATCCAGGCGCCTGTGAAAATGCTTTTTGTAGTAGTGGGAAAAGTATGACATGTAGCTTAAACAAGGAATGATAATTAAATGGCTAACTGCATAAAAGTATATTCAAAACAGTTGAAAATGTAATAATATGATCATTAAGTGAGGGCCATCCCTTAACAACCCAAAAACAATTATTTTCATATCCAATACCATAATTCCAACATAAATAACCAAAACCATCCATAATCAGCCATCTTCAACTCATAACTGTCCATTCAACTCAATATTACCATTTTCATATTCCAAACCCAATTACTGCAACAATACCGATTCCCAATTCAATTCTATCCATTAAACCAAGTTCAAGGTCCTTTACTCTAATCATGTGAGCATCCAGGTTGCTCATAACCCAGAGCACGACTATCATGATAGTTTTTAACACTCTGCAGAGGTTGTACCACTGTGCCCACAAGTTTGTGACTTCATCACCTTTCGGTGACTAAAGAATATCAATTACATCATCTCACACTTCCTTTGGTGTGTGGCCAAGAGATCACAAAATAGCCTTTACAAAGCGATTACTAGCATATTGGAACCCCACTGAGGTTTCACCGGTGGTGATGTCTCCAAGTGAGCACATCCATCCAAGGGCCCCATCTTGCGCCACTCGGATCCCAGGGTAGTCCCACCATCACTAGAAACCCAGCCGACTACCCCTTCCCCGAGCTTTCCAAAATAGTCCGAACAGTACTGGCAGCATACTAATTAGTCAGCTAAGCCGCACCCATACTAGGTCCTGTGGTGGAACTGTAAGTCCTGGATGGTTGCTCCACGAACTGGTGAAACCCATTCCACGTAACTGGCTTGCTTAGATCCCTAGGATCCATGTTGCTAAAGGGTCATTGTTATCAATTCTCATCATTCAGGTGTTCAATAGATCATAATTGAGCAATATGATTATTTCCCCAAACCCAAATAAGTATAGCAAAGCAAAAGTGTAAAAGACCCTTCCCGACTCTCTACATTGTGTTCAAGCGACAAGGGTGGTCATACAAAACTAGTAAACTGTTATAATTGGGTTTCCCATCAATTTGACCCAAGGATGCAATTTTGCAAACAAAACATTAAAACTTGGATCAAAATGATCAAGGAAACTTTCCTTGTTCTTGGGCTTGGTTTGGATCGAAAGCTTTGAACTTCAGGTTCTCCAGGTCCTCAAAAGCACTCTCTACAGCGATACATTCCATTTCGCGTGACAAACATGCAAAACAAATATTACAATCAAATATTGCTCAAATATTACTCAATATGCCATGATATGCATGCTTGGTGCAATTGTGAGGTAAGACTTGTTAATTAGTTGATATTAATGTTTACTAACTAGTTACAATTGACTATAACAAGTTTGAGCAAGTTCCGAGTTTATTTGAGTCAAATTGGAATTAATTCAGCAACAACAGATTGCAGAGGCCGAACAAGTCTGCCCTATCTAGAACTGCAAAATAGGGTTTTTCTAGACAGCGAGAATTAGGGTTAAACTCACGTGGAAAATTAGATGTAGAGGGTACACCATGGGTTTAGAGCTCCAAAGGTCGAGAGTTGGGTGCAAAACTTGAATCTCGACGCTAGGGTTTGACAATGAGGTGTTGAGGACGATTTGGTGATAAAGAACGTCGATGTCGAAAAGTTGATGAAGATCGCACTTGCTTTGTCCTCGTCCTTCTTCTCCTCCTTCTCCTTGCTGCTGGATCCCCTCTTGATGGGGGCACACAACAAAAGACAGCAGCAAGAGTTTTCTCAACATGGTGGAGAGGTGTGGGGGTATTGGGTTGCTTATATAGGTTGGAGTGGTAGGGTTTTGGGTTGGATTTGGAGTAGAATTTGGTGGAAAATGTATAGGGGCCGTGGCGGGGTCCACTTGGGCTCCTCTGGGTTGGGCAGGAAGTTCTTGGGCCCAATTAAGGCAATTACCTAATAACTTAACGTGGAAGAAAAATAGAATCTGAATTGAATTCAGTAGGCTGGACTAGCCCGCAAGGTGAGCGGACAAGTCCGTTTTGGAACAGAAAGGTTTTTGGACAAGTCCGGTGCTGGAGGCCAGACAAGTCCGGGGCTTGGAAAGTAAATTGGCCCGAACAGAGACATCATCAGACTAGTCCAATCAATGGTCGAACAAGTCCGAAAAAACATCAGAACCACGATCGGACTAGTTCGTGCAGCATGTGGGACAAGTCTAGAGTTCTGAAGACTAAACTTTCTGAAACGGAAGAGGGACACCGGACTAGTCCGGGGTGGAGGCCGCACAAGTACGCTCCCAAACAAGATTAAATTGTTGATTAGCCCTAAATTCATTTTAATCTTGTTCCTTTTTAGGTTGCTTAATGTTAAACATGTATAAGGATGCATGCAATGCATTATGCATGAAAATGAGGGTGTTACAATTTGGCTATGTTAGATGAGGTATAACTAGAATAGCTAAGTTGAGTTAAATTTTCCTATGTTTGATGAAGTAATACTAAGTAAGTACGGTTCTGATTTACTGAACGGCCGAAGAAGAAGCGTATGGCATGGTCTGCAGCAGCGACAAAGGCTGCATCAGAGGCGGTGGCAGTAGCAGTAGCTGGATCTGCACCTCTGGGCTCAAACTAGTGTCTGTCATTGCAAGCATTAGACATTAGATATTATTAAACATGCAATGAATGTAAATTACTGTAGCTTTTATTTCTCACCTCATCGCCTCCCTCATCTGCACCATGCAGGCTTGCTGGTACGAGATCGTGGCCTCCATTGCGATCCTTTGCGTCTGCTGTTGCTCACACTTCTCTTCAATGCGACATGCGAGGACCTGCATCTCTATATCTCTATGCGAGACACAGTGACTCAACAGTCCCACAGATAAAGCCTGCATGGAGCTGCCTATCGAATGTCGCGTCACCCTCGAGTCAACAACTCTGTCGTATATGGCGAGCCTACAAAAAAAGAAACAGGAATATGAAACTGAAATTTCGAGAAGTGAAAACAATAAAATGAAGTACCACCTTCTGTGGGCTTTGCCGCCTCCACTTGCATACGCGACTTGAGGATTGATTGTTTCATTTTCCCAATCAAAGTCTTCATCGTATATCCTCCTAGCCTCCTACCCATACTTAGCTTGAAAAACAAGAAAACCTTGTCAAGATATACTTAGAATTAATTTGAATGATTTTTAAACTTATTAGCCGCTCGGCTGCAACCTGACTACGTTGCTCAGGCTGAGTAGGGTCCTTATGACCTCTCTTGCAGACATGAGCAGGGGTCGATGTCAACCCCGTCTCGTGCTCCTATTAATACGTGTTAGTACGAATAGTATATTACGAGTATATAAAAGTAAGTTACACACACTTACCATGCGTTTAGCTAAACGGAAGTGGTTATCTTGGCCGTAGTTGTCTTTTCCCGTCGACCTCTTCGCACCCCCAAGCCCTGTTGGACTAGCGATAAAATCAGCGCTAGCCCAGTACCTACAAAGGGCCCTACAACTAGCTCACATAGCCCTGCACATATTTGTAGGTTATTAAAATACCGTTAACAAAATTAATAGTAATAATATTTACTACACCCAACGTACATCAAGTGCATGTCACTCTCCTGACAGAAGTGTCACACGTCATGCTGATTTTACTTCAAGTAGTCATTGATCACTTGACTGCGAGCGTTCGACAAAGCTTGCCGAAACACCTTTCGACGTTGAAGTGGAACACGTTCCTCACGTGCTCAAATATGCAAGGGTTGTTTGGATCCTCTAAACAATACCTTTCCTATAATAAAGGAGATATTGAAGAGTTGTACATTAATAATTTAAAAAGTTTAAGAGTTGAAACTTAAAATTTTTATTTAACGTGCTTACCATAAAATCAGCCCATACGACCTTGTGAACTTTGTTGTGTTCCTGGTCAGAGGCGCGAGCGTAGTAGTCCCACGAAGTAGAGGGCACCCAGTCGATGACCCCTGAATAGTGCATACGCACTAAGGACTCGAGGACACCGTTCACTGGTATGTGGTGTGTAGCACCGTTGAAAGACGAGTCATACCAAGATCTGCAACATATTTTTTGAATAATTGCTTATGTGACCAAAAGAAACTAAAATTGAACACTACGATTTTATAACCTATACCTAATGTGGACGTTTCTTACGTCACAGATCATATCTCGAATGAGATGAGGTCCGCAAGTGCATGGAAACTATCGTGTAGCATTTCACCCAAGAGTATTCCCAAGGGTATAATATTTATCCCAAAGGAAGGCAATGGAGTAAAGTAAACACCACTCTTATGATGAAGCTATGGGATACTAATCAATTACCAAGACAGGGGTTAGTTGATTATAGGGGTAGTGTGACACACACCTACGCAATCTATTCTAAAGAGGAAAATGGGTCCTATGGAGATTAGACCAAGAGTTGGGGACTTGCTCCTACAATGCTTCTAGTATACATATACATAGCCTAAGTTAGATACTAAAGAGCATGTAAATGGTGAATACTTATGCTATGTTGTTCAACATATAGGGCACAGGTTTACCCATAGCAATACTAGGACAACTCCCACTAATAGCATGTGACATGGCCGAACGTGGAGGATTGCAAGGGACAGATAGGGCTGTCACCACTTACTGCCTACCTCTTCAATCTGTGGGTCTATGAGACATCCAACGCTACTTACTATCCTAGCACCATGCTATCATACTAAGTATATACCTCAAGAATCATGACATCTTAAGGCAATGACTAACCTAAGCGTCGTTGAACCAATGTTGAGACATAGCATAAGTTATTCATATTAACATGATCATATCATAACTAATTAGACTATAGTGGGGGTTGGTAGTGTTTATGGTGATAAATTAAGAGTGATATGGCATAATCATAAAGACTACTCCTACCACATACATGGAATCCAGAATCAAATAAGAAACGCTTCATCCAAGTATATGAATAAAAGAAGACTAAAGATAATATATTTATTATGCATAAAGTCACAAATATAAGAAAAGATACATGAGCCATACCTTTCTCAACTTGGACTTGGGACTAGAGGCTCTCCTCTCTATAGCTTAACTCCACTAAGGAATAAGAGAACTAATATATACAATAGAATGATGCTCAAGTGGTGTGTGTTGAAGTGAGGGGTGAGGGGTCCTATTTATAGCTTGGAGAAGGGTCGGTTCCCGCCACCAAAAGCGCGCGGATCAGTCACCCATGACCTCTTCAAGCCGGGAGGAGCCAACATGTAGCATTTGACCGCGTTTGGCACCAGGACCTAGTCACCCGACTAGGTGGGTCGGCTGACCTGGTCCTGGCTCCAAACGGCCAATTCTTCCTCCAAGTGATTGACAGGTGGGTCCCATTCTATAATATGGGTGCTACACCATTGGATGGCCTCAGATACTTCTGTTTGTGGGCCATTTGATCCATATGGTGCCACATGTCGATGCTTGATTGGTTGGGATGATATTTTATAGGATCCATCCCCTTGTTTCACTTCGATTCTATGTAAAATGTCTGCATGCACCAATTTATCCAAGTACAAGTGGAAATAGGTTAAATAGTAATGTGATGTGTGAAATAAATGATATTTCCTTCACATAATTGAGTTATATTGACGGGTGAAATTGGTATATAACAGCCGTCAACAAACTCCCCCAAACTTATCCTTTGCTCGTCCCAAGCAAAGTCAAGATTTTAGGTTGATGATCAGGAGTTGCTAAAATGTTCTACTTTTCAAAAGTACCATGTGAACAACAAAATACTCTACCTAGTATTGCAAAAATTAGCATGGTACTTCACCCATCTTAAGTCATTATGGGGCTTATGCCATCTCCTATTAATGGGTGGCTAAAAGATAGAACAACAAATGGAGCACACGTACCATAGAAATCAAGTTCCACTAAAATTATGGAGAGTTCAATTTAGATTATAAGTACCTCAATTTGATTCTCTTAGCCTCTCCTTTCTGTGTAGTGGAAATATGTCCTCACCAAGGCATTATGCCTACACTCATCCTACCACTACATAACGCTTGTATGTGGATCTGGGTAGGGAATATAGTAGGCATATTTGCAACACATAATATTGCTAAGTCAAAATAGCAAGCCTTAGGAGAAATCAATTCAAAACAATTTAATTCAAGACTTGTGCATGTGTGATGGAATGAAGTGGATGTGCATATTTGAGATGACTCCTTTTTGAGTGGACTCTCTTATTTTTCAAGGATGAAACATGGCTACTTTTCTTTTTTCTTTTTCTTTTCGTGTTCTCTTTTTTTCTCATGCTTATGATGTAAGCATGCATTTTCCCTTTTTTTTTCTTTTTCTTGTAGCCATGTCTTCTACTCCCTTCTTATGCAATAAAATTGGAGAGAGTACTAAGCATGAATGGTATGGAGTTTCTCTTTATCGTTGAATGGAGGTATGATGGGAATTTGCTTACTTCTAGTGTAGAAGTATAGCATGTGCAAGTGAAGTCTTGAATTCAAAAAGTAATGAATCAAATCTCACATAGGTTTATACTAGTTTGACAAAGCTCAATGTGAAGGCAAATAGCATATGCATAAGGTCTATCAATGTAATGTATCATATGACTTTGGTAGGTATTTCCAATCAACTGAGAGTAACTTAAATCTTTTTAGAATTTCTCCTGAAATCTAAGTTTCACTTTCAAACTAGGAATAGCAGCCCTACCACTATATCATATCTCACAACAGATTAGAATGGATTAAGCCTTTGCTACCCACAATTTCTAAATCAAGGTAAAAGTAATTCTAACAAATGAAAACATTATTTTGGAGAGTAGTAAGTTGTAAACTAGGGACTTATGAAAATTAAAACAGAGCAATTATTCATCATTTCATCTATCTGAATTCCAAATCATTCTTACCGCACATCTTTTATTTTATTTTGAAAAAATCTACTCTACTTATATTTTAAGTTTTTTTATATGCAAGGTGGATGATGGGTGAATGGAAAATAAATATGCAAGGCGTGTGATACAATTTACCTCAAGTGGGGGTCCTCCCCCAAGCTTGTTCTTGGTCAAGGTACGCGATAGGGGCTGAAACCCTAACCACGGATGCAGGCCATGATGTTGGCCTAACCTTATCGCAGCATGGCTTTGACACTGGAGGGTTGAGTGTAGATGTTGGGTTGCCTTCGATGGGTTCCGCGAGCATCATCGAGGAGAGTGTTGTCGATGTCGCTCATCCACACCTCAAGGTTCCTATAGGTTCGATGTACTTGGTTATTCCATGGCTAAGGTAATCATCACCCTTAGCTACAAAGGAATGACGTGGAGTCAACATGGTTGAGTGTGTTCTGTCATTCTTTGGCTGAGGTGAATCATACCTTCTTGCAATAAATAAATAACTTGTACCTCTCATGCATTGGGTGTGATCCGTCATTCCTTGGCTAAGATAATGATACCCTTTAGCCACAAAGGAGTGACATGTACCCAATATGTGTTGAGTATGATTCATTATTCCTTGGCTAATGTACAACATACCTATAACCACAAAGGGATGACATGCACTCAACATGGGTTGAGTGTGATCTTTTGTTCCTTGGCTAAGGTATAAAATACCTTCTGGCCACATAAGAACATTTTGCACCAAATATACATTGGATGTGATCTTGTCATTCCTTGGTTACATCATATCTTTTAGCCACAAAGGAATAACTTACACCCAATGATGATAGCAATTCCCTTGAGCTTGAATGGGTGCTTAGAATAGTTGAGAGCATAGTGCTCTCACATATTCGTAGCAGCCAATTGATTGCTCATGGAGGGTTTCCATGTCATATCTCCGACCTCGTATAGTTATGTTTGACCTTCGGGCTTAATTTCCGATAGGTAGCAACCATCCTCATTTACTCCTTGGCCAAGAGATGTTAAAATGGAATCCTCTAGGGATTCCAACAACCGGATCTTTAAATGCCTGCATAGTTATTTTACTCATGCAAACTTCCTCTCTATGATAGAGAGGGATGATTATCTCCCGATACTTGTACAAATGAATTTTTGGTTTAGGTAATAGAATTCTCCATTTGTACTTACGGGGAAGAACAAGCCCAAAGATGCATTGGATCCAATTTCAAGTGTATTCATGAACAATGTATGAATCATTGCTAGGAGTGGAGCTTTATGGATAAATCAATTTGCACATTTTTCTAAAGCTCCTACTCATAGCAATGCAAATGATATAAATATACTATATGGATACCTTCATTTTGTAAATTTTCTAACCATCATAGCTTTTTACACAAGAGCAAACGTTTATCATTTAGGTCATGGCAAACAAGATTCTCGATTTTGTCCTCCTGGACATTTTTAATTTTCTTGCCTAGGAATTTGAAATTTAGTGATCCATGCATGAATTTAAAATAAAAATTATGGACATCACTATTCCTAGGTTGCTACAGACCAGTTCAACCATTAAGTCATTCCATAAGCATTACCTAGGCAGAAAATGTCTAAGTCAATTTTAGCAATGCTTATGAAATTCTAGGTACTCGTTTAAATTATTCCCAAGTAAGGTGACATTCCTTTTTGAAGAATCAAAAAGACTAATGTCAACACTTACTCTCGTGAGAATGCAGAAGAATCGAATGATGAGAAGGTGTAAACCTTCCTTACCAATTTATGCAAAAATCATTCAATCCTAATGCAATTCAAATGACAGAAAATCTTAAACTTGTACCTCAATTGAAGAGCAGTTCTTGTTGAAGGTCGTTTGTGTGAGAAACTCAAGACCATGAATTTCAGTGTAGCCTTCATGTTCAATATCTTCTGCCAAGTTGAGGTTGGAGTTGAATGAGTTTCATCTTGTTCCTCCATTGGGCCACCATCTTGAGCATTCCTCCACCATGAACTCAAAATGAGATCGATGGAGGGATATGTGCTTGATGGGGCCTTCCAACCTTTTTACAAATTTTTTCCTGGCTGCACTAAAATCAAGAACAAACAAAACAAATCGAAAACGGGTCACGGTAGCCGAAAAGCATGTTGTACCCTTTGTCAAATTGTTTTGCCCAACTTGAAGCAACTTGCAAATGCAATGAATATTAAGGGAAATATTTTTGGTTTGAATTAGGTGGATGAATTCAAGTGCTTATGCCCATGGTTCATATCCAAATAAATTTATTTCCTAATTCAAAATTTTAGTTTTGGGATGGTTGGAAATTTTCCAACATGAAAGTGTGAAAATTCAGACATGTTAAATGCAAATGCAAATATTGATGGGGAATTCAAATATGCAATTAGCAAAACAAATATGAGATAACTACCAATTCACCTATTGGCAAGGACTCACCGAAAAAAAAATTTGAAGTCCGATGAGTGGGACTTACCTCCATCCATTTTAGTTCGATGATTTGTTGTCCAATCACGGAGTTGAAGATGTGGACAACTTCTGTTGATTGACATGCCAAATCTCCTTTGGCATGTCGGTTGGACATGTGGACCACATGATTGCCCTGGCCTACCTGTCATCTTTGATGAAGATTTATTAATGTAGTGATGGCTTTTCCCTCATGAAGATGTTTTCTCATGAGCATGGTGAGTTTTGTCCTTCTTTAGGGGTGTCACTTCAACCTTCGTGATATTCCTTAAGGTCAACCCATACTTTGATCATGGATCAAAAGCTTCTTTGGGCATGGTGACATGTGTCTCCACAATCAAACAAGAAACACTTCATCCACAATGTTACTTGCCCTAGGTTGCATGGGCTTGGTCGAAGAGTAGGAATCCCAACAAGTGATTGTGGGATATCTTGGATCTTGAATGCTCTTTAAGTTTCTTGTCCTTGGCCAAGAGCTTTCTTGTAAATGTTGTCTTGATTTCTTGCTTGGCCATGGACAAGATACTTCAAGGTAGGCTAGTTGATCTTAAATCCCTTGAAATCCTCATAGCCTCCTTGATTAAGAGTGATGTTGATTCCACCCTTGACCTCCTTATTGGTGATCGTCATTGGACTTTTTGTTTGGAGGGAAGAATCCCCATGGGTCTTAGGGAAATGATTTCCCAAGTGGCCCACATTGACATGGATTTTCATAAATCATGTGAATATCCATGGCTTGGATCATCCAAACACTTCTCCATTGACTTGATCTTCATGATTGTGAGACCTATGTGTGCTGAATACATTGTCTTTGACAATAAAAGTTTTGAATGCTGCCATAAAATCTTTTTAGCAAGGTCTGACCCTGGCTCCGAGCTTCTGCAAGGTCCGACAATAGGTCTGACTTTCTTTGTCTAGGTTCGACATGTTTTTGGGTAGCTCCGGTGAGCTTTGTCTTTAGCTCCAGCATGTCTTCGAGAGCTCCAGCATGTCTTTGATAGCTCCGACATATCTTTGTTAAGCTCTGATATGTTTTGCTAGGTCCGACTTATGTTGGTTATCTCCGACATGTTTTTCTAGCTCCGACTTTTGGGTTGACTAGTTCCGACTAGTTTTGGTCAGCTCCGGTGCTAGGTCCGACTAGTTTTGGTTAGCTCCGGCACTAGGTCCGACTAGTTTTGGTAAGCTCCAGCGCTAGGTTGTACTAGTTTTGGTAAGCTCCGGCCCAAGCTCCGGCTAGCTTTCGCAAGATTCGGAGCTTGATTGCAATGTTCCTACTTTTACTGTGAAATGTTTTGAACTTTCTTTACATCTATGGAAAGATTGCTTAGTATTCAGTTGCTAAGTTTTTGGCATGTTTTGGTTGATATGGTTGATATCGTTTTGCTGTGGTTTTGCAACATGCTTATGTGATGTGCTCACGTAAGGTGTTGTGTTCAGAACTAACTTGAGTCAAGTCGCGGACTTGGGCTTGTACGGATTGGTTGTTTTTTCATGTGCAGGTGTCGCTTGAGTTCAAGTCATGGCTGATGACAGGATCCTTTGGACTAGTCTTAGGGAGGAGATGAGGTTCCAAACACCAAGTTAGGGAGGAATTGTGGTTGAGCTGATCAGGAGGTCGCGCAGGATGATTGAATCAAGGGCAGTGCATATGAAGGTTACTGGACGTCGAAGGAAGGTGTTCGCACGTATGCATGCGGTGCATGACGTGGGAACATGGTTCCGAAGATGGTTTATGTATGGGAAGATCTGGTTGGGAGGATCGGATCGTATCGGTTGATGACTTTGGTTGCGGCGGAGTCGGTTATGGCTCGGTATGGAAATTATCGAGTTGGTTATGATAGGATTTCGTGTGGGTCACGAATTTCAGTTGTTTTAGAAATGTGGGATATGTTCATAAGGTGTTTGGAAGTCTTAAGATTGCTTCTATCTGCGTATAGAAGAGTCCTAAGCAGTTATGAAAAGTATCGATTTGTGATCGGAGTAGGATTGGAGTCCTAGTTGAGATTGGGTTGGCCTAAGGGCTGGTTATATAAGCAAAGAAGGCCAGAGCTTGTGGTGCACGACTTTGGGGCTGTTCCTCTTGTGTTCTATTGAATAAAATTTGTAGTTTGAAGGAACTTTTGTGTCTTGTTCGTCCGACTTGTTCCAGACAAATTTTACTCGTAGAGTTTCTGGACAGCACTACCTTTCGTCGGTGGTTTTATCAAAACTCGAGTTTTACAGATCCAATTTACGTGATTATTTTTAGGTTGTCTTCACAACTTGATTATCTATCATCTTTCAAAATTTCATGGTCATTGGATATGTGGTTTCTGATCTACACGAGTTTCTTTGCAGCATTCCAGAACTGTTTTTCTCGGGTAGGACAGATTGACCTTTGTTCGATCTTTGGATCATAACTTGAGTTTCTCTCGACGGAGTTGAGTGATTCTTCTTGTGTTTTCTTCATGACTTGATTCTATTTGATATATATCAATGTTGTCACGATGAAACACGTTTAGATTAGTCTCACACATGATTTCTTTAACAAGTCATTTTTCTGCCGAAGGGGTTGGGATTGAATTGTTTCCACTGCGTAAGATTTGTAAAATCTACCATTCACCCCCCCCCCCACCCTCTGGTAGCTTTTCATGTGCTCTTCGATCCTACAATTTGTATCAGAGCGACGGTGCTCCAATCATTGTGATTTGCACATGTTTTTACTAATCATCATGGAGAAATACTCCGCCAAACCTTGTATGTTTGCTGGTATTGATTTTCAGGTTTGGAAGGCACGCATGGAGGCTTTCATCCAGGCCCAAAGCTTCGCCAAATGGGGAAAGGTGTACAAGCCTTATGATTTGCCATCAAACGATCAAGTTATGGTTGCGAACCTACGGGATTTCGACAACAACAACAAAGCCCGGAACTTGATCATCCAAGGACTCACTCAAAGCGACTTCGACCGTGTTGCACACCTTCGATCAGCATATGATGTGTGGAGAGCGCTTTGTGACTATCACGAAGGATCCAACACGATCAAGGAGGTGAGACAAGATATGTTCAAAAAGGAATATATGCGTTTTGAGATGCAACCCGGTGAGTCTATCGATGAACTTTTTGCTCGCTTCAATAAAATTCTCAGCAATTTGCGTAGTGTCAATGTTAACTTTTCTAATGCTAAAAATGCTAGGCAACTTCTTATGCATTAGACATGTCAATCTGGGAGATGAAAGTTACATCTATTCGTGAATCAACTGTCATGAGTTCTCTTACATTATATGTGCTTTACTCTAAACTAAAGGCTCATGAAATTGACATCTTATCACGTAAGAATCCAAACAAGTCTATTGCTTTTGTTTCACAACGTGACATGCCTAGCTCCGGTCAATCTTCATCTTGTGGTACACTTGCTTTGTTGTCCTCTCTAACACTTGAACAGATTGAGGAATTTCTAGAGGAGGAGCTAGCACTTCACTCTACTAGGTTCTCAAAAGCATTGCAAAATGTGAGAACTAGAAGGAGAGGAAGCTCCGGACCTCGACGATGCTTCGAATGTGGTAAGACAGGACACTTTCGTACAGAATGCCCTAACCTTTCAGGTTCTACTTCACGAGAAGAAAAATAATCAAGGATGAAGCACTCCTCAACAAATGATAAGAAGAAGAAGAAGGGCTTTACAGGTCGCCAACTGGTGAACAGTTTTATCTTCGCACTCCAGGAACTTGGCTCAAGCGACGTGGACATTGGAAGTGACGAAGATGAAGATGATTTGGCCAACTTATGCTTCATGGTAGGCAAAACAAGATCAAGATCAAGTCAGGAGGATGCATAACACAACAGTGACGACGATGAGGTATGTTCTACCTATAATGAAATGTGTGATGCAATTTCTCGTGCAACTATTATTGTTAAGAAAAAGGACAAAAATCTTAGAGATAATCCTGCTAAAATTGAATCACTAGAATCTGAAATCAACCATTTGAAAACCTTGATTCCTAGTGATGATTCTTGTCCCTCGTGTGATTTAATCTATGAACAATTGTACACATTAAGACTTGCACATTCCTCTACTCTAGATAGACTTGAACTTGAAATTGAAAAGAACAAAAAGCTTGCTACACTTGACATTGGAAACTTAAAAGATGCTTCTTGTTCTACAATTGATTTGCATTGTACTAGTTGTGATGATCTTGAAAAGAAACTAAAAGATGCTATGAATGAAATTTCAATATTGAATAATGCTTTACGTTCTCATGAAGTTAAATATTGTTCCAATTGCAAATTAAAAGGAAAATCTTCATGTGAAAATTGGCTTGATCTGTACAATAAACTTGATAACATGCATAGGACATTAGATCGGTTTTGTAATGGGAATAAGAACCTAAACTTGCTGCTGAATTCTTTCGAGTCTTGCAATGATAAAACTGGTTTAGGTTTTGATTCTCATGCTCATGCTAAGACACATCCACCTAAAATTGTAAAGTCATTAGGAAGTGGTTTGATTCAAACAGTTCCTAAACAAAAAGAAGTGGTTTTCAAATCTGCAGGAGTGTTGTCTCATTCGGTTTCAAATAAAAATATTGCTTGCTCATCTAGACATGAACACAAAGTTAAATTTCATTGTACCTACTGTGGTAGAGATGGTCATGTCATAGATTTTTGTTATAGACTAGCTAAACAACAGATAAGGGAAAGAATGATTGCTAGATCTTATAACTTTCATGCAAAATTTGCTGCACATATTAAAGCGAATGCCAGGAACATGCAACCTGCTGCTATGAGTCAAAAACATTCAAAGTTTACCTCCAGACCTTCTGTTTTTGCCTCCGGAGCTACTGATTTTTGTGATACACAAGTAACACCTTATAGGTCAGTAGTTAAGAATAAAAAACCTCAAACCTTGACTCATAAACCTGCTGTTTTATCTCAGCTTTCATGTGTTTTTCCTGCTGCATGCCGTGTGACTCCATACTGGATACCTAAATGCCTTTTGACTAACCCCAGTATTGAGTCATCGACGTATTGTGCTTCTATGTAGGTTACATGCTTGTGGAAGGAGAACATTTTGATTGTGGATTCAGGTTGCTCACGCCACATGACCAATAACAAAGAATGGTTCTCCTCCCTCTCTTTTTTGTCGCGTGTAGAGAATGTTACTTTTGCCGATAACTCATCAACTCCTATAATTGCTAAGGGTTCGGTTAGAGTAAATGATCACTACACATTGAAGTATGTGGCACTTTTCAAAATTTTGAAATCCAACTTTCTTTCCATTTCACAATTGCTAGATCAAAATCTGGAAATTATTTTCAATAAAACTTGCTGCAAAGTTGTAAGTTCAAATAGTGAGCTTATTTTTAACATGTCTCGGCTTGGAAGAGTTTTTAAAGCTGATTTTGATATGTCTTCCTCTAAGCATAGGTGTCTAGTTGCTAATGATTCTAAAGATTTATATTTTTGGCATCCTAGACTTCGTCACGTAGGCTTTGATCATCTCACGCGTGTTAGTGCTCTTGATTGCATACGTGGGCTGCCTAAGCTTAAATGGGACAAAGAAATTGTGTGCTCTTCTTGTAGACATGCTAAGATGGTTGCAGGTTCATATACTCCTCTCACAATGATCATGACAACTGAACTGGGTCAACTTTTGCACCTTGACACCGTAGGACCTTCACGTGTTCAATCCTTCGGAGGTAAATGTTATGTTCTTGTGATTGTTGATGATTATTCTAGATACTCTTGGGTTTACTTTATGGCATCTAAGAATGAATATTTTAGTCACTTTAGAACTTTATGTCTTAGATTATCAATTGATCACCCAGGATCTTTAAAAGCAATTAGAAGTGATAATGGAACTGAATTTAAAAATCAATCTTTTGATCACTTTTGTGCTGAAAATGGAATAGATCATCAATCTTCTTCACAATATGCACCTCAAAAAAACGGTGTTGTGGAAAGAAAGAATAGAACCTTAGTTGAGATTGCTAGGACTATGCTTGATGAATATCAAACTCCTAGGAAATTTTGGGCTCATGCGATTGCAACCGGTTGTTATGTCTCAAATCGTGTTTTCTTGCACGCTAAGCTAGGTAAAACACCATATGAGCTCCGGTTTGGACATAGGCCTAGTGTTACGCACTTTTGGGTCTTTGGTTGCAAATGCTTTGTTAAGAAACATGGTAATCTTGATAAATTTGAACCTAGATCTATTGATGGCATGTTTCTTGGTCATCCATCTCATACTAGAGGCTATCGTGTGTTCTTGCATGACACTAACAAAATTGTGGAGACTTGTGAGGTGTCTTTTGATGAAGCTAGCCCATTTACTAGCTCCGATATTGCAGGACCAGATCCATATCCTCAGGAGGAGGGTATTTTTGAAGATGAAGAAGAGACCATGATACTGCCTGATAGTTCCGAAGCTGACACGTGTCCAGCTCTGAACTTTGAACAAGCTTCGACTACCACCTCTGCTTGTCCTGATTGTCCACAAGCCACAAGCTCGTCAATATGCAATGAACCTGATGAAGAAGAAGCTTGTGAGACATTTGTTCCCCTACGGATCGTCAAGAATCATCCCCCACAACAGATTATTGGAAGCTTGCATGAACGAGTTACACAGTCTAGGTTTTGCGATCCAAACTCTCATGCTCATTCTGCTTTTGTTGCTTCTTTTGAACTCAAAGATATATCACACGCACTCACTAATGAATCTTGGATTATTGCCATACAAGAAGAGTTAGAAAATTCTGAAAGGAATAATGTTTGGAAACTTGTACCTCCTCCTCAAGGTCACACTTTAATTGGAACTAAATGGGTGTTTAAAAATAAACAAAGTGAGGATGGGGTTGTGGTTAGGAATAAGGCTAGGTTGGTTGCTCAAGGTTTCACTCAAGTTGAAGGTCTAGATTTTGACGAAACCTTTGCTCCTGTTGCTAGATTAGAAGCCATAAGAATTTTGTTAGCTTTTGCTGCATCTAAAGGTTTTAAGCTATATCAAATGGATGTTAAAAGTGCTTTTCTTAATGGCTACATAGATGAGGAGGTTTATGTCAAACAACCAACGGGTTTTGAAAATTCAGATTTTCCTAATCATGTTTACAAACTGTCCAAAGCCTTGTACGGTCTCAAACAAGCCCCTAGAGCATGGTATGATAGGTTAAAAACACTCTTACTTGCAAACGGGTTTACCATGGGCAAGGTTGATAAAACTCTTTTTGTTCTTAAGCATGGCAATAACTCATTATTCGTTCAAGTGTATGTGGATGATATTATCTTTGGTTGTGCTTCTCATGATCTTGTGTCCAAGTTTTCAGCTATGATGAGTTCAGAATTTGAGATGAGTATGATGGGAGAACTCACATACTTTTTGGGGTTGTAAATCAAGCAAACCAAAGAGGGTACCTTTGTGCATCAAACGAAGTATACAAAAGACCTCCTAAGGCACTTCAACATGGACAAAAGCAAGCCTCTTCGGACACCAATGGGAACAGCAGCAACACTTGAACTTGATGAAGATGGTGAAGCCGTGGATCAAAAAGAATATAGAAGCATGATTGGATCACTTTTGTACCTCACGACATCAAGACCAAACATACAATTCAGCGTATGTCTTCGTGCACAGTTTCAAGCCTCCCCACATGCTTCACATCGTCAAGCCGTCAAAAGGATTCTCAGGTACTTACATGGAACTCTAGAATTTGACATTTTTCTTCCATCTTCCTCAACCGTTACTTTGAAAGCTTTTTTCGATGCTGATTTTGGAGGTTGTAGGATTGATAGGAAAAGTACTTCTTGTGCTTGTCATTTTCTTGGTAATTCACTTGTTGCTTGGTCCTCTAGAAAACAAAATTCAGTTGCACAATCCACAGCCGAATCTGAATATGTAGCTGCTGCTAGTGCTTGCTCACAAATTCTTTGGATTGTTCAAACACTTAAGGACTATGGGGTTGGTCTAGAGAGTGTTCCACTGTTTTGTGATAACACTAGTGCCATTTGCATTGCTAAAAACCATGTGCAACATTCTAGAACTAAGCACATTGATATTAGGTATCACTTTCTCCGTGGTAATGTTGAAAAAGGAAACATTGTGCTTCACCATGTAGATGCCGAACAACAATTGGCTGACATTTTTACAAAACCTTTGGATTTCACTCGTTTTTGTTTCATTCGTAGTGAAATGGGGGATATGCATCCTCATGGCTTACATTGAGGGGGAGTTTTCAAACCCTAGAAGTCTATGTGTGAATCTGAAATTAAAATAATATGAGCATAATATTTCATACATATATGACTTTGTGATTCCTTTTACATGCTGAAAGTTCTTACTACATTACTCGTGTTATACATTTTGTAGTTTTTGCCATGTCTAGTAATTGGAATAATTACTTACACTAAATCTGGTCATGGTCGAACTTTCTTGCTGTTTTGAACTCGTTGCATGCTCACAAGTGCTTTTAATCATAAAGAATTAATCAAGTAATCAAATCACTTGTTGAGTTTTGTGAACAAATATAAGTTGAGAAAAGATCAAGAGAATATGCATGCATCGCACTTGTTCTTTTGAGATGGCTTATCATTGCACTTAGATATGAACTTGGAAGAAGTTGTGTATGACTAAAACCATGTCCTTAAGCTTCTGATTGTCAAATGACATAGGCTTGGCTTGGTTGGTTAGAATAAGGCAGATGTGCATATAATATCTTGCAAATATCATATGATCTAAATTTGTGCTTTGAAAAATAATAAAATGCAGCAACAAGTGTCATGCCTTCAGGTATTGAAATAGTTAATTTTGTGAGACCATGACTTCCTTAAATTGAAAATTACATTTGATCTCTAGCATGGCTTACACTACTTTATGTATCTCATTGTTGTGATAGTGTAAGTTACTTGATAGTATGACTTGGATGAGCTTTGTTTTATATGTATATGTTATAATATGCTCATAACAATTAAAATTTCTCTTTTGAACCTTGTTGAATACATTTTCAAAGGGGGAGAGATAATATGGTGAATTATGCAAGGGGGAGAGATAAGTATAGGGGGAGAATTTGAATTTGTTTTTCTCACTTTATTTCTGATTTACAAAAAGGGGGAGACATTGTTCTCAAAACTTTTAATGTGAATAAGCCAATGTTCGGATTTTAAGTGGTGTTGTCAATGCATTCATCAAGGGGGAGATTGTGAGACCTATGTGTGCTGAATACATTGGCTTTGACAATAAAAGTTTTGAATGCTGCCATAAAATCTTTTTAGCAAGGTCCGACCCTAGCTCCGAGCTTCTGCAAGGTCCGACAATAGGTCCGACTTTCTTTGTCTAGGTCCGAAATGTTTTTGGGTAGCTCCGGTGAGCTTTGTCTTTAGCTCCGGCATGTCTTTGGTAGCTCCGGCATGTCTTTGATAGCTCCGACATGTCTTTGTTAAGCTCCAATATGTTTTGCTAGGTCCGACTTATGTTGGTTAGCTCCGACATGTTTTTCTAGCTCCGACTTTTGGGTTGACTAGTTCTGACTAGTTTTGGTCAGCTCCGGCGCTAGGTCCGACTAGTTTTGGTTAGCTCCGGCACTAGGTCCGACTAGTTTTGGTAAGCTCTGACGCTAGGTTGTACTAGTTTTGGTAAGCTCCAGCTCAAGCTCCGGCTAGCTTTGGCAAGATTCGGAGCTTGATCACAATGTTCCTACTTTTACTGTGAAATGTTTCGAACTTGCTTTACATATATGGAAAGATTGGTTAGTATTCATTTGCTAAGTTTTTGGTGTGTTTTGGTTGATATGGTTGATATCGTTTTGCTGTGGTTTTGCACCATGCTTATGTGAGATGCTCACGTAAGGTGTTGTGTTCGGAACTAACTTGAGTCAAGTCGCGGACTTGGGCTCGTACAGATTGGTTGTTTGTTCATGTGCAGGTGTCGCTTGAGTTCAAGTCATGGCTGGTGACAGGATTCTTTGGACTACTCTCAGGGAGGAGATGAGATTCCAACAACCAAATTCAGGAGGAATTGTGGTTGAGCGGGTCAGGAGGTCACGCAGGATGATTGAATCAAGGGCAGTGGATATGAAGGTTACTAGACGTCGAAGGAAGGTGTTTGCACGTATGCATGCAGTGCATGACGTGGCAACATGGTTCTGAAGATTGTTTATGGATGGGAAGATCTGGTTGGAAGGATCGGATCGTATCGGTTGATGACTTTGGCTACGGCGGAGTCGGTTATGGCTCGGTATGGAAAGTATCAAGTTGGTTATGATAGGATTTTGTGTGGGTCACGAATTTGAGTTGTTTTAGGAATGTGGGATACGTTCCTAAGGTGTTTTGAAGTCTTAAGATTGTTTCTATCTGCGTATAGAAGAGTCCTAAGCAGTTATGGAAAGTTTTGATTCGTGATCGGAGTAGGATTGGAGTCCTAGTTGAGATTGGGTTGGCCTAAGGGCTGGTTATATAAGCAAGGAAGGCCAGAGCTCGTGGTGCACGACTTTGGGGTTGTTCCTCTTGTGTTCTATTGAATAAAATTCGTAGTTTGAAGGAACTTTTGTGCCTTGTTCGTCCGACTTGTTCCAGACAAGTTTTACTCATCGAGTTATTGGTCAGCACTACCTTTCGTCGGTGGTTTTATCATAACTCGAGTTTTACAGATCCAATTGACGTTATTATTTTTGGGTTTTCTTCACAGCTTGATTATCTATCATCTGTCAAAATTTCACAGTCATTGGATTTGTGGTTTCTAATCTACACGAGTTTCTTTGCAGCGTCCAAAACTGTTTTTCTCGGGTAGGACAGATTGACCTTTGTTCGATCTTTCGATCAAAACTTGAGTTTCTCTCCTTGGATTTGAGTGATTCTTCTTGTGTTTTCTTCGTGACTTGATTCTCTCTGATATATATCACTTTTTTCACGATGAAACACGTTTATATTAGTCTCACACATGATTTCTTTAACAGATCGTTTTTCTGCCGAAAGGGTTCGGATTTAATTGTTTCCGTTGCGTAAGATTTGTAAATTTACCATTCACCCCCCCCTCTGGTAGCTTTTCACGTTCTCTTCGATCCTACAATGATACTTCAATGGGAGGTGTAGTTCCTTAGCTAGCATGTCCACCTTGTTAAGTGTTGTGCATGCCAAGCTAAAGGAACTAGAGCACTCTTCAATCCACCCCTTGAGTAGAGACCATATTCTTGTCCATGATGAATGAGAATAGGACTCCTTCATTTCCAGCACAAAGGTGGTCATGGATTGGTGGACCAACCAATGAAATGAATGTTGGATGAGGAGCCAACTATCCACCCTATGGTGGAGGAAAATCAAGAAAAATCTTCTTGGAGCCTCCCCCAAGCTTGGGGATGAATGTCTTTTGGCTCCTACTAGAAGCTGAAATTATTCCGTAAAAGGCAATGGTGTGCCTTGCGGACATTTGTTGAGGTACGCTTTGAATCATCTTGCAATTGAGCACTAGAGTCCTCGTTACACTACCCTGTTTTCACTACAAACAGAGAATACAAACAAGGGTAATCCTGTCTAATAACTATTAGTATCTATAGCTTAATCACAAGTGATAGCTATCCTTCACTTCCTTTGCCTTCCCCAGCAATAGTGCCATAAATGCTTGTTGACGTTTCTTACGTCACTAATCATATCTCGAAAGAGATGAGGTACACAAAGCGCACGGAAGCTATCGTGTAGCATTTCACCCAAGAATATTCCAAAGGGTATTGTATTTATTCCAAAGGAAGGCAATGGAGTAAAGTAAACATTACTCTTATGATCAAGCTACGGGATACTAATCAATTATCAAGACAGGGGTAAGTTGATAATAGGGGTAGTGTGACACACACCTAAGCAATCTAATCTAAAGAGGTAAATGGGTCCTATGGAGACTAGACTAAGAGTTGGGGAGTTGCTCTTACAATGCTTCTAGTATACATATACATAGCCTAAGTTAGATACTAACGAGCATGTCAATGGTGAATACTTACACTATGTTGTTCAACATATCGAGTACGGATTTACCCCTAGCAATACTAAGATGACTCCCGCCAAGAGCCTGTGTCATAGCCAAACATGGAGGATTACAAGAGACAGATAGGACTGTCACCATCTACTGCCTACCTCTTCAATCTGTTGGTCTACGAGACATCCAACGCTACTTACTATCCTAGCACTATACTATCATACTAAGTAAATACCTTGAGAATCATGACATCTTAAGGCAATAACTAACCTAAACATCATTGAACCAATGTTGAGACATAGCATAAGTTACTCATATTAACATGATCATATAGTGGGGGTTGGTAGTGTTTATGATGATAAATTAAGCGTGATATGACATAATCATAAAGACTACTACTCCTACCACATACATGGAATCCACAATCAAACAAGAAACGCTTCATCCAAGTATATGAACAAAAGAAGACTAAAGATAATATCTCTATTATGCATAAAGTCACAAATATAAGAAAAGATACATGAGCCATACCTTTCCCAACATGGACTTGGGACTAGAGGCTCTCCTCTCTATAGCCTAACTCCACTAAGGACTAAGAGAACTAGTGTATACAATAGAATGATGCTCAAGTGGTGTGTGTTGAAGTGAGGGTTGATGGGTCCTATTTATAGCTTGGAGAAGGGTCGGTTCCCGCTACCAAAAGCGTGCAATCAGTCACCCATGACCTCTTCAAGCCGGGAGGAGCCAACACATGGCGTTTGATCGTGTTTGGCGCCGGGACCTAGTCGGCCAACTAGGGGGATCGATCGACCTAGTCCTAGCTCCAATCGACCAGTTCTTCCTCTAGGTGACTTATAGGTGGGTCCCATTCCATGTATGGATGCTACACTATTGGATGGCCTTGGATACTTCTGTTTGTGGGCTTGATTTGTTGGGATGATATTTTATAGGATACATCCCCTTGTTTCACTTTGATTTTGTGTAAAATGGTAGCATGCACCAATTTCTCCAAGTACAAGTGCAAATAGGTTAAATAGAAAGGTGATGTGTGCAAGAAGATATTTCGTTGACATAATTGAGTTATATTGACGGGTGAAATTAGTATATAACAGCCATCAATACCCAACCGGCTGAATCACGATCTTCTCTCTAGTAACCAGAGGAAGACTGACAAACTATGTCTTCCTCGTTTGTCGCCTCTGCTACGGCACCATGTATAGTGACCTAGAAGGCTCGTCACCAATCGATCCAAAGGGCTGGTTAGCCGACGGCTGGCTACCCAAGGGTTGCCTACATGAGTGCTGGCTAGCCGAGGGCTAGCTACCTGAAGGGTGGCCAGGCTCAACTGGCGCTCTAGCCTTTGAGTCGGACTGCAACATTAAAATGATTCATAAGTAAGTTTATTTAGAAATTGAATTTTAAGAATTTATCAATGATGAGTGAAATTCACCTCTGTGCGCTACTGTGAAGCCACAGTGTTGCCCGACAAGTGAGTCATCAGCTGAGAGTGTCTGCTCCCGGCTGACGAGGTACTCTGGAAAACGTCCACTGCCTTTGTGAGGAACCCTCTCACCTTCGTCACCTTCTTACCCTTATTCATGGAAATCCTGTTTTAAGCGAGAATTGGTGAAATGCAAAGACGATATACAAAATTCATGTTACTATCACGAAGAAAATGTTATTTGTAATTACTTTCAAAGTTCATCAACATCACACTCATATGCCCTACTTCTTAAACCAGCCTAACGATCTTCCATCGTGACCTGTTCCTGTTTCCTTTTTCGCGTAGCAGCTGTCTCTACATTTCGAATATCTCCAACTAATTGATCGAGTCCTGCACCAGGCTCGATGATAAAAGTGTCAGCAACTCTTCTTCTTGGAAAACTTTTTCAACCTCTCCATAATCATGGTAACCATCATCTCCAGGAGTATATAACAGCTCATGAGGATTCACTTTATTTACCACACACCAAGCACTAGGCTTTATGCATGGATAAGGTAGATAATACAATTGCTCCACTTGGTGTGCAAGAACAAATGTATCATAACCATGTAGTTGTTCTTTGTGTTTGACTTCCACCATGCCAAATTTGTTTTGTTGAGTTCCATTCTTGCTATCAAACCAATCATATTCAAAGAAGACAAGTCGAAGCTCCTTATTTCTAGTAAAAGTAAATTCAAGTATTTTATTAATGATCCCATAGTAATTGGTTTCATGTCCTTGAGATTCAGCTACCCTCGTCAAAACTCCGGAATTTGATGTTGCCGTGAGAGGACGAAGAGCTTCAAATTGAGTTGTACAGAATCGGAAGCCATTTACCGCATATTGACCATAGCTTCCAACTTTCACCAATCCATAAGATAGCTGCCGCAAATCTTTGTGGACGTCATTAGTCACACACTATCCAAAATGATAAGTTATAAGAGTACTTCTTTAATAGTTGTAAAATAAGGAAGACAAGAGAGTATTACATAATCTTGAAACCAGAATAGGAAATTCGGACCTCCATTTATTCCATCCAGTCGCATCCCTTCTACTTGTTTGCTCGTAGTTTGATGCCTATGTGTCCAATTATGTTTGTGGAACTCGCTGGACGGAAAAACACTTTTTAGAATACATGTGTAGCAATATATGAATTATCATAAATGTAGGACAAACACTTACTTGAAATATTGTTCGTGCCTTCTGTATTAGCGTACATGTAAAGTAAAGCAGTCCTTCTTTCATGTTTGCTACAATCTTGGACCGTGTAGCTACCAACAGTAGTGCCTCTCGTTTGAAAAATGGAGAGGTCACTACAAGGGTACTTTGTCCACATTGTACTGCATCCCCGAAATATTTACATTGTGTTCTTCTGCAATGTAGACACTTAAAAAGTATCCTACTTCCTTAAGAGTAAATGCTTCAGCGATGCACCCTTCCACCCTTGCCCTATTGCCAACCATTGGTTTCAGATATCGTAGCACTCTTTCTATGTGATTCATCCACCTATATTGCACATGACCGCCAACTTTATCTTCAAATGGAAGATGGATAAGCAGATATTGCATTGGATTGAAAAAAACTCGAAGGAAAATTTTTTCCATCTTACACAATAGTACTATTATCTCCTTCTCTAACTTATCCATCAGCCCTATCTTGATTTCTTTAGCACAGAGTTGTCTATAGAAATAGCTAAACTCAGCTAAACTTTGCAAACCGTATCATCTAGATAGCCCTAAAACATAACAGGTAGGAGTCTTTCCATGATTATGTGATAATCATGACTCTTCAACCTACTGAGGTTTCTGGTGTTCACATTCACGGCTTGTTTCAGGCTAGTTGCATAACTATCTGGGAATTTTAAAGTTTTCAACCATTCATAATTTCTTTCTTTTCTTAAGGTTGATGAAAGAAAGAAACACGTGGCTTACCACTACTTTCAGAGATCTCAGGAGTTGGATGGTTACAAATCACTGTCAAATCCTTTCTAGCTTTTATATTATCCTTCGTTTTGCCCGTCATATCTATGCATATGCTTGTGATACATTTGCCCATGTTACGCTCCTGATGCATGACATCAATGTTGTGCATTAGAATCAACGACTTCACATACTATAGCTTCCAAAGTCCACATATGTGAGTCCAATTGTGTTCATCTCCGTAACCTACAAAATATCTAGGAAAACCTTCATCTGGAACCAGTTTGTCCAATGTATTAGAAATTTCTTACCCGTTAAGATGGTTCGGTGGTCCTTTAATGACAACAGTGTCCTTTTTAAAGAGATTCCTCTGTTGCCTAAACATGTGATTCGGACACAGCCAAAGTCCGTGACAAATGAAGTAGGATATCTTGTCTCCACGAGTAAATCGAAAGCAATCCATGTCTTAAGCATATATCGTACACGTCAGACGATCATGAGTGCTCCAACCAAAAAAATATGTCGTATGCCAGCAAATTATGGACGGACCACAAATATGTAGCTCGAAGGTTGCATTTCTGCTTCTTGTAACAGTCATACGCTTCGACTCCTATCCACAACATTTTCAATTCTTCAATAGCAATTTCAACATCATGTTGAGATGTGAACCAGGATGATCCGGCCCAGGCACAATGAGGCCGATGAACATGAACTCATACTTCATACAAAAATCCACTGGCTGGTTGTACGGAATGACAAAGATGGGCCAACAGGAGTATGGCATGGTATTTGTACTGAACGGTGAGAATCCATCCGTCGCTAATGCAATGCGAACATTCTTGCATCACTAGCAAAATATGGATCAAAATGGTCCAACGCCTTCCATGCATCACCGTCGGACGGGTGAGTAAAGAATTCTATGTTCTAATGTACACCTTCTTTGTGCCATCTCATGTGTCATGCACTTCTTTTTGAAAGAAACAACCACTTCAACTGAGGTGTCACGGGCAAGTAACGAAGCTGCTATGTGCGACTTCTGTCATCACATTATCGCCATCATCATTAACAACTTTGACATACCTCAGTTTATCACATTTCAAGCATCTGTTATCGTTGGCGTTCTCTTTCCATAACAGCATGCAGTTGTCTAGGCACACATCAATTTTTTCATAGGTTATACCAAGACCAGATATCAATTTCTTCGATTGATACATATCTTTAGGCACTTTGTGAGGTTGTGGAAGTATATCGCTGATTAATTTAATGAGATCATTGTAGCAGTTATTGAAGAATTACTTATACTTAATCGCCATAAGTCTGGTCATGAAAGCAAGGAGGGTCACATCTGTGTGTTCATACAACGGCTGTTCTGAAGCATTGAGAAGATTGAAGAATGAGTCTGCCTCCATTGTAGGAGGATCCTCCGTTTCTATAGCTTCTAGCATCTCATCCATCCGATCAACCCCCGTGCTATCATGATCCTCATCCACTTCCTATACAACTCGAGAATTAGTCTCGCTGTGGAAGCTCTAAACCTCATAATGTGGCATGTAACCGTTTTGACACAAGTGTATCCAAAGTTCTAATCTGTCCAAAAACTTGGTGTTCCGACATTTTGTACATAGGCACCGCACCTTATCAATCGTTGACAATGGAAATGCTCGATGAATAAATTAATCTATCTTGGTGACCACACATCTGAGTGACCACCAGATCTCCTCTTCCAACCAGTATACATCCTACTATGGTCTTCACCCATGTTTGACTCTGTAGTATAAAGCCAGAGAAATTATCGTTATTTTATACATTGTTAATGTCACAACCCTACACCTATTGGAAAGGATAGGTCCTAAACCCACCCAAGAGTGGTCGAAGGGGTGCGCTTATGATGAGACGCGTGGTCTGGACCTGGACAAAATTTTGGCAGCATAAACCTGTTGTTCTCCAACTGCACGCTTCAAAATGGTGCAGCAAAGAACATCAGGGTTATGCCATCGAAATCTCGTTCGGATCCAGACCTGCATCTCATCACAAGCATGCCCCCTCGATCACTACCAGACTGTCCAAAAAAGGGATAATTTTGAACCAACACGCCTCACATGCGTAACGCATGTGAGACGGGCCGGTTCGAAACGGGTAACACATATCGTACATATTATGTTAATCTTTCATTTTTGAGTCATTTACGAGAGAATGGAAAGAACGAGAGATAGGAGGAAAGAACAAGAGAGACAGGGAACTGGGTCAGTGTCTTAAGTTATGTCCCGTTCGGGCTGCCTTTAACTTATGATGGCGTTAAGGTTAGCCGTCGTAAGTGAGTGAAAGATGAGAATACACCGTCGGGGCCCGCCGTCCACGCATGGGAGCTTGCAACCCTCACTGTCGCTTTTCACCTCGGTTTCCGTCTTGACAAAAACGTTACCGCTAAATAAGCCCTGATGTGCCCAAAATGGGTCGTGTCGGGGTGGTCTAGGCCAAAGCCCGTTTATTTACAAATAGTAATTAATTACTCAATGAAGAATAATAACAATTAAACAATGATCAATTATAATACTAATTAAATGAATACTCAACAAAGCATCAAATTACATATGTAATCAACTAATTAAACCATTTTAGCAACTAATTGTTCTATTAATCAAATAACTAACAATTTAACAAATAATCAACTAATAAATTGACAATTAACAACTAATTAACATTAAAACACCTAATTATTCAACAAGGGAAATTTAACATAATGCAATACATCACACAACTAATGTGTGGGCAGCAGCGGCATGGGCAACGGCGGCGTGGATGGCGGCGACGTGGGCAGCGGTGCGCAGCGTGGGCGGCGGCAGTGGCGTGGGCATCACATGTCATACACAAACATACATCACATGTCATACACACACATACATCACATTCATACTTCAGATTTCACAAATAACATTGTCGTGGTGGCGGTGGCAGCGGCAGCGTGGACAGCGGCAGTGTGAGAAGCGGCGGTGGCGTGGGCAGCAGCGGTGGCATGAGCAGTGGCCTGGACAGTGGCGGCAGCGTCGGGCAGCAGTGGTGGCATCGCGCTACAGTTTGCAGCAGCAGCAGCGGCAGTGCGGTAGGGTTGCAAGCGATAGCGGCATAGGGCATTGGCGGCGATCAGGAGGGAGAGGAAGGTGGGAGAGGGAGATAGGAGAGGAAGAGACCTTGGAGTCGGGGAGGCAACGATGGGTGCGGTGGGATGCCAAGGGAGGTGGCACGTCGGGGAGGTAGCGACAGGCGCGGTGGGACACCGTGGGAGGCGGCGCATCGGGGGAGGAGGCGGCACCGGGGGAGACGGGCATGGTAGGGCATGTTAGGGGTGCCGGCCGTAGGCCACGGTGGGGTGCCGGCCGTCGGAGGAGAAGTGGCGATGGCTTGGTAGAGGCAGCCACCACGGGAGCACGGCGGCGGCTGGCGGCTACGGGAGCGCGGCGGTGGACGGTGATGGCGGCTACGGGAGCGCAACAGTGGCGGCGGCATCAAGCAAGAGGTGACGGCATGAAGCGGGGCAGTGGCGGTGTCATGCGAAATGGGAGTCAGGCCTTGTGGGTCGGGGGTATATCCCCTTAGCTTGCGATGGTCCTTTCAATTGGGATGGCACCAAGGTTCGCCATTGCAAATTACTTAACTTATGACGGTATTAGGGTTGGCCATCGCAACTTATTATTTTATTTGCGATGGCCACATATTGTACGATGGCGTTAGGGCTCGTCGTCGCAAATTATGCTTCTATTTGTGATTGCTATTTAATATGCGATTGGCAAGAGCGGGCCATCCCAAATTTTTCTAGCCATCGCAAATGGTCGTGTTTCCTGTAGTGCTATCTTGCGAATAGATTTCAACTACTCGACTTCTACTGGATTCTATATAACATTAGCATGGCATTCTACTCGTCGAGCTATACAGCTATCCAATAATCCATGGGATTGTGGGTCATGCATTTGGAGTATTCAATCACCTTAGCCCTCATGCAAATCAATCCATAGACTTAAGAGTGATACAAATGAAAAACTTTGCAAAACCTCTTAAATGCAAATCGGGCTTGCCTGGCTGCGAGTCAAATTCAAAGTTAGCCTCAGGGAGTATACTCTCCAAGGGCTCCGTGACCTCCACAACTTTGGTCACTATATGATATATAAGACATAATGTGCATCAGTGACATATAACTATACGAATCAATGTCTAAACACAGTTTTTGTTTGTAATTGATTTTAATTGGCTTTGGGACTTTTATAGTGGAGACTAGGTACAAAGATGAGAATCTGGGCCGAGAATTGGACATGTTCAAGGAAGCTTGTTGTCTCTAAAATTCCAACAACTAAATGGCTTCTCTGAATTTTGGTACTAAATTTGGAGCTTTGACATGGCTAACAGTGGTGATCTGATTAGAGGAGATTCTACTTCTTCTAACAAAATTGGTTTCACAAATATATCAGCTTTCTATAGAGAGAAATTGATTTACAAGTTTGGACTAAATTCTGAAATTGTTTATGTTCATTTTCAATTTTTAAAGGACACGGAGAATTGGAACACTGTTTGACCCAGTAAATGAAGTCCAATGAACTTGAAATTTTACTGGAGATCAAAAACATTTTAATGAGGGTTATGACCAAAATTGGTAGAACAGGAGTAATTAATTTCCCAAGCAAATGGCTCTAAGGAATTAATTATAATGTTACCGGGACTTTCATGACAAACCAATTGCCTCACTACAAAGTATGTGTCAAGATGAGTCATCCAAAATATATTTGGAATTATTTGAGCAAATCTACTAGGAGAAATTGAATTTAGATGTTTGAAACCGTTCTAGGAATTATTTTCGAAGCAAAAGTCTAAATAAACTCAGCCTAGCCCCACCAGATTTGAATGGTCCACTCTCAGCAAAGCCACACAAGGTTATAGAAATAAAGCCTGCGAGCACACTAGGTCTCATGGCCACAGAAGATCTCCACTCGAGGTCTTCCTCTACCTCGGGCCGGCGGCGCACGGAGGTGTGTGACGGTGCAACTTGCCGGACTAAAGCTCCTAGCTTTCGCCCCCCCCCCCCCCTTCAAACTCACCGCCATATGGTATTTTAATGTGAGGAAGACAGTGAAGGCGTCGCTGTGCCTTGGCATTGGCTGGAACCTGTTCAGCAACGGGCCGACGGAAGGAGCTCACCGGTGAGCTCGGATTTCATCATCTCTCCACAAAAAAAGTTAGGAAAAAGTCAGGGAGCTTTCTGGGAACATGAGGAAGACCAACATGGGGTGCAAGAACGGTGGAATGGACAGCAACCACGAGTTCGATGAGGAACCGATGCTTTTTCAAAAGCGGTTGGGAAAACTTGATTCCCCGCTTAATTACTTGATGATTTTCCTTTCTGTTTGGTCGAGAGGGTGCACAAGTAGGTCTAGAAGTGATTCCTTATCTGGATTAGAGCCTGGTTCTACCTAGAAAGAGAATCAAAGTGGAGACCTAGCTCCAATGCTATAAACTTGCTTTCAAAAAATTTAGGAATATGAATTGGATACTCAATTAAACGGATGCAGTCTTCACCGTGAGTAAGAAGAGGTATATGTGCTTCTTTTTCTGTGGACGGCATTGTGTGACAACATCTGTACCAGCAAGTCGACGGCAAGGCAGAGAGGTTCGTCCTTGGCGGCAACTTTGGCAGCCACCAAAATCCAACTTGCGATGAAGAGGGAGCTCGAGCTGTTCGAGGAAAGGGTTAGGGAGCTGCACATGACCGTTGAGGAATTGAAAACAAGAAGAGAACCATCAACCTTCACCAGTTACCATGGATTTTTGGGTTGGAACAGAGAGCTGCCGCTGTGTGCTGTTCTTGCGGTGGCAAAACAACAGAGAGAGCAAGCTAGGGTGCCGTGGAGTGAAGAACAGAAAGGACGGAGGCAGTGGAGGAGGTGATAAGGGAGGAAACTGCACTGAGGAGCACTTGAGTGCCGGCCTAGTGCGGTGCTCGGGCGTGAGGGCGCGGGAGCGGAGTGCCCAAGAGGCGGTTCCTCTGTTTTGCCTCAGAAAGCGGTGGGTCCCACGCAAAGTCTTCTTTGCTTCTATGGTCACTCAACTCACACGCCCACCTTGGTCCAAAAATGATAGATATTTCCTGGACAACTAATTTAAATTTGTAGGATTTGATTTTGAATCCAATTTCTTGATTTAACCAAGTTTCAACCAAATTCAAATTTGAATTTGAATTTGAATGATTTTTTATGTCACCATTAAAGTAAATAGAAAACATGTTTCAAAAAATATGAAACTTGGCATGGTGGCTATTTTAAATATTTGGAATCTATTGGTGAGCTCAGATTTTTATTTCGACTTAATTTTAACTGGAGCAATATTTGAATTTTGAATCCCTCACTTTAGAGTTTGATTTAATTTGATATTCTCTTTTTCTTTTTGAATTGATTTTCTCCCCGTAATTTTTTACTAACTCAAATTTGAATTCAAAGTTTGAAAACTTGGGCTTTTACACTGGGCCAAAATATTCCCACATCGAGTGCCCATGAATCTGGAGGGGCTGAATCCTCCGCTTAACGAAGGTAGGTAGAATGTCCACGAATGTCAGGCCCCTTCCCTACAGATCCTCCAGTCAGACAAGAAGCAGCCCCAACGCAACCTGGGGCGGGATGCCTCGGGGGAAATTTATAAAGCCAGCAAGGCGATGCAGCCTCCGACAACTACCAGGTGATGTGGGACCATTCCCACCCCTTCGAAATGGATGCTGCTTCAATTCATCCATCCACCCCGAATTGGAACCGCTTCCGCGGTGCGGGAGTCAAGTCAAGCGGCGCCTCCTCGATTCCTTAAACATAGGCCCAAGCGTTGCGGTAAGGAAGGTAAATTTCTGGCCCACTTCTGGGGTCCGATAAGTTCCGGGTTCGAAGGTAGCCCACGGGGCCTCGAGGCCACCCGGAACATTCCTGAGTGGGGGATGAACAACACGAGCTAGTCTATGGTAGAGACGATCTCGGAGGGGGCGAACGCCTCCAACACCTCTAAGTCCGTAACCGAGTACTAGCCTCGCAAATGCTGTGGTAACCCCACGAAGGTTCAGCATCGAGTCGCCCCGAGCCCCCAGGAGGCCCGAGACCTGTGGTTGCCATGAGCATGGATCTGATGAAATGCAGGCACCAAACCTCAACCAAGACGTCCTTGCGGAACGCGATAAATGGTTTTGACTGCCTCTACGAAATAGGGCAGTCAGGTTTCACTTGGTTCCACCCGATAGACAACTCGCTGATCTCAGGGGCTCGACCATCGAGCAAAGTCCTCGACTGGCTCGACCCCTCCGAGTCACAAAAAACTCGCGGATGGGGGCGGGAGTGAATCTGTCATGACAACAACTCGACCCCTGTGGAAGGGCACCGGGACTAGCTGCGGGGTTCCGGTGGGCATGGCCAAAGGTTGTGATCGACCATAAGGGGCCTAGTTATCACGATGACCACAGTCCAAATCAAGAACTCACATTTTTTATCTCCTTCTCTTCTGGGATTAAGCTGATTGGCTTTCATCCTCCAACCGACCACCACGCTCGGTTAGATGCTCGAGGTCTACTAATAGGGTTCTCTACCTCGACTTCCAGAAGGTATGAGTTGTCCATAACATGTAGGTACTTGTTCCCATACTCCCATAAATTTGTGGCCCCACATGAAGGTTCGAAGGGGTGCCTCCCCCGAGGACCAAGATGGCAGGTGGGGGCCTGGGGAGCCCGAACCTATGATTAAGCGGCAGGTGGGCCGGCGACGTTCAATGCCAAGTGGACGCCATTGTAATCATGTCAGACATACTCAAGTAAATCATCGAAGCACTCCACCAGATCAACTTGCACACTACGAGTTCCATCACATCTGATGACAAGGTGAGTGGATGGGCGGTAAGGTGGACACGCGTGCACCTCGATACGGCTCTGACCAATGATGAGATGGTCGCACACGGAACATCGACTTCTAGACCTCACCCTTTTCGTGAGGCATCCTTCCTAGCGGGTGGAGCGGTTGGGCGAGCTTGTAAACTGGGTTCCATTTATGATGAGTCAGGAGGCAGGTCCTAGATTAGATAGGGCACGTCATACATGCCACAAAAGGGGGTTGATGGCTGTCCCTGCACACGAGTGAGACGACTTGCTTGTAAGAGAACTTCCCCATTTTCCACAAAGAAGAGGGAGACACACGAATCGTACGTAGGACATTTTGTCTGAACAAGAATAAATCCATTGTGTTCATAGCTAGACCACCTCGAAGACGAACACACGGAGAAATTGGTACTAGTCAATATTCCAAACATCGACGCACGATCATCCAATAAAGACATGCTACTAGGTGCTATTGCAAAACATAGGTAAAATATGATCAAGGAGATAGAGCTTGCCTTTATAATCATTGTTGGGTTCTTAGTGATCTGGGTGTTGAGATTCTGTCGTGAACTCTCAATTTACTGCAATTCATAATTACACAAATAAAATATTAATCATCAATAAGACTCAATAACTTCAAATAAAACTTCAATAAATCCATTGAATAATAAGGTTGCTAATAGTTTAGAAGATGTATCGATGGATACACCACTCCATTGGAGCTTATTCGTAGATGATACTATTTTATGGTAAACTAAGTGATTCCTGGAGATCTATAACCAGTGCTACCATCTTCCTTTAGTTTAATTTGTCACTATTACTTTTATTACATACTATAGGTTGAGTAATTGTTGACGGTCTTTAAGTAGCACTTTTGACCATCAATATAACTGATAATCATGGAGGACTAGACATTTCATACACGCATGTCCTTTAGAAATAAAGTATTTCCACTTGTACTTAGAGAAAATGGTGCACGCAGGTAATCTATGCAGAATGGAGGTGAATCTAGGGGAGGAATCCTAAATAATACACTCCAAGCCAATCAGACGCTGACACATGGCAGCACATGTATCAAACGGCCCACATACAAGAGTAGCTGAGGGCATCCAATGATGTAGTGTCGAGGAATGGCATGAGGGCCCACATGGTCATCACCCAATGGAAAATTAGGGTGGCTGAGACGAAGCCCAATGCGGCCAAACCAACTGGTCCTCCCACCATTCTTGGTCAACTTCAACACGGCACACTCCCGTGGCTT
This sequence comes from Tuctoria greenei, assembly GCA_036927565.1. Lineage (NCBI taxonomy): Eukaryota > Viridiplantae > Streptophyta > Magnoliopsida > Poales > Poaceae > Tuctoria > Tuctoria greenei. The sequence continues at coordinate 130,286,216 of JAYESD010000006.1, forward strand.
GGTGATAAGAATGGTGACTGATTCGCACGCAAAAGATTGCAAAAACTGACCTCAACACTAGTATAAATCGGACCCCTCACCCTTAACTTCACCACACACCACTTGAGCATTCACTCCATTGTATACACTAGTTTTCTTAGTCCTTAGTGTAGGTTAGACTGTAGAGATGAGTCTATAGTCCAAAGTCCAAATTGGTAAAGGTATGGATCATGTATCTTTCTTTCCTTTTGTGACATTATGCATATTAATAATATTATTATTATTCTCTCTTTATTCATATACTTGGGCAAAGTGTTTCTTGTTTGATTGTGGAGTCCATGTATGTGATAGGTGTAGGTTTTATTATGATCTTATCATCATGTTCATATTATGTTATCATAAACACCATACACCACTATTATAGTCTAATTAGATAATAATAGGATTGTGTTAATATGAATAAGTTAGTGCTTCGTCCCAACATTGGTTCAATGATGTTTAGGTTAGTCATTGCCTTATGATGGATCTTATATTACAACTCTTAAGTTATTTACTTAGCATGCAAGCGTGGTCCTTGGATAGTTATGTAGCGTTGCATGTCTCGTAGACCTATGGATTGTAGGGGTAGGTGGCAGGTGGTGACAGCCCTTTTCGTCCTTTGTACTCTCCCAGTTCGGCTATGGCACATGCTCTTAGCGGCAATCGTCTTGATATTGTCAAGGGTAAACCAGTGTCCGATGTGTTGGACCACTAAGCTCTAGTATTCACCATTAACATATTAATGTGTACATTATTAGGCTATGTATATGAGTAATCAGAGTACAGTAGGAGCAACCCCTTCTCGTAGTTTAACCCTTGTTTGGACATCCTTATCTCTAGGAGTAGATTGCTTAGGTGTGTGTCACACTACCCCTATTATAATCTTACCCTTGTTCTGATAATTACCTAGTGCCCTATACCTTGATCATAATAATATTGTTTACTTTACTTCACCACCTTCCTTAGGGATAAAAACGATACCTATGGGAATACCGAAGGGTGAATTGCTACAATGGTATCTTCTGTGCACTTGCAGATCTCATCTCTCATCGGAGATGATGTGTGGTGTTAAGAAATACTAACAAGCATTTCTAGCGCAGTTGTCGGGGAAGGCAAAGGAAGTAAAGGATAGCTATCGCTTATTATTAAGCTATAGGTACTAGTGGTTATTGCACAGGATTATGCTTGCTTTATTTTCTTCTTTTGTGTGAAAACAGTGTAGTGTTTGGCTAACTCATATCATGGAAAGCCAATGAGTATCCAAGTTCTCAACTGCAAAAGCAACTCAAGGCGTTCCTCAACAAATTCTTCCAGTTGGGCGACACCACTGCCAATCACAGAAGGATTCTCCAGCTTCCAGCAGAAGCCAAAGGCATCTATACCTAAAGATTGTGGGAAGCTCCAATATTATATCTTGGTTTGCCTTCACCATAGTGACGGATAGTTCACTCATCGTCCAACACTCCTACAACGGGTTGACTTCATCAACCTGAGATCACATTCATGTTGAAGTTGAAATTGACCTCTTCTATTCATCATGAGAAAGATGAAGATTTGATTGAGAATATAATCACCATTCAAGGGGTGGATCAATGAATGCTTCAACTCTGTTAGTATGTCATGCACACCATTGACAAAGTGGACATGCTGGTCATGGGACTGGACCTCCTATTGCAAGGTAAAGAAGGGCAAGCCAGTGGAGAAGTGTTTGGATGATCCAAGCCATGGATATTCACACGATTTTGTGAAAACCCATGTTACCATGGGACAATTTGGGATTTATTACCCTAAGACCCGTGAAGAGCCTTCATTTTCAAACAACAACTCCAAAGGCCACCACTAACAAGGAGGTCAAGATTGGAATCAATACAATCAAATAGGCTATGGGAACTTGAATTCCAACGGATTCAACTTGAACTAGTCTACCTTGGAGTATCTTGTCCAAGGCCAAGGAGAAATCGATGACAACATATCCAAGAAGCAATGGGCCAAGGACAAGACACTCTAAAAGGCATTGAAGATCCAATGGTTCCAAAATCACTTGTTGGACCCTATACTTCGACCAAGCCCATGCAATTTTTGGCAAAACAACATTGTGGGTGAAGCGTTTCTTGTTTGACTATGAAGTCCACATGCCGTCATGCCCAAGGAAGCCTTCGGTCCAAGATCAAGAATGGGTTGAATCAAAAGAGTATCTTCAAGGTTGAAGCGACACCCCCACAAGTGGACAACCTCATTGCCTGTAGGTGGACTCCGTCATTTTGTCCACAATGACATTCTAAGAAAACGGAGAAGAACGAGCCACCCAAATGGCCCAAGTCCACTGAGCCACCAAAAAAGAATGGCGGAAGAAGGACAAGCCTCACCAAGTTCATGAAAGAATATCTTCAAGAAGGAAAAGTTGCCGCAACATCAACAAGTCTCCATCAAGGCAACGAAAAGGCGGAGGCCACCACGTGCCCCACTTGTCCAAATGGCAGACAAAGGAGGTTTAGCATGTCAACAAGAGAATTCATCCACACCCTCATCTCCGGGTATGGACGACACATCATCAAGCCAAACAGGACTGAGGTAAGTCCCACTCACTGAACTTTAAAAATTTCTTGAGTCCTTGCCAATAGGTTAATTGGTAGTTATCTCATATTGATTTCCCAACTGTATATTTGAATTTCTCATCAAACCTTGCATTTGCATTTAGCATATTTGAATTTTCCCACTTGGATATTGGAAAGTTAAATTTCCAACCATAAAACTAAAATTTTGAATTAGGGAAGAAATTTATTTGGATATGAAATTTTAGCATAGACACTTAAATTTATTTTCCTAATCCAAACCAAAAATATTTCCCTTGTTCCTCATTGCATTTGCATGTTGTTTCAAGTTGGGCAAGACAATTTGACAATGGGTTCAATTTGCTTTTGGCTAATGTAACCATTTTTCAAGTTGTTTTATCTGTTTTTGATTAAATTGCAGCTAGGAAAAATTGTGTGAAGAGGTTGTTTGGCAAGAGGAAGGGAAGCCTCGTCAAGCTCAAAGCACCATCAGGAGGATTCGAGCGCATATCCCTCCACCGATCTCATTTCGAGTTCAAGGTGGAGGAATGCTCATGATGAAGGCCCGATGGATGAGTAAGATGACGCTTCATTCATGATCAACTCCAACCTCAACTTGGCAAAAGACATCGAACGTGAAAGCTATGCCGAAGTCAACGGGCATGAGTTTCTCACAGCAGGTGCCTTCGAACCTGAACTGCTCTTCAAAGTAGGGTATGAGTTTAGAATTTTCCATTAGTTGGTTTACATTAGAATTGAATGACTTTGCTTGCATTGGTGGGGAAGGTGTACACTTCCTCATCATTTAATTCTCATGCATCCTCACAAGAGTAAGAGTTGGCATTGCCTTTTGATTTTTCAAAAGAGATGTCACCTTACTTGGAAAAAAATAAAATAGTACCTAGAATCTCATAAGCAATGTTTTATTGACTTAGTCATGCTCTGACTAGGTTTAGTAAACAAAGCTTATGAAATAACTTGATGGGTAAATGGTCATGTAGCAACCTAGGAATAAGTGATGTGCATAATTTTGATACGAATTTTATTGATATACGGATGTCACTAGATTTCAAGTTCCTAGGAAGGACAATAAAAATGTTCGGGATGTTAAATGAGAATCTTGCTTGATAAAAAAATTGCTCTTGTATAAAGTCTAATGGTTAGTAAATTTCGAGATGAAGAGATCCATAGTGTGTACAACCAAGGGGTGCATTTCTATCAGTAGGGGCTTTAGAAAATGTGCAAATTGATTAATTTATAAGGCTCCACTCTTATATCAATGAATAGTACATCATTTATGGAGACACTCAAAATTGGACCTGAGGGACTTTTGCTTTTTTCTTCCCTGATGTACAAATGAAATTTGGTCACCTAACCTGACGTTTCAGTTGTACATGTGTCGGGTGCTAACCATCCCTATCTATCCAAGAAGGGAAGTTTGCAGGAGCAATGTTTCTATGCAGGCATACAAGAAGTCGATTGTTGAAGAAAGACTTGGAGGTACCATTTTAACATCTCTTGGCCAATGAGTAACCAAGAGTGGTTGCAAGCTATCGGAATTTATTACCGAGGGCCAATCATAGCTTTACAAGGCCAAAGATTTGACATGAAAATCCTCCATAAGCTTCAATGGGCTGCTGTGAATGAGAGTGATAAGTATGCTCTCAACTATTATAAGTACCCATTCAAGCTCAAGGGAGTTGCCACCATCATTGGATGCACCTTGTTCCTTTGTGGTTAGAGGTTATCATGACCTTAGCCAAGGAATGGAGGATGACATCCAACGCATGGGAGACCTTGAGGTGTGGACAAGCAGCATCTACAACATTCTCTTCGACCACACTTGTGGCACCCAACGGAGGCAACAACATCGGCACTCAACCCTCCAATGTCAAAGCCACACTATATTAAGGATAGACCAACCTTGTGGCCTACCTCTGTCGTTAGGGTTTCAAACCCTATCGCGGACCTTGACCAAGAACAGGCTTGAGGGAGGACCCCCACTTGAGGTAATTTGTATCACGTCCCACCTTGCATTTCATTTTACTTTCTTCCACATCATTGCATCTAAAAAAACAACAAAAACACTTAGGATAATATTAAATAAAATAAAATATGAGCAGTAATAATGTTTGATTCCTTCATAAGTTGAAGTGATGAATAGTTGCTATATATTATTCTTTGTTAGTACTTAAGTTAAAATTTAATATTCTCCAACTATTGAGTTTATTGGCTTTAAATATTTCACTTTGAACTCACAAATTGTGGGTAGCATAAGCATGATCCAATTCTAGGTTGTTGTGAGATATGATATAGAACATAGGGCTACTAGTTTCCTAATCAAAGTGAAACTAGATCTTCGGATAAATTTATAAATTGATTTAAAATGAAGTTTCTCATTTGATTTGAATTTCATACCAAAGCCATTTGATATTTCAATTTGATAAACCCCATGCATATGTCATTTGTTTTCACATTGAGCCTAGTCAAACTAGTATAGACCTATCTAATAATCTCTTCATACTTCCTTGATCAAGAATACACATGTGCACGTGTTAAACTTCTACACTGGAAGTTAGCAAATTTTCTATCATTCCATTTTCCACCTCCAAAAAGATACTCCATATATTCAATGCAAAAAAAAACTCTCTACAATTTTATCAGAAAAGAAAGGGAGTAGAAGGCATGACTACAAAAAAAGATAAAGAATAAAGCATGCTCTCGAGGAATGAGCATGAGACAAAAAAAGAGAAAAAGTAGCCATGTTTCATCCCTACAATAAAGAGAGTGCATAAAAAGAGGCATCCTCCATCACCACAAATATTCCGTCACACTTGCACTATCTTATCTAGAGGTATGATTTGTTTTCTCCTAAGACTTACTCTTTTGTCTTAGCAACATATGTGCTAAAAATATGCCAACTCTAGTTCCCTACCAAGATTCACAAAAAGCCTTATTTAGATGTAGGACAAGAAAGGCATTGCCTTGGGGAGGAAAAATCCACTTAAACAAAGGAGTGATTGACAATATCATTTGAAGAACAAATGCTCAATTTTGAAAATCATTTGAAATTCTCTGGGATTTAAGTGGAACTAAGATTTTGGAGTAATGCATGCTTTGTGGACTGTTCTATCTTTCAACCAGCCAAGGAGAGGAGAAGGCAAAAGCCCCATGAGGACTGTTGTAAAAGGTGAGTACCATTGCCATTTATTTCATTCCAAGGTAGAATGCTTAATTGTTCATATGATACTATTAAAGCATAGGACATAGTAGCAACTCCTGATCAGCAACCTAAATCTTTAACTTTGCTTTGGGACGAGCAAAGGATTAGCTTGGGGAGTTTGTTGAATGTCCTTAAGTACCACTTTAGACCATCAATATAACTCAGAATCACAGAGGACTAGACATTTCTTACATGCATGTCATTTAGAAATAATGTATTTCCACTTGTACTTGGAGAAATAGTGCATGCAGGTAATCTATGCAGAGTTGAGGTGAATCTAGGGGAGGTACCCTAATTAATACACTCACAGTCAATCAAACACTGACACGTGGCAGCACATGGATCAAATGGCCCACCTACAGAGTACCCGAGAGCATCGAATGGTGTAGCACCAAGGAATGGCATCAGGGCCCACATGGTAGTCACCTGGAGGAAAACCAAGCGACTGGCACCAAGCCCAGTGCAGCCGAACCATTGGTTCGCCGAACCAGTCATCTCACCATTCTTGATCAACTTCAATGTGGCACACTCATGCGGCTTGGTGATAAGAATGGGGACTGATACACGTGCCAAAGATGGTGAGAACCGACCTTAACACTAGTATAAATAGGACCCCTCGCCCCCCACTTCAACACACACCACTTAAGAATTCAATCCATTGTATACACTAGTTCCCTTAGTCCTTAGTGGAGTCTATAGTCCCAAGACCAAATTGAGAATGGTATGGCTCATGTATCTTTCTTTCCTTTTGTGAATTTATGCATATTAATAATAATATTATTAGTCTCTCTTTATTCATATACTTGGGCAAAGTGTTTCTTCTTTGATTCTCGAGTCCATGTATGTGGTAGGTGTAGGTGTTATTAAGATTTGATCATGCTGTTCATATTATGTTATCACAAACACCATACACCACCACTATAGTCTAATTAAGTAATAACATGATTATATTAATATGAATAAGTTAGTGCTTGGTCCTGTGAGTCGTAGGTGCTGAATACATTGGGAATTATGTTAAAAGTGAGGGTTTTGAATATATCTGAGAAACCCACTTTGAGATGTCTGATCTTTTCAAATGTTCTTTCATGAGTAATAGTTGACCCTCATTTGAACTACAAAACATACTTGGAACTATCTAAAAAATTTACTTTGTATCAAGAGTAACAATTACTATCAGTTAGTTCAGACTGTCTGAACTTTTAAATGTTTCAGGAGTAACAGTTACCTTCAGTAGTTCGGACTGTCCAAACTTATTCAATGCATTTCAGGAGTAGTTGTTACTGCAGAGCAGCTGTTTGGTCATGCTGATTAGTTTCAGCTACTCTGTTTTAACTTGCAATATTTCAAACTTGCTTTTTGGCTTATGGGAAGTTTGCTTAGGATTCATTTACTAAGATGTTGAAGTGTTTTTGCTGATCATTATGTATATTATCTTACTATGGTTTGCAACATGCTTATGTGTGTTATTCACATAAGGTGTTGTGGTTTTCGGACTAATGTGAGTCAAGTCGGGAACTTGTGCTCGGAAGAATTGGTTGTTTATTCATGTCCAGGTGTTTCTTGAGGTCAAGACATGGCTGGTGATGGTGATCCATGAACTAGTCTTAGGAAGAAGATGAGGTTCAACAACCAAGTTTGAGAGGAATTGTTGTTGAGTTGATCGGGAGGTCACGCGACATGTTTGGGTCAAGAACAATACATATGAAGGTATTGTGGACGCCATTGGAAGGTGTTTCCAAGTGCCCAAGGGGTGCATGGACGTTGCAACATTGTTCCAAGGCGTGATGAAGAGTTATGGATGTGAAGATGTGGTCAGAAGGGTCCAACCGCCTATATTATGTGCTCAGGCTACGGCTGAGATGGTTATGGTTCATTTATTGAATGTTTCGAGTGTATTATGGTTAGATTTCATGTTGCTCATGAAGTTGAGTTGTTTTAGGAACGTGTGGATCAGTCATAAGTGGTTCGGAAGTCTCAAGATTGCATCTACCTATGTATGGAAGAGTCTTGAGCAGTTATGGAAAGTTTTGGTTGAAACTGAGTAGGAGTAAGAGTCCTCATTTGGTTTCAGTTGCCCTAAGGGATGGCTATATAAGCAAGGGAGGCCAGGGCTCGTGGAAATATGACTTGTGGTTGTGGCTCTAGTGTTTTGGTGAATAAAATTTGTAGTTTACAAGATCTTTTGTGCCTTGTTCATCAGACTTGTTTTTAGCAAGTTTTTCTCAGCGAGTTTCTATGCAGCCAACGTTAGTTGTTTTCATCAGAACTTGTGTTTTACATGTCTAATTGATGTGATTCTTTTTTTGTTTCCTTCACAACTCAATCCTCTATCATCTTTGAAAATTTTACGGTCATTGATTTGTGGTTTTAATATACATGAGTTTCTTTGCAGAGTAGAAGATCTATTTTAACTCGGGTAGACCAGATTGACCCTTGCTTGATCTTTTGATCATAACTTGAATTCTACTAACTGTTTCATGTGGTTCATTTTGCATTAGTTCTGTGACTTGATTCTGTACAATCTAAATTGGTTTTTTCATGGTTGAACATGTTGAAAAACACTTGCACACATGGTTACTTTATTAGATTGATTTTCTATCGATAGGTTATTGTAGCTTTCTCATAAAAAGTTCTAATGTACCATTCACAACTCCAATGGTAGCTTTTCACGTGCTCTTTATCCTATAGGTCCCAACAATGGTTTAACGATGTTTAGGTTAGTCATTGCCTTAGTATGGATCTTATATTGCAACTCCTAAGGTATTTACTTAGCATGCAAGGGTGGTCTTGGATAGTTAAGTAGCATTGGTTGTCTCGTAGACCCACAGGTTGTAGGGGTAGTAGGCGATAGGTGGTGACAGCCCTGTCTGTCCTTTTTACTCCCCCATGTTTGGCTACGCTACAGGCTCTTTGCGGAAATCGTCCCTTATATTGTCAAGGGTTAAGCCCGATGTGTTGGACCGCTAAGACCTAGTATTCACTATCAACATATTCATGTGTACACTATTTGGCTATGTATATGAGTAATTAGAGCACAGTATGAGCAACCCCTTCTCATAGTTTAACCCTCCCTAGGACAACCTTGTCTCTAGGAGTAGATTGTTCGGATGTGTGTCACACTACCCCTATTGTCATCTTACCCCGGTTCTCATAATTACCTAATTCCCTATACCTTGATCATAAGAATAATGTTTACTTTGCATCACCGCCTTCCTTTGGGATAAATATGATACTCTAGGTAATACTCATGGGTGAAATGCTACAACGGTATCTTCCGTGCACCTGCGGATCTCATCTCTCACCATAGATGATATGTGGTGTTACGAAATACCAATAGTAATATTTCTCACGTAATTATTGGTGTGAACATTTTTCAAGTTTGGGACCTATTTAGACTTTTGTTGATAGTCGTTAAGTTCCACATTAGACTGTCAATATAACTCATAATCATGGAGGACTAAACATTTCTTATATGCATGTCTTTTTAAAATAATGTATTTCCACTTGTACTTGGAGAAAATAGTGCATGCAGGAATTTTATACAGAATTGAGGTGAATTCAAGGGAGAGATCCTGAAGAAAACATTCCCAACCAATCAGACGCTAACACATGGCGGCACATGGATCAAATAGCCCACCTACAGGAGCATCCGAGGCAATCCAACAGTGTAGCGCCCAGAAGTGGTCAAAGAGCCCACCTACCAGCAACTAGGAGAAAGCACACCGTGAACGATGAAAATCACAGGTTGGTTGAACCATGAGTTCGGCCAATCTGGTCCTAGCATCAAACAATGTCAGCTTCCACATGTCGACTCCCTGTGGTGCCCTTAAGTCGGTGGTGACTGATTCCCGCGCAAAAGATGGCAGGAACGGACCTCAACATTGGTATTAATAGGACCCTCACCGCTCACTTCAACACACAGCACTCGAGCATTATATCCATTGAATACACTATTTCTCTTTCCCGTTAGTGATTGTGTCCTAGAGAGGGGGTGAATAGGCTTTGAAAGTTTTCCTGCGCACTTAATTAAATCGTCAAATACCAGAGGGACCGGACTTGTCCCGTTGGTGATAGGGACTAGTCCGGTTGTTCAGTTCAACGAAAACTATCGAGCAATTAAGTAGAAACTTCAAATGAAATTGATATAGAATGTAATTACAATTCTTTCAACCTGAACAAGAGATACGATTACTTAATGTTCACGTGGATTAACAAATTATTTGATTGATCAATTCTAATGCCCTAGATGATGAAACTTGCAAAAGTAAAACAATGGAACACGCAAGAAACGGATTGTTACCAAGGTTTGATCTCACCAAAGAGATCTACTCCTCGTTGAGGAAGCCCACACAGAGTCGGGTCTCTTCAAACCCTGTCCTTCGACAAATCACCGCACAAGGCCGACTTGATTCCACTATCACGGGAATCACCGAGTTGGTGGGGCAACCTCACACGTTGAGGGCTCCCACAAGAATTACAGCAGAAAAGATGATCCAATACACTCGAAAAGCTTACAAGTAATGCAAGAGTGTATAGAGATCAAACCCCAAGAGCTCAATGACGCATGGACAACGATCTCCCAATCCCAAATCTGAATACTCCAATGATTTCACTTTTGAGGATCTTAGATTTGTGGGGAGATGTGTTTTTGTGCTCTTGGACAGGTGGCGGCGCTAGGGTTTAAGTTATGAACAATAGAATATGAGTTATATCATTGTGGGGTCGTGGATCTTCTATTTATAGCGTTTCCAAAAATATTACTGTTAGGAATCCCGACGGCCGGACTAGTCTGAACTGGGGACCGGACTTGTCCGGTATCCTGTGAAAAATCAGTGTGAAATGTGCAGCACACTAGAAACCCTATATTGTGTGAGGTATACCTGACTAGTACGGTAGGTGTCCGGACTTGTTTGGTGTCCTGTGAATTGGAACATCAGAAAGTCTCTCAGACTAGTACGGACCATAAATAGACTTGTCCAGTGCAATGTGTTATGAAACATCAGAGAGTCCAACGGACTAGTCCTTTTTATGTACAGACTTGTCTCGTGCACAGTGTATTGAGTTTACAGAAAGTTGAATGGACTAGTCAGGTCCATAAATGGACTAGTGAGGTGCACTATGAAGTGAGGTTCCAGAAAAGTTGATCGGACTAGTCCGGTGCACTGTGAAGTGAGACAACAAAGAGTTGAACGGACTAGTCCGGAGCTGAGTGAATTTTAAGATTGATTTTAAGCCCTTACCCCTACTCAAGGATTTGAGATCTTGGGATGTGTCTCTCACACACATCCTATACAATTAGGTATACTTAGCGCTTCATACATCAGTTGGGCTTTTCTCTTTCTTCATCACTTCATTTTTCACTTTTTGATTGCACCAAACTGTCTCATTTGAGTTGACCTGTATTCATCTCAACAAGTTCATTAGGATCTCATTCATTTCTCACCAATCGTCCAAAACCCCCATGGTATTGCCTAGATGCACTTTCAATCTCCCCCTTTTTGGTGATTGATGACAACCAAATGAGATTATCATATATGAGAATGATAAATGAGTAACAAAAACTTCTCACATATATGCACTCTTTGTGGTGGGGTGCCCATAGAGAGTTATCAAATGATGTGATGAGCAAAAGATAAGAACTTAACAATTATAGCAACAACCATCACATTAACATTAAACTAAGCATCACACATTAAATAAAGTAAGCACATCCACAAGAGATTAAAATAATTTGAAATTGAGATACATGTCCTCGATCACAAGTCCTTAAGGTTACAAAATAAGCTACTAGTCTCAATCTCCCCCCCCCCTTTGGCATCAATGCACCAAAAAGGGAAAAATTGAGTGGAATCACTCATCGTCATGGCCTCCCTCACTCTAAGTCCTATCTTCATCCTCTTCTCCATCCTCTGGTGCTTGCTGAGGAGTAGGAGCGGAGACACTAGCTGGACCAAATGATGCCAACTCTTTCTCAGAGAGGGGTGTTTCAGTGACATCCTCTTCAGAATCCTCTGAAATATGAGGTGACCCCCACTAGCTCAATGTTTAGCTTCTCACATATAGCTTTGATGTTCGTCTTCACATATCTTTGATGTCTCTTCCTAGCCAAACTTTCCTTGTGCTGTTTAATTTCTACTTTGCGACAGGATGCAAGGATGGAGGAAATCATTTTTAGCACACCACTAGAAGACTCTCTAGAGTGTGGAGGAGCGGGAGTAGCAGCCTGGATGCTTGAGTATTCATGAGCCCTCTTAGATCTTTGTTCCACTGCAGGTGAGGTAGAAGCAGAGGGAAAAGTGTATACTGTAGGCTTTTGGGGCTTGAGGCCTGTGTGAGGAACATCTTTGACAAACTCTAGTCCTGTCACCTTCTCAATCATGTATATGATATAGGGTGCATAGCCACAGGACCTGTTTGGAGTAATGGAGATGTCACAATGTCATTGTAGATGTATTCAAAGACATTGAAGGTCCTTCTCTTGCCTATCACCTTCATCAAGGTCCTTAGAGTCCCTTGGATGGTTCCTGCATCTCCTTCCTTGGGAGTTATGGCCTTCCTCAGAATTCTGTTCAAGATTGCAAACAATGGATTCAAATATTTGGTAGTCGAAGACTTGTAAGGCATTCTTGTATCATAGAGGAAATCTAGCTCATCTTTCTCCAGAGGCTTCAAGTTATGAATAATGAGATCATTTTCCAAGGTACCTTCAAGATGAAGTATCCTGGCAAATTCCTCATAGATGACACTGTACTTGGATCCATGTGTCATCCATATCATCTTGTCCCCATCATCACGGGTGAAGTAGAGAGTAGAGTAAAACTGAGTTATAACCTCATTGTTCTAATCCCACTGGAAGGGTATGAGATCCTTCAACTCGTCTCTCTCCAATGCCTTCAGGACCTCTTGATAAGCTTGGCACTTCTTGGATTGGAGGAAGGTTATATTGATCCGCTGACTTTCAACACTGGGTTCCTCATCTTCATGTAAACATGCTCATAATAGTCAGCATGAAAGTTGCTCCAGAACCTTGGGTCAGCTGACTGTGTATGCTACTCATAGATCTCAATCTTCCTGTATTTGTTAGCCAATTCATTTCCTTTTCTAGTAAACTCATCACTTGATGGTTGCCTGTTGCGGTGAATAGGAGCCTTCATATTCAATGGGCCAATAGGACCACGAGCGAGTCCTTTGCCCTTGTTGAGGCTTCTCTTAGGTGCCAACGAGCTGCCAACACCTTCCTTTCTTAGAGGCTTCTTCACTACCACTCTCCTCTTCTTAGGAAGAACATCGTCGGGAGGAGAGGAGTGAACATTGTGTCATGACTCTCTCTTTGTCTCTTTGGACTCTTGCACGGTCACGTTGTTCATCGTAATCAAATGAGCTACCCTCAAAAGCTGACGACATCATGCCTGATAGGGAATTCAAGGATTGATAAGAATTGATTGTAGACTTTGTGTAAATAAGAATTTAGAGGTTCAAATTGCCAGGGTATCGGACTTGTACGTTTTGAGAGTGCGGACTTGTCCGGAGTACTCGACTTGTCCGCACTTGAACATCGGACAAGTCCGGGCTGACCTATGAATCCTAACTTCTTATTTTCAACAAATATAGATTGAATTATGCACAATGAGTAGGAATACAGTAGGAATACATGTACAAAGGTAATGTATGACCTCGGAATCAAGAGAAATAAGCAAGATTGGAGAAAAGGTGAGAACTAGGGTTGAGTGAGATTTTACCGAAAAATTTGAAGATTGGAGTTGGAGGAGCAGAGCAGGGTACAGATTAGTGCAGAGTGGGGAAGCTTCGCACCGAGGAGAGAATCTCCCTTGGAGAAATCTTCGATTTTGATGGCTAGATGCAAAAATCGTCTTGAAAGCTCAAGCTGGAGGAGAGAGAGAGAGCAAAAGCGATTATGAGAGGAGGAAGATGAAGTCCTGGCGAAGGGCTAGGGTTAAAGCCAAAAAATACGGACTAGTCCAATAGGGACCGGACAAGTCCGGTATGCCAGACCAGGGCTGGACTAGTCTGAGACAACGGACTAGTCCGATGCTGACGCTGGACTAGTCCGGTATAGCTGGACAAAACAGAATGGAACAAATTGATTTGGTAGTTTGAACTAATAGTGATCTAAAGGACATCATTTTACAAATAATCTTGATGAACATGACCAGTAAGCAATCAATAATTACAAAATGGCCATAATTCACCAAGATTCACTAATTTAAATAGTTTTCAAGAGAAAATCGAGAAAAGGGGCAAATTTTGGAAAACAAATGAGTAAATTTTGAAATCACAACAAGGTATGCTGTGTTTCAAGCCACACTTTGAGAGTCAAGAATATTTAGTTCATTTCCTAGCTCACAAAACCTCTTCTCATCTAATGGCTTGGTATAAATGTCTGCAAGTTGTTTTTCAGTCCGAACATGTGAGATTACTATGTCACCTTTTAATGAATGATCTCTTAAGAAATGATGACGAGTATTTATGTGCTTAGTTCTTGAGTGCTCTACTGGGTTGTGTGCAATTTTTACAGCACTCTCATTATCACATAGCAGTGGAATATGGTTCAGATTGCAACTATAATCCCTTAGAGTTTGTCGCACCCAAAGTACTTGTGCGCAACAACTACCGGCTGCAGCATACTCCGCTTTGGCTATTGAAAGAGCAATGGAATTTTGCTTTTTAGATGACCATGAAACTAGGGATCTACCAAGAAATTGGCAAGTCCCTGACGTACTATTCTATCGACTTTGCATCCTCCATAGTCGGCATTAGAATATTCTATTAAGTTAAACTTGGATCCTTTGGGATACCAAAGGCCCAAGTTGGGTGTGTACACAAGGTATCTTAAAATTCTTTATACAGCTATTAAATGGCACTCTTTAGGTGCAGCTTGAAACCTTGCACACATAGAAACACTAAGCATGGTATCTGGCCTAGATGCACATAAATAAAGTAATGAGCCAATCATAGACCGACATACCTTTTGATCCACATTTTGACCATCTTCGTTGAGATCGAGATGTCCATTAGTTGCCATGGGTGTTCTGATGGGCTTGGCTTTGTCCATATTGAACTTTTTGAGGATGTCCTGCGTGTAATTGGTTTGGCTTATGAAAGTGCCTTCTCTTAATTGCTTCACTTGGAACCCGAAGAAGAATTTTAATTCACCCATCATCGACATCTCAAATCTGTTTATCATAATCTTGCGAAATTCTTCACAAAAAGATTTATTAGTAGAACCAAAAATGATATCATCAACATAGATTTGACATACAAATAGATAATCATCAAAATGTTTTGTGAATAAAGTATAATCAGCTTTTCCAATTTTAAAACCATTTTGAGTTAGAAAATTTCTAAGGCACTCATACTAAGCTCGAGGAGCTTGTTTGAGGCCATAGTGAGCCTTACGCAGTTTATACACATGGTTAGGGTACTCTTGATCTTCAAATCCTGGTGGCTGCTCCATGTACACTTCCTCCTTAATGGGACTGTTGAGGAAAGCACTTTTGATGTTGTAACACCCAAAATTTTTCAAAATTTGAAAACCAAAAAATGTACTAGGAATGCATCATGCAAGGTTGCATTTGATTGAAAATTTGATTTCAAAATGCGCTAGCAGATCGTTTGAATTTGAAAAGCAATTCAAATTGTAAAAGAATTAAAAAGAAAAGGGAAAACAAAAAGAAAAAGAAAAAACCCACCCCTTGGGCCTTAACCCCGCCCCGGCCCACTTCTTTCCCCTTCCCCCTTTCCCTTTACCCTCCCGTCGGCCCAACCCTGCGGCGGCCCAAGGCCAGCCGCGCCTCCCTCTCCCTCTCCCTTTCTCTGCGCGTGGACCCCGCTCGTCAGGGCTTTCCCCTTCCTTCCGTCGCGCGCGCCCGACACCGCCCGATGATTCCGCCACCGATTCAAAATCCGGCAAGGAAATTCCCGGCCATAATGGCCATGTCGCCTTCCATCGCCGGGGATCGCTTTCCTTACTTCGCCGCCCCCCTCTCCCCCAATAAAATCCGGCCGGCACCCCCATTTTCCCCTTCCCCGAAGCTCCAAACCCTAGCCGCCGTTGGTGCAAGGTATGTCGCCGCTGTTCCCGTCGACTCGCCGACGTTCTCTCCCTCCCTCTTGGTCTAACACGTGCGCCATGCCTCCAGGAACACGTCGGGCACCTCCGTTCGAGACTTTCGCCGCCGCTTCATCGATTTCACCGAGCTCCACCGAGGGCCGCCGCCATACGCCGTCGCCGACGCCCCTCCGCCCCAATCCGAGCTCTGCGACCCCCTCGGTGAGCTCATCTCATCCCCCTCTCTCTTTTCCCCCATTGTAGCATGGACTAGGGCGCCGATTTGGCCGATTGGCCATCGCCGGCGAGGCCCCGCCGCCGTGCGCCGCTTGGCACCGAGCGCGCGCTGCGCGCCTGGGTGCGCACCGCCCTTGGGGCGATGTGGCGCATCCTCGGCCGTCGATCTGAGGCCGACGGCCGAGATTAGAAGGGGCGTACCCCTTCAGTTATTTAAATCTGGGCCGCACGTCTTAGATCCAACAGCCCAGATTGAGTGCTGTTTTAACTGTTGGCCCTTTTGCACGTAGACCCCTGCGCAAATTTAAATTAATTACACTAAGGTCCTGTAATTTATGAGCTAGCTCCTGGACTTTAATTAAATTATGTCAGCACTGTTAAAAATGAATAAATATGGTATTTTAGCCCCTGTTTTCACCATAAATTATGTTTTTAGCCTCTGTAAATTATGATTAACCCCCTGGTCATGTTATAAAATATTTCTAGGCCCCTGTTCATGTCCGTTTTGCATAAAAGCCCCTGTATTAATTGTAAATTGCATAAAATCACATGAGTACTCTCCCTTTTTACACAAATCACTTAGGGTATTATTTTATTATTATTGCCTAATCTGTTTAGGACAAAATAATGCATTTACTTTGCTGATTGTGTTGAATTCCTAATAAACCCATATAGGCACTAAAATCCAAACTTCCTTGACCCATCCTGATGGCACCAAGGTTGAGTTCTCTCCAGATCAAGCTCCACTACAGAGGATCAGGCTAAATCAAACTGAGGTCACCGAAGAGATCCGTGTTGTCAGTGAATTCCCAGACGTGTTACCCCTGACCGTGAAATTGAATTCATTATTGACCTAGTGCCTGGAACGGCCCCGATATATAAGAGGCCATATAGAATGGACGCTAATCAGTTAGCCAAGCTAAAAGATCACATCAAAGAGTTGTTGGAGAAAGGATACATCCGCCCTAGTTCATCGCCTTGGGGTGCTCCTGTCATATTCGTGCCCAAAAAGGATGGCACTCGAAGGTTGTGTGTGGATTATCGTGCATTGAATGCAGTGACCATCAAGAATAAGTACCCATTGCCAAGGATTGAAGATTTGTTTGACCAGTTGCAAGGAGCATGTGTGTTCTCTAAGATTGATCTTCGTTCGGGTTACCACCAGTTGAAGATTCGACCATCGGACATTCCCAAGACTGCATTCGTCTCTCGATATGGTCTTTATGAGTATATTGTTATGTCTTTCGGGTTTACTAATGCTCCAGCTTACTTCATGTACCTCATGAACAAAGTATTTATGGAGTACCTGGATAAATTTGTGGTCGTATTCATCGACGATATCCTGATATTCTCCAAGAGTAAAGAAGAGCATGAGGAACACCTGAGGTTGGCACTAAAGAAACTTAGAGAACAACAATTGTATGCTAAGTTCAGTAAGTGTGAGTTTTGGTTGAAGCAGGTATCATTCTTGGGACATGTCATATCAGAAGGAGGAATATCAGTGGATCCGGTTAAAGTGGCAGATGTTCTCAAGTGGGAGACGCCGGAAAATGTGGGACACATCAGAAGCTTTCTGGGAATGGCTGGTTATTATCGACGATTTATTGAGGGATTTTCAAAGATCTCTCGGCCACTAACCAAGCTACTCGAGAAGGGAGCTACATTCAAGTGGAAACCGGAATGTGAAGCAATCTTTGCCGAATTGAAGAAGAGGTTGACCACTGCTCCGGTGCTGGTCATGCCGGATATGCAAAAGGAGTTCTCGGTCTATTGTGATGCTTTCGGACAGGGACTGGGATGTGTGTTGATGCAAGCAGGACATGTGGTGGCTTACGCCTCGAGACAACTCAAGAAGCATGAGAAGAATTATCCGACCCATGATCTGGAATTTGCAGCTGTGGTTCACGCACTGAAGATATGGAGACACTACCTGATCGGAAAAAGGACAGAAATCTACACCGACCACAAGAGCTTGAAGTACATCTTCACCCAGCCAGACCTAAATCTTCGCCAACGAAGGTGGTTAGAGCTCATTAACGACTTTGATGTTGGGATCAACTATCACCCGGGAAAGGCGAATGTGGTCGCGGATGCCTTGAGTAGGAAGGCACAATGCAACAGTACGACGATCTGGGCTTACCAACCGCAGTTTTGTGAAGAGTTTGCAAGATTAAACCTGTGCATAGTGTCTAATGCAGATGCAGTAGTTATGGAAGTGGACTCCACGTTGGAACAAGACATTAGAGAAGGTCAAAAGGAGGATAAGAAGATCCAGAAACTTAAGAAACTGATGAAGGCTGGCAAAGCCCCAGATTTCAGGGAAGATGAACACGGGACCTTATGGTTAGGGAAGAGGATATGTGTGCCGAATGTCAAGGGAATCCGAGAGTTGATATTGAGAGAAGCCCACGACTCGTACTACTATATTCATCCTGGGAGTACCAAGATGTACCAAGACCTTAAGGATCGATACTGGTGGCTTGGTATGAAGCATGACGTGGCCGAGTATGTGGCTCTGTGTGACACGTGTCAGTTAGTCAAGGTGGAACATCAGAGACCTGCTGGACTACTTCAACCACTCAAGATACCCGAGTGGAAATGGGAAGAGATAAGTATGGACTTTATTGTGGGATTGCCAAGGACCCAGTCAGGATACGACTCCATATGGGTTGTTGTGGACCGGTTGACTAAGGTCGCTCACTTCATTCCGGTCAAGGAAAGCTACAATGGTTCGCAGTTGGC
The DNA here is from genome assembly GCA_036927565.1 of Tuctoria greenei. Classification (NCBI taxonomy): domain Eukaryota; kingdom Viridiplantae; phylum Streptophyta; class Magnoliopsida; order Poales; family Poaceae; genus Tuctoria; species Tuctoria greenei. Next base: position 130,305,057 of record JAYESD010000006.1, read on the forward strand.
GGAGTTATACATGGCAAGAATTGTGTGTTTGCACGTTGTTTCAAAGAAGATCGTGTCTGATCGAGGTACCCAGTTCACTTCAAGATTCTGGCAGAAGCTACATGAGTCAATGGACACTCGTCTGAATTTTAGCTCAGTGTATCACCCGCAAACAGATGGTCAGACAGAACACACCAATCAAATCTTGGAGGATATGTTGCGAGCATGTGCCTTGAAGAATAATAAGAGTTGGGACAAAAACTTGCCTTATGCGGAGTTCTCTTATAACAACAGCTACCAAGCTAGTCTCAAGATGTCCCCGTTTGAGGCACTTTATGGGCGAAAGTGTAGAACACCCTATTCTGGAATCAGACTGAGGAAGGTCAAGTGTGTGGACCGGAGATACTCAGAGAGGCCGAACGACAGGTACAGGAGATCCGGAATAATCTGAAAACGGCGTAGTCAAGGCAGAAGAGTTACGCAGATGCTCGACGTCGTGATCTAACCTTTGAGGTAGGAGACTTTGTATATCTCAAGGTATCACCAGTAAGAGGTCTAAGACGGTTCAAAGTGAAGGGAAAGCTAGCACCCCGTTATATTGGTCCGTTCAAGATATTGGAGAGAAGAGGAGAAGTAGCTTATCATCTTGAGCTACCTTCTCAACTGTTAGATGTGCATGATGTGTTCCACGTGTCGCAACTAAAGAAATGCTTAAGAGTACCAGAGGAACAGTTACCCATGGAAGCCGTAGATTTGCAAGAGGATTTGTCCTACGCAGAACGACCCATCAAGATCCTAGAGACATCAGAACGTGTCATGAGAAAAAAAAGACGATTTGCATGTGCAAAGTGCAGTGGAAACATCACTCTGAGGCAGAAGCAACAAGGGAGAGAGAAGAAGACCTCAAGGCCGAGTTTCCCGACCTTTTCTCTTAGGACGTCCGAATCTCGGGGGCGAGATTCCGTTTAAGGGGGGGTAGAGTTGTAACACCCAAAATTTTTCAAAATTTGAAAACCAAAAAATGTACTAGGAATGCATCATGCAGGGTTGCATTTGATTGAAAATTTGATTTCAAAATGCGCTAGCAGATCGTTTGAATTTGAAAAGCAATTAAAATTGTAAAAGAATTAAAAAGAAAAGAGAAAACAAAAAGAAAAAGAAAAAAACCCACCCCTTGGGCCTTAACCCCGCCCCGGCCCACTTCTTCCCCCTTCCCCCTTTCCCTTTTCCCACCCGCCGGCCCAACCCCGCGGCGGCCCAAGGCCAGCCGCGCCCCCCTCTCCCTCTCCCTTTCTCTGCGCATGGACGCCGCCCGTCAGGGCTTTCCCCTTCCTTCCGTCGTGTGCACCCGACACCGCCCGGTGATTCCGCCACCGATTCAAAATCCGGCAAGGAAATTCCCGGCCATAATGGCTCTGTCGCTTTCCATCGCCGAAGATCGCTTTCCTTACTTCGCCGCCCCCTCTCCCCCTATAAAAATCCGGCCAGCACCCCCATTTTCCCCTTCCCCGAAGCTCCAAACCCTAGTCGTCGCCGGTGCAAGGTATGTCGCCGCCGTTCCCGTTGACTCGCCGACATTCTCTCCCTCCCTCTTGGTCTAACACGTGTGCCATGCCTCCAGGAACACGCCGGGCACCTCCGTTCGAGACTTTCGCCGCCGCTTCATCGATTTCACCAAGCTCCACCGAGGGCCGCCACCATACGCCGTCGCCAACGCCCCTCCGCCCCAATCCGAGCTCCGCGACCCCCTCGGTGAGCTCATCTCATCCCCCTCTCTCTTTTCCCTCGTTGTAGCATGGACTAGGGCACCGATTTGGCCGATTGGCCATCGCCGGCGAGGCCCCGCCGCCGTGCGCCGCCGGGCGCCGAGCGCGCGCCGCGCGCCTGGGTGCGCACTGCCCTTGGGGCGACGTGGCGCATCCTCGACCGTCGATGTGAGGCCGACGGCTGAGATTAGAAGGGGCGTACCCCTTCGGTTATTTAAATCTGGGCCGCACGTTTTAGATCCAACGGCCCAGATTGAGTGATGTTTCAACCGTTGGCCCTTTTGCACATAGACCCTTGCGCGAATTTAAATTAATTACACTGAGGTCTTGTAATTTATGAGCTAGCCCCTGGACTTTAATTAAATTATGTCAGCAGTGTCAAAAATGAATAAATATGGTATTTTAGCCCCTGTTTTCACCATAAATTATGTTTTTAGCCTCTATAAATTATGATTAACCCCCTGGTCATGTTATAAAATATTTCTAGGCCCCTGTTCATGTCTATTTTGCATAAAAGCCCCTGTATTAATTGTAAATTGCATAAAATCACATGAGTACTCTCCCTTTTTACACAAATCACTTAGGGTATTATTTTATTATTATTTCCTAATCTGTTTAGGACAAAATAATGTATTTAATTTGCTAATTGTACTGAATTCCTAATAAACCCATATAGGCTCTAAAATCCAAACTTCCAGCCACACCACTAAATAAAGTCTTAACTAAGGACATAGTGTTAGCGACGTAATTGCGTAGGTTTTCTTTTGTGTTTACTTATGTGTGGTGTGCATTTGTTCTCTTGTTTCTTATTGTGTGCTACTACTTTCCGTTCCGCATGCGATGATGTATTTAGAGTCGGTTCCCGAGCTGACTTACAATCTTCAGGACTACCCCTTCACCGACCCACACTCCGAAGAAGGAAAGTTCCTTGACCATTTTGCACCTTTTTTATTAAGTTTTAGTTAGCTGCATGCTTAATAAATTGAATCCTATTTATTGCACCCTTCCATATAATTCCTTGTCACCGGGTTGGTTTGGGTAGATGTTACTATTACTTTTACGCTTAGCCATGCTTAGTTTTGGGAGGGAAATTTCTCTACATACATGTTATATTATTAACTGTTGTGATTTATTTATTGAGATATGGTGAATTGAATTGTAGTGGATAGGAATCTGGCGGGTTGGTTTGTTTGGGATGGTGCAGTACGCACGAGACCCGGGTTTTGGGGTATGAACCTTGTCGGATTCTAAGGACCGGTTTATGGAGAAAGCCACTAAGCCTTATAGTATCGCCACAAGACTGAGTATGGGGAAACTTGGTCAATTAATTAGGCCTCTCCCGGCGTAGTATTAGTGATTGGGTAGTGCGGGGAATTAGTTCAGGGTGTACTGCCTTGGGATGCGCATGGCTCAAGAGGGGGCAACTGGGGTGTTGAGTCGTGGTGTAACGGCTCACACTTTTGTACAGGGGTGAAACTCAGAGGGCTGGTACGCGTCGGGAGGATCCTTTGTAAAGACCTCGTAGTGATCTTCTGGCCTCACAACAAAGAAAGTGTGCAATGTGGTTCGCGACCACGGGCATCAGGGAGGTTTCCTTAGTCCACCTGGCAACAGAGGATGAAATCACGGCTTGTGGGTAAAGAGTACATTCTCTGCAGAGATTTAGAAACTGTCATGACAGTCGTGCTCACGGACAAGAGCGGCTTGGTGTCCAATTCATAATTAGTCAATGATTGGGAATGGTGGTTTGGTTGGTTGGGACTTGGATTACAAATGGGTTATGGTTGGGTTCATACACTTAGAAGTAGGTGCTAATGAAATCTAAGGATAGGATTTAATGCTATAGCGCTTAACCCAAATTTGGCCTTCCTTTCTAAACACCCTCATGTCATCTCTTCCCCACTTGCTGAGTACCGTTGGTACTCAAACATGCTTGTTGCTTATCTTTCCTCAGTCTACAATGGAGAAGAGGTGGAGAATGAAGACTTCTTCGCTGATCCGGAGGAGACGTTCTAGGCTGGCGCAACCCCCGGGCAACGCCTGTGCATGGAGCCACACTAGTTTACTTTTGCCGCTGTTTTGCTCTGTAATCTTATTTTTAGACCCACGGGTCATTATTGTAAGACATTTATGTATTTGAACATGGCTTGTAATAAATGATATTACACTTTCGTCTACACATGTATGATGTGAACCAATCCTGGCATACATGTGGAAGCCATCCGGTTGTCTTGTTGGGACCGGGTGTGACAGATGTCCATTTGATACCGCTTAAATTTATGGTGAGTAGCATATGCCAATAAAATACGAATGGACTCAAGTGTAGCTACGGGAGCGAAAGTTTCGTCGAAGTCCAAACCTTCGACCTGTGAGTAACCTTTCACCACAAGTCGCGCCTTATATCTTGTTACCACTCCATGTTCATCTTGCTTGTTCTGAAAGACCCATTTGGTTCATATGATGTTCACCTTTGGTCTTTCTACAAGCTCCCATATGTCAGTTCTCTTGAAGTTGTTAGGCTCTTATTGCATTACAATTACCAAATATGGATCCTTTAGTGCTTCTTCTACCCTGTATGGTTCCAGAAAAGAGACAAAAGAGTAACATTCATGGAAATTAGCTATGCGAGATCTAGTGGTTACTCCCTTAGCAATGTCTCCAATGATGTTGTTGACGGGATGATTTCTCTGTATACTCTGATGTACTCGTGGGTGAGGGACTTGTGAAGTTGCTTGCACTTCATTTTCTTCATTTTCATTGTCTGCCCCTAGAGCATTGCTTCCATTATTATATTGATCTCCTTGATCTTGATCTTGTGCATGAGCACCCCCTTGATCATTGCTTTCCTGTTGAGGTTCATCTTGAGCACTTGAGTCTTGTGGTTGCTCTTGAGGTCGAATATCACCAAGTGCCATCCTCCTCAATGCTTGGCATGGGGCTTCTTATTGATCTAACACATACTTATCAACTTGCTCCACTTGGGAGCCGTTAGTTTCATCGAACACTATGTCACGTGCTACTTCAACAAGGTCAGAGACTTTGTTGAAGACACAATAGGCGTAGGCGTTCGAATCATAACCAAACAAAAATCCTTCATCAGATTTTGAAGCAAACTTCAAAGTCCTCGGTTTCTTGTTCAAAATAAAACATTTGCATCCAAATACTTTGAAATATGAAACGTTTGGTCGTCCGTTACCAGTGAGAAGCTCATATGGCGTTTTCTTCAAAAGTCGATGAAGATATAGCCAGTTTGTGGCGTGACAAGCGGTGTTCACAGCTTCAGCCCAAAATCGGTCAGAAGTCTTGTATTCGTCTAGCATCGTTCTCGCCATTTCAATTAATGTCCTATTTTTTCTTTCGGCCACTCCATTTTGTTCAGAGGAGTAGGGTGCCAAAAATTCATGCTTTATTCCTTCTTCATCAGGGTACTCCTCAACTTTAGTATTCTTGAACTCCGTTCCGTTGTCACTTCTAATGTTCTTGATGGTTGAGGATAATTCATTTTGCACCCTTTACAAAAATTTCTTGAGGATTCCGTGTGTCTCTGATTTATCATACAAGAAAAACACCCAGGTAAATCTAGAAAAATCATCAACAATAACCGGTATGTATGTGTTACCGCTGATGCTTATATAAGCAATTGGACCAAAGAGGTCCATGTGAAGAAGTTCCAGCGGTCTTGAGGTAGTCATTACATTCTTGGCAGGGTCTGGTGCTCCAACTTGTTTTCTCGCCTGGCATGCGCTGCACAACCTGTCTTTCTCAAAAACATCTTTCGAACCTCGGAGGTGACCACCTTTTAGAATTTTCTGCAGATTTCTATGCCACTGCCATCCCATGTTAGTTTTAGCAACCAAGCAAGTGTTGAGATCAGCTTTATCTTTGTTGAAGTCAACAAGATAAAGCATTCCCTTCAACATTCCCTTGAATGCAATTGAGCCATCGCTTCTTCTAAAAACAGTCACACCGTCATTAGTGAATAAACAATTATAAACTTTTTCACACAGCTGAGATATGGACAAAATGTTATAATCTAGAGAATCGACATGTAGAACATTTGAAAGAGTATGTTGAGAAGAAATTTCAATTTTACTGCTACCAAGGACCTTTCCTTGGCAGTTGTCTCCGAAGTATATTCCTTCACTTGGATCCGTGTTGTGCTCAAACTCCATGAACATACTCTTGTCTCCATTCATGTGATTAGTGCATCCACTATCAAGCACACATTTCGATCCACCGGAGGAGTAAGCCTGCAAAACAGAGTTATTTCTTGGTTTTAGGTACCCAAGCTTGTTTGGGTCCTCGCAGGTTAGTCACAAGAGTCTTGGGCATCCACACACAAGTTTTTGAGTTCTTGTGGCGTGGCCTTGCATATTTAGCAAATACATGTCCAGATTCATTTTTCGTGAGTACATAGGAAGCATCAAAAGTACAAAACAATATTTGCAATTCAGATTCATGCGATGTTTCCTTAACAAAAGTAATTTGCTTCTTAACTTGAACATTAGTGGACATGCGTTTATTTTTGGTAAACCCAAGACCATCTTTGACGATAGGAGGTCTGGTGACCATATATGAACTACGTGCATATTTAATCTTTTGCTTGTCAAAGATGCCACTTTGGGATGGATGTTTAGCATGTGAAATGGAAGAATCATCTTTAAAAATATGTTTCTTGCTAGAGCATGTGCAAGTAACAGTTGTTGATGAATTTACACCTTTGGAAGGTGAGCTCTTGGAGGAGGAGGAGTTACTTTGCTTGAGTAACTCAACTTGCACTTCAAGTATTTTGTTAACTTTTGACAAGTTAGCAAGTTCATCCTTGATTGCAAAGTGTGAGTCTTCTAGTTTTGAGTAAGTTTCCTTACTCAAGGCTAGCTCATTCTCATGTGACTTGCTCTTCTCCCTCTCAAGCTCATGGAGTTTCTCAACCTCTTGATATCTCTTCCTTTCGCAGATGAGCATATCTTCTTGTCGGTTGACAAGCTCCTCCTTCTCAAAAATTTCATCCAACAACATTTTCATTTTCTTTAAAGCAATTTTACTCAACCCTTTAAACATTTCCTCATTTGTACTAGAGCTATCAAAATCATCAATGGAGGAATAAATCGAAGGAGGTGTAAGTCATACCTTTTTCTTGCCTTCCTTAGCCATGAGGCAAGTATGATCATGAGTCTCTCGTCCTCCCATGTTCGGGAAGAGCTAGACTTCTTGGTAGGCTTCTTGATGGCAACGGTGGCCATCTCTTCTTCTTCATCGGAGGAGCACTGTCGTTTGAGTCCAACTCCTTGTCAATGTGCGCTTGGTGAGCTCGCCTCCTTTTATTGAAGGTTTTCTTCTCTTGAGGCTTCGCTTCCTTCTTCTTTTTATTTTCTTAAAATGTGCAGTCAACCATAAAGTGATCGTACTCACCACAGTTGTAGCAGGTAAGTCGAGCCTTGGATTCTCCTTTTTCTTTGCTCTTCCCATCACTAGAGTTGCTGCCCTTCTTTCTTCTAATCATGCGCTTGAATTTCTTGATGAGGAGTGCCATCTCTTATTCATCCAATCGGTGCTCACATCACTTGTGTCTTCCTCATCTTGTGCTTCACGAGCTTCCTTTCCTTTAGGCTTGCAAGTTTCTTTGAGAGCAACATCCTTCTTTTTGGAGGTTCAGCCAAGTCTTTGATGTATTGGACCTCCTTCTCCTTCATCTTATGGTTGATAATCTTGCCTCCGGGCTTTCACGGATCATGGAGCAAAAAGTGACGTTGCGGGGCATGAATGCCCTTATCATCCTTATGACCACCTCATGGTCAGTCCACTTCTTGCTTCCATAGGCACAGATCTTGTTGATAAGTGCCTTCATCCGATTGTACATTTCTTGATGTGATTTGCCTTCCTCAATGGCAAACCTCCCCAATTCTCCTTCGAGCATTTCAATTTTTGCTTCACGAACTGATTGATTTCCTTCGTGAGCTGTCTTGAGTGTGTCCTAGATTTTCTTGGCACTTTCCAGTCCATCAATCTTGGTGAACTCTTCTCGGCTCAAGGAAGAAGTGATCACTACAACGGCTTGTGCATTGCGATGAATTTCTTGCTCTTGCTCTGGAGTGAGTTCATCGTCATTATCTGGAATATCTACATCTGTACACGGAATATGCCAAAGCCTCGAGTTTAAGGAGATTAGATGCATTTTCATATTGTACTTCCACATGGTATAATCATTCCTGTCGAACTGCGAGGGTTTTCCCATGGGAATTGAAAGATAATAATTATTATTATTTACACGATTTTAATTATAAGGATATCGGGAGTAGTCATTATGACCACTCCACGTTGTTTTCTCATCTTCTTCCTTGCCACTTTTGCTTAGTAGTTTCTTTGTCAAAAGTTCCTTTAGTTGACGCACTTCTTCATCATCGTGTACATTTTCCTTGAGAACATTGAATGCCTTTGTGTCTTGTTCTTCTTCAGTGTTGGGCACCTCTGGGATCTCATTGTTTTTCTCTAAGGCCATTTGATCTCTCCGAGAGGTGAGTCTCATAGATGGAGAGTCTGCTCTGATACCAATTGAATGTAGCCTAGAGAGGGGGTGAATAGGATTTGAAAGTTTTCCTGCACACATAATGAAATTGTCAAATACCATAGGGACCAAACTTGTCCGGTTGGCGGTACAGACTAGTCCGGTTGTTCAATTCAACGAAAACTATTAATCAATTATGCAAGAACTTCAAATGAAATTGCAGTGGAATGTAATTACTATTCACGTGGATCATAAATTATTTGATTGATCAATTCTAATGCCATAGATGATGAAACGTGCAAAAGTAAAACAATAGAACACACGAGACACGGATTTTTATCGAGGTTTGATCTAACCAAATAGATCTACTCCTCGTTGAGGAAGCCCACACAGAGCCAGGTCTCTTCAAACCCTTTCCCTCATCAAGTCACCACAAAAGGCCGACATGATTCCACTATCATGGGTAATCATCGAGTTTGTGGGGCAACCTCACACGTTGAGGGCTCCCACAAGAATTACAATAGAAAAGATTATCGAATACACTTAAAAAGATTACAAGTAATGCAAAAGTGTATCGAGATCAAACCCCAAGAGCTCAATGATGCGTAGACAACGATCTCCCAATCCCAAATCTGAATACTCAAATGCTTTCACTTTTGAGGATCTTAGATGTGTGGGGAGATGTGTTTTTGTGCTCTTGGGGCAGGTGGGGCTCTAGGGTTTGAGTTATGAACAGTAGAATACGAGTTATATCATTGTGGGGTCGTGGATCTCCTATTTATAGTGTTTCCAAAAATGTTACCGTTAGGGATCCCGACGGTCGGAATAGTCTGTACTGGGGATTGGACTTGTCCAGTGTGCTGTGAAAAATCGGCGTGAAATGTGCAGCACACTAGAAACCCTAAATTGTGTGAGAGGTATACCGGACTAGTCCGGTAGGTGTCCGGACTTGTCCGGTGCCCTGTGAATTGGAACATTAGAAAGTTTCTCGGACTAGTCCAGACCATAAACGGAATTGGCTGGTGCAATGTGTTATGAAACATCAGAGAGTTCAACGGACTAGTCCTGTTTCTAAACAGACTTGTTCGGTGCATAGCGTATTGAGTTTATAGATAGTTGAACGGACTAGTCCGGTGCACTGTGAAGTGATATTCCAGAAAGTTTATCAGACTAGTCCGCTCCACGAACGGACTAGTCCGGTGCACTGTGAAGTGAGACAACAGAGAGTTGAATGGACTAGTCTGGTGCTTAGTGAATTTTAAGATTGATTTTAAGCCCTTACCCCTACGCAAGGATTTGAGCTCTTGGGGTGTGTCTCTCCCACACATCCTATAAAATTAGGTCTACTTAGTGCTTCATTCATCAGTTGGGCTTTTCTCTTTCATCATCACTTCATGTTTCACTATTTGAGTGCACCGAACTATCTTATTTGAGTTGACCTGCATTCATCTCAACAAGTTCATTAGGATATCATTCATTTATCATCAATCGTCCAAAACCCACAAGGGATTGCCTAGATGCACTTTCACTTAGTGGAGGTTAGACTGTAGAGATGATCCTCTAGTCCCATGTCCAAAGTGGAAGGTATGGCTCATGTATCTGTTTTTCCTTTGGTGACATTATGCATATTAATAATATTATTATTAGTCTCTCTTTATTCATATACTTGGACAAAGAGTTCCTTTATTGATTGAGGAGTCCATGTATATGATAGGTGTAGGTGTTATTATGGTCCAATAGTCATGTCATTATTATATTATCATAAACACCATATACCTCTACGATAGTCTTGTTAGGTAATAACAGGATTATGTTAATATGAATAAGTCAGTGTTTGGTCCCACAATGATTCAACGATGTTTATATTAGTCATTACCTTAGGATGATATTTGTATTCGGACTCTTAAGGTATTTACTTATCATGCAAGTGTGGTGCTTGGCTAGTTAAGTAGCTTTGGATGTGTCGTCAACCCACAGGTTGTAGGGGTAGGCGACGGGTGGTGAAAGCTTTGTCCGTTATTTGTACTTCACCACATTCGGCTACGCCACAGGCTCTTAGCGGAAATAGTCCTGGTATCGTCAGGGGTAAACTCGTGCCTGATGTGTTGGACCACTAAGCCCTAGTATTCACCATTAGTATATTTATGTATACATTATTAGGCTATGTATACAAACAATTAGAGAACGGTAGGAGCAGTCCCTTCTCGTAGTTTAACCATCACTATGACAACTTTATCCCTTAAAGTAGATTGCTTAGGTGTGTCACACTATCTATATTATCAACTTACCCCTATCATGTAATTACTTAGTACTTTATATCTTAATCATAAGAATAGTGTTTACTTTACTTCATCGCCTTCTTCTGAGATAAATACGATACCCTCGAGAATACTCTTGGGTCAAATGATACAACGGTATCTTCCGTGCGCTTGCGGATCTCCTCTCCTAATGGAGATGATTTGTGATGCTAAGAAATACAAACAAGCAATTATGGTGCTATTGCCTGGGAAGACAAAATAAGTAAAGGGTAGCTATCGATTATGATTAAGCTATAAGTTCTAGTAGTTATTAGACAAGTTTACCCTTTCTTTGTTTTCTCTTTTTGTGTGAAAATATGGTAGTTCTTGGCTAGCCCATTTAATTGGAAAGCCAATGAGGATGCAAGTGCTCTACTGCAAAAGTAACTTAAAGCATTCTTCTACAAAGTCTTTTCGTTGGACAACACCATTGCCCATCACGTGAGGATTCTCCATCTTCCGACAGGAGCCAAAGGCATCTATCCCCAAAGCTTGGGGGAGGCTCCACCATGCGGTGGATAATTGTCTTACCGTCCAACACTCCACAACAGGTTGACATCATCGACCCGTGATCACATTCATGCTAAAGCTGGAGTTGGCTTCTTCTCAAAGATCAAGAGAAGGATAAAGATTTAATTGAGAAGGTCACTATTCAAGGGGTGGATCAATGAGTGCTTCAGTCCTATCAGTATGGCATATAAATTTGACAAGGTGGACATGCTAGCCATCGAATTGGACCTCCTATTAAAAGATTAAGAAGGTCAAGCCATTGGAGAAGTGTTTAGATGATCCAAGCCATAGATATTCAAATGTTTTGTGAAAATTTTGAGATTTTGCGTTTCTACCACAACTTCTTTCACCTGAAATTCTAAATTACCACAAATCTGTTAAGTGCCTCTAACGGTGTTAACTTTGACATAGAAAGACAACTTTACCCTTCGTGATTTTACCACGATTTTGATGTTAGACATTGTGCTTATACCATGATATTGACATGTACAATTGCACAAATTAAACATGAACAACCAAATAAACATACATATAATTTGAAAAGAATCAATTTTTTTCTTTCCGAGTTTTAAAATCTGAATATAATTTCATTTAAACAATTTGAAAAAATAAACAAGATTTTGATAGAAATTCAATGGTATTTTAGATATATTTGTCACATAATTTCAAACATAAATCATATGCAACTATACATATGCAATCCAAACAGTAAAACAAAACATTTAACTACTAATCCCAAGCCTTGCAGCAAGCCTCCCTCTACTTTGTCCTCTTCGCTGTTCTCCACCTCTTCTCCTTTAATTTCCTTCATATTGATCTTTCTCTTCTCATGTCAACATCATCTATACCAACACCTGCATTTGAAATTACAAGAAGAAAAATATGTTAACTAAGCTTGCCGAGAAAACAACACAAACAAAAGTGCAAGATCAACAACCTTGAAAAAGACACGGCAACCATTCTATGACAGTATTGAAACAAGCAAAGCTGACACTCCATGTTAGTGAAACAATTTGTAATAAATATGTATGGCTTTTGAAATTTGAAATGAAAAGAATTAACAAACTACAACATTCAAACGATATGGTCCTGCCAATTTACATGCAAACTGATTAAATACTACGAAGCGCTCACCATCTAGGAATCAGAAGCGCAAAACGAACAAGAAAAACTACCGCGTACCTCAGTGACATGCAGCATAGGAGCTGTGACTGCTTCACCGCCCCCGTCGAAATCTCATTGGATCTGCGCCGGCAACGCCGTGCCTCCGCTTCCGCCTTCGTCCTCCGCCCCCAACAGGAAACTGGATCTGCCATGTGCCTCTCACCCCTGCCTACACGGGACAAGGAAGAACAAGCGAGCCGTCATGCCCTCGCTCGGGAGCACGCTCGCCCGCGCGCCTGCTCGAGCCGCCGGCCAGGGGATCCGGCGAGGAGGCGACTGCCAAGGTCGGGCGCCGTGCCTGAGTGCCCCTGCCGCACGCGAATGTCGCTTCCGCAGCTAGGATGTAGCCCAGCCGTGCCACACTGGAGTGCTGCCGCCGCATTCGACTCCTGCCTCCTCCGATAGGACGCAGCGCAGCCCAGCCGCACCCGAGTAGCTCCACGCCATGCTCGCCGGCCTCCACGCTGTGGCCGAGCCATGCCGCCTCCAACCCCACCCGCCTGCCACCCTCGCCGTTTGCGCGCTGGTGCTGCACCCGCCCGCCGCCGCTGCTGCCAGTAGGTTAGGGTTTATTGCCGCTCGTGAGAGGAGATCGGTCGGGTCTGGTAACTGGCAACGAAGAGATAAGAGGAGGGGTAGTTTGGTCCTTTTTGCATTTCAAAATAATTTTTTTATTCTGTTTATTCCAAGCCAACTAACGGCGTTACAAAATCGTGGTTAACGGCAGACTCGAGCAGAAAAGTTGCGGTAAATATGCAAAATTAAAAAATCAGGGTCTAGATCACAATTAGACTCGAAATCTATGGCTAAAACACAATTGTTCCTTTGTGAAAAATCCATGTCAACATGACATAATTGGGGATTTACTTCCCTATGACCCGTGAGGATCCTTCATATCCAAGCAACAACTCCAATGACCACCACCAACAAGGAGGTCAAGGGTGGAATTAATAAATCGAGGAGGCAATGGAATTTGAATTCCAATGGACTCAACTTCAACTAGCCTACCTTGTAGTATCTTATCTATGGCCAAGGAGAAATCAATGGCAACATACCCAAGAAGCAATTGTCCAAGGACAAGACATTTGAAAAGCATTCAGGATCCAAGGTGTTCCACAATTACATGTTGTGATATGCACCGAATTTGGTTCGGCGAAGGGTGGCCCGATCTTCACGACAGGAGGTTCAAGAATAAGATAACTTGTTGTAGAAACAGCGCGGATAACTAGCTTTATACCTAACCAAGGTTGGATGCGACCAATCGACGGGGAGAGAGACACCTAAACCGCGAAGACTTCGACTCGATCTCCGAACGACCGCAAAACCACAACCGGAGCTAATCCACACAAGACGGGACAATCGTACTGGAACCCGCAGAGCACGAATTAGTGGATCTCAGAGAGATCTCTCCACAAGTACAAGAAGAACAAGGGTTGAGTAAGACACTCAAGCAGCTCAACTGCAAATTTCACTGGAATAATCTTAATTCATCAAAAAGTTGCCCTTGGCTTACAAAAGAGGGATATTTATACCAACAACTAGTCTAAAAATAGATGTGAACTGAAAAAGCCACGTGGGAAGGTGGAAGGCCAACTGGCTTGATCATTCATGCAGTGGTCATTAATTTCCCGCATGTCTTCTGGCCTTCTAAGTGATCTTCAACATTTTAATCATAACTCCACCTAGGGACATCCAAAAGACATGGGACCAGATGCGTTGGAAAGATAATTTGATAACCTTTCACACAATGTGTAGCATGCTTCACGAAATATTGTAGAGTAATATAGTTTCTCACGGAAACTTGGATATCAGGCTGACTGTTGGTCTTCTAAACAGTCTGCACCAAAAGCACTCAGCTGCCAAGCTGGGAGCTCTAAAGCACTCGGCACTTAGTGGCATTAAAAAGTTGACTTCAACACCTTTCCAACAAGTACTCATGGACCTTCGCAGCTTCTATGAATCAAGAGATATGATTGTTTCTTCATGACAGTTCTACCAGGCCGAACTAGTTCGACGTAGTTCTTCTTTCTGGTTCAGTCTTGGCGTGTCCTTGTCATCCTCCTTGGTGCACCTGAGTAATAGAAACATGTACGATTTAGGAAGTATATAATTCTCATTAATAAATGGAATTTCACAAAGTAGCGCGTGCACCTCTTGTTGTAGCTGTTTAGCTCGGCTACGAGTAATTGGTCCATCGAAAACATGAGCTGGTGCAGCTTGACTTGATGATTGTTCCATCTTGTTTTATGTAGTCGGTATACTTGATGGTGTGGTCGGGGTGGGCATATCACCCCCCCCCCCTTGAAAAAGAGTCGTCCTTGACTCTTTCAATCCAAAGAATGGAGAGAGGTCGGACACATTGAAACTGGTACATACACCATAAGTACTTGGCAAATCAATTTCATAAGCGTCATCGTTGATCTTGTGTGGAACTTTGAATGGTCCGTCAGCCCAGAATTGCAACTTGTTCTTGCGCAGCTCTGGAAAACGATCCTTTCGAAGGTGCACCCAAACCAAGTCCCCTGGTTCGAACAACACCTTCCTGCGACCCTTGTTAGCGTGCTTCTCATACTTCTTGGTCATCTTTTCAATATTGGCCTGAGCCCTATCATGAATGTTCTTGACAAATTCAGCTCGCTTGCTTGCATCGAAGTTTACACGTTCCTGCATGGGTAGAGACAAAAGATCTATGGGAGCAGTGGGTGTGAATCCATATACAATTCAAATGGACAAAATCTAGTGGTTGAGTGTACTGCCCTATTGTATGCAAACTCAACGTGTGGCAAGCTTTCTTCCCATAGTTTCAGGTTCTTCTTAAGGACAGCTCGGAGCAACATTGATAGTGTTCGATTCACAACTTCAGTTTGGCCGTCCGTTTGCGGATGACATGTTGTGGAGAACAACAGTCTTGTCCCAAGTTTGCCCCACAATGTCTTCCAAAAGTAGCTCACGAACTTGGTGTCACGATCCGACACAATGGTACGTGGCATTCCATGTAGTCGCACGATTTCCCTGAAAAATAATTCAACAATACGGGAAGCATCGTCGCTCTTG
The DNA here is from genome assembly GCA_036927565.1 of Tuctoria greenei. NCBI lineage: Eukaryota > Viridiplantae > Streptophyta > Magnoliopsida > Poales > Poaceae > Tuctoria > Tuctoria greenei. The sequence goes on from JAYESD010000006.1 coordinate 130,320,332, forward strand.
TGGCAAGGAATAAAATGTGCCATTTTGCTGAAACGATCAATCACGACAAAAATTGAATCCCTTCCCCCTTTGGTTCGTGGTAACCCAAGAACAAAATCCATTGAAATATCCTCCCAAAGTGCATTAGGAATAGGAAGGGGAGTATATAAACCATGAGGGTTCAGACGAGACTTAGCTTTGTGGCAGTTTTCGCAGCGAAGAACATGTCTCTCTACATCTCATCGCATTTTTGGCCAAAAGAAATGGTCGGTCAGCACTTGCTCCGTCTTCTTGGCTCCAAAATGGCCCATAAGTCCACCTGCATGAGCTTCCTGCACGAGTAAAAGTTGAACAGAGCAATCTGGAATACAAAGTTTGTTAGCGCAAAATAAAAATCCATCATGCACATGATACGTTTCCCATCCTTTACCAATACGGCACTTGGCATATGGTTCAGCAAAGTATGAATCAGTGGCATATAATTCCTTTATACTTTCCAATCCGAGAATTTTAGCATCAAGTTGTGTGAGCAAAGCATGACGTCGAGATAAAGCATCAACTACAATATTGTCTTGACCTTTCTTATATTTGATAATATAAGGAAAGGACTCAATAAATTCACTCCACTTAGCATGTCGTTTATTCTGTTTTAGTTGTCCCTTAATATGTTTCAATGATTCATGGTCTGAATGTATTACAAATTCTTTAGAATAAAGGTAATGTTGCTAAGTTTCCAAACTCCGAACGAGAGCATATAATTCTTTATCATAAACTGAATAATTCAAAGTCGGACCACTTAGCTTTTCGCTGAAGAATGCAATTGGTCTCTTTTCTTGCATCAGCATGCCTCCAATCCCAACTCCACTTGCATCACATTCAATTTCAAATGTCTTGTTGAAATCAGGAAGTGCAAGGACTGGGGATGTTGTGAGCTTCCTCTTTAATTCTTCAAAAGCCTTTTGTTGTGCTTCTCCCCATTTGAAAGGTACGTCTTTTTTGGTCAGCTCATTGATTGGAGCAGCGATCGTGCTGAAATCTTTCATGAAGCGCCGGTAGAAACCAACAAGTCCAAGGAAGCTTCTCACTTGGCTCACATTTTGTGGGGGCCTCCATTCGTGTATAGCCTTGACTTTCTCAACATCCACCTCCACGCCTTGTCCTGAAACAACAAAACCAAGGAAAACTACCTTGTCGGTGCAGAAGGTGCACTTCTCAAGGTTAGCGTACAATTTTTGTTTACGCAGGACAACAAGTACGCTCTGGATATGTGCAACATGTTCTTCAAGAGTCTTGCTGTAGATTAGGATGTCATCAAAATAAACCACAACAAATTTACCAATGAAAGTTCTAAGCACATGATTCATTAATCGCATAAATGTACTAGGTGCATTGGTTAAACTGAAGGGCATCACTAACCATTCATACAATCCAAATTTTGTTTTAAAGGCTGTTTTACACTCATCTCCTTCTTTCATACGAATCTGATGATAGCCACTTATTAAACTAATTTTAGTGAAAAAATTAGCACCACTAAGTTCATCAAGCATATCATCTAAGCGAGGAATGGGATGCCTATATCTTACTGTGATGTTGTTAATTGCGTGGCAATCCACACATAGTCTCCAAGACCCATCTTTCTTAGGCACTAAAAGAACAGGGACAGCACAAGGGGAAAAACTTTCCTGTACATACCCTTTTTTCATCAATTCCTCCACTTGTCGCTGAATTTCTTTTGTCTCCTCTGGGTTGGTGCGGTATGCAGCCCTGTTCGGAAGTGACGCACCAGGAACCAAGTCAATTTGATGCTCGATCCCTCTCTTAGGTGGCAGTCCTGGTGGTACTTCGTCTGGAAAGACATCTTCATATTCCTGCAAGACATTCAAAAGAGTACTCGGCAGGGTAGAGGGTAAGGCATTAGTAAAAAGAAAAGTGTCCTTGTACATAAGTACAAAGAACATGGCATGGGTTCACTCAATTCTTTGATATCCCCCTTCCTAGCCATCATTACTAAACCCTCTTTTCCCGGTTTCTTGGTTCCTTGCAGCTGTGGGGTTTGATTTGGCTCTGGACACTCTTCCTTACTATTTTTGTGGCTCACTCGCAAGTGGTGCTCGCTCTCGCGCTGTTTCTTCCTGATATCATCCTTCAAAATTTCTTCCGGTGTCAAAGGAAGCAAGGAAATTCGCTCTCCTTTGTACACAAAAGACAACTTGTTGGTCCTTCCAAAAATCTGGACATCACGATCATATGCCATGGTCAACCGAGCAGAAGCTGGCAGGCTTGCATAGGCACCACGTCACACTGATTACCACATGATATGCACCGAATTTGGTTTGGCGAAGGGTGGCCCGATCTTCACGATAGGAGGTTCAAGAACAAGATAACTTGTTGTAGAAACAGCGCGGATAACTAGCTTTATACCTGACCAAGGTTGGATGCGACCAAGCGATGGGGAGAGAGACACCAAAACCGCGAAGACTTCGACTCGATCTCCGAACGACCGCAAAACCACAACCGGAGCTAATACACACAAGACGGGGCAGCCGTACTGGAACCCGCAGAGCACGAATTAGTGGATCTCAGAGAGATCTCTCCACAAGTTCAAGAAGAACAAGGAAGAACAAGGGTTGAGTAAGACACTCAAGCAGCTCGGCTGCAAATTTCACTAGAATAATCTTAATTCATCAAAAAGTTGCCCTTGGCTTACAAAAAAGGGATATTTATACCAACAACTAGTCTAAAAATAGATGTGAACTGAAAAAGCCACGTGGGAAGGTGGAAGGTCAACTGGCTTGATCATTCATGCAGTGGTCATCAATTTCCCGCATGTCTTCTGGCCTTCTGAGTGGTCTTCAGTGTTTTAATCATAACTCCACCTAGGGACATCCAAAAGACATGGGACCAGATGCGTTGGAAAGATAATTTGATAACCTTTCACACAATGTGTAGCATGCTTCACTAAATATTGTAGAGTAATATAGTTTCTCACGGAAACTTGGATATTAGGCTGACTATTGGTCTTCTGAACAGTTTGCACCAAAAACACTCGGCTGCCAAGCTGGGAGCTCTAAAGCACTCGGCACTTAGTGGCATTAAAAAGTTGACTTCAACACCTTTCCAACAAGTACTCATGGACCTTCACAACTTCTATGAATCAAGAGATATGACTATTTCTTCATGACAGTTCTGCCAGGCCGAACTGGTTCGAAGTAGTTCTTCTCTCTGGTTGGAGTGTCCTTGTCATCCTCCTTGGTGAACCTGAGTAATAGAAACATGTACGATTTAGGAAGTATATAATTCTCATTAATAAATGGAATTTCACAAAGTAGCGCGTGCACCTCTTGTTGTAGCTGTTTAGCTCGACTACGAGTAATTGGTCCATCAAAAACATGAGCGGGTGCAGCTTGACTTGATGATTGTTCCATCTTACTTGATGTATTCGGCATACTTGATGGTGTGGTCGGCGTGGGAATATCATGTTGGGACCCTACACTTTTACCAAGCCCATGCAACCTTAGGCAAGCAACATCGTGGATGTAGCGTTTCTTGTTTGATTGTAAAGTCCACATGTCGTCATGCCCAAGGAAGCCTCCGATCCAATATCAAGAATGGGTTGAAGCAAAGGAACATCTTGAAGGTTGAAGCAACACCCCCACAAGTGGAAAGCCTCATTGCCTTTATGAGGAAATTAATTTATGAGGAGACTTCGGCATTTTGTCCACGATGACATTCTACGAAGACGGAGAAGTCAGGGCCATCCAAATGACCCAAGTCCACCTAGTCGCATAAAAAAAAGAGAGAATGGCTAAAGAAGGACAAGCTCACCAAGTTCATGAAAGAATGTCTTCAAGAAGGAAAAGTCGTCGCAACAGCAACGAATCTCCGTCAAGGGGGCAAAGAGGTTGGGGCCACCACATGCCTCACATGTCCAAATGACAGCCGAAGGAGGTTTCACATGTTAACAATCAAATTCATCCACACCTTCATCTCCGAATATGGACGACACACAATCACGGTAAACAGGACGGAGGTAAGTCCCGCTCATCGACTTAAAAATTTAGTGAGTCCTTGCAAATAGGTTAATTGGTAGTTATCTCACATTTGATTTCCCAATTGCATATTTGAATTATCAAACCTTGCATTTGCATTTAGCATGTTTAATTTCACATTTTGCATGTTGGGAAGTAAAATTTCCAACCAACATAAAAAAAATTTAGATTAGGAAAGAAATTTATTTGGATATGAACTTAGGGCATAACCACTTGAATTTATTTTCCTAACTCAAACCAAAAGGATTTCATTTGTTCCAAATTACATTGGCAATTTGTTTCAAGTTGGGAACGACAATTTGAAAAGGGGTTCGATTTGCTTTTTGCTAACGTAACTCATTTCAGAATTGTTTCGTTGGTTCTTAGTTTTATTGCAGCCAGGAGAAAATGTGTAAAGAGTTTGTTTGGCAAGAAAAAGGGAATCCTCATCAATCTCAAGATGCCATTGGGAGGATTCAAGAGCATATCCCTCCATCGATTTCGTTCGAGTTCAAGGTGGAGGAATGCTCAAGATGATAGCTCGATGGAGGAGCAAGATGAAGCTTCATTCATCTTCAACTCTAACCTCAACCTGGCAATAGACATCGAACATGAAGACTACACCAAAATCTATGGTTGTGAATTTCTCACACAACGACCTTCAACCCTGAACTACTATTCAAATGAGGTACGAGTTTAGAATCTTTTGGCATTTGGATTGCATTATGATTGAATGATTTTTTTCTTATTAGTGAGAAAGGTTTACACCTCCTCGTCGTTCGATTCTTATGCATCCTCACGAGAGTAAGTGTTGGCATGGCCTTTTGATTTTTGGAAAGGGATGTCACCTTACTTGGAAGAAATTTAAAAAACTACCTCTAGAATCTCATAAGCATTGTTTAATTGACTTAGTCATTCTCTACCTAGGTTTAGTAAACAAATCTTATAAAATAACTTAATGGGTAAATTAGCGTGTAGCAACCTAGGAATAATGATACCCATGATTTTTATTTGAATCTCACGCATATATGGTTTTAATAAATTATGAATCCCTAGGGATGACATTAAATCTGTCCGAGAGGATAAATTAAGAGTCTTGTTTGCCATGATCCAAAAGATAAAAATTTGCTCTTGTAAAAAGTCATGATGGTTAGTAAATTTCAAGATGAAGGAATTCATAGGGTGTAAAACCATTACTTTCATTGTTATGAGTATGATCTTTAGAAAATGTGCAAATCGATTAATTTATAAGCCTCCACTCTTATATCAATAAATAGTACATTGTTTATGGATGCACTCGAATTTGGACCCGATGGATCTTTGCTGTTTTTCTTGCCTGGATGTACAAATGAAATTCGGTTACCTAACAGGAAGTTACATTTGTACAAGTACCGAGACCTAAACATCCCTCTCAAGGTAAGAGAGAAAACTTGCAGAAGTAATGTTTCTATGTAGGCAGACAAGAAGTCGATTGTTGAAGGAATACCTGGTGATTCCCTTTCAACATTTCATGGCCAATGAGCATGGTTGAAACATACGTAATTTAATCTCGTGGGCCAATCTTAGCTTACGAGGCCAAAATTTTGACATGGAAATCCTCCATGAGCAGCTAATGGGCTGCTATGAATAAGTGAGATCAGTATGATTCCAACTATTTTGTGCACTCATTCAAGCTCAAGGGAGTTGCCTCCATCATTGGGTGCATGTTCTTCCTCTGTGGCTAAAGGTTATTATGACCTTAGCCAAAGAATGACCAATTACACTCAACGCAGGGGAGACCTTGAGGTATGGACAAGTGGCATCTACAACGTTCTATTCAACCATGCTCAAGGCACACATAGAGAACAACACAACATCGATGCTCAACCCTCCAATGTTGAAGTCATGCCGCAATAAGGTTAGGTCAACCTCATGACCTACCTCTGCCATTAGGGTTTCAACTCCTATTGCGGATCTTGACCAAGAACAAGCTTGGGGGAGGACCCCCCACTTGAGGTAACTTGTATCACATTTTGCATTTAATTTTCCCTTTTTCCACATCATCACATATAAAACAACAAAAACAAAAACACGTAGGATAGGATTAAATAAAATAAAACATGCACAGTAAGAATATTTCATTCCTTAGAGGTTGAAATGATGAATATTCGCTCTGTTTTATTCTTCTTTGGTACTTAAGTTACTATTTAATATTCTCCAACTATTGAGTTTATTGGCTTTAAATATTTCACCTTGAACTTTAAAAATTGTGGGTAGCATAAGCATGACCCAATTCTAGATTGTTGTGAGATATGATATAGAACATAGGGCTGCTAGTTTCCTAATCATAGTGAAATTTGGTATGCGGAGAAGTTTTGAAATTGATTTAAATTGAAGTTCCTCATTTGATTTAAATTTCCTACCAAAGCCATATGCTATTTCAATTTGATAAACCCCATGCATATGCTATTTGTTTTTGCATTGAGCCTAGTCAAACCACTATATACCTATGCGAGAATCTTTTCATACTTCCATGATCAAGATTACACACGTGCACATGCTAAACTTCTAAATTTTCCATCATTCAATTTTCCACCTCCAAAAAGATAGTCCATATATTCAATGCCAAAAACTCTATTAAATTTTATTTGAAAAGAAATAGAGTAGAAGGCATGGCTACAAAAAAAAACAGAAAAAGAATAAAGCATGCTCTCCAAGAATGAGCATGAGAAAAAAAAAGAAAAAAAAAGAAAAAAATAGCCTTGTTTCATCTCTACAATAAAGAGAGTGCATAAAAAGGATTCATCTTCCATCACTAGAAATATTCCACCACAGTTGCACAACCTTGATATAGAGGTATGATTTGTTTTCTCCTAAGGCTTACTCTTTTGACTTAGCAATATATGTGTTGCAAATATGCCAACTCTTTTTCCCTACCAAGATCCACAAAATGCCTTATGTACATATAGGACAGGAAAGGTATTTTCTTGGTGAGGAAAAATCCACTTACACAAAAGAGTGATTGAGAGTATCATTTGAGGAACTTAAGCCTAATTTTGAAAATCATTTGAAACTCTATGGGGTTTGAGTGGAACATAGACATTAGGAATAATGCATGATTTGTGAATTGTTCTATCTTTCGACCACCTAAAGAGAGGAGAAGGCAAAAGGCCCATGAGTACTAAAGCAAAGGGTGAGAACCATTGCTAATTTATCCAATACAAGGTAGAATGTTTAATTGTGCATTTGGTACTATTGAAGCATAGTACATAGTAGCAACTCCTGATCAACAAACTAAGTCTTTCACTTTGCTTCGGGACGAGCAAAGGATAAGCTTGTAGGAGTTTGTTGACGGTCGTTAATTATCACGTTAGACCGTCAATATAACTCATAATCATGGAGGACTAAACGTTTCTTATATGCGTGTCCTTTAGAAATGATGTATTTCCACTTGTACTTGGAGAAAAGGGTGCATGCTGGAATTTTACACAAAATTGAGGTGAACCCACGGGAGTGATCCTAAAAAATACATTCCCAGCCAATCAGACACCGACACGTGGGAGCACACGAATCAAATAGCCCACCTACAGGAGTATCTGAAGGAGTCCAATGGCGTAGCACCCAGAAGTGGTCAGAGGGCCCACCTACCAGGCACCTAGAGAAAGCACACAGCGAACGGTAGAAATCACAGGTTGGCCGAACCATGGGTTCGGCCAACCTGGTCCTAGCACCAAACATGATCAGCTTCCATGTGTCAACTCCCTGTGGTGCTCTGGAGTCGATGGTGACTGATTCGCGCGCAAAAGATGGTGGTAACCGACATCAACACTAGTATAAATAGGATCCCTCACCCCTCACTTCAACACACACCACTTGAGCATTCTCTCTATTGTATACACTAGTTCTCTTAGCCCTTAGTGGAGGTTAGGCTGTAGAGAAGAGCCTCTAGTCCCAAGTCCAAATTGGGAAAGGTATGGCTCATGCATATTTCTTTCCTTTTGTGACTTTATGCATATTAATAATATTCTTATTAGTCTCTCTTTATTCATATATTTGGGCAAAGAGTTTCTTGTTTGATTGTGGAGTCCATGTATGTGATAGGTGTAGGTGTTATTACGATCCAATAGTCATGTCATTATTATATTATCATAAACACCATATACCTCCACTGTATTCTAATTAGTTAATTATATGATTATCCTAATATTATTAAGTTAGTGTTTAGTCCCAAATTTGGTTCAACGATGTTTAGGTTAGTCATTACCTTAGGATGATATTTGTATCCGGACTCTGAAATTATTTACTTAGCATGCAAGCGTGGTGCTTGATATTAAAATAGTGTTGGACACTAGGTAAGAAAGGCTCATCCAAGACGTGCTCGAACGAAGAAGGGAGACGAACAAACTATGCGTCTCCATCATCGCGTCTTGCATTACGTTGTCATTAGAGACGTGCGGCAAGCGCATCGCCGATCATACTTAGTGTGAGACAAGCTCAAAGATAGCACGTCTCCTTTTGTTGAGTCATAACAGACGAACTTTATGGGGTCATTGGAGACATGCATCACGCGCGTCGCTCATTAGGGTACATGCGAGACAAGCTCTAATACAGCGCGTAGTAGATTTATTAACTGATCCAAGATGTGCTTTATGTTAGCCCGCCGCATATTTGTTGACTGATTTGAGGCCTATAAGGAAGCGTGTCTCTTTTATTTAGGTAATCCAAGACAACCTCTGTTACAACACTTCGCGGATTTTTTACAGGCAGAGTCACTGTGGCACTAACAGTGAGACGCTCCCCACTAGACGCACATCTCCTATTAGCTGCCCCCCACCCCTGATTATCCTGGTTGCCAGCTGCATCCTGGATCCAGGAAGGATTTGGCAGCCGCATTGCCAGTGTCAGCAATATACACATATAGAAACATATGTATATCCAAATGGAGATCGCACACATTGACCAATCAAATATTAACAAAGTGTCAATCGTGGTTACCATGTAACTATTTACAAAAAATTCCGCTGTTCATCCAGCTTAACAAGTAACTAATTACATAAACAATAACATTCACCTAATCCTCTAGTTGGTACTGAAATTATCCCTTTGAATTAATTATTTCAGAAATGATGAACCTGCATAGTACGTCTCTAATTTGCTCGAGGCTACGACCTTCAGCGTTCGTGAAGACAGTCCATAGTCCTGCCACACGATAAAATGAGATTTAGCAAAAGATTAGTAATAAAGTAAAATAAATGCACTTACACATACATTGCAATTAGGCTGCTCTAAAAAAAAAGCCATGTGTAAGCAGACATGGAAGCCGCATGTGTTGCCTGGAGCTTGTTGTGGGACGTCGAATGCAGTATGCTGTTTAAGTTGTCGTTGTTTTCCTTTTACTTATACAAAAGCCCTAAACAAAAACATTCACGGCTAATGTAAAATTATCGTGCAAGGACGAAACAGTCAGAAACTAAAGTGAAGAAGGAAATTACTCGTCAATAACGGAAGAGATATCATTCTATTTACGGGTTATTCGCTCGCCAGTTTTTTCATCTCTCGACCTTGAGGAGTCACAGTACCAGACTTAGTCGTACCTTGTAGAAATTTCTATGGTTACCCAATGGTTACCTGGGATGAATGGTACGACTAGGAGCTCCTTATCACCGTAGTGTTTCATTGCCTTCACAAATTATTGAACAACATCTTTTCGGCCGCTTGATGCTTGAATATAATTTCTCGCTGGTACTTGCGGGTCAAGATATGCAGGAGACATGTTTCCCGTGTTATGACAAGTATGTTGTTGATGGTGCCTACACGCAAAATGCCAAATTTGTTACATATAACACTTATATTGAGTATATGTATTGAAGAACCTAGTTTTTGAGTACTTACATTGCAATGCAGCGTATTAGAGAGACATCCAATGCATTGAGGTTGAAAAGGTCGTAGAGATCGGACCATCCGATGACAAAAGCGCCATCACACAAAAGAAAGTGTTTATTCTTGAATGCCACTAGTATGGTTTGACACCTTTTGTAATTTTCCATGTAGTATTGATGAAGTTGAACACAAGGTTTACCAACTTGTTTGAGTGCACTGGCAGTTAACATTGGCTTTCCCATTTCAAACTTTGGGTTTGCATGCGTCATAGCTTTCAGCGCCCTCAGGTTAGCTTCCGACTCTTTCATTGGTTTCTTCCATGCTTCCTTTGATGATAATCGCCGCTGCGACTGACTCTTGTTCTTCGCACCTACATTCTTCGTCGGCTTTTTCGATGGCTGATCAGGTGTAGGGTGCAGCGGCAGGGCACTCCGAGTGCGAGGTGGAGACTGACGCAGCTCCTCTTGAAGTGGAGAATTTTGCGACAACTCTAGAGTTGGAGACAGATGCGGCTTCTCTATAACTAGAGGCAATTGCTCTCCAATTGGAGACTTATGATGCTTCTCTATAACAGGAGGCAACAATAGCTCTGGAATTGGAGACAGATCCATCTGCTCTGGATTTGGATGCAGAAGTAGACGTGCCTCAGGAGACATCAAAGCATTAGAGGTCAACACAGAAGCTGCTGCTGCTGGGTCAACAACAATAAGGCTCTGTCTCCACCGAACCCTTCTAGTAACTGCATCCTGCATAGTCAGTGTTGTATCATCCGGTGGCACTTCGAGCTGCAGGTGTTTCGTATTTTCATGCACCATGTCCACCTTGACGACAACATAGGATGTTGTGTCCACATGGATGTCGTCATGCATGGTCTAATCGGGATACACTAGCCCTCTCCCGACCTCAATTCGAGCGATTCCTCTGACTATTAGCAGAAGGTTGCATGTTGTTGGCTGAGAAAAGTTATCTATTGTATACGGCTCAATTGAGATGCTGGTGCCTAAAGATCCTGTTGTGGTTGCCCCCCCAGCTGCTCTAGAAGCAAAGCTGCTCCTACGCTCCTCGTCATTACATAAGACGAAAAATGCGTTAGGGATTTCTATACCTGCTCCCTCCAACATATGCTTCCTGTCTCCTAGGAGCTCCCTTCTCAGCTGTAGTTTCAACTCCTCGATGTCAACCTGTGAAAACCCTCCCTCTCGGTCAACTTACTGGAAACACCACGAAGATGGTCTCGTTGCTTTAGTCTTTGAAGGGCCTTGCTGAGGGCATCGTTTTCCCTCTAACCATTTGAGTCTTCGCTGCTCAAGGTCGAAGCTCTTTGAGCGACATGTAAGGTGCATAGGCTGTAGAAGCTGATACAGCCTAACTCAATCATATGTGAACAAGCACACATAAATGGTTTCAGCCGTCCACTGAAACTGTCATATGGATTTGCAACACCTAGCTCGGCCAATGTTTCATCCCGTTCATCCCAAATCCTTTTTTTCCGGCATAACTGGTGTTGCCAAAGTGGTGGTCAACCTCGCTCTGCGATCAAAGCCACTTCATATGTTCATTGTTCCTGGCAAAACCCTGTGATTCGCACTTTTCAACAAATCTCGCCCAGTCATTCTCCGACACGTGTGGATACGTATGGAAGGGGGTTTCATGCTCCCTCCAAAGATTCACAAGCTTAGTTTTGTAGGTCCTCCATGCATGAGAGATCATCTTCATAGCTAGCTTCTTTCCCTTCCGTTTCATATGTTCCGAATATTGAACGTATGGTTGGATAGAGCTTTCAAAGAGTTCATCTTTTTCATTTTCGGTCAAGTGATTGAATCTCTGTAGGTTTAGCGACACCCTTTCTCGAGCAGCTAGACCAAAAACTCTGTACAGTCTCGTATTCACATTATGGTCCAGGGGCAAGCCTTTGTCATTTTCCTCATCAACAGGCAAAATGTATGTCGGCCACGTCGTCCGAGACCTTTTCTTTCTTGTGTTACCAGACGCAGATGCATCCACTTCATGAGTCTGCTGTTGGGTCTGCTGTTGAGTCTGCTATTGAGCCTCCACTTCAATATGTTGCTGATGCTCCGACTGAGACATCTTCAAATTCAAAACAAAATTCATTGAAATCTTGTAAAACATCATCAAATTTCAGACACATTCGCACAAATAGTCACATAAGGGAGCAAATTATCTCATGGCATTTGTACCTTAATAAGAAAAAGATCTATGTTCCAAGTGTAAGGACAATCCAAACCAAGCAAACATTAAATAATAGACCGTCAGAAGTCTATCACACAAGTTATAGGTGCGCGAGACCTTCATAAATATACTAAACATTGGCCGGTACTAGCCAAAGCGTAATACTCTAAGCGTAGGACTCCGGAAATATACTAAACATTGACAAGTGAACCACCAAAGCGCGGACCATTTTGACTCCAACCAAAGCATAATACTCTAAGCGTAGTACTTCGAAAATATACTAAACATTGACCAATGAACCACCAAAGCGCGGACCATTTCGACTCCAACCAAAGCACGAACAAACCTTATTAGGGAAGTGTCGAGCTAGTCGAGGGGGAGTTGAGGGTCGATGGCGGCAACACGAAAATGATCAAGAGGGCAGTGTCGAGGCGGCGACGACCTCTGGGTAAGGGGACCAACGCGACGGCGTGCTTCGGGGAAGCGGACAACGCAACGGCGGTTTCTAGGGCAAAAGGTGATCTGCACGCGAGAGCTGAAGTGTCAAAAAGTTTTGTTAAGTGTTGGGAAGAGAGCGCGCGAGAGAGCTAAAGTACCTTAGCAACAATCGGAGACGCGCGTCAGAAGAGCCACCATCGGGCGCGTCTCCCTTTCGCTCCAACAAAAAGAATAAATGGGTCCCACACGTATGTAAGCCCATATCAGAGACATGCTTTGTAAGAGCACGTCTCTTTTCTTTTGAATTAATGTGAGTTGTTGCCAACAATGCCAGTCATGCAGAATTCGAAGCGTCAAAATCGGATACGCGCTCTTGAAAAATGCGTCTCCCAGTACCATGCATGAGAGACGCGCCATTGTGAGGCGCGTCTCGCATCACATTCGTCTCCCATTTTCCAAGGCAGAACAAGTGCTACATTCAATAGTGCTTCCTTAAGAATAGAACACAAGGCATCACAACAGCGTTGGTTTTTTGAAATTCTTGAGAGAAATCGAAGGTTCTAGGGTTTGGGAGAAAATTTACCAAATCCTTCGATTCGCGGAGTTGGAGGAGTTTTTGATGTGGACAACTCCGGGGTCCTCGATCCCCTTGCGATAAAAATCGTTTCCCACGGAGATTTGAGAAGATTTGGTGGAGAAATCGCCAAATCACCTTTGGGGCACTTGAGTGAGGAGAGAGAATGTGAGGTGAGTTGTGAGGATGAAGAAGATTAGGTTTTGGCGACCCTAGGGTTATGGAGTCGAAAAATCAGAATAGTTCATGGTCGGACCGGACAAGTCCGGACTACCAGAACTCTGTGGGCTAGTCTGCATTGTGTGGACTAGTTCGGGTAACCACGAACTAGTCCGTGGTCACAAAAACAGAAGCAGTTAGACCATTCATATATATTCAAAGGTGCTTACAAAGGAAATAGGGGCAAAACACACAAATAATCTTGATGAATGTGATCAGTAAACAAACAACAATCAAGCATGACCATAATTCACCAAGATCAAGTAATTAACATAGTTTTCAGAGAAAAATAGAGAGAGATGGTTTTCATAACACAATCAAAAGATTTTGAAGATGCCATACAGGTATGCAAGCTTTCAAGCCACGTTCCGAGCATCAAGGATATTTAGTTCATTTCGGAGCTCACAAAAATGTTTCTCATCAAGTGGCTTGGTAAAGATGTCAACTAGTTGTTTTTCAGTATTGACATGGGAAATGGTTATGTCGCCTTTCATTGAATGATCTCTCAAAAAGTGATGTCGGATGTCTATGTGTTTAGTTCTAAAGTGCTCAACGGGGTTATGGGCAATTATAATGTCACTCTCATTGTCACAAAGGAGTGGAATATGGCTCATATTGTAATCGTAATCCCTTAGAGTTTGTCGCATCCAAAGGAGTTGTGCACAACAACTCCAGGCCGCAACATACTCCGCTTCAGCCGTTGATAAGGCAATGGAGTTTTGTTTCTTGGAGGACCAGGAAACTAGGGATCTACCTAGGAATTGGCACATACCTGGGGTACTTTTTCTTTCTACGTTGCATCCGACATAATCTGCATCAGAGTATCCAATGATATTGAACTTTGAACCTTTAGGATACCAAAGGCCCAGGCTGGGTGTATGATCTAAATATCGCAAGATCCTTTTCGTGGCTGTCAAATGACATTCCTTAGTATTGGCTTGAAATCTTGCACACAAACGTACACTCAACATAATATCATGCCTAGATGCACATAAATAAAGTAGGGAGCCAATCATGGAGCGACATACCTTTTGATCCACGTTTGGTCCGTCTTCATTGAGATCCAAGTGTCCATTTGTTGCCAGGGGAGTCTTTATAGGATTTGCTTTGTCCATACCAAACTTCCTAAATATGTCTTGAGTATACTTGGTTTGGCTTATGAACGTCCCTTCCTTTTGTTGCCTCACTTGGAATCCTAAGAAATATCTCAATTCTCAAATCATAGACATCTCAAATCTATCTGTCATAATCTTACTAAATTATTCACAAAAGGATTTGTTAGTTGAACCAAATATAATATCATCAACATAAATTTGACAGATAAATAGATCATTGTCAAAATACTTGGTAAACAATGTGTAATCAGCTTTGCCAACCTTAAATCCATTCTCAATCAAAAAAATCTCTAAGGCACTCATACCAAGCTCTAGGAGCTTGTTTGAGGCCATAGAGAGCCTTACACAGTTTGAACACATGGTCGGGAAACTCTTGATCTTCGAATCCGGGGGTTGCTCCACGTACACCTCCTCCGTGACTGGTCCATTGAGGAAGGCGCTTTTCACATCCATTTGATAGAGCTTGAAATCATGGTGAGTAGCATATGCAAGTAATATTCAAATCGATTCAAGCCTAGCTACGGGAGCAAAAGTCTCGTCGAAATCCAAACCTTTGACTTTTGAATACCCTTTGGCCACAAGTCACGCCTTGTTCCTTGTCACCACCACGTGTTCGTCTTGCTTGTTTCAGATAACCCATTTAGTGCCAACGACATTGAACTTGGGTCTTTCGACAAGTTCCCACACCTTGTTTTGTTTGAAGTTGTTCAGTTCTTCTTGCATCGCTACCACCCAATCCGGATATTTCAATGCATCCTCAATCACGTGTGGTTCCAAAGAGGATACAAAAGAGTAATGTTCACAAAAATTAGCTATACGAGATCTAGTTATTACTCCCTTTTGGATGTCACCGATTATATTGTCAACAGGGTGATCTCTTTGGATGCATTGATGTACTCTTGGATGTGGCACTTGTGGTCTTGAATCTTCATGATCATCTTCTTCTCCCCCTAGATGGTTGCCCTCATTGATTTGTTGATCACCTTGATCATCATGAGGTTGATCTTGTGTAGACGCTCCCCCTTGATCATTTACCTCCACTTGTGGTTCATCTTCTTTATTCGCATTTGGGGGTGGCACCTGTGGTTGAACATCGCCCAACGCCGTTCTTCTCAACGCTTGACATGAAGCTTCTTCTCTATCTAGCTCACATTGTTCAACTTGCTCTTCTTGAGACCCATTAGTTTCATCGAACACTACGTCACGTGCTACTTTAACAAGTCTGGAGACCTTGTTGAAGACACGATAGGTGTAAGAGTTCGAATCATAGCCAAGCAAGAAACCTTCATCGGACTTCAAAGCGAACTTTGAAGTCCTAGGCTTCTTGTTCAAAATATAACATTTAGAACCAAAAACTCAGACATAGGAAATATTCGGCTTGTTACCGCTGAGTAGTTCATATGACATTTTCTTGAGTAGGCGATGAAGATAGAGTCGGTTTATGGCGTGACAAGCGGTGTTAACCGCTTCAGCCCAAAACCGATCTGAAGTCTTGTACTCATCGAGCATTGTCCACACCATCTCTATGAGGGTTTGGTTCTTCCTTTCGGCTATTCCGATTTGTTGTGGGGAATATGGTGCTGAAAATTCATGTTTTATCCCCTCCTCGTCTAGGTATTCCTTAACTTGGGTGTTCTTGAACTCCGTCCCATTGTCACTTCGTATGTTCTCGATCTTCAATGAAAATTCATTTTGGGCACGCTTGAAAAAAATGTTCTCGATCTTCAATGAAAATTCATTTTGGGCACGCTTGAAAAACTTCTTGAGGGTTCCTTGAGTTTCTGTCTTATCATGCAAAAAGAAAACCCACGTGAAGCGAGAAAAATCATCAACAATGACTAAACCATACTTTTTACCGCCGATGCTTATGTAAGCAATTGGACCAAATAGGTCCATGTGAAGGAGCTCGAGCGGTCTTGTTGTAGTCATGATGTTCTTCGCGTGATGGGGTGCTCCTATTTGCTTCTTGGCTTGGCACGCGCTACAAGGCCTGTCTTTCTCAGAAATAACATCCTTTAAACCAGGGATGCGATCGCCTTTTAGAAGTTTTTGAAGATTCCTCATAACAACATGTGATAGTCGTTTATGCCACAACCAACCCATGTTGGTCTTTGCCTCAAGCATGTGTCAAATTCGGCTTTATCTTTGTTGAAGTCAACTAGATAAAGTTTTCTCTTTAACACACCCTTGAATGCAACCGAGTTATCATTCCTTCTAAAGATGGTTACACCCTTATTAATGAACAAACAATTATAACCCTTGTCACATAATTGAGATATGGACAGAAGGTTATAATCTAGGGAATCGACATGTAAAATATGAGAAAGAGTGTGTTGAGACGAAATCGCAATTTTACCGGTACCGAGCACCCTTCCTTGACTGTTATCGCCAAAAAGATGTCTTCGCTTGGATCTTCATTTTCTTCATATTCAACGAACATCCTTATTTCTCCGGTCATGTGGTTGGTGCATCCACTATCTACCATCCATTTTGCTCCACCAGAGGAGTAAGCCTACAAAAACAAATTACGCGTTGGTCTTAGGTACCCAAGCTTGCTTGGGTCCTTTGAGGTTAGTCACAAGTGATTTGGGCACCCACACATGGGACTTGGTGTTCCCATGGCGTGGCCGAACATGTTTAGCATAAACTCTACCAAAATTACTTTTCATAAGAACATATGATGCATCAAAGGTTCTAAACAAGAGTTGTTGCTCATATGTGTTAACAATGTTAATTTTATCAACATTATTAGGTTTTCTAACTCGAGAGGAGTTTTCCTTGACAAAGGCAATGTGTTCCTTGTTATTCCTGTGGCTTCTAGCATTTTGCTTTTCACCATAAGAATACCCAATGCCATAATTGACATTAGGAGGTCTTGTGACCAAGTATGCACTGCGTGCATACTTGACCTTCTCCTTGTCAAATATGCCACTTTGGGAAGGATGCTTGTCCTTTGTCAAGTTTGACTTCTCCTTCAATTTAGTATCAATTTGAGCACATACACAAGCAATAGTAGTTTCAGATTGTATATGTTGAGAAGGTGAGCTTGAAGAGGATGAAGAACTACTTGACTTGAGTGACTCAACTTGTACCTCAAGGATCTTGTTAACTTTGGTTAAGTTAGCAAGTTCATCATTGATAGCCATGTTTGAGTCTTCTTGCTTCAAACAAGCTTCCTTGCTTGAAGCTAACTCAAGTTCCAGTGAGTCGCTTTGCTCCTTTTCTAGCTCGAGGAGCTTTTTGATCTTAAGATATTCTTCCTTTTAGAGGATGATCATATCTTCTTGATGATAAACTAACTCCTCCTTATCAACAAGCTTATTCATTAAATTTTTCATTTTCCGCAGTTTTCTTATCTAAACCAATAAGCATATCTTCATCATCACTAGAGTTATCACTATCACTATTAAAAGAATGTTAGGAGGAAGATTTAGTTGATACCTTCATTTTACCTTCCTTGGCCATTAGACACGTATGATCGGTGTCTTTCCTTGCGCCGGTGGTTGGGAAGAGGGTAGATTTCTTGGTTGGCTTCATGACGGCTATGGTAGACATCTCCTCTTCCTCTTCGGATGAGGACTCATCATTTGAGTCCCACTCCTTCCCTAGATGCGCCTGCCCGAATTGCTTCTTCTTCTTGAACATCTTCTTGGTTTGAGGCTTGTTGTCCTTGGTCTTTCGCTTGTTTTCTTCATGAGGACAATCAACTATGAAGTGGTCGTATTCGCCACAGTTATAGCAAGCGTGCCTCATCTTTGATCTTGGTTTGTCTCTATGTATTCCTTCATTTTGTGAGACCTATGTGTGCTGAATACATTGGCTTGTACTGAATACATTGGCTTTGTCAATAAAAGTTTTGAATGCTGCAGTAACATCTTTTTAGCAAGGTCCGACTCTAGCTCCGAGCTTCTGCAAGGTCCAACGTAAGGTCCGACTTGATTTGTCTAGGTCCGACATGTTTTTTGGGTAGCTCCGGTGAGCTTTGTCTTTAGCTCCGACATGTCTTTGATAGCTCCGACATGTCCTTGTTAAGCTCCGATATATTTTGCTAGGTCTGACTTATGTTGGTTAGCTCCGACATGTTTTTCTAGCTCCGACTTTTGGGATGACTAGTTCCGACTAGTTTTGGTTAGCTCCGGCGCTAGGTCCGACTAGCTTTGGTAAGCTCCGGCTCAAGCTCCGGTTAGCTTTGGCAAGGTTCGGAGCTTGATCGTAATGTTCCAAAATTTTATGTGAAATGTTTCGAACTTGCTTTACATCTATGGAAAGATTGCTTAGTATTCATTTGCTAATTTTATAGCGCGTTTTGGTTGATATGGTTGATATTGTTTTACTGTGGTTTTGCAACATGCTTATGTGAGGTGCTCACGTAAGGTGTTGTGTTCGGAACTGACTTGATTCAAGTCGCGGACTTGGGCTCGTACGGATTGGTTGTTTGTTCATGTCCATCTGTTGCTTGAGTTCATGTCATGGCTGGTGACAGGATCCTTTGGACTAGTCTCAGGGAG
This sequence comes from Tuctoria greenei, assembly GCA_036927565.1. Classification (NCBI taxonomy): domain Eukaryota; kingdom Viridiplantae; phylum Streptophyta; class Magnoliopsida; order Poales; family Poaceae; genus Tuctoria; species Tuctoria greenei. The sequence goes on from JAYESD010000006.1 coordinate 130,339,242, forward strand.
GAGATGAGGTTCCAACAACAAAATTCAGGAGGAATTGTGGTTGAGCAGGTCAGGAGGTCGCGCAGGATGATTGAATCAAGGGCAGTGCATATGAAGGTTATTGGACGTCGAAGGAAGGTGTTTGCACGTATGCATGCAGTGCATGACGTGGCAACATGGTTCTGAAGATGGTTTATGGATGGGAAGATCTGGTTGGAAGGATCAGATCGTATTGGTTGATGAATTTGGCTGCGGCGAAGTCGGTTATGGCTCGGTATGGAAAGTATCGAGTTGGTTATGTTAGGATTTCGTGTGGGTCACAAATTTGAGTTGTTTTAAGAATATGGGATATGTTCCTAATGTGTTTGGAAGTCTTAAGATTGTTTCTATCTGCGTATAGAAGAGTCCTAAGCAGTTATGGAAAGTTTCGATTCGTGAACAGAGTAGGATTAGGGTCCTGATTGGAGTTGAGTTGGCTTTCGAGCTGGTTATATAAGCAAGGAAGGCCAGAGCTCATGGTAGACGACTTTGGGGCTGTTCCTATTGTTTTCTATTGAATAAAATTCGCAGTTTGATGGAACTTTTGTGCCTTGTTCGTCTGACTTGTTCCAGACAAGTTTTACTCATCGAGTTTCTGGATAGCACTACCTTTCGTCGGTGGTTTTATCATAACTCGAGTTTACTAATCCGATTGACGTGATTCTTTTTGGGTTGTCTTCAAAACTTGATTATATATCATATATCAAAATTTCACGGTCATTGGATTTGTGGTTTATGATCTACACGAGTTTCTTTGTAGCATTCTAGAACTGTTTTTCTCGGGTAAGACAGATTGACTTTTGTTCGATCTTTCGATCATAACTTGAGTTTCTCTCGACGGATTTGAGTGATTCTTCTTGTGTCATCTTCGTGACATGATTCTCTCTGATTTATATCACTTTTTTCACGGTGAAACACGTTTAGATTAGTCTCACACATGATTTCTTTAACAGATCGTTTTTCTGCCGAAGGGGTTGGGATTTAATTGTTTTTGCTGCGTAAGATTTTTAAATCTACCATTCACCCCCCTCTGGTAGCTTTTCACGTGCTCTTCGATCCTAAAATTGGTATCAGAGCCACGGTGCTCTAATCATTGTGATTTGCACCTTTTTTTGACTAATCATCATGGAGAAATACTCTGCCAAACCTTGTGTGTTTGCTGGTATTGATTTTCAAGTTTGGAAGGCACGCATGGAGGCTTTCATCTAGGCGCAAGGCTTCGAAATATAGGAGAAGGTATACAAGCCTTACGAAGTGCCATCAAACGATCAAGTTACAGCTATAAATCTGAGAGATGTCGACAACAACAACAAGGCTCGAAACTTGATCATACAAGGATTAACTCAAAGCGACTTCGATCGTGTTGCACACCTCCGATCTGCATACGATGTGTGGAAAGCACTTTGTGACTACCACGAAGGATGCAACACGATCAAGGAGGTAAGGCAAGACATGTTCAAGAAAGAATACATGCGCTTCGAGATGCAACCCGGTGAGTCAATTGATGATCTCTTTGCTCGCTTTAATAAAATTCTCAACAACTTGCGTAGCGTCAATGTTAATTTTTCAGATGCTGAAAATGCTAGGCAATTGTTGAGTGCATTAGACATGTCAATTTGGGAGATGAAAGTTACATCCATTCGTGAATCTACTGTCATGAGTACACTTACTTTAGATGTGCTATATTCCAAGTTAAAAACTGATGAAATTGACATAATATCACGTAAAAATCCTAACAAGTCTATTGCTTTTGTTTCACATCGTGACATGCCTAGCTCCGGTCAATCTTCATCTTTGGGTACACTTGCTTTGTTGTCCTCTCTAACCCTTGAACAGATTGAGCAGTTTCTAGAGGAGGAGCTAGCACTTCTCTCTACTAGGTTCTCAAAAGCATTGCAAAATGTGAGAACTAGAAGGAGAGGAAGCTCCGAACCTCAACGATGCTTCGAATGTGGTAAGACAGGACACCTTCGTACAGATTGTCCTAACCTTTCAGGTTCTACTTCCTGAGAAGAAAAACAATCAAGGACGAAGCACTCCTCAACAAATGATAAGAAGAAGAAGAAGAAGGGATTTACAGGTCGCCAACTGGTGAACAGTTTTATCTCCACACTCCAGGAACTTGGCTCAAGCGACGTGGACATTGGAAGTGATGAAGATGGTTTGGCAAACTTGTGCTTCATGGCGGGCAAGTCAAGGTCAAGTATGGAGGAGGCTGAACACAACAGCGACAATAAAGAGGTATGTCCTACTTGCGAAGAAATGTGTGATGCTATTTCTCGTGCCACTGTGATATTTAAGAAAAAGGACAAAAATCTTAGGGACAATGCTATTAAAATTGAGTCATTAGAATCTGAAATTAATCGTTTAAAATCATTGATTCCTAGTGATGATTCTTGTTCCTCATGTGATTTAATATATGAACAATTGTCCTCATTAAGAAGTGCGCACACCTCCACACTTGATAAACTTGAGTTAGAAATTGAAAAGAACCAAGAGCTTGTTGCACTTAATGATAAAAACTTGAAAGATGCTAGCTGTTCTACAATTTATTTGCATTGTTCTACTTGTGATGATATTGAAAAGAAAATAAAAGATGCTATGAATGAAATTTCAATATTGAATAATGCTTTACGTTCTCATGAAGTTAAATATTGTTCCAATTGCAAATTAAAAGGAAAAACTTCATGTGGAAATTGCCTTGATCTGTCCAATAAACTTGATAACATGCATAGGACATTAGATCGGTTTTGTAATGTGAATAAGAACCTACACTTGCTGCTGAATTCTTGCAAGTCTTGCAATGATAAAACTAGTTTAGGTTTTGATTCTCACGCTCAAGCTAATGAACATCCACCTAAAATTGTAAAGTCATTAGGAAGTGGTTTGATTCAAACAGTTGTCAAATCTGCAGGAGTGTTGTCTCATTCGGTTTCAAATGAAAAATATTGCTTGCTCATCTAGACATGAACACAAAGTTAAATTTCATTGTACCTACTATGGTAGAGATGGTCATGTCATAGATTTTTGTTATAGACTAGCTAAACAACAGAAAAGGGAAAGAATGATTGCTAGATCTCATAACTTTCATTCAAAATTTGCTGCACATATTAAACCGAATGCCAGGAACATGCAACCTGCTGTTATGAGTCAAAAACATTCAAAGTTTACCTCCGAACCTTCTTTTTTTGCCTCCGGAGCTACTGATTTTTGTGCTACACAAGTAAAACCTTATAGGTCAGTAGTTAAGAACAAAAAACCTCAAACTTTGACTCATAGACCTGGTGTTTTATCTCATCTTTGGCATGTTTTTCTTACTGCATGTCGTGTGACTCAGTACTGGATACCTAAATGCCTTTTGACTAACCCCAGTATTCAGTCATCGACGTATTGTGCTTCTATGTAGGTTACATTCTTGAGGAAGGAGAACATTTGGATTGTGGATTCAGGTTGCTCACACCACATGACCGGTAACAAAGATTGGTTCTCTTCCCTCTCTTTTGTGTCACATGTAGAGAATGTTACTTTTGCCGATAATTCTTCAACTCCTATAATTGCTAAGGGTTCGGTTAGAGTAAATGATAACTACACTTTGAAGGATGTGGCACTTGTCAAAATTTTGAAATACAACTTGCTTTATGTTTCACAATTGCTAGATGAAAATCTGGAAATTATTTTCAATAAAAACTGTTGGAAAGTTGTGGGTTCAAATAGTGAGCTTATTTTTAACATGTCTTGGTTTGGAAGAGTTTTTAAAGCTGATTTTGATATGTCTTCCTCTAAGAATAGGTGTCTAGTTGCTAATGATTCAAAGGACTTATATTTTTGGCATCGTAGACTTGGTCACGTAGGCTTTGATCACCTAACGCGTGTTAGTGCTCTTGATCGCATACGTGGGCTGCCTAAGTTTAAAGGGGAAATTGTGTGCTCTTCTTGTAGACATGCTAAGATAGTTGCAGGTTCACATACTCCTCTCACAATGATCATGACAACTGAACCGGGTCAACTTTTGCACCTTGACACCGTAGGACCTTCACGTGTTCAATCCTTCGGAGGTAAATGGTTTGTTCTTGTTATTGTTGATGATTATTCTAGATACTCTTGGGTTTACTTTATGGCATCTAAGAATGAAGCTTTTAGTCACTTCATAACTTTATTTCTTAGATTATCAATTGATCACCCAGGATCTTTAAAAGCAATTAGAAGTGATAACGGAACTGAATTTAACAATCAATCTTTTGATCACTTTTGTACTGAAAATGGAATAGATCATCAATTTACTTCATCCTATGTACCTCAACAAAATGGTGTTGTAGAAAGAAAGAACAGAACCTTAGTTGAGATGGCTAGGACTATGCTTGATGAATATCAAACTCCTAGGAAATTTGGGGATGATGCGATTGCAACCACTTGTTATGTCTCAAATCGTGTTTTCTTGCACACTAAGCTAGGTAAAACACCATATGAGCTCCGGTTTGGACATAGGCCTAGTGTTATGCACTTTCGGGTGTTTGGTTGCAAATGCTTTGTTAAGAAACATGGTAATCTTGATAAATTTGAACCTAGATCCATTGATAGCATGTTTCTTGGTTATCCATCTCATAATAGAGGCTACCGTGTGCTTTTACTTGACACTAACAAAATTGTGGAGACTTGTGAAGTGTCTTTTGATGAAGCTAGCCCAGGTACTAGCTCAAACATTGCAGGTCCAGATCCATATCCGCAGGGGGAGAGCATTTTTGTTGAAGATGAGGAAGAGGTGGAGCTGCTGCCCAAAAATTCAGCAGCTAATGATATTGATCGAGCTCCTGATTTTGATTCACAGCCAGCACTGACGACCACCATTGCTGGTCCAGATCCTCCTCAAGTCACAATCTCATCGATTTGTGATGAACATGAAGAAGAAGAAGCTTGTGAAGTGTCCACTCCCCTCCGGGTTCTCAAAATTCATCCTCCACAACAGATTATTGGAAGCTTGCACAAACAAGTTACACGGTCCAGGTTTTGCAATCCAAACTCTCATGTTCATTCTGCTTTTGTTGCTTCCTTTGAACACAAAGATATATCACACGCACTCACTAATGAATCTTGGATTATTGCCATGCAAGAAGAATTAGAAAATTTTGAAAGAAATAATGTTTGGAAACTTGTACCTCCTCCTCAAGGTCACACTTTAATTGGAACTAAATGGGTGTTTAAAAATAAACAAAGTGAGGATGGGGTTGTGGTTAGGAATAAGGCTAGGTTGGTTGCTCAAGGTTTCACTCAAGTTGAAGGTCTAGATTTTGATGAAACTTTTGCTCTTGTTGCCAGATTAGAAGCCATAAGAATTTTGTTAGGTTTTGCTGCATCTAAAGGTTTTAAGCTATATCAAATGGATGTTAAAAGTGCTTTTCTCAATGGCTACATAGATGAGGAGGTTTATGTCAAACAACCACCGGGTTTTGAATATTCATATTTTCCTAATCATGTTTACAATCTGTCCAAAGCTTTGTACGGTCTCAAACAAGCCCCTAGAGCATGGTATCATAGGTTAAAAACATTCTTACTTGAAAAGGGGTTTACCATGGGCAAGGTTGATAAAACTCTTTTTGTTCTTAAGCATGGAAATGACTCATTATTCATTCAAGTGTATGTGGATGATATTATCTTTGGTTGTGCTTCTCATGATCTTGTGTCCAAGTTTTCAGCAATGATGAGTTTCGAATTTGAAATGAGTATGATGGGTGAACTCACTTACTTTTTGGGGCTGCAAATCAAGCAAACCAAGGAGGGTACCTTTGTGCATCAAACGAAGTATACAAAAGACCTCCTAAGGAGATTCAACATGGACAAAAGCAAGCCTCTTCGGATACCAATGGGAACGGCAACAACACTTGAACTTGCTAAAGATGGTGAACCCGTGGATCAAAAAGAATATAGAAGCATGATCGGATCACTTTTGTATCTCACGGCATCAAGACCGGACATACAATTCAGCGTATGTCTTTGTGCACGGTTTCAAGCTTCCCCACGTGCTTCACATCGTCAAGCCGTCAAAAGGATTCTCAGGTACTTACATGGATCTCAAGAATTTAGCATTTTTCTTCCTTCTTCCTCAACCGTTACTTTGAAAGATTTTTCCGATGCTGATTTTGGAGGTTGTAGGATTGATAGGAAAAGTACTTCCGGTACTTGTTATTTTCTTGGTAATTCACTTGTTGCATGGTCATCCAGAAAACAAAGTTCAGTTGCACAATCCACCGCCGAATCTGAATATGTAGCTGCTGCTAGCGCTTGTTCACAAATTCTTTGGATTGTTCAAACACTTAAGGACTATGGGGTTGATCTAGATAGTGTTCCACTGTTTTGTGATAACACTAGTGCTATTTGCATTGCTAAAAACCCTGTGCAACATTCTAGAACTAAGCACATTGACATTAGGTATCACTTTCTCCGTGATAATGTTGAAAAAGGAAACATTGTGCTTCACCATGTAGAAACCGAACAACAATTGGATGACATTTTTACAAAACCTTTGGATTTCACTCGTTTTTGTTTCATTCATAGTGAAATAGGGGTTATGCATCCTCATGGCTTACATTGAGGGGGAATTTTCAAACTTGAGAAGTCTATGTGTGAATCTGAAATTAAAATAATATGAGCATAGTATTTCATACATATATGACTTTGTGATTCCTTTTACATGTTGAAAGTTCTTACTACATTACTCTTGTTATACATTTTGTAGTTTTTGCCATGTCTAGTAATTGGAATAATTACTTACACTAAATCTGGTCATGGTCGAACTTTCTTGCTATTTTGAACTTGTTGCATGTCACGAGTGCTTTTAATCATAAAGAATTAATCAAGTAATCAACTCACATGTTGAGTTTTTGTGAACAAATATAAGTTGACAAAATATCAAGATAATATGCATGCATCGCACTTCTTCTTTTGAGATGGCTTATCATTGCACTTAGATATGAACTTGGGAGAAGTTGTGTATGACTAAAACCATGTTCTTAAGCTTCTGATTGTCAAATGACATAGGCTTGTCTTGGTTGGTTAGAATAAGGCAGATGCGCATATAATCTCTTGCAAATATCATATGATCTAAATTTGTGCTTTGAAAAATAATAAAATGCAGCGACAAGTGTCATGCTTTTAGGTATTGAAATAGTTAAGTTTGTGAGATCATGACTTGCTTAAATTGAAAATTACATTTGATCTCTAGCATGGCTTACACTACTTTATGTATCTCATTGTTGTGATAGTGTAAGTTACTTGATAGTATGACTTGGATGAGCTTTGTTTTATATGTATATGTTATAATATGCTCATAACAATTTAAATTTCTCTTTTGAACCTTGCTGAATACATTGTCAAAGGGGGAGAGATAATATGGTGAATTATGCAAGGGGGAGAAATATGTATAGGGGGAGAAATTAATTTCTTTTCTCATTTTATTTCTGTTTTACAAAGGGGGAGAAATTGTTTTCAAAACTTTTCATGCCAATGTCTGGATTTAAGTGGTGTTGCCAATGCATTCATCAAGGGGGAGATTGTGAGACATATGTGTGCTGAATACATTGGCTTGTACTGAATACATTGGCTTTGTCAATAAAAGTTTTGAATGCTGCGGTAACATCTTTTTAGCAAGGTCCGACTCTAGCTCCAAGCTTCTGCAAGGTCCGACGTAAGGTCCGACATGTTTTTTGGGTAGCTCCAGTGAGCTTTGTCTTTAGCTCCGACATGTCTTTGATAGCTCCGACATGTCTTTGTTAAGCTCCAATATGTTTTGCTAGGTCCGACTTATGTTGGTTAGCTCTGACATGTTTTTCTAGCTCCGACTTTTGGGGTGACTAGTTCCGACTAGTTTTGGTTAGCTCTGGCGCTAGGTCCGACTAGCTTTGGTAAGCTCCAGTGCTAGGTTGTACTAGCTTTGGTAAGCTCCGGCTCAAGCTCCGGTTAGCTTTGGCAAGGTTCGGAGCTTGATCGTAATGTTCCAAAATTTTATGTGAAATGTTTCGAACTTGCTTTACATCTATGGAAAGATTGCTTAGTATTCATTTGCTAATTTTATAGCGCGTTTTGGTTGATATGGTTGATATTGTTTTACTGTGGTTTTGCAACATGCTTATTGTTTTACTGTGGTTTTGCAACATGCTTATGTGAGGTTTTGCAACATGCAATATGGTTTGTGGATGGGAAGATCTGGTTGGAAGGATCAGTTCGTATCGGTTGATGACTTTGGCTGCGGCGGAGTCAGTTATGGCTCGGTATGGAAAGTATCGAGTTGGTTATGTTAGGATTTCGTGTGGGTCACGAATTTGAGTTGTTTTAGGAATATGGGATATGTTCCTAATGTGTTTGGAAGTCTTAAGATTGCTTCTATCTGCGTATAGAAGAGTCCTAAGCAGTTATGGAAAGTTTCGATTTGTGAACGGAGTAGGATTAGGGTTCTGATTTGAGTTGAGTTGGCTTTCGAGCTGGTTATATAAGCAAGGAAGGCCAGTGCTCGTGGTAGACGACTTTGGGGTTGTTCCTCTTGTGTTCTATTGAATAAATTCGCAGTTTGAAGGAACTTTTGTGCCTTGTTCGTCTGACTTGTTCCAGACAAGTTTTACTCTTCGAGTTTCTGGACAGCACTACCTTTCATCGGTGGTTTTATCATAACTCGAGTTTTACAGATCCAAGTGAAGTGATTCTTTTTGGGTTGTCTTTACAACTTGATTATCTATCATCTGTCAAAATCTCACTGTCATTGGATTTGTGGTTTCTGATCTACACGAGTTTCTTTGCAGCATTCCAGAACTGATTTTCTCGGGTAGGACAGATTGACTTTTGTTCGATATTTCGATCATAACTTGAGTTTCTATCGACGGATTTGAGTGATTCTTCTTGTGTCATCTTGGTGACTTGATTCTCTATGATTTATATCACTTTTTTCACGGTGAAACATGTTTAGATTAGTCTCACACACGATTTCTTTAACAGATCATTTTCTACCGAAGGGGTTGGGATTTAATTGTTTCCGATTTTTAAATCTACCATTCACCCCCCCTCTGGTAGCTTTTCACGTGATCTTCGGTCCTACACATTTCATCTACCACCTTGTCTTCTTTTCATCATTTTATTGAACTTCTTCATGAATAGGATCATATATTCTTCATCAATGTCACTGCTTTCATTGTCGCTGTCGTTTTCTTCTTGATCTTCTTTTGTCATAGGCTTAAAAGTGGACTTAAAAGCGACTCCTTTCTTCTTTGCCGAGGTAAGGTCGTCAATCTCTTTTACATGCTTTGCTTGTTTCTCCATCATCTCAAAATTGATAATCTTTCCAAGAAGTTCATCCGGGGTCATTTTCCGATACCCGGGACTTTCTCTAATCATCGAGCATAGGGTTACATTGCGAGGCATGAAGGCTCTGAGAATTAGCTTCACCACCTCGTGATCATTCCACTTCTTGATTCCATATGCTCAAACTTTGTTGATGAGATTCTTCAACCGATTGTATATATCTTGCGGTGACTCATCTTCTTCTATGGCGAATCTTCCCAGTTCGCCTTCGATCATTTCAATCTTGGCCTCTCGCACATGATGATCGCCTTCATGTGTGGTTTGTAGAGTATCCCATATCTCCTTAGCAATTTCGCGTCCATCCACCTTGGTGAACTTGTCTCAGCTCAGTGATGATGTTATGGCAGCTGCAGCTTGAGCGTTCCGATGAATAGCTTGTTCTTGGCTTGGTGTGAGCTCTTCATCGTCATCTGGGATATCTATCCCTGTACACACTATATGCCACAAGCTGGGGTCAAGTGATATGAGATGCATTTTCATATTTTGCCTCCACATTGGATAATCATTGCCATGAAAGTATGGGGCTTTCCCTAGAGTAATAGACAAGATGATTATTGTTTGAATTTAACCTATCATAGTTAAAAGGATATCGGGAGTAGTCAGTGTGACTACTCCCCTTCTTCTTCTTTTCATCCTCGATCTTAATCTTTCCTTTGGAGAGTGCCTTCTTCCTTAGTAGTGCCTTGAGTTCAAGCGTCTCCTCATCATCATCCTCGTAGTCTTGGATGGTGTCGAGGAGCTTCTCCAACTTCTGAGTCTTTTCATTGTCAACCTTCTCTTGGTTGAAGTTCTTGTGCACAACCTTAATGTCCGATATCTTCTCTTTGAGCGATGAGTCTCTTTTGAAGAGTCATGCTCTGATACCAATTGAATGTAGCCTAGAGGGGGGTGAATAGACTTTTTGAACTTTTGTTGGATCCTGAAACACTTAGCATCTTGATCAAATACAGGGAAATTGGACTAGTTCGGTAGGGTGCAAACTAGTCCGGTGTGTGCGGACTAGATTGATCAAGTTTGATCAATGATTTCAATTCCAAGTACTCTATGCAGTGGAAATTAAGTTGTAACTTAAATGTATTACATCAATGAAACTCGGTATGGCACAAACTAACTTTGGTTTCAATGTTTTAACATAAGTTGTATAAGATCGAATAAACCCTAGAATATGAAGAAAAGTAAACATGAGTATGACACAAGGTTTTTATACCGTGGTTCGATTTCACAGAGGAAATCTACATCCACTTTGAGGAGTCCATGGAGGACCGCGTCTTCACCAACCCTACCCTCGAATTGCCACGGAGGCTGATTCGCATCCACTAATCACAAAGGGGGAAAATCACCATGTTCAAGGGGCCTTGTCACAAGTCGAGGGATCCCCAAGATTTACAATTGAAAACACCACCAAACACACTCAAAAGATATGCAATAAAATAGCGAAAGCGTGTGAGCGATTCAAACCCAAGAGCTCAAGATGTGTAGAATGAGTCTCTCTTTTGATCAATGACCAATCCTCGAAGATTAGATCTTTCTAGGGTTAGATTGTGTGGAGAGAAGTGTATTCTAGGCTCTTGGAAGGTGTGACGGTGTAGGGGGTCGAGATTTTGGTTGTAGGGCCTTACACCTCTATTTATACTAGGGTTTCCAAAAGTTACTGTTCAGGTTTGCGAGGTTCGGACTAGTCCATGGTGGACTCCGGACTAGTCCGGTGTGCGTCTTGTGAGAAACCCTAAGTGTTCTGATATATCGGACCTGTCCGGCAAAGGTCGGACTAGTCCGATTTGGGCTCTGGAATTGTTGGGACTAGTCTGGCTCATATTGGACTAGTCCGATGTGGTGAACCTCATGTGGAATTGAGGACAAGTCCGCAGTTGGAGGACTTGTCCGATTTTAGTCAGAGAGTTTTTGGACTTGTTCGTTCTTGTGTAAAGTGTGATGTCCTGAGGATAAGTCTGCACTGGGCGGACTTGTCCCTTTTTAGTCAGAAAGATATCGAACTAGTTGGGGTTTTGTCGGACTAGTCTGGTGCTGTAAAAACAGGTGTACTAGCAGACAAGTCCGCACTGGAAAGACTTGTCCATTTCTAGTGAGAGACATATCGAACTAGTCTGGAGTTATATCAGACTAGTCTGTTTTTCCTATGAATTGTGCAGTGAATGAGGTTTCTTGTGCTTGAGCTCTTGGGGTGTGTTTCTCCAACACACTCCATACACAACATAGTATTCTATTCAGCTCTTGAGCTCTTTTCCATATAGATCCCCATTCTCCTTTCTTTTTGTGCTTCCTTCATAATTTCATTAAAACCTGTGCTCATCTCAACAATTTTGTTAGGATCTCATTTGTTTGTCATAAATCAACCAAAACCCACAAGGGATGCCTAGATGCACTTTCAGGTATGACAATTGCCCAAATGGCTCGTGTTGCCACATACTTCAAAAGTGATATGAGAGTCTAAGGCAAAGGCATTGCCACATACCTCACCATTGCCTTGTCCATCAATTTTCTTCATAAGGAGATCCAATTTGGCAGCGTTCATGTCCACCTCCTTCAATTTGTGCATGCCTCGCTGGCGGGTATGGAGACGCTTGTCACTCCAACCCATGTTTGACACCAACTTCTCAATCAAATCTTTGGCTTTGGGCACCGTCAATGAGAAGAAGGCACCTCCAACAATAGCATCAACATGGTCACGGGCGGAAGGGATCAGCCCATTGTAGAAGTTTTGGATGATAAGCCAGTCATCTGTCCCATGGTGGGGACAGGCTAGGATATACTCTTGAAGCCTTTACCAAGCCTCGGGAATAGATTACATAGCATCTTGCTGGAAGCTGGAAATTCTTCCACGTACAGCATTAGTCTTGCCCAACGGGAAAAAAATTGGCGAGGAATGTCGTAGAACACTTTTCCCAAGTATCTACAGCACTTCGGTTCGAATAGAACCACTGTTTCGCTCACCCAAGAATAAAGAACGGAAACAACCTAAGACGGATAGCATCGGGAGATACGTCCTAAATCTTAAAGGTGCTGCATATCTCAAGGAACTATTGCAGATCAGAACTTGCATCCTCGTTAGCCTTCCCATAAAACGGTTTGGCTTGCACCATAGTGATAAGGCCAGTCATGATTTCAAAGTTTACGTCTCCCATGTTAACAGTGGGCCCAACAGGCACATTGTTAGTAGTGGGAGCTAAAAAGTCACAAAGGGTCTTCTAGGCCATTGGTGTTTCAGTTGTTGGTGCAGTTGTGCTGGCTTGCTTTGCCGCTCGAAGGTTCTAAGGAGTAACGACACGAAGTCAATCTCTCAAACGGGATTCAGGGTCTTCAACAAAGTTTTCCGGCACGTGGAAACCAGACATACACTACCCTATTTTCAAATAAAATGCGAAAACAATGAAGGTCATCCTACTAAAACCTATAGGATCCTTTCCTATTCACTCATTCATGTAATACTTCAGCTGCCTTCCCCGGCAACGGTGCCAGGGATGCTTGTTGACGGTTCCTACACACTACTAACAAGTAATCTCTAGCAGTGGTGCCAGAAATGCTTGTTAATAGATTTTAGATTATACATGTAAATCCGCAAGCACATGGAAACTATCGATGTAGCATTTCCCCTTTAAGAGTATTCCCAAAGGGTGTCATTTATATTCTCCCAAAGGAAGGCTAGATGGAAGTAAAACAATCATCAAGTGGAGAGGGTAGGTTGGCTAAGGTAGGGTTCTAGAAGAACAACAAGCAAGTTGTGAAGGCATACACCACTCGCAGCAAGTCATGGAAACCACCAGTGGTTGACATCATAGGCCCCTCCTACTCCAACATAACACCTGACGTCGGCAAGCCAAGGAGAAGCCCGCGGCTGTAGCTCATCAGACAAGGGCACAAATCGGCACCTGCACCAATGCACCTGGAGGAAGACTCAAGTGCTAGCACACCTTCTGGTGCCTCTCTGCCCAACTTATTCCTAGATCCTGTAAAATTCCCCAGCCTCGATTCTCTTGACTCTATCTGCCCCTATCCTGAGCTCCCCATCACTTTGCTACAGGCGACAGTGGAAAAGGAATGCGGCGTCCCACCTGAGGTGGTACGCCAGCTGATGACCCTCCCGGCGTTGGATCTCAATGACGACCATCAACCTTAAGCACCCGGGAGAGGGGGGCGTTGGGGACACATGGACCTGCCTGTCTGCTTTCAAGCTTAACAGTTATATTGTCATTTTGGATGCTGTTGTTGCCAATATGGGCAAGCTGGCTGTTGTGATGATTAGAACTCATTATTTTGCTACTCTTTCTACTAAACACAGTAGTTGTCCTGAACACTTGTTTATTGGGTTCAAATGGCGACCTGGATCAAAGGCGATGTCAGTCAAGTTTATTTGGGGAACTTTGATTATGACCTACTGCATTGGCTACTGGACTAGATACCTAAATTATACTAGCTATTGGATCAGTGATTCCTGTGTTTCGTGTCTACCTGCTTTCTTTAGGTACGGGCCTTCTCTCTTCCTCTGGGGACTGAACACCTTGTGGAAAGCGCCCTGGGCGCACAATTCTTCTTGTCTTCATAGACTCAACTCGCTGAGTTTCCACCCACTTCCTTCTGGCCAGGATTACGTCTCTGACAGTTTTCTCCCTCCCCCTAGTTATTTATGGCGCACAATTTACACAGAAACTGGAACATTCGTGGTATCAACAACATTGATAAACAGCAGGCAGTTAAAGCCAAAATAGAGGAGGTTCCTGAATGTAACATTTTTTGTATTCAAGAAACTAAAAAAAGAACACATTGATATATCCTTCCTAAAAAGAGTGGCTCCCAGAAGATTCAACAAATTTGCTTTCACACCTTCAATGGGTGCCTCGGGAGGTATTCTGGTCGGCTAGAATGATAACTTGTTGCAGGGGGAGACTTTAGAAATCAGGGACTTTGCCATTTCCATGTGGTTCACATCTCGCCAAAACGGGATTGTTTAGTAGCTGGTCTCAGTATATGGCCCTTGTCAGGGCCCTCGATGACAAGAGTTCATTGATTGGCTGTGGAACCTAGACTTGCAACCTTAGGAGCTATGGATGATACTGGGGGACTTCAACTTTTACCGCAACATAAGCGACCGTAACCGTGCTGGAGCAAATACCGGCGATATGCAAACTTTCAATAGCATCATTCAACATCTGGGGCTGATTGAAATCTCTCTACAAGGACGGTACTACACCTGGAGTAACATGCAAATGTCTCCTCTTCTCGAACAGCTAGATTGGTGTTTTACTTCGGCACAGTGGACTTTGACCTTTCCTAATTCCATGCTACGACCGCTAGCCAGAGACACCTCAGATCATGTTCTGTTGGTGGCTCAGATCAGCACTGCCATACCGAAAGCAAAGTGTTTCAGGTTTGAAAACTACTGGCGCAGGCATCCCCAATTTTTCTCTATTGTTAAAGACTCGTGGGATCAGCCCCTGTGCACAATTGGACGTGCCACCAGAGTTTCAGCCAAACTAAAGCGTCTAAGATACAGGTTGCAAAAATGGAGCAGATCACTGGGTGGCCTGACCAAACTGATCAAACATTGCAACGAAGTTATCCTGATCCTGGACACATTGGAAGAACAACGGTCCTTATTTCCACAGGAAAGAAGATTCAGAAACATGATCAAGCAACAAACTGCCCAGCTTATCAAAGAACAGAATGACTACTGGTGACAACGTTACACGGAGCGATGGGCCATGCTTGGAGATGATCCAATAAAATTTTTTCTGGCTGTTGCAATGGAAAGGTACAGGAGAAACAACATTCCAGTCATTCAGGACGACAAAGGAGTAGAACTGATGGATCATGGACAGAAAGCTGCTGCTCTTTGGAAGGAATTCAATGAAAGGTTAGGACAATCTGACCCAACTCATCCATGGCCCCAAATACAACAATGGATCTTGCCCAATCGACATTTAGACATTCTATGCAACCCAATCACTAGAGATGAAATTGATCGCACGATTAAAAACATGCCAAGTGACAAAGCTCCAGGACCAGATGGTTTCAACACAAAATTCTTTCAAGCTTGCTGGCACATCATCAAGGAAGACATATATTTGCTCTGTTCAAACTTCTTCAATGGCAATATCAGCCTCCAACCGTTAAACAGCTCACTAATCACTCTCATCCCGAAGGTTCTCAACCCCAGCAGGGTCACAGATTACAGTCCCATATAACTGTTGAATTCCACTGTCAAACTAATCACTAAGATCCTCTCAGTCCGATTGTAGGAGGTCATCGCAAGCATCATTCACAGAAATCAATATGGTTTCATCAAAAAAAAGAACCATTCAGGATTGTATGGCATGGGTGTACGAATATCTTTATCAATGCAAAAAATCCAATACAGTTATCATAGTACTCAAACTAGACTTTGAAAAAGCCTTTGGTAAGGTTGAACATGGCTTCATTCTATCTATGCTGAGAGTCATGGGGTTTCCTGAGCAGTGGATCAAGTGGGTGGCATACATTCTCTCAACTGCTACTTCTTCAGTACTTCTTAATGGGGTCCCAAGAAAGACATTCCATTGCAGAAGAGGTTTCCAGCAGGGAGATCCCCTGTCCCCCCCCTCTTCGTATTGGCAGCTGACCTCCTGTAGATCTCAATCAACAAAGCAGTGGATTTGGGTCTTCTGTCATTACCACTACTCCGAGGAACAAATGTCGAATTCCCGGTGGTCCAATATGCAGATGACACCATGTTAGTCCTCAAAGCTAACGAGAGAGAGCTCTTCTTCCTCAAAAATTTATTGCAAGCCTTGGGAGGGGCGACAAGTTTAAAAGTGAATTGGGGGAAATCAAGCTTAACGCCAATCAACCTTGATGAAGTGGAGGCCACAGTCCTAGCAGCCACCTTGGGCTGTACCATAGGTTCATTCCCATTCACATACTTGGGACTGCCCATGGGGCTTGACAAGCCCAAAGCAGATGCCTTTGAAGGGCTCATTTCACGAGTACAAAAGAAGCTAACTGGAGTAGCAACTTGGTTGTCCATTGGCGGCAGATGCACACTCATCAACAGTATCATATCTGCCATACCTATCTACGCCATGTGCACCATCAAGCTGAGAAACTCGGTCATTCAAGCAATTGATAGAGCTAGAAAGCAATGTCTGTGGAGAGGCTCGGATGTAGCAGGTAAAGGCAGGCCCCTTGGTGGCATGGGATCTGGTTACAACCCCAAAGGAAAATGGGGGGTTGGGTCTCGAAAACCTCTTCAAAATGAATGAAGCCCTATGAAATTTCTCTGGAAAATCTATAACAACGATGACACTCCTTGGGTTCAACTCATTTATCAAAAATACTGCAACAATGGAAAGCCGCCGCACAGCACAAAAGGCAAGGGGTCCTTCTGGTGGAGGAGTGTAGTGAGCCTATCTGACTCATTTCACAAGAATTTTTAGGTCAAAGTTGGGAGAGGGGACACGATTCAGCTCTGGCAGGATCATTGGGAAGGGCATCTGCTAAGAAGGGACATGCCTAGATTGTACTCATTTGCAAAAAAAAACTAACATCTCAATGGCACAATTCATTGGTACGCTAGATCATCATTTCTTTCAACCGTCGTCAGACGAGGCCCTGCTAGAATTAGCAAACTGAACTGTTGCTGGATGAGGTCTCTCTCGGGGACCAACCACATGATATATGGAGCCCAATGGTTGGAGTAAGGGTATTCAGCTCCAAAAATATCTATAATGGCTGCTTCAAACACATCAAGCCACCAGCCCCCTTCAGCTGGATTTGGGCTTCGCGGGTTGTCAAGAAAATAAAAATCTTCATGTGGCTTTTGTTCAGAGATCGACTGAATTCACGAAATCTCTTGAAGCAAAAGAACACAACCATCGAAGGGAATGACTACACATGCGTTCTTTGTGTAGGCAATGTTGAAGAGCTCACTTATCACCTCTTCTTTAGTTGCCCCTTCAGCACGGAATGCTGGAATGTTATTGGGATTCACTGGGATCATGACATCCCTTTCTTCGACACTCTGGAGAAGGCCAACCACAACTGGAGTCGTTGGCATTCATGGAGATCTTTGCTATAGCGGCCTGGGAGATTTGGATTATTCAAAACAACTTCATTTTTAGAACCCCCCCCTACCGTATCTGCCTGGAAGAGATCCTTCATTGCCTCCATCAAACTTCAAGCTTGTCACTTTAAGTCGGATGATAGGGAGTGTGTGCTACTGTGGCTACAGAGCTTGTAAGGGTTGTTCCTCTCTCTGGAACACCTAGTCAAGTGTTATTGTGCCTTTGTAAATAAACTCTGTTTTTGAATTTATATTATTTCAATGTTGTCGGGGTTCTCCCTTGCAGCTTTTCCTAGTAAAAAAAGGGTAATTGAGGTAGTGTGACACACACAAGAGCATTCTATCCTAAGGGGATAATATGGGGTAAAGAGGGACCAGGCTAAGAACTAGGTAGAGATTCCTACAATGCTTCTAATGTACATATACATAGCCTAGATTAGTTACTAATGATCATGTCAATTAAGAATTCTCATGCTAAGTGGATTAACACATGGGGCACAGGTTTACCCCTAGCAATACTAGGACAACTACTGCTAGAGCCTGTGGCATAGCCAAAAGTGGAGCATTACAAACACTACAGGAAACGCGAACAATTACGTCGGCCATCGCAACTTACGTGCGCCAGCCGATGTAATTAAGTTACTTACGTCGGTTCCTGGTAACCGACGTAAGTTAAATAAATTACGTCGGCTTCTATCCCATGGACGACGTAAGTAAAAGAACCGACAGCAATAAATGGATACTAACGTCAGCCGTGGCCTGTAGCCGACGTAAGTTGAATAACCGACGTAAGTGAACCTTTACTTACGTCGGTCTTGCCGTCGGCCGACGTAAGTTGTGTATTTAACCTAACCGCGCGAGCACACACGCCTATTCATTTTCCCCGCGCCGCTTCGATCACTTTCACAACGCCGTCGCCGACCAACGCCGCCGCCGACCGACGCCCTGCTGCTTGCCCGTCGTCGCTACCCCCGCCGCTGGCCCGCTGCCCCGCTGTCGCCGCCCCGCCGGCGCCCCTGCTCCCACCCCGGCCCCGCCCCCGCGGCGCCGCCCCGACCCCGAGGCGCATCGCTGCCTTGTTGCCAGCCCGCCATCGCCGTCCCTGCGCCCCCGCCGTCGCCGCCCCCGGTCCGCCGAGCCCCCGGCCTTGCCGCCCCTGTTCCGCCGCGCCCCCGACATCGCCGCCCTCGGCCTCGGCCCGCCACGCCCCCACCACCCCAACCCGCCGTGCCCCTGGCCTCACCGCCCCCAGCCTCGCCGGCCCCGGACTGCCGTGCCCCTGCTGCACCCCCGATGCCTCCGGCACACCGAGGTGAGCTCACCTTTTTTTCGCTTTCATTTTAAAATTCATATGCACAATAGGGAATTATTCCTACAAACTATATAGATACACAATAGGGAATCATGCATGGTTTAGGGTTTAGGGTTAAAATATATACACAGTGCGAATAATGTTTACTATGCTTATGTTAGAATTAAATCGATAAATTGATGAATTACAATTGACAAATTTTTATGCTTATTTGTTATGCTTAGAATTATGGTTAGAATTGAATTGCTTATGTTTAGGTTTAATTTAATTGAATTGAATTGCTTATGTTAGAATTGAGTTGATAAATTGATGAATTACAGTGGATAATTGTTATGTTTAGGTTTATTTGAATTGCTTAGTTTTTTGAATTATGGTTACAATTTTAATTTTGATTGCTTGAGTGTTTAATTACTATATATACATAAATGGGCTTCAGACCGGCTTGACAAGGCCCGATAAGGCCCATTTAGTGGTAAGGTAAAGTATGCGTGTAGACGGGCACGAAGGTGAACGACGGCTGTGAGGATGGCAAGCACCTGCGCGTGGATGGCGTACCCCGACGAAGTGGTTTCATCTCTGATCTATTTACAACAGCTAACCCTAAAGCCGTCGTAAGATAACGGCGGGTCCAGACTGGGCATAACGTACGACGAGCTAACACTAAAGTCGTCTTAAGTTAACGGCGGGCTTCGATGGGGCATAACTTACTCTTTAAGACCAACTGGATGTGGAGCGTAATACCCTACTCCACATGGATGTGGAATTGTCATCTAAGACCAACTTTCCTCTCACTCTTTCTCTAGTTCTTTCATCTCTCTTAAATGACCTCAAAATGAAAATGAGCAACGTAACCTATAGCAATGTATTACCCGTTTCGGATCGGCACGTCTCACATGCCATTGGCATGTGAGACGTGCAGGTTCGGAATTGTCCCTTTTTGGAAAGCCTCGGAGTGACCGAGAGGGCGTGGCGTGTGACGAGACGCGGGTCCGGATTTGGACAAGATTTCAATGGCGTAACCCTGTTGTTCTCCGCTGCACCATTTTTGGGCGTGTAGTGGAGAACAGCGGGGTTATGCTGCCGAAATTTCGTTCGAATCTGGATCACACGTCTCGTCATGAGCACGCTCCGCTCGGTCACTCTTGGGTGGGTTTATGATCTATCTGCCTAGGTTGTAGGGCCGTGACATAACATAACAATACATTAATGACAATTTCTTTCACGTTAAACTGCAGAGTCAAACATGGGCGAAGATCGTAGTTGGATGTACACTGGTTGGAAGAGTAGAACTGGTGGTCACTCAGATGAGTGGTACGCCAAGCCAGAAGCTTTTGTGGAACGAGTTTTTTTGTTGTCAAATAGCGATAAGGCGCGGTGCCCATGTACGAAATGCCGAAACGAAACGTTTTTGGACAAAGTGGAACATACGTTGCACTTGTGTCGAAACGGTTATGTGTCACATTATGATTTGTGGAACTTCCACGGTGAGACAACTTCTCAAGCTGTACAAGAAGTGGAAGCGGACAATGATGATGCCACAGAGGTTGATATGATGGATGAGATGCTGGAAGCTATACGACCAGTGCTTATAGAAGATACTCAAACAGCAGAGGTTAAAGAGTTCTTCAAACGTCTCAAAGATTCAGAAGAGGCACTGCATGGACACACTAAAATGTCAATCCTCAATTTTGTGACTAGACTTATGGCAATTAAGTCTAAGTTCTTCTTTTCTAACAATTGTTACAACATGCTCATCGATTTGTTCAAAGAGGCCCTTCCACAACCCAACAAAGTGCCTAAGGATATGTACAACTCGAAGAAAATTCTTTCCGGTCTCGGTATGAAGCACGAAAAGATTGATGTGTGTCTAAACAACTGCATGCTTTTCTGGAGAGAGCATGACAATGAGAACAAATGTTTGAAATGTGGTCAACCGAGGTTTGTCGAAGTTGTTAATAATGATGGTAATACTGTGACGACGGAAGTCGCACATAAGCAGCTTCGTTACTTACCTGTGACACCGAGGTTGAAGCGGTTGTTCCTTTCAAAAAAACGGCCAGACACATGAGATGTCACAAAGAAGGTGAGCGTGAGAACAATGGAGTCATGACGCACCCGTCCGATGGTGAGGCATGGAAGGCGCTGGACTGGTTCGACCCAGAATTCGCTCGTGAAGCGAGAAATGTTCGCATCGAGTTGGCAACAGATGGGTTCACGCTGTTCAGCACAAACGCCGCACCATACTCCTGTTGGACCGTCTTTGTCATTCCGTACAATCTTCCACCGGCTTTTTGCATGAAGAATGAGTTTATGTTTCTTAGCCTCATTGTACCTGGGCCAGATCATCCTGGGTCACGTCTCAACGTGATGTTGAAACTGTTGATCGAAGAGTTGAAAATGTTGTGGATAGGAGTTGAAGCATACGACTGTTACAGAAACATAAATTCAACCTCCGAGCTGCTTATTTGTGGTCCGTTCATGATTTTCCGGCATACGACATATTTTCTGGATGGAGCACTCATGGTCGGTTGACGTGTCCAATATGTGCCTCGGATACCGATTGCTTTCGACATACCCATGGAGGCAAGATATCTTACTTCGATTGTCATAGACGTTGGCTGCCTCCGAATCACTTGTTTAGACAACAGAGGAATGTCTTCAGAAAGAACACCGTTCTCACTAAAGGACCACCGAAACGTCTTAACGGGTTAGAAATATTTGATATGTTGGACAAATTGGTGCCAGATGAAGGTCGTCCTGGATATTTCAAAGGTTATGGAGACAAACACAATTGGACTCACATATGTAGACTTTGGTTGTTACCGTATGTGAAGTCATTGATTCTAAGGCACAACATTGATGTTATGCATCAAGAGCGTAACATGGCCGAATGTAACATAAGCACATGCATGGACATGACGGGCAAAACAAAAAAAAAATTTAAAGGCTCGAAAGGATCTTGTCGAGCTTTGTAACCATAACACTCTTGAGCCCTCCGAAAATGGTGGTAAACCACGCGCTCCTTTCTGCCTTCGACCTAAAAAAAAAGAAGTTCTCGAATGGTTGCAAAGGTTGAAATTCCCAGATGGTTATGCAGCTAGTCTGAAACGAGCCGTGATTGTGAAAATGGGAAAGCTCATTGGGTTGAAGAGTCATGATTATCACATAATCATGGAAAGACTTATGCCTGTTATGTTTCGAGGTTATTTTGACGATGCAGTGTGGAAGGTGTTAGCCGAGCTTAGCCACTTCTATAGGCAACTCTGTGCTAAAGAAATCACGCCAGATATGATGACTAAATTGGAAAAGGAGGTTCTGGTACTTTTGTGTAAGATGGAAAAAAAATTTCCTCCAGGATTTTTCAATCCAATGCAACATTCTTAATTCATCTTCCGTTTGAAGCGAAAGAGGGCGGTTCCGTGCAATATAGGTGGATGTATCATATTGAAAGATCACTTAGATATCTGAAACCAATGGTTGGTAACAGGGCAAGGGTTGAAGGTTGCATCGCCAAAGCTTTTACTCTTAAGGAAGTAGGATACTTCTCAAGTGTTTACTTTGCAGAGGAAAACAATGTTAATACTTCGGTAATGCGGTACAATATAGATGAGCAACCTCCTTGTAGCGATCTCTCCATTTTTGCAACAAGAGGCACTACTGTTGGTAGTTACACTTCGTATGATGTTAGAGAAAAAGAAAGGCGTGCTGCATTCTTCTACATGTATGCTAATATGGAAGAAATGAATGGATATTTCAAGTAAGTGTTTCTCCTACACTTATGCTTTTCACCATCTTTTCCGACACATGTGTTCTAAAAGGTTCTATTTGTCGTGTAGTATGTTCGACAAGCAAAATTGGAGACATAGACATCAACCCACGAGCAAGCAAATAGAACATATTTGACGGGAAGGAATAAACGGGGGATATAATTTTCTCTCCTGGTTTCGAGATCATGTAACGTTTTCTCGATAACTAATCAATGTTAACAATGTTTTCTTATAACTTAATAATGCTTACGTTTTCTAATAACTCCATATCTTGGACAGTGCCAAAAAGATGCCAACGTCCATGAAGATTTGCGACAACTATCCCGTGGAGTGGTTAATGTTAGAAGCTATGGTCGATATGACGTCAACAGCTTTTGATTCCGTACAACTCAATTTGAATCTCTTCGTCCTCTCGCGGCAACATGTAATAACGGAATTGTGATGAGGGCAATCGATTCGCAAGATCATGAAACACAGTACTACGGGATTATTAAAAAAATCCTTGAATTCACTTTTGTCGCAAACAAGCCAATTCGAGCGGTATTCTTTGACTACGAATGGTTTGATTCCATTCGTGGAATTCGAGTAAACGAATTTGGCATGGTCGAAGTAAAACACAAGGAACGGTTGAAAGGATTCGATTCATTAGTTCTTGCACACCAAGTAGAGCAAGTGTACTATATACCTTATCCATGCAATAAATTCAAAGCTTGGTGGATGATACATAAGGTGAATCCTCGTGAGCGGTTATACGCTCCAGGAGATGATGATTATTACCACGATGAAGCTAAGGTTGATTGTGTCTAACAAGAGGAAGAGTTGCCTGACTCCTTCTCAGTCGAGCCCGGTGTAGGACTCGATGGCTTAGTTGGAGACGCTCAAGATATCGAGGCTGGCACGGAAGCGGAAACAGAATCAGAATCGGAAACTGAAGATATCGATGACATAGTTGAACCTGCTGATTTGTGCAAACGAAAACGATATGCAGAAGAAGAAGATTGATGGGCTGGTTTAAGGAGTAGGGTGCTTGATCGTGATGTTGATGAATTTTGAAGTAACGTTTTATTCACTAATTTAACATTAATTTTGTATATTATCTTTGCATATTAGTCATTTATTCCTTGCAACAGGATGTCGTCAAAGGGGAAGGGGAAGGGGAAGGGGAAGCTAGTGAGAGGGTTTGAGCCGCCACGAGACCCTTGCTCAGGTAGCTCATTCCTTTCTAGCCGACGTTCCCTCTTTCTGGCACACGCTCCACCCTCGGCTGTTGTGTGCTTTCAGCGGACGGAGGTAAATTTTAGTTATAATAAAGTTATTTTTGAAATTGCAGTTGTTATTAATTATTTATTGTAAATATTTTTCTTTTGTGCAGTCTGACTCAGAGACTCAGAGACTTCAGAGTCAGAGTCAGAGGCTAGGGGGCCGTTACAGGAGCCCGACTCAGAGGCTAGGGGGCCACTACAGGAGCCCTCTAGCGCTAGCCTCCCTTCAAAGCCGGCTAGCGCTAGCCACCCTATGAAGCCGGCTACCACTAGCCTTCCTGGAGACTCCGGTGGTTCCGCAAAGCCTTCAGGGTCACAGGATGCGACAGCATCGCAGCAGAGGCGACGGACGAGGAGGACCCACTTTGCGGCTCCTCCTGCGGTTACTACTCAGCGGACCACGATCCGTCCTGTTGGAGACAGGTAAATGTTGTATATAGTATATTAAATATTATATGTTGTTTTCCTTTACTTAATGATTTAATATATTTTATAGATGCTGGTATGACTTTTCGTTCACGGGGGCCGAGAAGCACCACAGGCAGGTTAACAGTGTCCTGGGTGCTATCGTGAAGTTGCACTACCCCGGTGTGATTGACGGTTTTCCCGCCCTGTCGTGGGATGACTATGCTCGTGTCTCTCACCCGGTCCACAACACGGTTCAGGGAGCCGTGTGGCATGATTTTATGGTAGTTGAACCGTTTCATTTTTTCAACTCCTTTGAATTGTTAATGCATATCACTTAAATATTTGTTTGCTTAAAGCTGAGGTACCAAGTAGAGGAACCGGGCATGGAGGACCACGCGAGACACGTGTTCCATTACAACGCTCGGAAGCTCACGACAGCGGTGTTGTTGTACGCCTGGATTCAGGCCGTCAACGCGTACTACAAGCGGCACCCCCGGGAGCAGGAGCAGGAGCAGCAAAGGGGTGTATTTAGGAAGGACTCCGACTCGTACTTGATAGAGGAGCAGTACGCGGAGGTAAGTATTTAATATTGTTAAATATTTACAATATCTACGTATGTTAACTGCGTTGATGAAAAATGGAATATGTGCAGGTTAGTATTTCCAGGTTACAGGGTAACATCGAGGCGTACTTAGCTCTCTGTCGGTACTGGGCTAGCGACGCTTTCATCAATAAGTCCACAAAGGCTAGACAGTGCCGCATGGGATCCGAGGGCAAGCACAACTATGGCGGCGACGGCTACTTGCGTTTCGCTAAACGCATGGTAAGTATCTTTTCATTTTATTTATTTGTTCCTAATATATTATTTATCTCACTAACACGGCTGTACAGGAGCGAGAGATGGGTCATGAGCCGACCCTGACCCAGGTTTGGAAGAGAGGTCACAAGGGAAGTGACCCTTCTCAGTCAGGGCAGTGTAGTCAGGTCGCAGCCGACCGAATGGTAAGTTTTCGAAATTCATCAATTTCATTATAACTAATACTTTTATTGACATGCTTACAAGATTTATTTGTTTTGTAGACAAAGTACGCGCAAGAGGTCGCGAAGATACACGGTGCGGATTATGATTGGGAAAGCGCGCCGATCGACCCCCAAGTCGTGTACGCAAGCGGAGGCGGGAAGGCCCACGGATGGTGAGTTCTTCGTGTGTTTCATTTCTTTTTCAATTAGTCTTCTTCTACTTAGTGTTTTCATTCTATTGCAGGTTTGCCATTTTTGATGGAGTTGTCGACTCGAGGTCGACGGGACCTTTGAGAGGCGCTTCATCGTCGTGGGCTTCGTCCGTTGGGACCAGTGGTAATCTCTCGCAGACCCAGCTGGAGCTCCAGGAATGAGGGAGACGCTGATGCAAACCTAGACAGAGCTGGAGAGGACGAGAGCGGAGGCAAGGGAGGAGCAGCAGAGGACGGCCTTAATGATGGCCCAGATGCAAGCAGCGGTGGCGGTAAGTAATTTAAAGTATCATAGTTAAATTTCACAGCACTTCAATAACATATATCTTCTAATATTTTGCAATGGCAGGCTCTTGCTTGACACAGCGGTCAGGATATCGAGATTCCTACGCTTTCGCTGCAGCAGACACCGGAGCAGGTGATAAACTCTCTCTTTAATATTGTTATATCCATTTAGTATTTTACATAGAGAGATAAGGAGGTATAACATAGAGGTATATCTTGATGACTTGTCAGATATTGATTCCTATAGTGGTGAGGAAGTTAAGTGTAATCAAGCTTTTGGTGGGTAATACCATAATGTTAGAGTTGGATTGCTTCACATTAAGTCATGCACCTGGGCTATCACATAAGGTTTCAAGAGGTAATGTAGCATGACTGTTAAAAAATATCAAAGACCACTACATTACTTCTTGAAACCTTCTGTGATAGCCCAGGTGCATGACTTAATGTGAAGCAATCCAACTCTAACATTATCAATGATGTTTTTGGACTCTGATGTTATCACTGAGTTGACATTGATGCTTACTAGTGACTATCTTTCTTCTGCAGGGTTCGGGAACGCGCCGATAAGATCACGGAGGTAGTGGAGGGGCTAGCGTGTAGCCCGGTGGAACTTATTTTGCAAATTGTGTTGTTGTCGATGTTTTGGACTATATTTTGTAATTGTTGTGCTGTGTATCTGTTATCTATATATGTTCTGTGTTCTGGCCATCGAGCGAGGTAGTCAGTTTCTGTTTTTAAAAAAAATTCAAAAACTTAACTTACGTCGGCTATGGCATTGCCGACGTAAGTTAGCCCAGTTTAACTTACGTCGGTCAGACTATACCGACGTAAGTTATGTCACTTAACTTACATTGGTTTGGATCAGCCGACGTAAGTTAGACCACTTAACTTATGTCGGCCCTCTGTGGCCGATGTAAGTACTCCGGCCCAGCCCGCGGCCCATCCCGGTATGTGACTTACATCGGCTGCTGCAGACCGACGTAATTAAGATAACTTACATCGATGGCCGACGTAAGTTACCTTAATTACGTCCAAACCGCTACGTCGGCCAACCGCCGACATAATTAAGGAAAAACTGACGTAATTAAGTTACTTACGTTTGTTTAGGCCTTAGCCGACGTAATTGATCGATATTCCTGTAGTATAAGGACATATAGGGTTTTCACCACCTACTGCCTACCTCTTCAACCTGTGGGCATACGAGACATTCAACACTACTCTCTATCCTAGCACTATGCTAGCATATTAAGTAATTACCTTAAGAGCCTAGGCACAAGTCATCCTATGGCAATGAACTAAATCTTCGTTGAACCAACATTAATTCATAGCATAAGTGATTCATGTTAACATAATAACTTCATAGCTAATTAGACTATAGTGGAGGTTTATAGTGTTTATGATGATATAATGATAATGGTATAGCATAATCATAAATACTACTCCTACCACATACATGGAATCCACAATCAAACAAGAAACGCTTCATCCAAGTATATAAACAATGAAATACTAAAGATAACATATTTATTAAGAATAAAGTCACAAATACAAATAGGAATATGGGAGACATACCTTTCCCAATTAGGAATTGGGAAGAGACTCGTTCTACTCCTCTCCTACTTGGACTATGGACTAGAGACTCTCCTCTCTACAGCCTATACTCATCTAAACCTATGGAGAGTAGTGGATACAATGGATGAATACTCAAGTGGTGTGTGTTGAAGTGAGGGATGAGGGGTCCTATTTATAACATGTGGAAGGGTTGGTTCCGGCCACAAAAAGTGCGCGAATCAATCACCCATGACCTCTTCAAGCTGGGAGGAGCCAACACGTGGAGTTTGACCGCGAAAGGCGCCAAAACCTAGTCGGCCGACTAGGGGGGGGGGGGGGGGGGTCGGCTGACCTGGTCTTGGCTCCTTTTGGTGTGCTTCCTCCAGGTCCCTGTCAGGTGGGTCCCATTAACTGATATTGGTGCTACACCGTTGGATGGTCTTAGATACTTCTGTTTGTGGGCCATTTAATCAATTTGGTGCCACAGTGTCGCCTGATTGGCTGGAATGATATTTTATAGGATTCCATCCCCTTTTTCCCTTCAATTCTACATAGAATCCCTGCATTCACTACTTTCTCCAAGAAAAACTGGAAATAGGTTAAATTGAAAGGTGATGTGGGCAAGAAATAATATTTCCTTCACATAATTGAGTTTTATTGATGGGTGAAATTGGTATATAACAACCGTCAACAATTTTCTCCACCTCCAAACCTAGTGGATAGATTATCTGTTTTGCCTCATAAACTTTCGTAGGGACTGTGTTTCCTTTGGGTAACATGTCCTTAAGGGGTGTCAACAATTCCTTAAAACTACAATCACTCCATCCGTTGCTCGCCTTCAACTGGAAAAGTTTTATCGTCACAAAAAGTTTGTAGCACCTAGCCGCACAACCAAGATACAATGGCTTCTTCGAGTCTTCCTGCATCTTCTTGTAATTCGCAAGTTCACCCTAACTGTACATTGTGTACCATCTCCTCTATGTTATGCACCTGAAACTCAATGTCATCATCGGTGAAACCTTATATATCTGGCATGTTCACATTGTCGTTGTGATCTTCTTCGACACTGGTAGGGACCTCCCTCTTCATATATGAATCTCTCATCTCTGCTTCATTAAGCCCCTCCTCCCCATGTTTGTTCCAACATCGATAATCCACCATGAATCCATGTGTGATCAAATGTGATCTCAACACTTCATCTGTGCGATATTTCTTTTCATTCTTGCAGTGTTTGAACCGACAACAAATAGTCCCTCTGATGTTGTCCAACATGTCTTTCTTCAAAAAATTGATATATCCATATACCCATTGGATATATTCATTGCAAAGGCGCGACCCATACATCCAAGTTCGATCCGACGACATCTACATACAGAAAAGAAGAGCTAAATCAAAGAAATTTGAAGCCAATGATAGTCAAGATCTAAAGGGATAAAAAATAGTAAGGAACAGGAGAGGAGGAGAGGACTAACCCTTTGTTTTAAGATCCACTAATAATCACCACAAGACTTTTAAAAGGGCACCTCCAAAGAAGGAATAGGGCAAGAACAGGGCAGGTCTGGCAGCCACTTGTTCTGCCATAGCTGGGAGGTCATAGAAGGGCAACAGAAAATCGAGATGAACCGATTTAATGCACGTCTCTCTATAGAGGGAATGGGAGATGAGCCCGCTTCCATGACAAAAGGAGACGCGCCTGACCGGTGGGTATGGGAGACGTGCCGGCTTCGATTATGAAAAGAGACGTTCTCCAAGGAAAGTCCATCTCAGTGATGAAACAAATACGAGTTGAGCTCAAGTAAAGCACGTCTCCCGTTTGTTAGAGAGGAGGGCACGTCTCGGATACCTACTTAACTGAGACGGGCTGTATAGTAATGTGTCTCCTTGTACGTTCAATCGAGCCATGTCAGATCCTCGCTGAAGCGGGCTTGTCTCGCTTAACCTTATGAGAGACGATCACCTTTGAGCATGTAGCCCATCTTTGTCTCCTATATGGGTTTCTTACGTAGTGGGATGTCCCGTAGACCAACGGGTTGTAAGGATAGGTGGCAGGTGGTGACATATTTGTCTGTCCTTTGTACTCTTCCACGTTCGACTACACCACGGGCTCTTAGCAGAAATCGTCATGATATTGTAAGGGGTAAACCCATGCCCGATTTGTTGTACCACTAAGACCTAGTATTCACCATTAGCACATTCATGTGTATATTATTAGGCTATGTATATGAGTAATTAGAGCACAGTGGGAGAAGCCCCTTCTCGTAGTTTAACCCTCACTAGGACAACTTTATCCCTTAGAGTAGATTGCTTAGGTGTGTCACACTATCCATATTATCAAATTACCCCTGTCATGATAATTACTTAGTACTCTATATATTAATCATAAGAATAAGTGTTTACTTTACTTCATCACCTTCTTTCTAGATAAATATGACACCCTTGGGAATACTCTTCCGTGAAATGCGGCAACGGTATCTTTCGTGTGCTTGAAGGTCTCATCTACTAATGGAGATGAATTGTGGTGCTAAAAAATACCAACAACTTTCTAGAGTTTATAGTTATATAAATAATGTATTACAAGTCACGAGTAATTTTATTAGTTTTCACAAAATATTTGAACTATCAAACATGCTATTTTGATTTCAGAGTTAATTACTACTATTTAGTTTCTCCATTATTTCCATATACTCGTAATATGTTTACTATGGTTTTACTTATGTCAACCTCACTTATTTTTGAGATTAATACGAGTTCTACTATATTCTCGCTAAATTAACATTTTATCATAAGCTAGTAATTGAATTTTTCGGTTTATAAAAATATTCTTAAACTTATTTATTTATTGTCCTTATATCCTAAATAAAATAACCGTGTTTTAGTATCTCTATAGAATATGACTGCTAGGTTTTTTAGAAAATAATTAGTGAAATAATTATTCTATCTAGTGTTTATATGTGATTCTCTACTAACTAATGGTTATTTAATTAATTTCCTATAAGGACTATAATTATTTTACTATTCCATAACTTATATTAGCTAAATACCACCTAAATTATATTGTAAATGATACATAAAATTTCTAAGTATTTTTATATAACTATTTTTGGCAACTTAATCAAATTTAGAGACTAAACATGGGGGTTTCCTTAATTTGCTAGTTTATTTAAGGATTTAAACCAAGCTACAGATATTTTGCTAATTTCCTTAAATTTTTTAGGCTAGATATCAATGCTAATACATTACAAAACTAAATTGCCATATTCAGGAAAATTTCTAGGATTTTTCTATAGCCGGAAATGCGTTCTTTTATGTTTCTGTGTAGCATCGTGTGTGGGTCAGTGGGTGTGCTCCTAGAAATTCTTTTTCTGCTCCTGGACATTGGCAAGTGGGGTCGTGCTGCCAGTAGCTCTTGGGTCTACGCCCTAAGTGAGTCGAGTGAACTCAAACATGGTTTTGGGATGGTGCTGAGGTGGCACCTGCATGGCGCTGACTCAGCCGTCACGTGTGCGTGTGCAGATGGCGTGGCTGCCAGGGTGGTGGCCAGGCAGGACTGTCGGCCAGATCGAGTGGCAGCGACGAGCGACCGGGGAGTTTGCTGGAGCTAGTGCACCCGCACAGTTAGTTTGGTTGGGCTTGGGTGGCACCCACAACAGCCGGCGGCAAGCCGTGGAGGCCACACGCGATGGCGCACTGGTGATCTACTTGTGCGAGCTGTAATCCAGTGTGCTAGCTTGCCAGGGGCGTGTTCCAGAGTGCACGTGAGGTTGTGGGGTGCTCGGCCTGGCCAGAGTCGTGCCCATGGCAGCCGGCGATGACACCGAGCGGTGATGCACGATGAAGGCAAGAGTGCACACAGTTCCTAGCAGCTTGGTGTTGCCTGACGTGTGTGTGGGCAATAGTAGAACACGTCAGCGCGCTCGGCCGGGTCGGGGATTGCTCCTTGGTAGTCGATACCGTGCACTAGCAGTAGGGGACGGGGACGTGTGGCGGCACTCACATTCTAGGGTGCCCTAATACGTGTACAGGTGTGATATTCTACTGTAGTATACCGTGACTTGAACAAAGAGAGGATGGGATGGGTATAGGACTAACCGGCGGTGAATGAACAACGACCAAACTCGGGAAGGAAAGCTGGAAACCTCAAAATTGGGGGCACCTAGCTCCAATCATCTCTGCACTAGGGAAGGTGGTGTGAGCAGGCCTCTATGTGCTCCTAGTGGTGTGAGAAATCGGAGCACAGTTGCTCACCGTGAATGTTTGGGCTTGGCGGTCGGTGGTGCAGACGATATGGTGAAAAGTATAACTACGCTCGAGTAAAGGTTGCTCGGCTGGAAAGGTGGCTCGAGCGGGCACAGTGCAAGACGGCAAGATTTTGCACGAGGACCGAGAGGGAGGAGTCCCTTTTAAAGGGCTGTAGAGGCAGTGGAGGAGTTGGTTTGGTGGGGCAGCAGTAGCGATTGTGACTCAGCCGACTAACATTTCTTGGTGAGCGCATTACATCGAGAAGGGGATAGGGGGTCCAAGCACTTGCATAAATGGGCGATGCGACAGGGAGGAGACGGGCATCACGTGACCTGGTTTCCTGGGTAGCAGGCTGCAATGTCAGGACGAAAGAGGAAGGCAGAAGGGAGGAAGAAGAAAGGAGGTTCGCCACATAGGCAAAACAAGCCGGGAAGAAGCCCGTGCAGGAGTGGGCGGAAGAGTCAGTGGGCCACACAGGCGAAGAAAGGCAAAGAGAAGGAAGCGGGCCACACTGGGTAGAAGAGAAGGATGGCGCTGGGCCGTGCAGGAAGAAAGGGAAAAACGGGCCGCGCCCGAAGGGGGGAAAAGATTTGAATTTTTTTCCATTTTTCCTATGTGCTTTGGAATGTGAATTAGAAATTTATTTTGATTCGAATCATTTTTTACTTTGCGCATTTTCCATGAGTATTCTTATTTCAAAATCTTTCAAGGTGGTTGAATTATTTTAATTTAAATTTTAGTCTAGTTTGAGTAATTTTTGGATATGATATTTGTATTGGATTTGAATTGTTCTCACTTCATTTATTTATTAAAATTGAATTATTTGTTGCACCCGCATTTACACACATATACTACTTATTTATGTTGTTACTCCTAATTTTTTAATCATTTCAAATTAAGTTTGTAATTTGTGATAGGTGTGTGTATACCGGTTATAGTTTAGAATTTAGTTTGACTTAAGGTTCTATAATATTCAATCGTTTGTTTGTTCCTCTTTATTTATTTATTTATTTATTTGTGGTTCTATATTTAGTTTTGTCGCATATCTTTATATGGTCATATTTACATATGGATGCTACCTTTATTTCTATATCAGATTTGGTTATCGAAAATAGATTATGTGATTCGAATTGCATATGGTTTTCATGTTGCTACTATCTTGAATAAGGTTTGTTAGACCTTTAAGCACTCATCCTACTAATCACACACTTATTTATTTATTTATTCTAATTAATGGTGAGCGCTCATATACATATTTTTTTGAGTATACCAACTTTGTCTTTATGTTCATTTTGGTTTTTTATTTATTATACATCTATCTTATAGTTTGATTTGCATTTTAAACATGCATGTGGTTGTATTTGTACACATATACATCTTGAGTTTTATTGATGGTTAATGTTTATTCTAGTTTCTCAAAACAATTAATTTGGAGTGATTTTAAAATTTGATTAAAAATTCGGACTAGGACAGATCTACCCCGCTTAAATAGAATCTCATCCTCGAGATTCCATGGTTTCCTCAGATAGGAAGGGATTTATGTCCTAAGGTTATCTTCACTGTCTAGATATGATTGTTTCATTGCCTTGGTGCTACTGTACTGTAACTCTCCTGTTTACTGTGGTTGAACAGCTTGTCCTTGATACCTAGCACTAGGTTGTTGGTCTGTTGCATCGAACGGTACTTGCTGCTCACATAATGTTAAGTGCTTCTTTGAGTGTCGACACACAGATCCGAGTGCATATCTGACATTCTCGTAGGGTACTCGAGGCAATAGGCTATACCTCCAATTGTCTTAAATGATCCATCTGGTCGTGATCCAACATGCCTAATATCAAAAAAAAATCCCTTTGTACCCCATACCGGTGTATTCATAGGGTAAACGCAGTCACCCCCATCGTGGATTCTTATGGAGGTCATCTACTTATCATTACTGTTGGCTATCTCTGGTTATGGCTTCTGCCTTTCGGTATCCTTACTAGGGGCAGGACCACAAAATGGTGTTCTTTCGTCACTGACCATATTAGTGTTGCTTGACATTGTGTACTGTGCAGGGTCTCAGAAGGCGTCATCTTCAGACTGCCAGTGATCATTTTCTGTACCTAAATCTGATTCTTGTACCACAATGTTTCCTCCTCCACTACTCAGGATACGAGGTCTTTCCTTCACCAGTATGATTTACTGATTCTCAGAAACTATCTGTCCGTCAGCTGAAGGCTTCATCGTAGGTCCGGCAATCTTTGGGTGTCTCTCATTAAATCTTCATTTGCAACAGGCTAGTCCGAGAAAGCTTCTTAACCCAGTGGTACATGCATGCTGTTTGTAACCGGTAATTGCTTCATCCTTTGCGGAGTCCACCGTCACATCTTGGACTTCTAGAGAATGTTCAAGGAATGCTTACTGTTAGTTCCTTCACTATTTTCTTGTTCGTTGGACTCATGGAGTAGGTTGAAGTGTTGGTTAGTGCAAAGGACATCACTGTGAAACGACTCGGTACCTAGGTCAATGGGTTCAGTGGAGAATTTCGTTACTGTCATAGCGAAGGTATCTATGCAATGTGTATTGTCCATATCGAGTCACGTACATTGGCCTCTTAATGTCAGCATTTTTTATATATTGAGTTGATACTAATCTAAACTCAGATCATCCTTGCAGGTGTACTTAACTCCTTTAATCGGTTAAACAAGTCATTGGTCTGAGGTGTCTCTTATTTTTTGTGACCTTATCTGATGTTTGGCATTACAAGAAACGGGAAAAGGAACGTCCGCTGTATAAGCGTCGGTAACCTATTGAGACTGATGCCTATACACTATGGCCGTCGGTTAACCTTCGGCCTTAGCCAACGGGCTTCATTCGACGTTCTTATCTCATATCACCGTCGGGCTCGACGCCTTTATGGCTTTATTGCCGTCGGTACAGCAGGCTGACACCTTTAATGCTCTAAAGTCGTCGGACCAGGCGCCTGACACCTTTAATTCCTTTAAACTCTCGGTAGCATGCCTGACACCTATAAAACTTTAAAGTCATCAGTTTCCATAGTCGGCCTGGGCCTTTACGGCTTTATGGCCGTCGGCCCTCGTCGGAAACTGACGAATTTAGCATTCCCTAACACTACTTAAGGGGAGGTGTTTCATGCGTTGGGGCTTGTAGCAAGGAGAGGCCATACATCTTAATTTTGTCAAAAAAACATTTTATGCAAGGTTCTCTTTGAAAAGAGTTTTGCAATAGGAGGGAGAAGTAGTTGAATCAGTATTACTATAATTGTCGGGCCTTGGGAAGATTCCGAGCATCCTGCCAGTTCTCTCACATTTAGATGAGTCTTTAGACCCATGGGCCTAACGACTCTGTTATGCATGCCCACACTTCCCAAAATATAGCGGCCATTGCCACCCACACCCACACACTTTAAGGTGATGCATTAATGCTAATCATGATGAGCCTAGGTCATAGTGAGTCAAGACTGTGACAACAAATATCTGAATAGATTAAGACTCTGTTGAGTCTGTACACTTTACTCACAAGCCATGCACGTGTCTAGTAAGGACATGACATGATGCTCATATCATCGTCCCCGCGTAACCCGCACAATAACACATCGGTCGAACCTGTGGCTCCTCTAGCGCTCAGTACCCAGTCAAACCAAAGATCCAATGATCGTGTCATTTCCTTGTCCACCGTCCCCTCCATGGATCTTCCAGGTGTTTGATGTGGTAGATTACCAAAAAGGTAGAGCAGTCCCGCCCATACGGGTTCTGTGGTTGTACAAAATCACTATATTGAGGTCAAATAAAACAGTCCTTATATTGGTGAGGTGGTTCATATCATCCCCTACAGGTGGACCACATTGAAGCATGTTTGCTACACATTCACCATACCCGCCTCAACCATCACCCCACTTCCACACACACAGTTTAATAAACAATCATTAAATAATACAATTACTGAGGTTTTAGAAGATGTATTGATGGACACATCACTTAATTTGGAGCTTATTCGTAGATGGTACTATTTTATGGTCAACTAAGTTGTTCTTGGAGAACTATAATCAGTGGTACCAATTCCCTTTAGTTTAATCTGATAACTATTACTTTTATTACATTTTATAGGTTGAGTGATATTGGTTATATAGTTATTTGTGTGATGATTTTTCAAGTTTGGGACATATTGTAGGCTTCCTAGAGTTTATAGTTATTTAAATAATTTATTACAAGTAACGGGTAATTTTATTAGTTTTCACAAACTATTTGAACTATCAAACACATATATTATGATTAGGAGTTAATTACTACAACTATGTAGTTTCTCAAATATTTCATATACTTATAATATATTTACTAGGGTTTTACTAATGTCAACCTCACTTATTTTGGAGACTAATATGAGTTCTACTACTTTTTTGCTA
The DNA here is from genome assembly GCA_036927565.1 of Tuctoria greenei. Taxonomy (NCBI): domain Eukaryota; kingdom Viridiplantae; phylum Streptophyta; class Magnoliopsida; order Poales; family Poaceae; genus Tuctoria; species Tuctoria greenei. Next base: position 130,375,113 of record JAYESD010000006.1, read on the forward strand.
AATTAACATTTTATCATAAGCTACTAATTGACTTTATGAGTTTATAAATTTTTTTCTAAACTTATTTATTCAATGTCATTATATCCTAAAAGTAATAACCATATTTAAAGATCCCTCTAGAATATGACTGCTAGGGCTTTTTAGAAAATTATTTGTGAAATAACTATTTTATCTAGTGTTTATATCTGATTTTCTACTACCTAATGGTGATTTAATTAATTTCCTTTAAGGAATATAATTATTTTACTATTCCATAACTTACATTAGCTAAATACACCCTACTTTATATTGTAAATGACAGATAATATTTGTAGGTATTTTATATAATTATTTTTGTGACTTTATCAAATTTAGAGACTAAACATGGGGTTTTCCTTAATTTGCTACTTAATTTAATGATTTAAACCAAGTTACAGATATTTGGCTAATTCCCTTAATTTATTTAGGCTAGATATCAATGCTAGTACATTGCAAAATTAAATTGCTATTTTTCAGGAAGTTTTATAGGATTTTTCTATAGCCAGAAATGTGGTTATTTTGTTTTCATGTAGCATCGTGTGTGGACCTAGCAGTTTTCGAATGGGCGCAGGTTGGCCAAGGGTATCTGTGACTGTGCGTCTGGCAATTTTTTTTGTGCACCTAGACACTGCAGTGGGGCCGCGCAACAAGTAGCTCCCGAGTCTATGGCCTATGTGAGTCGAGTCCAGTATAACTTGGTTGAGTTGTGGCGACTGCGTGGTGCTGAGTCAGCCGAAACTTGAGCGTGTGGAGATGGCGTGGCTGCCAAGGTGGGGGCCACATTGAGCTGCCGGCCAGATCAGGAAGCGGCGGCGAGCAGCCAGGGAGTTCGTCGGAGCTTGTGCGCCCGCACGATTTTCTTCAGATTTATGTGCCAGGTGGGTGTGTGGTGGTACGACAAACACGTCGGGTGGCTTGGCTGGGCATGTGTGGCACCAAAGGCAAGCGACGGCGGGCCGTGGCGGCACACTGGCGATCTACTCGTGCGTGCTGTAATCCAAAGAGCTATCTTGCCACGGGTGTGCTCCAGAGTGCGCGCGAGGTTGTGGGGTGCTCGGCCTGGCCAGAGTGGTGCCCACGGCGACCGGCAACGTGCCTTGGTAGCGATAGGTGGCGATGCACGACGAATGCAGGCGTGCGCACATTTCCTACCAGCTTGGTGTTGCCAAACGCGTGTGCGGCCAACAGAATGCATCGACGTGCTCAGTCGGGTCGGGGAATGCTTCTAGGCAGTCGGTGGTGTGGGCTAGCAGCAGGGGACAGCGACGTGTGGCAGTGCTCATTGTTTATGGTGCCTTAATGTGTGTGCTTATGTCAATTGGCCAGCTAGTATAACGTTAGTTGAGCGAAGAGAAAATGGGATTGGTATAGGACTCACCAGCGGTGAATTAGCTCGAAATTGGGGGAATCCAGCTCCAATCTTCGCTCCACTGGGGAAGGTGGTGTGAGCCGGCATCTATGTGCTGCCACTAGTGTGAAGAATAGGAGCAAAGTATCTCACCATGGGTGCTTGGGCTTGGCGGCCGGCGATGCAGAGGAGATGGGGAAAAGTATAACTGTGCTTGGGGAAAGGTTGCTCGGCTGGCAAGGTGGCTCAAGTGGGCATGGTGGAAGATGGCAAGATTTCGTGCGAGGACTGAGGGTGGAGTCCTTTTAAAGGGATGTGGGCGGTGGGGGATTTTGTTCGGCGGGGCAGCTGGAGCAATTGTGACTCATGCAGCTGGCATTCTTTGGCAGGTGCGGCATGTCGACAAGGGGGCAGGGGGTCTAAGCACCTGCGGCCGGGGGGGGGGGGGGGGGGGGGGACGGGCGACACGCCATCTTTTTGTTTGATTTGAATTGTTCTCACTTGATTTATTTATTAAAATCAAATTATTTGTTGCACCCACATTTAAACGCATTGACTACTTATTTATGTTATTACTCCCAGTTTTGTAATCATTTCAAATTATGTTTGTAATTTGGGACAGGTGTGTATACTGGTTATAGTTTAGAATTTAGTTTCACTTAAGGTTCTCTAATACTCAATAACAATTTTGTTCCTCTTTATTTATTTTTTGTGGTTTTTATATTAAAATGTGTGGAAGAGTAAATTGCAGTGGTGGTACATGAACTTGTAGACGTGTGTCACTAAGGTCCATGAACTCTTAAAATGCGTTTAGAGGCCCCTAAACTAATTATGAGTGTCATTAGCAGTCCATCACTTGTGTGGCGCGCACACGTGGCGGACACGTCAGATTATGGGCTCCTAACACGCTGGACATGCAATTTTTTGTTTAGCCCCCCACAATTCCTATTATTTTCCATCTTCTGTTACCTAATCCTGATCTGGCCAGCATCTCTCGGGCGGAGGTGCGATCGAACGGGAGGGCGCCGGGCGGAGCTCCTGCCGGCGGCGTTGGTCCTCCCCCAGCACCGCCGCGGCCCTCCTCTCCTCCGCAGCCTCCGCACCGTCCACCACGTCGCCCACGCGCTCGCGAGCCTCTCCCTCGCCCTCGCCGACCCGGCCTTCCTGGCGCCGCCCACCCGCTCGTGCAGGCGCTCGCGGGTGCCGCTTCCTGCCGTGACGCTGCACTTGCCGCGCAGGCTTGTGACCTCGCGGCTGCCGTGGGTGAACCTGCCGCTTCAGAGCTTGTGCCCCGCCTCGCCCTACTCCTCTCATCTGGCTCCCTCGTCAAGCACCTCCACACGGTACGTGCGCCGCCGTTGCTACTCACATTTTCCTGCTGCACTTGTTGCCTCTGGAACTTCGAGCACGCAGTAGGTCGATGGGTGCATGAATTTGGTGACGATGGCACCAAGATTGCGGCTGCAAGGGGAAGAACCGCCTGTATATGGTACGATCTAATTTTCTTGACATTCTTCTTTTTTGATGCAGTGGTCATTCCAACTAGCTGCGATGTGTGTGACTGATGTATGTATGATCGATGATGCTCAAGTGAAGTGAGCAGTAGGACTGCACTAAATTTCTTGACATTCTCCTTATGTGATGCAGTGATTATTGCAAAATTGTGGATCATGTGCTGTTACTATGTTTTTACCCATAGTTTGCATTAGGTATTGATACTGCTGTTAGAAGAGTTTGAGTCTAATTGAGTTGTTGTGTACTTTGTTGCTGCTGTTACAATATAATTGCTTTTAACTGGTTGTCTGGTGTATGCAGATGATGGGGGTGCACTGTTTTCAGTTGAGGTGCGGCATGGAGGTTTTTTTGTTGGTCAAGAGGTGAACAGGTCATACATTGATGCTAAAGTGAACTGGTTTGATTACTGTGAAAAAGATACATGGTCTCCGTTATGGTTCGATGATTTTATTGGTCAGCTTAGTTATGATCCAAAACCAACTTTGAGGATTTATTGGTTGTTACCTGGCAAGAGTCTAGAGGATGGCCTGAGGGTAATTGCATCGGATGCAGACACACTAGTTATGGCTGGTATTGTGGAAAAGGTCAAAATTTTGATAGTTTACTTGGATCACGATGATAGCATTCCAAGTATCAATTGGGATGATATTGTCGCAAATCCGGTTACTACATTGCCAAAAATTATGAGTCCATGAAAGGTTGCGAATGTGCAGAAGTCCATGGGTAAGGAAAGGTTGTGAGGTGAAGAGCTCATAAATGAGAGATTAAGTGATCAGAATGAAAGTGACTCTGATTTTTTTTATAGTGATTATGAGATTGGCAATGAAGATGATGATCTTTTCATGGACAATGTTTGTTTTTTGACCAATAAAAACTGCAAGGGAGAACCCCGACAGCTATGAAATAATATTAAAAAGCGAATAGAGTTAAGTTACAAAGGCACATCCACACTTGGTTAGGTGTTCCAGATAAAGGAACAACCCTTACAAACTCTGTAGCCACGGGAGCACACAGTCCCTATCCTCAGGCTTAAAGCGACAAGCTTGAAGCCTGGTAGAAGCAATGAAGGATCTTTTCCAGGCATTTACAGTAGGGGGAGAGTTTCTAAAAAATGAAGTTGTTACGAACAATCCAAATCTCCCAGGCCGCTATAGAGAAGATTTCCATGAAGGCTCGATGACTCCAGCTGTGCTTGGCCTTCTGCAGAGTGTCCAAGAAAGGGATGTCATGATCCCAATGAACCTCAAGAACGTTCCAACATGCCATGCTGAAGGAGCAGCTAAAGAAGAGATGGTAAGTGAGTTCCTCCACATTGTCTACACAGAGCACGCAGGTGTAGCCATTCCCATCAATGGCTATGTTATTTCTCTTCAGGAGATTGCGTGAGTTGAGCCGGTCCCGAAACATAAGCCACGTGAAGATCTTTATTTTCTTTACCACCCTCGAAGCCCAAATCCAGCTAAAAGGTGTTGGTGGCTTGATGTGGTTGTAGCAGTTGTTGTAGATATTCTTGGAGTTGAATATCCTTACTCCACTTGTCAGACTCCAAACGTCTTGCGAGGGGTCCCTTTGCGAAACCTCATCCAGCAGCGCTTCCAGGTTGACCAATTACAACAAGGCTTCGTCCAACATCGGTTGGAAGAAATGGCTGAGATGATCTGGCCTGCTGAGATATTGGGCCATTGAGATGCTGGGTTTTTTGCGAAGGAGTGCAGGCGAGGCATGTCCCTTTTGAGCAAGTGACCTTCCCACTGATCCTGCCAGAGCCGAATTGTGTCCCCTTTGCCAGCTTTGACTTCAAAATTCTTGAGAAATGAGTCAGATAGGCTCACTACGTCCCTCCACCAGAAGGATCCTTTTCCTTTTGTGCCATGCGGTGGCTTACCACTGTTGCAATAACGTTGATGGATAAGATGAACCCAGGGTATGTCAGTTTTGTTATAGATTTTCCAGAGATATTTCATGAGCAGGGCTTCATTCATTGTAGTGAGGTTTTTGAGACCTAGGCCCCCATTTTCCTTTGATGTTGTCACTTGATGCCAGGCCACCAGGGGCCGGCCTTTGCCAGTGATATCCGAGCCTCTCCACAAGCATTGCTTCCTGGCTTTGTCAATTGCTTGAATGACTGGATTTCTCAGCTTGATAGTGCACATGGCATAAATAGGTATAGCGGATATGATGTTGTTAATGAGTGTGTATCGGCCAGCCATTGATAACCATGTTGCTGCTCCGGTTAGCGTCTTCTGTACCCATGCGACGAGCCCTTCAAAGGCGTCTGCTTTTGGTCTGTCAAGGCTCATAGGCAATCCCAAGTATGTAAATGGAAATAAGCCAATGGTGCAGCCCAGTGTGGCTGCAAGGATTGGAGTCTCATCTTCATCAATGTTGATTGGCATTAAGCTTGATTTTCCCCAATTCACTTTTAGACCTGTCGCTCCTCCGAAAGATTTGCAATAGGTTTTTCAGAAAGAAGAGCTCTCTCTGATTAGCTTTGAGCACTAGGATGGTGTCGTCTACATATTCAACCATCGGGAATTCCACATTTGTTTTGGTGCAATGGCAATGTCAGAAGCCCCAACTCCACTGCTTTGTTGATTGAGATTTGCAGGAGATCGGCTGCCAATACAAATAGAAGGGGGACAGGGGGTCCTCCTGCCGAACACCTCTTCTGCAATGGAACGTCTTGCCTAGTACTTCATTGAGAAGCACTGAAGAAGTAGCAGTTGATAGGATGTTTGTTACCCATTTGATCCACTGTTCAGGAAAACCCAAAACTTGCAACATGTGTAAGATGAAGTCATGTTCCACATTGTCAAAGGCTTTTTCAAAGTCCAGTTTGTGTACTATGATACCTGTGTTGGTTTTTTTACATTGATAGAGGTATTCAAAGACCCATGCCATGCAGTCCTGGATGGTTCTTTTCTTGATGAAGCCATATTGATTTTTGTGGATGATGGTTGTGATGACTTCCTGCAACCTGACTGAGAGTATTTTAGTGATCAGTTTGACAGTGGTGTTCAGCAGTGATATGGGCCTGTAGTCTGCAACCCTGCTGGGATTGTTGAACTTTGGGATGAGAGTGATTAATGAGCTATTCAGTGGCTGGATACTGATGTTGTTATTGAAGAAATCCGAGCAGAGCAGATATATATCTTCCTTAATGATGTGCCAACATCCTTGAAAGAATTTTGTGTTGAACCCATCTGGACCTAGAGCTTTATCACTTGACATATTCTTGATTGTGGCGTCAACTTCCTCTCTGGTGACTAGGTTGCATAGGGTTTGTAAGTGTTGCCTAGGAAGAACCCATTGCTGAATTTGTGGCCATTGATGAGTTGGGTCAGATTGCCCTAACCTTTCATTGAATTCCTTCTAGAGAGCGGAAGCTTTGTGCCCATGTTCCATCAGCTCTACTCATTGGTCATCCTGAATGACTGGGATGTTATTTCTCCTATATCTTTCCATTGCCGCGACCAGGAAGAATTTTGTTGGCTCATCTCCAAGCATGGCCCATCGCTCTGTGTAGCGTTGTCTCCAGTAATCATTTTGTTGCTTGATAAGCTGAGCAAGTTGGTGTTTGATCATGTTTCTGAAGCTGCTTTCTTGCGGAAATAGTGTCTTTTGTTCTTCCATTGTGTCCATGATCAGAATAACTTCATTGCATCACTTGATCAGTTTATTCAGGACACCCAATGTTCTGCTCCACTTGTTTAGCTTGTATCTCAGTCGCTTTAATTTAGCAGATACTCTCTTGGCACTTCCAACTGCGGCTAGGGGCTGATCCCACGAGTCTTTAACAATGGAGAAAAATTGGGGATGTCTGAGCCAGTAGTTCTCGAATCTGAAGCATTTTGCTTTGGGTATGGTAGTGCTGATCTGGGCCACTAGTGGAACGTGGTCTGATGTATCCCTGGCTAGCGGTCGAAGTGTAGAGTTTGGGAACGATAGAGACCACTGCGCTAAAGTAAAGCACCAATCTAGCTGTTCAAGTAGGGGAGACTGTTGCATGTTGCTCCAAGTGTAGTTCCTTCCTTGTAAAGGGATTTCAATAAGTCCCAAGTGTAGTATAATACTATTGAAAGTCTGCATGTCACCAGCATTCGCTCTGGTGCGGTTACGATCACTAGCGTGACGATAGAAGTTGAAATCCCCCAGTATCATCCATAACTCTTGCGGTTGCAAATCTAGGTTCCATAACCACTCAATGAATTCTTGCCGGCGAGGACCTTGACACGGTCCATAGACTGAGACCAGGTGCCAAACGACCCCATTCTGTCGAGATGTGAACTGCATAGAAATGGCAAAGTCCCTAATTTCTAGAGACTCCCCATGAAGCAGATTGTCATTCCAGCCAACTAGTATACATCCTGAGGCACCCCTGGATGGTGCAAAAGAGAATTTGTTGAATCTTCTGGGCGCCATTCGCTTAAGTAAAGATATATCAATATGTTCTTTTTTAGTCTCTTGAATACAGAAGATATTACATTCATGAACCTCCTCTTTTTTGGCTTTGACTGCTTGTTGTTTATCAGTACTATTGAGACCACGGATGTTCCAGTTAAAAACATTCCAGTTACGGTTTAAATTGTGTGCCATAGATAACCGTAATAGGTAAAGGGGCAGACCAGGATGTAATCCCGGCCGGAAGGGAGAGGCTGGGGCCTGTACAAACGCGAATCAACGTACACCCTAGGCAGCATCCACTGGGTGGCCGATCCCCAAAGGCGAGAATACAGAAACCAGCAACCGATCCAACAGCCAGCATGTATCAGGTAATTAGGTCAGGCAACAATGTAATAGGTCACAACTAAAAGACTCCAGAAAGGAATAACTGACATGGCCTTAGTTCAGGCCACCAACCGGTCCAAATGAACAGGTGCTCACAACAGTTACTGTGCTTAATCGAAAGCGTAGCAAAATAACAAGTGCTGATCATCACAACTACACCCATGTCTAGAATATCGACATCCCAAAAGATAGAATAACTAGTAGTTTGAAGAACAGCCAAACAGCTCCCAGTGTACCCTGCGCCCTCCGCTCCTAGTAGATTAAGGTTGTTGGTCGGTATCGTCATCCAGCTCCGGGAGGGACATCATCTGGCGTGCCACCTCAGGTGGAACGCCATAGTCTTTCACCGCCGTCGCCTGCAACAAAGCAATGGGGAGCTCAGGGTAGGGACAAATAGAGTCAATAGAGTCAATGCTGGGGAATTTGACTAGACCTGGGAATAGATTGAGCAGAGGAGTATCAGTAGGTGTGCTAGCACTGGAATCTTCCTCCTGAGCAGGTGGGGGTGTCGACCGGTGTCCTTGCCTGATCAGTTGCAGCCGCGGGCTCCTCCTTGGCTTGCTAGCTTCCGGTGTCTTGTTGGAGTAGGAGGGGCCTATCATGTCGCCCATTGCTGGCCTCAGAGACTTGCTGCGAGTGGGGTACGACTTCACTGGTTGTTTACCCTTCTTCCTGCCCGTGCCAGCATTTGGCTCTGAGGTGATGTCCTTGATGACCACAGAGGATTGGCCTGCGCTCTGGTCCTTGCTCTGATGAGTGCTCTGTTGATCAGCGGTGTTGGTGAGGGACATGGTGATGACCTTGCTGAACCCCCCTTGTCCATTGGGCTCACTGAAGTGCACGTTCCACCATGCCGACGGGGAGTTGGGGAAAGCCACCTGGAGCATTCTTCTCAGTCCCACGGAATCTAGGGGGCGAATCTAGTCTGGCTGCTGTGTGACATCAGCAGGGTTGGCCAGAGAGTAAGGTTGTTGTTCAGTCCACAATGCTCTGATAGTGGTTTGTACAGTGTTAGCAACACTGGAGGAGTCATCCTGAGTAGGACCAACGGAGGGGATGGTAATCTCCTGGTGTGGAGGGGGCGGTGGCGGCCCCCAGGGTTCCCATCCATCATTGTCTTGCTGCTGGTCATTGTGCACTGCCCAGTTTGCGTCTGCCTCGGGGTCGTCCTCCTGCTAGTGCTCCTCCTTTGGTGCTGGTTCATGAAGGCGGTGTGGGTTGCCATCCTCTGGCAAGTCATCTTCCGGGGGGATGCCCCAATGAATTTCTCCAAAGCCATGCGAGCTTATCCAGTTAAGGATGTAAACCGGACAGGACCAAGAGTAGCCGACACCATCCCTGGTTTCTTGACGCAGGACTAGGCTTCTGGGGACCAGCCTAGCATGTGTGTAAAGACACTTAACAAGAATGAACCCTAGCTCCCTCAGGCTTGTGTGCCATTGAAGTAACTTGCCAAACCCGGAAACCGCCAATTCAATGGCTTCCACTGTTCTGTAGTCTAACGGATACCCCAAGATCATGAACCATCCGACACTACCAAACTCATGCGTCCGACGGTTCCTTCCAAAATCATGCCTGATGAAAGACACACGGACCCCGTCCACAATGATTGGCTCTCTCGTCACTAGAAGATCCCGAAACAGGCTGGTCTGAAACGCAAACAAAGCTATGCCCAGAGGAGTGAGACAAGAGGAAGTGACAGTGATACCCGTATCTTGCATGAGGAAGTTCCAGATCCTGAGCCTGAAGTCGTCGTACTGGTCTTCTGCCAGAACATGCTCGACGTCCACCGCCACTGCAAACTCCTCGTGTGTCGGGTGATGATGCCCGGGTAGGTGAACCACCATCCTCGGTAGCATGTCCGGCCCTCCATCCAGGAAGTTGAAGTGCTGGTTGGCCAAGAACCTGGTGGGATCAATCGGTAAGTTCGCCATGGGACCTAGGGAGTTGGCCGGCAAGAGAGCAATGGTTATGGATGTGGAGTGCAAGATGGGAAGGAGCCAGGAAGATGGAGCGACTGGGGAGAAGTTGAGGGGGGCAGTTGAGTTTGTGGGTGACGATGGCGGAGGACGGTTCAAGAGAGAGGCCACTGGCCTTAATGAGGGGTGTGCTTTTCTTGCGCCACACCCGGGTTTCTCTGGAGGCCAAAAAACAGTTTTTTCTAATATGCCTGTATCCAAAGAAAAGATTACAATGAAATCTTATTGCGGCATTGGAGTTTCAGATGGAAGGGACTGAAGCATTTATAGCAGCCTTTCACATCCAACGACAGAGCATCATGATCGCTTGGCCGCCTCGGTTCCCTCTCCTGCTTGCTATCATGTCCACGCTGAGTTCCCTTGGGACCCTGCGAGACTGAGACTGGAAGGGCTCTACCCCCCTTCGGACGAGAACACTCGCCGACCTCCCTCGTAGTAGGGCTAAGTCTAGGGTTGCTACTGCTCAGCACGGTCGCATCAGGGGCATGCGCCGGATTGTTCACGCTCCATAGCGTCGGAGGCCAGTGAGGCATGAATGGTGTGGGACCAGACTTCCCATTGCCCCCCTGAGAATTCAAAATGTTGTATTGATTGTTGTGCCATGTACCTCCCTTCGCGGTGGCCGGTCGATTATCTCCGACGAGCTTCCGATTAGCTGGAAAGCAGAGTCCAGCGGTGCTTCTTGGAGCTTGATGAAGATCACAAAAAATTTTTCCGAGCCACAACCCTTTTACCGTTGGGGTTGCCTTTCTCGCAGGAGAACGTTGCTGGATTGGGGAGGCAAAGGAAACCCTCCTGTTTACTGACTTCTTTCTTGAAACTATTGTCCAGCTTTCCTCTGTTCCTGCTCCCACTTCCTGTACTCGGAGATCCAGTCTGGCCCTCCCGTGTGCCAGAGGTGGAAGTACACATCAAAGGTTGATGTGGTGATCCTCATCTTGGCATTGATCAGCAGCCCCACTTGTTTGTTGGCCACCGAGAAGCGAAACGAACGCTCTTGTAGTTGTTGAACATGGAAATCCAGAGGTGATCCACCCAGCACCGAACAAAGAGCCCAACCAACTGCACTCTTTGAGAGACGAAATGTGTACCTTCGAAAGGCTGCGATCATGAAGAAGGAGCCCTTGGGCGAGGAACCCAGATGATGAACCGTGGAGTGAAACTTGTGGCGGACCTCTGCTTGAAATATCTTGCTGGGGCGAAGGTCCCAATCATCCCTGACCGGTAAGGGTCTATCATCGCCCATGTTGAGCGAGACGACCAAACCACAGCAGCGCTCGACGTTACCAGCACGGCCATGGCGGCGAGCAAGGTTTGGCGGTGAATGAGGCGGAGACGCGGTGTGCAGCGAAGCAGGAGCAGGAGCGAGCCATATCTCCTACAACTGCCGCGTTGATAAAGTAGTTGATCAGGGAGTGGCCAAAGGAATAATGATTCAAGGGTAAGGAACCAATAAATGAGATGGATGATGGAAGGGACATGTCTTCTGATGATGATGAACTGCAACTGCCAGATTCTGACGGAGAGGGATATGTGAGGCTGAAGTTCAAATCGTGGAGACCAGAAGACATGAACAATCCCGTTTTTAAGGTGGGCATGGTGTTTGGTTCAGTTGAAGATCCGAGAAAGGCAATAACTGAGTATTCTTTGAAGAATAGGGTCAACATCAAATTGCCATGAAATGAGAAGAAGAGAATTGGTGCAGTTTGTGAACAAGTATGTCCATGGAAACTTTTTGCTTCAAATGATAAGAGATGTTCTGGGTTAATGATTAAGACATGGTGAGCACACTTGTCAGAAGAAGTGGGAACTACAATGGTGCACTTCAACCTCGTTAGTTAAGAAATATGTGGACACATTCAGGGCTGATGACAAGATGTCTTTGAAGAAGTTCGCTAGGACTGTCCAAAAAGAGTGGAATCTGACACCCTCTAGGAGCAAACTAGCCAGGGCCAGGAGGATAGCAATGAAGCAAATTCATGGAGATGAGATTGAAAAATACAACATGTTATGGGACTATGGACATGAACTGAGGAAAACAAATCCTAGCAGCAATTTCTTGCTAAGTATGCTTGGTCCAAGATTCAACAATTTATACTGCTCACTAAGTGGTTGCAAAATTGGATTTATGGCTGGATGTAGGCCTCTCATATGCATTGATGGTTGTCACATTAAGACAAAACTTGGAGGTCAACTTTTATATGCTGTTGGTATTGATCCGAATGATTGCATATATCCAATAGCAATTGCAGTTGTAGAGGTTGAAAACTTTGCTTCCTGGAAATGGTTCCTGCAATTATTGAGGTTAGGGAAAGCGGCGGTTGTAAGGATCGAAACGCCCAAGAGGGGGGTGAATTGGGCTTTTTTTTAATTTTTAAAGCAATTAAGATTAACGACCTCAAGCCCAATTCCCTATGCGATTAAACTATGCAATCAATGTAAATTAAAGTTGCAGAATGAAGATTGCATAAGTGTAAAAAGGGAGAGGGATGCAAACGCTCAAGGGACACGGAGTTTATCCCGTGGTTCGGTAAGATCACAAGGATCTACCTACATCCACGTTGTGGCACCCACCGAAGGGTTTTGCCACTCCCAAGTCACCGAGACAAGGGGGTTCTTCACTATTCTTCTCCGTTCGCCAACCTCGGCAAGGTGGAGCTCAAGCCTTGTACACTTTGGAATCCTCCGGGCTTCCACAATCTTCTTGGCAAGCTTCCGGAAGTCGCACACACCAAGGGACACTCCCTTATGGCTCTCACTACACTAGAGACTCCAATCACCAAGAGTGGAGGCACCCAAGCACTATCTCTAGCTAGTTCTAGCCTATCTCTTGGTGTACAAATGATGAGCAAATGATGTGAAAGTGGTAGCTCTATTGCTTGAATGCTCTAGGATGTGTAGAGTATGTCTGGGCTTCAAGTCTTGTCGATTTGACAGGTTGGAGGGGTATAAATAGCCAGCCTCCACGAGATAGCCGTTGGAAAAGTAGGCTGACATCACTTCTCTGCGAACACCGGATGATCCGATGTCTCCCCTTCAGTTAACATCGGTCAAAGCCAAATTAGCTGATGTCACTGTGTCAGATATGACCGTTGTTAGACCGATGTTGATCTGTCTTCTCATCGGATGATTCGGTGGCTCTTCCTCCAGAATTTTGCTTGATCTTGAAGCTTACTGGAGTGATCGACCGATGTGTGTAAGTCTGCACATCGGATGATCCGGTGCTTCACTTGGTCCAACAGTGTTGCAATCTGTGATGATGGACCGATGTCACTGAGCCACCCACATCGGATGATCCGGTGAGTTCTTTGCTCTGAGGTCTTCTTTTTCTGTTGACACAACTCGACCGATGCAATCAACTCAAAGACCATCGGATGATCCGGTGTGTTCAACTTGTTGACTTCGAGTTGTTTTGAGTTGTTCTTTTGGAATTTGAACTTGTGACCTCTTTGACACTTGTTTGAAATGTTGTTTTGATTGTCTTCAAGCATTGAGTGATATCAAGTTAGAGCTTTCACTTCTTGTCTTCATATGATTTGATTTGATCTCATTCGTTGATTTTATATGGGTCTCCAATGTAATTTTGATTTCATTTGATTGAGTGTTATTGAGACCTTGCATTCACAAATTCATTAGTAATATCGAATGGTTGTCATTAATCACCGAAACCGTACCTCATGGGGCCTAGATGCTTTCAATCTCCCCCTTTTTGGTGATTGATGACAACACAATAATTTAAAGTGCAATAATAATGAATTTGATGATAATACTCAAGTATATATGCAATGAATACAGCATAGGACACATTAAGCTTGTAAAACGCAAAAGAAATTTGTGGTGCGAAAAGCTCAATTGATTAAAAACATAAGCAAATGAGACAAGCGAGCGAAAGAGTGCTTAATTAAAATTACAAAAGAGTACTCAAGCACGAATACAAAGGATAAGCACACACTCCCCCTTCACTCCCCCTGAGACTACTACTACCACTCCCCCCTGACTCTTCTACATCTTCTGCCCCTTTGGCATCAAGACACCAAAAAGGGATCAGAAAGCCTACAGACCCTGAGAGCTGGGCGCGAGGACGAACTGGGCACCGTCGCAGTCGTCAGAGCTAGAGTCGCCGGTCGTAGGAGCTGCCGGAGCGGCGGGAGCTGGAGGGTCCGCTGCCGGTGCTGGAGGAGAGGAAGCAGGTACTGGAGGTGCCGGTGGAGCTAGAGGAAGTGGAGCGCTCACCACGGACGCCGGCGTCTGCTGGAACAATATCGTCGCCGGCAGTGGTGAGTGAATCGGTGCGCTGGATGCCAGAAGTGGTGACATACTGATTGAAGGGATAGGAGTAGTAGGCACCTGAGCAACACCTGGAGCCAGTCCCAGTCCAAGCTGCTGTGGAGGAAGGGCGATCCCGGTCTGAGTGTAAAGGTTGGTGATCAACCCTAGGATCCCCATCATGGCCTGCTGGGTCTGCTGCTGCTGGTCGAGGGTACGACGGTGCATCTGATCTACCAGGTTGGTGAACCGGTCCGTATCCTCTCGCCTCTGACGGGCGATCTCCAGCTGGAGCTCCTGCTGCTGCCGCTGCAGCTGTGCCAGGTGAGCAGCCTGCTCTGCCCTGGCCTGCTCAGCAGCGAGCCTGTCCTGGCGCTGCTGCTCGATCATCTGCTGGAGAAGTGTCGACAACTCTGACGGCTGTGACACCTGCGCCTCGGACACAGGAGGTGGTGTCGGTGGCGGAGCAGCTGATCCTCCTGCCTCGGCGTCGTGCTGCCTCGGTGAAGGTGGAGGAGGAGGGAAGTACTCCTCGACACTCTCGTCTGTGTCGCTCTCGGACCAGACGTGCTGCAAGTCTCCACCTTGAGCTTCTGCCTCAGCCAGACGCTCATCTTCCCTCTCGAGGTCAGACCAATCCTCCTCAGTCAAGCGAGCCCTGACCTGGCGCTCAACTGGACGGCCAAGGCGGCGGTCTCCAGGGGCAGGGGCACGGTAATGTCCGAACCGTGTCACACTCTCGTCAGAGAGACGATCGTGCACGGCAGACTCCTCTGGAACCATCATCGTGAGCAAGTAGCTGATCCAGTGCCCATATGCTAGCTGCCTCATCATGCCCACTCCATCTGTGATGACATCCTCCATCTCACAGATAATGACATCCACTATATCAAAGTCCATCCCGTTCATGATGTAAAACAGGATCGTCTGCTGGAGGCTAGTGAAACCCTCAAGATAGCCGGACCTCGGCAGGAGGGAGCGACGCAGGGCAAGGTGCACCGTGCGCGCTGCAGGAGTCAACAGGGCCGGAACTCTCGGCTGGTCTGGAGAGAAAGTAGGTCCAAAGAGTGATCTGATCTCCTCCAGAGCGGGAGCCACTCCTCCAGTGAGCGGCCTCCTCGGCGGGTCTGCCTGACCGTAGACTCTCTCATGTATGCAGATGTCGTGCAGGTCTACTCCAAGCAGCTGTCCCAGTGTCTGCCTCGTCAGATGGTAGTGCTGACCCATGAACATGAAGTCAATGGATCGTCTGCCCTCAGAGACGTAGAGGGTGGCGTAGAACACGCGGACCCAATCCTCTACGTAGGCACTCCGCTCATAGGATAGCAGCTGCACCAGACCCCTGTACCTCTCAAAGAACGGCCTGATCTCTGTCCCTGCGGCCACTTCAAGCTGAACCCAATCCATGTAGTTGTGTTGGAACAGCTTGTGGCCACGGCGTCTGTAGGTCTCGTAGAGAGACGCCTGCGTGACCGTCCAGAACCGACTGTCCACCAAAGCTTCCCGGGGCTGCGGGTACCACTCCTCAAGCAATACACTCCATCTGAGCTTTCGGAGTTGCTTGGCCTTCATCTTCCGGTAGTCCGTAAGACGGACTCCCTCACCGACCCGGACGGCCGTGTCCATCTCATAGATGGCCCTCTCGGCCTCCCTGTCCTCACGACGGTCGGCAGCCGTCGGTCTCGGACGAGGAGCCGCCTCGGTGTGACCCCCACGCGTCCGGGCAGAGCGCCGGCGAACGAGAGGCTCAACCGGCTCCTCTTCGGCGTCGGAGTCGTCGATCACGGGAGGCTGCCTGGAACGAGCCTCGCGGATCCTCAGGGACCCTCCTCGGCCACGATCACGCTCCTCGGCGGCGCGAGCGGCCATCAAGGCCTTCTTCTCATCCTTCGAAAGTTTGCGCTTCTTCGCGGCGGACTCCGCGATCGCCTTTCCCTTTCCTTTGCGGTCGCCACCCATCTAGACGACGGAGAGCTAGGGTTAGCGATGAAGAAAGAAAGGACAATGAAAAATAACGATGGACGTCGCACGGCACGAAACAAACCTAGGCGACGGAGAGCAAATGGGCCGGGTGCGAAGTTGAAACGGCGGCGAGGAGAGGCGGCGGCGAGGTTGGTGGAGACGTCGGAGGTGAAGGCGGCGCGTGGACGGCGGAGGCCGGAGGGCGACGGCGGCGTCCGGCGGCGGTGGCGCGTGAGGTGGTGGTGGATCGTCGATGGGGGCGGTGAGTGGTGAGGTGAGGCGGCGGTGGCGCTAGGCGGTGGCGGCGCTTGCGAGCAGGGGGACGACGGCGGTGGCCGACGGCGGCGGCGGCGTCCGGCTGCAGCACTGCAGTGGGCGGCGCTTGGGTGCGGCGCTTGGGTGCGGCGGCGGAGGTGGCGGCGATGGAACCGGAGGCGTCGGGGAGAGAGAGAAAGGGCGGCGGCGTGTGGGTTAAATAGTGGACCCCAAACCCTAGCCGATATTTTAACACCGGATGGACCGATGTTAAGAGAAGTGAGCATCGGTCGAATGCCACAGAAAGGATATTCAAGAATTGCTGTTGACACCGGATGGACCGACGTCTAGGGTTTTGATCATCGGTCGAATATCCCAGTAAGGGTGTTCAAAAGAGTGATGTAAACACCGGATGGTCCGACGTTGAAGGGAGTAAACATCGGTTGAATTGACCACAGCTCCAGAAGAGTGAACATCGGATGGACCGATGTTTTCCAGAATGAACACGTCGGAGCATTTGAGGTTCTGACTAAACTGGGCCTTGAAAAATGAACACCTATTGATCCGATGAGGGATGGGCTAGGGCATCGGATAATCCGATGATAAAAGAACAAAAACATCCCATATATGTCCTTTGACCAAACAAACAATTAACTAGAACCACATGTCTTAGGACTTTTTGGGCAACCCCTTACCCCTCAAGAAGCTAATATGCCAATAGCTTGGCTAGACCTTAATGCAAATGGAACACCGAGAAAAAATGGAGGAAAATATCCAAATAAAATGTAAGGCCCATGCTTTGTGAGGTAGAGTATGAATACTTCTATCTCTTTGAAGCATGATCCTCTAGGCATTAACGTACCTAACATTTTGTTCTTTCCACCTTATATGAGTTGAGATATTGCATTTCAAACAAGTCTCCTTCTCATGAGGTGGGTTCCCCTTTGTGACAATCTACCGTATGCAATGCCAAACAAATTATAGTGCAAGAGATTAAATGAGTGCAAGTTTATATGGCAGGGATCATGCAAGGCATAAAATAAATCTATCTTGCCAAGTTTGAACCTTCCAAAGGCTTCCTCAGGGAAAACTACTTCTAGCTTGCCCCTATCCTTTGGGAGTTAGACAAGACCTATATGATATGCATCCTTACATGAACATGGCAACTTACATGACGTTAGATGCATCTAGCACATTTAATTCACTTCTAAGTCTAGAAAAGGTTTTCTCATCAAGTGGTTTTGTGAAGATATCCGCCAATTGTTCTTCGGATCTAACACCTTGCAAAGAGATGTCTCCTTTAGCCTCATGATCCCGCAAGAAGTGATGGTGAATATCAATGTGCTTAGTGCGGGAGTGTTGAACGGGGTTTCTAGCTATCTTAACCGCACTTTCATTGTCACAAAGGAGAGGCACACAACCAATTTTAATTCCAAAGTCCAAGAGGGTTTGCTTCATATATAGAATTTGGGCACAACATGCACCGGCCGCTATATACTCCGCCTCCGCGGTGGACAAAGCCACGGAATTTTGCTTTTTGCTCGACCAAGATACTAGGGAATGCCCAAGTAAGTGGCACCCACCGGAGGTACTCTTGCGATCCACACGGCATCCGGCAAAGTCCGAATCCGAGTATCCCAAGAGATGGAAACTAGCGTTCTTGGGGTACCACAAACCTACACTTGAGGTATGCTTGAGATACCGAAGTATCCTAAAGACCGCCTTCTTATGCGATTCTTTAGGTGCCGCTTGAAAGCGAGCACACAAGCACACACTAAACATAATATCGGGCCTAGATGCGGTAAGGTACAACAATGAACCAATCATGGAGCGGTAGTGAGATTCATCAATAGGTTTACCGTCCAAGTCCGCGTCGAGATGACAATTTGTCGCCATTGGAGTACTTCTTGTGCTACAATCTCCCATTTCAAATTTCTTCAAGAGGTCCTTGGTGTACTTCTCTTGGTAGATGAAGGTGCCCTCTTGAAGTTGTTTGATTTGAAATCCAAGGAAGAAGTTGAGCTCTCCAATCATTGACATCTCGAATTCCCTAGACATCATGGTGCCAAACTCATGGCTAAGAGATTTGTTAGTTGAGCCAAAAATGATATCATCGACATAAATTTGACAAATGAATAAATCCCCGTCGATGTCCTTGGTGAAGAGTGTAGTGTCCACCCTCCCGATCTTGAATCCTTGCATGACCAAGAAATCCCTTAGACGTTCATACCACGCCCTAGGTGCTTGCTTGAGCCCGTAGAGCGCCTTGTGTAACCTATACACATGGTTAGGATTCCTCGGATCTTCAAACCCGGGAGGTTGCTCAACATAAACAAGTTCGTTAATATAGCCATTGAGAAAGGCACTTTTAACATCCATTTGATAAAGCATTATATTGTGATGTGAAGCAAAGGCAAGGAGTATGCGAATAGCTTCTAACCGAGCGACCGAAGCAAATGTTTCTCCAAAGTCTAGTACTTCAACTTGTGAAAAACCCTTGGCCACAAGTCTTGCCTTGTTGCGGACCACGACGCCATTCTCGTCTTGCTTGTTCCGGTATACCCACTTCGTACCGATGACGTTCTTGTCCTTGGGTCGCTCCTCCAACACCCAAACTTCATTGCGGGTGAAGTTGTTGAGTTCTTCTTGCATGGCCATCACCCAATTTGGATCTTGGAGTGCTTCCTCTATATGAGTGGGTTCTACACACGAAACAAAAGAGTAGTGCTCACAAAATGAAGCGACATGGCGAGAACGAGTACTTACTCCCCGTGACGGACTTCCGATGATTTGATCAATCGGATGCGCCTTGGAGATGCGTCCATGCCTCATAGGTGATTGTGGTACACTTGGCGGTGGTGAAGCATCTTGCGCGTCTTGTGGTTGGACTTGATCTTGGACTTCTTCTTGTTGTTGGTGTTGTGTGGCTTGTGAATCTTGCATTGGCAATGGATCATCTTTCTCTTCTTCTTCTTCATCAACTTGAGGCGCCATGGAGGTGTTGATGTTGGAACTTGATGCTCTCCCTTGATCACTGCTCTCCTCAACTTCGGGCTTGATGTCTCCAATGGTCATGTTTTCATGGCTTCTCGTAGAGGCTCATCATCTATATCATCATGACCAAAACTCTCCTCTTGGGAGCCATTAGTCTCATCAAACTCAACATCACAACTTTCTTCAACTAACCCGGATGTTTGGTTGAATACTCGATATGCTTTTGAGTTTGACGCATAACCAAGAAAGATACCAACATCACACCTTCTTTCAAACTTACCGAGCCTTTTCTTGCGGTAGATATAACATTTGCACCCGAAGACTCGGAAGTAGGAGATGTTGGGCTTTCTCCCAATGAGGAGCTCATATGGGGTCTTTTGGAGTAGTCGGTGAAGATAGACCCTATTTGCGGCATGGCACGCCGTGTTGATTGCTTCGGCCCAAAACTTCTCCGACGTGCCATAGTCATCAAGCATTGCTCTAGCAAGGGTGATGAGAGTCTTGTTCTTCCTTTCAACGACACCGTTTTGTTGAGGGGTGTATGTGGCCGAAAACTCATGCTTCACGCCTTCACGATCACACCACTCCCCAATGTTGTAGTTTTTGAACTCGGTGCCGTTGTCACTCCGGACCTTGATGATGGGAAGTTGAAATTCCCTTTGAGCACGTTTAGCAAAGGTCTTGAAGATTTCCGGAGTTTCACCCTTGTCACCTAGAAACAAGGTCCAAGCATATCTAGAATAGTCATCAACAATAACAAGACAATAGAAATTACCACCAAGACTTTGATATGTGGACGGTCCGAAGAGGTCCATGTGGAGTAGTTCAAGCGGCTTGGAGGTTGACACCATTGTCTTCATTGAGTGGTGTGAAGCAACTTGCTTCCTGGCTTGACAAGCACTACAAAGCTTGTTCTTCTCAAACGTGACATCCTTCACGCCGGTCACCATCCCAAGCTTGAACGACTTCTTAAGCTTGCTCATCTCAATGTGAGCAATGCGTCGATGCCATAGCCAACCCAAGCTTGTCTTAGTGAAAAGACAAGTGGTCAAGCTAGCATCCTTGTTGGAGAAGTCCACCAAGTAAAGATGTCCATGCCGAAATCCTTTGAAGATTAGTTCTTTGCTTGATTCACTAGTTACTACAACATCATTCTTGTCAAAGGTGCACGTTAGTCCAAGATCACATAGTTGTGCAATGGAAAGTAGATTGAAACTAAGTGACTTAACATATAGTACATTAGAAATGGACAAATCATGCGAAATAGCAATTTTACCTAAACCAATTACCTTCCCCTTTGAGTTGTCACCAAAGGTGACTTGTTCATGATTATCGGGGTTCTCTATGGTGGTGAACATACCATCATTGCCGGTCATATGTTGAGTGCACCCGCTATCGAGTACCCAATGCTTTCCTCCGGCTTTGTAGTTCACCTACACACATGAAGTTAGTTTTTGAGTTTAGGCACCCAAGCTAACTTAGGTCCTTGTATGTGTGATACAAGTGATTTTGGGACCCAAAGTTGCTTGGGGAGCTTCCCCTTCATGCCCTTAATGTCTTTGCCGATGAACCTTGGCTTCACCTTGCCACCTACTTTGCTTAAGAGATAGTGATAATCATGGAAAGTAGATTTGTAGTTAGGAGGCAATTTGGGAGAAGGACGGTTGGGAAGAGGACACTCCCTCGTGTGGTTTCTGGTGACCTCACAATGTTGGCAATAGGATCCAACTTCTTTGATGAAGCTCGTCCTAAGCTCCGGTGAGGGCACCTTCCCTTTGTTGAGCACCGGGAAGGATCCAAGTCCTCTCTTGTTGAAGCCTTTGGCTTGTTGGTAGAGGATTTCCTTGTGCTTGTCCCCCCCCTTGGAAAGTCTCACCACACTAGTGCGGAGACTTTCAATTTCGTCCATCAATTCCTTCTCCCTAAGGCTTGCTTTCAAAGGCAAAGACTTATCCAAAGTATTAGTGGCATATGAAATAGTTGATACTTTGCCATCAAGGGTTTCCTTTTTCATGTTTTTCATTTTTAGTTCAATTGCTTCATAAGCAAGGTTAAGCACTTTATGTTCTTGAACCAAGTCATTGTGCTTTCCCAAGAGTGCTTGGTTTGCTAAGTCAAGCTCATGATGATCATGCTTGATTTGAGCATTCTCCTTCTCGATTTACTTGACATGTGATTTGAGCGTGTCATGCTCTTTAAGTATGGTTACATACTTGTCATGCAAATCGAGCTTTGCACTCTCAAGCGTGGCACAAGCTTGTTCAAGTGCCTTAACCTTGCTCTTCTCCCTTTTTATGATGACATGGTATTCATTAATCATAGATGCTAGTTCATCGGGGGAGAGCTCATCATCATCATCGCTAGAATCGTCACATACCTTAGTGTTACCTTTAGCCATGAGGCACATAGGAGGTGGACGAAGAGGTGAGTTGTCTTTGTCGATGATGGCAAGGCCCGCTAAGTTTTCTTCATCTTCACTCTCTTCATCGCTTGACTCTTCATCCGTGATCCACTCATTTACCTCGCACATGAAGACTTTTTGAGGCCCTCTTCTCTTCTTTGGAAAGAGCTTGGTCTTCTTGCCCTTGTCAAATTTCTTCTTTCCAAAGGAGCGCTTGGGTTTGACCTCTTCTTCATCTTCATCACTTTCTTCTAGCTTTCTATACTTTCCTTTGTGGTTGTCCTTCCTCTTGTCGGGTCTTGGACAATCATATGATATGTGGCCTTGATCACCACAATTGTAGCATGTCTTGTTTTCATCTTTTCTTGGGAGAAAGGCTTTCTTCTTTGGATCAAAAGAGTATCCCTTCTTTGCGATTTTGGAGTTTAAACGTGAGAATTTTCTCATCATCAACGCAAGCTCATCATCGTCATCTTCGCTTGTTGCTTGCTCTTCTTCGCTTGAGCTAGGCTCAACCACTTTCTTTTTCTTGGGAGTTGTCTTCTTGGTTGAAGCCTTGAGAGCAATAGTTTTTGACGATGACTCCTCCATCATTCCAAGTACGCTCATCTCATGAGCATGAATTTCTCCAATGAGCTCCGAGACATCAATGTTGTCAAGTGATTCCTTTTGGAGCATTGAGTTGATAATGTTGTACTTGGGCTTGGGTAGAAGCATGAGGATCTTGCGGTTGATAAGTCCCTTACCAAGAGAAGCAATGTCAAGTGCGTTAATCTCCTCAATGAGCACATTTAAGCGAGAAAACATTTGGTTAACATTCTCATGAGGAAGCATTTTGAATTCATCATACTTGGATTTTAGCAAGTGATATTTGAGTTCTTTAACACGAGATGAGCCCTCATGAATTTCAATTAAACATGCCCAAATTTCACACGCTTTCTCTTTACTAGCAATTCTAGCAAAAACGTCTTGACTTATGCATTCATAGATGGCATTTCTAGCCTTAGCATCCCATTTTAGTTGATCACCAACATAATTGAAATCTCCAAATCCCGCATGGGTCGCTTCCCAAACTTCGGGAGCAATAGCCTCTAGGTAGGCACGCATGCGTTCTTTCCAATAGGCAAAGTTCTTGCCCTCGAAGGTGGGAACCGAACCCCCATTCTTGGCCATTTAAGCTCTCTAGCGGTGAAGCTAGAATGATCCTATGAGCAACCTCGCTCTGATACCAATTGTAAGGATCGAAACGCCCAAGAGGGGGGGTGAATTGGGCTTTTTTTTTAATTTTTAAAGCAATTAAGATTAACGACCTCAAGCCCAATTTCCTATGCGATTAAACTATGCAATCAATGTAAATTAAAGTTGCGGAATGAAGATTGCATAAGTGTAAAAAGGGAGAGGGATGCAAACGCTCAAGGGACACGGAGTTTATCCCGTGGTTCGGTAAGATCACAAGGATCTACCTACATCCACGTTGTGGCACCCACCGAAGGGTTTTGCCACTCCCAAGTCACCAAGACAAGGGGGTTCTTCACTATTCTTCTCCGTTCGCCAACCTCGGCAAGGTGGAGCTCAAGCCTTGTACACTTTGGAATCCTCCGGGCTTCCACAATCTTCTTGGCAAGCTTTCGGAAGTCGCACACACCAAGGGACACTCCCTTATGGCTCTCACTACACTAGAGACTCCAATCACCAAGAGTGGAGGCACCCAAGCACTATCTCTAGCTAGTTCTAGCCTATCTCTTGGTGTACAAATGATGAGCAAATGATGTGAAAGTGGTAGCTCTATTGCTTGAATGCTCTAGGATGTGTAGAGTATGTCTGGGCTTCAAGTCTTGTCGATTTGACAGGTTGAAGGGGTATAAATAGCCAGCCTCCACGAGATAGCCGTTGGAAAAGTAGGCTGACATCACTTCTCTGTGAACACCGGATGATCCGATGTCTCCCCTTCAGTTAACATCGGTCAAAGCCAAATTAGCTGATGTCACTGTGTCAGATATGACCGTTGTTAGACCGATGTTGATCTGTCTTCTCATCGGATGATCCGGTGGCTCTTCCTCCAGAATTTTGCTTGATCTTGAAGCTTACTGGAGTGATCGACCGATGTGTGTAAGTCTGCACATCGGATGATCCGGTGCTTCACTTGGTCCAACAGTGTTGCAATCTGTGATGATGGACCGATGTCACTGAGCCACCCACATCGGATGATCCGGTGAGTTCTTTGCTCTGAGGTCTTCTTTTTCTGTTGACACAACTCGACCGATGCAGTCAACTCAAAGACCATCGGATGATCCGGTGTGTTCAACTTGTTGACTTCGAGTTGTTTTGAGTTGTTCTTTTGGAATTTGAACTTGTGACCTCTTTGACACTTGTTTGAAATGTTGTTTTGATTGTCTTCAAGCATTGAGTGATATCAAGTTAGAGCTTTCACTTCTTGTCTTCATATGATTTGATTTGATCTCATTCGTTGATTTTATATGGGTCTCCAATGTAATTTTGATTTCATTTGATTGAGTGTTATTGAGACCTTGCATTCACAAATTCATTAGTAATATCGAATGGTTGTCATTAATCACCGAAACCATACCTCATGGGGCCTAGATGCTTTCAGCGGTGCTAGCGAGGGTGGCGGTGCTGGGAAGGCGGAGGTCCGCCTGACAGGTGCTGGCCGGATCGGGATTAGGTAACAGAAGATGGAAAATAATAGGAATTGTGGGGGGTTAAACGAAAAATTGCATGTCCAGCGTGTCAGGAGTCCATAATCTGACGTGTCCGCCACGTGTGCGCGCCACGCAAGCGATGGACGGCTAGTAACACACAAAACTAGTTTAGGGACCTCTAAACGCGTTTTAAGAGTTCGTGGACCTAAGTGGCACACCCCTACAAGTTCATGTACCACCACTGCATTTTACTCTTTGTGGAATATCTTTAGATGGTCATATTTACATATGGATGTTACCTTTGTTTCTATCTCAGATGTGGTTGTCAAAACTAGATTATTTGATTCATATTGTATATGGTTTGCGTGTTGCTATTATCTTGAATAAGGTTTGTTGGAGATTTTTCAGCACTCATCCCACTAATCACAAACTCTTATTTATTTATTTATTTATTCTAACTAGTGGTGAGGGCTCATATACATTTTTATTTGAGTATGCAAACTTTGTATTTAAGTTCGTTTTGGTTTTATATAGGTACGCCTATCTTATAGTTTGATTTGCATATTAAACATGCATGTGTTTGTATTTCTACACATATACGTCTCAATTTTTATTGGCGATTAATATTTATTCAAGTTTCAAAAAGAATTCGGAGTGATTTTTATATTTGTTTAAAAATTCGGGCTGTTAAAGAGCGGATCTTCAAACGGTCAGTGCCTTGCTGTTTTCCTTACATCCACATCCTCATCGCTATAGCAAATGAGTCACCTTGAACAGATGAGTCGCCCCAACAGAGGTCGACAAGTTCCTATATTTTTTAAGGGGTCCATTTTTGAATGTTTTGAAAAAATCATCCTAAAAGTGCCTATTTCGGAAATAAATCCCCCAACTTATTCAACCGGCTTTGCTTATTCCTAATAAATTTGGCCTTGCATGTTGCTGTGGAACTACAAAGAAGTTCATGTTTCTTAAAAAGATTAAGCTGGATATTGTCTTAGAATGTAATTAGGTTGAATCTTGTTTGAGAATGTAATTAAATTGAACAAATGAACCTTGTGTTGCTGTTGTTAACATGTTAATCAACCACCGCAAGTGATACTAGTCCATCCAGCTGTGTCATGGACATGGGTCTCGGACCTTTTTACATGGACATGTGTCTGTCGGCTGTCGCTGAGGCAACGAGAAAATAAACTATTTTTTCTTCCTCTTTTACGTCAAAAGTGGATAAGGTGGCTAAAATTAAAATCTTGGGTGTGTCTAGCTGTAACAGAAAAACAAAGCCCACAAGATGCAACAAACCAGGGGCAGGGCAGGGGGATTTCTGCTGACGGAATGCCACAAACCAGGGGGCGCCCACACTCCTCCACTCCTGAGGTGAGCTCAGCCTCAGCTATAAGATGGCCACCAAACTGACCTCCGGATCCATCCCTTTGATTGGCTGTTCCCGTTTGTTTCACTTCCACCACACCAAGCATCCAGCAAAATCCAAGACAACAATTTGTTCCTGTTGACAAGGGGGGAAGACCAAAGATGGAGTCCAACAGGATGAGCTCGTCGGTCCAGACCTGGGTGGAGGACCACAAGCTCGCCACCATCGGTGAGTACCGTAGTCAATCAATCAAGCGATGCACTGTATTTTGTGCCTTCTCCCTACCTCGTTGGATTATCACCGAAGCTAATATCCTTGTGTTGAAATCGCATGACCCATGATCAGGAGGCGTGTGGGCTGCCGCGGTAGGCGCATCGGTAGCGTACAGCCGGCGGAGGACGCCGCAGCGGGCGACGAGCCTGCGCCTGATCAACGCCAGGCTGCACGCCCAGGCGCTCACGCTCGCCGCCCTCGGAGGAGCAGCCCTTGCGCACCACTACTACAACGGCAAGAGCAGCGGCAAGAGAGAAGCGGATCTGGACTACGACTTCTACTCGCAGCTGCCGTCAGCCACGGACGCCGACGGCAACGAGAACGAGCGGTGGAGCTGGTAAACAACCTGTCCTGCCTTGATGCCTCGGGCAAGGAGAAGATCAAATGTAAATTAATTAGCTGCAATAGATGAGAGAGTGCGGTGACGTGGCGGATTTGTCCTAATCCGTCCACCTAAGACGGGCCCGCGGTTTCGTTTGCTTTACTTTGTATTATCCATCCCCTGTAGCTTAAGAGGCGCACATGGTTTTCGTTCTGGTTCCTCGGAGCCGGAGAAAACCAGATATTTGTCACAAAATGGTGGTTTTCCTTGTCATAGCAGGTTAGGTATATTGTTTCAAGGGCAGCAGCATAGCAGATCTCCATCATCTAAGTCTATCCGTGCTTGTTTCCTATAAAACATATTTTATACACTTTTTTAAAACATACGTTATACACTATTTTTATTTTACTTTTACAGTATTTCTTTTAAATTTACATATATTAAATATACTTTAAAGTATACCATTGTCGACAGTCTAAGCAAGATGATGTCTGCTTCTCCTCTACATGCTATTGATCTATTGGAAAAACGATGATAATGACATATCTTTCTTTGCTACGTTCCGATGCCTTTGTTTCCTTCTCCATTTCATCTGCCCTGCCAGCTTGTCTGGATAAAGCCGATCAACCTGTGGTAAAAAATCTTATTTGTAATAGTGACCTGCCAAAGTCAAATAAAGACAGTGTAGTTGTATCATCATTAGTTAATTCACAAACTTCCCTGAAAGACAAGCCCATGCAAATGGCCCATTTCAACGGAGAGAAGAAATTTGATCGTGGCACATGGGCCTGACATCCATGCAACTAATCAAAAGGCCTGCCCTTTATGCGGCAGCAAACACTTAAAGATGTGCATAATACTAGAATTTTTTTATTAATATACGAATTAAAAATCAATATAATAATAACCATGTAAATATTTGCCAATCTAACCCACAGGTCGTCCACGTTACGGACGAAATTCGTCGTGGCGCCGAACGTCGCCCATGGGAGATTATGCCAGCTCGGCGTTTCATCCTTAACTAGGACGAAAATCGCTGACGTGGCGAGGCGCTCTGACAAGTGGATTTCGCAATCTATCTGTTGCATCATTTGTCCACTACGCTGACAAGATTCGGACGGGCCCCACGACACAACGGCTAGAACCGGTGCTTGCTCGCTTAGCATATACACCGCTCTCACTCTCGATCACCGCCGCCGTCACCACTGTCACCGCCCCCGCCCCTCATCACTGCAGGAATCTCGACGCCCCCGCCCCTCATCACTGCAGGAATCTCGACCCTTGCCCTACTTCTGGTACCGCCCCACCCTGCAGTCACTTTCACCCCTCTCGGCCTCGGCGTCGGCCCCACCCCTGCCCGCCAAACGAGCCCGGGAAAATGAGGTATAATTTTTTTTGTTTATTTGTTATGTAGGTTAGGTTAAAAGATGTAGTATACTAATAGTGTTATTTGATATTGTAGTATGTTATATTATTAATAGTGTTGTAATATATTTATAATGTTATTTGGTAATGTAATATGTTATTATCATTAACAGTGTTATAATATATTTATAATTTTATTTGGTAATGTAGTATTTTATTATTATGAATATGTTATAATATATTAATAGTTTTATTTGGTAATGTAGTATGTTATATATTTGTGTTATTAGTGTGAATTTCTATAATTTCATTGGTAATGTTTATATTCGTGATTGTCAATACCTTGCGTACCGTATACCCCTTGGGACTACAAAAAGACCAAAGGGACTTCACATGTCCGAGTTGAAGACCTGCGAAGGCCCCACATGTCATACGGGACTGGACATGCCTTTCATCTATGGTTAGTCCCGGTACTGCCACGTGTACACTGCAGCCGGACCTATATCCCTCACATGGGATAGCTCCGGGCTAAACACTTCTGCAGCACCCCCGGACCTAATCTCCGACAGAGGAAAGCTCCAGTATTGACACGTGTACATTTACACCGGACCTACCCGTCCCAGACGAATAGCTCCAAAGCTGCCACGTGTCTGAACCGCCAGACCTTCTACCTTGGCAATCAAGCTGGTGAACCCCCAACGGTTCGGACCTCCAAGGGGCAATTAAAGACTTCAAGACCTGATTAAGTGTCATTAATACCATATTAATGACACACTATCAGTAGGCCCTTAATACTAGTAACGGCAGTTATCAGGTCCCATTACCACGTTATTAAGGGTAATTAATCTCATCAATTATGTATTGAATATTAGTAACCGCCGGGGCCACATGTCGAGCCAGGCTAACGGTGTAACAACCAGTCCTTGAACTATAAAAGGACTGCTCAACGATACACAGGGAAGACTTACATGCTCTGACACATATACAGTCTCTGGGCTGAAACTCTTAGATGCTCAATACAACAGCTACACACCCCATGGGTAGGGTATTAGGCTCAGGCGGCCCGAACCACGTAAATCCTTGTGTCCATTTGCCATACTCTTCGAAATCTCTGCGCACCCAATAGCGAACTATAAACTCCGCGAGCTACCAACGGTAGTATCAGGAGAATTACCGGAAAAACACTCCGACAGTTGGCGCGCCTAGAAGGGGACAGTGCCCGAGATTTCAGGAATGGTGAACTCAGCTGCTGGATCGTCCAACGGCAACCCCGCTGTGCAAGCTGCTGGAGGCAATCCCTCCAACATGCAACAACCAGCAGGTGTTGCGGCTCCAGCATGAGTCATGCCTCCACCGCCACCGTCTGCACTAGCAAATCAAGCTAGACAACGGGACGAGGCATCTGCATCGGTCACAGCGTCAACGAATAACAACAATCATGAACACGCGCTCCATGCAGCACGTGCTCTCCTCCAACGCCCACCACCTCCGGGTGCATCCCAGGGTGCAATGGAGCAGTGGAGGGCTGATGTGGAACATTTGGTTGCAGCAGCAGCCGATCACATCAGCAACCAAGGTCCTCCCCCCTTGGGATGGGCCCCATCGCAGCATCGGACTTTGTCGGGCAGACTTGGTCCGCACGCTTCCCAAAATAGGAGGCGTGCTGCGTCTCAACAAGTGACATCGCTACCTGTTGGGGCGCGACGCACCCATACAGTAACCAGACTTTCAACCCAGGACCTCCAGGTGGAGCTTGATCGCCGTTATCGTTAGCAGGACGGCCGCGTCCATATCGAGCGTGCTCGCGAAAGGCGAGAGGCTCGAGACAGTCCTGCTCCCGAGGGAGTAGGAGGAGGCTGTTTTGCCCTGGCCATGCACCTACGCATTGTCAGATGGTCACAAAAGTTCCGGCCTCACCTGCCGGAGAAATTTTACGGGACTGTCAATCCCGCTGATTTTCTCCAGATTTACTCCACTGCAATCCTCGCGACCGGAGGTAACGAGGTTGTAATCGCCAACTACTTCCCAGTGGCTTTAACTGGGACCGCCAGGTCCTGGTTCATGAGCCTTACGCCCAACTCTATCAATAGTTGGGCAGAACTGTGCCAACAGTTCACCGCCAATTTCGGGAGTTCATACACCCGACCAGGCACTGAACTGGACCTTTTTGCTGTCATGCAAAAGGGGGGAGAATCCCTTCGTTCCTTCATCCAGAGGTTCTCCCAGGTACGAAACACTATTCCTTCTATATCCAGTGCCTCTGTTATTGTGGCATTTAGACAGGGCATATGAGACAAGAAGATGCTAGAGAAGCTGGCGATCAAGAAGATCACCAGCGTCACGGAGCTCATCAGCTTGGCAGACAAGTGTGCCAAAGCTGCGGAGGGCCGTGAAATGCACTCCAAACCACCTCTGGAGGATAATAAAAAATCCTCCAAGGGAGAAGCCACTACCTCCGGGAGTGGCAAAAAGAAGAAACGGCAAGAAAAAGTCGTGGGCTGGCACACCTACTGCTGCAGCTGCCGCGGCTCCGGGTGGCCGGGGGCCACGCCCCGAGAAACGACCTCGACAGTCATCACAAGATGGCGACAACTCCAAAGTGTGGTGTCCTATTCATAAGTCGAATAGCCACAACTTGGAAGACTGCCGAGAGGTCCAGAACCTTGCCGAGCGCTACAGCAAGCGTCGGGAAGAAGTTCCTTTCCGGCAAAGGGAAAGAAAACAAAAAGTCGACGAAGCTCCTGCTGAAGAGGAGTTAGGCTTTCAGGACCCTAAAAAGGTCTTGAAGGCTGTTTACACCTCCGTTGGCGATGACTCCAACGTCTCGGACAATGAACGTCGGAAAACCATGAACACCATTTTTGGTGGTTCATGGGACATCACCTCCCGCCGTGTCCTCAAGACCATGCGGCGGGACATGGCTTTGGTGGCTCCCACCGCCAGGGCGGAGCTGCAGCAGAAGTGGATGGATACTGCCATCACTTTCGACGCGTCAGACTGCCCTCAGAATATGATCAGAGCTCGTCAACTCCCATTGATGGTATCTCCGACCATCAACAACATCCAACTCCACCACGTAATGGTAGACGGAGGTTCGAGGCTGAACCTCATAAGCTTCAAAGCTTTCGTCAAGCTTCAACTCCGACCTTCGGACCTTCGCCCCTCCCGACCTTTCTCCGGAGTAGGTCCGGGGGCCATAACCCCACTTGGTGCCATTACTCTCCCCGTAACCTTTGGGACTCGGGAGAACTATCGCACCGAGAAGTTGGTCTTTGACGTTGCTCAGATCAACTTACCCTTCAACGCCATTCTAGGCAAGCCAGCCTTATACAAGTTCATGGCTGCTGCTCATTATGGCTACTTGGTGTTGAAGATGCCAACACCAGCTGGTGTTCTCCGGATCCGTGGAGATCGCACTACCGGAGTGACAGCTCTGGAAGAACTTCACGCGCTTGCCACAACGCAAGAAGAAGAATCTGGAAGGGAGCAAGGTACGAAACCACCGAGCATTCATCATCGAGGCTCAACCTCCGCACCTCGCGTTCAACCATGCGGCGACACCGACATTCCCGTCAAAGTCGTCCAAATCGGTTCCGACGCCGCTTAGACCACCCGTATATCGGGAGGTCTGAATGACAAATAGGAACTCGTGCTCATCACTTTCCTCCGGGCTAATGTCGATGTATTTGCTTGGCAACCATCACAAATGCATGGGATCCCTAGGGAAGTGATTGAGCATAATATGAAGATCTACCCTGACGCTCGACCTGTACATCAGAAGCCTCGGAAACAATCAGTAGAGCGACAAAACTTCATACGACAAGAAGTGAACAAGCTGCTTGAAGCTGAAGTCATCCGAGAGGTCTTCCACCCAAAATGGCTAGCAAACCCAGTCGTTGTACCCAAGGCCAGCGGGAAGCTTCGGATGTGTATGGACTACACAACACTGAATAAGGCATGTCCAAAAGATCCATTCCCACTACCTAGAATAGATCAGATAGTGGATTCCACCTCCGGGTGTGAATTACTGTGTTTCCTAGACACATATTTTGGGTACCATCAAATCAGAATGTCTAGGGAAGATAAAGAGCATACTTCTTTCATCACAGTAGATGGATTGTATTGTTATACTTCCATGCCATTTGGTCTCAAGAATGCATCCTCAACATTTGTACGAGCTATGTACAAAACCTTTGGAGAGATCATCAGAGACATAGTGGAAGTGTATGTTGATGACATCGTCGTCAAGATTAAGGACAAGGAGTCACTTCTTGAAGCCTTGCAAGCTGTCTTCGACAAGTTGCGAGTCACTCGCACGAAGCTGAACCCAGACAAATGTGTCTTCGGGGTTAGCTCCGGAAAGCTTCTTGGTTTCCTGGTAAACCACCGAGGCATAGAGGCAAATCCGAAGAAGATTAAAGCCATTGAAGATATGCAGCCACCAACCCGCATCAAGGACGTCCAGAAGCTGACAGGATGTCTAGCTGCCCTCGGCCGGTTCATCTCAAGACTGGCGGAACGGGCACTACCCTTCTTCAAGCTATTGAGGAAGTCTGGACCATTCCAATGGTCTGGAGAAGCAGAAAAGGCGTTTCAAGAGCTGAAGCAGCTCCTCACCACTCTACCAACCTTGGTAGCTCCGAACCCTGGTGAGCCTCTACTGCTTTACATTTTGGCAACTGACGAGGTTGTCAGCATGGTCCTGGTTGCGGAGAGACCAGAACCACTACAAGCTCAGGAATCCAGACCCCTCCGGGAGAGTCAGGAGGTTCTTGAAGGCAAGTCTGGGTCCCAGCTCCCAGACTTGAGTCAACAAGGAGTTACTCTTGTTGAGCAAGAAGAGCCGGACCCCCCTGGGAGGGTCCAGGTCACTCCTGAAGAAGCTCCGAGTTCCTCCAACAAGGACCCGACGATCCCCGAAGAAGGTCCGGACCCCTCCGGGAGGGTCCGGGTCGATGAGGAGGAAGCTTCGGGCCCCTCCGGGAGGGTCCGGACAGTCAAACGCCCAGTGTACTTCATCAGTGAAGTACTCCACGATGCCAAAACTCGGTGCCTGGAAGTACATAAACTGCTATACGCAGTTCTTATTGCTTCCCGGAAGCTCCGACATTATTTCTAAGCTCACAAGATCTCAGTGGTGACTTCATATCCACTGCCAGCGATTTTGCATAATCCCAACTCTACCGGGAACATTGCAAAGTGGGTCGCGGAATTAGCCGAGTTTGACCTTGAATTCGTCCCAAGACAAGCAATCAAAAGTCAAGCATTGGCGGACTTTCTGGCGGAATGGACCCCCTCTCCATCAAACCCTGGGGGCCCTAGTGAGCAGAAGCCAGAACTCAAGGCTTCGGTCTTCACCAAGCCTCACTGGACTCTCTACTTCGACGGCTCCATGCAGAAGCAGGGGGCCGGAGCTGGAGTCCTTCTCCTTGCTCCGACCGGGGAGAAGGTTAAATACATGGTGCACCTTGACTTCAAGGAGACCAACAACATGGCAGAATATGAAGCACTCATTTACGGACTAAAATTGGCACTATCATATGGTGTCAAGCAGCTGTTGGTCAAGGGAGATTCGCAGCTCATCATTAAACAGGTGAAGGGTGAATGCTCCTGCAACCATCCCCAAATAGGTGCCTATCTCCTTGAAGTCCAATGGCTTCAGAAGGACTTCGAAGTCCTTGACCTCCACCATGTACAGCGTCTCCATAACGCTGAAGCTGACGAACTCTCAACGAAAGCGTCAACCGGAGCTCCGGCTCCCGACGGAACATTCATCTGAAGGTTGTCTAAACACTACAGGAAAAAAGATCATTTGCGACGGCTATATTTATTTGCAACGGCCAGCCGTCGCAAATAGAGTAAATTGCGACGGCCCGCCCCTGGTCGTCACAAATAACATGGCCGTTGCAAATAACAGCTTATTTGCGACGGCCAACCCCAGTGCCGTCGCAAATAACATCTTATTTGCGACGACCAACCCTAGTACCGTCGCAACTAAGGCAGCCGTCGCAAATAAGTGTTTATTTGCAACGGCTGCTAAAAGGGCCATCGCAAGTAACATTAATTGCGACGGCCATATGGTCGGACCGTCGCAAATAAGGGCCTTTATCCCAACCCGACACTTCATTCTCGTCCACTCAACAACTCACCAGACCCGCCACCTACCCGCCGCCATGCCGCACGCCGTCGCCTGCCCGCTGTCGTCGCGCCACCGCCGGCCCGCCGTCGCCACCCCGCCGCCGCCCCGGCTCGCCGCCCCCAGTCCGTCGTGCCCCCGGCGTCGCCGCCCCCGGCCTCGGCTCGCCATGCCCCCGCCGCCCCGGCCCACTGCGCCCCCGTCCCTGAGCCGCGTCGCTGCCCCGCCCGCGGCGCCGCTCTGCCGCCGGCCCGCCGTAAGTCGCTTCACCAATACTGTGTTTACCTTTTAGTTCTGACATCTCTATTGTTACTGCTTCTTTGTGCATTTTTTGTTCAGTCGTTAGTTTTGTTTTGCTGGGGGAGTAGAACACCTAGCTTGTCGTCACAAACTTTTGACTGGGTAGTCAGCAATGAAGTGTTCTGCAGTTAGTTTGCGTGGTTCAGTTTTGGTTGTGGCACTGATTTCACCAGTTTTGGTTGTGGCCTGACGCTACGGCGATTGGGTCAGAGAACGTACCTTTAGGGTTAGTAGTCATATTGGGTCGGGCCCAAAGGAAAAAAAAAAGATCTACCAGTCCACTTCAAAACCCTACTCCCCCGACCCCATCTTCAGCCGTATATTCAGCCGACGCCTCGTGCTGCTCCTCTCGATGGCGTCGCCCCGTGCTACGCCGTCGCCCTGCGCTGCTCCTCTCGATGGCGCCGCCCCGCTGGATGACAGAAGACCAACAAGTCGTCTCAGTCGGGCGCCTGGACCGTTCCAGGCGAGGCGAGGAGGCATGGAGTCTGGTCTGAAGCCAATGGACGCCTAGGCGCTGCCTAGGCGTCGCCTAGGCGACGCCTGGACAACACTGAACGCAATTACTAGCAATTTTTTTCTGTTTAGCACTAGAGTAACCTCTTAAAGCTGAAAAAATAGGTTATTATCCATTGTGTTTTAGCGAGTGAGGGACTTGCTTCTGGATCAACCAAAAGCATCATAATATAGTGATCTAGCTGGTCCAATTATATTCTGTTCTTTGAGTGTTCTAGCTGTTTTTATCAAATCGGTCTTGACATAATGTATTTTTTTACATTGCTCAGGTCCCCTCCCCACCGTGCACACTCAGATCCACTTCACTGCTTAGGTATGGCACCATCATTCTTCTCACATTGTATATGATAGTGTACAATGCTTTTAGCTGTATATGATGACTTGTTGCTCTTATAGTAGCTGCCTTGATATGTATAATGTTTCAACTGTTTTTTTTTCAAACTTTTAGTGATGTAACACATTTTCTTTAGATTTGCATCACCATGTTACTAGTTCAGCCTATGTCAAGTGTGTGATCTAGATGTTGCTAGATGATTATTTTTTTTAGGTTTAGATAACTTTTTGCCATGCTTTGGTAAATATATTTATTATGCAAGTTACTAGAATTAATAATTTTTTCTCTTGTTCTTTTGATTGCGTTAGTGTTTAGAATTAATAATTTTTTTTTCTATTCTGTTTAGTGCATTCATATAATGTTTTTGAGTGACTACTTAATATATATAAATAAAGGGGTTTTAGATCGGCTCAGACCAACCAGGAAGGGCACGACATGTAATAAGTGTGATCGTGCCGTGTAGACCATTGTAATGGTACCGTATGCGCCAAGTCGACACGGAAGCGAACGGGTTGGTAAGGACGTCAATGACCCGCGATTGCGTGGACGGTGGAAACTGATGTGGAATTGTCATCTAAGATCAACTTTCCTCTCACTCTTTCTCTAGTTCTTTCCTCTCTCTTAAATGACCTCAAAATGAAAATGAGCAACGTAACCTATAGCAACGTATTACCCGTTTCGGATCGGCATGTCTCACATGCCATTGGCATGTGAGACGTGCAGGTTCGGAATTGTCCCTTTTTGGACAGCCTCGGAGTGACCGAAGGGGCGTGGCCTGTGACGAGACACGGGTCCGGATTTGGACGAGATTTCGGTGGCGTAACCCTATTGTTCTCTGCTGTACCATTTTTGGACGTGCAGTGGAGAACAGCGGGGTTATGCTGCCGAAATTTCGTTCGAATCCGGATCACGCGTCTCGTCATGAGCACGCTCCGCTCGCTCATGCCGGAACACCAAATTTTTGAGAAGATTGGAGCTTTCGTTTCACTTATGTCGAAACGGTTTCACTCCACATTATGAAGTGTGGACCTTTCATGGCGAGACTTCTCGAGTCATAGCCGAAGTGGATGAGGATGATGATATAACAGAGGTTGATAGGATGGATGAGATGCTATAAGCTCTGGAAGCGGAGGATCCTCTTACAAATGAGGCAGAGAAGT
This sequence comes from Tuctoria greenei, assembly GCA_036927565.1. Taxonomy (NCBI): domain Eukaryota; kingdom Viridiplantae; phylum Streptophyta; class Magnoliopsida; order Poales; family Poaceae; genus Tuctoria; species Tuctoria greenei. The sequence goes on from JAYESD010000006.1 coordinate 130,411,074, forward strand.
TCTTCGAGGAGCTAAAGAAATCACAAGAGCCGTTGCATGAAAACACGGCTGCGACCGTACTTGCTTTCTTGACCAGATTTATGGCAATTAAGTCCAGGTACTTTTTTCCATCAACTGTTACAATGATCTCATGAAATTGATCTGCGATATCCTTCCACAACCTCACAAAGCGCCACCATATATGTATCAATCAAAGATCAAGATATCTAGTCTCGGTATGAAGTATGAGAAAATCGATGTGTGCCCAGACAACTGCATGCTATTCTGGAAAGAGCACGCCAATGAGAAGATGTGCTTGAAATGTGGTACATCAAGGTATGTCGAAGTTGTTAATGACGATGGCGATAATGTGATGACAGATGTCGCACATAAGCAGCTTTGTTACTTGCCTGTGACACCTCGGTTGAAGCGGATGTTTCTTTCAAAAAGAACCGCAAGACACATGAGATGGCACAAAGAAGGTAAACGTGAGAACAAAGAATTCTTGACGCATCCGTCCGGCGGTGATGCATGGAAGGCGCTAGACCGTTTCGATCCGTACTTTTCTCGTGATGCGAGGAATGTTCGCATCGGATTAGCGACAAACGGATTGTCACTATTCAGTACAAACGCCACGCCATACTCATGTTGGTTTGTCTTTGTCATTCCGTACAACCTGCCACCTGCATTTTGTACGAAGAACGAGTTCATGTTTCTCAGCCTCATTGTACCTGGACCTGATCATCCCGGGTCACGTCTCAACGTGATGTTAAAACCGCTGATCGAAGAATTGAAAGTCTTGTGGACAGGAGTCGAAGCGTAGGACAGTTACAAGAAGCAGAAATTCAACCTTCGAGCTGCTTATTTGTGGTCCGTCCATGATTTGCCGGCATACGGCATGTTTTCCCGATGGAGCACTCACGGTCGTCTGACGTGTCCGATATGTGCTTCAGACACGGATTGCTTTTGACTAACTCATGGAGGCAAAATATCTTACTTCGATTGTCACAGACGTTGGCTGCCCTCGAATCACATATTTAGGCAGCAGAGGCATGTCTTTCGAAAGAACACTGTTGTTACTAAAGGACCACTGAAGCGTCTCAACGGGTCAGAAATTTCTGATATGTTGGACAAACTGGTGCCTGATGAAGGTCGTCCTGGATATTTTGTAGGTTATGGAGAGGAACACAATTGGACTCACATATGTGTACTTTGGGAGCTATCATATGTGAAGTCGTTGATTCTAATGCACAACATTGATGTCATGCATCAGGAGTGTAATATGAGCGAAAGTATCATAAGCACTTGCATGGATATGCCTGGCAAAACGAAAGACAATTATAAAGCTAGACTAGATTTGGCAGACATTTGTCACCGTCCAACTCTTGAAATCTCCGAAAGTGGTGGAAAGCCACATGCTTCTTTCTTTCTTCGATCGAAAGAAAAGAAAGAAGTTATGAAATGGATGAAAACTTTGAAATTCCCAGATGGTTACGCAGCTATCCTGAAACGAGCCGTAAATGTTAACAAAGGAAACCTCACTGGGTTGAAGAGTCATGATTATCACATTATAATGGAAAGACTCCTACCTGTTATGTTCCGAGGCTATCTAGATGATGCGGTGTGGAAGGTTTTAGCCGAGCTCAGCTATTTCTATAGACAACTTTGTGCTAAAGAAATCAAGATTGGGATGATGGATAAGTTAGAGAAGGAGATACCCATACTTTTATGTAAGATGGAATTTTTTTTCCACCGGGTTTCTTCAATCCAATGCAACATCTGCTTATCCATCTTCCATTCGAAGCTAAAGTTGGCGGTCCTATGCAATATAGGTGGATGTATCACATTGAAAGAGTGCTACGATATCTGAAAACAATGGTTGGCAACAGGGCAAGGGTGGAAGGGTGCATCGCTGAAGCATATGCTCTTAAGGAAGTAGGAAATTTTCAAGTGTCTACTTTGCGGAAGAAAACAATATCAACTTCGGTGATGCGGTACAATGTGGACAAAACACCCCCTCTAAGCGACCTTTCCATTTTTCAAACGAGAGGCGCCACCGTTGGTAGCTACACGACCTACGTGCTATCCAAACATGAAAGGACTGTTGCTTTACTCTACATGTACGCAAATATAGAAGGCATGCAGGAATACTTCGAGTAAGTGTTTCTCCTACGTTTATGCTAATCGACATATTTTGCTACACATGTACTCTAAAAGATGTTTTTTCATGTTCAGCGAGTTCTACAAACAATATTGGCCACATAGGCATCAACCTACGGCCAAACAAGTAGAAGCGATGTGAAAGGAAGGAATAAATGGGGGGCAGAGTTTTCTATCTTGGTTTCAAGAATATATAATACTCTCTCGTCTTCTATGTATTATAAATTACTATTATTAAAGAAGTATTATTTTAACTCATGATCATTTATGATAGTGTCAGACTCACAATGTCCATGAAGATTTGCGGCAGCTATCTTTTGGATTGGTGAATGTTAGAAGCTATGGTCGATATGACGTAAACGGCTTCCGATTCCGTACAACTCATTTGAAGCTCATCGACCTCTCGTAGCAACATCAAATTCCGGTGTTGTGACGAGAGCAATGGACACTCAAGGGAATTTAACCGATTATTATGGTATCATTAACAAAATCCTTGAATTTACTTTTGCCGGAAATAAGACCCTTCGAGTTGTCTTCTTTGACTGTGACTGGTTTGATCGTACTCATGGAACTCGAGAAAACCAATTTGGAATGGTGGAAGTGAAAAATAAGGACCGACTACGAGGTTACGATACATTTGTTCTTGCGCATCAAGTTGAACAAGTGTATTATCTACCTTATCCATGCACGAAGCTCAGTGCTTGGTGGGTGGTATATAAGGTGAATCCTCATGAGCGGCTATATACTCCTGGGGATGATGGTTACCATGATAGCGAAGACGTTGAAGAAGTGTACCAAGAAGAAGAGTTGCATAACACTTTTATCGTCGAGCTTGGTGCAGGACTCGATCAATTAGTTTGAGATGTTGAAGACGTTGAAGATGTAGAGGCAGATGATACGCGAAAACGAAAATTAGAACAGGCCACGATGGAAGATCGTTGGGCTGGTTTAAGGAGTAGGGCACAGGCATATGACAATGATGTTGATGAATTTTGAAAGTGACCACAAGTAATGTTTTCTTGAAGATAGTAACATGAATTTTGTATATTTTATTTGCATATTTACTAATTATCTAATTACAACAGGATGGCGTCAAAGAAGGGTAAGAAGGTGCCGCCTACGAGGGGTTTCTACCCCTCTAGACCTGAGGACGCTTTCGTTGGTGCCTCGTCGACTAGCAGTAGACGCTCTCAGCTGCTGGGGCACGTTCAGACCAGGTCTAGATCTTCGTCAGAGGTAAATGTCACTCATTTTTGACAAATTCTTTAAATTCAAATTCACATTAAACTTACTTATGAATCATTTGAATGTTGTAGTCCTCACCGGCTGACTCAGAGGCTGCGGCGCCTTCGGTGAGCCAGCCCTCGGTGAGCCAGCCCTCGGCCAGCCAGCCCTCGGCGAGCCAGCCGTCGGCGAGCCAGCCCTCGGCCAGCCAGCCCCCGGCTGGCGATGAGTTTGTTCCTGAGGCCTTTGACTCGACTGGTGAGGAGCCGTCTGGGTCACCTGACGTGGCGCCCCAGCAGACGCGGAGGACGAAGAGGACTCACTTTGTCAGTCCTCCCGCAGTCCCTTCACAAAGGATCGTAATTCGTCCAGTCGGAGACAGGTAATAATAATTATAGTGTTCAATTTTAGTTTCTTTTGATTACTTAAGTAATGAATGAATAAATATCTTGCAGGGCTTGGGACGACACGTCTTTCACCAGTGAGAGACACCACAGACCGGTGAACAGTGTCCTCAGGTCCATAGTGCGTTTGCACTATCCCGGGGTCATCGACGGGGTGCCTGCTCTTTCGTGGGAGGACTACGCATGCGTCCATCACCAGGAGCACGACAACCTTCAGGAGGCCGTATGGGCCGATTTTATGGTAAGTATGTTAAAAAAGTTTCTAAGTTTCAACTCTTAAACTCTTTTAGTGAACATCTCTTCAATGTATTCTTTATCGCAGGCAAGATATACTTTAGAGGACCCGAATGACCATCGCCAGTTTGAGGATGCGAGGCAAGTGTTTCACTACAACGCTGCCAAGGCGCATTGACAAGCTTTGTCGAACACCCGCGTTCAACTTGTTAATGAGCATTTGAAGGCGAACCAGCAGCCCGTGCTACACTTCCGGCAAGCGAGCGAGATGCACCTGACGGAGGAGGAGTACGCGCAGGTACGTGGAGTGTAGTAAGTATTTTTTTGATAATTTCCTTGATGATATTTTTAACGACTTCCAACTATGTGCAGGGCCACGTGAGCTGGTTACAAGGTCGGACCGATGCATTTCGGGCCCTTTGTCGCTACTGGGCTAGCGATGAGTTTAAAGCTAAGTCTGAGAAGGCTCGAGACTGCAGAGGGGTCGAGGGGAAGAGCAGGCACGGGCAAGATAACCACTTGTGTTTAGCTAAACGCATGGTAAGTGTGTGTAACTTATGTTTATATATTAATAATATATTGTTCGTACTAACACATATTGATAGGAGCACGAGACGGGGGTGCCGCCCACCCCTGCTGAGGTCTGGAAGAGAGGTCACAGGGACCCTTCTCAGCTGACGGGGTGCAGTTAGGCTGCAGCCGAGCGGTTGGTAAGTTTAGAAATCATTCATATTAAATATAACTATATAGATTGTTGAACTTACACGGTTTTCTTATTTTGCAGGCTAAATACGGGGAGGAGGCTAGGAAGATACACGACGAGGATTTCGATTTGGGAACGTCAACCGTCGATCCTCAAGCCGTGTATGCAACCGGTGGTGGAAAAGCACACGGAATGTGAGTTTACAAGTCATTTTATCGTTTTCAATTCAAAGTATTCAAGATATTTCAGTTTCATATTACTAACTCTCTTTTTTATAGGCTCGCCATATTCGACGGAGTTGTCGACTCGAGGGCGGGGAGACCTGCGAGAGGCAGCTCCACGCAGGCTTCTTCGGTGGGCACGACTAGTCGTCGCGCCTTGCAGAGGGACATTGAGATGCAGTCCCTCTTCAGGCGACAGGAAGAGTCGGAACACCAAAGGATCATGGTGGAGGCCACGATCCAAAGCCAAGCAGCAGCGTTGGCGTAGATGCGGGAAGCAATGGAGGTAACAAAATAAAAACTAAAGTTCTCATTAATTCAGCATAAATGACTTACTAATGGATAGCATTTAATGTTTGCAATGATAGGACATGGCTCGGGCGCAAGGTCAAGGGATCCAGCTACCGGTACTACCATCGGTCCTTCCAGGCGATTCTTCTTCAGCAGGTCAGGTAAGTTTCTATGTAATCCTTCTTCTCCAGCGTAATAAGATTGAGATAGATGATAGAGAGAGATAGTTAGATAGAAGAAAATGATTGAGATAGAAGAAAGAGAGAGATAGAAGAAAGAGAGAGATAGAAGAAAGAGTGAAAGATAGTTAGATAGAGTAGGAGGGGAATGAAGAGAGAGAGTAAGATGTAGATGGAGATAGAGAGAGGGAAAGATAGAGGGAGGGAGATGTAGATGGAGATAGAGGGAGGAAGATAGAGGGAAAAGGATAGCAATAGAGAGATAGAGTGAGAGAGAAAGATAGAGTGAGAGACAAAGAGAGAAATGAAAAGAGAGAGGAAGAGAGGGGGATCTAGATGAAGATAGAGGGAGAGGAAGGGAGGGAGAGAGATGTTGATGCATTTATATTCTAACTCTAAGTTTCATTAATTGCAGGGATCCGCGACGGCTGCACAAACGCCGTTGCTGTCGCTACCGCCGCCTGCAATGAGGCGCGACGACGACTTCGACTTCGGAGGTGGCTCCGGAGGTGGCTACGGAGGTCAGATGGGCGAGTTGGCCCTTTTGTTTGCTTTGTTGATGACGATGTGAGATGTATTGGAACTTATTAGTTTGTGATTGTGATGATGTTTGTGTGTTATATAGTGTGTGTATTGTATCTGTTCTGTGATTCCGGCCATCGAGCTGGGTAGTATTTTCTGTTTTTTTAAAAAATAAACAACCTTATTTGCGACGGCTTTTTATATAGTATCGTCGCAAATAAGGTTCCACGCCGTCGCAATTAAGCCACTGCTATTTGCGACGGCCCGGCCGTCGCAAATAAGGTTTAATTGCGATGGCCTGGCCGTCACAAATAGCGGCATGGGTCCCGGAGGAGGACACGTGGGCCCTGCCCACTGAACTTATTTGCGACGGCCCGACCGTCGCGAATAGAGGCACTTAATTGCGACAGCCTGGCCATCGCAAATAACCTTTAATTGCGACAGCTTGGCCGTCGCAAATACTGTGGCAGGGCCCACCGACCCGCGGCAATAACTTGCGACAGCCACTGCTAGCCATCGCAATTAAACTTATTTGCGACGGTGGCCGTCGCAAATAAGCTTAATTGTGACGACTTATTTGCGACGGCCAAAAACTGTCGCAAATAAGAAAAGCCGTCGCAAATAGCTTATTTGCGACGACATTTGGCTTATTTGCGACGGCCCTGGCCGTCGCAAATCGTCGGGTCTCCTGTAGTGAAACCGACAGCTCAGCTTGCCAAACTGAGCGATGGGGGCGAGACCAGCACCTCAATGCTGGCAGTCCGGATGGCCCTGTTACCATGGCAGCCATCAAGGGGTCGTAGGTGCTGATGGAAGCTCCGAGCAACCCAGCACGCAAGACTCGGATGCTCAAGCTAGCTCCGATGCATGGATCTCGTAGATCTGGAGCTACTTGAAAGACAACTTCCTTCCTGAAGATAATGTATCCGCTGACCGGATAGTCAGATTGGCTAAAAGATACACGCTGGTAGAAGGGGATCTCTACCGGCGCGGTGCTAACGGCGTCCTAATGCGGTGCATTACAAGGGAAGAAGGTTGCGAGCTCCTCGCGGAAATCTATGGGGGCGAGTGTGGGAACCACACGTCTTCTCGCACGCTGGATGGTAAAGCCTTTCGGCATGGCTTTTACTGGCCTACAGCGCTCCAGGATGCAACTGAGCTGGTGAAGAGATGTGAAGCATACCAGTTCCATGCAAAAAAAAATTCACACATCGGCCAATACTCTACAAATGATACCTCCTACATGACCTTTTGCTGTGTGGGGGATGGATATCTTGGGACCTTTCCCAAGAGCCGTCGGAGGTTACAAGTTCCTGTACGTCGCCATTGACAAATTAACCAAGTGGTCGGAAGCAACTCCAGTTGTGACAATAAACAAGCAATCAACCATCAACTTCTTACAGTCCATCGTATGCAGATTTGGAATCCCAAAAAAATCATAACAGATATTGGGACCCAATTCACAAGCTCTGCATTCCAAGGATATTGCGAGGATCTCGGCATTCAAGTCAGCTACGCTTCCGTAGCTCACCCGGCAAGCAATGGCCAAGCCGAGAGAGCAAATGCAGAAATCCTAAAAAGACTCAAGACGCGCACATAAGAGCGTTTGAAAAAACATGGAGCCAACTGGATCGAAGAGCTTCCGCCCACTCTATGGGCCAACAGGACAACTCCAAACCGATCAACTGGAGAGACACTCTTTTTCCTGGTGTATGGAGCTGAAGCAGTCCTTCCTCAATAAATCACCTTAGGGTCGCTCCGGGTCCGGACCTTCAACGATGCCGTGCAGGACCAGCTCCGGTGCGAAGACCTTGACCTCCTTGAAGAGGGAAAGTGCCGAACAGCTGTTCGGAATGCCCGATACCGCCAATCTCTCTGGCGCTGTCACCAAAGGCATGTTCACAACCGACAGCTCGAGGAAGGCGATCTGGTGCTACGGAGAATACAATCCAGAGAAGGGTTAAACAAACTCTCCCCCAGCTGGGAAGGACCCTTCCGAGTGATTATAGTAACCCGTCCTGGATGCGTTCGCTTGGCAACCGAGGATGGGACACCTCTCCCTAATCCTTGGAACATTGAGCACCTCTGTAAGTTCTACGCTTAATATTACGGAGGTGAGTATGTAGTTACACGCGATGTATGTTATAGAGTCATTGTACAGAGTCGGGTAGCTCCTCCGGGAGAACAGCCGGACCTTCTCTGGAAGGTCCGCAAAGTTCAGGCAACACTTGTCACAGTCTCAGAACTAAAAGTGTAGCTAGATACCTTGGGTCAAACAAGAAACAAAACACACTTAGCCTGGTTCCGTACGCTAAGGGTGTACTTGTTTCCCCTGTACCCCGGACCTATAATGAAAGACATCTTTGTGTGAAAACAGACTCCATGTGCATTTACTTTGTACAAGCTCATTATTTTTTATTTTTCTCTTTCTTGTCTATAACAAAATTGTGCGATTCTCAAGAATTTTTTAGATCGACTAATTCATGTACAACTTGAGTCGCATTGTTAATTCCTCCGGGTTTTCATGTTGTTGAATGGCTCACTCGCCTGAATGCCGCCAGCCAATCTAGGTCCGGAGTGTGCTATCGACTTAGCCTGGTCCTACACCCTAAGTATGCCACTCTACCTACACCCCGACAGGACAAAGTAAGGCGGGTCCTGAAAACAATTGGACTTGGAGAAAACAGATCAGTGCACTTGATTGTATGAAGAATTGCGCTCGACCCAAAAACTTCTTATGAGAATAGTAAGTCTGAACTGAGTTATAGATAGGAAATGAATTTTACTATTTTTCTTGACTTCAGTGTGCAGGAAAATTAAAGATCTCATGATGGTGGTGAATTAAGCCGGAGCTATTAAAGCTACGACATCCCCTAGATGGCTTGTAGCCGATGTTTTAAACATTGTTAGCTAGCATCGCTGGAGCTACTCAGCTCCGGTAAAGCCATGGGGCTAGCCATCAAAGTGATCAAAAGATGGTGGGAAGACTTTAGGGGACTAACTGTCGTTGCTCTACGTGTTGATGGAGACCACTGCTGGAGCTACCAAGCTCCGACGATGGTCAAGGCTGGAGCCCTTAAGCTCTGACAATCTCAGGGAGCCTTCACTATCGAAGACTTCGGACCTATGCTCTACAAGTATGAAGCACGCGAGTCTTCAACAACTGTTACATCCTCTTGGTACATGCTCACAATCAAATTGCGTACATCTACCAGGGGGCCAAGTGGGACAAAGGTGTTGAAGACAAAAAATGAAATTCATAAAAAACTTGGATTTCATTCATCTGGAGACAAGAGATTACAAAATTGGAGAAAAAGAAGAGAGGATACAAGCGGGAGCTACAAAGAGATGGTCCTAGACCCTATGGAAGAATGAGGCGACCTTTTGGGCAACCTCAGAAACGCTGGCCTGGGCAGCTTCTCCCTCTCCGTTGATGGGTCCTTGGAGCACCGGGTCCAGGGGGAATTGGGGTCCCGACTTGTGTAGCACGACAGAACAAATTCTGCAACGCTCTTGGCCAGGGATTGTCCCTCGGTTTCCAGCTGGTCCACAATGACACCGCCCATCTTGGAGAGCTTGTTTCCTGCCGAACTCAGCGCTTGCAACGCCTGGTTCAGCTCCGGTTCCAGATCATCCTGACGCACGGGACTTAAACCCATTGGCGTCAGTGCGTCGTTGGCTTTGCCCAGGAAGTCCCAAACTTGTTGGGACTCCGCAACCCTGCCACTTCGCATCTCCTCCAAGGATCTTCTGGCCGCCGCAAGTTCCGAGTTCTCCCGAGCAAGACGCTCCACCTCTTTGGTGTTCTGCTGAAACTTTTCAGCAACCTGCCTTTCGAGTTTACTGAGCTCTTCCTCCCGGAGGTGGATCTCGTTCCGGCGGTTAACCAGGTCCTTCTCTTGGCCCCACACTTTCTTCTCTCTGGCAGCAACGTCAGTTTCCCTCCTGTGGAGTTCCTGTCCTCGCTGCCAGACCTTCTTCTCCTCTTTCTCGCAGCGCTCATCCAATTTCTTGGTGCGCTCCTCGAGACTCTTGTCACCCATAGTTAGTCTCTGAGTAAGCTCTTCTTCCCTCTTCACGACGTCATCCCGCAGCTCCAGGAGTTTTTGCTCTTCATCCTCGATCTTTCTCTCCCACTCCTCAAGAGCCTCCCGGCGCTTGACGAGACTGGCGTGGATGGTGTCGAGCCTCTCTTGGCGATCATCCGCTGCGCTATTAGCAGCTTTGGCCTGTTCGTAGATGGCCCAGGACTGGTTGTCGAGGGATCGCATCATACTATCCTTTTCGTCTTGCAGCTTAATCTAGTACTCCAGGCGGATTTTCTCCTTCCTCACCCACTCTTTGTCATTAGCCAGCCTCGACTGCGCCAGCTTGGTCTCAAACTGGAGCCGGTTGCGCCACCTCCTAAGAGTTTGACGCTTCTCCTCGAGAGCCTTGCTGTCGTGGCAAAAAGCTAGCTGAACCTGGCAAAGACTGGAGCAGGTGTTGTCAATAGACAACGACAGAGGAGTGAGGTCCGGACCTACCGGGGTCATCTCCACCGGTTCCAGCGGGTTCTCCGTGACAAAAATTGGGTCCCACTCTACAAAAGCGGTTCCCTGAGCTTCCGCGGCACTAGGGCCGCCCTCCAGAATAGCCTCGACCGCCATCGAGGAAGGTCCTGCTACAGAAGTTTCAACCTCCGGAGTTGGCTCCGAAGGTCTCACTGCCAGGTCGTCAACAACTAGTCCCTGAAGCGGGGAGCCAACAACTTCATCTCGACACCCTGGTTCAGTCGCGGGCACCTCCGGGACCACCACCTTCGAGGCAGGCATTGAAGGTTCGGTCGGAGCTGAAGCTGTTTCCGGCTCCGACGCTGGCGCCTCCTCCACTGCGACTCAGGCGCTGATGCCTCGACCATCATGATCTCGGGCGCCGGCACCTTAGCAGCAATTGGCTCAGGCGCCGGAACTTCTACAGCAACTGGCTCCATCGCCAGAACTTCCTCGATAACCAACTCAGGCATCGGAACTTCATCAACCACCGGCTCTACCATCGGGGCATCATCAAACACCGGCTCCACCGCCGGGGCTCCAACAACTTTCGATTCTAAGACCGGAATCACATATGTCTCCGGTTCTGGGGCTGGAGCGACCACCATTTCAGCGTCCAAACCCGGAGCTTCAACCTCCGGGATAGGTGCCGCTGGTGTATCTTCATTCTCGTGGTCCGGCGCTACCACGGGAGCTTCTGGGAACGAGTCAAGATCCAAGACTACGACAGCCGGCGCTAGAGCTGTCGCAGCCTCAGCCACTCCTTGGGGCGGCGTTGGGATTGGAGCTGGAGCCTCCGCCTGCATAGCTTCAGATGTTGTGGCAGGAATAGGAGCTTCAGCTCCTCTCTTGGGTACCCTGTGGATGGAGGACGAAGACACTTAAAACGCAGTTACAACACAAAACAACCAATTGAGGTAAAAAACAAAAATTACCTCGGAAGGCTTCCGCACCAATTAGCACAAAACCTCTTCTTCAGACGCTCAGGACTGGACCCTGGTGCCACTGGCATGTCTGCTCCAGAAGGTTCCCCGGAGCTTGCTGCAACCATCAGCGCTGCTTTAGTCAAGGTACCCCTCGATCGGGAAGAACTTCCGGACCCAGAGCCTTCAGCTAGTCCTGGCACTGTAGCCACACGGCCAAAACTAGCACCCTGGGGAGATGTCGATGCTGGAGTGGATGCCGTCGTTGAAGACCTCCCCCTCTGGGGAGAAGGAGCCGCTTGGGAAGGAGTAGGCCTGATAGACCTCCCATCAGAGTGCTTCATCTTCCTTTTTCGGCTCGAGGGCTCAGCCAACTCTTTGCCTTTGCCCGCGATTTCAACTCTCTGTTCCGGGACAGAAGGGGGACCACCCTCGGAAGCTTCGAAGATCACCAACCCAATGGTCGAACGCCTCTCAACAACACCAAGGTCATCAAGCACCGGCATCTTCCGCCGGAGCTCCCTGCTGAACTCTACCTCCATGCCAGAGGGAGGAAAGCCGCCGGCGGAGACAAGTAGTCGCCCTCGATGTCGATGCCGTGTTGGAACTTCTTGAGGTGAATCTCCAAGGTTGCGCCTTCCAGGTTGGACTTCAAACCGGTTTCGATCCTGTCATCGTCCATCACGCTATTGAGGGCCCAAGCAAGCTTCACCCTCTTCTTCAGCGGAGCCCACCTATTGGCCAGGAAATTAAATAATACCACCTGAGGGGTCACCCCTCCTTCCACGCACTAGCAGATCCTGGTCAGAGCAGGGTTGAAGGCGTCCGACAACACCAGAACTTCACTCCAAGCTTTAGTGTCGATGTTGGGGAGGCCTACGGGTAACTCAACCTCTCATGCTCCTCTGCCCTGATGACGATCCAATCCTTCTTCCTATCGTCCCACTTGCCAGAAGGGAACGACCGCAAGTACTTGTACGGGAACTTCTTGCGCTTCACAAAGTAATAGAAGCCAAGGTACTCGTCACTCTTGTCAGTGGTGTGGATGGTGAAGAAGGTGCGGAAGAGCTCGACGCAGGGAGGAATACCCACCCACATCTCCCAGAAGTGGACAAAGATCGACACCAAAAGAATGGAGTGGGGGCCAAGGTGGTACAGCTGCAGACCATAGAAGTCTAGCATCATCAAGAAAAAAGAAGAAAACGGTGGGATCAGTCCCACCATGGCATACGCGGAGAAGTACACCATGTCGTCGGCATGCTCCTTCTCGAATGGAAGCTTGCCGGCGAGGACCTGGTGGTTGAAGAAGTCACTGGACCACCCCATGAGTGCCCGGACCTTCTTCAAGTTGCCGTCAGTCTTAAGTCAGCTCTCGCGAAGACCCAACTCCATTACAGCACAAGCGAGGCTAGGGATGAAAAGCAGGTGAAAGTTTGGAGGATTTGAGCGCAAGATCGAATGAAGGCGTAAAGAACCTCCAAACGGTGCACGCTTTCCTTCTTAAGTAAGCCCCCGCAATGCTTGGATGGAAACCGCAGATGAGCCGACGATACAAGTCAAAAACTTCACCCTGCCAATGACAAGGGGGCCCGAGGCCACCCCGAAGATCAAGTCGAGGTCCTTACCCCAGGCGAACGGTTGTCATCATGAAAGGCGGGGAACCCGAAGGCGGCGGCCTGACAAGGCGCCCGGAACCGATACGATTTTCGTATCGGGAACTGGCGACCTTCAATTGTGTGAGATCCGCACACTAAGATCTCACTTGCCACATCCAGGATATGCCACGACGCAGTGGTTTAACTATGAACTACTGCCAACGGCACATCTGAAGATCCTTGAAGACACGACACAAGAATCAAAGGATGGACCCACCTCCGGCAAAATGACTCCATCCAAAAGGTCTCTCCCAGAGGTGGGCCCAGGGGGCCACTATCAGTACCTTGCGTACCGTATACCCCTTGGGACTACAAAAAGACCAAAGGGACTTCACCTGTCCCAGTTGAAGACCTGCAAAGGCCCCACATGTCATACGGGACTGGACATGCCTTCCATCTATGGTTAGTCCCGGTACTCCCACGTGTACACTGCAGCTGGACCTATATCCCTCACATGGGATAGCTCCGGGCTAAACACTTGTGCGGCACCCCCGGACCTAACCTTCGACGGAGGAAAGCTCCTGCATTGACACGTGTACATCTACACCAGACCTACCCATCCCAGATGAATAGGTCCGAAGCTGCCACGTGTCCGAACCACCGGACCTTCTACCTAGGCAATCAAGCTGGTGAACCCCCAACAGCTCGGACCTCCAAGGGGCAATCATAGACTTCAAGACCTGATTAAGTGTCATTAATACCATATTAATGACACACGATCAGTAGGCCCTTAATACTAGTAACGGCACTGCCAGGTCTCGTTACCACGCTATTAATGGTAATTAATCTTATTAATTATTTATTAAACATTAGTAACCGTCGGGGCCACATGTCGGGCCAGGCTAATGGTGTAACGACCAGTCCTTGAACTATAAAAGGACTGGTCGATGATACACAGGGAAGACTTATACGCTCTGACACATACACAGTCTCTGGGCTGAAGCTCTTAGACGCTCAATACAATAGCTACACACACCGTGGAGTAGGGTATTACGCTCAGGCGGCCCGAACCACGTAAATCCTTGTGTCCATTTGCCATACTCTTCGAAATCTCTGCGCACCCAATACCGAACTATAAACTCCGCGAGCTACCAACGGTAGTATCAGGAGAACTACCGGAAAAACACTCTGACAGTGATAGATTAGTAGTCATCGTAGTATTAGTATATTTTTGGTATTAATATGATTCCATGATTCCATTTTATTTTGACTACTATAATAATTGATTTGTATTTGATATAGTTTATTAGATATAGTTAGTAGGATGATTAATATATAGAAGTGTGAGTAATCTACTATATTTGATACATAATAATATGTATTAGGGTTTGTTTAAATTTAATAGGCATGTTAGAGAAGTCAGTGTTTAAGATCTTCTATGGGGAAGGACACATTGTAAATGATCTAAAAGAGGTTGATATGGGTTTACCTCATGTGAAAGGGGATAAGAAAGGCAAATAAGAGAACTTTTAGTGGTATTAAAATTGGTTGATGAAAAGATTTAATATCGATGCACAACAACACACGTTGAAGTTGAAAGGAGTGGTTAATCGTGCAATGGATGGTTTTTAATTATTATGACTTGATTGTTCTTAATGTAACAAGGATTTGGAGGAAGTATGTAGATAAGGCTGTTGAGCGAGGTGGCCTCTAATGCTTCTTGGGATGAGTAAAAGAGTAGTGTAGGCCCTTCCGATAGGTAATGGATAAGTCGATTGATGGAGATCTCGAAGTTGATGATCCGAGACTCTCAAGCAAAACCTGAACGGACCTTGCAATCACTACACCACTGCAACGTTGGTTATCAATCGTGCTTCACACGCTTGACCTTACCAAGAAGGCTAATCACTACAAGTGCAACTGAGAACACAGCCAAGAACGAAGTGAAAGCAATCTGAATTGCAAAGTTGAGGTTCCACAAAGCGATAAACGGTGAAATTGTATATAACAGAATAATCTAAACAAAACCAAATTGTTTGTGGTGGCTACTATAAAGTATATATAGGTGGGAGGACGTCTAAGGGGTGTTGGAGTCGTGACCTAACCCTAAGACACCAAATTAAGGTATGTTTACTTGATACAAGGCCCAATGGTCCAATACGATGGCGCAACATCCTGACGAATTCTGAATTCGATTTTGTTTCGACAATTCCCGTCGTCTTGGGATTTTGACATGGGACCAAAAATTCCTAAGCTTTCTCTTTTTACACATATGACATTGTCTAAAATTTTTATCAATCTCTATTTCTGCAAGACATATATTCATCGTAACTAAAATCATCATAGGAAGGAAGAGATGGAAAGATATAATTACTTCTTGTGGAAGAAGTTGTGGAGGTAGTCTGAATATCATGTGAAACCTCATTCGATATTTTATTCCTAGTGAGCAGCTCCATCGTTGTCTTCATCATGTCAATCATCTCAACATATTATACATGATTATCGCTTTACCTAACATTATTTGTAGCAAACAGAAGACAACAAAAATATATTATCCCTATCAACTACAAATAATAATGGCAAAGTGGAAGTAGAATCACACACTCTCAAGTATTTTACCACGCTCTTACAATTATTCTTACCAACACTGCAGTTGGAAAATTGTGGCCGGTGTGAAGAACCAATCGAGAGTAAGGTGATTGCAAATTTTTATCGATTTTGCTCAAGAGAAAAGTGTAGCTTGGAAGGCACTTTATATCGAAGCAAGGATTAGCGACAATGAAATCAGATAGTAAAGTTGAATAAGTGTCCCAAAGTACTTGTCAAAGTTGCTGGCTAAAATGTGTTCCTAGTAATTCAAGCTAGCAGGACATGTAACAGAAACAGAGGACATAAAGGATGCAAGTACTTCTGTTTTTTGTTGTTTTTTTATCCTTTTTTCGTGTGTGGCTTCCGTATCTTGTTTTGCACTTGCCTTTTCTTTTGTTGTCCTTTTTTCAGAATGTGCTGCAAAAGGAGAATACAATGCAAAGCAATCAAAGATATCTCGTTGGCTGTCACAGATTTTATGCTCAATCTTCCATGGACAATTAGACATATTTAGAGGCCCCAAATCTAAAAATTTTCAATAGCAAGATTATAAATCTATCTCTCCTCTTTAATTATGGAAATGGAAGACCTATTTTGGATCAAACCAATAGGAGATATTGCCCTCGAAGTACAGACTATTTAGAAATTTTAGATCAAGAAGAATTTCATATCTAACACAATTTCGAGCCTAATGATGTATTTCCTGGGAACTTACAAATACAAAAGTTGTTGATAGCTTCTCAAGCTTTTAAGTAAGTACAAGAATGCAAAAATATGAGTTTGTATGAGTGAAATATAATTAAAATACTGAACTGGACAGAGATGAATCTAATCTAAACTTGATAACGTGATTCAAAAGGATGAATTGACACAATGGAAAACTCAAACTAAACCAAAAACACTTTCTAAACCAGCAATATAACTCAACCACGGACACAAACTCAACAAAACCAATCTGACAAATAAAGTTGCAAAGGCTCAATGGTGGTTTGGACAACATGATGTATAGATCTATTAAACTACAAGTTTTTTTTTGGTTTTTTTGGACTCTAGGTATGAAAAAAATAACTAATCTAATGGATAAACGAATTATCTGATGGGCAACCTGAAAATCTGATACCAATTGATAAGTAAAAGGAGTAGTGTAGGCCCGATCTTCCGATAGGTAATTGATAAGTCGATTGATGGAGATCTTGACGTTGATGATTCGAAGCTCTCGAGCAACCCAAACCGCTCCTGCAATCACTACACCACCGCTCTGTTGGTTATGAATCATGAATCACACGCTTGACCTCGCTAAGAAGGCTAATCCTTTCAAGTGCAAGCGACAACACAAGCAAGAACGAAGTAAAAGCAATCTGAATTGCTAAGTTGGGGTTCCACAAACCGATAAATGGCGAAACTATATATAACAGAATAATCTAAGCAAAATCCAATTCTTTATGGCAGCTACTATGGAGTATATATAAGTGGAAGACGTCTAAGGGGTGTTGGAGTCATGACCTAACCGTAAGACACCAGAATAATGGATGTACACTTAATACAAGGCACAATGGCCCAATACGATGGGGGCAGCACCCTGACAGATTCTGAACTCGATTTTGTTTCGACGATCCCATCAACTTTGAAGGGATTTGACATGGGACCAGCGGCATTGGACAGGTTATCCTCTCCCCTTTCCGTGCATATGTAGAATGTCCAAAACAGAGTCAGTATGCAACCTGGGTGTCCGTTTTGTGTGAAGTGCTCCTAGGCTCTAAGTTGTACTCGATTTTTAGTTGGGCTCAACCTCTATCTTCTATGGACGTATTCCCTGATCCTCCACACCCCTAAACCTTACTCCAACTACTCCTTGAACCTCTACATGTATCTAATCACAATTAAGTCATTAGATAGCAATTTATTCTAAAAATATATCAGTACGTAAGAAACCCAAATAGGACACAAAGATGGGCGACGCGCCCAAAGGAGATCGTCTTTGATAAGGTTAAGCAATATGTGCCCGCTTCAATGAGGATCTGACATGGAGACGCGTTAAAATAAAGCCCGTCTCAGTTAAATTGGTATCCGAGACACGCCATCCTCTCAAACAAATGGGAGACGTGCTTCAAACAAAGCGCGTCTCCAATATGCGCAAGAAATGAGACAAACTCTTCACAAAGCATGTATCCTTTATCTTCGCTTACAAACTCTCGTCGTCGAACGTTTAATTCATTCATTCATTCACAGTTAAACACCTATAACACATATGAACACACAAAATATTCATCACACAGATGAACACAGAGAACATTGATTAACAAATATATTACAAAACACATGAAAAAAGTACAAGATACAAGAAAATAAAAACAACATCAACTAAACAACAAAAGCAAAATGGAGAACCACTTTTAGAAGGTGCGCATCTCCGATCCACACGTCACCTTTAGCTTCGTGATTTTCTCCATTTTGCTTCGGTTCACTTTATATCACACATCACTGAACTTAGAGCACATTCACTTGATAACTAGATCATTCACTTGTCCAGAAAATAATCAAATCCTTCCTTATGATACCCAAGGAACACGATGAACACAACACACATTCATTCATTCACACATTTGAAGAATGCACAAGATAATATTCAATCACATAGATGAACAAAGATAGATTTCATTCATTAACAAGATATATTTCAAAAAAGAAGCAACTAAAAACAACAAAGAAAAACTAAATCCTACTCCTACTCCTCCTCCTCCGATGACGACAAGTCTGGTGCCGGTGCAACAGTAGCCTGGGCCGGCTGCGTCGACTGCACCGGCTGTACCGGTGGTGCAACCCTGAGAACAAGGTTGCTCTCCGTCGCCTCCACCAGGTTTCTGCGGGCCTCAGGGCCAAGCACATGGGCCATCGTGTCGAACAGAATGTCGAGACGATTGGCCACCCCCGTGAGGGCAAAGAGATAGTGGCCGATGATACCCATTCCAGTAAACTTGGGAAGGGTACCCAGACCCAAGGAACTCATGGCGCGAGATGTATTGTTGTACGCCTCTTGCGCGATAAGGAGGCGTTGCTCGGTGTTGAACATCTCAGGGGAGTTGCAACACAATTTCTTGTGCGGTGGCTCCATTGGAGGGTTTGGCGGGGAAAGGTCGGCCATGGTGGTGGTGGGTCGTCAGCACGGAGAAGACGAAGAAAAGAAAAAACGGATTCAAAGTGAGCGAAGCTCTTGTGGAGAATTCATGGGTGATGGCGCGTCCTAAATAAGGTCTGCACAGAGTCGATGATAGAGTGGTTGGTTTCCCGCGCTGTCGTTACCCTGTGTACTAGGTACCCCACGATACCGCAAGAAAAGCTATGGAGTTCCACCTGTCAAAGTTGAAGACCTCTGAAGGCTCCACGTGTCCTGTAGCACTGGGCCCGCCTCCCTCGTTTAGGTAGCTTTGGCGCCGCCACGTGTAACACTAGGTCGGACCTAACTCCCTGTATAGGGAAGCTCCGGTCATGCCAGGTGTCCAGTGTCCCTG
This sequence comes from Tuctoria greenei, assembly GCA_036927565.1. Taxonomy (NCBI): domain Eukaryota; kingdom Viridiplantae; phylum Streptophyta; class Magnoliopsida; order Poales; family Poaceae; genus Tuctoria; species Tuctoria greenei. Next base: position 130,430,139 of record JAYESD010000006.1, read on the forward strand.
GACCTAATCCCCGGTAGAGGGAAGCTCTGATGCTTCCACGTGTATAGCAGCTCCAACCTGCCTCCCCACAGAGGGAAGCTCCGGAGCTACCACATGTCGAGCTCCGGACCGAAGCCATAACGGGAAGACTACCGGATCTCCAACGGCGTGGACATTCAAGGGGAAATTAAAGTAGCCATTACAAGACCTGATTACGTGTCATTAATGCCATGTTAATGACACACGATCAGAAGACCTTTAGTACCGGTAACGCCGCAATTAAGGCGTGCTATCCCACTGTTAAATATACTTAATACGTACGAATCGTGTATTAGGTAATTAAAGAATGTCGGGGCCATGTCGGGTCGGGCTGACAATGTAACGGCTAGTCCTTGAACTATAAAAGAGTTGTGCCGCACGGTACAAAGGGACAAGTCCAATCAACCCCAAGCAACGACACACTCATACATACAACAGCCACCCGTGGAGTAGGGTATTGCGCTCAGGCGTTCCGAACCACGTAAAAATTCTCGTGTCACTATCTTGTTCTTGATCTCACGCGCGCCCGAACCAAATAAGAACCTCTGCAGACTATGCTTTAGCAGTACCGGGGGAAGTGTCGATCGTACACTTTGATATTTGTCGCGCCAGGTAGGAAGAGCTGAGATTTCGAGATGGTGAACTCCACCGCTGGGTCATCCAACGACCACGCTGAGCTACCTGCAGGAGGAAATCCCTCTAATGTGCAACAACCAGCTGGTGCTGTTGTCCCGGCGGGCATCATTCCACCACCACCACCACCAACTGCTCCGGCAAACAACGTCGGACAACAGGATGGTCTATTTGCGTCGATCACTGCATCGACGCCTAACAACCCTGAGAAAGCAATCAACGCGGCGCGTACTCTTCTGCAACGTCCACCGGCGCCCGGAGCTTCTCAAGGTGTAATGGAGCAGTGGCGCGCTGATGTGGAGCATCTGGTTGCAGCAGCAGTCGATGCCATCAGTAACCAAGGTCCTCCCCCTTCGAGGCAGACACCGTCCCAGCGTAGGGCCTTCTCTAACAGACTTGGTCCTCAGGAGTCACAGCACCGGAGGTGTGCGGCCTCCCAACAAGTGACATCACTACCCTCCAGGGCACATTGCACCCACACGGCTTCAAGGCTCTCGACCCATGATATGCGGTCGGAGCTTGATTGCTGTTACAGGCAGCAGGACGGTCGCATCCACATTGAGCGTGCTCGTGAAAGGTGAGAAGCTCGGGAAACACTTCTCCTTTGGGAGTAGGGGCGGCTGTTCGGCCTTGGCCATGCACCTTCGGACCTCATTTGCCAGAGAAAGACGACAGAACTGTCAACCCCGTCGAGTTCCTCCAAATCTACTCCACCGCCATTCTCGCGGTGGGAGGCAATGAGGCCGTGATGGTCAATTATTACCCTGTGGCTTTGACTGGGACTGCCAAGTCCTAGTTCATGAGTCTTCTGCCTGACTCCATCAACAGTTGGGCAGAGCTATGCCACTAGTTCACCGCCAACTTCGGGAGCTCCTACACCCGACCTGGCACAAAGGTGGACTTATTTGTCATACAGCAGAAGGTGGGAGAGTCACTGTGATCGTTCATCCAGCGGTTTTCCTAGGTACGGAACACAATTCCTTCCATCTCCAATGCATCTGTCGTTGTTACATTTCGATAGGGTGTCAGAGACAAGAAGATGCTAGAGAAGGTGGCGATGAAAGAAGTCACCAGTGTCACGGAACTCTTCAACCTAGCTGACAAGTGTGCTAGGGCTGCGGGGGGCCGTGAAATGCGCCCCAAGCCAGCTCCAGAGGCTGATAAAAAGTCCTCCATGGCTGAAGCCACTACCTACTGTAGTGGAAAGAAGAAGAAAAGTCCAACGGCAAGAAGAAGCCGTTAGCTGGCACGCCTACTACGGCTGAAGCTGCAGCTCCCGGTGGCCGAGGGCCACGCCCCAAAAAATGTCCTTGACCATCATCTGAAGATGGCGGCAGTCAAAAGATGTGGTGTTTGATCCACAAAATGAACACCCACAATCTTGAAGATTGCCATGAGGTCCATAACCTTGTCGAGCGCTTCAACAAGCACCAAGAAGAAGCTTGTTTTTGCCAGCGGGAAGGAAAACAGAAGGTCGATGAAGCTTTGGCTGACCCGGATCTAGGCTTCTAGGATCCAAGAAGGTCCTGAAGGCTGTGTGCAACATCGACGATGATGATTCCAACATTCCGACAACGAGTGTCAAAAGACTCTCCATACAATATATGGAGGGTCATGGGACATCACATCCCGCTGCGTCCTCAAGACCATGCGCCGAGAGATGGCTGTCACAGCTCTTACCGCCAAGGAAGAACCCCATCGTAAGTGGATGGACACTCCCATCACTTTTGATGCTCCAGACTGCCCAAGAAACATGATCGAAGATGGACAACGTCCGTTGATGGTGTCTCCTAGCATCAGTAACGTCCAGGTCTACCATGTCTTGATGGATGGAGGGGCAACACTTAACCTCCTTAGCTATGAAGCGTTTATCAAGATCCAGCTGAAGCTCTCGGACCTTCGCCCCTCACGTCCTTTCTCTGGGGTAGATCCAGGAGCTATCAGTCCTCTCGACTCAATTACACTCCGGTGACCTTCGGGACTCGGGAGAACTATAGGACCGAGAGGCTGGTCTTCGACGTGGCGCACATCAGTCTACCCTTCAATGCCATCCTAGGCAGGCCAGCCCTGTATAGGTTCATGGCTGCAACCCACTACGACTACTTGGTGTTGATAATGCTGACACCTTCAGGCCTTCTCCGGATTCGCGGGGATCACACTGTGGGAGTCACTAAGCTGGAAGAACTCCACGCGCTTGCAACAGCGCAGGAGGAAGCATCCAGCAAGGAGCAAGCTGCTTAACCTCCGAGCACTCATCACTGAGGCCCAACCTCTGCACCACGTTTGCAACCAAGCGGCGACACTAACATTCCCGTCAAAGTTGTCCTAATCGGTTCTGATGCTACCCAAACCACCCGTATATCGGGAGGTCTGGACCAAAAATAGGAACTCATGCTCATCACTTTCCTCCAGGCAAATGTTGACATGTTTGCATGGCAACCATCATAGATGTCTGGGATCGCTAGGGAGGTGATTGAGCACAGTCTGAAGATATACCCCGACGCATGGCCAATACACCAGAAGCCCCAGAAGCAATCAGCTGAGTGGCAAAACTTCATCCGACAAGAAATCAAGAAGCTGCTCGAAGCTGGTTTCATCCAGGAGGTGCATCATACACGATGGCTGGCAAACCCAGTCGTTGTACCCAAGGCCGGTGGGAAGCTTTGGATGTGTATCGACTACACCACCTTGAATAAGGCATGTCCAAAGGACCCATTTCCACTACCTAGGAAGGACCAGACAGTGGATTCCACCTCCGGGTGTGAGTTATTGTGTTTCCTAGATGCATATTTTGGATATCATCAAATCCAAATGTCCGGGGAAGATGAAGAGCATACTGACTTCATAACAGTAGACGGGTTGTATTGTTATACTGCCATGCCATGCGGTCTCAAAAATGCTGCTTCAACTTTTGTGCGATACATGCACAAAACATTTAGAGAGCTCATCAGGGACTTGGTGGAAGTCTATGTTGATGACATCGTCGTGAAGGTGAAGAACAAGGAATCACTCCTTGACAACTTGCAAGCTGTCTTCGACAAGCTGCGCGTGATGTGCACCAAGCTAAACCCTGAAAAATGTGTCTTCGACGTTAGCTCCAGGAAGCTCCTCGGATTCTTGGTGACTCGCCGAGGAATTGAGGCAAATCCGCCGAAGATCAAGGCTATTGAAGATATGTGGCCCCCAGCTCGCATAAAAGATGTCCAGAAGCTAACTGGATGTCTAGCTGCACTCAGCCGGTTCATCTCGAGACTGGCAGAACGGGCGCTTTCGTTCTTCAAGCTATTGAGGAAGTCTGAGCCATTCCGTTGGTCCGAAGAAGCAGAAAAGGCTTTCCAAGAGCTCAAGCAGCTCCTCACCACACTATCAATCCTAGTAGCTCCGAACCTTGGTGAGCCTCTATTGCTTTACATTTCGGCAACTATGGATGTTGTGAGCATAGTCCTAGTCGCGGAAAGACTGGAGCCACCTAGAGTTCAGGAGCCTAGACCCCTCCGGGAGGGTCCGGAGTGTGACACCCGGTTCCGAAAAATGAACCAAGCGCAGTATATGTGTGCCCAGGATGTTTAACACACATACACAAGTGTTTCACAAATGATAAGCAGATAATTACCACAGCTCAAATTATTAAATAAGTATTATTAGAATACTCAAATAATCCTCGTGTTACAACTATAATGATCATCAATGATAATACTACTGCAGCAGAAATAATCTAATTAAGCAAACTAAATAAACTGAGCAATAAGGGTAGCGCGGCTCCAAGCAACACCACAGGCAAAGCTGACGGCAACACACAGCCAAGAACTACTCATTAACGTCGTGATACTCCCAATCCTTACTTGCAACTGTTGGTGGGGGAATTGCAAGGGTGAGTACATGTCGTACTCAGCAAGTGTGGGAAAGTATGACATGTAGCTTAAACAAGACATGAAAATAAACAATGACATTTTGCTGAAAAGTACATTTAAAACGTGTAAAAAACATATTATATGTCTATGTCAAGTAATCCCATCATATCCCAAATAAACACAATAATTCATATCCATCATTTACTATTCATACATATTCCATATTCTTACCATCATCATTAACCATGACTATTTATCACAACTCCATCCATAACCATTACCATAATCATAAGCATCCCAAATCCCAAGTTTCCTCTAATCATGGAAGTTGTCCAGGTGCTCATGACTGGGAGCACAACTATCATGATAGTTTTACACTCTGCAGAGGTTGTACCACTTTACCCACATGTTTGTGATTTCATCACCTTTCGGTGACTAAGAACCTCCCTTATGGCCGTGACCCATCTGTCACATTACACACTTCCGTTGGTGTGTGGCCAAGAGATCACAAAATAGCCTTTACAAAGGGACTACTAGCATGTACGGACCCACTGAGGTTTCACTGGTGGTGATGCCTCCAACTGAGCACATCCTAAACCAAGGGCCCCCTCTTGTGCCGTTCGAATCCTAGGGAGTCCCGCCACTCATACAAACCCAATCCGACTCCCCTTCCCCGCTCTTTCAAATGGTCCCCACAATACTAGCAATACCCTAATTAATCAGCTACATTGCACTCGTACTTGTCCTCATGGTGGCACTGTTGTCCTGGCTTATTCTCGCATGAATCGGTCCTTAGATCTAAGGCAAGCAAACCACAATAACATCCAACCCATCCACATACCATGGTTGCTTAGATCACCCATTACCATGTTACCATTAACCATGTTCATCAATGTACATTATCCATAATCTCAAAAATATATAATTAAGTAACTTGGTTGTTTTTCCCATCCCAATTAATTTGAGCGAAGCCAAAAGGTAAAAAGCCATTCCCGACTCTCTACTATGTGTTCCAAGCGACAAGTGTGGTTAAACAAGTCTAGTAAACTTCCTATCATAGGAGTCCCATCAAATTGACACAGGCATGCAAGTTTGAAAACAAAACATTCAAAAACTAGGATCAATATGTTCAAGGACACTTGTCTTGCTCCTAAGCTTGGTTAGGATCAAAGACTTCAAAATTCTGGTACTAGAGGTCCTCGACAGCACCCACTAGAGCAAATCCTTCTATTCCGCGCAACGAACATACAAAACAATAATTACAATCAATAAATGCTCATATCTTACTCAATATGACATGACATGCATGATTAATGCAAATGCGAAGTGAAACTAGTTAATGAGTTACTATTATTGTTCATAAATTAGTTACAATGGTTCTTAACAAGTTTATACAGGTTCCAAGTTAATTTACATCAATTTGGAATTACTTCAACATTAAACGAATCTAGAGGCCGGACAAGTCCGATAGGGGCCGGACTAGTCCGCCCTGCGCAGAACCAGCGAGTTAGGATTTTCTTGATCTGCGAGAATTTGGAGAATTGGGGATGAATTCACGTGGGAAAGAGAAAGTAGAAGATATAACACGTGTCTAGCACTCCAAAGAACAAAAGTTTGGAGGCAACACTTGGATCTTGACGATATAGGGTTGGTGACGAAGAGTTGAGGGTGAATTGGTGATGAAGTACGAAAACTGAACGAAGATCTTGCCCACTTGATCCTCTTTCGTATCCTTCTCTTCTTCTTGCTGCTGGATCTCCTCTTGATGGTAGCTTCCACGAACTAGGGTTTGTGGTGCTTTCAATTGTGGCAAAGAGATGTAAAAGTGAGGTGTTGGTTGTTTATATACGGGTGGAGGTGTAGGGTTTTATGGAATTCGAGTCTAAGGTGGGTGGAGGCCGTGTAGGGGTCCCACATGGGCTCTAAAAAGGTTAGACATGACATCCTTGGGCCCACATAAGGTAAAAACCCTAAAACAAGTCATGGAGGAAAATATTGAATCGGAGTCGCGAACAATGGACAAGTTTGCACTAGATCGGACAAGTTCGATATTAGACAGAGACGAAAACGGATAAGTCTGGCAAAAATCGGAAGTGTCCAATTTAGTCATAGAGCAAAACGGACAAGCACGGCAGAAAACGGACAAGTCCGGACAAATTCGGGGACTTGGCAAAATTTCCGAAGGATGGGATTAACGGACTAGTCCGCAATGGACCGGACAAGTCCAAAACTGGTACTGAGAGAAAAACGGACTAGTCCACAGGAAAACGGACATGTCCAAAACGGGTTCAGAGAGAAATTCGGACTAGTCCGAGGCAAATCGGACAAGTCCGCACATCTCACACTTTTTAAATACTGTTTTACTTCTAATTCATTTTAAACTTTTTCCTTTTTATGTGGATGAATGTTAAACATAATTAATGATGTATGCAATGCATGATGCATGAAAATGAGGGTGTTACATCGAGCTACCTGAAGGCGAGTCTGGGTCCCAGACCCAGGCACGGATCCTCAACGCAAGCTTCCTGAGGATCAACCTCTCTCATCTGAGGGACTTCACACGACTAAAGAAGAAGTTTTGGACCCCTCCGGGAGGGTATGAGAAGCTCAAGAAAAAGGTTTGGACCTCTCCGGGAAGGTTCGAGTTGATGAAGAAGAAGCTTCAGGACCTTCTGGGAAGGTTCAGACTGTCCAGCGGCCAGTATACTTCATTAGTGAAGTACTCAACGACGCCAAGACTCGATACATTGAGGTCCATAAGCTGCTCTATGCAGTTCTCATAGCCTCAAGGAAGCTTTGTCATTACTTTCAAGCCCACAAGATATCAGTGGTAACCTTCTATCCACTGCGTACTATACTGCATAACCGCAACTCTACGGGAAACATTCCAAAGTGGGCAACAGAGCTGGCAGAGTTCAATCTCGATTTTTTGCCTTGACATGCTATCAAGAGTCAGGCATTGGCTGACTTTGTGGCGGAGTAGACCCCTTTATCATCAAATCCAGGGGGCTCCAGTGAGCAGAAGCCAGAACCCAAGGTCCCGGTCTTCATCGAGCCTCACTGGACTCTCTACATCGACGGCTCCGTGCAAAAGCAGTGGACCGAAGCTGGAATTCTTCTCCTCGCACCGAACGGGGAGAAGGTCAAGTACATGGTACACCTCGATTTCAAGGCAACTACCCACATGGTAAAGTTTGAAGGTCTCATCTATGGGCTCAAGCTGGTGAAGGGCGATTCACAACTCATTATCAAACAAGTAAAAGGCGAATGCAGCTGCAACAACCCACAACTTGCTGCTTACCTCCTCGAAGTCCAAAAGCACTAGAAGGATTTCCACGTCCTGGACCTCTGCCATGTCCAGCGTCTCAATGGTGCTGAAGCTGATGAACTCTCGACAAAGGCTTCAACCGAAGCTCAAGCTCCCGATGGAGTTTTTGTCAGGAGATTATCAAGATCCACTGCTCAGCCTGCCAAACTGAGTGAAGGGGGCGAGATCAGCACCTCGAAGCTGGCGGTCCTGGTGGCCCTGTTAGAATGGCGTCCACTAAGGATCATAGGCGCTGCAGGAAGCTCTGAGTAACCCAGCGCGCAAGATCCAGAGACTCAAGTTAGCTCTCATGCATGGATCTCGGAGATCCGGAGCTACTTGAAAGACAACATCCTTCCTAAAGATGGTGCATTCGCTGACTGGATTGTCAGATTGGCTAAAAGATACACGCTGGTAGAAGGGGATCTCTACTGGCGCGGTGTCAACAGCATCCTAATGCCGTGCATTGCCCAGGAAGAAGGTCGTTAGCTCCTCGCGGAAATCCTTGGATGCAAGTGTGGGAACCACGCGACTTCTTGCATGTTAGTTGGTAAAGCCTTCTGGCATGACTTTCACTGCCCTACAACTCTCCAGGATGCAGTTGAGCTGGTAAAAAAGTGTGAAGCGTGCCAGTTCCACGCAAAACAAATTCACACACCGGCTCGGTAACTGGAAATGATACATCCTACATGGCCATTTGATGTGTGGGGGATGGACATTCTGGGACCTTTTCCAAAAGCTGTCGGAGGTTATAGGTTCCTGTACGTCACCATCGACAAGTTCACTAAGTGGTCAGAAGCTACTCCAATTGTGACAATCAATAAGCAATCTGCTAACAAGTTCTTGAACTCCATAGTCTGTAGATTTGGAGTTCCGAACAGAGTCATAACTGGCAACGGAACCCAATTCACAAGTGCACATTCAAGTCAGCTACGCATCAGTAGCTCACCTGGAAAGTAAGGGACAAGGTGAGAGAGAAAATGTAGAAATACAGAAAGGACTCAAGAAGCGCACATATGAGCGCCTAAAGAAATATGGAGCCAACTGGATAGAGGAGCTTCTGTCCACAGTGTGGGCGAGCAGGACAACACCTAATCGGTCAACTGGAGAGACTCCCTTCTTCCTGGTGTACGGAGCTGAAGCAGTCCTTCCTTCGGAGATCACCATGGGGTTACTCTGGGTATGAACCTTCGACGAAGCCGCGTAGAACAAGCTCAGCTTGAAGACCTTGACCTCGTCGATGAGGGAAGGTGCCAAGCAGCTGTTTGGAATGCACGATATCGCCAGGCGCTCCGGCGCTACCACCAAAGGCATGTGTGCAACCGACAGCTTAAAGAAGGCGATATGGTCTTGCAGAGAATACTAACTCGAGAAGGGATGAACAAACTCCCCCCCCCCCCAGCTAGAAAGGTCCTTTCCGAGTGATCAAAGTTTCCCGCCCCGAGTGCGTTCGCTTGGCAACATAGGATGGGAGTCCGCTTCCCAATCTATGGAACATCGAGCACCTCCATAAGTTTTATGCTTAGTTTCATGGAGGTGAGTCTGTGATTACACATAATGTAAGTTATAGAGTCTATACACAGAGTCGGGTAGGTCCTAAAGGAGAACATTCGAACCCCTCCGGGAGGGTCCGGGCAGTTTAAGCACAGTTAACTTGATCATTGTACTTTAAGTGTAGCTACCTACCCTGGGTTAGAACAAGATGAATAGCACACTTGGCCTGGTTCCGTACCCTAAGTGTGTCCTTGTCTCCCCTGTAATTCGGATCTATAATGAAAAACATTGTTGTGTGAAAACAGACTCCATGTGCATTAATTTTGTACAGGCTTGTTTTCTTTTATTATCTTTTCCTTCTTGTCTATAATGAAGTTGTGCAATTCTTATTGAGAGTTAGTTCAAGTTAATCATATGATATACAAGTTATATTGTTGACCTTTTCCGGATCTTAGTATTGCTAGATGTCTACTCGCCTTAACGCCAAAGCCAAAGAAAGGTCCGGAGTGCGCTATTGATTTAGACAGGTCCAACACCCTAAGTACGCCACTCTACCTATATTCTAGCAGGCCTCAGTAGGGAGGGTCCGGAAGGCACTCAGATCTGAAGAGATTATGTCAATTTACTTGTCATCATGCTAAGTTCCTTTGGATCTAAAGTTCAAGTAAGAACAGTAAGCCGCAAGCAACTTATAGACGAGAGGACGAATTTTACTGTTTTTATTGTCTTTAATGTGCAGGAAAAATTGAAAACGCATGGCGATGGTGGATGCTGCTGGAGCTACTAAGCTTCGACAACCCCAGGGACCCCACCCTTGACGTTTCATACGTTGGAAGTGGGTGTCTTCGGAGCTAACAAGCTCCGAAAACACCCTTGGCGGCCAGCCGTCGACGTGAAGAATTAACGGTGATCTATACGAAGATGGTGGAGAAATCACTCCGAGGGGTCCTCTGTCAACGTATTATATGTTGACAGTGGACACCGTCGAAGCCAGGAAGCTCTGACAACCCCCAGGGGCCCGCTGTCGATGTTCTAAGAGTTGATAGTGGGCGCTGTCGGACCTACCAAGCTCTGACAACTCCGAGGGGGCCCGCTGTCAACGTTTCTACGCGTTGACAGTGGGCGCCGTCAGACCTACCAAGCTTCGACAACTCCCAGGGGGCCCGCCGTCGATGTTTCTAAGCGTTGATAGTGGGCGCCGTTAGACCTACTTAGCTCTGACAACTCCCAGAGGGCCCGTCGTCGACGTCACAAAGGGTCCCTAGAGATGTCGGAGGTAAACTTCAGAAGTTGGAGCTATCAATTTCACAACGAGTGAGGAGTAGAGTCATCAAGACATTGTCAATTCCTATTGGTACATGTTCGCAATCAAATTGCACATATACCACGGGGCCAACAATATAAAGGGCAGTGCATTGACGACAAATACAAAATGGAATTCATTCATTCAAGAAGATTGGATTTTATTCATTCGAAGGATTGGATTACAAAATGAGGATTACAAGTGAAAGGCAGAAGAAAAAAGTCCTAGGTCCTATGGAAGAATGAGGCAACTTTTTCAGCAGCTGACATTATTTGGGTTATTCCTGGCAACATCTTCTTCTTCAAGGATGGGTCCTTCGACCACACATCAGCACATATTCGGCGACGTTCTTCGCCAAAGACTTACCCTTTGTCTCCAGTTGGTCGATGATGACGTCACACATTGCGTACAACTTGTTGCTGGTAGAGCTCAATGCCACCAGCGCCTTGCCAAGATCCGACTCAGAGTCAGCCAGATGTACCAGACTGAAGCCAAGCGGCACCAAAGCCTTGTTAGCATGCCCCAAGAAGTTCCAGACTTGCTGGGACTCAGTCGCCCTCAAATTCCTTAGTTCCTCTAGTGACCTTCTGGCGGCCACAAGCTCCGAACCTTCCCGAGCGATGCGCTCGACCACCTTAGCATGTTGCTGAATGCTCTCAGCCACCTGCTTTTCGCGGTCAGCAAGCTCCGACTCCTGGATGTGGATGCGGTTCCGGCGGTTTGCCAGTTCCTTCTCCTTGCCTTTCACCTTCTCCTCCCTTGTGGTGACATCAGCTTCTCTCTTGGAGAGCTCCTGTCCCATCTTCCAATTCTTCTCCTCGTCTTGCTTGCACTGCTATTCAAATTTTTTTGCGCAGTCTGCCAAGCTCTGCTCTCCCAGAGATAGACTCTGGGCGAGCTCCTCATCCCTCTTAAAATTTTCCTCCTGCTTCTCCACGAGCTTCTCTTCCCTCTCGTCGAGGGCCACCCGACGCTTGAGGAGCACCTCATTTAATTCATTGAGGTTGTCCTTTTGATCGTCAGCAACCTCATTGGTCTCGCGAGCATGCTCCAAAATCTCTCGAGCCTTCTCGTCGAGAGCCTTAATGGCAGCCTCCTGCTCATTCAACAAGTGGTCCATCAACGCTAGCCGAACCTTCTCCTCGGCTACCCATTCCTTCTGGTTAGCCAGCCTTGACTGCGTCAGCTTCGTCTCAAAGAGAAGTCAGTTGCGCCAACTCCTTAATGTGTTGCGCTCTTCTTCAACACTTTTGCTTTCTTGGTCAAAGGCAAGCTGGACCTGACGGAGACTGGAGCAGGCATTGTCTATAGACAACGCCAGAGGAATTGGCTTCGGACCATCCTGGATCTCTCCCGTCGGCTCGAGCAGATCTTGAAAAACATCGATTGGGTCTCGCGACACAATCATGGTCCCTTGCGATTCTACGACACTAGGGCCAACCTCTGGAGCTGATGAGGAAGGTCCCCCACTGGATCTTCAATCATCAGCTCTGCGGGTGGAGGACTTGCCGTTGACTCTTGTGGGTGCTCCAGCTCCTACATAGATGCCTCTCGAGTAATCACCTCCAGGGCAGACGCTGCAGCTTTGTCCGGAGCTCCCTCCACCTCCGGCTCAAGTGCCAGGACTTCAACTTCTTCTGGCTCAGGTGTCGAAGCTTTGGTTACCTCCAGCTCAGTTGCCGAAGCTTCCGTAGTATCTGCCTCCAAGGATGGATCTTCAGCTATTTCTTGCTCTGTGTGGGGGCTGGAATCCCGACATCCAAGGATCTCATTGGGTGGTGTCGTGCGATGTGACACCCAACAATATACAAGAAAAGAACTAGAATAAAATACAATACTAAGTCTTTGATTTATAAACACAGCGGAAGTTTTATAATATGTAACGTAGGAAAGAAGTATATACATCATACTACGCTCTCAGCACTAGCTATGCATGAGTAAAGCTGTCCATGCCCTCAGACACTTTACACTAGCAACACTCACAGATTTCGGCGGCGTGCAGGGCCTCCACTCAGCTGTAAACCCTAAAGGGTATAAGGCATGATCTTTAGGCCCTTCATCAACAGTATAACCTGCAAAAACTCGTTAACTGCAAACGTGATCATAAGGCTCAGCAAGACTAACCCGTCTCACTAGACATATGCAAGGGTGAATACTAAGCATAGGTAAGGTAAAGCATAAGGACTCGCCTATAAGTGGATCCTTATATTAATATTTTTAAGTAGCACATGACATTCTTCAGGCACGACACATCATAGACTCCACAATCAAACAAGAAACGCTTTGTCGATGATATGACGTGCACAAAGCATATAATGCTATTACAGGTAAAGTATGGGGAAAACTGTAAACTTTTAATTATACTATCTCTAAGCCAAACAAGGTTGTAAAGCAATTATAATTCAATACATCATATTCTTCTGGCTTCTTTTGTATTTACTATGTCACAATAGCGATGGACAAGTGGTACTCAATTAACCGCGAGGGATGATGATTGCAATTAGGATACAACTGGACTGCATGACACGGACACCCGCGTGGGAGACACATACGTGCTCTCCTCCCCGCGTTATACGTGGACACCTTTCACCCAAGACCCCAATGTCAACAAACCTCTTCATCCCGAGCAAAAGGTCCTCTACACGGACACGTCAAAACGTTCCGCTAGGAGATTTACACCTTTCTGCATTCGCATCTCCATTCAAGGACAATCGAGGAGTCTCCACACTACAGTCTGGAGTTACATCAGTTTATTGGGCCCATATCCCATTATGCAACCGGTACAGTTCAAGCTTGCCCAACGGTGTCGCATACAGCACGGTCCTCAAGCGACACAGGCAGGGCTATGCGCCCGAGACTCCATATCGTCGACTCCTATTCTCCCTGCCCGGTCTCGTATTCATTTCATAAGCCATTCTTTCATGTTTCACCCTCATATGAACTGTTATTCCTATCTCGCGAGTAGATTCCAACTACTCGACTTCTACCGGCACATCTACAACATTAGCATTGGCAGTTCGACACGTCGAGCTGTAAACCTTTCCAACCCTCCCAGAGGATTTGTGGATATGCAAGTAGAGTATCAAACACCTTATACGTAATACACAATATCAACTGAAGACGTAAATGAATAAAACTGGAAAAACTTTGAAAAGCTCTTAAATGCAAACCGGGGCTTGATTTAGTTTGCGACTCGATTAAATGTCAATTGTTAGTGGTCCTTCTCTGAAGACTCTGCCAAGGACTTCAAGTGGACACCCTGGCCTTCTCCTCCAAGCGACACTTCTCGTCAATATCGATCACTACACGATAGACATATATTAATGCTAGTAAATTATAATATATATATATATATATATATATATATATATATATATATATATATATATATATATATATATATAGTTCATAAGCTTCTGACTATGGTTATAGTGAGTGAATGATCTTAGTTGGCTTAGGGATTTTTATGGTTGATGTTAGGGACTACAAGGGGGACTCTTGCAAAGAACAGGAGATGATCAAAGAAGTTTGTTGTTCCTAAAAATTATGGGTAGTAATAACCTTCTCTAAATTTTGGTTGAAATTTTTTTGGAGACCTCTCATGGATACCAATGGTGGTATCATGTAAAGGGGGTCTCACTGGTTCTAGTAAAATTTATTTCACAATTTTCTAAGTTTCTGTGAAAGAGATATTGAATTCTAAATTTGCTAGGAATTTCTGGAATTACTTTATAACTGAATTTAGTTTCTCAATTAACATTCAGATTGGGAATTAGGGGCCAGGATATTAGGTCTAATAAATCTTAAATTTTAATAGGTGCTAGTATATAACTAAGGCAAGGTTCAGATCAAATTTGGGACATAACAAAGCAACTGAACATCTGTAATAATTCAATGAAGGAAAAAGGCAATTGAATTATACAGAAATCATACAGGTTTTCATACCAAACTAACTGAACAAATTGAAAGTTCAGATCATAAGGGTTATACAGGATTTTACTTGAGATTTGTAGAGCAAGGATACTAAGAGAAATTGAATTTAGAAGTTTGATTAAATTCCTGGTTACAGTTCTATTTTATAACTGAACAGCAGAAAGGAATTTGGAATTTGATTAGGTTATACAGGTTCAATGGCTCCCAAACTTCTTCTGGTAACCAAGAACAGGACAATTATTTTATGTGATTTTTGGGGATTTTTCCAGCGGAATATTCAACTGGGAAAAATCTATTTGTATTTGGAAAGATTGCATTGTACAGAATTGAAAACTGGTTTTTATAGATCCCAATTGGTACTAACAGAAACTAGAGCTCAAGGGCCTTCAAACAAAATTTGTTTGAAGATTTTTGGAGCAATCTATAGAGAGTTATGGATTTTCTAAGTTGGAGCCAAATCTGGAATTAAATTCCAAGGGGAAAATTTGAATTAAACAGTGGCCCCACGGTTTTAAAATGGGCCAGTGGCATTCAAACCACACGGGGACCACAGAGAAAAACCACGTAGCCACACCAAATCTCGTGGCCACACCTGATCCGACGGGGGACTAACAGACGCTGACACGCGGGGCCCGCAGTGTCATCATCAACCTCCCGACGAGGGCGGCGCCCGGGGCTACAGAGGCGGCGCGCTCCGGCGAGCCTCACCGGAACCAAGTACCCGGCCACCGCAGCGCCTAGTCTTGGGCGCCCAACCCTAAAATCATGCGCCGAGCACGATGGTGGGGTCGGTGAAGCTTGCCGACGGCCGGAAATGGCAGCACATCGGCGGCGGCGGCAGTTAGGGCTCCGGCCATGTCGGAATCGTCGCCCCGTGGCTTAAAACCATCGGAAAAGGTTGGGGAAGTCTCCTAGAACCATGAGGGAAGTGATAGGGAGGTGAAATCGTCATGTAACGCCCGGCAAACAACCGTCGCGGCGGCAGGGGCGGTTTCTCAATGGCGGAAGGAAAAACACATGATTCTAGAGCTAGGGTTGATCATTTTTGATGATTCCAGTTCGAGAGGGTGCACAAGGAAATGAAGAAACTATTCTCAAGCAATTGAGAAGAATAATTATGTGTGCACACCGAATTGAAATGGAAACCTAATGAGCTCATATGCCTCGGTCGAGATTAAAACTTGGATAAGTTGCTCGATACTCACGTAAATGAGGAACGACTTTCACCGTCGTGCAGAGCGTGTCCAGGCACACCACTTTGCTGTTGTGGTCGAGAGCTGAGGTGGCCTGAGTCGGGGGCGCGATGGTGGAACAGAGAGGCGACGATGAGTCCTTCCCGAGGTCCACCGGCGGAACTGCAAAATCACCATATATGGTTTAGGAAACATCAGCGAAGTTTCACGGGTTGATAGAGGAGAGGGTGGCGCATCACTTTGCTGTTGAGAGCTTGGCGCGAGGGGCTTCTAGTTGGCCAGTAATGGACACGCGACGCTGGCGGTCGGAAATGGCGCACGGAAGCGAAATGGAGCAGAGCGTCGGCTCAGCGTGAGAAAGGAAGAAAAATCAACCGGGGAAGTGATAAGGAGGAGCAGGGAGTGATATTTGTAGGGATATGGAGGAGGGACAGCTAACGCCGTCGTGCTGGTGCATGCCGTCGCAGTGGCGCGTGCAGCGCGCGCTGGAGTGCGGCTGCACGTGGGCTGCTGACTGGTGGGCCCCACCAGTCAGTCTTACAGCCACTGCCCACATAGTAATTCATTTTAAAATAGTAAATGAACTCCAAAAATCATGAAACTTCATGGATATGTCAAGAAAAACGTGCTGAACATAATGGTGTGTTTAGATCTTTATGTTCAAGTATATTTGGACCAGATTTTTAATTTGAATTTAAACTTGACTCAAATTCGCTGAGCGTCTCAAATAAAATAGAAAATGGATTTAAAAATTAATGAAACTTTTCAAGGATCTTATTTGTAACTTTATAAGACTATAGAAAAATTTATAGCCTTATATTTGAATATTTTTGACAGGGTATGTGTATACAGTAGCTATATTCTATTTTTGATTATTTGAGTATATGAGGTACTATAAATTGATTTGCCCAAACAAACCCCATTCAAATATTCCAAAAATTTTCAGAGATGATATTTGAATTATTCTAAGATTATTGGTGAAGTATGTTTCTCATGTTAATAAAGTTTTAAACATCAGAAGAAGAAAGAATTGAATAGGTTCAAGTTTATGTACATGACCATATCTTGAACCCAATTAAATTTGAATTTAACTGACAACTGAATTTCATATTTAGAATTAAGTGGGATTTTACATTCCCCCCCCCTTAAAAGAATCTCGTCCCGAGATTATAATAGGAAGGATAAATGAAAAAGATCTAATGAACATATGCCGCTAACAAGTCCGGATAGTTCGATCTAAGAAAATCCTTGCTTTCACAAGTCGCTTCATCAGTGGTATGGTTGTTCTACAAGACTTTGTAAAAGTGCAAAGTGCAGTTTCTTGTGGTGCGAGTCTTCTCATCGATGATCTTGATCGGATGCTCAGAATAAGTGAGATCAGGTCATATAGCGTCAAGATCTTCCGAGCAGACCTCAGCTGGGGATTTGATACACTTCCGCAACTGAGAGATGTGGAATACATTATGAATTCCAGAGAGACGCTGGTAACTCCAGACGATAGGCCACATGTCCGCATTTCTCAGTGATAGCGAATGGCCCGATGAATCGTGGAGCCAGCTTTCCCTTCACTCCAAAATGATGAATTCCTTTCATTGGAGATACACGAAGGTAAACGTGATCCCTAATATCGAAGTGAAGAGGTTGACATCGTTTATGTGCATAACTCTTCTGTCGAGATTGAGCAACCTTGAGATTGGCTTGGATTACTCGCACTCGTTTTTCAGCTTCGTTGACCAGATCAATGCCATATGTCACTCTTTCACCAGACTCACACCAATTCAATGGTGTGCGGCACTTCCTACCATAGAGAGCTTCATATGGCGCCATCTGGATACTAGCTTGATAGCCATTGTTATATGAAAACTCCGCCAATGGTAGATGATCATCCCGATTTTTACCATGGTGGATGGCACAAGCTCACAGCATGACCTCAAGGACTTGATTTACTCGCTTCGTTTGACCATCAGTCTGCGGATGATAAGCAGAGCTTCGAATCAACTTGGTACCCAATGAGGCGTGGAGCTGCTCCCACAATCGAGCAACAAATAAGGCTCCACGATTTGAAATGATAGTGTGGGGTACTCCATGTAGACACATGACCCTTGTGATATACAATTCTGCATACTTGGGAGCACGATAGTTGGTGTTGACAGGGATAAAATGAGCTAACTTGGTCAACCGATCAACTATCGCCCGAATCGAATCATGCTTACGAAAAGTGAGAGGTAACCATATGATGAAATCCATGTTGATGTCTTCCCACTTCCATGCCGGTATGTTCAAGGGTTGTAACTGTCCGTCTTGCCTCAAATGGTCAGCTTTCACTCACCGACATGTATCACATTCAGATATATACTTTGCTATCTCTCGCTTCATCCAGGACCACCAAAATTTCTTCTTCAGATCCTGGTACATCTTGTTGCTACCCGGATGAATAGAGTACTTGGATAAGTGTGCTTCATCCAAGACCATCTTTCAGAGCTCCATGTCATGGGGTACGACTATACGGTCTTTAAACCAAATAGTACCGTGATCATCACATCGAAAGCATTTCATCTCCCCCTTATTCATTCTTCGCCGAATGTGCGACATTCCCTTATCTTCCTTTTGAGCCTCTACAATATCTTCCCTGATGGTAGGGATGAGGGCTAGATTGTAGAGCGCTCCATATGGAACCAAGTATAAACTCGGCTCATCCTCTTCCATTGAAGTGATCGACAGATGATTGACATGAGACTTGCGGCTCAGCGCATCTGCAACCACATTTGCTTTGCCAAGATGGTAGTGGATCTCAATCTTATAGTCTTTGATTAAATCCAACCATCTTCGTTGTCGCATATTCAAGTCTTTCTGGGTGAAAATGTACTTCAAACTCTTGTGATTAGTGTAGTGATGCACTAGATTGCCTAATAGATAGTGCCTCCACATCTTCAATGCGAGCACCACGGCAGCGAGCTCAAGATCATGAGTCGGATAATGTTGTTCATGATTCCGAAGCTGCCGGGATCCATACGCGATCACTCTTCTATCTTGCATGAGTACACAACCAAGACCAATGCCAGATGCATCACAATAGACATAAAATGGTTTGGTTGTGTCCGGCTAAGCCAACACCGGTGCTGTGGTGAGGTGTTTCACCAAGGCTTGAAATGCTTCTTCACATTCTTTAGTCCATACATATCTCGATCCCTTCTTCAGTAGTTCCATCATTGGTTTAGCTATCTCCGAGAAACTCGGAATGAACCTCCGATAATAGCCAGCCAAGCCAAGGAAACTACGAACTTCATGTACGGACTTTGGATATTTCCACTTAAGGACTTGTACAATTTTGCTTGGATCAACTGCAATACCAGCAGCCGAGATGATGTGACCTAGAAATGGCACTAGGTTGATCCAGAACTCACACTTGCTGAACTTTGCATACAATTTGTGATCCCTTAAACATTGCAGCACAATATGCAAGTGTTTAGCGTGTTCTTCTTTAGATTTAGAATACACCAAGATGTCATCAATGAATACCACGACAAACTTGTCCAACTCCGGCAGAAACACCGAATTCATGAGATACATGAAGTGAGCTGGTGCATTAGTCAACCCAAAGGACATGACGAGATACTCATACAACCCATACCTCATTGAGAATGCTGTTTTTGGAATGTCCTCAGGTCGAATCTTAATCTGATGATAACCTGAACGAAGGTCCATCTTCGAGAATACCTTAGCACCCACTAGTTGATCGAAGGAGATATTAATGTGTGGTAGTGGATACTTGTTCTTGATGGTGACAGCATTCAGTGGACGACAGTTCACACACAACCTCAAAGTCTCATCCTTCTTCATAAACAATGCGGAACAACCCTAAGGTGATGAACTTGGGCAAATAAAACCCTTGCTCAATAAGTCATTCAGCTGCTCCTTCAATTCCGCAAGTTCCTTAGGTGCCATCCTATACGGCTTCCTTGAGATTGGCATGGTTCCTGACGTAAGTTCAATCTTGAACTCGACGTCACATTCTGGTGGCATGCCCGGAAGATTGTCAGGAAACACATCTGGATATTCACACACCACTGGAATATCCTCAAGTTTCGTGGCACTTGTGTGATGCACCGCTGAGACTCTTGGTGCGATATCAAAAAGATTTAAAGTGTTGCTACAATGGAATTGAGAATTAATTTGGACAGTCCGCGAGCTGATATCAAAGATAGCTCCATGATGTGTCAACCATGACATCCCAAAGATGAGGTCAATCTGCTGACCTTCCAAAATGATGAGGTTCACCGGATAGATACTTCCACCCATGCACAAAGGTGCTCGAGAAACAACCTCATTAGCTGAAATATTGCCTCCAGGTGAACTGACACAAAAAGGATGTGAGACAGTCACAATTGGCACTTGATGTTTCAGCACAAAAGAATTGCTCACAAAGTTATGAATAGCTCTAGAGTCAAACGGAACGACTACTGGTTAATCATGTAAAGTAAACATGCCTGCTAAAACAGGTTCTCCTTCTAGAATGTCCTCAATCGCAGCATAATTAACACTGGCAGACTTTGATGAGGTTTTCTTTTTAAGTTTATGTTGCTGATCTAAATTCTTGGAAAAGGACAAATGGACACGGTCATGTTCCGTCTTGCAACGTTCCCGTGCTAAATGCATTCTGTGCTTTCCACTGAATTGGGGTGGACTGACAACATGCACATCTTACAGAAATTGGGCTGCAAGAGTGAGATCATACTGCTGTGGTGGAGAACCAGGACACACTTGCACGCTTTGCTGAGGTGCAAGTAAGGTATCCACTGGATAGGAGTGATAATGAACCTGTTGTGGTTGCTCACTCGACCAAGGCTCTCGACCTTACGGTGAGCAATACACCGCTCGATCCTCCTGAGGAACATCACTGATAATCTCCAGTGATGTCTTCCTCTTCCTCTTCTCTGCCTGATAGCGAAGAGTTGCATCCTCCTGAACAATAGCGGCATCAACCAAGTCATTGTAGTTGCCGTTATTGAATAGCACCAGTCGAGCTCGAAGCTAGACGTTCAGTCCTCAAAAGAAACAATCACACTTCAACGCCTCGGTATTCACATACTCAGGCGCATATTGAGCCAAACGATTAAACGCCTTGGAGTATTCATAAGCACTCATTTCTCCTTGCTTCAACTCCACAAACTCCTCCGACTTGGTTTTAATCATCCCATAAGATATGTGACGTGCACGGAAAACATCACGGAATTCTGGCCAGGTCACACGATGACCATCAGGGAGAGTGGTGAGATACTCAGACCACCAAGCTTCTGCAAATCCGTGAAGTTGTTGAGCGGCAAATAAAGCCTTCTGATACTCATCACACTGGAGTAACTAAAACTTGACTTCAATCACCCGGAGCCAATGTCTCGACTCCAATGGTTCCAAGGCTTCTGTGAAAACTGGTGGTTGAGTTGCCAAGAAATCCAGATATGTGACTTGAGGTTCATCAAGTGGTCGAGCCTCAGGTTGTACACTTCGCTATACCAACGTCTGCAGAGACTCGGCCATCCTTGCTAAGACTTATGCCAATCTGGTTGATGATGGCACTCGTGGTAGAGTTGAGTCATCTCCGCCACGAGCAGAAATACCCGGTTCACGCTCAAAATGAGTGTGATCCATGCGGCAACAGTGAGAATTACGGTTAAGATCCAAAGTTGCAATACCAACTGGAATCATGAATAAGACCGTAATATGCATCACTTTACGATGCAGTAGGCAAGGTGTAAATAAAGATTAGAACATTGAACTAGACCCAAATAAGTAGTACTGCCCACCAATTACTTAACATGGTGTTTAAACTTGATGTGAAACTATCATTTCGAGTAATCACCTCTAGACATGACAAGTGACACAAGAAAGTGAAACTAAAATGATTTGAGCCGATAACTATGCATACTGGTATGCTGTCCAGTTTCTGGTCCATCAGACCAGTCTGTAGATATGTAAATATTTCTCACAGTCAAATACAAACTTTGTCCTGGAGTTCAACTACAAATTTGTAGTACACTCTAAAACCTTTCCAGAATGTATTACTTTGTCCCCATAGAAATTCTGGAATGGAAGATATAGAAGTTTGATTAACGGTTACAGGACAGTTCAAATCTGGAATATGAACTTCAGTTCTGTTCCAGCTGACCATCCTGTATAAACTCGAATTTTTTTTTCCAGTAAATGGCAGGAATAGGATTTGAGTTGAATACAAAAGTTTTATAGAACTTCATAACCTTTCCATATTGTACTTGAACACCTCCAGGTGATCTCTGGATTAAAAGTAATACAGGTTTTAAGTTGACTAAATTTTCCTGGAAATTTTGACAGAACCTCCCCTGTATATGTGGGTTTTTGTCCACAGTTTATAGAGGTATATCAAAACAATATCTTGAGGTAATGACAAAATAAAAATGGTACCACATCATGTTAACATTCCATATAAATTGGTCCAGACTTATGAAGTTGTTATACAGGTCAAAGCTCGCAAATTCCAACTATGCACAAATGATTTCTGGTCCTGGACTGCCAGAACAGCATTTGCGACAATTGGAATTGGGCTCTGATAATGAAAGATTCAGACCAGGAGTTGAATAGAAAGTTGATAGAGGACTTCCTAAGCTTTCCAGAAATGTATATATATGACCATGTCAAGTTGTAAGATTAAGGAATATGACTGTCTAAAGTTGACAGATGAGCTGACCGGTATTCTGCCAGCAGCTCTGCAGTGTACCAGTTTCAACCCCAAATTTCATCAGATTATCAAGCTTTTATGCCTTGATGGTCAAAAGAAAAGTTGTAGAGGTTTTCAAGAGCTTTCCAACCATACAGCATACCCCTAAGTTTATTCATAACTAACCAAGATTACAACCTGGCAAAGTTGAGCAAACTTCAGCCATAAATCAAGAATCTTGGTTCTAACCCTTTGTTGAGTCGAACTCATTTTGCGGAGTCCAAACCTACCAGCACCTGGTAGTCAGACTTTCCAAAAATGTAATGCAACCATTCTGACGTTAGGGAGGGTCAAGTATCAAAGTCGATACTGACGGTACTACGTGCCTCACCAAAGAAAATTCTAACAGCTATTTCCGGATACGTGTATAGGTGGCCCTAGTATCGTTCACTCGCAAACGTGTTCTACACAGGTTGCTACCGTAGTCAATGCTGCAGAAGACAAACAATCCCCTTTCACACCTTCACACCTCAAGGGCGGCACGGGGAACACAACAGGCAGTCACAATAATATATATGAAAGTAAATGCATACGACTCTTGTGTGAGTCGCCCTCGAGCGATGTCATGTCTCGAGGTACATGGTTGTAATACGTCTGTCCAGCAAAGACTCCCGTACGAACCGGCTTATACACGCTTGGGCATACGTGTTTCGCATGCTCCCATAGAACATGAATGATTTTAGAGAGGCATACTATCGGGTTATACACCACCCGACGGGGGCTCCCACTAACTTTGAAGCACTCTGGGGTACCGCGTGTCATAGGTTCTCAGAAACATGGAAAGTTTCAGAGACTCCTATTAACATTTCCGTGCCAAGCCACAGAAAGACTTCCATGGTACCTCTCGCATGGTGAGCTTACCGCAATTGATCCGCTTGCGGTGGCGTACCTTACCTCTTATCTGAAGTTGGAGCGTCATTACAGAATTTATAACATATAAGTTAGTTTACCACCTTTATATCTTATACTAATAATACTCCTTATAAGGGCATATAACTAATTCCTCACTCAAATCCTAATTTTTGAAAATATGCGCTTTTCAAGTACACTGTTCTCAATGATGCTCTGATACCATGCCTGTGGGGATGGGAATCCCGACATCCAAGGATCTCATTGGGTGGTGTCATGCGATGAGACACCCAACAGTATACAAGAAAAGAACGAGAATAAAGTACAATACTAAGTCTTTGATTAATAAACACAGCGGAAGTTTTACAATATGTAACATAGGAAAGAAGTATATACATCATACTACGCTCTCTGCACTAGCTATGCATGAGTAAAGCTGTCCAAGCCCTCGGACGCTTTACACTAGCAACACTAATAGATTTCGCCAGCGTGCAGGGCCTCCACTCAGGCGTAAACCCTAAAGGGTATAAGGCATCGTCGTTAGGCCCTTCATCAACAGTATAACCTGCAAAAACTCGTTAACTGCAAACGTGAGCATAAGGCTCAACAAGACTAACCTGTCTCACTAGACATATGCAAGGGTGAATACTAAGCATAGGTAAGGTAAAGCATAAGGACTCGCCTATAAGTGGATCCTTATATTCATATTTTTAAGTAGCACATGACATTCTTCAGGCACGACACATCATAGACTCCACAATCAAACAAGAAACGCTTTGCCGATGATATGACGTGCGCAAAGTACATAATGCTATTACAGGTAAAGTATGGGGAAAACTGTAAACTTTTAATTGTACTATCTCTAAGCAAAGCAAGGTTGTAAAGAAATTATAATTCAATACATCATATTCTTCTGGCTTCTTTAGTATTTACTACGTCACAACAGCGACGGACAAGTGGTACTCAATTAACCGCGAGGGACGGTGATTGCAATCAGGATACACTCGGACTGCACGACACGCACACCCGCGTGGGAGACACATACGTGCTCTCCTCCCCGCGTTATACGTGTCCACCTTTCACCCAAGACCCCATGTCAACAAACCTCTTCATCCCGAGCAAAAGGTCCCCTACACGGACACGTCAAAGCGTTCCGCTAGGAGATTTACACCTTTCTGCCTTTGCATCTCCATTCAAGGACAACCAAGGAGTCTCCACACTACAGTCTGGAGTTACATCAGTTTATTGGGCCCATATCCAAATATGCAACTAGTACAGTTCAAGCTTGCTGAACGGTGCTGCATACGGCACGATCCTCAAGCGACACAGGTAGGGCTATGCACCCGAGACTCCATCTCGTCGACTCCTATTCCCCCTTCCCGGTCTCGTATTCATTTCATAAGCCATTCTTTCATCTTTCACCCTCATATGAACTGCTATTCCTATCTCGCGAGTAGATTCCACCTACTCGACTTCTACCGGCATATCTACAACATTAGCATTGGCAGTTCTACATGTTGAGCTGTAAACCTTTCCAACCCTCCCATAGGATTTGTGGATATGCAAGTGGAGTATCAAACACCTTATACGTAATACACAATATCAACTGAAGACGTAAATGAATAAAACTGGAAAAACTTTAAAAGCTCTTAAATGCAAACTGGGGCCTGCCTTAGTTTGCAACACGATTAAATGTCAATGGTTAGTGGTCCTTCTCTGAAGACTCCACCAAGGACTTCAAGTGTACACCCTGGCCTTCTCCTCCAAGCGACACTTCTCGTCAATATCGATCACTACACGACAGGCATATATGAATGCTAGTAAATTATAATGTATATATAGTTCATAAGCTTCTGACTATGGTTATAGTGAGTGAATGATCTTAGTTGGCTTAGGGATTTTTATGGTAGATGTTAGGGACTACAAGGGAGACTCTTGCAAAGAACAGGAGATGATCAATGAAGTTTGTTGTTCCTAAAATTTATGGGTAGTAATAACCTTCTCTAAATTTTGGTTGAAATTTTTTTGGAGATCTATCATGGATACCAGTGGTGGTATCATGTAGAGGGGGTCTCACTGGTTGTAGTAAAATTTATTTCAGAATTTTCTAAGTTTCAGTGAAAGAGATATTGAATTCTAAAGTTGCTAGGAATTTCTGTAATTATTTTATAACTGAATTTAGTTTCTCAATTAACATTCAGATTGGGAATTCAATTTGGGCGAGTATATTAGGTCTAATAAATCTGAAATTTTTACAGGAGCTAGTATATAACGATATCAAGGTTCAGATAAATTTGGGACATAACAAAGCAACTGAACATCTGTAATAATTCAATGAAGGAAAAATGCAATTGAATTATACAGAAAATCATACAGGTTTTCATACCAAACTAATGGTACAACTTGAGAGTTCAGATCATAAGGGTTATACAAGATTTTACTTGAGATTTTTAGAGCAAGGATACTATGAGAAATTGAATTTAGAAGTTTGATTAAATTCCTGGTTACAGTTCTATTTTATAACTGAACGGCAGAAAGGAATTTGGAATTTGATTAGGTTATACAGGTTCAATGGCTCCCAAACTTTTTCTGGTATACAATAACAGGACAATGTATTTTATGTGAATTTTGGGGATTTTTCCAGTGGAAGATGCAACTGAGAAAAATCTATTTGTATTTGGAATGATTGCATTGTACAGAGTTGAAAACTGGTTTTTAAAGATCCCAATTGGTTCTAACAAAAACTAGAGCTCAAGGGCTTTCAAACAAAAGTTGTTTGAAGATTTTTGGAGCAATCTACAGAGAGTTATGGATTTTCTAAGTTGGAGCCAAATCTGGAATTAAATTCCAAGGGGAAAATTTGAATTAAACAGTGGGCCCCACGGTTTTAAAATGGGCTAGTGGCATTCAAACCACACGGGGACCACAGAGAAAAACCGCGTAGCCACAACAAATCCCGTGTCCACACCTGATCTGACGGGGGACTAACAAACACTGACATGCGGGGCCCGCGGTGTCATCGTCAACCTCCCGACGCGGCCGGCGCCCCGGGCTACAGCGGCGGCGCGCTCCGGCGAGCCTTGCCGGAACCAAGTTACCGGCCACCGCAGCTCCTAGTATTGGGCACCCAACCCTAAAATCATGCGCCGAGCACGATGGTAGGGTCGTTGAAGCTTGCCGACGGCCGGAAACGGCGGCGCATCAGCGGCGGCGGCAGCTAGGGTTCTGGCCATGTCGGAACCGTCGCCCCGTGGCTTAAAACCCTCGGAAAAGGTTGGGGAAGTCTCCTGGAACCATGAGGGAAGTGATAGGGAGGTGAAATCGTCGTGTAACGGCCGGCAAACAACCATCGACTGCGGCAGGGGCGGTTTCTCAATGGTGGAAGGAAAAACTCATGATTCTAGAGCTAGGGTTGATCGTTTTTGATGATTCTAGTTCGAGAGGGTGTGCAAGGAAATGAAGAAACTATTCTCAAGCAATTGTGAAGAATAATTATGTGTGCACACCGAATTGAAATGGAAACCTAATGAGCTCATATGCTGGCCGAGATTAAAACTTGGATAAGTTGCTCGATACTCACGTAAATGAGGAACGGCTTTCACCATCGTGCAGAGCGTGTCCAGGCACACCACTTTGCTGTTGTGGTCGAGAGCTGAGGTAGCCTGAGTCGGGGGCGCGCCGGTGGAACAGAGAGGCGACGATGAGTCCTTCCCGAGGTCCACCAGCGGAACTGCAAAATCACCGTCGATGGTTTAGGAAACATCACCGAAGTTTCACCGGTTGATAGAGGAGAGGGTGGCGCATCACATTGCTGTTGAGAGCTTGGCGCGAGGGGCTTCCGGTTGTCCAGCAACGGACGCGCGGCGCCGGCGGTCAGAAACGGCGCACCAGCGCGCGCTGGATTGCGGCTGCACGTGGGCTGCTGACTGGTGGGCCCCACCAGTCAGCCTTACAGCCACTCATGAAACTTCATGGATATGTCAAGAAAAATGTGCTGAACATAATGGTGTGTTTAGATCTTTGTGTTCAAGCATATTTGGACCAGATTTTTAATTTGAATTTAAACTTGGCTCAAATTCGCTAAGCATCTCAAATAAAATAGCAAATGGATTTCAAAATCCATGAAACTTTTCAAGGAGCTTATTTGTAACTTTAGATAACTATAGAAAAATTTATAGCCTAAGATTTGAATATTTTTGACAGGGTATTTGTATACAGTAGCTATATTCTATTTTTGATTATTTGAGTATATGAGGTACTATAAATTGATTTGCCCAAGCAAACCCCATTTAAATATTCCAAAAAATTTCAGAGATGATATTTGAATTATTCTAAGATTATTGGTGAAGTATGTTCTCATGTTAATAAAGTTTTAAACATGAGAAGAAGAAAGAATTGAATAGGTTCAAGTTTATGTACATGACCATATCTTGAACCCAATTAAATTTGAATTTAACTGACAACTGAATTTCATATTTAGAATTAAGTGGGATTTTACACTCTGGAGCCAGAACTTTAGTTACTTTCGGCTCAGGTGCCGGAGTTTCCGCTGTCTCTGGCTCCGAAGCAGGAACTTCAGCCGCCGGCTCCAAGACCTATGGCACTTCATCAAGAACATCTCCCCTATGGTTCGGCGCTACCACGGGAGCTTCACCCGTCATCTCTGGATCCAAATCCATGACAGCTGGCGTCAGAGCTATCGTTTCATCAGCCACCACTTGGGGAGGCACCGGGATCGAAGCTGGAGCTTCAGCCTGCACAACATCAGTTGCTGCAACAAGCGCCGAAGTTTCGACTTTCTTCTTTGACATCCTGGAAGTAAAAGATCAAAAAATTCAAAATGGTAAAACATTAAAAACATCAGCTCAGGTGAGAAGACAATGCTTACCTTGGGAAGCTTCCGCCCCAGTTGCCGCATAACTTCTTCTTTTGAGGTCCTGAGTTGGAGCCCATCGGACCTGGTGAGGCAGAAACTTTGGACCTTGGTCGGGAGCTTGCCGCAGCAGCTGGTGTCGCCTCAGCCGGGACCTCCCTCGGCTGAGAACGACCTCCAGACCTGGAGCCTACAACTGGCACTGGAGCCGGGGTCAATTTGCCAGAGCTAGCACCCCTCGAGGATGCCAACACCGAAGGAGGCATGGCCGCCGAAGCTCTTCTTGGCTGGGGGGAAGAAACTACTGGAGATGGAGCCGACCTGAGAGAGCTACCATCAGCATGTCTCAGCTTCCTCTTCTGGCTGGAAGATTCGGTCTGCTCCTTGCCCTTGCCCTTGCCGACATCATCAAGCTTTTGCCTTGGAGCAGTGGGGGCCACCCTCTCTGAAGCTCTGGGGATCGCAACCCCGGAGGTATTGCGTCGCTCCACCACGCCGAGGTCGTCCAACTCTGGCATTCCCTTCCGGAGCTCCCTCCTGACCTCCGGGACCATGTTTAGTAGGAGGAAAGCAGCCGGCGGGTCAAGGCATCATGGGAGATAGCTTGAAAGCATCTAGGCCCCCATGAGGTACGGTTTCAGTGATTAATGACAACCATTGGATTTTACTAATGAATTTGTGAATGCAAGGTCCCCATAATCACTCAATCAAATGAAATCTATATGTCATTGGAGACCCATATACAATCACTTTATGAGATCAAATCAATGATATGAAGACAAGAAGTGAAAGCTCTTATGTCAAAGTCATTCAACCACAATTGATGACACTTAATGCTTGACAACCATCAGAATTACATTTCCAACAAAAGTATAAGAGGTCAATCGAGCAAGACACAAAAGAATCACTTAGAAACAACTCGAAGCAAACAAAATCAACTCACCGGACCAACCGATGATTTCTGAGAACAAGACATCGGTCGAGTTGGTTCAGCAGAAGATGAAGACCTCAGAACAAAGCACTCACCGGATCATCCGATGTTAAGGTCTCAACTACATCGGTCCATTAGTACAGTTTGTAATATCATTGGACCAAGTGTAGCACTGGATCATCCAATGTACAAGAATATACACATCGGTCAATCACTCCAGTAAGCATCAAGTTTGAGTCAATTCTGGAGGAAGAGCCACCAGATCATCCGATGAGAAGACAAGTGCAACATCGGTCTAACAACGGTCATATCTGACACAATGACGTCAGCTAAAGTAAACTTGACCGATGATAACTAAAGGGGAGACATCGGATCATCCGATGTTCGTAGAAAAGTTCTGTCAGCCTACTTTTCCAACTGCTATTTTGTGGAGGCTGGCTATAAATACCCCCAAAACCTGTCATTTCGATAAGTCTTGATCAAAAAACATTCTCTACACATCCACAAGCGTTCAAGACCAAGAGCCATCACTTCTACATCATTTTCGACCACATACACACCAAGAGATAGGCTAGAACTAGATAGAGAGAGAGCTTGTGTGCCTCCATTCTGGGTGAGTGGAATCTCTAGGATAGTGAGAGCCTCAAGGGAGTGCCCCTTGGTGTTTGTAACCGTGAGATTCTTCCGAAGCTTGCCAAGGCATTTGTGGAAGCCCGGAGGGTCAAAGTTGTACAAGGCTTGAGCTCCACCTTGCCAAGGTTGGCAAACGAAGAAGAATAGTGGAGATCCCTCGTCTCGGTGACTTGGGTGTGGCTAAACCCTTTGGTGGGTGCCACAACGTGGATGTAGGAAGATCTTGACGATCTTGCCGAACCACGGGATAAATCCTCGTGTCTCCTCGGGAGTTTGCATCCTCTTCCTCTCCCCTACATTTATGCATTTTATATTCCGCGAAGTTGCTATTTACTTCAATGCATAGGTAGTTTGCGTAGGGAATTGGGCTTTTAGGAATTAAGCTTTATTGTTTAAATTTTTGAAAAGAAGCCTAATTCACCCCCCCCCCTCTTGGGCATTCGATCCTTACAATTGGTATCAAAGCAAGGTTGCTCATAGGATCATTCTAGCTTCACCGCTAGAGAGCTAAAATGGCCAAGGTTGGGGGTTCGGTTCCTATCTTCGAGGGCAAGAACTTTGCCTATTGGAAAGCACGCATGCACGCTTATCTAGAGGCTATTGCTCCCGAAGTATGGGAAGCGACTCACGCGGGGTTTGGAGAACATAACTATGTTGGTGATCAAATTAAATGGGATGCTAAAGCTAGGAATGCAATCTATGAGTGTATTAGTCAAGATGTTTTTTCTAGGATTGCTAGCAAAGAAAAGGCATGTGAAATTTGGGCTTGCTTGATAGAAATTCATGAGGGTTCTTCTCGTGTGAAGGAACTTAAATATCACATGCTTAAAGCAAAATATGATGAATTTAAGATGCTACCTCATGAAAATGTTAATGAGATGTTCTCTCACTTGAATGTACTTATTGAAGAAATTAATGCTCTTGACATTGCTTCTCTTGGCAAGGGACTCATCAACCACAAGATCCTCATGCTCCTTCCCAAGCCAAAGTACAACATCATCAACTCCATGCTCCAAAAAGAGTCTCTTGACCACATTGAAGTTTCAGAGATCATTGGAGAAATTCACGCTCATGAGATGAGTGTGCTTGGGATGATGGAGCAATCATCTTCAAAAACAATTGCTCTAAAGGCCTCCACCAAGAAAACAAGCCTCAAGAAGAAGAAGGTGGTTGAGCCTAGCTCATGTGAAGAAGAGCAAGTATCAAGTGAAGATGATGATGATGAGCTTGCATTGATGATGAGAAAGTTCTCACGCTTGAACTCCAAGATTACCAAGAAGGGATACACCTTTGATCCCCAGAAGAAAGCGTTTCTACCAAGGAGAGATGATCACAAGACTTGCTACAATTGTGGTGATCAAGGCCACATCTCCTATGATTGTCCAAAACCGGACAAAAGAAGAGAGAACCACAAAAGCAAGCATCGCAAGCTTGAAGAAAGTGAAGATGATGAAGAAGAGGCCAAACCCAAACCAATATCCTTTGGGAAGAGGAACATGACAAGGGCAAGAAGGCAAGACTCTTCCCAGAGAAGAGAAATGGCCCACAAAAGGTGTTCATGTGTGAGGCAAATGAATGGGTCACCGACGAAGAAACAAGTGATGAAGAGAGTGAAGTGGAAAAAGAAAGTTTGGCCGTCCTCGCCATTGCCAACAATGATGACTCACCTCTTCATCCACTGCCCATGTGCCTCATGGCGAAAGGTAACACCAAGGTATGTGACGACTCTAGCGATGATGAGCTTTCCCCCGATGATTTAACTTCTTTAATAAATGAATATCACACTATCATTAAGAGGGAAAAGAGTAAGGTTAAGGCTCTTGAAGGAACTCGTGCTAAGCTTGAGAGTGCTAACCTTGATTTGCTTGACAAGTATGAAAGCATACTCAAAGAGCATGACACGTTCAAATCCCATGTCAAGAAAGTTGAGGAGGATAAGGCTCAAATCAAGCTAGATCATCATGAGCTTTACTTAGCCCACCAAGTACTCTTGGGAAAGCACAATGAGTTAATCCAAGAGCATCAAACACTTAACCTTGCTTATGAAGTGCTTGATCAAGAGTTAAAAACTATGAAGAAACAAACTCTTAATTATAAGATATCCATTACTTCTCATGCCACTAATGTCTTGCACAAGTATTTGCCTTTGAAAGAAAATGCTAGGGAGAAGGACTTGTTTGAAGAAATTGAGAGTCTCCGCACTAGTGTGGCTAGACTTTCAAAAGGAGAAGTCAAGCACAAGGAAATCCTCTTCCAACAAGCAAAGGACTTCAACAAGAGAGGACTTGGATCCTTCCCGGTGCGCAACAAAGGAAAGGTGCCCTCACCGGAGTTTGGAACAAGCTTCGTCAAGGAAGTTGGTTCTTATTGCCAACATTGTGAGGTCACCGGTCACCACACAAGGGAGTGTCCTATTCCTAACCGACCTTCTCCAAAATTGCCTACTAATTACAGATCGACTTTCAATGATCGTTATTATCTCTTGAGTAAAGTAGATGGCAAGGTGAAGGCAAGGTTCATTGGCAAAGACATGAAGGGCATGAAGGGGAAGCTCCCCAAGCAACTTTGGGTCCCAAAGACACTTGTATCACACATACAAGGACCTAAGTTGGCTTGGTGCCTAAAGTTAAAAATTGAATTCATGTGTGTAGGTGAACTACAAAGCCGGAGGAAAGCATTAGGTACTCTATAGCGGGTGCACCCAACATATGACCGGCAATGATGGTATGTTCACCACCATAGAAAACCCCGGCAATCATGAACAAGTCACCTTTGGTGATAACTCTAAGGGAAAGGTAATTGGGTTAGGTAAAATTGCTATTTCAAATGATTTATCCATTTCCAATGTTTTGTATGTCAAGTCACTTAGTTTTAATTTACTTTCCATTGCACAACTATGTGATCTTGGACTAACATGCACATTTAGCAAAAATGATGTTGTTGTGAGTAGTGAAACAAGCCAAGACATAGTCTTCAAAGGATTTTGGCATGGACATCTCTACCTAGTAGACTTCTCCAACAAGAATGCTAGCTTGACCACTTGTCTCTTCACTAAGACAAGCTTGGGTTGGCTATGGCACCGACGCATAGCACATATAGGGATGAGCAAACTCAAGAAGTCAAACTTGGGATGGTGACCGGCATGAAAGATGTTGCATTTGAGAACAAGCTTTGTAGCGCTTGTCAAGCTGGGAAGCAAGTTGCTTCACACCACCCAATGAAGACAATGGTGTCAACCTCCAAGCCACTTGAGCTACTCCACATGGACCTCTTCGGAACGTCCACATATCAAAGCCTTGGCGGTAACCTCTATTGTCTTGTTATAGTTGATGACTACTCTCGCTATGCTTGGACTCTATTTCTAGGTGACAAGAGTGAAACTCCGGAAGTGTTCAAGACCTTCGCCAACCGCGATCAAAGGGAATTTCAACTTCCCTTCATCAAGGTCCGGAGTGACAACGACACCGAATTCAGAAACTACAACATTGGGGAGTGGTGTGACCGTGAAGGCGTGAAACATGAGTTTTCGGCCACATACACTCCTCAACAAAACGGTGTCGTTGAAAGGAAGAACAAGACACTCATCACTCTTGCGAGAGCAATGCTTGATGACTACGACACGTCGGAGAAGTTTTGGGCCAAAGCAATCAACACGGTGTGCCATGCTGCAAATAGGGTCTATCTCCATCGACTACTTCAAAAGACCCTGTACGAGCTTCTCATTGGGAGAAAGCCCAATAACTCCTACTTTCGAGTCTTTGGATGCAAGTGCTACATCTACCGCAAGAAAAGGCTCGGTAAGTTTGAAAGAAGATGTGATGTTGGTATATTCCTTGGTTATGCATCAAACTCAAAAGCATATCGAGTATTCAACCAACCTCCGGTTTAGTTGAGGAAAGTTGTGATGTTGAGTTTGATGAATCTAATGGCTCCCAAGAGGAGAGTTTTGGTCATGATGAAATATATGATGAGCCTCTACGAGAAGCCATGAAGAACATGACCATTGGAGACATCAAGCCTAAAGTTGAGGAGAGCCATGATCAAGGGGGAGCTTCAAGTTCCAACATCAACACTTCAATGGCACCTCAAGTTGACGAAGAAGAGAAGGATGATCCATTGCCGACTCAAGACTCACAAGCACAACAACATCAAGAAGAAGAAGAAGTCCATGATCAAGTCCAACCACAAGAGGAGCAACATGCATCACCTTCGCCAAGTGCTTCACAACCACTTATGAGGCATGGACGCATCTCCAAGGCGCATCCGATGGACCAAATCATCAGAAATCCATCAAGGGGTGTAAGTACACGTTCTCACCATTTCGCTTCATTTTGTGAGCACTACTCGTTTAATTCATGTGTAGAACCCACTCACATTGAGGAAGCACTCCAAGACCCAAATTGGGTGATGGCCATGCAAGAAGAACTCAACAACTTCATCTGCAATGAAGTTTGGGTGTTGGAAGAGCAACCCAAGGACAAGAACATCATCGGAACAAAGTGGGTGTACCGCAACAAACAAGACGAGAATGGCGTTGTGGTTCACAACAAGGAAAGACTTGTGGCCAAAGGGTTCTCGCAAGTTGAAGGACTAGACTTTGGGGAGACATTTGCCCCGGTCGCCCGGGTAGAAGCCATCCGTATACTTCTTGCCTTTGCATCACATCACAATATTAGACTTTATCAAATGGATGTGAAAAGTGCCTTTCTTAATGGTTACATTAACAAGCTTGTTTATGTTGAACAACCTCCCGGGTTTGAAGATCTGAGGAATCTTAATCATGTGTATAGGTTTCACAAGGCGCTCTACGGGCTCAAGCAAGCACCTAGGGCGTGGTATGAACGACTACGGGATTTCTTG
The DNA here is from genome assembly GCA_036927565.1 of Tuctoria greenei. Taxonomy (NCBI): domain Eukaryota; kingdom Viridiplantae; phylum Streptophyta; class Magnoliopsida; order Poales; family Poaceae; genus Tuctoria; species Tuctoria greenei. The sequence continues at coordinate 130,464,765 of JAYESD010000006.1, forward strand.
ATCATGCAAGGATTCAATATCGGGAGGGTGGACACTACACTCTTCACCAAAGAAATCAACGGAGACTTGTTTATTTGTCAAATTTATGTTGATGATATTATTTTTGGTTCAACTAACGAAGCTCTTAGCCATGAGTTTGGCAAAATGATGTCTAGGGAATTCGAGATGTCAATGATTGGAGAGCTCAACTTCTTCCTTGGATTTCAAATCAAGCAACTTCAAGAGGGGACCTTTGTCTACCAAGAGAAGTACACCAAGTACCTCTTGAAGAAATTTGAGATGGGAGATTGTAGCTCAAGAAGCACTCCAATGGCAACAAATTGTCATCTCGACGCGGATAAGGACGGTAAACCTATTTACCAATCTAACTACCGTTCTATGATTGGCTCATTGCTTTATCTTACTGCATCTAGGCGCGATATCATGTTTAGTGTGTGCTTGTGTGCTCGCTTTCAAGCGGCACCTAAAGAATCGCATAGGAAAGCGGTCTTTAGGATACTTAGGTATCTTAAGGATACACCTAGTATGGGCTTGTGGTACCCTAAAGGTGCAAAATTTCATCTCTTGGGATACTTGGATTCGGACCTTTCCGGATGCCGCGTGGATCGCAAGAGTACCTCTGGTGGGTTCCACTTGCTTGGGCGTTCCCTAGTATCTTGGTCTAGCAAGAAGCAAAATTCCGTCGCCTTGTCCACGGCGGAAGCGGAATATATTGCGGCCGGTGCATGTTGTGCCCAAATTCTTTATATGAAGCAAACCCTTTTGGACTTTGGTATTAAACTTGGTTGTGTGCCTCTCCTTTGTGACAATGAAAGTGCGGTTAAGATAGCTAAAAACCCCGTTCAACACTCCCGCACTAAGCACATTGATATTCGCCATCATTTCTTGAGGGACCACGAAGCTAAGGGAGACATCTCTTTGAGAGGTGTTAGGTCTGAAGAACAATTGGCGGATATCTTCACTAAACCACTTGATGAGAAAACTTTTTCTAGGCTAAGAAGTGAGTTAAATGTGCTAGATGCAACGAACGTCATGTAAGAATGCATCTCATATAGGTCTTGCCTAACTCTCAAAGGATAGGGGTGAGCAAGGGTTAGCTTGGGATGGAGGTTCTTTTGGGTTTTCCCAAGGCTTGGAGAGTGGCTCTCCCTGAAGAAGCCTTTGAAAGGTTCAAATTTGTCAAGATAGATTTATTTTATGTCTTGCATGATGCCTGCCATATAGACTTGTAATTTCTTGCATTATAAAATGCTTGGCATTGCATACGGTAGATTGTCACAAAGGGGAACCCACCTCATGAGAAAGAGACTTGTTTGAAATGCAATATCTCAACTCATATGTGGTGGAAAGAACAAAATGTTAGGTGCGTTAATGCCTAGAGGAACATGCTTTAAAGAGATAGAAGTCTTCATACTCTACCTCACAAAGCATGGGCCTTACATTTTATTTGGATGATTTCCTCCTATTTTTCTCGGTGTTCCATTTGCTTTAAGGCCTAGCCAAGTTATTGGCATATTAGTATTTTTGAGGGGTAAGGGGTTGCCCAAAAAGTCCTAAGACATGTGTTTCTCATTGTTTGTTTGTTTGGTCAAAGGACATATATGGGATGTTGCTGTTTTGTAGTCATCGGATTATCCGATGCTTAGGTCAGACCATCATCGGATTAGTTGGTGTTCAAAAGCCAAGGGCCAGTTCAGTCAGTATCTCAAATTATCCTACGAGTTCATTCTGAAAAACATCGGTCCATCCGATGTGCACAATTCTGGAACTGTGATGAATTCCACCGATGATATTCCTTTCCTCGTCGGACCATCCGGTGTCAACATCATCTTTTTGAATACTGTAAGTGCATCTAGGTCCGTTGTGGGTTTTGGTGGATTGATGATGAACCATTAAAGTGCTAATGAACTTGGTTGAGCATGAGCACAGATCTGGAGTACGGAATGGAGCTTTGAAGAAAGACGGCAAAAGGAGAAAAGTTGTGGCGAAGAAGAATAGAAATAGGGTTTTCTATTTCTCCTTGAGTCGTAGGAAAAACCGTACTATTAAGAGGGACACGACGCGTAGACACTTAGTGAGTCATTCGGGTGCTCAACCCCTTAGTAGAAGATTTTAGTAGGGCCTTTGTGTCTTGGGCGGACTTGTCTGACTTGTGGTGTCAGACATGTCCGAATTCTCTCTGTTGGAATTCGGACATGTCCGAATCTGTAAGTCAGACATGTCCGAATTGGCACTGGAAGGGTTCTAGTGAGAGTTCCACTGAAGTTTTGGACTTGTTCGAACCTGGGGGTCAGATATGTCCGAGATGGATCTGTTCCCAGGGACTAAGGAAATTTTTCTAAGTCCCAGAGAGTCAGACTTGTCTGAGTTCTATCTGCAGAATTTCAGACATGTCCGAGATTGTATGTCAGACATGTCTGAAGTGGCTCTGGTCAGACAAGTCTGAAGTGAAAGGCCTGACCTTTGAGGTCAGGCATGTCCGACTTTGTGTCAGACATGTCCGACGTGGGCTGTGTCAAACGGCTCTAATGTCTTTTTGGAGTAGAAATAGTGGGTGGTTTCGACCCACCAACGATGCCTAATACCCCAAAACAGTTCTGAACGCCCATTTGAACTCAAGAACCTCTCTCCACTTGTTCTTCACCTCTAGAGCCCAAATTCGAATTTTTGGGAGAGTGAAGAGTGCTTTGTGAGGATTGGGAGAAATGGTTTGTTGAGGGGTTGAGCAACATGTGATTCGCTAAGTTTCTTCGTGATTGCGTGTTTGTTGCTCTTGGGGTTCTCCCCTAGACGGTTAGGTGTCGCCCCGCGATTTCTTTGTGATCTCTTGTAATCGGGGAGTTTGTAACAATCTTTGTGATAGTGGAAGATCGGGAGTTGGCCCTTGTGGCAACTCGTGAGGGAAAGGCTAGAGAAGGCCTGGTCCCTTGTGGACTCCTCAATGGGGATGTAGGATCCTTTGTGGTTCCAAACCTCGGGATAAAATCATTTGTCTCTTGTTGTTCTTTCGTTCTCGCAAGTTTTGATTCTAGTGTTTTTCCGCATGCTATCTCTCCCTCGGCCTTCTTTCTACTCCATACTTCGTGTAGAACTGCTAGGGATCGATATCTCTCACTAGATCGCTTAAAAATTGGTTTTTTGATCTGATCGTGCAGATAATCTCGGACATATCCGACCCAGGTCAGACTTGTCCGACTTAGGTCAGACAAGTCCGACTTCTCTGTTTTCATAACTCTGAATTAAGTTTAAATTATCGATTATCGCCTATTCACCCCCCCTCTAGGCCGCCTTTCAATTGGTATCAGAGCAGGTTTCTCCAGAAGAGACTAACATCTCGGAGAATCGATGGCGGAAGAAAGGAACAAGGATGATACCTCATATGTCGAGGGTGAAGGCTCAATTGACAAGAACTACGATGTTCTTCTTGATGATCCGAAGGACAATGAAGAGACTCGCCAACTCAAGGTGAAGCTTCGGGAGAAGCTAGGGAAACAACCCAAGATCAACAAAGAGAAGGAGAAGAGTAACGATGACTATACTCAAACTCACTTTGATTATGATCGTCTTCATGCTAACAATCACTATTTGTCTATTCCACTTGGCAAACCTCCTCAATTCGATGGAAATGACTATTCAATGTGGAAACACAATATGAAGAGGCATTTAATCTCTTTGAATCCTAGTTTGTGGCAGATTGTGCAAACCGGAGTCCATATGCCAAGGAATGAGGAAGATGTCACTCCACAACAAGCTATCCTACTTCATCGCAATGCTCAAGCCGTGGGAGTCATAACCTCATCTTTGACTCGGGATGAATTCAACCGAGTCGAAGGTTTGGAAGTGGCCAAAGATATTTGGGATACACTCAAGACGGCGCACGAGGGCAACCGAGTCATCCAGGAGGCGAAGATTGAGATGATCGAAGGAGAGCTTGGGAGATTTACCATCATGGATGGTGAGTCGCCCCAAGACATGTACAACCGCCTCAAGGTGCTTGTGAACAAGATTCGTGCCTATGGAAGCACTCGATGGACGGACCATGAAGTGGTGAAGAGGATGCTTCGAGCATTCATGCCTCGAAACATCGCTCTTTGCTCCTTGATCCGTGAAAGCCCCGACTACACCAAGATGACTCCGGAAGAAGTGCTTGGGAGGATAATCAACAATGAGATGATGGAGAAGGAAGCCATGTTCTACAACGATCTCCAAAAGCTTGCCTCATCAAAGAAGAAAGACATAGCCCTCAAAGCAACTTCCACATCCTACAATGAAGATGCAAGTGATGATGAGAGCATGGACTCCGATGAGGAAGAATCTTTCTTCATCAACAAGTTTAGAAGGATGATGAGAAGGAAGAAGGGAGGCTATCACCAAGAAGGCAAGAGCAAGGAGAAGCTAAAGAAGAAGACTTGCTACAAGTGTGGTAAACATGGGCACTTCATTGCCGATTGCCCATACAATGAAAGCAAGAAGAAGGAGGGCAAGACCCAAGATAAGAAGCTCTTCAAGAAGAAGAAGCCATCGGGACATGCCCACCTTGGAAGAGAATGGGACTCAAATGAAGACTCATCTTCTGACGATGTAGAGAAGGTGGCAACCATTGCCATCGGAAAGAGCTCAAGTGCAAGCAATCTTTTACCCAACCTTGATGATTTCAAGTCCACATGTTTCATGGCAAAAGAGGGAAGAAGAAAGGTCAAATCTAAACCCACTCCCTCTATAACTTCCTGTGATGAATTTGATAGTGGTAGTGAACTTGAATCCATGCTTAAAGGCTTAAGTAAGAGTGCCATGAGAAAGATGAACTTTTTTATGGATGAAATCTCCGAGAAGGAGGATCTCATTGAGCGTCAAGAGGACATGCTCATCCAAAAATTGGAGAGATGTCAAGAGCTTGAGGAGCTCCTCGAGCGCGAGAGAGAAAGAAGCAATGCATTGGAGCATGACCTTGCCATGAGAAAGGAAGCATGCTCAAATCTTAAACACAAGACCGTTGAGCTCAAGGATGAACTTGTTAACTTGACAAAGGTTAACAAGATTCTAGAGACAAAGGTTGAGTCACTTAAGATCAATGCACCTTCTTCCTCAAAGAGCTCATCTTCTCAATAGATTTCATCCGAGGAAGTTCACACTTGCATGTGCTCAAGCTTGATCCTAAAACTTAAGGATGAACTTAACTTGGCACAAAACAAACAAGCACCGAAAGGTGGCATCCTTGACAAGGAGAAGGTGGCCTATGCACGTAGTGCATACACCAATGTGAGGCCTCCCCATGTCAAGGATGGTCTTGGTTATTCTCGGGAGCGGAGGCAAAATGCCAAAGCCCCCAAGAATAACAAAGACTTGATTGTTTTTGTCAAGGAAGGTTCATCCACCCAAGATAAAGGAAAGAACATTGTCTCAACATCTTATATGCCTAAAAATGAACCTCATCCTTTGTTCTATGACTTTGATGCTTCTTATGTTTTATTGTGGAACAAATTTGGCAAGACTTATGCTAGATATGTTGGGCCACTCCGCAAGAGCCTAAAGCCTTGCGTGTGGGTGCCCAAATGTCTTGTGACTAACATCAAAGGACCCAACTTTGTTTGGGTACCTAAAGGAAAGGCATAACTCTTTTTGTAGGCATACTCCTCCGGTGGATCAAAATGGGTGCTTGACAGTGGATGCACTAATCATATGACCGGAGAGTGGAAGATGTTTGTAGAGTACAAGGAGAATGAAGATCCTAGTGAAGGAATCTTCTTTGGGGATAATAGCCAAGGGAAAATCCTTAGCACCGGTAAAATTGCTATCTCCTCAAAACACACTCTTTCTAATGTGCTTCATGTTGATTCACTTGATTACAACCTCTTGTCTATTTCTCAATTATGTGATAATGGTTATGATTGTCTTTTCACTAACAACGGTGTGACTGTCCCAAGAAGATGTAACAACTCAATCGCCTTTAAGGGCGTACTCAAGGGAAAGCTTTACCTTGTGGATTTCTCCACGGATAAAGCCCAACTTGATACGTGCTTAATGGCGAAAACTAACATGGGATGGCTATGGCACCGAAGGCTAGCCCATGTTGGGATGAGAAACTTGCAAAAACTTCTTAAGGGGGATCATATCCGTGGACTAAAAGATGTTGTCTTTGAGAAAGATATACCATGTAGCACATGTCAAGCCGGAAAGCAAGTAGGAGCTCAACATCCGTCCAAGAACATCATGACAACCTCAAGACCATTGGAGCTACTACACATGGACCTATTCGGACCGATCGCCTACATTAGTATTGGCGGTAACAAATATGGTCTAGTTATTATTGATGATTTTTCTCGTTTCACGTGGGTATTTTTCTTGCATGACAAAGGTGAAACCCAAGGAGTTCTCAAGAAGTTTTTGAGGAGAGCTCAAAACGAGTTCTCCTTAAGAATCAAGAAGATTAGGAGCGACAACGGGACGGAGTTCAAGAACACTCAAGTTGAAGACTTCTTGGATGAAGAAGGAATCAAGCATGAGTTCTCCGCTCCCTACTCCCCTCAACAAAATGGAGTAGCGGAGAGGAAGAATAGGACTCTTATCGAGATGTCAAGGACGATGCTTGATGAGTACAAGACGTCCGACCGGTTTTGGGCGAAAGCGGTTAACACCGCTTGCCATGCCATAAACCAGTTGTATCTTCATCGACTCTTGAAGAAGACCTCGTATGAACTCCTAACCGGTAACAAACCCAACATCTCATACTTTCGTGTTTTTGGGAGCAAGTGCTATATTCTCAACAAGAAGCCTAGGAATTCGAAGTTGGCTTCGAAATCCGATGAAGGTTTCTTGCTTGGCTATGACTCAAACACCTATGCCTACCGTGTCTTCAACAAGTCCTCCGGGATTGTTGAAGTAGCACATGACGTAGTGTTTGATGAGACTAATGGCTCTCAAGTGGAGCAAGTTGATAAGTGTGTGCTAGATCAAGAGGAGACTCCACAAGAAGCACTTAGGAGAATGGCACTTGGAGATGTGCGACCACATGATCCAAATGATCTTCAAGCAAGCGAAGAAGATGCAAATCCCCCACATGAACAAGATCAAGATCCTCAAGGTGAATCTCAACAAGATCAAAATCAAGGAGGAGGCTTGGATCAATGGGGAGATCAAGAAAATGATCAAGATGAAGACAATGATCGAGAAGCTCAACCACCACACCCAAGAGTTCATCAAAGCGTTCAACGGGACCATCCCGTTGACAACATACTTGGAGACATCTCCAAAGGGGTAACTACTCGCTCACGTATGACTAACTTTTGTGAACATTACTCTTTTGTTTCCTCTTTAGAGCCACGGAAAGTAGAAGAAGCTCTACAAGACCCAGATTGGGTAATGGCGATGCAAGAAGAGCTCAACAACTTCAAGAGGAACAAGGTGTGGGAACTCGTGAGGAGACCAAATGCAAATGTTGTTGGAACCAAGTGGGTGTTCTGCAACAAACAAGATGAACACGGGGTGGTAACAAGAAACAAGGCAAGACTTGTAGCAAAAGGATACGCTCAAGTTGAAGGTTTGGATTTCGATGAAACCTTTGCTCCCGTAGCTAGGCTTGAATCTATTCGCATATTATTGGCTTTTGCTACTCACCATGATTTCAAGTTATATCAAATGGATGTGAAAAGTGCATTCCTCAACGGTCCAATCAAGGAGGAAGTGTATGTGGAGCAACTGCCCGGATTTGAAGATGAAGAGCATCCCGATCACGTCTACAAGTTGTGTAAGGCTCTCTATGGCCTCAAACAAGCACCTAGAGCTTGGTATGAGTGCCTTAGGGATTTTCTCACTCAAAATGGTTTTAAGATTGGGAAGGCCGATTATAGTCTCTTCACTAAGCATTTTGATAATGACTTGTTCGTATGCCAAATTTATGTTGATGATATCATATTTGGTTCTACTAACAAGACTTTTTGTGATGAGTTTTCCAAAATCATGACGGAGAGATTTGAGATGTCTATGATGGGGGAGTTGAAGTTTTTCCTAGGTTTCCAAGTAAAGCAACTCAAGGAAGGGACCTTCATATGCCAAACCAAGTACACTCATGACATTCTCAAGAAGTTTGGCATGGAGAAGGCGAAGCCCATCAAGACACCTATGGGAACAAACGGACATCTAGGACTAAATGAAGAAGGAGCGAGCGTGGACCAAAAGGTATACCGTTCTATGATTGGCTCTTTGCTTTATCTTTGTGCTTCTAGACCCGACATTATGCTTAGTGTGTGCATGTGTGCTCGATTCCAAGCCACTCCAAAAGAGTGTCACTTGACAGCGGTTAAGAGGATCCTTAGGTATTTAGTTCACACTCCTAATCTAGGTCTTTGGTACCCTAAAGGATCCAAGTTTGATCTCGTCGGTTATTCCAATGCGGATTATGCGGGCTGTAGGGTAGATAGGAAGAGCGCATCCGGGACATGCCAATTCCTTGGTAGGTCCTTGGTTGCGTGGTCTTCCAAGAAACAAAACTCCATTGCCCTTTCCACAGCCGAAGCGGAGTACGTTGCAGCCGGAAGTTGCTGTGCGCAGCTTCTTTGGATGCGACAAACTCTTAGGGATTATGGTTACAATCTGAACCATATTCCTCTCCTATGTGACAATGAGAGTGCCATCAAGATTGCTCACAACCCCGTAGAGCATTCTAGAACCAAACACATAGACATCCGTCACCATTTCCTACAAGACCACTCTATCAAGGGAGATATCATTATCTCTCATGTTAGAAGTGAGAAGCAATTAGCGGATATCTTCACCAAACCCCTTGATGAGAGACACTTTTGAGACCTAAGGAGTGAGATAAATATCTTGGATTCTCGAAACATTGCTTGAGTCGTGCACATCTGATTGCTATTAGTTTTCAACTTCAAAATGTTGTGTGTTTTCGAAAATCTCATCTACTTTTCTTGAAAACTATGTTCTAAACTTCTCTTTGGTGAAAATGATCATAGTTTGATTGTTGGTTGCTTACTGATCATTTTTGTCAAAGATATTTGCAAAAACTTGTCCAAAATGTCCATATATACCTATATTTAGATCCCCAAGTGTTTGCACACTGCATACACTTAGGGGGAGTCGGACAAGTCTGACAAAAGTCAGACATGTCCGAAGTGGGTTTTAAGTCTGCAGAGAGAATTCGAACTTGTCCGAAGTACAAATTCGGACATGTCCGACGTGGGATGTCCGAACCCCTCCAAAGAGGCGACAGTTTCCTTTCCTTCTCTCTCTCCTCACTTCAAACCCTAATCTCCATCTCCCTCAAACCTCCCAAGGCGATCCACATTGCTTTTGAGGCTTTTGTGAGGTGTTCTTGAGGGCATATCTCCCTCAAGGGTGGAGGATTCACATCCCCTTCAGAGTTCTTCAATCTTTTCTCCATCCAAAGGTATTTTTCTCATCTTTCCTCTCATTTCTAAATCTAGCGGCAAGTTTGCAAATTTATGCCCTTGAAACTGTTCCTAGGCATGTTTACAACCTTGGTGCAAAATTTGGTCGGTAGAAAAATTGATTTGCTTAGTTTCCTTAGCAATTAGGGTCAGTTCTGTACAGGTCGGACAAGTCTGACTTTCCAGTCAGACATGTCCAATCCTGTATAACTCTGAGACCTAATTTCTGTCGAAACTATCAAGTTAATTGCTCTATCTCTCTTACTTTGACTCTTACCTATCCTTGTATCTTTTTCTAGCTATGGGTCATGACAAAAGAGGCAAGGAGCCTGCGGGTCCCGATTCTTCAGCTCAACCATCAAAGCGACCAAAGAAAGTGACTGTCAAGCAACCCGCTAGCGGTCAGCTCACTATTCACAGTGGTCAGGGGGGCAGCTCGAGCTCCCAAGGGCAGCAAGATATTGGACCGTTGGTCGTGCACTCTCCAGTTGGTGACACTCGACGCACGGCCGACAGGGTGAATTACCAGAGGAACATCCACGACACCATGCACATGAGAGATGTGCGGTGTTATGACATGCCAAGGGAGAGCAAGGATCCCTATTTCTGGTGCTTCTTCCACATGGATTACTATCGGTCAGTCCTCACGACCAAGAAGAACCCAGTCACGGAGATGCACTGGGTTGACTGGAAGGCTGCATTGAGGAAGAAGGATTCCTATCTTCTCTTCAAGGGGGTGCTCGAAGCTTGCGAGCACCATGGAGTCAGCGAGATCATGGGTCTCCAATACCCATGGAACAAGGAAGTCATCCTCCAATTTTATGCAACTGTGTTCTATTGGGTTGACAAGCACGGCTTCACCTGGATGACCAATGGGGTGAAGTATGAAGTCAGCTATGAGGAGTTTGCCCGCATTCTCGGGATGGAGGACAGCCTGCAGCACTCACTGAAGATCCATGAGATGGATATAGTGAACCTCCTGGAGATGGAGAGTTTCTATGAGGATGGGTATCCAGCCGACCTTCCTCATATCCACGGCCTCAAGCCATTCCATGCCATGGTGAACCGCTTGATCAGGAAGACCCTCTCGCCCAAGGATGGGGATGCCAACAGGATCAATCACAACAGCAGAAATCTAATCCAGCTCTTGGCAGGGGAGCATCAATTCAACGCTTTTGACTATATCTACGAGGAGATTTACCTCGCCTCGGAGATGCCGGCTAGGTCTTGCTGCTACGCCCCGTACCTGATGAAGCTAATTGAGACGGTGTCCGGGAAGAAGTTTGTGAAGGATGTGCCTCATAGGCGCCTCGTGCCTTAGAAGCCTTCCAAGCTTCACCGCCCGATTCGTGCAGCTGCACCGGCACCGGCACCAGCAGAGGGAGGACCCAGATCCTCGAGGAGGAAGTCTGCTCAGCCTCCCATCTCATCCTCCGTGCCCCAGCAGTAGCCGTCTTGCTCCTCAGGACTGCTCAAGATCCTGAAGTCAATCTTCACCATCTGCCGATCGACTCAGTGCTTGGCAAAGAGGAACCAGAGGGACCTCGCAGCCATCAGGGAGCACCTCCAGCTTCCTCCAGTCGACGACGCCAGCTCAGACGAGGAGCCACCAGAGTTTCTGGAGCTCACCGAGGCGGAGATGGCGTTCTTCACCGGCACCGGCGCCTCTTCCTCAACACCTCCTGCAGCTCACGGTGACTCCGGCAAGGAGAGCGACTACGAGGAGGAGAGCGACGACGATGATGACGGCGACAACGACGAGGACGACACCGAGTAGACTAGGTCTTAGTGTCCACTTTTCTCCTTTTTGGTGCCTTGATGCCAAAGGGGGAGAAGTATTAGGCTCTAGTGCTTTTTCTTGGACATGGACATGTATCTAGTCATATTTTCTATCGTGGTGTGTCTTGTACTTATTTGTTACTCATTTATGACTGTTAATGCTTAATGATGTTTATTGATGCCTTATGATGATTATTATGATGCTTCATTGATCTCGTGTGCATTTCTTCACATTTATCACGTTGTTGCACACACACGAGCATATAGGCACCCCACGACGATTGAGTGTATATGAGTTGTTTTTATTGTTATTCCAAAAGCTCATATACACTTGAGACTTAAAACTTCTATCAAATATTATTTTTTTGTCGAGGACTTTAGTTGGTTGTCATCAATCACCAAAAAGGGGGAGATTGTAAGTGCATCTAGGTCCCATGTGGGTTTTGGTGGATTGATGATGAACCATTAAAGTTCTAATGAACTTGGTTGAGCATGAGTGCAGATCCGGAGTACAGAATGGAGCTTTGAAGAAAGACGGCAAAAGGAGAAAAGTTGTGGCGAAGAAGAATAGAAATAGGGTTTTCTATTTTCTCCTTCAGTCGTAGGAAAAACCGTACTATTAAGAGGGACACGACGCGTAGACACTTAGTGAGTCATTCGGGTGCTCAACCCCTTAGTAGAAGATTTTAGTAGGGCCTCTGTGGCTTGGGCGGACTTGTCTGACTTGTGGTGTCAGACATGTCCGAATTCTTTCTGTTGGAATTCGGACATGTCCGAATCTGTAAGTCAGACATGTCCGAATTGGCACTAGAAGGGTTCCAGTGAGAGTTCCAGTGAAGTTTCGGACTTGTCTGAACCTGGGGGTCGGACATGTCCGAGATGGATCTGTTCCCAGGGACTAAGGAAAATTTTTTAAGTCCCAGGGAGTCAGACTTGTCCAAGTTCTATCTGCAGAATTTCAGACATGTCCGAGATTGTATGTCAGACATGTCTGAAGTGGCTCTGGTCAGACATGTCTAAAGTGAAAGGACTGACCTTTGAGGTCAGACATGTCTGACTTTGTGTCAGACATGTCCGACGTGGGCTGTGTCAAACGGCTCTAATGACTTTTTGGAGTATAAATAGTGGGTGGTTTCGACCCACCAACGATGCCTAATACCCCAAAACAGTTCTGAACGCCCATTTGAACTCAAGAACCTCTCTCCACTTGTTCTTCACCTCTAGAGCCCAAATTCGAATTTTTGTGAGAGTGAAGAGTGCTTTGTGAGGATTGGGAGAAACGGTTTGTTGAGGGGTTGAGCAACGTGTGATTCGCTAAGTTTCTTCGTGATTGCGTGTTTGTTGCTCTTGGAGTTCTCCCCTAGACGGTTAGGCGTCGCACCGCGATTTCTTTGTGATCTCTTGTAATCGGGGAGTTTGTAACAATCTTTGTGATAGTGGAAGATCGGGAGTTGGCCCTTGTGGCAACTCGTGAGGGAAAGGCTAGAGAAGGCCTGGTCCCTTGTGGACTCCTCAACGGGGATGTAGGATCCTTTGTGGTTCCGAACCTCGGGATAAAATCGTTTGTCTCTTGTTGTTCTTTCGTTCTCGCAAGTTTTGATTCTAGTGTTTTTCCGCGTGCTATCTCTCCCTCAGCCTTCTTTCTACTCCATACTTCGTGTAGAACTGCTAGGGATCGATATCTCTCACTAGATCGCTTAAAAATTGGATTTTTGATCTGATTGTGCAGATAAACTCGGACTTATCCGACCCAGGTCAGACTCGTCCGACTTAGGTCAGACAAGTCCGACTAGAAGTCAGACAAGTCTGACTTCTTTGTTTTCATAACTTTGAATTAAGTTTAAATTATCGATTATCGCCTATTCACCCCCCCCCCTCTAGGCTGCCTTCAAATACCCTTACTGTGACACTCGACCGATGCTATCTCTTTATACGTCGGTCCATCCGACGTCAACGATACCTTTTTGAATACCCTAACTGTGCCATTCGACCGATGCTTTAATCGTTTCTACATCGGTCCATCCGGTGTTGAACTTACGGCTAGGGTTTGGGACTCACTATTTAAACGGTGCTTCGCCTCCAGTTTTCTCTCTCTTCCCAATCCCGACACAGTCCTCACCGCCGCCGCTGATTCTCTCGTCCAAGCTGCGCCACCGCTACTCCGGCCGCCGCCGCCGCCCTCCGGTCACCGCCGCTAACCTCCGGCCGCCGCCGCCATCCTCTAGCGCCGCCGCCACTCGCCTCTACCGCAGCCGCCGCCGCTGCTCCATCCAGCCGCCGCCACCGCTCCACCCAAGTGCCGCCGCCGCTCTCCCTCACCACCACAGCACCCAAGCGCTGCCTCCTCCCGTGCACCACCGTCGCCCCAAGCACATCGCCGTCGTGGTGCTTCCACCGTTGCCATCTCTTTATTGCTAGGGTTGCCGGCCGTGATCATACATCATTCTCGTGCATCGCCCGATCGCAATGGCTCGCGACAAGAATAACAAGGGCTTCATCATCCAAGTTGGTATGAAAACCAGCTTCAATCCGGTTATGGTCCATCTCACTGTTGAAGGCCCATGCGAGCAACTCCCTTGTCTTCAGCGGAGCCCACCGGTTCACTAGAAAGATGCTGAAGACCATCTGAGGGGTCACTCTACCCTCTACGCATTCCTGAATCCTTGTCACAATGGGCTTGTATGCTTCAGACAACTCCGGAACTGCATTCCAGGCGTCAATGTTGACATTGGGGAGGCTCTTGGGCAACTCCAACCTCTCGTGCTCCTCCACTGCGATGATCCCCAGTCTTTCTTCTAGTTGTCCCACTATCCGGAGGGGAAGGTCAATCAACTCTGTCCTCTTTTCGGTAGTGCGGACCGTGAAGAAGGTCTAGAAGGGCTCCATGCACGGCGGCACACCCACCCACATCTCGCAAAAGTGGACAAAAGTCGCCACTAGCAAGGAGTGGGGGCCGAGGTGATGAAGCTGGAGTCCGTAGAAATCCAGCAGCATCAGCATAAAGCTTGAGAAGGGCGGGATGAGACCCACCATGGTGTATGCCGAGAAATGGACGATCTCTCCAGTGTGCTCATTCATAAAGGGATACTTGCTGAAGCGGATCGCGTTATTGAAGGAGTCACTGGACCACCCTGTATAGGTCCGGACCCTCGACAGATCTTCGTCATTCTTGATCTTGCTACGGGAAGACCAAAATCCATCTTGGCAAAGTGGAGCAAAAGTTGGAAGGGCTATGTAAAGGTTGGGAGGCTCTGAGTGCAAGTTCGAATGAAAGCGTAAAGTGTCCTCAAACCGTGCGGGCTTTCCTTCTTAAGTAAACCTCCACAACGCTTGGATGGAAACCGCGTCGGGATCGAGATTTCATTTCAAAAATCTACCCCATCAATGACAAATGGCACCGAGTCCACTTCGGAGGAAAAGTCAAAGTTACCACACTAGGTGAACCGTTGTCATGATGGGAAGTTGGAAGCCCGAGGGCGGCGGCCTAACAGGGCACTCGGAACCGATACTGTTTTCATATTGGGAACTGACGACCTTCAATTGTGTGACATCTGCAAGCCAGGATCTCACCTACCACATCAAGAAGAGCCATGCGGCGGTGGTTTAACTATGGACTCTTGCCCCAATGGCCCATGAAAAGACCTTTGAAGCCGCATCTCAGGAATCGAAGATGGCCCCACCTCTGGTAGAATAACTTAACCCAAACGATTTCTCCCAGAGGTGAGCCCGGGGGCCACTGTCGGTACCCTGCGTACCCGGTACCCCACGATACAGCAAGAAAAGCTACGGAGTTCCACCTGTCCGAGTTGAAGACCTCCAAAGGCTCCACGTGTCCTGCAACACTGGGCCGCCTCCCTCATTTGGGTAGCTTCAGCGCTGCCACGTGTAACACAAGGACAGACCTAACTCCTTGTATAGGGAAGCTCGGTTATGCCACGTGTCTAGTGGCCCCAGACCTAACCTCGAGTAGAGGGAAGCTCTGGTGCTGCCATGTGTATTGTAGCTCCGAACCTGCCTCCCAACAGAAAGAAGCTCCAGAGCTGCCACGTGTCGAGCCTCCAGACCTAAGCCACAATGCGAAGACTGCCGGATCTCCAACAGCGTTGACATTCAAGGGGCAATTAAAGCAGTCGTTACAAGACCTGATTACATGTCATTAATGCCATGTTAATGACAGACGATCAGAAGACCTTTAGTACCAGTAACGCCACCATTAAGGCATGTTATACCACTTTTAAATATACTTAATACATATAAATCGTGTATTAGGTATTTAGAGACCGCCGGGGCCACACGTCGGGCCAGGATGACAATGTAATGGCCAGTCCTTGAACTATAAAAGGGTTGTGCTACACGGTACAAAGGGAGAAGTCCAATCAACCCCAAGCAACGACACACTCATACATACAACAACCACCCGTGGAGTAGGGTATTATGCTCAGGCGGCCTGGACCACGTAAAAATTCTCGTGTCACTGTCTCGTTCTTGATCTCACGCACACCCCAACCGAATACGAACCTTTGCGGACTACACTTTAGTAGTATCGGGGGAGGTGTCGATCGTACACTTCGACACGCGCATTGATGGAATGATGGGATGCATCAATACCGCCTTAGAGAAACGATGGGTAGCGTAGGCTGGACGTCGCACGCATCTCTGCACCACACCACCGAAATTAAGTTCTCCACATTCCTCGTGACGCGCATCTCTCTTTTGATAATGGAAGACGTGCTTTAACATAATGTGCGTCTGTCTTTGTTCTCGCGCGTCTCGCATTTATCTCCCTCGTCTCTTCGCCTTCGGTGCCCCTTTACTAATCGACCAACGGTCCTTTACTAATTGACCAACTCCAGTGCGACCGCTGCCTCTGTTCGCCATCGTCGTTGTCACGTCGTCGCCATCCTCATTATCGTCATCGTCGATGTCCTCGTTGTCGTCATCATCGCTGTCCTCCTCGTCGTCGTCACTGTTCATGGCTGGTATCAACTTGGCGCGTAGCCGACTGAAGGAGGGGCGCTTGGCATGGCGCAAGAACCATCCCCATGTATGTACATATGGCACACCAGTCGCATGGTTGTATATATTTAGATCTGCAATGGACTAATGAACTTAACTATAGTTTTGTTTTCCGTCTTGTTTTTTTTTTGGTATTTTCAATTTCTTTGTGTAGGTTTTCTCCGCGAAGCCTGAATCGAGAGATTTATTGAAGTGGTAGTGCATCATCCCCGGTAAAGAAGGGGTAAGTCTTGAAGAACAAGCACAATATGAGTTTAACAATCGTCCTCCTATTAATGAATTTACTTTGTAGACTGACTGGGAAGGTGGTTACTAGCCCCTGACAATCTTCTTCTCAGAGGACTATCCATTGGTGCCTCCAAGATGTGCCTTTCTAAGTGGTTTCTTCCACCCAAATGTCCATCACTCAAGAGCACTCTGCATTGGGATTCTTGATCAAGAGAATGTAAGATAGACCTATTTTGCTCATGTAATTAGTAATTGTTGTCAAACTTATTTGAACTGGTTTCTTACGTTGCTTAAATTGATATTTCATAGGGGTGGTGGACTGGTTTTACAATCAAAACTATACTACTTTAAGTTCAGCGTTTGCTGCATCAGCCAAATGAGCTCGATATTGAAAATGATTGCAATAATATACTTATCAAGGTTAGACACAACTTGTTAGTGACCAACGTAGGTTAGTGTGACACCCGGTTCCGTAAATGAACCAAGCATAATGCTTGTGTGCCCAGGATGTTTAACACACGTACATAAGTGATTCACAATTGATAAACATAAAATAACCATGTCTCGAATAATAATACTAATAATAGTACCTTATTACAAACCAAATAGTCTCAATTACAGGCTCTAATGAAACTACAGCGGAAAAACTAAACTCTAATGACTTCAACTCCACAGGCAAGTTTGACGGCAAAACACACGACTAGAACTCCTCAAAGACCTCCTGGTACTCCACCTAGTTGCTTGCGTCTGAATTTGTTGGGGGAATAGCAAGGGTGAGCACATGTTGTACTCAGCAAGTGTGGGAAAGTATGACATGTAGCTTAAACAAGGCATGATAGTAAAATGGGCTAATTGCATAAAAGTACATTCAAAACAGTTGAAAATGCAATTATATCATTATTAAGTGAGGTCCTTCCCAAAATAAACCAAATAACATCAATTTCAACTTAAATAACCAACTCCAGCAATAATAAACCATAATCAACTTATAACTGCTCATCTATCTCAATTTCACCAATTCCATATACCAAAGCCATTTAATTAACCAATACGAGTTCCCAATTCAATCACAGTCATTAAACCAAGTTAAAGTCCATATTCTAATCATGTGAGGGTCCAGGTTGCTCATGACCAGAACCATGGCTATCATGATAGTTTTAGACACACTCTGTAGAGGTTGTACCACTTTACCCACAAGTTCATGATTTCATCATCTTTCGATGACTAAGGAATCTCAATTACGCCGTCTCACACTTCCTTAGGTGTGTGGCCAAGAGATCACAAAATAGCCTTTACAAAGTGATTACTAGCCTATTTAGACCCCACCGAGGTTTCACCGGTGGTGATGTCTCCAACTGAGCACATCCAACCAAGGGCCCGCTCTTGAAACATTTGGATCCCAGGGTAGTCCCACCAATCTCTACAAACCCAATCTGACTACCCCTTTCCCGAGCATTCTTAATGGTCCAAACAGCACTTTAGTCAGCTAAGTCGCACCCATACTTGGCCTTCTGGTGGCACTGAAATTTCTGGATGGTCGTTCCACGAACCTTTCCTTAGATCTAAAGCAAGCAAAACCACTGAAACAGTCCAACTCATTCCACATAACCATCTTACTTAGATACCTAGGAACCATGTTGCTAAACGGTCATTATTATCAATTCTCATCATTCACATGTTCAATAGTTCATAATTAAGTAGTATGAGTGTTTCCCAAACCCAATTTGAGTATAGCGATGCAAAAGTGTAAAATACCCTTCCCGACTATCTAGATAGTGTTAAAGAACCAAGGGTGGTCATACAAAACTAGTAAACTCCTACAATTGGGTCTTCCCATCAATTCCGACACAAGCATACAATTTTGCAAACAAAACCTTTAAAACAAGATCAATATGGTCAAAAACACTTGCCTTGCTCCTGAGCTTGGTTTGGATTAAGCTTCATAGTTCTAGTTCTGTAAGTCCTCGAAAGAACTCTCAACGATAATTCCTTCTTATTGCGAGCGACAAACATGCAAAGCACACAATTCAATTAAATAATGCTCATATAGTACTCAATATGCCATGATATGCATGATTAATGCAATTGTGAGGTAAAAATTGTTAATGAGTTGCTAATAAGGTTTACTAACTAGTTACAATAGTTTATAACAAGTTTGGACAGGTTTGGAGTTGATTCGAGTCAATTTGGAATTTATTCAGCACATTCCAGATTCAGAGGCCGGACTAGTCCACCCTGGACAGAACCTCGACTTAGGGTTTTGTTGATCTGCGAGAATTGGGGTTGAATTAACATGGAAACTTGAATGTAGAGGGTGTACCACATGTGTAGAGCCCCAAAGATCAAGATTTTGACGAGAGACTTTTGGATCTTGGCAATTAGGGCTTGATGGAGATGAGTTGATGAAGAACTTGAATGAATAATGTCAATTGTCGAGGAATCGATGAAGATTGATCTTGATTAGCCGTTCTTCGAGTTCCTATCTTCCTCCTTGCTTCTGGACTTGATCTTGACGACGGCACAATCCGAAAGTGGCAGCAAGGGGTTTTTCTCAAAGGTGGGGAGGTGACAGTATTGGGTTGTTTATATCGAGGTGGAGGATTATGGTTTTGGGGTGAATTCCAAGTGGAATTTGGTAGGGGGCATATAAGGGCCGAGGTGGAGTCCACTTGGGCTCCACTGAGGTTAAGAACGAAGTTCTTGGGCCCAAATTAGGCAATTACCCAAAAACAAATCATGGAGAAATAAAAGAATCTGAGTTGGTTTCCGAAGGTCAGACTAGTCCGCAATAGGGACCGGACAAGTCCGTTCGGCAACAGAGGGAAAATCGGACTGTTCTGGTGTACAAAATTGGACAAGTCCGAGGCTCAAAGAAAAAGGTTTTCCGGACAGAGATTCTGGATACAATCGGAGTAGTCCGCTAGAAATCAGACAGACAATATCAGAGCCATCAACAGACTAGTCCGCACCCTGTGCTAGACAAGTCCGGACTCTGAAGAAACTGAATTTTCTGAGTCATAAGGGCAATACCGGACTAGTCCGGTTAAGAGGCCGAACAAGTTCGTACTCTGATAGACTGAAATTTCCAGATTAAGCCTAAATTCATTTTAATCTTGTTCCTTTTTACATGGCTTAATATTAAACATGTATGAGGATGTATGCAGTGCATTATGCATGAAAATGAGGGTGTTACAAACCTACCCCCCTTAAAATGAATCTCGCCCTCGAGATTCGACGCGAGAGGAAAGAGATAGGGAAATTCCTTCTTGAGATCATCTTCTCGCTCCCAATTTGCTTCTGATTCCGTATGATGCTTCCATTGAACTTTACACCATCTAATAATCTTGTTCCTTGTGACCCTCTCCTTGGTTTCCAAGATTTTGAGTGGTTGCTCTGCATAAGTCAAATCTGCCTGAATGTAGGCCTAGAGGGGGGGGGGTGAATAGGCCTTTTTGAATTTTCTCGGTTCCTGTAACACTCAACAACAAAGTCAATACCGGAGACATCGGACTAGTCCGGTAAAGTGCGGACTAGTCCGGTATTCACGGGCTAAGTTGATCAAGTTCAGTCAATTTGATTGATTCGTTAACGTTTGCAGCGGAAATATAAACTAGAATGATAGTTTAATAGTTGTATGTCAAATTCTATTACAATTAAGGCTCTTGTTCAACAATTTAACTTAAATTGAACAAAGTGAATCAAACCCTAGATTAAGTTGATCAATTAAGATGAAGAACGCAAAAGGACAAGACACACGATTTATCCCGTGGTTCAGCTACCACAAAGGCAACCTACATCCACGTTGAGGAGCCCACAAAAGGACCGGGTCTTCTCCAACCCTTCCCTCGTCGGATCGCCACGAAGGCCAATCCTCTTCCACTAATCACAAAGGGTAAATAACCAAGTTGAAGGGGCGTTCTCACACGTTGAGAGCTCCCTTGATTACAACTTACAAAGCCACCAATAACACACTCGAAAATTACAAATTGAAACGCAAGAGTGTGTTAGAGAATCAAACCAAGAGCTCAATGATGTGTGCCAAGTGTCTCTCCAATGATCTAGAAGTGATCTTCAATAGATTGATCGATTTTGCACTTAATTTCGTGGAGAGAGGTGTTTTTTGAGTCTATTGGGAGGTGTGACGGTGCTAGGGTTCGAGAGAGAGTAAAAGTGGGCCGTGCACCTCTATTTATATGGGGTTTCTAAAAGTGACCGTTAGGGTTCAGAAAGATCAGACTAGTCCGTGGTGGTCACCTGAAGTGTCCCGACCCGATGATCGGAACTAAACATGTAATATAATACCAGAAACTATGTTCGGTACAATATATTACAATCCAAGTGGAACCAAATCATACAGAGCTTTATTACAGCGGAATAGTCTTATGGATAATAACGATAACAGCTAACAGGAACGCGATAGTAGTCAACATCATGGAGGCGATTAGCTCTTCCTCGCACATGGTTCCACCTTCGCCACTTGAGTGCGGACGCGACCCTACTCGAAGTCCTCCGGCAGGAAGTCAGGATCCTCTGAAGATATTAGTAACATTTGAGTACGAAGGTACTCAGCAAGATATTAATGCGATGCACAAATAATAATGCAACCCAATGCAACCAAACGTCTCACCCAGAGACATCCATCATCTCAAACTCACAGTAGGTAGCTCTCTAGTTGTCAGGACCACACCATAACCCGTCCCTTACCGAGGACACGGCCAGTTCGAACGGATTTTACACTCTGCAGAGGTTGTACACAACACACACGCACAAAACTATCCAAAGATAGTTCGTCATAACCGACACCTAGTCGGAGCATCACCCTATACAGTCGCCCTCAAACCCCGGGTCATGACTCAGATCAGTCCACCCCCAAGAACCATCAACCGTGGACGACTGTCAGGGATAGCCACTAGGATTAGGCTACGCCCTGCCCATACAGGATCATGTGGATATACTGAAAAAGTTAAGTGAGATGTCAAAACAACTCGGTCCTTAAGGTTCACCAGGGCAGCCACCATATACCAAGCCCGAACTGTAAGTCTACCGCCACGGTAGCCTTATCGAACACCAACCCGTCTGCCCTAGTCTCAATATCCAGTCTGCCCTCACCCAATGTACCATCAACACCATTATCAACATCATGGCATCATATCAATATGCAATCATAAAAATCAGCATGGCTTCTCTCTGTCACTCGAGTCACTAGTACTCGCAAATGCAATAATATAGTATATTTGATAACAACGGATAATCCTCACATAGGTGCAACATGACAAGAAAAGGGGCAATGCAACTTGCCTTCACTACCGTCTTCGGCGGCGTAGTTCTCCGGATCTTGCGGTGTCTCCAGATTCTCCTCCGGCACTTGCTCTGAATCGGCACACGCGCAAACAAACATACAAGCCACACAAACATATATTCAATACATCATATAAAAAGTAGTTGTATTTAATAGATTATGATTGTATATGATTTTTAGACGAAGAATTGTGTTAATCGGAATTTATATGATTAAGTTAAGGATTTTACGGTGCTGGTCAATTATTAAATCCGAAAATAAATATTAACTCAGATAGTTTAGCTAGTTAACTTATTTTCTTGCAAGTCTATTGTACTTAAGTTTGATCTTACGGCAGCACAACTAGCAGTATTGACGAGGCCTGGGCTAATGAAGGGTTAGCTAGAGTATATATCAGCTAGAAAAGGAATTAGCTGATATCACCTACATCTCAAGTTAACAGGATATTTAACTAGAGCAGCTAGAGACCGTATTACACTAGAACCTGCAGCATCACGGAATGGGCCTGGCCTAAGCCAGTAAGCCACAAGTTAAGCATGGACTAAGGATTAAATTAATTAGACTAATGAGTGGGCTAATTATTTTGCTGCTGTACTTGGCTACGGGAGCCATCAGACTTGCTGCCGCATTGATCTAACGTGGGCTACTGAGTTAGTTAATTATACATGGGCCAAGGATTAATTGACCTAGTCTCATTTGGCATCTCACGAAGGTGAAACAGAGGCTTCGTCTACCTCCGTACCGGCCACCATGGCTGGCACCGCTGGCTTCAATCAGAGAGGGAAAATAGGGGAGAAGGCAGCCAGAAGCAGAGGAATAGAGTGCAAGCGCCATGGCTCATCCATCTGCGGCAGCGATTTGGACAGAGGCAAAGGGGAACGACGAGTGCTCTGGACAGGAACGCTCATGAATGGAGATGTCGCTGCTAGCTCAACGGAGAAGGGGAAACTACCTGGAAATTGGTCAAGGATGGGGAATGGATGGGGGAGGAGCTCACCTTGGCCTTGGTTCCGGCAGAACAAGCTTCCTGGTGGAGATCGATAGTCGCTTTGTGTGCGCTGCCGGTGCTGCACGCGAGAGGAAGAGGCACCGGAACTGGTTCGACTGAGGAGAGGATAAGAACGAGCGGGTAGATTTTATACGGGTAAAGGAACGATTGTTGGTAGTGGTAGATGAAGGCAGTAAATAGGACAGATTGTGACTGAAAATGCTGCTCGCAGCTTTGCGTGAGCGTGCGGTGATACTGGTCGCCGGCACTAAATTTGCAGTATGCGTGCACGCCGAATGGTCGGGGCGGTGCGTCGGCTAGCGGATGGCGCGACTCAGTCGACGGGACACTACGGTCGCGGTTTACGGAGCACAGACTATGAGGCTAATAAAGAGCGCGCGTCAAGGGCGGACGGCGTGCTGGTCACATATTTAAATTATTTGACTAACATATTTTTATTATTTTATTTAATTAGATTTACTTATTTATGCATTGATTATTGTATAAATATATTTTATTTATTTATGAAAAACGGGATGTTACAGACCTACCCCACTTAAAATGAATCTCGTCCTCGAGATTCGGCTAATCTTCAAAGAGATGAGGAAACTCTGATCGCAGCGCATCTTCTCTCTCCCAAGTAGCTTCAGCTTCCGAATGCCTGCTCCACTGAACACGACAGAGGGTGACAGAACTTGTTCGTGTTCCTTGAGTAACGGTATCCAAGATCTTCATTGGCACCTCCTGGTAGCGCAGGTCATCCTGTAGGTCTAAAGTGTCTTGGACCACTTGTTCTTCAGATAACCGCAGACATTTCCTTAGTTGAGATACATGGAAGACATTGTGTACACCTGACATCTCTTCAGGTAGTTGAATCTTATACGCTACTGCTCCAATCCTTCCCAAAACCGGAAACGGTCCAATGTACCGCGGTGCCAACTTCCCGCGCACTTGAAACCTGCGCGTGCCGCGGATCGGTGATACTTTAAGATACACGTGATCCCCAATATCAAAAGTGAGTTCACGTCGTCTCTTGTCTGCATAGCTTTTCTGGCGTGACTGAGCTGCTTTCATATTGGCTCGGATCTCCGCTACTTTGTCTTCGGCTGCCACGATGAAGTCTGGGCGCTCCACAATACGGTCTCCTACTTCTGTCCACATGAGCGGAGTTCTACACTTTCTTCCGTAGAGAGCTTCAAATGGAGACATCTTAATGCTGGTCTGAAAACTGTTGTTGTAAGAGAACTCAGCATATGGTAGACTATCCTCCCAATCTTTACCGTAAGTAAGCACAGCGGCTCTTAACATGTCTTCTAAGATTTGATTGATCCTTTCGGTCTGACCATCTGTTTGAGGGTGGTATGCTGTGCTAAAGTCCAACTTAGTGCCAAGTGCTTTCTGAAGACTTTTCCAAAATCTCGAGGTAAACTGGGTACCTCGGTCTGAAACTATCCTTGAAGGTATACCATGGAGCTTCACGATACGATCTATGTATAACTTGGCCAGTTTGTCTCCACCATAGGTAGTGCGCACAGGAATAAAGTGTGCGACCTTTGTAAGGCGGTCAACCACTACCCATACGGAATCATTACTATTCTTGGTTCTTGGTAAGCCAGTGATGAAGTCCATTCCTATCTCATCCCATTTCCACACTGGAATTGGTAACGGCTGAAGTAGGCCACTCGGCTTCTGATGTTCAGTTTTGATTCTCTTACATACATCACAACAGGCCACAAATCGAGCTACATCGCCTTTCATGCCAACCCACCAATACTTCTCTTTGAGATCCAAGTACATCTTGGTAGCTCCAGGATGTATAGAGTATGCAGAGTTATGAGCTTCATCCATGATGGTGTTTTGGTAGTGACCTTGTGAAGGCACACACAAACGTTTCTTGAACCACAATATTCCATTCCTATTAACTCTAAAATCTGGAGCTTTGTTTTCACCGGTCTGTCCCTTGATCTCCATCAACTTTTCATCCTCATGTTGCGCTTTCTTGATTTGCTCTTCGAGCATAGGCTGAACACTAAGGTTGTAACTGCAAGAGTGGGGTATGACTCTTAGGTTCAACTTACACATCTCATCACATAGCTGTGGTATTTGTGTTACCAAGTGGTGGCAATAGGCTTTCCTGCTGAGGGCATCCGCTACCACATTGGCTTTACCCGGATGATAATGGATTTCCAAATCATAGTCCTTGATTAACTCCAACCATCTTCGTTGCCTCAGATTGAGATATGACTGGGTAAAAATATACTTAAGACTCTTGTGATCTGTGTAAATCTCGCATTTGTTTCCAATTAGATAGTGTCTCCAAATCTTCAAGGCATGTACTACTGCACCTAACTCCAAGTCATGTGTCGGGTAGTTCTGCTCGTGTGGCTTTAGCTGACGAGATGCATATGCTACTACTCGTCCTTCTTGCATTAGCACACATCCGAGTCCCCGTTTTGAAGCATCACAATAGATGACAAAGTTCTTATGAATATCTGGTAGGATCAACATAGGAGCAGTGGTTAGTCTTTGCTTTAACTCACAAAAACTCTGTTCGCAAGCTTCAGTCCAAATGAACTTCTTGTCCTTCTTGAGCAATTCTATCATTGGTCGAGCAAGCTTAGAGAATCCTTCAATGAATCTGCGGTAGTATCCGGCTAAACCGAGAAAACTACGAATCTGCTTAACTGATGTCGGTTGCTTCCAAGATGACACATCTTCAACTTTCTTTGGATCCACTGCAACTCCTTCAGCTGTGAGAACATGTCCAAGGAAGCTAACCTTCCTTAACCAAAACTCACATTTGCTAAACTTGGCATACAACTGGTGACTTCGAAGTCGTTCCAAGACAACACGCAGGTGTTGCGCATGTTCTTCTTCACTGCGTGAATAGACCAGAATGTCATCAATGAAGACAACAACAAACCTGTCTAGTTCTTGCATGAACACTCGGTTCATCAAGGTCATAAAGTAAGCTGGAGCATTGGTTAGTCCAAAGGACATCACTGTGTACTCAAATTGTCCATAGCGAGTCACAAATGCAGTCTTGGGTATATCCTCAGGCCTGATCCTCACTTGATTGTATCCAGACCTCAAGTCAATCTTTGAGAAGAACTTAGCTCCTTTCAACTGGTCAAACAAATCATCTATCCGAGGTAGAGGATACTTGTTTTTGATGGTCATCGCATTAAGAGCTCGATAGTCCGTACATAGCCTCTTGCTTTTATCCTTCTTTTCTACAAAGAGGACCGGTGCAGCCCATGGTGATGCACTACGTCTAATATATCCCTTTTCTTGCAGCTCATCTAACTGCTTCTTCAACTCTGCTAGTTCTGGGGCAGCCATCCTATAAGGTCTCTTAGCAATTGGGGCAGTTCCGGGAACTAGTTCAATGGAGAACTCAATTTCTCTTTCTGGTGGCATGCCTGGTAATTCTTCTGGAAACACATCAGCATACTCTCTGATTACTGGTATTCCTTGAAGTGTTGTAACCTTCATGTGATTTATCATTGGTTCTGATATACTAGGTTGGACATGACATGTGATAGTCTTTCCTTCATGGTTGGTCACCGTCAACAACCTTTCTGCACAAGTTATGGTTCCTTTGCACTTGACCAACCAATCCATGCCAAGGATCACATCAATTCCATGGGAGTCAAGCACTACTAGGTTGACAAAGAATACTACCCCACTTAGATTCAAAGGGATATGGTTAACTCCTAGATGGCAGGGTATATAACCTCCCGGTGATTTGGTTATTAAAGGCCTCTTAAGGGCCACTGCTGATATATCATTCGACTCAATGAAGTGTGATGATATGAACGAGTGTGATGCACCAGAATCAAATAGCACTGAAGCTAAGACTGACTGAACCAAAAACTCACCGAGTAACACTCCTGGTGCTGCATCTGCCTCCTCGGTGTAGACGTGGTTCACTGTGGCTTTTCCGAAGGTCGGTGGCGTCCTAGAGGGTGGTCCACGACTTCCTCCAGCTGGTTGCCTTGGTCCATTAACTGAGTTGGAGAACGTTGAGGCTGCTGGTTTATTTTTGTAGGGACAATAAGGAGAAATGTGACCAGGCTCACGACAATTGTAACAAATCCTCTGGTCACCCATTCGGCTCACTCCAGATTGTTGGGGTTTGAAGGAACCTTGAGGTTTGGCAGAGTGCATTGGCTGTCTGAATGTGGTGGATGGTGCCCTGTTGGAAACTCCACTCCGGGTCATCTGACCTGAGTAAGCTGGCTGTTGCTGCCTCGGCATAGAGTAAGCAAACTGTTGGGTCCGCTGTCCAGAATAAGCCGGTTGATAAGTCTTCTGAGACTTTGCTTGTTGGGACAATTTGTGACTCTCAAACTTCCTCTTCCTCTCCTGCATCTCATCCTTCTTATTTTTCTCTGTGATGATAGCTCTATTCACCATGGTGTTGAAATTTGGGTAGACAGATGCTCCAACCAAGGTCTTAATCTCTGGATTAATGCCACGCAGGAAGGCATCCCGCTTCTTCTCATCAGTGTCCATGGTACTAGGGTCGTACCGTGACAAGCTTGTGAAACTATGTAGGTATTCCATCATGGTCATACCTCCCTGGTGCAGATTCCTGAATTCCTCCTGCTTCATCTTCACCACACTGCTAGGAATGTGATGATCTCTGAACAGCCTTACAAACTCCTCCCATATCATGGTCTTGGCATCTGCATTCATATCTCTATAGCTCTGCCACCAAGCTAAAGCAGGTCCTCTCAATTGTTGCACTGCTAGCAGAACCTTATCCATCTCATTTGCATGTACAACCTCGAGCTTCATCTCGATCTCTCTCAACCAATCATCTGCTTCAATGGGATCATCAGATCCAGCAAATTTAGGTGGGTTCATCCTACTGAAGTCTGCGATCTGGTGGTTGCCCTGAGGTGCTGGTTGATGGTGGTTCATGCCCAGATTGCCTTGAGCACCAAGTGTGTTCGTCAGCATCTCAAGAAGTCGAGTCTGACGGTCCAAGATAGCAGTCAAGTCATAAACGGGCGCTTGTGAAGGTGGTGGCGGTGGTGGTAGTGGTGCTGCGGGTGTACTGTTCGCCGACTCTTCTGGTTGTGCTCCGCCCGGAAGGATTGGGGCATTTTGATCAGGGAGATTTTGGTTAACTTCCTGCCCTATCCTACCTCGGTTCGTACGGCGAGACATCTGTGACAAGGAGGGTGAGTATTAGCGAACAGTTGATTTTAATAACATTGCTTTACTTAAGGATAATATTCATTATTTATCGATGTGCTTCTATATATACACATATCAATATATATATTATTATTATATATACCATACAAAGCACACAAACATCAAGTATTGCAAGCAACACACCAAGCATTCATTCATTAAGGAAACAGGTACATGATACAATAGGACATGTCGTCCCTAGGTCTGTCCCCTTAAGGATCAGCCGGGACCTCTGCCTGACTACTGGGTCCTGCGGTGTGATCTTCAGGATCTTCCTCTTCACCTCCACGAGGCGATGTTGGAGGGGTGAGTGGCACCGGCTCACAAATCCTCCTACGAGGGCTAGACAGATGATACATTGGAACTCCTTCCAGGATAAGCGGTTCAGCAGTTGTGATGGCTTGGCGGTCCTTGCGCTTGGCTCGCTCCACGAGGTAGACACCCCTAAGTAGCTGGCTGTGGCGGTCTTCCTGCTCCCTGAGATTCTCCTCGACCAGGGCAACATGACTTTCGGCGCTAGCAGTACGGGCGTCAGCCTTTGCTAATGCTAGTTTAGCTTTCCGCCAACGAGTTTCCAATGCCTCCGCGCGCTTGATGAGGGTCTTCACACGCTGGTTCTGCTGGTCGCACAAGTCGTCCAAGCTCAACAAGTAGCCGGACATAGCAACAATGGTGGGATCATCTTCAGTAGACCCAAGGCCTTCCAGGTTGCGGATCCTTGCTGTCCAGGCAGGACGAGTACGATCCAGTGGTGGGAAATACTTCATGGGTGTGGAACCCAAATGCCAGTCAAACATG
The DNA here is from genome assembly GCA_036927565.1 of Tuctoria greenei. NCBI lineage: Eukaryota > Viridiplantae > Streptophyta > Magnoliopsida > Poales > Poaceae > Tuctoria > Tuctoria greenei. The sequence goes on from JAYESD010000006.1 coordinate 130,493,482, forward strand.
TGGCACATGTACTTCAGAGCTTTGCGGGCAACAAGCTGACAAGTGTCTTTCATGCGGCATCCTGTAGCGGTGACATTCCAAGGCTTCATCTCCAGGAATTTGTCACTGGCACCAATGTGCACCGTGACCTCACAACTTTCAGTTCCATGCTCCATAAACTCATGGCCCACGTACTCCGGGCGATCCATAATACCAAGTCGGAAGGTTGCACCATAGAGCACCTTGGGGAAGCCATCTTCATTGATGCAGAAGGTAGTGATGCGATCGTCGGCCATCTGGCTCAGAACATGGCACAAGGATTAGTTAAGAGCAAAAACTATCACCAAGGCTCTAAAGTCCAATGGTTCCTATAGTAAAGTCATTATACGGTCTCCTACGCTCACTTACGTACTAGGGTCCGCATCCTACAGCCAAGTATGGCTTTGATACCACTTGAAGTGTCCCGACCCGATGATCGGAACTAAACATGTAATATAATACCAGAAACTATGTTCGGTACAATATATTACAATCCAAGTGGAACCAAATCATACAAAGCTTTATTACAGCGGAATAGTCTTATGGATAATAACGATAACAGCTAACAGGAACGCGATAGTAGTCAACATCATGGAGGCGATTAGCTCTTCCTCGCACATGGTTCCACCTTCGCCACTTGAGTGCGGACGCGACCCTACTCGAAGTCCTCCGGCAGGAAGTCAGGATCCTCTGAAGATATTAGCAACATTTGAGTACGAAGGTACTCAGCAAGATATTAATGCGATGCACAAATAATAATGCAACCCAATGCAACCAAACGTCTCACCCAGAGACATCCATCATCTCAAACTCACAGTAGGTAGCTCTCTAGTTGTCAGGACCACACCATAACCCGTCCCTTACCGAGGACACGGCCAGTTCGAACGGATTTTACACTCTGCAGAGGTTGTACACAACACACACGCACAAAACTATCCAAAGATAGTTCGTCATAACCGACACCTAGTCGGAGCATCACCCTATACAGTCGCCCTCAAACCCCGGGTCATGACTCAGATCAGTCCACCCCCAAGAACCATCAACCGTGGATGACTGTCAGGGATAGCCACTAGGATTAGGCTACGCCCTGCCCATACAGGATCATGTGGATATACTGAAAAAGTTAAGTGAGATGTCAAAACAACTCGGTCCTTAAGGTTCACCAGGGCAGCCACCATATACCAAGCCCGAACTGTAAGTCTACCACCACGGTAGCCTTATCGAACACCAACCCGTCTGCCCTAGTCTCAATATCCAGTCTGCCCTCACCCAATGTACCATCAACACCATTATCAACATCATGGCATCATATCAATATGCAATCATAAAAATCAGCATGGCTTCTCTCTGTCACTCGAGTCACTAGTACTCGCAAATGCAATAATATAGTATATTTGATAACAACGGATAATCCTCACATAGGTGCAACATGACAAGAAAAGGGGCAATGCAACTTGCCTTCACTACCGTCTTCGGCGGCGTAGTTCTCCGGATCTTGCGGCGTCTCCAGATTCTCCTCCGGCACTTGCTCTGAATCGGCACACGCGCAAACAAACATACAAGCCACACAAACATATATTCAATACATCATATAAAAAGTAGTTGTATTTAATAGATTATGATTGTATATGATTTTTAGACGAAGAATTGTGTTAATCGGAATTTATATGATTAAGTTAAGGATTTTACGGTGCTGGTCAATTATTAAATCCGAAAATAAATATTAACTCAGATAGTTTAGCTAGTTAACTTATTTTCTTGCAAGTCTATTGTACTTAAGTTTGATCTTACGGCAGCACAACTAGCAGTATTGACGAGGCCTGGGCTAATGAAGGGTTAGCTAGAGTATATATCAGCTAGAAAAGGAATTAGCTGATATCACCTACATCTCAAGTTAACAGGATATTTAACTAGAGCAGCTAGAGACCGTATTACACTAGAACCTGCAGCATCACGGAATGGGCCTGGCCTAAGCCAGTAAGCCACAAGTTAAGCATGGACTAAGGATTAAATTAATTAGACTAATGAGTGGGCTAATTATTTTGCTGCTGTACTTGGCTACGGGAGCCATCAGACTTGCTGCCGCATTGATCTAACGTGGGCTACTGAGTTAGTTAATTATACATGGGCCAAGGATTAATTGACCTAGTCTCATTTGGCATCTCACGAAGGTGAAACAGAGGCTTTGTCTACCTCAGTACCGGCCACCATGGCTGGCACCGCTGGCTTCAATCAGAGAGGGAAAATAGGGGAGAAGGCAGCCAGAAGCAGAGGAATAGAGTGCAAGCGCCATGGCTCATCCATCTGCAGCAGCGATTTGGACAGAGGCGAAGGGGAACGACGAGTGCTCTGGACAGGAACGCTCATGAATGGAGATGTCGCTGCTAGCTCAACGGAGAAGGGGAAACTACCTGGAAATTGGTCAAGGATGGGGAATGGATGGGGGAGGAGCTCACCTTGGCCTTGGTTCCGGCAGAACAAGCTTCCTGGTGGAGATCGATAGTCGCTTTGTGTGCGCTGCCGGTGCTGCACGCGAGAGGAAGAGGCACCGGAACTGGTTCGACTGAGGAGAGGATAAGAACGAGCGGGTAGATTTTTATACGGGTAAAGGAACGATTGTTGGTAGTGGTAGATGAAGGCAGTAAATAGGACAGATTGTGACTGAAAATGCTGCTCGCAGCTTTGCGTGAGCGTGCGGTGATACTGGTCGCCGGCACTAAATTTGCAGTATGCGTGCACGCCGAATGGTCGGGGCGGTGCGTCGGCTAGCGGATGGCGCGACTCAGTCGACGGGACACTACGGTCGCGGTTTGCGGAGCACAGACTATGAGGCTAATAAAGAGCGCGCGTCAAGGGCGGACGGCGTGCTGGTCACATATTTAAATTATTTGACTAACATATTTTTATTATTTTATTTAATTAGATTTACTTATTTATGCATTGATTATTGTATAAATATATTTTATTTATTTATGAAAAACGGGATGTTACATCACCGGACTAGTCCGGTGTGCTGTGTGTAGCAAACCCTAAGTGTTCAGGAATATCGGACTAGTCCGGTTGAAAACGGACTTGTCCGATTTCACTACTGGAAATCTTCGGACTAGTCCGATTGCCATCGGACTTGTCCAGACATATGACACCCTAAGTGTTTAGGATGACAAGTCCGCACTTGGAGGACTTGTCCGATTTAGATCAGTGTGTATATCAGACTAGTCCGTGTAGACACCGGACTTGTCCGATGTGGATCAGAAAGAATATTGGACTAGTCCGGATCACAACGGACTTGTCCGATTTTGTGTGACTTGTGCATTGTGTTGAGGACTAGTCCGTATTGGGGAGGACTAGTCCGAAGTGGATCAGGAAGATATCGGACTAGTCCGGTGAATACCGGACTTATCCGATCTAGTGCAGAATGTGATATCGGACTAGTCCAGCTGATATCGGACTAGTCCGGTCCTGTATAACTTTGTGCATTGTGTGTGTGTGCTTGAAAGTGATTGAGCATTTGGGTGTGTTTCCTTAACACACTCCATACATAATAATCTACTATTTTCTTCTCCTTGAGCTCAAATTCACTTTGCTTCTCATTTCCCTTCTTTTTGGCATTTTGCTCATTTTTCATTATTTGCCTGCATTCATCTCAACAAAAGGATTAGGATCCCAATTGCTCGTCATAAATCATCCAAAACCCACAAGGGAGTCCTAGATGCACTTTCAATCTCCCCCTTTTTGGTGATTGATGACAACCAATTGAGATTTCACAAAATAAGGAAAAAATGAGATTTTCATAAAGTATGCACATATGACTCAAAAATATATCAAGCAACAAGAGAATTATCCATATGTGCATTCTTTATGGTGGGATGCATACTAAGTGCATGAATACATTGAGAATGACAGAATTTACATTAATCAACTGATACCAAGTGCATATGACATTCCAGGAGCAAAAATGCAGTTTTCATCACATACTCGCAAATAAATTGAGCAATTCATCACAAGACCAAACTTAATATGAAAACAGTGTTAAACTATTAAAATCACAAATAAAAGTACAGAGAAGGCTCTCTCCTCGCATCCTATTACAGCTAAAGCTAAGACTGGACTCCCCCTCAATCTCTCCCCCTTTGGCATCAAGACACCAAAAAGAGAGAGAGGAAGGTCCTAGGATCTTCACTCTTCGCTGTCTGTCCTCTCATCATCTTCTTCGTCTTCTTCGCTCTCCGCTTGACGAGGAGGAGAGGGAGGAGGAGGAGCGGAGCTGCTCGAGCCCCCAATGCCAAAATAGGCAAGCTCGGAGGGGGACAAGGGCCCGAGCTTGGAGATGTCAAGATCAGAATCTGCAGAAATTACTGGAGATCCAATGGGGTTGATCTCCAGCTTTTCACTCAGTTGCTTCACGTTGGCTTTGATATATCTCATATCCTCCTTCCTCTTCTGATTGAGTTTATGAAGCTTTACTTCAGTCTTCTTGCAGGAGGAGAATATCGCGGACAAGTATTTGAGGATCCCACTGGCGGATCCTCTCTGAGGAGCTTCCTTGGAGGGGGGAGGAGCCCTAGCAGCATCTCTTTCTCTTGCCGGTGCCTCAGGACTTGAGGCCGGCGAGGGAGCAGCCTGGACACTCACAGGCTGAGGCTTCTGAGGCCGCAGGGGAGTGTGCTCTACATCCTTCATGAATTCGATTCCTGTGACCTTCTCAATCATGAACATCAAGTAGGGAGCATAGCCACAGGACCGGTTGGGGGTGCTTGAGATGTTGACCATGTTGTTCCATATGTAATTTGCAACATCAAACTGTCTCTTCTTGCTTATGACGCTCATTAGAGTCCGGAGGTAGCCCTGTACACTCCCTGCATCCCCATCCTTGGGGGCAATGGTCTTCCGGAGAACTCTGTTCAGAACCACAAAGAAGGGCTTAATGTTCTTTGTGGAGGGAGGAACATACTTAGAGTTGGGCTCATACAAGAACTTCATTCTGTCCCTCTCAATGACCCCTATGTTGTGGATGATCAGGTGGTCATTTTCAGCAGAGTCTAAATGGAGCAAGCTTGCAAAATCCTCCTGAGTGATGGAGTACTTGGATCCATGGGTCATCCAAGTCACACTCTCTTCATCTTCACTCGAGAAGTGACACGTTGCATAAAATTGTGCAATCACTTCATCATTCCAATTGTGTCTGAAGGCAAACAGATCCTTCAGACCATGCCTTTCTGCTGCAGCAATGACCTCATCAAAAGCTGAGCACTTCTTCTTCTCTAGGTGGGCCCAGTCAATCCACTGACTGCGGACCACTGGAGTCTTCATCGGCAGGTAGACCAGCCTGTAGAAATCTGCATGGAAGTTTGACCAAAACCTTCCATCAGCTGCCTGCTTTGGCCTTCCATAGCAATCAATGCTTCTTAGCTTGGCTGCCACATCGCTGCCTTTCCCATTGAATTTCTCTTCATTGGGGTCCCTGACCCCTTCTCTGGGAGCATGAAGCTTCAAGGGCCCAACTGGCCCCGTTGCGACTCCCTTGCCCTTTCCCTTTGCTTGACGAAGGCCGCTTGTAGACGTAGCAGCCTTCGAGGCGGGCTTCTTGGCACAGACCTTCCTCCGAACCTGGGGAGGAGAGGTAGCGAGCTCAGAAGGTCTTTCTTGGCGTTTCTTGCCAAGACCCGCCGAGGACCGAGGTGCCACCTCGTGGTCCAACTCGGCCTCAAAGTCGGAGATCTCGTTGTCAGAGCTCGACATGATCTGATAATGATTGAGCAAGAATAATGACAAGTTATACAAGGCATAGGTAAGACAAGATAGCAATGGATGGCATTAAGGAATTAAGGAATTAGGTTTCAGGTTCAGAAACATCGGACTTGTCCGGTGCTCAGGCACGGACTAGTCCGGGGTACCGGACTTGTCCGTGCATGGACCAGACTAGTCCGGTGTTCATCCTCAAAAACCTAACAGATTGGACAGGATACAATCCCTAATGCAAATCTAGTCTAGCATACACGTAGTACATCAACTAAACATGTAACTAGTGAAGGGTGCTAGACCAAACGATCAACAATTGAGAAAAACACGATTTCTAGGATTTTGAAGATTTTTACCAAAGAAATCGATGGAGGCTCGAAGGTTTGGGGGTTGGAGGTCGGACTAGTCCGCTAGCTTCAATCCCCAAGTCTTCAAGCTTGATCTCTGCCCAAATGAGTTGCTTTTCGACGGAGGATGCAAAAGATCGCCTTGGGAGCTCGAGCGCAAGAGAGAGGAAGCCTAGAGCGAATGTGAGGGTGAGGGGATTAGGGTTTGGTGGCGGCTAGGGTTATGGACACGAAAAATCGGACAAGTCCGGACGTGACCGGACTAGTCTGAAGTCATCCAGAGACCTATATCGGACTAGTCCGTGGTCTATCGGACTAGTCCGGCCTAACCGGCACTCCGCGGACTAGTCTGCATGGGCGGACTAGTCCGGGTAACCACGGACTAGTCCGTGGTCACCAGGAAAGAATTGCATAGCCCATTCATATATATATTTGAAGGTTCAATAATAGAGAATAGAGAGGCAAAACCATTCAAGTAATCTTGATGAATTTGACCAGTAAGCATACAACAATCATACAATGATCAAAATTCATCAAGATCTAATAATTGACATAGTTTTTCGAGAGAGAAATGGAGAGGGATGATTTTCACAATTTAATCAACATTTTTGAAGCAATCATACAGGTATGCAACTTTTCAAGCCACACTCCGAGAATCAAGAATATTTAGCTCATTTTGGAGTTTGCAAACACACTTTTCATCAAGTGGCTTGGTGAATATGTCAGCCAATGGGTTTTGGGTGTTGACATGTGAGATGGTTATGTCTCCTTTCATGGAATGGTCTCTCAAGAAATGATGTCTTATGTCTATGTGTTTAGTCCTAGAGTGCTCAACTAGATTGTGGGCTATTTTGATGGCCCTCTCATTATCACAAAGGAGAGGAATACGGTTCATATTGTAACCGTAATCCCTTAGAGTTTGTCGCATCCAAAGGAGTTGTGCACAACAACTCCCGGCTGCAACATACTCCGCTTCGGCTGTGGATAATGCAATGGAATTTTGTTTCTTAGATGACCAAGAAACCAAAGATCTTCCTAGGAATTGGCATGTGCCAGAGGTGCTTTGTCTATCAACTTTGCACCCGCCATAATCAGCATCGGAGTAACCAATGAGATTGAATTTGGAGCCTTTTGGGTACCAAAGACCAAGGTAGGGTGTATGAACTAAATATCTCAAGATTCTTTTTACGGCTGTCAAGTGACATTCCTTAGGGTTGGCTTGAAATCTTGCACACAAACATACACTCAACATAATATCTGGCCTAGATGCACATAAGTAGAGTAAAGATCCAATAATGGAGCGATATACCTTTTGATCGACACTCGGTCCATCTTCATTGAGATCCAAGTGGCCATTCGTAGCCATGGGAGTCTTTATGGGCTTTGCCTTGTCCATGCCAAACTTCTTGAGTATGTCCTGCGTGTACTTGGTTTGGCTTATGAATGTTCCTTCCCTTTGTTGCCGCACTTGGAATCCCAAGAAGTACTTCAATTCTCCCATCATTGACATTTCAAACCTGTCTGTCATAATTCTACTAAATTCTTCACAGAAAGATTGGTTAGTTGACCCAAAAATTATATCATCAACATAGATTTGGCAAATAAAAAGATCATCATCTAGATTCTTTGTGAATAATGTATAATCTACTTTGCCAATTTGAAAACCATTATCAATTAAGAAATCTCTAAGACACTCATACCAAGCTCTAGGAGATTGTTTGAGGCCATAGAGAGCCTTACGCAGTTTATATACGTGGTCGGGGAACTCTTCGTCCTCAGACCCGGGTGGTTACTCCACGTACACCTCTTCCTTGATCGGTCCGTTGAGGAAGGCGCTTTTCACGTCCATTTGATACAGCTTGAAATCGTGGTGAGTAGCATATGCAAGTAATATTCTAATTGATTCAAGCCTAGCTACTGGAGCAAAAGTCTCATTGAAATCCAAACCTTCGACTTGTGAGTAACCTTTGGCCACAAGTCGTGCCTTGTTTCTTGTCACCACTCCGTGTTCGTCTTGCTTGTTGCGGAAAACCCACTTGGTGCCCACTATATTTGCATTGGGTCTTGCCACAAGTTCCCTAACCTTGTTTCTCTTGAAGTTGTTCAACTCTTCTTGCATTGCCACCACCCAGTCCGGATCCTTCAATGCATCCTCAGTCCTGCGTGGTTCCAAAAATGAGACAAACGAGTAATGCTCACAAAAATTAGCTATACAAGATCTAGTGGTTACTCCCTTTTGGATGTCACCGATGATGTTGTCGATTGGGTGATCCCTTTGAATGCATTGGTGTACTCTTGGGTGTGGAACTTGGAGAGTTGTGTGTTGGTGATCATTTTCTTCTCCCCCTGAGTGGTTGCCCTCGTTGATTTGTTGATCATCTTCATATTCTTGTGATTGATCTTGTATTGAGGCTCCCCCTTGATTGTTGATCTCCTCTTGTGGTTCACTTTCCTCTTGTATTTGTGACGATGACTCTTGTGGTCGAACTTCGCCTAGAGCCATTCTCTTCAATGCTTGATAAGGAGCTTCTTTTTTACCTAATTCACATTGATCAACTTGCTCCTTTTGGGAGCCATTAGTTTCATCGAACACTATGTCACGTGCCACTTCAACAAGTCCGGAGGCCTTGTTGAAAACACGATAGGCGTAAGTGTTCGAATCATAACCAAGCAAGAAACCTTCATCGGACTTCAAAGCGAACTTTGAAGTCTTGGGCTTCTTGTTCAAGATATAACATGGAGAGCCGAAAACTCAAAAATATGAAATGTTTGGTTTGTTACCGGTGAGTAGCTCATAAGGAGTCTTCTTGAGTAGTCGATGAAGGTAGAGTCGATTTGCGGCGTGGCAAGCGGTGTTAATTGCTTCTGCCCAAAATCGATCCGAAGTCTTGTATTCATCGAGCATTGATCTGGCCATCTCTATGAGCGTTCGGTTCTTCCTTTCGGCAACTCCGTTTTGTTGTGGAGAGTATGGTGCTGAAAATCCGTGCTTGATTCCCTCCTCATCAAGGTACTCCTCCACTTGTATGTTCTTGAACTCCGTGCCGTTGTCGCTCCGAATACTCTTGATCGATAGTGAGAACTCGTTTTGCGCTCGCTTGAAGAATTTCTTGAGTGTCCCTTATGTTTCTGACTTGTCATGCAAAAAGAACACCCAAGTGAAGCGGGAAAAAACATCAATAATGACTAAACCGTATTTATTACCGCTGATGCTTATGTAAGCAATTGGACCAAACAAGTCCATATGAAGTAGTTGGAGCGGTCTTGTCGTAGTCATGATGTTCTTTGCGCGATGATGTGCTCCAACTTGCTTCCCGGCTTGGCACGCGCTACAGGGCCTGTCTTTCTCAAAAACAACATCTTTCAAACCTCGGATGTGATCGCCCTTGAGGAGTTTTTGAAGATTCCTCATACCAACATGTGCTAGCCGTCTATGACACAGCCAACCCATGTTGGTTTTTGCAATCAAGCATGTGTCGAGTTTGGCTTTATCCTTGTTGAAGTCAACAAGGTAAAGCTTTCCCTTCAACATACCCTTGAATGCAACGGAACCATCACTCCTTCTTGAGACGGTCCCACCCTCGTTAGTGAACAAGCAATTATAACCTTTGTCACATAATTGAGATATGGACAGCAGGTTATAATCTAAAGATTCAACATGTAAAACATGAGAAAGAGTGTGTTCAGAGGATATTGCTATTTTACCGGTACCGAGCACCCTTCCTTGACTATTATCTCCGAAGTAGATGCCTTCGTTTGGGTCCTCGTTTTCTTCATATTCCACGAACATCCTCCTTTCTCCGGTCATGTGGTTGGTGCATCCACTGTCTAGCACCCATTTGGATCCACCGGAGGAATAGGCCTGCAGAGACAATTTATGTCTTGGTTTTAGGTACCCAAGCTTGCATGGGTCCATGGAGGTTAGTTACAATACATTTGGGCACCCACACATGGGATTTTGTGTTCTCATGGTGTGGCCCAGCATAATAAGAATAAACTTTACCAAGATTGTTTCTCATTAATACATAAGAGGCATCAAAGGTTTTGAACAAAAGTTGCTGTTGTTTATGGATCGGACTAGTCTGGGTGACCGGACTTGTCCGTATGACCGGACTTGTCCGGACCACAACCGGACTAGTCCGGTGTTCATAAGAGTTCAGGTTCTTAATTTTTGAGTTACCAGGTTGTGAGGGTCCTCCCTTCACAAAGGTAATCCTTCCCTTGTTATTCTTATGACTTCCAGCATTTTGCTTTCCATCATAAGAGTAACCAATGCCATACTTGACATTTGGAGGTCTTTGGACCAAGTATGCACTACGTGCATAGTTGATCCTCTCCTTGTCAAATATTCCACATTGGGTAGGATTTTTATCCTTTGTGGAGGTAGACTTTTCCTTCAAACTGGTGTTTATTTTACCACACTTGCACATATGAACAAGATTAGTTGATGTGGGTTGAGAAGGTAGACTTGAAGAGGAGGAAGATTCACTTAGCTTGAGTGACTCAACTTGCACTTCAAGGATCTTGTTAACCTTGATCAGGTCATCAAGTTGATCCTTGATTGCAACGTTTGAGTTGGTTAACTCCAAGCAAGTTTTCTTGCTTGAAGCTAGCTCAAGCTCTAGTGAGCTATTTTTCTCCTTTTCAAGAACTAGAAGATTGTCAAGTTTGACATACTTCTCCTTTTGGGAGATAATCATGTCCTCTTGACGATCAATTAGCCGTTCCTTCTCAACAAGTTGGTCAAGTAAAAATTTCATTTTAGCAGCACTTTTTCTATCTAATCCAATTAACATATCTTCATCATCACTATCTAGTTCATCATTGCTTGAGTAGGAATGCATGGAAGGAGTTTTGATGTTTACCTTGCGTTTACCTTCCTTTGCCATGAGGCAAGTGCCATTTCCCTTCTTTGTACTGAGCGTGGGGAAGAGTGTGGGTTTCTTGGACGTGCTTTCAATGGCTATGCTAGCCATCTCTTCTTGATCGGATGATGAGGACTCATCGTTTGAGTCCCACTCCTTTCCAATGTGTGCTTGTTCAACTTGTTTCTTCTTCTTGAAGAATTTCTTCGGGTGAGGCTTGGCTTCTTTATTCTTCTTCTTGTTGTCCTCATACGGGCAATCGACTATAAAGTGGTTATACTCACCACAATTATAGCACGCCCGCCTCATCTTCGGCTTTGTCCTCTCCTTGTACTTGCCTTCATTTGATTTTGTTCCTTGTCTTTTCTTCATTATTCTTTTGAACTTTTTCATGAACAAAATCATATACTCTTCGTCCAGCTCACTACTTTCATCATCGCTGTCCTCCTCAAGCTGTGCTTCTCTTGCTTCTTTGTATAGAGGCTTGAGTGTGGACTTTAAGGCGACTCCCTTCTTCTTGGCCGATGTGAGGTCGTCTATTTCTTTGACGTGCTTGGCTTGTTTCTCCATCATTTGAAAGTTGATGATTTTGCCAAGCAATTCATCTGGAGTCATCCTCTTGTACCCTGGACTTTCTCTGATCATAGAGCATAGTGTGACATTGCGAGGCATAAAGGCTCTAAGGATGAGCTTTACAACCTCGTGGTCATTCCACTTCTTGCTCCCATATGATCGAACCTTGTTTACAATTGTCTTCAATCGGTTGTACATGTCCTGGAGAGACTCGTCTTCCTCAATTGCGAACCTTCCTAGTTCGCCTTCGATCATTTCAATTTTCACCTCCCGCACATGCCGGTCACCTTCATGGGCTGTTTGTAGTGTGTCCCATATTTCCTTGGCAATCACCAGTCCGTCCACCTTTGTGAATTCATCTCGACTTAGAGAGGAGGTGATTACGGCTGCGGCTTGAGCGTTTCTGTGGATGGCTTGCTCTTGACTTGGGGTGAGCTCTTCGTCGTCATCTGGGATGTCTATTCCTGTGCACACAATATGCCATAAACTTGGGTTAAGGGAAATTAAGTGCATCTTCATATTTTGCCTCCACAAGGAGTAATCACTCCCATCGAAGTGTGGGGCTTTTCCAAGAGGAATAGATAGGTAATGGCTGCTCTTTGAATTTAAACGATCATAGTTAAAAGGATATCGGGAGTAGTCGGTGTGACTACTCCCTTTCTTCTTTTCTTCAACTTTAGCTTTCCCTTTGGAAAGTGCTTTCTTTCTGAGGAGTGCTTTCAGCTCCACCGTCTCCTCGTCATCATCATCGAAGTCTTGAATTGCTTCGAGATACTTTTCCAGCTTTTGGTTCTTGTCGTTGTTCACTTCTTCCTGGTTGTTAATTTTCTGAACTTCCTTCATGTCCGACATGATCTCTTCGAGTGGTTGCACTCTTTCTTGAAGAACCTACTCTGATACCAATTGAATGTAGGCATAGAGGGGGGGTGAATAGGCCTTTTTGAATTTTCTCGGTTCCTGTAACACTCAACAACAAAGTCAATACCAGAGATATCGGACTAGTCCGGTAAAGTGCGGACTAGTCCGGTATTCACGGGCTAAGTTGATCAAGTTCAGTCAATTTGATTGATTCGTTAATGTTTGCAGCGGAAATATAAACTAGAATGACAGTTAATAGTTGTATGTCAAATTCTATTACAATTAAGGCTCTTGTTCAACAATTTAACTTAAATTGAACAAAGTGAATCAAACCCTAGATTAAGTTGATCAATTAAGATGAAGAACGCAAAAGGACAAGACACACGATTTATCCCGTGGTTCGGCTACCACAAAGGCAACCAACATCCACGTTGAGGATCCCACAAAAGGACCGGGTCTTCTCCAACCCTTCCCTCGTCGGATCGCCACGAAGGCCAATCCTCTTCCACTAATCACAAAGGGTAAATAACCAAGTTGAAGGGGCGTTCTCACACGTTGAGAGCTCCCTTGATTACAACTTACAAAGCAACCAATAACACACTCGAAAATTACAAATTGAAACGCAAGAGTGTGTTAGAGAATCAAACCAAGAGCTCAATGATGTGTGCCAAGTGTCTCTCCAATGATCTAGAAGTGATCTTCAATAGATTGATCGATTTTGCACTTAATTTCGTGGAGAGAGGTGGTTTTTGAGTCTCTTGGGAGGTGTGACGGTGCTAGGTTCGAGAGAGAGTAAAAGTGGGCCGTGCACCTCTATTTATATGGGGTTTCTAAAAGTGACCGTTAGGGTTCAGAATGATCGGACTAGTCCGTGGTGGTCACCGGACTAGACCGGTGTGCTGTGTGTAGCAAACCCTAAGTGTTCAGGAATATCGGACTAGTCCGGTTGAAAACGGACTTGTCCGATTTCACTACTGGAAATCTTAGGACTAGTCCGATTGCCATCGGACTTGTCCGGACATATGAAACCCTAAGTGTTTAGGATGACAAGTCCGCACTTGAAGGACTTGTCCGATTTAGATCAGTGTGTATATCGGACTAGTCCGTGTAGACACCGGACTTGTCCGAAGTGGATCAGAAAGAATATTGGACTAGTCCGGATCACAACGGACTTGTCCGATTTTGTGTGACTTGTGCATTGTGTTGAGGACTAGTCCGCATTGGGGAGAACTAGTCCGAATTGGATCAGAAAGATATCGGACTAGTCCTGTGAATACCGAACTTGTCTGATCTGGTGCAGAATGTGATATCAGACTAGTCCGGCTGATATCAGACTAGTTCGGTCCTGTATAACTTTGTGCATTGTGTGTGTGTGCTTGAAAGTGATTGAACTCTTGGGTGTGTTTCCTTAACACACTCCATACATAATAATATACTATTTTCTTCTCCTTGAGCTCAAATTCACTTTGCTTCTCATTTCCCTTCTTTTTGGCATTTTGCTCATTTTTCGTTATTCGCCTGCATTCATCTCAACAAAAGGATTAGGATCCCAATTTCTTGTCATAAATCATCCAAAACCCACAAGGGAGTCCTAGATGCACTTTCACTGCCTCTAATTCCAATTCTTCCATTGGCACTTGTTCTTCCGGCACTCTCAAGCACTTCTTGAGCTGTGAAACATGAAACACATCATGAACATCCGACAGATGTGCAGGCATCTCCAGTTTATAAGCTACTTCTCCCCGTTTGTTAAAATCTTGAATGGTCCAATATAGCGGGGTGCCAACTGTCCTTTGACGTTAAACCGCTTGTGACCTCTCATAGGTGACACTTTGAGGTATACAAAGTCTCCTACCTCAAAAGACAGGCTTCTTCATCTATTATCCGCATAACCCTTCTGCCTTGATTGAGCAACCCTTAAGTTCTCTCAGATGGTTTGCACTTGCTATTCAGCATCTTGGATCACATCAGGTACAAATACTTGAGTTTCCCCTACCTCATTCCAAAACAAGGGTGTTCTAAACCTTCTCCCATACAATGCTTCATATGGCGACATCTTCAAGCTTGCTTGATAACTGTTGTTGTAGGAAAACTCAGCATATGGCAGACTTTTGTCCCAGCTTCCTCCATACTTTAGCGCACAAGCTTTTAACATGTCTTCCAAAATCTGATTTGTCCTCTTGGTCTGTCCATCCGTCTGAGGGTGATATGCAGAACTGAAATTCAATTGAGTCCCCATGATTCGTGCAACTTTTGCCAGAACCTCGAGGTAAACTGAGAACCTCGATCAGCCATTATTTTCTTGGGCACTCCATGTAAACACACAATTCTTCCCATATACAGTTCTGCCAACTTGGCTCCACTATAGGTAGTCTTGATAGGAATGAAATGCGCTGATTTCGTCAATCGATCCACAATAATCCATATTGAGTCATAACCTGCCGAAGTGCGAGGCAAACCAACTATGAAATCCATAGCAACCTCTTCCCACTTCCATTATGGAATCTTCAATGGTTGTAATAACCCAGCTGGTCTTTGATGTTCAGCTTTGACTCATTGACATACATCACACAATGCAACATATTCCCTTATGTCCGTTTTCATGCCATCCCACTAGTAGAACGTCTTTAGGTCCTTGTACATCTTCGTACAACCGGGATGGATAGAGTAAAGAGAGTCTCGTGCCTCCTTTAATATCAATTCCTGGAGATGCTTATCATTGCGCACGACAATCCTTTTTCCAAGCCATAGGGTACCTTGGTCATCCTCATCAAATATGAATTCTCTCCCTTCTTGTATTCTTTCCTTGATTTCCTGGATTTCCTCATCCTTTGTCTGTCCTCCTCGAATTTCTTGTTCCAAGGTTGGATTAACTTCCATTGCTCCCATCTCATTCACAAATCCAAGATTCAACTGTTCGAACTCCTTGCGTAGCTTGGGTGGCAATTCCCTAACAGTGTGCTAGTGGCTTGCTCCTTTTCAACTCAAGGCATCAGCCACTACGTTGGCTTTTCCTGGATGATAATTGATCCCTGCATCATAATCCTTAATGAGTTCCAACCATCTTCGTTTCCTTAAATTCAGATCTGTCTGAGTGAATATGTACTTGAGACTATTATGATCTGTATAGATCTCACATCTATGACCAAGGACTAATGTCTCCAAATCTTCAACACATGCACTATGGCCGCGAGTTTGAGATCATGCGTAGGATAGTTCTGCTCATGTTTCTTCAACTGCCTAGATGCATAAGCTACCACTTGGCCTTCCTGCATTAATATGCGTTCAAGTCCTTGCCTCGAAGCATCACAATAGATGTCGAAGCTCTAGCTCACATCTCGCAATGCCAACATAGGTGTTGTGGTTAACCTCTTCTTGAGCTCCTCAAAACTGTCTTGACAGGCTTGAGTCCACTTGAAAGGCTACTCCTTCATCAACAGCTCAGTTATGGGCTTCGCTATCTGTGAAAAATCCTTGATGAACCGACGGTAGTATCCAACCATTTCGAGAAAACTCCTTATTTCCTTCACATTGTGAGGCGGTTCCAACTTCAACACATCTCTAACCTTCCCTGGGTCAACTGAGACTCCTCCTCCAGATATGATATGACCTAGGAATGATATGTCCCTCAACCAGAATTGGCACTTGTTGAACTTGGCATACATCTGGTGTTCTCACAATTTCTGCAAAGTCAGCCTTAAATGCTCTTTGTGCTCTCTTCACTTTTCGAGTAGATTATGATGTCATCGATGAACACTACCATGAACTCATCCAAGTACTCCATGAAAACCTTGTTCATAAGGTACATGAAGTATGCAGGTGCATTAGTCAAGACAAATGACATGACCGTGTACTCATAAGATCCATACCGTGTCCTGAAAGTTGTTTTAGGTATGTCTCATGGTCTAATCTTCATTTGGAAATATCCTGACCGAAGATCAATATTAGAGAATATTCTGGCTCCCTTCATCTGGTCGAACGGATCTTCAATGCGAGGCAGTGTGTACTTATTCTTGATTGTCACCTCGTTGAGAGACCGCTAATCCACACACATTCTTTGGGAACCATCCTTCTTATTTATGAAGAGCACTATGGCTCCCCATGGTGATGAGCTTGGGCGTATAAAACCTTTTTCTAACTGCTCTTGAATCTGCTTCTTGAGCTCTGCTAATTCCTTAGGAGACATCCTATATGGCCTCTTTGCTATAGGTGCAGATCCAGGTATTAAATCAATGATGAACTCGATGTCATGATTATGTGGCATACCTGGCAATTCCTCCGAAAACACTTCTGGGTACCCTCAAACAACTGGAATCTCCTCCAAGATCACTCATTCTGCATGATTTACCATTGCCTTCTCAGTCGTCGGCAGAACTGCCTTGAACTCTACACCGACTCCTTCTTCATTTGTCAATTGAAATGTTCGAGTAGCACACTAAATTACTCCGTTATGCTTTCGTAGCCAATCCATTCCAAGTATGATGCCCAAGCCTTGCGAGTTAAGGACTATAAGGTTGGCAACCAATTCTACCCCCCTTATGGAAATACTTACTTTTGGACATACTATGTTTGTCCTCATCTCTCCTCCAGGAGATTTAACCAATAAAGTAAACTTCAGGTATGATATGGGCATGTTATGCTTTGCAACATACTTTGATGAGATGAAAGAATGTGATGCTCTAGAATCAAACAGTATAGTCGTGGGGTTGGAGTTTGCGAGAAACATACCAATCACAACATCTTTGGCTTGCTGGGCATCTTTTGCCAATACATGGTTCACCTTGCCACGAGCAAAATTTTGGGGGCCATGGTTTCCTTGAGTTGCTCCTCCATTGGGCCTTGGATTCTGCCTTGGAACATTGTTCATCCGACCTTGTCCTAATCTTGGGCATTGATTAGCAAAATGTCCTGTCTGACCACAAGCATAGCAAGTCTTTCCACCAGTGGCACTGGCAAAGTTAGGGTGGGGCTGGTTTTGAGCGTAAGCATGCATATTTGGGCATGGCGCAGGCTGCATAGGTAAGTGAGGTGCTTGCATGGGCGGGCGAGGCTGCAGAGGTTGTTGCGGTCGCGGTGGATAAGCAGGGCGGTATGCAGCAACAAGTGGGTTGTAATAGGGGGTAGCAGGTGGTGCATAGTGAGGACGGACATTGCTTCCTTGCGGTTGTCCCTGATATGACATCTTCCTATTGTGGTCTAGCTCCATCTCCCGAATCTTGTTCTCAACCATAATAGCCTTGTCAACCAGCTTCTGAAAGTTTTCATAGTCAACATTGAGTAACAGAACTTGAATTTCATTATTGAGACCCCTCATAAAGAGATATTGCTTCCTGCTATCAGTGCTGATGTCATTTGGAGCATATCTTGATAGCTGAGTGAATTTATTAAGGTATTCACTCACGCTCATCCTTCCTTGTCTGAGGTTTTAAATTCTTGCCTTCTCAGTATCATAACTCCTTCTGGCACATAGTGAGAATGGAACTTCTCCTTAAATTCAGCCCATCTGATTCTTTCTTGATTTTCATGGTCATTGCATAGAGATTCCCACCAGTCTGCAGCAGCTCCCATCAACTGTTGTGAGGCAAAAAGAACCTTCTCGTTGTCGCTGCACTGGGCAATAACAAGTTTCTTCTCAACGGACTTCAGCCAATCATCAGCTTCCATTGGATCTATGGCTTGAGCAAAGGTAGGCGGTCTGGTCCTCATAACCTCTCCCAAACAGTTGTGACATGGCGGGAGTGGTGGTGGTGGCGGCATATGGGGCTGATTTGTGTTGTCAGCTTGCAGCTGTCCCATAGTCTGTATCATGGTCTGCATGAGCTGGTTCTGCATAGCCAATAGTTGCTCAAGGTTAATAGCTCCCTGGGCAGGCCCCTGGTTGTTCTGAGGTGCTTCATTGCTCTCCTCCTCACTATTGGCATTCCTCTGGTTACGAGTCATCAACATCTGTTGGTGAAAGAATAGTAGATATAAAAGAATTCAGAATTTGAGAAGAAATGTCCCATCTATATGAATCAAGGTATATGTAACTAAACAACTCCTTTATTAATACTAAGAGCCCTATTAGAGGATGTGGGCAATGATCCCACAACCCTCTACTACATGCGGATGTGGACAAAACGCTAGACGTCCCACAACTCGCACACAACACACAAGAACAAGCACACCAAGAAAATTCAGCACACCACACTAAACATGACTAAGATGATCTAAGTGCTTTTCTAACTTCTAGATAGGAGACCTAGACTTAATTGTGTGAGTCATGGCTGTCTTGGCCATGAAGTGGCGAAGGTGACGGCTGCAGCAAGGCATACATGGGTGCATGCCAGGGTGAGTTGGCCGTCCATGTAGGTGCTGGAGAGGTTGCTACACCGTTGACCTCCACGGTAGCACGGACTTCCTCTTGCTTCTCCATGACGAACAACTTCTTACGGAGGTAACGAATCTCTTCCATAGCATCAGCATAGCGATTACCCAAATTCACCAATACCGCCTAAGATCTGTCAATGGAACGAGAATTGACTTGAGCTCCATCCTGCGGCCTTAAGATTTTCCTTGTTCCCTTCTTGCATTGCGGGTGCAGCGCAAAGCTAGTACCTCCAATCTGCTCCTGATAGGTGTGGCACAATCTAGTAATGCATCCCAAGCGACATCATCAATAGCTTGCTCCATGGTGCTTCTCAACGTGAATGCAAAGTGTCAGGTGACCACTTCATCTCTAGCAAGAACAGTAACTTGAGCCCTCCACTCATCATGTCCATGGCGATGAGTCCTCTTGACATAGTACTCTTGGTGCATCTTGCATAAATCAAGGAACTCCTTCAATTGCCTAGTTGCAAATCCTCCATCAGTGCCATCAGAACAGAATTCTTGGGCTTCACGGTAAACTATGCATTTGTCCTCCTTCCTGGCTTCACTAGGATGCAATGCATTCCTTTGAGCTTCAGGTACCTCCTCTTGTGCTGCAGGTTCATCCTCTTGTGGTTCCTCCTCATCTTGGGTTTCACCTTCACTCTCCTTATGTGTATCATTCTCCTCTTCTTTGCTATCATAGCATTCCACCATTTCAGGGTCTTCCTCTTCCTCATCATCACCATAGGACTCCACTATTTCAGGATCTTCCTCTGTCGTGTTGGAGTGTTCATACTCAACTTCTTTTATGGAAGAATTCACTTCTTCCTCCTCTTGGGTTGGTTCCATTTCCTGCTCCTTGCGAGGCCTAAGCTTGCTTCCAAGGGGTGGCAAACGAGCTCTCTTGCGGGCTGTCATCTTGGTGTGAGCCGTCTACAAGATAACACGAGAAAAATAGAGAAAAACATAAATATCAGTTCTGAAATTGCAGCAGCCATAAATTTAGATGAGAGGATGTGCATTTGCTCAAAAATATGCAAAACAGCAAAAATTGCAGCATCAGCAAAAATGCATTTTTTCCCCACATTATATAGCTAGTGGGAGGCAAAATAGTGCAAAATAGGCTAATTTTGAATAGGAAAGAAGTCATAAGTGATTTGTGGTGTCCATTCTAACTAGGCATGCGTCCTACGGTCAAACACGGCTCTCATACCAAATTGTGACACCCGGTTCCGTAAATGAACCAAGCATAATGCATATGTGTGCCCAGGATGTTTAACACACGTACACAAGTGATTCACAATTGATAAATAGAAAATAACCATGTCTCGAATAATAATACTAATAATAGTACCTTATTACAAACCAAATAGTCTTCATTACAAACTCTAATGAAACTGCAGTGGAAAAACTAAACTCTAATCACTTCAACTCCACAGGCAAGTTTGACGGCAAAACACATGCCTAGAACTCCTCAAAGATCTCCTGGTACTCTACCTGGTTTTTTGCGTTTGAATTTGGTGGGGGAATAGCAAGGGTGAACACATGTCGTACTCAGCAAGTGTGGGAAAATATGACATGTAGCTTAAACAAGGCATGATAGTAAAATGGGCTAATTGCATAAAAGTACATTAAAAACAGTTGAAAATGCAATTATATCATTATTAAGTGAGGTCCTTTCCAAAATAACCCAAATAATATCAATTTCAACTTAAATAACCAACTCCAGCAATAATAAACCATAATCAACTTACAACTGCTCATTTATCTCAATTTCACCAATTCCATATACCAAAACCATTTATTTAACCAATAACAGTTCCCAATTCAATACCAGCCATTAAACCAAGTTAAAGTCTATATTCTAATCATGTGATGGTCCAGGTTGCTCATGACAAGAAGTACGGCTATCATGATAGTCTTAGACACACTTTGCAGAGGTTGTACAACTGATTTCATCACCTTTCGATGACTAAGGAATCTCAATTATGCCGCCTCACACTTCCTTAGGTGTGTGGCGAAGAGATCACAAAGTAGCCTTTACAGAGTGACTACTAGCCTATTTAGACCCCACTGAGGTTTCACCAGTGGTGATGTCTCCAACTGAGCACATCCAACCAAGGGCCCCCTCTTGAGCCATTCGGATCCCAGGGTAGTCCCACCAATCTCTACAAACCCAATCTGACTACCCCTTTCCCGAGCATTCTTAATGGTCCAAACAGCACTGGCAATTCACTAATTAGTCAGCTAAGTCGCACCCATACTTGGCCTTCTGGTGACACTGAAATTCCTAGATGGTCGTTCCACGAACCGATCCTTAGATCTAAAGCAAGCAAAACCACTGAAACAGTTCAACACATTCCACATAACCATCTTTCTTAGATCCCTAGGCACCATGTTGCTAAAGGGTCATTATTATCAATTCTCATCATTCACATGTTCAATAGTTCATAATTAAGCAGTATGAGTGTTTCCCAAACCCAATTTGAGTATACCGATGCAAAAGTGTAAATACCCTTCCCGACTCTCTACATAGTGTTCAAGTGACAAGAATGGTCATACAAAACTAGTAAACTCCTACAATTGGGTTTTCCCATCAATTTCGACACAAGCTTGCAATTTTGCAAACAAAACCTTTAATACAGGATCAATAAGGTCAAGGACACTTGCTTGCTCCTGAGCTTGGTTTTGATCGAAAGATTTGTAGTTCTGGTTCTGTAAGTCCTCGGAAGAACTCTCAACAGCAATTCCTTCTATTCCGAGCGACAAACATGCAAAACACACAATCCAAACAAATAATGCTCATATAGTACTCAATATGCCATGGTATGCATGATTAATGCAATTGTGAGGTAAAAATATTAATGAGTTGCTAATAAGGTTTACTAACTAGTTACAATAGTTTATAACAAATTTGGATAGGTTTGGAGTTGATTTGAGTCAATTTGGAATTAATTCAACACATTCCAAATTCAGAGGTCGGACTGGTCCGTTTTCAAGGCCGGACTAGTCCGCCCTGGACAGAACTGCGACTTAGGGTTTTCTTGATCTGCGAGAATTGGGGTTGAATTAACGTAGAAACTTGAATGTAGAGGGTGTACCACGTGTGTAGAGCCCGAAAGATCAAGATTTGGACGTGAGACTTTGGATCTTGGCAATTAGGGCTTGATGGATAATAGTTGATGAAGAACTTGAATGAAGAACATCAATTGTCGAGGAATCGATGAAGATTGATCTTGATTAGCCCTTCTTCGAGTTCCTCTCTTCCTCCTTGCTTCTGGACTTGATCTTGACGATGGCACAATGAGAAAGTGGCAGAAAGTTGGGGAGGTGAGGGTATTGAGTTGTTTATATAGAGGTGGAGGACTAGGGTTTTGGGGTGAATTCGAAGTGGAATTCGGTGGGGGACGTGTAAGGGCCGAGGTGGGGTCCACTTGGGCCCCTCTGAGGTTGAGCGCGAATTTCATGGGCCCAAATTAGGCAATTACCCTGTGGAGAAATAAAAGAATCCAAGTTGGTTTCCGAACGCCGGACTAGTCCGCAAAGGGACCGGACAAGTCTGTTTGGCAACAGAGGAAAAATCTGACTATATCGGTGTATAAAGCCGGACAAGTCCGGGGTTCAAAGAAAAAGGTGTTCTAGACTGAGATTCTGGATACAATCGGACTAGTCCGCTAGAAATTGAACAAGTACGGACAACATCAGAGCCATCAACAGACTAGTCCGCACCCTGTGCTAGACAAGTCCGGACTCTGAAGAAACTGAATTTTCTGATTCAGGAGGGCAATACCGGACTAGTCCGGTTCAGAGGCCGGACAAGTCCGTACTCTGACAGACTAGAATTTCTAGATTAAGCCAAAATTCATTTTAATCTTGTTTCTTTTTACATGGTTTAATATTAAACATGTATGAGGATGTATGCAGTGCATTATGCATGAAAATGAGGGTGTTACAGTTATTATTCCTCCTTCGACATTTGTTAATTTAAAGAATGTCAATATTTTCAGGATCAAGGGTAATATAAGAGACGTGTTCGGGAGCAAGCTGGACGGTACAGTTTAGATTCATCGATGGGAGCTTTAGGAATAAGTTTAGATTCGAAACTAGTTTAGAGGACACACAATGTATGAACTATGAAATTCGTTGACTTGCAAATTTATCTCTGAATTGCAATGACATTGCGTTTGTTTATCCCTGAATTCTAATTAATCCATTAATTGCAATGTCATTGTGTTTGTTTATCCCTGCAACGGATGCTCACGAAGTCGTGTGAGTGGCAATAGGGTGAAGAGTGCACGAAAGACGCACTTTAGAAAGGCACGTCTTAGATATCTGAGTTCCGGCAAAAGGGAGACACGCCTTACTCGGGCATATTTCCGATTTTTGCCAAAGATCTTTTTTCCCACTTCAGAAAGTTGAGCACGTTGCAACGATTGTATAAGGCATTGCACACAGATGCCAGATGGACATGCCGAGATGTCCTAGATGTTTTTCCTGCCTTCATGAAAGTGCATCTAGGAATACCTTGTGGGTTTTGGATGATTTATGACAAGCAATTGGGATCCTAACCTCTTTGTTGAGATGAGCACAGGTTTTTAATAGCAAAATAAGCAAAGTGCCAAAAAGAAGGAAGAATGAGGAGCAAAGTGGAAATGAGCTCAAGGAAGAAGGATAGTAGATCATTGTGTATGGGGTGTGTTAAGGAAACACACCCCAAGGGCTCAATCACAATTAAACACACACATTGCACAAAGTTACACAGGACCGGACTAGTCCGACTGACACCAGACTAGTCTAATATCCTCTCTGCACAAAAGCAGACAAGTCCGATATCTCTCTAACTAGAATCGTACTAGTCCTTCCCAGTGTGGACTAGTCCCCAAAAACTTCACAAGTCACACAAAATCGGACAAGTCCGATCACAACCAGACTAGTCCGATATTCTCTCTGGTCCAAATCGGACAAGTCCGATATTTGCACGGACTAGTCCGAAAAACCCTCTGAACTAAATCGGACAAGTCCTCCAAGTGCGGACTTGTCACCCAATACACTTAGGGTTTCACATGTCCGAACAAGTCCAATGACTATCGGACTAGACCGAAGATTTCCAGAAGCGAAATCGGACAAGTCCGCTCCTAGTCGGACTAGTCCGATATTTCGGGACACTTAGGGTTTGCTACACACAGCACACCAGACTAGTCCGGTGACCACCACGGACTAGTTCGATCTTTCTAAACCCTAACGGTCACTTTTAGAAACCCATATAAATAGAGGTGCATGGCCATATTTCATTATCACTCGAACCCTAGCGCCGTCACACCTCCCAAGAGCTTCAAAAACCACATCTCTCCATGAAATTAAGTGCAACAAAGATCAATCCTTTGAGGATTCACTCTAGTTCATTGGAGAGACACGTTCAACACCACATTGAGCTCTTGGTTTGATTCTCTAACACACTCCTGTGATTTCATTGTAATCTTTTGAGTGTGTTCTTGGTTGTATTTCGTGTTGTAATCCAAGGGAGCTCTCAACGTGTGAGAAGTCCCCTTTGAATTTGGTTATTCACCCCTTTGTGATAAGTGGAAGAGGATTGGCCTTCGTGGCCATACGACGAGGGTAGGGTTGCAGAAGACCCGGTCCTTTTGTGGACTCCTCAACGTGGACGTAGGTTGCCTCTGTGGGAGCCGAACCACGGGATAAATCCTTGTGTCTTGTTTTTGTTTTCATCGCTTTTATTCTTCACTATAATCTAGGGTTTCAATCATCATTGCTTACATCACGTTGAATCATTGAACATAAGATTGAATTGTGATATAACCTGTTTAATAACCTTGTAACACTTCATTTGATTGTATATTTCTTCTGCATACATTGAAGAATCAAATTAATTGATAAAATTTAATCAACCTAGTCCGTACACACCGGACTAGTCCACACTTTACCGGACTAGTCCGATATCTCTGGTTTTGAACTGGTTGTTAAGTGTTGTAGGTTCCGACAAAATTCAAAAAGGCCTATTCACCCCCCTCTAGGCCACATTCAATTGGTATCAGAGCAGGTTCTTCAAGAAAGAGACTAATCGCTCGAAGAAGATAATGTCGGACATGAAGGACGCCCACAAGAGCAACAACCAAGAAAAGGTTGATGATGAAAATAACCTCAAGGTGGAGAAGCTCCTCGAAGCCATTCAATACTTCGAGGACGACGATGAGGAGACGCTAGAACTAAAGGCGCTCCTAAGAAAGAAGACACTTTCGAAAGGGAAAGTGAAGATTGAAGAAGAGAAGAAGGGAGTAGTCACACTGACTACTCCCAATATCCTTTTAACTATGATCGTCTCAATTCCAATAATAATCATTATTTGTCTATCCCACTTGGAAAAGCCCCACATTTTTGATGGAAGTGATTACTCAATGTGGAGGCAAAATATTAAAATGCATCTAATTTCCCTCAATCCAAGTTTATGGCATATTGTGTGCACAGGGATAGATATCCCGGACGATGAAGAAGAGCTCACACCAAGCCAAGAGCAGGCTATTCACCGAAATGCTCAAGCTGCGGCCGTAATTACCTCTTCACTCAGTCGGGACGAGTTCACCAAGGTGGATGGACTTGAAATTGCTAAGGAGATATGGGACACACTACAAACTGCACATGAAGGTGACCGACATGTGCGTGAAGGAAAAACAAAAATGATTGAAGGTGAGTTAGGAAGATTTGCAATTGAAGAAGACGAGTCACCACAAGACATGTACAATCGATTAAATACACTCATCAACAAGGTCAGATCATACGGAAGTAAGAAGTGGAATGACCACGAGGTGGTAAAGCTCATCCTTAGAGCTTTCATGCCTCGCAACGTCACCCTATGCTCCATGATCAGGGAAAGCCCCGAATACAAAAGGATGACTCCGGATGAACTGCTTGGAAAGATCATCAACTTCGAGATGATGGAAAAACAAGCAAAGCATGTGAAGGAGATTGCCGACCTCACCTCGGCAAAGAAGAAAGGGGTTGCTTTGAAGTCCACCCTCAAGCCCCTATCCAAAGAAGCTAGAGAAGCACAACTGGAGGAAGATAGTGATGACGAGAGCAGTGAATTAGATGAAGAAGACATGATATTGTTCATGAAGAAATTCAAGAGAACAATGAAAAAGAGACAAGGTACAAAGTCAAGCGAAGAAAAATACAAGGAAAGAACAAAGCCAAAGTTGAGGCGGGCATGATATAATTGTGGTGAGTATAACCACTTTATAGTTGATTGCCCATATGAGGAGAACAAGAATAAGACCAAAGAAGTCAAGCCTCAACCCAAGAAATTCTTCAAGAAGAAGAAACAAGCCGAACAAGCGCACATTGGGAAAGAGTGGGACTCAAATGATGAGTCCTCATCATCCGAAGAGGAAGAGATGGCTAGCATAGCCATCGAGAAGACATCCAAGAAGTCTACCCTCTTCCCTACACTTGGCGCATGAAAGAGAGAGGGCACTTGCCTTATGGCAAAGGAAGGTAAACGCAAGGTAACCATTAAACCCCCTTCCGTGCATTCCTATTCTAGCGATGATGAAATCAATAGTGATAATGAGGACATGCTTATTGGACTAGATAGGAAAACAACGACAAAAATGAAATTTTTGCTTGATCAACTTGTTGAGAAGGTGAGGTTAATACATCGTCAAGAGGACATGATCATCTCCCAAAAGGAGGAATATGTCGAACTTGACCAGCTTCTAGAACTTGAAAAGTAATGAAGCAAATCACTAGAGCTTGAGTTAGCTTCGAGCAAGGAAACTTGCTTGGAGTTAACCGACTCAAATGCTACAATCAAGGACAAACTTGCTGACCTGATCAGGGTTAACAAGATCCTTGAAGTGCAAGTTGAGTCACTCAAGCTAAGTGAACCTTCTTCCTCTTCAAGCTCACCTTCTCAACCCACTAAAACTGGGTTTGCTCATGCTTGTACATGTAAGAAAGTTGACACCAGTTTGAAGGACAAGCCAACCTCTACAAAGGATAAACATGCTGCCCAAAGTGGCATATTTTACAAGGAGAAGATCAAATATGTACATAGTGCATACTTGGTCAAAAGACCTCCAAATGTCAAATATGGCATTGGTTACTCTTATGGTGAAAAGCAACATGCTAGAAGCCATAAGGATAACAAGGAGAGGATTACCTTTGTAAAGGGAAGACTCTCAAACTGGAAAGTCAAAGATTAAGACAGTAATTACTCATGATCACCGGACTAGTCTGGTTGGTGTTCGAACAAGTACGGTCCTCCAGACAAGTCCGGCCTCCCAGACTAGTCATGTACATAAACAACAACAGTTACTATTTAAAACTTTCGATGCCTCGTATGTGTTAATGAGAAGTAATTTTGGCAAGGTTTATGCTCATTAAGTTGGGCCACGCCATGGGAACACCAAGTCTCATGTGTGGGTGCCCAAATGTATTGTAACTAACATCCAAGGACCCAAGCAAGCTTGGGTACCTAAAACCAAAGCATAATTTGTTTTTGCAGGCCTATTCCTACAGTGGATCTAAATGGGTGCTAGACAATGGCTGCACCAACCATATGATAGGAGAAAGAATAATGTTCGTGGAATATGAAGAGAATGAGGACCCAAACGAGGGCATCTACATTGGAGATAATAGTCAAGGAAAGGTGCTCGGTACCGGTAAAACTGCGATATCTTCTAAACACACACTTTCTCATGTTTTACATGTTGGATCCTTAGATTATAACTTGCTGTCCATATCTCACTTATGTGACAAAGGTTATAATTGCTTGTTCACTAACGAGGGTGTGACCGTCTCAAGGAGGAGTGATGGTTCCATTGCATTCAAGGGTATGTTAAAGGGAAAGCTTTATCTTGTTGACTTCAACAAGGATAAAGCTGAACTTGACATATGCTTGATTGCAAAGACCAACATGGGTTGGCTGTGGCATAGACGGCTAGCGCATGTTGGTATGAGGAACCTTAAAAAACTCCTCAAAGGCAATCACATCCGAGGTTTAAAGGATATTGTATTTGAGAAAGACAGGCCTTGTAGAGCGTGCCAAGCCGGGAATCAAGTTGGAGCACCTCATCCTGCCAAAAACGTCATGACTACAACAAGACCACTCGAGCTACTACACATGGACTTGTTTGGTCCAATAGCCTACATAAGCATCGGCGGTAACAAATATGGTTTAGTTGTCGTTGATGATTTTTCTCGCTTCACTTGAGTTTTCTTTTTGCATGATAAGTCACAAACACAAGGAATACTCAAGAAGTTCTTCAAGCGAGCTCAAAACGAATTCTCATTGACAATCCAGAATATTTGAAGTGACAACAGCACGAAGTTCAAGAACACACAAGTGGAGGAGTACCTTGATGAAGAAGGCATAAAACACGAATTTTCAGCTCCATACTCCCCACAACAAAACGGAGTTGCCGAAAGAAAGAACCAAACACTCATAGAGATGGCAAGAACAATGCTCGATGAGTACAAGACCTAAGATCGATTTTGGGCGGAAGCGATTAACACCGCTTGCCACGATGTAAATCGACTTTATCTTCATCGACTACTCAAGAAGACATCCTATGAGCTACTCACCGGTAACAAGCCAAATATTTTATATTTTCGAGTTTTCGGTTCTCCATGTTATATCTTGAACAAGAAATCTATGACTTCAAAGTTCGCTTCAAAGTCTGATGAAGGTTTCTTGCTTGATTATGATTCGAACACTTACGCCTATCGTGTTTTCAACAAGACCTCCGGACTTGTTGAAGTAGCACGTGACGTGGTGTTCGATGAGACTAATGGCTCCCAAAAGGAGCAAGTTGATCCATGTGAACTAGGTAAAGAAGAAGCTCCTTGTCAAGCATTGAAAAGAATGGCTCTAGGTGAAGTTCGACCACAAGAGCCACGTCCACACGTACACGAGTAAGATGAACCACAAGAGGAGGCCAACGATCAAGGGGGAGCTTCAGCACAAGATCAACCACAAGAATATGAAGATAATCAGCAAGTCAACGAAGGCAATCACATAGGGGGAGAAGCAGATGATCATGAAGATACAACACCTCAAGTGCCATACCCAAGAGTACACCAATGCGTCCAAAGGGATCACCCAATCGACAATATCATCGGTGACATCCAAAAGGGAGTAACCACTACATCTCCCATAGCTAACTTTTGGGAGCACTATTCATTTGTATCCTTTTTGGAACCACGCAGGGTTGAGGATGCATTGAAGGATCCAGACTGGGTGGTGGCAATGCAAGAAGAATTGGACAACTTCAAGCGGAACGAGGTGTGGGAACTTGTGGCAAGACCCAATGCAAACATCATCGGCACCAAGTGGGTCTTCCGCAACAAACAAGACGAACACGGGTGGTGACAAGGAACAAGGCACGACTTGTGGCCAAAGGGTATTCACAAGTCGAAGGTTTGGATTTCGATGAGACCTTTGCTCCAGTAGCTAGACTTGAATCTATTAGAATATTACTTGTATATGCTACTCACCATGATTTCAAGCTGTATCAAATGGATGTGAAAAGCGCCTTCCTCAACGGACCAATCAAGGAGGAGGTGTATGTGGAGCAACCCACCGGGTTTGAAGACGAAGAGTTCCCCAACCACGTATTTAAATTGCGTAAGGCTCTCTACGGCCTCAAACAAGCTCCTAGAGCTTGGTATGAGTGTCTTAGATATTTCTTAATTGAAAATGGCTTTAAGATTGGCAAAGTTGATTATACACCATTTACAAAGAATTTTGACAATGATCTTTTTATTTGTCAAATTTATGTTGTTGATATAATTTTTGGGTCAACTAATCAATCTTTTTGTGAGGAATTTAGTAAGATCATGACAGATAGGTTCGAAATGTCAATGATGGGAGAACTAAAGTACTTCTTGGGATTCCAAGTGCGGCGACAAAAGGAAGGGACGTTTATAAGCCAAACCAAGTACGTGCAAGACATACTCAAGAAGTTTTGTATGGACAAGGTGAAGCCGATAAAGACTCCGATGGCAACAAATGGCCACTTGGATCTCAATGAAGATGGACCTAACATCGACCAAAAGGTATATCGCTCCATGATTGGATCTCTACTCTATTTATGTGCATCTAGGCCAGATATTATATTGAGTGTATGTTTGTGTGCAAGATTTCAAGCCAATCCTAAGGAATGTCACTTGACAGCCGTAAAAGGGATCTTGAGATATTTAGTTCATACACCCAACCTTGGTCTTTGGTACCCAAAAGGCTCAAAATTCAATCTCATTGGTTACTCCCATGCAGATTATGCCGGGTGCAAAGTAGATATAAAAAGCACCTCCGATACATGCCAATTCCTAGGGAGATCCTTAGTTTCTTGGTCCTTCAAGAAACAAAATTCCATTGCCTTATCCACAGCCGAAGCGGAGTATGTCACGGTCGGGAGTTGTTGTGCACAACTTCTTTGGATTGTACAAACTCTAAGGGATTATGGTTACAATATGAACCATATTCCACTCCTTTGTGACAATGAGAGTGCCATCAAAATTCCCCACAACCCAGTTGAGCACTCTAGAACTAAACACATAGATATAAGACATCACTTTTTGAGATATCATTCCATGAAAGGAGACATAGCCATTTCCCATGTCAACACTCAAAAGCAATTGGCCAACATATTCACCAAGCCACCTGATGAAAAGCGCTTTTGTGAACTCCGAAATGAACTAAATATTCTTGATGCTCGGAGTGTGGCTTGAAATGTTGCATACCTTATGAATTCTTCAAATATGTTGATTGGATTGTGAAAATCATCTCTCTCAATTTTTCTCCGAAAAACTATGTCAATTACTAGATCTTGATGAATTATGATCATTGCTTGATTGTTGTATGCTTACTGGTCATATTCATCAAGATTATTTTATTTGATTTGCCTCCCTATTCTCTAAATATGTACCTTCAAATATATATGAATGGGCTAAGCAATTCTTACCTAGTGACCACGGACTAGTTCGTGGTTACCCGGACTAGTCCGCCCATGCCGACTAGTCCGCAGAGTGCCGGTTAGGCCGTACTAGTCCGGTATACAACGGACTAGTCCGATATAGTCCTCTGGAAAAGTTCAGACTAGTCCGGTCATCTTCGGACTTGTCCAATTTTTCGTGTCCATAACCCTAGCCGCCGCCAAACCCTAATTCATTCACCTCCGCTCTTTCCTCACATGTTCTCTCTCTTCCACTCGAGCTCCCAAGGAGATTTTGCATCCCCTCTACCAAAACGCTCCGCATCCATGCAAACCGTACGAGTCCGGTCCATGCACGGACAAGTCCGATCCCCCGGACTAGTCCGTGTTTGTGCACTAGACAAGTCCAACTTTTCTGTACTCAAAACCTAACTTTTCAATTCCTCAATGCAATTCCTTGCTATCCTTCCATACCTATTCCTTGTACCATTCATTCTTAAACATGCCACTCATTCTCAGGTCATGTCGAGCTCTAACAATGAAGTCTCCGACTTTGTGGCCAAGATGGACCACGAGGTGGCACCTCGGACCTCGACAAGTCTTGGCAAGAAGCGCCAAGAGAGACCTTCCAAGCCAACTCTGTCTCCTCCATAGGCTCGGAGGAAAGTGCTAGCAAAGAAGCCGGCCTCCAAGGTGCTAGCTTCTAGGGCCACCACCTGCGGTGGCTCTAGCTCGGCAAGTGCCCGCCTAGCCAAAGGCAAGGGCAAAGGGATAGCGACAGGCCCAGTTGGCCCGTTGAAACTCCATGCTCCAAGGGAAGGGGTCTGGGACCCCACTGAAGAGAAGTTCAACGGGAAGGGCAGTGATTCGGTAGCAAAATTTAGAAGCATTGATTGGTATGGCCGGCCGAAGCAAGCTGTAGGTGGAAGATTTTGGTACAACTTCCATGCTGATTTCTACAAATCTGTGTATCTCCAAATGAAGACACCAGTTGTGCGCAGTCAATGGATTGACTGGGCACACTTTGAGAAGAAGGGTTGCTCCCCATTCACTGAAGTAGTGGAAGCCATAGAGAGGCATGGCCTGAAGTATCTCTTTGCCTTCATGAACAATTGGAATGATGAAGTGATTGCGCAGTTCTTTGCAACATGCCACGTCTCGGGTGAAGATGAGGAAAGTTTTACTTGGATGACTCATGGATCCAAGTACAGTATCACCCAAGAAGATTTTGTAAGTCTACTTCACCTTGACACCTCAAGATCTGACTGCTTCATCATCCACAACATAGGTGTCATTGAGAGGGATAGGATGAAGTTCCTATATGAGCAAAACTCAAAGTATGTCCCTCCCTCCACAAAGAACATGAAGCCTTTCTTTGTGGTCCTGAATAGAGTCTTGAGGAAGACCATTGATCCCAAGGATGGAGATGCTGGGAGTGTGCAAGGTTATCTCTGGACGCTGATGAGGGTGATAAGCAGAGACCGCCAGTTTGATGTGGCGGACTACATCTGGAACAACATGGTCAACATTTCTTGCACACCCAACATGTCTTGTGGGTATGCCCCATATCTAATGTTTGTGATCGAGAAGGTGACCGGGATCGAATTTGTCAAGGATGTGGAGCATCTACCTTTGAGGCCTCAGATGCCTCAGAAGCCAAGTGTCCAGGCTGCTCCCTCGCCAGCCTCCAGTCCTGAGGCACCGACAAGAAGATCTGAAGATGCAAGAGCTGCCCCTGCTAGTAGGGTAGCCCCTCAAAGGGGATCAGCCAGTGGAATCATCAAATACCTGGCTGCCATCTTTGCTTCCCGCAAGAAGGCCGAAGTGAGGCCCCACAAGCTAACAAGAAAAGAAAGGAAGACATGAAGTACATGAAGGCAAATGTGAAGCAAATTTGCCAGAAGCTGGAGATCGACCCCATTGGATCTCCAGTTATTTCTGAGGACTCCGACCCAGACATCACTGAGCTCGGGCCCTTGACCCCCTCCGAGCTTTCCTACTTTGGCATTGGAGGCTCGAGTGGCTCCACACCTCCTCCTCCTCCTCCTCATCAAACTGAAGATGAATATGACGAAGACGACGATGAGAGGACCGATAGCGAAGAGTGAAGACCTTAGGACCCTCCTCTCCTTGTTTTTGGTGTCTTGATGCCAAAGGGGGGGAGATTGAGGGGGAGTCTTAGCCTTAGCTATAGGATGCGAGGAGAGAGCTCTCTTTTATGGTTTTTGACTATTTTGTGGGTTGTAAAGCTTTAGCTTTGTTCGTAAGTTAATTATGGTTCTGTGATGCAATGTTATGATCTTTTGAGAAGTATTTGTTGAAATCTGTGATTTTGCTCCTAGAATGACATATATGCTTGCTTATGGTTGATTAATGTCAATTATGTCATTCTTAGTGTTTCAATGTACTTAGTTATGCATCCCACCATAAAGAATGCACATATGAATTATGTTTTCATTGCTTGATGTATTTTAAACTCACATGTGCATACTTTATAAAAATCTCAACTTTTATCATGTTTTGTGAAATCTCAATTGGTTGTCATCAATCACCAAAAAGGGGGAGATTGAAAGGGCATCTAGGAATCCCTTGTGGGTTTTGTATGATTTATGACAAGCAATTGGGATCCTAACCTCTTTGTTGAGATGAGCACAGGTTTTTAATAGCAAAATAAGAAAAGTGCTAAAAAGAAGGAAGAATGACGAGCAAAGTGGAAATGAGCTCAAGGAAGAAGGATAGTAGATCATTGTGTATGGAGTGTGTTAAGGAAACACACCCCAAGAGCTCAATTACAATTAAACACACACATTGCACAAAGTTACACAGGACCAGACTAGTCCGACTGACACCGGACTAGTCCGATATCCTCTCTGCACAAAAGCGGACAAGTCCAATATCCATCGGACTAGTCCGATATCTCTCTGACTAGAATCATACTAGTCCTTCCCAGTGCGGACTAGTCCCCAAAACACTTCACAAGTCATATAAAATCGAACAAGTCCGATCACAACCAGACTAGTCCGATATTCTCTCTGGTCCAAATCGGACAAGTCCGATATTTGAACGGACTAGTCCAAAAAACCCTCTGAACTAAATCGAACAAGTCCTCCAAGTGCGGACTTGTCACCCAATACACCTAGGGTTTCACATGTCCGGACATGTCCGATGACTATCGGACTAGTCCGAAGATTTCCAGAAGCAAAATCAGACAAGTCTGCTCCTAGCCGGACTAGTCCGATATTTCGGGACACTTAGGGTTTGCTACACACAGCACACCGGACTAGTCCGGTGACCACCACGGACTAGTCCGATCTTTCTGAACCCTAACAGTCACTTTTAGAAACTCATATAAATAGAGGTACACGGCCATAATTCATTATCACTCGAAGCCTAGCGCCGTCACACCTCCCAAGAGCTTCAAAAACCACATCTCTCCATGAAATTAAGTGCAACAAAGATCAATCCTTTGAGTATTCACTCTAGTTCATTGGAGAGACACATTCAACACCACATTGAGCTCTTGGTTTGATTCTCTAACACACTCCTGTGATTTCATTGTAATATTTTGAGTGTGTTCTTGGTGGTATTTCGTGTTGTAATCCAAGAGAGCTCTCAACGTGTGAGAAGGCCCCTTTGAATTTGGTTATTCACCCCTTTGTTATAAGTGGAAGAGGATTGGCCTTCATGGCGATCCGATGAGGGAAGGGTTGGAGAAGACCCGGTACTTTTGTGGACTCCTCAACGTGGACGTAGGTTGCCTCTGTGGGAGCCGAACACGGGATAAATCCTTGTGTCTTGTTTTTGTGTTCATCGCTCTTATTCTTCACTATAATCTAGGGTTTCAATCATCATTGCTTACATCACGTTGAATCATTAAACATAAGATTGAATTGTGATATAACTTGGTTCATAACCTTGTAACACTTCATTTGATTGTATATTTTTGCTGCATACATTGAAGAACTAAATTCGTTGATCAAACTTAATCAATCTAGTCCGTACACACCAGACTAGTCCGCACTTTACCGGACTAGTACGATATCTCTGGTTTTGAACTGGTTGTTAAGTGTTGCAGGTTTCGACGAAATTCAAAAAGGCCTATTCACCCCCCCCCCCCTCTAGGCCACATTCACTTCAGCACATCGTGGCACATCTGGGGCACTCCAGCGTGTCCGGGGCAACAAAATAATGCGAGACGCACCTTACATTGGTAGAGACGCGGCTTACCTGGGCTCGTCTCCGATTTACGCCAAAGATCTTTTGTCCCACCTTAGAAAGCAGCGCGCAATGCAACGATCATATAAGGCATTGCACACAGTTGCCAGTGGTACATCCCCGCATGCAAAAGATGTTCCCGGCTTCAGCACACTGTCGCTCGTCTTTTGCATGCGGGAAAATGCTCTGATGCAAAAGATGATAATGTGATACGTGTGTTATATATGTGCATCTTCGAGTTTTATTTTAAACTCTCGCACGCTCTCTGGCAAAAAATTTCTCGCGCTCTCTCGACCAAAGGACGCTGAAATGAGAGACAGGTGTTATACAGGCACATCTCAGATTTTTGCTATTTTTATCCATCGCGCGCTCTCTCCCAACATTTGGAAAAAAATTTAGCTCTCACGCGCTCTCTCAACCAAGAAACCGCAGCTCCTGAGCACGCCACCGCCATCCCGTCATTGTCACCATCGTACTACCGCCGTCGACCCCGACCCCGCCGTCGACCCCGACCATCACGTCATCAGAGAGTTGAGCACGCTGGAGCACACCAGCTTGTCCCCTGTCCCCGGAGCACGCCGTCGCCGTCCCTCTTTCTCTACTCGATCTTCGTCATTGTCGCGCTGCTGCCATCAACCCCTACCCCACCATTAACCCCGACCTTCGTCATCAGAGAGTTGAGAACATTGTAGCACGCCGCCTCGTCCCCTGTCCTCGGAGCACGCCGCCGCCTCGACCCCGACCTCGGTAATTGGTATGAGAATGCCACCACATTCACATAAGTGGAAATGTTCACCCTGTCCCTGGAGCATGCCGTCCTGCTGTCATCGGAGAGTTGACAAAACGCCACTCTGGCGCCTTTGTCGGCTTGTCCGGGAGCATGCCGCCACTTTGTCCCCTGTCCCCGGAGCACGCCGCCGCCTCAACCCTGTCCCCAGAGCGTGCATTCCAGTGATTTTATTGAATGTGAGGATGTCAAATGAAGGCTCATC
This sequence comes from Tuctoria greenei, assembly GCA_036927565.1. NCBI lineage: Eukaryota > Viridiplantae > Streptophyta > Magnoliopsida > Poales > Poaceae > Tuctoria > Tuctoria greenei. Next base: position 130,529,388 of record JAYESD010000006.1, read on the forward strand.
GTTAATGAAGTCATTGATCCAAAGGGACAATTTTCATTATGATATACATCGTTAATGTCCAGTGCAGAAGTAATGTATTTGTTTTGACTATCAATGTATTAATGAATTCTGATTCGTTGAAACAGCAGGAACTGTGGTTGACACTAGTATTTGTCACCCCAGTGAGTTTGATTTGTACCTCTGCAGCCATGCTGGAATCAATGTACCTATGCGATGTTGGTGTTTCTCTAACGAGTTTTTTGATATTAGGGTATAAATTCATCAGTGGAATGTAAATTGTTTGTTTTTCAGGGGACAAGCACACCAGATCACTACTATGTCCTTTACCATGAGAACAATTTCTCTATTGATGCTTTGGAGATGCTCACCAACTGTCTGTGCTACAAGTAAGCTCAGTTCTCCATTCACTAACAGATATTTGCTACCTTATCTGACTGGTTAAGCGAATGTGACTGCAATTTGATAAAGTTTTATATGATTTCAGTGATTTTATTGAATTTGAGGATGTCTTAGTCGGAGCATTAGAGGCTATGAAGGCTCATCGTTAATGAAGTCATTGATCGGAGAATTTTCATTACGGTATACAGGATTAGATGATGACAGTTATGATATGTGTAATTAGTTACATTGCAATCAGGATGAACAGTCTTTGTTGTGTAATTAGTATACTTGATAACCACGATTGACACTTTTTTAATAATCTAGTAATGGGGATGGGGGAGTCAATGTATGAAGTGTTTACACATATTATCATATGAAACGGAAGTTTATTTAAAAAGGCAGTAATCTAGTTTTTTGGTAAGGCGAGGAAGATTGTTTGATCAGGGGTGGAGTTATTTTCTTAAAAAAAGAAACCTAACTCAGTTCAAATTTTTGATTGGTCAATATAATTTAACGTGTGATCTTTTTTGCTATACATATGTTTATGAACAGTATGAACAGTATGTTGTTGACACTGGTAATATGGTTGCCAAATCCTGGCTAGCTCCAGGATGCAGTCGGCAATCAGGATAATCAGGGGTGGGGGCACCTAATAGGAGACCCTGCCTGTAAACAATCCGCAACAAGCTGTACCAGAGAGCGTCTCGGATAACCTCTACATAAAAGAGACAGGCTTCTATAAAGCTCGTCTCAGACCAGTAAACAAATATGCGATGCGCTACAATATAGATCGTCTCAGATCAGTCAATATATCTGCGACGTGCTTTGCTAGGGCTTGTCACGCATGTATGCTGATGGGCGATCCATGCCATCCGTGTCTCCAATGACCCCGTAAAGACCGTTTGTTATGACACAAAGAAAGGTGACACGCTTCTTTTAAGCATGTCTCGCACTTAGGATGAACATCGACGCGCCATAAGGACGTCTCTGATGACAACATAATGCGAGACACGACGACGGAGACGCACAGTTTGTTCGTCTCCCTTCTTCGTTAGGGCACGTCTCGGATGAGACTTTCTTACGTAGTGTATAAGAAAACATATAAGAACAAGCTTACCTCTAAAATTAATTGTTGTATGTGTACTCTAATAATTGCATCTTGTATATTCAATGGAGTGTTGTGTGTATCCATAGGAGTAATGTCCTCATCATCCTCTCCTTCTTGAATTGGAGTTGTCCTCGACTCAAGCTCATCTTCTCTCATGTGTGGGTCCAAATGTGCAATGCCATCAAATCCTCTAGTGTGCATGAAAGGAGGAGGACAGGGTGGTGGACGACATAGTGCACCATCTCGATGTTCTCCATCAAAGAAGCGTGCACATTCACTTGAGCAAGAATCCCAAACAAATAACCATTGTGCCATGTTTGTATGTGCAATGATAATGTGCATGATCTCATTATTCTTCTCTTCTTGATGACAAACCGTCCTCGACTTGCTCGTATGTCCAGTAAAAAGACTTGCTTTGGGGACAGAATGAGCGCTATCCATGTTGGACCACCGTAGTGAACAATGTTCCTCTTTTATATGTTGTCCCTACTGTCAGGACCCGCCTTCCGAGGGTCCACTTGTGCATCCCGTACCAATCTCTGGATCAGTAGTTGGTACACACAACAGAATAGATCGAGATCCATACAACGATTATTTATTTATAATCAATAAAAGTCTTACAACCATGTTCTAAATTACATTGGATGTGGTCGGAGATGACCACCAAAATAGAAAAAAAATCTTCGAAACAGTGGAGCAGAACGACGCCATGCCCAACAGGCAGACTTGGGAAGTAGTACTAGACCTAGTCGTCATCCTCACATGCTTCAACTTCTTTGTCTTCTGATAAAACCACATATAAAGCAAGAGTGAGTACATAAGGTACTCTGCAAGCCCTAACACTACTCAAGGGGAGGTGTTTAAAGCATTGAGGATTGTAGCAAGGAGAGGCCATACGGCTTAGTTTTGTCGAAAAGCATTTTACGCAAGGTTCTCTTTGAAAAGAGTTTTGCAATAAGAGGGAGAAGTAGTTGAATCAGTATTATTACTTTTGGTGGGCCCTGGGGGAGTTTCAGACCATTCCGCCAGTTCCCTCACTTTTAGATGAGTCTTTGGACCCAAGGCCCTGACGACTCTGGCACGCATGCCGACTCTTTCCAAAAAACAGCGGCCTCGACCACCCACACACACACACTTCAAGGAGTTGTACTAGTGCTAATCAATAGGAGCCCAAAGCACATTGTGCCAAGACTGTGGCAACAGCTATCCGGATAGATTAAGACTCTGCAGAGTTTGTACACTTTACCCACAGGCTACGTGCTCCGAATCAGAGAGTAACGCAACACTCATCCCATCTTTCCTGAGTAACCCCACATTCACACCTCGGCCCGACGCAGGGGCTATTCGGGCATTCACTACCCAGCCAGACACCGGACGACCCTCGGTCTCTATTTCATTTCCTGGTCCACTGTGCCCTCCATGGATCTACAGGTTTTCTCATGTGGTAGTTACCAGAAAGGTAGGGCAAGTCCTGCCCAAACAGGTTTTGTAGTTGTACGAAATCACTATGTTGAGGTCAAATGAACCGGTCCTTATATTGGTGATGCGGCTCCATCCGTCCTTGGCAAGAGGACTAGTTCGGAACACACAACATCGAACTAAAGTGAAGTACTCAACACAAGGCTAGTCCGGAAAGCATGGTCATCGGACTACTACTGAAGCACTCAGCGCCAATCGGTGGATTACACCGAATACACAGCCGCAGCTGGTATACCTCTTAGGGAGCCCGCAGCATCCCATCACCATACCCGCCTCGACCACTCATCCCCTTCACACACACAATTCATTAATATCCCACCCATATCCTAACTCACACCACCAAACACCTTTTAACACATTTCACAATCATGTATACAGTGTGTAGTGGTTCGCGATGTGAACATCGCAGGGGTTCCTAAGCATAGTACTAACAAGGAGGTGCTCACATCGCTGCTATAGTGCAGTGATGAAGCTGTTAGGTTGTCAAGGGGTTGTGTTGTCAAGGTCAAGGAGGGGACTTTGATAGTCACTGCTATTATCAGAACTGCTACAGTGTCTTGTTTCAAGCCATTGATAGCGAGTAACTTATGTGTTACTATTCATTGTTGGCTAGTAGCTAACACCGATACTCAGTCATCAACATAGCTCAAGCTACCACATCAAGTGGTTCATAGCATAACAATATTTTAAAATAGACATACAGTCATGCAATGAAAACATGCCATAGGTGCGATTGCAAAACATGGGTGAAATATGATCAAGGAGTTAGAGCTTGCCTTTACAGTGGTTTATCAAAGTCTTTGTCCTGTTCTTCATGATCCGGGTCTTGAATATCTCCTTCACGAACTCTCCGATTACTAGGTACGGGGCTATGCGAATAAAATATGAAACGTCGATAAAGATCCGAGAAATCCAAATAGAAATCCAATAAACATGAACAATCATTCAATAACACGGTTAGTAAGATTCTTATAAGGTTTATTGGAGGTTACACCATTCTACTGGTGGCTATTTGGAAACTCTACTGTTTTGCTTAAAAGGTTTATCGAGGAATACACCATTCTACTGGTGGCTATTTGGAAACATTTTTGTCTCATTGGTCAACTAAGTGGTCTTTGAAGGGATATAAATGTTTTATCAGTCTTCTTAGTTATTTACATAGTTTATGACATTTAAGGTGAACTCACTATCTTATTCTATAAATTGCTTATATTGTGATCTATGAGTTGACCATAATTTATATGGACCTTCTTTATATTTACTATATCTTCACAATAGTATATTCACTAAGGTTCTACTAATATAGGACCCACTTGTTTTAGAGTCTAAGCATCATGCCTAATGTATTTGAACTTAAGGCAACATTCTGCTGAAGACTGGTGTGTATCTACTCATTCTATTTCTTAATTAATCATTTCTTTATTATACCCTAAAGGTTATGAACTTATTATGGAGTTTCCATAGTGTATGATTATTAGGACTTCCAGGAATTATTAGTGAAGGGTCTGTTCAACTTAGAGCTAGCTTGTGAGTTCTATTATTCATTAGTCTACTAATTATTTTTATCAGTAATGACACCATTTAGTTTATTATCCTATATGTTAATTTGATCAGTTACTGTTTCAAAGTCCTAATGATATATTCCTAGGAATGATTAGAACATCATTTATGGAGGAGACTAATTAATTGGGAGCTTCTATGTCTGTTTAACTAATTATGATTATTCACCTGATTTTCCTATGGGAATTATAATCAATTCCCTATCATATATTAAATACTAGTCAATTTCTATTATTGTATATTCCTAGCAATATCTTCTAAGATTTTTGGGTAATTTATTTGAGGGGTTTTTGTTTATTTAGACTTTCCACCACTTTTGGTGATTCAATTTATTTTCTATAATGAGGATAATTATTTTACTACACTAGGTCTTATGTTGGTGGCACACTTGATTGCATTATTAATTCTGATTATTATCCCTAATTTTTAGATATTTATTTTGGTGGGTTTATCATGTTGGGAGACTATATGTGGATTTTCCCAATTTTCTACTTGATTATTATTATTATTTATTAACTAATATATTTTACAAAATTGATACCATTTATTTGTGTCCCAAATCACTGGTTCAGACTCTAATAGTCATTTCCTAGTTATAGAAAAATTTCCAGAATTTCTCCTAAACAAGAAAATGCATTTTCTAAATGTTCGTGTGCACTGGGCGCGTGGCTCTAGCAGTTTCTGTACTGGAATGCTGGCTGACATGTGGGACCGGGCTACACGCGTGTGGATCTAGTAATTTCTCTCCTCTTAAGTATGGCTGGCCATGAGGGCTCATGAATTAGTGGCACATGTGTCTGTGGTTCACATGGACTAGGTCTACAGAGAGAGAAGGCGTGGTTTATGGATGGTGTGGCGCCTTGCGCCTGCGTGGCGGCCAGGTGGTGGACACGTGGGCTAGGGAGGCTGAGGTGGCGTGTGACGCGTGCGCCACGCAAGCGCCACGTAGGTACCACCGCCAGAACAGAGGAGGCGACCGGAGCGCCGGCCGAAGGCAACGGCGGCGGTGGTTCTCCGGGAAGGCGCCGGTTTTCCCAACATCTAGCTGCCTTGCGCGTGTGCTGGGATGGTCTGGTGTGTGCTATGCACTTTCCCGCGCTGGAGGAGCCTCGACGACGGCTGGCGGCAGTAAGCGGCGGTGGGGGCGGCCATGCATCATGGAGGCAGGGTCTCGCGGGATAATCCGAGGAAGTAGCCTAATCTACATGGAGCTAGGGCCTACGGGAGTGAGGAGGCGTGCTAGGCCGGGCTGGAGCGGCACCGACGGCGGCCAGCGACGGGAAGTGGAAGCCGCGCGTGTCATCGCGTCGTCGATCTACGCGTTCGTGTGAGCTATCGAAGAACTGGCATGACAGTGGTGTGTTCTTGGGTGTGGGAGGCGTTCCGGTGTGCTCGGACTAGTTGGGGCAACGCCCACGGCGGCCAGCAGCGGCGAGGGGCGACGGCGACATAACGTCAGCTCGGTGAGGTCTACGTTCCCTAGCTCCACCTCCTAAATGAAGTATACTATCACGTTCTACACGTCAAGGCGCAGCTTACGGGCAAAGTTGCACGGGTGGAAAGAGCTCCTAGATCGTCGGCGGCAATGGCACGCGGCGGCGCCGGCTAGAGGTCGTCGGGATCTACTTCATCGTGCACTAAGCGGCCAAGAACCAATTGTTCTGTATGTTCTAGACAATAAGGAACCAGTTGGGGGGTTAATTCGATTACCTCCCAACGTCGGAGCAGGAACGGACTCGTCGAGTGGCGTCGAAGTAGATTGGGGAAAAACTTCGAATTCCCGTGCGGGAGGGCCGCGCAACTTGTGCAATGCGTGGATGGAGCGAGAGGGATACTACGTGAGTAAAAATGGCGAAGGGAGGTCCCTTTTATAGCGTCAGAGAGGCGGTAAATTGCAGAGGCGGTGCGGCTCTGCTTTTTGGCGCGGCGAGCGCTGGCGGCAGGCTGGCGGGGCGCGCTGGTCTTCGGGGTCATCATGGCGGGGCAGAGCGCAGGCGGCGACTAATGGAGGCGGTGCGGCAGGGGCGTCAGCGGCGCAGGCGGCACCTGGGCGCGGTCTCGTCCCGGAATTCCCGGAGCTGCGGTCGGGCTTGAACGGGGACAGGAGGAGGAAGAAGGAGGCGCGTCGCTTCGGGCTGGGCCGCGCGCGCAGAGGGGGAGTAAGAAAAAAGAAAAAGGGGTGGCTGGGCTGCTTTCTCTTTTCTTTTTCTCTGTGTTTTCTCCCTCTTTTCTATTTTAATTTTCAGTTTGTTTCCCAATTCAATTCCCATTTGAATTCAGATTTAGTTCACATGAATTATCCATGTTCAAATAATTTTGTATTCAAACAGTTTGCTTTTCATTTGATTTAATGTCTGCCATTTTATTATAGTTAAATTGTTCATTGTGCATGTGTATACGTACATACCACTTGTGTTTGATTAATTTATTTGTCACTTGACTTATTAATTTGTTTATCATATTATAGGTTATAATATTTGATCAATTGTTCGCCTTCCTTTATTTATTTACTTATGGGGTTTATATTAAAGTTGACATACATGTGTTTATATTTACGCATAAATGCTACTTTGTTATTGGTTCCTATTTTGTTAGCATTTATGGATTATATGATTTGAGTTGTTTCTTAGGGTGTTCCAATAATCTCCCTAATTCTTTCACGTGTTTGAATATAATTTTAGTTTGAAATTGGAGTTTGGTTTATAGATATTAATTCTCGTTTGAATTGATTTATATTTCTGAGTGTATGTGTTTGTATTCGTGTGAATACGCATCTCTAGTTTTATTTGTAGTTAAGGTTTGTTCAAGATTTATTCAAAAAATTTAATTCAGAGCGATTTTAATAGTTTCAAATTTTGGGCTGTGACACCTACTGCAAGAAACAAGGACTAGAAAAACTTGACAAGGCACTATTAGCGTTAGTGCATGCATTTACTTTACCATGTTGTTGCAACACAAAAGGTGCTTTTTCATTTGAACATATGTAAACTTTATGCACCATAAACACACCACTATGTTCATATTTGTCTATAGCATGAAAACTATTTCCTGCCAACAAAGATAATTTAGTTTTTAAAAATATTCTTCTCTCGACGGTATCTAGATCACAAAGATTACAAATTCAATATAACCCAAGGTATTTAGAGAAAACAATATTTTCAGCTCATCATTTTTTGAGTAAGGGGAATTAAATGAATAATTTCTGCACAAGTTGTTGTCTTGAAAACATCATCTAGTTCATGCACTTGTTGTGGCATAGCAATATTAGAAGCGTCAGCACATAATTCGTTTTCTCGTATGAATCAGTAGAAAAATTAACTAGTGATAAAGGTGTTTTCAGAAAAGGCTGCTCGAGTTACTGCTCTCCAATAGAATTATTGAGGGAAAATTTTGAGACATTCAAAAACTTATCAAGATCGATAAGTGTAGTGTGAGGTGCATTACCTTCATTCTCGTTTTCAACAGTAATTGTGGGTGAAATATGAATTGATAGATCTGAATTTTCACAAGAGTTGTTGAACACCTCATTCTCTTTTGGATTTTCTACATTAATTTGGTCACGTTCCTACAAAAGATTAGGCATAGGAGGAGGTACAACAAAAAAATTATTCTCAAGTTCATGTATTTCATCTTTGCAATTAGATACATTAGCAAAAGTTTCTCGCATAAGAATTTTCATATCTTCCCATGTTTGAGGTCTTTCTAAATCACTTAACTTCTTCCACCATGTTAATGGAAAATCAATTAATGCACTAGCAACATTCCTAAGCTTTCTCTTTTCACACATATAACATTGTCCACAAATTTTATCAATCTCTATTTCCCAATACATATATTCATCGTAACCAAAATCATCATAGGAAGGAAGAGATGGAAAGATATAATTACTTCTTGTGGAAGGAGTTGTGGAGGTATTCTGAATATCATGTGAAACTTTGGTTGATGTTTTATTCTTAGTGAGTAGCTTCATCGATGTCTTCATCATGTCAATCATCTCAACAAATAATACATGATTCTTGCTTTTACCTAACATTGTTTGTAGCAAACAGAAGACAATAAAAATATGTTATCCCTGTCAACTACAAAGGATAATGGCAAAGTGGAAGTAGAGTCACACACTCTCAAGTATCTTACCAACACCACAGGTGGAAAACGGTGGCCGTTGTGAAGAACCAATCGAGAGTGGGGTGATTGCAAAGGTGTATCGATTGTGCTCAAGATAAAAGTGTAGCTTGGAAGGCACTTTATATCGTAGCAAGTATTAGCAATAATGAAATCACATAGTAAAGTTGAATAAATGTCCAAAGTACTTGTTAAAGTTGCTGGCCAAAATGTGTTCTGAGTAGTTCAAGCTAGCAAGATATGTATTAAAAACAGAGGGCACAAAAGATGCAAACACTTCTATTTTTTGTTTTTTTTTCCTCCTTCTTTTTTCTTGTGTGGCTTTTGTATCTTGTTTTGCACTTGCCATTTTTTTGTTGTCCTTTTTCAGAATGTGCTGCAAAAGGAGAATACAATGCAAAGCAATCAAAGATATCTTGTTGGATGTCACAAATTTTCTGCTCAATCTTCCAAGGACAATTAGACACCTTTAGAGGCCCCAAATCTAGAAACTTTCAACAGCAAGATTATAGATCTATCTCTCCTCTTTAATTAAAAAAATGTAAGACCTATTTTGGATCAAACCAATAGGGGATATTGCCCCTGAAATATAGACTGTTTAGAAAATTTAGATCAAGAACAGATTTAGATCTAACACAATTTCGACCCTGATAACTGTATTTCCTAGGAACCTATGAATACAAAAGTTGTTGATAGCTTCTCAAGCTTTTCAGAAAATACAATAACGCAAGAATCCGAGTTTGTATGAGTGAGATATGATTGAAATACTGGATAGAGATCAATCTAATCTAGACGTGATGACATAATTCAAAAGGATGAATCGACACAATGCAAAACTCAAACTAAAACCAAAAACACTTTATAAGCCAGCTATATAACTCAACCACAGACACAAACTCAACAAAACCAATTTGACAAATAAAGTTGCAAAGGCTTAATGGTGATTTGGACAAAGTGATGTATAGATCTATTGAACTACAAGTTTTTTTGTGGCTTTTTTTTTGGACTCTAGGTATGAAAAACAAAACTAATCTAATGGATAGATGAATTATCTAACGGGCAACATGAAAATCGGATATCAATTGATAAGTAAAAGGAGTAGTGTAGGCCCGATCTTCGGATAGGTAATGGATAAGTCGATTGATGGAGATCTCGACGTTGATGATCCGAGGCTCTCGAGCAAAACCCAAACAGCCTCTGCAATCACTACACGACCGCTCTGTTGGTTACCAATCGTGCTTCACACGCTTGACCTCGTTAAGGAGGCTAATATCTGCAAGTGCAAGCGAGAACACAAGCAAGAACGGGTAGAAGCAATCTGAATTGCTAAGTTGGGGTTCCATAAATCGATAAATGGCAAAACTGTATATAACAGAATAATCTAAGCAAAACCTAATTGTTTATAGTGGCAACTATGGAGTATATATAGGTGAGAAGACTTCTAAGGGGTTTTGGAGTTTTGACCTAACCCAAAGACACAAAAATAAGGGATGTACACTGAAAACAAGGAACAATGACCCAATATGGTGGCACAACACTCTGATAGATTCTGAACTCGATTTTCTTTCGACGATTCCCATCGACTCCGAAGGTATTTTGACATGGGACCATTGGCATTGGAAAGGTTATCCTCTCCCCCTTCTGTGCATTTGTAGAACATCCAAATAGTCAGTATGTGTCCTGGGTGTCTGTTTTAGTGCGAAGTGCTCCTGGGCTCTGAGTTGTACTTTATTTTTAGTTGGGCTCGGCCTCTATCTTCTCTGGATATATACTCTGATCCTACACGCCCCCTAAACCTTCTTCCAATTACTCTTGAACCTCTCCATGGATCCTAATCGCAAAATCCATTAGGTAGCCATCTATTCTCAAAAATATATAAGGAAACATATAAGAACGAGCTCACCTCTAAAATTGATTCTCGTGTGTGAACTCTAATGATTGCATCTTATATATTCAATGGATTGTTGTGTGTATCCATAGGAGTGATGTTATCGTCATCCTTTCCTTCTTGAGTTGGGGTCGTACTCGAGTCAAGCTCATCTTCACTCATGTGTGGGTCCAAATGTGCAACGCCATCAAATCCTCTTGTGTGCATGAAAGGAGGAGGCCAAGATGGTGGATGACCTAGTGCACCATCTCGATGTTCTCCATCAAATAAGCTTTCGCATTCACTTGAGCAAGAATCCCAAACAAATAACATTGTGCCAGGTTTGTATGTGCAATGATAATGTGCATGATCTCATCATCTTCCTCAAGCAGAAATGGAGTTAGATGATCCGCATGTTGAGGTAATTTAAGAAGACAATAATCGTGCAGAAGAAAATGATGATAGGTTGGAAAAAGAAGGAAGAATTGCAAAAGATCAAAGACCCAATACATATGGAAGCAATGGGTGTCGCGGATGAAGAAGAGCATGTTGAGCAAATAGTTGAACTGACAAGGATAGAAGATATGGAGCATGAGAATCTTCAAGAATTTGACTCTTCAGATGGGGAGGATGATATCTTTGTTCCTACAGAGTGGAATAATTCAAACTTCAATGATTGAACAGTTACCAAAAAGTACTCATTCTCTTTGGAGTTCCATGAAAACCAGTTAACAGAAGGAGCTATTTTCAAAGATGAAGATGTTTTGAAAGATGCAGTGAAATATTGGTCTCTTAGAAAAGAGATCATTTACAATTTACAAGTCCACTAAGGAATATTATGATGTTAAACGTGTGTTAGTTTGATAGGCCCCTCTTTTTTTCTCGAAAACGCAGGAGGACTGCACTTCATTATATTAAGAAGGGTGAAATAGGGGTAAAGAGTCCCAAATACAATACACACGCATATCCTAGGTTTTAGATTTACATTCACGTCTTTTTCATAGCCACCACACCACAACCCAAGCTACACCACTTTAGTTTCCTGGGAGGGGGGCCATCAGGTGGGACGGCCCTCACGCACCCGCCATCATCCAAAGTTGGCGTTCTTGTCCGACCATAATTAGTGCCTCTGCCATGTTAGGATTGGTCCCATCAAAGACACACTTATTGCAGTGGTTCCAGATTGTCCATGCCCCCAGGATGATTAGTGAATTCAATCCTCTATTATTGATTCTAGAGGCTATTTTATTTGTCTTTTCCCGCCAATCATCAAAGACTAGGTTTGGTTGCTGAGGTGCAAGGGACTGCAACCCCACTTGTCGTAGCACTGTTGTCAGTACCCTACGTACCGGGTACCCCACAATACCGCAACAAGTGCAAGGAAGTTCCACCTGTCAGAATCATAGACTCTCGCAAGTCCCACATGGCACGTTGCACCGGACCCGCTCCCCTCACATGGTTGGCTCCCGGGTTGACACGTGTAAAATAAGCCTGGAACAAAACTCCCAATCAAGGGAAGCTCCAGCGACTACACGTGTACAACTGCCCCGGACCTAGCCCCCGTCTGAGAGGAGCTCCGGTACTGACATGTGTACAGCAACCCCGGACCTACTCTCCCACAAGGGAAAGCTCCGGATCTGCCACGTGTGGAGCCTCCGGACCTTCGTCACCAACGGAAATACAAGCCGATCATGACCATTACAGACATTCAGTGATGGTTAAGACGGCAGTTACAAGGTCTGATAATGTGTCATTAATGCCATATTAATGACACACGATCAGTGTACCGTTAATAGTGGTAACGCTGCCATGAAGGCATGTTACCACACTATTAACTGTATTTAATACTCTTTAGACAGTGTATTAGGTCATTAAGCACGCCAGGGCCACATGTCGGGCCAGGCCAGCTTTGTAACAGTCAGTCCTTAAAACTATAAAAGGGCTGCACCGCACGAGTATGAGGAGGGACTCGTTCTGAGGCAGGCTATTGCAACCTGACCTTAGCGAAGATACTTGCTCAATACAATCACACAAACCCCGTGGAGTAGGGTGTTACGCTCAGGCGGCCCGAACCACATAAATCTCTGATGTCACCATCTTGATATTAGTCTTGTGTCCCCTAACCACAAAAGAACCTCCACAGGCTGCTTCTCGGCGGGTCCGAGGGAAGTGTCGTATTCCACACTTCGACATTTGGTGCACCAGGTAGGGGGTATCATCTCGAGATCACAAGATGGTGAATTTAGCTGCTAGATCATCCAACGGCAATCATGCTGAACAACCTGCTGGAGGCAACCCCTCCAATGTTCAGCAACTAGCAGGTGCCAATGCTCCGGCAGGCACTGTAGCACCATCTATTCCGGCAAACAATGCCAATCAACAAGATGGGGCATCTGCGTCGGTCACCGCATAGGAAAACAACAACCCCGAGCACGTGCTCATTGCCGCGAGATCTCTTCTACAACACCCACCACCTCCAGGCACACCCCAGGGTGCTATGGAGCAGTGGAGGGCTGATGTCGACCATCTGGTCATAGCTGCGACTGCAGGCATCAGCAACCAAGGTCCTCCTCCTTCGGGACGAGCACCTTCACAACGATGGACCCTGTCTGGTCGACTTGGTCCCCAAGCCTCCCAGCAGGTGACCTCGTTGCCCCCCGGGGCGCGTCGCACCCATACCATCACCAGGATTCTGACCCATGACTTGCGGTCGGAACTGGATCACGGCTACCGGCAACAGGACGGTCGTGTCCATATCTAGCATGCTCGCGAAAGACGAGAGGCTCGAGACAACCCTGTTCCTCAAGGAGTGGGAGGAGGTTGTTCTGCCCTGGCCATGCACCTATGTATGGTCAGGTGGCCACAGAAGTTCCGACCTCACTTTCCGGAAAAATTTGACGGGACAGTCGACCCCGCCGAATTTCTACAAATGTACTCTACATCCATACTGGCAGTGGGGGGTGATGAGGCTGTAATGGCCAATTACTTCCCTATGGTTCATGAGTCTTCCACCCGACTCCATTAATAGTTGGGCGGAACTATGCCAGCAATTCAATGCCAACTTCAGGAGTTCCTACACCCGACCCGACACTGAACTGGACCTGTTTGCTGTGAAGCAAACATTGGGGGAGTTGCTACGGTCCTTCATCCAGTGATTCTCTCAGGTACGAAATACCATTCCTTCTATCTCGAGCTCTTCTATTATCGTGGCATTCAGACAGGGTGTTCGAAATAAGAAGATGCTAGAGAAGCTGGCTATTAAAGAAGTTACCAGTGTCACGAAACTCTTCATCCTAGTCGACAAATGCACTAGAGCTGCGGACGGCCGTGAAACGCACTCCAAGCCAGCTCCGGAGGCCAACCAGAAGTCCTCCAAAACTGAAGTTTCTTCCTCTGGTAGTGGCAAGAAGAAGAAGAAGCCCAACGGCAAAAAGAAGCCATCGGCCGGCGCTCCAGCTGCAGCTGTTGTAGCTCCTGGAAGCCGGGGGCCACGTCCTGAGAAGCGACCTCGTCCTTCATCAGAGGACGGCAACAGTTCTAAAGCATGGTGTCCAATTCACAAGATGAATCGACACAGCTTGGAAGAGTGTCGGGAGGTCCAGAACCTTGTCGAGCACTATAACAAGCGTCGGAAGAAGTTCCTTTCCATCAAAGGGAAGGAAAACAAAAAGTCGACGAAGCTCAGACTGAAGAGGAGCTAGGTCTCCAGGACCCTAAAAAGGTCTTGAAAGCTGTCTACAACACTGTCGACGACGACTCCGACGCCTCCGACAACGAACATCGGAAAACCCTAAACACCATCTTTGGTGGTTCTTGGGACATCACTTCTCGTCGCATCCTCAAGACAATGCGGCGGAACATGGCCATGGTAGCTCCTGCTGCTAAGGCAGAACCACATCGGAAGTGGATGGATAGACCCATCATTTTGTATGCTTCGGACTGCCCCTGAAACATGATCGGTGCTGGTCAACTCCTGTTGATGGTGTCACCCACCATTAACAATATCCAAATCCACCATGTAATGGTGGACGGAGGTTCCGGGCTAAACCTCATAAGCTTCAAAGCTTTTGTTAAGCTTCAGCTCTAGCCTTCGGACCTTCGCCCATCCCGACCTTTCTCCAGAGTAGGTCTGGGAACCATTACTCCTCTCGGTTCTATTACACTCCTAGTGACCTTCAGGACCCGGGAGAACTATAGAACCGAGAAACTGGTTTTCGATGTTGCGCAGATCACTCTGCTCTTCAATGCCATTTTGGGTAGGCCAGCTTTATACAAGTTTAAGGCTGCTGCTCATTATGGTTATTTAGTGTTGAAGATGACAACACCTACAGGTGTTCTCCGGATCTGTGGAGATCGTACCGCAGGAGTTACTGCACTGGAAGAACTCTACGCGCTTACCACAGCGCAAGAGGAAGCATCCGGTAAGGAGCCAGCCGTGAATCCTCCAAGCATTCGCCACAAAGGCTCTACTTCCGCATGTCGTGTGCAACCAAGCGGCGACGCTGACGTTCCCGTCAAAGTCTTCCAAATTTGTTCTGATGCTGCTCAGCCTACCGGTATATCGGGTGGTCTGAACAACAAATAGGAACTCGCGCTCATCACTTTCCTCTGGGCTAATGTCGACGTGTTTGCCTGGAAACCGTCACAAATGCCTGGGATCCCTAGGGAGGTGATTGAGCACAATCTGAATATTTACCCAGACGCACGGCCTGTACACCAGAAGCCCCGAAAGCAATCAATCGAGCGACAAAACTTCATCCGACAGGAAATCAAGAAGTTGCTCGAGGCTGGATCCATCCGGGAAGTCTTCCATCCAAAATGGCTGGCAAACCCAGTTGTTGTACCCAAGGCCAGCGGGAAGCTTCGGATGTGTATCGACTACACCACCTTAAATAAGGCATGTCCAAAAGATCCATTTCCACTTCCTAGAATAGATCAGATAGTGGATTCCACCTCCGCGTGTGAATTACTGTGTTTTCTAGATGCATATTCTAGATATCATCAAATCCAAATGTCTAAGGAAGATGAAGAGCATACCACTTTCATAACAATAGATGGATTGTATTGTTATACTGCCATGCCATTTGGTCTTAAAAATGTTGCTTCAACATTTGTGCGAGCCATGTACAAAACATTTGGAGAGCTAATTAGAGACTTGGTGGAGGTGTATGTTGATAACATCGTCGTGAAGATCAAAAACAACGAGTCACTCCTTGACAACTTAAAAGACGTCTTCGACAAGTTGCGTACTATGCATACCAAGCTGAACCCGGACAAGTGTGTCTTTGGGGTTAGCTCCGGAAAGCTTCTGGGTTTCTTGGTGACTCATCGAGGAATTGAAGCAAATCCAGCAAAGATCAAGGCTATAGAAGAAATGTGGCCCCCAACCCGCATTAAAGATGTTCAAAAGTTGACTGGATGTCTACCTGCGCTCAGTCGATTTATATCAAGACTAGCAGAACAGGCACTACCCTTCTTCAAACTCTTGAGGAAGTCCGGACCATTTCATTGGTCTGAACAAGCAGAAAAGGCGTTTCAAGAGCTGAAGCAGCTCCTCACCATACTACCAATCTTGGTAGCTCCAAACACCGGTGAGCCTTTACTGCTTTACATTTCGGCAACTACGGAGGTTGTTAGTATGGTCCTGGTCACGGAAAGACCAGAGCCATCCCCAATTCAGGAGTCTAGACCCCTTCGGGAGGGTCCGGAACCACCTGAAGGCGAGCCTAGGGACCAACCCTCAGGCACATATCCTCATGGCGAGATGCTAGAGGATCAACCTCCTTCAAACGAAGGAGTAACTGCTGTTGAACAAGAAGATCTAGACCCCTCTGGGAGGGTCCGAGTCACTCCAGAAGAAGCTTCGGGTTCCTTTGGTAGGAACCAGGAAATTCTAGAAGAAGGTCTGGACCCCCCCCCCCCCCCCCCCGGAGGGTCCAAGTTGATGAGGAGGAAGCTTCAGGCCCCTCCAGGAGGGTCCGGACAGTCCAACACCCAGTGTACTTCATCAGTGAAGTACTCCACGATGCCAAGACAAGATACATTGAGGTGCATAAACTGCTTTACGCAGTTCTCATTGCCTCAAGAAAGCTTCATCACTATTTCCAAGCCCACAAAATATCACTGGTAACCTCTTTTCCACTGCGTGCAATTTTGCAAAACCCTAATTCTACTGGGAATATTGCAAAGTGGGTAGCGGAGCTGGCAGAATTTGATTTCGAATTCGTGTCAATACAAGCAATTAAAAGTCAAGCCTTGGCTGACTTTGTGGCAGAATGGACTCCTTCTCCATCAAACCCTGGGGGCCACAGTGAACAGAAACCAGAGCTCAAAGCTCCGGTATTCACTGAGCCTCACTGGACCCTCTACTTTGATGGCTCCATGTAGAAGCAGGGGGCCGGAGCTGGAATCCTTCTCCTAGCTCCGACCGGAGAGAAGGTCAAGTACATGGTACATCTTGATTTCAAGGCAACCAACAATATGGCGGAGTATGAAGCCCTCATCTACGGACTCAAGGTGGCACTATTTTATGGTGTAAAACAGCTGTTAGTAAAGGGAGATTCACAACTCATCATCAAACAAGTGAAAGGTGAATGCTCCTGCAACAATTCTCAATTAGATGCTTATCTCCTTGAAGTCCAGAGGCTTCAGAAGGACTTCGAAGTCCTAGATCTCCATCACGTTCAGCGCCTTCATAACTCCGAAGCTAATGAACTCTCAACGAAAGCCTCAACCAGAGCTCCAGATCCAGACAGAATCTTCGTTCAGAGGTTGTCAAAACCAACAGCTCAGCCTGCCGAACTGAGCGAAGGGGGCGAGACCAGCACCTCGAAGCTGGCGGTCTCGATGGCACTGTTACCATGGCGTTCACCATGGGTCGTAGGTGTTGCCGGAAGCTCCGAGCAACCCAGCACGCAAGACTCAAAAGCTCAAGTTAGCTCCTATGCATGGATCTCGAAGATCCGGAGCTACTTGAAAGACAATATCCTTCCTGAAGACAGTGTATTCGCTGACCGGATTGTCAGATTGGCTAAAAGATACACGTTGGTAGAAGGGGATCTCTACCGACGCGGTGCCAATGGCATCCTAATGCGGTGCATTGCAAGGGAAGAAGGCAGCAATCTTCTAGCGGAAATCCATGGAGGCGAGTGTGGGAACCACACATCTTCTCGTATGCTGGTCGGTACAGCCTTCCGGCATGGCTTGTACTGGCCTACAGCACTCTAGGATGCGGTTGAGCTAGTGAAGAAATGTGAAGCATGTTAGTTCCATGCAAAACAGATTCACACACTGGCTCAATCACTACAAATGATACCTCCTACATGGCCATTCGCTGTGTGGGGCATGGATATCTTGGGACCTTTCCCAAAAGTCGTCGGAGGTTACAGGTTCCTATATGTCGCCATCGACAAGTTCACAAAGTGGTCGAAAGCAACTTTAGTAGTAACAATCAACAAACAATGAGCAATCAAGTTCTTGAAGTCCATTATATGCATATTTGGAGTTCCAAACAAAGTCATAACTGACAATGGAACACAATTTACAAGTGTTGCATTTCAAGAATATTGTGATGACCTCGGCATTCAACTTAGCTACGCTTCAGTAGCCATCCAGCAAGCAATGGCCAAGCTGAGAGAGCAAATGCAGAAATCTTGAAAGGACTCAAGACGCGCACATATGAGTGATCGAAAAAGCATGGAGCTAACTGGATTGAAGAGCTTTCGTCCACATTATGGGCGAATAGAAAAACACCTAACCGGTCAACTGGGGAGACTCCATTCTTCTTGGTGTACGGAGCTGAAGAAGTCCTTTCTCCGGAGATCACCTTAGGGTCCCTCCAGGTCCGGACCTTCAATGAAGCCATGTAGGACAAGCTCCGGCGTGAAGACCTTGACCTCATCAACGAGGGAAGGGGCCAAGCAGCTGTTCGAAATGCACATTATCACCAAGCGCTCCGGCGCTACCATCAAAGGCATGTGCGTGATCGACAGCTTGAAGAAGGCGACCTGGTGCTCCGGAAGATACTAACTCGTGAAGGGATGAACAAAGTTTACCCCAGCTGGGAAGGTCCTTTCCGAGTCATTAAAGTATCCCGACCAGGCTGCGTTCGCTTGGCAACTGAGGATGGGATCCCACTTCCCAATCCTTGGAACATCGAGCACCTCCGTAAGTTTTATGCTTAGAATCACGGAGGTCAGTCTGTAATTACACACAATGCATGTTGTAGAGTCATTATACAGAGACGAGCAAGTCCTCCGGGAGAACATCTGGACCCCTCTGGGAGGGTCTGGGAAGTTCAAGTAACACTTGACACAGTCACAGCACTAAAAGTGTAACTACTTGCTCTGGGTTAGTACAAGATGTATAACACATTTAGCAGGGTCCAGCACCCTAAATGTGTCCTTGTCTCCCCTGTAATCCGGACCTATAATGAAAAGCATTATTGTGTGATAACAGACTACACGTGCATTTACTTTTTGTACAAGGCTCAATATGTCAAATTATTTTTACCCCGCTTGTCTATAATGAAGTTGTGCAAATCTTTTTGAATTTTGTTCCAAGTAATTCACATGCATTACAAGCTTTATTGATAGTCTTCTTGGATCTTAACAGCGCCACATAGTCTACTTGCCTGAACACCAAGCCAACATAGGTTCGGAGTGTGCTATTGACTTAGCCTGGTCCTGCACCCTAAGTACGCCACTCTACCTACACCCTAGCAGGCCTCAATAGGGTGAGTACTAAAAAGGCATGTGGATCTAGGAAGATTCTATCAAAACGCTTGTTATCATGTTGAGTTTCTTCAGACCTAAAGTTCAAATAAGAACAATAAGTCACAACCAATTTAGAGACAAGAGGACGAATTTTACTTTCTCTCTTGCCTTTAATGTGCAGGAAAAGCAAAAATTCATATCGATGGTGAGCGACGCCGGAGCTACTAAGCTCCGACCATCTCCCAAGATAGGTCCGCCGTCAAAATCTAATATGTTGACGCTGGAGCTACCAAGCTCCGACCATTCCAGGGGGCCTGTCTTCGACGCTTCAAAATTGAAGACTTCAACATACTATCATAACCTTTGGTACATGTACACACCTCAACTGTACACATGTACTAGGGGGCCAACAAGACACGACATAGTATATTGAAGACAAAGTGAAATTCAAGGAAAAAAGGAAGATTTAATTAATCAGAAGAACTGGATTACAAAATTGAGATTACAAGGGACAAAAGGAGAAAAATCCAATATACTGGAAGACCTAAGACCTGCGGAAGAATGAAGCTACTTTTTGGGCAACCTCTTGGACGCTGGCTTTGGCGGCGTCTTCCTCTTCAGCAACGGGACCCTCGAGCACCAGGTCCAGTGGGAATTGGGATCTCGGCTTGCATAACACGTCAGCACATATTCTACGATGTTTGTAGACAGAGTTTTCCCCTCTGTCTCCAACTGATCCGTGATGACGTTGCCCATTGCATCAAGTTTGCTGCCAGCATCGTTGAGGGCCACCAGCGCTCGGTCCAGATCCAGCTCCGGGTTGTCCGGACGTACTGGACTGAAACCCAACAGTGTCAGCGCGTCATTCGCCTGCCCGAGGAAGTCCCACACTTGAATAGCTTTGGTCTCCTTCAGGCTCTGCAGCTCTTCCAGGGACCTCCGGGCGGCCGCAAGCTCTGAACCTTCACGGGCAAGTCGCTCAACCAACTTAGCATGCTGCTGCTTGACTTTAGCAACCTGCTTCTCCTGGTCGGCCAGCTCTGTCTCCCGGAGATGGATGCGGTTCCGCCTCTCAGCAAGGTCTTTCTCCCTGCCCTTGACTCTCTCCTCCCTAGCAGCAATGTCAGACTCCCTTTTCGAGAGCTCTTGCCCCACCTTCCAGTTCTTCTTCCTCTCTTCCTCCGTCCATAGATCCAGCTTTTTGCTGCGATCCGCCAAATTTTTCTCACCCAGAGTCAACTTCTGGGTGACCTCCGCTTCCCTCCTCACCACATCCTCCTGCTGCCCCAGGAGTTTTTCCTCCATCGCCCCCAGGTCCGCTCAACGCTTCATGAGAGTTTCATTCAACTCTGCGAGCTTTTTGTAACGCTCGTCAGCAGCATCACGTCTCTCTTTGGCTTGCTCCAGAATTTCCCTGGAGTTAGCATCGAGCGCCTGGATGGCGTCCTCCTTCTCCTCCATCAATTTGTCCCAGTACTCTAACCGGGCCTTCTCCCCTTTTATCCACTCCTTCTGGTCAGCCAGCCTCGTCTGAGCAAGCTTGGTCTCAAAATGAAGTCTGTTGCGCCAACGCCTCAAGGTGTTGTGCTCCTCCTACAATGCTTTGCTCTCATGGTCGAAGGCTAGCTGGACCTACCGAAGGCTTGAGCAGGCGTTGTCTATGGACAACACCAGAGGGATAGGTTTGGGGCCTGCCGGGATCATTTTCGCAGGATTGAGAGGGTTCTCTGTCATAAAAATTGGGTCCCACTCTACAATAGTGGTCCCCTGGACTCCTGCAGCGCTAGGGCCGCTCTCCTGGAGCCCTTTAGTGGCAGCAGAAGAACCCACGGGGGAAACTTCTGCCTCCGGAGCGGGTGAAGGTGCCGCTTCCGGGTCTTCAGTCGATGGCTCCGACGTTGAAGGACCTATCGCCAGTTGATCTGGCTCCGGCCCAGGTACCTCCGGGGCTACTACTTCTGGAGCAACAACTGGAGCTTCAACTGGGGCTTTGACCACCGCTGGCTCGGGCCCCGGTGCGGCGACCACCTCCGGCACAGCTGTCGTACCTCCAACCTCCTCCGGCTCAGCAGCCGGACCCTCTACAACTTCTGGCTCTACCGCCGGATCTTCAACCGTTTCCGGCACAAGGGTCGGAGCCTCGACAATCTCTGGCTCAATGGTCGGGGCTTCAGCTACCTCTGGCTCAACAGCTAGGGCTTCGGCAACTTCCGGCTCGAAAGCCAAAACTTCTAGTGTTGCTGGTGCTGGAGCATCAGCCTCTGCCGCCAGGGGCACCTCTTCAACTTCCCTGCTGTGGTCTGGCACTACCACAGGAGCTTCAAGTGAGGACTCCGAGTCCAGGCTCATGACAGTTGGCGCCGAAGCTGTCGTGGCTTCCACCTCCGCTTGACGAGGAGGCTCAACAGTCGAAGCTGGAGCTTCGGTAGGTGCAGCCCCAACCGCTGCAACAGGCATTGAAGCTCCAGGTCCCTTCTTCGACACCCTAAATGTAAAGGGAAGAGAAGATTAAATACACATCCAAAAGCAAGATTAACATTTCAAAGTGAGCAATCAATGCTTACCTCGGGATGCTACCACCCCAGTCGCCTCGGAACCTCTTCTTCTGAGGCCCGGAGTTAGAGCCCACCAAATCTGGTGAGGTTGTAAGACCTATGAGTGCTGAATACATTGGCTTGTAGTGAATACACTTGCTTTGATGATAAAAGTTTCGAATATCACCAAAACACCTTTTTATTAAGGTTCGACTCTAGCTCCGAGCTACAGCAAGGTCCGACCACAGATCCGACTTGTTTTGCGTAGCTCCGGGTATGTTCAATGCTATGTCCGACTTGTTGGCAAGGTCCGACTAGCTTTTGTTAGCTCTGATGAGCTTTGTCTTTAGCTCCTGCATGTTTTTTATAGCTCCGACATGTTTTTAATAAGCTCCGACTTACTTTGTCTAGCTCCGGTTTTTGGGTTGACTAGTTCTGTCTAGTTTCGGTAAGATCCGGCGCTAGGTCTTGCTAGTTTTGTAAGCTCCGGCGGAAGCTTGGTTATACTAAGTTTTGGTAAGCTCCGGCTCAAGGTCCGGTTTGCTCTGGCAAGGTCCGGAACTTGACCGCAGTGTTTCTACTTTTCATTTGCAAAGTTTCAAACTTGCTCTACATTGTTGGAAAGATTGATTGGTATTCATTTGCTACGTTTTTGGTGCGTTTTGGTTGATATGTTTGATATTGTTTTATTGTGGTTTTGCAACATGCTTATGTGGGGTGCTCACATAAGGTGTTGTGTTCAGAAGTGACGTGAGTCAAGTCACGGACTTGGGATCGTATGGATTGTTTGTTTATTCATGTGCAGGTGTTGCTTGAGTTCAAGTCATGGGTGGTGACAAGACCCCTTGGAATAGTCTCAGGGAGGAGATGATGTTCCAACAACCAAGTTCAGGAGGAATTGTGGTTGAGCAGGTCAGGAGGTCGCGTAGGGTGATTGAATCAAGGGCAATGCATATGAAGGTCGAAGGAAGGTGTTCGCACGTATGCATGCGGTGCATGATGTGGCAACATGGTTCTGGAGACGGATTATGGAAGGAAGATCTGAATGGAAGGATCGGATCGTACTGGATGAAGACTTCGGCTGCTGGCTGAGTCGGTTATGGCTCGGTATGGAAATATCGAGTTGGTTATGATAGATTTCGTGTGCTGCACGAAAGTTGAGTTGTGTTTTGGAATACGGGATGTGTTCCGAGTTTGTTAGGAAGTCTCGAGATTGTTTCTATCTGCGTATAGGAAAATCTTGAGCAGTTATGGTTAGATAGGATTCGTGATTAGGGTAGGATCAGAATGCGGGTCTGAGTTGAGTTGGCCTGCGGGCTGGTTATAAAAGCAAGAGAAGGCCAAGACTCATGTATGCAACAGAGGGGGTTGCACGACGACTTTTGGGATATTCCTATTGTTCTCTATCGAATAAAGTTCGTGGTTGAAAGGAACTTTTGTACCTTGTTCGTCCGACTTGTTCCAGACAAGTTTTACTCGTCGAGTTGTTTGTTCAGTACTACCTTTCATCGGTGGTTTTGTCATAACTCAAGTTTTACATATCCAATCGAAGTGATTCTTTTTGTGTTGTCATCATAACTTGTTTTTCTATCATCTATGAAAATTTCACAGTTATTGGATTTGTGTTTTTGTATCTACACGAGTTTCTTTGCTGAGTTATAGAACTGTTTTCTACTCGGTAGAACAAATTGATCGTTGTTTGATCTATCGATCATAACTTGAGTTTCTCTCAATGGATTTGAGTGATTCTTCTTGTGTTTTCTTCGTGACTTGATTCTCTCTTATATCTATCACTTTTGTCACGGTAAAACATGTGTAGATTAGTCTCACACACGATTTCTTTAACAGATCGTTTTTCTGCCGAAGGGGTTGGGATTTAATTGTTTCCGCTGCGTAAGATTTTTAAATATACCATTCACCCCCCTCTGGTAGCTTTTCACCTGCTCTTTGATCCTACAATTGGTATCAGAGCCACGGTGCTCTAATAATTCTGATTTGCATGTGTTTTGACTAGTCGTCATGGAGAAATACTCCGCCAAACCTTGTGTGTTTTTTGGCATTGATTTTCAGGTTTGGAAGGCATGCATGGAAGCTTTCATCTAGGCGCAAGGCTTTGCAATATGGGAGAAGGTTTACAAGCCTTACGATGTGCCATCAAACGATCAAGTTATGGCTACGAACCTACGGGACGTCGACAACAACAACAAGGCTCGCAACTTGATCATACAGGGACTCACTCAAAGCGACTTTGATCGTGTCGCACACCTCCGATCAGCATACGATGTTTGGATAGCTCTCTGTGATTACAATGAAGGCTCCAACACAATCAAGGAGGTAAAACAAGATATGTTCAAAAAGGAATATATGCATTTTGAGATGCAACCCGGTGAGTCTATCGATGACCTCTTTGCTCGCTTCAATAAAATTCTCAGCAACTTACGTAGTGTCAATGTTAACTTTTCTGATGTTGAGAATGCTAGGCAACTTCGTAGTGCATTAGACATGTCAGTCTGGGAGATGAATGTAACATCTATTCGTGAATCAACTGTCATGAGTTCTCTTACTTTAGACGTACTTTAGTCTAAACTAAAAACTCATGAAATTGACATCTTGTCACGTAAGAACCCAAATAAGTCTATTGCATTTGTCTAACAACATGATATGTCTAGCTCCAGCCAATCATCATCTTGCAATACTCTTGCTTTGTTGTCCTCACTAACCCTGGAGCAGATCGAAGAATTTCCAGAAGGGGAGTTGGCACTCATCTCTACTAGATTCTCAAAAGCATTGCAAAATGTGAGAACTAGAAGGAGAGGAAGCTTCGAACCTCAACGTTGTTTCGAATGTGGTAAGACAGGACATTTTCGTACAGAATGCCCTAACCTTTCAGGTCTGACTACCCGTGAAGAAAAACAAAGCAAGGTCCGGATCTCCTCTGGAAATTCCAACAAGAAGAAGAAGGGTACCATAGGACGCAAGATGATTAACAACTTCATCACTGCGCTTCAAGAGCTCAGTTCAAGTGACGTAGACTTTGAAAGTGATGAAGATAATGATGACCTGGCCAACATATGCTTCATGGCGGGCAAAACAAGATCAAGATCAAGTCAGGAGGATGCAGAATACAACAGTGACGATGATGAGGTATGTTCTACCTGTAATGAAATGTGTGATGCTATTTCTCGTGCAACTGTTATTGTCAAGAAAAAGGACAAAAAGCTTAGGGATAATGCTTTTAAAACTGAATCACTAGAATCAGAAATCAACCAGTTAAAATCCTTGATTCCTAGTGATGATGCATGTCCCTCATGTGACTTAATCTATGAACAATTGTCCACATTAAGAAGTGCACACTCCTCCACTCTAGATAGACTTGACGAAGAAATTGAAAAGAACAAAAAGCTTGCTGCATTTAATGATAAAAACTTAAAAGATGCTTCTTGTTCTACAGATGATTTGCATTGTTCTGCATGTGAAAATCTTGATAAGAAACTACAAGATGCTTTGAATGAAATTTCTATATTGAACAATGTTTTACGTTCCTATGAAGTTAAATATTGTTCCAATTGGAAATTAAAAAGAAAAACTTCATGTGAAAATTGCCTTGATCTGTCCAATAAACTTGATAACATGCATAGGACATTAGATCGGTTTTGTAATGGGAATAAGAACCTAAACTTGCTGCTGAATTCTTCCAAGTCTTGCAATGATAAAACTAGTTTAGGTTTTGATTCTCATGCTCATGCTAAAACACATCCACCTCAAATTGTAAAATCATTTGGAAGAGGTTTAATCAAAACTGTCCCTAAACAAAAGGATGTGATTTTTAAATCTGCAGGAGTGCTTTCTAACTCTGTTTCTAATGCTGGGTGCTCATCTAGACATGAACACAAAGTGAAATTTCATTGTACCTACTGTGGTAGAGATGGTCATGTCATATATTTTTGTTATAGACTAGCTAAACAAATTAAAAAGGATAAAATGTCTGCTAGATCTCATAACTTTCATGCTAAACCTAAAATTAGAAACTTGCAACCTGCTTTAATGAGTCAGAAATTTGAAAAGGTAGTTTCCGGACCTTCTGCTAAGAAATCTGCAAAATCAGCTCCGGTAGTTCCGATAGCTCCGAGAGCTCCCGGACCTTCTGCTTTTACCTCTGGAGCTACTAGTTTTCGCTCTAAACAAGTAACAACTTCTAAGTCAATTGTTAAGAACAGAAAACCTCAAACCTTGACTCATAAACCTGCTATTTTGTCACAGCTTTCACGTGTTGTTCCTATTAGACATCGCATGACTCAGTACTGGATTCCAAAATGCTTATTGACTAACCCGATTATTGAGTCATCGACGTATTGTCCTCCTGTGTAGGTTTCACGTTTGAGGAAGGAGAACATTTGGATTGTGGATTCAGGTTGCTCACGCCACATGACCGGTAACAAAGATTGGTTCTCCTCCCTCTCCTTTGTGTCACGTGTAGAGAATGTTACTTTTGCCAATAATTCTTCAACTCCTATTCTAGCTATGGGTTCGATTAGAGTAAATGATCACTACACTTTGAAGGATGTGGCACTTGTTAAAAATTTGAAGTACAACTTGCTTTCTATTTCTCAAATGCTTGATGAGAATTTGGAAATAACGTTCACTAAAAATTGCTGCAAAGTTGTAAATTCAAATAGTGAACTTTTGTTTAACATGTCTTGCTTTGGAAGAGTTTTTAAAGCTGATTTCGATTTGTCAACTTCTGAGCATAGGTGCATTATTGCAAATGATGCAAAAGAGTTATTTTTCTGGCATCGTAGACTTGGTCACGTAGGCTTCGATCACCTCACTCGTATTAGTGCTCTTGATGGCATACGTGGTTTGCCTAAACTCAAAGGAGACAAAGATATTGTATGCTCTTCGTGTAGACATGCTAAGATGGTTGGAGGTTCACATGCTCCTCTCACAATTACTATGACAATTGGACCTAATCAACTTTTGCACGTTGACACCGTTGGTCCGGCACGAGTTCAATCCTTTGGAGGAAAATGGTATGTGCTTGTAGTTGTTGATGACTATTCCAGATATGCTTGGGTTTACTTCATGGCATCTAAGAATGAAGCTTTTACTCATTTTAGGGCTTTAATTCTTAGACTATTAGTTGATCACCCAGGATCTTTAAGAGCAACTAGAAGTGATAATGGAACTAAATTTAAAAACCAATTCTTTGATCACTTTTGTACTGAACATGGAATAGAACATCAATTTTCTTCTCCATATGTTCCTCAACAAAACGGTGTTGTAGAAAGGAAAAATAGAACCTTAGTGGAGATGGCTAGGACTATGCTTGATGAATACCAAACTCCTAGAAAATTTTGGATAGATGCAATTGCAACAGCCTGTTATGTTTAAACCATATTTTCTTGCGTACGAAGTTAGGAAAAACACCATATGAGCTTCGGTTTGGACATAGGCCTAGTGTCTCACATCTTAGGGTCTTTGGTTGCAAATGCTTTGTTAAGAAACATGGTAATCTTGATAAATTTGAATCTAGATCAGAAGATGGCATGTTTCTTGGTTACCCATCTCACACTAGGGGATACCGTGTGCTTTTGCTTGGAACTAACAAAATTTTGGATACTTGTGAAGTTTCTTTTGATGAAGCTTGCCCATATACTAGCTCCGGTATTGAAGGACTAGATCCATATCCTCAGGGGGGGGGTATTTTTGAAGAAGAAGAAGAAGAGCCGGTGATACTACCTGATAGTTCCGAAGCAGACACGTGTCCAGCTCCGAACATTGAACAAGCTACGGCTATCACCGATGCTGGTCTTGATCGACCACAAGCCACAAGCTCCTCAATCTGCGATGAAACTAATAAAGAAGAAGCTTTTGATACATTTGTTCCCCCATGGATTAACAAAGATCATCCCTCACAACGGATTATTGGAAGCTTGCATGAACGAGTCACACGGTCCAGATTTTTCGATCCAAACTCTAATGCTCATTCTACTTTTGTTGCTTCTTTTGAACTCAAAGATATATCACACGCACTCACTAATGAATCTTGGATTATTGCCATGCAAGAAGAGTTAGAAATTTTGAAAGAAATAATGTTTGGAAACTTGTACCTCCACCTCAAGGTCACACTACAATTGGAACTAAATGGGTGTTTAAAAATAAACAAAGTGAGGATGGGGTTGTGATTAGGAATAAGGCTAGATTGGTTGCTCAAGGTTTCACTCAAATTGAAGGTCTAGATTTTGATGAAACTTTTGCTCCTGTTGCTAGATTAGAAGCCATAATAATTTTGTTAGTCTTTGCTGCATCTAAAGGTTTCAAGTTATATTAAATGGATGTTAAAAGTGCTTTTCTTAATGGCTACATAGATGAGGAGGTTTATGTCAAGCAACCACCAGGTTTTGAAAATCTAGATTTTCCTAATCATGTTTACAAACTTTCCAAAGCCTTGTACGGTCTCAAACAAGCCCCTAGAGCATGGTATGATAGGTTAAAAACATTCTTATTTGAAAAGGGGTTTACCATGGGCAATGTTGATAAAACTCTTTTTGTGCTTAAGCATGGCAATGACTCATTATCCGTTCAAGTGTATGTGGATGATATTATCTTTGGTTGTGCTTCTTATGATCTTGTGTCCAAGTTTTCATCTATGACGAGTTCAGAATTTGAGATGAGTATGATGGGAGAACTCACGTACTTTTTGGGGTTGCAAATCAAGCAAACCAAGGAGGGTACCTTTGTGCATCAAACGAAGTATACAAAAGACCTCCTAAGACACTTCAACATGGACAAAAGCAAGCCTCTTCGGACAGCAATGAGTACAGCAACAACACTTGAACTTGATGAAGATGGTGAACCGGTTAATCAAAAAGAATATAGAAGCATGATCGGATCACTTTTGTACCTCACGGCATCAAGACTGGACATACAATTCAGCGTATGTCTCTGTGCACGGTTTCAAGCCTCCCCACGTGTTTCACATCGTCAAGCCGTCAAAAGGATTCTCAGGTACTTACATGGAACTCAAGAATTTGGCATTTTTCTTCCTTCTTCCTCAACCGTTACTTTGAAAGCTTTTTCAGATGTTGATTTTGGGGGTTGTAGGATTGATAGGAAAAGTACTTCTGGTGCTTGTCATTTTCTTGGTAACTCACTTGTTGCTTGGTCCTCTAGAAAACAAAGTGCAATAGCACAATCCACAGCCGAATCTGAATATGTAGCTGCTGCTAGTGCTTGCTCACAAATTCTTTGGATTGTTCAAACACTTAAGGACTATGGGGTTGATCTAGATAGTGTTCTACTTTTCTGTGATAACACTAGTGCCATTTGCATTGCTAAAAACCCCGTGCAACATTCGAGAACAAAGCACATTGACATTAGGTATCACTTTCTCCGTGATAATGTTGAAAAAGGCAACATTGTGCTTCACCATGTAGATACCGAACAACAATTGGTTGACATTTTTACAAAATCTTTGGATTTCACTCGTTTTTGTTACATTTGTAGTGAAATAGGGGTTATGCACCCTCATGGCTTAAATTGAGGGGGAGTTTTCAAAACTTGGGAAGTCTATGTGTGAATCAAAAATTAAA
Source organism: Tuctoria greenei (assembly GCA_036927565.1). Taxonomy (NCBI): domain Eukaryota; kingdom Viridiplantae; phylum Streptophyta; class Magnoliopsida; order Poales; family Poaceae; genus Tuctoria; species Tuctoria greenei. The sequence goes on from JAYESD010000006.1 coordinate 130,558,745, forward strand.
ACAATATGAGCATAGTATTTCATACATATATGACTTTGTGTTTCCTTTTACATGCTGAAAGTTCTTACTACATTACTCGTGTTATACATTTTGTAGTTTTTGCCATGTCTAGTAATTGGAATAATTACTTACACTAAATCTGGTCATGGTCGAACTTTCTTGTTGTTTTGAACTTATTACATGTTCACAAGTGCTTTTAATCATTAAGAATTAATCAAGTAATCAACTCACATGTTGAGTTTTTATGAACAAATATAAATTGAGAAAAGATCAAGAGAATATGCATGCATCACACTTCTTCTTTTGAGATGGCTTATCATTGAACTTAGATATGAACTTGGAAGAAGTTGTGTATGACTAAAACCATGTCCTTAAGCTTCTGATTGTCAAATGGCATAGGCTTAGCTTGGTTGGTTAGAATAAGGCAGATGCGCATATAATCTCTTGCAAATATCATATGATCTGAATTTATACTTTGAAAGATAACAAAATGCAGCAACTAGTGTCATGCTTTCAGGTTTTGATATAGTTAAGTTTGTGAGATCATGACTTGTTTAAATTGAAAATTCATTTGATCTCTAGCATGGCTTACACTACTTTATGTATCTCATTGATGTGATAGTGTAAGGTACTTGATAGTATGACTTGGATGAGCTTTGTTTATATGTATATGTTGTAATATGCTCATAAACAACTAAAGGGGGAGAGATAATTTGTGTATATGATCATGACTTGCTGAATACATTGTCAAAGGGGGAGAATTTAATCACACATTGGCATGATTATTCTCAGAGAGATAAGTATGAAGAGAGAGATAATATGTGCATGAGGAGAGATGATAAAGGGGGAGAAATTGTCTTCAAAAATTTTATGCGAATAAGCCAATATTCGGATTTTAAGTGGTGTTGCCAATGCATTTATCAAGGGGGAGATTGTAAGAACTATGAGTGCGGAATACATTGCCTTGTAGTGAATACACTTGCTTTGACGATAAAAGTTTTGAATATCACCAAAACACCTTTTTATCAAGGTCCAACTCTAGCTCCGAGCTACAGCAAGGTCCGACTGCAGATCCGACTTGTTTTGGGTAGCTCCAGGTACGTTCAATGCTAGGTCCGACTTGTTGGCAAGGTCTGACTAGCTTTGGTTAGCTCCGGTGAGCTTTGTCTTTAGCTCCGACATGTCTTTGATAGCTCCGGCATGTTTTTGCTAAGCTCTGACTTACTTTGTCTAGCTCCGGTTTTTGGGTTGACTAGTTCTGTCTAGTTTTGGTAAGATCCTGCGCTAGGTCATGCTAGTTTTGTAAGCTCTGGCGGAAGCTTGGTTATACTAAGTTTTGGTAAGCTCCAGCTCAAGGTCTGGTTTGCTCTGGAAAGGTCCGGAACTTGACCGCAGTGTTTCTGCTTTTCATTTGCAAAGTCTCAAACTTGCTCTACAGTGTTGGAAAGATTGCTTAGTATTCATTTGCTAAGTTTTTGGTGCATTTTGGTTGATATGGTTGATATCGTTTTATTGTGGTTTTGCAACATGCTTATGTGGGGTGCTCACATAAGGTGTTGTGTTTGGAACTGATGTGAGTCAAGTCGCGGACTTGGGATCGTATGGATTGTTTGTTTATTCATCTGCAGGTGTTGCTTGAGTTCAAGTCATGGCTGGTGACAGGATCCCTTGGACTAGTCTCAGAGAAGAGATGAGATTCCAACAACCAAGTTCAGGAGGAATTGTGGTTGAGCGGGTTAGGAGGTCGCGCAGGGTGATTGAATCAAGGGCAATGCATATGAAGGTCGAAGGAAGGTGTTCGCACGTATGCATGCGGTGCATGACGTGGCAACATGGTTCTAGAGATGGATTATGGAAGGAAGATCTGACTGGAAGGATCGGATCGTACTGGATGAAGACTTCGGCTACTGGCTGAGTCGGTTATGGCTCGGTATGGAAATATCGAGTTGGTTATGGTAGATTTCATGTGCTGCACGAAAGTTGAGTTGTGTTTTGGAATACGGGATGTGTTCCGAGTTTGTTAAGAAGTCTCCAGATTGTTTCTATCTGCGTATAGGAAAATCTTGAGCAGTTATGGTTAGATGGGATTTGTGATCAGGGTAGGATCAGAATCCGGGTCTGAGTTGAGTTGGCCTGCGGGCTGGTTATAAAAGCAAGGGAAGGCCAAGACTCGTGTATGCAACAGAGGGGGTTGCACGACGACTTTTGGGATGTTCCTATTGTTCTCTATCGAATAAAGTTCGTGGTTGAAAGTAACTTTTGTGCCTTGTTCGTCCGACTTGTTCCAGACAAGTTTTACTCGTTGAGTTGTGTGTTCAGTACTACCTTTCATCGGTGGTTTTGTCATAACTCGAGTTTTACATATCCAATTGACGTGATTCTTTTTGTGTTGTCATCACAACTTGTTTTTCTACCATCTTTGAAAATTTTGCAGTCATTGGATTTGTGTTTTTGTATCTACACGAGTTTATTTGCTGAGTTATAGAACTGTTTTCTACTCAGTAGAACAAACTGATTGTTGTTCGATCAATCGATCATAACTTGAGTTTCTCTCGACGGATTTGAGTGATTCTTCTTGTGTTTTCTTCGTGACTTGATTCTCTCTGATATATATCACTTTTTTCATGGTAAAACACGTGTAGATTAGTCTCACACACGATTTCTTTAACAGATTGTTTTTCTGCCAAAGGGGTTGGGATTTAATTTTTTCCGCTGCGTAAGATTTTTAAATCTACCATTCACCCCCCCTTCTGGTACCTTTTCACGTGCTCTTCGATCCTACAGAGGCAACTGTTTTAGACCTCGATTGAAGAACACTCGCAGCCGCCGGAGTTCTTTCAGCCGGAGCTTCCCTTTGCCGGGAAGAACCCCTGGACTTGGAGCTTCTAGCCGGCATTGAGGCCAGGGTTGACTTCCCGGAGCTGACGCCTCTTGAAGATGCTTGCACCGGAGTAGGGGTAGTAGCAGAAGACCTCCCCCTCCGGGGAGAAGCAGCCGTCGTGGAAGGAGCGGGCCTGACGGACCTCCCGTCAGCGTGCTTCAACTTCCTCTTCCGGCTGGAAGGCTCAGCTAGCTCTTTGCCCTTGCCTTTGCCGACGTCTTCAGTCCTTCGGCTTGGGGCGGGGACAGGACCACCCTCTGAAGCTCCGGGGATCGCCAATCTGGTGGTCGGAAGCCTCTCCACCTCACCAAGATCATCAAGCGCCGGCATACTCCTCCGGAGCTCCCTGCTGAACTGTGCCTCCATGTTCAGAGGGAGGAAAGCTGCTGGCGGAGTTAAGTCGTTGCCTTCGATGTCAATTCCATGCTGGAACTTCTTGAGATGAAGCTCCAAAGCTGCGCCATCCAAGTTGGATTTCAGACCGATTTCAATCCGGTCTTCATCCATCACGCTGTTGAGGGCCCACACAAGCTTCTCCCTCTACTTCAGCGGAGCCCACCTGTTGACTAGGAAGTTGCAGAAGACCATCTGGGGGGTCACTCCACCTTCCACGCATTCGCGGATCCTGGTCAAGGCAGGGTTGAAGGCCTCTGACAGCACCAGAACCATACTTCATGTGTCAATGTTGACATTTGGGAGACCTTCGGGCAGTTCCAACTTCTCGTGATCCTCTATCGTGATGATGATCCAATCTTTCTTCCAGTCGTTCCACTTGCCAGAAGGAAACGACCTCAAGTATTTGTAGGGACATTTCTTGCGCTTCACGAAATAGTAGAAGCCAAGAAATTCGGACCCCTTCCCGGTGGTCTGGATGGTGAAGAAGGTGCGGAAAAGCTCAACGCAGGGGGTAATACCCACCCACATCTCGCAGAAGTGGACGAATCTCGACACAAGAAAAAGAGAATGAGGGCCAAGGTCGTACAGCTGCAGACCATAGAAGTCCAGCAGCATCAAAAGGAAAGTTGAGAAAGGTGGGATCATCCCCACCATGGCGTACGCAGAGAAGTACACCATGTCGCCGCCGTGCTCCTTCTTGAACGGGAGCTTGCTGGCGTGGACCAGATGGTTGAAGGAGTTGCTGGACCACCCCATGTAGGTCTGGACCTTCTTCAGATCATCATTGCTCTTGAGGCGGCTCTTGGGGAGACCCAACTCGATCGCGGCAAAGTGGAGCAAAAGATGGAAAGTTAGGCGGAGTTTGGGAAGCTCTGAGCACAATGATGATCGAAGGCGTAAGGAGTCCTCAACCCGTGCACACTTTCCTTCTTAAGTAAGCCTCTGCGACGCTTGGATGGAAACCACAATGAGATCAAGAATACTTTTCAAAAATCTAGCCCGTTAATGACGAGTGGGCCTAGGCCAACCCGACAAAGAGATCGAGGTCCTTACCCAAGGCAAACCGTTGCCATGATGAGCGGCGGGAAACTCAAAGTCGGCGCTCTGACAGGGCACGCGGAATCGATACGGTTTTCGTATTGGGAACCAGCGACCTTCAATTGTGTGAGATCCGCACTCAAAGATCTCATCTGATGCATTCATAACAAGCCACACGTCGAAGGTTCACCCCCGAACCGCCACTCTATAGGCGTATTAGAGGACTTTTAGAAAATCGAAGCACGGGAATCGAGAATGGCCCCACCTCCGGTAGAACAACTTAACCCAAGGGGTTTCTCCCAGAGGTGGGCCCGGGGACCACTGTCGGAACCCTACGTACTGGGTACCCCACGATACCGCAATAAGTGCAAGGAAGTTCCACCCGTCAGGATCAAAGACTCTCGCATGTCCCACATGGCACGTTGCACCGGACCCGCTCCCCTCACATGGATGGCTCCCGGGTTGACACGTGTAAAATAAGCCTGGAACAAAACTCCCAATCAAGGGAAGCTCCAGCGACTACATGTGTACAACAGCCCCGGACCTAGCCCCCGTCAGAAAGGAGTTCCGGTACTGACACGTGTACAGCAACCCCGGACCAACTCCCCCGCAAGGAAAAGCTCCGGATCTGCCACGTGTGGAGCCTCCGGACCTTCGTCACCACCGGAAATACAAGCCGATCATGACCATTACAGACATTCAGTGATGGTTAAGATGGCAGTTACAAGGTCTGATAATGTGTCATTAATGCCATATTAATGACACACGATCAGTGTACCATTAATAGTGATAACACTGCCATGAAGGCACATTACCGCACTATTAACTGTACTTAATACTCTTTAGACAGTGTATTAGGTCATTAAGCACGCCAGGGCCACATGTCGGGCCAGACCAGATTTGTAACGGTCAACCCTTAGACTATAAAAGGGTTGCACCGCACGAGTATAGGAGGGACTCATTCTGAGGCTGGCTATTGCAACCCGACCTTAGTGAAGATACTCGCTCAATACAATCACACAAACTCCGTGGAGTAGGGTGTTACGCTCAGGCGGCCCGAAACACGTAAATCTCTAAGGTCACCATCTTGATATTGATCTTGTGTCCTCTAACCACAAAAGAACCTCCGCGAGCTGCTTCTCAGCGGGTCCGGGGGAAGTGTCGTATTCCACACTTCGACAACTGTGTACCAAAATTGTCTTGTAAAGACACAAAAAACTAGTAAATGATCTATGATTTCCTCCTCTTGGTCGCAAAGTGGACAATGCTCCGGATGGGGCAGCCCACGCCGCGCCAATCGATCCAAGGTCCAACATCTCTTGTGTGCTGCCAGCCACATGAACAGCTTACACTTAGTGTAAAAGCCTACATTTGAGAAGGACCAGAAGCGAAAATGCGAAATTAAAATTTTTAAGTTAAATTCAAAATTCAAACTCATAGAAAGTAATAGCAATTCAAAGCTCAAATTCAAATTCGGAATCAAATTCAAATTTCAAAATATCACTTAAATGCAAGGACTTCAAATATAAGCAATTCAGCAGCAGAATTATTTCAAATGGAGTTGGGAAAAATCAGCACTTATTAGGTGCAAAAAGGGAAGAATAGTTACTGTAGTTTCACCTTCAAATATGAACTTAATCAAGCTATCAATCGGATTGCACCATTGTGTGAAGCATATTCAAAATAGCCATTGTACAAAATTTGATGAATTTTGGACGACACGTGCTGTTTTAGTTTGATTATTCAAAGTTGCAGCTGAGAAATATCAATGACAGGTGGTGCCCAGCTGCCAGCAGGCCCTACCAGTCAGTCGGGAGAAACTGGGAGTTTTTCCTCTGTCTCTGTACGCGCAGGCCCACCTTACCGCTTCCACCCGGCGCCCTGATCCCGTGCTCGTCCCTATCGTCTTCTCTGTTTGGCTCCCATCGTAAGGAACGCGGCTTCTTCCATCGTAACCAGGGAAACAGCACCACTGCACGTCCGGCTTCTTCCTCCCTTCCCGATGCTTGCTGCATCTCTGCTCGTCTCCAGCACCGGCAACACGCTCACGGCCGGCTCCCTGCCTTTCTGCTCTTCCTTCCTCGCTCCAGCGCGCCAGCGCCTTGCTCGTCGCCTCGACGCAGCTCGTGCCCGCCGCGCGCCCAGCTCTGCCTCCGGCCAGCGCCCCCAGCTCGCGTGCGCGTCCCTCTTGCACCTCTTCCGCGTCGTTCCCCCACCCCACGCCCACCGCCGGCGCCCTGCCCTTGCTGCCACCGCCGCGCGCCATGGCTCGGGCCCCGTCCGCTCGTGCGCTTTGTACCCTGGCCGGGCTCCCGTGCCGTGCTCCTCTCACCAGCACCCTAACGGCTGCTCGCCCGCGCATCTGCCCGCACCAACACCATGGCTGCGCCAGACCCAGCTCCTTGCCGCCCCGATGCTTGTAGCAGCCCTGCTTTCTCCAGCTTGACGCCGCCGCTCCCATGGCTGGTTCTTGCCGCCTCGCCTGCGCGCCCAGTCCTGCTGCTTGCCGGTGCCCAGCTCGTGCGTCAACCATGGCCGCAGCGGTGTTGTCTGCTCCCACTCCCGCGCCATGGCCGTGCACCGCGCGCCTGACCTCTGCTCACCATGCCCGCGCCCACCGCCGTGCGTCCTAGCTGCTGCTCACCGCGCCAGCCATACCTTGCTGTCCGCCGGCAACCTCTGTACACCCTTCGCGCTGCCGTGCTCCTCGCCACTGCTCCTCCCATGCCGCGGCAGAACACCGTCCAAGCCCGCCTCTCTCCACTGCGCCGGCGCGCCGTCGCTGCGCATCTCCAACTCATTGTCCCTGCTGCAGCGCGCCCACAGTCCACCTCCGTCCAGCTCTGCTCTGCTGACAAGGCTGCGTGTGCGCTCGTGTTGCCTCACCTTGTGTCGCCCGATACCGTCACCTACCACACCGAAGTCGCGGTGTTCTGCGCCGTTGCTGTGTCCAGCCAACGCTAAAGGTTATGTATGTGATGCACAAGATGCAGCAATGCATCGATGACGCATCAGTGACGACAATTAGGCCAAGGTTAGCTCTGATTTGTGCAAATATTAGTCGGGACAGTGCTTCAGCTAAGGTGTTGAATGAAATGTTTACATGGCGAAACCAAGTGTGATGATGATCAACACTATTCTGTGATACAGGAACGCGAGAACATCGCAACCGACAAGTAAAATTAGACAAAGGTGAGCTTTCAATGATGATTGCTTGGTGGGATCAAAGATGCATCTAAACTGTTCGATGAAATGCTTGCCAAGATCAAATCAACTAAGGTTGTGTACCTCATTACTCGACCGCTATTGTGATCCAAGAATGGTGATTGTGGCGCAGTGATACTGGATTAAAATGAAGAACATGGACTTATGGCACTGCTAGCATATGAAGAGCCTGAGAAGTCTCCTATGTTTCATCTACTTAGCCTGACAGAACATTGCAAATGGATTGAGTCGTGCTATCCTTGCACATGCTAATCTAGTGGTATCAAGGTGAAATGAACAGGGATGGTGCTCAACACCATACACCTGCCAAATAGAATGGACCTGTGAGATTGTGACAGAGATGAGAAAATGAAGATCACAATGGATGAGTTGTGCAAGAAAAGCCATAGAGATGATGCAGTGCGCCTGATAAGATAGATCGATGAGATAGATGGTTGAGCAGGATGCAAATGCAACGACGACATGAGTTGACCAAGAAGCAGGTAGGCACACCTCAGACCACATGAGCGGATTCATGCATTAGTAATTATATCACCTCCTGTACAGATAGTCCAAGTCCAATAGACCTCTCTTGACCTCCACTCTTGATAGTATCAATTCCTGAAGTATATAAGAATTTTAGAGTACGATGTATTAATTATATTGTTTTGTATATGTGCATAATCATATCCCTAGATGACGTGACGAAGATCGACGAAGAGCACTACTCGAAGAAGAAGGACTAGAGTGGACCCACAGCGAGGACAAGATTTGCCCAAGCAGCACAGAAGAGCAAGATTCGCCCAAGCAACATCAAAGACAAGGAAAGGAGGAAAACGACAAGAAGCTTCAGTCAGAAGATCAAGCCTGACTTATTGATATTTACATTAGTCGCAACCTAAGGTTAGCCCCGATTTGCATTTAAGTTGTTAATATATTTTGTTTTTATAATCTATATGATGGTGATTGTGCATTAAGTCTAGGGGTGTATGATACTTCACATGCATGACCCAAGAATCCTTGGAATCTGGGTAGAATAGGACTTTATATGATTAGAGTTGATATATTAAAGTGAGGAATGAGATGGAATCAGATTGAGGAAAATGGATGGATGAAAGTGAGGAAAGGAATGAAGATGGAATGGTTAATCTGAGATCGGGCAAGAAGGTTAGGATTCTCAAGAACGTGGTTCTATGAACATACTTCCTGCATGTGTCGATTGAGGACCGTATCGTGTGCAGTCCTGCTGGACAAGTTTGAATATGTACCGGATGCATACTAGCTCTAGTGGACTGAGCAAACTGATGTAACATTTTAACTTGGGTGTTGAGGCATACCCCACGGTCCTAGACACCACATATGTCATGAGGAGAGCGGAGGCCACTGCGGCATAGATCGTCATGTGAGTCTTGCTTCCGGGACGGTAGGACCAGCACAATATTTGGGTGTCTTGTGAAAGGTGGTTGTGTACAACATTATTGGGAGAGGTTGAACACCTCTTCTAGACGGGTCTACATGACGTGCAAGCCGGGTGTATCTTGATTCGAATCATCGTTGCTCGCGGAAGGGAGCATACTTGTTCACTACGCTGTGACGTAGTAACAACTGGAACTGGGTGGAAACTTTTGTATGGTTAAGCAACTTGGTTGGAGTAGTTGACAGAAGAACTAAAGTTATGATTCTAAGCAACTTCATATGCTATTATAAAATTGAAGCAAGGATCTACTAATAGTGAACATATACTTATTGTAGTTTAAATTCAAGTCTTACGTTCCCGACATGTAGAGTTTCATGTTCTTAGGTGAGACGGCTAAGTCTTGCTGAGCCTTGTGCCCACGGTTGCATTTATAAGACTTTTGCAGGTATATAGCTATGAAGGATTCCTAGGCTTTGCACTCGTCGGGGTATATAACCAATGGAAGCCCTGGACGTCGCTGCTTTCTTCTATGATGCTATAGTGGAGTATCTACGGGCTGGATACGACCGCTACTACTGTAGTGTAGGTTCGAGATAGTAGTATGAAGACTTCCGCTGATGTAAGCTATTTTGTATAAAACTCTGAGGTAATGTAAGTTGCTCACTTATGTTATGAGTTCTTTATTCTTTTCTGTGTTGTGCTATTGGATGTCGCATCGTACGACACAAGCCAATGTGATTCCTGGTTTGTTTGGACCCTGGTCCTTAGAGTTAGGAGGCACCCAGGACTTCCAGATCCTATCGAAAGGCTTGAACGTAGTGGCACCCAAAAAAAGGTAGTCATAAGCCGATCTAGCTGAGTACTGGTCGTTCGCCTCCCACCTCCAATTATGGGTATCCTCCATTTCTTGCTGTAGCTGAACCTCTTTTAACATATCCCACAGTTAAATGTATTCAACAATAGTAGCAGCTATCAGGGTCCCTTGAATATCTGAAACCCAAGCATTATTTTGGAGGGCATCTTGTACTGTTCGTTTTCTCCTTCGCCTATGTGGGATGGCAGCCAACACAGAAGGGGCAATATCAGCAATGCATAGCCCATGTAGCCATCTATCCATCCAGAACATTGTGTCCTGCCCATCTCCCACCTCTGAGATTATTGATATTTCGAAAAAATCACGCACTTGATCGAGAACTTATATCTGTAGACTCACCCAAGGGCGATGAGGTTCTATTTTCTTCAGCCATAGCCAACGAGATCTCAATGCCCATCCTAGGATTTTGAGGTTGGAGATGCTGAGAGCCCCCTGTCCAAAGGCTGACACACCATGTCCCATGCAAGAAGACAGTGATCCCCTCTTGCCTCCTTGTGCCCTCTCCAGAAATAACTCCGCCGGATTTTGTAAATTGCTTTGTGTGTCCATTGATGAAGATCCAAGGACATGGACAAGTAAATGATGGTTGTTGTTAATACAAACTGGACATGAACTTTTCTACCAGCTTTTGTTAACAAATCAGCCTTCTAACCGGGGAGTGAATCTGCCACTCTGTCAATGATAGGCCCCTCTCGAACCTCTATAAAATGGGCCCCAAGGACACTTTGAAAGGGGCGAGTTCATGACATACTAGATTTACTTATGCATTACATATTTTAGAGACCACACAAGCAAGGCTCGCTTGTAGCCCGCTGCTCTACGCTTTTAGAGCTAACAAAGATTACAACTCGCACCGGACGTAGGGCCTCTCGCTTGAACTAGCATAAATCATTTGTATTTGTAGATAGCCATCGGAGACAAACGTGTAGCAAAATGATTACTTGTCGATACTCAAAATACAGACAGTTGGCGCGCCAGGTAGGGGAATCTTTTATGCATCTTCACTAGCTCCATGATGGCTTCATTGACTCCAACCAGCATCATTGGCAACCTTTGAAGGTTCAACGACGCCGACACCACTGATGACACTTTGTACCTATGGTTGACTACGTGTCGTTGTCCCTCCACGAGCTGCTGAAAGACATGACCAGATGCAACCTCAGCTTTGACACCGAGGTAAGTAACCATTCTTCGCACAAATGCTACATCACAGATACAGGCAATGGCACAGACTCATCCCCATAGCGCACGCCCATGCAACAAGGGGCGTGGTGTCAGGAACTCGGAAAGAAACTTGCACGCCACCCTGCTTCGAATGATCGTCCTGAGATACGGCACGCCCCACTCGACTTCGAGCAAGCAGGCCTAAACCCGGATGGGAGTGCGTTACAAACCGAGCTCCATCGCAACACCCACTCGGGCGCGACTAGCTCTCGACCGTGCTACGTTCGGGCCGGCATCTTCACTGATGTTGAGGACCCCACACACCTCGAATAGATGGGCCAGAACATTGAGGTACTAGCCACATTATGGTGACAATTATCTGAGCCAGCTGAATCTCGGTTCAGACTCGCCCATCGAAACCCAAGTCTCCACCTGATCATGTTGCCGACCAGCACGGGGAAAGCTCCCACCTCAGGCAACGCACCGGGAGCGACTCCGGACAGCCAGAAGATGGCGCCTCGAGCCAAATGGGAGATGCCGGTGGGGCCAAATCGTCCACCCACTCGCCTTCTTTGGCTCGCGGGCGAGGAGCAACTCTCGACCTTCATTAAGCACTCAACGCCCGACAAACGTCTTAGGAAGGGGTCGCAAAACCCCAACTCAAGTTCCCTCGATGATGTCCTTGTCGAGGTGGCCGATACGACGATGACGAGGACAGAAGCCTCAGTCCCGACCCCTCGGGGCCCAAAGCCTTCGTGAAGTGGGTACGCGTTGCAATGTTCTAGCTTCACTTCCGGCGTCGACCAACATTGGTAAGTACAATGGCGAGTTGAACCCAAACGTTTGGCTACATCACTACCACCTAGCTTGCACGATCACCAGGGCCACAAATGAACTCTTTATGCACCAATACCTCTCCATCTACTTGGCTGAGTTGGATCGAGCATGGCTTGAACACCAGCCGATCGACACTGTCCAAAGCTGGGCCGAACTCAAATCTGCCTTCAACAGCAACTTCAAGGGAACGTACGAATGACTCAGAAATTTGTGGGACCTAAAGGGATGTCGACAGAGGTTGGGTGAAACCCTCCACGGGAACATACAACATTTCTCCAAGAGGTGCAATGAATTCCCATACATTGTCGATGCCAACATTGTTGGGGCCTTCCTCTCGGGGACCACATGCGAGTCCCTAGTACATAAGCTCGGCTACGTCAAGCCAAGAAGCGTGACGGAACTACTCGACGTTGCCACTGACCACATCTCTGTCGAGGAAGCGGTTGGGGCCATATTCGATGTGACAAAACCAAAACCAAATGGCTTGAGACCATAAAGGACCTACTTTCTCGTCAAAGAGGAAAAGAAGAAGAAGACCGGCCTCAACAAATGTGGGCCCTGGGCATCAGGCAAGGACATAGTTGCGGCCGCAGAACAACGTGAAATAAAGAAGCGGTTCAAACTGCCAACTAACCAATTTGAAAAGGTTCTTGAGAAGCCCTGTACCCATCACACCTTCCCACTGAAGCATGCCCTGAAAGACTGCATTCTCCTTTGGCGCTTCCTTGGTAGGAAACCTAGCACCCCGTGTTGTAAGGGAAAGAGACCAGCCTCCCTGGGCCTCGAGTCAGAGGAGCCCATCCCTTACAGGGACACTGACTGCCACGTAATCTACAGGGAGGATCCAATGCACAAGAGCTAACACGGGTGGAAGAAGGCTCCCCAGAAGGTAAGATTTGTCGAATCAAATATCTTGAGGTACCTCCGGTGTTTTGAAACGGCCGTTAGCTTCAACAGGTTGGACCATCCCGACCACATTCCACACCGCGAGCGATACCCTCTGGTAGTAGACCCGGTCGTAGAAACCCCGCAAATCGCCAGAGTACTAATGGATTGGAGAAGAAGCATCAACATCTTGTATGCTGCAGCCCTAGACATGATGAAGATCCTACATTCCCGACTTCATCCTGCACGGGCCCCTTCCACGGGATCATATTCAATGTACAGGTGATGCCTCTCAGACGAATCAACCTACCTGTCACATTCGGGAGCAGTTCGAACTCCCGCACGGAAACCCTCACATTCGAGGTCGTCGACTTCAACTGTTCCTACCACGCCATCCTAGGACGGCCTTGCAACGCGAAGTTCATGGCATTCTTGAATTACACTTACCTTATGCTGAAAATTCTAGGACCTAGGACCCGACCTCAACCATGCCTTATTCCTAGGCATCTCGAAACCAAGGAAGGGCACCAAAAGGTTTCTCGTGCTGCCTCATGAACCCAGACAAGGCAACCCGGGTCAGCACCGCATTAACTGAAAAGCGGGAAGGCACATTCAACAACTCTTCAAAGAGTTCACGCTCGAGCCCTCCCAGCCGGCGATTGGGTTCCATGCAACGCCCGCACTATCGAGGAAGGATATGACTCACCCCCTCGAACGGGGCAGCCAGCAACCTTCCATACCAAACCCACCACTCAAAGGATGTAAACGGCGATAGTCATACCACAGCCACCCGAAATAAAAGCTAAGTGTCTCTTTCTTCCAGATAGCTTGTTTTATCACATAAATAAAATGGCGCCAGCCCGTACAGGCCCCTCTCCCCGACTCGAACATTGTGACCTGGACAGACTATGGCTACTCGAGCACCACATGATGAGGGAAATCAAACAAGGACTACTCTGAATCGCTCGGTCCTAAGTTAAGTCAGCTTCCTCTCTTGGCAATTTATTTTTGTAGAAATGACCGCCAAGCATGAACTTGGACGGACCCCTCGTCACCAAACCCTCAAAAGTTGGGCTCAGGCTAGGGTTAGTACCCTCAGAACACTTCAAGATGAATAGACCAAATAAATCGACCCGCACCACTCATGGGCTACCTGACCGGCATGGGAGTCTTGCGATTCTCGACTCCAAAAACTCTGGCACCGAAGAATTGCTCTATGAAAAATTGTTTACCAAGCACCTATGTGACTGTGCACCACGTATTTTGCCGCCTAGAGCGATGAAAGTTCTCGAAGCCGCAGAGCAATTAGGGCGCAAAGACAAGAGTAGGTAGTAAGGAGAAAGAGTAAATGCTTAGGGTTAGGTAGAGTAATAAGGTAAACTTGGAGAAGGAGCGAATAAACCCCATTCCACCATTACAAAACTGCTCAGGGACACGATTGATTACATCGAAAGGAAATTCATTACATCCACCTCATCTGCTGAGCCAACTCCACAACTCAATCGAAGGGAACAAGCTGGCACAACGATGAGGTTGGGCTCGAATCCCCGGACAAGGGTTTCTAGATCTTCTTCGATTGCCCGCTCACGAAATCTTACGCTATGACACGAAGGTCAATACCGTCATAGTGAGACACGACGACTGCAAGGACAACACGTGACCCGAGGTTAACCCCAGTGGTAGCAACAACATAGAATTGGGAGGCCACCTTGTTTCGGAACTCTGCCATTTGATGGCCTAGTTGCGGTGCATAGGGAACACCGAACCAAACGCGACAAGCCCGGCGAGGAACCTCCAAAAGCGGAGCTGCCAGGGAGGCATCCCTTGATGTATCGAGCTCTGGCCGGCCAATCACCAAGTCACGAGCCAACACAGTCGTTGACCGTACCTCTACGACCTCCCCCTGAGTGATGAGGAAGTGTGCGGGGATCTCCCAAAGACGAGAATCTAGTCCGGCACCCGTCACAAATGGTTCGAGTATTGCCTCACACACCAGAAAAGCAGAGTTATGGAGGACCCCAAGCTCCTCGACAGCGGTCGCACTCGCGCTGCCTCCTCTTGGGTCACAACAGCGTAAGCTTGGAGCCCCTCTGACTCCGCGCATGCCTTCTCAGCATCCGTCTGAGTTACCTCTGTGTTCGTCCGAGCTTGCTCAAGCTCGTCGGTCTGCACGTCTTGCTCTTTCTTCTCATAGCTCAAGTAACCCTCACGAGAGAAGTGTGCCCTCTCCACGACCTCCCAAGCCAGCCTCTGCGTGGAAGGTAAAATCAACCCCGAGGATAACCCCAGCGAAAAACCAAAAAGGGTCACCTTGCTATTAGAAGTCGCGACCCTCAACCTCTAAATCACTTGGAGGACACCATCACGCTCCGCCTAGAGGTTCGCCCTCACATTGGCGAGTTGGTAGCAGATGTAAACAACGTCCCTGTGGACACTCTCCCACTCGATAGGACCCGAGGACCATCGTCAGCGCGCGCAGCTTGAATCTCACACTCGACGAGCACCAAAGCTGAAACCCTGGGTAGCAGCAATGGGGAGGTGCCACTGATCCTTGCGCCAGAAGGACGCGGTAGTCTTGTATGAGTCGCCGCTCACGTAGCTCACTCATCTGCAGGTTGCCTCTCCGACATACCAGTTAGAGCGACATCGCCAACCTCCGAAGTCGTGCGCCTCAGCACGAGAGTTACCGAAACGGGTAGAGATTATGGAAGCCTTTCATCCGCCACCACAAAAGTGGCCCCCAAATACAATGACACTCATTCCTGCCATGACGGGGACGTCGCTACATCCAATGGAGTTTGCCCTGCTAGCTAGATCGCTTCACCCAATCCCCTCGATAGGACAACCACACCAGATTAATACGCCCAGGGGCAGGAAAGAAGGGCACGAAACGCAAAGACATGATGTCTCCTCACCAAGAATAAAGCAACTGAATGAATGAAACCAAACCTGGAAGAACGACAGGGATCGATGAGCCCTTGACTGATCGTGGCCTGCAGGGACGACAGGTTGGCACCCAAAGCAAGAACACCACCTATGGGAGTAACACGTGGCGACAAACCCTCTTCAACACCTGCGCCGTCCTTCTTGACAGCATGATCATCATCACGCCCTGCCGCCATCTTCAACCACGTCGAATCACGTAAAGGGCAACATCGGTTATCTCAAGAGTTCCTACCCCGCCTCTCGCAAAAAATTGACTCTTTTGGTTTTGCAGGAAAGGAGATGAGGTGTAAGGAAACTTGGAGATGAATGGGTAAGGCAGAGGAGGTTTTGGCATACACGTTGGGGCATTTTTTAGCGCTCGGCTCAGAGATTATGAGAGCGAGTGTTTTGGGAAACATGCGAGCGGCAAATGCTGACATTAAAATGCTTTGCCACATCAAAAACGCATCATTGTAGGCATGTGGACTGTAGCATGAGAGCGTATACCACGCGCCCCTGACCCCCCGTAAATTGGTGCCGCTTCAAATCCATTTCTTGTGGTGCATCCCCAAAATCTTCGGATACTCGTAAATTTTGATGGGTGAGTATCTCCTCGTAACTGTCACCGACTAGTCGTGCAGCGTCCCCATGTCTCCCACTACGCCCACAGGTCGCAACTCTTACAGACAAGCGGTTCTAGATAAGACGGGTAAGTTTACGACCCACTTTTGGGGTCACGAACAACTTTGTGTTTTGAATTGCCTCTCTGTCTGACAGGTCTAAATGACATCACCAAATGAACAAGAGCGGGGGACGGATGGCATGATATGGCCTGTAGGTGGGCAAACTCAGGGGAGAAGCCCCTCCTTTGACATCTCTAACTATTCATATTCGAGTATCAGTTCGGCGATTTTGTAGTATCCCAGCTAAGGTTTGGCGCACGAGCCACCCGGGTCCCTCTGAGGGCCCAAGAACTACGAGGAAGTCCCCGACAAGATTTCATGGATCGTGAGTGTCGTGCCATGATGAGCTTCATCCTTAACAAACCAGAATAGCTTGTTCCAATCCATTCAAACGAACTTGCTCAACCGGGTTCCACTCGGATCTACCCGTTAGATAACTCATCAAGCACGGGATTTCGACCCTATCCTAGGGAACTTCCCGGCCTGCTCACCCTTCCGAGCTACGGACGGCTCGCCGACAGGGCATGAAACGAATTTGTGAACAAACTAACCCAGCCACGTGAGAGGCTCGAGGTCCGCCACGTGACCCGACGTACACTACAGGAATCGGGTAAATAAATGTCAAAGAAATTATAATCGTCGGCCCCGACGACTTAAAGAGAGTTACAGTCGTCGGCCTACGGAAGCCGACGTTCATAACGTCATAGACGTCTGCATCACGATGACGACCGACAACTATATTTATGACCATCAGTTTCAGCTCTAGGGCTGACGGCCGTAGAGTGGGCCCCGCGCTCCGAAAAAAATGTTCCTGCCAATATATAAAACCGTCGGCGCTAACTCCGGGGCCGAAGGCCCTAGTGTGGGCCCCGCGCATCTAAGTTATGGTCATCGGTTCTGGTGTCGTGGCTGAAGACCATACAGTGGGCCCCGTGCAGCTCAATTAGAGTCGTCGGCTTATGGTACTCGACGACTTAATGCTTACATCACATACACGCGCAAAAACCTAACACACTCGCCCACGCGCCCCCATCTTTGTCTCGCTTAACCGCCGCTCGCGCGCCTACTCCACTCCGCCGCCACCGCGCACCGCCTTGTCGCCCCCTTCCGGGGCAGCAGCCGCGCGCGCCGTGCTCCTCCGGCCCACGCTCCTCTGCTACCTCCTTGCCCGGCCAACGACCATTGCCTCCTCGCCAATCGACGGCCGCCGCTCCCTTCGGTGCCTCCTCACCTACGCCTCCCAGCCCGCGCGCCTCCGCCGCCGCTCCGTAGTCCGCTCGGCTCCACCGCCGCTTCCGAGCAACAAGGTTAAAACTTAAACTTGTAAAATTGCTATATATTGTGTATGTTTCAATGTATTAGTGTAGCAGTAGTTTTATGGATTGATTTGTCTACGCATTGATATATCATTACTTATGCAATTTTACATTGTGTTTTATCCATATATGTGTATATGAACTTGATTATAATATATGTTAGATATTAGGGTTCAATTATGTTTATTTGATTTTTTTAGTATTTATGTACTATATGTATTTATAATATGTGTGTATGTGAACTTGATTCTCATATATGTTAGTTAATAGGGTTCAATTATGTTTATTTGATTTTTTTTAGTGTTTATGTACTATATGTATATATCAACGGGTTTCGTGCTGGATAGAACCGACATAACTCATTTAGAGCCCGACATGACCTATTTAGTAGGAAGTTAAAGTATGCACCCAGTGTTTTAAAAGGTCGCCTGGACGCCTAGGCGCCCGCAGGCCGCCTTGACGTCTACGCGCCTAGGCGGGCGCCTAGGCGAGCTCCAGGCGAGGGCGGCAAAGGAGCAGCATGACAGGGAGAGGGCAGGAGAGGTGAGGGTAGGCGGGCGCTAGAGCCGGGAGGGGACCGCAACATGCGCCAGGAGCAGAGCACCGCCGAGCACTAGGACAGGAGCCACGACGCCTCGTGCCTCCCCTCAGCTCCTCCGGCCTAACTCTGCTCAGTCTGATTCGTCTCATGGCGCGCTGGACGGACGCCTGAACTGGAAGCCTGGACGTCCATGGACGCCTTTTCGTCCTAGACTAGCGCCTAGATCGCTCCACGCGAGGCGATTGGGCCTGGCGTCCATGCCGGAGCGGCTGGACGGCCATGTGACGCCTCAAAAACACTGTATGTGCCTAAACGGGCATGAAGGTGAACGACAACGGTGCAAGTGATGTATGACTCGCAACATACATATGACTGCTATAACCGTATTGTTGTCCCCCTTTTTACTTGAAGAACTGCACCGGATAGGGAGGTGTAGTGTTAAATAGGCATCGTTATGCTGTCGAAATTTTAGACCTATCTTGGACAATAGAACTATATATGTTCATGAACATATATTTATTTGACGTAGTTTTAAAATGGGTGACGACCGTAAGGCGATGTATGATGGATAGAGTTCAATTGGTGCTCACACTAATGAATGGGGTCATATCGCAAATGCTTTCCTGAGCCATCTATTTGATAGTGATGCTCGTGTTGCGAAGTGTCCGTATATCAAGTGTCAGAATCGTTGACATTTGGATAAGTCTGATGTGGAGTTGCATCTTTGCAAGCACGAAATTATGCCCGACTATCTGGTGTGGTGCGAGCATGGAGAGATAGAGCATGATGATGAGTCGGACGGTAATCAGGATGAAGATCGGATGGATGAGATGATAGCAGACATTGGTGAAGAGTACAAAGATTGGTCACAACCGAAGGAGGTGAAGGAATTTTACAAGCTTCTTGCCGCCGCAGATCGAAAAGTGTATGAGTGCACCAATGTGACCATTTTGCAGGCGGTCGCACGACTTATGGCGATGAAGTCCAAGTACAATTTTGCGAAAAATTGCTACAATGGTATCATTAAGATGATCATTGATTTCCTTTCGTCAGGTCATCAGATATCGCCAGATTTATATCAATCTAAGAAAATTTTGGCTGGTCTGGGCAAGAATTATGAGAAGATTGATGCGTGCGAGAATAATTGCATGTTGTTTGGAAGGAACACATGAACGATAGTCATTGTATGCATTGTAAGAAATCTGGATATGTGGACGTCATGAGTGATGATGGAGAACTAATAATTACAGAAGTACCGATCAAACAACTTCAGTACATGCCAATCACGTCAAGACTTAAACGATTGTTCCTGTCCCAAGAAACAGCAAAGCACATGAGATGGCATTCTGAAGGGATACATGAGAACAATGACAAAGACATTATGGTGCACCGTGGATTGGCAAGCTTTAGACCGTTTTGATCTGGAATTTGTAAGAGATCCGAGAAATGTTCGTATTGGGTTGTCAACATAATGTTTCACTCCATTCAGCACCAGTAACAACCCATATTCTTGTTGGCCTATTTTTATCATGCCGTACCATCTCCCTCCCAACATGTGCATGAAAGAAGGATACATATTCCTTGCGGCGGTCATTCCTAGTCCTAAACATCCAGGCAAGAAAATCAATGTGTTTATGCAAACGTTGATTGAAGAGTTGAAAGAATTGTGGCAAGGTGTAAAGGCATATGACAGTCATATGAAATGTGAATTTGACATACGTGACGCATATCTATGGCCAATTCATGATTTTTTGGTGTGTCCATGGACAATTGTGTTGTCCCATATGTATGAGTGACATTGATGCCATAAGGCTGAAGTATGGGAAAAAAGTTAGCTTTTTTGATTGCCATCGACGATTCCTTCCTTCAAATCATCCTTTCAGGAAGGATACACAATCATTCCGAAAAGGCATAAGAGTTGCAAAAGGAGCACCTCGTTGATTTACAAGCGAACAAAAAATGGCATGGCATGCAAAGTTAAAACAGTCCGAAGAAGATGGTTTCGAAGGGTATGGTACGAACACAACTAGACTCATATTTCTTTTCTTTGGGAGCTACCATATGCAAAGGCACTGCTTCTATTGCACAACATTGATTTGATGCACCAGGAGCGTAATGTCGCTGAAAGCATCATAAGCATGTGTTTTGATTTTACTGGTCAAACCAAATTTAATTTGAATGCGAGAAAAGATTTAGCTGATCTTTGTGACCGTCCTGGGTTTGAGATTAGAACAAATGCAAGTGGAAATGAAATTAGGCCACGAGGTCCTCACTTTGTCAATCCTGAAGAAAGAAAGCAAATACTTAGTTGGTTGAAAACCTTGAAGTTTCCATACCACTATGCAGCTAACATAAAATGATGTGTTAATCTCAGTACCGGTAAACTAAATGGGCTAAAGAGTCACGATTACCATATTATGATGGAAAGACTTTTACCGGTAATGTTTTGTGGATACTTCAATTCTGACTTGTGGAAGATATTTGTTGAACTTAGCTTATTTTATAGGCAGATCTGTGCTAAGGAAGTGTCGAAAAGATAATGCGGTAGTGGGAGAAAGAAATTAACGTGCTTGTATGTAAGATGAAAAAAGTCTTTCCGCCTGGATTTATGATTGTTATTCAACATTTGGTGGTACATTTGCCTTATGAAGCATTAGTAGCAGGACCTTCACAGTGCAGGTGGATGTATAGTCAAGAAAGAGAACTAAAAAACCTAGAGCTACAGTGCGCAACAAGGCAAGAGTTGAGGGGTGTATTGCAGAGGCATTTGCAGCTAAAGATATTACAAACTTCTATACCAAATATTTCGCACGTGCTAACAATGTGAATGCATCTACGACACGATATCATCATGCAAGAGACCAGCCTATGACTGAGCTTAAAATTATTCATTGGAAGGGTAAAGGTGTTGGAGTTGCCACTTCTCATTATATTTCGGAGCAATAGAGGAACTACATCATGCTTTACATGTTTTTCAACATGGAAGAAGTGTTACCATTATTTGAAATGTTTAACAAACTGTATTGGACATTGTCGAAGTGTGCAATCGACACTTCCCCCGGTACTACTAGATCGTAGCCCGCGGAGGTTCTTTATTGGTTGTGGCGCGTGTGAGATTACGAACAAGATGATGAAACGAGGGATTTTATGTGGTTCGGGCCGCCTGAGCGGAACACCCTACTCCACGGGTTGTGTGTTGTATGAATTTGAGTGATGCTTGTGAGTGTGTGAGCTTGCTTGTCCATGTACCGTGCGGTGCAGCCCTTTTATAGTCTAAGGACTAGTCGTTACAACACTTGCCTGGCCCGACATGTGGCCCTAGCGCAATTAATAGCCTACACATGATTTAAGAGTATTAGGAGTAATTAATAGTGTGATAACGCGCCTTAATGATGGTGTTACCCCTGTTAACAACCCACTGATTGTGTGCCATTAATATAGCATTAATGACACATAATCAGGTCTTGAAACTGTCGCTTTAACTGTTCCTTTGAAAGTCCGAGCCTTTGGAGAGCAGTTAGTCTTCCGTTGAGGTCCTAGGTCTGGAGGCTCAACACGTGGCGGCTCTGGAGCTTCCCATTGTGGGGAGACAGGTCCGAAGCAACTATACATGTAGCAGTACCGGAGCTTCCCTATACTGGGGGTTAGGTCTGGGGTCACTGAACACGTGGCAAGGCCAGAGCTTCCTTGTGAAGGGAGTTAGGTCCGGCATTGCATTACCCGTGGCAATGCCGGAGCTACCCAAATGAGGGAGGCAGGTCCAATGCTGTGTAACACGTGTGGCCTTCGGAGGTCTCCAACTTTGACTAGCGGAACTCCTTAGCGTTTCTTGCGGTATCAAGGGGTACCCAATACGCAAGGTACCGACAGTGGCCTCTGGGCCCACCTTTGGGAGAAACCTGAAAGTGCATCTAGGACTCCCTTGTGGGTTTTGGATGATTTATGACAAGCAATTGGGATCCTAACCTCCTTGTTGAGATGAGTGCAGGATTTTAATAAGAAAATGAGCAAAGTGCCAAAAAGAAGGAAGAATGAGAAGCAAAGTGGAAATGACCTCAAGGAAGAAGAGTAGTAGATTATTGTGTATGGAGTGTGTTAAGGAAACACACCCCAAGAGCTCAATCACAATTAAACACACACATTTCACAAAGTTACACAGGACTAGACTAGTCCGATCACAACCGAACTAGTCCGATATCCTTTCTGCACGAAATCGGACAAGTCCGATATCCATCGGACTAGTCCGATATCCTTTCTGACTAGAATCGGACTAGTCCTTCCCAGTACGGACCAGTCCTCAAAACACTTCACAAGTCACACAAAATCGGACAAGTCCGATCACAACCGGACTAGTCCGATATTCTTTCTGATCCAAAGCGGACAAGTCCGATGTTTGCACGGACTAGTCCGAAATACCCTCTCATCTGAATCAGACAAGTCCCCCATGTGCGGACTTGTCATCCTATACACTTAGGGTCTCACATGTCCGGACAAGTCCGATGACTATCGAACTAGTCCGAAGATTTCCAGTAGAGAAATCGGACAAGTCCGTTCCTAGCCGGACTAGTCCGATATTTCGGGGTACTTAGGGTTTGCTACACACAGCACACCGGACTAGTCCGGTGACCACCAGGGACTAGTCCGAAATTTCTGAACCCTAACGGTCACTTTTAGAAACCCCATATAAATAGAGGTGCACGACCCAATTATGAACTCTCTCGAACCCTAGCGCCGTCACACCTCCCAAGAGCCTCAAAAACTACATCTCTCCACGAAATTAAGTGCAACAATGATCAATCCTTTGAGTATTCACTCTAGATCATTGGAGAGACACTTGCAACACCACATTGAGCTCTTGGTTTGATTCTCTAACACACTCCTGCGATTCATTTGTAATTTTTGAGTGTGTTCTTGGTGGTATTTTCTGTTGTAATCCAAGGGAGCTCTCAACGTGTGAGAAAGCCCCTTGAATTTGGTTATTCACCCCTTTGTGATTAGTGCAAGAGGATTGGCCTTCGTGGCGATCCGACGAGGGTAGGGTTGGAGAAGACTCGGTCCTTTTGTGGACTCCTCAACGTGGATGTAGGTTGCCTTTGTGGTAGCCGAACCACGGGATAAATCCTTGTGCTTTGCTTTTGGTGTTCATCATTCTTATTCATCAACATAATCTAGGGTTTCAATAATCACTGCTCATCTTACGTTGAATTGTCAAACATAAGATTTAATTGTGATATAATCTAATATATAACATTGAAACCTTTATTTGATTCTATATTTCCGCTGCATACATAAAAGAATCAATCTAATCGATCAAGCTTAATCAACTCAGTCCGTGAACACCGGACTAGTCCGCACATTACCGGACTAGTCCGATATCTCTGGTATTGAACTTGTTGTTGAGTGTTGTAGGATCCGAAAAAATTCAAAAAGGCCTATTCACCCCCCTCTAGGCCCACATTCAATTGGTATCAGAGCAGGTTCTTCAAGAAAGAGTCTAATCACTCGAAGAGATCATGTCGGAGATGAAGGACATCCACAAAACCAACAACCAAGAAGAGGTTAACAATGACAAGACTCAAAAAGTGGAGAAGTACCTCGAAGCCATTCAAGACTTCGAGGACGAAGATGAGGAGACACTGGAGCTAAAGGCGTTCCTCAGAAAGAAGGCACTTTCCAAAGGGAAAGTGAAAGTTGAAGAGAAGAAGAAGGGGAGTAGTCACACCGACTACTCCCGATATCCTTTTAACTATGATCGTCTAAATTCCAATAACAATCATTACTTATCTATCCCACTTGGAAAAGCCCCACACTTCGATGGAAGTGATTACTCAATGTGGAGGCAGAATATGAAAATGCATTTGATTTCCCTCAATCCAAGTCTATGGCATGTTGTATGCACAGAGATAGGTATTTCGGACGACGACGAAGAGCTCACCCCAAGCCAAGAGCAGGCCATTCATAGAAACGCTCAAGCCACAGCTGTAATCACCTCCTCACTCAGTCGGGACGAGTTCACCAAGGTGGATGGACTCAAAATTGCTAAGGAGATATGGGATACACTGCAAACTGCACATGAAGGTGACCGACATGTGCGTGAAGCAAAGATTGAGATGATCGAAGGCGAACTAGGAAGATTCGCGATTGAGGAAGACGAGTCACCCCAAGATATGTACAATCGATTGAAGACACTTGTCAACAAAGTTCGATCATATGGGAGCAAGAAGTGGAATGACCACGAGGTGGTAAAGCTCATCCTTAGAGCTTTTATGCCTCGCAATGTCACGCTATGATCCATGATTAGAGAAAGCCCCAGATACAAAAGATGACTCCGGATGAATTGTTTGGAAAAATCATCAACTTTGAGATGATGGAAAAACAAGCAAAGCAGGTCAAGGAAATTGCCGACCTCACCTCGGCTAAGAAGAAAGGGGTTGCTTTAAAGTCCACCCTCAAGCCTCTATCCAAAGAAGCAAGAGAAGCACAACTAGAGGAAGACAGTGACGAAGAGAGCAGTGAGCTAGATGAAGAGGACATGATATTATTCATGAAAAAGTTCAAGAGAATAATGAAGAAAAGACAAGGGACAAAATCAAGTGAAGGAAAGTACAAGGAAAGAACGAAGCCGAAGTTGAGGCGGGCATGCTATAATTGTGGTGAGTATAACCACTTTATAGTTGATTGACCATATGAGGAGAACAAGAAGAAGACCAAAGAAGCCAAGCCTCAACCTAAGAAATTCTTCAAGAAGAAGAAACAAGCCGAACAAGCGCACATTGGGAAGGAGTGGGACTCAAATGATGAGTCCTCATCATCCGAAGAAGAAGATATGGCTAGCATAGCCATCGAGAGTGCGTCCAAGAAATCTACACTCTTCCCCACACTCGGCGCAAGGAAGGGAAATGGCACGTGCCTTATGGCAAAGGAAGGTAAACGCAAGGTAATCATCAAAACCCCTTCCGTGCATTCCTACTCTAGTGATGATGAAATAATTAGTGATGATGAAGATATGCTTAGTGGACTAGATAGGAAAGCTGCAACAAAAATGAAATTTTTTACTTGATCAACTTGTTGAGAAGGAGAGGTTAATTCATCGTCAAGAGGACATGATTATCTCCCAAAAGGAGGAGTATGTCGAACTTGACAAACTTCTAGAACTTGAAAAGGAGAAAAACAATTCACTAGAGCTTGAGTTAGCTTCAAGCAAGAAAGCTTGCTTGGAGTTAACTGACTCAAATGTTGCAATCAATGACCAACTTGTTGACCTGATCAAGGTTAACAAGATCCTTGAAGTGCAAGTTGAGTCACTCAAGCTGAGTGAACCTTCCTCCTCTTCAAGTTCACCTTCTCAACCCACTAAAACTGATTTTGCTCATATGTGCACATGTAGTAAAATTGACACCAGTTTGAAGGAGAAGTCAACCTCCACAAAGGATAAACATCCTACCCAATGTGGCATATTTGACAAGGAGAAGATCAACTATGCACGTAGTGCATACTTGGTCCAAAGACCTCCAAATGTCAAATATGGCATTGGCTACTCTTATGGTGAAAAGCAGCATGCTGGAAGTCATAAGAATAACAAGGGGAGGATTTCCTTTGTGAAGGAAAGACCCTCTCAAACTGGTAAGTCGAAGGGTAAAAACATGAACTCACACAAATACCGGACTAGTCCGGTCAGTGTCCGGACAAGTCCGGTCCTCCGGACAAGTCCGGCCTCCCAGACTAGCCCTGTATACAAACAACAACGATTACTCTTTAGAACCTTTGATGCCTCCTATGTGTTAATGAGAAATAATCTTGGCAAGGTTTATGCTAATTATGTTGGGCCACGCCATGGGAACACCAAATCTCATGTGTGGGTGCCCAAATGTATTGTAACTAACCTCCAAGGACCCAAGCAAGCTTGGGTACCTAAAACCAAAGCATAATCTCTTTTTGCAGGCCTATTCCTCTTGTGGATCCAAATGGTGCTAGACAGTGGCTGCACCAACCATATGACCGGAGAAAGAAGAATGTTCGTGGAATATGAAGAGAATGAGGACCCAAACGAAGGCATCTACTTTGGAGATAATAGTCAAGGAAGGGTGCTCGGTATCGGTAAAATTGCAATATCTTTTACACACACACTTTCTCATGTTTTACATGTTGAATCCTTAGATTATAACTTGTTGTCCATATCTCAACTATGTGACAAAGGTTATAATTGCTTGTTCACTAACGAGGGTGTGACGATCTCTAGGAGTAGTGATGGTTCCATTGCATTCAGGGGTATGTTGAAGGGAAAGCTTTACCTCGTTGACTTCAACAAGGATAAAGCCGAACTTGACACATACTTGATTGCAAAGACCAACATGGGTTGTGTAGGATCGAAGAGCACGTGAAAAGCTACCAGGGGGGGGGGTGAATGGTAGATTTAAAAATCTTACGCAGCAGAAACAATTAAACCCCAAACCCTTTCGGTAGAAAAACAATCTGTTAAAGAAATCGTGTGTGAGACTAATCTAAACGTGTTTCACTGTGAAAAAAGTGATATATATCAGAGAGAATCAAGTCACGAAGACAACACAAAAAGAATCACTCAAATCCCTCGAGAAAAACTCAAGTTATGATCGAAAGATCAGGCAATGGTCAATCTGCCCTACCCGAGAAAAAACAGTTCTGGAACGCTGCAAAGAAACTCGTGTAGATCATAGACCACAAATCCAATGACCGTGAAATTTTGACAGATGATAGATAATCAAGTTGTGAAGACAACCCAAAAAGAATCACGTCAATTGGATCAGTAAAACTCGAGTTATGATAAAACCACCAACGAAAGGTAGTGCTGTCCAGAAACTCGACGAGTAAAACTTGTCTGGAACAAGTCTGACGAACAAGACACAAAAGTTCCTTCAAACTACAAATTTTATTCAATAGAACACAAGAGGAACAGCCCCAAAGTCGTGCACCACGAGCTCTGGGCTCCCTTGCTTATATAACCAGCCCTTAGGCCAACCCAATATCAACTAGGACTCCAATCCTACTCAGATCATGAATCGTAACTTTCCATAACTGCTCAAGATTCTTCTATACGCAGATAGAAGCAATCTTAAGACTTCCAAACACCTTATGAACGTATCTCACATTCCTAAACAACTCAAATTCGTGACCCACACGAAATCCTATCATAACCAACTCAAATCTTTCCATATTTGAGTCAAACCCGACCCAGCCGCAGCCTGAGTCCATAACCTAGTCGGTTGGACCTTTCCGACCAATTCTTTATGTTCACATCTCTTCATCACGTCTCGGAACCATGTAGCCACGTCCATGAACTCCTTGCACACGTGCAAACATCTTCCAACGACGTCCACGATACCTTCATATGCATTGTTCTTGATTCAATCATCCTGCGCGACCACCTGATCAGCTCAACCACAGTTCCTTCCGAACTTGGTTGTTGGAACCTCATCTCCTCCCTGAGACTAGTCCAATGGATCCCATCACCAGCCATGTCTTGAACTCAAGCAACACCTGCACATGAATAAACAACCAATCCATACGAGCCCAAGTCCTCGACTTGACTCAAGTTAGTTCCGAACACAACACCCTACGTGAGAACCTCACATAAGCATGTTGCAAAACCACAGTAACACGATATCATCCATATCAACCAAAACGCACCAAAAACTTAGTAAAAGAATACTAAGCAAACTTTCCAACAATGTAAAGCAAGTACGAAACATTGCAATTGAAAAGCAGAAGCACTGCAGTCAAGTTCCGGACCTTGCCAGAGCAACCCGGAGCTTGAGCCGGAGCTAACAAAAGCTAGTAGAACCTAGCGCCGGAGCTTACCAAAACTAGTACAATGAAGCACCTACCGGAGCTTACCAAAACTAGTAGATCCTAGCACCGGAGCTTACCAAAAACTAGTCAAAACTAGTCAACCCAAAACCGGAGCTAGACAAAGTATGTCGGAGCTTAGCAAAAGCATTCCGGAGCTATCAAATATATGCCAGAACTATCAAAGACATGCCAGAGCTAAAGATAAAGGTCACCGGAGCTAACCAAAGCTAGTCGGACCTTACCAAGAAGTCGGACCTACCGTCGGACCTTGCTGTAGCTCGGAGCTAGAGTCAGACCTTGATAAAAAGGTGTTTTGGTGATATTTAAAACTTTTATCATCAAAGCCAAGTGTATTCACTACAAGCCAATGTATTCAGCACACATAGGTCTTACAATCTCCCCCTTGATGAATGCATTGGCAACACCATTTCAAATCCGAACATTGGCTTATTCATATAAAAGTTTTAAAGGCAATTTCTCCCCTTTTGTAAATCAAAAGTAAAATGAGAAGAAAATCTCTCTCCCTTTATTATCTCTCCTTATGCACATATTCTCTTTCTCTTCATGCTTATCTCTCCCCCTTTGACAATGTATTCAACAAGTCATGATCATATAAACAAATTATCTCTCCCTCTTTAGTTGTTATGAGCATATTATAACATATACATATAAACAAAGCTCATCCAAGTCATACTATCAAGTACCTTACATTATCACATCAATGAAATACATAAAGTAGTGTAATCCATGCTAGAGATCAAATGTAATTTTCAATTTATGCAAGTCATGATCTCACAAACTTAACTATCTCAAAACCTGATAGCATGACACTAGTTGCTGCATTTTATTATTTTTCAAAGCATAAATTTATATCATATGATATTTGCAAGAGATTATATGCGAATCTGCCTTATTCTAACCAACCAAGCCAAGCCTATGTCATTTGACAATCAGAAGCTTAAGGACATGGTTTTAGTCATACACAACTTCTTCCAAGTTCATATCTAAGTGCAATGACAAGCCATCTCAAAATAAGAAGTGCGGTGCAAGCATATTCTCTTGATCTTTTCTCAATTTATATTTGTTCATAAAAACTCAACATGTGAGTTGATTACTTGATTAATTCTTAATGATTAAAAGCATTTGTGAGCATGCAACAAGTTCAAAATAGTAAGAAAGTTCGACCATGACCAGATTTAGTGTAAGTAATTATTCCAATTACTAGACATGGCAAAAACTACAAAATGTATAACACGAGTAATGTAGTAAGAACTTTCAGCATGTAAAAGGAATCACATAGTCATATATGTATGAAATATTATGCTCATATTATTTTAATTTCAGATTCACACATAGACTTCCCAAGTTTCAAAAATCCCCCTCAATTTAAGCCATGAGGATGCATAACCCCTATTTCACTACGAATGTAACAAAATCAAGTGAAATCCAAAGATTTTGTAAAAATGTCAGCCAATTGTTGTTCGGTATCTACATGGTGAAGCACAATGTTTCCTTTTTCATCATTATCTCGGAGAAAGTGATACCTAATGTCAATGTGCTTAGTTCTAGAATGTTGCACGGGGTTTTTAGCAATGCAAATGGCACTAGTGTTATCACAAAACAGTGGAACACTATCTAGATCAACCCCATAGTCCTTAAGTGTTTGAACAATCCAAAAAATTTGTGAGCAAGCACTAGCAGCAGCTACATATTCAGATTCGGATGTGGATTGTGCAACTGAATTTTGTTTTCTAGAGGACCAAGCAACAAGAGAGTTACCAAGAAAATGACAAGCACTGGAAGTACTTTTCCTATCAATCCTACAACCCCCAAAATCAGCATCTGAAAAAGCTTTCAAGGTAACGGTTGAGGAAGAAGGTAGAAAAATGCCAAATTCTTGGGTTCCATGTAAGTACCTGAGAATCCTTTTGACGGCTTGACGATGTGAAACACATGGGGAAGCTTGAAACCGTGCACAAAGACATACGCTGAATTGTATGTCTGGTCTTGATGCCGTGAGGTACAAAAGTGATCCGATCATGCTTCTATATTCTTTTTGATTCACAGGTTCACCATCTTCATCAAGTTCAAGTGTTGTTGCTGTTCCCATTGGTGTCCGAAGAGGCTTGCTTTTGTCTATGTTGAAGCGCCTTAGGAGGTCTTTGGTATACTTCATTTGATGCACAAAGGTACCCTCCTTGGTTTGCTTGATTTGCAGCCCCAAAAAGTAAGTGAGTTCACCCATCATACTCATTTCAAATTCGGAACTCATCATTGCTGAAAACTTGGACACAAGATCATGAGAAGCACAACCAAAGATAATATCATCCACATACACTTGAACGAATAATGAGTCATTGCCATGCTTAAGCACAAAAAGAGTTTTATCAACCTTGCCCATGGTAAACCCCTGTTCAAGTAAGAATGTTTTTAACCTATCATACCATGCTCTAGAGGCTTGTTTGAGACTGTATAAGGCTTTGGACAGTTTGTAAACATGATTAGGAAAATCTGGATTTTCAAAACCCGGTGGTTGTTTCACATAAACCTCCTCATCTATGTAGCCATTAAGAAAAACACTTTTAACAACCATTTGATATAGCTTAAAACCTTTAGATGCTGCAAAAGCTAACAAAATTCTTATGGCTTCTATTCTAGCGACAAGAGCAAAAGTTTCATCAAAATCTAGACCTTCAACTTGAGTGAAACCTTGAGCAACCAACCTAGCCTTATTCCTAACCACAACCCCATCCTCACTTTGTTTATTTTTAAATACCCATTTAGTTCCAATTAATGTGTGACCTTGAGGTGGAGGTACAAGTTTCCAAACATCATTTCTTTCAAAATTTTCTAACTCTTCTTGCATGGCAATAATCCAAGATTCATTAGTGAGTGCGTGTGATATATCTTTGGGTTCAAAAGAAGCAACAAAAGCAGAATGAGCATGAGAGTTTGGATCGCAAAACCTGGACCGTGTGACTCGTTCGTGCAAGCTTCTAATCATCTGTTGTGGGGGATGATCTTTGTAAAACCGTAGGGGAACAGATGTCTCACAAGCTTCTTCTTCATTAGGTTCATCGTAGATTGATGAGCTTGTGACTTGTGGACGATCAGGACCAGCAGAGGTGATAGCCGGAGCTTGTTCAATGTCCAGAGCTGGACACATGTCAACTTCGGAACTTCCAGGCAGTATCACCGGCTCTTCTTCATCTTCGAAAATACCCTCCCCCTGAGGATACGGATCTGTTCCTGCAACACCGGAGCTAGTACCTGGGCTAGCTTCATCAAAAGATACTTCACAAGTCTTCACAATTTTGTTCGTGTCAAGTAAAAGCAAACGGTAGCCTCTAGTATGAGATGGATAACCAAGAAACATGCCATCAATAGATCGAGATTCAAACTTATCAAGATTACCATGTTTCTTAACAAAGCATTTGCAACCAAAGACCCGAAAGTGTGTAACACTAGGCCTATGTCCAAACCGAAGCTCATATGGTGTTTTACCTAGCTTAGTACGCAAGAAAACACGATTTGAGACATAACAAGCGGTTGCTAACACATCAGCCCAAAATTTCCTAGGAGTTTGATATTCATCAAGCATAGTCCTAGCCATCTCAACTATGGTTTTGTTCTTTCTTTCTACAACATCGTTTTGTTGAGGTACATATGGTGAAGAGAATTGATGATCTATTCTATTTTCAGCACAAAAGTGATCAAAAGATTGATTTTTAAATTCAGTTCCATTATCACTTCTAATTGCTTTTAATGATCCTGGGTGATCAATTGATAATCTAAGAAATAAAGTTCTAAAGTGACTAAAAACTTTATTCTTAGACGTCATAATGTAAACCCAAGAGTATCTAGAATAATCATCAACGATAACAAGAACATACCATTTACCTCTGAAGGATTGAACACGTGAAGGTCCTACGGTGTCAAGATGCAAAAGTTGACATGGTTCAGTTGTCATGATCATTGTGAGAGGAGTATGTGAACCTGCAACCATCTTAGCATGTCTACTAGAAGAGCACACAATTTCTTTGTCTCCTTTAAGCTTAGGCAACCCACGTATGCGATCAAGAGCACTAACACGCATTAGGTGATCAAAGCCTACGTGACCAAGTCTACAATGCCAAAAATATAAGTCCTTTGAATCATTAGCAACTAGACACCTATGCTTAGAGGAAGAAATATCAAAATCAGCTTTAAAAACTCTTCCAAACCGAGACATGTTAAAAATAAGCTCACTATTTGAACCTACAACTTTGCAGCAGTTTTTATTGAAAATAATTTCTAGATTTTCATCTAGCAATTGTGAAACAGAAAGCAAGTTGTATTTCAAATTTTTGACAAGTGCCACATCCTTCAAAGTGTAGTGATCATTTACTCTAACCGAACCCTTAGCAATTATAGGAGTTGAAGAATTATCGGCAAAAGTAACATTCTCTACACGTGACACAAAAGAGAGGGAGGAGAACCAATCTTTGTTACCGGTCATGTGGCGTGAGCAACCTGAATCCACAATCCAAATATTCTCCTTCCTCAAACGTGTAACCTACATAGAAGCACAATACGTCGATGACTCAATACTGGGGTTAGTCAAAAGGCATTTAGGTATCCAGTACTGAGTCACACGACGTGCAGTAGGAAAAACACGCGAAAGCTGAGATAAAACGGCAAGTTTATGAGTCGAAGTTTGAGGTTTTCTATTCTTAACTCTTTTAGCACAAAAATCAGTAGCTTCGGAGGCAAAAACAGAAGGTCCGGAGGTAAACTTTCAATGTTTTTGACTCAAAACAGCAGGTTGTACATTCGGTTCAATGTGAGCAGCAAATTTTGCATGAAAGTTATGAGATCTAGCAACCATTCTTTCCCTTTTCTGTTGTTTAGCTAGTATATAACAAAAATCTATGACATGACCATCTCTACCACAAAAGGTACAATGAAATCTAACTATGTGTTCATGTCTAGATGAGCAAGCAATATTTTTATTTGAAACCGAATGAGACAACACTCCTGTAGATTTCAAAACCACTCCTTTTTGTTTAGGAACTGTTTGAATCAAACCACTTCCTAATGACTTTACAATTTTAGGTGAATGTGCCTTAACATGAGCATGAGAATCAAAACCTAAACCAGTTTTATCATTGCAAAACTTGGAAGAATTCAGCAGTAAGTTTAGGTTCTTATTCCCATTACAAAACCGATCTAATGTCCTATGCATGTCATCAAGTTTATTGGACAGATCAAGGCAATTTTCACATGAAGTTTTTCCTTTTAGTTTGCAATTTGAACAAAATTTAACTTCATGAGAATGTAAAGCATTGTTCAATATGGAAATTTCATTCATAGCATCCTGTAGTTTCTTATCAAGATCATCACAAGTAGAACAATGCAAATCAATTGTAGAACAGCTAGCATCTTTCAAGTTTTTATCATTAAGTGCAGCAAGCTATTTGTTCTTTTCAATTTCTAACTCAAGTTTATCAAGTGTGGAGGTGTGCGCACTTCTTAATGAGGACAATTGTTCATATAATAAATCACATGAGGAACATGCATCATCACTAGGAATAAAAGTTTTTAAACGGCTGATTTCAGATTCTAGTGATTCGATTTTAGCAGCACTATCCCTAAGCTTTTGTCCTTTTTCTTAACAATAACAGTGGCACGAGAAATAGCATCACACATTTCTTCGCAAGTAGGACATACCTCTTCATTGCCGCTGTTGTGTTCTGCCTCCTCCATATTTGATCTTGACTTGCCCGCCATGAAGCACAAGTTTGCCAAATCATCTTCATCTTCATCACTTCCAATATCCACGTCGCTTGAACTGAACTCTTGAAGTGCGGTGATGAAACTGTTGATCATCTTGCGTCCTATGGTACTTTTCTTCTTGTTGTTGGAATTTCCAGAGGAGGTCCGGACCTTGCTTTGTTTTTCTTCCCGGGTGGTCGGACCTGAAAGGTTAGGGCATTATGTACGAAAGTGTCCTGTTTTACCACAATCAAAACAGTGTTGAGGTCCGGAGCTTCCTCTCCTTCTAGTTCTCACATTTTGCAATGCTTTTGAGAATCTAGTTGAGATGAGTGCCAACTCCTCTTCTGGAAATTCTTCGATCTGCTCCAGGGTTAGTGAGGACTACAAAGCAAGAGTATTGCAAGATGATGATTGGCCGGAGCTAGACACATCACGTTGTGAAACAAATGCAATAGACTTATTGGGGTTCTTACGTGAGATTATGTCAATTTCATGAGTTTTTAACTTGGAATATAGCACATCTAAAGTAAATGAACTCATGACAGTAGATTCACGAATAGATGTGACTTTCATCTCCCAAATTGACATATCTAATGCACTTAGCAATTGCCTAGCATTTTCAGTATCTGAAAAATTAACATTGACACTACGCAAGTTGCTGAGAATCTTATTAAAGCGAGCAAAAAGGTCATCAATAGACTCACCGGGTTGCATCTCAAAGCGCATGTATTCTTTCTTGAACATGTCTTGCCTTACCTCTTTGATCGTGTTGGATCCTTCGTGGTAGTCACAAAGTGCTTTCCACACATCGTATGCAGATCGGAGGTGTGCAACACGGTCGAAGTCACTTTGTGTTAATCCTTGTATGATCAAGTTCCGAGCCTTGTTGTTGTTGTCGACATCTCTCGGATTTGTAGCTGTAACTTGATCGTTTGATGGCACTTCGTAAGGCTTGTATACCTTCTCCCATATTGAAAAGCCTTGTGCCTGGATGAAAGCCTCCATGCGTGCCTTCCAAACCTGAAAATCAATACCAGCGAACACACAAGGTTTGGCAGAGTACTTCTCCATGATGATTAGTCAAAAACACGTGCAAATCACAAAGATTAGAGCACCGTGGCTCTGATACCAATTGTAGGATCGAAGAGCACGTGAAAAGCTACCAGAGGGGGGAGGTGAATGGTAGATTTAAAAATCTTACGCAGCGGAAACAATTAAATCCCAAACCCTTTCGGCAGAAAAACAATCTGTTAAAAAAATCGTGTGTGAGACTAAT
This sequence comes from Tuctoria greenei, assembly GCA_036927565.1. NCBI lineage: Eukaryota > Viridiplantae > Streptophyta > Magnoliopsida > Poales > Poaceae > Tuctoria > Tuctoria greenei. Next base: position 130,593,764 of record JAYESD010000006.1, read on the forward strand.
ATAAACGTGTTTCACTGTGACAAAAGTGATATATATCAAAGAGAATTAAGTCAAGAAGACAACACAGAAAGAATCACTCAAATCCGTCGAGAAAAACTCAAGTTATGATCGAAAGATCAGGCAATGGTCAATCTGCCCTACCCGAGAAAAAACAGTTCTGGAACGCTGCAAAGAAACTCGTGTAGATCATAGACCACAAATCCAATGAACGTGAAATTTTGGCAGATGATAGATAATCAAGTTGTAAAGACAACCCAAAAAGAAGCACGTCAATTGGATCTGTAAAACTCGAGTTATGATAAAACCACCAACGAAAGGTAGTGCTGTCCAGAAACTCGACGAGTAAAACTTGTCTGGAACAAGTCTGACGAACAAGGCACAAAAGTTCCTTCAAAATACGAATTTTATTCAATAGAACACAAGAGGAACAGCCCCAAAGTCGTGCACCACGAGCTCTGGGCTCCCTTGCTTATATAAACAGCACTTAGGCCAACCCAATATCAACTAGGACTCCAATCCTACTCAGATCATGAATCATAACTTTCCATAACTGCTCAAGATTCTTCTATACGCAGATAGAAGCAATCTTAAGACTTCCAAACACCTTAGGATCGTATCCCACATTCCTAAACAACTCAAATTCGTGACTCACACGAAATCCTATCATAACCAACTCAAATCTATCCATATTTGAGTCAAACCCGACTCAGCTGCAGCCTGAGTCCATAACCTAGTCGGTTGGACCTTTCGGACCAATTCTTTATGTCCATATCTCTTCATCACGTCTCGGAACCATGTAGCCACGTCCATGCACCCCTTGCACACGTGCAAACATCTTCCAACAACGTCCACGATACCTTCATATGCATTGTTCTTGATTCAATCATCCTGCGTGACCTCCTGATCAGCTCAACCACAGTCCCTTCCGAACTTGGTTGTTGGAACCTCATCTCCTCCCTGAGACTAGTCCAATGGATCCCATCACCAGCCATGTCTTGAACTCAAGCAACACCTGCACATGAATAAACAACCAATCCATACGAGCCCAAGTCCTCGACTTGACTCAAGTTAGTTCCGAACACAACACCCTACGTGAGAACCTCACATAAGCATGTTGCAAAACCACAGTAACACGATATCATCCATATCAATCAAAACGCTCCAAAAACTTAGTAAAAGAATACTAAGCAAACTTTCCAACAATGTAAAGCAAGTACGAAACATTGCAAATGAAAAGCAGAAGCACTGCAGTCAAGTTTCGGACCTTGCCAGAGCAACCCGGAGCTTGAGCCGGAGCTAACAAAAGCTAGTAGAACCTAGCGCTGGAGCTTACCAAAACTAGTACAATGAAGCACCTGCCGGAGCTTACCAAAACTAGTAGATCCTAAAACCGGAGCTTACCAAAAACTAGTCAAAACTAGTCAACCCAAAACTGGAGCTAGACAAAGTATGTCGGAGCTTAGCAAAAGCATTCCAAAGCTATCAAATATATGCCGGAACTATCAAAGACATGCCGGAGCTAAAGATAAAGGTCACCGGAGCTAACCAAAGCTAGTCGGACCTTACCAAGAAGTCGGACCTACCGTCGGACCTTGCTGTAGCTCGGAGCTAGAGTCGGACCTTGATAAAAAGGTGTTTTGGTGATATTTAAAACTTTTATCATCAAAGCCAAGTGTATTCACTACAAGCCAATGTATTCAGCACACATAGGTCTTACAGGTTGGTTGTGGCATAGACGGCTAGCGCATGTTGGTATGAGGAATCTTCAAAAACTCCTCAAGGGCGATCACATCCGCGGTTTGAAGGATGTTGTTTTTGAGAAAGACAGGCCTTGTAGCGCATGCGAAGCCGGGAAGCAAGTTGGAGCACCTCATCCCGCAAAGAATGTCATGACTACAACAAGACCGCTCGAACTACTTCACATGGACTTATTTGGTCCAATTGCTTACATAAGCATCGGTGGTAACAAATATGGTTTAGTAATTATTGATGACTTTTCTCACTTCACTTGGGTTTTCTTTTTGCATGATAAGTCAGAAACACAAGGAACACTCAAAGAGTTCTTCAAGCGAGCTCAAAACGAATTCTCATTGACAATCAAGAGTATTCGAAGCGACAACAACACGGAGTTCAAGAACACACAAGTGGAGGAGTACCTTGATGAAGAGGGTATCAAGCACGAATTTTCAGCACCATACTCGCCACAACAAAATGGATTTGCCAAAAGAAAGAACCGAACACTCATAGAGATGGCAAGAACAATGCTCGATGAGTACAAGACCTCCAATCGATTTTGGGCGGAAGCAATTAACACCGCTTGCCACGCCGTAAATCGACTTTATCTTCATTGACTACTCAAGAAGACATCCTATGAGCTACTCACCGGTAACAAACCAAATATCTCATATTTTCGAGTTTTTGGTTCTCCATGTTATATCCTGAACAAGAAGCCTAGGACTTCAAAGTTCGATTCGAAGTCCGATGAAGGTTTCTTGCTTGGTTATGATTCGAACACTTACGCCTATCGTGTTTTCAACAAAGCCTCCGGACTTGTTGAAATAGCACGTGACGTAGTGTTCGATGAGACTAATGGCTCCCAAAAGGAGCAAGTTGATCCATGTGAACTAGGTAAAGAAGAAGCTCCCTGTCAAGCATTGAAGAGAATGGCTCTAGGTGAGGTTCGACCACAAGAGCCACCTCCACACGTACATGAGGAAGATGAACCACAAGAGGAGATCAACGATCAAGGGGGAGCTTCAACACAAGATCAACATCAAAGATACAAAGATGATCAACAAGTCAACGAAGGCAATGACTTAGGGGGAGAAGCAGATAATCATGAAGATACAACTCCTCAAGTGCCACACCCAAGAGTACACCAATGCATCCAAAGGGATCACCCAATCGACAACATCATCGGTGACATCCAAAAGGGAGTAACCACTAGATCTCTCAACTTTTGTGAACATTATTCGTTTGTATCCTTTTTGGAACCACGCAGGGTTGAAGATGCATTGAAAGATCCGGACTGGGTGGTGGCAATGCAAGGAGAATTGAACAACTTCAAGCGGAACGAAGTATGGGAACTTGTGGCAAGACCCAATGCAAACATCGTCAGCACCAAATGGGTCTTCCGCAACAAACAAGATGAACACAGGGTTGTGACAAGGAACAACGCATGATTTGTGGCCAAAGGTTATTCACAAGTCGAAGGTTTGGATTTTGATGAGACTTTTGCTCTAGTAGCTAGGCTTGAATCTATTAGAATATTACTTGCATATGCTACTCACCATGATTTCAAGCTGTATCAAATGAATGTGAAAAGTGCCTTCCTCAATGGACCAATCAAGGAAGAAGTGTACGTGGAGCAACCACGCGGGTTTGAAGACGAAGAGTTACCCGACCACGTGTTTAAATTGCGTAAGGCTCTCTACAGCCTCAAACAAGCTCCTAGAGCTTGGTATGAGTGTGTTAGAGATTTCTTAATTGAAAATGGCTTTAAGATTGGCAAAGTAGATTATACACTGTTTACAAAGAATTTTGATGATGATCTTTTTATTTGTCAAATTTATGTTGATGATATAATCTTTGGGTCAACTAACCAATCTTTTTGTGAAGAATTTAGTAAAATCATGACAGACAGGTTTGAAATGTCAATGATGGGAGAGTTAAAGTACTTCTTCGGATCCCAAGTACGGCAACAGAAGGAAGGGACGTTCCTAAGCCAAACCAAGTACACACAGGACATACTCAAGAAGTTTGTCATGGAAAAGGCGAAGCCCATAAAAACCCCCATGGCAACGAATGGCCACCTAGACCTCAATGAAGATGGACCTAGCGTCGACCAAAAGGTATATCGCTCCATGATTGGATCTCTACTCTATTTATGTGCATCTAGGCCAGATATTATGTTGAGTATATGTTTGTGTGCAAGATTTCAAGCCAATCCTAAGGAATGTCACTTGACAGCCGTAAAAAGGATCTTGAGATATTTAGTTCATACACCCAACCTTGGCCTTTGGTACCCAAAAGGCTTAAAATTCAATCTCATTGGTTACTCCGATGCGGATTATGCTGAGTGCAAAGTAGATAGAAAAAGCACTTCTGGTACATGCCAATTCCTAGGGAGATCATTAGTTTCTTGGTCCTCCAAGAAACAAAATTCCATTGCCTTATCCACAGCCGAGGCGGAGTATGTTGCAGCTGGGAGTTGTTGTGCTCAACTCCTTTGGATGCGACAAACTCTAAGGGACTATGGTTACAATATGAACCATATTCCACTACTTTGTGACAATGAGAGTGCCATTAAAATTGCCCACAACCCAGTTGAGCACTCCAGAACTAAACACATAGACATAAGACACCACTTTTTGAGAGATCATGCCATGAAAGGAGACATAGCCATTTCACATGTCAACACTCAAAAGCAATTGGCCGACATATTCACCAAGCAACTTGATGAAAAACGCTTTTGTGAACTCCAAAATGAACTAAATATCCTTGATGCTCGGAGTGTGGCTTGAAATGTTGCATACCTGTATGAATTCTTCAAATATGTTGTTTTGGACTGTGAAAATCACCTCTCTCATTTTTTCTCCGAAAAACTATGTCAATTATTAGATCTTGGTGAATTATGATCATTGCTTGATTGTTGTATGCTTACTGATCATATTCATCAAGATTATTTGATTTGATTTGCCCCTCTATTCTCTAATTATGAACCTTCAAATATATATGAATGGGCTATGCAATTCTTTCCTGATGACCAAGGACTAGTCCGTGGTTACCCGGACTAGTCCGCACATGCAGACTAGTCCGCAGAGTGCCAGTTAGGTCGGACTAGTCCAATAGACCACGGACTAGTCCGATATTGCTCTCTGGATGAGTTCGGACAAGTCTGGTCACCCCATAACCCTAGCTGCCACCAAACCCAAATCCCTTCATCCTCCACTCTTGCTCACGCATTCTCTCTCTTCCACTCTAGCTCCCAAGGCGATTTCTTGCTCCCTCCACCAAAAAGCTTCGCATTTGGGCGGAAATCAAGCTTGTCCACTTGAGGATTGAAGCTAGCGGACTTGTCCGGCCTTCAACACCCCTCATCTCCATGTTTCAATCGAATTCTTCGGTAATTTTCACCCAAACCATAGAAATCTCAATTTTCTCCATTGTTGATCAAACAGCCTAGCATCTTTCACTATATACATGCCTCCTTGCTGTATTACGTTCTTGCTAAGCTAATTGTGCATTAGGAATCATCATTTGTCCAGTTTCTTAGGTTTTTGAGTTTGAATACCGGACTAGTCCGTGCCTGCACACCGGACAAGTCCGATGTTTCTGAACTCAAAACCTAATTCTTCAATTCCTTAATGCAATTCCTTGCTGCTCTTTCACACCTATGCCTTGTGTCATTCGTTATCATTCATACCACTCATTCTCAGGTCATGTCGAGCTCCAGCAATGATGTCTCCAATTTTGAGGCCGAGATGGACCATGAGGTGGCACCTCAGACCTCGACGGGTCTTGGCAAGAAACGCCAAGAAAGACCGTCCGAGCCAGCCCAGTCTCCTCCATAGGCTCGGAGGAAGGTGCTAGCTAAGAAGCCAGTCTCCAAGGTAGCTGCATCATCGAGTGGCCCTCGCCAAGCAAAGGGCAAGGGAAAGGGGATTGCTACGGGTCCGGTTGGCCCGTTGAAACTTCATGCTCCAAGGGAAGGGGTCCGGGACCCAAATGAAGAGAAGTTCAACGGGAAGGGCAGTGACTCGGCGCCCAAGTTCAGAAGCATCGATTGGTATGGCTGACCGAAGCAAGCGGCTGATGCAAGATTCTAGTGCAACTTCCATGCTGATTTCTACAAATCAGTGTATCTCCCAATGAAGACACCAGTTGTGCACAGTCAGTGGATTGACTGGGCACATTTTGAGAAGAAGGGCTGCTCATCGTTCACTGATGTAGTGAGAGCCATTGAGAAGCATGGACTGAGAGATCTGTTTGCTTTCAGAAATAACTGGAATGATGAAGTGATTGCGCAGTTCTTTGCGACCTGTCACTTCTCTAGTGAGGATGAGGAGAGTGTCACTTGGATGACCCATGGATCCAAGTACAGCATTACTCAAGAAGATTTCGCTAACCTGCTTCATCTTGACACCACAAGATCTGATTGCTTGGTCATACACAACATTGGTGTCATTGACAAGGATAGGATGAAGTTCCTATATGAGCCAAACTCAAAGTTCAACCCTCCTTCCACCAAAATCATGAAGCCATTCTTTGTGGTGTTGAACAGAGTGTTAAGGAAGACAATTGCCCCCAAGGATGGAGATGCTGGGAGTGTGCAAGGATACCTCTGGACTCTGATGAGAGTCATAAGCAAGGACCGCCCATTTGATGTAGCGGAATACATTTGGAATGATATGGTGAACATATCCTGCACTCCCAACAGATCTTGCGGATATGCTCCTTACCTAATGTTTGTGATTGAAAATGTCACCGGCATTGAGTTTGTGAAAGATGTGAAGCATCTCCCCTTGAGGCCTCAAATGCCTCAAAAGTCGAGTGTGCAGGCTTCTCCCTCGCCGGCCTCCAGTCCTGAGGCACCGGCAAGAACAAGAGAACATGTCAGAGCTGCTCCAACTTCAAGGGCAGCCCCTCAGAGAGGATCAGCTAGTGGAATCCTCAAATACCTGGCTGCCATCTTCACCTCCTGCAAGAAGGCCGAAGTGAAGGCCCACAAGCTCAACATGAAAAGAAAGGAGGACATGAAGTACATCAAGGCAAATGTGAAGCAAATTTGCCAGAAGCTGGAGATCGACCCCGTTGGATCTCCAGTGATTTCTAAGGACTCCGACCCGGACTACACTGAGCTCGGGCCCTTGACCCCCTCCGAGCTTGCTTACTTTGGCATTGGGGGCTCGAGCGGCTCCGCCCCTCCTCCTTCTTCTCCTCATCAAGCTGAAGATGAAGATGACGAAGACGACGATGAGAGGACCGACAGTGAAGAGTGAAGACCTTAGGACCCTCCTCTCCTTCTTTTTGGTGTCTTGATGCCAAAGGGGGAGAGATTGAGGGGGAGTCTTAGCTTTAGCTGTAAGGTGCGAGGAGAGAGCTCTCTTTATGTTTTTTAACTCTTTTTGTGGCTTGTAATGTTTTAACAATGATCTTATGTTAATTATGGTTTTGTGATGCAATGATTTGATCCTTTGAGTAATATTTATGAAAACTGTGATTTTGCTCTAAAATGACATATATTCTTGCTATTGGTTGATTAAAGTCAATTATGTCATTCTTTATGTTCCAGTGTACTTAGTTATGCATCCCACCATAAAGAATGCACATATGGATTATACTCTCACTGCTTGATGTATTTTGGACCCATATGTGCATGCTTTATGAAAATCTCAATTTTTATCATATTTTGTGAAATCTCAATTGGTTGTCATCAATCACCAAAAAGGGGGAGATTGAAAGTGCATCTAGGACTCCCTTGTGGGTTTTGGATGATTTATGACAAGCAATTGGGATCCTAACCTCCTTGTTGAGATGAGTGCAGGATTTTAATAAGAAAATGAGCAAAGTGCCAAAAAGAAGGAAGAATGAGAAGCAAAGTGGAAATGATCTCAAGGAAGAAGAGTAGTAGATTATTGTGTATGGAGTGTGTTAAGGAAACACACCCCAAGATCTCAATCACAATTAAACACACATATTGCACAAAGTTAAACAGGACCAGACTAGTCCGATCACAACCGGACTAGTCTGATATCCTTTCTGCACGAAATCGGACAAGCCCGATATCCATCGGACTAGTCCAATATCCTTTCTGACTAGAATCGGACTAGTCCTCCCCAGTACGGACTAGTCCTCAAAACACTTCACAAGTCACACAAAATCGGACAAGTCCGATCACAACCGGACTAGTCCGATATTCTTTCTGATCCAAATCAGACAAGTCCGATGTTTGCACGGACTAGTCCAAAATACCTTCTGATCTGAATTGGACAAGTCCCCCAAGTGCGGACTTGTCATCCTATACACTTAGGGTCTCACATGTCCGGACAAGTCCGATGACTATCGGACTAGTCTGAAGATTTCCAGTAGACAAATCGGACAAGTCCGTTCCTAGCCGAACTAGTCCGATATTTCGGGGTACTTAGGGTTTGCTACACACAGCACACCGGACTAGTCCAGTGACAACCACGGACTAGTACGAACTTTCTGAACCCTAACGGTCACTTTTAGAAGCCCCATATAAATAGAGGTGCACGGCCCAATTATGAACTCTCTCGAACCCTAGCGTTGTCACACCTCCCAAGAGCCTCAAAAACTACATCTCTCCACGAAATTAAGTGCAACAACGATCAATCCTTCGAGGATTCACTCTAGATCATTGAAGAGACACTTGCAACACCATGTTGAGCTCTTGGTTTGATTCTCTAACACACTCCTGCGATTCATTTGTAATTTTTGAGTGTGTTCTTGGTGGTATTTTCTGTTGTAATCCAAGGGTGCTCTCAACGTGTGAGAAAGCCCCTTGAATTCGGTTATTCACCCCTTTGTGATTAGTGGAAGAGGATTGGCCTTCGTGGCGATCCAACGAGGGTAGGGTTGGAGAAGACCCGGTCCTTTTGTGGACTCCTCAACGTGGACGTAGGTTGCCTTTGTGGTAGCCGAACCACGAGATAAATCCTTGTGCTTTGCTTTTGGTGTTCATCATTCTTATTCATCAACATAATCTAGGGTTTCAATAATCATTGCTCATCTTACGTTGAATTGTCAAACATAAGATTTAATTGTGATATAATCTAATATATAACATTGAAACCTTTATTTGATTCTATATTTCCGCTGCATACATAAAAGAATCAATCTAATCGATCAAGCTTAATCAACTCAGTCCGTGAACACCGGACTAGTCCGCACATTACCGGACTAGTCCGATATCTCTGGTATTGAACTTATTGTTGAGCATTGCAGGATCTGACAAAATTCAAAAAGGCATATTCACCCCCCCTCTAGGCCCACATTCAAAACCCTTTGGGTTAAGTTATTCTACCAGAGGTGGGCCCATCTTTGATTCCTGCGCTGTGGCTTCAAAGGTCTTCTGGTGTGCGGTTGGGGCGATGGTCCGCTGTTAAACCATCACCGCGTGGCTTCTTTTGAATGCGGCAGGTGAGATCTTCACGTGCGGATCTCACACAATTGAAGGTCGCTGGTTCCCAATGCAAAAATTGTATCGGTTCCGTGTGCCTTGTCAGGCCGCCACCCTCGGGCTTCCAACCTCCCATCATGACAACTGTTCACCTGGGGTAATAACTTTGGCCTTTCCGCCGGAGTGGACCCGGGCCCATTCGTCATTGGTAGGGTAGATTTTTGAAAACATGATCCTGGTCCCATTGCTGTTTCCATCCAAGCGTTGCGGAGGTTTACTTAAGAAGGAAAGCCAACATGGTTTGAGGACTCTTTACACATTCGATCGAACTTGCGCTCAGAGTCTCCCAACCTTCTCATAGCCTTCCAACTTCTGCTCCACTTTGCCGCGATGGAGTTGGGTCTTCCTCGTAGCAAGGTCAAGACTGACGAGGAGATGTCGAGTGTCCGGACCTACATGGGTTGGTCCAGTGACTCCTGCAACAAGGACTTCCGCTTCGGCAAGCTCCCCTTCAAGAAGGAGCGCACCGAAGACTTGGTGTACTTCTCGGAGTATGCCATGGTGGGTCTGATCCCGCCATTCTCAAGCTTCCTCTTGATGTTGCTAGGTTTCTACGGCCTCCAGCTTTATCATCTCGGCCCCAACTCCCTCTTGATAGTGGCGACTTTTGTCCACTTCTGTGAGATGTGGGTGGGTGTGCCTCCCTGCATTGAACTGTTCCGGACCTTCTTCACGGTCCACACCACCGGCAAGGGGACGGAGCTCATCGGCTTTTACTACTTCGTGAAGCGGAAGAATTGCCCCTTCAGGTACTTGAAGACCTTCCCCTCCAGCAAGTGGAATGATTGGAAGAAGTATTGGGTGATCATCATTGTGGAGGAGCATGAGAGGCTGGAGATGCCCAAGGGCATTCCCAATGTCGACACCGATGCCTGGAACATAGTTCTGGAGCTGTCTGATGCGTACAAGCCCATCCTGGAAAGAATCAAAGAATGCATAGATGGAGGAGTGACCTCCCAAATGGTCTTTGACAATTTATTGGTGAACAGGAGGGCTCTGCTGAAGACTAGGGAGTGGCCCGTATGGGCGTTCAATAGTGAGATGGATCATAATCGAATTGAAGTCGGTTTGGACACCAACTTGGATGATGAATCTTTGAAGATCCATCTCAAGAAATTTCAAAATGGAGGTATCTCCCGCAATGCCCTGACTCTGTCGGTTGCTTTCCTGCCTCCAAACATGGTTCTGGAGGTTTGTAGGGAGATCCGGAGGAGAATGCCAGTATTGAATGACTTGGGCATGGTCGAGAGGCGACATATCTTGGGGGTTGCAATCCTTGGAGCTTTATAGAGGGTGTCCCCCACTGCCCCAAGCCAAAAGGTGGATGACGTTGGTAAGGGCAAGGGCAAAGGCAAGGAGTCGGCTGAATCTTCCAGCCGGAAGAGGAAGTTAAGGCATGTTGATGGAAGCCCCATCGGGTTAGCTCCGACTTCAATAGCCCCTTCTCCCCAGTGAAGGAGATCTTTGGTGGCAACACCTGCTTCGGTGTTGGTGCCCTCGAAGGATGCAAGCTTCGGCAGATCAACTTCGGCTCCGGTGCCAACTATGGGCTCCGGGTCCATAGGTCCTTCCCGACCGGGGGAGGTTCCGCCTGTGAAGACTCCAGCTTCTGCAGCTAGCTCCCGGCCAAGGCCCGAGGTTTTTGTTCCACTAGATCTGGTGGGCTCTGACTTCGGGCCTCAGAGGAAGAGATTCTGCGGCGACTGGGGCGGTAGCATCCCCAGGTAAGCATCATCAACTCACCTTGAGGTGCTAACCTTGTCTTTATTATATCTTTAATCTTCCCGACCTTTTGTTTCCAAGGTGTCAAGAAAGAAGTTTGAGGTTTTGGCACCTGCTGCAGCGACTGAAGCTGAGCGTGCAGAAGCTCCAGCTTCATCTACTAAGCCTCCCCAAGTGGTGGCAGAATACACGGCAGCTCTAGCGCCAGTTGTCATGGATTTGGATCTAGAGGATACGCCAGAGACTCCTGTGGTAGCGCCGGACCACGGGGAAGAAGTGGGTGAAGATGCACCACCAGCTGTAGCACCACAGACAGAAGCTCTGGTGCAGGAATCGGAGGTGGCGAAGGCTCTGGCACTTTATCCGGAGGTAACTGAAGCTCCGATGCCCATGCCGGAAGTAGTTGAAGATCCAGTTGTTGAGCTAGAGGTGCTCGCAGTTCCGGCCTCTATGCCGGAAGTTGTTGAAGCTCTGGCACCTGAGCCGGATGCAGCAGAAGTACCAACACCTGAGCTGGCGGTGAAGGGGGCTCCAGACAAAGCTCCATCATTCGCCCTGGAGGCAATTACTCCGAAGGCACCCATGTCTGAGCCGGAGCACCCGAAAGAGTCGGCGACCGGCCCTCCGTCTATAGAGTCGACAGTTGAAGATCTGACGGGGGGACCTTCAGTGTCAGCACCGGAGGTTGAAGTTCCCTTGGTAGGACCCTCTTCGGCGCCGATAGAAGCAGAAGAGCTTCCGGGGCGACCCTAGTGATGCAGGACCACAGGGAACCATGCTTGTGGCATGGGACCCAATTTTTGTGCTTGAAGACCCCCTGGAGCTGGGGAGAAGATCCCAGCAGGTCCGGGGCTTATTCCTCTGGCGTTGTCTATCAACAATGCCTGCTCTAGTCTCTGTCAAGATCAGCTCGCCTTCGACCACAAAGAAAGGTCCTCGAAGAAGAGCGCCACACTTTGAGGCGTCGGCACAACAGGCCTCAATTTGAGACGAAGCTAACGCAGTCGAGGCTGGCGGACCAACGTGACTGGAAAGACCGGGAAAAGGCCTGGCTGGCAAGGTTTGAGCGCCTGCTCACTGAGAAGGAGGGATTGATCAAGGCTCTCGACAACCAATCCCGGACGCTATTTGAGAAGGCCAAAGAGTCCAACGAGGCGGCGAATGACCGCCAGGATAACCTCAAAACTTTCCATAAGACACTTCTCAAGCACAGGGAAGGTCTCGATGAACGGGAAGAGAAACTCCTGGAACAATAGGAGGATATTTTGAAGAGAGAGGAGGAGCTCACCCAGAGACTGTCTCTGGGAGATCAAAACTTGGCCGACCGCACAAAAAAGCATGATCTGCGGTGCAAGTAGGAGGAGGAGAAGTATTGGAAGCTGGGGCAGGAGCTCTATAAAAGAGAGATTGATGTTTCCACCAGAGTGGAGAAGGTGAAGGGCAAGGAGAAGGACATGGTCGAGTGGCAGCACAGCATCCACCTCCGGGAAACGGAGCTTGCTGACTGTGAGAGGCAAGTGGCCGAGAGCATTCAGGAACGCGCCAAAGAGGTCGAGCGCATCGCCCGGGAGAGTTTGGAGCTTGCGGCTGCCAGGCGATCACTGGAGGAGCTACGAAGTGCAAGGACGACTGGGTCCCATAAGTTCTGGGAGTTCTTGGGGCATGCCAATAAAGCTTTGGTACCTCTCGGCTTCAGTCCGGTACGTCCGGATGATGCTGAGCTGGAGCTGGACAGAGTGCTGGTGGCATTGAATTCTACTAGCAACAAGATGGGTGCGATGGGGGACGTCATCGCCGACCAATTGGAGACAGAAGGAAAGTCTCGGGCCAAGAACGTCGCTGAATTTGTGCTGACGTGTTTCAAAAGCCAAGACCCCCATCTTTCTCTGGATCCGGTGTTCGAAGGACCCATTGCTGAAGAGGAAGATGCTGCCAAAGCTAGTGTCCAGGAAGCTGCCCAAAACGTTGCCTCATATTTTCATAGGACCTAGTGTCTTTTTCTTTCTACCTTTTCCTTTGTAGTCCTTCTTTTGTAATCCAGTACTTCCGATGAATGAAATCCACTCTTTGAATGAATGAATTCCATTTTGTGTTTGTCTTCGATACATTGTCCTTTATCTTGTTGGCCCCCTGGTAGATGTACACAATTTGATTGCGAACATATACCAAAAGGTTTGGCAATGTCTTGATGACTTAACACTTTATGACATCGATGGTAGACCCCCTGGGAAGTGTCATAGTTTGATAGGTCCGACGGCGCCCACTATCAACGCATAAGACGTTGACGGCGGGCCCCCTGGGGTCGTCGGAGCTTGGTAGGTCCGACGACACCCACTATGAATACGTAAAACGTCGACAATGGCCCCCTGAGATTGTTGAGCTTGGTAGGTCCGACGGCACCCATTGTCAATGCGTAAAACGTCGACAGCGGGCCCCCTGGGGTTGTCAGAGCTGGGTAGGTTCAACGACACCCACTGTCAACATGTAAAATGTCGATGGCGATCCCCCTGGGGTTGTCAGAGCTTGCTAGGTCCGACGGCACCCACTGTCAATGCGTAAAACTTCGACGGCGGGCCCCATGGGGTTGTCGGAGCTTGGTAGGTCCGACGGCATCCACTGTCAATGCGTAAAACTTCAACGGCGGGCCCCCTAGGGTTGTCGAAGCTTCCCGGCTTCGACGATATCCACCATCGATCGTAGAATATGTCGATGGCGAATCCTCTTGGGTGGTTTCACCATCTTCATTTGAATTGCCATTATGCTTCACGTCGATGGCAGGCCCCCATGGGAGTTTTTGGAGCTTGTTAGCTCCAATGACGCCCACTTTCAACGTCTAAAACGTCGACGGCAGGCCCCCTTGGGTGATGTCGGAGCTTAGTAGCTCCGGCATCGTCTACCATCGTCATGAGTTTTCATTTTTCCTGCGTATCAAAGACAAGAAAAATCGTAAAATTCGTCCTCTCATCTATAACTCTTTTGTGACTTATTATTCTTATTTGAATTTTAGATCCGAAGAAACTCGATATGATAATCATTACATTGATGTTTTCCAGATTTGAATGCCTTTAGGACCCGCCCTACTGAGGCCTGCTGGAATGTAGGTAGAGTGGCGTACTTAGGGTGCTGGACCAGGGTAAGTCGATAGCACACTCCGGACCTGTGTTGGCTTGGTGTTCAGGCGAGTAGACCGTCTAGCAAAGCTAAGATCCAAGAAAACCCACAATATAACTTGTCCCACGTATGAGTAACTTGGACTAAAAGTCAAAAAGAATTGCATAACTTCGTTATAGACTATTAGGAAAAGGATAATAAAAGAAATTGAGTCTGTACAAAATTAATGCATGTGGAGTCTGCTTTCACACAATAATGTCTTTCGTTATAGGTTTGGATTACAGGGGAGACAAGGACACACTTAGGGTACAGAACCAGGCTAAGTGTGCTGTACATCTTGTACTAACCCAGGGCAGGTAGCTACACTTTTAGTGTTGTGACTATAACAAGTGTTGCTTGAACTTCTCGGACCCTTCCGGAGGAGTCCGGATGGTCTCCCGGAGGACCAACCAGGCTCTGTATATAGACTCTATAATTTACAATGCGTGTAATTACAAAGTCACCTCCATTATACAAAGCGTAAAACTTACGAAGGTGCTCGATGTTCCAAGGATTAGGAAGCGGGGTCCCATCTTTAGTTGCTAAGCGAACGCATCTGGGACGAGATACTTTGATCACTCAGAAGGGACCTTCCCAGCTGGGAGAAAGTTTGTTCAGCCCTTCACGAGTTAGTATTCTCCGCAGCACCAGATCGCCTTCCTCGAGCTGTCGGTTGTACACATGCCTTTGATGATAGCGTCGGAGCACCTGGCGATAACGTGCATTCCGAACAGCTGCTTGGCACCTTCCCTCGTCTCCGGGGGAAGGACTACTTCAGCTCCGTACACCAGAAAGAAAGGAGTCTCTCCAGTTGACAGGTTAGGTGTAGTCCTGCTTGCCCACAGTGCGGACAGAAGCTCCTCGATCCAGTTGGCTTCGTGTTTTTTTAGGTGCTCATAAGTGTGCGTCTTGAGTCCTTTTAAAATATTTGCATTTGCTCTCTTGGCCATTACTTGCCGGGTGAGCCACTGATGCGTAGATGACCTGAACGCCAAGGTCTTTGCAATACTCTTGAAATGCTGCACTTGTAAATTGGGTTCCGTTGTTAGTGATGACTCTATTAGGAACTCCAAATCTGCAGACTATGGACTTCAAGAACTTGATAGCTGATTGCTTATTGATAGTCACAACTGGAATTGCATCCGGCTACTTGGTGAACTTGTCGATTGTGACGTACAGGAACCTGTAACCTCCGGCGGCTTTTGGGAAAGGTCCCAAAATGTCCATGCCCCACACAACGAATGGCCATGTAGGAGGTATCATCTGCAGTGACTAAGCTGGAGTGTGGATTTGTTTTACATGGAACTGGCACACTTCACACTTTTTTACCAACTCAACTCCATCCCGGAGTGCTGTAGGCCAATAAAAGCCATGCCAAAAGGCTTTACCGACCAGTTTGTGGGAAGACGCGTGGTTCTCACACTTTCCTCCATAGATCTCCACGAGGAGCTCACAACCTTCTTCCCTTACAGTGCACCGCATTAGGACACTGTTGGCACCGCCCTGGTAGAGATCCCCTTCTACCAGTGTGTATCTTTTAGCCAATCTGACGATTTGGTCAGCAGATACATCATCTTCAGGAAGGTGGTTGTCTTTCAAGTAGCTCCGGATCTCCGAGATCCATGCATCGGAGCTAACTTGAGATTATGAGTCTTGCGTGCTGGGTTGCTCGGAGCTTCCTACAACACCTATGACCCATGGTGGACGCCATGGTAACAGGGCCACTGGGACCGCCAGCTTCCAGGTGTTGGTCTCGCCCTGTTCACTCAATTCGCCAAGCTGAGCATTGGTCTCGAAAACCTCCAGACAAAGACTCCATCGGGAGCTGGAGCTCCATTTGAAGCTTTCGTCGAGAGTTCGTCAGCTTCTGCATTGTTGAGATGCTGGACATGGCAGAGGTCCAAGACGTGGAAGTCCCTTTGGAGCTTCTGGACTTCAAGGAGATAAGCAGCAAGTTGAGGGTTGTTGCAGTTGCATTCGCCTTTGACTTGCTTGATGATAAGCTGCAAGTTACCCTTCACAAGCATCTGCTTGATGCCATAAGATAACGCCACCTTGAGCCCATAGATGAGAGCTTCATACTCTGCCATGTTATTCATCGCCTTGAAATGAAGGTGCACCATGTATTTTACCTTCTCCTTGGTCGGAGCGAGGATAAGTATCCAAGCTTCGGCCCCCTGCTTCTGCACGGAGCCATCGGAGTAGGGGGTCCAATGAGGATCGGTGAAGACAGGGACCTTGAGCTCTGGCTTCTGCTCACTAGGGCCCCCAAGATTTGATGGAGAGGGCGTCCACTCCACCAGAAAATCAGCCCAAGCATGACTCTTGATAGCTTGTCATGGCAGGAATTTGAGATCGAATTCTGGCAGCTCTGCTGCCCACTTAGCGATGTTCCCAGTAGAGTTGGGATTGTGCAGTATAGCATGCAGTGGATAAGAAGTTACCACTGATATCTTATGGGCTTCAAAGTAATGATGAAGCTTCCTTGAGGCAATAAGAATTGCATAAAGCAACTTATGCACCTCAATATATTGAGTCTTGGCGTCATGGAGTACTTTGCTAATGAAGTACACTGGTTGCTGGACAGTCCGAACCCTCTCGGAGGGGCCCGGAGCTTCTTCTTCATCAACCCGGACCTTCCCAGAGGGGTCCGGACCTTTTTTTTTATCTTCCCGGACCTTCCTAGAGGGGTTCGGAACTTCGTCTTGTCCAGTTTGAACCCTCCCGAAGGGGTCCAGATCTTCTTGATCAGCCATGTGAACTCCCTCAGATGAGAGAGGTTGATCCTCTAGCATTTCGCCTTGAAGATCCGTGCCTGGGGGCTAGGACCCAGACTTGTCTTCAGGTTGCTTTGGACCCTCCCGAAGGGGTCTGGGTTCCTGAATCGGAGATGGCTCTGGTCTTTCCATGACCAGGACCATGCAGACAACCTCTGTAGTTGCAGAAATATAAAGTAGTAGAGGCTCTCCAGGGTTTGGAGCTACCAAGATTGGTAGTGTGGTGAGGAGTTGCTTGAGCTCTTGGAATGCCTTTTCTGCTTCTTCGGACCAATGGAAAGGCCCGATCTTCCTCAATAACTTCAAGAAGGGAAGTGCCCGCTCTGCCAGTCTTGAGGTGAACCGACTGAGAGCAGCTAGACATCCAGTTAGTTTTTGGACATCTTTGATGCGGGCTGGGGGCCGCATGTCTTCTATAGCCTTGATCTTCGCCAGATTTGCCTCAATTCCTCGGTGAGTCATCAAGAATCCGTAGGTGCTTCCTGGAGCTAACTTCGAAGACACACTTTTTCGGGTTTAGCTTGGTGCGCGTGATGCGCAGCTTGTCGAAGACGGCTTGTAGGTTGTCAAGGAGTGACTCCTTGTTCTTGACCTTGACGACGATGTCTGTTTACAGCTGTTATATACCATTTTCATCCATCAATTTAACTCATATGTGAAGGATTTGTCATTTCTTGCACACATCACCTTTCTATCTAACCCAATTCCACTTGGACTTGGAGAAATATGTGTATGCAGCATTTTATGCAGAAAATGAGGAAATGTAGAGGGACCAATCCTATAAAAAGTCATCCCAGCCAATTAGGCAATGACATGTGGCATCCCATGGATCAAATGGCCCACAAACAAAAGTATCCGAGGAGATCCAACAGTTTATCACCCATATACATCAATGGGACCCACCTGGCAGCCACCTGGAGAAAGCACACGAGAATTGGTGCAATGACCAGGTTTGCCGAACCAGGGGGTCGGCCGACCTGGTCTCTGCACCAAACTCGGTCAGCCTCCATGTGTTGGCTCCTCCCGGCTTCCTGGAGTCAATGGTGACTGATTCACGCGCTTTTGGTGGCGGGAACCGACCTCAACACTAGTATAAATAGGACCCCCTACCCCTCACTTCAACACACACCACTTGAGCTTAATCTCTATTGTATATAGTATCATCCATAGTCTTAGAGGAGTTAGGCTGTACAGAGGAGAGTCTCTAGTCCCAAGTCCAAATTGGGAAAGGAGTAAGGAGTCTCTCTCTTCCCAATCCTACATTGGAAAAGGTATGGATCATGTATTCTTTCTTGTATTTGTTACATTAGTCTCTTTAGTCTCTACTTATACATATACTTGGGCAAAACGTTTCTTGTTTGATTGTAGAGTCCATGTATGTGGAAGGTATAGCTTCTATGACTGTTTCATCATGAACATATCTCATTATCATAGAACCTATATACCCTCACTATAGTCTAGTTAATTATAACATAACTAGGTTAGTATGGATAATTATGTGGTGTATCAACATTGGTTCAATGATGATTCAATTCATTTCCTTGGGATGGATTGTGCCTAGGCTCTTAAGGTAATTACTTAATATGCTAGCATGGTGCTAGGATAGCTAAGTAGCATTGGATGTCTCGTAGACCCACGGATTGAAGAGGTAGGCAGTAAGTGGTGACAGCCCTATCTGTCCTTTGTAATCCTCCACGTTCGGCTAGCCACAGGCTCTTGGCAGGAGTCGCCCTAATATTGCTAGGGGTAAGCCCGTGCCCGATGTGTTGAACCACATAGCATAAGTATTCACTATTGATCTAGCTTATGGATAATTAGTTTAGACTATGTATATGTACAATAGATCATAATAGGAGCACCTCCATAACTCTCAACCTTAACTAACCTCAAGGATCCTCTTACCCCCCTTAGACTTGAAAGCTTTTGTGTGTGTCACACTACCTCCACTATTATTTTATCCATCCTTACTAGATTCTTACCTAGACCTTTCTACCCTTTCCACTTGATGATTTTTATATCTCTACCCCGCCTTCCTTTGGTATCAAACAAATGACACCCTTGGGAATACTCTTAAGGGGAAATGCTACAATGATATCTCTGTGCGCTTGCGGAATTCACTCTGTGATCCAATAGAACCATTAACAAGCATTCCTGACACATCAATTGGAGATGTTTAGTTAATGGTGCATAAGAAATACCAACAAGCATTTCTGGCGCCGTTGCCGGGGATGATTTGTTAGTATATCTTAGGAGGCGTCAACAATGTCATCGACATACACTTCCACCAGGTCCCTGATAAGGTCTCCAAAGATTTTGTGCATAGCTCGCACAAAAGTTGAAGCAGCGTTCTTGAGACCAAAGGGCATGGCAGTATAACAATACAATACATCTACTGTTATGAAGGCAATATGTTCTTCATATTCGGAGTATGCATCTAGGAAACACAATAGCTCACACTCGGAGGTGGAGTCCACTATCTGATCTATTTTAGGTAGTGGAAATGGATCCTTTGGACATTCCTTATTCAAGGTGGTGTAGTCGATACACATCTGAAGCTTCCCGCTAGCTGTAGGATCGAAGAGCACGTGAAAAGCTACCAGAGGGGGGTGAATGGTAGATTTAAAAATCTTACGCAGCGGAAACAATTAAACCCCAACCCCTTTGGCAGAAAAACGATCTGTTAAAGAAATCGTGTGTGAGACTAATCTAAACGTGTTTCATCATGACAAAAGTGATAGATATCAGAGAGAATCAAGTCACGAAGACAAAACAACAAGAATCACTCAAATCCGTCGAGAAAAACTCAAGTTATGATCGAGAGATCAAACAAAGGTCAATCTGCCCTACCCGAGAAAAAACAGTTCTGGAACGCTGCAAAGAAACTCGTGTATATCATAGACCACAAATCCATTGACCGTGAAATTTTTACAGATGATATATAATCAAGTTGTGAAGACAACCCAAAAAGAATCACGTCAATTGGATCTGTAAAACTCGAGTTATGATAAAACCACTGACGAAAGGTAGTGCTGTCGAAAAACTCGACGAGTAAAACTTGTCTGGAACAAGTCGGACGAACAAGGCACAAAAGTTCCTTCAAACTACAAATTTTATTCAATAGAAAACAAGAGGAACAGCTCCAAAGTCGTGCACCACGAGCTCTGGGCTCCCTTGCTTATATAACCAGCTCGAAAGCCAACTCCACTCAAATCAGGAACCTAATCCTACTCTGTTCACGAATCGTAACTTTCCATAACTGCTGAGGATTCTTCTATACGCAGATAGAAGCAATCTTAATACTTCCAAACACCTTAGGAACGTATCCCACATTCCTAAACACCTCAAATTCGTGACCCACACGAAATCCTATCATAACCAACTCAAATCTTTCCATATTTGAGGCAAACCCGACTCAGCCGCAGCCTGAGTCCATAACCTAGTCGGTTGGACCTTTCCAACCAACTCTTTACGTCCACATCTCTTAATCACGCCTCGGAACCATGTAGCCACGTCCATGCACTCCTTGCACACGTGCAAACATCTTCCAATGACGTCCACGATACCTTCACATGCATTGTTCTTGATTCAATCATGTTGCGCAACATCCTGATCAGCTCAACCACAATTCCTCCTGAATCTGGTTGTTGGAACCTCATTTCCTCCTTGAGACTAGTCCAATGGATCTCATCACCAGCCATGTCTTGAACTCAAGAAACACCTGCACATGAATAAACAACCAATCCATACGAGCCCAAGTCCTCGACTTGACTCAAGTTAGTTCCGAACACAACACCTTACGTGAGAACCTCACATAAGCATGTTGCAAAACCACAGTAACACGATATCATCCATAACAACCAAAACACACCAAAGGCTTAGCAAATGAATACTAAGCAATCTTTGCAGAGATATAAAGCAAGTACGAAACATTGCAAATGAAAAACAGAAGCATTGCGGTCAAGTTTCGGACCTTGCCAGAGCAACCCAAACCTTGAGCCGGAGCTAACAAAAGCTAGTCGAACCTTAATAAAAAGGTGTTTTGGTGATATTCAAAACTTTTATCTTCAAAGCAAGTGTATTCACTACAAGCCAATGTATTCAGCACACATAGGTCTTACACTGGCCTTGGGTACAACGACTGGGTTTGCCAACAATTTTGGATGGTGAACCTCCCGAATGAAATCAACTTCGAGCAGCTTCTTGATTTCTTGACGGATAAAGTTCTACCTCTCAACGGATTTCTTCTAGGGCTTCTGGTATACTCGTCGTGCATCGGGATAAATCTTCAGGCTGTGCTCAATCACCACCCTAGGGATCCCAGGCATTTGTGACGGTTGCCAGACAAACATGTCAACATTCGCCTGGAGGAAAGTGATGAGTGTGAGTTCCTATTTGTTGTCCAGGCCTCCCGATATACGGGTGGTCTGGGCAACATCGGACCCAATTTGGATGACTTTGACGGGAACGGCAGTGTCGTTACTGGGAGTGTAATGGATCCGAGAGGACTGATGGCCCCCGGACCTACCCCAGAGAATGTACATGAGGGGCAAAGGTCCGAGAGTTGGAGCTGGATCTTCATGAACGCTTCAAAACTCAAGAGGTTGAGCGTTGCGCCTCCGTTGACAAAGATATGGTAGAGCTGGACATTGTTGATGGTTGAAGACACCATCAGTGGCAGTTGGCCAGCTTCGACCATGTTCTTGGGGCAATTTGTTGCATCAAAGGTGATGGGAGTGTCCATCCACTTCCGATGTGGTTCTGCCTTGGTGGTAGGAGCTACGGAAGCCATTTCCCGCCTCATAGTCTTGAGAACGCGATGAGAGGTGATGTCCCAGGACCCTCCATATATGGTGTTGAGGGTCTTCCAACACTCGTTGCCAAAGACATCAGAACCGTCGTCGACTGTGTTGTAGACAGCCTTCAAGATCTTCTTGGGGTCCTGAAAGCCTAGCTCCGTATCAGCCAGAGCTTCATCGACTTTTTGTTTTCCTTCCCACTAGCGGAAAGGAGCTTCTTCTCGGCGTTGTTTTAGCACTCAACAAGATTTTGGACCTCCTGGCAGTATTTTAGGCGGTGTTTGTCCGTTTTGTGGATCGAACACCACACCTTTGGACCACCGTCGTCTTCTGACGAAGGTCGAAGTCGCTTTTCGGGGTGTGGCCCCCGACCACCTGGAGCTGCAGCTGCCACAACAGTAGGTGTGCTGGCCAACGACTTTTTATTAGCCTTCAGAGCTGGCTTGGAGTGCATTTCCTGGCCCTCAAAAGCTCGGACGCACTTGTCAGCCACACTGAATAGCTCCGTGACGCTGGTGACCTCCTTCGTCGCCAGCTTCTCCAACATTTTCTTGTCTCTGACACCCTGTCTGAATGCCATGATGACTGGAAGCATTAGAAATAGAGGGGATGGTGTTGCGTACCTGGGAAAACCGTTGAATGAAGGATCGCAGTGATTCTTTTGATTTTTGTTGTACAGCAAAAAGGTCCAGTTCAGTGTCGGGCCGGGTGTAGGAACTCCCGAATTTGGCAGTGAACTGTTGGCATAGCTCCGTCCAACTATTGTGGAGTCAGGCAGTAGACTCATGAGCCAGGACCTGGCAGTCCCAGTTAAATCCACTGGAAAGTAGTTGGCCATCACGGCCTCATTGGCCCCCACCACAAAAATAGCGGTGGAATATATCTGGAGAAACTCAGCGAGATTGACAGTCCCATCGAATTTCTCCGGCAGATGAGGCAAGAACTTCTGCAGCCAGCGGACCATGCAAAGGTGCATGGTGAGGGCCAAACAGCCGCCCCCACTCTCGAAGGAGGAGGGTTTTCCCGAGCCTCCCGCCTTTCACGAGCACGCTCAATGTGGACATGGCCGTCCTGCTATTTGTAGCGGCGGTCGAGCTCCGACAACACATCATGCATCGAGAGTCTCGACGCGATGTGTGTGAGACGCGCCCCGGAGGGCAGCGACTTTACCTGCTGAGACACATCACGCCTCTGGTGCTGTGATGTGTGAGGACCAAGTCTTCTAGACAAGGTCCTATGCTGAGAAGGCACCTGCAAAGAAGGGGGAGGACCTTGGTTGCTGATGGCATCGGCTGCGGCTGCAACCAGATGTTGCACATCAGCGCACCATTGCTCCATCGCACTCTGAGGTGCTCCAGGCGCTGGAGGACGCACCAAAAGAGTACGCGCCTAGGCATAACAAGATGATGCCACGAGGGATTTTACGTGGTTCGGGCTGCCTAGGCTTAACACCATACTCCACGGGTTGTGTGTTGTATCAATTTGAGTGATGCTTGTGAGCGTGTGAGCTTTCTTGTCCATGTACCGTGCGGTGCAGCCCTTTTATAGTCAAAGGACTGAACGTTACAACACTTGTCTGGCCCGACATGTGGCCCTGACAGAATTAATAGCCTAATACATGATTAACGAGTATTAAGAGTAATTAATAGTGTAATAACACACCTTAATGACGGCGTTACCCCTGTTAACAACCCACTGATCGTGTGTCATTAATATAGCATTAATGATACGTAATCAAGTCTTGAAATTGTCACTTTAACTGTCCCTTGAAAGTCCGAGCTGTTGGAGAGCTCTCAATCTTTCATTGAGGTCCTGGGTCCGAAGGCTCGACATGTGGCGACTCCAAAGCTTCCCATCGTGGAGAGGCAGGTCCGGAGCCACTATACACGTGGCAGTACTGGAGCTTCCCTCTACTGCGGATTAGGTCTGGGGTCACTGGAAACATGGCAAGGCTGGAGCTTCCATGTGAAGGGAGTTAGGTCCGGCCTTGTGTTACCCATGGCAACGCTGGAGCTACCCAAACGAGGGAGGTGGGTCCAATACTGTGTAACACGTGCGGCCTTCGGAGGTCTCCAACTTAGACTAGCGGAACTCCATAGCGTTTCTTGCAGTATCAAAGGGTACTCGATACGCAGGGTACCTACAAACATCTTCTCGAAGGCCGATGCAAAGTCAATTGGATAATCTACGTCAGCATGGCATAAAAGGTGGAAAAACATTGTGCTCTGGTTCTGTGAACATGTAATTTCTATCCGTCCTTTGTTCTTCAATCATAGTTCATATATTTATTATAAGATGCTAACTTTGTATATCGTTATACATGTAGTCTATGAAAGATGTCAACATGTCTGATGACTTGCGACAGATCACGAGTGGTCAATTGAAAGCTAGAGAATTTAGCCGATACGATGTCAATGGATACCGTTTTCGAACGGCAAGTTTAGAAGCAAATCGCCCACTTGCAGCCACATCAAACAGTGGAGTGTGTATAACGGCTGCAGAGAGTTGTTGAGAAGTGAAGGAATACTATGGCATTCTTCAAAAAATAATCGAGTACATATTTGGCGGTACGAAAGAACTAAAGATGGTGTTTTTCGACTGTCACTGGTTTGATCCCAAATCGGGCCTGCGAGTGGATGGTTTTGGAATGGTGGAGGTCAACCACAACTCACGCTATACAGCTCCAACCAACAATATTGTACTTGCGCATCAAGTGGAACAAGTGTACTATTTAAGTTATCTTCGTCCAAGTTTGAAAAATTGGTGGGTCGTATATAAAGATAACAGTGAAGTGCACTCTCGTCGTTATGATGAGTACATAGACCATTAGGAAGACGAAGAAGTACAAGATATTAGGATATCTTCTGAGATAGGACTTGCAGAAATTGCTAGTACTACTCTAGAGTTAATGTTGGAAGAACAAGCCGACGCTTCGAGGAAACGTCTTCGGCAATCTCAAAGGATTATAGAAAAGCAAAATAGTAAAGTGAAGGAGAAGAGTTTGAAGAAGAGATGGTAGAAGAAGAGAGACATGAAAAACTTCATGCACGTGTGATAGAAGCAGATTCCGATGCTGTTGATTTTTAGCAGATTCTAATGCTGATGATTTTTAGTTCTTATTGTATGCATTCTTTGAGATTTAAATTTTTGTTGTGTACATCTTTTAGTCTTTATCATTTACTGTTTATTAATTAATAATCTCATATACTAATCATTATTTTGAAATTTGTGCAGATGTGGAAGCATTTCAAAAAAGGGAAGAAGTGAAGTGATGATACTTCTTCCTCCGCGTCTCACCACAGTAGTGGTTCGGTTCGCACATCCTTGTTTCAGGTACTTTGATTTTTTTTATAAACACTTAAATATCATAATCAGCTATTTACTATTTGTTATATGTTTATTTGCATTTGCAGGACATGACCGTGAGTGCAGATAGACGGAGACAACTTATGGGGTTGGGACAAAGTAGGCATCGAGCCAGCTATACTCGGAGGAGGCTCAGGAGCAGGGAGGAGGCTTAGTAGTAGGCACAATGGAGGAGGCTTAGGAGCAGGGTGGAGGCTTAGGAGCAGGCACAATGGAGGAGGCTCATGAGCAGGGCGGAGCCTCAGGAGCAGAGGAGGCTCAGGTGCAGGCCTTTGGGTCGTCTTCTGAGGGTGTACAAGGTGGTACTGAGGGTGGACAGGGTGGTACTAAGGGTGAAGAGAGCGGCAAAGAGGAAGATGATCCGGAACGAGATGCAAGGTTGGGGAGATTGGCGGACTTACAAGAGGCAGCATAGGGGCAGAGTGATCGATGCCCTTACAGGTAACTTTTGAATTATTTGATAAGCTATCTTATACATTTGGTTTTATTGTCAACTAACTAATGTTATTTTTGTAGGCTGCGGAGGCACCTTTTATGTACTCCAAGTAAAACTCCCGATACACAGGCGGTTATAAGGCAAAAAGGTACTAGGTGCTGGATCGAGATTTGTTGGGATGGCAGGGGGCATTGACGTTGTGTTAACACAGAGTTGGGAAATGTCATCCGATTTTGCTTCCCGAGGATGGTTCTTGCGGACTAATTGTCGTGCATAATTGGGATCACTATGCCCTGAAATCATATGGCATTGTGGGTACTTGTCAGGACAAAGTTTGGGAGATTTTTAGGGTAAGTTTGTTTTCATTGTTCAAATTATGTTGCATCTTACTTTGGTTGATACTTGCAGAGTATATTTAAATTAGAGGAAGGTGTGGTTCCAACATATGTGAGGTCTTCTTTTGAGATGTCAGCGAGAAACCTCACGAAGGACTTCTGCTCTGATGCACAGATCAAGGTTGTGACCGTGTATTACAAGACCAGGTTGCGTCAGCCCATGACAAATAAGCGAGCAGCTACAATTTATCTGCAGAAGCATGAGTACATGGAGAGTAGTGTGGATTGGATCTATGTAGATATGGCAGCTAGGGAATGGCTATGCGAATACTGGGCATCGAAGGAGTTCAAAAATATTTCGAAGAGAAACCCAAGCAACCAGAAGAGCAAGCCTGGACTACAACATTATAGGGCAAATGGACATGAGCGGATGGCACAACGAATGGTATGAACTATTAAAATCACTTGTAAATTGCTTCAAAAAAATGCATTGATTGAACTGATGTTGTATTTTGATGTTGCAGGAAGCTGAAACCGGTGTTGCTTCTTCTTTTATCGAGGTTTACCTCAGGGGGCACAGAGGCACAGATCCGACATGTCTGGAGTAGTTGTGTGACGAGGCGGCAACACAAAAAGTGGTAAGTGTGTTGAGTGCTCTCTATCTATAAATTGAATCTATCTTTATTACATGCACTCGTGGACTTAATTTATTCTTGCAGACAAAATATGTTGAGTGTCTCAAAAAAAGCATGGAGATGACGTAGATTATCTAGGAGCGTTGTTCGATGTGGGTGCGGTGTATGAAGCCGCCGGAGGCGTACCGCATGGGAGGTACGCGTAAAGATAATGATTGCTTAAAGGTTAATTACTGTTGATTCATCACATTTGTGTTTTTTGTATACTTGGATTAGGCGACAGTTATGCGGAGCGTGACACTTATGTGGGACGACGGTCTTCTACTTCCTGTTCGAGTCGATCCCGTGTTGGAGATGAGGAATTAAAAGAAAAATTAAGACATTACGAGGAGAAAGTGGAATAGCAACAGCTGCAAATACAGCAACAACAACAAATACAGATGCAACAACAGATGCAATATTTGTATATGGCGCAGGTAACTTCTAATCTTAACAATTGAATAGTTTATTCGTTTACAAACTGTTTCTACTTAAGATTTCACGAAGAATTTCCTTTGTGTAGTTTTGGGTCAAGGCAACACTGGAACTCAGTTCAATATGCCCCAACAGTCTCAGTTTGAGACGATGTCGCAGGTAAACTACTATTTTACTTAAGTTGGTATACTTATTACCATATTTGTGTTAAAATCAGTAACTGAATATTTTTACTTTATGCAGTTCTTCCCTCAAGGTGGCTTTGGATTGCAGTTTGGTATGCCTCGTCCAATGCAGCCGGACAACAAGTTGGCTCTTCTTCACACATATAACCGCATTTCTTATTAACTCGACTTATAGTACGAAATACTAATCATATTTGTCTCAGGGTTCCCAGAGTGGTCAAGCCTATCCTCCAGGATTCATGTCAATGTTGGCCCCTAGATTGCAGCATTATCTAGGTGTTTTCCCATCGTTGCCCTTCGCTTCAGGGCATAGTCAACCATCAACACCTTCGGGCGCTGCAACGTTATGATTACTAAATCATTAGCTCTAATGAAAGCATAACTTAATTTGAATAATACTTAGCGACTTATTCAGTTACATAGTTGGTAATACCTTTAAGTCAATTATACACATGTGAGTTGGTCATTTGTGAATTTTAGAAAGATTGAGACATATGAATTGTAACTATTTATGTAAAGTTAACTTTTATTTGTTTCTCGTAGGGTTTCGGTCATGTAACGCCTCATGGTTGCGATGATTTCCTTAATTTGAATGTCGGAGGTGCAAGTGGTGGAGGTTCGAACAATGACATGGATGCAGATTAATCTTCATAATGGTCCTTTGGAGTAATTTGGATGTGAACTCGTTGTTATATCGAAGTTAGCTGTTGTATGACTATGTGAACTCGTTTTTTATTGTGTTTTGCTTATGACTATGGCTTGTATGCAATGTGTTTGCATTGTCATTTTATTTGTTGCTATAATGTGGACTTTTTGAATGCCTGACTATGGATTGTGGCCTGTATGGCTGGGAGGCTCCCCACCCGGGGAGGCAGCGAAAGCAGTCGTGGTTTTAAAAAAATCCAGTAAGGACGACGGTGTGGGCCAAGCCGACGGTCATAACTACCATATGGCTGTCGATTTTGCGCCCAGACCGACGGCTATATAGCCCCCCAGGTGCACACGTGTCCACCTTATGGCCGTCGGTATGCTCGGGGGGGGGGGGGGGGGGGACGCTTTTAAGCCCAATAAAGATGTTGGGTCCCACAGGCCGACACCTTTGTAGCGTTATGACCGTCTGTGCCGCTAGGCCAACGGCCTTAATTGGTTTTCAAACTACAGATGTCGCGATCTGGTGCCCGACGTCTTTAAGAGCCTAAATTCATCGGGACCGATGGCTATAAGGCCTTAAGAATGTCGAATAAGAGTCAACGGCTATGACCGTCCGTAGGCCGACGGCTTTAGACTATAGTCTTCGGTTATAGTACCTTACCTACAGCTATACAGCCGACATTTCTTGGCCTAATTCTTATAGTGGTAACAACGATCGAGCTCTGCATCCTGCCAAAATTAGCTCGAGCCACCAGTGGCCAGGCATGTATGACGAACCAATACTAACACATCTCATTGAACTCTTACTTTATAGGGTCCCCGACATGGACGTAAAATCATTGAACTCTTATGCTGATACCAACTCAATGGAAGCTTGGCCAAAGACTCGAGAATTATTGACTGGGTTCTATACTTCGGGTAACCGAAATACAGGACCCAATGATAGTATACGACCACTATACGGTGACAAAAGCGTATCCACCCTCAAGCAAGAGGAGGGACTCGTTGCCAACACCTCGACCTACCGAGGTTGGGGTACCTAGCCCCCTTGAGTCCCGACCTTTGAGCTCGGGCAAACGATTCCTCCCAAGCTCATGCCCAGGAGATGTGAGTAGTTGGAGGCATTTAAGACGAACGGTGGGCGCCATTACTTCTATAGAGAGGATAACACGCACTGTGACCCTTTGTAGGATAACATGACACCCCTTATTTTGTCCTATCTATCGCAGAAGAATGAGGACACTGCACGTGTGGTCCCATAAGGCAGAAGTTAAGACGGTGAAGACTTCTGTAGCAAGGATGGCCTGACACACAAATATTGTACAACTGATCCCATTATGAGGAGTTGGTTACATAGGCCTCCCTCGAAACTCTTGAATGGGGCCCAAGGCCATCTTCAAGAGGGGCGAGTTCACGAAGTACTAGATATATATATGAATTTACTTACGCATTACATATTTTAATGATCACACGAGCAAGGCTCGCTTATGGCCCGTTTCTCTATGCCTTTAGAGCGAACAAAGATCTCAGACGATTCGTAGTTGATGTGGGGACTCTCGCCTGAACCAATATAAATCATTTTTCTTTATAGCTAGCCATCTAAAGACGAACGTGTAGAAAAATGATTACTAGTCGGTACTCAAAACACCTACAAGTGTCGATGACAGCAGGAAGAGGATTGTCACAAGGTTCAAGAGGAGGAATGCATCACCTGGGAGGCACGAGGGGCCGAGTGGAAGCGCATGCGCGAGAGAGCTCGCCGCACAAGGGAAGTCGGGTCAGATACTACCGCAAGGAAAAATATCCCCGTTGGACTCAGTAGGCTCTGGTTGAACCATGCTCGGCTTTAAATTCCACGAAAATGTGTTAGGAATAGCTCGATGCACGTTTAAGTTAGACATTAAGGGCATCATAGACACACAATTTGTATTGTAAAATTTAAGTTTCGGCTCATAAGTAGGTGTGCTCTTCCTTATGTACCATAGTAGTAAAGAGACAAATGACATGCACTTATTCTATGAACTATGTAATTTTACTTTATCTAATCCCCGAGGTTTTTAATTTACATGCATTCACCTTGACAATAAAATGTTATTGTTTAAGTGTGATCATCATATGTACTTAAGAAATCAATATCTCTAAATTCCATGTTTTAAAAGTTTTCGTAATCATTAGAGGTTGCACTATAATCACTACAATAATTATTTCTCCCAATTATACCTCTAAATAATTTTAAACTAATGCCCGAAATTCAATACAATTTTCTCCAACTCTACAAGTGTGATCGTAATGCATCTTTAAGAAAGCAATACCTCGCAATTTCATGCACTAAAAGTTACAGTAATTCATTCGTACACTCATCACAGTCTATACTCCAATTTTTTCCATAACTGTTC
This sequence comes from Tuctoria greenei, assembly GCA_036927565.1. Classification (NCBI taxonomy): domain Eukaryota; kingdom Viridiplantae; phylum Streptophyta; class Magnoliopsida; order Poales; family Poaceae; genus Tuctoria; species Tuctoria greenei. Next base: position 130,623,889 of record JAYESD010000006.1, read on the forward strand.
CTCGTAATTATTCTTCTAAATCATTTTAAACTGGTGTTGAAAATTGAAAATAACCACAAAAACATCACAATAGAAGCTGATGCTGCCGGCGAAAGGGCCCACGTGTCTGCACATGTCATCCTTACAGCCCGCACGACATAGGCCCACACTTCCGGTCCCGTCGTCCACGGCGCGGACGAAATGTCGGCGACCACGCTAGCGCGAACGTGTCACGCCGCCCGCCATGTCAGCTCGAATATCGTTGACATCATGGACGAAATGCGTAGCTGGCATAATGCCATCCACGACATGGACGACATTGAGCGCCACATCGAATTTTGTCTGTGACGTGGACGACGAGTGGGTCATTTTGCAAATCTTCAGATTTGTGGGTTATTATTATTATATTCTTATAAAAATCATACTCCCTCCGGATCTTTTTATGTGTTATCGGCTAGATCAAAAATAAACTAACCGGTGATAAATAGAAAATTTGGGGAGAGTACATTAATAAAATTGCATAATACTATGTCCTTGGTGCATACAAAATAATAAAAGAATTCCTTAAATAAAGAAGAATACATACATCACGGCTTAATGTGCCATGCCAAACTACAAAATCGTATTTTCTTTGTTCCATATTACATGGTGTTCTAGCACTTTATTTTATATCGAGTTACTTTACGATGCACAGCAGAACACTCCTTTCTGTCTATGCTCCTAATAAATCCGCTTCGTCGGTCTCTCCGCCCCATGTCATTCTGTATCCCACACCTGTTCCTCATCGCTACGAGTGAACACCTGGGTAGTTGATCCTCCTCCGACTTCAACCTTGGCAGCGAGGAGAAAATGGCTGCCTGCGAAGGGGTCAGTTCATGACTCGAGGATCCAAGATGGCCTCGTCCATGGCAGGGATCTAAGAGCGAGACGAGCAGAACCGAAGCATGGTGGATATTATCAAAGGGTATGCCGTACAAATATATATATATATATATACATATATATATATATATATATATATATATTTCACTAAACTATGTAAGTATGGTAATCGTACTCCCCCATCCTCAATACTTGTCATATTTTTATTATTTATGTTAGGTGAAACAATCTCTAATATAGTTATCTTGATACATAAATAAAGAGTGCATTTGGTTTAGCTGCACCAATCAAATTCTCTGTCAAAACGCAGTAATCCAAACTAAAGGAGGTATCAAGGAAATCAGATTCTGGAAAATCTACAGATTCTTATAGTACAAATGAAAATCTGATCTACCCCCAGATTTTTCAGATTCCTCTTCCCACATTTTCTCCAAAATTACCCACCATGTCATCCATTACACAAAACGAATCTTATTTTTCTAATCTATCCTCCCCCGCAGCCACGCCCGTACACCTCCACGGGGAGACCCGAGCCGCATCTCTTCCCGGCGGCGGCAAGGCCTCTTCCCAGTAGCATTGGAGTCCCGGAGTCTCGGCTCAAGTCAAGTCCCCCTCTCCGCTGCTCCAGCGCTGCTCAGCAGTTAGCACTGCAATGGCGAGGGCGAGCCTCGTGCATCAGGCATCGATACCGCCGCCGTCGACGATGACGGCGTGCAACGACGAGTTCATGGCGCAGGGCTTCAACTGCTTCGACCGGTCGCTATTGAGGTCGTCGTCGTCGAGCCGGCTGAAGTACAGCGCACTCCAAGGCGAGTAGAGGCGCGCCGCGTGGGATGCGCCGCGCGGGCTAAGCTGCGGTGGAAGGCGGTGGCGTGCGAGCTCATGGGAAGGGCGGCGGCACCGCTCGACGGGGGAAGAAGCAGCAACAACTGGCGGCGTTCAGCTACGACTCGAGGAGATACACGCTCAACTTCGACCACCAGGGCCGACAGTCGCCCCCCAGCCACCGTGAGATCGAGGTCAAAAAGTCCGGCCGTCGTAATGCTTTTTACGGAAGGCAAGTTCCCGTTCGGTGGCTTCTTGCAGTGTAATGTGATACGTGTACCTTATATGTGCTGCCTGCGTGACATTTCTTCCACAGATGTCAATGCAAGCAATCTTCCCTGTAAAGAGAAAATAAACAAAAACAAACAATCTGGGTGCTGTTTAGCCAGTCATGAAGTTTCTACAAAATTCCCGCGTTCCAAAGAACCTTATCCGTCTGTAGACTGAACTTTGCAGCATGTGCATTGCAAGAACTTCGGAAAGGTAGTGGAGGACTGCAGTATGAATCACGCTGGTCTGATTATCCTGTGGACTTTGATGCGATTTTGATTTTTTTGTGATCCATACAGATTTAGTATTATTTATATTACATCAATTTCATATTTATATTAATTATAAATACAAAATTACGAATTGATAATGGTATTACAGTCCTTTCATACAGAATCCACAGCTGACAGTTGTTTCTAAGGCCCCCTTTGGTACAGCTTCACAAAGCTGATTCTCTGGATTCACTTCTGATTCTCTGTTCAAGTGATTCTGTGACTGGAAATGATTCTCTATGATTCTCTAGAACAAACTCTTAGAATCATGACAGAGAATCACTTTACAGAATCAGAAGAAGCTACTTTTTTCAGCTTCCAGCCTCTTAGTTCATTTCAGAGAATCACTTTACAGAATCAGCCAAGAATCACTTCTTCTAAAAAATAGTGTTTGGCACAGCTTCCCTGATTCTCCCTGAGAATCAGCTCCGTAGAGCTCTGCCAAAGGAGGCTAACTAAACAGATTTCAGCTTCTCCACAGCTGACAGCTCACATCAGCTTTTTCACAGCTCACAGCTGAAATCAGATTTTTAAGAATCTACGGCTGAACCAAACACACCCAAATTATTGCTAAAAATGCACAGAAAAGAAGAACACAAAAAAATTCCAATCACAACAAAAAATATACATAGAGTGAATACGAATAATTTGGTCGGTCGTTATCGACCTACGATAATGTAAAGAACTATCTCACTGTCGTGCTCCTCGAGAGCTTTCATCTCGTAACTGCAATGTCCTTTGTTGAGTACGTGGAGCAATAACGGTTTCGCTCGCCTGTCGTTCTTGCGTGCCCTGGGTGCTACTTGTGATCAATGATCATAAGCTCACAGCCAACCAGCATATGACGTGTATTCTATGTATTCTACCAGCATAGCTACCAATTAACTTTTGTGACTCTCGTTTGATGCATGTTTACCTATCAGAGTACAATTGGTCGAGAAAGGAACTGAGTACCTATGATTTGATGAGCATATATACTGGATCTTAGAGTATCACTACTACAATAAGCCTTATCGCAGGTGGCTCCAAACCTATTATCACACGCGGTTTTTAAAACCGCCTGAAACGAAGAGTCTGTGATAATGCGCAACTTCACAGGTGGAGAAGTGATATCGCCTGTGAAGAAACATTATCACAGGCGGTTTTTACTTATGCTAGCCGCCCGTGAAGATAATTTATCACAGGCGGGTGGTGCAGCATATATATCCGCCTGTGATAATTGTCTTATCATAGGTGGGTCTTGCAGCATAACTAACCGCATGTGATAATGGTGTCATCACAGGCGGATGTTGACCTACATGTTGCCTGTGAAGACCTTTTACCGCAGCCGGTTTCTACCTTAACAGTAACCGCCAGTGATAATTAGGTTATCACAGATGGTTCTTTACCTGTATCTAGCCACCTATGATAATTGTTTTTCACAGGCATGCCTAGCCGTTGGTTAATAACCACCTGTGATAAGGTATAACCTATGCAATACTACTGCTGTTATTTCTAATTCCCAGGTCAGTTCAATATAATCACAGAACAAACATCAACAATATCATCACATAACAAAAGTCAACAATATTATCATCACAGAAGTCAATTTCACTAAAACAATATACATATGTACAAGTTACACATACAATTCATCTCATAGTTTACAAGTTTTTACTAAAAACTGTTTCTATTGGCATAGTTGCAAAGTTCTGGCACATCAGCTGTTGCACCATTCTCATCAGAGAACTTCACTTTTGTGCAAAATTTTGCGACGAATGAACTGACAGAGTTCAGAAGCAATCCTGTCGGCTCCTCCATCAGGAATACTTCTACAAACCAGCCATTCTTCGTTCAGATTCTTCGTGTGCTGCAATATAACACATAACAAGGTTTAGAATGTGTTGGTTTGAACAATCTCAAAGTATAGATCAAAGTGAGAGTATACAGGAATTTAGTTGGTATTTTTTGGAGCAGTTGTACTATGAGCAATTGAATTTTGAAGTTGAAATCAAAATATGAAAATAATTTTTCTGGTAATATTGAACAGCAGAGAATATAAGTATTAAACTATGCTAGTTACAATGAAAATGAAACTCAAAAGTAAGAAAATAAGGTATCGACATTAAGGATAACTTACATCCTCATGATTCGCTCTATATACGCTGGCGGTCTGAAGATGCTCGCATACATAATACCCGCATAAGACACTCCCAACAGCCTGCTTCAGACAAGCATAATACGTTTTAATGTCCAATGCATTCGTATTGGAAGGTCTCTCACCGCCAAGCTGTTCCGCGTAAAATCGCCAAGCGCTGTAATACAAGAAATGTCATATAAAACTTGTCAACACATTCTAAATGTGTGTAAATTAAAACTATTGAAGAAACGTATAGTTTCAAAATGGAAAGGAAATCTTTGTAACGATCTGGTGGAAAATCGGCCGAGTCCGAGACTGTTGCCTTTCCCTGCGTTGGCTTGATGAAGATCATTATGTAGTGATCACTGCAAACACACAAACACACGTGTTAACAATTACCAATAACTGCTATTTCAATGTGATGTGTCGAACTTACTCGAAGTTGTACGGAGCCTTTACGAGGTCCTTGCCGTCTCTGACAAAGTTAAACATTGCGTGTCCTATGTAAGCTGCAACTTCTGTCCTTTTATCCTTCTTAAGTTTTGCGATTGATTTTTCAAAAATTTTTTTTTCATGTGCTTGAACTATTCTGAGTTTCGATCCGCCTGGACGTTGAATAGCGCCTTTGCAATCGTAGTAGGGTCAAGGATATCGGTCTTACGCGTCAACTTTTCATTATCCATGTATTGCATCCTATTGATGAAGTCCAGAATTGTTATAATATCATGAAATGCGTATGCGTGTAGTAAGAAAAGCAAATACAAAATATTAGAGCACTTACAAGCACCAGACGAGCAGCAGGTCTATTTCGAGCATGCCCTGATGCAAAAGGGGACGCATCCCTTCAAATAAAATGACTCGTCTATCTTCTCCAGTGCTCTAGAATGCTTGTTTTGGAATACGAAATGTGACACAATTAAGACCATATATTGTGCTGGCAAGGATGTACCACTCATGCATTCTTCTGAGCGGGATGGGTTGTTTGCTAAGTTGTACGGATGTCATGAACGGCTTCCCATTCTCAAATTTAGGAGGAACATCATCAAGCTTGTATATTGGAACTCCTGGTTTAACTAAAGTCGTCCGCCGATTATACATGACACCGTCTTCTTCCCACTCCTCGATATTTCCTAATTCTGGCTCATGAGAAGAACGAGATGCACTTGATTTTATAATATTTTCCTTCATAGTTTCTAAATACTTTGACACTTCTCATGAAGGTTTCTTATTTTCGTATGGGATAACTTTGATAGGCACTAATGATCGAGGAGTAGTCGTCGGAAGTTGGACACTGGCTTGTTGAACCTATTGTTCAACTGATTGCTCTTTACTCCCAGGAGTTGGCTCTAGTACTACTTCAAGTTGTTGCTCAACTGGTTGCTCTTTACTAGCAACAGCTTGCTCTTGTACTGCTTGAAGCTGTTGTCCAACTTGTTGCTCTTGGATATCTTTACTAGCAAGGTTACTATCATCCTTGTTGAGACATAGGGGGAGTGGATCTTCCTGGACTGGGAGTGGATCTTCATGCACTTTCACCTTAGAAGATGGGGTTGCAGTATTTGGAGATGCGACGGGGCTAGAAATTGGCTCATCATCCAACACGATATCGCGTCGGTGCCAAAGGATTAATTGGTTGACAGCGTACCCCAGAGTCGCAATCCCCTCAGGTGTGACGTGGTCTATTTCATAATCTTCATAATCATTATCAATGATCTGAAGAACTTGCACCACAGCATAATACAACGGAAGTGGATTCCCGTTGAAGTCACGATCAGGCTTTGCCATAGCAGTGGCAACCTGTTTGGTTTTGTTCCCTGCTCTACCTATCGGGACAAGAAGACGACAAGATTTGTCATTAGCAATATCATCGATAGGGAACTTATAGGTTGACCCTGAGCCTGGCACAGAACCAACGCTGCTAGGGTAGGTAGTTGGAGATACTAATTGCTCCTTTTGCACCGGAACCATCACTGTACTCGGTGCCACTAATTGTCCCAATTGTATAAGTTGTTCCATTATTTCTTGCATATTTTCTTTGACCTTTTGAGCAATCATTTCATCAAGTGTTTTCTTAAACTTCTCACGTCTTCTATATCTGTCTTTATCTTTAGGGAAACCATCTAGCCAAGACATTTGAGAAGAGACCGCTCGAACTCGTTCGCTGTGTTCAGGGTTTCATAAGATAGTGGCAAGTTGGTCATTCTCCCTCTTCGGCTTGAAGAGACCCTTATGTTTCTTTTCAATTACTTCTTTCATTTTATCCTCTACTTCATTCAGAGAGTCGGGCTTTTCAAGTTTGCCCTCGTTGGTCAAACCTGACCGAGCAAAGACCCACCGTTGAGTTCGCTCATCGCACCCTTCTAATGGGTGAGGATTGCTCTTACTCGTAATTTCATCTAATATCTTATTCCATTTCTAGACTTTGGGGCCATATCCGGCAGACCCCAAGCGATGATGGTATTTGTTCTTTTTTGCAAGCTCTGACCTAGTTGCACTTAGAGATTTAGCATCAGGTGTGCTCTTTTGACGAACAAACTCTTGCCACTGAGCTTGTGTGATTTTTCCCATCTTCCTCGGGCTAGGGACATTATCGACCTTAACATAAGCATTCATTTCACTCTTCCAGCCACGAAACTTCTTGCCGCAAGAGACCAATGTTGCTTTCTTTACAGCTTCTTCTGTGCCTTTCGGGAACTTGAATTGTTTCTTTATTTCCCACAACTCATTCTTGGTCTACTCGGGTAATTTCCTCCAATTCTCGGTTGTGATCGGCACAACCTCCCTAACAAGAAAACCGCATGCATTATGGAACTTGGTAACTGAATCCAGTGGTTCTTGGGGAAGCCCACCTGGACCGACCCTTGTTATGTACATGATGCGGTCCAATGGACCCTTATTGGGACCTCCTTGCCCTTGTTTCTGCTTGAGTGAAGCTGAGGATTCATCCATTGGAGAACCATCTACGGTTTTAGGAGCCGATATCACCTCATTGTCTTCGCGATTAATCTAGGTAGAAAAAAATTATAAGACTTTGTATACTTGACAACCAACATTAACTTGAACTGCTGAAGTTAAGATTCGTGATCCATACCTCGTCGGCAGGATCATATTCCGGGTCTAGATCCACTGAAATCTTTTTAATTTTTATATTCGGAAAAGGATCCGATGGACTGTGATAGGAGCCTGAACTGTGGAGTCAGTAAACTCCATATTGTCTTCTTTATTGTTACTACCAGGACCAGTCTTCTTAGGGCTTTTCATGCTAGATCTAATAAGACAAAAAATCTAATAAATGGCATATTAACTCTACATGAAGTGTTGCATGAAGAAAAAGATGGAAGCATTCTAGGATTTGATAAGGCATTCTAGGGTTTAAGGCGACTGATCAAAAGGTTCTTATACATTGCGAGGGTGACAAGCATGTTAAAGTTTCTCACCAGCAATGGCAATTTTATCTTCTTATTCTAAATAGGCTAGCTTCGTTCAATGTGGCGACCACGTTCTTGAGGTTTACTAGGCGGCGCCTAGCTCGGACCTATAACTGATCAAGCAAGGGACAAAAAGAAAATCCCCGCACAGCTCCTACCTAGCTTAGAGGGCATTATCATCCCCGCTCTCAAGTTTCCTCTTATTCCCTATCACTGGTTCTTCTGCCTACTGAATCAAAAACAACATGCTGATGCGTACTTGTGCAGATGCAGTGCCTAGAAGAGACTGATAGCAGCAGCATCAACTAGCAAGCTCACTTTACACCGACAACCCAAGGCATAACTTAGTCAAAATTAGTCAAGTATAGCTATATCTAATGTAACTTAGCCAAAATTAGCCAAATTTGCTCAACTTAACCAAATATAGCTAAATCTTGCCCCGCATAGTCAAACTTGCTTGATTATGCTTCAGTTAGCTAAATTTAGTCATATTTAAAACCAATTTTCTCAATATTGACTCAATTAAGTAAATTTAGCCAAAACACATTTTTGAAGTTATATAGGTCTAACTAAATTCTTGTATCATAGAGATCGACAGCATATGCTCAGACTCCATCGCCACACCTAGTGGTACCTAGATATGGACGTGAGGATGCTCCTGGCATCACAAATGAGTTGGCCAGCAACTTGTTTGGCTTCAGAGCTAAATATAGCATAACTTTGGTAGAAAGATTAGCTATAATTGCTCAAATGAAGCTGATGGAGCCACAAGTGTAGACATCTTTGGTAGCACATATTAGCTACAATTGCTCAAATGAAGCTAACTTAGAGAAATAAAAGTAAACTTAACCAAACTTAGTCTAGCATAGCTAACTCTAAGCAAAAGTAGCCAAATATAGCTAAATATAGCATAACTTAGTCAAAATTAGTCAAGTATAACTATATCTAATGTAACTTAGCCAAAATTAGCCAAATTTGCTCAACTTAACCAAATATAGCTAAATCTTGCCCCTAATAGAGAATTATGTGGCATATGCAAGGCCGATGACAGAATTAGTTAATATACTGCTGTTACTAGAGTCTTGAATCATGTTTACCACTAATGTGTCAGAACAGAATAGGATCATGCACAATGCAATGACAGAATGCGCAGACTGACAGTTTTGCTACATGATCCTACAGGCTTTGCTCCAATGAATATAACAAAGTGGAACTTCTTCAGCATATATTTGGTAAACCTAATGATCCTAGGAGAAGAAAAACTACTACTATTCAGAATATTATCTCTGCAAACTACCAGAAGGAGAAATGCTACTGATTTCACAATTTCAGACACACAGAACCAACTACCAATTTATCGTGATATAACCATCCACGACGAAGGGAGTAACTCCTATTCATTTGAACTTGACAGTTTTATCTCTGCAAACTACCAGAATATGAAATGCTACTGATTTCACAGTTTTAGACACACAGAACCAACTACCAATTTATCGTGATATAACCATCCACATAAATCTTGCCCCACCGAACCCTAACCAAAGATGCCACCGAACTTGACAGTTTTTCGAATTCCATCGAACCCTAACCAAGGATGCCTACCATTTTCCAATTTCTGAACTCTAACCAAGGATATGCAAGGCGGTGGCGAGGGCGGTGAGGGAGGCGGCACGGCGAAGGAGGATGGAAAGTTGAAGGGTTTAGGGTTTACCTTGAAGCTCGGCGGCGACGGCAATGGCTTCGCTCGGCGTACCTGGAAGTGACGAGGGCGAAGCTCGGCAGCGACGGCGGCGAACACTTGGCGGCAAATGAAATTTTGGCAGCCTAACAGCGTCTAAGTGTTTCGCCCGGGTTAGGTTTTCCCCTATGCTGCCGAGAGGTATATATAGACTCCCATTTTCTCAGGCGAATTTTAAGTACCGACCGCCTAAGAAGATGGTTACCTCAAGCGGGTTTTACTTACCAACCGCCTGAGAAGATAAAATTATCTCAGGCGGTTGGTAAGTAAAATCCGCCTAAGATAAACATCTTTTCAGGCGGTTATTAGGTACCAACCGCCTGTGAATATATTTACTTCTTCTTAAATAATATTCTTGATTAAATGTGGGTCCTTTAAAAAGGCAAAATTCCACTTTCTTGTAATATTATTGATAAGTAAAGGTTACCATTAAATTTCACTTCATAAATCCTTTGAAATTGGTTAGAGCATAAAAAACATACAACAAATGCTATTTTTCATTTTTCTATCTTGATGAATATAATGTTTTTTCATTTATTTTTGCAATGGAAATTTTTACTCATAATACCAACCTCTATGAATTTTTCAGATTTTTTTAAATTATTTTGAATCAATGTGTGTTCATAATTTGATGAATGCCTCATATGTCTATGAGCATTTAGTTAGAATGATGGATAATTTGAAGTTTGACATGTTGAAATGCTTTTAAAAAAATTAACAAAATTCATACATGTATAAATGGTACAAATATGTTCATACAAATAAATTTGAGTGAAGGATCTTTTTTTTATGAGATACACAAATGTGAATAATATGTGAGTAGAAATTAATTTTATATTTACCAAAACATTACAATGTCAGCTATACAAGTTTTAAAATATTTTGTTCAGGTGGTAGACGTTAATTTTATACAAATGTAGAAGAAAAAATCATCGAATTTGGACACAATTTGCAGAATCTAAACATGTTTGAGTATTTATATTGGAATCTAAATAAAAAAGAAGCAAGGGATAAGAAAACTGAAGAACAGTATCGGGCATTATCTCAGGCGATTGGTAAGTAAAACCCGCCTGAGATAAACATCTTCTCAGGCGGTTATTAAGTACCAACCGCCTGTAAATATATTTACTTCTTCTTAAATAATATTCTTGATTAAATGTGGGTCCTTTAAAAAGGCAAAATTCCACTTTCTTGTAATATTATTGATAAGTAAAGGTTACCATTAAATTTCACATCATAAATCCTTTGAATTGTGTCAGAACATAAAAAACATACAACAAATGCTATTTTTCATTTTTCTATCTTGATGAATATAATGCTTTTTTCATTTATTTTTTCAGTGGACATTTTTACTCATCATACCAACCTCTATGATTTTTTCAGATTTTTTTAAATTTTTTGAATCAACGTGTGTTCATAATTTGATGAATGCCTCATATGTATATGAGCATTTAGTTAGAATGATGGACAATTTGAAGTTTGACATGTTGGAATTCTTTTAAAAAAATTAAAAAAATTCAGACATGTATAAATGATACAAATATGTTCATACAAACAAATTTGAGTGAAGGATCTTTCTTTATGAGATACACAAATATGAATAATATGTGAGTAGAAATTAATTTGATATTTACCAAAACATTACAATGTCAGCTATACAAGTTTTAACATATTTTGTTCAGGTGGTAGATGTTAATTTTATACAAATGTAGAAAAAAGAATCATCGAATTTGGAAACAATTTGCAGAATCTAAACATGTTTGAGTATTTATAATGGAATCTGAATAAAAAAGATGCAAGGGATAAGGAAACTAAAGAACAGTATCGGGCATTATCTCAGGCGGTTGGTAAGTAAAACCCGCTTGATATAAACATCTTCTCAGGCGGTTATTAAGTACCAACCGCCTGCGAAGACGTGTCGACGTCCGTGCGTGACCTTTCTTTTCCCCGAGGAACGACCTTTCAATGCGCGGTAAACCAACTGCTCCATCTTCCACTCCGCGCGGCCCTTATTAAAGACGCGACATCACCCTTTAGTTGTCCACAAGCGTGTCGCTCACTTTGAATCCTCTTCTTTTCTTCGTCTTCCTCCGCTCAGACGACCCAACACCACTATGGTCGACCTTCTGCCGCCAAGCCCTCCGAGGGAGACACCTTGCAAGAAACAATGTTGCAGCTCCCCCGAGAGGATCAACACCCAGCAACGCCTCCTCATGGCGCAAGAGGCGTACAACAATACGTCTCGCGCCATGCATGCCTTGGGGCTGGGTATCCTTCCAGAGTATTCTGGAATGGGTACCATCGGCCACTACCTATACGCCCTCACGAGGGTGGCTGATCGTCTCGACATTCTGTTCGCGACGATGGCCCAGGTTCTTGGCCCCGAGGGACGCAGAACGCTGGTGGAGGCGACGGCTAGCAACCTCGTTCTCGGGGTTGCACCACCGGTGTGGCCAGTGCAACCGGCCCTGTCTCCTATTGCACCGGCACCAGAGTCGCCGCCGGAGGACGAGGAGGAGGAGGAGGAGGAAGAGGAGTAGGAGTAGGAGTAGGATTTAATTAGTTTTTCTTTGTTGTTTTTAGTTGCTTCTGTTTTGTAAATATTGTTAACGAGTGAAATCTATCTGTGTTCATCTATGTGATTGAATATTACTTGTGTATCTTGTGTGTTCTTGTGTGTTCTTGTGTAAATATTGTGTATCTTGTGTGTTCTTGTGTGAGATATGTGATTGAATATTGTTAATGAATGAGTATCTTGTGTGTTCTTCAACTGTGTGAATGAATGAATGTGTAGTGTCTTCATCGTGTTCCTCAGACTCGGGTATCATAAGGTAATTATCTCAGGCGGTTGGTAATTAAAATCCGCCTGAGAAGAAGATTATCTCAGGCGGTTGGTCAGTAACACCCGCCTGAGATAAACATCTTCTGAGGCGGTTATTAAGTACCAACCGCCTGTGAAGATATTTACTTCTTCTTAATTAATATTCTTTATTAAATGTGGGTCCTTTAAAAAGGCAAAATTCCACTTTCTTGTAATATTATTGATAAGTAAAGGTTACCATTAAATTTCACTTCATAAATCCTTTGAAATTGGTCAGAACATAAAAAACATACAAGAAATGCTATTTTTCATTTTTCTATCTTGATGAATATAATGTTTTTTCATTTATTTTTTTAGTGGACATTTTTACTCATCATACCAACCTCTATGAATTTTTTCAGATTTTTTTAATTTTTTTTGAATCAATGTGTGTTCATAATTTGATGAATGCTTCATATGTATATGAGCATTTAGTTAGAATGATGGATAATTTGAAGTTTGACATGTTGGAATGCTTTTAAAAAAATTAACAAAATGCATACATCTATAAATGGTACAAATATGTTCATACAAACAAATTTGAGTGAAGGATCTTTTCTTATGAGATACACAAATGTGAATAATATGTGAGTAGAAATTAATTTTATATTTACCAAAACATTACAATGTCAGTTATACAAGTTTTAAAATATTTTGTTCAGGTGGTAGATGTTAATTTTATACAAATGTAGAAGAAAGAATCATCGAATTTGGACACAATTTGCAAAATCTAAACATGTTTGAGTATTTATATTGGAATCTAAATAAAAATGAAGCAAGGGATAAGGAAACTGAAGAACAGTATCGGGCATTATCTCAGGCGGTTGGTAAGTAAAACCCGCCTGAGATAAATATTTTCTCAGGCGGTTATTAAGTACCAACCGCCTGTGAAGATATTTACTTCTTCTTAACTAATATTCTTGATTAAATATCTTCTCAGACGGTTGGTAAGTAAAACCGCCTGAGATAATCATTTTCGCGGGCTGTTATTAAGCACCAACCGCCTGAGAAAAAGTTAAAAACCGCCTGTGAAAAACCGACGCCGATATAAGGACCCTCACCACAGTCAAAACGTAACCCTGGATAATTTATATCGACGCTGCAAGGCTGCCAAATTTCCCCTGCGTCACGCCGCCGCTCTGCCGCCCAGCCCATACTGCCGCGCCGCCGCTCAACCCCGCACTGCCACTTCTCCACCCAGCCGGCCCATTGTGCTGACGCATCTGCAAGGTAAATATAGTTTCCTTACTTTTTCTTTCTATATTTTCATTAGCTGATAAGCTGTTAGTTTTGTGTGTTCTGGTATATGGATTCTGTCCTTTTGCATGTGTAAGGACTGTATGGATTGTGTTCTGGTATATTGATGTATGGACTATATGGATTTTTCCTTTTTGTGTGTTCTGCTAGTTTGGTCTTTTATATATTGATGTATGGACTATATTGTAATAAGATTATTGTAGTTTGTACCTATTATGTGACATCAATATGATGTTTAATTAACAGATGCTATTGTAATATATATAAGATGCATGAAGTTTACCCGAACTTGTAATTGTAGTTTTATGTGTTTTCCTTTTCAATATGCTACTTGTGTGTGCGTACATCCTGCTTGCATATATTTCGAAGGAGTGATTAGGGTTAGCTTTCTAGGGAGATGGTTTTATAACTCACCCATTTAGTTACCATCGTTGGATGGCATCCGACGACAAGATATAATGGACCAGATCCCACCCAGACCTAGCCCATGCTGCTAGGCCTGTTTGCCCCACGACTTCAATCCTTCACCCACGATTGCTGCTCCCGACACCTTCGACTCCGTCCGCCTCAAGCTGCAGTAGGGTTGGGCGTTGGCGACCATACCTCCTCGTTGCTAGGTGACATCAATGGTGGCAAGGTGCAGAAGCCAGCAACAGGGCCATCTGCAAGCGCCAACGAGGTCGGGAAATGGCACCGGGGGCGAAAGGTGACACCGGGGCCAGCTGCAGGTGGCGACAAGGACGGAGACAGTGTTGGAGGCACCAGGGCCAGCTGCCGGCGGCGACGAGACCAAAAGACGGAGGTGATGGCCGGAGCCGCTGGCGATGGCGCGCGGTGGTCAGTGGAAAGTCGGCGGCAGTCACCGAAGTGGCGAAGTGGAGCCATGCCACGCTCCAGCAGCGCGCCTCTCCATCGCGTCAGGTCGGGGGCGGCGGCAAAAATCCACCCGTACCCGCACCCGTCGGGTGCAATACCCGTCGGGTACCCGTACCCTCGGGTATAATTGCCATCCCTAGATCTCACCCAGACCTAGCCCATGCCACTGGGCCTGTTTGCCCCACGACTTCAATCCTTCACCCCCACTTGCTGCTCTCAATGCCTTCGACTCCGTCCGCCTCAAGACGTCGCCCGTCTCCTACATTAGTCGCCCTAATCATACTTGTTATGTCTCTGTAAATTAATTTTATAGAAGACCTTTAGAGAATATTTGTGGTCAAATTTTGTAAATCTAACAAAAATTCTATTATTGAAGCATGGACCGTCGAGCGTGGATGTATAACATGCCAAGACCCAATCCTATGTACATTCATAATGTTGCAAATTTTATTGAAGCATCCAAGAGACATGCAAAGTTGCAAAAGATAGATGACATATTATGTCCATGTATCGACTGCGAAAATAACGGGTACTATAGTAATCCAATCTCATTTGGTGAAAAGAGGTTTAAAAAAAACTACACAATATGGACAGAGCATGGTGAGTTAGATACACATGATGTGGATAAAGATAATGAGAGAGGTTCAGATGATGATAATGTTCATATCAATGATGGTAGTGACAATCAAGCTGGTGATGATGATGATGAGTTCGATTGTGAGGAGATGTTGCGTCACATTGAACCATATGTATTGACTTCTATGGGAGCAAGCAATGGTTTAAGTAAAATGGAGACATTGCATAATGCAGCGACCGAGCTTTTATATGATGAATCAAACGGTTGTGATAAAGAGTTTACTAAATTGCATGCAGTCTTAGAACTACTAAAGTTGAAAGCTATGCACGGATGGTCCGATTGTAGTTTCTCTGATCTTTTGAATTTTCAGGCAGAAGTTCTTCCGAATCCAAATAAACTGCCCAGAAGCACTTATAAAGCAAAGAAACTTCTTTTCCCGATGGCACTAGGTGTGACAAAAATACACGCTTGTGTGAACCATTGTATTCTGTATTGCAAAGAGCATGAGCTCGCAACTAGATGCCCTATTTGTGGTGTCAGTAGATATAAGAAGGACTACAATCACCAGTATGTTACCAACATGAAAAAGACTCAGAGGAATAAGAAGTTTATTATTGGTCCTGAAGGTGACGATGACGATACTTCTGACGATGCAGACGGGAAGAATAAGAGAAAAATTCCTGCCTTGGTGATGTGCTACCTTTTGGTAATTGATCGCTTGAAGCGTTTGTTCTCAAACCCTAGGGAGGCTGAACTTATGCGTTGGCATTCCGAGCAACGTAGGAAGAATAAAAAACATATACGACACCCTGGTGATGCAATGCAGTGGAAAAATTTTGATATTCGGTATCCAGAATTTGCGAAGGAAATCAGAAATGTGAGGTTTGCCTTGGGTACAGACGGAATGAATTCGTTTGGTGAAAAAAGGAGCATACACATCACATGGCCCGTGGTCTTAACGATATACAACCTACCAATGTGGTTGTGTCACAAAAGGAAATCTATCTTGTTATCTGTTCTTATCTAAGGTCCGAAACAACCTAGCATCGAAATTGATGTGTTCTTGGAACCTTTGATGGAAGATATGGCGAAATTGTGGAATGAAGGGGTACATACATGGGATGAGTACAAGCGGGAGTATTTCACGCTAAGAGCAATGATATTCATTACCGTGCATGATTATATCAGACTGTTTACATTATCGGGACAAATGAAAGGGAAGAAAGGTTGTGTTAGGTGTATGGATAGAACTAGATTTATATACCTCACTTCATCCAGAAAGACGGTGTACATGAGACACCGACAGTTCTTGACAGATACACACAAGTATAGGAAGATGAAAGAACAATTTGATAACAAAATCGAAAAAGATACTGCACGAAAACCTTACAATGGAAAACTTGTGTTTGAAATGGTCAAGAACATTCATATTGCTTTCGGTAAGGGCAAAAATAGTAAAGGAACTAAGAGAAAGGAAAGTACATCTTCGGATGATACAACTGACATGGCTTTCAAGAAACAATCAATTTTTTTCAAGTATCTTCCGTATTGGAAGAATCTAGAATTTTTCCATAGTATTGATTTGATGCACGTTACAAAGAATGTATTTGACAGCATCATTGGGACCTTGCTGGACCTGCCGAGGAAAACAAAGGACGGATTAAATTCACATATGGACCTAGTAAATCTTGATTTGAGACAAGAGCTTCATCCAGTAGAAAAGGCGAACGGGAAGCATTACCTTCCCCCAGCCAGCTACAACTTGACGCTAGAAGAGAAAAAACAATTTGTGAATACTTGCGTGGGATCAAAGTGCCCACGAGTTTCTCATCCAATATCCGCAAACTAGTCTCGATGAAAGACTTGTATTTATTCGGTTATAATTCTCACGACTGTCACATGATGATGACAATTTTCCTTGCCATTGCAATAAGAGTCATCAAACCTGAGCATATAAAAGTTGTCATCACACGTTTGTGTTACTTCTTCAATACAGTATCGCAAAAGGTGATAGCACGTGAAGATTTAGACTATCTGAAAACATACATCGTCGAGACAATGTGCAACCTTGAGATGTGTTTCCCACCATCCTTTTTCGATATGCAAGTACACCTAATCATACATCTTGTTGATCAGATAAAAGCATTGGGGCCACTATATTTACATCATATGTTTTCGTTGGAAAGATATTTAGGAGTATTAAAAGGTTATGTACGGAACCGTGCTCACCCAGAGGGTTCAATTATGGAAGGATACACCACTGAAGAAGTGATTGAGGGTTGCGCTGATTACATCAAAGATGGAAAATCGATAGGTGTGCCTATATCGGTACATGAGGGTAGACTACGTGGGAGAGGCAAAGTGGGTAAGAAAACTTTTATCGTTCAAGATTACAAGAATGTACACCGTACAAATTATGTGTACTACAACAGCTCGCAATAGCTGAGTCGTACATCGAGGAACACCAAATTGAGCTTCGTGATGAAAACCAAGACCGCACAGAGGACTGGATCATGAAAGAGCACAAAAGATGTTTCACTGAATGGTTAATGGACAAAATATACCATACGGAAACACTATAGAAGAGGCAACAATGAAGAAGTTAGCTTCTGGCCCATCTGCTTTGGTGACGTCATGGCAAGCATATGACATCAATGGTTACACATTTTACACTAAAGAAAAAGATGGTAAGAGTGTTGCACAAAATAGTGGTGTTCGTATTGAGGCTTATGATTCACAATGGCAGAAGACCACATACTTCGGGTTCATAGAGGAAATATGGGAACTTGATTATGGTGAAAGAATGGTAATGCCCGTATTTAAGTGCCAATGGGTCAAACATCCTGATGGTGTGAAAGTGGACAATTACGGCTCGTCTCAGGCTAGCAGCATAACCGTCTGGGAATTTCAAACTTTTCAACCACTCAAAGACTTCTTTCTTTTCTTTTGGTCGAAGACAGAAAGAAGCACGCGGTTTGCCACCAGCTTCGGATAGCTCAAGAGTTGGACGATTACAAACCTCTGCCAAATCCTTACGAGTCTTTATATTGTCTTTTGTTTTGCCAGTCACATCGAAGCATGTGCTTATGATGCATTTGCCCATGTTACGTTGCTGATGCATGACATCAATGTTATGCATTAAGATTAAGGACTTAACATACAGTAGCTCCCATAGTGCACATATATGAGTCCAATTGTGGTCCTCTCCGTAACCAACAAAATATCCAGGACGATCTTCATCTGGCACTAAGTTGTTCAATTGTTCAACAATCTCCGACCCGTTTAGATGTTGTGGTGGTCCTTTTTTGACAACGGTGTCCTTCCTGAAGGCATTTCTCTATTGCCTAAATACGTGATTGAGCGGTAACCAACGTATGTGGCAATCAAAGTAGCAAATCTTGCCACCATGCTTTAAACGAAAACATTCCGTGTCCAAAGCACATATTGGACATGTTAAACGACCATGAGTGCTCCAGCCAGAAACCATGCCGTAAGCTGGGAAATCATGGACGGACCACAAGTATGCAGCTCGAAGGTTGAATTTCTGTTTTTTGAAGCAGTCGTACGCTTCAATTCCTGTCCATAACATTTTCAACTCTTCAATCAACGGCTTCAACATCACGTTTAGTCGTGAACCGGGATGATCCGGTCCAGGTACAATAAGGCAAATGAACATGAACTCGTACTTCATACAAAGAGATGGTGTTAAGTTGTACAGAATAGCGAACACGGGCCAACAAGAGTATGGTGTTGCATTTGTACTGAACGGTGAAAAGCCATCTGTCGCCAACCTGATGCGAACATTTCTCGCGTCATTGGTGAAATCTGGATCGAAGCGGTCAAGCGCTTTCCATGCCTCACCGTCGGACGGGTGCACCATCATTCTGTCATTCTCGCATACACCTTCTTTGTGCCACCTCGTGTGTCTGGCTGTTTTTTTTTTAGAGAAACAAGCGCTTCAACCTAGGTGTGACAGGCAAGTAGTGAAGCTGATTCTATGCAACTTCAGTCATTACTTTTGTACCGTCTTCATTAATAACTTCGACAAATCTCGCCTTATCACATTTTAAGCACTTGTTCTCGTTGGCATGCTCTTTCCAGAAAGCATGCAGTTGTCTGGACACATATCAATCTTCTCATAGTTCATACCAAGATCAGAAATCAATTTCTTAGAACGATACATATCCTTAGGCAATTTATGGGGCTGTGGAAGGACATCGCTGATCAATTTGATGAGGTCGTTGTAGCAATTATTGGAGAAGAAATGCATAGACTTAATTTCCATAAATCTAGTCATGAAATTGAGGATCGTCACTTTGGTGTGTTCATGCACCGGTTGTTCTGATGTCTTGAGACGCTCGAAGAACTCCTTTGCCTCCGTTGTAGGAGAATCCTCCATCAATTCAGGATTTATTGCTTCAAGCATCTTGTCCATCCTATCGACACCAGTGCTATCATCCCCATCTCGATCTTCTACGGCTTGAGAAGGTGTCTCGCCCTGAAAGGTCCACAACTCATAACGTTGCATAAAACCATTTTGACACAAGTGGAACGTCAATGTCACTTTGTCGAAACACTTCGCATTTTGACATTTGATACATGGGCACCGCACCTTGCTGTTGTTTGACAACGAAAAATCTCGTTGTATGAAAGCATCCGTCTTGGTGAACCACTCATCTGAGTGACTCCCATCCTTTTTCCAACCAGTATACATCCAAGTGCGGTCTTCAGCCATGTTTGAGGGTATACCTTCAAAGCAGATAAATCATTATTAGTTTCATTGTTATGTTACGTCACGGCCCTACAACTAGGCAGATAGGTCCTAAACCCACCCAAGAGTGACCGAGCGGAGCGTGATCATGACGGGACGCGCGGTCTGGATCCGGACGAAATTTCGGTAGCATAACCCTGTTGTTCTCCACTGCACGCCCGAAAATGGTGCAGCAGAGAACAACAGGGTTATGCTGTCGAAATCTCGTCCAGATCCAGACCCGCGTCTCGTCACAAGCCACGCCCCCTCGGTCACTCCCAGGCTGTCCAAAAAGGGACAATTCCGAACCTTCACATCTCACATGCCAATAGCATGTGAGACGTGACGATCCTAAACGGGTGACGCATTGGTATAGGTTACGTTCCTCATTTTCATTGTTAAGTCATTTACAAGAGGAAAGAACGAGAAAAAGAGGAGGAAAGTTGGTCTTAGATAACAATTCCACGTTCGGGCCACACCGTCTGCACAATCGCAGGTGATTGACTTCCTCACCATCGTCGTTCGCTTCCGTGTCATCTCGACGCATACATTACGACTGCAACTGTCTATACGGCACGAACGTATTTATTCGGTGTCGTGTTGTGTCAGGTCGGGCCAGCCCAAAACCCGTATATTTACATATTAATAAACAAACCAACTAATAAACAATTACACGTTCAGTACAACTGAAAAGAGTAGAACTGTTATGCCTAATGACATCAAAAACAAAACCGCAGAACAGTAGTTAAAAGTAAGTGGTGTTTAGTCACTAAAAATAGCAAATTATCACTACAGGAATCCCGACGACTTGCGACGACCGTGGCCGTCGCAAATAAGACAAATGCCGTCGCAAATAAGCGATTTGCGACGGCTTTCTTTATTTGCGACGGTTTTTAGCCGTCACAAATAAATCGTCGCAATTAAGCTTATTTGCGACGACCATCGTCACAAATAAGCTTTAATTGCGACGGCTAGGAAGGGCCGTCACAAGTTATTGCCGCGGGCCGGTGGGCCCCGCAACCTTATTTGCGACGGTGTCGCCGTCGCAATTAAGCTTATTTGCGAAAGCCGGGCTGTCGCAATTAAGTGCCTCTATTTGCGACGGCTCGGCCGTCGCAAATAAGTCCAGTGGGCTGGGCCCACGGGTCCTCCTCCGGGGCCCACAGAGCTATTTGCGACGGTCGTGCCATCGCAATTAAACCTTATTTGCGATGGCCAGGCCGTCGCAAATAGCAGTGGCCTAATTGCGACGGCCTGGTCCCTTATTTGCGACGGTACTGTATAAAAAGCCGTCGCAAATAAGGTTTTTATTTTAAAATAAAAACAGAAAAAACTACTTGGCTCGATGGCTAGAATCAAAGAACAGATTCAATACACACATTATATACACATAGCAAAGATCATCATCACAGAGGAAACATCATCACAATCACAAACTAATAAATTCCAATACATCTCACATCATCATCAACAAAGCAAACAAAAGGGCTCACTCGCCCATCTGACCTCCGTAGCCACCTCCGGAGCCACCTCCGAAGTCGAAGTCGTCATCGCGCCTCATTCCAGGCGGCGGTAGCGACGGTGACGACGTTTGTGCAGCCGTCGCGGATCCCTGCAATTAATAAAACTTAGAGTTAGAATATAAATACATCAACATCTCTCTCTCTCCCTTCCTCTCCCTCTATCTTCATCTAGATCCCCTCTTTTCCTCTCTCTTTTCATTTCTCTCTTTGTCTCTCACTCTATCTTTCTCTCTCACTCTATCTCTCTATTGATATCCTTTTCCCTCTATCTTCCTCCCTCTATCTCCATCTACATATCCCTCCCTCTATCTTCCCCTCTCTCTATCTCCATCTACATCTTACTCTCTCTCTTCATTCCTATCCTACTCTATCTATCTTTCACTCTTTATTCTGTCTCTCTTTCTTCTATCTCTATCATTCTTCTATCTCAATCATTTTCTTCTATCTAACTATCTCTCTCTTTCATCTATCTCAATCTTATTATGCTGGAGAAGAAGGATTACATAGAAACTTACCTGACCCGCTGAAGAAGGATCGCCTGGAAGGACCGGTGGTAGTACCGGTAGCTGGATTCCCAGACCTTGCGCCCGAGCGATGGCCTGTCATTGCAAACATTAAATGCTACCTATTAGTATGTCATTTACACTGAATTAATGAGAATTTTAGTTTTTATTTTGTTACCTCCATTGCTTCCCGCATCTGCGCCAACGCTGCTGCCTGGGTTTGGATCGTGGCCTCCATCGCGATCCTTTGGCGTTCCGCCTCCCTCCTTTCCTCCTCATGTCGCCTTTCGTTTTCTTCTACAGTTTCTCGGAGGGACTGCATCTCAATGTCCCTGTGCGATACGCGGTGACCTCCCGTGCCCGAAGCCTGCGTGGAGCTGCCTCTCGCAGGTCTCCCCGCCCTCGAGTCGACAACTCCGTCGAATATGGCGAGCCTATAAAAAAGAGAGTCAGTGATATGAAATTGAAATATCTTGAATACTTTGAATTGAAAACGATAAAATGACTCGTAAACTCACCTTCCGTGTGCTTTTCCACCACCGGTTGCATACGCGGCTTGAGGATTGATCGGTTGACGTTCCCAATCGAAATCCTCGCCGTGTATCTTCCTAGCCTCCTCCCCGTACTTAGCCTGCAAAACAAGAAAACTGTGTAAGTTCAACAATCTATATAGTTATATTTAATATGAATTATTTCTAAACTTACCAACCGCTCGGCTGCAGCTTGACTGCACCCCATCGGCTGAGAAGGGTCCCTGTGACCTCTCTTCCAGACCTCAGCAGGGGTGGGCGGCACCCCCGTCTCGCGCTCGTGTCAATACGTGTTAGTACGAACAATATATTATTAATATATAAACATAAGTTACACACACTTACCATGAATTTAGCTAAACGCAAGTGGTTATCTTGCCCGTGCCTGCTCTTCCCCTCCACCCCTCTGCAGTCTCGAGCCTTCTCAGACTTAGCTTTAAACTCATCGCTAGCCCAGTAGCGACAAAGGGCCCGAAATGCATCGGTCTGACCCTGCAACCAGCTCACGTGGCCCTGCACATAGTTGGAAGTCGTTAAAAATACCATCGAGGAAATTATCAGAAAAAAAATACTTACTACACTCCACGTACCTGCGCGTACTCCTCCTCCGTCAGGTGCCTCTCGCTCTCTTGCCGGAAGTGTAACACGTGTTGCTGGTTCGCCTTCAAGTGCTCATTAATAATTTGAACACGGGCGTTCGACAAAGCTTGTTGAAGCGCCTTGGCATCGTTGAAGTGAAACACTCGCCTCGCATCCTCAAACAGGCGATGGTCGTTCGGGTCCTCTAAAGTATATCTTGCATGCGATAAAGAATATATTGAAGAGATGTTCACTAAAAGAGTTTAAGAGTTGTAACTTAGAAACTTTTTTAACATACTTACCATAAAATTGGCCCACACGGCCTCCTGAAGGTTGTCGTGCTCCTGGTGATGGACGCGTGCGTAGTCCTCCCACGAAAGAGCGGGCACCCCGTCGATGACCCCGGGATAGTGCAAACGCACTATGGACCCGAGGACACCATTCACCGGTCTGTGGTGTCTCTCACCGGTGAAAGACGTGTCGTCCCAAGCCCTGTAAGATATTTATTCATTCATTACTTAAGTAAACAAAAGAAACTAAAATTGAACACGATAATTTTTATTACCTGTCTCTGACTGGACGAATCATGATCCTCTGTGAACTCTGTGAAGGGACCGCGGGAGGACTGACAAAGTGAGTCCTCCTCGTCCTCTGCGTCTGCTAGGGCGCCACGTCAGGTGACCCAGACGGCTCCTCACCAGCCGAGTCAAAGGCCTCAGGAACAAACTCATCGCCAGCCGGGGGCTGGCTGGCCGAGGGCTGGCTCGCCGAGGGCTGGCTGGCCGAGGGCTGCCTCGCTGAGGGCTGGCTCACCGAAGGCGCCGTAGCCTCTGAGTCAGCCGGTGAGGACTACAACATTCAAATGATTCATAAGTAAGTTTAATGTGAATTTGAATTTAAAGAATTTGTCAAAAACGAGTGACATTTACCTGTGATGAAGCTCTAGAGCTGGTCTGAACGTGCCCCAGCAGCTGAGAGCGTCTGCTGCCAGTCGACGAGGCACCAACGAAAGCGTCCTTAGGTCTAGAGGGGTAGAACCCCCTCGTCGGCAGCACCTTCTTACCCTTCTTTGACGCCATCCTGTTGTAATTAGATAATTAGTAAATATGCAAATAAAATATACAAAATTCATGTTACTATCTTCAAGAAAACATTACTTGTAGTCACTTTCAAAATTCATCAACATCATTGTCATGTGCCTGTGCCCTACTCCTTAAACCAGCCCAACGATCTTCCATCGTGGCCTGTTCTAATTTTCGTTTTCGCGTATCATCTGCCTCTACATCTTCAACGTCTTCAACATCTCCAACTAATTGATCGAGTCCTGCACCAAGCTCGACGATAAAAGTGTCTGGCAACTCTTCTTCTTGGTACACTTCTTCAACGTCTTCGCTATCATGGTAACCATCATCCCCAGGAGTATATAGCCGCTCACGAGGATTCACCTTATATACCACCCACCAAGCACTGAGCTTCGTGCATGGATAAGGTAGATAATACACTTGTTCAACTTGATGCGCAAGAACAAATGTATCGTAACCTCGTAGTCGGTCCTTATGTTTCACTTCCAACATTCCAAATTGGTTTTCTCGAGTTCCATGAGTACGATCAAACCAGTCACAGTCAAAGAAGACAACTCGGAGGGTCTTATTTCCGGTAAAAGTAAATTCAAGGATTTTGTTAATGATACCATAATAATCGGTTAAATTCCCTTGAGTGTCCATTGCTCTCGTCACAACACCGGAATTTGATGTTGCCGCGAGAGGACGATGAGCTTCAAAATGAGTTGTACGGAATCGGAAGCCATTTACTTCATGTCGACCATAGCTTCTAACATTCACCAATCCATAAGATAGCTGCCGCAAATCTTCATGGACATTGTGAGTCCGACAATGTTATAAAAGACTAGAGAATATTACATAATACTTCTTTAATAATAGTAATTTATAATACATAGAAGACGAGAGAATATTACATATTCTCGAAACCAAGATAGAAAACTCTGCCCCCCATTTATTCCTTCCTTTCGCATCGCTTCTACTTGTTTGGTCATATGTTGATGCCTATGTGGCCAATATTGTCTGTGGAACTCGTTGAACATGAAAAAACATCTTTTAGAGTACATGTGTAGCAAAATATGTCTATTAGCATAAACGTAGGAGAAACACTTACTCGAAGTATTCTTGCATGCCTTCTATATTTGCGTACATGTAGAGTAAAGCAACAGTTCTTTCCTGTTCGGATAGCACGTAGGTCGTGTAGCTACCAACGGTGGCGCCTCTCGTTTGAAAAATGGAAAGGTCGCTTAGAGGGGGTGTTTCGTCCACATTTTGTACCGCATCGCCGAAGTATTGATATTGTTTTCTTCCGCAAAGTAGACACTTGAAAAGTATCCTACTTCCTTAAGAGCATATGCTTCAGCGATGCACCCTTCCACCCTTGCCTTGTTGCCAACCATTGGCTTCAAATATCGTAGCGCTCTTTCAATGTGATACATCCACCTATATTGCACAGGACCGCCAACTTTAGCTTTGAATGGAAGATGGATAAGCAGATGTTGCATTGGATTGAAGAAACTCGGTGGAAAAAAAATTTCCATCTTACATAAAAGTATGGGTATCTCCTTCTCTAACTTATCCATCATCCCGATCTTGATTTCTTTAGCACAAAGCTGTCTATAGAAATAGCTGAGCTCGGCTAAAACCTTCCACACCGCATCATCTAGATAGCCTCGGAACATAACAGGTAGGAGTCTTTCCATTATAATGTGATCATCATGACTCTTCAACCCAGTGAGGTTTCCCGTGTTAACATTTACGGCTCGTTTCAGGCTAGCTGCGTAACCATCTGGGAATTTCAAAGTTTTCATCCATTTCATAACTTCTTTCTTTTCTTTCGATCGAAGACAGGAAGAAGCACGTGGCTTTCCACCACTTTCAGAGATTTCAAGAGTTGGACGGTGACAAATGTCTGCCAAATCTAGTCTAGCTTTATAATTGTCTTTCGTTTTGCCAGGCATATCCATGCAAGTGCTTATGATACTTTCGCTCATATCACGCTCCTGATGCATGACATCAATGTTGTGCATTAGAATCAATGACTTCACATATGGTAGCTCCCAAAGTCCACATATGTGAGTCCTATTGTGTTCCTCTCCATAACCTACGAAATATCCAGGACGACCTTCATCAGGCACCAGTTTGTCCAACATATCAGAAATTTCTGACCCGTTGAGACGCTTCGGTGGTCCTTTAATTCTCACGTTTACCTTCTTTGTGTCATCTCATGTATCTTGCGGTTCTTTTTGAAAGAAACATCCGCTTCAACCGAGGTGTCACAGGCAAGTAACGAAGCTGCTTATGTGCGACATCTGTCATCACATTATCGCCATCATCATTAACAACTTCGACATACCTCGATTTACCATATTTCAAGCACATCTTCTCATTGGCGTGCTCTTTCCAGAATAGCATGCAGTTGTCTGGGCACACATCAATTTTCTCATACTTCATACCGAGACCAGATATCTTGATCTTTGACTGATACATATCTGGTGGCGCTTTGTGAGGTTGTGGAAGGATATCGCAGATCAATTTCATGAGATCATTGTAGCAGTTGATGGAAAAAAAGTACTTGGACTTAATTACCATAAATCTGGTCAAGAAAGCAAGTACGGTCACAGCCGTGTGTTCATGCAACGGCTCTTGTGATTTCTTCAGCTCCTCGAAGAACTTCTCTGCCTCATTTGTAAGAGGATCCTCCGCTTCAAGAGCTTCTAGCATCTCATCCATCCTATCAACCTTTGTTATATCATCATCCTCATCCACTTTAGCTATGACTCGAGAATTAGTCTCACCGTGAAAGGTCCACACTTCATAATGTGGAGTGAAACTGTTTTGACATAAGTGAAATGAAAGCTCCAATCTTCTCAAAAACTTGGTGTTCCGGCATTTTGTACATGGGCACCGCACCATATCTTCCGTTGACAACGAAAATGCTCGATCCGAAAATTGATCTAACTTGATAAACCACTCATCGGAGTGACCACCAATTTTGCTCTTCCAGTCAGTATACATCCAACTGCGGTCTTCACCCATGTTTGACTCTGCAGTTTAACGCGAAAGAAATTGTCATTAATGTATTGTTGTGTTATGTCACGGCCCTACAACCTAGGCAGATAGATCCTAAACCCACCCAAGAGTGACCGAGCGGAGCGTGCTCATGACGAGACGCGTGATCCGGATTCGAACGAAATTTTGGCAGCATAACCCCGTTGTTCTCCACTGCACGCCCGAAAATGGTGCAGCAAAGAACAACAGGGTTACGCCACTGAAATCTCATACAAATCCGGACCCGCATCTCGTCACAAGCCACGCCCCCTCGGTCACTCCGAGGCTGTCCAAAAAAAGGACAATTCCGAACCTGCACGTCTCACATGCTAATGGCATGTGAGACATGCCGATCCAAAACGGGTAATACATTGCTATAGGTTACGTTGCTCATTTTTATTTTCAGGTCATTTAAGAGAGAGGAAAGAACTAGAGGAAGAGTGAGAGGAAAGTTGGTCTTAGATGACAATTCCACGACGGCTTTAGGGTTAGCTGTCGTAGATCAGAGATGAAACCACTTCGTCGGAGTACGCCATCCACGCGCAGGTGCTTACCATCCTCACCGTCGTCGTTCGCCTTCGTGCCCGTCTACACGCATACTTTACCTTACCACTAAATGAGCCTTGTCGGGCCTTGTCAAGCTGGTCTGAAGCCCATTGATGTATATATAGTACTTGAACACTCAAGCAATCAAAATTAAGCAATTCAACGACCCTTCAAATAAACCTAAGCATAATTCAAAAAACTAAGCAATTCAAATAAACCTAAACATAACAATTATCCATTGTAATTCATTAATTTATCAACTCAATTCTAACATAAGCAATTCAATTCAAATGAGAGCAATTCAAATGAGAGCAATTCAATTCAAATGAGAGCAATTCAATTCAAATGAGAGAAATTCAATAAACCTAAACATAACCATAATTCAAATGAGAGCAATTCAATAAACCTAAACATAACCATAATTCAAATGAGAGCAATTCAATTCAAATGAGAGCAATTCAATAAACCTAAACATAACCATAATTCAAGTGAGAGCAATTCAATAAACCTAAACATAACCATAATTCAGATGAGAGCAATTTACTTCAATAAACCTAAACATAACCACTATGATTTCTTCCATGAGGTCACCATGTTCAAAAATGACACAACACTTGACTGAATTTCTACAAAAATGCAGGGGCGGGGCCGGGGGCGAGCCGGCAGCGGCGGCGCAGGGGCGGCGGGGGGGGGGGGGGGGGGGGGTCGGGGGCGGCGGCGCAGGGGCGGAGGCGGGCCGGCGGCGGGGCCGCAGGGGCGGCGGGGGTGCGGCGGGGTCGGGGGCGGCGGCGCAGGGGCGGAGGCGGGCCGGCGGCGGGGCCGCAGGGGCAGCGTGGTCGGGGGCGGCGGGGGCGCGGCGGCGGCGGGGGGCGGCGGGGTTGGGGGCGGCGGGGTTGGGGCGCGGCGGGGTCGGGGGCGGCGGGGGCGCGGCGGGCCAGCGGCGGAGCCGGGGATGCGGCGGGGGCGCGGCAAGGCGACGGGGGCGCGGCAGGCGGCGGCGGTGGAGGGAATGGTGAATGAAGAGTCGGGGCCGGAGGGTCCCGATATTAGACCTAGTTTGCGACGGCTGTCTTAATTGCGACGACCTTACCTTAGGGCCGTTGCAATTAAAGCCTATTTGCAGCGGCCTTGTACTGGCCGTCTCAAATAAGGCATTATTTATGACGGCTTCTTTAATTGCGACGGCCCTAGGGTTGGCCGTCGCAAATAAGCACTTATTTGCGACGGCCAGACCAACAGCCATCGCAAATAAGGCCTTATTCACGACGGCCATGTTATTTGCGACGGCCAGAGGCGGGCCGTCGCAATTTAAGCTGTTTGCGACGGCTGGTCGTCGCAAATAAAAACTGCCATCGCAAATGATCACATTTCCTGTAGTGTATTTTCAGGATTATGATCCGGATGATTTTTAGTTTACAATATCATGCAGGCTTAGTAATTCCAAAATTAACTACTTCCATGATTAACTAAGACCATGATTAACATGCAGGCTTAGCAATTCCAAAATTAACTACCAGCAGCTTACTAGCACGTAGTCATGGTGTCCTAGAAGGGCAGTAATGTACGGAGAAGTTCTGCTACAGCCAAGCACGCGATAAACATGTACGGGTGTTGTTCCTTTTTTCTCAAAACTGAGAGATCAGGACATCCTGCTAATCATGTAAGAAGATGATAATTGAATCAAAAGACATGAGAGGAAGAATCCACATAAAACTAAACCTCATTACCAAACGGAACAACAATACCAATAAATTGCATACATTGACGTTATATCAGTGAAGTACCACAATACATGGTCAACATTTTAGTAGCTATATAGTTGTGACACTAGAACATTTTGATAATAGATAAAAACTAAGACAACTAACCCTAAACTACCCTTAACAACTAAGACAAAACCTTAGAAGCTACAGACTACTCAGATCCCTGGATTTTCGAGTTTTACGAACGAACCGGGAATCACTCGTTGATTCCTTAGTGCAGTAGTGCTTGTCAACTAAGACGCATTCTGAAGGTTCATCACAGGGAGCGCCAATCCCATGGAAATAATATAAATCTATTGTGTCCAATTAATCTATACTAAGTACAGTGGGTCATAACCCCATCTATTTTTCACCAAAAATCCAAAGAAAAAGCCGCCCAAATCCAAGCTGACGCGCGAGTACGAATTCGCCGAGAATAATAACCAATTCATCCCGAGGCGGCTGTCTCAGAATCCACTGCAACCCAATCCCAGCGCCAACTAGACCAACCCCTCGTTAAACCCTGAACTGCGCAGTAGTAAACAACCCTAAAATCCTCCCGAACAGCAGACGGCGGCGCGGGCGGCAGCTAGAGCGGCGAATTCGAGCCAGGAGGTGAGGGGGTGGGAGAAGAATCGAGGGTACGGGCTCATCGGAGCGCGGAGCGCGGGGGGCGAGAGGGAGCCGGAGACGGATGCACACGGGTGAACATCGGCGGCGGCGGCAGCGGCGCGGCAGAGTGTACACCAGAGCAGCGGCGGCCTCGAGCGCGAACGAAGGAGGAAGCCAAATGAAAACTTAGTCGCGGACGGACTGGAAATAGTCCCTAATAGACGACGGTACAATTCAACCGTCGTATATAGCCCTTATAGACGACGGCCCTTGGTCACCGTCGTCTATAAAGACTTAGAGCGGGTCCGGTTCAGCCAGTTATTGACGACGGATACTAAAAGACAACAGCCCACCGTCGTATTTAATTAATTGACGACGGTTCTAGGTCAACCGTCGTCAATTACGGTCTTATTGACGACGGCTAGAAAGTATCGTCGTCTATTAATTAAAAGACGACGGGACCGTCGTCTATAAACTTGGCCGTCGTCTATGTCGCGATTCCTGTAGTGGTATAGTGGTAACAAGCTATGACCTCTGTACTCGCATGTTTCCTAGGTGATACGTAGAGTTGCTAGAGTAGCGTACAATCGATTTCCTAATAAGATTGTTAATTTTAATATCACATCTTTTAAATATAGATTTGGCGGTAGGAGCTCCTTGACGCGATGTGCCGGACCGCACTCTAACATCCGACGGCATGGATGTGCACCGTTAACTCGGCTTGTGTGGGGACGGTGCGGAAAAAACAGTGCACGGGGAGGATTGCCAATACCGATGGGGCCCATTCGTATCAACGAGGGTAGCAGGTTCTTTGATACAACGGTGTTGGCTGTAAAACATCACATATAATTTGAAAAGGAGGGGGTATTTATTTCTCTATGTTACAATGACAAGTAGATATACCCAACCGACCAGTGTGAGAGGATGCACCGGTTCCACGCACTGTGACAACATTAATCTATCTATAAAAAAATATACTCTCTTTATTTTAAAAGAAATGATGCTGGTTAGTTCAATTTAAAATTAATCAGTGTTATTTGTTTTGAAATAGAGGGGATAATACGTTAAGAGAGGAGCCTTGTTGGTGTCAATATACTGTTGTATCTAATTATGTACTAATGACCCAACAAAGCATCATATCATTAGATGGATGGTGAATCAACAAACTCAGCTAATAAACTTGTCCTCGTCTCTAATTTTGCCGTTTCTGAATCAATTGTATTCTTCTCCATTTCTTTTTATTATTTGCTGGGCAGCGATTAGCCTAACACGCGTGTTTTAGAGATGACTATTTGAAGCCTTAAACTGTGTTGTTGTCAGTTTGATGAATACCTTTAGAGATTAAATATCTCTATTCGACGATATGCATATTATTGTGCTTTCGTACAAGATAGAGGGGTCCTTTCTGTTGGACGGGTGGCAGGCTAGTGGTTAACCTGTTACGACAGCATACTTAAGGCGTGCAACCTGTTATGAATATTGGATCTTTGGATCTTGTATTATTGAGGAGGTCGATGACCTCTATAAATAGATGTACAATTGTTTACAAATATGCAAATAAGTTTCTAATATATCATCTAATATAATATTACTATTATATTCCTAACACCCTCAAACTCAAGGTGTATGTATCAAGAACATTGAGTTTGAAGATAAAAACATGCTGAAGCCACAAAGATAATCCTTGGTGTTTGAAGATCGTTCCGCCAGCTCAGCACCAAGGTGATGAGCAACACCGATCAACGACGAACGGCCGGAAGAAAGGAAGCCGCCGGCTAGAAGCCGGCGGCAGGAAAAAATAACATAGCTCTGATACCATGTTATGAATATTGGATCTTTGGATCTTGTATTATTGAGAAGGCCGAAGACCTATATAAATAGATGTATAAGGGTTTACAAATATGCAAATAAGTCCCTAATACATCATCTAATATAATATTATTATTATATTCCTAACACAACCCTCCAAACTTCAACTACTTTCAGTTCCCCAGAAAACTCATTCTCGAGCGAGGTTAGGAAGTCCCCCTCATCCTGGTCCATCATACTTCCATTCATTATATAATCATTATCATTTTGTCTGAATTTTGTTATCTATGTTGCATACCTAATGTTGACCGGAAAAGACTCTACTGACCCTCCAAGTTTATAAGCTCGCATCCGAAACATTTCTTAACTGGACTTTGCATGGTTTTTTCTTTTCTTTTTCCTTTTCTTTAGAGAAGTGGCCAGATTCATAAGTATCAAAATCCACTAAATAAAGCAGAAGCAAATTCAGCACTTTGACACCAGAAGTCGTTTTAATATTTTTGTTTATTTTATAAGGTTCCATTTCATTTGTTCCGTAAAGTTGAGTCATTATACTTCAAGGACGATAGACTCTATACAGCACAATGGACAGGCTGTTTTCGGTACACAGTAGTTGGCTGTCGCCGCCTTAGACGGTTGTACCTAAGCTTCCACTAAAAGGAGAATCCAGAAAGCTAACGTCTGCTCTTACTTTAGGGACAAGACATTCCTTGTTTCTGGTATGGAATTGAAGTCTCTGTATGTATCCGAGTGCAGTAATAACATTTCCAGGTATTTGTTAATCATTCCATTCGAAAACGGAAGAGGCCCAAGGGCAGTTTAGTCATTGTACTCAAACAAACAAGAAGGTGACGACCACCTACTGCTGAATATTCATGAGTCACACATTTATTACAATCAAGCTTGAGACGGCAAAAATTTGGTTCCCCAGCTGATTGTGTCAGTTAGCAACCACCGCATACTAGTTCTAGGAAAGAAATTGCAAACGCATCCCTTTCCCTGCATTCATTTTTATACCCTCACGCAACTCAAAAGCAATGGCAAACAGCTTGTTAGCATCATTCCATAGCTGAAGGGAGAAGGAAGGAGAGGAAGAAGAGGCAGTGACAGGGAGATACCATGGATTGTTGCATCTGCAGCCCCATGGCCTCCATGTACAGGCTTCCGAGGAACGTCATCTGCGCTCCGTGCCATGAAGGTGCCAAGGCCATCATCGCCTTCCTTGACAGCGATGAGCATCAAGACGATGATGATGGCCATGGTTATGTGACTTCTGTCAAGCCTCGCGGGTCGATGAAACCAAACCGCTCCCCCAAGGCAAGACTCTGTTCCTTGTTGTTTTGGTCTGTCGGATGCTGCATGTCTCAAGTGAATTCGACAGGTTTCATAAGGCTATGAATTTCGTTTCTCAATTGCATTATGCAACACTTTGTTCATTGCAACTGCAAGGCATCGCATCGTTCGTGGTTAGTAGTTGGCTGCTTGTCGGATTGGTTAAACTGATACTGATGTGGATGTTTGTGGACGCTTATAGCTCGTTTTACGAAACAGCGTGTTACCTAGCTAGTATACTACTGCTTTTTTTTTAGTGGTTTTTGCTACTTAAGAATCTGAAAACCGTTGTACAATGAATAGGTTTCCTTGATTGCCGTCTTGATACGAAAAACGACTCGAATTGTACTATGATCATTAAAAGATGTGATTAAAAGCAGTGGCGGAGCTGCAGTATACTCAATGGGTTCAAGTGATCCCAATAAATTTTTGTAAATCAAGTATCATTAGCTAATGTTACTAGCTTGAATCCATTAAAAACCTTGTGACATATACTTAATTCACATATATATTCTTGAGCGAATCCATTGATAAAATTTTCTAGCTCCGCCACTGATTAAAAGGGGATGATTCTCTGTAGCTGACGTACCGAATCCGTTTGTTTGGGCGTAATGCAATGCAGGGGATGAGAGATGCATGCGAGCAGCTGAACGAGATGAAAGGCAGGGAGGCGGCGACCAACCGGCGAGCCACCTTCCTTGAACACGGCTTCGCGCGGGCGTGGAAGGAGGAAATCTACACCGACATCGTCGTCAGACCTGGAAGTGGGCCTCCAATCCCAGCCCACAGGGCCATCCTGGTGAGACTATTATTTCATTTTGGGTTTTCTCGCTGTTAGGCCCAAAGCCGACAAATGAATGTGCTACAGGCCGCGAGGTCGGAGGTGTTCGGCCACATGCTGTCCTCCGACGAGGGGTGTAAGGCCGCCGCCGGCGACTCCATCTCCCTCCCGGAGCTCTCTCACGAAGAGCTCTCCCTCTTCCTCGACTTCCTCTACACTGGCGCCCTCGGCCACAAGGACGACCACCACCTGCACACGCTCCTGGTCGCCGGCGACAAGTACGACGTGCCATTCCTGCGGCAGGCCTGTGAGGCACGGCTGGCGGCGCGTGTGGAGCCCCAGAACGCGCTGCGTACGCTGGAGGTCGCTGAGCTGAGCGGAAGCGCCGTTCTGAAGGAGCTCGCCATGGACACCGTGGTGGAGCACGCAGAGCAGGTGGTGTTCTCCTCCGAGTACCACGACTTCGCCGTCAGGAATGCCAGCCTGTGCGTCGAGATCACAAGGGCGCTGATGGCGAAGAAGAACTCGACCTCGAAAAGTGAAAAGTAGCTAGGTACTAGCTCAGTGCATGTACAGTCGTATATGTTCATGGAGAGATGATGATTCACATTTTGTCATCATCGTTTCTAATTGTGATCCATGGTGCACTTGTTGATGGCTTGCAAGACAGCCCGCCGAACCATTTGCTCATCGACGGTTCCTTCTGATTGTTGAGAATGAAATTGAATAACAGATAAGAAAATTGAGAGAGACAATGTCGAAATGTTGGATACGACACTTCCTTCATACTAGCTAAGAAGCAGTTCGTAGAGGTTCTTTGGTGGTTGGGGCACGCAAAGATCAATATCAAGATGATGACCTCAGGGATTTACGTAAGGTCATCATCTTAATATTGATATTTGCATGCCCCAAGCACAAAAGAACTTATGCGGGCTGCTTCTCAGCTGGTCTGGAGGAAG
Organism: Tuctoria greenei; assembly: GCA_036927565.1. Lineage (NCBI taxonomy): Eukaryota > Viridiplantae > Streptophyta > Magnoliopsida > Poales > Poaceae > Tuctoria > Tuctoria greenei. The sequence goes on from JAYESD010000006.1 coordinate 130,658,747, forward strand.
TGTCGTATCCAACACTTCGATATTTGGCGCGCCAGGAAGGGGACGCTTCCCGAGATCACAAGATGGTGAATTCAGCTGCTAAATCTTCCAATGGCAACCACGCTAGACCACCTACCAGAGGCAATCCCTTCAACGTCCAACAACCAGCAGGTGTCGTTGTTCCAGCAGGTGTTGTGGCACTACAACCACCATCTGTTCCAGCAAATAATACTGGTCAATAAGATGGAGCATCTATGTCGATCACTGCATCGACAAACAACAACCTCGAGCACGTGCTCATTGCCGTGCGCGCTCTTCTGCAACGCCCACCGCCTCCAGATGCACCCCAAGGTGCTATAGAGTAGTGGAGGGCTGCTGTTGATCATCTGGTTGCAGCTGCGGCTGCAGGCATCAGCAACCAAGGTCCTCCCCCTTCGGGGCAAGCACCTTCACAACGACGGACTTTGTCTGACCAACTTGGTCCACAAGCCTCTCAACAAAGGAGACGTGTTGCCTCCCAACAGGTGACTTCGTTGCCTCTCGGGGCACGACGCACCCACACAATTACCAGGATTCTGACTCATGACCTGCGATCGGAACTAGATCACCAATACCGACAACAGGATGGTTGTGTCGCAATTGAGCGTGCTCGTGAAGGCGAGAAGCTCGGGACAACCCAACTCCTCAGGGGGTAGGAGGAGGTTGTTCTGCCCTGGTCATGCAGTTACGTATGGTCAGATGGCCACAGAAGTTTCCGCCCCACTTACCAGAGAAATTCAACAGGGCTGTCAATCCCGCTAAATTTCTTCAAATCTATTCTACTGCCATACTGGCAGCGGGGGGTGATGAGGTTGTGATGGCCAATTACTTCCCGATGGCTTTAACTGGGACTGCAAGGTCCTGGTTCATTAGTCTTCCACCCGACTCCATTAATAATTGGGCGGAACTATGCCAGCAATTCACTGCCAACTTCGGGAGCTCCTATACCCGACCCGACACTAAATTGGACTTGTTTGCTGTAAAGCAAACGTCGGGGGAATCACTACAGTCCTTCATCCAGCGATTCTCTTAGGTACAAAATACCATTCCTTCTATCTTGAGCTCTTCTGTTATCGTTGCATTCAGACAGGGTGTTCGAGATAAGAAGATGCTAGAGAAGCTGGCTACTAAAGAAGTTATCAGCGTCACGAAACTCTTCAGCCTAGCTGACAAATGCGCTAGAGCTGCAGAGGGCCGTGAAATGCACTCCAAGCCAGCTCCGGGGGCCAACCAGAAGTCCTCCAAAACTGAAGCCGCTACCTTCGGTAGTGGTAAGAAGAAGAAGAAGCCCAACGACAAAAAGAAGTTGTTGGCCAGCGCTCCAACTGCTGCTGCCGCAGCCTCTGGAAGCCGGGGGCCATGCCCCGAGAAGTGACCTCGTCCTTCATCAGAGGACGACAACAGTTCCAAAGCATGGTGTCCGATTCACAAGACGAATCGACGCAGCTTGGAAGAGTGTCGGGAGGTCTAGAACCTTATCAAGCGCTACAACAAGCGTCGGGAAAAAGCTCCTTTCCGTCAAAGGGAAGGAAAACAAAAAGTCGACGAAGCTCCGTCTGAAGGGGAGCTAGGTTTATAGGACCCTAAAAAGGTCTTGAAAGTCGTTCACAACACTGTCGACGACAACTCTGACGCCTCCGACAACGAGCGTCGGAAGACCCTGAACACCATCTATGGTGGTTCTTGGGACATCATCTCTCGATGCATCCTCAAGACAATGCGGCGGGACATGGCCATGGTAGCTCCTACTGCTAAGGCAGAACCACATCGGAAGTGGATGGATACACCCATCATTTTTGATGCTTCAGACTGCCCCCAAAACATGATCGGGGCAGTTCAACTCCCGTTGATGGTGTCACCCACCATTAACAATATCCAAATCCACCATGTCATGGTGGACGGAGGTTCCGGGCTAAACCTCATAAGCTTTGAAGCTTCCGTTAAGCTTCAGCTCTGGCCTTCGGACCTTCGCCCATCCCGACCTTTCTCCGGAGTAGGTCCGGGAACCGTTACTCCTCTTGGTTCCATTACACTTCCAGTGACCTTCGGGACCCGAGAGAACTACAGAACTGAGAAACTGGTTTTTGATGTTGCGCAGATCAGTCCGCCGTTCAATGCCATTTTGGGCAGGCCAACTTTATACAAGTTTATGGCTGCTGCCCATTATGGTTACTTGGTGTTGAAAATGCCAACACCCACGGGTGTTCTCCGGATCCGTGGAGATCGTACCGCAGGAGTCACTGCACTGGAGGAACTCTATGCGCTTACCACAGCGCAAGAGGAAGCATCCGGTAAAGAGCCAGCCGCGAATCCTCCAAGCATTCGTCACAAAGGCTCTACCTCCGCACCTCGTGTGCAACCAAGCGGCGACGCTGACATACCTGTCAAAGTCGTCCAAATCGGTTCCGATGTTGCTCAGACTACCCGTATATCGGGTGGTTTGAACAACAAATAGGAACTCGCGCTAATCACTTTCTTCCGAGCTAATGTCGATGTGTTTTTCTGACAACCGTCACAAATGCCTGGGATCCCTAGGGAGGTGATTGAGCACAATCTAAAGATTTACCCAGACGCACGGCCTGTACACCAGAAGCCCCGGAAGCAATCAATTGAGCGACAAAACTTCATTCAACAGAAAATCAAGAAGTTGCTTGAAGCTGGGTTCATCCAGGAAGTCTTCCATCCAAAATGGCTGGCAAACCCAGTTGTCGTACCCAAGGCTGGTGGGAAGCTTTCGGATTTGTATCGACTACACCACCTTAAATAAGGCATGTCCAAATGATCCATTTCCACTACCTAGAATAGATCAGATAGTGGACTCCACCTCCGGCTGTGAACTACTATGTTTCTTAGATGCATATTATGGATATCATCAAATTCAAATGTCTAAGGAAGATGAAGAGCATACTGCCTTCATAACAGTAGATGGATTGTATTGTTATACTGCCATGCCATTTGGTCTTAAAAATGCTGCTTTAACATTTGTGCGAGCCATGTAAAAAACATTTGGAGAGCTAATTAGAGACTTGGTGGAGGTGTATGTTGATGACGTCGTCGTGAAAATCAAAAACAAGGAGTCACTCCTTGACAATTTACAAGCCTTCTTCGACAAGCTGCGCACTACACGCACCAAGCTGAACCCGGATAAGTGTGTCTTCGGGGTTAGCTCTGGAAAGCTTGTGGGGTTCTTGGTGACTCATCGAGGAATCAAAGCAAATCCGGTGAAGATCAAGGCTATAGAAGAAATGCGGCCCCCAGCCCGCATTAAAGATGTCCAAAAGTTGGCTGATGTCTAGCTGCGCTTAGCCGGTTTATATCAAGATTGGCAGAATGGGCGCTACCCTTCTTCAAACTCTTGAGGAAGTCTAGATCATTTCATTAGTCTGAAGAAGCAGAAAAGGCGTTCTGATAGCTGAAACAGCTCCTCACCACACTACTAATATTGGTAGCTTCGAACCCTGGTGAGACTTTACTGCTTTACATATCGGCAACCACTGAAGTTGTCAGTATGGTCCCGGTCGCAGAAAGACCGAAACCACATTCAGTCCAGGAATCTATACCCCTCCAGGAGGGTCCGGAACCACCTGCAGACATGACTGGGTCTCAGCTCTCAGACATGGAACATTGAAATGAAGTACTAGGAGATCAACCTAACTCGTTTGAGGAGGTTTCCAGTGTGATTCGGGTTCAACAAGAAGGAATTTTGGACCCCTCTGGGAGGGTCCAAGAAGCACAACCTGAAGTCCGGGACCCTCCAGCAGGGCCCGGGTCAATGAAGAGGAAGCTTCGGGTCCTTCTGAAAGGGTCCAGACCATCCAGCGCTCTGTGTACTTCATCAGTGAAGTCCTCCATGACGCCAAGACAACATACATTGAGGTTCATAAACTGCTTTATGCAGTTCTTATCACTTCAAGAAAGCTTCGCCACTACTTCCAAGCCCACAAAATATCAGTGGTAACTTCTTTTCCACTGCGTGCAATTTTGCATAACCCTAATTCTACTGGGAATATTGCAAAGTGGGTAGCGGAGCTGGCAGAATTCGATCTAGAATTTGTGTCTAGACAAGAAAATAAACGTCAAGCATTGGCTGACTTTGTGGCGGAGTGGACTCCCTCTCCATCAAACCCTGGGGGCCACAGTGAGCAGAAACCAGAGCTCAAAGTTCTGGTATTCAATGAACCTCACTGGACCCTCTACTTCGATGGCTCTATGCAGAAGCAGGGGGGCCGGAGCTGGAATCCTTCTCCTGGCTCCGACCGAAGAGAAGGTCAAGTACATGGTGCACCTTGACTTCAAGGAAACCAATAATATGGCGGAGTATGAAGCCCTCATCTATGGACTCAAAGTGCTATCTTATGGTGTAAAACAACTGTTGGTGAAGAGAGATTCACAACTCATCATCAAACAAGTGAAAGGTGAATGCTCCTGCAATAATTCTCAATTAGCTGCTTATCTCCTTGAAGTCCAGAGGCTTCAGAAGGACTTCGAAGTCCTGGATCTCCATCATGTTCAGCGCCTTCATAACTCCAAAGCTGATGAACTCTCGACGAAAGCCTCAACCAAAGCTTCGGCTCCTGACGGAATCTTCGTCCGGAGGTTGTCAAAACCAACAGCTCAGCCTGCTGAACTGAGCGAAGGGGGCGAGACTAGCACCTCGAAGCTGGCGGTCCCGGTGGCCCTGTTACCATGGCATTCACCAAGGGTCATAGGTGCTGTCGGAAGTTCCGAGCAATCCATCACACAAGACTCAGAAGCTCAAGCTAGCTCCGATGCATGGATTTCGGAGATCTGAAGCTACTTGAAAAACAATATCCTTCCTGAAGATAGTGTATCCGCTGACCAGATTGTCAAATTGGCTAAAAGATACACGTTGGTAGAAGGGGATCTCTACCGATGCGGTGTCAATGGCATTCTAATGCGGTGCATTGCAAGGGAAGAAGGCCGCGATCTCCTCGCGGAAATCCATGGAGGCGAGTGCAGGAACCACGCATCTTCTCACACGCTGGTCGGTAAAGCCTTTCGGGATGGCTTTTACTGGCCTACAACACTTCAGGATGCGGTTGAGCTAGTGAAAAAATGTGAAGCGTGTCAGTTTCACGCCAAACAGATTCACACACCGGCTCAATCACTACAAATGATACCTCCTACATGGCCATTCGCTATGTGGGGCATGGACATCTTGGGACCTTTCCCAAAAGTCGTCGGAGATTACAGGTTCCTATATGTCGCCATCGACAAGTTCACCAAGTGGCCGGAAGCAACTCCAGTAGTAACAATCAACAAACAATCAGCAATCAAGTTCTTGAAGTCCATTATATGTAGATTTGGAGTTCCAAACAAAGTCATAACTGACAACGGAACTCAATTTACAAGTGCTGCATTCTAAGAATATTGCGAAGACCTCGATATTCAACTTAGCTACGCCTCAGTAGCTAATCCAACAAGCAACAGCCAAGCCGAGAGAGCAAATACAGAAATTTTAAAAGGACTCAAGACGCGCACATATGAGCGCTTGAAAAAGCACAAAGTTAAAAGGATTGAAGAGCTTTCGTCCACATTATGGGCGAATAGGACAACACCTAACCGGTCAACTGGGGAGACTCCATTCTTCCTGGTGTACGGAGCTGAAGCAGTCCTTCCTCCGGAGATCACCTTGGGGTCCCCCCGGGTCCAGACCTTCGACGAAGCCACACAGGACCAGTTCCGACGTGAAGACCTTGACCTCGTCGACGAGGGAAGGGGCCAAGCAGCTGTTCGGAATGCACGCTATCGCCAAGCGCTCCAGCGTTATCATCAAAGGCATGTGCGTGATCGACAGCTTGAAGAAGGTGACCTGGTGCTTCGGAAGATACTAAGCTGTGAAGGGATGAACAAACTTTCCCCCAGCTGGGAGGGTCCCTTTCGAGTCATTAAAGTATCTCGACCAGGATGCGTTCGCTTGGCAACAGAGGATGGGACCCCGGTCTCAAATCGTTGGAACATCGAGCACCTCCGAAAGTTTTATGCTTAGAACCAGGGAGGTGAGTCTGTAATTACATACAATGCATGTTGTAGAGTCATTATACAGAGACGAGCAAGTCCTCCAGGAGAACATCTGGACCCCTCAGGGAGGGTCCGAGAAGTTCAAGTAACACTTCAAACAGTCACAACACTAAAAGTGTAACTACTTGCTCTGGGCTAGTACAAGATGTATATCCCATTTATCATGGTCCAACACCCTAAGTGTGTCCTTGTCTCCCCTATAATTCAGACCTATAATGAAAGGCATTGTTGTGTGAAAACAGAGTCCACGTGCATCTACTTTTTGTACAAGGCTCAATATATCAAAACATTTTTACCCCACTTTTCTATAATGAAGTTGTGCAAATCTTTGTGAACTTTGTTTCAAATAATTCACATGCATTATAAGCCTTATTGATAGTCTTTTTGGATCTTAACATTGCTTCATAGTCTACTTGCCTGAACGCCAAGTCAACATAGGTCCAGAGTGCACTATCGACTTAGCCTGGTCCTGCACCCTAAGTACGCCGCTCTACCTACACCCCGGCAGGCCTTAGTAGGGTGAGTACTAGAAAGGCATGTAGATCTAAAAAGATTATATCAAAATGCTCGTTATCATGCTGAGTTTCTTCTGACTCAAAGTTCAAATAAGAACAATAGGCCACAACCAATTTATAGACAGGAGGACAAATTTTACTTTTTCTCTTGTCTTTAATGTGCAAGAAAAGCAAAAATTCATAGCGATGGTGAACGACGCCGGAGCTACTAAGCTCCGACATCTCCCAAGATAGGTCCGCCATCAATGTCTAATATGTTGACGTTGGAGCTACCAAGCTCTGACCATTCCAGGGGGCCTGTCTTCGACACTTCAAAATTGAATACTTCAGACTTAAAATCTACAAGTGCGAAGCAACCAAGTCATCAACATACTGTCATAACCTTTGGTACATGTACAAACCTCAACTGTAAACATGTACCAGGGGGCCAACAAGATACAACACGGTATATTGGAGACAAAAGTGAAATTGAAGGCAGAAAGGAGGATTTCATTAATTTGAGATACTGGATTACAAAATGGGCAGAGTACAGCAGAAGGCAATAGGAAGAAATCCCAAGCTACTGTAGGACCTAAGACCTGCAGAAGAATGAAGCTACTTTTTGGGCAACTTCTCGGACGCTGGCTTTGGCAGTGTCTTCCTCTTCAGCAATGGGACCTTCAAGCACCAGGTCCAGTGGGAATTGAGGATCTCGGCTTACATAACATGTCAGCACGTATTCTGCGATGTTTGTAGCCAAAGTTTTCCCCTCCGTCTCTAGCTGATCCGCGATGACGTCGCCCATCGCATCAAGTTTGTCGCCAGTACCGTTGAGGGCCACCAGCGCTCGGTCCAAATCCAACTTCGGGTTGTCCGGACGTACTGGACTGAAGCCCAACAGTGTCAGCGCGTCATTCGCCCGCCCGAGGAAGTCCCACACTTGAATAGCTTCGGTCTCCTTCAGGCTTTGTAGCTCCTCCAGCGACTTCCTGGCAGCCGCAAGCTCCGAACCTTCACAGCAAGGCGCTCAGCCAACTTAGCATGCTGTTGCATGCTCTCAGCAACTTGCTTTTCCCGGTCGGTTAGCTCCGTCTCCCGGAGGTGGATGCGGTTCCGCCTTTCAGCAAGGTCTTTCTCCCTACCTTTAACTCTCTCCTCCCTAGCGGCAACGTCAGACTCTCTTTTCGAGAGCTCCCGCCCCACCTTCCAGTTCTTCTTCCTCTCTTCCTCCTTCCATAGATCCACCTTTTTGCTGCGATCCACCAAATTTTTCTCACCCAGAGTCAACTTCTGGGTGACCTCCACCTCTCTCCTCATCACATCCCCTGTTGCCCCAGGAGTTTTTCCTCCCTCAGCTCCAGGTCCGCTCAACGCTTTATGAGAGTTTCATTCAATTTTGCGAGCTTTTCGTAACGCTCGTTAGCAGTGTCACGTCTCTCCTTGCTTGCTCCAAGATTTCTCTGGAGTTAGCATCGAGCGCATGGATGGCGACCTCCTTCTCTTCTATCAACTTATCCTAGTATTCTAACTGGGCCTTCTCCCCCTTGATCCATTCCTTCTGGTCAGCCAGCCTCATCTGAGCAAGCCTGGTCTCAAAGTGGAGTCTGTTGCGCCAATGCCTCAAGGTGTTGCGCTCCTCCTCCAAGGCTTTGCTCTCATGTTCGATGGCAAGCTGGACCTGCCAAAGACTTGAGCAAGCATTGTCTATGGACAACGCTAGAGGGATAGGTTTTGGGCCTGCTGGGACCATTTTTGCAGGCCCAAAAGGGTTTCCCGTCACAAAAATTGGGTCCCACTCAACAATAGTGGTTCCCTAGACTCCTGCAGCGCTAGGGCCGCTCTCTTGAAGCCCTTCAGTGGCAGCAGAAGAACCCACTGGGGGGACTTCCATCTCCGGAGCAGTTGAAGGCTCCGCTTTAGGGTCTTCAGTTGATGGCTCCGAAGTTGAAGGACCTGTCGCCAGTCCTACAAGCTGCTCTAGCTCCATCCTAGGTACCTCCGGGACAACCTCCTCTGGAGCAGCAGCTGGAGCTTCAACGGGAGCCTCAACCGTCGCTGGCTCGGGCTCCGACAGGGTGACCACCTCCGGCACAGCCGCCGGATCTCCAACCACCTCCAGCTCAACAGCTGGACCCTCTATCACTTCCGGTTCAGCCGCCGGATCTTCAACCGTTTCCGGCACAAGGGTCAGAGCTTGGGTGATTTCCGGCTCAATAGCCGTCGGGGCTTCTGCTACTTCTGGCTCAGCAGCCAGGGCTTCGACAACTTCCAGCTCGAAAGTCGGAACTTCTGGCATCGCCGGTGCTGGAGCATCAGCCTTCGCCGCCAAGGGTACATCTTCAACTTATCTCCTGTGGTCCGGTGCTACCACAGGAGCTTTGGGTGAGGACTCCGAGTCCAAGCTCACGACAGCTGGCGCCGGAGCTGCTGCGACTTCTGCCTCCGTTTGATGAGGAGACTCAGCGATCGAAGCTGGAGCTTCGCCAGGTGCAGCCCTAGCCGTTGTAACAGGCACTGAAGCTCCCAGTCCCTTCTTTGACACCCTAAAAATAAAGAGAAGATAAGATCAAAGACACATCCAAAAGCAAGGCTAGCATTTTAGGGTGAGCAATCAATGCTTACCTCGGGATGCTACCACCCCAGTCGCCTCGAAACCTTTTCCTCTGAGGCCCGGAGCTAGAGCCCACCAAATCCGGTGATACAACTGCTTCGGACCTCACTTGAGGAACACTTGCAGGCGCCGAAGTTCTTTCGGCCAGAGCTTCCCTTCGCCGAGAAGAACTCTCAGACCTGGAGCTTCTAGCCGGCATTGAGGCCGGGGTCGACTGCCCGGAGCTTATACCTCTTGAAGACGCTTGCACTGGAGCAGGGTAGTTGTAGAGGACCTCCCTCGCCGGGGAGAAGGAGCCGTCGTGGAAGGAGCAAGTCTGATGGACCTCCTGTCAGCGTGCTTCAACTTCCTTTTCCGACTGGAAGGCTCAGCTGGCTCTTTACCCTTGCCCCTGCCGGTGTCTTCAACCTTCTATCTCAAGGCAGAGGCAGGACCACCCTCAGAAGCTCCAGGGATCACCAACCCGGTGGTCGCACGCCTTTCCACCTCACCAAGGTCGTCAAGCGCCGGCATACTCCTCCGAAGCTCCCTGCTGAACTGCGCCTCCATGTTCAGAGGGAGGAAAGCTGCCGGCGGAGCTAAGTCATCGCCTTCAACGTCAATTCCATGCTGGAATTTCTTGAGATGAAGCTCCAAAGCTGCACCATCCAAGTTGGATCTCAGGCCGGTTTCGATTCGATCGTCATCCATCACGCTGTTGAGGTCCCATGCGAGCTTCTCCCTCTTCTTCAACGGAGCCCATCTGTTGACCAGGAAGTTGCAGAAGACCATCTGGGGGTCAGTCCACCCTCCACACACTCGCGGATCCTGGTCAAGATAGGGTTGAAGGCATTTGACAACACCGGAACTACACTCCAAGCATCAGTGTCAACATTGGAGAGACCTTCAAGTAACTCCAATTTCTCATGCTCCTCCACCGTGACGATGATCCAATCCTTCTTCCAGTTGTCCCATTTGCTGGAAGGAAACGACTTTAAGTATTTGTAGGGGCAGTTCTTGCGCTTCACAAAATAGTAGAAGCCAAGGAACTCGGACCCCTTGCTGGTTGTGTGGATGGTAAAGAAGGTGCGGAAAAGCTCTACACAGGGAGGAATACCCACCCACATTTTGCAGAGGTGGATGAATGTCGCCACAAGAAGAAGAGAATGGGGGCCAAGGTGGTACAGCTGCAGACCATAGAAGTCCAGTAGCATCAAAAGGAAAGTCGAGAAAGGTGGGATCAGTCCCACCATAGCGTATGCTGAGAAGTACACCATGTCACCGTCGCGCTCTTTCTTGAATGGGAGCTTGCCGGCGCGGACCAGACGGTTGAAGGAGTCGCTGGACCACCCCATGTAGGTCTGGACCTTCTTCAGATCATCATCGCTCTTGAGGCGGCTCTTGGGGAGACCCAACTCCATCGCGGCAAATTGGAGCAAAGGATGGAAAGTTAGGTGGAGTTTGGGAGGCTCTGAGCGCAAAGATGATTGAAGGCGTAAAGAGTCCTCAAACCGTGCGCACTTTCTATCTTAAGTAAGCCTCCGCGACGCTTGGATGGAAACCGCAATGATATCAAAAGCACTTTTCAAAAACCTACCCCATCAATGAAGAGTGGGCCTGGGGCCACCCCGACGAATAGATCGAGGTCCTTACCCAAGGTCAATTGTTGCCATGCTGAGCGGCGGGGAATCCAAAGTCGGCGCTCTGACAAGGCGCGCAGAACTGATACGATTTTTATATTGGGAACCAGCGACCTTCATTTGCATGAGATCTGCACTCAAAGATCTCATCTGCCGTATTCATAACAAGCCACACGTCGAAGGATCGCTCCCGGACCGTCACTCTATCGACGCATCAGAGGACTTTTTGAAAATCAAAGCGCGAGAATCAAGAATGGCCCCACCTCTGGTAGAACAACTTAAACCAAAGGATTTCTCCTAGAGGTGGGCCCGGGGTCCACCGTCAGTACCCTACGTACTGGATACCCCACGATACTGCAAGAAGTGCAAGAAAGTTCCACCAGTCAGAGTCAAAGGCCCTTGCAGCGACCCACATGTCACGTTGCACCGGACCCACTCCCCTCACATGGCTGGCTCCCGGGTTAACACATGTAAGATAAGACCAGAACAAAACTCCCAACCAAGGAAAGCTCCGGCGACTACACGTGTACAACAGCCCCGGACCTAGCCCCCGTCAGAGAGGAGCTCTGGTACTGACACGTATACAGCAACCCCGGACCTACCCTCCCGCAAGGGAAAGCTCCGGATCTGCCACGTGTGGAGCCTCCAGACCTTCATCACCAACACAATAAAAGCCGATCATGTCCATTACAGACATTCAAGGACGGTTAAAGCGGCAATTACAAGGTCTGATAATGTGTCATTAATGTCATATTAATGACACACGATCAGTGCACCGTTTATAGGGGTAACACTGCCATGAAGGCACATTACCACACTATTAATTATACTTAATACTCTTTAGATAGTATATTAGGTCATTAAGCATGCCAGAGCCACATGTTGGGCCAGGTCAGCTTTGTAACGGTCAATCCTTAGAACTATAAAGGGATTGCGCTGCACGAATGTTCGGGGGAGTCTGATCTGTTTGGAGCTGATCCTAGCAAAGGTACTCACTCAATACAATTACTCAAACCCTGTGGAGTAGGGTGTTACGCTCAGGCGGCCCGAACCACATAAATCCCTGAGGTCATCATCTTGATATTGATTTTTGCGTGCCCCAACCACAAAAGAACCTTCGCGAGCTGCTTCTCAGCTGGTCTGGGGGAAGTGTCGTATCCAACACATCTACAGTTTTCATTCCGTTTCCGGATGAAAACCCACTTGAACCTGACAAGATAGGTTCTAGGAGGTGTAGGTATTACATTACCGAGTACTTCTCTTTTTTTTAGTTAGTCAAGTTCTGCCTTGATAGCTTCTCTCCATTCGATCCAGTCCAAGCGTTTTTTACACTCTGTCATGGTCTTAGGATCAGGAGCATTAAGTTGTTTAGCTATATTAGTGACAAAGCATGAGTTGACAACCGTTGTATTACAGTCAAATAATTCTCCGGAATTAGTATAATTGACAGAAATTTCTTGTACCCAGTGAAACTCATCATGATTTCCCAACATGTGAGTATTACGGTCTTCCGATCCTCTAGACTGCTCTATAGTGCGCACTTGAGGGCTAGGTCTTGGATTCATCGCATCCAATTGGTGTCCATCAATATTTTGTTGACTTGCATTTACTTGATGTGAGTAAGATTTTTTCCTCGTAGTCTTTGAACGCTTATTTGAAGTATCTAACTCAATAATTTTCTGAACTTGAAGTTCAGTCTCCTTTGTACGTGGATCAGAGGATAGGATGAATTTATCATCCCAATTAATTTCTCGGCTTTCATTGATATATTTATTATCTCCCCCTAAAGTTGGGAAATGATCCTCATTACAAATGCAATCAGCAAGCCAGAACGTGAATAAATCACCCGTTAAAGGCTCCAAATATTTTATGATAGACGGGGATTGAAATCCCATGTAGATCCCCAATTTTCTATGAGGGCCCATAGAGGTTCGTTTTGGTAGTGAAATTGGTGTGTACATTGCACATCCGAATTTCCGCAAATGGGAGATATTTGGTTGATCTCCACGCACAAGTTGAAGTGGGGAGGTGGTATGATATGCAGTTGGACGTAGTTACAGTAGATCAGCAGCGTGTAAAACTGAATGACCCCAACAAGATGTTGGTAAATTGCATCCTTGCAATAATGGCCTAGCTATGAGTTTTACTCTCTTTATGAGAGATTATGCCAAACCATTTTGTGAGTGAACATATGGAACAAAATGTTGTACTTCAATACCTTGAGCTATACAATAATCATTAAAGGCTCGAGATGTAAATTCAACAGCATTGTCTATACAGATACTTTTTATCCTATGTTCAGGATAATTTGCTTTTAACCTTATGACTTGTATCATAAATTTGGTGAAAGCATGGTTACATGTAGATAATAAACACACGTGCGACCATCTTGTAAATGCGTTGATTAAAACCATAAAGTATCTAAATGGACCACACATTGGTTGTATGGGTCCACAAATGTCTCCTTGAATGCATTCAAGGAACTTTAAAGGTTCAACATGGATCTTAAGCAGAGAAGGCTGCAAGATCAACTTGCCCGTAGCACATGAAGTGCACACAAAATCATTAGATTTTGGAAAATTTGAATTACTTAATTCATGGCCGGTGTAGTTACCAATAATTTTCCTCATCATCCCTATTCCAGAATGGCCTAGGCGTGAATGTTAGGTCTTGAATGTATCAACATTCTGAAAAATCACCTTGTATGCAACATGTGGTACGTGTTTGATATATGTGAAATACAATCCATATGGAGTAAAAGTTATTCTTTCTAAAACTTCATGGCCATATCCGGAATTATTAGAAATAAGAAGAAATTCTTCTTTATTTTCTTCATGAGTACATATATGTAACCCATTTTTCTGGATATCTCTAAAACTTATGAGAGTACGTGTAGAATCTGGATACAATAAAGCATCCTCAATTACCACTTGTGTCCCATTAGGAAACATAATAGTGGCTTGGCCAGAACCAAATATTGTAGCATCGCTTCCAGCGATGGTTAAAACATTTCCGGACCTCCTAGTTAGGGTTTGGAAATATTTTGTTTCCTTAAGTATAGAGTTTGTGGTGCAACTATCCACAAGACACATTTCTTCATCCATCTTAACTTCCCGTAAGATCTAACACTTAAGAACTGTAAAAATTCAATTAGTTGCATTAAAATATATTTACATAATTAGAGTATTACATAACTCTAATACATAATAACATTATGTTCATTACAACACACTTTTTACATAGACTTTAGTATTTACAAATATCTATGGTAAGCGATCTAGATTAGATCGCCGAACATGTCGTTCGATTTATATTCTACCATAGCATTGTCCATGTCCATGTAGTCATCAATACTTAAATTTGGCTCGTTGTTGCTTGGATTTTCAACATCATTGCTTGAACAGCTGGCTTCAATTGTTGGCTTTGTTGGGATAATAAAATGAGTTCATACTCATTTCTCGATCCTTGACCTTTCTTGTCATTTTTCAATGATTTTTGATACAATGTCACGAGGTGCTTAGGTGTTCGACACTTATCAGCTGTATGTTTATAAGTGCCACATGCCTTACACTGCACATTCTTCCCTTTAAATGGAGCACCATCCTTTTTTATCGCCTTTGAAATTTTTTTATTTTTCCGCCTATTGCGACGGTGCCTTGCAGACCTACCATTCTTTTTTGGATTTGAATCCTTAGAAACACTTGCTTTCTTCTCATTATTATGATTTTTAGGAAGAGGAGCAGCCCCAACACGACGTTGGTGATGATTGTTAATAGTCATTGTACTTCTTGGCCTGAAGTAAATCTCTAATGAGGTCAGCATAATTTTGGTAGTTCCGACCCAATATTGATGTTGTAAGACCCAATCAGAATGAAGCATAGTTTGAATAATCTTTTCAATCTTATCTTCCTCTGTTGGTTCTTTCTCACAAAATCGCAATTTAGTGCATACCTTATGAACAACATGATTATTATCTTCAATAGACTTGAAGTCTTGAAGACAAAGTTGAGTCCACTCATGGTTGGCCTCAGGCAATAATATTGTCTTTTGTTGTTCATAACGGTCTTTTAATGTGACCCAAAGACTATGAGATTCCTCCTCCATCACATATTTTGACTTTAAGTCAGGGTGAAGGTGGTTCCAAATGATGTATAGTGTTTGGTACTTATATGTTTCTAGAAATGTTGCATTCCTTTCTTCTGGAGGAGTTAGTGCAGCCATGATTCCACGGAAAGTCAAGCTTATCTTGATGTCCAAAGCCCATGTAGGGTAGTTGTGGCCATCAAGGACAAGTTCTTCAAACTTGCGAGCCATTGATTCCTACATGTAGGAAATCAGAGATTTTATTAATAAAATCATCATGATGGTGTTGTAATATGTGTTAATCATAATGAAAAACACATAGAATTTATTCATTCTTATCCAGCCAAAATTTTAAATTTGACTTGACAAATAGAATAAATCAAAGTATAACTCATATTCAAGAAGGACAATTTGAAGAAATGGCCAAATTAAAATGAATTATATACTTTAGTATCTTTATGCATGATTCATATTGTATTAAGCCAAATTTTAGGAAATGGCTTAACTAAACTTTAATCAAATCACTTGATATTTTATGTGTAATCATATTATCACATAAAAAGCCAAAATTTTAAAATTAGTTTAAATGATGGTTTATGTAAATATTTGAAATATAGTTAACAAAATTTTATTACTTTTAGGCCAAAATTAAAATAATGGCCTGAACAAAAGGAATTTTGGACAAAGTGTTAATGATTGAATATTTTGAAGTAATTCGGCTAAAATTTCAATTTTAGCCAAAATATTGCAATTCAATATTTACAAGATTACGCAACTTTGCAGGATTTGAAACTAAATTCAAATACTAATTTAAACTAAATTAAACTGCAAAATAATTAAATAGTAATATAAATAATCTGGAAATTGGGCTTGGAAGATGAGTATGGCCCAAGCCAAAAACGCGGCTTGGGCCAAAAACGTAGGTTTTGCCCACGAATTGACTTGGCCTGCACAGCCCATTTTCACGTGGCCGGCCCATCAGAGCCCATTGCCGTTGAATAAAAGAAGAGGCCGGTTGGGGTTAAACCCTAACCGGGACCCCTTCTCCTTCCTTCGCCGCATTTCCAGATACTTCTCCCTCCTCTCTACGTCGGCGATGTCGCTTCCCCTTTTCTCCACCATGACAGCGCCGCATATCCTCCCTTCCTTCATTCACCAACTCTGGCCGACCTCCGAG
Source organism: Tuctoria greenei (assembly GCA_036927565.1). Lineage (NCBI taxonomy): Eukaryota > Viridiplantae > Streptophyta > Magnoliopsida > Poales > Poaceae > Tuctoria > Tuctoria greenei. Next base: position 130,674,791 of record JAYESD010000006.1, read on the forward strand.
TCCCCAGATCTGGGTACTCGGGCCTTGCCGGTGAGGTGAGCAAATCGGCGTAGTAGTCGATTGCCACACGGGCTCATCCTTGCCGGTGGCGAGGAAGATACCGAAGGTCCAGTTCCTCCTTGAAGGGATTCCGGTAGGGGAACATGGGATGCAATGGAGGAGGGCGGTGCCAACATAGTTGGTTCCACCGTCGGTGTTGAGGGTGACGCCGTCGATGCTTGGAGAGTCCTTGAAGCTAAAGGTCATCGATGTCAGCCTTTAGGGCCGATGCGAATCCTCGCAATAGTGCGAGTCGCCGGCTGCGCAACAACATCGGTGACCACCAAAATATCGCGGCTACCTTCTTCCTCTCCTTCCTCCTCCCCCTATCCTCTCAATGACGAGGGTCCAAGGTCTGGTGAAACCCAGACTGGAGTTCCTCCTCCGAGGATGGCACTTGAACCACCTTGAGGACCCATTTGATGAGCCTCAAGGTCCGAGAGACGGACGAGGAAAAGAGTTTGGGACCGATCCACAACGCGACGATGCGATCTGCGTGGATCTGTCAGCAGTGGCGCCACCGGAGCAACCGTCGCTCGACGGTGATGCCGACCTCCATAGTTGCGGGTTCTGTTCCGATGGACATGGTTGTTGCTATATGTTCTTGCAGGGTTCAATCAACAGCGATGGCGACGGCCATGGTGTTCACGACAACGGCAAGGAGAGTCACCCATTTGGAAGATAACAAGAATTAGATCGGTAAGTCTTAGATTTGACATCTTACCGAAGGATTCTTCGATCTCTCTTCAATTTGCTCTTGTAGAGCAGTGCTGATAACGTGTTGAGAATGAAATTGAACAACAGAGAAGAAAATTGAGAGAGACACAAAGTTGGATATAAATGATTTTATATCTTTATTCATTTATTGCTCTTTTATTTATATATGTTGAGGAGACACAAAGTGAAGAGATGTGTCCTTTAATGAAGGGACAATGTAACTACCTATAACAGTTATCAAGTGATCACATTTTGCATATGTGTTATAACACTGATGATCTGATCCTCTGAGGGCAGCTCGGAGGCAGAAGGGTGTGTCGTCAGCGCAAGAGACGTAGGCGTCCAGGACATCGAGGCCGAGCTCCTCCAAGGCCTCCAGCACCGACACCAGCAGCCCAGGGCGGCTCCTCTCCATCGACACGTTGAACCGGAATCCTCTTCTGTTGCCGCTTTTGCTATACACTAAATCCACGGGTGAGACACTCACCATTTCTGGCAAGGCGGCGCTGCAAGAGGTAGCAGCAGCTGTACTGCCACCACTATCGTCATCAGCTGCTGCATCGTCAACCTTGTCCTTGAGCTCCCTGATGTATTTTGACGCATCTACCAGGATCGACGTCTCGTTTCCCTGCACGTATAAGAATTGCATCTTCATCTAAATAAAGTATATACATTGCACAAATGAATGATGGATATGACACCACAAGTAGTCACGTGTCAGAAAACGGATTAAGTCACTACTAAAAAATGCATTTTCACAGGCGTCTGCTTATTTTTTTTACAGACGGTTTGTTAAAAGTTACGCCTGTGATGTCATATGAGTTAATAACCGTCTGTGATAATAGAATATCACAGGCGGTCCGTAACAAACAACCACCTGTGAAAATGTATTGATTTTCACATACGGTCCGTAACAAAAACCGTATGTGATAATAGTCATTATCACAGGCGGCCCGTAACAAACAACCGTCTGTGAAAATATAATAATTTTCACAGGCGGTCCGTAACAAAAAAACCGCCTATGATAATGATGGCTCATGATTGGTCTGCTGCTTCATCCCACGGATCGCTCTTGGACTTTATATCTCTGCCTTCCGCTACTTATCGATCCAACAACTCACACGGAGTCATCTCTAATCTATGTGTCTATAACAACAGCAGCACCGACACCTCACGTCCTTATCCCCAATCTCTCCCTCTCACCATCCATCTCTCCAATCTCACCTCTCTTTCCTTCCTCCCCAACCTCGCTCTACCGCAGCTCCGCCTCATCGCCGGCAGCCCGCTTCCGCCTCCTCGCCATCCTCGCCGTCGCGGAGGTCGGGCTGCTCGCGCTCCTCGTCGTCATGGCAGCCGTACTCCTCGATCGTCGTGGCAGCCGTGCTGCTCATGCTCATCGCCATCGTGGCAACCACGCTCCTCGTCCGCCGCGGGTGTCTCGCTCGATGCCGAGGGTCGCAGATCTAACCTTCAGTCATAGATCCAACCACGATCGTTATTTTTGTTGTAGCATGGAAGTCAAGCTAGCACGAAGGTGGTGCTACCGAGCGCTGCGGGGAGGCGTTGAAGTGCGGCTGCAACGGCAACATCTCTGTCTTCATGGTGTTGAGCTGCTGCACGTGGTGCTGCACGTGATGGTTGTGATGGATTGTAATTTCTGCGATGTGTTGCGTTGTAATTTCTGTTATGTTTTTTTATTGCATCTCTGCAATGTAATTTTGTCTAAATCTTTTAGTCTTCTGTAGATCAAACTGTGTTAGCGCAAAGTTTGTCTAAACGTTATCATTTCTTGCCTTCTGATTACGGCAAGTCACTAACACAATGCACACGGAACATTCTAAAAACTGTATATGATAATGTATTATCACAGGTGGTTGGCAATAAAAAACAGTATGTGAAAATGCATTTTCACAGGCGGTTCGCAATAAAAAACCGCCTGTGAAAATGCATTTTCACAGGCGGTCCGTAATAAAAAACCGCTTGTGAAAATGCATTTTCACAGGCGGTCAGCAATAAAAACCGCCTGTGAAAATGCATTTGTACAAGCGGATTTTGTCCCCGCCTGTGCTAATTGATCATTTTCACAGGCTCTTCGTTACAGGCGGTTTTTAAAACCGTATGTGATAATATATTTAGAGCCGCCTGCGATGAAGACTTTTGTAGTAGTGAGTGGAGTTGAAATAGGCAACACATGCATCAAGGAACAAGGTAATGTCGATATAATTTAAACGATTAGATCCCCCTGCATGCCTCCTTTTCCTTTACAAGGTATTGTTTCCTTCCACACATCAATTTTTGTCAGCTAATTAATTACTTTCAGACAATATATTTTCGATGAGATCTTGATCTAATAAAATCATTTGGTAGTGTGTCTACAAAGAACAGTATAAAATACTTCCTCCGTCCCAAAAAGTTTATCGCTTCGTAGTTCATTTTTGAACTACAAAGCGACAAGCTTTTTGAGACGGAGGGAGTACAAAATTCTTATTTCGAAATGTGCAATGCATAATCTTGAAAAAATGTACAGAAAATGGAAATGAATTATCAGTAAAGTGAAATGAAATCTGGGTCTTCGATTACCTATTCACTAAAAATAGATTTAGAAAGGATCACTAGCTATTTACCGCATTTGATTTTGTGACCGAGCGCAGAAGCTGGAGTTTCTCTTCTAAAGCCGCACCTTTCTTCTCCCCTGACATCCTTGATCTCTGCACGCACACAAAGAAATAAAACCTATATTAGTGAGGAGTTCAGGAGCCAGTTTTATATATATATACACATGGGCTTAACATAGCCCATATAGCAACTGGCAGTAGAGTTCCTTTCTTACAGAAGATGGTTACAAAAGGAGCTGAATTCTTTTATATTCACAAGTAGTAGAGTTTGAGTCTGAACTGAAACTTATTGGCAAAGTTAGCTGTATATGTGATGTATAAACTGCTACAATAAGCCTCATCACAGGCGGCTCCAAACCTATTATCACAGACGGCTTTTAAAACCGCCTGAAACGAAGAGTCTGTGATAATCCGCAATTTCACAGGCGGAGAAGTGAAACCGCCTGTGAAGACACGTTATCATAGGCGGTTCTTCACTTAGGCTAGCCGCCTGTGAAGACAGATTATCATAGGCGGTTCTTTACTTAGGCTAGCCGTCTGTGAAAATACTTTATCACAGACGGGTCGTGCAGCATATATAACCGCCTGTGATAAACGTCTTATCACAGACGGTTATTGAAGCATAAATAACCGCCTATGATCATAAGTCTTCACAGGCGGGTATTGAAGCATAACTAACCGTCAATGATAATGTGTCTTCACAGGCGGGTTTTGAAGCTTAACTAACCGTCTATGATAATGTATTTTCACAGATAGATTTTGAAGCATAACTAACCGTCTATGATAATGTTTCTTCACAGACGGGTATTGAAGCATAACTAACCGTCAATGATAATGTTTCTTCACAGACGGTTATTGAAGCATAACTAACCGTCAATGATAATGGTAGACGGAGTTTACCTAAATCAGCCGTCTGTGAAGACCCTTTAACGCAGCCGGTTTCTACCATAATAGTCACCGCCTGTGAAAATTTGGTTATCACAGATGTTTCTTTACTTGTATCTAGCCGCCTGTGATAATTGTTTTTCACAGCCATGCCTAGCCGTTGGTTAATAACCGCCTGTGATAAGGTATAACCTATGCAATACTACTGCTGTTATTTCTAATTTCCAGGTCAATTCAATATAATCACAGAACAAAAACAACAATATCATCACAGAACAAAAGTCAACAATATTATCATCACATAAGTCAATTTTACTAAAACAATATATATATGTACGAGTTACAGATACAATTCATCTCAAAGTTTACAAGTTTTCACTAAAAACAGCTTAAATTGGCATAGTCGCAAAGTTCTGGCACATCAGCTGCTGCACCATTCTTATCAAAGAACTTCCCTTTCTTGTGCAAAATTTCGCGACGTATGAACTGACAGAGTTCAGAAGCAATCTTGTCGGCTCCTCCATCAGGAATACTTCTACAAACCGGCCATTCTTCGTTCAGATTCTTCTTATGCTGCAATATAACACATAACAAGGTTTAGAATGTGTTGGTTTGAACAATTTCAAAGTATAGATCAAAGTGAGAGTATACAGGAATTTAGTTGGTATTTTTGGAGCAGTTGTACTATGAGCAATTGAATTTTGAAGTTGGAATCAAAATATGAAAATAATGTTTCTGGTAATATTGAACAGCAGAGAATATAAGCATTAAACTATGCTAGTTACAATGAAAATGAAACACAAAAGTAAGAAAATAAGGTATCGACATTAAGGATAACTTACATCCTCACGATTGACTCTATATACGGCGGCGGTCCGAAGATGCTCGCATACATAATACCCGCATAAGACACTCCCAGCAGGCTGCTTCGGACAAGCATAATACGTTTTAATGTCCAATGCATTCGTATTACGAGGTCTCTGACCGCCAAGATCCGCGTAAAACTGCCAAGTGCTGTAATACAAGAAATGTCATATAAAACTTGTCAACACATTCTAAATGTGCGTAAATTAAAATTATTGAATAAACGTACTTTTTCAAAATGGAAAGGAAATCTTTGTAACGATCTAGTGGGTAATCGGCCGAGTCCAAGACTGTTGCCATTCCCTGCGTTGGCTTGATGAAGATCATTATGTAGTGATTACTGCAAACATACAAACACACGTGTTAACAATTACCAATAATTTCTATTTCAATGTCATGTGTCGAACTTACTCGAAGTGGTACGGAGCCTTTACGAGGTCCTTGCCGTCTCTGACAAAGTTAAACATCACATGTCCTATGTAAGCTGCAACTTCTGTCTTTCTATCCTTCTTAAGTTTTGCAATTTCTCTTTCAAAATCTTTTTTTTCATGTGTTTGTACTGGCTTGATTCTCGATTCGCCTGGACGTCGAATAGCGACTTTGCAATCCTAGTAGGGTCAAGGATACCTGTCTTGCGCGCCAACTTTTCATTATCCATGTATTGCATCCTATTGAAGAAGTCCAGAATTGTTATAATCTCATGAAATGCGTATGCGTGTAGTAAGAAAAGCAAATACAAAATATTAGAGCACTTACAAGCACCAGACGAGCAGCAAGATGATATCGAGCATGCCCCGATGGAAAAGGGAAAGCAGCTCTTCAAATAAAATGACTCGTTTATCTACTCCAGTGCTCCAGAATGCTTCTTTTGGAATACAAAATGTGACGCACTCAAGACCAAATTTTGTGCTGGCAGTGATGTACCACTCATGCATTCTTCTGAGCGCGACGGGTTGTTTGCTAAGTTGTACGGATGTCATGAATGGCTTCCCATTCTCAAATTTAGGAGGAACATCCTCAAGCTTGTATATTGGAAATCCTGGTTTAACTAAAGCCGTATGCCGATTATACATGACACCGTCTTCTTCCCACTCCTCGATATCTTCTAATGCTGGCTCATGAGAAGAACGAGATGCACTCAATTTTCTAATATTTTCCTTCATAGCTTCCAAATACTTTGACACTTCTGATGAAGGTTTCTTATCTTCGTATGAGCTAACTTTGACAGGCACTGATGATCGAGGAGTAGTCGTCGGAAGTTGGACACTGGCTTGTTGTTAAACCTGTTGTTCAACTGATTGCTCTTTACTCCCAGCAGCTGGCTCTAGTACTACTTCAAGCTGTTGCTCAACTAGTTGCTCTTTACTAGCAACAGCTTGCTCTGGTACTGCTTGAAGTTGTTGTCCAACTTGTTGCTCTTGGATATCATCCTTGCTCAGACATAGGGGGAGTGGATCTTCCCGGACTGGGAGTGGATCTTCATGCACTTTCGCCTTAGAAGATGGGGTTGCAGTATTTGGAGATGCGACGGGGCTAGAAATTGGCACATCATCCAACGCGATATCGCGTCGGTGCCAAAGGATTAATTGGTTGACAGCCTGCCCCAGAGTCGCGATCCCCTCAGGTGTGACGTGGTCTATTTCATAATCTTCATAATCATTATCAATGATCTAAAGAACTTGCACCACAGAATAATACAACGGAAGTGGATTCCCGTTGAAGTCACGATCAGGCTTTGCCATAGCAGTGGCAACCTGTTTGGTTTTGTTCCCTGCTCTGCCTATCGGGACAAGAAGACGACAAGATTTGTCGTTAGCAATATCATCGACAGGGAACTTATGGGTTGACCCTGAGCCTGGCACGGAACCAACGCTGCTAGGGTAGGCAGTTGGAGATACTAATTGCTCCTTTTGCACCGGAACCATCATTGTACTCGGTGCCACTAATTGTCCTGATTGTCTAAGTTGTTCCATTATTTCTTGCATATTTTCTTTGACCTTTTGAGCAATCGTTTCATCAAGTGTTTTCTTAAACTTCTCACGTCTTCTATATGTGTCTTTATCTTTAGGGAAACCATCTAGCCAAGACATTTGAGAAGAGACCGCTCGAACCCGTCCGCTGTTTTCAGGGTTTCTTAAGATAGCGGTAAGTTGGTCATTCTCCCTCTTCGTGAAGAGACCCTTCTGTTGCTTTTCAATTACTTCTTTCATTTTATCCTCTACTTCATTCAGAGAGTCGGGCTTTTCAAGTTTGCCCTCGCTGGTCAAACCTGACCAAGCAAAGACCCAGCGTTGAGTTCGCTCATCGCACCCTTCTAATGGGTGAGGAATGCCCTTACTGATAATTTCGTCTAATATCTTATTCCATTTCTGGACTTTGGGGCCATATCCGGCAGACCCCAAGCAATGATGGTATTTGTTCTTCTTTGCAAGCTCTGACCTAGTTGCACTTAGAGCTTTAGCATCAGGTGTGCTCTTTTGACGAACAAACTCTTGCCACTGAGCTTGTGCGATTTTTCCCATCTTCCTCGGGCTAGGGACCTTATTGGCCTTAACATAAGCATTCATTTCACTCTTCCAGCATCGAAACTTCTTGCCGCAAGAGACCATTGTTGCTTTCTTTACAGCTTCTTCTGTGCCTTTCGGGAACTTGAATTGTTTCTTTATCTTTTCCCACAACTCATTCTTGGTCTGCTCGGGTAATTTCCTCCAATTCTCGGTTGTGATCGGCACAACCTCCCTAACAAGAAAACCGCATGCATTACGGTACTTGGTAACTGAATCCAATGGTTCTTGGGGAAGCCCACCTGGACCGACCCTTGTTATGTACATGATGCGGTCCAATGCACCCTTATTGGGACCTCGTTGCCCTCGTTTCCGCTTGAGTGAAGCTGAGGATTCATCCATTGGAGAACCTTCTGCGGTTTTAGGAGCCGATGTCACCTCATTGTCTTCGAGATTAATCTAGGTAGAAAAAAATTATAAGACTTCGTATACTTGACAACCAACATTAACTTGAACTGCTGAAGTTAAGATTCGTGATCCATACCTCGTCGGCAGGATCATATTCCGGGTCTAGATCCACTGAAGTATTTTTAATTTTTATATTCAGAAAAGGATCCGAAGGACTGTGATAGGGGCCTGAACTGCTGGAGTCAGTAAACTCCATATTGTCTTCTTTGTTGTTACTATCAGGACCAGTCTTCTTAGGGCTTTCTATGCTAGATCTAATAAGACAAAAAATCTAATAAATGGCATATTAACTCTACATGAAATGTTGCATGAAGAAAAAGATGGAAGCATTCTAGGATTTGATAAGGCATTCTAGGGTTTAAGGCGACTGACCAAAAGGTTCCTATACATTGCGAGGGTGACAAGCATGTTAAAGTTGCTCACCAATGGCAATTTTATCTTTTTATTATAAATAGGCTAGCTTCGTTCAGAGTGGCGACCACGTTCTTGAGTTTTACTAGGTGGCGCCTAGCTCCGGACCTATAACTGATCAAGCAAGGGACAAAAAGCAAATCCCCGCACCGCTCCTACCTAGCTTAGAGGGCATTATCGTCCCCGCTCTCAAGTTTCCTCTTATTCCCTGTCACTGATTCTTCTACCTACTGAATGAAAAACAACATGCTGATGCGTACTTGTGCAGATGCAACGCCTAGAAGAGACTGATAGCAGCAGCAACAACTAGCAAGCTCACTTTACACCGACAATCCAAGGCATAACTTAGTCAAAATTAGTCAAGTATAGCTATATCTAATGTAACTTAGCCAAAATTAGCCAAATTTGCTCAACTTAACCAAATATAGCTAAATCTTGCCCAGCATAGTCAAACATGCTTGATTATGCTTCAGTTAGCTAAATTTGGTCATATTTAAAACAAATTTTCTGAATTTTGGCTCAATTAAGTAAATTTAGCCAAAACACATTTTTGAAGTTATATAGGTCTTCATATGCTTAGACTCCATCGCCACACCTAGTGGTACCTAGATATGGGCGTGAGGATGCTCCTGGCATCACAAATGAGTTGGCCAGCAACTTGTTTGGCTTCAGAGCTAAATATAGCATAACTTTGGTAGCTCAGATTAGGTACAATTGCTCAAATGAAGCTGATGGAGCCACAAGTGCAGACATATTTGGTAGCACAGATTATCTACAATTGCTCAAATGAAACTTAGAGAAAAAAAAGCAAACTTAGCCAAACTTAGTCTAACATAGCTAACTCTAAGCAAAAGTAGCCAAATATAGCTAAATATAGCATAACTTAGTCAAAATTAGTCAAGTATAACTATATCTAATGTAACTTAGCCAAAATTAGCCAAATTTGGTCAACTTAACCAAATATAGCTAAATCTTGCCCCTAATAGAGAATTATGTGGCATATGCAAGGCCGATGACAGAAATAGGGAATATACTGCTGTTACTAGAGTCTAGAATCATGTTTACCACTAATGTGTCAGAACAGTTTCAGACACACAGAACCAACTACCAATTTATCGTGATATAACCATCCACGACGAAGGGAGTAACTCCTATTCATTCGAACTTGACAGTTTTATCTCTGCAAACTACCAGAAGATGAAATGCTACTGATTTCACAGTTTCAGACACACAAAACCAACTACCAATTTATCGTGATATAACCATCCACATAAATCTTGCCCCACCGAACCCTAACCAAAGATGCCACCGAACTTGACAGTTTTTCGAATTCCACTGAACCCTAACCAAGGATGCCTACCATTTTCTAATTCCCGAACCCTAACAAAGGATATGCAAGGCGGCAGCGAGGGCGGGGAGGGAGGCGGCACGGCGAATGAGGATGGAAGGTCGAAGGGTTTAGGGTTTACCTTGAAGCTCGGAGGCGACGGCAATGGCTTCGCTCGGCGTACCTGGAAGTGAGGAGGGCGAAGCTCGGCGACGACGGCGGAGTTTGGCGGCGACGGCGAAGCTCGGCGACGGCGAAGCTCGGCGGCGTACTTGGAAGTGACGAGGGCGAACACTTGGCGGCAAACAAAATTTTGGCAGCCTAACGGCGTCTAAGTGTTTCGCCCAGGTTAGGTTTTTCCAATGCTGCCGAGGCGTATATATAGACTTTCATTTTCTCAGGCGGATTTTAAGTACCGACCGCCTAAGAAGATTGTTACCTTAGTCGGATTTTACTTACCAACCGCCTGAGAAGATACAATTATCTCAGGCGGTTGGTTAGTAACACCCGTCTGAGATAAACATGGGCCTGCAAAGATATTTACTTCTTCTTAATTAATATGTGTTCATTATAATTTGATGAACGCCTACATAAAGACCCCTCACCAACCGTGCGTGACCTTTCTTTTTCCCCGAGGCGCGACCTTTCTTTTCACCAACTGCTCCATCTTCCACTCCGCGCGGCCTTAAAGACGCGCTATCGCTCACAAGCGCATTGCTCACTTTGAATCCTCTTGTTTTCTTCGTCTTCCTCCGCTCCGACGACCCAACACCACTATGGCCGACCTTCCGCTGCCAAGCCCTCCGAGGGAGCCACCTTGCAAGAAACTATGTTGCAGCTCCCCCGAGAAGATCAACACCGAGCAGCGCCTCATGGCGCGAGAGGCGTACAACAATACATCTCGCGCCATGAGTGCCTTGGGGCTGGGTACCCTTCCAGAGTATACTGGAATGGGTACCATGGGCCACTACCTCTACGCCCTCACGGGGGTGGCTGATTGTCTCGACATTCTGTTCGCGACGATGGCCCAGGTTCTTGGCCCCGAGGGCCGTAGAACGCTGATGGAGGCGACGGCTAGCAACCTCGGGGTTGCACCGCCGGTGCAGCCGGTGCAGCCGGTGCAGCCAGCCCTGTCTCCTGTTGCACCGGTGCTGGAGTCACCGCCGGAGGACGAGGAGGAGGAGAAGGAAGAGGAGTAGGAGTAGGATTTAATTAGTTTTTCTTTTTGTTGTTTTTAGTTGCTTCTGTTTTGTAAATATTGTTAATGAATGAAATCTATCTTTGTTCATCTATGTGATTGAATATTACTTGTGTATCTTGTGTGTTCTTGTGTAAATATTGTGCATCTTGTGTGTTCTTCAACTGTGTGAATGAATGAATGTGTAGTGTGTTCATCGTTAACTAGAATTTCACGTCTGAGAAGAAGGTTATCTCAGGCGGTTGTTAAGCAATACCCGCCTGAGATAAATATATTTTCAGGCGGTTGGTAAGTACCAACCGTCAGTGAAGATATTTACTTCTTCTTAATTAATATTCTTGATTAAATGTGGTCCTTTAAAAGGCAAAAATCCACTTTTCTTGTAATATTATTGATAAGTAAAGGTTACCTAAATTTCACTTCATAAATCCTTTGAAATTGGTCAGAACATAAAAAACATACAACAAATGCTATTTTTCATTTTTCTATCTTGATGAATATAATGCTTTTTTCATTTATTTTTTCAGTGGACATTTTTACTCATCATACCAACCTCTACGAATTTTTTCATATTTTTTAAGTTTTTTTGAATCAATGTGTGTTCATAATTTGATGAATGCCTCATATGTATATGAGCATTTAGTTAGAATGGTGGACAATTTGAAGTTTGACATGTTGGAATGCTTTTAAAAAAATTAAAAAAATTCATACATGTATAAATTATACAAATATGTTCATACCAACAATATTGAGTGAAGGAACTTTTTTATGAGATACACAAATGTGAATAATATGTGAGTAGAAATTAATTTGATATTTACCAAAACATTACAATGTTAGCTATACAAGTTTTAAAAATATTTGGTTCAGGTGGTAGATGTTAATTTTATACAAATGTAGAAGAAAGAATCATTGAATTTGGAGACAATTTGCAGAATCTAAACATGTTTGAGTATTTATATTGGAATCTAAATAAAAAAGAAGCAAGGGATAAGGAAACTGAAGAACAGTATCGGGCATTATCTCAGGCGGTTGTTAAGCAATACCCGCCTGAGATAAATATATTTTCAGGCGGTTGGTAAGTACCAACCGCCTGTGAAAATATTTACTTCTTCTTAATTAATATTCTTAATTAAATGTGGTCCTTTAAAAGGCAAAAATCCACTTTTCTTGTAATATTATTGATAAGTAAAGGTTACCATTAAATTTCACTTCATAAATCCTTTGAAATTGGTCAGAACATAAAAAACATACAACAAATGCTATTTTTCATTTTTCTATCTTGATGAATATAATGCTTTTTTTCATTTATTTTTTCAGTGGACATTTTTACTCATCATACCAATCTCTACGAATTTTTTCATATTTTTTTAAGTTTTTTTGAATCAGTGTGTGTTCATAATTTGATGAATGCCTCATATGTATATGAGCATTTAGTTAGAATGGTGGACAATTTGAAGTTTGACATGTTGGAATGCTTTTAAAAAAATTAAAAAAATTCATACATGTATAAATTATACAAATATGTTCATACCAACAATATTGAGTGAAGGAACTTTTTTTATGAGATACACAAATGTGAATAATATGTGAGTAGAAATTAATTTGATATTTACCAAAACATTACAATGTCAGCTATACAAGTTTTAAAAATATTTGGTTCAGGTGGTAGATGTTAATTTTATACAAATGTAGAAGAATTAATCATCGAATTTGGACACAATTTGCAGAATCTAAACATGTTTGAGTATTTATATTGGAATCTAAATAAAAAAGAAGCAAGGGATAAGGAAACTGAAGAACAGTATCGGGCATTATCTCAGGCGGTTGTTAAGCAATACCCGCCTGAGATAAATATATTTTCAGGCGGTTGGTAAGTACAAACCGCCTATGAAAATATTTACTTCTTCTTAATTAATATTCTTAATTAAATGTGGTCCTTTAAAAAGCAAAAATCCACTTTTCTTGTAATATTATTGATAAGTAAAGGTTACCATTAAATTTCACTTCATAAATCCTTTGAAATTGTTCAGAACATAAAAAACATACAACAAATGCTATTTTTCATTTTTCTATCTTGATGAATATAATGCTTTTTTCAATTATTTTTTCAGTGGACATTTTTACTCATCATACCAACCTCTACGAATTTTTTCATATTTTTTTTAAGTTTTTTTGAATCAATGTGTGTTCATAATTTGATAAATGCCTCATATGTATATGAGCATTTTGTTAGAATGGTGGACAATTTGAAGTTTGACATGTTGGAATGCTTTTAAAAAAATTAAAAAAATTCATACATGTATAAATTATACAAATATGTTCATACCAACAATATTGAGTGAAGGAACTTTTTTTATGAGATACACAAATGTGAATAATATGTGAGTAGAAATTAATTTGATATTTACCAAAACATTACAATGTCAGCTATACAAGTTTTAAAAATATTTGGTTCAGGTGGTAGATGTTAATTTTATACAAATGTAGAAGACAGAATCATCGAATTTGGACACAATTTGCAGAATCTAAACATGTTTGAGTATTTATATTGGAATCTAAATAAAAAAGAAGCAAGGGATAAGGAAACTGAAGAACAGTATCGGGTATTATCTCAGACGGTTGTTAAGTAATAACCGACTGAGATAAATATCTTCTTTGACGGTTATTAAATACCAACCGTCTGTGAAGATATTTACTTCTTAACTAATATAACCCATAGAGTACAACACGTTATGGGAGAACAGGTCATACTCGCGCTCAATCCTACAGTTCTCAGTACAGAAGACGGTCTCGGACCACCCTCGCCTGCCGCAGTGGGTAGGCCCCTGGTTCCCCCCTGTTGGGCAGCGGCAAACGCCATCGTCAATGTCGGGCAGCGCCACTGGCGGCGGTTCGGGAGGAGGCCTACGCAGTAACCTCCAGCTCACGATAATGTCGAGCCTCTGCATGGCTTGATTCCGACACCGGCAACACTCCTTGTTGGTCCTCTTCATCGCGACGGACCCGACCGCGTTGTCGCCGACATGGGCCTCGCCTTCGACCTACCGGATATACTCGAGGGCGTCGTGGTCCCCGCGGTCGGCGTCGTAGCGGAGCATGGCGAGGACGTAGGCTGCCACCTTGTGGCCGTTCGCGGCCGCCCGGGCAAGGAACTGGGTGCCCCGCTGCGCCTGCGCGCGGCCGTAGTTGAAGACGAGGTTGAACCCGGTGACGTAGCACGCATGAGGGTTGCCCATGTTGGCCAGGCGCTCCATGAGGGCGTCGTAGCTCCCGTTCCCGTGCCGTTGGAACCATTCCTAGCTGCTCTCCCGCTCCAGCGCCACGCGCCTGCCCACGGTGGGATCACGGCACGCCGCGTTCATGGCCTTGCAGGTAGCGCGCAGACTGGAGAGGTCATCCATTGGCTGGGTGGAGGTTGCGGCGACCCACCCCGCGATCAGGAGCGCAATATTGTGCGGCAAGGGGAACTCCATGGGCTTATCTTAGGCGGTTGGTAAGTAACACCCGTCCCCGAGATAAATATATTCTCAGACGGTTGGTAAGAACCAACCGCCTGAGAAGATGTTAATTAACTGACGCGCCGCACGAGGTCTGCGGAGAAGTTGAGAAGCCGTGGTGCACGGACGCGTGCGACGGAAGGATCTCTGAAGATCGTCTTCCACAGTGGTTTAATTGTGTGCTGCACGAGGTCTGCAAAGAGTTCAATGCGCAATGAACAAAATATTTTATTCAGTTGGTAGATGTTAATTTTATACAATTGTAGAAGAAAGAATCATCGAATTTGAACACAATTTGCAGAATGTAAACATGTTTGAGTATTTATATTGGAATCTAAATAAAAAAGAAGCATGGGATAAGGAAACTGAAGAACAGTATCGGGCATTATCGCAGGTGGTTGTTAAGTAATAACCGCCTGAGATAAACATTTTTGAAACTACAAGATGTTAATTAACGGCCTGAGAAGATGTTAGGTAACAACAAATGCTATTTTTCTCAGGCGGTTTGTAAGTAATACCCGCCTGAGATAAACATTTTTGAAACTACAATATGTTAATTAACGGCCTGAGAAGTGTTAATTAACTGACGCGCCGCACGAGGTCTGCGGAGAAGTTGAGAAGCCGTGGTGCACGGACGCGTGCGACGGAAGGATCTCTAAAGATCGTCTTCCACAGTGGTTTAATTGTGCGCTGCACGAGGTCTGCAAAGAGTTCAATGCGCAATGAACAAAATATTTTGTTCAGTTGGTAGATGTTAATTTTATACAAATGTAGAAGAAAGAATCATCGAATTTGAACACAATTTGCAGAATGTAAACATGTTTAAGTATTTATATTGGAATCTAAATAAAAAAGAAGCAAGGGATAAGGAAACTGAAGAACAGTACCGGGCTTTATCGCAGGCGGTTGTTAAGTAATAACCGCCTGAGATAAACATTTTTGAAAAAATGCTATTTTTCTCAGGCGGTTTGTAAGTAATACCCGCCTGAGATAAACATTTTTGAAACTACAATATGTTAATTAATGGCCTGAGAAGTGTTAATTAACTGACGCGCCGCACGAGGTCTGCGGAGAAGTTGAGAAGCCGTGGTGCAGGGACGCGTGCGACGGAAGGATCTCTGAAGATCGTCTTCCACATTGGTTTAATTGTGCGCCGCACGAGGTCTGCAAAGAGTTCAATGCGCGGGAAACGAACCGCTCCCTCGTCTACTCCGCACAGACCATATATAAGGCGCGTCGTCGGTTATGTACAAGCACAGAACTTTTCCACTCCTTTCTTCTTCTTCCATCGTTCCACCTCTCCTAGCTCGGCGCCGACTAACCACCACAGCCATGGCCAACCTTCCGCCACCTAGCCCGCCGAGGCAGCCACCCTGCAAGCAGATACGCTGCAGCTCCCCCGAGAGGGTGAATGACGACCAGCGCGTTCCACCGCCGGTGCAGCCGGAGCCACCGGTACAGCCGGAGCAATCGGCTCAGCCGGAGCAGCCGACCCTCTCTCCTGCTGCATCGTCGCCGGAGGAGGAGGAGGAGGAGGAGGAGGAGGAGGAGGAGGAGGAGGACGACTTCGACGACGACGACGATGATGACGATGATGACGACGAGTCGTCCTCTGACGACGGCGACGACGACGACGGCGACCACCACCATGGTGACGACTACGACAACGACGACGACGAGTCGGAGGAGGACCGCTTGGCTTGGTTTGAGAAGCTGGCGGAGAGGATGGAGGAGGCGGGGCCGTAGTGTAGTTTTAGGATTTCAATCAAGTGTTCTTGTACATTTTTCTTGTGTTTTGTACATATTTCAATCAAGTGTCAATGAATACTGGTGGATAATTTGAAGTTTGACATGTTGGAGTGCTTTTAAAAAAATTAAAAAAATTCATACATTTATACAAATATGTTCGTACCAACAATTTTGAGTGAAGGATCTTTTTTTTATGAGATAAATGTGAATAATATGTGAGTAGAAATTAATTTGATATTTAACAAAACATTACAACGTCAGCTATACAAGTTTTAAAAATATTTTGTTCAGTTGGCATTATCTCAGTCGGTTGTTAAGTAATACCCGTCTGGGATAAAAATCTTCTTAGGCGGTTATTAAGTAACAACAGTCTGTGAAGATATTTACTTCTTAATTAATAAACATCTTCTCAGGCGGTTGGTAAGTAAAACCCGCCTGCGATAAAGTTAAAAACCGCCTGTGAAAAACCGACGTCTATATAAGGACCTCTCACCACAGTCAAAACGCAACCCTGGAGAATTTATATCGACGCCGCAAGGCTTTTGAATTTCCCCTGCGCCGCGCCGCCGCTCCGCCGCCCAACCCATACTGCCGCGCCGCCGCTCAACCCCGCACCGCCACTTCTCCACCCAGCCGGCCCACCGTCCTGACGCCTCCCCACCGTGCTGACGCCTCTGCAAGGTAAATGTAGTTTCCTTACTTTTTCTTTGTATATTTTCATTAGCTGATAAGCTGTTAGTTTTGTGTGTTCTGGTATATGGATTCTGTCCTTTTGCATGTGTAAGGACTGTATATATTGTGTTCTGGTATATTGATGTATGGACTATATGGATTGTTTCCTTTTTTTATACCTATTATGTGACATGAATATGATGTTTAATTAACAGATACTATTGTAATATATATAAGATGCATCTGGACCTGTTTCTCGATATAACGGACCAGATCCCACCCAGACCTAGCCCATGCTGCTGGGCCTGTTTCCCCCTTTGACTCCGTCCGCCTCAAGACGTCCCCCGTCTCCTACATTAGTCGCCCTAATCATACTTGTTATGTCTCTGTAAATTCATTTTATAGAAGACCTTTAGAGAATATTTGTGGCCAAATTTTGTAAATCTGACAAAAATTCTATTATTGAAGCATGAACCGTCGAGCGTGGATGTATAACATGCCAAGACCAGATCCTATGTACATTCGTAATGTTGCAAATTTTATTGAAGCATCCAAGAGACATGCGAAGTTGCAAAAGATAGATGACATATTATGTCCATGTATCGACTGCGAAAATAAGATTGCTTGGACGGATACTATAGTAATCCAATCTCATTTGGTGAAAAGAGGTTTCAAAAATAACTACACAATATGGACAGAGCATGGCGAGTTAGATACACATGATGTGGATAAAGATGATGAGAGAGGCTCAGATGATGATAATGTTCATATCGATGATGGTAGTGACAATCAAGCTGCTGATGATGATGATGAGTTCGATTGTGAGGAGATGTTGCGTCACATTAAACCACATGTACTGACTTCTATGGGAGCAAGCAAAGGATTAAGTAAAATGGAGACATTGCAGAATGCGGCGACAGAGCTTTTATATGATGAATCAAACGGTTGTGATAAAGAGTTTACTACATTGCGTGCAGTCTTAGAACTACTAAAGTTGAAAGCTACGCACGGATGGTCCGATTGTAGTTTCTGTGATCTTTTGAATCTTCTGGCAGAAATTCTTCCAAATCCAAATAAACTGCCTAGAAGCACTTATAAAGCGAAGAAACTTCTTTGCCCGATGGCACTAGGTGTGACAAAAATACACGCTTGTGTGAACCATTGTATTCTGTATTGCAAAGAGCATGAGCTCGCAACTAGATGCCCCATTTGTGGTGTCAGTAGATACAAGAAGGACTACAATCACCAGTATGTTACCAACATGAAAAAGACTCAGAAGAATAAGAAGTTTATTATTGGCCTTGAAGGTGACGATGACGATACTTCTGGCGATGCAGACGGGAAGAATAAGAGAAAAATTCCTGCATTGGTGATGTGGTACCTTCCGGTAATTGATCGCTTGAAGCGTTTGTTCTCAAACCCTAGGGAGGCTGAACTTATGCGTTGGCATTCTGAGCAACGCAAAAAGAATGAAAAACATATACGACACCCTGGTGATGCAACGCAGTGGAAAAATTTTGATATTCAATATCCAGAATTTGCGAAGTAAATCAGAAATGTGAGGTTTGCCTTGGGTACAGATGGAATGAATCCGTTTGGTGAAAAAGGAGCATACACAGCACATGGCCCGTGGTCTTAACTATGTACAACCTACCGACGTGGTTGTGTCACAAAAGGAAATATATCTTATTATATGTTCTTATCCAAGGTCCGAAACAACCCGGCATCGAAATTGATGTGTTCTTGGAACCTTCAATGGAAGATATGGCGAAATTGTGGAATGAAGGCGTACATACATGGGATGAGTAGAAGCGGGAGTATTTCACGCTAAGAGCAATGATATTCGTTATCATGCATGATTATCCCGGACTGTTTACATTATCGGGACAAATGAAAGGGAAGAAAGGTTGCGTTAGGTGCGTGGATAGAACTGGATTTCTATACCTCACTTCATCCAGAAAGACGGTGTACATGAGACATCGATGGTTCTTGATAGATACACACAAGTATAGGAAGATGAAAGAACAATTTGATAACAAAATCGAAAAAGATACTGCACCGAAACCTTACAGTGGAAAACTTGTGTTTGAAATGGTCAAGAACATTCATATTGCTTTCGGTAAGGGAAAAAAGAGTAAATGAATTAAGAGAAAGAAAAGTACATCTTTGGATGATACAACTGACATGGATTTCAAGAAACAATCAATTTTTTTCAAGTATCTTCCGTATTGGAAGAATCTGGAATTTTGCCATAGTATTGATTTGATGCACGTTACAAAGAATGTATTTGACAGCATCATTGGGACCTTGCTGGACATGCCGAGGAAAACAAAGGACGGATTAAATTCACGTATGGACCTAGTAAATCTTGATTTGAGACCAGAGCTTCATGTAGTAGAAAAGGCGAACGGGAAGCATTACCTTCCCCCAGCCAGCTACAACTTGACGCTAGAAGAGAAAAAAGCAATTTGCGAATGCTTGCGTGGGATCAAAGTGCCCACAAGTTTCTCATCCAATATCCGCAAACTAGTCTCGATGAAAGACTTGTCTTTATTTGGTTATAATTCTCACGACTGTCACATGATGATGACAGTTTTCCTTGCCATTGCAATAAGAGTAATCAAACCTGAGCATATAAAAGTTGTCATCACACGTTTGTGTTACTTCTTCAATGCAATATCGCAAAAGGTGATAGCACGTGAAGATTTAGACTATCTGAAAACATACACCGTCGAGACAATGTGCAAGCTTGAGATGTGTTTCCCACCATCCTTTTTTGATATGCAAGTACACCTAATCATACATCTTGTTGATCAGATAGAAGCATTGGGGCCACTATATTTACATCATATGTTTTCGTTGGAGAGATATTTAGGAGTATTAAAAGGTTATGTGCGGAACCGTTCTCACCCAGAGGGTTCAATTATGGAAGGATACACCACTAAAGAAGTGATTGACGGTTGCGCTGATTACATCAAAGATGGAAAATCGATAGGTGTGCCTATACCGGTACATGAGGGTAGACTACGTGGGAGAGGCAAAGTGGGTAAGAAAACTTTTATTGTTCAAGATTACAAGAATGTACACCGTGCACATTTTGGTGTACTACAACAGCTCGCAATCGCTGAGCCATACATCGAGGAACACCAAATTGAGCTTCGTGATAAAACCAAGACCGCAAAGAGGACTGGATCATGAAAGAGCACAGAAGATGTTTCACTGAATGGTTAATGGACAAAAATATATCATATGGAAACACTATAGAAGAGGCAACAATGAAGAAGTTAGCTTGTGGCCCATCTGCTTTGGTAACATCATGGCAAGCATATGACATCAATGGTTACACATTTTACACTAAAGAAAAAGACGGTAAGAGTGTTGCACAAAATAGTGGTGTTCGTATTGAGGCTTATGATTCACAAGGGCAGAAGACCACATACTTCGGGTTCATAGAGGAAATATGGGAACTCGATTATGGCGAAAGAATGGTAATGCCCGTATTTAAGTGCCAATGGGTCAAACATCCTGATGGTTTGAAAGTGGACAATTACGGGCTGACACTGGTAGACTTGAATAAAGTGGGTTACAAAGATGACCTGTGGGTTCTCGCCGATAATGTTGCACAAGTTTTTTATGTTCAAGATCTAGAAACTGAGAAGTTGCACGTAGTTGTTTCTGGAAAGCAAAATATTGTTGGGGTTGACAATGTGGGAGATAATGAAGAGGAATATAATCAGTATGAAGAGATGTACCTTTTCACCGAACCAGAAAACATCAAGCGCGTAGAGAGAAGCATTAAAAAGAATTTGAAACCCTATATGCGAGAAGATGTCAATGCTGGAAAAAATGTATATAGCAATGCGAGATGATATATATTGTATATATTTGTATCTTCTGAAATCAACTTAGAACAATGTTGGTATATGGATTGTGTCCTTTTGCATTTGTGTACACATATGCATTTGGACTCAATGATTTGGAAGTTTGGAAGTTTGGTCTTTCAGATAATGATGTCTCGGGCGTGTAGCCGATTGAAGGAGGAGCGCTTGGCGTGGCGCAAGAACCATCCCCATGTATGTACATATGGCACACCAGTCACATGGTTGTATATACATATGTATCTGTAATGGACTAATGAACTTAACTGTAGTTTGTTTTTCCGTCTTGTTTGTTTTTGGTATTTTCAATTTCTCCGCGTAGGGTTTCTCTGCGAAGCCTGAATCGGGAGATTTATTGAAGTGGCAGTGCATCGTACCCAGTAAAGAAGGGGTAAGTCATGAAGAACAAGCACAATATGAGTTTAACCATCGTCCTCCTATTAATAAATTTCTTTTGCGGACTGAATGGGAAGATGGTTACTACCCCCTGACAATCTCCTTCTCTGAGGACTATCCCTTGGTGCCTCCAAGATGCACCTTTCCAATTGGGTTCTTCCACCCAAATGTCCATCGTTCGGGAGCACTCTGCATCGGGATTCTTGATCAAGAGACTGTAAGATAGACCTATTTTGTTCATGTAATTATTACTTACAACAGACGGTTGAACTTATTTGAACTGGTTTCTTATATTGCTTAAATTATATTTCGTAGGGGTGGTGCAGTGCTTTTACGATCAAAACTATACTACTTGAAGTTCAGCGTTTGCTGCATCAGCCAAATGTGCCTGATGTTGAAAATGATTGCTATAATCTACTTATCAAGGTTAGATGACACTTTGACTTAGTGACCAATGTAGGTTATTCATTCCTCCTTCGACATTTGTTAATTTAAATAATGTCAATATTTTCAGGATCCAGCGGAATATAAGAGACGTGTTCGGGAGCAAGCAGGACGGTACAATTTAGATTGATCGATGGGAGCTTCATCGTCGATCTACAATGAATGTAGCATGATTTTTGTTCAGTGTGTAAAGAAATTATCTTTGAACAATTGTAAAGCCTCTAATGGTGTATTATCACAATTAAGCCAGCCTCACTGGTGATCGAGCATTTCCTACAATGCATTACTGTACTTGTATCCGCTCATCTGTGTTTTTTCCTGATACAATTTTCCCTACATGATCTTCTCATACCGTTGTTAAACAAGAACCGTCTATGAAGTTCATTGCATTACAGGCGGTTATTAATTAAGAACCGTCAACGAAGATCATGTATTTACTCAGACGGTTGTTTTTTAAAATCCGTCTATGAAGTTCGTTGCATTACATGCGGTTATTAATTAAGAACCGTCAACGAAGATCATGTATTTACCCAGACGGTTGTTTTTTAAAACCCATCTGTGAAGTTCATTACATTACAGGCGGTTCTTAATTAAGAACCATCAATAAAGATCATGTATTTACCCAGGCGGTTGTTTCTTAAAATCCGCCTGTGAAGTTCATTGCATTACAAACGGTTCTTAATTAAGAACCGCCTGTGAAGATCATGTATTTACCCAGACGGTTGTTCTTTAAAATCCGTCTGTGTTGTTCTGTCATCACAGGCGGTTATTATATCATTCGTCATCACAGTCGCATATTTTTAAGGACCGCCTGTGTTTGAAAATTTGAGGCGCCTGTAAAAATGCTTTTTGTAGTAGTGATACATTAGCATTTGGACTAGCATCCGTGAGGAAGATTCAACCTCTTGATTCCAAATTCATCAGCCATTTGCAAATATATTAGATCGATCCAATAGGTCCTTTTCTTTCTTTGGTTCCTGGAACTATGTGTGTGATAACGCGATTTGTTCAATAACAGAAATACTATTTATTAGACGTCTGAAATATGAGAAAATCTTAGACGACGACGTGGACCGTCGAATTCGCTTTAAGATTCGTGCACGCACATCCTTATCTTCTCCCTCAATCCTAACTCCCGACGACGAGAGAGCGGGGCGACAACAGCAGCAGCAGGCCGGTGTATATGCCAACGTGGATGGCGACAACACGGGTGGTGGCAGCGAGCGCCGCCGTCGAGGAAGAAGGTAATTTTGTTATATTTGTATTGTAATCTCGTTTAATTTGTAAGGATTACATTAATTGTAAAAAAATCAAATAGAATGGCTTTGTAAATTTATAGACCAAATAAAAATTGTTAATTTTTTCAATTGTAATGATTAACAATTAATGGTAGTGATAAGGTGTTAATGATAGTAATTAGTTGTTAAAAAGCATTTTTACAGGCGCCTCAAATTTTCAAACACGGGCGGTCCTTAAAAATATGCGACTGTGATGACGAATGATATAATAACCGCCTGTGATGAAAGAACAACACAGACGGATTTTAAAGAACAACCGTTTGGGTAAATACATGATCTCCACAGGCGCTTCTTAATTAAGAACCGCCTGTAATGCAATGAACTTCACAGACGGATTTTAAGAAACAATCGGCTGGGTAAATACATGATTTTCATAGGCGGTTCTTAATTAATAACTGTCTGTAATGTAATGAACTTCACATACGATTCTTAATTAACAACAGCCTGAGAAGATCATGTATTTTCAGTGGCGGTCATTGTTTAAGAACCGTATGTAGTTGTTCAATTATCACAAGAGGTTTTCATTGAAATTACAGGGATGTAGTCGTTGCAATTATCACAACCGTATGTAGTCGTTGCAGGGAAAATTGTATCAAGAAAAAACACTGATGAGCGGATACTAGTACAGTAATGCATTATAGGAAATGCTCGATCACCAGTGAGGCTGGCTTAATTGTGATAATACACCATTTGAGGCTTTCCAATTGTTCAAAGATAATTTCTTTACACACTGAACAAAAATCATACTACATTCATTGTAGATCGACGATGAAGCTCCCATCGATCAATCTAAATTGTACCGTCCTGCTTGCTCCCGAACACGTCTCTTATATTCCGCTGGATCCTGAAAATATTGATATTATTTAAATTAACAAATGTCGAAGGAGGAATGAATAACCTACATTGGTCACTAAGTCAAAGTGTCATCTAACCTTGATAAGTAGATTATAGCAATCATTTTCAACATCAGGCACATTTGGCTGATGCAGCGAACGCTGAACTTCAAGTAGTATAGTTTTGATTGTAAAAGCACTGCACCACCCCTACGAAATATAATTTAAGCAATATAAGAAACCAGTTCAAATAAGTTCGACAACAATTGTAAGTAATAATTACATGAAGAAAATAGGTCTATCTTACAGTCTCTTGATCAAGAATCCCGATGCAGAGTGCTCCCGAACGATGGACATTTGGGTGGAAGAATCCAATTGGAAAGACGCATCTTGGAGGCACCAAGGGATAGTCCTCAGAGAAGGAGATTGTCAGGGGGTAGTAACCATCTTCCCATTCAGTCTGCAAAAGAAATTTATTGATAGGAGGACGATGGTTAAACTCATATTGTGCTTGTTCTTCATGACTTACCCCTTCTTTACCGGGGATGATGCACTGCCACTTCAATAAATCTCCCGATTCAGGCTTCGCAGAGAAACCATACGCGGAGAAATTGAAAATATCAAAAACAAACAAGACGGAAAAACAAACTACAATTAAGTTCATCAGTCCATTATAGATACATATGTATATACAACCATGCGACCGGTGTGCCATATGCACATACATGGGGATGGTTCTTGTGCCACGCCAAGCGCTCCTCCTTCAATCGGCTAAACGCTTGAGACATCATTATCTGAAAGACCAAACTTCCAAACTTCCAAATTATTGAGTCCAAACGCATATGTACACAAATGCAAAAAGACACAATCCATATACCAACATTGTTCTAAGTTCATTTCAGAAGATACAAATATATACAATATATATCATCTCGCATTGCTATATACATTTTTTCCAGCATTGACATCTTCTTGCACATAGGGTTTCAAATTCTTTTTAATGCTTCTCTCTATGCGCTTGATGTTTTTTGGTTCGGTGAAAAGGTACATCTCTTCATACTGATTATATTCCTCTTCATTATCTCCCACATTCTCAACCCCAACAATATTTTGCTTTCCAGAAACAACTACGTGCAACTTCTCAGTTTCTGGATCTTGAACATAAAAAACTTGTGCAACATTATCGGCGAGAACCCACAGGTCATATTTGTAACCCACTTTATTCAAGTCTACCAGTGTCAGCTCGTAATTGTCCACTTTCAAACCATCAGGATGTTTGACCCATTGGCACTTAAATACATGCATTCCATTCTTTCGCCATAATCGAGTTCCCATATTTCCTCTATGAACCCGAAGTATGTGGTCTTCTGTCCTTGTGAATCATAAGCCTCAATACGAACACCACTATTTTGTGCAACACTCTTACCATCTTTTTCTTTAGTGTAAAATGTGTAACCATTGATGTCATATGCTTGCCATGATGTTACCAAAGCAGATGGGCCAGAAGCTAACTTCTTCATTGTTGCCTCTTCAATAGTGTTTCCGTATGATATATTTTTGTCTATTAACCATTCAGTGAAACATCTTCTGTGCTCTTTCATGATCCAGTCCTCTGTGCGGTCTTGGTTTTTATCACGAAGCTCAATTTGGTGTTCCTCAATGTACGGCTCAACTATTACGAGTTGTTGTAGTACACCAAAATGTGCACGGTGTACATTCTTGTAATCTTAAACAATAAAAATTTTCATACCCACTTTGCCTCTCCCACGTAATCTACCCTCATGTACCGGTATAGGCACACCTATTGATTTTCCATCTTTGATGTAATCAGCGCAACCCTCAACACTTCTTCAGTGGTGTATCCTTCCATAATTGAACCCTCTGGGTGAGCACGGTTCTGCACATAACCTTTTAATACTCCTAAATATCTCTCCAACGAAAACATATGATGTAAATATAGTGGCCCCGATGCTTTTATCTGATCAACAAGATGTATGATTAGGTGTACTTGCATATCAAAAAAGGATGGTGGGAAACACATCTCAAGCTTGCACATTGTCTCGATGATGTATGTTTTCAGATAGTCTAAATCTTCACGTGCTATCACCTTTTGCGATACTGCATTGAAGAAGTAACACAAACGTGTGATGACAACTTTTATATGCTCAGCTTTGATTACTCTTATTGCAATGGCAAGGAAAACTGTCATCATCATGTGACAGTCGTGAGAATTATAACCGAATAAAGACAAGTCTTTCATCGAGACTAGTTTGCGGATATTGGATGAGAAACTCGTGGGCACTTTGATCCCACGCAAGCATTCGCAAATTGCTTTTTTCTCTTCTAGCGTCAAGTTGTAGCTGGCTGGGGGAAGGTAATGCTTCCCATTCGCCTTTTCTACTGGATGAAGCTCTGGTCTCAAATGAAGATTTACTAGGTCCATACGTGAATTTAATCCGTCCTTTGTTTTCCTCGGCATGTCCAGCAAGGTCCCAATGATGCTGTCAAATACATTCTTTGTAACATGCATCAAATCAATACTATGGCAAAATTCCAGATTCTTCCAATACGGAAGATACTTGAAAAAAATTGATTGTTTCTTGAAAGCCATGTCAGTTGTATCATCCGAAGATGTACTTTTCTTTCTTTTAATCCCTTTACTATTTTTTCCCTTACCGAAAGCAATATGAATGTTCTTGACCATTTCAAACACAAGTTTTCCACTATAAGGTTTTGGTGCAATATCTTTTTCGATTTTGTTATCAAATTGTTCTTTCATCTTCCTATACTTGTGTGTATCTGTCAAGAACCGTCGATGTCTCATGTACACCGTCTTTCTGGATGAAGTGAGGTATAGAAATTCAGTTCTATCCACGCACCTAACGCAACCTTTCTTCCCTTTCATTTGTCCTAATAATGTAAATAGTCCGGGATAATCATGCACGGTAACGAATATCATTGCTCTTAGCGTGAAATACTCCCGCTTGTACTCATCCCATGTACGTACCCCTTCATTCCACAATTTCACCATATCATCCATTAAAGGTTCCAAGAACACATCAATTTCGATGCCGGGTTGTTTCAGACCTTGGATAAGAACAGATAATAAGATATATTTCCTTTTGTGACACAACCACGTCGGTAGGTTGTACATCGTTAAGACCACGGTCCATGTGCTGTGTATGCTCCTTTTTTCACCAAACGGATTCATTCCATCTGTACCCAAGGCAAACCTCACATTTTTGATTTCCTTCGCAAATTCTGGATACTGAATATCAAAAATTTTCCACTGCGTTGCATCACCAGGGTGTCGTATATGTTTTTCATTCTTCTTGCGTTGCTCGGAATGCCAACGCATAAGTTCAGCCTCCCTAGGGTTTGAGAACAAATGCTTCAAGCGATCAATTACCAGAAGGTACCACATCACCAAGGCAGGAATTTTTCTCTTATTCTTCCCGTCTGCATCGCCAGAAGTATCGTCATCGTCACCTTCAGGACCAATAATAAACTTCTTATTCTTCTGAGTCTTTTTCATGTTGGTAACATACTAGTGATTGTAGTCCTTCTTATATCTACTGACACCACAAATGGGGCATCTAGTTGCGAGCTCATGCTCTTTGCGATACAGAATACAATGGTTCACACAAGCGTGTATTTTTGTCACACCTAGTGCCATCGGGCAAAGAAGTTTCTTCACTTTATAAGTGCTTCTGGGCAGTTTATTTGGATTTGGAAGAATTTCTGCCAGAAGATTCAAAAGATGAGAGAAACTACAATCGGACCATCCATGCGTAGCTTTCAACTTTAGTAGTTCTAAGACTGCACGCAATGTAGTAAACTCTTTATCACAACCTTTTGATTCATCATATAAAAGCTCTGCTGCCGCATTCTGCAATGTCTCCATTTTACTTAAACCTTTGCTTGCTCCCATATAAGTCAGTACATATGGTTCAATGTGACGCAACATCTCCTCACAATCGAACTCATCATCATCATCACCAGCTTGATTGTCACTACCATCATCGATGTGAACATTATCATCATCTGAGCCTCTCTCATCATCTTTATCCACATCATGTGTATCTAACTCACCATGCTCTGTCCAAATTGTGTATTTATTTTTGAAACCTCTTTTCACCAAATGAGATTGGATTACTATAGTATCCGTCCAAGCAATCTTATTTTCGCAGTTGATACATGGACATAATATGTCATCTATCTTTTGCAACTTTGCATGTCTCTTGGATGCTTCAATAAAATTTGCAACATTATGAATGTACATAGGATCGGGTCTTGGCATGTTATATATCCACGCTCGACGGTCCATGCTTCAATAATAGAATTTTGTCAGATTTACAAAATTTGTCCACAAATATTCTCTAAAGGTCTTCTATAAAATGAATTTACGGAGACATAACAAGTATGATTAGGGCGACTAATGTAGGAGACGGGCGACGTCTTGAGGCGGACGGAGTCAAAGAGGGAAATAGGCCTAGCAGCATGGGCTAGGTCTGGGTGGGATCCGGTCCGTTATATCTTAACGCCGGATCCCATGCAACGATGGTAACTAAATGGATGAGTTATAAAACCATCGCCCTAGAAAGCTAACCCTAATCACTCCTTCGAACTATATGCAAGCAGGAGGTACGCACACACAAGTAGCATATTTAAAAGGAAAATACATAAAACTACAATTACAAGTTCGGGTAAACTTCATGCATCTTATATATATTACAATAGCATCTGTTAATTAAACATCATATTCATGTCACATAATAGGTACAAAAAGGAAACAATACATATAGTCCATACATCAATATACCAGAACACAATCCATACAATTCTTACACATGCAAAAGGACAGAATCCATATACCAGAACACACAAAACTAACAACTTATCAGCTAATGAAAATATACAAAGAAAAAGTAAGGAAACTACATTTACCTTGCATCTATTAATTAAACTATAGCATCTTATATATATTACAATAGCATATGTTAATTAAACATCATATTCATGTCACATAATATGTACAAACTACAATAAGCTTATTACAATATAGTCCATACATCAATATATAAAAGACCGAACTAGCAGAACACACAAAAAGGAAACAATCCATATAGTCCATACATCAATATACCAGAACACAATCCATACAGTGCTTACACATGCAAAAGGACAGAATCCATATACCAGAACACACAAAACTAATAGCTTATCAGCTAATGAAAATATACAAAGAAAAAGTAAGGAAACTACATTTACCTTGCAGAGCCGTCAGCACGGTGGGGAGGCGTCAGCACGGTGGGTCGGCTGGGTGGAGAAGTGGCGGTGCGGGGTTGAGCGGTGGCGCAGCAGTATGGGCTGGGTGACAGAGCGGCGGCATGGCGCAGGGGAAATTCAACAGTCTTGCGGCGTCGATATAAATTCTCCAGGGTTGCGTTTTGACTGCGATGAGGGGTCCTTATATAGACGTCGGTTTTTCATAGGCGGTTTTTAACTTTATCTCAGGCGGGTTTTACTTACCAACCGCCTGAAAAGATATTTAATCAAGAATATTAATTAAGAAGTAAATATCTTCACAGGCTGTTGGTACTTAATAACCGCCTGAGAAGATGTTTATCTCAGGCGGGTATTACTTACCAACCGCCTGAGATAATGCCAACTGAACAAAATATTTTTAAAACTTGTATAGCTGACATCGTAATGTTTTGGTAAATATCAAATTAATTTCTACTCACATATTATTCACATTTGTGTATCTCATAAAAAAAGTTCCTTCACTCAAAATTGTTGGTATGAACATATTTGTATAATTTATACATGTATGAATTTTTTTTAATTTTTTTAAAAGCATTCCAACATGTCAAACTTCAAATTATCCACCATCCTAACTAAATGCTCATATACATATGAGCATTTAGAGCACATTCACTTGATTAAAATCCAGAAATTCTAACACACCAGTATTCATTGACACGAATGAACACATATATATTACAAAACACAAGAAATATGTACAAGAACAGAATTGAAGCTAAACATGTACAAGAACTCCTAAAACTACAAAAGAAATATGTACAAGAACTCCTAAAACTACACTACAGCCCTACCTCCTCCGCCCTCTCCGCCAACTTGTCAAACCACGCCAAGCGGTCCTCCTCCGAGTCATCGTCGTCGTTGTCGTCATCACCATGGTGGTGGTCGCCGTCGTCGTCGCTGTCGTCATCGTCGTCGTCATCATCGTCGTCGTCGTCATCATCGTCGTCATCGTCGTCGTCCTCCTCGTCTTCCTCCTCCTCCTCCTCCCCCTCCTCCTCCTCCTCCTCCTCCTCCTCCTCCTCTGGCGACGATGCAGCAGGAGAGTGGGTCGGCTGCTCCGGCTGAGCCAATTGCTCCGGATGTACCGGTGGCTCCGGCTGCACCAGCGGTGGAACGCGCTGGTCGTCATTCATCCTCTCGGGGGAGCTGCAGCGTATCCGCTTGCAGGGTGGCTGCCTCGGCGGGCTAGGAGGCGGAAGGTTGGCCATGGCTGTGGTGGTTCGTCGGCGCTGGGCTATGAGGTGGAACGATGGAAGAAGAAGAAGAAAGGAGTGCAAAAGTTCTGTGCTTGTACATAACCGACGACGCGCCTTATATATGGTCTGTGCGGAGCGGTTCATTTCCCGCGCATTGAACTCTTTGCAGACCTCGTGCAGCGCACAATTAAACCACTGTGGAAGATGATCTTTAGAGATCCTTCCATCTCTTTGGTATCCATGTGGAACGTCGCGCACGCGTCCCTGCACCACAGCTTCTTAACTTCTCTACAGACCTCGTGCGGCGCGTCAGTTAATTAACATCTTCTCAGGCTGTTAATTAACATCTTGTAGTTTAAAAAATGTATATCTCAGGCGGGTATTACTTACCAACCGTCTGAGATAATGCCCGATACTGTTCTTCAGTTTCCTTATCCCTTGCTTCTTTTTTATTTAGATTCCAATATAAATACTCAAACATGTTTAGATTGTGCAAATTGTGTCCAAATTCGATGAATCTTTCTTCTACATTTGTATAAAATTAACATCTACCACCTGAACAAAATATTTTGTTCATTGCTCATTGAACTCTTTGCAGACCTCGTGCGGTGCACAATTAAACCACTGTGGAAGACGATCTTCAGAGATCCTTCCGTCTCTCTTCTATCCATGTGGAACGTCGCGCACGCGTCCCTGCACCACGGCTTCTTAACTTCTCCGCAGACCTCGTGCGGCGCGTCGGTTAATTAACATCTTCTCAGAACGTTAATTAACATCTTGTAGTTTCAAAAATGTTTATCTCAGGCAGGTATTACTTACCAACCGTCTGAGATAATGCCCGATACTATTCTTCAGTTTCCTTACCCCTTGCTTGTTTTTTATTTAGATTCCAATATAAATACTCAAACATGTTTAGATTCTGCAAATTGTGTCCAAATTCGATGATTCTTTCTTCTACATTTGTATAAAATTAACATCTACCACTTGAACAGAATATTTTTAAAACTTGTATAGCTGACATTGTAATGTTTTGGTAAATATCAAATTAATTTCTACTCACATATTATTCACATTTGTGTATCTCATAAAAAAAAGTTCCTTCAATCAAAATTGTTGGTATGAACATATTTGTATAATTTATACATGTATGAATTTTTTTAATTTTTTTAAAAGCATTACAACATGTCAAACTTCAAATTAACCACCATTCTAACTAAATGCTCATATAAATATGAGGCATTCATCAAATTATGAACACACATTGATTCAAAAAAATTTAAAAAAAATTTGAAAAATTTCATAGAGGTTGGTATGATGAGTAAAAATGTCCACTGAAAAAAATAAATGAAAAAAGCATTATATTCATCAAGATAGAAAAATGAAAAATAGCATTTGTTGTGTGTTTTTTATGTTCTGACCAATTTAAAAGGATTTATGAAGTGCAATTTAATTGTAACCTTTACTTATCAATAATATTACAAGAAAGTGGATTTTTGCCTTTTTAAAGGATCACATTTAATCAAGAATATTAATTAAGAAGAAGTAAATATCTTCACAGGCGGTTGGTACTTACCAACCGCCTGAGAAGATGTTTATCTCAGGCAGGTATTACTTACCAACCGTCTGAGATAATGCCCGATACTGTTCTTCAGTTTCCTTATCCCTTGCTTCTTTTTATTTAGATTCCAATATAAATACTCAAACATGTTTAGATTCTGCAAATTGTGTCCAAATTCAATGATTCTTTCTTCTACATTTGTATAAAATTAACATCTACCACCTGAACAAAATATTTTTAAAACTTGTATAGCTGACATTGTAATGTTTTGGTAAATATCAAATTAATTTCTACTCACATATAATTCACATTTGTGTATCTCATAAAAAAAAAGTTCCTTCAATCAAAATTGTTGGTATGAACATATTTGTATAATTTATACATGTATGAATTTTTTTAATTTTTTTAAAAGCATTCCATCATGTCAAACTTCAAATTATCCACCATTCTAACTAAATGCTCATATACATATGAGGCATTCATCAAATTATGAACACACATTGATTCAAAAAAATTTAAAAAATCTGAAAAAATTCATAGAGGTTGGTATGATGAGTAAAAATGTCAACTGAAAAAATAAATGAAAAAAGCATTATATTCATTAAGATAGAAAAATGAAAAATAGCATTTGTTGTATGTTTTTTATGTTCTGACCAATTTCAAAGGATTTATGAAGTGCAATTTAATGGTAACCTTTACTTATCAATAATATTACAAGAAAGTGGATTTTTGCCTTTTTAAAGGACCACATTTAATCAAGAATATTAATTAAGAAGAAGTAAATATCTTCAAAGGCGGTTAGTACTTACCAATCGCCTGAGAAGATGTTTATCTCAGGCGGGTATTACTAACCAATCGTCTGAAATAATGCCCGATATTGTTCTTCAGTTTCCTTATCCCTTGCTTCTTTTTTATTTAGATTCCAATATAAATACTCAAACATGTTTAGATTCTGCAAATTGTGTTCAAATTCGATGATTCTTTCTTCTACATTTGTATAAAATTAACATCTACCACATGAACAAAATATTTTTAGAACTTGTATAGCTGAAATTGTAATGTTTTGGTAAATATCAAATTAATTTCTACTCACATATTATTCACATTTGTTTATCTCATAAAAAAAGTTCCTTCACTCAAACTTGTTGGTATGAACATATTTGTATAATTTATACATGTATGAATTTTTTTAAAAGCATTCCAACATGTCAAACTTCAAATTATCCACCATTCTAACTAAATGCTCATATACATATGAGGCTTTCATCAAATTATGAACACACATTGATTCAAAAAAATTTAAAAAAAATCTGAAAAAATTCATAGAGGTTGGTATGATGAGTAAAAATGTCCACTGAAAAAATAAATAAAAAAAACATTATATTCATCAAGATAGAAAAATGAAAAATTGCATTTGTTGTATGTTTTTTATGGTCTGACCAATTTCAAAGGATTTATGAAGTGCTTTAATGGTAACCTTTACTTATCAATAATATTACAAGAAAGTGGATTTTTGCCTTTTTAAAGGACCACATTTAATCAAGAATATTAATTAAGAAGAAGTAAATATCTTCACAGGCGGTTGGTACTTAGCAACCGCCTGAGAAGATGTTTATCTCAGGCGGGTATTACTTACCAACCCTTTGAGATAATCTTCTTCTCAGACGTGTTTTAATTAACGATGAACACACTACACATTCATTCATTCACACAGTTGAAGAACACACAAGATACTCATTCATTAACAATATTCAATCACATATCTCATAAAAGAACACACAAGATGCACAATATTTACACAAGAACACACAAGAACACACAAGATACACAAGTAATATTGAATCACATAGATGAACAAAGATAGATTTCATTCATTAACAATATTTACAAAACAGAAGCAACTAAAAACAACAAAGAGAAAACTAATTAAATCCTACTCCTACTCCTCCTCCTCCTCCTCCTCCTCCTCCTCCTCCTCCTCGTCCTCGGGCGGCGACTCCGGCACCGGTGCAACAGGAGACAGGGCCGGCTGCACCGGCGGTGCAACCCCGAGGTTGCTAGCCGTCGCCTCCACCAGCGTTCTACGGCCCTCAGGGCCAAGAACCTGGGCCATCGTCGCGAACAGAATGTCGAGACGATCAACCACCCCCGTGAGGGCGTAGAGGTAGTGGCCCATGGTGGTACCCATTCCAGGATACTCTGGAAGGGTACCCAGCCCCAAGGCACTCATGGCGCGAGACGTATTGTTGTACGCCTCTCGCGCCATGAGGAGGCGCTGCTCGGTGTTGATCTTCTCGGGGGAGCTGCAACATAGTTTCTTGCATGGTGGCTCCCTCGGAGGGCTTGGCGGTGGAAGGTCGGCCATAGTGGTGTTGGGTCGTCGGAGCGGAGGAAGACGAAGAAAACAAGAGGATTCAAAGTGAGCGATGTGCTTGTGGAGAACTAACGGGTGATAGCGCGTCTTTAAGGCCGCGCGGAGTGGAAGATGGAGCAGTTGGTTTACCGTGCATTGAAAGGTCACGCCTCGGGGAAAAGAAAGGTCGCGCACGGTCGTCGACATATATTAATTAAGAACCTCACAAGCGGTTGGTGAGGGGTCTTTATGTAGGCGTTCATCAAATTATGAACACATATTAATTAAGAAGAAGTAAATATCTTCACAGGCAGTTGGTAATTAATAACCGTCTGAGAAGATGTTCAACCGCCTGAGATAATTGTATCTTCTCAGGCGGTTGGTAAGTAAAACCCGCCTGAGGTAACAATGTTCTCAGGCGGTCGGTACTTAAAATCTGCCTAAGAAAATGGGAGTCTATATATACCCCTCGAGAGCGTTGGAAAAACCTAACCCGGGTGAAACACTTAGACGTCGTTAGGCTGCCAAAATTTTGTTTGCCGCCAAGTGTTCGCCCTCGTCACTTCCAGGTACACCGTCGAGCTTTGACATTGCCGAGCTTTGCCGTCGCCGCCGAGCTTTGCCCTCGTCACTTCCAGGTACGCCGAGCAAAGCCATTTCCGTTGCCGCCGAGCTTCAAGGTAAACCCTAAACCCTTCGACCTTCCATCCTCCTTCGCTGTGCCGCCTCCCTCCCCGCCCTCGCCGCCGCCTTGCATATCCTTGGTTAGAGTTCGCGAATTGGAAAATGGTAGGCATCCTTGGTTAGGGTTCGGTGGAATTCGAAAAACTGTCAAGTTTGGTGACATCTTTGGTTAGGGTTCGGTGGGTAGGCATCCTTGGGTTGTCGGTGTACTTCCATCAATTCTACGCAGCAGCAGTTCCAGCAACCCAATGTCCTCACCAGACCGGAATTCGAATACGTAATGAACTGGAATATCCATGGTGACTCACACTCGATACATAAAATGAGTTAGGTTGAGGGGGTAACTGCAATGAGAACTCTATTAGAAGTAGGTGTGTCCATCTTCTAGCGGTGCTGGATGCGAAACATATGATGTGTCACTCAAATACGTAGGATTGTGATGATAATGGCCATATTGGCACAATTGAATGAAATTAGTGGCTACGATTTGCATTTTAGTACAATGGTCAAATTGAAATACATGAACACGTACAATAAACATATATGTATCTTATCCTTTGGAGAATGATATATTACTATGTTGAATAATTCTTGCTGATAGTGTAGCTGTTATATGACTGAGTTTGTTTATTGAATAGCTTATTCAATCATGATGATGTGAAGAATTACAGAAGGATTGCATGCGTTAAAACAATTATGTATCCCATTATTGAACTCAGCTTAATATTAAGGCATTTCACAGGAAAAAAGTTTATGTACCCATTTATGATTTGTTAGCACCATTTGTATCAAACTAGATATATTGGGACTTCATTTTTGTTGGATGATTTGGATATCTGGTGCACCCAGTAGAGGAGTCGAACTTGGACTTTGGACAAAGTTGCGGAAACACCAGTCTAGGGGTATATGATTGTTCTAGATAAAGCAGATTTCGTCCTTAACGATATTAGTAGAGTCCTACTCTGAATAGAGTTAGGAGTTAGATTCAGTTTAGGAACCAGTCCTGGTCCTAGTACGAATTGAGTTACAATCCATATAGGATTTGGAGTCACATGAAGGGGGATTTCAAAAATAAGCCCCCAACCCCTCGACCTGGTTAATCCCATCCTATCAGAAATATTCCACCAAAGGTTTCATATGCCCAGACTTGATCAAGTCGCCTAAACCTTGTGAACCTCTAGAACTCACCAAGTTTATCACTATAGGAGGCGCTGACTTCCCTGTCCTGTTTTCTAAACAGACAGGACAATTGACCATCCCAGAAATCCTTGGTGCCATCATATGTGGGGTACGTAATGCCTTTCATGATGGTTGAACCTACTGCCATGATGAGCCCATTTGGTGCGACCGGGCACACCGGGATTAGATTTTGGCGAATGTTTCCGGATTCCTGATTTGTTTGAGAATGTGGGTCTTTTATCTTTTTTTACTGTACAAATCCCACGGTTGTAGAAATGATCGCTGAAAAAGAGTGTCTCTTCTCGCCTGCAGCTACCTCGCCTTGCCTCACCTCACAATCCAAATCCAAGTGCCACACTTTGCTATTCTTGATACTAGAAAAAGGCTGGAGGATTTGCTTTTTGTCCCTTGCTTGATCAGTTTTAGGTCTGGAGCTAGGCGCCGCCTAGTAAACCTCAAGAACGTGGTCGCCACTCTGAACGAAGCTAGCCTATTTAGAATAAAAAGATAAAATTGCCATTGCTGGTGATCAACTTTAACATGCTTGTCATCCTCGCAATGTATAGAAACCTTTTGGTCAGTCTCCTTAAACCCTAGAATGCCTTATCAAATCCTAGAATGCTTCCATCTTTTTCTTCATGCAACACTTCATGTAGAGTTAGTATGCCAATTATTAGATTTTTTGTCTTATTAGATCTAGCATGGAAAGCCCTAAGAAGACTGGTCCTGGTAGTAACAACAAAGAAGACAACATGGAGTTTACTGACTCCAGCAGTTCAGGCTCCTATCACAGTCCATCGGATCCTTTTCCGAATATAAAAATTAAAAAGACTTCAGTGGATCTAGACCCGGAATATGATCCTGCCGACGAGGTATGGATCACGAATCTTAACTTGAGCAGTTCAAATTAATGTTGGTTGTCAAGTATACGAAGTCTTATAATTTTTTTCTACCTAGATTATTCGCGAAGACAATGAGGTGACATCGGCTCCTAAAATCGCAGAAGGTTCTCCAATGGATGAATCCTCACCTTCACTCAAGCGGAAACGAGGGCAACGAGGTCCCAATAAGGGTCCATTGGACCGCATCATGTACATAACAAGGGTCGGTCCAGGTGGGCTTCCCCAAGAACCACTGGATTCAGTTACCAAGTACCGTAATGCATGCGGTTTTCTTGTTAGGGAGGTTGTGCCGATCACAACCGAGAATTGGAGGAAATTACCCGAGCAGACCAAGAATGAGTTGTGGGAAAAGATAAAGAAACAATTCAAGTTCCCGAAAGGCACAGAAGAAGCTGTAAAGAAAGCAACATTGGTCTCTTGCAGCAAGAAGTTTCGATGCTGGAAGAGTGAAATGAATGCTTATGTTAAGGCCGATAAGGTCCCCAGCCCGAGGAAGATGGGAAAAATCACACAAGCTCAGTGGCAAGAGTTTGTTCGTCAAAAGAGCACACGTGATGCTAGAGCTCTAAGTGCAACTAGGTCAGAGCTTGCAAAAAAGAACAAATACCATCATCGCTTGGGGTCTGCCGGATATGCCCCCAAAGTCCAGAAATGGAATAAGATATTAGGCAAAATTACCAGTAAGGGCAATCCTCACCCATTAGAAGGGTGTGATGAGCAAACTCAACGTTGGGTCTTTGCTCGGTCAGGTTTGACCAGCGAGGGCAAACTTGAAAAGCCCGACTCTCTGAATGAAGTAGAGGATAAAATGAAAGAAGTAATTGAAAAGTAACAGAAGGGTCTCTTCAAGCCGAAGAGGGAGAATGACCAACTTAGCGCTATCTTAGGAAACCGTGAACACAACGGACGGGTTCGAGCGGTCTCTTCTCAAATGTCCTGGCTAGATGGTTTCCCTAAAGATAAAGACACATATAGAAGACGTGAGAAGTTTAAGAAAACACTTGATGAAATGATTGCTCAAAAGGTCAAAGAAAATATGCAAGAAATAATGGAACAACTTAGACAATCAGGACAATTAGTGGCACCGAGTACAGTGATGGTTCCGATGCAAAAGGAGCAATTAGTATCTCCAACTGCCTACCCTAGCAGCGTTGGTTCCGTGCCAGGCTCAGGGTCAACCCATAAGTTCCCTGTCGATGATATTGCTAACGACAAATCTTGTCGTCTTCTTGTCCCGATAGGCAAAGCAGGGAACAAAACCAAACAGGTTGCCACTGCTATGGCAAAGCCTGATCGTGACTTCAACAGGAATCCACTTCCGTTGTATTATGTTGTGGTGCAAGTTCTTCAGATCATTGATAATGATTATGAAGATTATGAAATAGACCATGTCACACCTGAGGGGATCGCGACTCTGGGGCAGGCTATCAACCAATTAATCCTTTGGCACCGATGTGATATCGTGTTGGACGATGAGCCAATTTCTAGCCCCGTCGCATCTCCAAATACTGCAACCCCATCTTCTAAGGCGAAAGTGCATGAAGATCCACTCCCAGTCCGGGAAGATCCACTCCCCCTATGTCTCATCAAGGATGACATCCAAGAGCAACAAATTGGACAACAGCTTCAAGAAGTACCAGAGCAAGCTGTTGCTAGTAAAGAGCAACCAGTTGAGCAACAGCTTGAAGTAGTACTAGAGCCAACTGCTGGGAGTAAAGAGCAATCAGTTGAACAACAGGTTCAACAACAAGCCAGTGTCCAACTTCTGACGACTACTCCTCGATCATCAGTGCCTAGTAAAGTTAGCTCATACGAAATTAATAAACCTTCATCAGAAGTGTCAAAGTATTTGGAAGCTATGAAGGAAAATATTAGAAAATCGAGTGCATCTCGTTCTTCTCATGAGCCAGCATTAGAAGATATCGAGGAGTGGGAAGAAGACGGTATCATGTATAATCGGCGGACGACTTTAGTTAAACCAGGAGTTCCAATATACAAGCTTGAGGATGTTCCTCCTAAATTTGCGAATGGAAAGCCGTTCATGACATCCGTACAACTTAGCAAACAACCTGTCCAGCTCAGAAGAATGCATGAGTGGTACATCACTGTTTTAATTGCATCACATTTCGTATTCCAAAAGCGGCATTCTGGAGCACTGGAGTAGATAAACGAGTCATTTTATTTGAAGAGCTGCATTCCCTTTTCCATCGAGGCATGCTCGAAATCAACCTGCTGCTCGTCTGGTGCTTGTAAGTGCTCCAATATTTTGTATTTGCTTTTCTTACTACACGCATACGCATTCCATGAGATTATAACAATTCTGGACTTCTTCAATAGGATGCAATACATGGATAATGAAAAGTTGGAGCGCAAGACAGGTATCTTTGACCCTACTGGGATTGCAAAGTCGCTATTCGACGTCCAGGCGAATCGAGACTCGGGACAGTACAAACACATGAACAAAAAAGATTTTGAAAAAGCAATTGCAAAACTTAAGAAGGATAGAAGGACAGAAGTTGCAGCTTACATAGGACATGCGATGTTTAACTTTGTCAAAGACGGCAAGGACTTCGTAAAGGCTCCGTACCACTTCGAGTAAGTTCGACACATGACATTGAAATAACAATTATTGGTAATCGTTAACACGTGTGTTTGTATGCTTGTAGTAATCACTACATAATGATCTTCATCAAGCCAACGCAGGGAATGGCAACAGTCTTGGACTCGGCCGATTTCTCACCAGATCGTTACAAAGATTTCCTTTCCATTTTGAAATTGTATGTTTATTCAATAATTTTAATTTACACACATTTTGAATTTGTTGACAAGTTTTATATGACATTTCTTGTATTACAGCGCTTGGCGGTTTTACGTGGAACAGCTTGGCGGTCAGAGACCTCCTAATACGAATGCATTAGACATTAAAATGTAATATGCTTGTTTCGAAGCAGCCTGCTAGGAGTGTCTTATGCGGATATTATGTATGCGAGCATCTTCAGACCGCTGGCGTATATAGAGTGAATCGTGAGGATGTAAGTTATCCTTAATGTCGATACCTTATTTTCTTACTTTTGTGTTTCATTTTCATTGTAACTAGCATAGTTTAATGCTTATATTCTATGCTGTTCAATATTACCAGAAACATTATTTTCATATTTTGATTCCAACTTCAAAATTCAATTGCTCATAGTACAACTGCTCAAAAATACCAAATAAATTTCTGTATACTCTCACTTTGATCTATACTTTGAGATTGTTCAAACCAATACATTCTAAACCTTGTTATGTGTTATATTGTAGCACACGAAGAATTTGAACGAAGAATGACCGGTTTGTAGAAGTATTCCTAGTGGAGGAGCTGACAGAATTGCTGTTGAACTCTGTCAGTTCATTCGTCGTGAAATTTTGCACAAAAAAGGGAAGTTCTTTGATGAGAATTGTGCAGCAGCTGATGTGCTAGAACTTTGCGACTATGCCAATAGAAACAGTTTTTAGTGAAAACTTGTAAACTTTGAGATGAATTGTATCTGTAACTTGTACATATGTATATTGTTTTAGTGAAATTGACTTCTGTGATGATAATATTGTTGACTTTTGTTCTGTAACGATATTGTTGTTTTTTGTTTTGTGATTATATTGAATTGACCTGGAAATTAGAAATAACAGCAGTAGTACTACATAGGTTATACCTTATCACAGGCGGTTATTAACCAACGGCTAGGCATGACTGTGAAAAACAATTATCATAGGCGGCTAGATACAAGTAAAGAACCATCTGTGATAACCTAATTTTCACAGGCGGTGACTGTTATGGTAGAAACCGCTATGTTAAAAGGTCTTCACAGACGGCTGATGTAGGTAAACGTCCGCCTGTGATAACACCATTATCATAAGCGGTTAGTTATGCTTCAATACCCGTCTGTGAAGACACATTATCATAGGCAGTTAGATATGCTTCAATACCCGCCTATGATAAGACATTTATCACATGCGGTTATATATGCTGCACGACCCGTCTGTGATAAAATATCTTCACAGGCGGCTAGCCTAAGTAAAGAATCGCCTATGCGGACACAGGTGGTGCATGGCTGTCGTCAGCTCGTG
The DNA here is from genome assembly GCA_036927565.1 of Tuctoria greenei. Taxonomy (NCBI): domain Eukaryota; kingdom Viridiplantae; phylum Streptophyta; class Magnoliopsida; order Poales; family Poaceae; genus Tuctoria; species Tuctoria greenei. Next base: position 130,715,893 of record JAYESD010000006.1, read on the forward strand.
CCGTAAGGTGTTGGGTTCCGGTCCCTTTGGGCTCTTAAAAAGAATATGCTGTTCTCTTTCCTCTTGCTATCGAATCAGAGATCGATCCATGGAATTTTTACCTCACTCACATACTTTGGACTCGTCACTTCTAGTAGAAATTCTTAATTACTATAATCGCTAGCTGTTCAATAGATCTTTGTCAATAGAAATACAATGGTAGCTCACCCGCCGCCCTACGTCAGTAGTCTTCCTAACTTCTATTCCCTTTTTTATAATGTGTCTTCACAGGCGGTATCACTTCTCCGCCTGTGAAATTGCGGATTATCACAGGCTCTTCGTTTCAGACGGTTTTAAAAGCCGTTTGTGAGAATAGGTTTGGAACTGTCTGTGATGAGGCTTATTGTACTAGTGATGACACCACAAGTAGTCACGTGTCAGAAAACGGATTAAGTGGAGTTGAAATAGGCAACACATGCATCAAGGAACAAGGTAATGTCGATATCATTTAAACGATTAGATCCCCCTGCATGCCTCCTTTTCCTTTACAAGGTATTGTTTCCTTCCACACATCAATTTTTGTCAGCTAATTAATTACTTTCAGACAATATATTTTCGATGAGATCTTGATCTAATAAAATCATTTGGTAGTGCGTCTACAAAGAACAGTATAAAATACTTCCTCCGTCCCAAAAACTTTGTCGCTTCGTAGTTCATTTTTTGAACTACAAAGCGACAAGCTTTTTGAGACGGAGGGAGTACAAAATTCTTATTTCGAAATGTGCAATGCATAATCTTGAAAAAATTTACATTAAATGGAAATGAATTATCAGCGAACTGAAATGAAATCTGGGTCTTCGATTACCTATTCACTAAAAATAGATTTAGAAAGGATCACTAGCTATTTACCGCATTTGATTTTGTGACTGAGCGCAGAAGCTGGAGTTTCTCTTCTAAAGCCGCACCTTTCTTCTCCTCCCCTGACATCCTTGATCTCTCCATGCACACAAAGAAATAAAACCTATATTAGTGAGGAGTTCAGGAGCCAGCTCTGGTTATATATATATAGACACATGGGCTTAACATAGCCCATATAGCAACTGGCAGTAGAGTTTCTTTCTTACAGAAGATGGTTACAAAAGGAGCTGAATTCTTTTATATTCACAAGTAGTAGAGTTTGAGTCTGAACTGAAACTTATTGGCAAAGTTAGCTGTATATGTGATGTATACATTAGCATTTGGAATAGCATCCGTGAGGAAGATTCAACCTCTTGATTCCAAATTCATCAGCCATTTGCAAATATATTCGATTGATCCAATAGGTCCTTTTCTTTCTTTGGTTCCCGGAACTATGTGTGTGATAACGCGATTTGTTCAATAACAGAAATACTATTTATTAGACGTCTGAAATATGAGAAAATCTTAGACGGCGACGTGGACCATCGAATTCGCTTTAAGATTCGTGCACGCACATCCTTATCTTCTCCCTCAATCCTAACTCCCGACGGCGAGAGAGCGGGGCGACAACAGCACCAGCAGGCCGGTGTATATGCCAACGTGGAAGGCGACAACACGGGTGGTGGCGGCGAGCGCCGCCGTCGAGGAAGAAGGTAATTTTGTTGTATTTGTATTGTAATCTCGTTTAATTTGTAAGGATTACATTAATTGTAAAAGAATCAAATAGAATGGTTTTGTAAATTTATAGATCAAATAAAAATTGTTAATTTTGTTAATTGTAATGATTAACAATTAATGGTAGTGATAAGGTGTTAATGATAGTAATTAGTTGTTAATTACCCATGACCAGAAATTTAACCCATTTTAAAAAAATCTAGACAGACCCAATTTATAATCATCGTCTGCAGAAAACAATGGAACATTCAATTGCCCAAATTATATTGATACAATCCAACTGATGCCTCTCATAATGTATGAGACGATTAATCTTTATCTTTGGTAAAATGGATGTACAAACCATTGACAAGTAAATATCTATGCACGTAGAGAGAATACTGGATAAGCCAGAATAAGACTGCCCACAGTGGTATACCGCAGTGGTATACTGTAAACCATTCTAAATATGTGTAAATTTAAAGTATATACTGGAAAAGTAGAAAGAAGATAGTGCGAATAGACTATGTTTTAAAGTAACGAGTGCGGATAGCCTAAAAGTATGATCATGCGGGAGACTGCCGTTCATACAGGATTTGTGATAAACTGACGATGAGAAAACTATTTAACTATGGAGTGTGGGGAATGCATGCTGAGATGCTTGCGTGGTGACGACGCAAACATAACGCGTCTTCTTTGGACTCATGCTTGCTCTGCTGCCATGCATGCGCAGGCTCATCGATTACTGAGTAGAACAGCTCAATTATGAAGAGCTAGCTAGGTTCCAGTAGCATGCAGGAAGATGAGAATAAAGATGCATGGGATTTTGTTCTTGCACGTTTTGGCGGGAACAAGTATACATACAAGTTCTCGTGGGGGACATGAGCTGTGCATGGCGCCAAGATGCTTCTCACGGGCTCCTCACTTCCCATAGAGTAGAGGCATGTACGTCTCTGTTGATTGAATTATTGAAATACATATGCCTCTATACATGCAGCAAAATATTGATGACAGGTTGCCATCTTTTGAATGCTACTTTTTTTTTGACGTTTAAAGTGGCAGGTGCGCTGCCCATTCATTAAAGACGATATAGACGAAGTCTTATACAATCGCGCAGCTTAAGCTGCCCTAATGAACATTAAAGAGAAAATAGAAAAAATAAAAACGTTGCGCCATTCATTCAGTTGGTATGCCTGTCTGTGCTGTCATTGCCCACCTGTGTGCTACTGTTTCCTCCTTTGCTAGAGTGGCCACCTGAAAAACATTATTCTCCTTCTCTCTGAATATTCTCCTATTTCGCTCTTTTCAAATATTCCACCAAGCATATAAAATTTTCCCCAACCTTTCTTTACACTCCAAAGCGCTCGTGCCATGCAAGATTTCAGATATCCACTCCTGTGTAGAAGCTTGGTTGTAAAAATGCAGCGGTGGGGTCTGCACATTCATCCAAGAAAAGAAAAGTTGCATTACTTGGATGGCGAAAGGGCATTCGATGAGGAGATATTTAGTTGTTTCCGCTTGATCCAAACAAAGCGGACATATTACATTATTGTCCCATCCTTTTTTTTCCAAGTTGTCAGCTGTCTGTAATTTATGGTGGAGGGCAAACCATGCAAATCATTGCACTTTTGGTTCAGTTTTTGCCTTCCAGGGCAAGGGGACTTTAAAATGGTTTCCTGCATACTGAAATTGGCTTGAGTATGCTGAGCTAGCTTTATATTTACCAGTGGCAGAGGGCTTCCAGACCACCCCATCTTCGGCATTGTCGTTAATCATGACAGCAGTTAATTTTTTCCAAAGTCTGAGATACTCCATGATCTCCTGCGTGGATTCAATGTGGGATAATGCCTTGATCCAATTCTTGTCCAACAGTTCTCTTGCTACAGTTCTGTTTTTAAACCTGGACTCAGCATATAACGATGGGAATTCATGCTTCAACGGCATTTCCCCGATTCAATTGTCCTGCCAAAACAGAGCTCTATTTCCGTTCCCGATGACGATTCGTGTTAAGCTTACAAAAAGCTCCTTTTCCGACCTTGTGCTGTTGAGAGGCATTCCTGTCCAACAACGCTCTGCTCCTATTTTTTCTAGCCATAACCACCTTAGACGCAAGGCAATGCCATGCTTTCGCAGGTCTAATATACCAAGTCCGCCGAGCTGTTTTGGCAAACATGTCGTTGTCCAGTTTACTAGGCAACGCCCCACTAAATTCTATGTGTCGTCCTTACCCATCCAGATGAAGCCTCTCATAATTTGATCGATCTTCTTGATGGCCCAATTGGGTAGGTTGATTACCATAGCGTGATGCATCACCGTGGAGGTAAGAACTGCCTTGGCTAGAGTTGCCCGACCCGCTTTAGTCAGATGATTTCCTCTCCATGCAGTTAGCTTACTTCCCACTTTATCAATTAAAGGTTGGATGTCCACCTTTCTTAACCTCTTGGTGTGGACTGGTAGTCCCAAGTAGCGACATGAAAATTGTTTCAAGTTTGCAGGAAAGGCTTGAATGATTCGCTGTATATTAATGCCTTCACAACATACAGCATAAAGATTGGACTTTGCAAGGTTCATCCTCATTCCAGTAGCATCGCCAAAGAGCTCTAACATTTGTTTTAGGGATGTTAGCTCTGCCGGGTCTGGGTTCATAAAAATTGCCACGTCGTCAGCATAGATGGAAATCGATGAACCATTGCCAATAGAGGTCACCAGTCCGAAAATCCCCGTATCAGTGGCGAGCTGCAGTACATTTTGCATAGGGTCCATAGCAAGGATGAAGAGAAGGGGGGAAGAGCGGGTCACCCTGTCTCAGCCCCCGACCATGCCTAATCACCTTGCCCGGCCACCCATTTAGCAATGCTCGGGATGAGCCAGTGGACAGTAGAATGGAGATCCATTCTCTCCACTTTGGTCCAAAGCCCAGATGCTCCAGGAGCTCAAGTAAATATCCCCAGTGTACAGAGTCAAAAGTTTTCTCTATGTCCAGTTTCAAGAAAAGAGTCGGTTTCCTTTTCTTATGTAGTTCCCTGATCAGACTTTGTATAGAGAGAAAACTATCATGAATACATCTCCCCTTTATGAAGGCATTTTGATTAATGGAGACCATACCTTGTAATTTTGGTGCTAGCCTTTGCTAGAATTTTGGAGAATATTTTCGCAACACTATGAATAAGGCTTATTGGTCTGTATTCTCCAATTTTGGTAGCTCCTTCTTTTTAGGCAGTAGCACTAGATGTGCCGAGTTGAGGAGATTAAAGGTTGCCCCCCTGAGATGGGAAAGGTAGTGGAAGACTTGAAATACATCAGTTTTTATAATTTCCCAGCAGCAACTGAAGAAAAGTCCATTAAATCCGTCCGGCCCGGGGGCTTTGTCTTTGGGCATCTCGGAAACTGCTTTGCGTATTTCTTCCTCACTGATGTCGTGCTCTAAGTCATTCAGTGCATGTCTTGTTATATTCAGTTGCTCCCAATTTAGGGTGGTACTCCTGACGGTAGGTGGTGTAAATAATTGGTTGAAGTGAGAGTGAATGTGTGTTTCTTTATCCTCATGTGAAACTAGCACACAAGAGTCCGTTTGCAAAGATTGAATGTATTTCTTACTTCTTCTCCCATTGGCTCTGAGGAAAAATAATTTGGTGTTGGCATGTGCCGTTCTGATGTTGTTTAGCCTGGACCTTTGCTTAGCCTTTATTTTCTCAATTACCAGTAGGCCTTGGAATTTTAGTTGTACACGTTGTCTGAACTCTCTCTCGTCTTGTGTCAGGCTTCACATTTCCTGGGCCTTGTCCATTGCCCCTACGATTTGCTTTGCAATTTCCAGTTGCAGTTTGATATTGCCAATGTTTTCTCTGTTCCATCTCACCAGGGCTTTTGCTGTTCTGCTCATTTTAATGTGCAATCTCTTCATGGGGTTTGTTTCATGCAAATACTTGTTCCATGCCTCCTGTACAACTACGTGGAGTCCAGGCATCTGGACCCAGAAACTTTCAAAACGGAAGCCTGTGTATTTTCTATTCACTGTTATTCCTGTCAGCAACATGGGGCAATGGTCAGATAATACAAAGGGAAGAGCTTGAAGATGAGCAGTTGGATAGTTCTCCTCCCAATCAGCTGAGCTAAAACACCTATCGATTTTGCTCATCACCGGGTCTGCTTGGCCGTTACTCCAAGTGTACTTCCTGCCATGAAGCTTTAACTCTCTTCAGTGGTGAAAATCTATTATTTCCCTGGATTTGTTCATTAAACCCCTGTTGACCCGGTTATTATTCTTGTCTCCCGTCCTGTATATGAGGTTGAAATCCCCCACCACCAGGTTTGCTACTGATGTCGCTAAGGCGCTGCAGTCCCTTAGTTCATCAAGGAAATCTAGTTTTTGTTGATCTGTCTGCGGCCCATAGACCCCCGTTAAAGTCCATTCCTGTCCCTCATCAAGGTTTTGAATAGATGTTGTTATTGTGTTAGCCGTGGCTGCAGTCAGTATGATCCTATAATTGGTATCTGATATTGCAATGAGCACTCCTCCTCTTGTGCCAGTAGCCGGGAGGAAGGAATAGTTTGCTAGAAAATTGGCCCCCAATGTTTCACATATAATAGCATCATCGACTTCCTGTAATTTTGTCTCTTGTAGGCAAATCAATGTGGCTCTCGTTGATTGGACTAAGTTTCTTACTGCAAGTCTTTTGACCTTGTTATTTAGCCCCATAACATTCCTGTTTAGAAGTCTGAAATTGGCTTTACTCATGATTGAAAATCACACAACTGCTAAGCTGACTGCCCTTATAAAGGGTACAAAAACTGAACTTCATAACAACAGAACACATGGTTGGTGGAAAAGGCCCTAGAAGTCGTCGACCAACCTGACACAGAACGAAAGCGAGATAACAGTACTCGCCAAAGACCATGATGGTCAGTGGCCATCTAACCCTGATATTTGGAGGGCTATCTCTCACATAGCCAATCCAGAGACTACAGACCAACACCATATAGGACCAAAAAACAACAACACTGATTGATGGTGGAACTTGCAACATTGGGGAAAAAAATTCAAAAGGCAACTGAGTAAGTTCCCCCCCCCCCCCCCCACAAGCTGATCTTCTACTTGGCCTTCCTTGGCCGGCCCCTGGGCTTGGCAGCTTTGTTGATGCCCACATTCATCGCAGTGAGCAACTCTTCCATGGCCTTCATCACCTCTTTGGACAGAGGCTCTCCAAATACTTGGTTGATCTTCTCTGCAACAATGGTGTTGCTCTTCACTTCGGTGTTCTCAAGTCCCAGTTTCTTGGCAAGGATATATTGGGCTTTCTTTTCCATTGATGTGCCTCTACCCGCCTTCCACACATTTGCAAGTCTTTCGCTCTTTCTGACAGACTTGGCTGGTTCTTCAGGCTGCTTCTTCGTCATTGTTTTCTTTGGTGCCGGTGTGCACAAAAGTGGGGGAGGCAGGTTGACCACCATCTGAGTACAGAAATCTCCTATATGATCCCCCTCCGGATCCCCCTCCACGCTCGGTAGCTTGAGCAGCAGTGAGTCTGGGCCGACCTCACTCCTATGATCTGCAACACAGAGTGATTCCAAAAGCATATGGTCAATTGTATCTTTCTTGCTCTGTTGTTCACAGCCTTTTAGAATCAGCAAAAGGCTCGGGTCCTCAAGGACCAGAGACTGCATGATGGTGGTGGATGTACCTGCCCCACCGTTGGTAACTCTGTCCCCTGGCCCCTTCAAAGCTTGTTGTATCTTCAGCGATGCATCTTCAGGGCGGTTGTTTGTGCGGTTCAATAGTGTTGAAGGCCTCCCCCCATTGTCGTTGGCCATCAGAGCCCTACCATGTCCTCCACCGTAACGTCGACGGGGTGGGTCGTCATGACCCCGACTTCCTTCTCCCAGCCTGCGCAACCTTTTGGAATAGGCTGCGACACCGCGGCATCTCCTGATGAGGAAACCCGCCCTCATCAGCATCGTCATCATCCTCTCTCCTGGTGTGACGCTCGTTCCAGAGCACCGCACTGCAGAACTTTCTGGGGGGAGCAAGCCTATCCTGCATGACCTGCATCTGCTGATGTTCTTCTTGCTCAGCTCCATGTTCGGCAATGTCCTCCCTTCCGAACCGCCAGAGGATGGGGGTTACCCTGGGGCATCCGTCCTGTCCGATCTGCTGGAGGTTGACTACCAGCTGCAGGTGGACAAGCACGTCATATGTGTTGCCCATACGAGGTGTACTTGGCTCATGAAACAGCAGCTGCATGTCTGGGCTAACATGCCCGTTGGGGTCAGCATCTGCAACAGTGATCCGCAGGCAGGTTGGTATGTGCCTTGGATTTGCAGTGAAAGCCCAGCACACAAAACCCCTTGTGTCCAGTTGCCTCCTTTTGTAGGCTTCCGGATAGTGAAAGGAGCAATACCTGCTCAACATCCAAGCAACATAATGCTCTGTCCAAAGGTGGATCGGCAAGTTTTCCAGACAGAGCTTAACATGGTACTTGAAACCCTCTCTGTTGGCCCTTTGCTCATGCACCCAATTGCGCAGTCTGTACTGTCTTCCTGCACTTGTGAAGTGGTGAACGCCCTCCAGAGCGTTGCATTCTTCCCTGGTCATGAAGGTGACTAGGAATTCCTCCGGGTTATGCTTGGAGACATGGATGTGCTCCGGATCGATCCCAAAGGATAGTGCAAAAGCAGCAACAACATGGCGCGTGACTGGAAGAAATCTATATGCCCCTGAATTTCCTCCGTCAAGGGAATGTTTGAGTGTTCAGTTTCCAGGCGCGCATGAAGGCCAAGCCCAGCCATGGTCTTCCTCTCTGCTACTTGATATGGCTCTCTGGTGGCGGATTTGCTTGTGGCTGGTGGTTTATGGGCAGGTTGGAAAGAAGAACACTTAGTAGATATGTGCCCTGTTCAGACATCTCCAACATTTCATTGGATTTCTGCAGTCTACAATCCAATGGTCGGTCTCAAGACAGTTGAAGCATTTGCCTTGCATGTGGTTTAAATAGGCAACACGTCTGGCTTTGGAGGCAAGGATTGGGTCCTCCTGTGAGTTCTTCCCTTGTAGATCCTTCTAAGCAAATCTCTTCCTACGATTCCTTCGTGTGACAAGCTGTCAGCCCTCTTCCAATACTTGCAGCTTAGAGCCCCGAGCTTCGTGTATGTTTTGTTCAGTCTTGTCCATGGCGCCGTTGCTTACAGAGCCGACCCTTGAGGCCCTCTTGTACGATTCAATTTCATTGCCTTTGTCCGGAAACCTCTGTTTCAGTATTGCATCTCGTAGCAACACTTCCTTATAGGTTGTAGTATACCCCGTCTCTCGCCCTAAGGCTAGCCTTGCTGCCCGTGATGCCCCAGATCTTGGTCTGGAGCGAATCTCCGCCATCTCAGAGCTAACAACACCGGAGCTGCATGGAACTACCTTCTTTTCTGAGATCATGCGATTTTCTGAGACAGTTGCAAATCTTTCCTCCGCCTGGTTCAGCCCTCTGCTTTCGAGCCCCGTGCTGTGTGTCAGTACACTCTTGAGGTGTTGCTGAGCCATTCCCTCCTGAGTACAGCTTGCTGATATAATGGAATATTTGGGGCAGTTCACATATCTGCTGTCATCATCCTTCTTCAGGGATCCATATGAGCGTGTGCCCCCCGAATCAAATCCCGATTCAGAATCCTGCAGGAGATACAGCTTGCCTTTACCTGAATCCACTTGGTGCCTCTTCTCCGCCTGTCCTATCGTACCTTCGACCTCACTATCCGCCAGATCTGGGATTTTGCGGAGGGTGGGGGGCTCTTTCTCCGTTTGCCCTGCTCCTTGGAAGTCATGCGGCTCTTCTGACGAAAATTCTTCATCTTCCGACTCCCAGATAACAAGATCATCCCATTCCTGAGACTCTTGGCCGTCATCATCTTCCTTGTGCCCTTCCGTTGAAGCTCACATACGTGGGTTTTGGGGTGTGATCTGTGGAGAGAGGGGCTTGGGAGATTGTGCTGGCCCGCGTGGTGGGAGGGGTGGTGGCGGTGCCGGCCGCGGTGAGCGGCGGCGGCAGCGTCGCCTTCGCGGTCGCTAGAGAGCCGTTGGGTGCCATCGCAGTATCTGTTTCAGTACAATGCAATTTTGACTATGGAAATAGGAAGACAGCAACTCACATGCTACTTTGTTGTAACATGCTCAAATTTTACTTGTAGTTTTTTATATTCTAGTTAAGAACAAGTGAGAACTGAAGTGCGTCTAAGATTGTAAAAGAATTTCATGTGTGGTACTCGCAGTGGGTATTTCACTTCGGAGCTCAAAGAGTATGTGCGCGTTGATAGATCTAGCTAATAAGAAAAGACAAATAATATTAAACAGATTTAGCGACGAGGTGAAACATTACTCCTACTTGGATGAATTACTCCCGATATGAGGTGTACAATTCTCTCGAGGATATGCAAGATTCGATGCGAGATTGTCGGTATGGATGTCTCAACTCGAAACCACTGTTTCATCTTTTATAGGTTATCAGGGGTCTCAGGTGCACAAGCCGTGTCGGTTATAAATCCTCTTAGAATCTCTCTTAGTGCTCATATCCAGCCCAAGTTGTAGGAGCACAAGCACTAATAACGTTTTGGACAAGATCCTCAACAACTAGCTTGACTAGGATAATTTTATCTTCTCATCTTCATACATTCACTACTTCATTCTTGAGCTTTATCTACTAGGACACGCACATCACAACTAGAACAAAATCAAACCAGAATAGCAAAGTTGGAACTGGTATTCTCAACTTCCCTCATCTTTTGAGCCGCTCATCTAGTCTCATGTACATAGAGAATATTTAAACGTCTCCAAATCGCAACATTCACTAGCTCACATAGCTTCACCATTATGGATCCTACATACCAACTACACACTTAAAACATATTTCCCTCAGCTAGCTTTCTTATTATTCGTATAATCAAGTGAGATGCAGAAAATGCAAGTATCACTGCATCTGGATGATAATGTAGGACATCACTAAGACGGTAGTGACCTAGCCCATGCTCACTTAACATCACACCCTGGTTCTGATATGATATGTTGCCGAGAGGGTTTAGTCCCAACGAATTTCTACTGGGTTTCATTTCTATAGTAATGGTTGATTTTGACACTGGCTCATCAAAACTATCACATCACTCCTTTACCTGAGCTTGTCACCAACTATACCTAAAAATACATAGACGCAGGGCCGAGCCGGCAAAATCCAGGGCCCTGTACCACTATTAAAATCGTTCACATCTATATAGAAAAATAATATTATAAATTTATATATAAAATATATAATAACATCTTAAATAACAATAGGTTATATCAAGAGCATATCTATTATTAAAATTTGCCTCTTGATGCATAATATTTATCCATAGACTCATTCTTTTAGTATTTTTTGAAATAAAATTTTCAATAATATGTTCATATTCAATCTTCTCAAAAAATCACTCCCAATAGAAACATCATCAACCTCATTGTCAATTTGATTAGCTGACTGATTCACTAGTTTAATAATAAATCTATCCATAGCCCCTTTGTGAGATGGAGTTATACTTTTTACACTTTGTGTTTCTTACGTTTTTGAAACCTCGATTCATACTTTCTAGAAGACATGATTGCATAGAAAAATATTTCGCTTGTTGTTCATAAAATAATGAAGAAAATAATTATATAAAATAATAATCCAACATGCTACTCCCTCCGTCTCTAAAAGTTTGTAGCTTTGTAGTTCAAAAATAAACTACAAAGGGACAAACTTTTGGAGACAGAAGAAGTATATGAGAGAATACGGAGAAGAGAAAAATTCACCGGCTGTGGAAGATGGATCGAGGAAAGCGGCAGCATGATGAACTGTGGCAAACTGTTCTCGCCTCGGCGCTTGGCCGAACAGGCAGGCGATTTGTGGTAGGGCGACGAAAAGCGTCAAAGCGAGTAATCGAGTACCTATTAAGGTCCTGTTTGGCACAACTTCTGCTGCAACTTCTTCATAAAAATAAGCTGAGGGTGTGCCAAACAAGAAGCTTCTGTATCAACTTATTAGTTCAACTGCTTCTCAGAATGAACTAAACACAGGATATAAGCAGAAGTTGCTTTCCACCAGCTTTTCAAACAAGCTGCTTTTGTAACAAGTTCCAGCTGTGACAAACAGGGCCTAACTGATGTGATATAATCGTGATTGAAATCGTTGTACGGAAGTGGTAGGCTGGCGTCGTGTCGGTTTCAACTTGCCGCGGTAGTGGGCTAGTGCCTAGTGGCCCAGCACCAGCAGGTCAGCCGCTCAGGCACCGCATACGCTCATTGGTAGCAAGCTCCGCTAGATGGTTACATGCTGAATCGACTGCGAATGTTGACGCTATATGGCACAGGAAAAAAGGGCCCCTAAAAAGTGAGGGCCCTGTGCGGCCGCACGGGCTGCACGCCCCCAGGCCCGGGCCTGCATAGACGGTGTTTGAAGTAAGCAGACTACATTGTCGATTATTTTAAACACTTCACATCCATCATGTGTAAGTAGCAGGTCATCCAACCTATATCTTTTCTTTCCTTCAGGAACACTAACATGTTATGGGGAGCTTATCAGTTACCAAAGTACACCAAAAGAAGGCCTTTTTGTTTTATACTTGGTCATCAAAACCATGTAGAATTTGCTCAAAGATCACCAAACAGATCAAATTTGTGATGAGCTGACAACATATTAGTGTTGTCAGATACATCAAGGTAACAAATTTAGAGAGGCGAGATACCTAAAAGGCCAAAATATCATTACCACTTTGAATGTTATCGAGCTTTGACAAATAAACCAATATGACCTGGAACATCTTGTACTTTTTTTGATAAAACGCACTATTTTAACCAGAGAATAAAATATCTATAGCATAAATAACAGGACAATGTACATTCGAACTCAGCTTGCAAATCAGATGTACGGTTGCTAGTGGAAAATAATATTTCAGTCAGGGTGATATGAGCCTTTAACAATTAGAAAACAAGTATTCTATAATTATTGATGAAGCATTTCATCCAACCCTAATAATATTAATTGATAGCTTAATTGAATTTAGATTTCAAATATCTTACCACAAATTTAGCTCTTGTGATTGACCTTGGTTTTGAGTCAAGGACATAAATCTCCTCAATATCAAGGAAGGAATCTGGATCGTCGGCATGCCTGTTTCTGTAGTGTTTGGTTAAGAAAACCTGCAATATTAAACATAGGATGCACATATTTTAAATAAAATACCGAAGCCAGAAGTGCAACACATTCCAACATGGAAAAGTAACGAAGCAGTGGCAAACTGTAACATACAAATATAATAAGGAGACAGGAAATAAAACATATTATGCAATCACAGTTATCACATTTCACAGCGCAATTGGCATTGAAACTTGCCCAAAAAAGCTCAATAGTCAAGGGTAAGCAAATCAGGTAATGAAACCTAAGTAATTTATATCTTAAATAGTTCACTTCTTTTCTATTTTAGCATCCATAATATTTGTAAGCCACTCCATGTTCCTTCTTGAAGCGTATGGCAAGAAGCTAGTAAAGGAAAAGCAGCATAATCTTTAAAGAATATGAACAGTAACTTTAAGGCACATTTTCGTGAAGTATATATATGGTTTTATAAAGAAAAATAATAAAGTGACATTACAACCTAAGAGAACAAACAAACTCTCAACATAGATTTATGATCTTCCTCTCGGTCATGTACCGGGGATCACACAAATGCTCAACTGGTGGCTCACATGGTAGCGGCCAAAGTTTTTCTTCGGGCACCTCATGTACTAATTCCAACAAGAGAAGAAAAACAAGTAAACAACAGTTCACCACGAGGCTCATTTAATTTCGTCTGAAACACAAAATGATTGAGGTTTATATGGGCAATTCTGCGGCATTGGGGCAAGAATTCTTGGAGTGGAGTAGATGTCAGTGACAGGCGGTGTGACATACATCTGTTAAACAGGAGTAACATGTTCAGAAAATTGAGCAGCAATCAGTTCTTTTTAGATAAAGGAAACAGGGTTCCAGCTTCTGCAACCCCGGAAGGATGTACAGCCATCGGAGCAGCACTCAATTGACACTACAAAGGTCTGAGTTTCGTGAGTTTTAACGTTTGGATAGTACGGCCACAGTGCCACGCACATATTTGACGAAATGTCACGGTGGCCAAAAGGCGTCTTAACAGTCAGGTTTGATGAAATGATATGTCGCATCGCAAGCAATTACTAGTATCTATCAGAGGTAATGTACTAGCAAGAAGAAGCAGGAGACCTCTCTGAAGTCGAAGACATCGTCATCGGGGTTGGGCACCTTCCTGATAAAGGAGTCGCAGTTGAGCAGGCTTATCTCGTGGAACTCGTCTTCGTCGATGGAGTAGTCGACGACGGCGTCGGAGGCGGAGTCCTGAGTGGAGAAGATGCCTTCGGTGGCGAACATGGCATCATGGCGATGTCCCCCTCCTCCTCAGAGGAGGGCGGCGGCGGCTTGACGGGGGCGATGAGGAGGTCGTAGTCGATGTAGTAGTCCTACTCGTTGTCGATGTCATCGTCCTCACCAACGCCGTCCGCATCGTCCGAGTTGAAGTCTGTCACGGCCCTGGGCCACCGGATCATCACCCCGGGGCGTGAGCTAATCCCGATCGTCGACGATCGCCGGAACGAGAAGAAGAGACGTGGAGAAGAAGGTCGGGGACAGGGAAGGGAGGTAGTTGCGATTCTGTTTCTGTTCGCCCCAAAATGGTGGTGTTCGTACAGCTTTATGCCCAGGGCTTCAATGCCCGAAGGCCACTCACGCACCCCATTAAGCCGACCCAAAAGTATTTTTAATATCCGAACACATCCATCGCTCATCACGCGCTCGCCGTGGCGTCCACCCTGTCATCCATGGCATCCACCGTGTCATCCGCTGTGGCAGCCGACATGACACCACCCCCGCCTGGAGAAGCAACTTGTCCCCAAGTTGCCAGCTCTGGGAAACGCTGAAGGGCAACATACCAATCCTCCCAGGACTCATCCTGAACAGCACCAATATCCCAACAGATACGCACCTGTGGCATGGCGTGGTTACCTTTCTTGACAAGACGACGATCGACAATCGCCAGAGGGCGGAGCTGTGCACTGTCCAGATCAATCCTGGCCCGCAACTCACTGAACACCGAGCTATAGCTTGGTGTAAAAGATTTCAATTGGGAGACATGAAAGACATCGTGAATTTTGGCAGAAGGAGGAAGTTGCAGGCGGTAGGCAACCTTGCCAATGCGAGCCAATACCTTGTACGGACCAAAGAATTTGTAAGCGATCTTGGAACAAGGACGGTTCACCACCGAAGTCTGAGCGTATGGCTGTAGGCGCAAGAGAACCATCTCTCCAACTTGAAATTTGCGGTCAGCTCGGTGTTTGTCAGCATATTGCTTCATGCGGTTCTGAGCTTTGATCAAATTATCCTTGAGAAGAGAGAACTGAGCTGCTCTGTCGGCCAATGCTGAAGCCAAGGAAGGTTTTGCTGTTGAAGGAACAGTGGGCATGGACAGCATATCAGGCTCGTACCTGTTAGAGGTGTAGGAGTGTGTTTTATATTTCCCTTTTGCATAAGGGCTTTTATGTTTATTGACCATCTCTGTACACCTATTTATAGAGGCCTCCGGCCCCTGATCAATACAAGCTCATTAATCTTATCATGGTACGGAGCCAAAATTGATCTACTCAGTTCTTCTAGCCGATTTTTTTTCTCTGCCGTCGTCGGTTTCCTCTACCGACGGGCGTTCGGGTTATCCAGTTTCGGCGTCGATCTCACCGGTTTCGTCAGCGTCGGCACCTCGATCTGTCGCCCGGCTGCTCCATCACCGCCGGTTGCAGCATGGTGGACCCGTGGGCGGCTGTCATCTGCGGGTTCTCCGCATGGGTGCTCATGGGGTTCAACGCGTTCGCCGGCTGCTCCATCGATCCGGCAGGCGGGGTGTTGCCACTGCTACAATAAGCCTCATCACAGGCGGCTCCAAACCTATTATCACAGACGGCTTTTAAAACCGCCTGAAACGAAGAGTCTGTGATAATCCGCAATTTCACAGGCGGAGAAGTGAAACCGCCTGTGAAGACTAATTATTATAGGCGGTTCTTCACTAAGGATAGCCGCCTGTGAAGACCGATTATCATAGGCGGTTCTTTACTTAGGCTAGCCGTCTGTGAAAATACTTTATCACAGACGGGTCGTGCAGCATATATAACCGTCTGTGATAAACGTCTTATCACAGACGGTTATTGAAGAATAACTAACCGTCTATGATAAGAAGTCTTCACAGACGGGTATTGAAGCATTACTAACCGCCAATGATAATTTGTCTTCACAGGCGGATTTTGAAGCATAACTAACCGCCTATGATAATGAGTCTTCACAGTCGGGTATTGAAGCATAACTAACCGCCTATGATAATTTGTATTCACAGACGGATTTTAAAGCATAACTAACCGCCTATGATAATATGTCTTCACAGGCGGGTTTTGAAGCATAACTAACCGTCAATGATAATGTGTCTTTACAGACGGTTATTGAAGCATAACTAACCCGTCTATGATAATGGTGTTATCACAGACGGAGTTTACATATATCAGCCGTCTGTGAAGACCCTTTAACGCAGCCGGTTTCTACCATAACAGACACCGCCTGTGAAAATTAGGTTATCACAGATGTTTCTTTACTTGTATCTAGCCGCCTGTGATAATTGTTTTTCATAGTCATGCAGTACTACTGCTGTTATTTCTAATTTCCAGGTCAATTCAATATAATCACAGAACAAAAAACAACAATCATCACAGAACAAAAGACAACAATATTATCATCACAGAAGTCAATTTAACTAAAACAATATACATACACACAAGTTACAGATACAATTTCATCTCAAAGTTTACAAGTTTTCACTAAAAACTGTTTAGATTGGTATAGTCGCAAAGTTCTGGCACATCAGCTGCTGAACCTCTCTTATCAAAGAACTTCCCCGTTTTGTGCAAAATTTCGCGACGAATGAACTGACAGAGTTCAGAAGCAATCCTGTCGGCTCCTCCATCAGGAATACTTCTACAAACCGGCCATTCTTCGTTCAGATTCTTCTTGTGCTGCAATATAACACATAACAAGGTTTAGAATGTGTTGGTTTGAACAATCTCAAAGTATAGATCAAAGTGAGAGTATACAAGAATTTAGTAGGTATTTTTGGAGCAGTTGTACTATGAGCAATTGAATTTTGAAGTTGGAATCAAAATATGAAAATAATGTTTCTGGTAATATTGAACAGCAGAGAATATAAGCATTAAACTATGCTAGTTACAATGAAAATGAAACACAAAAGTAAGAAAATAAGGTATCGACATTAAGGATAACTTACATCCTCACGATTGACTCTATATACGGAGGCGGTCCGAAGATGCTCGCATACATAATACCCGCATAAGACACTCCCAGCAGGCTGCTTCGGACAAGCATAATACGTTTTAATGTCCAATGCATTCGTATTAGGAGGTCTCTGACCGCCAAGCTGTTCCGCGTAAAACCGCCAAGCGCTATAATACAAGAAATGTCATATAAAACTTGTCAACACATTCTAAATGTGCGTAAATTAAAATTATTGAATAAACGTACTTTTTCAAAATGGAAAGGAAATCTTTGTAACGATCTGGTGGGTAATCGGCCGAGTCCAAGACTGTTGCCATTCCCTGCGTTGGCTTGATGAAGATCATTATGTAGTGATTACTGCAAACATACAAACACACGTGTTAACAATTACCAATAATTGCTATTTCAATGCCATGTGTCGAACTTACTCGAAGTGGTACGGAGCCTTTACGAGGTCCTGGCCGTCTCTAACAAAGTTAAACATCGCATGTCCTATATAAGCTGCAACTTCTGCCTTTCTATCCTTCTTAAGTTTTGCAATTGCTCTTTCAAAATCTTTTTTTTTCATGTGTTTGTACTGGCTTGATTCTCGATTCGCCTGGACATCGAATAGCGACTTTGCAATCCTAGTAGGGTCAAGGATACCTGTCTTGTGCGCCAACTTTTCATTATCCATGTATTGCATCCTATTGAAGAAGTCCAGAATTGTTATAATCTCATGAAATGCGTATGCGTGTAGTAAGAAAAGCAAATACAAAATATTAGAGCACTTACAAGCACCAGACGAGCAGCAGGTTGATTTCGAGCATGCCCCGATGGAAAAGGGAAAGTAGCTCGTCAAATAAAATGACTCGTTTATCTACTCCAGTGCTCCAGAATGCTTCTTTTGGAATACGAAATGTGACACAATCAAGACCATATTTTGTGCTGGCAGTGATGTACCACTCATGCATTCTTCTGAGCGCGATGGGTTGTTTGCTAAGTTGTACGGATGTCATTAACGGCTTCCCATTCTCAAATTTAGGAGGAACATCCTCAAGCTTGTATATTGGAACTCCTGGTTTAACTAAAGCCGTCCGCCGATTATACATGACACCGTCTTCTTCCCACTCCTCGATATCTTCTAATGCTGGCTCATGAGAAGAACGAGATGCACTCGATTTTCTAATATTTTCCTTCATAGCTTCCAAATACTTTGTCACTTCTGATGAAGGTTTCTTATTTTCGTATGAGCTAACTTTGACAGGCACTGATGATCGAGGAGTAGTCGTCGGAAGTTGGACACTGGCTTGTTGTTGAACCTGTTGTTCAACTGATTGCTCTTTACTCCCAGCAGCTGGCTCTAGTACTACTTCAAGCTGTTGCTCAACTAGTTGCTCTTTACTAGCAACAGCTTGCTCTGGTACTGCTTGAAGTTGTTGTCCAACTTGTTGCTCTTGGATATCATCATCCTTGCTCAGACATAGGGGGAGTGGATCTTCCCGGACTGGGAGTGGATCTTCATGCACTTTCGCCTTAGAAGATGGGGTTGCAGTATTTGGAGATGCGACGGGGCTAGAAATTGGCTCATCGTCCAACACGATATCGCGTCGGTGCCAAAGGATTAATTGGTTGACAGCCTGCCCCAGAGTCGCGATCCCCTCAGGTGTGACGTGGTCTATTTCATAATCTTCATAATCATTATCAATGATCTGAAGAACTTGCACCGCAGAATAATACAACGGAAGTGGACTCCCGTTGAAGTCACGATCAGGCTTTGCCATAGCAGTGGCAACCTGTTTGGTTTTGTTCCCTGCTCTGCCTATCGGGACAAGAAGACGACAAGATTTGTCGTTAGCAATATCATCGACAGGGAACTTATGGGCTGACCCTGAGCCTGGCACGGAACCAACGCTGCTAGGGTAGGCAGTTGGAGATACTAATTGCTCCTTTTGCACCGGAGCCATCATTGTACTCGGTGCCACTAATTGTCCTGATTGTCTAAGTTGTTCCATTATTTCTTGCATATTTTCTTTGACCTTTTGAGCAATTGTTTCATCAAGTGTTTTCTTAAACTTCTCACGTCTTCTATATGTGTCTTTATCTTTAGGGAAACCATCTAGCCAAGACATTTGAGAAAAGACCGCTCAAACCCGTCCGCTGTGTTCAGGGTTTCCCAAGATAGCGGTAAGTTGGTCATTCTCCCTCTTCGGCTTGAAGAGACCCTTCTATTGCTTTTCAATTACTTCTTTCATTTTATCCTCTACTTCATTCAGAGAGTCGGGCTTTTCAAGTTTGCCCTCGCTGGTCAAACCTGACCGAGCAAAGACCCAGCGTTGAGTTCGCTCATCGCACCCTTCTAATGGGTGAGGATTGCCCTTACTAAGAATTTCGTCTATTATCTTATTCCATTTCTGGACTTTGGGGCCATATCCGGCAGACCCCAAGCGATGATGGTATTTGTTCTTTTTTGCAAGCTCTGACCTAGTTGCACTTAGAGCTTTAGCATCAGGTGTGCTCTTTTGACGAACAAACTCTTGCCACTGAGCTTGTGTGATTTTTCCCATCTTCCTCGGGCTAGGGACCTTATTGGCCTTAACATAAGCATTCATTTCACTCTTCCAGCATCGAAACTTCTTGCCGCAAGAGACCAATGTTGCTTTCTTTACAGCTTCTTCTGTGCCTTTCGGGAACTTGAATTGTTTCTTTATCTTTTCCCACAACTCATTCTTGGTCTGCTCGGGTAATTTCCTCCAATTCTCGGTTGTGATCGGCACAACCTCCCTAACAAGAAAACCGCATGCATTACGGTACTTGGTAACTAAATCCAGTGGTTCTTGGGGAAGCCCACTTGGACCGACCCTTGTTATGTACATGATGCGGTCCAATAGACCCTTATTGGGACCTCGTTGCCCTCGTTTCCGCTTGAGTGAAGCTGAGGATTCATCCATTGGTGAACCTTCTGCGGTTTTAGGAGCCGATGTCACCTCATTGTCTTCGAGATTAATCTAGGTAGAAAAAAATTATAAGACTTCGTATACTTGACAACCAACATTAACTTGAACTGCTGAAGTTAAGATTCGTGATCCATACCTCGTCGGCAGGATCATATTCCGGGTCTAGATCCACTGAAGTCTTTTTAATTTTTATATTCGGAAAAGGATCCGAAGGACTGTGATAGGAGCCTGAACTGCTGGAGTCAGTAAACTCCATATTGTCTTCTTTGTTGTTACAATCAGGACCAGTCTTCTTAGAGCTTTCCATGCTAGATCTAATAAGACAAAAAATCTAATAAATGGCATAACTAAATTTGGTCATATTTAAAACAAATTTTCTCAATTTTGGCTCAATTAAGTAAATTTAGCCAAAACACATTTTTGAAGTTATATAGGTCTAACTAAATTCTTGTATCATAGAGATCGGCATCATATGCTCAGACTCCATCGCCACACCTAGTGTTACCTAGATATGGGCGTGAGGATGCTCCTGGCATCACAAATGAGTTGGCCAGCAACTTTTGTTTGGCTTCAGAGCTAAATATAGCATAACTTTGGTAGCTCAGATTAGGTACAATTGCTCAAATGAAGCTGATGGAGCCACAAGTGCAGACATCTTTGGTAGCACAGATTAGCTACAATTGCTCAAATGAAACTTAGAGAAATAAAAGCAAACTTAGCCAAACTTAGTCTAGCATAGCTAACTCTAAGCAAAAGTAGCCAAATATAGCTAAATATAGCATAACTTAGTCAAAATTAGTCAAGTATAACTATATCTAATGTAACTTAGCCAAAATTAGCCAAATTTGGTCAACTTAACCAAATATAGCTAAATCTTGCCCCTAATAGAGAATTATGTGGCATATGCAAGGCTGATGACAGAAATAGGGAATATACTGCTGTTACTAGAGTCTAGAATCATGTTTACCACTAATGTGTCAGAACAGTTTCAGACACACAGAACCAACTACCAATTTATCGTGATATAACCATCCACATAAATCTTGCCCCACCGAACCCTAACCAAAGATGCCACCGAACTTGACAGTTTTTCGAATTCCACCGAACCCTAACCAAGGATGCCTACCATTATCTAATTCCCGAACCCTAACCAAGGATATGCAAGGCGGCAGCGAGGGCGGGGAGGGAGGCGGCACGACGAAGGAGGATGGAAGGTCGAAGGGTTTAGGGTTTACCTTGAAGCTCGGCGGCGACGGAAATGGCTTCGCTCGGCGTACCTGGAAGTGAGGAGGGCGAAGCTCGGCGGCGACGGCGAAGCTCGGCGACGACGGCGAAGCTCGGCGACGGCGAAGCTCGACGGCGTACCTGGAAGTGACGAGGGGGAACACTTGGCGGCAAACGAAATTTTGGCAGCCTAACGGCGTCTAAGTGTTTCGCCCGGGTTAGGTTTTTCCAATGCTGCCGAGGGGTATATATAGACTCACATTTTCTCAGGCGGATTTTAAGTACCGACCGTCAGGGAAGACTGTTACCTCAGTCGGATTTTACTTACCAACCGCCTGAGAAGATACAATTATCTCAGGCGGTTGGTTAGTAACACCCGCCTGAGTTAAACATGGGCCTGTGAAGATATTTACTTCTTCTTAATTTGATGAACGCCTACATAAAGACCCCTCACCAACCGGGATGAGGATCCCCTGACTTAATCAGCGTTCACTAACATGTGGACCCGGTCCCACACGTCAGTGACCATGTCACGCGTGCGCGACCTTTCTTTTCCACTCCGCGCGGCCTTAAAGACGCGCTATCGCTCACAAGCGCATCGTTCACTTTGAATCCTCTTGTTTTCTTCGTCTTCCTCCACTCCGACGACCCAACACCACTATGGCCGACCTTCCGCCGCCAAGCCCTCCGAGGGAGCCACCTTGCAAGAAACAATGTTGCAGCTCCCCCGAGAAGATCAACGCCGAGCAGCGCCTCCTCATGGCGCGAGAGGCGTACAACAATACGTCTCGCGCCATGAGTGCCTTGGGGCTGGGTACCCTTCCAGAGTATACTGGAATGGGTACCTTGGGCCACTACCTCTACGCCCTCGTGGGGGTGGCTGATCGTCTCGACATTCTGTTCGCGACGATGGCCCAGGTTCTTGGCCCCGAGGGCCGTAGAACGCTGGTGGAGGCGACGGCTAGCAACCTCGGGGTTGCACCGCCGGTGCAGCCGGTGCAGCCGGTGCAGCCGGCCCTGTCTCCTGTTGCACCGGTGCCGGAGTCGCCGCCGGAGGACGAGGAGGAGGAGAAGGAAGAGGAGTAGGAGTAGGATTTAATTAGTTTTTCTTTTTTTGTTTTTAGTTGCTTCTGTTTTGTAAATATTGTTAATGAATGAAATCTATCTTTTTTCATCTATGTGATTGAATATTACTTGTGTATCTTTTGTGTTCTTGTGTGTTCTTGTGTAAATATTGTGCATCTTGTGTGTTCTTTTGTGAGATGTGCATATTGTTAATGAATGAGTATCTTGTGTGTTCTTCAACTGTGTGAATGATTGAATATTGTTAATGAATGTAGTGTGTTCATCGTTAATTAAAATTTCACGTCTGAGAAGAAATTAATTTGATATTTACCAAAACATTACAATGTCAGCTATACAAGTTTAAAAAATATTTTGTTCAGGTGGTAGATGTTAATTTTATACAAATGTAGAAGAAAGAATCATCGAATTTGGACACAATTTGCAGAATCTAAACATGTTTGAGTATTTATATTGGAATCTAAATAAAAAAGAAGCAAGGGATAAGGAAACTGAAGAACAGTATCGGGCATTATCTCAGGCGGTTGTTAAGCAATAACCGCCTGTGAAGATATTTACTTCTTCTTATTTAATATTCTTGATTAAATGTGGTCCTTTAAAAAGGCAAAAATCCACTTTCTTGTAATATTATTGATAAGTAAAGGTTACCATTAAATTTCACTTCATAAATCCTTTTAAATTTGTCAGAACATAAAAAACATACAACAAATGCTATTTTTCATTTTTCTATCTTGATGAATATAATGCTTTTTTCATTTATTTTTTCAGTGGACATTTTTAATCATCATACCAACATCTACGAATTTTTTCATATTTTTTTAAATTTTTTGGAATCAATGTGTGTTCATAATTTGATGAATGCCTCATATGAATATGAGCATTTAGTTAGAATGGTGGATAATTTGAAGTTTGACATGTTGGAATGCTTTTAAAAAAATTAAAAAAAATTCATACATGTATAAATTATACAAATATGTTCATACCAACAATTTTGAGTGAAGGAACTTTTTTTTATGAGATACACAAATGTGAATAATATGTGAGTAGAAATTAATTTGATATTTACCAAAACATTACAATGTCAGCTATACAAGTTTTAAAAATATTTTGTTCAGGTGGTAGATGTTAATTTTATACAAATGTAGAAGAAAGAATCATCGAATTTGGACACAATTTGCAGAATCTAAACATGTTTGAGTATTTATATTGGAATCTAAATAAAAAAGAAGCAAGGGATAAGGAAACTGAAGAACAGTATCGGGCATTATCTCAGGCGGTTGTTAAGCAATAACCGCCTGTGAAGATATTTACTTCTTCTTATTTAATATTCTTGATTAAATGTGGTCCTTTAAAAAGGCAAAAATCCACTTTCTTGTAATATTATTGATAAGTAAAGGTTACCATTAAATTTCACTTCATAAATCCTTTTAAATTTGTCAGAACATAAAAAACATACAACAAATGCTATTTTTCATTTTTCTATCTTGATGAATATAATGCTTTTTTCATTTATTTTTTCAGTGGACATTTTTAATCATCATACCAACATCTACGAATTTTTTCATATTTTTTTAAATTTTTTGGAATCAATGTGTGTTCATAATTTGATGAATGCCTCATATGAATATGAGCATTTAGTTAGAATGGTGGATAATTTGAAGTTTGACATGTTGGAATGCTTTTAAAAAAATTAAAAAAATTCATACATGTATAAATTATACAAATATGTTCATACCAACAATTTTGAGTGAAGGAACATTTTTTTTATGAGATACACAAATGTGAATAATATGTGAGTAGAAATTAATTTGATATTTACCAAAACATTACAATGTCAGCTATACAAGTTTTAAAAATATTTTGTTCAGGTGGTAGATGTTAATTTTATACAAATGTAGAAGAAAGAATCATCGAATTTGGACACAATTTGCAGAATCTAAACATGTTTGAGTATTTATATTGGAATCTAAATAAAAAAGAAGCAAGGGATAAGGAAACTGAAGAACAATATCGGGCATTATCTCACGCGGTTGTTAAGCAATAACCGCCTGTGAAGATATTTACTTCTTCTTATTTAATATTCTTGATTAAATGTGGTCCTTTAAAAAGGCAAAAATCCACTTTCTTGTAATATTATTGATAAGTAAAGGTTACCATTAAATTTCACTTCATAAATCCTTTTAAATTTGTCAGAACATAAAAAACATACAACAAATGCTATTTTTCATTTTTCTATCTTGATGAATATAATGCTTTTTTCATTTATTTTTTCAGTGGACATTTTTAATCATCATACCAACATCTACGAATTTTTTCATATTTTTTAAATTTTTTTGGAATCAATGTGTGTTCATAATTTGATGAATGCCTCATATGAATATGAGCATTTAGTTAGAATGGTGGATAATTTGAAGTTTGACATGTTGGAATGCTTTTAAAAAAATTAAAAAAATTCATACATGTATAAATTATAAAAATATGTTCATACCAACAATTTTGAGTGAAGGAACTTTTTTTTATGAGATACACAAATGTGAATAATATGTGAGTAGAAATTAATTTGATATTTACCAAAACATTACAATGTCAGCTATACAAGTTTTAAAAATATTTTGTTCAGGCGGTAGATGTTAATTTTATACAAATGTAGAAGAAAGAATCATCGAATTTGGACACAATTTGCAGAATCTAAACATGTTTGAGTATTTATATTGGAATCTAAATAAAAAAGAAGCAAGGGATAAGGAAACTGAAGAACAGTATCGGGCATTATCTCAGGCGGTTGTTAAGCAATAACCGCCTGTGAAGATATTTACTTCTTCTTATTTAATATTCTTGATTAAATGTGGTCCTTTAAAAAGGCAAAAATCCACTTTCTTGTAATATTATTGATAAGTAAAGGTTACCATTAAATTTCACTTCATAAATCCTTTTAAATTTGTCAGAACATAAAAAACATACAACAAATGCTATTTTTCATTTTTCTATCTTGATGAATATAATGCTTTTTTCATTTGTTTTTTCAGTGGACATTTTTAATCATCATACCAACATCTACGAATTTTTTCATATTTTTTTAAATTTTTTGGAATCAATGTGTGTTCATAATTTGATGAATGCCTCATATGAATATGAGCATTTAGTTAGAATGGTGGATAATTTGAAGTTTGACATGTTGGAATGCTTTTAAAAAAATTAAAAAAATTCATACATGTATAAATTATACAAATATGTTCATACCAACAATTTTGAGTGAAGGAACCTTTTTTTATGAGATACACAAATGTGAATAATATGTGAGTAGAAATTAATTTGATATTTACCAAAACATTACAATGACAGCTATACAAGTTTTAAAAATATTTTGTTCAGGTGGTAGATGTTAATTTTATACAAATGTAGAAGAAAGAATCATCGAATTTGGACACAATTTGCAGAATCTAAACATGTTTGAGTATTTATATTGGAATCTAAATAAAAAAGAAGCAAGGGATAAGGAAACTGAAGAACAGTATCGGGCATTATCTCAGGCGGTTGTTAAGCAATAACCGCCTGTGAAGATATTTACTTCTTTTTTCTCAGGCGGTTTATAAGTAATACCCGCCTGAGATAATCATTTTTAAACTACAATATGTTAATTAACGGCCTGAGAAGTGTTAATTAACTGACGCGCCGCACGAGGTCTGCGGAGAAGTTGAGAAGCCGTGGTGCAGGGACGCGTGCAAGGATCTCTCAAGATCGTCTTCCACAGTGGTTTAATTGTGCGCCTCACGAGGTCTGCAAAGAGTTCAATGCGCAATGAACAAAATATTTTGTTCAGTTGGTAGATGTTAATTTAATACAAATGTAGAAGAAAGAATCATCGAATTTGAACACAATTTGCAGAATGTAAACATGTTTGAGTATTTATATTGGAATCTAAATAAAAAAGAAGCAAGGGATAAGGAAACTGCAGAACAGTATCGGGCATTATCCCAGGCGGTTGTTAAGTTATACCCGCCTTAGATAAACATATTTGTAGACGGTTGTTAAGTACCAACCGTCTGTGAAGATTTTTACTTCTTTTTTCTCAGGCGGTTTATAAGTAATAACCGCCTGAGATAATCATTTTTGAAACTACAATATGTTAATTAACGGCCTGAGAAGTGTTAATTAACTGACGCGCCGCACGAGGTCTGCGGAGAAGTTGAGAAGCCGTGGTGCAGGGACGCGTGCAAGGATCTCTCAAGATCGTCTTCCACAGTGGTTTAATTGTGCGCTGCACGAGGTCTGCAAAGAGTTCAATGCGCGGGAAACGAACCGCTCCCTCGTCTACTCCGCACAGACCTATATAAGGCGCGTCGTCGGTTATGGACAAGCACAAAACTTTTCTCCACTCCTTTCTTCTTCTTCCATCGTTCCACCTCTCCTAGCCCGCCGCCGATTAACCACCACAGCCATGGCCAAACTTCCGCCACCTAGCCCGCCGAGGCAGTCACCCTGCAAGCGGATACGCTGCAGCTCCCCCGAGAGGGTGAATGACGACCAGCGCGTTCCACCGCCGGTGCAGCCGGAGCCACCGGTACAGCCGGAGCAATCGGCTCAGCCGGAGAAGCCGACCCTCTCTCCTGCTGCATCGTCGCCGGAGGAGGAGGAGGAGGAGGAGGACGACTTCGACGACGACGACGATGATGACGATGATGACGACGAGTCGTCCTCCGACGACGGCGACGACGAGTCGTCCACCGACGACGGCGACGACGAGTCGTCCACTGACGACGGCGACGATGACGACGGCGACCACCACCATGGTGACGACTACGACGACGACGACGAGTCGGAGGAGGACCGCTTGGCTTGGTTTGAGAAGCTGGCAGAGAGGATGGAGGAGGCGGGGCCGTAGTGTAGTTTTAGGATTTCAATCAAGTGTTCTTGTACATTTTTCTTGTGTCTTGTACATATTTCAATCAAGTGTCAATGAATACTGGTGGATAATTTGAAGTTTGACATGTTGGAGTGCTTTTAAAAAAATTAAAAAAATTCATACATGTATAAATTATGCAAATATGTTCGTACCAACAATTTTGAGTGAAAGATCTTTTTTTATGAGATACACAAATGTGAATAATATGTGAGTAGAAATTAATTTGATATTTACCAAAACATTTCAACGTCAGCTATACAAGTTTTAAAAATATTTTGTTCAGTTGGCATTATCTTAGACGGTTGTTAAGTAATACCCGCCTAAGATAAAAATCTTCCCTGGCGGTTATTAAGTACCAACAGCCTGTGAAGATATTTACTTCTTAATTAATAAACATCATCTCAGGCGGTTGGTAAGTAAAACCCGTCTGCGATAAAGTTAAAAACCGCCTGTGAAAAACCTACGTCTATATAAGGACCCCTCACCGCAGTCAAAACACAACCCTGGAGAATTTATATCGACGCCGCCAGGCTGTTGAAATTTCCCCTGCGCCGCGCCGCCGCTCCGCCGCCCAGCCCATACTGCCGCGCCGCCGCTCAACCCCGCACCGCCACTTCTCCACCCAGCCGGCCCACCGTGCTGACGCCTCCCCACCGTGCTGACGCCTCTGCAAGGTAAATGTAGTTTCCTTACTTTTTCTTTGTATATTTTCATTAGCTGATAAGCTGTTAGTTTTGTGTGTTGTGGTATATGGATTCTGTCCTTTTGCATGTGTAAGGACTGTATGGATTGTGTTCTGGTATATTGATGTATGGACTATATGGATTGTTTCCTTTTTGTACCTATTATGTGACATGAATATGATGTTTAATTAACAGATGCTATTGTAATATATATAAGATGCATCTGGGCCTTGTTTCCCGATATAACGGACTGGATCCCACCCAGACCTAGCCCATGCTGCTGGGCCTGTTTCCCCCTTTGACTCCGTCCGCCTCAAGACGTCGCCCGTCTCCTACATTAGTCGCCCTAATCATACTTGTTATGTCTCTGTAAATTCATTTTATAGAAGACCTTTAGAGAATATTTGTGGCCAAATTTTGTAAATCTGACAAAAATTCTATTATTGAAGCATGGACCGTCGAGCGTGGATGTATAACATGCCAAGACCCGATCCTATGTACATTCGTAATGTTGCAAATTTTATTGAAGCATCCAAGAGACATGCGAAGTTGCAAAAGATAGATGACATATTATGTCCATGTATCGACTGCGAAAATAAGATTGCTTGGACGGATACTATAGTAATCCAATCTCATTTGGTGAAAAGAGGTTTCAAAAATAACTACACAATATGGACAGAGCATGGTGAGTTAGATACACATGATGTGGATAAAGATGATGAGAGAGGCTCAGATGATGATAATGTTCATATCGATGATGGTAGTGACAATCAAGCTGGTGATGATGATGATGAGTTCGATTGTGAGGAGATGTTGCGTCACATTGAACCATATGTACTGACTTCTATGGGAGCAAGCAAAGGTTTAAGTAAAATGGAGACATTGCAGAATGCGGCCACAGAGCTTTTATATGATGAATCAAACGGTTGTGATAAAGAGTTTACTACATTGCGTGCAGTCTTAGAACTACTAAAGTTGAAAGCTATGCACGGATGGTCCGATTGTAGTTTCTCTGATCTTTTGAATCTTCTGGCAGAAATTCTTCCAAATCCAAATAAACTGCCTAGAAGCACTTACAAAGCGAAGAAACTTCTTTGCCCGATGGCACTAGGTGTGACAAAAATACACGCTTGTGTGAACCATTGTATTCTGTATCGCAAAGAGCATGAGCTCGCAACTAGATGCCCCATTTGTGGTGTCAGTAGATATAAGAAGGACTACAATCACCAGAATGTTACCAACATGAAAAAGACTCAGAAGAATAAGAAGTTTATTATTGGTCCTGAAGGTGATGATGACGATACTTCTGGCGATGCAGACGGGAAGAATAAGAGAAAAATTCCTGCATTGGTGATGTGGTACCTTTCGGTAATTGATCGCTTGAAGCGTTTGTTCTCAAACCCTAGGGAGGCTGAACTTATGCGTTGGCATTCCGAGGAACGCAAGAAGAATGAAAAACATATACGACACCCTGGTGATGCAACGCAGTGGAAAAATTTTGATATTCAGTATACAGAATTTGCGAAGGAAATCAGAAATGTGAGGTTTGCCTTGGGTACAGATGGAATGAATCCGTTTGGTGAAAAAAGGAGCATACACAGCACATGGCCCGTGGTCTTAACTATGAACCTACCGACGTGGTTGTGTTACAAAAGGAAATATATCTTATTATCTGTTCTTATCCAAGGTCCGAAACAACCCGGCATCGAAATTGATGTGTTCTTGGAACCTTTAATGGAAGATATGGCGAAATTGTGGAATGAAGGGGTACGTACATGGGATGAGTACAAGCGGGAGTATTTCACGCTAAGAGCAATGATATTCGTTACCGTGCATGATTATCCCGGACTGTTTACATTATCAGGACAAATGAAAGGGAAGAAAGGTTGCGTTAGGTGCGTGGATAGAACTGGATATCTATACCTCACTTCATCCAGAAAGACGGTGTACATGAGACATCGACGGTTCTTGACAGATACACACAAGTATAGGAAGATGAAAGAACAATTTGATAACAAAATCAAAAAAGATACTGCACCGAAACCTTACAGTGGAAAACTTGTGTTTGAAATGGTCAAGAACATTCATATTGCTTTCGGTAAGGGAAAAAAGAGTAAAGGAATTAAGAGAAAGAAAAGTACATCTTCGGATGATACAACTGACATGGCTTTCAAGAAACAATCAATTTTTTTCAAGTATCTTCCGTATTGGAAGAATCTGGAATGTTGCCATAGTATTGATTTGATGCACGTTACAAAGAATGTATTTGACAACATCATTGGGACCTTGCTGGACATGCCGAGGAAGACAAAGGATGGATTAAATTCACGTATGGACCTAGTAAATCTTGATTTGAGACCAGAGCTTCATCCAGTAGAAAAGGTGAACGGGAAGCATTACCTTCCCCCAGCCAGCTACAACTTGACGCTAGAAGAGAAAAAAGCAATTTGCGAATGCTTGCGTGGGATCAAAGTGCCCACAAGTTTCTCATCCAATATCCGCAAACTAGTCTCGATGAAAGACTTGTCTTTATTCGGTTATAATTCTCACGACTGTCACATGATGATGACAGTTTTCCTTGCCATTGCAATAAGAGTAATCAAACCTGAGCATATAAAAGTTGTCATCACACGTTTGTGTTACTTCTTCAATGCAGTATCGCAAAAGGTGATAGCACGTGAAGATTTAGACTATCTGAAAACATACATCGTCGAGACAATGTGCAAGCTTGAGATGTGTTTCCCACCATCCTTTTTTGATATGCAAGTACACCTAATCATACATCTTGTTGATCAGATAAAAGCATTGGGGCCACTATATTTACATCATATGTTTTCGTTGGAGAGATATTTAGGAGTATTAAAAGGTTATGTGCGGAACCGTGCTCAGCCAGAGGGTTCAATTATGGAAGGATACACCACTGAAGAAGTGATTGAGGGTTGCGCTGATTACATCAAAGATGGAAAATCGATAGGTGTGCCTATACCGGTACATGAGGGTAGACTACGTGGGAGAGGCAAAGTGGGTAAGAAAACTTTTATTGTTCAAGATTACAAGAATGTACACCGTGCACATTTTGGTGTACTACAACAGCTCGCAATAGCTGAGCCGTACATCGAGGAACACCAAATTGAGCTTCGTGATAAAAACCAAGACCGCAAAGAGGACTGGATCATGAAAGAGCACAGAAGATGTTTCACTGAATGGTTAATGGACAAAAATATATCATACGGAAACACTATAGAAGAGGCAACAATGAAAAAGTTAGCTTGTGGCCCATCTGCTTTGGTAACATCATGGCAAGCATATGACATCAATGGTTACACATTTTACACTAAAGAAAAAGACGGTAAGAGTGTTGTACAAAATAGTGGTGTTCGTATTGAGGCTTATGATTCACAAGGGCAGAAGACCACATACTTCGGGTTCATAGAGGAAATATGGGAACTCGATTATGGCGAAAGAATGGTAATGCCCGTATTTAAGTGTCAATGGGTCAAACATCTTGATGGTTTGAAAGTGGACAATTACGGACTGACACTGGTAGACTTGAATAAAGTGGGTTACAAAGATGACCTGTGGGTTCTCGCCGATAATGTTGAACAAGTTTTTTATGTTCAAGATCCAGAAACTGAGAAGTGGCACGTAGTTGTTTCTGGAAAGCAAAATATTGTTGGGGTTGACAATGTGGGAGATAATGAAGAGGAATATAATCAGTATGAAGAGATGTACCTTTTCACCGAACCAGAAAACATCAAGCGCGTAGAGAGAAGCATTAAAAAGAATTTGAAACCCTATATGCGAGAAGATGTCAATGCTGGAAAAAATGTATATAGCAATGCGAGATGATATATATTGTATATATTTGTATCTTCTGAAATCAACTTAGAACAATGTTGGTATATGGATTGTGTCCTTTTGCATTTGTGTACATATGCGTTTGGACTCAATGATTTGGAAGTTTGGAAGTTTGGTCTTTCTTCAGATAATGATGTCTCGGGCGTGTAGCCGATTGAAGGAGGAGCGCTTGGCGTGGCGCAAGAACCATCCCCATGTATGTACATATGGCACACCGGTCACATGGTTGTATATACATATGTATCTGTAATGGACTGATGAACTTAACTGTAGTTTGTTTTTCCGTGTTGTTTGTTTTTGGTATTTTCAATTTCTCCGCGTAGGGTTTCTCTGCGAAGCCTGAATCGGGAGATTTATTGAAGTGGCAGTGCATCGTCCCCGGTAAAGAAGGGGTAAGTCATGAAGAACAAGCACAATATGAGTTTAACTATCGTCCTCCTATTAATAAATTTCTTTTGCAAACTGAATGGGAAGATGGTTACTACCCCCTGACAATCTCCTTCTCTGAGGACTATCCCTTGGTGCCTCCAAGATGCTCCTTTCCAATTGGGTTCTTCCACCCAAATGTCCATCGTTCGGGAGCACTCTGCATCGGGATTCTTGATCAAGAGACTGTAAGATAGACCTATTTTGTTCATGTAATTATTACTTATAATTTTTGTCGAACTTATTTGAACTGGTTTCTTATATTGCTTAAATTATATTTCGTAGGGGTGGTGCAGTGCTTTTACAATCAAAACTATACTACTTGAAGTTCAGCGTTTGCTGCATCAGCCAAATGTGCCTGATGTTGAAAATGATTGCTATAATCTACTTATCAAGGTTAGATGACACTTTGACTTAGTGACCAATGTAGGTTATTCATTCCTCCTTCGACATTTGTTAATTTAAATAATGTCAATATTTTCAGGATCCAGCGGAATATAAGAGACGTGTTCGGGAGCAAGCAGGACGGTACAATTTAGATTGATCGATGGGAGCTTCATCGTCGATCTACAATGAATGTAGCATGATTTTTGTTCAGTGTGTAAAGAAATTATCTTTGAACAATTGTAAAGCCTCTAATGGTGTATTATCACAATTAAGCCAGCCTCACTGGTGATCGAGCATTTCCTATAATGCATTACTGTACTAGTATCCGCTAGCTCATCTGTGTTTTTTTCCTGATACAATTTTGCCTGCACGACTACATGCGGCTGTGATATATAATTGCAACTACATCCCTGTAATTTCAATGAAAACCGCTTATGATAATTAAACAATGAACGCCACTGAAAATACATGATCTTCTCAGGCCGTTGTTAATCAAGAACCGGCTATGAAGTTCATTGCATTACAGACGGTTATTAATTAAGAACCGCCAACGAAGATCATGTATTTACTCAGACGGTTGTTCCTTAAAATCCATCTGTGAAGTTCATTGCATTACAGGCGGTTATTAATCAAGAACCGCCAACGAAGATCATGTATTTACCTAGACGGTTGTTTCTTAAAATCCGTCTGTGAAGTTCATGGCATTGCAGGCGGTTAATAATTAATAACCGTCTGTGAAGATGATGTATTTACCCAGACGGTTGTTTCGTAAAATCCGTCTGTGAAGTTCGTTGCATTACAGGCGGTTCTTAATTAAGAACCGATTCTGAAGATCATGTATTTACCCAGACGGTTGTTCTTTAAAATCCGCCTGTGTTGTTCTTTCATCACAGACAGTTATTATATCATTCGTCATCACAGTCGCATATTTTTAAGGACCGCCTGTGTTTGAAAAATTGAGGCGCCTGTAAAAATGCTTTTTGTAGTAGTGTGCCCTCGTATCTGCCGGCTGCTCCATCGATCCGCCGGCTGCTCCATCAATTCGACGGATGCTCCATCGATCCAGTGCCTGAGGCCCGCTGCACAACACGATCCGACGAAGTGCGGTGGTGGCAGCTTCGTAGCTAACAGCCTGCAGCGGTGGCGGCAGCTTCGTAGCGCGGTGGCGGCAGCTTCGTAGCCTCGCGGTGGCGGCGGCTTCGTAGGGCGGTGGCTGCAGCTTCGTAGCTAACAGCCCGCAACGGCGGTTAGGGTTACCGCTTAAAAAAAATCAAAAAATAAAAAAATCAAAAAAAAATAAAAATAAAAAAAACAGAGAAAAAAATTGTTATTATTTTTTCTTTTCTTTATTTTGCACTCCCGCCATCGTCGGTCATCTTCATCATGATGACTTCTTCGGGCGGGCTTCCAGTCGTACGGTGTCTGGTGCTCTTTGATGTCACTAATTACCGTGACTGGGTTCCTCGTATGCATCTACATATGCGCGGTCTGCGACTCTGGGAGTATCTTACGGGCGATCTCAAATGTCCGTCTTGTCCTGCAGTTCCTTCTGAGCCTATTATTCCAGATAAGGCTACCGATGATGATAAGAAGAAGCTGCTGGCGGATTATGATGTACACTTTTCTACGTATCAGTCTCACGTCAGCTTATATAGGACCTGGCTAGATGATGATGCTCGGGCTGCTGCTATTCTAGCTGTCATTATAGAGGTTCGTCTTGCTGCAGACATAGTTGAGTTTGAGTTTGCACATCAGATGTGGACTATTCTTCGCTCTCGCTATGAGCCTACTGGATAGTCTACCTATCTTGCTGCTATTCGTTAGGAGCAGTTGTTGCAGCAGGGAGATGCTTCAGTAGAGGAGTTCTTCGGTCAAATGTCTGCTATTTAGCGTCAGCTTGATGCTTTTGGTCCTCGGTTGTCGACAGATACATGTTCGTCTTGTCAGAGTCAAAAGGATGCACTTGAGCTTCGATGCACCTATGACTTTCTGACTCATCTTCGCACCGAGTTTGAGGCTCTTCGTGCTCAGCTGCTTGCTCGTCACCCCTGTGTGTCTCTTATGGATGCTCTAACGAGTGTTCGTAATGAGGAGACTCGTCTTCAGGCTGTCGGGTTGCTGCGTGCTACTTCAGTTTTGGCAGCCCGCTCTTCGACACCAATGCATACTGTCTCTCCGTCGACGGTGACGACTTCGGCTTCTTCTTCTATGCCAGGGGGCGTGATGCTCGTCATTGTGATTACTATGGTAAAGATGGTCATGAGGAGACGTCTTGTTTCAAAAAGAGGAAGGTTCAGGCTCGTCGGTCTTCACAGGGTGCTGGTGGTGCTACTACTGGAGGATCTCATGTGAGTTCTGCTACTACGGATACCCAGATACTCATGCTTCTTCGTCACCTTGCTACTTCTGCACCATCGGGAGCTGCTGGTTCTGTGACTCAGTCTTCTGCGCCTTCGAGTACTGCTGCTGCTTCTTCGTCTTCCACTGAGGGACCACCTTCTACTTCTGCTCCAGGTAATTGTCCATGGATTCTTGACTCTGGTTCTTTGGTCCATATGACTCCTTATCATACCAGTTTGTCTTCCTTGAGTTCTTCGTACCGTCCTTCTATTGTTCATACTGCCAATGGTTCTCCTCTTTCAGTTATTGGACAGGGCACTCTTCTATCTGACTCTTTTGATGTTCCTGCTGTTTCTTTTGTTCCTAGACTTACAATGCAACTTATATCTGCTGGTCAACTCACTGATAATGATTGTCAAGTGATTCTTGATCATGATTGTTGCTATGTTCAGGATCTTCGCACGGCTCGCCTGCTTGGTACTGGCCCTTGTCGTCGTGACTCACAACGTCTTTAGGAGCTTGACTGACTTTGTCTTCCTTCTGCTGGGCCTGCCAGTTCTGTCGGCTCCACTCTTGCTACTTCGTCTACTTCGACATTTGCTCAGTGGCACCACTGTTTGGGTCATCTTTGTGGCTCTTGCCTCTCCATTCTAGTTCATCGAGGTGTTTTAGGATCGATTTCTAGTTCTGAGTCTTTAGCTCATTGTCAGGGTTGTTGGCTAGGGAAGCTGATCCAGCTTCCTTATCCTTCTAGTGAGTCAGTGTCTAAAAGTCCTTTTGATCTTGTTCATTCTGATGTATGGGGCCCTGCTCCTTTTTCTTCGAAAGAAGGACATCGATATTATATAATTTTTTTAGATGATTTTTCTCGCCACACATGGGTCTACTTTATGAAGCATCGCAGTGAGGTGTTATCTATCTATAAAGCATTCTCGACTATGGTGCGTATTCAGTTTGACACCTCTATTCGTATTTTTCGAGCTGACTCTGCTAGTGAGTATCTATCCGATGCTCTTCGCCATTTTATTTCTGAGCAAGGAACACTTGCACAATTCTCTTGTCCAGGTGCTCATGCTCAGGATGGCATTGCAGAGCGCAAGCATCGACATCTCCTTCAGACAGCTCGCACTCTTCTGATTGCCTCTTCTGTTCCACCTCATTTTTGGGCTAAGGCTATTTCTACTGCCACTTTCTTAATTAACATTCAGCCATTGTCTACCCTTAAAGGTGGAATTCCCTTTGAGCGCCTTACAGGCAAGCTGCCTGATTACACCAGCCTTCGTCTCTTTGGTTGTGTGTGCTACGTGTTGCTTGCACCACGTGAGCGCACTAAGTTGACTGCTCAGTCTGTTGAGTGTGTTTTCTTAGGCTACAACTTGGAGCATAAGAGATATCGTTGTTGGGATCCGGTAGGTCGACGGATGAGAATTTCACGGGATGTTGTTTTTGATGAGACACATCCTTTCTATCCCCGACCATCTTCTTATACTTCTTCTGTATCTGTGATTGATCCTATTTCGTTCCTTTTTCTTCCTGATGCTCCAGTTGTGAGTGTTTCTCCTTCACACTCACACTCAGTACCTCCATCCATGACCTCCTCTTCTTTGGAACCTTCTTCAATGGTTCCTGATTATGCTTTGAAGGCTCCGGTGACGCGAGTCTATACTCGACGAGTTGTGCCCCCTACAGATGTGCCATCTTCTTCTGATGAGCCGTCTACTCCAGTTGAGTCATCTGATGTCTCAGCTTCTCCAGCTCCGTCTGACTCTTCGGATACGCCTTCTTCTCTTGAGGAATCATCTCCTTCTGATGATTCTTCTCCTGAGTAGCCCCTTGGACGAGGTCATCGTTCTCGCCAGCCTCCTGATCGGTACTCTCCTTCTAGCTTTGATGCTACTACTCTTCCTGAGCCGGCTACGTATCGTGATGCTGTTCCTCATCAGGAATGGCAGCATGCGATGGCTGAGGAGATTGCTACTCTCGAGCGCACCGGCACGTGGGAACTTATGCCCTGTCCCCCACGTGTTCGGCCCATCACCTGTAAGTGGGTCTATAAGGTTAAGACCCGCTCGGATGGTTCACTTGGGCGATATAAGGCTCGATTAGTTGCTCGTGGCTTCCAGCAGGAACATGGTCGTGACTATGATGAGACCTTTGCTCCTGTCGCTCACATGACCACAGTTCGCACTCTACTTGTTGTGGCCTCTGTTCGTAATTGGTCCATCTCTCAGCTTGATGTAAAGAATGCTTTTCTTAATGGTGAGCTGCGTGAGTAGTTTTAGATGCAGCCACCACCTGGGTATTCTGTTCCTGAGGGTATGGTTTGTCGCCTTCGACGTTCTCTTTATGGCCTTAAGTATGCTCCTCATGCTTGGTTTCAGCGCTTTGCGTCTGTGGTTACTGCTGCTGGTTTCTCTGCCAATGCTCATGATCCAGCGCTTTTTGTGCATACTTCGTCACGTGGTCGCACTCTTCTTCTTCTCTATGTTGATGACATGATCATCACCGGAGATGATTCAGAGTACATAGCCTTTGTGAAGGCCCGTCTCAGTGAGCTGTTTCTTATGTCCGATATTGGTCCTCTTCGCTATTTTCTTGGGATTGAGGTTTCCTCCTCTTCTGAGGGAATTTACCTGTCTCAAGAGAAGTACATTCAGGATCTCCTTGATCGGGCTTCTCTCCTGATCACCGGACTGTTGAGACTCCCATGGAACTCAATGTCCATCTTCGAGCCACTCATGGTGAGCCTCTTGCTGATCCTACTCGTTACCGTCATATTGTAGGGAGTCTCGTGTACCTTGGTGTCACTCGTCCTGATATCTCGTACTCTATTCATATTCTGAGTCAGTTTGTTTCTGCTCCCACCTAGGTTCACTATAGTCACTTGCTCCGCGTCTTGCGTTATCTTCGTGGGACTATCTCTAGACGCCTGTTCTTTTCACACTCTAGCTCTCTATAGCTCAAAGCATATTCTGATGCTACTTGGGCTAGTGATCTCTCTGATCGTCTGTCTCTTTCGGCCTATTGTGTTTTTCTTGGTGGTTCCCTCATTGCTTGGAAGACTAAGAAACAGGTAGTAGTTTCTCATTCGAGTGCAGAGGCTGAGTTGCGTGCTATGGCTCTTGTGAGTGCAGAGGTGACTTGGTTGCGGTGGTTGCTTGAAGACTTTGGTGTTTCTATTGGTATGCCTACTCCCCTTTTATCTGATAGTACAGGTGCTATCAGCATTGCTCGTGATCTGTTCAAGCATGAGCTTACCAAGCATATTGGTGTTGATGCTTCTTATACACGAGCGCAGGTACAAGATGGTGTGGTTGATCTCCAGTATGTGCCTTCAGAGCTTCAGCTAGCTGATTTCTCCATGAAGGCACAGACCAGAGCTCAGCATTGCTTTTATCTCTCCAAACTCAGTGTCCGTGACACACCTTGAGTTTGAGGGGGGTGTTAGAGGTGTAGGGGTGTGTCTTATATTTCCCTTTTTTATAAGGGCTTTTATGTTTATTGACCATCTGTGTACACCTATTTATAGAGGCCTCCGGCCCCTGATCAATACAAGCTCATTAATCTTATCAGTACCCATATAGTGCCTTAAATGCAGAGCATCCCAGAGCTGAATGATGCGATGAATTGTACCACAGCTCTGCCATTGACAACCATTTCTTCCAATGTTGTGGCTCCTCATGTGTATAGCAATGGAGATACATCTCAAGACACTGACGCTCGCTCTGGCCGTCTGTCTGAGGATGATAGGCCATGCTGAGCAAGAGTTGTACGCCCATAAGGTTGAAGAGTTGGTGCCATACTGCACTGGTTAAAATACGGTCACGGTCTGAGAGCATGGTCTTCGGAAGGCCGTGCAGCTTGATGACATTGTCAAGGAGAACTTGTGCCACTTGAGATAACGAAAAAGGAGTGCTTCAGAGGAAAAAAATGTTCATACTTAGACCACCTATCAATGACAACCATTATAGTATTGAAGCCTTCAGACCGTGGTAACCCTTCTACAAAGTCCATCGTGACATCTTGCCAAGCTCCAGCCAGAATCGGGAGTGGTTGCAACAACCCCGCCGGATGCTGATGATCCGCCTTGACATGCTGACAGATTGCACACTGTTGTATGAACTCAGTAACATCTTGCTTTAGACCCTTCTAGTAAAAGCGTTTCTTGACACGATGATAGGTAGCATGAATCCCCGAGTGTCCACCGAGAGGGCCCGAATGAAGAACTGATATGATCTTTGTACGTATGGCAGA
Source organism: Tuctoria greenei (assembly GCA_036927565.1). Lineage (NCBI taxonomy): Eukaryota > Viridiplantae > Streptophyta > Magnoliopsida > Poales > Poaceae > Tuctoria > Tuctoria greenei. The sequence goes on from JAYESD010000006.1 coordinate 130,754,951, forward strand.
ATTAGGACCGACCAGAATCTGTGCACCTTTTCTGATGAGTCCTTGATGAATGGAATACCCTTCAGCATCGGGACTGACCGCGTCCAACTGAGTGATAAGTTTCAGTATATTATCGTCCAGAGCATACGAGTTCATAATGTCTTGTATCCACACCGATTGGACTTCAGTTACTGCTTCTGCAGACATGAGATGAGCGACCCGAGATAGAGCATCCGCTGCTCTTTTTCTCTGCCCGGACGGTACTGTATTCGAAACTGAAGGCCCATCATTTTTGCCATCGCCTTCTTCTGAGTTCTGTGTGTAGTTGTTGCGCGCCAAGAAAGCTCAAGCTGTGGTGGTCTGTCTTGATTAAAAATTCCCCCCGTTGCAAGTATGTTCTCCAACGATCAATGGCCATAATCACTGCAAGAAACTCCTTCTCATAGATCGAGAGTTGCTTGTTCTTCTCGTTGAGATGCTTACTCATGAAAGCCATGGGATTTCCATTCTGCATAAGCACTACACCCAAGCCGTCGTCGCATGCGTCTGTTTCCACAGTAAATGGAACAGAGAAATCTGGTAATGCTAATACCGGTGTTGTCGACATTGCTTCTTTGAGTTTCAGGAAGGCTGGATAGTATCCCGTTAAGCCCAAGAAGCCACGAAGCTCTGTAACGGTTGTCGGCAACGGCCAATCCTGCATTGCCTTGGTCTTCATTGGATCCGTAGCGACGCCATCTCGAGAGATGATATGACCCAAATAGTGCAGAGAACTTTTTGCAAACCTGCATTTAGACATCTTCAAAAAGAACTGATTTTCCCTCAATTTGGAGAACACCAACCGGAGGTGCCTTACATGTTCCTCAAGGTCAGTACTGTAAATCAAGATATCATCAAGAAAGACCAAGACGAACTTACGAAGGAATGGAGAAAGGATGCAGTTCATGGCGCATTGAAGCGACGCGGGCGCATTGGTTAAGCCGAAGGGCATAACCTTGAATTGATAGTGACCTTGGTGTGTCTTGAAAGCCGTTTTAAACTCCTCGCCAGTTTTCATCCGTATTTGGTGATAACCCAACTTCATGTCCAAGCAACTGAAGAATTGGACACCGGCTAACTCATCCAACAGTTCATCAATAAGGGGCATAGGGAAACGGTTCTTAATGGTGAGAGCATTGAGCTTCTGATAATCGACACAAAAGCGCCACAAGCCATCTTTTTTTGCACTTATAGTACTGGAGAGGTGAATGGACTGGTACTGTGTTCAATCAGTCCGGCCTGTTGCAGCGATGCCGCTTGCTTTTCAATTTCGTTCTTGTGCAATGGGGAGTATTGATAAGGTTTAGCGTTCACTGGAATCGCCCCTGGTATGAGAGATATCACATGGTCATAAGCTCTATGTGGTGGCAGTGTTTGAGGGTCCTCAAAAACATCTTTGAAGTCAAGTAACAACTGTTGAACCTCCAGTGGATGTATCTCAGGTGTGTCGTCTGCGGACTGGGGCTTTGTCTGATGAACCACTGCCAGGGACCATACGTCGTTGCCTGCGATCCATTTCTCGAGTTGGGTAGCTGAGAGTTCCTGTAAAACTTGTTGTTTCTCTGGGATTATCCCCTGCAACTTAATTTCCTTGCCACCTAGAGAAAACTGCAGTGTTCGGTGTTCCCAATCACAAATCATTGGAGTGTGGTGCTGCAACCAATCGTACTCCAATATGCCATCATAAGCCCCAAGTGGTAAGACATGCATGTCTGTTGTGAAGGTGAAGCCACCAGACCACCACTGTAAGTTTTGCGCCATCGCTGTAGTCGACATCGTTTCCCCGTTCACAACTTTCACCGAAACAGGGGAGCACTTAGCAGTCTGTATCCCTGCACGCTCAACGAAAGCTTTGTTGACAAAAGAAGTGGAGCTTCCAGAGTCAATCAACTGTAAGAACACCTGGTTATAAGCCAATGTTCGCAGCCGTAGACATTGTTTGCCCTCTGTTCCAGCCACTGCATGCACAGACAATGCAAAACACTTATCTGTTGCTGCATTCTCCGCATCCAACTGCAGTAATAGCTCATCTGATAAGACTGCAGACATATCCTCCATCGTTAAACTGTGTAGCTGGACCTGAATACGTTTGGGGCAACGTTGGACATGGTCTGGTTCATATTTCTCACCACAGATATAACACAGACCATTGGCTCAGCGATAGTCCCTGATTTGGCGCTCCCTTGACAACTCAACGCCTGTTGCGACTGGCCTTCCCAAGTCCGCATTCCTCGTGTCTCCTTTTGCAGTTGGCAAACCCCGGTACATTGAAGCATTTTTGAGAGGTTTCACTTTGGAGCGCTTGTGAATGTCATGATGCTGTTTGGCCAATAACTTTCCTCTGTCGAGTGTAACTGGAATGTGTGCTGACACCGAGTTGTGCAACTCTGGTTTGAGACCCTTAACAAACTGCATGACGAAAAAAGTCTCATCCAGAGCCGGGTTGTGAACAGCAGAGGCATAGCGTAATTCATCAAATTCATTGATATACTCCTCCAGGCTGCCGTTCTGTCGCAAATGTAGCAAGTCCGACATGATTCTTGGGTATTCGTGAGCCCCAAACTTCTCTTTCACCGCCTTGACGAACTGATGCCAAGATCCCAGACCTTCTGTAGTTTTGTGAATCTGCAGCCATTTTGCTGCTAGCCCCTCCATATGGAGTGCTGCAGCTCGCACCCACAACTCCTCAGCAACATTGAATAGGGTGAAGTAATCTACGCACTTGTCGATCCAGATAGAGGGCTGGTCTCCGTTGAACTTTGGAAATGACAACTTCAGAAGAGATGAGCAGCCGCCCTGTTCTCGCAAGTTCCGCACGGGCTCATGGTGTCCTGTTCGACCTCCCCTGAAACAGAGATCGGGTGGTGGTCCTCCCAGAATTCCCTTATCACGGCCAACCTCCACCCCTGAAACCCTTCGCTCACCGTGTACTGAATTGGTGTCATAACACTGATCTCCATCCTCACCCCATCGTTCCAGAAACAGGTCCGCGAGATGCTTCTCCGTGTCCGTGGCGTGCTTGAACAAGAGATACCGCTCGCGCCCCGCTTGCTCCGCCGCTTTCGCTGTGACCGCCTGTTGTTCGAGCAGTTGCTTCTGCACCTCCTCGATCGCTGCCAACCTCGCGAACATCTTCTCCCACCTTTCAACCTCTTACTTGTTCGCCTCTGCCATCGCGTCCAGAATGAACCGGGTTTGTGCCGAAGGTTTTGACGGCGCCGCTGCGATCGCCACGGATCCAAGCCAACCGAGAGAAAGGGGTTCGTCACGGGACAAGCCACGAGAACACCGCAGATCTGGCCTTCCCCTGGGATTTTACAGCTCGAAATCGAAGTTGGGTCTACTGCTGCCGTAACCCACCGCCAACATCGACCGAGCTCTAATACCAGATTGTCATGGCCCTAGGCCACCAGATCGTCACCCCGGGGCGTGAGCTCGTCACGATCGTTGACGATCGCCGGAACGAGAAGAAGAGACATGGAGAAGAAGAAGGTCGAGGACAGGGAAGGGAGGTAGTTGCGATTTTGTTTCTGTTTGCCCCAAAATGGTGGTGTTCGTACAGCTTTATTCCCAGGGCTTCACTGCCCGTGGGCCACTCATGCACCCCATTAAGCCAACCCAAAAGTATGTTTAATATCCGAACACATCCATTGCTCATCACGCGCTCGCCGTGGCATCCACCCTGTCATCCATGGCATCCACCGTGCCGTCCGCCGTGGCAGCCGGCATGACAAAGTCGTCGTCACCGTAGGCCGTAGGCCCCGGAGACGTTGCACTGGCACCATGGGAGCGGGGCGAGGGGCGGCAGCCAGGTGCGGCGTTGAGGGAAGTGGAGAGAGGAGAGGATGGGCTTGGGAATTGGTCCTGCTGCCAGCCATCTATCTATTCGTTGTCTCATAGAGTATTAGGGTTTACGAGGATAAAGAAAACAAAATAGGTAGAAGCAACACCATACACTGCTACAATAAGCCTCATCACAGGCGGCTCCAAACCTATTATCACAGACGGCTTTTAAAACCGACTGAAACGAAGAGTCTGTGATAATCCGCAATTTCACAGGCGGAGAAGTGAAATCGCCTGTGAAGACACATTATCATAGGCGGTTCTTCACTTAGGCTAGCCGCCTGTGAAGACAGATTATCATAGGTGGTTCTTTACTTAGAATAGCCGCCTGTGAAAATACTTTATCACAGGCGAGTCGTGCAGCATATATAACCGCCTGTGATAAATGTCTTATCATAGACGGTTATTGAAGCATAACTAACCGCCTATGATAATGAGTCTTCATAGACGGGTATTGAAGCATAACTAACCGCCAATGATAATGTGTCTCCACAGGCGGGTTTTGAAGCATAACTAACCGTCTATGATAATGTGTCTTCACAGGCGGATTTTGAAGCATAACTAACCGTCTATGATAATGTGTCTTCACAGACAGGTGTTGAAGCATAACTAACCGTCAATGATAATGTGTCTTTATAGACGGTTATTGAAGCATAAGTAACCCGTCTATGATAATGGTGTTATCACAGACGGAGTTTACCTATATTAGCCGTCTGTGAAGACCCTTTAACGCAGCCAGTTTCTACCATAACAGACACCGCCTGTGAAAATTAGGTTATCACAGATGTTTCTTTACTTGTATCTAGCCGCCTGTGATAATTGTTTTTCACAGTCATGCAGTACTACTGCTGTTATTTCTAATTTCCAGGTCAATTCAATATAATCACAGAACAAAAAACAACAATATCATCACAGAACAAAAGTCAACAATATTATCATCACAGAAGTCAATTTCACTAAAACAATATACATATGTACAAGTTACAGATACAATTCATCTCAAAGTTTACAAGTTTTCACTAAAAACTGTTTATATTGGCATAGTCGCAAAGTTCTGGCACATCAGCTGCTGAACCATTCTTATCAAAGAACTTCCCCTTTTTGTGCAAAATTTCGCGAAGAATGAACTGACAGAGTTCAGAAGCAATCCTGTCGGCTCCTCCATCAGGAATACTTCTACAAACCGGCCATTCTTCGTTCAGATTCTTCTTGTGCTGCAATATAACACATAACAAGGTTTAGAATGTGTTGGTTTGAACAATCTCAAAGTATAGATCAAAGTGAGAGTATACAAGAATTTAGTAGGTATTTTTGGAGCAGTTGTACTATGAGCAATTGAATTTTGAAGTTGGAATCAAAATATGAAAATAATGTTTCTGGTAATATTGAACAGCAGAGAATATAAGCATTAAACTATGCTAGTTACAATGAAAATGAAACACAAAAGTAAGAAAATAAGGTATCGACATTAAGGATAACTTACATCCTCACGATTGACTCTATATACGGCGGCGGTCCGAAGATGCTCGCATACATAATACCCGCATAAGACACTCCCAGCAGGCTGCTTCGGACAAGCATAATACGTTTTAATGTCCAATGCATTCGTATTAGGAGGTCTCTGACCGCCAAGCTCCGCGTAAAACTGCCAAGCGCTGTAATACAAGAAATTTCATATAAAACTTGTCAACACATTCTAAATGTGCGTAAATTAAAATTATTGAATAAATGTACTTTTTCAAAATGGAAAGGAAATCTTTGTAATGATCTGGTGGGTAATCGGCCGAGTCCAAGATTGTTGCCATTCCCAGCGTTAGCTTGATGAAGATCATTATGTAGTGATTACTGCAAACATACAAACACACGTGTTAATAATTACCAATAATTGCTATTTCAATGTCATGTGTCGAACTTACTCGAAGTGGTACGGAGCCTTTACGAGGTCCTTGCCGTCTCTAACAAAGTTAAACATCGCATGTCCTATGTAAGCTGCAACTTCTGCCTTTCTATCCTTCTTAAGTTTTGCAATTGCTCTTTCAAAATCTTTTTTTTTCATGTGTTTGTACTGGCTTGATTCTCGATTTGCCTGAACGTCGAATAGCGACTTTGCAATCCTAGTAGGGTCAAGGATACCTGTCTTGCGCGCCAACTTTACATTATCCATCTATTGCATCCTATTGAAGAAGTCCAGAATTGTTATAATCTCATGAAATGCGTATGCGTGTAGTAAGAAAAGCAAATACAAAATATTAGAGCACTTACAAGCACCAGACGAGCAGGAGGTTGATATCTAGCATGCCCCGATGGAAAAGGGAAAGCAACTCTTCAAATAAAATGACTCGTTTATCTACTCCAGTGCTCCAGAATGCTTCTTTTGGAATACGAAATGTGACGCAATTAAGACCAAATTTTGTGCTGGCAGTGATGTACCACTCATGCATTCTTCTGAGCTGGACGGGTTGTTTTCTAAGTTGTACGGATGTCATGAACGGCTTCCCATTCTCAAATTTAGGAGGAACATCCTCAAGCTTGTATATTGGAACTCCTGGTTTAACTAAAGTCGTCCGCCGATTATACATGACACTGTCTTCTTCCCACTCCTCGATATCTTCTAATGCTGGCTCATGAGAAGAACGAGATGCACTCGATTTTATAATATTTTCCTTCATAGCTTCCAAATAGTTTGACACTTCTGATGAAGGTTTCTTATTTTCGTATGAGCTAACTTTGACAGGCACTGATGATCGAGGAGTAGTCATCGGAAGTTGGACACTGGCTTGTTGTTGAACCTGTTGTTCAACTGATTGCTCTTTACTCCCAGCAGCTGGCTCTAGTACTACTTCAAGCTGTTGCTCAACTAGTTACTCTTTACTAGCAACAGCTTGCTCTGGTACTGCTTGAAGTTGTTGTCCAACTTGTTGCTCTTGGATATCATCCTTGCTCAGACATAGGGGGAGTGGATCTTCCCGGACTGGGAGTGGATCTTCATGCACTTTCGCCTTAGAAGATGGGGTTGCAGTATTTGGAGATGCGACGGGGCTAGAAATTGGCTCATCGTCCAACACGATATCGCGTCGGTGCCAAAGGATTAATTGGTTGACAGCCTGCCCCAGAGTCGCGATCCCCTCAGGTGTGACGTGGTCTATTTCATAATCTTCATAATCATTATCAATGATCTGAAGAACTTGCACCACAGAATAGTACAATAGAAGTGGATTCCCGTTGAAGTCACGATCAGGCTTTGCCATAGCGGTGACAACCTGTTTGGTTTTGTTTCCTGCTCTGCCTATCAGGACAAGAAGACGACAAGATTTGTTGTTAGCAATATCATCGACAGGGAACTTATGGGCTGACCCTGAGCCTGGCACGGAACCAACGCTGCTAGGGTAGGCAGTTGGAGATACTAATTGCTCCTTTTGCACCGGAACCATCATTGTACTCGGTGCCACTAATTGTCCTGATTGTCTAAGTTGTTCCATTATTTCTTGCATATTTTCTTTGACCTTTTGAGCAATCGTTTCATCAAGTGTTTTCTTAAACTTCTCACGTCTTCTATATGTGTCTTTATCTTTAGGGAAACTATTTAGCCAAGACATTTGAGAAGAGACCGCTCGAACCCGTCCGCTGTGTTCAGGGTTTCCTAAGATAGCGGTAAGTTGGTCATTCTCCCTCTTCGGCTTGAAGAGACCCTTCTGTAGCTTTTCAATTACTTCTTTCATTTTTTCCTCTACTTCATTCAGAGAGTTGGGCTTTTCAAGTTTGCCCTCGCTGGTCAAACCTGACCGAGCAAAGACCCAGCGTTGAGTTCGCTCATCGCACCCTTCTAATGGGTGAGGATTGGCCTTACTAAGAAATTTGTCTATTATCTTATTCCATTTCTGGACTTTGGGGGCATATCCGGCAGACCCCAAGCGATGATGGTATTTGTTCTTTTTTGCAAGCTCTGACCTAGTTGCACTTAGAGCTTTAGCATCAGGTGTGCTCTTTTGACGAACAAACTCTTGCCACTGAGCTTGTGTGATTTTTCCCATCTTCCTCGGGCTAGGGATCTTATCGGCCTTAACATAAGCATTCATTTCACTCTTCCAGCATCGAAACTTCTTGCCGCAAGAGACCAATGTTGCTTTCTTTACAACTTCTTCTGTGCCTTTTGGGAACTTGAATTGTTTCTTTATCTTTTCCCACAACTCATTCTTGGTCTGCTCGGGTAATTTCCTCCAATTCTCGGTTGTGATCGGCACAACTTCCCTAACAAGAAAACCGCATGCATTACGGTACTTGGTAACTGAATCCAGTGGTTCTTGGGGAAGCCCACCTGGACCGACCCTTGTTATGTACATGATGCGGTCCAATGGACCCTTATTGGGACCTCGTTGCCCTCGTTTCCGCTTGAGTGAAGCTGAGGATTCATCCATTGGAGAACCTTCTGCGGTTTTAGGAGCCGATGTCACCTCATTGTCTTCGAGATTAATCTAGGTAGAAAAAAATTATAAGACTTCGTATACTTGACAACCAACATTAACTTGAACTGCTGAAGTTAAGATTCGTGACCCATACCTCGTCGGCAGGATCATATTCCAGGTCTAGATCCACTGAAGTCTTTTTAATTTTTATATTCGGAAAAGGATCCGAAGGACTGTGATAGGAGCCTGAACTGCTGGAGTCAGTAAACTCCATATTGTCTTCTTTGTTGTTACTATCAGGACCAGTCTTCTTAGGGCTTTCCATGCTAGATCTAATAAGACAAAAAATCTAATAAATGGCATAACTAAATTTGGTCATATTTAAAACAAATTTTCTCAATTTTGGCTCAATTAAGTAAATTTAGCCAAAACACATTTTTGAAGTTACATAGGTCTAACTAAATTCTTGTATCATAGAGATCGACATCATATGCTCAGACTCCATCGCCACACCTAGTGGTACCTAGATATGGGCGTGAGGATGCTCCTGGCATCACAAATGAGTTGGCCAGCAACTTGTTTGGCTTCAGAGCTAAATATAGCATAACTTTGGTAGCTCAAATTAGGTACAATTGCTCAAATGAAGCTGATGGAGCCACAAGTGCAGACATCTTTGGTAGCACAGATTAGCTACAATTGCTAAAATGAAACTTAGAGAAATAAAAGCAAACTTAGCCAAACTTAGTCTAGCATAGCTAACTCTAAGCAAAAGTAGCCAAATATAGCTAAATATAGCATAACTTAGTCAAAATTAGTCAAGTATAACTATATCTAATGTAACTTAGCCAAAATTAGCCAAATTTGGTCAACGTAACCAAATATAGCTAAATCTTGCCCCTAATAGAGAATTATCTGGCATATGCAAGGCCGATTACAGAAATAGGGAATATACTGCTGTTACTAGAGTCTAGAATAATATTTACCACTAATGTGTCAGAACAGTTTCAGACACACAGAACCAACTACCAATTTATCGTTATATAACCATCCACGACGAAGGGAGTAACTCCTATTCATTCGAACTTGACAGTTTTATCTCTGCAAACTACCAGAAAATGAAATGCTACTGATTTCACAGTTTCAGACACACAAAACCAACTACCAATTTATCGTGATATAACCATCCACATAAATCTTGCCCCACCGAACCCTAAAAAAAGATGCCACCGAACTTGACAGTTTTTCGAATTCCACCGAACCCTAACCAAGGATGCCTACCATTTTCTAATTCTCGAACCCTAACCAAGGATATGCAAGGGCAGCGAGGGCGGGGGGGGGGGGGGGGGGGGGGGGGGGAGGCGGCACGGCGAAGGAGGATGGAAGGTCGAAGGGTTTAGGGTTTACCTTGAAGCTCGGCGGCGACGGAAATGGCTTCGCTCGGCGTACCTGGAAGTGAGGAGGGCGAAGCTCGGCAGCGACGGCGAAGCTCGGCGGCGTACCTGGAAGTGACGAGGGCGAACACTTGGCGGCAAACGAAAATTTGGCAGCCTAATGGCGTCTAAGTGTTTCGCCCGGGTTAGGTTTTTCCAATGCTGCCGTGGGGTATATATAGACTCACATTTTCTCAGGCGGATTTTAAGTACCGACCGTCAGAGAAGATTGTTACCTCAGTCGGATTTTACTTACCAACCACCTGAGAAGATACAATTATCTCAGACGGTTGGTTAGTAACACCCGCCTGAGTTAAACATGGGCCTGTGAAGATATTTACTTCTTCTTAATTTGATGAACGCCTACATAAAGACCCCTCACCAACCGGGATGAGGATCCCCTGACTTAATCAGCGGTCACTGACATGTGGACCCGGTCCCACACGTCAGTGACCATGTCACGTGTGCGCGACCTTTCTTTTCCCCGAGGCGCGACCTTTCTTTTCCACTCCACGCGGCCTTAAAGACGCGCTATCGCTCACAAGCGCATCGCTCACTTTGAATCCTCTTGTTTTCTTCGTCTTCCTCCGCTCCGACGACCCAACACCACTATGGCCGACCTTCCGCCACCAAGCCCTCCGAGGGAGCCACCTTGCAAGAAACTATGTTGCAGCTCCCCCGAGAAGATCAACACCGAGCAGTGCCTCCTCATGGAGCAAGAGGCGTACAACAATACGTCTCGCGCCATGAGTGCCTTGGGGCTGGGTACCCTTCCAAAGTATACTGGAATGGGTACCATGGGCCACTACCTCTACGCCCTCACGGGGGTGGCTGATCGTCTCGACATTCTGTTCGCGACGATGGCCCAGGTTCTTGGCCCCGAGGGCCGTAGAACACTGGTGGAGGCGACGGCTAGCAACCTCGGGGTTGCACCGCCGGTGCAGCCGGTGCAGCCAGCCCTGTCTCCTGTTGCACCGGTGCCGGAGTCGCCGCCGGAGGACGAGGAGGAGGAGGAGGAGGAAGAGGAGTAGGAGTAGGATTTAATTAGTTTTTCTTTTTGTTGTTTTTAGTTGCTTCTGTTTTGTAAATATTGTTAATGAACGAAATCTATCTTTTTTCATCTATGTGATTGAATATTACTTGTGTATCTTTTGTGTTCTTGTGTAAATATTGTGCATCTTGTGTGTTCTTTTGTGAGATGTGTGATTGAATATTGTTAATGAATGAGTATCTTGTGTGTTCTTCAACTGTGTGAATGAATGAATGTGTAGTGTGTTCATCGTTAATTAAAATTTCACGTCTGAGAAGAAGATTATCTCAGGCGGTTGGTAAGTATATTCTCAGGCGGTTGGTAAGCACCAACCGCCTGTGAAGATATTTACTTCTTCTTAATTAATATTCTTGATTAAATGTGGTCCTTTAAAAAGGCAAAAATCCACTTTCTTGTAATATTATTGATAAGTAAAGGTTACCATTAAATTTCACTTCATAAATCCTTTGATATTGGTCAGAACATAAAAAACATACAACAGATGCTATTTTTCATTTTTCTATCTTGATGAATATAATGCTTTTTTCATTTATTTTTTCAGTGGACATTTTTACTCATCATACCAACCTCTACGAATTTTTTCATATTTTTTAAATTTTTTTGAATCAATGTGTGTTCATAATTTGATGAATGCCTCATATGAATATGAGCATTTAGTTAGAATGGTGGATAATTTGAAGTTTGACATGTTGGAATGCTTTTAAAAAAATTAAAAAAATTCATACATGTATAAATTATACAAATATGTTCATACCAACAATTTTGAGTGAAGAAACTTTTTTTTATGAGATACACAAATGTGAATAATATGTGAGTAGAAATTAATTTGATATTTACCAAAACATTACAATGTCAGCTATACAAGTTTTAAAAATATTTTGTTCAGGTGGTAGATGTTAATTTTATACAAATGTAGAAGAAAGAATCATCGAATTTGGACACAATTTGCAGAATCTAAACATGTTTGAGTATTTATATTAGAATCTAAATAAAAAATAATCAAGGGATAAGGAAACTGAAGAACAGTATCGGGCATTATCCCAGGCTGTTGTTAAGTAATACCCGCCTGAGATAAACATACTTTCAGGCGGTTGTTAAGTACCAACCGCCTGTGAAGATATTTACTTCTTCTTAATTAATATTCTTGATTAAATGTGGTCCTTTAAAAGGCAAAAATCCACTTTCTTGTAATATTATTGATAAGTAAAGGTTACCATTAAATTTCACTTCATAAATCCTTTGAAATTGGTCAGAACATAAAAAACATACAACAAATGCTATTTTTCTTTTTTCTATCTTGATGAATATAATGCTTTTTTCATTTATTTTTTCAGTGGACATTTTTACTCATCATACCACCCTCTACGATTTTTTTCATATTTTTTTTAAATTTTTTTTGAATCAATGTGTGTTCATAATTTGATGAATGTCTGATTTGAATATGAGCATTTAGTTAGAATGGTGGATAATTTGAAGTTTGACATGTTGGAATGCTTTTAAAAAAATTAAAAAAAATTCATACATGTATAAATTATACAAATATGTTCATACCAACAATTTTGAGTGAAGGATCTTTTTTTTATGAGATACACAAATGTGAATAATATGTGAGTAGAAATTAATTTGATATTTACCAAAACATTACAATGTCAGCTATACAAGTTTTAAAAATATTTTGTTCAGGTGGTAGATGTTAATTTTATACAAATGTAGAAGAAAGAATCATCGAATTTGGACACAATTTGCAGAATCTAAACATGTTTGAGTATTTTTATTGGAATCTAAATAAAAAAGAAGCAAGGGATAAGGAAACTGAAGAACAGTATCGGGCATTATCCCAGGCGGTTGTTAAGTAATACCCGCCTGAGATAAACTTATTTTCAGGCGGTTGTTAAGTACCAACCGCCTGTGAAGATATTTACTTTTTCTTAATTAATATTCTTGATTAAATGTGGTCCTTTAAAAGGCAAAAATCCACTTTCTTGTAATATTATTGATAAGTAAAGGTTACCATTAAATTTCACTTCATAAATCCTTTGAAATTGGTCAGAACATAAAAAACATACAACAAATGCTATTTTTCATTTTTCTATCTTGATGAATATAATGCTTTTTTCATTTATTTTTTCAGTGGACATTTTTACTCATCATACCAACCTCTACGATTTTTTTCATATTTTTTTTAAATTTTTTTTGAATCAATGTGTGTTCATAATTTGATGAATGTCTGATTTGAATATGAGCATTTAGTTAGAATGGTGGATAATTTGAAGTTTGACATGTTGGAATGCTTTTAAAAAAATTAAAAAAAATTCATACATGTATAAATTATACAAATATGTTCATACCAACAATTTTGAGTGAAGGATCTTTTTTTTATGAGATACACAAATGTGAATAATATGTGAGTAGAAATTAATTTGATATTTACCAAAACATTACAATGTCAGCTATACAAGTTTTAAAAATATTTTGTTCAGGTGGTAGATGTTAATTTTATACAAATGTAGAAGAAAGAATCATCGAATTTGGACACAATTTGCAGAATCTAAACATGTTTGAGTATTTTTATTGGAATCTAAATAAAAAAGAAGCAAGGGATAAGGAAACTGAAGAACAGTATCGGGCATTATCCCAGGCGGTTGTTAAGTAATACCCGCCTGAGATAAACTTATTTTCAGGCGGTTGTTAAGTACCAACCGCCTGTGAAGATATTTACTTCTTCTTAATTAATATTCTTGATTAAATGTGGTCCTTTAAAAGGCAAAAATCCACTTTCTTGTAATATTATTGATAAGTAAAGGTTACCATTAAATTTCACTTCATAAATCCTTTGAAATTGGTCAGAACAAAAAAAACATACAACAAATGCTATTTTTCATTTTTCTATCTTGATGAATATAATGCTTTTTTCATTTATTTTTTCAGTGGACATTTTTACTCAGCATACCAACCTCTACGAATTTTTTCATATTTTTTTAAATTTTTTGAATCAATATGTGTTCATAATTTGATGAATGCCTCATATGAATATGAGCATTTAGTTAGAATGGTGGATAATTTGAAGTTTGACATGTTGGAATGCTTTTAAAAAAATTAAAAAAATTCATACATGTATAAATTATACAAATATGTTCATACCTACAATTTTGAGTGAAGGAACTTTTTTTATGAGATACAAAAATGTGAATAATATGTGAGTATAAATTAATTTGATATTTACCAAAACATTACAATGTCAGCTATACAAGTTTTAAAAATATTTTGTTCAGGTGGTAGATGCTAATTTTATACAAATGTAGAAGAAAGAATCATCGAATTTGGACACAATTTGCAGAATCTAAACATGTTTGAGTATTTATATTGGAATCTAAATAAAAAAGAAGCAAGGGATAAGGAAACTGAAGAACAGTATCGGGCATTATCCCAGGCGGTTGTTAAGTAATACCCGTCCAAGATAAACATATTTTCAGGCGGTTGTTAAGTACCAACCGCCTGTGAAGATATTTACTTCTTCTTAATTAATATTCTTGATTAAATGTGGTCCTTTAAAAGGCAAAAATCCACTTTCTTGTAATATTATTGATAAGTAAAGGTTACCATTAAATTTCACTTCATAAATCCTTTGAAATTGGTCAGAACATAAAAAACATACAACAAATGCTATTTTTCATTTTTCTATCTTGATGAATATAATGATTTTTTCATTTATTTTTTTAGTTGACATTTTTAATATAACCCATAGAGTACAACACGTTATGGGAGAACAGGTCATACTCGCGCTCAATCCTACAGTTCTCAGTACAGAAGACGGTCTCGGACCACCCTCGCCTGCCGCAGCGGGCAGGCCCCTGGTTCCCCCCTGTTGGGCAGCGGCAAACGCCATCATCAATGTCGGGCAGCGCCACCGACGGCGGTCCGGGAGGAGTCCTACGCAGTAACCTCCAGCTCACGAAAACATCGAGCCTCTGCATGGCTTGATTCCGACGCCGACAACACTCCTTGTTGGTCCTCTTCATCGCGACAGACCCGACCGTGTTGTCGCCGACGTGGTCCTCGCCTTCGACCTGCCGGATATACTCGAGGGTGTCGCGGTCCCCGCGGTCGGCGTCGTAGCGGAGCATGGAAAGGACATAGGCCGCCACCTTGTGGCCGTTCGCGACCGCCCGGGCAAGGAACTGGGTGCCCCGCTGCGCCTGCGCGCGGCCGTAGTTGAAGACGAGGTCGAACCCGATGACGTAGCACACATGAGGGTTGCCCACGTTGGCCAGGCGCTCCACGAGGGCGTCGTAGCTCCCGTTCCCGTGCCGTTGGAACTACTCCCAGCTGCTCTCCCGCTCCAGCGCCACGCGCCTGCCCACGGTGGGATCACGGCACGCCGCGTGCATGGCCTTGTAGGTGGCGCGCAGACTGGAGAGGTCGTCCATGGGCTGGGTGGAGGTTGCGGTGACCCACCCCGCGATCAGGACCGCAATATTGTGCGGCAAGGGGAACTCCATGGGCTTATCTCAGGCGGTTGGTAAGTAACAACCGTCCCCGAGATAAATATATTCTCAGGCGGTTGGTAAGTACCAACCGCCTGAGAAGATGTTAATTAACTAACGCGCCGCATGAGATCTACGGAGAAGTTAAGAAGCCGTGGTGCAGGGACGCGTGCGACGGAAGGATCTCTGAAGATTGTCTTCCACAGTGGTTTAATTGTGCGCCGCACGAGGTCTGCAAAGAGTTCAATACGCAATGAACAAAATATTTTGTTCAGTTGGTAGATGTTAATTTTATACAAATGTAAAAGAAAGAATCATCGAATTTGAACACAATTTGCAGAATGTAAACATGTTTGAGTATTTATATTGGAATCTAAATAAAAAAGAAGCAAGGGATAAGGAAACTGAAGAACAGTATCGGGCATTATCTCAGGCGGTTGTTAAGTAATAACCGCCTAAGATAAACATTTTTGAAACTACAAGATGTTAATTAACGGCCTGAGAAGATGTTAATTAACTGACGCGCCACACGAGGTCTGCGGAGAAGTTAAGAAGTCGTGGTGCAGGGACGCGTGCGACGGAAGGATCTCTGAAGATCGTCTTCCACAGTGGTTTAATTGTGCGCCACACGAGGTCTGCAAAGAGTTCAATGCGCAATGAACAAAATATTTTGTTCAGTTGGTAGATGTTAATTTAATACAAATGTAGAAGAAAGAATCATCGAATTTGAATACAATTTGCAGAATGTAAACATGTTTGAGTATTTATATTGGAATCTAAATAAAAAAGAAGCAAGGGATAAGGAAACTGAAGAACCGTATCGGGAATTATCTCAGGCGGTTGTTAAGTAATACCCGTCAGAGATAAATATATTCTTTGACGGTTGGTGAGTACCAACCGTCTGTGAAGATTTTTACTTCTTTTTTTCTCAGGCGGTTTGTAAGTAATACCCGCCTGAGATAAACATTTTTGAAACTACAATATGTTAATTAACGGCCTGAGAAGTGTTAATTAACTGATGCGCCGCACGAGGTCTGCGGAGAAGTTGAGAATCCGTGGTGCAGGGACGCGTGCGACGGAAGGATCTCTCAAGATCGTCTTCCACAGTGGTTTAATTGTGCGCCGCACGAGGTCTACAAAGAGTTCAATGCGCGAGAAACGAACCGCTCCCTCGTCTACTCCGCACAGACCATATATAGGGCACATCGTCGGTTATGTATAAGCACAGAACTTTTGCACTCCTTTCTTCTTCTTCCAGCGTTCCACCTCTCCTAGCCCGGCGCCGACGAACCACCACAGCCATGGCCAACCTTCCGCCACCTAGCCCGCCGAGGCAGCCACCCTACAAGCGGATACCCTGCAGCTCCCCCGAGAGGGTGAATGACGACGACCAGTGCGTTCCACCGCCGGTGCAGTCGGAGCCACCGGTACAGCCGGAGCAATCGGCTCAGCCGGAGCAGCCGACCCCTGCGTCGTCGCCGGAGGAGGAGGAGGAGGAGGAGGAGGACGATGACGAGTCGTCACCGTCGTCGGTGACGATGAGTCGTCCTCCGACGACGAGTCGTCCTCCGACGACGGCGATGACGAGTCGTCCTCCGATGACGGTGACGACGACGGCGACCACCACCATGGTGACGACTACGACAACGACGACGACGACGAGTCGGAGGAGGACCGCTTGGCGTGGTTTGAGACGTTGGCGGAGAGGATGGAGGAGGCGGGGCTGTAGTGTAGTTTTAGGATTTCAATCAAGTGTTCTTGTACACATTTCTTGTGTTTTGTACATATTTCAATCAAGTGTCAATGAATACTGGTGGATAATTTGAAGTTTGACATGTTGGAGTGCTTTTAAAAAAATTTAAAAAATTCATACATGTATAAATGATACAAATATGTTCATACCAACAATTTTGAGTGAAGGAACTTTTTTTTATGAGATACACAAATGTGAATAATATGTGAGTAGAAATTAATTTGATATTTACCAAAACATTACAATGTCAGCTATACAAGTTTTAAAAATATTTTGTTCAGTTGGCATTATCTAAGACGGTTGTTAAGTAATACCCGCCTCAGATAAAAATCTTCTTAGGCGGTTATTAAGTACCAACAGCCTGTGAAGATATTTACTTCTTAATTAATAAACATCTTCTCAGGCGGTTGGTAAGTAAAACCCGCCTGCGATAAAGTTAAAAACAGTCTGTGAAAAACCGACGTCTATATAAGGACCCCTCACCGCAGTCAAAACACAACCCTGGAGAATTTATATCGACGCCGCCAGGCTGTTGAATTTCCCCTGCGCCGCGCCACCGCTCCGCCTCCCAGCCCATACTGCCGCGCCACCGCTCAACCCCGCACCGCCACTTCTCCACCCAGCCGGCCCACCGTGCTGACGCCTCCCCACCGTGCTGACGCCTCTGCAAGGTAAATGTAGTTTCCTTACTTTTTCTTTGTATATTTTCATTAGCTGATAAGCTGTTAGTTTTGTGTGTTCTGGTATATGGATTCTGTCCTTTTGCATGTATATTGATGTATGGACTATATGGATTGTTTCCTTTTTGTACCTATTATGTGACATGAATATGATGTTTAATTAACAGATGCTATTGTAATATATATAAGATGCATATGTGCCTGTTTCCCGATATAACGGACCGGATCCCACCCAGACCTAGCCCATGCTGCTGGGCCTGTTTCCCCCTTTGACTCCGTCCGCCTCAAGACATCGCCTGTCTCCTACATTAGTCGCCCTAATCATACTTGTTATGTCTCTGTAAATTCATTTTATAGAAGACCTTTAGAGAATATTTGTGGCCAAATTTTGTAAATCTGACAAAAATTCTATTATTGAAGCATGGACCGTCGAGCGTGGATGTATAACATGCCAAGACCCGATCCTATGTACATTCGTAATGTTGCAAATTTTATTGAAGTATCCAAGAGACATGCGAAGTTGCCAAAGATAGATGACATATTATGTCCATGTATCGACTGCGAAAATAAGATTGCTTGGATGGATACTATAGTAATCCAATCTCATTTGGTGAAAAGAGGTTTCAAAAATAACTACACAATATGGACAGAGCATGGTGAGTCAGATACACATGATGTGGATAAAGATGATGAGAGAGGCTTAGATGATGATAATGTTCGTATCGATGATGGTAGTGACAATCAAGCTGGTGATGATGATAATGAGATCGATTGTGAGGAGATGTTGCGTCACATTGAACCATATGTACTGACTTCTATGGGAGCAAGCAAAGGTTTAAGTAAAATGGAGACATTGCAGAATGCAGCGATATAGCTTTTATATGATGAATCAAACGGTTGTGATAAAGAGTTTACTACATTGCGTGCAATCTTAGAACTACTAAAGTTGAAAGCTACGCACGGATGGTCCGATTGTAGTTTCTCTGATCTTTTGAATCTTCTGGCAGAAATTCTTCCAAATCCAAATAAACTGCCCAGAAGCACTTATAAAGCGAAGAAACTTCTTTGCCCGATGGCACTAAGTGTGACAAAAATACACGCTTGTGTGAACCATTGTATTCTGTATCGCAAAGAGCATGAGCTCGCAACTAGATGCCCCATTTGTGGTGTCAGTAGATACAAGAAGGACTACAATCACCAGTATGTTACCAACATGAAAAAGACTCAGAAGAATAAGAAGTTTATTATTGGTCCTGAAGGATACACCACTGAAGAAGTGATTGAGGGTTGCGCTGATTACATCAAAGATGGAAAATCGAAAGGTGTGCCTATACCGGTACATGAGGGTAGACTACGTGGGAGAGGCAAAGTGGGTAAGAAAACTTTTATTGTTTAAGATTACAAGAATGTACACTGTGCACATTTTGGTGTACTACAACAGCTCGCAATAGCTGAGCCGTACATCGAGGAACACCAAATTGAGCTTCGTGATAAAAACCAAGACCGCAAAGAGGACTGGATCATGAAAGAGCACAGAAGATGTTTCACTGAATGGTTAATGGACAAAAATATATCATACGGAAACACTATAGAAGAGGCAACAATGAAGAAGTTAGCTTGTGGCCCATCTGCTTTGGTAACATCATGGCAAGCATATGACATCAATGGTTACACATTTTACACTAAAGAAAAAGACGGTAAGAGTGTTGCACAAAATAGTGGTGTTCGTATTGAGGCTTATGATTCACAAGGGCAGAAGACCACATACTTCGGGTTCATAGAGGAAATATGGGAACTCGATTATGGCGAAAGAATGGTAATGCCCGTATTTAAGTGCCAATGGGTCAAACATCCTGATGGTTTGAAAGTGGACAATTACGGGCTGACACTGGTAGACTTGAATAAAGTGGGTTACAAAGATGACCTTTGGGTTCTCGCCGATAATGTTGCACAAGTTTTTTATGTTCAAGATCCAGAAACTGAGAAGTTGCACGTAGTTGTTTCTGGAAAGCAAAATATTGTTGGGGCTGACAATGTGGGAGATAATGAAGAGGAATATAATCAGTATGAAGAGATGTACCTTTTCACCGAACCAGAAAACATCAAGCGCGTAGAGAAAAGCATTAAAAAGAATTTGAAACCCTATATGCGAGAAGATGTCAATGCTGGAAAAAATGTATATAGCAATGCGAGATGATATATATTGTATATATTTGTATCTTCTGAAATCAACTTAGAACAATGTTGGTATATGGATTGTGTCCTTTTGCATTTGTGTACATATGCGTTTGGACTCAATGATTTGGAAGTTTGGAAGTTTGGTCTTTCAGATAATGATGTCTCGGGCGTGTAGCCGATTGAAGGAGGAGCGCTTGGCGTGGCGCAAGAACCATCCCCATGTATGTAAATATGGCACACCGGTCACATGGTTGTATATACATATGTATCTATAATGGACTAATGAACTTAACTGTAGTTTGTTTTTCCGTGTTGTTTGTTTTTGGTATTTTCAATTTCTCCGCGTAGGGTTTCTCTGCGAAGCCTGAATCGGGAGATTTATTGAAGTGGCAGTGCATCGTCCCCGGTAAAGAAGGGGTAAGTCATGAAGAACAAGCACAATATGAGTTTAACCATCGTCCTCCTATTAATAAATTTCTTTTGCAAACTGAATGGGAAGATGGTTACTACCTCCTGACAATCTCCTTCTCTGAGGACTATCCCTTGGTGCCTCCAAGATGCGCCTTTCCAATTGGGTTCTTCCACCCAAATGTCCATCGTTCGGGAGCACTCTCCATCGGGATTCTTGATCAAGAGACTGTAAGATAGACCTATTTTGTTCATGTAATTATTACTTATAATTGTTGTCGAACTTATTTGAACTGGTTTCTTATATTGCTTAAATTATATTTCGTAGGGGTAGTGCAGTGCTTTTACAATCAAAACTATACTACTTGAAGTTCAGCGTTTGCTGCATCAGCCAAATGTGCCTGACATTGAAAATGATTGCTATAATCTACTTATCAAGGTTAGATGACACTTTGACTTAGTGACCAATGTAGGTTATTCATTCCTCCTTCAACATTTGTTAATTTAAATAATGTCAATATTTTCAGGATCCAGCGGAATATAAGAGACGTGTTCGGGAGCAAGCAGGACGGTACAATTTAGATTGATCGATGGGAGCTTCATCGTCGATCTACAATGAATGTAGCATGATTTTTGTTCAATGTGTAAAGAAATTATCTTTGAACAATTGTAAAGCCTCTAATGGTGTATTATCACAATTAAGCCAGCCTCACTGGTGATCAAGCATTTCCTATAATGCATTACTGTACTAGTATCCGCTAGCTCATCTGTGTTTTTTTCCTGATACAATTTTGCCTGCACTACTACATACGGTTGTGATAATTGCAACTGCATCCCTGTAATTTCAATGAAAACCGCTTATGATAATTAAACAATGACCGCCACTGAAAATACATGATCTTCTCAGGCCATTGTTAATCAAGAACCATCTATGAAGTTCATTGCATTACAGACGGTTATTAATTAAGAACCGCCAACGAAGATCATGTATTTACCAAGACGGTTGTTCCTTAAAATCCATCTGTGAAGTTCATTGCATTACAGACGGTTATTAATTAAGTACCGCCAACGAAGATCGTGTATTTAGCCAGGCGGTTGTTTCTTAAAATCCGTCTGTGAAGTTCATTGCATTACAGACGGTTAATAATTAATAACCGTCTGTGAAGATCATGTATTTACCCAGGCGGTTGTTTCTTAAAATCCGACTGTGAAGTTCATTCCATTACAGGCGGTTCTTAATTAAGAACCGATTGTGAAGATCATGTATTTACCTAGACGGTTGTTCTTTAAAATCCGCCTGTGTTGTTCTTTCATCACAGGCGGTTATTATATCATTCGTCATCACAGTCGCATATTTTTAAGGACCGCCTGTGTTTGAAAAATTGAGGCGCCTGTAAAAATGCTTTTTGTAGTAGTGATAAAATTACAATTAAATAAAGATATTAATTCAACTAAATAAACTATGATGAAAGAGACACGTAGATCATTAGAATCTACAACTATGGGTGTCTCTCATTATGGAAGGAGATTTAATAGTAGAATTACTTTCTAATAATGTATTCATCCCGACCATGTATGAACTCCATTATTTTTATGTTTCATTGTATTTGTGAGACTGTCACATCAGTCTTGATCAAAATTTTAATAATTCAAGCACAACCTCCTGTTACAAGCAATACTATCAAAATTGCAACAAAATAAAGATATTAATTCAATCAATAATTGATGATAAAAACCCAAATCAAAAGAAAAAATAAACAGAAATTGTCGAAGTGTTCGAACGACACTTTTCCGGACCTGCTTTGAGAGCAGCTCGCGAAGGTTCTTTTTAGGCGGGGCTTAGTCTCGGGTGAGGTTGCGCGTTTGAGGTACTACAGAGTGATGGTGGTTTTACGTGGTTCGAGCCACCGGAGTGTAATACCCTACTTCACGGTGAGGTTTGTACTACTTGAGTGTCTGAGTGTGAGTGAGTGTGAAAGATTGGTCATTTGTAACAGTGTCTGCTCGGTCCTTTTATAGTAAGGACGGGCACCTTACAAGTGGAATTTGGGGCCCGACAGGTGGCCCCGGGATGATCTTATCCTGTACAAGATCTAAGGCTTCTTGCATACACTACCTATGACTGTGCTTTAAAGACCCGCCCTCTTGCCGCGTCGGATGCTAGTGGCTATGCGTAGTCGTTGATGATGACAGAGAATGTCCCATCCGTCTTGTCACCGTAAGCTACCCACTTGGCAATGTGGGGTCACCTTGCGGCGCCTTCACTGCGATGTGATTGGATGCGGCAGTACTTGACAGAGGGCGTGGACAACATCATACGTCTGTGGAGGGTGCATGCCTTCAAGGCCTGACTTTGACAAAGCACACTGCCCATTTACTCCCGCAATCTACCGGTCGGGACAAGTTGCAGGACGCGTGGAAGCACCGGAGCCCGCCCCCACAGGGGAGACCGAGTCCTGCGCTGCGGACCATGCGGCAGCCTCGGAGCCCAACTACAAGGGGAGTGGGGGTCTGGGACTGCTGGACACGTGGCGGTTTCAGAGCCTGCCTCTGCGTGTAGGCCAGTCTGGAGGTATAGCCACATGGCAGCGCTGGAGCCCACTCCTGTAGAGGAGTAGGGTCCCGTCCCGCTTGACACGTGGCAGCCCGGGAGCCCGTCTCTTCGGGGAGCATGGTCCCATGTTGATACCACATGGCAGTTCGGGAGCCTGCCCCTGAGGAGGGACGAGGTCCGGTGTGCTGGACACGTGGCGCCATCGGACCCTACCTTAGCGGGGAGGTAGGGCACTTAGGCATTTTTATCCTGTGCACGGGGGTACCCGATCTGATGAAGACATCAACACTGTCGATACATCCACACCCACTCAACTACCGTTTTTCGGTCCAATTACTCATGCTTGTGCACGTAAACTTAACTATCAGGAACAATGGAGAGGAGCTAAAGGGAAGGGAATTCACGCGGACTGGATTTGGACAACAGAACATCACCAACTTGTGACAGCCACCAACACTTCATACGGACTCCGATCCGGGAGTTCAAGTACTTCCTAGAAAGATTACCAAGTCTACATTCAAACAGATCTGACCTCATATCCATATCTATTCGGAGTAGGCCACAATCTTTATTTTAATTTGGAGACCTTTTCTGTAAATGGTGCGGCGTCACCAAAGTTGGGTCCATGGCCCATGTATCGTTAAGAGCCCATTGAGGACTCATGATTAGGGTTTATCACGACCCTAGAGAGGTATTAAACAGTAGCCGCCGCCCTCATTAGATGGTGGGTTTTGTTTATTCGAAAGTTAGCTTCTGCTACTTCCTTGTACACGTGCGTGTTGACTAGATCGCCCGTCTACTTGTATTCGATACCCAACTTTTTGATTGTTTTAATAGATCAGTGCTTGTTCTTCTTGTTCTTGCATGTTCTTTGATTGCTTGCAGAAACAAAGGCCCTCGTGGTCAGGTTGATTGTGTGCCAACAAGAACAATACAACTTCGGAGTCGGTGTACCGATCGCTAAGGCACATCGTCCTGGGGACGATGTAGTCGGATCACCAACGTCTTCTCCTCCACAAATCGAACCCTCCTATTCTCATCGAAAGATCGGGAACCAAGATCCTATCATGTGGTAATCAGAGCAAGGTTAATCGGTGAGAGTTCTACCATTGCTGTTCTTTCCGCTGTTATCATCCTATAGTCCAAAGAAAGCTAAAAGAATACTAGATCTGTTTTTCCATTATTCCTAGACCATTGTGCCTTTTACTTTCACTACTTAATTCAAACTTGTTGAGTTCATAGTTGCTTCGACGAGTCATGTTGCTGGTCTTAGTATTTAGTCCTTTAGAGTTTTGAGTTCTTGTCACGTTTGATCTGCAAAAAAAAACACCATCATCCCCACCATCACGAAATTAGTGAGATATTCACTTCCTAATTTGCATCTCCAAAAGAGGAAATAATCAGATCATATCTGATTTCGAGTATCTTCTTGATTTTGGAAGAAAAAGGTTGTAACTTCTTCATACGTTGTCCGTTTGGAAAGTGTAAGCACAATCTGGAAAGGTTTATCTCGCCATCTTCCTGACGGATCAAACATTTCCCAAAAATTCCATCTGTGCGCATCGCAATCACCAAAGAGATTTCGAGATCTTCTGCGTATTTTTTTCTTTGGAAAGCAATATTTATAAGACCTGCAAGGAACCTGCAAAAATAAGTGTGCTATCTGTGGTATTTGGTAGCTTATCATCCGATCCTTGTGTAATCTTTTAGAACTGCATGGCTTTGTAAAAAAAAAGAAAGAGAAAAAAAGAAAAAGAAAGAAAGAAAATAAAAGAAAGAAACAAAAAGTGAGCTTCAGTTGCTGCTGTTGTATGCTATTGTGTGACTAGTGTGAATTTCTTTGTGTCTAGGCTCGCGTCTCTAGAACGGTCTAATCTAGGACTAGCACAGTACTGTTGTAGAACGTTTATTCAACTTGTTATGACTAACATAGTGAAAGTTTGTTCCTTGTGCTAGTTCAGCCACCTAAAGGTCCATAGATTGACACCTACTCTTGAAGTTGTTCATTACATGCTGGTCACAATCACCTCCTTGCTGAGCTTGGTAAGAACAGGTAAGAGCTTGATTGAACAGTATGAGAGTGAGCGAGCTATCCCCACCAGCACCCTTGTAGCTAGGGATAACATTACCCTTTTATATTTGATTGTTCCTTTTTTTCTACTAACAATGGCATGACGAGCAAATGCAAATGAAGATGTGCATTCACCACGCACACGGGGAATTATACAACACTTCGAGTGCCAAGTGCGGATACACATAGAAGCGCTTGATGAGGATGTTCGTGTTACCAATGACCGCCTTGGTCAATTGGAAAATGTGCAGATCGACACCAACACCAAAATCAGCATGTTGGAGGTTTCCATACAAACAATGAACACTTCTATTGGAGCTATCCTGCAGCGCCTTGAGGAGAGGGATCGAGGATGAACTGTGGATGGACATGTCAGCAATGCCCCTAGCATTGTATGTGACAATGAAGATGACTATCCTGCATATATTGAGATTGGGGAAGATGAGAATGCTAGGGCACGACGCCGACTACAACGCAACCGTCAAGGTATGGGTGGACATCGTCGGCGTGAGGTACACAATAAGGATGATACATTTAACAAGATCAAATTTAAGATACCTCCTTTTGATGGTAAATATGACCCTGATGCATATATTACTTGGAGATTTTTGTTGATAAAAAATTTGCATGTCATGAATTTCCTGAAAATGCAAGGGTTAGAGCAACCATTAGTGAGTTCACTGATTTTGCTTCTGTTTGGTGGATAGAACATGGCAAGAAAAATCCTAATAACATACCCCCAAACTTGGGAAGCTTTGAAACGGCTCATGCGGGCTAGATTTGTTCCTTCTTACTATGCAGGCGATGTATTAAATAAGTTACAATAATTAAGACAGGAAGCTAAAAGTGTAGAAGAGTATTTTCAGGAACTACAAATGGGTATGTTGCATTGTAATTTAGACAAGGATGAGGAACCAGCTATGGCTAGATTTTTGGGTGATTTAAACCGTGAAATTCAGGACATCCTTGCTTATAAAGATTACAATAATGTTACCCCTTTGTTTCATCTTGCTTGTAAAAGCTGAAAGGGAAGTGCAGGGACGACGAGCTAGTTCTAGAACTAATATTTCCGCAGGAAAGACTAGCTCATGACACGACTACACCGATTGGGCGTGCTCCCCTGCCATCTTCTTCATCGAGTCGGGTAGGACCTTCTTCCTCCGGCAACAAGCCACGTGCTCCTTCCACTAGCTTCACAGCAAAGATCACCCAAAGGCCCACGAGAGTGCTTCTTCTGTAGCATCTACATGGTGAGCTAGAGACGTTCAATGTCACAGATGCAAGGGATTTGGCCATGTGCAGTGTGAATGTCTGAGCAAACATGTTCTAGTTGTTAAAGATGATGGTGAGTACTCATCTGCTAGTGATTTCGATGATGATACACGTGCTTTGCTTGCAGCTGACTATGCAGGTAGTGACAAACATCAAGAAGAGCATATTGGTACAGAAGATGTAGTGCACTATGAAAGCCTCATTGTGCAGTGTGTGCTTAGTGCCCAAATGAAGAAAGAAGAGCAAAATCAAAGGCACACATTATTCCAAACAAAGTGTGTTGTCAAAGAGCGTCCTTGACGTATGATCATTGGTGGAGGTAGCAGCAACAACTTGGCGAGCAGTGACATGGTGGCCAAGCTGGCAGTAAGCACAAAACAGCACCCACATCCCTATTACATTCAATAGTTGAACAAAAGCGGTAAGGCAAAGGTAACTAGACTTGTGCGAATCAATTTTGCTATTGGATCATATAAGGATGTCATTGAATGTGATGTTGTGCCTATGCAAGCCTGTAATATTCTGCTAGGAAGACCTTGGCAATTTGATAGAGATTCTATGCATCATGGTAGATAAAATCAGTATTCTTTTCTTTACCATGATAAAAAAATTGTGTTGCATCCTATGTCTCTTGAATCTATTGTGCAAGATGATGTTGCCAGAGCTAGGAAAACTAAATCTCAGGACCACGCTAATGTTGAGAACAATAACGATGCCAAATCTATGTTTGATAAGAAAAATGAGATATCTCTGAAGGGAAAATGCTTGTTTGCTACGAAATCTGATATTAATGAACTGATTGCTTCCACCTCTGTTGCCTATGCTTTGGTATGCAAAGATGCTTTGATTTCCCTTTACGATATGCAACATTCTTTGACTCCTACTGTTGCTAACATTTTGCAGGAATATTCTGATGTGTTTCCAAGTGAAGTACCACCACGACTACCACCACTTCGAGGGATTGAGCACCAGATTGACCTCATTCCCGGTGCTTCATTGCCCAACCGTGCACCATACAGGACAAACCCGGAAGAAACAAAGGAGATTCAGCGCCAAGTACAAGAACTACTCGACAAAGGTTATGTACGTGAGTCTCATAGTCCTTGAGTCGTCCCAGTTATTCTATTAACTAAAAGGATGGATCCTGGCGTATGTGTGTGGATTGTAGAGCAATCAATAATATCACCATTCGATATCGTCATACTATTCCATGCTTAGATGATATGCTTGATGAATTGAGTGGCGCTGTTGTGTTCTGAAAAGTTGATTTGCGTAGTGGTTACCACCAAATTCGCATGAAACTAGGAGATGAGTGGAAAGCTGCATTTAAAACCAAGTTCAGTTTATATGAGTGGTTAGTCATGCCTTTTGGGTTAACTAATTCACCTAGCACCTTCTTGAGATTAATGAACGAGGTTTTGCATGCATTCATTGGAAAATTTGTTGTTGTGTACTTTGATGATATATTGATTTACAACAAATCCATGGATGAACATCTTGATCACTTACGTGCTGTTTTTAATGCTTTACGTGAGGCACGTTTATTTGGTAACCTTGAGAAGTGCACCTTTTGCACGGATCGAGTCTCTTTTCTTCGCTATGTTGTTACTCCGCAGATAATTGAAGTTGATCAAGCCAAGGTGGAGGCTATTCAGGGGTGGCCTGTACCAAAGACCACCACACAGGTGCAAAGTTTTCTAGGACTGGCTGGGTTCTATCGTCGCTTTGTGAAGGATTTCAGCACCATTGCTGCTCCATTGAATGACCTTACTAAGAAGGGAGTGCCCTTTTCTTGGGGCACCATGCAAGATAACGCTTTTACGATACTGAAAGATAAGTTGACACATGCGCCTCTTCTCGAACTTCTTGATTTTTGTAAGACTTTTGCGCTTCAATGCAATGCTAGTGGGATTGGATTGGGTGGTGTTTTGTTACAAGAAGGAAATCCTGTTGCATATTTTAGTGCGAAAACGAGTGGGCCTGTTCTGAATTATTCTACCTATGATAAGGAATTATATGCTCTTGTACGGACTTTAGAAACATGGCAGCATTATTTGTGGCCCAAAGAATTTGTTATCCATTCTGATCATGAACCACTAAAGCATATTAGAAGCCAAGGGAAACTGAACCGTAGGCATGCTAAGTGGATGGAATTTATTGAGTCTTTTCCTTATGTCATCAAACACAAAAAAGGAAAGGACAATGTTATTGCTGATGCTTTATCTAGACGTTATACTCTTATATCTCAACTTGACTTTAAATTTTTTTGATTGGAAACGATTAAAGGTCAATATGAACATGATAGTGATTTCAAAGATGTAGTCCTGAAGTGTAAAGAGGGAAGAACGTTGAATAAATTTGTCCTCAATGATGGGTATGTGTTTAGAGCTAACAAGCTATGCATTCTAGCTAGCTCCGTTGGTTTGTTGTTGTTACAGGAAGCACATGGATGCGGGCTCATGGGACACTTTGGAGTGAAAAAGATGGAGGACATACTTGCTAGTAATTTCTTTTGGCCTAGGATGAGGCGAGACGTGGAGCACTTCGTTGCTCGCTGCACGACATTTCAAAAAGCTAAATCACGACTTAATCCACATGGTTTTTACATGCCTATT
The DNA here is from genome assembly GCA_036927565.1 of Tuctoria greenei. Taxonomy (NCBI): domain Eukaryota; kingdom Viridiplantae; phylum Streptophyta; class Magnoliopsida; order Poales; family Poaceae; genus Tuctoria; species Tuctoria greenei. The sequence continues at coordinate 130,783,711 of JAYESD010000006.1, forward strand.
CCTGTTCCTAGCATGCATCGGGAGGACATTTCTATGGACTTTGTTTTAGGACTGCCTAGAACAAAGAAGGGCAGGGATAGCATCTTTGTTGTGGTGGATAGATTTTCTAAAATGGCACACTTCGTACCTTGTCGTAAAAGTGATGCTGCTACACATGTTGCTAATTCATTTTTCCTAGAGATCATTAGGTTGCATGGTGTGCCAAACACAATAGTTTCAGATCGTAATGCTAAGTTTCTTAGCCATTTTTGGAGAACTTTATGGGGAAAAATGGGGACTAAGCTTTTATTTTCAACTACTTGTCATGCCCAAACTGATGGTCAAACTGAGGTTGTGAATAGAAGCTTATCTACAATGCTTAGGGCTGTTTTAAAAAAAATATAAAAATGTGGGAAGAGTGTTTGCCTCATGTTAAGTTTGCTTATAATCGCTCCCTACATTCTAGTACTAAGAAATGCCCTTTTGAGATTGTTTATGGATCTGTACTCCGTGCTCCTATTGATTTATTACCTCTTCCCTCAATAGAGCAAGTAGATTTTGATGCTAAACATCAGGCTAAATTGATCTTAAAATTGCATAAACCACTAGGAAGAATATAGAGTGCATGAATGCTGTCGGTGTTTGGATCCGACAGATCTCCCGATACTACTGTTGGTAGATCGCGGAGTTGTAGTTCAGTAATGGGCACGCATAGATTCAAGAAGGTGAATGACAAGTGGACACAGAGATTTACGTGGTTCGGGCCACCTGAGCGTAATACCCTACTCCACGGGGTGTGGTGGTGTTGTATTGAGCGTGTGAGCCTAGAAGAAGCTCCAGAAGAAGAAGCTCACCTAGGTCAGGGAGTCTAGAAGCCGTCTAGAGAGGTCCCTTGTGTATCATTGACCAGTCCTTTTATAGTATAAGGACTGGTTGTTACACCGTTAGCCTCGCCCGACATGTGGCCCCGGCGGTTACAAATGCTTGATACACAATTAATGAGGTTAATTACCCTTAATAGCGTGGTAACAGGTCTTGAAAGTGCTGTTACTGGTATTAAGGGCCTTCCGATCGTGTGTCATTAATATGGTATTAATGACACTTAATCAGGTCTTGAAGTCCTTGATTGTCCCTTGAAGGTCTGAGCCGTTGGGGGTCCACTAGCCTGATTGTTGAAGTTGAAGGTCTGGCGGTTCGGCCACGTGGCAGCTCCAGAGCTTACCGTCGTGGACGGGTAGGTCCGGTGCTGTTGGACACGTGTTGGCACCGGAGCTTCCCTCTGTCTGGGGTTAGGTCCGGGGATGCCATACCGGTATCTAGTCCGGAGCTTTCCCATGTGTGGGCGATAGCTCCGTTCTTATGATACACGTGGCGGCCCTGGGACTAACCATGTCGGGGAAGCAGGTCCGGTTACACCTGACATGTGGGGCCTTCAAAGGTCTTCAAATCTGGTAGATGTAGTTTCCTTGTGATCTTTGCAATCTCAAGGGGTATCCGGTACGTAGGGTACCGACAGTGGCCCCCTGGGCCCACCTCTAGGAGAGACCTTTTGGATGAAGTCATTCTGCCGGAGGTGGGTCCATTCTTCGGTTTTTGAGCCGTGTCTTCAAGGGTCTTCGGACCTGCTGTTGGCAATAGTTCGCAGTTAAACCACCACCGCGTGGCATATCCTGGATGCGGCAGGTGAGATCTTAGCGTGCGGATCTCACGCAATTGAAGGTTGCCGGTTCCCGATATGAAAATCGTATCGGTTCCGCGCGCCCTATCAGGCCGCCGCCTTCGGGTTTCCCGCCTTTCATGATGAAGACCGTTCTCCTGGAGTAAGGACCTCGACTTGATCGTTGGGGTGGCCCCGGGCCCCCTTGTCATTGGCAGGGTTAAGTTTTTGACTGGTATCGTCGGCTCCTCTGCGGTTTCCATCCAAGCGTTGCGGGGGCTTACTTAAGAAGGAAAGCACACACCGTTTGGGGGTTCCTTACGCCTTTCATTCGAACTTGCGCTCAATCCTCCAAACTTTCGCTTGTTTTCCATCTCTTGCCCCGCTGTGCCGCGATGGAGTTGGGTCTCCGCCATAGATGACTGAAGACCGACAGTGATTTGAAGAAGGTCTGGGCCCTCATGGGGTGGTCCCCTGACTACTTCAACCACTTGGTCCGCGCCGGCAAGCTTCCGTTCGAGAAGGAACACGCCGGCGACATGGTGTACTTCTCTGCGTACGCCATGGTGGGACTAATCCCACCTTTCTCCTCTTTTTTCTTGATGCTGCTAGACTTCTATGGTCTGTAGCTGTACCACCTTGGCCCCACTCCATTCTCCTAGTGTCAATCTTTGTCCACTTCTGCGAGATGTGGGTTGGCGTTCCCCCCTGCGTTGAGCTCTTCCGCACCTTCTTCACTGTCCACACTACCGGCAGGAGTGACGAGTACCTTGGCTTCTATTATTTTGTGAAGCGCAAGAAGTGCCCGTTCAAGTACTTGCGGTCGTTCCCTTCTGGGAAGTGGGAAGACTGGAAGAAGGATTGGATCGTCATCAGGGTGGAGGAGCATGAGAAGCTGGAGTTGCCCGAAGGCCTCCCCAACATCGACACTGCAGTTTGGAGTGAAGCTCCAGTGTTATCAGACGCGTTCAACCCTGCTCTGACCAAGATCTGCTAGTGCGTGGAACTAGGGATGACTCCTTAGGCGGTGTTTTGCAACTTCCTGACCAACAGGTGGGCTCCGTTGAAGAAGAAGGAGAAGCTTGCATGGACTCTCAACTGTGTGCTGGATGACGATCGGATTGAGACTGGTTTGAAGTCCAACATGGAGGGTGCAACTTTGGAGTTTCACCTCAAGAAGTTTTAGCACGGCATTGACATCAAAGGTGACGACTTAACTCCGCCAGCAGCTTTTCTCCCTCTGAACATGGAGGCGGAGTTCAGTAGGGAGCTCCGGCGGATGATACCGGTGCTTGACGACCTTGGTGTCATTGAGAGGCGTTCGATCACCGGGTTGGTGAACTCCGGAGCTTCCGAGGGTGGTCCCCCTTCCGTCTCGGAACAGAGAGTTGAAGTCGTGGGCAAGGGTAAAGAGTTGGTCGAGCCGGTGTGTTAGGCCTGCTCCTTCCCAGCGACTCCTCCTCCCCGGAGGGGGAGGTCTTCAACAGCGGCATCCACTCCAACAGCGGCATCTTCCTAGGGTGCTAGCTCCGGCCATGTGACTCCAGTATTAGGGCCAGTTGAGGGCTTTGGGTCCGGAGGTCCTTCTCGGTCGAGGGGGGCCTCGACCAAGGCAATGCCAATAGCAGCAGCAAGCTCCGGGGGACCTTCCAGAACTACCACGCCAGTGGCGGCTAGGACCAGTCCGAAGCATCCAACAAAGAGTTTTTGTGCTAACTGGTGCGGAAGCCTTCAGAGGTAATTTTTGTTTTTTTACCTCAGTCTGTTGTTTTATTGTTATAACTGTATTTTGAGTTTCTTCGTCCTTCATCCACAGCATGCCTAAGAAAAGGGCTGAAGCTCTGGTCCCTGCAGCAGTAGCTGAAGCTGTGCAGGCGGAAGCTCCGGCTCCAATTCTAGTGCCGGCCCAAGAAGTGGCTGAGGCTGCGGCAGCTCTGGCGCCGGCTGTTGTGGTCTTGGACCTCGACTCATCCCCAGAAGCTCCCGTGGTAGCGCCGGACCATGGGAATTAAGATGTTCCATTGGCACCAGCCTCGGAGGTTGAAGCTCCGGGCTTGGATGCTGAAATGGTGGACGCTCCGACCTTAGAGCCGCAGGTAGCTACAATTCCGACCTTAGAGCCGGATGTTGTTGAAGCCCCGGCAGTCGAGCCGGTGGTTGATGAAGTCCCGGCGATGGAGCCGTGTGTTGATGAAGTTCCGGCGCTTGAGCCGGTTGTTGAGGAAGCTCCGATGGTAGAGCCGGTTGCTGCAGAAGTTCCGGCTGTAGAGTCGGTCGTCGAAGAGGTTCTGGCGTCCGAGCCAGTTGCTGCGGAGGTGTCGGCGCCTGAGCCCATGATGGTCGAAGTGCTAGCACCTGAGCCAGCGGCGGAGGAGGCGCCTGCGTTGGAGCCGGAAGTACCTTCTGCTCTGACCGAACCTTCAACATTTGCTCCGGAAGTGGTGATCCTGGAGGTGCCCGCTGCTGAGCCAGGGTGCCAAGATGAAGCTGCTGGCCCCTCGCCTGAGGGGCCAGTTGTTGATGACCTGGTGGCGGGACCTTCGGAGCAAATTTCGGAGGTCGGAACTTCTGCTACAGGACCATCCTCGGCGGCGGCCGAGGCTATCTCGGAGGTCAACCCTAGTGCCGTGGAAGCTCAAGGGACCGCTCTTGTAGAGTGGGCCCCAATTTTTGTCACTGAAGACCTGTTGGAGCTAGCGGAGAGGACCTCGGCAGGTCCGGACCCGGTCCCCCTATCATTGTCTATTGACAACACCTGCTTCAGTCTTCGCCAGGTCCAGCTGGCTTTCTACCACGACAGCAAGCCCCTCCAGTAGGAGCTCCAAACCCTTAGGAGGTGGCGCAACCGGCTAGAATTCGAGACCAAGCTAGAGCAGTCGAGGCTGGCTGACGACAAGGAGTGGGTGCAGAGGGAGAAGGTCTGCCTAGAGTACTGGGGTAAGCTGTTGGATGAGAGGGAAAGCTTGACGCGATCCCTCGACAACCAGTCCCGGGCCATCTATGAACAGGTTAAAGCTACTAATAGCGTAGCGGACGATTGCCAAGAGAGGCTCGACACCATTCACGCTAGTCTAATCAAGCGACGGGAGGCTCTTGAGGAGCGGGAGAAAAATCTCGATGATGAAGAGCAAAAACTCCTAGAGCTGCAGGACGACATCGTGAAGAGGGAGGAAGAGCTTGTCCAAAAGACAACTCTGGCTGACAAGAGCCTCGAAGAGCGCACCAAGAAATTGGAGGAGCATTGCGAGGAAGAGGATACGAAGGCCTGGGAGCGAGGGCAAGATCTCTACAAGCAGGAGAATGCAGTCACTGCCAGGGAGAAGAAAGTGCAGGGCCTGGAGAAGGACCTGGTCGATTGCCAGAACAAGATCCACCTCCGGGAGGAGGAGCTCGGAAAATTCGAAAGGCAGGTTGCTGAAAAGATTCAACAGAATGCCAAAGAGGTGGAGCTTCTTGCTCGGGAGAACTTCGAGCTTGCGGCGGCCAAAAGATCCTTGGAGGAGATGCGAAGCACAAAGGATGCAGAGTCCCAACAAGTTTAGGACTTCCTGGGCAAAGCCAACGATGCGCTGACGCCAATGGGCTTTAGTCCCGTGCGTCCGGATGATCCAGAGCCGGAGCTGGACCAGGCGTTGGAGGCGCTGAGTTCAGCAGCCAACAAGCTCACCAAGATGGACGATGTCATCGCTGACCAGCTGGAAACTGAGGGACAGTCCCTGGCGAAGAATGTCACAGAGTTCGTGCTGACGTGCTACACTAGCTGGGACCCTCAATTCCCCCTGGACCCGGTGCTTGAAGGCCCCATCGAAGGAGAGGGGGAAGCCACCCGAGCCACCGTATCAGAGGTTGCCCAGAAGGTCGCCCAGTTCTTCCACAGGGTCTAGGACCATCTCTTTGTAGCTTCCGCTTGTATTCTCCCTTCTTCTTCTCCAATTTTGTAATCTCTTGTCTCCAGATGAATGAAATTCAAGTTTCTTGTGAATTTCATTTTTTTTCTTTAATACCTTTGTCTCACTTGGCCCCCTGGTAGATGTGCACAATTTGATTGTGAACATGTACCAAGAGGATGTAACAGTTGTTGAACACTTGCGTGCTTCGAACTTGTAGAATGTAGGTCCGAAGTCTTCGATAGTGTAGGCCCCCTGAGATTGTCGGAGCTTAGTGGCTCCGGCATTGACCATCGTCGGAGCTTAGTAGCTCCGACAGTAGTCTCCATCAACGCGTAAAGCATCGACCCTTAGCCCTCTGGGTGTCGGAGCTTGGTAGCTCCAGCAGTGACCTCTGTCAACACATAGTGTTTCAACGGCAGACTCCACTATAGAGTCTTCCCACCATCTTTTCTTCACGTTGACGGCTTGCCCCCTAGCTTTACCGGAGCTGAGTAGCTCCAGCGACGCTCGATATCAATGTTTGAACATAGACCACAAGCCGATAGGGGATGTCGGAGCTTTGGCAACTCCGACTTCATTCACCATCATCCTGAAATATTTATTTTTCCTGCACACTGAAGTTAAGAAAAACAGTAAAATCCATTTCCTATCTATAAATTCATTGCGGCTTACTATTCCCGAGAAAGTTTTAGGTCGAACACAATTCTGAATACAATCAGGAGCGCCGTCTTGTTTCCTTCAGGTCCGATCATTTCTGGACTCGCCTTACTTCGGCCTGCTGGGGTGTAGGTAGAGTGGCGTACTTAGGGTGCATGACCAGGCTAAGTCTATAGCACACTCCGACCCTAGATTGGCTTGGCGGCATTTTGACGAGTAGACCATCAACAATGTTTGGACCCAGAAGAATAGATAATGCAACTTGAATTGTACATGAACTGGTCGAGCTAAAGTTTCTTAAGAACTGCACAACTTTGTTATAGACAAGAAAGAGAAAAATAGAAAATATTGAGCCTGTACAAAGTAAATGCACGTGGAGTCTGTTTTCACACAATGATGTCTTTCATTATAGGTCCGGGGTACAGGGGAAACAAGTACACTCTTAGGGTACGGAACCAGGAAAAGTGTGTTTTGTTTCTCGTTTGAACCAAGGTAGCTAGCTACACTTTTAGTTCCGAGACTGTGACAAGTGTTGCATGGACGTTACGGACCTAACAGGGTAGGTCCGGCTGCCCTCCCGGAGGAGATACCCGACTCTGTACAATGACTCTATAACATACATCACATGTAATTACAGACTCACCTCCATGATATTAAGCGTAGAACTTACGGAGGTGCTCAATGTTCCAAGGATTTGGGAGAGGTGTCCCATCCTCGGTTGCCAAGCGAACGTATCCAGGACGGGATACTTTGATCACTCGGAAGGGTCCTTTTCAGCTAGGGGAGAGTTTGTTTAAACCTTCTCTGGATTGTATTCTCTGTAGCACCAGATTGCCTTCCTCGAGTTGTCGGCTGTGAAGATGCCGTTGGTGATAGCACCAAAGAGCTTGGTAGTATCGAGCATTCCAAACAGCTGCTCGACACCTTCCCTCTTCAAAGAGGTCAAGGTCTTCATGCCGGAGCTGGTCCTGCGTGGCTTCATCGAAGGTCCAGACCCAGAGCGACCCCAAGGTTATTTCCGGAGGAAGGACTGCTTCAGCTCCGTACACCAGGAAGAAGGGTGTCTCTCCAGTTGACCGGTTTGAAGTTGTCCTGTTGGCCCATAGAGTGGGTGGAAGCTCTTCGATCGAGTTGGCTCCATGTTTTTTTAGGTGCTCATAAGTGCGCGTCTTGAGTCCTTTTAGGATTTCTGCATTTGCTCTCTCGGCTGGCCATTGCTTGCCGGGTGAGCTACGGAGGCGTAGCTGACTTGGATGCCGATGTCTTCGCAGTATCCTTGGAAAGCAGAGCTTGTGAATTGGGTCCCATTATCTGTTATGATTTTGTTCGGGACTCCAAATCTGCATACGATGGACTGCAAGAAGTTGATAGCTGATTGCTTGTTTATTGTCACAACTGGAGTTGCTTCTGGCCATTTGGTGAATTTGTCAATGGCAACATACATGAACTTGTGACCTCCGACGGCTCTTGGGAAAGGTCCCAAGATGTCCATCCCCCACACAATGAAAGGCCATGTAGGAGGTATCATTTGTAGAGGCTGAGCCAGTGTGTGAATTTGCTTTGCATGGAACCGGCATGCTTCGCATTTCTTCACCAGCTCAGTTGCATCCTGGAGCGCTGTAGGCCAGTAGAAGCCGTGCCGGAAGGCTTTACCGACCAGCGTGCGGGAAGACGTGTGGTTCCCACACTCGCCTCCATGGATTTATGTGAGGAGCTCGCAACCTTCTTTCCTTGTGATGCACCGCATTAGGACGCCGTTGGCACCGCGCCGGTAGAGATCCCCTTCTACCAGCGTGTATATTTTAGCCAATCTGACTATCCGGTCAGCGGATACATCATCATCAGGAAGGATATTATCTTTCAAGTAGCTTCGAATCTCCAAGATCCGTGCATCAAAGCTAGCTTGAGCATTTGAGTCTTGCGTGCTGGGTTGCTCGGAGCTTCCGGGAGCACCTACGACCCTTGATGGCTGCCATGGTAACAGGGCCATCGGGACCGCTAGCTTCGGGATGCTGGTCTCGCCCCCTTCGCTCAGTTCGGCAGGCTGAGGTGTGGGTTTTGACAACCTCCGGACGAAGGTTCCATCAGGAGCCGGAGCTTCGGTTGATTCTTTCGTCGAGAGTTCGTCAGCTTCAGCGTTATGGACACGCTGAACATGGTGTAGGTCCAGGACTTCGAAGTTTTTTTGAAGCCTCTGGACTTCAAGGAGATAAGCAGCTAGTTGGGGATTGTTACAGGAGCATTCACCCTTCACCTGTTTAGTGATGAGCTGCGAATCTCCCTTAACCAACAACTGCTTGACACCATATGATAGTGCCACCTTTAGTCCGTAAATGGGTGCTTCATACTCCGCCATGTTGTTGGTCGCCTTGAAGTCATGGTGGACCATGTATTTCACCTTCTCACCGGTTGGTGCGAGGAGGAGGACTCCAGCTCCGGACCCCTGCTTTTGCATGGAGCCGTCGAAGTAGAGAATCCAGTGACGCTCGGTGAAGACTAGAGCCTTGAGCTCCAGCTTCTGCTCACTAGGGCCCCCAGGGTTTGATGGAGAGGGGGTCCATTCCGCCACTAAGTCCGCCAATGCTTGACTCTTGATCGCTTGTCTTGGGACAAATTTAAGATTGAATTCGGCCAATTCCGCTGCCCACTTTGCAATGTTCCCAGTGGAATTGGGATTGTGCAAGATTGCACGCAATGGATAAGAGGTCACCACTGAGATCTTATGAGCTTGGAAGTAATGGCGAAGCTTCCTGGAGGCGATAAGAATTGCATAGAGCAGCTTATGCACCTCTAGGTATCGAGTATTGGCGTCATGGAGTAGTTCGCTGATGAAGTACACTGGGCGTCGGACCATCCGGACCCTTTCGAAGGGGCCTGGAGCTTCCTCCTCATCGACCCGGACCCTCCCAGAGGGGTCTGGACCTTCTTCGGGGACCTCTAGGTCCTTGCTGAAGGAACCCAGAGCTTCTTCTGGAGTGACCCAGACCCTCCCGGAGGGGTCTCATTCTTCTGGAGTAACTCCTTGTATATCCAAGTCTGGGGGCTGGGACCCAGACTCGCCTTCAGGAACCTTCAGACCCTCCCGGAGGGGTCTGGATTTCCGAGCTTGGGATGGTTCTGGTTTCTCCGCAACCAGGACCATGCTGACAACTTCGTCAGTTGCCAAAATGTAAAGCAATAGAGGCTCACCAGGGTTCGAAGCTACCAAGGTTGGTAGAGTGGTGAGGAGCTGCTTTAGCTCCTGGAACGCCTTTCTGCTTCTTCAGACCATTGGAATGGTCCGGACTTCCTCAATAGCTTGAAGAAGGGTAGTGCCCGTTCCGCCAGTCTTGAGATGAACCGACTGAGGGCGGCTAGACATCCAGTCAGCTTCTGGACGTCCTTGATGCGGGCTGGTGGCCGCATATCTTCAATAGCTTTAATCTTCGCCGGATTTGCCTCTATGCCTCGGTGGTTCACTAAGAATCCAAGAAGCTTTCCGGAGCTAACCCCGAAGACACACTTGTCTGGGTTCAGCTTTGTGCGGGTGACCCGCAACTTGTCGAAGACAGCTTGCAAGGTGTCAAGAAGTGACTCCTTGTCCTTGATTTTGACAACGATGTCATCAATATACACTTCCACTACATCTCTGATGAGCTCTCCAAAGGTTTTGTACATAGCTCGTACAAATGTTGAGGCTGCATTCTTGAGACCAAATGGCATGGCAGTGTAGCAATACAATCCATCTACTGTGATAAATGAAGTATGTTCTTCATCTTCCCTAGACATTATGATTTGATGGTATCCAGAATATGCGTCTAGGAAACACAGTAATTCACACCCGGAGATGGAATCCACTATCTGATCTATTCTAGGTAGTGGGAATGGATCTTTTGGGCATGCCTTATTTAGTGTTGTGTAGTCGATACATATCCGAAGCTTCCCGCCGGCCTTGGGTACAACGACTGGGTTTGCCAGCCATTTTGGGTGGAAGACTTCTCGGATGAATCCAGCTTCGAGCAACTTCTTCACTTCTTGTCGTATGAAGTTCTACCGCTCTACTGATTGCTTTCGAGGCTTCTGATGTATAGGCCAAGCGTCAGGATAGATCTTCAGATTATGCTCAATCACTTCCCTAGAGATCCCAGGCATTTGAGACGGTTGCCAAGCAAACACGTCAAAGTTAGCCCGGAGGAAAGTGATGAGCGCGAGTTCCTATTTGTCATTCAGACCTCCCGATATACGGGTGCTCCGAGCGGCATCAGAACCGATTTGGACGACTTTGACGGGAATGTCGGTGTCACCGCTTGGTTGCACGTGAGGTGCGGAGGTTGAGCCTCGTTGATGAATGCTCGGGGGTTTCGAAGCTTGTTCCTGCCTAGACTCTTCCTCAGGCAAGCGCATGAAGTTCTTCCAAAGCAGTCACTCCGGCAGTGCGGTCTCCGCAGATCTAGAGAACACCAGCTGGTGTCGGCATCTTCAACACCAGGTAGCCATAATGAGCAGCAACCATAAACATGTATAAGGCTGGTCTGCCCAGAATGGCATTGAAAGGTAAGTTGATCTGAGCGACCTATAAGATCAACTTCTCAGTGCGATAATTCTCCCGAGTCCCGAAGGTCACGCGGGGAGTAATGGCACTGAGTGGGGTTATGGCCCCCGGACCTACTCCGGAGAAAGGTCGGGAGGGGCGAAGGTGCGAAGGGCGGAGCTAAAGCTTGACGAAAGCATCAAAGCTTATGAGGTTCAACCCCGAACCTCTGTCTACCATTACATGGTGGAGTTGGATATTATTGATGGTCGGAGATACCATCAATGGGAGTTGGCCAGCTCCAATCATGTTTCGAGGGTAGTCTGACGCGTCGACAGTGATGGCGGTATCCATCCACTTCTGGTGCGGCTCCGCCCTGGCAGTGGGAGCTACCGAAGCCATGTCCCGCCGCATTGTCTTGAGGACACGGCGGGAGGTGATGTCCCACGAACCACCAAAAATGGTGTTCATGGTCTTCCGACGCTCATTCGTCGACTTTCTGTTTTCCTTCCCTTTGTTGGAAAGGAACTTCTTCCTGACGCTTGTTGTAGCGCTCGGCAAGGTTTTGGACCTCCCGACAGTCTTCCAAGTTGTGTCCGTTCGACTTATGGATATTACAACACATTTTGGAGTTATCGCCATCTTCAGATGAAGGACGAGGTTGTTTCTCGGGGCGTGGCCCCCGGCCAACCGGAGCTGCAGCAGCTACAGCAGTAGGTGTGCCAGCCGACAGCTTCTTCTTGCCGTTGGACTTTTTCTTCTTTTTGCCACTCCCGGAGGTAGTGGCTTCGCCTTTTGAGGATTTTTTACCATCCTCTAGAGGTGGTTTGGAGTGCATTTTATAGCCCTCCGCAGCTTTGGCACACTTGTCTGCCAAGCTGAAGAGCTCCGTGATGCTGGTGATCTCCTTGATCGCCAGCTTCTCCAACATCTTCTTATCTCGTACGCCCTGTTTAAATGCAATAATAACAGAGGCGCTGGAGATAGAAGGAATAGTGTTTCGTACCTGGGAGAACCTCTGGATGAATGAGCGCAGGAATTCTCCCCCCTTCTGCACGACAACAAAAAGGTTCAGTTCGGTGCCTGGTCGGGTGTATGAACTCCCGAAATTGGCTGTGAACTGTTGGTATAATTCCTCCCAACTATTGATGGAGTTGTGAGGAAGGCTCATGAACCAGGACCTGGCGGTCCCAGTCAAGGCCACTGGGAAGTAGTTGGCCATTACGGCCTCGTTACCTCCGACCGCAAGGATTGCGGTGGAGTAAATCTAGAGAAACTCAGCGGGATTGACAGTCCCTTCAAATTTCTCTGGCAGGTGAGGCCGGAACTTTTGTGGCCATCTAACCACGCGTAGGTGCATGGACAGGGCAGAACAGCCTCCTCCTACTCCCTCGGGAGCAGGACTGTCTCGAGCTTCTCGCCTCTCGAGAGGACGCTCGATATGGACGCGACCGTCCTGTTGATGGTAATGGCGATCAAGCTCCGCTCGAAGGTCGTGAGTTGAAAGCCTGGTTACAGTATGAGTGCGTCGCGCCCCGGAAGGTAGCGACATAACTTGTTGAGATGCAGCACGCCTCCTATTTTGGGAAGTGTGCGGACCAAGTCTGCCCGACAAAGTCTGATGCTGCGATGGGGACTACCGCGAAGAGGGAGGACCTTGGTTGCTGATGCGATCGGCTGCTGCTGCAACCAAATGTTCCACATCAGCCCTCCATTGCTCCATTGTACCCTGGGATGCACCTGGAGGTGGTGGACGTTGGAGGAGAGCACGCGCTGCATGGAGCGCGTGTTCAGGGTTGTTGTTATTCGCCGATGCGGTGACCGACGCTGATGCACCATCACGCTGCCCAGCATGATTTCCTGGTGCAGACGATGGCGGTGGAGGCATGACTCGTGTTGGAGCCGTGGCACCTGCTGGTTGCTGCATGGTTGAGGGATTGCCCCCCAGCAGGTTGAACAGCAGGATTGCCATTGGATGATCCAGCAGCTGAGTTCACCATCCTTAAAATCTCGGGCGACCCCTATCTGGCGTGCCAACTGTCGGTGTTTGGATCCGGCAGATCTCCCGATACTACTGTTGGTAGATCACGGAGTTGTAGTTTGGTAATGGGCGCCGAGAGTCAAAAAGGTGAATGACAAGTGGACACAGAGATTTACGTGGTTCGGGCCGCCTGAGCGTAATACCCTACTCCACGGGGTGTGGTGCTGTTGTATTGAGCGTGTGAGCCTAGAAGAAGCTCCATAAGAAGAAGCTCGCCTAGGTCAGGGAGTCCAGAAGCCGTCTGGAGAGGTCCCTTGTGTATCGTCGACCAGTCCTTTTATAGTACAAGGACTGGTCATTACACCGTTAGCCTGGCCCGACATGTGGCCTCGGTGGTTACAAATGCTTGATACACAATTAATGAGGTTAATTACCCTTAATAGCGTGGTAACGGGTCTTGACAGTGCCGTTACTGGTATTAAGGGCCTTCGGATCATGTGTCATTAATACGGTATATAATGACACTTAATCGGGTCTTGAAGTCCTTGATTGTCCCTTGAAGGTCCGAGCCGTTGGGGGTCCACCATCCTGATTGTTGAAGTTGAAGGTCTGGCGGTTCGACCACGTGGCAGCTCTGGAGCTTACAGTCGTGGACGGGTAGGTCCGGTGCTGTTGGACACGTGTCGGCACCCGAGCTTCCCTCTGTCTGGGGTTAGATCCGGGGATGCCATACCAGTATCTAGTCCGGAGCTTTCCCATGTGTGGGTGATAGCTCCGGTCTTATGATACACGTGACGGCCCTGGGACTAACCATGTCAGGGAAGCAGGTCTGGTTACGCCTGACATGTGGGGCCTTCGGAGGTCTTCAAATCTGGTAGATGTAGTTTTCTTGTGATCTTTGCAATCTCAAGGGGTATCCGGTACGTAGGGTACCGACAAATGCTGAGTACAAACTTGCTGGTAGTAAGGGAAAGAAACCTATCACTTTTGAACTTGGTGATTTAGTTTGCCTACATTTGCAAAAGGATAGGTTTCCTGATTTGAGAAAGTCTAAATTGTTACCTCGAGCTAATTGTCCATAAAAGTGTTAGAAAAGATTGCATATAAACTCAAGTTCCGTGCGGATTTTGGGGTTAGTTCCACATTTAACATTGCAGATTTGAAGCCATATTTGGGAGAAGAAGATGAGCTTGAGTCGCGGACAACTCAAATACAAGAAGGGGGGATGATGAGGACAATAACACTGTCGATAAATCCACACCCACGCAACTACCGGTTTTCGGTCCGATTACTCGCGCTCGTGTATGTCAACTAAACTATCAGGAACAATGGAGAGGAGCCAAAGGGAAGGGAATTCACGCAGACTGGATTTGGACAGCAGAATATCACCAACTTATGACGACCGAACTCCGATCTAGGAGTTCAAGTACTTCCTGGAAAGATTAACAAGTCTACTTTCAAACGGATCTGACATCATATCCATATCTATTCGAAGTTAGCCACAATCATTATTTTAATTTGGAGACCTTTTCTGTCCATTGTGCTGCGTCACCAAAGTTGGGCCCATGGCCTATGTATCGTTAAGAGCCCATTAGGGACTCATGATTAGGGTTTATGACAACCCTAGGGAGGTATTAAACAAAAGCCATCGCCCTCATTAGATGGTGGGTTTTGTTTATTCGAAAAGTTAGCTTCTGCTGCTTCCTTGTACACGCGCGTGTTGACTAGATCGCCCGTCTACTTGTACTTGGAACCCCACTTTTTGATTTTTTCAATAGATCAGTGCTTGTTCTACTTGTTGTTGCAGTTCTTCAATTGCTTGTAGAAACAAAGGCCCTCGTGGTCAGGTTGATTGTGTGTCAGCAAGAACAATACAACTTCGGAGTTGGTGTACCGATAGCTAAGGCGCATCGTCTTGGGGACACTGTACTCGGATCGCCAACATCTTCTCCTCTACAAATTGAACCTCCTATTCTCATCAAAATATCGGGAACCAAGATCCTATCACGGTCTGCTAGGTACCTACAAAAATGCTATATATCAAGTGTTTGAGATCTAAAAAGATTTCAGACAACCTTTAGATCCACATTAAGATTGGTGCTAGCTCTCTTTTATTATGTTTTCAACCTTAATCTCACCTCACTATAATAGACTCCCGATCCATGGGGCTACGAGGCGGCGGTTGCAGCGCCCTGATGGCGAAGGTCGACGGGCGATGGCGGTGCCTGGTGGTGGAGGCTGGCGAGCGATGGTGCGGCGCCCCAAATTGGCGGTAGCAGCGCAGATCTGCGGCCTCGATGGAGCACGCGGCGCGATGGTGGAGTGCAGGCATGCGGCGCGGCGGTGGAGGCAGGCACACGGTTGCAGTGGCATCGCAACAGCGGTTGCGGCGGCAGCCCGCCAGAACCGAAGAAGATGAGTAAATTTTTTATTAGTTGTTAATCCATAATTGCATGGTTATGTTAATTGTAAAATAATCAAATAAAAAAATTTATGATCGATTAACCTATGGAATTAAGGGTTCACGATTAATTACAAGATTAGGGGTTAATGACTGTAATTAACTGCTAAAGATTTGGTGCCCAAAATTTTGTCACATTTCAGACATCTGACAAATAGAGAAAACCAAAAATAAAACAATATTAATGATGAATATTTTTTAAAGAAAATAGATTTCACCCTCTACGTGTCCATATACAACTTTACGACGAAGGACATGTGCCAGAAAACATACATGTAATCTTTATGTAAAAACTTCATGGCTCTAGCATCTAACCCTAGTTAGTCTAATAATTAAGATTGACCACGGTGGTTAATTAGGAGTTGGTTACAAGTTGTAACCGACTCAAACTCCTCTCTCCCTCCTGTCTTTGATCGGAGACAACGCCAACCGAATCGGTTGGAGGAGGCCCCCTGTGGTGCCCTCTAACTCCTATATAAGGAGAGCTCTGCTCTCATGATAAGTGATCTAATCTAATCATGAAATCCACAAAATATTAAGGTGCATCGATCTAATCGAGACGGCGGGAAAGGCTTCCACAACTCGCCGCCCTCACTACTGCCAGCGGTACACCACCGTCACCGTCAACTTGGTGGAGTTGTCCCGGCTCAACACTACTCCAACTTTCTTTACCAACACGATGCCAACCTCTACATAGACTACACCCGATGGTATGATCGCCAAAACCTAACCCTAGAATAGTTGATTGATGCTTGCCTGATGCCTTGATGCTCTTTGTAACCACTAAGCACTAACCCTAACACCAATTAGGCACTTAGCACCCTACTCAGAATCCAAAACGGTTTCAGAGCCATCTAACTTGGTTTAGGGTTTCGACTACCTTAGTTCATGTCTCAGTTTGATTGCATGATTACTCAGTCAAACTCAAAAGAATTTAGAAGGAGGTGATTCGAATTAGGAGATTAGGTTTACTAATCCCATATCATTATGAAAAAATAGGGTTTCCAAACCCAAAATTAGGATTCAAATTTGAGTTTAAACTCTAATTGAATCAACTAAGACTTTAGATTCAAACCAAAAACCAAATCCAAAGAAATCAAGTCTCAAATCGACCTTGAAGTAATTCGGACTGAAACTTAAAACTTAGAGAAGGGGACTTAGAACATACCTTAAGGCATCTCCATTCTACTCCGACGTGGCCTCCGTGCTCGTTGGAGAAGATGGTGACACCAAAACCGTAGCTCTCCACACTGAGGGACCTCAGGTAGGATGGTGAAGCCACCAAATCCGTCGTCTTAAGGGCACCGCGTCGAGCTGCTTGACGGCAGCGCGCTCACCCAACAGTGAATGCACATGCCGGCGAGGGAGCTGACGGCGGCGGCGCCGAGCTTAGTCTCACCAAGGGAAGGGACTCGCCGGGGTACAAGCAAATGCTAACCCTAGGTGGTCAGGGCCGCTTCACTTGCCACCACGGAGGATCACCCATCGGCGACAAGTAGCCTAGCAGCCGGCTCATTCATCGGTGTGGTGGCCCTGGTGGTGCCGCCAGTGGCCCAGCTGCCGTAGTGGGTGCTCCACCTCTCTCTCTCTCTCTCTCATCACGTCAGTCGGGGAAGTGATGGGGATGCAAAAACTCAAAATGAGCTTAGGTTTTTAAGGAATTTGGTCTAAGTACCTCAGGTAAGCGCCACAGAGTCGTCAAATCATTGCTCAACGGCTCAGATTACTTCGAGTTGCGATGCACTTCTGTTTCGGCCATCAGATCTCGATTAGACAATCTCCATTAGGCGGCACGCGCAAATCGATCCGAGAGCCCATGCGAAAGGGGATAACAGGTCGCTGGTCCACCCTTTCCTTTTAGCTCCAAATTTTCCAATTTATTTAGTGGACCAGCAGGCCTAATTAGTTGGGAGGTCGAGCCATCGGACCGGTATTTCCATTTTCTTTTTCAAAAATTTGCAGGAATTCCTAAGTAGGCTGTGGGCCAACTTTAGCATCGCGCCTCCCACTTTTTCATTTTGGCAATTTTCGCTGAATAGAACATAGCAGGCCTTGGGCCTACTCAGTAAAGAGGTCGAGCCTCCTGGTCAGTTTTCTTTTACTTTTTCCTGGATTTTTAGACAAAATAGCATTGGGCCTCTATGAGACCTATGTGTGTTGAATACATCGGCTATGGCGATAAAAGTTTTAAATACTACCAAAACACCTTTATTATCAAGGTCCAACTCTAGCTCCGAGCTTCTGCAAGGTCGGACAATAGGTCCGACTTGTCTTGTCAAGGTCAAACATGTTTTTGGGTAGCTCCGGTGAGCTTTGTCTTTAGCTCCGACATGTCTCTGATAGCTCCGGCATGTCTTTGTTAAGCTCTGATATGTTTTGATAGGTCCGACTTATGTTTGTTAGCACCAACATGTTTTTCTGGCTCCGGCTTTTGGGTTGACTAGTTCCGACTAGCTTTGGCAAGCTCTGGCGCTATGTTGTACCAGCTTTGGTAAGCTCCGGCGCTAGGTTGTACTAGCTTTGGTAAGCTCTGGCTCAATCTCCGGTTAGCTTTGGCAACGTTCGAAGCTTGATCGCAATGTTACTGCTTTTACTGTTAAATGTTTCGAGCTTGCTTTATATTGTTGGAAAGATTGCTTAGTATTCATTTGCTAAGTTTTTGGTGCATTTTGGATGATATGGCTGATATCGTTTTACTGTGATTTTGCAACATGCTTATGTGAGGTGCTCACGTAAGCTATTGTGTTCAGAACTAATTTGAGTCAAGTCACGGACTTGGGCTCATTCGGATTGGTTGTTTGTTCATATGCAAGTGTTGCTTGAGTTCAAGAAATGGCTGGTGACAGGATCCTTTGGACTAGTCTCAGGGAGGAGATGAGGTTCCAACAACCAAGTTCAGGTGGAATTGTGGTTGAGCGGGTCAGGAGGTCGCGCAGGATGATTGAATCAAGGGCAGTGCATATGAAGGTTATTAGACGTCGAAGGAAGGTGTTCGCACGTATGCATGCGATGCATGATGTGGCAACATGGTTCTTGTAACACCCTAAATTTTCGCATCATGCATTGCATACATGGTCATGCATTAAACACTAGTAGAATAAAAGAAAAATAATAAAACATATACATATACAAATATGTGTAGCAAAAGAAGAAAAAGAAAACAATAATTATAGCCTAAAACTTGTAATAGGGAATAAGAATAAAAATTATAATAAAAATATATATATAAATATATATATATAAATAATATATATAACAATATATAAAAATAGAAAAAAAATAATATTAATAATATATATTATAAAAATAATAAATAATAAATAATAAATATATAGTATTAATAATATATATAAAAAATATATAGATATAATAAATTATATAATAAAGGAAAAATAAAAAAAGGAAAAGAAAAAAAAAAGAAAAAAAAATGGGCAACCCGGCGGCCAGGCCAGCGGCCCAGCCAGCCGAGCCACCCCGCGCCCCACGCCCGAGGCGCTGGCCCCGCCGCCACGCACCCCGCACCGGCCGTCCGCACGCCAGCGCGCGATGCCATCCCGCAGCCGGGCCCCGCCCCGACCGAATCCCGCCTCGGCTCCCGCTCCCGCCCCCGAGCGTGCCGCCCCGAACCGCGCGCCGGGCCGACGCGCGTAGCACGCCCGCCCGCGCCGTAACCGCCTGGGCCCCACCGCCGCCTGGCTCGCGCCGACCGAGCCGCTCGGCCGAACGCCCCGCTCGCCCGCGTCCCGCTCCCGCCTCCGAAAATTTCTCCCGCTCCCGCGCGGACTCCCGCCGCCGTACGCCTCCCGTCCCGCCCCGACTCCCCAACAGACTCGGTTCCGATCTTTTTGCTCCCGCCGCTTCTATAAATAGGACCGAAGCCCTAGGCTTTTTTTCCCACGATCCAACAGCCGCCAGCAGAGAAGAAAAAGCCGCCGAAACCAAGGTCCAGAAGGCTGCGCCAAGGGAAGAAAAAAAGAGAAAAAGAAGAGGAAGAAGAGGGAGAAAAAGAGGAGGGCACCACCGTTCGCCGGAGATCGTCGCCGACATCGCGCCGCCGTCGTCGTGCCGCCGGAGAACGCATCTACTTCGTCTTCGCGTCGCATTTATTCCGCAACCGTCACGCCGTCAGATCTACGGTAGGACATGTTCCTGATGCGAATTTTAGCGATCATATTGAATCTAATAGTCGTGAATTGATTTTAGTTGCACCATAATTTTATTTTCAGCAGCATTAATCCACCCTAGAACCCCCGCAAACTCATATGAACACGTATGAACTAGTCGCATCTAATTAATAAACGACTGTAGTAAATTAATTATTAAACTGTGCATGCATGCATGTCATTGCATGTTGATTATTTTGTGTGCATTATGTTGAATTGTATATGTTTTCTTGTATGTATCATCACGCGTAGAGGAACGCGCTCAAGAGGCTGCATACAAGGATTTCCAAAACCAAGACTTCGAAGCGCTTGAGCAACCCCATCCGCCGGAGCAAGGCAAGTGTCCTTGAAGCATATTGATCCTATTTTAAATTAAATGTTTTGTTTGCGAACTTGCATGCTTGTGTCAAATTGATGGGAATCCTATGTTAGGAAGTTTACTAGTTTTGTTTGACCACCCTTGTCACCTAGAATTTATGGTAGAGAGTCGGGAAGGGTTTTTACCTTTTTGCTTCGCTTAATTAATTGGGATGGCAAACAACACTACACAATTAATTATGCATCAATGATATTATGGTTAATGTGAACTGGTCAATACGATGGGTGATCTAAGCAAGCATGGTTTTGTGAATGGGTTGGACGTTATGGTGGTTTGCTTGCCTTAGATCTAAGGACCGGTTCATGCGAGAATATGCCAGGTCAACAGTGCCACCACAAGGCCAAGTATGGGTGCGGCGTAGCTGAATAATTAGGAGCGCTGCTAGTATGGTATGGACCATTGGATGGCGCGGGGAATGGGAGTCGAGGAGGACTGCCCTGGGATCCGCATGGCACACGAGGGGGCCCGTGGGTGGGAGAATAGAGGTTCAAGCCTGCCGGTGAAACCTTAGTGGGCCGTACATACTAGTAGTCCCTTTTGAAAGGCTATTTTGTGATCTCTTGGCCACACACCTACGGAAGTGTGAGATGGCACAATGGAGGTTTCTTAGTTATCGAAAGGTGATAAAATCACAAACATGTGGGTAAAGTGGTACAACCTCTGCAGAGTGTTTAAAACTATCATGATAGCCGTGCTCCCGGTTATGAGCGCCTGGATGACCTACATGATTAGAGTTGGAAATTGGGATTTGGGATGGTTATGGATGGTTATGGTTTGGTAATGGTTATGGTTGGTTTATGGATCATGGTCATGGTTATGAAATTGAGTTATGCTAATTGGGCATGGATAATGGTAATGTTGGCAATAATTGGATATGGTTATATTTTGTTAATATGATGGGATTTGTTTCACATAGACATAGTATAATGCTTTTCAAATGTTTTACTGTACTTTTCAGCACTTAGCCATTATTACATTCGTCATTTAAATTAGCCACATGTCATACTTTCCACACTTGCTGAGTACGACATGTACTCACCCTTGCAATTCCCCCCCAACAGCTACTGGAGACAATTGGGAGTACCCTGAGGATCACGTGGAGTACTAGGTTGCGTACCGCCGTCAATTGCCTGTGGATTGGAGTCGTGCTCTTTAGTTTATTTTCCGCTGCAATTATTTAGAGTTTTATTATTCGTGAACTATTGGATTATTGTAATAAAGTACTTATTTATTAGTTAAGACGTGGTTAAATTCTGTATATCGTTTGTGATGCAACCGTATATGTGTGATGAACTTCCTGGGCACACATATGCGTTACGCTTGGTTCATATTTGGAACCGGGTGTCACAAATTGGTATCAGAGCCGCGTTGACCGTAGGAGGCAGCCTAGGTAGAATGGACACTCTAGAGCACTTAGGAACACTCTTCTAATCTGCTATTTTCGAAAATTTTTGCTGCTGTTTGTTTCCTTTATTTTCAGCCGCGAAAAGTACTGATCGCTGCTGCGGTTTTGATAAAAATTTTCAGAAGTGAGCAATATTAAGTGCTGCTGTTTTGCTGTATAAATTTTCGCGGAAAAAGTGTGTTTTGCCGCTGTTATGTGTGGGTAAAATTATTGTGTTGGTTGCTGTAATTTTTCTCTTTATTTTTCATTCTTTTGGAACCGCTGCACCGCTCTTTTTCCGCCGTTTTAGCTGCTGAAATTTTTAGATTTGTATTTTTATTTTTTTTCCTCTAATGTATTCTTGTTTTCTGTAGATGGCCCGCACCAAGACAACCCCCCGTAAGTCGACCGGTGGACTTGTGCCCCCGCGTAGGTTGGCTAGTCGCTCTCCGGCCGTCGACCCCCGTCACCCCGTGGTGATCCGTTCTGACGGCAGAGCCGCGGGACAACTGCGTCACCGTCTCCGTGCCCTACTCCGTGAGGCTGGCTACCGTCACCACAGCCTCTCGCTCTCCTACCACACCACTGGAGTGCAGCGCCCCGGCAGGAAGGAGTGGAGCTGCAAGATCTATATCTACTACGGTGACGAGTTGGTGAAGACCCACAGCAGCCCCGCTTGGAGGAGCTCCCGCCGATCTGCAGAGCAGGATGCTAGCTGGGAAGCAACCACTTTTTGGAGCCACGCCCGTCGTTTCCGTCTGGAGGACACGGTGCACGCCTTCGTCCCACAGCGTCCCAGTGGCACTGCGCGCTTCGTCTCCAGGCACGTGGAGGGACCCCTGGACCTCCCGCAGTCTCGTTAGACTATTGACGACGTGACCCAGCTCAGTGCCCAGCTTCAGAGGGCGCAGCAGGAGATTCAGGATGGACGTGACCTCGCCCAGTGCCACGAGGCGATAATTAGGAGGTATCATCGGATCACCGACGAGGACCCGGACGACTACGCGTCCGACACCCCGATGTGGACCCCAGACTCTCCAGACCGTCGCAATGGTCAGCGTGAGTCATCCTCTGAGGAGTCCTCTGACGAGGAGCCTTCCAGTGTGGCGTCTACCGCACCACCGCCGCCTGCTGCCTCACCACCCCAGGACCCACAGGACCCCGAGGACCCCGACGACGACGACAGCAACGACGAGGACCCGGATGAGTTCCCGCTCGACGACGAGTAGTCCTCGATCTATGCCACGACTCAAGGATAGGCACACCCCCATTAGTAAATAAGAGCAATGTAGATATACTTGTGTGACCTTGATTTGTGTTACTTCTTTTAGGATCTTTGTAAATTCTGTTTGGTGCTTGTTTGAGTGCTTGTGTGCTTAGTAGAGAGTTGTGGAATGCTTCGGCAATTGTCCACATCCTCATAATATAGGTCTATATTAATAAAGGATTATTTAGTGTCACATACCTTGATGCATATAGTTGGGACGTTTTTTTCCAAATTCTAAATCCTTCTGTCCCCACCCTTCTTTCGCCAACAGATGGTGAGAACTCGTAACCAGAGGGATGCCAACGATGAGGAGGAGCGCAATGAAGTACCTCAGAACAACCAGGGACATGCTCATGGAGCCATCAATATTGAACAACTGTTAGCTATGCAGAACCAGCTCATGCAGACCATGATACAGACCATGGGATAGCTGCAAGCTGGCAACAACAATCAGCCCCACCTGCCTCCACCACCACCCCCGCCACATCACAACCGTTTGGGAGAGTTCATGAGGACCAGACCGCCTACCTTTGCACAAGCCACAGACCCAATGGAAGCTGATGATTGGCTGAAGTCCGTTGAGAAGAAACTTGCTATTGTCCAGTGCACTGATAGGGAGAAGGTTCTCTTTGCATCACATCAGCTAGTTGGAGCAGCCGCTGACTGGTGGGAAGCTCTTTGCAACGCTCATGATAATCAGGAGTCAATCACTTGGGCTGAGTTTAAACAGAGTTTCCGTTCCCACTATGTACCTGAAGGAGTTATGATACTGAGAAGACAAGATTTTGAAAACCTCAGGCAAGGAAGGATGAGTGTGAGTGAGTATCTCAACAAATTCACTCAATTATCAAGATATGCTCCAGAAGACATCAAAACTGATATTAGGAAGCAGTATCTGTTTATGAGGGGTCTCAACAATGAAATTCAAGTCCAGTTGCTCAATACTGATTATCCAAACTTCCAAAAGCTGGTTGACAAGGCTATTGTGGTTGAGAACAAGATTCGTGAGATGGAGCAGGACAACAAAAGGAAGATGTCACATCATGGACCGCAGCAAGGAAGCAATGTTCGCCCCCGCTATGCACCACCTACTGCACCACACTACAACCCATCTGCTCCTGCATACCGTGCTGCTTATCTGCACCGCCCAAATCAGCCACCGCAGCAACGCCCCGCCATGCAAGCGCCTCGCAATCCTGTGCCACCTGCGCCGCGTCCTAACATGGCGGCAAATGCTCAAAACCAGTTGCGCCCAAACTTCCCTAATGCTACGGGTGGTAAGACATGCTATGCGTGTGGAGAACCCGGACACTTTGCAAGTCAATGCCCCAAGAGAAACTATGGACCTATGAACAATGCACCAAGGCCAAATCACCCGCGACCAAATGGAGGAGCACCACAAGGCAACCGTGGACAGCAGAATTTTGCTCGTGGCAATGTAAATCATGTCTCTACTGAGGAAGCCCAGCAAGCTGATGACGTCGTGATTGGTATGTTTCTCGCCAACTCCAACCCCGCGACTGTTTTATTTGATTCAGGAGCATCTCATTCATTCATCTCATCAAAGTATGTTGCCAAATACAATTTGCCTATATCTCATAGGAAGCAAACTATGCTAGTAAGTTCTCCTGGCGGAGAGATGAGGACAAATATAGTATGTCCGAAAGTAAGCATTAAAATAAGGGGGGTAGACTTTCTCGCAAACCTCATAGTATTGGACTCCCAAGGAATAGACACAATACTTGGAATGGACTGGCTGAGCAAGTATAATGGAGTCATTCAATGCGCCGAGAGGATTGTGCAGTTGACAAGTGAACATGGTACCCGCATTGAAGTTGAAGCAGCCCAACCTGCAAGAGGGAAAGCGATGCTGAATCACGTGGAAGAAGTGACGTTGGAAAGCATTCCGATCGTTCGCGAGTACCCAGACGTGTTTCCAGATGAGTTGCCAGGTATGCCACCTGATCGTGACATAGAATTCGCCATTGAGTTGATACCCGGAACTGCACCTATAGCTAAGAGGCCGTATAGGATGCCATCTAAGGAATTAGCAGAGCTCAAGAAGCAAATTCAAGAGCAGCTAGAGAAGGGTTTTATACGCCCAAGTTCATCCCCGTGGGGAGCCCCAGTGCTCTTCGTGGATAAGAAGGATGGAACCCAGAGGATGTGTGTGGACTATAGGTCTCTCAACGAAGTGACAATTAAGAACAAGTACTCACTGCCCCGTATTGAGGATTTGTTCGACCAAATGAAGGGTGCCTGTATCTTCTCCAAGATTGACTTGCGGTCAGGATTCTTCCAAATGAAGATTAGACCATCGGATATACCCAAGACAGCATTTCAGACATGATATGGATCTTATGAGTACACTGTCATGTCATTTGGATTAACGAATGCGCCTGCGTACTTTATGTATCTCATGAATAAGGTCTTCATGGGATATCTGGATAAGTTCGTTGTAGTGTTCATCGATGATATTATGATCTACTCGAAGGATGAGAAGGAACATGAGGAACACTTGAGGCTTACGCTGTAGAAATTGAGGGAGCATCAATTGTATGCCAAGTTCAGTAAATGTCAATTTTGGTTACGGGAAGTTTCTTTCTTAGGCCATATTATATCTGGAGGAGGAGTATCAATTGACCCAGGGAAAGTGAGAGATGTGCTTAAGTGGGAACCGCCACAGAATGTCAAGGAAATTCGGAGTTTCCTTGGAATGGCTGGATATTACCGCCGATTCATAAAGGATTTCTCCAAAATAGCCAAGCCTATGACCGAATTACTCATGAAGGGAAAGGCATTCCGATGGACTCAAGCTTGTCAGGATAACTTTGAAGAGTTAAAGAAAAGGTTGACAACCGCCCCGGTGTTAGTATTACCGGACGTGAGCAAGAGTTTTGATATATATTGTGACGCATCAAGACAAGGATTAGGATGTGTGCTCATGCAAGAAGGCCAAGTGGTAGCTTATTCATCGAGGCAACTAAAGAAACATGAGTTGAATTATCCTACACACGACCTTGAACTCGTAGCCGTGGTACACGCCTTGAAGATATGGAGACACTATGTTTTTGGTCACCGATGTGAGATTTATACAGATCACAAGAGTCTCAAGTACATATTTACGCAAACGGATCTGAATCTTAGGCAACGCCGATGGTTGGAGCTCACCAAGGATAATGACGTGGGAATCAACTATCACCCAGGGAAGGCCAACGTAGTGGTCGATGCCTTGAGCCGAAAAGGAGTAAGTCATCAACTCACAATTCAAGAACTGCCGTTCGAGTTATGTAAGGAGTTTGAACGGTTGAACCTTGGATTCATAAATAAGATGGGAACGATGGAAGTCAACCTAACATTAGAGCAGGAAATACGGGAAGGACAGACAAAGGACAAGGAAATACAGGAAATCAAGGAAAGAACCCAAGAAGGAAAGGAATTCAGATTTGATGAGGACGAACAAGGTACCTTATGGCTTGGAAAGAGGATTGTGGTACCAAATGTCAGGCATATTCGTGAAACAATATTGAAGGAGGCACATGACTCGCCTTACTCAATTCATCCTAGCTGTACGAAGATGTACAAGGACTTAAAGACATGCTACTAGTGGGCCAGCATGAAAAAGGACATAGCCGAATATGTTGCACTTTGTGATGTGTGCCAACGAGTTACAACTGAACATCAAAGGCCAGCCGGATTGCTGCAACCATTGAAGATCCCGGAGTGGAAGTGGGAAGAGATTGGTATGGACTTTATAGTTGGATTACCGCGAACTCAGTCTGGTTATGATTCAATATGGGTTATTGTGGATCGATTGACAAAATCAGCTCATTTCATCCCTGTCAAGACCACATATACCACCGCGAAGCTAGCAGAATTGTATATGGAACATATTGTGTGTCGACACGGAGTATCGAAGAAGATAGTCTCGGATAGAGGTTCTCAGTTTACCTCCAGATTTTGGCAAAAATTGCATGAAGCTTTGGGAACGAGGTTGAATTTTAGTTCAGCATATCATCCTCAGACGGATGGACAAACCGAGAGGACCAACCAAATTTTGGAAGACATGTTGAGAGCATGTGCTTTAAAGCATAGGAAAAGTTGGGATAAAAGTTTGCCGTATGCTGAATTTTCGTACAACAATAGTTACCAAGCAAGTTTGAAAATGTCACCCTATGAAGCATTATATGGAAGGAAATGTAGGACTCCCTTGTTTTGGAATGAAACCGGAGAGAATCAAGTGTTTGGTCCCGACGTGTTACAAGAAGCTGAAAGGCAAGTCCAAATAATACGGGAAAACTTAAGGGCTGCCCAGTCTCGACAGAAAGGTTATGCTGATAATAGGCGAAGGAGTTTGACTTTTGAAGTTGGAGATTTTGTATACCTCAAAGTGTCACCTATCAGAGGTCAGCGACGGTTTAACGTCAAAGGAAAACTGGCACCACGATACATCGGACCATTCAAGATTCTGGACAAGCGAGGAGAGGTAGCTTATCGACTTGAGCTGCCGACGTATCTCTCCGATGTACATGACATGTTTCACGTCTCTCAACTCAAGAAGTGTCTTAGGGTACCGGAAGAACAAGTGCCGATGGACGAGTTAGAACTTCAGGAGGATTTGTTCTATGTCGAGCAACCTATCAAAATTTTGGATATGAAGGAAAGGGTCACGAGAAATAAGAGGATCCGTTGGTGCAAAGTGCAATGGAAACACCATACGGAAGCCGAAGCTACATGGGAACGTGAAGAAGACTTGAAGACAGAATTCCCTCATCTTTTCCCCACGCTACCGAATCTCGAGGGCGAGATTCACTTTAAGGGGGGTAGGTTTGTAACACCCTAAATTTTCGCATCATGCATTGCATACATGGTCATGCATTAAACACTAGTAGAATAAAAGAAAAATAATAAAACATATACATATACAAATATGTGTAGCAAAAGAAGAAAAAGAAAACAATAATTATAGCCTAAAACTTGTAATAGGGAATAAGAATAAAAATTATAATAAAAATATATATATATAAATATATATAAATACCATATATAACAATATATAAAAATAGAAAAAAAATAATATTAATAATATATATTATAAAAATAATAAATAATAAATAATAAATATATAGTATTAATAATATATATAAAAAATATATAGATATAATAAATTATATAATAAAGGAAAAATAAAAAAAGGAAAAGAAAAAAAAAAGAAAAAAAATGGGCAACCAGGCGGCCAGGCCAGCGGCCCAGCCAGCCGAGCCACCCCGCGCCCCACGCCCGAGGCGCTGGCCCCGCCGCCACGCACCCCGCCCCGGCCGTCCGCGCGCCAGCGCGCGACGCCATCCCGCAGCCTGGCCCCGCCCCGACCGAATCCCGCCTCGGCTCCCGCTCCCGCCCCCGAGCGTGCCGCCCCGAACCGCGCGCCCGGCCGACGCGCGTAGCACGCCCGCCCGCGCCGTAACCGCCCGGGCCCCACCGCCGCCTGGCTCGCGCCGACCGAGCCGCTCGGCCGAACGCCCCGCTCGCCCGAGTCCCGCTCCCGCCTCCGAAAATTTCTCCCGCTCCCGCGCGGACTCCCGCCGCCGTACGCCTCCCGTCCCGCCCCGACTCCCCAACAGACTCGGTTCCGATCTTTTTGCTCCCGCCGCTTCTATAAATAGGACCGAAGCCCTAGGCTTTTTTTCCCACGATCCAACAGCCGCCAGTAGAGAAGAAAAAGCCGCCGGAACCAAGGTCTAGAAGGCTGCGCCCAGGGAAGAAAAAAAGAGAAAAAGAAGGGGAAGAAGAGGGAGAAAAAGAGGAGGGCACCACCGTTCGCCGGAGATCGTCACCGACATCGCGCCGCCGTCGTCGTGCCGCCAGAGAACGCATCTGCTTCGTCTTCGCATCGCATTTATTCCGCGACCGTCACGCCGTCAGATCTACGGTAGGACATGTTCCTGATGCGAATTTTAGCGATCATATTGAATCTAATAGTTGTGAATTGATTTTAGTTGCACCATAATTTTATTTTCAGCAGCATTAATCCACCCTAAAACCCCCGTAAACTCATATGAACACGTATGAACTAGTCGCATCTAATTAATAAACGACCGTAGTAAATTAATTATTAAACTGTGCATGCATGCATGTCATTGCATGTTGATTATTTTGTGTGCATTATGTTGAATTGTATATGTTTTCTTGTATGTATGATCACGCGTAGAGGAACGCGCTCAAGAGGCTGCATACGAGGATTTCCAAAACCAAGACTTCGAAGCGCTTGAGCAACCCCATCCGCCGGAGCAAGGCAAGTGTCCTTAAAGCATATTGATCCTGTTTTAAATTAAATGTTTTGTTTGCGAACTTGCATGCTTGTGTCAAATTGATGGGAATCCTATGGTAGGAAGTTTACTAGTTTTGTTTGACCACCCTTGTCACCTGGAATTTATGGTAGAGAGTCGGGAAGGGTTTTTACCTTTTTGCTTCGCTTAATTAATTGGGATGGCAAACAACACTACACAATTAATTATGCATCAATGATATTATGGTTAATGTGAACTGGTCAATACGATGGGTGATCTAAGCAAGCATGGTTTTGTGAATGGGTTGGACGTTATGGTGGTTTGCTTGCCTTAGATCTAAGGACCGGTTCATGCGATAATATGCCAGGTCAACAGTGCCACCACAAGGCCAAGTATGGGTGCGGCGTAGCTGAATAATTAGGAGCGCTGCTAGTATGGTATGGACCATTGGATGGCGCGGGGAATGGGAGTCGAGGAGGACTGCCCTGGGATCCGCATGGCACACGAGGGGGCCCGTGGGTGGGAGAATAGAGGTTCAAGCCTGCCGGTGAAACCTTAGTGGGCCCGTACATACTAGTAGTCCCTTTTGAAAGGCTATTTTGTGATCTCTTGGCCACACACCTACGGAAGTGTGAGATGGCACAATGGAGGTTTCTTAGTCATCGAAAGGTGATAAAATCACAAACATGTGGGTAAAGTGGTACAACCTCTGCAGAGTGTTTAAAACTATCATGATAGCCGTGCTCCCGGTCATGAGCGCCTGGATGACCTACATGATTAGAGTTGGAAATTGGGATTTGGGATGGTTATGGATGGTTATGGTTTGGTAATGGTTATGGTTGGTTTATGGATCATGGTCATGGTTATGAAATTGAGTTATGGTAATTGGGCATGGATAATGGTAATGTTGGCAATAATTGGATATCGTTATATTTTGTTAATATGATGGGATTTGTTTCACATAGACATAGTATAATGCTTTTCAAATGTTTTACTGTATTTTTCAGCACTTAGCCATTATTACATTCGTCATTTGAATTAGCCACATGTCATACTTTCCACACTTGCTGAGTACGACATGTACTCACCCTTGCAATTCCCCCCCAACAGCTACTGGAGACAATTGGGAGTACCCTGAGGATCACGTGGAGTACTAGGTTGCGTACCGCCGTCAATTGCCTGTGGATTGGAGTCGTGCTGTTTAGTTTATTTTCCGCTGCAATTATTTAGAGTTTTATTATTCGTGAACTATTGGATTATTGTAATAAAGTACTTATTTATTAGTTAAGACGTGGTTAAATTCTGTATATCGTTTGTGATGCAACCGTATATGTGTGATGAACTTCCTGGGCACACATATGCGTTACGCTTGGTTCATATTCGGAACCGGGTGTCACAGTTCTGAAGATGGGATAAGGAAGGAAATATCTGGTTGGAAGGATCAGATCGTATCGGTTGATGACTTCGGCTGCAGCGGAGTCAGTCATGACTCGGTATGGAAAGTATCGAGTTGGTTATGGTAGTTTTTGTGTGGGACACGAAGATGAGTTGGTATAGGAATGTGGGATATGTTCCTGGTTTGTTAGGAAGTCTCGATATTGTTTCTATCTGCGAATAGGAAGATCTTGAGCAGTTATGGAAAGTTTTGATTCGTGATTTGAGTAGGATTAGAGTCCTCATTTGAGTTGGGTTGGCCTTCGGGCTGGTTATATAAGAAAGGGAGGCCAGAGCTCGTGATAGACGACTTTAGGGCTGTTCCCCTTGTGTTCTATTGAATAAAATTCGCAGTTGAAATGAACTTTTGTACCTTGTTCGTCCGACTTGTTTTCTTCAAGTCTTTCTCATTGAGTTTCTGCACAACACTACCTTGGTTTGGTGGTTTTATCATAACTCGAGTTTTATAGATTCAATTGACGTGGTTCTTTTTGGGTTGTCTTCACCACTTAATTATCTATCATATGTCAAAATTTCACGGTCATTGGATTTGTGGTTTCTGATCTACACGAGTTTATTTGCAGTGTTTCAGAACTGTTTTTCTCGGGTAGGACAGATTGACCTTTGTTCGATCTTTTGATCGTAACTTGAGTTTCTATTGACGGATTTGAGTAATTCTTGTTGTGTCGTCTTCGTGACTTAATTCTCTCTGGTATCTATAACTTTTGTCACAGTGAAACACATTTAGATTAGTCTAACATACGATCTCTTTAATAGATTGTTTTTCTGTCGAGGGGTTTTCATTGCTTCCGCTGAAAAGTTTTTTTAATCTACCATTCACCCCCCTGGTAGCTTTTCACATGCTCTTCGATCCTACAATTGGTATCAGAGCCACGATGCTCTAATCTTTGTGATTTGCACTTTTTTTTTTGACTAATCATCATGGAGAAATACTCCGCCAAACCTTGTGTTTTGTTGGCATTGATCCTACAATATTCTGCATGTGATAATCTTGATAAGAAACTAAAAGATGCAATGAATGAAATTTCCATTCTGAACAATGCTTTACGAACACATGAAGTTAAAAATTGTTCTAACTGCAAACTTAAGGGTAAAGCTTCATGTGAAAACTGTCTAGACTTGTCTAAAAAGCTTGATGACATGAATAGGACACTAGAGCAGTTTAGTAATGGGAATAAGAATCTAGACTTGCTGTTGAATTCTTCTAAACCTTGCAATGATAAAACTGGTTTAGGTTTTGATTCCCATGCTTATTTTAAAACACATCCACCACACGTTGTAAAAACATTTGGAAGAGGTTTAATCAAAACTATCCCTAAACAAAAGGATGTGATTTTTAAATCTGGAGGAGTGCTTTCTAATTCTGTTTCTAATGTTGGATGCTCATATAAAAATGATTACAAAATTAAATTTCATTGTAATTACTGTGATAAAGATGGTCATGTCGTAGATTTCTGTTATAGACTAGCTAAACAAATTAAAAAGGACAAAATGTAGCATCCAGACCTTCTGTTAAGAAATCTACAATGGTAGCTCCAGTAGTTCCGATAGCTCCGAGAGCTCCTGGACCTTCTGTTGTTTCCTTCGGAACTTCAGTTTTTACATTCGGAGCTTCAACTTTTTCTACTGAAACTTCTGCGTTTACCTCCGGAGCTACTGGTTTTCGTGCTAAACGAGTAAAAACTTTTAAATTAGTGGTTAAGAATAGAAAATCTAAATTCTTGACTCATAAACTTGCTGTTTTGTCTCAGCTTTCGCGTATTGTTCCTACTAGACGTTGCATGACTCAGTACTGGATTTCCAAATGCTTATTGACTAGCCCCAATATTGAGTCATCGACGTATTGTGTGTTGTGTAGGTTTCACGCTTGAGGAAGGAGAACATATGGATTGTGGATTCAGGTTGCTCACGCCACATGACCGGTAACAAAGAATTGTTCTCCTCCTTCTCTTTTGTGTCACGTGTAGAGAATGTTACTTTTGCCGATAATTCTTCAACTCCAATTATTGCTAAAGGATCGGTTAGAGTAAATAATTACTACACTTTAAAAGATGTGGCACTTGTTAAAAATTTGAAATACAACATGCTTTCTATTTCTCAATTGTTTGATGAGAATTTAGAAATATTTTTCTCTAAAAATTGCTGCAAAGTTATAAATTCAAATAATGAGCTTTTGTTTAACATGTATCGCTTTGGAAGAGTTTTTAAAGATGATTTTGATATGTCAACTTCTGAGCATAGGTTTCTAGTTGCCAATGATTTAAAAGATTTATTCTTCTGGCATCGTAGACTTGGTAACGTAGGCTTCGATCACCTCACTCATGTTAGTGCCCTTGATCACATACGTGCTTTACCTAAACTCAAAGGGGACATAGATATTGTATGCTCTTCGTGTAGACATTCTAAGATGGTTGCAGGTTCACATGCCCCTCTTACGATGATAATGACAACTGAACCTGGTCAACTTTTGCACCTTGACACCGTTGATCCGACACGTGTACAATCCTTGGTGCGTTCTTGTAATTGTTGCTGACTATTCCAGGTACTCTTGGGTCTATTTTATGGCATCTAAGAATGAAACTTTTACTCATTTTAGGACTTTATTTCTTAGACTATTAGTTGATCACACAGGGTCATTAAAAGCAATCAGAAGTGATAATGGAACTGAATTTAAGAATCAATCATTTAATCACTTTTGTAACGAACATGGAATAGAACATCAATTTTCTTCACCTTATGTTGCTCAACAAAATGGTGTTGTAGAAAGGAAAAACAGAACCTTAGTTGAGATGGCTAGGACTATGCTTGATGAATATCAAACTCCTAGGAAATTTTGGGCTGATGCGATTGCAACCGCTTGTTATGTCTCAAATCATGTTTTCTTGCGCGCTAAGCTAGGTAAAACACCATATGAGCTCCGGTTTGGACATAGGCCCCATGTTTCACACTTTAGGGTTTTTGGTTGCAAATGATTTGTTAAGAAACATAGAAATCTTGATAAATTTGAAGCCAGATCCGAAGATGGCATGTTTCTTGGTTACCCATCTCACACTAGAGGATACCGTGTATTTTTGCTGGGAACTAACAAAATTGTGGAGACTTGTGAAGTTTCTTTTGATGAAGCTAGACCAGGTACTAGCTCCGATATTGCAGGACCAGATCCATATCCTAAGGGGGAGGGTATTTTCGAAGAAGAAGAAGAAGAGTTGGTGATATTGCCTGATAGTTCTGAAGCTGACACGTGTCATGAAAGTGCATCTAGGAATCCCTTGTGGGTTTTGGATGATTTATGACAAGCAAATGAGATCTTAACCACTTTGTTGAGATGAGCACATGTTTTAATGAGAAAATGAGCAAAGTGCCAAAAAGAAAGGAGAATGAGGAGTAATGCGAAAAAGAGCTCAAGAAACAAGTGTAGTAGATCATTGTGTATGGAGTGTGGTAAGGAAACACACCCCAAGAGCTCAAGCACAAATAATCTCACACATTGCACATGGTTTATACAGGGTTGGACTAGTCCGACTGACCCCGGACTAGTCCAATATCTTTCTGCACAAGATCGGACAAGTCCGGTATCACCACATACTAGTTTGATATCTCTCTGACTAGAATTGGACTAGTCCTCCCCAGTGTGGACTAGTCCTCCAATCACATAAGTTGCACAAAATTGGACAAGTCCAATATTAGCACGGACTAGTCCGATAAACCCTCTGACCTAAATCGGACAAGTCCTCCAAGTGTGGACTTGTCCCCAATTCACTTAGGGTTTCACTTTTCTGAACAAGTCCGATATCCATCGGACTAGTCTGAAGATTTCCAGAACCAAATTCGGACAAGTCCGCTTTCAGCCGGACTAGTCTGATATTTCGGGACACCTAAGGTTTGCTACACACAGCACACCAGACTATTCTGGTGTCCACCACGGACTAGTCCGATATTCCTAAATCATAACGGTAACTTTTGGGAACCCCATATAAATAGGTGTACACGACCCATCTTTCATAAGATCTCTCGACCCCCTGCGCCGTCACACCTCCCAAGAGCCTAAAAAAACACATCTCTCCACAAAATCAAATGCAACAAAGATCAATCCCTTGAGGATACACTTTGGATCATTGGAGAGACACGGTTCATCACTCATTGAGCTCTTGGTTTTTTTCCCTAACACACTCCTGTGGTTTTCATTGTGATCTTTCGAGTGTGTTCTTGGTGGAATTCGTATTGTAATCTTGGGGAGCCCTCAACATGTGAGAAGGCCCCTTGAATTTGGTTATTTGCCCTTTGTGATAAGTGAAGAGGATTAGCCTCCGTGGCGATCCGACGAGGGTAGGGTTGGAGAAGACCTGATCCTTTTGTGGACTCCTCAACGTGGACGTAGGTTGCCTCTGTGGGAACCGTACCACGGGATAAAGTGCTTGTGTTCTTACTTTGCGCTTATCATTCTTATACTTCATATCAATCTTGGGTTTCAATCAATCTTGCTTACTTTACGTTGAAACATTGAATATAAGATTGACTTGTGGTAAATCCCAGTTCATAATCATGTAACACTTGAATTACAAGTATATTTCCACTGCATACATCCTAGGATCAAGATAATCGCTTAAATTTGATAAACCTAGACGGTACACACCGGACTAGTCCGCACTCGGTCGGACTAGTCCGGTATCTCAAGATTTGATCTGGTTGTTATGTGTTGCAGGTCCCGACAAAATTCAAAAAGGCCTATTCACCCCCCTCTAGGCCACATTCAATTGGTATCAGAGCAAGGTTCTTCAAAAGGATACTAATCGCTCAAAGAGATCATGTCGGACATGAAGGACGTACACAAGAGCAACAACCAAGAGAAGGTTGATGAAGACAAGAACCAAAAATTGGAGAGGCTCCTCGGGGCCATTCAAGACTTCGAGGATGATGATGAGGAGACATTGGAACTAAATGCGCTCCTAAGGAAGAAAACTCTTTCCAAGGGAAAAGTAAAGATTGAAGATGAGAAGAAGAAGAAGGGGAGTAGTCACACCGACTACTCCCGATATCATTTTAATTATGATCGCCTATATACTAACAACAATAATTATCTATCTATTCCACTTGGAAAAGCCCCACACTTTGACGGCAATGACTACTCAATGTGGAGGCAAAACATGAAAATGCATTGGATTTCTCTCAATCCAAGTTTGTGGCACATAGTATGCACTGGAATAGACATCCCGGATGATGATGAGGAGCTCACACCTAGCCAAGAGCAAGCAATCCATTGAAATTCCCAAGCTGCTGCAGTCATTACTTTATCACTCAGTTGAGATGAGTTTACAAAGGTGGATGGACTCGAGATCGCAAAAGAGATATGGGATACATTGAAAACCGCACATGAAGGTGATCTTCATGTGCGAGAAGCAAAAATTGAGATGATTGAAGGTGAGCTGGGAAGATTCGCCATCGAAGAAGATGAGTTGCCACAAGATATGTACAACCGACTAAAGACGCTCATCAACAAGGTGTGAGCATACGGAAGCAAGAAGTGGAACGACCATGAGGTGGTGAAGCTCATTCTTAGAACCTTCATGCCTCCCAATGTTACCTTGTGCTCGATGATACAAGAAAGCCCCGGGTACAAGAAGATGACCCCGAATGAGCTACTTGTGAAAATCATCAACTTTGAGATGATGGAAAGACAAACCAAACATGTTAAGGAGATTGCCGATCTCACCTCGGCGAAGAAGAAAGGGGTCGCTCTAAAGTCCACCCTTAAGCCCTTATCTAAAGAAGCTCGAGAAGCTAAACTAGAAGAAGACGATGATGATGAGAGCAGTGACTTGGATGAAGATGACATGATACTATTCATGATGAAATTCAAGAGAATGATGAAGAAGAGACAAGGGGCTAAATCGAGTGAAGGGAAGTACAAGGAAAAATCAAGATCGATGTTGAGGCGGGCATGCTATTATTGTGGTGAGTATAGCCACTTTATAGTTGATTGCCCATATGAAGAGAACAAGAAGAAGATCAAAGAAGCGAAGCTTCAACCCAAGAAGTTCTTCAAGAAGAAGAAGCAAGCTGAACAAGCGCATCTTGGGAAAGAATGGGACTCAAATGATGAGTCCTCATCCGAAGAAGAAGACGAGATGGCTAGTATAGCCATCGAAAAGACATCCATGAAGTCCACTCTCTTCCCCACTCTTGGCGCATGAAAGGGGAACGACACTTGCCCCATGGCAAAGGAAGGTAAACGCAAGGTAACTACCAAATCCTCTTTCGTGGATTCCTATTCTAGTGATAGTGAAATTCATAGTGATGATGAAGATATGCTCATTGGATTAGATAAGAAAACAGCCGCAAAAATGAAATTTTTACTTGATCAACTTGTTGAGAAGGAGAAGTTGATACATCTTCAAGAAGACACGATTATCTCCCAAAAGGAGGAATATGTTGAACTTGACAAGCTTCTAGAACTTGAAAAGGAGCGAAGCAAGCCACTAGAGCTTGAGATAGCTTGAAGCAAGGAAACTTGCTTGGAGTTAAGCGACTCACATGCTACAATCAAGGACGAACTTGCTAACCTAATCAAGGTTAACAAGATCCTTGAAGTGCAAGTTGAGTAACTCAAGCAAAGTGACCCTTCATCCTCTTCAAGCTCACCTTCTCAACCCCTTAAAACTGAAACAACTTCTACTTGTGCATGTGGTAAAATTGACACCAGCTTGAAAAACAAGTCAACCTCTCCCAAGGACAAGCGTTCTTCAAAAAATGGCATATTTGACAAGGAGAAGATCAAATATGCACGTAGTGCATACTTGGTCACAAGACCTCCAAATGTCAAGTATGGCATTGGTTACTCTTATGGTGAAAAGCAACATGTTACAAGCCATAAGAATAACAAGGAGAACATTGCCTTTGTAAAGGGTAGACCCTTTCAAACTGGAACATCAAAAGTTAACACATCCAACACGCTTGATCACCGGACTAGTCCGGTCCGGGTCCGGACAAGTCCGGTCCTCCAGACAAGTCTGATCTCCCAGACAAGTCCTGTATATAAACAACAACAGTTGATTTTTAGAACCTTTGATGCATCTTATGTGTTAATGAGAAGTAATATTGGTAAGATTTATTCTCATTATGTTGGCCACGCCACGGGAACACCAAGTCTCATGTGTGGGTGCCTAGATCCCTTGTGACTAACCTAAAAGGACCCAAGCAAGTTTGAATACCTAAAACCAAGGCTTGATTTGTTTTTGTAGGCCTATTCCTCCGGTGGATCTAAATGGGTGCTAGACAGTGGCTGCACCAACCATATGACCGGAGAAAGAAGGATGTTCGTGGAGTATGAAGCAGATGGGGATCCAAGCGAGGGCATCTATTTTGGAGACAATGGTCAAGGAAAGGTGCTCGGTACCGATAAAATTGACATATCATCACAACATACTCTTTCTCATGTGTTACATGTTGATTCCTTAGATTATGACCTGCTGTCCATATCTCAATTATGCGACAAAGGTTATAATTGTTTGTTCACTAACGGGGGTGTGACCGTCTCTAGAAGGAGTGATGGTTCCATTGCATTCAAGGGTATGTTAAAGGGAAAGCTTTACCTTGTTGACTTCAACAAAGATAAAGCCGAACTTGACACATGCTTGATTGCAAAGACCAACATGGGTTGGCTGTGGCATAGACGGCTGGCGCATGTTGGTATGAGGAACCTTCAAAAACTCCTCAAAGGCGATCACATCCGAGGTTTGAAGGATGTTGTTTTTGAGAAAGACAGGCCTTGTAGCGCGTGCCAAGCTGGGAAGCAAGTTGGAGCACCTCATCCCGCTATGAACATCATGACTACAACAAGACCGCTTGAGCTACTTCACATGGACTTATTTGGTCCAATTGCTTACATAAGCATCGGCAGTAACAAATATGGTTTAGTAATTGTCGATGATTTTTATAGCTTCACTTGAGTTTTCTTTTTACATGATAAGGCAGAAACACAAGGAATCTTGAAGAAATTTTTCAAGCATGCTCAAAATGAGTTTTCATTGACGATCAAGAACATTCGAAGCGACAACAGCACGGAGTTCAAGAACACACAAGTTGAGGAGTACCTAGATGAAGAAGGCATAAAGCATGAGTTTTCAGCTCCTTACTCCCCTCAACAAAATGGAGTTGCCGAAAGGAAGAAACGAACCCTCATAGAGATGGCGAGAACAATGCTCGATGAGTACAAGACCTCAGATCGATTTTTGGCGGAAGCAATCAACACCGCTTGCCACACCATAAATCGACTTTATCTTCATCGACTACTCAAGAAGACATCCTATGAGCTACTCACCGGTAACAAGCCTAATATTTCATATTTTCGAGTTTTTGGTTCTAAATGCTATAATTTGAATAAGAAGCCTAAGACTTCAAAGTTCGCTTCGAAGTTCGATGAAGGTTTCTTTCTTGGTTATGATTCGAACACTTACGCCTATTGTGTCTTCAACAAGACCTCTGGACTTGTTGAAGTAGCACGTGACGTAGTGTTCGATGAAACTAATGGCTCCCAAAGGGAGCAAGTTGATCCATGTGTGCTAGATCAAGAAGAAGCTCCTTGTCAAGCATTGAGAAGAATGGCATTAGGCGAAGTTCGACCACAAGAGCCACCTCTACATATGCATGAGGAAAATGAACCACAAGAGGAGGCCAATGATCAAGGGGGAGCTTCCATACAAGATCAACCTCAAGAAAGCGAAAATGATCAACAAGTCAATGAGGGCAACCATTTCAGGGGAGAAGAAGATGATCATGAAGATTCAAGATAGCAAGTGCCACACCCAAGAGTACACCAATGCGTCCAAAGGGATCACCAATCGACATCACCATCGGTAACATCCAAAAGGGAGTAACTACTAGATCTCACATAGCTAATTTTTGTGAGAATTATTCTTTTGTATCCTTTTTGGAACCGCACAGGGTTGAGGATGCGTTGAAGGATCCAGCTTGGGTAGTGGCCCTGCAAGAAGAACTCAACAATTTCAAACGAAACGAGGTGTGGGAACTAGTCGAAAGACCCAAGTCCAATGTCGTCGGCACCAAATGGGTCTTTTGCAACAAACAAGACAAACACGGGGTGGTGACAAGGAACAAGGCACGACTTGTGGCCAAAGGTTATTCACAAGTCGAAGGTTTGATTTTGATGAGACCTTTGCTCCCGTAGCTAGACTTGAGTCTATTAGAATACTACTTGCATTTGCTACTCACCATGATTTCAAGCTCTATCAAATGGATGTGAAAAGTGCCTTCCTCAACGGACCAATCAAGGAGGAGGTGTATGTGGAGCAACCCCCTCAGTTTAAAGATGAAGAGTTCCCCGACCACGTATTTAAATTGTGTAAGGCTCTCTACGGCCTCAAACAAGCTCCTAGAGCTTGGTATGAGTGTCTTAGAGATTTCTTAATTAAAAATGGTTTTAAGATCGGTAAAGTAGATTATACATTGTTTAAAAAGACCATGACAATGATCTCTTTGTTTGTCAAATTTATGTTGATGACATAATATTTGGTTCAACTAATAAATCTTTTTGTGAGGAATTTAGTAAAATTATGATAGATAGGTTTGAGATGTCTGTGATGGGAGAGCTAAGGTACTTCTTGGGATTCCAAGTGAGGCAACAAAAGGAAGGGACGTTCATAAGCCAAACTAAGTACACTCAAGACATACTCAAGAAGTTTGGAATGGACAAGGCGAAGCCCATAAAGACTCCCATGGTAACGAATGGCCACTTGGATCTCAATGAAGATGGACCAAACGTCCATCAAAAGGTATATTGCTCCATGATTGGATCTTTACTCTAATTATGTGCATCTAGGCCATACATTATGTTGAGTGTATGCTTGTGTGCAAGGTTTCAAGCCAACCCAAAAGAGTGTCATTTGACAACCGTTAAGAGAATCTAGCGGTATTTAGTTCATACACCCAACCTAGGCCTTTGGTATTCCAAAGGTTCCAAATTCAATCACATTGGCTACTCCGATGCAGATTATGCCAGATGCAAGGTAGATAGAAAAGTACCTACGGTACATGCCAATTCCTAGGAAGATCCCTTGTTTCTTGGTCCTCCAAGAAACAAAACTTCATTGCCCTATCCACGGCCGAAGCGGAGTATGTTGCAGCCGGGAGTTGTTGTGCACAACTCCTTTGGATGCGACAAACTCTAAGGGATTACGGTTACAATATGAACCGCATTCCACTCCTTTGTGATAATGAGAGTGCCATTAAAATTGCCCATAATCCTGTTGAGCACTCTAGGACCAAACACATAGACATCCGACATCATTTTTTGAGAGACCATTCAATGAAGGGAGATATAGCCATTTCACATGTCAATACCAAAAAGCAACTAGCCGATATATTCACCAAGGCACTTGATGAAAAATGCTTTTGCGAGCTCCGAAATGAACTTAATATCCTCGATGCTCGGAGTGTGGCTTGAAATCTTGTATACCTGAATGCCATCTTCAAAATTCATTGATTGTGTTTTTAATATCATCTCTCTCAATTTTTCCTAAAAACTATGTTAATTACTAGATCTTGGTGAATTATGATCATTGCTTAATTGTTGTTTACTTACTGATCATATTCATCAAGATAATTTCATTTGGTTTACCTCCCTAATTTCTAATTAAGTACCTTCGAATATATACGAATGAACTATGCTCATCTTGTCTGGTGACCACAGATTAGTCCGTGGTTACCCAGACTAGTCCGCCCGTGCAGACTAGTCCGCAGAGTGTCGGTTAGGCCGGACTAGTCCGGCAGACCATGGACTAGTCCGATATAGTCTCTGGAAAAGTTTGGACTAGTCTGATCATTTTCGGACTTGTCCGATTTTTCGTGTCCATAACCCTATCTGCCGCCAAACCCTAATCTCCCTCACCCCACACTTGCCTCAAGCTTTCTCTCTCCACACTCGAGCTCCCCAAGGCGATTCTTTGATTCCTCCATCAAAACTTCGCAAGTTTGGGTGGAAATCGACCTCCATTGCGTAGGGATTGAAGACCACGGACTTGTCCGATCCTTCAACACCTACATCTCTGCGAATCAAGCAATTTTGGTAAATTTTCCTCCCTAACCCTAGAAATTGCTATTTCCTTCAATGTTGATCAACTAGCTTGGTTCCTATCACCATATACATGCTTCCTTTATGTATTTCATTGATGCTAAGCTAGTTGCGCATTAGGAATTACCATTCATATTATAGTTAGGGTTCTAGAGGTTGAACATCGGACTAGTCTGGTCCAAGTACGGACAACTCCGATCAATCGGACTAGTCTGTGCCTGTACACCGGACTAGTCCGATTTTTCGGGACTCAACCCTAACTTCTCAATTCCTCAATGCAACTCCTTGCCATCTATACTCATCAATGCCTTGTGAAATCTATTCTCAGGACAATGTCGAGCACCAACGACGAGATCTCCGATTTCAAGGCTGAGATGGACCACGAAGGCGTGCTTTGGTCCTCGACAAGTCTTAGCAAGAAGTGCCAAGAGCGCCCTTCCGAGCCGGCACCTTCTCCTCCCCAGGCTCAAAGAAAGGTGCTCGCGAAGAAGCCAGCATCCAAGGCTTCTGCAGGAGGTGGCCCTCGCCAAGCCAAGGGCAAGGGCAAGGGCAAAGGAATTGCAACGGGCCCGATTGGCCCCCTAAAGCTGTCAGCTCCAAGGGAAGGGGCCAGGGATCCCGCAGAGGAGAGATTCAATGGAAAGGGCAGTGACACGGTGGCCAAATTCAGGAATGTTGATTGCTACAGCCGTTCAAAGCAAGCTGCCGATGGGAGGTTTTGGAGCAATTTTCATGCAGATTTCTACAAGGCTGTCTATCTCCCAATGAAGATGCCCGTGGTGCGCAGCCAATGGATAGATTGGGCACACTTGGAGAAGAAGGGCTGCTCACCCTTTGTTGAGGTGGTCGAGGCAATGGAAAGGCATGGCCTGAGGGACCTCTTCTGTTTCAGGAACAATTGGAATGATGAGGTCATCACGCAGTTCTATGCGACGTGCCACTTTGCCAGTGACGAGGAAGAGCGGGTGACTTGGATGACTCACGGATCCAAGTACACCGTTACCTATGAAGAGTTTGCAAGATTGCTGCATCTTGACACCTCAAGCAATGACAACCTGATCATCCACAACATTGGTATCATTGAGAAGGACAAGATGAAGTTCCTCAATGAACCCAACTCCAAGTTCAACCCCCCTTCTACCAAGAATATGAAGCCTTTCATTGTGGTGTTGAACGGGGTTCTAAGGAAGACAATTGCCCCCAAGGATGGGGATGCTGGAAGTGTGCAGGGGTACCCCAGGACCTTGATGAAGGTCATTAGCAAAGAAAGAAAATTTGATGTCTTTGACTATATCTAGAATGACATGGTCAACATCTCCTGCACGCCGAATAGGTCCTGTGGCTACGCACCTTACCTCATGTTTATGATTGAGAAGGTCACAGGAATATAGTTCGTCAAGGAAATGGAGCACCTTCCCTTGATGCCCCAGATGCCTCAACATCCAAGTATTCAAGCTGCTCCATCTCCGGCTTCCAGCCCTGAGGCTCCAGCCAGAGCCAGTGCCAGAGCTAGGGCTGCTCCCGCCACTAGGGCCCCTCCTCAAAAGGGGTCCCCAAGTAGTATCTTGAAGTACCTGATTGCCATTTTTTCCTCCTGCAAAAAGGCCAAAGTGAAGGCCCATAAGCTCAACAAGAGAAGAAAGGCTGACCTGAGATATGTCAAGGAGAATGTGAAGCAGATTTGCCAAAAGCTGGAGATCAAGCCCATTGGATCTCCAGTAATTTCTAATGACTCTGACTCTGATTTCACCGAGCTCGGGCTCTTGGCTCCCCCCCAGCTTGCCTAATTTGGCATTGGGGACTCGAGTGGTTCCGCTCCTCCTCCTCATTAGACAGAGGATGAAGATGAAGACGACGA
Organism: Tuctoria greenei; assembly: GCA_036927565.1. Classification (NCBI taxonomy): domain Eukaryota; kingdom Viridiplantae; phylum Streptophyta; class Magnoliopsida; order Poales; family Poaceae; genus Tuctoria; species Tuctoria greenei. The sequence goes on from JAYESD010000006.1 coordinate 130,826,725, forward strand.
GAGGACCGACAGTGAGGCTTGAAGACTTTAGGTCCCTCCTCTCCTTCTTTTTGGTGTCTTGATGCCAAAGGGGGAGAGATTGAGGGGGGGGGGTCTTAGGTTTTAGCTGTAGGATGCGAGGAGAGCTTCTTTCTATGTCTTGTCTATTTTGTGGGTTGTAAAACTCTTAATATGCTCTTTTAATGTTTTTGGTCCTGTGATGCAATGTTTTGAACTGCTTATCACAATATTGATGAAATCTGTGATTTTGCTATAAGAATGACACATATGCTTGTTGTTGATGTGTTGATGTCAATTATGTCATTCTCATCATGATTATTTCTTCTATAGACTTAGTTCTCCATCCCACCATAAAGAGTGCACATATGGATCATGTTTTCATTGTTTAACGTATTTTAAACTCATATGTGCACACTTTATGAAAATCTCAACTTTTCATCATATTTTGTGAAACCTCAATTGGTTGTCATCAATCACCAAAAAGGGGGAGATTGAAAGTGCATCTAGGAATCCCTTGTGGGTTTTGGATGATTTATGACAAGCAAATAAGATCCTAACCACTTTGTTGAGATGAGCACATGTTTTAATGAGAAAATGAGCAAAGTGCCAAAAATAAAGGAGAATGAGGAGTAATGCAAAAAAGAGCTCAAGAAACAAGTGTAGTAGATCATTGTGTATGGAGTATGTTAAGGAAACACACCCCAAGAGCTCAAGCACAAATAATCTCACACATTGCACAGGTTTATACAGGGCCGAACTAGTCCGAATGACCCCGAACTAGTCCGATATCTTTCCGCACAAGATCAAACAACTCCGGTATCACCACAGACTAGTCCGATATCTCTCTTACTAGAATCGGACTAGTCCTCCCCAGTGTGGACTAGTCCTCGATTCAGTTCACAAGTTGCAAAAAATTGAACAAGTCCGATATTAGCATGGACTAGTCCGATAAACCCTCTGACCTAAATCGGACAAGTCCTCCAAGTGCAGACTTTTCCCCAATTCACATAGGGTTTCACTTTTTCGGACAAGTCCGATATCCATCGGACTAGTCCGAAGATTTCCAGAACCAAATTCGAACAAGTCCGCTTTTAGCTGGACTAGTCTAATATTTTGGGACACCTAGGGTTTGCTACACACAGCACACCGAACTAGTCCGGTGTCCACAACGGACTAGTCCAATATTCCTAAACCCTAATGGTAACTTTTGGGAATCCCATATAAATAGGTGTTCATGGCCCATCTTTCATAAGATCTCTGGACCCCCTGTGCTGTCACACCTCCCAAGAGCCTCAAAAAACACATCTCTCCATGAAATCAAATGCAACAAAGATCAATCCCTTGAGGATACACTTTGGATCATTGGAGAGACACGGTTCATCACTCATTGAGCTCTTGGTTTGTTTCCCTAACACACTTCTGTGGTTTTCATTGTGATCTTTCGAGTGTGTTCTTGGTGGAATTCATATTGTAATCTTGGGAAGCCCTCAACTTGTGAGAAGGCCCCTTGAATTTCATTATTTTCCCTTTGTGATAAGAGAAGAGGATTGGCCTCCGTGGCAATCCGACAAGGGTAGGGTTGCAGAAGACCAGGTCCTTTTGTGGACTCCTCAACGTGGATGTAGGTTGCCTCTGTGGGAACCGAACCACGGGATAAAGTGCTTGTGTTCTTACTTTGCGCTTATCGTTCTTGTACTTCATATCAATCTAGGGTTTCAATCAATCTTGCTTACTTTACATTGAAACATTGAATATAAGATTTACTTGTGGTATATCCTAGTTCATAATCGTGTAACACTTGAATTACAAGTATATTTCCGCTGCATACATCCTAGGATCAAGATAATCGATCAAATTTGATAAACCTAGATGGTACACACCAGACTAGTTTGCACTCGACCGGACTAGTCTGATATCTCGAGATTTGATCTGGTTGTTAAGTGTTGCAAGTTCCGACAAAATTCAGAAAGGCCTATTCAACGCCCCTCTAGACCACATTCATGTCCAGCTCCGAACTTTGAACAAGCTCCTACTACCACCTATGCTGGTCCTGATCGTCCACAAGCCACAAGCTCATCAATCTGCGATGAAACTAATGAAGAAGAAGCTTGTGAGACATCTGTTCCCCTAAGGATTTACAAGAATCATCCCTCGTAATAGATAATTGGAAGCTTGCATGAACGAGTTACAAGATCCAGGTTTTCCGACCCCAATTCTCATGCTCATTCTGCTTTTGTTGCTTCTTTTGAACCCAAAGATATATCACACGCACTCACTAGTGAACCATGGATTGTTGCCATGCAAGAAGAGTTAGAAAATTTTGAAAGAAATAATGTTTGGAAACTTGTACCTCCACCCCAAGATCACACTTTAATTCGAACTAAATGGGTGTTTAAAAATAAACAAAGTGAGGATGGGGTTGTGATTAGGAATAAGGCTAGATTGGTTGCTCAAGGTTTCACACAAATTGAAGGTCTAGATTTTGATGGAACTTTTGCTCCTGTTGCTAGATTAGAAGCCATAAGAATTTTGTTAGCTTTTGTTGCATCTTAAGGTTTTAAACTATATCAAATTGATGTTAAAAGTGCTTTTCTTAATGGCAACATAGATGAGGAGTTTTATGTTAAGCAACCACCTGGTTTCGAAAATCCTGATTTTCCTAATCATGTTTTCAAACTGTCTAAAGCCTTGCATGGTCTAAAACAAGCTCCTAGAGCATGGTATGATAGGTTAAAAACATTCTTACTTGAAAAGGGGTTTACCACAGGCAAGGTTGATAAAACTCTTTTTGTGCTTACACATGGCGATGACTCATTATTCGTTCAAGTGTATGTGGATGATATTATCTTTGGTTGTGCTTCTCATCATCTTGTGTCCAAGTTTTTAGCTATGATGAGTTTAAAATTTGAGATGAGTATGATGGGAGAACTCACATACTTTTTGGGGCTGCAAATCAAGCAAACCACGGAAGGTACCTTTTTTGCATCAAACAAAGTATACAAGAGACCTTCTCAAGCGTTTCAACATGGACAAAAGCAAGCCTCTTCGGACACCAATGAGCACAATAACAACACTTGAGCTTGATGAAGATGGTGAACCTATTGATCAAAAAGAATACCGAAGCATGAACGGATCACTTTTATATCTCACGGCATCAAGATCGGACATACAATTCAGCGTATGTCTTTGTGCAAGATTTAAAGATTCCCCACGTGCTTCACATCGACAAGCCGTCAAACGTATTCTCAGGTACTTACATGGAACTCAAGAATTTGGCATTTTTCTTTCGTCGTCCTCAACCGTTTCTTTGAGAGCTTTTTCCAATGCTGATTTCGGAGGTTGTAGTGTTGATAGGAAAAGTACTTCTAGTACTTGTCATTTTCTTGGTAACTAACTTGTTGCTTGGTCCTCTAGAAAACAAAACTCAGTTGCACAATCCACAGCTGAATCTGAATATGTAGCCACTGCTAGTGCTTGCTCACAAATTCTTTGGATTGTTCAAACAATTAAGGATTATGGGGTTGATCTAGATAATGTTCCACTATTTTGTGATAACACTAGTGCCATTTGCATTGCTAAAAACACCGTGCAACATTAAGAACAAAACACATTGATATTAGATATCACTTTATTCGTGATAATACTGAAAAAGGAAACATTGTGCTTCACCATGTAGATACCGAACAACAACTGGCTGACATTTTTACAAACCCTTTAGATTTCACTCGTTTTTGTTTCATTCATAGTGAAATGGGGGTTATGCATCCTCATGGCTTACATTGAGGGGAGTTTTGAAACTTGAGAAGTTTATGTGTGAATCTGAAATTAAAATAATATGAGCATAGTATTTCATACATATATGACTTTGTGATTCCTTTTACATGCTAAAAGTTCTTACTACATTACTCGTGTTATATATTTTGTAGTTTATGCGATGTCTAGAAATTGGAATAATTACTTACACTAAATCTGGTCATGGTCGAACTTTCTTGCTGTTTTGAACTTTTTCTTGCTCACAATTGCTTTTAATCTTAAAGAATTAATCAAGTAATCAACTCACATGTTGAGTTTTTATGAACAAATATAAATTGAGAAAAGATCAAGAGAATATGCATGCATCACACTTCTTCTTTTGAGATGGCTTATCATTGCACTTAGATATGAACTTGGAAGAAGTTGTGTATGACTAAAACCATGTCCTTAAGCTTCTGATTGTCAAATGACATAGGCTTGGCTTGGTTGGTTAGAATAAGGCAGATGCGCATATAATCTCTCACAAATATCATATGATCTAAATTTGTGCTTTGAAAAATAATAAAATGCAGCAACAAGTGAAATTCTTTCAGGTTTTGAAATAGTTAAGTTTGTGAGATCATGACTTTCTTAAATTGAAAATTACATTTGATCTCTAGCATGGCTTACACTACTTTATGTATCTTATTGATGTGGTAGTGTAAGTTACTTGATAGTATGACTTGGATGAGCTTTGTTTATATATATATATATATATATATATATATATATATATATATATATATATATATATATATATATATATATATATATATATATATATATATATATATATATATATATATTATAATATGCTCATAAAATTTGAAATTTCTCTTTTGAACCTTGTTGAATAGATTGTCAAAGGGGGAGAGTTAATAGATAATATGTGATTTTTTAAAGATAAGTATGCAAGGGGGAGAAATTGATTATACATTGCACATATTCACAATTGTTTTGGCACGATTCTTCTCAGGGGGAGAATTTGTTTTTCTTCTCATTTTATTTCTGTTTTTAAAAAAGGGGGAGAAATTGTTTTCAAAACTTTTCATGTGGATAAGACAAATGTTCGGGAATTTAAGTGGTGTTGCCAATGCATCCATCAAGGGGAAGATTGTGAGACCTATGTGTGTTGAATACATTGGCTATGGCGATAAAAGTTTTGAATACTACCAAAACACCTTTATCATCAAGGTCCGACTCTAGCTCCGAGCTTCTGCAAGGTCCAACAATAGGTCCGACTTGTTTTGTCAACATCCAACATGTTTTTGGGTAGCTCCAGTGAGCTTTGTCTTTAGCTCCGACATGTCTTTGTTAAGCTCTGATATATTTTGATAGGTTTGGCTTATGTTTGTTAGCTCTGACACGTTTTTCTAGCTCCATCTTTTGGGTTGACTAGTTCCGAATAGCTTTGGCAAGCTCCGGTGCTAGGTTGTACCATCTTTGGTAAGCTCTGATGCTAGGTTGTACTAGCTTTGGTAAGCTCCAGCTCAAGCTCTGTTTAGCTTTGACAACGTTCGGAGCTTGATCGCAATGTTACTACTTTTACTGTGAAATGTTTTTAACTTGCTTTACATTGTTAGAAAGATTGCTTAGTATTCATTTGCTAAGTTTTTTTGTGCGTTTTGGTTGATATGGCTGATATCGTGTTACTGTGATTTTGCAACATGCTTATGTGAGGTGCTCATGTAAGAAGTTGTGTTCGGAACTATTTTGAGTCAAGTCACGGACTTGGGCTCGTTCGGTTTAGTTGCTTGTTCATGTGCAGGTGTTGCTTGAGTTCAAGTCATGGATGGTGACAGGATCCTTTGGACTAGTCTCAGAGAGGAGATGAGGTTCAAACAACCAAGTTCAGGTGGAATTGTGATTGAGCGGGTCACGAGGTCACGTGCATATGAAGGTTATTGGACGTCGAAGGAAGGTGTTCACATGTATGCATGCAGTGCATGATGTGGCAACATGGTTTTGAAGATGGGCTAAGGAAGGAAAGATATGGTTGGAAGGATCGGATCATATCGGTTGATGACTTCGGTTGCGGCGGAGTCGGTTATGACTCGGTATAGAAAGTATTGAGTTGGTTATGGTAGTTTTCGTGTGGGACACGAAGATGAGTTGGTTTAGGAATCTGGGATATGTTACTGGTTTGTTAGGAAGTCTCGAGATTATTTCTATCTGCGAATAGGAAGATCTTGAGCAGTTATGGAAAGTTTTGATTCGCCATTTGAGTAGGATTAGAGTCCTCGTTTGAGTTGAGTTGGCCTTCGGGCTGGTTATATAAGAAAGGGAGGCCAGAGCTCGTGGTAGACGACTTTAGGGCTGTTCCTCTTGTGTTCTATTGAATAAAATTTGCAGTTGAAAAGAACTTTTATGCCTTGTTCGTCCGACTTGTTTTCTTCAAGTCTTTCTCGTCGAGTTTCTGTACAGCACTACCTTGGTTTGGTGGTTTTATCATAACTCGAGTTTTACAGATCCGATTGACATGATTCTTTTTGGGTTGTCTTCACCACTTAATTCTCTATCATATGTCAAAATTTCACGGTCATTGGATTTGTGGTTTCTGATATACATGAGTTTCTTTGTTGTGTTTCAGAACTATTTTTCTCAGGTAGGACAGATTGACCTTTGTTCGATCTTTTGATTGTAACTTGAGTTTCTCTCAACGGATTTGAGTAATTCTTGTTGTGTCATCTTCGTGACTTGATTCTCTCTGATATCTATCACTTTTGTCAAGGTGAAACACATTTATATTAGTCTCACATACGATTTATTTAACATATCATTTTTCTACTGAGGGGTTTTTATTGCTTCTGCTGATAAAGTTTTAATCTACCATTCACCCCCCTTTGGTAGCTTTTCACGTGCTCTTCGATCCTACAACCTCGATTTTTTTAATATACCTTTTAAAAAATAATTTAATATAAATAACACAAGGAATGATGATTTAGCAAAAATGACCCAGTGTTGTATGTACCGCATACGAAATTCGCATTTCGTACAAGACTCATACGAAATGCGCATTTCGCCTGTGCCACGTCAGTTGGTGCATGCCACGGTGGAGAAAAAGCTGGCCACGGTGGAAGAAAGGTACACGTACGGATTTCGTACGTGCCTCATATGAATTGAACAGTACCTTCGTACGAGGCACGTACGAAATTCTTCTGTGCCCAATTTTGGCACTGCATTTGATCCATTTTACACATAAGTTTATCAAAATTTATAGACTGATTTGATAGAAATTTTCAAAGTATAAAATAGAGCATATATTATGTAGTTTTGAATTCAATGAAGTCCTATATATTTAGTATGTAAAAACAAGATTAATTGAATGTGTTATTAAGCAATACGATCACATTTCTGCACGCTTGTAAAATGTATTCAGTTTTGGGTTTTTTAGAAACACTTGGAGTTAGAATTTGTAGAAACGCTCATAAAAGTTATTGTATTATAAGTTTTGTTGAGTATAAAAAATTAAGTTATCAATATATTTTATGGGAGTTTAATGGGAGCTACAAATTTTTTAAAATCATATTGCGATAACAATCACATTGCTTCGAAAAGTATAGAATCAATGGTACTAAAATTAAAAAGCTCAGCGGCGATTACATGAAATAAAATTACATAGTTCTAAAAATATGTGCATGTTGTTTGCCACTTTACTACTACGGTACATGAGACAAAACATACGTACACATATTTTTGGAAGAAAACATAAAATAGGTAATACAAATGGTGTGTGTACGACACACTTAAGATGCATCTATCTAATCCTAACACGTCTTAGTTGAATTAAACGCCGAGCATAGTTTACCCAAGTTTCTACTGTGTACAACGGGGGTATTTTCCCTTATGCAAAGCATTCGGACTGGTTTCTCTTGCGCGACTCGCGCATGCGTTCTCGCTCAGCCTCTCGTGCTTGTGTTGCGACGCGTTCCTCCATGCAGCTTTGCGATCATACTCTGCAAACCATTATCGAAATTCTTCTTGCTTCTTGCGACGACGCTCCTCCTGTTCAGCTCTATCTCCTCCCCTGCTCTATTCTTTCATCCCACTCTATTTCTTCTTTGAACTTCCAATATGCATGTCGAGCAATTCTCTGAACCTCTTCAGCGTCTTTTGCCGATTGTTCCTGGTCGATGTAGTTCCTGAAGTCGCGAAGAGGTGGTGGTGACTCCACAAGTTTATGCACAAAAGATTAGATTGTATAGCATTCATAAAAACAGAAATAATGTTGCATATTATCTGTTTTCTACAACATGGAAGAAATGGGAACGTCCTGTGAGGAGGATCGTAGTCGTAGTTGTCGCACATCCAAAGCCGGCAACCATATGAGTAACCAGGACGAAGATCTCTTAAAAACCTACAATCAGTGCCACATAAACACATTGGAGGTTGTAATTCCTCGGGGATTGGAACCTTTTCTCTATTTGTGGGTGGTGAGTTATCGTCCATGGTACTAAAGTATATGGAATGATTGTAGTGAGTGTGTGTTGAAGCTGTTAGTGGAGTGAGTGTTTTATAGACGAACGGATGATGATTTATGGACCTAGTGTAGGAGAAATTTTATCCCTGAGATGGATAAGTGTGAACTGACATTCACGTGATCTGACATGGAGCAGTGCAATTTCGTTTTTCTCTTGTACGAGATTCGCCTGACATGAAGCAGTGCAATTTCATTTTTCTCTTGTATGAGATTCACCTGAGAAGAAGCAGTGCAATGTCGTGAATTTCGTGTACGAGATTCGCCTGACATGGACCTGGTGATGTCATGGATAAGTTTCACGTGAGTTTTTGTCATATTTTATGTAGATAAGATTCGTCTTACAAGATTCGTCTCACAAGTTTGAAAGTAGTATGGCGAGTCGCAAAGTAGGAAGACGACAAAGTAATTTTAACAAACTTTTCTTTTGAAAGATACTTGTTAACATGGGAACCATACTTCTGATACATATGAAACATACTTCTGATACATGCGAAACATATTTCGCTACTTCGCTACTACTTATGATGCAGACAGTTGCAAGACATGTTATTGCAAATGCCGTCTTCGTCCTCATCATTTGTCTGACTTGTACCAGGACAAAGTTCCATTTGTTGAAGTTCTATTTCAGCTAGTTCACCCACCAAATCTTGATTGGGATATTGTACATGTTCAATGTACTCTCGAGTAGCCTTAATAGGTGGTGGATCAACCCAGAGTGTATATCCACAGTTTTCATCATCGTAGTAAGCCAAAAACCAAAAGTATTGTCAGAAAATCTGCATATATGAAAGATGTTTTGAAAATGATATTTAGTACTTACTCCACCAACGGGACAACGAAAGAAACGACGACCGTTGTCGTCTCTTTCGTCCATCATTTGGACAATACAATCCAGGTCACAACGACACTTAGGCCACTCTTGTTTGCCGCCATTGTATGGTCATAGTGGACTAAACGGGCCAAAATCACTATTAGTAAAAAGCGGGAACTCATCTAATGGTGGTTCATACTAAGTTGGACCTCCCATCAAGTAATTTTCAGCCACTTCTATAAAGTTTCCACCTCCTCGCGTAAAGTAGTTTGTTTTTGAAGTGACTGAAAAAGTTAGCACCTAAATGCCTTATGTAATATCTTGACTGAATGTCTATGCAATAAGGTTCTTGTCCATGCTCGGAGGAACCATGTTTCAAATCAGATATTGCTTTAAGCAGTCCAGCATGACGGTCGTATATCAGACAAACATCAGGACGTTCTTGCACTACATCCATCTTTACTCGACTAAGAAACCAATACCAGCTGTTAGTGTTCTCGCTTTCAACAAAAGCAAAAGCAAAAGCCACAAGCAACACTTGTTGATTCCCATCAACTATAATAGCTGTTAGAATTTGACCTTTGTACTTTTCAGTTAAAAATGTACCATCAATGCAAAGGATAGGCCTTATGCAATGTCTGAATGTGGCAATACATTGACCTAATGCAAAGAATGCACGATGGAGAAACAACTTCCCAGGCATATCTCTATTCGGCACATCCATAATGTCATAATAAGTACCAACATTCCTCTCCTGGATGGTCTGCAATAACTTTGGAAGATTTTCATAAGAAGCTTCAAATGAACCAAATCTTTGCTCAATCACCTTCTGTTTGGCCTTCCATTCTTTGGAGTAACTTATAGTGTACTTGAACTCCTCCTCAATAGTGTTTATTACTGATTTCGGTTCAAACCGAATGTTATCCACAATTCGGGCATACATGTGATTCGCAATAAACAGCGATGCAAGAGCACTATTTCACTTCTTCAATTCATGTAACTCGCATGTGTGATCAATTATTTTTGATACTCTCCATAACTTTGTCCACTTCTCCTCGAAACCATGGACTCGAAAAGGACAACTCGAGAACACACATTTTACATCATAATATTTTTTACTTGACTTGTAAACTGTAAATGATCTCTGCATAGACAGAGACCAATATTTCGCTGCATCCTTCAAACTATCTTTGTCTTTAAAAATATCTCCTTGTGTTAACTGATTCTCATGGTATCCCGATAAGCCACAATACCTTTTTGTAGCTGATAAATTACTCGGGATCGGATTGTTTCACTCTGCAAGAACAATAGTATCATTATCATTCTCATCATCAGAAGAGTCAACTTCTGGAACATTTTCGTGTTCCATATATTTGATCCTGATTGTTCAACTATGTTCTCAATATGATCGCCTTCATCTGCCACACCACTTGCTTCTATATGTATTGAGTTCTCTCCAGCTTCTTCCATTCCTACATCATTTTCCATACTATTTGCTTCATCAGCTTTCGCTGCAATCTCTACTTCTTTCATTTCCGCTTGCGCAAGAAGCACTAGAGGCCAACCCCGCTCCACAACCAAATCTAAAAATTTTCTCCGATTCTGTGTTCCCTCAATAACAATCAAATCCCAATAAAATCCATTTCTTGCATGATTAATCATTCCTTTCAATATTAACTGATGTTGTTGTGGAACAAGGTTAAATGTCTTCATCAACCAGTTTACGACACCACTAAATGTCCTCTCATTTGCTCTTGTTATCCCTCTATCACACGACGTGAACCCAGACAAATCAATCCCATTAGAGCCATAAACAATTGTACCTTATCCATAAAATATCTGAAACACTAACTTCTCTGACATTCCTATTGGAATTTATAAAAACAAATAAAAGTAATCACATGTTAAGAATGCCTATTCACAGTCTTATTATCTAAAAACAAATATAAACCTAAAAATTACATTATGATGTATGAATTGGAGAAGTGCACCTCTAAACACTAAACATTTATAACATGTTATTACTTCTAAAATAAACAACATTAACTAAAAATAACATACGAATATAAACCTAAAACCTAGAACCATTAGAACCTAATACATACGAATACATTAACTAAAAATAACATATGAATACCTAATAACATACGAATACCCAAAATACATAAAGAGGAATCACTAACTAAAATACCTAAAATAATTATCAAAACCTAATAACACCTAATAGCACTAAAGAGGAATACAAATACAAAGGAATAGAAAATACAGAAGACGCGGGCGAGCGGTGGCCGAGTGGGAGGCGGCGGAGCGGTGCCTGAGCGGCGGCGCAGCGGCTGAGCGGCGGCGTGGCGGCGCGGGCGCAGCAGCGTGGACTCTGCAAAGTGGAGGCGCGGTGGCAGAGTGCCGAGAAGAAGAAGCCGTCGCCGTTTTAAAGACGACAAAACTCGTCCGTGACACATACGACGGTTCGGGCGGTCCCGCAGCTCGACGAATTTTGTATGTGCCACATACGAAATTCCCTCCAGGGTCGAATGTCGTATGAGGCACATACGAGATTCACTCAGCCTCGGGAACAGGTCAGCCGCCTCGGGAACCCTAGGACTGCGTGACACACCACATCAATTTCGTATGTGCCTCATACGAAATTCGTGGCCCACGTGTCATTTCGTATGAGGCTTATACGAACCTGGGTTAGTTTTAAAAATTTTCATATTCGGAGGTTATTTATATTAAATTATTTTTTAAAAAGGTATATTATTAAAAAAATTGGGCCACATTAGTAGAAGGGCGAGCCCTATGGGCTGGTTTTCAATTTTCCTTTTCACTGATTTTCAGTGGATTTTAGTTCCAGTGGGCTGGAGCTATTTTGGTCCTTTGGGCCGAAATTTTCAGTGACTCTTTATTAGTATTATTCTGTTTTTCAGAAATAGAAAATATGAATAAAATCAGTATTTTCTGTTTTACAGAAAATAAAATTAATATTTTCTATTTTCAGAAAATAAATTAGTATTTTAGTTAGTTTTATTTTTCAGATTTTTAGTCATGAACTAAAATTGATTAATTTAGAAAAATGGGCATTTTATTCTAAGTGATTTTACTATGGGCTAAAATCAATTTAGACCTAAGTTTAAATAGAATGAGAATAATTAAATAATCTGTTAAGACATTTATTTTGATTTATTCTATATGTATTATAGTGTATTTTCAGTAATTTATTATGTTGACAGATTAAGTGTGTCGACTGTTGGAGTCGGCAGATCTCCTGACACTACTAAAGTGTTGAAGGAGTTTGTAGTTCGGTGTGGGCGCGCGGAGACTCAAGAAGGTGAATCACGATTGGACACGAGAGACACAGTGGTTTACGTGGTTCGGGCCGCCTGAGCATAATACCCTACTCCACGGGTGTGTGTGTGTGTGTTGTATTAGCTTGTGTGCCTGAGAGCGTTCGAGAGCCTCCTTCGTGTATCGTCGGTTTGTCCTTTTATAGTACAAGGACAAACCGTTACAAGTTAGCCTGGCCCGACATGTGGCCCCGGCGGTTACTAGTATTGATACACAATTAATTGTTGTTAATAACCCTGTAACGGGCCCCGACAGTGCTGTTACAGGTGTTAAGATTACCCGATTAATTGTCATTAACATGGAATTAATGACAATTAATTGAGTCTTGAAGTCCGCGGCTATCCTTTGAAGATCCAGAGTCGTTACAATGTCTTCCGGTGGTTTGAGGCGGCCAGCTCCGACGTTTGGACACGTGGCAGCTCCGGAGCTTGCTTGTGGGGAGCGGGAAGCTCCGGGGTGGCCTGGCACGTGTCAGGTCCGGAGCTTCTCTCGGTCTGGGGTTAAGTCCGGAGGTGCCGTTTCGGTACCTAGCCCAGAGCTTCACCCTTGTGGGTAGTAGCTCCGGTCTGGCAGTACACGTGGCAACCTAGGGGTTAACCATGTTGGAGAAGCAGGTCCGGTTATGTATGACAAGTGGGCCTCCGAGGGTCTTCAATTTGAGTAGACGTCCTTCCCTTGAGATCTTTGTAACCTCAGGGGGTGTATGGTTTTTAAGGTACCGACAGTGGCCCCCTGGACCTACCTCCGGGGAAAGCCACCGGGGTGAAGTCATTCCGTCGGAGGTGGGTCCATACTCGCGACTCTTGAACTGGGTCTTCAAGGGTCTTCGGAGGTGCCGTTGGCGGGGCTTTACGGTTAAATCCCGACGCGTGGCGCACCTCAGGCGGCAGATAAGATCTTTGACGTGCGGATCTCTCGCAATTGAAGGTCGCCGGTTCCCGATACGAAAACCGTATCGGTTCCGCGCGCCTTGTCAGTTCGCCGCCTTTGGGTTTCCCGCCTCGTGATGACAACTGTTCGCCTGGGTAAGAGCCTCGACTTGATCGTCAGGGTGATCCCGGGCCCTCTTGTCATCGGTAGGATTGAATTCTTGAGTAGTATCCTTGGCTCTCCTGCAGTTTCCATCCAAGCGTTGCGAGGGCTTACTTAAGAAGGAAAGCGCACCATCGGGAGTTCTTTACGCTTCTCATCTGTTCTTGCGCTCAAACTCCCGACTTGTACTTTGCTCCTCTTCTCTTGCCTAGCTGTGCTGCGATGGAGTTGGGTCTGCGTGAGAGTCGCTTGAAGACGGACATCGATCTGAAGAAGGTCCGGGCCCTCATGGGGTGGTCTTCGGACTTCTTCAACCGCTCGGTCCGCGCCGGCGGAGAGCTCCCCTTTGAAAAGGAGCACTCTGGCGAGATGGTGTACTTTTCCTCGTACGCCATGGTGGGGCTGATCCCACCGTTTTCTTCTTTCTTCTTGATGCTGCTGGACTTCTATGGTCTGCAGCTGTACCACCTTGGCCCTCACTCCATTCTCCTTGTGTCCATCTTTGTCCACTTCTGCGAGATGTGGGTGGGCACCCCTCCCTGCATCGAGCTCTTCCGAACCTTCTTCACCGTCCAAACCACCGGCCGAAGCGATGAGTATCTTGGCTTCTAGTACTTCGTGAAGCGCAAGAAGTGCCCATTCAAGTACCTCCGGTCATTCCCTTCCGGGAAGTGGGATGACTGGAAGAAAGATTGGGTAGTCGTCCGGGTGGAGGAGCATGAGCTGTTGGAGTTGCCAGACGGTCTGCCTGGCATTGACACGTCGGTATGGGGCGAAGTTCCGGTGCTCGCGGAAGCTTTCGACCCTGTCCTGACTAGGATCCGCCAATGTGTGGAGGGAGGATTGACTCCCCAGGCGGTGTTCTGCAACTTCCTGTCCAACAGGTGGGTGCCGCTGAAGAGGAGGGAGAAGCTCGCCTGGGCCCTCAACAGCGTGATGGACGAAGACCGGGTTGAGACCGGGTTGAAGTCCAGCATGGTGGGGAAGACCTTGGAATTTCACCTCAAGAAATTCCAGCACGGCATCGACGTTGACGGAGATTACTTGACTCCGCCGCCGGCTTTCCTCCCTCTGAACGTGGAAGTTGAGTTCAGCAGGGAGCTCCGGCGGAAGATGCCCGCGCTTGACGACCTGGGTGTCGTCGAGAGAAGATCAACCACCTGGTTGGCGATCCCCGGGTTGTCCGGAGACGGCTCCGCCCCTGTCCCACAGCCAAGAGCTGAGGTCATCGGCAAGGGCAAGGAGCTGGCGGAGGAGCCGGAGAGCCGGAAGAGAAAGCTGCGACATGCTGACGGAAGGTCCGTCGGGCCTGCCACTTCCCCCCAGTTCCCCCTCCTCAGGAAGGAAGATCCTCCGCCGCTGTGGCGAATGTCCCCGTGGTGGGGTCCTTCCGGAACGTTACTGTTCCGGCGGTGGGGTCCTCCCGGAGTGCGACTGTCCCCGTGGTGGATCCCTCCCGTGGTGCCAGCTCCGGGCGTGCGACTCCGGCATCTGGAGTGGTGAGGGCCTCCAGGTCCAGGAGTTCCTCCCGATCAGGGAGAGCTCTGACCCGGGACACGCCCGCGGCTGTGGCAAGTCCTGGGAGTACTCCCAGAGCTCCTACGCCGACCGTGGCCAGCCCGGATCGTCCGGGAAAGAGGTTCCGCGCAAGCTGGTGCGTGAGCCTCCCAAGGTAATTTTTCTTTTTTACCTTGATTAACTTTTTAATTGTAGCATCTATTTGCTCAATTTCTTCGTTCTTCATCTGCAGCGTTCCCAAGAAGGGGAGTGAAGCTCCACCCCCAGCCACAGTGTCTGAGGCTGCGAGGGCTTCTGCTCCAGCCCCGGTGCCGCCCCAAGCGGAGGCTGCGACAGATCCGGCGCCGACTGTCGTGGTTATGGACCTCGACTTGTCTCCGGAAGTTCCTGTGGTAGCGCCGGACCACGGGAATGAAGATGCGCCAGCGGCACCCGTCCCGGAAGTGGAAGCTCCGGGTCCTGGTGCTGCAGTAGAAGAAGCTCCGGCTGTTGAGTCGGAGGAAGTAGCAGTCCCGGCTTCGGAGCCGGACAGTGTTGAAGCCCCAGCGATTGAGCCGGAGGTGGCTGAAGCCCCGGCATGCGTGCCGGAAGTTGAAGTAGTTCCGGCAGTTGAGCTAGTGATTTCTGAAGCTCCGGCCGCAGAGCCGGTGATTGTTGGAGCGCCGGCCGCAGAGCCGGCGGCTGAAGAGGCGAGGGAGCTTGAGCCTCCCTCAGAAGAAGTGTCCCGACCGGAACCAGTGGCGGCGATGATGTCGATGGTACCTGTGGCAGAGCCAGAGTGCCTGAACGAAGTCGCCGGCCCCCAGCCTGAGGGGGCAAATGAAGACTTGGTGGCGGGACCTCCTTCGATGGCGACTGAGGCTATCCCGGAGGAGGGCCCTAGCGCTTTGGAAGCTCGGGGTTCCACTCTCGTAGAGTGGGACCCAATTTTTGTAAGTGAAGACCCACTGGAACCAGCGGAAGAGATCCCAGCGGGTCCGGAGCCCATCCCGCTGTCGATGTCCATCGACAACGCCTGCTCCAGTCTACGTCAGGTCCAACTGGCCTTCTTCCACGACAGCAAGGCTCTTGAAGAGGAGCACCAAACCCTTAGGCGGTGGCGTAATCGGCTCCACTTTGAGACTAAGCTGGCGCAGTCGAGGCTTGCGGATGACAAGGAATGGATCAGGCGGGAGAAGATCCGCCTGGAGCTCTGGGGTGAGCTGCTGGACGAGAGGGAGAGCATGACTCACGCCCTTGACGCTCAATCCAGGGAGTTCCATGACCAAGCTAAGGCTGCTAACGACGCGGCCAATGCTCGGTTTGATCAGCTCGAGGCCATCAGCACCACACTCATCCAGCGCCGAGAGGCACTTGAAGGGAGGGAAAGACGGCTCGAGGATGAGGAGCAAAAACTCCTAGAGCTACGGGATGACGTCTTGCGACAGGAAGAAGAGCTCGCTGAGAAAACGGCTCTGGCGGACAAGGGCCTCGAGGAGCGCACTAAGAAATTGGAAGAGCGCTGCCTCGAGGAAGAGGAGAAGACCTGGGTGCGGGGGCAGGAACTCTACGAATACGAGTGTGCCCTTATCGCCCGGGAGAAGAAAGTGGAGGCTAGGGAGAAGGACCTGGTCGACCGCCGGAACAAGATCCACCTCCGGGAGGAGGAGCTCGGAAGACTTGAGAAGCGGGTTGCTGCGAAGATCCAGCAAAACGCCAAAGAAGTTGAGCGCCTCGCCCGCGAGAATTCGGAGCTGACGGCGGCCCGGAGATCCCTGGAAGAGATGAAGAACTTGAGGAAGGCGGACTCCCTGCAGATTTGGGAGTTCCTGGGCAAGGCCGACGACGTGCTGACTCCGATGGGTTTCAGCCCCGTGCACCCGGATGATCCGGAGCCGGAGCCGGACCTTGCATTGCAAGCATTGAGCGCCGCAGGCAGCAAGCTCTCCAAGGTGGGCGATGTCATCGCGGACCAGCTGGAGGTCGAGGGGCAATCCCTGGCTAGGAACGTCACAGAATATGTGTTGATGTGCTACACCAGCCAGAACCCTCGATTTCCTCTGGACCCGGTGCTTGAAGGCCCCGTCGAAGCAGAAGGCGAAGCTACCCGAGCCCGCGTGTCGGAGGTCGCCCAGAAAGTCGCCGAGTTCTTCCATAGGGTCTAGGACCGTCTCTTTTAGCCTTTACTTGTATCTTCTCTTCTTCCTCAATTTTGTAATCCCTTGTCTCCAGATGCAATCTCCGGTCTTCAGATGAAATGAAATCCCCAATTTTTTGCGAATTTCATTCTTTTGTCTTCAACATCTTTATCTTCACTTGGCCCCCTGGTAGATGTGCACAATTTGATTGTGGACATGTACCAAAAGGATGTTGAGTTTTGTTGAAGACGAATTTGCTTCGAACTTGTGGAATTTAGGTCCGAAGTTTTTGATAGTGAAGGTCCCCTGAAGTTGTCGGAGCTTAGAAGCTCCGGCACTGTCCATCGCTGGAGCTTAGTAGCTCCGGCAATAGCCTCTATCAACACGTTGAGCGTCGATAGTTAATACTCCAAGGTGTCGGAGCTTAGCAGCTCCGGCAATGACCTTTGCCACACTTGGTTTGTTGGCAACAGACTCCAGTGACGGGGTCTTCTCACCATCTTTTAGTCAACGCCGACGGTTGACGCCCTGGTGGGAGTCGGAGCTTGGTTAGCTCCGGTTTTTCTCCATCAACGTAGGGTTCATTTTTCCTGCACACTTAAGTCAAGAAAAATAGTAAAATTCGTTCCTTGTCTATAACTTCGTCGCGGCTTACGGTTCTTAAGAAAATTTTAAGTTGAACACGATTTTTAATACGACTGGATGAATTGTCTTTTTTTTTAGATCCAATTGTCCATGGACCCACCTTACTTCGGCCTGCCGGGATGTAGGTAGAGTGGCGTACTTAGGGTGCTTGACCAGGCTAAGTCGATAGCGCACTCCGGCCCTAGAATGGCTTGGCGGCTTTCTGGCGAGTTGGTCACAGACGATATTTAAATCCAAAAAATCTGACAATTCAACTCGAATCGTATGTAAACCGGTCAAATTAGAACTTCTTAAGAATTGCACGTTTCTGTTATAGACAAGAAAGAGAAAAATAAAAATGTCGAGCCTATGCAAAGATGAATGCACGTGGAGTCTATTTCACATGAAGATGTCTTTCATTATAGGTCCGGGGTACAGGGGAAACAAGTACACTCTTAGGGTACGGAACCAGGCTAAGTGTGTTTGGTTTCTCGTTTGACCCAGGGTAGTTAGCCACACTTTTAGTCCGGAGACTGTGTCAAGTGTTGCATGAGCTTTTCAAACCTTTCGGGAAAGGTCCGGCTGCTCTCCCGGAGGAACTACCCGACTCTGTACAATGACTCTATAACATACATTTCAAGTTACTCAAGACTCACCTCCGTGAAATTAAGTGTAGAACTTACGGAGGTGCTCGATGTTCCAAGGATTTGGGAGAGGTGTCCCATCCTCGGTAGCCAAGCGAACGCTTCCGGGACGGGATACTTTCATCACTCGAAAGGGCCCTTCCCAGCCGGGGGAGAGTTTGTTTTGCCCTTCTCTGGATAGTATTCTCCGTAGCACCAGATCGCCTTCCTCGAGCTGTCGGTTGTGTACATGCCGCTGGTGATAGCGCTGTAGAGCTTGGCGGTATCGGGCATTCCGAACAGCTGCTTGGCACCTTCCCTCCTCGAGGAGGTCTAGGTCTTCGCGCCGGAGCTGGTCCTGCGCGGCTTCATCGAAGGTCCGGACTCGGAGGGAACCCAAGGTGATTTCCGGAGGAAGGATCGCTTCAGCTCCGTACACCAGGAAGAAGGGTGTTTCTCCGGTTGCCCGACTTGGAGAAGTCCTGTTGGCCCATAGAGTGGGCGGAAGCTCTTCGATCCAATTGGCTCCGTGCTTTTTCAAGCGCTCATAAGTGCGTGTTTTGAGTCCTTTAAGGATCTCTGCGTTTGCTCTCTCGGCTTGTCCATTGCTGGTAGGATGAGCTACGGAAGCGTAGCAAACTTGTATGCAGAGGTCTTCGCAATATCCTTGAAATGCGGAGCTTATGAATTGAGTCCCATTATCAGTGATGATCTTATTTGGGACTCCGAATCTGCTCACGATGGATTGTAGAAAATTGATTGCAGATTGTTTGTTGATCGTCACAACGGGAGTAGCTTCCGGCCACATGGTGAACTTGTCGATGGCGACGTACAGGAACTTGTAACCTCCGACGGCTCTTGGGAAGGGTCCCAAGATGTCCATCCCCCACATAGCGAAAGGCCATGTAGGATGTATCATTTGTAAGGACTGAGCAGGTGTATGAATTTGCTTTGCATGAAATTGGCATGCTTTGCATTTCTTCACCAGCTCAGTGGCATCCTGGAGCGCTGTAGGCCAGTAGAAGCCGTGCCGAAAGGCTTTTCCGACCAGCGTGCGGGAAGATGCGTGGTTCCCACACTCGCCTCCATGGATTTCTGCGAGGAGCTCGCAGCCTTCTTCCCTTGTGATGCACCGCATTAGGATGCCGTTGGCACCGCGCCGGTAGAGATCCCCTTCTACCAACGTGTATCTTTTAGCCAATCTGACTACCCGATCAGCGGATACATCATCGTCAGGAAGGATGTTGTCTTTCAAGTAGTTCCGGATCTCCGAGATCCATGCATCGGAACTGACTTGAGCATTCGAGTCTTGCGTGCTGGGTTGCTCGGAGCTTCCGGCAGCACCTACGACCCTTGATGGCTGCCATGGTAACAGGGCCATCGGGACCGTCAGCTTCGGGATGCTGATCTCGCCCCCTTCGTTCAGTTCGGCAGGCTGAACTGTGGGTTTTGACAACCTCCGGACAAAGGTTCCGTCAGGAGCCGGAGCTCCAGTTGACGCCTTGGTCGAGAGTTCGTCAGCTTCAGCGTTGTGAGCACGCTGAACATGGTGAAGGTCTAGGACTTCGAAGTCCTTCTGAAGCCTCTGGACTTCAAAGAGGTAAGCAGCCAGCTGGAGATTATTGCAGGAGCATTCACCCTTCACCTGCTTGATGACAAGTTGTGAATCTCCTTTGACCAGCAATTGCTTGACACCGTATGATAGGGCCACCTTTAATCCATAGATGAGTGCTTCGTACTCCGCCATGTTGTTGGTTGCCTTGAAGTCAAGGTGTACCATGTATTTCACCTTCTCCCCAGTTGGTGCGAGGAGAAGGATTCCAGCTCCGGCTCCCTGCTTCTGCATGGAGCTGTCGAAATAAAGGGTCCAGTGAGGCTTAGTGAAGGTTGGAACTTGAGGTTCCGTCTTCTGCTCGCTGGGGCCCCCAGGGTTTAATGGAGAGGGAGTCCATTCTGCCACGAAATCTGCCAACGCTTGACTCTTGATTGCTTGTCTCGGAATGAATTCAAGATCGAATTCAGCCAATTCCGCTGCCCACTTTGCAATATTCCCAGTTGAATTGGGATTATGCAGGATCGCTCGAAGTGGATATGAGGTCACCACCGAGACTTTGTGAGCTTGGAAATAGTGTCGAAGCTTCCTTGAGGCAATAAGAACTGCATAAAGCAGTTTATGCACCTCTAGGTATCGAGTCTTGGCATCATGTAACACTTCACTGATGAAGTATACCGGGCGTTGAATGGTCCGGACCCTCCCGGAGGGGTCCGGAGCTTCCTCTTCATTGATCCGGACCCTCTCGGAGGGGTCCAGACTCTCTTCGGGGACCTCCGGGTTCTGGGTAGAGGAACCCGGAGCTTCTTCAGAAATGACCTGGACCCTCTTAGAGGGGTCCGGGTCCTCTGAAGTGGCTTCTTGTGGGTTTGAGTCTGGGAGCTGGGACCCAGACCCGCTTTCAGGAACCTCCGGACCCTCCCGAAGGGGTCTGGATTCCTGAGTATTGGGTAGTTCCGGTCTCTCTGCAACCAGAACCATACTGACGACTTCGTCAGTAGCTGAAATGTAAAGCAATAAAGGCTCACCAGGGTTCGGAGCTACCAGGACCGGTAGGGTGGTGAGGAACTCTTTCAGCTCCTGGAATGCCTTCTCTGCTTCCTCAGACCATTGGAATGGTCCGGACTTCCTCAGTAACTTGAAGAAGGGAAGTGCTCTTTCTGCCAGTCTTGAAATGAACCGGCTAAGGGCTGCTAGACATCCAGTTAATTTTTGGACGTCTTTGATGCGGGTTGGTGGCCGCATGTCTTCAATGGCTTTTATCTTCGCCGAATTAGCCTCTATGCCCCAGTGACTTACCAGGAAACCAAGAAGCTTTCCGGAACTAACCCCGAAGACGCACTTGTCTGGGTTTAGCTTCGTGCGGGTGGCCTGCAGCTTGTCGAAGACAGCCTGCAAGGTGTCCAAGAGGGACTCCTTGTTTTTGACTTTGACCACGATGTCATCGACGTACACTTCCACTATGTCTCTGATGAGTTCTTCGAAAGTTTTGTACATAGCTCGTACAAAAGTTGAAGCTGCATTCTTGAGACCAAACGGCATGGCTGTGTAACAATACAATCCATCCACTGTGATGAATGAAGTATGCTCTTCATCCTCCCTAGACATCCTGATTTGATGATATCCAGAATATGCGTCTAGAAAACACAGTAACTCGCACCCGGAGGTGGAATCCACTATCTGATCTATTCTAGGTAGTGGGAATGGATCTTTTGGACATGCCTTATTCAGTGTGGTGTAGTCGATGCACATCCGAAGTTTCCCGCCGGCCTTGGGCACAACGACTGGGTTTGCCAGCCATTTTGGATGGTAGACTTCTCGGATAAATCCGGCTTCGAGCAACTTCTTCACTTCTTGTCGGATGAAGTTTTGTCGCTCTACAGATTGCTTCCGAGGTTTCTGATGCACAGGCCGGGCGTCGGGGTAAATCTTCAGATTGTGCTCAATCACTTCCCTGGGGATCCCAGGCATTTGTGACGGTTGCCAAGCAAATACGTCAACGTTAGCCCGGAGGAAAGTGATGAGCGTGAGTTCCTATTTGTCATTCAACCCACCCGATATGCGGGTGGTTTGAGTGACATCGGAACCAATTTGGACAACTTTGACGGGGATGTCGGTGTCGCCGCTTGGCTGCACACGGGGAGCAGAGGTTGAGCCTCGTTGCCGAATGCTCGGAGGTTTTGGAGCTTGCCCCTGTCTGGAGTCCTCCTCTTGCGCAGTGGTGAGTGCATGGAGCTCCTCCATAGCAGTTACTCCGGCGGTGCGATCTCCACGAATCCGGAGAACGCCTGCTGGTGTTGGCATCTTCAACACCAAGTATCCATAATGAGCAGCTGCCATAAATTTGTATAGGGCAGGTCTACCCAAGATGGCGTTGAATGGTAAGTTGATCTGAGCAACGTCGAAGACCAACTTCTCGGTGCGGTACTTCTCCTGTGTCCCAAAGGTAATGGGGAGAATTATAGCTCCGAGTGGGGTAATGGCCCCCGGACCTACTCCGGAGAATGGTCGAGAGGGCTGAAGATCCGAAGGTCGAAGCTGAAGTTTGGTGAAAGCTTCAAAGCTTATAAGGTTCAGCCCCGAACCTCCATCCACCATAACATGATGGAGCTGGATGTTGTTGATGGTGGGAGATACCATCAAGGGTAATTGGCCAGCTCCGACCATGCTTTGAGGACAGTCCGAAGCATCAAAAGTGATGGGTGTGTCCATCCACTTTCGATGTGGCTCCGGTCTAGCTGTAGGAGCTACAGCAGCCATATCCCGTCGCATAGACTTGATGACACGACGAGAAGTGATGTCCCATGATCCACCAAAGATGGTGTTCATGGTTTTCCGACGCTCGTTGTCAGAGACGTCGGAGTCATCGTCGACGGAGGTGTAGACGGCTTTCAGGACCTTTTTGGGATCCTGAAACCCTAACTCCTCTTCAGCCGAAGCTTCGTCAACCTTCTGTTTTCCCTCCCTCTGTCGGAAAGGAGACCCTTCCCGGCGCTTGTTGTAGCGCTCGGCAAGATTTTGGACCTCCCGGCAGTCTTCCAACCTGTGGCTGCCCGTTTTGTGAATGGGGCACCACATTTTGGATTTGCCGCCGTCTTCGGAAGACGGTCGAGGTCGCTTCTCAGGGCGTGGCCCCCGGCCACTAGGAGTTGCAGTGGCTGCAACGTTGGATGTGCCGGCCGACGGCTTCTTCTTGCCGTTGGTCTTCTTTTTCTTCTTGCCACTCCCGGAGGTAGCGGCTTCTTCTTTGGAGGATTTTTTATGATCCTCCAAGGCTGGTTTGGAGTGCATTTCACGGCCCTCCGCAGCTCTGGCACATTTGTCAGCCAAGCTGAAGAGCTCCGTGACGCTGGTGATCTCTTTGATCGCCAGCTTCTCCAACATCTTCTTGTCTCGTACACCCTGTCTGAATGCCACAATGACAGAAGCACTTGAGATAGAAGGGATTGTGTTGCGTACCTGAGAGAACCTCTGGATGAATGACCGCAAAGATTCTCCCCCTTTTTGCACGACTGCAAAAAGGTCCAGTTCAGTGCCCGGTCGGGTGTATGAACTCCCGAAGTTGGCAGTGAACTGACGGCACAGCTCCTCCCAACTGTCAATAGAGTTGGGTGGAAGGCTCATAAACCAGGACCTGGCGGTCCCAGTTAAGGCCACTGGAAAGTAGTTGGCCATTACGGCCTCGTTTCCTCCAGCTGCTAAGATTGCAGTGGAGTATATCTGCAGAAATTCTACGGGGTTGACAGTCCCGTCGAATTTTTCCGGCAAGTGTGGCCGGAACTTCTGTGGCCATCTAACCATGCGCAGGTCCATGGCTAGGGCGGAACAACCTCCTCCTACTCCTTCCAGAGTAGAAAGGTCTTGAGCATCCCGTCTTTCTCGAGCTCGCTCGATATGGACACGGCCATCCTGTTGGCGGTATCGGCGATCAAGCTCCGCCCGGAGGTCGTGTGTCGAAAGCCGAGATGCCGTATGGGTGCGTCGTGCCCCAGAGGGCAACGACGTCACTTGCTGTGACGCAGCTCGTCTTCGGTTGTTGGAGACATGTGGACCAAGTCTTCCAGACAACGTTCGTCGCTGCGACGGGGCTCGCCCTGAAGGAGGATGACCCTGGTTGTTGAGTCGTTCGGCCGCTGCTGCGACCAAATGCTCAACATCAGCCCTCCATTGCTCCATAGCATCTTGAGATGCATCCGGAGGTGGTGGTCGCTGGAGAAGAGCACGCGCTGCATGGAGCGCGTGTTCTGGGTTGTCATGACTTGCCGGCGCAGTATGTGACGCCGGCGCACCATCATGTTGCTCGGCACGTCTTGCCGGAGAAGATGGTGGTGGTGGGAGTGTGACTCCTGCTGGTGCTGAGGCTCCTGCTGGTGGCTGCATGTTGGAGGGATTGTCCCCGACAGCCTGAGCAGCAGGTTGCCCGTTGAATGATCCAGCCGCAGAATTCACCATTCTTGAAAATCTCAGGCGCCCCTTCCTGGCGCGCCAACTGTCGACTGTTGGAGTCGGCAGATCTCCTGACACTACTAAAGTGTTGAAGGAGTTTGTAGTTCGGTGTGGGCGCGCGGAGACTCAAGAAGGTGAATCACGATTGGACACGAGAGGCACAGTGGTTTACGTGGTTCGGGCCGCCTGAGCGTAATACCCTACTCCACGGGTGTGTGTGTGTGTTGTATTAGCTTGTGTGCCTGAGAGCGTTCGAGAGCCTCCTTCGTGTATCGTCGGTTTGTCCTTTTATAGTACAAGGACAAACCGTTACAAGTTAGCCTGGCCCGACATGTGGCCCCTGCGGTTACTAGTATTGATACACGATTAATTGTTGTTAATAACCCTGTAACGGGCCCCGACAGTGCCGTTACAGGTGTTAAGATTACCCGATTAATTGTCATTAACATGGAATTAATGACAATTAATTGAGTCTTGAAGTCCGCGGCTATCCTTTGAAGATCCGGAGTCGTTACAATGTCTTCCGGTGGTTTGAGGCGGCCAGCTCCGACGTTTGGACACGTGGCAGCTCCGGAGCTTGCTTGTGGGGAGCGGGAAGCTCCGGGGTGGCCTGGCACGTGTCAGGTCCGGAGCTTCTCTCGGTCTGGGGTTAAGTCCGGAGGTGCCGTTTCGGTACCTAGCCCGGAGCTTCACCCTTGTGGGTAGTAGCTCCGGTCTGGAAGTACACGTGGCAACCTAGGGGTTAACCATGTTGGAGAAGCAGGTCCGGTTATGTCTGACAAGTGGACCTCCGAGGGTCTTCAATTTGAGTAGACGTCCTTCCCTTGAGATCTTTGTAACCTCAGGGGGTGTATGGTTTTTAGGGTACCGACAAAGTGTATTCTCAGTTTACAAATTTAATTATTCTAAGTATGCCCATTATTAAGCTTTCGCTGTGTTATTTAGTCTTGCATTAAGTTCTATGTATTATAGGAAGAAGAATGCATTAAGTTCCTTAGTGTTGTCAACTCTGTCAACCATGCTAATGGAAATTATAAGGGCAAAAATAAGGTTCCACAGCAGCATTCTTCTCAAAAGAATGTGAAGATGGAAAATAATAGGTGTCATTATTGTAAGAAAGAAGGACACTACTAAAAGAATTGTGTAGGCTTCCTCAAATGGTGTCATAAGAAGGGTAAGACTTATTTCATAATTCTATGTTTTCAGTATACTTGCAATCCATTTGTTAGATTGACTTAGTTGCAATGTTCAGGGATTAAGTATGAGGAGGATCCTAAGAAGAGAGATAAGGGTCGTTAAAGTCGCTAATGATCACGAAGCTGAAGTAGAAGCCAATTGATAACTCTCAATAGTACTTAGACATGGCTTCGTACTTTTGTTTCATTATGATGCTAAATGTACCCACATTTAGAGAAATTTGTAATAGTTTCATGCTTGGACTATTTAGATTTGTATGCCTTTTGGCAAACTTTGTTAACAATAAGTTGTGAGTCTTGCCATCCGAAAAGACATTTTTCTTTGTCCTCGCATGATGATTATTTAAGTTGCATCATATTTTTATATAAGAATAAGTGTTTAGTAAAGCACATAAGAATCGATCGTGAAATAATTTTGAAATAATGGCACTACGTTAGACCTTATTTTGAGGGGGAGAATTGATTGGTGCATTTCTTAATCAATTCCTCTCCACTAAGATTATAAAACCATAGCGAATGCATAAAAAAATTCAGCATATGTTCACTAAAATTCAGATCCGATGGTGAGGAGGAGTACTATGATACGCATACCTCACATTAAATAAGAAATAAGTGATATCCTTCAACTTAGTCGATTAGCTCATGGGTCAAGGATTAAAACCTCTATTCAAATGCTACATCGAAGTTTTAATTAGTTGGTGCCTCAAAACACCATATTAGATAAGGCCAAGATATAAACCCTCATCAAAATTTTATATGAGGTTGTCGTTAAGCTGATTAGCTCAAACATTAGTAAGTAGCCATCTCGTTGGTAAATTCAGTAAGATAGCATGTTTCCCATCATCTTAACAAGTTAATGGAAGCAACACATGCTAGAATTAGGGGGAACAAGGTAATCCAAGATGACGATTTTGAGTAGAAGCGGGTGCATGCATCCATTTTTATGATTCAAGAATCGTTCATCACGATACCTGTTGTTGTTAAGACAACACCATTATCTCAACACCTTTTGTCATTGACATGTTTAGTAAGACTTTTGTCTCACAGAAGCAATTTCAATTTTCTAATTATTAGTTGCCATTAAAGATGAAGAGCAACAATCGCCTCGATTAGTAAATAATGTGTTCATAAGTGGATCTCATGAAAAGATCCATATTCAAATAAAGGTTGGCCCCGCCTCATTTGAAATAAGCTAATAAAGTTATACTTAGTGGACATTCCTAAAAGAGCCAAAATAGTAGACCATAATGGGTCCACATGATTAACCGTGACTCCAAATGGAAAAATCATTTTTCATTAAGGAGATGATGATTACATTAATTTGTTTTCATGCGTCTCAACTATCAATTTGTTTAGAATCAATTAGATATTAGTAACATATTATAACTTAGTATTACATCGTATGGATGTAATAACATCGTTTATTAAATAGGATCTATAGAAGAACGTCCATGTGACACAACTGAAAGCTTTTGTCATTAAGCATAAGGAACATAGAGATACATGTTAAGAAAATTCATTTTATTCATGAACTAATGTGGGAACCGAAATCCCGACATCCGAGGATCTCATTGGGTGGTGTCGTGCGATGCGACACCCAACAATATACAAGAATAGAACCTGAATAAGTACAAGACGAAGTCTTTTATTTATGATACAGCGGAAGTTTTACAATACTAGCATAAGGAAAGCAACATATATATCATAGCTACGCTCTCAGCACTAGCTATGCAAAAGCAAAGTTATCCATGCCTTCGATACTTTGCACTAGCAACACTAAATTACGGTGGCGTGCAGGGTTCCCATTCAGCTGTACACCCTGGAGGGGGTGCAGCCTCATCATCAAACCCTTCATCAATTGTATAACCTGCAAAAACTTGTTAACTACAAACGTGAGCATAAGGCTCAGCAAGACTAACCCGTCTCACTAGACATATGCAAAGGGGACAGTAAACATAGGTAAGGTGAAGCATAAATGACTCGCCTACAAGTGGGTCCTTATAATCAGGTTTTATGTAGCAAATGACATTCTCCAGGCACGGCACATCATGGGTTCCACAATCAAACAAGAAACGCTTTGCCGATGATATGACATGCCCAGAGCACATAATGCTATTACAGCTAAAGTATGGGGAAACTGTAAACTTTAATGTGACTATCTCTAAATCATACAAGGTTGCAAAACAATTATACTTCAATACAATTTATTTCTCTTACTTCTTCAGTATTTACTACGTCACGGCGCAGTGAACAAGTGGTACTCTATTACCGCGAGGTATGGTGATTGCAATTAGAACACACCCGGACAACACGACACATACGCACTTTCGAAAATGCCAGCGAGTACTTCACTCAGTACCTACGTAACACTTCAGTACTAGTCATATATGACAACCTTTCGCGAGACACTCAAATGTCGAACCGGTCGATCCATCACGAGCAGGAGGTCCTGCGTGGGGCGTACTCTGACGTGCCCACCAGCGGATTTACACCTTGCTGCCCTCAACCCACACCTATAAAACGGAACGGTATGCCTCGACACCCAAGTGACCAAGCTACATCAGTTTACTAGAGCCCATATATCCATTATGTTACCGGTACAAGTCAAGCTTGTCCGAAGGGGCCGCATACAGATGGGCCTTAACCGACACATGCAAGGCTATGCGACCGAGACTCAATTCTCGCCGCTTCCTATCCATTCCCTGCCCGGTCTCAGTTCATTATATTATGCCATTTTCTATCTAACCAATCTTGTGAGATATGTCCTACATCTCTCGCGAGTAGATTCCAACTACTCGACTTCTACCGGATTTCCTATGCATTAGCAAAGCAGTACTACAGGTCAAACTGTAACTCGTTTCAACCAATCCCTGGGATTTTTGGTCATGCATGTGGAGTATCAATCGTCCTAAACGTAATGCACAATTCATATACTACTCATCATAGTGATAAAGTAAAATTTTATAAACGACTTAAATGCAAACCGGGGCTTGCCTGGATGCAGGTCCGAGTCGGAGTTAGTATCAGGAAGGTACACTTCCAAAGCCTCTGGTGCCTCCTCGACTTCGGTCACTACACGTCATGCATATAATATGGTATATGAATGATTTTGAAACAATAACTATAAAAAGTATACAAACTAATATCCAAGGATCATAGCAAGTGATGATCTTAACTGGCTTTGGGACTTTGTTGAGACATACTAATGACTATGATAGAGATTTTTGGCAAGGAGCAAAAGATAATCAAAGTGGTTAAGCCCTTTGGCAATTATTTACTAATTGAATAAGCTTAACCAATTATCTTTCAGTTTAGGAACTGAATTGGGCCTAGGAGATTAGGCGAAATAATTCTCAATTTTTTACAGGAGCTATTACATGACTAAAGGAATGTTCAGTCCGAATTTGGGGTATAACAAAGCAACTGAACATCTGGGATAATTCAATCAAAGGAAAAGATGATTGAATTAAACAGGATGTTATACAGGGTTTCATACCAATCCAACTGTACAGCCTGTTTGCTTATGGTGTAAGGATAATACAGGATTTTATTTGGGATTTTTAGGGCAATTCTTCTGGGAGAAACTGAATTTAGAAAAGGATACTATTTTCTGAATACAGTTTTGGAAGAAAACTGAACCAGTAGGAAAGAATTGGAAATCTGTCCAAGCTAAACAGGTTTAATGGCCCCCAAACTTTTTCTGGTAACTAAGACTAGGTCAAGGTATTTTATATGAATTTTGGAAATTTTTCCAGTGGAAGGTTCATCTGGAAAAATTTTGTTTGTATTTGGAAAGATTATTTCCTACAGAATCTAAAATTAAGTTTCACAGAACCTATCTGGTACTAAAAGAAACTATAGCTCAAGTGCTTTCAAACAAAATTTGTTTGAAGATTTTTGGAGTAGTCTACAGAGAGATATTCACTTTAGAAGTTTGAACAATTTTCGGGAATGAATTTAATAAACTATTGGCGCCAGAATTCAAATTCAATTGGTTGGGTCTCATGGGCCACGTGGCGTGCTCTGGTCAATGCAACACCACGATCCACAAATTTATTTGCGCGCAGCCGCACGGAATCCCAGCCACACCGTGATCCCGCAGCCACTGGCAGGTGGGGCCCCACGGGGTTGTCTTCTACCTCGGGCCAATGCCCGCGCGAGGCGGCGCCCGTGGCGGTGAATCGCCGGTGAGCTCGCCGCCGGCTAAACCGACGGGCTAAACTCACTCAAACTCGCCACCTGGGGGTTTTAGGAGTCGCTGAGCACGACGGTGAAGTCGATGGGACCAGAAACTCACCGGAAATGGTTGTGCGACGGCGGCGGCGGCTGTGAGCGCTCGGGCAACCTGGAACTCGCTCCAGAGTTGCTCAAACCACTCGGGACCTTCTTCAAAACCTTCCTAGGACGATGCAGATCAAGGAAATGGACGTGGGAGAGGAAGAAACAATCGGAAACTATGAGCTCGACGGCGAACCGAGGTTTCCTCACCGGCAGCGAGCAAAACTCGATTTCCTCGGCCGTTGCTCGATAACTTTTAGGTGTTTTTGCTCAGGTTGGAGCGCTAGGACCTATAGAAACTATCTTTAAGCAATTGCATAGAATAATTACTTGTAGAAACGGAATTGAAACGGAAACTGAGCGAGCTTCCTCACATCGGCGGACAGAAGATGACTGGTAACTTGCTCATTTCTCAATGAAAAGGGAAACCGTTTGCACCGAGAGTTAGAGCTCGACTAGGCGCACCTTTAAGCTTTTGGGATCATGGCTTGAAACTGCGCGAAATGGCGTCGCACCACGGAGCAGAGGCGAGCGGCGACGATGGCGCGCGGCAGAGAAGAAATCGCGAGAGGGGGAACACCGATCGGGGAAGGGAAAATATCGGAGCGGCAGCCGGCCTTTTATAGCGCTGCGGCAAGCAAGCAAGCAGCTCGCTGGAGCTTGCATGCACGTGTGCTGTCGAGCGGGCGAGCGCCGGTGCAGAGATGGCAGGTGGACGAGCTGATCCGTTCAGCAGAGGCTGACCTGTGGGGCCCACAGGTCAGTCAAACTCCAACACTAAAGTTAAAAATTCATTTAAAAATAGAAGATCAACTCCAAAAATCATGAAATTTTGTGAAGATGGTAAATGAATTATTATGAACAAAATGGTGAACTCAAATCTTATGTTCAAAGAAGTTGGAAAAGAATTTAAAATTCAGATTTGAATTTGATTCAAATTTGCTAAGCGCCTCAAATAAAATAGCAAATGAGTTCCTAAAATCTTGAAATTTCGCAGGCAAGCTATTGAGAATATTAGAAGGTCAAGGAAAGATTTAGAGCCTCTAATTTGAATATTTTTGGCAGGGCCAATTAGTACTGCACTTTAAATTGCCTTAATAAACTTCATCCAAATAATTCTAAAATTTGAAGAGGTGTGAATAGAATCATTCTAGAATTAGTGGTGAAGTCCAATACTCATGTTAATAAAATTTAACCATGAGTGCAAGAAAGGTTTGGATGGTATTAAGTTCATGTGTACCACTATATTGGATCTTTAATATAGTTGATCACAAAACTCATAACTGAATTCACATGCCATAAAAGTGGGGTTTTACATTCCTCCCCCCCTTAAAAGAATCTCGTCCCGAGATTACAAAAGAAGGCAAAAGGAACAGATCTAACGAACATATGCCGCTAACAAGTCCGGATAGTTCATTCTAAGATACTCCTCGCTTTCCCACGTGGCTTCTTCAGCACTGTGGTTGCTCCACAAGACCTTGTAGAAACGCAAGGTGCGGCTTCTTGTGGTGCGAGTCTTCTCATCGACAATCTGAGTTGGATGCTCGGAATAAGTGAGATCTGGTTGGAGAGCTTCCAAATCCTCAAAACGTATATTCGCTGGGATTTTGAGACATTTCCGCAACTGAGAAATGTGAAACAGATTATGGACCCCTGCCAGCGATGGCGGTAACTCCAATTGATATGCCACAGGTCCGCATCCTTTGATTTATTGTGAACGGCCCAATAAAACGTGGAGCTAGCTTCCCTTTCACTCCGAATCGATGGATACCTTTCATAGGGGATACCCGGAGATAAACTTGATCCCCAACCTCGAAGTGAAGAGGTCGACGTCGTTTGTCCGCGTAGCTCTTCTGACGATACTGAGCGGCTTTGAGATTTGTTTGAATAATGCGTAATTGCTCTTCGGCTTCTTTTATTAAGTCGATGCCATATACCACTCGTTCACCAGATTCGCACCAGTTCAAGGGTGTGCGACACTTCCGGCCATAAAGAGCTTCATATGGCGCCATCTGGATACTAGCCTGGTAACCGTTGTTGTACGAAAATTCTGACAATGGTAGATGATCATCCCAATTCCTACCATGGTGGATGGCAAAGGCACGAAGCATGTCCTCTAGCACTTGATTCACCCGTTCGGTTTGTCCATCAGTCTGAGGATGATAAGCTGAGCTTTGAATCAGTTTGGTACCCAGTGCATCATGGAGATGCTCCCAAAAGCGAGCAACAAAAATAGATCCACGATCTGAAATGATAGTGCGGGGTACACCATGTAGACACACTATTCTGGAGATATAAAGTTCTGCATACCGCTTTACATCATACTTGACACTGACAGGTATGAAATGAGCCGATTTGGTCAATCGGTCAACGATCACCCAAATTGAGTCGTGCTTATGGAGAGTGGGAGGCAACCCAACAATGAAATCCATGCTGATATCATCCCATTTCCAAGTCGGTATGCTTAAAGGTTGAAGTTGTCATGCTGCTTTCATATGGTCGGCCTTCCCTCGCCGGCACGTATCACACTCGGATACGTATTTAGCTACTTCCCTCTTCATCCGAGTCCACCAGAACTTCTTTCTCAAATCTTGGTACATTTTGTTACTTCCCGGATGAATGGAATACTTGGATAAATGAGCTTCATCTAGTATCTTCTTCCGAAGTTCCATGTTTCGGGGTACCACTATACGTTTGCTAAACCAGAGGGTGCCTTCATCGTCACTTTGGAAACATATCATCTCCCCCTTCTTCATTCTTTGCCGAATATGTGACATTCCTTTGTCCTCCTTTTGAGCTGCTATAATATCCTCCTTGATAGTAGGAATGAGAGCTAGGTTGTAGAGTGCCCCATATGGAACCAAGTAGAGACTCGGTTCTTCTTCTCCTTCCATTGAGGTAATGGAAAGATTGTTGACACGGGACTTGCGGCTCAGAGCATCTGCGACTACATTCGCTTTGCCTGGATGGTAGTGGATCTCAATCTCATAATCCTTGATTAACTCCAAACATCTACGCTGTCGCATATTTAAATCTTTTTGGGTGAAGATGTATTTCAAGCTCTTGTGATCAGTGTAGAGGTGTACTAGATTACCCAGTAGATAATGTCTCCACATCTTCAATGCTAGTACCACAGCAGCGATTTCTAGATCATGAGTCGGATAGTGTTGCTCATGGTTCCGAAGCTGCCCTGATCCATAAGCGATCACTCGTCTATCCAACATCAACACACATCCCAAACCAATTCCGGATGCATCACAATACACGTCAAAAGATTTGGTTGTGTTTGGTTGAGCTAATACTGGTGCCGTTGTGAGGTGTTTTACTAATGCTTGAAAACCTGCCTCACATGCCTCAGTCCATACATACTTCGTCCCCTTCTTCAGAAGTTCTGTCATTAGTTTAGCTATTTTGGAGAAACTGGGAATGAACCTCCGGTAATACCTAGCTAAACCTAGGAAACTTCAAACTTCATGTACAGACTTTGGAGACTCCCATTTGACGACTTGCTTGATCTTGCTTGGATCAACTGCAATCCCTTCTGCTGATATGATGTGCCCTAAAAATGGCACTTGGCTGATCCAGAATTCACACTTGCTGAACTTAGCATATAGCTGGTGGTCCCGTAATCGTTGAAGCACGATACGCAAGTGTTGAGCATGTTCTTCTTCGGATTTTGAATACACAAGTATGTCGTCAATGTAGACTACGACAAACTTGTCCAATTCAGGCATAAACACCGAGTTCATGAGATACATGAAATGAGCTGGTGTGTTGGTCAATCTGAAGGACATAACAAGGTACTCATACAATCCATACCTCGTTGAGAATGTTGTCTTTGGTATATCTTCTGGTCGGATTCTAATCTGATGATAACCAGAACGAAGATCCATCTTCGAAAATACTTTAGCACCCACCAAATGATCAAAAAGAATATCAATGTGTGGTAGTGGATACTTGTTCTTGATAGTGACAACATTAAGTGGACGATAGTCTACACACAGTCTCAAGGTCTTATCTTACTTCTCTACGAACAGCGCAGAACAACCCCATGGTGATGAACTTGGACGAATGAAACCCTTGTTCTCAAGTTCGGTTAACTGCTCCTTAAGTTCTGCAAGTTCCTTGGGTGCCATCTTGTAGGGTGGTCTTGAGATTTTCACTATTCCCGGTACAAGTTCAATTTTGAACTCTATATCTCTTTCTGGGGGCATACCAAGAAGATCATCAAGGAATACGTCGGGGTACTCACATACTACTGGAATATCCTCAAGTCCAATAACTTCGGTATTGTGAGTAGATGGGTCCAATGGAATGATGTTCTCAAGATTGAGAACTTGGGACGGATGGAGTGGAGAGTTTAGATAAATTTTTCGAGGAACGATATCAAGAATAGCACCATGGTATTGCAACCATGCCATTCCTAAGATGACATTTAGTTTTTGAGTCTCTAAGATAATGAAGGAGGTAGGATAGATGTTCCCATCTAGGTCAAGAGGTACCCTATGGACCATCTCATATGTTACTACCCTCCCTGCTGGAGTGCGAATCATATATGGAGTTTTGGTGGAGCTAACAGGTAGCTGATTTTTAATGACAACAGATTTACTAATGACATTGTGGGAAGCTACACAGTCAAAGAGTATGACTACGGATTGATCATAGATAGAGAACGTACCCGTGAGCATGGGCGCGCCTTCCGGAACGTCCTCGATGGCGAGATGGTGGACGTTGCCAAGTCTGGGAACTGACTTCTTGGGCTGGTCGCGGGGTTGGTTGGCCCCCTGGTAGGATGATTGCCCTCTGCCTTGTCGATTCTGCAGACAATCCTTGACGAAGTGCCCCGTGCGCCCACACGTGAAACACGTGTACGGGGTTTGGCCAGTTCAAATGGGAGGACAGAATCCCAGTGCACGTGGTGGAGGTGGAAGTACACGTGGGATCATCCCCTGTTGTTGTTGCGGTCGGAATCCAGAGTTGCTGAACTGGCGACCACTAAACATTGGTGGTCGTGATGGCAGTTGCCACCTCTGGCCGGATGGTGATCGATACACCATACGGTACTTCTGAGGAGCACCACCTCCGCTGCCCTGCGGAGCACTCCTCTTCTTTTTATCTGAGGACAGCTCGCGCGTAGCATCCTCCTGCATGATAGCGGCATTGACGATGTCATTGAAGCTGCCGCGGTTGAACAGGACAAGCTTGTCCTTCAACTTGGGGTTCAAACCCCGGTAGAAGCATTCGCGCTTCCGATCTTCATTATTCACTTGGTCCTGAGCGTATTGGGCCAAGTGTTTGAATGATTTGGAGTACTCGTACGCACTCCTTCCTCCCTGCCTTAGCTCCAAGAACTCTTGAAGCTTCCTCCTTATAATCCCGGGAGGAATATGGTAGGCGCGGAACGCCTCCCAGAATTCGGCCCAGCTTATGCCATGGTCTGCGGGGCGTGCGGCAAGGTAATTGGCCCACCATGCACCGGCAGACCCCTGCAGTTGCTGCGCTGCAAATAGCGTCTTCTGCTGTTCGGTTATGTCGAGCAAACCGAACTTTCCCTAGATGGAGCGGAGCCAGTTGTCCACCTCCAATGGTTCATCGGCCTCCCTGAAGACCGGCGGATGCGTCGCGGTAAAATCCGAGTAGGAACTCGGATATTGCTGACGCGGTCCATCATCCTGTCGCCCCCCTTGATGGGACGAGCGCTGCACCAGAGTCCGCAGTAGCTCGGTTTGCTCGTCGCGCGAGCTGAGTACTGCAGCGAGAACCCCCGCGAGACTTCTGCGAAGTGTGGGTGGAGGTGGTTGCGTTTGAGGCGTATTCTGTCCCGGGGGTGGTGTGTCATCCGCCTGACCTCCACTGGAACCTCCCCCATATTGACTTGTATGAGTACGCACCATACTGCAATACAATGATTCATTCCATAAGTCTCATTGCCTCAAGTTCATCCTTCCATATAAATAGTAATGCGGTAGATAACAATAGATGATGCATAACATTCACATATATTGATAAAGCACAAACTTTATACAATCTATATTATCTTGGGCCCAAGTTTACAATAGATCTCCAAAAATAGAAAGACTTCATCTAAAGAAGTCTTCTCATCTATGCTTGGTCACCACAAGTCATCATGTCCATGTCATCATACACAGACCTTGCTACTATTTACAACAAGACTCAGAAAGTCACAAAACACGCGTGGTGTTTACTACACATCATTACACACGGCCTAAAGTGATAAGTACATCAACACTGCCCTCTAATCATAAAACTCGACCTCTTGAGGATCTTCTTCTTCCTTGTCATCCTCAGGATTAGTCACCACTGGTACGGGTGCCGGAGCAGAAGTTGATGCCTCGTTCAAAATCGACGTCCTTTTGGCAACCTTAGCTTGCCAATCTGTCTGTACCATAAACATCCTCCAGGCCTCGTTCTCCTGCTGAGCCTGCTCACAGCTGGTCTTCCAGCTCTGAGCCTCCACTCTGGACTGATCCCGATCTGCAGTCACCGTGTTCAACTGGGTGTCCCGCTGGTGTCCATAGAGTAGGCTCGCCTCCAACACAGTTTCCATCTCTAGAGTCTCCTGGCGAGATGCGGCTAAATCCATAACAGCGTCATGCCATTGATTCTCCCTGAGGTTCAAACGATGGTTGAGAGGAGCCATCATATCCCTAAGTCCGTCATTTGCCCACTCAAAGTGATCCGCTCGAATCATGGCTTGCTTCAGATTGTCCGTCAATTCTTTTATGCATACCCTTTGATTACCCTTCTCGCGATGTGATGCGGATGCATACACCACTAAGGCTGTCGCGGATGTTTCACCATGATTGTCCACCTCCGCAAGCAAACGGGTTGCCCAGGCTTCAGAAGCCCTGCCGGTAACTGGAAAGAACTTAGCTCCATGTTTCCTCTAATATCAACCCTTTGATCTTGATGGAGTATGGAGCCCATCCGAGGTGCGGTGGACCAGCAGGCACATCGACGTAGATGGTGCAACTCCACATACCGCTTTCCTGGAACTTCTTGCCCCAATAGCTAGGCAACTCCAGGTAGCCAAACTGGCGAAGCAACCTAACAAACACGTCCGGGAAACCGGCTTGCCCGGTGCACGTTGAGAACACCCATCCATTAGGCAACTGAATTCTTGGATGCTGCCATCTGTGGACAAACATACACGGATGTCAATACACCGTATAAGTATTCAACTCAATAAATGATAATGTTGGACAAAAGAAAATATCCATAATCAATTGATCCAAGAAAATCTGCAAACTGGAAGTGATCACAGTTCTGGTTCAGCTGACCTTCCTGTATCAACCCAAAAGTTTCATACAGGAAATGCCAGAGTTAAGAGTTAAGTTGAATATAAAAGTTGTAGTACACTTCAAAAAATTTCCAGATTGTACTCATACAGCTCCAGGTGAACTAATATGAAGAATCTATACAGGTTTTAAGTTGACTCAAGTTTTCTGGAAATTTTGACAGAACCTCCCCTGTATATGGGCTTACCTCCACATTCTATACAGGTTTATCATGATAAGATATTAAGGTAATGATAAAATAAAAATTATATAAAATCGCGTTAACAATCCAGAAATAAAAGAGTTCCACCCTAAAAACTTTGTTATACAGGTATCGCGCACAAATTCACAACCATGTGCAAACTGTTCCAAGTTCTGGACTGCAAGAACCAAGTTTGCGACAAATGGAATTAGGCATAGCTACACCCAGATTAAGGTGAGTAGTGACCAATAAAGTTGATAGAGGACTTCCTAAGCTTTCCAGAAATGTATATATGTGACCATGTCACTATTCTGGATTAAGAGCTATAACTATCCCAACTTAACAGTTGAACTGACTGGTTTGCACCAGCAGTCCTGCAGTTCACTGTGTTGACTTCCCAATTTGGTTTAACGCCAACCCAAATCAGGAAAAATCTCCCATAACAAACTTGTAAAGCTCCTCCTACCCTTTCCAAACATGTATCACAATAAGGCAGTGGATTTTTCTACAGCCAGTTATGGCAAAAATACAGAGACTGGTACAATGGTAAGGTCATCTGGAGCAGTTACAATACACCCCAGATTTCAACAGATTATCAAGCTTTTCTGTCTTTATGGTCAACAGAAAAGTTGTAGAGATCTTCCCGAACTTTCCATCCATATATTATACTCCTATAATATCATTTAAATAACCAAGATTTCAATCCGGTGAAGTCGAGCCAACTTCTGCCAGAAATCAAGAATCTTGATTTTATCTACTCTATCGAGTCGGAACCCTTTTTACGGAGTCCAAACCTACCAGCATTTGATATTTGGACTTTCCAAAGCATAATGCATCCATTCTGTCGGTGGGGATGGTCTAGTATCATGTTTGATACTGACGGTACTACGTATCTCACCAAAGAAAATTCTATCCGGTATTTCCGGTTACGTCTGTAGGTGGTTCCTATATCGTTCTCTCGCAAACGGCTTCTACATGGTCTTCTACCGTAATTAATGCTGCAAAAGACAAACAATCCCCTTTCACACATTCACATCTCAAAGGTGGTATGGGGAAACACGACAGGTAGTCACAATAATATATATGAAAATAAATACATACGACTCTGGTGTGAGTCGCCCTCGAGCGAGGTCATGTCTCGAGGCACATGGCTGTAAATACGTCTGTACAGCAAAGACTCTCGTACGATCCGGCTTATACACGCTCAGGCATACGTGTTTTGCATGCTCCCATAGAACATGAATAGTTCTAGAGAGGCATACTATCGGGTTATACACCACCCGATGGGGGCTCCCACTAACTTTGAAGCACGCTGGGGTACCGCGTGTCATAGGTTCTCAGAAACATTGAGAGCTTCAGAGACTTCTATTAACTTCTCGTGCCAAGCCACGGAAATTTCACATACCACTCCTCGTATGCTGAGCTTACCGAGATTGACCCACTCTCGGTGGCGTACCTTACCTCTTACCTGACTTCGGGGCGTCGTTACAGAATATAATAACACATAGTTAGTTTACCACCTTTATATCTTATACTAAAAATACTCCTTATAAAGGCATATAGCTTATTCCTCACTCAAGTCCTAATTTTTGAAAATATGTTCTTTTCAAGTACACTATTCCCAATGATGCTCTGATACCATGTCTGTGGGAACCAAAATCCCGACATCCGAGGATCTCATTGGGTGGTGTCGTGCGATGCGACACCCAACAGTATACAAGAAAAGAACCTGAATAAGTACAAGACGAAGTCTTTTATTTATCATACAGTGGAAGTGTAGGATCGAAGAGCACGTGAAAAGCTACCAGAGGGGGGTGAATGGTATATTTAAAAATCTTACGCAGCGGAAACAATTAAACCCCAACCCCTTTGGCAGAAAAACGATCTCTTAAAGAAATCGTGTGTGAGACTAATCTAAATGTGTTTCACCATGACAAAAGTGATGGATATCAGAGAGAATCAAGTCACGAAGACAACACAAAATAAATCACTCAAATCCATCGAGAAAAACTCAAGTTATGATCGAAAGATCAAACACAGGTCAAACTGCCCTACCTGAGGAAAAACAGTTCTGGAACGCTGCAAAAAACTCGTGTATACCATAGACCACAAATCCAATGACCGTGAAATTTTGATATAGGATAGATAATCAAGTTGTGAAGACAACCCAAAAATAATCACGTCAATTAGATCTTTAAAACTCGAGTTATGATAAAACCACCGACGAAAGGTAGTGCTGTCCACAAACTCGACAAGTAAAACTTGTCTGGAACAAGTCGGACGAACAAGGCACAAAAGTTCCTTCAAACTATGAATTTTATTCAATAGAACACAAGAGGAACAGCCCCAAAGTCGTGCACCACGAGCTCTGGGCTCCCGTGCTTATATAACCAGCCCTTAGGCCAACCCAATATCAACTAGGACTCCAATCCTACTCAGATCACGAATCGTAACTTTCCATAACTGCTCAAGATTCTTCTATACGCAGATAGAAGCAATCTTAAGTCTTCAAAACACCTTAGGAACATATCTCACATTCCTAAACAACTCAAATTCGTGACCCACATGAAATCCTATCATAACCAACTCAAATCTTCCCATATTTGAGTCAAACCCAACTCAGCCGCAGCCTGAGTCCATACCTAGTCGGTTGGACCTTTCCGACCAATTCTTTACGTCCACATCTCTTCATCACGCCTCGGAACCATGTAGCCACGTCCATGCACTCCTTGCACACGTGCAAACATCTTCCAATGACGTCCATGATACCTTCATATGCATTGTTCTTGATTCAATCATGTTGCGCAACCTCCTGATCAGCTCAACCACAATTCCTCCTGAATTTGGTTGTTGGAACCTCATCTCCTCCCTGAGACTAGTCCAATGGATCCCATCACCAGCCATGTCTTGAACTCAAGCAACACCTGCACATGAATAAAAAACCAATCCATACGAGCCCAAGTCCTCGACTTGACTCAAGTTAGTTCCGAACACAACACCTTACGTGAGAGCCTCACATAAGCATGTTGCAAAGCATAGCAAAACGATATCAGCCATATCATCCAAAACGCACCAAAACTTAGTAAAAGAATACTAAGCAAACTTTCCAACAATGTAAAGCAAGTATAAAGCATTGCAAATGAAAAGCAGAAGCACTGTGGTCAAGTTCCGGACCTTGCCAGAACAACCCGGACCTTGAGCCAGAGCTAACGAAAGCTAGTAGAACCTAGCGCCGGAGCTTACCAAAACTAGTATAACCAAGCTCCCACCGGAGCTTACAAAACTAGCAGGACCTAGCACCGGAGCTAATCAGAACTAGTTGGAACTAGTAAACTCAAAAGACGGAGCTAGAAAAATAAACTCGGAGCTTAGCAAAAACACGCCGGAACTATCAAGACATGTCGGAGCTAAAGACAAAACTCATCGGAGCTGACCAAAGCTAGTCGGACCTTACCAAGAAATCGGACCTAGCTTCGAACATAGCCGGAGCTACCCAAAACAAGCCTGACCTACCGTTGGACCTTGCTGTAGCTCGGGGCTAGAGTCGGACCTTGATAAAAAGGTGTTTTGGTGATATTTAAAACTTTTATCATCAAAACCAAGTGTATTCACTACAAGCCAATGTATTTAGCACATATAGGTCTTACAATCTCCCCCTTGATGAATGCATTGGCAACACCATTTAAAATCCGAACATTGGCTTATTCACATAAAAGTTTTGAAGGCAATTTCTCCCCCTTTGTAAATCAAAAGTACAATGAGAAGAAAAATTATCCCATATTATCTCTCCCCCTTTTATTATCTCTCCTTATGCACATATTCTCTTTCTCATCATGCTTATCTCTCCCCCTTTGA
Organism: Tuctoria greenei; assembly: GCA_036927565.1. Lineage (NCBI taxonomy): Eukaryota > Viridiplantae > Streptophyta > Magnoliopsida > Poales > Poaceae > Tuctoria > Tuctoria greenei. The sequence goes on from JAYESD010000006.1 coordinate 130,867,891, forward strand.
CAATGTATTCAGCAAGTCATGAGCATATAAACTAATTATCTCTCCCTCTTTAGTTGTTATGAGCATATTATAACATATACATATAAACAAAGCTCATCCAAGTCATACTATCAAGTACCTTACATTATCACATCAATGAAATACATAAAGTAGTGTAAGCCATGCTAGAGATCATATGTAATTTTCAATTTAAGTAAGTCATGATCTCACAAACTTAACTATTTCAAAACCTGAAATCATGACACTAGTTGCTGCATTTTAATATTTTTCAAAGCATAAATTTAGATCATATGATATTTGCAAGAGATTATATGTGAATCTGCCTTATTCTAACCAACCAAGCCAAGCCTATGTCATTTGACAATCAAAAGCTTAAGGACATGGTTTTAGTCATACACAACTTCTTCCAAGTTCATATCTAAGTGCAATGACAAGCCATCTCAAAAGAAGAAGTGCGATGCATGCATATTCTCTTGATCTTTTCTCAATTTATATATGTTCATAAAAACGCAACATGTGAGTTGATTACTTGATTAATTCTTTATGATTAAAAGCATTTGTGAGCATGCAACAAGTTCAAAACAGCAAGAAAGTTCGACCATGACCAGATTTAGTGTAAGTAATTATTCCAATTACTAGACATGGCAAAAACTACAAAATGTATAACATGAGTAATGTAGTAAGAACTTTCAGCATGTAAAAGGAATCACAGAGTCATATATGTATGAAATACTATGCTCATATTATTTTAATTTCAGATTCACACATAGACTTCCCAAGTTTCAAAAACTCCCCCTCAATTTAAGCCATGAGGATGCATAACCCCTATTTCACTACGAATGAAACAAAAATGAGTGAAATCCAAAGGTTTTGTAAAAATGTTAGCCAATTGATGTTTGGTATCTACATGGTGAAGCACAATGTTTCCTTTTTCAATGTTATCTCGGAGAAAGTGATACCTAATATCAATGTGCTTAGTTCTAGAATGTTGCACGAGGTTTTTGGCAATGCAAATAGCACTAGTGTTATCACAAAACAGTGGAACACTATCTAGATCAACCCCATAGTCCTTAAGTGTTTGAACAATCCAAAGAGTTTGTGAGCAAGCACTAGCAGCAGCTACATATTCAGATTCGGCTGTGGATTGTGCAACTGAATTTTGTTTTCTAGAGGACCAAGCAACAAGAGAATTACCAAGAAAATGACAAGCACTGGAAGTACTTTTCCTATCAATCCTACAACCCCCAAAATCAGCATCCGAAAAAGCTTTCAAAGTAACGGTTGAGGAAGAAGGAAGAAAAATGCCAAATTCTTGAGTTCCATGTAAGTACCTGAGAATCCTTTTGACGGCTTGACGATGTGAAACACGTGGGGAAGCTTGAAACCGTGCACAAAGACATACGCTGAATTGTATGTCCGGTCTTGATGCCGTGAGGTACAAAAGTGATCCGACCATGCTTCTATATTCTTTTTGATTCACAGATTCACCATATTCATCAAGTTCAAGTGTTGTTGCTGTTCCCATTGGTGTCCGAAGAGGCTTGCTTTTGTCCATGTTGAAGCGCCTTAGGAGGTCTTTGGTATACTTCGTTTGATGCACAAAGGTACCCTCCTTCGTTTGCTTGATTTGCAGCCCCAAAAAGTAAGTGAGTTCACCCATCATACTCATTTCAAATTCGGAACTCATCATTGCTGAAAACTTGGACACAAGATCATGAGAAGCACAACCAAAGATAATATCATCCACATACACTTGAAAGAATAATGAGTCATTGCCATGCTTAAGCACAAAAAGAGTTTTATCAACCTTTCCCATGGTAAACCCCTTTTCAAGTAAGAATGTTTTTAACCTATCATACCATGCTCTAGGGGCTTGTTTGAGACCGTATAAGGCTTTGGACAGTTTGTAAACATGATTAGGAAAATCTGGATTTTCAAAGCCCGGTAGTTGTTTGACATAAACCTCCTCATCTATGTAGCCATTAAGAAAAGCACTTTTAACATCCATTTGATATAGCTTAAAACCTTTAGATGCTGCAAAAGCTAAAAAATTCTTATGGCTTCTAATCTAGCGACAGGAGCAAAAGTTTCATCAAAATCTAGACCTTCAACTTGAGTGAAACCTTGAGCAACCAACCTAGCCTTATTCCTAACCACAACCCCATCCTCACTTTGTTTATTTTTAAATACCCATTTAGTTCCAATTAAAGTGTGACCTTGAGGTAGAGGTACAAGTTTCCAAACATTATTTCTTTCAAAATTTTCTAACTCTTCTTGCATGGCAATAATCCAAGATTCATTAGTGAGTGCATGTGATATATCTTTGGGCTCAAAAGAAGCAACAAAAGCAGAATGAGCATGAGAGTTTGGGTCGCAAAACCTGGACCGTGTGACTCGTTCGTGCAAGCTTCCAATCATCTGTTGTGGGGGATGATCTTTGTAAAAACGTAGGGGAACAGATGTCTCACAAGCTTCTTCTTCATTAGGTTCATCATAGATTGATGAGCTTGTGACTTGTGGATGATAAGGACCAGCATAGGTGATAGCCGGAGCTTGTTCAATGTCCGGAGCTGGACACGTGTCAACTTCGGAACAACCAGGCAGTATCATCGGCTCTTCTTCATCTTCGAAAATACCCTCCCCTGAGGATACAGATCTGGTCCTGCAACATCGGAGCTAGTACCTGGGCTAGCTTCATCAAAAGACACTTCACAAGTCTCCACAATTTTGTTAGTGTTAAGTAAAAGCACACGGTAGCCTCTAGTATGAGATGGATAACCAAGAAACATGCCATCAATGGATCGAGGTTCAAATTTATCAAGATTACCATGTTTCTTAACAAAGCATTTGCAACCAAAGACCCGAAAGTGTGTAACACTAAGCCTATGTCCAAACCGAAGCTCCTATGGTGTTTTACCTAGCTTAGCACGCAAGAAAACACGATTTGAGACATAACAAACGGTTGCTAATGCATCAGCCCAAAATTTCCTAGGAGTTTGATATTCATCAAGCATAGTCCTAGCCATCTCAACTAAGGTTCTGATCTTTCTTTCTACAACACCGTTTTGTTGAGGTACATATGGGGAAGAAAGTTGATGATCTATTCCATTTTCAGCACAAAAGTGATCAAAAGATTGATTTTTAAATTCAGTTCCGTTATCACTTCTAATTGCCTTTAAAGATCCCGGGTGATCAATTGATAATCTAAGAAATAAAGTCCTAAAGTGACTAAAAGCCTCATTCTTAGACGCCATAAAGTAAACCCAAGAGTATCTAGAATAATCATCAACAATAACAAGAACATACCATTTACCTCCGAAGGATTGAACATGTGAAGGTCCTACGGTGTCAAGATGCAAAAGTTGACATGGTTCAGTTGTCATGATCATTGTGAGAGGAGTATGTGAACCTGCAACCATCTTAGCATGTCTACAAGAAGAGCACACAATTTCTTTGTCCCCTTTAAGCTTAGGCAGCCCACGTATGCGATCAAGAGCACTAACACGCGTTAGGTGATCAAAGCCTACGTGACCAAGTCTACGATGCCAAAAATATAAGTCCTTTGAATCATTAGCAACTAGACACCTATGCTTAGAGGAAGACATATCAAAATCAGCTTTAAAAACTCTTCCAAACCGAGACATGTTAAAAATAAGCTCATTATTTGAACCTACAACTTTGCAGAAGTTTTTATTGAAAATAATTTCTAGATTTTCATCTAGCAATTGTGCAACAGAAAGCAAGTTGTATTTCAAATTTTTGACAAGTGCCACATCCTTCAAAGTGTAGTGATCATTTACTCTAACCGAACCCTTAGCAATTATAGGAGTTGAAGAATTATTGGCAAAAGTAACATTCTCTACACGTGACACAAAAGAGAGGGAGGAGAACCAATCTTTGTTACCGGTCATGTGGCGTGAGCAACCTGAATCCACAATCCAAATGTTCTCCTTCCTCAAACGTGTAACCTCTTCATTGTCGCTATTGTGTTCTGCCTCCTCCATACTTGATCTTGACTTGCCCGCCATAAAGCACAAGTTTGCCAAATCATCTTCATCTTCATCACTTGCAATGTCCACGTCGCTTGAACTGAACTCTTGAAGTGCGGTGATGAAACTGTTGATCATCTTGCGTCCTATGGTACCTTTCTTCTTCTCGTTGGAATTTCTAGAGGAGGTCCGGACCTTGCTTTGTTTTTCTTCCCGGGTGGTTGGACCTGAAAGGTTAGGGCATTCTATATGAAAGTGTCCTGTTTTACCACATTCAAAACAGCGTTGAGGTCTGGAGCTTCCTCTCCTTCTAGTTCTCACATTTTGCAATGCTTTTGAGAATCTAGTAGAGATGAGTGCCAACTCCTATTCTGGAAATTCTTCGATCTGCTCCAGGGTTAGTGAGGACAACAAAGCAAGAGTATTGCAAGATGATGATTGGCTGGAGCTAGACATATCACGTTGTGAGACAAATGCAATAGACTTATTTGGGTTCTTACGTGCTAGGATGTCAATTTCATGAGTTTTTAGTTTAGAATAAAGTACATCTAATGTAAGAGAACTCATGACAGTTGATTCACGAATAGATGTTACTTTCATCTCCCAAATTGACATGTCTAATGCACTAAGAAGTTGCCTAGCATTCTCAGCATCAGAAAAATTAACATTGACACTACGTAAGTTGCTGAGAATTTTATGAACCGAGCAAAGAGGTCATCGATAGACTCACCTGGTTGCATCTCAAAATGCATATATTCCTTTTTGAACATATCTTGTTTTACCTCCTTGATTGTGTTGGAGCCTTCATGAAAATCACAGAGAGCTCTCCAAACATCGTATGCTGACCGGAGGTGCGCGACACGATCAAAGTCGCTTTGAGTGAGTCCTTGGATGATCAAGTTTCGAGCTTTGTTGTTGTTGTCGACGTCCCGTAGGTTTGTGGCCGTGACTTGATCATTAGGTGGCACTTCGTAAGGCTTGTACACCTTCTCCCATATTGCAAAGCCTTGTGCCTGGATAAAAGCCTCCATGCGTGCCTTCCAAACCTGAAGATCAATACCAGCAAACACACAAGGTTTGGCGGAGTACTTCTCCATGATGATTAGTCAAAAACACACGCAAATCACAAAGATTAGAGCACCGTGGCTCTGATACCAATTGTAGGGTCGAAGAGCACGTGAAAATCTACCAGAGGGGGGGTGAATGGTAGATTTAAAAATCTTACGCAGCGGAAACAATTAAACCCCAACCCCTTTGGCAGAAAAACGATCTCTTAAAGAAATCGTGTGTGAGACTAATCTAAATGTGTTTCACCGTGACAAAAGTGATGGATATAATAGAGAATCAAGTCACGAAGACAACACAAAAGAAATCACTCAAATCCGTCGATAAAAACTCAAGTTATGATCGAAAGATCAAACACAGGTCAAAACTGCCCTACCCGAGGAAAAACAGTTCTGGAACTCTGCAAAGAAACTCGTGTAGATCATAGACCACAAATCCAATGACCGTGAAATTTTTATATATGATAGATAATCAAGTTGTGAAGACAACCCAAAAGGAATCACGTCCATTGGATATGTAAAACTCGAGTTATGATAAAACCACCGACGAAAGGTAGTTCTGTCCAGAAACTCGACGAGTAAAACTTGTCTAGAACAAGTTGGACGAATAAGGCACAAAAGTTCCTTCAAACTAAGAATTTTATTCAATAGAACACAAGAGTAACAGCCCCAAAGTCGTGCACCACGAGCTCTGGGCTCCCTTGCTTATATAACCAGCCCTTAGGCCAACCTAATATCAACTAGGACTCCAATCCTACTCAGATCACGAATCGTAACTTTCCATAACTGCTCAAGATTCTTCTATACGCAGATAGAAGAAATCTTAAGACTTCCAAACACCTTAGGAACGTATCTCACATTCCTAAACAACTCAAATTCGTGACCCACATGAAATCCTATCATAACCAACTCAAATCTTTCCATATTTGAGTCAAACCCAACTCAGCCGCAGCCTGACTCCATAACCTAGTCGGTTGGACCTTTCCGACCAATTCTTTACGTCCACATCTCTTCATCACGCCTCGGAACCATGTAGCCACGTCCATGCACTCCTTGCACACGTGCAAATATCTTCCAATGACGTCCATGATACCTTCATATGCATTGTTCTTGATTCAATCATGTTGCGCAACCTCCTGATCAACTCAACCACAATTCCTCCTGAATTTTGTTGTTGGAACCTCATCTCCTCCCTGAGACTAGTCCAATGGATCCCGTCACCAGCCATGTCTTGAACTCAAGCAACACCTGCACATGAATAAACAACCAATCCATACGAGCCCAAGTCCTCAACTTGACTCAAGTTAGTTCCGAACACAACACCTTAGGTGAGAGCCTCACATAAGTATGTTGCAAAGCATAGCAAAATGATATCAGCCATATCATCCAAAACGCACCAAAAACTTAGTAAAAGAATACTAAGCAAACTTTCCAACAATGTAAAGCAAGTACGAAGCATTGCAAATGAAAAGCAGAAGCACTGCGGTCAAGTTCCGGACCTTGCCAGAGCAACCCGGACCTTGAGCCGGAGCTAACAAAAGCTAGTAGAACCTAGCGCCGGAGTTTACCAAAACTAGTATAACCAAGCTCCCACCGGAGCTTACAAAACTAGCAGGACCTAGCACTGGAGCTAACCAGAACTAGTCGAAACTAGTAAACCCAAAAGCCGGAGCTAGAAAAATCAACTCGGAGCTTAGCAAAAACACGCCGGAACTATCAAAGACATGTTGGAGCTAAAGACAAAACTCATCGGAGCTGACCAAAGCTAGTCGGACCTTACCAAGAAATCGTACCTAGCTTCGAACATAGCCGGAGCTACCCAAAACAAGCCGGACCTACCGCCGGACCTTGCTGTAGCTCGGAGCTAGAGTCGGACCTTGATAAAAAGGTGTTTTGGTGATATTTAAAACTTTTATCATCAAAGCCAAGTGTATTCACTACAAGCCAATATATTCAGCACATATAGGTCTTACAGGAAGTTTTACAATACTAGCTTAAGGAAAGAAACATATATATCATAGCTATGCTCTCAGCACTAGCTATGCAAAAGCAAAGTTATCCATGTCTTGGATACTTTGCACTAGCAACACTTAATTACGGTGGCGTGCAGGGTTCCCATTTGGCTGTACACCCTCGAGGGGGTGCATCCTCATCATCAAACCCTTCATCAATTGTATAACCTACAAAAACTCATTAACTACAAACGTGAGCATAAGGCTTAGCAAGACTAACCCGTCTCACTAGACATATGCAAAGGGGACACTAAACATAGGTAAGGTGAAGCATAAATGACTCGCCTACAAGTGGGTCCTTATAATCAGGTTTTATGTAGCAAATGACATTCTCCAGGCACGACACATCATGGGTTCCACAATCAAACAAGAAACACTTTGCCGATGATATGACATGCCCAGAGCACATAATGCTATTACAGCTAAAGTATGGAGAAACTGTAAACTTTAATGTGACTATCTCTAAATCATACAAGGTTGCAAAACAATATACTTCAATACAATTTATTTCTCTTACTTCTTCAGTATTTACTACGTCACGGCGCAGTGAACAAGTGGTACTCTATTACCGCGAGGGACGGTGATTGCAATCAGAACACACCCGGACAACACGACACATACTCACTTTCGGAAATGCCAGCGAGTACTTCGCGCGGTACCTACGTAACACTTCAGTACTAGTCGTATATGGCAACCTTTCGTGAGACACTCAAATGCCGAACCAGTCGATCCGTCACGAGCAGGAGGTCCCTGCATGGGGTGTACTCTGACGTGCTCACCAGTGGATTTACACCTTGCTGCCCTCAACCCACACCTATAAAACAGAACGGTATGCCTCGACACCCAAGTGACCAAGCTACGTCAGTTTACTGGAGCCCATATATCCATTATGTTGCCGGTACAAGTCAAGCTTGTCCGAAGGGGCCGCATACAGACAGGCCTTAACCGACACAGGCAAGGATATGCGACCGAGACTCAATTCTCGCCGCTTCCTATTCATTCCCTGCCCGGTCTCAGTTTCATTATATTATGCCATTTTCTATCTAACCAATCTTGTGAGATATGTCCTACATCTCTCGCGAGTAGATTCCAACTACTCGACTTCTACTGGATTTCCTATGCATTAGCAAAGCAGTACTACAGGTCAAACTGTAACTCGTTTCAACCAATCCTTGGGATTTTTGGTCATGCATGTGGAGTATCAATCGTCCTAAACGTAATGCACAATTCATATACTACTCATCATAGTGATAAAGTAAAATTTTATAAACGACTTAAATGCAAATCGGGGCTTGCCTGGATACAGGTCCGAGTCGGAGTTAGTATCAAGAAGGTACACTTCCAAAGCCTCCGGTGCCTCCTCGACTTCGGTCACTACACGTCATGCATATAATATGGTATATGAATGATTTTGAAACAATAACTATAAAAAGTATACAAATTAATATCTAAGGATCATAGCAAGTGATGATCTTAACTGGCTTTGGGACTTTGTTGAGACATATTAATGACTATGATAGAGATTTTTGGCAAGGAGCAAAAGATAATCAAAGTGGTTAAGCCCTTTGGCAATTATTTACTAATTGAATAAGCTTAACCAATTATCTTTCAGTTTAGGAACTGAATTGGGCCTAGAATATTAGGTCAAATAATTCTCAAATTTTTACAGGAGCTAGTACATGACTAAAAGAATGTTCAGTTCAAATTTGGGGTATAACAAAGCAACTGAACATCTGGGATAATTCAATCAAGGAAAAAGATGATTGAATTAAACAGGATGTTATACAGGGTTTCATACCAATCCAACTGTACATCCTGTTTGCTTAGGGTGTAAGGATCATACAGGTTTTTATTTGGGATTTTTAGGGCAATTCTTCTGGGAGAAACTGAATTTAGAAAAGGATACTATTTTCTGAATACAGTTTTGGAAGAAAACTGAACCAGTAGGAAAGAATTGGTAATCTTTCCAAGCTAAACAGGTTTAATTCCTCCCAAACTTTTTCTGGTAACTAAGACTAGGTCAAGGTATTTTATATGAATTTTGGAGATTTTTCCAGTGGAAGGTTCATCTGGAAAAATTGTGTTTGTATTTGGAAAGATAATTTCCTACAGAATTTAAAATTAAGTTTCACAGAACCTATCCGGTACTAAAAGAAACTAGAGCTCAAGAGCTTTCAAACAAAATTTGTTTGAAGATTTTTGGAGTAGTCTACAGAGAGATATTCACTTTAGAAGTTTGAACAATTTTCTGGAATGAATTTAATAAACTATTGGCGCCAGAATTCAAATTCAATTGGTTGGGTCCCATGGGCCACGTGGCGTGCTCTGGTCAATGCAACACCACGATCCACAGATTTATTCGTGCGCAGCCGCACGGAATCCCAGGTGCATCGTGATCCCGCAGGAACTGGCAGGTGGGGCCCCATGGGGTTGTCTTCTACCTCGGGCCAACGCCCGCGCGAGGCGGCGCCCGTGGTGGTGACTCGCCGGCAAGCTCGCCGCCGGCTAAACTGACGGGCCAAACTCGCTCAAACTTGCCGTCTGGGGGTTTTAGGAGTCGCTGAGCACGACGGTGAAGTCTATGGGACCAGAAACTCGCCGGAAATGGTTGTGCGACGGCGGCGATGAGCGCTCGGGCAACCGGGAACTCGCTCCAGAGTAGCTCAAACCACTCGGGACCTTCTTCAAAACCTTCCTGGGACGATGCAGATCAAGGAAATGGACGTGGGAGAGGAAGAAACAATCGAAAACTATGAGCTCGATGGCGAACCGAGGTTTCGTCACCGGCGGCGAGCAAAACTCGATTTCCTCGGTCGTTGCTCGATAACTTTTAGGGGTTTTTGCTCAGATAGGAGCGCTAGGACCTATAGAAACTATCTCTAAGCAATTTCATAGAATAATTACTTGTAGAAACGGAATTGAAATGGAAACCGAGCGAGCTTCCTCACATCGGCGGAAAGAAGATGACTGATAACTTGCTCATTTCTCAATGAAAAGGGAAACGGTTTGCACCGAGAGTTAGAGCTCGACTAGGCGCACCTTTAAGCTTTTGGGATCGTGGCTTGAAATTGCGCGAAACGGCGGCGCACCACGGAGCAGAGGCGAGCGGCAATGATGGCGCGCGGCGGAGAAGAAACCGCGAGAGGGGGAACACCGATCGGGGAAGGGAAAATATCGGAGTGGCGGCCGGCCTTTTATAGCGCTGTGGCAAGCAAGCAAGCAAGCAGCTCGCTGGAGCTTGCATGCGCGTGCGCTGTCGAGCGGGCGAGCGCCGGTGCAGAGATGGCAGGCGGCCGAGCTGATCCGTTCAGCAGAGGCTGACCTGTGGGGCCCACAGGTTAGTCAGACTCCAACAGTAAAGTTAAAAATTCATTTAAAAATAGAAGATCAACTCCAAAAATCATGAAATTTTGTGGAGATGGTAAATGAATTATTATGAACACAATGGTGAACTCAAATATTATGTTCAATGAATTTGGAAAAGAATTTAAAACTCAGATTTGAATTTGATTCAAATTTGCTAAGTGCCTCAAATAAAATAGCAAATGAGTTCCTAAAATCTTGAAATTTTGCAGGCAAGCTATTGAGAATATTAGAAGGTCAAGAAAAAATTTAGAGCCTCTAATTTGAATATTTTGGCAGGGCCAATTAGTACTGCACTTTAAATTGCCTTAATAAACTTCATCCAAATAATTCTAAAATTTGAAGAGGTGTGAATAGAATCATTCTAGAACTAGTGGTGAAGTCCAATACTCATGTTAATAAAATTTAACCATGAGTGCAAGAAAGGTTTGGATGGTATTAAGTTCATGTGTACCACTATATTGGATCTTTAATATAGTTTATCACAAAACTCATAACTGAATTCACATGCCATAAAAGTGGGGTTTTACACTAAATAAGGCCATGTTGGCAATTAGTATCTCAAGTTCAATAAGTCAATCAGTAAGTTCGGGTTATCAAAAAAAGGAGAACAATTTAACTTTTCACTAAGTTTTGTATTTTGTAAATGACATATTACTCACAAGTAATGTTGTTAGTCTACTATTTAGTTTCCGATCCTCTAAGTTTGACATTAAGAGGTATTAAATTCATAAGGCATCAAGTTGTACTTGAGAGGTACATATGTATGCGGATAAATATGTCTCCTCGGAAAAGTCAAAGTTAATTAGTATTGGAAGCAATTAGAAAACGTTCGAACAAAGACGGTTTAAAGGACTTCTACTATCGGAAGTTTCTAAGTATCCTCAAATAGTTAATCACTTTGAAATTAGACTAAGTTACTGGATTAATTTAGCACAAGTTAGTCCAATCCAAGTCATTAGAATGGAAATAAGAGTTGAGTTGCATTTTTGCAAGTAACTAAGGCCTCATGGTAAGATTAGTAATACAATAAATCATAGATCACTAAGACTAAGTTATTGTGAGATGTGTAGTAAAATCCTCATTAGCAAGACTCATAGTAGGAGCCCTATTGAGGAACAAGATCCAAATCTAAAGTCACTGCATTATGAGGGTGTGTTTGGTTCAGCTGTAGATTCTTAAAAATCTGATTTTAGCTGTGAGCTGTGGAAAAGCTGATGTGAGCTGTCAGTTGTGGAGAAGCTGAAATCTGTTTAGTTAGAAACAACTGTCAGCTGTGGATTCTGTATGAAAGGACTGTAATACCATTATCAATTCATAATTTTGTATTTATAATTAATATAAATATGAAATTGATGTAATATAAATAATACTAAATCTGTATGGATCACAAAAAAAAACAAAATCGCATCAAAGTCCACACGATAATCAAACCAGCGTGATTCATACTGCAGTCCTCCACTACCGTTCCGAAGTTCTTGCAATGCACATGCTGCAAAGTTCAGTCTACAGACGGATAAGGTTCTTTGGAACGCGGGAATTTTGTAGAAACTTCATGACCGGCTAAACAGCACCCAGATTGTTTGTCTTTGTTTATTTTCTCTTTACAGGGAAGATTGCTTGCATTGACATCCGTGGAAGAAATGTCAAACAGGCAGCACATATAAGGTACACGTATCACATTACACTGCAAGAAGCCACCGAACGGGAACTTGCCTTCCGTAAAAAGCATTACGACGGGCGGACTTTTTGACCTCGATCTCACGGTGGCTGGCGGGCGACTGTCGGCACTGGTGGTCGAAGTTGAGCGTGTATCTCCTCAAGTCGTAGCTGAACGTCGCCAGTTGTTGCTGCTTCTTCCCTCGTTGAGCGGTGCCGCCGCCCTTCCCATGAGCTCGCGCGCCACCGCCTTCCACCGCAGCTTAGCCCGCGCGGCGCATCCCGTGCGGCGTGCCTCTACTCGCTTAGGAGTGCACTGTACTTCAGCCGGCTCGACGACGACAACCTCAACAGCGACCGGCCGAAGCAGTTGAAGCCCTGCGCCATGAACTCGTCGTTGCACGCCGTCGTCACCGACGGCGGCGGTATCGATGCCTGATGCCCGAGGCTCGCCCTCGCCATTGCAGTGCTAACTGCTGAGCAGCGCTGGAGCAGCGGAGAGGGGGACTTGACTTGAGACGAGACTCCGGGACTCCAATGCTACTGGGAAGAGGCCTCGTCGCCGCCGGGAAGAGATGCGGCTCGGGTCTCCCGTGGAGGTGGACGGGCGTGGCTGCGGGAGGAGGATAGATTAGAAAAAAACGATTCGTTTCGTGTAATGGATGGCATGGTGGGTAATTTTAGAGAAAATGTGGGAAGAGGAATTCGAAAAATATGGGGGTAGACCAGACTTTCATTTGTACTATAAGAATCTGTAGATTTTTCAGAATCTGATTTCCTTGATACCTCCTTTGGTTTGGATTACATCGTTTTGACAGAGAATTTGATTGGTGCAGCTAAACCAAAGGCACCCTGAGTGATGTATACTAAATTAGTGACGAGGCCACTGAGTAGACACCATATGAAAACTCGGGCTAAGTGTGGTTGACAACATAGAACCATCTAAGTTTTTGTACTTCTGAAACAACAAGTCATATGTGACGCCAAGCACATTGACATCAGTTGTGTGTTACAAAAGAAGTAAATACATGATCATACTTTGACGATCTTTAAATGTCAAATCTGACCATTAATTCTCTGAATAAAAGATATGAATTGGACAACCAACATAGTGCTAGGAGATATTTACTAACAAATTCCACAAGTGTTGGTGTAATTTTGTATGCAGGTGAATTAGGCACATAATTAAAGGGATTTGTTGGGACCAATCAAAGAAACATTCATTCTGACCAATCAGGCGCAAGCACGAGGATTCATTGGCCCACTCGAAGGAGAAAACCAACTAAAGATCACTGGAATCACCCATACCCATGATGGGGGCCCACATAACAGTGTCACAGTGAAGTTTCAGCGCGAGAGGAGTCGTTGGGAGCTCGGTCGAACCACCAGGTCGCCCGACCTAGTATTCGCGCCAAACGCGGTCAACCGCCATGTGTTGGCTCGTCACGACTTGTTAATAACGATGTCGACTGATTTATGCGCATATTCTAGCGCCAAACCAACTTTTGGAGGGTATAGATAGGGGTAGGGGCCCACTCTTCTCAACACACCAAAAGCTTGAGTTTAATACTCCACTCCAAAGCAGTACTGCTGCCCAAGTGCTTAGAAAATCGGGAGAGAGTGAGAAAGAGGAAGAGAAGGAGTCTCCGGCTTGTCGAACTTCTTCCACTTGAGGATAGGGTTCGGGCTTGTCGAACCCTCTCCACTCTTGTACCTCCACAATCATTTCCATGTCAAGTAAGGTACATGATTTCCATTAGAGTTCAATTATTTAATTCAAGCAAGTTAATTCCTTAGTTGCTTGTTCGTTCATGCTCTATTCATTTAGAGGCCCTAGTCTTTCCTAGAGAGGTTAGGAAAGTAATCGGTAGCGTAGGCATTGTGTCTGGGCTTGACATTATCATTGATTATCTCATAGTCCACGGGTTGTAGAGGTAGGCAGTAGGCGGTGACAGACTTATCAATCAGTTGTAATCCTCCACGTTCGACTATAACGTAGGCTCTTGGCAGGACTTGTGAGGACCGCGCCCACACATTCCATGAATCTCAGAGGGTGGTGCCGTGCGATGCGGCACCCAACAGCACACACGAAAAGAATACGAGAAAATACAAAGTTTTATTTATAGGAACAGTGGAAGTCTTTTACAATACTTAGTATACAGCAGAAGTCATACTGATAGCTAAACTCTTAGCCTAGCTATGCAAAAGTGCAGCTGTCAATACTCTGTGTACCGGGTACCCTATGATACCGCAAGAAGTGCAAAAGAGTTCTGCCCGTCAAAATTGAAGGCCTCCTCAGGCCCCACATGTCATATTACACCGGACCCGCATCCCTCATATGGGTAGCTCCAGAGATTGAAACGTGTAATGTAAATCCGGAGCTAAACTCCCGACACAAGGAAGCTCTGCGATCAACACGTGTATAATAACCTCGGACCTAACTCCCACCAGAGGGAAGCTCCGGTGTTGTCACGTGTACAGCGGTGCCGGAGCTACCTCCCTGCAAAGGGAAGCTCCGAAGCTGCCACGTGTGGAGCCTCCCTCATCAATGAATACATCGACAGATCTCCTTCAACACGGACATTCAAGGGACAGTTAAAGCGGCAATTACAAGACTTGATTACGTGTCATTAATGCTGTATTAACGAGACATGAGCAGAGCACTTTTAACAGAGGTAACACGGCCATTAAGGCACGTTATCACACTATTAACCATGCTTAATACCCATAGATAAGTGTATTAGGCTATTTAACACGCTAGGGCCACATGTCGGGCCAGGCTAAAGATGTAACGGTCAGTCCTTGGACTACAAAAGGACTGAGCCGCACGATACAACGGGCAACTCCAAACTGTGCAAGAGACTACGCTTTCTAGCGATTCATAATACAACACACACACACACACACACTCCGTGGAGTAGGGTATTAAGCTCAGGCGGCCCGAACCACATAAATCTCTGGTGTCACCATCTTGATCTTGATCTCTACGTGCCCCAACCGAAACAAGAACCTCCGCGGGCTACACTTTAGTAGTACCGGGGCAAGTGTCGTTGCTACACTTTGACATTTGGCGTGCCAGGAAGGGGGATCACCCAAATCTCAAGATGGTGAATTCCGCCGCAGGATCTTCCAATGGCAATCGTGCTGAACAACCTGCTGGAGGCAATCCCTCCAACACTCAACAGCCAGCAGGTGCCATTGTTCCAGCAGACACTATGGCGCCACAGCCACCGTCTGTTCTGGCAAACAATGATGGGCGACAAGAAGGGGCATCTGCGTCGATCACTACATCGATGAACAACAACCCTGAACACGCACTCATTGCTGCGCAAGCTCTTCTACAACATCCACCACCTCCAAGGGCACCCCAGAGTGCTATGGAATAGTGGAGAGCTGATGTTGACCATCTGGTTGCAGCTGCAGCCGCTGGCATCAGCAATCAAGGTCCTCCCCCCTTGGGGCGAGCACCATCACAAAGATGGACCTTGTCGGGCCGACTTGGTCCACAAGTCTCGCTGCAGAGGAGACGTGATGCATCCCAACAGATGACTTCGCTGCCTCCCGGGGCACGACGCACCCACACCATCACCAGGATTCCGACTCATGACCTGCGGTCGAAACTTGATCGTCGTTACCGGCAGCAAGACGGTCGTGTCCATATCGAGTGTGCTTGTGAGAGGCGAAAGGCTCGAGACAACCCTTCTCCACAGGGAGTAGGAAGATGATGTTCTGCCCTGGCCATGCATTTACGCATGGTCAGATGGCCACAGAAGTTCCGACCTCACTTGCTGGAAAAATTCAACGGGACTGTCAACCGCGCCGAGTTCCTACAAATCTACTCCACTACTATACTGGTAGCAAGGGGTGATGAGGTTGTGATGGCCAACTACTTCCCGGTGGCTTTAACTGTGACACTCGGTTCCGAAAATGAACCAGCTGAACGCATATGTGTGCCCAAGATGTTCAACACACATACACGAGTGCATTCACAAAAGAGTACACAGAAAATTACCATGGAACAAGATTAATTAACCAAATTTTATTACACAACTCATATTATCCTTGAATACAAGTTCTAATGAATATTAATGACACATTCAACCAATGCAGCGGAAATAAACTAATTAAGCAAACTAAACAGCTAGGCAGCATGAGTAATAGGGTATATATATGTATATGCGCAGCTCCATTCAACACCACAGGCAAAGCTGATGGTAGACACAACCTATAACTCCGCATTATCATCGATATACTCCCAATCCTATCCTGCAACTGTTGGTGGGGGATTGCAAGGGTGAGTACATGTCGTACTCAGCAAGTGTGGAAAGTATGACATGTAGCTGATTCAAATGACAAATATAATAATGGCAAAGTGCTGAAAAGTACATTAAAACATTTGAAAAGCAATATATATTATATGTATATGAAATAAACCCATCATAAGCCATGTAGTTATCATAATACAAGTCCATATTCCATATCCATCATCATATACCAATATCCAAACTCGATACCAGAATTTAATTCAAAACCATCCATAACCATAACCAAATTCTAATTTCCCTCTAATCATGGAAGTTGTTCAGGTGCTCATAACCGGGAGCACGACTATCATGATAGTTTTAGACACACTCTGCAGAGGTTGTACCGCTTTACCCACGTGTTTGTGATTTCATCACCCGTCGGCGACTAAAGAACATCTTTTATGCCAATTACACTTCCTTCGGTGTATGGTCAAGAGATCACAAAATAGCCTTTACAGAAGGATTACTAGCCTATTTAGACCGCATTGAGGTTTCACCGGTGGCGATGCCTCTAACTGAGCACATCTTCAACCAAGAGCCCCCTCTTGAGCCATCCAGATCCCAGGGTAGTCCCACCAATCATCAACAAACCCAATCCGACTACCCCTTCCTCGAGCATCCTTAATGGTCCAAATAGAACTGGCAAAGCCCTAATTAGTCAACTATGTCGCACCCATACTTGGCCTCGTGGTTGCATTGTAATCCTGGCTTATTCTCGCATGAACCGGTCCTTAGATCTAAAGCAAGCAAACCACCATATCATCCAATCCATCCACATACCAAGCGTGCTTAGATCACCCATTACCATATCATATTAACTAGTTCATATTAACCATAATCTCATAAATGCATAATTAATTTAAGTGGTATAGTTCTGTTCCCATCCCAATTAATTAAGCGAAGCAAAAAGGTAAAAAGCCCTTCCCGACTTTCTATCATGTATTCCAGGTGACAAGGGTGGTTTAACAAAGCTAGTAAACTTCCTACCATAGGATTCCCATCAAATTGACACAAGCATGCAGTTTTGCAAACAAAACATTTATTTTAAAAACAGGATCAATATGCTTCAAGGACACTTTCCTTGCTCTTGGGATTGGTTCGGGTCAAAGCCTTCAAACTCTTGGTGTTGGAGATCCTCCGCGACACTCTCTAGCGCAAATATGTCTAATCCGCACAATAACCATACAAGACAAGAAACACAATCAAAGAGTGCACACATATTACTCAAGATGAAATGACATGCATGATTAATGCAAATGCAAGGTGGACCTTGTTAATAGATCGCTTTTAATTATCACTAATTAGTTCTAATAAATTTTAACAAGTTTATATAGGTTTGGATTTGATTAGGTCTAACTTTAGAATTAATCGAACACAATTTAACCAGGAAAATCGGACTAGTCCGCTAGGGACCGGACAAGTCCGCACTCTGCGAGATCAACAGTTTAGGGTTTTCTAGATCGACGCGAATTTGGAGTCTTGGGTTCAATTCATGTAAGAAAAAGAGAATAGAAGGTATACCAGGTGTTTAGGACTCCAATGAATCAAGAAACTTGGAGGTAACACTTTGATCTTGATGATCTTGGGTTGGTGATGAACTTGGAGATGAATTGGTGATGAAGAACAAAACTTCATGGAGATGTTGATCCTCTTTAGTTTCCTCCTCTTCTTCTTCTTGCTTGGGATCTCCTCCTCCCTCCTTGATGGTGGCTCTCCACGAACTAGGGTTTGGGTGGGGTGGAAAAGTGGCAAATAGAGGTCAAGCCAGTGGGTGGGTTTGTGTATATAGAGGTGGAGGCTAGGGTTAGATGGATTTTGAGTTTGAGACGAGTAGAGGCCGGTTTAGAGTCCCACGTGGGCTCTAAAAGAGTTAGGCATGACGTCCCTAGGCCCACTTAATGTAAAACCTAAGAAACAAGTCATGAAACAAAAGATCAACTCGGAGTCGCGAAATATCAGACAAGTCCGAAAAGGACCACATTAGTCCGAAGTTGTCCAGAGAGAAATCGGACAACTCTGGCCAAAAATCGGACAAGACCGACTTTAGTCAAAGAGGAAAATGGACAAGTCCGCTGGAACACCAGACTAGTCCGAACAAGTCTAGGGACTTAGCAAATTTTCAAGGATTCTTAGAACACCGGACTAGTCCACATAGGACAGGACAAGTATGAAAGTGTCCAGAGGCAAAAACAGACTAGTCCACAGCAAAAATGGACAAGTCTGATTGAAGTCAGAGAGAAATCGGACTAGTCCGCAACAAATATCAGACTAATCCGCACTTTCCAGAATTTTAAGTGCGGTTTTGTTCCAAATCAATTCTAAACTCATTCCTCTTTATGTGGATTAATGTTAAACATGTATATGAATGTATGTAGGGCATGATGCATTAAAATGAGGTTGTTACAAACCTACCCCCCTTAAAATGAATCTCACCCTCGAGATTCGACGCGGAAGAGAAGAGATAGGGAAATTCCTTCTTGAGATCATCCTCCAATTCCCACATTGCTTCTTTTTCTGTATGGTGCTTCCATTAAACTTTACACCATCTAATAACCTTGTCTTGTGACTCTCTCTTTGGTTTCCAAGATTTTCACCGGTTGTTCGGCATAAGTCAAATCTGCCCCTAATTCCAATCCTTCCATTGGCACTTGTTCTTCCGGTACTCTCAAGCACTTCTTGAGCTGGGAAACATGAAAGACATCATGGACATTCGAAAGATGAGTTGGCATCTCCAACTTATATGCTACCTCTCCCCTCTTGTCCAAAATCTTGAATGGCCCAATGTATCGAGGTGCTAGCTTGCCTCTTATGTTAAATCTCTTATGACCCCTCATCAGTGACACCTTGAGGTAAACGAAGTCTCCCATTTCAAAGGCTAATTTCCTTCTCCTATTGTCCGCATAGCCTTTTTGTCTTGATTGGGCAGCCCTCAAGTTTTCACGAATTATTTGGACTTACTTTTCGGCTTCTTGCAACACATCTGGACCAAATACTTGAGTTTCTCCTGTCTCATTCCAGAATAAGGGTGTCCTACATTTCCTTCCATAAAGCGCTTCATATGGTGACATTTTCAAGCTTGCTTGATAACTATTGTTGTATGAAAATTCTGCATATGGTAAGCTCTTGTCCCAACCTTTCCCATGCTTTAAAGCACAAGCTCTTAACATGTCCTCCAAAATTTGATTGGTCCTCTTGGTTTGTCCATCTGTTTGAGGGTGGTATGCTGAACTGAAGTTCAACCTTGTTCCTAATGCTTCATGCAATTTCTGCCAAAATCTAGAGGTAAATTGAGAACCTCTATCCGACACGATCTTCTTCGGTACTCCGTGTCGACACATAATATGCTCCATGTATATTTCGGCCAATTGTGCAGCTGTATATTTGGTCTTCACAGGGACAAAACGAGCTGACTTGGTTAAACGATCCACAATTACCCAAATTGAGTCGTAACCGGACTGAGTACATGGTAACCCAACTATGAAGTCCATTCCAATTTCTTCCCACTTCCACTCCGGGATCTTCAATGGTTGCAATAATCCAGCTGGCCTTTGATGTTCCACCTTGACTCGTTGACACAAATCACACAATGCTACATATTCAGCTATGTCCTTTTTCATGCTATCCCACCAATAGCAAGTCTTCAAGTCTTTGTACATTTTCTTACAACCGGGGTTCATTGAGTAAGGCGAGTCATGTGCCTCTTTTAATATTGTCTCCCGAATACGCTTCACATTAGGCACAACAATCCTCTTACCAAGCCATAGAGTACCATATTCATCATCATCAAATCTGAATTCTCTTCCCTCTTGGGTCCTTTCCTTGATTTCTTGAATTTTCTCATCCTTAGTTTGGCCTTCCCGAATTTCTTGCTCTAAGGTTGGTTTTAACTCCATCATTTGCATCTCATTTACAAATCCAAGGTTCAATCTTACAAACTCCTTACATAACTCAAATGGTAATTCTTGAACCGTGAGTTGGTGACTTACTCCCTTTCTACTCAAAGCATCGGCCACTACATTGGCTTTTCCCGGATGATAGTTGATCCCCAAATCATAATCTTTGATGAGCTCCGTCCATCTCTATTGCCTCAAATTCAGATCTGTTTGTGTGGAAATATACTTAAGACTCTTGTGATCCGTATAAATTTCACACCTATGTCCAAGGATATAGTGCCTCAAAATTTTCAATGCATGTACCACGACTGCAAGTTCTAAATCATGTGTTGGGTAATTCTGCTCATGTTTCTTCAATTGGATTGACGCATAGGCAACCACTTGACCTTCTTGCATCAATACACATCCAAGTCCTTGTCTCGATGCATCGCAATATATGTCAAAACTCTTGCTTACATCCGGGAAAATCAAAACTGGGGCTGTTGTCAACCTATTCTTCAACTTCTCAAAACTGTTTTGACAAGCTTGAGTCCATTGGAAATCCTTTCCCTTCATTAGCAATTCTGTCATTGGCTTGGTTATCTTGGAAAAGTCCTTGATGAATCGATGGTAATATCCAGCCATTCCAAGGAAACTCCTTATTTCCTTCACGTTTTGCAGGGGTTCCCATTTTAACACGTCCCTCACCTTTCCTGGGTCAACCGATGCTCCTCCTTCTAATATTATATGACCTAAAAACGACACCTCTTTCAACCAAAACTGACACTTGTTGTACTTGGCATACAATTGATGCTCCCTTAATTTCTACAGCGTAAGCCTCAAGTGTTCCTCATGTTCCTTCTGATCCTTTGAGTAGATCATAATGTCATCAATGAACACCACAATGAACTTGTCCAAGTACTTCATGAAGACCTTATTCATGAGGTACATAAAGTAGGCAGGCGCATTTGTCAATCCAAAAGACATCACGGTGTACTCATAAGATCCATACTGTGTTCTAAAAGCTGTCTTGGGTATGTCCGATGGTCTAATCTTCATTTGAAAGTATCCCGACCTCAAATCAATCTTATAGAAGACACAAGCACCCTTCATCTGATCAAACAAGTCTTCTATGCGTGGCATGATGTACTTGTTCTTGATGGTTACCTCATTGAAAGCTCGGTAATCTACGCACATCCTTTGGGTCCATCCTTCTTGTCCACAAACAGCACGGGCGCTCCCCAAGGTGAAGAGCTGGGCCGAATGAAACCCTTCTCTAGTTGCTCTTGAATTTGCTTCTTGATCTCCGCTAATTCCATAGGGGGCATCCTATACGACCTCTTAGCTATAGGTGCAGTTCCAGGTATTAAATCAATAACAAACTCAATGTCTCGATCAGGTGGCATACCTGGCAACTCGTCCAGAAAAACATCCAAAAATTCACACACCACCGGAATCTCCACAATTGTGGCACCATCCATATGATTCAGCTCCAATCGCTTCGGTGCGGTTTGAGATGCTTCAAATTCTACGATGATCCCTTCTTCATGGGTCAACTTCACCGTCTTTGTGGCACACTCGATAACTCCATTGTGCTTCCTTAACCAGTCCATACCAAGTATAATGTAAAATCCTTGAGAGTCCAAAACAATGAGGTTGGCGGAAAAGTCTACCCCCCTTATTCTAAGGCTTTTTTTGGACATACTATATTTGTCCTCATCTCTCCTCCAGGAGACATAACCAATAGAGTAAACCTCATATGAGAGATAGGCAAACTATACTTGGCAACATTCCGATGAAATGAATGAATGCGATGCTCTATAATCAAACAATATAGTCGCGGGGTTGGAGTTGGCAAGAAACATACCAATGACCACGTAATCCTCTTGTTGAGCATCCTCCGTAGAGACATGGTTCACGTTGCCACAAGCAAAATTCTGCTGTCCCCGGTTTCCTTGCGGCTGTCCTACATTGGGTCTTGGGTTTTGCCTCGGTGCATTGCTTCCTTGACCAAGGCTTGACTTAGGACATTTATGCACAAAGTGTCCAGCTTCTCCACAAGTATAGCACTTCTTTACTCCACCGGGATTATTGGGGCGGGCTTGGTTCTAAAAATTTGCACCAGGAATAGTAGCACAAGGTGCAAAAGGCATTGGAGGCCTAGGTGCTGCTGCACGAACTGAGTTGGGCGCGGTGCATAACCAGGGCGCTGTATAGGAGTATAGGAGCTGTAATATGGCGCATTAGGAGGCGCAAAGTGAGGGCGCACATTACTTCCTTGCGGCTGTCCTTGATATGGCACCTTCCTGTTACTATCCTGTTCCATCTCACGAATCTTGTTCTCAACCACAATTGCTTTGTCCACAAGCTTCTAAAAATGGGCATAATCACAGTTAAGCAATTGCACTTGGATCTCATTGTTCAAGCCCCTCATGAACAAGTATTATTTCCGGCTGTCCCGGCTCACATCCTCAGGCGCATACCTTGAGAGTTGAGTGAATTTATTAAGATATTCACCCACACTCGATCTTCCTTGCCTCAAGTCCTCAAATTCTTGCCTCTTCAAGATCATAACACCCTCGGACACATAATGGGAATGGAAACTCTCCTTTAATTCAACCCAAGTGATCCTCTCCTGATTCTCATGAGCACTGCAATAAGAATCCCACCAATCCGTAGCTGCTCCAACTAGTTGATGAGAAGCAAATAAGACCTTCTCTCGGTCACTGCATTGGACAATAGCAAGCTTCTTCTCCACGGACTTGAGCCAATCATCTGCATCCATAGGGTCAGCGGCTTGAGCAGCGATTGGCGGCCTAATCCTCATAAACTCTCCCAACCGGTTATGAGGAGGTGGGGGTGGCGGTTGAGGCATGTGGGGTTGATTGTTAATGTTGCCAGCCTACAGCTGTCCCATAGTCTGTATCATGGTCTGCATGAGCTGGTTCTGCATCACCAAGAGCTGCTCAATGTTGATAGTTCCATGAGCAGGTCCTTGCCCATTGTTGTTCTGAGGTGCTCCATTATTCTCCAACTCATCATTAGCATCCCTCTGGTTGCGAGTCCTCACCATCTGGAGAAAAGCAATAGGTAAGAATTAGAAAACGTCCCCAACTATATGCATCAAGGGATATGAAACTAAGCAACTAACTAGCCTAGGTGGACATGGCAATGCTAAAACATCCCAAAATCCTCTATTAAGCACACAAGCAAACATTATATATAGCAAGCAGCACACCAAGCAAGAACACATCGATTCCTGAGTGTTTCTATGTGCTCTAAATTGTCCATTCTATCTAGGTTGCGTCCTACGGTCAACTTGTGGCTCTGATACCAATTTGTGACACCCAGTTCCGAAAATGAACCAAGTGAACGCATATGTGTGCCCAGGATGTTCAATACACATACACGAGTGCATTCACAAAAGAGTACACAGAAAATTACCATAGAACAATATTAATTAACCAAATTTTATTACACAACCCATATTATCCTCGAATACAAGTTCTAATGAATATTAATGACAAGTTCAACTAATGTAGCGGAAATAAACTAATTAAGCAAACTAAGCAAACAAAACAGCTAGGCAGCATGAGCCATAGGGTATATATATGTACAAGTCTGACTTTAGTCAAAGAGGAAAACGGACAAGTCCGCTGGAACACCGGACTAGTCCGGACAAGTCCAGGGACTTAGCAAATTTTCAAGGATTCTTGGAACATCGGACTAGTCCGCATAGGACCGGACAAGTCCGAAAGTGTCCAGAGGCAAAAACAGACTAGTCCGCAGCAAAAATGGACAAGTCCGACCGAAGTTAAAGAGAAATTGGACTATTCCGCACCAAAATTGGACTAGTCCGCACTTTCCAGAACTTTAAGTGCGATTTTGTTACAAATCAATTTTAAACTCATTCCTCTTTAGGTGGATTAATGTTAACCATGTATATGAATGTATGTAGGGCATGATGCATGAAAATGAGGGTGTTACATTAACTAGGACTGCAAGGTCCTGGTTCATGAGTCTTCCACCCAACTCCATTAATAGTTGGGTGGAGCTATGCCGACAATTCACTGCCAACTTCGGGAGTTCTTACACCCGGTCTGGCACTGAATTGGATCTGTTTGCTGTAAAGCAAACATCGGGGGAATCGCTGTGATCCTTCATCCAACGGTTTTCTCAAGTATGGAATACTATTCCTTCGATCTCGAGCTCTTCTATTATCATTGCATTCAGACAGGGTGTTCGAGATAAAAAGATGCTGGAGAAGCTGGCCATCAAAGAAGTCACCAGCGTCACGGAACTCTTCAGCCTAGAAGACAAATGTGCCAGAGCTGCGGAGAGCCATGAAATGCACTCAAAGCCAGCTCCGGAGGACATCAAGAAGTCCTCCAAAACTGAAGCCACTACCTCCGGTAATGGCAAAAAGAAAAAGAATCCAACGGCAAGAAGAAGCCGTCGGCCGGCGCACCAGCCGCTGCAGCTACTGCAGCTCGGGTGGCCGAGGGCCACACCCCAGAAACAACCTCGTCCTTCATCAGAAGACGGAAACAGTTCAAAGTCATGGTGTCCGATTCACACGACAGACAGACACAACCTGGAAGAATGCCGAGAGGTCAAGAATCTTGCCGAGCGCTATAACAAGCACCGGGAAGAAGCTCCTCTCCGTCAGCGGGAAGGAAAACAATAAGTCGACGAAGCTCCGGCTGAGGAGGAGCTAGGTTTCCAGGACCCCAAAAAGGTCCTGAAAGCCGTCTACAACACTGTTGATGACTATTCTGACATCTCTGACAACGAATGTCAGAAAACCATGAACACCATTTTTGGTGGTTCCTCGGATATTACTTCTCGCTGCATCCTCAAGGCAATGCGGCGATATATGGCCGCTGCAACTCCCACCGCTAGGGCGGGGCCTCATCGGAAGTGGATGGAAACTCCCATCATTTTCAATGCCTCGGACTGCCCTCGAAACATGATCGGAGTTGGCCATTCTGGTTGATGGTGTCACCCACCATTAACAATATTCAACTCCACCATGTAATGGTGGACAGAGGTCCAGGGCTGAACCTCATAAGCTTTGAAGCTTTTTTTAAGCTTCAGCTTCGACCATCCAGACCTTTCTCTGGGGTAGATCCGGGGACCATTACTCCTCTCAGTTCCATCACACTCCAAGTAATCTTCGAGACTCGGGAGAACTATAGAACCGAGAAGCTGGTCTTCGACATTGCGCAGATCAGTCTGCCATTCAATTGCATTCTGGGCAGGCCAGCTTTGTACAAGTTCATGGCCGCCGCTCATTATGGTTACTTAGTGTTGAAGGGGCCAACACATGTGGGCGTTCTCTGGATCCTCAGAGATCGCAATGCAGGAGTCACTGCTTTCGAAGAACTTTATGTGCTTACCACAGCGCAAGAGGAAGCATCTAGTAAAGAGCCAACTTTGAACCCTCCGAGCATTCGACATAAAGGCTCTACCTCTGCACCTCATGTGCAACCAAGCGGCAACACCGACGTTCCCGTCAAAGTCGTCTAAATTGGTTCCGATGCTGCTCAGACTACCCGTATATCGGGAGGTCTTAACAACAAATAGGAACTCGCGCTCATCACTTTCCTCCGGGCTAATGTCGAAGTGTTTGCCTGGAAACCGTCACAAATGCTCGGGATCCCTAGGGAGGTGATTGAGCACAATCTGAAGATTTACCCTGACGCACGGCCTGTACACCAGAAGCCCCGGAAGCAATCAATCGAGCGGCAAAACTTCATCCGACAGGAAATCAGGAAGTTGCTCGAAGCTGGATTCATTCGCGAAGTCTTCCATCCAAAATGGCTGGCAAACCCAGTTGTTGTATCCAAGGCCGGCGGGAAGCTTCGGATGTGTATTGACTACACCACCTTAAATAAGGCATGTCCAAAGGATCCATTTCCACTACCTAGAATAGATCAGATAGTGGACTCCACCTCCGGGTGTGAGCTATTGTGCTTCTTATATGCATATTCTGGATATCATCAAATCCAGATGTCTAAGGAAGATGAAGAGCATACTGCCTTCATAACAGTAGATGGATTGTACTGTTATACCACCATGCCATTTGGTCATAAAAATGCTGCTTCAACATTTGTACGAGCTATGTACAAAACATTTGGAGATCTAATTAGAGACTTGGTGGAGGTGTACGTCGATTATATAGTCGTGGAGATTAAAAACAAGGAGTCACTCCTTGACAATTTACAAGCTATCTTCGACAAGCTACGCACCACGCGCACCAAGCTGAACCCGGACAAGTGTGTCTTCGGGGTTAGCTCTGGGAAGCTTCTTAGTTTCTTGGTGACTCACCGAAGAATTGAAGAAAATCTGGCTAAGATCAAGGCCATACAACATATGTGGCCCCCAACCCGCATCAAGGATGTCCAAAAGTTAACTGGATGTCTAGCTGCGCTCAGCCGGTTTATATCAAGACTAGCAGAACAGGAGCTACCCTTCTTCAAACTCTTGAGGTAGTCCGGACCATTTCATTGGTCTAAAGAAGCAGAAAAGGAGTTTTGAAGAGCCGAAACAACTCCTCACCACACTATCGATATTGGTAGCTCTGAATCCTGGTTTACATTTCGGCAACCACCAAAGTTGTCAGCATGGTCCTGGTTGTGGAAAGATTGGATCCACATCCATTCCAAGAACACAGACCCCTCCGGGAGGTTCCGGAGTTAAATGAAGGTGTGTCTGGGTCTCAGCCCCCAAAATCGGAACCTCAAGACTAAGTACTAAGAGATCAACCTCATGCACCTGAGGGGGTTCACCTAGCAAGGTCCGGGTTGAACAAGAAGAAGTTTTGGACCCCTCCGGGAGGGTCCAAAAAGCACAACATGATGGATCATACCCCTCCGAGAGGGTCCGGGTCGAAGGAGAAGAAGCTTTGGGTCCTTTCGAAAGGGTCCGGACTGTCCAACGCCCTGTGTACTTCATTAGCGAAGTGCTCGACGACGCCAAGACAAGATACATTGAGGTGCATAAGCTGCTTTATGCAGTTCTTATTGCCTCAAAGAAGCTTCGACACTACTTCCAAGCCCACAAAATATCAGTAGGAACTTCTTTCCCACTGCGTGCTATTTTGCATAACCCTAACTCTACTGGGAACATTGCAAAGTGAGCAGCAGAACTGGCCGAGTTCGATTTAGAATTTGTGTCACGGCAAGCAATCAAAAGTCAAGCCTTGGCTGACTTCGTGGCGGAATGGACTCCATCTCCATCAAACCATGGGGACCACAGTGAGCAGAAACTAGAACCCCAAGGTTTCGTATTCACCGAGCCTCACTGGACTCTCTACTTTGATGGCTCCATGCAGAAGCAGGGGGCCGGAGCTGGAATCTTGCTCCTAGCTCCGATTGGGGAAAAGGTCAGGTACATGGTTCACCTCGATTTCAAGGTGACTAACAACATGGCGGAGTATGAAGCGCTTATCTATGGACTCAAGGTGGCACTATTTTATGGTGTCAAATAGCTATTGGTGAAGGGAGATTCACAACTCATCATCAAACAAGTCAAAGGTGAATGGTCCTGCAACAATCCTCAACTAGCTACTTATCTACTTGAAGTCCAGAGGCTTCAGAAGGACTTCGAAGTCCTGGATCTCCACCATGTTCAACGTCTTCACAACGTCGAAGCTGACGAACTCTCGACGAAAGCCTGAACTGGAGCTTCGGCTCCTAACGGAATCTTCGTCCGAAGGTTGTCAAAACCAACAGCTCAACCTGCCGAACTGAGCGAAGGTGCTGTCGAAAGCTCTGAGAAACCCAACACGCAAGACTCAGAAGCTCAAGTAAGCTCCTATGCATGGATCTCGGAGATCCGAAGCTACTTGAAAGATAATATCCTTCCTGAATACAGTGTATCCACTGACTAGATTGTCAGATTGACTAAAAGATACACGTTGGTAGAAGGGGATCTCTACCGGCGCGGTGCCAATGGCATCCTAATGCGGTGCATTGCAAGGGAAGAAGGTCGCAAGCTCCTCACGAAAATCCATGGAGGTGAGTGTGGGAACCATGCTTCTTCTCACACGCTGGTCGGCAAAGCCTTCCGGCATGGCTTTTACTGGCCTACAACACTCCAGGATGCGGTTGAGCTAGTGAAAAAATTGTGAAACGTGTCAGTTCCTCGCAAAACAGACTCACACACCGGCTAAGTCACTACAAATGATACCTCCTACATGGCCATTCGCTGTGTGGGGCATGGACATCTTGGGACCATTCCCAAAAGCCGTCGGAGGGTACAGGTTCCTGTACGTCGCCATTGACAAGTTCACCAAGTGGCCGGAAGCAACTCTAGTTGTAACATTCAACAAGCAATCAGCAATTATGTTATTGAAGTCCATTATATGCAGATTTGGAGTTCCAAAAAAAGTCATAATTGACAACGGAACCCAATTCACAAGTACTGCATTTCAAGAATATTGCAAAGACCTCAGAATTCAACTCAGCTACGCCTCAGTAGCTCATCTAGCAAGCAATGGCCAAGCCGAGAGAGCAAATGCAGAAATCTTAAAAGGACTCAAGACACGCACATATGAGTGCCTAAAAAAGCACAGAGCTAACTGGATTGAGGAGCTTCCGTCCACATTATTGGCGAACAGGACAACTCCAAACCGGTCAACCGGGGAAACTCCATTATTCCTGGTGTACGGAGCTGAAGAAGTCCTTCCTCCAGAGATCACCTTGGGTTCCCTCTGGGTCCGGACCTTCGACGAAGCCATGCAGGACCAGCTCTGGCGTGAAGACCTTGACCTCATTGACGTGGGAAGGTGACAAGCAGCTATTTGGAATGCACGTTATCGTCAAGCACTCTGGCGCTATCAACAAAGGCATGTGCGCAACCAACAAGTTGAGGAAGGCGATCTGGTGCTTCAAAAGATACTAACACGTGAAGGAATGAATAAACTTTCCCCCAGCTGGGAAGGTCCTTTCCGAGTGATAAAAGTATCCTGACCCGGATACGTTCGCTTGACAACTAAGGACGGGATTCCACTTCCTAATCCTTGGAACATCGAGCACCTCCATATGTTTTATGTTTAGAATCACAGAGGTGAGTCTATAATTACACATGATGTATGTTATAGAGTCGCTAAACAGACATGGGTAGGTCCTCCAGGAGAACGTTCGGACCCCTCCGGGAAGGTCAAGGAAGTTCAAGTACACTTCATACAGTCACCGCATTAAATAGTGTAACTACCTACGTTGGGTTAGTACAATATGTATAGCACACTTAGCTTTGTCCTGCACCCTAAGTGTATCCTTGTCTCCCCTGTAATATGGACCTATAATGAAAGACATTGTTGTGTGAAAACATGCTCTATGTGCATTTATTTTTGTACAAGGCTCGATCTATCAATTTATTGTTTTTAACCTTCTTGTCTATAATGAAGTTGTGCAATTCTTCTTGAGTTTTTACCCAAGTTATTCATATGCGTTGCAAGTTATATTGTTGATCTCTTTGGGTATTAACATGTTGTATAGTCTACTTGCCTGAACGCCAAGCCAACATAGGTCCGGAGTGTGCTATCGACTTAGCCTGGTCCTGCACCCTAAGTATGCCACTCTACCTACACTCTGGAAGGCCTCAGTAGGGTGAGTACTAAAAAAGCATATGGGTTCGGAAGGGTTACATCAATATACTTGTTATCATATTGAGTAACTTCGGAATAAAAACTCAAGTAAGAACAATAAGTCACAAACAATTTATAGACAGAGGATGAATTTACTTTTTTCTTGTATTTAATATTTAGGAAAAACAAAAATTCATAGCGATGGTGGACAATGCCTGAGCTACTAAGCTCCTACATCCTCCGAGGGGACCTGCCGTGAATATTAAATATGTTGACATTGGGTAATGTCGGAGTTACAAAGTTCCGACAACCTCTGGGGGACCTACCTTCAACTATTCGAGCGGCGACATCAGGAGCTACTAGCTCCGATAAATCCTAGGGGCCCCACTGTCGATGTTTTGTATGTTGATAGTGGGTACAGTCGGAGCTACCAAGCTCCGCCAACCCTAGGGGGCTTGCCGCCAACGCATCGGAAATAAAGACTTCGGACCTAAAGTCTACAAGTGTGAAGCATTCAAGCCATCAATATACTGTCAAATCTTTTGGTACATGTACACACTTCAATTGTACACATATACCAGGGGGCCAACAAGACAGAGCACATTATATTGAAGACAAAAATAAAATGGAGTTCATGGCAAAATGGATTTCATTAATTTGAAGCATTGGATTACAAAATTGGGATTACAGTAGAAGGAAAAAGGAAGAAGTCCTAGCTACATGAGGATCTAAGTCCCGCGGAAGAATGTGGCGACTTTTTTGGCAACCTCTTGGACGCTGGCCTTGGCGCCGTCTTCCTCTTCAGCAATGGGACCTTCAAGCACCGGGTCCAGGGAGAATTGGGGGTCTCGGCTTACATAGCACGTTAGCACATATTCTGCGACGTTCGTAGCCAAAGACTTCCCCTCTGTCTCGAGTTGGTCCACAATAACATCGCCCATCGCATCATTTTTGCCGCCAGCACCATTGAGGGCCACCAGCGCTCGATCCAACTCCAGCTCCGGGTTGTTCGGATGTACGGGACTGAAGCTTAGTGGTGTCAGCGCGTTGTTGGCCCGCCCCAAGAAGTCCCACACATGAATGGACTCTGTCTCCTTCAAGCTCCGCAGCTCCTTCTGCGACTTCTGGGCGGCCGCAAGCTCCGAACCTTCCCAAACGAGGCGCTTGACCTATTTAGCATGTTGCTGCATACTCTCAGCAACTTGCTTCTCATGATCGGTCAGCTCCGTCTCTCGGAGGTGGATGCGGTTCCACCTTTCCGCCAAGTCCTATTCCCTTCCTTTCACCTTCCCTTCCCTGGTGGCAATGTCATCTTCTCTTTTCGAGGGCTCTTGCTCCAGTTTCTAGTACTTCTCCTTCTCTTCCTTGCTCCATAGATCCATCTTCTTGCTACGATCTGCCAAATTCTGTTCACCTAGAGTCAATTTCTGGGTGGCCTCCGCCTCCCTTTTCACAACATCCTTCTACTGCTCCAGGAGCTTTTCCAACCTTGCCTCATGGTTCTCTTGGCGCTTCAGGAGAACCTCGTTCAATTCATTGAGGTTTTCGTAATGCTCATCAGCAATGTCACGCCTCTCCTTGGCTTGCTCAAGGATCTCCCTAGAGTTAGCATCGAGCGCCCGGATGGTGGCTTCCATCTCCTCTAGCAGCTTGTCCCAGTATTCCAACTAGGCCTTTTCCCTCTTAATCCACACCTTCTGGTCAGTCAACCTCTTCTGGGCAAGCCTGGTCTCGAAGTGGAGTCTGTTGCACCAATGCCTCAAGGTCTTGCGCTCCTCCTTCAGGGCTTTGCTCTCATGATCACAGGCAACCTGAACTTGTCGTAGGCTGGAGCAAGCATTGTCTATGGACAACGCTATAGGGATAGGCTCCGGGCCTGCTGGGACAAACTCCCAGGCTCCAGAGGATTCTCCATCACAAAAATTTGGTCCCACTCTACAAGGGTGATCCCCTGAGCTCCTGCGGCACTAGATCCTCTCTCTGGAAGCCCATCCGCAGCAGCAGAGGAAGACCCCATTGGGTGAACTCCCACGTCTAGAGTAGCAGTAGAAGGCGCCGCTTCCGGGTCTTCGGTCGCCAGAGCTGCCGTGACTTCTGCCACCACTTGAGGAGGAGGCTTGGTGCTTGAAGCCGGAGCTTCGGTATGCGCAGCCCCGGTCGATGCGACAGATGCCGAAGTTCCTGACCCCGACTTCGACACCCTTGAAATAAAGGGAAAAGAAGATTAAAGACACATCAAAAACAAGACTAGCATTTTAAGGTGAGCAATCAATGCTTACATAGGGATATTACAACCCAGTCGCCTCGAAACCTCTTCTTCTGAGGTCCGGAGCCAGAGCACACCAAGTCTGGTGAGACAACAACATCGGACCGCAGCTGAGGACTACTTGCGGCAGCCGGTGTCCTCTCGGTCGGGGCTTCTTTTGGCTGGGAAGAATTCTCAGGCTTGGAACTCTTAGCCGGCACTAAGGCCGGGGTTGACTGCCCGGAGCTAGCGCCTCTTGAAGACGCCTGCGTCAGAGAAGGTGCAGTCATAGAAGACCTCCTCCGCCGGGGAGAAGGAGCCATCATAGAGGGAGCAGCCCTGACAGACCTCCCATCAGCATGTTTCAACTTCCTCTTCTGGATGGTGGGTTCAGCTGGCTCCTTGCCCTTGCCCTTGCCCATGTCTTCATCCATTCGGCTTGGGGCGGAGGTAGACCTTCCTTCACAAGCTCTGGGGATTACCACCCTGGAGGTCGGACGCCTTTCCACTTTGCCAAGTTCATCAAGCGTCAGCATCTTCCTCCGGAACTCTCTGCTGAACTACACCTCCATGTTCAGAGGAAGGAAAGCTGCCGGCAAAACCAAGTCATTGTTGTCGACGTTTATCCCATGTTGGAATTTCTTGAGATGAAGCTTCAAAGCTTCGTTGTCCAAGTTGGATTTCAGACCAGTTTCAATCCGGTCATCATCCATCACGCTGTTGAGAGCCCAAGCGATCTTCTCCCTCTTCCTCAGCGGAGCCCATCTGTTGACCAAGAAGATACAGAAGACAATCTAAGGGGTCACTCCACCCTCCACGCATTCACGGATCCTGGTCAGGACGGGGTTGAAGGCGTTCGACGGCACCAGAACTACACTCCAAGCGTCGGTGTCAACGTTGGGGAGTCCTTGGGGCAGCTCCAACCTCTCGTGCTCCTCCATTGCAGTGACGACCTAGTCCTTCTTCCAGTCATCCCATTTGTCAGAAGGAAATGACTTCAAGTATTTGAAGGGGCAGTTCTTGTGCTTCACAAAATAGTAGAAGCCAAGAAGCTCGGTCCCCTTGCCGGTGGTGTGAATGGTGAAGAAAGTACGAAACAGCTTGATGCAGGATGGAACACCCACCCACATCTCGCAAAAGTGGACAAAGGTAGCCACTAGCAGAAGAGAATGGGGGCCAAGATGATATAGCTGGAGACCACAAAAGTCCAACAGCATTTAAAGAAAAGTTGAGAAAGCTGGGATCAATCCCACCATGGCGTACGTAGAGAAGTACACCATGTTGCCATTATGCTCCATCTTGAATGGGAGCTTGCCGGCGCGAATCAGGTGGCTGAAGGAGTCAGTGGACCACCCCATATAGGTCCGGACCTTCATCAAATCGTCCTTGCTCTTGAGGCGGCTCTTGGGAAGACCCAACTCCATCCCGACAAAGTGGAGCAAAGAAAGATAAAGCTAGGCAAAGTTTGGGAGGCTCTAGGTGCAAGTTTTATTGAAAGCGTAAAGAGTCCTCAAACCACGCACACTTTCCTTCTTAAGTAAGCCTCCGCGACGCTTGGATAGAAACCGCAGCAAAAGTTGGGTTACATTTCAAAAAATCTACCCCGTCCATGACAAATGGGTCGAGGGCCACCCCAACGAAGAGATCGAGGTTATTACCCTAGGCGAATCATTGTCATGATGGACGGCGGGAGACCCAAAGGCGGCACCCCGACAAGGCGCTCGGAACCCATACGGTTTTTGTATCGGGAACTGGCGACCTTCAATTGCGTGAGATCCGCACTCAAAGATCTCATCTGTCGCATTGATAACAAGCCACGCGTCAATGGTCTAATCCCGGACCATCGCCCCAACGGCGCATGAGAAGACTTTTGAAGTCGAAGCGCGGGAATCAAGGATGGCCCCACCTTGGGTAGAATAACTTAACCAAAAGGGTTTCTCCCAAAGGTGGGCCCGGGGGCCACTGTCGGTACTCTGTGTATCGGGTACCCTATGATACCGCAAGAAGTGCAAAAGAGTTTTGCCCGTCAAAATTGAAGGCCTCCTCAGGCCCACATGTCATATTGCACTGGACCCGCATCCCTCATATGGTTAGCTCTGGAGATTGACGCGTGTAATGTAAATCCGGAGCTAAACTCTCGACACAGGGAAGCTCCGCAATCAACACGTGTATAATAACCCCGGACCTAACCCCGAGCAGAGGGAAGCTCCAGTGTTGACACGTGTACAGCGGTGTCGGAGCTACCTCCCTGCGAAGGGAAGCTCCAAAGCTTCCACGTGTGGAGCCTCCCTCATCAACAAATACATCGATAGATCTCCTTCAACATGGACATTCAAGGGACAGTTAAAGCGATAGTTACAAGACTCGATTACGTGTCGTTAATGCTGTATTAACGACACATGATCGGAGCACTGTTAATATAGGTAATGCGGCCATTAAGACACATTATCACACTATTAACCATGCTTAATACCCATAGACAGTGTATTAGGCTATTTAATATGCCAGGGCCACATGTTGGGCCAGACTAAAGATGTAACAGTCAGTCCTTGGACTATAAAAGGACTAAGCCGCACGATACAAAGGACAACTCCAAACTGAGCCAGAGACTATGCGTTCTAGCAATTCATAATCCAACACACACACACACACACTCCGTGGAGTAGGGTATTACGCTCAGGCGGCCCGGACCACGTAAATCTCTAGTGTCGCCATCTTGATATTGATCTCTGTGTGCCCCAACCGAAACAAGAATCTCCGCAGGCTACACTTTAGTAGTACCAGGGGAAGTGTCGTTGCTATACTTCGACTGCAGCCGTCCAGCCCGAGGATGCCACACACTAGCAGCACACAACAGATTACAACGGCGTGTTGGGATCCCACTCGGCGGTATACCTCAACCGAGGCATCGCCTTATCTTTGGGCCCTTCCTCATACGTCTCATCTGCAAACAACTTAATATACCGATCGTGAGCATGAAGGCTCAGCAAGACTTACCCGTCTCATCTAAACATGGAACTCTACATGCAGGGATATTTAACATAGGAATAGATATAGCAGTAAATGACTCGCCTACATGTTGATCCTAGTTTTCAAGTTATTAGCAGCAAATTAAAGGTTCAATAAAAGTAACTTTAGTGAGCATATTCTATAGCAATCGTAGTTGCAAAGCAATTATAATTCAATACATCATATTCTTCTGGCATCTTCAGTATTTACTACGTCATAGCACAGTGAACAAGCGGTGCTCAAATAACCACGAGGGACGGTGATTGCAATCAGTAGACACCCGGATTACATGTCACAAACACCCAATTTAGATGTGGAGCGAATCACACTTCAATACTATGTTGTATGCAACAACCTTTCAAAGGAAACCCAAATGCTGAACCGGTCCTTCCGTAACGGGCAGGAGGTCCCCGCGCGAAGCGTGTTTGTGCCCGACGTCATATTTACACCTTGTTGCCCTCAACTCACTTCTATAAAATGTTAGGGTAAGCCTTGACACCCATGTTCACCAATTACATCAGTTTCCTAGTTTTCATATAGCCAATATGCATCCGGTACAGTTCAAACTTGTCCAGTAGGGCCGCACACGGATCGATCCTCAATCGACACAAGCAGAGCTACGCATGTGAGACCACATCTCGCTGCATCCTATCCCGCTTCTCGGTCTCAAATTCATATTCATAAACCATGCTTTGATCAAATCCATCCTTTGTGATAAAATCCTATCTCGCCAGTAGATTCCAACTACTCGACTTCTACCGGATTCATCAAAACATTAGCATGACATTTTCTACTTGTCAAGCTGTAGACCTACCCAATCCTCCATGGGATTTGTGGGTCATGCAAGTGGAGTTTCAAGCACCTTAGACATAATGCACATATCTCACCCTAGACATAGGTGATACAAATCAAAATTTTACAAAAGCACTTAAATGCAAGTTGGGACTTGCCTGGCTGCGAGTCAGAGGGGAGTTAGCTTCTGATGATATACTCTCCAAGGGATCCAGCTCCTCCTCGATCTGTCACTATATGATATGCAATATATAAAGTACATGAGTGATACTGAAACTATATAAAAGACTCTCTAAACACTAATCAGGCATGAAGATGATTTTAATTGGTTTAGGATTTTTACAGTGGATACTAGGTTCTATGAGGAAGATCTGCACCATGAATTGGAGATGTTCAAGGAAGCTTGTTCTCTCTATAATTCCAACAAGTAAAAGCCTTCTCTTAAATTTGGTATTAAATCTGGAGTTTCTGAATTGCAGTGGATGATCATGTTAGAGGAGGTCTCACTGGTTCTAGGAAAATTTGTTTCATACTTTCTAAGCTTCCTACAGGGAGAAATTGATTTTTCAAGTTTGGGATAAAATCTGGAAATGTTTCTGTACATTTCTGAATTTTCTATGAAAATTGGGGATGTGCACACTGATTGGTCAAGTAAATGATGTCCAATGAATTTGAAATTTTTACTGAAGGTCAAGTGTACTACAGTTAATGTTCTGATCAAAATTGGGAATTTTCCAATTTGTAGAACAGGAGTAATTATTTTACCAAGCAGTTAGCACAAAAGAATTAATTATGAAAATTATGGGACTTTCATGTTCAACCAATTGCACTACTGCAAATTTGGGATCAAGATGAGTCTACCATAATTTATTTGGAATTATTTGAGTAACTCTACTAGGAGTAATTGAATTTAGAAGTTTGGAAGAAATCTGGATTTAATTTCCTATGAAAATATTTGAATTAATCCAGCCTGGCCCCACCCATTTTAAATGGGCCAACCAGATTGGGGCCACACCGTGGGCCATGGAGTTAACCCGTGCAGATACACAGGATCCAGCGGTCACACCTGATCCGGTTGCCTAACTATTTGACCGACAGGCGAGCCTCGCCCGGGTTATCTTCAACCTCCCGACATGGGCGGCGCTCGGGCTGCCGCGTCGGTGCTGCGCCTGCGAGTCCGCTGGCCCGGCTTCCCCATCCATAAATCCTCCCCAAACTCCCCAGCCATGATCCAAGGTGCTGAGCACGATTGAGAGGTCAGTGCACGCCGACGATGGCCGGGATCTAGTGTGCGACAGCAGTGGCGGCGGCTAGGGTTTCGGCCATGTCGGAACCACCTTCCCGTCGCTCAACCCACTCAGAAATTGATCGGGAATGTTTCTGGGAGAATGAGAAAGGTGATTCTGAGGAGAGAAACGGGTGAAATAAACTTCAAACATGGATTCGACGGCAACCAGATGAATTTTCATTGGCGGTGGGAAAAACTTGCATATCTCGGCAATCACTTGATGGATTCTATTGATTCTTGTCCGAGGTGTGCGATAGGATATGTTGAACATACTCCCAAACCGGATTAAATAATGTTTGCACCTAGAAACAGAATTAAGTCGATGACCTAGACCTGAAGTTATGTTCAAGTAGTCGGGGAAATTGGAAATACTTGAGTTACGGTCCACGACTCAACCTGAAACTTTGTGAGCACAAGCAGCTCGGGTAGGCGCACCTTTTTGCAGCAGTTAAGAACGTCGGCTTCACGGTGAGCAGAGGGCAACTTTCACATTCACCTCCGAGCGGCGGCGAGAAAACTTCAGAATCAGGCGCATATAAGCAAGAATACAAGCAAGTAAATGGATGGGAATGACGAGCACGGTGTTGCACCACCTTTTGCTGTTGGGAGCACGGTGAAACCTTGCATCGCTTGGCTGGCAAGCTGAAGCAATGGCAAGGCAGCGCTGACTGCAGTAGCGGAAGAGAAACAGAGGAGAGAACTCCGGTGCTTTTCCACTTCGGTCAGGAAATGAAGATAGGGATGGGGATGTGTAGAGAGAATGCCATGATGCAACCAAGCAGGCAGGTAGCTCGCTGGAGCTGCATGTCGTGTGGTGGCACACGGTGAGAAAACAGAGCCGGCAACAGCAAGGTGAGACTGCCATGTGGGACCCACAGTTGCTCACCCTCATCCATTCTCTTGTTCATCAATTCACCCACCAATATTTGTCCAAAAATTCCCGATATTTGTGGGGAAGACAAATCAATTATGGAGAATCTGATTCTGAAATCGAAATCCACATTTGGTCAGGTTTCATTTAAACTCAAATTTGAATTTTGAATTTGAATGCAATTCAATGACTCACTCCCATTAAATAGCAAACATGCCTCAAAAATAATGAAATTTTGAATGAGACCTATTTGAAATATTAGGAATCCAATGGTGAGATCAGATTGTTATTTTGGCAAGGTTTGAACAGGAGCATGTTTTGAATATTTGCATCCCTCCCATGATGTTTGAATTAATTTGATTTTCCATTGGCTATTTAGATTTCTTTTCTCAACCCAGTTTTTATTCCTCCTAGCTGAAGTTTGTACTTTATAAATTAGGGCTTTTACAAGAGTTGCCTGGCAGACCAGGGTAAGCCCGTGCGCAATACAAGCAGCTATTATCGGCTTGCTTTGAATTAGAAACCCTTCTCTTAGGAAATCAACTCTACCCTTGCCTACGACCAAGTTTTGTGTCCTTGGGTGAACTAGTTAGAAGATTAGCACACACCTTCCTTGGATTCGATACCCTTGAGAATACTTTTTAAGGGGAAGTGCTACATCGGTCTCTGTGCGCTTGCGGATTTTCATATGTGACATACTAGCTGTCAACAAGCATTTTTGGCACCGTTGTAGGGAACGGTTGCTGTTGATCTTTGAACCTTGTTCAGCCTCATATATATTTTTTATTTATCTTTATTCCTTTCCTTTATGGAGCAACCTACCATTTGTTCTCTATCTGCTCCTAAGAGTGATTTCTTTGAGCCTTCGCCATCGGCATATCCCATTTGCTCAACTAGCTATGAACTCCACCCTGGCTTTATAGCCATGGTTCACGAGCAATCCTTCTCAGGGATGGATTGTGAAAATCCCTACCATCACCTGCGAGAGTTTGAGCAATCGTGTTCATACCTTCTAATCAAAGGCATGACACAAGAGACCCTTAAGTGGTAATTATTTCCCTTTTCCCTCAAGGGAAGAGCGAAGTAGTGGTACATTCATACCGTTGGTAGTGCAAATGAAAAATGGAAAGAATTCCGAGACAATTTTTGTCTTGCTTTCTTTCCACTTTCTCAAGTTGCCTCTCTACGAAAGGAAATTCTCAACTTTCAGCAAATTGAGAAGGAATCTATAGGTGCAGACTGGGCTAGATTCTCATTGCTAATGAAATCAGGCCCGGACTTGTCTGTTCCCGAACACGTGTTATTACAACACTTTTGTTTCAGGCTTGACAAGGATTATGTCCTATACCTCAACATTACGGTTGGAGGGTCTTTCCTCTATAAGACACTGATTGAAGGAAGGGAAATTTGAGACCGCATTCTAGAAAATACATCCTTCATCGCCAGTCTCAATGAATCTCCTCAAGGGGATGCTGAGTCAAGACATGAGGATCCCCCCATAGTCAACTCGGGACCTATACCATGTTCATCTCAAAAAAACATCGAAGGAAGAAGAAATTCGACCTTCGGAGTCTCTATTATGCTTCGAGGAAGATATTTTGAAGATTTTGGGAATGCCTTTAAGTATTGTTATGGAAGGAAACCATCATTACATCCCTCACTCCTTGATCCGCCCAAATGAAAATTCCTTCAAGAAACGATCAAGGAGTTGACCTCGATCATGAGTAGGGAATCGGGTGCAGAGGTTGAGCTTTCACTTGAAGTAATTCGAGTAAACTAACCCTAAGCAACCATTTGATGCCTTACTCGAGTGGTAATGGTGATTTCCTTTATAATCCCACTATTGGAGCCAATATCATTTCCGATAGATGCGGTTTATCCATTTTGGATGATCTACCCTGGGCTCCAACAAGAAAATTCTTCACAGATTCCTATTGAAATATCAAGGAAGGATATGAGATTTTAATAAATGTGTCTATAAGACACGAGAACATTGAGTTCTGCTTTGATTTTCATGTCTTTGAAGTCTAAGACTTTGATTTACTGATAGGGTTACCTATTGAGAAACTACTCGTGGATGCACCCTCAAAAGGCAGTCTAGATGTTAAACTCAGTGGGAGGAAGTTTTCCATTCCCATTCTACGATCCAAAAACATATTAGCAGAACCTCCCCCCAAGAGTGTGCCAATAGAGGAGGCAATGGCCCTTCAATTCTTTGACTCTCCTGAAAATGAAAAAGAAGAAGAACAATTCATCCAAGAAGAGGATGAATTGCAGGAGGCATTTGATTTCCCAAAGAAGAGCCATCACAAAAGCCCTCAATTCAGTTGAAAACCCTACCTTCTGGCTAGGGCTGTCAACGAGCCTAGCTCGAGCGAGCTTACCTTCCAAGGCTCGAGCTCGCTAAGAATTCAAGCCAAGCTAGGTCAGAGCTTGAAATCTGGTCGATCCTATAGTCAAGCTCAAGCTTGGCTTGGTAAGGCTCGTTGAAATAGCTAGACTCAGTTGAAGCTCGTAAAATCTCAAGTTAGAGCCCGGGAGGCTCGTTTAAACAATAAAAAATAAAAAATATTTAAGAGGAAAATTGTAACAAATAATATTTATAAAACATAATTTAGCTAAATGAGCCTTAACAAGCTTAACGAGCTCGAGCTCGTTAGGCTCGCGAGCTCGAGATGAAGCTCGAGTTCGGCTCGTTTATTTGTCGAGCCGAGCTCGTATCGAGCTTTTAACGAGCCTAACTCGAGTATCTTACGAGTCTCGAGCTACATTGACATCCCTACTTCTAGCCCATGCTATTCTTTCCTACGCAGTGACGTGGAAGCTCCTGTCATCATAAGTGACAAACTTTCACAAGAAGAAACTGCCAAACTCATAACTGTCTCAGAAAAACATAGATTTGTCATAGGCTTCTCACTCAAAGACCTTAAGGGAATCAACCCTTCTCTCTACACCTATCGCATTCCCACGGACCCATTTAGCACAACATCTAGGGAACCTCAAGGGAGGTTGAACAATGCTATGCAGGAGGTTGTCAAGAAGGAGGTATTAAAACTCCTGCACATTGGGATAATTTATCTCGTTCCTCATAGTGAGTGGGTTAGCCTTGTCCAAGTAGTGCCCAAGAAAGGAGCAATGACGGTTGTTCGATATGAGAGGAATGAAGTTATTCCTCAAAAAACCGTCATAGGGTGGAGGATGTGTATTGACTATAGAAAACTCAACAATGCAATGACGAAGGATCATTTCCTATTGCCTTTCATTGATGAAACGCTTGAGCGACTAGTGAAACATTCCCTCTTTTGTTTCATTGATGGGTATTCTTGTTACCATCAAATTCTCATTCACCTTGATGATCAAAGTAAGACCACCTTCACATGCCCTTATGGAACATACAACTATCGATGGATGTCGTTCGGGTTGTGTAATGCACCTGCTTCGTTCCAAAGGTGCATGATGTCTATGTTCTCATATATGATCAAGAAAATCATGGAAGTTTTCATGGACAACATTTCTATCTATGGAAAAACTTTTTATCATTGTCTTGAGAACCTAGACATGGTCTTACCAAGATGCCAAGAGAAGGACCTAGTGCTAAATTGGGAAAAGTGTCATTTTATGGTCCGTGAAGGCATCATCTTAGGACACTTGGATTGAGATGGATAAAGCTAAAATTGAAGTCATTGAAAAGCGTCCACGTCCCACCAACATTAAGGGTATTCGCAACTTCTTAGGCCATGGGGGGTTCTACCAACGATTTATCAAGGACTTTTCCAAAATTGCTAGACTCCTCACTAGACTATTAGCTAAGGATGTGCCCTTTGATTTTGATGATGAGTGCCACAAATCTTTTGACATCCTCAAGAAGACACTCATCACAGCTCCAATCATTCACCCCCTAATTGGATGCTGCCATTCGAAATCATGTGTGATGCTAGTGATTATGCCATTGGATCAGTCCTTTGCCAAACCAAAGATAAGAAGCATCATGCAATAGCCTACGCTAGCAAGACTGTAACAGGAGCTCCGCTTAACTATGCCACAATAGAAAAAGAGCTCCTAGAAATTGTCTTTGCTATCAATAAGTTTATATCTTACTTCGTTTGAGCAAAAGTCATAGTCTATACAGACCATGCTGCTTTGAAATATTTGTTTACCAAGAAAGATGCTAAACCTAGGCTAATTCGATGGATTTTCCTACTCCAAGAGTTTGACTTGGAGATAAAAGATAAAAAGGGAGTAGAGAATTATGTCACTAATCATCTCTCACGTATGGAAATCCCAAATACACCAGACATACCTATCAATGATTTCCTACATGATGACATGTTGCTCAAGGTGACCGACTCTAACCCTTGGTATGCGGACATTGTAAACTTCATGGTTATGGGGTACGTACCACCAGGGGAGGATAAGAAAAACCTCATTTTTGAGAGTCAGCGTCACCTGTGGGATGATCCTCACCTCTATAGGGGTTACTTAGAACGTGTGTCCCAACAATTGAAGGCACCAAAATCATCGAAAGATTCCATGCGGCCCCCTATGGCGGGCACTACGGTGTTTATCGTACTCAGGCAAAGATCTGGCAAAGCGGATTCTTTTGGCCCTCAATGTATGAGGATAAAAAGGAATTTGTTCGAAGATGTCGGGAGTGCCAAAAGCATGGAGGAATCACAACTTGCAATTTGATGCCCTCACATACAATCTTCAAGTAGAATTATTTGATGTGTGGGGGATCGATTTCATGAGACCTTTTCCAATGTCCTATGATTGCGAGTACATTATGGTGGTTGTTGATTATTTGTCCAAGTGGGTAGAAGCATTATCATGCAAACTTGCTGATGTCAAGGTCGCTCGGAAAATGTTTCATGAAATTATTTTCCCACGGTTTGGAACTCCCCGAATGGTCATAAGTGATGGATGGTCTCATTTCATTGATAAGACCTTCCAGAGCTTTGTGAGGGAGCTTGGGATTGGGTGTAACATTGCTACTCTGTACCATCCCCAAACAAGGGGTCAAGCAGAAACTTCAAACAAACAAATCAAGAATATTCCACAAAAGACTGTCCTTGTGATGGGGAATGGATGGAAGAACAAACTACCCGATGCACTTTGGGCATATCGTACCGCCTATAAGATAACCCTTGGAATGTCACCTTTCTAAATTGTCTATGGGAGAACTTATCATTTATCTGTAGAATTGGAGCATAGAGTGTATTGGGCTATCAAGAAGTGGACCATGGATCTCCACGAAACTGGAAAGTTGCACAAGATGCAAATTTCTGAAGTGGAAAAATGGAGGGATAAGGCATATCCTAGTGCCAAGATCTATAAAGAAAAAACCAGAGCTGGCACGATAAAGTAATTGTGACTAAGGAGTTCAAGCCTGGAGAAAAAGTCTTACTTTTCAACTCTGGAGTCAAACTTTTTGAACATGGGAAACTAAAAAGTAAATGAGAAGGTCCCTATACTGTGGTAGATACTTCATCTCATGGATCAATTCACTCCAATATAATGAAGGTC
Organism: Tuctoria greenei; assembly: GCA_036927565.1. Taxonomy (NCBI): domain Eukaryota; kingdom Viridiplantae; phylum Streptophyta; class Magnoliopsida; order Poales; family Poaceae; genus Tuctoria; species Tuctoria greenei. The sequence continues at coordinate 130,911,474 of JAYESD010000006.1, forward strand.
ATCTATTCAAAGTAAATGGGCATCGTCTCAAGATGTTTTTAGAACCTGAAGAAAATTTGGATAAAGAGGAAGACATAGTCAATTTAATTGACTTTAACGTCTATCCTTGAAGTTTGGTTAAATTTTCCATGTCCAATAAAGCAAACTCCGACCCTCGCCGCTCCTTTCCAATCATCCCACTATCCCCATTTGGCTAAGTAGGAGAGAAGTAAAATGTGAAATATCATAAATACTTTCCTACTTAGGACTTAAGCGCTTATTTGATTCCATCATATGAAGTGCCTTTGTCAAATAAATTACGACTCACCAATGTAGGTAAGATTGGTAGATCTTTCACTTTTCCATGTTTTTGTGTTAAATAAAGACGGGTACAAGAACAAGCATGGGGGAGGTCCTATAGGCCTTCCAAAGAGCAACATGCCCAGACCATCATGAAAGAACAATTCAGGGCATAGCATGAAGGACCACGAGATGATTCGACCAAGCCATGATGGCTTGGCTCACCATTTTTTATTAAGGAGATGGTTTGTGCTCTCTCACCTCTTATCCTTATATACCTGATTTTTGAGTCGAATTTGATTATGCAAGATAATATCATTAAAATCAACTCATTGTAAACTAAAATTTTGCAATTTCATATATCATATCTTGTTAGAGAATGGAATATGTCTACACCTCATTTCGATTTTATTACCATGTTCTTGAACCACATATCAATTTAGAAAAAACATGTCATCTAAGTATTTGATTGGTGCGATATGGTAAATGACTGAAACTTGGAAACTCTTTATGACAACTTGGAAACTTGAAAAGCCATATTTATATGTAAGAAAAGAAGTGGCAACTCATGCCAAGGTGAGGACTAAACATATCGAGAGACGAGATTCTTTTGGGGAGTATGGAAATATCCTTTTGACTCGTGAAAATATAGCAATTTCTAAGTTTATTTCAGAAGGAGTGGTGCAGGTGAACTACATTTAAACCATTCCATCTCCCAAATACCCAAGATGATGTGGTATCCACATCCACATCAAAGGTTCTTGAACAAAGGTATGTGTTGAAATGTTTTGTATACATATTTCATACTTGTAGCTAAATTATGATACCACTTAGTTCTTCTTACCTTCACTCAAGGACGAGTAAAGGACAAAGTGTGGGGGAGTTTGTTGATAGTCCTTAAATGCCAAGTTCAACCATGAATTCCATGCATAAAATATATGAATTGGACAACCAACATAGTGGTAGGAGTTATTTACTAACAATTTCCACAAGTGTTGGTGTAATTTTGTATGCAGGTGAATTAGGCCCATAATTAAAGGGATTTACAGGGACCAATCCAAGAAACATACCTTCCGACCAATCAAGCGCAAGCACAAGGATTCATGGGCCCACTCGGAGGAGAAAACCAACTAAAAATCACCGGAATTACCCATACCCATGATGGGGGACCACATAACAGTGTCACAACGAAGTTTCAACACGAGAGGAGCCGTTGGGAGCTTGGTTGAACCACCAGGTCACCCAACCTTGTATTCACGCCAAACACGGTCAACTGCCACGTGTTGGCTCCTCACGACTTGCTGATAACGATGTCGACTGATTCCAGCGCCAAACTGATCTTTGGAGGATATACATAGGGGGTAGGGGCTAACTCTTCTCCACGCACCAAAAGCTTGAGTCTAGTACTCCACTCTAAAGGCGTAGTGCTGCCCAAGTTCATAGAAAATAGAGAGATAGTGAGAAAGAGGATGGGGAGGAGGAGTCTCCCACTTGTCGGTCTTCCTCCACTTAAGGATATGGTTCGGGCTTGTCGAACCCTCTCCACCCTTGTACCTCAACAGTCATTTTTTATCTCAAGCAAGGTACATGATTTCCATTTGAGTTTATTTATTCAATTCAAGCAAGTTAATTTCATAGTTGCTTGTTCATTCATTGCTCTATTCATTTAGAGGCCCTAGTCTTTTCTAGCGAGGTTAGGGAAGTAATCGATAGCATAGGCGTGGTGTCTAGGCTTGACATTACATTTGATTATCTCATAGTCCACAGGTTGTAGAGGTCAGCGGTAGGTGGTGACATCCCTATCCGTCCTTTGTAATCGTCCACATTCGACTATGACGTAGGCTCTTGGCGGGAGTCATCTTGCACACCAGAGTAAGTCCGTGCCCAATACAAGCAGTTATTGATCGACTTGCTTTGAATTTAAAACTCTTCTCTTAGGAAATTCACTCTACCCCTTGCCTACCACAACCTTTGTGTCCTTGGGTGAACTAGTTAGAAGATTAGCACACACATTTCTTGGATTTGATACCCTTGGGAATACTCTTTAAAGGTAAGTGCTACATCGTTCTCCATGCGCTTGCAGATTTTCATCTGTGATGTACTAACTGTCAGCACTAAGCATTGATAATCGAGCAATTAGATTTATGTGAATTCTCATGGTACCGCATACAAAGGGACTTCCACCCAATGTGTTCCATGAACACATAATGTGTATGGGTTTAAGAAATGACCTATGGTCTACGGGATACTTAGGGGCCAAAGGATATGTTTCTAAGTGTAAGATATAATGTGGTCATCGAGTCAAGCAGTACATAATTGGTTGTCTTCGATGCACCAATTCCTTTATGTCAAGCATGAAGAAATAATGTCAAAATTTTATATGTTAGGATAATCTATTTATGTGACCCGTGGTCACGGGGGAGAATATTATTCTAATAATTAAGATTGACCACGGTGATAAATTAGGAGTCGGTTACAAGTTGTAACCGACTCAAACTCCTCTCTCCCGCCCATCTTTGATCGGAGACAGCCCCAATTGAGTCGGTTCAGATGGCCCCCTCGGGTGCCCTCTCACCCCTATATAAGGAGAGATCTGCTCTCATGATTAGTAATCTAATCTAATCACAAAATCCACAAAAGACTAAGGAGCACCGATCTGCTTGAGAGGGAAACTCGGGGAAGGCTTTCCCAACTCGTTGCCTTCACTACTGCCGGTGTTACACCACTATCGCCGTCAACTTGGTGGAGTTGTCCCAGCTCGGCACTGGTCCAACTTTCTTCACACACATGATGCCAACCTCTACGTCCACTACACCCGAGGGTATGATCACCTAAACCTAACCCTAGACTAGTTGGTTGATGCTTGCTTGATGCCTTGATGCTCTTTGTTAACCACTAAGCACGAACCCTAACACCAATTAGGCACTTAGCACCCTACTCAGAATCTAACAACCCCATCTACCCATTGTCTTTGGCGTTGCTGGTATTGAGACATACGTTGGACCGGTGCATTAAAAAACTTTTTGTTCTTTCAGTCAAGTCGATTCCCCCTCATCCAACTAAACTATACTTTAAAGGATCTCATCTTCATTTGGTGGATAAGTGATCAATCATGTAGAATGAAGTTAAAGTGTAACCCTAACTAGATTGTGTTATCCAAACTAACAGACTCCCTTTGAGAATTAAGAATGTCATTAATAATCCACAATGTTAATACACTACTCTAGATGTCTCATCATGAATATGAAGACATGATGAATTGATCAAAATAGAGAAAACTAGAAATTTTGTATGATCCACATGTCCACAAATTATAGATCTCTCAATCTCCATTACAAGAGTATACAACTCTCAATCTCCTTTGCATTCATGGCTAATCATTTCACGTTCTTTGAGAGATGGAATTGTGATCAAGATGGTATTGCTGTCTTGTGAAATCGAGGCATCCTCTTTTAAAAAACAAGTTAGGTTCAGTGCCCATCAGATATTAGCCATGGGGGAGCCCCACATAAAATATAGAAAGAACCTCACCTATCAGGTTAATCTTGATGAGGACATCTCTCCTTTGCATACAATGCAAGGACCGATCACTAGAGCACGTGCGCAACAATTGGATCTCCAGGTACGTTCTAACCTTGTCAATTGTTTTTTAGAACTTACGCTTGTTTCCATGCATGTTTTATTGATTAGGAACAATGGAGAGGACCATCAAGGGTTTGTAGGAGTCCAAAGAGTCAAGGATGAGGAGATAGGACGTGCACACCAAGGAGGAGCCCAAGTCCAACTTGACTTCGACTCCACCTCGGGTTCCAGGAGCTACCTTCACCAAAATTGACGCCCTGGACACATACGGAGTCGGATTTGGACGTTCTATATATGGTTGAAACCGTGATTTTATAAAGCTTCCAATGGAATCATCCCACCTCAAATTCCTTCTAAGTTTACGGGAATCAGCAAAACAAGTGGGTGTCCAGAATCTGTCCGGTGCTGCACCACCGTCTTTTGGGCTGCTGGCCCATGTATCATGTGGAAGCCCATTAGGGTTGCGTCCAGGGGTCTTGCACTCCCCTAAACTCCTTTTTATACAGCAGTCGTCACCACATTAGGGTCGGGTTTTGCTTAGATACAATATTTCATTGAACAGTGTCGCCGATCATCGGTTGTGAGACCCCAAATTCGTAATCGATTTAGTTTTGATTGCAACTTCTCTATTCTTGCTTGTGTTCTTGATTGCGCTTGCAGGGAAAAGCCTTCGTGGCGAGGTCATTCGTGTGACACGGGTGATAACCAACGGAGCACTGGTGTAGTGATTGTGGGGTTTCATTCGTTCGGAGCCTTGGATCATCAACGTCGAGATCTCCACCCAATCAAGTTTACCATACCTCTCAGAAGATCGGACTCATCCTCCTATCAATTGGTATCTGCCGGAGTGTTTTTTCCAGCAATTCTCCCGATACTACCGTTGGTAGCTCACAGAGTTTGTAGTTCAGTATTGGGTGCGCAGAGATTCCAAAGAGTATGGCGAATGGACACAAGAATTTACGTGGTTTGGGCCGCCTGAGCGTAATACCCTACTCCACGGGGTGTGTAGCTATTGTATTGAGCGTCTAAGAACTTCAGCCCAGAGACTGTGTATGTGTCACAGAGCGTAAGAGTCACCTTGTGTATCGTCAACCAGTCCTTTTATAGTTCAAGGACTGGTCATTACACCGTTAGCCTAGCCCGACATGTGGCTCCGGCAGTTACTAATGTTTAATACATAATTAATGAGATTAATTACCCTTAATAGCATGGTAACGGGACCTGACAGTGCCGTTACTAGTATTAAGGGCCTACTGATCGTGTGTCATTAATATGGCATTAATGACACTTAATCAGGTCTTGAAGTCTTTGATTGCCCTTTAAAGGTCCGAGCAGTTGGGGGTTGACCAGTCTGATTGCCAAGGTTGAAGATCCGGCGGTTCAGACACGTGGCAGCTTCGAAGCTATTCGTCTGGGATGGGTAGGTCCGGTGTAGATGTACATGTGTCGATACTGGAGCTTTCCTCTGTCGGAGGTTAGGTCCGGGGGTGCTGCACAAGTGTTTAGCCCGGAGCTATCCCATGTGAGGGATATAGGTCCGGTTGCAGTGTACATGTGGCAGTACCGGGACTAACCATAGATGGGAGGCATGTCCAATCTCGTATGACATGTGGAGCCTTCGTAGGTCTTCAACTCGGACAGGTGAAGTCCCTTTGGTCTTTTTGTAGTCCCAAGGGGTATACGGTACGCAGGGTACCGACAGTGGCCCCCTGGGCCCACCTCTGGGAGAGACCTTTTGGATGGAGTCGTTTTGCCAGTGGTGGGTCCATCCTTCGATTTTTGTGTCGTGTCTTCAAGGATCTTTGGATGTGCCATTGGCGGTAGTTCGAAGTTAAACCAACGCCGTGTGGCATAACCTGGATGTGGCAGGTGAGATCTTAGCGTGCGGATCTCACGCAATTGAAGGTCGCCGGTTCTCAATACGAAAATCATATCGGTTCCGCGCGCCTTGTCAGGCCACCGCCTTCGGGTTTCCCGCCTTTCATGATGAAAACCATTCGCCTGGGGTAAGGATCTCGACTTGATCGTCGGGGTGGCCCCGGGCCCCCTTATCATTGGCAGGGTCAAGTTTTTGACTTGTATCGTCGGCTCCTCTGCGGTTTCCATCCAGGCGTTGTGGGGGCTTACTTAAGAAGGAAAGCGTGCACCTTTTGGGGGTTCTTTATTCCTTCATTCGATCTTGCGCTCAAATCCTCCAAACTTTTGCTTGCTTTTCGTCCCTAGCCCCGCTTGTGCTGCGATGGAGTTGGGTCTCCGCAAGAGCTGACTTAAGACCGACGGTAACTTGAAGAAGGTCCGGGCCCTCATGGGGTGGTCCAGTGACTTCTTCAACCACTAGGTCCGCGTCGGCAAGCTTCCATTCGAGAAGGAGCATGTCGGCGACATGGTGTACTTCTCCGCTTACGCCATGGTAGGACTGATCCCACCCTTTTCTTCTTTTCTCTTGATGTTGCTGGACTTCTATGGTCTGCAGCTGTACCACCTTGGCCCCCACTCCATTCTTTTGGTGTCGATCTTTGTCCACTTCTACGAGATGCGGGTGGGTATTCCTCCCTGCGTCGAGCTCTTCCGCACCTTCTTCACCATCCACACCACTGGCAAGAGTGACGAGTACCTTGGCTTCTATTACTTTGTGAAGCGCAAGAAGTGCCCGTACAAGTACTTGCGGTCGTTCCCTTCTGGCAAGTGGGTGGACTGGAAGAAGGATTGGATCGTCATCAGGGCAGAGGAGCATGAGAGGCTGGAGTTGCCCGTAGGCCTCCCCAACATCGACACTGAAGCTTGGAGTGAAGTTATGGTGTTGCCGGACGCCTTCAACCCTGCTCTGACCAGGATCCGCTAGTGTGTGGAAGGAGGGGTGACTCCTCAGGCGGTATTTTGCAACTTCCTGGCCAACAGGTGGGCTCCGCTGAAGAAGGGGGAGAAGCTTGCTTGGGCCCTCAATAGTGTGATGGACGATGACCGGATCGAAACCAGTTTGAAGTCCAACCTGGAAGGCGCAGCCTTGGAGCTTCACCTCAAGAAGTTCCAGCACGGCATCGACGTCAAGGGCGACTACTTGTCTCCGCCGGTGGCTTTCCTCCCTCTGAACATGGAGGCAGAGTTCAGCAGGGAGCTCCGGTGGAAGATGTCGGTGCTTGATGACCTCGGTGTCGTTGAGAGGCGTTCGACCACCGAGTTGATGATCTCCGGAGCTTCCGAGGGTGGTCCCCCTTCCGTCTCGGAACAGAGAGTTGAAGTCGCGGGCAAGGGCAAAGAGTTGGTCGAGCCCTCAAGCCGGAAAAGGAAGCTGAAGCATTCTGATGGGAGGTCTGTCGGGCTTGCTCCTTCCACAACAACTCCTTCTCCCTAGAGGGGGAGGTCTTCAACGGCGGCAGCCATTCCAGCATCGGCACCTCCCCGGGGTGCTAGTTCTGGCAGGGTGGCTACAGTACCAGGACCAGCTGTAGGCTCTGGGTCCGGAAGTTCTTCCCGATCGAGGGGGCCTCGACCAAAGCAGCGCCGACGGTTGCAGCAAGCTACAGGGAACCTTCCGGAGCAGACATGCCAGTGGCGCCAGGGTCCAGTCCTGAGCGTCTGGAGAAGAGTTTCCGTGCTAATTGGTGCGGAAGCCTTCTGAGGTAATTTTTGTTTTTTACCTCAATTGGTTGTTTTGTGTTGTAATTGCGTTTTAAGTGTATTCGTCCTCCATCCACAGGGTATCCAAGAGAGGAGTTGAAGCTCCTATTCCTGCCACAACATCTGAAGCTGTGCAGGCAGAGGCTCCGGCTCCAATCCCAGCGCCGCCCAAAGGAGTGATTGAGGTTGCGACAGCTCCGACGCTGGCTGTTGTAGTCTTGGACCTTGACTCATCCGCAGAAGCTCCCGTGGTAGCGCTGGACCACGAGAATGAAGATGCACCAGCGGCACCTGCCCCGGAGGTTTAAGCTCCTGGTTTGGACGCTGAAATGGTGGTCGCTCCGTCCCCAGAACCGGAGACATCTGCGATTCCGGTCCTAGAACAGAAAGTTGTTGGAGCCCCGACAGTGGAGCCGGTGTTTGATGATGCCCCGGCGGTAGAGCCGGTGGTTGATGAAGCTCCGGCGCCTGAGCCGGTTATCGAGGAAGTTCTGACTGTAGAGTTTGTTGCTACAGAAGTTTTGGCGCCTAAGCCAATCAATGCAGAGGTGCCGGCGCCCGAGCCCATGATGGTCGAAGCGTCAGCGCCTGGGACGGCAGTGGAGGAGGCGCCAGCGTCGGACCCAGAAATGGCCTCAGCTCCGGTCAAACCTCCAATGCCTACCTCAGAGGGGGTGGTCCCGGAGGTGCCCGCGCCTGAGCCAGGGCGCCTAGATGAAGTTGTTGGCCCCCTACTTGAGGGACCAGTGGTTGACGACCTGGCAGCGGGACCTTCGGAGCCAACTCAGAGGTTGAAACTTCTATTGCAGGACCTTCCTCGGCTGCGGCCGAGGGTATCCCGAAGGACGGCCCTAGTGCCGTGGAAGCTCAGGGGACCGCTCTTGTAGAGTGGGACCCAATTTTTTTCACGGAGAACCCACTGGAGCCAGTGGAGAGGACCCCGGTAGGTCCGGACCCAATCCCTCTATCGTTGTCTATTGACAAAGCCTGCTCCAGCCTTCGTCAAGTCCAGCTGGCCTTCTACCACGACAGCAAGGCCCTCGAGGAGGAGCGCCAAACTCTTAGGAGGTGGCGCAATCAGCTCCAATTCGAGACCAAGCTGGCGCAGTCGAGGCTGGCTGACGACAAAGAGTGGGTGAGGAAGGAGAAGATTCGCTTGGAGTACTAGGGTAAGCTGCTGGATGAGAGGGAAAGCATGACGCGATCCCTTGACAACCAGTCCCGGGCCATCTACGAACAGGCCAAAGCTGCTAATAGCGCAGCGGATGATCGCCAAGAGAGGCTCGACGCCATTCACGCCAGTCTCGTCAAGCGTTGGGAGGCTCTTGAGGAGCGGGAGAGAAAGCTCGAGGATGAAGAGCAAAAACTCCTGGAGCTGCAGGACGACGTCATGAAGAGGGAAGAAGAGCTTACTCAGAGGCTAACTCTGGGTGACCAGAGTCTCAAGGAGCGCACCAAGAAATTGGACGAGCGTTGTGAGAAAGAGGAGAAGAAGGCTTGGTAGCAAGGACAGGAACTCCACCGGAGGGAAACTGACATTGCTGCCAGGGAGAAGAAGGTGCAGGGCCGAGAGAAGGACCTGGTTAACCGTCAGAACGAGATCCACCTCCGGGAGGAAGAGCTCAGTAAACTCGAAAGGAAGATTGCTGAAAAGATTCAGTAGAACGCCAAAGAGGTGTAGCGTCTTGCTCGGGAGAACTCGGAGCTTGCGGCAGCCAGAAGATCCTTGGAGGAGATGCAAAGTGGCAGGGTTGCAGAGTCCTAACAATTTTGGGACTTTCTGGGCAAAGCCAACAACGCACTGACGCCAATGGGTTTTAGTCCCGTGCGTCCGGACGATCTAGAACCGGAGTTAGACCAGGCGTTGCAGGTGCTGAGTTCGGCAAGAAACAAGCACTCCAAGATAGGCGATGTCATTGCGGACCAGCTGGAAACCGAGGGACAATCCCTGGCCAAGAGCGTTGCAGAATTTGTTCTGTCGTACTACACAAGCCGGGACCCCCAATTCCCTCTGGACCCGGTGCTCAAAGGCCCCATCGATAGAGAGGGAGAAGCTGCCCAGGCCAGCGTTTTTGAGGTTGCCCAGAAGGTCGCCTTATTCTTCCATAGGGTCTAGGATCATCTCTTTGTAGCTCCCGCTTGTATCCTCTCTTCTTTTTCTCCAATTTTGTAATCTCTTGTCTCCAGATGAATGAAATCCAAGTTTTTTATGAATTTCATTTTTTGTCTTCAACACCTTTGTCCCACTTGGCCCCCTGGTAGATGTACGCAATTTGATTGTGAGCATGTACCAAGAGGATGTAACAGTTTTTGAAGACTCGCGTGCTTCAGACTTGTAGAGCATAGGTCTGAAGTCTTCGGTAGTGAAGGCTCTCTGAGGTTGTCGGAGCTTAAGGGCTCCGGCCTTGACCATCATCGGAGCTTGGTAGCTCCAGCAGTGGTCTCCATCAACACGTAGAGCGTCAACAGTTAGTCCCCTGAAGTCTTTCCACCATCTTTTGTTCACTTTGACAGCTAGCCCCATGGCTTTACCGGAGCTGAGTAGCTCCAGCTATGCTAGATAACAATGTTTAAAACATCGACTACAAGCTATCTAGGGGATGTCGGAGCTTTAATAGCTCCGGCTTAATTCACCATCATCATGAGATCTTTATTTTTCCTGCACACTGAAGTCAAGAAAAATAGTAAAATTCATTTCCTATCTATAACTCAGTTGCGACATACTATTCTCATAAGAAATTTTTGGGTCGAGCGCAATTCTTCATAAAATCAAGTGCACTGAGTTGTTTTCTCCAAGTCCAATTGTTTTCAAGACCCGCTTTACTTTGGCCTACAGGGGTGTAGGTAGAGTGGCGTACTTAGGGTGCAGGACCAGGCTAAGTCGATAGCACACTCCAGACCTAGATTGGCTGGCGGCATTCAGGCGAGTGAGCCATTCAACAACATGAAAACCCAGAGGAATTAACAATGCGACTCAAGTTGTACATGAATTAGTCTATCTAAAAAATTCTTGAGAATTGCACAACTTTGTTATAGACAAGAAAGAGAAAAATAAAAAATAATGAGTTTGTACAAAGTAAATGCACGTGGAGTCTGTTTTCACACAAAGATGTCTTTCATTATAGGTTCGGGGTATAGGGGAAACAAGTACACGCTTAGGGTACGGAACCAGGCTAAGTGTGTTTTGTTTCTTGTTTGACCCAAGGTAGCTAGCTACACTTTTAGTTCTGAGACTGTGACAAGTGTTGCCTGAACTTTGCGGACCTTCCAGAGAAGGTCCGGCTGTTCTCTCGGAGGAGCTACCCGACTCTGTACAATGACTCTATAACATACATCGCGTGTAACTACAGACTCACCTCCGTGATATTAAGCGTAGAACTTACGGAGGTGCTCAATGTTCCAAGGATTAGGGAGAGGTGTCCCATCCTCAGTTGCCAAGCGAACGCATCTGGGACGGGTTACTTTAATCACTCGGAAGGGTCCTTCCCAGCTGGGAGAGAGTTTGTTTAACCCTACTCTGGATTGTATTCTCCGTAGCACCAGATCGCCTTCCTCGAGCTGTCAGCTGTGAACATGCCTTTGGTGATAGCGTCGGAGAGCATGGCGGTATTGGGCATTCCGAACAGCTGCTCGACACCTTCCCTCTTCACGGAGGTCAAGGTCTTCACGCCGGGGCTGGTCCTGCGCGGCATCGTCGAAGGTCTGGACCCGGAGCGACCCCAAGGTGATTTTCTGGAGGAAGGACTGCTTCAGCTCCATACACCAAGAAGAAGGGTGTCTCTCCAGTTGACCGGTTTGGAGTTGTCCCGTTGGCCCATAGAGTGGGCGAAAGCTCTTCGATCCAGTTCGCTCCATGTTTTTTCAGACGCTCATATGTGCGCGTCTTGAGTCCTTATGGATTTCTGCATTTGCTCTCTCGGCTTGGCCATTGCTTGCCGGGTGAGCTACGAAAGCGTAGCTGACTTGAATGCTGAGATCATCGCAATATCCTTGGAATGCAGAGCTTGTGAATTGGGTCCCATTATCGGTTATGATTTTGTTTGGGACTCCAAATCTGCATACGATGGACTGTAAGAAGTTGATTGTTGATTGCTTGATTATTGTCACAACTGGAGTTGCCTCCAGCCATTTTGTGAATTTGTCAATGGTGACGTACAGGAACTTGTAACCTCCGACGGCTCTTGGGAAAGCTCCCATGATATCCATCCCCCACACAGCAAAAGGCCATGTAGGATGTATCATTTGTAGAGGTTGGGCCGGTGTGTGAATTTGTTTTGCATGAAACTGGCATGCTTCACATTTCTTTACCATCTCAGTTGCATCCTGGAGCGCTGTAGGCCAGTAAAAGCCATGTCGAAAGGCTTTACCGACCAGCGTGCGGGAAGACGTGTGGTTCCCACACTCGCCTCCATGGATTTCTGCGAGGAGCTCGCAGCCTTCTTCCCTTGTAATGCACCGCATTGGGACGCCGTTAGGACCGCACCGATAGAGATTCCCTTCTACCAGCGTGTATTTTTTAGCCAATCTGACTATTCGGTCAGTGGATACATTATCTTTAGGAAGGAAGTTGTCTTTCAAGTAGCTCTGGATCTCCGAGATCCATGCATCAGAGCTAAATTGAGCATTCGAGTCTTGTGTGTTGGGTTGCTCGGAGCTTCCGGCAGCACCTACGACCCTTGATGGCTGCCATGGTAACAGGGCCATCAGGACTGTCAGCTTTGAGGTGCTGGTCTCGCCCCCTTCGCTCAGTTCGGCAGGCTGAGCTATCAGTTTAGACAACCTCCGGACGAATGTTCCATCGGGAGTCGGAGCTCCAATTGACGCTTTCGTCGAGAGTTCGTCAGCTTCAGCGTTATGGAGACACTGTACATGGTGGAGGTCCAGGACTTCGAAGTCCTTCTGAAGCCTCTGGACTTCAAGGATATAGGCAGCTAGTTGGGGATGGTTGCAGGAGCATTCACCCTTCACCTGTTTAATGATGAGCTGTGAATCTCCCTTGACCAACAGCTGCTTGACACCATATGATAGTGCCACCTTTAGTCTATAAATGAGTGCTTCATATTCCACCATGTTGTTGGTCGCCTTGAACTCAAGGTGCACCATGTATTTAACCTTCTCCCCGGTTGGAGCGAGGAGAAGGACTCCAGCTCCGGCCCCCTGCTTCTGCATGGAGCCATCGAAGTAGAGAGTCCAGTGAGGCTCGGTGAAGATCGGAGCCTTGAGTTCCGGCTTCTGCTTAGGGCCCCCATGGTTTGATTGAGAGGGGGTCCATTCCGCCACAAAGTTCGCCAATGCTTGACTTTTGATTGCTTGTCTTGGGACGATTTCAAGGTCAAACTCGGCCAATTCCGCTGCCCACTTTGCAATGTTCCCAGTGGAGTTGGGATTATGCAAAATCGCTCGCAGTGGATATGAAGTCACCACTGAGATCTTGTGAGCATGGAAATAGTGTCGGAGCTTCCTGGAAGCAATAAGAATTGCGTATAGAAGTTTATGTACTTCCAGGTACCGAGTTTTGGCATCGTGGAGTGCTTCACTGCTGAAGTACACTGGGCGTTGGACTGTCCGGACCCTCCCGGAGGGGCTCGAAGCTTCCCCCTCATCAACCCGGACCCTCCCGGAGGGGTCCGGACCTTCTTCAGGGATCGTCGGGTCCTTGTTGGAGGAACCCGAATCTTCTTCAGGAGTGACCTGGACCCTCCCAGGAGGGTCTGTCTCTTCTTGCTCGACAAGAGTAACTCCTTGTTGACTCAAGTCTGGGGGCTGGGACCCAGACTCGCCTTCAGGAACCTCCTGACTCTCCCGGAGGGGTCTGGATTCCTGAGCTTGTAGCGGTTCTGGTCTCTCCACAACCAGGACCATGCTGACAACCTCGTCAGTTGCCGAAATGTAAAGCAGTAGAGGCTCACAAGGGTTCAGAGCTACCAAGGTTGGTATAGTGGTGAGGAGCTGCTTCAGCTCCTGAAATGCCTTTTCTACTTCTTCAGACCATTGGAATGGTCCGGACTTCCTCAATAGCTTGAAAAAGGGTAGTGCTCGTTCCGCTAGTCTTGATATGAACCGGCTGAGGGCGGCTAGGCAACCAGTCAGCTTCTGGACGTCCTTGATGCGGGCTGGTGGCCGCATATCTTCAATGGCTTTAATCATCGCCGCATTTGCCTCTATGCCTCGGTGGTTTACCAGGAAACCAAGAAGCTTTCCGAAGCTAACCCCGAAGACACATTTGTCTGGGTTCATCTTCGTGCGAGTGACTCGCAACTTGTCGAAGACAGCTTGCAAGGTGTCAAGAAGTGACTCCTTGTCCTTAATATTGACGATGATGTCATCAACATACACTTCCACTACGTCTCTGATGAGCTCTCCAAAGGTTTTGTACATAGCTCGTACAAATGTTGAGGCCGCATTCTTGAGACCAAATGGCATGGCAGTATAACAATACAATCCATCTACTGTGATGAAAGAAGTATGCTCTTCATCTTCCCTAGACATTCTGATTTGATGGTACCCAGAATATGCGTCTAGGAAACACAGTAATTCACACCCGGAGGTGGAATCCACTATCTGATCTATTCTTGGTAGTGGGAATGGATCTTTTGGACATGCCTTATTCAGTGTTGTGTAGTCGATACACATCCGAAGCTTCCTGCTGGCCTTGGGTACAACGACTGGGTTTGCCAGCCATTTTGGGTGGAAGACCTCTCGGATGAATCCAGCTTCAAGCAACTTCTTCACTTCTTGTCGTCTGAAGTTCTGTCGCTCTACTGGTTGCTTCTGATGCTTCTGATGTACAGGCCGGGCGTCAGGGTAGATCTTCAGATTATGCTCGATCACTTCCCTAGGGATCCCAGACATTTGTGACGGTTGCCAAGCAAACACGTCGACACTAGCCCAGAGGAAAAAGCGCGAGTTCCTATTTGTCATTCAGACCTCCCGATATACGGGTGGTCTGAGCGGCGTCGGAACCGATTTGGACGACTTTGACGGGAATGTCGGTGTCGCCGCTTGGTTGCACACGAGGTGCGGAGGTTGAGCCTCGATGACAAATGCTTGGTGGTTTCGGAGCTTGCTCCTTTCGAGATTCTTCTTCTTGCATTGTGGCAAGCGCATGAAGTTCTTCTAGAGCTGTCACTCCGGCGGTGCGATCTCCATGGATCCGGAGAACACCAGTTGGTGTTGGCATCTTCAACACCAAGTACCATAATGAGCAGCAGCCATGAACTTGTATAAGGTTGGCCTGCCTAGAACGGCATTGAATAGGTAAGTTGATCTGAGCAACGTCAAAGACCAACTTCTCAGTGTGATAGTTATCCCATGTCCCAAAGGTTACGGGAGAGTAATGGCACCAAGTGGGGTTATGGCCCCCGGACCTACTCCCGAGAAAGGTCGGGAGGGGTGAAGGTCCGAAGGTAGGAGCTGAAGCTTGACGAAAGCTTTAAATCTTATGAGGTTCAGCCCCGAACCTCCGTCTACCATTATGTGGTGGAGTTGGATGTTGTTTATGGTCGGAGATACCATCAATGGGAGTTTACCAGCTCCAATCATATTCTGGGGCAGTCTGACGCGTCGGAAGTGATGGCAGTATCAATCCACTTCTGGTGCGGCTCCGCCCTGGCGGTGGGAGCCACCAAAGCCATGTCCCGCCGCATGGTCTTGAGGACACGACGGGAGGTGATGTCCCACGACCCACCAAAAATGGTGTTCATGGTTTTCCGACGTTCATTGTCGGAGACATCGGAGTCGTCGTCAACGGAGGTGTAAACAGCCATCAAGACCTTTTTAGGGTCCTGAAAGCCTAACTCCTCTTCAGCTGGAGCTTCGTCGACTTTCTGTTTTCCTTCCCTTTGCCGGAAAGGAACTTGTTCCTGGCACTTGTTGTAGCGCTCGGCAAGGTTCTGGACCTCTCGGCAGTCTTCCAAATTGTGGATGTTCAACTTATGAATAGGACACCACACTTTGGAGTTGCCGCCATCTTCTGATGATGTTCGAGGTCGTTTCTTGGGGCATGGCCCCCGGCCACCCGAAGATGCGGCAGCTGCAGCAGTAGGTGTGCGGGCCGATGGCTTTTTCTTGTCGTTGGACTTTCTTCTTTTTGCCACTCCCGAAGGTAATGGCCTTGCCCTTGGAGGATTTTTTATTATCCTCCGAAGGTTGTTTGGAGTGCATTTCACGGCCCTCCACAACACACACTTGTCTGCCAAGCTGAAGAGCTTCGTGACGCTGGTGATCTCCTTGATCGCCATCTTCTCCAGCATCTTCTTATCTCGTACACCCTTTCTAAATGCCACAATAACAGAGGCGCTAGAGATAGAAGGAATAGTGTTTCGTACCTGGGAGAACCTCTGGATGAAGGAACACAGGGATTCTCCCCCCTTCTGCGTGATAGCAAAAAGGTCCAGTTCTGTGCCTGGTCGGGTGTATGAACTACCGAAATTGGCGGTGAACTATTGGCACAATTCCGCCCAACTATTGATGGCGTTGGGTGGAAGGCTAATGAACCAGGACTTGGCAGTCCCAGTTAAAGCCACGGGGAAGTAGTTGGCCATTACGGCCTCGTTACCTCCGGCCGCGAGGATTGCAGTGGAGTAAATCTGGAGAAACTCAGCGGGATTGACAGTCCCGTCAAATTTCTCCGGCAGGTGAGGCCGAAACTTTTGTGGCCATCTGACCATGCGTAGGTGCATGGCCAGGGTAGAACAGCCTCCTCCTACTCCCTCGAGAGCAGGACTGTCTCGAGCCTCTCGCCTTTTGCGAGCAAGCTCGATATGGACGTGGCCGTCCTGCTGACGGTAACGGCGATCAAGCTTCGCCCGGAGGTCATGAGTTGAAAGTCTGGTTACTGTATGGGTGTGTCGCGCCCCGGCGGGCAGCGATGTCACTTGTTGAGACGCAGCACCCCTCCTATTTTGGGAAGCGTGTGGACCAAGTATGCCCGACAAAGTCCGATGCCGCAATGGGGCCTGTCCCGAGGGGGGAGGACCTTGGTTGCTGATGCAATCGGCTGCTGCTGCAACCAAATGTTCCACATCAGCCCTCCACTGCTCCATTGCACCCTAGGATGCACCCGGAGGTGGTGGGCGTTGGAGGAGAGCACGTGCTGCATGGAGCGCGTGTTCAGGATTGTTGTTATCTACCGATGTTGTGACCGACGTAGATGCCCCGTCCCGTTGTCCAGCTTGATTTGCTGGTGCAGACGGTGGCGGCGGAGGAATGACTCCTGCTGGAGCCGCGGCACCTGCTGGTTGTTGCATGTTGGAGGGATTGCCTCCAGCAGGTTGCGCAGCGGGGTTGCCGTTGGACGATCAAGCAGCTGAGTTCACCATTCTTGAAATTTCGGGCACCCCTACCTGGCGCGCCAACTGTCGGAGTGTTTTTCTGGCAATTCTCCAGATACTACTGTTGGTAGCTCACAGAGTTTGTAGTTCGGTATTGGGTGCGCAGAGATTCCAAAGAGTATGGCGAATGGACACAAGGATTTATATGGTTCGGGCCGCCTGAGCGTAATACCCTACTCCACGGGGTGTGCAGCTATTGTATTGAGCGTCTAAGAGCTTCAGCCTAGAGACTGTGTGTCAGAGAGCGTAAGAGTCCCCTTGTGTATCGTCGACCAGTCCTTTTATAGTTCAAGGACTGGTCGTTACACTGTTAGCCTGGCCCGACATGTGGCCCCGGCGGTTACTAATGTTTAATACATAATTAATGAGATCAATTACCCTTAATAGCGTGGTAACAGGACCTGACAGAGCCGTTACTAGTATTAAGGGCCTACTGATCGTGTGTCATTAATATGGCATTAATGACACTTAATCAGGTCTTGAAGTCTTTGATTGCCCTTTAAAGTTCCGAGCCGTTGGCGGTCGACCAGTGTGATTGCCAAGGTTGAAGATCCGGCGGTTCGGACACGTGGCAGCTTTGGAGCTATTCGTCTGGGACGGGTAGGTCCGGTGTAGATGTACATGTGTCGATACTGGAGCTTCCCTCTGTTAGATCCGGGGATGCTGCACAAGTGTTTAGCCCAGAGCTATCCCATGTGAGGGATATAGGTCCGGCTGCAGTGTACACGTGGCAGTACCGGGACTAACCATAGATGGGAGGCATGTCCAGTCCTGTATGACATGTGGGGCCTTCGCAGGTCTTCAACTCGGACAGGTGAAGTCCCTTTGGTCTTTTTGTAGTCCCAAGGGGTATACGGTACGCAGGGTACGGATGGTATCAGATTTCCAAGTTCACCGTGAGGTATACTTGTGTGCCCTATAGATTTATTTTGTTTCAGTCCTATCGTCCACAAAAAGCCACAAAAAATCTTTAATTCCTTGACCTACAACGCCCGCTCAGCCTTTTGCACAATTTAGTTTCAGAGTCTGTAGTTCTTAGTTCGTGTCCTAGGTTGAGTTTGGTTGCTGGTTTAGATTTGTTTGGGTTCAGTTTTGTTTCTTCCATCCGCTGCCATCTACAAAAAATCAATATACAAAAAAAATCCATCCACCAATTCGTTTCTGTTGCAGTTTCCACTACCACCAAAACCTGATTCGGGTTATCCACCTTAAAACGGGCATAACTTTTCGCTCGGAACTCCGATTGAGGCGCATTATTTTCCCGTAAAGGTCTCGAAAAAATCCACATACGATACACCAACTATGCCGGTCAAAGAGTTTTCAAAAAAAAATAAAAAAATTAAGAAGGCCCTCGTTTCGAACTCTGAAGTTCCAGCACCAGTTTTTCGAATCGCTCCTGAATTTGTACCGATCATATATTACATCGGTTTGAGCTAATACTTGGTATTGTTTCTATTGTTGTGCCCCTGGTTGAGAAAAAATATAAAAAAATAAAGAGAAAAAAAACATTTTGATTTCTACTAGTGCTTAAAGACAAAACACGAGGCTAAGGAGTTTTCTAGTTGTGTTGTTTCGGTGTGAGTGCTGGATACTTGCTGATATTGTCCTTGTTGTACATCGTCATTCATCCTTGTACTTGCTTGTCACCACAACTGTTCTAATACATTCTTAGGCCAACAACTAGGTGAAATTCTTTGGACACTTATTCAGCAATGTTATTTGTTACTAACTTGTGTGCCACATGCATATACTGCATTTGAGCCTTCCAAGCTCCACCTTCTCTCGAGCAGAACAGGTAACCTCTGCAATAACACCCACTCTCTGCTTGCTTTCACACTGATCACCATTGGCCACCTGTAGTGCTGGTAAGAAACTTTTAAGAGTGGGGTAAGACGCATTTTACTGATCGAATTTCCACTCCACTTCAGAGAGCGTAGTAATAGGGTTCTTCACGATCTTTTTGTCTTTGTTTCTGTTTTGTACTAACAATGACAGGAAATAAGCCTATGGATAAGACCTCTGGTTCTACACCTCCAAATGATGATGAGTGCATGTCCCATATGGAACTAAGGGACATGATGTGGGCGATGACCAAAGCTTTCAACAATTACCAGACCACTACAACAGCCACCTTTCAGAGGCTCCATACAAGTGTTGCTGGTCTGACCACACGGTTGGACGAGATGGAGACTCGTCTTCCCCAACAAGCTACACCCTCTATCATCCTTGATGTTGATGCACATGCTCACTACAACATAGAGGATGACTTCAATAACAATGAGGTTGATGCACAGCAACGCCGTCGCCCTTGACGAAATCGTCAAGGTATGGGAGGTAGACCTCGTCCTCATGCTCCTGAACAAGATAATGATCCTTACGCTATGATTAAGTTTTCTATTCCACTATTTTATGGATCTTATGATGCTGAGACTTACTTGGATTGGGAGATGACGGTAGAACAAAAATTTAGCTCTCATCTTGTTCCTGAGCGACATAGAGTTAGACAAGCCACTAGTGAGTTTAAAGATTTTGCTACAATTTGGTGGAATGAACTTGTCATTACTCATAATGCACCACTGACATGGGCAGCATTAAAAGAAGAGATGTGCGCTAGGTTTGTTCCTCCTTCATATAGACGTGATCTTCTTAAGAAATTGCAATGCTTTGATCGAGGTGACATGACTGTCCAAGAGTACTACCAGGAGTTGCAAAAAGGTATGCTTCGTTGTGGGGTAGTTGAGGATCAGGAAGACCAAATTGTTAGGTTTTATGGGGGCTTGCGGCGTGAGATCCAGGACATAGTTGACTAGAAGGAATATCATTCTATTCAATGTTTATTTCAACTTGCTATGTTAGCAGAAAAAGAAGTGCAGGGTCCCCAACAGCAGCGGCGGAACAACACCTTCACACCACGACAGCTTGCAGTGCCATCTAAAGCAGCGCCCTCCTCGAGCGTACGTGCTTCCACACCATCCTCCACCGGTGTTGTACACAGCAACACCGCACCTTCTACATCACGGGGACAAGATAACATCAAGTCCAAGATGCCTCCAGGTGTTGCAGCAAAGGCGGCTGCACCCAACACTTCGACAAGTCGCACCTCCGACATCAAGTGCCACTACTGCCAAGGACTTGGCCATATGCAACGAGATTGCCCCAGCAAACAGGCGGTCATTGCCACTGCTGATGGTGGGTATGTTAGTGCTTCTGATATTTAAGATGGAAATATTATTGCAACTAACATTTTAGGTTCGGATGATGGTGCTGAGGAGGTTCTTGGTACATCTACGACCAATAACTATCGGACTTTGATTGTGCAGTGAGCTTTGAGTGCCATGGTTCGAGAGGACGACAACCACCAACGTCACAACCTTTTCAACATGTTTCTCGTCGTCAAGGACTGTCGTTTACATACCATCATTGGTGGTGGTAGCTGCAACAATTTGGTGAATGTTGAGGTGGTCAATATGCTTGGCTTGACCACATGGGAGCATCCCTACCCTTATACATTCAATGGTTTAACAACAATGGTAAGGTAAAGGTAACACAAACAGCGAGGATACATTTTTCCATTAGTTCTTATCATGATTTTGCTGATTTTGATGTGGTACCTATGGATGCTTGCTCTCTTTTGTTGGGACGTCCTTGGGATTTTGATACTGATGTTATTCACCATGGTCGATCTAATAATTATACTCTCATGCATAAGGGCAAGAAAATTGTGTTGCTTCCTAGGAGTCCCACTGAAATTGTGCAATTTGAGCAGGAGAAAAAGAATAATGCTAAGCAAAAGGGTGTTTTCAATTCTGAAATTCAGCAACCTATTAAGTTGAAAAATCCTATTTTGCTTGCAACTAAATCTGATCTTGATGATTTATATGCCTCAAATGGAACTTGCTATGCTTTAGTGTGCAAACATGCTTTATATTCCATTGAGGATACATCCATTGTCTTGCCACTCGTTGTTGCTAACCTTTTGTAAGAATATATGGATGTTTTTCCATCAGAGATACCCCAGGATTACCACCTGTGCAAGGCATTGAGCACAAGATTGATTTGATTCCACGGGCGAGCTTGCCAAATCGTGCCGCCTACAGGACCAACCCCGACAAGACTAAAGAAATTCAGCGACAAGTCCAAGATCTTCTGGACCGCTGGTACATTCGTGAGAGCCTTAGTCCTTGTTCTTTCCCTATTCTTTTGGTTCCGAAAAAAGATGGCACTTGGCGCATGTGTGTTGATTGTAGAGCCATCAATAACATTACCATTTGTTATCACTATCCTATTCCTAGATTGGATGACGTGATTGATGAGTTGAGTGGTTCTGTTATTTTCTCCAAGATTGATCTGCGTAGTGGGTATCATCAGATTCGTATGGCTTTAAGTGATGAATGGAAAACTGCTTTTAAAATGAAATTTGAACATTATGAATGGTTAGTCATGCCACTTGGTTTAACTAATGCGCCCAGCACTTTCATGAGGTTGAAGAATGAGGTTTTACGTGCTTTCATTGGTAAATTTGTGGTGGTTTACTTTGATGATATCTTTATTTACAACAAGTCATATGATGAGCATCTTCAACATTTGCGTGTTGTTTTTAATGTCTTGCACGATGCACGTTTATTTGGTAACCTTGAGAAGTGCACCTTTTGCACCGGTCGTGTGTCTTTTCTTGGTTATGTTGTTACTTCGCAGAGCATTGAGGTGGACGAGGCAAAGATCGTTGCCATCACGAGCTGGCCACTTCTGACTACGGTCACATAGGTTCGGAGTTTTCTTGGTCTTGCAGGTTTCTACCGGCATTTCGTGCAGGATTTTAGCACCATTGTGGCACCTCTCCACGAGTTGACAAAGCATGGACTGTCATTTCAATGGGGACCAGCACAACAACAAGCTTTTGATGTTCTCAAGTCGAAGCTCACACAAGCACCATTGCTGCAACTTCCTGATTTTGAGAAGACCTTCGAGCTTGAATGTGACGCGAGCGGCATTGGCATTGGAGGAGTGCTAATTCAAGGAGGTAAACCTATTGCCTTCTTTAGTGAAAAATTGCATGGGCCTTCGCTGGATTATTCTACATATGACAAAGAACTTTATACTTTAGTATGTGTCTTGCAAACTTGGCAACATTACCTATGGTCTAAAGAATTTTTCATACATTCAGATCATGAGTCTTTGAAGTATCTTAAAGGACAAGCTAATCTGAACAAACGTCATGCTAAATGGATTGAGTTGATAGAATAATTTCCTTACATCATTAAACATAAGAAAGGGAAAGACAATGTGATTGCCGATGCTTTATCTAGACGTTATACCATGATGTTCCAACTTTCTCATAAAATATTTGGTTTGGAAACCATAAAGAGGTTATATTCTACTGATTTGGACTTCAAATATGCCTTTGAAAATTGTAGAGAGGGAAGAACGTGGCAAAAATTTCCTGCTGCGTGAAGGCCTTCTCTACCGTGCTAACAAGTTGTGTGTTCCAGCTAGCTCTGTTCGTCTTTTGTTGTTGCAGGAAGTGCATGGAGGTGGTTTGATGGGACATTTTGGTGTTAAAAAGACAGAGGATGTGGTGGCCACTCACTTCTTTTGGCCACGAATGTGGCGTGATGTGGAGCGCTACGTTTCACGCTGCACGACATGCAACAAAGCTAAGTCTCGACTTAACCCACATGGTCTTTATATGCCTCTTCCTGTTCCTAGTGCACTTTGGGAGGATATTTCTATGGAATTTGTTTTAGGATTGCCTAGAACAAAGAGGGGGGGCAGTGTCTTTGTGGTTGTTGATTGTTTCTCAAAAATGGCTCATTTTATACCCTGCCACAAGACCGATAATGCTTCACATGTTGCGGATTTGTTCTTTAATAAGGTTGTGCGTTTGCATGGTGTTCCCAATACTATTGTTTCTGATAGGGATGCTAAGTTTTTGAGTCAGTTTTGGAGAACTTTATGGTATAAATTAGAAAAAAGTTGTTGTTTTCTACTACTTGTCATCCACAAACTGATGGGCAAACGGAGGTAGTTAATCGTACCTTATCTACTATGTTGCGGGCTGTTTTGAAAGACTATTTGAGGTTGTGGGAGGAGTGTTTGCCACATATTGAGTTTGCTTATAAAATGTCTATTCACTCCACAACCAAGTTAAGTCCGTTTATGGTAGTCTATGATTTCAATCTTCATGCTCCAATTGATTTGCTACCTTTACCACATACTAAAATTGTGAACTTAGACGCTACACAACATTCTGAATATTCTTAAGTTGCATGAAACTACTAAGTTACAAATTGAAAAAATGAATGAAAAGTATCGCATTGCTGCTAGTAAAGTAGGAAAAAGGTAAAATTGGACCCCGGTGATTTGGTGTGAGTTCATTTGAGAAAGGATAGGTTCCCGGATTTGAGGAAGTCCAAACTCATGCCACGTGCTGCTGGACCTTTTAAGGTTCTTGAGAAGATAAATGACAATGCATATAAACTTGAGTTGCCTCCCGAGTTTGGGGTTAGTTCCATATTTAACAGTTCATATTTGAAGCCATACTTGGGTGAGGAAGATGAGCTTGAGTCTAGGACGACTCCAATTCAAGAGGTGGAGGATGATGAGGACATCTCTCCTTTGCATATGATGCAAGGACCGATTACAAGAGAACTTGCGCGACAATTGGATCTCCAGGTATGTTCTAACCTTGTCAATTGTTTTTTAGAACTTACGCTTGTTTCCATGCATGTTTTATTGATTACGAACAACGGAGAGGACCAGCAAGGGATTGGAGGAGTCCAAAGAGTCAAGGAGGAGGAGATAGGACGTGCACACCAAGGAGGAGCCCAAGTCCAACTCGACTTCGACTCCACCTCGGGTTCTAGGAGCTCCTTCACCAAAATTGATGCCCCGGACACATACGGAGTCGGATTTGGACGTCCTATATATGGTTAGAACCGTGATTTCATAAAGATTCCAATGGAACCATCCACACCTCAAAATCCTTTCTAAGTTGACGGGAATCAGCGAAACAAGTGGGCATCCAGAATCTGTCTGGTGCTGCGCCACCGTCTTTTGGGCTGCTGACCTGTGTATCGTGTGGAAGCCCATTAGGGTTGCGTCCAGAGGTCTTGCACGCCCCTAAACTCCTATTTATACAGAAGCCGTCACCAAATTAGGGTTGGGTTTTGCTTAGATACAATCTATCATTGAACAGTGTCGCCGATCATCGGTTGTGAGACCCCAATTTCCTGATCAATTCAGTTTTAATTGCAACTTCTCTGTTCTTGCTTGTGTTCTTGATTGCACTTGCAGGGATAAGCCTTCGTGGCAAAGTCATTCGTGCGACACAGGTGATAACCAATATAGCAGTGGTGTAGTGATTGTGGGGTTTCGTTCATTCGGAGCCTTGGATCATCAACATCGAGATCTCCACCCAATCAAGTTTACCATATCTCTTAGAAGATCGGGACTCATCCTCCTATCAAATATTTTGGGTTGAGGTGACACATGAGCTTAGTCGGGGCTCTGGTTTGGTTTGTGTGTGTAGCAGATCCATTGTGACCTGGGCCGGCAGCAGGGCCTCATCTGCATGACAAGTTAGGGCGCACTCTAACAGGTGGTACTAGAGATGTGATCGAAAATCTAGAACATCTCATGGACCGAAAACAGATATCGGACTATCAGAGTAGTGTCCACCCGAGTGCGAAGAAGTGTGAGACCGCCGATGTGTGGTGGGGGAGATTGTTAGGTTTAGTCCCACATCTTATATTGATGATAGGAAAGCCTGGCATAAAATATGGAGGGAATCTCGCCTATCAGGCTAGTCTTTTGGTTTGAGGTGGTTCAGAACCTTGGTCGGGACTCCAATTGAGTCTGTGTCTAGTAGGCCCACTGTTACCTAGGCTGATGGTTGGGCCTCATCTGCATGACAAGCTGGGCCGCACTCTAACAAGTGGTCTCAGAGCAATTGTTGGGAACATGAAACATCTCATGTGACTCACAAGGTTATCAGAGTGTTGGAGAGATCTCCCGGACCACATGAAATCGGGTTGTTGGACTAGTGTCCACCCGAGTGTGAAGCGGAGTGGGGTCACCCGCTGTGTGATTGAAGAGATTGCTAAGTTTAGTACCACATTGGATAATGATGATGGGAGAGCCAACATAAAATATGGAGGGAACCTCACCCATTAGACTAGTTTTTTTGGGTTGAGGGGGTATAGGACCTTGGTTGGGGCTCTAGTTTGGCATGTGTGGATAGCAGGCCGGTTGCAATCTCGAATGGTGGCAGAGACTTGTTGTCGTGAAGAACCGAACAACACTGTAATAAGTGGTATCAGGAGCATGATCAGAAACCTGGAACATCTCGCGGGTCTCACACCATTATCAGGCTGTTGGAGAGATCTACGGGGCCCCATGAAATTGGGTTGACAGAGTAGTGTCCACCGAGTATGAACAGGATTGGGGCCACCCGATATGTGATGAGAGAGATTGTTAGGTTTAGTGCCACATCAGATATTGATGATGAGGGAGCCCAACATAAAAGATGGTGAGAACCTCACCTATCAAGCTTGTCTTTTAGGTTGAGTTGACTGAGGATCTTGGTTGGGCCTTCGATTGGGCTTGAGTGGATAACAGGCCCGTTGCAACCTTGACTGGTGGAAGAGACTCATTACCATGACGAGTGAGACCACATTCTAACAAATGGTATCAAATACATGATCGAAAAATTAGAACATGACATGGACCGTACACAAATATCAGGGAGATCTTCCGAGCCACACAAATATCAAGCTGTCGGAGTAGTGTCCATACGCGTCTGAAGGAGAGTGGAGCCACAAGATGTGTGACGGGGAAGGTTGTTAGGTTTAGTTCCACATCGAATACTTATGATGAGGAAGCCTGATATAAAAGGTAGATGAAATCTCACCTACCAAGATAGTCTTTTTGGTTGAAGTGATCCCAGATCTTGATTGTGGCTTTGGTTGGGCTTGTGTGGATAGTAGCCCCGTTGTAGTCTTGGATGTCCGCTGGCATGATGAGTCAGACTGCACTCTAACAAAACAAACAAATACAATTTTATACACTTAGGAGAAATCCATGTGTGAAGTATATCACACTTTTTGTGATGGAGAAGGGCAACCCCCATAGTCCCTAGGATCTGTTTCAACCATCCGTGATATTCATGGATGAATCTTCCATGGCTATTATTGCTTAGACCCCGATTTCTCAGGCTTGTTAAGCAAACAATTAGTTGGAACGGATTTTATCACTATTTTCATTTCAATTATTTGTTGCAAGGCAAAGAACTTAATTGCACCCCATTTCTGTTTCCATATGTTATTGTATTGTAGTCCCAATTCATATCACCCAAAAATCTTGTGAATCAAACCTTAGCATCAATGTTTTTTCTGGCCCATATACAGATCACATTGCATAGGGGTATGATTCTTGAAAGATGAATATATGTTCTTAGTACTTTATGATGATCTACCAACTCTATCTACACGCTAGGCTAACCATATATAAACTTAGTTGGACACACACTAGACCTATTGTTTATTCTCACTTTATCACCATTTCATGCCTATTGTTTTCTAGTTAACACAAATTTGTACGCGATTGGAAAAATTAACATGACGACGAATGAGATAATAAAAAGAGAAAATCATAGGTGTCAAAGTGTGCGAATGACACTTCCCTTGATACTACTAAAATGTAGCCCGCGGAGGTTCTTGTATCAGTTTGGGTGCGCGGAGATCTTAGACAAGATGATGACACAAAGGATTTATGTGGTTCGGGCAGCCTGAGCGTAATACCCTACTCCATGGGGTGTGTGTTGTTGTATTGAGAATTTTAGTAATGCTGGTGTGCGTATGAGCTTGCCCGTTTTGTACCGAGGAGCACCTCCCTTTTATAGACCAAGGGGTGGCTGCTACATGGGCTGCGTGGCCCGACATGTGGCCCCAGTGGTTATTCTTGCTTAATACACAATTAAGTATGTTTAAGCACCCTAATATCGTGATAATGCGCCTTAATGGTGGCGTTACCAGCATTAAGGGCTTTCTGATCATGCGCCATTAATAGTGCATTAATGGAGCATAATCAAGCCTTGTAATTGTAGCAATAAGAGTCCTTTGAATACTTATGTCATTGGAGATTCGTCTGTATTCCCGTTGGTGCCGTAGGTCCGGAGGCTTGATACGTGGCAGCTCTGGAACTTTCCCTTGTAGGAAGGTAGGTCCGAAGCTGCTATACACGTGGAGGCACCGGAGCTTCATTCTACTGGGGGTCAGGTCCGGGGTCACTGTAAACATGTCAAGTGCAGAGCTACCCTATGTACACGGTGAAGCTCCGTTCTTGTGTTACACGTGGCAGTGTGAGAGCTCCCCTATGTAGAAGGTGGGTTTAGTGTTGTTTTACACGTGGGGCCTATAGAGGTCTTCAACTTTGACAGGTGGAACTACCTTGCACTTTTTGTGGTATCCTGGGGTACCCGGTATGTAGGGTACCGACAGTGGCCCCTGGGCCCACCTCTCGGAGAGAACCCTTTGGGTTAAGTTGTTCTACCGGAGGTGGGGCCATCCTCGATTCCCGCGCTGCAGCTTCAAAGGTCTTTTGGTGTACTATTGGGGTGATGGTTTGGGTTTAAACCATCGCCGCGTGGCTTGTTTTGAATGCAGCAGATGAGATCTCTGAGTGCGGATCTCACGCAATTTAAGGTTGCCGGTTCCCAAAATGAATATTGTATCAGTTCCGAGCGCCTTGTCATATTGTCGCCTTTGGGTTTCCTGCCGCCCATCATGACAACAGTTCACTTGGGGTAATAACCTCGACCTCTTCGTCGAGGTGGCCCTGGGCCCATTCGTCATTGATGGGGTAGGTTCTTTGTAATGTGGACTTGCTCTCATTGCGGTTTCCATCCAAGTGTCGTGGAGTCTTACTTAAGAAGGAAAGTTTGCACGGTTTGAGGACTATGTACACTTTCGATCAAACTCACGCTCAGAGCCTCCCAAACTTTGCCTAGCTTTCTCCTCTTTCGCTCCACTTTGTCGCGATGGAGTTCGGTCTTCCCAAGAGCCGCATCCAGAGCAAGGACAATCTGATGAAGGTACAAACCTTCATGGGATGGTCCAGCGACTCCTTCAACCACTTGGTCCATGCCGGAAAGCTCCCCTTCAAAAAGGAGCACTGCGGGGAGATGGTGTACTTCTCTGCGTACGCCATGGTGGGACTGATCCCACCATTTTCGAGCTTCATCTTGATGCTGCTTGACTTCTACGGCCTCCAGCTGCATTACCTCGGCCCGCACTCCCTCCTGCTCGTGGCAACTTTCGTCCACTTCTGCGAGATGTGGGTGGGTGTGCCTCCCTGCGTCGAATTGTTCCGGACCTTCTTCACGGCCCATACCACTGGCAAGCGGACAGAGTTCCTTGATTCTACTAGTTTGTGAAGCGCAAGAACTGCTCCTTCAAGTATTTGAAGTCATTCCCCTCTAGCAAATGGGACGACTGGAAGAAGGATTGGATCGT
This sequence comes from Tuctoria greenei, assembly GCA_036927565.1. Classification (NCBI taxonomy): domain Eukaryota; kingdom Viridiplantae; phylum Streptophyta; class Magnoliopsida; order Poales; family Poaceae; genus Tuctoria; species Tuctoria greenei. The sequence goes on from JAYESD010000006.1 coordinate 130,939,795, forward strand.
CATTGCAGTGGAGGAGAACGACAGGTTGGAGCTACCAAGGACTCCCCAACGTCGACACCGATGTCTGGAATGTAGTTCTGAAGCTGTTGAATGCATTTAACCCTATCTGACCAGGATCCGAGAATGTGTGGAGGGTGGAGTGACCCCCTAGATGGTCTTCGGAAATTTCTTGGTGAATAGGTGGGCTCCGCTGAGGAGGAGGGAGAAGCTCACTTGGGCTTTCAACAGTGTGATGGATGACGACCGGATTGAAACCAGTTTGAAATCCAACTTGGATGACGAAGCTTTGAAGCTCCATCTCAAGAAATTTCAGCATGGGTCTATTGCCGATGATGCCTTAGCTCCGCCGACTGCTTTCCTGCCTTTAAACATGATTCTGGAGATTAGCAGGGTGCTTCGGAGGAAGATGTTGCTGCTAGATGACCTTGGTGAGGTGGAGAAGCGCAAGACCTCCAGGGTTGTGATTCCCGGAGCTTCTGAAGAGGTGGTCGCCCCTGCCCCGAGCCAGAGAGATGATGATGTCGGCAAGGGCAAGGGCAAGGAGCCAGCCGAACCTTCCAGTCGAAAGAGAAAGCTGAGGCATGCTGATGGGAGCTCCGTTAGGTTTACTCCAGTAACAACTGCCGCTTCTCCCCGGCGAGGTAGATCTTCGGTGGCGAGACCTCCTCCGGTATAGTCGTCTTCAAGGGGTGCTAGCTCCGGACAGTCGACTCCTGTCATAGTGCCAGGTAGGGGCTCCAGGCCCGGAGGTCCTTCCCGGCCGAGGGAATTTTGGGCTGAGAAGACTCCAGCTGCTGCAGATGGCCCCGACCGAGGTCTGAAGTTGCTGTCTCACCAAACTTGGTGGGTTCTGACTTCGAGCCTCAGAAGAAGAGGTTATGCGGCGACTGGGGCGGTAGCATCCCCAGGTAAGCATCGTGGACCTACCTTGAAATGCTAATCTTGTTTTTATTATGTTTTTAATCTTCTCATCCTTTTATTTCCAGGGTGTCAAGAAAGGAGTCTGATGCTTCGGCATCTATCGCAGCGATTGGGGCTATGCATGCTGAATTTCTGGCTTCAACCGTTGAGCCTCCTCCAGTGGTGGTAGAAGACACAGCAGCTCCGGCGCTAGCTGTCGTGGACTTAGACCCAGAAAAGACGCCATAAGCTCCCGTGGTAGTGTCGGACCATGGGGGAGAAGTTGAAAATGCACCATCGACAACAGCGTCAGAGGCTGAGGCTCCGGTACAGGAGTCGGAGGTGCCGAAAGCTCTGTCATCTGAGCTAGAGGTAACCGAGGCTCCGGTCCCTGCGCCAGAAGTCATTGTGGTGCCGGTGGCACCAGAAGCTCTGGCCCTTGAGCTGGAAGTCATTGAAGCCCTGGCCGCTGAGCTAGAGATGATCAAAGCTTCGGCCACTGAGTCGGAGATGGTTGAAGCTCCGACCCTTGAGCCAAAAGTTGTTGAAGGTCCGGATGCCGAGCCAGAGATGCTTGAAGCTCCAACTGTTGATCCGTAAGTGGCGGATGTGTTGGCGCCTGAGCCGGCAGTGGTGGGGGCTCCGGATGAAACTCCAATAACTGTCGCGGAGGTAATCATTCCGGATGTGTCCATGTCGGAGTCGGAACACCATGAAGAGGTGGTGGTGGGATTTCCTCCTGCGGAGCCAGCAGCTGAAGACCCAGAGCAGGACCTTCTGCTTCTGCTTCGGAGGTAGAAGTTCATGCAAGGGGACCTTCCTCAACGGCTGCTGGGGAGCTCACGGTGGGCGGCCCTAGTGCCACAGAAGCTCAGGGAACCACTATTGTAGATTGGGACCCTATTTTGTTATGGAGAATCCCTTGGAACAAGCGAAGATGACCCCGGCAGGTCCGACCATTCCCTTGGCATTGTCCATTGACAATGCTTGCTCGAGCCTCCGGCAAGTTCAACTCGCCTTCGATCACGATAGCAAGGTTCTTTAAGAGGAGCGCCGTACCTTGAGGCATTAGCGCAGCAGGCTCCACTTCGAGACCAAGCTTGCACAGACAGGCTTGTTGATCAGAAGGAGTGGATCAAGAGGGAAACGGCCCGGATGGAATACTGGGGCAAACTGCTGGAGGAGAAGGAGGCCACCATCAGGGCTCTCGACGCTAATTCTCGGGATATTCTCAAGCGTGCCAAGGAAAAGAATGATGCTGCTGATGAGCGTCACGACAACCTCACAACTTTAAATGAGATTCTCCAGAAGCGTCGAGTGGACCTTGATGCGAGGGAAGAGAAACTCTTGGAACAACAAGAGACTGTTTTGAAAATGGAGGAGAAGCTCACCCAGATTGACTCTGGCTGAGCAAAAGTTGGCAGATCGCACTAAGAAGTTGGATCTGTGGAGTGAGGAAGAAAAGGAGAAGTACTCGAAACTGGGGCAGGAGCTCTCAAAAAGAGAAGCTGATGTTGCTGCCAGAGAAGGGAAAGTAAGGGGCGGGGAGAAGGACCTGGCAGAACGGTGGAATCTTATCCACCTCCGAGAGACGAAGCTAGCGGACCATGAAAAGCAAGTTGCTGAGAGTATGCAGCAACATGCCAAAGTGGTCGAGCGCCTCGCTCGAGAAGGTTCGGAGCTTGCGGCAGCCCGGAGGTCATTGGAGGAGTTGTGGAGTTTAAGGGAGACTGAGTCCATACAAGTATGGGACTTCTTGAGACGAGCCAATGACGCGTTGACACCGCTAGGCTTCAGTCCAATGCGTCCAGACAATCCGGAGCTGGAGATGGACCGAGCGCTAGTGGCTCTCAACGCTGCTGGCGGCAAACTTGACGCAATGGGTGATGTCATCGTGGACCAGCTAGAAATAGAAGGGAAATCTTTGGCTAAGAACGTAGCTGAATACGTGCTGTCGTGCTATGTGAGCCGAGATCCCCAGTTCCCTCCGGATCCGGTGCTCAAAGGTCTCTTTGCTGAAGAGGAGAACGCTGCTAAGGCCAGCCTTCAAGAAGTTGCCAAGAAGGTCGCCTCATTCTTCCATAGGACTTAAATCCTCCAGTAATTAGATCTTTTCCTTTTACCTTTTGATGTATCCCTGATTTTGTAGTCCAGTACTTTGAATGAATGAAATACACTCTTTCTGCCATGAATTTCACTTTATCTTTGTCTTCAATATATTGTGCTTTGTCTTGTTGGCCCCCTAGTATATGTGCACAATTCGATTGTGAACATGTACCAAAAGTTTTTGACAGTGTGTTGATGACTTGAATGCTTTGAACTTTTAGATTTTAGGTCCGAAGTATTTATCTCTGATACCCTTTGCCACATCGACGGTGGGCCCCCTAGGGTTGTCGGAGTTTGATAGCTTCGACGGCACCTAGCATCAACATATAACACATCGACGGCGGACCCTGGGATTTATCGGAGCTTGATAGGTCCAGTAGCACCCAATGTTAATGTGCATATCGTTGACGGCGGGCCCCCTGGGGTTGTCGGAGCTTTGTAGCTCCGATGGCACCTTCCGTCAACATATAGAACATCGACAGCGGGCCCCCTTGGAGGATGTCGGATCTTAGTAGCTCTGACTTTGTCCACCATCGCTATGAGTTTTTTGTTTTTCTTGCACATTGGAGACAAGAAAAAGAGTAAAATTCATCCTCTTGTCTATAAATTGTTTGTGACTTATCATTCTTATTTTAGTTTTAGATCCAAAGAAATTCAATATGATAACAAGCATATTGATGTAATCTTTCCAGATCCGTATGCTTTTTTAGTACTCACCCTACTGAGGTCTGCCGGGGTGTAGGTAGAGTGGCGTACTTAGGGTCCAGGACCAGGCCAAGTCAATAGCACACTTCGTACCTATGTTGGCTTGGCGTTCAGGCAAGTAGACTATGCAGCAATGTTAAGATCCAAGAGATCATCAATATAACTTGTGACGCACATGAATAACTTGGACTAAAACTTAAAAAGAATTGCACAACTTCATTATAGACAAGAAGGATAAAAAGAATAATTCGAAATATCGAGCCTTGTACTAAAATAAATGCACGTGGAGTATGTTTTCACACAACAATGTCCTTCATTATAGGTCCGGATTACAGGGGAGACAAGGACACACTTAGGGTACAGGACCATGCTAAGTGCGTTATACATATTGTACTGGCCCAGGGCAGGTAGTTACACTTTTAGTGTTGTGACTGTATCAACTGTTACTTGAACTTCCCGGACCCTCCCGGAGGGGTCCAGATGCTCCCCAGGAGGACCTGCCCGATCTGTATATTGACTCTATAACATACATTGTGTGCAATTACAGACTCACATCCATGATTCTAAGTATAAAACTTACAGAGGTGCTCGATGTTCCAAGTATTAGGAAGTGGAGTTCCATCCTCAGTTGCCAAGCGAACGAATCTGGGACAGGATACTTTGATCACTCGGAAGGGACCTTCCCAGTTGGGTGAAAGTTTATTCATTCCTTTGTGAGTTAGTATTTTCTGCAGCACCAGACCGCCTTCCTGGAGCTGTCGTTTGCGCACATGCCTTTGATGATAGCGCCAGAGCGCTTGGTGATAGCGTGCATTCCGAACAGCTACTTGACACCTTCCCTCATTGACGAGGTCAAGGTCATCATGTCAGAGCTGGTCCTGCACTGCCTCGTCGAAGGTCCGGACCCGGAGCGACCCCATGGTGATCTCAAGAGAAAGGACTGCTTCAGCTCTGTACACCAGGAAGAAAGGTGTCTCCCCAATTGACCGGTTAGGTGTTGTCCTGTTCTCCCACAGTGTAGACAAAAGCTCTTCAATCCAGTTGGCTCCGTGCTTTTTTAAGCATTCATATGTACACGTATTGAGTCCTTTTAAGATTTCTGCATTTGCTCTCTCGACTTGGCCATTGCTTGCTGGGTGAGTTACTGATGCGTAGCTGACTTGAATGCGGAGGTCTTCGCAATATTTTTGGAACGCAGCACTTGTAAATTGGGTTTCAGTGTCAGTTTTGATTTTGTTCGGAACTCCAAATCTACATATTATGGACTTAAAGAACTTTATTGTTGATTGCTTGTTGATTTTCTGTAACACCCTAAATTTTTGCATCATGCATTGCATACATGATCATGCATTAAACACTAGTAGAATAAGAGAAAAATAATAAAACATACATATACAAATATGTGTAGCAAAAGAAGGAAAAGAAAATAATAGTTATAGCCTAAAACTTGTAATAGGGAATAAGTATAAAAATAATAATAAAAATATATATAAATATATATATATAAATAATATATATAACAATATATAAAAATAAATAAAATATTAATATTAATAATATATACTATAATAATAATAAATAATAAATAATATATATATATATATAATATAAATAATATATTTGTATAAATATATATAAGAAATTATATAATAAATTATATAATAAAAGAAAGTATAAAAAAAAAAGAAAAAAAAGGGGCCTGCCGCTGGCCAGGCCGACGGCCCAGCCGAGCAGCCCCGGCTCCCGCACCGCAGCGCGCAGCCCCTGCCGCCGTATCGCGCTCGCCCCTCGCGTCCGACCCCGATCCCGGCCCCACCTCCGCCGAACGCCCCGCTCGCCCCGCCCCCGATTCCCGCGACCGAGACGCACGCGCCCGCGCGACTCCCGGAACCGAGCCGGCCTCCCGCTCCCGCCGCGCCTATAAAAGGCCCCGTAGGCCTCATGTTCCCGGCGCCAGCGCTCCAGGAAAAAAACCCTAGCCGCCGGGAAAAACACCAGAGAACAGAGGGCTGCGCCCAGGGGAAGAAAAGGAAGAAAAAAGGAAGGGGAAGAAGAGGAAGAAAAAGAGGAGGGCCCCACCGTCCGCCGGAGATCGACGTCGCCATCGCGCCGCTGTCGTCGTGCCGCCGGAGGACCCTACGCATCTACTTCGTCTACGCATTATCCCCATCCCGCGATCATCGAAGCCATCGCATCTACGGTAGGCCATGTTCCCGATGCGAATTTTAGCGATCATATCGAATCTAATAGGCGTAAATTGATTTTAGTGGCACCATAATTTTATTTTCAGCAGCATTAATCCACCCTAAAACCTCCGTAAACTCATACGAACATGTATGAACTAGTTGCATCTAATTAATAAACGACAGTAGTAAATTAATTATTGAATTGTGCATGCATACATGTAATTGCATGTTGATTATTTTGTGTGCATTATGTTGATTGTATATGTTTTCTTGTATGTATGATCACGCGTAGAGGAACGTGCTCAAGAGGCCGCGTTCGAGGATTTCCAAAATCAAGACCTTGAAGTGCTTGAGCAACCCCATCCGCCGGAGCAAGGCAAGTGTCCTTGAAGCATATTGATCCTATTTTAAATTAAATGTTTTGTTTGCGAACTTGCATGCTTGTGTCAAATTAATGGGAATCCTATGGTAGGAAGTTTACTAGTTTTGTTTGACCACCCTTGTCACCTGGAATTTATGGTAGAGAGTCGGGAAGGGTTTTTACCTTTTTGCTTTGCTTAATTAATTGGGATGGCAAACAACACTACACATTTAATTACGCATCAATGATATTCTGGTTAATGTGAACTGGTCAATACGATGGGTGATCTAAGCAAGCATGGTTATGTGGATGGGTTGGATGTTATGGTGGTTTGCTTGCCTTAGATCTAAGGACCGGTTCATGCGAGAATATGCCAGGTCAACAGTGCCACCACAAGGCCAAGTATCGGTGCGGCGTAGCTGAATAATTAGGAGCGCTGGTAGTATTGTATGGACCATTGGATGGCGCGGGGAATGGGAGTCGAGGAGGACTGCCCTGGGATCTGCATGGCACACGAGGGGGCCCGTGGGTAGGAGAATGGAGATTCAAGCCTGCTGGTGAAACCTTAGTGGGCCCGTACATACTAGTAGTCCCTTTTGAAAGGCTATTTTGTGATCTCTTGGCCACACACCTACGGAAGTGTGAGATGGCATAATGGAGGTTTCTTAGTCATCGAAAGGTGATGAAATCACAAACATGTGGGTAAAGTGGTACAACCTCTGCAAAGTGTTAAAAACTATCATGATAGCCGTGCTCCCGGTTATGAGCGCCTGGATGACCTACATGATTAGAGTTGGAATTGGGATTTGGGATGGTTATGGTCTGGTAATGGCTATGGTTGGTTTATGGTTATGGGTTGGTAATGGTTATGGTTTATGGATTATGGTCATGGATATAAATTTGAGTTATGGTAATTGGACATGGATAATGGTGATGTTGGCAATAATTGGATATGGTTTATATTATGTTAATATGATGGTTATGATGGGATTGTTTCACATAGACATAGTATAATGCTTTTCAAATGTTTTACTATACTTTTCAGCACTTAGCCATTATTACATTCGTCGTTTGAATAAGCCACATGTCATACTTTCCACACTTGCTGAGTACGACATGTACTCACCCTTGCAATCCCCCCCCCCCCCCAACAGCTACTGGAGACATTTGGGAGTACCCTGAGGATCACGTGGAGTACTAGGTTGCGTACCGCCGTCAATTGCATGTGGATTGGAGTCGTACTGCTTAGTTTATTTTCCGCTGCATTATTTAGAGTTTTATCATTCGTGAACTATTGGATTATTGTAATAAAGTACTTATTTATTAGTTAAGACGTGGTTAAATTCTGAATATCATTTGTGATGCAACCGTATATGTGTGATGAACTTCCTGGGCACACATATGTGTTACGCTTGGTTCATATTCGGAACCGGGTGTCACATTTTCACAACTGGAGTAGCTTCCGGCCATTTGGGGAACTTGTCGATGGCGACGTACAGGAACTTGTAACCTCCAACGGCTTTTGTGAATGGTCCCAATATGTCCATACCCCACACAGCAAATGGCCATGTAGGAGGTATCATTTGCAGTGATTGAGTCGGTGTGTGAATTTGTTTTGTGTGGAACTGGCATGCTTCACATTTTTTCACCAACTCCACTGCGTCCAGGAGTGCTATAGGCCAGTAGAAACCATGCCGAAAGGCTTTACCGACCAACGTGCGGGAAGACGCATGGTTCCCACACTCGCCTCCATGTACCTCTGTGAGGAGCTCGCGACCTTCTTCCCTTGCAATGCATCGCATTAGGACGCCGTTGGCACCGCGCCGGTAGAGATCCCCTTCTACCAGCGTGTATCTTTTAGCCAATCTGACGATCTGGTCAGTGGATACACCGTCTTCAAGAAGGATGTTGTCTTTCAAGTAGCTCTGGATCTCCAAGATCCATGCATCGGGGCTAACTTGAGCTTCTGAGTCTTTTGTGTTGGGTTGCTCGGAGCTTCCAACAGCACCTACAACCCTTAGTGGACGCCATGGTAACAGGGCCACGAGGACTTCCAGCTTCGAGGTGCTGGTCTTGCCCCCTTCACTCAGTTCGGCACACTAAGTTGTTGGTCTTGACAACCTCCGGACGAAGATTCCATCGGGAGCCAGATCTCCGGTGGAAGCCTTCGTCGAGAGTTCATCGGCTTCAGCATTATGGAGATGCTCAACATGATGGAGATCCAGGACTTCAAAGTCTTTCTGAAGCCTCTGGACTTTAAGGACATAGGTGGCTAGCTAGGGGTTGTTGCACCAGTATTCACCTTTGACTTGTTTTATGATGAGCTGCGAATCACCCTTCACCAATAGCTGTTTCACACCGTAGGATAGTGCCACCTTGAGCCCGTAGATGAGAGCTTCATACTCCGCCATGTTGTTGGTTGCCTTGAAGTCAAGGTGAACCATGTATTTGACCTTCTCCCCTATCGGAGCGAGGAGAAGGATTCCAACTCCGCCCCCCTGCTTCCGAACGGAACCATCGAAGTAGAGAGTCCAGTGAGGTTCGGTGAAGACTGGGACCTTGGGTTCCAGCTTCTGCTCACTGGGGCCCCCAGGATTAGATGGAGATGGAGTCCACTCCGCCATGAAGTCAACCAAAGCCTGACTCTTGATTGGTTGTCGTGGCACAAATTCGAGATCGAACTCAGCCAACTCCGCTGCCCACTTTGCGATGTTCCCAGGTTATTTAGGGTTATGCAATATAGCACGCAGTGGATAAGAAGTTACCACTGATATCTTGTGGGCTTGTAAGTAGTGACGAAGCTTCCTTGAGGCAATAAGAACTGTGTAAAGAAGCTTATGCACATCGATGTATCTGGTCTTTGCATCATAGAGTACTTCACTAATGAAGTACACTAGGCGCTGGACGGTCCGGACCCTCCCAGAAGGGCTCGAAGCTTCCTCTCCATCGACCCGGACCCTCCAAAAGGGATCCGAACCTTATTGTTGAGCTTCCTAGACCTTTCCAGAGTGATCAGGAACTTCTTCTTGTTCAACTCGGACCTTACTGGAAGGGTCCGAATCGCCATGGTCAGCCAGGTGAACCCCCTCTGGTGAGAGAGGTTGATCCCCTAGCATTCCGCCTTAAGGTTCCGTGTCTGGGGGCTGGGACCCATACTCGCCTTCAGGTAGCTTCGGACCCTCCCAGAGGGGTCTAAGCTCCTGATCTTGATGTGGCCCCAGTCTTTCGTGACCAAGACCATGCTTACAACTTCTATAGTTGCAGAAATGTAAAGCAATAAAGGCTCACCGGGGTTCGGAGCTACCAAGATTGGTAGGGTGGTGAGGAGCTGCTTCAGCTCTTGAAATGCCTTTCCTCCTTCTTCAAACTAATGAAATGGTTCGGTCTTCCTCAATAGCTTGAAGAAGGGAAGTGCTCGCTCTGCCAGCCTTGAAATGAACTGGCTGAGCACAGCTAGACATCCAATTAGCTTCTGGACATCCTTGATGCGGGTTGGAGGCCGCATGTCTTCTATAGCCTTGATTTTCGCCGGATTTTCTTCAATTCCTTGGTGAGTCACCAAGAAACCATGGAGTTTCCCGGAGCTAACCCCGAAGACACACTTGTCCGAGTTCAGCTTGGTGCGTGTGATGCGCAGCTTGTTGAAGACGGCTTGCAAATTGTCAAGGAGTGACTCCTTGTTCTTAATCTTCACAAAAATGTCATCGACGTACACCTCCACCAAGTCTCTAATTAGCTCTCCAAATGTTTTGTACATAGCTCGCACAAAGATTGAAGCAATATTTTTTAGACCAAAGGGCATGGCAGTATAACAATATAATCCATCTACGGTTATGAAGGCAGTATGATCTTCATCTTCCATAGACATTTGGATCTGATGATATGCAGAATATGCATCTAAGAAACACAATAGCTCGCACCCGGAGGTGGAGTCCACTATCTGATCTATCCTAGGTAGTGGAAAAGGATCTTTTGGACATGGCTTATTTAAGGTGGTGAAGTCGATACACATCAGAAGCTTCCCGCCGGCCTTGGGTACAACAACTGGGTTTGCCAGCCATTTTGGATGATAAACTTCTCGGATGAAACCAGCTTCGAGCAACTTTTTGATCTCCTGCCGGATGAAGTTTTGCTGCTCGATGGATTTCTTACGGGGCTTCTGGTCTACAGGTCGTGCGTCAGGATAAATCTTCAGTGTTCAATCACCTCCTTAGGGATCTCAGGCATTTGTGATGGTTGCCAGGCAAACACGTCAACATTCGCCTAGAGGAAAGTGATGAGCGCGACTTCCTATTTGTTGTTCAGACCTCCCGATATACGGTTGGTCTGAGCAGCATCAGGACAGATTTGGACGACTTTGATGGGAACATCAGTGTCACCGCTTGGTTGCACATGTGGTGCAGAGGTTGAGCCTGACGAGAGCTCGAGGGTTGAGCAATGAGCTCTTTGTCGGATGCCTCCTCCTGCGCAGTTGCAAGCGCATGGAGTTCTTCCAGTGCAGTGATTCTTGCAGTACGGTCTCCGTGGATGACCAGGTAGCCATAATGAGCCGCAGCCATGAACCTGTACAAGGCAGGCCTGCCCAAGATGGCATTGAAGGGTAAGCTGATTTGTGCAACGTCAAAGACCAGCTTCTTGGTCCTGTATTTCTCCTGAGTTCCGAAGGTCACCGAGAGTATGATGGATCCAAGAGGGCTAATGGCCCCCGGACCTACCCTAGAGAAAGGGCGTGAGGGATGAAGGTCCAAAGGTTGGAGCTGGAGCTTGACGAAGGCTTCATAGCTCAGGAGGTTCAGCCCCGCACCTCCGTCCACCAAAACATGGTAGAGCTGACCATTGTGGATGGTAGGAGATACCATCAGTGGTAACTGGCCAGCTATGATCATGTTTCGGGGGTAGTCCGTAGCATCAAAGGTGATGGGAAAATCCATCCATTTCTGATGAGGTTCCGCCCTGGCAGTAGGATCTGTCGCGGCCATGTCCTGCCGCATTGTCTTGAGAACGCGGCGAGAAGTGATGTCCCAGGAACCACCATAAATGGTGTTCAGGATCTTCCGACGCTTGTTGTCAGAGATGTCAGAATCATCGTCTACTGTATTGTAGACAGCCTTCCGGACCTTCTTAGGATCCTGGAAGCCTAGCTCCATCTCAGCCGGAGCTTTGTCAACTTTCTGTTTTCCTTCCCGTTGATGGAATGGGGCTTCTTCTCGGCGCTTGTTGTAGCGCTCGACAAGGTTTTGGACCTCTCGGCAGTCCTCCAGACTGTGCTTGTCTGTCTTATGTATCGCACACCACATTTTAGATTTGTTGTTGTCTTCTGATGAAGGATGAGGTCGTTTTTCGGGGCATGGCCCCCAGCCACCCGGAGCTACAGCAGCCGCAGCAGCAGGTGTGCCGATCGACGGATTTTTCTTGCCATTGGACTTCTTCTTCTTTTTACCACCTCCGGAGGTAGTGGCTTCAGCTTTGGAGGAATTTTTATTAGCCTCCGAAGCTGGCTTTGAGTGCCTTTCTCGGCCCTCTGCAGCCCAGGCGCACTTGTCAGCCAAGCTGAACAACTCCGTGACGCTGGTGACTTCTTTAGTCGCCATCTTCTCCAACATTTTCTTGTCTCGGGCACATTGTCCGAATGTGATAATAACAGAAGCGTTCGAGATAGAAGGGATGGTATTGCAAACCTGAGAAAACCGCCGGGTAAAGGATCGCAGCGGTTCCCCCATTATTTGCTTCACAGGAAACAAGTCCAGTTAAGTGTCGGGTCAAGTGTCAAAACTCCCGAAGTTGGCAGTGAACTATTGGCATAGTTCCGCCCAACTATTGATGGAGTTTGGGGGAAGACTCATGAACCAGGACCTAGCGGTCCCAGTCAGAGCCACCGGGAAGTAGTTGGCCATCACGGCCACATTACCTCCAGTTGCAAGTATAGCAGTGGAGTAGATTTGAAGGAATTCAATGGGGTTGACAGTCCCGTCAAATTTCTCCCTCGGATGAGGTCAGAACTTCTATGGCCAACGGACCATGCATAGGTGCATGGCCAAGGCAGACCAACCTCCCCCTACTCCCACTAGAGCACGTTTGTCTCGAGCTTCTCGCCTCTCGTGAGAACGCTCGATGTGGACATGACCGTCTTGCTATCTGTAGCGTCGATCGAGTTCCGATCGCAGATAATGTGTGAAAGTCTCGACATGGTATGGGTGCAACGTGCCCCAGAAGGCAGCGACATCACCTGTTGAGATACAGCATGCCTTCGGTGCTGTGACACGTGAGGAGCAAGTCTTCCAGACAAGGTCCTACTTTGAGTTGGTGCCCGCCCCGAAGGGGGAGGACCTTGAATGCTGATGGCATCGGCTGCTGTCGGAGTTTGGTTCCGACAATTCTCCCGGTACTACCGTTGGCAGCTCGCGGAGTTTGTAGTTCGGTTGTGGGCGCGCAGAGATTCAAAACATGATGGCAAGTTGACACGAGGATTTACGTGGTTCGGGCCGCCTGAGCGTAATACCCTACTCCACGGGTGTGTGTTGTTGTTGTATTGAGCGTCTGAACACTTGTGGGCGTGTGTCAGAGCAGAGTCTGGAAGAGGTCTCTTTGTGTATTGCTCAGCCAGTCCTTTTATAGTACAAGGACTGGTCATTACATCATTAGCCTGGCCCGACATGTATCCCTAGCGGTTACTGATGCTTAATACAAATAATGAGCTTAATTACCCTTAATAGTGTGGTAATGTGCCTTCATAGTGCCGTTACTGGTATTAAGGGCCCTTCAATCGTGTGCCATTAAGATGGTATTAATGACACTTAATCGGGTCTTGAAGTCTTTAATTGCCCCTTGAAGGTCCGAGCCATTGGGGGTCCACCAGTTTGCTTGTTGAAGTTGAAGGTCTGGCGGTTGGGCGTGAGGCAGCTCCGTAGCTTTATGTCTCAGACGGGTAGGTCCGGTGTTGTTGTACATGTGTCAGTACCGTAGCTTCCCTCTATCGGGGGTTAGATCCAGCGGTGCCGCACAGGTATTTAGCCCGGAGCTATCCCGTGTGTGGGATGTAGCTCCGGTTGCAGGATACACGTGGCAGTATTGGGACTAACCATAGAAGGAAGGCAAGTCCGGTTCTATATGACACTGTGGGCCTTCGGAGGTCTTCAACTCAGACGGGTGAAGTTCCTTTGCTCTTTTTGCAGTCTCAAGGGGTATTCGGTACACAGGGTACCGACAGTGGTCCCCTGGGCCCACCTCTGGGAGAGACCTTTTGGATAAAGTCATTCTGCCGGAGGTGGGTCCATCTTTTAGTTTTTGAGTTGTGTCTGCAAGGGTCTTTGGATGTGCCGTTGGTGTCAGTTCGTAGTTAAACCATTGCCGCATGGCATATCCAGGATGTGGCAGGTGATATCTGAGCGTGCGGATCTCACGCAATTGAAGGTCACCGGTTCCCGATACAAAAACAGTATCGGTTCCGTGCGCCCTGTCAGGCCGCCGCCCTCGGGCTTCTCGCCTTTCATCATGAAAATTGTTCACCTGGGGTAAGGATCTCGACTTGATCGTCGGGGTGGCCCCGGGCCCCCTTGTCATTGGCAGGGAGAAGTTTTTGAATTGTATCGTCAGCCCCTCTGCAGTTTCCATCCAAGCGTTGCGGAGGCTTACTTAAGAAGGAAAGTGTGCACCGTTTGGGGATTCTCTATGCCTTCATTTGAACTTGCGCTCGAATCCTCCAAACTTTTGCTTGCTTTTCATGTCTCACCCCACTATGTCGCGATGAAGTTGGGACTCCCCAAGAGCCGCATTGGGAGCAAGAAGGAGTTGTCTAGGGTCCGGACCTACATGGGTTGGTCCAGTGACTCCTTCAACAACGATATTCACTGTGGCAAGCTTCCCTTCGAGAAGGAGCGAGCCGGAGATATGGTGTTCTTCCTTGGGTACGCCATGGTGGGTTTGATCCCGCCTTTCTCCACTTTCTTTCTGATGCTGCTTGATTTCTATGGTCTGCAGCTCCACCATCTCGGCCCCCACGCAATCTTGTTGGTGGCGACTTTCATCCACTTTTGCGAGATGTGGGTGGGAGTGCCCCCTTGCATGGAGTTGTTCCGGACTTTCTTCACTGTCCACCCCACCAGGAAGAGTGATGAGTTCATCGGCTTCTACTACTTCATGAAGCGGAAAAACTCCCCCCTCAAGTATGTGAGGTCCTTTCCTTCCGGCAAGTGGGACGACTGGAAGAAAGACTGGGTGGTCATCACTATCAAGGGACACGAAAGGCCGGAACTGCCTGAAGGCCTCCCCCGCGTCGACACCAACATTTGGAGTGACGTGCCAGAGATGTCGAGGGAGTACAGGACCATTCTGGACAGAATCCAGGAGTGTGTCGAAGGTGGGGTGACCCCTCAGATGGTCTTCGGCAACTTCTTGATGAACAGGTGGGCACCGTTGAGGGCTAGGGGGCGACCTGCATGGGCCTTCAACAGTGAGATGGATACCAACTGCATTGAGGTTGGTTCAGGCACCAACTTGACTAGTGAAGCCTTGAAGACCCATCTCAAGAAGTTCCAGCCTGGGAACATTGGCCCTGACGACGTGTCTCCACCAGCGGTCTTCCTTCCTCTAAATATGATACCAGAGGAGTGCAGAGAGCTCCGGAGGAAGATGCCGCTGTGGGACGACTTAAGCCTGATGGAGAGGCAATCAACCTCCAAGGTGGCAATCCTCGGAGCTTCTAAAGGTGGCTTTGCTCCCGCCCCGAAGCCAAGAGCTGAAGTCATAGGCAAGGGCAAGGTGTTGGTCGATCCCTCGAGCCGTAAGAGGAAGTTGAAGCATTCTGACGGGAGGTCCATCAGACCTGCTCCTTCCATGACAGCACCTTCTCCCCGGCAGAGGAGGTCTTCTACGGCGGCAACCACTCCAGCATCGGATCTCCCTGGGACGCTAGCTCCGGCCATGTGGCTCCGGTACCAGGGCCAACTGAGGACTCTAGGTCTGAGGGTCCTTCTCAGTCGATGGGGGCCTCAACCAAGGCGACGCCGATGGCGGCAGCAAGCTCCGGGGAGCCTTTCGGAGCTACTACGCCAATGGCGACAGGGTCCGGCCCTGAGCGTCCGATGAAGAGGTTCCGCGCTAGCTGGAGCGGAAGCCTTCCAAGGTAAATTTGATTTTTTACCTCACTTGATTGTTTTTTGTTGTAACCATGTTTTGAGTTTCTTCGTCCTTCATCCACAGGGTGCCCAAGAAAGGGGCTGAAGCTCCGGTTCCTGCAGTAGCAACTGATGTTGCACAGATGGAGGCTCCAGTTCCAGTGCCGCCCCAAGAGGTGGCTGAGGCCGCAGCAGCTCCAGTGCCAGCTGTCGTGGTCATGACCTCTATTCATCCCCTGAAGCTACCGTGGTAGTGCCGGACCACGAGAATGAAGATGTACTAGCAGCACCGGCTCTGGAGGTTGAAGCTCCGGTTTTGAATGCTGAGATGATGGACGCTCCGGCCTCAGCCGGAGGTAGCTGCACTTCCGGCCCTAAAGTCGGATGTTGTTGAAGCCCCGACGGTGGAGCCGGGTGTTGATGAAGCCCCAGCGGTGGAGTCGGTGGTTGATGAAGTTCCGACGCCTGAGCCCGGTCTTGATGAAGTTCCGGCACCTGAGCCGATTGTCCCAGAAGTGTCAGCGCCCGAGCCAGTGGAGGTTGAAGCATCGGCGCCTAAACCGGCGGCGGAGGAGGTACCAGCGTCGGAGCCGGAAGTGGCCTCAGCTCTCACCGAACCTTCAACGCCTGCCATGGAGATGGTGGTTCTGGAGATACCCACGCCTGAGCCATGGTGCCAAGATGAAGCTGCCAGTCCCCCGCCTGAGGGACTAGTTGCTGATGACCTGGCGGCGTGGCCTTCAGAGCCGACTCCGGAGGTAGAAACTTCTGCTGCAGGACCTTCCTCGGCGGTCGCCGAGGCTATCCCAGAGGACATCCCTAGTGCAGCGAAAGCTCAAGGGACCTCTCTTGTAGAGTGGGACCCGATTTTTGTTACGGAGAACCCGCTGGAGCCAGCGGAGAAGACCCTGGTAGGTCCAGAGCCAATACCTTTGTCGCTGTCTATCGATAACGCCTGCTCCAGACTTTGTCAGGTCCAGCTGGCCTTTTACCACGACAGCAAGGCCCTTGAGAAGGAGCTCCACACCCTAGGAGGTGGTGCAACCGGCTCCAATTCGAGACCAAGATGGCGCAGTCAAGGCTGGCCGGCGACAAAGAGTGGGTGAAAAGGGAGAAGGTCCGGTTGGAGTACTGGGGTCAGCTGCTGGATGAGAGGGAAAGCATGATGCGATCCCTTGACAATCAGTCCCGGGCCATCCACAAATAGGCGGTGGCTGCTAATGAAGCAACGAATGATCGCCAAGAGAAGCTCAACGCCATCCACGACAGCCTCGTCAAGCACCGGGAGGCTCTTGAGGAGCGGGAGAAAAAGCTCGAAGATGAAGAGCAAAAACTCCTAGAGCTGCAGGATGACCTCGTGAAGAGGGAGGATGAGCTTACTCAGAGGCTGACTCTGGGTGACAAGAGTCTCGCGGAGCGCACCAAGAAGTTGGAGGAGCGTTGTGAGAAAGAGGAGAAGAAGGCCTGGCAGCAGGGACAAGACCTCACCACGAGGGAGAATGAAATTGCTGCCAGGGAGAAGATAGTGCGGGGCCAGGAGAAAGACTTGATTGACCGCCAGAATAAGATCCACCTCTGGGAAGAGGAGCTTGGTAAACTCGAAAGGCAAGTTGCTGAAAATATTCAGCAGAATGCCAAAGAAGTCGAGCGCCTTGCCCGGAAGAATTCGAAGCTTGCGGTGACCAAGAGATCCTTGGAAGAGGTGCGAGGCTCAAGGGTTGCAGAGTCCCAACAAGTTTGGGACTTCATGGGCAAAGCTAATGACTCGCTGACGCCGCTGGGCTTCAGTTCGGTGTGCCCAGATGATCCGGAGCCAGAGCTAGACCTGGCGTTGAAGGCGCTGAGCTCGGCGGGCAGCAAACTCAACAAGATGGGCGATGTCATCGCGGACCAGTTGGAAACCGAAGGACAATCCCTGGCGAAGAACGTCGCAGAGTACATGCCTACGTGCTACACAAGTCGGGATCCTCACTTCCCACTGGACCCGGTGCTTTAAGGTCCCATCGACGGAGAGGGAGATGCCGCCAAGGCCAATGTGTCGGAGGTTTCCCAGAAGGTCGCCTCATTCTTCCATAGGGTTTAAGACTTTCTCTTTGTAGCACCCGCTTGTATCTTCTCTTCTTTTTCTCCAATTTTGTAATCTCTTGTCTCCAGATTAATGAAATCCAAGAATTTTATGAATTTTATTTTTTGTCTTCAATACCTTTGTCCCACTTGGCCCCCTGGTAGATGTACACAATTTGATTGTGAACATGTACCAAGAGGATGTAGCATTTTGTTGAAGACTTGCACGCTTCAAACTTGTAGTTTGTAGGCCCGAAGTCATCGATAGTAGGGGCCCCTGAGGTTGTTGGATCTTAGTAGCTCCGGCAGTGACCCTTGTCAACACGTAGAGCGTCGACAGTTAGTCCTCTGGGGTTGTTGGAGCTTGGTAGCTCCGGCAGCGACCACTGTCAACACGCGGTGCGTCTACAGCAGACCCCACTGGAGAGTCTTCCCACCATCTTTTCTTCACGTTGACGGTTGGCCCCCTAGATTTTCCGGAACTTGGTAGCTCCGGAGACACCTGTTATCAATGTTTAAAACATCGACAGCAGGTCACCTTAGGGGATGTCAGAGCTTTGATAGCTCTTGCTTCATCCACTAATATCATGAGATCTTTATTTTTCCTGCACACTGAAGTCAAGAAAAATAGTAAAATTCATTTCCTACCTATAACTTAATTGCGGCTTACTATTCCCGAAGACAATTTTTATGTCGAATGCAATTCTATATACAATCAAATGCATTTGCTTATGTTCTTCAGGTCCAATCGTATCCTGGACTCACCTTACTTTAGCCTGTCGGGGTGTAGGTGGAGTGGCGTACTTAGGGTGCAGGACCAGGCTAAGTCAATAGCACACTCCGGACCTAGATTGGCTTGGCGGCATTCAGGCGAGTAGACCCTTGAACAATGTTAAGACCCAAAAGAATTAACAAAGTGACTTGAATTATATATGAATAGGTCGAGCTAAAGATTCTTGATAATTGCACAACTTTGTTATAGACAAGCAAGAGAAAAATAAAAAATATTGAGCCTGTACAAAATAAATGCACGTGGAGTTTGTTTTCACACAATGATGTCTTTCATTATAGGTCCGGGGTACAGAGGAAACAAGTACACTCTTAGGGTACGGAACCAGGCTAAGTGTGTTTCGTTTCTCGTTTGACCCAAGGTAGCTAGCTACACTTTTAGTTTTGAGACTGTGACAAGTGTCGCCTGAACTTTGCGGACCTTCCAGGAAAGGTTCGGCTGTTCTCCCGGAGAAGCTACCCAACTCTGTACAATGACTCTATAACATACATCACATGTAGCTACAAACTCAACTCCGTGATATTAAGTGTAAAACTTATGGAGGTGCTCAATGTTCCAAGGATTAGGGAGAGGTGTCCCGTCCTCGGTTGCCAAGCGAACGCATCCGGGACGGGATACTTTGATCACTCGGAAGGGTCCTTCCCAGCTGGGGAAGAGTTTGTTTAACCCTTCTCGAGTTTGTATTCTTCGTAGCACCATATCGCCTTCCTCGAGCTGTCAGCTGTGAACATGCCTTTGGTGATAGCGCCGAAGAGCTTGGCGGTATCGGGCATTCCGAACAGTTGCTCGGCACCTTCCCTCTTCAACGAGGTCAAGGTCTTCACGCCGGAGCTGGTCCTGCGTGGCATCGTCGAAGGTCCAGACCCAGAGCGACCCCAAGGTGATTTCCGGAGGAAGGACTGCTTCAGCTCCGTACACCAGGAAGAAGGGTGTCTCTCCAGTTGATCGATTTGGAGTTGTCCTGTTTGCCCACAAGGTGGGCGGAATCTCTTTGATCCAGTTGGCTCCATGTTTTTTCAGGCGCTCATATCTGCGCGTCTTGAGTCCTTTTAGGATTTCTAAATTTGCTCTCTCAACTTGGCCATTGCTTGCATGGTGAGCTACTGAGGTGTAGCTGACTTGAATGTCGAGGTCTTCGCAATATCCTTGGAATGCAGAGCTTGTGAATTGGGTCTCATTATCAGTTATGATCTTGTTTGGGACTCCAAATCTGCATACGATGGACTGCAAGAAATTGATAGCTGATTGCTTGTTTATTGTCACAACTGGAGTTGCTTCCGGCCATTTAGTGAACTTGTTGATGGCAATACAGGAACTTGTAACCTCCGACGACTCTTGGGAAAGGTCCGAAGATATCCATCCCCCACACAGCGAATGGCCATGTAGGAGGTATCATTTGCAAGGGTTGAGCTAGTTTATGAATTTGCTTTGCATGAAACTGGCATGGTTCGCATTTCTTCACTAGCTCGGTTGCATCCTGGAGTGCTGTAGACCAGTAAAAACCATGCCGGAAGGATTTACCAACCATTGTGTGGGAAGACGTGTGGTTTCCACACTCGCCTCCGTGGATTTCTGCGAGGAGCTCGCATCCTTCTTCCCTTGTAATGCAACGCATTAGGACACCGTTGGCACCACGCCAGTAGAGATCCCCATCTACCAGTGTGTATCTTTTAGCCAATCTGACTATCCGGTCACCGGATACATTATCTTCAGGAAGGAAATTGTCTTTCAAGTAGCTCCGTACCCCGGAGATCCATGCATCGGAGCTAACTTGAGCATTTGAGTCTTGCGTGCTCGGTTGCTCGGAGCTTCCTGCAGCACCTACGACCCTTGATGGACCCCATGGTAACAGGGCCATCGAGATCGCCAGCTTCGAGGTGCTGGTCTCGCCCCCTTCACTCAGTTCGGCAGACTGAGCTGTTGGTCTTGACAATCTCCGGATGAAGGTTCCATCGGGTGTCGGTGCTCCGGTTGAAGCTTTCTTCGAGAGTTCGTCGGCTTCAGCGTTGTTGAGACGCTGGACATGGCAAAGATCTAGGACGTTGAAGTCCTTTTGAAGCTTCTGGACTTCAAGTAGGTATGCAGCTAGTTGAGGGTTGTTGCAGTAGCATTCACCTTTGACTTGTTTTATGACGAGCTGTGAATCACCCTTTACCAACAGCTGCTTGACACCATATGATAGTGCCACCTTGAGCCCATAGATTAGTGCTTCATACACCGCCATGTTGTTGGTCGCCTTGAAGTCAAGGTGAACCATGTATTTGACCTTCTCCCCAGTCAGAGCGAGGAGAAGGACTCCAGCTCCGGCCCCCTGCTTCTGCACGGAGCCGTCGAAGTAGAGAGTCCAGTGAGGCTCGGTGAAAATCGGAACCTTAGCTTCCAGCTTCTGCTCACTGGGGCCTCCAGGATTTGATGGAGAGGGGGTCCATTCCGCCATGAAGTCCGCCAGTACTTGACTCTTAATTGCTTCTCTTGGAACGAATTCAAGATCGAACTTGGCCAATTCCGCTGCCCACTTTGCAATGTTCCCAGTAGATTTGGGGTTATGCAAGATTGCACGCAGCGGATAAGAGGTTACCACTGAAATCTTGTGAGCTTGGAAGTAGTACCGAAGCTTCCTAGAGGCAATAAGAACTGCGTAGAGCAGCTTATGCACCTCCAGGTACCGAGTCTTGGCATCGTGGAGTACTTCACTGATGAAGTACACTGGGAGCTGGACTGTCCAAACCCTCCTGGAGGGGCTCGCAGCTTCCTCCTCATCCACCTGGACCCTCCCGGAGGGGTCCGGACCTTCTTCGGGGACCTCCAGGTTCTTGCTTGAAGAACCCAGAGCTTCTTCTGCAGTGACCCAGACCTTCCCAGAGGGGTTCGGATCTTGTTGCTTAGCAACAGCAACTTCTTCACTTGAAGGAAGTTGATCCTCTGGCAACTCACCTTGAGGATCCGAGTCTGGGAGCTGGGACCCAGAGTCGTCTTCACGTAGCCCGGACCCTCCCGGAGGGGTCTGGACTCCTGAACTGTAGATGGTTCTGGTCTTTCTGCAACCAGGACCATGCTGATAGCTTCGTCAGTTGCCGAAATGTAAAGCAGAAGTGGCTCACCAGGATTCGGAGCTACCAAAGTTGGTAGAGTGGTGAGGAGCTGCTTTAGCTCTTGGAAAGCCTTTTTTGCTTCTTCGGACCATTGGAATGGTCCGAACTTCCTCAATAATTTAAATAAGGGTAGCGCCCATTTTGCCAGTCTTGAGATGAACCGACTAAGGGCAGCTAGACATCCAGTCAACTTCTAGACGTCCTTGATGCGGGCTGGTGGCCACATGTCTTCAATAGCTATAATCTTCGCGCGGATCTGTTCCCTCGGTGGTTCACCAAGAAGCCAAGAAGTTTTCCAGAGCTAACCCCGAAGACACACTTGTCTGGATTCAGCTTCGTGCTTGTGATTCGCAACTTTTCAAAGATAGCTTGCAAGGTGTCAAGGAATGACGCCTTGTTCTTGATCTTGACGACGATGTCATCGACGTACACTTCCACTACATCTCTGATGAGCTCTCCAAAAGTTTTGTACACAGCTCGTACAAACGTTGAAGCAACGTTTTTGAGACCGAATGGCATGGCAGTGTAACAATATAACCCATCTACTGTAATGAAGGAAGTATGCTCTTGATCTTCCCTAGACATTCTGATTTGATGATACCCAGAATATGCGTCTAGGAAACACAATAATTCTCACCCGGAGGTGGAATCCACTATCTGATCTATTCTAGGTAGTGGGAATGGATCTTTTGGACATGCCTTATTCAGTGTAGTGTAGTCGATACACATTCGAAGCTTCCCGCTGGCCTTGGGTACAACGACTGGGTTTGCCAGCCATTTTGGGTGGAAGACTTCTCGGATGAATCCAGCTTCAAGCAACTTCTTCACTTCTTGATGTATGAGGTTTTGTCTCTCTACTGATTGCTTCTGAGGCTTCTGATGTACAGGCCGAGCGTCGGGATAAATCTTCAGATTGTGCTCGATCACTTCCCTAGGGATCCTAGGCATTTGTGACGGTTACCAGGCACACACATCGACATTAGCCCAGAGGAAAGTGATGAGCGCGAGTGCCTATTTGTCATTCAGACCTCCCGATATACGGGCGGTCTGAGCAGCGTCGGAACCGATTTGGACGACTTTGACGGGAATGTCGGTGTCGCCGCTTGGTTGCACACGAGGTGCAGAGGTTGAGCCTCGATGATGAATGCTCGGGGGTTTCAGAGCTTGCTCCTTTCCAGATTCTTCCTCTTGCGCTGTAGCAAGTGCATGGAGTTCTTCAAGAGCAATAACTCCGACGGTGCGATCTCCGCGGATCCGAAGTACACCTGCTGGTGTTGGCATCTTCAAAACCAAATAGCCATAATGAGCAGCAACCACGAATTTGTACAAGGCTGGTCTGCCCAAGATGGCGTTGAATGGTAAGTTGATCTGCGCCACGTCGAAGACCAACTTCTCAGTGCAGTAATTCTCCCGAGTCCTGAAGGTCACTGGGAGAGTAATGGCACCGAGTGGAGTTATGGCCCTCCAGAGAAAGGTCGGGAGGAGTGAAGATTCGAAGGTCGGAGCTGAAGCTTGATGAAGGCTTTGAAGCTTATGAGGTTCATCCTCGAGCCTCCGTCCACCATTACATGGTAGAGTTGGATGTTGTTGATGGTTGGAGAACCATCAATGGGAGTTGGCCAACTCCGATCATGTTCCGAGGGCAGTCCGAAGCATCAAAGGTGATGGCAGTGTCCATTCACTTCCGGTGCGGCTCCGCCCTAGCAGTGGGAGCTACGGAGGCCATGTCCCGCCGCATTGTCTTAAGGACACTACGGGAGGTGATGTCCCACGAACCACCAAAGATGGTGTTCATGGTCTTCCGACGCTTGTTGTCGGAGACATCGGAGTTGTCGTCAACGGGGGTGTAAACAGCCTTCAGTACCTTTTTGGGGTCCTAAAAGCCTAACTCCTCTTCAGTCGGAGCTTCGTCGACTTTTTGTTTTCCTTCCCTTTGACGAAAAGGAACTTCTTCCCGGCGCTTGGTGTAGCGCTCGTCAAGGTTCTGGACCTCTCGGCAGCCTTCCAAGTTGTGGTTGTCCGTCTTGTGTATGGGACACCACATCTTGGAGCTGCCACCATCTTCAGACGACGGCCGAGATCGTTTCTCGGGGCATGGCACCCGGCCACCCCGAGCTGCGGCAGCAACAGCTGTAGGTGTTCTGGCCGACGGCTTTTTCTTGCCGTTGGACTTTTTCTTCTTCTTACCACTCCCGGAGGTAGTGGCCTCACCCTTGGAGGACTTTTTGTTGTCCTCCGGAGGTGGTTGGGAGTGCATTTCACGGCCCTATGCAGCTTTGGCACACTTGTCTGCCAAGCTAAAGAGTTCGGTGATGCTGGTGACTTCCTTGGTCGCCATCTTCTCCAGCATCTTCTTGTCTCGAACGCCCTGTCTGAATGCCACAATAATAGAAGCGCTTGAGATAGAAGGTATGGTGTTTTGTACCTGGGAGAAACTCTAGATGAAGGATCGCAGGGACTCTCCCCCCTTCTGCTTGACAGCAAAAAGGTCCAATTTTGTGCCTGGTCGGGTATATGAACTCCTGAAGTTGGCAGTGAACTGTTGGCACAGTTCTGCCCAACTGTTGATGGAGTCGGCCGAGAGGCTCATGAACCAAGACCTGGCGGTCCCAGTCAAAGCCACATGGAAATAATTGGCCATAACGACCTCATTGCCTCCAGCCGCAAGGATTGCGGTGGAGTAGATTTGGAGAAACTCAGCGGGATTGAGAGTCCCGTCAAATTTCTCCGGTTGGTGAGGCCGGAACTTCTGCGGCCATCTGACCATGTGTAGGTGTATGGCCAGGGCAGAACAGCCTCCTCCTACTCCCTCGGGGCCAGGACTGTCCTGAGCCTCTCGCCTCTCGCGAGCACGCTCGATATGGACGTGGTCGTCTTGTTGACGGTAACGGTGATCAAGCTTTGTCCGGAGGTCATGAGTCGAAATCCTAGTTACCGTATGCGTACGTCGCTCCCCGAAAGGCAGTGACGTTGCCTATTGAGACGCATCACGCCTCCTGTGTTGTGAAGCGTGCGGACCAAGTCTACCCGACACGGTCCAATGCTACGATGGGGACCGCCCCAAGGGGGGAGGACCTTGGTTGCTGATGCAATCGGCTGCTGCTGCAACCAAATGTTCCACATCAGATCTCCACTGCTCCATTGCACCCTGGGATGCTCCTGGAGGCGGTGGACGTTGGAGAAGAGCACGCGCAGCATGGAGTGCGTGTTCAGGGTTGTTGTTCGCTAATGCAGTGACCAACACGGACGCCCCATCTCGCTGTCCAGCTTGATTCGCCGGTGCGGACGGTGGCGGTGGTGGCATGACTCCTGCTGGAGCCACAACACCTGCTGGCTGCTGCATGTTGAAGGGATTGCCTCCAGCAGGTTGCGCAGCAGGGTTGCCGTTAGACGATCCAGCAGCAGAGTTCACCATCCTTGAATCTCAGCAGTTTGGTTCTGGCAATTCTCCTGGTACTACTTCTGGCAGCCCTCGGAGTTTGTAGTTCCGTTGTGGGCGCACAGAGATTCAGAACACGATGGCAAGTTGACACGAGGATTTACGTGGTTCGGGCCGCTTGGGCATAATACCCTACTCCACGGGTGTGTGTTGCTGTTGTATTGAGCGTCTGAGCGCTTGTGGGCATGTGTCAGAGCAGAGTCTGGAAGAGGTCTCTCTATGTATCGCTTGGCCAGTTTATAGTACAAGGACTGGTCGTTACATCGTTAGCCTAGCCCGACATGTGGCACTGGCGGTTATTGATGCTTAATAAAATTAATGAGCTTAATTACCTTTAACAGTGTGGTAACGCGCCTTTATAGTGTTGTTACTGGTATTAAGGGCCCTTTGATCGTGTGCCATTAAGATGATATTAATGAAACTTAATCAGGTCTTGAAGTCTTTAATTTCCCCTTGAAGGTCCGAGCCGTTGGGGGTCCACTTGTCTGCTTGTTGAAGTTGAAGGTGCGACGGTTGGACGCGTGGCAGCTCAGGAGCTTTACGTCTGGGACGGGTAGGTCCGGTGCTGTTGTACACGTGTCAGTACCGGAGCTTCCCTCTGATGGGGGTTAGGTCTGGGGGTGCTGCACAGGTATTTAGCCCGGAGCTATCCCGTGTGTGGGATGTAGCTCCGGTTGAAAGATACACGTGGCAGCACTGGGACTAACCATAGAAGGGAGGCAGGTCCAGTTCCGTATGACACGTGGGGCCTTCGGAGGTCTTCAACTCAGACAGGTGAAGTTCCTTTGCTCTTTTTGCAGTCTCAAGGGGTATTCGGTACGCAGGGTACTGACAGCTGGAGCTGCAACTAGATGTTGCACATCAGCGCGCCACTGCTCTATCGCACCCTGAGGTGCTCTGGGCGCTGTTGGGCACTCCAAAAGAGTTCACGCAGCAACTAGCACATTCTCAGGGTTGTTGTTTGCCGATGCTGTGACCAACACAAGTACCCCATCTTGCTATCCAACATTGTTCGCCAGAGCAGATGGTGGTGGTGGTGGTACGACACCTACCGGGACAACAGCGCCCGCTAGTTGTTGCATGTTGGAAGGATTCCCTCCAACAGGTTGCACAGTGTTGTTGCCGTTGGATGATCCCACGGCAGAATTCACCATCTTGTGATCTCAGGTGCCCCCTACCTGGCGAGCCAAATGTCGAAGCATACAAACGACACTTCCCCCAGTACTACTAAAATGTAGCCCGTGTAGGTTCTTGTATCGGTTTGGGCGCGCGGGGATCTTAGACAAGATGATGACACCGAGGATTTACGTGGTTCGGGTCGCCTGAGCGTAATACCCTACTCCACGGGGTGTGTGTTGTTGTATTGAGAATTTCAGTAATACTGGCATGCGTATGAGCGTGCCCATTTTGTACCGAGCAGCACCTCCCTTTTATAGACCAAGGGGTGGCTGTTTCATGGGTTGCCTGGCCCAACATGTGGCCCTGGCGGTTATTCTTGCTTAATACACAATTAAGTATGTTTAAGCACCCTAATATCATGATAACGCACCTTAATGGTGTCATTCCTAGCATTAAGGGTCTTCTGATCGTGTGCCATTAATAGTGCATTAACGGAGCATAATCAAGCCTCGTCATTGTAGCAATAAGAGTCCTTTGAATACTTATGTCATTGGAGATCCGTCTATATTCCCGTTGTTGGCGCAGGTCCGGAGGCTTGATACGTGGCAGCTCTGGGACTTTCCCTTGCAGGAAGGTAGATCCGAAGCTGCTATACACATGGAGGCATTGGAGCTTCATTCAACAGAGGGTTAGGTCCGGGGTCACTATAGATGTGTCAAGTGCAGAGCTACCCTATGTAAAGGGTGAAGCTCCGATCTTGTGTTACATGTGGCAGTGTCAGAGCGACCCTATGTAGGAGGTGGCTCCAGTGCCGTTTGAAACTTGGGGCCTATGGAGGTCTTAAATTTTGACAGGTGGAACTCCGTTGCACTTCTTGCGGTATCATGGGGTACTCGGTATGCAGGGTATCGATAGAGTCCGATGCTTCGGCATCTATTACAGCGACTGGGGTTATGCATGCTGAAGGTCCAGCTTCAACCATTGAGCCTCCTCCAGTGGTGGCAGAAGACAAGGCAGCTTCGGCGCTAGCTGTTGTGGACTTAGATCCAGAAGAGATGCCACAAGCTCCCGTGGTAGCGCTGGACCACAAGGGAGAAGTTGAAAGTGCACCACCGGCAACAGCGTCAGAGGCTGAGGCTCCTGTGCGGGAGTCGGAGGGGTCGGAAGCTCCAACGTCTGAGCTAGAGGTAACCAAGGCTCCGGTCCCAGCGTCAGAAGTTGTTGCGGGGCCGGTGGCGCCAGAAGATCCAGCCCTTGAGCCGGAAGTCGTTGAAGCCCTGGTCGCTGAGCTGGAGATGATCGAAGCTCCAGCCACTGAGCCTGAGATGGTTGAAGCTGCGACCCTCGAGCCAGAAGTTGTTGAAGGTCCGGTTGTCGATCTAGAGATGCTTGAAGCTCCAACTAGTGAGCCGGAAGTGTCAGATGTGTCGGTGCCTGAGCCGGCGGGGGTGGGGGCTCCGGATGAAACTCTAATAACCACCCCATAGGTAATCGTTCCGGAGGTGTCCATGCCGGAGTCGGAACACCATGAAAAGGCGGCGGTGGGCTTTCCTCCTGCGGAGCCAGCAACTGAAGACCCAGAAGCAGGACCTTCGGCTTCTACTCCGGAGGTAGAAGTTCCTGCAGTGGGATCTTCCTCAACGGCTGCCGAGGAGCTCCCGGTGGGCGGACCTAGTTCCACATAAGCTCAGGGAACCACTCTTGTAGAGTGGGACCCTATTTTTGTTATGGAGAATCCCCTGGAACCAGCAGAGATGACCCCGGCAGGTCCGGAGCCCATTCCCTTGGCATTGTCCATGGACAATGCTTGCTCGAGCCTCCGACAAGTTCAGATCGCCTTCGATCACGACAGCAAGGTTCTTGAAGAGGAGCGCCATACCTTGAGGCGTTGGCACAATAGGCTCCACTTCAAGACCAAGCTTGCACATACAAGGCTTGCTAATCGGAAGGAGTGGATCAAGAGAGAAACGGTCCGGATGGAATGTTGGGGCAAACTGTTGGAGGAGAAGGAGGCCACCATCAGGTCTCTCGATACTAATTCTCGAGATTTCTCGAGCATGCCAAGAAAAGGAATGATGCTGCTGATGAGCATCACGACAACCTCACTGCTTTAAATGAGATTCTCCAGAAGCCTCGAGCGGACCTTGATGCGAGGGAAGAGAAACTCCTGGAACAACAGGAGGATGTTTTAAAAAGGGAGGAGGAGGTCACCCAGAAATTGACTCTGGCTGAGCAAAATTTGGTAGATCGCACTAAGAAGTTAGATCTGTGGAGGGAGGGAAAAAAGGAGAAGTACTGGAAACTAGGGCAGAAGCTCTCAAAAAGAGAAGCTGATGTCGCCGCCAGAGAAGGGAAAGTAAGGGGCAGGGCGAAGGACCTGGTGGAACGGCAGAATCGTATCCACTTCTGGGAGACGGAGCTAGCCGACCGCAAAAATCAAGTTGCTGAGAGTATGCAGCAACATGCCAAAGTGGTCGAACGCCTCGCTCGAGAAGGTTCGGAGCTCGCGGCCGCCTGGAGGTCACTAGAGGAGCTACGAAGTTTAAGGGAGATTGAGTACATACAAGTATGGGACTTCTTGGGGCGAGCCAATGACATGTTGACAACGCTAGGCTTTAGTCCAGTGTGTCCGGACAATCTGGAACTGGAGCTAGACCGAGCGCTGGTGGCTCTCAATGCTACTGGTGGCAAAGTTGACGCAATGGGTGACGTCATCGTGGACCAGCTGGAAACAGAAGGAAAATATTTGGCTAAGAACATAGCTGAATACGTGTTGTCGTGCTACGTGAGCTGAGATCCTCCAGTTCCCTCTGGATCCGATGCTCAAAGGTCCCGTTGCTGAAGAGGAGAACGCCGGCCAGCGTTCAAGAAGTTGCCAAGAAGGTCGCCTCATTCTTCCGCAGGACTTAGATCCTCCAGTAATTAGGTCTTTTCATTTTGCCTTTTGTTGTATCCCTGATTTTGTAATCCAGTACTTTGAATGAATGAAATCCACTCTTCCTGCCATGAATTTCACTTTATCTTTGTCTTCAATATACTATACTTTGTCTTGTTGACCCTCTGGTATATGTGCACAATTCGATTGTGAACATGTACCAAAAGGTTTTGACAGTATGTTGATGACTTGAACGCTTCGAACTTGTAGATTTTAGGTCCGAAGTATTTATCTTTGATACCCTTTGCCACGTCGACAGCGGGCCCCCTGGTGTTGTCAGAGCTTGATAGCTCCGACAGCACCTACCATCAACATATAACACGTCGACGGCGGGCCCCCTAGGATTTATTAGAGCTTGATAGGTCCAGTAGCGCCCAATGTTAACGGGCAAATCGTCGACGACGAGCCCCCGGATTTGTCGGAGCTTTGTAGCTCCGATGGCACCTTTTGTCAACATATAAAACGTCGACGGTGGGCCCCCTTGGAGGATGTCGGAGCTTAGTAGCTCTAACATGGTCCACCATCGCTATGAGTTTTTTATTTTTCCTGCACATTGGAGACAAGAAAAAGAGTAAAATTCATCCTCTTATCTATAAATTGTTTGTGACTTATCATTCTTATTTTAGTTTTAGATCAAAAGAAATTCAATATGATAACAAGCATATTAATGTAATCTTTCCAGAACTGTATGTTTTTTTAGTACTCACCCTACTAAGGCCTGTCGGGGTGTAGGTAGAGTGGCGTACTTAGGGTGCAGGACCAGGCTAAGTCAATAGCACACTCCGGACCTATGTTGGCTTGGCGTTCAGGCATGTAGACTATACAGCAATGTTAAGATCCAAGAGATCATCAATATAATTTGTGACACATATGAATAACTTAGACTAAAACTTAAAAAGAATTGCATAACTTCATTATAGACAAGAAGGATAAAAATAATAATTTGAAATACTGAGCCTTGTACAAAAATAAATGCACATGGAGTCTGTTTTCATACAACAATGTCCTTCATTATAGGTCCAGGTTACACGGGAGACAAGGACACACTTAGGGTACAGGACCATGCTATGTTTGTTATACATCTTGTACTGGCCCAGGGCAGGTAGTTACAATTTTAGTGTTGTGACTGTATCAAGTGTTACTTGAACTTCCCGGACACTCCTGGAGGGGTCCAAATGCTCTCCCGAAGGACCTACCCAATTCTGTATATTGACTCTATAACATACATTGTGGGCAATTACAGACCCACCTCCGTGATTCTAAGTATAAAACTTACGGAGGTGCTTGATGTTCCAAAGATTAGGAAGTTGAGTTCCATCCTCAGTTGCCAAGCGAACGCATCCAGGACGGGATACTTTGATCACTCGGAAGGGACCTTCCCAGCTGGGCGAAAGTTTATTCATTCCTTCGCGAGTTAGTATTTTTCGCAGCACCAGATCACCTTCCTCGAGCTGTCGGTTGCGCACATGCCTTTGATGATAGCGCCGGAGCGCTTGGCGATAGTGTGCATTCCGAACAACTGCTTGGCACCTTCCCTCATCGACGAGGTCAAGGTCTTCACGCTGGAGCTGGTCCTGCGTGGCCTCATCGAAGGTCCAGACCCGGAGCGACCCCATGGTGATCTCCAGACCAAGGACTACTTCAGCTCCGTACACCAGTAAGAAGGGTGTCTCCCTAGTTGACCGGTTTGGTGTTGTCCTGTTCGACCACAATGTAGACAAAAGCTCTTCAGTCCAGTTGGCTCTGTGCTTTTTTAAGCGTTCATATGTATGTGTCTTGAGTCCTTTTAGGATTTATGCATTTTCTCTCTCGGCTTGGCCATTGCATGTTGGGTGAGCTACTGATGCGTAGCTAACTTGAATGTCGAGGTCTTCGCAATATTCTTGGAATGCAACACTTGTAAATCGGGTTCTATTGTCAGTTATGACTTTGTTCGAAACTCCAAATCTGCATATTACGGACTTCAAGAACTTGATTGTTGATTGCTTGTTGATTGTCACAAATGGAGTAGCTTCCGGCCATTTGATGAACTTGTCGGTGGCGACGTACAGGAACCTGTAACCTCCGACGGCTTTTGGGAATGGTCCCAGTATGTCCATACCCCACACAGTGAATGGCCATGTAGGAGGTATCATTTGCAGTGATTGAGCCGGTGTGTGAATTTGTTTTGCATGGAACTGGCACGCTTCACATTTTTTCACCAACTCCACTGCGTCCTGGAGTGCTGTAGGCTAGTAGAAACTGTGCCGAAAGGCTTTACCGACCAACGTGCGGGAAGACGCATGGTTCCCACACTCACCTCCATGTACCTCCGCGAGGAGCTCGCGACCTTCCTACCTTGCAATGCATCGCATTAGTACGCCATTGGCACCGTGCCAGTAGAAATCCCCTTCTACCAGCGTGTATCTTTTAGCCAATATGATGATCCAGTCATTGGATACACCGTCTACAAGAAGGATGTTGTCTTTCAAGTAGCTCCGAATCTCCAAGATCCATGCATCGGAGCTAACTTGAGCTTATGAGTCTTGCGTGTTGGGTTGCTCGGAGCTTCCGACAGCACCTATGACCCTTACGCCATGGAAACAGGGCCACCGGGACCGCTGGCTTTGAGGTTCTGGTCTCGCCCCTTCGCTTAGTTCGGCAGACTAAGCTGTTGGTCTTGACAACCTCCAGACGAAGATTCCATCGGGAGCCAGAGGTCTGGTGGAAGCCTTCGTCGAGAGTTCGTCGTCTTTAGCATTATGGAGACACTGAACATGATGGAGATCTAGGACTTCGAAGTCTTTCTGAAGCCTCTGGACTTCAAGGAGATAGGCGGCTAACTGAGGGTTGTTGCAACAACATTCACCTTTGACTTGTTTTATGATGAGTTGCGAATCACCTTTCACCAACAGCTGTTTGACAACGTAGTATAGTGCCACCTTGGGCCCGTAGATGAGAGCTTCATACTCCGCTATGTTGTTGGTTGCCTTGAAGTCAAGGTGAACCATGTATTTGACCTTCTCCCTGGTCGGAGCGAGGAGAAGGATTCCAGCTCCGGCCCCCTGCTTCTGCACGGAGCCGTCGAAGTAGAGAGTCCAGTAAGGTTCGGTGAAGACCGGGACTTTGGGTTCCGACTTCTGCTCACTGGGGCCCCTAGGATTAGACGGATATGGAGTCCACTCCGCCATGAAGTCAGCCAAATCCTGACTCTTGATTGCTTGTCATGGCACAAATTTGAGATCGAACTCAGCCAACTCCGCTACCCACATTGCAATGTTCCCAATTGAATTAGGGTTATGCAATATAGCACATAGTGGATAAGAAGTTACCACTGATATCTTGTGGGCTTGGAAGTAATGACGAAGCTTCCTTGAGGCAATAAGAATTGCGTAAAGCAGCTTATGCACCTCCCATGTATCTGGTCTTTGCATCGTGGAGTACTTCACTATACACAGGGCGCTGGACGGTCTGGGCCCTCCCAAAAGGGCTCGGAGCTTCCTCTCCATCGACCTAGACCCTCCCAGAGGGGTCCGGGCCTTCTTTTTGAGCTTCCTGGACCTTCTCGGAGTGCCCCGAAACTTCTTCTTGTTCGACCCAAACCTTACTGGAAGGGTCTGAATCGCCTTGGTCAGCCAGGTGAACCCCCTCTGGCAAGGGGGGGTTGATCCCCTAGCATTCTGCCTTGAGGTTTCGTGTCTGGGGCTAGCACCCAGACTCGCCTTCAGGTAGCTCCAGACCCTCCCGAAGGGGACTAAGCTCCTGATCTTGATGTGGCTCCAATCTTTCTGTGACCAGGACCATGCTTACAACTTCCTTAGTTGCGGAAATGTAAAGCAATAAAGGCTCACCGGGGTTCGGAGCTACCAAGATTGGTAGGGTGGTGAGGAGCTGCTTCAGCTCTTGAAATGCCTTTTGTTCTTCTTCAGACCAATGAAATGGTCTGGTCTTCCTCAATAGCTTGAAGAAGGGAAGTGTCTACTCTGCCAGCCTTGAAATGAATCGGTTGAGCGCAGCTAGACATCCAGTTAGCTTTTGGATGTCCTTGATGCGGGCTGGAGGCTGCATGTCTTCTATAGCCTTGATCTTCGTCGGGTTTGCTTCAATTCCTCGGTAAGTCACCAAGAAGCCAAGGAGTTTCCTGGAGCTAACCCCGAAGACACACTTGTCCGGGTTCAGCTTGGTGTGTGTGATGCGCAGCTTGTCAAGGACGGCTTGCAAATTGTCAAGGAGTGACTACTTGGTCTTAATCTTCACAACACTGTCATGGACGTACACCTCCACCAAGTCTCTAATTAGCTCTACAAATGTTTTGTACATAGCTAGCACAAAGGTTGAAGCAGCATTTTTGAGACCAAAGGGCATGGCAGTATAACAATATAATCCATCTACTGTTGTGAAGGTAATATGCTCTTCATCTTTCTTAGACATTTGGATCTGATGATATCCATAATATGCATCTAAGAAACACAATAGCTCGCTCCCGGAGGTGGAGTCCACTATCTGATCTATCCTAGGTAGTGGAAATGGATCTTTTGGACATGCCTTATTTAAGGTGGTGTAGTCGATACACATCCGAAGCTTCCCGCCGGCCTTGGGTACAACGACTGGGTTTGCCGACCATTTTGGATGAAAAACTTCCGGGATGAAACCAGCTTCGAGCAACTTTTTGATCTCCTGCCAGATGAAGTTTTGTTGCTCAATAGATTGCTTCCGGGGCTTCTGGTGTACAGGTTGTGCATCAGGATAAATCTTCATATTGTGCTCAATAACCTCCCTAGGGATCCCAGGCATTTGTGACGGTTGCTAGGCAAACACGTCAACATTCGCCTGGAGGAAAGTGATAAGCGTGAGTTCCTATTTGTTGTTCAGACCTCCCGATATACGGGTGGTCTGAGCAGCATCAGGACTGATTTGGACGACTTTGACGGGAACATCAGTGTCGCCGCTAGGTTGCACATGTGGTGCAGAATTTGAGCCTCGATGATGAGACCTCGAGTGTTGGGCAATGAGCTCTTTTCGGATGCCTTCTCCTGCGCAGTTGCAAGCGCATGGAGTTGATTCCTGCAGTACGGTCTCCGTGGATGCAGAGAACGCCAGAGGGTGTTGGCATCTTCAACACCAGGTAGCCATAATGAGCCGCAACCATGAACTTGTACAAGGCAGGCCTGCCCAAGATGGCATTGAAGGGTAAGTTGATTTGTGCGACATCAAAGACCAGCTTCTCGGTCCTGTACTTCTCTCGAGTTCCGAAGGTCACTGAGAGTATGATGGATCCGAGAGGGCTAATGGCCCCCGGACCTACCCCAGAGAAAGGATGTGAGGGATGAAGGTCTGAAGGTCGGAGCTGGAGCTTGACGAAGGCTTCATAGCTCAGGAGGTTCAGCCCCGCACCTCTGTCCACCAAAACATGGTAGAGTTAAATATTGTTGATGGTAGGAGATACAATCAGTGATAGCTGGCTAGCTTCGATCATGTTTTGGGGGTAGTCCGTAGCATCGAAGGTGATGGGAAAATCCATCCATTTCCGATGAGGTTCTGCCCTGGAAGTAGGATATGTCGCGGCCATGCCCCGCTGCATTGTCTTGAGAACGTGACGAGAAGCGATGTCTCAGGAACCACCATAAATGGTGTTCAGGGTGTTCCGACGCCCGTTGTCAGAGATGTCAGAATCATCTTCTACTGTGTTGTAGATAGCCTTCAGGACCTTCTTGGGATCCTGAAAGCCTAGCTCCAGCTCAGTTGGAGCTTCGTCAACTTTCTGTTTTTCTTCCCGTTGATGGAAAGGAGCTTCTTCTCGGTGCTTGTTGTAGCGCTTGACAAGGTTTTGGACCTCTCGGCAGTCATCCAGACTATGCTTGTCCATCTTATGGATTGCACGCCACATTTTAGAGTTGCTGCCATCTTCTGACAAAGGACGAGGTCATTTTTCGGGGCGTGGCGCCCGGCCACCTAGAGCTGCAGCAACCGTAGTAGTAGGTGCGCCAACCGATGACTTTTTCCTGCCGTTAGACTTCTTCTTCTTTTTACCACCTCTGGAGGTAGTGGCTTCATCTTTGGAGGACTTTTTGTTAGCCTCCGGAGCTGGCTTTGAGTGCATTTCCCGGCCCTCTGCAGCCTAGGCGCACTTGTTAGCCAGGCTGAACAACTCTGTGACGCTGGTGACTTCTTTAGATGCCAGCTTCTCAAACATTTTCTTGTCTTGGACGCCCTGTCTGAATGCGACAATAACAGAAGTGTTCGAGATAGAAGGGATGGTATTGCGAACCTGAGAAAACTGCTGGATAAAGGATCGCAGCGATTCCCCCGTTGTTTGCTTCACAGCAAACTAGTCCAGTTCAGTGTCGGGTCGGGTGTAACAACTCCCAAAGTTGGCAGTGAATAGTTGGCATAGTTCCGCCCAACTATTGATGAAGTCGGGTGGAAGACTCATGAACCAGGACCTAGCGGTCCCAATCAGAGCCACCGAGAAGTAGTTGGCCATCACGGCCTCATTACCTCCTGCTGCAAGTATAGCAGTAGAGTAGATTTGAAGCAATTCGGCGGGGTTGACAGTCTCGTCGAATTTCTCCGGCAGATGAGGTCGGAACTTCTGTGGCCAACGGACCATGCATAGGTGCATGTCCAAGGAAGAACAACCTCCCCCTACTCCCACTAGAGCAGGGTTGTCCCAAGCTTCCCACCTCTCACGAGCACGCTCGATGTGGACATGACCGTCTTGCTGTCTGTAGCGGCGATCGAGTTCCAACCGCAGATCATGTGTTGAAAGTCTCGACATGGTATGGGTGTGACGCGCCCCAGAAGGCAGCGACGTCACCTGTTGAGGTACAACACGCCTTCGGTGCTATGACACGTGAGGACCAAGTCTTCACGACAAGGTCCTACATTGAGCTGGTGCCTTCCCCGAAGGGGGAGGACCTTGGTTGCTACTGGCATCGGCTACAGCTGCAACTAGATGCTGCACATCAGCGCGCCACTGCTCCATCGCACCCTGAGGTGCTCCGGGCACTAGTGGGCGCTCCAACAGAGTTCGTGCAGCAATTAGCGCGTTCTAAAGGTTGTTGTTTGCCGATGTTGTGACTGACACAAGTACCCCATCCTGCTGTCCAGCATTGTTCGTGAGAGCAGATGGTGGTGGTGGTACGACGCCTACCGGGACAACAACACCCGCTAGTTGTTGCATGTTGGAAGGATTCCCTCCAACAGGTTGCACAGCGTTGTTGTTGTTGGATGATCATGCGACAGAATTCACCATCTTGTGATGTCAGGTGCCCCCTACCTGGCGTGCCAAATGTCGAAGCGTACGAACGACACTTCCTCGGGTACTACTAAAATGTAGCCCACGGAGGTTCTTGTATCGGTTTGGGCATGCGAAGATCATAGACAAGATGATGACACAGAGGATTTATGTGGTTAATACCCTACTCCACGGGGTGTATGTTGTTGTATTGAGAATTTCAATAATGCTGGCGTGCGTATGAGCTTGCTCGTTTTGTACCGAGCAGCACCTCCCTTTTATAGACCAAGGGGTGGCTATTACATGGGTTGCCTGGCGCGACATGTGGCTCCAGCGGTTATTCTTGCTAAATACACAATTAAGTATGTTTAAGCACCCTAATATCGTGATAACGCGCCTTAATGGTGGCGTTACCATCATTAAGGGTCTTCTGATCGTGCGTCATTAATAGTGCATTAATGGAGCATAAGTAGGCCTTGTAATTGTAGCAATAAGAGTCCTTTGAATACTTATGTCGGTGAAGATCCGTCTGTATTCCCGTTGGTGGCGTAGGTCTGGAGGCTTGATACGTGGCAGCTCCGGAACTTTCCCTTGCGAGAAGGTAGGTCCGAAGCTGCTATACACGTGGAGGCACTGGAGCTTCATTCTACTGGGGGTTAGGTCCGGGGTCACTGTACACATGTCAAGTGCAGAGCTACCCTATGTCAAGGGTTAAGCTCCGGTCTTGTGTTACACGTGGAAGTGTCAGAGCTCCCCTATGTAGGAGGTGGGTCTAGTGCTATTTGACACGTGGGGCCTACAGAGGTCTTCAACTTTGACAAGTGGAACTATCTTGCACTTCTTGCGGTATCATGGGGTACCCGATACGCAGGGTTCCAACAACTGGGTTTGCTCGCCATTTTGGATGAAAAACTTCCCGGATGAAACCAGCTTCGAGTAACTTTTTGATCTCCTGCCGGATGAAGTTTTGCCGCTCGATGGATTGCTTCCGGGGCTTCATAGCTCAGGAGGTTCAGCCCCACACCTCCGTCCACCAAAACATGATAGAGCTAAACATTGTTGATGGTAGGAGATACCATTAGTGGTAACTGGCCAACTCCAATCATGTTTCGGGGGCAGTCCGTAGCACCGAAGGTCTTGGGGAAATCTATCCATTTCCGATGAGGTTCTGCCCTGGCAGTAGGATCTGTTGCGGCCATGTCCCATCGCATTGTCTTGAGAACGCGACGAGAAGTGATGTCTCTGGAACCACCATAAATTGTGTTCAGGGTCTTCCGACGCTCGTTGTCAGAGATGTTAGAATCATCGTCTACTGTGTTGTAGACAGCCTTCAGGACCTTCTTGGGATCCTGAAATCCTAGCTCCGGCTCAGCCGGAGCTTCATCAACTTTCTTTTTTCCTTCCCGTTGACGTAAAGGAACTTCTTCTCAGTGCTTGTTGTAGCGTTCGACGAGGTTTTGGACATCTCGGTAGTCCTCCAGACTATGCGTGTCCGTCTTATAGATCGGACACCACATTTTATAGGTGTTGCCATCTTCTAACGAAGGACGAAGTCGTTTTTTGGGGCGTGACCCCCAACCACACGAAGCTGCTGCAGCCGCAGCAGTAGGTGCGCTGACTGACGGCCTTTTCTTGTCGTTGGACTTCTACTTCTTTTTACCACCTCCGGAGGTAGTGGCTTCAGGTTTGGAGGACTTTTTGTTAGCCTCTGGAGCTAGCTTTGAGTGCATTTCCCGCCCCCTGCAGCCCGGGCGCACTTGTCAGCCAGGCTGAACAACTCCGTGACGCTGGTGACTTCTTTAGTTGCCAGGTTCTCCAACATTTTCTTGTCTCATACGTCCTGTCTGAATGCGATAACAACAGAAGCGTCTGAGATAGAATGGATGGTATTGTGAACCTGAGAAAACCACTGGATAAAGAATCGCAGCGATTCCCCCATTGTTTGCTTCACGACAAACAAGTCCAGTTCAGTGTCGGACCAGGAGTAAGAACTCCCGAAGTTAGGACTGACCTATTGGCATAGTTCTGCCCATCTAATGATGGAGTCGGGTGGAAGACTCATGAACTAGGACCTAGCGGTCTCAGTCAGAGCCACCGGAAAGTAGTTGGCCATCACGACCTCATTACCTTCTACTGCAAGTATAGCAGTGGAGTAGATCAAAGGAATTCGACATGGTTGACAGTCCCGTCGAATTTCTTCGACAAATGAGGTTGGAACTTTTGTGGCCAACAAACCATGCGTAGGTGCATGGCCAAGGCAGAACAACCTCCCCCTACTCCCACTAGAGCAGGGTTGTCTCGAGATTCTCGCCTCTCGCGAGCACGCTCGATGTGGACACGATCGTCTTGCTGTCTATAGCGGCGATCGAGTTCCGATCGCAGATCATGTGTCGAAAGTCTCGACATGGTATGGGTGTGACACACCCCAGAAGGCAGCGACGTCACCTATTGAGATACAGCATGCCTTCGGTGCTGTGACACGTGAGGACCAAGTCTTCCAGAAAAGGTCCTACGTTGAGTTGGTGCCTTCCCCAAAGGAGGAGGACCTTGGTTGCTGATGGCATCGACTGCGACTACAACTAGATGCTGCACATCAGCGCGCCACTGCTCCATCGCACCCCGAGGTGCTCCAAGCGCTGGTGGGCGCTCAAGCAGAGTTCATGCAATGATTAGCACGTTCTCAGGGTTGTTTTTGCTGATGTTGTGATCGACACAAGTGTCTCATCCTGCTGCCCAACATTGTTCGCTGGAGCAGATGGTGGTGGTGGTGGAACGACGCCTACCGGGACAACAGCGCCCGCTGGTTATTGCATGTTGGAAGGATTCCCTCCAACAGGTTGCACATCGTTGTTGCCGTTGGATGATCGTGCAGCAGAATTCACCATCTTGTGATCTCAGGCGCCCCCTACCTGCCGCGCCAAATGTCGAAGCGTACGAACGACACTTCCGCTGGTACTACTAAAATGTAGCCCGCGAGGTTCTTGTATCGGTTTGGGCGCGCGCAGATCTTAGACAAGATGATGACACGAAGGATTTACGTGGTTCGGACCGCCTGAGCGTAATACCCTACCCCACGGGGTGTGTGTTGTTGTATTGAGAATTTTAGTAATGCTGGCGTGCGTATGAGCTTGCCGTTTTGTACCGAGCATCACCTCCCTTTTATAGATCAATGGGTGTGTGTTACATGGGTTGGCTGGTCCGACATGTGGCTCCGGCGGTTATTATTGCTTAATACAAATTAAGTATGTTTAAGCATCCTAATATCGTGATAACGCACCTTAATAGTGGCGTTACCAACATTAATGGTCTTCTGATCGTGTGCCATTAATAGTGCATTAATGGAGCATAATCAGACCTTGTAATTGTAGCAATAAGAGTCCTTTGAATACTTATGTCGTTGGAGATCCGTCTGTATTCCCGTTGGTGGTGTAGGTCCGGAGGCTTGATACGTGGCAGCTCCAGAACTTTTTCTTGCGCGAAGGTAGGTCCGAAGCTACTACACACGTGGAGGCACCGGAGCTTCATTCTACTGGGGGTTAGGTCCGGATTCACTGTACACGTGTCAAGTGCAGAGCTACCCTATGTAAAAGGTGAAGCTCTGGTCTTGTGTTACACGTAACAGTGTCACAGCTCCCCTATGTAAGAGGTGGGTCTAGTGCCGTTTGACACGTGGGACCTACGAAGGTCTTCAACTTTGACAGGTGGAACTCCTTTGCACTTCTTGCGGTATCATGAAGTACTTGGTGCCGACAATAGGAATTGAGTCCAGTGGTACTTCAAAACTAAGAAAATTTTCATGCATGAATCAAATGAATTATCTTCCTCAATGATTCCTCTTCTACTCACGTCACGTGAGTTATTTATCTTGACCGACACAAGTGAATTTACCATAAAAGAGGTGGTCTCACATGCTCATCACATGCTTACCAGCGTTGCAAGATGTCTTAATTTAGTCATATCTACAGTGTTGCTCAAGCGGAAAAATATGAGCAGAGTAGGTTACATACGGAGTAACAAAAGAGGCGAATTGTGTGAATTGAAGGGACCGTTGATGATTGGGATGGAGTTGTATTGGATGAGAATGAAATAACATTTTGCCGAAAAAGCTCAACAGTTTGGAGATTTTCTAGCTATTTGATCATTTTCCTGCCGTTCATGATTTTTTTTTTGTCATCGATCGGAATACAGTAGGGGGCACTCATAGCACAACGTTTATATCCGATTTCATTCTTATCTAAAGCATGCGAAAGAAAAGACCAGCGCCGACGCCGAACAAAAGATATACTCGTGTATATGTATACCGAAGAGATAACCCGGCCGTATCTGACTCGCAAGCCAAAAATAGTACTCATCCGTTCGGTCACTCACCACCCGGCCGCGCAACTGGCTCATCACCGGCTCTATCGCTGGCGCGGATGGACGGTGCTCCTCTC
Organism: Tuctoria greenei; assembly: GCA_036927565.1. Classification (NCBI taxonomy): domain Eukaryota; kingdom Viridiplantae; phylum Streptophyta; class Magnoliopsida; order Poales; family Poaceae; genus Tuctoria; species Tuctoria greenei. The sequence goes on from JAYESD010000006.1 coordinate 130,980,254, forward strand.
CTCGCTGCTTCAGGCAGAAACGACGACCAGTGAGTGCCCCCGTACTGACAGGTGGGCCACGCATCCACGCGACCCCTCCTCTGTCGCGCCGTCGTCATCGGCTCATCGCGTACATCTCACAGGTCACGGCAGCGCGCGAGAGTGCGCGCACAGCTGGAGCTCTGGGGACGTGTCTGTTGGGGCGCGTGTGCCGTTTCACCGTTCGAGGAGGAAAATTGCAGAATCCCGGCCTTTCCGAGAGGGCTTTCCATAATTCCATTCCGTTACAAAGCGGAGGGAGAGGCGAAAGGGAGAGGGAGGGAGAGACGGCTTCTTGGGTTCTTGTTTCCTTGCCATAAGCCCATAATCTCCAGGCATGATGGGTAAGTAGATCAAAGTGCCGCGCCCACTGCTTCATCTCTCCCTTCTTCGCCCACACCGTGCTCTGCTTTCTTTCTTCGATGCCGCTCGGCTCAGGTCCGGGATTGCTTACCTGATTTCCCTTTCCACCGTTCTGGATTTGGTTGATATTCTTGAGCGAAAATATTCTAGTTTTCCCTTGTTCTCAGAGGATGATGTTATTTGATGTTGCCAAAAATTCCCTAGTTTCTTGCGGCCGCTGGGACGTTTCATCAGTTTCTTGGGAACATAAAAAACTGAGCGACTTTAGTTCCTGGATTATTCGCATGTGGTCGAGTTTTTTTGGGAACAAACTCCATATTTAGCCTTTTTATCGTAGAACGTTCACCATTGTGGATGCGACTTTATTTTTCTGGCATAAGTTGGTTGCAATTGTGGCCTGATTTGGAATTTTGAGCGTCTGTTTTTACAATGTAGCATCATTACCAACTGTGGAAGCGACTTCATCTTTGTGGGACAGTGAGGACGAATACGAGAAGTTCATCCAAAAGATGAACCCTCCAAGGTGCTGGCTATTCCTCACCTATTTTCATTCAGAAAATAATTCCTCAGCATCTTCTGTTTACGTGCTTTGCAAAATTGTTCGCTTATTGCTACTAAACACTAAGCAAGTGACTCATTATTTTCTGAGTTCAGGGTCACGATTGACAACACATCATGTGCAAATGCTACAGTTATTCATGTGAGCCCCTGCAAAAATTAGAACTTTTTTGGTGTATGTCTATGTGGCTGGCCGCTGAATACAATTATTTTTTTTTTCTATTTTTGAATGGTGTACATGTCGACAGCGCCAACAAGTATGGGACACTGTTGGAGGTGGTGCAGGTCCTTACTGAACTCAGACTCATAGTCAAGAAAGCCTACATATCCTCAGACGGTGGATGGTTCATGCATGGTAGAGAGCGATTTTCACAACTGTTTCATGTGATAGAAATATTGAGGAGGAAAATAATTATTGTATTTTATTGATTAAAACCCCTAGGGATGGTACATATATATAAGATGCTCAGGTGACTTCTCTTGATTACACATACAATGCGGTATTATTCTAATACCCCTGCAGTCTGAACGTCTATTAACTATAAAATTCAGACTGGATCGAAACTCCACAAACACCAAAGATGGCAGCCCCTTAGTGAAGATGTCCGCATACTGTGAGCTAGTGGGAACGTGAAGAACTCGAACTACACCAGTGGCCACCTTATCGCGAACGAAGTGCAAATCAATCTCGATATGCTTGGTGCATTGATGATGCACCGGATTGGTCGGGAGATACATAGCACTGATATTGTCACAATAGACCAAAGTGGCCTTCTGAAGTGGACAGTGAAGTTCCTCCAGCAACTAACACAACCAAAAAGCTTCAGCGACACCGTTGGCTACAACACGATATTCCGCTTCGGCGCTGGAGCGGGATACTGTGTGTTGGCACTTCGAAGACCAGGAGACCAGATTATCATCGAGGAAGATACCGTATCCAGATGTGGAATGATGTGTGTCAGGACAACCGGCCCAATCAACATCATAATATGCCACAAACTTGCTAACTGAAGAGCGACAAAGCTGAAGACTATGATCCAATGTGCCTCGAATGTATCGAAGAATGCATTTCACCAACGCAAGATGAGGCTCACGAGGATCATGCATATAGAGACACACTTGCTGCACGCCATATGCAATGTTGGGTCGAGTGAAGGTGAGATATTGCAGGGCTCCAGCAAGACCACGATAGTGAGTAGCATCCGAAACCGGAACACCATCGGATGATAACTTGGCACACATGTCGACTGGAGTAGAACATGATTTACAAACAGTCATGCCCGCACTTTCAAGTATCTCAACCATGTACTGTCGCTGTGAGAGGAAGAAGTCTGCGCTGCTCCGAGTAACAGTTATGTCCAGAAAATGATATAGGATTCCCAAATCTTTCATTGAAAATTCTGCAGCAAGAGCATGCGACAGAGCAGTGGTGCTGATAAGATAGTCAGAACAATGTCATACACATATAGCAATAGATAAGCCATGTATGCGTCGTGTCGGTAGACGAAAAGAGAAGTATCGGACCGATCACCAATAAATCCAAATGAGATAATATGAGAAGCAAAACGACTGTACCAGGCACGAGGAGCTTGCTTCAAACCATATAGGAAATTGTTCAGTCAACAGACAAAATCCGGATGAGCTGTGTCGGAGTGTTGATCCGGCAGTTCTCCCGGTACTACCGTTGGTAGCCCGCGGAATTTGTAGTTCGGTATTGGGCGTGCAAAGATTCAAAAGACGATGTCAAATGGACACAAGGATTTACGTGGTTCGGGTCGCCTGAGTGTAATACCCTACTCCACGGGGTGTGTAGTTATTGTATTGGGTATCAAAGCTGTGTATGGGAGGGTTCAAGAGAGTCGTCCCTTGTGTATCGTCGACCAGTCCTTTTATAGTACAAGAACCGGTCGTTACACCGTTAGCCTGGTCTGACATGTGGCCCCGACGGTTACTGATGCTTAATACACAATTAATGAGATTAATTACCCTTAATAGCATGGTAACAGGCTTGACAATGCCGTTACCGGTATTAAGTGCCTTCCGATCGTGTGTCATTAATATGGTATTAATGACACTTAATTGGGTCTTGAAGTCTTTGATTGCCCCTTGAAGGTTCGAGCCGTTGGGGGTTCACCAGTCTGATTGTTGAGGCTGAAGGTCCGACAATTGGACACGTGGCATCATCAGAGCTTTCCGTCTGGGACGGGTAGGTCAGGTGTAGATGTACACGTGTCGGTACTGGAGCTTCCCTCTGTCGGGGGTTAGGTCTGGGGGTGCCGCACAAGTGTTTAGCCCGGAGCTATCCCATGTGTGAGATGTAGGTCCGGTTGCTGTATACACGTGGCAACACCAGGACTAACCATAGATGGGAGGCAGGTTCGGTCCCGTATGACACGTGGGGCCTTCGCAGGTCTTCAACTCAGATAGGTGAAGTTTTTTTGGTCTTTTTTTAGTCCCAAGGGGTATACGGTACGCAGGGTACCAACAAGCTGTATCAAGAAAACCAGAAGATTGCTCGTATAGACTATCTCGGATAGAGTACCATGCAGAAAAGCATTCTTCACATCAAGTTGATGAACACGCTAATCACGAGAGAGTGCAACTGAAAGAACGGTATGAACTGTAGCAGGCTTCACCACAGGGCTGAAAGTCTCATCAAAATCAACACCGGGTTATCGAGTAAAGCCACGAAGAACCCAACAAGCCTTGTAGCGATCAAGAGAGCCATATGGATGAAACTTTTGACGAAAACCCACTTCCCAGTCACGACATTCGTACCTGGAGGACGTGGCATGAGATCCCAAGTGTTGTTGGCCTGTAGAGCGGTGAATTCCTCGATCATGGCCTTTCGCCAATTAGGATCGGCAAGAGTACCACGATAAGTCTTCGGAATCTGTGACAACGTTGATGCTTGAAGGTTCGGACGCTGCACAGGAAGACGAAGACCGGCCTTCCCACATGTTCGCATGTTATGCTCATTATCGACGGGTGGCACCTCGAGCACGGACCGTGGACCACGTACAAAATCTGGTTGCTGGTGAAGGGCAAGTGGTGGAGCCGTTAGAGAGCCGAAGCCTGGAGGAGTGTCGCGTGATGAGGAGGAGCTCGGGGCGGTCTGATCGCACGGGGTGGTGGTTGGGCCACCCGATGAACAGAGGCCTGTCTGGTCTTCGGGACGAGTATTATTGGTTGGATCGCGAGGATCCGCAATCTGACCATCCGAGGAGTAGCGGCCCTCCTGGCATCTACTCGGGTCGACGGTCTGACCGTCATGAGTTATGATAGAACGGCGAGACGAACAGAGGCTCGCCTGGCCTTTGTTGGGGATGTCGCCGGGTGGACAGGGGCCAAGAAGGCCTCTGTGCATAGGCGCGGTCTTACCGGCTGGAGTCGAGGTCCGACCGCTAGGCTTGTAGAAGCCTGGTGGAGACCCACGTTGACGAGTACCTGCAAAACCGTCAGTGCTAGGGAGCACCGATAAATCGTTAGTATCAAAAAGAAAGTCAAAGTGGGATGAAGGTGTGTTGGAGATTTCTGCAAACGGAAAGTAGGACTCGTCAAAAGTAACATGACAAGAAATAATGATGCGGTTTGTGGCTAAGTCTAGGCATCGGTATCCTTTGTGATTGGATGGATAGCCAAGGAAGACACAAACTGTAGAGCGAGGAGCAAGCTTGTGTTCAGCTGTGGCAGAGAGATTTGGGTAGCACTTGCAACCAAAAAAGCGTAAGTGGGAAATATCAGGTTGGGTGCCAAAGAGGGCGAAATGTGGTGTGGCAAAGGAGAGCGTTTTGGATGGTCGCAAGTTTATGAGGTGTGTAGCGGTGTGTAGCGCTTCTACCCAATAACCGGCCGAAACACTAGCTAGGAACATAATCGAGCGCATAGTATCATTGGTGATGTGAATAATATGCTCGGTACATCCATTTTAAGGAGACGTGTGAGGACAAGAGAGACGCAAAAGAACACCAAGACGGAGAAAGAATGTGCGTGATGTGGAATTATCGAATTCACGACCATTGTCACATTGGACTACCTTTATGGTGCGGTCAAAATGAGTGGATACATAGGCAAAAAACTGTGACAAGGTTGGAAACGTGCCGGATTTGAGGCATAGAGGAAAAGTCCACGAATAATGAGAGCAATCATCAAGAACAACAAGATAATACTTGTGATCAGAAACACTTTGCACGGGAGATGTCCATAGATCACAATGTATTAAATCGAAGTTGTTCAAAGCACGAGAATTTGATAGAGAAAATAGAAGTCGTGTGTGACGACCAAGCTAAGAGGCATGACAAAGAGTGTCAAGTTCCTGTTTATTACATTGTGGAAATAACCTAGACAAAGTCTCGAAACCTAAATGACCAAGACGATGATGCCAAAGCGTAGACGGTGTGGTGGCTGTAGCTAAGGCATGTGGTGGAGAAAGCATCGGCAAGGAGATGGAGTAGAGCTGTCCGAAACTATTACATCTGGCGATCACATTCTTGATGTCCAAATCCTTCAGAGAAAGACCAAACAGATCAAATTCAATGAAAACATTGTTATCAGTGGTGAACTGACAAATAAAAACAAAATTTTTAATTATGTGAGGAGACACAAGAACTCGATGCAAATGTAAAGGACGAGCAGATGTAGAAAAAGAAGTGTGACCCGTGGAGGTGATGGGTAGCAATGACCCATTACCGACAACGATAGATGAAGGAGTCGAAAAAGAAGGAGGGTGGGAGCAGGAGATATTACCGGAGGAGGAGCACATGTATCTATCGGCGCCGGAGTCCATGTACCATTCAGCGGACTGTGGCGGCGTCAGTGACATGGTGTTGAACGAATTAGCCAGCTCGTTTTGATCCCATGTTCTAGAAGACGCAGCATAGTCGGAAGCTCCCCCGTACAAAGATCTGGTGGTTGGATCACCAGAAGCCACGGTCTGGCTGTTGTAGAAGGAGGCGGTCTGACTACCGCCAGGTATAGTCGGGTTGTAGTAGAAAGGCATGGTCAGTCCGCCAGGTGTCCAGAAGCCTGGAGGCTGATAACCAGATGCACCGTAGGATCATCCGTGTGCCAGAAGAGCCTGCTGAGGAGGGGCAGGTGCGCGTGGACGTGCTGGGAAGCCTGGAGGAGGACCGGGACGGGGCGCAACACCACCTCAAAGCTGCAGGGTCCCGTTTCATGGATTCCCCGAAGTGGGAAATCCACCACCGTTACTGGTATCACTACGCTTGTTCCGATTATGCCGGTTTCGACCTCAGTTGGAGGATGAGAGGCCAGAGACAGCAGCGCCGGAGGTAGGAGTGCTTGATGCAGGGCCACCAAGAGCGGGAGCACGTGGAGGAGCGTCACCAGATGATGCAGAAGACAGGGTGCATCCCGAACCTACCGAGGTGGCCACCAATGCATTGGCGTTTCCCGACTTGGACTTCATCTCGATCTCCTCAAGTTGGAGGTCGTTGTGGACCTCGACGAAAGTGGGAAAGGGGCACTGTCACTTGAGAAGGGATGCCATGTGAGAGAACCGCTCGTTCAGCCCAGGAAGCGTCGTGAGAACGAGAGTGCGATCAGGGACAACCTCGCCCAAGTCACCGAGTGCATCGGCCATCGACTTGATACGACGACAATAGTCAGTGATGGAGAGGTCACACTGGATGAACATGCAGAACTCGGCATCCAGAATCATAGCACGGGTCTATTAGTTGCCGATGAACTGCTCCTGAAGCCTAAGCCAGATGGAACGAGCTGTGGGTATGCCCGCCGAGGCGATCTCAATAAGATCAGGAGAGACGGTGCCGTGAAGCCAGGAGATGATGGTGCAGTCCATGAGTCGCCAATGAGAGTCGGTGACAGCGGGATCAATGTCAGTGAGGACATGATCGGAGAGCTCGTACTTCCCGAGGGTGTTGAGGAAGAGACTCTTCCACCGATTATAGTGCGGGAAAAGGTTGTCGGGGATGACGGGGATCATTGACTTGATGTTGAGGACGGCGATTGCTTGAGCATGTAGAGAAGCAACTTCGTCAAGTCACGACGAATCTCGTCGGATGCGAGAAGCATCTTGCGACGCGCCTCGTCGGTCGCTGCACGTGCACATGCCACCTCGATAGCCAGTCGATCCGCCTCCTTGGTCAATCGAGTTAGATCAGTCGCCAAGGCGATGTCCTGTGAGGCTGCTTGTGCATCCGGGGAGCCATCGCCAATGAAAGCCATCAAGAAGTAAGAAACACGACGCACGAGCGTCAACCTGCTGCAACGGAGACCACGAGCGCGCGACACGTGGAGACAAAGACCTCAGACCGGGCGCGAGCCGCGAGAAGTCCGCACGTGGGCGTGCTGCAGTCTTCGGAGGACCCCGCTCTGAAGCGCGGGTGCGGGATTTTTCCGGCGGCAGGGGCACGCTGAAAAAAAAAGATCGCGCGGGGGACGGCGATTCGCCGGGAGCCAAAATCGACACAAGAGGCGGAGTCGGGCGTAGCTAGCGGAAGTTAGGAACGAACCTAATCTGATACTATGATAAAAATATTGGGGAGGAAAATAATTATTGTATTTTGCTGATTAAAATCTCAGGAGGTGGTACATATATATAAGGGGGTCAGGGGACCCCCCTTGATTCCACAGGCAATGTGATATTATTCTAACATGATGTAATTCCTTGCATCAAGAAGTTTTGTAGAATTTTCTTACTTGTTGAGTTTGCGCTGTCAGTGTTCAATGTGACGGACCAAAGTGGGCAGAAGATCATGGATGAATCTGTGCTGGATGGGATAACATATTACATTCACAAGGTAATGGTTAATCTTTTTGTTTTGCTGTTGGTCCTGTTCGGTTTGCTCAATTTGTCATCTTTCGGTGCAGTCTCTTGAGGCAGATTCTTTCATCTATCCCTCACGGAAGAGATCTTTTGTGTAACACCCGTTATTTTCTCCTTCCCTCTTTCTCTCACTGCGCGGGGGACCTAGTCGTCATCCCCAACCCCCACCATTCATGCAGAAACTGTAGCCCACATCCTAGGGGCATTTCATCGAGCAGTTTCTTTGCATGCTTGCGTTCTAGCAACCGTCAGGTTCGCGTCGCCCTGCAACTGCTCCCCCTTTAAATACTAATTGCGACCTTGTGTTTCCCCTCCCCGCTCTCATTTTTCCTCCATCTCAAAGCCCCAGCCACAAACACCACCGTCACCATAGACACCACCACAAAGCCCGACGTTCCCCACAAGGAGAACTCGTTTGGACCCTTGCCGTTGTGTTGCTGTGCATTCCGAGACCACACCTCCCCCACAGGATGCAATCGCAACAAGTTCCGACGCTCTTAACCACCTTCCCGACGTCGCCAAAGTTCGACTGCCACACTCCATCGAGGAACACCCGCCTCTGTCCGATTTTTCACATGTGCGACACCTTAGGTGAGTTCCCAACAAGCTCCTCTCTATTTTACTTCAAATCCCGTCGAGTTTAGGACACTGTAGCGCCATCTCGGCCAACTCCGGCGAGCTCCAGCCATGGCACCACCACCATCTTCCTCTCAGGCCACCAGAGACCTCGCCGGAGCACTCTCAGCCCTTGATCCACAAAGCAATGGTCTAGATTAGATTGAACATACCCCTTCATTTTATTTAAATGTGAGCCCTTCATCCAATATCCTATGGCCCAGATTAGATCTATCATACCCTTTCATTGTTTTAAATCCGGACCGTGCAAATTAAATCCAACGGATCAAATAAAACAACCACATATCCCTTCGCGAATTTACAACTAGGTCCCTAAACTTTTATAAGTAATTGCACATAAGCCCCTAGTTTCACAAAAATAACCCTAAACTTTATTTTAATTATGCAACATTACGTAAATAGATGAAAATAATAGTGTAGACCCTGGACAATTTATGAAATTACATTTTAGGCTTCTAGGTTGTGAGGATAAATTGCAGAACAACCCCTGAGGTATTATTTAATTGTAGAATATAGTTTAAAAATGTACTTAGTGAATAGAATATGTTTATAAATGATAGAATAATTATAGAAAATGTAGGAAAATTAATTATAAATCTTTTTAGGCTATAATAAAATTGTAGAGTGCAAATAAATATATTTTGACTATAGAAAATTCATTAAAAATGGTTTTAGCTATAATTAAATACTAAAAATGGAGAATAAATGTAAAAATAGTAAGAACCTTATTTATAAAACATTTATTGCAGAAATAAAATAATAAACTGGATATAAAAATATTTTAACTATGGGAAACTCATTAAAAATGTTTTTAGCTTATAAATAAATACTAAAAATAGGAAATAAACAGTAAATGCATTTCTCTGGCTATGAAAAATAATAAATACTTCGTAAGGACGTATTAGCATAAGATTTTATGCTGATGTGAATATTTTGGTGTATTGTTCTTGAATTTTTTTTATTTCTCTTTTGACGTTAGTTTATACTCGTTCGTGTCACGACAAGAAGCAACACAAAGATATGAAGATCGAGAGTTCCATCAAGAAGACTAAGGAGCTATTTAATAAAAGGCAAGTGCCCTTGACCATATTGTGCTTATTTTAGGAATTATAGTTAGTTGTATGCTTAATTAATGCGAATCCTATTTTATTTACCATTCCATATAATTCTTTGTCGCTCGGGTTGAATTAGGTGGTTTTGGTTATTTCAATCACGCTTAGCCATGCTTAGTAGTTGGGATGAAAATCTGGACACATGATTATATTATTAATTTATGATTATTATTTTACATTAGAAATGATGAAGTAATTGGTATGAATCTGGCGGTTGGTTGGTTTGGTATGGTGCAGTTTGCACGAGACTCGGAATTGGGTTTGACACCGCCGGGTTTTAAGGACCGGTTTATGGAGGAAGTCACTAAGCTTTATAGTACCACCACAAGACTGACATGTGGCAGCTTGGTCAATTAATTAGGTTTCTCCCGATGAAATGCTAGTAGTTGGATGGTGCGGGGAATCATACAGGGGTACTGCTATAGGAACCGCAAGGCTCAAGAGGGGGCTTTTGAGGTGTAGGGTTACTCCAGGAATGCCTCAGCGGTGAAACCTGAGTGGGCTAGCACTAGTTGGGAGTACCTTTGTAAAGACTATGTAATGATCTCCTGGCCTCACACCAAAGGAAGTGTGTAATGTGGTTGGCCGCCACGGGCATCAGGAAGGTTTACTCAGTCCATCATGCAACAGGGGATGAAATCACTGCTTGTGGGTAAAGGGTACATTCTCTGTAGAGATTTGAAAAACTGTCATGACAGCCATGCTCACAGACAAGAGCGGCTTGGGGCCAATTCATAATTAGTTGATAGTTGAGATGATGGTTGGGAATGACATTAATATTATTACATTACTATTATTATTGTTATGATTGGGAACATTCACCTAGATATAGGTTGCTAATGAAAGCTAAGCATAGGTTTAATGCTTAGTGCTTAAACCACTATCAGCCTTTACTTTTTTATTGGCCTACATGTCATTTATTTCCCACACTTGCTGAGTACCACGAGATGGTACTCACACTTACTTTGTTGTACTTTTGATATGCTGCTCAGTGAAGAGAAGATCTAACGAAGACAGTGACAAGTGAAGACGGTTGTCGAGGTGTCTAAACTGACACCTCCCCCGGACCTACTCGGTAGTAGTCCGCGGAGGTTCGAAGTGTATTCGAGGGGCTAGTCCTAACAAGATCAAACACAGTGGACGATGAACACGGGGGTTTTACGTGGTTCGGGCCGCCTGAGCGTAATACCCTACTCCACGGTGGTTTTTCTGTGTTGTATTGCTTGAGCCTGCCTCTCAGTCCGAGCGGGGTTGTCTAAGTCGGTGACCGCTCGATCCTTTTATAGTCTAAGGTCGAGCAGCTTACAAGTGGGGCCCGAGGCCCGACAAGTGGCCCCGGGTATACCGAATCCTCCATAAGATCTGGGAGTAAATGTTATCTCCTGACAACGACTTCAATGTGCCGCCTGTCCATACCCTGCTGCAGGGCTACGAATAGTCCCCTCATCATGGTCGGTCATGTCTTGTCTGTCCCGTCGTGGCTTCTCATTGGTCCGCCGTATGTAGTAGTTCGGCTCTGACCAATTATGACAAGACCGGCCACAGTCCACTTGACTTATGAGTGCGAGTCCCACATGCCTAGGGAACATGCGCGTCCTAGCATTGGCGTCCCGAGCACGCCTCTCTTCTCTGAGCCTTCCGTGGGAAAACTCAGGCTCGGTGCCGCCTGACACGTGGCACCTCCCGGATCTTACCTCAGCGGGACGCCCAGTTCCAGGAGGTTGGGTCCGGAGCTGCCGGGAACTAGCAGCGTCGAACCCTTAGTGGGCCGTCCGGGTCCAGGTGGTTGGATCCGGAGCTGTCAGGATTGTCGCAGTATCGGACCCTCTTCCCAGGAGGGGTGGTCCGAAGCCGCCGTCCTAGCGGCCTCACTGGATCATTCCCTGGCGAGGTGGTGGGCCCAGGGCTGCGGTCGGCGTGGAGGCACTGGACTTTCCCTCAACGGGAGATACTACTGTACTACTTGCCACGTAGCCCTCTAGGCCCATGTCAGGCCTCGCCCCCGTGGGCGGTGGGCCCAGTGTTCATTTATCCCTGTACCCAGGGATCCCCGGTTCGCCAGGCATCGACAGTGGCCCCTGGGCCCATCTCGGGAGGAACTTCCTTGGAGAGGTAGTTGTACCTGTGGTGGGGCCATTCTGAGTCTTCATGCCGTGGCTTTAAGGACTTCCCTTCAATGCGCCGGACAAAATCTTTGTCCGCAGATATTGCTCCACTGACAGGCACCAGTTCCCGATGCTAAATTTGTTTCGGTTCCACGCGCCCATTAAGTCTTCGCGCTAGAGTTTTGAATTATCACCTACGAAAACAACTACCTTGAGGCGGCCACTTGGCCTTCCCGCCGGTTCAGGCTCTTGGTCCACCAGTCATAAGGAGGGTAGCCCCAATATCTTGATGCCAGCGGTTTCCTTCCCAACACCACGGACCCGTACTTAAGGAAGAGACTAGCACAGGTCACATACTCTTCACACCTCCATTTGCGCCCGCGCTTTGAGCCCTTGCTGCCTTCTCACATCCTTCAGCTTCGAACCCTAGCGCTCTGCTCATCCAACCTTTCCGACCTCCGTCTTGTCGCCATGGAGTTGGGTCTCCCCGCCAGCAAGATCAAGACCGAGAAAGGGCTGAAGAAGTTCCTGGACTACATGGGATGGTCCCATGAGTCCTTCGACGGCAGGATCCACACTGGCGAACTCCCTTTCGAGAAGAAGAATGCCAGCGGCATGGTCTTCTTCCAGGGGTACGCCATGGTCAGCCTGCTTCTGCCCTACTCATCCTTCTTGATGACCTTGCTGGAGTTCTACGGCATCCAGCTACACTTCCTCGGGCCCCACTCCATCCTGTTGGTCACTATCTTCGTCCACTTCTGCGAGATGTGGGTGGGGGTACGGCCCAGTTTGGAGCTCTTCCGAAATGTCTTCACTCTGCACACTACTGAGAAGGTGAACGAGTTGATCGGGATGTACTACTTCGTGAAGCGGAAGCGGACCCCTTTCAAGTACTTGGACACCTTTTCCTCCGGTAAATGGGATGAGTGGAAGAAGGAGTGGGTGATCATCACCGTGGACTGGCACGAGAAGCTGGAGCTGCCTGAGTGCCTTCCGAACGTGGACATGGACCTCTGGAACGAGGTCCCAGAGCTGTCGTCGGTGTACAAGCCTGTTGTGGCCAGGATCGAAGGCTGTGTAGATGGCGGAGTGACCCCCCCAGATGGTCTTTGGGAACTTCCTGAGGAACAGGTGGGTGCCACTGAAGTTTAGGGAACGGATGGGGTGGACATTCACACCGCGGGATGCGGACACCCAGGTAAAAGACGAATCACTGAAGGACTTGTTGAAGAAGTTCAAGAGCAAGCCCAGTATCTCACTTAAGTCTCTGGTGCCTCCAACATCCTTTCCACCTCTGAACATGGTTCCCAATTTCTGCCGGGAGCTCCAAAAACTAATGCCAAGGCTGGATGACATAGGGGTCGTGGCTAGGAGGGCTCCTCCAGCAACCAGTGCCCCGGGGACCTCCGGGGGTTCAGCCCCAGTTCCCTCTGGCCAGGGGGGCGGATTCGTCAGCTCCGGCAAGGGTGAGGCCTCGGTGGAACCTTCCAGCCGCAAGAGGAAACTGGTGCAGGGTGACGGAAGTCACGTCGGTACCTCCAGTGAGCTACCCCCTCCGGCTCCGGGGCCTCCTGCGGGCGCTGGCTCCGGGGGGCCACTTCTCGCCACGGTGCCAAGTACAAGACCAAGCTCTGGAGGTTCCCTTCAAACAGAGGTTGCTTCGGCTAGGGAGGTCCCAGCTCCGGCTCCGGCCCAAGCTCCTGAGAGGCCTGAGGCTCCAGCCACATCGGGTCCTTCAGGCACCAGCTCCGGCCCTGCCCCAAAACGGCTCCGTCTCCGCGGCACTTGAGGCTTCCCAAGGTAAGCAACCAAACTCCCCGCTTCGGTCCTTCTTCAGGTCAATGTCTCCCTTTAAACGTTTCTCTCTTGGTTGTGCAACGCTTCCAAGGATGGTGAGACAACCGTCGTACCCCCAGCGTCACGGGGGGTCGAGCAGGTAGGCGCTTCAGCCCCTACTCCTGCACCTGCCCAGGCGACGGTGGAGGCCCAGGCTGAGACAACGGTTGTTCCAACCCCAAGCGCGACTGCAGCCGATCCGGAGGCTCCGACTGTTGATGTGGGGGCGACCGAAGCTCCAGCGGCGGAGCCAATGGCCCCTGAGGCTCCGATAGAGGTGGAGGTGCTAAACGTCGGCCCTGCTCAAGAGTCGGCGGAATCTCCGCTCTTGGTGCCGGGGGCACCGAGGAGATGGTTCCCGTGCCATCCTCTAAGGGGATTCCGGAGATCCAGCTGGACCAGGAGTCGTCGGTATCCCAGCCCTTGGTGTCGGGTGCCACCGAGGAGTTAGCTCCCGCGCCATCTCCCGAGGGGGTCCCGACGTCTCAGCCGGACGTAGTCGAGGGGCCGGCCCCCTTATCAGGCGCTGAGGGGGTTCCGACCGGCGAGTCGGGGGCGATAGAAGAGCCGGTCCCCCTACCTACTGCTGCAGCGATTGGGGAGGCTATCCCGGCGGCGATCGAAGTATCGGCTCCCACCCCAGCGCCTCATCCAGCTTGCCCGTGGATGTGCTTCCAGCCGCGGAGGCTCCGGGCACACGCCTCTCTTTTCAGGCATCGGGGGTAGAGCCAGATGCGTCTGCGGTTGCACCGGAGGGTCCGACAGAGGCCCCAGGTGTCTTGAGCCTGCAAGTACCGCCGCCTTCACAAGGTAGCCCCTCCCGGATGACGGTGGACAACTTGGTGGAGACGGGGGCAGGAGTGCCCCTATCCGGTCCAGCGCCCATTCCTATGGAGCTGGCCAATGACAACGCTCGCTCCAGGTTTCAACAAGTCGTCGCGTCTTTCGAGCACAACCTCAAGGCTCTCGAGAGCGTAGGGGGATCCGCCAGCTGAAGAATGGGTCAAGGGTGAGGAAACCCGGCTGGCCGAGCAAAGCGGGCTTCTCAACGTGAGGGAGGCTACCCTCGAGGCTCTCAATCAGAAGGCCCAGAAGATTTATGAGGAAGCTGTGGAATGGCACAGAGCTGCGGACCAATGCCAAAGTGGTCTAACCGCTTGGCATGAGACCCTCCAGAAGCGCCAGCAGGAGCTCGACTTGGGTGAGTCCAAGCTCGCCGAGGAGCTAGAGGACCTGACTAGGAGAGAAGAGGAGCTCTCCCGGAAGTTGTCGGCGGGCGAGCAGAGCTTGGCGGACCGCCGCGAACAATTTGAAGCGCGGTGCAAGCTCGAGGCAGACGGGCTCTGGAAGCGGGGGCAAAGCCTCTACACGCGGGAGACCGATGTCTCTGCTAGGGAAGCCACTGTCCGGGGCCAGGAGGAAGACTTGGCGGAGTGCCGAAACCGCATCCTTGCCAAGGAATCGAAGCTCACTGATCGCGAGCGGCGACTAGCCAAGAGCATCCAGCAGCACGGCAAGGAGGCCGAGCGCCTCGCAAAGGAGGGCTCAGAGCTGGCGGCCACCAGGAGGGCTCTGGAAGAGTTGCAGGGCTCAAGGGTGAAAGTGCATCTAGGATCCCCGTAGGTTTTGGATGATTGATGACGACAATTAAGTAACTAATGATCTCAATGATCTTAAGGACAGGTGTGGACTCAAGCGGAAACACAAACCCTCAAAAAGGAAAATGATGAAAATGGCAATGTTGGCTCGAAAAGAAGAAACTAGGGTTTCTAGTGTGTCGAGTTTAGACTAGCCAAAAATGTGTGAGGGTGTGTGTGTAAAGTGCATTGAGATCAAGTTAGGAGCTCAAAGCGGTTTAGAGATCAAATCCTATTGAGAGAAGAGAGTTGGAGGAGTCTGGCAGGAGTGGCTGGACTAGTCCGCGCTGGTGGCCGGACTAGTCCGCTCCTGGCCGGCCAAGTCCGTTTTCAGCCGGACCAGAAGGGTCTGACTGAGTTCGGACTAGTCCGTAGTGGGACAGACTAGTCCGGGTAGTCGTAGAGTGGGTTTTCGTGACTAAGTCCCAAAACCACGGACTTGTCCGTTTTAGTCCGAACCAAGAGGTCATGGCTGAGATCGGACTAGTCCGCCCTTGGGGCCTGACTAGTCTGGATTGGTGAGAAAGTTGGTGCTTCAGCGACTGTCTGGGAGGCCGGACTAGTCCGTGGTCCAGACTAGTCCGTTTTCACATGGAACAAAAGGTTCTGTGTGAGATCGGACTAGTCCGGGTTGGATCGGACTAGTCCGTTTTGAAGTGACCATTTGAATTTGAATTTTGGCAGGTAGCGTGACGATTGCCGCGCAGTGCGACAGTTGTCAGGGACGTCAGTGGTCCCAAAGGCTGGACTAGTCCGGGCCCTAGGCCGAACTAGTCCGCCCAACTGCTGAAGTCGGCAGTATGGGCTGGGAACCTATATAAATAGAGGACCCCTGGGTTCATTTGAACAATTCCTTAAGAACTTTGAAACCCTAGCGCCGCACAACAAACTTTGAGCCTCCAAAAGCCTCCTTCTTGCCTACCTTCCCTATAAAACTAATTCTTGTGTGGATTAGTGTTTGGTGAGGTGAAGAAGAGGAAGAACACCGCTCTAGGCTCTTGGTTTGATCTCTTGCACTTGTTGAATCTTTGTGATATGTGGCTTGAGTCATTCTTTGTGATTTGTAATTATATTTTTGGTGGGAGTCTCAGATTGTGAGAAGCCCCAACGAATCTTGTATTCACCCTTTGTGATAGTGGAGAACCAAGTTAGGCTCTTGTGGTAAACTTGGTGAGGGAAGGGTTGTTGAACCCGGTCCTTCGTGGACTCCTCAATGGGGACGTAGATTCCTTTGTGGGGTCGAACCTCGGGATAAAATCCTTGTGTCCCTTGTGTACTTCGCTTTCACTTATCGCACATTGCTTCTAGGGTTAGCTTTACATTTTTTTGTTCATCACTCTTGTTTCATTGTGATCCTTAGCCTCATACTTGCTCCATAACTTGTTAAGGTTCACTAAGTCATTCTAACATACTTTGCATCATAAGAATCAGACTAAAACTTGTTAGAAACTCTTTTTAGGCCTTCCCTACAGGTGGACCAGACTAGTCCGCCTCTGGACCGGACTAGTCCGCCCCTCTGAGTACTGATCTCGTTTTATTAAGTCATTTCAGGTCGATTTGCCTATTCACCCCCCTCTAAGCAACTTTCAATTGGTATCAGAGCAGGACTCTCCCAAAGATCTAACAACTCGTAGAGAAGATGGCCGAAGTGGGGTATGACGAGATCTCGACCAATGAGATCCAAGCAACCCAAGAGGAGGTGCTTGTCTACCAAGACAAGTCGACGGATGACGAAGAGACTCGCCAGCTCAAAGCGAAACTTCGAGAGAAGTTGAAGATTCCAAAAGTTGACTCTTCAACCTCTACATCGGGTGGCACGACCCACTACAACTAACAAGGCTACAACTATGAGCGTCTTGTCTCCAACAACCACTATCTTTCCATCCCACTGGGGAAGCCTCCCCAATTCGATGGAACCGACTACGGGATGTGAAAGCACAACATGAAGATCCATCTCGTGTCACTCAACCCTTCTTTGTGGCAAATTGTGTTGACCGGGGTACATATCCCGAAGAATGAGGAAGACATCACTCCGGAGCAAGTGAAAGCATCTAGACCCCCATGAGGTATGGTTTCGGTGATTAATGACAACCGTTGGATATCACTAATGAGTTTGTGGATGCAAGGTCTCTCATATCACTCATCACACTTAATGAACTCTATATTTATATCATCTACTACTCATTGGATACAATTAGAGACCCCTCAACAAACCATTTTATGAGGTCAATCGATTTTCATTAAGACTAAAAGAAAAAGTATATATGTCAAAATTATTTCATCAAAATTGACAACACACAAGACTTAGTCGTCATCAGAAGAACATTTCAAACCAATGTCTAAGAGGTCACTCATACAAATTCTAAGCAGACAAAATCTACTCACTGGATCATCCGATGTATCCAGAAAAGACTACATGGGTGGAGTTGGTTCAACAGCAGAAAAAGACCTCAGACTTGGATATACACCGGATCATCCGATGATGAAGCAAGTGTTACATCGGTTGATCATTCCAGTAAGCAATTTCCCTGGACCAAGTGTAACATCGTACCATCCGATGTACAATTATAACACATCGGTCAATCACTCTAGTAAGCATTATTTCTGGACCATTCTGGATCAAGTGTCACAGGATTATCCGATGTACAGGTGTATACAACATTGGTCGATCAACGGTCATATCTGACACAGTGACATCAGCTAATTTGTATTCGATCGATGATAACTAAAGGGAGAACATCGGATCATCTGGTGTTTGCAGAACAGTGATGTCAGCCTACTTTTCCAACGGCTATTTCGTGGAAGCTGGCTATTTATACCCCTTCAACCTGTCATTTCGACAAGTCTTGATGCCCAGAGCTACTCTACACATTATCAATCATTCAAGACGTTGAGCAACCACTTTCACATCATTTACACCAATTATACACCAAAAGATAGGCTAGAACTTGCTAGAGATGATGCTTGTGTGCTTCCATTCTTGGTGATTGGAGTCTCTAGACTAGTGAGAGCTGTAAGGGAGTGTCTCTTGGTGATTACATTCATCGTGTAACAGTCGGTGATTGGAGAGATCCTTCCGGAGCTTGCCAAGTCAGTTGTGGAAGCCCGGAAGAGCAAACTTGTACAAGGCTTGAGCTCCATCTTGCTGCAGTTGGTGAACGGAGACTTTTAGTGAAGATCCCTAGTCTTGGTGACTTGGGAGTGGCTATACCCTTTGGTGGGTGCCACAACGTGGATGTAGGAAGGTCTTGATGATCTTGCCGAGCCACGGGATAAATCACTGTGTCTTCGTGTCTCCTCGGGAGTTTGCACACTCTTCCCTTCCCGTTACACTTATGCATTTCATATACCGTAAAATTATTATTCACTTGAATGCATAGGTTGTTCACATAGGGAATTGGGCTTTTAGTAGTTAAGTTTTTATAGCTTTAATTTTTGAAAAGAAGCCCAATTCACCCCCCCTCTTGGGCATTCGATCCTTACAGCAAGCCGTGCTCCTTCACCGCAATGCCCAAGCGGCCGGAGTGATCATCTCATCTCTCCCAAGAGATGAATTCAACTGAGTAGATGGACTTGAGGTGGCCAAAGATATTTGAGGCACCCTCAAGATGGCTCATGAAGGAAATCGAGTCGTGAAGGAAGCGAAGATTGAGCTCATTGAAGGAGAGCTCGGGAGGTTTGTCATTATGGATGGTGAATCTCCCCAAGAGATGTACAATCGCTTAAAGCTGCTCATCAACAAGAGCAGATCTTATGGCGGCACCAAGTGGACGAACCACGAGGTGGTGAAGAGGATGATTCGGGCATTCATGCCTAGAAACGTCTCTCTTTGCTTCATGATACGAGAAAGTCTGGGGTTTGCCAAAATGACCCCGAAGGAGGTCCTAGGGAGGATCATCAACCACGAGACCATGGAGAAGGAGGCGCTCTTCTACAACGACCTCCAAAGGTTCACCGCTTCGAAGATGAAGGATGTTGCACTCAAAGCGACATCCTCCTCAAAAGAGCAAAACGGAGATAATGAGGAGAGCCTTGACACCGATGAGGAGGAGGCCCTCTTCATCAACAATTTCAAGGGGATGATGAGAAGAAGAAAAGGAGGATACAAGCATGAGAGCAAGGGCAAAGAAAAAGCAAGGCCCAAAATAAAGAGAGCTTGCTACAATTGTGGCAAGTACGAGCACTTCATTGTGGATTGCCCACATGAAGAAGACAAGAAGAAGGAGGAGGGCAAGCCTCAAGAAAAGAAGTTCTACAAGAAAAATAGGCCCTCCGATCATGCTCACTTAGGCAAGGAATGAGACTCTAACGATGAGTCCTCCTCCGAAGACGAGGAGAAGGTGGCAACCATAGCCAACGGGGGGAGCTCCAAGGGAAGCAAGCTTTTCCCCAACCTCTACGACCACAAGCCAACTTGCCTCATGGCAAAACAAGAAAGGAGAAAGGTTACTTCTAACTCATCCTCCTCCATATCTTCTCATAATGATTTTTATAGTGCTAGTGAAAACGAACACATGCTTAAGAACATAAGTAAGAGCACTTTGCGAAGAATGAAATTGCTTTCGGATGAAATTTTTGAGAAGGAGGAGCTTATAGATAGGCAAGAGGACATGCTTATCCATGAAAAGGAGAGATGTAAAGAGCTCATTGAGCTCCTTGAGCTTGAGAGAGAGAAGAGCAATGCATTAGAGCATGAACTTGCTCTAAACAAGAAAACATGCTCAAGTCTTGAGGAGACAACCATTGAGCTCAAGGACGAACTTGGCAACTTGGCAAAAGTTAACAAGATCCTTGAGACTCAAGTTGAGTTCCTCAAGACTAATGTAGCCTCTTCCTCCAAAAGCTCATCCTCCTCAAAGGTTGCGTCCGAAGCAATATCTACATGCAAATGCTCTAACTTGATCCTTAAACTAAAGGATGAGATTAAATTGACTCAAGGCAAACAAGCACCTAAGGGTGGCATCTTTGACAAAGAGAAGGTGGCGTATGCACGAAGTGCATACACCAACACAAGACCTCCCTATATCAAAGATGGTCTTGGTTATACTAGAGGTGGAAAGCAAAATGCTAAAACCTCCAAGTATGGGAAATATTTGATTGTCTTCGTCAAGGGAAGCTCATCCCCAACTAAAATTGGGAAGAATACTTCAACTAGTATTAACTTGCCTAAATCTGAACCGCATCCTCTCTTCCATGATTTTGATGCATCTTATGTTTTAATGAGGAATAAGTATGGCAAAGTATATGCTAGATATGTTGGGCACTCCGCAAGAGCCCCAAGCCTTGCGTGTGGGTGCCCAAGTGCCTCACTACTAACGTCAAAGGACCCAACTCTGCTTGGGTACCTAAAAGGAAGACATAATCTTATTTTGTAGGCATACTCCTCCGGTAGATCCAAATGGGTGCTTGATAGTGGATGCACCAACCACATGACCGAAGAGAGGAGAATGTTCGTGGAGTATGAGGAACATGATGATCCAAATGAAGGGATCCTCTTTGGAGACAATAGCTGAGGGAAAATCCTTGACTCCGATAAAATTATCATTTCCTCCCAACATAACCTTTTGTCCATATCACAACTATGTGACAAATGTTATAATTTTGTTTTTACTAATGAGGGTGTGAGCGTCTTTAGAAGAAGTGATAACTCAATCGCTTTTAAGGGTGTGCTCAAGAGAAAGCTTTATCTTGTGGATTTCACCTCGGATAAAGCTCAACTTGACACATGCTTAATGGCGAAAACCAACATGGGGTGACTTTGGCATAGAAGGCTAGCCCATGTTGGGATGATAAACTTACAAAAGCTTCTTAAGGGTGAGCACATCTATGGTTTGAAGAATGTTGTCTTTGAAAAGGATAGGCCATGTAGTGCTTGCCAAGCAGAGAAGCAAGTGGGAGCTCAACACCCCTCCAAGAACATCATGACGACGACAAGACCTTTGGAGCTGCTACACATGGACCTTTTGGGACCAATAACCTACATTAGCATTGGCGGTAACAAATATGGTCTTGTTATTGTTGATGATTTTTCTCGTTTCACTTGGGTGTTCTTCTTGCATGATAAGGGTGAAACTCACGGTGTCCTCAAGAGGTTCTTGAGGAGAGCTCAAAATGAGTTCACCTCAAGAATCAAGGCTATAAGAAGTGACAACGGCACCGAGTTCAAGAACACTCAAGTAGAAGAATTTTTGGATGAGGAGGGCATCAAGCATGAATTTTCAACCCTCTACTCCCCTCAACAAAACGGGGTGGCGGAACGGAAGAATAGGACACTCATCGAGATGTCAAGGACGACGCTTGATGAGTACAAGACTTCAGACCGGTTTTGGGCAAACGCGGTTAACACCGCTTGCCCCGCTGTCAACCGATTGTACCTCCACCGCCTCCTCAAGAAGACCCCCTACGAGCTTCTAGTTGGTAAGAAACCCAATGTCTCTTACTTTCGTATCTTTGGGAGCAAATGCTATATTCTCAACAACAAGCTTAGGACTTCGAAGTTCGCTTCAATGTCCGATGAAGGTTTCTTGCTTGGTTATGATTCAAACACCCACGCCTACCGTGTCTTCAACAAATCCTCCGGTATTGTTGAAATAGCACGCGACATGGTGTTTGATGAAACTAATAGCTCCCAAGTGGAGCAAGTTGATCAAAGTGTGCTAGATCAAGAAGACTCTCCACAAGCTCTTAAAAGGATGACACTTGGAGATATTCGTCCACAAGAACAAACTCAAAGCTCGAGTGACCAACCACAAGATGATGGAAGCCATCTCTCACGTGATCAAGTTAAAGATGGACAAGTGGCACCTCAACATGATCAAGAAGACAAAAGTCAAGAGGGAAGCATACATCAAGGGGGAGACCAAGAAGAAGAAGAGGAGGATGATGACTCAAGAGCTAAACCTCCACATCCTCGTGTGCATCAAAGTATTCAACGGGATCATCCCATTGACAACATTCTAGGAGACATTACAAAAGGGGTAACCACTCGTTCTCGTGTTGCTAACTTTTGTGAACATTACTCCTTTGTCTCTTCTTTGGAGCCCCATAAGGTTGAAGACGCATTGAGAGACCCAGATTTGGTGGTGGCCATGCAAGAGGAACTCAACAACTTTGAGAGGAACAAAGTTTGGGAGCTTGTCAAGCGTCCACAAGCAAATGTTGTGAGCACCAAGTAGGTGTTCCGCAATAAGCAAGAGGAGCATGGCGTGGTGACAAGGAACAAGACACGACTTGTGGCCAAGGGGTACTCACAAGTCGAAGGTTTGAATTTTGATGAAACATTTGCTCCCGTAGCTAGGCTAGAGTCAATTCGTATATTACTTGCCTTTGCTACTCACCATGATTTTAAGCTTTACCAAATGGACGTCAAGAGTGCGTTCATAAATGGCCCAATCAAGGAGGAAGTCTATGTGGAGCAACCACCGGACTTTGAAGACCATGACTTCCCAAACTATGTCTTCAAATTGCGTAAGACTCTCTATGGCCTCAAACAAGCTCCTAGAGCTTGGTATGAGTGCCTTAAAGATTTTTTGATTCAAAATGGTTTTAAGATAGGAAAATCTGATTATACTCTCTTTACAAAGCACTTTAATGATGATCTCTTTGTGTGCCAAATATATGTCGATGACATCATATTTGGTTCTACTATTAAAGTGTTTTGTGATGAGTTTTCTAAGATAATGACAGAGAGATTTGAAATGTCCATGATGGGGGAGTTGAAGTTCTTCTTAGGTTTCCAAGTGAAACAACTTAAAGAAGGCACGTTCATAAGTCAAACAAAATACACTCAAGACATATTAAATAAGTTTGACATGGACAAGACCAAACCCATCAAGACTCCAATGACAACTAATGGACATCTAGACCTCAACGAAGATGGTCCAAGTGTGGACCAAAAGGTATATCGTTCCATGACTGATTCTTTGTTATATCTTTGTGCATCTAGACTCGATATTATGCTTAGTGTGTGTATGTGTAGACGTTTTTAAGCTGCACCTAAGGTGTGTCATTTGACCGCCGGTAAGAGAATTCTTAGATATTTAGTTCACACACCTAGCTTAGGACTTTGGCACCCCAAATGATCCAAGTTTAACCTAATTGGCTATTCCGATGCGGATTATGTGCGGTGCAAATTTGATAGAAAGAGTACATCTGGGACATGTCAATTCTTGGGTAGATCCTTAGTGTCTTGGTCCTCCAAGAAACAAAACTTCATTGCTCTTTCCATAGCCGAAACGGAGTATGTCACAGCCGAAAGTTGTTGTGCACAACTTCTTTGGATGCGAAAAGCTCTAAGGGATTATGGTATAAACTTGTGCCATATTCCACTCTTATGTGACAATGAGAGCGCCATCAAAATAGCTCATAATCCAATTGAGCATTCGAGGACAAATCACATTGATATTAGACACCACTTCTTGAGAGATCATTCCTTGAAGGGGGATATAGTTATCTCCCATGTGAGAACCGAGAACCAACTAGCCGATATATTCACCAAGCCCATAGATGAGAAGCGTTTTTGTGAGCTTAGGAGTGAGCTCAATATCTTAGATTCTCGAAATGTGGCTTGAAACATGCACATCTGAATGTTTTTTTACACCTTATTCAAAAGAACACATGTGTTTGAGAAATTCATCTCTATCTCGATTTTCTCTAAAATATTTGAAAAACTATTGACTTTGTGAGTTATGGTCATAGTTTGATTGCTTACTGACCATATTCATAAAGTTTTGTGGTGGCAATATGTCCAAAAGGATCATCAATAGTGGCTAAAACTCAAATATATATTTTTTCAGCCTTTTTGGACCAGACTAGTCTGCCCTAAGGCCGGACAAGTCCGGATCCGGACTGATCCGGATCTGGTCCGCTGACCGGACTAGTCCGGCCCCTGTACCGGACTAGTCCGGCCCCTGGGTACTCAAACCCCCAGGAGGTGGCCGACCCCTACTCTTCTCCACTTTTGCTTCTCTCTCCCCCATGCGCGCTCAACTTCCCTCCTTGGGCGATTTTTGATTCCATCCACCAAAAATCGTTTCCAATTCGTGCATTGAAAGCCCCGGAAGTGTGAGAGACTTTTCCCAATCACTCCCGATGCGATCAATCCCCGATTTCGTCGATTCATCAAGATTCGAAGAGCAGCAATGGCAGCTCCTCACCGTTCCGCTTCTCCACCCACTGACCCCCGAGTGGGAGGCCGAGCAACTTCGCCTTGCTGATGAAAGGACACGGGCTGAGGTTGAGGCTGCCAAGAAACTTCTCGAGCAGCAAGAGCGAGCAAAGGTAGCCAAGAAACAACAAGCTAGGGCCGCAGCTACGGCCTACAATGATGATGAAGCAATGGCTCGTGCCATTGAGGAGTCCTGCAAGAAGAAGCGAGAGGAGCGCGAGGCTCACAACACTCAGGCTGCCGCAACACAAGTCTCCAAAAGGAAGAGACTTGTAACCATGAGAGAGAAAGAAAGGGGCAAGGAGCAAGCCCAAGAAGAAGTTGCCGAACGCCGGATCGAGAGAGATCCGAAGAAGGGCAAGGCCCCGGCTCCTGTCGAGCCCAAGAAAAAGAAGCCCTCTGTGAAGGTACTGGCAAAGAAGGCCAAGGGCGTAATCATCAAGGAGAAGGGGCAGGCCAAACCCATTAGTCCCCTGGAAGTTCACACTCCTGAGAGGAACCCTAATCGGCAGCGTGAGTTGGCTGCGAATGTCTTCCATGGGAAAGGAGCGGACAAGACCAGGAAATTGCGGACAGAAAGAGTCTACAAGTATGAAAGGAGCACCGCTGACCCACGGTTTTGGTACGACTTTCATTGTGACTATTACTGTCTGGTCTACCAGAACATAAAGAAGCCAGTGATCGAAGCATAATGGGTAGACTGGGAGTATATGGCCCAGAAGAAACACTCTGCTTTTGATGCAGTGATTTAGGCAGCTGAGCTTCATGAGCTCAAGGGCATCATGGGATTCAAGTACAACTGGAAGGTTGAGGTCATCCTGCAGTTCTACTCTACCATCTATTTCACCACTCAAGGTGATAGACGGATCATTTGGATGACTCATGGGGAGCAATACTCAGTCACCTTTGCAGAGTTTGCCACGATTCTCAGACTTGAGGCTCATTTGGATCATGAGATCATTATCTCTAACCTCAAGGTCGTAGACAGAGATGAGCTGGCCTACATGTATCTCAGTCATGTTCAATATGATGTCGGGCATGCTCGCAACATCAAGCCATTCTATAGCATCCTGAACAGGATCCTAAGGAGGACAATAGCACCCAAGGATGGTGATGCAGGGGTGATCCAAGGCAATCTAAGGCACCTGCTGCTTCTTATTGATGGTGATGAGAAGTTCAACCTAGTTGACTACATCTTCGATGACATCTTCAACATCTCGCATACCCCTAATCGTGCTTGTGGGTATGCGCCCTACATCATGTATCTCATCGAGAAGGTGTCGGGCTTGACCTTCATCAAGGATGTGACTCATCGCCCGCTCCATCATCAGACGCCTCCTTCAGTGCCGCCTCCTCCGTGCCGGAAGAATGCGGAACCTCCCTCTCACCCCGTGGCACATCCTTCTCCGCCCCCGCCTCAGTCGATGAGTGCCTTCTTCAAGTGCTTCAAGGTTATCTTCACCTCCTGCCGTAAGCAAGAAATCCGGAATCAACGGGCACACAAGCGCCAAGAGAAGTACCTCAAGGCGGTGTGTGACAAGCTTGAGGTCCCCATGTCACCTCCGGAGGAGAGCGATGGCGAGATCATGCCGTTCCCCGACTTCACCGCCGACGAGCTCGCCCAGCTCCAAGAGGACGGGAGCTCTTCCCGGGCGGCTCCCTCGGCACGGGTCTTCGACGATGACGAGGACCACGAGGACCCGGAGGCCACAGAGAGCGACTCCGATGATGAGGCGGGCGATAGTGAGGAGGATGACGACTAGTGGATAGGCCTCGTTGTTCCCCTCTTCTTTTCCTTTTTGGTGTCTTGATGCTACAGGGGGAGAGTTAGATGGGAGAGAGTTAGATGTGGGGGGAGAGTCAGGAGAGTTAGATGTGGGGAGTAGCACTTTTTTTTTATCCTTGGACATGTTGCACTTCTTATTGTAATATTTATGTCATTCGAATGTTTAAATTTGTGCAAGACTATGTTTTGAATGTTTAATATTAATATGATGCTTTGAATGTATATATTTTGATCATAATCATATTTATTATGTCTTGTCACAAATTGTTGAGCACAACACGTAGGCACCCCACCATAACGTGTGTATGTATGAAGGACTTCCTCAATCTTTTTTATGATGCATTCATTGAGGGGGGGTCACTCATACACCCGCACGTTATGAAAACCAAAATTTATACTCTTAAATGTGAAGACTTAATGTGTTGTCATCAATCACCAAAAAGGGGGAGATTGAAAGTGCATCTAGGATCCCCGTGGGTTTTGGATGATTGATGACGACAATTAATTAACTAATGAGCTCAGTGATCTTAAGCACAGGTGTGGACTCAAGTGGAAACACAAACCCTCAAAAAGGAAAAGGATGAAAACGACGATGTTGACTCGAAAAGAAGAAACTAGGGTTTCTAGTGTGTCGAGTTTAGACTAGCCAAAAATGTGTGAGGGTGTGTGTGTAAAGTGCATTGAGATCAAGTTAAGAGCTCAAAGCGGTTTAGAGATCAAATCCTATTGAGAGAAGAGAGTTGGAGGAGTTTGGCAGGAGTGGCCGGAATAGTCCGCACAGGTGGCCGGACTGGTCTGCTCCTGGCCGACCAAGTCCGTTTTTAGCCGGACCAGAAGGATCTGACTGAGTTCGGACTAGTCCGTAGTGGGACGGACTAGTCCGGGTAGTCGTGGAGTGGGTTTTCGTGACTAAGTCCCAAAACCACGGACTTGTCTGTTTTAGTCTGGACCAAGAGGTCCTGATTGAGATCGGACTAGTCCGCCCTTGGGGCCGGACTAGTCCGGATTGGTGAGAAAGTTTGTGCTTCAGCGACTGTCAGGGAGGTCGGACTAGTCCGTGGTCTCCAGACTAGTCCGTTTTCACACGGAACAAAAGGTTCTGTGTGAGATCGGACTAGTCTGGGTTGGACC
Organism: Tuctoria greenei; assembly: GCA_036927565.1. Lineage (NCBI taxonomy): Eukaryota > Viridiplantae > Streptophyta > Magnoliopsida > Poales > Poaceae > Tuctoria > Tuctoria greenei. The sequence continues at coordinate 131,007,410 of JAYESD010000006.1, forward strand.
GGACTAGTCCGTTTTGAAGTGACCGTTTGAATTTGAAGTTTGGCGGGTAGCGTGACGATTGTTGCGCAGTGCGACAGTTGTCAGGGACGTCAGTGGTCCCAAAGGCCGGACTAGTCCGGGCCCTAGGCCGGACTAGTCTGCCCAACTGCTAAAGTCAGCAGTATGGGCTGGGAACCTCTATAAATAGAGGACCCCTAGGTTCATTTGAACAATTCCTTGAGAACTTTGAAACCCTAGCGCCGCCACAACAATCTTTGAGTTCCAAAAGCCTCCTTCTTGCCTACCTTCACTCTAAAACTAATTCTTGTGTGGATTAGGGTTTGGAGAGGTGAAGAAGAGGAAGAACACCGCTCTAGGATCCCAGTTTGTTCTCTTGCACTTGTTGAATCTTTGTGATCTGTGGCTTGAGTCATTCTTTGTGATTTGTAATCATATTTATGGTGGGAGCCTCATATTGTTGGAATTCCGGTGCGACAGGACACCAAAACTGCTACTGTTCTGGTTGATGTACCAGAGCTGTAGCAGCAGGGCAACTTGCCTAGTTGTTGTTACTGTTCGCAAACTGTAGCAAGTTCCTGTTCTGGTAGATCTGTTATGACAGGAACAGAACTGTACAGATGTACTTACCTTGGGGAAAGGTTCCTGAAGCTAGAACAGAGAGACAGAGAGGGAAAATCGATTTGGGTTATGTCCGTGAACAGGGTTGCGCAGGAGCAGAATAGGGGAGACAGCTTTCGGTGGGACTTTTATTCTTATTTGATGGGTGCAGTACAGGGGCGGCAGGGGCTGTTTTATAGCCCGGTTGCCTAGAGTCCTAAGTACAAACTATTTGACTCCTGGTAGACTTAGACTCTACTATATCTCTTATTCTATCTCTAAGAAATATCTCTAAGGAAATACTAGGGGCAGTTGCAGCCGCACCTCCCTGGGAATCTCTTGGGATTTCCCTGTCCCAGGCTCGCACATCCTCCTGGGAGTCCTACTTGGACTCCACTAGGCCAGGAGCCGGCGGCCTGGATCAGCCAACATTCTCCTCCTGATCCTAATGCCGGCATACGTCCAAGATCTCAATCTTCCTCGTTATCTTTACGATCTTCTTTCTTCCAACATCCTTGGTCAGGATGTCCATCTCCACCTTGTTGATAGCCATCGCCCTTGGCTGCCAACAGTTCATCAAGCTTCATCACCTCATCGCACCACATTTCATCTTCTTCACTGGACTTGATCTCCATGAACGACGTAGGCTCCTCCGTAGTGATGAACTTGAGCTCACCCTCCAAGCTTTGTGAAGCGTGCCCTGGAGGGGTGACAAACGCATCCCCGTCGTGGTAGGCGTCGACGTAGCTGTCGATGTCCATCGGCGGCGTGACTATCTGGATGGGTCTTGGAGGACGCTCAGAAGTCTTATGGGAGCTCCAGTCTTCAACCTCGTACTCCCTCTTTGGGACAGCAACACGTTCAGGGCCTCCGACGCCCTGTGCTGCCCTTACTGGGTGCTGTCCAGCACCCCTAGGGTGCTGTTTAGGACTCCCAGTACCTTCAACGCTCCTCCCAGCTGCTGTAGCGCGTCTCCCAACAACTCCAGCATCTTGTACAGGGCCTCCTGCCCCATGCAGAGCCGTTCCAGCACCTCCGGAGCCCTGTGTAGGGCCTATTGGCCCTTGTAGGTCCGTTCCAGGGCCTGGAACAGTTGGTCCAGCGGCTGCTGGACCCGTGGTGTCGATGTAGAACGTGTTGAAGTCTTCTTTTGTTTGCGTGGTCAGGCAAACCGGACGCATGGGGTTGAGCTTGACGGAGTACAACTTGCTGTCGTCGCGTTGCACTCGTCTGAGAAGATGATTCTTCTCATCCCATATCTACATCAGTCCTCCATGTACTGTGATGCGGTAGCCATCCTCATCTAGTTGGCTGATGCTGATGACGTTGGTGGTGAGAAGCGGGATGTAGTAGACGCCGGTGAGCCACCTGTGCTCACCCGTCTTGGCAGCGAAGATGATCGTACCCTTCCCATGGATCCGCATGATCGAGTTGTCGCCGAACTTGATCGTCCCGACGACATTCTCATCGAGCTCGGAGAAGACAGCGCGCGAGTCGGTCATGTGGTTGGTCGCGCCCGTGTCGAGGTACCATGTGTCGCCGTAGGAGTCGTCGTCGTTGTCGCGATGCGTGAAGCCACGTCTCTCTACTATCTCAAGTGGGCACGTGGGACGCTGTTGTACAGGCTCCACCTGTACTGAGGTCGTCCTTGTCATGAACAAGGCGCCCTCCTCTTCTGCCTCAGCCATGAGAGCCTGCTGTTGCGGCTCCTCCTGCTCGGACTTCGACCGACACTCCTTGGCCCAATGACCCTTCTTCCCGCACTTCCTGCATTGGTCCCGCGGAATGTCCTTCCCGGAACCTTTCTTGTTCTTCTTTGACGCGCCCTTCCGACCGCCCTTCTTTGAAGACTCAGCAGCCCGCTCCTCCTCCACCTACTTCTCCCACTCCTCCCTAGTGAGGTACAGCTGGCCATCATGAACTCCTCCACTTCGTTGTGTCGTGTCGAAGGCGTTTTCGGCAGCCCTCAACCGTCCCATCACATCTGACAATGTGAGGGTCGACACGTCCAACAAAGTCGTGATCGCCACAACAATCTGTTGGAAGCGTTCTGGAATGCTTCGCAGGAGCTTCTGCACGACCACCGACTCCTCCAGCGGCTCCCCGAGCGAGACAAGGCGCGCCACCATACCGCTCAGCCGGAGGGAGAAGTCCTCGATCCCCTCGCCATGCTTGAAGGTGGTGGCCTTGAACTCACGCTGGAGTTGCTGCGTTGTCGTATTCTTCACGCGGTCAGCCCCGACCTGCATGAGGGCGATCGTGTCCCATGCCTCCTTCGCCGTCTTCTTCTCCCCGATCGTCGTGATCATCTCCGGCGGGACAACACTGACGAGGATGTCCAGCGCCATCATGTCCTCCTGCTCGATTGCATTGCCTTTCTCCACCGCCTCCCAAAGCAGTCGCGCTCGCATCTTGATCTTCATCATGACAGCTCACTCCGCGTAGTTGGTCTTGGTGAGTATTGGGAACCTGGTTCCCGTGTTCACCTCACGAATTGCCGGATGGGTTGTCATAATGATCTTGCCGTCGATGACGCTGCCGCTGCTTGGAGGGGTCTTCGGATCCGTCGACATGTTGCTGAATTCAACCCAAGGTCAAATCCGGCTCTGATGCCATGATTGTTGGAATTCTGGTGCGACAGGACACCAAAACTGCTACTGTTCTGGTTGCTGTACCAGAGCTGTAGCAGCAGGGCAACTTGCCTAGTTTCTGTTACTGTTCACAAACTGTAGCAAGTTCTTGTTCTGGCAGATCTGTTATGGCAGGAACAGAACTGTACAGATGTACTGCACCTTGGGGAAAGGTTCCTGGAGCTAGAACAGAGAGACAGAGAGGGAAAATCGATCTGGGTTATGTCCTTGAACAGGGATGCGCAGGAGCAGAATAGGGGAGGGCAGCTTTTGGTGGGACTTTATTCTGATCTGATGGGTTCAGTACAGGGGCGGCAGGGGCTGTTTTATAGCCCGATTGCCTAGAGTCCTAAGTACAAACTATTTGACTCCTGGTAGACTTAGACTCTACTATATCTCTTATTCTATCTCTAAGAAATATCTCTAAGGAAATACTAGGGGCAGGTGCAGCCGCACCTCCCTGGGAATCTCTTGGGATTTCCCTGTCCCAAGCTCGCACATCCTCCTGGGAGTCCTACTCGGACTCCACTAGGACAGGAGCCGGCGGCCTGGATCAGCCAACACAGATTGTGAGAAGCCCCAACGAATCTTGTATTCACCCTTTGTGATAGTGGAGAACCAAGTTAGGCCCATGTGGTAAACTTGGTGAGGGAAGGGTTGTTGAACCCGATCCTTTGTGATAGTGGAGAACCAAGTTAGACCCATGTGGTAAACTTGCAGAGACGAAGGAAAGATTGACCACACCCACGCTAGGTGAAGAGCTAATGGTAATTGCGTGACACCATTCATAAGAACTAAAGATAATTTCAAATGAACAAGGCATTCTAGGGTAGGGCAAACAACTTTTTCATTATAACTTCTCATAGTGAAGAACAAACTTTACATGAGGAACGACCCTTGGTTATGGATAGAACTTACGGAGGTGTTCGATGTTCCATGTGTTGGGTACCGACTGTCCATCCTCCGTAGTTAGGCGGACACACCCTGGGCGACAAACCTTTGTGACTCGGAAGGGACCCTCCCACTTGGGGGAGAGTTTGTTTGTCCCTTCACGGGAAAGCAGACGTCGCAAAACCAGGTCGTTCACCTTGAGCTCCCTACTACGCACGGTCCGCTGGTGGTAGTGTCGAAGCGCTTTCCTGTACCGTGCGTTCCGGAGGGTAGCCTGTACGCTTCCCTCGTCGACGAGGTCGATATCTTCGCGCCGGAACTGGTCCTACGCGGCTTCGTCGTACATACAGACACGGGGTGAGCCCATGGTGATCTCTGGGGGGAAGGACAACCTCCACCCCGTACACCAAGAAGTAGGGCGTTTCTCCCGTAGCCCGGCTTGTTGATGTCCGGCTAGCCCACAACACGTATGACAGCTCATCCACCCAGTTCGCACCATGATTCTCGAGGCTTGAGTATGTACGAGTCCGGAAGCCCTTGAGAATTTCGGCGTTCGCTCTCTCTACTTTCCCATTGCTCTTGGGATGGGCGACAGAGGCATAACAAACTTGGATCCTAAGGTCCTCGCAGTATTCTTGAAAAGCCGCACTCGTGAATTGGGTCCCGTTATCTGTGATGATTCTGTTCGGGACTCCAAACCTGCAGACAATCGACTTGATGAACTTCACTGCGGACTGCTTGTTAATGGTGACGACTGGGGTGGCTTCTGGCCATTTGGTGAACTTATCTACGGTGACGTAGAGGTGCCGGAATCCTCTGACGGCTCTCGGGAAAGGTCACAGGATGTCGAGTCCCCACACGGCGAACGGCCAGGAGGGAGGGATCATGTGCAGCGCTTGAGCTGGTGTGTGGATCTGCTTGGCATGGAACTGGCACGCCTTGCATCTCCTAACCATGTCAGCAGCATCCTGGAGTGTCGTGGGCCAGTAGAAGCCATGCCGAAAGGCTTTGCCGACCAGCGTACGGGCCAATGTGTGGTTCCCGCACTCACCTCCATGGATTTCTGCGAGCAAGTCGCAGCCCTCCTCCCGGGTAATGCAGCGCAGTAGGATGCCGTTGGCGCCACGCCGGCAGAGATCCTCTCTACCAGCGTGTATCTTTTAGCCATCCGCATAATTCGTTCTACCAGGACATGCTCTTCGGGAAGGTTGTTGTCTTTCAAGTAGCCCCGGACCTTCAAGATCCATGCATCGGGACCTCCTTGAGCTTCTGGTTCTTGGGCGCCCAGCTGCTCGGAGCTGCTGGAGGCGCATAGGAACCTTGGCGGGTACCACGGCTGTAGTTCCGTCGGGATTTCTAGCTTCGAGGTGCTAACTTCACCACCTTCGCCCGGTTCGGCAACTCGGGCGGTTGGCCGCGATAACGTCCTTGCAAAGACTCTTGCAGGCACTGGTGCCTCTGTAGAAGCCTTTGTTGACATGTCGTCTGCGACTGAGTTGTCAGCTCGGGGCACATGGCATAGGTCCAGGTCCTCGAAATATTTTTCCAGCTTCCTGACGTGCAGGAGGTATGCTGCCAGCTGGAGGTCATTACAACTGCACTCCCCTTTGACCTGCTTGACAACTAGCTGGGAATCACCCTTGGCAAGGAGCTGGCGAACGTTGAGGGTCAGTTCTATCTTCAGCCCGTAGATAAGGCTTCGTACTCTGCCATGTTGTTGGTGGCTTTGAAGCCAAGACGCACCATATATCTGAACTGCTCCTCCGTCGGGGCTATGAGCACCACACTGGCCCCGGCCCCCTACCTCCGGGCAGAACCATTGAAGTAAAGTACCCATAGGGTTTCAGTGAAAGCCGGTGCCCTGGGCAGTGTATCTCCACTGACTGGGCTTTCAGGGTTGTCGGGCGACAGAGTCCACTCAGCCAAGAAGTCTGCTAGAGTCTGGCTTTTGACCGCATGCCGAGGGAGGAACTCGATTTTGAACTCAGCTAGCTCGGTGCTTATTTGGCAACGTTGCCGGTGGCATTAGGGCTGTGGAGGACCGTTTTCAGTGGGAAGGAGGTGACCACTGAGACCTTATGTCCCTGAAAGTAGTGTCGGAGCTTCCTCGATGCTATCAACACAGCGTACAACAGCTTATGTATCTCCTAGTATCTTGTCTTTGCTTCATGGAGGACTTCGCTGATGTAGTAAACCGACCTCTGAGTGGTCTGAACTCTATCTAAGAGGTCCGGTAGCTCCTGCATTGGATCCAGGTCCGGGGGTTCCTGGCTCCTGGGGCTCGCATCACATCCCGGGGGCTGGGGGCCAGCGATTTCCTGGCTCCAGGAGCCTACTTGAGAGAGGTGCTCGACTTGGTCTGGGACCGGAGGCTCGGCGCTGCGGGCTCCTCCTTGTTTATGTTGCTGTTGCGGTTCGGACCGCTCTGTGACTAATACCATACTGACCACTTCAGCTGTTGCAGCAACATATAGCAGCAGGGGCTCTCCGGGCTTCGGCGCCACCATAACCGGGAGGGACGTCAGGTGCCTCTTGAGCTCCTGGAACGCTGCTTCCGCTTCTTCCGTCCAAGCAAAGGGACCGGCCTTGCGCAGAATCTTGAAGAAGGGAAATGCTCGTTCTGCCAACCTCGAGATGAAGCGGCTAAGGGCCGCGAGGCAACCGGTAAGCTTCTGTACATCCTTGATACGCGTCGGGGGTCGCATCAGTTCTATTGCCTTGATCTTCTCTGGATTGGCTTCGATCCCCCGGTGAGAAACCAGAAATCCCAGCAACTTCCCAGAAGAGACCCTGAAGACACACTTTTCAGGGTTCAACATCGTGCGCGTAAGGCGCAGCCTGCTGAAGACTTGTGCTAAGCTATCTAGGAAGAACATGCAGTCTTTGATTTTGACCACGATGTCATCAACATACACCTCAACCAGGTCTCTAATGAGGTCCCCAAATGTTTTATGCATCGCACGTACAAAGGTAGGGAGAGCATTTTTAAGACCGTAAGGCATGGAGACATAACAATACAGGCCATCTACTGTTACAAAAGCAGTGTGTTCCTCATCATCTCTAGACATAGGTATTTGATGGAAACCGGAATACGCGTCAAGAAAACATGACAGATCACAACCTGACGTAGAGTCTACAATTTGATCTATCCTGGAGAGCGGGAAAGGATCATTCGGACATGCCTTGTTTAGGTTGGTGTAGTCGATGCACATTCGAAGTTTCCCGCCAGCCTTGGGGATGACAACAGGATTGGCCAACCACCGAGGGTGGTGAACTTCCCGGATGACGCTAGCGTCGAGCAACTTCTTGATCTCCTCCCGGATGAAGTTCTAGCGCTCAACGAACTGCTTTCGGGGCTTCTGTCGGGCGGGCATCAGGGTAGATCTTCAAATGGTGCTCAATCACCTCTCTGGGGATCCCGGGCATCTGCGATGGTTGCCAGCCGAACACATCGATATTGTCCCGGAGGAAGGTGATGAGCGTTAATTCCTATTTGGTGTCCAGGTTACCCGCTATGCGGGTCGTCTGGGCAGCCTCAGAGCCGATCCTGATGACTTTCACTGGGACGTCGTCTTCGGCAGGTAGCACACGGCGTTGCGGTGGGGGTTCATTGAGGCGCCCCCTAACTTGGCTGGCCCTCCCTTGCATCGTCCAGGTTCGGGGTTCGACCCGCAGCGAGTGCTTGGAGGTGCTCCAAGGCTGATACCGCTATGGTGCGATCCCCCCGGACCCTGAGAACTCCAGAAGGCGTTGGCATCTTCAGGACCAGATAGCCGTAGTGGGCTACAGCCGTGAACTGGTAGAGCGCCGGCCTTCCGATGATGGCATTGAAGGGGAGCTCAACATCCGCCACATCGAATAAGATATTCTCCGTGCGGTAGTTCTCCGGGGTACCAAAGGTAACCGGGAGGTGGATACTTCCACTGGGCACGATCCGCCCCGGGCCCACACCTGAGAATGGGCTCGAAGGAGCGAGTCGGGACATGGGTATCTGCAGCTTCCGAAAAGTTGCAGTGGAGATGAGGTTGAGGTTGGCCCCGCCGTCGATCAGCACGTAGTGGAGCTTCACGTTGGCGATAGTTGGGGCCACGAGCAGTGGGAGCACCCCAGCTCCTGCCATGTTCTTCGGGCAGTCTAAAGCATTGAAGCTGATAGTCGTGTTCATCCACTTGCTGTGGGGTGTCGGGCTTGGTACCGGAGCCACTGCCGCCACGGCACGTCGCAGGACTTTCACTGCGTTTCGAGACACGGGGTCCGAGGCGCCCCCGTAGATGACGTAGAGGAGTTTTCGGCGCTCCTGATCACTGCTAGTGTCCGAGTCAGCGCCCATGAACACTGCTTTCACTGCCCTATGGGGCTCCTGGTACCCCATATCGTTGTCCTTCTCTTCCGCAGGGTCAACCTTCTGCTTACCCTCCCTCTGGCGAGGAGGGGGGGGGGGCTCGCTCTCCTGACTCCTCTTTTTCTGCCGTTGCTCACGGAAACGCTCCGCGAGTTTCTTTACTTCCCGACACTCGCTCGCACTGTGACCATTGGTCCGGTGCACCGGGCATCTGAAGTCAGCATCATCCCTTTTGGTGGACGGGCGCGGGCGCTTATCCTGACGTGAGCTCCGGGCTCTGCCAGGTGCCGCGGCTGCCACCATGGGAACTCCAGGCCCCGACTTACTCCTGCCGTGACCCCCGTTCTTCCTCTTGCCCCCTCCTCTGACAGCAGCCTCCGCTTCAGACTAAACGGGCTCCCCACTTTTCGAGGAGGCTCGGGCGTGCCAGTTACGCCCCTCTGCAGCCTTGGCACATCTGTCTGCCAGGGCAAACAGCTTGGAGACATCGCGCACGTCATGCGTGGCAAGCTTCTCGAGCATCTTCTTGTCCCTCACACCCTGTCTAAACGCAACTATGACAGATGCACTCGAGATGTGGGTGATGGTATTCCGTAACTGGGAGAATTGCTGGATGAAGGCCCGCAATGGTTCTCCCGATCGCTGTCTAATAGCGTGAAGGTCGAGCTTCGTGCCGGGACGCTCGTACGAACTTCCAAAGTTTGCAACGAACTACCGGCACAGCTCCTCCCAGGAAGTAATCGATCCCGGGGGCAGGTTCATGAGCCATGACCGGGCCGGGCCGGTCAGAACCACGGGGAAGTAGTTGGCCATGATGACCTCGTCACCTCCTGCGGCCAGAATTGAGGTGGAGTAGATCTGTAGGAACTCACTCGGGTTGACGCTCCCATCATACTTCTCTGGCGTATGTGACCGGAACTTGTGGGGCCAAACCACCCTTCGCAGGTGGGGAGCTAAGGCTGCGCAACCACCTTCTGTGCTCGCGGGTGGCAAGTTTGGCGCTGCATGGCCATAATGAGCTGGTTGTGCCACGTATGTCGGTTGCTGGTGTATTGCGGCCGACGCTTGGTGCGGTGGGGGCACACCATACGCTTGCGTTGGAGGAGCAGCATACGCTTGGTGCGGGGGAGGCGTCATGTACGCCTGGTGCTGCTCGGGAGGCGCCGAGTGCGCCTGACACGATGGACGAGCATCGTGCACCTGGGCCCCGGCACCCGGCAGGCTGTAATCAGCTTCGAGGTTGCGGCGTCGCTCCCGTTGTCGCTTGATGACGACTCGGAAGTCCTCGCCGGCTCTGCGGCGACGCCGCAACCTTGTCCGCAGGTCCGCCGCCGAAAGCCTTGTTGAACAGCTGTCGGCGGTCCGCCGGTCGACAGTAGGCGTGCGTGACAACGAAACAAATGTTGTTGTCGCTCGCCTTTCGACCTGTGGAGTCGCCTGGAACGTGGCGACGACCAGATGGTGGACATCGTTTACCCACTGCTGGGTTGCCCCGTGAGGGGCCCCTGCAGTTGGTGCGTTGCGGAGCAACTCCCGCGCAGCTAGAAGCGCGCTCTTTGGACTTGCCGCCGGTGGTGCCGTGACGGCTGTCGCTGCTGGGGTCCGCTGTGCCCCATCGTGCTGACCTGCAGTCGATGGGGTGGCCGTTTGGCAACACGACGGCCCAGATCTTCCCGCCCTGGAGCGAGACTCGTCTCTGGGGTGAGATGAAGCTTGGTCCTCACGCGCCACTTGCTGACGGGACTGTGGCCTGGAGGAACTAGCATTGGAGCGAGTGTTCACCATACTGCTGGTGAAGATTCTTGCATGAGAAAGCAACCTTTCTGGCACGCCAAATGTCGAGGTGTCTAAACTGACACCTCCCCCGGACCTACTCGGTAGTAGTCCGCGAAGGTTCGAAGTGTATTCGAGGGGCTAGTCCTAACAAGATCAAGCGCAGTGGACGATGAACACCGAGATTTTACGTGGTTCAGGCCGCCTGAGCGTAATACCCTACTCCATGGTGGTTTTTCTGTGTTGTATTGCTTGAGTCTGCCTCTCAGTCCGAGCGGGGTTGTCTAAGTCGGTGGCCGCTCGATCCTTTTATAGTCTAAGGTCGAGCAGCTTACAAGTGAGGTCCGACAAGTGGCCCCGGGTACACCGAATCCTCCCTAAGACCTGAGAGTAAATGTTATCTCCTGACAACGGCTTCAATGTGTCGCCTGTCCATATCCTGCTGCAGGGCTACGAATAGTCCCCTCATCATGGTCAGTCATGTCTTGTCTGTCCCGTCGGGGCTTCTCATTGGTCTGCGTACGTAGTAGTTCGGCTCTGACCAGTTATGACAAGATCGGCCACATTCCACTTGACTTATGAGTGTGAGCTTCCGCTTGCCTAGGGAACATGCGCGTCCTAGCTTTGGCGTCTCGAGCACGCCTCTCTTCTCTTAGCCTCCCGTGGGAAAACTTAGGCTCGGTGCCGCCTGACACGTGGCACCTCCCAGATCTTACCTTAGCGGGACGCCCAGTTCCGAGAGGTTGGGTCCAGAGCTGCCGGGAACTAGCAGCGTCGAACCCTCAGTGGGACGTCTGGGTCCAGGAGGTTGGATCTGGAGCCGCCGGGATTGTCGCAGTATCGGACCCTCTTCCCAGGATGGGAGGTCCGGAGCCGCCGTCCTAGCGGCCTCGCCGGCCGAGGCACTGGACTTTTAGCCCTCTGGGCCCATGTCAGGCCTCGCCCCTGTGCGTGGTGGGCCCAGTGTTCATTTATCCATGTACCCAGGGATACCCGGTTCGCCAGGCACCGACAACGGTGCATAAGTCGCGTTGCTGCAAGTCAATTTTCCTGTGGTTGCCATAGAGTTTTTCCTCTTGCGTTGCTGTTTCAAAACTCTTTTCAAGGTATAAATGTTGTTTGCTTTCGATGTAGAACTGTTTATCACTATTTGTCGTATATGTATGGTGAAAACTGATCTTGGCATACATGTATTTGCAGCTGATTTTACTCTTAATAAAATCGGGTGTGACATTTTGGGGTCGAGCCTTCCTCGGATTATACCTTAATAAAGTTAACTGGAATTGACAGGCCTGGTCTGCTCTCTGAAGTGAGCGCCGTGCTAACAAATCTGGAGTGTAACGTGGTTAATGCAGAGGTGTGGACACATGCGAGCAGCAGCGGTCCTGCAGGTCACTAATATTAAGTCGGGGTTGGCGATCTCTCATGCAGAAAGGCTTGGCAGAATCAAGGAACGTCTTTGCTATGTGTTCAAGGTGAATAACAAGGGCCGAGATTCAAAGAAAATGGTTTCAAAAGGGTTAGGCCACACGGAGCGGAGGCTGCACCAAATGATGCTTGAGGATGGAGATTATAAAAGGTATGACAAGGATAGGTCAAATGTCAAATCCAGGCCAGTAGTCTCTATCGTTACTTGGCTTCAGGTAGATTATTCTGTGGTGACAATTCGGTGCAAGGATCGACCAAAACTCCTGTTCGACACAGTTTGCACTCTAACAGATATGCAGTATGCTGTTTTTCATGGGAGTGTGGATACTGAGGGTCCCAAGGCTTACCAGGTACATCATCGCAATATTCTATCTTTAATCCCTATCTCTAGATGCAGAAATGTAACCTTTTGTTTGCTTATAATGTCATGGTCAAATAGGAGTATTACATTAGGCACATTGATGGGTCACCCATTAACTCAGAGGCCGATAGGCAGCGAATTATCCAATGCCTTGAAGCAGCTATAGAACGGAGAGTATCTGAGGTAATTGGACTGTATCAGACCCGATATGTTATTTTCTTTTTTCTTTTTTTCGTTGTTTGTTTTACTTTCTTATGGGTATTGATGCTCTACATCTGTATTTCCTTGTTCAGATAGGGACTTAAATGATGTGATGCATATGCATCATTGTAGGTGGTAAGTTCTTGTTGGAGAATTAATATTTCGTATTGTCATCTACAAGTTAATGTTGAGTCACACTGAATGTTTCAGTCCAATCCCTCATGACAAAGGTCATTGTTTCTTTTACCTACCAGTCTGATGGTTAAAACTAACTCATCTATTCTTGTAGTTTCCCTTCTGCTTTCCTCTGCTTTAATATCATTACAGTATTGAATTCAGATAAGTTATCAAATCATATGAACTACTAGCTAGAAGGTAAAATCTAACATGTATATGCATATTTATGTTAACTAGTACAGGGGCTAATACTATATCAAACGGAATGCATGAAAAATATATTATAATATATGAAAATTCAAGTTTTAATTCAATCAATTTCCAATCTAAATTTTAGCTCATATTTAATATAGACTATTTGATATGAGTTTGAATTATTTGTGGGTTGTAGTTGTTACGAACTCCTCCTTCATATAGTTAATTTACCTTAAAATTCAAAGGGAAATAATTTTAATCAACTGGCATAATTCCCTGCAGGGCCTGAAGTTAGAGTTGTCAACAAGCGGTAGAGTGGGGCTGTTATCAGAAGTAACACGCATCTTCCGTGAGAATGGCTTGACAGTCTTGAGAGGACAAGTGTCAACTAGGGGTGACAAAGTTGTCAACACTTTCTATGTTCGTGACGCTTCAGGGAATTCTGTTGAGCTGAAGACGCTAGAAGCCATACGCAAGGTGGTAGGCCAGGCCATGCTTCAAGTAAAATGGCACCCTGACCTAAAATTGCCACCGCAAGAGTCACCTGCTAGATTTCTCTTGAGTAGTCTCTTCAGACTCACTCTGTAACCGAGGGCTGACCAGGTCCTGAGTTTTGAGGCATTTGATCTGTCCATGGATCCACAAGCGTTGCAACTGAACTACCACAGTGATGCTTGTAGTCATTGGCTCATGGACTCAGATAAAGATATTGGTAAGGTTTGTATAGTGCAAGCATTCATCGTCAGAAATGGCATTTACAGAAGCAACAGTTTGTGACTACTGACTACTATAGGTTCCATAGCCGTACTTGGCATTGTACATACACCCTGACTTTTAGCTTGTAGAACTGTAAATATGTCCAGTTGTGCCAAAATGGTCGCTCCATCGTCAGAAATACCCTGATGTAAATACTATTCTCTCGTATTATCTCTATTACTGGTATAGATTTGTGTTCCAGTTTTGTGATAGCAGCTGCCGCTGTCAATTGCTGACTCATAGGATGTCATAAGTGGCGATGGCATTAACTCCATAGTGTATTCATACCCTGTGTGATATGACGGTGGAAGCACCGGCGGCCTCGCTTTCTGAGGTACCGGAGCCAATGTTGGCGTGGTGGCCGTGGCAGAGATGTATTAGAAGGCGAGAATGATTGTTTGATTAATCAGGAGGCAGAGTACATATATATAGATACATAGGTGGACTGGTACACAGACCAGGCCCAACACACAACTCAACACAGTTCAACACCCCTCGCAGTCCCAACATCTAGCCACAACAGATGTTGAGACTGGACCGAAACTCAGAAAACAATGACGTCGGGAGTCCCTTCGTGAAGATGTCGGTAAACTGTGACGTCGTCGGCACATGGAGAACTCAAACCTCACCACGTGCAACCCGCTCACAAACAAAATGAAGATCAATCTCTACATGTTTCGTGCGCTGGTGCTGGACGGGGTTGGTGGAGAGGTAAACGGCGCTGACATTATCACAGTAGACCAACGTGCTCCGGGCTACGGGGGAGTGGAGCTCCTGAAGTAACTGCTGGAGCCAAGACGTCTCTGCCACGCCGTTAGCCACGGTGTGGTACTCCGCCTCAGCACTAGAGCGAGAAACCACGGGCTGCCGCTTCGAGGACCAGGAGACAAGATTCCTCCCCTAGGAAGACGGCGTAGCCAGAGGTGGAGCGGCGGGTATCAGGGCACCCCGCCCAGTCAGCGTTGGTGTAGACCACCAACTCAGAAGGCGTGTCACGTCGAAGTAGAAGGCTGTAGTCGAGGGAGCCGTGCAGGTACCGAAGAATCCGCTTCACAGCGGTGAGGTGCGGCTCCTGCGGGTCGTGCATGTGCAAGCACACCTGCTGGACCGCGTAGGAGATGTCCGACCTGGTGAAGGTGAGGTACTGTATTGCACCTGCAAGACTCCTGTAGGCAGTCGGGTCGCTGACAGGAGTCCCATCAGTAGAAGAGATCTTTGCCTGGGTATCCACCGGTGTGGAGCATGGCTTACACTCAGCCATACCCGCACGCTCGAGGATGTCCAGACAATACTGCCGCTGGTGAAGAAACATGCCAACTGGTCTATCCTCGACTGCAATCCCCAGGAAGTGGTGAAGCAGGCCCAAGTCCTTCATAGCGAACTCCTGCTAGAGAGCAGAAAGAATCCTCTAAAGGAGCGTAGGGCTGGACGCTGTCAGCACAATGTCGTCGACGTAGAGAAGAAGGTAGGCAGTGTCATCCTCCCGTCGATAAACAAAGAGTGACGTGTCTGATTTCGCTTCCACGAAACCCAAGGAGACTAGGAAGAAGGCGAATCTGCTGTACCAGGCTCGAGGTGCCTGCTTCAGACCGTACAAGGACTTGTTCAGCTTGCAGACCATGGTTGGGCGAGCTGGATCAACAAATCCTGTCGGCTGAGAGCAATACACTGTCTCCGTTAGAGTACCATGAAGAAAGGCATTCTTGACGTCCACCTGGTGGACTGGCCAAGAACGCGAGAGAGCCAACGATAGAACAGTCCGCACTGTCGTTGGCTTAACCACCAGACTGAAGGTCTCGTCGTAGTCCACTCCAGGGCGCTGAGTGAAGCCCCGAAGTACCCAACAAGCCTCATATCTCTCCAGGGATCCACCCGCCTTCCTCTTATGCGTGAAAACCCACTTACCTATGACAACATTGCCACGAGGAGGATGAGGAACAAGGTTCCAAGTCCGGTTGGCAAGTAGGGTCGCTTACTCTTCCTCCATAGCGCTGCGCCAGTGAGGGTCAGCGAGGGCGCTACGGACGGAAGTCGGTATAGGTGATACCGAAGAGGAAGTGGATGGTGTCGGCGTCGGCGAAGAGAGTGCCACTCCGGAGAACCGCTCAGGAGGCCAGAGAACCCCAACGACACGTCTAGTCACCATCTGGTGAACGTGTCCTGAGTCCCGGTGGAGCAACGGTGGGTGGTACACAGAGGGCTCGGGACGAGCAGGCGCAGAGTCACCAACCCGCTCTCGTCGCTGGTAGACAAGAGCAGGGTCGGCGAACCGTGGAACCGGGGCCGCGCGTGGCACGGGCCGCGTGTGGCACAGCGCGTGACGAGGTCGGAGACGCCGGGGCTGCCTGAGGCGTAGTAGTCGAGGCCAGAGACGTCGAAGCTGCGCGTGACGCAGGAGTCAGAGTAGACGCCGGGGCCGCGCATGGTGCGGGAGTCGAGGCCGGAGACACCGGAGCCGCGCGTGGTGCAGCCGTAGGAGACGTCGGGGCCTTGTGTGGCGCATGAGTCGAGACCGGAGACGCCGGGGCCGCGTGTGGCATAGCCGTAGGAGATGCTGGGGCCGCGCGTGGCGCAACCGTAGGAGATGTTGGGGCCTCGTGTGACGCAGGAGTCGAGGCCAGAGACGTCGGGGCCGCGCGTGGCGCAGCCGTAGGAGACGCCGAGGCGACGCGTGGCGCAACTGAGGGAGACGCTGGGGCTGCACGTGGCGCAGCGGGAGACGTCGGTGCCACACGTGGCGCAGCAGTCGTCCCCAGGGCTGACGGAGCCTCGGCACCAACCCGTGCTCGTCGCTGGTAGACGAGAGCAGGGTCAGTGGACCACTGTGTCGTGGCTGTAGTAGGCACAACCGGAGTCGCCACAGGTGCCGGCGCTGCTTAAGGTGCAGCGGTCGACGTCGTGGGAGTCACCCATGAGCCAGTGGGTAATGTACCTGTAGAAAAAGGCCAAGGCAGCTGTGGTGGAGCAGCCTCGGTGTCAGTAGAAAAAAGAAAGTCCAGCTCTGCAGCTGAA
Source organism: Tuctoria greenei (assembly GCA_036927565.1). Classification (NCBI taxonomy): domain Eukaryota; kingdom Viridiplantae; phylum Streptophyta; class Magnoliopsida; order Poales; family Poaceae; genus Tuctoria; species Tuctoria greenei. The sequence continues at coordinate 131,023,773 of JAYESD010000006.1, forward strand.
CCAGAGGTGGAGGAAGAAAAGGGGAAGGAGGACTCGTCGAAGACGACGTGCCGAGATATCAAAATACAGTGGGTAGTGAGGTCGAGGCACCGGTACCCCTTATGATCAAGGGAGTACCCAAGAAAGACACCTAGTAGAGCGGGGCACAAGCTTATGCGGAGCTGTGGCGGAAAGATTAGGGTAGCAGGCGCACCCGAAGACACGAAGGTGGTCGTAGAGAGGGGTAGTGCCATACAGGGCAAAGAAAGGGGTCGGTGCTTGAATCGCCTTGGTGGGAAGGCGATTAAGGAGGAAGGTGGATGTGTGGATTGCCTCTACCCAATACCGAGCAGGGATAGAGGCCTAAAACATCAAGGAACACATGACATCATTAGTGGTGCGAAGCATGCGCTCAGCCTTGCTATTCTGGGGAGATGTGTATGGACAAGACAGGCGTATCTGGGTGCCATGTGCAAGAAGAAAGTCACAGAGTCGCGAGTTGTCAAACTCGCGTTTATTGTCAAACTGGAGAGCACGAACAATGCGTCCAAACTGGGTGGAAACCCAAGTAAAGAAGTGAGAGAGAATATCAATTGTCTCAGATTTTAAACGTAAAGGAAAAGTCCAAGAGAAATATGAGAAATCATCGAGTACAACCAAATAATATTTAAAACTAGAGACACTGATAACAGGAGATGTCCACAAATCGCAGTGAATAAGATCAAAAATATGTTGCACATGAGACACATAATTAGGAAATGGAAGTCGAACATGGCGACCAAGCTGACATGCGTGACATAACAACTCATGTGTGCCCCTTGTACACGAGATAACTGAACTACTAGACAACTTGGACATAGCATCAGCGTCAGGGTGACCAAGCCGGCGGTGCCAAGTAGCAGACGAAGCAGTTGTAGCCAGGGCAAAAGATGGTGATGCAGCAGAAGTAGGAAGTCGAAGAGTGTACAGGGGCCCCGGACTATCACATCGAAGAAGAAGACGCCGGGTGGAAAGATCCTTCACAGAAAAACCAAAAGGACTAAACTCAATAGAAGTATTGTTATCAGTGGTAAAATGACGAATGGAAAGCAAATTTTGAATAATGTCTAGAGCAACAAGAACATTGTTAAGATGGAATGAACCCGAAGAACCCGAGTCACCTACTGAGGTGACTGAAAGAACAGATCCATTTGTAACAACGATTGATGAAGGAAACGAGGGATGATGTGGGTGGGTAGAAGAGAGAATACTAGCGTCTGGGGTGCGTGGTAGGAGGCGCCAGAATCAGCCACCCAATCAGTAGCCGGCGGTGTGAGGTGCATGGTGCTGAATGAAGACGTCAGGTCCTGACGATCCCACCCCAGGGGCGGCTCCTGGAGCGGTGCTGATGGCTGCGAGTACCCAGCGGGGTAGGCAGCACCGCCGTAGACTGGAGTTGGCGATCCAGCCGTAGGGCGACCGAGTCCGCCATAGCCCGGGTGGGCTACGTACGCCGCCTGAGGACGTGGCTGGCGAGGAGTAGAAGAAGTCGGGGGTGCCCCAAGAATACTCGGAGACGGTCCAGGCCACATAGAGATCTGGCCAGTCTACAGGTTGTAAGGTGTGGGCCAGGGCGCTCCTCCCCGGCCAGTGCCACCAGTACCACTACCAGTAGGAGCAGTGGACATAGAGGTGCCGCCAGCACCTCGTCTTGTGCGCCTCCCGCTGCGACGTCGACGAGTACCACTCCCAGAGCCAGCAGAGGCACCCGGGGTGGTAGGCGGAGTAGGTGGTCGCGGTAGTGGTCCTCCAGAAGTCGGTGGATGTGAGGGCTGCCCAGAGCCATAGAAGGCTGTGGCAGGCCTAGAGGTAGCAGATCCACCAGTAGTGATCTCCTCAAGCTCGAGATCAGACCAGACCTTCTCGATGGTCGGTGGCGGCTCCATACGAAGAAGCCAGAAGCGAATGTGACTGTAGCGCTCGTTCAGGCCGTGAAGGACCCGAAATACTAGTGTGCTGTCGGCGACCGGCTCGTCAAGGTCGCGCAAGGAGTCAGCCATGCTATTCATTTCTCCACAGTAGGCAGAGATAGAGCAGTCACCTTGCACTGTAGTTTGGAACCATGCATTGATGTGAAGAGCCCGAGTCGCACGGTTCCCCAAGAAGTGGTGCTCCAGTATGTGCCAGGCCCAGCGTGCGGTGCTCCCGCCGCGCTGTTCGACCACGTCGTGTAGATCGTCGGCGAGAGAGCCAAGGATCCAGGAAAGGACCAGGCTGTCCATGCTAATCCAAGAGTCATCCCACGGGGTGTCATCCCGCTGGATGTGGTCCTCAAGCTGATACCGCCTCAATGTGAGGAGGAACACGTGACGCTAGCGGGCGTAGGCGGTGGAGTTAGAGCTCAGGATAGTCGGCACCAGTGTCCGAATGTTCTGAACTCCAGCTGCCTGGGCGTGTAGAGCGGCGACGAGAGATGCCGAGTATGCGGAGTGCACACTGGTGTTCGAGGTGGGCTCGTGTGTTGCGCTTAGCGTTCGATGAGCGCTCTCCTAGATCTGGTGCGAGAGAGCAGCCGTTGAAGCGCGCTCCTGCTCCAGGGCAAGATCGAGTGCCCGCTCGCGCTCGCGAGAGGCAGCCAGAGCCGTGAAGACACCGGAGGTGTCCGCGGCCGTCGTGGTGGTGCTGGCGACGCCGTAGAGTGGATCAGTGGCCGCACGAGGAGCAGTAGTGGCGCCAACAGCAGATCCGCCTAATCCGGAGCCCGTCATGAAGGCGGCGGCAGTAGAGCCGCCGAGTGATCTGCCGACTGTCGGATTAGTCGCTGCGTCGGGCGCGTGCCGAGCCATAGTGACGAGTGGTGCGTCGGCTGCCGGACCAGTTGCAGGTACACCGGCGAGATGTGACGCACCGGCCAGTGGCGGGGCGCCAATCTGGGTCACAAAGGCGCTAGGGGTCACCGGACAGGGGGGCGCCAGCCAGGCCGTCGGCTAGGGGGGCGCTGGCCATGGGAGGGGGTGGCGGCTTGGGTGGGTGGTGGGGATTAGGGTTAGAGTTTGGCTCTGATACCATATTAGAAGGCAAGAATGAATGCTTGATTAATCAGAAGGCAGGGTACATATATATAGATACATAGGTGGACCAGTACACAGGTCAGGCCCAACACACAACTTAACACAATCCAACAAGATGGCGACACGATTGTCATATGCACTTGGCACACATGTTGAAAATGGCTGCCAACTCTGCATGGTCCTCCCATTTGGCGCAAGTTGGTGCTTGGATTTTAGGATGTGGAGTCCACTCTCGCCCAGCACCTTGTAGGGGGATAGATTATTGGCAGGAAGAGGCGTCCGGATGTCATCTTGTGGTGCTGATCTATTAGGCTATCCGATGCAGATTTAGCAGGCCTGCAACTTTTGGTTTCACTGATCTTTCCAGCCATATTATGTATTTGCTTATCAAATATCATTCCTTGTCCAGAATGTGAGGCTACTAAAATTCAGATTTAGTATGCTGGTATTTAGTAAATATGTAGAGCTATGTATTCTTCGTACAAGTTTGATAAATAATTTAGACCAGGCTTGTTGCATTCTGTGCTGGGAAGTAATAAAAATTTGGCCTTGATTATAATTGCTTTCTTAAAGTTTTTTTGCTAGGCAAACATAGAAGGCTAAGGTCCTTTGAATTCCATTGAGATCCAAAGCAACCTTGCAGCATAAGTCACACGGATGCTCTATTTATGCTAATGGAAATGCTCTATCTGTATATCTTTAACAGGAGGAGCAAAATCTTTTGCTCTTCCATGAAAACTAGTAAATATCTTGCATCGGAAAAGGAAAAGTAGTAAATATCAACGTACGAGTCCCTCAAAATATCCCGTCAGATTTCTTTACTTGTGATTTTAGGACTATTCATTTACCACCAACATCCACCTCACCCTTTTTTCTTCATAAAAAAAAGAAGTTCAGAAAAATATGAAATATATATATATATATATATATATATATATATATATATATATATATAATGATACATTGTGTGTTGGCATCATAAATACCGTGCTATAAGTTTGCTCTTGAACTTATGAACAGGATGCTGTATGTTTGATCTTCCAAAATCATGAATACGGTGTTTGCGATCTTTTTTTTTCTCCAAGTGTCCGCTGATCTGAAGATCTCAGTACAGCACTGCTGTCATAATAATGTTTCTATCATTGAGAAGTAAGATTGAGTCCAGCAGGTACAAGATATTCATAGTTGTGTTTTTTGTCTGCAGATTTCAGTGATTCAGGTAACAAGACAATTATCTGACCTGAATATTCATCTTTGTTTTATATTACTTTCTGCATATTTTGCATTCATGCGACTATGCGAGGTGGATGTGCCGTGCTTATTTATTATGATTAAAGTACATCTGATCATCTGAAGCATCAAATTGCCAGCACGGGTCAACTCACATCACTGAAAGTGTTGTTAATACTTGTTTATCTTGTTAATTTCTCTATTTTGCAAATAATAGAGGAGTGTGAGCCAAGGGTCTGTCTTGTACTACACGCCGTAGGAGTCGGTCCAGACTTGGTCACCGTGCTGTACGCATGTAGTTTGGGTCGTCCGAACTCTGGGCACCACGAACGCCAGCCACTGCGGACACAGTTGAGCGCACGTAGTGGTGCCGGAGGAATAGGACAAGTTTGTTAATTTTCGGGTGTACCAGTTTGCTATTAAAAATCAAAGGAAAACGAGAGACCATTCAGTGCTGCTCAACACGCCTGTCCAGTAACTTCGTGCTATCGTCTCTCAGCAGAGATCGATCCTCCAAGAATAATTAGCATCAGAGCCGGTTACACCACCTGGAATCGAGACGACGTGATCGAGTGGGAGTTCATGTCGCGATGCCGTTCATCTTCGCCAGCTCAATGTTCCTGGAGGGACGTCACTCCGCCCGGAAGCACCAGCCGCAATGTCGCGCGCAGGAAGGCAACGAAGTTCAGTTCAAAAGACCGCGGCGGAGTGGAGCAGCCGCGACACGAAGTTCCTGGTGGCACCGAAACGCTGGTGATTCATCGCATCTCCAAGGAGGCCAGCATCGGTGGATCGTTCCCAATGCTCATGAAGTCAAACTACCACGAGTGGGCATCGCTCACGCGAGTGATGCTGCAAGCAAGAGGCCTGTGGACGGCGGTGAGTCACGGTACCGACGATTATGTCAAAGACCACATGGCTATGGAAGCACTCACCAAGGGTGTACCACCGTTGGTCGGGACCCTCGCAGAGAAGGAGACGGCCAAGATTGCATGGGAGGCGCTCAAGTTGCGCAACATTGGCGCAGACCGAGTATGAAAGGCAAGAGCAAGCACTCTTCATCGAGAATTCGACACGCTAAAATTCCGCAACGGGGAGACTGCGGACGATTTCGGCATCCGCATAGGGCGACTCGCGTCACAGCTCGCAAGACTCGGTAGTGAGTGCATGGAGGAGGAGATTGTCCCGAAGTTCCTGCAAGTGGTGCCACAAAAGTTCAAACAGATCGCCGCGTCCATTGAAACCTTGCTCGATCTGAGTGAGTTGACGGTGGACGAGCTCATTGGTCGGCTCAAGGCCACGGAAGAACGGCTGGGAACAAAAGGCAGAGAGGGTGACATTCTGGGAAAATTGAATTTACTGAGGATGAGCTGCTCTCGTGTTTGTCATCACGCCTTAAGATGACCGCGAATGGCGCTCCAGAACATTCCTCTGGTTCGTCATCGAGCAAGAAAGATCGTGGTGAGGGTCGTGGTCGTGGACGTGGAGGGCGTGGCGGAGGGAACACCAGATGCAACCTGACCAACGACGAATGTTGCTACTGTGGCAAGAAAGGGCACTGGGTGAGGGAATGCCGAAAGAAGAAAAAGGACGAGGAAGTGAATTCAGCTCAAGTAGAAGACGAGTTTGAGTCCAGCCTGCTCGTAGCACTTGCCAGTACCAAGGTGAACTCCACCTCTCTCTCTCCTGAGGAACACCTCAATGAAGACAAGTTGTTTTTCCAGCTGGGAGACAAGGAAGGAAGAGGAATCACAAGGTGGATCTTGGACCCTGGAGCCACAAACCATATGATCAGTGAACGTGAAGTCTTCTCCAAAATCGACAACAACGTGCACGAGAGTGTGCACCTGGGGGATGGATCTGTGACAAAGATTGAAGGCTGCGGCACCATAGTGTTCCAGTGCAAGAATGGGGGGCACAAAGCATTAGCCGGGGTCTATCTCATCCCAAAGCTCAAGGCAAACATCGTGAGCCTTTGCCAGCTCGAAGAAGAAGGGCATCGGATCCTGATGGAGGAAGGTTTCATCAAGATATGGGACAAAGATGGAACTCCTGTTGCCAAGGTAAAGCGGGGAATCAATTGGCTGTACACTCTTGATCTCAATGTAGTGCAACCAGAATGCATTACTGATGAGTAAGTTTAGTCCCGATCTTCCGAAAGGTAAGTCGATTGGGGTGGAGAACTCGACGTTGATGATCCGCGACACTCGAGCGGTTCGAGTACCATGCAATCACTACACCATGGCTCCGTTGGTTATCAACCGTGCTGCACACACTTGACCTCGCCAAGAAGGCTAATCCCTGCAAGTGCAACCGAGAACACGAGCAAGAACGTCAAAGACACGATCTGAAATCGTGAAGTTCGGTCTCACAAACCGTAGAACGACGATATTATTGATCTAAGCAAAACCCACCGAATATGACTGACGGCTGAAGTATTTAAAGGCTGGGGATCGACCAAAACACAATTAGACGCGTCTCTAATGGACTTGTATGGGATACAAGGCCCAAAGGCCCGACTCGGTGGCGCAGCACCGGACAGGAATATGGACTCGACTTGTTTCGACGATTCCCAATGACCCTGGAGGAATTTTTAGGTGGGACCAAAGTCATTGGAAATTTTATCTTCTCCTCTTTCCGTGCATATGTGGAACGTTGAAAACGGAGTCCGTATGCATCCTGGGCGTCAGTTTTAAAGTGGACTGCTCCTGGACTCCGAGTTGAACTCGAGTCCGAGTTGTAAACTGCTTCCATCAACTTGTGGACGTCCCAGCTGGTTCTCCATGCTCCCAAGGCATCTTTCCTTCACTTGTTGATCTTCTCCATTATTCCTAATAACAATTAAATCATCACATAGCAATGTATTCTCAAACTCACATGCAAAAGAAGTTAGGAGCGAGTTCACCTGCTGATTTATTAACTGTGCTCGTGCTCTTGTGATTGGTCCTTGCATTTCAATATGTGTCCTCGCTGTTGTGATGTCCTCATCAATGACGACACAAAGACACCAACACGCAAGACTCAAATTCTCAAGCAAGCTCCGATGCATGGATCTCGGAGATCCGGAGCTACTTGAAAGATAATATCCTTCCTGACGATGATGTATCCGCTGACCGGATAGTCAGATTGACTGAAAGATACACGTTGGTAGAAGGGGATCTCTACCGGCACGGTGCCAATGACGTCCTAATGAGGTGCATCACAAAGGAATAAGGCTGCGAGCTCCTCGCAAAAATCCATGGGGGCGAGTGTGGGAACCACACGTATTCCCACACGCTGGTCGGTAAAGCCTTCCGGCATGGCTTCTACTGGCCTACAGCGCTCCAGGATGCAACTGAGCTGGTGAAGAAATGCGAAGCATGCCAGTTCCATGCAAAGCAAATTCACACACCAGCTCAGCCTCTACAAATGATACCTCCTACATGGCCTTTTGCTGTGTGGGGGATGGATATCTTGGGACCTTTCCCAAGAGCCGTCAGAGGTTACAAGTTCCTGTATGTTGCTATTGACAAGTTCACCAAATGGCTGGAAGCAACTCTAGTTGTGACAATTTACAAACAATCAGCTATCAACTTCTTGCAGTCCATCGTATGCAGATTTGGAGTCCGGAACAAAATCATAACAGATAATGGGACCCAATTCACAAGCTCTGCTTTCCAAGGATACTTCGAAGACCTCGACATCCAAGTCAGCTACGCCTCCGTAGCTCACCCGGCAAGCAATGGCCAAGCTGAGAGAGCAGATGCAGAAATCCTGAAAGGACTCAAGATGTGCACATATGAGCGCCTGAAAAAACATGGAGCCAACTGGATCGAAGAGCTTCTGCCCATTCTATAGGCCAACAGGACAACTCAAAACCGATCAACTAGAGAGACACCCTTCTTCCTAGTGTACGGAGCTGAAGCAGTCCTTCCTCCAGAAATCACCTTGGAGTCGCTCCGGGTCTGGACCTCCGACGAAGCCACGCAGGACCAGCTCCGGCGCGAAGACCTTGACCTCCTTGAAGAGGGAAGGTGCCGAGCAGCTGTTCGGAATGCCCGATACCGCCAAGCTCTTCGGCGCTATCACCAACGGCATGTTCACAGCCGACAGCTCGTGGAAGGCGATCTGGTGCTACGGAGAATACAATCCAGAGAAGGGTTAAACAAACTCTCCCCCGGCTGGGAGGGACCCTTACGAGTGATCCGAGTATCCCCTCACGGATGCATTCACTTGGCAACTGAGGATGGGACACCCCTCCCAAATCCTTGGAACATTGAGCACCTCCGTAAGTTCTACGCTTAATATCACGGAGGTGAGTCTGTAATTACATGTGATGTATGTTATAGAGTCATTGTACAGAGTTGGGTAGCTTTTCTGGGAGGGCAGCCGGACCTACCCCGTTAGGTCCGCAACGTCCATGCAACACTTGTCACAGTCTCAGAACTAAAAGTGTAGTTAGCTACCTTGGGTCAAACGAGAAACGAAACACACTTAGCCTGGTTCCGTACCCTAAGAGTGTACTTGTTTCCCCTGTACCTCGGACCTATAATGAAAGACATCATTATGTGAAAACATACTCCACGTGCATTTACTTTGTACAGGCTCAATATTTTTTATTTTTCTCTTTCTTGTCTATAACAAAGTTGTGCAGTTCTTAAGAAACTTTAGCTCGACCAATTCATGTACAATTCGAGTTGCATTGTCTATTCTTCCGGGTCCAAATATTGTGGATGGTCTACTCGTCTGAATGCCGCCAAGCCAATCTAGGGCCGGAGTGTGCTATCGACTTAGCCTGGTCACGCACCCTAAGTACGCCACTCTACCTACACCCCAGGCCAAAGTAAGGCGAGTCCAGAAACGATCGGGCCTGAAGGAAACAAGACGACGCTCTTGATTGTATTTAGAATTGTGTTCGACCTAAAACTTTCTCGAGAATAGTAAGCCGCAATGAAGTTATAGATAGGAAGTGAATTTTACTGTTTTTCTTGACTTCAGTGTGTAGGAAAAATAAATACTCCATGATGATGGTGAATGAAGCCGGAGCTGCCAAAGCTCCGACATCCTCTAGGCGGCCTGTGGTCGATGTTCAAACACTGACATTGAGCGTCCCTGGAGCTACTCAGCTCCGGTAAAGCTAGGGGGCAAGCCATCAACATCAAGAAAAGATGGTGGAAATACTCTATATAGGAGTCTGCTGTCAATATACCACATGTTGACAGAGGTCACTACCGGAGCTACCGAGCTCCGACACCCCAAAGGGCTAACCGTCGATGCTTTATGCATTGATGGAGACTACTGCTGGAGCTACTAATCCCTGACGATGGTCAATGCCGGAGCCACTAAGCTCCGACAACCTCAGGGGGCCTACACTATCGAAGACTTCAGACCTACATTCTACAAGTTTGAAGCGCGCAAGTCTTCAACAACTGTTACATCCTCTTGGTACATGTTCACAATCAAATTGTGTACATCTACCAGGTGGCCAAGTGAGACAAAGGTGTTGAAGACAAAAATGAAATTCAAAAAAAAAATTGGATTTCATTCATCTGGAGACAAGAGATTGCAAAATTGGAGAAGAAGAAGAGAGAATACAAGCGGGGGCTACAAAGAGATGGTCCTAGACCCTGTGGAAGAACTGGGCGACTTTCTGGGCAACCTCTGACATGCTGGCTCGGGCGACTTCACCCTCTCCTTCGGTGAGGCCTTCAAGCATCGGGTCCAGAGGGAATTGAGGGTCCCGGCTGGTGTAGCACGTCAGCATGAACTCTGCGACATTCTTCGCCAGGGACTGTCCCTCAATTTCTAGCTGGTCCACGATGACATCACCCATCTTGGTGAGCTTGTTGCCTGCTGAACTCAGCGCCTCCAACGCCTGGTCCAGCTCCAGCTTCGGATCATCCGGACGCACGGGACTAAAGCCCATTGGTGTTAGTGTGTCGTTGGATTTGCCCAGGAAGTCCCAAACTTGTTGGGACTCCGCAGCCCTTGTACTTCGCATCTCCTCTAAGGATCTTTTGGCCGCCGCAAGCTTCGAGTTCTCCCGAGCAAGACGCTCCACCTCTTTGGCATTCTGCTAAATCTTTTCAGCAACCTGCCTTTTGAGTCTACTGTGCTCTTCCTCCCGGAGGTGAATCTCATTCCAGCGGTTGACTAGATCCTTCTCTCGGCCCTCTACTTTCTTCTCCCTGGCGGCGACGACATTCTCCTGCTTGTAGAGATCTTGCCCTTGCTCCCAGGCCTTCTTCTCCTCTTCCTCGCAGCGCTCCTCCAATTTCTTGGTGCGCTCTTCGAGGCTCTTATCAACCGAAGCTGTCTTTTGGACAAGCTCTTCCTACCTCTTCACGAGGTCGTCTAGCGGCTCCAGGAGTTTTTGCTCTTCATCTTCGAGCTTTCTCTCCCGCGCCTCAAGAGCCTCCCGGCGCTTGACGAGACTAGCGTGGATGGCGACGAGCCTCTCCTAGCGATCATCCGCTGTGCTATTAGCAGCTTTGGCCTGCTTGTAGATGGCCCGAGACTGGTTGTCGAGAGATCGCGTCATGCTTTCCCTCTCATCCAACAACTTACCCTAGTACTCCAGGCGGACCTTCTCCCTCTGTACCCACTCCTTGTCATCAGCCAGCCTCGATTGCGCCAGCTTGGTCTCAAAATGGAGCCGGTTGCGACACCTCCTAAGAGTTTGATGCTCCTCCTCGAGGGCCTTGCTGTCGTGGTAGAAAGCCAGCTGGACCTGGCGAAGACTGGAGCAGGCGTTGTCAATAGACAACGATAGGGGGATTGGGTGCGGACCTGCTGGGGTCCTCTCCGCTGTCTTCAGCGGGTCTTCAGTAACAAAAATTGGGTCCCACTCTATAAGAGCGGTCCCCTGAGCTTCCACGACACTAAGGCCGTCCTCCGGATAGCCTCGGCCGCCGCCGGGGAAGGTTCTACAGCAGAAGTGCCGACCTCCAGAATTGGCTCCGAACATCCCGCCGCCAGGTCATCAACAACCGGCCCCTCAGGCGGGGGGCCAATAGCTTCATCTTGACACCCTGGCTCAGTAGTAGGCACCTCCGAGATCACCACTTCCGGAGCAGATGTTGAAGGTTCAGTCGGAGTAGAAGCTACTTCCGGCTCCGGCGCAGGCGCCTCCTCCGTCGCTGGCTCAGATGCTGGCGCTTCGACCATCATGGGCTCAGGCGCTGGCGCTTCGACCATCATGGGCTCAGGCGCTGACACCCTCCACAGCAACTGGCTCAAACGCCAGAACCTCTTCAACGATCAGCTCTACAGCCGGTACTTCTGCAGCAACCGGCTCTACTGCCAGAGCTTCCTTGACAATCAGCTCAAGCGCCGGAGCTTCATCAACACCCGTCTCCACCGTCGGGACCTCATCAACCACCGACTTGAATGCCAGGGCTTCAACAACATCCGGATCTAGGGCCGGAATTGCAGCTACCTCCGGCTCTGTGACCGGAGCGTCCAACATCTCAACATCCAAGCCCGAAGCTTCAACCTCCGGGGCTGGTACTGCTGGTACATCTTCACACTACCAGGATTCCGGTTTATTGCGACAAAAAAAATTGTTGCAATAGGTCGAAATTCATCGCGATAGGTTGTTGTCGCAACGAAATAGAACGTCGCGATAGTTTTTCCGACTCGTGGCGATAACAGCCGTGGCAATAGGTTATTGCGACGACTTGACATCCGTGGCAAATAGTATGGTATTGCGACTACTCCACGTTGGTGGCAAATAGTATGGTATTGCAATGGTTTAACGTATTGTGACGATTTAATATATTGCAACGAAAATATCGATGTTTCAACGATGTCACATTCATGGAAAAAAGTATGGTACTGCAATGACTCCACGTTCGTTGCAAATAGTATGGTATTGCAACGGTTTAACGTATTGCGAAGATTTAACGTATTGCAATGAAAATAACGGTGTTGCAACGGTGCCACATTCATGGCAAAAAGTATGGTATTGCAATGACGCCACGTTCGTGGCAAATAGTATGGTATTGCAACGGTTTAACGTATTGCAACAATTTAACGTATTGCAACGAAAATAACGGTGTTGCAACGATGTCACATTCGTGGCAAAAAGTATGGTATTGCAACGACTCCACGTTCGTGGCAAATAGTATGATATTGCAATGGTTTAACGTATTGCGACGATTTAACGTATTGCAACAAAAATAATGGTGTTGCAACGATGCCACATTCGTGGCAAAAAGTATGGTATTGCAACGAATCCACGTTCGTGGCAAATAGTATGGTACTGCAACGGTTTAACGTATTGCGACGATTTAACGTATTGCAACAAATAGTATGTTATTTGCGATGATTTCACATCTGTGGCGATAAGTACGGTATCGCGACGATTTCATACTCGTGGTGAATAGTATGGTATCGCGACGTTTTCACATTCACGGCGAATAGTACGGTGTTGCAACGATTTCACATCCGTAGCGAATAGTACGGTATGACAACGTTTTTACATTCGTGGCAAATAGTATGGTGTTGCAACGATTTCACATCCATGGCAAATAGTACGGTGTCGCAACGATTTAACACTCGTGGCAAATAATATGGTATCGCGACGTTTTCACATCCGCGGCGAATAGTACGGTATCACGACGATTTCACATTCGTGGTGAATAATATCGTATCGCGACGTTTTCACATTCGTGGCGAATACTACGGTGTTGCAACGATTTCACTTCCGTGGCGAATAGTACGGTATCGCGACGATTTCACACTCGTGGCGAATAATATGGTATCGCGACGATTTCACAGCCGTGGTCAATAATACGGTATTGCAACGATTTCACGGTCATGGCGAATAGTATGGTATTACAACGATTTCAAAACTGTGGCAACAGTATTGTATTGCAATGATTTCTGATGTGTGGCAATAGGTTCGTAATGCAACATATTCAAATCTGTTGCAATAGGGTCGTAATGCGACGTTCTCTGGGTGGTGGCAATAGCAGTCTAGTGCAACACTTTTTTTGTCATAGCCAAATGTTTGTAGTGCAACATTTTATAATTTGTGGCAATAGCTAGCTTCCTATTGCAACAATTTATTTTTGTCGCAATAATATGTTAATGCCACGTTCTATAATTAGCGGCACTAGAATCCTAATGCACCAGGTTTGAAAATTAGTGGCAACGGAATCAATTTATTCGCACACGATACGTCTGTCGACTTAACAACAAACATCCAACAATTGATGCAACGCTCAAGGACCCTTGCATCGTTGCGAGACGATGTTATTTACATTTTTTTCAGTTTGCAACATTGCACCCATTAAAATAGCACCGCGACGAGTTGTAGTAATAGGTATAGTTTCTTGAACATCCAACTTCGACTTGGTGCGAGCAGGAGCCTTTTGTGGTGTTGCTGCTGGCCGTTGTTGATTTTGCAAGCTCTCCATCATTCTGCGCATGTCTGCTAGCTCCTTTTCTTGCCGTGCAGAATTGACTGCCATCTGATCATGTAAAGCCCAGACTTCCTGGTTGAGCTGTTCATTTGCCTGGACGAAGCCATCCATCTGGGAGGTCATATGATCATTTCTTCCTGCCAACTCTTGCACCTGAGAGCTGAGGTCTTCATATCTATTTTGCAAGGATCGAACTTGCTGCCCGAGCTGGTCAGAGATCTGGATACGCAGTCTTTCAGAAACATTAGGTTTAGCCATATAACCACGCCCCCGAAATTGTGATCCTCCAGAACCGGTTGCAGATATATAAGTAAGTTGGAAGATGTTGTTTCTTTGCTCATCTGGGATTGGGAATCCCAACTCAGCTTCCTTGACGTTGATTTGGGCACGTGCCTGGGTCTATATACAAAAAGAAAAGTCACATGTACATTGCAAATATTTATTTAAATGGGGACTGTTTGAAGTGTTTCTCACATGTACAGCTTCTGCCTGCTCGTTTGCCCATTGACCGTTCTTCACATGGATTGCCTCCCACAGTTCTATGTCATCGGGTTCTTTTCTGGTCTCTGGGTCTCGCTACATCAAATACAAGTAAAATTTGATTGAATGATTGCAGTGCAAAGTAAAAGCATGATTTAGTTTTCGTACCTTCTCATCACTTAGTTGGGCGTAGGATTTCGAGCCAAGCAAGTATTTTGTCTTTTGAGTACTTCAATTTCGTGAATTGGTTCTGCTTATTGACTGCAATTTTAAGAATTAATTTCACGAATGAGTGTTATCAAATTGTTTTTGTAGGATATGAAGGTATTAGAAAGCTAGCTGACCTTGAATCGCTCGGACCCAAAATAGTCCATAAGCACCAACTAATTGGAATCTGCTACGTCAACAGGCTTGTTTTGTATATGTTCCTCATCGGTCGGATACTTCATATAGGTGGCATGCAATGTTGATCGCCACCCCTTGTAGCGCTCACCAGCAATCTTCAATATTTTTCTTCTGGTATCATCTGTGTCCTCAAAGTGACAGACATTCTGTACATTGTATATCACACTGTTATAAACGTACAAGATGGAGGTCGCTAGAAAAAAATACTTATGTGGGGTGTCACAACACTAACCAGAATGTCTCTCACTATATTGCTCTTCGAAGTATCGCCACCTCTGCCAACTTCCTTACACCAGTGAGGGGTGCATTTTTTTTTGTTGTAATAACCACATCATCGACAAAGTGCCGCTGATTAGGACCAACCGCAGCACCCAACCTATCGGACCACTGAATTTGTAGCTTCTGATTCTGATCATTCGTTCTATTTGCAGATGCTAGATAGCGCAATTTAGCAACCTTAAGTCCTTTAGCCACCCCTCTTCCAAACTTCTTTCCTTCTGTTAGTGTCATTTAAACGGTAAACATTTAAAGCAAATTAGCAACTGACCAGGCCTAGTATCATGTACAAATAGTGTGAAAGAAGAAGAAGTCTGATGTTTTACCATCTTCAGGACGAGTGCGGCAAGTACGAGCGTGGGAACATCGCGTCGCAACAGCATTTTGCTCCATATTGGGCGATGCATCGACTTGTTGACTTCTTTGTTGCTGTTCATACCCTACAATTAGGCATCAGGCATCAGGCAGTAGTCAGTGGTGCTACAACACCCGTAGTACTGCAGGGGATTTTCAGTCCAGCTGCGAAGAAGGTAAGACAGTAGCTGGCGATGCTAGAGAAAGAGAGGGTTCACCGGGTGCTCATCCTCTGCAGTACTGCCGGTTCGGTCTGACCAACATCAGCAGGAGCACGTCTCGAGGCGAATTGGTGGCAGGGCGAGTCATGGACATCAGCGGTATTAACAGGTAGAGGATGCAAGACAGATGAGGTGGGCAGCTTGCGACGTTTAACAAAGCTAGGGTTCGGTCTGGCTGTGCAGTGACCACATTTAAGTTAGAGGATCGACGTCCAGATCACACCGGTGATCTCACGTGAGTTATGTTTTTACTGCAAGCAATGCAGTAAAGATCCAACGGTGTGATTCCGTTGGATCTTTACTGCATCGCGTGCAATAAAAACGTATAAGTCAGGTGATCTGCATCCATTGGTATCACCCCAGAGCAAGTCTCGAGGCTAGGAGGACAGTGTGGCAGATCTAGGAATTAAATTTAGGTGGATTGCATACTGATATTTTGCTCTGCATGTTAGCATCTCGCCCTAAAGTGCTAGAACAGATACATGAATATAATCTTGCGTTAATTACCCGACATCAGCAACACATTTGGCAGTGTAAAAAACGGAATTGGGATCATATAAGCAGCAATGAACCCTCTTGTACATGCATCTCTAAACTATATGATACTAACATTTCTTAGTGGACATGGGTTAATGATATTGGACTATTTTTTCCAGGCTATGCCATGTCATATGGGGCATAGCATGTAGGTACGCCGTAATGGCCAGGGGTTTGCGGACGGCGGGGTCATCATGGCACGCGAACGATGGGACGTGGAGATGGAGGGAGACGTGTCAAGGTGGATAGTGAAGTGACCACCAGCAGGGCATGGGCGCCGGCCAGTGCCGGAGTGACCGGCGGCGACATGGGTTTGCGGGCGGCGGGGTCATCATGAAACGCGAAGGATGGGACGTGGCGATGGTCGAGGGAGACGCGTTTCTGAGGACACTGAAGTGAGCAGCAGCAGGGCATGGTCGCCGGTGCCGGAGTGACGGCGGCGAGAGAGCCCAACGTGCGCGTGTAGGCATCAATAAATCATGCCATCACATATACTCACCAGCAGGGTGTGGGCGCCGGCCGGTGCCAGAGTGACCAGCGGCGACAGGGGTTTGCGGGCCGCGGGGTCATCATGACACGCGAAGGATGGGACGTGGCGATGGTGGAGGGAGACGCGTCGGGGAGGACACTGAGGTGAGCAGCAGCAGGGTGTGGTCGCTGGTGCCGGAGTGGCCGGCGGCGAGAGAACCCATCGTGTATGTGTAGGCATCAATAAATCACGCCATCACATATACTGATTAACTGTTAACTGGGACTAGGAAACTACAATCGCAATGCCAAAATATTTAGTAGAGCCCAGTATATATTTATACTCGTAGTACCAACATGGGATGACGAATCTCGGGGTTCCTGAGCATCAAGTGCTGCAATATTCTCTGCATACGATGCAAAGGAATTAACGTGTTATAAATATGTGTATTTTGATAGTAAACACATTTATAGTTATACCAGGTGCATGTTGCCCATCACGATTACTTGTAGACGACATGACGGTTTAGTGTCTTGTTCCTAAAGTAAAAGGTATATATAGTAAGTAATAGTGATAACGTCAGATTACATGAGGATGTGTATTTTAGATCGGGCGATGTGGCGCTATGAACTGAAAATGTTTGTTTTGAACGGAGGAATTAGAAATGAAGGAGTAGGAAAAAAACCATACAATCCGAGAAAGAAAAACAAGAAAAACGTGTATAAACCGTGGGAACTGAAAATCTTAGGAATACAAGTTTGGAACACAGGAATGAGAGTACAACATTGGGAGTGGTTGATAAGATAACCCTGGCGTCATTTACTTCTAAATCAAGAAATTACATAGTACATGCGGTTTTTAATAGTTATCTTTCCTGACATGGAAATGTACTAGAAATACACTACCATAAACTGTCGGAGGGACATTTATTTCGGGGCAGAGGTGTAGTGTATTTTATATATGGAAACAAGTAGAATGCAATCAGATGCTAGGGTAAAATAAAAAGATGAATTAACTATAGGATGCAGATCTAACGATTGAGGATAGTTGATTACACGATTGCACCATTAATCAGATTTTATACTAGACATTCATGAAACATAAGAGCATATAAGGAGTTGGGACGACAACTAGGAATGAACTGGCTGCAGCTGTTGGGACGACAACTAAAGCGATAAGGAGGGAGTAGCTCTATAAAAAGACGGCATGGATCGTGTAGAACTTACGTAGCACAAAACTGGAGTCCGGGATGTCGCAGGGCGGGGTCGGCGACGAAGAGGTTCGGTAGAGCCTGTCAAACTTGGTCGCTCGACGTTGTACCCACAGTCACCACCACCACTCACACGGGAATTTCTTAGGAATGCAAGTTTGGAACACAACACTAAGAGGAGAACAGGTGTGCCGGGAACAGAAGCCACTGCAGGATTAGAGGGAGACACATATTTATATTCGTCGTGGCTAGCTACAAATGGGCGGGACTGAAATTTTGGGTGCACGAAGTGAAGTTTCAATTGTGAAAATCTCAATTGTGCGCGCCAAGAAGAACTAAAATTTTTTCGAGGGCGTGCAGAATTTGGCGCCGTGCCCCTCCGCACGCATGCAATCGTGATTAAATTCATGTAATGTCACGATGATTCCTACACATGGTTTTACTCTTCACTGGTACGTCTACCTAGAGCTAGAGGGGTAGACCTCTTCGGACTGCTGCCTTGCCGTGGGACCGCTACCTGCCGTTCATCTTTGTTTTCATGGAGATGTAAAAGCAGTCATGTGGTAGTGGGACATTCCAAAAAAAATACGAACAAAAATATGAATCGCCAAATGTATCATTGTGCTAATGCAAACGACATGCAAATACAGAACACCCAAGTCCACGAAAGGAGGACGGCAAATCCATGGTCTAGTAAAAGGTAAACAATCATCATTTTATAACATTCGTCGCAATGAAATGATAACATATACAAAGTATATACTACTACTACAAAAAAACATTTTCCCCTGTGATGTCTAATCTTGAGGCTGTCGATCCAAAGCCGCCTGTGATACGAGTATCACAGGTACATACGATATATATATCAACAATGTCATCGGATATTAGTTACAACGGATAAAGTACTTTTCATGTACCTGTTGCATCAGGCGATGGACTAGTTAGCAATTTAGATGACGTAATTTCCTAATCAAGTTAATTATGCATCATGTCTGTTGTTAGTTCTATTACTTGTAAGGATAATGTTTACCGGATTTCATTCATTCAGCCACAAGAAATATAGACGGTCCCAAGTTACAAACATATAGGAGATGTTTTCGATAAAAGAAGTTTTTCGATACTGCATATATAGAACACATTGTTCATGAACATAAAGACATATTTCATTAACAAACAAGTAATAGGAAAACACGTAGTAGACAGCAAGAACAAGATAAACTACACCTAATACTACTCCACTCAGAGATCACAAAATAGATAAACTACTCCTAATACTACTCTACTCGGAGAAAACCACGTCCTTCTCCTCTGCCGCTGCCGCCTCCTCCGCCTCCACTGCTGGTGCCGCCTCCTCCTCCTACTCCGCTGTTGCCGGTGCTGCCGCCTCCGCCTCTGTCGCCTCCTCCTGCTCCTCCTCCGCCGCTGCCGCCGCCTCCATAGCCGCGTCCACCTCCGCCTCAAGAGACGCCTCCTGCTCCGCCTCCTCCGCTGCTGCCGCTGCCCAAGCCGCCTCATACTCCTCAACCTCTGTCATAGTCCGAAGCTTCCCGGCGACGCGGTGCAGAATCTTCAGGAGGCCCTCTACCCCAGCAATCTCCGCAATCGTCTCATGGAGGGCGTCGAGACGACCGGCCACAGTCATCAACCCGTAGCAGTAGTGGCCCGTGGTGTCCATGCTCGTGTGGAGGGGAAGGGTCCCAAGACCCAGACGGCGACACGAGCGATCTGTGTCGGAAAAGACCTTCCGCGCCACTACATTAAGCGCTAGTGCGCTATGAGCAGCGGCGGACTTGGCGTCGGTGGCCACCTTAAGGCGCCGATCAAGTTCGTCGATGCGGTCGGTGAGGAGTCGGAGAGTCTACTCAACCCAACCGGGATGAGGAAGTGTAGGCGCCGAGGGCGGAGATGCGAGCACCGCCATCAGTTCCACCGGCATTGCCAGCGGCGGTTGAAACGGAGAAGGAGGTTCGGAGGATGTCGATGGCCTAGAGCGCTTCGACGCGGGGCTACCCATTTTTGTGGCGACGGAGGTGCAGAGAAAGAGCGAGAGGTGGTCAACAGTGGTGGGGGGAGAAGTTTAGAGGCTAGGATCTAAGGAGTGGTGCGGCGGAGAAGCAAGAGGACGGAGAGCCTTTATAGGGGGTCGTCGTCTAAGCGGGCGTGTCGAGATGATCGGACGCTAGAGGAAACCGCACTTAATTATGAACCGGTCTGTGGCCCCGGTTTCCTCAAAACCGTGGTTTGCATCCTCTCAGTCCTAATGGCTCGACGCGTCCCATCGGCTTCAGTGGCAGTTTTTTAGGAGTAAATTTACACGCGGGGAAAAACATTTTTTTCGTTATATAAAAAAAATCCATCCGTACACGCCTAAGCCAACTTCGTGACCGCGCGTCCGTGCCAGCGGATGCCTTGCAGTGAACATGGGCCTAGTCTTGCACGCATTACATTCATTCGGATTTTTAACTGCAACTGTGCACCATGCCTTATAACGTCGGTGCACTGACCTCAACTTTCCGTGGTGGGACTAATCCTTCGCACCTGTTCCATATGTTCTTTTCTTCGCTGTCTGTTGTCTAATACTATTTCTGTTCTATGTTCAACATGCATGTGCAACCTCGATCCACAATCATGTTTCATGATGTTATACGTGTGTTTTCTCTTTTTGTTGAAATATCGTCATGTACTGTTTGAGGTATATATATATGCATGCATGTTAGTGTTGTTAAACATGACCGAAGTGTTTTAATTCTAGCTATGTCTAACATGCACGGACCGCAAACATGATCAACCAATTACACTATGTAAGAAACCCAAATAGGAGACAACAATGGGCGACAGATCGGATGTCCATCGATCACAAAGTGATGTGAGACGCGATTAAAGTCATTGTTTGTCTCCTTTAGCTTTGCAATTAAAAATCGAGATGAGCTTCAAACCCTAAGATCTTTTGTTTTTGTCCAATTTGCTGGGTTCACTTGTGACAGATTAACACATCACTAAACTTAGAGCACATTCACTTGATTGAAATCCAGAAATTCTAACACACCAGTATTCATTGACACGAATGAACACATGTATATTACAAAACACAAGAAATATGTGCAAGAATAGAATTGAAGCTAAACATGTACAAGAACTCCTAAAACTACAAAAGAAATATGTACAAAAACTCCTAAAACTACTCTGCCGGCCCCGCCTCCTCCGCCCTCTCCCCCAACTTCTCAAACCACAACAAGAGGTCCTCCTCCTCCTCGTCATCGTCGTCGTCGTCATGGTGGTGGTCGCCGTCATCGTCGCCGTCGTCATCATCATCGTCATCATCGTCGTCGTCGTCATCATCATCATCGTCGTCGTCGTTGTCCTCCTCCTCCTCCTCCTCCTCCTCCTCCTCCTCCTCCTCCTCCTCCTCCGGCAACGATGCAGCAGGAGAGTGGGCCGACTGCTCCGGCTGAGCCGATTGCTCTAGCTGCACCGGTGGATCCGGCTGCACCGGTGGTGGAACCCCGCCGCGACGGAAGTTCCTCTCCGTCGCCGCCACCAGGGCACTACGGCCCTCGGCGCCAAGCTCCTGGGCCATCGTCCCGAACAAGATGTCCAGGCGATCGGCCACACCTGTGAGGGCGTAGAGGTAGTGGCCGGTGGTATCCATTCCTGGAAACTCGGGAAGGGTACCAAGACCCAAGGCGTCCAAGGCCCGAGACGTACTGTTGTACACCTCTCGCGCCATAATGAGGCGCTGGTCGTCGTTCGCCCTCTCGGGGGAGCTGCAACATATCCGCTTGCAGGGTGGCTGCCTCAGCGGGCTAGGAGGCGGAAGGTTGGCCATGACTGTGGTGGTTCAACGGCACTGGGCTAGGAGATGGAACGATGGAAGAAGAAGAAAGGAGTGCAAAAGTTTTGTTCTTGTACGTAACCAACGACGCGCCTTATACATGGTCTGTGCGGAGTAGACGAGGGAGCGGTTCGTTTCCCGCGCATTGAACTCTTTGCAGACCTCGTGCGGCGCAATTAAACCACTATGGAAGACGATCTTCAGAGATCCTTCCGTCTCAATTGTATCCATGTGGAACGTTGCGCACGCGTCCCTGCACCACGGCTTCTTAACTTCTACGCAGACCTCGTGCAGCGTGTCAGTTACTTGGCGCACTGGAAAGGCCAGCAGCGAGATCTCCAGCGAGCCCCGCCACGGCGGCGCCGCGCGCGCGCCCTCGGTGCGAGGAAGAAGAAAGGGTCTGTGATGTTGGTTTTCTTGTTTCGTGATGTTGTTTTTCTTGTTTTGTAGTATTGTTTTATGTTAATGAACTCAATGTCATTATTCCTTTGTTCCATCTGTTATTTAATGAACTATCAGTTCTATCTATTATTCCTTTTTTCTATCTGTTATTTAATGAACTATCAGTTCTATATATTTGTATTATCTGTTAATGAACGACCGTTGCATACGTGCGTTTTTTTGTTGTCAAAGTTGGATTCGATAGGATCAGGGCCGGTCCTGACTTTTCGGGGGCCCGGGGCGAATAAAAAATCAAAGCCCTCTAGTTGATCATAAATATAAAGAAAAATTATCAATTATAACTACTCTCTATTCTGAAAAAATGATATTTAGAACAAGAAATCTAGTTCATTTTAAGTTAAATTAGCTCTGCTAAACGTCACTTATTTCGGAACGGGGTGAGTGTTTTATAAAGTTCATTCTCACTAATATTGTCACAAAAATAAAATTAAAAAAACTTATACGAACTGAAAATACAATTGATTGAAACTTATCTAATGATATAAAATAAAATTACTTTGAGTATCTAACTGAAATTATATGTAAGAGTTAAACTATCACTTAATAAAGTTCAGTTAGTACAACCTTAGATGAGAGAAAAAATATGAGAAAATCAGTTAGCTAGGAGTATACATAGATTGATCAATGCATAAAAAATAACAGGTGAAATTAAGCGTTTAGAAGACATAAGCTATTAAGTGTTGGCATGCAAACCTGGAGCCTTCAGAAGTCCTCTACATCACGGCCGCGACAACTGGAAGATAAGAATAGGAGTTCATATTTGAGTTATCGACGCTTAATTCAAGAGACCACGTGAGCCGGTAGCATGGAGTGGTCGGCCTCTGACTCTGCATGACCATAGGTATTGTCAAGAACACTCTTGATTCTAAGTTGGAATAGTTGGTTGGGTCAAATCTAAAAGTAAAATTCACTATCCTTCTGACTGTTATTATTAGTTTATTAATCATTGATGGAATACCAGTTAAATCACATTCATTTGTATAAATTTAGAGCTTGGCAATATATATAACTTAAATCTAAATGGGCCCCTTAATTTTCGAGGGCCCGGGGCGGTCGCCCCTTGGGCACTGCCACAGGGCCGGCCCTGGATAGGATCATCCATGTTTTTGTATACTGGATCTGGATCCATGCTAGTTGATGTTTCATTGGATGTACTGGACGATCAAAAAGTTTTTGTTTCGTAGGTTGGATTGGACCATCCATGTTGATATTTCATATGATAATATTTATTTATATATTAATTCTTTATTTTACTAATGTATATTAATTAATAATATACAAATAATAAATATGACGATCGTTTTTTCAACAAAAAGAGAAAACACTTGTATAACACCATCAATTTAATATGATCGTGGATCGAGGTCTTGCACATGCATGTTACACATAGAACACAAATACGGAGTACGTAGTTCATTAGACAACAGACAGAGAAGAAAATAACATATGGAATAGACAAACAACATTGAGTTCAGTAACATAGAACATTACAAAACAAGAGAAATGTCATCATGAAACAAGAAAATCAACATCACAAATCCTCATCAACAAGTGATCAATCATGCATGAAACATGATGGAGACCTCGCTGGCTCTCTTTCAAAAGCATGCATGCATGTCTGGCCATCATACATGATCATGACAAAACATTAATGCTCGAATAGTCGGACGTGTGGCGTACACGTGTTAATTTTCTCTTATGCCAATGGGACGCGTCGAGCCGTTGGGACCGAGAGGATGCAAACCGCGGTTTGGAGTAAACCGGGGCCACCGACCAGTTCATAAGCGCGGTTTCCTCTAGCGTCCGATCATTTCCACACGCCCGCTTATACCTGTGTTTTCTCTTTTTGTTGAAAGATCGTCTTGTTTGAGGTATGCATGTTAATTTTGTCAAACGTGACTGAGGTATTTTCTATGTCTAACTTGCATGCACCCTAAACATGTTCAACCAATTAATACGTGTTTAATTTCTCGTTTTGATGATGGATATCGTCAGAGTATGAGGTCTTGCCGATGTATGCTACGCCCCAAACATGCATGATCAAGGAGCCTACAACTCTAGACGATATCCAACTTCAAAAAGAGGAATTAGTACACATCAAAAAGAGGAATTAGTACAACTCTAGCTAGCTCGGTTCCTCTCTTCTCTTTCACGTTTTCTGCCCTGCTCGCGCACCGCCGACCTCACCTTGGAACTCCAATGATAGCTTGCCAACTAGGCAAGGATCGATCGGGAGTCCTTTAGCAAAGTTGTTCACAACTTGCTTGCGCACCTTCTCAACCTTTTGTTTCGGTGTTTCCTCAACCGGTTGGGCGGTATTTCGCAGTTTCCCGACGACCGCGGGTGAGGCTGCCGAGACCTGCCCCTACTCCACCGTCGACAAGCCGGAGGAAGCCTCTACAGGCCCCGCCTTCTATAAGGGAAAGGTGTGTTATCGCGCCTTAAGCATGCTCACCAAGTTTCAAGCAATGCCATGCCTTGTAGCGTCTTTATTGCTAGTTTCTCCGATGATAGTTCATACCTATGTCTCTAGGTCATGGATTTAATTCATTTTATACATCTAATAATTCTTGACCATAGTTAGGGGATAGTTTACCTATCTCCCTGCGAACAGTCCGGATCGAAAAGATTTGAAAACCATCAACGAGTGATGACCGATCGAGATAGCCGAGTTTTGGTCACCGCCTGTGAGAAAGCCGCGATTCACCGTCGAGCTCCTAGTTTCCAGCCGTTTTTCTCCTTAATTTCCTAGTCCTGGTTCATGATCCTCAAGGCACAAGAAAGCTTTTGGAGGAGAAACCAAGTCGTTTGAGCTAGAGATAAGGGAGTTCTACCCTGCCGGAGCTGTGGCCATCGCCGCCGCCATCACACCACCGTTTCTAGCCGTCGGCATGCCCCGGGGGCAACACCGACGTGCTCCGTGTAGTCAAAACCCCCCAAGCCGCAAGATTGGCAAAGCTTGGCACACTGGAAAGGCCAGCAGCGAGATCTCCGGCGAGCCCCGCCACGGCGGCGCCGCACGCGCGCCCTCGGCGCGAGGAGGAAGAAAGGGTCTGTGATGTTGGTTTTCTTGTTTTGTGATGTTGTTTTTCTTGTTTGTAGTATTGTTTTATGTTAATGAACTCAATGTCATTGTTCCTTTGTTCCATCTGTTATTTTGTTTCCCGTCTATTATTTAATGAACTATCGGTTCTATATATTTGTATTATCTGTTAATGAATGACCGTTGCATACGTGCGTTTTTTTGTTGTCAAAGTTGGATTCGATAGGATCATCCATGTTTTTGTATACTGGATCTCGATCCATGCTAGTTGATGTTTCATTGGATGTACTGGACGATCAAAAAGTTTTTGTTTTGTAGGTTGGATTAGACCATCCATGTTGATATTTCATATGATAATATTTATTTATATATTAATTCTTTATTTTACTAATGTATTTTAATTAATAATATATAAATAATAAACATGATGATCGTTTTTTCAACAAAAAGAGAAAACACTTGTATAACACCATCAATTTAACATGATCGTGGATCGAGGTCTTGCACATGCATATTACACATAGAACACAAATACGGAGTACGTAGTTCATTAGACAACAGACAGAGAAGAAAATAACATATGGAATAGACGAACAACATGGAGTTCAGTAACATAGAACATTACAAAACAAGAGAAATGTCATCATGAAACAAGAAAATCAACATCACAGATCCTCATCAACAAGTGATCAATCATGCATGAAACATGATGGAGACCTCGCTGGCTCTCTTTCAAAAGCATGCATGCATGTCCGGCCATCATACATGATCACGACAAAGCATTAATGCTCGAATAGTCGGACGTGTGGCGTACACGTTAATTTTCTCTCATGCCGATGGGACGTGTCGAGCCATTGGGACCGAGAGGATGCAAACCGCGGTTTGGAGTAAACCGGGGCCACCGACCAGTTCATATTACTTTAAGCTGGGGGACTCTGTCCATCCGACCGTGGAGAACCAAACTGCAAAACAGGAAATCGATTGACGCAGATTAATCCAGTCCTGATGTTGTTTTTCTCTTCTTGTTTTTTAATGTTTTTCTTTTCTTGTTTTGTGATGCAACGGCTAGAACCGTCCGAAAGTACTTATTACCACTGGCCCTATGCCTACGTAGTGTCATCATTACCAGAACTCCCGTCGCCCTCGTCGAGCGCGCAGTTGCAATACCCAAGAGGTTGCAAACAAGAGTTAATTTTCTCTTTTTGTTGAGAGATATATAGTCATCCAATAATATATATATATATATATATATATATATATATATATATATATATATATATCATTGTTTGAGGCTCGATGATCATGTTTGGGGCGTATATATAGCATGTGAACATGTCATGAAAGACGACCCTCGATCATGTACATGTCGATGTGAATTATAAATGTTGGACCCTTTGCGTGTGAAATTACTCCTAAAAAACTGCCACTAAAGCTGATGGGACGTGTCGATCCATTGGGACCGAGAGGATGCAAACCGCGGTTTCGAGGAAACCGGGGCCACTGACCGGTTCATAATTAATCGGTTTCCTCTAGTGTCCGATCATCTCCACACGCCCGCTATTAGACGACGACCCGCTATAAAGGCTCACCGTTCTCTTGCTTCTCCGACGCACTGCTCCATAGATCCTAGCCTCCAAACTTCTCCCCCCGCCACCGACGACCACCTCTCTCTCTTTATCCGCACCTCCGTCGCCACACAAATGGGTAGCCCCGCGCCGAAGCACTCTAGGCCATCGACGTCCTCCGAACCTCCTTCTCCGTTTCCATTGCCGCCGGCAATGCCGGTG
Source organism: Tuctoria greenei (assembly GCA_036927565.1). Lineage (NCBI taxonomy): Eukaryota > Viridiplantae > Streptophyta > Magnoliopsida > Poales > Poaceae > Tuctoria > Tuctoria greenei. Next base: position 131,050,515 of record JAYESD010000006.1, read on the forward strand.
GAACTGATGCTGGCGCCCGCATCTCCTCAGCCCGACTGGTTATAGGAGACTGTCCGCCTCTTTACCGCCCGCATCAACGAATTAACGCGCCGAATTAAAGATGTCGAAGACGACGTGTCCTCCGCCGTCGAACATGCAAGAGCGCTGGACACAATGTCGCGTGATGTATTTAACAATACATCTCTCATCTATCTCCGTCTGGGTCTTGGGAGGCTTCCCCAGCTCCCCAGCATGGACTCCGCTGGCTACTACTTGTTCAGGTTAAGCTTTGTGGCCGCTCGTCTCGACGCCCTCCACGAGACGATCACAGAGGTTGCTGGGGTACAGCGCCGCTGGAAGATTCTGCACAGTGTCGCTTGTAAGCTCGGTGTGGAGACGGAAGAGGAGTCATAGTCGCCGTCAGAGGCGGAGGCGGAGCCGTCGGAGGATGCGTCGGTCGCGGCGCGCGCGGCGGCGGAGGTGGACGAGGCCTCCGAGTAGAATAGGATTAGGAGTAGTTTTGTTCTTGTTTCTACGTGTTTTTCATCCATGTTTTCTTTACTCTTGTTTGTAATATATGTGTTGGTAGTATGTTAATGTAATATGTCTTTTATGTTGTTGAACAATGTGTCTGATGTATTATTGAAAAATTCTCCTTTTATCGAAAAACATCTCCTTTAACAACGCCAAGTTTTAACCTTTAACCAATTTCGTGCGTGAATCGAAAAACATCTCCAGTCGTGATGTTGTGTGTCTCTTGTTTTTTTTTTGATATTTTTTCTTTTCACGTTTTGTCATGTTGTTTTCCTACAAAACTCTGAACAGTCGCGAGACTCGCGATGTTATTATTGCACGGACTGGAACAGGCCGGAAGTTACCCCTATACGCGGTGTTATCATTACAATGTCATGGCATCCCCTGCAGTACTGCAGGTGCAGTAGCAGGGGCTGACATGTGGGTCCTATGAGGTATGGGGCCCACATGTCAGCTCCTGCTACTGCACCTGCAGTACTGCAGAGGATGTGCGGCGGTTCCATGTTGTTTTGCTTTATAATATGGGAGTACTTCGGAGAATCCCAAGAAACCGCAACCTCCAAATACTAGTAGTACACCCTTTTATTCTCTCAGGCAGATTTGTTTCTTCGCCGCTTGTCGCTCATTAATGGCAAACTTCTCCATCGACCCCCGTCGGTTTTGTCCGCAACTGATGATCCCAGAAGATGGTGGTCCTTTGAGATAGACCAGAAGCGTGTGCCACATATCTGGCGAAATCGCGAAGAAAAATGAGGAATATGCGGTTGCGGTCACAAATGAGGTACTAACTCCTGCCCAGCGTAATGAATTTATGGACCAGATAGCAGTGTATATCCAAGATCAGGCAAGAATGCACGTAGTTACTTACGGTGCACATCCCCATGGGATTGGCATGTACTACAAGTTAAGAAATAAACTGGAGAGAGATGCTTTGGTCCTAGCAAATCCCCACGTGGTCGGGAATTGGGAGTTCAGATTTGAAAAACATGATGAGGCAAGTCTTAATATGCGTTGTGCTCTGTTTACTAGAAGGTGTTGGATTTGGCTACTTGGTTATCCTCTGGATCTAAAGGAACGAAGGTTTATTGAACAAACCTGCTCTAGTTTTGGCCAGTTGCTTCATTGGGATGAAAATGATCCAAACCCAACTAGGGTCATTCTGCTGGTGATGGTGGATAATCCACTTGACATCCCTCGAAGCCTTGTTCTCAGGAGAGGCAACGAAGTCGGCGAGGAAGGACGTTCATGGACTGTACCAGTTTACGTCCTAGGTCTTGATTTTGTGGACCACCTTCCGGTTGATGAGGAGGACCCTCCGCCTTTCAATGGCAACCCCCACCCTTACCACGGACCAGTCTTGCCTGGTTCTTATCCTGATGATCAAGGTCCTCTGCCTGCTGCCCCAGATGACTTGGGGCAGAATGATCCTGGCGACCAGAATAATGAAGCGTCGGATATGTTGTCCACGGCGCAAGTAGCATATAATATCCTAATCTTTCTCCTCATATATAGCGTGTTAACCATTTTTTCGGCCCCAAATGATCTAGAAAAATTACTCCAGATTTGATGATGCCATAAACTAATCGCTGCTGAAAACAATGACGGTGGTCCAAGCAAGGTTGTTGTGATGCAGGATGCATGGAGGTAGACCCAAGCAAGGTGGTGGTGCAGGACGATGCATGGAGCTTGCTGACGGACTGAAGGTGCTGCTTGAAGAGATGTGGTGCGGACTAGATGTGCCGATTAGTTTATTTTGTGTTTTTTGATTACGTAAGAGCTAGTACTGTCAAATTAATTAGTTTGTTGCATGGAATGGTATGTTGAACACTATTGTTTGGTTCCGTCGATGTTTATATCTAGTATTTAATCCTTGTTTATATCACTGTGTTGCTGGTTGAAGATATTTTATGCATATGCTTTATTTTAATCCTTGTTTATATCACTGTGTTTATATCTAGTAGTACTTAATTACGAACCTGTATAGAAGTAGCAATTTATACAACTTTATTATTAGTGAAGCCAAAATTTATAGAACATAGATTTTTTAAAGCACATGTGTCACTTCCGGAGGAATCCATTCCTTTAAACTACCCCGTGAGTTTCCTTTGATGCAAACGGGGCTAAACAAAAGACAAGCGCGCATAGGAGAAACACAACAAGTGCAACATTCATCAGAGACGAGCATGCATATATAGGAGAAACACATCAACATGCCTTATATAAGTCTATTTTATATACTCCCTTTGTTCACTTTTCGTTGGCATTGGGAGAACTAGGGGTAGCGCATCCAAAAGGGAATGGAGGGAATATAACCCATAGAGTACAACACGTTATGGCAGAACAGGTCATACTCGCGCTCAATCCTACAGTTCTCAGTACAGAAGACGGTCCACTCGTACGACCTTCGCCGGCCGCAGCGGGCAGGCCCCTGGTTCCCCCCTGTTGGGCAGCGGCAAACGTCATCGTCAATGTCGGGCAGCGCCACCAGCGGTGGTCCCGGAGGAGGCCTACGCAGTAACCTCTAGCTCACGAAAACGTCGAGCCTCTGCATGGCTTGATTCCGACACCGGCAGCACTCTGTGTTGGTCCTCTTCATCGCGATAGACCCGACCGCGTTCTCGCCGACGTGGGCCTCGCCTTCGACCTGCCGGATATACTTGAGGGCATCGCGGTCCCCGCGGTCGGCGTTGTAGCGGAGCATGGCGAGGACGTAGGCCACCACCTTGTGGCCGTTCGCGGCCGCCCGGGCAAGGAACACGGTGCCCGCTGCGCCTGCGCGTGGCCGTAGTTGAAGACGAGGTCGAACCCGGTGATGTAGCACACATGAGGGTTGCCCATGTTGGCCAAGCGCTCCACGAGGGTGTCGTAGCTCCCTTTCCCGTGCCGTTGGAACCACTCCCAGCTGCTCTCCCGCTCCAGCGCCACGCGCCTGCCCACGGCGGGATCACGGCACGCCACGTGCATGGCCTTGCAGGTGGCACGCAGACTGGAGAGGTCGTCCATGGGCTGGGTGGAGGTTGCGGCGGCCCAGCCCTCGATTAGGACTGCAATATCGTGCGGCAAGGGGAACTCCATGGGCTTCAAAGGGAACCAATGAGGACGCACGCGATGGAGAGGAAGAGTACGCACAGAGAAGAGGATGGTGTGTGTGGCGGAGTAGAGGATGGTGTGTCGTCTTACTACTCTTTATTAGTACGCGCGGATAAGATGATGAGACGCCCAGTGATTTTTAGTACGCGCGGAGAAGAGGGATGGTGGTGTGTGGGAAGTTGCTGTAGAGGATGTGAACGCGTGGTGTGTGTGGGGGGTGGGGGGAGAAGATGATGGTGTGTGACGTGTGTCTTTAGTACGCGCCGAGAACACGATGAGACGCGCACAGACTACTGGAAAACGCAACAGGCCGGTAGCAACGACTTGAAAGAAAAGTGGAGACACTGAACTCCAAAGCGGTCTGTAAAGTAGTAGTACTACTGGAAAACGCAACAGGCCGGTAGCAAAGACGGGAAAGAAAAGTGGAGACAATGAACTCCAGAAAATAAAAGAAAGGACGACAGAAATGTTAGAAAAATATAGGAAGTACTCCTATATGTTAGAACAATATAGTTCTAAAAATATAGTTCTAACAAAAATGTTAGAACTAGTTCTAAAAACTTCATACTTTTGGGGATGGAGGGAGTACGTAGTGTACGATTTAATGTATAACAGCGTGGAGACCCGAAATGTGAAACAGGAAATCTTTTCGCGAAACTGATGCGACCGGGTGCACAGAGCGACCGTGCGCGCTAGTAACCGAGGCGAGTAACATGCGCAGTGCATGCGCGTCCTTTGAATTAAATTTGACGCGTCCCCTCCCCTAACCACTGCTATAATGCTAGTACCTCCGTCCCAGCAGAAGATTATTTCCAGCCAATTTTATTTGTCCTAGCTCAACTTTACTTTCACTGTATGGTCATGTCAGCTGTGTGCTCTGCACATTTTCAGCTATTGTCCTTTGTTGCCGTAGCAACTTGCTGGCATTGAATGGAAAGTGGGAGCATATGTATTGATGAAGGGTGTTAGGGTAATTTTATGTGTTGACTAATGTGCGGTTTGAATCCTAAAAATAGAGTTCACTTGGGACAAAGGGAGTATAAGATGGTCACCCGCGCCATCGTCTTTTCCGCACAATCGTTCCAACATCCTCTCTTATCTCCACAAAACCTAGCCGCGGCTAGTATACAGCAAATGCTTTCGAGCTCGAGCAACCCTCCACCACCGAGCCCGCCGAGGGACCCAGCCGCCGGTAAGCGGCCGCGGCTGGACCCCCCCCTCATCGCCGCGCGTGAAGGATACCCTCCTGTTCAACATGGCCCGAGATGTATTTACATATACATCTCACTCCATGGAACGCCTTGGCTCGGTACCCTTCCACGAAGTACTGGAATGGACACCACGGGTCACTACGTCTTCGGCCTCTCGCACGTGGCCACTCGTCTCGACTCCCTCTGGGAGACAATGGCAGCCGAGCTCGGTGTCGCGGGTCGTCACAACCTCGTCATGGTGGCAGCCTTGAGATTGGGTCACCTTCCGCCGCCGGAGCCCGAGGCGCTAGAGGAGGGTCAGGAGCCCGAGGACCCACCCGAGGAGGAGGAGGTGGAGGCTGAGCAGATTAGTATTTAGGTGCTTTCTTTTCATGTTTTTAGTTGTAGTTTTTCATTTCATGTTTTTAGTTGTAGTTTTTCCTTTCATGGTTTTAGTTGTAGTTTATCTTTTCTTATGTTTGTAATATACTCCATCCATACAAAGCGACAAGTATTTTGGGACGGAGATACTCCCTCCATCGAAAGGGACAAGTATTTTGGGACAGAGGGAGTAATGTTTTTAAGTTAAATGTACTTGGTGTTCTTGTTCATGGATGTACTATCTGTGCAAAATTAGTTCGAATTTTCCGATCGCCAAACCATCCTTGTCCCCAAACCGGTGGAGTAGCCAGGAGATCGCCCGCAACGGGGCCCGCAAAGCGGTCTATAAAGTAGTAGTAACAGGAAAATGCAACAGGACGGTAGCTAGGACTGAAAAGAAAAAAGTGAAGACAATACGAGGAAGAAAATGTTTGAAAAAAGGAAGGACAACCGAAATGTTAAACAGGAACTCTTTTCATGGAAATTAATCCAGTCGTAATCCTCTCAAACATAGGCTCCCTTTGAAGGATAGGATTTGTAAATGATTTTTAGTTTCCATAGGAAACGTAACACATGAGCTAGGACGCTTTGGTAGCTATACTAAAAGAGCTGCTTATCCGCCTCATCCACTTCCCCATGCTGCCAGTAGAATCTCATCAGCCGTGGGAAGGTGTCCACCGAAGAGTTTGAGGACACCGAGGAGTGTCCGTTAGAAGAGCCGCCTAATGACGTGGAGGCCGGGGAGTTGGGGTGGACCGGCGGCGTATAGTCGAGGTAGTGATCCAGGTGGATGATGAGCTCCGTCGTGAGGCCGCTAGGCCGGACCACTGCGGCATGGTTGAAAGGTTCCGCCGGCAGCCCACCGTCACTCCCAGTCCGGCCATCACTTCCTGCAAAGAAGGTGGCCATTTTGGCCCGAGGTAGGAGGCTTGGGTCTTTCATCCACCCAACGACCGTGCACAGGTCAGCACGCTCCCGGTGGTAAGTTGAAGCATCGAAGTGATCAAAGAGGAAGACGTCACCCAGCACCTGTCTGATGCCCTCCGCAGACCAGACATGCAGAGGGAGGTTCTCGATGACAACCTGCACGTGGAAGAACCACTCGACGATCAGCACACCGACACCAAAGATCCATGGCCGGAAGTAGTGGTTATCATCCGGCATGGAGATGATTGCCGTCTCGATGGCGAGCTCCCGATAGTCATCACGGGTGAACCACACCAGGAACTCACCATCCCCAAACGTGGACACTATGAAAGCCCAATGCGGGATTTCAAGTTGGTGATGGATGGCCAGGGTGATCTCCATGGGCGTCGCCTCGCTGCGACCTCCTCTGGGTCCCCGAACAGCTGCTTGGCAGCAAACAGATAAACTCCATTGTCATGAGGCGGTTGTTGACCATCGTGCATTGCCCCTCACGAGGGCGCAGGGACGATGAGCCTGCAGGTACCTGCTCGCGTCTAACATGGTTGCGAGGCATGGCGCTGCGACAACAGAGGCAAATGACTTCTTAGGAAACACACGGGAGCATGGATGGGAATCAGTCGGGAACTTGAGCCTAGAAGCAATAGGGGGGGTGGTGGTTTAAGAAGGCGAGGATGAAAAGGCCTCTTGCCATCTGGCCCCTTGGGCACATGGCACCGACTGGAGCGGTGACCAGGGAAGTAGCAGGCCGACTTTAATTGTGAAAGGGCCCATGGGCCGACCAGTCCCAGACGCGGCGGGTCACAGCACGCTGCCGCAATGTGACCATGCGCCAAACATCGGAAGCAGCGTCCCTTGAGGATCTCACGAAAATCCGGTGATAGGACCGGACCTTTCGAGGCCTTCGGCTCTGTGCAAGCGTCATGAATGCACGAAGGCCCGACTTGAATATAAAGTGAATCAGCGCAGTTTTAGCCCACCAATAACAAGCGGCCCAGCTTTTTCGTCCTGCCTTCCTGCCTGCCTGCGGCGGGAAATTTTTGTCACGCCAAATGAAGAAGGAAAATAAGAAATGAAAATAATATTTTATTACGGTACCCTTCGACCCGCAACGCCGGCCCCCTCACCGCAATGCGCTTGTAGGAGCATCCGCTGGCCGCCATGATTGTAGGAGCATCCACCAGCCGCCACGCTTATAGGAGCATCCGCTGGACGCCACGCTTGGAGGAGCTTTCGCCGGCTGCCACGCTTGGAGGAGCATCCGCCAGCCGCCACGCTTGGAGGAGCATCCGCCAGCCGCTACGCTTGGAGGAGCATCCGCCGGCCGCCAAGCTTGGAGAAGCATCCGCCAATCGCCACACTTGTAGGAGCATCCGCCGGCCGCCACTCTTGTAGGAGCATCCGCCGGCCGCCAAGCTTGGAGGACCAACCGCCGGCTGCCACTCTTGGAGGAGCATCCGCCGGCCGCCACACTTGTAGGAGAATCCACCGGCCGCAGCGCGTGGAGTAACAACAGCTAGGTACAATTGCTCACATAATATGTTCTTGTACATCTATCCTCTTATGGATAGGTTGATGGGTGATTGAATTGTAGGAAGCGATGTCAGAAGATAAGACATGGATGGGAAAAGACAGGCATACGAGGGAGTGGCAGGATGGAATGAAGTCATTTTTAAATTTTGCATTTCAGGGCACTCGTGAAGGAGGAACTATGCCTTGTCCTTGCACGAGATGTCGTAATATTTGCCACAAGACACGCAAGGGAGTTCATTTACACCTGCTCAGAAATGGGATGTTATTGGATTATACTTGTTGGATACACCATGGAGAAATACGAGTTCAGGAAAATATTGCTGAGGAATCAGCAAATAATAAGGAGATAATTTCTGATGATGGTGCTATGCAAAATATGTTGTCTAGTCTACTTAGAGGCACTGATCATGGTGGTACTTCAACAGATGTTGATGATCAAGAAAATGCTATAAACCAGCGGGAGCCAACTGGGGATGCAAAGAAATTCTATGGCTTATTAACTGATGCCAAAAAGGAGTTGTATCCAGGTTGTTCGTTGTTGACCCAATTATCCTACATTGTCAGGTTCTACCAGATAAAGTGTTTAACAGGTATGAGTAAAGTAGCTTGTGAGATGTTACTTGAACTATTCTCATTTGCGCTTCCAAAGGGCCACTGCATTCCTAATACACTTGATAAACTTCACAAGGTTGTTCGTGACCTCGAGCTGGACTACCAAAAGATCGATGCATGTGTCAATGACTGTGTGTTATTCTGGAAGGACTATTCTCTACTGAATAGTTGCCCAAAATATGGTGAATTAAGATGGAAAAATAGTACTGTTGGGGATGCAAGAGAGGCTTTACCTTGTGGAAAATCCGAGAAGCTTGTAGCATGCAAGATTCTACGTTTCTTCCCTCTTATTCCCCATCTACAAAGGTTTACATGGGAGAATCAACAACATCAAACATGCGCTGGCACAAAGAAGGTTGTGATGATGATGGAATATTACACCATCCCGCCGATTCGAAAGCATGGAAGCATTTTGATAGCATTCACCCAAATTTCTCATCTGATCCTCGCAACATAAGACTTGGGCTAGCATCTGATGGTTTCAATCCTTTTGGAGTAATGAATGTTTCTTATAGTACATGGCCTGTGATTCTAATCCCTTATAATCTACCACCTTGGTTGTGTATGAAGCAGTCTTATTGGGTGATGTCAATGATAATTCCAGGGCCAAAGTCACCTGGAAACAACATTGATGTGTATCTGCAGCCTTTGATTGATGAGCTACTGAAATTATGGTCTGATGGTGTTGAAACATATGACAGTTTAAAGAAAGAGACATTTGTCATGCGAGCTTCTGTATTGTGGACAATAAATGATTTTCCAGCATATGCAATGCTATGTGGATGGAGCACAAAAGGGAAGCTAGCATGTCCATACTGCCATATAAACACTGACGCCTTCTGGTTGAAATATGGACGAAAGTATTGTTACATGGGTCATTGTCGTTTCCTACCTCAGGATCACAGATGGCGTCGAAACAAAGGTTCTTTCAACAACAAGGCAGAGAATAGAGAGGCTCCAACATCACTCTCTGGTGACGAAGTACTCCAACAATACGAGTGTTTTGATCAAGTGAGTTTTGGACCGACGAATAATAAGAGAAAGCACACCGAGGAAAATAGATGGCATAATTGGAAGAAGAAAAGCATATTTTTCGACCTCCCTTATTGGAAGACATTGCTAATAAGGCATAACTTGGATGTCATGCACATTGAGAAAAAAATTTGTGATAGCATATTGGGGACATTGCTTGCTATGGATGGTAAAACAAAAGATAGTCTACAAGCTCGTCTTGATATGAAGGATATGGGTATACGGCCAGATCAACATCCGAAGTTCATAAAGAGCAAGTACACATTCCCACCAGCATTATATACTTTGGGCAAAGATGAGAAGACCACCTTGTGCAAGTTTTTGGGGAATGTGAAGGTGCCCGATGGTTATGCCTCAAACATCAAGAGATGTGTGGACATAAAAGCATGTAAGGTATCGGGTCTAAAAACTCATGACTGCCATATTATATTTCAGAAGCTCTTTCCTATTGCAATACGTAACATATTGCCTGGAAAGGTTGTTGCAACTTTAATTGAGTTTAGCACATTCTTTTATAGAATTTGTTCTAAAGAATTGGCGGAACCAGATTTGGACAAGATGAGCAAACAAATTCCTGAAACAATTTGTAAGCTTGAGATGTTGTTTCCTCCCGCTTTCTTTGATATCATGGTACATCTTCCAACCCATCTTGCTGAAGAAGCACGGTTGGGTGGACCTATTTCTTACAGATGGATGTATCCAATTGAGAGGTACCTTGGTACATTGAAGAGGTATGTACGTAACAAAGCTCACCCGGAGGGTTCTATAGCTGAGGGATATATTGCAGAAGAGTGTATGACTTTTTGTAGTCAGTTTTTGGATAACATCAACACCAAGCGTAATAGGCCAGAACGTCATGAAGCTGCAGCTACAAATGAACCTTCTGTTGATAATTCTAACATATTTACAGAAGTTGATAATTCTAAAAAAGGGTATAAATGGGACCAACTTACTATGGTGGAACTACATAACATCAGGCATTATCTTATTACTAACATTGAAGAGGCCGCTCCATAGATGAAGTAATAACGTATAACTCAGATGTTGTATACTATATATATGGCTTATTGTAGATGGCTAATTTAACTTTGTACCCTTTTCAGTGAGCATATTGAAGAACTGAATAAGATTCATTCTCGTGATGTTGATAAACGCCATAGAGATGAGTTTGTTGATTGGTTTCAAAAATGAGTAAGTACATGCAAGTTTGCACTTTGATGAAATATTGAACAAATATGTGTTCTGAAATTGGTTTGTCGTCGATAACCCCTGTTATACTAATGTGTACAGATTACGACATTACACAAAGAAGGCAAAACAACCGATTATCTGTATGCATTATCTAGAGGACCTGATCGTCGGATACGTTTTTTAGTCGGTTATTCATCAATGGCTTCTTCTTTTGAACTGCAAATGTGGAAAAAGATTTACGGACCCAAAACAGTGGTATTGTTGTTCGGGGCACTGATCATGATTGGTTTGGAGTAATCAAGAAAATCATTGCTGTTGATTTTGAAAAAAATCAAGAGGTTCTGTTATTTTAGTGTGAATGGTTTGATCGGCCTTTTGGAAGCAGTCAGAACCAAAGCAGAGGCTACAAAAAGGATCAACACGGAATGATAGATGTTGACACTACTCTATTTTGATTCCAGTATGAGCCTTACATTCTAGCCACCCAAGCAGAACAAGTTTTTTATGTTCCAAGTGTGAAGCATCCTAAATGGACTACAATTGTTAAAACGAAGCCATGAAACCTTTTTGCCATACCCCCTGGAGATAGTGAAAATAATGTGACCGAGATGATGGAGGCTGAGACATTTCATGATGATCTGCTTACTGATGATATCAATAATGAGGATACGACCGCATGAGCTAGGAATGACATTGAGGGAGCCAGCGGCGATGCTTCCACTCTTATAATGACAATGTCAGGTGATCGGTTTGAGGTAGATGGAGTTGCATCAGAAAATGAAGACGATGACGATGACGATACATATACCAATGATGGTCATGTAGCTCCATTGTGGGGGGACGACAGCGAAGATGATGATTTTTAGTATAATTAAGTACGTGACATGTAGCTCCACAATGAATTCATCTGTCCGAACCCGACATTTATTTTTCAGTTATTTATATTTGCTACCCGAAAAGTACCCGATACCTGATATTTCGGTCTTTTCAGTTCCGATCTCGGTTTTATCGGTTTCAGTTTTTCGGTCTCGGTTTATTTGCCCACCCCTAATTTACGTAGTAGTAGCATATATATGGGATATACATATTTCTCCTGCATGTTTTTTTTTTGCAAAACTATTTAGTGATATATCCTATGTGCATATTACATATGTAAAACTAATGTAAAGTATAAAACTTTTTCAAAGGGAAGTCTTAGGTTTCGTCAAATCTATCTTTCAGATTTACGCAATTTTGATCTGTTTTAACAATACAAGAATTGTACTTTTAGATTCACCATGAAAATATTTCCATAATATACAATCTAGTACTACATGTTATTGAAGTTAATAAATTCCATATAAATCATTTGTCAAAGGTAATTAGTTCAACCAAAACAGAAATATAGTTGAGTTGGGGCGGAGGAAGTATTATACGTTGCTGTTTGCCACATAAGGTTTCGTCCTTCATTCAAGCCGTAGCCATTTGTACAGGCGGCTGATGCGACCGGGCGCACCGAGCTTACATGCGCGCCAGTCACCAAGGCGCCTTAGACGCGCGCAGCGCATGCGTTGAAATCACCTGCGGTACTACAGGTGCAGTAACAATCACTTACATGTGGGTCCGGCTAGCTGTGGGGCCCACATGTCAGTGACTATTACTGCACTTGCAGTACTGCAGAGGTTATGCATCCCGCATGCGCATCTTTGAATTCAATTGGAACCGCTCTGCATCCCATCACCGCTTTACCGTGAACCACTGCGGATGGTCTTAAAGGCAGGCTCGACTCTGGGCCTAGGCGGGCGGAAATAAATTTTCTGTGGCCCTACCGCACAACGTCGCCTGCCGCGCCCCCGGCTCCGCCGCCGGCCCGCCGCCCCTGCGCCCCCACCGCCGGCCTGCCCCTGACTCGAGAACGGATCGAGGGGAAGGCTCATCGCCCATAGCGGTCGTGTAGCTTCCGTCCCCTCGATCCATTGGCGATGAGCCTTCTCCTCATCTGTTCTCGAGTTTGCGGCGGCCACGGCGCCGCTTCTACCCTGCTTCTGGACTGAGGATGCTGATGATCCGCAACATACTTTTAAATCTGCGCGTTGGTATTCCCCCCCTCATATTTGTTGATGTGTTAATACCTGATGTTTTACATTGTTGAGTATGTTGCGGATCATCAGCGTTGTTAGTCTAGCACTGAGTCGTCAGGAGGCAAAAAGTAATGAACATCATTGATCAGCACTGCGCCGAGGAGAACGCGAAAATTGCAGTTGGCCGCGTCAAGTCGGTTTTACGATTTTATTCACGTTCCATTTGATTTCAAGTACAACACCTATGCTTTGAAATATATGATCATACTAATCAAGCTTTGGTCTTTTACTGATTGATACTTAACCTCGTTTGTTGCATTTGCCAAGGTCCGAGGCCAACAAGGGCTACTGCTTTGTCAACGTCACATCGCCAGATGCGGCGTTCTGGCTGTGGACGAAGCACCTGCATGGCTTCTGTTGGAAGGTGAACGACTCACGGAAGATCTGCGAGGTCGACTACGCCAACATCCAGGTACGTCGCCGTCCGCTGCCACCATTTTCCATTGCGCCGCCACTACATGGTGTTCACTACCGCTGCTCGTCATCCTTTTGCAGGGTCAGGATGCGTTGGTGGCCCATTTCTCCAAGTAATGCTTCGACTGCGAAACCGAGGAGTTCCTGCCAGTGTGGTTCAGCTCGTCACGGAAGGTGAACGACTCGCGGAAGATGTGCGAGGTCGACTACGCCAACATCCAGGTACGTCACCGTCCGCTGCCACCATTTTCCATTGCGCCGCCGCTGCAACGTGTTCACCTGCCGCTGCTCGTCATCCTTTCATAGGGTCGGGATGCGTTGGTGGATGCGACCAGATGGTTTCTCTTGCAAGTGTATGGCAATTACGTGAGTGTTTGGTCGGGTCATGTGGTTAGTCCACGATGCACCCTAAACCTGGTGTTTAGGCTGTGTATTTGTCATTTGTGCGTACACTCTAGTGACATGTGACAAAGTGCTCAGTCATCAATTGCGTTTGGTTTGACATTGAAGTTCGATTGGAGATAGATCATCCATTTCTTTATGTCTTGGATCATCCAAATTAACGTTTGGTTGGACGGACTGGACGATCCAATTTTTCGTTGGTAGGTTGGATGAAACTTGATTGAGATTATTGAATCATCAAAGTTGATAATTTCATAATATTATTCGTGCGCATGATGATCGATCGTGCACGCTGAGCACCGAGTTATTCGGATCGCTGAGCAAAGTTTGGACGTGGAGTTCGTGTGTGCCCGTGCGCCCTGCAAGATTCGGTGCGCTCGCGTACGTGGCAATCATTAGGGCAGGGTGGTACAGTCTCGGGAACTGTGCAGTGCGCCCTTGGCTGTAAGATTTGGAGCGTGAACGTACGTGGCAACCACCTGAGGATGCAACTTTGGTGCTCCAGTTTGTGCTTCCATGCGTACTCCGTGCTTATGTGTCATCATCTAATTGGTTGAAGTTAAATTAGACATTATGTTAGGTAAATGAAAGGGCCAATAAAATCATGACACTTAAGTAGGAGCACGCATGGAAGACTGAATGGGAGTATACAAGCCGTGTCCTCGGATGCAACTTCATGTAGCTCCATCCTAATGCAACAATTGTGGTCCCGTGGCGATAGATCCTAATGCCACGAACCAGTGAATCGTGGCAAGACATCCTAATGCAACGATTGTGTTTCGTTGCATTAGTATCCTGACGCCACGAAAAAGTGAATCGTGGCCACACATCCTAATTGCTACTATTGGGGTCCATGGCCATTGATACTAACGCCACGAACCAGAGTATCATGGCAACACATCCTAATGCAATGATTGTGTTCCGTGGCGATAGATCCTGTAACGCCATGAACCAGTAATTCGTGGCAACATATCCTAATGCAACGAGTGTGGTCTGTTGCATTAGCATCCCGACGCCACAAACCAATGAATCGTGGCAAGACATCCTAATGCAACAATTGTGTTTCATTGCATTAGCATCCTAACGCCACGAAAAAGTGAATCATGACCACACATCCTAATTGCTACGATTGGGGTCCGTGGCCATTGATACTAACGCCACGAAACGGAGTATCGTGGCAACACATCCTAATGCAACGATTCTGTTTCATTGCATTACGGTCCAAATGCAACTGTTTGCTGATTTGTGGCAACAGATCCTAATGCAACGATTGTGTTATGTGGAAATAAAGTTGTAACGCCACGAACCAGTGATTCGTGGCAACATATCCTAATGCAATGATTGTGTTCCGTGGCAATAAAGCTGTAACGCCACAAACCAGTAATTCGTGGCAACATATACTAATGCAGCGATTGTGTTACGTGGCAATAAAGTTGTAACGCCACGAACCAGTAATTCGTGGCAACATATCCTAATGCAACGATTGTGTTCCGTGGCGATAGATCATGTAATGCCACGAACTAGTGATTCGTGGCAACAGATCCTAATGCAACGATTGTGTTCCGTGGCGATAGATCCTGTAATGCAACGAACCAGTAATTCGTGGCAATAGATCCTAATGCAACAATTGTGGTCCGTTGCATTAGCATCCTGACGCCACGAACTAGTGATTCGTGGCAAGAGATCCTAATGCAACGATTGTGTTTTGTTGCATTAGCATCCTAATGCCACGAAAAATTGAATCGTGGCCACACATCCTAATTGCTAAGATTGGGGTCCGTGGCCATTGATACTAAAGCCACGAACTAGAGTATCGTGGCAACACATCCTAATGCAACGATTCTATTTCGTTGCATTACGGTCCAAATGCAACTATTTGCTGATTCGTGGCACCAAATCCTAATGCAACGATTGTGTTCCGTGGCAATAAAGATGTAACGCCATGAACCAGTAATTCGTGGCAACATATCCTAATGCAATGATTGTGTTCCGTGGCGATGGATCCTGTAACGCCACGAACGAGTGATTCGTGGCAACAGATCCTAATGCAACGATTGTGTTATGTGGCGATAGATCCTGTAACGCAATGAACCAGTAATTCGTGGCAACAGATCCTAATGCAATGATTGTGTTCCGTGGCGATAGATCCTAGTGCCACGAACTAGTGACTCGTGGCAACAGATCCTAATGCAACGACTGTGTTCCGTGGCGATAGATCCTAGTGCCGCGAATTAGTGAATTGTGGCAAAAAGCCAAGCTTATTGCAACGATTTAGTATTCGTTGCAGTACAATCGTTGCAATAGGTCGGAATCCTTGTAGTGTCATTCCCGTGGTCGGCGCTACCACGGGAGCTTATGGGGATGAGTCGAGGTCCAAGACCACGACAGCCAGCGCCGGGGCTGCCGCAACCTCATCCACCTCTTGGGGCGGCGCTGGAATTGGAGCCGGAGCTTCAGCCTGCACAGCCTCAACTGCTGCTGCAGGAACTGGAGCTTCAACCCTTTTCTTAGGCACGCTGTGGGTGAAGAATGAAGAAACTCAAAATACAGATATGACAATAAAACAAATGGCTAAGGTAAAAAATCAAAAATTACCTCAGAAGGCTTCCGCACCAGTTATCCCGGAACCTCTTTTCCGGACGCTTCGGACTGGCCCCAGCCGCCACTGGTGTGGTAGTCCCGGAAGGTCCCCCGGAGCTTGCTGCTGCTATCGGCGTTGCCTTGGTTGAGGCCCCCCCTCGACCGGGAAGGACCTCCAGACCTAGAGCCCTCACCTGGCCCTGGTACTGGAGTAACTTGGACGGAGCTAGCACCCTGCTGCTGGAGTAGATGCCGCCGTTGAAGACCTCCCCCTCCGGGGAGAAGGAGCCGCCGTGGAAGAAGCAGGCCTGACAGACCTTCCATCGGCATGCTTCAGCTTCCTTTTACGGCTCGAGGGCTCAGCCAACTCCTTTCCCTTGCCCACGACATCGGTTCTTGGCTTTGGGGGGGGGGAGTGGAGCCGCCTTCAGGAGCTCTGAAGATTGCCAACCCGGTGGTCGAATGCCTCTCAACGACACCAAGGTCGTCAAGCACTGGCATCGTCCGCCGGAGCTCCCTGCTGAACTCTGCCTCCATGTTCAGAGGAAGGAAAGCTGCTAGCCGAGCCAAGTCATCACCCTCGACGTCGATGCCGTGCTGGAACTTCTTGAGGTGGAACTCCAAAGTTGCACCCTCCATGTTGGACTTCAAACCGGTCTCGATCCGGTCGTCGTCCAGCATACTATTGAGGGACCAAGCAAGCTTCTCCCTCTTCTTCATCGGAGCCCACCTGTTGGTCAGGAAGTTGCAAAACACCTCCTGAGGAGTCACCCCTCTTTCCACGCACTGGCGGATCCTGGTGAGAGCAGGGTTGAAGGCGTCCGACAACACCGAAGCTTCACTCCAAGCTGCAGTGTCGACGTTGGGGAGGCCTTCAGGCAGCTCCAGCTTCTCATGCTCCTCCACCCTGATGACGATCCAATCCTTCTTCTAGTTGTCCCACTTCCCAGAAGGGAACGACCACAAGTACTTGAACAAACACTTCTTGCACTTCACAAAATAGTAGAAGCCAAGGTACTCGTCACTCCAGTCGGTGGTATGGATAGTGAAGAAGGTGCGGAAGAGCTCAACGCAGGGGGGAATGCCCACCCACATCTGCAGAAGTGGACAAAGATCGACACCAGGAGAATGGAGTGGGGGCCAAGGTGGTACAGCTGCAAACCATAGAAGTCTAGCAGCATCAAGAAAAAAGAGGAGAAAGGTGGGATCAGTCCCACCGTGGCGTAAGTGGAGAAGTACACCATGTCGCCGGCGTGTTCCTTCTCGAACGTAAGCTTGCCGACGCGGACCAAGTGGTTGAAGAAGTCAGGGTACCACCCCATGAGGGCCCAGACCTTCTTCAAATCACCGCCGGTCTTCAGTTGGCTATGGCGGAGACCCAACTCCATCGCGGCACGGCGGGGCAAGAGATGGAAAACAAGAAAAAGTTTGGAGGGTTTGAGCGCAAGTTCGAATGAAAGGCGTAAAGAACCCCAAAATGATGCGTGCTTTCCTTCTTAAATAAGCCCCCGTGACGCTTGGATGGAAACCGCAGAGGAGCCGACGATACCAGTCAAAAACATCACCCTGCCAATGACAAGGGGGCCCGGGGCCACCCCGACGATCAAGTCGAGGTCCTTACCCCAGGCGAACAATTGTCATCATGAAAGGCGGGAAACCCGAAGGCGGCGGCGTGACAGGGCGCAGAGAACCGATAGGATTTTCATATCGGGAACCGACGACCTTCAATTGCGTGAGATCCGCACGCTTAGATCTCACCTGCCGCATCCAGGATATGCCACGCGGCGGTGGTTTAACTGCAAACTATCGCCAACGGCACGCCTGAAGACCCTTGAAGACACGGCTCAAAAACCGAAGAATGGACCCACCTTCGGTGGAATGACTTCATCCAAAAGGTCTGTCCCGGAGGTGGGCCCAGGGGGCCACTGTCGGTACCCTATGTATAGGATACCCCTTGAGATTGCAAATATCACAAGGAAACTCCTTCTACCAGATTTGAAGACCTCTGAAGGCCCCACATGTAAAGTGTAACCGGATCTGCTTCCCCGACATGGTTAGTCCCAGGGCCGCCACGTGTATCATAAGACCGGAGCTATCGCCCACACATGGGAAAGCTCCGGACTAGATACCAATATGGCATCCCGGGACCTAACCCCAAACAGAGGGAATCTCTGGTGCCGACACGTGTCCAACAGCACCGGACCTACATGTCCACGACGGTAAGCTCCGGAGCTGCCACGTGGTTGAACTACCGGACCTTCAACTTCAACAATCAGGCTGGTGGACCCCCAACGGCTCCGGACCTTCAAGGAGCAATCAAAGACTTCAAGACCCGATTAAGTGTCATTAATGCCATATTAATGACACATGATCGGATGGCCCTTAATACCGGTAACAACACTGTTAAGGCCCGTTACCGGGCTATTAAGGGTAATTAACCTCATTAATTGTGTATCAAGCATGTGTAACCACCGGGGCCACATGTCAGGCCAGGCTAACAGTGTAACAACCAGTCCTTGTACTATAAAAGGACTGGTCGGCGATACACAAGGGAGGGCTTCAGACCTCTTCTGGACTCCTTGACCTAGACGAGCTTCTTCTTCTGGAGCTTCTTCTAGATTCACACGCTCAATACAACACTAACACACCCTGTGGAGTAGGGTATTACGCTCAGGCGGCCCGAACCACGTAAATCTTTGTGTCCACTTGTCATTCACCTTCTTGAATCTCTATGCGCCCATTACCGAACTACAACTCTGTGATCTACCAACAGTAGTATCGAGAGATATGCCAGATCCCAACGCCGACATAAATAAATCAGCAATGTGTGAGGCATCATCATTCTTATGACAAGGTATAAAGTGTGCCATTTTGGAGAAATGATCGACAACCACAAAAATACTATCCCTCCCGCTCTTAGTCCTAGGCAATCCCAAAACAAAGTCCACAAAAATATCCTCCCAAGGTACACTGGGAACATGAAGAGGCATATAAAGACCATGTGGGTTAAGGCGAGACTTAGCTTTATTGCAAGTAATGCATCGTGACACGTAGCGCTCGACATCACGCCTCATCTTTGGCCAAAAGAAGTGTGTGGACAGCACGTATTCAGTTTTCTTCACTCCAAAATGTCCCATCAAATCTCCTCCATGTGCTTCCTGCAAAAGTAATAGATGAACGGAGCTAGCTGGAACGCATAGCTTGTTAGCACGATAGAGGAGATCCTCTCGCAGCACATATTTATTCCAAATTCTTCCTTCTCTACAATTTTCAAAAGCATCTTTGAAGTCCAAATCAGTAGGATATAAGGCTTTTATTGTTTCCAAACCAAATATTTTATGATCAAATTGGGACAGCATGGTATAACGCCTAGATAATGCATGGCAATGACATTTTCCTTCCCTTTCTTATGCTTAATGATGTATGGAAACGACTCTATGAACTCAATCCATTTAGCATGTCATTTATTCAGATTGGTTTGACACTTAAATACTTCAATAATTCATGATCGGAATGTATGACAAACTCCTTAGACCAAAGATAATGTTGCCAAGTTTGTAATACTCGCACTAAGGCATACAATTCCTTATCATAAGTGGAATAATTCAGAGAAGGAATATGAAGTTTTTCACTAAAGAAAGCAATGGGTTTACCTCCTTGTATGAGAACGCCTCCAATACCAATGCCGCTTGTATCACATTCTAGCTCAAAGGTCTTGTCAAAATCAGGAAGTTGTAGCAATGGTGCTTGTGTAAGCTTCGATTTGAGAGCATCAAAAGCTTGTTGCTGCTGTTCGCCCCATTGAAATGGTACTCCCTTATTCGTTAGCTCATGTAGAGGTGCTGCAATGGTGCTGAAATCCCACACAAAATGGTGATAAAAACCTGCAAGACCAAGAAAACTACGAACCTGCGTGACGGTTGTTGGGACTGGACAGCTAGTGATTGCTCCAAGTTTTGCCTCATCTATCTCAATTCCCTGCGAGGAAACGACATAGCCAAGAAACGAGACTCGATTGGTGCAAAAGACGCGCTTTTCGAGGTTACCAAACAAACGTGTATCTCTCAAAACAGTAAAAACAGCACGTAAATGATCAAGATGTTCATCATAGGACTTGCTGTAAATGAGGATATCATCGAAGTAAACCACCACAAATTGTCCAATGAAAGCACGTAAGACCTCGTTCATTAAACGCATAAATGTGCTGCGTGCATTAGTTAAACCAAAAGGCATGACTAACCACTCATAAAGTCCAAACTTGGTTTTAAATGCAGTTTTCCATTTATCTCCTAGTGCCATTCTAATTTGGTGATAACAACTACGCAAGTCAATTATTGTGAAGATGATAGCACCACTCAATTAATCTAGCATGTCATCTAAGCGAGGAATAGGATACCGATATCGAATGGTGATGTTATTAATCGCTCGACAATCAACACACATGCGCCAACTACTATCTTTCTTAGGAACCAAAAGAACAGGAACGGGACAAGGTCTAAGGCTTCCACGAATGTACCCGCGGTCCAAAAGATCTTGGACTTGTCACTGAGTTTCCTTAGTTTCCTCTGGATTCGCCCTGTATGCTGCACGATTTGGCAAACTTGCTCCTGGAATCAAATCAATCTTGTGTTCAATGCCTCTCATCGGTGATAAACCAGGGGGTATCTCGGAGGGAAACACATCCTCAAACTCCTGCAAAAGGTTAGCAACAGCAGGGGGCAATGCAATAGACAATTCATGAAGTGAAAACATGTCTTCTTTGCATACTAAAGCATAGCACATCCCCTTACCATCGAATAAATCAGCAAGGTCAGATTTAGTTGCGAGCAACAATGATGATTTTAACTTAATGACTTGCTGTTTTTCAGATTCTAGTTTTGTTGCTTTGCCATCACGAATTTTACTCTTCTCAAAATGCACAATTTCAGCAGGAGTCATGGGGAGCAAAGTGATTTTCTTTCCCTTATGCATGAGAGTATATTTATTAGTTCTACCATTATGAATAGCATCTGTATCGAATTCCCAAGGACGACCCAATAAAAGAGAACAAGCATCCATAGGAACGACATCAAAATCAACAAAATCATGGTAAGAACCAATTGAAAAATGTATTCTCACTGTTTGTGTTACCCGAACCTTACCGCTGTTGTTGAACCATTGAATGTGGTATGGATGAGGATGTGATCTTGTTGTCAAACCAAGTTTCTTGATGACGTCCGTGTTCACCAAGTTATTGCAGCTACCTCCATCAATTATAGTGTGTACACGGCAGTCCTTGACGACGAAAAACATGTGGAAGAGGTTGTGTTGTTGTAGCTTGTCGTCGGTCTCCACTTTGGAGCTCAAGGCACACTGCACAATGATGCTCCTATAGTTCTCTGTTGCCGCTGTACCAAGTACCTCTTCTTTGGTGTGTTCGTCATTTGGATCTGTAAAGTCAGTAGCAAGAGAATATTCATCTTTAACATCCGAAGTACTATCATACCCGCCATCATCGCGTGTTGTGTATGCTCATTTTCTCGGGCAATCTCTTATCATATGACCAAGTCCCTGACAGCAGTGACACTTAATGTTGGAAGTACGAACCATAGAAGGAGTGGACAATGAAGGCTTGAATGATGTCACGTTGCTGCCTTCCGACACGCGAGAAGGTGGAGCAGCAGGTATAGTTCGTTGGCCGCAATTGTATGGTGTAGTCGCTGCACGGGGGGTCGAAGATGGTGCTATTTTGGATGGTGTAGACGTCGAACGCGGCGTGAAGTTGTTCCTCGTGCGTTGTTGCTGTTGTTGTCGGCCTTGTAATTCTTTTTCTGCCAACATAGCAAGCTGAAACAATCTGTTAACAGTATCATATTCCTTGTAATCAACAATGTCCTGAATTTCACGCCTCAACCCCCCCCCCCCCCCCTATAAAAACGAGCTATCTTATCATCCATGTCCTCTACTACCCCACAACGCAGCATACCCTTTTGTAACTCTTGATAAAACTCCTCTACGGACATGTTACCTTGGTCTAAGTGTTGCAATTTTTTGCGAAGGTCCCGCTGAAAAGATGGAGGAACAAATCGAACATGCATAGCTTCCTTTAATCTATCCCATGTTGGAGGATCAGTTCTAGTTTTAACAAGTTCATTCCACCATATGATAGCAAAGTCCTTAAACTCACTAGTGGCTTCACGAACTCTATGTTGTTCAGGAACAAGATGGGCATTAAATTTTGCTCTACTGTCATCTCCCAATCAAGATAAGCCTCATCATCATAAGAACCAGAGAAAGGGGTATAGTAAATTTCACTTTAGCAAAAGGATCATTAGGAGGACGATTATAATTGTTATGATGATTATTACCTCCCATACCTCTACGATAAAGTGGTAGTCTTGGCTGATTGTTGTGTCTTCCATATCATCATAAGAATTGTCTTCATGTCTTCCAGCGAGAGGCAACCGAGCCTCAAAAGTATTCATCCAAAGAGCAAGGTCATCATGTTGGCGAGTCAAGTTTGCCAATTACTCCTCCGTTGCTGCGTTGTATTTGGCGAACATATCTGTCATGGTCTTCATCATATCACGTAACTCAACATGTTGAACACATTCGTCATCATTGTCTTCTCCTGCCATTGTTAGTAGGAAACATAAGACGACAAAAATACGTTATCCCAATCAACTATAGTGACAATGTGAAAGGTGGAAGAAAAACAATCTATCTCGCTCAAGCGTCTTACCACGCTCTTACAAGTGTTCTTACTAACACAGCAGGTGGTGTTGACGGTGAGATGAATCAATGAAATGTGGGATGATTGCGAAGGTACCTATTATGCTCAAGAGAAAGGTGGATCTTGGATGGCACAATATGGTGGCTAATAAGCAGCCAATCGTTAACAGGTAAACAAAGTTGAATAAATATTCAATGTAGGAAAACTGTTGTTGGTCAACCAAGTGTCCTAGGGCCTAGCACAACACAAGGAAGTAGCAAGGCAAAAGAAAGATAGAATGACATAGCCAACAATCACAGCACAAGCAGTATAGACCAATTGCTTTAATATGCGTGCTCTTCACTATTCTTTTTTCCTTTTTGTCATATTTTTTTATATTTTTTCTTTACTCAGGAGCACGAAGATATGAATCACACAAATTTGCAGCTCAATTGGATGTAATATGCGGCCTATATAAAATCAAGAAGATTCTTTAAAATTTGTGCTGAAACTTCAGAGGCCAGATAACCTATCTTCCGAGGGGAATTTGGGCAATCTAATTTCTCCGAACACGGCTACGCGGTGGAAAATCAGATGCGAAATTTCGCGTAGATGAATTTGAAAAAAAATTTGCCCGATTTTGAGTTCGTATGCGAAAGTTATGGTCATTTTAAGGTAGGCTATCCGAGTTACGTTTTTTGGGATGTTGATTCCAACTCGGTTTGAGAACAGAACTCGCAATCGGATATGAAATGATCGGGAATTTGCACAAAAACTAGTGGGGTGGTGTGTGATGATTCAAGGATGAGTGAAACAAAGGTTTGTCACCTAATCTAGGGCTGGCGATGCGGGTTCACGCAAGGCGGCTAGCTAGGGCAAACCGATGAACATAATGGATAGGTTTGTTATTTAGGGATTGTGGAATAGGTGTCGAACTGCAAGAAAACAAGGACAAAACACGATAACTAGGACCCAAAACACAAAGCTAAACCAGCAACAAGACTCGACCAAACGAATGCAAACTCAACAATGCAAACTGAAAAATGAAACTGTAGGCACTATAGTCTAGGAAGCGGGAAAAACAATCTAATTTTTTTGTGGCTTTTCTGTGGACTCTAGGTACGAAACAAAATCAATCTAATGGAAGGAAAACAAAGATACCTCATGAGCAACCTGGAAATCTGATACCAATTGATGAGTAAGTTTAGGCCCGATCTTCCGAAAGGTAAGTCGATTGGGGTGGAGAACTCGACGTTGATGATCCGCGACACTCAAGCGGTTCGAGTACCCCTGGAATCACTACACCACGGCTCCGTTGGTTATCAACCATGCTGCACATGCTTGACCTCGCTAAGAAGGCTAATACCTGCAAGTACAACCAAGAACACGAGCAAGAACGTTGAAGACACGATCTAAAATCGCAAAGTTGGGGTCTCACAAACCGTAGAACGGCGATATTATTGATATAAGTAAAACCCACCAAATATGACTGGCGGCTGCAGTATTTAAAGGCTAGGGTTTGACCAAAACACGATTAGATGCGTCCCTAATGGACTCGTATGGGATAGAAGACCCAAAGGCCCGACTCCGTGGCGCAGCACCGGACAGGAATCTGAACTCGACTTGTTTCGACGATTCCCGATGACTTCGGATGAATTTTGAGGTGGGACCAGAGCCATTGGAACGTTTATCTTCTCCTCTTTACGTTAATATGTGGAACGTTGAAAACGGAGTCCGTATGCATCCTGGGCATCCGTTTTAAAGTGGACTGCTCCCGGACTCCGAGTTGAACTCGAGTCCGAGTTGTAAACTGCTTCCATCAACTTGTGGACGTCCCAGCTGGTTCTCCACGCTCCCAAGATCTCTTTTCTTCACTTGTTGATCTTCTCCATTATTTCTAATAACAATTAAATCATCATATAACAATCTATTCTCAAACTCACATGTAAAAGAAGTTAGAAGCGAGTTCACCTGCTGATTAATTAATCGTGCTCGTGCTCTTGTGATTGGTCCTTGCATTTCAATATGTGTCTCCGCTGTTGTGATGTCCTCATCAATGACGGCACAAAGACACAACGTGGGCTGGAAGTGGCATACTTGAATGGGACACATAAATTTTTGTAGCCTAAAGAAGCTAGCTGATGAGAACCTTGTGCATGGACTGCCAACCTTAGAACCCATTGACCAAGTGTGTCACAGTTGCCTCGCTGGGAAACAACGTCGTCAACTGTGACACCCGGTTCTGAAAATGAACCAAGTGAACGCATATGTGTGCCCAGGACGTTCAACACACATATACGAGTGCAATCACAAAAGGATATACAGAAAATTACCACAGAACAAGATTAATTAACCCTTTTTATTACACAATTCATAATATCCTCGAATACAAGTAATAAGGAATACTAATGACAAGTTCAACTAATGCAGCGAAATAATAACTATATAAGCAACTAAGCAAAAGGGATAGAGCAGCTCCAACACTCCACAGGCAAGCTGATGGTAGACACGGCCTAGTACTCCGCATTATCATCGTTATACTTCCAATTCTGACCTGCAACTATTTGGGGGGGGGGATTGCAAGAGTGAGTACATGTCGTACTCAGCAAGCGTGGAAAGTATGACATGTAGCTGATTCAAATGACAAATATAATAAAGGCTAAGTGCTGAAAAATACATTAAAACATTTGAAAGTCAATATATTATATATATGTGAATAAACCCATCATAAACCATACAATCATCATAATACCAGTCCATATTCATTATCATCATCCGGATTCCAGACCAATAACCATATCCATACCAGAAAATAATTCATTATCCAGCCATAACTGTGTTGTCAACCATAAACATAACCTTTACCAAACCATCCCAAATTTCAAGTTCCCTCTAAACTTGTAGGTCATCCAGGTGCTCTTAACCGGGAGCACGGCTAGCATGATAATTTTATTAGACTCTACAGAGTTTGTACCACTTTACCCACGTGTTTGTGATTTTATCACCCGTCGGCGACTAAAGAACCTCCCTTATGCCAATTATACTTCCTTTGGTGTATGGCCAAGAGATCACAA
The DNA here is from genome assembly GCA_036927565.1 of Tuctoria greenei. Lineage (NCBI taxonomy): Eukaryota > Viridiplantae > Streptophyta > Magnoliopsida > Poales > Poaceae > Tuctoria > Tuctoria greenei. Next base: position 131,076,262 of record JAYESD010000006.1, read on the forward strand.
AATAGCCTTTACAAAGGAATTACTAGCCTATGTAGACCCCACTGAGGTTTCACCGGTGGCGATGCCTCCAACTGAGCACATCTTCAACCAAGGGCCCCTCTTGAGCCATTCGGATCCCAAGGTAGTCCCACCAATCATCAACAAACCCAATCCGACTATCCCTTCCCTGAGCATCCTTAATGGTCCAAATAGCACTGGCAAAGTTCTAATTAATCAGCTACGCCGCACCCATACTTGGCCTCGTGGTGGCATTGTAGTCCTGGCTTATTCTCGCATGAACCGGTCCTTAGATCTAAAGCAAGCAAACTAACATAACATCCAACCCATCCACATACCAGGCTTGCTTAGATCACCCATTACCATATCATATTAACTAGTTCATATTAATCATATTCTCATTAATGTATAATTAAATAGTATAGTTGTTTTCCCATCCCAATTAATTAAGCGAAGCAAAGGTAAAAAGCCCATCCCGACTCTCTACCATGAATTCCAGGTGACAAGGGTGGCTAAACAATGCTAGTAAACTTCCTATCATAGTATTCCCATGAAATTGACACAAGCATGCATTTTTGCAAACAAAACATTTATTTTGAAAACAGGATCAATATGCTTCAAGGACACTTGCCTTGCTCTTGGGATTGGTTCGGGTCAAAACCTTCAAACTCTTGGTGCTGTAGATCCTCCGCGACACTCTCTAGTGCAAATCCGTCTAATCCGCACAATAGACATACAAACAAGAAACACAATTAAAAAGTGCACAAATATTACTCAATATGATATGACATGCATGATTAATGCAAATGCAAGGTGGAACTTGTTAATGAGTTGTTTTTAATGACCACTAGCTAGTTTTAATAGCTTTTAACAAGTTTATACAGGTCTGGAGTTGATTCGATCAAATTTTAGATTTAGTTCAACACAATTTAACCCGGAAGATCGGACAAGTCCGCACTTCGCGAGAACAACATATTAGGGTTTTCTAGATCGACATGAATTTGGAGAAACCGGGTTCAATTCATGTAAGGGAAGGAGAATAGAAGGTATACCAGGTGTCTAGAACTCCAATGAATCAAGAATCTTGGAGGTAACACTTGGATCTTGACGATCTAGGGTTGATGAAGAACTTGATGGTGGATTGTTGACGAAGAACGTGATGTTGATGGAGATCTTGATCCTCTTTCGTTTCCTCCTCTTCTTATTCTTGCTTGGGATCTCCTTCTCCCTCCTTGATGGTGTCTCTCCACGAACTAGGGTTTGGGTGGGGTGGAAAAGTGGCAAATAGATGTCAACCCAAGGGGTGGGGTTGTTTATATAGAGGTGGAGGCTAGGGTTAGATGGATTTAGAGTTTGGGGTGAGTAGAGGTCAGCTTAGAGTCCCACATGGGCTCTAAAAGAGTTAGGCACCACGTCCCTAGGCCCACTTAACGTAAAATCCAAGAAACAAGTCATGAAACAAAAGATCAATTCAGAGTCACGATTTATCGGACAAGTCTGAAAAGGACCGGACTAGTCCGAAGTTAGTCAGAAAGATATCGGACAAGTCCGCTTTGGACATTGGACAAGTCCGAACTTATCCATAGGGGAGAAACAGACAAGTCTGTCCTAAAATTGGACAAGTCCGACTTTAGTCAGAATGGAAGACAGACAAGTCCACTATAAGACCGGACTAGTCCGGACAAGTCCAGGGACTTAGCGAATTTTCCAAGGAATTGGGACACCAGACTAGTCCGCATAGGACCGGACAAGTCCGAAAGTGTCCAGAGGAAAAAACAGTCTAGTCCACAGAAAAATGGACAAGTCCGATCGAGGTCAGAAAGAAATTGAACTAGTTCGCACCTTCCAAAATTCTTAAGAGCGGTTTTGTTTCTAATTCATTTTAAACTTGTTTCTTTTTATGTTGATTAATGTTAGGCACGTATATGAATGTATGCAGGGCATGATGCTTGAAAATGAGGGTCTTACAAACCTACCCCCCTTAAAACGAATCCCGCCCTCGAGATTCGACGCGAAAGAGAAGAGATAGGGAAATTCCTTCTTGAGATCATTTTCTAGTTCCCATGTTGATTCCATTGCACTTTACACCATCTGATGACCTTGTTCCTTGTGACCCTCTCCTTGGTTTCCAAGATTTTGATTGGTTGCTTGGCATACGTCAAATCTTCCTCTAGTTACAATTCTTCAATTGGCGCTTGTTCTTCTGGTACTCTCAAGCACTTCTTGAGCTGGAAACATGAAATACATCATGAACATCTGAAAGGTGAGTTGGCATCTCCAACATATATGCTACTTCTCCCCTTTTGTCCAAAATCTTGAATGGTCCAATATATCGAGGTGCTAGCTTGCCTGTTATGTTAAACCTCTTATGACCTCTCATTGGTCACACTTTGAGGTAAACAAAGTCTCTCACTTCAGGGTAGTTTCCTTCATCTATTGTCCGCATAGCCTTTTTGCCTTGATTGAGCAGCCCTCAAGTTCTCACGGATTACCTAAACTTGCTTTTCAGCTTCTAGTAACACATCCGGACCAAATACTTGAGTTTCTCCTGTCTCATTCAAGAACAAAGGTGTCCTACACTTCCTTCCATATAGTGCTTCATAAGGTGACATCTTCAAACTTTCTTTGTAACTATTGTTGAATGAGAATTCTGCATATGGCAAGCTTTTATCCCAACTTTTCCCATGCTTCAAAGCACAAGCTCTTAACATATCCTCTAAGATCTGATTGGTACACTCAGTTTGTCCATCCATTTGAGGATGATATGCTGAACTAAAGTTTAATCTTGTTCCCGAAGCTTCATGCAATTTCTGCCAGAACCTGGAGGTAAATTGAGAACCTCTATCCAAGACTATCTTCCTCGGTACTTCGTGTTGACACACAATGTGCTCCATGTACAATTCTGCTAGCTTCGCGGTGGTATAGGTGGTCTTGACAAGAACAAAATGAGCTGACTTGGTTAAGCGATCCACAATTAACCAAATTGAGTCATAACCGGACTGAGTACACGATAAACTAACTATGAAGTCCATTCCAATTTCTTTCCACTTGTATTCCAGAATCTTTAATGGCTACAATAATCCAGCTGGCCTTTGATGCTCCGCCTTAACTCGTTGGCACACATCACACAAGGCTACATATTCAGCTATGTCCTTTTTCATGCTAGCCCACCAATAGCACGTTTTCAAGTCCTTGTACATCTTTGTACAACCAGGATGAATTGAATATGGCGAGTCATGTGCCTCCTTTAATATTGTCTCCCGAATATGCTTCACATTAGGCACGACAGTTCTCTTACCAAGCCATAGAGTACCATGGTCATCCTCATCAAATCTGAATTCTCTTCCCTCTTGGGTCCTTTCCTTGATCTCAAGGATTTCCTCATCCTTCGCTTGGCCCTCTCGAATTTCTTGCTCCAAAGTCGGATTTAACTCCATCATCCTCATCTCGTTTACAAATCCGAGGTTCAATCGTTCAAAATCCTTACATAACTCGAATGTTAACTCTCGAACCGTGAGTTGATGACTTACTCCTTTCCGGCTCAAGGCATCAACCACTACATTAGCCTTTCCTAGATGACAATTGATTCCCAAATCATAATCTTTGATGAGTTCCAACCATCTTTGCTGCCTCAAATTCAAATCCGTTTGTGTGAAAATATACTTAAGACTCTTGTGACCTGTCTAAATTTCACACTTATGTCCAAGGATATAATGTCTCCAAATCTTTAATGTATGAACCACGACTGCAAGTTCCAAATCATGCGCTGGGTAATTCTTCTCATGTATCTTCAATTGTCTTGATGCATAGGCGACCACTTGACCTTCTTGCATGAGCACACATCCAAGTCCTTGTCTTGATGCATCACAATATATGTCGAAACTCTTGCTTACATTTGGCAATACCAAAACTAGGGCTATAGTTAACCTCTTTTTCAACTCCTCAAAACTATCTTGACAAGCTTGGGTCCATTGGAAAGCTTTCCCCTTCATTAGCAACTCCGTCATTGGCTTGGCTATCTTGGAAAAGTCATTGATGAATCTACGGTAATATCCAGCCATCCCAAGAAAACTCCTTATTTTCTCGACATTTTGCGGTGGCTCCCATTTTAACACGTTCCCCACTTTTTCGGGGTCAACCGAAACTCCGCCTCCTGAAATGATATGACCCAAAAATGATACTTCTCTCAACCAAAATTGACACTTGTTGAACTTGGCGTACAATTGATGCTCCCTCAATTTTTGCAATGTGAGCCTCAAGTGTCCCTCATGGTCCTTCTCATCCTTTGAGTAGATCATAATGTCATCAATGAACACCACTACAAACTTATCCAAGTACTCCATGAAGACCTTATTCATAAGATACATAAAGTACGCAGGTGCATTCGTCAATCCAATGGACATCATGGTGCACTCATAAGATCCATACCGTGTCCTAAAAGCTATCTTAGGTATGTTTGACAGTCTAATCTTCATTTGAAAGTATCCTGACCTCAAATCGATCTTAGAGAAGACACAAGCACCCTTCATCTGATCAAACAAGTCTTCTATGCGTGGCAAGGTGTACTTGTTCTTGATTGTTACCTCGTCAAGAGCTCGGTAATCCATGCACATCCTTTGCGATCCATCCTTCTTCTCCACAAACAGCACGGGTGCTCTCCAAGGTGAAGAGCTGGGCCGAATGAAACCCTTCTCTAGTTGCTCTTGAATCTGCTTCTTGAGCTCCGCTAATTCCATAGGAGGCATCCTATACGACCTCTTAGCTATAGGTGCAATTCCAGGTATTAGTTCAATAACAAACTCAATGTCTCGATTAGGTGGCATACCTGGCAACTCGTCCGGATACACATCCAAAAATTCACACACCACCGGAATCTCCTCAATTGTGACACCGTCCATATGATTCAGCTCTAATTGCTTCGGTGCGTTTTGAGATGCTTCAAATTCTACGGTGATTCCTTCCTCATTGGTCAACTTCACCGTCTTCGTGGCGCACTCAATAACTCCATTGTGCTTTCTCAACTAGTCCATACCAAGTATAATGTCCAATCCTTGGGAATCAAAAACAATAAGGTTGGCGAAGAAGTTGACCCCTCTCATTCTAAGGCTTACTTTTAGACATACTATATTTGTCCTCATCTCTCCTCCAGGAGACATAACCAATAGAGTAAACTTCATACGAGAGATAGGAAAACTATACTTGGCAACATATTTTGATGCAATGAGTGAATGTGATGCTCCAGAATCAAACAACATAGTCGCCAGGTTGGAGTTTGCGAGAAACATACCAATCACCACGTCATCCGCTTGTTGAGCATCCTCCGTAGAGACATGGTTCATGTTGCCACGAGAAAAATTCTGCTGTCCACGGTTCCCTTGAGGTTGTCCTCCATTGGGTCTTGAGTTTTGCCTCGGCGCATTAGTTCCTTGACCAAGGACGGACTTAGGACATTGATGTGCAAAGTGTCCAACTTCTCCACAAGTATAGTACTTCTTTACTCCCCCAAAATTATTTGGACGAGCTTGACTTTGAACATTTGCACCAGGAAAGTTGGCACGAGGTGCAAAAGGCATTAGAGGCCTAGGTGCATGCATGACAGAGCCCTGCTGCACAAACTGAGCTGGGCGTGGTGCAAATCTAGGGCGATGAGCAGGCGCAGAAGAGCTGAAGTAAGGCGCATTGGGCGGTGCAAAGCGATGGCGGACATTACTTCCTTGTTGCTGTCCTTGATATGGTGTTCCTTTTGTTTTCTTGCTCCATCTCACGGACCTTGTTCTCAACCACAATCGCTTTGTCCACAAGCTTCTGGAAATTTGCATAGTCACAATTTAGCAATTGCACTTGGATCTCATTGTTCAAGCCTCTCATGAACAAATACTGCTTCCAGCTGTCCCGGCTCACATCCTCAGGCGCATATCTTGAGAGTTGAGTGAATTTATTGAGATATTCACCTACACTCGATCTTCCTTTCCTCAAGTTCTCAAATTCTTGTCTCTTCAAAATCATAACACCTCTCGAAACATAATGAGAACGGAAACTCTCCTTGAATTCCGCCCAGGTGATCCTCTCCTGATTCTCATGAGCATTGCAATAAGCATCCCACCAATCCGCAGCTGCTCCAACAAGTTGATGAGATGCAAAGAGCACCTTCTCCCATTCACTGCATTGGACAATAGCTAGCTTCTTCACCACAGACTTGACCCAGTCATCGGCGTCCATAGGGTCAGCGGCTTGAGCAAAGGTTGGCATCCTAGTCCTCATAAAATCTCCCAACCGGTTATGAGGAGGTGGGGGTGGCGGTGGAGGCATGTGGGGCTGATTGTTGATGTTACCAGCCTGCAGTTGTCCCATAGTTGGTTCTGCATAGCCAACAGCTGCTCAATATTGATAGCTCCATGAGAAGGTCCTTGTCCATTGTTGTTCTGAGGTGCTCCATTGTTCTCCTACTCATCATTGCCATCCCTCTGGTTGCGAGTCCTCACCATCTGGAGAAAAGCAAGAGATAAGAATTTAGAAAACGTCCCCAACTATATACATCAAAGGATATGAAACTAAACAACTAACTAGCACAGGTGGACATGGCAATGCTAGAGCATCCCAAAATCCTCTATTAAGCACACACGCAACAATATATAGCAACAGCACACCAAGCAAAAACACAACGTCTCCTAAGTTCTCCTATGTGCTCTAAAGTGTTCATTCTATCTAGGTTGCGTCCTACGGTCAACCTGTGGCTCTGATACCAATTTGTGACACCCGGTTCTGAAAATGAACCAAGTGAACGCATATGTGTGCCCAGTATGTTCAACACACATACACGAGTACAATCACAGAAGGATATGACATGTAGGGGGTGATTGCAAGAGTGAGTACATGTCATACTCAACAAGCGTGGAAAGTATGACATGTAGCTGATTCAAATGACGAATATAATAAAGGCAAAATTTTGAAAAGTACATTAAAACATTTGAAAAGCAATATATTATATATATGTGAATAAACCCATCATAAACCATACAATCATCATAATACCAGTCCATATTCATTATCATTATCCAAATTCCAGATTTCTCATTACCAATAACCATATCCATACCAGAAATTAATTCATTATCCAACCATAACCGTGTTGTCAACCATAACCATAACCTTTACCAAACCATCCCAAATTCCAAGTTCCCTCTAATCATGTAGGTCATCCAGTGCTCTTAATTGGGAGCACGACTATCATGATAGTTTTATTAGACTCTGCAGAGTTTGTACCACTTTACCCACATGTTTATGATTTTATCACCCATCAGCGACTAAAGAACCTCCCTTATGCCAATTACACTTCCTTTGGTGTATGGCCAATAGATCAAAAAATAGCCTTTACAAAGGGATTACTAGCTTGTTTAGACCCCACTGAGGTTTCACCGGTGGCGATGCCTCCAACTGAGCACATCTTCAACCAAGGGCCCCCTCTTGAGCCATTCGGATCCCAGGGTAGTCCCACCAATTATCAACATACCCAATCCGACTACCGCTTCCCCGAGCATCCTTAATGGTCCAAATAGAACTGGCAAAGACCTAATTAATCAGCTACGACGCACCCATACTTGGCCTCGTGGTGGCACTGTAGTCCTGGCTTATTCTCGCATGAACCGGTCCTTAGATCTAAAGCAAGCAAACCACCATAACATCCAACCCATCCACATACCAGGCTTGCTTAGATCACCCATTTCCATATCATATTAACCAGTTCAAATTAATCATAATTTCATTAATGCATATTTAAATAGTGTAGTTGTTTTCCCATCCCAATTAATTAAACGAAGCAAAGGTAAAAATCCCATCCCGACTCTCTACCATGAATTCCAGGTGACAAGGATGGCTAACCAACGCTAGTAAACTTCCTATCATAGGATTCCAATCAAATTGACACAAACATGCAGTTTTGCAAACAAAACATTTATTTTAAAAACAGGATCAATATGCTTTAAGGACACTTGCCTTGCTCTTGGGATTGGTTCGGGTCAAAGCCTTCAAACTCTTGGTGATGTAGATCCTCCGCAACACTCTCTAGCGCAAATCCGTCTAATCCACACAATAGACATACAAACAAGAAACACAATAAAAAAGTGCACAAATATTACTCAATATGACATGACATGCATGATTAATGCAAATGCAATGTGGAACTTGTTAATGAGTTGTTTTTAATGATCACTAGCTAGTTTTAATAGCTTTTAACAAGTTTATACAGGTCTGCAGTTGATTCGATCAAATTTTAGATTTAATTCAACACAATTTAACCAGGAAGATCGGACAAGTCCGCCGGAGACCGGACAAGTCCGCACTTCGCGAGAACAACAGGTTAGGGTTTTCTAGATTCACGTGAATTTGGAGAAACGGGGTTGAATTCACGTAAGGGAAGGAGAATAGAAGGTATACCAGGTGTCTAGAACTCCAATGAATCAACAATCTTGGAGGTAAAACTTGCATCTTGACGATCTAGGGTTGATGAAGAACTTGATGGTGGATTGTTGACGAAGAACGCGAAGTTGATGGAGATCTGGATCCTCTTTCGTTTCCTCCTCTTCTTCTTCTTGCTTGGGATCTCCTTCTCCCTCCTTGATGACATCTCTCCACGAACTAGAGTTTGGGTGGGGTGGAAAAGTGGCAAATAGATGTCAAGCCAAGGGGTGAGGTTGTTTATATAGAGGTGGAGGCTAGGGTTAGATAGATTTCGAGTTTGGGGGTGAGTAGAGGTCGGTTTAGAGTCCCACATGGGCTCTAAAAGAGGTAGGCACGACATCCCTAGGACCATTTAACGTAAAACCCAAGAAACAAGTCGTGAAACAAAAGATCAATTCAGAGTCGCGATTTATCAGAGAAGTCCGAAAAGGACCGGACTAGTCCGAAGTTAGTCAGAAAGATATCAGACAAGTTCGCTCTGGACATCGGACAAGTCCGAACTTATCCAGAGGGGAAAAACAGACAAGTCTAGCGTAAAATCGGACAAGTCCGACTTTAGTCAGAAAGGAAAACAGACAAGTCCACTGGAAGACCGGACTATTCCGGACAAGTCCAGGGACTTAGAGAATTTTCCAAGAAATTGGAACACCGGACTAGTCTGCATAGGACCGGACAAGTCCGAAAGTGTCCAGAGGCAAAAACAGACTAGTCTGTAGAAAAACGGACAAGTCCGATCGAGGTCAGAAAGAAATCAGACTAGTCTGCACCAAAATCGGACTAGTCCGCACTTTCCTGAATTCTTAAGTGCGGTTTTGTTTCTAATTCATTTTAAACTTGTTTCTTTTTATGTTGATTAATGTTAGGCACGTATATGAATGTATGCAGGGCATGATGCTTGAAAATGAGGGTGTTACATCAACCTTTTCTGAACACCGTGAAGTTCAGGGCGACAGAAAGACTGGAGCTAGTTCATGGTGATCTATGTGGACCAGTGACGCCGATGACACCAAGCGGAAATCGATTCTTCTTCCTCCTTGTCGATGATTTGAGTTGATACATGTGGGTAACTTTGATCAGTACCAAGGACCAGGCCATGGCGGCGTTTACTGCATTTCGAGCACGGGCAGAGGCAGAGGCTGGAAGGAAGGTGGGAACTTTCCGAACTGACCATAGAGGGGAGTTCACAATGCGTGCATTCATCGAGCATTGCACCAAAGAAGGAATTAAGCACCATCTGACCACCCCATACTCTCCGGAACAAAATGGAGTGGTGGAGCGAATGAATCAAACCATCATGGGAATGGCATGAAGCATGCTCAAGTCGATGAAGATGCCTGGGTGGTTTTGCTGGGAGACGGTGACACCCGCGGTGTACGTCTTGAATAGGTCTCCAACCCAGAGTATTGAAGGTTGAACACCGTTTGAGGTATGGCATGGCAATAAACCAAGTGTCCATCATTTGCGTACCTTTGGATGTGTTGCTCATGTAAAACAGGGGAACAAGCACCTTGGCAAATTGGAAGATAACAACACTCTGATGGTATTTGTCGGGTACGAACCGTGCAGCAAAGCTTGGCGATTCTACAACCCAAGTACAGAGCGCGTGTACGTGTCTTGCGATGCCACATTTGAAGAAGAGAGAGCATGGTGGTGGAAAGAAACTGAACCCGTTTCAGACACTGTCGAAGAAGATTACTTCAGGGTGGAGTACACCGTCCGAGGTGTGCAACAAGACCATGTTGATGGTGGAACGCCATTGACAACTGGTAGCGATCATGGCGAGTTCACACCAGGAGTGACAGAGCAATCAGAAGGACTGCGGAAACCAGCTGCGCGAGATAATGTGGAGTTTGTGTCACCACCAGATATCACGCCTGATCTGAACACTGCAGCCAAAAATGCCCCTCATCAGTTTCGCACCGTTAAGGACATACTGGAGACAACACCGGTTTGCCAACTCAGAGAAGAAGAAGTGGAGGAACTTCTTGCGGCCATTGGTGAGGAACCTTGCTCTGCAGAAGAAGCTCTGAAGATCAAGGAATGGCGAATTGCCATGATCGAAGAGTTGCCGTCTATTGAGGAAAACAAGACATGGAAGTTGGTAAATCTTCCAAGGGGGCACCGTGCGATTGGTCTGAAGTGGGTCTTCAAGTTGAAAGAGGATGAACTTGTCAATGTTATCAGACACAAAGCGCAGCTCGTAGCCAAAGGGTACGTTCAGAAGCAAGGGATTGATTTCGAAGAACTGTTCGTGCCCGTCGCAAGGATGGAATATGTGAGGATCGTACTTGCAGTCACAGCACACTTCGGCTGGGACGTTCATCATATGGACGTTAAGTCAACTTTTCTAAACGGGACCTCGTGGAGGAAGTTTATGTATCTCAGCCGCCGGGTTTCATCGCAGAAGGGAAGGAAGACATGGTGCTCAAACTTCACAAAGCTTTGTACGGATTACGTCAAGCTCCACGCGCCTGGAACTGCAAGCTTGATGAGAACCCGTGCAACCTGAGTTTCAACAGATGCAAGACAGAGCATGGGCTGTACACAAGATCAGGGAAGGCATCAAGACTCATAGTGGGAGTCTACGTCGATGACCTGCTGATCGTGGGTGAATCCAAAGAGGGCATCAAAGAGTTCAACGAAGAAATGAAGAAGAGATTCCGGATGAGTGATCTGGGTCGACTATCGTATTACCTTGGCATAGAAATCAGACAGAGTAAACTGGGCATCAGTCTGAGCCAACAAGCTTATGCCAAGAAACTTCTGGATCGAAGCAGAATGGGAACATGTAATGGTTGTGCAACCCCCATGGAATCACGACTGAAACTCTCCAGGAGGGGAACATCGCCTCAAACCGATGCCACCATATATCGCAGTCTGATCGGTGGACTAAGGTACCTGCTGCATACTCGACCGGACCTGAGTTTCGGTGTTGGGTATTTGAGCCGATTTATGGCAGAGCCACATGAAGAGCACATGACCGCGATGAAGCATCTCTTTCGTTACGTGGCAGGCACCACAAACTACGGCCTTCGCTACACACCAGCAAAGGAAGGTTTGCCTTTAACTGGATACAGCGACAGTGATCTGGGTGGAGATGCTGATGATCGTCGAAGTACGACCGAGGTTATCTTCTTCCTAGTAGGAAATTCAGTGAGCTGGCTGTCGCACAAGCAGAAGGCAGTGGCAAAATGAACATGTGAGGCCGAGTACACGGCAAGTGCTACGGCAGCCAGTCAGGCTGTATGGCTCCGGTGTGTGATAGAGGAGATAACTGGGATTCAGATCGCGGTACCGATCATTAGAATGGACAACACTGCAGCCATAGCCTTGGCCAAGAACCCTGTGTTACACGATCGGAGTAAACACATTGATATCAAATTTCATTTCATCAGGGAATGCGTAGAGCGCGGCGACATCAATCTGGAGCACGTCAACAAAGATGATGAACTCGCTGACATTCTTACCAAGGCTCTGGGAAGAATGAAGTTCCAGGATCTCCGCAAGAAGCTTGGTGTGATGACCATCAAGACTCAGAAGTAGGGGGAGATTGTTAATATTTCTGATTAGTTTAGTTTATCCTGATAATTTCTCTATTTTGCAAATAGCAGAGGAGTGTGAGCCAATGGCCTGTCTTGTGCCACATGCAGTAGGAGTCGGTCCACGTTCTGGACTTGGTCACCGTGCTATACGCAAGTAGTTTGGGTCGTCCGAATTCTGGGCACCACGAACGCCGGCCACTGCGGACGCAGTTGAGCGCACGAAGTGGTGCCGGAGGAATAGGACAAGTTTGTTAATTTTCCGTTGCGCCAGTTTGCTATTAAAAATCAAAGGAAAATGAGAGGCCATTCAGTGCTGCTCAACACCCCTGTCTAGTAACTTCGTACTATCGTCTCTGAGCAGAGATCTATCCTCCAAGAATAAGTATGATCTGTGACCATCTCTGATTGTGCCTGCATTCAGAGACCTCAGATCTTGTCACTGACTGGGGCACATGCACACAGCGAGCTGCCAGTCGTGTTTGGGCCATGCCAGGGTATGAACTGGAACAGATCTCATCAGTTTCTACTCCGTGTTATAGTGCTGGAGGAAGACCTTTACTCTCTGCAAGATTTCTTTTTCTTTTCGAACGTGCACACAGAGTTATGTGTCTTTGTATTATTGCGTGTTTGATAACGGCAGCATACATAGAATTAGAAAAACGCCAAGATTGTACATAAACGCACATGCTTGATCTACAGTTCGACGCTGTACCACATCATTTGCCTAGTGTCATACAAAAGAGGACCTTGAGATCACGGGGCAGAAGAATGATTTGTTCACAGATTCTGAATAAGCACAGTTTACTTTTTATGAGCTACAGTTTAAGATAGTACCATCACATGTGCTCAATGCTCAACCAGATAGAACCCATACAACTTGCATGAAGGTCATGTTGAGGGTGTGATTGTCCTTCATAGTGCAAGAAGTTATGGGACACAACACATTGCTACCCCCACACTAACTTGATAGGGTCCGACTTGTTTTTGGTTGGGATCTTGGAGACCACTTGATTGCAGTCCCTACAAATATGAGATATGTGCATATGCCCACCAGCCCTGCAGTTCCCCAAGCTCTGAAAAGACCAACTCTTCATTTGTATGACAAATGATATCACATGGTGGAGCTTGCTTATGCTAGAATTCCGGACAAAAATCAACTCAAAAATTTAATAATAAAATTGCTTGGTTTATTACTTGGAGTTGCCCATCTATATATGGATCTGCTACGAAGGGGGCTTTAACCTAGTAGTGGTTAAGTACTCTGAGTAGTACTACTCAGGTCCTGAGTTCGATACCCGGTGGAAGTGAATTTTATGTTGAATTACACAATACTAAATGCAGATACTTTACAGAGGAATTCATGATGTTGCCGAACCTGGGGCGCACCTACAAAAAATGTGAGAGGATGAACATGCCGTATGATGGTCTATGAAGTTCAGTTCACAATCGTGTGCTTATCCATTCAGTTATCATCACCTTGTTCTAGATAATAGGCTGAGTGTCTGCATTTGTATTCGTTTGCAATGAGATGATCATAACCTCTTTCAAGAGGAAGGTCGGAACTTTACTCATCATCTAAAAAAAAGCTATATACAGATCTGTTGCAGATAGAAAACACTCTCAAAATTGTTTAGGACTCTTGTCTAACTTTGATTTCAAACTCTAACTTTATCTCTAACTCTTAATGACCTAGACTCTATCTATAACTTCTCTGATACACTTCTATAATATTCGAGAAAACATGATTAACTCAACAATCACCCCTTTAATTATTTCTCTATAACACACTGACACTAATTTAGGATGGAGACACATATGTTCCATCCAACACACACGTTTAGGGTGGACACTACACCCCCAGGATGGTCACTTCATCCTTCACACACAAACAGCTGACACTACATCTTCGGGATGGACATTACATCTGAATAATGAATTTTGGATGGACATACAACTCGTTTATTTTGGCACTACAACCCTCGGGTGGGCACTACACCCGAGGATGGGCACATTATCTTGTATGACTTTAGGAAGAACACATCATCCCGAGACGACCACATCATCTCGTGCACGGACACCCATGGGATGAACACACATCATCGTCCAAGATTAATACATCATCATGAACACAAATTTAGGGTGAACACATCACGCTCTAGGATGAACACATCACGCCAAGGATGAAGACATCATCTCGAGCACTCTTTGAGACACTCACGACCCCCTCCTTTTGCCACGAAGCACCTCTGTCAAGCCCTTGGGTACACCCCCTTGCATGTGTCCAACTGAAAGTGCATCTAGGACCCTTGTGGGTTTTGGATAATTAATAACAAACAATTAAAGAACTAATAAAATTATTGAGTTATTGCGGAAATCTAAATGTACAGAAAGTCTTATTGAAAACAATTTGAAAACGAAGAAAAGGCGTGAAAAAGGAAGGACTCATAGAATTCGAGTTTTGATTTTCTTGAGTCATAGGAAAACTGTACTATCAAGAGGGACACAACTCTTGTAAACTTACAGAATCAATGGGAGCTCAACCCATTGGGAAAAGATTTAAAGAACATCAATAAATTCTAGGTCCAAACTTGTCCGAGCCATGGGATCGAATATGTTCGAGTTCTCCCTGCACAGAACCGAACTTTTCCGCGGTAGGCCGGACTTGTCTAACCTACCTTGACTTAGAAAATTCTCTAAGTCTTCTGGCCACTCGGACTTGTTCGAGTTTTCCAGAAAAGTATGAATTGTACTTGCACTGTTCCGAACTTGTTCGAATTGAGTTAGGCATGTCCGTGTTGTCACTGGACAGCCAAAACATAGAAAAATTTTTAAGTCTCTTGTCCCTCGGACTTGTTCGAGTTGGACTACACATGTCTGAGTCCTCACTGCATAGCCTTGACTTAGAAAAATTCTAAGTCTTCTGGCCACTCGGACTTGTCTGAGTTTGGCCAAACATGTCTGAATTCTCTATGTCTAGACCCAGACTTATCCGAGGTCTTTTGGACTTATCCGATGCGGACTTGCTCGAGGGGTATGAAGCCATAAATGTTAGAAAAAACCTCACCTTGGTATCTCGAACTTGTCCGAACCGTGTCGGACATGTTTGAAGTGACTTTTATGCACTAATTCAAAATCGAACACTTAGCCGTAGATCACTAGGTGTAACACCATCATTTTTCATCATTATGCATTGCATTCATTCTCATACATGGTAGACATGAAGCAACACAAAAAGGAACAAGAACAAAATGAATTAGAGGCAAAATAACAAGTAAAATTAGTTTTGGATACGGACTTGTTCGGTCCAAACCCAGACTAGTCTGGTGTACCCGTCTGCACAGGCTTAATTCAACATTTTTAGAGCAACATACTTGTTCGTTTTTGTGCGAACTAGTCCGGTAATGCTACTGTTCCAATGCGAACTAGTCTAGAACCCTTCTTCACTGTAAGACAACGGACTTGTCCGCTCTATAATGGACTAGTCCGTTGTGGGTACAGAGAGGAAATCCGACTTGACCAGTATTCAACGGACTAGTCCGATATTTAGGGTTTTGACTCGGATTCAAACTTCCCCCCACGATGTTTTATTTATTGTTTGAGATATTTAGACCCTAGAACGTCGTGCGCCACCCTTAAGGAGTCCGAGTGGGACCCCACCAAGGCCCCTACCCGTCCCCACCAAGTCCTACTAGGATTCCACCCTAACCCCACCACTCCGTGAATGTGGCGTAGAGGGGGGGGGGGGTGAATAGATGTTTGAAACTTTTTCCTGCAGCACTTAATAGAATTGTCAAATACAGGAAAGCCGAACTAGTGTGGTGTAGGTCCGGACTAGTCCGGTGTGCTTGTACACCTATGAAAAGATTAACTGAATTTGTGTTTTTCTTCAACGTTATTGCAGCAGAATAGTAAATCAACTTTAGAGTGATTAACATGTGAATATAGAAATTAGGTTCTTCAAGAAACACAAAGTTAAAGACGATTATGAATATGATCAAGTTTAACCCTAGATGGTGATAATTTTGAAAAGTAAAGATCAAGAACATGTGAGACTAAGAATTTTTACCGAGATTCGATATCAAGAAAGAGATCTACATCCTCATTGAGGAGCTGACACAGATTCGGGTCTCAACCAACCCTTTACCTCATCAAGTCACCATGAAGGCGGACTTGAGTTCCACTATCACAGGCTAATCACTGAGTTGATGGGGCAACCTCACAAGCTGAGGGCTCCCACAAAATTACAGCGAGAAAACAAATCGAATACACTCGAAAGATTTGCAAGAATTGCGAGAGTGTATGAGAGACCAAACCCCAAGAGATCGTCGATGCATAGACGTCTCTCTCCCTTTCCCAAATCTCGATTCCCAAAAGACTTAACTTTTTGGGCTTTAGATGTGAGGAGTGTGTTTGTGCTCTTGGGACGTGTGACAGCGCTAGGGTTCTTGGTTCGTAGTTATGGGGTCGTGGATCATCTATTTACGGACATTTAGAAAAGTTACCATTAGGGATCCCGACGGCCGGACTAGTCCACTCATAGGATCGGACTAGTATGGTGTGCTGTGTGTTATGTGCGTGAAACGTGTAGCACACCTGAAACCCTAATTACTATGAGTGAATCGGACTAGCTTGGACCGGACTAGTCCATTGTGATTCCAGTAACCAAATCGGACTAGTTCGTATGAAATGGACTTATCCAGTGCAAGGTGTACTTTGTGTTATGTTGACGGACTAGTCCGCATTTTGGGACTTGTCCATGTGAAGAACAGAGAGTTAACTGGACTAGTCCGGCTTTCGTTCGAACTTGTGGAACAGAAAGGAAATCGGACTAGTCCGCTGGTGTACGGACTTGTCCTGTGCTTCAGTGAATTGCTTAACTTGTGGATTTTAGTCCTTACTCTCTACGCAAAGTTACGAGCTCTTGAGATGTGTCTTTCACACACATCCTATACATTAACAACTACTTTGCGCTTCAAGTCTTCACTTTGGTTCTTCCCTTCTCATTACTCATTTTTCACCTTTTTGTGCACTTATTATTTTTATTCTTTGTGGACATGCTTTCAGCTTAACAAATCTGATTAGTATCTCGTTTGTTTGTCATCAATCGTCCAAGACCCAAAAGGGTATGCCTAGATGCACTATCAGTCTCCCCCTTTTGGGGGTCTTATGACAACCATTTGAGATTTCACAATTAAGAGTAAAAATGTGATTTTCATAGAGTGTGCATATATTAGAATGAAAAATGTGGACAAGAGATACTTCTCACATATATGCACTCTTTATGGTGGGGTGCCTATAGAGTGTGTGAGAAAATATTGTGATGAGCATAATTGAAAATACAATAGTCATAATGAACAACCATCTCAAGAATATCATAATGAGCTTCACACATCAATATTAAACAAAATAGGCATCATCCAAATAGAAATTACAATAGTTTGAAACTCAAAGCATAAAAAGGTACAAGTCCATGCTCAATAGTCCTTAAGGCTCAAAATATACTACTAGTCTCAATCTCTTCCCCTTTGGCATCATGGCACCAAAAAGGAAAAAACTGAGGGAAGCTACTCTTCGTCACTCCCTCTCACACTCTCGGTCTTGTCCTCATCTTCATGCTCATGCTGGGGAGGAGGAGGAACAGAGACACCACAAATTCCTAAGGAAGTTGGCTCTTGTTCTATGAGAGTTGGGAGCTCTGTGAAGTTCTCTGCTGAGTCTTTGAAGATCCGAGGAGATCCCACTGGTTTAATGTCCAACTTCTCACAGATAGCCTTTATATTGTCCTTCATGTACCTCTGGTGACTCTTCCTAGCCAAGCTTTCCTTGTGTTGCTTCACTTCCACTTTGCGGTAGGATGCAATGATGGAGGAAAGCATCTTCAGAACACCACTTGAGGACTCTCTGGAGGGTGGAGGAGCGGAGGTAGCAGCTGGAGCCCTTGTGCCTTCATGTGCTTGCTTTGACGTTTGTTCCCTTACAGGTGAAGCAGGTGCAACACTGTAGGCTTTGGGCTTCTAAGGCCTGAGACCAATATATTCAACATCCTTGACAAACTCAAGGTCGATCACCTTCTCAATCATGTACATTATGTATGGCGCATAGCCACACGACCTGTTGGGAGTGATTGAGATCATCACCATATCATTGTATATACTCAAACACGTTGAAGGTCCTTTTCCGGCTTATCACTTTCATCAAGGACCTTAGTGATCCTTGGATGCTCCCTGCATCTCCATACTTGTGAGAAATGGTCTTTCTCAAAATTCTGTTCAACACCACAAAGAATGGCTTCATGTATTTTGTGGTAGGTGGCTTGTATGTCATTCTTGTGTCATAGAGGAATGTGAGCTCTTCCTTCCCTAGCTCCTTAAAGTTGTGAATCACAATCTCATTATCCAAAGTGTCTTAAAGATGGAGTATCTTAGTAAACTCCTCATACGTGACACTGTATATGGATCCATGTGTCATCCATGTGATTTCTTCGTCGTCATCACTCGAGAAGTAGCAAGTGGAGTAGAATTTTGTGATGACTTCATTGTTCCAATTGTATTTGAAGGATAGGAGATCCTTCAGACCATGTCTTTCCAAAGCCTCTAAGACTTTACGATAATATTAGCAAGACTTTGAATCCATATATGTCACATCCACCCATTGGTTCACAACAACTGGAGTTCTCATCTTCTTGTACACATTCTCATAGAAATCTGCATGGAGGTGACTCCAGAATCTTGGGTTAGCCGCTTGCTTTGGCTACTCATAGACATTGACCTTCCTGAGTTTATCGGCCATATCGTTGCCTTTGCCAACGAAATCATCTTCAGAGGGCTGCCTGTTTCTTTGCAAAGGTGCCTTCATCCTTAGTGGACCAATGGGTCCACTAGCTTGCCCTTACTTGTGCTTTTTCTTGGCGCCGTTGAGATGGCACCGACACCATTCTTGCTTGATGGCTTCTTCAGAACCACTTTTCTCTTCCTTGGGAGCGCAAAGTCAGGAGGAGAGGTGTCGGCATCATGGTGATGTCACTTCTTGCTCCTCAATTATTTCGCCTTGGCCACTCTCTCGTGATTACGTTCGGCTTCATAGTCGAACATGCTATCATCCGATGCAGTCGACATCATTTCTGACACAGAGAGTACAAGGTATGGTAAGAAGAATGTGGGTTAGATTTTGACAAGACATGAATTTAGAGGTTCTAACTGTCAAGGGGCCAGATTTGTCCGGTTACATAGTGCAGACTTGTTCGTGTAACCAGACTTGTCCGCACTAGGGACCGGACTAGTCCAGTTTGGTCATATGGACCCTAACTTCGTATTTCTACAAATCTAAGCAAATTTGATGCAAAAAGGTAGGAAGACAAAAGGAATACATGTAGATGCAATGTGTACCATAGGAATCAAGGAAGGTGAGCAAAAATTGAGAAAAGGTAATAACTATGGTTTGGAGTGGTTCTTACCAAAATTTGAAGAATCTGATGGGAGGAGCGAAGTATGAGTCCTGATTAGTACGGAGGAGGAAGCTCCGCGCCGAGGGGAATAATTATCGTGGATAAATATTTGATTTTGGTGGGGAAACATCGATTCCACCTTGGGAGCTCTCGCTTGAGGAGAGAGAGTGCAAAGGGGGTTGTGAGGAGGAAGAATAAAGTATTTGGCGGTGGGCTAGGGTTAAGTCCAATAGAAGCGGACTAGTCCGCACAAGGTACATACTAGTCTGTAGCAAGGAACTAGTCTAGTGCTGACCACGAACTAGTACGGGTCAACTCGACAGATTTGAAATAGAACAAATAGATTTTTGGAATTTGAACTAATATTGATCTTTAGGACATCTTTTCATAAATAATCTTGATAAATATGACCAGTAAGCAATCAACAATCATACAATGGCCATAATTCACCAAGATTTGATAATTAAAATAGTTTTTGAGAGGAAATCGAGATAGGGGATGGATTTTCGCAAAATAAGTAAACTTTGAAGAGCCAATCCGATATGCAGTATTTCAAGCAACATTTCGAGTGTCAAGTACATTTAGTTCATTTCTAATCTCGCAAAATCGCTTTTTCTTCTAATGGCTTGGTGAAAATGTCAGCTAATTGTTTCTCAGTTCTAACAAGTGTAATTACTATGTCACCTTTTAGTGAATGGTCTCTTAGAAAATGATGATGTATATCTATGTGTTTAGTTCTTGAGTGCTCTACAGGATTGTGTGCAATTTTTATGGCACTTTCATTATCACATAGGAGTGGAATACGGTTCAGATTGTAACCGTAATCCCTTAGAGTCTGTCGCATCCAAAGTAGTTGTGCGCAGCAACTACCGGATGCGACATACACGGCTTCGGCTATGGAAAGGGCAATGAAATTTTGCTTCTTTGAGGACCATGATACTAAGGATCTACCTAGAAATTGGCAGGTTCCGAATGTGCTTTTTCTGTCGACTTTGAAGCCTTCATAGTCGGCATCAGAATATCCTGTAAGGTTGAAATTGGATCCTTTAGGATACCAAAGGCCTAAGTTGTGTGTGTGAACAAGGTATCTTAAGATTCTTTTTACAGCTATTAAATGACACTCTTTAGGTGTAGCTTGAAATCTTGCACACATACACACACTAAGCATGATATCAGGCCTAGATGCACATAAGTAAAGCAATAAACCTATTATTGATCGATATACCTTTTGATCCACATCTGGACTGTCTTGTTGAGATCAATATGTCCATTAGTTTCCATGGAAGTCTTGATAGGCTTGGCTTTGTCCATGTTGAACTTTTTGAGGATGTCCTATGTGTACTTGGTCTAACAGATAAATGTGCCTTCTTTGATTTGCTTCACTTGAAATCCCAAAAAGAACTTTAGTTCGCCCATTATAGACATCTCAAATCAATCTATCATAATCTTACTAAATTCTTCACAAAAAGATTCATTAGTAGATCTAAAGATGATATCATCAACATAAATTTGACATATGAGTAAATGACTATCAAAATACTTGGTAAACAATGTATAATCAACCTTCCCTATTTTAAAACCATTTTGAGTGAGAAAGTCCCTAAGGAACTCATACCTAGCTCTTGTTGAGGTTGATATTGTGTAGAAACTCCCCCTTGATCATTGTTCTCCTATTGTGGTGCATCTTGAGCACTTGAGTCTTGTGATTGCTCTTGAGGTCGAATATCACCAAGTGCCATTCTCCTCAACGCTTGACATGGAGCTGCTTCTTGATCTAGCGCACACTTATCAACTTGCTCCACTTGGGAGCCATTAGTTTCACCAAACACTATGTCATGTGTCACTTCAACAAGGCTAGAGACTTTGTTGAAAACACGATAGGCGTAGGCGTTCAAATCATAACTGAGCAAGAACCCTTCATCAGATTTTGAAGCGAACTTCAAAGTCCTAGATTTCTTGTTCAAAATATAACATTTACAACCAAATACTATAAACATGACACATTTGGTTTGTTACCCGTTAGGAGCTCATATGGCGTCTTCTTTAGAAATCGATGAAGATATAACCGGTTCATGGCGTGACAAGCGGTGTTTACTGCTTCTGCCCAAAACCGGTCCGAAGTCTTGCATTCATCTAGCAGTTTTATCGCCATCTCAGTGAGTGTCCTTTTCTTTCTTTCGGCCACCCCATCTTGTTGAGGGGAGTAGGGTGCCGAGAACTCGTGCTTTATTCCTTCTTCATCCAGGTACTCCTCAACTTGAGTATTTGTGAACTCTGTTCCGTTATCACTTCTAATGTTTTTAACTGTGGAGGATAATTCTTTCTGTGCTCTCTTCAAGAATTTCTTGAGGATGCCTTGGGTCTCTGATTTATCATATAGGAAGAATATCCAGGTAAATCTAAAAAATCATCAACTATAACCAAACCGTATTTGTTACCGCTGATGCTTATATAAGCAGTTGGACTGAAAAGATCCATATGTAGAAGTTCCAACCGTTTTGATGTAGTCATCACATTCTTTGCGGGGTGTGGTCCTCAAACTTGTTTTCTAGCCTGGCATGAGCTACACGACCTTTCTTTCTCAAACACAACATCTTTCAAACCTCGGACGTGACTACCTTTTAGAAGTTTCTGCAGATTTCTCATGCCAACATGGGCTAGCCGTCTATGCAACAACCATCCCATGTTAGTTTTTGCAACCAAGCAAGTGTTGAGTTCGACTTTATCTTTGTTGAAATCAACAAGATAAAGCTTTCTCTTCAACATTTCTTTGAATGCAATTGAGTTATCACTTATTCTAAAACTATCGCACCCTCATTAGTGAATAATCAATTGTATCCTTTGTCACATAGTTGAGATATGGACAAAAGATTGTAATCTAAAGAATCAACATGTAAAGCTTGGGAAAGAGTGTGTTGAGATGATATTACAATTTTACCGGTGCCAAGGACTTTTCCTTGGCTGTTATCTCTGAAGTAGACTCCTTCACTTGGATCTGCATTTTGCTCATATTCTACAAACATTCTCCTTTCTTCAGTCATATGATTGGTGCATCCACTGTCGAACACCCAAAATAGAGTTATGCCTTGGTTTTAGGTACCCAAGCTTGCTTGGATCCTCAAAGGTCAATCACGAATGATTTAGGCATCCACAAACAAGTTTTGGGTCTCTTGTGACATGGCCCTGCATATTTTGCATAAGCATAACCAAATCTATTTTTCACAAGAACATAGGATGCATAAAAAGTATGAAATAGGGTTTGCTGTTCATGTTCAGATGAGTTTTCCTTAATAAAAGCAATGTGATCTGTATTCTAAGCATTAGTGACTTGCTTTTTACCTCTTGTATACCCAATACTATCTTTGACGTTAGGAGGTCTTGTGACCATATATGCACTACGTACATATTTAATCTTTTCCTTATCAAGATGCCGCTTTGGGACGGATGCTTGACTTTTGGAACATTGGATTCATTTTAACACTAGCCTTCATATTAGAGCATGTGCAAATTTTAACTGGCATCGACTTGACATCTTGAGAAGGTGAGCTCCTTGAGGAGAAAGTGCCACTTTGCTTGAGTGACTCAACTTGCACTTAAGAATTTTGTTAACTCTTGTCAAGTTAGCAAGTTCATCCTTGATTGCAACATGTGAGTCTTCTAGTTTTGAGTAAGTTTCCTTACTCAGGGCTAGTTCAAGCTCAAGTGCCTTACTTTTCTCCTTTTCAAGCTCAAGGAGATTTTCAAACTCATGATATTTCTTTCTTTCACGAATGAGCATATCTTCTTGACGGTTGACAAGCTCCTTCTCAAAGATCTCATTTGATGACAACTTCATTTTCCTTAAGACAATTTTACTCAAGCCATTTAACATTTCCACATTTTTGCTAGTGCTATCAAAATCATCACTAAAGGAATCTAAATAAGAAGGTTTAGATCTGACCTTTTTCTTGCCCTCTTTAGCCATGAGGCAAGTGTGGTTAGAGTTCTCCTGTCCTCCCATGTTTGGGAAGAGTGTAGATTTCTTTGTCAGCTTCTTGATGGCAATTGTTGCCATCTCCTCTTCATCTTCTGAGGAGGACTCGTCGTTTGAGTCACACTCCTAACCGATATGCGCTTGGTGTGCTTGTTTCTTTTCCTTGAATATTTTCTTTTCCTGCGGCTTTGACTCTTTCTTCTTTTTGTTTTCCTCATACTGACTGTCAACCATGTCCTTGTTCGCTGAAGTTGTAGCAAGTACGTCGAGCTTTGGATTTCCCCTTCTCCTTACTCTTTCCTTCACATGAGTTGCTGCCTTTTCTTCTACTCATCATGCGCTTGAATATTTTGATGAATAGCACTCTCTTCATCATCCATATCTGTGCTTACATCATCAATATCTTCTTCTTCATGTGTCTCACGAGCCTCCTTCCCTTTGGGCTTGCAAGTTGCCTTGAGGGAAACTTCCTTCTTTTTGGATTAAGTAAGCTCTACAAGGTCTTTCACATATTGAACTTCCTTTTTCATCATCTCGTGATCGATAATCTTTTCAAAAACTTCATCGTGGGTCATTTTGTGGAACCCCAGACTTTCCCTTATCATTGAACATAAGGTGACGTTGTGAGGCATGAACTCTCTTATCATCCTCTTCACAACCTCATGATCATTCCACTTGTTGATTCCATAGGCACAAATCTTATTAATGAGTGTCTTTATGCGGTTGTACGTCTCTTGAGGAGCCTCACCATCCTCTATGGCAAATCTCCCCAATTCACCATCAAGCATTTCAATCTTCACTTCGTTGATGGAGCAGTTCCCTTCATCATCAGATTTGAGTGTGTCCCATATGTTCTTGGTAACTTCGAGTCCATCCACCTTGGTGAACTCTTCTCAGCTCAAAGATGAGGTAATGTAACACTCTCATCTTCATCCATCATGCATTGCATTCATGCTCATACATGTCTAACATAATGCAACCCAAGAAAGAACAAGATTAAAATGAATTAGAGGAAATTAGAGGCAAAACAGCAAGAAAAATCTATTTGGGTAAGGACTTGTCCGGACCTAAACCCAGACTAATCCGGTATACGTGTCAGCCCTGGCGTAAGTTAGTTTTGTTCAGGGCAACAGACTTGTCCACTATTTTTTACGAACTAATCCAGTTTTGTTTCCACTCTCATCTGGACTTGTCCGTTAATGTCTACAGACTAGTCCAATGATCGTTACTGGAATCCTTCAAAGTTGTCCATTAATACGCCAAAACTCAGTCCGGACAAATTCACCATCAAGAAGCGGACTTGTCTGACACCACACCGACTTGTTCGATGAACTTTCTGTTCTGAAAAAGGACTTGTCGGGCACCGCACCAGACTTGTGCGTTGAACTCTCTATACCCAAGCGGATTTGTCTGGCCTTTATATGGACTAGTACAGTTCCTAGGGTTTCGACTCGGATTCTATTTTTACTCCACAATGAGTTTTTGGTAATTGACTTATTTGGGCCGTAGAAAATTGTGCCCACCCCTGAGGAGCCCAAGCAGGAGCCCACCAAAGCCCCTACTTGTCCCCACCGCCTCCTACTTGGATTCCACCCCAACCCCACCACTTCTCCTCCTATATAAACACCCCGCCACCACCTCTCACATTCACCACATTAGAAGCAAAACCCAGCGCCCTGTTCTCTCATGAGCCGCCACCAAGAAGGAAGAAGCTCTCACTGCAGGGAAGGGAAGAGAAGGAAGAAGAAAGAGAGGAAGGAAAGAAGTGAGATCGTCGTCGCTGTTGTGATCTTCATTAACTCTTCATCGCAACGTTCTTCTCCACCAATCCTTCACCTTCAACGAATCTAGAGTCAAGATTCACGTGATACGCCAAATTCTCAACTGTTGAACCGTTGTACTCACGGTAACTATCCTAGATCCCCACGTCAATTTTGATGCCAAACTTGATTTAAATCATGCCCTAGATGGGAAGTTTGCAAAACCCTAGACATAGCAGATTTGTCCGGTCCAGTGCAGACTAGTCCGTGGAACTTTCTATTCCATAGCGGACATGTCCGACCCATTGTGCGGACTAGTCCGGCTCTGAGTTCTGGAATTCATGGAACTTCTTCAATTTTCTCCAAAATGACTCGAAACATGCTCAACAATGTAAAACTCAATTGTAATTGGTTAGTAAGCAATAATAGTAACCTAATAACATGTGTTATCTCATAATTGCATCACTCATGCATATTATGACATATTGAGTACTATATGAGCATTTATTGATTGTAATACTTGTTTTTCATGTTTGTCACATCGAATAGAAGGTAACGCTCTAGAAGGTGCTTACAAGGACCTTCAGCACTAGAACTTTGATGCTCTTGATCCAAACCAACCACAAGAGCAAGGAAAGTGTCCTTTAACATTTTGATTCTGTTTTTAAATGTTTTGTTTGTAAGCTACATGCTTGTGTCAAATTGATTAGAAACCCATAGTAGTCGTGCTCCCGGTTATGAGCACCTGGACAACTTCCATGATTAGAATTGGACTTGGATTTTTGGGATGGTTCGGTATGGGATTGGTTATGTCATATGAGTTGGTCGGTCATGAGAAGAGATGGAATTGGCATATAGTGATGATATTAGTTGTTGACCAATTATAATTCAATTGTAATGGTGAATGAGAATGTTGCATATGGATATGATGGGACTTAAACTCACATAGACATTTTAGGCTGCTTTTACAAGTTTATGAAATGTACCTTTCTGCAATTAACCATTTATTATCATCCTTGTATAAGCTACATGTCATACTTTTCCAACTTGCTGAGTATGGCATGTACTCACCCATGCTATTCCCATGCTAAAACAGTTACAGGAGACGCTTGGGAGTACCATGAGGATCACGTGGTGTACTAGGTTGCGTGCTATCGTCAATTGCTTGTGGAGTGGACTTGTGCTACTTAGTTTATTTCCATTGCAATAATTAGAGACTTGTAATTTGTGAACCATTGGATTATTCTAATAATATACTTATTTACTTATTGATACATTGTTAAATTCTGTATATTATTTGTGATATTTTCGTGTATATGTGACGAACGTCCGTGGCACACATATACGCCTCACTTGGTTCATTTTTGGAACCGGGTGTCACAAATTGGTATCAGAGTGAGGTTGATTGTAGGACGCAACCGTATATAGAATGGACACTCTAGAGAACATAGAAATATTCCATAATACCTATAATTAGCATGGTGTGCTGAATTTTGTCCACATTCTCCCTTGATGCATATAATTGGGGACGTTTTCTCTCAAATTCTAAAATCTTCCATCTCGTACTCTTTTTCCACCAACAGATGCCGAGGGTAACCCGTAACCAAAAGAATGCCAATGGTGATGATTATAATGTTAAGAATGTCAATCTTGGACCGAGGCTAGCAACATGGAGCACCTCATAGCTTTGCAAAACCAGCTTATGCAGACTATGATGCAAACATTGGAACAGCTGCAAGACAATAATCATAACCAACACCACATGCCTGCGCCACCACCACCACCGCCACCCCTGACGCCCCACAACAAATTCTGAGAGTTCATGAGGACTAGGCCGCCTACCTTTGCTCAAGCCAATGACCGCATGGAAGCCGATGATTGGCTGAAATCTGTTGAGAAAAAACTTGCTATTGTCTAGTGTAGTGACCGGGAAAAGGTTCTTTTTTCCTCACATCAACAAGTTGGAGCAGCTGCAGACTGGTGGGAAGCTCTTTGCAATGCCCATGCGAATCAAGAGAGAATCACTTGGGCTGAATTTAAGGATAACTTTCCTTCTCACTATGTTCCAGAGGGTGTCATATACTAAAAAGACAAGAATTTGAGGTTCTGAGGCAAGGGAGGATGAGCATGAATGTGTGAGACCTATGTGTGTTGAATACATTGGCTATCTCGATAAAAAGTTTTGAAAATTACCAAAACATTCTTTTCATCAAGGTCTGACTCTAGGTCCAAGCTCCAACAATAGGTCCGACATGTGCAGGTGTTGCTTGAGGTCAAGACATGGCTGGTGACGGGATCCATTGAACTAGTCTTAGGGAGAAGATGAGGTTCTGTAACACCCTCATTTTCATCCATCATGCATTGCATACATTATAATACACGTTTAAAATTTAGTAACATAAAAAGAAACAAGTTTAAAATGAATTCGAAACAAAAGTGCACTTAAGAATTCTGAAAAGTGCAGACTAGTCCGATTTCTTTCTCACCTCGATCGGACTTGTCCGTTTTTCTACGGACTAGTCTGTTTTTGCCTCTAGACACTTTCGGACTTGTCCAGTCCTGTGCGGACTAGTCTGGTGTTCCAATTCCTTGAAAATTTCACTAAGTCCCTGGACTTGTCCGAAGTTCCAGCGGACTTGTCTGTTTTCCTCTCTGACTAATGTCGGACTTGTCCGATTTTAGGCCAGACTTGTCTGTTTTTCCCCTCTGCATAAGTTCAGACTTGTCTGATGTATAGTCCGGACTTGTCCGATTTCTCTCTGGACATTTCCGGACTAGTCCAGTCCTTTTTGGACTTGTCCAATAAATCGTGACTCCGAATTGATTCTTTGTTTCACGACTTGTTTCTTGGGTTTTACGTTAAGTGGTGGGCCTATGGACGTCGTGCCTAACTCTTTTAGTGCCCATGTGGGACTCTAAACCGGCCTCTACTCACCCCCAAACTTGAAATCCATGTAACCCTAGCCCCCACCTCTATATAAACAATCCCACCCCTTGGCTTGACATCTATGTGCCACTTTTCCTACACACCCAAACCCTAGCTCGTGGATAGCCGCCATCAAGGAGGGAGAAGGAGATCTAGATCAAGAATAAGAAGAGGAGGAAACGAAAGAGAATCAAGATCTCCATCAACTTCGTGTTCTTCGTCAACAATTCACCATCAAGTTCTTCATCAACCCTAGATCGTCAAGATCCAAGTGTTACCTCCAAGATTCTTGATTCATTGGAGTTCTAGACACCTGGTATACCTTCTATTGTCCTTCCCTTACGTGAATTCAACCCCGTTTCTCCAAATTCATGTTGATATAGAAAACCCTAATCGTCCTATCTAACGAAGTGTAACACCCTCATTTTCATGCATCATGCCCTGCATACACTCATATACATGTTTAACATTAACCCACATAAAGAGGAATGAGTTTAAAATTGATTTGGAGCATTTAAAATTGATTTGGAACAAAACCGCACTTAAAATGCAGGAAAGTGCGGACTAGTCCGATTTTGCCTCTGGAAACTTTTGGACTTGTCCGATCTTTTGCGGATTAGTCCGATATTCCAAGAACTCTTGAAAATTTGCTGAGTCCCTGGACTTTTCCAGACTAGTCCGGTGTTCCAGCAGACTTGTCCGATTTCCTCTCTGTTTAAAGTCGGACTTGTCCGATTTTTGGCCAGACTTGTCCGATTTTCTCTCTGGACGACTTCGGACTAGTCCGGTCCTTTTCGGACTTGTCCGATATTTTGTGACTCCAAATTGATCTTTTGTTTTACGACTTGTTTCTTG
Organism: Tuctoria greenei; assembly: GCA_036927565.1. Taxonomy (NCBI): domain Eukaryota; kingdom Viridiplantae; phylum Streptophyta; class Magnoliopsida; order Poales; family Poaceae; genus Tuctoria; species Tuctoria greenei. The sequence goes on from JAYESD010000006.1 coordinate 131,105,216, forward strand.
GGTTTCACATTAAGTGGGCCTAGGGACGTCGTGCCTAACCCTTTTAGAGCCCCTATGGGACTCTAAACCGGCCTCTACTCATCCCAAACTCGAAATCCATCTAACCCTAGCCTCCACCTCTATATAAGCAACCCCACCCCTTGGTTTGACATCTATTTGCCACTTTTCCACCCACCCAAACCCTAGTTCGTGGAGAGCCACCATCAAGGAGGGAGAAGAAGATCCCAAGCAAGAAGAAGAAGAGGAGGAAACGAAAGAGGATCAAGATCTCCACCAAGCTTTCGTTCTTCATCACCAATTCACCTCAAAGTTCATCACCAACCCTAGATCACCAAGATCCAAGTGTTACCTCCAAGTTTCTTGATTCATTGGAGTCCTAAACACCTGGTATACCTTCTATTATCTTTTCCTTACGAGAATTCAACACCTAATCTCCAGATTTACATCGATCTAGAAAACCCTAATCTGCCGATCTCGTAAAGCGCGAACTTGTTCGGTCCCTAGCGGACTAGTCCGATCTTTCTGGTTAAATTGTGTTGAATTGATTCTAAAGTTTGATCTAATAAACTCCAAACCTGTATGAACTTGTTAAAAGCTATTAGAACTAGTTATTGACCATTAAAGCAATCTATTAACAAGTTCTACCTTGCATTTGCATCAATCATGCATGTCATGTCATATTGAGTAATATTTGTGCACTCTTTGATAGTGTTTCTTGTCTTGTATGTTTATTGTGTGGATTAGACGGATTTGCGCTAGAGAGTGCCGTGGAGGATCTACAACACCAAGAGTTTGAAGGCTTTGATCCTAATCAACCGCAAGAGCAAGGCAAGTGTCCTTGAAGCATATTGATCCCATTTTTAAATAAATGTTTTGTTTGCAAAACTGCATGCTTGTGTCAAATTGATGGGAATCCTATGGTAGGAAGTTTACTAGTTTTGTTGACCACCCTTGTCACCTGGATTACATGGTAGAGAGTCAGGAAGGGTTTTTACCTTTTGCTTCGCTTAATCAACTGGGATGGAAAACAACTATACCACTCAATTTAATTATGCATGGATGAGATTATGGTTAACATGAACTGGTTAAATATGATATAGTAATGGGTGATCTAAGCAAGACGGTATGTGGATGGGTTGGATGATATGGTGGTTTGCTTGCTTTATATCTAATGACCGGTTCATGCGAGAATAAGCCAGGACTACAGTGCCACCACGAGGCCAAGGATGGGTGCCACGTAGCTGACTAATTAGGGCTTTGCCAGTGCTATTTGGACCATTATGGATGCTCGGGGAAGGGATAGTCGGATTGGGTTTGTTGATGATTGGTGGGACTACCCTGGGATCCGAATGGCTCAAGAGGGGGCCCTTGGTTGAAGATGTGCTCAGTTGGAGGCATCGCCACCGGTGAAACCTCAGTGGTGTCTAAATAGGCTAGTATTCCCTTTGTAAAGGATATTTTGTGATCTCTTGGCCACACACCGACGGAAGTGTGAGACGACATAATAGAGGTTTTAGTCATCGAAAGGTGATGAAATCACAAACACGTGGGTAAAGTGGTACAAACTCTGCAGAGTCTAATAAAACTATCATGATAATCGTTCTCCCGGTTATGAGCACCTAGACAACTTCCATGATTAGAGGGTTCTCGGTATTGGGATGGTATTTGGGATGGTTATGGTTGGTATTATGGTTATGGTTGGTATTATGGTTATGGATTTATTTTTGGTATTGAATATGGTTATTGGCAAATGGTGAAATCTGGAATTATGGATGAGGATGGTAGTGAATTCAAACTGGTATTATGATATTACTTATGATTATGATGGTTTTACTTCACATACATGTAATATATTGCTTTTCAAATGTTTTAATGTACTTTTCAGCACTTTGCCATTATTATTGTCGTCATTTGAATCAACCACATGTCATACTTTCCACACTTGCTGAGTACGACATGTACTCACTCTTGCAATCCCCCCAACAGTTGCAGGCCAGGATTGGGAGTTTAATGGCGATAATGCGGAGTTCTAGGCTGTGTCTACCGTTAGCTTTGCCTGTGGTGTTGATTGGAGCTGCGCTATACCCTATCGCTTATGCTGCCTAGTTGTTTAGTTTGCTTATTTAGTTTATTTCCGCTGCATTAGTTGAACTTGTCGTTAATATTCATTAGAGTTTGTATTCGAGGATAATATGGTTTGTTTAGTAAAATTTGGTTAATTAATCTTGTTTTGTGGTAATTATCTGTATATCGTTTGTGATTGCACTCGTGTATGTGTGTTGAACATCTTGGGCACACATATGCGTTAGCTCGGTTCATTTTTCAGAACCGGGCGTCACAGATTGGTATCAGAGCCAGGTTGACCGTAGGACGCAGCCTAGATAGAATGGAAACTTTAGAGCACATAGGGGCACTCAGGAATCGATGTGTTTTTGCTTGGTGCGCTGTTGCTATATATATTGTTTGCTTGTGTGCTTAATAGAGGATTTTGGGATGCTTTAGCATTGCCATGTCCACCTAGGCTAGTATAGCTAGTTGGTTAGCTTCATATCCCTTGATGCATATAGTTGGAGATGTTTTTAATTCTTACCTATTGCTTTTCTTCAGATGGTGAGGACTCGCAACAAGAGGGATGGCAATGATGAGGACGAGAACAATGGAGTACCTCAGAACAACAATGGGCAAGGACCTGCTCATGGAGCTATCAACATTGAGAAGCTTTTGGCTATGCAAAACCAGCTCATGCAGACCATGATATAAACTATAGGAGAGCTGCAGGCTGGCAATATCAACAATCAGCCCCACATGCCTCCACCGCCACCCCCGCCTCCTCATAACCGATTGGGAGAGTTTATGAGAACTAGGCCGCCAACCTTTGCTCAAGCCGCTGACCCTATGGATGCAGATGATTGGCTCAAGTCCGTGGAGAAGAAACTTGCTATTGTCCAATGCAGTGACCGGGAGAAGGTGCTTTTCGCTTCTCATCAACTAGTTGGAGCAGCTGCGGATTGGTGGGATTCACTATGCAATGCTCATGAGAACCAAGAGAGAATTACTTGGGACGAATTCAAGGAGAATTTCCGTTCCCATTATGTGCCCGAGGGTGTTATGATTTTAAAAAGGCAAGAATTTGAGAACTTAAGGCAAGGAAGATCAAGCGTGAGTGAATATCTCAATAAGTTCACTCAACTCTCAAGATATGCGCCTTAGGATGTTAGTCGGGACAGCCGGAAGCAATATTTGTTCATGAGAGGCCTCAACAATGAAATTCAAGTGCAATTACTCAATTGTGACTATGCAAATTTCCAGAAGCTTGTGGACAAAGCAATTGTGGTTGAGAACAAGATTCGTGAGATGGAACAAGACAACAAGAGGAAGGTGCCATATCAAGGACAGCAACAAGTAAGTAACGTGCGCCCTCGCTTTGCGCTGCCCAATGCGCCTCATTTCAGCTCTTCTATTCCTGCTCAGAGCCCTGGTTATGCACCACGCCCAACTCAGTTTGTGCAGCAGCACTCTGTCATGCAAGCACCTAGGCCTCCAATGCCTTATGCGCCTCGTGCTAATTTTCCTGCTACAAGTGTTCAAAACCAAACTCGTCCCAATAATTCTGGTGGAGTTAAGAAGTGTTATACTTGTGGAGAAGCTGGACACTTTGCGCATCAATGTCCTAAGTCAAGCCTTGGTCAAGGAAGCAATGCGCCGAGGCAAAACCCAAGACCCAATGGAGGACAGCCAGAAGGGAACCGTGGACAGCAGAATTTTTCTCGTGGCAACATGAACCATGTCTCTACAGAGGATGCTCAACAAGCGGATGGCGTGGTCATTGGTATGTTTCTCGCCAACTCCAACCCCACGACTATGTTATTTGATTCTGGAGCATCGCATTCATTCGTTGCATCGAAGTATGTTGCCAAGTATAGTTTGCATATCTCTCATATGAAGTTTACTCTATTGGTTAAGTCTCCTGGAGGAGAGATGAGGACAAATATAGTATGTCCAAAAGTAAGCCTTAGAATAAGGGGGGTAGACTTCTCCGCTAACCTCAATGTTTTGGATTCTCAAGGATTGGACATTATACTTGGTATGGACTGGTTAAGGAAGCGCAATGGAGTTATTGAGTGTGCCACGAAGACGGTGAAGTTGACCAATGAAGAAGGGATCACCGTAGAATTTGAAGCATCTCAAACCGCACCGAAGCAATTGGAGTTGAATCATATGGACGGTGCCGTAGTTGAGGAGATTCTGGTGGTGTGTGAATTTTTGGATGATTTTTCGGACGAGTTGCCAGGTATGCCACCTGATCGAGACATTGAGTTTGTTATTGATTTAATACCTGGAACCACACCTATAGCTAAGAGGCCGTATAGGATGCCTCCTATGGAATTAGCGGAGCTCAAGAAGCAAATTCAAGAGCAACTAGAGAAGGGATTCATTCGCCCTAGTTCTTCACCTTGGGGAGCGCCTGTGCTGTTTGTGGACAAGAAGGATGGATCCCAAAGGATGTGCGTGGATTACCGAGCTCTCAACACGGTAACAATCAAGAACAAGTACACCTTGCCACGCATAGAAGACTTGTTTGATCAGATGAAAGGTGCTTGTGTCTTCTCTACGATTGATTTGAGGTCGGGATATTTTCAAATGAAGATTAGACCATCAGACATACCCAAAACAGCTTTTAGGACACGGTATGGATCTTATGAATACACCGTCATGTAATTTGGATTGACAAATGCACCTGCCTACTTTATGTACCTCATGAATAAGGTCTTCATGGAGTACTTGGATAGATTTGTCGTGGTGTTCATTGATGACATTATGATCTACTCGAAGGATGAGAAGGAACATGAGGAACACTTGAGGCTTACATTCTAGAAATTGAGGGAGCATCAATTGTACGCCAAGCTCAACAAGTGTCAGTTTTAGTTGAGAGAGGTGTCGTTTTTGGGTCATATCATCTCAGGAGGAGAAGTATCGGTTGACCCCAGAAAAGTGAGAGACGTGTTGAAGTGGGAACCACCGCAAACTGTCAAGGAAATAAGAAGTTCTCTTGGGATGGCTGGATATTACCGTCGGTTTATCAAGGACTTTTCCAAGATAGCCAAGCCTATGACGGAGTTGCTAATGAAGGGAAAGGCTTTCCAATGGACTCAAGCTTGCCAAAACAGTTTTGAGGAGTTGAAGAAGAGGTTGACAACAACCCTAGTTTTGGTACTGCTGGATGTGAGCAAGGGTTTTGATATTTATTGCAATGCATCGAGACAAGGACTCGGATGTGTATTGATGCAAGAAGGTCAAGTGGTCGCCTATGCATCAAGACAATTGAAGAAACATGAGCAGAATTACCCCACGCACGATTTGGAACTCACGGCCATGGTACACGCATTGAAGATTTGGAGGCACTATATCCTTCGACATAGTTGTTAAATTTATACAGATCATAAGAGTTTGAAGTATATTTTCACACAAACGGATCTGAACTTGAGGCAACGAAGATGGTTAGAGCTCATCAAATATTATGATTTGGGGATCAACTATCATCTGGGAAAAGCCAATGTTGTGGCCGATGCTTTGAGTAGAAACGGAGTAAGTCATCAACTCACAGTTCGAGAGTTACCATCCGAGTTAAGTAAAGAGTTTGAAAGGTTGAACCTCGGATTTTTAAATGAGATGGAAATGATGGAGTTAAACCCAACCTTGGAGCAAGAAATTCGAGAAGCACAAACCACAGATGAGGAGATCAAGGAAATCAAGGAAAGGACCGAAGAAGGGAGAGAATTCAGATTTGACGAGGATGAACATGGTACCTTATGGCTTGGAAAAAGGATTGTCATGCCTGATGTAAAGCACATCCGGGAGACAATATTAAAGGAGGCACATGACTCACCTTACTCAATTCATCATGGTTGTACAAAGATGTACAAAGACTTGAAGGCTTGCTATTGGTGGGATAGCATGAAGAAGGACATAGCTGAATATGTGGCATTGTGTGATGTGTGTCAACAAGTCAAGGCGGAACATCAAAGGCCAGCTGGATTATTGCAACCATTGAAGATCCCGGAATGGAAGTGGTAAGAAATTGGAATGGACGTCATAGTTGGGTTACCACGTACTCAGTCCGGGTATGACTCAATTTGGGTAATTGTGGATCACTTAACCAAGTCAGCTCATTTTGTCCCTGTGAAGACCAAATATACAGTTGCACAATTGGCCAAAATATACATGGAGCATATTGTGTGTCGACACAGAGTACCTAAGAAGATAGTCTCGAATAGAGGTTCTCAATTTACCTCCAGATTTTGGCAAAAATTGCATGAAGCTTTGGGAACAAAGTTGAATTTTAGTTCAGCATATCATCCTCAAACGGATGGACAAATCGAGAGGACCAATTACATTTTGGAGGACATGCTAAGAGCTTGTGCTTTAAAGCATGGGAAGAGTTGGGACAAAAGCTTGCCATACGCGGAATTTTAATACAATAATAGTTACCAAGCAAGTTTGAAAATGTCACCGTATGAAGCACTTTATGGGAGGAAGTGTAGGACACCTTTATTCTGGAATGAGGCAGGAGAAACTCAAGTATTTGGTCTGGATGTGTTGCAAGAAGCCGAAAAGCAAGTCCAAATAATTTGTGAAAACTTGAGGGCTGCCCAATCAAGGCAAAAAGGCTATGCGGACAATAGGAGAAGGGAATTAGCCTTTGAAGTGGGAGATTTTGTTTACCTCAAGGTGTCACCAATGAGAGGTCATAAGAGGTTTAACATAAGGGGCAAGCTCGCACCTCGTTATATTGGACCATTCAAGATTTTGGACAAAAGAGGAGAAGTAGCGTATAAGTTGGAGATGCCAGCTCATCTTTCAGATGTCCATGATGTCTTTCATGTTTCCCAGCTCAAGAAGTGTTTGAGAGTACCAGAAGAACAAGTGCCAATGGAAGGATTGGAACTAGAAGAAGATTTCACTTACGCCAAACAACCGGTCAAAATCTTGGAAACTAAGGAGAGGGTCACAAGGAACAAGGTTATTAGATGGTGTAAAGTCCAATGGAAGCACCACACAGAAAAAGAAGCGACGTGGGAATGGGAGGATGATCTCAAGAAGGAATTTCCCTATCTCTTCTCTTCCGCGTCGAATCTCGAGGGCGAGATTCATTTTAAGGGGGGTAGGTTTGTAGCACCCTCATTTTCATGCATCATGCCCTGCATACACTCATATACATGTTTAACATTAACCCACATAAAGAGGAACGAGTTTAAAATTGATTTGGAGCATTTAAAATTGATTTGGAACAAAACCGCACTTAAAATGCAGGAAAGTGCGGACTAGTCCGATTTTGCCTCTGGAAATTTTCGGACTTGTCCGATTTTGTGCGGACTAGTCCGATATTCCAAGAATTCTTGAAATTTTGCTAAGTCCCTGGACTTTTTCGGACTAGTCCGGTGTTCCAGCGGACTTGTCCGATTTCCTCTCTGTTTAAAGTCGGACTTGTCCGATTTTTGGCCAGACTTGTCCGATTTTCTATCTGGACGACTTCGGACTAGTCCGGTCCTTTTTGGACTTGTCCGATATTTCGTGACTCCGAATTGATCTTCTGTTTTACGACTTGTTTCTTGGGTTTCACGTTAAGTGGGCTTAGGGACGTCGTGCCTAACTCTTTTAGAGCCCATGTGCGACTCTAAACCAGCCTCTACTCATCCAAAACTCAAAATCCATCTAACCCTAGCCTCCACCTCTATATAAACAACCCCACTCCTTGGTTTGACATCTATTTGCCACTTTTCCACCCACCCAAACCCTAGTTCGTGGAGAGCCACCATCAAGGAGGGAGGAGAAGATCCCAAGCAAGAAGAAGAAGAGGAGGAAACGAAAGAGGATCAAGATCTCCACCAAGCTTTCGTTCTTCATCACTAATTCACCTCAAAGTTCATCACCAACCCTAGATCACCAAGATCCAAGTGTTACCTCCAAGTTTGATGATTCATTGGAGTCCTAAACACCTGGTATACCTTCTACTATCTTTTCCTTATGAGAATTCAACACCTAATCTCCAGATTTACGTCGATCTAGAAAACCCTAATTTGTCGATCTCGTAAAGCGCGGACTTGTCTGGTCCCTAGCGGACTAGTCCGATCATTCTGGTTAAATTGTGTTGAATTGATTTTAAAGTTTGATCTAATCAACTCCAAACCTGTATGAACTTGTTAAAAGCTATTAGAACTAGTTATTGACCATTAAAGCAATCTATTAACAAGTTCTACCTTGCATTTGCATCAATCATGCTTGTCATGTCATATTGAGTAATATTTGTGCACTCTTTGATAGTGTTTCTTGTTTTGTATGTTTATTGTGTGGATTAGACGGATTTGCGCTAGAGAGTGCCGCAGAGGATCTACAACACCAAGAGTTTGAAGGCTTTGATCCTAATCAAACGCAAGAGCAAGGCAAGTGTCCTTGAAGCATATTGATCCTGTTTTTAAATAAATGTTTTGTTTGCAAAACATCATGCTTGTGTCAAAATGATGGGAATCCTATGGTAGGAAGTTTACTAGTTTTGTTGACCACCCTTGTCACCTGGATTACATGGTAGAGAGTCGGGAAGGGTTTTTACCTTTTGATTCGCTTAATCAACTGGGATGGAAAACAACTATACCACTCAATTTAATTATGCATGGATGAGATTATGGTTAACATGAACTGGTTAAATATGATATAGTAATGGGTGATCTAAGCAAGCCGGTATGTGGATGGGTTGGATGATATGGTGGTTTGCTTGCTTTAGATCTAAGGACCGGTTCATGCGAGAATAAGCCAGGACTACAGTGCCACCACGAGGCCAAGTATGGGTGTGGCATAGCTGATTAATTAGGGCTTTGCCAGTGCTATTTGGACCATTATGGATGCTCGGGGAAGGGGTAGTCGGATTGGGTTTGTTGATGATTGGTGGGACTACCCTGGGATCCGAATGGCTCAAGAGGGGGCCCTTGGTTGAAGATGTGCTCAGTTGGAGGCATCACCAGTGGTGAAACCTCAGTGGGGTCTAAATAGGCTAGTAATCCCTTTGTAAAGGCTATTTTTGTGATCTCTTGGCCACACACTGACGGAAGTGTGAGACGGTATAATAGAGGTTTTAGTCATCGAAAGGTGATGAAATCACAAACACGTGGGTAAAGTGGTACAAACTCTACAGAGTCTAATAAAACTATCATGATAGTCGTGCTCCCGGTTATGAGCACCTGGACAACATCCATGATTAGAGGGTACTCGGTATTGGGATAGTATTTGGGATGGTTATGGTTGGTATTATGGTTATGGTTGGTATTATGGTTATGGTTGGTATTATGGTTATGGATTTATTTCTGGTATTGAATATGGTTATTGGCAAATGGTGAAATCTAGAATTATGGATGAGGATGGTAGTGAATTCGGACTCGTATTATGATATTACTTATGATTATGATGGGTTTACTTCACATACATGTAATATATTACTTTTCAAATGTTTTAATGTACTTTTCAGCACTTCACCATTATTATTGTCGTCATTTGAATCAGCCACATGTCATACTTTCGACACTTGCTGAGTACGACATGTACTCACTCTTGCAATCCCCCCAATAGTTGCAGGTCAGGATTGGGAGTTTAATGGCAATAATGCGGAGTTCTAGGCCGTGCCTACCGTCAGCATTGCCTGTGGTGTTGATTGGAGCTGCGCTATACCCTATCGCTTATGCTGCCTAGTTGTTTAGTTTGCATATTTAGTTTATTTCCGCTACATTAGTTGAACTTGTCATTAATATTCATTAGAGTTTGTATTCGAGGATAATATGGTTTGTTTAATAAAATTTGATTAATTAATCTTGTTCTATGGTAATTATCTGTATATCATTTGTGATTGCACTCGTGTATGTGTGTTGAACATCCTGGGCACACATATGCGTTAGCTTGGTTCATTTTTCAGAACCGGGCATCACACAAAGTGCAGACTTGTCTGGTCCCTAGTGGACTAGTCCGATCTTCCTGGTTAAATTGTGTTGAATTACTTCCAAAATTAGATCTAATTAACTTCAAACCTGTATAAACTTGTTAAAAGCTATTAGAACTAGTTAGTGATCATTAAAAACAACTCATTAACAAGTTCCACATTGCATTTGCATTAATCATGAATGTCATGTCATATTGAGTAATATTTGTGCACTTTTTGATTGTGTTTCTTGTTTGTATGACTATTGTGTGGATTAGATGGATTTGCGCTAGAGAGTGCCGCAGAGGATCTACAACACCAAGAGTTTGAAGGCTTTCACCTGAACCAAGCCCAAGAGCAAGGCAAGTGTCCTTGAATCATATTGATCTAGTTCTTAAAGTAAATGCTTGTTTGCAAACTGCATGCTTGAGTCAATTTGATGGGAAATCCTATGGTAGGACGTTTACTAGATTTCTTGACCACCCTTGTCACCTGGAATTCATGGTAGAGAGTCGGGATGGGCTTTTACCTTTTTGCTACGCTTAATTAATTGGGATGGGAAAAACAAGCATACTATCTAATTATACATCTATAAGATTTGATTAACATGAACTAGTTAATATGATATGGTAATGGGTGATATAAGCAAGTCTATTATGTGGACGGGTTGGATGTTATGGTGGTTTGTTTCTTTAGATCTAAGGACCGGTTCATGCGAGAATAAGCCAGGACTACAGTGCCACCATGAGGCCAAGTATGGGTGCAACGTAGCTAATTAATTAGGGCTTTACTAGTGACGTTTGGACCATTAAGGATGCTCGGGGAAGGGGTAGTTGGATTGGGTTTGTTGATGATTGGTGGGACTACCCTGGGATCTAAATGGCTCAAGAGGGGGCCCTTGGTAGAAGATGTGCTCAGTTGCAGGCATCACCGCTCAGTTGCAGGCATCACCACTGGTGAAACCTCAGTGGGGTCTAAATAGGCTAGTAATCCCTTTGTAAAGGCTATTTTGTGATCTCTGGCCACACACCGATGGAAGTGTGAGATGGCATAATGGAGGTTCTAGTCACTGCATGGTGATGAAGTCACAAACACGTGGGTAAAGCGGTACAAACTCTGCAAAGTCTAATAAAACTATCATGATAGCCGTGATCCCGGTTATGAGCGCCTGAATGACCTACATGATTAGAGGGAACTTGGTATTGGGATGGTTTTTGGTTAAGGTTTGGCACTATGGTTATGGTCATGGTTGGTTATGAGTTAACTTTTGGTATTGAACATGGTTATTGGTAATGAGAAATCTGGAATTTGGATGATGGTAATGGAATATAGACTGGTATTATGCTGATTGTATGGTTTATGATGGGTTTATTCACATATATATAATATATTGCTTTTCAAATGTTTTAATGTACTTTTCAACACTTAGCCTTTATTATATTCATCATTTGAATCAGCTACATGTCATACTTTCCACACTTGCTGAGTACGACATGTACACACCCTTGCAATTTCCCCCACCAACAGTTGCAGGTCAGGATTGGGAGTTTAACGATGATAATGCGGAGTTCTAGGCCATGTCTACCGTCAGCTTTGCCTGTGGTGTTGACTGGAGCTGCGCTACCCTATTGCTTATGATGCCTAGCTGTTTAGTTTGCTTCATTAGTTTATTTCCACTGCATTAGTTCGAACTTGTCATTAATATTCATTAGAGCTTGTATTCGAGGATAATATGGCTTGTGTAACAAAATCTGTTAATTAATTTGAGTCGTGGTAATTGTCTGCATATCGCTTGTGATGCACTTGTGTATGTGTGTTGAACATCCTGGGCACACATATGCGTTCACTTGGTTCATTTTCGAAACCGGCTGTCACAAATTAGTATCAGAGCCACAGGTTGACCGTAGGACGCAGCCTAGATAGAATGGACACTTTAGAGCACATAGGAGCACTCAGGCAGCGTTGTGTTTTTGCTTGGTGTGATGTTGCTATATATTGTTGCTTGTGTGCTTAATAGAGGATTTTGGGATGCTCTAGCATTTCCATGTCCACCTAGGCTAGTTAGTTGTTTAGTTTCATATCCCTTGATGCTTATAGTTGGGGACATTTTCTAAATTCTTATCTCTTGCTTTTCTTCAGATGATGAGGAATCGCAACCAGAGGGATGCCAATGGTGAGGAGGAGAAATATGGAGCACCTCAGAATGACCATGGACAAGGACCTGCTCACGGAGCTATCAATATTGAGCAGCTTTTGGCAATGCAAATCCAGCTCATGCAGACCATGATACATACTATGGGACAACTGCATGCTGGCAGCATCAACAATCAGCCCCACATACGTCCACCGCCACCTCCACCTCCTCATAACGGGTTGGGAGAGTTTATGAGGACTAGGCCGCCAACCTTTGCTCAAGCCGCTTACCCTATGGATGCTAATGATTGGCTCAAGTCTGTGGATAATAAGCTAGCTATTGTCCAATGCAGCGATCGAGAGAAAGTGCTTTTTGCTTCTCATAACCTAGTTGGAGCAGCCGCCGATTGGCGGGATTCCTTATGCAATGCTCATGAGGACCAAGGGAGAATTACTTGGGCCGAAGTCAAGGAGAGTTTTCGTTCTCATTATGTGTCGGAAGGAGTGATGATCTTGAAGAGGCAATAATTTAAGAACTTAAGGCAAGGAAGATCGAGTGTGGGTGAATATCTCAATAAGTTCACTCATCTTTCAAGGTATGCGCTTGAGGATGTGAGCCTGGACAGCTGGAAGCAATACTTGTTCATGCAGGGCCTTAATAACGAGATCCAAGTGCAATTGCTCAACTGTGACTATGACAACTTCCAAAAGCTTGTGGACAAAACAATTGTTGTGGAGAACAAGGTCCGAGAGATGGAAGAAGACAACAAGAGGAAGGCGCCATATCAAGGACAGCAACAAGGAAGTAATGTGCGCCCTCGCTTTGCACTTCCAAATGCACCTTATTTCAGCTTTTCTGCGCGTGCTTACCACCCTAGATTTGCACCGTGCCCAACTCAGTTTGTGCAGGAGCGCCCTGTCATGCAAGCACCTAGGCCTCCAATGCCTTATGCACCTCGTGCTAATTTCCCTGATGCAAATGTTCAGAACCAAGCTCGCCCCAATAATTCTAGCTGAGGTAAGAAGTGCTATACTTGTGGAGAAGTTGGACACTTTGCACATCAATGTACTAATTCAGGCCTTGGTCAAGGAAGCAATGCGCCAAGGCAAAACCCAAGACCCAATGGAGGACAGCCGCAAGGGAACTGTGGACAACAGAATTTTGCTCGTGGAAACGTGAACCATGTCTCTACGGAGGATGCTCAACAAGCAGATGGCGTGGTGATTGGTATGTTTATCGAAAACTCCAACCCAACGACTATGTTATTTGATTCTGGAGCATCACATTCATTCATTGCATTGAAATATGTTGACAAGTATAGTTTTCCTATCTCTCATATGAAGTTTACTCTATTGGTTAAGTCTCCTGGAGGAGAGATGAGGACAAGTATAGTATGTCCGAAAGTAAGCCTTATAATGTGGGGGGGGGGGGGGTAGACTTCTTCGCCAACCTTATTGTTTTGGATTCCCAAGGATTGGACATTATACTTGGTATGGACTGGTTGAGGAAGCACAATGGAGTTATTGAGTGCGCCACAAAGACGGTGAAGTTGACCAATGAGGAAGGAATCACCATAGAATTTGAAGCATCTCAAAACGCACCGAAGCAATTGGAGCTGAATCATATGGACAGTGCCGCAATTGAGGAGATTCCGGTGGTGTGTGAATTTTTGGATGTCTTTCCGGACGAGTTGCCAGGTATGCTACCTGATCGAGACATTGAGTTTCTTATTGAACTAATACCTGGAACTGTACCTATAGCTAAGATGCCGTATAGGATGCCTCCTATGAAATTAGCGGAGCTCAAGAAGCAGATTTAAGAGAAACTAGAGAAGGGTTTAATTCGGCCCAGCTCTTCATCTTGTGGAGCGCCCGTGCTGTTTGTGGACAAGAAGGATGGATCGCAAAGGATGTGCGTGGATTACTGAGCTCTAAACGAGGTAACAATCAAGAACAAGTACACCTTGCCACACATAGAAGACTTATTTTATCAGATGAAGGGTGCTTGTGTCTTCTCTAAGATTGATTTGAGGTCAGGATACTTTCAAATGAAGATTATACCATCAGACATACCTAAGACAACTTTTAGGACACGATATGGATCTTATGAGTACACCGTGATGTCCTTTGGATTGATGAATGCACCTGCATACTTTATGTACCTCATGAATAAGGTCTTCATTGAGTACTTGGATAAGTTTGTAGTGGTGTTCATTGATGACATTATGATCTACTCGAAGGATGAGAAGGACCATGAGGGACACTTGAGGCTCACATTGCAGAAATTGAGGGAGCATCAGTTGTATGCCAAGTTCAACAAGTGTCAGTTTTGGTTGAGAGAAGTATCGTTTTTGGGTCATATCATTTCAGGAGGAGGAGTTTCGGTTGACCCCGGAAAAGTGAGGGACGTGTTAAAATGGGAGCCGCTACAAAATGTCAAGGAAATAAGGAATTTTCTTGGGATGGCTGGATATTACCGTAGATTCATCAAGGACTTTGCCAAGATAGCTGAGCCAATGACGGAGTTGCTAATGAAGGGGAAAGCTTTCCAATGGACCCAAGCTTGTCAAGAGAGTTTTGAGGAGTTGAATAAGAGGTTAACTACAACCCCAGTTTTGGTATTGCCAGAAGTAAGCAAGAGTTTCGACATATATTGTGATGCATCGAGACAAGGACTTGGATGTGTGCTCATGCAAGAAGGACAAGTGGTCTCCTATGCATCAAGACAATTGAGGAGACATGAGCGGAATTACCCAACGCATGATTTGGAACTTGCAGCCGTGGTTCATGCGTTAAAGATTTGGAGACATTATATCCTTGGACATAGGTGTGAGATTTATACGGATCACAAGAGTCTTAAGTATATTTTCACACAAACGGATTTGAATTTGAGGCAACAAAGATTTTTGGAACTCATCAAAGATTATGATTTGGGAATCAATTATCATCCAGGAAAGGCTAATGTAGTGGCCGATGCCTTGAGCCGAAAAGGAGTAAGTCATCAACTCATGGTCTGAGAGTTACCATGCGAGTTATGTAAGGAGTTTGAACGGTTGAACCTCGGATTTGAAATGAGATGGGGATGATGGAGTTAAATCTGGCTTTGGAGCAAGAAATTCGAGAGGGCCAAGCGAAGGATGAGGAAATCCAGGAGATTAATGAAAGGACCCAAGAGGGAAGAGAATTCAGATTTGATGAGGATGAACATGGTACTCTATGGCTTGGTAAGAGAATTGTCGTGCTTAATGTGAAGCATATTCGGGAGACAACATTAAAAGAGGCACATGACTCGCCATACTCGATTCATCCCGGCTGTACGAAGATGTACAAAGACTTGAAGATATGCTATTGGTGGGCTAGCATGAAGAAGGATATAGCTGAATACATAGCATTGTGTGACGTGTGTCAACGAGTCAAGGCGGAACACCAAAGGCCAGCCGGATTAGTGCAGCCATTGAAGATCCTGGAATGGAAGTGGAAAGAGATCGGTATGGACTTTATAGTTGGTTTACCGCGTACTCAATCTGGTCATGACTCAATTTTGGTAATTGTGGATCGATTGACTGAATCAGCTCATTTTGTTCCTGTCAAGACCACCTATACCACCGTGAAGCTAGCATAATTATATATGAAGCACATCGTGTGTAAACATGGAGTACCCAAGAAGATAGTATCGGATAGAGGTTCTCAATTTACCTTCAGATTTTGGCAGAAATTGCATGAAGCATTGAGAACAAGGTTGAATTTTAGTTCAGCATACCACCCTCAAACAGATGGACAAACTGAGAGGACCAATCAGATCTTGGAGGACATGTTAAGATCTTGTTCTTTGAAGCATGGGAAAAGTTGGGATAAGAGCTTGACATATGCAGAATTCTCATACAACAATAGTTACCAAGCAAGTTTGAAGATGTCACCTTATGAAGCACTATATGGAAGGAAGTGTAGGACACCTTTGTTCTGGAATGAGACAGTAGAAACTCAAGTATTTGGTCCAGATGTGTTACTAGAAGCTGAAAAGCAAGTTCAAGTAATCCGTGAGAACTTGAGGGCCGCTCAATCAAGGCAAAAAGACTATGCGAACAATATAAGAGGGAAACAAGCCTTTGAAGTGGGATACTTTGTTTATCTCAAAGTGTGACCAATGAGAGGTCATAAGAGGTTTAACATAAGAGGCAAGCTAGCACCTCAATTTATTGGACCATTCAAGATTTTGGACAAAAGGGGATAAGTAGCATATAAGTTGGAGATGCCTACTCACCTTTCAGATGTTCATGATGTCTTTCATGTTTCCCTACCCAAGAAGTGCTTAAGAGTATCAGAAGAACAAATTCCAATGGAAGAATTGGAACTAGAGGCAGATTTGACTTATGCCGAAAAATCGATCAAAATCTTGGAAAACAAGGAGAGAGTCACAAGGAACAAGATTATTAGATGGTGTAAGGTGCAATGGAAGCATCATACATAATCAGAGGCAACATGGGAGATAGAAGATGATCTCAAGAAGGAATTTCCCTATCTTTTCTCTTCCTCGTCGAATCTCGGGGGTCAGATTCATTTTAAGGGGGGTAGGTTTGTAACACCCTCATTTTCATCCATCATGCATGACATACATTCGGATACATGTTTAAAATTTAGTAACATAAAAAGAAACAAGTTTAAAATGAATTAGAAACAAAACCGCACTTAAGAATTCTAGAATTCGTGGACTAGTCTGATTTTGGTGCGGACTAGTCCGATTTCTTTCTGACCTCGATCGGACTTTTCTGTTTTTTTGTGGACTAGTCTGTTTTTGCCTCTAGACACTTTTGGACTTGTCCGATCCTGTGCGGACTAGTCTGGTGTTCCAATTCCTTGAAAATTTCACGAAGTCCCTGGACTTGTCTGGACTAGTCTTAAGTTCCAGCGGACTTGTCCGTTGTCCTCTCTGACTAAAGTCAGACTTGTCTGATTTTAGGTTAGACTTGTCTGTTTTTCCCCTCTGGATAAGTTCGGACTTGTCCGATGTATAGTCTGGACTTGTCCGATTTCTCTCTGGACATTTTCGGACTAGTCCGGCCCTTTTCGGACTTGTCAGATAAATCGTGACTCTGAATTGATCCTTTGTTTCACGACTTGTTTGTTGGGTTTTACATTAAGTGGGCCTAGGGACGTCGTGCCTAACTCTTTTAGAGCCCATGTGGGACTCTAAACCGGCCTCTACTCACCCCCAAGCTCGAAATCCATCTAACCCTAGCCCCCACCTCTATATAAACAACCCCACCCCTTGGCTTGACATATATTTGCCACTTTTCCTCCACATCCAAACCCTAGCTCATGGATAGCTGCCACCAATGAGGGAGAAGGAGATCTAGAGCAAGAAGAAGAAGAGGAGGAAACAAAAGAGGATCAAGATATCCATTAACTTCGCGTTCTTTGTCGACAATTCACCATCAAGTTCTTCATCAACCCTAGATTGTCAAGATCCAAGTGTTAACTTCAAGATTCTTGGTTCATTGGAGTTCTAGACACCTGGTATACCTTCTATTCTCCTTCCCTTACGTGAATTCAACCCCGTTTCTCCAAATTCACATCAATCTAGAAAATCCTAATCTGTCGACCTCACAAAGTGTGGACTTATCCAGTCCCTTGCGGACTAGTCTGATTTTCCTGGTTAAATTGTGTTGAATTACTTCCAAAATTAGATCTAATCAACTCCAAACCTGTATAAACTTGTTAAAAGCTATTAGAACTAGTCAGTGATCATTAAAAACAACTCATTAACAAGTTCCACCTTGCATTTGCATTAATCATGCATGTCATGTCATATTGAGTAATATTTGTGCACTTTTTGATTATGTTTCTTGTTTGTATGACAATTGTGCAGATTAGACGGATTTTTGCTAGAGAGTGCCGCGGAGGATCTAAAGCACCAAGAGTTTGAAGGCTTCGACCCGAACCAAGCCCAAGAGCAAGGCAAGTGTCCTTGAAGCATATTGATCCAGTTTTTAAAGTAAATGTTTGTTTGCAAACTGCATGCTTGAGTTAATTTGATGGGAAATCCTATGGTAGAAAGTTTGCTAGATTTGTTTACCACCATTGTCACCTGGAATTCATGGTAGAGAGTCGGGATGGGCTTGCTACGCTTAACTAATTGGGATGGGAAAAACAAGCATACTATCGAATTATACATCTATAAGATTTTATTAACATGAACTGGTTAATATGATATGGTAATGAGTGATCTAAGCAAGCCTGGTATGTGGACGGGTTGGATGTTATGGTGGTTCGCTTGCTTTAGATCTAAGGAATAGTTCATGCGAGAATAAGCCAGGACTACAGTGCCACCATGAGGTCAGGTATGGGTGCGGCGTAGCTGATTAATTAGGGCTTTACTAGTGCTGTTTGGACCATTAAAGATTCTTGGGGAAGGGGTAGTCGGATTGGGTTTGTTGTTGATTGGTGGGACTACCCTGGGATCCGAATGGCTCAAGAGGGGGCCCTTGGTTGAAGATGTGCATAGTTGGAGGCATCGCCACCTGTGAAACCTTAGTGGGGTCTAAATAGGCTAGTAATCCCTTTGTAAATGCTATTTTGTGATTTCTTGGCCACACACCGATGGAAGTGTGAGACGGCATAATAGAGGTTCTAGTCATTGCGAGGTGATGAAATCACAAACACGTGGGTAAAGCGGTACAAACTCTACAGAGTCTAATAAAACTATCATGATAGTCGTGCTCCCAGTTATGAGTGCCTGGATGACCTACATGATTAGAGGGAACTTGGTATTGGGATGGTTTTTGGTTAAGGTTTGCAATTTGGTTATGGTTATGGTTGGTTATGAGTTAACTTCTGGTATTGAATATGGTTATTGGTAATGAGAAATCTGGAATTTGGATGATGGTAATGGAATATGGACTGGTATTATGATGATTGTATAGTTTATGATGGGTTTATTCATATATATATATATATATATATAATATTTCTTTTCAAATGGTTTAATTTACTTTTCAGCACTTAGCCTTTACTATATTAGTCATTTGAATCAGCTACATGTCATACTCTCCACACTTGCTGAGCACGACATGTACTCACCCTTGCAATTTCCCCCACCAACAGTTGTAGGTTAGGATTGGGAGTTTAATGATGATAATGCAGAGTTCTAGGCTGTGTCTACCGTCAACTTTGCCTGTGGTGTTGATTGGATCTGCGCTACCCTATTGCTTACGCTGCCTAGCTATTTAGTTTGCTTCATTAGTTTATTTCTGCTGCATTAGTTCAAACTTGTCATTAATATTCATTAGAGCTTGTATTCGAGGATAATATGGCTTGTGTAATAAAATCTATTACTTAATTTGAGCCATGGTAATTGTTTGTATATCATTTGTGATGCACTTGTGTATGTGTGTTGACCATCCTGGGCACACATATGTGTTCACTTGGTTCATTTTCGGAACCGGGTGTCACAAATTGGTATCAGAGCCACAGGTTGACCGTAGGACGCAACCTAGATAGAATGGACACTTTAGAGCACATAGGAGCACTCAGGAGGCGTTGTGTTTTTGCTTGGTGTGTTGTTGCTATATATTGTTGCTCGTGTGCTTAATAGAGGATTTTGGGATGCTCTAGCATTGCCATGTCCACCTGGCTAGTTAGTTGTTTAGTTTCATATCCCTTGATGCATATAGTTGGGGACATTTTCTAAATTCTTATCTCTTACTTTTCTTCAGATGGTGAGGACTCACAACCAGAGGGATGCTAATGATGATGAGGAGAACAATGGAGCACCTCAGAATGACCATGGATAAGGACCTGCTCATGAAGCTATCAACATTGAGCAGCTTTTGGCAATGCAAAACCAGCTCATGAAGACCATGATACAAACTATGGGATAGCTGCAGGCTGGTAGCAACAACAATCAGCCCCACATGCCTCCACCGTTACCCCCACCTTCTCATAACCGGTTGGGAGAGTTTATGAGGACTAGGCCGCCAACCTTTGCTCAAGCCGCTGACCCTATGGATGTTGATGATTGGCTCAAGTCTGTGGAGAAGAAGCTAGCTATTGTCCAATGCAGCGATCGAGAGAAAGTGCTTTTTGATTCTCATCAACTAGTTGGAGCAGCTGCCGATTGGTGGGATTCCTTATGCAATGCTCATGAGAACCAAGAGAGAATTACTTGGGCCGAATTCAAGGAGATTTTTCGTTCTCATTATGTGCTGGAAGGAGTGATGATCTTTAAGAGGCAAGAATTTGAGAACTTAAGGCAAGGAAGATCGAGTGTGGGTGAATATCTCAATAAGTTCACTCAACTTTCAAGGTATGCGCCTGAGGATGTGAGCCGGGATAGCCGGAAGCAATACTTGTTCATGAGAGGCCTTAATAACGAGATCCAATTGCAATTGCTCAACTGTGACTATGCCAACTTCCAGAAGCTTGTAGACAAAGCAATTGTTGTGGAGAACAAGGTCCGAGAGATGGAACAAGACAACAAGAGGAAGGCGCCATATCAAGGACAACAACAAGGAAGTAATGTGCGTCCTCGCTTTGCACCGTCAAATGCGCCTTATTTCAGCTCTTCTGCGCCAGCTAATCACCCTGGATTTGCACCGCGCCCAACTCAACTTGTGCTGCAACGCCCTGTCATGCAAGTACCTAGGCCTCCAATGCCTTATGCACCTTGTGCTAATTTCCCTGGTGCAAATGTTCAGAACCAAACTCACCCCAATAATTCTAGTGGAGTTAAGAAGTGCTATACTTGTGGAGAAGCTAGACACTTTGCACATCAATGTCCTAAGTCAAGGCTTGGTCAAGGAAGCAATGCGCCGAGGCAAAACCCAAGACTCAATGGAGGACAGCTGCAAGGGAACTGTGGACAGTAGAATTTTTCTTGTGGCAACGTGAACCATGTCACTACGGAGGATACTCAATAAGCGGATGATGTGGTGATTCGTATGTTTCTCGAAAACTCCAACCCGACAACTATGTTATTTGATTCTGGAGCATCGCATTCATTCATTGCGTCAAAATATGTTGCCAAGTATAGTTTGCCTATCTCTCATATGAAGTTTACTCTATTGGTTAAGTCTCCTAGAGGAGAGATGAGGACAAATATAATATGTCAAAAAGTAAGCCTTAGAATGAGGGGGGTAGACTTCTTTGCCAACCTTATTGTTTTGGATTCCCAAGGATTGGACATTATACTTGGTATGGACTGGTTGAGGAAGCACAATGGAGTTATTGAGTGCGCCACGAAGACGGTGAAGTCGACCAATGAGGAAAGAATCACCGTAGAATTTGAAGCATCTCAAAAAGCACCGAAGCAATTGGAGCTGAATCATATGGACGGTGTCGCAATTGAGGAGATTCCAGTGGTGTGTGAATTTTTGGATGTCTTTCTGGATGAGTTGCCAGGTATGACACCTGATCGAGACATTGAGTTTGATATTGAACTAAAACCTGGAACTGCACCTATAGATAAGAGGCTGTATAGGATGCCTCCTATAGAATTAGCGAAGCTCAAGAAGCAGATTCAAGAGCAACTAGAGAAGGGTTTCATTCGGCCGAGCTCTTCACCTTGGGGAGCACCCGTGCTGTTTGCGGACAAGAAGGATGGATCGCAAAGGATGTGCGTGGATTATCAAGCTCTCAATGAGGTAACAATCAAGAACAAGTACACCTTGCCACACATAGAAGATATTTGATTAGATGAAGGGTGGTTGTGTCTTCTCCAAGATTGATTTGAGGTCAGGATACTTTCAAATGAAGATTAGACCATCGGACATACCTAAGACATCTTTTAGGACACGGTATGGATCTTATGAGTACACCGTGATGTCCTTCAGATTGACAAATGCACCTGCATACTTTATGTACCTCATGAATAAGGTCTTCTTGGAGTACTTGGATAAGTTTGTAGTGGTGTTCATTGATGACATTATGATCTACTCGAAGGATGAGAAGGACCATGAGGGACACTTGAGGCTCACGTTGTAGAAATTGAGGGAGCATCAATTGTACGCCTAGTTCAACAAGTGTCAGTTTTGGTTGAGAGAAGTATCATTTTTGGGTCATATCATTCAGGAGGAGGAGTTTCGGTTGACCCCAGAAAAGAGAGGGACATGTTAAAATGGGAGCCGCCGCAAAATGTCAAGGAAATAAGGAGTTTTCTTGGGATGGGTAGATATTACTGTAGATTCATCAAGGAATTTTCCAAGATAGCCAAACCAATGACGGAGTTGCTAATGAAGGGGAAAGCTTTCCAATGGACCCAAGCTTGTCAAGAGAGTTTTGAGGAGTTGAAGAAGAGGTTAACTACAACCCCAGTTTTGGTATTGTCGGATGTAAGCAAGAGTTTCGACATATATTGTGATGCATCGAGACAAGGACTTGGATGTGTGCTCATGCAAGAAGGACAAGTGGTCGCCTATGCATCAAGACAATTGAAGAGACATGAGCAGAATTACCCAACGCATGATTTGGAACTTGCAGCCGTGGTTCATGCATTAAAGATTTGGAGACATTATATCCTTGGACATAGGTGTGAGATTTATACGGATCACAATAGTCTTAAGTATATTTTCACACAAACAGATTTGAATTTGAGGCAACGAAGATGGTTGAAACTCATCAAAAATTATGATTTGGGAATCAATTATCATCCAGGAAAGGCTAATGTAGTGGCCGGTGCCGTGAGCCGGAAAGGAGTAAGTCATCAACTCACGGTTCGAGAGTTACCATCCGAGTTATGTAAGGAGTTTGAACGGTTGAACCTCGGATATGTAAATGAGATAATGATGATAGAGTTAAATCCGACTTTGGGGCAAAAAATTCGAGAGGGCCAAGCGAAGGATGAGGAAATCCAGGAGATCAAGGAAAGGACCCAAGAGGGAAGAGAATTCAGATTTGATGAGGATGAACATGGTACTCTATGGCTTGGTGAGAGAATTGTCATGCTTAATGTGAAGCATATTCGGGAGACAATATTAAAAGAGGCACATGACTCGCCATACTCGATTCATCCCGATTGTATGAAGATGTACAAAGACTTGAAGATATGCTATTGGTGGGCTAGCATGAAGAAGGAAATAGCAGAATACGTAGCATTGTATGACGTGTGTCAACGAGTCAAGGCAGAACACCAAAGGCCAGCCGGATTATTGCAGCCATTAAAGATCCCAGAATGAAGTGGGAAGAGATCGGTATGGACTTTATATTTGGTTTACCGCGTACCCAGTCCGGTCATGACTCAATTTGGGTAATTGTGGATCGATTGACTAAATCAGCTCATTTTGTTCCTGTCAAGACCACCTATACCACCGTAAATCTAGAAGAATTATATATGGAGCACATCGTGTGTCGACACGGAGTACCCAAGAAGATAGTCTCGGACAGAGGTTCTCAATTTACCTCTAGATTTTGGCAGAAATTGCATGAAGCTTTGGGAACAAGGTTGAATTTTAGTTCAACATATCACCCTCAAATGGATGGACAAATTGAGAGGACCAATCAGATCTTGGAGGACATGTTAAGAGCTTGTGCTTTGAA
Source organism: Tuctoria greenei (assembly GCA_036927565.1). Taxonomy (NCBI): domain Eukaryota; kingdom Viridiplantae; phylum Streptophyta; class Magnoliopsida; order Poales; family Poaceae; genus Tuctoria; species Tuctoria greenei. Next base: position 131,128,839 of record JAYESD010000006.1, read on the forward strand.
GCATGGGAAAAGTTGGGACAAGAGCTTGCCATATGCAGAATTCTTATACAACAATAGTTACGAAGCAAGTTTGAAGATGTCACCTTATGAAGCACTATATGGAAGGAAGTGTAGGACACCTTTGTTCTGGAATGAGACAGGAGAAACTCAAGTATTTGGTCCGGATGTGTTACTAGAAGCTGAAAAGCAAGTTCAGGTAATCCATGAGAACTTGAGGGCCGCTCAATCAAGGCAAAAAGGCTATGCGGAAAATAGAAGAAGGAAACTAGCCTTTGAAGTGGGAGACTTTGTTTACCTCAAAGTGTCACCAATGAGAGGTCATAAGAGGTTTAACATAAGAGGCAAGCTAGCACCTCGATATATTAGACCATTCAAGATTTTGGACAAAAGGGGAGAAGTAGCATATAAGTTGGAGATGCCAACTCACCTTTCAGATGTTCATGATGTCTTTTATGTTTTCCAGCTCAAGAAGTGCTTGAGAGTACCGAAAGAACAAGTGCCAATGGAAGAATTAGAACTAGAGGCAGATTTGACTTATGCCGAACAACCGGTGAAAATCTTGGAAAACAAGGAGAGAGTCACAAGGAACAAGATTATTAGATGGTGTAAAGTGTAATGGAAGCATCATACAGAATCAGAGGCAACATGGGAGATAGAATATGATCTCAAGAAGGAATTTCCCTATCTTTTCTCTTCCACGTCAAATCTCGAGGGCAAGATTCATTTTAAGGGGGGTAGGTTTGTAACACCCTCATTTTCATCCATCATGCATTGCATACATTCTGATACATGTTTAAAATTTAGTAACATAAAAGAAACAAGTTTAAAATGAATTAGAAACAAAACCGCACTTAAGAATTCTGGAAAGTGCGGACTAGTCTGATTTTGGTGCGGACTAGTCTGATTTTTTTCTGACCTCGATTGGACTTGTCCATTTTTCTTCGAACTAGTCTGTTTTTGCCTCTGGACACTTTCGGACTTGTCCGGTCCTGTGCGGACTAGTCTGGTGTTCCAATTCCTTGAAAATTTCACTAAGCCCCTGGACTTGTCCGAAGTTCCAGCGGACTTGTCTGTTTTCCTCTCTGAATAAAGTCGGACTTGTCCGATTCTAGGCCAGACTTGTCTGTTTTTCCCCTCTGGATAAGTTCAGACTTGTCTGATGTATAGTCCGGACTTGTCCAATTTCTCTCTGGACATTTTCGGACTAGTCCGGCCCTTTTCGGACTTGTCCGATAAATCATGACTCTGAATTGATCCTTTGTTTCATGACTTGTTTCTTGGGTTTTACGTTAAGTGTGCCTAGGGACGTCGTGCCTAACTCTTTTAGAGCCCATGTGGGACTCTAAACCGGCCTCTACTCACCCCCAAACTCGAAATCCATCTAACCCTAGCCGCCACCTCTATATAAACAACCCCACCCCTTGGCTTGACATCTATTTGCTACTTTTACTCCACACCCAAACCCTAGCTCGTGGATGGCCGCCACTAATGAGGGAGAAGGAGATCTAGAGAAAGAATAAGAAGAGGAGGAAACAAAAGAGGATCAAGATCTCCATCAACTTCGCGTTCTTCATCAATAATTCACTATCGAGTTCTTCATCAACCCTAGATCGTCAAGATCCAAGTGTTACCTCCAAGATTCTTTATTCATTGGAGTTCTAGACACCTGGTATACCTTCTATTCTCCTTCCCTTATGTGAATTCAATACCGTTTCTTCAAATTCTCGTCGATCTAGAAAACCCTAATCTGCCGATCTCGCGAAGTGCGGACTTGTCCGGTCCCTAGCGGACTAGTCCGATTTTCCTGGTTAAATTTTGTTGAATTACTTCCAAAACTAGATCTAATCAACTCCAAACCTGTATAAACTTGTTAAAAGCTATTAGAACTAGTTAGTGACCATTAAAAACAACTCATTAACAAGTTCCACCTTGCATTTGCATTAATCATGCATGTCATGTCATATTGAGTAATATTTGTGCACTTTTTGATTGTGTTTCTTGTTTGTATGACTATTGTACAGATTAGACAGATTTGCGCTAGAGAGTGTTGCGGAGTATCTACAGCACCAAGAGTTTGAAGGCTTTGACCCGAACCAAGCCCAAGAGCAAGGCAAGTGTCCTTGAAGCATATTGATCCAATATTTATAGTAAATGTTTGTTTGCAAACTTCATGCTCACTACAGGAATCCCGACGATTTGCGACCACCAGGGCCATCGCAAATAAGCTAGAAACCGTCGCAAATAAGCTATTTGCGACGGCTTTCCTTATTTGCGATGGCTTTCGGCCGTCGCATATAAAACATTGCAAATAAGCGTATTTGCGGCAGCCATCTTCACAAATAAGCTTATTTGCGATGGCCGGCTGTAGCCATCGCAAATTATTGCCAGGGGTCGGTGGGCCCCCCTGGGCAAATTGCGACGGCCAGGCTGTTGCAATTAAGGCGCTATTTGAGACGGCCGGGCCATCGCAAATAATGTCGGCCGATGGGTCCCACATGATCACCAGACGGGGCCCACTCGGCCATTTGCGACGGCCTGGCCGTCGCAAATAACAGAGGCTTAATTGCGATGGCCTGGGACCTTATTTGCGACGATACTGTATAAAAGCCGTCGCAAATAAGGTTTTTTATTTTTTAAAACGGAAAATACTACCCGGCTCGATGGCTAGAATCACATAACAGGAAATATAACAAACAATCATATAAACATCATAACAGTCTCAAAATACATCAGAACACATCGTTGAAACATGGCATCACCATCAACAAACCAAACAAGGGCTCACTCGCCCGTCTGACCTCCGTAGCCACCTTCGAAGTCGAAGTCGTCGTCGCGCCTCATTCCAGGTGGCGGTAGCAACGGCGACGGAGTTTGTGCAGCCCTCGAAGATCACTGCAATTAATGAAACCTAGAGTTAGAATATAAATGCATCAACATTTCTCCCTCTCTCTCCCTCTATCTCCATCTAGATCCCCTCTCTTCCTCTCTTCTTTCATCTCTCTATTGCTATCATTTTTCCTCTATCTTCCTGCCTCTATCTCAATCTAAATCTCCCTTTCTCTCTCTCTCCCTCTCCTATCTCCAATATCCCTCTCTCTTCATTCCTCTCCCACTCTATCTAACTATCTCTCACTCTTTCTTCTATCTCTCTTTCTTCCATCTCAATCCTTTTCTTCTATCTAACTATCTCCTCTCTCTTCTATTCAATCCTTTTTTCTCTATGTTCCTCCCTCTTCTACTTTCATCTCTCACTCTATCTATCTTTCACTGTCACTCCATTTCCTTGCTTTATTTTGGTTAAGTTGAGTTAAAACTAGAATGGTTAAGTTGACATAGAAAATTACCTGACCCGCAGAAGAAGGATCGCCTAGAAGGACCGGTGGTAGTGGCGGTAGCTGGATCCCCAGACCTTGCGCTCGAGCCATGATCTGCCATTGCAAACATTAAATGTTACATATTAGTAAGTCATTTATGCTGAATTAATGAGAACATTAGTTTTTATTTTTTACCTCCATTGCTTCCCGCATCTGCGCCAACGCTGCTGCCTGGGTTTGGATCGTGGCCTCCATCATGATCCTTTGATGTTCCGCCTCCCTCCTTTCCTCCTCCTGTCGCCTGAAGATCTCTTCTGCAGTTTGTCGGAGGGACTGCATCTCAATGTCCCTCTGCGAGACGCGACGACCCGCCGTGCCCATCGAAGAAGCCTGCGTGGAGCTACCTCTCGCAGGTCTCCCTGCCCTCGAGTCGACAACTCCGTCGAATATGGCGAGCCTATAAAAAAAGAGAGTCAGTAATATCAAATTGAAATATCTTGAATACTTTGAATTGAAAATGATAAAATGACTTATAAACTCACCTTCCGTGTGCTTTTCCACCTCCGCTTGCATACGCGGCTTGAGGATCGATTGGTTCATGTTCGCAATTGAAATCTTCGCCGTGTATCTTCCTAGCCTCCTTTCCGTACTTAGCCTGCAAAACAAGGAAACCGTGTAAGTTCAACAATACATATAGTTATATTTAATATGAATGATTTCTAAATTTACCAATCGCTCGGCTGGAGCCTGACTGCACCCCTGAGGCTGAGAAGGGTCCCTATGACCTCTCTTCTAAATCTCAGCAGGGGTCGACGGCACCCCCGTCTCGCGCTCCTGTCAATACGTGTTAGTCGAACAATATATTATGAATATATAAACATAAGTTACATACACTTACCATGCATTTAGCTAAACGAAAGTGGTTATCTTGGCCATGCCTGCTCTTCCCCTCAACCCCCCTGCACTCTCGAGCCTTCTCGGACTTAGCTTTAAACTCATCGCTAGCCCAGTAGCGACAAAGGGCCCGAAATGCATCGGTCCGACCCTGCAACCAGCTCACGTGGCCCTGCACATAGTTGGAAGTTGTTAAAAATACCATCGAGGAAATTATTAGAAAAAAATACTTAGTACACCCCACGTACCTGTGCGTACTCCTCCTTCATTAGGTGCCTCTCGCTCTCTTGCCGGAAGTGTAGCACATGGTGCTGGTTCGCCTTCAAGTGCTCATTAATAATTTGAACACGAGTGTTTGATAAAGCTTGTCGAAGCACCTTGGCAGCGTTGTAGTGAAACACGCTCCTCGCATACTCAACCAGGCGAGGGTCGTTCGGGTCCTCTAAAGTATACCTTGCCTGCGATAAAGAATATATTGAAGAGATGTTCATTAAAAGAGTTTAATAGTTAAAACTTAGAAACTATTTTTTAACATACTTACCATAAAATCGTCCCATACGACCTCCTGAAGGTTGCCGTGCTCCTGGTGATGGATGCGTGCGTAGTCCTCCCACAAAAGAGCAGGCACCCCATCGATGACCCCGGGATAGTGCAAACGCACTAAGGACCCAAGGACACCGTTTAGAGGTCTTTGGTGTCTCTCACCGGTGAAAGACGCGTCGTCCCAAACCTTGCAAGATATTTATTGATTCATTACTTAAGTAACCAAAAGAAACCAGAATTGAACACTATAATTTTTATTACCTGTCTCCGACCGGACGAATCACGACCCTCTCTAAAGGGACTGGTGGAGGACTGACAAAGTGGGTCCTCCTCGTCCTCCGTGTCTGCTGGGGTGCTACATCAGGTGACCCAGAAGGCTCATCACCAGCCGAGTCAAAAGGGTCAGGAACAGAAGGCTCGCCAGTCGAGGGCTGGCTTGCCGAGGGCTGGCTCACCGAAGGGTAGCCAAGGTCAACTTGCACCGCATCCTCTGAGTCAGCCGGTGAGGACTACAACACTCAAATATTACATAAGTAAGTTTAATGTGAAATTGAATTTAAAGGATTTGTCAAAAACGAGTGAAATTTACCTATGACGAAGCTCTAGAGCTTCTCAGAACGTGCCCCAGCAGCTGAGAGCGTCCGCTCCCAGTCGACGAGGCACCAGCGAAAGCGTCCTCAGGTCTGGAGGGGTTGAACCCCCTCGTTGGCGGCACCTTCTTACCCTTCTTTGATGCCATCCTTTTTTAGTTAGATAATCAGTAAATATGCAAATAAAATATACAAAATTCATGTTACTATCTTCAAGGAAATATTACTTGTAATCACTTTCAAAATTCATCAACATCATTATCATTTGCCTGCGCCCTACTCCTTAAACCAGCCCAACGATCTTCCATCGTGGCCTGTTCCAATTTCTGTTTTTGCATATCATCTGCCTCTACATCTTCAACGTCTTCAACATCTCCAACTAATTGATCGAGTCCTGCACCAAGCTCGACGATAAAAGTGTCTGACAACTCTTCTTCTTGGTACACTTCTTCAATGTCTTCGCTATCATGGTAACCATCATCCCTAGGAGAATATAACCACTCACGAGGATTCACCTTATATACCACCCACCAAGCACTGAGCTTCGTGCATGGATAAGGTAGATAATACACTTGTTCCACTTGATGTGCAAGAACAAATGTATCGTAACCTCATAGTCGGTCCTTATGTTTCACTTCCACCATTCCAAATTGGTTTTCTCGAGTTTCATGAGTGTGATCAAACCAGTCACAGTCAAAGAAGACAACTCAAAGGGTATTATTTCCGGTAAAAGTAAATTAAAGGATTTTGTTAATGATCCCATAATAATCGGTTAAATTCCCTTCAGTGTCCATTGCTCTCGCCACAACACCAGAATTTGATGTTGCCGCGAGAGGACGAAGATCTTCAAAATGAGTTGTATCGAATCGAAAGCCATTTACGTCATATCGACCATAGCTTCTAAAATTCACCAATCCATAAGATAGATGCCGCAAATCTTCATGGACATTGTGAGTCCGACACTGTCATAAATGACCGTAAGTTAAAATAATACTTCTTTAATAATAGTAACTTATAATACATAGAAGACGAGAGAATATTACATAATCTCAAAACCAGGATAGGAAACTTTGCCCCCCATTTATTCCTTCTTTTCGCATCCCTTCTACTTGTTTGGCCGTAGGTTGATGCCTATGTGGCCAACATTGTCTGTGGAACTCGTTGAATGTGAAAAAACATCTTTTAGAATACATGTGTAGCAAAATATGTCGATTAGTATAAATGTAGGACAAACACTTACTCGAAGTATTCCTGCATGCCTTCTATATTTGCGTACATGTAGAGTAAAACAACAGTCCTTTCATGTTCGGATAGCACGTAGGTCGTGTAGCTACCAACAGTGGTGCCTCTCGTTTGAAAAATTGAAAGGTCGCTTAAAGGGGTTTTTTCGTCCACATTGTACCGCATCGCAGAAGTATTGATACTGTTTTCTTCCGCAAAGTAGACACTTGAAAAGTATCCTACTTCCTTAAGAGCATATGCTTCAGCGATGCACCCTTCCACCCTTGCCCTGTTGCCAACCATTGGTTTCAGATATCGTAGCACTCTTTCAATGTGATACATTCACCTATATTGCACAGGACCACCAACTTTAGCTTCGAATGGAAGATGGATAAGCAGATGTTGCATTGGATTGAAGAAACCCGGTGGAAAAAAAATTTCCATCTTACATAAAAGTATGGGTATCTCCTTCTCTAACTTATCCATCATCCCGATCTTGATTTCTTTAGCACAAAGCTGTCTATAGAAATAGCTGAGCTCGGCTAAAACCTTCCACACCGCATCATCTAGATAGCCTCGAAACATAAAAGGTAAGAGTATTTCCATTATAATGTGATAATCATGACTCTTCAACCCAGTGAGGTATCCCGTGTTAACATTTACGGCTCGTTTCAGGCTAGCTACGTAACCATTTGGGACTTTCAAAGTTTTTATCCATTTCATAACTTCTTTCTTTTCTTTCGATCGAAGATAGAAAGAAGCACGTGGCTTCCCACCACATTAAGAGATTTCAAGAGTTGGGCGGTAAGTAACAAAGCTGCTTATGTGCGACATCTGTCATCACATTACCGCCATCGTCATTAACAACTTCGACATACCTCGGTTTACCACATTTCAAGCACATCTTCTCATTGGCGTTCTCTTTCCAGAATAGCATGCAGTTGTCTGGGCACACATCAATTTTCTCATCCTTCATACCGAGACCGGATATCTTGATCTTTGAATGATACATATCTGGTGGCGCTTTGTGAGGTTGTGGAAGGATATCGCAGATCAATTTCATGAGATCATTGTAGCAGTTGATGGAAAAAAGTACTTGGACTTAATTGCAATAAATCTGGTCAAGAAAGCAAGTACGGTCACAACCGTGTGTTCATGCAATGGCTCTTGTGATTTCTTCAGCTCCTCGAAGAACTTCTCTGCCTCATTTGTAAGAGGATCCTTCGTTTCCAGAGCTTCTTGCATATCATCCATCCTATCAACCTCTGTTATATCATCATCCTCATCCACTTCTGCTATGACTCGAGAATTAGTCTCGCCGTGAAAGGTCCACACTTCATAATATGGAGTGAAACCGTTTCGACATAAGTGAAATGAAAGCTCCAATCTTCTCGAAAACTTTGTGTTCTGGCATTTTGTACATGGGCACCGCACCATATCTTCCATTGAAAATGAAAATGCTCGATCAAAAATTTATCTAACTTGATAAACCACTCATCCGAGTGACCACCAGATCTGCTCTTCCAGCCACTATACATCCAACTGCAGTCTTCACCCATGTTTGGCTCTGCAGTTTAACGCGAAAGAAATTGTCGTTAATGTATACAGGATAGGTCCTAAAGCAAACAAATCATGACAATATGCGTCAGAGTATACCTTTAAAGTAGACAAATCATTAGTAGTTTCATTGTTATGTTATGTCACGGCCCTACAACCTAAGCAGATAGATCCTAAACCAACCCAAGAGTGACCGAGCGGAGCGTGGTCATGACGAGATGCGTGATCCGGATTCGAACAAAATTTCGGCAGCATAACCCCGCTGTTCTCCACTGGATGCCCAAAATGGTGCAGCAGAGAAAAACAGGGTTACGCCATCGAAATCTCGTCCAAATCCGGAACCGAGTCTCTTCATAAGCCACACCCCATCGGTCACTCCCAGGCTGTCCAAAAAGCGACAATTCCGAACCTGCATGTCTCACATGCCAATGGCATGTGAGACGTGCCGATCCGAAACGGGTAATACATTGCTATAGGTTACATTGATTATTTTCATTTTGAAGTCATTTAAGAGGGGGGAAAGAACTAGAGAAAGAGTGAGAGGAAAGTTCGTCTTAGATGACAATTCCACATGCATTTTCACCGTCCACGCAATCGCGGGTCATTGACATCCTTACCAACCCGTTCGCTTCCGTGTCGACTTGACGCATACGGTACCACTACAATGGTCTACACAGCACGATCACACTTATTACGTGTCGTGCCCTTCCGGGTTGGTCCGAGCCGGCCCAAAACCCCTTTATTTATACATATTAAGTAGTCACTCAAAAACATTATATGAATGCACTAAAGTCCAAACATACACTAAAAAGAATAGAAATTTAGAATGACAGACCATAATCTAAACATAAGCAACTATATTTTAATCACAAAAAAATAAATGAGAGAAAAAATTGGCCACTTTCAATATGCAACTTCTACCTCACCGAAAGCAACCTACTAGGACTTTGCATGTCTGAAGCTCGTTTAGGTACATATAGTATATAGACACTCACACAATCATAAGAACAAGAGAAAAAATTATTAATTCTAGTAATCTGCATAATAAACATATTTACCAAAGCATGACAAAAAAATATCTAAACATAAAAAAACATAATCATCTAGCAACATCTAGATCACACACTTGACATAGGCTGAACTAGTAACATGCTGATGCAAATCTAAAGAAAATGTGTTACATCATTAAAAGTTTGATAAAAAACAGTTGGAACATTATACATATCAGGGCAACTACTATAAGAGCAACAAGTCGTGATATACAGCTCAAAGCACTGTACTCCGTCATATACAATATGAGAAGAATGATGGTGCCATACCTGAGCAGTGAAGTGGATCTGAGTGTGCACGGTGGGGAGGGGACCTGAGCAATGTAAAGAAAATGAATTATGTAATGACCAATTCGATAAAAACAGCTAGAACACTCAAATAACTGAATATAATTGGGCCAGCTAGATCACCATATTATGATGCTTTTGGTTGATCCAGAAGCAAGTCCCTCGCTCACTAAAACACAATGGTTAATAACCTAATTTTCAGCTTTAAGAGGTTACTCTAGTGCTAAACAAAAAAAATTGTAGTAATTGCATTTCCGTTTTATCTAATAATTACCAAACCTAATCGATCGTAGGTTGATTACATTAGTGCGCCACTAAGAGCATCGCCAAGGACAACTGTTCATGGCAGACAAATCACATGGACTAATTGTTTAACACAAATCACATGGACTAACTGTTCATGGAAAACAACTAATGGAGCTGATTATATGAAAAACCAGAAACAAGGGATGCTCACCGGCGTCGGTGGGAGGGCCGGGAGGCGCGCCGATGTCGGTTGGAGGGACGCGAGGCACGCTGGCGTTGGCTTGGAGGGTCGGGAGGCGCGCCGGCGTCGAGACGAGAGGAGGAGCACCGGCGTCGGGAGGCACGGTGCTGGGAGAGCTGGTGGCGGAGGGGCCGGGGGCGGCAGGGTGCCGGGGGCGGCAAGGCCGGGCGTGGCGGGGGCCGGGGGCGTGGCGGGCCGGCTGCGAGAGCGCGAGCGGTGGGGCGTCAGCGGGGGCGTCGGCAGAGCGGAGCAGCGGAGGGGGCGTAGTGCCAAAGCGAGTTAAAAACGAGTTGGGCCCGACGGTATAGGCTTTAACTTGCGACGGCCAGTTTAATTGCAATCAACTCTATTTGCGGCGGCTAGTGGAAAAGGCCGCTGCAAATAAGCTTTATTTGCGACGGCCGTCATATTTGCGACGGTTCCTGTAGTAGCCGTCGCAAATAAGGGTCTATTTGTGACGGGTTCTTTGATTTGCGATGACCATTTGCGAGCCGTCACAAATAGGTTTATTTGCAATGGCCGGCCGTTGCAAATTAATGCGGCCATCGCAAATTATCTCGTTTTCTGTAGTGGCTTGAGTCAATTTGATGGGAAATCCTATGGTAGGAAGTTTACTAGATTTGTTGACCACACTTGTCACCTGAAATTCATGGTAGAGAGTCGGGATGGATTTTTTACCTTTTTGCTACGCTTAATTAATTGGGATGGGAAAAACCAGCATACTATCTAATTATACATCTATAAGATTTGATTAACATGAACTGGTTAATATGATATGGTAATGGGTGATCTAAGCAAGCCTGATATGTGGACGGGTTGGATGTTATGGTAGTTTGATTGCTTTAGATCTAAGGACCAGTTCATGCGAGAATAAGCCAGGACTACAGTGCCACCATGAGGCCAAGTATGGGTGCGGCGTAGCTGATTAATTAGGGCTTTACTAGTGCTGTTTGGACCATTAAGGATGCGGGGAAGGGGTAGTCGGATTGGGTTTGTTTATGATTGGTGGGACTACCCAGGGATCCGAATGGCTCAAGAAGGGGCCCTTGGTTGAAGATATGCTCAGTTGAAGGCATCGCCACCGGTGAAACCTCAGTGGGGTCTAAATAGGCTAGTAATCGCTTTGTAAAGGCTAATTTGTGATCTCTTGGCCACACATCGATGGAAGTGTGAGACGGCATAATAGAGGTTCTAGTCGGTGATGAAATCACAAACACGTGGGTAAAGCAGTACAAACTCTGTAGAGTCTAATAAAACTATCATGATAGCCTTGCTCCCGGTTATGAGCGCCTGGATGACCTACATGATTAGAGGGAACTTGTATTGGGATGGTTTTTGGTTATGGTTTGGCAATGTGGTTATGGTTATGGTTGGTTATGAGTTAACTTCTAGTATTGAACATGGTTATTGGTAATGAGAAATCTGGAATTTGGATGATGGTAATGGAATATCGAATGGTATTATGATGATTGTATGGTTTATGATGGGTTTATTCACATATATATAATATATTGCTTTTCAAATGTTTTAATATACTTTTCAGCACTTAGCATTTATTATATTCGTCATTTGAATCAGCTACATGTCATACTTTCCACACTTGCTGAGTACGACATGTACTCACCCTTGCAATTTCCCCCACCAAAAGTTGCAGGTCAGGAGTGGGAGTTTAACGATGATAATGCGGAGTTCTAGGTTGTGTCTACAGTCAGCTTTGCCTGTGATGTTGATTGGAGCTGCGCTACCCTATTGCTTATGCTGCCTAGCTGTTTAGTTTGCTACATTAGTTTATTTCCCCTGCATTAGTTCGAACTTGTCATTAATTTTCATTAGAGCTTGTATTCGAGGATAATATGGCTTGTAATAAAATCTGTTAATTAATTCGGGCCATGGTAATTGTCTATATATCGTTTGTGATGCACTGGTGTAGGTGTGTTGAACATCCTGGGCACACATACGCGTTCACTTGGTTCATATTCGGAACCGGGTGTCATAGGTTCAACAATCAAGGTCGGGAGGAATTGTGGTTGAGTTGATCGGGAGGTCATGCAACATGGTTGGGTCAAGAACAATGCATATGAAGGTATTGTGGACGTTGTTGGAAGGTATTTGCACATGTGCAAGGAGTGCATGGATTTGTCAATATGGTTCCAAGGCGTGATGAAGAGAAGTGGATGTAAAGAATTGGTCGGAAAGGTTCAACCCGCTGGATTATGGACTTAGGCTCCGAATGAGTTAGTTTTGACTCAAATATGGAAAGATTTGAGTTTATTATGATAAGATTTCGTGTGGGACACAAAGTTGAGTTGTTTTAGGAATGTGGGATACATTCCTGAGGTGTTTGGAAGTCTTAAGATTGCTCCTATCTGCGTATGGAAGAGTCTTGAATAGTTATAGGAAGTTTCGGTTGAAACTGAGTATGATTAGAGTCCTAGTTAGGATTGGGTTGGCCTTAGGACTGGTTATATAAGCAAGGGAGGCCAGAGCACGTGGTGAGATGACTTTGGGCTGTTCCTCTTGTGTTTTTGATCAATCAAATTCATAGTTTAGAGGAGATTTTGCGCTTTATTCGTCCGACTTGTTTCAGACAAAATTTTCTCGTCGAGTTTCTGGACAGCAATATGTTGCATTGGTGTTTTCTTTATAACTAGAGTTTTACAGATCCAATTGACGTGATTATTTTTGAGTTATCTTCAAAACTTGATTATCTTTCATATGTGAAAATTTCACGGCTATTGGATTTGTGGTTTCTGATCTACACAAGTTTCTTTGCAGTGTTGCAGATCTGGTTTTTTACTCGGTAGAACAGATAGACCTGTGTTTGATCTTTCGATCATAACTTGATTTTTTCTCGACGGTTTTCCGTGGTTATTGTTGTTAAATATTCGTGACTTGATTCTTAGCAATATATACTATTTTTTCACGATTGATCATGTTTAGATTAGTCGTCCACACGATTTCTTAACAGATTGATTTTTTGTCGAGGGGTTTTTTGTTGCTTCCGCTGAAAAAGTTTTAATCTACCATTCACCCCCTTCTAGTAGCTTTTCACGTGTTCTCCGATCCTTCAATCGGCATTAGAGCCAAGATGCTCTAATATCTTTGATTTGCACGTGTTTTTACTAATCATCATGGAGAAATACTCTACAAAACCTTGTGTGTTCAGTGGCATTGATTTTCAGGTTTGGAAGGCATGTATGGAAGTTTTCATCCAAGCGCAAGGCATTGCAATATGGGAAAAGGTGTACAAGCCTTATGATGTGCTGCCAAACGATCAAGTTACAGCTGCAAACATGAGAGATGTCGACAACAACAACATGACTCAAAACTTGATCATACAAGGATTGACTCAAAGTGACTTTGATCGAGTTGCACACCTCCGATCAGCGTACGATGTGCGGAAGGCACTTTGCGACTACCATGAAGGATCCAACACGATCAAGGAGGTAAGACAAGAAATTTTCAAGAAATAATACATGGGCTTTGAGATGCAACCCAATGAGTCAATCAATGACCTCTTTGATCGCTTTTACAAAATCCTCAGCAACTTGCCTAGTGTCAACGTTAATTTTTCAGATGCTGAGAATGCTAGGCAACTACTAAGTGCTTTAGACATATCAATTTGGGAGATGAAAGTTACATCTATTCATGAATCCACTGTCATGAGTACAGTTACATTAGATGTGCTATATTCCAAGTGAAGAACTCATGAAATTGACATAATATCACGTAAGAATCCCAACAAGTCTCTTGCATTCGTTTCACAACGTGACATGCCTAGTTGTAGTCAATCTTCATCTTTTGGTACACTTGCTTTGATGTCTTCTCTAACCCTTGAACAGATTGAAGAATTTCCAGAAGAGGAGCTGACACTTCCACTGCAAGGATTCCGGTTTATCGCAACGAAAAAATTCGTCGCAATAGGTCGTCTTTCGTCGCAATAGGTCACTGTTGCAACGACAAAGAGCGTGGCGATAGTTTTTATGAATCATCGTAATAATTCCTGTGGCGATAGGTTATTGCGACGCCTTGACATTTGTGGCAAAATAGTATGGTACTGCAAGGACTTCACATCGGTGGCAAATAGTACGCTATTGCAATGATTTCACATATTGCAACGATTTAACACATTTCAACAAATAGTAGGTATTGTAACAAGTTCACGATCGTGGCAAATAGTATGGTTGCAACGATTTCATATTCATGGCAAATAGTATGCTATTACAATGATTTAGCGTATTGTGATGATTTAACGTATTGCAACGAATAGCATGGTATTGCAACGATTTCACATTCGTGGTAATTGTATGTGATTACAACGATAACTGTATGTGATTACAACGATTTCACAGCCATGGCAATAGTACGGTATTGCAACGATTTCACATTTGTGGCAAATAGTGTGTTACTGCAACGATTTAGCGTATTGTGACGATCTAACGTATTACAACGAATAGCATGATATTGCAACGATTTCACATTCGTGGTAATAGTATGTGATTGCAACGGTTTCTCATTCGTGGCAAATAGTGCAGTATTGCAACGATTTTATTGCAGTGGCAAATAGTACGGTATTGCAACGATATATGGTATTGCGATTATCTATTGCAACGAATATCACGGTATTGCAACGATTTCACATTCGTGGCAAATAGTATGGTACTGCAATGATGTTACAGCCATGGCAAATAGTGTGGTACTGCGACGGTTTAACGTCTGTAGCAAATTGTATGTTATTGCGACGGTGCACAAACGTGGCGAATAGTAGTGTACTGCAACAATTTCAGATCCGTGGGAAATAGTATGGTACTGCAATAATTTCACATCCGTGGTGAATAGTTGGGTATTGCAATGATTTCTTATCTATGGCAACAGGTTCATAATGCAACGTTTCCTGATCTGTGGCAATAGATTTCTAATGCAATGTTTCCTGATCTGTAGCAATAGGTTTGTAATGCATCATTTTCTGATATGTGGCAGTACGGTTGTAATGCAAAGTTTAATGGTTTGTGGTGATAGAGGTCTGATGCAACGTCGAGCCGTTTCTGTGTCAAAATAAAAAATTGCCAGTGAAGTTGATGGGACACGATGAGCCGTTGCGATAACCGAGAGGGATGCAAACTGCGGTTTTTTATAAGCATAATTTTTCCCCGCATACGTTGGGCCCTTTGCGTGTCAAATTAAAAATTTCTCCTTTTATCGAAAAACATATCCTTTAACGACGCCAAATTTTCCTCTTTAACCCACTTCGTGCGTGAATCGAATTGTGTGACCCTCCATGCCGGGGGCCTCTAGAGTGGAGACAATGAACTCCAGAAAAGATAAGAAAAGTGGAGACAATGAACTCTAGAAAAGAAAAGAAAAGAAAAGAAAGAAAGAGAAAAATGTTAGAAAAAAATAGGTACTACGTATGAGATTTAAGGTGAAAGAGCCTGGAGAACGAAACTCTAAAACAGGAAATCGATTGACGCTGATTAATCCAAGTCGTGATGTTGTGCTTCGATTCTTGTTTTTTGATGTTTTTTCTTTTCACATTTTTGTCATGTTGTTTTCCTATAAAAATCTGAACAGTCGCAACGTTATTATTGCAAGGACTCGAACAGTCGTGTATGCTTTATTTTGATAGGAATACCACCCCCATTTCTACATTAACTTATTTAGATAACAAATTGCCAGAGCCAGACACGCACCCGTAGATGGGCTCACGCGTCATGGGGACGAACACCAAGCATCCAATGGCAGTTTCGGCCCAGGAATACAAAGTGACTCAGCGCAGTTTCAGCCCATGAATAACAAGCGGCCCAGCGCAGTGTTGGGCCTACTCTGATAGCTTCACGTACGCTTTGTCCTGGCTGCCTCCCCGCTCGACCCTTCGATCCACAACGGCCCCTCTCCCGATTGCACGAAAAGCGTGTGGAGGAGCACACGCCGGCCGCCACGCTCTTGGAGGAGCATCCGCTGGCCGCCACGCTCTTGGAGGAGCATCCACCGGCCGCCACGCTCTTGGAGGAGCATCCGCCGACCGCCACGCTCTTGGAAGAGCATCCGCTATCCACCGGTGTGGAGGACCATCCGCCGGCGGCCGCACGTGGAGGAGCAACAGCGCTAGGTACAATTGCTCACATAATGTTATTGTAGTTCTATCCTTTTATGGATACGCTGATTGAATTGTAGGAAGCGATGTCAGAAGATAAGACATGGATGGAAAAAGATAGGAATACGAAGGAGTGGAAGGTTGGAATGATGTCATTTTTAAATTTAGCATTCCAGGGCACTTGTGAAGAAGAAACTAAGCCTTGTCCTTGCACGAAATGTTGTAATATTTGCCACTGGACACGCAAGGAAGTTCATCTTCACTTGCTTTGTAATGGGATGTCATTTTATTATACTTGTTGGATACACATGGAGAAAAACGAGTTGAGAAAAATATTGCTGAGCAATCAGCAAATAATGAGGAGATAATTTCTAATGATGCTGCTGTAGAAAATATGCTGTCCAGTCTACTTAGAGGCACTGATCATGGTGGTACTCCAGCATATGTTGATGATCCATAAAATGCTATAAACCAGCAGGAGCCAACTGGGTGTGCAAAGGCATTCTATGACTTATTAAATGATGCCAAAAAGGAGTTGTATCTAGGTTGTGAGAAGGTGACTCAATTATCCTTCATTGTCAGGTTGTACCAGATAAAGTATTTAACTGGTTTGACAAAAAAAGTGTGTGAGTGATCCTTGAACTATTCTCATATGTGCTTCCAGAGGGCCATTGCATTCCTAATACACTTGATAAAGTTCAGAAGTTCGTTCGCGACCTCGGGCGAAGCTACGAAAAGATTGATGCATGTGTCAATGAGTGTGTGTTATTCTGGAAGGACTATTTTCTGTTGGATCCATGCCCAAAATGTGGTGAATTAAGATGGAAAAATAGTATTGGTGGGGATGCAAGAGAGGCTTTACATTGTGGAAAATCCAAGAAGCTTGTAGCACGCAAGATTCTACAATACTTCCCTCTTATTCCCCATCTTCAAAGGTTTTATATAGGAGAATCAACGACATCAAACATGCGCTGGCACAAAGAAGAATGTATTGATGATGGAATATTATGCCATCTTGCATATTCGAAAGCATGGAAGCATTTTGATAGCATTCACCCAAATTTCTCATATGATCCTTGCAACATAAGACTTGGGCTAGCATCTGAGGGTTTCCATCCTTTTGGAGTAATGAATGTTTCTTACAGTACATGCCCTGTGATTCTAATCCCTTATAATCTAGCATCTTGGTTGTGTATGAAGCAGTCTTATTGGTTGTGGTCAATGATAATTTCTGGGCCAAAGTCACCTGGAAACATCATTGATGTGTATCTGCAGCCTTTGATTGATGAGCTATTGAAATTATGGTCTGATGGTGTTGAAACATACGACAGTTCAAAGAAAGAGACATTTCTCATGCGAGCTTATATATTGTGGACAATAAATGATTTTCCAACATATGCAATGCTATGTGGATGGAGCACAAAAGGTAGGATAGCATGTCCATACTGCCACGTAAACATTGACACCTTGTGGTTGAAACATGGACGAAAGTATTGCTACATGGGTCATCGTCATTTCCTACCGCAGGATCACAGGTGGCATCGAGACAAAGCTTTTTTCAACACCAAGATAGAGAATAGAGAGGCTCCAACATCACTCTCTGGTCACGAAGTACTCCAACAATACGAGACTTTTGATCAAGTGAGTTTTGGACAGACGAATAATAAGAGAAAGCGCACTGAGGAAGATAGGTGGCATAGTTGGAAGAAGAAGAGTATATTTTTCCAGCTCTTGTATTGGAAGACATTGCTAATAAGGCATAACTTGTATGTCATGCACATTGAGAAAAACATTTGTGATAGCATATTGGGGACATTGCTTAATGTGGATGGTAAAACAAAAGATAGTCTACAAGCTCATCTTGATATGCAGGAAATGGGTATACGGCCAAAGCAACATCCGATGGGTATGAAAGGGAAGTATGATTGTGCATCAGCATCATATACTTTGCAAAAAGATCATAAGACCACCTTGTGCAAGTTTTTGGCGGATGTGAAGATTCCCAATGGTTATGCCTCAAACATCAAGAGATGTATGGACATAACATCACGTAAGGTATCAGGTCTAAAAACTCATGACTGCCATATTATATTTCAGAAGCTCCTTCCTATTGCAATATGTGACATATTGCCTGAAAAGGTTGTTGAACCTTTAATTGAGTTTAACAAATTCTTTTCTGGAATTTGTTCTAAAGAATTGGCGGAACCAGATTTGGATAAGATGATTAAACAATTTCCTTGGCGGAATTAGATTTGGATAAGATGATTAAACAATTTCCTGAAACAATTTGTAAGCTTGAGATGTTGCTTCCTCCCGCTTTCTTTGATATCATGGTACATCTTCCAATCCATCTTGCCGAAGAAGCTCGCTTGGGTGGACCTGTTTCTTATAGATGGATGTATCCAATTGAGAGGTACCTTAGTACATCGAAGAGGTATGTACATAATAGAGCTCACCCGGAGGATTCTATAGCTGAGGGATATATTATGGAAGAGTGTATGATTTTTTGTAGTCAGTTTTTGGATAACATCAGCACCAAGCTTAATAGGCCAGAATATCATGAAGCTGCAGCTAGGAATGAACCTTCTCTCGAGTCTAATATATTTACATAAGTTGATAATTCTAAAAAGGGTTTAAATGGGGCCAACTTACTATGGTGGAACTACATAACATCAGGCATTATATTATTTCTAATGTTGAAGAGGCCGCTCCATGGATCAAGTACGTATAACTCAGATGTTCTATACTATATTGGATCATGCTTATTGTATATGGCTAATTTAATTTTGTACACTTTTCAGTGAGCATTTTGAAGAGCTGAAAAAGATTCATTCTCGTGATGTTGAAAAACATCATAGAGATGAGTTTGTTTATTGGTTTCAGAAACGAGTAAGTACATGCAAGTTTTATCGATGACCCCTTTTATACTAATTAATGTGTACGAATTACAACATTACACAAAGAAGGCAAAGTAACAGATTATTTGTATACATTATCTAGAGGACCTGATTGTCGAGCACGTTTTTTTAGTCGATCATTCGTAAATGGCTTCTTCTTTCGAACAACAGAGGTGGAAAAAAGATTTACGAACGCAAAATAGTGGTGTTGTCGTTCGGGATCGTGATCATGAGTGGTATGGAGTAATCAAGAAAATGATTTCTGTTGATTTTGAAAAAAAATCAAGAGGTTCTGTTATTTGAATGTGACTGGTTTGATCGGCCTCGTTCCGGTCAGAGCCAAAGCAGAGGCTACAAAATGGATCGATACAGAATGATAGATGTTGACACTAATCTTTCTCAATTTAAGTGTGATCCTTACATTCTAGCCACGCAAGCAGAACAAGTTTTTTACGTTCGAAGTGTGAAAGCAACCTAAATGGGCTACAGTTGTTAAAATGAAGGCACAAAACCTTTTTTCCATGCCCCCTGGAGACGGTGAAAATATTGTCACTGAGACGATGGAGGCTGAGACATTTAATGATCGACGACTTACTGATATAAATGAGGATAGGACCTCATGGGATAGGAATGACATTGAGGGAGAAACCGGTGATGCCTCCACTCTTTCAAATGAAGATGATGATGATGACGATGATGATACATATATCAATGATGCTATTGTACCTCCAATATTGGGGGAGGACAGCGAAGATGATGATTTTTTTATATAAGTACTGTGTGAGCTAGCTGTACGTGAACTATTTGATTTTTCTTGAAAAGATAGAAGCCGCTATTCTATTTAGCAGCAAGCTTAGAAGCAGGCCAATATCGAATTGTGGTGAATCGTGGCAAAATTTCCGAATGCAACGATTGTGTTTTCGTGGCAATAGATCCTAATGCCACGAACTGGTGAATCGTGGCAACAGATCCTAATGCAACGATTATGTTCCGTGGTGATAGATCCTAACGCCACAAACTGATGAAAGTGGCAAAAGTTCCTAATGCAGCGATCGTGTTTCGTGGTGATAGATCCTAACACCACGAACTGGTTAATCGTGGCGAAAGATCCTAATGCAATGATTTTGTTCCGTGGTGATAGATCCTAACGTCACGAACCAGTAATTCGTGACAACAGATCCTAATACAACGCTAGTGTTCCGTGGCGATAGATCCTATCGCCACAAACTGGTGAATCGTGGCAGAAGTCCCTAATGCAACGTTTGTGTTTGTGGCGATAGATCCTAATGCCACGAAATGGTGAATCGGGGAAAAACTTCCTAATGCAATGTTTGTGTTTCGTGGTGATAGATCCTAACGCCATGAACTGGTGAATCGTGGCAAAAGTTCCTATCGCAACGATTCTGTTACGTGGCTATAGATCCTAACGCCACGAACCAGTATTTCGTGGCAACATATCCTAATGCAACGATTGTGTTTCGTGGTGATATATCCTATCGCCCCGAACTGGTGAAGTGTGGCAAACGTTTGTAATGCAACAATTGTGTTCCGTGGCGATAGATGCTAACGCCACGAACTAGTGAATCATGGCAACAGATTCTAATACAACAATTGTGTTCCATGGCGATAGATGTTAACACCACGAACTAGTAAATCGTGGCAACAGATCCTAATCCAACAATCGTGTTCCATGGTGATAGATGCTAATGCCACTAGCTAGTGAATTGTGGCAACATATTTGTGATGATAGATCCTAATGCCATGAAGTATTGAATCGTAACAATAGATCCTAATGCAACGATCGTGTTCTGTGGCGATCGATGCTAATGCCACGAACTAGTGAATTGTGGCAACAGATTCGTGGCGATAGATCCTAATGCCATGAACTTGTGAATCGTTGCAACAGATCCTATTAATGCAACGATCGTGTTCCGTGGAGATAGATGCTAATGCCACAAACTAGTGAATCGTGGCAAAAGACCAAGCTTACTGCAATGATTTAGTATTCTTTGTAGTACAATCATTGCAACAGGGCGGAATCCTTGTAGTGTTCTCTCTACAAGGTTCTCAAAAGCATTGCAAAATGTGAGAACTAGAAGGAGAAGATGTGGTAGTCCTCAACAATGCTTTGAATGTTGTAAGATAGGACATTTTCGTACAGATTGTCCTAACTTTTTAGGTTCTTCTACCCGTGATGAAAAGCAAAATAAGTTCAAGACCTCTTCTGGCAAGAACAACAAGAAAAAGAAGACTTTCACAAAACGCCAAGTGGTGGACCATATCCTCTGTGGTATATTAGACAACAACTTGAGCAATGTGGACTCCAAAAGCGATGAGGATGAAGACATTTTGGCAACTATGTGTTTCATGGCGGGCAACTCTGTAAAATCCCAGTTTTTCCTTAATAAAAAGTTCGGTTACCAGTTTGTTATCAACCGTAGTGGAGATCAATTATGGTTGTGCACATGAACTTGATCTCATCAAAAATCTTTCTTTCACTCATACTTCAATTTTATTAACATAGGTGATGGATTTCACCAATGACCCTAGGATAATTCAAGTGACCTTTCTGCAAATTTTGGAATTTATTGAATAGAATTTTGCTAGGGCAAAACAATATTCAGTACTAAACATATTTAAATTATTTTAAAACTTGAATATAGCTACTGTACATTTAGGCCCTGTCAAAAATATTGAAATCTGAGGCTATACATTTTTCCATGGCCTCATAATATTCTGAAAAGCCTTCCTGCAAAGTTTTAAGAATTTTAAATTCCATTTGCTATTTTATTTTAGACGCTTAGCAAATTCTAGTCTAATTCAAATTTGAATTTGAATTTCACATGAAACCTGTACCAATTTGAAAATCCAATTTCAGAATCTGACTCTACACATTTGATTTGGCTTCTCCACAAAAATCTAGGATTTTTGGATCAAGTTTGGTAAGGGAATTAAAGTTCCAGAGAGGATTGACTTGAAGGGGCAGTGGGACCCACTAGTCATAGAGGCATTACTGTAAGTGCTCCTCTGTTTCACCGTGGCGACACCTCCCGACATGCAAGCCACCAAGATGCTTGCTTGCTTCCTCTGTGGCAAGCTCTCCACGCCTCTCCTGGCCTATTTCTACCCTCCCTGACCGACGGTGTCGAGTTCCAACTCGGTTTTGCTTTCCCACGCCACAGTTTCGCCCCGCCGTTGCATAGCACCGCCGCATTCCTTTTCTCCCGGTGAGCACCCTAGTCTTGCCTTATTTCCCTTCGATGAAAAGAGCAAAGATGGCACCAAGGCTGTGCTCTATCATCTACACCATTTTGCTCATCGTTTTGCTCATTGTGTTGGCCGTAGTTTGAAGTTCCGCGGACACCACCGGAGTCGGGGACGAACATTGCCTCAGCTCCACCGTCGGCAGCCTTCAACTAGCGGTGTCACAACTCGACCTCAGCAGCAAAAAGGATCGCAATCATGAGATCTTTCTCATGGTAAAAGCCGTGCCTCTTTTCCTTCAGTATCGAGCGCATGGTCTGAGTTATACCGACGTTAGTTCATACCGAGGTCCGTAGATCATCGGTTTAATTCCGTTTCTTCGCGCAACTATTTTTCAATCCAATGGAGGATTATATTATATACCTCCTAGCGCACCAGCTCACCAAAAATAAAGGGAACTCATCGAGAGACGAGGTCATATTTCAAGTTTTCCCCGCCGCCAATGAAACTCCATCGATCCACCGTTGAAGTCGACGTTGCTGGCGAATTCATCCCATTTGTACCCCTAGTTATCTTCCACATGCTCCCAGGAACGTTCCCGACCTTTCCCCGAGCTTCTTGCGCCATTCCCGAGCGTTTCTGACGATCGCCGAAACCCTAGCTCCGCCGCCGCCGTTGCACCGCCATCTCCGGCTGTCGCCGCCACGATTGGACCCTACCATCGTGTTGAGTGGACGATTTTAAGGCTAGGCGGTCAGAGCTGAGCCGAGTGGAGGTCGACACAGCAAAGTTCGGCGAGCGCCACCACAGTTCCGGCGAGGAGCGCCGCCCGCATCGGGAGGTAGACGACGACCCGGCGGGTCCCGCCTGTCAGCGGCATTTCCACCGCGTGGCATCGGCTGCGGCATCAGATCAGGTGCGGCTACGCGGGTTAACCCCGTGGCCCCCGGTGTTGCCCAGATGCGATTGGCCCATTCAAATGAAGTGGGGCTGGCCGCTTTATTCAAATTTTCCAACTGAAAAATAATTCCAGGATTCAATCGAACTTCTAAAATTCATTACTCCTAGTAGATTTGCTCAAACATTTCCAAATAAATTATGGTAGACTCATCTTGATCTCAAATTTGCAGTGGAGCAATTTGTTGGACATGAAACTCACAGAATTTTCATAATTAATTCTTTAGACATAACTGCTTGGGAAATTAATTAACCCTGTTCTGTTGACTGGAAAATTCCCAATTTTTGTCAGAACACTCTGAAAAATTCACTTGGTCTCCAGTAAAGATTTCAAGTTCATTAGACTTCATTTACTAGGTTGATCAGTGTTCCAAATCTCTATGTAATTGAAAAATTGGGAAAAATACAGAAAACATTTCAGAAATACTCCCAAATTTGAAAAATCAATTTCTTTCTGTAGGAAGATTAGAAAATTGTGGAAAAAAAATTCCTAGAACCAGTGAGACCCCCTATGCATGGTACAGCAATTGGTAGACAAGATAGACCTCCAGAATTTCAACAAAAATTTAGAGAATGTTATTTCTTGCCATAATTTTAGAGACCACAAACTTCATTGTTTATCTCCTGTTCTTTGCAAGAGTCTCCAATATATCCCCTAGTATCTACCATAAAAATTCCAAAGACAATTAAGATCATTATCTTAGTTTGATCATAAGATATTAGCTTGTGACCTTAAACATATTATTTATTTTCAAAGTCATTCATATATAGTATATGCATATCGTGTAGTAACTGAAGTCGAGGAGCAGCCGGAAGCCATGCAAGTCCATCTACCGGAGACTAACTTGGACCTGGACTCATTATCAGGCAAGCTCCAGTTTGCATTTAAGTTCCTTACAGTGTCTTTGCAGTTTTCATTCACCTTACGTCTTCAAGTGTTTGTGCATTACGTTTAAGGTGTTTGACATCCACATGCATGACCCACAAATCCCATGGAGTATTGTGTAGGTCTAAATCTCGATGAGTAGAAACTGCCATGCTTATGTTCATAGGAATCCGGTAGAGGTCGAGTAGTTGGAATCTACTCGCGGGATAGGATTTTACCACACAGGATGAATTGGATCAAGAAATGGTTAATGAATATGAAATTGAGACCGAGCAGCGGGTAGGATGCAGTGAGACATGGTCTCACGTGCGTATCCCTACTTGTATCGATTGAGGACCGATCCGTGTGCAGCCCTGCTGGACAAGCTTGAATTATACCGGCGACATACTGGAGAAATGGGCTCCAGCAAACTAACGTAGATTGATACTGGTTTTTCGAGGCATACCGTTCTGTTTTATAGGCGTATGTTGAGGGCAGCAAGGTGTAAATCAGCTGGTGGGCACATCAGAGTACGCCCCACGCAGGGACCTCCTGCCCGTGACGGATCGACCGGTTCGACATTCGAGTGTTGGGTGAAAGGTGGCCATATACCACTAGTACTGAAGTGTTATGTAGGTACTGCTGTAAGTACTCGCTGGCGCTTCCGAAAGTGCGTATGTGTCATGTTTTCCGAGTGTGTCTTGATTGCAATCACCGTCCCTCGCGGTAATAGAGTACCACTTGTTCACTGCGCTGTGACGTAGTAAATACTGAAGAAGACAAGAGAATACGATGTATTGAATTATAATTGTTTTGGAAGTTTGATTGCTGTCCAATATGATCACTAAAGTTACTTTCATTAAACTGGTAAGCTGCTGATAATAACTTGAAAGCTAAGGATCCAATTGTGGGTGAGTCTTTTACTGCTTTACGTTACCTATGCTTAGTATTCACCTTGCATATGTCTAGTGAGACCGGTTAGTCTTGTTGAGCCTTAAGCTCACGTTTGCAGTTAACAAGTTTTTGCATATTACACGACTAATAACGGGTTCGACGACAAGGTTGCACCCCCTCCAGGGTTTACAGCCGAGTGGGAGCCCTGAACGCCGCGTGTTGCTAGTGCGAAGCATCCAGGGCATGGATGAATTTGCTTTTGCATAGCTAGTGCCGAGAGCGTAGCTATAATGTATAGGTCACTTTCCTTTTCACTTAATATTATAAAACTTCTGCTGTGTTTATAAATAAAGACTTGGTATTGTATTTTATTCTCGTTCTTTTCTTGTATACTATTGGGTGTCACATCGCACGACACCACCATATGAGATCCTTGGATGTCGAGACCCCCGTCCCCACAAACTCAAGATCAAATATGGAGGAGGCAGAACACAACAACGACGATGAAGAGGTATGCCCCACTTGCGAAGAAATGTGTGATGCTATTTCTCATGCCACTATTAAACTTAAGAAAAAGGAAAAAACTTAGGGACAATGTTATTAAAATTAAATCACTAGAATTCTAAATTAATCGTTTGAAATCTTTGATTCCTAGTGATAATTTTTGTTCCTCATGTGAGCTTATATATGAGCAATTGTCCTCCCTAAGAAGTGCAAACATCTCCACATTTGATAAACTTGAGTTAGAAATTGAAAAGATCAAAAAGTTTGCTGCACTTAATGATAAAAACTTGAAAGATGCTTGTTGTTCTACAATTGATTTGCATTGTTTTACTGGTGATGATCTTGATAGGAAACTACATGATGCTATGAATGAGATTTCTATATTAAACAATGCTTTACGTTCTCATAAAGTTAAATATTATTCTAATTGCAAATTAAAAAGAAAAACTTCATGTGAAAACTGCCTAAATTTGTCTAAAAACTTGATGACATGAATAGGACACTAGAGCGGTTTTGTAATGGGAATAAGAATCTGAACTTGTTGCTGAATTCCTCTAAATCATGTAATGATAAATCTGGTTTAGGCTTTGATACCCATGCTCATGCTAAGTCACATCCACCTAAAATTGTAAAGTCATTAGGAAGGGGTTTGATTAAAACAGTTTCTAAACAAAAAAGAAGTGATTTTCAAATCTGCAGGGGTGCTGTCTCATTCAGTTTCTAATAAACATGTTGCTTGCTCATTTAGACATGAAAACAAAGTTAAATTTCATTTTACCTACTGTGGTAGAGATGGTCATGTCATAGATTTTTTTATAGACTAGCTAAACAACATAAAAAGAAAAGAATGCAAGCTAGATCTCAGAACTTTCATGCAAAATTTGCTGCACATGCTAAACTGAATGTGAGGAACATGCAACCTGCTGTTATGAGTCAAAAACATGCAAATTTGCTCCCAAATCTATTGTTTTTCGTGCTACACATGTAACACCCCGTAGGTCAGTCGTTGGGTACAAAAATCCTCAAACTTTGGTTCATAAACCTGCTATTTTATTTTAGCTTTCGCGTGTTATTCCTGCTGGACGTCGTGTGACTCAGCACTGGATTCCTAAATGCCTTTTGACTAACCCTAGTATTGAGTCATCGATGTTTTGTGCTTATATTTAGGTTACACGCTTGAGGAAGGAGAACATTTGGATTATGGATTCAGGTTGCTCACGCCACATGATTGGTAACAAAGATTGGTGCTCCTCCCTCTCTTTTATGTCACGTGTAGAGAATGTTACTTTCGCCGATAATTCTGCAACTCCTATAATTGCTAAGGGTTCAGTCAGAGTACATAATAACTACACTTTGAAGGATGTGGCACTTGTTAAAAATTTGAAATACAACTTGCTTTCTGTTTCACAATTGCTAGATGAAAATATGGAAATTATTTCACTAAAAATTGCTGCAAGGTTGTAGATTCAAATAGTGAGCTCATTTTTAACATGTCTTGGTTTGGAAGAGTTTTTAAAGCTTATTTTGATATGTCATCCTCTAAGCATAGGTGTCTAGTTGCTAATGATTTGAAAGACTTATATTTTTGGCATCCTAGACTTGGTCATGTAGGCTTTGATCATCTCACGCGTGTTAGTGCTCTTGATCACATACGTGGGCTGCCTAAGCTTAAAGGGGACAAATAAATTGTGTGCTCTTCTTGTAGACATACTAAGATGGTTGCACATTCACATGATCCTCTCACAGTGACCATGTCAACTAAACCGGGACAACTTTTGCACCTTGACACGGTAGGTCCTTCACGTGTTCAATCTTTTGGAGGTAAATGGTATGTTCTTGTGATTGTTGATGATTATTCTAGATACCCTTGGGTTTACTTTATGGCATATAAGAATGAAGTTTTTAGTCACTTTAGAACTTTATTTCTTAGATAATCAATTCATCACACAGGATCTTTAAAAGCAATTAGAAGTTATAATGGAACCAAATTTAAAAATCAATCGTTTGATCACTTTGTGCTGAAAATAGAATAGATCATCAATTTTCTTCACCCTATGTACCTCAACAAAATTTTCGTAGAGATAAACAACAGAACCTTAGTTGAGATGGCTAGGACCATGCTTGATGAATATCAAACTCCTAGGAAATTATGTCTCAAATCGTGTTTCCTTGCATGCTAAGCTAGGAAAAACACCATATGAACTTCGGTTTGGACATAGGCTTAGTGTCACACACTTTCAGGTCTTTGGTTGCAAATGCTTTGTTAAGAAACATGGTAATCTTGATAAATTTTAACCTATATCTGTTGATGGCATGTTTCTTTGTTATCCATCTCATACTAGAGGCTACCGTGTGCTTTTACTTGACACTACAAAAATGGTGGAGACTTGTGAGGTTTATTTTGATGAATCTAGCCTAGGTACTAGCTCAAATATTGTAGGTCCAGATCCATATCCACAGGGGGAGAGTTATTTCATCGAAGAAGACACAGAAGTGGTGCTGCTACCCGAAAATTCAGAAGCAAATGATGTTGATCACACAGCTGATTTTGCACCACTACCAGCACCAACAACTACTACAGCTGGTATAGATCGTCCTCAAGCCACAAGTTCTTTAATCTGTGATGAACATGAAGAAGAAGGAGCTTGTGAAGTGTCTACTCCCCCCCCCCCCCCCCCGTCCTCAAAAGTCATTCTCCACAATAAATCATTGGAAGCTTGCATGAACGAGTTACACGGTCCAGGTTTTGCGATCCAAACTCTCACGCTCATTCTGCTTTTGTTGCTTCGGATGAACCCAAGGATATATCACACACACTCACTAATGAATCTTGGATTATTGCCATGCAAGAAGAGTTAGAAAATTTTGAAAGAAATAATGTTTGGAAACTTGTACCTCCACCTCAAGGTCACACTTTAATTGAACTAAATGGGTGTTTAAAAATAAACAAAGTGAGGATGGGGTTGTGGTTAGGAATAAGGCTAGGTTGGTTGATCAAGGTTTCACACAAGTGTATTTTTTAATTGCATGCCATGTGTATTTTTCAACACTTTGTTCGTCTGACTTGTTTTAGACAAGTTTTTCTCGTCGAGTTTCTGGACAGCACTATGTTGTGTTGTTGTTTTCATTATAACTCGAGTCTTACAGATCTAGTTGATGTGATTCTTTTTGCGTTATCTTAACAACTTGATTATCTTTCATCAGTGAAAATTTCACGGCTATTGGATTTGTTGTTTCTGATCTACACGAGTTTCTTTGCAGTATTGCAGATCTGGTTTTTACTCAGTAGAACAGATAGACCCGTGTTTGATCTTTCGATCATAACTTGATTTTTTCTTGACAATTTTTCGTGATTCTTGTTGTGACATATTCATGACTTGATTCTTAACAATCTATACTGTTTTGTCATGATTGATCACGTTCAGATTAGTCACACACACGGTTTCTTAACAGATTGATTTTCTGTCGAGGGATTTTTTGTTGCTTCCGCTGAAAAAGTTATAATCTACTATTCACCCCCCTATGGTAGCTTTTCACGTGTTCTTCAATCCTACAGAATGAGTACTTGAACAAGTTCACGCAATTGCCAAGGTATGCTCTAGAAGATGTTAACACGGACAGCCGGAAGCAATACTTGTTCATGAGGGGTTTGAACAATGAGATTCAAGTTCAGCTGCTTAATAGTGATTATGCAAACTTCAAGAATCTTGTGGACAAGGATATTGTGGTTGAGAACAAGGTTCGGGAGATGGAACAAGATAATAAGAGGAAGATTCCATACCAGGGACACTCGCAAGGAAGCAACGTTCACCCCCGCTATGCACCACCAACTACACCATACTACAACCCATCTACTCCTGCATGTTGCGCTGCTTATCCTCCGCGCCGAAATCAGCTACCGCAGCAATGCCCCACCATGCAAGCACCCCGACCTCCAATGCCACATATGCTCTGCACCAACTTCCCTGCTAACACTCAAAATCAAGCTCGTCCTAACCATACTGGTGCAGCCAGAACGAGCTATACTTGTGGTGAGATGGGACACTTTGCATCCCAGTGCCCGAAGTCAGGCTATGGTCAAGTGAACAACATCCCAAAGCAAAACCCAAGGCCGAATGGAGGAGCAACATAGGGAAACTGCGGACCACAGAAATCTGCTCGTGGCAAGGTGAACCATGTCTCTACTGAGGAGGCCTAACAAGCTGATGGCGTCGTGATTGGTATATTCCTCACGAACTCCAACCTAGCAACTATATTATTTGATTCTTAAGCATCTCATTCATTCATCTCATCAAAGTATGTCGCAAATCATAGTATGCCTATATCTCACATGAAGTATACTATGTTGGTTCATTCTCCTGGAGGGGAGATGCGAACAAATATAGTATGTCCAAAAGTAAGCCTTAAAATAAGAGGGGTAGACTTCCTCGCCAACCTCAATGTTTTGGATTCACAAGGACTCAACATAATACTTGGAATGGATTGGTTTTGGAAGCACAATGGCGTAGTTCAGTGTGCCACAAGGACGGTGCAGTTGACAAATGATGAGGGGGTCAGCATAAAGTTTGAGGTAGTGCTGAATCAAAAGGACGATGCAACATTAGAGGAGATTCTGGTGGTATGAGAGTTCTCAGATGTGTTTCCAGATGATTTGCCATGTATGCCACCTAATCATGAAATCGAGTTTGTCATTGATTTAATACCTAGAACTGCACCTATAGCTAAAAGGCCATGCAGGATGCCTCCTAAGGAGTTATCAGAGCTCCAAAAGCAAATTCAAGAGCAGCTAGGGAAGGGTTTTATACGCCCAATCTCATCACTATGGGGAGCACCAATGCTCTCTGTAGATAAGAAGGATGGAGCCCAGAGGATGTGTGTGGCCTATAGGTCTCTCAACGAAGTGACAATCAAGAACAAGTACTCGTTACACCGTATAGATGATTTGTTCGACCAAATGAAGGGCGACTGTGTTTTCTACAATATTGACATGCGATCAGGATACTTCCAAATGAATATTAGACCATCGGATATACCCAAAACAGCTTTTTGGAAATGGTATGTATCTTATGAGTACACTGTTATGTCATTTGGATTGACGAACGCGCCTGTGTACGTTATGTATCTCACGAATAAGGTCTTCATGGAGTATCTGTATAAGTTCCGCATGGTGTTCATCGATGATATTATGATATACTCGAGAAGCGAGGAAGAACATGAGGAACACTTCAAGCTTACATTGCAGAAACTGCGGGAACATCAATTGTATGCCAAGTTCAGCAAGTGACAATTCTGGTTACGGGAAATATCATTTTTGGGACATATGATCTCTGAAGGAGGAGTATCGGTCGACCAGGGAAAAGTGAGAGATGTGCTACAGTGGGAACCTCCACAGAATGTGAAGGAAATTCGGAGTTTCCTTGGAATGGTTGGGTATTACTGCCAATTCATCAAGGATTTCTCCTATATAGCGAAGCCCATGACTGAATTACTAATGAAAGGGAAGTCATTCCAATGGACTCAAGCTTGTCAAGATAGCTTTGAGGAGTTGAACAGGTTGACAACCGCACTAGTGCTAGTATTGCAGACGTGAGCAAGATTTTTGATATATATTGTGATGCCTCATGACAAGGACTTGGGTGTGTGCTTATGTAAGAAGGCCAAGTGGTAGCTTATGTATCGAGGCCATCAAAGAAACATGAGCTGAACTATCCTACGCATGATCTCGAACTTGCAGCCGTAGTGCATGCTTTGAAGATTTGGAGGCACTACATCCTTGGTCATAGATGTGAGATTTACACGGATCACAATATCCTCAAGTATATATTCACACAAACAGATCTGAATTTGAGGCAACGATGATGGTTAGAGCTCATTAAGGATTATGATGTGTGAATCAACTATCACCCAACAAAAGCTAATGTAGTGGCCGATGCCTTGAGTCAAAAGGGAACATGTCACCAGCTCACGATCCGAGAATTACCACCCGAGCTATGCAAGGTGTTTGAACGATTGCATCTTGGGTTCGTGAATGAGATGGGAATGATGGATTTAAATCTGACCCTAGAACAGGAAATATGAGAAGGTCAAACAAAAGAGGAGGAAATCCAAGAAATCAAGGGAAAGATCCAAGATGGGAAAGAATGTAGGTTTGATGAAGATGACACTGGCACGCCATGGCTTGGGAAAATAATTGACGTGCCTAATGTGAAGCATATCCGTGAGACAATATTGAAGGAGGCAAATGGCTCGCCTTATTCAATTCATCCAGGTAGTACAAAGATGTACAAGGACCTGAAAACGTGCTACTGGTGGGAGGGTATGAAGAAGGACGTAGCTGAATATGCTGCCCTATGTCACATGTGTCAACGGGTGAACGTTGAGCATCAGTGACCTGCTAGATTATTGCAGTCGCTGAAAATACTCGAGTGGAAGTAGGAAAAAAATCGGTATGGACTTCATAGTTGGATTACCACGTACCCAGTCCGATTATGACTCTATATGGGTTATTGTGGATTGGTTGACAAAATCTGCTTACTTTATTCCTGTCATGACAACGTACACTGCAACACAGTTAGCCAGGTTGTATATGGAGAATATTGTATGTCGACATGGAGTTCTGAAAAGGATATTCTCTAACTGAGGTTTTCAATTCAACTCTAGGTTCTGGGAGAAACTACACGAAGCTATGGGAACTAGGTTGAATTTCATCTTTACATATCACCCACAGACTGATGGGCAAACCGAGAGGATGAATCATATATTGGAGGATATGTTGAGAGCTTGTGCCTTGAAACATGAACGCGGCTGGGATAAGAGCTTGTTGTGTGCTGAATTCTCATACAACAATAGTTACCAAGCCAGCCTGAAAATGTCACCCTATGAAGCATTATACAGGACGAAGTGTAGGACACCCTTGTTTTGGAATGAGATAGGAGAGAACCAAGTATTTGGACCTGATGTGTTACAAGATGCTGAAAGGCAAGTTCAAATAATACGTGAAAACCTAAGGGCTGCTCAGTCACGGCAAAAAGGCTATGCAGATAATAGGCGAACGAATCTGGCTTTTGAAGTTGGAGATTTCATGTATCTCAAAGTGTCACCTATGCGAGGTCATAAGAGACTCAACGTTAAAGGCAAATTGGCACCTCGCTATATTGGACCATTCAAGATTTTGGACAAATGTGTAGAAGTGGCATATCAATTGGAGATGCCAGCACATCTTTCCGAGGTTCATGATGTATTTCACGTTTCCCAGCTCAAGAAGTGCTTAAGGGTACCGGAAGAGCAAGTACCAATGGACGATTTAGAGCTTGAGAAGGATTTTACTTACAGCGAGCAACCTATCAAAATCTTGGAAACCAAGGAGAGAGTCACAAGAAGCAAGGCGATTCGATGTTGCAAAGTGCAATGGAAACATCTATTGAATCTGAAGCAACTTGGGAGCATGAAGATGATCTCAGGAAAAACAGTCCCTATCTTTTTCCTTCTACATCGAATCTCGAGGGCGAGATTCATTTTAAGGGGCGTAGGTTTGTAACACCCTCATCTTCACCCATCATGCATTGCATGCACTCTCATACATGTCTATTATAATGCAAACCAAAAGAGATCAGATTAAAATGAATTAGAGGAAAAACAACAACAAAAATCTGTTTGGGTACGGACTTGTCCGGACCTGAACCCAGACTAATCCGGTATACCCGTCAGCCCTGGTCTAATTCAGTTTTCTTCAGAGCAACGGACTTGTACACTATCTATTACATACTAATCCTGTTTTGTTTATGTTCCCATCCAGACTTGACCGTTAATGTCTACGGACTAGTCCGATGATCATTAATGGAATCCTTTGGAGTTGTCCGTTAATATGCCAAAACTCGATCCGGACCAATTCATCGTAAAGAAGTGGACTTGTCCGACACAACACCGGACTTGTTCGATGAACTTTTGTTTTGAAGAAGGACTTGTCAGGTACCGCACCAGACTTGTCCGTTGAACTCTCCATACCCTATTCCTAGGGTTTCAATTCAAATTCTATTTTTTCCTCCACGATGAGTTTTTGGGTAATTGACTTATTTGGGCCCTAGAACGTCGTGCCCCACCTCTGAGGAGCCAAAGCAGGACCCCACCAAAGCCCCTACTTATCCTCACCGCCTCCTACGTGGATTCCACCCCAACTCCACCACTTTTCCTCCTATTTAAAAACCCCACCACCCGTCTCTCACCCTGACCACGTTAGAAGAAAACCCCAACACCCTGTTCTCTCATGAGCTGCCACCAAGAAGGAAGAGGCTCTCACCGCAGGGAAGGGAACAGAAGGAAGAAGAAGGAGAGGAAGGAATCAAGCGAGATCGTCATCGCTGCCGTGATCTTCATCAACCCTTCATCGCCAACATTCTTCTCCACTAGTCCTTAACCTTCAATGGATCTAGACGTCAAGATTCACGTGATACGCCTAATTCTCAACCTTTGAACCTTTGTACTCATGGTAAGTATCCTAGATCCAACTTTCCAGATCAATTCTGATCCCAATCTTGATTTCAATCATGCCCTAAATGGGAAGTTTGCAAAACCCTGGACATAGCAGACTTTTCCGGTCCAGTGCGGACTAATCCGACCTCTGAATTCTGGAATTCCTAGAAATTCTTCAGTTTTCTCCAAAATGACTCAGAACTTGCTCAACCAAGTAAAACTCAATTGTAACTGGTTAGTAAGCAATAATAGTAACCTAATAACATGTGTTATCTCATAATTGCATCACTCATGCATATCGTGGCATATTGAGTATTATATCAGCATTTATTGATTGTAATGCTTGTTTCGCATGTTTGTAGCGCAGAATACAAGGTAACGCTCTAGAAGGTGCTTACAAGGACCTTCAGCACCAGAACTTTGAAGCTCTTGATCCAAACTGGCCATCAGAGCAAGGCAAGTGTCCTTGAACATTTTGATTCTGTTTTTAATAGTTTTGTTTATGTACTGCATGCTTGTGTCAAATTTATAGGAAACCCATGAATAGGTGTTTACTAGACTGGTATGCCCATCCTTGTTGCTCGATATATTATGTATAGAGTCGGAAAGGGTATTTTTCGAGTTTTTGCTCCACTTTACTTAATTGGGATTGAGAAAAACCAAATTACTTAATTATGAACTACTGAACCTAAGGACAATGTGAATTGATGATAATGCCTATTTAGCACTATATAACTTGGGTGATCTAAGAAAGCATGGTTTGTGGACTGGGATGGATAAGATAGTGGTTTTACTTGCCTTATATCTATGGACCGTTTCGTGCGAGAATAAGCCAGGAAAACAGTGCCACCACAAGGGCAAGTACGGGTGCATATTAGCCAATTAATTAGGTGTATTGCCACCATTGTACGGATCATTTGGGGAGCGGGGAATGGGAGTCGGTTGAGTTTGTAATAGTGGCAGGACTAACCTGGGATCCGAACGGCATAAGAGGGGCCCTTGGATGGATGTGATCAGTTGTGAGACATCACCTCGAGTGAAACCTTAGTGGGTCTGTACATGCTGGTAGTCCCTTTGTAAAGGCTATTTTGTGATCTCTTGGCCATACACCTATTATAGTATTTTTGGCATAATAGAGGTTCTTTAGTCGCTGACGGCTGACAAAATCACAAACTTGTGGGTAAAGTGGTACAACCTCCGCAGAGTGTTAAAACTATCCTGATAGCCATGCTCCCAGTTATGAGCACATGGACAACTTCCGTGATTAGGATTGGACTTCGATTTTTAGGATGGTTCAGTATGGGATTGGTTATGTCATATGAGTTGGTTGGTCAAGAGAAGAGATGAAATTGGCATATGGTGATGATATTAGTTGTGGACCGGTTATAGTTAAATTGTGATGGTGAATGAGAATGTTTGTTACGGATTATGATAAGGATATGATGGGAATCAAACTCAAATAGACATTTTAGGCTGATTTTACAAGTTTATGAAATGTACTTTTCTGTAATTACCCATTTATTATCATCCTTGTATAAGCTACATGTCATACTTTCTCACACTTGATGAGTATTACATGTACTTAGCCTTTCTATTCCCACGCGGAAAGCTACCATAGGGGGGTGAATGGTAGATTAAAACTTTTTCAGCAAAAGCAACAAAAAACCCTCAGCAGAAAATCAATCTATTAAGAAATGGTGTGTGCAACTGATATAAATGTGTTAAACCGTGGATAAATAGTATATATTATAGATAATCAAGTCACGAAGACACGACAACAAGAATCATGAAAAACCGTCGAGAAAAACTCAAGTTATGATTGAAAGATCGAACAAAGGTCAATCTGTTCTACCCGAGTTAAAATAGATCTGCAACACTGCAAAAAAAACTCGTGTAGATCAGAAATCAAAAATACAATGACCATAAAATTTTCACATATAATATATAATCAAGTTGTCAAGATAATCCAAAAAGAATCATGTCAATTGGATCTGTAAAACTCGAGTCATGATGAAAACACTAATGCAGCGTAGTGTTGTGCAGAAACTCGACGAGAAAAACTTGTGAAAAACAAGTCGGGCGAACAAGGAACAAAAGCTCCTCTAAACTATAAATTTTATTGATCAAAACACAAGAGGAACAGCCTAAAGTCGTCTCACCATGAGCTCTGGCCTCCCTTGCTTATATAACCAGCTCTAAGACCAACCCAATCCAAACTAGGCCTCTAATCCTACTCAGTTTCAACCGAAATTTTTCATAACTGCTCAAGACTCTTATATACATAGATAGAAGCTATCTTAAGACTTCCAAACACCTTAGGAACGTACCAATCATTCCTAAAACAAATCAACTTCATGACCCACATGAAATAGAACCAAAACAAACTCGAAAATTTCCATAAACGAACCATAACTAACTCAGCCACAACCTGAGAAATAATCCAGCCGGTTGGACCTTTCCGACTAAATCTATACGTCCACTTCTATTCATCACGCCTTGGAACCATGTTTCCACATCCATACACTCCTTGCACATGTGCAAACACCTTCTAATAACGTCCACGGTACCTTCATATGCATTGTTCTTGAACCAAACATGTTGCGTGACCTCCCGATCAACTGAACCACAACTCCTCCCGAACTTGGTTGTTGAACCTCATCTTCTCCCTAAGACTAGTTCAATAGATCCCGTCACCAGCCATGTCTTGACCTCAAGCAACACCTGCACATGAACAAACAACCAATTCTTCTGAGCATAATTAATTCCTCGACTTGACTCACAATTGTCCGACCACAACACCTTATGCGAGCACCTCACATAAGCATGTTGCAAACCACAGTAATGTTTAACCACCATAATCAGCCAAACCACATTGAAAACTTAGTAAGAGAATACTAAGCAAACATTCCATAAGCCAAAAAAAGTTTGAAACATTGCAAATTAAAAAACATAGCAGCCACATGATTATTTCAGCATATAGAAAGATTGGACAGTCTAAAACAGCAGCTATGCATTGTACAATAAAAGTTTGGACAGTGCAAAGTGTATTTCTCAAGTATATTCAAAACTTTGCATGTAAACCTACAAGTTTATCATAATTGCCAATGCATTGACAACACCACTTAAAATCCGAACATTGCTTATTCACATGAAAAGATTTAAAAACAATTTTCTCCCCTTTTGAAAATCAAATGAGAAAGAAATTTCAAAAAAATTATTTTTCCCACTATACATATTTCTCCCCCTTTGACAATGTATTCAGCAAGGTTCAAAAGAGAAATTTCAATTGTTATGAGCATATTATAACATATACATATAAAATAAAGCTCATCCAAGTCATACTATTAAGTAACTTACACTATCACATCAATAAGATACATAAAGTGCAGTAAGCCATGCTAGAGATCAAGTGTAACTTTTTTAAATTTAAGAAAGTCATGATCTCACAAACTTAACTATTTACAGACCTGAAAGCATGACACTTGTTGTTGCATTTTTTCTTTTAAGGAACAAAATTCTTCTTATGACATTTGCAAGAGATTACACGTCGCATCAGCCTTATTCTAACCAACCAAGCCAAGCCTATGTCATTTGACAATCAGAAGCTTAAGGACATGGTTTTAGCCATCTCAAAAGACGAAGTATGATGCATGTATATTCTCTTGATCTTTGCTTATTTTTTCATTTGAACATAAAACTCAATATGTGAGTTGATTACTTGATTAATGCTTTATGATTAAAAGCACTTGTGAGCATGCAACAAGTTCAAAACAACAAGTAAGTTTGATCATGACCAGATTTAGTGTAAGTAATTATTCCAATTACTAGTCATGGCACAAACAGCAAAATGTATAACACAAGTAATGTAGTAAGAACTTTCAACATGTAAAAGGAATCACAAAGTCATATGTGTATGAAATACTATGCTCATATTATTGTAAATTCAGATTCACACATAGACTTCACAAGTTTCAAAAAACTCCCCCTCAATTTAAGCCATGGGGATTCATAACCTCTATTTCACTACAAATGAAACAAAAACGAGTGAAATCCAAAGGTTTTGTAAAAATGTCAGCCAATTGTTGTTCGGTATCTACATGGTGAAGCACAATGTTTCCTTTTTCAACATTATCATAAGGGAAATGATACCTAATGTCAATGTGCTTTGTTCTTGAATGTTGCACGAGGTTTTTAGCAATGCAAATGGCACTAGTGTTATCACAAAACAGTGGAACACTATCTAGATCAACCCCATAGTCCTTAAGTGTTTGAACAATCCAAAGTATTTGTGAGCAAGCGCTAGCAGCATCTACATATTCAGATTCAGCCGTGGATTGGGCAACTAAATTTTGTTTTCTATAGGACCAAGCAACAAGTGAATTACCAAGAAAATGACAAGCACCCGATGTACTTTTCCTATCAATCCTACAACCCCTAAAATCAGCATCTAAAAAAGCTTTCAAAGTAACAGTTGAGGAAGAAGGAAGAAAATATCAAATCCTTGAGTTCCATGTAAGTATTTGAGAATATTTTTGATGGCTTGACGATGTGAAGAATGTGGGGAAGCTTGAAACCGTGCACAAAGACATACATTGAATTGTATGTTCGGTCTTGATGTCGTGAGGTACAAAAGTGACCCGATCATGCTTCTATATTCTTTTTGATCCACAGGTTCGCCATCTTAATCAAGTTCAAGTGCATTGCTGTTCCCATTGATGTCCAAAGAGGCTTGCTTTTGTCCATGTTGAAGTGCTTAAGAAGGTCTCTTGTATATTTTGTTTGATGCACAAAAGTACCCTCCTTGGTTTGCTTGATTTGCAGCCCCAAAAAGTGAGTTCTCCCATCATACTCATCTCAAACTCTAAACTCATCATAGCTGAAAACATGGACACAAGATCATGAGAAGCACAACCAAAGATAATATCATCCACATACACTTTAACGAATAATGAGTCATTGCCATGCTTAAGCACAAAAAGAGGTTTATCAACCTTGCCCATGGTAAACCCCTTTTCAAGTAAGAATGTTTGTAACCTATCATACCATGTTCTAGGGGATTGTTTGAGACCGTACAAGGCTTTGGAAAGTTTGTAAACATGATTAGGAAAATTTGGGTTTTCAAAATCCGATGGTTGCTTGACATAAACCTCCTCATCTATGTAGCTATTAAGAAAAGCACTTTTAATATTCATTTGATGTAACTTGAAACCTTTAGATGCAGCAAAAGCTAAAAAAATTCTTCTGGCTTCTAATCTAGCAACATGAGCAAAAGTTTCATCAAAATCTAGACTTTCAACATGTGTGAAACCTTGAGAAACCAATCTAGCCTTATTCCTAATCACAACCCCATCCTCACTTTATTTATTTTTAAACACCCATTTAGTTCAGTTAAAGTGTGACGTTGAGGTGGAGGTACAAGTTTCCAAACATTATTTCTTTCAAAATTTTCTAACTCTTCTTGCATAGCAATAATCTAAGATAAATTAGTGAGTGTGTGTGATATATCTTTGGGTTTAAAAGAACTAACAAAAGCAGAATGAGCATGAGAGTTTGGATCGCAAAACCTGGACCGTGTAACTCGTTCGTGCAAGCTTCCAATGATTTGTTGTGGAGGACGACTTTTGAGGATGTGGAGGAGAGTAGACACTTCACAAGCTCCTTCTTCTTCATGTTCATCACAGGCTGAAGAACTTGTGGATTGAGGACAATCTGTACCAGCTGCAGTAGTTGTTGGTGCTGGTAGTGGTGCAAAATCAGCAGCGTGATCAACATCATTTACTTCTGAATTTTCGGGCAGCAGCACCACTTCTCTGTCTTGTTTGATGAATCAATTCTGCCCTTGCGGATATGGATCTGTACCTACAATATTGGAGCTAGTACCTGGGCTAGCTTCATCAAAATAAACCTCACATGTCTCCACCATTTTTTTAGTGTCAAGTAAAAGCACACGGTAGTCTCTAGTATGAGATGGATAACCAAGAAACACGCCATCAATAGATCTAGGTTAAAATTTATCAAGATTACCATGTTTCTTAACAAAGCATATGCATCCAAAGACCCGAAAGTGTGTGACACTAGGCCTATGTCCAAACCGAAGTTCATATGGTGTTTTTCCTTGCTTAGCACGCAAGAAAACACGATTTGAGACATAATTTCCTAGGAGACTGATATTCATCAAGCGTAGTCCTAGCCATCTCAACTAAGGTTCTATTCTTTATCTCTACGACAACATTTTGTTGAGGTACATAGGGTGAAGAAAATTGATGATCTATTCCATTTTCAGCACAAAGTGATCAAACGATTGATTTTTAAATTCGGTTTCATTATCACTTCTAATTGCTTTTAAAGATCCTGGGTGATGAATTGATGATCTAAGAAATAAAGTTATAAAGTTACTAACAACTTCATTCTTATATGCCATAAAGTAAACCTAAGGGTATCCATAATAATCATCAACAATCACAAGAACATACCATTTACCTCAAGAATATTGAACACGTGAAGGACCTACGGTGTCAAGGTGCAAAAGTTGTCCCGGTTCAATTGACATGGTCATTGTGAGAGGAGCATGTGAATCTGCAACCATCTTAGCATGTCTACAAGAAGAGCACACAATTTCTTTGTACCCTTTAATCTTAGGCAGCCCACGTATGCGATCAAGAGCACTAACACGCGTGAGATGATCAAAGCCTACATGACCAAGTCTACGATGCCAAAAATATAAGTCTTTCGAATCATTAGCAACTAGACACCTATGCTTAGAGGATGACATATCAAAATAAGCTTTAAAAACTCTTCCAAACCGAGACATGTTAAAAATGAGCTCACTATTTGAATCTACAACCTTGCAGCAATTTTTAGTGAAAATAATTTCCAGATTTTCATCTAGCAATTGTAAAACAAAAAGCAAGTTGTATTTCAAATTTTTAACAAGTGCCACATCATTCAAAGTGTAGTGATTATTTACTCTACCAGAACCCTTAGCAATTATAGGAGTTGAAGAATTATCGGCAAAAGTTACATTGTCTACATGTGACATAAAAGAGAGGTGGGAGAACCAATCTTTGTTACCAATCATGTGGCGTGAGCAACCTGAATCCACAATCCAAATGTTCTCCTTCCTCAAGTGTGTAACCTACATAGAAGCACAATATGTCGATGACTCAATGCTTGGGTTAGTCAAAAGGCATTTAGGAATCCTTTACCGAGTCACAAAACGTCCAGCATGAATAATGCGTGAAAGCTGAGATAAAACAGCAGACTTATGATCCAAAGTTTGAGAATTCTTGTATCCAACTACTGACCTATGAGGTGTTACATGTGTAGCACTAAAAACAGTAGATTTGGGAGCAAACTTTGCATGTTTTTTACTCAATACAGCAGATTGCATGTTTCTAACTTTTGATTCAGCATGTGAAGCAAATTTTGCGTGAGAGTTATGAGATCTAGCTTGCATTCTTTGCTTTTTCTGTTGTTTAGCTAGTCTATAATAAAAATCTATGACATGACCATCTCTACCACAGTAGATACAATGAAATTTAACTTTGTGTTTACGTCTAGATGAGCAAGCAACATGTTTATTAGAAACTGAATGAGACAGCACCACTGCAGATTTAAAAACCACTTCTTTATGTTTAGGAACTGTTCGAATCAAACCATTTTCTAATGAATTTTCAATTTTAGGTGGATGTGCCTTAGTATGAACATGGGAATCAAAACCTAAACAAGATTTATCATTACATGGTTTAGAGGAATTCAACAGCAAGTACAGATTCTTATTCCCATGACAAAACCACTCTAGTGTCCTATTCATGTCATCAAGTTTCTTAGACAAGTCTAGGCAGTTTTCACATGAAGTTTTTCCTTTTAGTTTGCAATTAGAACAATATTTTAACTTCATGAGAACGTAAAGCATTGTTCAATATAGAATCTCATTCATAGCATTGTATAGTTTCTAACCAAGATCATTACAAGTAGAACAATGCAAATCAATTGTAGAACAGCAAGCATCTTTCAAGTTTTATCATTAAGTGTAGCAAGCTTTTTGTTCATTTCAATTTCAAGTTCAAGTTTATCAAGTGTGGAGGTGTGCGCACTTCTTAAAGAGGACACTTGTTCATATATAAGCTCACATGAGGAACAAGAATCATCACTAGGAATCAAATTTTTTAAACGATTAATTTTAGATACTAGTGATTCAATTTTAATAGCATTGTCCCTAAGTTTTTTGTCCTTTTTCTTGAGTATAACAGTGGCACGAGAAATAGCATCACACATTTCTTCGCAAGTGGGACATACCTCTTCATCGTCGTTGTTGTGTTCTGCCTCCTCCATACTTGATCTTGAGTAGCCCGCCATGAACCACATATTTGCCAAATTATCTTCATCTTCATCACTTCCAATGTCCACATCACTCGAGCCAAGTTCTTGAAGTGCAGAGACAAAGCTGTTTACAAATTGGCGACCTATAAAACCTTTCTTCTTGTTGTTGTTTGTAGAGGAGGACTTGAATTTTTCTTGCTTCTCATTACATGGAGTAGAACCTGAAAAGTTAGGGCAATTTGTACGAAAATTTCCAAACTCACCGCATTCGAAGCATCGTTGAGAAACACCACTTCCTCTTCTTCGAGTTCTCACATTTTGTAATGTTTTGAGAGTCGAGTAGAAAGATGTGCTAGCTCCTCCTCTAGAAACTCTTCAATTTGTTCAAGGGTTAGAGAGGACATCAAAGGAAGTGTACCACATGATGAAGAATGGCTAGAGCTAGGCATGTCACGTTGAGAAACAAATGCAAGAGACTTTTGGGATTCTTACATGATATTATGTCAATTTCATGAGTTTTTAACTTGGAATATAACACATCTAATGTAAGTGTACTCATGACAGTGGATTCACGAATATATGTAAGTTTCATCTCCCAAATTGACATGTCTAATGCACTTAGTAATTGCCTAGCATTCTCAGCATCTGAAAAATTAACATTGACGCTATGCAAGTTGCTGAGAATTTTATTAAAGCGAGAAAATAAATCGTCGATTGACTGACCTGGTTGCGTCTCAATGCGCATATATTCTTTCTTGAACATATCTTTCCTTACCTCCTTGATCGTGTTGGACCCTTCATGGTACTCGCAAAATGCCTTCAACACATTGTATGCTGATTAGAGGTGTGCAACACAATCGAAGTCGCTTTGAGTCAATCCTTGTATGATCAAGTTGCGAGCCTTGTTATTGTTGTCGACATCTCTCATGTTCATAGTCGTGACTTGATCGTTTGGCGGCACGTCGTAAGTCTTGTACACCTTTTCCGATATTGTGAAGCCTTGCGCCTGGATGAAGCCTCCATACGTGCCTTCCAAACCTGGAAATGAATGCCACTAAACACACAAGGTTTTACGGCCTATTTCTCCATGATGATTAGAAAAAATATGTGCAAATCACAAATATTAGATTATCGTGGCTCTAATACCAATTGTTGGATCGAATAGCACGTGAAAAGCTACTAGAGGGGATGAATGGTAGATTAAAACTTTTTCAGCAGAAGCAACAAAAAACCCTCGGCAAAAAATCAATCTGTTAAGAAACCATGTGTGCAACTGATCTAAACGTGTTAAACCATGACAAAAAAGTAGATATTATAGATATTCAAATCACAAAGACACAACAACAAGAATCATGAAAAACCATCGAGAAAACTCAAGTTATGATCGAAAGATCGAACAAAGGTCAATTTGTTCTACCCAAGTAAAAACAGATCTGCAACACTACAAAGAAACTCACATAGTGCAAAGTGTGTTTCTCAAGTATATTCAAAACTTTGCATGTAAACATACACGTTTAACATAATTGCCAATTTATTCAGCACATATAGGTCTCACATAGGAGACGCTTGGGAGTACGGCGAGGATCACGTGGAGTACTAGGTTGCGTGCTATCATCAATTGCATGTGGAGTGGAGTCATGCTACTTAGTTTATTTCCGCTGCAATAAATAGGGCCTTTGGATTATTGTAATAAGGTACTTAT
Organism: Tuctoria greenei; assembly: GCA_036927565.1. Taxonomy (NCBI): domain Eukaryota; kingdom Viridiplantae; phylum Streptophyta; class Magnoliopsida; order Poales; family Poaceae; genus Tuctoria; species Tuctoria greenei. The sequence continues at coordinate 131,172,690 of JAYESD010000006.1, forward strand.
TTACTTATTGAGACATGGTTAAATTATGTATATTGTTTGTGATGTTTTCGTGTATGTGTGACAAACGTCCTGAGCACACATATACGCTTTACTTGGTTCATTTTCGGAACCGGGTGTCACAGGTAATCATCGCAATGGCTTGTGCATTGCGATGAATTGCTTGTTCTTGCTTTGAGGTAAGTTCTTCATCATTGTCGGGATATCCAGACATGTACAGACTATGTGCCATAGACTTGGGAAATAAGATGCATCTTCATGTACGTCCACATGGTATAGTATGTTCCATCGAAGTGAGGAGGTTTTCCCAACGAAATAGAGAGATAGTGATTGCTGTTGTTGATCTTTTCATAATTAAAAAGATATCGGGAGTAGTCTTGATGACTACCCCCTTTTGGCTTTTCATCTTCCTTCTTGCCCTTCTGGCTTAGAAGCTTCTTTCTCAGGGGTGCTTTCAGCTGGCGCACTTCATCGTCGTCGTGCTCAAAGTCCTAAAGAACATCGAAGACCTTGGTGTCTTTTTCATCTCTAATGACGGGCATTTCCGAGATGTTGTTGGTCTTATCGCTGGCCATGTGTCTCTCTGAGAGGTGAGTCTCGTAAATGGAGATCCCTCCTTTGATACCAAGTGAATGTGGTGAAAGTCGCCTAGAGGGGGGGGTGAATAGGCAATAATACCTGAAATGACTTAATCAAACGAGATTAGATTCCTGAGGCCGAACTTGTCTGGACAGGGCCGGACTAGTCCGCTTAGCACAGGGTGAAAACCTAAAAACTTTGTTTCTACAAGTTATTTGCGGAATTTAAGTTCACCAAGGAGATAAACAATATGTGGTAAACTAGTACAATTGAGATTCTGAAGTTAAGGCACTTGGATAACAAGTTTCCAACAATGATCAATGTGAAGAGCAATATGAGCAATAAGAACCCTAATAGCAATGCTAGTGGTCACGAAAAGTAAAAGACAAGTGCACACATTGAGGAAGCCTACATCCACGTTGAGGAGTGCACACAAGGACCGGGTCTCACTTGACCCTTCTCTCACCAAGACACCACGATGGCTGGCTTAGATTCCACTATATCAATGGGTAATCACCAAGTTTGATGGGGCTGCTCACGACTTGAGGCTCCCACAAATCAATACAATGAGGAGCACACGAAGCTCAACTCACACAAGCCACAAAACATAATCACAATGTGCAAGAGATCAAACCGAGAGCCAAAGCACGATGATCTTCCTTTACTCTCCTCCCCAAACCCTAATCTCTTCAAGATTTGCTCTTAGAGGGTTAGTAGGACGAGTAGAAGGCTTTGGAAGCCTCTAGGTTACTTGTGGAGGCGCTAGGGTTCAAGACATGTTCAAATGAGGCTGGGGGTCCCCTTTTTATAGGGGTCCCGAGCCCCTTCTGCTGACCTCAGCAAAAGGGCAGACTAATCCGACCTCTGACCCCGGACTAGTCCGGCCCTATGGGACCACTGACCTCTGGTCAGGTCCCGACAACTGCCACACTGAGCGACAATCGTCACGCTACCCGCCAAATTTCCAGATTCAAACGATCATTAGAGAACGGACTTGTCCGGTCCATAACGGACTAGTCCGAAGTAGAACTGAACTGTTTGGTCCGTCCCACAACGGACTCTTCTGGGTTGGCACGGACTAGTTCGACCACAGGGGGCGAACTAGTCCAGCCCACTAGGTTTTCTCTCAGATGATCTAACTAAGTCTCAAATGGACTTTTCCGTACCCAAACGGACAAGTCTGAACTTTTCCAGAGAGCTTTGGTCCGTCCAAAAACGGACAAGTCCGAACTTCTCGGACTTAGCTCCAAAATCACTCAGATTCACTCCAGAGACGTTTGGTCCATCTCAAGACGGACTGGTCTGCCTAGCCGGACTAGTCCGGCCTCCTAGGGCTTCTCTCATTTTTGACCTCTCACTTAGGTGTTTCACTAAACCACCACTTTGAGCCCTCTAGAATGATCTCAATGCACATGATACATCCTCCCTTTTACATTACACCGCTCATGTAAGATTAACTTCATAGAAACTCTAATTTCTACTCCTGAGCCTTTGACGCCCGTTACATCCTTTTCATTTTTGGAGGGTTTTATCTCATTTCAATCATTGTACTTGTGCTTAAGATCAACTTAGCTCATTGGACTTCTTAATTCTTGTCATTAATCATACAAAACCCACAGGGATGCCTAGATGCACTTTCAATCTCCCCCTTTTTAGTGATTGATGACAACACATTAAGACTTCGACAAAAAGGATAATAATTTGTTTTTCATAACATGTATTTGTATGAGTGACTCCCCCTCAATGTATGCATCATGAGTAAGAGAGATTTGAGAGAGTTCTCATACATGTACATGTTATGGTGGGGTGCCTAAGTGATGTGCTCATGAGTTGTGATAAAACAACAAATATGCAAGACAAGCATGTAACTCAAGCATAATATCACAATTGATATAAATTGAGTCTTGCAACAATTTAAGCAAGAGTTTTAAACATACAAACATAAGTCCAATCTTGGATCAATTAAACTCTCCCACTAATAACTAGGTAGAAACTCACAATCTCTCCCACTCAAACTCTCCCCCTATCTAAGTGCCCCATCTACTAATCTCTTCCCCTTTGGCATCAAGACACCAAAAAGGAAAAGAAGAGAGGAAGACCCCTTAGGTCTACTCATCATCGGAGTCGTCGTCATCATCTCTGCCTTGGCGCTCGCTATCGCTCTCTGTGGCCTCCGGATCAACATTTGCATCATCATCATCGTCGGGGCCGCGGTGGAAGTACCGTCTTCACCAAATTGAGCGAGCTCCTTGGCGGTGAACTCCGAGAATGGAGTGATCTCTCTAGAAATGGAGGCAAATATCGATGTGCTTTGTCCTTGGGTGTTCAGCTGGATTGTGGGCTATTTTGATGGCACACTCATTGTCACATAGGAGAGGAATATGGCGCAAGTTTATGCCATAGTCCCTAAGAGTTTGTCGCATCCAAAGAAGTTGTGCACAACAACTTCTGGCGGCGACATACTCTGCTTCGGCTGTGGAAAGAGCAATGGAGTTTTGTTTCTTTCAGGACCAACACACTAGAGATCTACCAAGAAATTGGCAAGTTCCAATGTGCTCTTCCTATCAACTTTGCACCCCACATAGTCTGAATCGGAATCTCCAATGAGGTTGAACTTGGAGCCTTTGGGGTACCAAAGTCCTAGGCTTGGTGTGTGAACCAAATATCTAAGAATTCTCTTAACGGCAGTCAAATGACACACCTTTGGAGTGGCTTGAAATCTAGCACACATACACACACTAAGCATGATATCGGGCCTAGATGCACATAAGTAAAGCAATGAGCCTATCATGGAACGATATACCTTTTGGTCCACACTTGGACCATCTTCATTGAGATTGAGATGCCCATTGGTTGCCATAGGAGTCTTGATGGGTTTGGCCTTGTCCATGTAAAACTTCTTGAGTATATATTGTGTGTACTTAGTTTTACTAATAAATGTGCCTTCCTTGAGTTGCTTCACTTGAAATCCTAGGAATAACTTCAATTACCCCATCATGGACATCTCAAATATCTCGGTCATTATCTTGGAAAACTCATCACAAAAAGCTTTGTTAGTAGAACCAAATATAATGTCATCGACATATATTTCGCAAACAAACAAATCGTCATTAAAATGCTTAGTGAACAAAGTGAACAAAGTTAGAAAATCTCTAAGGCACTCATACCAAGCTCAAGGAGCTTGGTTGAGTCCATAGAGAGCCTTACGCAATTTGTACACATGGTTTGGGAATTCTTCATCTTCAAATCCGGGGGGTTGCTCCACATACACCTCTTCTTTGATTGGACCATTGAGGAATGCGCTCTTGACGTCCATTTGATATAGCTTAAAATCATGGTGAGTAGCAAAGGCAAGTAATATATGAATTGATTCAAGCCTAGCTACGGGAGCAAATGTTTCTTCTAAATCCAAACCTTCGACTTGTGAATACCTTTTGGCCACAAGTCATGCCTTGTTCCTTGTAACCACCCCGTGTTCATCTTGTTTGTTGCGGAACACCAATTTGGTGCCTACAACATTCACATTAGGCCTCTTCACAAGCTCCCATACTTGATTTCTTTTGAAGTTGTTGAGTTCTTCTTGCATGGCCATCACCCAATCCGGATCTCGTAGTGCTTCTTCAACCTTGTGGGACTCCAAGGAAGAAACAAAAGAATAATGTTCACAAAAGTTTGCAACACGAGATCGAGTAGTTACCCCCTTGGAGATGACTCCAAGTATATTGTCAACGGGATGGTCCCGTTGGACGATTTAATGCACTCTTGGGTGTGGCGCTTGAGGTCTTGAGTCATCATCTTGGTCTTCCAAATCTTCATTGTCTCCACCTTGATTGATGCCTCCATTTTCATCTTCTTGGAGCGCATCTTGGGCAACTTGAACTTGATCATTTGAGGAAGAGCTTGCTTGATGTGTAGGATGGTCACTTGCATCTTGAGGTTGTTCTAGTGGTCGTATATCTCCAAGTGCCATTCTTCCTATCACAACTTGTGGAGCTTCTTCTTGATATTGCACATGACGATCAACTTGCTCCACTTGGGAGCCATTAGTCTCATCAAACACTACGTCACATGCTACTTCAACAATTCCAGAGGATTTCTTAAAGACACGATAGGCATAAGTGTTTGAGTCATAACCGAGTAAGAAAACTTCATCGGACTTAGAAGCAAACTTCGAAGTCCTAGGCTTCTTGTTAAGAATGTAGCATTTGATCCAAGAAACACGAAAGTAAGAGATGTTGGGCTTGGTACCGGTTAGGAGCTCATACGACGTCTTCTTAAGTATGCGGTGAAGATACAACCGGTTTATGACATGGCAAGCGGTGTTGACCGCCTCCGCCCAAAATCGATCCGACGTCTTGTACTCATCAAGCATGGTTCTTGACATCTCAATTAGAGTTCTATTCTTCCTCTCGGCCGCCCCATTTTGTTGAGGGGAGTAGGGGGTCGAGAACTCATGCTTGATTCCTTCTTCATCCAAAAATTCTTCAACTTGAGTATTCTTGAATTCGGTGCCGTTGTCACTCCTTATGGTCTTGATACTCAAGGAGAACTCATTTTGAGCTCTCTTCAAGTATCTCTTGAGAACACCTTGATTCTCACTCTTGTCATGCAAAAAGAATACCCAAGTGAAACATGAAAAGTCATCAACAATAACAAGACCATATTTGTTACCATCAATACTAATGTAGGTGATTAGACCAAAGAGATCCATGTGTACAAGCTCCAATGGTCTTGATGTTGTCATAATGTTTTTGGATGGATGTGGTGCTCCAACTTGCTTTCTGGCTTGGCATGCGCTACATGGCCTATCCTTTTCAAACACAACATTCTTTAAACCACGGATGTGCTTGCCCTTAAGGAGTTTTTGCAAATTCCTCATCCCAACATGGGCTAGCCTCCTATGCCACAACCATGCAATGTTAGTTTTTTTGCAATTAAGCATGTATCAAGTTGGTCTTTATCCGCGGAGAAATCCACAAGATAGAGCTTTACCTTGAGTACACCCTTAAAAGCAATTGAGTTATTGCTTCTCCTTGTGATGGTCACACCCTCATTCGTAAATAAATAATTATAACATTTGTCACATAGTTGTGAAATTGACAAGAGGTTATAAACAAGTGAATCAACATGTAAAACATTTGATAGAGTGTGATTAGGGGATATAGCAGTTTTACCTGTGCCACAATTTTTTCCTTGGCTATTGTCCCCAAAATAGATTCCTTCACTTGGATCTTCATTTAGCTCGTAGTCAAACATCTTCCTCTCTCCAGTCATATGATTTGTGCACCCGCTATCAAGAACCCATTTGGTTCCATCGAAGGAGTACGCCTACAAGAAAGATTTAAGCCTTGGCTTTAGGTACCCAAGCGGTGTTTGGTCCTTTGATGTTAGTCAAGAGGCACTTGGACACCCACACACAAGGTTTGGGACTCTTGTGGTGTGGCCCAACACACCTAGCATAGGCCTTTCCAAACTTGTTCCTCAATAAAATGTATGATGCATCAAAATCATGGAACAATGGATGAGGTTCTTTCTTAGGCATTTTAGGTGAAGTAGCAATGTTCTTCCCCTTTACGTTGTATGAGACTCCTTTGACAAAAACAATCAAGTCTTTGCCATTCTTGGGAGTTTTGACGTTCTGACTCATCTCCCTAAAATAACCAATACCATCCTTGACAAGGGGATGTCTTGTGTTGGTATATGCACTACGTGCATATGCCACCTTCTCCTTGTCAAAGATGCCACCCTCTGGTGCTTGAATGGTTTGTGCCAACTTAAGCTCATCTTTAAGCTTTATGATCAAGTTTGAGCATTTACAAGGTTGAGATGCTTCAGATTTAATATTTGTGGAAGGTGAACTTGTAGAGGAAGAAGGTGCAATGACCTTGAGAGACTTCACTTGCGTCTCAAGAATCTTGTTAGATTTTGTCAAACTAACAAGTTCATCCTTGAGCACAATTGTAGTGTTCTCAAGGTTTGAGCAAGTTTCCTTGCTCAAAGCGAGTTCACGCTCAAATGCCTTGCTTCTTTCTCTTTCAAGTTCCAAGAGCTCCTCAACCTCTTGACATCTCTCCTTTTGTTGGATGAGCATGTACTCTTGACGGTTGATGAGTTCTTCCTTCTCAAATATTTCCTCCGTCAACAATCTCAATCTCTTCAAAGTACTTTTACTCATGTCTTTAAGCATATGTTCATTTTCGCTACTACTATCAAAACCATCACGAGAAGAAATTGAAGAAGAGGATTTAGATTTAACTTTCTTTCTTCCCTCCTTGGCCATGAGACAAGTCACTTTTGAAGTCTCCAAGTTTGGGAAGAGCTTGTTCTCCATTGTCTTCTTTATAGCAATGGTTGCTATCTTCTCATCTTCATCGGAGGAGGATTCCTCATTTGAATCCCACTTCGTTCCAAGGTGGGCATGTCCGGATTGCTTCTTCTTCTTGAAGTACTTCTTTTCCTTGGACTTGCCCTCCTTCTTCTTCTTATTTTCTTCATGCGGACAATCCACAATGAAGTGGCCATACTCTCCGCAATTGTAGCGAGCCCTTTTTGATCTTGTATTGGGCTTGTCTTTGCTTCTCCTTTCATTTTGGTAGCTCCCCCTCCTCCTTCTAAACATCCTCTTAAAGTTTTTGATGAAAAGAGCCTCTTCCTCATCAATATCGGGACTCTCTTCATCACTCACTTCCTTTTCTTGTGATCTTGAGGATGTTGCCTTGAATGCAACATCCTTTTTCTCGGAGGAGGAAAGCTTTTGTAGATCATTGTAGAACATGGCTTCTTGCTACATCATTTCATGTTTGATGATCCTCCCTAGCACTTCTTTGGGAATCATCTTGTGAAAGACCGGACTTTCATGAATTAGTGAGCAAAAAGTGACGTTTCGAGGCATGAATGCTCGAATCATCCTCTTTAACACCTCGTGGTCGGTCCACCGGGTGCTTCCATATGACCGACTCCTGTTGATGAGAGTCTTGAGGTAGTCATACATATCTTGGGGAGATTCACCCTCCATGATGGTGAACCTCCCAAGCTCTCCTTCGATCATCTTGATCTTTGCCTCCCTAATGACACGGTTGCCTTCATGCGCCGTCTTAAGGTATCCCATATCTCCTTTGCAACCTCCAACCCCTCAATGCAGTTGAACTCCTCTCGAGTCAATGAGGAGGTGATCACTCCAACGGCTTGAGCATTGCGATGGAGTAGAACGGCTTGCTCCGGAGTGATGTCTTCCTCATTTTTCGGAAGATGAACACGTGTCATAACAATTTGCCACAAGCTACGGTTTAAGGAAATGAGGTGCATCTTGATATAATGCTTCTACATAGAGTAATCATTTCCGTCGAACTCAGCAGGTTTGCCAATGGGAATAGACAAATAATGATTGCTCGCAGTTAATTGCTCATAGTTGTAAGGATACCGGGAGTAGTCTTGTGAACTACTCCCATTGTCGATGTTGACCGGAGCAATTGGCTTGATATCCTTCTTGGGAACATTGAGCTTCTCACAAATTCGTGCCTTGAGCATCCGAACTTCTTCGTCGTCATTCGGATCATCTTGAAGAACATCGACGTTCTTTGTCTTGGTGTCATCGATGACCACCGGAACCTCGTTGTCACCCTTTCCGGCCATTACTTCTCTGAGTTGTTAGACTCTTGTGGAGAACCCTTCTTTGATACCAATTGAAAGTTGCCTAGAGGGGGGGGTGAATAGGCAATAATACTGAAATGACTTAATCAAACGAGATTAGATTCCTGAGGCTGGACTTGTCTGGACAGGGCCAGACTAGTCCGCTCAGCATAGGGTGAAAACCTAAAAACTTGGTTTCTACAAGTTATTTGTGGAATTTAAGTTCACTAAGGAGATAAACAATATGTGGTAAACTAGTACAAGTCAGATTGTGAAGTTAAGGCACATGGATCACAAGTTTCCAACAATGATCAATGTGAAGAGCAATATGAGCAATAAGAACCCTAATAGCAATACTAGTGATCACGAAAAGTAAAAGACAAGTGAGACAAGATTTATCCCGTGGTTCGGCTCCACTAAGAAGTCTACATCCACGTTGAGAAGTCCACACAAGGACCGGTCCCACTTGACCCTTCTCTCACCAAGCCACCACGATGGCCGGCTTGGATTCCACAATATCAATGGGTACTCACCAAGATTGATGGGGCTGCTCACAACTTGAGGCTCCCACAAATCAGTACAATGAGGAACACAAGAAGCTCAACTCACACAAGCCACAAAACACAATCACAATGTGCAAGAGATCGAACCGAGAGCCAAAGCACGATGGTCTTCCTTTACTCTCCTCTCCAAACCCTAATCTCTTCAAGATTTGCTCTTAGAGGGTTAGTAGGACGAGTAGAAGGCTTTGGAAGGGTCTAGGTTACTTGTGGTTGCGCTAGGGTTCAAGACATGTTCAAATGAGGTTGGGGGTCCCATTTTTATAGGGTTCCCGAGTCCCTTCTGCTGACCTCAGCAGAAGGGCTGACTAGTCCGGCCTCTGACCCCGGACTAGTCCGGCCCTATGGGACCACTAACCTCTTGTCACGTCCCGACAACTGCCACACTGAGCGACGATCGTCACGCTACCCGCCAAATTTCCAAATTCAAACGGTCACTAGACAACGGACTAGTCCGGTCCATAACGGACTAGTCCAAAGTGGAACAGAACCGTTTGGTCCATCCCACAACAGACTCTTCTGGGTTGGCACGGACTAGTTCGGCCCACTAGGGTTTCTCTCAGATGATCTCACTAAGTCTCAAATGGATTGGTCCGTACCCAAACGGACAAGTCTGAACTTTTCAAGAGAGCTTTGGTCCGTCCAAAAACGGACAAGTCCGGACTTCTCGGACTTAGCTCCAAAATCACTCAGATTCACTTCAGAGATGTTTGGTCTATCTCAAGACGGACTGGTCTGCCTGGCCGGACTAGTCCGGCCTCCTAGGGTTTCTCTCATTTTTGGCCTCTCACTTAGGTGTTTCACTAAACCACCACTTTGAGCCCTCTAGAATGATCTCGATGCACATGATACATTCTCCCTTTTACATGACATGGCTCATGTAAGCTCAACATCATAGAAACTCTAATTTCTACTCTGCCTTTGACGCCCGTTGCATACTTTTCCTTTTTGGAGGGTTTTATCTCATTTCAATCATTGCACCTGTGCTTAAGATCAACTTAGCTCATTAGACTTCTCAATTGTTGTCATTAATCATCTAAAACCCACGGGGATGCCTAGATGCACTTTCATGTGGCCTAGAGGGGGTGAATAGGCATTTGAAACTTTTTCCTTCAACACTTAACAGAATATTCAAATATAAGAAAGCTGGACTACTCTGATGTAGGTGCGGACTAGTCTGGTGTGCTTGTTACACCTATGAAAAGATTAATTGAATTTGTGTTTTTCTTCAAATGTTATAGAAGCGGAATAGTAAATCAACTTTAGAGTGATTAACAGATGAATATAGCTATTAGGTTCTTTGAGAAACACAAAGTTAAAGACGACTATGAGTATGATCAAGTTTAACCCTAGATTGTGGTAATTACAAAAAGTAAAGATCAAGAACACGCAAGACAAAGGATTTATATCGAGGTTCGATCCCACGAAAGAGACCTACATCCTCGTTGAGGAGCTCACACGGAGCCGGGTCTCAACCAACTCTTTACCTCATCAAGTCACCACGAAGGACGACTTCAGTTCTACTATCACAAGGTAATCACCAGGTTGATGGGGCAACCATACAAGCTAAGGGCTCCAACAAGATTACAGCAAGAAAACAAATCAAATACACTCAAAAGATTTACAAGAATTATGAGAGTGTATGAGAGATCAAACCCCAAGAGCTCAACAATGCGTAGACGTTGCTCTCCCTTTCCCAAATCTTGATTCCCAAAATATTTAACATTTTTGGGCTTTAGATGTGTGCAGAGGAGTGTGTTTGTGCTCTTGGGAGTGTGACAGCGCTAGGGTTCTTGGTTCGTAGTTATAGGGTCGTGGATCACCTATTTATAGACATTTAGAAAAGTTACCGTCAGGAATCTCGATGGCAGGACTAGTCCGCTCATAGGACCGGACTAGTCCTGTGTGCTGTGAATATGTGCGTGAAATGTGCAGCACACCTGAAACCCTAATTACTATAAGTGGATCGTACTAGTCCGTATAGGATCGGACTAGTCCATTGTGATTCCAGTAACCAAATCAGACTAGTTCGTTTGAAACGGACTTATCTGGTACAAGGTGTGGTTTGTGTTACGTTGACGGACTAGTTCGCATTTCGGGACTTGTCTGTGCGAACAACAGAGAGTTAACTGGACTAGTCTAGCTCCCGTTCGAACTTGTTCGCATGGGAACAGAAATGGAATCTGACTAGTCTGCTAGTGTACGGACTTGTCTGGTGCCTCAGTGAATTTCTTAACTTGTTGATTTTAGCCCTTACTCTCTACACAAAGTCATGATATCTTGGTATGTGTCTTTCACACACATCCTATACATTAGCAACTACTTTGCACTTCAAGTCTTCACTTCGGCTCTTCCCTTCTCATTCCTCATTTCACCTTTTTCTACACTTATTATTTTTATTCTTTATGGACCTGCTTTCAGCTCAACAAATCTCATTAGGATCTCGTTTGTTTGTCATCAATCGTCCAAAACCCACAAGGGTATGCCCTCCACCCTATATAAGCAACCAAATCTCTCCTCTCACCCCTGCCCACATGAGAAAATAGCACCGCCCTGCCGTAACATCGTGAGCCGCCATTCAAGAATGGAAGCTCTCGCTGCAAGGAAGGGGGGGAGAAGCAAAATATGGAGGAGTAAGTTGAAGACGAAGGAAGAAGGAGGAACTAGCAAGATCTTCATCGTTGTTGCGTTCTTCTTCATGAACTCGTCGTCATCAACGTTCATCTTCTACATCTTGCCGCTAATTCATCGCCAACGGATCTAGACGTCGAATTTCGCATGATACGCCCAATCTATGATCCTTGAGCGGTTGCATTCATGGTAATTACCCTAGATCCAACTTTCCACGTCAAAATGGACCCCCTACTTGATTCAAACCATGCTCGAACTGAGAAGTTCGCAAAACCCTGGACCATAGCGGACTTGTTCGGTCCAGAGCGGACATGTCCAGCCCAAGTGTGGACTAGTTTGGTGTCTTAATTCCAGAAAATCCTGAAATTTTCACCAATTCCCCGGAAATGACCTGAAACTTACTCGAACACATAAAACTTAGTTGTAACCAGTTAATAAGCAATAGTAGTAACTTAATAACATGTATTACACCATAATTGCATCATTCATGGATATCATGGCATATTTTTTAATATATGAACATTTATTGATCGCAATGTTTGTTTCGCATATGTGTCGTGCAAAATAGAAGGAAATGCTCAAAAGGGTACTTACAAGGACCTTCAGCAACTTTGAAGCTCTCAATCAAAACTAGCTGAAAGTGCATCTAGGCAATCCCTTGTGGGTTTTGGATGATTGATGACAAACAAGTGAGATCCTAATGAACTTGTTGAGATGACTGCAGGTTAATTTAAATGAGATAGTTTGGTGCACTCAAAAAGTGAAAAATGAAGTGATGAAGCATGAGAAGAGCCCAAATGATAAATGAAGCGCAAAGTATATTTAATTGTATAGAATGTGTGTGAGAGACACATCCCAATAGCTCAAGTCTTTGGGTATGGGTAAGGGCTTAAAAGCAACATAAAAATTCACTGAGCACCGGACTAGTCTATTCTTCGACTAGACTAGTCCGTTTAACTCTCTATTGTCCAAATTCACAGTGCACCAGACTAGTCCGATCATGGACTAGACTAGTCCGATCAACTCTCTTGAGTTTCACAACACAGTGCACTGGACTAGTCCGTTATTGGACTGGACTAGTCCGTTTATCTTTTTGTAAACTTATAACACTGTGCTCCGGACAAGTCCGTTCGTGGATTGGACTAGTCCGAGAAACTCTCTAGAGTTTCATAACACTATGCACCGGACATGTCTGTTTATGGACTGGACTAGTCCGAGAAAGTTTCTGATGTTTCAATACATAGGGAACCAGACAAGTCTGGACTCCCACCTGACAAGTCTGGTATACCTCACATAGATTAGGGTTTCTTATGTGCTGCACATTTCATGCCGACTTTTACACAGCACACCAGACAAATCCGGTCCCCAGAACAGACTAGTAGTCGTCGAGATCCCTAATGGTAACAATTTTGGAAACACTATAAATAGGAGATGCGCGACCCCACAAACATAATTCACGAATTCTATTGTTCACAACTCAAACCCTAGCACTGCCACTTGTCCCAAGAGCACAAAAACACATCTCCCCATGCATCTAAGGTCCTAAAAAGTGAAATCATTTGAGTATTCAGATTTGGGATTGGGAGATCGCTGTCTACGCATCATTGAACTCTTGGGGTTTGATCTCTTCACACTCGTGCATTTACTTGTAATCTTTTCTAGTGTGTTTGATCATCTTTTTGTTGTAATTCTTGTGGGGGCCCTCAACGTGTGAGGTTGCCCCATAAACTCAATGATTACCCGTGATAGTGGAATCAAGTCGGCCTTGTGTGGTGAATTGATGAGGGAAAGGGTTTGAAGAGACCGGCTCTGTGTCGGCTTCCTCAACGAGGAGTAGGTCTCTTTGGTGAGATCGAACCTCGGTAACAATCCGTGTCTCATGTGCTTCTTTGTTTTTGCATTATTATTACTTAGCGCATTAAAATTGATTAATCAAATAGTTTGTGATCCACGTGAACATTAAGTAATCTTATCTCTTGTTCAAGTTAAAAGAATAGTAATTACATTCCGCTGCAATTTCATTCGAAATCCCTGCATAAAAGTTTTACAGTTTTGCTATAACTGAACAACCGGACTAGTTCATATCACAAACCGGATAAGTCCGGTCTCCCTGGTATTTGATTATTTAATTAAGTGTGCACAAAATTATCAAATCCTATTCCCCCCCTCTAAGACACATTCCATTGGCATCAGAGCAGGTTCTCCATCGACGAGACTCACTGCTCGGAGAGATCAATGGCCTCTGAGAAAAACAACGAGATTCCGAAGGTGCTCAACATCGAAAAAGAGCAAGATACAAAAGCCTTCGATGTACTGAGGGAAAATCCACATGATGATGAAGAAGTGCGTCAACTCAAAGCACTTCTAAGAAAGAAACTTCTGAGCTAAAAGGGAAAAGAAGACGAGAAGACGACGGGGAGTGGTCATCAAGACTACTCCCGATATCCTTACAATTACAATCGTCTCAATTCCAATAATCATTACCTTTCCACTCCCATGGGAAAACCTCCGCAATTCGATGGAAATAATTACACCATGTGAAAATACAATATGAAAAATGCATCTAATCTCATTGAACCCAAGTCTTTGGCATATTATGTGTACAGGTGTAGATATCCCGGACACAGATGATGAACTCACTCCGGAACAAGAACAAGAAATTCACCGCAACGCACAAGCCGTTGAAGTGATCACTTCATCTCTAAGCCGAGAAGAGTTCACCAAGATTGATGGACTAGAAAGTGCGAAGGAAATCTGGGATACACTCAAGACTGCACATGAATGAAATCGGTCAGTTCGAGAAGCTAAAAGTGAAATGCTTAAAGGAGAATTGGAGAGATTTGCCATTGAAGAAGGCAAATCACCTCAAGACATGTACAACTGGATGAAGGCACTTATCAAAAAGATTCGCGCCTTTGGAAGCAAGAAGTGGACTGGTAAAACAAAAGATAGTCTACAAGCTCATCTTGATATGCAGGATATTAGTATACGGCCACAGCAACATCCTGTGGCTATAAATGGGAAGCATGATTGTCCATCAGCATCATATACTTTGCATAATGATCAGAAGACCACCTTGTGCAAGTTTTTGGGGGATGTGAAGATGCCTGATGGTTATGCCTCAAACATCAAGAGATGTGTGGACATAAAAGCACGTAAGGTATCAGGTCAAAAACTCATGACTGCCATATTATATTTCAGAAGCTCCTTCCTATTGCAATACGTGACATATTGCCTGAAAAGGTTGTTTCACCTTTAATTGAGTTTAGCAGATTCTTTTCTGGAATTTGTTCTAAAGAATTGTCGGAACCAGATTTGGACAAGATGATCAAATAATTTCTTGAAACAATTTGTAAGCTTGAGATGTTGCTTCCTCCCGCTTTCTTTGATATCATGGTACATCTTACAACACATCTTGCCAAAGAAGCTCGCTTGGGTGGACCTATTTCTTTTAGATGGATGTATCCAATTGAGAGGTACCTTGGTACATTGAAGAGGTATGTACGTAACAGAGCTCACCCGGAGGGTTCTATAGCTGAGGGATATATTATGGAAAAGTGTATGACTTTTTGTAGTCAGGTTTTGGATAACATCAGCACCAAGCTTAATAGGCCAGAACGTCATGAAGCTGCAGCTAGAAATGAACCTTCTCTCGAGTCTAATATATTTACAGAAGTTGATAATTCTAAAAAAGGGTTTAAATGGGGCCAACATACTATGGTGGAACTACATAACATCAGGCATTATATTATTTCTAATGTTGAAGAGGCCGCTCCATGGATCAAGTACGTATAACTCAGATGTTCCATACTATATTGGATCATGCTTTTTGTAGATGGCTAATTTAATTTTGTACCCTTTTCAGTGAGCATTTTGAAGAGCTGAAAAAGATTCATTCTCGTGATGTTGAAAAACTCCATGGAGATGAGTTTGTTTATTGGTTTCAGAAACGAGTAAGTACGACTTGATGAAATATTGAACAAATATGTGTTCTGAAGTTGGTTTATCGATGACCCCTTTTATACTAATGTGTACAGATTACGACATTATACAAAGAAGGCAAAGTAACCGATTATATGTATGAATTATCTAGAGGACCTGATCGTCGGGCACGTTTTTTTAGTCGATCATTCATAAATGGCTTCTTCTTTCGAACAGCAGAGGTGGGAAAAGATTTATGGATGCAAAACAGTGGTTTTGTTGTTCGGGATGGTGATCATGAGTGGTTTGGAGTAATCAAGAAAATGATTTCTGTGGATTTTGAAAAAAATCAAGAGGTTCTGTTATTTGAATGTGACTGGTTTGATCGGCCTTGTTCTGGTCAGAGCCAAAGCAGAGGCTACAAAAGATCAATATGGAATGATAGATGTTGACACTACTCTTTCTCAATTTAAATTTGAGTCTTACATTCTGGCCACCCAAGCAGAACAAGTTTTTTACGTTCAAAGTGTGAAACAACCTAAATGGGTTATAGTTGTTAAAATGAAGCTGCGGAACCTTTTTGCCATGCCCCCTGGAGATAGTGAAAGTAATGTCACTGAGACGAGGGAGGTTGAGACATTTGATGATCGACGATTATCAATATGCCACACATAAATGAGGACAGGACCGCATGGGCTAGTATTGACATTGAGTGAGCAACCAGTGATGCTTCCGCTCTTCAAATGAGAACATGTGATCTGTTTAGGCACATGGAGTTCCATCAGAAAATGAAGATGACAACGACAATGATGATAATGATACATATATCAATGATGGTCTCGTAGCTCCAATATTTGGGGGGGGGGGGGGGAGACAACAGCGAACATGATGATTTTTTTTATATAAGTACTGTGCGAGCTAGCTGTGAACTATTTGATTTTTTTTTGAAAAGATAGAAGCCGCTCTTCTATTTAGCAGCAAGCCGATATTGAATAATCCTACCTCTTTAGAAGATACCCAAATTTTGAAATGACGCTCCTGCAAAAATTCCTAATGCAACAAACTAGTGATTCCTGGCAACAGATCCTAGTGCAACGTGTGTGTTCCGTGGCGATAGATCCCAAGGCCAGGAACTAGTACAATCGTGGCAACAGATCCTAATGTAACGATTGTGTTCCGCGGCGATACATAATAGTTGAACACATAAAATTATTCATCACACAGATAAACACAGATAACACATTCATTCATTAACAAATATATTACAAAACACAAGAATAAAGTACAAGATACAAGAGAATAAAAACAGCATCAACTAAAAAACAACAAATAAAGAAAACACAAATCCTACACCTCCTCCCCCTCCTCCTCCTCCGGTTGCTCTGCCGATTGCTCCGGCTACTCCGCCGGTTGCTCCGGCTGGTCCGGATCTAGCGGTGCAACCTCACGACCGAGTTTCCTCACCATCGCCACCACTAGAATATTGTGACCCTCGGCGCCGAGCACCTCGAATACCGTCTTGAGCAGCCTTTGGAACCAGTCAAACAGCCTGTCGAACAACATCTTGAGCAGCTCGTTGTTGAGCCTCTCGGGGGAGTGGCAACACTGTTCTTGCAGGGCGGCTTCCTCGGCGGGCCTGGCGGCGGAACGTTGGCCATGGTGGGTTGTCTGCGCTGAGAAGACTAACAAAGAGAGAAGAGGAGAGACTGATGTCGCCTTAGTCTATGTAGACAAGCAAAATGGAGACGCGCTTAATTAGCAGTGAAGTGTGTTTCTTATATGAATAGCGCATCCTTGATCCCCATGTCTCCATTAGCTTTGTGATTTTCTCCAACTTGATTCGCTTCACTGTTGATATATGACACATCACCGAACTTAGAGCACATTCACTTGATAACTGAATCATTCACTTGTCCAGAAAATAAAAAAAATCCTTCCTTATGATTCATGAGGAACATGATGAACACACCACACTTTCATTCGTTCACATAGTGGCCAACGTTTTGTAATATATCATGAGGCCAATGATTGTGTTCCGTAACGATAGATCCTAACACCACGAACTATTGAATCGTTGCAACAGATCCTAATGCAATGATTGTGTTCTGTGACGATAGACCCTAATGCCACGAACTAGTGAATCATGGCAACAGATCCTAATGCAACGATTGTGTTCCATGGTGATAGATCTTAACGCCAAAAACTCGTGAATTGTGGCAAAAGATCCTAATGCAATGATTGTTTTCCATGGCGATAGATCCTACTGGCACGAACTAGTGAATCGTGGCAACAAATCCTAATGCAACGATTGTGTTCCGTGGCGATAGATCCTAACGCCACGAACTGGTGAATCGTGGCAAATGTTCTTAATGAAACAAGTGTGTTCTGTGGTGATAGATCCTAACATCACGAACTGGTGAATCGTGGCAAAAGTTCCTAATGCTACGATTCTGTTCCATGGTGATAGATTTTAACACCACAAACTGGTGAATCGTGGCAACAGATCCTTATGCAATGATTCTGTTCTGTGGCGATAGATCCTAAAGCCACGAACTGGTGAATCGTGGCAACAGATCCTAATGCAATGATTGTGTTCCGTGATGATAGATCCTAATGCCACGAACTGGTGAATCATGGCAAACGTTTCTTATGCAACGATTGTGTTATGTGGCAATAGATACTAACGCCACGAACTGGTGAATCGTGGCAAAAGTTCCTAATGCAACGATTGTGTTTCGTAGCGATAGATCCTAACGCCACGAACTGGTGCATCATGGCAAAAGTTCCTAATGCAATGATTTTGTTCTGTGCCTATAGATCCTAATGCCACGAACTAGTGAATTGTGGCAAAAGTTCCTAATGCAACAATTCTGTTCCGTGGCAATAGATCATAACGCCACGAACTAGTGAATCGTGGCAACAAATCCTAATGCAACGATCGTGTTGCATGGTGATAGATGCTAATGCCACGAACTAGTGAATCGTGGCAAAATACCAAGCTTACTGCAACGATTTAGTATTCGTTGCAGTACAATCGTTGCAATAGGTCAGAATCCTTGTAGTTGGCAGCAACTCAAGTGAAGGGAAGAGCAAAGAAATAGGAAAATCCAAGGTTCGACGTACTTGCTACAACTGTGGCGAGTATGGTAACTTCATGGTTGACTGCACTTATGAAGAAATTAAAAAGAAGAAAGAAGTAAAGCCTCAAGAGAAGAAAATCTTCAAGAAAAGGAGGCAAGATCACCAAGCGCACATTGGCAAGGAGTGGGACTCAAACGACGAGTCCTCCTCCGATGAAGAAGAGGAGATGGCGACCATTGCCATAAAGAAGCCTCCCAAGAGGTCTACTCTCTTCCCAAACATGGGAGGACGGGAGACTCACAATCACACTTGCCTCATGGCTAAGGAAGGCAAGAAAAAGGTTTGACTTACACCCCCTCGATTAATTCCTCTATTGATGATTTTTACAGCTCTAGTGAAAATGAGGAGATGTTTAGGGGATTAAGTAAAACTGCATTAAAGAAAATGAAAATATTGTCGGATGAAATTTTTGAGAAGGAGGAGCTTGTCAACTGACAAGAAGATATGCTCATCTGTGAAAGGAAGAGATATAAAGAGATTGAGAAACTCCTTGAGCTTGAGAAGGAAAAGAGCAAGTCACTTGAGCATGAGCTAGCCTTGAGTAAGGAAACTTACTCAAAGCTATAAGACTCACACGTTGCAATCAAGGATGAACTTGCTAACTTGTCTAAAGTTAACAAGATTTTTGAAGTGCAAGTTGAGTCACTCAAGCAAAGTGACTCCTCCTCCTCCTCCAAAAGCTCACCTTCCAAAAGTGTAAGTCCGACAACAATTGCAACTTGCACATGTTCCATGAAGAAAAATGTTGTTAAACTTGATTCTTCTACTTCTCATGCTAAACATCCATCCCAAAGTGGCATCTTTGACAAGAAAAAGATCAAATATGCACGTATTGCATATATGGTCACTAGACCTCCTGACATCCAAGATGGTCTTGGGTTTAACAAGAATAAACACATGTCCACCAATGTTCATGCTAAGAAGCAAATTACTTTTGTTAAGGAAACATCACGTGAGTTTGACTTGCAAATACTATTTCGTACTTTTGATGCTTCCTATGTACTCATGAAAGACAGATTTGGACATGTATTTGCTAAATATGTGCCACAAGAACTCAAAAACTTGTGTGTGGGTGCCCAAGACTCTTGTGACTAACCTGCGAGGACCCAAGCAAGCATGGTACCTAAAACCAAGGAATAATTCTGTTTTGTGGGCCTACTCCTCTGGTAGATCAAAATGGGTCCTGGACAGTGGATGCACTAATCATATGACCAGAAAAAGGAGTATGTTCATGGAATATGAGCACAACACGGATCCAAGTGAAGGGATATACTTTGGAGACAACAGCTAAGGAAAGGTCCTTGGTAGCGATAAAATTGAAATCTCATCTCAACATACTATCTCAAATGTTTTACATGAAGATTCTTTAGATTATAACCTTTTCTCCATATCTTAGTTGTGCGATAAAGGTTATAACTATTTATTCACTAATGAGGGTGTGACCGTTTTTAAAAGAAGTGATGGCTCGATTGCATTCAAGGGAATGTGGAAGGGAAAGCTTTATCTTGTTGACTTCAACAAAGATAAAGTTGAACTCAACACTTGCTTGGTTGCTAAAACTAACATGGGATGGCTGTTGTATAGAAAGCTAGCCCATATTGGGATGAGAAATCTGCAGAAACTTCTAAAAGTTGGTCACATTCGAGGTTTGAAGAATGTTGTTTTTGAGAAAGACAGCCCCTGCAGTGCTTGGCAAGCGGGAAAACAATTTGGAGCACCACACACCGCCAGGAACATGATGACTACCTCAAGACCGCTGGATCTTCTACACATGGACCTCTTCGGTCCAATTGCTTATATAAGCATCGGTAGTAACAAATATGGATTAATTATTATTGATGATTTTTCTAAATTTACCTGGATATTTTTCTTGTATGATAAATCAAAAACTCAGGGAATCCTCAAGAAATTCCTGAAAAGAGTGCGGAATGAATTCTCCTCAACCGTGAAGAACATTAGAAGTGAAAACAAGATGGAATTCAAAAAAACACAAGTTGAGGAGTACCTAGATGAAGAAAGAATAAAGCATGAGTTTTCGGCACCATGCTCCACTTGACAAATGGGATGGCCGAAAGGAAGAACAAAAAGCTAATTGAAATGGCAAGGACGATGTTGGATGAATACAAGACATCAGATCGGTTTTGGGATAAAGCGGTGAACACCGCTTGTCACGCCACAAACCGGATGTATCTTCACCGACTCTTTGAAGAAAGCGATATATGAGCTTCTGACCGGTAACAAACCAATTGTTTCATATTTTAATGTATTTGGTTGCAGATGTTTTATCTTGAACAAGAAATTGAGGACTTTGGAGTTCGCTTTGAAATCTGGTGAAGGGTTCTTGCTTGGTTATGATTCGAATGCCTATGCTGATCGTGTCTTCAACAACGTCTCTGGCTTTGTTGAAGTAGCACGTGACGTAGTGTTTGATGAAACTAATAGCTCCCAAGCGGAGCAAGTTGATAAGTGTGTGCTAGATAAGGAAGAAGCCCCATGCCAGGCATTGAGGAAAATGGCAGTTGGTGATATTTGACCTCAAGAGCAACCACAAGACTCAAGTGCCCAGGATGAACCTCAACAGGAAAGCATTGATCAAGGGAGAGCGCATGCACAACATCAATATCAAGAAGATCAATATAATCACAGAAGCAATGATCTAGGGGGAGACAATGAGAATGAAGACAATGAAGTGCAAGCTACTTTACAAGTTCCTCACCCAAGAGTACATCAAAGTGTACAAAGAGATCACCCTGTCAACAACATCATTGGAGACATTGCTAAGAGAGTAACTACTAGATCTCGCATAGCTAATTTTTGTGAATATTACTCTTTTTTCTATTTTCTGGAACCATACAGGGTAGACGAAGCATTAAAGCATCCAGATTGGGTGATTGCAATGTAAGAGGAGTTGAACAACTTCAAGAGAAATAAAGTGTGGGAACTTGTGAAAAGACCAAAGGCAAACATCGTTGGAACCAAATGGGTCTTTTGAAACAAGCAAGATGAACATGGAGTGGTAACAAGAAATAAGGTGCGACTTGTGGCAAAAGGTTACTCACAAGTCAAAGGTATGGACTTTGACAAAACCTTCTCTCCCGTAGCTAGACTTGAGTCCATTCGTACTTTATTGGTATATGCTACTCACCATAATTGCAAGCTGTATCAAATGGACGTCAAAAGTGCTTTCCTCAACGGTTCCATTAAGGAGGAAGTGTACGTATAGAAGCTACCAGGATTTGAAGATCAAGAGTACCCCAACCATGGGTACAAACTGTGTAAGGCTCTCTATGGCCTCAAACAAGCTCATCGAGCTTGGTAGAGTGCCTTAGAGATTTTCTGACTCAAAATGGTTTTAAAATTGGAAAAGCTGATTGTACTTTGTTCACAAAACACTTTGCTAATCATCTATTTGTATGTCAAATCTATGTTGATGATATCATCTTTGGTTCTACTAATAAATCTTTTTGTGAAGAATTTAGCAAGATTACTACAGACAGATTCGAGATGTCGATGATGGGCGAATTAAAGTTCTTCTTGGGATTCCAAGTGAAGCAATTAAGAGAAGGCATGTTCATAAGCCAGACCAAGTACACGCAGGACATCCTCAAGAAGTTCAATATGGACAAGGTCAAACCCATCAAGGCACCCATGGCAACTAATGGACATCTCGATCTCAATGAAGATGGTCCAAATGTTGACCAAAAGGTATATCGGTCTATGATTGCCTCATTACTCTATTTATGTGCATCTAGGCCAGATATTATTCTTAGTGTGTGTATGTGTGCAAGGTTTCAAGCTGCACCTTAAGAGTGCCATTTAATAGTTGTAAAAAAAATTAAGATATCTTGTGGACACCCAACTTGGGCCTTTGGTATCCCAAAGGATCCAAATTTAACTTGATAGGATATTCCGATGCCGACTATGTAGGATGCAAAGTCGATAGAAAGAGCACGTCGGGGACTTGTCAATTTCTTGGTAGATCCATAGTTTCATGGTCATCTAAAAAGCAAAACTACATTGCTCTTTCCACAGCCGAAGAGGAGTATGTTGCAGCCGGTAGTCGTTGCGCACAACTACTTTGCATGCAACAAACTCTAAGGGATTATGGTTACAATCTGAACCATATTCCACTCCTATGTGATAATGAGAGTGCTATAAAAATTGCACACAACCCAATAGAGCACTCAAGAACTAAGCACATTGATATTCTTCACCGTTTCTTAAGAGATCATTCATTAAAAGGTGACATTGTAATCTCATATGTTAGGACTGAAAAAACAACTTGCAGACATTTTCATCAAGCCATTAGATGAAAAGAGATTTTGTGAGCTAAGAAATGAGCTAAATATACTTGACTCTCAAAATGTAGCTGAAACACTGCATAGCTGACTGTGATTTAAAAATTTACTCATTTTTGTGAAAATTTGTCCCTTATCTCGACTTTCTCTTGAAAACTATTTAAATTAATGAATCTTGGTGAATTACGGTCATTGTATGATTGTTGATTGCTTACTGGTCATGTTCATCAAGATTATTTGTGAAATAATGTCCTTGAGATCACTATTAGATCAAACAACCAAAATCTAGTTGATTCAATTCTGTTCTGTCCTGCTAACACCGGACTAGACTGTTGCCTCAGACTAGTCCAGCCCTGGTCCGGCATACCGGACTTGTCTGGTGTCGATCGAACTAGTCTGTATATGTCAGGGTTAACCCTAGCCTGCCGATAGGACACCTTCTTCCGTCTCTCAATCGTTTTTGGCTCTCTCTCTCTCTCTCTCCTCAAGTTTGAGCTCCCAAGACAATTTTTGCATTTAGCCACCAAAATCAGAGATTTCTCCAAGTAAATTCTCTCCTTAGCGCGGAGCCTTGCCCACTCTGGACTAATCCGGTCCTACTCTGCTCCTTCAATCTCAAGCTTTGAATTTTTTTGATAAAATCTCCTAAAACCCTAGCTCTCATCTTTTCTTAACTCTTGCTTATTTTTCTTGATTCCTAGGGCATACATTACTCTTCTAGATGTATTCCTACTATTTCCCATTCATTGCTGATCGATTCTAGCTAGATTTGTTGGAAATAGGAAGTTAGGGTTCTTATGCCAGACCGAACTAGTCCAGTGTTCAAGTGCGGACAGGTCCGGTGCTCCGGACAAGTCCGCACTCTGAATACGGACAACTCTGGTATCTTGACAATTTGAACTTCTAAACTCCCATTTGCACAAAGTCTATATTTAATTCTTATCATCCCTTGAATTCCTTTGTCAGGTACGATGTCTTCAGGTTCCGAGGACAACTCTTTTGGCTATGATGAAGAGCGTGACCGTGCTAGAGTGCAAAGAGCCAAAGAGAGGGTGATGAAGAAAAGACACGACCACAATGTTCACTCCTCTCCTTCCGACGAAACTGTAGGATCAAATAACACGTGTAAAGCTACCAGAGAGGGGGTGAATGGTAGATTAAAACTTTTCAGCGGAAGCAACGAAAACACCCCTTGGCAGGAAACTGATCTATTAAAGAAACCATGTGTGCGACTAATCTAAATGTGTAAAACTGTGACAAAACTAGTATAGATTGTGGATAATCAAGTCACGAAGACATCACAACAAGAATCACAAAATCCATCGAGAGAAACTCATGTTACGATCGAAAGATCGAACAAAGGTCAATCTGTCCTACCCGAGAAAAACAGTTCTGGAACACTGTAAAGAAACTCGTGTAGATCAGAAACCACAAATCCAATGACCTTGAAATTTTCACAGATGATAGAAAATCAATTTGTGGAGACAACCCAAAAATCACTTCTATTGGATCTATAAAACTCGATTTATGATAAAACCACCGAAGCAAGGTAGTGTCGTGCAGAAAATCGACGAGAAAGACTTGAACAAAACAAGTCGGACGAACAAGGCCCAAAAGCTCCTTTAGACTACGAATTTTATGTCCACATCTCTTCATCACGCCTCGGAACCATGTAGCCACGTCCATGCACTCCTTGCACACGTGCAAACATCTTCCAACTATGTCCACGATACCTTCATATGTATTGTTCTTGATTCAAACATGCTGCGCAACCTCCCGATCAACTCAACCACAATTCCCCCCGAACTTGGTTGTTGAACCTCATCTTCTCCCTAAGACTAGTTCAATGGATCCCGTCACCAGCCATATCTTGAACTCAAGACCTGCACATGAATAAACAACCAATACTTCTGAGCACAAGTCCCCGACTTGACTCTCATTAGTTCCGATAACCACAACACCTTACATGAGCACCTCACGTA
This sequence comes from Tuctoria greenei, assembly GCA_036927565.1. Classification (NCBI taxonomy): domain Eukaryota; kingdom Viridiplantae; phylum Streptophyta; class Magnoliopsida; order Poales; family Poaceae; genus Tuctoria; species Tuctoria greenei. Next base: position 131,197,428 of record JAYESD010000006.1, read on the forward strand.
AGCATGTTGCAAACTATTGCAAAAATGATATCATCCATAACCACCAAAACACACAAAAAACTTAGTAAAAGATTACTAAGCAAACTGTCCATCAAGATAAAGCAAATACGAATCATTGCAAGTTAAAAGCAGAACCACTGCGATCGAGCTCCGAACCTTGCCAAAGCTAACCGGACCTTGAAGATAAAAGTGTTTTGATAGTATTCAAAACTTTTACCGTCAAAGCCAATGTATTCAACACAGTCCAATGTATTTAGCACACACTCACAATCTCCCTCTTGATAAATGCATTGGCAACACCACTTAAAATCCGAACATTGGCGTGAAAAGAAATTTCTCCCCCATTTTTGAAAATCAAATGAGATAGAAATAAATTTCTCCCCCTATACATATTTCTCCCCCTTGCATACTTCTCCCCCTTTGGCAATGTATTAAGCAAGGTACAAAAGAGAAATTTTAATTTGTTATGAGCACATTATAACATATACATATAAAACAAAGCTCATCCAACTCATACTATCAAGTAACTTACACTATCACAACAATGAGATACATAAAGTAGTGTAAGCCATGCTAGAGATCAAATGTAATTTTTCAAATTAAGCAAGTCATGATCTCACAAACTTAACTATTTCTAGACCTGAAAGCATGACACCTGTTGCTGCAATTTTATTTTCCTTTAAGCACAAATTTTTAACTTATGACATTTGCAAGAGATTATATGTCGCATCTGCCTTATTCTAACCAACCAAGCCAAGCCTATGTCATTTGACAATCGGAAGCTTAAGGACATGGTTTTAGTCATAAACAACTTCTTCCAAGTTCATATCTAACTGCAATGATAAGCCATCTCAAAAGAAGAAGTGTGATGCATGCATATTCTCTTGATCTTTTCTCAATTTTTCATTTGAACATAAAAACTCAACACGATTACTTGATTAATTCTTTATGATTAAAAGCACTTGTGAGCATGCAACAAGTTCAAAACAGCAAGAAAGTTCGATCATGACCAGATTTAGTGTAAGTGATTATTCCAATAACTAGTCATAACAAAAACAACAAAATGTATAACACGAGTAATGTAGTAAGAACTTTTAGCATGTAAAAAGAATCACAAAGTCATATATGTATGAAATATTATGCTCATATTATTTTTAAATTAAGATCCCAAATTTGAAATATCCCCCTCAATTTAAGCCATGAGGATGCATAACCCCTATTTCACTACGAATGTAACGAAAAGGAGTGAAATCCAAAGTTTTTGTAAAAATGTCCGCCAATTGTTGTTCGGTATGTACATGATGAAGCACAATGTTTCCTTTTTCAACATTATCACAGAGAAAGTGATACCTAATGTCAATGTGCTTAGTTCTAGAATGTTGCACGGGGTTTTTAGCAATGCAAATGGCACTAGTGTTATCACAAAATAATGGAACACTATATAGATCAACCCCATAGTCCTTAAGTGTTTGAACAATCCAAAGAATTTGTGAGCAAGCACTAGCAGCACCTACATATTCAGATTCTGCAGTGGATTATGTAACTGATTTTTGTTTTCTAGAAGACCAAGCAACAAGCGAACTACCAAGAAAATGACAAGAACCAGAAGTACTTTCCCTATCAATCCTACAACCCCCAAAATTAGCATCCAAAAAAGCTATCAAAGTAACGGTTAAGGAAGAAGGAAGAAAAATGTCAAATTCTTGAGTTCCATGTAAGTACCTAAGAATCATTTTGACGGCTTGACGATGTGAAGCACGTGGGGAAGCTTGGAACTGTGCACAAAGACGTACACTGAATTGTATGTCCGGTTTTGATGTCGTGAGGTAGAAAAGTGATCCGATCATGCTTCTATATTCTTTTTGATTCACGGGTTCACCATCTTCATCAAGTTGAAGTGTTGATGTTGTTTCCATTGGTGTCCAAAGAGGCTTGCTTTTGTCCATGTTGAAGCGCTTGAGAAGGTCCCTTGTATACATCGTTTGATGCACAAAGGTACCTTCCATGGTTTGCTTGATTTGCAGCCCCAAAAAGTGAGTTCACACATCATACTCATTTCAAATTATGAACTCATCATTGCTGAAAACTTGGACACAAGATTATGAGAAGCACAACCAAAGATAATATCATCCACATACACTTGAACGAATAATGAGTCATTGCCATGCTTAAGCACAAAAAGAGTTTTATCAACCTTGCCCATAGTAAACCCCTTTTCAAGTAAGAATGTTTTTAACCTATCATACCATGCTCTAGGGGCTTGTTTGAGGCTGTACAAGGCTTGGACAGTTTCTAAACATGATTAGCAAAATTTGGATTTTCAAAACCTTGTGGTTGCTTGACATAAACCTCCTCATCTATATAGCCATTAAGAAAAGCACTTTTAACATCTATTTGATATAACTTGAAACCTTTAGATGCAGCAGAAGATAATAAAATTCTTATGGCTTCTAATCTAGCACAGGAGCAAAAGTTTCATCAAAATCTAGACCTTCAATTTGTGTGAAACCTTGAGCAACCAACCTATCCTTATTCCTAACCACAACCCCACCCTCACTTTGTTTATTTTTAAACACCCATTTAGTTCTAATTAAAGTGTGAGCTTGAGGTGGTGGTACAAGTTTCCAAACATTATTTCTTTCAAAATTTTCTGATTCTCATGGCAATAATCCAAGATTCATTAGTGAGTGTGTGTGATATATCTTTGGGTTCAAAAGAAGCAACAAAAGCAGAATGAGCATGAGAGTTTGGATCGCAAAACCTGGAACGTATGACTCGTTCGTGCAAGCTTCCAATCATTTATTGTGGAGGATGACTTTGAGAATCTGGAGGGGAGTAGACACTTCACGAGCTTCTTCTTCTTCTTCATGTTCATTACAAATTGATGAGCTTGTGACTTGAGGACGATCTGGATCAGCAATGATGGTTGTCGGTGCTGGTTGAGAATCAACATTCGGAGCTGAACCAAAGTCATTGGCTGCTGAATTTTCAGGCAGCAGCTCCACTTCTTCCTCATCTTCAACGAAAATGCTCTCCTCCTGTGGATATGGATCCAGACCTGCAATGTTTGAGCTAGTACCTGGGCTAGCTTCATCAAAAAACACCTCACAAGCCTCCACAATTTTGTTAGTGTCAAGTATAAGCACACGGTAGTGAAAGTGCATCTAGGCATCCCTTGTGGGTTTTGGTTGATTTATGACAAACAAATGAGATACTAACCACATTATTGAGACGAGCGCAGGTTTTAATGAAAGAATAAAGAAAGCGCCCGTTTTAATGAAAGAATGAAGAAAGCTCCAAAAAGAAAGGAGAATGAGGATACATTCGGAAAAGAGCTCAAGAACTAAATAGAACACATAATTGTGTAGGGAGTGTGGTGGTGTATCACATCCCAAGAGCTCAAGCACAAAAATCCTCACACACTTCACATTTCACAGGAAAAACAGACTAGACCGATATACACCGGACTAGTCCGGTATCCTCTCTGGAATGGTTTGGACAAGTCCAGCCAACACGGACTTGTCCGCACCGGACTAGTCCGAAAAGGTCTGGACTAGTCCGATAATGCCTCTGACTAAAATCGGACAAGTCCTCCAAGTGCGGACTTGTCCTATATTCACCAAGGGCATCACCACACCGGACAAGTCCGATATCAGCATGGACAAGTCCGGAATCCTTTCTGACTAAAATCAGACAAGTCCGCTCCAAGCCGGACAAGTACGATATTCCTGGACACTTAGGATTTCCTGCACACCGCACACCGGACTAGTCCGGACTCCACCACGGACTAGTCTTGACTCTCAAAACCCTAACGGTAACTTTTGAAAACCCTAATATAAATAGATGTGCATGGCCCAACTATCATAACTCTCGACCCCCTGAGCCATCACACCTTCCAAGAGCCTAGAAAACACATCTCTCCACGAAATCCAACGCAAGAAAGATCAATCTCTTGAGGATTCACTTTGGATCAAAGGAGAGACACGAATCCACACGTTTGAGCTCTTGGGTTTGATCTCTAACGCACTCATGTGGTTTCATTATTCATCTTATGAGTGTGTTCTTGTTGGTGTTTGAATTGTAATCTTGGGGAGCCCTCAACTTGTGAGAAGGCCCCTTGAACTTTGTGATTTACCCCTTTGTGATAGTGGAAGAAGAATTGGCCTTCGTGGCGATTTGACGAGGTTAAGGTCAGCAAAGACCTAGTCCTTTCGTGGGCTCCTCGACGTGGATGTAGGTTGCCTCTGTGGGAACTGAACCACGGGATAAAATTGTGTGTCAAATTTGCTCTTAAAGTTTCTCATATCATATTCTATGGTTTGATTGATTTTGTCCATCTCACGTTAGAACATTCATATCAAAGCTAATTTGCACTACACTTAACTTCATTGAATCAATACTTGCAAGTTACATACTATTTTCCACTGCATACTGTGCCTGAATAGAAATCATTGATCGAACTTGATCAATCTAGTCCGCACGCACCGGACTAGTCCGCACTCTACCAGACTAGTCTGACTTCTCGGGATTTGATCAGTTTGTTAAGTGTTGTAGGTTCCGACTAAAATTCAAGAAGGCCTATTCACCCCCTCTAGGCCACATTCAATTGGTATTAGAGCAGGTTTTTTCACAAGAGACTAATCGCTCGAAGAAAACATGTCGGACATGAAGGATGTGCACAAGAGTCTTAACCAAGAGAAGGTTGAAGATGAAAAAGCTCAAAAGTTGGAGAAGCTCCTTGATGCCATCCAGGACTTCAAGGATGGCGATGAGGAGACGCTTGAAATTAAGGCTCTCCTAAGGAAGAAAGCTCTCTCAAAAGGGAAAGTGAAGGTCGAGGACGAGAAAAAGAAGAAGGGGGGTAGTCACACCGACTACTCCCGATATCCTTTTAATTATGATTGTTTAAATTCTAACAATAATCACTACCTATCTATTCCCCTTGGAAAAGCCCCACATTTTGATGGCAATGACTACTCAATGTGGAGGCAAAACATGAAAATGCACTTGATCTCACTCAATCCAAGCTTGTGGCGCATTGTGGTTACAGAAATAGATATCCCCAACGATGATGAGGAGCTCACACCTAGCCAAGAGCAAGCAATCCATCAAAATGCCCAAGCTGCAGCAGTCATCACCTCATCACTTAGTCGGGATGAGTTCACCAAGATGGATGGGCTCGAGATTGCGAAAGAAATATGGGATACATTGCAAACCGCACATGAAGGTGATCGTCATGTGCGAGAAGCGAAGATTTAAATGATCAAAGGCGAATTGGGAAGATTCGCCATTGAAGAAGATGAGTCGCCGCAAGACATGTACAACCGCTTAAAGACGCTCATCAACAAGGTTCGAGCATACAGAAGCAAGAAGTGGAACGATCACGAGGTGGTGAAGCTCATCCTTAGATCTTTCATGCCTCGCAACGTCACCTTGTGCTCGATGATCAGGGAAAGCCCCGGGTACAAGAAAATGACCCCGGATGAGCTTCTTGGGAAAATCATCAATTTTGAGATGATGGAAAAGCAGGCGAAGCATGTCAAGGAGATTGCCGACCTCACATCGGCAAAGAAGAAAGGGGTCGCTTTGAAGTCCACTTGCAAGGCCTTATCTAAAGAAGCTCGAGAAGCTCAACAAGAAGAGGACAGCGATGACGAGAGCAGCGACATCGACGAAGAGGACATGATCCTCTCATGAAGATATTTAAGAAAATGATGAAGAAAAGACAAGGGGGGAAATCAAGTGAAGGGAAATACAAAGGGAAGCCAAGACCAAAGATGAGGCGGGCGTGCTATAACAGTGGTGAATATGACCACTTTATAGTTGATTGCCCGTATGAAGAAAATAAGAAGAAGACCAAGGAAACAAAGCCTCATCCCAAGAAATTCTTCAAGAAAAAGAAGCAAGATGGACAAGCGCATCTAGGAAAGGAGTGGGACTCAAATGACGAGTCCTCATCAGAAGAGGAAGAAGAGATGGCTAGCATAGCCATCGAGAAGACATCCAAGAAGTCCATCCTCTTCCTAACTCTAGGTTCATGGAAGGGCAACAACACTTGCCTCATGGCAAAGGAAGGTAAACGAAAGGTAACAACCAAATCCTCTTCCTTGCATTACTATTCTAGTGATAGTGAAGTTGCTAGTGATAATGAAGACATACTAGTTGGCTTAGATAAGAAAACAGTAGCAAAAATGAAATTCCTACTTGATCAGCTTGTTGAGAAGGACAAGTTAATCAATCGTCAAGAAGATATGATTATCTCCCAAAAGGAGGAATATCTTGAACTTGACAATCTTCTCGAACTTGAAAAGGAGCGAGGCAAGTCACTGGAACTTGAGTTAGCCTCAAGCAAGGAAGCTTGCTTGAAGTTAAGCGACTCAAACACCACCATCAAGGATGAACTTGCTAACCTATCCAAGGTTAACAAAATCCTTGAGGTAAAAGTTGAGTCACTCAAACAAAGTGACCCCTCATCCTCTTCAAGCTCACCTTCTCAACCACTTAAAACTGAAGCTGCCATTATTTTTTCATGTGCTAAAATTGACACTAGCTTGAAGGAAAAGTCAACTTCTACCAAGTACAATCATCCTTCCCAAAGTGGCATATTTGAAAAGGAGAAGATCAAATATGCACGTAGTGCATACTTGGTCACAAGACCTCCTAATATCAAATATGACATTGGTTGTTCTTATGGTGAAAAGCAATATGCTAGAAGCCATAAAAATAGCAAGGATAGCATTTCCTTTGTGAAGGGAAATTTCTCTCAAGCTAGAAAGATCAATTATGCTAATAAGTCCAAACTCAACACACATGATCACCAGACTAGTCCGGTCCTTACTCGGACAAGTCCGGTTTTCTGGACTAGTTCTGTTCATCTACAATAGCAACTATTATTCAAGACTTTCGATGCATCCTATGTTCTGATGAGAAGTAATTATGGTAAAGTTATGCTCATTATGTTGGGCCACGCCATGGGAACACCAAATCTCATGTGTGGGTGCCCAAATCTCTTGTAACTAACCTCCAAGGACCCAAGCAAGCTTGGGTACCTAAAACCAAGGCATGATTTGTTTTTGTAGGCCTATTCCTCCGGTGGTTCAAAATGGGTGCTAGACAGTGGTTGCACCAACCATATGATCGGAGAAAGAAGGATGTTCGTTGAGTATGAAGAAAATGGGGATCCAAGCGAAGGCATCTATTTTGGAGACAATAGTAAAGGAAAGGTGCTCGGTACTGGTAAAATTGCCATATCATCTCAACATACTCTTTCTCATGTGTTACATGTTGATTCCTTAGATTATAACCTGCTGTCCATATCTCAATTATGTGACAAAGGTTATAATTGCTTGTTCACTAATGAGGGTGTGATCGTCTCTAGAAGGGGTGATGGTTCCATTGCATTCAAGGGTATGTTAAAGGGAAAGCTTTACCTTGTTGACTTCAACAAAGATAAAGCCGAACTTGGCACATGCTTGATTGCAAAGACCAACATGGGTTGGTTGTGGCATAGACGGCTAGTGCATGTTGGTATGAGGACTCTTCAAAAACTCCTCAAGGGCGATCACATCTGAGGTTTGAAGGATGTTGTTTTTGAGAAAAACAGGCCTTGTAACGCGTGCCAAGCCGGGAAGCAAGTTGGAGCACCTCACCCCACGAAGAACGTCATGACTACAACAAGACCGCTCGAGTTACTTCACATGGACCTTTTTGGTCCAATTGCTTACATAAGCTTCAGCGGTAATAAATATGGTTTAGTGATTGTTGATGACTTTTCGCGCTTCACTTGGCTTTTCTTTTTGCATGATAAGACAGAAACTCAAGGAACCTTGAAGAAGTTTTTCAAGCGTGCTCAAAATGAGTTTTCATTGATGATCAAGAACATTTGAAGCAACAATGGAGCAGAGTTCAAGAACACCCAAGTTGAGGAGTACCTAGACGAAGAAGGCATAAAGCATGAGTTTTTAGCACCTTGCTCTCCTCAACAAAACGGAGTTGCCGAAAGGAAGAACTGAACCCTCATAGAGATGGCAAGAACAATGCTCGATGAGTACAAAACCTCGGATCAATTTTGGGTGGAAGCGGTTAACACCGCTTGCCATGCCATAAATCGACTTTATCTTCATGGACTACTCAAGAAGACATCCTATGATCTACTCACCGGTAACAGGCCAAATATTTCTTATTTTCAAATTTCCGGTTCTAAGTGCTATATTTTGAACAAGAAGCCAAGGACTTCAAAGTTCGTTTCGAAGTCCGATGAAGGTTTCTTGCTTGGTTATGATTCGAACACTTACGCCTATCGTGTCTTCAACAAAGTCTTCAGACTTGTTGAAGTAGCACATGACGTAGTGTTCGATGAAACTAACAGCTCCCAAAAGGAACAAGTTGATCCATGTGTGCTAGATAGAGAAGAAGCTCCTTGTCAAGCATTGAGAAGAATGGCGTTGGGCGAAGTTCGACCACAAGAGCCACCTCTACATGTGCATGAGGAAGATGAACCGCAAGTGGAGGCCAATGAACAAGGGGGAGCTTCCGCACAAGATCAACCTTAAGAAAATGAAGATGATCAACAAGTCAATGAGGGCAACCATCTAGGGGGAGAAGAAGAAGATCTTGAAGACAAAAGACCGCAAATGCCACACCCAAGAGTACACCAATACATCCAAATAGATCACCCAATCGACAACATCATCGGTGACATCCAAAAGGGAGTAACAACTAGATCTCGCATGGCCAACTTTTGTGAGCATTACTCATTTGTGTCCTTTTTGGAACCACGTAGGATTGAGGATGCATTGAGAGATCCGAACTGGGTGGTTGCGATGCAACAAGAACTGAACAACTTCAAACAGAACGAGGTGTGGGAACTCGTCGAAAGACCCAAAACGAATGTTGTTGGCACCAAATGGGTCTTCCGCAACAAACAAGACGAACACGGGGTGATGACAAGGAACAAGGCGCGACTTGTGGCCAAAGGGTATTCACAAGTCGAAGGTTTGGATTTTGATGAAACCTTTGCTCCCGTAACTAGGCTTGAATCTATTATAATATTACTTGCACATGCTAGTCACCATGATTTCAAGCTCTACCAAATGGATGTGAAAAGTGCCTTCCTCAACGGACCAATCAAGGAGGAGGTGTACGTGGACCAACCTCCCGAATTTGAAGACAAAGAGTTCCCCGACCACATCTTTAAACTACGTAAGGCTCTCTACATCCTCAAACAAGCTTCTAGATCTTGGTATGAGTGTCTTAGAGATTTATTAATTAAAAATGGGTTCAAGATTGGAAAAGCAGATTATACATTATTTACGAAACACTTCGACAATGATATTTTTATCTGTCAAATCTATGTCGATAACATTATCTTTGGTTCAACTAACAAATCCTTTTGTGAAGAATTTAGTAAGATTATGATAGATAGGTTTGAGATGTCTATGATGGGAGAGCAGAAGTACTTCTTGGGATTCCAAGTAAGACAACAAAAGGAAGGGACGTTCATAAGCCAAACCAAGTACACTCAAGACATACTCAAGAAGTTTGGGATGGAAAAGGGAAAGCCTATCAAGACTCCCATGGCTACTAATGGACACTTGGATCTCAATGAAGATGGACCAAGCGTGGATCAAAAGGTATATCGCTCCATGATTAGATCTTTACTTTACCTATGTGCATCTAGGTCTGATATTATGTTGAGTGTATGTCTATGTGCGAGATTTCAAGCCAATCCTAAGGAGTGTCACTTGACAGTTGTTAAAGGATCTTGAGATATTTGATTCATACACCCAACCTAGTCCTTTGGTACCCCAAAGGTTCCAAGTTCAATCTCATTGGATACTCTGATGCAGATTATGCCGGATGCAAGGTAGATAGAAAAAGTACCTCCGGCACTTGCAAATTCCTAGGTAGATCCCTAGTTTCTTGGTCCTCCAAGAAACAAAATTCCATTGCCTTATCCACGGCCGAAGCGGAGTATGTTGCAGCCGGGAGTTGTTGTGCACAACTCCTTTGGATGCGACAAACTCTAAGGGATTATGGTTACAATATGAGCCATATTCCACTCCTTTGTGATAATGAGAGTGCCATCAAAATTGCTCATAATCCAGTTGAACACTCTAGAACCAAACACATAGACATCCGGCATCACTTTTTGAGAGACCATTCAATGAAAGGAGACATAGTCGTTTCCCATATCAACACCGAAAAGCAAATAGCTGATATATTTACCAAGCCACTAGATGAAAAACGATTTTGCGAGCTCCAAAATGAACTAAATATCCTTGACGCTCGGAATGTGGCTTGAAAACATGCATATCTGTATGGACTCTTCAAAATATATTGTTTGAGTTGCGAAAATCATCTTTCTCAATTTTCTCCAAAAACTATTTCAACTACTTGATCTTGATGGATTATTTGATTTGCTTTGCCTATCTATTTTCTTAATAAGTACCTTCGAATATATACAAATGGGCTAAGCATTTCTTGCCTGGTGACCACGGACTAGTCCGTGGTTTCCCGGACTAGTCCGCCCATGCAGACTAGTTTGCAGAGTGACTGGTAGTCCGAACTAGTTCGGCCGACCACGGACTAGTCTAATGTAGGCTCTGGAAAAGTTCGGACTAGTTCGATTATTTTTGGACAAGTCCGATTTTTCGATGCCATAACCCTAGCCGCTGCTAATCCCTAATCTTCTTCACCCTCACACTTGCCTCAAGCTCTCTCTCTCCGCGCTCGAGCTCCCAAAGGCGATTTCCTTCATCCTCCATCAAATCCCTTCGTGTTTTGGTGGAAAACGACCTCCATTGCTCAGGGATTGAAGACCACGGACTTGTCTGCACCTTCAACTCCTCCATCATCAAGAATCGAGCAATTTTGGAAAATATCGAGCACCAACGACGAAATCTCCAACTTTGAGGCCGAGATGGACCAAGAAGTCTTGCTTCGGTCCTTGACGGGCCAAGGCAAGAAGAGCTAATAGTGCCCATCCGAGTCGGCTCCCTCACCACTTCAGGCTCGACAAAAGATGCTCGCCAAGAAGCCTGCCTCCAAGGCTTCAGCTGGTGGTGGCCCTAGCTCGGCAATTGCTCACCAAGCTAAGCGCAAGGGCAAAGGGATTGCCACGGGTCCAAATTGGCCCCCTCAAGATCACATCTCCAAGGCAAGGGACCTGGGGTCCCTACGAGGAGAGGTTCAATGGCAAGGGAAGCGACACTGCTTCCAAGTTCAGAAATGTGGACAGCTACAGCCGGCCCAAGCAAGCAGCTAATGGAAGGTTCTGGAGCAACTTCCATGTAGACTTCTACAAGTCTGTCTACCTCACGATGAAGACTCCTGTGGTGTGTAGCCAATGGATTGATTGGGCGCACTTTGAAAGGAAGAGCTGCTCGGCCTTTGATGAAGTAGTTCAAGCAGTTGAAAGGCATGGCTTGAAGGATCTCTTTGCCTTCCGAATTAACTGGAACAATGAAGTCATTGCCCAATTTTATGCTACTTGTTTCTTTGCTAGTGATGAAAAAGAAAGGGTGACTTTGATGACTCATGGATCCAAGTAAACCATCACCTATGACGAGTTTGCAAGGTTGCTACATCTTGATAGCTCAACCAACGACAACTTGGTCATTCACAACATTGGTGTCCTTGAGAAGGACAAGATGAAGTTTCTTTATGACACCCGTTCAACTTTCAACCCTCCTTCCACCAAGAATATGAAGCCATTCTTTGTCGTCCTCAACAGGGTTCTGAGGAAGACTATCGCCCCAAAGGATGGGGATGCAGGAAGTGTCCAAGGCTATCTAAGGACACTGATGAAAGTGATTATCAAAGATAGGATGTTTGATGTCTTTTATTACATATGGAATGGCATGGTAAACATCTCCTGCACTCCTAACAGGTCTTGTGGCTACGCACCTTACTTGATGTTCATGATTGAGAAGGTCACAGGGATATAATTTGTGAAGGATGTGGAGCACACACCTTTGAGGGCACAAAAGCCTCCTCAAGCAACAATATGAGCTGCTCCTTCTCCGGTGTCTAGTGAAGAGGCACCAAGGAGAGCTAGAGGTGATGCAAGGGCTGATCCCACCACTAGGGCCTCTCCCCAAAAAGGATCCCCTAGTGGCATCTTGAAGTACTTGGCAACTATTTTTGCCTCTTGCAAGAAGGCCGAAGTGAACACGCACAAGCTGAACAGGGCGAGAAAGGCCGATATGCGGTACATCAAAGAGAAAGTGAAGCACATTTGCCAAAAGTTGGAGATCGAGCCCATTGGATCTCCAGTCATTTCTGATGATTCAGCCTCAGATTTCATCGAGCTCGGGCCCTTGACTCCCTCTGAGCTTGCTTATTTTGGCATTGGGGGCTCGAGTGGATGTGCTCCTCCTCCTCCTCCTCAGCCCGAGAATGAAGACGAAGATGATGAGAGGACCGACAGTGAGGACTGAAGATCCTAGATCCCTCATCTCCTTCTTTTTGGTGTCTTGATGCCAAAGGGGGAGAGATTGAGGGGAGTCATCACTAGGTCTTAGCTGTAGGTTGAGAGATGAGAGTTTCTCTTATGCATCTTTTTGTCTCCTTTGGGTTGTAAGACTTAATACTATGCTCTTTTGGTACTTTTAATTCTGATGATGAGGTGCTATGAATGATTTATGTTCATATTCATGAAATCTGTGATTTTGCTTTGTAATTGACATATATGCTTGTTGATTGATATATTGATGTTAATTATTTCACTGTCATCATGATTATTGCTCTCACTCATTTAGTTTTGCATCCCACCATAAAGAGTGAAAATATGTCTTATGTTGTCTTTGCTAAATAAGTTTCAAGCTCATATGTGCACACTTTATGAAAATTCTGCATTTTTATCATATTTTGTGAAATCTCAATTGGTTGTCATCAATCACCAAAAAGGGGGAGATTGAAAGTGCATCTAGGCATCCCTTGTGGGTTTTGGTTGATTTATGACAAAGAAATGAGATACTAACCACATTATTGAGATGAGCGCGGGTTTTAATAAAAGAATAAAGAAAGCGCCCATTTTAATGAAAGAATGAAGAAAGCTCCAAAAAGAAAGGAGAATGAGGATACATTCGGAAAAGATCTCAAGAACAAAATAGAACACATCATTGTGTAGGGAGTGTGGTGGTGTATCACATCCCAAGAGCTCAAGCACAAAAATCCTCACACACTTCACATTTCATAGGAAAAACAGACTACTCCGATATACACCAGACTAGTCTGATATCCTCTCTAGACAGGTTTGAACAAGTCCAGCCAATGCGGACATGTCCGCACCGGACTAGTCCGAAAAGGTTCAGACTAGTCTAATAATGCCTCTAACTAAAATCTGACAAGTCCTCCAAGTGCGGACTTGTCTTATATTCACTAAGGGCATCACCACATCGGACAAGTCTGATATTAGCACGGAGAAGTCCGAAAACATTTCTAACTATAATCGGACAAGTCTGCTCCAAGCCGGACAAGTCCAATATTCCTAGACACTTAGGGTTTCCTGCACGCCGCACACCGGACTAGTCGGACTCCACCACGGACTAGTCCGGACTCTCGAAACCCTAACGGTAACTTTTAAAAACCCTAATATAAATAGATGTGCATGGCCCAACTATCATAACTCTCGACCCCCTGTGCCTCACACCTTCCAAGATCCTAGAAAACACATCTCTCCACGAAATCCAATGCAAGAAAGATCAATCTCTTGAGGATTCACTTTGGATCAAAGGAGAGACACGAATCCACACGTTTGAGCTCTTGGGTTTGATCTCTAACACTCTCTTGTGGTTTCATTATTCATCTTACGAGTGTGTTCTTGGTGGTGTTTAAATTTTAATCTTGGGGAGCCCTCAACTTGTGAGAAGGCCCCTTGAACTTGGTGATTTACCCCTTTGTGATAGTGGAAGAAGAATCGGCCTTCGTGGCGATTCGACGAGGTTAGAGTCATCGAAGACCCGGTCCTTTTGTGGGCTCCTCAATGTGGATGTAGGTTGCCTCTGCGGGAATCGAACCACGGGATAAAATCATGTGTCAAACTTGCTCTTAAAGTTTCTCATATCATATTCTAGGGTTTGATTGATTTTGTCCATCTCACGTTAGAACATTCATATCAAAGCTAATTTGCACTACACTTAACTTCATTGAATCAATACTTGCAAGTTACATACTATTTTCCGCTGCATACTATGCTTGAATAGAAATCATTGATCGAACTTGATCAATCTAGTCTGCATGCACCGGACTAGTCTGCACTCTACCGGACTAGTCCGATTTCTCGGGATTTGATCAGTGTGTTAAGTGTTGCAGGTTCCGACTAAAATTCAAAAAGGCCTATTCACCCCCCCCCCCCCCCTCTAGGCCACATTCAGGTAGCCTCTCGTATGAGATGGATAATCAAGAAACATGCCATCAATGGATCTAGGTTAAAATTTATCAAGATTACCATGTTTCTTAACAAAGCATTTGCAACCAAAAACCCAAAAGTGTGTAACACTAGTCCTATGTCCAAACCGAAGCTCATATGGTGTTTTAACTAGCTTAGCACGCAAGAAAACACGATTGAGACATAACAAGCGGTTGCAATTGCATCAGCCCAAAATTTTTTAGGAGTTTGATATTCGCCAAGCATAGTCCTAGCCATCTCAACTAAGGTTCTGTTTTTTCTTTCTACAACACCATTTTATTGAGATACATATGGTGAAGAAAATTGATGATCTATTCCATTTTCAGTGCAAAAGTGATCAAAAGATTGATTTTTAAATTTAGTTCCGTTATCACTTCTAATTGCTTTCAAAGATCCTGGGTGATCAATTTATAATCGAAGAAATATAGTTCTAAAGTGACTAAAAGATTCATTCTTAGATGCCATAAAGTAAACACAAGAGTATCTAGAATAACCATCAACAATCAAAAGAACCCGTGAAGGTCCTACGGTGTCAAGGTGCAAAAGTTGAACCGGTTCAGTTGTCATGATCATTGTAAGAGGAGAATGTGAACCTGCAACCATCTTAGCATGTCTACAAGAAGAGCACACAATTATTTGTCCCTTTTCAGCTTAGGCAGCCCACGTATGAGATCAAGAGCACTAACACGCGTGAGATGATCAAAGCCTACGTGATCAAGTCTACAATGTCAAAAATATAAGTCTTTGTAATCATTAGCAACTAGACACCTATGCTTAGAAGAAGACATATCAAAATCAGCTTTAAAAACTCTTCCAAACCGAGACATGTTAAAAATAAGCTCACTATTTGAATCTACAACTTTGCAGCAATTTTTATTGAAAATAATTTCCAAATTTTCATCTAGCAATTATGAAACAGAAAGCAAATTGTATTTCAAATTTTTGACAAGTGGCACATCTTTAAAATTGTAGTGATCATTTACCACAATCGAACCCTTAGCAATTATAGGAGTTGAAGAATTATCAGCAAAAGTAACATTCTCTACACATGACACAAAAGAGAGGCAGGAGAACCATTCTTTGTTACCGGTCATGTGGCGTAAGCAACCTGAATCCACAATCTAAATGTTCTTCTTCCTCAAGCGTGTAACCTACATAGAAGCACAATACGTCGATGACTCAATACTGGGGTTAGTCAATAGGCATTTAGGAATCCAGTACTGAGTCACACGACGTCCAGTAGGAACACCACGCGACAGCTGAGATAAAACAACATGTTTATGAGTCAAAGTTTGAGATTTTTTGTTCTTAACTTCTGATCTATAAGGTGTTACTTGTGTAGCACGAAAATCAGTAGCTCTGGAGGCGAAAACAGAAGGTCTAGAGGTAACAACTGAAGGTCCGGAGGTAAAGACTAAAGCTCCGAAGGTAAACTGAGTGTTTTTGACTCATAACAGCACGTTGTATGTTCCTGACATTTGGTTTAGTATGTGCAGCAAATTTTGCATGAGTTATAAGATCTATCTTGCATTTTTTTCTTTTTATGTTTTTTAGCTAGTCTATAACAAAAATATATGACATGGCCATCTCTACCACAATAGCAACAATGAAATTTAACTTTGTATTCATATCTAGATGAGCATGCAGTATGTTTATTTGAATCCAAATGTGATAATACTCATGCAGATTTAAAAACCACCTATTTTGGTTTAGGAATTGTTTTAATCTTACAATTTTAGGTGAATGTGCTTTAGCATGAGCATGGGAATCAAAACCTAAACCAGTTTTATCATTACAAGATTTGGATGAATTCAGAAGCAAGTTTAGATTTTTGTTCCCAATACAAAATTGCTCTAGTGTCCTATCCATGTCATCAAGTTTCTTAGACAGTTCTAGGCAGTTTTCACATGAAGTTTTTCATTTTGGTTTGCAATTAGAACAATATTTAACTTCATGAGCACGTAAAGCATTGTTCAGTATTGAAATTTCATTCATAGCATCTTTTAGTTTCTTTTCAAGATCATTACAGGTAGAACAATGCAAATCAATTTTAGAACAAAAAGCATCTTTTAAGTTTCTGTCATTAAGTGCTGCAAGCTTTTTGTTCTTTTCAATCTCTAACTCAAGTTCATCAAGACTAGAGGAGTGTGCACTTCTTAAGGAGGACAATTGTTCATATATTAAATCGCATGAGGAACAAGAATCATCACTAGGAATCAAGGTTTTCAAACGATTAATTTCAGATTCTAGTGACTCAATTTTAACAGCATTATCCCTAAGATTTTTGTCCTTTTTCTAAATAATAATAGTTGCACGGGAAATAGCATCACACATTTCATCACAAGTAGTACATACCTCTTTGTTGTCAATGTTGGGTTATGCATCCTCCATACTTGATCTTGATTTGCCCGCCATGAAACACAAGTTTGCCAGATCATCTTCATCTTCATCACTTCCAATGTCTACATCACTCGAGCCAAGTTCTTGAAGTGCGGTGATGAAACTGTTTATCAGTTTGCGTCTTGTAAAACCCTTCTTTTTCTTATTGATGTTGCCAGAAGAGGACTTGACTTTATTCTGCTTTTCCTCACGGGTAGAAGGACCTGAAATGTTAGGGCAATTTGTACGAAAGTGTCCTGTCTTACAACATTCAAAGCATCATTGAGGTCCGGAGCTTCCTCTCCTTCTAGTTCTCACATTTTGCAATTTTTTTGAGAAGCGATTAGAGATGAGTGCTAGCTCCTCTTCTGGAAATTCTTCAATCTGTTCTAGGGTTAGTGAAGACGGCAAAGCAAGTGTATTGCTAGATGAAGATTGGCCGGAGCTAGGCATATCATGTTGAGAAACAAATGCAAGATACTTGTTGGGGTTCTTACGTGATATTATGTCAATTTCATGAGTTTTCAATTTAGAATATAGCACATCTAATGTAAGTGTACTCATGACAGTAGATTCATGAATAGATATGACTTTAATCTCCCAAATTGACATGTCTAATGCACTTAGTAATTGCCTAGCATTTTTAGCATCTGAAAAATTAACATTGACGCTACGCAGGGTGCTGAGAATTTTATTAAAGTGAGCAAAGAGGTCATCAATGGACTCACCAGGTTGCATATCAAAGCGCATGTGTTCTTTCTTGAACATATCTTGTCTTACCTCCTTGATCATGTTGGATCCTTCGTGGTAGTCACAAAGTGCTCTCCACACATCGTACGCCGATCAGAGGTGTGCAACACGGTCGAAGTCACTCTGAGTTAGTCCTTGGATTATCAAGTTCGGGCTTTGTTGTTTTTGTCGACATCTCTTAAGTTCGTAGCCGTGACTTGATCGTTCAGCGGCACGTCATAAGGCTTGTACATGTTTTCCCATATTGCGAAGCCTTGTGCCTGGATGAATGCTTCCATACGTGCTTTCCAAACCTAAAAATCAATACCACTAAAAACACAAGGTTTTGTGGAGTATTTCTCCATAATGATTAGTCAAAAACACGTGAAAATCACAAAGATTAGAGCACTGTGGCTCTGATACCAATTGTAGGATCGAATAGCATGTGTAAATCTACCAGAGGGGGTGAATGGTAGATTAAAACTTTTCAGTGGAAGCAACGAAAACACCACTCGGCAGAAAACTGATTTGTTAAAGAAACCGTATGTGCGACAAATCTAAATGTGTTCAACTGTGACAAAACTAGTATAGATTGTATAGAATCAAGTCACGAAGACGTAATAATAAGAATCACAAAATTTTATCGAGAGAAACTCGAGTTACGATCGAAAGATTGAACAAAGGTCAATCTGTCCTACCCGAAAAAAACAGTTCTGGAACACTGCAAAGAAACTCGTGTAGATCAGAAACCACAAATTCAATGACCTTGAAATTTTCACAGATGATAGAAAATCAATTTGTGAAGACAACCCAAAAAATCACTTCAATCGTATCTATAAAACTCGAGTTATGATAAAACCACCGAAGCAAGGTAGTGCTATGCAGAAAATCGATGAGGAAGACTTGAGCAAAACAAGTCGAATGAACAAGGCCCAAAAGCTCCTTTAGACTATGAATTTTATTGATCAAAACTCACAAGGAACAGCACCAAAGTCGTCTACCACGAGCTCTGGCCTTCCTTGCTTATATAACCAGCCCGAAAGTCAACTCAACTCTAACTAGGACTATAATCCTACTCAATTCACGAGTTGAAACTTTCCATAACTGCTAAAGACTCTTCTATACACAGATAGAAGCAATCTTAAGACTTCCAAACACCTTAGGAACGTATCCTATATTCTTAAAACAACTCAAATTCGTGACCCACATGAAATCCTAACATAATCAACTCAAATCTTTCCATATTTGAGTCAAACACGACTCGACCGCAGCCTGAGTCCATAACCTAGTCGGTTGGACCTTTCCGACCAAAATTTTTACGTCCACATCTCTTCATCACGCCTCGGAACCATGTAACCACTTCCATGCACTCCTTGCACACGTGCAAACATCTTCCAACTACGTCCATTATACATTCATATGCATTGTTCTTGATTCAAACAAGTTGTGCAACCTCCCGATCAACTCAACCACAATTCCTCCCGAACTTGGTTGTTGAACCTCATCTTCTCCCTAAGACTAGTTCAATGGATCTTGTCACCATCCATGCCTTGAACTCAAGACCTGAACATGAATAAACAACCAATACTTCCGAGCACAAGTCCTTAACTTGACTCTCATTAGTTCCGATAACCACAACACCTTACGTGAGCACCTCACGTAAGCATGTTGCAAACCATAGCAAAAACGATATTAGCCAGAACCACCAAAACACACCAAAAGCTTAGTAAAAGATTACTAAGCAAACTTTCCATCAAGGTAAAGCAAATACAAATCATTGCAAGTTAAAAGTAGAACCATTGCGATCAAGCTCCGAACCTTGCCAAAGCTAACCGGACCTTGAAGACAAAAGTGTTTTGATAGTATTCAAAATTTTTATCATCAAATCCAATTTATTCAGCACAAGCCAATGTATTCAGCACACATAGGTCTCACAGACACCCTTCCTAATATGAGGAGAATGGTAGTGAAGAAAGCACAGAGCAAGGATGCTGCTGGTGATAGATCGACGGTGCCCAAGTGAATGTGGCCTAGAGGGGGGGTGAATAAGCCTTTTTAATTCCCTGCACACTTAATAGAATCGTCAAAACTTGGTTGGCCGGACTAGTCCGGTCGTGTGGACGGACTTGTCCGGTGTGCTAAAAATATGTGTGTTGATCAGGTTTTATTTGGGAAACAAAATTTCTTTAGCAGCGGAAATGAGAACAACTGATATTTTTATTTGAGATTAATATAAGAATGCAGGTAAAACTTATAATTGCCTTAGGTTGATGTTTTAGCACTCAATTGATCTAATGAACAAAATTTAAATGAAATAAGGCGCAAGACACACGAATTTTTCCCGAGGTTCGATCTCACCACGAGATCTACGTCCTCGTTGAGGAAGCTCACACAGAGTCGGGTCTCCAACCCTTTCCCTCTTCAAGTCACCTCGAAGGCCGACTTGATTCCACTATCACGGGTAATCAACAAGTTTGTTGGGCAACCTCACACGTTGAGGGCTCCCATGAGAATTACAACGAAAAAAGTAATCAAATACACTCAAAAGTATTACAATGCGGAGTATGAGTGTAGAAAAATCAAACCCCAAGAGCTCACAATGAAAGAACGACGATCTCCCAATCCCGAATCCAAGTGTTCAATTGATTTCACTCTTTTTGCACATTAGATGTGTGGGGAGATGTGTTTTGGGCTCTTGGGACGAAGTGGCGGCGCTAGGGTTTGTTCTTTGATCAGTATTCGACGTGTGTGACAATAGGAAAGCCGTGGAATCTCTATTTATAGGGTTTCCAAAAGGTAGCCGTTGAAAAACCCTAACACCGGACTAGTCCGGTGCAAGTCCGGACTTGTACGGTCTCAGTGCATTTTGAAGTCCAGAAAGTCTGCCGGACTAGTCCGGTCCAAGCTCGGACTAGTCCGGTGCTGTGTGAAGGTGAACTCCAGAAAGTTCAACGGACTAGTCCGCGGACTAGTCCGATCTCCACATATGGGAGACTCCAGGAAGGTCAATAGACTAGTCTGGTGGTCAACGGACTAGTCCGGTCCCTCAATATGAGAGACTCCAGAAACATCAACGGACTAGTCCGGTGGACGCACAGACTAGTCCTGTCTCCCAATAAGTGAGATTCCAGAAAGATGAACGGGCTAGTCTGGTCCATGATCGGACTAGTCCGGTGCTTTGTGAAAGTTAGGTTAATTTTAATCCCTTACCCTCACGTAAAGTTATGATCTCTTGGAGTGTGTCTTTCATACACTCCCTATACATTCAAAATCTAATTTGGTCTTCCAAGCTTCATCAAAGTATCTCTCTTTGAACACCACTTCATTTTTCACCTTTTTGTGCGCACCGAGCTGTTTCACTTGTTTGTCCTGCAATCATCTCAGTAGTTTCATTAGGATCTCATATGTTTGTCATCAATTAGCCAAAACCCACAAGGGATATCCTAGATGCACTTACAATATCCCCCTTTTTGGTGATTGATGACAACCATTTGAGATATCACAATTGAGAATAAAATCTTGATTTTCATAAGGTGTGCACATATGAGAATAACGATAGGTCCACAAAAAAGCTTCTCACATATGCACACACCTTATGGTGGGGTGCCTAACAGGTGTGTGATCAACAAGGTGAGATGAAGTAAAGGTAATCAATAATGAGCATAAAGATAATCATCCAAGCAACAATAAGCATCACACATAAGAGAAGAAATAGTGCATTACAAGGTTTTAAAAATAAGTACACGTCCTTGATCACAAAAACATAAAGGTACGCCTACTAGGCTCAATCTCTCCCCCTTTGGCATCAAGGAACCAAAAAGGTAAAAATTGAGGGGGAATCACTCATCGCCACTTTCTTCCTCAGTCTCGGTTCGGTCTTCATCTTCACCACCATCATCATTCTCTGGAGCAGGCTCTTCCTCGGAGTCCTCGAAGGCGGGCGGGGATCCCACCGGATCAATCTCCAGCTTGTCACAGATGGCTTTGATGTTGGCATTGACATATTGTTGATGCTTCTTCTGCCTGACTTCAATCTTGCGGCAGCAGGCAAAGATAGAGGTGAGCATTTTGAGCACACCACCGGTGGATTCATGGGCAGGTGCAAAGCTAGGAGGAGCAGCTGAAGATCTTGTGGCATTCACATCCCGAGTTTGTTTAGTCCTCCGCTCAGCTTCAGGGGAGGGAGGTGCATCAGGAGCCGAAGGTAGAGTGTACTCGGTGGGCTTTTGCGGTTTCAACCCCGTATGGTGAACATCCTTGACGAACTCAAGTCCAGTCACCTTCTCAATCATGTACATGATGTACGGGGCATACCTGCAAGATCTGTTTGGAGTGATTGAGATGTTCACAATGTCATTGTAGATGTATTCAAAGACATTGAACGGTCTCCTCCCACCAATGACCTTCATTAGGGTCCTCAAGGTTCCTTGAAAAGTCCCGGCATCTCCATCTTTCGGGGATATTGTCTTCCTCAAAATTCTGTTGAGGACCACACAGAAGGGCTTCAAATATTTGATATTGGGAGGGACATAAGGCATCCTTGTGTCATAGAGAAATTTGAGCTCATCCTTCTCCAAGGGTTGCAGATTGTGGATAATAAGATCATGATCCAAAGTGTGTTCAAGGTGGAGGATTCTTGCAAATTCATCATAGGTGACATTGTACTTGGAACCATGAGTCATCCAAGTCAGACTGTCTCCATCACCACGAGCAAAGTAGAGGGTAGAGTAAAATTGGGTGATGACCTCATTATTCCAGTTACACTCAAAGGGAAACAGATCCTTCAAGCTGTGCCTCTCCAGGGCCTCAACGACCTCACAAAAGGAAGGATATCTCTTCGATTGTAAGTATCCAACATTCACCCATTGACTCTCTATAACGGTATTCTTCATCTTCATATACACATGCTCATAGTAGTCGGCACGGAAGTTGCTCCAAAATCTTGGGTCTGAGCACTGCCGAGGTTGATCATACACATTAACCTGCCTGAAGCTATCGGCAAGCTCACCCCCTTTTCCGGTGAAATCTTTACTCGAGCGCTGCCTGTTGCGGTGACGTGGGTTCTTCATCTTCAGGGGTCCAATGGGACCACTAGCAAGCCCATTTCCTTTGTTCAGAGTCCTCTTTGGCCCTGAGGAGCTCTCGCCAGCTTTTCCTTGGGCCTTCTTAACAACCACACTCCTTTTCTTGGGCAAGTTGTCGTCGGAGGGTGGAGAGTGCACATTTACATCATGTCTTTTCTTCATGTACCTCTCCTTGGCTCTCTTCACTTTTTCGCGTTCAACTTCTTCATCAACATGGAAGGAGCTGTCATCTGAGCTTGAAGACATCGTGCCTAATAAGGAGTTCATGATTTAGATGAGAATGAACTAAGAATGAAGGAGATGTGAGGATTCAAATGTCAGAGACCGGACTTGTCCGGTTTGAGAGTGCGGACTTGTCCGGTGTACCGGACTAGTCCGTATCTGGGAGTCGGACTAGTCCGGCCTGACACAAGAACCCTAACAAAACTATGAATCACAACTTCTATCTAAGGATGCAAAGGAGCATGAAGGTGAAAGGAATACATCTCTGAAGCTAATGTACTTCCTTCGAATCAAGAGAAATAAGCTAGAACTAGAAAAGTTGAGAGTTTGACTTTTGGGAGAAATTTACTGAGATTAGAAGATTTGCGTTGAAGAAGCACGAATCTGTCTGAATGATTTTGGAAAGGAGTATCAACTCCTCGAGGGGAGGATTTCCCACGGAGAAAACTTGGATTTTGAGGGCTCAACTCGAAAATCACTTTTGGGGGCTAGGGTTTGAGAGGTGAGGGTTCAACTCAAATTGGAGGGAGGTTTGAAACGGTTTTGGGCCGGCCAGCTGCTTATATACGCAGCCGACCGGACTAGTCCGGTCAGAGGACGGACTAGTCCGGTGCCCCTGGAAAACCTAGGAAAGAGAGACTATCCGGACTAGTCCGGTGGCAAACCTGACTAGTTCGGTGTCCGTGGAAAAACTGTGTATTTAGAGATAACTAATAGTGATCCAAGGACAAGTTTGTCAAATAACTTGGTAATTATGACCAGAGAGTAACCAACAATAAAAAATGGTCATAAATTCCAAGATTTCTTCATTAAAATTAGTTTTCTTAGGAGAAAAAGAGGTGAGGGGCAGTTTTAGCAATAAAATGTAACATTTGAAGTTTCAACCAGGTGTGCAACGTTTCAAGCCACATTTCGAGAGTCAAGAATATTAAGTTCATTCCTAAGTTCACAGAACCTTTTCTCATCCAATGGTTTGGTAAAAATATCCGCAAGTTGTTTTTCAGTTCTAACATGTGAAATAGCAATGTCACCTTTTAATGAATGATCTCTAAGAAAATGATGACGGATATCTATGTGCTTAGTTCTTGAGTGCTCTACCGGGTTGTGTGCAATTTTTATAGCACTTTCATTATCACATATAAGTGGGATATGGTTAAGATTGTAGCCGTAGTCCCTAAGGGTTTGTCGCATCCAAAGTAGTTGTGCGCAACAGCTACCGGCTGCAATACTTCTGCTGTGGAAAGGGCAATGGAGTTTTGCTTTTTAGATGACCAAGAGACCAGGGACCTACCAAGAAATTGACAAGTCCCTGACGTGCTCTTTCTATCGACTTTGCATCCTGCATAGACGGCATCAGAATACCCTATCAAGTTAAATTTGGATCCTTTGGGATACCAAAGGCCCAAGTTGGGTGTGTGCACAAGGTACCTTAGGATTCTTTTTACCGCAACTAAGTGACACTCTTTAGGTGTGGCTTGAAACCTTGCACACAAGCAAACACTAAGCATAATATCTGGCCTAGATGCACATAAATAAAGTAAGGAGCCAATCATGGACCGATATACCTTTTGGTCCACATTTGGACCATCTTCATTGAGGTCGAGGTGTCCATTAGTGGCCATGGGTGTCTTGATGGGCTTGGCTTTGTCCATATTGAATTTCTTGAGAATGTCTTGTGTATATTTGGTTTGGCTTATAAATGTACCTTCTCTTAGTTGCTTCACTTGGAATCCCAAGAAGAACTTCAATTCAGCCATCATTGACAACTCGAACCTATATGTCATAATTTTGCTAAATTCTTCACAGAAGGATTTGTTAGTGGATCCAAAGATAATGTCATCAACGTAAATTTGACATACAAATAAATTATCATCACAATGTTTAGTGAAAAGTGTATAGTCAGCTTTACCAATTTTGAATCCATTCTGAATTAGAAAATCCCTAAGACACTCATACCAAGCTCGAGGAGCTTGTTTGAGGCCATAGAGAGCCTTACGCAGTTTGTAGACATGGTTGGGATACTTCTGGTCTTCGAATCCTGGTGGCTGCTCCACATAAACTTCCTCCTTGATTGGGCCGTTTAAGAAAGCGCTTTTGACGTCCATTTGATACAGCTTAAAATTATGGTGAGTAGCATATACCAATAAAATACGAATGGACTCAAGTCTAGCTACAGGAGCGAAAGTTTCATCGAAGTCCAAACCTTCGACCTGAGAATAACCTTTGGCCACCAATCTTGCCTTATTTCTTGCTACTATTCCATGTTCATCTTGCTTGTTCTGAAAGACCCATTTGGTTCCAACTATGTTCGCCTTTGGTCTCTCCACCAGCTCCCATACTTCATTTCTCTTGAAGTTGTTCAGCTCCTCTTGCATTGCAATCACCCAGTCTGGATCCCTTAAGGCTTCTTCTACCCTGTATGGTTCCAGAAAAGACACAAAAGAATAGGATTCACAGAAATTTGCAACTCGAGATATAGTAGTTACTCCCTTAGCAATATCTCCAATGATATTGTTGACAGGGTGGTCTCTTTGCACACTCTGGTGTACTCTTGGGTGTGGAGCTTGTGTAGTTGCTTGTTCTTCATTATCTTCATGTGCATTGTCTCCCCCTAGATCATTGTTCCCATGATTGTCCTGATCTTCTTGATCTTCCTCCTCTTTATCTTGTGCAAGAGCTCCCCCTTGATCATTGCCTCCGTGTTGAGGTTCATCTTGTGCATTTGAGTCGAATGTTTGCTCTTGTGGTAAGATATCACCAAGTCCCATTTTCTTCAGTGTTTCATATGGAGCTTCCTCTTTATCTAGCACACACTTATCAACTTGCTCCACTTGTGAGCCGTTATATTCATCGAACACTACGTCACGTGCTACTTCAACAAGGCCGGACACCTTGTTGAAGACACGATAGGCGTAGGCATTCGATTCATAACCGAGCAAGAATCCTTCATCGAACTTCAAAGCGAACTTCGAGGCCGTCTGTTTCTTGTTCAGATTAAAACATTTGCAACCAAAAACTTTAAAGTAAGAAACATTAGGCTTTTTACCGTTAAGGATCTCATATGGAGTTTTCTTCAGTAGTCGATAGAGATACAGTCGATTTGTGGCATGGCAAGCGGTGTTCACCACTTCTGCCCAAAATCGATCGGATATCTTGTATTCATCCAACATAGTTCTCGCCGTTTCGATCAATGTTCTGTTCTTCCTTTCGGCCACTCCATTTTGTTGAGGGGAGTAGAGCGCCGAGAATTCATGCTTATCTCTTCTTCATCGAGAAACTCTTCAACTTGGAGGTTCTTGAATTCTTGATGTTCTTTATGGTTGATGAGAATTCGTTCCGAGCTCTTTTCAAGAACTTCTTGAGGATCCCCTGAGTTTCTGATTTATCATACAAGAAAAATACCCAGGTAAATCTTGAAAAATCATCAACAATTACTAAATCGTATTTGTTACCGCCGATGCTGATGTACGAAACTGGACCAAAGAGATCCATGTGGAGAAGTTACAGTGGTCTTGCGGTAGTCATCACATTCTTGGCGGGGTGTGGTGCTCCGACTTGTTTTCCTGCTTGACAAGCGTTGCACGACCTGTCTTTTTCAAAAACTACATCCTTAAGACCACGGATGTGACCACCTTTTAGAAGTTTCTGCAGATTTCTCATCCCAACATGGGCTAGCCGTCTATGCCACAGCCATCCAATGTTGGTCTTAGCAACCAAGCAAGTGTTGAGTTCGGCTTTATCTTTGTTGAAGTCAACTAGATAAAGCTTGCCCTTCAACATTCCCTTGAATGCAATCGAACCATCACTTCTTCTAAAAACAGTCACACCCTCATTAGTGAATAAACAGTTGTAACCTTTGTCGCATAGTTGGGATATTGGCAAAAGGTTATAATCTAGAGAATCTACATGTAAAACATTTGATAAGGTATGTTGAGAGGATATTTCAATGTTACCGCTACCAAGGACCTTTCCTTGGCTGTTGTCTCTGAAGTATATGCCTTCACCTGGATCCTTGTTGTACTGGTACTCTACAAATATACCTCTCTCTCCGGTCATGTGATTTGTGCATCCGCTATCAAGTACCCATTTTGTTCCACCGGAGGAGTAAGCCTGCAAAAAGAATTATTCCTTGGTCTTAGGTACCCAAGCTTGCTTGGGTCCTCTCAGGTTAGTCACAAGAGTCTTGGGCACCCACACACAAGTTTTCAAGTTCTTGTGGCATGGCCCTGTATATTTGACAATGACTTTTCCATATTTGGCTTTCGTAAGAACATAAGAAGCGTCAAATGTACGAAACAATATTTGTGGTTCAGATTCATGGGATTTTTCCTTAACAAAGACAATTCTATTCTTAGCATGATTAGAAGTAGACATATGTTTGTTCTTATCAAAACCAATGCCATCTTTGACATTAGGAGGTCTAGTGACCATATATGCACTGCGTGCATATTTGATCTTCTCCTTATCAAAGATGCCGCTTGGAGGGGCATGCATATTATGAGAAGTTAAAGTATTAGAAATAATATTCTTC
Source organism: Tuctoria greenei (assembly GCA_036927565.1). Classification (NCBI taxonomy): domain Eukaryota; kingdom Viridiplantae; phylum Streptophyta; class Magnoliopsida; order Poales; family Poaceae; genus Tuctoria; species Tuctoria greenei. The sequence goes on from JAYESD010000006.1 coordinate 131,224,786, forward strand.
TTACTAGAGCAAGTGCAAGTTCCGATTGTTGTCGAACTTATATCTTTGGAGGAAGAGCTCTTGGAGGATGAGGAGTCACTTTGCTTGAGCGACTCAACTTGCACCTCAAGGATCTTGTTAGCTTTTGACAAGTTAGCAAGTTCTTCCTTGATTGCAATATGCGAGTCTTCTAGCTTTGAGTAAGTTTCCTTACTCAAGGCTAGCTCAACTTCAAGCGACTCGTTCTTCTATCTTTCAAGCTCGAGAAGCTTTTCAACTTCTTGATATCTCTTCCTTTCACGGATGAGCATATCTTCTTGTCGGTCAAGAAGTTCCTCCTTTTCAAAAATTTTGTTCGACAACATTTCCATTTTCTTTAGAGCAATTTTACTTAGTCCTCTAAACATTTCTTCATTATCACTAGAGCTGTCAAAGTCATCAATAGAGGAATTTAGCGTAGGAGGAGTAAGCCGTACCTTTTTCTTGCCTTCCTTAGCCATAAGGCAAGTGTGGTTGTTCATGTCCCATCCTCCCATGTTTGGAAAGAGTGTGGCCTTCATAGTAGGTTTCTTGATTGCGATAGTGGCCATCTCTTCTTCTTCGTCGGAGGAGGACTCGTCGTTTGAGTCCCACTCCTTGCCAATGTGAGCTTGATGGGTTTGTCTTATTTTTCTGAAATTTTTCTTTTCTTGAGGTCTTGTTTCCTTCTTCTTTTTGTTTTCTTCATAAGGGCAGTCCACCATGAAGTGACCATACTCTCCGCAGTTGTAGCAAGTGCGTCGAGCCTTGGATTTTCCTTTATCCTTGCTTTTGCCTTCATTTGAGTTGTTGCCGTGTCTTCTTTTTATCATTCGCTTGAACTTCTTGATAAAGAGTACCATTTCTTCATCATCAAGATCGGTGCTCTCGTCACTTGTATGCCCATCGTCTTGATCTTCACGAGCTTCTTTGAGTTTGGGTCGGCATGTTGCTTTGAGAGCAACCTCTTTCTTTTTGGAGGAAGTGAGTTCGGCCAAGTCTTTGACGTATTGTGCCTCTTTCTCCATCATTTCATGATTTATGATCTTTCCCAACAACTCATCGGGAGTCATTTTGTGAAACCCGGGGCTTTCTCTAATCATTGAGCAAAGTATGACATTTCTTGGCATGAAGGCTCTAATCATTCTCTTGACTACCTCGTGATCCGTCCATTTCTTACTTCCATAGGCATGAATTTTGTTGATGAGTGCCTTCATCCGGTTGTACATGTCTTGAGGTGATTCGCCTTCTTCAATAGCAAATCTCCCCAACTCTCCTTCAAGCATCTCGATTTTAGCTTCACGAACCGACCTATTTCCTTCGTGAGCTGTCTTGAGTGTATCCCATATTTCCTTTGCACTTTCTAAGCCATCGATCTTGGTGAATTCCTCTCTGCTTAGTGATGATGTTATCACGACGACGGCTTGTGCATTTCTGTGAATCTCTTGTTCTTTTCTGGGGTGAGTTCTTCAACCGTGTTCGGGATATCTATGCCAGTGCAAACAATGTGCCACAGACTAGGATTTAGGGATATTAGATGCATCTTCATGTTGTACTTCCACATGGTATAGTCGCTTCCGTCAAACTGTGGAGGTTTTCCCATAGGAACGGAAAGATAGTAATTGTTTGAATTGAGACGGTTGTAGTTGTAAGGATGTAGGGAGTAGTCGTGATGACCGCTCCCCGTCATCTTCTCTTCTTCTTTTCCCTTTTATCCTAGCAGTTTCTTTCTCAGAAGTGCCTTTAATTGTCGCACTTCTTCATCATCGTGTGGGCTCTCTTTCAGCACATCAAAAGTTTTAGTTTCTTGTTCCTCCTCATTAATGTTCATCTTCGAGATATCATTGTTCTTATCAGAGGCCATTGATCTCTCTGAGATGTGAGTCTCGTTGGTGGAGAACCTTGCTCTGATACCAATTGAATGTGGCCTAGAGGGGGGGGGTGAATAGGCCTTTTGAATTCCCTGCACACTTAATAGAATCGTCAAAACTTGGTTGGCCAGACTAGTCTGGTCGTGTGGGCGGACTTGTCCGGTGTGCTAAAAATATGTGTGTTGATTAGGTGTTATTTGGGAAACTAAATTTCTTTAACAGCGGAAATGAGAACAAATGATATTTTTATTTGAGATTAATATAAGAATGCAGGTAAAACTTATAATTGCCTTAGGCTGATGTTTTAGCACTCAAGTGATCTAATGAACAAAATTTAAATGAAATAAGGCGCAAGACACACAAATTTATCCCGAGGTTCGATCTCACCACGAGATCTACGTCCTCGTTGAGGAAGCTCACACAGCTGGGTCTCCAACCCTTTCCCTCTTCAAGTCACCATGAAGGCCGACTTCATTCCACTATCATGGGTAATCAACAAGTTTGTGGGGCAACCTCACACGTTGAGGGCTCCCACGAGAATTACAACAAAAGAAGTGATAAATACACTCAAAAGTATTACAATGCAGAGTATGAGTGTAGAAAAATCAAACCCCAAGAGCTCGCAATGAAAGAACAACGATCTCCCAATCCCGAATCCAAGTGTTCAATTGATTTCACTATTTTTGCACTTTAGATGTGTGGGGAGATGTGTTTTGGGCTCTTGGGACGAAGTGGCGGCGCTAGGGTTTGTTCTTTGATCAGTATTCGACGTGTGTGACAATAGGAAAGTCGTGGACTCTCTATTTATAGGGTTTCCAAAAGGTAGTCGTTGAAAAACCCTAACACCGGACTAGTCCGGTGCAAGTCCGGACTTGTCCGGTCTCAGTGCATTTTGAAGTCCAGAAAGTATGCCGGACTAGTCCGGTCCAAGCTCGGACTAGTCCGGTGCTGTGTGAAGCTGAACTCCAGAAAGTTCAACGGACTAGTCCGCGGACTAGTCTGATCTCCACATATGGGAGACTCCAGAAAGGTCAACGGACTTGTCCGATGGTCAACGGACTAGTCTGGTCCCTCAATATGAGAGACTCCAAAAACATCAACGGACTAGTCCGGTGGACGCACGGACTAGTCCGGTCTCCCAATAAGTGAGATTCCAGAAAGATGAACGGACTAGTCCGGTCCATGATCGGACTAGTCCGGTGCTTTGTGAAAGTTAGGTTAATTTTAATCCCTTACCCTCGCGCAAAGTTGTGAGCTCTTGGAGTGTGTCTTTCATACACTCCCTATACATTCAAAATCTAATTTGGTCTTCCAAGCTTCATCAAAGTATCTCTCTTTGAACACCACTTCATTTTTCACCTTTTTGTGTGCACCGAGCTGTTTCACTTGTTTGTCCTGCAATCATCTCAGTAGTTTCATTAGGATCTCATATGTTTGTCATCAATTAGCCAAAACCCACAAGGGACATCCTAGATGCACTTACACCAAGAGAACTCTTAACAAGGGCAAAGGACTGGCTAGTGGTGCTATTGGCCCTTTGAAGATGAAGACTCCTATCCATCGCAATAGGAAGCCATCAAGTGATGATTTTACAGGAAAAGGGAATGAGTTGGCTAACAAATACAGGAAGATTCAAGTATATGAGCAGCCCAAACAGTCAGTTGAACCTAGATTCTGGAGCAACTTCTGTGCAAACTATTATGAGCATGTGTACATGAAGATTAGAAACCCAGTGATTGAGAGTGAGTGGGTAAATGTCACTTACATCCAATCCAAGAAATATCAGGCTTATCAAGAGGTTTTGGAAGCATTGGAGCGACATGGACTGAAGGATTTTGTTTCCTTCCAGTGGGACTGGAACAATGAGGTGATCACTCATTTCTACTCTACTCTATACTTTTCTCGTGATGACAGAGACAAAATGATTTGGATGACACATAGAGCAAAGTACAGTGTCACTTATGAGGAGTTTGCTAGAATTCTTCATCTTGAAGATTCTTTGGAGAATGACATCATTATTCATAACTTGAAGCCTCTGGAGAAGAATGAGCTTGAATTCCTCTATGATACAAGAATGCCTTACAAGCCTCCAACTACCAAATACTTGAAGCCATTCTTTGTAGTCTTGAACAGAATTTTGAGGGAGACAAGAGCTCCCAAAGAAGGAGATGCAGGATCCATCCAAGGAACCCTCAAGACACTGATGAAGGTGATAAGAAAGAGAAGGACCATCAATGTCTTTGAGTACATTTATAATGACATTGTGAACATCTCCATCACCCCTAACAGGTCCTGTGGCTATGCACCCTACATCATGTATATGATTGAGAAGGTGACAGGACTTGAGTTTGTAAAGGATGTTCCTCACACTGGTCTTAGGCCTTAGAAGCCTACAATTTACACCATTCTTCTCCTACCTCATCTACAGAGGAACAAAGGTCTAAGAGGGCTCATGAAGGCACAAGAACTGAAGCTGCTACTCCTGCTACTCCACCTCCTAGAGAGTCATCCAGTGGTGTGCTGAAGATGCTCTCATCCATCTTTGCATCCTACCGCAAAGTGGAAATTAAGCAGCATAAGGAGAGTCTGGCCAAGAAGAAGCATCGAAGATATGTGAAGGCCAACATGAGATCCATTTGTGATAAGCTAGAGATTGAGCCAGTGGGGTCACCTCAGATTTCAGAGGACTCGGAAAAGATATCACTAAGATGGCTCCTCTAACTGAGCAAGAGTTGGCTCCATTTGGACTAGCTGGTGTCTCCGCTCCTCCTCCTCCGCAAGCACCTGAAGATGAAGAAGAAGATGAAGAGAGGACCGAAAGTGTGGGAGGTAGTGGCGATGAGTGATTCTACTCAATTTTTCCCTTTTTGGTGCCCTGATGCCAAAGGGGAAGAGATTGATACTAGATTGGGACTAGCCGTTTATTTTGTAGCCTTAAGGACTCGTGATCAAGGACATGTATCTTAACTTCAAATTATTGTAATCTCCTTTGGATGTGCCTACTTTACTTAATGTGTGATACTTAGTTTAATGTTAATGTGATGATTAATGCTATAATTGTCATGTTCTTATATTTTGCTCATCACATCTATTGATCACACACTCTTTAGGCACCCCACCACAAAGAGTGCATATAGGTGAGAAGTTTTTGTTACTCATCTATCATTCTCATATATGCACACTTTATGAAAATCAATTTTTACTCTTAATTGTGAAATCTCAGTTGGTTGTCATCAATCACCAAAAAGGGGGAGATTGAAAGTGCATCTAGGCAATTCCTTGTGGGTTTTGGACGATTGATGACAAACAAGTGAGACCCTAATGAACTTGTTGAGATGATTGCAGGTAAATTTAAATGAGATAGTTTGGTGCACTTAAAAAGTGAAAAATGAAGTGATGAAGAATGAGAAGAGCCCAACTGATAAATGAAGTGCAAAGTAGATTTCATTGTATAAGGATGTGTGTGAGAGACAGATCCCAAGAGCTCAAGTCTTTGCGTATGGGTAAGGGCTTAAAAGCAACCTAAAAATTCACTGAGCACTGGACTAGTCTATTCTTGGACCGGACTAGTCCGTTTAACTCTCTGTTGCCCAAATTCACAGTGCACCGGACTAGTCCGGTCAACTCTCTAGAGTTTCACAACACAGTTCACCGGACTAGTCCGTTACTGGATCGGACAAGTCCGCTTAACTTTCTATAAACTCATAACATTATGCTCTGAACAAGTCCGTTCATGTATCGTACTAGTCCGAGAAACTCTCTGGAGCTTTATAACACTATGAACTGGACAAGTCCGTTTATGGACCGGACTAGTCCGAGAAAGTTTCTGATATTTCAATACACAGGGAACCGGACAAGTTCGAACTCCCACCGGACAAGTCTGGAATGCTGCACATGTCACACCGACTTTTACAAAGCACACCGGACAAGTCCGGTCCTCAGTACGGACTAGTCTGGTCGTCGAGATCCCTAACGGTAACAATTTTGGAAACACTATAAATAGAAGATCCATGACCCCACAAACACAATTCACGTATTCTACTGTTCACAACTCAAACCCTAGCGCCACCACTTGTCCCAAGAGCACAAAAACACATCTCCCCACGCATCTAAGATCCTAAAATGTGAAATCATTTGAGTATTCAGATTTCGGATTGGGAGATCGCTGTCTACACATCATTGAGCTCTTAGGGTTTGATCTCTTCACACTCGTGCATTTACTTTTGTGAGACCTATCTGTGCTGAATACATTGGCTATGGCGATAAAAGTTTTGAATCCTACCAAACACCTTTATCATCAAAGTCTGACGATAGGTACGGCTTGTTTTGGGTAGCTCTGGCAAGGTCCGACGTAAGGTCCGACTTGCTTTGTTAAGGTTCGACACTTTTTTGGGTAGCTCCGGTGAGCTTTGTCTTTAGCTCCAGCATGTCTTTGATAGCTCCGGCATGTCTTTGTTAAGATCCGATATGTTTTTCTAGGTCCGACTAGATTTGGTTAGCTCCAGCACTAGGTCCGACTAGCTTAAGCTCTGGTGCTAGGTTGTACTAGCTTTGATAAGCTCCGGCGCTAGGTTGTACTTGCTTTGGTAAGCTCCGATTCAAGGTCTGATTAGCTTTGGCAAGGTTCAGAGATTGATTGCAGTAGTTCTGCTTTTATCTTGCAATGATTCGTACTTGCTTTACATTGATGGAAAGATTGCTTAGTATTCATTTTCTAAGTTTTTTGTGTGTTTTGGTGGTTATGGTTGATATCATTTGCTATGCTTTGCAACATGCTTATGTGAGGTGCTCACGTAAGGTGTTGTGTTTGGAACTAATTTGAGTCAAGTCGCGGACTTGGGCTCGTACGGATTGGTTGTTTATTCATGTGCAAGTGTTGCTTGAGTTCAAGACATGGCTCGTGACGGGATCCATTGAACTAGTCTTAGGGAGAAGATGAGGTTCAACAACCAAGTTTGGGAGGAATTGTGGTTGAGTTGATAGGGAGGTCGCGCAACATGTTTGAATCAAGAACAATGCATATGAAGGTATCATGGATGTCGTTGGAAGATGTTTGCACATATGCAAGGAGTGTATGGACGTGGCTACATGGTTCCGAGGCATGATGAAGAGATGTGGACGTAAAAAATTGGTCAGAAAGGTCCAACCGACTAGGTTATGGACTCAAGCTGCGGCTGAGTCATGTTTGACTCAAATATGGAAAGATTTGAGTTGGATATGGTAGGATTTCGTGTGGGTCACGAATTTGAGTTGTTTTAGGAATGTGGGATACGTCCTAAGGTGTTTGGAAGTCTTAAGATTGCTTCTATCTGCGTATAGAAGAGTCCTAAGCAGTTATGGAAAGTTTTGATTCGTGATTTGAGTAGGATTAGAGTCCTAGTTGAGATTGGGTTGGCCTAAGGGCTGGTTATATAAGCAAGAGAGGCCAAAGCTCGTGAGTGACGACTTTTGGGGCTGTTCCTCTTGTGTTCTATTGAATAAAATTCGTAGTTGAAAGGAACTTTTGTGCCTTGTTTGTCTGACTTGTTCCAGACAAGTTTTTCTCGTCGAGTTTTCTACATAGCACTACCTTTCTTCGGCTCGAGTTTTACAAATCCAATTGACGTGATTCTTTTTGGGTTGTCTTCAAAACTTGATTATCTATCATCTGTCAAAATTTCACGATCATTGGATTTGTGGTTTATGATCTAGATGAGTTTATTTGCAGTGTTCCAGAACTGTTTTTTACTCGGTAGGACAGATTGACCTTTGTTCGATCTTTCGATCTTAACTTGAGTTTTTCTTGACGGATTTGAGTGATTCTTGCTGTGTCGTCTTCGTTACTTGATTATATCTGATATCTATCACTTTTGTCATGGTAAAACACGTTTAGATTAGTCTCACACATGATTTCTTTAACAGATCGTTTTTCTGCCGAAGGGGTTGGGAAATTTTTTCCGCTGTGTAAGATTTTTTAATCTACCATTCACCCCCCCCCCTATGGTAGATTTTCACGTGCTCTTCGATCCTACAATTGGTATCCGAGCCACGATGCTCTAATCTTTGTGATTTTCACGTGTTTTTGACTAATCATCATGGAGAAATACTCCGCCAAACCTTGTGTATTTGCTGGTGTTGATTTTCATGTTTGGAAGGCACGCATGGAAGCTTTCATCCAGGAGCAAGGCTTTGCAATATGGGAGAAGGTGTACAAGCCTTATGAAGTGTCGTTAAATGATCAAGTTACAGCTACAAATCAGAGAGATGTCGACAACAACAACAAGGCTCGAAACTTTATCATACAAGGATTAACTCAAAGCGACTTCGACCGTGTTGCACACCTCCGATCTGCATACGATGTGTGGAAAGCACTTTGTGACTACCACGAAGGATCCAACACGATCAAGGAGGTAAGGCAAGACATGTTCAAGAAAGAATACATGCGCTTCGGGATGCAACCCGGTGAGTTAATTGATGATCTTTTTGCTCGCTTTAATAAAATTCTCAGCAACTTGTGTAGCGTCAATGTTAATTTTTCAGATGCTGAAAATGCTAGGCAATTGTTAAGTGCATTAGACATGTCAATTTGGGAGATGAAAGTTACATCCATTCGTGAATCTACTGTCATGAGTACACTTACTTTAGATGTGCTATATTCCAAGTTACAAACTCATGAAATTGACATAATATCATGTAAGAACCCCAACAAGTTTATTGCTTTTGTTTCACAACGTGACATGCCTAGCTCCGGTCAATCTTCATCTTGTGGTACACTTGCTTTGTTATCTTTTTCAACCCTTGAACAGATTGAGGAGTTTCTAGAGGAGGAGCTAGCACTTCTCTCTACTAGGTTCTCAAAAGTATTGCAAAATGTGAGAACTAGAAGGAGAGGAAGCTCCAGACCTCAACGATGCTTCGAATGTGGTAAGACAGGACACTTTCGTACATATTGTCCTAACCTTTCAGGTTCTACTTCCCGAGAAGGAAAACAATCAAGGATGAAGCACTCCTCAACAAATGATAAGAAGAAGAAGAAGAAGAAGAAGAAGGGCTTTACAGGTCGCCAACTGGTGAACAGTTTTATCTCTGCACTCCAGGAACTTGGCTCAAGCGATGTGGACATTGGAAGTGACGAAGATGAAGATGATTTGGCAAACTTGTGCTTCATGGCGGGAAAGTCAAGATCAAGTATGGAGGAGGCTGAACACAACAGGGACAATGAAGAGGTATGTCCTACTTGCAAAGAAATGTGATGCTATTTCTCGTGCCATTGTTATAGTTAAGAAAAAGGACAAAAAGCTTAGGGACAATGCTGTTAAAATTGAGTCACTAGAATCTGAAATTAATCGTTTGAAATCTTTGATTCCTAGTGATGATTCTTGTTCCTCATGTGAATTAATATATGAACAATTGTCCTCATTAAGAAGTGCGCACACCTCCACACTTGATAAACTTGGGTTAGAAATTGAAAAGAACAAAGAGCTTGCTGCAATTAATGATAAAAACTTGAAAGATGCTAGTTGTTCTACAATTGATTTGCATTGTTCTACTTGTGATGATCTTGATAAGAAACTACAAGATGTTATGAATGAAATTTCGATATTGAACAATGCTTTATGTTCTCATGAAGTTAAACATTGTTAAAATTGTAAATTAAAAGGAAAAACTTCATGTGAAAATTGCCTTGATCTGTCCAATAAACTTGATGACTTGCATAGGACATTAGATCAGTTTTGTAATGGGAATAAGAACCTAAACTTGCTGCTGAATTCTTCCAAGTCTTGCAATGATAAAACTGGTTTAGGTTTTGATTCTAATGCTCATGCTAGGGCACGTCCACCTAAAATTGTAAGAACATTAGGAAGTGGTTTGATTCAAACAGTTCCTAAACAAAAAGAAGTGGTTTTCAAATCTACATGAGTGTTGTCTCATTCAGTGTCAAATAAAAATGTTGTTTGCTCATCTAAACATGAACACAAAGTCAAATTTCATTGTTCCTACTGTGGTAGAGATGGTCATGTCATATATTATTATTATAGACTAGCTAAACAACAGAAAAAAGAAAGAATGATTACTAGATCTCATAACTTTCATGCAATGTTGCACATGTTAAACCGAATGATAGGAACATGCAACCTGCTGTAATAAGTTGAAAACATGCAAAGTTTGCTCCCAAACCTACTATGTTTCGTGCTACACACGTAACATCTGATAAGTCAGTAGTTGGGTACAAAAATCCTCAAACTTTGGCTCATAAACCTGTTGTTTTATCTCAGCTTTTGCATGTTATTCCTGCTGGACGTCGTGTGACTCAGTACTGGATTCGTAAATGCCTTTTGACTAACCCCAATATTGAGTCATCGACATATTGTTCTTCTATGTAGGTTACAAATTTGAGGAAGGAGAACACGTGTAGAGAATGTTACTTTTGCCAATAATTCTTCAACTCCTATGATTGCTAAGGGTTTGGTTAGAGTAAATGATCCCTACACTTTGAAGGATGTGGCACTTGTCCAAAATTTTAAATAAACTGCTGCAAAGTTGTAGGTTCAAACAGTGAGCTTATTTTTAACATGTCTCGGTTTGGAAGAGTTTTTAAAGCTGATTTTGATATGTATTCCTCTAAGCATAGGTGTCTAGTTGCTAATGATTCAAAGGACTTACAATTTTGACATTGTAGACTTGGTCATGTAGGCTTTGATCATCTAACGCGTGTTAGTGCTCTTGATCGCATGTGTGGGCTGCCTAAGCTTAAAGGGGACAAAGAAATTGTGTGCTCTTCTTGTATACATGCTAAGATGGTTGCAGGTTCACATACTCCTCTCACAATGATCATGACAACTGAACCGGATCAACTTTTGTAGCTTGACACCGTAGGACCTTCACGTGTTCAATCCTTTAGAGGTAAATGCACAGGTACTAGCTCAAACATTGCAGGTCCGCATCCATATCCGCAGGGGGGGAGAGCATTTTCGTTGAAGATGAGAAAGAAGTGGTGTTGCTGCCCGAAAATTCAGCAGCTAATGACATTGTTCCAGCTCCTGATTTTGATTCACAGCCAGCACCGATGACCACCATTGCTGGTCTAGATCCTCCTCAAGTCATAAGCTCATCGATTTGTGATAAACATGAAGAAGAAGAAGCTTGTGATGTGTTAACTCCCCTCCGGGTTCTCAAAATTCATCCTCCACAACAAATTATTGGAAACTTGCACGAACGAGTCACACTGTCCAAGTTTTGCGATCCAAACTCTCATGCTCATTCTGCTTTTGTTGCTTCTTTTGAACCCAAAGATATATCACACGCACTCACTAATGAATCTTGGATTATTGCCATGCAATAAGAGTTAGAAAATTTAGAAAGAAATAATGTTTGGAAACTTGCACCTCCACCTCAAGGTCACACTTTAATTGGAACTAAATGGGTGTTTAAAAATAAACAAAGTGAGGATGGGGTTGTGTTTAGGAATAAGGCTAGGTTGAGTGCTCAAGGTTTCACTCAAGTTGAAGGTCTAGATTTTGATGAAACTTTTGCTCCTGTTGCTAGATTAGAAGCCATAAGAATTTTGTTAGCTTTTGCTGCATCTAAAGGTTTTAAGTTATATCAAATGGATGTTAAAAGTGCTTTTCTTAATGGCTACATAGATGAGGAGGTTTATGTCAAAAAACCACCAGGTTTTGAAAATCCAGATTTTCCTAATCATGTTTACAAACTGTCCAAAGCCTTGTAGGGTCTCAAACAAGCCCCTAGAGCATGGTATGATAGGTTAAAAACATTCTTTACTTGAAAAGGGGTTTACCATGGGCAAGGTTGATAAAACTCTTTTTGTGCATAAGCATGGCAATGACTCATTATTCGTTCAAGTGTATGTGGATGATATTATCTTTGGTTGTGCTTCTCATGATCTTGTGTCCAAGTTTTCAGCTATGATGAGTTCAGAATTTGAGATGAGTATGATGGGAGAACTCACGTACTTTTTGGGGCTGCAAATCAAGCAAACCAAGGAGGGTACCTTTGTGCATAAAATGAAGTATACAAAAGACCTCCTAAGGCGCTTCAACATGGACAAAACCAAGCCTCTTCGGACACCAATGGGAACAGCAACAACAGTTGAACTTGATGAAGATGGTGAACCCATGGATCAAAAAGAATATAGAAGCATGATCAGATCACTTTTGTACCTCATGGCATCAAGACCAGACATACATTTCAGCGTATGTCTTTGTGCACGGTTTCAAGCCTCCCCACGTGCTTCACATCGTCTAGCCGTCAAAAGGATTCTCAGGTACTTACATGGAACTCAAGAATTTGGCGTTTTTCTTCCTTCTTCCTCAAACGTTACTTCGAAAGCTTTTTCCGATGCTGATTTTGGGGTTTGTATGATTGATAGGAAAAGTACTTCCGGTGCTTGTGATTTTCTTGGTAATTCACTTGTTGCTTGGTCCTCTAGAAAACAAAACTCAGTTGCACAATCCACAGCTGAATCTGAATATGTAGCTGCTGCTAGTGCTTGCTCACAAATTATTTGGATTGTTCAAACACTTAAGGGCTACGGGGTTGATCTAGATAGTGTTCTACTGTTTTGTGATAACACTAGTACCATTTGCATTGCTAAAAACCCCGTGCAACATTCTAGAACTAAGCACATTGATATTTGGTATCACTTTCTCCGTGATAATGTTGAAAAAGGAAACATTGTGCTTCACCATGTAGATATCGAACAACAATTGGCTGACATTTTTACAAAACCTTTGGATTTCACTCGTTTTTGTTACATTTGTAGTGAAATAGGGGTTATGCATCCTCATGGCTTAAATTGAGGGGGAGTTTTTGAAACTTTAGAAGTCTATGTGTGAATATGAAATTAAAATAATATGAGCATAGTATTTCATACATATATGACTTTGTGATTCCTTTTACATGCTGAAAGTTCTTACTACATTACTCGTGTTATACATTTTGTAGTTTTTTCCATGTCTAGTAATTGGAATAATTACTTACACTAAATCTGGTCATGGTCGAACTTTCTTGCTTATTTGAACTTGCTGCATGCTCACAAGTACTTTTAATCATAAAGAATTAACCAATTAATCAACTCACATGTTGAGTTTTTTATGAAAAATTGAGAAAAGATCATGAGAATATGCATGCATCACACTTCTTCTTCTGAGATTGCTTATCATTGCACTTAGATATGAACTTGGAAGGCATTGTGTATGACTATGTGAGACCTATGTGTGCTGAATACATTGGCTTGTAGTGAATACATTGGCTTTGATGATAAAAGTTCTGAAATACTGCCAAAACACCTTTTTATTTAGCTCCGAGCTACAGCAAAGTCCGACGGTAGGTCCGACTTGTTTTTGGTAGCTCCGGGTACGTTCGATGCTCGGTCCGACTTGTTGGCAAGGTCCGACTAGCTTTGGTTAGCTCCGGTGAGTTTTGATAGGTCCGACATGTTTTAGCTAAGCTCCGACTTACTTTGTCTAGCTTTGGTTTTGGGTTGACTAAGCTTTGACTAGTTTTGGTAAGATCCAGCGCTAGGTTCTGCTAGTTTTGTAAGCTCCAGCAGAAGCTTGGTTATACTAGTTTTGGTAAGCTCCGACTCAAGCTCCGGGTTGTTCTAGCAAGGTCCGGAACTTGACCGCAGTGTCTCTGCTTTTCATATGCAATGTTTCATACTTTCTTTACATCTCTGGAAAGATTGCTTAGTATTCACTTGCTAAGTTTTTGGTGCGTTTTGGTTGATATGGCTGATATTGTTTCTATTGTGGTTTTGGAACATGCTTATGTGGGGTGCTCACATAAGGTGTTGTGTTCGGAACTGACAAGAGTCAAGTCGCGGACTTGGGCTCGTATGGATTGTTTGTTTATTCATGTGCAGGTGTTGCTTGAGTTCAAGTCATGGTTGGTGACAGGATCCCTTGGACTAGTCTCAGGGAGGAGATGAGGTTCCAACAACCAAGTTCAGGAGGAATTGTGGTTGAGCGGTTCAGGAGGTCGCGCAAGGTGATTGAATCAAGGGCAATGCATATGAAGGTCGAAGGAAGGTGTTCGCACATATTCATGCGGAGCATAATGTGGCAACATGGTTCTGGAGACGGATTATGGAAGGAAGATCTGATTGGAAGGATCAGATCGTACTAGATGAAGACTTCGGCTGCTGGCTGAGTCGGTTATGACTCGGTATGGAAATATCGAGTTGGTTATGGTAGATTTCGTTTGTTGCACGAAAGTTCAGTTGTGTTTTGGAATATGGGATGTGTTCCGAGTTTGTTAGGAAGTCTCGAGATTGTTTCTATCTGCGTATAGGAAAATCTTGAGCAATTATTGTTTAGATGGGATTCGTGATCAGGGTAGGATCAGAATTCGGATCTGAGTTGAGTTGGCCTGCGAGCTGGTTATAAAAGCAAGAGAAGGCCATGACTCGTGTATGCAACAGAGAGGGTTGCACGATGACTTTTGGGCTGTTCCTATTGTTCTCTATCAAATAAATTTCGTGGTTGAATGGAACTTTTGTGTCTTGTTCGTCCGACTGGTTCCAGACAAGTTTTACTCATCAAGTTGTCTTTTCAGTACTACCTTTCATCGGTGGTTTTATTATAACTCGAGTTTTACATATCCAATCGACGTGATTCTTTTTGTGTTGTCTTCACAACTTGTTCTTCTATCAACTGTGAAAATTTCACAGTCATTGGATTTGTGTTTTTGTATCTACACGAGTTTCTTTGCTGAGTTATAGAACTGTTTTCTACTCGGTAGAACAAATTGATCGTTGTTCAATCTATCGATCGTAACTTGAGTTTCTCTCGATGGATTTGAGTGATTCTTCTTGTGTCTTCTTCGTGACTTGATTCTCTCTGATATCTATCACTTTTGTCACGGTAAAACACGTTTAGATTAGTCTCACACACGATTTCTTTAACAGATCATTTTTTGCCAAAGGGGTTGGGATTTAATTGTTTCCGTTGTGTAAGATTTTTAAATCTACCATTCACCCCCCCCTGGTAGCTTCTCACATGCTCTTCGATCCTACAATTGGTATCAGAGCTACAGTGCTCTAATCATTGTGATTTGCACGTGTTTTTGACTAATCATCATGGAGAAATACTCCGCCAAACCTTGTGTGTTTGCTGGTATTGATTTTCAAGTATGGAAGGCACGCATGGAGGCTTTCATCTAGGCACAAGGCTTCGCAATATGGGAGAAGGTATATAAGCCTTACGAAGTGCCACCAAATGATGAAGTTACAGCTACAAACCTACAGGACGTTGACAACAACAACAAAGTCCAAAACTTGATCATCCAAGGACTCACTCATTGCGACTTTGATCATGTCGCGCACCTCCGATCAGCATACGATGTTTGGAGAGCTCTATGTGATTATCATGAAGGCTCCAACACAATCAAGGAGGTAAAACAAGATATGTTCAAAAAGGAATATATGCGTTTCGAGATGCAACCCGGTGAGTCCATCGATGACCTCTTTGCTCGCTTCAATAAAATTCTCAGCAACTAACGTAGTGTCAATGTTAACTTTTCTGATGCTGAGAATGCTAGGCAACTTTTTAGTGCATTAGACATGTCAATTTGGGAGATGAAAGTAACATTTATTCATGAATCAACTGTCATGAGTTCTCTAACTTTAGATGTGTTGTATTCTAAACTAAAAACTCATGAAATTGACATCTTGTCACGTAAGAACCCAAACAAGTCTATTGCATTTGTCTCTCAACAAGATATGTCTAGCTCTGGCCAATCATCATCTTGCAATACTCTTGCTTTGTTGTCCTCACTAACCCTAGAGCAGATCGAAGAATTTCCAGAAGAGGAGTTGGCACTCATCTCTACTAGATTTTCAAAAGCATTGCAAAATGTGAGAACTAGAAGGAGAGGAAGCTTCGGACCTCAACGCTGTTTTGAATGTGGTAAGACAGGACACTTTCGTACAGAGTGTCCTAACTTTTCAGGTCCCACTACCCGTGAAGAAAAGCAAAGCAAGGTCCGGACCTCTTCTGGAAATTCCAACAAGAAGAAGAAGGGTACAATAGGATGCAAGATGATTAACAGCTTCATGACTGCACTTCAAGAGCTCAGTTCAAGTGACGTAGACTTTGAAAGTGATGAAGATAATGATGACCTGGCCAACATATGCTTCATGGCGGGCAAAACAAGATCAAGATCAAGTCAGGAGGATGCAGAACACACCAGTGACGATGATGAGGTATGTTCTACTTGTAATGAAATGTGTGATGCTATTTCTCATGCAACTGTTATTGTCAATAAAAAGGACAAAAAACTTAGGGATAATGCTGCTAAAATTGAATCACTAGAATCTGAAATCAACCGTTTAAAATCCTTGATTCCTAGTGATGATGCATGTCCCTCGTGTGACTTAATCTATGAACAATTGTCCACATTAAGAAGTGCACACTCCTCCACTCTAGATAGACTTGATGAAGAAATTAAAAAGAACAAAAAGCTTGCTGCACTTAATGATAAAAACTTAAAAGATGCTTCTTGTTCTACAAATGATTTGCATTGTTCTGCATGTGAAAATCTTGATAAGAAACTAAAAGATGCAATGAATGAAATTTCCATTCTGAACAATGCTTTACATACTCATGAAGTTAGGAGCTATTCAAATTTCAAATTAAAAGGAAAAACTTCATGTGAAAATTGCCTAGATCTGTCTAAGAAACTTGATGACATGAATAGGACACTAGAGCGGTTTTGTGTTGGGAACAAAAACCTAAACTTGCTGCTGAATTCTTCCAAGTCTTGCAATAATAAAACTGGTTTAGGTTTTGATTCTCATGCTCATGCTAAAACACATCCACCTCAAATTGTAAAATCATTTGGAAGAGGTTTAATCAAAACTGTCCTTAAACAAAAGGATGTGATTTTTAAATCTGCTGGAGTGCTTTCTAACTCTGTTTCTAATGCTGGGTGCTCATCTAGACATGAACACGAAGTGAAATTTCATTGTACCTACTGTGGTAGAGATGGTCATGTCATAGATTTTTGTTATAGACTAGCTAAACAAATTAAAAAGGATAAAATGTCTGCTAGATCTCATAACTTTCATGCTAAACCTAAAATTAGAAACTTGCAACCTGCTTTAATGAGTCAAAAATTTGAAAAGGTAGTTTCCGGACCTTCTGGTAAGAAATCTGCAAAATCAGCTCCGGTAGTTTCGATAGCTCTGAGAGCTCCCGGACCTTCTGTTGTTCCCTCTGGAGCTTCAGTTTTTGTCTTTGGACCTTCTGCTTTTACCTCTGGAGCTATTGGTTTTCGCTCTAAACGAGTAACAACTTCTAAATCAATTGTTAATAACAGAAAACCTCAAACCTTGACTCATAAACCTCCTATTTTGTCACAGCTTTCGCATGTTGTTCCTATTGGACGTCGCATGGCTCAGTACTGGATTCCAAAATGCTTATTTTCTAACCCCAGTATTGAGTCATCGACGTATTGTGCTTCTGTGTAGATTTCACGTTTGAGGAAGGAGAACATTTGGATTGTGGATTCAGGTTGCTCACGCCACATGACTGGTAACAAAGATTGGTTATCCTCCCTCTCCTTTGTGTCACGTCTAGATAATGTTACTTTTGCCGATAATTCTTCAACTTCTATTCTTGCTAAGGGTTCGGTTAGAGTAAATGATCACTACACTTTAAAAGATGTGGCACTTGTTAAAAATTTGAAGTACAACTTGCTTTCTATTTCTCAAATGCTTGATGAGAATTTGGAAATAACTTTCACTAAAAATTGCTGCAAAGTTGTAAATTCAAATAGTGAGCTTTTGTTTAACATGTCTCTCTTTGGAAGAGTTTTTAAAGCTGATTTTGATTTGTCAACTTCTGAGCACAGATGTCTCATTGCAAATGATTCAAAAGAGTTATTTTTCTGGCATCGTAGACTTGGTCACGTAGGCTTTGATCACCTCACTCGTATTAGTGCTCTTGATCGCATACGTGGTTTGCCTAAACTCAAAGGAGACAAAGATATTGTATGCTCTTCGTGTAGACATGCTAATATGGTTGCAGGTTCACATGCTCCTCTCACGATTACTATGACAACTGGACCTAGTCAACTTTTGCACGTTGACACCGTTGGTCCGGCACGAGTACAATCCTTCAGAGGGAAATGGTGCGTGCTTGTAATTGTTGATGACTATTCCAGATATTCTTGGGTTTACTTCATGGCATCTAAGAATGAAGCTTTTACTCATTTTAGGGCTTTAATTCTTAGACTACTAGTTGATCACCCAGGATCTTTAAGAGCAATTAGAAGTGATAATGGAACTGAATTTAAAAACCAATTCTTTGATCACTTTTGTACTGAACATGGAATAGAACATCAATTTTCTTCACCATATGTTCCTCAGCAAAACGGTGTTGTAGAAAGAAAAAACAGAACCTTAGTGGAGATGGCTAGGACTATGCTTGATGAATACCAAACACCTAGAAAATTTTGGACAGATGCAATTGCAACAGCTTGTTATGTTTCAAACCGTATTTTCTTGCGTGTGAAACTAGGTAAAACACCATATGAGCTTCGGTTTGGACGTAGGCCTAGTGTCTCACATCTTAGTGTATTTGGTTGCAAATGCTTTGTTAAGAAACATGGTAATCTTGATAAATTTGAAGCTAGATCAGAATATGGCATGTTTCTTGGTTACCCATCTCACACTAGAGGATATCGTGTGCTTTTGCTTGGAACTAACAAAATTGTGGAGACTAGTGAAGTTTCTTTTGATGAAGCTAGCCCAGGTACTAGCTCCGGTATTGCAGGACCAGATCCATATCCTGAGGGGGAGGATATTTTCGAAGAATAAAAAGAGCTAGTGATACTACCTGATAGTTCCGAAGCTGACACGTGTCCAGCTCCGAACATTGAACAAGCTCCGGCTATCACCGATGCTGGTCCTGATCGACCACAAGCCACAAGATCATCAATCTGTGATGAACCAAATGAAGAAGAAGCTTGTGATACATCTGTTCCCCCATGGATTAACAAAGATCATCCCTCACAACAGATTATTGGAAGCTTGCATGAACGAGTCACACGGTCCAGGTTTTTTGATCCAAACTCTCATGCTCATTCTGCTTTTGTTGCTTCTTTTGAACCCAAAGATATATCACATGCACTCACTAATGAATCTTGGATTATTGCCATGCAAGAAGAGTTAGAAAATTTTGAAAGAAATAATGTTTGGAAACTTGTACCTCCACCTCAAGGCCACACTTCAAGTGGAACTAAATGGGTGTTTAAAAATAAACAAAGTGAGGATGGGGTTGTGATTAGGAATAAGGCTAGATTGGTTGCTCAAGGTTTCACTCAAATTGAAGGTCTAGATTTTGATGAAACTTTTGCTCCTGTTGCTAGATTAGAAGCCATAAGAATTTTGTTAGCCTTTGCTGCATCTAAAGGTTTCAAGTTATATCAAATGGATGTTAAAAGTGCTTTTCTTAATGGCTACATAGATGAGGAGGTTTATGTCAAGCAACCACCTGGTTTTGAAAATCCAGATTTTCCTAATCATGTTTACAAACTGTCCAAAGCCTTGTACAGTCTCAAACAAGCCCCTAGAGCATGGTATGATAGGTTAAAAACATTCTTACTTGAAAAGGGGTTTACCATGGGCAAGGTTGATAAAACTCTTTCTGTGCTTAAGCACGGCAATGACTCATTTATCGTTCAAGTGTATGTGGATGATATTATCTTTGGTTGTGCTTCTCATAATCTTATGTACAAGTTTTCAGCTATGATGAGTTCAGAATTTGAGATGAGTATGATGGGAGAACTCAAGTATTTTTTGGGGCTGCATATCAAGCAAACCAAGGAGGGTACCTTTGTGCATCAAACGAAGTACACAAAAGACCTCCTAAGGCGCTTCAGCATGGACAAAAGCAAGCCTCTTCGGACACCAATGGGAACAGCAACAACACTTGAACTTGATGAATATGGTGAACCCGTGGACCAAAAAGAATATAGAAGCATGATCGGATCACTTTTGTACCTCACGGCATCAAGACCGGACATACAATTCAGTGTATGTCTTTGTGCATGTTTTCAAGCCTCCCCACGTGCTTCGCATCGTCAAGCCGTCAAAAGGATTCTCAGGTTGTAGGATTGATAGGAAAAGTACCTCCGGTGCTTGTCATTTTCTTGGTAATTCACTTGTTGCTTGGTCCTCTAGAAAACAAAACTCAGTTGCACAATCCACAGCTGAATCTGAATATGTAGCTGTTGCTAGTGCTTGCTCACAAATTCTTTGGATTGTTCAAACACTTAAGGGCTACGGGGTTGATCTAGATAGTGGTCTACTATTTTGTGATAACACTAGTGCCATTTGCATGCATCGCACTTCTTCTTTTGAGATGGCTTATCATTGCACTTTGATATGAACTTGGAAGAAGTTGTGTAAGACTAAAACCATGTCCTTAAGCTTCTGATTGTCAAATGACATAGGCTTGGCTTGGTTGGTTAGAATAAGGCAGATGCGCATATAATCTCTTGCAAATATCATAATGATCTAAATTTATGCTTTGAAAAATAATAAAATGTAGCAACTAGTGTCATGCTTTCAGGTTTTGAAATAGTTAAGTTTGTGAGATCATGACTTGCTTAAATTGAAAATGACATTTGACCTCTAGCATGGCTTACACTACTTTATGTATCTCATTGATGAGATAGTGTAAGTTACTTGATAGCATGACTTGGATGAGCTTTGTTTATATGTATATGTTATAATATGCTCATAACAACTAAAGGGGGAGATATAGTTTATTTAGATACTCATGACTTGCTGAATACATTGTCAAAGGTGGAGAAATTAATCACACATTGGTTGACTTATCTCAGAGAGAGAAGTATAAATGAAAGGGGGAGATAATGTGCAGGGAGAAATTGTTTTCATTGACAAAGGGGGAGAAATTGTTCTCGAAACTTTTTCATATACATAAGCCAATGTTCGGATCTTAAATGGTGTTGTCAATGCATTCATCAAGGGAGAGATTGTGAGACATATGTGTGCTGAATACATTGGCTTTGATGATAAAAGTTCTGAAATACTGCCAAAACATCTTTTTATTTAGCTTCGAGCTACAGCAAGGTCCGATGGTAGATCCGACTTGTTTTGGGTAGCTCTGGGTACGTTTAATGCTAGGTCCGACTTGTTGGCAAGGTCCGACTAGCTTTGGTTAGCTCTGGTGAGTTTTGACTTTAGCGTCGACATGTCTTGATAGGTCTGACATGTTTTAGCTAAGCTCCGACTTACTTTGTCTAGCTCCGGTTTTGGGTTGACTAAGTTTTGACTAGTTTTGGTAAGATCTGGCACTAGGTTCTGCTAGTTTTGTAAGCTCTGGCGGGAGCTTGGTTATAATAGTTTTGGTAAGCTCCGGCTCAAGCTTCGGGTTGCTCTGGCAAGGTCTGGAACTTGACCGCAGTGTCTCTGCTTTTCATATGCAATGTTTCGTACTTGCTTTACATCTCTGGAAAGATTGCTTAGTATTCATTTGCTAAGTTTTTGGTGCGTTTTGGTTGATATGGCTGATATCATTTCTATTGTGGTTTTGCAACATGCTTATGTGGGGTGCTCACATAAGGTGTTGTGTTCGGAACTGACAAGAGTCAAGTCACGGACTTGGGCTCATATGGATTGTTTGTTTATTCATGTGCAGGTGTTGCTTGAGTTCAAGTCATGGCTGGTGACAGGATCCCTTGGACTAGTCTCGGGGAGGAGATGAGGTTCTAACAACCAAGTTCAGGAGGAATTGTGGTTGAGCGGTTCAGGAGGTCGCGCAAGGTGATTGAATCAAGGGCAATGCATATGAAGGTCGAAGGAAGGTGTTCGCACGTATTCATGCGGAGCATGATGTGGCAACATGGTTCTGGAGATGGATTATGGAAGGAAGATCTGATTGGAAGGATCGGATCGTACTAGATGAAGACTTTGGCTGCTGGCTGAGTCGGTTATGACTCGGTATGGAAATATCGAGTTGGTTATGGTAGATTGTGTTTGCTGCACGAAAGTTGAGTTGTGTTTTGGAATACGGGATGTGTTCCGAGTTTGTTAGGAAGTATCGAGATTGTTTCTATCTGCGTATAGGAAAATCTTGAGCAATTATGGTTAGATGAGATTCGTGATCAGGGTAGGATCAGAATTCGGATCTGAGTTGAGTTGGCCTGCGAGCTGGGTATAAAAGCAAGGGAAGGCCAAGACTCGTGTATGCAGCAGAGAGGGTTGCACGATGACTTTTGGGCTGTTCATATTGTTCTCTATCAAATAAATTTCGTGGTTGAAAGGAACTTTTGTGCCTTGTTCGTCCGACTGGTTCCAGACAAGTTTTACTCGTCAAGTTGTCTGTTCAGTACTACCTTTCATCGGTGGTTTTATCATAACTTGAGTTTTACATATCCAATCGACGTGATTCTTGTTGTGTTGTCTTCTTAACTTGTTCTTCTATCAACTGTGAAAATTTCACAGTCATTGGATTTGTGTTTTTGTATCTACACGAGTTTCTTTGCTGAGTTATAGAACTGTTTTCTACTCGGTAGAACAAATTGATCGTTGTTTAATCTATCGATCATAACTTGAGTTTCTTTCGACGGATTTGAGTGATTCTTCTTGTGTTTTCTTCGTGACCCTATTCTCTCTGATATCTATCACTTTTGTCACGGTAAAACACGTTTAGATTAGTCTCACACAAGATTTCTTTAACATATCATTTTTCTGCCGAAGGGGTTGGGATTTAATTGTTTCTGCTGCGTAAGATTTTTAAATCTACCATTTATCCCCCCCCTCTGATAGCTTCTCATGTGCTCTTCGATCCTACAGACTATAACCATGTCCTTAATCTTCTGATTGTCAAATGACATAGGCTTGGCTTGGTTGGTTATAATAAGGCAGATGCGCATATAATCTCTTGCAAATATCATATGATTTAAATTTGTGATTTGAAAAATAATAAAATGCAGCAACTAGTGTCATGCTTTCAGGTTTTGAAATAGTTAAGTTTGTGAGATCATGACTTGCTTAAATTGAAAATTACATTTGATCTCTAGCATGGCTTACACTACTTTATGTATCTCATTGATGTGATAGTGTAAGTTACTTGATAGTATGACTTGGATGAGCTTTGTTTATATGTATATGTTATAATATGCTCATAACATTTGAAATTTCTCTTTTGAACCTTGCTGAATACATTGTCAAAGGGGGAGAGATAATATGTGAATTTTTAAAGATAACTATGCAAAGGGGAGAAATTGATTACACATTGCACATGTTCACAATTGTTTTTGGCACAATTCTTCTCAGGGGGAGAATTTCTTTTTCTCATTTTATTTCTGTTTTACAAATGGGGAGAAATCATTTTCAAAACTTTTAATGTGAATAAGCCAATATTCGGATCTTAAGTGGTGTTGCCAATGCATTCATCAAGGGGGAGATTGTGAGACTTATGTGTGTTGAATACATTGGTTATGGCGATGAAAGTTTTGAATACTACCAAAACACCTTTATCATCAAGGTCTAACGATAGGTACGGCTTATTTTGGGTAGCTCTGGCAAGGTCCGACGTAAGGTCCGACTTGCTTTGTCAAGGTTCGACATGTTTTTGGGTAGCTCCAGTGAGCTTTGTCTTTAGCTCCGCCATGTGTTTGATAGCTCTGGCATGTCTTTGTTAAGCTCTGATATGTTTTGCTAGGTCCGGCTAGCTTTGGTTAGCTCTAGTGCTAGGTCCGACTAGCTTTGATAAGCACCGGTGCTAGGTTGTACTAGCTTTGATAAGATCTGGCGCTAGGTTGTACTAGCTTTGGTAAGCTCCGTTTGAAGGTCCAATTAGCTTTGGCAAGGTTCAGAGCTTGATCGCAGTAGTTCTGCTTTTATCTTGCAATGATTCGTACTTGCTTTACATTGATGGAAACATTGCTTAGTATTTATTTGCTAAGTTTTTGGTGTGTTTTGGTGGTTATGGTTGATATCATTTTGCTATGCTTTGCAACATGCTTATGTGAGGTGCTCATGTAAGGTGTTGTGTTCGGAACTAATTTGAGTCAAGTCGCGGACTTGGGCTCGTATGGATTGGTTGTTTATTCATGTGCAGGTGTTGTTTGAGTTCAAGACATGTCTGGTGATGGGATCCATTGAACTAGTCTTAGGGAGAAGATGAGGTTCAACAACCAAGTTTCAGAGGAATTGTGGTTGAGTTGATCAGGAGGTCATGCAGCATGTTTGAATCAAGAACAATGCATATGAAGGTATCGTGGACGTCGTTGGAATATGTTTGCACATATGCAAGGAGTGTATGGACGTGGCTACATGGTTCCGAGGCGTGATGAAGAGATGTGAATGTAAAGAATTGGTCGAAAAGGTCCAACCGACTAGGTTATGGACTCAAGATGCGGCTAAGTCGTGTTTGACTCAAATATGAAAAGATTTAAGTTGGTTATGATAGGACTTCGTGTGGGTCATGAATTTGAGTTGTTTTAGGAATGTGGGATACGTTTCTAAGGTGTTTGGAAGTCTTAAGATTGCTTCTATCTGCGTATAGAAAAGTCCTAAGCAGTTATGGAAAGTTTCGATTCATGATTTGAGTAGGATTAGAGTACTAGTTGAGATTGGGTTGGCCTAAGGGCTGGTTATATAAGCAAGGGAGGCCAGAGCTCATGAGTGATGACTTTTGAGGCTGTTCGTCTTGTGTTCTATTGAATAAAATTCGTAGTTTAAAGGAACTTTTGTGCCTTATTCGTCTGACTTGTTCCAGACAAGTTTTTCTCGTCAAGTTTTCTGCACAGCACTACCTTTCTTCGGTGGTTTTATCATAACTCGAGTTTTACAGATCCAATTGACGTGATTCGTTTTGGGTTGTCTTCAAAACTTGATTATCTATCATCTTTCAAAATTTCACGATCATTGGATTTGTGGTTTCTGATCTACACGAGTTTTTTTGCAGTGTTTCAAAACTGTTTTTTTACTCGATAAGACAGATTGACCTTTGTTCGATCTTTCGATCGTAACTTGAGTTTTTATCGACGGATTTGAGTGTTCTTGTTGTGTCGTCTTCATGACTTGATTATCTCTGATATCTATCACTTTTGTCATGGTGAAACACGTTTAGATTAGTCTCACAAACAATATCTTTAATAGATCGTTTTTCTGCCGAAAGGGTTGGGATTTAATTGTTTCCACTGCATAAGATTTTTTAATCTACCATTCACCCCCCTCCCCCTCTGGTAGCTTTTCACGTGCTATTCGATCCTACAACTTGTAGTCTTTTTGAATGTGTTTGATCATCTTTTCGTTGTAATTCTTGTAGGATCCCTCAATGTGTGAGGTTGCCCCATAAACTCAGCGATTACCCGTGATAGTGGAATCAAGTCGGCCTTGTGTGGTGAATTGACAAGGGAAAGGGTTTGAAGAGACCCAGCTCTGTGTGGGCTTCCTCAACGAGGAGTAGATCTCTTCAGTGAGATCGAACCTCGGTAAATATCCATGTCTCGTGTGCTTCTTTGTTTTTGCATTATCATTACTTAGGGCATTAGAATTGATCAATCAAATAGTTTGTGATCCACGTGAACATTAAGTAATCTTATCTCTTGTTCAAGTTAAAAGAATAGTAATTACATTCCACTGCAATTTCATTCGAATTACCAGCATAAAAGTTTTACAGTTTCGTTATAACTGAACAACCGGACTAATCTGTATCACAAACTGGACAAGTCTGGTCTCCCTAGTATTTGACGATTTAATTAAGTGTGCAGGAAATTATCAAAGCCTATTCACCCCCCCCCCCTCTAGGCCACATTCACCAGCCACCAGAGCAAGGCAAGTGCCCTTGCACATTCTGATCCTATTTTTGAAATGTTTTATTTCAAAACTGCATGATTGTGTCAATTTGATGGGAAAACCCATGATAGTTGTTTACTAGACTTGTATGCCCTGCCTTGCCGCTCGGAGAAAAATATAGAGAGTCGGAAAGGGTATTTACACTTTTGCTTTGCCTTACTTAATTGGGATTGAGAATAACTAAATGACTCCACTATGAACTTTAAATCATATGAACTATGCAAGATGATGATAATGACCCTTAGCAACATGAAATCTAGGGATCTAAGCAAGCCGATTATGTGGAATGGGTTGAATGATATGGTGGAATTTCTTGCTTTAGATCTAAGGATCGGTTCGTGGAGCAACCATCCAGGATTATAGTGCCACCACAGGGCCAAGTATGGGTGTGGCTTAGCTAATTAACTAGGTGTATTGCTAGCATCATTCGGATCATTTTGGAGGATCGGGGAATGGGAGTCAGATGGGTTTGCAATAGTGATGGGACTGCCCTGGTATCCAAACGGCACAAGAGGGGGCCCTTGGATGGATATGCTCAGTTGTGAGACATCACGTCCGGTGAAACTTTAGTGGGTCCGCACATGCTAGTAGACTCTTTGTAAAGGCTAGTTTGTGATCTCTTGGCCACACACCGACTGAACTGTGAGATAGCGTAATGGATATTCTTAGTCTCTAAAAGGTGATAAAATCACGAACTTGTGGGTAAATTAATGTCATCTCTGCAGAGTGTAAAACTATCATAATAGTAGTGCTCCCGGTCATGAGCAATCTGGACCCTCACATGATTAGAGTTATAGACCCGAGTATTGGATAATGGTTGAAATTTGGTATGGATTATGAATATAGTTATGGTTAAATGCATTGGTTATGCTTATTTATGCTGGTTGGTTATTAATGGTTGGTGATGGTTAATATTGGAATTGGATATGATACGTCGACACTATGATTGTAATCATGTTTAATAAACATCTTTAATAGTCTTGGAACAAAATAAACTTGGTAAGAACTGCACAACTATTGTGGTAGCTAGCTCAGTCTCCAAAGAAAAGTGTTTTGAACTTATCCTAAATTCATGAGATTCCATGTAGAAATGTTGTGTGCCAACATAGAGGCAACAACTTCATTCTATTTTCTTCAGGAAAACTAAAATGAGATTCCGTGTAGTGGTAAGTACATTGGATAGATAGTGACCTCTGGCTAAATGAGACTGGAAAAAATGGGCGCATTCGAAGTGCAATATTTTCATGTGGTTAGTGTCGCTTTAGATAATGGAAAACCGACCTGCCCCTCATTGTTGAGGTTGTAGTTACAGTTACGGTTTACAGCAAATCCAAACAATAGTCCACAGAACTAAAATGACTAGACCAACCTATCATGAATGAGATACAGCAGACGAATTATAAAACATGAGTCTACGATGATTATTCCACCCATGTTTAGCAAATATCTCCATGGTCGTCACCTCCAGGAGTATACATGCTGTCCTCGTGAAGTTTTTGTCGTCATCATCCTTTTGCCACAAGGCCCAAGTGCGACACCAGTGCGTGCCCCTGAAAAGAACCTGCAAATAGTTTTTCATTGGACCATTGTCAAAAGCACAATTGTTTCTTGATAGCCAAACCGCCCAACAGAGGGCTGCCATGGCTTTCATAATATGTTTTCTGTATGATCTTGGGAACGAAAGTAACCAATCAGTAAACATGTTAGAAACAGATGTGGGTGTATAAACATTTAAAGTAATACTTACAATCCTCCATAAGAAGTTTGCTAAGTGACAATCAAAGAAGAGGTGTTATATAGTTTCATCATCATTACAAAATACACATTTATTATTCTCTTCCCAATTGCGTTTAATAATATTATCGTTTGTCAGTATCACTTCACATCGTAAGTACCACATAAAGATTTTGATCTTCAGTGGCAACTTTGATCCCCAAATCCTCCTGTTCCTATGCATGTTACCATTGGTTATGAAGGTTGTGTACATAGACCTTACAGAGAATACACCCTGTTGATTTAATTCCCATCTAAAAGTATCTTCATTATTGTTAAGACTTACATGAGTCACTGACGCAACTAGTCTGTACCAATACTCCAAATTCCTCCCCTCTAAACCTCGCCTAAAAGAGATGTTCAATGGAGTAGTGTTAAAGACATTGGCTATAGTGGCTTGTTTTTATCTAACAATATTATACAAAGAGGGATATTTATCTTTCAGAGTGAAATTCCCTAACCAGCTATCTTCCCAAAATCTCGTAGCCTTACCGCTATTAACCATGAATCTGCCAAATTGCAGAAATTTTTCTTTGACTTTCATCGGCCCACTCCAGAAGTGGGAATCTCCCAGTTTGTGCTGGGTCTGTCCCAATGTTTTATTCTTAATATATTTTCTTTTTAACATCTTTTGCCAAAATCCTTATTCGTTAAGTAGTTTAAATAACCATTTACTAAGAAGGCATTATTTTTGAACGTCTAGATTCTGGATACCCAATCCCCCTTGGTCTTTTGGTTGGCATAATACATCCTAACGGGTTAATCGATACTTTTTCTCATGGCTATCGCCTTGCCAAAAGAATCTCGACCTATGGTAATCTAATCTTTCTAGAACTCCTCTGGTACTTCAAAAAAGGATAGCACAAGCATAGACAGACTTGTTAAGACCGAATTCACCAGCACTAACCGACCCCCACAAGCAAATACTTTCCTTTCTAGCTGCTTAACATTTTTTGAAATATTTCTTCAATGATATTCCAGTCACTATTATACACCTTTCTGTAATGCATCGGTAAGCCTAGATACTTAAAAGGATATGAGTCGGCTTTGCAACCAAAAAGATTGGCATATTGATCTTGTGCTGACTGAGCATCCCGAAACAAAATATTTCGGTCTCACGGAAATTGATCTTTAATCCAAATAACTACTCGAAAGCACATAACAAAATCTTTAGGTTGCTAGCCTATTCCAGACCGTGTTCTATAAAGATGATTGTATCGTCTACATATTGTAATATAAAAAAGCCGTCATCTACCAAGTGCGGGACCACCCCAGATATTAACCCATTTAATTTTGCTCTGTTTATCATAATAGCGAGAATGTCCGCCACTATATTAAATAGAATGGGCGATAACGGATCACCTTGGCATAGTCCTTTTTTCGTCCGGAAGTTCTCACTCATCTGGTCATTTAGTTTGATATTCACATGCCCCCCTTTGATAACCTCATCAACCTAGTCACACCATACTGGTGAAAAGCCTTTAATATGTAATACCTGACGTATGAATCGCCAATTTATTTTGTCATATGCTTTCTCAAAGCCAATCTTCACTATTACTCCATCCAGTTTTTTCTTATGCATCTCATGCATCATTTCATGTAATATTACAACACCTTCCATAATGTTACAGCCTGGTAGGAAAGCTGTTTGTGTCGGACTAATGACTTTATGAGCTATCGTTGTTATTCGTTCGTAATAACCTTTGTGCTAAATCGATGCTAGAAAGCGGACCGCTTAGCCTGTCGTGGCTTAGATCATCTAGTCAAATGTATGTTTTGTGAGCAAGAGGATGAAACCATTAAGCATTTATTGGTGTCTTGCGTCTTTGCTAAAGATGTCTGGTTCAAGACATTATCCGTGCTGCTCGGCTGACCATAATTTAGCCTTAGACGGCTTTGTATGGTGTGGTTTGTGTACTGCAAGAGTTGATGTGGGCTTATGTATCTGCCTCATAGGGGGATTGTAATGTTTTCTGGACCTGTTGTTTTCTTCTTAATAAAATGATGTGCAGCTCTTCTACGTGTTCGAGAAAAAAGAAAATGATTTTGAATATGCATAATACTCCCTCTATCCCAGCTCAAATCTAATTCTAGCTTTAGTCAAACACATCTTTGATCAATGATTTCTATACATTCTACACTACGTGAGAAAGGCTCATCCGAGACGAGTCCGATCAAAGAATGGAGACAAACAAACAGTGTGTCTCTATCATCGCGTCTCGCATTACGTAGTCATTAGAGACGGGCGGCGGGCGCATTGCTGATCAGCATAAGTGTGAGACAAGCTCAGAGATAGTGTGTCTCCTTTTTTTGAGTCATACCAGACGTCCTTTACGGAGTAATCGGAGACAATCAACTAGCTCGTCGCCCATCCACATACATGCGAGACAAGCTCTAATATTAGGTGCCCTTCACCTCTGATTATCCTAGTTGTCGGCTGATTCCTGGAGCTAGCCAGAATTTGGCAGCCGCATTGCCAGTGTCAACAATATACACATACATGAACATATGTATATCCAAAAAGATCACAGTTTAAATTATGTTGACCAATCAAATATTAACAAAGTGTCAATCGTGATTATCAAGTATACTAATTACACAAAGAATGCCCCCTGTTCATCCTGATTACAAAGTAACTAATTACACACACTATAACTCTCATAATATAATCTTGTATACCGTAATGAAAATTTTCTCGATCAATGACTTTATTAACGATGAGCCTTCATAGCCCCTAATGATCCAATTGAGACATCCTCAAATTCAATAAAATTATTGAAATCATATAAAACATTATCAAATTGCAGTCACATTCGTTTAGACAATCACATAACGGAGCAAATATCTGAAGGCTTAGGAACAAATTGGTATACAATTGTAATAAACACACGAACTGTTAGTGAATGGAGAATTGAGCTTATTTGTAGCACATGCAGTTGGCGAGCATCTGCAAAACATCAGCAGAGAAATTGTTCTCATCATAAAGGACATGGAAGTGAGCTGGTGTGTTTGTCCCCTGAAGAAACAAACAAGTTACATTTCACTGATGCATTAATAGTCTGATATCAAAAACTCGTGAAAGCAACACCAATTATCGCATAGGTACATTGATTCCAGCATGGCTGCAGAGGTAGAAATCAAACTCACAGCATTCAAATGCTATTGTCAACCACAGTTCCTGCAGTTTCAAGGGTTTGCGAATTAGAATTCATAATATACATTGATGGTCGAAACAAATATATTACTTCTGCATTGGACATAAACAATGAAGATGAATGTGTTCCAGGACACCAACCAAGGAGAACATTTCCACTTATTTGAAGGCGACGGCGTGCTCATACCGATTACCGAGGTCGGGGTCGAGGCGCTGGCATGCTCCGGGGACAGGGGATGAGGCAGCGTGCTCCAGCGTGCTCAACTCGTTGATGAGGACGGTCGGGGTCGACGGCGGCAGCGCGACAATGACGAAGAGCGAGTTGAAGAAGAGGGACGGTGATGGCATGCTCAGGAGTTGCGGTTTCTAGGACGAGAGAGCGCGCGAGAGCTAAAAAATTTTGCCAAGTGTTGGGAGAGAGCACCTCTCATTTGAGTGTCTCCCTTAGTTTAGAGAGCGCAAGTAAGTTTTGCGCAGAAATTTTTGCCATAGAGCGAGCGAGAGCTAAAAATAGATCAAAAATCGGAGTTGAGCCTGTATAATACCTGTCTCTCATTTGCCCATCTACCTTTTGCCGGAGGTCAAAATCGGTGACAGGCCTTAATAAAGCGCGTCTCTCATTCGCCCGTCTCCCTTTTGCCGGAGGTCAAAAATCGGAGACACGCATGTTTAATGTTCGTCTCTCATGTGCTCATCTACCTTTTGCCACTCGCACGACATCGTGAGTGTCCATTGCCA
The DNA here is from genome assembly GCA_036927565.1 of Tuctoria greenei. Lineage (NCBI taxonomy): Eukaryota > Viridiplantae > Streptophyta > Magnoliopsida > Poales > Poaceae > Tuctoria > Tuctoria greenei. The sequence goes on from JAYESD010000006.1 coordinate 131,256,155, forward strand.
CTGTCGCGCAGAGTTAACATCGTGAGCGTCTGTTGCAGGGATAAACAAACGTAATGACATTGCAATTCAGGGATAAACAAATGCACAAATATTGAAATTCGGGGACATAATTGGAATTCGGGGATAAACAAACGCAATGACATTGTAATTCAGAGATAATTTGCAGCTCAATGAATTCCATAGTTCATACACATTGTGTGCCCTCTAAACTATACATTTCTAAACTTATTCCTATGAAGCTCCCGTTGATCAATCTAAACTGTACTGTCCAGCTTGCTACCGAACAGAGGCCACGGTCGCACTGGAGTTGGTCGATCAGTAAGGGAGCACCAATGGCAAAGAGACGCAGGAGATAAAAGCGAGATGAGTGAGAATGAAGCGAGACAAGCGAGAGATAAAAGTGCGTCTTCCATTGTTGACAAAGAGAGACAGGCGGCACGAGGACTGCGGAGAACATAATTTCGGCGCCGGTGGTGCAGAGATGCGTTTGACCGGTGTGTGCAAACTTTCGTTTCCCCGAGGCGGTTTCGCTGCGTCCCATCACTGCACGAGAAACCAACCGCTCCATCGTCGACTCCGCACAAACCTTATATAAGACGCGCCATCACCCATTAGTTCTCCACAAGCGCGTCTCTCCTTTTGCATTCGTTTCTTCTTTTGTGTCTTCTCCGTACCGATGACCCACCACCACCATGGCCAATGTTCCGCCGCCAAGCCCGCCAAGGGAGCCATCCTATAAGAAACAGTGCTACACCTCCCTCGAGAGGCTCAACAACGAGCGGTGCCTCGTTAAGGCATGCGAGGCGTACAACATTATGTCTCACGCCATGAGTTCCTTGGGTCTGGGTCCCCTTCCAGAGTTTACTGGAATGGTTACCACCAACCACTGCTTCTACGCCCTCACGGGAGTGGCTGATTGTCTCGACATTCTATTCGAGACAATGGCCCAAGTGCTCAGCGCCGAGGGCCGCAGTAACCTGGTGGTGGCGATAGAGAGTAACCTCGATAACTGGATATTATTGTTCATGGAACATCAATAGAGAAAAAAAGTTGTCGTCGGTGCAGCCGGCCCAGGCTCCTTTTGCACCAGCACCGGAGTCGCCAGAGGAGGAGGAGTAGGATTTAGTTTTTCTTTGTTGTTTTTAGTTGATGTGGGGACCAGAATCCCGACATCCAAGGATCTCATCGGGTGGTGTTGTGCGATGCGACACCCAACAGTATACAAGAAAAGAACGAGAATAAAATACAATACCAAGTCTTTTATTTATAAACATGACGGAAGTTTTACAATACTAAGCGGAAAGGAAAGTGACCTATACATCATAGCTACGCTCTTGGAACTAGCTATGCAAAAGCAAAGTCATCCATGCCCTGGATGCTTCGCGCTAGCAACACCAAACTTACGGAGGCGTACAGGGCTCCCACTCCGCTGTAAACCCCGGAGGGGTTGCAGCCTCATCGTCGAACCCGTCATCAGTCGTATAATCTGTAAAACTTGTTAACTGCAAACGTGAGCTTAAGGCTCAGCAAGACTAACCCGTCTCACTAGACATATGCAGGGTGAATACTAAGCATAGGTAAGGTAAAGCAGTAAAGGACTCGCCTACAAGTGGATCCTTGGCTTTCAAGTTATTATCGCCAGCTTACTAGTTAAATGAAAGTAACTTTAGTGATCATATTGGACAGCAATCAAAGTTCTAAAATAATTATAATTCAATACATCGTATTCTCCTGACTTCTTCAGTATTTACTATGTCATGACACGGTGAACAAGTGGTACTCTATTACCGAGAGGAACGGTGATTGCAATCAGGACACACCCAATCAAGACGACACATACGCACTTTCGGAAGCACCAGTGAGTACTTACAGCAGTACCTACATAGCACTTCAGTACTGGTCGTATATGGCCACCTTTCACCCAACACTAGAATGTCAAACCGGTCGATCCGTCACGAGTAGGAGGTCCCTGCGTGGGGCGTACTCTGACGTGCTCACCAGCTGATTTACACATTGTTGCCCTCAACCTACGCCTATAAAACGGAACGGTATGCCTCGACAAACCAGTATCAAGCTACGTCAGTTTGCTGGAGTCCATTTGTCCAGTATGTCGCTGGTACAATTCAAGCTTGTCCAGCAGGGCCGCACACGGATCGGTCCTCAATCGACACAAGCAGGGCTACACATGTGAGACCACGTCTCAATGCATCCTACCCACTGCTCGTCTCAATTTCATATTCATAAACCGTTTCTTAATCCAATTCATCTCGTGTGATAAAATCCTATCTCGCGAGTAGATTTTAACTACTCGACTTCTACCAGATTCCTATGAACATAAGCATCGCAGTTTCTACTCATTGGGCTGTAGACCTACCCAATACTCCATGGGATTTGTGGTTCATGCAAGTGGATGTCAAACACCTTAAACGTAATGCACAAACATCTGAAGACGTAAGGTGAATGAAAACTGCAAAGACACTGTAAGGAACTTAAATGCCAACCGGGGCTTGCCTGAAAACGAGTTCGGGTCCAAGTTAGTCTCCAGTAGATGGACTTCCAAGGCTCCGGCTGCTCCTCGACTTCAGTTACTACACGATTTGCATATACTATATATAAATGACTTGGAAAATAAATAATATGTTTAAGGTCACAAGCTAATATCTTGTGATCAAAATAAGATAATGATCTTAATTGGCCTTGCAACTTTTATGGTAGATACAAGGGACTATAATGGATACTCTTGCAAAGAACAGGAGATGATCAAGGAAGGTTGTTGTCTCTAAAAATTATGGCAAGCAATAATTTTCTCTGAATTTTGATTGACATTCTGTAGGTCTATCATGGCTACCAATGGTTGTACCATGTAGAAGGGGTCTCACTGGTTCTATGAAAATTTGTTTCACAATTTTCTAAGCTTCCTACACGGAGAATTGACTTTACAAGTTTTGAAGAATTTCTAAAATGATTTCTGTATTTTTCACAATTTTTCAATTACAATGAGATTTGGAACACTGATCAACCCAGTAAATGAAGTCCAATGAACTTGAAATTTTACTGGAGATCAAGTGTACTATTAAGAGTGTTCTGACCAAAATTGGGAATTTTTCAATTAACAGAACAGGAGTAATTAATTTCTCAAGCAATTAGATCAAAGGAAATAATTATGAAAATTCTGGGAGTTTCATGTCCAACAAATTGCACCACTGCAAAGTTGAGACTGAGATGAGTCTACCAGAATTTATTTGGATATTTTTAAGCAAATCTACTAGGAGTAATGAATTTTAGAAGTTTGATTGAATCCTGGAATTATTTTTCAATGGGAAAATTTAAATAAAGCAGCTGGCCCCACTTCATTTGAATTGGGCCAATCAGCGTTGGGCCGCACCGAGAACCACGGGGTTAACCCGCGTAGCCCCACTGGATCCGGGCCACAGCTGATCCCTCTCCTCTTGTCGAGCGACTGACATGTGGGGCCCGCGAGTCGTCTGCTTCCTCCCGACGTGCGACGCGGCCGCGGCGGCGCTGCGCCGGCGAGCTCGCCGCTGGCCTCTCCCGTGCGCCGAGTTTAGCCAAAAGTTGTCACCTGGGGGTTTTCCACCACGCTGAGCACGTATGTGGTGTTCCTGAGGCTTGACGACGGCTGGAACCAGCGGTGCGACGGAGGCGGTGGCGGCGAGAGCTCAAACATGGTAGAACTCTCTCATCTCAAGATCAGATGCCTTGGTTTCTTGTCCAAAAGATTCCTTGTTCCTTGAGGATCATGAACCAGGACTAGGGAAGGAGAGAAACGGCTGGAAACTATGAGCTCGACGGTGAACCGCGGCTTTTTCACTGGCAGCGACAAAAACTCAGCTATCTCGGTCAACACTCGATGCTTTCCAAATCTTTTTGATCCAGAGTGTTCGCAGGAAGATAGTTAAACTATCTCTTAACTATTGCCAAGAATTATTAGACATAGAAAACGAATTAAATCCCTAACCTAGAGACATAGGTATGAACTAACATGGGGAAAATGGAAATAAGAACGCTACAAGGGATGGCATGGTTTGACACTTGGTGAGCATGCGCAAGGCGCGATAACACACCTTTTTCTTATAGAATTCTGGGCTTGTAGAGGCCTCCTCCGGCTTGTCGACGGTGGAGCAGGGGTGGTTCTTGGCGTCTTCACCCGCGATCCTCGGAAAACTGCGGAATATCGTGCAACCAGGAGAAAACACCGAACCAAAAGATGGAGAAGGTGCGCAAGAAAGTTGTGGACAAGTTTGCTAAAGAACTCATGATCGATCTTGGCTAGATGGCAAGTAATCATTAGAGTCCCAAGGTGAGGTCGGCAGTGCGCGAGTGGGGCAGAACTGCGGCATGTGAAGGCAAAACCAAACGGGATCTCGACGCCGGTGACCGGGGGGGGGGGGGGGGGGGGGTTAAACAGGCAGAGAGGGACGAGGGGATCTCACCACGGAGCAAGCAAGTAAGCAGCTCGGTGGCTTGCATGTCGGGATGTGTCGCCATGACGAAAACAAAGGAACGGCTCGGGAATGGGTCACTGGACAGTGGGTCCCACATCCCCTTCCAAGTCAATCCTCTCTGGAACTTTAATTCCCCTACCAAACTTGATTCAAAAATCCTAGATTTTTGTGGAGAATCCAAATCAAATGTTTAGAGTCCGATTCCGAAATTGAATTTCAAATTTGGATAGATTTCATCTGGAATTCAAATTCAAATTTGAATTTGATTGAAATTCAATGGAGTCACTGAATTAAATAGCAAATGAGCTTCAAAAATTATGAAAATTTGCAGGGGTGCTATTTGGAATATTATGAGTTCATGGAAAAATGTATAGCCTCATATTTGAATATTTTGACGGGGCACAAATGTACAGTTGCTATATTCAAGTTTGAAATAATTTGAATATATTTAGTACTGCATATGGTTTTTGCCCTAGCAAAACCTATTCAAATAAATTCAAAAATTTGTAGAAAGGTCACTTGAATTACCTTAGGGTCATTGGTGAAGTCCATCCCCTATGTTAATAAAATTTAAGCATGAGTGAAAGAAAGATTTTTGATGAGATCAAGTTCATGTGCACAACCATAATTGATCTCCACTATGGTTGAAAACAAACTGGTAACTGAACTTTATATTAAGAAAAAACTGGGATTTTACATTCCTCCCACCTTGAAAAAATCTCGTCCTGAGATTACAATAGGAAGGATAAAATAAAAAGATCTAATGAACATATGCCGCTAACAAGTCCGGATAGTTTGTCCTAAGGTATTCCTCGCTTTCCCACGTTGCTTATCCAGCGGTGTGGTTGCCCCACAAGACCTTGTAGAAATGCAAGGTGCAGCTTCTTGTGGTGCGAGTCTTCTCATCGATTATTTGGGTTGGATGCTCAGAGTAAGTAAGATATTGTTGGATAGCTTCCAAATCCTCCATACGGATGTCAGCTAGGGCCTTGAGATATTTCTGTAACTGCGAAATGTGAAACACATTATGGACCCCTGAAAGCAACGCTGGTAGCTCTAGCCGATAGGCCACAAGTCCGCATTGTTCAATTTCTGCGAACGGAATAATGAAGCGTGGAGCTAGCTTTCCTTTTACTCTGAAGCGATGAATCCCTTTCATTCGGGATACACGAAGATAAATGTGATCCTCGACATCGAAGTGAAGAGTTCAACGCCGTTTGTCCGCATAGCTTTTCTGACGAGACTGAGCAGCCTTGAGATTGGCTTGAATAACTCATACTCGTTCTTCGGCTTCATTCACCAAGTCGATACCATATATCACTTGTTCACCAGACTCACACCAGTTCAAAGGTGTGCGGCACTTCCGGCCGTAAGGAGCTTCATATGGTGCCATGTTTACGGAAAAAATGAGCTGACTTGGTATTGATGGGTAAAAAATGAGCTGACTTGGTAAATCGATCAACTATCACCCAAATGGAATCATGTTTACAGAATGTGAAAGGCAATCCAATGATGAAGTCCATGCTGATGTCCTCCCATTTCCAGGCTGGTATGCTTAAAGGTTGTAGCTGTCCGGCTGTCCTCAAATGATCGGCTTTCACTCGCCGACATGTATCACATTCTGATACACACTTCGCTATTTCACACTTCATCTGGGACCACCAGAATTTCTTCTTCAAGTCCTGGTACATTTTGTTACTTCTTGGATGAATAGAATACTTGGACAAATGAGCTTCGTCCAATATCTTCTTCCGAAGTTCCATATTACGGGGCACAATGATGCGGTCTTTGAACCAGATGGTACCATCATCGTCACATCTAAAACACTTCATCTCCCCCTGCTACATTCTTCGGCGAATGTGCGACATGCCCTTGTCTTCCTTCTGAGCCTCTACAATATCTTCCCTTATGGTAGGAATGAGAGCTAGATTGTAGAGCGATCCATATGGAACCAAGTAGAGACTTGGCTCTTCTTCTTCCATCGAGGTGATGGAAAGATTATTGACATGGGACTTGCAACTCAGCGCATATGCAACTATATTCGCTTTGCTAGGATGGTAGTGGATCTCAATCTCATAGTCTTTGATCAATTCCAACCATCCTCGTTGTCGCATATTCAAGTCCTTCTAGGTGAAGATGTACTTCAAGATCTTGTGATCGGTGTAGGGATGCACTAGGTTGCCCAATAGATAGTGTCTCCACATCTTCAATGCAAGTACCACGGCAACGATTTCAAGATCAAGAGTCGAATAATGCTGCTCATGGTTCCGAAGCTGCCGTGATCCATAAGCGATCACTCTTCTGTTTTGCATCAATACACAACCCAAACCAATCCCAGATGCATCACAATAAACATCAAATGACTTGGTTGTGTCCGGTTGGGCTAATATTGGTGCTGTTGTGAGGTGTTTCACTAATGCTTGAAAACCTTCCTCACATTCCTTCATCCATGCATACTTCTCCCCTTTCTTCAGAAGTTCTGTCATTGGTTTAGCTATCTTGGAGAAACTTTGAATGAACCTCCGATAATATCCTACTAAACCCTGGAAGCTTCGAACTTCATGTACAGACTTTGGAGACTCCCATTTGAGTACTTTCTTAATCTTGCTTGGATCAACCGCAATCCCCTTAGTAGAGATTATGTGCCCTAGAAATGGCACTTGGCTGATCCAGAACTCACATTTGCTGAACTTCGCATACAGCTTGTGGTCTCGTAATCGTTGAAGCACGACGCGCAAGTGTTGAGCATGTTCTTCTTCAGATTTCGAATACACAAGGATGTCCTCGATGAAGACCACGACAAACTTGTCCAATTCCGGCATGAACACCGAATTCATGAGATACATGAAATGAGCCGTTGCATTGGTCAATCCAAAGGACATGACAAGGTACTCATACAATCCATACCTCGTCAAGAATGTTGTTTTAGGTATATCCTCTAGTCGAATCCTAATCTGATGATACCCAGAACAAAGATCCATCTTCGAGAATACCTTAGCACCCACCAATTGATCAAACAGAATATCGATGCGTGGTAGTGGATACTTATTCTTGATCGTGACAGCATTGAGTGGACGATAGTCCACACATAGTCTCAATGTCTTATCCTTCTTCTCCATGAACAATGCAGAACAGCCCCAAGGTGATGAACTTGGAAGAATGAAAGCCTTGTCCATAAGTTCCTTCAGCTGCTCCTTCAGTTCTGCAAGTTCCTTAGGTGCCATCTTATATAGCTTCCTTGAGATCGGCACTGTTCCCGGTACAAGTTCAATCTTAAACTCGACATATCTTTCTAGTGGCATACCAGGAAGATCCTCGGGAAATACATCCGGATACTCACATACCACTGGAATATCCTCAAGTTTAATGGCCTCGGTGTTGTAAGTAGTTGGAGTCACTCGGATAATACCCTCAAGAATGAGAGCTTGGGGAGGGTGGAGCGGAGAATTCAGATATACTCTCCGAGGAATGATGTCAATAATAGCACTATTGTACTGCAACCATGCCATCCTAAGATGACATACAACTTCTGACTCTCCAGCATAATGAGAGAGGTAGGGTATATGTGGGACCACCCAGATTAAGAGGTACCCTATGGAACATCTCATCTTCCATTACTTTCCCACCTAGAGAACAAATCATATATGGGGTTTTTGTGGGAACGATAGGAAACAAATATTGAATGACATAAGATTTGCTAATGAAGTTGTGGGAAGCACCAGAGTCAAAGAGGATGACTACGGGATGACGAAGGAGAGAGAACGTACCGATGAGTACGGGTGCGCCTATCGGAACGTCCTCGATGGCGAGGTGGTGGACGTTGCCGGTTCTGGTGGCTCGCTTCTTGGGCTGGTTGCGGGGCTGGTTTGCCCCCTAGTACGATGATTGTCCCCCGCCTTGCCTGTCCTTTGGGCAATCCTTAGCGAAGTGGCCCATACGACTACATGTGAAACAAGTGTACGGGGTCAGACCGGCACGAAAGGGAGTACGAAATCCCAGTGCACGCGGTAGAGGTGGAGGTGCACGCAGAATCATCCCTTGCTGCTGCTGCGGATGAAAGCTGGTGTTGTTGAACTGGCGACCACGAAACATCGATGGTCACGATGGCGGCTGCCACCTCTGGCCGGATGGTGATCGATACACCATTCAGTACTTCTGAGGAGCACCACCACCGCTGCCCTGCGGAGCACTCCTCTTCTTCTTGTCAGAGGAAATCTCCCTAGTAGCATGCTCCTGTACGATTGCGGTGTTGACAATGTTGTTGAAGTTGCCGCGATTGAACAAGGCAAGCTTGTCCTTCATCTTGGGGTTCAAACCCCGGTAGAAGCACTCACGCTTCCTATCTTCAGTACTCACTTGGTCCTGAGCATACTGGGCCAAGTGGATGAAGGTCTTGGAGTACTCGTATGCACTCCTTCCTCCTTGCTTCAGCTCCAAGAACTCTTGAAGCTTCCTCCTCATGATCTCGGGAGGTATATGATAGGCGTGGAACGCCTCCCGAAACTCCTCCCAGCTCACGACATAGTCTGTTGATCGTGCGGCGAGATAATTCGCCCACCATGCCCTAGCAGATCCCTGCAATTGTTGTGCCATGAACAGGGTCTTCTGTTGTTCGGTTATTCGCAGCAAACCGAACTTTCCTTCTATAGAGCGGAGCCGATTGTCCACCTCCAACGGTTCATCAGTCTCCATGAAGATTGGCGGGTGCTTTGACATGAACTCTGAGTATGAACTCGGATAGGGCTGTCATGGACCCGCATCTGGTTGCCCCCCTTGACGGGACGAATGTGGAACCAAGGTCTGCAGCAACTCAGTTTGCTCGTCGCGTGAGCCGAGCACTGCGGCGAGAACCTCCGCGAGACTCCTCGGAAGTTCAGGAGGTGGTTGTGGTAGAACTTGTTGTTGCGGTGTCGCAGCTTGCTCCAGGGTCGGAGTTTCGTCCTCACGACCACGGCTTGAGCCTCCCATCTCGGGCGTCGAACGCGTACGCACCATTCTGCATCCACATGATTTAAAATCAGCAACATGTTTGTTTTTCCTTCATCCATTTCATATTACAGTAGTGCGAATATTGGAAATGAAATAAGTGCATATCATTCACATATATCGATAAAGTACAAACTTTATACAAGATATATTATGTCATGACCAAGTTTACAGTAGTGATTTCCAAAATGACTGACTCCCACTACGGAAGTGCATCCCTACTATACTTGGTCTCCATAAGACGTCATACACACCTTGTCATCTTATACACACCCACTACTATTTTTAATATGACACAAACATGGCCACAAAATAAACACGAGCAACCACTAATTATACGTTGCCCCATGATGGCAGGAGTGCTGCCCCATCCTACCCCGATACACCCTCTTCGGTGTACTCGAGTATCTCAGGATCTTCTTCGTCCTCGTCCTCGGGATTTGGTGCCACAGGTGCGGGTGCTGGAGCAGGAGTTGCTGCCTCACCCGCCATCGATGATGTCGTGGCAACTAATAATTGCACATCAGGATGTAGAAGAAATATCTTATAGTCTTCCAGTTTCTTTTGTGCATGCTCGCAACTGGCTTTCCAATCCTGAGTCTCCTCCCTGGATTGATCCCGTTCTTGAGTCACCGTACTCAACTGATCATCCAGCACCTGCACCTCAAGTTGACTCACCTCTAACGCACTTTCTACACAGTGCGTTTCCTGGCGAGCTTCTGATAGATCTTGAACAGCTCGGTGCCACTGATTCTCCTTAACATTTAGACATCGATTGAGGGGAGCAATCATGGCTCTAAGTGAGTCATTGGCCCGCACAAAATGATCTCCTTGAATGATAGCTTGTTTCGGATCACCCATCAACCCTCCAATGCTAGCATGCTGTATAAAGCTCACTTGACACGATGATATTGCATATAAAGTCAAGATTATCTTGGGTACCTCTCCGTGAATGCCATAATCTGCACCCATTCGACTTGCCCACTCATCACCAGCTCTACCGTCGACTGGAAAGAGCGCGAACGGGGTGCCCACCTTATGATGATAATGAAGCTTGCAAAATCTCGTAATAGCAACACTCGCGGCAAAACACCACGTGTCTTCCAACTGAGTCCCTTTCACCTGGATGGAGAAAGAAGCCCATCCAATATATGACGGACCAGCGGGCACATCGACATAGATGGTGCATCTTGTCACACGTCCGTCATCGAATTCCCTGCCCCAATAGCTCGGTATGTCACGATACCCGAACCGTTGAAGCAGCGCTATCAACAACTCCGGAAAACCTTTTCGAAGAGCACGCGTCGCGAACACCCATCCGTTCGGTAAGTGTACCATCAAATCCGACATATGTGGAAAGGATACTTGAACAGTGAAAAGGTTTCCAACTTCCAATAGTTCAAGAAAAATTTAAAGCTGGAGTGGTAATCACAGTCTGTTTCAGCTGACCTTCCTGTATAAATTCAAAATTTTCATACAGGAAATGTCAGAACCAGACGTTGGGTTGAATACAAAAGTAGTATTAAACTTTACAACCTTTCCAGATTGTACCCATACATATCCAGGTTAGCTAGGAAGTAGAATATATACAGGTTTAAAGTTGACCCAAGTTTTCTGGAAATTTTGACAGAACCTCCCCTGTATATGTGGTTATTTCCACAATTTATACAGGTATATCATAACAATATATTGAGGTAATGAGAAAATAAACATTGTATAACATCAAGTTAAAAATCCATAAGTAAAAGAGTTAGGCCTTGAAAAGTTTGTTATACAGGTATAGCGCGCAGAAACCATGTGCAAACTGTTTCAAGTTCTGGTCTGCCAGAACCAAGTTTGCGACAATAGGAATTAAACACAGTTACACTAAGATTCAGGCCATGAGTGCAAGATAAATTTTATAGAGGACTTCCTAAGATTTCCAGAAATGTATATATGTGACCATGTCACTGTTCTGGATTGAGAGCTATCACTATCCAAACTTAACAGATGAACTGACTGGTTTTCACCAGCAGTCCTGCAGTTCACTGTTTTGAACTCAAAATTTGATTTGACTCAAATTTTAATAAGGAAAAACTTTTAATACAAAATCTGTAGATATCCTTCTACCATTTCCATATATGTATCACAATAAGGCAGAAGATTTTTCTACAGTGAGTTATGGCAAAAATACATAGACTGGTACAATGGTATGGTCATCTGGAGCAGTTTTAATATACTCCAAATTTCAACAGATCATCAAGCTTTTCTGCCCTGATGGTCAACAGAAAAGTTGTAGAGGTCTTCAAAAGCTTTCCATCCATATAGCATACCCCTATGTTACATAACAACTAACCAAGATCATAATCCAGCGAAGTTGAGAAAACTTCTGCCAGAAATTAAGAATCTTGGTTCTAACACTTTGTCGAGTCGAAACCCATTTTGCGGAGTCCAAGCCTACCAGCATCAGATAGTCAGACTTTCCAAAACGTAATGCAGCCATTCTGTCATTGGGGATGGTCAAGTATCAAATTTGATACTGACGGTACTACGTGTCTCACCAAAGAAAATTCTAATCGGTATATCCGGATATGTTTATAGGTGGCCCTAGTATCTTTCACTCGCAAACGTGTTCTACATAGGTCGCTACCGTAGTCAGTGTAGCTGCAGAAGACAAACAATCTCCTGTCACACCTGCACACCACAAGGGCGGTTCGGGGAAACACGACAGGCAGTCACAATACACAGATATATATTTGAATGTAAATGCATACGACTCTGGTGTGAGTCGCCCTTGAGCGAACTCATGTCTCAAGGTACATGGTTGTACTACGTCTGTACGGCTAAGACTCTCGCAAGAACCGGCTTATACACGCTCGGGCATACGTGTTTCGCATGCTCCCATAGAACATGAATAGTTCTAGAGATGCATACTATCGGGTTATCCACCTCCCGACGGGAGCTCCCACTAACTTTGAAGCACGTTGGAATACCACGTGTCATATGTTCTCAGAAACATGGAAAGTTTCAGAGACTTATTAACATTTCCGTGCCAAGCTACGGAAACAATCACATGCTACCTCTCACATGGTGTTACCGCAATTGATCCGCTTGCGGTGGCGTACCTTACCTCTTACCTGACATCGGAGCGTCGTTACAGAATATAATATCACATAAGTTAGTTTACCACCTTTATATCTTATACTAATAATACTCCTTATAGGGGCATATAGCTAATTCCTCACTCATATAATCCAAAGTTTTTTACACTATGCTCTTTTCAAGCACACTGTTCCCAATGATGCTTTGATACCATGCTGTGGGGATCGGAATCCCGACATCCAAGGATCTCATCGGGTGGTGTTGTGCGATGCGACACCCAACAGTATACAAGAAAAGAACAAGAATAAAATACAATACCAAGTCTTTTATTTATAAACACAACGGAAGTTTTACAATACTAAGCGGAAAGGAAAGTGACCTATACATCATAGCTAGTAGCTACACTCTCGGCACTAGCTATGCAAAAGAAAAGTCATCCATGACCTGGATGCTTCGCTCTAGCAACACCAAACTTACGGCGGTGTGCAGGGCTCCCACTCGGCTGTAAAACCTGGAGGGGTTGCAGCTTCATCGTCAAACCCGTCATTAGTCGTATAATCTGCAAAAACTTGTTAAGTGCAAACATGAGCTTAAGGCTCAGCAAGACTAACCCGTCTCACTAGACATATGCAGGGTGAATACTAAGCATAGGAAGGGTAAAGCAGTAAGGGACTCGCCTACAAGTGGATCCTTGGCTTTCAAGTTATTATCAGCAGCTTACTAGTTAAATGGAAGTAACTTTAGTGATCATATTGGACAACAATCAAAGTTCCAAAATAATTATAATTCAATACATCGTATTCTTCTGACTTCTTCAGTATTTTCTACGTCACGACACGGTGAACAAGTGGTACTCTATTACCGCGAGGAACGGTCATTGCAATCAGGACACACCCGGTCAGCACGACACATACGCACTTTCAGAAGCGCCAGCGAGTACTTACAGCGGTACCTACATAGCACTTCAGTACTAGTCGTATATGGCCACCTTTCAACCAACACTAGAATGTCGAACTGGTCGATCCGTCATGAGCAGGAGATCCCTGCGTGGGGCGTACTCTGACGTGCCCACCAGCTGATTTACACCATGCTGCCCTCAACCTACGCCCATAAAATGGAACGGTATGCCTCGACAAACCAGTATCAAGCTACGTCAGTTTGTTGGATCCCATTTCTCCAGTATGTCGCTGGTACAATTCAAGCTTGTCTAGCAGGGCCGCACACGGATCGGTCCTCAATCGAAAGATTTCAACTACTCGACTTCTACCGGATGCTTATGAACATAAGCATGGCAGTTTCTACTCGTTGGGTTGTAGACCTACCCAATACTCCATGGGATTTGTGGGTCATGCAAGTGGATGTCAAACACCTTAAACATAATGCCCAAACATCTGAAGGCGTAAGGTGAATGAAAACTGCAAAGATACTGTAAGGAACTTAAATCAAACAGGGGCTTACCTGATAACGAGTCCGGGTCCAAGTTAGTCTTCGGCAGATGGACTTCCAAGGCTTCCGGCAGCTCCTCGACTTTAGTTACTACACGATATGCATATACTATATATGAATGACTTTGAAAATAAATAATATGTTTAAGGTCACAGACTAATATCTTGTGATCACAATAAGATAATGATCTTAATTGGCCTTGCAACTTTTATGGTAGATACTAGGGACTATAATGGATACTCTTGCAAAGAACAGGAGATGATTAAGGAAGTTTGTTGTCTCTAAAAATTATGGCAAGCAATAACCTTCTCTGAATTTTGGTTGACATTCTGTAGGTCTATCATGGCTACCAATGGTTGTACCATGTAGAGGGGGTCTCACTGGTTCTAGGAAAATTTGTTTCACAATTTTCTAAGCTTCCTACAGGGAGAAATTGACTTTACAAGTTTTGGAGAATTTCTAAAATGATTTCTGTATTTTTCACAATTCTTCAATTACAATGAGATTTGGAACACTCATCAACCCAGTAAATGAAGTCCAATGAACTTGAAATTTTACTGGAGATCAAGTGTACTATTAAGAGTGTTCTGACCAAAATTGGGAATTTTCCAATTAACAGAACAGGAGTAATTAATTTCTCAAATAATTAGCTCAAAGGAATTAATTATGAAAATTTTGGGAGTTTCATGTCCAACAAATTGCACCACTGCAAAGTTGAGACTGAGATGAGTCTACCAGAATTTATTTGGATATTTTTGAGCAAATCTAATAGGAGTAATGAATTTTAGAAGTTTGATTGAATCCTAGAATTATTTTCCAATGGGAAAATTTAAATAAAGCAGCTGGCCTCACTTCATTTGAATTGGGCCAATCAGCGCTGGGCCGCACCGAGGGCAACGGAGTTAACCCACGTAGCCGCACTGGATCCGGGCCACAGCTGATCCCTCTCCTCTCGCCGAGCGACTGACATGCGAGGCATGCGAGTCGTCTTCTTCCTCCCGATGTGCGACGCGGCCCTGGCGGCGCTGCGCCAGCGGGCTCGCCGTTGGCCTCTCCCGTGCGCTGATCTTAGCCAAAACTTGTCGCTTGGGGGTTTTCCACCACGCTGAGCACGTTTGTGGTGTTCTCGAGGCTTGCCGACGGCTGGGACCGGCGGTGCGACAGCAGCGACAACAGCTCGCACAGGGTAGAACTCCCTCATCTCTAGCTCAGATGCCATGGTTTATTGTCCAAACGCTTCCTTGTGCCTTGAGGATCATGAACCAGGACTAGGGAAGGAGAGAAACGGCCGGGAACTATGAGCTCAACGGTGAACCGCGGCTTTTTCACAAGCGGCGACCAAAACTCGGCTATCTCGGTCAACACTTTTCCAAATATTTTTGATCTGGAGTATTCGCAGGTAGATAGGTAAACTATCCCTTAACTATTGCAAAGAATTATTAGACGTAGAAAACGAATTAAATCCCTAACCTAGAGACATAGGTATGAACTAACATGGGGAAAATGGAAATAAGAAAGCTACAAGGCATGGCATGGCTTGAAAATTTGTGAGCATGCGCAAGGTGTGATAACACACCTTTTTCTTATAGAAGTCAGGGCCTGTAGAGGCCTCCTCCGGCTTGTCGACGGTGGAGTAGGGGCGGTTCTTGGCGGCTTCACCCGCGATCGTCGGAAAACTGCGGAATACCGCACAATTGGGTGAGAAAACACCGAACCAAAAGATGGAGAAGGTGCGCAAGCAAGTTGAGAACAAGTTTGCTAAAGAACTCACGATCGATCCTTGGCGATGGAAAGTAATCGTCAGAGTCCCGAGGTGAGGTCGGCGGCGCGCGAGCGGGGCAGAACTGCGGCGTGGGAAGGCAAAACCAAACGAGATCTTGACGCCGGTGACCATGGGGGTTTAAATAGGCAGAGAGGGACGAGGGGAGCTTGCCACGGAGCAAGCAAGCAAGCAGCTCGGTGGCTTGCATGCCGGGAGGTGTCACCATGGTGAAAACAGAGGAACCGCTCGGAAATGGGTCACTGGACAGTGGGTCCCACATACCCTTCCAAGTCAATCCTATCTGGAACTTTAATTCCCCTGCCAAACTTGATCCAAAAATCCTAGATTTTTGTGGAGAAGCCAAATAAAATGTGTAGAGTCCGATTCTGAAATTGGATTTGAAATTCGGACAGGTTTCATCTGGAATTCAAATTCAAATTTGAATTTGATTGAAATTCAATGGAGTCACTGAATTAAATAGCAAATGAGCTTCAAAAATTATGAAAATTTGCAGGGGTGCTATTTGGAATATTATGAGGTCATGGAAAAATGTATAGCCTCAGATTTGAATATTTTTGACAGGGCCCAAATGTACAGTAGCTATATTCAAGTTTGAAATAATTTGAATATATTTAGTAATGCATATGGTTTTTCCCTAGCAAAACCTATTAAAATAAATTCCAAAATTTTTAGAAAGTTCACTTGAATTATCCTAGGGTCATTGGTGAAGTCCATCCCCTATGTTAATAAAATTTAAGTATGAGTGAAAGAAAGATTTTTGATGAGATCAATTTCATGTGTGCAACCATAATTGATCTCCACTATGGCTGAGAACAAACTGGTAACTGAACTTTATATTAAGGAAAAACTGGGATTTACAGTTGATATTTTCTTTTCTTATGTATTCTTTTACTTTTTGCTTGTGTTTTGTAATATATTGTATTAAGGAATGAAATTTATTTGTGGTCATGTGTGTGAATGAATATTATCTTGTGTGTTTAACTGTATGAATGAATGAATGTGTGGTGTGTTCATCATGTTCCTCAGGAATCATAAAGAAGGATTTGATTATTTTTGGACAAATGAATGATTTATCTATCAAGGGAATGTGATCTAAGTTCAAGGATATGTTGTTTGTGTGATATCAACAGTGAACCGAAGCAAAATGGATAAAATCACGAAGCTAAAGGAGACGTGGGGAATAGGAGACGCACTTTGCCGTTAAGCTCGTCTCTCTTTTGGAAGAGGAGGAGACATCGAAAATAGGAGACGCGCTTCTTTGTAAAGATCATCTCCATTTTGCATTGTGTACTTTGCACAAACATTATATATGGCGCGCCATCAGTCCTCCACAAGTGAATCTCTTCTTTTTGTATCATTCTCTCATCTTCTCCGTGTAGACAACACACCATGGCCAACGCTCGTCGCCAAACCCGCCCAGGGAGCCACCCTACAAGAAATAGCGTTGCGGCTCCCCCGAGAGGCTCAATAAAGAGTTGCTCGAGACGATAGCCCAGGTGCTCGAGAGGCTTTTCAACAAGCTGTTCGAGAGGCAGTTCGAGGTGATGGCCGAGGTGCTCAGCATCGAGGGCCGTAGTAACTTGGTGGCGGCGATGGCGAGAAACCTTGGTCGCGAGGTTGCACCGCCGGACCAGCCGGAGCAACTGGAGGAGCAACCAGCCAGGACTCCTGTTGCACCGGCACCGAAGTCGCCGCCGGAGGAGGAGGAGGAGGAGGAGTAGAATTTAGGTTTTCTTGTTATTTTTAGTTGATGTTGTTTTTATTTTCTCGTGTCTTGTACTTTTTTCTTTTGTTTCGTAATATATTGTTAATTAATGAATGTTTTATCTGTGTGAATGAATATTATCTTGTGTATTCAACTGTGAACAAATGAATGGTGTGTTCATTGTGTTCCTCAGGAATGACAATTCATAAGGAAGGATTTAATTATTTTTGGGTTTAAAATACTACAGTAAAAGTACTCTACATTGTAATGATTATTTAGTTATCAAGTGAATGTGCTCTACATTCATTCAGCGATGTGTTCATGTGTAACCGAAGCCAAAGGAGACGTGCTTTCTGTAAGATTCATCTCATTTCTTTCGCAAATAGGAGATCAGCTCTGTTAGTCACTCATCTCCAGTTTGTCAGAGGATCGAGCTCGTCTCGGATATTTTGTTAAATAAGACGTGTCTTATAGTATCTTGTCTTCTTTTACGCTTAGCCGCACCTTTTTCGTGAACCAGCATCCTCGCTGAGGCGGGCTCTCGCCTCATTTACCCATATCAGTGATGATCGTCTTTGCGCTCGTCTCTGATCTTTGTCTCCTATTTACGTTTCTTACTTAGTGCTATTAACTTTAATAATATTTAAATTTTATATTATGAAATTATTTTTTTGGTAGATCTAAAAGTTCAGTTCTTATATTATTAAAGTTAATGAAAATTACATGAATTATTGGTCAAAGATAGATTTGACAAAATCTAGAAATAGAGTTGACGTGGGATGGAGAGACTATAATTTGAGAGATATTTTTCTTTTGTCTCTTCTGACTCAGACTTAGGAGATTCTAGCAATCGTTGGATGTTTTTCAATGGACTTTTTTTGGAAAAGCTGGTCTGATTGATACGCAGGGTGGCAACAGTGACAGTTCAGATGCCGTTGTCTAAGACTGCCCGCAGCGGGACTGTGAAAGCGGCCGCTATCTGTGTTTAGCGGCCGCCGTTCACCGCACCGGCAGCGCTACAAGGCACAGTATTCTAGCGATGGCAACAGTGCCTCTCCAAATTTGACAGTACCACTACATACGGATGTAAAGGAAAGAAGAGAGATAAGAAGAAGAAAAGAGGAGAGAAAAAAAAAGAAAAATGAGGAAGATATATTATAAAATAGATGGTAATAAATATAGAGATGTGATATAGAGATGAACAAGTATGGAGAACGAAACTGTAAAAGAGATAATCTTTTTAGAGGTGTGATATAGAAGTGAGATATAGAGTTCTACAAGTGTGGACAGTCTAAGCTGCAGCAGCAGCTTGCTAGGGTTGTGTACTATATGCACAAGTAGTCGCTTGTTCTAGTACGGCCACTACACTACACATTGACCGTGATCGGTCTTCCATTGTTTTTTGGCCTGTGACTCGTTGGAAGCTTCCCTCTGTTTGGGCAAACATGAAGAACTTGCAGCATATTCATCCGGGAGAAGAATTGGCTAGAGCATAATGTTATGGGTTACTCTTATTATGCGTTGAGCGCATAGGGTGGAACACAAACGAAATTGGTGGCTGATAAATTTCCACAGGAAACAGGCAAAGCTAACCATCTTCAGTCACGCTCGATCTGAGTTCAGATTACTCGAGTCCTATCCGGATGATAATTGATTGGATATGTCTGGGTCCAGTGGTAACACTGCTCATCCTATTTCCACAGCTAATGGGGTCTGAAGTGGCTTTGTTTTCTGTCAACACGAGAACAATCTCAACTGAGATGAAGAGAAATTAAATAAATACTCTCTCCGTTTTGAAATATTTAACCATTTAAGTCAAATATAAAAGGGTTTTATTACTTTTCCCAAAAAAAAGTATTCTACCTTTACCCCTCTCCTCCACCTTCATTTTCTTTAAGCACAGTCCTCTAAAAGAAATGGTGGGAGTGGTTAGTGGCAGGTAAAAACATCATTTTACATCTTTTTTAATTTTTGCAAAATTGTTGGAACGGTAAAATATTTAAGAACGGGAGTACTAGCTGTATGGTCAAGTTTTTAAGTTCCGCAACCTCTTGCAAACAAAAAAAAATTAACGATACGATGTACCATTTTCTTGCAACCATCATTCAAGCGAGGGTCAGAATTCCAAAGTTGTACGTGGTACCATTCACTGTCGTAACAGCAGAAAGTTGGGGACACACGACTGGAGCCTTTCCAGGTATGGAGCTGCACCAAGTGTCGCTGAAACATATGACTATATTGGGATGTCTTGACATTCACTCCATAAAACGGCAGTAGATCAAAAAGTGAGCTATCCATGTGTCGCAGCCGACCAGATCCTGGATCTACAACATTCGTTTTCCACGAGCCGCAGTCGAATAATTTTCATGGAAGTTGGGGCGAAAAACCTGTTGAATCCACTAGCATCTAAGGGTGTTTGTTAAAGTGTGGCCTAAGACATTTCTCCGGTACTATTAGGAGTAGCCCGCGGAGATTCATATTTAGACAGGACGCAAATCAAGATCAAGACCAAGAATAAATACAGAAGATTTTACGTAGTTCGGACCACCTGATCGTAATACCCTACTCCACATGGTGTGTGTTGATTGAACTGAGTAAGCCTCTTGTAAGTGTAAGAGTGTGGCTAAGATTGTTTTCTACCGCACAGCGCAGTCCTTTTATATGCCAAGAACTGATTGTTACAGTGTGTGTCGTGGCCCGACAAGTGGCCCTGGCAACCGGTGGCTCTGGCTGCAATTACCGCCCTATACACGATCTACGGATGTTAAGAGCGGTTAAAAGTGTGATAACGTGCCTTAACGGTGGCGTTACCGGTCTTGATAATGCTTTGATCAATCGTCATTGACATAGCATTAATGACGTGTTAACCAGGTCTTGTAATAGCCAACTGATAGCCCTTAAATGTTCGCGCCTCTAGAGATCTTGTTGTCTTCCCACTGCAGACGTAGATTCGGGTGTGTGACATGTGGTAGCTTCGGAGCTTCCCTTTGCAGAGAGGTAGGTCCAGAGCTACTGGATATGTGGCAGCACCGGAGTCACCCTGAGTAGGGAGATAGGTCCGGTGCCCCGACACACGTGGCAGGACTGGAGCTACCCTGAGAAGGGAGGAAGGTCCGGCTCTGCGGGACACATGGCAGCGCTGGAGCCACCCTAAGAAGGAAGGCATATTCGGTATTGCGGGACACATGGCAGCGCCGTAGCCACCCTAAGGAGGGAGGCAAATCCGGCACTGCAGGACACGTGTTGCCTCCGGAAGTCCACATACTTGAAGGTGGAACTCAGCGCGTCTTCTTATGGTACGAAGAGATACCTGGTATGTAGGGTATCAACAGTGGCCCCCGGACCCACCTCTGATGAGATTATGAGGTACCGATGCCAGTGGTGGGGCCACTATCTCTCCCGCGCTGCTGCTTCACTTTCCTCTCGAGACACACGGTCTTTCTTGATTTGGTACGTGAGATGCATGACGTGCGGATCTCACGAAATTGAAGAACGTTGGTTCCTAATACGATATTCGTATCGGTTCCCAGCGCAATTTTTGTAGTCCTGTTAGGCCGCCGCCCCCAGACTTCCGACTTCCCATCATGACAACGGTTCACCTGGGATGACTTTTTAACAAAGTAGACCCGAACCCCCTTGTCACTAACGAGGTAACTTCGCAGAGCATTATTTTAATCCAAATGCAGTTATCATTCAAGCGTTGCGGAGGCTTAATAAAGGAAGATGCGCTGCAAGGTGGAAGAACTCTTACGCACTAATCTATTCTTGCCATAGAGTTCTCCGCTTGAACCCTTGCACCGCGCTCCCACTTTTGCTCCACTTTGCAGCGATGGAACATGGACTTCCTCCCAGCAATGTTGTGAGCGATGATGAGTTGTTGAGAGTTCAAAAACCGATGGGTTGGACAACTGATTCCTTCAACAACGTCATTCGCTGCGACAAGCTCCCATTCAAGAAGGAGTCCTCCGGCGACATTGTCTACTTCACAGCGTACGCCATGGTTGGGCTTATTCTGCCAGTGTCCAACTTCTCGCTGATGCTGCTGGAGTCGTACGGGCTCCAACTGCATCACCATGGACCTCACTCCATATTTTTTGGTGGTGATCTTCGTCCACTTCTACGAGATGTGGGTGGGAGTGCCGCCATGCATCCCTTTGTTTTGGACCTTCTTCACTCTCCAGACGACAAGCAAAGGAAACTGCTTGTTGGGGTTCTACTACTTCGTAAAGCGTAGAAATGCCCATGTAGGTACATCAAGACCTTTCCTTTTGGGAAGTGGAAGACATGGAAGTCTGATTGGGTTGTGAACCAGGTGGACGCTCATGATCGGCTGGAGCTGCCAGAAGGGCTTCTGACGACAGATTTCGACTATTGGGTGGAGCTCCCGAAGCTGTTTGAGAAGTACAAGCCAATGCTAACAAGGATCCGGGACTTGGTGGACGGAGGACTAACGTCTCTGATGGTCCTTGGCAACTTCCTGACCAACCGTTGGGCGCCTCTCAAGGAGCGTGAGTTCGCGGCTTGGCCTTTTTCGGGAGAAATGGATTTCCTCTGGATTGAGGTCAGCCTAGGTACCAATCTTGATGAGAGCACTTTGA
This sequence comes from Tuctoria greenei, assembly GCA_036927565.1. Classification (NCBI taxonomy): domain Eukaryota; kingdom Viridiplantae; phylum Streptophyta; class Magnoliopsida; order Poales; family Poaceae; genus Tuctoria; species Tuctoria greenei. Next base: position 131,278,220 of record JAYESD010000006.1, read on the forward strand.
AGCTCCATCTGCAGAAGCTGAACAATGGGGCTTTTTTGAGGGATGACCTCGGACCTCCGGATGAGTTCTTGCATCCGAACATGGTTCCGGAGTTCAGGAGAAGGTTGCAGAAGATGGTGCCTCTGCTTGACGACACAGGTCTTCTAGTGCGTCAAAGAAGCACTTCGCCAGTAGGGATTTCAAACCCCGGAGCTTCAGAGGACAAGGCTCCTGCAGCTTCAAGCCAGAAGAAACTTGACTCGAGTCGGGGCAAAGGCAAAGAGCACGTCGAATCCTCTAGTCGAAAGAGGAAATTGACGCGGGCTGATAGCAGCTCTGTCACATCAACTTTGACGTAAGCGGTGCCACAGCTTCGTCTAGTCCTCAAGTCAGTGCTGGTTGTGCCTCCAGCAACGGCATGTCCGGCTCCTTCGGCCAGATCATCTTCGGATTCGGTGCCTACAGGGAGCACCAGGTCCAGCAAGACTACCTCGGCTCCGGCGCCAGCGATAGGCTCTGGTTCCGGAGTACCTTATCCAACGATCCCAGCTGAGACAGCGCCGGTGGCTGCCACAACCCCCAGGATGAGGACCGGAGCCTCTGCCTCATCGACGATGGTGGCTTCTAGTTCCCGCCGTCCAAGAAAGATGTTTTGTGCCAACTGGAGCAGCAACGTGCCCAAGTATTGATCAATTCTTTAACTTGAGTCTTGTTTTTGATTTTTTTTCTTTTGCTTGAACTTTCTGTTCCTATGTTTCCATAGTATCGAGGAGAGCTTTTGCTCCAGCACCTGTCAACGTAGCGGCCCTAGAGATCGCACTGTCCGGAGCCTCCGCTGTTGAACAGCTCCCCCGACGGATGAGGCGGTCGATCTTGTAGCTCCGGCACCTACTAGCACCGAGACGACCTTGGTATTAGCGGCCGAAGAAACCACAGTTGCATCGGAGCACATGGAGTAAGCACTAGAGCAAGCTTCAGCTATTCCAGAGCCAGCATCGGAGGTACTGGCACCAGTGTCAGAGACTTCAGAAGGTGTCGTTGAGGCTCTGACACCAGCCGCAGAGGTGATAGTGAAGTTGGTTGAAGATCCGGCTGCGGGACCTTCTTCGTATGCGTCGGAGGTTGATGAGCTTTCGGAGATCAGTTTGGTCGATGTCGAGCTGTTGGAATACATGCTCGTGCCATGGGCTCCGACAACTGTTTCGAAAGACCCAGAGGAACCGGAGGCCGAACCTTAAGTAGGCGCGGAGCCAATCCTCCTGGTGTTATCAATCGACATTGCCTGCTCAAGCCTCCACCAGGTACAGCTCGCCTTCGACTACAAATGCAAATCTCTTGAAGAAGAGCTCAACACCCTAAGGCGTTGGCGGAAGCAGTTGTACTTCAAGACACGGCTAACTCAGTCCTCGCTTGCGGATAGAGGGAGTGGGTAGAGGCAGAGAAGGCCCGACAGACGCGTTTGAACAACGCGCTGAACGAGAGAGATGCCGCCATAAAGGCCCTAGATGAGAAGACCCGAAGATCTACGAGCACGCTAGAAAAGCCAATGATATGGCTGACAGTCACTCGGAGAGTCTCGAAGCGTTGAGGGAACAGCTCCTCAAGCGTCGGGATGAGCTTGACAACAAGGAGGATAAACTCCAGGAAAAAGAGGATGAAATCCTAAAGAGGGGGGGGGGGGGTGAATTCTCTCAGAAGCTAGCACGTGGCGATCAGGACTTAACTGGCCGCGTGGAAAAATTCAAGTTCTAGTGCGAACAAGAGAAGCACCAAGTGTGGTTGGCAGGGGAAGGAGTCAACAAAAGAGAAAATGTTGTCTCTGCCGTGAAGGACAAGGTGAAGGCGAAGGAGAAGAACCTTGCGGAAAGACAAGGCCGCATACACCTCCAAGAGAAGCAGATCGCTGACCAAGAAAGGTTGTTGGCTGAACGGATCTAGCAGCAAGCCAAATAGGTTGAGCGTTTCTCGAAGGAGGGTTCTGCGAAGCTTTCTTCTGCAAGGAGGTCACTGGAGGAGCTCCGGAGCACAAGAGCAATTAAGTCCCAACAGGTCTGGGACTTCCTCGGGCGAGCGAATGAAGCTCTAGTGCCTCTAGGATTTAGCCCGGTCCGACCGGCTGACCCGGAGCTAGAGATGGACAAGGCCTTCGTGGCGTTGAACTCCACCGGCAATAAACTAGATGTACTAGGAGATGTGGTTGTCAACCAGATCGAGACTAAAGGAAAGTCTCTGGCTAGGAACGTCGCCGAATATGTGCTGACATGCTTCCGAAGTCGAGACCCCTCGATTTCTTTAGCTCCGGTGGTTGAAGGAACCATCGCCGAGGAAGAAGAAGTTGCCAAGGCTAGCATCCAAGAAGCCGCCCAGAAGGTTGCTTCATAATTCGTGAGGAACTCCAGTAGTTAGGACCTTTCTTTTTGTACCTTTACCTTTTAAATCTCTAATTTTGAATAAATTAAATCCTTTTGAATTATATTTTTGTCTTCAATACATTGCCTTTATCCTGTTGGCCCCTGGTAGATGCACTTAATTGATTAAGGACATCTACCATAAGGAATTAAACAATGTCTTGAAAAAATGACTGCTGCGAACTCGTAGTCCAAGACTTGCTTCCGAAATCTCCAAGAACTCTTTGTTACGTCGACGGCGGGCCCCCTAGGAGTTGTCGGAGCTTAATTGTTTCGACGGCGCCCACTATCAACATGTAAAGCATTGACGGCGGGCCCCCTGGGTGATGATAGAGCTAAGTGCTTTCACAGCATCCACCATCGCCATGCAGATTGCCATCAATAGCTGACTTTTCCTGTGCATGAGAGACAATAAAAGTAGTAAAATCCGTCCTCTTGCCTATAGCTTATTTGCGGCTTATTACCCTTCTTTGAATTTTTTATCCTAATAGACTCATTGCGACAACATAAGTATATTGATTCAACTTCCTTAGATTTGTATGCTTTCCAGACCTGCCTTACTAAGACCCACTAGAATAGGTAGAGTATCGTACTTAGGGTGTTGGACCAGGCTAAGTCGATAGCGCACTTCGGACCTGTCATTGGTTTTGGTTTTCAGAGGAGTAGACCATCTAGCAATACTAAGATCCGATAGAAGATTACCAATAAAACTTGTATATCGCATGAATCTTTAGGACTAAATTTCAAGTAGATTGCACAACATTGCTATTGACAAGAAGGTAAAAGATGATAAAAATAATAAGCATGCGCAAAATTAATGCATGTAGAGTCTATTTGCACATAAATGTATTTCATTATAGGTCCGAATAACAGGGGAGACAAAGACACACTAGTGTTGGACCAAGTTGAGAGTGCTATTTATCTTGTACTAACCCAGAGAAAGTAAAGATAAACCTAAAGTAGAGGACCAAGTTAAGTGTGCTTTTGATCTAAGACCAACCCGACTCTGTTCATGGACTCTATAAAATAGGTTTTATACAAATACTGACTCACCTCTTTGTAACTAAGTGTAGAACTTATGAAGGTGCTCAATGTTCAAGGGTTTGGAAAGTTGTATCCCGTCCTCTATTGCCAAGCGGACACATCCGGACGGGAAATTTTGAGTACTCGAAAGGGACCTTCCCAGCCGGGGGAAAGTCTGTTCATCCCTTCACAAGTAAGTATTCGCCGCAGCACCAGATCGCCTTCTTCCAATTGCCGGTTGTGCACATACCTTTGGTGATAGCACCGGAGCACCTGGCGGTAGCGCACATTTCGGACAGCTGCTTAGCACCTTGCCTCGTCGATGAGGTCTAGGTCCTCACGCCGAAGTTGGTCCTGCATGGCTTCGTCGAAGGTCTGAACCAGGAGAGAACCCATGGTGATCTCTCGAGGAAGGACTATGTCAAAGTGTTTCCGCGACACTTCCCCCGAACCTGCGATGGACCAGCCCGTGGAGGTTCTTTGATCAGCAGGGCTTAGTCCTCTATCAAGGGATTGCGCGTTTGAGATCATAAGACGGTGGTTTTTACGTGGTTCGTTCCGTGAGAGCGTAACACCCTACTCCACGGTGGGGTTGTATTGCTAGTGTGTGTGTGTGAATGCGTAGATTGGGCCCTTGGCAGTCTAGTCCTTTTATAGACAAGGCCAGACGCCTTACAAGTGGGGTCCAGGGTCCAGGGCCCAATAGGTTGTCTCGGGGTGATCTTTTCCTAAAGATATATAGCTTCACGCATAAGCTTCCTCTGACCGTGGCGTGAAGACTCGCCGTCTTGCCGCCTTAGTCAACAGTGGCCCATGCATTGTCGCAGATAGTGTTAGGGGATGTCCCATCCATCTGTCTTGTTGTCGTAAGCTACCCACTTGGCATAGCGTGGTAGGTCTGCGGTGTCTTCACTGCTATGTGATTGGGTGCAGCGGACCCTGACCGTTGGTGTGCTCTGTGTTATTCGATGGAGGTGGGCCCTATCTTAATGCTAGATTTAGACAGGGCGCACCATCCCTTGACTCCCGCACCTCACCGCCTATGGTGAGTTGCGGCATGTGGCAGCTTCAGGGCTGGCTACTGTCGGGGAGGCCAAACCTGGTTCTTTGAGGCACGTGGCAGCTCTGGGGCTCCTCAGGGCACATGGCAGCTCCAAATCCTTTCTCTGCAGAAGGCGTCCGGCCTGGTTCTTCGAGCCATGTGGTGGCACCAAAGCTCACCCCTGTAGTATGGTGAGGTCCCGCCCAAACATGTGGTGTCACGGGAGCCCGTCTCACCGGAGGAGGCAGGTCCCATCTTCCAGGTCCACGTGGTAGTGCCAAATCTCGCACTTGAGGAAGGTCGGGGTCCGGCACCTTATGGACACGTGGCGCCACCTGACGTACCTAGGTACTTTCAGCCTGTGTGCGAGGGTACCTCGTCTGCAGGGTACCGACAGTGGCCCCTGGGTCCACCTTGGGGGAGGTGATGAGCCCGAGGGTGGAGCCCTATCCATGTTTCCCCGCACTGCGCTTTGAATTTCATATTGGTCAGTCGAAACGGTGGGCGCTTCTGCCAACGTAGCCACGCGTCCTCTCCTGGTTGAGAGACTATGGCGATGAGATCTTTGCTTGCTATAGTATCTTCTGTCTTCTGCAGCGCCTTTAACCGCGACGGTTCCCAATGTAGCTATAGCACTTACATTTGCTCCGCCATTATGGGAACCGCTTCATCTATCTTCTCAGGCGGCTGACCGCTTGGGCCAGCACTTCTAACAGGAGGCCTAGCCCCCATTGTCATGGACGTTGTGGGTTGAGCAGTGCAGGCCGAGCCTTGGCGATCCGCACGATGTGTTCAGGCGTTGTGTGGTGATTAAAAAGGAAACCTTTGTTAGAGGGGACAATTCCTTTCTTACTCACGTTCTATTGCCCGAGCTTTATCCTTCTTCCTTGAGCGCCCAAGCCTTCACCACTCAGCAAAAGCTCTCATTCTTGCCCTCTCCAATGGCCTCCCCACTGCCTCCTTCTCGTTTCTAGACGGTCGAGGATCTGTTGCTGATGAGGCGACTGCTTGGTTGGGTGGCGGTGGAGTATGGATGGATGATCTGCTGTGGATCTTCCACCCTTCAAGACCTTCGCGAAGACGAGACTTTTCTCTTCATCACCAACGTGGCTGCGGGGCTTGAGCTCCCGCTGTCAAGGTTCTTCCTCGCAGTGGTAGAGGAGTACGGGCTACAGCTTCACCACCTGTCGCCGAACTCCATCGCCGTGGTTTCCGTGTTCGTCCATTATATGAGGCGTTCGTGGGTTGCCCACCAACAGTGGAGCTGTTCCGATTCTTCTTCGTGATGAAGACCACCAGAAAGAGTGTGACAAGCCAAGTGGGAGCCTACAACTTCCGGCATCAGGACAGGACTTCCCGAAGCTACATTGCCCCGCTCAAAGGGGGCAAATGGAGCAGCTAGAGAGAAGATTGGGCGATCGTGCGGACCGAGGCCAATGCCTCGCTGAAGATGCCCTTCGAAGGCCCGACCTCCGATCCCACCACCTGGGAAGCATTTCAGGGGTTGACAAAGGAGTACAAGCTAGTACTTAAGAGGATCCGGTTCCTAACAGACAAGGGATTGACCTCCCTAATGGTGCTTGCAGACTTCTTGCGCCGCCTTATCGCCCCCCTTCAGAGATGTTGGTATGGGGCCTGGGTCTACACCGGCACGTACGACCGGTGCCTGTTGGATCGGGACGACCCAACCCCCAAGATGTTGGAGGAGATGTTGAAGGTGGTGACCTGCGACACGGTTGATGACGAGCACGTTTCCATCCCAGACGACTGTCAGCCGCTCTTCATGACCACCGGCTTGAGGGACGAATTGCGGAGCTTGATGCCGAAGGTCAACGTGTTCGGCATTGTCCGTCTGCATCCTGAAGAGACGACTGGGGCTTCGGCGCTCCTAGAGTGGTGCCGCGCTATGACACAACCAAGGTCGGGGTATACCTCTCATCCTTTGGAATGGGCGGTGGTAGGGCCCCCAACAACCTCCGACGGGATGGAGGACAGCCAGCTAGCGCTAGTTCCAGCATCGGGAAAGTGTTCTCGTACCCTGGCCGCGGTTTGCGCCTCTATTGTGCCGAAGAGGCGGAAACTAACGCGGGAGGATGGTACCCTAATCTCATTGCGAGGGAGCCAGAGCGGCCGAAGCTTCCATTGTCGACTTGGTCTCTGATTCCAGTGACAACACTGGTTCTAAAGGAGGCGCGGAGGAGTCTATGCCAACAACCGCATCAACGCAAGTTGTCCTGGAGCTGGTGCCGAAGACTGTGGCGCCAACCTTGTCGTTGGGTACAGGGATCCTCCATTCGCCATGCGAGCTAGGAGGCCAGGGTCTTTGGGGCAGACTGGCCCGCCGGTAAGGCGTAGTTTCTTCTTCCGCTATTTTTTCATTGTTTCTTCGCTCTGACGGGGTTGGTTTCAGCTTTTCAGGGCGTCGTCGACCGACATAGTGCCATTGGTGCTTCCAGGGGTGGGCTTGGTGACTCCCACACTTGCCAGAACTAGAACGGGGTCTGCCGCGCCACATCCTACGCCCAAAGGTGCACCGGCTTTCGGTGATGCCGATGTTCCTGCTCCTCCGTCCGTTGGAGCAGATGGGGCTGAGACAGTGCCAGGCGAGGAGGTGGCCACCTTGGCCGTCGCGGCTACCCTTGGTGGAGTGGACCCGCCCGCCGCACATACTGCGACGACGCCCGATGTCATTAGCGCGCAAGATGGTGACTTGCCACTGGCGGTCGGCGATATCTTTGTGGCGGAGGAGGGGACTTCAGCGGCGGGCAGTAACGCGCTGATTCCTGGAGCTCTAGCAGGGGAGCCATCTAGTCCCCTGGCGCTGGTGTCTGCCGTGGAGTCAGCAGAAGAGGCGGAGGCAGCCATCTGTGGCGACAGCCATGTCGATCCTCCTCTTTGATGTTGTTGCCGCAGCCTAGTCCGCCTTGCTCCAGACGCAGGCTGCTTTCGCCCAAGAGTGGGATCATCTTGCTTAGGAGCGACGCCTGGTGAAGCTGGTCGATGCCAAGAATAAGGAGCTCGAGGTGAAGGGCCATGTCGTCGTCGCCTAAGCCCTCCTGAAGTTGTGCGAGGGTAAGTGGTTGGAGTTAGTCCGCCGTGAGGCTGCCGTTGTTGATGCGGAACGGGACTTAGCGATGAAAGAAGAAGAGGTCTCCCGGAGCCTCGGCATGCTGGAGGAGAGGCGCTGAGTCGTGCAGGACTCGGAGCTCGCCATCAAACGCCGAGAGAACGACTTGGAGCGTCGTGCTCAGGAGCTCGCCGACTGAGAGGAAGCAGCGCGGAGAGATGCAGAAGGCCTCGAGGCCTCCTGCGCAGCCGAGGCGCAAGGGATCCAGGACTTCTTGGCCCTTGCTGGGGCGGTGTTGGAACCCCTCGGACTTGGTCCCGCGCCGCGCGAGGAGCTGTCTCAAGGGGTGGCCCAACTGCTCCAAGCCTTGAACTCCCTTTGCTCGATGTTGGGGTCAGTGAACACTCTACTCGCAAGGCGGCTGGAGGTCGAAGGAAGGGAGCTAGAAGAGCAAGTGGCTTCCCATGTCTTGGTGTGCTTCCGGAGCTGGTACCCAACAGTCCCGCTGGAGTCAGTAGAGAAAGGCCCCTTCGATGAGCGAGAGGAGGAGGCGAGGGCCGAAGTCCAGGACCATGCCAAACAGGTGGCTTCTTCTTCCAACGGAGTTGAGACTGGCGGCCCCCAGGCGGAGCACTTTTGTAACTGGGGATGACCCCTTTGTACAAATAAAGGTTAATGAATTTGAATTCAAGTTTTGCTTGTTGTCTTGTCTTGTGCTTCTCAATCTGTCGCTCCGAATCCTTAGCTGCGTAAGGGCTTGGGGCGCGTATGTCAAGTACATTAGTTTTTGAGGAACCAACAATTGCACATTTGACATGGATGATTTGTCGTCATTTGACGTCCTGCCTATGGAACCCCCTTAGAGGCCCCCTGGTAGATGTGGCCAGGTGGCTGGGCACACCTACCACTTGATCGCAGGATGTTTTCAACTGTCCCCCAACAGAGCGGGGGAGTTTTGAGTGGATGACCTCAGTGTGGATCCTTCAGAGACGCTGAGTTTGTCTAAGTAGAGACGTTGACGGCAGGCCCCCTGGGTGGTGTCGGAGCTGGTTGCTCCGGCGTCGCCCACCATCATCGCAGAGACGTCGGCAGTAGGCCCCCTGGGTGGTGCCGGAGCTGGTTGCTCCGGCATTGCCCACCATCGTCGTAGAGACGTCGACGGCAGGTCCCTAGGGTGGGCCGGAGCTGACTGCTCCGGTGTCGCCCACCATCGTCATAAATACATCGACGGGAGGCCCCCTGGGTGGTGCCGGAGTTGGCTGCTCTGGCGTCGCCCACCATCGTCGCAGAGACGTCGACGGCAGACCCCCTAGGTGGTGTCGGAGCTAGCTGCTCCAACGTCGCCCACCATCATCGCAAGGACATCGACGGCAGGCCCCTTGGGTGGTGCCGGAGCTGGCTGCTCCGGCGTCGCCCACCATCGTCGTAGTAATGTTGACGGCAGGCCCCTTGGGTGGTGTCGGAGCTGGCTGCTCCGGCGTCGCCCACCATCATGGCAAAGACGTCGGCGGCAGGCCCCTTGGGCGGCGCCGGAGCTAGCTGCTCCAGCGTCGCCCACCATCATCGCAAAGACATCGACGGCAGGCCCCTTGGATGGTGTCGGAGTTGGCTGCTCTCGTGTTGCCCACCATCGTCGTAGAGACGCCGACGGCAGGCTCCCTGGGTGGTGCCAGAGCTGGCTGCTCCGGCGTCGCCCACCATCGTCGCAGAGACGTCGACGACAGGCCCCTTGGGTGGTGTCGGAGCTGGCTACTCCGTTTTTGCCCACAATCATCGTAGGAATGTCGACGGCAGGCCCCTTGGGTGGTGCCAGAGCACTCTGCTCCAACATCACCCACCATCGTCGTGGAAACGTCGACGGCAGGCCCCTTGGGCGGTGCCGGAGATAGCTGCTCCGACGTCGCCCACCATCGTCGTCGAGACGTTGACGGTAGGCCCCTTGAGTGGTGCCGGAGCTGGATGCTCCGACGGCTTCCACCACTGATGCGTAGTACTTCGACGGTAGGCCCCTGGTGTATAGGTTACCACAAGAGAACCCTATTAGCAACAAGAGTGGGATGGGAGAGTGTAATCACAAATCAGCGCTTGTTACTATCTTCGACGTGTTGGGACATCGACGGCAGGCCCTCTGGGAGGTGTCGGAGCTGGCTGCTCCGGCGTTGCCCACCGTCATCGTTAAGTCGTCAACGGCAGGCCCCTTGGTGGTAGGAAACCTAAGAAACCATGTTAGCAACAAAAGCGGGATGAGGGAGCGTACTCACGAATCAGCACTTGTTGCCATTATGCTAGAATAGCGTCGACAGCGGCCCCCCTGGGAGGTATCAGAGGTGGGTGCTCCGGCGTCATCTGCCATTAACATGTAGGAACATCGACAACAGGCCCCCTAGATGATGTGTACCTTGCCGATGCTGCTGCTGGTTGTGCCCGAACCAACCTACTTTGTATGTCATGCACACATGACAGGGGGGCATAATTTTGCTCGTTAGCAATTTTTTCCCTACTCTTTAGTTTCGCCATGTGTTATAGTCCTGGACTGGTATGCGGGGCTTGGGTAATTTAGTGCGTTAGCGCCCGGGATCTGGGTGTGAGCCTCCTGGCCCTCAGTACTTAGCCGCTACACTGAAGCCAAAGCGCGCATGCTTAGGGTACAGGACAAGGCTAAGCAAGTTGTACGCCCTGGACCACCAGCTCGACATAAGCCTTTCGTGGGAAACCATCTACCGCCATCGGGCCCCAAGTAAGAGAGCAGCCACGGGATCCCGAAACACCTTGCAAGTACCTCAAGCAAGTGTGCCTTCAACAGGGTACTTTCTGGACCTTCTGGACATGTGGCACCACCGGATATACCTAGGTACTTTCAGCTTGTGTGCAAGGGTACCCCGTCTGTAGGGTACTGACAGACTGCTTTAGCTCCATACACCAAGAAGAAGGGTGTTTCTCCTATTGCCCAGCTGGGCGTTGTCCGACTCGCCCACAATGCACAATGCAGACGAAAGCTCTTCTATCCAGTTGGTGTCATGCTTCTTCAAGCGCTCATAAGTGCGTGTCTTGAGTCTCTTGAGTATTTCTGCGTTTGCTCTCTCAGCTTGGCCATTGCTTGCCAGATGAGCTATTGATGCGTATCTGACTATTATGCCAAGGTCTTCGCGGTACTCTTGGAAAGATGCACTTGTGAATTGGGTTCCATTGTTAGTGATGACTCTGTTATCTGCAAACAATGGACTTTAAGATTTTGATGGTTGATTGCTTGTTAATTGTAACAACTGAAGTTGCTTTCGGCCATTTCGTGAACTTGTCGATGGCGACATCTAAGAACCGGTACCCTTCAACAGCTTTTAGGAAAGGTCCCAAAATGTCCATCCCCCACACAGCGAATGGCCAAGAGGGGGGAATAATTTGTCGTGATTGGGCCGGTGTATGAATTTGCTTCGCGTGGAACTGGCACGCTTCGCATTTCTTGACCAGCTCGACTGCATCCTGGAGTGCTATAGGCCAATAAAAGCCATGTCGGAAGGCCTTACCGACCAGCGTACGGGATGACGCATGGTTGTCGCACTCACCTCCATGGATCTCTACGAGGAGTTCGCAGCCTTCTTCCTAGGAAATGCACCGCATTAGAATGTCGTTGGCACCACATTGGTAGAGATCCCCTTCTACCAACGTGTATCTTTTAGCCAATCTAACAATTCGCTCAGCGGATGCACCGTCTTTAGGAAGGATGTTGTCTTTCAAGTAGTCCTGGACCTCCGAGATCCATGCATTGGGACTGACTTGAGCTTCTGGATCTTGCGCGCTTGGTTGCTCAGAGCTTTCTGTAGTGACTACGATCCTTGGTGGACGCCATGGTAACAGGTCCATCGAGACCGCCAGCTTTGGGGTGCTGAACTCGCGCCCATCACTCACTTCGACAGGTTGAGCGGCAGGTGCCGGTAATCTTCAGACAAAAACTTTGTCGGATGCTTGAGCCCCAGTTGAAGCCTTCGTTGAAAGATCATCAGCTTCAGCGTTGTTGAGACGCTGGACATGGCAGAGATGCAGGACGTAGAAGTCTTTCTGCAACTTCTGGACTTCAAGTAGATAAGCGACAAGCTGAGGGACTTGTTTGATGATGAGTTGCGAGTCACCCTTCACCAGCAGTTGTCGGACGTCATATGATAGCGCCATCTTAAGTTCGAAGATGAGAGCTTCATATTCTGCCATGTTGTTCATTGCCTTGAAGTCAAGGCGCATCTTGTACTTGACCTTCTCCCCGGTCAAGGCGAGGAGAATGATTCCAGCTCCGGCCCCCTGCTTCTGCACAAAGAAGTCGAAGTAGAGAGTCCAGTGAGGCTCAGTAAAGATCGGGACCTTAGGTTCCGCCTTCTGTTCGTTGAGGCCCCCTGAGTTGATGAAGAAGGTGTCCACTCTGCTACGAAGTCAGCCAGCGCTTGACTCTTGATTGCATGTCGAGGCAGGAATTCGAGATCAAATTCTGCCATCTCCGCGGTACCTTGGCGATATTTCCTGTTGAATTAGGATTATGTAAAACAGTTCGCAGTGGAAAAAAGGTTACCACTGATATCTTGTGGGCTTGGAAGTAGTGTCGTAGCTTCCTTGAGGCGATAAGAACTGCGTATAATAGCTTATGCACCTCTATATACCAAGTCTTGGCGTCATGAAGTACTTTGCTGATGAAGTACACTGGTCGTTGGACAGTTCAGACCATCCCGGAGGGGTCCGAATCTTCTTCTTCATCAACCCGGACCCTCTCGAAGGGGTCCGAATCTACTTCTTGAGCAGTAGAAACTCCCTCGGATAAGAGAGGTTGATCCACAAGCAACTTGCCTTTAGGATCCGTGCCTAGAAACTGGGACCCAAACTCTGCTTCAGGTAGTTCCGGACCCTCTCAGAGGGATCTAGGCTCTTGAGTTGAAGATGTTTCTGGTCTTTGCGCGACAAGGACCATACTAACAACTTCCGTAGTTTCCAAAATGTAAAGCAGAAGTGGCTCACTAGGTTCCGGAGCTAACATGATTGGTAGTGTGGTGAGGAGCTGCTTGAACCCTTGGAACGCCTTCTCTGCTTCTTCAGACCAATAGAATGGTCCGGACTTCCTCAGTAGCTTGAAGAAGGGAATTGCCCGCTCTACTAGCCTTCAGATTAATCGGTTGAGCGAAGCTAGACACCCAGTATGCTTTTGGACGTCCTTGATACGGGTTGGAGGCCGCATCACTTCGATATCTTTAATCCTGGGCGGATTGGCTTCAATTCATCGGTGAGTCACCAAGTATCCAAGAAGCTTTCCGGAGGAAATCCCGAAGACACACTTGTCGAGGTTGAGCTTGGTGCGCGTCAAGCGCAACTTGTCAAAGACAGATTGCAATTTGTCAAGAAGTGAGTCTTTGTTCTTCACTTTGACAACGATGTCATCGACGTAGACTTCCACTAGATCCCGAATGAGCTCCCCAAAAGTTTTGTGCATAGCTCGGACAAGAGTTGAGAGTGCATTTTTTAGACCATAAGGCATGGTTGTGTAGCAGTAGAGACCATCTACGTAATGAAAGCAGTATGCTCTTCATCTTCCTTAGAAATTGGTATTTGATGAAATCCAGAATATGCGTCTAAGAAACATAAAAGCTCACAGCCAAAGGTAGAGTCCACTATCTGATTTATTCTTCGTAGTGGAAAGGGGTCTTTTGGACATGCCTTATTCAAAGTTGTGTAGTTGATGCACATTCGAAGCTTCTCGCCAGCCTTTGACACGACAACTAGGTTTGCCAGCCATCGTGGATGATGAACCTCCCGAATGAATCCAGCATCAAGGAGCTCTTTGACTTCTTCTCGGATGAAGTTATGCCGCTCAACAGATTGCTTCCGGAGCTTCTGTTGCATTGGTCGTGCGTCAGAGTATATCTTCAGATGGTGCTCGATCACCTTCCTGGAGATCCCAGACATCTGTGAGGGTTGCCATGCAAACAAGCCAACATTTGCTCGGGGGAAAAGTGACGAGCGTGAGTTTCTATTTGTCAGTCAGACCTCCCGATATACTGGTGGTCTGAGCGGCATCAGAACTGATTTGGATGACTTTGACGAGAACGTCGGTGTCGCCGCTTGGTTGCACACGAGGTGCAGAGATTGAGCTACGTTGGCACAAGCTCGGAGGTTGTTGAGCACACTGCTCCTTGTCGGCTTCATCTTCTTGTGCTGTTGCAAGCGCATGAAGTTTCTCCAGTGCAATAACCCCAATAGTGCAATCCCCTCAAATTCGAAGGACACCTACTGGAGTTGGCATCTTCAACACGAAGTAGCCGTAGTGGGGCACCGCCATGAACCTATATAAGGTTGGCCTGCCTAGGATGGCGTTGAAGGAAAAGTTGATGTGTGCCACATCAAAGACCAACTTCTCTGATCGGTAATTCTCTAGTGTCCCGAAGGTCACTAGAAGAATAACATATCTGAGAGGCGTAATGGCTCCCGGACCTAATCAAGAAAATGAGCGCGAAGGCCTCAGGTCTGAGAGGTTGAGCTGGAGCTTCACAAAGGCTGCAAAGCTGATGAGGTTGAGGGCCGCGCCACCATCCACTAAGACATGGAAGAGCTGGATATTGTTGATAGTCGGGGAGACCATCAGGGGCAATTGTCCAGCTCCTGTCATGTTCTTCAGACAGTCTGAAGCACTGAAGGTGATGGGAGTATCCATCCTTTTTTGATGTGGTTCCACCTTGGCGGTAGGAGCAGTAGCAGCCATCTCGCGACGCATAGTTTTCAGAATGCGCCGAGAGGTTATGTCCCAGGACCCTCCATACATCATATGGAGTCTTCCAACGTTCGTTGTCGAAGGTGTCGGAGTCGTCGTCGATGGTGTTGTAGACCGCCTTTAGTGCCTTCTTGGCGTCTTGGAAGCCTAGTTACTGATCAGACAGAGCTTCGTCGACTTTTTGTTTCCCTTCCCACCGACAGAAAGGAGTTTCATATTGACGCTTGTTGTTGCGTTCAGCAAGCCTCTTGACCTCACAACATTCTTCAATATTATGGCCCGTTGATTTGTAGATCGGGCACCACATCTTGTCACCGTCCTCGAACGGTTGTCGGGGTCATTTGTCGGAGCGTGGCCCCCGGCCACCAGGTGCTGCGGCAGCAGCAGCAGCAGTTGGCGTGCCGGCAAGCGACTCTTCTTTTTGCCACTGCCAGTGGCAGTAGCTCCGGTCTTGGAGGTGGACTGATCATCCTCCGCAGCTGGTTTAGAGTGCATCTCACGGCCCTTCGCAGCTCTGGCACACTTGTTAGCCAGGCTGAAGAGTTCTGTGACACTGCTGACATCCTTGGTTGCCAGCTTCTCCAGCATCTTTTTGTCTCTAACTCCCTGTCGGAATGCAACCACGACAGAGGCGTTGGGGATAGAAGTTATAGTGTTTCGTACCTGAGAGAATCACTGGATGAACGATCGCAATGACTCTCCCGACTTCTGTTGTACGGTGAATAGGTCCAGCTCTGTGTCACGTCGAGTGTAGGAGCTCCCAAAGTCGGTGGCGAACTGGCGACATAGTTCCCCCAACTGTAGATGGAGGGGTAGGCCCATAAACTAGGACCATGCAGTTCCAGTCAAAGCCACGGGAAAGTAGTTGACCATGACAGCCTCATTCCTTCCAACCGCAAGGATGGCGGCAGAGTAGATTTGTATAAACTCGACGGGGTTGACAGTCCCTTTGTGTCCCGTTGTATTTCTCGGGTAGATGGGGCCGAAAATTGGTTGGCCATTTCACCATGCGGAGATAGCTAAACAGCCGCCACCAACTCCTAGAGGAGAAGGGTTTTCTCGAACAAGTCGTCTCTCGTGAGTACGCTCGATGTTAACACGGTTGTCTTGCCTCATGTACCGGCAGTCGAGCTCCGACCAAAGGTACTGAGTCGGGAGTCTCGACGTCATTTGAGTACAACGAACCCCGGAGGACAGTGATGTCGCGTGCTGAGAGGGCGCACGTCTCCTGGGCTGCGACGCCAAAGGACCAAGTCTTCCAGACAAGGTCCTATTACAAGAAGGTGTCTGCCCTGCATGGGGCAAACTTTGGTTATTAAGCGCAATGGCTTCAGCTGCAACCAGGTGCTCAACATCAGTGCGCCACTGTTCTAGAGCGGCCGGAGGAGCTCCTGGCGTCGGAGGACGCTGAAGTAGAGTCCGCTCTATGTTCAGCGCATTCTCCGGGTTGTTCGTCGATGATGTGACTGACGCAAGTTCACCATCGTGCTGTCCAGCGTTGGCTGCTGCAACAGATGGTGGTGGTGGTGGAACGACGCCCGCCGGAAGAACAACGTTGAACGGCTACTGAACATTAGAGGGATTTCCTCCAACAGCCTCTACAGCCGGTTCGTTGGAAGCAGTGGTTGAGTTCACCATCTTAGAGATCTTGAATGAGCGACCCCTTCCTATCGCGCCAAATATCGAAGTGTGGACTAAGACACTTCCCCGGTACTACTAGGAGTAGCCCGCAGAGGTTCGTATTTAAGCGGGGCGCAAATCAAGATCAAGACCAAGGGTAAACACAGAGGATTTTACGTGGTTAAGGCCGCCTGAGCGTAACACCCTACTTCACGGGGTGTGTGTTGATTGAACTGAGCAAGCCTGTTGTAAGCGTATGAGCGTGGCTAAGATTGTTTTATACCGTGCAGTGCAGTCCTTTTATATGTCAAGGACTTGCTATTACAATGTGTGTCGTGGGCCGACAGGTGGCCCTGGCAACCGGTGGCTCTGGCTGCAATTACGCTCTATACACGATCTACGGGTGTTAAGGGCGGTTAATAGCGTGATAATGTGCCTTAACTGTGGCGTTATCGATCTTGATAATGCTCTGATCGTGCATCATTAACATAGCATTAATGACGTATTAAACAGATCTTATAATAACCAATTGATAGCCCTTGAATGTTCGCGCCTCTAGAGATCCTGCTGTCTTCTCGCTGCAGTAAAAATCCGGATGTGTGACACATGGTAGCTCTAGAGCTTCCCTCTGCAGGTAGGCAGGTCCGAAGCTACTGGACACGTGACAGCAACAGAGTCACCCTGAGTAGGCAGACAGGTTCGATGCCCCGAGACACGTGGCAGGACCGAAGTCACCCTGAGAAGGGAGGCAGGTCCGGCTCTGCAGGACACGTGGCAGCGTTAGAGCCACTCTAAAAAGGGAGACAGATCTGGTACTGCATGACACATAGTAGCGCTGGAGTCACTCTAAGGAGGAAGACAAGTCCGACACTGCAGGATACGTGTTGCCTCCTGAAGTCCACACACTGGAAGGTGAAACTAAGTGTGTATTCTTCTTATATGAAGAGATACCTGGCATGCAAGGTATCGACAGTATTGCTGCAGATAGTTTTGCTACACAAAACTAAAACTTAACCAAAGAAGGCTAACCAAAAACCAAAAATGGACGTGCAGAAACGCCAGTTACATAGTTCTATCGAACTGAACTTGTATGCGTTGTTAAAAGGAGAGGATTCCCCTGTAATTGCCATTTCGTTGCCACTCGAGACCCAGGACATGCGCATGTATATCGAACTTCCTCACAAACAGCAGATGGAACAATATCACATTTGCAGATCTTAACATAAAAGTAGTATGAAACGATTTCAAATACTAGTCTATAACTGATCAAGCTTAGAATAACACCATCGAAAAGTTTAGTGGCAGCTATTTATTATGAGCAACTCAAATGGTTTTGAATGCCTGTTTCAATTTTTTCTCCATCTCAACCGAGTATATACTGCCGTACTGTATGAAGAATATAAAAACAACTATTTATACAAGGAGATAAGGGGACTCTTCTACACCAGTATAAAACAGGATACTATGAAAAAGAATGTAACACCAGTGACTCTGCACAGCTCAACTGGTAATTGGCATTTACTAATATCTCAAAAAATGACCCATTAATCGAACTGTTATCTCTTTTACAATATCTATCCAGATGATCTGGTTAGACTGCTAAATTTCCAGTCCAAATTGTATGTGAAAACCTGTTAAGGATTTATTTTCACCCCAAAATGAATCTTCCCCACAAGAAAAAAGAAAAAAGTTGACTTTTTTATTCTGTCACTTTGAGTATATATTCTATCTCTGAAAGATCCCTTAAATAAGGTGCTGAAAAACAACCTTATGTGAAGAAACTGAAGTGTCTCAATGGCATGCCATAACATGAAAGGTAAACACATATTGCAGACTTTCTAATGCAACATACACTCTCTAAGATATGGGTGCGAGAAATTGGCATACCGCTCCCATATGTTCTTGTAGCGGTGAATGGCCAACTTCAGCCATGGTTTCATGTTTCCATTATAGTGCACAACAGCAGCACTCTCAATCAACCGATCATCTATATCTACATCATACCCCAGTCCCAAGACATGCCACCTGCGGTCTAGGGGCTCCATCAGGCCGTAAAATGTCAAAAGACCCGCAGGAAGCGTCCCGGTCTTCCAGAGAAATAGGTCAGAATTTTGCTCCTGCCAATAATGATACAGTGATGTGGCGTTTGCTTTCCTCCAAGCTATCAAGTCAAAGATATTCATTCCAAAAGCCCATCCACAAGCAAGTGGATCAATTTTAGAGTTGACAGTTGGGTGCGAGAAATTGAGATACTTGTGATACCGATGAAATGACTCCAAACAGGTTTCCACTGCACCAATGACATTACCGTGCAGTTCTATGGAGAAAAGTTGTGTCAAGTCTTTTTGCACCACAACATCATCATCAAGAAAAACCACCTTCTCCAAGTTTGGGAGTATTTGAGGTAGGTAGAACCGCAAGTAATTCAGCAGAGAAACAAACTTAGGGTTATGTAATTTTATTTCTCTTTCAAGATTCTTTGACCCGCCTGAGTGGTAGTACCTGTGAGTTTCCACTTCAGATAGCTGCCTGACCAGAGGAGATGAAGAAGCATTCAACCAAGAGAATTCATCTATGCAGAGGACCTCAACGGTGCAGCCTTTTAAGTCGTTTATGACAAACCAAGTTGACATCGCGCCAAAATGGATTCTGTCTGTGACCACATGAAACACAAGCTGCTGAGGGTGATTTGCATTGGAGACCGTAGAATTGACAACAACTGAAGTGGCCAGCACATTATCCGAGAATATACAGAAATGGTACAGATTATTGTCCACCAAACGTGTGGAATTCCGTTGCTCCTCTGAGTGACTCCTGTGCTTCAGGTTCTGAACCCATTCTTCTGTCAGTTTCACAGTTAAGCAGTGCAGATTTTTGGGTAACGATTCTGCAGCTAACTGACCAAACTCAGCACTCTGAACAATTGCTGCCTTCACACGTTCCTCCAGTGCGAGGGCATGGCTCTTCAACGTCACTATTGTAGTGCTGATATCATAATGAGAGTCCTGTGCTTTGTATATTAACCATGCTAGCCGGCTTATTATAGGATGGGCTTCATCTTGAGTGATGGCTCTCCAACTAACAGCCCCTTCAGATAACAATCTTTGACAATTCCTTATCTGGGAACTAAGTTCCCATGCAAGCTGAAGATTGCCATGCTCTTTTGCAAGCATGACATATGCCTTTGCTAGAGTCATCTGATCAGCCAATTGGCGTGCAAATGACGTGCTGCTCAAGAGCTCTTCTGTGAAATTCACCTTCTCATGAGGGACTTCCTCAATTTCTGAGCCATTCACCTGAAACAGGTCAAAAGAAAACATGAGAAAAAGTGGACAGACTAAATTTTAAAAATGGAAGAGATTTTTGCTTACTCAAACAGTAAATAAAGATTTTGAACTAAAATCCATAAGGTACAGAAATGTTAACTTCTTCCATAATCCAGTCATATAACATAGTTAATATATTCACTGACTGGAAGTGATCTGTTGAGATTCAAAGCAAAGTGAAGGCTCCTCAACATTGTTAAGCTACTATGTGCTGACCGGTTTCATCCAAAAGTTTAATCTGATGAGAAAGGGTAGGCAATTGACTTATACACTCCAACACTCTCTCACGTCAGGCTCCCTCTGGCCTCAAACATGGAAATAGGAGTGGGCTTGCGCCCGCAAGGATTCGAACTCAAGATCTCTGGCTCTGATACCATGCTAAGTTACTATGCACTGACCGGTTGCATCCAAAAACTTAAGCTGATGGAAAAAAGTAGGCAATTCACTTATACACTCTAACAAACATCACAACAATACTTATGCAGATGTTGTGGCTGAAGTGTAACTTAAGATTAACACAAAACTATTCAGCGAGATGTTCAACCTTTGGCAACACTCACGTGTTGAGTGTCATCTTCTTCCAAACTATTTATGGAGGGTGTGAGGAGAGACATTAGGGATTGGATTACGCCTGGACGCCTAGGCGCCCGCCAGCCGCAGGATGCCTAGGCGAGAGGGCGCAGGGCATTTCAGAGGCCAGCGCGGCAGGGGTTGGCACCCGAAAAGCTGCCAGATCCGTGCGCCTAGTGCTGATGGTGTTGAGGGCGGGGGGAGGGGGCGGGGGGCGAGAGAGACAGAGGTCGGAGTCGGAGAGCCGGAGCCGGACGGCGGAGGCGGCTGAGTCACGCTAGAGAAGAGTCGTTGGGAGGGAGAGAATACAGTGGTTCGAAATATTTGAGGCCCAGTCAGGCCCAATAACTTTCCAACCCTAATTTTTCCTTTCATATCCAACTGTCCATCCAACCGACAGTCGCTCAACCCATGGTCTCTCCCTCGACCTGTTTCGTCTTCTAGTCCCCATCTAGCAGCGTGCCTGACTCCTCTCCCAGCGTGATGCCTTGCTGGTGCTCCAACCACGGCTTCCCTCTCTCCTCAGGTCCTTCCCTCATCTCCCCCTGCCTTTGCCCTACCCATCCCAGTCGTCTACCCCTGTCCCGTCGGCTTCTACCCGTCTCCCACGATGCCTGGACGGGACGCACGAACGCCAAGGGACGCCAAGGCGTCCCAGTCGGGCGCCTGAACCGTTCCAGGCGAGGCGAGAAGGCATGGCATCCGGCTTGGAGCGACTAGACTGAAAGTGCAGCTAAGCATTCACTTGTGGGTTTTGAACGATTGATAACAAACGAATGAGATCTTAATGAACTTGTTGAGGTGAATGCAGGTCAACTCAGATGAGATAGTTTGTTGTACTCAAAAAGTGAAAAATGAAGTGATGAAGAAAAAGAAAAGCCCAATTGATGAATGAAGCGCAAAGTAGACATAATTATATAGGATGTGTGTGAGAGACACATCCCAAGAGCTCAAGTCTTTGCGTAGGGGTAAGAGCTTAAAATCAACCTTAATAATTCCCTGAGCACCGGACTAGTCCGTTCAACTTTGTGGAGTCTCACTTCACAGTGTACCGGACTAGTCCGCTCATGGACCGGACTAGTCTATTAAACTTTCTGATGTTCCATAACACTATGCACCGGACAAGTCCGTTCATGGACCGGACTAGTACGAGAAACACTCTGATGTTTCATAACATTATGCACCGAACAAGTCTGTTCATGGACCGGACTAGTCCGAGAAACTTTCTGATGTTCCAATATAAAGGGTACCGGACATGTCCGAATTCCCACTGGACTAGTCCGGTATACCTCACACATATTAGGGTATCTAGTGTGCTGCACATTTCACGCGGATTTTACTCAGTACACCGGACAAGTCCAGTCCCCGGAGCGGACTAGTTCGGCCGTCGAGATCTCTAACGGTAATAATTTTGGAAACACTATAAATAGGAGATCCACGACCCCACAAAGAAAAACTCTCGTATTCTACTGTCAAGAACTGAAACACTAGCGTCGCAACTTGTCCCAAGAGCACAAAACACATCTCCCCACACATCTAAGGTCCTCAAAAGTGAAATTATTTGAGTATTCAGATTTGGGATTGGGAGATCGTTGTCTTCGCATCATTGAGCTCTTGTGGTTTGATCTCTTTACACTCTTGCATTACTTGTAATCTTTTCGAGTGTATTAGATTACTTTTTCTGCTGTAATCTTTGTGGGAGCACTCAACGTGTGAGGTCGCCCCACCAACTCAGTGATTACTCGTGATAGTGGAATCAAGTCGGCCTTGTGTGGTGACTTGACGAGGGAAAAGGGTTGGAAGAGACCCGACTCTGTGTGGACTTCCTCAACGAGGAGTAGATCTCTTTGCTGAGATCGAACCTCGGTAAAAATTCGTGTCTCGCGTGTTCCATTCTTTTACTTTTGCAAGTTTCATAATCTAGGGCATTAGAATTGATCAATCAAGTAATTTGTGTTCCTTGTGAAAATCAAGCAATCTTATCTCCTGTTTTGGTTGAACGAATAGTAATTACATTTCGCTGCTACAACACTTACAATTTCTGCACCATCTTTGATTAGTTCACAACACATCAGCACACCGGACTAGTCCGCAGTCACACCGGACAAGTCCGGTCCCTCGGGTATTTAACGATTTCATTAAGTGTGCAGGAAAAGTTTTAAAGCCTATTCACCCCCTTTAGGTCACATTCAATTGGTATCAGAGTCAAGTTCTCCATTTACGAGACTCATCGCTCGAAGAGATCAATGGCCTCTGACAAGAACATGAGATCCCGAAGGTACCCAACACCAAAGATGAACATGAAACAAAGGCATTCGATATACTCAAGAACAAACACGATGATGAATAAGTGTGTCAACTTAAGGCGCTTTTAAGAAAGAAGCTTCTAAGCAAAAAGAGCCTACTCCCAATATCCTTATAATTATGATCGTCTTAATTCTAACAAGCATTATTTTTCAATTCATATAGAAAAACCTTCTCATTTCGATAGAAATGACTATACAATGTAAAAGTATAATATGAAAATGCATCTTATGTCTTTAAACTCCAGTCTTTGGCATGTTGTGTGTACATGTGTAGATATCTCAGATACTGACGATGAACTCACTCCGGAGCAAGAGCAAGAAATTCACTGCAATGCACAAGCCGTTGCAGTGATCACTTCTTTCTTGAGTCGAAAAGAGTTCACCAAGATTGATTGACTGGAAAGTGTCAAGGAAATATGGGATATACTCAAGACAGCTCACGAAGGAAATCGATCAGTTCGTGAAGCAAAAAAATGAAATGCTTCAAGAAGAATTGGTGAGGTTTGCCATTAAGGAGGGCGAATCACCTCAAAAAATGTACAACCGGATGAAGGCACTTATTAACAAGACACATGCCTATGGAAGCAAAAAGTGGACCGATCATGAGGTAGTCAAGAGGATGATAAGGGCATTCATGCCCCGGAACGTCACTTTGCGCTCGATGATCCGAGAAAGTCCGAGGTTCCATAAAATGACTCCGGATGAACTATTAAGCAAGATCATCAACCACGAAATGATGGAAAAGGAAGCCAAATATGTGAAGGATCTTGCCGAGCTAACTTCATCAAAGAATAAAGAGGTGGCTCTCAAGGCGACTAGCAAATCAAATGACAAGAAAGTCCACAAAGTGCAAGAAGATGGAGATAGTGACGATGTGAGCACCGACATTGATGACGAATAAATGATCCTCTTCATGAAAAGATTCACGCGCATGATGAGAAGAAGAAAAGGCAGCAATTCCAGTGAAGACAAGAACAAAGAAAAAGAAAAATCCAGATCTAAACACTCATGCTACAACTGTGGTGAATATAGGCACTTCATAGTTGATTGCCCATATGAAGAAAATAAGAAGAAGAAAGAAGTAAAGCCTCAAGAGAAGAAGGCAAGCTCATCAAGCACACATCGGCAAGGATTGGGACTCAAGTGACGAGTCCTCCTCGGATGATAAAGAAGAGATGGCAACAATCACCATCAAGAAGCCCTCCATGAAGTCCACTCTCTTTCCAAGCTTGGGACAATGGAAGGAACCCAACCACATTTGCCTTATGGCCAAGGAAGATAAGAAAAAGGTTAAGGGGCCGTTTGGATTAGAGAATCGGAGCCGATTCCAGGCTAAATTGGACGGAGCAATTCCAAACGGTAGAAAACCGGGAATCGATTCACTTGAATCAGCAACCGCCGGATTCTAAAAATACACATACTCTCCCAAAACGGGTGAAAAGGTGTTTTGCATACTGAATCACTACGGCAGAACATATTTGGACTCCTAACTTGTATACTATTTACGTGCATCTGCCACCCGTAAACTAGTTCCCCTGAAAGGTTCTCACTAGGAGCGGCACAAGTAAAACCTTCCCCGAGAAGGTTCTCGGAGCTGCATAAGTAAAACCTTCCCTAGGAAGGTTCTGGAAAAAGGTGATTGGAACAGAAAAAACCTTCCCCAGAAAGGTTTTGGAAAAAAGTGACTAGAACAGAAAAAAACGGGAGGAAAAAAATGAAGGAAAAATAAATAAAAAGAAAAATCAGAGAGATGACCAGAGAGCAATTTTTTTAATAGTCAACATGATTATATAAACACAAATGAAAATAAAAAAACTACAAAAAGACAAGTAAATGAGTCAATGCATCGTTTCTCTTATTTGTACTGTTACTGACACATAAATGTTAGCCACACAGTTTTAAAATGATTTTGTTTCATCATCTAAAACCGATTCTAGATTGAAAGGGAATTGTTTTTTATTCTGTGTGAATCTAAAATCATACTAAACGAGACCTAAATCTAGACCTTCATCTTTACATTCCCTCAGTGATGATTTCGATAGCAGTGAAGAAAATAAACACATGTTTAAAGACTTAAGTAAAACTGCATTAGCTAAAATGAAAATGTTGACAGATGAATTACTTGAGAAGGAAGATCTTATCAACCAACAAGAAGATATGCTCGTCCTTCAAAAGGAGAGATACTTTGAGGTTGAAAAGACTCTCGAGCTTGAAAAGAAAAAGAGAGAAGCACTTGAGTGTGAGCTAGCTTTGAGAAAGAAAACTTGCTCAAATCTAAATGATTTGAATGTTGTACTTAAACATGAACTTGTTAACTTGACAAAAATTAACAAAAATCTTGAAGTACAATTTGAATCACTCAAGCAAAGTGATCCCTCCTCTTCGAAGAGCTCACCTTTCCCAAATATTGAGTCCATTCTACCTAAAGCCTGTAATTGTGTTAACTTGGTTCTTGACCTTTAAAATGAGCTTAAAGTGGCATGAAGCAAAGGTTCACCCAAAAGTGGCATTTCTGACAAGGAGAAAATCAAGTGTGCACGAAGTGCATACTCGGTTACTAGAGCTTCAAATGTCAAGGATGGCCTTAGATATTCCCGTGGTGAAAAGCGAAATGCTAGAAATCCCAAGAATATCAAGGAATCGATTGCTTTTGTCAAGACAAGCTCAAATCAAGTTGAGAACACCAAACATATTCCTTCCTTACATGAAAAAGTTAAAAATGGATAAAACATCATGCTTCATGACTTTAATGACTCATACGTTCTTATGAAGAATAGATTTAATCATGTTTGTGCAAAGTATGTTGGGCCACTCCACAAGAGTCCAAAATCTTGTGTGTGGGTGCTTAAAAGTCTCATCACTAACATCAAAGGACCCAATAGCTTGGATACCCAGAAGCAAGACATAATTCTGTTTTGTAGTGTACCCCCTCCAATGGATTCAAAGAAGTGCTTGATAGGCACAAACAAAATGACTCGAGGAAAGAAAATATTCATGGGATACAATGAAGATCAAAGTTCATCTCCACCCAGATCATCAATACAAGACTCAATTGTACAACAACCGAAGAGCAATGATTAAGGGGGAGCCTCGACATGAGAAAGAGCTCCATATGTACAAAATCAACTTCAAGAAATCTAAATAATCAGTATAACAATGGAGGCAATGATCAAGGGGGAGTTGAACAAAATGAAGAAGAAAAAGAGGTTACACTCCTAGACAATATCAAACTGGTATATCAATCTTTGTTCGTAATTTATTATACTTTTGTGCATCTAGGCTCAATACCATACTGAGTATATGCTTTGTGTGCAATGTTTCAGTATGCTTGGTGCTCGAAATCTGGCTTGAAACACTGCATACCTGTTTGAATCTTCAAAGTTTACACACTTTGCGAAAAAATATCCCTTATCTCGATTTTCTCTTGAAAACTATACTATTTAAATTTTGAATCTTGTTGAATTAGGACCATTGTATGATTGTTGATTGCTTACTAGCCATCTTCAACAAGATTATTTGTGAAATGATGTCTTTTATATCACTATTAGATCAAACTTCTAAAATCACCTTGTTTCTATTCTGATCAGCCCAGCTTGACCCAGACTAGTCCGGCGTCAGCACCGGACTAGTCCATTGTTTCAAACTAGTCCGACTTTGGTCCGGCATACCGAACTTGTCTAGCCCCATACCGGACTAGTCCATATTCCTAGGGTCTAAACCTAGCCCCATATTCCTAGGGTCTAAACCTAGCCCGATGCCCAGACTTCTTCTTCCTCACCTCACAAACGCATTTGGTTTCTCTCTCCTCAAAACCTAGCTCCCAGGGCGATTTTCGCTTTTGTCCACTCAAATCGAAGTTTTCTCCACGAGAAATCTTCTCCTCGACGCGAAGCATCCCTCTCTGGACTAATCTGGACCCTGCTCCGCTCCTCCAACCTCAAATCTTCGATTTTTCGGTAAAAATCTCACTTAACCCTAGTTCATACTTTTCCTCCAATCTTGCTTATTTTTCTTGATTCCTAGGGTATACATAACCTTTCTAGATGTATTCCTATTGTATTCCTACTCGTTTTGCATTAATTCGAGCTAGAGTTGTTGAAATAAGAAGTTAGGGTTCATACGTCAGTCAGGACTAGTCCGATGTCTAATACGGACAACTCCGGTCATCTGGACAGGTCCTCACTCTGAAAACAGACAAGTCTTGTACCCTGACAATTGAACCTCTGAATTCTTATTTCCACAAAGACTACAATCAATTCTTATCAATCCTTTCAATCCCCTGTTCAGCACGATGTCGTCAGCTTCCGAGGACAGCTCATTTGATTTTGAAGTCGAGCGTAACCGTGCAAGTGTACAAAGAGCCAAAGAGAGAGTCATGAAGATGAGGCATGACTACAATGCTCACTCATCTCCTCCCGATGATGCTCTTCCTAAGAAGAGGAGAGTGGTAGTGAAGAAAGCTCTAAGCAAGGATGGTGCTGGTGTCAGCTCAGCAGCACCTAAGAGAAGCATTAACAAGGGCAAAGGACTGGTTAGTGGTCCTATTGGTCTGTTGAAGATTGAGACCTCTATTCACCGCAACGGGCAGCCTTCAGATGATGATTTTACTGGAACGGGAAATGAACTTGTTAACAGATACAGAAAGATTGAAGTCTATGAGCAGCCTAAGCAGTCACCTGATCCAAGGTTCTAGAGCAACTTTGATGCTGACTATTATGAGCATGTTTACTTGAAGATGAGGAACTCGGTGATTGAAAGCCAGTGTGTCAATGTCACCTACCTCCAATCCAAGAAGTGTCAAGCCTATCAAGAGGTCATGGAGGCATTGGAGAGACATGGTTTGAAGGATCTCATATCCTTCCAGTATGATTGGAACAATGAAGTCATCAACCAATTTTACTCTACTCTCTACTTCGCCCGTGATGATGGGAATAAGATGATTTGGATGATACATGGATCCATGTATAGTGTTACCTATGAAGAGTTTGCAAGGATACTCCATCTTGAGAATTACTTGGACAAAGATGAAATACATGAGTTTAAGAAGAATTTTCTTGTTGTACCTCCTCCTATGCCTAACCTTTTGCAAGAACAAGAACCTATAATCGTAGAAAATCCAAAACCGAATGAGGTGTTCAACAACTCCTGTGAAAATTCAGATCTATCAATTCATATTTCACCCACAATTACTGCTGAAAATGATAATAAAGGTAACGAATATCACAACACACTTGTTGAAGGTGAGAAGTTTTTGGATGTTCTGAATTTTTTCACCAATCATGCTATTGTCGAGGAGCGACTAGTGGAATCTTTTATTGATACACCATTGCCACATGTTGATTTTCCTGTTGAACCTCCTGTTAAAAATGAGTTGTGTGCTAATAATTATATTGTACCTATGCTAGAACAACTGAATGAATTTGATACTTTATCACCCACATGTGCTGAAATTAAGAATTTGATTCCAATTACTTGTGAAAAGGATGAGCTGAAATTGTTATCTTCTCTAAATACTTTGGGCTATATTGAATTTGACACTCTTTGTGATCTAGATATCGTAGAGAAGATAATATTTTCTCAGTCTCAATTGTCTTTGTTAAGTAGAAATATTTTTTATGCTATAGGCAAATATGAACATAGTGGTATGTTTATGGTGCATAAAGTTTACATATGTTCAAATGAGGAAGCTCCTTTTGTGCTGCAACAACATGGTCAAGTAAATGAATGTACTAACGCTAATAATATCTTGTCAAGTTTTTCTAGTATTTTTTCCTTGCAGCAGGGACAACAAAAACATTTTTCACTGTGGTTGTGCAATATGGACAGTGCTCACTCGGGCCTAAACTCTACCCCCAAAGCAAGACTTTTTGCTGGACATACGAGCAAGCCGAGGACGGCTTGTCATAAAGAAGGGGAGAATGATGAGATCATGCATATTATTATTACACCTACAAACATGACATAATGTTTATTTGTTTGGAATCCTGGCTCAAGTGAATGTGCACTCTTATTTGATGGACAAGATCAAGATGGTGCACTATGCCGTCCACCACCTTGGTCTCCTCCTTTCATGCTTACAAGAAGATTTGATGGCGTTGCACGTATGGACCCACACATGATAGAAGATGAACTTGAGTCGAGGACGACTCCAATTCAAGAAGTGGAGGATGATGAAGACATCACTTCTATGGATACAAACAACACTCCATTGAACATACAAGATGCAATCAATAGAGTTCATACATAACAATTAATTTCAGAGGTGAACTCGTTCTTATATATTTCCTTATATGTTTTTGAGCATAAATTGCTACTTAATGATTTATTTGTGATTAGGATCCATGGAGAGGTTCAAGGAGTACTTGGAGGGAGTATTAGGGACGTGGAAGACCAGAGAATTCGTTCAAAGAAGATGGAAACCGAACCAAACTCCAAATCGTATCCAACTCGGAGTCCAGGAGCAGTACGCACTAAAACAGACGCCCAGGACGCATACGAACTCCGTTTTGGACGTTCTACATATGCATGGAAAGAGGAGAGGATAACATTTCCAATGGCACCGGTCCCATGTCAAAATTCCTTCGGAGTCGACGGGAATCGTCGAAACAAAATCAAGTACAGAATCTGTCAGGGTGCTGCGCCACCGTATTGGGCTATTGGGCCTTGTATCAAGTCTAAGTCCATTATTTTCGTGTCTTAGGGTTAGGTCACGACCCTAACACCCCCTTGGACGTCCTCCCACCTATATATACTTCATGGTAGCTGCCATAGACAATTGGGTTTTGCTTAGATCAATAATATCGCCGTTCTTCGGTTTGTGAGACCCCAACTTCGCGATTTCAGATTGTGTCTACCTTGTTCTTGCTTGTGTTCTCGGTTGCACTTGCAGGGATTAGCCTTCTTGGCGAGGTCAATCGTGTGAAGCACGGTTGATAACCAATGGAGCGGTAGTGTAGTGATTGCAGGGGTTTTTCGTGTTCTACTCGAGAGCCTCGGATCATCAACGTCGAGATCTCCACATCAATCGACCTATCCATTACCTATCGGAAGATCGGGCCTCATCATCAATTCTTCTATCACTTTGGAGAAGGATGAGTTGGAATTCCTCTATGACACAAGAATGCCTTACAAGCCTCCAACTACCAAGTATTTGAAGTCATTCTTTGCAGTCCTGAATAGAATTCTGAGGAAGACCATAGCTCTCAATGAAGGAGATGCTGGAACCATTCAACGGACTCTAAGGACCTTGATGGAAGATGTCTTTGAGAGGCAGATTTGGTTCAGATTACTATTGATAATCCAAATGTCACATGCTTTACCTATGACAAACGAGAGGTCATTTGGTGAATGGTGAGGCTATACTATTAGTAAAGTTCCAAAGGAACACAAGAAAGGAATAAACTCATTAATCATCTTGGGTGCTTGGCTCATCTGGAAACAGCGAAACGCTTGTGTTTTCGATAATGTGTCTCCCCCCAATACTAAGGTTATGAGAACCTTCTCAGATGAATACAGGTTATAGTGCTTTGCTGGAGCCAAAAAACTCCAAGCCCTTAATTTGCAGCAGGTGTTAGGAAGCTAATCCATGTTTAGGTCACAAAACTTATTGTAATATTTTTTTTCGGTGTATTGAGCCTCTCATATCTAGACCCTATATGGGATGGCTTGCTGTAATAGGGTCCGTTTTTTCTTCTTTTAATACAAAGATGCGCATCTCTCTTGCGTATTCGAAAAAAAAATGTCTTTGATTACATCTACAATGATATTATGAACATCTTCATTACTCCAAACAAGTCATGTGGTTATGCACCTTCTATCTTGTACATGATTGAAAAGGTGACAGGGCTTGAGTTTGTCAAAGATGTTCCTCACACTGGCCTCAAGCCTCAGAAGCCAACTCTTTACACCATTCCCTATGCTCCTGCCTTACCGGCAGTGGAGCGGAGATCCAAGCAAGCTAATGAAGGCTCAAGGACTCCAGCTACTACTCCTACTCCACCCTCTATAGAATCCTCCAGTGGTGTGCTAAAAATGATTTCCTCCATCTTTGCATTTTGTCGCAAAGTGGAAATTAAGCAGCACAAAGAGAGTTTGGTCAGGAAGAGACATCAAAGATACATGAAGGCCAACATCAAAGCTATTTGTGAGAAGCTAGAAATTGAGCCAGTAGGATCACCTCAGATTTCAGAGGATTCTGAAGAGGATATCACTGAGATGACTCTCCTCACTAAGCAAGAGTTGAGCTCATTTGGACTAGCAGGTGTCTCCGCTCCTCCTCGGCATACGCATGAAGATGAAGATGAAGATGAAGAGAGGACCAAGAGTGAGAGAGAAAGTGGCGATGAGTGATTCCTCTCGATTTTTCCCTTTTTAGTGCCTTGATGCTAAAGGGGGAGAGATTGACACTAGTAACTTATTTTGTAGCCTTAAGGACTAGTGCGAGGACATGTATCTTAATTTAAAGTTGTGGTAATCTCTTGTGGATGTGCCTATGTTATTTAAGATGAATGTGTGATTTTTATTCAATATTGTTGTGATAATTGCTTTTATCATTGCTATGTTCTTATTTTTGCACTTCATATTATTTGATCACACACACTCTATAGGCAAACCATAATGAGTGCATATATATGAGAAGTTTTTATTGTTCATTTGTCATTCTCATATATGCACTCTTTATGAAAATCAATTTTTACTCTTATTTGTGAAATTTCAATTGGTTGTCATCATTCACCAGTAGGGGGAGATTGAAAGTGCATCTAAGCATTCCCTTGTGAGTTTTGGACGATTGATGACAAACGAATGAGATCCTAATGAACTTGTTGAGATGAATGCAAGTCAACTCAGATGAGATAGTTTGGTGCACTCAAAAAGTGAAAAATGAAGTGATGAAGAAAAAGAAAAGTCCAATTGATGAATGAAGCGCAAAGTAGACTTAATTGTATAGGATGTGTGTGAAAGACACATCCCAAGAGCTAAGTCTTTGCGTAGGGGTAAAGGCTTAAAATCAATCTTAATAATTCTCTAAGCACCGGACTAGTATGTTCACAACCGAACTAGTCCGTTCAACTTTAGGAGTCTCACTTCACAGTGTACCAGACTAATCCGTTCATGGACCGGACTAGTCCGTTAAACTTTCTGATGTTTCATAACACTGTGCACCGGACAAGTCCATTCATGGATCGGACTAGTCCAAAAAACTTTCCGATGTTTCATAACATGCATCAGACAAGTCTGTTCATGGACCGAACTAGTCCGAGAAACTTTCTGATGTTCCAACACACAGGGTACCGGACATGTCCGGACTCCCACCGGACTAGTCCGGTATACCTCACATATATTAGGGTTTCTAGTGTGATGCACATTCCACGCGGATTTTACTCAGCACAACGGACAAGTCCAGTCCTAGAGCAGACTAGTCACATCTCGGAGCGGACTAGTTCGGCCGTCGGGATCCCTAACTGTAATAATTTTGGAAACACTATAAATATGAGATCCACGACCCCACAAAAAAACTCTCGTATTCTACTGTCAAAAACTGAAACTCTAGCGCCACCACTTGTCCCAATAGCACAAAAATACATCTCCCCACACATCTAAGGTCTTCAAAAGTGAAATTATTTGAGTATTCAAATTTGGGATTGGGAGATCGTTGTCTACGCCTCATTGAGCTCTTGAGGTTTGATCTCTTTACACTCTTACATTACTTGTAATATTCTCAAGTGTATTAGATCACTTTTTCTGTTGTAATCTTTGTGGGAGCCCTCAACAGATGAGGTCGCCCCCACCAACTTGTTGATTACCCGTGATAGTGGAATCAAGTCGGCCTTGTGAGGTGACCTGACGAGAGAAAAGGGTTGGAAAAGACCCGGCTCTGTGTGGGCTTCCTCAACGAGTAGATCTCTTTAGTGAGATCGAACTTCGGTAAAAATTTGTGTCTCGTGTGTTCCATTCTTTTACTTTTGCAAGTTTCATAATCTAGGACATTAGAATTGATCAATCAAGTAATTTGTGTTACTCGTGAAAATCAAGCAATTTTATCTCCTGTTCTGGTTGAACGAATAGTAATTACATTTCGCTACTACAACACTTACAATTTATCACCAACTTTTGATCAGTTCACAACACTTCAGCACACCAGACTAGTCCGCAGTCACACCGGGCAAGTCTGGTCCCTCAGGTATTTAACGATTTGATTAAGTGTGCATGAAAAGTTTTAAAGCCTATTCATCCCCCTCTAGACCACATTCACGAACGCCTAAGCGACACCTGGACAACACTGCACTCATGATTTGGTCTTTGTTTCTATTGCAGTATATCTGTATTAGTTGGACAACTATTCCTATGAAAATATGTATGTAAACATAGTTTGTTACTTATAAGAACTACAAAATGGTAAATTATTAATATTGACAACATACTTTATAGTGTTGAAAGTAGAAACTGGTCTATGAATGCAAACATATTTCCATAACTATAAAATTTAGGAACTACTACAATTTACAACAAAATATACTTTCCCTTTCTCCCAATATGATTGCATGTGCATCCCTCGTGTAACAGCATCAAGTGAACTGGAAAAATCTAAGGCAATAAAATATTTGAACTTATACATTTAGAATTGTGAATCTAAAGAAATTCAAGCTTTCTGCTGACAAACACTCACGTAAGTAATTCCTATTCAGAGCTACAACACTAATTGTATCGCTAGATCTATCTTGGGATAATCCTAAAGGGAACAGAACAATCCATGGACGAGAAGCTAATTTCTAATCTGCATAGCATTCTTTATTTGACCAGCATACCTCTCTAGGCGCAATGTCCCATATTTAGCATCATGATCAACAGCAAATTTATTCCCCGTATGCATACCCTCTCCATGTATCAATAAAACCTGATTTTTTTTAAACTGGTAACCCTGATTTTTCTCAGTTACTCTTAACATCCACCATGTCATAATTAGGGACCAAATTCACTTATAAAATTATCCCAGATACCGCATCATATCATTTTATTGCATGTACATCACTGTTCATAAGTCATCCGACTAATCGCGATTAGTCGTCCTTATCGCTCCATCAACTACGACTAAGTCCATCGATCCGATCAGTCCGACTAGTCATCCCGGTCGGGCGACTAGTCGGACGTCCGACTAGGAGGTACACCAATCAGGGCAGTCGCTCGCCACCGCCGCTGGAAGCCGCCTGTCGCCGTCGGTCGGAAGCCGCCGGTCTCTGCAAGCTGGAAGTCGGGGCCTCACCTCGGCCACCATCGCCGGACAGAATCAGTTGTTTGGCCGTCGCAGAGGTGCAGACACGACCTTGCATGCCGCCGCCGAGAGAGAGGGTGGAGAGGAAGAAGTGAACTAGGGTTAGGTTTCAGGGAAGAGATTAAGATTAAGAATCTGAAATGACTACCGTCTGATTCCATCCGATGTGTCAGATTTGTTGGGCTGAAATCAAGCCCACCGACTCCCTCCGCTATTTCTTCCTCAGCTGCCAGATTCCGAAGACGACGCCACTCAAAGACAGCCGCCACTGCCGCCTGGCCGCCGCCGTGCCGACTCCCCCCTGCGTCGTCGTTGTGCTGCCCCTCCCCTGTGCCTTTGTCGCCGACTTTTATGCTCAGTCGCCCCCCACCACGAGCCTCCGCTCAGCGCTCGTTGCCTGCCGCCACTCGCCTCCATCCTCCGATGATGCCCGTTGCAGGGCCGCCTCCTGGTCCCCTGGACCCAGTGCGCCGTCTCAACTCCATGTGCGCCGCCTCCGTCCATGGCTCGACTTGATACTGATCTACAAAATAGGAGGATGGTCGTGTTATGAATATGACCTTATATTATTGAGGAGGTCGGAGACCTCTAAAAATAGATGTACAGAGATGAAAAATATGCAAATAAGCTCCTAATACATCATCTAATATAAATAGAATATTATATTCTCTAACACCCCCCTCAAACTCAAGGTGAATCACGAACATTGAATTTGAAGAGATAACAATCATGCTGAGAGCCACAATATCACCCAAATGGTGGTGCCAATGAGAAAACGTCGAAAGCAGCGAAACTAGAGTCAACTGAACTATCAGACGCAGCGAAAGGAAGACGAAACCAGTCAAGCTTTCAAAAACGTTGTGAATCACAACGATGAAAGCCAGCACCAACCAGAGTTCACCCATGAGCAACTCCCAAAGTCATAAACCACACATATGTAGACGCATACGAGAAACTCAGTCACGGTAAGATGCCATTTAAAAGCACTAGACACCGCACAACTGGAATTCCGACCGAAGAAGAAAAATCATCATGAAGAAGATGACACGCGACGGCGAGAGCACAAAATAAGCAGCAGCAGGCGATGGGAAGAGTGCAAATAAAAGCAGCGCAAACAGCAATTTTTTTTACGAGGCAAAGTCGAAGCTTCCGAATCAACGATGGATCAAGACGTCATA
This sequence comes from Tuctoria greenei, assembly GCA_036927565.1. NCBI lineage: Eukaryota > Viridiplantae > Streptophyta > Magnoliopsida > Poales > Poaceae > Tuctoria > Tuctoria greenei. The sequence continues at coordinate 131,312,744 of JAYESD010000006.1, forward strand.
GGCAGTCAAAACGAATGCGCCCAAAAGACGTCAATTCCATCCCAAATCTGAAGAGGAGCCGACGGCGCCAGATTTTTTTAAAAAATCAAACCCTAGCCTTGACGGATGATGCTGACGCCATGCTGACATTAGCACCGGCCAGATCTCTGCTCCCGTACACGTTCATTAGCAGCCGGTCGTCGATGCGATACACCGCCTGATGTGGATGGCAGAACCGACAGACGAATCAACCGCGGTGGATATCTGAACCAGAGAAGAGATTCACGTGAACACTGTTTCCTCCAGGACCAGCCACAGGACCACGTGGGTGCCTCTGCCAATCTTCACGTGAGTTGCTCACGAACGGTCCACCAGTGATGCAGCCGACGGCAGGGCAAGACAAGGCCTACCAAAAGAAACTCTGTCAATCCAGCGCCGACGAGCGCCAGGATCGAAGAAAAAATTGTCGGGACGATCTGATACAGGCGTACAGCACCAGACGAGCGAGAAGAAAAACGTTGGGACGAGCGCAATAGGCGCGACGATGAGCGATCGTCGATGCGATACACCGCCCACCCGTGCCCTGGGTACCGTGCCTCATGCCTCAAGTACCACGCGATGTTAGTGAATCCGTGTTGGTACCTGAACTTTGAAACCTAATCTACCAAGTCGTCGTCATCCCGCTCGATGAATGTCACCGAACGCTTGAACAGTGGTTGCAGACGGCAGCAGTAAAGACAACGAGTAGATGAAGCAGTAGATGAAGCAGGAGCAACGGGCGACGGGTGGCCACCGGAGCCGGCAATAAAACCTCTGGCGGCGGCGGGATCTGTCGGCAAAGCACCTCACGAAGAGGAACCGCCGCCGCCAGAAAACAAAATTAGGATAGTAGATCTAAATTCTAAGCTTTGTATACCATGTTATGAATATGACCTTATATTATTGAGGATGTCGGAGGCCTCTATAAATAGATGTACAGAGATGACAAATATGCAAATAAGCTCCTAATACATCATCTAATATAAATAGAATATTATATTCTCTAACAGACCGTAGGACAACTGGCCGTCGATTAGGATCGATTAGTCGACTAATCGTCCTAGTCGCTCTAGTCGCCCCTTAGGCGACTAGGGTCGATTAGACAACTTGTAAACCTTGATGTACATGTTATTCCACTTGACACTGGTAGCACAATATTCCAGAAGTTCAAAAAAGTTGCAGACTAATTAACAGCTTATCATTTTGATTGTCCTCCAGCAGCCTTTAATTTACAGGCACAGCTACCAAGAGAATTCATATTATGGTTACCGATAAATTCTTAAAACTGCCTAACCTAAGGCCTTTACCTGAAAGAGAACCTATAAAATAAAGAAAAAAGTATATTTTACTACCCTCAAGTATCAGTGTTGTTCACTTAACCCCTAAAGAAATTTTTTGTCCGGTATACTTTTCCGAACTATTTAGATTGGTTCAATTCACTCCCTAGTGATTTTTTCATTTTCATTTCTCTTTGTAAACATCGTATCTGAGCGTACAATTTTGTGAGATTATATCTTACAACAAACAATATATTAAGAAAATATTTCAAGACTTTTTATATAATTGTTTTATACTGTTAAAGCATGTAAATCAATCTCGCATGGGAGATGCAATAATATAAAAAAAAATGATAAATCATAGTAGTATTTTTCTTGCATAGTGTATGATGTCATCAACCATCCTATAAAATTTTAACTTTAAACATAACTAATCAAAGAGAATTAGAATTGAAAAGTTTAGTAGAGGTGAATTGAACCAGTCTAAATAGTTCAGGAGGTAAATTGTACCATGATTTTCTTTAGGGGGTTAAATGAACAATGTTGATACTTGAGGATACTAAAATAGACTTTTTCCTAGAATAAACGTATCAGAAAGAATCAGTCTCATATGATCCAAAAGTAATATTTTATATCCATGGTTCCACCAGATCTCTATTTGGCAATCTTCAATTCTCAATTAAAGAAAGAGTATATTTCAGCAAATAGTTTCAGTTCCAAGTAACAGGCATGAAGCATGTATAGGAATTGATTCCATAGGCAGTTCATCAAAGAGACTCAATCCAATCCGTGAAATTTAAATACTATAAATAGAAGCAGGTACAACTTGCATTTCTAGAGTTACCAGAATACAGCTAGGAGAGCAAGGAGCGTTACTGGAAGTCGCTTGATGAAAAAAAAAAAAAACAGAATGCCGTTCCTTTTAGAAAATACAGCTACTGACAAGTAGACCCTTGATGATACAGTTACATTTATTAAATTATAATATCATTTAAAGCACAGAAATTCAATGTGCAATACGGATTAGATTTTTCTGTTACATGTTACATGTTCTCCACTCATCAGAGAAGAAAGCATCCATCTTCCTAGTACGTGAATACCATTTTTTATCCGCAGGGGAGATGGAAAGCCACCTTGCGAGAGTAACTTCCTACCTAAATCCTTGAACAGACAACCAAAAAAGTCCAGAGACAGATTAGCTATCATGCCACAAGTCCTGAAACAGCAAATCATGTTTGCCATCCCTGACAACTAATTATCATTAACCAAAAATACTTCCTGCCAATAATAAAACAGCAAGTGACAGCTAAAGTTCAATAATAGAAAATACAACCATGTTGCAAACCACATACTAAAACTATAGCATTACAAAATATAGGGGGGCAAATGTTGGAAATCCGGCCTGTTCAACCCTGTTTCTAGCTCTGCAGGTGTGCTGTTCTGATCTGTTCGGCCAGAACAGATCTGGTATGCAGTGCAGTTCAGTACAGGGCGATTCCTGTGTTCAGAACAGAGAGGACAGAGAGAGTAGAAGGCACCCTGGTGCTGATCAGATCGGAGAAGAAGGGAACAGAGAAGAACTCGCCGAGTTCCTGCTGGAACAGATGCGAAATCCTGATCTAGGCGAGTTAGGGAACTCGGCTAGATCAGGTTCTGCCGTGGGGAGGCCTGGTCTGGTGGAAAACTTGTATTATTTTCTAATGAGGTACAGCAGGGGAGGGGCGCACCCCTGTTTATATAGGGGCCGGCTGGGAGAGTCCCAGGGCCTTACAACTCGATCTCCAATTTAAAAACAGGACTCTATCTATTAGCAATAACTCTATGGACTCTAAACAGAATTTCTAATTTTTCTGAACTCTATCTACTGACCGCTCCAGGGAGGTGGGCCCCGCCTGGGCGCGCGCGCCCCTGGTGGGCTCAGCCGCACCAGGCCGCCCCAGGCCCAGGCCCAGGGTCACCCGACATTCTCCTCCTGACCCTGGACCTGCAGAATGTCCAGAACGCCAATTCTTCTTCTCATCTCGATGAACTTCTGTCTTCCAAGTGCCTTGGTCAAGATGTCCGCCATCTGGTCCTTTGTAGAGATCTGCTCAAGCACGATAACACCGTTGTCCACACACTCACGTATGTAGTGGTATTTGGTGTCTATGTGCTTGCTCCTGTCATGGTGTACCGGATTTTTGCTCAAGTCTATGGCAGACTTGTTGTCAACCCGTAGCACTGGCGTCTTCACCTGTTCAACCAAGTCTTCCATTAGCCGTGTCATCCATACACCTTGACATGCCCCTTGAGCTGCTGCAATATATTCTGCCTCACAGGAGGACAAGGCCACCACCTTCTGCTTGCTGGACTGCCACGAAACGGGGCTGTTTCCTAGACAAAACAGCACCCCACTTGTGCTCTTGCGGTCCTCCACGTCTCCCGCATAGTCGCTATCCGAGTAGCCAATCAACTCCAAGTTGCCTCCCTTTGGATAGAAGACTCCGAAGTGGATCGTACCCACTATATAGTGTACGATGCGCTTGACTGCAGCGTAGTGTTCTTCCCTTGGCTCCTCCAAAAACCGACTCACGTACCCAACCGAGTAGGCGAGGTCGGGGCGTGTGTTCACCAAATATCGCAACCCTCCCACCAAACTCCTGTAATCCGTTGCGTGCACCAACGGACTGTCACTTGTCTTGTAAAGCTTCAGGCCTTGCTCCATGGGGAATGCACAAGGGTTGCACTCCTCCAGGCCAGCTTTTGAGACAAGCTTAGAAGCGTAGGCCGCCTGCCCAACACTTATCCCCGCTTCAGACTGCCGCACCTCCAGGCCAAGATAATACGACAAGAGGCCCAAGTCGCTCATCTTGAACCGCCTCATCATCTCCTCCTTGAACTTCTTGATGTCGCCCCCTCCTGTGATCACGAGATCGTCGACGTACACGCCGACGATGAGCTTCTCCTTTCCAGCTCCACGGAAGTAAATCCCGTGCTCGCTCGTACTCTTCTGGAAGCCAAGCGATAGCAAGCTATCGTTGAGCTTGGCATTCCAGGCCCTGGGCGCTTGGCGAAGTCCGTACAAAGCCTTCTTGAGCCGATACACTTTGTGTTCGGCTCCTTCGACGATGAAGCCAGCGGGCTGAGAGACGTACACCTCCTCCATCAGATCGCCATTCAGGAAGGCGCTCTTCACATCCATGTGGTGTACCTCCCATCCCTTGTGCGCAGCTACTGCAAGGAGCAAGCGAACAGAATCTAGACGGGCTACAGGAGCGAATACCTCGTCAAAGTCTATTCCTTGCCGCTGGACATAGCCTTTGGCCACCAAACGAGCCTTGTGCTTCACCACCTCTCCATACTCGTCCCTCTTCACCTTGAACACCCACTTGAGACCAATGGGCTTGTGTCCTGCAGGAAGATCAACAAGTTGTCACGTCTTGTTCTCTTCTATGGACTCCATCTCCTCGAGCATGGCCCGTTTCCAGCACGGGTGTTCCTCGGCATCGGCGAAAGACGTAGGCTCCTCCGCGGTGGTAAACATGAGCTCCCCCTCCTCCAGGCTCGGTGGGTGTGGCGCGCGCCCAAGAGGGGTGAGGGTTCCCAGCACGTTGCGCATCGTGCGGAACCGAAGTGCAACGTTGTCGTTGTGGTAGGCGTCGACGTTGCTGCCGACATCCGTCGGCGGCGTGGCGAAGCGGATGGGCCGTGGAGGGTGCCGGGGCGTGACAAAGGTGCTGGGATCTTCAGTATCGGACCCTCCAGCCGCTGCTGACTCCTGTAGCGGGCTATCCCAGGTCTGTTCTGGACTGGACAGCCCCTGTAGAAGCCTGCGGGGTGTTGCGGGGGGTGCTGGTCGCCTACCAGCAGCCCTGGTGTGCCCCACCGGGGCCCCTGGGGTCTGGACAGACCCTGCTGCACCCCTCCTGGGTGCTGCAGGGGTGCTGTTTGGCCCTTCCGAGTCCTGCAATACCTTGCTAGGTGCTGGAACAGCAGGTTCAGCATGTGCTAAACCCATGGAGTCGACGTAGAACGCGTCGTAGTCCTCTTCTTCAGCTCCTTCACCCCAGTCCCACTTGGCCGTCTCGTCGAATATCACGTCACGTGATATGTGTGTGCGCCCATCGGCCGGATTGTACATCCGGTAGCCCTTCGTCCCTGCAACATAGCCAAGAAACACCATCGGCGTACTTCGGTCTTCCAACTTTCTCAGGTGGGGGCTTGTATTTTTGACATGTCCCACGCACCCAAAAATTCGAAAGTAGTTGACGGCTGGTCGCTCCCCGTACCAAGCTTCATATGGCGTCTTCCCGTCGAGGCCGCGGGTGGGGGATCTATTCAAGATGTAGACAGCTGTCAGGACCGCCTCACCCCAAAAGAACCCGGGCATACCCTTCGCCTTCAACATGCTTCTCGCCATCCCGACCACCGTCTGGTTGCGCCGCTCCACAACCCCATTTTGTTGCGGCGTGTATGGGGCTGTGAGCTGACGCTGTACGCCGTGCTGAGCGCAGTACTCGCCGAACTCCCGTGAGGTGAACTCCCCTCCGCGATCAGTACGAAGTAGCTTCAGCCTCCTCCCGGACTCTAATTCAGCTGTCGCCTGGAATTTCTGAATTAAGTCGGGCGCCTTGTCCTTGCTTGCTAGGAGATAGAGCCACATATAGCGGCTCATGTCATCCACTAGCAACAAGAACATCTTGTTGCCGCCTGGAGTCGTCGGTGTGATCGGCCCGCAGATGTCGCCGTGGACGAGGTCGAGTGCGCCCTCTGCACGTCGACGAGCTTGCGTGGGGAAGCTGGAGCGCCTCTGCTTCCCGGCCAAGCAAGCCTCGCACAATTGATCGACATGATCAATTTGCGGAAGCCCGAGCACCATCTCCTCCTTTGCCAGCTTCCGAAGCGCCTGGAAGCCGACGTGTCCGTAACGTTCGTGCCAACGCCACGCGACGTCACCACGTCGTGCGGTCAGGCAAACTGGACGCGTGATGTTGAGCCTGACGGAGTACAACTTGCTGTCGTCGCGCCGCACTCGTGTGATGAGACGGTTCTGCTCGTCTCGAATGTGCATCACCCCTGCATGCATGGTGACGCTGTAGCCATCCTCATCCAGCTGCCCGAGGCTGATGAGGTTGGTGGTGAGACGCGGGATGAGGTAGACACCAGTGAGCCGCCGATGCTCACCCGTGTCACAGGCGAACAGGACTGTGCCCTTCCCCTCGATCCGCACGACCGAGTTGTCGCTGAACTTGATGGTTCCGACGACGTTCTCGTCGAGCTCGGGGAAGACGGCGTGCGAACCAGTCATGTGGTTGGTCGCGCCCGTGTCGAGGTACCAAAGGGCGTCGTCGGAGTCGTCGTCGTGGCCACGATGTGCGAAGACGCGTCCCTCCACTATCTCCAGTGGACGCGTGGAACGCTCGCGTACAGGCTCCTCCTGTACTGAGGCCGCCCTTGTTATGAACAAGGCGCCCTCCTCCTCCGCCTTCGCCACGTGCGCCTGCTGTTGCGGCTCCTGCTGCTGCTGCTTCTTTGAACGACACTCCTTGGCCCAATGGCCCTTCTTGCCGCACTTCCTGCACTGGTCCCGCGGAATGTCTTTCGCGGAACCCTTCTTCTTCTTGGGTGCCCCCTTGCGGCCACCCCTTTTCGAAGAGCCCTCATCTCCTCGCGCCTCCTTCCGCCGTGCCTCCCACTCCTCCTGAGTGAGGTACAGCTGGCCGTCGTGCACTCCTCCCTTGCGCCGCGTTGTGTCGAAGGCGTTTTCGGCAGCCCTTAGCCGCCCCGTCACATCCGACAATGTGAGGGTCGACACGTCCAGCAGGGTCGAGATCGCCACCACGATCTGCTCGAAGCGTTCTGGAACGCTCCGAAGGAGCTTCTCCACCGCCACATCTTCGTCGATGTGCTCCCCTAGCGTCTCGAGACAGGCTATGATGCCGCTCAGACGAAGGGAGAAGTCCTCCACGCTCTCGCCGTCCTTGAACGTGGCGGCGTCAAACTCCCGCCTGAGTTGACGCGCTGTGGTCTTCTTCACGCGATCGGCCCCCACTCGCATGAGGGCGATTGTGTCCCAAGCCTCCTTCGCTGTCTTCTTCTTCCCGATCGTCGTGATCATCTCCGACGGGATGGCGCTGACTAGGATGTCGAGCGCCAACATGTCCTCCTGCTGCGTCACGTTGCCTTCTTCCACCGCCTTCCAAAGTAGCCACGCCTTCAGCTTGATCTCCATCATGACGGCCCACTCCGCATAGTTGGTCTTGGTGAGCAGCGGAAACCCGGTTCCCGTGTTCACCTCACGAACTACCGGAGAGGTCGTCGTCGTGATCTTGCCGCCGTTGCCGGTGACGCTGCCGCTGCTTGGGGGAGAGGTCGACATGGCTCTGATGCCACGAATGTTGGAAATCCGGCCTGTTCAACCCTGTTTCTAGCTCTGCAGGTGTGCTGTTCTGATCTGTTCGGCCAGAACAGATCTGGTATGCAGTGCAGTTCAGTACAGGGCGATTCCTGTGTTCAGAACAGAGAGGACAGAGAGAGTAGAAGGCACCCTGGTGCTGATCAGATCGGAGAAGAAGGGAACAGAGAAGAACTCGCCGAGTTCCTGCTGGAACAGATGCGAAATCCTGATCTAGGCGAGTTAGGGAACTCGGCTAGATCAGGTTCTGCCGTGGGGAGGCCTGGTCTGGTGGAAAACTTGTATTATTTTCTAATGAGGTACAGCAGGGGAGGGGCGCACCCCTGTTTATATAGGGGCCGGCTGGGAGAGTCCCAGGGCCTTACAACTCGATCTCCAATTTAAAAACAGGACTCTATCTATTAGCAATAACTCTATGGACTCTAAACAGAATTTCTAATTTTTCTGGACTCTATCTACTGACCGCTCCAGGGAGGTGGGCCCCGCCTGGGCGCGCGCGCCCCTGGTGGGCTCAGCCGCACCAGGCCGCCCCAGGCCCAGGCCCAGGGTCACCCGACAGCAAATTGGGTCCTGATCCTCAACAGCCTACCACAGAGCACAAAAATGCAGAAACCTTTACTAGCATAGCTAACATTCAGCTTTCATAGCTACAAGTCATATAACATAAAGACATGAACACTCTATGCATATATCCAAAAGATCTCAAATTACTGTGCTAACTAATACCCTCTACGCAGGTGACAAACAGAAAACACCTAAAAACATAAACTTATTCATAATTCTTTGGAAGTAACAATAAAGCACTTATTCATAATTCTTCGAAGTAACAATAAAGCAGTGATCTTTACGAAGATCTCTGACAATTGAGCAAAAAGAAAGCAACACAAAGTCAAGTTTGAGGCACTCACCACAACAGGCAGCCGGAACTGCTCCTTCTGGTTGTGGTGCAGGACGAAGAGCATGAGGCCGAAGAGGAGGAAGATCCCGAGGAGCCACCAGATCCACCCAGGCAGCCGACGCCGTGAAGGGCGACGGTACTCTGGTGCCCGCCTCCGCATATCACCGCACAGCCGCTCGCTTCCTCAAAGACTCACTGGCTAGTCCAACGCGAGAACTAAGCCAGATGCCCGCCTCGCCGCTGACGAACCAAACCCTCCACCATGTCGCGGAGAGCCCACAAAGATGCCGCCCTTGCAGCGGATCCGCGGTCCGGATGAATCAGAAGAGGTTAAAAATCTGGCAAACCAACCCCGCCCAGTCGGCCGGATCGACAACGGCCACGGATCACCACGACAGCCCGCTTCCGTAGGAGCACGGAGGCAGGAACGCGGGCGAGGGGGGGCGATGAGATCCGGGAGGGCGGGCGGCGGAATGCGAGAACGGTGGGATTCAGAAAAAGGAAATGAAGGGGGCAAAGAGAGATCTGAGAATGACAGCCAAAGGAGGGGGAGAAGGAAGTAGTTCGTCGTCGCCGGCTGACGTTAAAGGAAAGACCCGTTTCCCGTCATGCGACTCCATTTCAGTCCCTCCTACCATCGGGGGTCGCGTTGCTTTTGGTTTCACTCGAAGTTGTATTGAGAGGAACATTCATGTTTTTTATATGATCATCCAAGTTAAGGCTCTCTTTGTATTAAAGGAATAGCAAAGAAATTTTGAATAATAGGATTTGTAAAGGATTTTTTCTATATGATCATTTGGCTCATAGGAAAACAAAGGGTAGTTTCTATAAGAATAGATTCATTTGCTAAATTTTGTAGAAAATCTAACATGAGTTTATACCTCCTTATTTTCTGGATCATGTTACTCCTTGTTTTTCCTATGATGCTGCCAAAGGACTTCTCATCTCAATTTCTATATTTTCAATTCCTATAAAATTGTAAAATATACAATTTTAATTCATATGTTTTTTCTATTCTTGTGTTTTTCAATTCCTTCAACCCAAAGGGAGCCTAATATTTGATTAGATATACTGGACATTCAGGCTCCCTTTGGATTGAATGAATGACAAAGGAATTTTGAAGGGTAAGATTTGTACAGGTTTTTTCCTACATGACCATTTGGCTCACAGGAAAACAAATGGTAGTTTCCATAGGAATGGATTCATTTACTAAATTTTGTATGAAACTTAACATGAGTTTGGACCTCTTTTTTCTTTCCTTACACATGTTACAAGTTCTCTTGTTTTTCCTATGATCAAAGGGCTTCTTATCTTAATTCCTATATTTTCAATTCCTATAGGATTGCAAAAACATACAATCTCAATTTCTATGTTTTTCGTATTCCTGTATTTTTCAATTCCTTCAATCCAAAGGGAGCCTCAATTTTTTGTTTGGTAAGTTGGATGAAACTTAAGTAGATTGGATCATCTAAGTTGATAATTTTACATGATATTAATTATTTATATACTAATTATCATATTACTAGCAAATATTAATGTTAATATATAATTATTAATAAATAATAAACTAGTTAATTATCACTAATTATATTACTAAGAAGTATAATTTGATAAGGTGGATGTACTCATCCAACTAAATTTCATAGATCACCTCATCTAGCATTTGTAAAGAATATTCCTCGAACATGGATGATCTTGTCCATCTGACGATGAAACAAACACATGACTGGACAATCCAATCCAAATCAATCCAATCCAATACAACCAACCAAACACATCCTTACAGGATAGCGCGGTTAATCGAATCGGTTCATCCAAATTAGCTGTCGACATAATATACGAACATGGAGACGAGACCCGAAGACCAAGTCTAAACAAAATAAAGACTCAAAATCCAAAAGGGAAAGTAATTCCACCAACGGATTTGAATAACCATCGCGTTTTATACGGTGCTGGTGCAAGTTTTATTTTCACCCATGGATATCTATCGAGTACTCGAAACATTAATTGGGCCCATCTCTTGTAGCCCACAATGGCCTATAAAAAAACTCAACCCATTCTGCATCCAACACCGACTCCCCAAGCTCCTCGAACCCTAACTCTTCGATCCCCCCATCCTAAGTCGTGACTCTCGTCCCTTACCCGAAACTTGTCACCGTCGCTGTCGATACCCTGCATACCAGATATCCCTTCGTACCAGAAGAAGACGTGTTGAGTTCCACCTTTTAGTGTACAAACTTTCGGAGTCAAGACGTGTCCAGTAGTGCCGGACCTGCCTCCCTCCTTAGGATGGCTCCGGCACTACCATGTGTCCCGCGGTACCGGATTTTCCTCCCTCCTTAGGGTGGCTCTAGCGCTGCCACGTGTCCTGCAGAATTGGATTTGCCTCCCTTCTCAGGGTGGCTCCGATCCTACCTTGTGTCTCAGGACACCGGACCTGTCTCCCTACTCGGGGAGGCTCCGGTGTAGCCACATGTGCAACAGCTCGGACTTGCCTCCCCGCAGAGGAAAGCTCTGGAGCTACCACGTGTCACGTCCGGACCTAAGTTTGCAATGGGAAGACAACGGGATCTCCAATGGCGCGGACATTCAAGGGCTATTAACCGGCTGTTACAAGACTTGGTTAACGCGTCATAATGCTATGTTAATGACGCACGATCAGAGCATTATCATGACTGGTAACGCTGCCGTTAAAACAAGTTATCACACTATTAACCATCCTTAACACCATAAATCGTGTATAGGGTAGTGTCGACTGTTGGAGTCGGCAGATCCCCTGACACTACGAAAGTGTTGAAGGAGTTTGTGGTTCGGTTTGGGCGCGCGGAGATTCAAGAAGGTGAAACGCGATTGGACACGAGTGACACAGTGGTTTACGTGGTTCGGGCCGCCTGAGCGTAATACCCTACTCCACGTGGTTTACGTGGTTTGGTGAACTCCACTGCTGCTTCCAACGGACTGACTGCACAGGTTGTTGAAGGAAACCCTTCCAATGTTCATCACCCGACCAATTGCCTCGGCGGGTATCGTTCCAACACCATCACCACCGTGTGTTGCAGCAGTCAATGCTGGACAGCATGATGGTGAATCGCATCGGTCACAACATCGACGAACAACTCAGAGAACGTCCTAAATGCAACACGATTTCTACTTCAGCGTCCTCCGGCGCCAGGAGCTCCCCTGGTCGTGCTAGAATAGTGGCACGCTGACGTTGAGCACCTCGTTGCAGCTGCAGCCACTACGCTCAACAACCAAGGTCTACCCCATGCAGGGTAGGCACCTTCACGTAACAGGACCTTGTCTGGAAGGCTTGGTCCTGTGACGTCACAGACAAGGAGACATGCGCCCTCGCAGCACGCGATGTCTCTGCCCTTCGGGGCACATCGTGCTCATACGATGTCAAGACTCCCGACTCAAGATCTTTGGTCAGAGCTCGATCGCCGATACATGAGGCAGGATAGTCGTGTCAACATCGAGCATGCTCACGAGAGACAACTTTCTCGAGAAAACCCTTCTCCTCTTGGAGTAGGGGGCGACTGTTCAACTCTTGCCATTCATCTCCGCATGGTGGAATGGCCACCCAAGTTTCAGCCCCATCTGCCAGAGAAATACGACGAGACTGTCAATCACATCGAGTTTCTTCAAATCTATTCCACTGCCATCCTCGCGGCTGGAGGGAATGAGGTTGTCATGGCCAATTACTTCCTCGTGGCTTTAACCGAAACTGCAAGGTCCTGGTTTATGAGCCTACCCCCTGACTCCATCTATATTTCGGGAGCTATGTCACCAGTTCTCTGCAACTTTGGGAGCTCCTACACCAGACCTGGCACCGAGCTGGATCTCTTCGTTGTACAGCGGAGATCGAGAGAGTCACTGCGATCATTCATCCAACAATTCTCTCAGGTACGGAACACTATTCCTTTAATCTCCAACGCTTATGTCGTCGTTGCATTCCGACAAGGGGTTCGAGACAAGAAGATGTTGGAGAAGCTGACAACCAAGGATGCCAATAGCATCACGGAACTCTTCAGCTTGGCAAACAAGTGTGGAAGAGCTGCGGAGGGTCATGAGATGCACTCCAAACCAGTTGCGGATGTTGTACAGTCTATCTCCAAAACCGAAGCTACTGCCAATGGCAGTGGTAACAAAAAGAAAATGAAGACAAGTGGCAAGAAGAATTCACTTGCCAGCACACCTACAGTTGTCGCTAGCGCAACACCTGGTGGTCGGGGGCCACTTGCATCCAAAAACTTAAGCTGATGGAAAAAAGTAGGCAATTCACTTATACACTCTAACAAACATCACAACAATACTTATGCAGATGTTGTGGCTGAAGTGTAACTTAAGATTAACACAAAACTATTCAGCGAGATGTTCAACCTTTGGCAACACTCACGTGTTGAGTGTCATCTTCTTCCAAACTATTTATGGAGGGTGTGAGGAGAGACATTAGGGATTGGATTACGCCTGGACGCCTAGGCGCCCGCCAGCCGCGGGATGCCTAGGCGAGAGGGCGCAGGGCATTTCAGAGGCCAGCGCGGCAGGGGTTGGCACCCGAAAAGCTGCCAGATCCGTGCGCCTAGTGCTGATGGTGTTGAGGGCGGGGGGAGGGGGCGGGGGGCGAGAGAGACAGAGGTCGGAGTCGGAGAGCCGGAGCCGGACGGCGGAGGCGGCTGAGTCACGCTAGAGAAGAGTCGTTGGGAGGGAGAGAATACAGTGGTTCGAAATATTTGAGGCCCAGTCAGGCCCAATAACTTTCCAACCCTAATTTTTCCTTTCATATCCAACTGTCCATCCAACCGACAGTCGCTCAACCCATGGTCTCTCCCTCGACCTGCTTCGTCTTCTAGTCCCCATCTAACAGCGTGCCTGACTCCTCTCCCAGCGTGATGCCTTGCTGGTGCTCCAACCACGGCTTCCCTCTCTCCTCAGGTCCTTCCCTCATCTCCCCCTGCCTTTGCCCTACCCATCCCAGTCGTCTACCCCTGTCCCGTCGGCTTCTACCCGTCTCCCACGATGCCTGGACGGGACGCACGAACGCCAAGGGACGCCAAGGCGTCCCAGTCGGGCGCCTGAACCGTTCCAGGCGAGGCGAGGAGGCATGGCATCCGGCTTGGAGCGACTAGACTGAAAGTGCAGCTAAGCATTCACTTGTGGGTTTTGAACGATTGATAACAAACGAATGAGATCTTAATGAACTTGTTGAGATGAATGCAGGTCAACTCAGATGAGATAGTTTGTTGTACTCAAAAAGTGAAAAATGAAGTGATGAAGAAAAAGAAAAGCCCAATTGATGAATGAAGCGCAAAGTAGACATAATTATATAGGATGTGTGTGAGAGACACATCCCAAGAGCTCAAGTCTTTGCGTAGGGGTAAGAGCTTAAAATCAACCTTAATAATTCCCTGAGCACCGGACTAGTCCGTTCAACTTTGTGGAGTCTCACTTCACAGTGTACCGGACTAGTCCGCTCATGGACCGGACTAGTCTATTAAACTTTCTGATGTTCCATAACACTATGCACCGGACAAGTCCGTTCATGGACCGGACTAGTACGAGAAACACTCTGATGTTTCATAACATTATGCACCGAACAAGTCTGTTCATGGACCGGACTAGTCCGAGAAACTTTCTGATGTTCCAATATACAGGGTACCGGACATGTCCGAATTCCCACTGGACTAGTCCGGTATACCTCACACATATTAGGGTATCTAGTGTGCTGCACATTTCACGCGGATTTTACTCAGTACACCGGACAAGTCCAGTCCCCGGAGCGGACTAGTTCGGCCGTCGAGATCTCTAACGGTAATAATTTTGGAAACACTATAAATAGGAGATCCACGACCCCACAAAGAAAAACTCTCGTATTCTACTGTCAAGAACTGAAACACTAGCGTCGCAACTTGTCCCAAGAGCACAAAACACATCTCCCCACACATCTAAGGTCCTCAAAAGTGAAATTATTTGAGTATTCAGATTTGGGATTGGGAGATCGTTGTCTTCGCATCATTGAGCTCTTGTGGTTTGATCTCTTTACACTCTTGCATTACTTGTAATCTTTTCGAGTGTATTAGATTACTTTTTCTGCTGTAATCTTTGTGGGAGCACTCAACGTGTGAGGTCGCCCCACCAACTCAGTGATTACTCGTGATAGTGGAATCAAGTCGGCCTTGTGTGGTGACTTGACGAGGGAAAAGGGTTGGAAGAGACCCGACTCTGTGTGGACTTCCTCAACGAGGAGTAGATCTCTTTGCTGAGATCGAACCTCGGTAAAAATTCGTGTCTCGCGTGTTCCATTCTTTTACTTTTGCAAGTTTCATAATCTAGGGCATTAGAATTGATCAATCAAGTAATTTGTGTTCCTTGTGAAAATCAAGCAATCTTATCTCCTGTTTTGGTTGAACGAATAGTAATTACATTTCGTTGCTACAACACTTACAATTTCTGCACCATCTTTTGATTAGTTCACAACACATCAGCACACCGGACTAGTCCGCAGTCACACCGGACAAGTCCGGTCCCTCGGGTATTTAACGATTTCATTAAGTGTGCAGGAAAAGTTTTAAAGCCTATTCACCCCCTTTAGGTCACATTCAATTGGTATCAGAGTCAAGTTCTCCATTTACGAGACTCATCGCTCGAAGAGATCAATGGCCTCTGACAAGAACATGAGATCCCGAAGGTACCCAACACCAAAGATGAACATGAAACAAAGGCATTCGATATACTCAAGAACAAACACGATGATGAATAAGTGTGTCAACTTAAGGCGCTTTTAAGAAAGAAGCTTCTAAGCAAAAAGAGCCTACTCCCAATATCCTTATAATTATGATCGTCTTAATTCTAACAAGCATTATTTTTCAATTCATATAGAAAAACCTTCTCATTTCGATAGAAATGACTATACAATGTAAAAGTATAATATGAAAATGCATCTTATGTCTTTAAACTCCAGTCTTTGGCATGTTGTGTGTACATGTGTAGATATCTCAGATACTGACGATGAACTCACTCCGGAGCAAGAGCAAGAAATTCACTGCAATGCACAAGCCGTTGCAGTGATCACTTCTTTCTTGAGTCGAAAAGAGTTCACCAAGATTGATTGACTGGAAAGTGTCAAGGAAATATGGGATATACTCAAGACAGCTCACGAAGGAAATCGATCAGTTCGTGAAGCAAAAAAATGAAATGCTTCAAGAAGAATTGGTGAGGTTTGCCATTAAGGAGGGCGAATCACCTCAAAAAATGTACAACCGGATGAAGGCACTTATTAACAAGACACATGCCTATGGAAGCAAAAAGTGGACCGATCATGAGGTAGTCAAGAGGATGATAAGGGCATTCATGCCCCGGAACGTCACTTTGCGCTCGATGATCCAAGAAAGTCCGAGGTTCCATAAAATGACTCCGGATGAACTATTAAGCAAGATCATCAACCACGAAATGATGGAAAAGGAAGCCAAATATGTGAAGGATCTTGCCGAACTAACTTCATCAAAGAATAAAGAGGTGGCTCTCAAGGCGACTAGCAAATCAAATGACAAGAAAGTCCACAAAGTGCAAGAAGATGGAGATAGTGACGATGTGAGCACCGACATTGATGACGAATAAATGATCCTCTTCATGAAAAGATTCACGCGCATGATGAGAAGAAGAAAAGGCAGCAATTCCAGTGAAGACAAGAACAAAGAAAAAGAAAAATCCAGATCTAAACACTCATGCTACAACTGTGGTGAATATAGGCACTTCATAGTTGATTGCCCATATGAAGAAAATAAGAAGAAGAAAGAAGTAAAGCCTCAAGAGAAGAAGGCAAGCTCATCAAGCACACATCGGCAAGGATTGGGACTCAAGTGACGAGTCCTCCTCGGATGATAAAGAAGAGATGGCAACAATCACCATCAAGAAGCCCTCCATGAAGTCCACTCTCTTTCCAAGCTTGGGACAATGGAAGGAACCCAACCACATTTGCCTTATGGCCAAGGAAGATAAGAAAAAGGTTAAGGGGCCGTTTGGATTAGAGAATCGGAGCCGATTCCAGGCTAAATTGGACGGAGCAATTCCAAACGGTAGAAAACCGGGAATCGATTCACTTGAATCAGCAACCGCCGGATTCTAAAAATACACATACTCTCCCAAAACGGGTGAAAAGGTGTTTTGCATACTGAATCACTACGGCAGAACATATTTGGACTCCAACTTGTATACTATTTACGTGCATCTGCCACCCGTAAACTAGTTCCCCTGAAAGGTTCTCACTAGGAGCGGCACAAGTAAAACCTTCCCCGAGAAGGTTCTCGGAGCTGCATAAGTAAAACCTTCCCTAGGAAGGTTCTGGAAAAAGGTGATTGGAACAGAAAAAACCTTCCCCAGAAAGGTTTTGGAAAAAAGTGACTAGAACAGAAAAAAACGGGAGGAAAAAAATGAAGGAAAAATAAATAAAAAGAAAAATCAGAGAGATGACCAGAGAGCAATTTTTTTAATAGTCAACATGATTATATAAACACAAATGAAAATAAAAAAACTACAAAAAGACAAGTAAATGAGTCAATGCATCATTTCTCTTATTTGTACTGTTACTGACACATAAATGTTAGCCACACAGTTTTAAAATGATTTTGTTTCATCATCTAAAACCGATTCTAGATTGAAATGGAATTGTTTTTTATTCTGTGTGAATCTAAAATCATACTAAACGAGACCTAAATCTAGACCTTCATCTTTACATTCCCTCAGTGATGATTTCGATAGCAGTGAAGAAAATGAACACATGTTTAAAGACTTAAGTAAAACTGCATTAGCTAAAATGAAAATGTTGACAGATGAATTACTTGAGAAGGAAGATCTTATCAACCAACAAGAAGATATGCTCGTCCTTCAAAAGGAGAGATACTTTGAGGTTGAAAAGACTCTCGAGCTTGAAAAGAAAAAGAGAGAAGCACTTGAGTGTGAGCTAGCTTTGAGAAAGAAAACTTGCTCAAATCTAAATGATTTGAATGTTGTACTTAAACATGAACTTGTTAACTTGACAAAAATTAACAAAAATCTTGAAGTACAATTTGAATCACTCAAGCAAAGTGATCCCTCCTCTTCGAAGAGCTCACCTTTCCCAAATATTGAGTCCATTCTACCTAAAGCCTGTAATTGTGTTAACTTGGTTCTTGACCTTTAAAATGAGCTTAAAGTGGCATGAAGCAAAGGTTCACCCAAAAGTGGCATTTCTGACAAGGAGAAAATCAAGTGTGCACGAAGTGCATACTCGGTTACTAGAGCTTCAAATGTCAAGGATGGCCTTAGATATTCCCGTGGTGAAAAGCGAAATGCTAGAAATCCCAAGAATATCAAGGAATCGATTGCTTTTGTCAAGACAAGCTCAAATCAAGTTGAGAACACCAAACATATTCCTTCCTTACATGAAAAAGTTAAAAATGGATAAAACATCATGCTTCATGACTTTAATGCCTCATACGTTCTTATGAAGAATAGATTTAATCATGTTTGTGCAAAGTATGTTGGGCCACTCCACAAGAGTCCAAAATCTTGTGTGTGGGTGCTTAAAAGTCTCATCACTAACATCAAAGGACCCAAGATAGCTTGGATACCCAGAAGCAAGACATAATTCTGTTTTGTAGTGTACCCCCTCCAATGGATTCAAAGAAGTGCTTGATAGGCACAAACAAAATGACTCGAGGAAAGAAAATATTCATGGGATACAATGAAGATCAAAGTTCATCTCCACCCAGATCATCAATACAAGACTCAATTGTACAACAACCGAAGAGCAATGTTTAAGGGGGAGCCTCGACATGAGAAAGAGCTCCATATGTACAAAATCAACTTCAAGAAATCTAAATAATCAGTATAACAATGGAGGCAATGATCAAGGGGGAGTTGAACAAAATGAAGAAGAAAAAGAGGTTACACTCCTAGACAATATCAAACTGGTATATCAATCTTTGTTCGTAATTTATTATACTTTTGTGCATCTAGGCTCAATACCATACTGAGTATATGCTTTGTGTGCAATGTTTCAGTATGCTTGGTGCTCGAAATCTGGCTTGAAACACTGCATACCTGTTTGAATCTTCAAAGTTTACACACTTTGCGAAAAAATATCCCTTATCTCGATTTTCTCTTGAAAACTATACTATTTAAATTTTGAATCTTGTTGAATTAGGACCATTGTATGATTGTTGATTGCTTACTAGCCATCTTCAACAAGATTATTTGTGAAATGATGTCTTTTATATCACTATTAGATCAAACTTCTAAAATCACCTTGTTTCTATTCTGATCAGCCCAGCTTGACCCAGACTAGTCCGACGTCAGCACCGGACTAGTCCATTGTTTCAAACTAGCCCGACTTTGGTCCGGCATACCGAACTTGTCTAGCCCCATACCGGACTAGTCCATATTCCTAGGGTCTAAACCTAGCCCGATGCCCAGACTTCTTCTTCCTCACCTCACAAACGCATTTGGTTTCTCTCTCCTCAAAACCTAGCTCCCAGGGCGATTTTCGCTTTTGTCCACTCAAATCGAAGTTTTCTCCACGAGAAATCTTCTCCTCGACGCGAAGCATCCCTCTCTGGACTAATCTGGACCCTGCTCCGCTCCTCCAACCTCAAATCTTCGATTTTTCGGTAAAAATCTCACTTAACCCTAGTTCATACTTTTCCTCCAATCTTGCTTATTTTTCTTGATTCCTAGGGTATACATAACCTTTCTAGATGTATTCCTATTGTATTCCTACTCGTTTTGCATTAATTCGAGCTAGAGTTGTTGAAATAAGAAGTTAGGGTTCATACGTCAGTCAGGACTAGTCCGATGTCTAATACGGACAACTCCGGTCATCTGGACAGGTCCTCACTCTGAAAACAGACAAGTCTTGTACCCTGACAATTGAACCTCTGAATTCTTATTTCCACAAAGACTACAATCAATTCTTATCAATCCTTTCAATCCCCTGTTCAGCACGATGTCGTCAGCTTCCGAGGACAGCTCATTTGATTTTGAAGTCGAGCGTAACCGTGCAAGTGTACAAAGAGCCAAAGAGAGAGTCATGAAGATGAGGCATGACTACAATGCTCACTCATCTCCTCCCGATGATGCTCTTCCTAAGAAGAGGAGAGTGGTAGTGAAGAAAGCTCTAAGCAAGGATGGTGCTGATGTCAGCTCAGCAGCACCTAAGAGAAGCATTAACAAGGGCAAAGGACTGGTTAGTGGTCCTATTGGTCTGTTGAAGATTGAGACCTCTATTCACCGCAACGGGCAGCCTTCAGATGATGATTTTACTGGAACGGGAAATGAACTTGTTAACAGATACAGAAAGATTGAAGTCTATGAGCAGCCTAAGCAGTCACCTGATCCAAGGTTCTAGAGCAACTTTGATGCTGACTATTATGAGCATGTTTACTTGAAGATGAGGAACTCGGTGATTGAAAGCCAGTGTGTCAATGTCACCTACCTCCAATCCAAGAAGTGTCAAGCCTATCAAGAGGTCATGGAGGCATTGGAGAGACATGGTTTGAAGGATCTCATATCCTTCCAGTATGATTGGAACAATGAAGTCATCAACCAATTTTACTCTACTCTCTACTTCGCCCGTGATGATGGGAATAAGATGATTTGGATGATACATGGATCCATGTATAGTGTTACCTATGAAGAGTTTGCAAGGATACTCCATCTTGAGAATTACTTGGACAAAGATGAAATACATGAGTTTAAGAAGAATTTTCTTGTTGTACCTCCTCCTATGCCTAACCTTTTGCAAGAACAAGAACCTATAATCGTAGAAAATCCAAAACCGAATGAGGTGTTCAACAACTCCTGTGAAAATTCAGATCTATCAATTCATATTTCACCCACAATTACTGCTGAAAATGATAATAAAGGTAACGAATATCACAACACACTTGTTGAAGGTGAGAAGTTTTTGGATGTTCTGAATTTTTTCACCAATCATGCTATTGTCGAGGAGCGACTAGTGGAATCTTTTATTGATACACCATTGCCACATGTTGATTTTCCTGTTGAACCTCCTGTTAAAAATGAGTTGTGTGCTAATAATTATATTGTACCTATGCTAGAACAACTGAATGAATTTGATACTTTATCACCCACATGTGCTGAAATTAAGAATTTGATTCCAATTACTTGTGAAAAGGATGAGCTGAAATTGTTATCTTCTCTAAATACTTTGGGCTATATTGAATTTGACACTCTTTGTGATCTAGATATCGTAGAGAAGATAATATTTTCTCAGTCTCAATTGTCTTTGTTAAGTAGAAATATTTTTTATGCTATAGGCAAATATGAACATAGTGGTATGTTTATGGTGCATAAAGTTTACATATGTTCAAATGAGGAAGCTCCTTTTGTGCTGCAACAACATGGTCAAGTAAATGAATGTACTAACGCTAATAATATCTTGTCAAGTTTTTCTAGTATTTTTTCCTTGCAGCAGGGACAACAAAAACATTTTTCACTGTGGTTGTGCAATATGGACAGTGCTCACTCGGGCCTAAACTCTACCCCCAAAGCAAGACTTTTTGCTGGACATACGAGCAAGCCGAGGACGGCTTGTCATAAAGAAGGGGAGAATGATGAGATCATGCATATTATTATTACACCTACAAACATGACATAATGTTTATTTGTTTGGAATCCTGGCTCAAGTGAATGTGCACTCTTATTTGATGGACAAGATCAAGATGGTGCACTATGCCGTCCACCACCTTGGCCTCCTCCTTTCATGCTTACAAGAAGATTTGATGGCGTTGCACGTATGGACCCACACATGATAGAAGATGAACTTGAGTCGAGGACGACTCCAATTCAAGAAGTGGAGGATGATGAAGACATCACTTCTATGGATACAAACAACACTCCATTGAACATACAAGATGCAATCAATAGAGTTCATACATAACAATTAATTTCAGAGGTGAACTCGTTCTTATATATTTCCTTATATGTTTTTGAGCATAAATTGCTACTTAATGATTTATTTGTGATTAGGATCCATGGAGAGGTTCAAGGAGTACTTGGAGGGAGTATTAGGGACGTGGAAGACCAGAGAATTCGTTCAAAGAAGATGGAAACCGAACCAAACTCCAAATCGTATCCAACTCGGAGTCCAGGAGCAGTACGCACTAAAACAGACGCCCAGGACGCATACGAACTCCGTTTTGGACGTTCTACATATGCATGGAAAGGGGAGAGGATAACCTTTCCAATGGCACCGGTCCCATGTCAAAATTCCTTCGGAGTCGACGGGAATCGTCGAAACAAAATCAAGTACAGAATCTGTCAGGGTGTTGCGCCACCGTATTGGGCTATTGGGCCTTGTATCAAGTCTAAGTCCATTATTTTCGTGTCTTAGGGTTAGGTCACGACCCTAACACCCCCTTGGACGTCCTCCCACCTATATATACTCCATGGTAGCTGCCATAGACAATTGGGTTTTGCTTAGATCAATAATATCGCCGTTCTTCGGTTTGTGAGACCCCAACTTCGCGATTTCAGATTGTGTCTACCTTGTTCTTGCTTGTGTTCTCGGTTGCACTTGCAGGGATTAGCCTTCTTGGCGAGGTCAATCGTGTGAAGCACGGTTGATAACCAATGGAGCGGTAGTGTAGTGATTGCAGGGGTTTTTCGTGTTCTACTCGAGAGCCTCGGATCATCAACGTCGAGATCTCCACATCAATCGACCTATCCATTACCTATCGGAAGATCGGGCCTCATCACCAATTCTTCTATCACTTTGGAGAAGGATGAGTTGGAATTCCTCTATGACACAAGAATGCCTTACAAGCCTCCAACTACCAAGTATTTGAAGTCATTCTTTGCAGTCCTGAATAGAATTCTGAGGAAGACCATAGCTCTCAATGAAGGAGATGCTGGAACCATTCAACGGACTCTAAGGACCTTGATGGAAGATGTCTTTGAGAGGCAGATTTGGTTCAGATTACTATTGATAATCCAAATGTCACATGCTTTACCTATGACAAACGAGAGGTCATTTGGTGAATGGTGAGGCTATACTATTAGTAAAGTTCCAAAGGAACGCAAGAAAGGAATAAACTCATTAATCATCTTGGGTGCTTGGCTCATCTGGAAACAGCGAAACGCTTGTGTTTTCGATAATGTGTCTCCCTCCAATACTAAGGTTATGAGAACCTTCTCAGATGAATACAGGTTATAGTGCTTTGCTGGAGCCAAAAAACTCCAAGCCCTTAATTTGCAGCAGGTGTTAGGAAGCTAATCCATGTTTAGGTCACAAAACTTATTGTAATATTTTTTTTCGGTGTATTGAGCCTCTCATATCTAGACCCTATATGGGATGGCTTGCTGTAATAGGGTCCGTTTTTTCTTCTTTTAATACAAAGATGCGCATCTCTCTTGCGTATTCGAAAAAAATGTCTTTGATTACATCTACAATGATATTATGAACATCTTCATTACTCCAAACAAGTCATGTGGTTATGCACCTTCTATCTTGTACATGATTGAAAAGGTGACAGGGCTTGAGTTTGTCAAAGATGTTCCTCACACTGGCCTCAAGCCTCAGAAGCCAACTGTTTACACCATTCCCTATGCTCCTGCCTTACCGGCAGTGGAGCGGAGATCCAAGCAAGCTAATGAAGGCTCAAGGACTCCAGCTACTACTCCTACTCCACCCTCTATAGAATCCTCCAGTGGTGTGCTAAAAATGATTTCCTCCATCTTTGCATTTTGTCGCAAAGTGGAAATTAAGCAGCACAAAGAGAGTTTGGTCAGGAAGAGACATCAAAGATACATGAAGGCCAACATCAAAGCTATTTGTGAGAAGCTAGAAATTGAGTCAGTAGGATCACCTCAGATTTCAGAGGATTCTGAAGAGGATATCACTGAGATGACTCTCCTCACTAAGCAAGAGTTGAGCTCATTTGGACTAGCAGGTGTCTCCGCTCCTCCTCGGCATACGCATGAAGATGAAGATGAAGATGAAGAGAGGACCGAGAGTGAGAGAGAAAGTGGCGATGAGTGATTCCTCTCGATTTTTCCCTTTTTAGTGCCTTGATGCCAAAGGGGGAGAGATTGACACTAGTAACTTATTTTGTAGCCTTAAGGACTAGTGCGAGGACATGTATCTTAATTTAAAGTTGTGGTAATCTCTTGTGGATGTGCCTATGTTATTTAAGATGAATGTGTGATTTTTATTCAATATTGTTGTGATAATTGCTTTTATCATTGCTATGTTCTTATTTTTGCACTTCATATTATTTGATCACACACACTCTATAGGCAAACCATAATGAGTGCATATATATGAGAAGTTTTTATTGTTCATTTGTCATTCTCATATATGCACTCTTTATGAAAATCAATTTTTACTCTTATTTGTGAAATTTCAATTGGTTGTCATCATTCACTAGTAGGGGGAGATTGAAAGTGCATCTAAGCATTCCCTTGTGAGTTTTGGACGATTGATGACAAACGAATGAGATCCTAATGAACTTGTTGAGATGAATGCAAGTCAACTCAGATGAGATAGTTTGGTGCACTCAAAAAGTGAAAAATGAAGTGATGAAGAAAAAGAAAAGTCCAATTGATGAATGAAGCGCAAAGTAGACTTAATTGTATAGGATGTGTGTGAAAGACACATCCCAAGAGCTAAGTCTTTGCGTAGGGGTAAAGGCTTAAAATCAATCTTAATAATTCTCTAAGCACCGGACTAGTATGTTCACAACCGAACTAGTCCGTTCAACTTTAGGAGTCTCACTTCACAGTGTACCAGACTAATCCGTTCATGGACCGGACTAGTCCGTTAAACTTTCTGATGTTTCATAACACTGTGCACCGGACAAGTCCGTTCATGGATCGGACTAGTCCAAAAAACTTTCCGATGTTTCATAACATGCATCAGACAAGTCTGTTCATGGACCGAACTAGTCCGAGAAACTTTCTGATGTTCCAACACACAGGGTACCGGACATGTCCGGACTCCCACCGGACTAGTCCGGTATACCTCACATATATTAGGGTTTCTAGTGTGATGCACATTCCACGCGGATTTTACTCAGCACAACGGACAAGTCCAGTCCTAGAGCAGACTAGTCACATCTCGGAGCGGACTAGTTCGGCCGTCGGGATCCCTAACTGTAATAATTTTGGAAACACTATAAATATGAGATCCACGACCCCACAAAAAAACTCTCGTATTCTACTGTCAAAAACTGAAACTCTAGCGCCACCACTTGTCCCAATAGCACAAAAATACATCTCCCCACACATCTAAGGTCTTCAAAAGTGAAATTATTTGAGTATTCAAATTTGGGATTGGGAGATCGTTGTCTACGCCTCATTGAGCTCTTGAGGTTTGATCTCTTTACACTCTTACATTACTTGTAATATTCTCAAGTGTATTAGATCACTTTTTCTGTTGTAATCTTTGTGGGAGCCCTCAACAGATGAGGTCGCCCCCACCAACTTGTTGATTACCCGTGATAGTGGAATCAAGTCGGCCTTGTGAGGTGACCTGACGAGAGAAAAGGGTTGGAAAAGACCCGGCTCTGTGTGGGCTTCCTCAACGAGTAGATCTCTTTAGTGAGATCGAACTTCGGTAGAAATTTGTGTCTCGTGTGTTCCATTCTTTTACTTTTGCAAGTTTCATAATCTAGGACATTAGAATTGATCAATCAAGTAATTTGTGTTACTCGTGAAAATCAAGCAATTTTATCTCCTGTTCTGGTTGAACGAATAGTAATTACATTTCGCTACTACAACACTTACAATTTATCACCAACTTTTGATCAGTTCACAACACTTCAGCACACCAGACTAGTCCGCAGTCACACCGGGCAAGTCTGGTCCCTCAGGTATTTAACGATTTGATTAAGTGTGCATGAAAAGTTTTAAAGCCTATTCATCCCCCTCTAGACCACATTCACGAACGCCTAAGCGACACCTGGACAACACTGCATTCATGATTTGGTCTTTGTTTCTATTGCAGTATATCTGTATTAGTTGGACAACTATTCCTATGAAAATATGTATGTAAACATAGTTTGTTACTTATAAGAACTACAAAATGGTAAATTATTAATATTGACAACATACTTTATAGTGTTGAAAGTAGAAACTGGTCTATGAATGCAAACATATTTCCATAACTATAAAATTTAGGAACTACTACAATTTACAACAAAATATACTTTCCCTTTCTCCCAATATGATTGCATGTGCATCCCTCGTGTAACAGCATCAAGTGAACTGGAAAAATCTAAGGCAATAAAATATTTGAACTTATACATTTAGAATTGTGAATCTAAAGAAATTCAAGCTTTCTGCTGACAAACACTCACGTAAGTAATTCCTATTCAGAGCTACAACACTAATTGTATCGCTAGATCTATCTTGGGATAATCCTAAAGGGAACAGAACAATCCATGGACGAGAAGCTAATTTCTAATCTGCATAGCATTCTTTATTTGACCAGCATACCTCTCTAGGCGCAATGTCCCATATTTAGCATCATGATCAACAGCAAATTTATTCCCCGTATGCATACCCTCTCCATGTATCAATAAAACCTGATTTTTTTTAAACTGGTAACCCTGATTTTTCTCAGTTACTCTTAACATCCACCATGTCATAATTAGGGACCAAATTCACTTATAAAATTATCTCAGATACCGCATCATATCATTTTATTGCATGTACATCACTGTTCATAAGTCATCCGACTAATCGCGATTAGTCGTCCTTATCGCTCCATCAACTACGACTAAGTCCATCGATCCGATCAGTCCGACTAGTCATCCCGGTCGGGCGACTAGTCGGACGTCCGACTAGGAGGTACACCAATCAGGGCAGTCGCTCGCCACCGCCGCTGGAAGCCGCCTGTCGCCGTCGGTCGGAAGCCGCCGGTCTCTGCAAGCTGGAAGTCGGGGCCTCACCTCGGCCACCATCGCCGGACAGAATCAGTTGTTTGGCCGTCGCAGAGGTGCAGACACGACCTTGCATGCCGCCGCCGAGAGAGAGGGTGGAGAGGAAGAAGTGAACTAGGGTTAGGTTTCAGGGAAGAGATTAAGATTAAGAATCTGAAATGACTACCGTCTGATTCCATCCGATGTGTCAGATTTGTTGGGCTGAAATCAAGCCCACCGACTCCCTCCGCTATTTCTTCCTCAGCTGCCAGATTCCGAAGACGACGCCACTCAAAGACAGCCGCCACTGCCGCCTGGCCGCCGCCGTGCCGACTCCCCCCTGCGTCGTCGCTGTGCTGCCCCTCCCCTGTGCCTTTGTCGCCGACTTTTATGCTCAGTCGCCCCCCACCACGAGCCTCCGATCAGCGCTCGTTGCCTGCCGCCACTCGCCTCCATCCTCCGATGATGCCCGTTGCAGGGCCGCCTCCTGGTCCCCTGGACCCAGTGCGCCGTCTCAACTCCATGTGCGCCGCCTCCGTCCATGGCTCGACTTGATACTGATCTACAAAATAGGAGGATGGTCGTGTTATGAATATGACCTTATATTATTGAGGAGGTCGGAGACCTCTAAAAATAGATGTACAGAGATGAAAAATATGCAAATAAGCTCCTAATACATCATCTAATATAAATAGAATATTATATTCTCTAACACCCCCTCAAACTTAAGGTGAATCACGAACATTGAATTTGAAGAGATAACAATCATGCTGAGAGCCACAATATCACCCAAATGGTGGTGCCAATGAGAAAACGTCGAAAGCAGCGAAACTAGAGTCAACTGAACTATCAGACGCAGCGAAAGGAAGACGAAACCAGTCAAGCTTTCAAAAACGTTGTGAATCACAACGATGAAAGCCAGCACCAACCAGAGTTCACCCATGAGCAACTCCCAAAGTCATAAACCACACATATGTAGACGCATACGAGAAACTCAGTCACGGTAAGATGCCATTTAAAAGCACTAGACACCGCACAACTGGAATTCCGACCGAAGAAGAAAAATCATCATGAAGAAGATGACACGCGACGGCGAGAGCACAAAATAAGCAGCAGCAGGCGATGGGAAGAGTGCAAATAAAAGCAGCGCAAACAGCAATTTTTTTTACGAGGCAAAGTCGAAGCTTCCGAATCAACGATGGATCAAGACGTCATAGGCAGTCAAAACGAATGCGCCCAAAAGACGTCAATTCCATCCCAAATCTGAAGAGGAGCCGACGGCGCCAGATTTTTTTAAAAAATCAAACCCTAGCCTTGACGGATGATGCTGACGCCATGCTGACATTAGCACCGGCCAGATCTCTGCTCCCGTACACGTTCATTAGCAGCCGGTCGTCGATGCGATACACCGCCTGATGTGGATGGCAGAACCGACAGACGAATCAACCGCGATGGATATCTGAACCAGAGAAGAGATTCACGTGAACACTGTTTCCTCCAGGACCAGCCACAGGACCACGTGGGTGCCTCTGCCAATCTTCACGTGAGTTGCTCACGAACGGTCCACCAGTGATGCAGCCGACGGCAGGGCAAGACAAGGCCTACCAAAAGAAACTCTGTCAATCCAGCGCCGACGAGCGCCAGGATCGAAGAAAAAATTGTCGGGACGATCTGATACAGGCGTACAGCACCAGACGAGCGAGAAGAAAAACGTTGGGACGAGCGCAATAGGCGCGACGATGAGCGATCGTCGATGCGATACACCGCCCACCCGTGCCCTGGGTACCGTGCCTCATGCCTCAAGTACCACGCGATGTTAGTGAATCCGTGTTGGTACCTGAACTTTGAAACCTAATCTACCAAGTCGTCGTCATCCCGCTCGATGAATGTCACCGAACGCTTGAACAGTGGTTGCAGACGGCAGCAGTAAAGACAACGAGTAGATGAAGCAGTAGATGAAGCAGGAGCAACGGGCAACGGGTGGCCACCGGAGCCGGCAATAAAACCTCTGGCGGCGGCGGATCTGTCGGCAAAGCACCTCACGAAGAGGAACCGCCGCCGCCAGAAAACAAAATTAGGATAGTAGATCTAAATTCTAAGCTTTGTATACCATGTTATGAATATGACCTTATATTATTGAGGAGGTCGGAGGTCTCTATAAATAGATGTACAGAGATGACAAATATGCAAATAAGCTCCTAATACATCATCTAATATAAATAGAATATTATATTCTCTAACAGACCGTAGGACAACTGGCCGTCGATTAGGATCGATTAGTCGACTAATCGTCCTAGTCGCTCTAGTCGCCCCTTAGGCGACTAGGGTCGATTAGACAACTTGTAAACCTTGATGTACATGTTATTCCACTTGACACTGGTAGCACAATATTCCAGAAGTTCAAAAAAGTTGCAGACTAATTAACAGCTTATCATTTTGATTGTCCTCCAGCAGCCTTTAATTTACAGGCACAGCTACCAAGAGAATTCATATTATGGTTACCGATAAATTCTTAAAACTGCCTAACCTAAGGCCTTTACCTGAAAGAGAACCTATAAAATAAAGAAAAAAGTATATTTTACTACCCTCAAGTATCAGTGTTGTTCACTTAACTCCTAAAGAAATTTTTTGTCCGGTATACTCTTCCGAACTATTTAGATTGGTTCAATTCACTCCCTAGTGATTTTTTCTTTTTCATTTCTCTTTGTAAACATCGTATCTGAGCGTACAATTTTGTGAGATTATATCTTACAACAAACAATATATTAAGAAAATATTTCAAGACTTTTTATATAATTGTTTTATACTGTTAAAGCATGTAAATCAATCTCACATGGGAGATGCAATAATATAAAAAAAATGATAAATCATAGTAGTATTTTTCTTGCATAGTGTATGATGTCATCAACCATCCTATAAAATTTTAACTTTAAACATAACTAATCAAAGAGAATTAGAATTGAAAAGTTTAGTAGAGGTGAATTGAACCAGTCTAAATAGTTCAGGAGGTAAATTGTACCATGATTTTCTTTAGGGGGTTAAATGAACAATGTTGATACTTGAGGATACTAAAATAGACTTTTTCCTAGAATAAACGTATCAGAAAGAATCAGTCTCATATGATCCAAAAGTAATATTTTATATCCATGGTTCCACCAGATCTCTATTTGGCAATCTTCAATTCTCAATTAAAGAAAGAGTATATTTCAGCAAATAGTTTCAGTTCCAAGTAACAGGCATGAAGCATGTATAGGAATTGATTCCATAGGCAGTTCATCAAAGAGACTCAATCCAATCCGTGAAATTTAAATACTATAAATAGAAGCAGGTACAACTTGCATTTCTAGAGTTACCAGAATACAGCTAGGAGAGCAAGGAGCGTTACTGGAAGTCGCTTGATGAAAAAAAAAAACAGAATGCCGTTCCTTTTAGAAAATACAGCTACTGACAAGTAGACCCTTGATGATACAGTTACATTTATTAAATTATAATATCATTTAAAGCACAGAAATTCAATGTGCAATACGGATTAGATTTTTCTGTTACATGTTACATGTTCTCCACTCATCAGAGAAGAAAGCATCCATCTTCCTAGTACGTGAATACCATTTTTTATCCGCAGGGGAGATGGAAAGCCACCTTGCGAGAGTAACTTCCTACCTAAATCCTTGAACAGACAACCAAAAAAGTCCAGAGACAGATTAGCTATCATGCCACAAGTCCTGAAACAGCAAATCATGTTTGCCATCCCTGACAACTAATTATCATTAACCAAAAATACTTCCTGCCAATAATAAAACAGCAAGTGACAGCTAAAGTTCAATAATAGAAAATACAACCATGTTGCAAACCACATACTAAAACTATAGCATTACAAAATATAGGGGGGCAAATGTTGGAAATCCGGCCTGTTCAACCCTGTTTCTAGCTCTGCAGGTGTGCTGTTCTGATCTGTTCGGCCAGAACAGATCTGGTATGCAGTGCAGTTCAGTACAGGGCGATTCCTGTGTTCAGAACAGAGAGGACAGAGAGAGTAGAAGGCACCCTGGTGCTGATCAGATCGGAGAAGAAGGGAACAGAGAAGAACTCGCCGAGTTCCTGCTGGAACAGATGCGAAATCCTGATCTAGGCGAGTTAGGGAACTCGGCTAGATCAGGTTCTGCCGTGGGGAGGCCTGGTCTGGTGGAAAACTTGTATTATTTTCTAATGAGGTACAGCAGGGGAGGGGCGCACCCCTGTTTATATAGGGGCCGGCTGGGAGAGTCCCAGGGCCTTACAACTCGATCTCCAATTTAAAAACAGGACTCTATCTATTAGCAATAACTCTATGGACTCTAAACAGAATTTCTAATTTTTCTGGACTCTATCTACTGACCGCTCCAGGGAGATGGGCCCCGCCTGGGCGCGCGCGCCCCTGGTGGGCTCAGCCGCACCAGGCCGCCCCAGGCCCAGGCCCAGGGTCACCCGACATTCTCCTCCTGACCCTGGACCTGCAGAATGTCCAGAACGCCAATTCTTCTTCTCATCTCGATGAACTTCTGTCTTCCAAGTGCCTTGGTCAAGATGTCCGCCATCTGGTCCTTTGTAGAGATCTGCTCAAGCACGATAACACCGTTGTCCACACACTCACGTATGTAGTGGTATTTGGTGTCTATGTGCTTGCTCCTGTCATGGTGTACCGGATTTTTGCTCAAGTCTATGGCAGACTTGTTGTCAACCCGTAGCACTGGCGTCTTCACCTGTTCAACCAAGTCTTCCATTAGCCGTGTCATCCATACACCTTGACATGCCCCTTGAGCTGCTGCAATATATTCTGCCTCACAGGAGGACAAGGCCACCACCTTCTGCTTGCTGGACTGCCACGAAACGGGGCTGTTTCCTAGACAAAACAGCACCCCACTTGTGCTCTTGCGGTCCTCCACGTCTCCCGCATAGTCGCTATCCGAGTAGCCAATCAACTCCAAGTTGCCTCCCTTTGGATAGAAGACTCCGAAGTGGATCGTACCCACTATATAGTGTACGATGCGCTTGACTGCAGCGTAGTGTTCTTCCCTTGGCTCCTCCAAAAACCGACTCACGTACCCAACCGAGTAGGCGAGGTCGGGGCGTGTGTTCACCAAATATCGCAACCCTCCCACCAAACTCCTGTAATCCGTTGCGTGCACCAACGGACTGTCACTTGTCTTGTAAAGCTTCAGGCCTTGCTCCATGGGGAATGCACAAGGGTTGCACTCCTCCAGGCCAGCTTTTGAGACAAGCTTAAAAGCGTAGGCCGCCTGCCCAACACTTATCCCCGCTTCAGACTGCCGCACCTCCAGGCCAAGATAATACGACAAGAGGCCCAAGTCGCTCATCTTGAACCGCCTCATCATCTCCTCCTTGAACTTCTTGATGTCGCCCCCTCCTGTGATCACGAGATCGTCGACGTACACGCCGACGATGAGCTTCTCCTTTCCAGCTCCACGGAAGTAAATCCCGTGCTCGCTCGTACTCTTCTGGAAGCCAAGCGATAGCAAGCTATCGTTGAGCTTGGCATTCCAGGCCCTGGGCGCTTGGCGAAGTCCGTACAAAGCCTTCTTGAGCCGATACACTTTGTGTTCGGCTCCTTCGACGATGAAGCCAGCGGGCTGAGAGACGTACACCTCCTCCATCAGATCGCCATTCAGGAAGGCGCTCTTCACATCCATGTGGTGTACCTCCCATCCCTTGTGCGCAGCTACTGCAAGGAGCAAGCGAACAGACTCTAGACGGGCTACAGGAGCGAATACCTCGTCAAAGTCTATTCCTTGCCGCTGGACATAGCCTTTGGCCACCAAACGAGCCTTGTGCTTCACCACCTCTCCATACTCGTCCCTCTTCACCTTGAACACCCACTTGAGACCAATGGGCTTGTGTCCTGCAGGAAGATCAACAAGTTGTCACGTCTTGTTCTCTTCTATGGACTCCATCTCCTCGAGCATGGCCCGTTTCCAGCACGGGTGTTCCTCGGCATCGGCGAAAGACGTAGGCTCCTCCGCGGTGGTAAACATGAGCTCCCCCTCCTCCAGGCTCGGTGGGCGTGGCGCGCGCCCAAGAGGGGTGAGGGTTCCCAGCACGTTGCACATCGTGCGGAACCGAAGTGCAACGTTGTCGTTGTGGTAGGCGTCGACGTTGCTGCCGACATCCGTCGGCGGCGTGGCGAAGCGGATGGGCCGTGGAGGGTGCCGGGGCGTGACAAAGGTGCTGGGATCTTCAGTATCGGACCCTCCAGCCGCTGCTGACTCCTGTAGCGGGCTATCCCAGGTCTGTTCTGGACTGGACAGCCCCTGTAGAAGCCTGCGGGGTGTTGCGGGGGGTGCTGGTCGCCTACCAGCAGCCCTGGTGTGCCCCACCGGGGCCCCTGGGGTCTGGACAGACCCTGCTGCACCCCTCCTGGGTGCTGCAGGGGTGCTGTTTGGCCCTTCCGAGTCCTGCAATACCTTGCTAGGTTCTGGAACAGCAGGTTCAGCATGTGCTAAACCCATGGAGTCGACGTAGAACGCGTCGTAGTCCTCTTCTTCAGCTCCTTCACCCCAGTCCCACTTGGCCGTCTCGTCGAATATCACGTCACGTGATATGTGTGTGCGCCCATCGGCCGGATTGTACATCCGGTAGCCCTTCGTCCCTGCAACATAGCCAAGAAACACCATCGGCGTACTTCGGTCTTCCAACTTTCTCAGGTGGGGGCTTGTATTTTTGACATGTCCCACGCACCCAAAAATTCGGAAGTAGTTGACGGCTGGTCGCTCCCCGTACCAAGCTTCATATGGCGTCTTCCCGTCGAGGCCGCGGGTGGGGGATCTATTCAAGATGTAGACAGCTGTCAGGACCGCCTCACCCCAAAAGAACCCGGGCATACCCTTCGCTTTCAACATGCTTCTCGCCATCCCGACCACCGTCTGGTTGCGCCGCTCCACAACCCCATTTTGTTGCGGCGTGTATGGGGTTGTGAGCTGACGCTGTACGCCGTGCTGAGCGCAGTACTCGCCGAACTCCCGTGAGGTGAACTCCCCTCCGCGATCAGTACGAAGTAGCTTCAGCCTCCTCCCGGACTCTAATTCAGCTGTCGCCTGGAATTTCTGAATTAAGTCGGGCGCCTTGTCCTTGCTTGCTAGGAGATAGAGCCACATATAGCGGCTCATGTCATCCACTAGCAACAAGAACATCTTGTTGCCGCCTGGAGTCGTCGGTGTGATCGGCCCGCAGATGTCGCCGTGGACGAGGTCGAGTGCGCCCTCTGCACGTCGACGAGCTTGCGTGGGGAAGCTGGAGCGCCTCTGCTTCCCGGCCAAGCAAGCCTCGCACAATTGATCGACATGATCAATTTGCGGAAGCCCGAGCACCATCTCCTCCTTTGCCAGCTTCCGAAGCGCCTGGAAGCCGACGTGTCCGTAACGTTCGTGCCAACGCCACGCGACGTCACCACGTCGTGCGGTCAGGCAAACTGGACGCGTGATGTTGAGCCTGACGGGGTACAACTTGCTGTCGTCGCGCCGCACTCGTGTGATGAGACGGTTCTGCTCGTCTCGAATGTGCATCACCCCTGCATGCATGGTGACGCTGTAGCCATCCTCATCCAGCTGCCCGAGGCTGATGAGGTTGGTGGTGAGACGCGGGATGAGGTAGACACCAGTGAGCCGCCGATGCTCACCCGTGTCACAGGCGAACAGGACTGTGCCCTTCCCCTCGATCCGCACGACCGAGTTGTCGCTGAACTTGATGGTTCCGACGACGTTCTCGTCGAGCTCGGGGAAGACGGCGTGCGAACCAGTCATGTGGTTGGTCGCGCCCGTGTCGAGGTACCAAAGGGCGTCGTCGGAGTCGTCGTCGTGGCCACGATGTGCGAAGACGCGTCCCTCCACTATCTCCAGTGGACGCGTGGAACGCTCGCGTACAGGCTCCTCCTGTACTGAGGCCGCCCTTGTTATGAACAAGGCGCCCTCCTCCTCCGCCTTCGCCACGTGCGCCTGCTGTTGCGGCTCCTGCTGCTGCTGCTTCTTTGAACGACACTCCTTGGCCCAATGGCCCTTCTTGCCGCACTTCCTGCACTGGTCCCGCGGAATGTCTTTCGCGGAACCCTTCTTCTTCTTGGGTGCCCCCTTGCGGCCACCCCTTTTCGAAGAGCCCTCATCTCCTCGCGCCTCCTTCCGCCGTGCCTCCCACTCCTCCTGAGTGAGGTACAGCTGGCCGTCGTGCACTCCTCCCTTGCGCCGCGTTGTGTCGAAGGCGTTTTCGGCAGCCCTTAGCCGCCCCGTCACATCCGACAATGTGAGGGTCGACACGTCCAGCAGGGTCGAGATCGCCACCACGATCTGCTCGAAGCGTTCTGGAACGCTCCGAAGGAGCTTCTCCACCGCCACATCTTCGTCGATGTGCTCCCCTAGCGTCTCGAGACAGGCTATGATGCCGCTCAGACGAAGGGAGAAGTCCTCCACGCTCTCGCCGTCCTTGAACGTGGCGGCGTCAAACTCCCGCCTGAGTTGACGCGCCGTGGTCTTCTTCACGCGATCGGCCCCCACTCGCATGAGGGCGATCGTGTCCCAAGCCTCCTTCGCTGTCTTCTTCTTCCCGATCGTCGTGATCATCTCCGACGGGATGGCGCTGACTAGGATGTCGAGCGCCAACATGTCCTCCTGCTGCGTCACGTTGCCTTCTTCCACCGCCTTCCAAAGTAGCCACGCCTTCAGCTTGATCTCCATCATGACGGCCCACTCCGCATAGTTGGTCTTGGTGAGCAGCGGAAACCCGGTTCCCGTGTTCACCTCACGAACTACCAGAGAGGTCGTCGTCGTGATCTTGCCGCCGTTGCCGGTGACGCTGCCGCTGCTTGGGGGAGAGGTCGACATGGCTCTGATGCCACGAATGTTGGAAATCCGGCCTGTTCAACCCTGTTTCTAGCTCTGCAGGTGTGCTGTTCTGATCTGTTCGGCCAGAACAGATCTGGTATGCAGTGCAGTTCAGTACAGGGCGATTCCTGTGTTCAGAACAGAGAGGACAGAGAGAGTAGAAGGCACCCTGGTGCTGATCAGATCGGAGAAGAAGGGAACAGAGAAGAACTCGCCGTGTTCCTGCTGGAACAGATGCGAAATCCTGATCTAGGCGAGTTAGGGAACTCGGCTAGATCAGGTTCTGCCGTGGGGAGGCCTGGTCTGGTGGAAAACTTGTATTATTTTCTAATGAGGTACAGCAGGGGAGGGGCGCACCCCTGTTTATATAGGGGCCGGCTGGGAGAGTCCCAGGGCCTTACAACTCGATCTCCAATTTAAAAACAGGACTCTATCTATTAGCAATAACTCTATGGACTCTAAACAGAATTTCTAATTTTTCTGGACTCTATCTACTGACCGCTCCAGGGAGGTGGGCCCCGCCTGGGCGCGCGCGCCCCTGGTGGGCTCAGCCGCACCAGGCCGCCCCAGGCCCAGGCCCAGGGTCACCTGACAGCAAATTGGGTCCTGATCCTCAACAGCCTACCACAGAGCACAAAAATGCAGAAACCTTTACTAGCATAGCTAACATTCAGCTTTCATAGCTACAAGTCATATAACATAAAGACATGAACACTCTATGCATATATCCAAAAGATCTCAAATTACTGTGCTAACTAATACCCTCTACGCAGGTGACAAACAGAAAACACCTAAAAACATAAACTTATTCATAATTCTTTGGAAGTAACAATAAAGCACTTATTCATAATTCTTCGAAGTAACAATAAAGCAGTGATCTTTACGAAGATCTCTGACAATTGAGCAAAAAGAAAGCAACACAAAGTCAAGTTTGAGGCACTCACCACAACAGGCAGCCGGAACTGCTCCTTCTGGTTGTGGTGCAGGACGAAGAGCATGAGGCCGAAGAGGAGGAAGATCCCGAGGAGCCACCAGATCCACCCAGGCAGCCGACGCCGTGAAGGGCGACGGTACTCTGGTGCCCGCCTCCGCATATCACCGCACAGCCGCTCGCTTCCTCAAAGACTCACTGGCTAGTCCAACGCGAGAACTAAGCCAGATGCCCGCCTCGCCGCTGACGAACCAAACCCTCCACCATGTCGCGGAGAGCCCACAAAGATGCCGCCCTTGCAGCGGATCCGCGGTCCGGATGAATCAGAAGAGGTTAAAAATCTGGCAAACCAACCCCGCCCAGTCGGCCGGATCGACAACGGCCACGGATCACCACGACAGCCCGCTTCCGTAGGAGCACGGAGGCAGGAACGCGGGCGAGGGGGGGCGATGAGATCCGGGAGGGCGGGCGGCGGAATGCGAGAACGGTGGGATTCAGAAAAAGGAAATGAAGGGGGCAAAGAGAGATCTGAGAATGACAGCCAAAGGAGGGGGAGAAGGAAGTAGTTCGTCGTCGCCGGCTGACGTTAAAGGAAAGACCCGTTTCCCGTCATGCGACTCCATTTCAGTCCCTCCTACCATCGGGGGTCGCGTTGCTTTTGGTTTCACTCGAAGTTGTATTGAGAGGAACATTCATGTTTTTTATATGATCATCCAAGTTAAGGCTCTCTTTGTATTAAAGGAATAGCAAAGAAATTTTGAATAATAGGATTTGTAAAGGATTTTTTCTATATGATCATTTGGCTCATAGGAAAACAAAGGGTAGTTTCTATAAGAATAGATTCATTTGCTAAATTTTGTAGAAAATCTAACATGAGTTTATACCTCCTTATTTTCTGGATCATGTTACTTCTTGTTTTTCCTATGATGCTGCCAAAGGACTTCTCATCTCAATTTCTATATTTTCAATTCCTATAAAATTGTAAAATATACAATTTTAATTCATATGTTTTTTCTATTCTTGTGTTTTTCAATTCCTTCAACCCAAAGGGAGCCTAATATTTGATTAGATATACTGGACATTCAGGCTCCCTTTGGATTGAATGAATGACAAAGGAATTTTGAAGGGTAAGATTTGTACAGGTTTTTTCCTACATGACCATTTGGCTCACAGGAAAACAAATGGTAGTTTCCATAGGAATGGATTCATTTACTAAATTTTGTATGAAACTTAACATGAGTTTGGACCTCTTTTTTCTTTCTTTACTCATGTTACAAGTTCTCTTGTTTTTCCTATGATCAAAGGGATTCTTATCTTAATTCCTATATTTTCAATTCCTATAGGATTGCAAAAACATACAATCTCAATTTCTATGTTTTTCGTATTCCTGTATTTTTCAATTCCTTCAATCCAAAGGGAGCCTCAATTTTTTGTTTGGTAAGTTGGATGAAACTTAAGTAGATTGGATCATCTAAGTTGATAATTTTACATGATATTAATTATTTATATACTAATTATCATATTACTAGCAGATATTAATGTTAATATATAATTATTAATAAATAATAAACTAGTTAATTATCACTAATTATATTACTAAGAAGTATAATTTGATAAGGTGGATGTACTCATCCAACTAAATTTCCTAGATCACCTCATCTAGCATTTGTAAAGAATATTCCTCGAACATGGATGATCTTGTCCATCTGACGATGAAACAAACACATGACTGGACAATCCAATCCAAATCAATCCAATCCAATACAACCAACCAAACACATCCTTACAGGATAGCGCGGTTAATCGAATCAGTTCATCCAAATTAGCTGTCGACATAATATACGAACATGGAGACGAGACCCGAAGACCAAGTCTAAACAAAATAAAGACTCAAAATCCAAAAGGGAAAGTAATTCCACCAACGGATTTGAATAACCATCGCGTTTTATACGGTGCTGGTGCAAGTTTTATTTTCACCCATGGATATCTATCGAGTACTCGAAACATTAATTGGGCCCATCTCTTGTAGCCCACAATGGCCTATAAAAAAACTCAACCCATTCTGCATCCAACACCGACTCCCCAAGCTCCTCGAACCCTAACTCTTCGATCCCCCCATCCTAAGTCGTGACTCTCGTCCCTTACCCGAAACTTGTCACCGTCGCTGTCGATACCCTGCATACCAGATATCCCTTCGTACCAGAAGAAGACGTGTTGAGTTCCACCTTTTAGTGTACAAACTTTCGGAGTCAAGACGTGTCCAGTAGTGCCGGACCTGCCTCCCTCCTTAGGATGGCTCCGGCACTACCATGTGTCCCGCGGTACCGGATTTTCCTCCCTCCTTAGGGTGGCTCTAGCGCTGCCACGTGTCCTGCAGAATTGGATTTGCCTCCCTTCTCAGGGTGGCTCCGATCCTACCTTGTGTCTCAGGACACCGGACCTGTCTCCCTACTCGGGGAGGCTCCGGTGTAGCCACATGTGCAACAGCTCGGACTTGCCTCCCCGCAGAGGAAAGCTCTGGAGCTACCACGTGTCACGTCCGGACCTAAGTTTGCAATGGGAAGACAACGGGATCTCCAATGGCGCGGACATTCAAGGGCTATTAACCGGCTGTTACAAGACTTGGTTAACGCGTCATAATGCTATGTTAATGACGCACGATCAGAGCATTATCATGACTGGTAACGCTGCCGTTAAAACAAGTTATCACACTATTAACCATCCTTAACACCATAAATCGTGTATAGGGTAGATATTACATCCAGGGCCACCTGTTAGGCCATGACACACGTTGTAACAGTCAGTCCTTGGCATATAAAAGGATTTCGCTACACGGTAGAAGATGATATGATCTTAGGCCAACTCAGTGGCTCATACTCAATCAACACACACCCCGTGGAGTAGGGTATTACGCTCAGGTGGCCCGAACCACATAAAATCCTCTGTGTTCATCCTTGGTTTCGATTTTGATTAGCGCACCACCTAAATACGAACATTTGCATACTACTTTATAGTAGTACTGACGTACGTGTCTTAGTCCACACTTCGACATTTGGCACGCCAGGTAGGGGGCTTCAAGATCTCCAAGATGGTGAACTCCACTGCTGCTTCCAACGGACTGACTGCACAGGTTGTTGAAGGAAACCCTTCCAATGTTCATCACCCGACCAATTGCCTCGGCGGGTATCGTTCCAACACCATCACCACCGTGTGCTGCAGCAGTCAATGCTGGACAGCATGATGGTGAATCGCATCGGTCACAACATCGACGAACAACTCAGAGAACGTCCTAAATGCAACACGATTTCTACTTCAGCGTCCTCCGGCGCCAGGAGCTCCCCTGGTCGTGCTAGAATAGTGGCACGCTGACGTTGAGCACCTCGTTGCAGCTGCAGCCACTACGCTCAACAACCAAGGTCTACCCCATGCAGGGTAGGCACCTTCACGTAACAGGACCTTGTCTGGAAGGCTTGGTCCTGTGACGTCACAGACAAGGAGACATGCGCCCTCGCAGCACGCGATGTCTCTGCCCTTCGGGGCACATCGTGCTCATACGATGTCAAGACTCCCGACTCAAGATCTTTGGTCAGAGCTCGATCGCCGATACATGAGGCAGGATAGTCGTGTCAACATCGAGCATGCTCACGAGAGACAACTTTCTCGAGAAAACCCTTCTCCTCTTGGAGTAGGGGGCGACTGTTCAACTCTTGCCATTCATCTCCGCATGGTGGAATGGCCACCCAAGTTTCGGCCCCATCTGCCAGAGAAATACGACGAGACTGTCAATCACATCGAGTTTCTTCAAATCTATTCCACTGCCATCCTCGCGGCTGGAGGGAATGAGGTTGTCATGGCCAATTACTTCCTCGTGGCTTTAACCGAAACTGCAAGGTCCTGGTTTATGAGCCTACCCCCTGACTCCATCTATATTTCGGGAGCTATGTCACCAGTTCTCTGCAACTTTGGGAGCTCCTACACCAGACCTGGCACCGAGCTGGATCTCTTCGTTGTACAGCGGAGATCGAGAGAGTCACTGCGATCATTCATCCAACAATTCTCTCAGGTACGGAACACTATTCCTTTAATCTCCAACGCTTATGTCGTCGTTGCATTCCGACAAGGGGTTCAAGACAAGAAGATGTTGGAGAAGCTGACAACCAAGGATGCCAATAGCATCACGGAACTCTTCAGCTTGGCAAACAAGTGTGGAAGAGCTGCGGAGGGTCATGAGATGCACTCCAAACCAGTTGCGGATGTTGTACAGTCTATCTCCAAAACCGAAGCTACTGCCAATGGCAGTGGTAACAAAAAGAAAATGAAGACAAGTGGCAAGAAGAATTCACTTGCCAGCACACCTACAGTTGTCGCTAGCGCAACACCTGGTGGTCGGGGGCCACGCCCCGACAAGCGACCTCATCCATCTTCTAAAGACAGTGACAAGATGTGGTGCCTGATCCACAAGTCGACGACCCACAAACTTGAAGATTGTCGTGAAGTCAAGAGGCTTGTTGAATGCAATAGCAGGCATCAAGACAACACTCCTTTCCTTCAGCGGGAAGGGAAACAAAAAGTCGATGAGGCTCCATCTGATCGAGAGCTAGGCTTCCAAGATGCCAAGAAGGCGTTAAAGGCGATCTACAAACCATCGACGATGACTCTGACATATCTGACAACGAATGTCGGAAGAATCTACATATGATGTATGGAGGATCCTGGGACATAACCTCTCGGCGCATTCTGGAAACTATGTGTTGGGAGATGGCTACTGTTGCTTCTTCTGCCAAAGCGGAATCTCATCGGAAGTGGATGGATACTCCCATCACCTTTGATGCTTCGGACTGTTCGAAGAACATGACAGGAGCTCGACAATTGCCCTTGATGGTCTCCCCGACTATAAACAATGTCCAACTCTTCCATGTTTTGGTGGATGGTGGTGCAACGCTTAACGGCATCAGCTTTGCAGCCTTTGTGAAGCTCCAAATCAGTCTCTCAGGCCTCAGGCCTTCGCGCTCATTCTCTGGAATAGGTCCGGGATCTATCACACCTCTCAGGTCAGTGACTCTGCTGGTGACCTTCGGGACACCTGAGAACTACAGGTTCGAGAAGATGGTCTTCGATGTAGCACACATCAACCTCCCCTTCAACGCTATCCTAGGCAAGCAAGCCCTGTATAGGTTCATGGCGGTGGCCCGCTACAACTACCTCGTGTTGAAGATGCCAACTCCATCTTCGGATCCGAAGGGACCGCACTGCTGGAGTTGCTGCGCTAGAAGAACTTCATGCGCTTTCAACAACGCAAGAAGAATAATCCGACAAGAAGCAATCGGCTCAACCTCCGAGCTCGCGCCAGTGAGACTCAACCTCTGCACCTCATGTGCAGCCAAGCGGCGACACCCTGGTACCCGTCAAAGTCGTCCAAATTGGTTATGATGCCACTCATATGACTCGTATATCAGGAGGTCTGAGTGACAAATAGGAACTTGCGCTCATCACTTTCCTCCATGCAAATGTCGACGTGTTTGTATGGCAACCGTCACAGATGACTGGGATCCCCAGGGAGGTGATGGAGCACTATCTAAGATCTATCCCAACGCACGACCAATACAACAAAAGCCACAGAAGCAATCTGTTGAGCAGCAAAACGTCATCCAAGAAGAAGTCAAAAAGTTGCTTGATGCTGGATTCATCCAGGAGATTCATCATCCACGATGGCTAGCAAACCCAGTTGTCATGCCCAAGATTGTTGGGAAGCTTCGGATGTGCGTTGACTACACCACACTGAATAAGGCATGTCCAAAAGACCCCTTTCCACTACCAAGAATAGATCAGATAGCATATTCTACCTCCGAGTGTGAACTACTGTGTTTCCTACACGCTTGTTCTGGATATCATCAAATTCAAATGTCTAAGTAAGATGAAGAGCATACTGCCTTCATCACAGTAGATGGGTTGTATTGTTATATTGTCATGCCAATTGGTCTTAAAAATGTTTCCTCTACTTTTGTGCGAGCCATGCACAAAACATTTGCGGGGTTGATTAGGGACCTGATGGAAGTCTACGTCGATGACATCGTTGTCAAGGTGAAGAACAAAGACTCACTACTCAACAATCTTCAATCCGTGTTCGACAAGCTGCACCTGACGCGCACGAAGCTCAACCCGGACAAGTGTGCTCCCGGAAAGCTTCTTGGTTTCTTGGTGACTCACCAAGGAATTGAAGCAAATCCGACCAAGATCAAAGCCATCGAAGTGATGCAGCGTCCAACCCGTATCAAGGATGTCCAGAAGCTTACTGGGTGTCTAGCTTCGCTCAGTCGATTCATCTCTAGCTAGTAGAGCATGCACTTTCCTTTTTCAAGTTGTTGAGGAAGTTCGGACCATTCCATTGGTCCGAAGAAGCAGAGAAGGTATTCAAAGAGCTCAAGTAGCTCCTCGCCACACTACCAATCATGGTAGCTCCGGAACCTAGTGAGCCACTTTTGTTTTACATTTCGGCAACTACGAAGGTTGTTAGCATGATTTTGGTTGCCGAAAGACCAGAAAGATCTTGAACTCAGGAGTCTAGACCCCACCGGGAGGGTCTGGATTTACCTGAAGGTGAGTCTGGGTCCCAGCTCTCAGACACGGATCCTAAAGGCAAGTTTCTTGTAGATCAACCTCTCTCATCCGAGGGAGTTTCTACTGCTCAAGAAGAAGATTTGGACCCCTCCGAGAGGGTTTGGGTTGATCAATAAGAGGATTCAGACCTCTCCGGGAGGGTCCGGGTTGATGAAGAAGGAGATTCAGACTCCTCCGAGAGGATTCGAACTGTCCAGCGGCTAGTATACTTCATCAGTGAAGTACTCCATGATGCCAAGACTCAATACATCGAGGTGCATAAGCTACTTTACGCAGTTCTTATTGCCTCAAGGAAGCTACTTCACTACTTCCAGACCCACAAGATATCAGTGGTAACCTCTTATCCACTATGAGATATTTTATATAATCCCAATTTAACAAGAAATATCGCCAAGTGGGCTACGGAGCTGGCAGAATTCAATCTCGAATTCCTGCCTCGACATTCAATCAAGAGTCAGGCGCTAGCTGATTTCGTGGTAGAGTGGACATCTTCTTAATCAACTCCAGGGGGACTCAACGAGCAGAAGGCGGAACCTAAGGTCCTGGTCTTCACTGAGCCTCAATGGACTCTCTACTTCGATGGCTCCGTGCAGAAGTAGGGGTCCAGAGCTGGAATCATTCTCCTCGCTCCGACCGGGGAGAAGGTCAAGTACATGGTGCATCTCGACTTCAAGGCGACCAACAACATGGAAGAATATGAAGCTTTCATCTTCGGACTCAAGGTGGCGCTATCATATGGCGTTCGGGACCTGCTGGTGAAGGGTGACTCGCAACTCATCATCAAACAAGTTAAGGGTGAATGTAGTCGCAATAACCCTCATCTTGCTGCTTATCTACTTGAAGTTCAGAAGTTGCAGAAAGACTTCCACATCCTGGACCTCTGCCATGTCCAGTGTCTCAACGATGCTGAAGCTGATGATCTTTCAACGAAGGCTTCAACTGGGGCTCAGGCACCCGACGGAGTTTTTGTTAGAAGATTGACAACACCTGCCACTCAGCCTGCCAAACTAAGTGATGGGGGCGAGACCAACACCCCAAAGCTGGCGGTCCCAGTGACCCTGTTACCATGGCGTCCATCAAGGATCGTAGGCACTACAGGGAGCTCCGAGCAACCAAGCGCGCGGGATCCAGAGCCTCAAGTAAGTTTTGATGCATGGATCTCGGAGGTCTGGAACTACTTGAAAGACAACATCCCTCCTGAAGACGGTGCATCCGCTGATCGAATTGTCATATTGGCTAAAAGATACACGTTGGTAGAAGGGGATCTCTACCGATTTGGTGCCAATGACATTCTAATGCGGTGAATTTCCTGGGAAAAAGCTTGCGAGCTTCTCGCAGAGATCCATGGAGGCGAGTGGAGAACCATGTATCTTCCTGCACGCTGGTCGGTAAGGCCTTCCGACATGTTTTTTACTGGCCTACGGCGC
This sequence comes from Tuctoria greenei, assembly GCA_036927565.1. NCBI lineage: Eukaryota > Viridiplantae > Streptophyta > Magnoliopsida > Poales > Poaceae > Tuctoria > Tuctoria greenei. Next base: position 131,357,086 of record JAYESD010000006.1, read on the forward strand.
TCCAGGATGCAGTCGAGCTGGTCAAGAAGTGCGAAGTGTGCCAGTTCCACGCGTAGCAAATTCATACATTGGTGCAGTCACTGCAAATGATTCCTCACACGTGGCCATTCACTGTGTGGGAGATGAATATTTTGGGACCTTTCCCAAAAGCCATCAGAGGGTACCAGTTTTTATATGTCGCTATCGACAAGTTCATGAAGTGACCGGAAGCAACTCCAGTTGTACAATCAACAAACAACCTGCCATCAAATTCTTGAAGTTTATAGTCTCCAGATTTGGTGTTCCGAACAGAGTCATCACTGACAACAGAACCCAATTCACAAGTGCAGCTTTCCAAGAGTACTTCAAAGACCTCAACATAATAGTCAGCTACGCATCAGTAGCTCATCCAGCAAGCAATGGCCAAGCTGAGAGAGCAAACACAGAAATACTCAAGGGACTCAAGACCCGCACTTATGAGCGTTTGAAGAATCATGGTGCCAATTGGATAGAGGATCTTCCGTCTGCATTGTGGGCGAGCTGGACAACACCCAACCGGGCAACAGGAGAAACACCCTTCTTTATTGGTGTACGGAGCTGAAGTAGTCCTTCCTCTAGAGATCACCATGGGTTCCCTCCGGGTCTGGACCTTCAATGAAGCCACGCAGGACCAGCTCTGGTGTGAAGACCTAGACCTCGTCGATGAGGCAAGGTGCCAAACAGCTGTCCGAAATGCGCGCTATCGCCAGGCGCTCCGGCGCTATCATCAAAGGCATGTGCGCAATTAGCAGCTAGAAGAAGGCGATATGGTGTTGCGGCGAATACTTACTCGTGAAGGGATGAACAAACATTCCCTCGGCTGGGAAGGTCCCTTTTGAGTAGTCAAAGTTTCCCGTCCCGGATGTGTCCGCTTGACAACAGAGGATGTGATACCACTTTTCAACCCATGGAACATTGAGCACCTTCGTAAGTTCTATACCAAATTCACAGAGGTGAGTTTGTATTTGTATAAGTTGTGTCTCTTAGAGTCTATGAACAGAGTGAGGAGGGTCCTAGATCAAAAGCACACTTAACTTGGTCCTATACTTTAGGTGTGTCTTTACCTTCCCTCGGTTAATATAAGATGAATAGCACACTTAACTTGGTTCTATACATTAAGTGTGTCCTTGTCTTCCCCTGTTATTCAGACCCTTAATGAGAAGCATGTTTATACAAACAAACTCTACGTGCATTTCATTTGTGCAAGCTTATTTCATTTTATACCTTCTTGTCAATAGTGATGTTGTGCAATCCACTTTAAATATGGTCCTCAATATTCATGTGAAATATGTAAGTCTTATTGATGATTTTCCATGGGATCCCAATCATTGCTAGATGGTCTACTCGCCTAAAAACCAAAGCCAAACACAATTCTGGAGTGCGCTATCGTCTTAGGTTGGTCCAGCACCATAAGTACGTCACTCTACCTATTCCGGCAGATCTTAGTAAGGCGGGTCCAGAAAGCATACGGACATTTGGAAATTTAATCAGAAAACTTATATTTTTCAATGAATTCGTTGGGACCTAAATTTCAAGTAAGGATAGTAAGCCACTATTAAACTATAGGCAAGAGGATGAATTTTACTGCTTTTCTTGTTTCTTATCTATAGGAAAAAAGAATAATTGTAGACGATGGTGGCTGCCGCCAGGTCATCAATCTCCACCATCACCCAGGGGGCTCGCCGTCGATGTTTCACGCGTTGACAGTGGGCGTCGTTGAAGGAACTAAGCTCTGACGCCACCCAGGGTCCCACCGTTGATGTTTCACATGTTGACAGTGGGCACCGTCAAAGCAACTAAGCTCCGACGCCACCTAGGGGGCCCGCCGTCGACGTTTCACACGTTGACAGTGGGCGCCGTCGAAGCACCTAAGCTCTGATAAGTCTTAGGGGGCCCGCCATGGACGTAACAAAGGGTCCCTGGAGCATACGGATGCAAGCCCTGAACCTCAGAGCTAACATACTGGCTACAAGTTCGGAGCAGTCAAGTATTCAAGACATTGTTTAACTCCTTATGGTAGATGTCCTCAATCAATTGAGCGCATCTACCAGGGGGCCAATGGGGTAAAGGCAATGTATTGAAGACAAAAATGGAATTCAAAAGGATTTCATTTATTCAAAATTGGATTTTACAAGGTGAAGGTACAAAAAGAAAGGTCCTAGCTACTGGAGTTCCTCACAAAGTACGAGGCAACCTTCTGTGCAGCTTCTTGGACCCTTGCCTTGGCAACTTCCTCCTCCTCGATGATGGGTCTTTCGACCACCAAAGCTAAAGACATCAAGGGGTCTCGACTTTAGAAGCACGTCATCACATATTCTGTGACGTTCCTAGCCAGAGACTTCCCTTCAGCCTCAATCTGGTCGACGACCACATCTCCCTGTGCATCCAGCTTACTGTCGGCGGAGTTGAGGGCCACCAAAGCCTTGTCTATCTCTGGCTCCGCGTCATCCGATCGGATCGGGCTAAATCCCAGAGGAATTGGAGCTTCATTCGCTCGCCTGAGGAAGTCGCTGGGACTCAATTGCTCTTGCGCTCTGGAGCTCTACCAGTGACCTCCTTGTAGATGAAAGCTCCGCAGAACCCTCCTTCGAGAAACGCTCGATCTCTTTCGCGTGCTGCTGGATCCGTTCAGCCAACAACCTCGCTTGGTCAGTGATCTGCTTCTCTCGGAGGTGTACGCGGTATCGCCTTTCTACAAGGTCCTTCTCCTTCACCTTCACCTTATACTCCTTTGTAGAGACAACATTTTCTCTTTTGCTGACTCCTTCCCCTGCCAGCCACACTTGGTGCTTCTCTTATTCGCACCAGGACTTGAATTTTTCCACAGAGTCAGCGAAGTCCTGCTCGCCGCGCGACAGCTTCTGAGAGAGTTCATCCTCCCTCTTCTGGATCTCATCCTCTTTTTCTTGGAGTTTATTCTCCTTATTATCAAGTTCATCCCAGAGCTTGAGGAGTTGTTCCCTCAAGCTTTGAGACTCTCCGAGCGACTATCAGCGAGTTCGTTGGCCTTTTGGCATGCTCGTAGATTTCCCAGGTCTTTTCATCGAGGGCCTTTATGGTGTCATCTCTCTCGTTTAGCGCGTTGTTCAAACACGTTAGCCGAGCCTTCTCCTCTTCCGCCCAATCCCTCTGGTCCGCAAGTCGAGACTGTGTCAGCTTTGTCTCGAAGTATAGCTTATTGCGCCAATGCCTCAGGGTGTCGTGCTCTTATTCAAGAGACTTGCGCTCTAGTCCTAGGCGAGCTAGACCTGACGGAGGCTTGAGGAGGCATTGTCAATTGACAACACCAGGGGAATTGGCTCCGAGCCCGCTTGAGGTTTTTCTTCCGGTTCCTCCGTGTCTTTAAGAACAGTTGTCGGAGCCCATGGCACGAGCATGGACTCCAACAACTTGACGTCGGCGGGGCTGATCTCCGGAAGCTCATCTACCTCTGGCACAGATGAGGAAGGTCCCGCAGCTGGATCTTCAGCCATTGGTACAAATGAGGAAGGCCGTGCAGCCGTATCCTCAACCAATGGCACCGTCGCCTCTGAAGCAGGTGTTGGAGCTTCAATCGCAGCTTCCGAAGTCTCCAACAATGGCACCAATATCTTCGGTGCTGGCTCCAGAGCAGTTGGCACTAGCGTCGGTACCTCCGGTGCTGGATCCGGAGCAGTTGAAGCTTGTTCCAGCGCAACCGCGGTGTTGATGGTCATTGAGTACCATATTTAGACTGTCAATTCATCTCATAATGTGCACAGAAGAGAAACACAACATAGTGGTAGGGTTTAAAACTAAGCAATTCCACAAGTGTTGGTGCTTATTTGTATGGAGGTGAATTTAGACCCAAAATACCAAGACATGCAGGGAGTAACCCATAAAATTGGATTTCGATGAATCAGGTGACACCACATGTCATCACATGGATCAAATGGGCCACAAACAGAAGTATCCGAGGCCATCCAATGGTGTAGCACCCATATAAAGGGATGGGACCCTCCTGGCAGAGACCTTGAGGAAGCACAACCCCAACGAGGCTGAGACCAGGTCGGCCGACCTCCCTAGTCGGTCGACTATGGAGTGGCGCCAAACCCAGTCAAATGCCACGTGTTGGCTCCTGCCAGCTTGAAGAAGTCATGGGTGACTGATTCATGCACAATTGGTGGCGCGAACGACCATTCTCCCCCTATAAATAGAACCCCACACCTCACTTCACACACACACACCGAAAGTTGAGAATAGAATACCATTCCTAAGGTTTAGAGCAGTCCTAGAGGCTACCAAGTAGAAGGAGAGTGTGGTGAAAAGTTTAGGAGAAGGAAGCTTGGGCTTGTCAAGTCCCTCTTCTACATCTGTACCCCTACAAAGGTGTTACTCAAATCAAGTAAGCCCTTTGTAAATTCAATTCAAGTTTGATTCTCAATTAATAGCAGCTTGCACAAGTAATTACTTGTGGGTTCATTGCTTTAATTTATTAGAGACTCTAGTTGTAGCTTTGTGTTTGAAACAACTAGAATTATGATTTACAATGTAAGTGTGGTGCTTAGGTTAGAAATAACCAGTGAATATCTCCTAGACCCACAGATCGAAGAGGTAGACAGTAGGTGGTGATAGCCCTATCTGTCCTTAGTAATCATCCACGTTTGGCTGTGCCATAGGCTCTTTGCGGGAGTCGTCCTAGTATTGCTAGGGGGAAACCCGTGCCTGAAGCAAGCAGCTACCGCAAATTCCTTTGAATTAGATTCAATACTTTGAATTCCTCTCTCTTCCTTGCCTACCAAACAACTTTGTGTCCTTGGGTGAATTAGTTCGTAAGATTAGCACACACATTCTTTGGATTCTACCAGCGTGTATATTTTAGCCAATCTGATGATCCGGTCAGCGGATACACCGTCTTCAGGAAGGTGGTTGTCTTTCAAGTAGCTCCGGATCTTCGAGATCCATGCATCGGAGCTGACTTGAGCTTCTGAGTCTTGCGTGTTGGGTTGCTCAGAGTTTCCTGCAGCACCTACGACCCTTGGTGGATGCCATGGTAACAAGGCCATCGGGACCGCCAGCTTCGAGGTGCTGGTCTCGCCCCTTTCGCTCAGTTCAGCAGACTGAGGTGTTGGTCTTGACAACCTCCGGACGAAGATCCTGTCAGGAGCTGGAGCTCCGGTTGAGGCCTTCGTAGAGAGTTTGTCAGCTTCAACATTGTGGAGACATTGAACATGGTGGAGATCTAAGACTTAAAAGTCCTTCTGGAGCCTCTGGACTTCAAAGTGATAAGCGGCTAGTTGAGGGTTGTTGTAACAACATTCACCTTTGACTTATTTTATGATGAGCTGCGAATCACCCTTAACCAACAGCTGCTTGACACCATAGGATAGTGCCACCTTGAGCCTGAAGATGAGAGCTTCATACTCCGCAATGTTGTTGGTTGCCAGTCAAGGTGAACCATGTATTTTATCTTCTCCCCGGTCAAAGCGAGGAGAAGTACTCCAGCTCTGCCCCCCTGCTTCTGCACGGGGCCGTCGAAGTAGAGAGTCCAGTGAGGTTCAGTGAAGACCGAAGACTTAGGTTCTGACTTCTGTTCACTGGGACCTCTAGGGTTTGATGGAGAAGGAGTCCACTCTGCCACGAAGTCAGCCAAAGCCTGACTCTTGATTGCTTGTCGCGGCAGTAATTCAAGATTGAATTCTGCCAGCTCTACTGCCCACTTTGTGATGTTCCCAGTAGAATTATGGTTATGCAGAATTGCACACAGTGTATAAGAAGTTACCACTAATATCTTGTGAGCTTGAAAATAATGACAAAGCTTCCTTGAGGCAATAAGAACTGCATAAAGCAGTTTATGCATCTCAATGTATCTAGTCTTGGCGTCATGGAGTACTTCACTGATGAAGTACACTAGGCGCTGGACGGTCCGGACCCTCTCAGAGGGACCTGGAGCTTCCTCTCCAACGACTCGGACCCTCCCGAAGGGGTCTGGTCCTTCTAGTTGAGCTTCCCGGACCCTCCTGGAGGGGCCCAAAACTTCTTCTTGTTCAACCTAGACCCTCCCTGAGGGGTCCGGATCTTCTTGATCAGTCGTGAGAACTCCCTCAGATGAGAGAGGTTGATCTTCTAGCACTCCACCTTAAAGATCCGTGCCTGGGGGCTGGGACCCAGACTCGCCTTCAGGTAGCTCCGGACCCTCCCAGAGGGGTCTAGGCTCTTGAACTGGATGTGGTTCCGGTCTTTCTGTGACCAGAACCATGCTTACAACTTTTGTAGTTGCAGAAATGTAAATCAAGAGATGCTCACCTGGGTTTGGAGCTACCAAGATTGGTAGTGTGGTGAGGAGCTACTTGAGCTCTTGAAACGCCTTTTCTGCTTCTTCGGACCAATGAAATGGCCCAGACTTCTTCAATAGCTTGAAGAAGGGAAGTGTCGACTCTGCCAGTCTCGAGATGAACCGACTAAGAGCGGCTAGACATCTAGTTAGCTTTTGGACGTCCTTGATGCGGGTTGGAGGCCGCATATCTTCTATAGCCTTGATCTTCGCTGGGTTCGCCTCAATTCCTCGGTAAGTCAACAAGAAACCAAGGAGCTTCCCAGAGCTAACCCCGAAGACACACTTGTCTGGGTTCAACTTGGTGCGCGTGATGTGCAGCTTGTCGAAGACAACTTGCAAGTTGTCAAGGAGTGACTCCTTGTTCTTGATCTTCACAACGATGTCATCGACATACACCTCCACCAAGTCCCTAATGAGTTCTCCAAAGGTTTTGTGCATAGCTCAAATAAAGGTTGAATCAGCATTTTTGAGACCAAAGGGCATGGCAGTATAACAGTACAACCAATCTACTATAATGAAGGTAGTATGCTCTTCATCTTCCCTAGACATTTGGATTTGATGATATCCGGAGTATGCATATAGGAAACACAATAGCTCACACCCAGAGGTAGAGTTCACTATCTGATCTATTCTAGGTAGCGGAAAAGGATCTTTTGGGCATGCCTTATTTAAGGTGGTGTACTCAATACACATATGAAGCTTCCCGCCAGCCTTGGGTACAATGACTGAGTTTGCCAGCCATTTTGGATGAAAAACTTCTCAGATGAAACCAACTTCGAGCAACTTCTTGATCTCTTGTCGGATGAAGTTTTGCCGCTCGACTCATTGCTTCCGGGGCTTCTGGTGTACAGGTCGTGCGTCGGGATAAATCGTCAGATTGTGCTCAATCACCTCCTTAGGGATCCCAGACATTTGTGACGGTTGCCAAGCAAACACGTCAACATTCGCTCGGAGGAAAGTGATGAGCGTGAATTCCTATTTGTTGTTCAAACCTGCCAATATACGGGTGGTCTGAGCAGCATCGGAACCAACTTGGACGACTTTGACGGGTATATCGTTGTCGCCGCTTGGCTGCACATGTGGTGCAGAGGTTGAGCCTCAGTGATGAGTGCTCAGAGGTTGAGCAACTTGCTCTTTACCGGATGCCTCCTCCTGCGCTGTTGCAAGCGCATTGAGCTCTTCTAGTGTGGTGTTTCCTGCAGTAACGATCCCTGCGGATGCGGAGAACGCCAGAGGGTGTTGGCATCTTCAACACCAGGTAGCCATAGTGCACCGCAACCATGAACCCGTACAAGGCAGGCCTACCCAGGATGGTGTTGAAGGGTAAGCTGATTCGCGCGACATCAAAGACCAACTTCTCAGTCCTGTATTTCTCCCGAGTTCCAAAGGTCACTGGGAGTGTAATGAATCCGAGAGAACTAATGGCCCCCGGACCTACCCCAGAGAAAGGGCGCGAGGGATGAAGGTCTGAAGGTCGGAGCTGGAGCTTGACGAAGGCTTCGTAGCTCAGCAGGTTCAGCCCCGCACCTCCGTCCACCAAAACATGGTAGAGCTGGACATTGTTGATGGTAGGAGATACCATTAGTGGCAATTGGCCAGCTCCGATCATGTTCCAGGCAATCCGTAGCATTGAAGGTGATGGGAGTGTCCATCCATTTCCGATGAGGTTCCACCCTGGCAGGAGCTGCAGTGGCCATGTCCTGCCGCATTGTCTTGAGGACGCGACGAGAAGTGATGTCCCAAGAACCACCGTAGATGGTGTTCAGAGTCTTCCAACGCTCGTTTTTAGAGACGTCAAAATTGTCATCGACTGTGTTGTACACAACCTTTAGGACCTTCTTGGGATCCTGAAAGCCTAGCTCCGCTTCAACCGGAGCTTCGTTGACTTCTGTTTTCCTTCCCGTTGGCGGAAAGGAGCTTCTTCTCGGCGCTTGTTGTAGCGCTCGACAAGGTTCTGGACCTCACGGCAGTCCTCCAGACTGTGCTTGTCCGTCTTGTGGATTGGACACCACATTTTAGAGCTGTTGCCGTCTTCTGACGAAGGTCGAGATCGTTTTTCAGGGCGTGGCCCCTGACCATCTGGAGCTGCGGCAGCCGCAGCAGCATGTGCGCCGGCTGACAACTTTTTCTTGCCATTGGTCTTCTTCTTCTTCTTTCCACTACCGAAGGTAGTGGCTTCAACCTTGGTGGACTTCTTATTGGCCTCCAGAGCGTGTTTGGAGTGCATCTCACGACCCTCCATAGCTCTGGCACATTTGTCGGCCAGGCTGAAGAGTTTTGTGACACTGGTGACTTCTTTTGTCGCCAGTTTCTCTAGCATCTTCTTGTCCCAGACGCCCTGTCTGAATGCGACAATAACAGAAGCGTTTGAGATAGAGGGGATGGTATTGCGTACCTGAGAGAATCGTTGGATAAAGGATCGCAATGACTCTCCCGATTTTTGTTGAACAAGAAAAAAGGTCCATTTAGTGTCGGGTCGGGTGTAGGAGCTCCCGAAGTTGGCGTTGAACTGTTGGCAGAGCTCTGCCTAACTGCTGATGGAGTCAGGCGGGAGACTCATGAACTAGGACCTGACGGTCCCGGTCAAAGCCACAGGGAAATAATTGGCCATCACAGCCTCATTGCCCCCCCGCCGCAAGTATAGCGGTGGAGTAGATTTGGAGGAATTTGGCGGAGTTGACAGTTCCGTCAAATGTCTCCGGCAGATGAGGCCAGAACTTTTGGGGCCAGCGGACCATGCGTAGATCCATGGCTAGGGCAGAACAGCCTCCTCCTACTCCCAAAGGAGCAGGGTTGTCCCAAGCTTCTCACCTCTCGCGAGCACGCTTGATATGTACGCGATCGTCCTGCTATCGGTAATGGCAGTCAAGCTTAGACCGCAGGTCATGCATCGAGAACCTTGATGCAGTGTGGGTGCCACGTGCCTCGGAGGGCAGCAAAGTCACCTGTTGGGACACAACACGTCTCCTGTGCTGTGAAGCTTCCGGACCAAGTCTTCCTGACAAGATCCGACGCTGTGAAGGTGCCTGCCTCGAAGGAGCAGGACCTTGATTGCTGATGCCATCGGCTGCAGCTGCAACCAGATGTTGAACATCAGCCCCCCACTGCTCCATTGCACCCTAGGGTGCTCATCGAGGTGGTGGACGTTGGAGCAGAGTGCACGCAGCAACAAGCGTGTGCTCATGATTGTTGTTCGTCGATGTCGTAATCGACACGAGTACTCCATCCTGCTGTCCAACATTGTTTGTCGGAACAGATGGTGGTGGTGGTGGTGGTGGGACACCCGCCGGGACAACGGCGCCCGCTGGTTGCTGCATGTTGGAAGGTTGATTCCCTCCAACAGGTTGCACAACATTGTTGCCGTTGGATGATCCTGCGGTGGAGTTCACCATCTTGTGATCTCAGGCGCCCCTACCTGGCGCGCCAAATGTCGAAGCGTACGAACAACACTTCCCTCGGTACTACTAAATTGTAGCAGGTCGCGCAGAGATCTTAGACAAGATGATGACACAAATGATTTTATGTGGTTCAGGCCGCCTGAGCGTAATTCCCTACTCCACGGGGTGTGTGTTGTTGTATTGGGGATTCACTGGTGCTTGCGTGCTTATCAGCTTCGTTCTCTTGTATCGTGCATCACATCCCTTTTATAGACCAAGGGATGGCTGTTACATGAGTTGCCTGGCCCGACATGTGGCCCCGACAGTTATTATTCCTAATACACAATTAAATGTGTTTAAGCACCCTAATAGCATGATAACACGCCTTAATGGTGGCGTTATCGGTATTAAGGCTCTTTTGATCGTGCGTCATTAATATTGTATTAATGGCACATAATCAGGCCTTGTAACTGTAGCAATCACTGTCCCTTGAATGTTCATGCCATTGGAAATCCGTCAGTATTCCCGCTGGTGTCGTAGGTCCGGAGGCTCAACACATGGCAGATCTAGAGCTTACCCTCGCGGGGAGGTAGGTCCGGAGCCGCTACACACATGGTGGCACTGGAGCTTCCGTCTACTGGGAGTTAGGTCCAGGGTCACTGTACACATGTCAAGCATGGAGCTCCCCTATGTAGGGAGTTTAGCTCTGGTCTTATATTACACGTTGTAGTGCCGGAGCTACCCATATGAAGGAGGCGGGTCCAGTGCCATGTGACACGTGGGGCCTACGGAGGTCTTCAACTTTGTCAGGTGGAACTCCCTTGCACTTCTTGCGGTATCATGTGGTACCCAATACACAGGGTACCGACAACCTGTGAGACCTATGTGTGCTAAATACATTGGCTTTGACAATAAAAGTTTTGAATTCTGCCATAACATCTTTTTAGCAAGGTCCGACTTTAGCTCCGGCATGTCTCCGATACCTCCGGCATGTCTTTGTTAAGCTCCGATATGTTTTTGCTAGGTCCGACTAGCTTTGGTAAGCTTCGGTGCTAGGTCCTGCTAGCTTTGGTAAGCTCTGGTGCTAGGTTGTACTAGCTTTGGTAAGCTCCAGCTCAAGCTCCGGTTAGCTTTGGCAAGATTCAGAGCTTGATCACAATGTTCCTATTTTTACTGTTAATTGTTTCGAACTTGCTTTACGTTGTTAGAAAGATCGCTTAGTATTCATTTGCTAAGTTTTTGGTGCATTTTGGTTGATATGGCTGATATCGTTTTACTATGGTTTTGCAACATGCTTATGTGAGGTGCTCACATAAAGTGTTGTGTTCGGAACTAATTTGAGTCAAGTCGCGGACTTGTGCTCAGAAGTATTGGTTGTTTATTCATGTACATGTGTTGCTTGAGTTCAAGACATGGCTGGTGATGGGATCCATTGAACTAGTCTTAGGGAGAAGATGAGGTTCAACAACCAAGTTCAGGAGGAATTGTGGTTGAGTTGATCGGGAGGTTGTGCAACATGTTTGAATCAAGAACAATGCATATGAAGGTATCGTGGACGTCGTTGGAAGATGTTTGCACGTGTGCAAGGAGTGCATGGACGTGGCTGCATGGTTCCAAGGCGTGATGAAGAGATGCAGACGTAAAAATTGGTCAGAAAGGTCCAACCGACTAGGTTATGGACTCAGGCTGCGATTGAGTCGTGTTTGACTCAAATATGGAAAGTTTTGAGTTGGTTATGTTAGGATTTTGTGTGGGACACTAACTTGGGTTGTTTTAGGAATGTGGGATACGTTCCTAAGGTGTTTGGAAGTCTTAAGATTGCTTCTATCTGCGTATAGAAGAGTCCTAAGCAGTTATGGAAAGTTTCGATTCATGATTTGAGTAGGATTAGAGTCCTGATTTGAGTTGAGTTGGCCTTCGGGCTGGTTATATAAGCAAGAGAGGCCAGAGCTCGTGGGAGACAACTTTTGGGCTGTTCCTCTTGTGTTCTATTGAATAAAATTCGTAGTTGAAAGGAATTTTGTGCCTTGTTCGTCTGACTTGTTTCAGACAAGTTTTCTCGTCGAGTTTCTGCATAGAACTACCTTTCTTTGGTGGTTTTACAGATCCAATTGACGTGATTCTTCTTGAGTTGTCTTCAAAACTTGATTATCTATAATCTGTCAAAATTTCACAGTCATTGGATTTGTTGTTTTTGATCTACACGAGTTTCTTTGCAGTGTTCCAGAACTGTTTTTCTTAGGTAGGACAGATTGACCTTTGTTCGATCTTTCAATCGTAACTTGAGTTTTCTCGACGGATTTGAGTGATTCTTATTGTGTCATCTTCGTGACTTGATTCTCTATGATATCTGTCACTTTTGTCACGGTGGAAGACGTTTAGATTAGTCTCAAACACGATTTCTTTTACAGATCGTTTTTCTGACAAAGGGGTTGGGATTTAATTATTTCCGTTGCGTAAGATTTTTTAAATTTACCATTCACCCCCCTCTGGCAGCTTTTCACGTGCTCTTCGATACTACACAACCATCTCTTTCTGTAGCTCCCTCCTGACCTCTGAAACCATATTCAGAGGCAAGAATTCTGCCGGAGGTGTTAGGTCGTCGGGATTGATGGTTCCGTGGTACAACATTTGGAGATGAATCTTCAAAGCCTTTTCATCCAAATTTGACTCGAGAACAATTTCAATCCGGTATGGATCCATTTCTTACTGAACGCCCATGCAGGACATTCCCTCTTCTTCAGTGGAGCCCAATGGTTGGTCAGGAAGTTCGCAATCACCATGAGAGGGGTCACCCCTCCTTCCATGCAACTCTGAACCCTTGACAAGATTGGGTTGTACTCTTCTGTCAGCTTCGGAAGCACCTCCAAGGTGTCGGTGTCGGTGGTGGGAAGGCCGTCAGGTAGCTCCAGCCTATCATGGCGGTCCACCCTGATGATCACTTAATCCTTCTTCCAGCCATCCCACTTCCCGAAAGGAAATGACTTCAAGTACTTGAAGAGTGGATTCTTGCTCTTCACGAAGTAGTAGAAGCCAAGGAACTCATTCCCTTTCCTGGTTGTGCAGACTATGAAGAAGGTTCGGAAAAGCACGAGGCAGGGCGGCACACCAACCCACATCTCACAAAAATGGACAAAAGTCACCACCAGCAAGAAGGAATGATGGCTGAGATGGTGGAGCTGCAACCCGTAGAAGTCCAACAACATCAACAAGAAGCTGAAGAACGCGCGGGATGAGCCCAACCATGGCGAACGCTAAGAAGTACACGATCTCACCGGAGCTTTCCTTCTTGAAGGGGAGCTTGCTGAAGCGAATCGAGTTCTTGAAGGAGTCACTCGACCACCCCATTAAGTTGCGGACTCTCGGCAACTCGTTGTCGCTCTTGATCTTGCTGGAAGGAAGTCCTAACTCCATCGCCGCAAAGTGGAGCAGAAGCGGAAAATGTGATGCAAGGGCGGAGGGCCCCAAGCGCAATATCAAATGAAGGCGTTAGGAGTTCTCTTCCCGTGTAAACTTTCTCCCTTTAGTAAGCCTCCACAACGCTTGGATGGATACTACACCCGGACCTGAATCATGAATTACCTCGTCAATGACAAGGGGGACCGGATCCAGTTTGTTAAAAAGTTACACCATGCAAACCGTTGTTGTAAGACCTATGTGTGCTGAATACATTGGCTTGTAGTGAATACACTTGGCTTTGATGATAAAAGTTTTAAATATCACCAAAACACCTTTTTATCAAGGTTCGACTCTAGCTCCGAGCTACAGCAAGGTCTGACCATAGGTCCGACTTGTTTTGGGTAGCTCCGGCTACGTTAGATGCTAGGTCCGGCTTCTTGGTAAGGTCCGACTAGCTTTGGATAGCTCCGGTGAGCTTTATCTTTAGCTCCGGCATATCTTCGATAGCTCCGACATGTACTTGATAGCTCCGGAATGAGTTTGCTAAGCTCCGACGTACTTTGTCTAGCTCCGGTTTTGGGTTGACTAGTTTTGACTAGGTTTTCGTAAGCTCCGGCGCTAGGTTCTACTAGCTTTTGTTAGCTCCGGCTCAAGCTCTGGGTTGCTCTGGCAAGGTCCAGAACTTGACCTAAGTGCTTCTATTTTTCATTTGCAATGTTTCGTACTTGCTTTACATGATTGGAAAGATTTCTTAGTATTCATTTGCTAAGTTTTTGGTGCGTTTTGGTTGAATACGGTTGATATCGTTTCTACTGTGGTTTTGCAACATGCTTATGTGAGGTGCTCACATAAGGTGTTGTGTTCAGAACTAACTTGAGTCAAGTCAAGGACTTGGGCTCGTATGGATTGTTTGTTTGTTCATGTGCAGGTGTTGCTTGAGTTCAAGTCATGGCTGGTGACGGGATCCATTGGACTAGTCTCAGGGAGGAGATGAGGTTCCAACAACCAAGTTCAGGAGGAATTGTGGTTGAGCGGGTCAGGAGGTCGCGCAGGATGATTGAATCAAGGGCAGTGCATATGAAGGTCGAAGGAAGGTGTTCGCACGTATGCATGCGGTGCATGACGTGGCAATATACTTCTAGAGACGGATTATGGAAGGAAGATCTGATTGGAAGGATCGGATCGTATCGGTTGAAGACTTTGGCTGCGGCGGAGTCGGTTATGGCTCGGTATGGAAATATCGAGATTGGTTATGTTAGGATTTCATGTGTGTCACGAATTTGAGTTGTTTAGGAATGTGGGATACGTTCCTAAGGTGTTTGGAAGTCTTAAGATTGCTTCTATCTGCGTATAGAAGAGTCCTAAGCAGTTATGGAAAGTTCCGATTGTGATCGGATTAGGATTGGAGTCCTAGTTAAGATTGGGATGGCCTAAGGGCTGGTTATATAAGCAAGGGAAGACCAAAGCTCGAGAGAGAGGACTTTGGGGCTGTTCCTCTTGTGATATTGAAGAAAATTCATAGTTTGAAGGAACTTTTGTGCCTTGTTCGTCCGACTTGTTCCAGACAAGTTTTACTCGTCGAGTTTCTGGACAGCACTACCTTTCGTCGGTGGTTTTATCATAACTCGAGTTTTACTGATCCAATTGACGTGATTCTTGTTGGGTTGTATTCAAAACTTGATTATATATCATCTGTCAAAATTTAACAGTCATTGGATTTGTGGTTTCTGAGCTAAACGAGTTTCTTTGCAGCATTCCAGAAACTGTTTTTCTCGGGTAGGTCAGATTGACCATAGTCTGATCTTTCGATCATAACTTTAGTTTTTCTCGACGGATTTGAGTAATTCTTTTTGTTTTGTCTTCGTGACTTGATTCTCTCTGATATCTATCACTTTTGTCACGGTGAAACACGTTTAGATTAGTCTCATACACGATTTCTTTAAGAGATCGATTTTCTGCCAAAGGGGTTGGGGTTTAATTGTTTCCGCTGCGTAAGATTTTTAAATCTACCATTCATCCCCCCCTCTGGTAGCTTTTCACGTGCTCTTCGATCCTACAATTGGTATCAGAGCCACGGTGCTCTAATCTTTGTGATTTGCACGTGTTTTTGACTAATCATCATGGAGAAGTACTCCGCCAAACCTTGTGTGTTTGCTGGTATTGATTTTCAGGTTTGGAAGGCACGCATGGAGGCCTTCATCCAGGCGCATGGCTTCGCAATATGGGAAAAGGTGTACAAACCTTATGAAGTCCCGCCTAACGATCAAGTTACGGCTACGAACCTCCGGGACGTCGACAACAACAACAAAGCATGAAACTTGATCATCCAAGGACTCACTCAAAGCGACTTTGATCGTGTCGCGCACCTCCGATCAGCATATGATGTTTGGAGAGCTCTCTGTGATTATCATGAAGGCTCCAACACAATGAAGGAGGTAAAACAATATATGTTCAAAAAGGAATACATGCGTTTTGAGATGCAACCAGGTGAGTCTATTGATGACCTCTTTGCTCGTTTCAATAAAATTCTCAGCAACTTACGTAGTGTCAATATTAATTATTCTAATGTTGAGAATGCTAGACAACTTCTTAGTGCATTAGACATGTCAGTTTGGGAGATGAAAGTAACATCCATTCGTGAATCAACTGTCATGAGTTCTCTTACATTAGATGTACTTTACTCTAAACTAAAAACTCATGAAATTGACATCCTAGCACGTAAGAACCCAAACAAGTCTATTGCATTTGTCTAACAACGTGATATGTCTAGCTCCGGCCAATCATCATCTTGCAATACTCTTGCTTTGTTGTCCTCGCTAACCCTGGAACAGATCGAAGAATTTCTAGAAGAGGAGTTGGCACTCATCTCTACTAGATTATCAAAAGCATTGCAAAATGTGAGAACTAGAAGGAGAGGAAGCTCCGGACCTCAATGTTGTTTTGAATGTGGTAAAATAGGACACTTTCGTACAGAATGACCTAACCTTTCAGGTCTGACCACCCGGGAAAAAAAACAAAGCAAGGTCCGGACCTCCTCTGGAAACTCCAACAAGAAGAAGAAGGGTATCATAGGATGCAAGATGATTAACAGCTTCATCACCGCACTTCAAGAACTTAGTTCAAGTGATGTAGACTTTGAAAGTGATGAAGATGATAACGATATGGCCAACTTATGCTTCATGACGGGCAAAACAAGATCAAGATCAAGTCAGGAGGATGCAGAACACAGCAGTGAAGACGATGAGGTATGTTCTACGTGCAATGAAATGTGTGATGCTATTTCTCGTGCAACTATTATTGTCAAGAAAAAGGACAAAAAGCTTAGGGATAATGCTGCTAAAATTGAGTCACTAGAATCTGAAATTAATCGTTCGAAATCCTTGATTCCTAGTGATGATGCATGTCCCTCATGTGACTTAATCTATGAACAATTGTCCACATTAAGAAGTGCACACTCCTCCACTCTAGATAGACTTGATGAAGAAATTAAAAAGAACAAAGAGCTTGCTGCACTTAATGATAAAAACTTGAAAGATGCTAGCTGTTCTACAGATGTTTTGCATTGTTCTGCATGTGAAAATCTTGATAAGAAACTAAAAGATGCAATGAATGAAATTTCCATTCTGAACAATGCTTTACGATCTCATGAAGTTAAAAATTGTTCCAATTGCAAACTAAAAGGAAAAACTTCATGTGCAAACTGCCTAGACTTGTCTAAGAAACTTGATGACATGAATAGGACACTAGGTCGGTTTTGTAATGGGAATAAGAATCTAAACTTGCTGCTGAATTCTTCCAAGTCTTGCAAAGATAAAACTGGTTTAGGTTTTGATTCTCTTGTTCATGCTAAGGCACATCCACCTAAAATTGTAAAGTCATTAGGAAGTGGTTTGATTCAAACAGTTCCTAAACAAAAAGAAGTGGTTTTCAAATCTGCAGGAGTGCTTTCTAATTCTGTTTCTAATGTTGGGTGCTCATCGATACATGATTACAAAATTAAGTTTCATTGTACCTACTGTGGTAGAGATGGTCATGTCATAGATTTTTGTTATAGACTAGCCAAACAACAGAAAGAGGAAAGAAAAATTGCTAGATCTTATAACTTTCATGCAATTAGAAAAACACAACCTGCTTTAGTAAGTCAGAAATTTGAAAAGGTAGCTTCCGGACCTTCTGGTAAGAAATCTACAAAGGCAGCTCCGGTAGTTATGATAGCTCCGAGAGCTCCCGGATCTTCTGCTGTTCCCTCCGGAGCTTCAGTTTTTGCCTCCGGACCTTCTGCTTTTACCTCCGGAGCTACTGGTTTTCACTCTAAACAAGTAACAACTTCTAAATCAATTGTTAAGAACAGAAAACCTCAATCTTTGACTCATAAACCTGCTATTTTGTCTCAGCTTTCGCGTGTTTTTCCTACTACATGTCGTGTGACTCTGTACTGGATACCTAAATGCCTTTTTACTAACCCCAGTATTGAGTCATCGACGTATTGTGCTTCTATGTAGGTTACACGTTTGAGGAAGGAGAACATTTGGATTGTGGATTCAGGTTGCTCACGCCACATGACTGGTAACAAAGATTGGTTCTCCTCCCTCTCCTTTATGTCACGTGTAGAGAATGTTACTTTTGCCGATAATTCTTCAACTCCTATAATTGCTAAGGGTTCGGTTAAAGTAAATGATCACTACACTTTGAAGGATGTGGCACTTGTAAAAAATTTGAAATACAACTTGCTTTCTGTTTCACAATTGCTAGATGAAAATCTAGAAATTATTTTCAATAAAAACTGCTGCAAAGTTGTAGATTCAAATAGTGAGCTTATTTTTAACATGTCTCGGTTTGGAAGAGTTTTTAAAGCTGATTTTGATATGTCTTCCTCTAAGCATAGGTGTCTAGTTGCTAATGATTCAAAGGACTTATATTTTTGGCATCGTAGACTTGGTCACGTAGGCTTTGATCACCTAACGCGTGTTAGTGCTCTTGATCGCATACGTGGGTTGCCTAAGCTTAAAGGGGACAAAGAAATTGTGTGCTCTTCTTGTAGACATGCTAAGATGGTTGCAGGTTCACATACTTCTCTCACAATGATCATGTACTGAACCATGTCAACTTTTGCATCTTGACACCGTAGGACCTTCACGTGTTCAATCCTTCGGAGGTAAATGGTATGTTCTGGTTATTGTTGATGATTATTCTAGATACTCTTGGGTTTACTTTATGGCATCTAAGAAT
This sequence comes from Tuctoria greenei, assembly GCA_036927565.1. NCBI lineage: Eukaryota > Viridiplantae > Streptophyta > Magnoliopsida > Poales > Poaceae > Tuctoria > Tuctoria greenei. The sequence continues at coordinate 131,375,404 of JAYESD010000006.1, forward strand.
GAAGCTTTTAGTCACTTTAGGACTTTATTTCTTAGATTATCAATTGATAACCCAGGATCTTTAAAGGCAATTAGAAGTGATAATGGAACTGAATTTAAAAATCAATTTTTTGATCACTTTTGTGCTGAAAATAGAATAGATCATCAATTTTTTTCACCATATGTACCTCAACAAAACGGTGTTGTAGAAAGAAAGAACAGAACCTTAGTTGAGATGGCTAGGACTATGCTTGATGAATATCAAACTCCTAGAAAATTTTGGGCTGATGCGTTAGCAACCGCTTGTTATGTCTCGAATCGTGTTTTCTTGCGTGCTAAGCTAGGTAAAACACCATATGAGCTTCGGTTTGGACATAGGCCTAGTGTTACACACTTTCGGGTCTTCGGTTGCAAATGCCTTGTTAAGAAACATGGTAACCTTGATAAATTTGAACCTAGATCCATTGATGGCATGTTTCTTGGTTATCCATCTCATACTAGAGGCTACCGTGTGCTTTTACTTGACACTAACAAAATTGTGGAGACTTGTGAAGTGTCTTTTGATGAAGCTAGCCCAGGTACTAGCTCCGGTGTTGCAGGACCAGATTCGTATCCTCAGGGGGAGGGTATTTTCGAAGATGAAGAAGAGCTGGTGATACTGCCTGGTAGTTCCGAAGCTGACACGTGTCCAGCTCCGGATACTGAACAAGCTCCGGTTATCACCTCTGCTGGTCCTGATCGTCCAGAAGTCACAAGATCATTAATCTACGATGAACCTAATGAAGAAGAAGCTTGTGAGACATCTGTTCCCCTACGTTTTTACAAATATCATCCCCCACAACAGATGATTGGAAGCTTGCACGAACGAGTCACACGGTCCATGTTTTGCGATCCAAACTCTCATGCTCATTCTGCTTTTGTTGCTTCTTTTGAACCCAAAGATATATCACACACACTCACTAATGAATCTTGGATTATTGCCATGCAAGAAGAGTTAGAAAATTTTGAAAGAAATAATGTTTGGAAACTTGTACCTCCACCTCAAAGTCACACTTTAATTGGAACTAAATGGGTATATAAAAATAAACAAAGTGAGGATGGGGTTGTGGTTAGGAATAAGGCTAGGTTGGTTGCTCAAGGTTTCACTCAAGTTGAAGGACTATATTTTGATGAAACTTTTGCTCCTGTCGCTAGATTAGAAGCCATAAGAATTTTGTTAGCTTTTGCAGCATTTAAAGGTTTTAAGCTATATCAAATGGATGTTAAAAGTGCTTTTCTTAATGGCTACATAGATGAGGAGGTTTATGTCAAACAACCACCGGGTTTTGAAAATCCAGATTTTCCTAATCATGTTTACAAACTGTCCAAAGCCTTATATGGTCTCAAACAAGCCCCTAGAGCATGGTATGATAGGTTAAAAACATTCTTACTTGAAAAGGGGTTTACCATGGGTAAGGTTGATAAAACTCTTTTTGTGCTTAAGCATGGCAATGACTCATTATTCGTTCAAGTGTATGTGGATGATATTATCTTTGGTTGTGCTTCTCATGATCTTGTGTCCAAGTTTTCAGCAATGATGAGTTCAGAATTTGAAATGAGTATGATGGGTGAACTCACTTACTTTTTGGGGCTGCAAATCAAGCAAACCAAGGAGGGTACTTTTGTGCATCAAACGAAGTATACCAAAGACCTCCTAAGGCGCTTCAACATGGACAAAAGCAAGCCTCTTCGGACACCAATGGGAACAGCAACAACACTTGAACTTGATGAAGATGGTGAATCCGTGGATCAAAAAGAATATAGAAGCATGATCGGATCACTTTTGTACCTCACGGCATCAAGACCGGACATACAATTCAGCGTATGTCTTTGTGCACGGTTTCAAGCTTCCCCACGTGTTTCACATCGTCAAGCCATCAAAAGGATTCTCAGGTACTTACATGGAACTCAAGAATTTGACATTTTTCTTCCTTCTTCCTCAACCGTTACTTTGAAAGCTTTTTCGGATGCTGATTTTGGGGGTTGTAGGATTGATAGGAAAAGTACTTCCGGTGCTTGTCATTTTCTTGGTAATTCTCTTGTTGCTTGGTCCTCTAGAAAACAAAATTCAGTTGCACAATCCACAGCCGAATCTGAATATGTAGCTGCTGCTAGTGCTTGCTCACAAATTCTTTGGATTGTTCAAACACTTAAGGACTATGGGGTTGATCTACATAGTGTTCCACTGTTTTGTGATAACACTAGTGCTATTTGCATTGCCAAAAACCCCGTGCAACATTCTAGAACTAAGCACATTGATATTAGGTATCACCGAGATAACGTTGAAAAAGGAAACATTGTGCTTCACCATGTAGATACCGAACATCAATTGGCTGACATTTTTACAAAACCCTTGGATTTCACTCGTTTTTGTTACATTCATAGTGAAATAGGGGTTATGCATCCTCATGGCTTAAATTGAGGGGGAGTTTTTGAAACTTGGGAAGTCTATGTGTGAATCTGAAATTAAAATAATATGAGCATAGTATTTCATACATATATGACTTTGTGATTCCTTTTACATGTTGAAAGTTCTTACTACATTACTCATGTTATACATTTTGTAGTTTTTGCCATGTCTAGTAATTGGAATAATTACTTACACTAAATCTGGTCATGGTCGAACTTTCTTGCTGTTTTGAACTTGTTGCATGCTCACAAATGCTTTTAATCATAAAGAATTAATCAAGTAATCAACTCACATGTTGAGTTTTTATGAACAAATATAAATTGAGAAAAGATCAAGAGAATATGCATGCATCACACTTCTTCTTTTGAGATGGCTTGTCATTGCACTTAGATATGAACTTGGAAGAAGTTGTGTATGACTAAAACCATGTCCTTAAGCTTCCGATTGTCAAATGACATAGGCTTGGCTTGGTTGGTTAGAATAAGGCAGATGCGCATATAATCTCTTGCAAATATCATATGATCTAAATTTGTGTTTTGAAAAATAATAAAATGCAGCAACCAGTGTCATGCTTTCGGTTTTTGAAATAGTTAAGTTTGTGAGATCATGACTTGCTTAAATTGAAAAATTACATTTGAGCTCTAGCATGGCTTACACTACTTTATGTATCTCATTGATGTGATAGTGTAAGTTACTTGATAGTATGACTTGGATGAGCTTTGTTTATATGTATATGTTATAATATGCTCATAACAACTAAAGAGGGAGAGAAAAATTGTTTATATGCTCATGACTTGCTGAATACATTGTCAAAGGGGGAGAGATAAGCATGAAGAGAAAGAGAATATGTGCATAAGAAGAGATAATAAAGGGGGAGAGATAATATGGGATACTTTTTCTTCTCATTTTACTTTTGATTTACAAAGGGGGAGAAATTGTCTTCAACACTTTTATGTGAATAAGCCAATGTTCGAATTTTAAATGGTGTTGCCAATGCATTCATCAAGGGGGAGATTGTAAGACCTATGTGTGCCGAATACATTGGCTTGTAGTGAATACACTTGGCTTTGATGATAAAAGTTTTAAATATCACCAAAACACCTTTTTATCAAGGTCCGACTCTAGCTCCGAGCTACAGCAAGGTCCGACCATAGGTCCGACTTGTTTTGGGTAGCTCCGGCTATGTTAGATGCTAGGTCCGGCTTCTTGGTAAGGTCCGACTAGCTTTGTATAGCTCTGGTGAGCTTTATCTTTAGCTCCGGCATGTCTTCGATAGCTCCGGCATGTACTTGATAGCTCCGGAATGCTTTTGCTAAGCTCTGACGTACTTTGTCTAGCTCCGGTTTTGGGTTGACTAGTTTTGACTAGGTTTTGGTAAGCTCCGGCGCTAGGTTCTACTAGCTTTTGTTAGCTCCGGCTCAAGCTCCGGGTTGCTCTGGCAAGGTCCGGAACTTGACCTAAGTGCTTCTGTTTTTCATTTGCAATGTTTCGTACTTGCTTTACATGATTGGAAAGATTTCTTAGTATTCATTTGCTAAGTTTTTGGTGCGTTTTGGTTGAATACGGTTGATATCGTTTCTACTGTGGTTTTGCAACATGCTTATGTGAGGTGCTCACATAAGGTGTTGTGTTCAGAACTAACTTGAGTCAAGTCGAGGACTTGGGCTCGTATGGATTGTTTGTTTGTTCATGTGCAGGTGTTGCTTGAGTTCAAGTCATGGCTGGTGACGGGATCCATTGGACTAGTCTCAGGGAGGAGATGAGGTTCCAACAACCAAGTTCGGGAGGAACTGTGGTTGAGCGGGTCAGGAGGTCGCGCAGGATGATTGAATCAAGGGCAGTGCATATGAAGGTCGAAGGAAGGTGTTCACACGTATGCATGCGGTGCATGACGTGGCAATATACTTCTAGAGACGGATTATGGAAGGAAGATCTGATTGGAAGGATCGGATCGTATCGGTTGAAGACTTTGGCTGTGGCGGAGTCGGTTATGGCTCGGTATGGAAATATCGAGATTGGTTATGTTAGGATTTCGTGTGTGTCACGAATTTGAGTTGTTTAGGAATTTGGGATACGTTCCTAAGGTGTTTGGAAGTCTTAAGATTGCTTCTATCTGCGTATAGAAGAGTCCTAAGCAGTTATGGAAAGTTCCGATTGTGATCGGATTAGGATTGGAGTCCTAGTTAAGATTGGGATGGCCTAAGGGCTGGTTATATAAGAAAGGGAAGACCAAAGCTCGAGAGAGAGGACTTTGGGGCTGTTCCTCTTCTGATATTGAATAAAATTCATAGTTTGAAGGAACTTTTGTGCCTTGTTCGTCCGACTTGTTCCAGACAAGTTTTACTCATCGAGTTTCTGGACAGCACTACCTTTTGTCGGTGGTTTTATCATAACTCTAGTTTTACTGATCCAATTGACGTGATTCTTGTTGGGTTGTCTTCAAAACTTGATTATATATCATCTGTCAAAAATTCACAGTCATTGGATTTGTGGTTTCTGAGCTATACGAGTTTCTTTGCAGCATTCCAGAAACTGTTTTTCTCGGGTAGGTCAGATTGACCATAGTCTGATCTTTCGATCATAACTTGAGTTTTTCTCGACGGATTTGAGTAATTATTTTTGTGTTGTCTTCGTGACTTGATTCTCTCTCATATCTATCACTTTTGTCACGGTGAAACACGTTTAGATTAGTCTCATACACGATTTCTTTAAGAGATCGATTTTCTGCCAAAGGGGTTGGGGTTTAATTGTTTCCGCTGCGTAAGATTTTTAAATCTACCATTCACCCCCCCTCTGGTAGCTTTTCACGTGCTCTTCGATCTTACAGTTGTCATTATGGGGAGTTGGAAACCCGAGGGCGGCAACCTGACAGGGTTACAAAGATTGCGTTGGGAACCAATATGGGTATCGTATTGGGAACTGAAGTCCTTCAATTTCATGCGATCCGCACACCATGCGTCTCAACTACCAAATCAAGAAATGTCGCGTGCCCGAGAGGAAAGTCGAAGCAGCAACGCGGGACAGATAGTGGCACCACCTCTGGCATTGAAACCTCATAACCTCACTAGAGGTGGGCCCAGGGGCCACTGTCGATACCCTGCATACCAGGCATCCCTTCGTACCAAAAGAAGACAAGCTGAGTTCCACCTTCCGGTGTGCATACTTTCAGAGGCAACACGTGCCCTGCAGTGTCGAACCTGCCTCCCTCCTTAGGGTGACTCCGACGCTGCCACTTGTCCTGGAGTACCGGATCTGCCTCCCTCCTTAGGGTGGCTCTGATCTTGCCACGTGTCTCGGGGCACCAGACATGTCTTCCTACTCAGGGAGGCTCTGGTGCAGCCACGTATTCAGTAGCTCCGGACCTACCTCCCCGCAGAGAGAAGCTCTAGAGCTACTACGTGTCACGTCCGGACCTAAGTCTGCAACGGGAAGACATTGAGATCTCCAACAACGCGAACATTAAAAGGCTATTAACTGGCCGTTACAAGACTTGGTTAATGCGTCATTAATTCCATGTTAATGACACATGATCAGAGCATTATCAAGACCGGTAACGCTGCCGTTAAGGCACGTTATCACACTATTAACCACCCATAACACCATAGATCGTGTATAGGGTAGATATTACAACTAGGGCCACCTGTCGGGCCACAACACACACTATAACAGCTAGTCCTTCGCATATAAAAGGATTGCACTGCACGGTAGAAGATGATCTGATCTAAGGCCAACTCAGATGCTCACATTCAATCAACACACACCTTGTGGAGTAGAGTATTACGATCAAGCAGCCCGAACAACGTAAAATCCTTTGTGTTCACCCTTGGTTTCGATCTTGATTAGCGTTTCGCCTAAATACGAACCTCTATGGACTACTTCTTAGTAGTACCAGAGGAAGTGTCTTAGTCGACACTCCAACAGTCGCCATCTCCAACCCTGGTGGCTGCCATTGTCATTCCTTGTCATCGCTGTCGAGCACGGTTGTGTGCGTGCGACTGCACCTCTCATCCTTTGTTGTGTTGGATATGTGTCAAATATTGTGTACGAGTTGGTTACACTTAGGATTTTATGTTTTTTTAGCGGTGAGGTGTAGAATTTGTGTTGGAATCTTTAACCAGTCTCTTATTTATATAAGAGGAGGGCCGCTATGGTAACCATGACAACATAGCAATAGACTCACAGGAAGGAGGCGACGATTCCCGCCAGGGCTTCAAAGTGGGTGGTGTCGCATATTGGAGAAGGGTTTGTAGTCATTGCGTCGAGGATGTAGGCTTCGGCTGAACCCCGTTAATAAATATTGTGCCTCACTGTCGTTTATGATCTTGCATCATATGCTTTAGAGGATCCATGGTTGCTTCCGCATGCATATTTCTAACATGTGGTATCAGAGCCAAGGTTAAATTGGATCTAAAGGTGATGCGGAAGATCATTATAGAGGTGTGAGGAACATGTTCGACGAGCATCGTGGAACTGCTTGATGCCATGCAAGGTAGAGCATGGCGGTGATCAGCGATCTGATTGGTGGTGTCGGACACTCTAGGCAGGCGGCCTAGACCATTCGATGGCTACAACCGACGAGGATAGTCTAGACGTGGAGATCAAATCGGTTGGGTGGCTCTTGAAGGCATTGTGATGAGGGTGGCAGCTTCAACTTGCGATCAGACCAGTGGCTAGACGTGACAAAGATTGGAGAGATCGGAGCATGGGAATATTGCGACAAAGCGGTGTTACCGGTGTTGCAAAAAGGTGTTGTTGTGACACACAAGCAGATCATGTCGCTATACATGTAATCATGATGTGACACGCTCGTGCATTGATGTATGAGGCCATGATGTTGCAACAGGGTCGGTGTGCTAGTAGGTGCAAGAGACGGAGTCGTAGCAGTACGCGAACATAGCGGTAGATACGAGAGGAGGGCCGCTATTGTAACAATGACAACATAGCGATAGACTCACAGGGTGGAGGCGCCGGTTTCTGCGGGGATCTGGTAGTGAATGGTGTCGCGTATTAGGGAGGAGGGCCCGTAGTCATTGTCCCGAGGATGTAGGCTTCGCCTAAACCTCGTTAATAAATATCATGTCTCGTGTGTCATCTGTGATATTGCATTGCATGTTCGGAAGATCCATACTTGCTTCCGCGTGCATATTTTCTAACATCGTGTCTGGCTGTCCCTGACATCCAACTCGCGCCAACAGCCCACCGGATCCTGTAACCTAGCCATCCCTTGCCACCTCGGGTGCTGTCATTCTCCACTGCCCAGGCCCCAACCATCACTGTCAACCTTGTTGTGCGTCTCCTCGACTCCGCCTTTCCCGTCACCCGTTGTCCAGGTACATGCTTCATGCCACCACGTGTTTGGGGTCATTACCATGTGAATGTGATTTGTCTTTGCTCTTTTGATGACCATAGATCTGAGTCGATCTGCGTGAAAACTTACCTCGAAATTTGTTCAGGGACGTGACAGGGGGAATGTGAGCTGCAAACTCAATCTCCCAAGCACGCATAACTTGATTTTGTCATGTCCGAACCAAACAACCTAATACATACAATAACACAGGTCGCAAAATGATTTAAGCGGGGACACATGAGTGGCTTCATCTCCTTACTGAAGAACAAGCGATATCATTGGTGGCAGTACACCTGACGAGCATCCGGAACCCACCTGAAGCTTGTCGGGCGTTCGGGTGCGAAATTTTACCCGTAGGTGCGGATGGGGGTCTGAAAATTGAATCACATTTTTTTTGTTTCAGACAGGTTTTAGACCATCCGCAATGGCGTACTGTAAAGCATATTGAATACACTGTTTCGCGGTGTAATTTAGAGTACGTACTGTAAAAGCTGAAGGAAAATAGTGTATAGAGTATGCTTTAGAGTACGCTGGTGCGGATGGTCTTAGCTCCATTCAATCCGATCTCGATTCATTGCCATCCATAAATTCCAAAAATCTAAAATCCTTTTTTGTATATGAATTGTAAAAACCCGGATAGATTTTGGAACTATTTGCATTACAGCATGGGGTACCCAAATTCCTGAATTACGTGGACCAATAAGCCAATGTCAAACACAGTAAACCGTAACGTACACATGTGCGTCCTAATGCCACAGAGTAGTGTTGCTGTTATTCGGTTGCAAGTATTGTTGTCGGAATCCTGATTTTGCTACTGTTTTTTAGCTTTTATTGTTGTTATTCAGTTACGTGACCGTAGGGTTGTTGAAATGCTGATTTTGCTGATGTTTTTTATTGTTTTGCTGCTGTAATACAGAATGTATGTTCTGTTTTCGAATATTATTGTTATCTGAAACCTAAACCTGATTTTTTGGGTACTCAAAATTTTAGGTACAATTGAGTAGTGATATTTGAATCCCGAATTTGATGAAAAAACCCAAACTATTCGACTCAGAATTTCAGTTAATCCCAAATGCCCACCGCTAATCAAAATGTGCAGTTAACTTCAGATTTTAGCTTTGATTACTCTCTAATTTTTATTCAGTTATTATGCTGTATTAATTGAACTACTGATTTGACCAAAATTTCAGCCAACACTACCCACGGCTCACAAAAACAAAGGCAATAGTAATGATCTAATTGCGGTTAACCACATAATCCAACCGATAAACTGAACAATGCAGTTGTAACTTCTTGTGTGATATATCCGCTTATCATTTTTTAATAACTAAAATTCATCTTAGCCACATTAAGGGCTTGTTTGGGAAGGTGTGGATCGCCGTGGATCCATGTCCAATCCCAGTCTGTCGTGGAACGAGAGCCACGCCGGGATGATATCCCCATGATCGATAAAAAAACAGCATTTGGCTGCGGCGTGGATGGAAGCGAACCCCGCTCAAACCTCGTCATTTCGCCGGAGAAAGGAAACTCGCCTATTGCAGCCGGGATTTGAAATCACTTCGCTTGTTTAGCTTTTGCGTTCTCTAGCGCCGCCGCTCTAATCAGGCAGCACCCTGCTCAACACTAGCGATGATTACCATGTCCCAAATCTCAGCAATCTAATCTCATGCCACCACTCTGATCCAGCGACGCTGTCACTCTGATCTAGCAGCGCTCCTCCCAGCAGCGACTAAACTCTGTTCTTCGCCTTGATGTGCCTCCTCGTTGCCAAAAACGGCAGCGTGGGCGGCGCTATTGGCTATGTCATAGCGTTGGATTGCTCCATCCACGATGTCATCGAGGCTGCTGACTACGTATCCGAGGTTGCCCGCGTGGTGGAACATAGAGCTCGAGGTCTAATACTTGTTGAACTCCAATGCTCAAAGCGATTGGCAGCCCCAAGGCTTGGCTTGTGTGGCCATGTTCAGCTCTTGCATCTTCAAGCATAAGGTGAGAATGGTAAGCCCGTCACATGCTCGACGAAATGCTTCAAAGTCAAGAAAACTGTTTCATCATTTTTTCTGAAACGCTTCTGATTTTTTTAAAAGCTTGGAGCTATTTTTTGGATCATGTCCGTTGTCTCCCATCGAGGTGCTTCTGTTTCTCAATTTTCTTCTTCCAACTTTTTGGACGGTAACCTTCAAAATATCCCAAATGAGTAAGGGTTTAAGCTTGGTTAGTATTTAAAACCACCATGATTTGTGTGTTCAAGCGAGTATCCACCCAATCCACACCGGGGTCACGTCCCACGTGGATAGAATCTTCAATTTGCCAAACGAGCCCTAAGTGAATCAAATTAACCATATTAACTAAACGCACATCCCAACTACTTTTTCGAACCCACAATATTTTTTTGAAACCTGCGATCCACAATGCTGTGCACAGTAGAAGAGCACACGTTGTCTATATCAATTATACTGCTGTATGCATTTTTAGTTATTTCGAATGCGATGCACTCCTTTGAATCTTATTTTTTTATTGTTAGTTAGCTCAAAATTGAGCAGGGCAGCAATTAAAAAAATAGAGGAATATTACCGAAGTCTTCACATCCTCATCGTCGACGTCCTTGGCACGGGGTGTTGACTCTATACATGTTAACTTTTTTTTATGTAAGTTGGCAGATGCCATTTCATTATAGTGTTAGAATTAATAGGCTTGGCTCAACAATAATTCCTAGAAAATCTCAAAAGCCCATTAGAGCTAGAAAAGATGGTGTTGTATGGTTAGTCTCACATGGAAAGTAGAGGGGAGCAACTCCTACATATAAGAGAGGTCGTTCTTTCACTCCTCGAGTGAGAGAGAACATGAGAAGAGAGGAGTGGCTCATGCGCACTCCTCCTCCTCGCTCGCTCGCCTCGCCACGCCCCGCCCCCCTCCCCCACGCGCGCGTGTGTTAGTATGAATTCAAGCCTCGAGCCAAGCCTATATTTTACATTTTTGTAGAAAATTTAATTGGGCTTTTGGGCTTCCGAATTTTTTGCTTCCGAGTTGGATAGAGTCCAAGTAGGAGACAGACGCCTCTACAACAACCGAGTCGATTCTGGTGCGGATCCTCTGGCTCGCAACTGAACCGCCTCTCAGGGACTCTATAAATACAGACGTGCACAATAGGGCAAATTATTCCACGATCAGATTGTTTTCACGTTCGCGTTACTTGTGTCTCCTTTTGGTCTACTCCATCCCGAACGTCGGCGTGCACCGATGATCGGGAGAGCAGGTCTCCAGAACCACTCGCCCTTGCGATCCTGCACCGGGAGAGAGCGAATAAGGTTTTTGGGAAGCGCTTTGCGTAACTGCTCGCATTCTTCACCACGGGTCACCTACCTAGGAGATCGAGCGCTGCGGCCCAACGTCGCCGCCAACGTCTACAACGGCTATTCGTCGCCAGATCTAAATCGATTTCTCTTAAAGCAGTATGCGATATTTCTCATCCCGTCTGTCTGCCGGTGTTGATTGCTGCTGTTTTTCGCGTCTTTTTCCGGAATTGTTCAGTAAATTGCCTCGTATTTTCTAACAATTCAAAAACCTTATTAGGCAATTTCCTGAGTTGAACATGATGACTTTAGCCAATGCACTGAGGCCCGAGAAATTCTCCGGCATGCACTTCAAGAGGTGGCAATTTAAGCCACCCTTTGGCTCCAGTCACTTAAAATCTTTTGGGTAGCCGAGGGTAGGCCTCAAGGTCCTTTGTTTGTTGAAGAACAGACGAAGTTCGGGGAAACCAATTATGCCCTGAGAGGATGTATCTTAAGTGTTCTTGACAACAAACTCTGTGATGTTTATCTCACAGTCACACATGGTAAGGAGCTCTTGGATGCACTTAACGCTAAGTATGGTGCAGCCGATGCAGGCGGTGAACTGTATATCATGGAGAATTTTCATGACTACAAGATGGTTAACAACCGTCCTAGAGTTGAACAAGCTCATGAAATATAGTGTCTCGCGAGAGATCTCAATCTCCTTAAGTGTCCTTTACCTGACAAGTTTGTGGCTGGGTGCATTATTGCAAAGTTATCTCCTTCATAAAGGAACTTCGCCACAACTCTCAAATACAAGAGACAAGAAATATCAGCTGGAAACCTGATAGCATCTCTTGATGTTGAGAAGAAGGCTCGAACTAAGGAAACTACTGAGAAAGGAGGTGAGGGTCAATCTAGCGCCAATTCTAATATGGTGCAAAACCCAATGTCAAGAACAAAGGGAACAACAAGTCTCAATTCAAGCCAAACAAAACTACTGCTTCTAATAATAATAAGAAGAAGTCAAACAAAGCCAATGATGACTGCTGCTACACCTGTGGGGAGTAGGGACATATTTCCAAGGATTGTCCTGAAAGGGCAGACGACAGAGAGAAAAATAATGTCAACATCATGACATCTAGCAATGCAGATGAGTATGGTAATTCATTTACTGTTCTTTCTATTTCTCAAACACCATCTTGGTGGTTTGATACGGGTTCTAATGTTCATGTATGTTCTGACAAGTCTATGTTTACTTCTTGCCAGTTTGTCCGGGAATCCGCCGTCTTAATGGGGAATGGGTCACATACTTTTGTTCGTGGTGTTGGCACAATCAATCTGAAGTTCATTTCGGGAAAGATTGTCTAGCTAAAGAACGTGTAACATATCTCTACTATGAATAAGAATCTTGTTAGCGGTACCCTTCTATGCAGAGATGAGTTTAAAATAGTTTTAGAGTCCAATAAAATAGTTGTGTCCAAGCATGGACAATTTATTGGTAAAGGTTATGAATGCGGAGGCTTGTTCCGCTTTTCTCTTATGGAGTTTAATAATAAGTCAGTGAACCATATTTGTGGCAGTACTAATGATGATGCAAGTATTCGACATTCTCATTTATGTCACACTAGTTTTAATTTAATGAATCGTCTATCTAGTCTCAAATTAATTTTGGAATTCACCATTGTCAAAGTTTCTAAGTGCCATAGTTGTGTGCAATCAAAGCAATCTCGAAAAGCCTCACAAGGCAGCTGAGGAGAGAAACATGACACCATTAGAATTCATACATTCTGATCTATGCGAGATGAATGATGTGTTGACAAAAGGTGGAAAGAAATACTTCATGACGTTAATAGATGATTCTACTAGATTGTGCTATGTTTACTTGTTGCAAACTAAATATGAAGCTTTAGACTACTTTAAAATCTATAAATCTGAAGTAGAAACTCAATTAGAGAGAAAGATCAAATGTCTTAGGTCAGATCGTGGTGGTGAGTATTTTCTCAAAATATTTGATAATTTTTGTGAGGAACACGGTGTTATACATGAGAGGACGCCTCCCTATTCACCCCAATCAAATGGGATAGCGAGAGGAAGAACCGCACATTGTGTGACTTGGTGAATGTCATGTTAGACACATCCGATTTATCTAAGGCATGGTGGGTGGAGGCTCTTTTGACTTCATATCATGTCCTAAACCACGTTCCAAACAAGAATAAAGAGAAAACCCCTTATGAGGAGTGGGTTGGGAGAAAACCATCAATTTCATACTTGCGTACTTGGGGATGTTTGGCAAAAGTTAATGTTCCAATTACCAAGAAACGGAAGCTTGGACCAAAGACAGTGGATTGTGTCATCCTAGACTATGCTCATAGGAGCATCACATATAGATTTTCAGTAGTTAAATCAGATGTACTTGATATGCATGTTGATACTATTATAGAATCTCGTGATACAACATTCTTTGAAAATATATTTCCTATGAAAAATATGCATAACACTGCTAGAATCCCTTCTGAAATTTGTCCCGAACCCACCACAACTAGCGAGTTTCTTGATACATCGTTTGAGAGTGTCCCAGAGGAGGAACATAATGAAATAACTCAGTCGAGTAAGAGACCACAGATTGCAAAATCTTTCGGTGATGATTTTATTGCATACCTTATGGACCATACTCCCAGATCCATAGTAGAGGCATATGCAGCACCTGATGCAGATGACTAGAAAGAAGCAGTTCATAATGAGATAAACTCAATTCTTTTTAATGAAATCTAGGAGTTAACTGAATGGTCGTACGGGTGCAAACCAGTAAGCTGCAAGTGGGTGTTCAAGAAGAAGCTCAGACCTGATGGTACTATTGAGAAGTACGAGGCGATGTTAGTTGCAAAGGGCTATACTCAAAAGGAAGGTGAAGACTATTTTGACACCTATTTACTTGTCGCCAGAATGACGATAATTCGTGTACTACTTTTTGGCTGCTTCTTATGGTCTAATCATACATCAAATGGATGTGAAGACAAGTTTCCTTAACGGAGTGTTGGAAAAAGAGATCTATATGGAACGGTCTGATGGGTTCGTAGTAAAAGGTGAAGAGACAAATGTGTGCAAATTGTTGAAATTCTTGTGTGGCCTGAAACAAGCACCTAAGCAATGGCATGAGAAGTTCGACAGTACTTTGATGTCTGCGAGCTTTGTCATTAATAAAGATGATCGGTGCGTGTATTATCGCCATGGTGGGGGCGATATCATTATATTATGCTGGTATTTTGATGATATACTCATTTTTGGTACGAGCATTGATATAATTTCTGAGGTCAAATCCTTTCTATCAAAGTGTTTTGATATGACAGATCTGGGAGAAGCTAATGTTATTTTGAACATTAAGCTGAATAAGGATGAGAGTTGGATTACTTTAAGTCAACCCCACTATGTTAGAAAATCTTGAGCCGGTTCGGCTTTATGGATAGCAAGATTTCTCCAATACCTTATGATCCCAACGTGATACTCAAAAAGAGCAAGAAAGAGTCAAGAGATCAACTTAGATATTCTCAAATGATCGGTTCACTCATGTACTTAGCGAGTGCAACCCGTCTTGTATCTCCTTTGCTGTGAGCAAACTGAGGAGATTAATGTCAAACTCGGGTATAGATCATTGTCATGCACTTGAAAGAGTTATGCGCTACTTGAGAGGTACAATGAGTTATGGAATTCAATATACTGGGCATCCGGCCATGCCTGAGGGTTATAGTAATTCAAACTGGATCTCTAATGTTGATGAACTCTATGCCACAAGTGGATATGTGTTGACTCTAGCTGGTGGCGCTATATCATGGAGGTCCTGCAAACATACCATTTTGATGAGGTCAACCATGGAAGCAGAACTCACTGCTTTAGATACAGCAACTGCAGAGGCAGAATGGCTGTGAGAGCTCTTGATGGATTTGCCTATAGTTAAGAAACCATTGCTAACAATCATTATGAACTGCGATAATCAGACAGTGATTACCAAAGTGACCAGTTCTAATGATAATACAAAATCATCAAGACACGTCAGAAGACGTTTAAAATCTGCTAGGAAAATGAGAAACTCCAGAGTTACTACAGTTTCGTACATACAAACAGATAAAAATATGGCAGATACCTTTACGAAGGGTCTATCATGTAATGTGATAGAAAGTGCATCGCAGGAGATGGGTTTGAGACCCATTAATGTGACACCATAGTAGTAACCCAACCTATGTGATCGAAGATCCCGTGAATTAGGACATGGGAAAACAAGCTAGTGGTTCACTGAGGAAAGTACATCCTCTAGACGCTCTCTATGTGAAGATGCACACTTGTACTCTCAAACTGTAAGGAAGGTTGACGATTTGCTTTAATGTGTTTCTGTTGGCTATGTATAGCAAAGATGTCGTCCTACATGGCAATCTTGAAAGAAACACACCTATATGAGCTCCGACTATCTAACGTCGCAGTTTGTGAGATTTGAGTGATCTATGGAAAGCTCATGAAGAGACCAGGGAGTGTGACGCATATGGTCCACCCATGGGGTAGACTACTGGTAGTCAAGTACTGGTAATGGTCTTTGGGTGAATTTAGTTCGCACAAAACTTGCAATTCCAGGCGTAGTCTATTGTTCAAGTTGTAAGCTGATGAAAACTTGAGGATCTAGGCAGAAGTTCAACTTAACAGTCTCTATTGAAATACTAGTATATCAAACAAGGAACAAGAATGAATTCTCTTATAATGGCTTTGAGATCTGGTGGGGGATTGTTAGAATTAATGGGCTTGGCCCAACAATAATTCAAAAATAATTCCTAGAAATCTCAAAGGCCCATTAGGGCAAGAGAGAGTGGTGTTGTATGGTTAGTCCTATATGGGAAGTAGAAGGGGAGCAACTCCTACATATAAGGGAGGTTGTTCTTCTACTCCTTGTGTGAGAGAGAATATGAAAAGAGAGGGGTGGCCCGCGTGCTCCTCCTCCTCCTCCTCCTCCTCCTCGCTTGCTTCGCCCCGCCCCGCCCCGCCACCCACACACGCGCTTGTTCGTGTGAATTCAAGCCTCGAGCCGAGCCCAACTTTTATATTTTTGCAGAAAATTTAATTAGGCTTTTGGGCTTCCGAGTTGGATAGAGTCCAAGTTTTAGACGGGCACATCTACAACAACCGAGTCGGTTTCGGTGTGGATCCTCTGGATCACAACTGAACCGTCTTCCAGGGACTCTATAAATATGGGCGCGCGCATTAGGGTAGATTATCCCACGATCATATCGTTCCCACGTCCGCGTTCCTTGCTCTGTCTTTTAGTATACTCCATCCCGAGTGTTGGCGTGCACTGACGATCAGGAGAGCAGGTCTTCGAAACTACTCGCCCTTGCGATCCTGCACCGAGATAGGGCGAATGAGGTTTTTGGGAAGTGCTTCGCACAACTGCTCATGTTCTTCACCACGGGTCGCCTATTGAGGAGATCGGGCGCTGCGGCCCAACGTCGCCACCAATGCCTGCAGCGGCTGTTCGACGCTAGATCTAAATCGATTTCTCCAGCTTCAAATTGGTACGCGATATTTCTCGTCGCGTCTGTCTGCTGGTGTTGATCGTTGCTGTTTTTCACACATTTTTCTGAAATTGTTTAGTAAATTGCCTCGTATTATCTAACATATAGATGGAGAGAAGTATAGAAAAACATTACAAAAGAGCAAGTGCAGAGAGAGATAAGCTGGATTAGCTAGTACAACTTTTGTTGTGCACAACTATTCGACCAAGAGGTGGGGTGCAAGAGGAGAACTAAGAGAGGCTCGTAGCAATGAAGATAGCTAGACAGGAGCTGCAAATAGCAGGGTCCTTCCCACCAACAGCACCCAATCCAAGTTTCCCCATCTTGGTTCTTGGCCAGATATTTGTCCAACGGACTGTGCCAGGCTTGCTCGGCCCGAGCCTGGCCGGACTTGAGCCTTGAAAGCCTCGGCCTGGGCACGGTCCGAAAACAGATCGGTCGTGCCGGGCCGGTCTGACGGGCCTTCACCTCGGCCCAAGCATCACTCGGGCTCATTTTACCCGTGTGGTCTCATGCCAGGCCTTAAACGGGCTATGTTGGACCAACCCAAAACCCGATTATAAAAAAATACATACAAAAAATTAAAAATTCATGTTATACAGGTTTAAACGGGCCGTGTCAAACTGGGCCCCCGCGGGCTACGCATGCTATGCACGGGGCCAACCGGTTCAATAGTTAAATGGGCCATGTCGGGCCAATCCGAATGGCTTCTGTCTTAGCCCAAGCACGACATGTCATGGGCTTTGTGACGGCCCGGACCTGGTTCTCTCCGTGCCGGGACATGCTCAGACCGGGCCAAAAACAACGAGCTTTGTGCCAGCCCACTTAGTGCGACCCATTTAAACATATCTACTTGGCCACTCTGAAGCAATCAAGTTCCTCACCTTGAAATATTTGTGCATTCGACTCTTATTCCCAGACATTCCACCATGTGTAGAGGATTACACCTATGACATCCCTGACTCTGTCTTAAGGTAACTTCCGCACGACCAATTGCATCCACTACGACACTGTTAAAGCAGGTCAGAATCACATGTAAGTAGAAGATGGACTATAATTTTCACTTTCTGGAGGCACATGGGACATACCACTCCGTTGCCCCATGCCCTCTTTTGGAGGTTTTCTGCTGTGAGGGCTTTCTCATGCATGGCAATCTAATGTCAAAAAATGCCTTAAGCTTCGTTTTCCCCTTCCTAAGTATTTTGATTCAAAATGCTTGAAGTCTTAGAGTGCGGCCTGACTTCACTCTGATGAGCCCCTGCCGCCAGCCCTAGTCACAATGGGCTTGCTACGCAAACAGGCCCAACCGGAGCCCCGACCAAGCTTCTAGGTCATCTCAACCAAAAGACTAGTCTGATAGGTGAGGTTCACTCCACCTTTTATGTTGGGCTCCTCCATCATCAATATCCAGTGTGGGACTAAACCTAACCATCTCTCCCATCACACATCGGGTGATCCCACTTCCCTTAACACTCGGATGGGCAATGCTCCACAACTCGATTTTATCACTACGTAAGAAAGTCATACGAGACGTGTCTGAACGAAGAAGGGAGACGAACAAACTGTGCGTCTTCGTCGTCGCGTCTCACATTATGTTGTCATCAGAGACGGGCGGCAAAGCACATCGCCGATCAGACTAGGTGCGAGACACGCTCAAAGGTAGCGCATCTCCCTTCGCCGAGTCATAACAGATGGGCTTTACGAGGTCATTGGAGACGAGCATGGCACGCGTCGCCCATCATTCTGAATGAGAGACACACCCTAATGCAGCGCGTTGCAGATATTTTGAATGATCCAAGATGTACTTTATGACAGCCCGTCACATATTGGTTGATTTATCCGAGATGCGCTATAATAAAGCGTGTCACCTTTATTTGGGTAATCCAAGACATTCTCTGTTACAGCGCCCCGCGAATTGTTTACAGGCAAGTTCAGTGTGTCGCTAATAGGAGACGCTCCCTGCTAGACGCACGTCTGCTATTAGGTGCCCCCACCCTTGATTATCTTGGTTCCCGACTGCATCCTGGAGCTAGCTTGGATTTGACAGCCGCATTGCCTGTGTCAGCAACATACACATATAGAAACATATGTAGCCTAACAAATATTAACAAAGTGTATACACATTGACCAATCAAATATTAACAAGTGTAAATCGTGGTTACCAAGTAACTATTTATACAAAATTCCCCTGTTCATCCAGCTTAACATGTAACTAATTTACACAAAGTGTCACCTAATCCTCTATTGGGTAATGAAATTCTCCGTTTGAATTAATGATTTCAGAAATGATAAACCTGCATAGGACGTCTCTAACTTGCTCAAGGCTATGACCTTCAGCGTTCCTGAAGGCGGGTCCGTAGTCCTTCCACACGATAAAATGAGATTTAGCAAAAGATTAGTAATAAAGTAAAATAAATGCACTTACACATACATTGCAATTAGGTTGCTCTCCAAATAAAGCGATGTGTATGTAGATGTGGAAGTCGCACGTGTTGCTCAGAGCTTGTTGTGGGACGTCAAATGCAGTGTGATGTGTAAGTTGTCGGCGTTTTCCTTTTACTTGTCCAAAAGCCCTAAACAAAAACATTCACAGTTAATGTAAAATTATCGTGCAAGGAAACTAAAGTGAAGAAGGAACTTACTCATCAATAACGAAAGAGATATCATTCCATGATCGGGTCTTTTGCTCGCTAGTTTTTTCATCTGTCGACCTTGAGGAGTCACATTACCAGACCTGGTCGTATCGCGTGGATATTGTTATGGTTACCCAATGGTTACTCGGGTTGAATGGTACGAGTAGGAGGTCCTTATCACTAAACTGTTTCATTGCCCTCACAAGATATTGAATAACATCTTTTCTGCCCTTCGACGTTTGCAGAAGAGGTATTGCTGGTACTTGCGGGTCAAGATATGCAGCAGGCGCGTTTTGCGTGTTATGACGAGCATGTTGTTGCTGGTGCCTACATGCAAAATGTCAAATTTGTCACATATTACACTTGTATTGAGTATGTATTGAAAAACCTAGTTTTTGAGGAGACTTACAATGCGAAGCAGCGTATTTGGGACACATCCAACGCGTCGAGGTTGAAAAGGTCATAGAGATCAGACCATGAGATGACAAAAGCGCCATCACCCGAGAGGAAGTGTTTATCTTTCAATGACACTAGTATGGTATCACACTTTTTGCAATTTTCCATATAGTATTAATGAAGCTGAACACAAGGTTTATGAACTTGTTTGAGTGCGGCCACAGTTAACATTGGCTTTTCCTTTTCATACTTCGGGTTTGCATGAGTCATAGCTTTCGGCACCCTCGGGTTAGGTTTCGGTTGTATTATTGGTTTCATCCAACTTTCCTTCGTCAATAATCGCCGCTGCGGCAGACCCTTTTTCTTGGCACGCTTTGCCGATGGCTGATCAGGTGTAGGGTGCAGGGCACTTCGAGTGCGAGGTGGAGACCAACGCGACTGCTCTTCAAGTGGAGTGTTTTGCGGTAGCTCTACAGTTGGAGACAGATGCGGCTTCTCTGTAACTAGAGGCAACTGCTTTCCAATTGGAGACTTCCGCCGCTTCTCTATAACTGGAGGCAACAATAGCTTCAGAATTGGAGACAGATCCATCTGCTCTGGATTTGGATGAAGAAGTAGACGTACCTCAGGCGACATTGAAGTGATCAACGTGGAAGCTACTGCTGCCGCTGGGCCAACAACAATAAGGCTCCATCTCCACTGAACCCTTCTAGTAACTGCATCCTACATAGTCAGCATTGTATCGTCCAATGGAACTTCGAGCCGTAGGTTTTTTGTATTTTCATGCACCATGTCCACCTTGACCACATCATAGGATGTTGTGTCCACCTGAATGTTGTAAAGCATGGTCCGATCGAGATACACTAGCCCTCTCCCGACCTCCATTTGAGCGATTCCTCTAACCATTAGCAGAAGGTTGCATGTTGTTGGCTGAGCTAAGTTATCTATGGTGTCTGGCTCAATTGAATGTCCTAACGCTGGTGCCTGAAGATCCTCCTGTGGTTGTCCATCCCCAGCTGTTGTAGAAGCAAAGTTGCTCCTACGCTCGTCCCTGTTGAAAAATGCGTCAGAGATTGGTATACCAACTCCCTCTAGCATTTGCTTCACGTCTCCTAGGAGTTCCCTTCTCAACTGTGTTTTCAACTCCACGACGTCAACCTATGATGTCGAGGCCGTTTTCCGCTTCCGATAAGTAGTTTTGTGTTTCGGAAAACCCTCCCTCCAGGTCAACTTACTAGAAACACCACAAACACGGCCTCATTGCTCCGGTCTTTGCAGGGCCTTGGTGAGGGCATCATTTTGCCTCTCACCATTTGACTCTTCGCTGCTCAGGTTCTAGGTTCTTTGAGCGACGTTTGCAGTGCTCGGGCTATAGAAGGTGATACCGCCTAACTCAGACAACTATGAATGAGCACGCATAAATGGTTTTAGCCGTCCACTGAAACTGTCGTATGGATTTTGAACACTTAGCTCGGCCAATGCTGAATCCTGTTCTTCCCAAATCCTTTTTTTTACCAGCATAGCTGGTGTTGCCGAGGTGGTGGTCAAACTCGTTCTGCGATCGGAGCCACTTCATATGTTCACTGCTCTTGGCAAATTCTTGTGATTCACACTTTTCAATAAATCTCGTCCAGTCCTCTTCTGACTCATGTGGGTACTTATGGAAGGGGGTTTCATGATTCTTCGCAAACTCGCGAAGCTTAGTTTTGTAGGTCCTCCATGCCTGAGAGATGATCTTCATAGCTAGCTTCTTCCCCTTCTATTTCTTATGTTTGGGATATTGAACATATGGTTGGATAGAGCTTTCAAAGAGTTCATCCTTTTCATTTTTGGTCAAGTGATCAAATCTCTACAGGTTTAGTGGCACCCTTTCTCGAGCAGCCAGACCACAGATACTGAACAGTCTTGTATTCACATTATGGTCCAGAGGTACACCTTCATCATTGTAATCATCAACAATCACAACATCTATCGGTCATGTCGTCCGCGACCATTTATTTCTTATGTTACCAGAGGCATATGCATCCTCTTCATGTGTCTGCTGCCGAGTCTACTGCTGAGCCTCCTCTTAAGTATGTTGTTGATGCTCCGACTGAGACATCTTCAAATTCACAAAAACATTGAAATCCTGTAAAAAAATTTATCAAATTTCAGTCACATTTGCCCAAACAGTATTTGTACCTTAATAAGAAAAAGATCTATATGCCAACCGTAATACCCTAAGCGTAGTATTCCAAAAATAGACTAAACATTAACTGGTCAACCACCAAAGTGCGAACAAACTTTATTAGGGCAATGTCGAGCTGGTTGACGGGGAGTCGAGGGACGATGACGGCAGCACGACAATGATCAAGAAGGCAGTGTCAAGGCGGCAATGAGCTCCAGGGAAGCGGACCGACGCGACGGCGTGCTCCAGGGAAGGGGACGACGTGACGGTGATTTCTAGGGTGAGAAGTGATTAGCGCGCGCGAAAAGTGAAAAGTTGTGCTAATTGTTGGGAAGAGAGCTTGCGAAAGAGCTAAAAGTACCTTAGGGCAGTGTCAAGATGGCAATGAGCTCCGGGGAAGCGGACCGACGTGATGGCGTGCTGAGGGGAAGGGGACGACGCAACGACAGTTTCTAGGGCGAGAAGTGACCAACGCGCGCGAAAAGTGAAAAGTTGTGCTAAGTGTTGTGAAGAGAGCGTGCGAAAGAGATAAAAGTACCTTAGGGCAATGTCAAGGCGGCGACGAGCTCCGGGGAAGCAGACCGACGCGGCGGCGTGCTCCGGGGAAGGGGATGACGCGACGGCGGTTTCTAGGGCGAGAGTTGACCATATTTTCAACATATTTACACACAATCAATTTGATACTTTACGTTGTGATCTTGGTTTTTTGAAATTCTTGACTTTTTCATGGTGACCGTTCTGCAAGTAAGGAAGTTCGTTGACCGATGGTATTCTTAGCTTGATCATCGAGGTGACAAAAGGAGCAATCTCATCAAATTGGTCAAACTCTTCCTCATCAACGACATTCTCGACTCCGACGATTTGTCATTTCCATTTATAACCACCTTAAGTCTTTTATTTGTTGTGTCTGGAACATAGAACACTTGAGAAACGTGTTCTGCTAACATGAAAGGCTCCCACTTATACCCTTGACGGTTAAGACCAATGCTAGTGAAATCGTACTTGTCTTGTACAACACCTTTGATTCCATCAACCCAATTGCAATGGAAAAGAGGAATCTTGAATCCTTGAAAGTCAAGGTCCCAGATCTCTTGTATTTGACCATAGTACATGTCTTTGTCTTGGCCGCAACATTATAAGCATCAACACAGACACCACTATTCTGACACGTGCTTTTCTTTTCTTGTTCTACGGTGTAGAACGTGTATCCATTTATGTCGTACCCTTCATATGTAATAATTGTGAATATAAGACTAGGAGCCAACTTTTTTAGGTATTCACTTGTTTGAGTATTCGACGAGTGAGAAATCCGATCCGGGAGCCAGCCAATGATTTTTCTTCTGTGTTCATTTGCTAACATGATTCATTGCAGCTAGGACTGTCTCTAAGCACCACCTCCTTGTGCTCATCGAGGTACTCTGACACAATGTACATGTGTTGCAACACGTGGAAATAAGCGTAGAAGAATAAATGTGAATCTGAAGTTATAGCCTTCTTCCTAATGGTCCCATTTCCTGTGAGCCTCGCCTCATGACGATACTTGGGAACACCAATCGGGTTACTCGGGTCAGTGTAGTTTAGAGCCCTCTCCACAACTTCCTTTGTAGAGTATCCTTGTACCATACTGCCCTTAGGGTAAGCTCGATTTCTAACGAAGGACTTCAATATACCGTTGAATATCTCGTAAGCATACAGCTGGTGAAGGAACACAGGGCCAAGTAGCTTTATATCCTTAATAAGATGAGTTGTGAAATGGACGTCGATGTCGAAAAGGGCAGGTGGAAAATAAATCTCAAGGAAGCATAAAGTTTCATAGTGCCTTTTTTCCAATGACTCGAGATCTTCTTCACATAGTACTTTTTGACCAATTGCATTGAAGAAAAAGCAAAAGTTTATTATAGCCTCATGAACATTGACCGGTAGGATATTCTGAATTCCAACAGTAATCATCTGCATAAGCAATACATGGTAATAATGAGACTTCACACTGGGAGCTACTTTTAAATCTAGAAATGAAATAAGCCTTGAGACGTTTGTCGAGTAGTCGGATGGTACTTTCACATTTTTCAAGAACCCACAAAACTCTTTAATTTTTTATTTTTTGAAAGGGTGATGCATGATGTGGGTAGTTCCGTTCCTTTAACCGAGTCATCGATCCACAATTCAGGCCTAGTTCCTGTCGGTACCCTGGGTACCATATACCCCTTGAGATTGCAAAGATCTCAAGGAAATGTCATCTACTTGATTTGAAGACCTTCGGAGGCCCACATGTCAGACATAACCGGACCCGTTTCCCCAACATGTTAGTCCCAGGGTCGCCACGTGTACCATCGAACCGGAGCTACCGCCCACAAGGGGGAAGCTCCGGGCTATGTACCATAACGGCACCCCCGGACCTAACCCCAAACCGAGGGAAGCTCCAGAACTGACACGTGTCTGGTGGCACCGGACCTATATGTCCCCCACAGTATGCTCCGGAGCTGCCACGTGTCCAACCGTCGGATCTTCAGCCTCAAACCTCCGGTAGAATCCACAACGGCTCCGGATCTTCAAAGGGGAATCAAGGACTTCAAGACCCGATTAAGTGTCATTAATACTATGTTAATGACACACGATCGGACGACCCTAATTACCAGTAATGGCGCTGTCAAAGCCCATAACTCGGTCATTAAGGGTAATTAAGCGCATCAAATGTGTATCAATATTAGTAGCCGCCGGGGCCACATGTCGGGCCAGGCCAACTTGTAACGACCTGTCCTTGTACTATAAAAGGACAGGCCGACGATACATAGAAGGGCTCTGATCATCTGATCTGATCTGATCTGGTCTAATCGGCTCACACGCGCTCTCAACTCACGTCACCTGAGTTGAGTTCATACATCCAATACAACACCAACACATCCCGTGGAGTAGGGTATTACGCTCAGGCGGCCCGAACCACGTAAATCTTTGTGTCTCCTGTGCCATTTTACATTTCACCTTCTTGAATCTCCGCACGCCCACACCGAACTTCAAACTCCGCAAACACTTTTAGTAGTGTCGGGAGATCTGCCGGATCAAAACCACCGATAGTTGGCGCGCCAGGTAGGGGGGCGCCTGAGATTTCAAGAATGGTGAACTCAGCTGCTGAATCATCCAATGGTCATCCCGCCGTTCAAGCTGCTGGGGGCAATCCCTCCAATATGTAGCCACCAGCAGGAACCTCAGTTCCAGCAGGAGTCACACTTCCACCACCGCCGCCTCCACCAGCAAATCAAGCTGGGCAGCGCGATGGTGCACCGGCATCAGTTACTGCGTCGACGAATCATGACAACCCAGAACACGCGCTCCATGCAGCATGAGCTCTCCTTCAACGCCCACCACCTCTGGATGCATCCCGGGATGCAATGGAGCAGTGGAGGGCCGATGTGGAACACTTGGTTGCAGCAGCAGCTGACCGCATCAGTAACTAGGGTCCTCCTCCTTCAGGACGGGCCCCGTCACAATGACGGACCTTGTCTGGCAGACTTGGTCCGCACATTTCCAACAACAGGAGACGTGCTGCATCACAGCAAGTGATGTCGTTGCCCTCCGGGGCACGATGTACTCACACGGTATCAAGGCTTTCAACTCATGACCTCCGGGCGGAGCTTGATCGCCGATACCGTCGACAAGACGGCCGAGTTCATATCGAGCGTGCTCGTGAAAGGCGAGAAGCTCAGGACATTCCTGCTCCTGAAAGAGTAGGAGGAGGCTGTTCAGCCCTGGCCATGCATCTGTGTATGGTCAGGTGGCCACAGAAATTCCGGCCTCACCTGTCAGAGAAGTTTGACGGGACCGTTAATCCCGTCAAATTTCTTCAGATTTACTCCACTGCTATCCTAGCAGCTGGAGGAAATGAGGCCGTAATGGCCAACTATTTTCCAGTGGCTTTAACTGGGACCGCCCGGTCCTGGTTTATGAGCCTTCCACCCAACTCCATCAACAATTGGGAGGAGTTGTGCCGATAGTTCACCACCAACTTCGGGAGTTCATACACCCGACCGGGCACCGAACTGGACCTTTTTGCAGTCGTGCAAAAAGGGGGAGAATCCCTGCGATCATTCATTCAGAGATTCTCTCAGGTACGAAACACTATACCTTCTATCTCTAGCGCTTCTGTCATTGTGGCATTTAGACAGGGCGTACGGGATAAGAAGATGTTGGAGAAACTGGCGATCAAGGAGATCACCAGTGTCACAGAACTCTTCAGCTTGGCCGACAAATGTGCCAGAGCTGCGGAGGGCCGTGAAATGCACTCCAAACCATCTTCGGAGGATTGCAAGAAATCCTCCAAAGGCGAAGCCACTACCTCCAGGAGTGGCAAGAAGAAGAAAAAGACCAACGGCAAGAAGAAGCCATCGGCCGGCGCATCTAATGCTGCAGCTGCTGCAGCTCCGGGTGTCCAGGGGCCACGCCCCAAGAAGCGACCTCGACCGTCTTCTGAAGGCGGTCGCAAACCCAAGGTGTGGTGTCCAATTCATAAGACGGACATCCACAGTTTGGAAGACTGCCGGGAGGTCCAAAACCTTGCAGAGCGCTACAACAAGCGTCGGGAAGAAGTTCCTTTCCCACAGAGGGAAGGAAAACAAAAAGTTGACGAAGCTCTGGCTGAAGAGGAGTTAGGTTTCAGGATCCTAAAAAGGTCCTGAAGGTCGTCTACACCTTCGTCGACGATGATTCTGACGTCTCTGACAACGAGCGTCAGAAGACCATGAACACCATTTTTAGTGGATCATGGGACATCACTTCCCACCGCGTCCTCAAGACAATGCGTCAGGACATGGCCGCTGTAGCTCCTACAGCCAGGGCGGAGCCTCATCGGAAGTGGATGGACACAACCATCACTTTTGATGCTTCGGACTACCCTCAAAGCATGGTTGGAGCAGGCCAGTTACTTTTGATGGTATCTCCTACCATCAATAACATTCAGCTCCACCATGTTATGGTAGACGGAGGTTCGAGGCTGAACCTCATAAGGTCTGAATCTTTTACCAAGCTTCAGCTCTGACCTACGGATCTTCACCCCTCCCGACCTTTCTCCGGAGTAGGTCTGGGAGCCATTACCCCACTCGGTGCTATTACTCTCCCCGTTACCTTCGGGACCCGGGAGAAGTATCGCACTGAGAAGTTGGTCTTTGACGTTGCTCAGATCAACTTACCTTTCAACGCCATCTTGGGTAGGCCTGCCTTGTACAAATTCATGGTAGCTGCTCATTATGGCTACCTGGTGTTAATGATGCCAACACCAGTAGGCGTTCTCCGGATCCGCGAAGATCGCACTGCCGGAGTAACCGCACTAGAAGAACTTCATGTGTTTACTACGGCGCAAGAGGAGGACTCCAGGCAGGAGCAAGCTCCAAAACCCCCGAGCATTCGTCAACGATGCTCGACTTCTGCACCTCGTGTGCAGCCAAGTGGCGACACCGACATTCCTGTCAAAGTCATCCAAATCGGTTCCGATGCCGCTCAGACCACCCGTATATCGGGGGGACTGAATGACAAATAGGAACTCGCGCTCATCGCTTTCCTTCGGGCTAATGTCGATGTGTTTGCCTGGCAGCCGTCACAAATGCCTGGGATCCCCAGGGAAGTGATTGAGCA
The DNA here is from genome assembly GCA_036927565.1 of Tuctoria greenei. Classification (NCBI taxonomy): domain Eukaryota; kingdom Viridiplantae; phylum Streptophyta; class Magnoliopsida; order Poales; family Poaceae; genus Tuctoria; species Tuctoria greenei. Next base: position 131,402,826 of record JAYESD010000006.1, read on the forward strand.
CAATCTGAAGATCTACCCTGACGCCCGGCCCGTGCATCAGAAGCCTCGGAAGCAATCCGTGGAGCGACAGAACTTCATTCGACAAGAAGTGAAGAAGTTGCTCGAAGCTGGATTCATCCGAGAAGTCTTCCATCCAAAATGGCTGGCAAACCCAGTCGTTGTGCCCAAGGCCGGCGGGAAGCTTCGGATGTGTATTGACTACACAACACTAAATAAGGCATGTCCAAAAGATCCATTCCCACTACCTAGAATAGATCAGATAGTGGATTCCACCTCCGGGTGTGAATTACTGTGTTTCCTAGACGCATATTCTGGGTATCATCAAATCAGAATGTCTCGGGAAGATGAAGAGCAAACCTCTTTCATCACAGTAGATGGATTGTACTGTTATACAACCATGCCATTTGGTCTCAAGAATGCAACTTCAACTTTTGTACGAGCTATGTACAAAACTTTTGAAGAACTCATTAGAGACATAGTGGAAGTGTACGTCGATGACATCGTGGTCAAGATCAAGAACAAGGAGTCACTCCTTGACACCTTACAGGCTGTCTTCGACAAGCTACGGGTCAATCGCACAAAGCTAAACCCAGACAAATGCGTCTTCGGGGTTAGCTCTAGAAATCTTCTTGGTTTCCTGGTAAATCACCGGGGCATAGAGGCTAATCCGGCGAAGATCAAAGCCATTGAAGACATGCGGCCACCAGCCCGCATCAAGGATGTCCAAAAGCTGACTGGATGTCTAGCAGCCCTCAACCGGTTCATTTCAAGACTGGCGGAATAGGCACTTCCCTTCTTCAAGTTATTGAGGATGTCCAGACCATTCCAATGGTCTGAAGAAGCAGAAAAGGCGTTCCAGGTGCTAAAACAGCTCCTCACCACCCTACCAACTCTGGTAGCTCCGAACCCTGGTGAGCCTTTGCTGCTTTACATTTCAGCAACTGACGAAGTCGTCAGTATGGTCCTGGTTGCGGAGAGACCAGAACTATCCCATGCTCAGGAATCCAGACCCCTCCGGGAGGGTCCGGAGGTTCCTGAAAGCGAGTCTGGGTCCCAGTTCCCAGACTTGAGTCCATAAGAAGTTACTTCAGAAGACCCAGACCCCTCCGGGAGGGTCCAGGTCGCTTGTGAAGAAGCTCCGGGTCCCTCCAGCAAGGACCCGGAGGTCCCTGAAGAAGGTCCGGATCCTTCCGGGAGGATCCGGGTTAATGAAGAGGAAGCTCCGGGCCCCTCCGGGAGGGTCGGGACCATCCAGCGCCCAGTGTACTTCATCAGTGAAGTACTTCATGACGCCAAGACTCGATACCTAGAGGTGCATAAGCTGCTCTATGCATTTCTTATCGCCTCCAGGAAGCTTCACCATTACTTCCAAGCTCACAAGATTTCAGTGGTGACTTCTTACCCACTTCGAGCAATCTTGCATAATCCCAATTCAACTGGGAATATTGCAAAGTGGGCAACAGAATTGGCTGAATTCGATCTTGAATTCATTCCAAGACAAGCAATCAAGAGTCAAGCATTGGCAGGGAATGGACTCCCTCTCCATCAAACCCAGTGAGCAGAAGCCGGTACACAAGGCTCCGGTCTTCACCGAGCCTCACTGGACCCTCTACTTTGACGGCTCCATGCAAAAACAGGTGGCCGGAGCTGGAATCCTTCTCCTCGCACCAACCGGGGAGAAGGTAAAATACATGGTACACCTTGACTTCAAGGCGACCAGCAACATGGCGGAGTACGAAGCACTCATCTACCGACTAAAGGTGGCACTGTCATACGGCGTCAAGCAGCTGCTGGTCAAGGGAGATTCACAGCTCATCATTAAACAAGTGAAGGGTGAATGCTCCTGCAACAATCTCCAACTAGCTGCTTACCTCCTTGAAGTCCAAAGGCTTCAGAAGGACTTCGAAGTCCTAGACCTCCACCACGTACAGCGTGTCCACAATGCTGAAGCCGACGAACTCTCGATGAAAGCGTCAACCGGAGCTCCAGTTCCTGACGGAACTTTTGTCCGGAGGTTGTCAAAACCCATAGCTCAGCCTGCCGAACTTAGCGAAGGGGGCGAGATCAGCATCCCGAAGCTGATGGTCCCGATGGCCCTGTTACAATGGCAGCCATCAAGGGTCGTAGGTGCTGCCGGAAGCTCCGAGCAACCCAGCACGCAAGACTCAAATGCTCAAGTTAGCTCCGATGCATGGATCTCGGAGATCTGGAGCTACTTGAAAGACAACATCGTTCCTGACGATGATGTATCCGCTGACTGGATAGTCAGATTGGCTAAAAGATACACGTTGGTAGAAGGGGATCTCTATCGGCGCGGTGCCAACAGCGTCCTAATGCGGTGCATCACAAGGGAAGAAGGCTGCGAGCTCCTCGCTGAAATCCATGGAGGCGAGTGTGGGAACCATGCGTCTTCCCGCACGCTGGTCGGTAAAGCCTTCCGGCATGGCTTCTACTGGCCTACAGCACTCCAGGATGCAACTGAGCTGGTGAAGAAATGCGAAGCATGCCAATTTCATGCAAAGCAAATTCACACAATGGCTCAACCTCTACAAATAATACCTCCTACATGACCCTTCGCCGTGTGGGATGGACATCTTGGGACCTTTCCCAAGAGCCATCGGAGGTTACAAGTTCCTGTATGTCACCATTGACAAGTTCACCAAGTGGCCGGAAGCAACTCCAGTTGTGACAATAAACAAGCAATCTGCTATCAACTTTTTGCAGTCCATTGTATGCAGATTTGGAGTCCCAAACAAAATCATTACTAATAATGGGACCCAATTCACAAGCTCTGCATTTCAAGGATATTGCGAAGACCTCGGCATTCAAGTTTGTTATGCTTCCGTAGCTCACCCGGCAAGCAATGGCCAGGCCGAGAGAGCAAATGCTGAAATCCTGAAAGGACTCAAAACGCGCACCTATGAGCACTTGAAAAAACATGGAGCCAACTGGATTGAAGAGCTTCCGCCCACTCTATGGGCCAACAGGACAACTCCAAACCGGTCAACTGGAGAGACACCCTTCTTCCTGGTGTACGGAGCCGAAGCAATCCTTCCTCCGGAAATCACCTTGGGGACACTCCGGGTCCGGACCTTCAACGAAGCCACGTAGGACCAGCTCCGGCGTGAAGACCTAGACCTCCTTGAGGAGGGAAGGTGCCAAGCAGCTGTTCGGAATGCCCGATACTGCCAAGCCCTTCGGCGCTATCATCAGCGGCATGTACACAACCGACAGCTCGAGGAAGGCGATCTGGTGCTACGGAGAATACAATCCAGAGAAGGGTTAAACAAACTCTCCCCCAGCTGGGAGGAACCCTTCCGAGTGATTAAAGTATCCCGTCCCGGAAGTGTTCGCTTGGCTACTGAGGATGGGACACCTCTCCCAAATCCTTGGAATATTGGGCACCTCCGTAAGTTCTACACTTAATATCACGGAGGTGAGTCTGTAGTAACTTGAGGTGTATGTTATAGAGTCATTGTAAAGAGTTGGGTAGTTCCTTCGGGAGAACAGCCGGACCTTTCCCAGAAGGTCCGCAAAGTTCATGCAACACTTGTCACTGTCTCAGAACTAAAAGTGTGGCTAGCTACCCTAGGTCAAACAAGAAATGAAACACGCTTAACTTGGTTCCGTACCCTAAGAGTGTACTTGTTTCCCCAGTGCCCCGAACCTATAATGAAAGACATCTTCATGTGAAACAGACTCCACGTGCATTTATTTTGTACAGGCTCAACATTTTTTATTTTTCTCTTTCTTGTCTATAACAAAGTTGTGCAATTCTTAAGAAATTTTAGTTCGACCAGTTCATGTACAATTCGAGCTGTTTTGTCAATTATTTTGGATTCAAATATTGTTCATGGCCCACTCGCCTGAATGCCGCCAAGCCAATCTAGGGCCGTGTGCTATCGGCTTAGCCTGGTCAAGCACCCTAAGTACGCCACTCTACCTACACCCCGACAGGCTGAAGTAAGGCGGGTCCAAGTACAATTGGATCCGGAAGAAAGAAGGCAACACATTCGGTTGTATTCAGAATTGTGTTTGACCTAAACCTTTCTTGGGAATTGTAAGCCATGACGAAGTTATAGGCAAGGAGCGAATTTTACTATTTTTCTTGGCTTCACTGTGCAGGAAAAATAAAGAATCCACGTTGATGGAGAAAAACCAGAGCTAACAAAGCTCCGACTCCTCCTAGGTGGCTTGTGATCGATGTTAAACATTGAAAACGAGCATTACCGGAGCAACCAAGCTCCGACAAAGCTAGGGGGGCCAGCCGTCGACGCAGAATAAAAGATGGTGAGAAGACCCCACAAGCGGAGTCTGCTGCCGAGAAGCTACGCGTTGGCAAAGGTCACTGCCGGAGCTACTAAGCTCCGACACCCCGGAGGGCTAACTATCGATGCTCTACGTGTTGATAGGGACTATTGCCGGAGCTACTAAGCTCCGACGATAGTCAATGCCGGAGCTTCTGAGCTCCGACAACCTCAGGGGGCCTTCACTATCGAAGACTTCGGACCTACACTCTACAAGTTAGAAGTAAACGAGTCTTCAACAAAATACAATATCCTCTTGGTACATGTTCACAATCAAATTGTGTACATCTACCAGGGGGCCAAGTGAAGACAGAAGTGTTGAAGACAAAAAATGAAATTCATTAACAAATTGTGGATTTCATTCATCTGGAGACAAAGGATTACAAAACTGGGGAAGAAAAAGAGAGAATACAAGTGGGAGCTACAGAGATGGTCCTAGACCCTATGGAAGAACTGGGCGACCTTCTGAGCAACCTCCGCCACGTTGGCTCGGGTGGCTTCACCTTCTCCTTCGACGGGACCTTCAAGCACCGAGTCCAGAGGAAATTGGGGATCCCGACTGGTGTAGCACGTCAGCACATACTCTGTGACGTTCTTCGCCAGGGACTGCCCCTCAACCTCCAACTGGTCCGCGATGACGTCACCCACCTTGGAGAGTTTGTCACCCGCCGAGCTCAACGCTTGCAACGCCAGGTCTGGCTCCGGCTCCGGATCATCCGGACGCACGGGACTAAAGCCCATTGGTGTCAGCGCGTCATTGGCTTTGCTCAGGAACTCCCAAACCTGTAGGGAGTCTGCAGTCCTCAAGCCCTTCAGTTCCTCCAAGGATCTTTTGGCCGCCGCCAGTTCAGAATTCTCACGAGTAAGGCGCTCAACCTCTTTGGCATTTTGCTGAATCTTTTCAGCAACCTGCTTCTCGAGTTTTCCGAGCTCCTCCTCCCGGAGGTGGATCTTGTTCCGGCGGTCGACCAGGTCCTTCTCCCCGCCCCTAACTTTCTTCTCCCTGGCAGCGATGGCACACTCTTGCTTGTAGAGTTCCTGCCCTCGCACCCAGGCCTTCTCCTCCTCCTCAACGCAACACTCCTCCAATTTCTCGGTGCGTTCCTCGAGGCCCTTGTCAGCCAGAGCCACCTTTTCGGCGAGCTCCTCCTCCCTCTTCAAGATATCATCCCGCAGCTCTAGGAGTTTTTGCTCTTCATCTTCGAGCTTCTTCTCCCTCTCCTCAAGTGCCTCCCAACGCTTGATGAGGGTAGTGTTAATGGCTTCAAGCCTTTCTTGGCGATCATCAGCCGCACTATTAGTTGCCTTGGCCTGCTCATAAATGGCCCGGGATTGAGTGTCGAGGGCACGAGTCAAGCTCTCCCTATCATCCAATAATTTGCCCCAGTATTCCAGGCGGACCTTCTCCTGTTTGATCCACTCCTTGTTGTCTGCCAGCCTCGACTGCGCCAGCTTGGTCTCGAAGTAGAGCCGATTACGACACCGCCTAAGGGTTTGGCGCTCCTCTTCAAGAGCCTTGCTGTCGTGGTAGAACACCAGCTGGACTTGACGCAGACTAGAGCAAGCATTGTCAATGGACAACGACAGGGGAATAGGGTTCGGACCTGCTGGGGTCTCCTCCGCTGGTTCCAGCGGGTTCTCGCTTACAAAAATTGGGTCCCACTCCACAAGAGTGGTCCCCTGAGCCTCCACGACACTAGGGCCGTCCTCTGGGATAGCCTCAGTCGCCACCGAGGAGGGTGCCGCAGAAGAAGTTCCGACCTCCGGAAGTGGTTCCGAAGGCCGTGCCGCCAAGTCTTCATTTGCCCCCTCAGACAGGGGACCAGCAACTTCATCAGGGCACCCTGGCTCAGCAGCAGGCACCTCCGCCGTCATCACTTCCGGAGCAGGGGCTACTTCCTGCTCCGGCCTGGGCTCCTCCTCCGCTGGTGGCTCAGGTGTTGGCACCTCAACCATCATAGGTTCGAGTGCTGATGCCTCCGCAACGACAGGCTCAGGCGCCGGAAGGTCAACAACAACCGGCCCTGAGGCCGAAGCTTCAACCTCAACCGGCTCAGGCGCCGGAAGGTCTTCAACTGCAACCGGCTTTGCAGCCGGAGCTTCAGTGGAAACTGGCTCTGAGGCCGGAGCTTCGGAGGTAGCTAGCTCAACCGCCGGGACTTCCTCAACATCTAGCTCGCTCGCCGGGACTTCAATAACCTCCGGCTCAACCGTCGGGGCTTCGACAATTTCCAGCTCTGGGGCCAGAATCACTGCTTCCTCCGGCTCAGCGGCTGAAGCTTCCAACATCTCAGCATCAAGACCCGGGGCTTCAACCTCTGGGGCAGGTGCCGCTGGCGCATCTTCTCTCCCGTGGTCCGGTGCTACCACAGGAGTCTCGGGGGATGAGTCGAGGTCCATGACCACGACAGCTGGCGCCGAAGCTGCCGCAGCTTCAGCCACCACTTGGGGCGGCACCGGGACAGGAGCAGAAGCCTCCGCCCTCACAGCTTCAGCTGCTGTGGCTGAGGGCGGAGCCTCACTCCTCTTCTTGGGGACGCTGCAGATGATGGCTGAAGAAACTTAAAAAACAGTTACTACAACAAAACAACTGTCTGAGGTAAATATTAAAAATTACCTCGGAAGGCTTCCGCACCAGCTTGCACGGAATCTCTTTCCTGGGCGTTCTGGACTGACCATGGCTGCCGCCTGCGTGGTAGCTCCGGAAGGCCCCCGAAACTTGTTGCAGCCGCGGGCATTTCCTTAGTCGAGGCCCCCCTCGACCGGGAAGGACCTCCGGACCCAGAGACCTCAACTGGCTCTGGTACTGGAGTCACATGCCCGGAGCTAGCACCCCGGGAAGACACTGCTGCAGATGCAGTCGCCACAGTTGTAGAAGACCTCCCCCTCCGAGGAGAAGGAGCTGCTGCAGAGGGAGCATGCCTGACAGACCTTCCGTCGGCATGCTTTAGCTTCCTCTTCCGGCTTGAGGGTTCGGCCACCAGCTCCTTTCCCTTGCTGACGACTTCGGTCCTTGGCTTTGGGGCAGGGTTGGAGCCACCTTCAGAAGCCCCAGGGATCACCACCCTGGAAGTCGATCGTCTCTCGACGACACCGAGGTCGTCAAGCACCAGCATCGTCCGCTGGAGCTCCCTGCTGAACTGTACTTCCAAGTTCAGAGGGAGGAAAGCTGGTGGCGGGGTCAAGTCATCACCCGCGACGTCGATGCCGTGCTGGAACTTCTTGAGATTAAACTCCAAGGTCACCCCCTCCATGTTGGACTTCAGCCCGGTCTTGACCCGGTCATCGTCCATCACACTGTTGAGGGACCAAGCGACTTTTTATCTCCTCTTCAGCGGTGCCCACCTGTTGACCAGGAAATTGCAAAATACCGCCTAAGGAGTTAATCCTCCCTCCACACAATGGTGGATCCTGGTCAGAGCAGGGTTGAAGGCATCCGACAGCACCGGAGCTTCACTCCATACTGCAATGTCGATGTTGGGGAGGCCTTCGGGCAGCTCCAACTTCTTGTGCTCCTCCACCCAGATGACTATCCAATCCTTCTTCCAATCGTCCCACTTTCGAGAGGGAAACGACCAGAGGTACTTGAATGGGCACTTCTTGCGCTTCACAAAGTAGTAGAAGCCAAGGTACTCATTACTCCTTCTGGTGGTATGGACGGTGAAGAAGGTCCGGAAAAGCTCAATGCAGGGGGGTATGCCCACCCACATTTCACAGAAGTGGACAAAGACAGACACTAGAAGAATGGAGTGGGGGCCAAGGTGGTACAGCTGCAGACCATTGAAGTCTAGCACCATCAAGAAAAAGGAGGAAAAACGTGGGATCAACCCCACCATGGCGTACGCAGAAAAGTACACCATCTCGCCGGCGTGCTCCTTCTCGAATGGGAGCTCTCCCCCGGCGCGGACCAGGTGGTTGAAGAAGTCCGAGGACCACCCCATGAGGGCCCGGACCTTCTTCAGGTCACCTTCGGTCTTCAAGCGGCTCTCGCAGAGACCCAACTCCATCGCAGCACAGCGAGGCAAGGGAGGAAAATCAAGCACAAGTTTGGGAGTTCGAGCGCAAGTTCAGATGAGAGGCGTAAAGAACCCCAGACGGTGCGTGCTTTCCTTCTTAAGTAAGCCCCCGCAATGCTTGGATGGAAACCGCAGGGAAGCCGAAGATACTATTCAAAAATTTCACCCTGCCGATGACAAGAGGGCCCGGGACCACCCCGACAATCAAGTCGAAGTTCTTACCCAGGCGAACGGTTGTCATCATGAAAGGCGGGGAGCCCGAAGGCGGCGGCCTGACAAGGCGCGCGGAACCGATACGATTTTCGTATCGGGAATCGTCGACCTTCAACTGCGTGAGATCCGCATGCCAAAGATCTCATTTGCCGCACCCGGGATATGCCACGCGGCGAGGATTTAACTCCAAAACTATCGCCAACGGCACATCTGAAGACCTTTGAAGACTCGGCTCAAAAGTCGAAGGATGGACCCACCTCCGGCGGAATGACTTCACCCAAGGGGTCTTCCCCAGAGGTGGGACCAGGGGGCCACTGTCGATACCCTGGGTACCATATACCCCTTGAGATTGCAAAGATCTCAAGGAAATGTCATCTACTTGATTTGAAGACCTTTGGAGGCCCACATGTCAGACATAACCGAACCTGTTTCCCCAACATGGTTAGTCCCAGGGTCGCCACGTGTACCATCGAACCGGAGCTACCGCCCACAAGGGGGAAGCTCCGGGCTATGTACCATAACGGCACCCCCGGACCTAACCCCAGACCGAGGGAAGCTCCAGAACTGACATGTGTCTGGTGGCACCGGACCTATCTGTCCCCCACAGTATGCTCCGGAGCTGCCACGTGTCCAACCGTTGGATCTTCAGCCTCAAACCTCCGGTAGAATCCACAACGGATCCGGATCTTCAAAGGGGAATCAAGGACTTCAAGACCCGATTAAGTGTCATTAATACTATGTTAATGACACACGATCGGACGACCCTAATTACCAGTAACGGCGCTGCCAAAGCCCATAACTCGGTCATTAAGGGTAATTAAGCGCATCAAATGTGTATCAATATTAGTAGCCGCCGGGGCCACATGTCGGGCCAGGCCAACTTGTAACGACATGTCCTTGTACTATAAAAGGACTGTCGACGATACATAGAAGGGCTCTGATCATCTGATCTGATCTGATCTGCTCACACGCGCTCTCAACTCACGTCACCTGAGTTGAGTTTAAACATCCAATACAACACCAACACACCCCGTGGAGTAGGGTATTACGCTCAGGCGGCCCGAACCACGTAAATCTTTGTGTCTCCTGTGCCATTTTACATTTCACCTTCTTGAATCTCCGCGCGCCCACACCAAACTTCAAACTCCGCAAACACTTTTAGTAGTGTCGGGAGATCTGCTGGATCAAAACCACCGACAGTTCCCATTTTCTTTAGATCTGCCCGTGCATGTCCATGGTCCCTAGTTTTCGCATTCGTGTTAAACAATTCTTTAGATCAATTGAATGACGGATGTCTAAGTCTTTCCAATATGATAGCTCCCAAAAAATCGATTGCTTCTTCCACATGTCATCTTCGCCAGTATTTTTGCCAGTCCTTTTCCGCTTATCAAGGATGACGTGGATATCCTTGACCATTTCATAGACTTCATGACCCGTGATGTGAGGTGGAGGATGCCTCTTCTCAGTGTCACCATTGAAATTATCCTTCATACTCCGAAACAGGTGCTTCATTGGAATGTAGCGTCGATGTCCCATGTACACTATTTTTTGTGACTCGCTGAAGTACTGTGAGTCCGTTTCTCTCAAACAAATTGGACATCCGCAACCTACTTTCTTACTTTGTCCGAACAAGTTACGTGCCACTGGAAAATCACTAACAATCACAAATAAAATGACTTTGAGGCGAAAGTACTCACGCTTGTGGTCATCCTAGGCCCGCACTCCGTCGTTGTACCACAACTGCTTCACATCTTCAACCAGAGACCTGAAATAAGTGTCGATGTCATTCCTAGATTGTTGTGGCCCCAATATCAGTCCTGACATCATAATATATTTCCGTTTGATGTACAACCAAGGAGAAAGGTTCAAAATTGTAAGCACAATTGGCCATGTGCTATGTGTGCTATTGTTCAAAAAAGGATTCATGTCATCGGTGCTCATTGCGGTCCTAATATTCCTAGGATCAATGGCAAATTCAAGATTTCGTGAATCAATGTTTCGCCACTGTGTGGCATCCGCAGGATGTCTTATCATTCCAGCATCCTTCTTATGCTTCTCTTTGTGCCATTGCAACAATTCTGACTCCTTCTTGTTTGCAAACCAACGCTTCAAACGAGGAATGATAGGAAAGTACAAAAACACCTTTTTAGGCCTTTTTTTTCTTCTATTGCAGTTTTCGTCATCGTCGTCGTCTTTCCTATGATTGAATCTGTCAACTCCACAAATAGGGCATTTCTTGAGGTTTTTGTACTCAGGTCCACGATATAAAATACAATCATTCTTGCACACATGGATTTTCTCCACCTTCAAACCCAGTGGACAGATTATCTGTTTTTCCTCATAAACTGTCGTAGGGACTGTGTTTCCTTAGGGTAACATGTCCTTAAAGAGCGTCAACAATCCCTTAAAACTACAATCACTCCATCCGTTGCTCGCCTTCAACTGGAAAAGTTTTACCATCGCAAACAGTATGGTGTACTTAGTCGCACAACCATGATACAATGGCTTCTTTGAGTCTTCGATCATCTTCTTGTAATTTGCAAGTTAACCATTACTGTATCGATCATCGTCTTCATGTCTCTTGACATTGCGTATCATCTCCTCTATGTTATGCACCTGAAACTCAATGTCGTCATTGATGAACCCTGATATATCTGGCTCGTTCACATCCTCGTCGTGATCTTCTTCGACACTGGTAGGGACCTCCCTCTCCAGATATGAATCTCTCATCTATGCTTCATTAAGCCACTCCTCCCCATGTTTGTGCCAACATCGATAATCCACCATGACTCCATGCGTGATCAAATGTGACATCAACACTTCATCTGTGCGATATCTCTTCTCATTCTTGCAGTGTTTGCAAGGACAACAAATAGTCCCTCTAATGTTGTCCAACATGTCTTTCTTCGCGAAAGCGATAAATGCATCTACCCCTTGGATATATTCATTGCAAAGGCGCGACCCATACATCCAACTTCGATCCGACAACATCTACGTACAGAAAAGAAGAGCTGAATCATAGAAATTCGAAGCCACTGATAATCACCGCAAGCCAACTTCAATCAAAGAAGATCTAAAGGTAAAAAATAGTAAGGAACAAGAGAGGAGGAGAGTACTAACCCTTTTGTTTTAAGATCCACTGATAATCACCGCAAGACTTTTAGAATGAAAGAGGGAAAGAACATGGCAAGAACATGGTAGATCTGGTAGCCACTTGTTCTGCCACAGCAGGGAGGTCATAGAAGGGCAACAAAAAATCAAGATAGACTAATATAAAGCACATCTCACTATAGAGGGAATGGGAGATGGGCCCGCTTCCGCAACTAAAGGAAATGAGCCAGGCCGGTGGTTATGGGAGATGCGCCTTATTCCATAGTGAAAGGAGACGAGCTGAAACCAAAGTCCATCTCAGTTACCTAAAAGATATGAGTCGCGCTTAATGACAGCGCGTCTCCCGTTTGTCAGAGAGGAGAGCGCGTCTCGGATACCTACTTAACTGAGACGAGCTTTATTGTAACGCGTCTCCTTGTACGTTCAACCGAGCCATGTCAGATCCTCACTGAAGCGGGCTCGTCTCGCTTAAGCTTATCAGAGACGTTCTCCTTTTAGCATGTCGCCCATCTTTGTCTGCTATTTGGGTTTCTTACGTAGTGTATGTGGCCTGAGAGAGCTCTCCGATGGCCCGACAATCGTGTGAGGCCCACGAGAGATGTTCCAGGTTTGACCGTGGCTCTGCTAGGTTTAGCCTCACATTGGATATTGATGATGGGGGATCCCGATTTAAAAGGTGGAGAAAACCTCACCTATCAGGCTAGTCTTTTTGGTTGAGGTGACCTATGACCTTGGTTGGGACTCCGGTTGGGGATGTATGTGTAGCAGACCCGTTGCAACCTGGGCTGACGACAGGGGCTCATTAGCATGATGAGTTAGACTGCGTTCTAACATGAAGGATCCGAGAAACCGAACCTCAGAAGAACTTTTGGATGACAAAACCCCTGACCTGTCCATTTCCATGTTACATCATCCTCGATATCGTGCAAGGTTACCTTGTCCAGCAGCTGCAATATTTGCACAAACTCAACGATCTCCTGCTGGGAAGAAATGCTGGTAATTGCATAATCCAGGTGCCATTTGTTAGTTCCTTTTCAACATTTCTATTTTTGAATCTTGCTAGACTAAATAAAATGTGGGCCATGATCTTTGGCTGTACATTTGATGCCCATTTGTCGTACCAGAAGGTGATCTTCGGCGGCACATTTGATGCCCATTTGTCGTACCAGAAGGGTAGTTTCTTCCCATTTCCTAACTTGTAGACAACTGGTATTGCAGGTACGGACACTCCCCTCCCAAGGCCTCTCCTTATATATGCTAACTTTTCTGCCTTCTATCTCTTCTATGCCAATCCCAACTTCACGCTGATCATCCTCATGTTGTTGCACTGATATTTGTTTCTCACCCACTATAAAAACACTCTGAGGAGCAGTTAGGGTGCCACCGAGCTCTACAATGAGTCTAGAAACCTGACATGGATGTCGTCGTGCTCAATTTAAGTCATGTCAAGGACCATACCGAACTTCATTGCAGGCTAGGAAACTTATTCTTACTCCATGACACTTGACACCAATTTGCATGTAGGGGTGGCGTGTGGCTTCTTCATGGTACATATATCCAAAACAATTGATCCAGGATTCTCCTCTCTACAAATTACGACCCCAGGGAGTACAAGCGGTTCATGACATTTACATTGGATCCTTTCAATTCTCGGTGTCAGAATCTCATTGCAATAGTCTTTCATTGCCAAGAATTTTTCGTGGATCTCTACTGAAAGAAACTGATCGTTTATATTTAAATTCTTATGATAATTCTAATGAGGTTCAAAAGTCTTCAGATTTAAAATTCTTCTAAGCTCCCTCGAGATACCTTAAGCAGCATTAACAGCCGGGCCGAGAAATGAAGAGTCCCTGCAGAGACAAAATCTGGAAAGCAATCTTTTGCTTCATTTAATGTTAGTCGGGTCGGGCCTCTTTTCTGTTCAAAATGTTTAGTAACGGGCACACGATACATTCGTGCGTGGCAGAACTACACTGCCTCTATTGCTTCAATTATGGACATAGGGCCCGATTCTGTTGGAAGAGGAAAAATTCTGAACGTACAAAATGGGTCAACAAAGTTCCTGCTAAATAAAGGGGCAGCGTGAGTATTACTGAAGACAAAGGAAACAGTGTAATGGAATATGAACAGTTGTGTCAAGAAACAGCAGACCATAATACTCCATCGGGGTCTCCGCAAGAATTTATGGTCTCCAACTTCCCGACTCCTCTCTCCTTGGCTTCCATGACTCTTTCTATTGCGGCATCTCACACAACTACTACTCCTTGCCGAGAGGGAACACTTCGAGCACCACCATTGCCGCCTAGAGACTAGCAGAGATGGCCAACTTCCCCATCAACCCAACGTGGTTCATCCCCACTCTCATGCACCTAGAAGATGGAGGTCATCATCGTCGAGCTCGCTGGGCCTGCTACATTGCCGGAGAAATTCCAAGAACCCATGAAGACTCCACGATTGCAGTTACGGAAGAGTTACTTCCTCAGGCTCAGAGGAATCACCTCATGCATTCTATCACTGAGTACATTGAAGTTGGTGCTTGCAAGCACCTGATGAACTATGGGGCTCATCCCTTCGGGATTGGATTATACAAGATGAGAGATGCTTGTGAAAGGGATGCCCTGATTGCCTCCAACCCTCACTGGATAGGAGAACATTTCTTTCGTTTTGTCAAACATGATGAGGTCCCGCTTAACTTTCGTAGAGCAACCTTTACCCATAAGTGCTGGATCATGATGCTGTCCCATTGGACCTGAGGGTCAATAGGTTCATTGAGCAAATCTGTGCCAACTTTGGACAACTGATATACTAGAATCAAAATAACCCTATACTGACCAGATTGTTTGCCTTCATATTGGTTGATGATCCACTGGGAATTCCCAGAAGCCTTGTGATTAAAAATGGGTCAGTCATTGGGGGTGCAGGGGACTCTTGGACAGTACCGGTATACATATTGAACTCACTATTCGCAGATGAATTTCCTCAGGACCAAGAGAATCCCCCCCCCCCTCATTATGGAAATGCTAGTAGGCTTAAAAATTGGATCAGGAACCTGGATGAAGAAACAGGGAACATGAGCTCCAAGATCACTCTCCCACCAATGACTGTCACGATGGAAAGAGAGAGAAGGAACATTCAAGACATCCAAGTGGACCCTGTAATCTCTGTGATTGAGCCTGGTATTACTCAACAGGAGATAAGATGATGATGGCAAAGAAGAAACAAGTTGATGAGAAAGCTAATGAAGAGCAGGAACCCGTCCCCAAGGAGACCAAAAAAGCATAAAAACCTTTCCAGCAGCAAGAATGATAACAAGAGCTTTGGCAAAATCCCAGGGACCCATCATACTGGATTCAGAATTGAGAAGAAGCCCCAGAGTGAAAGCTAAATATGGTGGGCTTAAAGAAAGTGCATCATCTGCATTGGTCCTATCTTCTGCTGGTAAGGGAGGTAAAAAGAGAAAGGTAATAGTGATTCTAAGCCACACAATGCTATTGTTGAATTTCCTAGTTTATCA
Source organism: Tuctoria greenei (assembly GCA_036927565.1). Lineage (NCBI taxonomy): Eukaryota > Viridiplantae > Streptophyta > Magnoliopsida > Poales > Poaceae > Tuctoria > Tuctoria greenei. Next base: position 131,417,987 of record JAYESD010000006.1, read on the forward strand.
GATGTTGAGAACTCTGACAAGTCCCTTCCCGAGATCCCATATCTGTTATTCAAACATTTGCAGTCGGAAAATATGGACTAGCTTCGTCGAAGATCACAGCAGAATTTTTGATGTCTCATGTAGACAGTGAAGATGGAGATAAAGATATCAATGCAAGCTGAAGGAAAGCAAAGGGGATCCCAGAGAAGGAAGTTGGGATTTTATTTTGTATGGTGGCTCTCTAGGACCTCAGAGTCCATGCGCAGTTATCTAGAAAGTATTTTGTACTTCTGTGATGAAACTTGGGCTATGACCAGCAGACAATCTATATCCATATGGTTGGTCACAGGAACTGTCCTGGAATTTATCTTAATTATGTGGAGCTTTTCATTCCCTCTTTGGATTAGTACCTTTGGTGCAAATCCTTGATTTTACTTTCTTATCATTCATCGCTATGGATTCTTCTTATTCAAATATTAGATGCTGGAAGCTCTTATACTGGAATGTCAGGGGACTTGGATCTAATGACAAATACAATGCTCTTAAGGATAAAATCATGAATACAGGATGTGACATCATATGCATTCAAGAAACTAAGAGAGTTGAGATAGATAAATTCTTTTTCTCACGAATGACACCAACAGGCCTTGACACTTACGAATATGTACCCTCCATTGGGAATTCAGGGGGTATATTAATGGGATGGTGCAGCAGAAGATTTCAAGGAACACTCTTGAAAAAAAAACAGATTCATGATAACAGTCCGATTACATCTAAATACAACAATGACCCATGGATACTGTCGAAGTGTAGCAACAACACTTTCCACGATACTCCTAAAGTGTAGCCCGCGGAGGTTCTTGTTTCGGTTGGGGAGCACAGAGATCTAGATCAAGATGGTGACACAAGAGATTTATGTGGTTCGTGCCACTTGAGCGTAATACCCTACTCCACGCGGTATGTGTTGTTGTATTGAGAATCGCTAGGATGCGTAGTGTATGGCTTTGCTTGTCCCTCTGTATTGTGCGGCTCAGTCCTTTTATAGTCCAAGGACTAACCGTTACATCATTTGCCTGACCCGACATGTGGCCCTAGCGTATTTAATAGGCTAATACACTGTCTATGAGTATTAAGCAAGGTTAATAGTGTGATAACGTGCCTTGATGGCTGCTTTACCCCTATTAACAGCGCACTGATTGTGTGTTATTAATGTAGCATTAATGACGCGTAATCAGGTCTGGTAACCGCTGCTTTAATTGTCTCTTGAATGTCCGTGCTGTTGGAGATCCGTCAGTGTACTCATTGGTGGTGTAGGTCTGGAGGCTCCACATGTGGCAGCTTCGGAGCTTCCCCTTGCGGGAAGGTAGCTCCGGAACCGCTATACACGTGTCGGCACCGGAGCTTCCCTCTACTGGGGGTTAGGTCTGGGGTCGTTATACACGTGTTGATTGCAGAGCTTTCCTGTGTTGGGAGTTTAGCTCCGGACTTACATTACACGTGTCAATCCCCGGAGCTACCCATATGAGGGACGCGGGTCCGGTGTAGTATGACGCATGGGGCCTGAGGAGACCTTCAACTTTGACAGGTATAACTCTCTTGCACTTCTTGTGGTACCATGGGGTACCCGGTACGTAAGGTACCGACGGTGGCCCCCGGGCCTACCTCTGGGAGAAACCCTTTGGGTTAAGTTATTCTACTAGAGGTGGGGCCATCCTCGATTCTCGCGCTTCGACTTCAAAAGTCTTCTGATGTGCCATTTGGGCGATGGTCTGGGATTAAACCATCGCCACGTGGCTTGTTATGGATGCGGCAGAGGAGATCTTTGGGTGTGGATCTCACACAATTGAAGATCGCCAGTTCCCAATACGAAAACCGTATCGGTTTCGAGCGCCTTGTCAGGGTGCCGCCTTTGGGTTTCCCGCCACCCATCATGACAACGGTTCGCTTGGGGTAATAACCACGATCTCTTCGTCGGAGTGGCCCCAATCCCATTCGTCATTGACGGGGTAGATTTTTGAAATGTAACCCTGCTCTCATTGCCGTTTCCATCCAAGCATCGCGGATGCTTACTTAAGAAGGAAAGTATGCACGGTTTGAGGACTCTTTACGCTTTCGATCAAACTCACGCTCAAAGCCTCCCAAACTCCGCCTAGCTTTCCTTTCCTTTGCTCCACTTTGCCGCGATGGAGTTGGGTCTTCCCAAGAGCCGCCTCAAGAGCAAGGATGATCTAATGAAGGTTTGAACCTATATGGGGTGGTCTAGTGATTCTTTCAACCACTTGATCTGCGCCGGCGAGCTCCCATTCAAGAAGGAGCGTGATTGCGACATGGTGTACTTCTCAGCGTACGCCATGGTGGGATTGATCCCACCTTTTTCAATCTTCTTTCTCTTAATGCTGCTGGACTTTTACGGTCTCCAGCTGTATCATCTTGGTCCTCATTCACTTCTGCTAGTGGCGACCTTCATCCACTTCTGCGAGATGTGGGTGGGTGTTCCCCCCTGCATCGAGCTATTCCGTACCTTCTTCATGGTCCACACCACCAGCAAGGGGACTGAGCTTCTTGGCTTCTACTATTTCATGAAGCGCAAGAACTGCCCCTTCAAGTACTTGAATTCATTACCTTCCGGCAAATGGGATGACTGGAAGAAGGATTGGGTCATCATAGCAGCGGAGGAGCATGAAAGGCTGGAGCTGCCCCAAGGACTTCCCAACATTGACACCGACGCCTGGAGTGTAGTTCCGATGCTGTCGGATGCATTAACCCTATCCTGACCAGGATCCGAGAATGCGTGGAGGGTGGAGTGACCCCCCAGATTGTCTTCGGAAATTTCTTGGTCAACAGGTGGGCTCCGCTAAGGAAGAGGCAGAAGCTCGCTAGGGCTCTCAACAGCGTGATGGATGACGACCGGATTGAAACTGGTCTGAAGTCCAACTTGGATGACAAAGCTCTGAAGCTTCATATCAAGAAATTTCAGCATGGGCTAGTCGACGACAATGACTTGGCTCCGCCGGCTTCTTTCCTACCCTTGAACATGATTCCAGAGATTAGCAGGGAGCTCCTGAGGAAGATGCCAGAGCTTGATTACTTGGGTGAAGTGGAGAGGCGCCGGACCTCCAGGGTTGTAATCCTCGGAGCTTTTGGAGGAGGGCCTGCCCCCACCCCGAGCTAGTGGGTTGAAGACATCGGCAAGGGCAAAGGCAAAGAGCCAGCCGAACCCTCTAGCCGGAAGAGGAAGCTGAAGCATGCTGATGGGAGGTCCGTCAGGCCTTCTCCTTCTACAACGGCTCCTTCTCCCCAGCGAGGGAGGTCTTCTATGGCGCAGGCGTCTTCGAGAGGTGCTAGCTCCAGACAGTCAACACCGGCTTTAGTTCCGCCTAAGAGCTCTAGGCCTGGGAGTTCTTCCCGACCAAGAGAAGCTCCGGCCGAGAGGACTCCAGCTGCCGCAAGTGGTCCCCAGCTGAGGTACGAAGTCGTTGTCTCACCAGACTTGGTGGGCTCTGGCTCCGGGCCTCAGAAGAAGAGGTTCCACGGTGATTGGGGCGGTAGTATCCCTAGGTAAGCATCGTGTGCTCGCCTTGAAATGCCAATCTTGTTTTTGTTGTGTCTTTAATCTTCTCATCCCTTTATTTCCAGGGTGTCGAGAAAAGAGTCAGGGACTTTGGCATCTATTGCAGCGACTGTGGCTGCACATGCTGAAGCTCTGGCCCCATCTATCGAGCCCCCTCAAGGGGTGGTAGAGGACACGTCAGCTCTGGCGCCAACTGTCGTGGATTTGGATCCAGAGTCATCGCCGGAAGCTCCCGTGGTAGCGCCGGACCCCGGGGGAGAAGTTGAAGATGCACCTTTGACAACAGTGCTAGAGGCTAATGCTCCAATGCCAGAACCGGAGATGTCAGAAGCTTCGGGCTTTGAGCCGGAAGTCATCGAAGCCCTGGCCGCTGAGCCAAAGGCAATTGAAGCCCCGACCATCGAGCCGGAGATGGTTGAAGCTCCGGCCCTTGGGCCAGAAGTTGTTGAAGGTCCGGCGACTGAGCCGGAAATGCTTGAAGCTCCGGTCGCTGAACCGGAAGTTTATCCAACTCTATTTCCCAAGCAATATATTCATCATAACCAAAACCATCATAAGAAGAAAGAGATGGAAGAATGTAATTACTTATTGTTGAAGGAGTTGTAAAGGTGGTCTGAATGTCATGTGAATCCTTGGTTGATGTTTGATTTTTTGTGAGCAACTCCATCATCGTCTTTATCATGTCAATCATCTCAGCATATAATGCATGATTCTTGCTTTTACCTGACATTGTTAGTCGCACAGAAAAGACAACAAAAAATATGTTATCCCTATCAACTACAAAGGATAATAGCAATGTGGAAGTGGAATCACACACTCTCAAGCATCTTACCACGCTCTTACAAGTGTTGTTACCGACACTGCAGGTGGCAAACGGTGGCCGGTATGAAGAAACCAATGAAGCGTGGGATGATTGCAAAGGTGTATCGATTCTGCTCAAGAGTAATGTGTAGCTTGGAAGGCACTTTATATGTAGCAAGGATTAGCAACAATGAAATCAGATAGTAAAATTGAATAAGTGTCCAAAGTACTTGTCAAAGTTGCTGACTTAAATGTGTTCTTAGTAGTTCAAGCAAGCAAGACATGAGACAAAACTAGATGACACAAAGGATGCAAGCACTTCTATTTTTTGTTTTTTTCCTCCTATTTTTTTGTGCGGATTTTGTATCTTCTTTTGCACTTTCCTTTTTCTTTTGTCTTTCTTTTATCAGAATGTGCTGCAAAAGAAGAACACAATAAAAACCAATCAAAGATATCTCGTGTGTCTGTCGCATATTTTCTGCTTAATCTTCCAAGGACAAATAGGCACACATAGAGGCTCTAAATAGAAAAACTTACAACAGAAAGATTGTATATATATCTCTCCTCTTTAATTCTGATATATGGAAGACCTATTTTGGACAAGAAAAATAGGAGATATTGTCCCCGAAATACAGACTGTTCCGAAATTCTAGGTCGAGAACACATATAGATCTAATGCATTGTTGACCATGATAGCTCTGTTTACCGGAAAATCTATGAATACGAAAGTTGTAGAGAACTTCTTAAGATTTCCAGAAACTACAAGAAATACAAAATCCGAATTCGTATGAGTTAGATATGATAAAAATATTGAACTGGACAGAGATTAATTTAATCTGGATGTGATGACGTGATTCAAGAGGATGAATCAACACAATGCAAAACTCAAACTAAGACCAAAAACACTTTCTATACCAGCAATATGACTCAAAAATGTACAAAAACTCAACAAAACCAAACTGAAAACGAAAGTTGCAAAGGCTCAATGGTGGTTTGGACAAAGTAATGAACAGATCTACTAAACTGTATGTTTTTTGTGGCTTTTTTGTGGACTCTAGGTATGAAAAACAAAACTAATGTAATGGATAGATGAGTTACCTAACGGGCAACCTGGAAATCTGATACCAATTGATACGAAAAACATTTAGGCCCGATCTTTTGAAAGGTAATGGATAAGTCGATTGATGGAGATCTCGACATTGATGATCTGAGGCTCTCGAGTAGAACACGAAAAACCCCTGCAATCACTACACCACCGCTCCGTTGGTTATCAACCGTGCTGCACACAATTAAGCTCGCCAAGAAGTCTAATCCCTACAAGTGCAACCGAGAACACGAGCAAGAACGTCGAAGACACGATCTGAAATCGCGAAGTTGGGGTCTCACAAACCGTAGAACGGAGATATTATTGATCTAAGCAAAACCCAATTGTTCATGGCGGCTACTATGGAGTATATATAGGTGGGAGGACTTCCAAGGGGGTGTTGGGGTCGTGACCTAATCCTAACACACGAAAATAATGGAATTAGACTTGATACAAGGCCCAATGGCCCAATACGGTGGCGCAGCACCCTGACAGATTCTGAACTCGATTTTGTTTCGACTATTCCCGTCAACTCCGAAGAAATTTTGACATGGGACCAGTGCCATTTGAAAGGTTATCCTCTCCCCTTTCCTTGCATATGTAGACGTCCAAAACGGAGTTCGTATGCATCCTGGGCGTCCGTTTTAGTGCGTACTGCTCCTGGACTCCGAGTTGGACACAATTTTGAGTTTGACTCGGTTTCCATCTTCTAAGAACGAATTCTCTGGTCCTCCACATCCCTAATACTTCCTCCAAGTACTCCTTGAACCTCTCCATGGATCCTAATCACAATTAAATCATTAGGTAGCAATCTATGCTCAAAACCATATAAGGAAACATATAAGAACGAGCTCACCTCTAAAATTAATTGTTGTGTATGACCTCTATTGATTGCATCTTGTATGTTCAATGAAGTGTTGTTTGTATCCATAGAAGTGATGTCCTCATCAACAATCTCATTAATGCATAATTAAATTAAGTAGTGTAGTTGTTCTTCCATCCCAATTAATTAAGCGAAGCAAAAAGGTAAAAATCCCATCCCGACTCTCTACCATAAATTCCAGGTGACAAGGGTGGTAAACAAAACTAGTAAACTTCCTACCATAGGATTTCCCGTCAAATTGACACAGCATGCAGTTTTGCAAACAAAACATTTATTTTAAAAACAAGATTAATATGCTTCAAGGACACTTGCCTTGCTCTTGCGGTTGATTATCAAAGCCTTCAAACTCTTGATGCTGGAGATCCTCCGTAGCACTCTCTAGCGCAAATCTGTCTAATCCGCACAATAAACAAACAAGACAAGAATCACAATCAAAGAGTGCATACATATTACTCAATATGACATGACATGCATGATTAATGCAAATGCAAGGTAGAACTTGTTAATATATTGCTTTTAATGATCACTAACTAGTTCTAATAGCTTTTAACAAGTTGATACAGGTTTGGATTTGATTAGATCTAATTTTAGAATTAATTCAACAGAAATTAACCAGGAAAATCGGACAAGTCCGCTAGGGACCGAACAAGTCCGCACTTTACGAGATCAGCAGATTAGGGTTTCCTAGATCGACGTAAATTTGGAGATTTGGGGTTGAATTCATGTAAGAAAGAGAGAATAAAAGGTATACTAGGTGTTTAGGACTTCAATGAATCGAGAAACTTGGAGGCAACACTTGGATCTTTATGATCTAGTGTTGATGAAGAACTTGATGGTGGATTGGTGATAAAGAACGAAACTTGATGGAGATCTTGATCCTCTTTCGTTTCCTCCTCATCTTCTTCTTGCTTGGGATCTCCTCCTCCCTCCTTGATGGTGGCTCTCCACAAACTAGGGTTTGGGTGGGGTGGAAAAGTGGCAAATAGATGTCAAGCCAAGGGGTGGGGTTGTTTATATAGAGGTGCAGGCTAGGGTTAGATGGATTTCGAGTTTGAGATGAGTAGAGGCTGGTTTAGAGTCCCACATGGGCTCTAAAAGAGTTAGGCACGACGTCCCTAGGCCCACTTAACGTGGAACCCAAGAAACAAGTCGTAAAACAAAAGATTAATTCGGAGTCGCAAAATATCGGACAAGTCCGAAAAGGACCGGACTAGTCCGAAGTTGTCTAGAGAGAAATCTCACAATTCTGGCCAAAAATCGGACAAGTCCGATTTTAGTCAGAGAGGAAAAGGGACAAGTCCACTGGAACACCGGACTATCCCGGACAAGTCCAAGTACTTAGCAAATTTTCAAGAATTCTTGGAACATCGGACTAGTCCGCATAAGACCGGACAAGTCCGAAAGTGTCCAGAGGAAAAATCGGACTAGTCCGCAACAAAAACGGACAAGTTTGATCGAGGTCAGAGAGAAATCGGACTAGTCCTCACCAAAATTGGACTAGTCCGCACTTTCCAGAACTTTAAGTGCGGTTTTGTTCCAAATCAATTTTAAACTCATTACTCTTTATGTTGATTAATGTTAAACATGTATATGAATGTATGTAGGGCATGATGCATGAAAATGAGGGTGTTACAAACCTACCCCCCTTGAAATGAATCTCGCCCTCGAGATTCGACGCAGAAGAGAAGAGATAGGGTAGTTCCTTCTTGGGATCATCCTCCAATTCCTATGTGCTTCTTTTTCTGTATGGTGCTTCCATTGAACTTTACACCATCGAATCACCTTGTTCCTTGTAACTCTCTCTTTGGTTTACAAGATTTTGACCAGTTGCTCGGCATAAGTCAAATCTTCCTCTAGTTCCAATTCTTCCATTAGCACTTGTTCTTCCGGTACTCCCAAACACTTCTTGAGCTGGGAAACATGAAAGACATCATGGACATCCAAAACATGAGCTGGCATCTCCAACTTATATGCCACCTCTCCTCTTTTGTCCAAAATCTTGAATGGTCCAATGTATCGAGGTGCTAGCTTGCCTCTTATGTTAAACCTCGTATGACCTCTCATTGGTGACACTTTAAGGTAAATAAAATCTCCCACTTCAAATGCTAGTTTCCTTCTCCTATTGTCCGCATAGCCTTTTTGCCTTGATTGAGCGGCCCTCAAAATTTCACGAATTATTTGGACTTGCTTTTTAGCTTCTTGCAATACATCCGAACCAAATACTTGAGTTTCTCCGGTCTCATTCCAGAATAAAGGTGTCCTACACTTCCTTCCATAAAGCGCTTCATAAGGTGACATCTTCAAGCTTGCTTGGTAACTATTGTTGTATGAAAATTCTGCATATGGCAAGCTCTTGTCCCAACTTTTCCCATGCTTTAAAGCACAAGCTCTTAACATGTCATCTAAAATCTGATTGGTCCTCTCGGTTTGTCCATCCGTTTGAGGGTGATATGCTGAACTAAAATTCAACTTTGTTCCCAAAGCTTCATGCAACTTTTGCCAAAACCTGGAAGTAAATTGAGAACCTCTATCCGACACTATCCTCTTTGGAACTCCATGCAAACATACTATTCTTCCCATATACAGTTCCGCCAGTTTCTCTCCATTATAGGTGGTCTTAATGGGAATAAAGTGAGTTGACTTAGTTAGCCGATCCACAATTACCCAAATTGAGTCATAAGCGTTCTGAGTACGCGGTAAACCAACTATGAAGTCCATTCCAATTTCTTCCCACTTCCACTCCATAATCTTTAATGGTTGCAATAGTCCAGCTAACCTTTGATGTTCCGCCTGGACTCGTTGACACACATCACACAATGCTACATATTCAGCTATGTCCTTCTTCATGCTAGCCCACCAATAACACGTCTTCAAGTCTTTGTACATCTTCGTACAACCAGGGTGAATTGAGTAAGGTGAGTCATGTGCCTCTTTTAATATTGTCTCCCGAATATGCTTCACATTAGGCACGACAATCCTTTTTCCAAGCCATAAGGTACCATGTTCATCCTCATCAAATCTGAATTCTCTCCCCTCTTGGGTCCTTTCCTTGATTTCTTAAATCTCCTCATCCTTTGTTTGAGCTTCCCAAATTTCTTGCTCCAAAGTCGGATTTAACTCCATTGTCCCCATCTCATTTACAAATCCAAGGTTCAACTGTTCAAACTTCTTACATAACTCGGATGGTAATTCTCGAACTGTGAGTTGATTACTTACCCCTTTCCTACTTAAAGCATCGACCACTACATTAGCCTTCCCTGGATGATAATTGATTCCCAAATCATAATCTTTGATAAGCTCCAACCATATTCGTTGCCTCAATTCAGATCCGTTTGTGTGAAAATATACTTCAAACTCTTGTGATCCGTATAAATCTCACACCTATGTCCAAGGATGTAATGTCTCTAAATTTTTAGTGCATGAACCACGGCTGCAAGTTCTAAATCATGTGTTGGATAATTCTGCTCATGTTTCTTCAATTGCCTCGATGCATATGCAACCACTTGACCTTCTTGCGTAAGCACGCATCCAAGTCCTTGTCTCGAGGCGTCGCAATATATGTCAAAACTCTTGCTTACATCCGGCAAAACAAAAACTGGGGCCGTTGTTAACCTCTTCTTCAACTCCTCAAAACTGTTTTGACAAGCTTTAGTCCATTAGAACGCTTTCCCCTTCATTAGCAACTCCGCCATAGGCTTGGCTATCTTGGAAAAGTCCTTGATGAATCTACGGTAATATCTAGCCATTCCAAGGAAACTCCTTATCTCCTTTACATTCTGTGGGGGCTCCCATTTTAACACGTCCCTCACTTTTCCTGGATCAACCGAAACACCTCCTCCTAAAATGATATGACCCAAAAATGACATTTCCCTTAACCAAAACTGACATTTGTTGAACTTGGTGTACAATTGATGCTCTGTTAATTTCTGCAGCGTAAGCCTCAAGTGTTCCTCATGTTCCTTCTCATCCTCTGAGTAGATCATAATGTCATCAATGAACACCAAGACGAACTTATCCAAGTACTCCATGAAGACCTTATTCATGAGGTACATAAAGTAGGCAGGTGCATTTGTCAAAACAAAAGACATCACAGTGTACTCATAAGATCCATACCGTGTTCTGAAAGCTATTTTGGGTATATCCGATGGTCTAATCTTCATTTGAAAGTATCCTAACCTCAAATCAATTTTAGAGAAAATACAAGCACCCTTCATCTGATCAAACAAGTCTTCTATGCCTGGCAAGGTGTACTTGTTCTTGATTGTTACCTCGTTGAGAGCTCGGTAATCTATGCACATCCTTTGGGATCCATCCATCTTGTCCACAAATAGAATGGGCGCTCCCCAAGGTGAAGAGCTGGGCTGAATGCTCTAGTTGCTCTTGAATTTGCTTCTTGAGCCCCGCTAATTCCATAGGAGGCATCCTATATAGCCTCTTATCTATAGGTGTAGTTCCAGGTATTAAATCAATAACGAACTCGATGTCTCGGTCAGGTGGCATACCTGGCAACTCATCTGGAGACACGTCCAAAAATTCACACACCACCGGAATCTCCTCAATTGCGGCACCGTCCATATGATTCAGCTCGAACCGCTTCGGTGCAGTTTGAGATGCTTCAAATTCTACGGTGATCCCTTCTTCATTGGTCAACTTCACCGTCTTCGTGGCACACTCAATAACTCCATTGTGCTTCCTCAACCAGTCCATACCAAGTATAATGTCCAATCCTTGAGAGTCCAAAACAATGAGGTTGGCAGAGAAGTCTACCGCCCTTATTCTAAGGCTTACTTTTGGACATACTATATTTGTCCTCATCTCTCCCCCAAGAGACTTAACCAATAGAGTAAACTTCATATGAGAGATAGGCAAACTATACTTGGTAACATACTTCGATGCAATGAATGAATGCGATGCTCCAGAATCAAACAACATAGTCGTGGGGTTGGAGTTCGCGAGAAACATACCAATGACCACGTCATCCGCTTGTTGAGCATCCTCCGTAGAGACATGGTTCACATTGCCACGAGCGAAATTCTGATGTCCACAGTTCCCTTGTGGCGCTCCTCCATTAGGTCTTGGGTTTTGCCTGGCGCATTGCTTCCTTGACCAAGGCCTGTCTTAGGACATTGATGCACAAAGTGTCCAACTTTTCCACAAGTATAGCACTTCTTTACTCCACCAGGATTATTGGGGCGAGCTTGGTTCTAAACATTTGCACTAGGAAAATTAGCGCGAGGTGCATAAGGCATTGGAGACCTAGGTGCTTGTATGACAGGGCGCTGCTGCACAAACTGAGTTGGGCGCGGTGCAAATCTAGGGCGATGAGTAGGCGCAAAAGAGCTGAAGTAAGGTGCATTGGGCAGTGTGAAGCGTGGGCGCACATCACTTCCTTGTTGCTGTCCTTGATATGGCGCCTTCCTCTTGTTGTCTTTTTCCATCTCACGAACCTTGTTCTCAACCACAATTGCTTTGTCCACAAGCTTCTGAAAATTGGCATAATCACAATTGAGCAATTCCACTTGAATTTCATTGTTGAGGCCTCTCATCAACATGTATTGTTTCCGGCTGTCTCGGCTCACATCCTCAGGCGCATACCTTGAGAGTTGACTGAATTTGTTGAGATATTCACCCACACTCGATCTTCCTTGCCTCAAGTTCTCAAATTCTTGCCTCTTCAAAATCATAACACCTTCCGGCACATAATGAGAACGGAAACTCTCCTTGAATTCCGCCCAGGTAATTCTCTCTAGGTTCTCATGAGCATTGCATAGTGAATCCCACCAATCCGCAGCTTCTCCAACTAGTTGATGAGATGCAAAGAGCACCTTCTCTCGGTCACTGCATTGGACAATAGCAAGTTTCTTCTCCACGGAGTTGAGCCAATCATTCGCATCCATAGGGCCAGCGGCTTGAGCAAAGGTTGGCGGCCTAGTCCTCATAAACTCTCCCAACCGGTTATGAGGAGGTGGGGGTGGCGGTGGAGGCATGTGAGGCTGATGGTTGATGTTGCCAGCCTGCAGCTGTCCTATAGTCTGTATCATGGTCTGCATGAGCTGGTTTTGCATAGCCAAAAGCTGCTCAATGTTGATAGCTCCATGAGCAGGTCCTTGCCCATTGTTGTTTTGAGGTGCTCCATTATTCTCCTCCTCATCATTGCCATCCCCCTGGTTGTGAGTCCTCACCATCTAAAGAAAAGCAAAAGATAAGAATTTAGAAACGTCCCCAACTATATGCATCAAGGGATATGAAACTAGACAACTAACTAGCCTACATGGACATGGCAATGCTAAAGCATCTAAAAATCCTCCATTAAGCACACAAATAAGAAATATATATAGCAAGCAGCATACCAAACCAAAAACACATCGATTCCTGAGTGCTCCTATGTGCTCTAAAGTGTCCATTCTATCTAGGCTGCATCCTACGGTCAACCTAGCTCTGATAGCAATCTGTGACACCCGGTTCCGAAAATGAACCAAGCGGACGCATATGTGTGCCCAGGATGTTCAACACACATACACGAGTGCATTCACAAAAGGATATACAGAAAATTACCACAGAACAAGATTAATTAACCAAATTTTATTACAGAAACCATATTATCCTCGAATACAAGCTCTAATGAATATTAATGACAAGTTCAACTAATGCAGGGAAATAAACTAATAAGCAACTATGCAGGAGAGCAAACTAAGCAAAAGGTATAACACAGCTCCAAAACACCACAGGCAAGCTGACGGTAGACACGGCCTAGAAGTCCGCATTATCATCATTAAACTCCCAATCCTTACCTGCAACTGTTGGGAGGGGGGGATTGCAAGAGTGAGTACATGTCGTACTCAGCAAGTGTAGAAAGTATGACATGTGGCTGATTCAAATGATGACAATAATAATGGCTAAGTGCTGAAAAGTACATCAAAACATTTGGAAAGCAATATATTATATGTATGTGAAGTAATCCCATCATAAACCATATAGTCATCATAATACCAGTTCATAATTCATTACCATCATCCATATACCAGATTCCACCATTGCCAATAGCCATATTCAATACCGGAAACCAATTCACAACCAGCCATAACCATTACCAAACCATAACCATCCCAAAAACATCCCAATAGCCAAATTTCTTCTAATCATGTGAGGGTCCAGGTTGCTCATAACCGGGAGCACAACTATCATGATAGTTTTAAACACACTATGCAGAGGTTGTACCGCTTTACCCACGTGTTTGTGATTTTATCACCTTTCGATGACTAGAACCTCTATTATGCCGTCTCACACTTCCGTCAGTGTGTGGCCAAGAGATCACAAAATAGCCTTTACAAAGGGATTACTATCCTATTTAGACCCCACCGAGGTTTCACCGGTGGCGATGCCGCCAACTGAGCACATCTTCAACCAAGGCCTCCCTCTTGAGCCATTCGGATCCCAGGGTAGTCCCACCAATCATCAAAAAACCCAATCCGGCTACCCCTTCCCCGAGCATCCATAATGGTCCAAACAGCACTGGCAAAACTCTAATTAATCAGCTACGACGCACCCATACTTGGCCTCATGGTGGCACTGTAAATCCTGGATGGTCGCTCCACGAATCGGCCCTTAGATCTAAAGCAAGCAAAACCACCATAACCCAACCCATCCACATACCAGGCTTGCTTAGATCACCCATTTCCATATCATATTAACCAGTTCATGTCAACCACAATCTCATTAATGCATAATTAAATTAAGTAGTGTAGTTGTTCTTCCATCCCAATTAATTGAGCGAAGCAAAAAGGTAAAAATCCCATCCTGACTCTCTACCATAAATTCCAGGTGACAAGGGTGGTCAACAGAACCAGTAAACTTCCTACCATAGGATTTCCCGTCAAAATGACACAACATGTAGTTTTGCAAACAAAACATTTATTTTAAAGACAGGATCAATATGCTTCAAGGACACTTGCCTTGCTCTTGTGGTTGATTAAGATCAAAGCCTTCAAACTCTTGACGCTGGAGATCCTCCGCAGCACTCTCTACTGCAAATCCGTCTAATCCGCACAATAAACAAACAAGACAAGAATCACAATCAAAGAGTGCACAAATATTACTCAATATGATATGACATGCATGATTAATGCAAATGCAAGGTAGAACTTGTTAATAGATTGCTTTTAATGATCACTAACTAGTTCTAATAGCTTTTAACAAGTTGATACAGGTTTGGAGTTGATTATATCTAATTTTAGAATTAATTCAATAGAAATTAACCAGGAAAATCGGACTAGTCCGCTAGGGACCGGACAAGTCTGCACTTTACGAGATCAACAAATTAGGGTTTCCTAGATCGACGTAAATTTGGAAACTTGGGGTTGAATTCACATAAGAAAAAGAGAATAAAAGATATACCAGGTGTTTAGGACTCCAATGAATCGAGAAACTTGGAGGCAACACTTGGATCTTGATGATCTAGGGTTGATGAAGAACTTGATGGTGGATTGGTGATGAAGAACGAAACTTGATGGATATCTTGATCCCCTTTCGTTTCCTCTTCTTCTTCTTCTTTCTTGGGATCTCCTCCTCCCTCCTTTATGGTGGCTCTCCACGAACTAGGGTTTGGGTGGGGTGGAAAAGTGGCAAAGAGATGTCAAGCCAAGGGGTGGGGTTGTTTATATAGAGGTGTAGGCTAGGGTTAGATGAATTTCGAGTTTGAGATGAGTAGAGGCCGATTTAGAGTCCCACATGGGCTCTAAAAGAGTTAGGCACGACGTCCCTAGGCACACTTAACGTGAAACCCAAGAAACAAGTTGTAAAATAAAGGATTAATTCGGAGTCGCGAAATACCGGACAAGTCCGAAAAGGGCCGGACTAGTCCAAAGTTGTCCAGAGAGAAATCAGACAACTCTGGACAAAAATCGGACAAGTATGACTTTAGTCAGAGAGGAAAACAGACAAGTCCGCTGGAACACCGGACTAGTCCGGACAAGTCCAGGGACTTTGCAAATTTTCAAGGATTCTTGGAACACCGGACTAGTCCGCATAAGACCGGACAAGTACGAAAGTGTCCAGAGGCAAAATCGGACTAGTCCACAGCAAAAACGGACAAGTCTGATCGAGGTCAGAGAGAAATCGGACTAGTCCTCACCAAAATCAGACTTGTCCGCACTTTCTAGAACTTTAAGTGTGGTTTTGTTCCAAATCAATTTTAAACTCATTCCTCTTTATGTGGATTAATGTTAAACATGTATATGAATGTATGTAGGGCATGATGCATGAAAATGAGGGTGTTACATTTTGGTGGCGAGATGTGATTAAGCTCAATGATAAGTTCAAAAGCATAGCCTTGTGCAAGATTGGCAATGGTTCTACTGCATTGTTCTGGAAAGATGTTTGGCAGGAGATCCCTCTCAAGGATAGAATGCGAACTCTATGCTAAAAAACAAAACATTACATGCTTGTAATTCTTTAATATCCAGGACCTAGAGGAGCATTTCTCTCTGGCTCTCTCTCAAGAGGCTTTCACGGAATTACAAGAGCTAGAAGGAATTCTTCAGCCTTTGCAACCCCATGAGGAAGATCGCGATCAATGGCACTACATTTGGAAAGCGGACAAGTTTTCTTCTAGAAAATATTATAATGAATTATTTGCAGACATAAATCCACCGGACATCATCAAAAAGATATGGACTTCTAAATGTAGTGCCAAGCTGCGAGTATTTGCATGGCTCCTCCTTATGGACAGACTGAGTACAAGGAATATCCTCAAGAGGAAAAACATCAAGGTAAATAATAATGACTACAGTTGCGCTTAATGCACAAGAATTATGGAGGAAACATCATTAGACCTATTTTTCAAATGTGCGTTCTCACAAATGTGCTGGGAATATATTAGGATAAATTGGGACACACATATGGACTTCTATGGAATGATGGAAAGAGGAAGGAAAGACTTTGATAGGAATTTCTTCATGGAAGTGTTCATCATAGCTGCTTGGTCTATCTGGAAGATGCGCAATAATAACATCTTTCAAGGACAAACACTGAGTATGATTAGATGGAAGAGATCCTTTGTCTCGGAGTGCAAGATTCAAGCATTTAGATTCCCAAATTCCAGAAAGGGACCCTTCGTAGGGTGGAAATCATCATTATCATAAGCTCTCTTAGATTCGTCGTACTACTATTGTGATGTATTAATAATGTTATATCTCTGTTCAACACTCTTAATATTAATATAAATTAACAGCAGTAGGACCTCCCTGCTGCTTTTCCTTTTCAAAAAAAGATAATAATGGTGATAGTGACAAAGTCAACGACGTCCCCAACAAGACTACATGAATTCTTAGGTGTGCTGATGGCAACGACATGGTGAGACATTCCTAATTTTCTGAAGTACTACCTCCGTCCCATTCAAATTCAATTTCTTAGCCAAACTCATTAAAGTTTGACTAAGTTTATATAAAAAGTATAAGTATCTAAGCCGCAAAGTAAATATGCTATGAAAATATAATTCATGGTGAATCTAATTGTAAAAATATAGTGTTATGAAAGTTACTATTTTTTCTATAACCTTGATCAAAGTTGGATTAGTTTGACTTTGACCAAATCTAGAGTTAGAGTGAATGGGATGGAGGGAGTAAGATTCTCTTGTGTCTTCCATATTTTATCATGGTTCAATTCGATCGCTGTGAATTTAAGGACTATGGAGATTGAATAACACCATCTTCCTCTAATGGAGGTTTGGTCGATTATATTTGTCATAGCAATGTGTTCTTTCCAAAGTTGTGGATGTTATGGATTCAATAAAACTTGGTGCCTTTCATCGTATTTTGAAGTGGAGTTGTCAGCAATTTATTAGTTCTTGCTCTTTGATAGTGAGCCAGTGGCGAAAGCTAGGGCTCCTGAGACCTAAGTGCCACTTCGACATACACATGCAATTTTGTTGTTGGGCAAAAGAAGTGATGCACATATTTGATTTTGAGTGGTGCACACAAGGTAGAAATTCAATGCTAATAACCAAAATTTGCTTTTGACCCGACTGCCATGGTACTTGGGTGAGAACATGTAGGGTCACCTTGATCGGAGAAATATTTAAGAATGTTGGATATGTGTTAAATATTGTGTACATGTTGATTACATTTAGAACTTTGAGATGTATTCGCGTTGGGGTGTAAAGTTTGTGTTGTACTCTTTAATCTGTCTCCTTATAAATATGGAAGGAGGACTATTGTTGTAACTATGACAACATAGCGATAGACTCGCAGAGAAGAAGCGGTGGTTTCCACCTGGACCTCGTAGCGAGTTGTGTAACATATCGAGGAGGAGCAAGTGGTATCAGAGCCATGGTCGGAAATCTAAAATATCAAGCCTCTCATGGATATCGGGATGTCATATGTGCTGGGAGAGATTGTTTAGTCCCACATCGAATATTGATGATGAGGGATCTCAACTTATGTGGTGTAGGAATCTCATTTATCATGCTGATCTTTGGGTCGAGGCGGTACAAGACCTTGGCTAGGACTCCAGTTGGGCTTGTGGTATAGTAAGCCAGTTGCGACCTAGGCAGGCGGCAGGGGCTCATCGATGTGACGAGTTGGGCTGCACTCTAACTGTTAAAATGAGTAAACATTTACATGTATTTATATATTTTTACTAGTATATAGTTCTTAAAGTTGTACTATTCAATCTTTTAACTTGCGGATATACATGTTTGCTAAAAAGCATACATATTAGGTCGATCATGTCACTACAAGGATTTCGTCGTGTTGCAACAACTGTACTGCAACGAAAACTAAATTGTTGCAGTAAGCTTGACCTTTTACCACGATTCACTAGTTCGTGACATTAGGATCTATCGCCATGAAACACAATTATTGCATTAGAATCTGTTGCCATGATTCACTAATTAGTGACGTTAGGATCTATCACCACAGACACAAACGTTGTAATAGCATCTGTTGGCACGAATCAGAAAACTGTTGCATTAGGATCCTAATGCAACGGAACACAATCATTGCATTAGGATCTGTAGCCACGAAGCACTAGTTCGTGGCATTAAGATCTATCACCACAGAACACAATCGTTGCATTAGGATATTTTGCCACGGTTCACTAGTTCGTGGCGTTAGGATCTATCGCCACAGAACACATCGTTGCATTAGGATCCGTTGCTACGAATCACTAGTTCTTTGCATTAGGATCTTTTGCCACGAAGCACAATCATTGCATTAGGATATGTTGCCACGATTGTACTAGTTCGTGTCTTTAGGATCTATCACCATGGAATACAATCGTTGCATTAGGATCTGTTGCCACGATTCACTAGTTTGTGGCGTTAGGATCTATCGCCACGAAACACAATCATTGCATTAGGACTTGTTGCCACGAATTACTAGTTTGTTGCATTAGGATCTTTCGCCACAGAGTACAATCATTGCATTAGGATCTATTGCCACGATTGTACTAGTTCGTGGCCTTAGGATCTATCACCACAGAACACAATCGTTGCATTAGGATTTGTTGCCACGATTCACTAGTTTGTGGCATTAAGATCTATCACCACAGAACACAATCGTTGCATTAGGATTTGTTGACACGATTCACTAGTTCATGGCGTTAGGATCTATCGCCACGAAACACAATCGTTGCATTAGGATCTGTTGCCAAGAATTCACTAGTTCGTGCACAAAAGGTATCCAAGGCAGGTGAGGGTGCTAACCCTGGTGGGCCCACTTGCCAGTGAAATTGATCGAGAGAACCACCCACAAATTCTATGAGTTTGTTCAATTTCTATTTTCTGCGTGCGACCCCTTTTTGACTTGATATATAGTGCTTACAGGAACACAATCATCACATCTCACACACTACTTATATAAAAATGTTGCATTAGGATCGATCGTCACAAATAGTTCACAACTCACACATCACTATATAAAAAATCATCGTCTTCGTTGTTGCCCCCCCTTCCCAATGGAGGTACATGACCATCATTGATATATGTATCGTCGTTGTTGTCATTGTCTTCATTTTCTGATGGAACTCCATCCACCTGAAACTGATACCCTGTTGTAATTACAAGAGCGGAATCATCACCGCTTGCTCCCTCAATATCATTCCTAGCCCATACGGCCGTATCCTCATTTATGTGTGGCATATTGATATCAGTAAGCCGATCATCCAATGTCTCAGCCTCCACTGTCTCAGTCACATTATTTTCACTGTCTCCAGGGGCATGGCAAAAAGGTTCCATGGCTTCATTTCAACAACTATAGCCCATTCAGGTTGCTTCACACTTGGAACATAAAAAACTTGTTCTGCTTGGGTGGCTAGAATGTAAGGCTCATACTTAAATCGAGAAAGAGTAGTGTTAACGTCTATCATTTCGTATTGATCCTTTTTGTAGTCTCGGCTTTGGTTCTCATAGGAAAAAGGCCTGTCAAACTAGTCACATTCAAATAACATAACCTCTTTTTTTTTTTCAAAATCAACAAAAATCATTTTCTTGAGTACTCCAAACCAATCATGATCACTACCCCAAACAACAACACCACTGTTTTGAATCCGTAAATCTTTTTCCACATCTGTAGTTTGAAAGAAGTAGTCATGGATAAATGATCGACTAAAAAGATGTGCCTGACGATCATGTCATCTAGATAATGCATACATATAATCAGTTACTTTGCCTTCTTTGTGTAATGTTGTAATATGTACACATTGATATAAAAGGGGTCATCGACAAACCAATTTTAGAACACATATTTGTTTAATATTTGTTAAAGTAAAAACTTGCATGTACTTACTCATTTCTGAAACCAATAAACAAACTCATCTCTATGGCGTTTATCAACATCTTGAGAAGATTCCTCTCAATATGCTCACTAAAAAGGGTACAAAATTAAATTAACCATCTACAATAAGCATGATCCAATATAGTGTATAACATCTGAGTTATACGTACTTGATCCATGGAGTGACCTCTTCAACATTAGAAATAAGATAATGCCTAATGTTATGTAGTTCCACCATAGTAAGTTGGTACCATTTATAATCTTTTTTAGAATTATCAACTTCTGTAAATATATTACACTCAAGAAAAGGTTCATTCCTAGCTGCAACTTCATGACGTTCTGGCCTATTATGCTTGGTGCTGATGTTATCCAAAAATTGACTACAAAAAGTCATACACTCTTCCATAATATATCTCTCAGCTATAGAACCCTCCGGGTGAGCTTTGTTACGTACATACCTCTTCAAAGTACCACACTATTTGCCAGGGACGTTAAATCATCGCAATACCATATTATTTGCTATGGATGTGAAAATCGTTGCAATACCATACTATTTGCCACGACTGTGAAATTGTTGCAATACCATACTATTTTCCACGAATGTGAAATCATTACAATATCATGCCATTCGTTACAACATGTTAAATCATTGCAATACGTTAAATCGTTGCAATACCATACTATGCTACGAACGTGAAATCGTCACAATACCATACTATTCGACACGAATGTGAAATCGTTGCAATACCATACTATTGCCACATATGTGAAATCGTTATAATACCATGCTATTCGTTGCAATACGTCAAATCATCACAATACATTAAATTGTGGCAATACCATACTATTTGCCATCAATGTGAAATCATTGCAATACCGCACTATTTGCCATGAATGCGAAATCGTTGCAATACCATATTATTTGTTGTAATACGTTAAATCATCGCAATACCGTACTATTCGCAACCGGTGTGAAATCTTTGCAATACCATACTATTTGGCACAGATGTCAAGTCATCGCAATAACCTATTTGTAAAATCCCACATTTTCCTTCATATAAGGTTCTCTTGTAAGTTGGTTATCAACCCTAATGGAGACCAATTATAGCTAGGCTAATGAACTTGATCTCATCAAATATTTTCTTCCACTCATGCTTAAATTTTATTAACATGAGGAATGGACTTCACCAATAATCTTAGATAAATTCTTTTGACCTCTCTTCAAAGTTTGGAATTATTTGAATGGAGGATCCTAGGTCAAATTAATATGCAGTACACAATATATATTCAAATTAATTACAAATTGAATATGCTACTGCACATTTGGCCCTGTTAAAAATTTTCAAATCTGATGCCATAAATTTTTCTATGGTTTCCTCATAGTCCAAGTAGAATTCCTACACAGTTTCATAAATTTTGAACTCCATTTGCTATTTTATTTGAGACGCTTAGCAAATTCAGACCATATTATAAATTCAAATTTTGAATTCTGTTCAACCTTATTGAACATCAAGAATTGAACACACCATCATGGTCAGCATGACTTGCTTGACTTATCCTCAAAGTTTCACAATTTTTGGAACTCAGTTGCTATTTAATTCAGTGACACCATTGCATTTCATCCAAATTTCAAATTCAAATTTGAAATTCAATTGAAACTTGCTCCAATTTGAAATCCAATTGCAGAATCAAATTCCAGATATTTATTTGAGACTCCCCACATAAATCTAGAATTTTTGGATCAAGATTGGTAGGAGAATTGAAGTTGCAGAGAGGGGAAGTGGATAAGAGGAGGTGGGACCCACTGTCAGCCTAACCCACTCGAGTGCAACCCACGGGGTGCTCTATATCCAGCTCTCCCCGTCGATCGACGCCGGTAGCGCGCGACACCGCGACGCGGCATGCAACCACCGAGCTGCCTGCTTGCTTCCGCCGTGGCGCTACCCTCATCCCTCCGCCCCTATAAATACCCCCCTTTGCCGTCGCCGTTGAACTCCACCTCGGTTCGCGCCATTTCTGCTGCCTCTGTTCGATCGAGCTTTCGTCTATGATTGAAGCCGTTTCTCTCCGAGCTGTAAGTAAATAAAAGGCTTGTCACAACATCCTCTGCGTATTCTATCTAGTCATTGATCGTGACATAGCTTCTGCTTGGGATATTTTGAAGTTTTTCGGTCGCCGTCGAGGAAGCCGCCGAGAACCTTCACTGTCTCACCGTCGAGCTCTAGTTCTAGGCTGTCTCCAGCCTCGATCCTTTAAGCAAAAAGGTTCGCAATCCTCTCTAGTTTAAGCTCACAGAATCTAAGCCTATGACATGAAGTGTAGCTCGAGTTCTTATTCGATAACCGAACGATTTCTCAATAGAACAGCAAGGCTTTGCGCTTAAATTCATTTCATTCTTGCAATCATCCTTTAATCTGGTTAGCAGATAGCTTCTGTATGTCCTAAAGAAGCTCCCTGCCCAAGGACCCTGAAAGTTATCAACCGAGCACCTTAGATTTCGAGATTTTGCGGTCGCCGGTTGAAAAATCGTACTTCACCGTCGAACTCAGCTTGGCCGACAATGTCACCCCATTCTAACCTCCAAATCATCATCCTAGTGCTCCCAAGAACATTCCCGACTTTTTCCCGAGCCTATTACACCATTTTCCAATAACGCCAAAACCCTAGCTCCACCGTCACCGTCGCACCTCCGTCTCCGGCCATCGCCGACTTGATTGGACACCACCATCGGCTTGCGCGGTCGATTTTATGGTTGAGCGGTCAAGGCGAGGCCGGAAGGAGGCCGACGCAACTAGGTCTGGCGAAGCACCGCCGTGGTTCCGACGAGAGACGCCGCCGCGTCGGGAGGTAGACGAAGGGTGCGGGTCCCACCTATCAACGATGCCCTCTCGCGTGGGATCAGCTGTGAACGCGGATCCGGTGTGGCTGCGCGGGATAACCCCGTGGCTCCCGGTGTGGCTCAGTTCTGATTGGCCCGATTCAAATGAAGTGGGACCGGCCCCATTATTTGAAATTTCCAATAGGAAAATAAATCCAGATTCAATCCAAATTGGAAAATCCATAACTTCCAGAAGAATTGTCCAAAAATTCCTAAATAAATTTTGTTAGAACCAAAATGAAGAATACTGTCCAGTGGTTCAATTGGATTTGTATGAAAAGCCATAGAAATTTCTATATAATTCAGAAAACAAAATGCTTAAAGAATTCATTCCTATAGTTCTGTTTATTGGAAAATTCCCAATTTTGGTCAGAACACTATTGTTAATACCCTTGATAACCAGTAAAAATTTCAAGTTCATTGGACTTAAAATACTAGGTTGATCAATATTCCAAATCTATATGTAGTTATAAATTGAGAAAAATGGAAAATAAATTTCTAGAAATTTACCCAAACTTGAAAAATCAGTTTCTCCCTGTAGGAAAGTTAGAAAATAGTGAAACATTTTTTTTCAAGAACCAGTGAGACCCCCTCTACATGATACAACCCCTGGTAGCTATTATAGGCCTCCAAAATTTCACCAAAATTTAGAGAAGGTTATTGCTTACCATAATTTTTAAGAACAACAAACTTCCTTGATCATCTCCTGTTCTTTGCAAGAATCTTCTCTATAGTCGCTAGTATCTACCATAAAAGTCCCAAAGCCAATTAAGATAATTATCTTATGTTCATCCTAGGATATTCAAACCACCTCAAGCATATTAATTATTTTCAAAGTCATTCATACCTAGTATATGCATATCGTGTAGTAGCTGAAATCAAGGAGCAGCCGGAAGCTTTGGAGGTCCAGCTGCCAGAAACTAACATAGGCTCAGACTCGCATTCAGGCAAGCCCCAGTTTGCATTTAAGTTCCTTACAGCATTTTGCAGTGTTTATTTCACCTTACATCTTCAGATGATTGTGCATTACGTTCAAGGTGTTTGACATCCACTTGGATGGCCAAAAATCCTATGGAGTCTTGGGTAGGTCTACGACCCGTTGAGTAGACACTGCTATGCTTATGCTATAGGAAATTCGGTAGATTCGAGTAGTTGGAATCTACTCGCGAGATAGGAATTTTATCACACGGGAGGATCTGGAATCAGAAAATGGTTTATGAATATGAAATTGAGACCGAGCAGTGGGTAGGATGCAACGAGACGTGGTCTCATGTGCGTAGCCCTGCTTGTGTCGATTGAGAATCGTTTCGTGTGCGGCCTTGCTGGACAAGCATGAATTGTACCGGTGACATACTGGAGGAATGGGCTCCAGTAAACTGACGTAGCTTGATACTAGTTTGTCGAGGCATTCCGTCCCGTTTTATAGGCGTGGGTTGAGGGCAGCAAGGTGTAAATCAGCTGGTGGGCATGTCAGAGTACAACCCACGCAGTGACCTCCTGCTCGTGACGGATCGACCGGTTCGACATTCGAGTGATTAGTGAAAGGTGGCCATATATGACTAGTACTGAAATGTTATGTAGGTACTGTTGTAAGTAATCGCTGACATTTCCAAAAGTGCGTATGTGTCATGTTGTTCCGGGTGTATCTTGATTGCAATCACCGTCCCTCGCGGTAATAGAGTACCACTTGTTCACTGTGCTGTGACGTAGTAAATACTGAAGAAGTCAGGAGAATATGACATATGGGATTACAAATTGCTTGGACAACCTTGTTTGGCTTAGAAATAGCACAATTAAAAGTTTACAATTTACCCATACTTTACCTGTAAAAGCATTATGTGCTTTGTGCACGTCATATCATCGGTAAAACATTTCTTGTTTGATTGTGGAGTCTATGATGTGCCGTGCTTGAAGAATGTCATGTGCTAGTTAAAACATGACTATAAGGATCCACTTGTAGGCGAGTCCTTTATGCTTTTCCTTACCTATGCTTAGTGTTCACCCTTGCATATGTCTAGTGAGACGGGTTAGTCTTGCTGAACCTTATGCTCACGTTTGCAGTTAACAAGTTTTTGCAGATTATACAACTGATGACGGGTTTGATGACGAGGCTGCACCACCTCCAGGGTTTACAGCTGAGTGGGAACCCTGCACGCCGCCGTGAGTTGGGTGTTGCTAGTGCGAAGTATCCAGGACATGGATGACTTTGCTTTTGCATAGCTAGTGCTGAGAGCATAGCTATGATGTATAGTTCTCTTTCCTTTCGTTAGTATTTTAAAACTTCCGCTGTGCTTTTCAATAAAGACTTGGTATTGTAAAATTGTTCTCGTCCTTTTCTTGTATACTGTTGGGTGTCGCATCGCACGATACCACCCAATGAGATCCTTGGAGGTCGGGATTCCGGTCCCCACAGACATGGTATCAGAGCATCATTGGGAATAGTGTACTTGAAAAGAGCATAAAAAATTAGGATTTGAGTGAGGAATTAGTTATATGCTCTTATAAGGAGTATTATTAGTATAAGATATAAAGGTGGTAAACTAACTTATATGTTATTAATTCTGTAATGACACTCTGACATCAGGTAAGAGGTAAGGTACGCCACCGTAAGCAGATCAATTGCAGTAAGCTCACCATGCGAGAGGTAGCATGGAAGTATTTCTGTGGCTTGGCACGGAAATGTTAATAGGAGTCTTTGAAGCTTTCTATGTTTCTGAGAACCTATGACACGCGGTACCCCAACGTGCTTCAAAGTTAGTGGGAGCCCCCGTCGGGTGGTGTATAACTCGATAGTATGCATCTCTAGAACCATTCATGTTCTATGGGAGCATGTGAAACACGTATGCCCGAGCGTATAAAAGCCGGTTTGTGCGGGAGTCTTTGCTGTACAGACGTACCACAACCATGTACCTCGAGACATGACATCGCTCGAGGGCGACTCACACCAGAGTCGTATGCATTTACTTTCATATATATTATTATGACTGCCTGTCGTGTTTCCCCGTGCCGCCCTTGAGGTGTGAAGGTGTGAAAGAGGATTGTTTGTCTTCTGCAGCATTGACTACAGTAGCGACCCGTGTAGAACACGTTTGCGAGTAAACATTACTAGGGCCACCTATAAACGTATCCGGGAATACCGGTTAGAATTTTCTTTGGTGAGGCATGTTGTACCGTCGGTATCAACTTTGATACTTGACCATCCCCAAATGACAAAATGGATGCATTATATTTTGTAAAGTCTGACTATCAGTTGCTGGTAGGTTTGGACTCTGCAAAATGAGTTTTGATTCGACATCGGGTTAGCACCAAGATTCTTGATTTTCTGGCCAAAGTTTGCTCAACTTCGCCAGATTGTAATATTGGGTGATTAGGAATAAACATAGGCGTATGCTATATGGATGAAAAGTTCTTGAAGACCCCTACAACTTTTCTGTTGACCATCAAGGCAGAAAAGCTTGATAATTTGTTGAAATTTGGGGTATGCTTAAACTACTCCAGATGACCCTACCATTGTACCAGTCTTTGTATTTTTGCAATAACTCACTGTAGAAAAATCTTCTGCCTTATTGTGATATATATCTGAAAATGGTAGAAGCAGATATAAAGTTTTGTTATTTAAAGTTTCTCTTTATTCGAATTTTAGGCAATTCAAATTTCGAGCTCAAAACAGTAAACTGCAGGGCTGCTGTTGAACAACAGTCAGTTCATCTGTTAAGTTTAGATATATCTAGCTTTTGATTCAGAATAGTGACGTGGTCATATATAAACATTTATGGAAATCTTAGCAAGTCCTATATCAACTTTATGTTGCACTCATGGCCTAAATCTTGGTGTAGCTGTGTTAAATTCCTATGGTTGCAAACTTGGTTCTGGCAGATCAGAACTTGAAACAGTTGGCACATAGTTTCAAATTAGCGCACTATACCTATGTAACAAATGTTTCATGGCCGAAATCTTTTACCTCTGGATTGTTAACTTGATGTTATACAATGTTTATTTTGTCATTACCTAAATATATTGTCATGATATACCTGTATAAATTGTGGAAATCCTCACATATACAGGAGAGGTTCTGTCAAAATTTCCAGAAAATTTGGGTCAACTTTAAACCTGTATATATTCTATTTACTAGCTCACCTGGAGCTGTATGAGTACAATCTGGAAATTTTGTAAAGTGTACTACAACTTTTGTATTCAACCCCACATCTGGTTCTGACGTTTCCTGTATAAAAAGTTTCAATTTATGCAGGAAGGTCAGCTGGGGCAGACTGAGATTACAACTCCAGTTTTAAAATTTTCTTAAACTGTTGGGAGTTGGAAACCTTCTCATTGTTCCAGTATCCTTTTCTATAGATGACGGATGTGATGATGCTATTACCGGATGGATGGATGAATATTTTTCACTTGCGCTAGCCGTCCGGGCTTCCCAAGTATGCTGCGGGAAGTGCTCCAACAGTTTTGCTTCATCGAGATGCCATGCTATTGGGGCCAAGAAATGATTGACAGAGGCGTTCGGTCATGCACCATATTGGTTGACATCCTGGCTAGTCCACGTCATTATAAATGGGCTCCTTTCTCGGTTACTATCAAGGGGGCTCATTTGGAGGACACTTGGGCAATCGCAGCAGGCGAGGTGCTTATGAAGCTTTGTGAGCTTCATCAAGATGCCATGGCTGGGACTCAATTTGCCCTTATTCCGGTCCGTGGTATGGCTGGTTTTGAGTGGCAGCGTCGTATGGTTGCTGCCTATACACCGTATGGCGACACAACCTTCATGACACTAGGGACGTATGCGGCTGCGTCCAATATGGTGGTTTCTAAACAAGGTGCAATTATTCAGGAGCAAGTCGAAGCCTTGAGGCAAGCGACTGAGCGGGGAGATACCCTTGATTATATCAACAAGAATCTATGTTCGCTCCTAGCTCCAACAAATCACCAGCTAAATAAGTGCGAGAGTCAGCTGCATTACGCTCGCATTAGACTACGGAAAGCTCGTGCCGAACAACGGCAAGCTCGCAATGAACTGCAGCAAACTCATGGTGAGCTGCAAGAGAGTCAGTTAGAGGTGCAACAACAGCAGGAGCAGCTGTCAGTAGTCACCGAGGAGCGAGACACAGCCATAGAGGTAGCTCAAAATTGGGAGTATGAGGCAGAACAACTACAGGATAATGTGATTGAGGCCGAAGCACAATTGCAACTCGTGATGTATCCACCGGCCCATGATATACCACTAAATATGGGTGAACAAGTTCCTTCGGACGACGAAGAAGAAGAAGATCCCGAGGAACTCGAGTACGTCGAGTAGGACGTATTGGAGTGGGATGAGGCAGCACTTCTGCCATCACGGGGCAACATATAGTTTAATAGTTGCTCGTGTTTATTTTGTGGCCATGTTTGTATCATATTAAGAATAGCAGTGGTTATGTCTAAGATGACAATATGTGTATGACATGTCATGGGGACCAAGTATGGTAGAGATGTACTTCCTTAGGGGGAGTCCATCGTTTTGGAGCTCACTACCGTAAACTTGGTCATGAGATAATATATCTTGTATAAAGTTTGTACTTTATCAATATATGTGAATGTTATGCACTTATTACCTTGTCAATAAGTCGTGCTACTGAATAATGAAATGGATAAAGGAAAAGAAAACATGTGCTGATTTGAAGTCATTTGGATGCAGAAAGGTGCGTACGCACTAGACGCCTGAAATGGGAGGATCAAGTCGTGGTCATGAGGACAAATCTCCGACCGAGGAGACAGCTGCGACACCGCAACAACGAGTTCCTCCACTACCACCTCTTCCAATGAGTCTAGCGGAGGTTCTCGCCACAGTGCTAGGCTCGCGCGATGAGCAAACGGAGTTACCGCGGACTTTGGTCCAGCATTCGTCCCGTCAAGGAGGGCGACCAGATCCGGGTCCACGACAACTTTCTCCGAGTTCATACTCGGACTTCATGTCAATGCACCCGCCGGTCTTCGTGGAGGCCAATGAACCGTTGGAGGTAGACAACTAGCTCTGCTCCATTGAAGGGATGTTCGGTTTGCTACGAGTAACCGAACATCAGAAGACCCTATTCGCAGCCCAACAATTATAAGGGTCTGCTAGTGCGTGGTGGGCAAATTACCTTGCCGCACGACCAGCCGGCTATGCCGCGAGCTGGGAGGAATTCCAGGAGGCGTTTCGCGCCTATCACATACCACCCGGTGTTATGAGGAGGAAGCTTCAAGAGTTCTTGGAGCTCAAGCAAGGAGGAAGGAGTGCTTTTCAATAAAGACTTGGTATTGTAAAATTGTTCTCATCCTTCTCTTGTATACTATTGGGTGTCGCATCGCACGACACCACCCAATGAGATCCTTGGAGGTCGGGATTCCGGTCCCCACACTATTGCCACGGGACTTATTGCAACGATTTGCAAAAACTATCGCCATGTTTTTTTGTTGCAACAGTGACCTATTTCAACAAATTTTTACCTATTGCAACGATTTTTTTGTTGCGATCAACTGGAATCCTTGTAGTGTGTGTGATTCAGCACTGTGTAGTTCGAGTAAGGCCCCCTTTGGTACAGCTCCCCGCTTCTGATTCTCATTGAAAATTCGTGGAGCTGTACCAAATGGGTGTTTTGGACACTTGATTCACGTGTGAAGCGGGGAGAATCAATCACTTTTTTTTGAAGGAACCATAAATCAGAAAAAGCCTGCTTCATTCAAGCCCAAAACAGCTCCGGAAACCGAAAATAGAACTCACGCATGACTTGTCATGAATTTATCCGCACTGCCACCGAATAAAACCCGGTAAGGGCCCAAACTGCAGCCTCCCCCTGTATGATCCCTACCGCTTCGGGACTTGTCGTGCCTTCATCCCCAGAGGCGATCGAGGCGGCGGCCTAGGGTTTGGGCGGTGGCACGCCTGAATCTCCTAGTGCCGGCTTATTTCGGCCTCCAACGCTGGCCTCCGGAGCGCCCATCCCTGCTTCACCTCCGGCATTCCTTCCCAGCAACGGTATTTATCGACCCATGTCTCAGATTTCTCTTCACTGGATCTTTCCTCCAAGGAGCAGTTGATTAGCTTCAATCTGCTGTATCATCGCTGTAAAGGATGTCGTCGGCTTCTCCGTCCCCTCTGGTTCAACTCCCTGCTCGGGTTGCCCTCCACTTCGCTGGATCGTGCCTCCAAGAAACAGGAGCGAAGGTGATTTTTGTTCCTAATGTTCTTCCTATGTCTCTGAGTGCAGAATTGGATTTTTCTGATTGTTAAATTGTGCCTGGCATTTGATATATGTGAGGATTGTTCAAATGAATGAAAAACAGTCCTCAATCAACTTGTTACTTTTTCGTTGATGATGCAGAGAATGTCCTATTTTGCTGCATGAGCATTTTGTTTTTACCAGTGCTGTATGAACATCACTTTTGATTGTGGAACCTTCACCAAACATTTTATTTACACAGTTTTGATTGTGGCGATGGTCTGTATAATCATTGTCAATAAGTTATTTCTGGAACCTTCACCAATCATTCAAAAAATGTATCTTTTGTAATATTGATCTTTATGTCACCATGCAATATTTTGTTTGGACAACATGGTGGCAAATAAAGCTGATAATGCTGATTGGAATGAGGAAAATACTATGATAGTTTGAGAGTTATTTGCTGAACAAGTGTTAGCACACAATCGTTTTGGTACACACTTAAATAGAGTTGGGTATCAAAATATGATAGATAAATTTCAAGAGAAGACAGGGTTGTGTTATACAAAAATGCATTTCAAGAATAAATGGGATAAGTTGAGAAAAATTACAGTCATTGGAGAAGATTGGAGAAGGAAACATGTATAGGACGGGATCCTGAAAATAAGACATACAAAGCACCAGATGACTGGTGGAAGAAGGCAAATAAGGTAACTACTTGAATATATAAGGTTAATGTTATATTCATTATGTCTTCTGAACTTGCGTTATACAATGTCAAGAATATTGTACCTAATCACAAGTCCTGCTTACCGTCTGCTATGTGTTTCGGAATGCAAAGTTGAACTGTGTACTTACATTGAATTCTCATTTATTTGTCATCTGTGCTTCTCTGATTGATATAATGATAATAAAAAAATTTATACTGTTACAAAAAATGTACTCGAACAAAAAAATAATGAGACACTTGAACATGAGAAACATATTTCCCAATATTTACAAAAACTTTCTACCATCTATGTATTTGTGTTTTTACAAAAACATAAGATCAAAGGGCAATATAGTAATTTCCTACAAAAATTCTCCTGTGGGAATCAAGAATCAGTTTTTTATCAAATGGTTTTTTCAAACAGATTTTGATTCACCAAGAGAATTGAGAAAATCAGCTTCCACAGAGAATCAAAAGTGAATCCGAAAAATCAGTAGCTCACAGCTGTGCCAAAGAAGCCTAAGATTCCTCAGCATTTCGGGTCACACCCGCAACCCGTTAAGCTGTTCCCGAGCTCCACCTACATTTTTTTGGAAGGGTGAGAGACGAGCGGCGCCCAGCTGCTGACGTTGCTGATTCAGGTCAGACTTGAGAGATGAGAGAGATAGAAATATTGTACAACACTATTTTTTTTAAATAATGGATTACTTGACCTTCTGTCCAGTCGGAGCCAGGAGAAGGATTCCAGCTCCGGTCTCCTACTTTTACACGGAGCCGTCGAAGTAGAGGGTTCAGTGAGGCTCGATGAATACCAGAACTTTGAGTTCTGGTTTCTGCTCACTGTGGCCCCAAGGATTTGAGGGAGAGGGAGTCCATTCCGCCACAAAGTCAGCCAAGGCTTGACTTTTAATTGCTTGTCTTGACACAAATTCTAGATCGAATTCGACCAGTTCCGCTGCCCACTTTGCAATGTTCCCGGTAGAATTAGGATTATGAAAAATATCACGCAGTGGAAAAGAAGTTACCACTGATATTTTGTGGGCTTGGAAGTAGTGACGAAGCTTCCTTGAGGCAATAAGAACTGCGTAAAGCAGTTTATGCACCTCAATGTATCTTGTCTTGGCGTCGTGGAGTACTTCGCTAATGAAGTACACGGGGCGTTGGATGGTCCGGACCCTTTCAAAAGTGTAGGATCGAAGAGCACGTGAAAAGCTACCAGAGGGGGGGTGAATAGTAGATTTAAAAATCTTGCGCAGCGGAAACAATTAAATCCCAACCCCTTCGGCAGAAAATGATCTGTTAGAGAAATCGTGGGTGAAACTAATCTAAATGTGTTTCACCGTGACAAAAGTGATATATATCAGAGGGAATCAAGTCATGAAAAAAACACAAGAAGAATCACTCAAATCCGTCGAGAGAAACTCAAGTTATGATTGAAAGATCGAACAAAGGTCAATCTGTCCTATCCGAGAAAAATAGTTCTGAAACGCTGTAAAGAAACTCCTGTAGATCAGAAACCACAAATCCAATGACCGTGAAATTTTGACAGATGATAGATAATCATGTTTTGAAGATAACCCAAAAAGAATTACTTTAATTGGATCTGTAAAACTCGAGTTATGATAAAACCACCAACGAAAAGTAGTGCTGTCCAGAAACTCGACGAGTAAAACTTGTCTGGAACAAGTCGGACGAACAAGGCACAAAAGTTCTTTCAAACTACGAATTTTATTCAATAGAACACAAGAGGAACAGTCCCAAAGTCGTGCACCACGATCTTTATCCTCCCTTGCTTATATAACCAGCCCTTAGGCCAACCCAATCTCAACTAGGACTCTAATCCTACTCCGTTCACGAATCGAAACTTTCTGTAACTGCTTAGGACTCTTCTATACGCAGATAGAAGCAATCTTAAGACTTCCAAACACATTAGGAACATATCCCATATTCCTCAAACAACTCAAATTCGTGACTCACACGAAATCCTAACATAACCAACTCGATACTTTCCATACCGAGCCATAACCGACTCCGCCGCAGCCAAAGTCATCAACCGGTATGATCCGATCCTTCCAACCAGATCTTCCCATCCATAAACCATCCTCGGGACCATGTTGCCATGTCATGCACCGCATGCATACGTGCGTGAACATTCCTTCGATGTTCAGTAACCTTCATATGCACTGCCCTTGATTCAATCATCCCGCGACCTCCTAACCAGCTCAACCACAGTTCCTCCCGAACTTGGTTGTTGGAACCTCATCTCCTTCCTGAGACTAGTCCAATGGATCCCATCACCAGCCATGACTTGAACTCAAGCAACACCTGCACATGAATAAACAACCAATCCGTACGAGCCCAAGTCCGCGACCTGACTCAAGTTAGTTCCGAACACAACACCTTACGTGAGCACCTCACATAAGCATGTTGCAAAGTATAGAAAAACGATATCAGCCATATCAACCAAAACGCACCAAAAACTTAGCAAATGAATACTAAGCAAACTTTCCAACAATGTAAAGCAACTTCGAAATATTTCACATTAAAATTTGGAACATTACGATCAAGCTCCAAACCTAGAAAAAGCTAACCAGAGCTTAGCAAAGCTAGTACAACCTAGCGCCAGAGCTTACCAAAACTAGCAGGACCTAGCACCGAGTTAACCAAAGCTAGTCGGACCTAGCGCCGGAGCTAACCAAAGCTAGTCGGAACTAGTCATCCCAAAAGTCAGAGCTTGAATAACATGTCGGAGCTAACCAACATAAGTTGGACCTAGCAAAACATATTGGAGCTTAACAAAGACATAACAGAGCTAAAGACAAAACTCATCGGAGCTACCAAAAAACATGTCGGACCTAGACAAAGAAGGTCAGACCTATTGTCGGACCTTGCAGAAGCTCGGGGCTAGAGTCAGACCTTGCTAAAAAAGATGTTTTAGCAGAATTTCAGAACTTTTATCATCAAAGCCAATGTATTCAGTACAAGCCAATGTATTCCGCACACATAGGTCTCACAATCTCCCCCTTGATGAATGCATTGGCAACACCACTTAAAATCCGAACATTGGCTTATTCACATTAAAAGTTTTGAAAACAATTTCTCCCTTTTTGAAAATCAAGTGAGAGAGAAATAAATTTCTCCCCCTATACATATTTTCCCCCTTGCATAATTCACCATATTGTCTCTCCCCCTTTGACAATGCATTCAACAAGGTTCAAAAGAGAAATTTTAATTGTTATGAGCATATTATAACATATACATATAAAACAAAGCTCATCCAAGTCATACTATTAAGTAACTTACACTATCACAACAATGAGATACATAAAGTAGCGTAAGCCATGCTAGAGATCAAATGTAATTTTCAATTTAAGCAATTCATGATCTCACAAACTTAACTATTTCAATACCTGAAAGCATGACACTTGTTGCTGCATTTTATTATTTTGCAAAGCACAAATTTAGATCATATGATATTTGCAAGAGATTATATGCGCATCTGCCTTATTCTAACCAACCAAGCGAAGCCTATGTCATTTGACAATCAGAAGCTTAAAGACATAGTTTTAGTCATACACAACTTCTTCCAAGTTCATATCTAAGTGCAATGATAAGCCATCTCAAAAGAAGAAGTGCGATGCGTGCATATTCTCTTGATCTTTTCTCAATGTATATTTGTTCATAAAAACTCAACATATGAGTTGATTAATTGATTAATTCTTTATGATTAAAAGCAGCTGTGAACATGCAACAAGTTCAAAACAGCAAGAAAGTTTGATCATGACCCGATTTAGTGTAAGTAATTATTCCAATTACTAGTCATGGCAAAAACTACAAAATGTATAACATGAGTAATGTAGTAAGAACTTTCATCATGTAAAAGGAATCACAAGTCATATATGTATGAAATACTATGCTCATATTATTTTAGTTTCAGATTCACGCATAGACTTCCCAAGTTTCAAAACTCCCCCTCAATTTAAGCCATGAGGATGCATAACCCCTATTTCACTACGAATAAAACAAAAACGAGTGAAATCCAAAGGTTTTGTAAAAATGTCAGCCGATTGTTGTTCGGTAACTACATGGTGAAGCACAATGTTTCCTTTCTCAACATTATCACGGAGAAAGTGATACCTAATATCAATGTGCTTAGTTCTAGAATGTTGCACAGGGTTTTTAGCAATGAAAATGGCACTAGTGTTATCACAAAACAGTGGAACACTATCTAGATCAACCCCACAGTCCTTAAGTGTTTGAACAATCCAAAGAATTTGTGAGCAAGCACTAGCATCAGCTGCATATTCAGATTCGGCTGTGGATTGTGCAACTGAATTTTGTTTTCTAGAGGACGAAGCAACAAGTGAATTACCAAGAAAATGACAAGCACCAGAAGTACTTTTCCTATCAATCCTACAACCTCCAAAATCAGAATCGGAAAAAGCTTTCAAAGTAACGGTTGAGGAAGAAGGAAGAAAAATGCCAAATTCTTGAGTTCCATGTAAGTACCTGAGAATCCTTTTGATGGCTTGACGATGCGAAGCACGTGGAGAAGCTTGAAACCGTGCACAAAGACATACGCTGAATTGTATGTCCGGTCTTGATGCCGTGAGGTACAAAAGTGATCCGATCATGCTTCTATATTCTTTTTGATCCACGGGTTCACCATCTTCATCAAGTTCAAGTGTTGTTGCTACTCCCATTGGTGTCCGAAGAGGCTTGCTTTTGTCCATGTTGAAGATCCTTAGGAGGTCTTTTGTATACTTTGTTTGATGCACAAAGGTACCCTCCTTGGTTCGCTTGATTTGCAGCCCCAAAAAGTACGTGAGTTCCCCCATCATACTAATCTCAAATTCTGAACTCATCATAGCTGAAAACTTGGACACAAGATCATGAGAAGCACAACCAAAGATAATATCATCCACATACACTTGAACGAATAATGAGTCATTGCCATGCTTAAGCACAAAAAGAGTTTTATCAACCTTGCCCATGGTAAACCCCTTTTCAAGTAAGAATGTTTTTAACCGATCAGACCATGCTCTAGGGGCTTGTTTGAGACCGTACAAGGCTTTGGACAATTTGTAAACATGATTAGGAAAATCAGAATTTTCAAAACCCAGCGGTTGTTTGACATAAACCTCCTCATCTATGTAGCAATTAATAAAAGCACTTTTAACATCCATTTGATATAGCTTAAAACCTTTAGATGCAGCAAAAACTAACAAAATTCTTATGGCTTCTAGTCTAGCAACAGGAGCAAAAGTTTTATCAAAATCCAGACCTTCAACTTGAGTGAACCTTGAGCAACCAACCTAGCCTTATTCCTAACCACAACCCCATCCT
This sequence comes from Tuctoria greenei, assembly GCA_036927565.1. Lineage (NCBI taxonomy): Eukaryota > Viridiplantae > Streptophyta > Magnoliopsida > Poales > Poaceae > Tuctoria > Tuctoria greenei. The sequence continues at coordinate 131,454,194 of JAYESD010000006.1, forward strand.
CACTTTGTTTATTTTTAAACACCCATTTAGTTCCAATTAAAGTGTGACCTTGAGGTGGAGGTACAAGTTTCTAAACATTATTTCTTTCAAAATTTGCTAACTCTTCTTGCATGGCAATAATCCAATATTCATTAGTGAGTGCATGTGATATATCTTTGGGTTCAAAAGAAGCAACAAAAGCAGAATGTGTATGAGAGTTTGGATCGCAAAACCTGGACCGTGTAACTCGTTCGTGCAAGCTTCCAATAATCTGCTGTAGAGGATGAATTTTGAGAACCCGGAGGGGAGTGGACACTTCACAAGCTTATTCTTCTTCATGTTCATCACAAATCGATGAGCTTGTGACTTGAGGAGGATCTAGACCAGCAATGGTGGTCGTCGGTGCTGGCTGTGAATCAAATTCAGGAGCTCGAACAATGTCATTAGCTACAAAATTTTCGGACAGCAGCTCCACCTCTTCCTCATCTTCAACGAAAATGCTCTCCCCTGCGGATATGGATCTGGATCTGCAATGTTTGATCTAGTACCTGGGCTAGCTTCATCAAAAGACACTTCACAAGTCTCCACAATTTTGTTAGTGTAAAGTAAATGCACACGGTAGCCTTTAGTATGAGATGGATAACTGTAAGACCTATGTGTGCTGAATACATTGGCTTGTAGTGAATACACTTGCTTTGACGATAAAAAGTTTTGAATATCACCAAAACACCTTTTTATTAAGGTTCGACTAGTTTTGGTTAGCTCTAGTGAGTTTTGTCTTTAGCTCCGACATGTCTTTGATAGCTCCGGCGTGTTTTTGCTAAGCTCCGAGTTGATTTTTCTAGCTCCGGCTTTTGGGTTTACTAGTTTCCACTAGTTCTGGTTAGTCCCGGCGCTAGGTTCTACTAGCTTTTGTTAGCTGCGGCTCAAGGTCCAAGTTGCTCTGGCAAGGTCCGGAACTTGACCGCAATGCTTCTGTTTTTCATTTGCAATGTTTTGTACTTGCTTTACATCTCTGGAAAGATTTCTTAGTATTTATTTGCTAAGTCTTTGGTGCGTTTTTTATTGACATGGATGATATCGTGTAACTATGGTTTTGCAACATGCTTATGTGAGGTTCTCACGTAAGGTGTTGTGTTCAGAACTAACTTGAGTCAAGTCGAGGACTTGTGCTCGAAAGTATTGGTTGTTTATTCATTTGCAGGTGTTGCTTGAGTTCAAGAAATGGCTGGTGATGGGATCTATTGGACTAGTCTCAGGGAGGAGATGAGGTTCCAACAACCAAATTCAGGAGGAATTGTGGTTGAGCTGATCAGGAGGTTGCGCAACATGATTGAATCAAGAACAATGCATGTGAATGTAACCGTGGACGTCATTGGAAGATGTTTGCACATGTGCAAGGAGTGCATGGACGTGGCTACATGGTTTCGAGACATGATGAAGAGATGTGGACGTAAAGAGTTGGTCGGAAAGGTCCAACCGACTAGGTTATGGACTCAGGCTGCGGCTGAGTCGGTTTGAATCAAATATGGAAAGATTTGAGTTGGTTATGATAGTATTTCGTGTGGGTCACGAATTTGAGTTGTTTAGGAATGTGGGATATGTTTCTAAGGTGTTTGGAAGTCTTAAGATTGCTTCTATCTGCGTAAGAAGAATCCTAAGCAGTTATGGAAAGTTACGATTCGTGAACAGAGTAGGATTAGGTTCCTGATTTGAGTTGAGTTGGCTTTCGAGCTGGTTATATAAGAAAGGGAGCCCATAGCTCGTGGTGCACGACTTTGGGGCTGTTTCCTCTTGTGTTCTATTGAATAAAATTCGTAGTTTGAAGGAACTTTTGTGCCTTGTTCGTCCGACTTGTTCTAGACAAGTTTTACTCGTCGAGTTTCTGGACAGCACTACCTTTCGTCGGTGGTTTTATCATAACTCGAGTTTTACAGATCCAATTGACGTGATTCTTTTTGGGTTGTCTTCAAAACTTCATTATCTATCATCTGTCAATATTTCTTGGTCATTGGATTTGTGGTTTATGATCTACACAAGTTTCTTTGCATCATTCCAGAACTGTTTTTCTCAGGTAGGACATATTGACCTTTGTTTGATCTTTCGATCATAACTTGAGTTTTTCTCGACGGATTCGAGTGATTCTTGTTGTGTTGTCTTCGTGACTTGATTCTCTCTGATATCTATCACTTTTGTCATGGTGAAACACGTTTATATTAGTCTCACACACGATTTCTTTAACAGATTATTTTTCTTCCGAAGGGGTTGGGGTTTAATTGTTTCTGCTGCGTAAGATTATTAAATCTACCATTCACCCCCCTCTGGTAGCTTTTCACGTGATCTTCGATCCTACAATTGGTATCAGAGCCACAGTGCTCTAATCTTTGTGACTTGCGCGTGTTTTTGACTAATCATCATGGAGAAGTACTCTGCCAAACCTTGTGTGTTCGCTGGTATTGATTTTCAGGTTTGGAAGGCACACATGGAGGCTTTAATCTAGGCACAAGGCTTTGCAATATGGGAGAAGGTATACAAGACTTACGAAGTGCCATCAAATGATCAAGTTACATCTACAAATCTGAGAGATGTCGACAACAACAACAAGGCTCGGAACTTGATCATACAAGGATTAACACAAAGCGACTTCGATCGTGTTGCACACCTCCGATCTGCATACGATGTGTGGAAAGCACTTTGTGACTACCACGAAGGATCCAACACGATCAAAGAGGTAAGACAAGACATGTTCAAGAAAGAATACATGCGCTTCGAGATGCAACCCGGTGAGTCTATTGATGCCCTTTTTGCTCGCTTTAATAAGATTCTCAGCAACTTGCGTAGTGTCAATGTTAATTTTTCAGATGCTGAAAATGCTAGGCAATTGCTAAGTGCATTAGATATGTCAATTTGGAAGATGAAAGTCACATCTATTCGTGAATCTACTGTCATGAGTTCACTTACTTTAGATGTGCTATATTCCAATTTAAAAACTCATGAAATTGACATAATCTCATGTAAGAACCCCAACAAGTCTATTGCTTTTGTTTCTCAACGTGACATGCCTAGTTCCAGTCAAACATCATCTTGTGGTACACTTGCTTTGCTGTCCTCTCTAACCCTTGAACAGATTGAAGAGTTTCCAGAGGAGGAGATAGCGCTCATCTCTACCCGGTTCTCAAAAGCATTGCTAAATGTGAAAACTAGAAGGAGAGGAAGCTCCGGACCTCAACGATGCTTTGAGTGTTGTAAGACAGGACATTTTCGTTCAGATTGCCATAACTTTTCAGGTCCTACTTCCCGGGATGAAAAGAAAACAAGAACGAAGCACTCCTCTGCAAAAGATACGAAGAAAAAGAAGGGTTTTACAGGATGTCAATTGGTGAGCAGTTTTATCTCAGCACTCCAGGAACTTGGCTCAAGCGACGTGGACATTGGAAGTGATGAAGATGAAGATGATTTGGCAAACTTGGGCTTCATGGCGGGCAAGTAAAGATCAAGTGTGGATGAGGCAGAACACAACAGCGACAATGAAGAGGTAGGACGATCTTGATAAGAAACTGCAAGATGCTATGAATGAAATCTCTATATTGAACATGCTTTACGTTGTCATGAAGTTAAATATTGTTCCAATTGCAAATTAAAAGGAAAAAATTCATGTGAAAATTGCCTTGATCTGTCCAATAAACTTGATAACATGCATAAGACATTTGATCAGTTTTGTAATGGGAATAAGAATCTAAACTTGCTGCTGAATTCATCCAAGTCTTGCAATGATAAAACTGGTTTAGGTTTTGATTCTCATGCTCATGCTAAGGCACATCCACCTAAAATTGTAAAGTCATTAGGAAGTGGTTTGATTCAAACAGTTCCTAAACAAAAAGAAGTGGTTTTCGAATCTGCAGGAGTATTGTCTCATTCGGTTTCAAATAAAAATGTTGTTTGCTCATCTAGACATGAACACAAAGTTAAATTTCATTGTCTCTACTGTGGTAGAGATGGTCATGTCATAGATTTTTGTTATAGACTAGATAAAATACAGAAAAGGGAAAGAATGGTTGCTAGATCTCATAACTTTCATGCAAAATTTGCTGCACATATTGAACCGAGTGTACAACCTGCTGTTTTGAGTCAAAAACATTCAAAGTTTACCTCTGGACCTTCTGTTTTTGCCTCCGGAGCTACTGATTTTTGTGCTACACAAGTGATACCTTATAGGTCAGTAGTTAAGAATAAGAAATCTCGAACTTTGACTCATAAACCTGCTGTTTTGTTTCAGCTTTCGCGTGTTTTTCCTGCTGCATGTCACGTGACTCAGTACTGGATTCCTAAATGCCCTTTGACTAATCCCAGTATTGAGTCATCGACGTATTGTGCTTCTATGTAGGTTACACGTTTGAGGAAGGATAACATTTGGATTGTGGATTCAGGTTGCTCACGCCACATGACCGGTAACAAAGATTGGTTCTCCTCCCTCTCTTTTGTGTCACGTGTAGAGAATGTTACTTTTGCTGATAATTCCTCAACTCCTATAATTGCTAAGGGTTCGGTTAGAGTAAATGATCACTACACTTTGAAGGATGTGGCACTTGTCAAAAATTTGAAATACAACTTGCTTTCTGTTTCACAATTGCTAGATGAAAATCTGGAAATTATTTTCAATAAAAACTGCTACAAAGTTGTAAGTTCAAATAGTGAGCTTATTTTTAACATGTCTCAGTTTGGAAGAGTTTCTAAAGCTGATTTTGATATGTCTTCCTCTAAGCATAGGTGTCTAGTTGCTAATGATTCAAAGGACTTATTTTTTTGGCATCATAGACTTGGTCACGTAGGCTTTGATCACCTAACGCGTGTTAGTGCTCTTGATCGCATACGTGGGCTGCCTAAGCTTAAAGGGTACAAAGAAATTGTGTGCTCTTCTTGTAGACATGCTAAGATGGTTGTAGGTTCACATACTCCTCTCACAATGATCATGACAACTGAACCGTGTCAACTTTTGCACCTTGACACCGTAGGACCTTCACGTGTTCAATCCTTTGGAGGAAAATGGTATGTTCTTGTGATTGTTGATGATTATTCTAGATACTATTGGGTTTACTTTATGGCGTCTAAGAATGAAGTTTTTAGTCACTTTAGAACTTTATTTCTTAGATTATCAATTGATCACCCAGGATCATTAAAAGCAATTAAAAGTGATAATGGAACTGAATTAAAAAATCAATCTTTTGATCACTTTTGTGCTGAAAATAGAATAGATCATCAATTTTCTTCACCATATGTACCTCAACAAAACGGTGTTGTAGAAAAAAAGAACAGAACCTTAGTTGAGATGGCTAGGACTATGCTTGATGAATATCAAACTCCTAGGAAATTTTGGGCTGATGCGTTAGCAACCGCTTGTTATGTCTCAAATCGTGTTTTCTTGCTTGCTAAGCTAGGTAAAACACCATATGAGCTCCGGTTTGGACATAGGCCTAGTGTTACACACTTTCGGGTCTTTAGTTGCAAATGCTTTGTTAAGAAACATGGTAATGTTGATAAATTTGAACCTAGATCCATTGATGGCATGTTTCTTGGTTATCCATCTCATACTAGAGGCTACTATGTGCTTTTACTTGACACTAACAAAATTGTGGAGACTTGTGAAGTGTCTTTTGATGAAGCTAGCCCAGGTACTAGCTCAAACATTGCAGGTCCAGATCCATATCCACAGGGGGGAGCATTTTCGTTGAAGATGAGGAAGAATTGGAGCTGCTGCCCGAAAATTCAGCAGCTAAAGACTTTGGTTCAGCTCCGGATGTTAATTCTCAACCAGCACTGACAACCATCAATGCCGATTCAAATCATCCTCAAGACACAAGCTCATCGATTTGTGATGAACATGAATAAGAAGAAGCTTGTGAGACATCTATTCCCCTACAGTTTTACAAAGATCATCCCCCACAACAGATGATTGGAAGCTTGCACGAACGAGTCACCCGGTCCAGGTTTTGCGATCCAAACTCTTATGCTCATTCTGCTTTTGTTGCTTCTTTTGAACCCAAAGATATATCACACGCACTCACTAATGAATCTTGGATTATTGCCATGCAAGAAAAGTTAGAAAATTTTGAAAGAAATAATGTTTGGAAACTTGTACCTCCACCTCAAGGTCACACTTTAATTGGAACTAAAAGGGTATTTAAAAATAAACAAAGTGAGGATGGGGTTGTGGTTAGGAATAAGGCTAGGTTGGTTGCTCAAGGTTTCACTTAAGTTGAAGGTCTAGATTTTGATGAAACTTTTGCTCCCGTTGCTAGAATAGAAGCCATAAGAATTTTATTAGCTTTTGCAGCATCTAAAGGTTTTAAGCTATATCAAATTGATGTTAAAAGTGCTTTTCTTAATGGCTACATAGATGAGGAGGTTTATGTCAAACAACCACCGGGTTTTGAAAATCCAGATTTTCCTAATCATGTTTACAAACTGTCCAAAACCTTGTACGGTCTCAAACAAGCCCCTAGAGCATGGTATGATAGGTTAAAAACATTCTTACTTGAAAAAGGGTTTACCATGGGCAAGGTTGATAAAACTCTTTTTGTGCTTAAGCATGGCAATGACTCATTATTTGTTCAAGTGTATGTGGATGATATTATCTTTGCTTGTGCTTCTCATGATCTTGTGTCCAAGTTTTCAGCAATGATGAGTTCCGAATTTGAAATGAGTATGATGGGTGAACTCACTTACTTTTTGGGGCTGCAAATCAAGCAAACAAAGGAGGGTACCTTTGTGCATCAGACGAAGTATACAAAAGATATCCTAAGGCGCTTCAACATGGACAAAAGCAAGCCTCTTCGAACACCAATGGGAACAGCAACAAAACTTGGACTTGATGAAGATGGTGAACCCGTGGATCAAAAAGAATATAGAAGCATAATCGGATCACTTTTGTACCTCACGACATCAAGACCAGACATGCAATTCAGCGTATGTCTTTGTGCACGGTTTCAAGCCTCCCCACGTGTTTCACATCGTCAAGCCGTCAAAAGGATTCTCAGGTACTTACATGGAACTCAAGAATTTGGAATTTTTCTTCCTTCTTCCTCAACCGTTACTTTGAAAGCTTTTTCGGATGCTGATTTTGGGGGTTGTAGGATTGATAGGAAAAGTACTTTCGGTGCTTGTCATTTTCTTTGTAATTCTCTTGTTGCTTGGTCCTCTAGAAAACAAAATTCACTTGCACAATCCACAACCGAATCTGAATATGTAGCTGCTGCTAGTGCTTGCTCACAAATTCTTTGGATTGTTCAAATACTTAAGGACTATGGGGTTGATCTAGATAGTGTTCCACTGTTTTGTGATAACACTAGTGCCATTTGCATTGCTAAAAACCCCGTGCAACATTCTAGAACTAAGTACATTGACATTAGGTATCACTTTCTCCGAGATAATGTTGAAAAAGGAAACATTGTGCTTCACCATGTAGATACCGAACAACAATTGGCTGTCATTTTTACAAAACCTTTGGATTTCACTCGTTTTTGTTACATTCGTAGTGAAATAGGTGTTATGCATCCTCATGGCTTAAATTGAGGGGGAGTTTTGAAACTTGGGAAGTCTATGTGTGAATCTGAAATTAAAATAATATGAGCATAGTATTTCATACATATATGAATTTGTGATTCCTTTTACATGCTGAAAGTTCTTACTACATTACTCGTGTTATACATTTTGTAGTTTTTGTCATGTCTAGTCATTGGAATAATTACTTACACTAAAACTGGTCATGGTCGAACTTTCTTGCTGTTTTGGACTTGTTACATGTTCACAAGTGATTTTAATCATTAAGAATTAATCAAGTAATCAACTCACATGTTGAGTTTTTATGAACAAACATAAATTGAGAAAAGATCAAGAGAATATGCATGCATCGCACTTCTTTTTTTGAGATGTCTTATCATTGCACTTAGATATGAACTTGGAAGAAGTTGTGTATGACTAAAACCATGTCCTTAAGCTTCTGATTGTCAAATGACATAGGCTTGGCTTGGTTGGTTAGAATAAGGCAGAAGCGCATATAATCTCGTGCAAAATATCATATGATCTAAATTTATGCTTTGAAAAATAATAAAATGCAGCAACTAGTGTCATGCTTTCAGGTTTTGAAATAGTTAAGTTTGTGAGATCATGACTTGCTTAAATTGAAAATTACATTTGATCTCTAGCATGGCTTACACTAGTTTATGTATCTCATTGGTGTGATAATGTAAGGTACCTGATAGTATGACTTGGATGAGCTTTGTTTATATGTATATGTTATAATATGCTCATAACAACTAAAGTTGGAGAGATAATTTGTTTATATGCTCATGACTTGCTGAATACATTGTCAAAGGGGGAGAGATAAGCATGAAGAGAAAGAGAATATGTGCATAAGGAGAGATAATAAAGGGGGAGAGATAATATGGGATAATTTTTGGATTTTCTTCTCATTTTACTTTTGATTTACAAAGGGGGAGAAATTGCCTTCAAAACTTTTATGTGAATAAGCCAATGTTCGGATTTTAAATGGTGTTGCCAATGCATTAATCAAGGGGAAGATTGTAAGACCTATGTGTGCTAAATACATTGGCTTGTAGTGAATACACTTGCTTTGATGATAAAAGTTTTAAATATCACCAAAACACCTTTTTATTAAGGTCCGACTAGTTTTGGTTAGCTTCGGTGAGTTTTGTCTTTAGCTCCGACATGTCTTTGATAGCTTCGGTATGTTTTTGCTAAGCTCCGAGTTGATTTTTCTAGCTCCGACTTTTGGGTTTACTAGTTCCGACTAGTTCTGGTTAGTTCCGACGCTAGGTTCTACTAGCTTTTGTTAGCAGCGGCTCAAGGTCCAGGTTGCTCTGGCAAGGTCCGGAACTTGACCGCAATGCTTCTGTTTTTCATTTGCAATGTTTCGTACTTGCTTTACATCTCTGGAAAGATTGCTTAGTATTCATTTGCTAAGTCTTTAATGCTTTTTCATTGACATGGATGATATTGTGTTACTGTGGTTTTGCAACATGCTTATGTGAGGTTCTCACGTAAGGGGTTGTGTTCGGAACTAACTTGAGTCAAGTCGAGGACTTGTGCTCGAAAGTATTGGTTATTTATTCATGCGCAGGTGTTGCTTGAGTTCAAGACATGGCTGGTGATGGGATCCATTGGACTAGTCTCAGGGAGGAGATGAGGTTCCAACAACCAAATTCAGGAGGAATTGTGGTTGAGCTGATCAGAAGGTTGCGCAACATGATTGAATCAAGAACAATGCATGTGAAGGTAATCGTGGACGTCATTGGAAGATGTTTGCACGTGTGCAAGGAGTGCATGGACGTGGCTACAAGGTTCCAAGACGTGATGAAGAGATGTGGATGTAAAGAGTTGGTCGGAAAGGTCCAACCGACTAGGTTATGGACTCAGGCTGCGGCTGAGTCGGGTTTGACTCAAATATGGAAAGATTTGAGTTGGTTATGATAGGATTTCGTGTGGGTCACGAATTTGAGTTGTTAAGGAATGTGGGATACATTTTTAAGGTGTTTGGAAGTCTTAAGATTGCTTCTATCCGCGTATAGAAGAATCCTAAGCAGTTATGGAAAGTTACAATTCATGAACAGAGTAGGATTAGGTTCTTGATTTGAGTTGAGTTGGCTTTCGAGCTGGTTATATAAGCAAGGGAGCCCATATCTCGTGGTGCAAGACTTTGGGGCTGTTTCCTCTTATGTTCTATTGAATAAAATTCGTAGTTTGAAGGAACTTTTGGACCTTGTTCATCCGACTTCTTCCAGACAAGTTTTACTCGTCGAGTTTCTGGACAGCACTACCTTTCGTCGGTGGTTTTATCATAACTCGTGTTTTACAGATCCAATTGCCATGATTCTTTTTGGGTTGTCTTCACAAATTGATTATCTATCATCTGTCAAAATTTCTCGGTCATTGGATTTGTGGTTTCTTATCTACATGAGTTTCTTTGCATTGTTCCAGAATTGTTTTTCTCGGGTAGGACAGATTGACCTTTGTTTGATCTTTCGATCATAACTTGAGTTTTTCTCAACGGATTTGAGTTATTCTTGTTTTGTTGTCTTCGTGACTTGATTCTCTCTGATATCTATCACTTTTGTCATGGTGAAACACGTTTAGATTAGTCTCACACACAATTTCTTTAACAGATCGTTTTTTGGCCGAAGGGGTTGGGGTTTAATTGTTTCCGCTGCGTAAGATTTTTAAATCTACCATTCACCCCCCTCTGGTAGCTTTTCACATGCTCTTCGATCCTACAATAACCAAGAAACATGCCATCAATGGATCTAGGTTCAAATTTATCAAGATTACCATGTTTCTTAACAAAGCATTTGCAACCAAAGACCAGAAAGTGCGTAACACTAGGCCTATGTCCAAACCGGAGCTCATATGGGGTTTTACCTAACTTAGCGTGCAAGAAAACACGATTTGAGACATAACAAGCGGTTGCAATCGCATCAGCCCAAAATTTCTTAGGAGTTTGATATTCAGCAAGCATAGTCCTAGCCATCTCAACTAAGGTTCTCCTCTTTCTTTCTACAACGCCGTTTTGTTGAGGTACATATGGTGAAGAAAATTGATGTTCTATTCCATTTTCAGCACAAAAGTGATCAAAAGATTAATTTTTAAATTTAGTTCCATTATCACTTCTAATTGCTTTTAAAGATCCTGGGTGATCAATTGATAACCTAAGAAATAAAGTTCTAAAGTGACTAAAAGCTTCATTCTTAGATGCAATAAAATAAACCCAAGAGTATATAGAATAATCATCAACAATCACAAGAACATACCATTTACCTCCGAAGGATTGAACACGTGAAGGTCCTACGGTGTCAAGGTGCAAAAGTTGACTCGGTTCAGTTGTCATGATCATTGTGAGAGGAGTATGTGAAACTGCAACCATCTTAGCATGTCTACAAGAAGAGCACACAATTTATTTGTCCCCTTTAAGCTTAGGCAGCCCACGCATGCGATCAAGAGCACTAACACACGTTAGGTGATCAAAGCCTACATGACCAAGTCTACGATGCCAAAAATATAAGTCCTTTGAATCATTAGCAACTAGACACCTATGCTTAGAGGAAGATATATCAAAATCAGCTTTAAAAACTCTTCGAAACCGAGACATGTTAAAAATAAGCTCACTATTTGAGCCTACAACTTTGCAGCAGTTTTTATTGAAAATAATTTCTAGATTTTCATCTAGCAATTGTGAAACAAAAAGCAAGTTGTATTTCAAATTTTTAACAAGTGCCACATCTTTTAAAGTGTAGTGATTATTTACTCTAACCGAACCTTTAGCAATAATAGGAGTTGAAGAATTATCGACAAAAGTAACATTTTCTACATGTGACACAAAGGAGAGAAAGGAGAACCATTCTCTGTTACCGATCATATGGCGTGAGCATCCTGAATCCACAATCCATATGTTCTCCTTCCTCAAGCATGAAACCTACACAGAAGGACAGTTCATCGTTAACTCAATACTGGGGTTAGTCAATAAGAATTTTGGAATCCAGTACTGAGCCATGCGACGTCCAGTAGGAACAACACGCAAAAGCTGTGACAAAACAATAGGTTTATGAGTCAAAGGTTGATGTTTTCTGTTCTTAACAATGGATTTAGAAGTTGTTACTTGTTTAGAGCAAAAGCCAGTAGCTCCGGAGGTGTGGACATTTGTTTCGAAAGAAACAGCTGAAGCTCCAGATGCACAAACCGAAGGTCCGAAAGCAAAAACTGAAGCTCCGGAGGGAACAACAGAAGGTTCGGGAGCTTTCAGAGCCATCGGAACTACCAAAGCTGTCTTTGCAAGTCTCTTACTAGAGGGTCCGGAAGCTACCTTTTCAAATTTCTGACTCATTAAAGCAGGTTGCATGTTTCTACTTTTAGGTTTAGCATGAAAGTTATGAGATCTAGCAGACATTTTATCCTTTTTAATTTGTTTAGCTAGTCTATAACAAAAATCTACGACATGACCATCTTTATCACAATACGTACAATGAGATTTAATTTTGTAATCATGTATAGATGAGCACCCAGCATTAGAAACCGAATTAGAAAGCACTCCTGCAGATTTAAAAACCACTTCTTTTTGTTTAGGATTTGTTTGAATCAAACCACTTCCTAATGACTTTACAATTTTAGGTGGATGTGCCTTAGCATGAGCATGAGAATCAAAGTCTAAACCAGTTTGATCATTGCAAGACTTGGAAGAATTCAGCAGCAAGTTTAGGTTCTTATTCCCATTACAAAACCGATCTAATGTCCTATGCATGTCATCAAGTTTATTGGACAGATCAAGGCAATTTTTACATGAAGTTTTCTTTTTAATTTGTAATTGGAACAAAATTTAACTTCATGAGAACGTAAAACATTGTTCAATATAGAAATTTCATTCATAGCATCTTGTAGTTTCTTATCAAGATCATCACAAGTAGAAAAATGCAAATCAATTGTAGAACAGCTAACATCTTTCAAGTTTTTATCATTAAGTGCAGCAAGCTCTTTGTTCTTTTCAATTTCTAACTCAAGTTTATCAAGTGTGGAGATGTGCACACTTCTTAATGAGGACAATTGTTCATATATTAAATCACATGAGGGACATGCATCATCACTAGGAATCAAAGTTTTTAAACGGTTGATTTCAGATTCTAGTGATTTAATTTTAGCAGCACTATCCCTAAGCTTTTTGTCCTTTTTATTAACAATAATAGTGGCATGAGAAATAACATCACACATTTCTTCGCAAGTAGGACATACCTCTACATTGTCGCTGTTTTGTTTTGCCTCCTCCATACTCGATCTTGACTTGCCCGCCATAAAGCACAAGTTTGCCAAATAACCTTCATCTTCGTCACTTCCAATGTCCACGTCTCTTGGCCAAGTTCCTGGAGTGCGGAGATAAAATTGTTCACCAGTTGGCGACCTGTAAAGCCCTTCTTCTTCTTATCATTTGTTGAGGAGTGCTTCGTCCTTGATTGTTTTTCTTCTCGGGAAGTAGAACCTGAAAGGTTAGGGCATTCTGTACGAAAGTGTCCTCTCTTACCACATTCGAAGCATCGTTGAGGTCCGGAGCTTCCTCTCCTTCTAGTTCTCACATTTTGCAATGCTTTCGAGAACCTAGTAGAGAGAAGTGCTAGCTCCTCCTCTGGAAATTCCTCGATCTGCTCCAGGTTTAGTGAGGACAACAAAGCAAGAGTATTGCAAGATGATGATTGGGCGGAGCTAGGCATATCACATTGTGAGACAAATGCAATAGACTTATTTGGGTTCTTACGTTATAAGATGTCAATTTCATGAGTTTTTAGTTTAGAGTAAAGCACATCTAAAGTAAGTTTACTCATGACAGTAGATTCACGAATAGATGTAACTTTCATCTCCCAGATTGACATGTCTAATGCACTAAGAAGTTGCCTAGCATTTTCAGCATCAGAAAAATTAACGTTGACACTACGCAAGTTACTGAGAATTTTGTTAAAGCGAGCAAAGAGATCATCAATGGACTCACCGGGTTGCATCTCCCAGTGCATGAATTCTTTCTTGAACATGTCTTGCCTTACCTCCTTGATTATGTTGGATCCTTCATGATAGTCACATAGTGCTCTCCATACATTGTATGCCGATCAGAGATGTGCAATGCGGTCGAAGTCGCTCTAAGTGAGTCCTTGTATGATCAAGTTTCGAGCCTTGTTGTTGTTGTCGACATCTATCAGATTTGTAGCTGTAACTTGATCATTTGACGGCACTTCGTAAGGCTTGTACACCTTCTCCCATATTGTAGAGCCTTGTGCCTGGATGAAAGCCTCCATGCGTGCCTTCCAAACCTGAAAATCAATACCAGCAAATACACAAGGTTTGGCGGAGTATTTCTCCATGATGATTAGTCAAAAATATGAGCAAATCACAATGATTGGAGCACCATGGCTCTAATACCAATTGTAGGATCGAAGAGCACGTGAAAAGCTACCAGAGGGGGGGTGAATGGTAGATTTAAAAATCTTACGCAGCAGAAACAGTTAAATCCCAACCCCTTCGATAGAAAAACAATCTGTTAGATAAATCATGTGTGACACTAATCTAAACTTGTTTCACCATGACAAAAGTGATATATATCAGAGAGAATAAAGTCACGAATAAAACACAAGAAGAATCACTCAAATACATCAAGAGAAACTCGAGTTATGATTGAAATATCGAACAAAGGTCAATCTGTCCTACCCGAGAAAAACAGTTCTGGAATGCTGCAAAGAAAATCGTGTACATCAGAAACCACAAATACAATGACCGTGAAATTTTGACGGATTATAGATAATCAAGTTTTGAAGACAATCCAAAAATAATTACTTTAATTGGATCTGTAAAACTCGAGTTATGATAAAACCACCAACGAAATGTAGTGCTGTCCAGAAACTCGGCGAGTAAAACTTGTCTGGAACAAGTCGGACGAACAAGGCACAAAACTTCCTTCAACTACGAATTTTATTAAATAGAACACAAGAGGAACAGCCCCAAAGTCGTGCACTATGAGCTTTGGCCTCCCTTGCTTATATAACCAGCCCTTAGGCCAACCCAATCTCAACTAGGACTCTAATCCTACTCCGTTCACGAATCAAAACTTTCCATAACTGCTTAGGACTCTTCTATATGCAGATAAAAGCAATCTTAAGACTTCCAAACACATTAGGAACATATCCCATATTCCTAAAACAACTCAAATTCGTGACTCACATGAAATCCTAACATAACCAACTCAATACTTTCCATACCGAGCCATAACCGACTCCGCCGCAGCCAAAGTCATCAACCGGTACGATCCGATCCTTCCAACCAGATCTTCCCATCCATAAACCATCTTTGGGACCATGTTGCCATGTCATGCACCGCATGCATACGTGCGTGCACATTCCTTCGATGTTCAGTAACCTTCATATGCACTGCCCTTGATTCAATCATCCTACGACCTCCTGACCAGCTCAACCACAGTTCCTCCCGAACTTGGTTGTTGGAACCTCATCTCCTCCCTGAGACTAGTCCAATGGATCCCATCACCAGCCATGACTTGAACTCAAGCAACACCTGCACATGAATAAACAACCAATCCGTACGATCCCAAGTCCGCGACCTGACTCAAGTTAGATCCGAACACAACACCTTACATGAGCACCTCACATAAGCATGTTGCAAAGTATAGAAAAACGATATCAGCCATATCAACCAAAACGCACCAAAAACATAGCAAATGAATACTAAGAAAACTTTCCAACAATGTAAAGCAACTTCAAAACATTTCACATTAAAATTTGGAACATTACTATCAAGCTCCGAACCTAGAAAAAGCTAATCGGAGCTTACCAAAGCTAGTACAACCTAGCGCCGGAGCTTACCAAAACTAGCAGGACCTAGCACCGGAGCTAACCAAAGCTAGTCGGACCTAGCACTAGAGCTAACCAAAGCTAGTCGGAACTAGTCATCCCAAAAGTCAGAGCTAGAGAAACATGTCGGAGCTAACCAACATAAGTCGGAGCTAGCAAAACATATCGGAGCTGAACAAAGACATGCCGGAGCTAAAGACAAAACTCACCGGAGGTACCCAAAAACATGTCGGACCTAGACAAAGAAGGTTGGACCTATTGTCGGACCTTGCAGAAGCTCGGAGCTAGAGTTAGACCTTGCTAAAAAAATATGTTTTAGAAGAATTTCAGAACTTTTATCATCGAAGCCAATGTATTCAGTACAAGCCAATATATTCAGCACACATAGGTCACACAAGAAGGAATTGGAGCTTCCTCTCCATCAACCCGGACCTTGCTGGAGGGTTTTGGACCTTCAGGTTGTGCTTCTTAGACCCTCCCGGAGGGGTCCAAAATTCCTTCTTGTTCAACCCGAATCTCACTAGGAGGATCCAGATTATCTTGGTTAACCAGGTGAACCTCTTCAAACGAAAGAGGTTGATCTCCTAGCACTTCATTCTGAGGTTTCGTGTCTGGAAGCTGAGACCCAGTCACGTCTTCAGGTGATTCCGGACCCTCCCGGAGCGGTTCGGACATTTGAATCGGATGTGGCTCTGGTCTTTCCGCAACCAGGGCCATACTAACAACTTCGGTGGTTGCCGAAATGTAAAGCAGTAAAGGCTCACCAGGATTCGGAGCTACAAAGATTGGTAGTGTGGTGAGGAGTTGTTTCAGTTCTTGAAACGCCTTTTCTACTTCTTTAGACCAAAGAAATGGTCCGGATTTCCTCAAGAGTTCGAAGAAGGGAAGCGCCCGTTCTGCCAATCTTGATATAAACCGGTTAAGCGCAGCTAGACATCCCGTCAACTTTTGGACAACTTTAATGCGGTCTGGGGGCCGCATATCTTCTATAGCCTTGATCTTTGCTGGATTTTCTTCAATTCCTCGGTGAGTCACCAAGAACCCCAGAAGCTTCCCAGAGCTAACCTCAAAGACACACTTGTCCGAATTCAGCTTGGTGCGCGTAGTGCGCAGCTTGTCGAAGACGGCTTGTAAGTTTTCAAGGAATGACTCCTTGTTTTTGATCTTCACGACGATGTCATCAACATACACCTCCACCAAGTCTCTAATTAGCTCTTCAAATGTTTGGTACATAGCTCGCACAAATGTTGAAGCAACATTTTTAGGACCGAATGGCATGACAGTATAACAATACAATCCATCTACTGTTATGAAGGCCGTATGCTCTTCATCTTACTTAGACATTTGGATTTGATAATATCCAGAATATGCATCTAAGAAACACAGTAGCTCACACCCGGAGGTGGAGTCCACTATCTGATCTATTCTAGGTAGTGGAAATGGATCCTTTGGACATGCCTTATTTAAGGTGGTGTAGTCGATACACATCCGAAGCTTCTCGCTGGCCTTGGGTACAACAACTGGGTTTGCCAGCCATTTTGGATGAAAGACTTCCCGGATGAATCCAGCTTCGAGCAACTTCTTGATTTCCTGTCGGATGAAGTTTTGTCGCTCGATTGATTGCTTCCGGGGCTTCTAGTGTACATGCCATGCGTCTAAGTAAATCTTCAGATTGTGCTCAATCACCTCCCTAGGGATCCCAGACATTTGTGATGGTTGCCAGGAAAACACTTCAATATTAGCCCTAAGGAAAGTGATGAGTGCGAGTTCCTATTTGTTGTTCAGACCCCCCGATATACGAGTAGTATGAGAAGCATCAGAACCAATTTGGACGACTTTGACGGGAATGTCAGCGTCGCCGCTTGGTTGCACACAAGGTGCGGAGGTAGAGCCTTTGTGACAAATGCATGGAGGATTTGAAGCTGTCTCCTTACCAGATGCTTCCTCTTGCGCTGTGGTAAGCGCATAGAGTTCTTCCAGTGTAGTAACTCCTGCGGTATGATCTCCGCGGATCCGGAGAACCCCCGTGGGTGTTGGCATCTTCAACACCAAGTAGCCATAATGGGAAGCAGTCATAAACTTGTATAAAGCTGGCCTACCCAAAATGGCATTGAAAGGCAGACTGATCTGTGCAACATCGAAGACCAGTTTCTCGGTTCTGTAGCTCTCTCGGGTCCCGAAGGTCACTGGGAGTGTAATGGAACCGAGAGGAGTAATGGTTCTCAGACCTACTTCGGAGAAAGGTCGGGATGGGTGAAGGTCTTAAGGCTAGAGCTGAAGCTTAACGAAGCTTCAAAGCTTATGAGGTTTAGCCCGGAACCTCCGTCCACCATTACATGGTGGATTTGGATATTGTTAATGGTGGGTGACACCATCAACGGGAGTTGGACAGCCCTGATTATATTTCGAGGCCAGTCTGAAGCATCGAAAATGATGGGTGTATCCATCTAATTCCGATGTGGTTCCGCCTTAAGCTACCACAACCATGTCCCGACACATTGTCTTGAGGATGTGGCGAGAGGTGATGTCCCAAGAACCACCATAGATGGTTTTCAAGGTCTTCCGACGTTCATTGTCAGAGACCTTGGTGTCGTCGTCGACGGTGTTGTAAACGGCTTTCAAGACCTTTTTGGGGTCCTTGAAACCTAGGTCCTCTTCAGCCGGAGCTTCGTCGAATTTTTGTTTTCCTTCCCTTTGACGGAAAGGAGCTTCTTTTCGGCGCTTGTTATAGCTTTCGACAAGGTTCTAGACCTCCCGATACTCTTCCAAGCTGTGTCGGTTCGTCTTGTGAATGGGACACCATGCTTTGGAACTGTTGTCGTCTTCTGATGAAGGTCGAGGTCGCTTCTCGGGGCGTGGCCCCCGGCTTCCAGGAGCTGCAGCTGCTGCAGCTGGAGCGCCAGACGACGGCTTCTTTTTGCCGTTGGGCTTCTTTTTCTTCTTGCCACTACCAGAGGTAGCGGCATCAGTTTTGGAGGACTTCTGGTTGGCCTCCAGAGCTAGCTTGGAGTGCATTTCACGACCCTCCGCAGCTCTAGCACATTTGTCAGCTAGACTGAAGAGTTCCGTGATGCTGGTAACTTCTTTAATGGCCAGCTTCTCCAACATCTTCTTATCTCGAATACCTTGTTTGAATGCAACGATAACAGAAGAGCTCTAGATTGAAGGAATGGTATTTCGTACCTGAGAGAATCTCTGGATGAATGATCGTAGAGATTCCCATGATGTTTGCTTTACAACAAACAGATCCAATTTAGTGCCAGGCCAGGTGTAGGAGCTCCTGAAGTTGGCAGTAAATTGCTGGCTTAGCTCCGCCCAACTATTAAAGGAGTCGGGTGGAAGACTCATGAACTAGGACCTTGCAGTCCTAGTTAAAGCCACTGGGAAGTAATTGGCCATCACAGCCTGATCACCTCCCGCCACCAGTATGGCAGTGGAGTAAATTTGAAGGAATTCGATGGCATAAGTGCATGGCCAGGGCAGAACAACCTCCTCCTACTCCCTGAGGAGTAGGGTTGTCCCGAGCCTCTCGTCTCTCACGAGCACGCTCGATGTGAACACGGCCATCCTACTACCTGTAACGGCGATCCAATTTCGACTGCAGGTCATGAGTCAGAATCTTGGTGATGGTGTGGGTGCATCGTGCCCCAGAGGGCAACGAGGTCACCTGCTGGGATGCAGCATGTCTCCTCTGCTGCGAAACTTGTGGACCAAGTCAGCCCGACAAGGTCCGTCATTGAGATGGTGCTCGCCCCAAAGGGGGAGGACCTTGATTGCTGATGCCTGTAGCCGCAACTGCAACCAGATGGTCAACATCAGCTCTCCACTGCTCCATAGCACCTTGGGGTGCACCTGGAGGTGGTGGGCGTTGTAGAGAGCTCACGCAGCAATGAGCGCGTGCTCAGGGTTGTTGTTTGTCAATGCAGTGATCGACGCAGATGTTTCATCTTGTTGACCAGCATTGTTTGCTGGAACGGATGATGGCTGTGGTGCCACAGTGCCTGCTGGAACAATGGCACCTGTTGGTTGTTGGATGTTGGAGGGATTGCCTCTGGCAGGTTGCCCACCATGGTTGCCATTGGAGGATCCAACAGCTGAATTCACCATCTCATAATCTCAGGATTTGCCCTCCCCCTACCTAGCGTACCAAATGTCGAAGTGCTTACTACGCCACTTCCCCCGGACCCGCTAAGAAGCAGCCCGCAGAGGTTCTTTTGTGGTTACGGCACGCAGAGATCAAGATCAAGATGATGACACCAGAAATTTACGTGGTTCGGGCCGCTTGAGCGTAACACCCTACTCCACGGGGTTTGTGTTGCTTTATTGTGAGCTGGTCAGTTGAGATCAGGTTCAATCAGATGTCCCCTTAGTTCGTGCGATACAACCCTTTTATAGTTATAAGGGCTGACCATTACAAAGCTTGCCTGACCCGACATGTGGCCCTGGCGTATTTAATGACCTAATACACTGCCTAAAGAGTATTAAGCATAATTAGTTGTGTGATAACGTGCCTTAATGGCAGCATTGCCCCTATTAACAATGCACTGATCGTGTGTCATTAATACAACATTAATGACACGTTATCAGGCCTTGTAACTGCCGCCTTAACCGTCCTTGAATGTTTGTAATGGATGTGATCTGCTTGTATTTTTGTTGGCGATGAAGGTCCGGAGGCTCCACACGTGGCAGATCCGGAGCTTTCCCTTGCGGGAGGGTAGGTCCGGGGTCACTGTATACGTGTCGGCACCGGAGCTCCTCTCTGACGGGGGCTAGGCCTGGGGCTGTTATACACGTGTAGTCGCCGGAGCTTCCCTTGGTTGGGAGTTCAGTTCCGGTCTTCTTTTACACGTGTTTACCCGGGAGCCAGCCATGTGAGGGGAGCGGGTCCGATGCAGCATGACATGTGGGGCCTAAAAGGGCCTTTGACTCTGGCGGGTGGAACTTTCTTGCACTTTTTGCGGTATCACGGGGTACCCGGTATGCAGGGTACCGATAGTGGTGGTGGAGTTTGTTGCTGCGGTGTCGCAGATGGCTCCTAGGTCCGAGATTCGTCCTCACAACCACGACTTGAACCTCCCATTTCAGGCTTCGAACGCGTACGTACCATTCTACATCCATATGACTTAAAATCAGCACATGTCTACTTTTCCTTCATCCATTTCATATTGCAGTAGTGCGAATATTGACCAAGGAATAAGTGCATAACATTCACATATATTGATAAAGTACAAACTTTATACAAGATATATTATCTCATGACCAAGTTTACAGTAGTGAACTCCAAAATGACGGACTCCCACTACGGAAGTGCATCTCTACCATACTTGGTCCTCATGAGATGTCATACACATCTTGTCATCTTATACATACCCACTGCTATTCTTAATATGTTACAACCATGGCCACAAAATAAACACGAGCAACTACTAAACTATACGTCGCCCCATGATGGCAGAAGTGCTGCCCCATCCCCCTTCGATACGTCCTATTCGATGTACTCGAGTTCCTAGGGATCTTCTTCTTCCTCTTCATCCTCAGAAATTGGTGCCACAGGTGCGGGTGCTAGAGCAAGAGTTGCTACCTCACCCACCATTGATGATGTCGCGGCAACTAAAGATTGCACATCAGCCTGTAGAAGAAACATCCTCAAGTCTTCCAGTTCTTTCTGTGCATTCTCACAACTGGCCTTCCAATCCTGAGTCTCCCCTATGGATTGATCCCTTTCTTGAGTCACCTCACTCAGCTGTTCATCCAACAGTTGCACCTCAAGTTGACTCGCTTCCAACACGCTTTTCGCGTGTTGCGTTTTCATGCGAGCCTCCGATCGAGCTTTAACAGCCCGGTGCCACTGATTCTCCCTTAAGTTTAGACGGCGATTGAGAGGAGCAACTGTGGCCCTAAGTGAGTCATTGGCCCCCTCAAAGTGATCCCCTCGAATCAAAGCTTGCTTCAGGTCACTCATCAATCTTCCAAGGCTAGTATGCTGTTCAAGGCTCTCTTGACACGCTGATGCTGCATATGACGCTAAGACCATCTTGGGTACTTCTTCAGGATGTCCATATGCTACAACCATCTGACTCGCCCTCTCTTCACCAGCTCTACTGTCGACTGGAAAGAGCGCGAACGGAGTGCCCACCATAGCACGATAATGAAGTTTGCAAAACCTCATTATAGCAACATTCGCGGCATAACAGCACATGTCTTCCAATTGAATCCCTTGCACTTGGATAGATAAAGGAGCCCATCCAATATCCAATGGAGCAGCAGGTACATCGACATAAATGATGCATCTTGTCACACCTCCGTCATCGATCTCCTTGCCCCAATAGTCCAGTATTTTGCAATACCCGAACCGTTGAAGCATTGCTATCAACAAATCCGAAAAACCCTTCAGAAGAGCACACTTCATGAACACCCATCCGTTTGGTAAGTATACTATCGAATAAGCCATCTGTGAAAAAGATACTTGAACAATGAGAAGGTTTCCAACTTCCAATAGTTCAAGAAAAAAATTTAAAACTGGAGTTGTAATCACAGTCTGTTCCAGCTGACCTTCCTGTATAAATTTAAATTTTTTATACAGGAAACGTCAGAACCAGATGTTGGGTTGAATACAAAAGTTGTAGTACACTTTACAACCTGTCCAGATTGTACTCATACAGCTCCAGGTGAGCAAGGAAATAGAATCTATACAGGTTTAAAGTTGACCCAAGTTTTCTGGAAATTTTGACAAAACCTCTCCTGTATATGTGGTGATTTCCACATTTTATACAGGTATATCATAACAATATATTGAGGTAATGACAAAATAAACACTGTATAGCATCAAGTTAACAATACATAAGTAAAAAATTTCGGCCATGAAACATTTGTTATATAGGTATAGCGTGCAAATTCGAAACTATGTGCAAACTGTTTCAAGTTCTTGTCTGCCAGAACCAAGTTTGCGACCATAGGAATTAAACACAGTTACACCAAGATTCAGGCCATGAGTGAAACATAAAGTTGATAGAGGACTTCCTAAGCTTTCCAGAAATGTATATTTATGACAATGTCACTATCCTGGATCAAAAGCTAGAGCTATCTAAACTTAACAGATGAACTGACTTTTGTTCAACAGCAGCCCTGCAGTTCACTGTTTTGAGCTCGAGATTTGAATTGCCTCAAATTCAAAACAGAAAAAACTTTAAATAACAAAACTGTAGATATCCTTCTTCCCTTTCCAGATATGTACCACAATAAGGCAGAAGATTTTTCTACAGTGAGTTATTGCAAAAATACAGGGATTGGTACAATAGTAGGGTCATCTGGAGCAGTTTAAGCATACTCCAAATTTCAACAGAGTATCAAGATTTTCTGCCTTGATGGTAAACAAAAAAATTGTAGAGGTCTTAGAGAGATTTCCACCCATACAGCATACCCCTATGTTTATTCCTAACTAACCAAGATTACAACCTGGCGAAGTTGAGCAAACTTCAGCCTGAAATCAAGAACCTTGGTTCTAACCCTTTGTCGAGTTGAGACTCATCTTTGCGGAGTCCAAACCTACCAGCACCTGATAGTCAGACTTTCTAAAATGTAATGCAACCATTCTGTCGTTGGGGATGGTCGAGTATCAAAGTCGATACTGACGGTACTACGTGCCTCACCAAAGAAAATTCTAACTGGTATTTTTGGATACGTTTATAGGTGGCCCTAGTATCATTCACTCGCAAACGTGTTCTACACGGGTCGCTACCGTAGTCAACGCTGCAGAAGACAAACAATCCCCTTTCATACCTTCACACCTCAAGGGTGGCACGGGGACAAACGACAGGCAATCACAATAATCATATATATGAAAGTAAAAGCATACGACTCTGGTGTGAGTCGCCCTCGAGCGATGTCATGTCTCGAGGTACATGGCTGTACTACGTCTGTACAGCAAAGACTCCCGCACAAACCAGTTTATACACGCTTGGGCATACGTGTTTCGCATGCTCCCATAGAAGATGAATAGTTCTAGAGATGCATACTATCGGGTTATACACCACCCGACGGGGTCTCCCACTAACTTTGAAGCACGCTGGGGTACCGCATGTCATAGGTTCTCAAAAACATAGAAAGCTTTAGAGACTCCTATTAACATTTCCGTGCCAAGCCACGGAAAGACTTCCATGCTACCTATCGAATGGTGAGCTTACCGCAACTGATCCGCTTACGGTGGCATACCTTACCTCTTACTTGACATCAAAGCGTCATTACAGAATTAATAACACATAAGTTAGTTTACCACCTTTATATCTTATACTAATAATACTCCTTATAAGGGCATATAGCTAATTCCTCACTCATATAATCCTAAATTTTTGAAAATATGCTCTTTTCAAGCACACTATTCCCAATGGTGCTCTGATATCATGTTTGTGGGGACTGGAATCCCGACCTCCAAGGATCTCATTGGGTGGTGCCGTGCAATACTACACCCAACATTATACAAGAAAAGAATGAGAATAAATTACAATACCAAGTCTTTATTTAAAAGCACAACGGAAGTTTTACAATACTAAGAGAAAAGGAAAGAGAACTATACATCATAGCTACGGTCTCGGCACTAGCTATGC
The DNA here is from genome assembly GCA_036927565.1 of Tuctoria greenei. NCBI lineage: Eukaryota > Viridiplantae > Streptophyta > Magnoliopsida > Poales > Poaceae > Tuctoria > Tuctoria greenei. The sequence continues at coordinate 131,478,177 of JAYESD010000006.1, forward strand.
AAAAGCAAAGTCATCCATGCCTTGGATACTTTGCACTAGCAACACCCAACTTACGGCGGCGTGCAGGGTTCCCACTCGGCTGTAAACCCTGGAGGGGGTGCAACCTCGTCATCGAACCCATCATCAGTCGTATAATCTGCAAAAACTTGTTAACTGCAAATGTGAGCTTAAGGCTCAGCAAGACTAACCCGTCTTACTAGACATATGCAGGGTGATTACTAAGCATAGGTAAGGAATAGCATAAAGGACTCGCCTACAAGTGGATCCTCATATTCATATTTTAAGAAGCACATGACATTCTTCAGGCACGGCACATCATAGACTCCACAATCAAACAAGAAATTCTTTGCCGATGATATGACATGCACAAAGCACATAATGCTATTACAGGTAAAGTATGGGGAAACTGTAAAATTTTAATTGTACTATCTCTAAGCCATACAAGGTTGCAAAGCAATTGTAATTCAGTACATCGTATTCTCCTGACTTCTTCAGTATTTACAACGTCACAGCGCAGTGAACAAGTGGTACTCTATTATCGCAAGGGACGGTGATTGCAATCAGACACACCCGGAACAACAGGACACATATGCACTTTCGGAAATATCAGCGAGTACTTATAGCAGTACCTACATAACACTTCAGTACTAGTCGTATATGGCCACCTTTCACTAAACACTCGAATGTCGAACCGGTCGATCCGTCACGAGTAGGAGGTCACTGCGTGGGGCGTACTCTGACGTGCCCACCAGCTGATTTACACCTTGCTGCCCTCAACCCATGCCTATAAAACAGAACGGAATGCCTCGACAAACTAGTATCAAGATACGTCAGTTTACTGGAGCCCATTTCTCCAGTATGTCGCCGGTACAATTCAAGCTTGTCCGGTAGGGCCGCACACGAAACGGTCCTCAATCGACACAAGCAGGGCTATGCACGTGAGACCACATCTCGCTGCATCCTACCCGCTGCTCGGTCTCAATTTCATATTTATAAACTACTTCTTGATTCCAATTCCTCCCGCGTGATAAAATTCCTATCTCGCAAGTAGATTCCAACTACTCGACTTCTACCGAATTCCTATGAGCATAAGCATATCAGTTTCTACTCAACGAGCTGTAGACCTACCCAAGACTCCATAGGACTTGTGGGTCATGCAAGAGGATGTCAAACACCTTAAACGTAATGCACAAACATCTAAAGACGTAAGGTGAATGAAAACCGCAAAAATACTGTAAGGAACTTAAATGGAAACCGGGGCTTGCCTGAATGCGAGTCCGAGTCTAAGTTAGTCTCCTACAGCTGGACTTCCAAAGCTTTCGGCTGCTCCTCGACCTCAGTGACTACACGATATGCATATACTATATATGAATGACTTTGAAAATAATCAACACGTTTAAGGTCATAAGCTAATAACAAGTTTGGGGAAAATTTCTGAAATTGATTTTTTTTCTCAATTTATACTACTTAGAGATTTGGAACACTGATCAACTCAGTAATTAAAGTCCAATGAATTTGAAATTTTTACCAGAGATCAAGTGTATTTTGGAGAGTGTCCTGCTCAACTTTGGGAATTGTCTAAAAAGCAAAACTGTAGGAATGAATTCTATAAGCATTTTGCTTATCTGAATTATGGATAAATTTCTATGGACTTTCATACAATTCCAAGTGCACCAGTGGAAAGTATTCTTCATGCTGGTTCTAACAAAATTTATTTTGGAATTTTTGGACAAATCTACTGAGAGTTATGGATTTTCCAAGTTTGGTTAAATCCTGGAATTATTTTCCAAAAGGAAACATTTAAATAAATTAGCTTGGCCCACTGGTTTAAAATCAACCAATCGCAGCTGGGCCGCACCGGGGGCTACGGGTTAACCCGCGTGGCTGCACTGGATCCAGAGCCGCAGGTGATCCCGCACTCGCACGTGTCACAGACACGTGGGGCCCGCAGTCTTCGTCAACCTCGGGCTGGTGCCTGCGTGCGGTGGCGCTCGCGGCGGTAGCTCACTGGCGATCTCGCCGCTGGCCATACTGCTGCACTAAACTTGCCAAGACTCACCGCATGGGGGTTTTCGGGGGCGCCGAGCACGTCAGTGAGGTCGGCATCAGTTGAAACAGATCGGAACAACGCTTGCGACGGCGGCGACGGGGATGAGAGTTCTGGCATGCATAAACTCACCCAACTCAAGCTCAAACAACTCGGGAACTTCTCCAAAATGTTCCCGGGACCTCAGGGATCAAGAATCTGTACTAGGGAAGAGTGGAAACATCCGCGAGATATGAGCATGACGGCGAGGTACGGTTTTTCAACCGGCGGCCGCGAAATCTCGAAATCTAAGGTGCTAGGTTGATAACTTTTGGGGCTTTTGGGCAGGGAGCTGCGGTAGGATACATAGGAGCTATCTTCTAACCAGATTAAAGAAGGATTGCAAGAATGAAACATATTTAAGCATGAAGCCTTGCTGTTCTATCGAACACCGATTTGGTTATCGAATAATACTCGAGCTACAATTCATGTCATGGGCTTAAATTTGGTGAGCATAAACTAGAGAGGATTGTGAATCTTTTTGCTTAAAGGATTTAGGCTGTAAACTGCCTAGAACCAGAGCTCGACGGTGAGGCAATGAAGGTTCTGGCGGCTTCCTTGACGGTGACCGAAAAAACTTCGAAATACTTCAAGTAGAAGCCATATCACGATCAATGACCAAATAGAACGCGTAGAGGATGTTGTGACAAGACTTTTATGTACTTACAGCTCGGTGAGAAACAGCTTCAATCTCCAGCCAAAGCTCGACGAACAGAGGCGACGGCTATGGCGCGAAACAAAGATGGAGCTCGACGCCGACGGCCAGGGGACGGTATTTATAGGCACAGAGGGACAAGGGGAGCTTGCCACGGCGCAAGCAAGCAGGCAGCTTGGTGGCTTGCATGCCGTGCCACAGTGGCGAGCACTCCCAGCGTCAATCGGCGGGGACAGCCTTATACAGAGCACCTCCGTCGGTTCAACCGAGTGTGTGAGGCTGACAGTGGGTCCCACCTCCCCTTATCCTCTTCCCTTCTCTGCAACTTCAATTCTCATACCAAACTTGATCCAAAAATTCCAGATTTTTGTGGAGAGGTTCAAATAAATATCTCGAACTTGATTCTGAAATTGGATTTCGAATTTGGTCAAGTTTCATTTGAATTTCAAATTTGAATTTGAAAGTGAATGAAATTCAGTGGGGTCACTGAATTAAATAGCAAATGAGTCCCAAAAATTGTGAAACTTTGGGAATAAGTCAAGCAAGTCATGCTGACTATGATGGTGTGTTCAAATCTTGAAGTTCAAATAAGTTGAATAGAATTCAAAATTTGAACTCTAAATATGGTTTGAATTTGCTAAGCATCTCAAATAAAATAGCAAATGGATTTCAAAATTCATCAAACTTTGCAAGGAGCCTACTTGTAATTTTAGAAGACTATAGAAAAATTTATAGCCTCAGATCTGAGTATTTTTGACAGGGCCTAATTGTACAGTGCTATATTCAAAAGAATTTGAATATATTGAGTAATGCATAGTAATTTGCCCTAGAAATTTTTATTCAGTAAATTCCAAACTTGTAGAAAGGTCACTTAAATTATTCTAAGGTCACTGGTGAAGTTCATCCCTTATGTTAATAAAATTTAAGAATGGGTGAAAGAAAAATTCTTAATGACATCAAGTTCAAATGCACAACCACATTTGATCTCCACTATGGTTGAAAATCAACTGATAGTTGAACTTCATATTAAGGGAAAAACTGGGATTTTACATGGGCACCTCGGTTTATTGTGTTGATCGCTTTCACAGACTTCACAGTAGAATTCTCGCACGCATTCTTCCATAGTGTGTCCTTTGGTAAGACATCTATGGCAGTATGGCATATTCCCATTACAATCTTTGGCAATTTTTGTATGTGGCTCCAGAACAACAACCTCTCTGTTCTTGGATGATTCCTTTTCCACTTGGGTTTTTTCTTCAGTCCTGATGACCGAATCTGGTTTCAGCTCTATTGTCGCAGGTTGTTGTCCTGCAGATGACCTTGCAACCATTGCTAGTGCTTTTTGTAACATTGTCATCACTTGAGCTGAAATGTCTGACTACGCCGGAATGCCACTTCCCTGATCATGCCTTCCTGGGTTCTACGTCATATTAGTAGCACTAGAGGCCGGGATTCCCTGCTGTATACCCGATGGTCTACCTTGAATCTCCACAGCACGGTTGGCACCTGCAGCAAACGATGAACCATTCTGCATGTAGTTCATGCCCCGGCCTTGCATGCCTCTGCCACCAAAGCCCGCCCACCAAAGCGGCGGTAGGAGTTAAAACCTCGGCCAGCACCTCTCCTTACATGATCTGCACCTCCTGCGTCTGGATGAAACCTTGGTTGGTTGAAGTTGCGGTTGATGTAACCTCCCTGCCAAGATCCATTGGTGTTGAACCTCCTGCCCGCCGCTCCATCTCGGTTGAAGACGGCATTGCCGTTGTTCTCCGCCATTGTTGGACGAGCAGATCCAGAGACCACGTCAGCGCATGAACCAAACACAGCGGCTGTTTTGTTTATGTGAGGAGCTTTGATTAGGGTTTGGGGGTGACCACGCCGGGCTAATAACGCCACCAGGCCGGTAAGGCACAGCCATGCGTGTGTGGGTCCCCTTCCTCCTTAATCGTGGCCCAATTACCTTTTGAACATGATTCAAATTTGGAAATTCAATCAGATCCGGATTTTCCTCCTTGTCTGCATGAACATGGCGATCCAGCAAGTCAGTGGGCACTGTTCCTTCCTGACCTGATCGGCAGCAAAGTTATGAAGGAGCTGATTTCGGTAGATCATCCTCCTCCAGTTCATGCCAATCACATAGGGCCAAGAAACGATTTACAATCCTGGTGCCTTCCACGCCATGAATCTTTTTCGGCCTGGAAGAAGCAGCAACGGCAATTTCTACCGATCTTGCTGCTCTCTCAGAATCCAGAAGATCTCCATGAAGTTCATGATTCGGGACAAAATCTTTCGCCGGAGCGAGCGTCAGCCATTTTATCTTCACCGTTCCCTTTCTCTTGCCCATGTTCCTTCCCTGCATAAAGCGTTAGACGGATGCCGGCGTCTATGTTCATGGCTTGTACAGTACCATGCACGCAGACGGAATAGAGATCAAAAGGAGAATCAGATTGATTAGATCTGATGAGTGTTACCTCCAGTAGATAATCTCACCTAGTCGCCGTCCCACAATGAACTTGTGCTTCCGTTAATTATCTCCAACCTTTAGATTTGGTGTTTCTTGCACTCTGTATGACGTTATTCTGAGGTGGGATGGCTTGTTCTCTAGAATGGAGGAAGCTAATGTGTACAGAATGACAGAGTTGGTTTGCTTGGAGAGAGCATGACGTGTTTGTTAATGGCTGATGGCTGGTACGTTACGATGGCCTGGTTTGTTGTGAGTGGGTCGTCGACCCATGTGGTTGGTTGCCATGTAGTCTTTTTTATTATGATTTTTTAAAAACCTCTCTATCGCGTACAAAAATGTATTTGTCTATGTGCACACATACGACCCCACACACCTACACACTCACACCCATATCCAGCTATCTGATGCACGATCGGACATCCATTCTCATTGTAACTCCATGTGCGAGAGACACCTACATTTTATTTTTATGACAACCTCTATGCGACAATGGAGTCGATCCCAGTAATTGAACTCTGGTGGGTAGATTGATAACCTCACATGTTCGCTATTGACATAGAGTTAACAAAGAACTCCACGCACCGTGAGGCCAATCGATCCAATTGGTTAGGCTGTCCGCACCAGCGTACTTTAAAGTATACTCTATACACCATTCTCTTTCTATTTTTATAATATGTTCTCTAAACTTCTACAGTGCTACAGTTTATACAGTATGCTTTACAGTGTGCCAGTGCGGACGGTCGACCTCCAGGCTGGTGACTAGAATTATTGGCGTGAACAAGGACTTGGACGTCAACCTCCAGGCATCTCAATCACCACGTAACAAGCTTGCAAAGTCTAGAGGGAGACCCTTCTTATTAAGCTTCTTTACAGCGGTCCAACTCGAACTCTTCCATTGCATCAGAACTGTGTTTATTATTTTGTGTATCTTATAGCCGCTTAAATATTAACTATACCACAAGGTATCCATGGTTCTCCGCATGCCTTTCTACATAATTACCCAGACTTTAAACAATAGAAATTTCATTTCATAAAAAGTATTTCTCAAAGTACCGAATTGCTTTTTTAAGTTGTAACTTGGTTTCAAATGACTTGCATTGCTTGTTAGCGCATCGATGGTTACTTATCTCCCTGTTGTGCTAGAGCATGTTGTTGAATAATCTAGTTTGTTTAGTTTTTTCTTCCTTAGTTGATCATGTCTGTATCAAGGTCATGTGCTCCTGCCGTGCTGCGATGCTAGGAGGAGCCGGTTTGTTGGGTCACCGTGGAGTGTGGTGCACTTGTAGGCTTCGTTTGGAAAGTCGGTATTGGAGTGGATCCAGGTCCAATCCACATCATCAGTAGAATCTATTACACCTGGAAGCAAAATACACGTTATGGGTCAAAAATACATTTGGATAGGCGAGGGATTGAGCGGCCAGCATCCCAATCCACTCCCATCGGAGAGAAAATCGCCCGACTCCTTCCAACACACCGGGAACTACACCACTCCCGAGTCGCCCAACTCATGAGTCCTAGAGCGGCGCTCGCCCGACTCTCCTGGCAGTACTGCTCCCTCGCCCCCCTGCCTCTTCGCTCGACCCCCTGTTCCCTCTATTCGCTTGACCTGCTCTCCCACCCACGGCACCGCTCGCCCAACGCAGTTGCCACCTCCCTCTCCTTGAGCTCCCTGGCGGTGGTCGTCACCACGGAGTAGGCAAACACGTTCCTGTAGAAGCCTCTCCTCGCGAGTTCACTATAAAGGACATGCACATCTCCTCACCGGCCGCGAACCCGAGCGCCGCCTCGCATATGCATGCGGCCACCAGCTCAAACTGGGAGCACCGCATCTGCAGCAGCACGCGCTGGTGGAGGCCGGCAATCTCGTGCGGTCCGAAGAAGAAGAGGATGCACGCCATGTCGCCTGGAGGCATCGACAACATCCTGTCCGGCCCGCTTGCTGGCTCGCGGAACTCCAGGTGCGGGTACAATGCCCGCGGGGCCTGGCGCGCCATGAACCTCTGCCTTTGCCTCGGATGGCTTCCAGTTGCCGAAAGGTGTGAAGGGCATGGTCTCGTCCAGCAATAACACAGCCAGGTGAGGTACGATTTCAAGTGAATGGCAAGCATGCCACCTGATCGACAGGATGCTTCAATGGCAAGATGCTTTCATTACTTTCTTCTTGTTTTTTATTGATTTCTTCCTTTATTTGTAACCTTCGAACTCAGTACCTTGAATTGGGTACTTTGTTCGTGATATGCATGATATCTCCTTTTTTCTAGTTTTTGTCTTGCAATTTTTTTTGCATTGGATCATATCCCCGTCATATTCCAAATGAATAGTGGGATTAACATAGGATATTAATAAACTCGACGTGGATTGGGAGTTAAGGCGTGGATCAACCCAATCCACCCCGGGTTCAGGTCACACGTGGATTTGGAATTTATTTTGCCAAACAAGCAAGTAGATAGAGTGACGACCATTGCTTCGTGCGTGCGAGATGGCAGGGTCACAATCCGTAAGTGTAGGAAGTTCAGTAGTGGTGCGAGACCTTGCCGATGCATGGCATGCATGGCGAAATGGCCGGGCCACAATCGTGTGTAATCAGCATATAAACAGCAGCAAGCAAACAGAAGAAACAAAGGTTAATGCTGCACATACATAACCGCCTAAGTGCAGGCCCGGCTCTGACCCTAGGCGGAAAGGGCGACCGCCTAGGGCCCACGCCGGAGGAGGGCCGAAAACTTTCTCCCGAGTGCTTTCCATTGGACGCCTCTCAACTAAAAAATCAGCAAACCGATAGGATGGAGAAATGGTGGCACGGTGAGCCTTGCGGAGATCGTGTTTCCGGCAAAGGTGGAGTCCGGATTGTCGTCCCTAGTGTCGACTACAGATGGCGAGCTGGTGAAGGCAGGTCACAACAACAATTGGGCCATGAAGTCTGTCGTTACCGTGCGTAACAGGTACCACTGATACCGCACTCGGAGCCAAGGAGTTCTTATGTCTGAATTGAAAACTCCCTAAGGCAACGCGCATCACGCAGCAATGGGCTCGCCTCCCTCGTTTGGGTAGCTCCGATGCTACCACGTGTCCTGCGGGGCCGAACCTATGTCCCTCCATAGGGAAGCTCTTGTACAACCACGTGGCCAGTAGCGCCGGACCTAACCTCCAGTAGAGGGAAGTTCTGGTGCTGCCACGTGTTCAGTAGGTTTGGACCTACCTCCCCATAGAGGAAAGTTCCAAAGCTGCCACATGTCTGATGCTCGGACCTAAGTCTACAACAGGAAGACCACATGATCTCCAACGGCATGGACATTCAAGAGGCTATTCAAAAATTATTACAAGACCTGGTTAATGCGTAATTAACTCAGTATTAATGTCACACGATCAAAGTACTATCAATACCAGTAATGCTGCAATTAAGGCGCGTTATCACACTGTTAATCACACTAAATACATGTATATCGTGTATAGGTGATTGAATACCGCCAGGGCCACTTGTCAGGTTAGGCAAACACTGTAACAACTAACCCTTAGCATATAAAAGGGCATTGCCACATGATAGAGGGATATCGAATCTAAGCCATCTCACAGGCATACACTCTTATACAATCAACAACCACGTCGTGGAGTAGGGTATTATGCTTAGGTGGCCCAAACCACGTAAAAACCCTTGTGTCACCATCTTGTTCTTGATCTTTAGGGTTTAGGGCCAAATGTCAAAGTGTGGCAACGACATTTCCCCCGGTGCAAATAAAGCGTAGTCCGCGGAGGTTCTTATTCGGTTGAGGCACGCATAAGATCAAACTGTTCGGTGCGATCAGCTAGGCTTTTCTCGCCTAGAGATAGCTTCAGGGAGAGCTCATCCTCCCGCTTGACAAGGTCTTCCTCCTTCTCAAGGAGTTTATCCTCCCTTGTGTTGAGAGCTTCCCGACGCTTGAGAAGTTGCTCATACAATTCGTCGAAGCTCTCCGAGCAGTTGTCGGCCGCTTCATTGGCCTCGATAGCATGCTCGTAGACATCTCGAGTCTTCTCATCGAGGGCCTTGATCATGGCCTCTCTCTCATTCAGTGCATGGTCTAACCGCACCAGCCAACTTTCTCCTTGGCCACCCACTCCTTCTGGTCAGCCAGCCGAGATTGCGCCCGCTTCATCTCAAAATGAAGCTTATTGTGCCAACACCTTAGGGTGTTGCTCTCTTCTTCGTGAGTGTTGCTTTTGTAGTCAAAGGCAAGCTGGACCTGACAGAGGCTTGAGCAGGCATTGTTAATAGACAACGCTAGAGGAATCAGCTCCGAGCTCGCTTGAGGAGCGTTAGCAGGCTCCAGTGGGTCTTCCGAGACAACTATCGGATCCCACGGCCCAAGCGTGGTCTCCTGTGGCTCCACAGCGCTGGGGATGATATATGCGAGCTCTTCTATGTCCATCGCAGTTGAGAAAGGTCCCGTAGCGGGAACTTCTACCTCCGAAACTAACGAGGAGGGTCCCTCAGCCAGATCTTCAATTGTCAGCTCAGAAGGTGGACCTGCGGCAGGATCCTCTGGTTGCTCCAGCTCGGACATGGCCACCTCAGAGCTATCACCTCCAGGACTGGCACAAAAGCTTCGACTGGGGATCCAGTCACTTCTGACACTGATGCCAGAGCTTCCTCAGCAGGCTTCGAAACCGTTGGAGCTCCTTCAAGCACTTCTTCCACGTGGTCCAGCACTACCACGGGATCTTCTAGCATCAGCACTAGACTTGTCTCCACGACAATCGACATTGGAACTATCGTGTTGTCCGCCGCCACCACTAGAGGAGAGGCGGGAGCTGGGGTAGGAGCTTCAGCCTGCTCAGCCTCTAACGCTGCAGCTGGTGTTGGAGCTGCATCCTCCTTTTTCGACACTCTAGAAACAGAGTAAACAAAATTCAAGAAACAACAAAAAATAAATAGTTTAACACAAGTTAAGGTTATGTCCCTTACCTTGGGACATTGCCGCTCTAGTCAGCGTGAAAGTTTTTCTTCTGGCTACCGGAGCCAGAGCACATCGTAGTTGGTGTGGCAGAGGCTCCAGATTGCGGCACAAAGCTAGCTGTAGCCGTCGGGTCGACTCAGCTGGAACCTCCCTCGGCTGGGAAGGACCATCGGACCTAGAGCCCATAGCGGGCACTGGGGTTGAGGTTGACTTGCCGGAGCTAATGTCTCTCGTGGACGCCGGTTCCAAAGCTGGACTTGGCCGAGGTGGAGGAATTGCTAGTGTCGGGGTTGATCTGATGGAGCTCCCATCAGCATGACTCAGTTTCCTCTTCTGGCTGGAAGGTTCGGCAGGCTCCTTGCTCTTGCCTTTGCCGGTGTTAGCCTCCTTCTGGCTTGGAGCAGTTGGGGCACTTCTCTCTGAAGCTCCAGGAATGGAGAGCCCCGTATTTCTTCGCTTCTCCACCAGGCCCAGGTCATCAAGCTCCGGTAGCCCCCTCTGTAATCCCTCCTAAATGGAACCATGTTCAGAGGAAGGAATTCCGTCCAGGGGGGAGAGGGGTAAGGTCGTCTGGATGGATGGCTCCACGATGTAGCTTTTGAAGATGAAGCTTCAAAGCCTTTTCATCCATATTAGACCAGAGCCCAGTGTCAATCGGTTGGTGTCTATCACTCCACCAAAGGCCCAAGCGGGCCATTCCCTCTTCTTCAGCAGAGCCCACCGGTTGGTCAAGAAGTTGGCCATAACCATCTGTGGAGTTACACTTCCGTCGACGCATGCTGAATCCTCGCAATTGGGTTGTATGCCTTGGATAGCTCCCGGACTCCTTCCCAAGCATTGGTGTCGATGTTGGGGAGGCCCTCAAGTAGCTCCAACATGTTATGGTGATCCACGCTGACAACTACCCAGTCCTTCTTTCAGCTGTCCCACTTCTCGGGGGGGAATGTCTTCAAGTACTTCAAAGGAGAATTCTTGCGCTTCACAAAGTAGTAGAAGACAAGTAACTCCTTCCCCTTACCGGTGGCGTGGACCATGAAGAAGGTCCGGAAAAGCTCGACGCAGGGCGGCACACCCACCCACATCTTGCAAAAGTGGACGAAAGTCGCAACTAGCAAGTAGGAGTGGGGGCCAAGGTGATGAAGCTGCAGACCGTAGAAGTCCAAAAACATCAACAATAAGCTGGAGAAAGGTGGGATGAGCCCCACCATGGTGAATGCAAAGAAATAGACGATATCGTCGGTGCATTCCTTCTTGAAGGGGAGCTTTCCAACGCAGATCGAGTTGTTGAAGGAGTCACTCAACCACCCCATGTAGGTGCGGACCCTCGACAACTCTTCCTCTTTCTTTATTAGGCTACGGGGAAGACCTAACTCCATCGCGGCAAAGTGGAGCGAAAGTTGGGAAAACTATGCAAAGGCGAAGGGTTCTGAGCGCAAGTTTAAATGAAAGCATAAAGAGTTCCATCTGAGTGCATGCTTTCCAACCTTTTGTAAGCCTCCACAACGCTTGGATGAAAATTGTGTCGAGATCAAAATCACAATATTGAAAGTTACCCCATCGATGACATAGGGGCCCGAGACCACTTTGGCAGAAAGTCATACAAGGTGAACCGTTGTCATGATGGGAAGTGGCAAGCCCGAGGACGGCGGCCTAACAGGGCTACAAAGATTACACTAAGAACCGTTATGAATTTCGTATTGGGAACCGGTGACCTTCAATTGAGTGAGATCCGCACGCTAGGATCCCACACGCCATATCAAGAAGGGCCACGTGGCGGCGGCATAACTCTTTACTGTCGCCTCAACAACCCAGCAAAAAACTTTGAAGCGCAACGTGGGAATCGAAGATATCCCTACCTCCGGTAGTATAACCTCACTCAGAGGGTCTCTCCCAGAGGTAGGCCCGGGGGCCACTGTCGGTACCTTGCGTATCAGTTAACCCCTGATACCACACTCGCAGCCAAGGAGTCCTATGTCTGAGTTGATGACTCCCAAAGGCAACATGCGTCATGAAGCAGTTGGCCCGCCTCCCTCGTTTGGGTAGCTCCAGTGCTACCACGTGTCATGCGGGGCCGAACCTATGTCCCTCCATAGGGAAGCTCCGATGCCGCCACGTGGCCAATAGCCTCGGAACTAACTCCCAGTAGAGGGAATCTCCAGTGCTGCCACCTATTAAGTAGATCCAGACCTACCTCTCCATAGAGGAAAGCTCCAGAGCTTCCACGTGTCTGACGCCCAGACCTAAGTCTACAACGGGAAGACCACGAGATCTCCAACGACATGAACATTCAAGAGGCTATTAAACAGCCATTACAAGACCTGGTTAATGCGTCATTAACTTAGTATTAATAACGCACGATCAGAGGACTGTCAATACCGGTAACGCTGCCATTATGGTGCATTATCACATTGTTAATCATACTAAATACATGTAGATCGTGTATACGTGATCGAATACCGCCGGGGCCACTTGTCTGGCAAGGCAAACACTATAACAGCTAACCCTTAGCATATAAAAGGGCGGTGCCGCACGGTAGAGGGGGACCGAATCTAAGCCATCTCACACACATACACTCTCATACAATCAAGAACCACCCCGTAGAGTAGAGTATTACGCTTAGGCGGCCCAAACCACGTAAAAACCCTCGTGTCACCATATTGTTCTTGATCTTACGTGCGCTCCAATCAAATACGAACCTCCGCGGACTATGCTTTAGTATTACCGAGGGAAGTGTCGTTGCCACACTTCGACACAGTCTATTTCTTGTTCTTGCCTCTTCGTTGCACCCCGAGCTCAGAGGTTCTCTCCCTGAATTATGATGTCAGAAATGTCAGGCTTTTCTCATGTTTGTGTTTTGGGTAGGCCAGATTAGTGATGCGTTTCTTATGTACGACGTGAAAATTCTGTCGCATTTGAGTGCAGCAAATGTTGGGAGTGTATATTTTTACAATCGTGGTTAGTTTTTTTTTGAAGTAACCAATCGTGGTTAGTTTGGGGATAATGAAAGTTAGCACGATAGGGGTAATATGCAAAGTCTTACCTAACTTGCACCATATGAAAAAATTGCCTTTGAAAAGAGATGATCTGGACTAGAATGAGGGCTTGATTCTTATTTTCAGGTGATAGAATTCTGATTAGTTTAACATAAGCTGCATAATTGTAGTTCAATTCTAAAAGAAAATTGGTAAACTAACAAGTTCTTGGAAATATAAAAAAAAATGAAAAGCTTACTTCGTGTTAATATAAAAAGGATTACAAGTATGTGTAAATACATATGTGTAATCTTAGGGGCCCAATACCTGACTTCGCCCTAGAGCCCTCCAAAACCTAGAGCCGGCCCTGCCTAAGTGTTCTACTTGTCTCTAGTAATCAGCATTTAGTCAGCAGCTAGAGTAGGTCATTGAGGCCAACAATTAGTATTAGAGTGAAGGATCATCATGGGCAATGTCAAGCTCTTCGCCGCATCGCCGCGGCCGGTCCCTGCGCCGATCACCATCTCCGCAGCCGAGGCGTGGGCGCGGTCATGTAGGCGCTCAGCTGGAGCAGCCGATTGCCGTTCACCGCACGATCAAGGACGCATCGGCTCTAGGCACAAGGCCTGTGGGCAGCAATCGAGCACGGAGAAATGGAGTACAACGAGGACCGGCTGGCGCTAGTAGTGATCGCTCACTTTATCTCACCAAGGATGATATATATCTGCCGTCAAGAGAAAGCCCACGATAGAGGATTCGTGGGAGGTTATCAAGAGCATGCGGATGGGCGTCGATTGTGTCCATGAGGGCAATGCCCAAAGACTACGGTGAGACTTCAACAGCATCACCTTCATGGAAGGCGAGTCCATAAAATACTTCTACATGCGGCCTCCTCAACAACCTTCATCTCCTTAGCAACATCATTGAAGAGATTGAAGTTGTATGCAAGATTTTGCAAGTCATCCCAAGCTCTAAGAGCAAGTCACAATCCCCATCAAGACATTGCTCGACATTGGGACAATGTCCATCGAGGAGGTGACAGGACGACTATGTGTCATCAAGCAGAGGTATGAGGCATGGAGTCTAGCTGTAGAGATGGGTTCACGTCTGCTCCTCTCCACCAAGGAGGAGGAGATGATTCGTTGCATGCACCAACAAGAGAAAGATGTCATGCACAACACGGTGGCAGCAAATCTGGAGGTGGAAATTCTTGTGGCAGCTCGGGCAATACACGTTCTGGGTCATCACAAACAAGCCGAGGACCCAGCAAGGCAAGGACGACTAGTGTCGCTATTGCAAGAAGCTCGGGCATTGAGAACGTGAACGCTAGAAGAAGAAACATGACGAGGAGGCAAACTTGGTTCAAACGCAAGAAGACAAGGAAGATGAACCAGCACTCATGATGGCCCAAGTGTCATCTCTCGCGTCGCAGCTCTGTGTGGATACGGTGACCATGTCTACCTCAACCATGAATGAGCCACTGTGCAGCTGGGAGCAGCTGGCAAGCTCGAACAAGTCCACGGCGTCTGGTACCTCGATACAGGTGCATCAAACCATATGACAGACAATGACGCTTCCTTCTCTGAGTTGGATTGAAGCATCACCGGCACAGTGAAATCTGGTGATGGCTCCCTGGTCAACATTGCTGGGCGTGGTTCAATCATCTTCTTTGGGAGAAAGTGAAGCCATCGCGTGCTGACTGGTGTGTACTGCATACCATGCCCGTGTAGCAATATCATCAGCCTAGGCTAACTCGATGAGTTTGGTTGTCAGGTACTGGTCAACCAAGGGATTCTATGGGTGCGTGACCCACAGATAGACCTGCTTGTGAATGTTTCTCATTCACAGAATCGTCTCTACAAGATCAACCTCACCATAGCGCAGCCCACCTGACTTCTTTCACGTGTCGGCACTATATGATGCACGGCACTGGCACAATCGTTTTGGACATCTCAGCTTCGATGCGCTCCAGAAGCTCAGTCTTGGTGGGATGGTTCGTGGCTTACCGCAGCTGGATTATGTGGATCAATTGTGTGACGTGTGCATAGCCAGCAAGCAACATCGAGCATTGTTCCCTCGGGAGGCCAAGCACCGAGCGACGGGGGCGGCTTGACCTTTAACATATAGAGATCTATGTGTTCTCCAGTCCGTCCAACAACACATGGTGGACGCAGGTATTTCCTTCTCCTCGTCGATGATGCAAGCCATTACATGTGGTTGGTGCTTTATCTGGCAAGGACGAGGCAACTGACCCTATCAAGAAGTTTCAGACTGGCATCAAGGTGGAGACTAGGTGCACGCTCTGCGATCTACATGCTGATTGTAGTGGTGAAATCACCTCGGTCACCTTCGGCAAGTATTGCGCTAAAAAAGGAATTTAGCGGCAACTCACATCACCATATTCTCCCCAACTGAATGGTGTTGTGGAGCGAAGGAATTACAGCGTGTTGGCTATGGTGCAGTGTCTCCTCAAGGCAAAAGGGTTGCCAAGCACATTCTACGGGAGGTTGTGAAAACTGTTGTCTTCATCCTGAACAGGTCACCAACTAGAGCCTTGCATGGAATGATGCCGTATGGAGCGTGGCATTGAGGAAAATCAGCAGTTCACTTCATGTGCACACTCTGTTGTGTCGCGCATGTGAAGGTGACTCACCCACATACAAAGAAGCTTGATGACCGGAGCGTGAAGATGGTGTTCGTGGGACATGAACCGGGCTCAAAGGGTTACCGTGTGTATGACCCTGTGAGTAGCTGGTTTCACGTGACTCGTGACATCATCTTTGATGAGACCATGGGGTGGAATTGGGTGGAATTAAGTGATATTGCTGCTCCTAAGATGTTTACTGTGGAATACACAGTAAGCACATCCTTTGGTTATGGCTATCGAGTGGTGCTTGCATCTCCTAGAGTCTCCATACAACTACACTACACGAGGAGGATCAACATAGTCGGGTGGCTGGTGAATAAGCACAAGATTCCAACAATATTGAGTTTGTCTAACCACTGACAAACATGTCATCCAACACAGATGATGAAACGGCACCAAGACGTTTTCACACGGTGGCAGATTGCATCAACATGTCTAAACCCCGTGAGCTGAGCTTGGATGAATTGCTACTTGCTGCGGGTCCGAAGAGCCAAGCACAATCAAGTAGCTCTGTCCGAAGAGCCACGCACGTTCGAGGAGCGAATGGCCACCCAGCGTGGCAAGCAGCAATGGAGGAGGAGTTGGCTGCCTTTTTTGAGAATGGCACCTGGTGCTTGGTGGATCTCCCCGTAGGTCACCGTCCAATCGGTCTGAAGTGGGTATTCAAACTCATGAAAGATGCAAGTGAGGCGGTGATCCATCACAAAGCTCGACTCATGGTAAGGGGTATGTGCATTGTTCCAGCATTGACTATGAAAAGCTTTCACTCCGGTGGCAAGGTTTTACTCCGTGCATGCACTCCTGGCTCTTGTGGTGCATGCGAAATGGGTGGTACATCATCTTGACATCAATTCGCCTTTCTGAACGGGGATCTTGCCGAGGAAGTGTATGTTGCACAACCTCTGGGGTTCAACATGACAAGAAACGAGCGACAGGTGTTAAAGCTAAGGAAGGTTCTCTACGGTCTTCGATCAGACTCCACATGCATGTAACATGAAACTTGATCATACTTTGTTGCAGCTTGGTTTTTTCATACGCGCATAGATGAGCATGGAGTGTACACGCGCGGTAAAGGGCGGAAGCGCATACTCCTGGGCTCATTGTTACGGTGCTGACAAAGGTGAGATCAAGGCATTCAAGAAAGATATTGTCGGTACCCTGTGTACCAGGTACCCCACGGTACCGCAAAAAAAGCTACGGAGTTCTACCTGTCCGAATTGAAGACCTCTGAAGCCTCCACTTATTACACAACACTGGACCCGCCCCCCTCGTTTGGATAGCTCCGGCGTTGCCACGTGTAACGCAAGGCTAGACCCAGCTCCCTTCCCAGGAAAGCTCTGATCTTAACACGTGTCCAGTGACCCCGGACCTAACCTCCTGTAGAGAGAAGCTCCGGTGCTGCCACGTCTATAGTGGCTCCGGATCGGCCTCCCCACGATGGGAAGCTCCGTAGCCGCCACGTGTCGGGCCTTCAGACCTAAACCTACAACGGGAAGACTGGCGGATCTCCAACGGCACGGACATTCAAGGGACAATTAAAGCTACCGTTACAAAACCTGATTATGTGTCATTAATGCCATGTTAATGACACACGATTAGAGGACTCTTAATACCAGTAACGCCGCCATTAAGGCGCATTATCACACTGTGAGTTATGCTTAATACATGTATATCATGTATTATATAGTTAATGACCACCGATGCCACATGTTGGGCCAGGCTGATAATGTAAGGGCCATCCCTTGGACTATAAATGGGCTGCACCGCACGGTACAAAGACGAGCAAGCTCATACGCACTCAAGCCACCACATACTCTTACATCAACAAACACCCCGTGGAGTAGGGTATTACACTCAGGCGGCCCGAACCGCGTTAAACTCTCTGTGTCTCCATATTATTCTTAATCTCCGCGCGCCCCAACCGAATACGAACCTTCGCTGACTACATTTTAGTAGTACCAGGGGAAGTGTACTGGCCCACGCTTCGACATTTGGCGCACTAGGTAGGGGCACATGAGATTTCGAGATGGTGTAGCATTGTCCAATGTTAACGCCATGCAGCCTGTTGGAGGAAATCCCTTCAATGCCCAACAGTCATTTGGCGCTGTTGTCCCGGCAGGTGTTGCTGCACCACCACCTCCACCTGCCCTGGCAAACAATGCCAGAAAACAGGACAGTGTCTTCGCGTCGGTCACTGCATCGACACACAACAACTCAGAGAACGCGATCAACACTGTGCGTACTCTTCTCAAGTGCCCACCGGTGCCTGGAGCACCTCAGAGTGCGATGGAGCAGTGGCGTACTGATGTGCAGCACCTGGTTGCAGCCGCAACCAATGCCATCAGCAACCAAGGTCCCCCCCCCCCCTTCAAGGCAGGCACCTTCTCAACATAGGGCCTGGTCAGGAAGACTTGGACCTCACACGTCACAACACAGGAGGCGTGTTGTGTCACAACAAGTGACGTCGCTGCCCTCTGGGGCACTTTGTACTAATACCGCGTTAGGACTTTCGACGCACGATCTTCGGTCAGAGCTCTAACGACATTACAGGCAGCAGGGCGGCCGCGTCCATATTGAGCGCGCTCGCGAGAGGCTCGAGAAAACCCTTCTCCTTTGGGAGTGGGGGGTGGCTGCTCAGCCCAGGCCATGCACTTACACATGGTTCGATGGCCACAGAAGTTTCGTCCTCATCTGCCGGAGAAATACGACGGGACTATCAACCTCTTTGAATTCCTCCAAATCTACTCTACCGCCATCCTCGCTGCAGGTGGCAATGAGGCAGTGATGGCCAATTACTTTCGTGTGGCTCTGATTGGGACAGCCAGGTCCTGGTTCTTGAGTCTTCTGCTTGACTCTATCAATAGTTGGGCGGAGCTATGCAACAAGTTCACCGCCAACTTCGGGAGTTCCTACACCTGACCTGGCCAGAACTGGATCTGTTTGCCATACAACAGAAATCGAGGGAGTCGCTGCGATCATTCATCCAACGTTTCTCCCAGGTACGAAACATCATTCCTTATATCTCCAACGCGTATGTTGTTCTAGCAATTCGACAATGCGTCAGAGACAAGAAGATGCTGGAGAAGCTGGTGACAAAAGAAGTCACCAGTGTCACATAACTCTACAGGCCGGCAGACAAATGTGCCAGGGCCGCGGGGGGCCGTGAAATGCATTCCAAGCAAGCTCTAGAGGCTAGAAAAAAGTCCTCCAAGGCTGAAGCCACTACCTCTGGTAGTGGAAAAAAGAAGAAAAGTCCAACAGCAAGAAGAAGTCATCGGCCGACACACCTACTATTGCGGCAGCTGCAGCTTCGGGTGGCTGGGGGCCACACGAGAAAAAGCGAACTCGACATTCATCTGATGACGGCACCAGTTCAAAGATGTGGTGTCCGATCCACAAAACGGACACTCACAATCTTGAAGATTGCCATGAGGTCCAGAACCTTGTCGAGCGCTTCAACAAGTGTGAGGAAGAAGCTCCTTTCCGCCTGTGAGAAGGAAAGCAGAAAGTCCATGAAGCTTCGGCTGATCCAGAGCTAGGCTTCCAGGACCCCAAGAAGGTCCTGAAGGTTGTGGACAACACTGTTGACGATGACTCTGACATCTTCGACAACGAGCATCGAAAGACCCTCAACACCATATATGGAGGGTCCTGGGATATCACCTCCCGCCGTGTCCTCAAGACAATGCGATGGGAGATGGCTGCCACAGCTCCCACCGCCAAGGCAGAACCCCATCGGAATAGGATAGACAATCCCATCACTTTCGATGCTTCAAACTCCCAAGGAACATGATTGAGCTGGGTAACTGCCGTTGATGGTGTCACCTACCATCAATAACGTCCAACTCTACCATTTCTTGGTGGATGGAGGTGCGGGGCTCAACCTCCTCAGCTATGAAGTGTTCCTGAAGATCCAGCTCTGACTCTCGGACCTTCGCCCCTCGCGTCCATTTACTAGGGTAGGTCCGGGGCCATCAGTCCTCTCGGTTCAATTACACTCCCGATGACCTTCGGGACTCGGGAGAACTACAGGACCGAGAAGCTGGTCTTCAATGTGGCGCACATCAGTCTACCTTTCAACGCCATCCTGGGCAGGCCTGTCCTGTATAGGTTCATGGCCGCAGCTCACTATGACTACCTGGTGTTGAAGATGCCGACACCTTCAGGTGTCCTCCGGATCTGCGGAGATCGCACTGCGGGAGTTACTTCGCTGAAAGAACTCCACACGCTTGCAATAGCGCAAGAGGAAGCATCCGAAAAGGAGCTATCTGCTCAACCTTCGAGCACTCATCACAGAGGTTCAACCACTGCCCACGTGTGCAGCTAAGCGGCAACACCGACATTCCTGTTAAAGTCGTCCAAATTGGTTCCGATCCTGCCTATACCACCCGAGTATCGGGAGGTCTGGACAACAAATTGGAACTCATGCTCATCACTCTCTTCCGAACGAATGTTGACATGTTTGCCTGGCAACTGTCACAAATGCCTGGGATCCCTAGGGAGGTGATTGAGCACAACCTGAAGATTTATTCTGACGCACGACCAGTACACCAGAAGCCCCAGAAGCAATCAGTCGAGTGATAGAACTTCATCAGACAAGAAATCAAGAAGGTGCTTGAAGCTGGTTTCATCTGGGAGGTTCACCATCCATGATGGATGGCAAACCTAGTTGTTGTACCCAAGGCCAGCGGGAAACTTCAGATGTGTATCGACTACACCATGTTTAATAAGGCATGTCCGAAAGATCCATTTCCACTACCTAGAATAGATCAGATAGTGGACTCCACCTCCGGGTGTGAGCTATTGTGTTTCCTAGATGTATATTCTGGTTACCATCAGATCCAAATGTCTAGGGAAGATGAAGAGCATACTGCTTAAATAATAGTAGATGGATTGTATTGTTATACTGCCATGCCATTCGGTCTCAAAAACGATGCTTCAACTTTTGTGTGAGATATGCACAAAACATTTGGAGAGCTCATCAGGGACTTGGTGGAGGTCTACGTCGATTACACCATCGTGAAGGTGAAGAACAAGTAGTCACTCCTTGACAACCTACAAGCTGTCATTGAAAAGTTGCGCATCACGCTCACCAAGTTGAACTCTGACAAATGTGTCTTCGGGGTTAGCTTCGGGAAGCTCCTCAGATTCTTGGTGACTCACTAAGGAATTGAGGAAAACCTGGCGAAGATCAGGGCTATTAAAGACATGTGGCCCCCAACCCGTATCAAGGATGTCTAGAAGCTAACCTAATGTCTAGCTGCGCTCAGTCGGTTCTTCTCCAGATTGGCAGAATGAGTGCTTCCCTTCTTCAAACTCTTGTGGAAGTTTGGGCCATTCCATTGGTATGAAGAAGCAGAAAATGACTTCCAAGAGCTCAAGGATCTCCTCACCACATTACCAATCCTGGTAGCTCCGAACCCTGGTGAGCCTCTACTGCTTTACATTTCAGCAACTACGGAGGTTGTTAGCATGGTCTTGGTCGCGGAAAGACCGGAACCACCTATAGTTATGGAGCCTAGACCCCTCCGGGAGGGTCCGGAACTACCTGAAGGCGAGTCTAGGTCCCAACCCCCAGGCATGGATCCTCAAGGCAAGATACCAGAGGATCAACCTCCCTCATCCGAGGGAGTTCTCACGGCTGAACAAGAATATCCGGACCCCTCTGGGAGGATCTAGGTCAAACAAGAACATGATCCGGACCCCTCCGGGAGGGTCCGAACGGATCAAGAAGATGCTCTAGGTCCCTCTGGGAGGGTCCGGGTTGATGAAGAAGAAGCATTGGGCCCCTTCGGGAGGGTCCAAACCGTCCAGCGGCCAGTGTACTTCAGCAGTAAAGTACTCCATGACGCCAAGACTCGATATATTGAGGTGCATAAGCTGCTCTATGCAGTCCTTATTGCCTCAAGGAAGCTATGTCACTACTTCCAAGCCCACAAGATATCAGTGGTAACCTCATATCCACTGCATGCTATATTGCACAACCCAAACTCTACTGTGAACATCGCCATGTGGACAGGGGAATTGGCAGAGTTTGATCTCAAATTCGTACCACGACAAGCTATCAAGAGTCAAGCATTAGCTGATTTTATAATGGAGTAGACACATTCCCCATCAAATTCAGGGGGCCCCAATGAGCAGAAGTCGGAACCTAAGGTTTCGGTCTTCATTGAGCCTCACTGGACTCTCTACTTCGACGGCTCTGTGCAAAAGTAGGGGGCTGGAGCTTGAATTCTTCTCCTCGCTCCGACCAGGGAGAAGGTCAAATTCATGGTACACCTTGATTTCAAGGCAACCAACAACATGGCGGAGTATGAAGCTCTCATCTATGGGCTCAAGGTGGCACTATCATATGGCCTCAAGCAGTTGCTAGTGAAGAGTGACTCGCAGCTCAGCATCAAGCAAGTCAAAGGTGAATGCAGCTGCAACAACCTTCAACTCGCTGCTTATCTCCTTGAAGTCTAGAAGCTCTAGAAAGACTTCCACGTCCTGGACCTCTGCCATGTTCAGCGTCTTAACAATGCTGAAGCTAATGAACTCTCGAAGAAGACTTCAACCGGAGCTCCGGCTTCCGATGGGGTTTTGTCCGAAGATTGCTAAGACCAACCACACAACTAGCCGAACAGGGCAAAGGGGGCGAGACCCGCACCTCGAAGGTGGCGGTCCCAGTGGCCCTATTACTATGGCATCCACCAAGGGTCGTAGGTGCTGTAGGAAGCTCCGAGCAAACCAACACGTAAGCCTCATAATCTCAAGTTAGCTCCGATGCATGGATCTCGGAGATCCGGAGCTACTTGAAAGACAGCATCCTTGCTGAAGATGGTGCATCCGCTGACCGAATCGTCAAATTGGCTAAAAGATACACGCTGGTAGAAGAGGATCTCTACCGGAGCAGTGCCAACGGTGTACTAATGCGGTGCATTGCCCGGGAAGAATGCCGCGAGATTCCCCCAGAAATCCATGGAGGCGAGTGCGGGAACCACACATCTTCCTGCACGCTGGTTGGTAAAGCCTTACGGCATGGCTTCTACTGGCCTACAACACTCTAGGATGCAGTCGAGTTGGTAAAAAAGTGTGATGCGTGCTAGTTCCACGTGAAACAAATTCACACACCGGCTCAGTCACCGCAAATGGTACCTCCTACATGGCCATTCACTGTGTGGGGGATGAACATTTTGGGACCTTTCCCAAAACCCGTCGGAGGATACAAATTCCTGTATGTCACCATCAACAAGTTCACCAAGTGGTCGGAAGCAACTCCAGTTGTGACAATCAACAAGCAATCAGCTATCAAATTCTTGAAGTCCATAGTCTGCCGATTTTGAGTTCCCAACAGAATCATATCTGACAACGGAACCCAACTCACAAGTGCAGAATTCCATGAATATTGCAAAGACCTCAGCATTTAAGCTAGCTACGCATCAGTAGCTCAACCGACAAGTAATGGCCAAGCCGAGAGAGCAAACCCAGAAATATTGAAAGGACTCAAGACGCACACATATGAGCGCTTGAAGAAACATGGACTCAAGATCCCCTTCTACCAACGTGTATCTTTTAGCCAACCTAACAATACAGTCAGCAGATGCACCATCTTCAGGAAGGACATTGTCTTTCAAGCAGCTCTGGATCTCCGAGATCCATGCATCGGAGCTAAATTGAGCTTTTGAGTCTTGCATGCTGGGTTGCTCAGAGCTTCCTGCAGCACCTATGACCCTTGGTGGACGCCATGGTAACAGTGCCACTGGGACTGCCAGCTTTGAGGTGCCGGAGATGAGGACATCACAACAACGGAGACGCACATTGAACTGCAAGAACTAATCACAAGAGCATGAGCATGGTCAATAAATCAGCAGGTGAACTCACTCCTAACTTCCTTTGCATGTCAGTTTGATAATAGATTGCTATGTGATGATTTAATTGTTATTAGGAACAATGGAGAAGATCAACAAGTGAAGGAAAGAGGCCTTGGGAGCATGGAGAACCAGCTGGGACGTCCACAAATTGATGGAAGCAATTTACAACTCGGACTCCAGTTCAACTCGGAGTCCAGGAGCAGTCCATCTTAAAACGGACACCCAGGATGCATACGGACTCCATTTTTGACGTTCTACATATGCATAGAAAGAGGAGAAGATAAAATTTCCAATGGCTCTGGTATCACCTCATAATACCTCAGGAGTAGTCGGGAATCATCGAAACAAATTGAGTCCAGATTTCTGTCCAGTTCTGTGCCACTGAATCGGGCCTTTGGGCCTTGTATCCCGTATGAGTCCATTAGGGACGCATCTAAGAGTGTTTTGGCCGAACTCTGGCCTTTAAATACTGCAGCCTCCGGTCATATTTGGTGGGTTTTGCTTATATTAACAAATTCGCCATTCTATGGTTTGTGAGACCCCAACTTCTCGATTTCAGATTGTGTCTTCTACGTTCTTGCTTGTCGGTTGCACTTACAGGGATTAGCCTTCTTGGCGAGGTCAAGCATGTGTAGCACGGTTGATAACCAACAGAACAGTGGTGTAGTGACTGCAGAGGTACTCGAATTGCTTGAGTGCTGCAGATCATCAACGTCGAGTTCTCCACCCCAATCGACTTACCTTTCGGAAGATCGGGCCTAAACTACTCATCAATTGGTATCAGATTTCCAGGTTGCCCATGAGGTATATTTGTTTTCCTTCCAGTAGATCAGTTTTTTTTCGTACCTAGAGTCCATAGAAAAGCCACAAAAAAATTTAAATCATTTTTACCGCTTCTTAGACTATAGTGCCTGCAGTTTTGTTTTTCAGTTTGCATTGTTGAGTTTGCATTTGTGTGGTCGAGTCTTGTTGATGGTTTAGCTTTGTGTTTTGGGTCCTAGTTATCGTGTTTCGTCCTTGTTTTTCTTGCTGTTCAACACCTATTCCACAATGCCTAAACAACAAACTAATCCACCACGTTTATTGGTTTGCCCTAGATAGCCGCCTTGCGTGAACTCCCGCATCGCTGGCCCTAGATTAGGTGACAAACATTTGTGCCACTCATCCTTGAATCATCACACACCACCCCATTAGTTGCTGTGCAAATTTCCGATTGTTTTCATATCCGATTGCGAGTTCTGTTCTCAAACCGAGTTGGAATCAACATCCAAAAACCGTAACTCGGACAACCTACCTTAAAACAGCCATAACTTTTGCATACGAACTCGAAATTGAGCAATTTTTTTTAAATTGATCTACGCAAAATTTTGCAGCTGGTTTTCATCGGATTCGCCACGTTCAGCAAAAATTAGATTGCCCAAATTCCCTCGGAAGATAGGCTATCTGGCCTCTGAAGTTTCAACACTAATTTGAAAGAATCTTCTTGATTTTCTATAGGCCTCATATTACATTCAACTGAGCTGCAAATTTGTATATTTCATATTTTTGTGCTCTTGAGTAAAGAAAAAATATCAAAAAATATTACAAAAAAAGAAAAAAGAGTGAAGAGCACACATATTAAAGCAATTGGCCTATACAACTTGTGCTGTGATTGTTGGTTATAACATTCTTTCTTCCTTATGCCTTGCTACTTCCTTGTGTTGTGCTAGGCCCTAGAGCACTTGGTTGACCAGCAACAGTTTCCTACATTGAATACTTATTCAACTTTGTTTACCTGTTAACGATTTCTGCTTATTAGCCACCATATTGTGCCATCCAAGATCCACCTTTCTCTTAAGCATAACATGTACCTTTGTAATAACTCCATGCTTCTTTGGTTCATCTCACTGCCAACACCACCTGATGTGTCTGTAAGAACACTTCTAAGAGCGTGGTAAGACGCTTGAGTGACAAGATTATTTTCTTCCACCTTTCACATTGTCACTGTAGTTGATAGGGATAACATATTTTTGTTGTCTTCTGTTTCTTACTAACAATGGTAGGAGAAGACAATGATGACGAATGTGTTCAACATGTTGAGTTACGTGATATGATGAAGACCATGACAAATATGTTCGCCAAATACAACGCATCAACGGAGGAGTCATTGGCAAACTTGACTTGCCAACTTGATGACCTTGCTCTTCTGATGAATACTTTTGAGGCTCGGTTGCCTCTCAGTGGAAGGCATGAAGACAATGCTTATGATGATATGGAAGATCACAACAATCAGCCAAGACTACAACTTTATCGTCGAGATATGGGAGGTAATAATCATCGTAAAAATTATAATCGTCCTCCTGATGATCCTTTTGCTAAGGTGAAATTTACTATACCCTCTTTTTCTGGTGCTTATGATGCAGAGGCTTATCTTGATTGGGAGATGACAGTAGAGCAAAAATTTAATACCCATCTTGTTCCTGAACAACATAGAGTTCGTGAAGCCACTAGTGAGTTTAAGGACTTTGCTATCATATGGTGGAATGAGCTTGTTAAAACAAGAACTGATCCTCCAACATGGGATAGATTAAAGGAAGCTATGTGTGTTTGATTTGTGCCTCCATCTTTTCAGCGGGACCTTCACAAAAAATTGCAGCGCTTAGACCAAGGTAACATGTCCGTAGAGGAGTATTATCAAGAGTTACAAAAGGGTATGCTGTGTTGTGGGGTAGTAGAGGACATGGATGACAAAATATCTCATTTTTATGGGGGGTTGAGGCGTGAAGTTCAGGAAATTGTTGATTACAAGGAATATGATACAGTTAACAGATTGTTTCAGCTTGCTATGTTGGTAGAAAAAGAATTGCAGGGCCGAAAACAACAGCAACAACACACGAGGAGCAACTTCATGCCGTGTTCGACATCTACACCATCCAAAATAGCACCATCTTCAACCCCCTGTGCAACAACTACACCATCCAATGGCGGCCAACGAACTACACCTGCTGCTTCACCTTCTCGCGTGCTAGAGGGCAGCAATGCGACATCATTCAAGCCTTCGTCGTCCACTCCTTCTATGAGTCGTACTTCCGACATTAAGTGTCACTGCTGCCAGAGACTTGGTCATATGATGAGAGATTGCCCAAGCAAACGAGCATACATAGCACGCGACGATGGCGGGTATGATAGTACTTCAGATGTTGAAGAAGAATATTCTCTTGCTACTGACTTTACAGATCCAAATGACGAACACACCAAACAAGAGGTACTTGGTACAGCGGCGACGAAGAACTATAGGAGCATCATTGTGCAGCGTGCCTTGAGCTCCAAAGTGGAGGCCGACCACAAGCTACAACAACACAACCTCTTCCACATGTTTCTCGTCATCAAGGACTGCCGTGTACACACTGTAATTGATGGAGGTAGCTGCAATAACTTGGTGAACACGAACATCGTCAAGAAAATTGGTTTGACAACAAGAGCACACCCTCATCCATACCACAGTCAATGGTTCAACAACAGTGGTAAGGTTCGGGTAACACAAACAGTAATAATATATTTTTCAATTGGTTCTTACCATGATTTTTTTGATTTTGATGTCGTGCCTATGGATGCTTGTTCTCTTTTATTGGGTCATCCTTGGGAATTTGATACAGATGCAATTCATCATGGTAAAACTAATAAATATACTCTCATGCATAAAGGAAAGAAAATCACTTTGCTCCCCATGACTCCTGCTGAAATTGTGCATTTTGAGAATTGTAAAATTCGTGATGGCAAAGCAACAAAACTAGAATATGAAAAATAGCAAGTCATTAAGTTAAAATCACCATTGTTGCTCGCAACTAAATCTGACCTTGCTGATTTATTCAATTCTAAGGGGATGTGCTATGCTTTAGTATGCAAAGAAGCTATGTTTTCACTTCATGAACTGTCTATTGCATTGCCTCTTGCTGTTGCTATCCTTTTGCAGGAGTTTGAGGATGTGTTCCCCCCTGAGATACCCCCTGGTTTACCAACCATGAGAGGCATTGAACATAAGATTGATTTGATTCTAGGAGCAAGCTTGCCCAATCGGTAGCATACAGGGCGAATCCAGAGGAAACTAAAGAAATTCAGCGACAAGTCCAAGATCTTTTGGATCGCGGGTACATTCGTCAAAGCCTTAGCCCTTGTTCCGTTCCTGTTCTTTTGGTTCCTAAGAAAGATGGTAGTTGGCGCATGTGTGTTGATTGTCGAGCGATTAATAACATCACCATTCAATATCATTATCCTATTCCTCGCTTAGATGACATGCTTGATGAATTGAGTGGTGCTATCATCTTCACAAAAAATTGACTTGCGTAGTGGTTACCACCAGAATAGAATGACACTAGGAGATGAATGGAAAACTGCATTTAAAAGCAAGTTTGGACTTTATGAGTGGTTAGTCATGCCTTTTGGTTTAACTAATGCACCCAACACCTTTATGCGATTAATGAATGAGGTTTTACATGCTTTCATTGGACAATTTATGGTGGTTTACTTCGATGTTATCCTCATTTACAGCAAGTCATATGATGAACATCTTGATCATTTACGTGTTGTTTTTAATGTTTTGAGAAATGCACGTTTGTTTGGTAACCTCGAAAAGTGCGTCTTTTGCTCCAATTGAGTCTCGTTTCTTGGCTATGTCGTTTCATCGCAGGGAATTGAGATGGATGAGGAAAAAATTGAAGCGATCACTAGCTGGCTAGCCCCAACAACTATCACGCAGGTTCATAGTTTTATTGGTCTTGCAGGTTTTTATTGCCATTTTGTGCGGGATTTCAGCACAATTGAAGCACCTCTACATGAGCTAACGAAGAAGGGAGTTCTGTTTCGATGGGGCGAACAGCAGCAACAAGCTTTTGATGCTCTCAAATTGAAGCTTACACAAGCACCATTGCTACAACTTCCTTATTTTGACAAGACCTTTGAGCTAGAATGTGATGCAAGTGGCATTTGTATTGGAGGCGTTCTCATACAAGAAGGTAAACTCGTTGCTTTCTTTAGTGAAAAACTTCATGGTCCTTCTCTGAATTATTCTACTTATGATAAGGAATTGTATGTCTTAGTGCGAGTATTACAAACTTGGCAATATTATCTTTGGTCTAAGGAGTTTGTCATACGTTCTGATCATGAATCATTGAAGTATCTTAAGTGTCAAACCAATATGAATAAATGACATGCTAAACGGATCGAGTTCATAGAGTCGTTTCCATACATCATTAAGCATAAGAAAGGGAAGGAAAATGTCATTGTTGATGCCTTATCTAGACGTTATACAGTGCTGTCCTAACTTGATCATAAATTTTTTGGTTTGGAAACAATAAAAGCATTATATCCTACTGATTTGGACTTCAAAGATGCTTTTGAAAATTATAGAGAAGGAAGAACTTGGGATAATTATGTGCTGCGAGAGGGTCTCCTCTATCGTGCTAACAAGCTATGCGTTCCAGCTAGCTCCTTTTATCTATTACTTTTGCAGGAAGGACATAGAGGAGGTTTGATGGGACATTTTGGAGTCAACAAAACTGAAGACGTGCTGTCCACACACTTCTTTTTGCCGAAGATGAGGCGTGATGTCGAGCGCTACGTGTCATGATGCACTACTTGCAATCAAGCTAAGTCTCACCTTAACCCACATGGTCTTTATATGCCTCTTCCTGTTCCTAGTGTACCTTGGGAGGATATTTATATGGACATTGTTTTGGGATTGCCTAGGACTAAGAGAGGGACGGATAGTATTTTTGTAGTTGTTGATCGTTTCTCCAAAATGGCACACTTTATACCTTGTCATAAGAATGATAATGCCTCACACATTGCTTTATTTATGACGGAAATTGTACGTTTACATGGTGTGCCAAATACCATTGTTTGTGATTGTGATGCAAAAATTTTAAGTCATTTTTGGAGAACGTTGTGGTATAAATTGGGAACCAAGTTGCTGTTTTCAACTACATGTCACCCACAAACGGATGGACAAACCGAGGTAGTTAATCGTACTTTATCCACTATGTTGCGGGCTGTCTTGAAAACAAATTTGAAGTTGTGGGAGGAGTGTTTACCACATATAGAATTTGCTTACAACAGATCCGTTCACTCCACGACAAAGGTAAGTCCAATTCAGGTAGTGTATGTTTTCAATCTCCGTGCTCCTATAGATTTACTACATTTGCCTTCTTCTGAAACTATAAATTTGGATGCTACACAACAATCTGAATTCATTCCTAAGATGCATGAAACTACAAAGAAAAATATTTAAAAGATGAATGAGAAATATAGGATTGCATGTAGTAAAGCTATAAAAGAAGTAAGACTTGAACTGGGTGATTTGGTGTGGTTACATTTGAGAAAAGAGCGATTTCCTGACTTGAGAAAATCTAAACTTATGCCACGAGCTGCTGGTCCTTTTAAGATTGTTGAAAATATTAATGATAATGCATATAAGCTTGAGTTGCCTCCCAATTTTGGGGTTAGTCCTACATTTAATATTTCGGATTTGCGACCGTACTTGGGAGAAGAAGATGAACCTCAGTCGAGGACGACTCCAATTCAAGAGGGGGAGGATGATGAGGACACCACAACAGCGGAGACGCACATTGAACTACAAGGACGAATCACAAGAGCACGAGCACGGTTAATAAATCAGCAGAACTTGCTCCTAACTTCCTTTGTATGTGAGTTTGAGAATAGATTGCTATGTGATGATTTACTTGTTATTAGGAACAATGGAGAAGATCAACAAGTGAAGTAATGAGGCCTTGGGAGCGTGGAGAACCAGCTGGGATGTCCACAAGTTGATGGAAGCAGTTTACAACTCGGATTCAAGTTCAACTCGGAGTCCAGGAGCAGTCCACCTTAAAACGGATGCCCATGATGCATACGAACTCCGTTTTCGACGTTCTACATATGCACGGAAAGAGGAGAAGATAAAATTTCCAATGGCTCTTTTCTCACCTCATAATAACTCTGGAGTCGTCGGGAATCATTGAATCAAGTCGAGTCCAGATTTCGGTCCGGTGTTGCGCCACCGAATCGGGCCTTTGGGACTTGTATCCCGTATGAGTCCATTAGGGACGCATCTAAGAGTGTTTTGGACGAACCCTAGCATTTAAATACTGCAAACGCCAGTCATATTCGGTGGTTTTTGCTTATATTAACAAATTCGCCGTTCTACGGATTGTGAGACCCCAACTTCTCGATTTCAAATCGTGTCTTGTATGTTCTAGCTTGTGTTCTCGGTTGCACTTGCAGGGATTAGCCTTCTTGGCAAGGTCAAGCGTGTGCAACACAATTGATAACCAACGGAGCAGTGGTGTAGTGTAGGTAGGAGTACTCGAATTGCTCGAGTGCCGCGGATCATCAACGTCGAGTTCTCCACCCCGATAGACTTACCTTTCAGAAGATCGGGCCTAAACTACTCATCAGCCAGTCTCGCCCCCATCACTCATTTCGGCAGGCTAAGCGGTTGGTCTTGAAAATCTCCGGACAAAAACTCCGTCAGGAGCTAGAGCTCCAGTTGAAGCCTTCGTCGAGAGTTCATCAGCTTCAACATTGTTGAGACGCTGGACATGGCAGAGGTCCAGGATGTGGAAGTCTTTCTGGAGCTTCTGGACCTCAGGAGATAAGAAGCAAGTTGAGGGTTGTTACAGCTGCATTCACCTTTGACTTGCTTGATGGTGAGCTGCGAGTCACCCTTTACTAGCATTTTCTTGACGCCGTATGAAAGTGCCACCTTGAGCCCGTAGATGAGAGCTTCATTCTCTGCCATGTTGTTGGTAGCCTTGAAGTCAAGGTCCACCATATATCTGACCTTCTCCCGGGTCAAAGCATGGAGAAGTATTCCAGCTCCGGCCCCCTGCTTCTGCACAGAGCCGTCGAAGTAGAGGGTCCAGTGAGGTGAAGATCGGGACCTTGGGTTCCAGTTTGTGCTGACTGGGGCCCCCAGGATTTGATGGAGAAGGTGTGCACTCCACCATGAAATCAGCCAAAGCTTGACTCTTGATAGCTTGTCGTTGCAAGAATTTGAGATTGAATTCCGCCAGCTCTGCTGCCCACTTGGCGATGTTCCCAGCAGAGTTGGGATTGTGTAGTATGGCACACAGTGGATAGGAGGTTATCACTGATATCTTGTGGGCTTGAAAATAATGACGATGCTTCCTTGAGGTAATAAGAACAACATAAAGCAGCTTATGCACCTCAACGTATCGAGTCTTGGCGTCGTGAAGTACTTCATTGATGAAGTACATTGGGCGCTGCATGGTCCGAACCCTCCCAGAGGGGCCCAAAGCTTCTTCCTCATCAACCTGAATCCTCCAGAGGGGTCCGGACCTTCTTGTTGATCTTCCCGTACCCTCCCGGAGGAGTCCAGAAGTTCTTCTTGTTCAATCCGAACCCTCCCGGAGGGGTCCAGATCTTCTTGATAAGCCGTGTGAACTCCCTTAGTTGAGAGAGGTTGATCCTCTAGCATTTCATGTTGAGGATCCGTGCCTGGGGGCTGGGACCCAGATTCGCCTTCAGGTAGCTCCGGACCCTCCCGGAGGGATCTGAGCTCCTGAATTGGAGTTGGCTCCGGTATTTCTGCGACCAGGTCCATGCTAACAACCTCCGTAGTTGCAGAAATGTAAAGCAATAGAGGCTCACCAGGGTTCGGAGCTACCAGGAATGGTAGTGTAGTTAGGAGCTGTTTGAGCTCTTGGAAGGCCTTTTCTGCTTCTTCGGACTAATGGAACGGCCCGGACTTCCTCAAAATTTTGATGAAGGGTAGCACACACTCCGCCAATTTTGAGATGAACCGGCTGAGCGCAGCTAGACGTCCAGTTAGATTCTGGACATCCTTGATGTGGGCTGGGGGCTGCATGTCTTCAAGGGCCTTGATCTTCACTGGGTTTGCCTGAATTCATCGGTGGGTCACCAAGAATCCGAGGAGCATCCCGGAGCTAACCCCAAAGACACATTTTTCTGGTTTTAGCTTGGTGCGCGTCACGCGCAGCTTGTCGAAGGCGTCTTGTAGGTTATCAAGGAGTGACTCCTTGTTCTTCACCTTCACAACGATGTCATCAACGTACACCTCTAACAAGTCCCTGATTAGCTCTCCAAATGTTTTGTTCATAGCTCGCACAAAAGTCGAAGCAACATTTTTGAGATCGAATGGCATGGCAGTATAACAATACAATCCATCTACTGTTATGAAGGTAGTATGCTCTTCATCTTCCCTAGATATTTGGATCTGATGGTATCCAAAATATGCATCTAGGAAACACAGTAGCTCACACCCAGAGGTGGAGTCCACTATCTGGTCTATCCTAGGTAGTGGAAATGGATCTTTTGGACATGCCTCATTCAAGGTGGTGTAGTTGATACACATATGAAGCTTCCTGCCGGCCTTCTGTACAACAACTGGGTTTGCTAGCCATTTTGGATGATGAACCTCCCGGATGAAACCAACTTCGAGTAGCTTCTTGATTTCTTGTCGAATGAAGTTTCTCCACTCGACTGATTACTTCCAAGGCTTCTGGTGTACTGGTCGTGCGTCGGGATAAATCTTCAAGTTGTGCTCAATCACCTCCCTAGGGATCCCAGGCATATGTGACAGCTGCCAAGCAGACACATCAACATTCGCCCGGAGGAAAGTGATGAGCGTGAGTTCCTATTTGTTGTCTAGACCTCCTGATATACGGGTAGTCTAGGTGGCATCGGGACCAATTTGGACGCGTCGGTGTCACCGCATGGATGCACACGTGGTGTAGAGGTTGAGCCTCGATGACGAGTGCTCGGAGGTTGAGCAACTAACTCTTTGCCAGATGTTCCCTTCTGCACTGTAGCAAGCGCGTTGAGTTCTTCTAGCGCAGTCACTCCTGCAATGCGATCTCTGCGGATCCAGAGAATGCCTGAAGGTGTCAGCATCTTCACCACCAAATAGCCGTAGTGATCTGTGGCCATGAACCCATACAGGGCAGGCTTGCCTAGGGTGGCATTGAAGGGCAAGCTGATGTGCGCGATGTCAAAGACCAGCTTCTCAGTCCTATATTTCTCCCGAGTCCCGAAGGTCACTATGAGTGTAATGGTTCCGAGAGAGCTGATGGCTCCCGAACCAACCCCGGAGAATGGACGTGAGGGGTGAAGGTCCAAGATTCGGAGCTGGATCTTCACGAACGCTTCATAGCTTAATAGGTTGAGCGCCGCCCATCCATCTACCAAGACATGGTAGAGCTGGACATTATTGATGGTTGGAGACACCATCCATGGCAGTTGACCATCTCCGATCATGTTCCTGGGGCAGCCTGTAGCACCAAAAGTGATGGGAGTGTCCATCCACTTCCGATGCAGTTCTGCCTTGGTGGTAGGAGCTGCGACAGCCATCTCTCGCCGCATAGTCTTGAGGACGCGGCAGGAAGTGATATCCCATGAACCTCCATATATGGTGTTAAGGGTATTTTGACGCTCATTGTCGGAAACGTCAGAATCATCGTCGACTGTGTTGTACATAGCCTTGAGGACCTTCTTGGGGTCCTGGAAGCCTAACTCTGTATTAGCCGGAGCTTCGTTGACGATAGAAAGGAACTTCTTCTTGGCGCTTATTATAGCGCTCGATAAGGTTCTGGACCTCCCGACAGTCTTCCAGACTGTGTTTGTCTGTTTTGTGGATCGAACACCACATCTTTGGACCACCGCTGTCTTCCAATGTAGGTTGAGGTTGTTTTTCGGGGCGTGGCCCCCGGCCACCCGGAGCTGCAGCTACTGTAGTAGTAGGTGTGTCGGCCGACGACTTCTTCTTGCCGTTGGACTTTTTCTTTCCACTACCGGAGGTAGTGGATTCAGCTTTGGAGGACTTTTTGTTAACCTCCAGAGCTGGCTTGGAATGTATTTCTCAGGCCTCTACAGCACGGGCGCACTTGTCACCCAGGCTGAAGAGCTCTGTGACGCTAGTGACTTCTTTCATTGCCAACTTCTCCAACATCTTCTTGTCTTTGAGACCCTGTCTGAATGCCACAATGACAGAAGCATTGGAGATGGATGGGATGGTGTTTCATACCAGAAAAAATTGCTAGATGAAGGATCGCATCAATTCTCCCGACTTTAGCTATACAGCAAAAAGGTCCAGTTCTGTGCCAGGTTGGGTGTAGGAACTCCCGAAGTTGGCAGTGAACTGTTCGCATAGCTCCGCCCAACTTTTGATGGCATCAGGCGGTAGACTCATGAACTCGTACCTGGCCGTCCCAGTCAGAGCCACTGGAAAGTAACTGGCCATCACGGCCTCATTGCCACCGTCGTGAGAATTGCGATGGAGTATATCTGTAGAAACTCGGCGGGGTTGACAGCCCCGTCGATTTTTTCCAGCAGATGAGGCAAACTTTTGAGGCCAGCGGACCATGCATAGGTGCATGGCCAGGGCTGAACAGGCGCTCCCTACTTCCATGGGAGGAGGGTTTTCTCGAGCCTCTCGCCTTTCGTGAGCACGCTCGATGTGGAAGCGGTCGTCCTACTGTCTGTAGTGGAAGTCGATCTCCGACCGCAAATCGTGCGTTGAGTCTCGACGCAGTGTGAGTGCGACGTGCCTCGGAGGGCAGCGACGTCGCCCGCTGAGACGCAACACGTCTCCGGTGTTGTGATGCGTGTGGACCAAGTCTTCTGGACAAGGTCCTGTGTTGTGAAGGTGCCTGCCCTGAAGGGGGGGACCTTGGTTCCTGAGTGAAAGTGCATCTAGGACTCCCTTGTGGGTTTTGGATGATTTATGACAAGCAATTGGGATCCTAACCTCCTTGTTGAGATGAGTGCAGGATTTTAATAGGAAAATGAGCAAAGTGCCAAAAAGAAGGAAGAATGAGAAGCAAAGTGGAAATGAGCTCAAGGAAGAAGAGTAGTAGATTATTGTGTATGGAGTGTGTTAAGGAAACACAACCCAAGAGCTCCATCACAATTAAACACACACATTACACAAAGTTACACAGGACCGGACTAGTCCAATCACAACTGGACTAGTCCGATATCCTTTCTGCACGAAATCGGACAAGTCCGATATCCATCGAACTAGTCCGATATCCTTTCTGACTAGAATCGGACTAGTCCTCCCCAGTGCGGACTAGTCCTCAAAACACTTCACAAGTCGCACAAAATAAGACAAGTTCGATCACAATCGGACTAGTCCGATATTCTTTCTGATCCAAATCAGACAAGTCCGATGTTTGCACAGACTAATCCGAAATACCCTCTGATCTGAATCGGACAAGTCTCCCAAGTGCGGACTTGCCATCCTATACACTTAGGGTCTCACATGTCCGGACAAGTCCGATGACTATCGGGCTAGTCCAAGGATTTCCAGTAGAGAAATCAGCCAAGTCCGTTCCTAGCCGGACTAGTCCGATATTTCGGAGTACTTAGGGTTTGCTACACACAGCACACCGGACTAGTCCGGTGACCACCACGGACTAGTCCGAACATTCTGAACCCTAACAGTCACTTTAAAAACCCCATATAAATAGAGGTGCATGGCCCCATTATGAACTCTCTCGAACCCTAGCGCCGTCACACCTCCTAAGAGCCTCAAAAACTACATCTCTCCACAAAATTAAGTGCAACAACTATCAATCCTTTGAGGATTCACTCTAGATCATTGGAGAGACACTTGCAACACCACGTTGAGCTCTTGGTTTGATTCTCGAACACACTCCTGCGATTCATTTGTAATTTTTGAGTGTGTTCTTGGTGGTATTTTTCGTAGTAATCCAAGGGAGCTCTCAATGTGTGAGAAAGCCCCTTGAATTCGGTTATTCATCCCTTTGTGATTAGTGGAAGAGGATTGGACTTCGTGGCGATCCGACGAGGGTAGGGTTGGAGAAGACCCGGTCCTTTTGTGGACTCCTCAACGTGGACGTAGGTTGCCTTTGTGGTAGCTGAACCACGGGATAAATCCTTGTGTTTTGCTTTTGGTGTTCATCATTCTTATTCATCAATATAATATAGGGTTTAAATAATCATTGCTCATCTTACGTTGAATTGTCAAACATAAGATTTAATTGTGATATAATCTAATATATAACATCGAAACCTTTATTTGATTCTATATTTCTGCTGCATACATAAAAGAATCAATCTAATCGATCAATCTTAATAAACTCAGTCCGTGAACACCGGACTAGTCCGCACATTACCGGACTAGTCCGATATCTCTGGTATTGAACTTGTTGTTGAGTGTTGCAGGATCCAACAAAATTCAAAAAGGCCTATTCACCCCCCCTCTAGGCCCACATTCAATTGGAATCAGAGCAGGTTCATCAAGAAAGAGTCTAATCACTCGAAGAGATCATGTTAGAGATGAAGGACATCCACAAAACCAACAACCAAGAAGAGGTTAGCAATGACAAGACTCAAAAAGTGGAGAAGTACCTCAAAGCCATTCAAGACTTCGAGTACGACGATGAGGAGACACTGGAGCTAAAGGCGCTCCTCAGAAAGAAGGCACTTTCCAAAGGGAAAGTGAAAGTTGAAGAGAAGAAGAAGGGGAGTAGTCACACCGACTATTCTCGATATCCTTTTAACTATGATCGTCTAAATTCCAATAACAATCATTACTTATCTATCCCACTTGGAAAAGCCCCACACTTCGATGGAAGTGATTACTCAATGTAGAGGTAGAATATGAAAATGCATTTGATTTCCCTCAATCCAAGTCTATGGCATGTTGTATGCACAGGGATAGATATTCTGGACGACGACGAAGAGCTCACCCCAAGCAAAGAGCAGGCCATTCATAGAAACGCTCAAGCCGCAGCTGTAATCACCTCCTCACTCAGTCGGGACAAGTTCACCAAGGTGGATGGACTCGAAATTGCAAAGGAGATATGGGATACACTGCAAACTGCACATGAAGGTGACCAACATGTGCGTGAAGCAAAGATTGAGATGATCGAAGGCGAACTAGGAAGATTCCCAATTGAGGAAGACGAGTCACCCCAAGATATGTACAGTCGATTGAAGACACTCGTCAACAAAGTTCGATCATATGGGAGCAAGAAGTGGAATGACCACGAGGTGGTAAAGCTCATCCTTAGAGCTTTTATGCCTCGCAATGTCACGCTATGCTCCATGATTAGAGAAAGCCCCGGCTACAAAAGGATGACTCCAGATGAATTGCTTGGAAAAATCATCAACTTTGAGATGATGGAAAAACAAGCAAAGCACGTCAAGGAAATTGCCGACCTCACCTCGGCTAAGAAGAAAGGGGTTGCTTTAAAGTCCACCCTCGAGCCTCTATCCAAAGAAGCAAGAGAAGCACAACTAGAGGAAGACATTGACGACGAGAGCAGTGAGCTAGATGAAGAGGCATGATATTATTCATGATAAAGTTCAAGAGAATAATGAAGAAAAGACAAGGGACAAAATCAAGTGAAGGAAAGTACAAGGAAAGAATGAAGCCGAAGTTGAGGCGGGCATGCTATAATTGTGGTGAGTATAACCACTTTATAGTTGATTGCCCATATGAGGAGAACAAGAAGAAGACCAAAGAAGCCAAGCCTCAACCTAAGAAATTCTTCAAGAAGAAGAAACAAGCCGAACAAGCGCACATTGGGAAGGAGTGGGACTCAAACGATGAGTCCTCATCATCTGAAGAAGAAGAGATGGCTAGCATAGCCATCGAGAGTGCGTCCAAGAAATCTACACTCTTCCCCACACTCGGCGCAAGGAAGGGAAATGGCACGTGCCTTATGGCAAAGGAAGGTAAATGCAAGGTAATCATCAAAAACCCTTCTGTGCATTCCTACTCTAGTGATGATGAAATAATTAGTGATGATGAAGATATGCTTAGTGGACTAGATAGGAAAGCTGCAACAAAAATGAAATTTTTACTTGATCAACTTGTTAAGAAGGAGAGGTTAATTCATCGTCAAGAGGACATGATTATCTCCCAAAAGGAGGAGTATGTCGAACTTGACAAACTTCTAGAACTTGAAAAGGAGAAAAACAATTCACTAGAGCTTGAGTTAGCTTCAAGCAAGAAAGCTTGCTTGGAGTTAACTGACTCAAATGTTGCAATCAAGGACCAACTTGCTGACCTGATCAAGGTTAACAAGATCCTTGAAGTGCAAGTTGAGTCACTCAAGCTGAGTGAACCTTCCTCCTCTTCAAGTTCACCTTCTCAACCCACTAAAACTGATTTTGCTCATATGTGCACATGTAGTAAAATTGACACCAGTTTGAAGGAGAAGTCAACCTCTACAAAGGATAAACATCCTACCCAATGTGGCATATTTGACAAGGAGAAGATCAACTATGCACGTAGTGCATACTTGGTCCAAAGACCTCCAAATGTCAAATATGGCATTGGTTACTCTTATGGTGAAAAGTAGCATGCTGGAAGTCATAAAAATAACAAGGGGAGGATTTCCTTTGTGAAGGGAAGACCCTCTCAAACTGGTAAGTCGAAGGGTAAAAACTTGAACTCACACAAATACCGGACTAGTCCGGTCAGTGTTCGGACAAGTCCGGCCTCCCACACTAGCCCTATATACAAACAACAACGATTACTCTTTAGAACCTTTGATGCCTCCTATGTGTTAATGAGAAATAATCTTGGCAAGGTTTATGCTAATTATGTTGGGCCACGCCATGGGAACACCAAATCTCACGTGTGGGTGCCCAAATGTATTGTAACTAACCTCCAAGGACCCAAGCAAGCTTGGGTACCTAAAACCAAAGCATAATTTGTTTTTGCAGGCCTATTCCTCCGGTGGATCCAAATGGGTGCTAGACAGTGGCTGCACCAACCATATGACCGGAGAAGGAAGAATGTTCGTGGAATATGAAGAGAATGAGGACCCAAACGAAGGCATATACTTTGGAGATAATAGTAAAGGAAGGGTGCTCGGTACCGATAAAATTGCAATATCTTCTACACACACACTTTCTCATGTTTTACTTGTTGAATCCTTAGATTATAACCTGTTGTCCATATCTCAACTATGTGACAAAGGTTATAATTGCTTGTTCACCAATGAGGGTGTGACCGTCTCTAGGAGGAGTGATGGTTCCATTGCATTCAAGGGTATGTTGAAGAGAAAGCTTTACCTCGTTGACTTTAACAAGGATAAAGCCGAACTTGACACATGCTTGATTGCAAAGACCAACATGGGTTGGCTGTGGCATAGACGGCTAGCGCATGTTGGTATGAGGAATCTTCAAAAACTTCTCAAGGGTGATCACATCCGCGGTTTGAAGGATGTTGTTTTTGATAAAGACAGGCCTTATAGCGCGTTCCAAGCCGGGAAGCAAGTTGGAGCACCTCATCCCGCAAAGAACGTCATGACTACAACAAGACCTCTCGATCTACTTCACATGGACTTATTTGGTATAATTGCTTACATAAGCATCGGCTGTAACAAATATGGTTTAGTAATTATTGATGACTTTTCTCGCTTCACTTGGGTTTTCTTTTTGCATGATAAGTCAGAAACACAAGGACACTCAAGAAGTTCTTCAAGCAAGCTCAAAATGAATTCTCATTGACAATCAAGAGTATTCGAAGCGACAACGGCACGGAGTTCAAGAACACACAAGTGGAGGAGTACCTTGATGAAGAGGGTATCAAGCACAAATTTTCAGCGCCATACTCGCCACAACAAAACGGAGTTGCCGAAAGAAAGAACCGAACACTTATAGAGATGGCAAGAACAATGCTCGATGAGTACAAGACCTCAGATCGATTTTGGGCGGAAGCGATTAACACCGCTTGCCACGCTGTAAATCGACTACTCAAGAAGACATCCTATGAGCTACTCACCGGTAACAAACCAAATATCCCATATTTTCAAGTTTTTGGTTCTCCATGTTATATCTTGAACAAGAAGCCTAGGACTTCAAAGTTCGCTTCAAAGTCCAATGAAGGTTTCTTGCTTGGTTATGATTCGAACACTTACGCCTATCGTGTTTTCAACAAGGCCTCTGGACTTGTTGAAATAGCACGTGACGTAGTGTTCGATGAGACTAATGGCTCCCAAAAGGAGCAAGTTGATCCATGTGAACTAGGTAAAGAAGAAGCTCCCTTTCAAGCATTGAAGAGAATGGCTCTAGGTGAGGTTCGACCACAAGAGCCACCTCCACACGTACATGAGGAAGATGAACCACAAGAGGAGATCAACGATCAAGGGGGAGCTTCAACACAAGATCAACCACAAAGATACCAAGATGATCAACAAGTCAACAAAGGCAATGACTTAGGGGGAGAAGCAGATAATCATGAAGACACAACTCCTCAAGTGCCACACCCAAGAGTACACCAATGCGTCCAAAGGGATCACCCAATCGACAACATCATCTGTGACATCCAAAAGGGAGTAACCACTAGATCTCGCATAGCTAACTTTTGTGAACACTATTCGTTTGTATCCTTTTTGGAACCACGCAGGGTTGAAGATGCATTGAAAGATCCGGACTGGGTGGTGGCAATGCAAGAAGAATTGAACAACTTCAAGCGGAACGAAGTATGGGAACTTGTGGCAAGACCCAATGCAAACATCGTTGGCACCAAATGGCTCTTCCGCAACAAACAAGATGAACACGGGGTGGTGACAAGGAACAAGGCACGACTTGTGGTCAAAGGTTATTCACAAGTCGAAGGTTTGGATTTTGATGAGACTTTTGCTCCAGTAGCTAGGCTTGAATCTATTAGAATATTACTTGCACATGCTACTCACCATGATTTCAAGTTGTATCAAATGGATGTGAAAAGCGCCTTCCTCAATGGACCAATCAAGGAAGAGGTGTACGTGGAGCAACCACCCGTGTTTAAATTGCGTAAGGCTCTCTACGGCCTCAAACAAGCTCCTAGAGCTTGGTATGAGTGTCTTAGAGATTTCTTAATTGAAAATGGCTTTAAGATTGGCAAAGTAGATTATACACTGTTTACAAAGAACTTTGATGATGATCTTTTTATTTGTCAAATTTATGTTGACGATATAATCTTTGGGTCAACTAACCAATCTTTTTGTGAAGAATTTAGTAAATTCATGACACACAGGTTTGAAATGTCAATGATGGGAGAGTTAAAGTACTTCTTGGGATTCCAAGTACGACAATAGAAGGAAGGGACGTTCCTAAGCCAAACCAAGTACACGCAGGACATACTCAAGAAGTTTGGCATGGACAAGGCGAAGCCCATAAAAACCCCCATGGCAACGAATGGCCACCTAGACCTCAATGAAGATGGACCTAACATCGACCAAAAGGTATATCGCTCCATGATTGGATCTCTACTCTATTTATGTGCATCTAGGCCAGATATTATGTTGAGTGTATGTTTTTGTGCAAGATTTCAAGCCAATCCTAAGGAATGTCACTTGACAGCCGTAAAAAGGATCTTGAGATATTTAGTTCATACACCCAACCTTGGCCTTTGGTACCCAAAAGGCTCAAAATTCAATCTCATTGGTTACTCCGATGCGGATTATGCTGGGTGCAAAGTAGATAGAAAAAGCACTTCCGGTACATGCCAATTCCTAGGGAGATCCTTAGTTTCTTGGTCCTCCAAGAAACAAAATTCCATTGCCTTATCCACAACCGAGGCGGAGTATGTTGCAGCCAGGGGTTGTTGTGCTCAACTCCTTTGGATGCAACAAACTCTAAGGTACTATGGTTACAATATGAACCATATTCCACTCCTTTGTGACAATGAGAGTGCCATTAAAATTGCCCACAACCCAGTTGAGCACTCCAGAACTAAACACATAGACATAAGACACCACATTTTGAGAGATCATGCCATGAAAGGAGGCATAGCCATTTCACATGTCAACACTCAAAAGCAATTGGCCGACATATTCACCAAGCCACTTGATGAAAAATGCTTTTGCGAACTCCAAAATGAACTAAATATCCTTGATGCTCGGAGTGTGGCTTTAAATGTTGCATACCTGTATGAATTCTTCAAATATGTTGTTTTGGACTGTGAAAATCACCTCTCTCATTTTTTCTCCGAAAAACTATGTCAATTACTAGATCTTGGTGAATTATGATCATTGATTGATTGTTGTATGCTTACTGATCATATTCATCAAGATTATTTGATTTGATTTGCCTCTCTATTCTCTAATTATGAACCTTCAAATATATATGAATGGGCTATGCAATTCTTTCCTGGTGACCACGGACTAGTCCGTGGTTACCCGGACTAGTCCGCACATGCAGACTAGTCCGCAGAGTGTCGGTTAGGCCGGACTAGTCCAATAGACCACGGACTAGTCCGATATTGCTCTCTGGATGAGTTCGGACTAGTCCGGTCACTTCCGAACTTGTCTGATTTTTTGTGTCCATAACCCTAGCCGCCACCAAACCCTAATCCCTTCATCCTACACTCTTTCTCATGCATTCTCTTTCTTCCACTCAAGCTCCTAAGGCGATTTCTTGCTCCCTCCACCAAAACACTTCGCATTTGGGTGGAAATCAATCTTGTCCACTTGAGGATTGAAGCTAGCGGACTTGTCCGGCCTTCAACACCCCTCATCTCCAAGTTTCAATCGAATTCTTCGGTAACTTTCACCCAAACCCTAGAAATCTCAATTTTCTTCATTGTTGATTGAAAAGCCTAGCATCTTTCACTATAACATGCCTCCTTGCTGTATTACGTTCTTGCTAAGCTAATTGTGCATTAGGAATCAACACATGTCCAGTTTCTTAGGTTTTTGAGTTTGAATACCGGACTAGTCTGGTCCATGCACGGCCAAGTCCGGTCCCCCGGACTAGTCCGTGCCTGTACACCGGACAAGTCTGATGCTTCTGAACTCAAAACCTAATTCTTCAATTCCTTAATGCAATTCCTTGCTGCTCTTTCACACCTATACCTTGTGTCATTCATTATCATTCATACCACTCATTCTCAGGTCATGTCGAGCTCCGGCAATGATGTCTCCAATTTTGAGGCCGAGATGCACCATGAGGTGACACCTTGGACCTCGACGGGTCTTGGGAAGAAGCACCAAGAAAGACCGTCCGAGCCAGCCCAGTCTCCTCCACAGGCTCGGAGGAAGGTGCTAGCTAAGAAGCCAGTCTCCAAGGCAGCTGCATCATCGAGTGGCCCTCGCCAAGCAAAGGGCAAGGGAAAGGGGATTGCTACGGGTCCGGTTGGCCCGTTGAAACTTCATGCTCCAAGGGAAGGGGTCTGGGACCCAAATGAAGAGAAGTTCAACGGGAAGGGCCGTGACTCGGCGGCCAAGTTCAGAAGCATCAATTGGTATGGCCGACCGAAGCAAGCGGCTGATGGAAGATTATGGTGCAACTTCCATGCTGATTTCTACAGATCGGTCTATCTCCCAATGAAGACACCAGTTGTGTGCAGTCAGTGGATTGACTGGGCACATTTTGAGAAGAAGGGCTGCTCACCGTTCACTGATGTAGTGAGAGCCATTGAGAAGCATGGACTGAGAGATCTGTTTGCTTTCAAAAATAACTGGAATGATGAAGTGATTGCGCAGTTCTTTGCGACCTGTCACTTCTCTAGTGAGGATGAGGAGAGTGTCACTTAGATGACCCATAGATCCAAGTACAACATTACTCAAGAAGATTTTTCTAACCTGCTTCATCTTGACACCACAAGATCTGATTGCTTGGTCATACACAACATTGGTGTCATTGACAAGGATAGGATGAAGTTCCTATATGAGCCAAACTCGAAGTTCAACCCTCCTTCCACCAAAAACATGAAGCCATTCTTTGTGGTGTTGAACAGAGTGTTAAGGAAGACAATTGCTCCCAAGGATGGAGATGCTGGGAGTGTGCAAGGATACCTCCGGACTCTGATGAGAGTCATAAGCAAGGACCGCCCATTTGATGTGGCGGAATACATTTGGAATGATATGGTGAACATATCCTGCACTCCCAACAGATCTTGCGGATATGCTCCTTACGTAATGTTTGTGATTGAAAAAGTCACCGACATTGAGTTTGTGAAAGATGTGGAGCATATCCCCTTGAGGCCTCAAATGCCTCAAAAGCCGAGTGTGCAGGCTGCTCCCTCGCCGGCCTCCAGTCCCGAGGCACCGACAAGAACAAGAGAAGATGTTAGAGCTGCTCCATCTTCAAGGGCAGCCCCTCAGAGAGGATCAGCTAGTGGAATCCTCAAATACCCGACTGCCATCTTCACCTCCTGCAAGAAGGCTGAAGTGAAGGCCCACAAGCT
Organism: Tuctoria greenei; assembly: GCA_036927565.1. Lineage (NCBI taxonomy): Eukaryota > Viridiplantae > Streptophyta > Magnoliopsida > Poales > Poaceae > Tuctoria > Tuctoria greenei. The sequence continues at coordinate 131,522,957 of JAYESD010000006.1, forward strand.
CAACATGAAAAGAAAGGAGGACATGAAGTACATTAAGGCAAATTTGAAGAAAATTTGCCAGAAGCTGGAGATCGACCCCATTGGATCTCCAGTGATTTCTGAGGACTCCGACCCGGACTACACTGAGCTTGGGCCCTTGACCCCCTCCGAGCTTGCCTACTTTGGCGTTGGGGGCTCGAGCGGCTCCGCCCCTCCTCCTTCTCCTCCTCATAAAGCTAAAGATGAAGATGACGAAAACAACGATGAGAGGACCGACAGTGAAGAGTGAAGACCTTAGGACCCTCCTCTCCTTCTTTTTGGTGTCTTGATGCCAAAGGGGGAGAGATTGAGGGGGAGTCTTAGCTTTAGCTGTAAGGTGCGAGGAGAGAGCTCTCTTTATGTTTTTTAACTCTTTGTGGATTGTAATGTTTTAACAATGATCTTATGTTAATTATGGTTCTGTGATGCAATGATTTGATCCTTTGAGTAGTATTTATGAAAACTGTGACTTTGCTCTAAAATGACATATATTCTTGCTATTGGTTGATTAAAGTCAATTATGTCATTCTTTATGTTCCAGTGTACTTAGTTATGCATCCCACCATAAAGAATGCACATATGGATTATACTCTCACTGCTTGATGTATTTTGGACCCATATGTGCTTGCTTTATGAAAATCTCAATTTTTATCATATTTTATGAAATCTCAATTGGTTGTCATCAATCACAAAAAAGGGGGAGATTGAAAGTGCATCTAGGACTCCCTTGTGGGTTTTGGATGATTTATGACAAGCAATTGGGATCCTAACCTCCTTGTTGAGATGAGTGCAGGATTTTAATAGGAAAATGAGCAAAGTGCCAAAAAGAAGGAAGAATGAGAAGCAAAGTGGAAATGAGCTCAAGGAAGAAGAGTAGTAGATTATTGTGTATGGAGTGTGTTAAGGAAACACACGCCAAGAGCTCAATCAATATTAAACACACACATTGCACAAAATTACACAGGACCGGACTAGTCCGATCACAACCGGACTAGTCCGATATCCTTTCTGCACGAAATCGGACAAGTACGATATCCATCGGACTAGTCCGATATCCTTTCTGACTAGAATCGGACTAGTCCTCCCCAGTGTGGACTAGTCCTCAAAACACTTCACAAGTCACACAAAATCGTACAAGTCCGATCACAACCGGACTAGTCCGATATTCTTTCTGATCCAAATCGGACAAGTCCGATGTTTGCACGGACTAGTCCGAAATACCCTCTGATCTGAATCGGACAAGTCCCCCAAGTGCAGACTTGTCATCCTATACACTTAGGGTCTCACATGTCCGGACATGTCCGATGACTATCGGACTAGTCCAAAGATTTCCAGTAGAGAAATCGGACAAGTCCGATCCTAGCCGGACTAGTCCGATATTTCGGGGTACTTAGGGTTTGCTACACACAGCACACCGGACTAGTCCGGTGACCACCACGGACTAGTCCAAACTTTCTAAACCCTAACGGTCACTTTTAGAAACCCCATATAAATAGAGGTGCACGGCCCCATTACAAACTCTCTTGAACCCTAGCACCATCACACCTCCCAAGAGCCTCAAAAACTACATCTCTCCACGAAATTAAGTGCAACAACGATCAATCCTTTGAGGATTCACTCTAGATCATTGGAGAGACACTTCCAACACCACGTTGAGCTCTTGGTTTGATTCTCTAACACACTCCTGCGATTCATTTGTAATTTTTGAGTGTGTTCTTGGTGGTATTTTCTGTTGTAATCCAAGGAAGCTCTCAACGTGTGAGAAAGCCCCTTGAATTCGGTTATTCACCCCTTTGTGATTAGTGGAAGAGGATTGGACTTCGTGGCGATCCGACGAGGGTAGGGTTGGAGAAGACCCGGTCCTTTTGTGTACTCCTCAACGTTGACGTAGGTTGCCTTTGTGGTAGCCAAACCACGGGATAAATCCTTGAGTTTTGCTTTTGGTGTTCATCATTCTTATTCATCAATATAATCTAGGGTTTCAATAATCATTGCTCATCTTACGTTGAATTGTCAAACATAAGATTTAATTGTGATATAATCTAATATATAACATCGAAACCTTTATTTGATTCTATATTTCCGCTGCATACATAAAAGAATCAATCTAATCGATCAAGCTTAATAAACTCAGTCCGTGAACACCGGACTAGTCCGCACATTACCGGACTAGTCCGATATCTCTGGTATTGAACTTGTTGTTGAGTGTTGCAGGATCCGACAAAATTCAAAAAGGCCTATTCACCCCCCCTCTAGGCCCACATTCACTGAGTCCATCGGCTGCGGCTACAACCAGATGTTCCACATCAGCACGCCACTGCTCCATGGCACCCTGAGGTGCTCCTAGTGGCGGTGAGCATTGGAGCAGAGTACGTGCAGCAATTAGCGTGTTCTCAGGATTGTTGTGCGTCGATGCACTGACCAACGCTGAGACCCCATCCTGCTGTCCGACATTGTTAGCCAGAGCAGATGGTGGTACGACGCCCACCAGGATGACAGCACCCGCCGGCTGTTGCACATTGGAGGGATTCCCTCCAGCTGGTTGCTCAGTGTTGCCGTTGGATGATCCTACAGCGGAGTTCACTCTCTTGAAATCTCAAGTGCGGCTCTACCTGGCGCGCCAAATGTCAAAGTGTGCGATCGACACTTCCCCTGGTACTACTATATCGTAGCCCGCGGACATTCTTGATTGGTTGGGGTGAGCGTGAGATTACGAATAAGATGATGACACGAGGATTTTACGTGGTTCGGGCTGCTTGAGCGTAACACCCTACTCCATGGGATGTGTGTTGTATGTATGGTGCTTGTGAGCGTGTGAGCTTAGTTGTCATGTATTGTGCAGCGTAGCCCTTAGTCTAAGGACTGGCTGTTACATCAGTCTGGCCCGACATGTGGCCCAGGCGGTAGTTAATTGCCTAATACACGATATGTAAATATTGAGCAAAATTAACAGCGTGATAACACACCTTAATGGCGACGTTACCGTTTTTAAGAGTCCTTTGATCGTGTGTCATTAATACAACATTAATGACACACAATCAGGTCTTGTAACTCTAGGTTTAACCGTCTCTTGAATGTCCACGCCGTTGGAGATCCGCCAGTTTCTTCGTTACTATTTCAGGTCTGGAGGTTCGACACGTGGTGACTCCGAAGCTTCCCGTCGTGGGGAGGTAGGTCCGGAACCACTAGACACATAGCAACACTAGAGCTTCCCTGTACTGGGGGTTGGGTCCGAGGTCACTAGACACGCGGCAAGATCGGAGCTTCCCTACAGGGGTAGTTAGCTCCGGCCTTGTGTTACACGTGGTAGTGCCGGAGCTACCCAAACGCGGGAGGCGGGTCCAGTGCTATGTAGCACGTGTAGCCTTCAAAGGTCTTCGACTCAGACTGGTGGAACTCCTCAGTGTTTCTCGCAGTATCATGAGGTACCCGGTACGCAGGGTACCGACGGTGGATGATGTCGGAGCTATTAAGCTCCGAAATCCCCCAAGGGGGCCCGCCGTCAACGTTTTGTATGTTGAAAGTTGGTGCCATCAGAGTTGACACAGCTCCCACAACTCTCATGGGGGCCCGCCGTCGACGTGAAGAATAAAGGTGATCCAAGTGAAGATGGCGAAGAAATCACCCCGAGGGAATTCACTGTCGACGTATTATACATTGATGGTGGATATCGTCAAAGCCGGGAAGCTACGACGATCCCAAGGTGCACACCATCGACGCTATAAGTGTTGATAGTGGGCGCCGTTAGAGCTACAAAACTCCTACAACCCCTGGGAGCCCCCTGTCGACGTTCTACGTGTTGATAGTGGGCACCATCAGAGCTACAAAGCTCTGACATTCCCAGGGGGGCCGCTGTTGATGTTCTACGCGTTGACAATGGGTGCCGTCGAAGCTACCAAGCTCCGACATCTCCCAGGGGGCCCGCCGTCGATGCAACAAAGGGCCCCTGGAGGTGTCGGAGGTAAACTTCGGACCTAAATGCTAAACATGTTGGCTACAAGTTAGCAGCGTTCAAGTCATCAAGACATTGTCAAATCTTTTGGTACATGTTCGCAATCAAATTGTATACATCTACCAGGGGGCCAACAAGATAAAGGACAATGTATTGAAGACAAATACAAAATGGAATTCATTCATTTCAAAAAGATTCGATGTCATTCATTCGAGGATTGGATTACAAAATTGAGAAGTACAAGTGGAGGCAGAAGAAAAAGGTCCTAAGTCCTACGGAAGAACGAGGCAACTTTCTGAGCAGCTTCGTGAACGCTCGCCCTGGCAGCATCCTCCTCTTCGAAAATGGGTCCTTCGAACACTGAATCTACAGAAAGTTGGGGGTCTCAGCTTTTGTAACACGCTAGCACATATTCGGTGATGTTCTTGGCCAGATACTTCCCCCCATCTCCAGTTGGTCGACGATGACGTCACCCATTGCGTCAAGTTTGCTGCCAGTAGAGCTAAGCGCCACTAGTGCCTGATCCAGTTCTGGTGCTGGGTTCTTCAGACGTACTGGACTGAAGCCAAGTGGTACCAAAGCTTCATTGGCTCGCCCCAGAAAGTCCCATATCCGTTGGGATTCAGTTTCCCTCGAACTCTGCATCTCCTCCAGTGACCATCTCGCTGCCGCAAGCTCCGAACCTTCCCGTGCAAGGCGCTCGACCTCTTTGGCATGTTGCTGAATACACTCAACCACCTACTTTTCACGATCTGCAAGCTCTGACTCCTAGAGGTGGATGCAGTTCTGGCATTCTGCCAAATCTTTCTCTCTGCCCTCACTCTCTCCTCCCTTGTGGCGACATCAGCTTCCCTCTTGGAAAGCTCATGTCTCATCGTCCAGTTTTTCTCCTCCTCCTGCTTGCACCGCTGATCAAGCTTCTTTGTGCAGTCAGCCAAGATTTGCTCTCCCAGAGACAGTCTCTGGGCGAGCTCCTCCTCCATCTTCATAATATCCTCTTGCTTCTCCAGGAGTTTCTCCTCTCTTTCATCGAGCTCCTCTCAGCGCTTCAGGAGAATCTCATTCAGTTCGTTGAGGTTGTCCTGACGATCATCAACATCCTCACTGCTCTTCCTAGTATGTTCGAGAATGTCCCGAGACTTCACGTCGAGGACCCTGACGCAAGCCTGCTGCTCATCCAGCAGCTTGCCCCAATATATCAGAAGGGCCTTCTCCTTTTTGATCCACTCCCGCTGATCCGCAAGACTTGATTGCATCAGTTTGGTCTCGAAATGAAGTCTGTTGCGCCAACGCCTCAAGGTGTGGCGCTATTCTTCAAGTACATTACTGTCGTGGTCGAAGGCGAGCTGAACTTGATAGAGACTAGAGCAAGCGTTGTCAATAGACAATACTAAAGGAATCGGCTCCAGACCTGCCGGGATCTCCTCCGCCGGCTACAAGGGGTCTTCTAACACAAAAATTGGGTCCCACAGCACAAGTGTGGTCCCTGCGGCTCTGCAGCAACAACGCCACCCTCTGGGAGCTCTTTTGTCCTCATCAAGGCCGAGGAAGGTCCCACCGAGGGAACTTCAATCTTCGGGGCTGACGACATAGGTCCTCCTGCTGGATCTTCCACCATCGGCTCTGCGGGTGGAGGGCCTGCTGCCGACTATTCAAGGTGCTCCGACTCTGACATTAAGGCCTCTAGAGTAATTATCTCTGGGGTGTACATAACAGCTTCATCCGGAGCTCCCACCACCTCTGGCTTAGGGGGTGGAACATCAACCATCTCTGGCTCGGGGGCCAAAGCTTCAACAACTTCTGGCACGGAAGCCGGAACTTCAAACGCTTCCAGCTCAATTGTCGGATCTTCGACAACTTCCTGCACAAGCACTGGAGCTTCAGTTACCTTTGGCTCAAACGCCAGAGCTTCCGCCATCTCCGTCTCCTGCATTGGAGCTTCAGCTGCCAGCTCTGCAGCCGCTGGCGCATCTTCACAAACATCTCCCCCGTGGTCCGGCACTACCACGGGAGTTTCTGGTGTCTCCTCTGGATCCAAGTCCATGACAGATGGCGCCAGAGCTACCGTGTTTTCTGCCACCACTTGGGGAGACACAGGCGTTGAAGCCAGAGCTTCCGCACGCTCAGCCTCAGTTGCTGCAACAGGTGCTGAAGCCTCGGTCTTCTTTCTTGACACCGTGGAAACAAATGATTGGGAAAATTCAAGACATGAAAAAGACGAGGTTAGCACCTCCGGGTGAGATGACAATGCTTACCTGGGGATGCTACTGCCCCAGTGGCCTTGGAATTTCTTCTTCTGAGGCCCGGAGTCAGAGCCCACCAGACCCGATGAGGCAAAAACCTCGGACCTCAGTCGAGAGCTAGCCGCAGCAGCTGGAGTCTCCTCAGCTGGGACCTACCCCAGCTGGGAAGGACCATCGGACCTGCACCCCCCCACCCCCCGCAGCTGGCACCAGAGCCGGAGTCGATTTGCCGGAGCTTGCGCCCCTCGACGGCGTCAACTCCGAAGAGGGCTTGACCGTCGAAGTTCTACTTGGCCGGGGAGTAGGAGCTGCTAGAGATGGAGCTGACCTGAGGGAGCTCCCATCAAAGTCTCAGCTTCCACTTGTAGGATTGAAGAGCACGTGAAAAGCTACCAGACGGGGGTGAATTGTAGATTTAAAACTTTTTCAGCGGAAGCAATGAAAACCCCTCGGCAGAAAAACAATCTGTTAAAGAAATCGTGTGTGAGACTAATCCAAACGTGTTTTACTGTGACAAAAGTGATAGGTATCAGAGAGAATTGAGTAACGAATATGACACAACAATAATTACTCAAATCCGTGGAGAGAAACTTCAGTCACGATTGAAAGATCGAACAAAGGTCAATCTGTTCTACCGAGTAAAAAACAGATTTGCAATACTGCAAAGAAACTCGTGTAAATCAAAAGCCACAAATCCAATGACCGTGAAATTTTGACAGATGACAGATAAACAAGTTGCAAAGACAACCCAAAAAAATCATGTCAATATGATCTGTAAAACTCGAGTTACGATAAAACCACCAAAGAAAGGTAGTGGTGTGCAGAAAACTCGACGAGAAAAATTTGTCTGGAACAAGTCGGACAAACAAGGCACAAAAGTTCCTTTAAACTACGATCTTTATTCAATAGAACACAAGAGGAACAACCCAAAAGACGTCTACCACGAGCTCTGTCCTCTCTTGCTTATATAACCAGCCCTTAGGCCAACCCAAAACTAACTAGGACTCTAATCCTACTCAATTCACGAATCGTAACTTTCCATAACTGCTCAAGACTTTCTATACGCAGATAGAAGCAATCTTAAGACTTCCAAACACATTAGGAACATATCCCAAATTCCTAAAAAAAAAATCAAATTTGTGACCCACACGAAATCCTATCATAATCAACTCAAAACTTTCCATATTTGAGTCAAACACGACTCAGCCGCAACCTGAGTCCATAACCTAGTCGGTTGGACCTTTCCGACCAATTCTTTACGTCCACATCTCTCCATAAGGCCTAGGAACCATGTAGGCACGTCCATGCACTCCTTGCATACGTGAAAACATCTTCCAACGATGTCCATGATACCTTCATATGCATTGTTCTTGATTCAAACATGTTGCGCAACCTCTCGATCAACTCAACCTCAATTCCTTCCAAACTTGGTTATTGAACCTCATCTTCTCTCTAAGATGAGTTCAATGGATCCTGTCACCAGCCATGTCTTGAACTCAAGCAACACCTGCACATGAATAAACAACCAATACTTCCGAGCACAAGTCCTCGACTTGACTCTCGTTAGTGTCAAAACTACAACATCTTACGTGAGCACCACACATAAGCATGTTGTAAACCATAGCAAAATGATATCAGCCTTAACCACCAAAACACACCAAAAACTTGGTAAAAGAATACTAAGAGAACTTTCCATAAGTATAAAGCAAGTTTAAAACATTGCAAGACAAAAGCAGAACCACTGCGATCAAGCTTCAAACCTTGCCAAAACTAACTAGACCTTCAGTCGGAGCTTAATAAAAAAGTGTTTTGGTAGTATTCAAAACTTTTATCGTCAAAGAAGAAAAAAATTTCTCCCCCTATACATACTTATCCCCCTGAGAAGAATCATACCAAAAAAACTTGTGAATATGTGCAAGCTGTGATCAATTTCTCCCCCTTTGATAATGTATTCAGCAAGGTACAAAAGAAAAATTTTAATTGTTATGAGCATATTATAACATATACATACAACACAAAGCTCATCCAAGTCATACTATCAAGTAACTTACACTATCACATCAATGAAATACATAAAGTAGTGTAAGCCATTCTAGATATCAAATGTAATTTTCAATTTTAGCAAGTCATGATCTCACAAACTTAACTCTTTCAAAACCTGAAAGCATGACACTTGTTGCTGCATTTTATTATTTTTCAAGGCACAAATTTAGATCATATGATATTTGCAAGAGATTATATGTGCATCTGCCTTATTCTAACGAATCAAGCCAAGCCTATGTCATTTGACATTCAGAAGCTTAAGGACATGGTTTTAGTCATACACAACTTCTTCCAAGTTCATATCTAAGTGCAATGATAAGCCATCTCAAAAGAAGAAGTGTGATGCATGCATATTCTCTTGATCTTTTCTCATTTTTATTGGATCATAAAAGCTCAACATGTGAGTTGATTACTTGATTAATTCTTTATGATTAAAAGCACTTGTGAGCATGCAACAAGTTCAAAATAGCAAGAAAGTTCGACTATGACCAGATTTAGTGTAAGTAATTATTCCAATTACTATACATGGCAAAAACTACAAAATGTATAACATGAGTAATGTAGTAAGAACTTTCAGCATGTAAAAGTAATCACAAAGTCATATATGTATGAAATACTATGCTCATATTATTTTAATTTCATATACACACATAGTCTTCTCAAGTTTCAAGAAACTCCCCCTCAATGTAAGCCATGAGGATGCATAACCCCTATTTCACTACGAATAAAACAAAAACGAGTTAAATCCAATGGTTTTGTAAAAATGTCAGCCAATTTTTGTTCGGTATATACATGGTGAAGCACAATGTTCCCTTTTTCAACATTATCACAGAGAAAGTGATACCAAATGTCAATGTGCTTTGTTCTTGAATGTTGCACGGCGTTTTTAGCAATGCAAATAGCACTAGTATTGTCACAAAACAGTGGAACACTATGTAGATCAACCCCATAGTCCTTAAGTGTTTGAACAATCCAAAGATTTTGTGAGCAAGCACTAGTAGCAGCTACATATTCAGATTCAGCCGTGGATTGTGCAACTGAGTTTTGTTTTCCAGGGGACCAAGCAACAAGTGAATCACCAAGAAAATGACAAGCACCCGAAGTACTTTTCCTATCAATCCTAACCTGCAAAATCAGCATCGAAAAAAGCTTTCAAAGTAACGGTATAGGAAGAAGGAAGAAAAATGACAAATTCTTGAGTTCCATGTAAGTACCTGAGAATCCTTTTGAGGTCTTGACGATGTGAAGCACATGGGGATGCTTGAAACTGTGCACAAAGACATACGCTTAATTGTATGTCCGGTATTAATGCCGTGAGGTACAAAAGTGATCCGATCATGCTTCTATATTCTTTTTGAACCACGAGTTCACCATCTTCATCAAGATCAAGTGTTGTTGTTGTTCCCATTGGTGTCCGGAGAGGCTTGCTTTTGTCCATGTTGAAGCGCCTTAGGAGGTCTTTTGTATACTTCGTTTGATGCACAAAGGTACCCTCCTTGGTTTGCTTGATTTGCAGCCCCAAAAAGTACGTGAGTTCTCCCATCATACTCATTTCAAATTCTGAACTCATCATAGCTGAAAACTTGGACACAAGATCATGAGAAGCACAACCAAAGATAATATCATCCACATACACTTGAACGAATAATGAGTCATTGACATGTTTAAGCACAACAAGAGTTTTATCAACCTTGCCCATGGTAAACCCCTTTTCAAGTAAGAATGTTTTTAACCTATCATACTATGCTCTAGGGGCTTGTTTGAGACCGTACAAGGCTTTGGACAGTTTGTAAACATGATTAGAAAAATCTGGGTTTTCAAAACCCGATGGTTGTTTGACATAAACCTCCTCATCTATGTAGCCATTATGAAAAGCACTTTTAACATCCATTTGAAATAGCTTAAAACCTTTAGATGCAGCAAAAGCTAACAAAATTCTTATGGCTTCTAATCTAGCAACAGGAGCAAAAGTTTCATCAAAATCTAGACCTTCAACTTGAGTGAAACCTTGAGCAACCAACCTATCCTTATTCCTAACCACAACCCCATCCTCACTTTGTTTATTTATAAGCACTTATTTAGTTCTAATTAAAGTGTGACCTTGAGGTGGAGGTACAAGTTTCCAAACATTATTTCTTTCAAAATTTTCTAACTCTTCTTGCATGGCAATAATCTAAGATTCATTAGTGAGTGCGTGTGATATATCTTTGGGTCCAAAATAAGCAACAAAAGTAGAATGAGCATGAGAGTTTGGATCACAAAACCTGAACCGTGTGACTCGTTCGTGCAAGCTTCCAATAATTTGTTGTGGAGGATGACTTTCGAGAACCCGAAGGGCAGTGGAATATTCACAAGCTTCTTCTTATTCATGTTCATCACAAATCGAGGAGCTTGTGACTTGAGGAGGATCTAGACCAGCAATGGTGGTCGTCAGTGCTGGCTGTGAATCAAAATCAGGAGCTAGAACAATTTCCTTAGCTGCTGAATTTTTGGGCTGCAGCACCACTTCTTCCTCATCTTCAATGAAAATGCTCTCCCCCTGCGGATATGGATCCGGACCTGCAATGTTTGAGATAGTACCTGTGCTAGCTTCATCAAAAGACACCTCACAAGTCTCCACAATTTTGTTAGTGTCAAGTAAAAGCACACGGTATCCTCTAGTATGAGATGGATAACCAAGAAACATGCCATCAATGAATCTAGGTTCAACTTTATAAAGATTACCATGTTCTTAACAAAGCTGTAGGATCGAAGAGCACGTGAAAATCTACTAGAGGGGAGGGGTGAATGGTAGATTAAAAAATCTTACGCAGCGGAAACATTTAAATCCCAACCCCTTTGGCAGAAAAACGATCTGTCAAAGAAATCGTGTGTGAGACTAATCTAAACGTGTTCACCATGAAAAAAGTGATAGATATCATATATAATCAAGTCACGAAGATGACACACCAAGAATCACTAAAATCCATCGAGAGAAACTCAAGTTACGATCAAAAGATCGAACAAAGGTCAATCTGTCCTACCCGAGAAAAATAGTTCTGGAACACAGCAAAGAAACTTGTGTAGATCAGAAACCACAAATCCAATGATCGTGAAATTTTCTTGATGATAGAAAATTAAGTTGTTAAGACAACCCAAAAAGAATCACGTCAAACGGATCTGTAAAACTCGAGTTATGATAAAACCACCGACGAAAGGTAGTGCTGTGCAGAAACTCAACGAGTAAAACTTGTCTGGAACAAGTCAGACAAACAAGGCACAAAAGTTCCTTTCAACTACGAATTTTATTCAATGGAACACAATAGGGACAGCCCTAAAGTCGTCTACCACGATTTCTAGCCTTCGTTGCTTATATATCCAGTCCTTAGGCCAACCCAATCTCAACTAGGACTCCAATCCTACTCAGTCCACGATTCGTAACTTTCCATAACTGCTCAATACTCTTCTTTATGTAGATAGAAGCAATATTAAGACTTCCAAACACCTTAGGAACATATTCCGCATTCCTAAAACAACTCAAATTCGTGACTCACACGAAATCCTATCATAACCAACTCAAATCTTTCCATATTTGAGTCAAACACGACTCAGCCGCAGCTTGAGTCCATAACCTAGTCGGATGGACCTTTCCGACCAATTCTTTACGTCCACATCTCTTCATCATGCCTCGGAACCATGTAGCCACGTCCATGCACTCCTTATATACGTGCAAACATCTTCCAACGACGTCCATGATTCCTTCATATGCATTGTTCTTGATTCAAACATGGTGCGCAACCACCCGATCAACTCAACCACAATTCCTCTCGAACTTGGTTGTTGAACCTCATCTTCTCCCTAAGACTAGTTCAATGGATCCCGTCACCAGCTATGTCTTGAACTCAAGCAACACCTGCCCATGAATAAACAACCAATACTTTCGAGCACAAGTCCTCGACTTGACTCACGTTAGTTCTAAAACTACAACATCTTATGTGAGCACCTCACATAAGCATGTTGCAAAACATAGCAAAATGATATCAACCATAACCACCAAAACACACCAAAAACTTAGCAAATGAATACTAAGCTATCTTTCCATCAATGTATAGCACGTACGAATCATTGCAAGATAAAAGCAGAACCACTACGATCAAGCTCCGAACCTTGCCAAAGCTAACCGGACCTTGAGCCGGAGCTTACCAAAGCTAGTACAACCTAGCTCCAGAGCTTACCAAAGCTAGTCGGAACTAGTCAACTCAAAAGTCGGAGCTAGAAAAACATGTCGGAGCTAACCAACATAAGTCGGACCTAGCAAAACATATCAGAGGTTAACAAAGACATGCCGGAGCTATCAAAGACATGCCAGAGCTATCAAAGACATGCCCGAGCTAAAGAAAAAGCTCACCGGAGCTACCCAAAAACATGTCAAACCTTGACAAAGCAGGTCAGAGCTATTGTCGGACCTTGTAGAAGCTCGGAGCTAGAGTCGGACTTTGCTAAAAAGGTGTTTTAGCAGAATTTCAGAACTTTTATCATCAAAGCCAATGTATTCAGTACAAGACAATGTATTCAACACACATAGGTCTCACAATGTCCCCCTTAATGAATGCATTGGCAACACCACTTAAGATCCAAATATTGGCTTATTCACATTAAAAGTTTTGAAAACAATTTCTCCCCCTTTGTAAAACAAAAATAAAATGAGAAAAATAAATTCTTCCCCTAAGAAGAATCTTTCCAAAAACAAATGTGAATATGTGCAATGTGTAATAAATTTCTCCCCCTTGCATACTTATCTTTAAAAATTTACCATATTATCTATCCCCCTTTGACAATGTATTCAACAAGGTTTATAAGACAAATTTTAATTGTTATGAGCATATTATAACATATACATATAAAACAAAGCTCATCCAAGTCATACTATCAAGTAACTTACACTATCACATCAATGGAATACATAAAGTAGTGTAAGCCATGCTAGAGATCAAATGTAATTTCCAATTTAGCAAGTAATGATCTCACAAACCTAATTATTTCAAAATTTGAAAGCATGACACTTGTTGCTGCATTTTATTATTTTTCAAAGAACAAATTTAGATCATATGATATTTGCAAGAGATTATATACGCATCTGCCTTATTCTAACCAACCAAGCCAAGCCTATGTCGTTTGATAATCAGAAGCTTAAGGACATGGTTTTGGTCATACACAACTTCTTCCAAGTTCATATCTAAGTGCAATGATAAGCCATCTCAAAAGAAGAAGTGCGATGCATGCATATTCTCTTGATCTTTTCTCATTTTTATTTGATCATAAAATCTCAACATGTGAGTTGATTACTTGATTAATTCTTTATGATTAAAAGCACTTGTGAGCATGCAACAAGTTCAAAACAGCAAGAAAGTTCGACCACGACCAGATTTAGTGTAAGTAATTATTCCAATTACTAGACATGGCAAAAACTACAAAATGTATAACACGAGTAATGTAGTAAGAACTTTCAGCATGTAAAAGGAATCACAAAGTCATATATGTATGAAATACTATGCTCATATTATTTTAATTTTATATTCACACATAGACTTCTCAAGTTTCAAGAAACTCCCCCTCAATGTAAGCCATGAGGATGCATAACCCCTATTTCACTACGAATAAAACAAAAATGAGTGAAATCCAAAGGTTTTGTTAAAATGTTAGCCAATTTTCGTTCGGTATCTACATGGTGAAGCACAATGTTCCCTTTTTCAACATTATCACAGAGAAAGTGATACCGAATGTCAATGTGCTTTGTTCTTGAATGTTGCACGGGGTTTTTAGCAATGCAAATAGCGCTAGTGTTGTCACAGAACAGTGGAACACTATGTAGATCAACCCCATAGTCCTTAAGTGTTTGGACAATCCATAGAATTTGTGAGCAAGCACTAGTAGCAGCTACATATTCAGATTCAGCCGTGGATTGTGCAACTGAGTTTTGTTTTCCAGAGGACCAAGCAACAAGTGAATTACCAAGAAAATGACAAGCACCCGAAGTACTTTTCCTATCAATCCTACAACCTGCAAAATCAACATTGGAAAAAGCTTTCAAATTAACGGTAAAGGAAGAAGGAAGAAAAATGACAAATTATTGAGTTCCATGTAAGTACCTGAGAATCCTTTTAAGGTCTTGACGATGTGAAGCACGTGGGGAGTCTTGAAACCGTGAACAAAGACATACGCTTAATTCTATGTCCGGTGTTGATGCCGTGAGGTACAAAAGTGATCCGATCATGCTCCTATATTCTTTTTGATCCACGGGTTCACCATCTTTTTGATCCACGGTGTTCAAGTGTTGTTGCTGTTCCCATTGGTGTCCGAAGAGGCTTGCTTTTGTCCATATTGAAGCGCCCTAGGAGGTCTTTTTATACTTTGTTTGATGCTTAAAGGTACCCTCCTTGGTTTGCTTGATTTGCAGCCCCAAAAAGTACGTGAGTTCTCCCATCATACTCATCTCAAATTCTGAACTCATCATAGCTAAAAACTTGGACACAAGATCATGAGAAGCACAACCAAAGATAATATCATCCACATACACTTGAACGAATAATGAGTCATTGACATGCTTAAGCACAAAAAGAGTTTTATCAACCTTGCCCATGGTAAACCCCTTTTCAATTAAGAATGTGTTTAACCAATCATACCATGCTCTAGGGGCTTGTTTGAGACCGTACAAGGCTTTGGACAGTTTGTAAACATGATTAGGAAAATTTGGATTTTCAAAACACGGTGGTTGTTTGACATAAACCTCCTCATCTATGTAGACATTATGAAAAGCACTTTTAACATTCATTTGAAATAGCTTAAAACCTTTAGATGCAGCAAAAGCTAACAAAATTCTTATGGCTTCTAATCTATCAACAGGAGCGAAAGTTTCATCAAAATCTAGACCTTCAACTTGAGTGAAACCTTGAGCAACCAACCTAGACTTATTCCTAACCACAACCCCATCCTCACTTTGTTTATTTTTAATCACCCATTTAGTTCCAATTAAAGTGTGACCTTGAGATGGAGGTACAAGTTTCCAAACATTATTTCTTTCAAAATTTTCTAATTCTTCTTGCATGGCAATAATCCACGATTCATTAGTGAGTCCGTGTGATATATCTTTGGGTTCAAAAGAAGCAACAAAAGCGGAATGAGCATGAGAGTTTGGATCGCAAACCTGGACCGTGTGACTCGTTCGTGCAAGCATCCAATAATTTGTTGTGGAGGATGACTTTTGAGAACCCAGAGGGGAGTGGACACTTCACAAGCTTCTTCTTCTTCATGTTCATCACAAATCGATGAGCTTGTGACTTGAGGAGGATTTGGACCAGCAATGGTGGTCGTCGGTGCTTGTTGTGAATCAAAAGCAGGAGCTAGAACAATGTCATTAGCTACTGAATTTTCGGGCAGCAGCTCCACCTCTTCCACATCTTTAACAAAAATGCTCTCCCCCTGCGGATATGGATCTAGACCTGCAATGTTTGAGATAGTTCCTGGTCTAGCTTCATCAAAAGACACCTCACAAGTCTCCACAATTTTGCTAGTGTCAAGTAAAAGCACACGATAGCGTCTAGTATGAGATGGATAACCAAGAAAAATGCCATCAATGGATCTAGGTTCAAATTTGTCAAGATTACCATGTTTCTTAACAAAACATTTGCAACCAAAGACCCAAAAGTGTGTAACACTAGGCCTATGTCCAAACCGGAGCTCATATGGTGTTTTACCTAGCTTAGCGCGCAAGAAAACACGATTTGAGACATAACAAGCAGTTGCAATCGCATCAGCCCAAAATTTCCTAGGAGTTTGATATTTATCAATCATAGTCCTAGCCATCTCAACTAAGGTTCTGTTCTTTCTTTCTATAACACTGTTTTGTTGAGGTACATATGGTGAAGAAAATTTATGATCTATTCCATTTTCAGCATAAAAGTAATCAAAAGATTGATTTTTAAATTCAGTTCCATTATCACTTCTAATTGCTTTTAAAGATCCTGGGTGATCAATTGATAATCTAAGAAATAAAGTTCTAAAGTGACTAAAAGCTTCATTCTTAGATGCCATAAAGTAAACCCAAGAGTATCTAGAATAATCATCAACAATAACAAGAACATACCATTTACCTCCAAAGGATTGAACGCGTGAAGGTCCTACGGTGTCAAGGTGCAAAAGATGACCTGGTTCAGTTGTCATGATCATTGTGAGAGGAGTATGTGCACCTGCGACCATCTTAGCATGTCTACAAGAAGAGCACACAATTTCTTTGTCCCCTTTAAGCCTAAGCCACGTATGCGATCAAGAGCAATAACACGCGTTAGATGATCAAAGCCTACATGACCAAGTCTACAATGCCAAAAATATAAGTCCTTTGAATCATTAGCAACTAGACACTTATGCTTAGAGGAAGACATATCAAAATCGGCTTTAAAAACTCTTCCAAACCGAGACATGTTAAAAATAAGCTCACTATTTGAATTTACAACTTTGCAGCAATTTTTAGTGAAAATAATTTCTAGATTTTCGTCTAGCAGTTGTGAAACAGAAAGCAAGTTGTATTTCAAATTTTTAACAATTGCCACATCCTTCAAAGTGTAGTGATTATTTACTCTAACCGAACCCTTAGCAATTATAGGAGTTGAAGAATTATCAGCAAAAGTAACATTCTCTACACGTGACACAAAAGAGAGGGAGGAGAACCATTCTTTGTTACCGGTCATGTGGCGTGAGCAACTAGAATTCACAATCCAAAAGTTCTCCTTCCTCAAGCGTGTAACCTACATAGAAGCACAATACGTCGATGACTCAATACTGGGGTTAGTCAAAAGGCATTTAGGAATCCAGTACTGAGTCACACGACGTCCAGCAGGGATAACACGCGAAAGCTAAGATAAAACAGCGGCTTTATGAGCCAAAGCTTGAGGATTTTTGTACCCAACTACTGTCCTACGAGATGATACATGTGTAGCACAAAAAAACAGTAGGTTTGGGAGCAACCTTTGCATGTTTTTGACTCATTACAGCAGATTGCATGTTCCTATCACTCGGTTTAGCAAGTGCAGCAAATTTTGCATGAAAGTTATGAGATCTAGCAATCATTCTTTCCTTTTTCTGTTGTTTAGCTAGTCTATAACAAAAATCTATGACATGACCATCTCTACCACAGTAGGTACAATGAAATTTAACCTTGTGTTCATGTCTAGATGGGCAAGCGACATTTTTATTTGAAACCGAATGAGACAACACTCCTGCAGATTTGAAAACCACTTCTTTTTGTTTAGGAACTGTTTGAATCAAATCACTTCCTAATGAATTTACAATTTTAGGTGTATGTGCCTTAGCATGAGCATGAGAATCAAAACCTAAACCAGTTTTATCATTGCAAAACCTGGAAGAATTCAGCAGCAGGTTTAGGTTCTTATTCCAATTACAAAACCGATCTAATGTCCTATGCATGTTATAAGGTTTATTGGACAGATCAAAGCAATTTTCACATGAAGTGTTTCCTTTTAATTTGCAATTGGAACAAAATTTAACTTCATGAGAATGTAAAGCATTGTTCAATATAGAAATTTCATTCATAGCATCTTGTAGTTTCTTATCAAGATCATCACAAGTAGAACAATGCAAATCAAATGTAGAACAGCTAGCATCTTTCAAGTTTTTATCATTAAGTGCAGCAAGCTCTCTATTCTTTTCAATTTCTAACTCAAGTTTATCAAGTGTGGAGGTGTGCACACTTCTTAATGAGGACAATTGTTCATATATTAAATCACATGAGGGACATGCATCATCACTAGGAATCAAAGTTTTTAAATGGTTGATTTTAGATTCTAGTGATTCAATTTTAGCAGCACTATCCCTAAGCTTTTTGTCCTTCTTCTAACTATAAGTGGCACGAGAAATAGCATCACATTTGTTCGCAAGTAGGACATACCTCTTCATTGTCACTGTTGTGTTTTGCATCCTCCATACTTGATCTTGATTTGTCCACCATGAAGCACAAGTTTGCCAAATCATCTTCATCTTCGTCATTCCAATGTCCACATCGCTTGCGCCAAGTTCTTGAAGTGCGGAGATAAACTGCTCACCAATTGACGTCCTGAAAACCCTTCTTTTTCTTCTTATCGTTTGTAGAGGAGTGCTTCGTCCTTGTATGCTTTTCATCACGGGAAGTAGGACATGAATGGTTAGGGCAATCTGAACGAAAATGTCCTGTCTTACCACACTCAAAACAACGCTGAGGTCCGGAGCTTCCTCTCCTTCTAGTTCTCACATTTTGCATTGCTTTTGAGAATCTAGTAGAGATGAGTGCTAACTCCTCTTCTGGAAATTCCTCGATCTGCTCCAGGGTTAGTGAGGAAAGCAAAGCAAGAGTATTGCAAGATGATGATTGGCCGGAGCTAGGCATTTCACGTTGTGAGACGAATGCAATAGACTTATTTGGATTCTTTCATGATAAAATGTCAATTTCATGAGTTTTTAGTTTAGAGTAAAGTACATCTAATGTAAGTGTACTCATGACAGTAGATTCACGAATAGATGTGACTTTCATCTCCCAAATTGACATATCTAATGCACTTAGTAATTTCCTAGCATTTTCAGCATCTGAAAAATTAACATTGACGCTACGCAAGTTACTGAGAATTTTATTAAAGCGAGCAAAGAGGTCATCAATGGACTCACCGGGTTGCATCTCAAAGCGCATGTATTATTTCTTGAACATGTCTTGCCTTACCTCCTTGATCGTGTTGGATCATTTGTGGTAGTCACAAAGTGCTTTCCACACATCGTATGCAGATCGGAGGTGTGCAACACGGTCGAAGTCGCTTTTAGTTAATCCTTGTATGATCAAGTTTCGAGCCTTGTTGTTGTTGTAGACATCTCTCAGATTTGTAGCTGTAACTTGATCGTTTGACGGCACTTTGTAAGGCTTGTATACCTTCTCCCATATTGCAAAGCCTTGAGCTGGATTAAGGCTTCCATACGTGCCTTCCAAACCAGAAAATCGATACCACTGAAGACACAAGGTTTTGCGGAGTATTTCTCCATGATGATTAGTCAAAATATGTGCAAACCACAAAGTTTAGAGCACCGTGGCTCTGACACCAATTGTAGGATTAAATAGAATATGAAAATCTACCAGAGGGGGGGGTGAATGGTACATTAAAAAATCTTACACAGTGGAAACACTTAAATCCCAACCCCTTCGGCAGAAAAATGATCTGTTACAGAAATCGTGTGTGAGACTAATATAAACATGTTTCACCATGAGAAAAGTGGTAGATATCAGAGAGAATCATGTCACAAAGACGACACAACAAGAATGACTCAAATCCGTCTTGAGAAACTCAAGTTACGATCAAAAGATCGAACAAAGGTCAATCTGTCCTACCTGAGAAAAACTGTTCTGGAACACTGCAAAGAAACTCGTGTAGATCAGAAACCAAAAATCCAATGATCGTGAAATTTTTACAGATGATAGAAAATTAAGTTTTGAAGACAACCCAAAATGAATCACGTCAATCGTATCTGTAAAACTCGAGTTATGATAAAACCACCGATGAAAGATAGTGTTGTGCATAAACTCAACGAGTAAAACTTGTCTGGAACAAGTCGGACGAACAAGGCAAAAAAGTTCATTTCAACTAAGAATTTTATTCAATAGAACATAAGAGGAACAGCCCCAAAGTCGTCTACCATGAGCTCTGGCCTCCCTTGCTTATATAACCAGCCCTTAGGCCAACTCAATCTCAACTAGGACTCTAATCCTACTCAGTTCACGAATTGTAACTTTCTATAACTGCTCAATACTCTTCTATACGCGGATAGAAGCAATCTTAAGACTTCCAAACACCTTAGGAACGTACCCCACTTTCCTAAAAAAATCAAATTCGTGACTCACACGAAATCCTATCATAACCAACTCAAATCTTTCCATATTTGAGTCAAACACGACTCAGCCGCAGCTTGAGTCCATAACCTAGTCGGTTGGACCTTTCCGACCAATTCTTTACGTCCACATATCTTCATCACGCCTCAGAACCATGTAGCCACGTCCATGCACTCCTTGCATATGTGCAAACATCTTCGAATGACGTCCACGATACCTTCATATGCATTGTTCTTGATTCAAACATGTTGCAAAACCTCCTGATCATCTCAACCACAATTCCTCCCGAACTTGGTTGTTGAACCTCATCTTCTCCCTAACACTAGTTCAATGGATCCCATCACCAGCCATGTCTTGAACTCAAGCAACACCTGCACATGAATAAACAACCAATACTTTCGAGCACAAGTCCTCGACTTGACTCACGTTAGTTCCGGAGCTACAACATCTTACGTGAGCACCTCACATAAGCATGTTGCAAAACATAGCAAAATGATATCAACCATAACCACCAAAACACACCAAAAACTTAGCAAATGAATACTAAGCAATCTTTCTATCAATGTAAAGCAAGTACGAATCATTGGAAGATAAAAGCAGAACCATTGCGATAAAGCTCCGAACCTTTCCAAAGCTAACCGGACCTTGAGCTGGAGCTTACCAAAGCTAGTACAACCTAGCACCGGCCTAGCGTTGGAGCTTACCAAAGCTAGTCGGAACTAGTTAACTCAAAAGTCGGAGCTAGAAAAACATGTCGGAGCTAACCAACATAAGTCGGACCTAGCAAAACATATCAGAGCTTAACAAAGACATGCCGAAGCTATCAAAGACATGCCAGAGCTAAAGAAAAAGTTCACCGGAGCTACCCAAAAACATGTCGAACCTTGACAAAGCAAGTCGGACCTATTGTCGGACAATGCAGAAGCTCAAACTAGAGTCGGACTTTGCTAAAAAGGTGTTTTAGCGGAATTTCAGAACTTTTATCATCAAAACCAATGTATTCAGTACAAGCCAATGTATTCAGCACACATAGGTCTCACAAAAGCATTTGCAACCAAAGACCCAAAAGTGTGTAACACTAGGCCTATGTCCAAACCGGAGCTCATATGGTGTTTTACCTAGCTTAGCGCACAAGAAAATATGATTTGAGACATAACAAGCAGTTGCAATCGAATCAGCCCAAAATTTCCTAGGAGTTTGATAATCATCAAGCATATTCCTAGCCATTTCAACTAAGGTTCTTTCTTTCTACAGCACCGTTTTGTTGAGGTACATATGGTGAAGAAAATTGATGATCTATTCCATTTTCAGCACGAAAGTGATCAAAAGATTGATTTTTAAATTCAGTTCCAAGAGTATCTAGAATAATCATCAACAATCACAAGAACATACCATTTACCTCTGAAGGATCGAACACATGAAGGTCCTACGGTGTCAAGGTGCAAAAGTTGACCCGGTTCAGTTGTCATGGTCATTGTGAGAGGAGCATGTGAACCTGCAACCATCTTATCATGTCTACAAGAAAAGCACACAGTTTCTTTGTCCCCTTTAAGCTTAGGCAGCCCACGTATGCGATCAAGAGCACTAACACTCGTGAGATGATCAAAGCCTACGTGACCAAGTCTACAATGCCAAAAATATAGATCTTTAGAATCATTTGCAACTAGACACCTATGCTTAGAAGAAAACATATCAAAATTAGCTTTAAAAACTCTTACAAACAGAGACATGTTAAAAATAAGCTCACTATTTAAACCTACAACTTTGCTGCAATTTTTGTTGAAAATAATTTCTAGATTTTCATCTAGCAATTGTGAAATAGAAAGCAAGTTGTATTTCAAAATTTTGACAAGTGCCACATCCTTCAAAGTGTAGTGATCATTTACTCTAACCGAAACCTTAGCAATTATAGGAGTTGAAGAATTATCGACAAAAGTAACATTCTCTACACGTGACACAAAAGAGAGGGAGGAGAACCATTCTTTGTTACCGGTCATGTGGCGTGAGCAACCTGAATCCACATTGCAAATATTCTCCTTCCTCAAGTGTGTAACCTACATAGAAGCATAATTCGTCGATGACTCAATACTGGGGTGAGTCAAAAGGCATTTAGGAATCCAGTACTGAGTCACACGACGTGCAGCAGGAAAAACACGCGAAAGCTGAGACAAAACAGCAGGTTTATGAGCCAAAGTTTGAGGATTTTTGTACCCAACTACTGACTTATGAGGTGTTACATGTGCAGCACGAAAAACAGTAGGTTTAGGAGCAAACTTTGCATGTTTTCGACTCATTACAGCAGGTTGCATGTTTTTATCATTTGGTTTTGCATGTGCAACAGATTTTGCATGAAAGTTATGAGATCTAGCAATCATTCTTTCCTTTTTCTGTTGTTTAGCTAGTCTATAACAAAAATCTATGACATGACCATCTCTATCACAGTAGGTACAATGAAATTTA
Organism: Tuctoria greenei; assembly: GCA_036927565.1. NCBI lineage: Eukaryota > Viridiplantae > Streptophyta > Magnoliopsida > Poales > Poaceae > Tuctoria > Tuctoria greenei. The sequence goes on from JAYESD010000006.1 coordinate 131,545,569, forward strand.
ACTTTGTGTTCATGTCTAGATGAGCAAGCAACATTTTTGTTTAAAACCGAATGAGACAACGCACCTGCAGATTTGAAAATCACTTCTTTTTGTTTAGGAACTGTTTGAATCAAACCACTTCCTAGTGAATTTACAATTTAGGTGGATATGCCTTAGCATGAGCATGAGAATCAAAACCTAAACTAGTTTTATCATTGCAAGACTTGGAAGAATTCAGCAGCAAGTTTAGGTTCTTATTCCCATTACAAAACCGATCTAATGTCCTATGCATGTCATCAAGTTTATTAGACAAATCAAGGCAATTTTCATATAAAGTTTTTCCTTTTAATTTGCAATTGGAACAATATTTAACTTCATGAAAACGTAAATCATTATTCAATATAGAAATTTCATTCATCACATCCTTATCAAGATTATCACAAGTAGAACAATGCAAATCAATTATAGAACAGCTAGCATCTTTTATGTTTTTATCATTAAGTGCAGCAAGCTCTCTGTTCTTTTCAATTTCTAACTCAAGTTTATCAAGTGTGGAGGTGTGCGCACTTCTTAATGAGGACAATTGTTCATATATTAAATCACACGAGGAACAAGAATCATCACTAGAAATCAAGGATTTCAAACGATTAATTTTAGATTCTAGTGACTCAATTTTAACAGCATTGTCCCTAAGATTTTTGTCCTTTTTCTGAACTATAACAGTGGTACGAGAAATAGCATCACATATTTCTTCGCAAGTAGGACATACCTCTTCATTGTCGCTGTTGTGTTCAGCCTCCTCCATACTTGATCTTGACTTGCTCGCCATGAAGCACAAGTTTGCCAAATCATCTTCATCTTCATCACTTCCAATGTCCACATCGCTTGAGCCAAGTTCTTAAAGTGCGGAGATAAAACTGCTTACCAATTGATGTCTTGTACAACCCTTTTTTTTCTTCGTATCTTTTGCAGAGGAGTGCTTCGTCCTTGTTTGCTTTTCATCAAGGGAAGTAGGACGTGAAAGGTTAGGGCAATCTGAACAAAAATGTCCTGTCTTACCACATTCAAAACATTGTTGAAGTCTGGAGCTTCTCCTCCTTCTAGTTCTCACATTTTGCAATGCTTTTGAGAACATAGTAGAGAAAAGTACTAGCTCCTCCTCTGGAAACTCCTCAATCTGTTAAAGGATTAGAGAGGAAACAAAGCAAGTGTACCACAAGATGAAGATTGGCCAGAGCTAGGCATATCACGTTGAGAAAAAAAATGCAAGATACTTGTTGGGGTTCTTACGTGACATTATGTCAATTTCATGAGGTTTCAATTTAGAATATAGTACATCTAAAGTAAGTGTAGTCATGACAGTAGATTCACAAATAGATGTAACCTTCATCTCCCAAATTGACATGTCTAATGCACTTAGTAATTACCTAGCATTGTTAGCATCTGAAACATTAACATTGACGCTATGCAAGTTGCTGAGAATTTTATTAAAGCGAGCAAAGAGATCATCAATGGACTCACCGGGTCAAATCTCGAAGCGCATGTATTCTTTCTTGAACATGTCTTGCCTTACCTCCTTGATTGTGTTGGATCCTTCGTGGTAGTCACAAAGGGCTTTCCACACACCGTATGCAGATCGGAGGTGTGCAACACGGTCGAAGTCGCTTTGAGTTAATCCTTGTATGATCAAGTTCCAAGCCTTGTTGTTGTTGTCGACATCTCTCAGATTTGTAGCTGTAACTTGATCGTTTGACGGCACTTCATAAGGCCTGTATATCTTCTCCCATATTGTGAAGCCTTGTGCCTGGATGAAAGCTTCCATATGTGCCTTCCAAACCTGAAAATCAATACCAATAAACACACAAGGTTTCGGGGAGTATTTCTCCATGATGATTAGTCAAAAACACGTGAAAGTCACAAAGATTAGAGCACCGTGGCTCTAATACCAATTTTAGGATCGAAGAGCACATGAAGAGCTACCAGAGAGGGCGTTGAATGGTAGATTTAAAACTTTTTCAGCGGAAGCAATGAAAAGCCCTTGGCAGAAAAACAGTCTGTTAAAGAAATCGTGTGTGAGACTTATCTAAACGTGTTTTACCGTGACAAAAGTGATATATATCAGAGAGAATCAAGTCATGAAGACGACACAATAAGAATTACTCAAATCCGTAGAGAGAAACTCAAGTTACGATTGAAGGATCGAACAAAGGTCAATCTGTTCTACCAAGTAAAAAACAGATCTGCAATACTGCAAAGAAACTCGTGTAGATCAAAAAACACAAATCCAATGATCGTGAAATTCAAGTTACGAAGACAACCCAAAAAGAATCACATCAATTGGATCTGTAAAACTCGAGTAATGATAAAACCACCGAAGAAAGGTAGTGCTATGCAGAAAACTCGACGAGAAAAACTTGTCTGGAACAAGTCAGACGAACAAGGCACAAAAGTCCCTTTAAACTACGATTATATTCAATAGAACACAAGAGGAACAGCCCAAAAGTCGTCTACCATGAGCTCTGTCCTCCCTTTCTTATATAACCAGCGCCAACCCAAAACTAACTAGGACCCTAATCCTACTCAATTCACGAATTGTAACTTTCCATAACTGCTCAAGACTCTTCTATATGCAGATAGAAGCAATCTTAAGACTTCCAAACACATTAGGAATGTATCCTACATTCCTAAAACAACTCAAATTCGTGAGCCACACGAAATCCTATCATAACCAACTCAAAACATTCCATATTTGACTCAAACACGACTGAGCCGCAACCTGAGTCCATAACCTAGTCGGTTGGACCTTTCCAACCAATTCTCTACGTCCACATCTCTTCATCACGCCTCGAAACCATGTAGTCATGTCCATGCACTCCTTGCATAGGTGCAGACAACTTCCAACGACGTCCAGGATAACTTCGTTTGCATTGTTCTTGATTTAAACATGCTGTGCAACCTCCCTATCAACTAAACCACAATTCCTCCCGAACTTGGTTGTTGAAGCTCATCTTCTCCCTAAGACTAGTTCAATGGATCCCGTCACCAGCCATGTCTTTAACTCAAGGAACACCTGCACATGAATAAACAACCAATACTTCTGAGCACAAGTCCTCGACTTGACTCTCGTTAGTTCCAAAACTACAACATCTTACGTGAGCACCTCACATAAGCATGTTGTAAACCATAGCAAAATGATATCAGCCTCAAACACCAAAACACACCAAAAAATTTATAAAAGAATACTAAGCAAACTTTCCATAAGTATAAAGCAAGTTTGAAACATTGCAAGATCGAAGCAGAACCACTGCGATCAAGCTTCGAACCTTGCCAAAGCCAACCAGAACTTTAGTCGAAGCTTAATAAAATGGTGTTTTAGTAGTATTCAAAACTTTTATCATCAAAGCCAATGTATTCAGCACACATAGGTCTCACACCACTTCTGGCTAGAGGATTCAGCCGGTTCCTTACCCTTGCTGGCGTCGTCAACCTTCCGGCTTGGAGTAGCAGTCAAAGCCATCCTCTCCGAAGCTCTAGGAATGGCCGCCCCGGTGGTTCTACGCCGCTCCACCACGTCGAGGTCATCCAACACCGGCATTCTCCTCCGGAGCTCCCTACTGACCTCTGGAACCATGTTCACAGGAAGAAAGGTAGCTCGTGGAGTCAAGGCACCGCGGGAGATAGCTCCGTGCTGAAAATTTTTGAGATGGAGCTTTAAAGCTTCATCATCCAAGTTGGTATTCAAACCGGTCTCAATTTGGTTATGATCCATCTCAATATTGAAAGCCCATGAGGGCCACTCCATAGTCTTCAGCGGAGCCCACCCGTTCACCAGGAAATTGCCGAAGACCTTTTGAGGGGTCACTCCACCCTCTACAGATTCCTGGATCCTTGTCAGCATGGGCTTGTACGCTTCGAACAGCTTCGAAACTATGTTCCAGGCGTCGGTGTCGACATTGGGGAGGCTCTCGGACAGCTCCAACCTCTCATGCTCCTACACTGCGATGATCACCCAGTCTTTCTTCCAGTCGTCCCACTTGCCAGAGGCGATGGTCTTCAAGTACTTGAAAGGGCAATTCTTGCGCTTCACGAAATAGTAGAAGCCAATCAACTCCCCGGTGGTGTGGACAGTGAAGAAGGTCCGGAAGAGCTCAATGCATAGAGGCACACCCACCCACATCTCACAGAAGTGGACGAAGGTCGCCACTAGCAAGAGTGGGTGGGGGCCGAGGTGATGAAGCTCGAGGCCGTAGAAATCCAGCAGCATCAAGAGAAACGTTAAAAAAGGTTGGATCAGACCCACCATGGCGTACGCTGAGAAGCACACCATCTCTCCGGTGCGCTCCTTCTTGAAGGGGAGTTTGATGAAGCAGATGTCCTTGTTGCAGGAGTTGCTGGACCACCCCATGTAGGTCCGGACCCTCGACAGATCTCTGTTGGTCTTGATCTTGCTGTGGGGAAGACCCAACTCCATCACCGCAAGGTGGAGTGAAAGTTGGATGGGCTACACGAAAGTTTGAAGATTCTGAGTGCAAGTACGAATGAAAGCGTAAAGAGTCCTCAAACCGTGCAGGCTTTCCTTCTTAAGTAAGCCTCCGCAACGCTTGGATGGAAACCGCAACAGAATCAAGATCAAGTTTTCAAAAATCTACCATGTCAATGACGAATGGGCCCAGGTCCATTCCGGCGGAAAGGTCGAAGTTATTACCTCAGGTGAACCGTTGTCATGATGGAAAGTTGGAAACCCAAGGGCGGCATACTGACAGGGCACGTGGAACTGATACAATTTTAGTATTGAGAATCGGCGACCTTCAATTGCGTGCGATCCGCACGCGAGGATCTCACCTGCCGCATTCAAAAGAAGCCACGCAGCGATGGTTTAACAGCGAACCATCACCCCAAAGGCACATCAGAAGACCTTTGAAGCCGCAGCGCGAGAATCGAAGATGGCCCCACCTCTGGTAGAATAACTTAACGGTACCGTAAGAAGGTGGGCTCAGGGGCCACTGTCAGTACCCTGTGTACCGGGTACCCCACGGTACCGTAAGAAAAGCTACGGAGTTCTACCTGTCCGAATTGAAGACCTCTGAAGGCTCCACGTATTACACAACACTGGATCGGCCTCCCTCGTTTGGATAGCTCTGGCACTGCCATGTGTAACGCATGGCCGGACCCAACTCCCTTCCCAGGGAAGCTCCGGTCTTGACATGTGTCCAGTGACCCTGGACCTAACCCCCAAAAGAGGGAAGCTTCGGTGCTGCCACGTGTATAGTGGCTCCGGACCTGCCTCCCCACGATGGGAAGCTATGGAGCCATGTGTCGAGCCTTCGGACCTAAACCTACCATTACAACACCTGATTACGTGTCATTAATGCAATGTTAATGACACGTGATCAGAGGACTCTTAATATAGCTAACACCACCATTAAGGCGCGTTATCACACTGTTAATTATGCTTAATACATGTAGATCATGTATTAGGTAATTAATGACCGCCGGGGCCACATGTCAGGCCAGGCTAATAATGTAACGACCAACCCTTGGACTATAAAAGGGTCGTACCACACGGTACAGAGACGTGCAAGGCACATAAGCCACCCCATACTCATACATCAACAAACACCCCGTGGAGTAGGGTATTACGCTTAGGCAGCTCGAACCACGTAAAACTCTTCGTGTCTCCATCTCGTTCTTAATCTTCGTGCGCCCAAACCGAATACAAACATTCGTGAACTACGTTTTAGTAGTATCGGGGGAAGTGTCCTAGTCCACGCATCGATAGATATGATGCACTGATTCAAGATGAGCGATATCGGATGCTCGAGTTACTATCCGGGAATCGAGGTCAAGCAGACACTTTTATGTTGTCACAGATGGCATAAGTGGCAAAATTGCTGGAGAAGGTCGGTATGACATACTACAACATCATTTAAACTCCAATGGAGAATCGTCTGAAGCTGATTAAGAAAAAGCACAAGCCCTCCTATTGATGCATCTTACTATCACATTGTGGGCAGCCTAAGATACCTAGTCCATACCCGGCCTGACATTGGTTTGGCGGTTGGGTATATGAGTCGCTTCATGGAGAATCCAACAATGGAGCACCTTCAAGCACAATCTTCGGTGCATTGCAGGCAGGCTGCACTACAAATTGTGCCACACAAAGGGACAAGGTGAGATGAAAATCAATGGTTATAGTGACGTTGACATGGCTGGAGATGTGGACGATTGCAAGAGAATCACAGGTGTTCTATTCTTCTTTGGGAATACGCCTGTAGCATGGCAGTTTCTGAAGAAACTAGTGGTGGATGAAGCAACCACTGTCCTCATCAGGGGTAGATTCTGCTGACCCGAAGCCTAGGGCGGCTGGCCTCTTCCTCCTGCCACCGGGGGGCATCAAACTATCCCTCGAGGAAACACCGGAGGTAAGGATGCATTCCTTCAGCGTGTGATTTGTCGGGTAGGCGTGATGAGTGCAGGGTTCCTCAAGCATCTTCTCGAAGTGGCTGGCTGATTGTTTGTGAATGTAACCTAGAGGAGGGTTAATAGGCTTTTTGAACTTTTTTCAGAACCTAAAACACTTAGCAACCTAATCAAACATAGAGAAATCGGACTAGTCCGGTAGTGTGCAGACTAGTCTGGTGTGTGCGGACTAGATCGATCAAGTTTGATCGATGATTTCGATCCAAGTACTCTATGCAGCAGAAATTTAGTTGTCACTCAAGTAAATTGCTTTAATGAAACTAGATATGGCACAAGTTAACTTTAGTTTTGAAGTTTTAACGTAAGTTGAACAAGATCGAGCAAACCCTAGATTGCAATGAATAGTAAGAACAAAAGTAAAGACACAATGATTTTATCACGTGGTTCGATTCCATAGAGGAAATCTACATCCATGTTGAGGAGTCCACGGAGGACCGGGTATTCACCAACCCTACCCTCGTCGAATCGCCACAGAGGCTGATTCTCTTCCACTAATTACAAATGGGGTAAATAATCGTGTTCAAGGGGCCTTCTCACAAGTTGAGGGCTCACCAAGATTTACAATTCGAAACACCACCAAACACACTCGAAAGATATGCAATAAAAAAGCGAGAGTGTGCGAGAGATTCAAACCCAAGAGCTCAAGACATGAAGAATGTGTCTCTCCTTTGATCTATAGTTAATCCTCAAGGATTCAATCTTTCTTGTGTTGGATTGTGTGGAGAGACGTGTTTTTTAGGCTCTTGGAAGGTGTGACGGCGCAGGGGGTCGAGAGAGTTTGATTTGGGGCCGTACACCTCTATTTATACTAGGGTTTCCAAAGGATATCGTTAGGGTTTACAATGTCCGGACTAGTTCGGTGTGCGGTGTGTGAAAAACCCTAAGTGTTCAGGAATATCGGACTTGTCCGAAAACATGCGGACTAGTCCGATCCGGGCTTTGGAGATATTCGGACTCGTCTGCCACATATCGGACTAGTCTGGCATGGTGAATCCCTTAGTGAATTGAGGACAAGTCCGCACTTGGAGGACTTGTCCGATTTTAGTCAGAGAGGTTATCGGACTACTCCGGATAATATTGGACTAGTCCGGTGTCGTGAAATTTTGAGGGGCTAAGGACAAATCCGAAATTTGGGGAACTTGTCCGAAGTTGGTCAGTGAGGATTTTGGACTAGTCTGTGGAATATCAGACTTGTTCGATATTGATCAGAGGAATTATTGGACTAGTCCGGACTTTATCGGACTAGTCCATTGCGGACAAGTACGCACTTGGTGGACTTGTCCGATCCTGGATAGAGAGATTATCGGACTAGTCCAGGGAATATCAGACTAGTTCGGACCTGTGTAAATTTGTGCTATGAGAGTGTTTTCTTTTGCTTGAGATCTTGGGCTGTGTTTCTCCAAAACACTCCGTAAACAATGAGTATTCTATTCGTCCCTTGAGCTCTTTTCAACTTGATTCCTCACTCTCCTTTCTTTTTGCGCTTTCATCATAATTTCATTGAAACCTGCGCTCATCTCAACAATTTAGTTAGGATATCATTTGTTTGTCATAAATCAATTAAAACCCACAAGGGATGCCTAGATGCACTTTCAATCTCCCCCTTTTTGGTGATTGATCACAACCAATTGAGATTTCACAAATATGATTAAAAATCCAGATTTTCATAAAGTGTGCACATATGAGCTTGGAACAAATTATGCAATGAGAACGACACTCTTTATGGTGGGGTGCAAAACTAAGTGTGTGTAAGCAATATTCGTGATGAGAATGAGATAAATGACATAATCATATCAACATCAAGCATATATGTCAATTTCAGAACAAAAACATAGATCATATCAAACATGAATACAAATTATATCAAGGCATCATCACAGGCTTCATAAACATGACTAGAACCATAATAAGAGTACAATAGCAGTTTTACAACCCAAAAGTAGCAAAATTTAAAAAGAAACACAATTGGAGCTCTCATCTCTCAAACTACTGCTAGACCTAGTGACTCCCCCTGAATCTCTCCCCCTTTGGCATCAAGGCACCAAAAATAAAGAGAGGAGGGATCTAGCAATCGCTGCCGACTCACTCCTTGTTGTCGGTCCTCTCGTCGTCTTAATTGTCATCAGCGTGAGGAGGAGGAGGATGAGAACCACTCGATGTGCCCCCAACGCCAAATTATGCAAGCTCAGAAGAAGATATTGGTGGAAGCTCAGTGAAGTCGGAGGCAGAGTCATCAGAGATAACCGGAGATCCAATAGGCTCAATCTCTAGCTTTTGGGTAATGTTCTTGACATTTTCTTTCATATACTTCATGTCCGCCTTCCTTGCCTTGCTCAACTTATGAAGCTTCACTTCAGCCTTTTTGTAGGAGCCAAAGATGGTGACCAAGTACTTCAAGATGCCACTAGGAGACCCTTTTTGAGGAGGGACCTAGTAGTGAGAGCAGTCCTTACATCTCCTTGAGCTCTCCTCGGAGCCTCTTCACTTGACACAGGAGATGGAGCAGCTTGGAGAGTGGCTTGGGAAAGCTTGTGGGGCCCTAGAGGAGTATGCTCTACATCCTTCACAACCTCAATTCCTGTGACTTTCTCAATCATAAACATGATATGGGGTGCATAGCCACATGAACAGTTAGCGGTGCAAGGGATGTTCACCATGTCGTTCCATATGTAGTCAAAGACATCAAACTTCCTGTTCTTGCTTATCACCTTCATCAGTGGCCTTAGGTAACCTTGAACACTTCCTGCATCTCCATCTTTTGGAGCTATTGTCTTCCTCAGCACCCTTTTGAGAACAATGAAGAAAGGCTTCATGTTATTGGTTGATGGAGGGTTGTACTTTAGGCGGGTGTCATATAGGAACTCCATCTCGTCCTTCTCCAGGATGCCAATGTTGTGGATGATGAGCTCATTGTTGCCAGTGTCTTCCAAGTGAAACAATCTCACAAACTCATCATAAGTCACGGTGTACATGGATCCATGAGTCATCCAATTCACCCTCTCCTCTTCATCACTATCAAAGCGAAAAGTCGCAAAGAACTGCGCTATCACCTAATCAATCCAGTTGTAGCGGAATGATAGCAGGTCCTTAAGACCATGCCTCTCCACAGCTGCAATCACATCATCAAATGCATCACAACTCTTCTTCTCAAAGTAGGTCATGTCGATCCATTGGCTTCGGACCACCGGAGTCTTCATCGTGAGATACGCGGAACTATAGTAGTCCGCGTGGAAGTTGCTCCAGAACCTTGCATCAGCTGCCTTCCTGGAGCTGCGGTAACAGCCAATCATCCTAAGCTTTGAAGCCACATCGCTTCCTTTGCCATTAAATCTTTCTTCAGTGGGGTCTCTGTTCCCCTATCTTGGAGCACTCATCTTGAGAGGGCCAATCATGCCAGAGGCAATCCCTTTGCCTTTCCCTTTGGATTGGCGATGAGCCACTGAGCTGGAGCCAACCAAATCTTGAGCTTTTGAAGTTGGCTTCTTGGCTGCAACCTTCCACCACATCCTAGTGGAGTGGCCGAGGGCTCGGTAGCATGCTCTTGCCTCTTCTTGCTTTGCCCCGTCGAAGAACGAGGCAAAGAGTCTTGTCCGATCTCGGCCTCAAAGTGGGAAATCTCATCGTTGGAGCTCGACATGGTCCTGACAAGAGGGATATACAATAAATGGATGAGGATTGATGGCAAGGAAATGCATTAAGTAGTTATAATTTAGGGTTGAGTTCAGTCAAAAATCGGACATGTCCAGTATACCGGACTTGTCCGTACTAAGACAGGACTAGTCCGGTGTTCAACTGCTCAAACCCTAACTAGCAAATCAATGTTGTTTCTCAATGCAAAAATAGCTCAAGGTAGATGTAATAGAACAAGAGTCATGTATTAACTAGTGGAGCTAAGCAATTTGGTCCATAACACATGAAATCGAGGATTCTAGGGTTTTGGAGAAAGTTTACCAAAATCCTTTAATTCTTGAGGTTGGAGCAGTCGTTGTTGCGGACTAGTCCGTGGACCTCGATCCCCTTGCGATGAAGATCGTTTTCCTCGGAGAGTTGAAGATATTTGGTGGAGATATTGCCAAATCACCTTGGGGGCGCTCGAGTGAGGAGAGAGAATGTGAGGAACAATGTGAGGATGAAGGAGATTAGGGTTTGGCGGTCATAGGGTTATGGAGCCGAAAAATCGGACTAGTTCGTGGTCAACCGCAGTAGTCTGAACTACCGGACCTCTAGGGACTAGTCTGGGTAATAACGGACTAGTCTATGGTCACTAGAACAGAAGCATTTAGCCCATTCATATATATTCGAAGGTGCTTACAAAGAAAATAGGGGGCAAAACACACAAATAATCTTGATGAATATGATCAGTAAACATACAACAATCAAGCTATGACCAAAATTCACCAAGATCAAGTAATTGAAATAGTTTTTTAGAGAAAATAGAGAGAGATGATTTTCATAATACAATCAATAGATTTTGAAGATGGCATACAGGTATGCAAGTTTTCAAGCCACGTTCCGAGCATCAAGGATATTTAGTTCATTTCGGAGCTCACAAAAACGTTTTTCATCAAGTGGCTTGGTAAATATATCAGCTAGTTGTTTTTTGGTGTTGACATGGGAAATGGCTTTGTGTCCTTTCATTGAGTGGTCTCTCAAAAAGTGATGTCGGATGTCTATGTGTTTGGTCCTAGAGTGCTCAACAGGGTTACGAGCAATTTTAATAGCACTCTCATTATCATGAAGGAGTGGAATACGACTCATATTATAACTTTAATCCCTTAGAGTTTGTCGCATCCAAAGGAGTTGTGCACAACAACTCCCGGCTGCAACATACTCCGCTTCGGCCTTGGATAAGGCAATGGAGTTTTCTTGCTTGGAGGACCACGAAACTAGGGATCTACCTTGGAATTGGCATGTACCGGAGGTACTTTTTCTATCTACTTTGCATCCGGCAAAATCTGCATCGGAGTATCCAATGAGATTGAACATGGAACCTTTAGGATACCAAAGGCCTAGGTTGGGTGTATGAACTAAATATCGCAAGATACTTTTTACGGTTGTCAAATGACACTCCTTAGGAATGGCTTGAAATCATGCACACAAACATACATGCAACATAATATCAGGCCTAGATGCACATAAGTAAAGTAAGGATACAATCATGGAGCGATATACCTTTTGATCCACGTTTGGTCTTCTTCATTGAGATCCAAGTGTCCATTTGTTGCCATGGGAGTCTTTATAGGCTTCACCTTGTCCATTCCAAACTTCTTGAGTATGTCTTGAGTATACTTGGTTTGGCTTATGAACGTCCCTTCCTTTTTTTGCTTTACTTGGAATCCCAAGAAGTATCTCAATTCTCCCGTCATATACATCTTGAATCTATCTGTCATAATCTTACTAAATTCTTCATAAAAGGATTTGTTAGTTGGACCAAATATAATATCATCAACATAAATTTGACAGATAAATAGATCATTGTCAAAATGCTTGGTAAACAACGTGTAATCAGCTTTGCCAATCTTAAATCCATTTTTAATTAAAAAATCTCTAAGGCACTCATACCAAGCTCTAGAAGCTTGTTTGAGGCCATAGAGAGCCTTACGCAGTATGAACACATGGTCGGGGAACTCTTGATCTTTGAATCCGGGGGGTTGCTCCACGTACACCTCCTCCTTGATTGGTCTATTGAGGCAGGCGCTTTTCACATCCATTTGATAGAGCTTGAAATCATGGTGAGTAGCATATGCAAGTAATATTCTAATCGATTGAGGACTAGCTACAGAAGCAAAAGTTTTGTCGAAATCCAAACCTTTGACTTGTGAATACCCTTTGGCCACAAGTCGTGCCTTGTTTCTTGTCACCACCCCGTGTTCGTCTTTCTTATTGCGGAAGACCCATTTAGTGTCAGCGGCGTTGAACTTGGGTCTTTCGACAAGTTCCCACACTTGTTCAATTTGAAGTTGTTCAATTCTTCTTGCATTGCCACCATCCAATCCGGATCTTTCAATGCATCTTCAACCCTGTGTGGTTCCAAAAAGGATACAAACGAGTAATGTTCACAAAAATTAGCATTCGAGATCTAGTTGTTACTCCCTTTTGGATGTCACTGATTATGTTGTCGACGTGGTGATCTCTTTGGATGCATTGGTGTACTCTTGATGTGGCACTTGTTGTCTTGAATCTTCATGGTCATGTTCTTCTCCCCCTAGATGATTGCCCTCATTGATTTGTTGGTCACCTTGATAATCATGAGGTTGATCCTGTGTAGAAGCTCCCCCTTGATCATTTACCTCCACTTGTGGTTCATCTTCTTCATTTGTATTTGGAGGTGGCGCTTGTGGTCGAATATCGCCCAACACCATTCTTCTCAACGCTTGACATGGAGCTTCTTCTCTATCTAGCACACATTGATCAACTTGCTCTTCTTTAGAGTCGTTAATTTCATCGAACACTACGTCACGTGCTACTTCAACAAGTCCGGGGACCTTGTTGAAGACACGATAGGCGTAGGAGTTCGAATCATAGCCAAGCAAGAAACCTTCATCAGACTTTGAAGCAAACTTTGAAGTTCTAGGCTTCTTGTTCAAAATATAACATCTAGAACCGAAAACTCAAAAATAGGAAATATTCGGCTTGTTAATGGTGAGTAGTTCATATGACGTTTTCTTGAGTAGGAAATGAAGATAGAGTCAGTTTATGGCGTGACAAGCGGTGTTAATCGCTTCAGCCCAAAACCGATCCAAAGTCTTGTACTCATCGAGCATTGCCCTCTCCATCTCAATGAGGGTTCGGTTCTTCCTTTCGGCTGCTCTATTTTGTTGAGGGGAATACGGTTGTCAGAGTTTGGTTCCGGCAATTCTCCCGGTACTACGGTTGGTAGCCCGTGGAGTTTGTAGTTCGGTAGTGGGCGCGCAGAGATTCAGAACACGATGGCAAGTTGACACGTGGATTTAAGTGGTTCGGGCCACCTAAGCATAAAACCCTACTCCACGGGGTGTGTAGTTCTTGTATTGAGCGTCTGAGCACTTGTGAGCGTGTGTCAGAGCCGATTCTGGAAGAGTCTCCCTGTGTATCGCTCGACCAGTCCTTTTATAGTACAAGGACTGGTCGTTACATCGTTAGCCTAGCCCGACATGTGGCCGTGGTGGTTATTGATGTTTAATACATAAATAATGAGCTTAATTACCCTTAATAGTGTGGTAACTCGCCTTGACAGTGCCCTTACTGGTATTAAGGGCCCTCCGATCGTGTGTCATTAAGATGGTATTAATGACACTTAATCGGGTCTTGAAGTCTTTAATTGCCTCTTGAAGGTCCGAGCCGTTGGGGGTCCACCAGTCTGCTTGTCGAAGTTGAAGGTCCGGCGGTTGGACGCGTGGCAGCTCCAGAGCTTACCGTTTGGGACGGGTAGGTCCGGTGCTGTTATACACGTGTCGGTACCGGAGCTTCCCTCTGTCGGAGGTTATGTCCGGGGGTGCCGCGCTGGTATTTAGCCCGGAGCTTTACCATGTGTGGGACGTAGCTCCGGTTGCAGTATACATGTGGCAGCACCGGGACTAACCATAGAAGGGAGGCAGGTCCGGTCCCGTATGACACATGGGGCCTTCGAAGGTCTTCAACTCAGACAGGTGAAGTTCCTTTGGTGTTTTTGCAGTCCCAAGGGGTATTCAGTACGCAGGGTACCGACAGTGGCCCCCTGGGCCCACCTCTGGGAGAGACCTTTTGGATGAAGTCGTTCTGCCAGAGGTGGGTCCATCCTTCAGTTTTTGAGCCGTGTCTTCAAGGGTATTTGGATGTGCCGTTGCCGGTAGTTCGCAGTTAAACCATCTCCGCCTGGCATACCCAGGATGCGACAGGTGAGATCTGAGCGTGCGGATCTCATGCAATTGAAGGTCGCCGGTTCCCGATACGAAAACCGTATCGGTTCCGCGCGCCCTGTCAGGCCGCCGCCCTCGGGCTTCCCACCTTTCATCATGACAATTGTTCGCTTGGGGTAAGGACCTCGATTTGATCGTCGGGGTGGCCCCGGGCCCCCTTGTCATTGGCAGGGTGAAGTTTTTGAACTATATCGTTGGCCCCTCTGCAGTTTCCATCCAAGCGTTGTGGGGGCTTACTTAAGAAGGAAAGCGCACACCATTTGGGGATTCTTTACGCCTTCATTTGAACTTGCGCTCGAATCCTCCAAACTTTCACCTGCTTTTCATCTCTCGCCCCGCTGTGCTACGATGAAGTTGGGACTCCCCAAGAGCCGCATTGGGAGCAAGGAGGAGTTGTCTAGGGTCCGAACCTACATGGGTTGGTCTAGTGACTCCTTCAACAACGACATTCGTTGCGGCAAGCTTCCCTTCGAGAAGGAGCGAGCCGGAGATATGGTGTACTTCCTTGGGTATGCCATGGCGGGTTTGATCCCGCCTTTCTCCACTTTCTCTTTGATGCTGCTTGATTTCTGTGGTATGCAGCTCCACCATCTCGGCTCGCACTCAATCCTGCTGGTGGCAACTTTCATCCACTTTTGTGAGATGTGGGTGGGAGTGCCCCCTTGTATGGAATTGTTCCGGACTTTCATCACTGTTTACCCCACCAGGAAGAGTGATGAGTTCATCGGCTTCTACTACTTCGTGAAGCGGAAAAACTCCCCCCTCAAGTACTTGAGGTCCTTTCCTTCCGGCAAGTGGGACTACTGGAATAAAGACTGGGTGGTCATCACCGTCGAGGGACACAAGAGGCTGGAACTACCTGAAGGCCTCCCCCGCATCGACACTGACATTTGGAGTGACGTGCCAGAGGTGTTGAGGGAGTACAGGCCTATTCTGGACAGAACCCACGAGTGCGTCGACGGTGGGGTGACCCCTCAGATGGTCTTCGGCAACTTCTTGACAAACAGGTGGGCCCCGCTAAGGGCTAGGGGGCGACCTGCCTGGGCCTTCAACAGTGAGATGGATACCAACCGCATCGAGGTTGGTTCGGGCACCAACTTGACCGGTGAAGCCTTGAAGACCCATCTCAAGAAGTTCTAGCCTGGAAACATTGTCCCTGGCGATGTGTCTCCACCGGCGGCCTTCCTTCCTTTGAATATGATACCAGAGGAGTGCAGAGAGCTCCAGAGGAAGATGTCGCTGTTAGACGACTTGGGCCTGATGGAGAGGCGAACAACCTCCAGGGTGACAATCCCCGGAGCTTCTGAAGGTGGCTTTGCTCCTACCCCGAAGCCAAGAGCTGAAGTCATAGGCAAGGGCAAAGAGTTGGCCGAGCCCTCGAGCTGCAAGAGGAAGTTGAAGCATTCTGACTAGAGGTCCGTCAGACCTGCTCCTTCCACTACAGCTCCTTCCCCCCAGCGGAGGAGGTCTTCGGCGGTGGCAACCACTCCATCATCGGCATCTCCTCGTTACGCTAGCTCCGGCCATGTGGCTCCAGTACTAGGGCCAGCTGAGGGCTCTAGGTCCGAAGGTCATTCTCAGTCGAGGGGGGCCTCAACCAAGACAATGCCAACAGCGGCAACAAGCTCCGGGGAGCCTTTCGGAGCCACTACACCAGTGGCGACAGGGTCCGGTCCTGAGCGTCCGATGAAGAGGTTCTGCTAGCTGGAGCGAAAGCCTTCCAAGGTAAATTTGATTTTGTACCTCAGTTGATTGTTTTTTTTGTAATCATATTTTGAGTTTCTTCATCCTTCATCCGCAGGGTACCCAAGAAAGGGGCTGAAGCTCCGGTTCCTGCAGCAGCAAATGATGCTGCGCGGACGGAGGCTCCGGCTCTAGTTCTGGCGCCGCCCCAAGAGGTGGCTGAGGCCGCGGCAGCTCCGACGCCAGCTGTCGTGGTCCTTGACCTCGAGTCATCCCCTGAAGCTCCTATGGTAGCGCTGGACCACGGGAATGAATATGTACCAGCGGCACCAGCCCGGAGGTTGAAGCTCCAGGTTTGGATGCTGAGATGATGGACGCTACAACCTCAGAGCCGGAGGTAGCTGCAGTCCTGGCCCTAGAGCCAGATATTGTTGAAGCCCCCGACAGTGGAGCCGGTGGTTGATGAAGCCCCGGCGGTAGAGTCGGTGTTTGATGAAGTTCCGGCGCTTGAGTCGGTTGTTGTAGAAGTGTCGGCGCCCGAGCCAATGGCGGTCAAAGCACCAACGCCTGAATCGGCGGCACAGGAGACGCCAACGTCGGAGCCAGAAGTGGCTTCGGCTCCGGCCGGACCTTCAATACCTGCCCCGGAGGTGGTGGTTCTGGAGGTGATCGCGCCTGAGCCAGGGTGCCAAGAGGAAGCTACCGGTCCCCCGCCTGAAGGCCCAGTTGCTGATGACCTGGCGGCGGAACCTTCGGAGCCGACTCTGGAGGTAGAAACTTCTGCTGTAGGACCTTCCTCGGTGGCGGCTGAGGCTATCCCGGAGGGCGGCCCTAGTGCTGTGGAAGCTTAGGGGACCTCTCTTGTAGAGTGGGACCCGATTTTTGTTATGGAGAACCCGCTAGAACCAGCGGAGAGGACCCCGACAGGTCTAGAGCCAATCCCTTTGTCGTTATCCATCGACAATGCCTGCTCCAGCCTTCGTCAAGTTCAGCTGGCCTTTTACCATGACAGCAAGGCCCTCGAGGAGGAGCACCAAACCATAGGAGGTGGCGCAACCGACTCCAATTCAATACCAAGCTGGCGCAGACGAGGCTGGCCGACGACAAGGAGTGGGTGAAAAGGGAGAAGGTCTAGTTGGAGTACTGGGTCAGCTGCTGGATGAGAGGGAAAGCATGACACGATCCCTCGGCGAACAGTCCCGGGCCATCCATGAACAGGTCGTGGCTTCTAATGAAGCAGCGAATGAGTGCCAAGAGAAGCTCAACGCCATCCACAACAGCCTCGTCAAGCGTGGGAGGCTCTTGAGGAGCGGGAGAAAAAGCTCGAGGATGAAGAGCAAAAACTCCTGGAGCTGCGGGATGACCTCGTGAAGAGGGAGGAGAAGCTTACTCAGAGGCTGACTCTGGGTGAAAAGAGTCTCACGGAGCGCACCAAGAAGCTGGAGGAGCGTCGCGAGAAAGAGGAGAAGAAGGCCTGGCAGTGAGGACGGGACCTCACCACGAGGGAGAATGAAATTGCTTCTAGGGAGAAGAAAGTGCGGGGCCGGGAGAAGGACCAGGTCGACCGCCGAAACAAGCTCCACCTCCGGGAGGAGGAGCTCAGCAAACTCGAAAGGCAAGTTGCTGAAAAGATTCAGCAGAACGCCAAAGACGTCGAGCGCCTTGCCCAGGAGAATTCGGAGCTTGCAGTGACCAAGAGATCCTTGGAAGAGATGCGAGGCTCAAGGGTTGCAGAGTCCCAGAATGTTTGGGACTTCTTGGGCAAAGCCAATGACGCGCTGACGCCGATGGGTTTCAGTACCATTCATCTGGATGATCCAGAGCCGGAGCTGGACCAGGCGTTGCAGGCGTTGAGCTCGGCGGGCAACAAGCTCACAAAGATGGGCGATGTCATCGCGAACTATCTGGAAACCGAAGGACAATCCCTGGCGAAGAACTTCGCAGAGTCCATGCTGACATGCTACAAAAGATGGGACCCTCACTTCCCACTCGACCCGGTGCTTGAAGGCCCCATCGACGAAGAGGGAGAAGCCACCAAAGCCAGCGTGTCGGAGGTTTCCCAGAAGGTCTCCTCGTTCTTCCATAGGGTTTAGGACTTTCTCTTTGTAGCTCCTGCTTGTATCTTCTCTTCTTTTCTCCAATTTGTAATCTCTTGTCTCCAGATTAATGAAATCCAATAATTTTATGAATTTCATTTTTTGTCTTCAACACCTTTGTCCCACTTGGCCCCCTGGTAGATGTACACAATTTGATTGTGAACATATACCAAGAGGATGTAGCATTTTGTTGAAGACTTGCGCGCTTCGAACTTGTAGTTTGTAGGTCCGAAGTCATCAATAGTAGGGGCCCCCTGAGGTTGTCGGAGCTTAGTAGCTCCGGCAGTGACTCTTGTCAACACGTAGAGCATCGACAGTTAGTCCTCTGGGGTTATCGGAGCTTGGTAGCTCTGGTAGCATCCATAGTCAACACGCGGTGCGTCGACAGTAGACCCCACTGGGGAGTCTTCCCACCATCTTTTCTTCACGTTGATGGCTGGCCCCTTGGATTTGACAGAACATTGTAGATCCGGCGATGTCTACTATCAATGTTTGAAACATCGATAGTAGACCATCTTAGGGGGTGTCGGAGCTTTGATAGCTCCGGCTTCATCCACCATCATCATGAGATCTTTATTTTTCCTGCACACTGAAGTAAAGAAAAACAGTAAAATCCATTTCCTATCTATAACTCGTTTGCGGCTTACTATTCCCGAAAGAAATTTTTAGGTCGAACGCAACTCTACATACAATCAAGTGCACTGGCTTGTTTTCTCCTGGTTCGATCGTTTTTGGACTCGCCTTACTTCGGCCTGCCGAGGTGTAGGTAGAGTGGCGTACTTAGGGTGCAGGACCAGACTAAGTCGATAGCACACTCCGGACCTAGATTAGTTTGGCAGCATTTGAACGAGTAGACCATTAGCAATGTTTAGACCCGGAAGAATTGACAATGCAACTTGAATTATATATGAATTGGTTGAGCTAAATTTTCTTAAGAATTGCACAACTTTGTTATAGACAAGAAAGAGAAAAATAAAAAAATATTGAGCATGTACAAAATAAATGCACGTGGAGTCTGTTTTCACACAAAGATGTCTTTCATTATAGGTCTGGGGTACAGGGGAAACAAGTACACTCTTAGGGTATGGAACCAAACTAAGTGTTTTGCATTTCTCGTTTGACCCATGGTATCTAGCTACACTTTTAGTTCTGAGATTGTGACAAGTGTTGCTTGAACTTTGCAAACCTTCCGGGGAAGGTCCGACTGTTCTCCCAATGGAGCTACCCGACTCTGTACAATGACTCTATAATATACATCACATGTAACTACAGACTCGCCTCTGTGATGTTAAGCGTAGAACTTACGGAGGTGCTCAATGCTCCAAGGACTAGGGAGAGGTGTCCCATCCTCGGTTGCCAAGCGAACGCATCCGGGACGGGATACTTTGATCACTCAGAATGGTCCGTCCCAGCTAGGAGAGAGTTTGTTTAACCCTTCTCAAGTTTGTATTCTCTGTAGCACTAGATCGCCTTCCTCGAGCTGTCGGCTGTGAACGTGCCTTTGGTGATAGCGCCGAAGAGCTTGGCGGTATCGGGCATTCCAAACAGCTGCTCGGCACCTTCCCTCTTCAACGAAGTCAAGGTCTTCACGCCGGAGCTGGTCCTACGTGGCATCAGCGAAGGTCCGGACCCGAAGCAACCCCAAGGTGATTTCTGGAGGAAGGACTGCTTCAGCTCCGTACACCAGGAAGAAGGGTGTCTCTCCAGTTGACCGGTTTGGAGTTGTCCTGTTGGCCTACAGTGTGGGCAGAAGCACTTCAATCTAGTTGGATCCATGTTTTTTCAGGCGCTCATATGTGCGCATCTTGAGTCCTTTTAGGATTTCTGCATTTTCTCTCTCAACTTGGTCATTGCTTGTCGGGTGAGCTACAGAAGCGTAGATGACTTGAATGCCGAGGTCTTGCAATATCCGTGGAATGCAGAGCTTGTGAATTGGGTCCTGTTATCAGTTATGATCTTGTTTGGGACTCCAAATCTGCATACGATGGACTACAAGAAGTTGATAGTTGATTGCTTGTTTATTTTCACAACTGTAGTTGCTTCCGGCCACTTGGTGAACTTGTCGATGGCAACGTACAGGAACTTGTAACCTCCAACGGCTCTTGGGAAAGGTCCCAAGATATCCATCCCCCACACAGTGAATGGCCATGTAGGAGGTATCATTTGTAGAGGTTGAGCTGGTGTGTGAATTTGCTTTGCATGGAACTGGCATGCTTCACATTTCTTCACTAGCTCAGTTGCAGCCTGGAGTGCTATAGGCCAGCAAAAACCATGCCAGAAGGCTTTACCGACCAGCGTGCGGGAAGACGCGTGGTTTCCACACTCGCCTCCATGGATTTCTGCGAGGAGCTCGCAACCTTCTTCCCTTGTAATGCACCGCATTAGGACGCCGTTGGCACCACGCCGGTAGAGACCCCCTTCTACAAGTGTGATCTTTTAGCCAATCTGACTATGCAGTCAGCGGATACATTATCTTCAGGAAGGAAATTGTCTTTCAAGTGGTTTCGGATCTCCGAGATCCATGCATCAGAGCTAACTTGAGCATTTGTGTCTTGCGTTTTGGGTTGCTCGGAGCTTCCTGCAGCACCTACGACCCTTGATGGACGCCATGGTAACAGGGCCATCGGGACCGCCAGCTTCGAGGTGCTGGTCTCGCCCCCTTCGCTCAGTTCGGCAGGCTTAGCTGTTGGTCTTGACAATCTCCGGACGAAGGTTCCGTCGTGAGCCGGAGCTCCGGTTGAAGCTTTCGTCGAGAGTTCGCCGACATCAGTGTTGTTGAGATGCTGGACATGGCAAAGATCCAGGACATCGAAGTCTTTCTAAAGCTTCTGAACTTCAAGTAGGTATGCAGCTATTTGAGGGTTGTTGCAGCAGCATTCACCTTTGACTTGCTTTATAACGAGCTGCGAATCACCCTTTACCAGCAGCTGCTTGACACCATATGATAGTGCTACCTTGAGCCCATAGATTAGTGCTTCATACTTCTCCATGTTGTTGGTCGCCTTGAAGTCAAGGTGAACCATGTATTCGAACTTCTCACCGGTCGGAGCGAGGAAAAGGACTCCAGCTCCGGCCCCATTCTTTTGCACGGAGCCGTCGAAGTAGAGAGTCCAGTGAGGCTCGGTGAAAACTAGAAACTTGGGTTCCAGCTTCTGCTCACTGGGGCCCCCAGGATTTGATGGAGAGGGGGTCCATTCCACCACAAAGTCCGTCAATACTTGACTCTTGATCACTTGTCTTGGGACGAATTCAAGGTCGGACTCAGCCAATTCCGCTGCCCACTTTGCAATGTTCCCAGTAGAGTTGGGGTTATGCAAGATTGCACGCAGTGGATAAGAAGTTACCACTGAAATCATGTGAGCTTGGAAGTAGTGTCGAAGCTTCCTAGAAGCAATAAGAACCGCGTAGAGCAGCTTATGCACCTCCAGGTACCGAATCTTGGCGTCATGGAGTACTTCGCTGATGAAGTACACTGGGCGTTTGACTGTCCGGACCCCCCCCCCCCCCCCCCCCCCCCGAAGGGGCCTGGAGCTTCCTACTCATCAACCCAAACCCTCCCGGAGGGTCCGGACCTTGTTCGGGGACCTCTGGGTTCCTGCTGGAGGAACCCGGAGCTTCTTCTGAAGGGATACTGACCTTCCCGGAGGGGTCCGAATCTTCTTGTTCAGTATTAGTGACTCCCCCACTTGAAGGAGGTGGTTCCTCTGGCATCTCGCCTTGAGGATCCAGGTCTGGGAGCTAGGGCCCAGACTCATCTTCTGGTAGCTCCGGACCCTCCCAAAGGGGTCTGGATTCCTGAACTGAAGATGGTTGTTGTCTTTCGGCAACTAGGACCATGCTGACAACTTCGTCAATTGCCGAAATGTAAAGCAGAAGTGGCTCACTAGGATTCGTAGCTACCAAGGTTGGTAGAGTGGTGAGGAGATGCTTCAGCTCCTGGAATGCCTTTTATGTTTCTTCAGACCATTGAAATGATCCGGACTTCCTCAATAACTTGAAGAAGTGTAGCGCCCATTCCGCCAGTCTTGAGATGAACCGATTGAGGGCAGCTAGACATCCAGTCAGCTTCTGGACGTCCTTGATACGAGCTGGTAGCCGCATGTCTTCAATAGCTTTAATCTTTGCCGGATTTTCTTCTATTCCTCGGTGGTTCACCAAGAAACGAAGAAGTTTTACGGAGCTAACCCGAAGACACACTTGTCCAGGATCAACTTCGTGCGTGTGATTCGCAGCTTGTCGAAGACAGCTTGCAGGGTGTCAAGGAATGACTCCTTGTTCTTGATCTTGACGATGATGTCATCGACGTACACTTCCACTACATCTCTGATGAGCTCTCCAAAAGTTTTGTACATAGCTTGTACAAACGTTGAAGCAGCGTTTTTGAGATCGAATGGCATGGCAGTGTAACAATATAATCCATCTACTGTGATGAAGGAAGTATGCTCTTCATCTTCCCTAGACATTCTGATTTGATGGTACCCAGAATATGCGTCTAGGAAACACAGTAATTCACACCTGGAGGTGGAATCCACTATCTGATCTATTCTAGGTAGTGGGAATGGATCTTTTGGATATGCCTTATTCAGTGTAGTGTAGTCGATACACATCCGAAGCTTCCCGCCGGCCTTCGGTACAACGACTGGGTTTGCCAGCCATTTTGGGTGGAAGACTTCTCGGATGAATCCAGCTTCAAGCAACTTCTTCACTTCTTGACGTATGAAGTTTTGTCGCTCTACTGATTGCTTCGGAGGCTTCTGATGTACAAGCCGAGCGTCGGGATAGATCTTCAGATTGTGATCAATCACTTCCCTAGGGATCTAAGGCATTTGTGACGGTTGCCAGGCAAACGCATTGACATTAGCATTGACATTAGCCTGGAGGAAAGTGACAAGTGCGAGTTGCTATTTGTCATTCAGACCTCTCGATATACAGGTGGTCTGACCAGCGTTGGAACCGATTTCGATGACTTTGACGGGAATGCTGGTGTCGCTGCTTGGTTACACGCGAGGTGCGGAGGTTGAGCCTCGATGACGAGTGCTCGGGGGTTTTGGAGCTTGTTCCTTTCCGGATTCTTCTTCCTGCGCTGTAGCAAGCACATGGAGTTCTTCCAGAGCAGTCACTCCGGTGGTGCGATCTCTGCGGATCCGGAGAACACCTGCTGGTGTTGGCATCTTCAACACCAAGTAGCCATAATGAGCAGCAGCCATGAGCTTGTACAAGGCTGGC
The DNA here is from genome assembly GCA_036927565.1 of Tuctoria greenei. Classification (NCBI taxonomy): domain Eukaryota; kingdom Viridiplantae; phylum Streptophyta; class Magnoliopsida; order Poales; family Poaceae; genus Tuctoria; species Tuctoria greenei. The sequence goes on from JAYESD010000006.1 coordinate 131,568,910, forward strand.
CTGCCCAAGATGGCGTTGAATGGTAAGTTGATATGCGCCACGTCGAAGACCAACTTCTCAGTGCGGTAATTCCCCCGAGTCACCGGGAGAGTAATGGCACCGAGTGGAGTTATGGCCCCCGGACCTACTCCGGAGAAAGGTCGGGAGGGGCGAAGATCTGAAAGTCAGAGCTGAAGCTTGACGAAAGCTTTGAAGCTTATGAGGTTCAACCCTGAACCTCCATCCACCATCACATGGTGGAGCTGGATGTTGTTGATGGTCGGAGATACCATCAATGGGAGTTGTCCAGCTCCGATCATGTTCCGAGAGCAGTCCGAAGCATCAAAAGTGATGGCAGTGTCCATCCACTTCCGGTGTGGCTCCTCCCTGGCAGTGGGAGCTACTGAGGCTATGTCCCGCCGCATTGTCTTGAGGACACGGCGGGAGGTGATGTCCCACGAACCACCAAAGATGGTGTTCATGGTCTTCCGACGCTCGTTGTCGGAGACGTCAGAGTCATCGTCAACGGAGGTTTAAATAGCCTTCAAGACCGTTTTAGGGTCCTGAAAGCCTAACTCCTCTTCAGTCGGAGCTTCGTTGACTTTTTGTTTTCCTTCCCTTTGATGGAAATGAACTTCTTCCCAGCGCTTGTTGTAGCGCTCGACAAGGTTCTGGACCTCTCGGCAGCCTTCCAAGTTGTGGTTGTTCGTCTTGTGTATGGGACACCACATCTTGGAGCTGCCACCATCTTCAGACGACGACCGAGGTCGTTTCTCGGGGCGTGGCCCACGGCCACCCGGAGCTGCGGCAGCTGCGGATGTAGGTGTGTCGGCCGATGGCTTCTTCTTGCTGTTGGACTTTTTCTTCTTCTTGCAACTCCCGGAGGTAGTGGCTTCACCCTTGGAGGACTTTTTGTTGTCCTCCGGAGGTGGTTGGGAGTGCATTTCACAGCCCTCCGCAGCCTTGGCACACTTGTCTACCAGGCTAAAGAGTGTTGTGACACTGGTGTCTTCCTTGGTCGCCAGCTTCTCCAGCATCTTCTTGTCTCGTACGCCCTATCTAAATGCCACAATAACAGAAGCGCTTGAGATAGAAGGTATGGTGTTTCGTACCTGGGAGAACCTCTGGATGAAGGATCGCAGGGACTCTCCCCCCTTCTGCTTGACAGCAAAAAGGTCCAGTTCTGTGCCTGGTCGGGTAAATGAACTCCCGAAGTTAGCAGTGAACTGTTGGCATAGTTCTGCCAAACTGTTGATGGAGTCGGGCGGGAGGCTCATGAACCAAGACCTGGCGGTCCCAGTCAAGGCCACGGGGAAATAATTGGCCATTACGGCCTCATTGCCTCCAGTCGCAAGGATAGTTGTGGAGTAGATTTGGAGAAATTCGGTGATTGACAGTCCCGTCAAATTTCTCCGGTAGGTGAGGTCGGAAGTTCTGCGGCCATATGACCATGCATAGGTGCATGGCCAGGGCCGAACAACCTCCTCCTATTCCCTCGGGAGCAGGACTGTCCCGAGCCTCTCGCATCTCGCGAGCACGCTCGATATGGACGCTGTTGTCCTGTTGACAGTAACGGCGATCAAGCTCCGCCCGGAGGTCGTGAGTCAAAAGCATGGTTACCGTATGGGTGCGTCCTGACCTGGAGGGCAGCGATGTCGCCTTTTGAGATGCATCACGCCTCCTGTGTTGTGAAGCGTGCGGACCAAGTCTACCCGACACGGTCCGATGCTGCGATGGGGCCCGCCCTGAGGGGGGAGGACCATGGTTGCTAATGCGATCGGCTGCTGCTGCAACCAAATGTTCCACATCAGCTCTCCATTGCTCCATTGCAACCTGGGATTCTCCTAGAGGCGGTGGACATTGGAGAAGAGCACGCGCAGCATGGAGCGCGTGTTCAGGGTTGTTGTTCGCCAATGCAGTGATCGACACAGACACCCCATCTCGCTGTCCAGCTTGATTCGCCGGTGCGGACGGTGGAGGCAGTGGCATGACTTCTGCTGGAGCCACAGCACCTACAAGCTACTGCATGTTGGAGGGGTAGCCTCCAGCAGGTTGCGCAGCAGGGTTGCCGTTGGACGATCCAGCAGCAGAGTTCACCATCCTTGAATCTCGAGCCCTCCCCCTACCTAGCGCGCCAACTGTCGGAGTTTGGTTCCGACAATTCTCCCGGTACTACGGTTGGTAGCTCGCGGAGTTTGTAGTTCGGTAGTGGGCGCGCAGAGATTCAGAACATGATGGCAAGTTGACACGAGGATTTACGTGGTTCGGGTCGCCTAAGCATAATACCCTACTCCACGGGGTGTGTAGTTGTTGTATTGAGCGTCTGAGCACTTGTGAGCGTGTGTCAGAGCTGAGTCTGGAAGAGTCTCCCTGTATATCGCTTGAGCAATCCTTTTATAGTACTAGGACTGGTCGTTACATCGTTAGCCTGGCCTGACATGTGGCCCTGGTGGTTACTGATGTTTAGTACATAATTAATGAGCTGAATTACCCTTAATAGTGTGGTAACTCGCCTTGATAGTGTCGTTACTGGTATTAAGGGCCCTCCGATCGTGTGTCATTAAGATGGTATTAATGACACTTAATCGGGTCTTGAAGTCTTTAATTGCCCCTTGAAGGTCCGAGCCGTTGGGGGTCCACCAGTCTGCTTGTTGAAGTTGAAGGTCCGACGGTTGGACGTGTGGCAGCTCTGGAGCTTACCGTCTGGGACGAGTAGGTCCAGTGCTGTTGTACACGTGTCGGTACCGGAGTTTCCCTCTGTCGGGGCTTAGGTTCGGGTGTGCCGCGCATGTATTTAGCCCGGAGCTTTCCCATGTGTGGGACGTAGCTCCGGTTGCAGTATACATGCGGCAGCACCGGGACTAACCATAGAAGGGAGGCAGGTCCAGTCCCGTATGACACATGGGGCCTTCGAAGGTCTTCAACTCTGACAGGTGAAGCTCCTTTGGTCTTTTTGCAGTCCCAAGGGGTATTCGGTACGCAGGGTACCGACAACGGTGCTGAAAATTCATGTTTTATCCCTTCTTCATCTAGGTACTCCTCAACCTGGATGTTCTTGAACTCCGTGCCATGGTCACTTCGTATATTCTTGATCTTCAATGAAAATTCATTTTGGTCAGGCTTGAGAAACTTCTTGAGGGTTCCTTGAGTTTCTGTCTTATCATGCAAAAAGAAAACCCACGTGAAGCGCGAAAAATCATCAACAATTACTAAACCCTATTTGTTACCATTGATGCTTATGTAAGAAATTGGACCAAATACATCCATGTGATGTAGCTCGAGCGGTCTTGTCATTGTCATGATGTTCTTCACGGGATGGGGTGCTCCTACTTGCTTTCTGGCTTGGCACGCGCTACAAGGCCTGTCTTTCTCAAAAACAACATCCTTCAAACCTCGGATGTGATCGCCCTTAAGGAGTTTTTGAAGATTCCTCATACCAACATGTGCTAGTCGTCTATGCCACAGCCAACCCATGTTGGTCTTTGCAATCAAGCATGTGTCAAGTTCGGCTTTATCTTTGTTGAAGTCAACAAGATAAATCTTTCTCTTTAATACACCCTTGAATGCAACCGAGTCATCACTCCTTCTAGAGACGGTCACACCCTCATTAGTGAACAAGCAATTATAACCCCTGTCACATAACTGAGATATGGACAGAACATTATAATCTAAGGAATCAACTTGTAAAACATGAGAAAGCATGTGTTGAGGGGAAATCGCAATTTTACCGGTACCGAGCACCCTTCCTTGACTGTTATCGCCAAAATAGATGCCTTCGCTTGGATCTTCATTTACTTCATATTCAATGAACATCCTTCTTTCTCCGAGCATGTGATTGGTGCATCCACTATCTAGCACCCATTTCGCTCCACCGGAGGAGTGGGCCTGCAAAAACAAATAACACCTTGATTTTAGGTACCCAAGCTTTCTTGGGTTCCTTGAGGTTAGTTACAAGTGATTTGGGCACCCACACATGAGACTTGGTGTTCCCATGGCGTGACCCAACATGTTTAGCATAAACTCTACCAAGTTTACTTTTCATGAGAACATATGATGCGTCAAATGTTCTAAACAGTAGTTGTTGTTCATATGTGTTAACATTTTTGAACTTATCAACATTATTAGGCTTTAATGTAAAATCCTAGTTTTTCATTAAATAAAAAGTTCAGTTACCAGTTTGTTATCAACCATAGTGGAGATCAATTATGGTTGTGCACATGAACTTGATCTTATCAAAAATCTTTATTTCACTCATACTTAAATTTTATTAACATAGGGGATGGACTACACCAATGACCCTAGGATAATTCAAGTGACCTTTCTGCAAATTTTGGAATTTATTGAATGGAAATTTGCTAGGGCAAAATAATATGCAGTGTTAATTATATTCAAATTATTTCAAAACATGAATATAGCTACTGTACATTTAGGCCCTGTCAAAATATTCAAATCTGAGGCTATACATTTTTCCATGGCCTCATAATATTCCAAATAGAACCACTGCAAATTTTCATAATATTTGGAGCACTAATTCTATTTAATTCAATAGGTACATTGAATTCTAATCAAATTCAAATTTGAATTTGAATTTCACATGAAATCTGTCCATGTTTGAAATCCAATTTTAGAATCTGAATCTCCATGTTTGAATTGGCCTCTCCACAAAAATCTAGCATTTTTGGACATGTTTAGGTGGAACAATTAAAGTTCCAGAGAGGATTGACTTGGAAGGGGATGTGGGACCCATTGGCCAGTGACCCATTACCGTGAGTGCTCTGCACGCCAATATCCCGTCGCCTCTCCACTCGACACCGCACGCCATGCAATCACCAGCGAGATGCTTGCCAACTTGATAGCATCCCGGCGTGCACCTTATCCCCGACTGGTCCCTTCTTCACGCCATCGACGAGGACAGCCGTGCCGATCACTTTTCTTCCCTCCCGCGAAGCAGAGCACTGCCGCCTCCTTTCCTCCCCTGTGAGTGCCTCATTATTGCCTCTTTTCCCTTCGATGCCAACAGCAAAGATGATGCCAAGACTATTCTCTACCATCCACACCCTTTGGCTCATCGTGTTGCTCATTACTTTGCCCGTATTTTGAAGTTCCGCCATCACCATCGTTGAGCCGCCGTGGACATCACCTCTGTCCACCGTGAAGCCGACGAACTAGGCGGTTGCAAGCCTCGACTTCAACAGAAGAAAAGATCGCCGGGACACCACGGTTCTCACGGTGAAAACCGCAAACCTTTTCCTCCTTTATCACGTGAGTAATCTTCATTTTTGTCTCGGCTCAGGATTTTACTTTTACTAGTTCATCGGTGTGATTCTGTTTCTATGCATGGTTATAGTTTAATCCAGTTGTGAGATAGCTTTTATACGTCATGGCGCATCATCTAGATCAAGTGCCGATGAGAATAATCGGCCATGGTCTGAGTATTTCGAGTTTTCCCCACCGCCATTGAAAAGCGCCGCGGTTCACCATCGAAGACCACGTTGCCAACTATTCCACTCTGTTTGCACCTCCAAATCGTCATCCGCATGCTCCCAGGAACGTTTCTAGCCTTTCCCCGAGCTTCTCGCACCATTCCCGAGCGATTCCAGCCATCACCGAAACCCTAGCTCTGCCGCCGCCGTTGTGCACGATATTCCGGACATCACCGGCGTTCGGCAACCTCTTCGTTGTGCTCAGCGCCTCAAATAACGGTTAGGCGGCGAGTGAGAAGGAGAGAGGAGGCTGGGAAAGCCAAACCGACAAGCTCGCCGGCGCAGCGCCGCCGCGGCCGCGTCGCGCGTCGGGAGGAAGACGAAGACCGCAGGCCCCGCATGTCAGCGACGGTCTTGCCCGCGCAGATCGGCTGTGGTTCAGATCTAATATGGCTACGCGGTTTAACTCCATGGCCCTCGGTGTGGCCCAGCCCTGATTGGTCCATTCAAACGAAGTGGGGCCGGCTGCTTTATTCAAGTTTTCCAATTGGAAAATAATTCCAAGATTCAATCAAACTTCTAAAATTCATTACTCCTAGTAGAATTGCTCAAAATTTTCAAAAAAAATTCTAGTAGACTCATATTGATCCAAGCTTTATAAAGGTGCAATTTGTTGGACATGAAACTTCCAGAATTTTCGTAATTAATTCCTTTGAGGTAACTGCTTGGGAAATTAATTACTCCTGTTTTGCTAATTGAAAAATTCCCAATTTTGGTCAAAACACTCTCCAAATTCACTTGATCTCCAGTAAAAATTTCAAGTTCATCGGACTTCATTTATTGGGTTGATCAGTGTTCCAAATCTCTATGTAATTGAAAAATTGAGAAAAGAACAGTAAGCATTTCAGAATTTCTCCCAAACTTCTAAAATCAATTTCTCCCTGTAGGAAGCTTATAAAATTGTGAAACAAATTTTCCTAGAACCAGTGAGACCCCCTCTGCATGGTACAACCACTGGTAGCCATGATAGACGTCCAAAATTACAAACAAAATTCAGAGAAGGCTTTTACTTGTAGGAATTTTAGAGACAACAAACTTCCTTGATCTTCGCCTGTTCTTTGCAAGAGTCTCCATTATAGTCCCTAGTATCTACCATAAAAGTTCAAAAGCCAATTAAGATCATTATCTTATATTTATCACAGGATATTTGCTTGTGACCTTAAACATATTATTTATTTTCAAAGTCATTCATATAGTATATGCATATCATGTAGTAACTGAAGTCGAGGAGGAGCCGGAGGTCTTGAAAGTCCATCTGTCAGAGACTAACGTAGACCCGGACTCGCATTCAGGCAAGCCCTGGTTTGCATTTAAGTTCCTTACAGTGTCTTTACAGTTTTCATTCACCTTACGTCTTCAAATGTTTGTGCATTACGTTTAAGGTGTTTGATGTCCACTTGCATGACTAAATAACCCAAGGAGTGGTTAGAATAGCTCACAGACTCGTGTAGCAACTGTCATGCTAATGTTGTCAGGAGAACGGTAGAAGTCGAGTAGTTGGAATCTACCTGCGAGATAGAAAGATGGCACTCATCTACACTGGGTCGGGTAAATATAAAGAATGGCTGATAATATGAACTGGAGACCGGTCAGAGATGAGTAGGAAGTGACAACATGTGGTCTTGGTTGCATAGCTCTGACCGTGTCGATTAAGGCCCGCGCCGTATGCGGCCCTGCTGGACAAGCTTGAATTGTACCGGTGACATACTGGAGAAATGGGCTCCAGCAAACTGACGTTGCTTGATACTGGTTTGTCGAGGCATATCGTTCCGTTTATAGGTGTGGGTTGAGAGCAACAAGGTGTAAATCAGTCGGTCATAACGTCAGAGTACGCCCCACGCAGGGACATCCAGCCCGTGACAGATCGATCGGTTCGGCATTCGAGTGTTGGGTGAATGGTGGCCATATATGACTAGTACTTAAGTGTTATGTAGGTACTGCTGTAGGTACTCACTGGCGCTTCCGAAAGTGCGTATGTGTCGTGTTGTCCGGGTTTGTCCGGATTGCAATCACCGTACCTCGCGATAATGGAGTATCACTTGTTTACTGTGTCATGACGTAGTAAATATTGAAGAAGTCAGGAGAATACGATATATTGAATTATAATTGTTTTGGAACTTTGATTGTTGTCCAATATGATCACTAAAGTTGCTTTCATTAAACTTGTAATCTGATGATAATAACTTGAAAGCTAAGGATCCACTCGTAGGCGAGTCTTTTACTGCTTTCCCTTACCTATGCTTAGTATTCACCCTGCATATGTCTAGTGAGACGGGTTAGTCTTGTTGAGCCTTAAGGTCACATTTGCAGTTAACAAGTTTTTGCAGATTACACGACTGATGATGGGTTTGACGACGAGGCTGCACCCCCTCCACGGTTTACAACTGAGTGGGAGCCCTGCACGCCGCCGTAAGTTTGGTGAGTGAGGGTTGCTAGTGCGAAGCATCCAAGACATGGATGACTTTGCTTTTGCATAGATAGTGCCGAGAGCATAGCTATGATGTATAGGTCACTTTCCATTTGGCTTAGTATTCTAAAACTTCCGTTGTGTTTATAAATAAAGACTTGGTATTGTATTTTATTCTCGTTCTTTTCTCGTATACTGTTGGGTGTCGCATCGCACGACACCACCCAATGAGATCCTTGGATGTCGGGATTCCGGTCCCCACATTTCTAGCTTGAGAGGAGTTCCCTTGACAAAAGCAGTGCATTCCTTGATATTCTTGTGGCTTCTAGCATTTTACTTTTCACCATAAGAATACCCAATGCCATATTTGACATTAGGAGGTCTTGTGACCAAGTATGCACTGCGTGCATACTTGACCTTCTCCTTGTCAAATATGCCACTTCGGGAAGGATGTTTGTGCTTTGTCAAGTTTGACATCTCCTTCAAGTTAGTGTCAATTTTAGCACATGCACAAGTAATAATAGTTTCAGATTTTAAGTGTTGATAAGGTAAGCTTGAAGAGGATGAAGGGTCACTTTGCTTGAGTGACTCAACTTGTACCTCAAGGATCTTGTTAACTATGGTTAAGTTAGCAAGTTCATACTTGATGATTACATTTGAGTCACTTAACTTCAAGCAAGCTTCCTTGCTTGAAGCTAACTCAAGTTCTAGTGACTTGCTTAGCTACTTTTCTAGTTCAAGGAGCTTTTTGATCTTAAGTTATTCCTCCTTTTGAAGGATGATCATATCTTCTTGGCGATCAACAAGCTCCTCCTTATCAACAAGCTTATCCATCAATAATTTCATTTTTGCAGCAGTTTTCTTATCTAAGCCAACAAGCACATCTTCATCATCACTATAAGTATCACTATCGCTAGAGAAAGAATGTGAAGAGGAAGATTTAGGTGTTACCTTTCTTTTACCTCCTTTGCCATTAGACATGTGTTGTCGTGGTCCTTCCATGCGCCCATGGTTGGGAAGAGGGTGGATTTCATGGTTATATTCTTGATGGTTATTCTAGCCATCTCCTCTTCCTCTTCGGATGAGGACTCATCATTGGAGTCCCACTCCTTTCCTAGGTGCGCCTGTCCAATTTGCTTTTTCTTCTTGAACATTTTTTGGGTTGAGGCTTTGTATCCTTGGTCTTCTCCTTGTTTTCTTCATAAGGACAATCAACTGTAAAGAGATTGTATTCACCACAATTATAGCAAGCACGCCTCATCTTTGGTCTTGATTTGTCTTTGTGTCTTCCTTCATTTGATCTACCACCTTGTCTTATTGTCATCATCTTCTTGAATTACTTCATAAATAGGATCATATCTTCTTCATCGATGTCACTACTTTCATCGTCGCCATCATCTTCTTCTTAAGCTTCTCGAGTCTCTTTTGACATTGGCTTGCAAGTGGACTTCAAAGCGACTCCTTTCTTCTTTGCCGAGGTATGGTCGGCAATCTCTTTGACATGCTTTGCTTGTTTCTCCATCATCTCAAAATTAATAATCTTTCCAAGCAATTCATCTAGGATCATTTTCCAATACCCGTGGCTTTCTCTAACCATCAAGCATAGGGTTACGTTGTGAGGCATGAAGGCTCTAAGAATTAGCTTCACCACCTCGTGATCATTCTGCTTCTTGCTTCCATATGCTCGAACTTGTTGATGAGATTCTTCAACCGACTGTACATATCTTGCGGTGACTCATCTTCTTCTATGGAGAATCTGCTCAATTCGCCTTCGATCATTTCAATCTTGGCCTCTCGCACATGATGATCGCCTTTATGTGTAGTTTGTAATGTGTCCCACATCTCTTTTGCAATTTCGAGTCCATCCACCTTGGTGAACTCATCTCGACTCAATGATGAAGTTATGACAGCTTCAGCTTGAGCGTTCTGATGAATAGTTTGATCTTGACTTGGTGTGAGCTCTTAATCGTCATCCGGGATATCTACCCCTGTACACACTATATGCCACAAGCTAGAGTTAAGTGATATTAGGTGAATCTTCATATTTTGTCTCCACATAGAATAATTGTTGCCGTCAAAGGAAGGAGCTTTTCCTAGAGGAATAGACAAGTAATGATTATTGTTTGAATTTAATCGATCATAGTTAAAAGGATATCGGGAGTAGTCGGTGTGACTACTCCCCTTCTTCTTCTTCTTCTCATCCTCGATCTTTATCTTCCCTTTAGAGAGTGCCTTCTTCCTTAGGAGCGCCTTGAGTTCAAGTACCTCCTCATCATCATCCTCGAAGTCTTGGATGGAGTCAAGGAGCTTCTCCAACTTCTGAGTATTTTCATCTTCAACCTTCTCTTGGTTGAAGTTCTTGTGCGCATCCTTCATGTCCGACATCTTCTCTTCGAGCGATTAGTCTCTTTTTGAAGAGCCTTGCTCCGATACCAATTGAATGTAGCCTAGAGGGGGGGGGGGCTGGTGAATAGACTTTTTGAACTTTTGTCGGAACCTGAAACACTTAGCAACCTGATCAAACACGAAGAAATCGGACTAGTCCGGCAGTGTGCGGACTAGTCCGGTGTGTGCAGACTAGATCGACCAAGTTTAATCGATGATTTCCATCCAACTACTCTATGCAGCGGAAATTTAGTTGTAACTCAAGTATATTGCTTTAATGAAACTAGATATGGCACAAGTTAACTTTAGTTTTGAAGTTTTAACGTAAGTTGAACAAGATCGAGCAAACCCTAGATTGTAATGAATAGTAAGAACAAAAGTAAAGACACAATGATTTTATCCCGTGGTTCGATTCCACAAAGGAAATCTATGTCCATGTTGAGGAGTCCATAGAGGATCGGGTCTGCACCAACCCTACCCTCGTCGAATCGCCACAGAGGCCGATTCTCTTCCACTAATCACAAAGAGGGTAAATAACCATGTTCAAGGAGCCTTCTAACAAGTTGAGGGCTCCCCAAGATTTACAATTTGAAACACCACCAAACACACTCGAAAGATATGCAATAAAAAAAATTAGAGTGTGCGAGAGATTCAAACCTAAAAGCTCAAGACGTGAAGAACGTTTCTCTCCTTTGATGTATGGTTAATCCTCAAGGATTTGATCTTTCTTGCGTTGGATTGTGTGGAGATACGTGTTTTCTGGGCTCTTGGAAGGTGTGACGGTGCAGGGGGTCGAGAGAGTTTGATTAGGGGCCATGCACCTCTATTTATACTAGGGTTTCCAAAGGTTACCATTAGGGTTTACAAAGTCTGGACTAGTCCGTGGTGGACTCCGGACTAGTCCGATTGCAGCGTGTGGAAAACCCTAAGTGTTCAGGAATATCGAACTTGTCCAAAAACATGTGGATTAGTCCGATCCGAGCTCTGGAGATATTCGGACTAGTCCGGCACATGTCGGACTAGTCTGGTGTGGTGAATCCCTTAGTGAATTGAGGACAAGTCCGCACTTGAAGGACTTGTCCGATTTTAGTCAGAGAGGTTACTGGACTAGTCCGGATAATATCGGACTAGTTCGGTGTCGTTAAATTTTGAGGGGCTAAGGAAAAATATGAAATTTGGGGAACTTGTCCGGAGTTGGTTAGTGAGGATTTCGGACTAGTCTGTGGAATATCGGACTTGTACGATATTGATCAGAGGCATTATCGAACTAGTCTGGACTTTATCGGGCTAGTCCATTGCGGACAAGTTTGCACTGGGTGGACTTGTCCGATCCTGGACAGAGAGATTATTGGACTAGTCCAGGGAATATCGGACTAGTCCGGGCCTGTGTAAATTTGTGCAGTGAGAGTGTTTTCTTTTGCTTGAGCTCTTGGCTTGTGTTTCTCCAAAACACTACATACACAAAAGAGTATTCTATTCATCTCTTGAGCTCTTTTTAACTTGATTCCTCACTCATCTTTCTTTTTGTGCTTTCTTCATAATTTCATTGAAACCTGCGCTCATCTCAACAATTTAGTTAGGATGTCATTTGTTTGTCATAAATCAACAAAAACCCACAAGGGATAGCTAGATGCACTTTCAGTTTGGTCGACCTCTGGCCTTTGCATTGGTCGGTGATTGTAGCCGCGTTGAGGGCTGGCACCTATGTGCCACCGTAGTTGGGGTCGGCCTTCTTCCCCCTCTTCTTCTGACAACATGTCAGGCCCTTCCTGTTCTCGGTTCATCGGCCTTGGTTTTGGTGCGTCGGTGCCGCCCCTGCCGTCCCTTCGTCTAAGACGGCTCGGGAGGTGACACCAAACAGTTCCTTCGCAAACCTTTGCTTGGCACGGGCAAGCTTGGACGCTGGGGTCTCATGCGTCATCCCCGAGAGGAACGTTCTAATGATGTCGGTGCTTATGGTGTCAGGTGACTTGCTAGATTTTTAAGAAAATTCCCTATGTTCCTGTGGAGCGTTTCGTCCGGCCACTGCCGGCACTCTTCGAGCTTCACGAGGTGGCTAGGGAATTCGAACATCCCGTAAAGATCGCCGTCGCCGGAGATAGTCTTGTGACTGGCCCTGCTCTACGTGGGGCTTGGGATATGGAGCCCACCTCATTGTAACCGTCTTTGTGACAGCGTCACGGCAGCTTGGAGGGAAGCTGTACGACGCCCTTCCTAGCAATCTTCTAGACGTCGAGGGCCAGAAGAAGATCGGGAATCACTTCCAGTGCCTAGGTCGGTGGAGCTGAGCGGGTGGATGACTCTGTAAAAGCCCGCATTCGAGTAAAGCAAGAACACGAAAATGCGAATTTAAATTTTTTTTTGACAGGTGATGTTGGAATTTAAACTCGCATGAACCATGTGAGTGAACCAATGTTCATGAAAATAGGAACTTGTTAAAAACTTTGAAGCATTAAACTGGAAGATGTCACATAAGAGGTTAACGCTCATATGTTATTCAAATTCCAGTTCGACCTCTTCATAAGTAATATTTTAAGTTCCCTGCTAAATCGAAGAAGTGTAGTGTCTCTGGGATCTTCGATCATATTCGTTCAGATGGATGAGCGGATAATATCTTGTGTGGGGCCCACTTGTCGAGTGGCCTACCGGTCAGCTTTCATCAAACGATGTTTGGTTTTCGACCTCACTTGTGCTTATCGCGAGCCAGCGACACGCTATGACGCTTTGTCCTTATCTCGGAACACCGCACGATCTTTCTTCCGGCCTCGGCGCCAGATCTTCTCTCTAGCTGGGCCTCCACATCGCTGCTCACCACGCGCTGACGCGTCGGTCGCACATAAATCAAAGTAGTTCAAAGCCCAATATTAAATTGGACAAGTATTAATTAATATATTTTTTATTTAAGGTCCATATCACGTTTGGAAGTTTGGGAGAAGTAATAAAAGCAAAAACGTTAAAGATGTAACTTAAATAAAATGCACATCCAACTATGTCCCATGGTCAATTGAAATATCCCATTTTGCTCCTCACATTTGAATCTACCGCCTTGTAAAGTTTCCTAAATTTTGAATCCTTTCTACTATTTAATTGGGACTTCAGAAATTGGCAAAAATATTCTTTTAGATGGGACCATTAATCAGCTGAGAATGAATTATTTTGAAAAGAAATCAGAGGATAAGAAGGAGGTGGACCCCAACCGTCGGTCTTATCCCCTCCTATAGAAATCGATATTCCCTCTTCCTCTCGTACGCGCCCTCCACTCGTCTCCCACCGGCTCCCCTACTGCGTGCCGCTTCCGACGCCTGACGGCGCCCCGCCCCTGCTCAGTCCGCCGGCGCCACCCACAAGCCGCTCTGACCGCGCGCGAGTGCGCTGCCCGACGCGAGCGCCAGGCAGCCACGGCCGCAACTCCGGCTTCCTCCACCGCTCGAGCTCGCCTCCACCCCACGCCAGCAGCACCGCTGCAGCTTGCCTCACCAAGGGTCGACGCTGCCATGGAGTTCCGCGCCATCGTGCCTCGCGCCCGCGCCTCCTTGGCGCCGAGCAGCACCGCGCCCAGCTCACGCGCAACTTGCCGAGCCCCCCCCCCCCCCCCCCCCCCCCCCCGGTCGTGCCTCCTCCTTTTCCCCTATTCAACGGCGCCGCTGACCTCCAGTTCCAGCGTCACCATGCGTGCCCCCGCATCGCGTTCCTCCACCGCCAACCCTGACGCCGGCCAGCCATTGCCACCCCGTGGCTTGCCGCCTCCATGGCTCCCAGCGACGCCCCGTTTCATCCCCCAATGTTGTGCTCCAGTCACCGTACGCCAGGTTAGTCACTGTCATCGTCCGTCGCGCCTCTGTTCCATGTTCTCAGCGTATCGACGTCGTTGACCACATGTCATCGTCGTGACATTTTGAGCCGTCATCATGCTCTGACATCGAGATGAAGGATGCCTATGATGTGTGAGGTTCTGGAACACAAGCACGACTCGTTGGACAATGGTTGTCAAGCCAAATTAGGTTTTACTCGATGTGAGGGTGATTGAGTCCTTGTTGTAGCCAAGGTACTCGATAAAAGGCCTTCCAAGTCAAACCAACATTGTTAGTGATCTATAGTAGAGTAATGCGAGAATGTCGCAACCGACAAGGAAAACTAGACCAAGGGAAACCTTCGATAAGAGTTTCTTGATCGTGCCGACAATTTTTCTTAACCATCTGCAGAATTGCTTAACTAGGTGTGACTTCATCGACGACAGGTTTGTCGAGTCGCTTGCCGACGATCGATTCGACATCACTAACCTTGAGACTCATGAGGTGGTGTACAGGATTCCGTTCACCACTGTTGACGAGCCCGGGTCGATGTGAACGTCAATGAGATGATCTCCCCGAGATGACAACGTACGTCATCACAACATAATAACGCATCATGTTCGAGTCCTGGGAGCTTACCAAGTTCACCTGGACAAGCTTGCAGAAGACACTACATCAGTGTCGTCATGTAAGCACCTGAACGATGCTTGCAAATTTAGTCGTAGCGACTGGTTTACCTAAAAGTGATTTGAACATTGTCTTGGTACTACACCAGGTTAGCAGTGCTTGTGATGATGTCTTAAGTCCAAGCAATGTTGATCTCACTTCAATCCCAAGTGTCGCTAGGGTTTCACTTTGATTCATCCTTATCAAAACCTTGTGACCACACTTCTCACTTAACTAGGTTTACACCTTAGTGAGTTTGTATAACTTCATTGGTCGACTTCTAAGTTGCGACCTTCTTTGTTTCGCACTCCACTCATACTCAAGCTTTCGATGTCCCACCTTGATTCTGGGGTCATCCTTAAACTAATCAGTCCAACACTTCCACACCAGTCAGTCTCAGCCTTCTTGAGTGGCATAGCTCCAAGTGTTAAGTGAATAATGGCATTACATGCTTCCATTGCACCTTTCAGTTCACATCTCGACACAACTATGATCACTTGACTCCATCCTTTGTTTATCCACACAACAGAGGCTTACCTCTTCCTCCTAGTTAATCTCATCAGTCTTAGAGTTTGGTTTAACTTGTTTAATCTAAAGTATAGTTACAATGTTTACTTATATGCATTTCATGTCGATGGGAATGTGATAATAGGTGAATGATGAGGAGTTTTGCTTGGAGGAGAAGGCCAGGGTGCCCGTTGTTAAGTTACTTGGCCAAGTCCCGGCACAAGACCACTACCCATTGACATTTAGTCGAGTCACAAACTAAGGCAAGCCCCGGTTTACATTTAAGTGCTATTTCGAATTCTCTATTTGTATCACTTATGTCTAGGATGAATTTATGCATTAGGGCTAAGGTGCTTGTTACTCCACTTGCATGACCCATAAATCCCATGGAGTGTTGGGTAGGTATATAGCCCGACAAGTAGAAAATGTTATGCTTATGTTCATAGGAATCCGGTACAAGTCGAGTAGTTGGAGTCTTCTCACGAGATAGAAATTTATCACATGGGATGAATTGGATCAAGAAATGGTTTATGAATATGAAATTGAGACCGAGCAGCGGGTAAGTTGCAGTGAGACGTGGTCTCACGTGCGTAGCCCTGCTTGTGTCGATTGAGGACCGATCCGTGTGCGGCCCTGCTGGACAAGTTTGAACAGTACCAGATGCATACTGGGCGTATGGAACCTAGGAAACCAATGTAACTTGATAACTTGGATGTCGAGGCATGGCCCATTGTCGAAAGGGGTGGGTTAAGGGTAGTGAGGTGTAAATTCGCCAGCGGACATAGACACGCTCCGTGCGAGAACATTATGCCCGCGATGATGGAACCGGTTCGGCGTTTGAGTTATCCTGTGAAAGGTGGCTGCGTATGACTTGGTGAGGAGCACAGCACGCTCCTTAGGCACAGGTGTACGTGACGTATTATTCGGGTGTGTCCCGATTGCAATCACCGTCCCTAGCGGTTATTTGAGTACCGCTTGTTCACTGTGTCATGACGTAGTAAATAAGAGTAGTTGGAACATGGTGAAAATGCTCTATTAATAATTATATATTATTGTATTGCAACCATGTATGGCTTAGCTGTAGCACAATTAAAGTTTATAGCTTCTGAACACTTAACCTGTCTACGACTTATGTGATTTAGGCATGTCATATCATCGATGAAGCGTTTCTTGTTTGATTGTGGAGTTTATGATGTGTCGTGCCCAAGGAATGTCATTTGCTATTTAAAACTTGAAAAATAAGGATATACTATTAGGTGAGTCCTTTACGCAATTCAACTTTCCTATATTATTGTCCCCTTGCATGTAGTGTCTCATAGATAGTGAGACGGGTCAGTCTGCTAAGCCTTATGCTCACGTTTGCGCTTTAACGATTTTTGCAGGTATTAGGTTTATTTCTGCTGTTCAGGTTGTACATGAGATCTCGAGGTGTCGAGATGAATCTCATGTGAACTACGCCGCTGCTGAATGTTCTTCATGTTGCTAGTGAGAAGCATCCTAGGGCATGGACGTCTTCTCTCATGCTTAGTTAAGTGAGATTATGAGTATGTATTTTCCGTTGTATGTGTACCTCTGTTGTACACTATTTTGTAAACTCTTCTTATTGTGAAATAAAAACTTTGTTTGTTTTGCATTCTTATCGTGTGTGCTATTAGGTGCCGCATCGCACGACACCACCCAATGAGATCCTTGGACGTCGGGACTCTGGTCCTCACAGACATGGTATCAGAGCTTCATTGGGAATAGCACGCGCGAGAAGAGTCTATTTACGAAAACTCCAAAATAGTCGAGTGAGGATTAGTTATACGCCCATTAAGGACTATTACTAGTATAAGTTATAAAGGTGGTGAACTAACTTACTTGATATCATATTCTATAACGACGTTCCGTCTTCAAGGTAAGAGGTAAGGTACACCACCGAGAGCGGATCAATCTCGGTAAGCTCTGCATACGAGGTGTGGTATGTGATTTTCTGTGGCTTAGCACGGAAAGTCAATATGAGTCTCAGAAACTATACATGTTTCTGGGAACATATGACACGCGGTACCCCAGCGTGACACAAAATCAGTGGGAGACCCCGTCGGGTGGTAGATAACACGATAGTATGCTTCTCTAGAACTTTTCATGTTCTATGGGAACATACGAAACACGTTTGCCCGAGCATGTATAAGTCGGTTCTTACGGGATTGTTTGTTGTACAGACGTAGTACAATCATGTACCTCGAGACATGACTTCGCTCGAGGGCTACTCACACCAGGGTCGTATGTATTTACTTTCATATATATTATTGAGACTGCATGTCGTGTTTCCCCGTGCCGCCCTTGAGGTTTGAAGGTGTGAAAGGGGATTGTTTGTCTTCTGAAGGTACACTAACTATGGTAGCAACCCGTGTAGCAAACGTTTGTGAGTGATCGATATTAGGACCACCTATAGATGTATCCGGATATACCAGGTTAGACTTTTATTTTGGTAAGAAACGTAGTACCATCAGTATCACATTTGATACTTTGACAATCCCCCACGAAAGAAATGGCTTCATATTCATATTTAGTCCAAGTATCCGTTGCTGGTATCTTATGGATAATGTAAAATGTTTCTCTTCAAGAGTAGGTGAACCAAAGTTCATTGTTTCTGGCGAGAGTTTAGCTCGACTTCGCTGGGTTGAGACTTTGGTTAAGCATCCAGAACCATAGTGACATGCTATGGATGAGTAGGTCGTTAAGTCTTTTCACAAAGTTCCAATTCAGCTTCTAGGCAAGGATCAGGGTGTAAAGCAAGTTCTAGTGGTCAAGCTCTGGTTTTGTAACTCAGTTTCAAAGTTTGAATTTGTTTCCAATTCATGGGTTTCGAAGCCGGTGAGTTCTGTTTTCTAACAGAATTTGACCTGACTTTGAAAAACCATATCTCTTAGTCTATTGAACCAATAGAGGTGTATTTTATATGGTCGAAAGGATTAGAAGGTCTTCTAAATAGTTTATGTTCATCTCGACAGTCGACTCCGTCGATAACCTATTCCAATTTTTGGTTCTCGAACCTTGTCGAAGCTGGACTGAAACCGGCAAATCTGGACCTTCTACATTTTGATCATAACTCATGGTAGATTTATTTTCTACAGGCCTACCTTATACGATTGGAATGTGTAGAGAGTCTTCTACCACTCTTCTATTGAACTCCAGGTCAGAATTCTCATGGAACTCAACAAAAAACTCGAAGTTCCAAACTTTATCGAATCTGAACACCTAGCGGACAGTTCTGTATACAGTCACGATTTCGACCATAACTCTTGGTAGAATGGTCGAATAGCTTCGTGTAATACATTTTCAGAAACCTTATGACATGTACAACAAGTGTGTAATGTAACTTGCTGTCAAGTTGTGGTGTTATCTGTTTGAAAATCAGGGATCAAACCAGCCACAAATAAAGTAATTTTTTGTCAAATTCACTTCTGAAATCTGGTAGCAGTGTCCAACTTTAAAAAAAAAAAAGTTCCATATATCTTCATCCTGAAGGGCTATGGAGGCAAATGAATACTTTTTCGAAAGATCTTGAATTACACTATATGTTTTCTATTGACCACCAAGCCAATAGACCGTTGTAAGGTGATGAAAATTCTCTCTAACTAAATCAACTGCTGTTCTGAAACTGTATGAACAAGCATCTGAATTTTTGCCTTAATTATCTGTAGAAAGCTCTTCTAGTCTATTGTGATACATTTTTGCGAAGAGGAAGAGCTATTCTACAACCTTTATATTCATTGTTACCTCAAATTCGGTTTAGAACTTATTAGAAACTGGAGTTGAAGTTAGTATCTGTGTACAGTGCTATCTGAAACAGCAAAAAAAAAACAATTCTGAACTTGAACAGCCATAACTTTTAAATTAGAAAAGCAACCTATCCATATTTATACATTTCTGGAAATCTTAAATAGTCCTCTATCAATTTTCTATTCAACGCTAAGGCCAAGACTCGCAATAACCAGGTCTAAATCAAAGTATTGTTTAAGGTGTCGTAACAGTCCAGAACCTGGACAATTATGTATTCAGTTGTTGTTTGGATCGCAATTTCTAGTAGGATCGTCAAAAGACTTCATAATTCACATTTATGGAATCCTGAGGATGTGTGTAACAATTTTGCAATATATTGTTTCTGCAAATATCAATGTTTCTCTATTTGAAAATTTTGGACAAAACTAGCAACATACAAAGCAAGCTCTGCCAAATTTCAGTTAAAAATCTGAGAACTTGGTCGAACTTTAAAATTCCATATCTCCTCAACCAGAAGTGCTATGAGGGCAAGTAAATACTCTTTATAAATATTTGGATGTCCTCTACAAGTTTTCTATTAAACTCAATACTAGAAGCTTTTTTTTAAGTGGTTGAAATTTGGAAATATCGCAGAAACTGTTCGGAATCAACCAAACTGGACAGCAATCTGTGTATTTCTGAATTTGAACCATAACTGGTAGACCTTAAATCCAATAGGGTCACACGAGTAACCGTTGGAAAGGATAGAGAGTCAGCTACAATTTTTGTAATTGTCTCCAGATCTGAATCGGTCATATACCTATCCCAAATCGAGTTCAAATGCAAGGTGGTCAGTCTGAACTGAACCCCCATTTCTTCTGAATGCTGATTTTTTAGCAAACTTCAAAAATTCATATCTTTTGAACCAGGACTGATATGCATACAAATAAATACATTCTAGAAATCTTATTACATTGGATACAACTTTTTAAATAAGAATATTTCCAGATTTCAAACAGAACGGTCTGAAAACATTAGATCAAAACTGCTATTTTTTAAGCAGGTTCTGCTGAATGTGAAGAAAAATCGGCAAACTTTAAAATAGCGTAACATGCAAACCAGAGATGATCTGGAGGCAAACAAATATTTTTTGGAAAGGTCTTGAAGTGTACTTTTACTGTGTTATTCACCTCATGATCTGATTTCGACACTTGCTGAACCAAAACTGAAGTTGCGTACAGGCTGGTTTGGTTGCAACCGAAACTGAATCAGTATGCACATTTCGTTTTGGTTAGGTAAATGGTCTTTGACTTCATTCCGAGAAACTTCGAAACCACCAGGTGTTGTGACTCAACCATTTACTGATGGAAATCCGGTGCTTGACTCGATCCAACCTAATTCTTTTGATGGTCATGGTTGTGCCTTATTTATGTGACTTGCCACATCACATCTTGTGATGTTGAACACAGGTCGCAATTACTCGAGTTGCATCTCGTCTTCCCATGAGGATTGTTTGAATTATGCTTCGACATCCTGGTTCAAAACTTTAAGGGGGAAGGTGAGCACTAAAGTAATTGTGGTGTTCAACCATCAACCTTGGTTACAACGAGTCGTGTCAACAAGAAGACGATCAATTGAGATTACAACTTCAAGAGGATTCAACCTCCACCACCAGGTTGAGTTACTCTAGAAGAGTGTGACTTCAACTCTACTATAGTAATAAAGAAGTATATCAGTTCCTCCTGCCAGATCGAAGCGAAGATTAAGTGAAGCATCACTAGATACAGTAGTTAGTTGTTTTCTCTGGTTGAAGTTACTCCTCGAGTCAACTGGTACCTCTAAGACTTAGATGAAGATATAATCAAGTTGGTTAGAACATGAACAAGCTTTCAAAAGGTCGAGGTAACGTGGTATATTTCCCACATTCCTTTCTAATAGCCTTAAATGTGAAACTCTTTGATCGTAGTCGCTTCATGAAAGTAACGCTACTCATTGAGTGTCTTTCATGACCACGATATCTAAACATTGTAAATCATCAAAGAGTTCTTGAGTTGTGTATGCGTGGTTTACTCGTTCTTGCTCAAACTATAAAAGCTATTGCACCATACATATGCACCATTTGCACCATACATATGCACCATACCATGTGTATAGGCATTGCACCATACCCCATGCGATGCATCATGAAGCATCATTACCAATGAAACACCAATGATAGAATGCATGATAATACTAAAATTTAGAGCAAGATTGTGTACCCCATTCAAACTATTCTAAGGTGTCTAATGACTATGATCATTTCACTGTCTTCATTTGACTTCTTACATTGTTGATCTCCTTTCCATTGAGTAATACTTGGGAAACCGATTACTCAACCCCACTTGCAACTAAACAAACACTTGAACTTCCATCCTTGACTTGTTTAGGTTCAAGTACCTTGATTGTTGCAACTATACCGTTCATCATCGAGTGGTCATCAGTTCGATGATCAACCTTGTAAAATCCATGAAATCTCTTTACTTGCGAGGATACCGTTCGATTATCAACCTCGTGAAACTCTTTGGGTCCATCTAAGATCTTGCGTTGGTAGATGGTAATCTTGATACTCCCAGAACCTTGTAGTTATCTTATGATTGAGCTCTTTGCTGTGTTGGAAATATATGAGGATATTGAATCCTTAAATCCTTGTGTGCCACCACGAAGAGTCTTCGTCTTCTACTACTAGTGTTTGAAGATGTTGATATATCCAAGAACCTTGTAGTCGCCATATCTTTAGTGTTTCTGTTGTTTTAATCACATAAGAATATTGCATTCTTTGCTACTCTTATCACACAGCTAAATGACCCTATGGTTGACTAAACCTCAAACGAGGTTAATGATTTGTTGTTTAACCTCGTAAACCATTTTAACTCATGTAAGGGGAAATACAACATTAAGTTGTAAGGAACTATGCAAAACCAAGAAAGCAACCAAGAATCAATGCAAGGATAGTTTCAAACTATCGAGGTAATCTAAAGAAGCAAAGAGCAATGTTGATTCTTCAAGTCAAGACTAGGACAGGACAAGATATTATGTCAGTGTAAGAGAACAGCGATAGAAGTTTAGTGAAAGACGTAAAAACTTTACGACGTGATATCATCATGTCACGCATCCTATCAAGATTATCAACCTGAAGGCTTCAGTCACCAAAAGCAAATCTTGGAGTTACACGAGGTGTCTTAAGGTAGTCACTATCATGCAGAACCCAAGACTTTAAGGGCATTGTCATGGTCCTTAGTCAATGACCCTCTTTTACCAATCGTTCCCTAATCGTTTCCATTATTCTACTCGCTAGAATCTCGGGACGAGATTCCTTTAAGGGGGGAAGGATTGTAAAAGCCCGCATTCGAGTAAAGCAAGAACACAAAATGCGAATTTAATTTTTTTCGAAAGGGGACGTTGGAATTTAAACTCTTATGAACCATGTGATTTAACCAATGTTCATGAAAATAGGAGCTTGTTAAAAACTTTGAAGCATTAAACTGGAAGATGTCACGTAAGAGGTTAATGCTCATATGTTATTCAAATTCCAATTCGACCTCTTCATAAGTAATATTTTAGAGTTCCCCACTACATCGAAGAAGTGTAGTGTCTCTGGGATCTTCGATCATATTCGTTCAGATGGACTTGAGGAGATAATATCTCGTGTGGGGCACACTTGTTGAGTGGCCCACCGGTCAGCTTTCATCAAATGATGTTTGGTTTCCGACCTCGCTTGTGCTTATCGCGAGCCAGCGACACTCCATGACCCGTCGTCCTTATCTCGGAACACTGAACGATCTTTCTTCCGGCCTCGGCGCCAGATCTTTTCTCTAGTCGAGCCTCCACGTCGCTGCTCGCCCCGCGCTGACGCGTCGGCCGCACATAAATCAAAGGAGTTCAAAGCCAAATATTAAATGGGAACAAGTAATTAATTAATATATTTTTAATTTAAGGTCCATATCACGTTTGGAAGTTTGGGAGAAGTAATAAAAACAAAAAAATTAAAGATGTAATTCAAATTTGAATTTAAATAAAATGCACCTCCAACAATGTCCCATGGTCAATTGAAATATCCCATTTTGCTCCTCACATTTGAATCTACCGCCTTGTAAAGTTTCCTAAATTTTGGATCCTTTCTACTATTTAATTGGGACTTTAGAAATTGGCAAAAATATTCTTTTAGATGGGACCATTAATTAGCTGAGAGTGAATTATTTTGAAAAGAAATTAGAGGATAAGAAAGAGGTGGACCCCAACCGTCAGTCTTATCCCCTCCTATAGAAATCGATTGTTCCTCTTCCTCTCGTATGCGCCCTCCACTCGTCTCCCTCCAGCTCCCCTGCTGTGTGCCGCTTCCGACGCCCGACGGCGCCCTGCCCCTGCTCAGTCCGCCAGCGCCGCCCATGAGACGCTCCGATCGCGCACGAGTGCGTCGCCCGACGCGAGCGTCCAGCAGCCACGACCGCCTCTCTGGCTTCCTCCGCCGCTCGAGCTCGCCTCCACGCCGCGCCAACAGCGCCGCCGCAGCTTGCCTCACCACGGGTTGACGCTGCCATGGAGTTCCACGCTGTCGCGCCTCACGCCCGCACCTCCCTGGTGCCCAGCAGTGCCTCGCCCAACTCACGTGCACCCTGCTGAGTCCCCCCCCCCCCCCCGGTTGCGCCTCCTCCTTTTCCCCTGTTCAATGGCGTCCCTGACCTCCAGTTCTAGCGCCACCGTGCGCGCCCCCATAGCGCGTTCCTCCACCGCCAACCCCGACGTGGGCCAGCCGTTGCCGACCTGCGGCTTGCCGCCTCCATGGCTCCCGGCGATGCCCCATTTCATCCCCAACGTCGTGCTCCGGTCACCGCGCGCCAGGTTAGTCACTGTTGTCGTCCTTCACCCCTCTGTTCCATGTTCTCACCGTATCGACATCGTTGACCACATGCCATCGTCGTGACGTTCTGAGCCGTCATCGTGCCTTGACATCGAGATGAAGGATGCCTGTGATGTGTGTGGTTCTGGAACACAAGCACGACTCGTCGGACAATGGTTGTCAAGCCAAATTAGGTTTTAGTCGATGTGAGGGTGATTGAGTCCTAGGTGTAGCCAAGGTGCTCGATAAAATGCCTTCCAGGTTAAACCAAGGTTGTTAGTGATCTCTGGTTGAGTAATGCGAGAACATCGCAACCGACAAGGAAAACTAGACCAAGGGGAACCTTGGATAAGAGTTTCTTGATCGTGCCGACGATGTTTATTAACCGTCCGTAGAATTTCTTAACTAGGTGTGTCACGTCATCGATGACAGGTTCGTCGAGTCACTTTTCGACGATCAAGTCGACATCACTAACCTTGAGACTCATGAGGTGGTGTACGGGATTCCTCTCACCACTGTTGACGAGTCCGGGTCGATGTGAACGTCGATGAGACGATCTCCCAAGATGAAAAGGTACATCGTCACGACATAATAACGCATCATGTTTGAGTCCCGGGAGCTTACCAAGTTCACCTGGACAAGCTTGTAGAAGACACTACATCAGCGTCGTTGTGTAAGCGCCTGAACAATGCTTGCGAAGTTAGTCGTAGCGACTGGTTTACCTAAAAGTGATTTGAACGTTGTCTTGGTACTACGTTAGGTTTGCTGTGCTTGTGATGACATCTTAAGTCCAAGCAATGTTGATCTCACTTCACTCCCAAGTGTCGCTAGGGTTTCACTTTGATTCATCCTTATCAGAACCCTGCGACCACACTTCTCACTTAACTAGGTTTACACCTTAGTGCGTTTGTATAACTTCATTGGTAGACTTCTAAGTCGCGACCTTCTTTGTTTCACACTCCACTCATACTCAAGCTTTCGATGTCCTACCTTGATTCCGGGGTCATCCTTACCCTAATCAGTCCAACACTTCCACACCAGTTAGCCTCAACCTTCTCAAGTGGCATAGCTCCAAGTGTTAAGTGAATAATGGCATTACATGCTTTCACTGCACCTTTCAATTCACATCTCGACACTACCATAACAACTTAACTCCATCCTTTGTTTATAAACACAACAAAGTCATACCTCTTCCTCCTAGTTAATCTCATCAGTCTTAGAGTTTGGTTTAACTTGTTTAATCTAAAGTATAGGTACAATGTTTACTTATATGCATTTCATGTCGATAGGAACATGATAATAGGTGATCGACGAGGAGTTTCGCTTGGAGGTGCCCGTCGTGAAGTTACTTGGCAGAGTCCCGGAAGAAGACCACTGACCATTGACATTTAATTGAGTCGCAAACTTAGGAAAGCCCCGGTTTGCATTTAAGTGCTATTTCAAATTTTCTATTTGTATGACTTATGTCTAGGATGAATTTGTGCATTAGGGCTAATGTGCTTGTTACTCCACTTGCATGACCCATAAATCCCATGGATTATTTGGTAGGTCTACAGCCCGACAAGTAGAAAATGCCATGCTTATGTTCATAGGAATCCAGTAGAAGTCGAGTAGTTGGAATCTACTCGCGAGATAGGAATTTATCACACGGGATGAATTGGATCAAGAAATGGTTCATGAATATGAAATTGAGACCGAGAAGCGGATAAGTTGCAACGAGATGTGGTCTCACGTGCGTAGCCCTGCTTGTGTCGATTGAGGACCAATCCGTGTACGGCCCTGCTGGACAAGTTTGAACAGTACCGGATGCATACTTGGCATATGGAACCCAGGAAACTGACGTAACTTGATAACTTGGATGTCGAGGAATAGCCCATTATCGATAGGGGTGGGCTGAGGGTAGTAAGGTGTAAATTTGCTGGTGGGCATAGACACGCTCCGTGCGGGAACCTTATGCCCGCGATGGTGGGACCGGTTCGGCATTTGAGATATCTTGTGAATGGTGTCTACGTATGATGTGGTGAGGAGCACGGCACGCTCCTTAGGCATGGGTGTACATGACGTATTATTCGGGTGTGTCCCGATTGCAATCAGCGTCCCTCGCGGTTATTTGAGTATCGCTTGTTCACTGTGTCGTGACGTAGTAAATAAGAGTAGTTGGAACATGATGAAAATGCTCTATTGATAATTATATATTATTGTATTGCAACCATGTATGGCTTATCTGTAGCACAATTAAAGTATATAACTTCTGAACACTTAACCTGTCTACGGCTTATGTGCTTTGGGCATGTCATATCATCGATGAAGCGTTTCTTGTTTGATTGTGGAGTTTATGATGTGCCGTGCCCAAGGAATATCATTTGCTATTTACAACTTGAATAAGGATTTACTATTAGGCAAGTCCTTTATGCAATTCAACTTTCCTATATTACTGTCCCCTTGCATGTAGTGTCTCATAGATAGTGAGACCGGTCAATCTTGCTAAGCCTTATGCTCACGTTTGCACTTTAACGATTTTTGCAGGTATTAGGTTTATTTCAGTTGTTCAGATTGTACATGAGACCTCGAGGTGTCGAGATGAATCTCATGTGAACCATGCTACTACTGAATGTTCTTCATGTTGCTAGTGAGAAGTGTCCTAGGGCATGGACGTCTTCTCTTCTGCTTAGTTAAGTGAGATTACGAGTATGTATTTTCCGTTGCGTGTGTACCTCTGTTGTACACTATTTTGTAAACTCTTCTTATTGTGAAATAAAAACCTTGTTTGTTTTGCATTCTTATCGTGTGTGTTGTTAGGTGCCGCATCGCACAACACCACCCTTTGAGATCCTTATACGTCGGGACTCCGGTCCTCACAGACTCGGTCCAGTCGGCAACTCTTGTTCTAGATGAGGCATCATTCCCCAGTCGTGGGTAGTAGTCGCTGGTGTAGCGCTTGTGTAGGCGCTCATCCGCGTATTTGTGGACGGCACGGTACCTCTAGAAACAAGGATCTCAGCGGGCCGAACCGACCCCAGTTTCGGCTGGTGCGGGCGTGGCACGCTGTGAGGAGGCTGCTGCCACGGTGCTCTGGCTTATCTGCTGGAAGCATAGGGCGTCGGCAGTATTAGTGGTGGTGCCGGTCCAGGCAAAACGCGTGAAGGCGCACCACGTCTGAATCAGCATGGTTACAGAACTTGGTTCTGAGTGCAGACTAGCCCCGTTTTGGGTGCGTTTGCTCAGAATCGAGCACGACTTGCCCTGCTGGGAGATGGTTATTGGGGACGGTACCGTGTGCATAATCCTTTCCACGTACCTAGCGCTGCATCTTCTGTTATGGAGACGTGATCCATGAGTGTGCTCGTACGCCGAGGTGGGGGTCCATGGTGTTCTGGCCTTCCCTCTCAAAGTGCATGGCGCTGGTGGTGCCAGTGGTGGCGCTAGTCCAGGCGGAATGCGCATGAGGGAACGACGCATCTGCATCGGCGTGGTGACGGAACTCGGTCCAGAATGCGATCTCGCCCAGGTTTGGGCGCGTCTGCTCGGAGTCGAACGCAGTGTGCCCTGTCCTGAAATGGTCGTTAGGATACCGCCTGTGGGTTCCTTTCAAAGCTCCTGGCGCTGTGTCCCTCGTTGCGGGGACACGAATCATGAGAGTGTTCGTACGCCACCGCTAGTGCTTGAGAGTTGGCCTTTCTAACAAAAATGATCGCTTACCTCGGTGTCGGAGTCGAAGCTGAGATAGCATCCAACAGTATACTTTAGTATACCAAAAAGGGATGGCGACACGTCGTCATTCATTCCTTCAAAAGTCACTTTCCGGATGTCGCTAGCGATGTCGACGCTGCTGAGCCCTCGAGGGCCACAAGCGACGCTCCTTGATGTTGATGAAGCCATATGAAGCTGACAAGAACGCGCAATAGCGTTCCCCTACCTGGCACACCAACTGTCGGTGGTTCGAAAGCTGACTAGTATAATTGTATTGAATCACCTTTGTATCCGTATTGCTAGATGCAAAGAACAAGAGATTTATCCTGGTTCGAGCAAAAAAATGCCCTACGTCTAAAGGGAGTCTTCCGTGATCTTTGTTAGCTCAAAAGGCGATAGAACATATTACAAGCAGGCCTGGCTTGAGTATATGAACTCTAAGAAATTAAGAATAGCTACGAATATAATGTGTAAATGTAAACAAACACGGTCATATGAAAATAAAAGCACAAAGCAAGTTTGTTAAAGGAAAAGGGTGCAAGAGCACCAAAGGGAAAAGTGCGTAAGTAAATGCGTAAGGAAAGGAGGAAAGTAAAATATGTATAGTAACCGCGAATACAGAGTGAACTCCCCCCCCCCCCCCGCCCCGCCCCCCACTACAGGAAACCCGACCATTTTCGATAGCTAGAGAAATTTGCTACAGCAGCCGTCGTAGATAATGTAACTTGTGACAGCCCGCACTGGCCATAGCGAATTAAATTGTTCACGAGGTTCGGGCCTATAGCCGTTGCAAATAAACTGGCCGTCACAAATCAGAGATTAAATTGCGAAGGTGAACTCTAAAGTCGTCGCAAATTAGGTAACCGTCGCAAATATGAGCATAATTTGTGACGATACACCCTAATGCCGTAGCAACATACTTGGCAGTCGCAAATTCAGGGGATATACACCCGGCCTGCGCGGCCCAACTCATCATTCTCCCTCACGTGATTCTGCCTCTCTCCTGATGCCTCCCTACGCCACTACCGTCCCCAAGTTGTCTCATCCTCCCAACCGCGCCCCACCGATGGCCTTCCCTCAGACGGCGGGCGCCCCACCGCGCCTGATGGCCGACGCCCGACGGTCAGCGCACCTCGTAGGCCCCAACGGCCGCCCTCTTGTGGCCGCCCTCCTCGGTCGCTGACCTCTCATGGCTACATCCCCGACGTGTCGCCTCTTGATGTCGGCCGCCTCCCCCAAGACACCGCCTCCCCCAAGCCGGCCATCTCCCTCAAGCCGCCGATTCTTCATAGCTGGCCTCCTCTACATTAGTTAGGTTAAATTTTTTTCCTCTCCATTCTCACTCCATTGCTAGTTAGGTTTAATTTGTGCTTCTTTAGATGATTATGCTTAGATGGTAATTTTTTATAATTTTGTGCTAGTTAGGTCTGTGTTAGTTAGATGATTATGCTTAGATGATAATCTGTGCTTGTTGGGTTTAATTTGTGCTAGATATGTTTAATTGATAAGTATGCGTAGATTATTATGCTTAGCTTTAGATATTTTTTTGCTTAAATGATTATGCTTCAATAATTATGCTTAGGTAATTATGCTTTGATTTAGATAATTCTTTGCTTAGATGATTATGCTTGCTTAGGTTTAGATAATTTTTTGTCTTGCTTTGGCAAATGTGTTTATTATGTGTGTTATTAGAATTTTTGTCTTGTTATTTTGATTGCTTCAGTGTTTAAGTACCATATGTATCTGAACGGGCTTCGGGCTGGTTTGGCTTGACACAACCCATTTAGGGCCCAATAAGGCCATTTAGTTGTAAAGTATGCATCTAGACGGACACGGAGGCGAACGGCAATGGTGAGGACGACAAACACCCGCGCGTGGATAGCGGACCCCGATGGAGCGGTTTCATCTTTGATCCACTTTTAGCGGTCGTAAGTTGACAACGGGTCCGGACAAGGCATAACGTACGACGGCTAACCCTAAAGCCGTCGTAAGTTAAAGGCGGGCCTGGACGGGGCATAACTTGAGATGTTTGACATAGTTCCCTGTCACTCTCTCGTTCTTTCCTTCATATCTATCATTCTTTACTCTCTCGTAAATGACTCAAAAATGAAAGATTAACTTAACCAGTACAATATGCAATACCCATTTTGAGCCGAGGAAGTGTATGTTGCACAACCTCTAGGGTTCGCTGTGACTAGAATGAGCGACAGGTGTTAAAGCTAAGGAAAGCTCCCTACGGTCTTCGATCAGACTCCACACGCATGTGACATGAAACTTGATCATACTTTGTTGCAGCTTGGTTTTTTCATACGCATGGATGAGCATGGAGCGTACACGAGCGGTAAAGGGCATAAGCGCATACTCTTGGGCTCATTGTCATGGTGCTGACAAAGGTGAGATCAAGGCATTCACGGAAGATATGATGCACTTATTCAAGATGTGTGATCTCGGATGCTTGACTTACGATCCGGGCATCATGGTCAAGCAGACACCATTATGTTGTCACAGACGGCATAAGCAGAAAAATTGCTGGAGAAGGTTGGTATGACATACTGCAACATCATTTAAACTCCAATGGAGAATTTTATGGAGCTGATTAAGAAAAGCAAAAGCCCTCCTAGTGGTGCGTCTTACTATCACAACATTGTGGGCAGCCTAAGATACCTGGTCCATACCCGGCCTGACATTGGTTTTGCGGTTGGCTATATGAGTCGCTTCATGGAGAATCAAATGATGGAGCACCTAACTACCGTCAAACACATTCTTCGGTGCATTGCAGGCAGGCTGCATTGCAAATTGTGCCACAAAAAGGGACAAGGTGAGATGAAAATCAATGGTTATAGTGATGCAGACAAGGCTGGAGATGAGGATGATTGCAAGAGCACCACAGGTGTTCTGTTCTTTCTTTGGGAATACGCCTGTAACATGGTAGTTTCTAAAGCAACAAGTGGTGGATGAAGTATCCGCTGTCCTCATCAGGGGTAGATTCCGCTGACCCGTAGCGTAGAGCGGCTGGCCTCTTCCTCTTGCCGCCGAGGGCATCGATCTTTCCCTCGAGGAAACACAAAAGGAGTATGCATTCCTTCAGTGCGTGATTTGTCGGGTAGGCGTGATGAGTGCAGGGTTCCTCGAGCATCTTCTCGAAGTGGCTGGCTGATTGTTTGGTCGATCTTCGGCTTTTCCATTGGTCGGTTGTTGCAGCCGTGTTGAGGGCCGACACCTACGTGCTTCCCTATTTGGGGCAGGCCTTCTGCACCCTCTTCTTCCGACAAGCTGTTGGGCCCCTCCTGGTCTCGGTTCGTTGGGCCTTGGTTTTGGCGCGTCGGTTCTGCCCCCTGCCGTCCCTTCGTTCGAGATGGCTCAGGAGGCAACGCTGAACAGTTCCTTCACACACCTTCGGTTGGCGCGGGCGAGCTTGGATGTTGGGGTCTCGCGCATCACCCTCGAGAGGAACACTCTAATGATGCCGGTGTTGATGGCATCAGGTGACTTGCTGCAATTTTAAGAAAATGTCGTATGTTCCTGTGGAGGGTTTCGTCCGGCCTCTGCCACCACTCTTTAGGCTTCAAGAGGCGGCCAGGGAATCCTTACATCCCGTAGAGGTCATCGTCGCCGGAGATAGTCTTGCGACTAGCCCCGCTCGATGTGGGGCTTGGGATCTGGTCCCACCGTCATTGTAACCGTCTTTGTGACAGTGTTGCGGCAGCTCAGTGGGAAGCTGCACGACCCCCTTCCCAATAATCTTCTGGACGCCGCGGGCTCGGAGAAGATCGGGAATCACTTCCCGCGCCTAGGTCGGTGGAGTTGAGTAGGTGGACGACTCGGTCCCGTTGGCAACTCTTGTTCGGGTCGGGGCATCATTCCCCGGTCGTGGGCAGTAGTTGCTGGTGTAGTGCTTGTGTTGGCACCCATCCGCGTATTCGTGGATGGTGTGGTCCCTCTAGAAACGGGGATCTCGACGGGCTGGACCGACCCTGGTTTCGGCTGGTACGGGCGTAGAACGCTGTGAGGAGGTTGCTGCCACGGTGCTCTGGCTTATCCACTCGAAGCGTATGGCATCGGCGGTGTTAGTGGTGGTGTCAGTCTAGGCAGAATGCGCGATAAGGCGCACCACATCTGGATCGGTGTTGTTACGGAACTTATTTCCGAGTGTGGTCTCACCCAATTTTGGGCACGTTTGCTCCGATTGAGCGTGGCGCGCCCTTGCTGGGAAGTGGTTATTGCGGACGGGACCGTGTGCAGGTTCCTTTCCAAGTACCTGGCGCTGCATCTTCTATTGTGGAGACGCGATCCGTGAGTGTGCTCGTATGCCGGGGTGGGCATCTGTGGTGTTCTGGCCTTCCCGCTCAAAGTGCGGGGCGTTGGTGGCTCCAGTGGTGACGCTGGTCCAGGCGGAATGCGTGTGAGGGCACACCGCGCCTGGATTGGTGTGGTGACGAAACTCGCTCCAGAATGCGATCACACCCAGGTGTAGGATTGAAGAGCACATGAAAAGCTACCAGAGGGGGGTGAATGGTAGATTTCAAAATCTTACGCGGCGAAAACAATTAAATCCCAACCCTTTCAGTAGAAAAACAGTCCGTGAAAGAAATCGTGTGTAAGACAAATCTAAATGTGTTTCACAGTGATAAAAGTGATAGATATCAGAGAGAATCAAGTCACGGAGACAACACAACAAGAATCACTCAAAACCGTTCAAGAGAAACTCAAGTTACATTTGAAAGATCGAATAAAGTTTAATCTGTCCTACGCGAGAAAAACAATTCTGGAACGCTGCAAAGAAACTCGTGTAGATCAGAAACCACAAATCCAAAGATCGTGAAACTTTCACAGATGATAGATAGTCAAGTTGTGAAGACAACCCTAAAAGAATCACATTAATTGGATCTGTAAAACTCAAGTTATGATAAAACCACCAACGAAAGGTAGTGCTGTCCAGAAACTCAACGAGTAAAACTTGTCTGGAACAAGTCGGACGAACAAGGCACAAAAGTTCCTTCAAACTACAAATTTTATTCAATATAACACAAGAGGAACAGCCCCAAAGTCGTCTACCACGATCTTTGGCCTCACTTGCTTATATAACCAGCCCTTAGGTCAACCCAATCTCAACTAGGACTCTAATCCTACTCAGATCACGAATCAAAACTTTCCATAACTGCTTAGGACTCTTCTATACGCAGATAGAAGCAATCTTAAGACTTCCAAACACCTTAGAAACGTATCCCACATTCCTAAAACAACTGAAATTCGTGACCCACATGAAATCCTATCATAACCAACTCGATACTTTCCATACCGAGCCATAACTGACTCCGCCACAGCCAAAGTCATCAACCGATACGATTCGATCCTTCTAACCAGATCTTCCCATCCATAAAGCATCTTCGGAACCATGTTGCCACATCATGCACCGCATGCATACATGCAAACACCTTCCTTCGACGTCCAGTAACCTTTATATGCACTGCCCCTGATTCAATCATCCTGCATGACCTCCTAACCCGCTCAACCACAATTCCTCCTGAATTTGGTTGTTGGAACCTCATCTCGTCACTGAGACTAGTCCAAAGGATCCTATCACCAGCCATGACTTGAACTCAAGCAACACTTGCACATGAATAAACAACCAGTCCATACGAGCCCAAGTCCACGACTTGACTCAAGTTAGTTCCAAACACAGCACCTTATGTGAGCACCTCACATAAGCATGTTGCAAAGCATATCAAAACGATATCAACCATATCAACCAAAACACACCAAAAACTTAGCAAATGAATACTAAGCAATCTTTCCAACACTGTAAAGCAAGTACGAAACATTTCACAATAAAAACAGGAACATTGCAATCAAGCTCCGAACCTAGAAAAAGCTAACCGGAGCTTGAGCCGGAGCTTACCAAAGCTAGTCGAACCTAGCGCCGGATTTTACCAAAGCTAGTCGGACCTAGCGCTGGAGCTAACCAAAACTAGTCGGAACTAGTCATCCCAAAAGTCAGAGCTAGAAAAACACGTCGGAGCTAACCAACATAAGTCGGACCTAGCAAAACATATCGGAGCTTAACAAAGACATGCCGGAGCTATCAAAGACATGCCGGAGCTCAGGAGAAAGCTCACCGGAGCTACCCAAAAACATGTGGGATCTAGACAAAGAGAGTCAGACCTATTGTTGGACCTTGCAGAAGCTCGGAGCTAGAGTCGGACCTTGCTAAACAGATGTTATGGCAGCATTCAAAACTTTTATTATCAAAGCCAATGTATTCAGCACACATAGGTCTCACAATCTCCCCCTTGATGAATCCATTGGCAACAACATTTAACTCCGAACATTGGCATGAAAAGTTTTGAAAACAATTTCTCCCCCTTTGTAAAAACAGAAATAAAATGAGAAGAAAAACAAATTATCCCTCTTGCATAATTCACCATACTATCTCTCCCCCTTTGACAATGTATTCAACAAGGTTCAAAAGAGAAATTTTAATTGTTATGAGCATATTATAACATATACATATAAAACAAAGCCCATCCAAGTCATACTATCAAGTAACTTACACTATCACATCAATGAAATACATAAAGTAGTGTAAGCCATGCTAGAGATCAAATGTAATTTCCAATTTAGCAAGTCATGATCTCACAAACTTAACTATTTCAAAACCTGAAAGCATGACACTTGTTGCTGCATTTTATTATTTTTCAAAACACAAATTTGGATCATATGATATTTGCAAGAGATTATATGCGCATCTGCCTTATTCTAATCAACCAAGCCAATCCTATGTCATTTGACAATCAGAAGCTTAAGGACATGGTTTTAGTCATACACAACTTCTTCCAAGTTCATATCTAAGTGCAATGATAAGTCATCTCAAAAGAAAAAGTGCGATGCATGCATATTCTCTTGATCTTTTCTCAACTTATATTTGTTCACAAAAACTCAACATGTGAGTTGATTACATGATTAATTATTTTTGATTAAAAGCACTTGTGAGCATGCAACAAGTTCAAAACATCAAGAAAGTTCAACCATGACCAGATTTAGTGTAAGTAATTATTCCAATTACTAGACATGGTAAAAACTACAAAATGTATAACACGAGTAATGTAGTAAGAACTTTCAGCATGTAAAATGAATCACAAAGTCATATATGTATGAAATACTATGCTCATATTATTTTAATTTCAGATTCACACATAGACTTCCAAGCTTCAAAACTCCCCCTCAATTTAAGCCATGAGGATGCATAACCCCTATTTCACTACGAATGTAACAAAAGCGAGTGAAATCCAAAGGTTTTGTAAAAATGTCAGCCAATTGTTGTTCGATATCAAAATGGTGAAGCACAATGTTTCCTTTTTCAACATTATCACAGAGAAAGTGATACCTAATGTCAATGTGCTTAGTTCTAGAATGTTGCATAGGGTTTTTAGCAATGCAAATGACACTAGTGTTATCACAAAACAGTGGAACACTATCTAGATCAACCCCATAGTCCTTAAGTGTTTGAACAATCCAAAGAATTTGTGAGCAAGCACTAGCAGCAGCTACATATTTAGATTCAGCTATGGATTGTGCAACTGAATTTTGTTTTCTAGAGGACCAAACAAGTGAATTACCAAGAAAATGACAAGCACCAGGAGTACTTTTCCTATCAATCCTACAACCTCCAAAATCAGCATCACAAAAAGCATTCAAAGTAACAGTTGAGGAAGAAGGAAGAAAAATGCCAAATTCTTGAGTTCCATGTAAGTACCTGAGAATCCTTTTGACGGCTTGACGATATAAAACACGTGGGGAGGCTTGAAACCATGCACAAAGACATACGCTGAATTGTATGTCCAGT
This sequence comes from Tuctoria greenei, assembly GCA_036927565.1. Taxonomy (NCBI): domain Eukaryota; kingdom Viridiplantae; phylum Streptophyta; class Magnoliopsida; order Poales; family Poaceae; genus Tuctoria; species Tuctoria greenei. The sequence continues at coordinate 131,604,281 of JAYESD010000006.1, forward strand.
CTTGATGCCGTGAGGTACAAAAGTGATCCGATCATGCTTCTATATTCTTTTTGATCCACAGGTTCACCATCTTCATGAAGTTCAAGTGTTGTTGTTGTTCCCATTGGTGTTCGAAGAGGCTTGCTTTTGTCCATGTTGAAGCGCCTTAGGAGGTCTTTTGTATACTTCGTTTGATGCACAAAGGTACCCTCCTTTGTTTTCTTGATTTGCAGCCCCAAAAAGTACGTGAGTTCTCCCATCATACTCATCTCAAATTCTGAACTCATCATAGCTGAAAACTTGGACACAAGATCATGAGAAGCACAACCAATGATAATATCATCCACATACACTTGAACGAATAATGAGTCATTGCCATGCTTAAGCACAAAAAGGGTTTTATCAACCTTGCCCATGGTAAACCCCTTTTCAAGTAAGAATGTTTTTAACCTATTATACCATGCTCTAGGGTCTTGTTTGAGACCATACAAAGCTTTGGACAGTTTGTAAACATGATTAGGAAAATCTGAATTTTCAAACCCGGTGGTTGTTTGACATAAACCTCCTCATCTATGTATCCATTAAGAAAAGCACTTTTAACATGCATTTGATATAGCTTAAAACCTTTAGATGAAGCAAAAGCTAACAAAATTCTTATGGCTTCTAATCTAGCAACAGGAGCGAAAGTTTCATCAAAATCTAGACCTTCAACTTGACTGAAGCCTTGAGCAACCAACCTAGCCTTATTCCTAACCACAACCCCATCCTCACTTTGTTTATTTTTAAATACCCATTTAGGTCCAATTAAAGTGTGACCTTGAGGTGGAGGTACAAGTTTCCAAACATTATTTCTTTCAAAATTTTCTTACTCTTCTTGCATGGCAATAATCCAAGATTCATTAGTGAGTGCGTGTGATATAGCTTTGGGTTCAAAAGAAGCAACAAAGGCAGAATGGGAATGAGAGTTTGAATCGCAAAACCTAGACCATGTGACCCGTTCATGCAAGATTCCAATAATCTGTTGTGGGGGATGATTCTTGAAGATCTGTAGAGGAACAGATGTCTCACAAGCTTCTTATTTATCAGGGTTATTGCAGATTGATGAGCTTGTGGCTTGTGGACGATCAGGACAAGCAGAGGTGGTAGTCGGAGTTTGTTCACAGTTTGGAGCTGGACACGTGTCAACTTCGGAACTACCAGGCAGTATCACCGGCTCTTCTTCATCTTCGAAAATACCCTCGCCCTGAGGATATGGATCTGGTCCATTTACCTCCGAAGGATTGAACACGTGAAGGTCCTATGGTGTCAAAGTGCAAAAGTTGACCCGGTTCTGTTGTCATGATCATTGTGAGAGGAGTATGTGAACCTGCAACCATCTTAGCATGTCTACAAGAAGAGCACACAATTTCTTTGTCCCCTTTAAGCTTAGGCAGCCCACTTATGCGATCAAGAGCACTAACACGTGTTAGGTGATCAAAGCTTACGTGACCAAGTCTACGATGCCAAAAATATAAGTCCTTTGAATCATTAGAAACTAGACACCTATGCTTAGAGGAAGGCATATCAAAATCAGCTTTAAAAACTCTTCCAAACCAAGACATGTTAAAAATAAGCTCACTATTTGAACTTACAACTTTGCAGCAGTTTTTATTGAAAATAATTTCCAGATTTTCATCTAGCAATTGTGAAACAGAAAGCAAGTTGTATTTCAAATTTTTGACAAGTGCCACATCCTTCAAAGTGTAGTGATTATTTACTCTAACCGAACCCTTAGCAATTATAGGAGTTGAAGAATTATTGGCAAAAGTAACATTCTCTACACGTGACACAAAAGAGAGGGAGGAGAACCATTCTTTGTTACCGGTCATGTGGCGTGAGCAACCTGAATCCACAATCCAAATGTTCTCCTTCCTCAAGCATGTAACCTACATGGAAGCACAATATGTCGATGACTTAATACTAGGGTTAGTCAAAAGGCATTTAGGTATCGTACTGAGTCACACGACGTGCAGCAGGAAAAACACGCGAAAGCTGAGATAAAACAGCTGGTTTATGAGTCAAAGTTTGAGGTTTTTTATTCTTAACTACTGACCTATAAGGTGTTACTTGTGTAGCACGAAAATCAGTAGCTCCGGTGGCAAAAACAGAAGGTCCGGAGGTAAACTTTGAATGTTTTTGACTCATAACAGCAGGTTGCATGTTCCTGACATTCGGTTTAATATGTGCAGCAAATTTTGCATGAAAGTTATGAGATCTAGCAATCATTCTTTCCCTTTTCTGTTGTTTAGCTATTCTATAACAAAAATCTATGACATGACCATCTCTACCATAGTAGGTACAATGAAATTTAACGTTGTGTTCATGTCTAGATGAGCAAGCAATATTTTTATTTGAGACCAAATGAGACAACACTCCTGCAGATTTGAAAACCACTTCTTTTTGTTTAGGAACTGTTTGAATCAAAGCACTTCCTAATGATTTTAGAATTTTGGGTGGATGTGCCTTAGCATGAGCATGAGAATCAAAACCTAAACCAGTTTTATCATTGCAGGACTTGGAAGAATTCAGCAGCAAGTTTAGGTTCTTATTCCCATTACAAAACCGATCTAATGTCCTATGCATGTTATCAAGTTTATTGGACAGATCAAGGCAATTTTCACATGAAGTTTTTCCTTTTAATTTGCAATTGGAACAAAATATAACTTCATGAGAACGTAAAGCATTGTTCAATATTGAAATTTCATTCATGGCATCCTTTAGTTTCTTTTCAAGATCATCACAACTAGAACAATGCAAATCAATTGTAGAACAAGAAGCATCTTTTAAATTTCCAATGTCAAGTGCAGCAAGCTTTTTGTTCTTTTCAATTTCAAGTTCAAGTTTATCTAGAGTAGAGGAATGTGCAGTTCTTAATGTGGACATGTTCATAGATTAAATCACACGAGGGACAAGAATCATCACTAGGAATCAAAGTTTTCAAATGGTTGATTTCAGATTCTAGTGATTCAATTTTAGAAGCATTATCCCTATGCTTTTTGTCCTTTTTCTTATCAATAATAGTTGCACGAGAAATTGCATCACACATTTCATTACAGGTAGAACATACCTCATCGTCGTCACTGTTGTGTTCTGCATCCTCCTAACTTGATCTTGATATTGTTTTGCCCGCCATGAAGCATAAGTTGGCCAAATCATCTTCATTTTCGTCACTTCCAATGTCCACATCGCTTGAGCCAAGTTCTTGGAGTGCGGACATAAAACTGTTCACCAGTTGGCGACCTGTAAAGCCCTTCTTCTTCTTCTTCTTATCGTTTGTTGAGGAGTGCTCCGTCCTTGATTGTTTTTCTTCTTGAGAAGTAGAACCTGAAAGGTTAGGGCATTCTATATGAAAGTGTCATGTCTTACCACATTCGAAGCATCGTTGTGGTCCGAAGCTTCCTCTCCTTCTAGTTCTCACATTTTGCAATGCTTTTGAGAACCTAGTAGAGAGAAGTGCTAGCTCTTCCTCTGGAAATTCCTCGATCTGCTCCAGGGTTAGTGAGGATAACAAAGCAAGAGTATTGCAAGATGATGATTGGCTGGAGCTAGGCATATCATGTTGTGAGACAAATGAAATAGACTTATTTGGGTTCTTACGTGATAGGATGTCAATTTTATGAGTTTTGAGTTTAGAGTAAAGCACATCTAAAGTAAGTGTACTCATGACAGTAGATTCACGAATAGATGTAAATTTCATCTCCCACATAGACATGTCTAATGCACTAAGAAGTTGCCTAGCATTTTCAGCATTAGAAAAATTAACGTTGACACTACGCAAGTTACTGAGAATTTTGTTAAAGCGAGCAAAGAGATCATCGATGGACTCACTGGGTTGCATCTCGAAGCGCATGTATTCCTTTTGGAACATATCTTGTCTCACCTCCATGATCATGTTGGATCCTTCGTGATAGTCACAAAATTCTCTCCATACATCGTATGCCGATAGGAGATGTGCAACGCGGTCGAAGTTGCTCTGAGTGAGTCCTTGGATGATCAAGTTTCGGGCTTTGTTGTTGTTGTCGACGTCCCTTAGGTTCGTAACCGTAACTTGATTGTTTGACGGCACATCATAAGGCTTGTACACCTTTTCCTATATGGCGAAGCCTTGGGCCTGGATGAAAGCCTCCATGCGTGCCTTCCAAACCTGAAAATCAATACCAGCAAACATACAAGGTTTGGCGCAGTATTTCTCCATGATGATTAGTTAAAAACACGTGCAAATCACAATGATTGGAGCACCGTGGCTCTGATACCAATTGTAGGATCGAAGAGCACGTGAAAAGCTACCAGAGGGGGGTGAATGGTAGATTTAAAAATCTTATGCAGCGGAAACAATTAAATCCCAACCCCTTCATCAGAAAAACGATCTGTGAAAGAAATCAGTTGTAAGACTAATCTAAACGTGTTTCACCGTGACAAAAGTGATAGATATCATAGAAAATCAAGTCACGGAGACAAAACAACAAGAATCACTCAAAACTGTTCGAAGGAAACTCAAGTTACGTTTGAAAGATCGAACAAAGGTTAATCTGTCCTACACGAGAAAAACAGTTCTGGAATGCTGCAAAGAAACTTGTGTAGATCAAAAACCACAAATCCAATGACCGTGAAATTTTGACAGATGATAGATAATCAAGTTGTGAAGACAACCCCAAAATAATCACGTCAATTGGATCTGTAAAACTCGAGTTATGATAAAATCACCAATGAAAGGTAGTGCTGTCCAGAAACTCGACGAGTGAAACTTGTCTGGAACAAGTCGGACGAACAAGGCACAAAAGTTCCTTCAAACTAAAAATTTTATTCAATAGAACACAAGAGGAACAGCTCCAAAGTCGTCTACCACAAGCTTTGGCCTCCCTTGCTTATATAGCCAGCCCTTAGGCCAACCCAATCTCAACTAGGACTCTAATCCTACTCAGATCACGAATCGAAACTTTCCATAACTGCTTAGGACTCTTATATACGCAGATAGAAGCAATCTTAAGACTTACAAACACCTTAGGAATGTATCCCACATTCCTAAAACAACTCAAATGTGTGACCCACATGAAATCCTATCATAACCAACTCAATACTTTCCATACCGAGCCATAACCGACTCCGCCGCCGCTAAAGTCATCAACCGATACGATCTGATCCTTCTAACCAGATCTTCCCATCCATAAACCATCTTCGGAACCATGTTTCCATGTCATGCACCACATGCATACGTGCAAACACCTTCCTTCGACGTCCAGTAACCTTCATATGCACCGCCCTTGATTCAATCATCCTGCGCGACCTTCTGACCCGCTCAACCACAATTCCTCCTGAATTTGGTTGTTGGAACCTCATCTCGTTCCTGAGACTAGTCCAAAGGATCCTGTCACCAGCCATGACTTGAACTCAAGCAACACCTGCACATGAATAAACAACCAATCCATACGAGCCCAAGTCCGCAACTTGACTCAAGTTAGTTCCAAACACAACACCTTTGGTGAGCACCTCACATAAGCATGTTGCAAAGCATATCAAAATGATATCAACCATATCAACCAAAACACACCAAAAACTTAGCAAATGAATACTAAGCAATATTTCCAACAATGTAAAGCAAGTTCGAAACATTTCACAATAAAAACAGGAACATTGTGATCAAGCTCCGAACCTAGAAAAAGCTAACCGAAGCTTGAGCTGGAGCTTACCAAAGCTAGTCGGACCTAGTGCCGGAGCTTACCAAAGCTAGTCGGACCTAGCGCTGGAGCTAACCAAAACTAGTCGGAACTAGTCATCCCAAAAGTCAGAGCTAGAAAACATGTCGGAGCTAACCAACATAAGTCAGACCTAGAAAAACATATCGGAGCTTAACAAAGACATGTCGGAGCTATCAAAGACATGCCGGAGCTAAAGACAAAGCTCACCGGAGCTACCCAAAAACATGTCGGATCTAGACAAAGAGAGTCGGACCTATTGTCGGACCTTGCAGAAGCTCGGAGCTAGGGTCGGGCCTTGCTAAATAGATGTTATGGCAGCATTCAATACTTTTATTATCAAAGCCAATGTATTCAGCACACATAGGTCTTACACCAGGTTTGGGCATGTCTGCTCGGAGTCGAACGCGGCGCGCCCTGTCGTGAAATGGCCCTCAGGAACGGTACCGCATGTGGGTTCCTTTCCAAGCTCCTAGCGTTGTATCCTTTGTTGCGGGGATGCGGATCGTTATAGTGTTCGTACGCCACCACCAGTGCTTGATAGGAAGCATTTCCAACAAAAATGATCGCTTACCTCAATGCCGGAGTCAGAGCTAAGATAGCAGCTGACATTGTCCTCTAGTATAACAAAAAGGGATGGCGACGCGTCATCGTCTATTCCTTCAAAAGGTGCTTTCCTCGTCAGCAATGTCGATGCTGTTGAGCTCTCAAGGGCTACCGACGACTCTCCTCTATGTCGATGAAGCCATACAAAGCTAATTAGAACGCGTAATAGCGTTCCCCTACCTGGCACGCCAACTGTCAGCATTTCAGAAACCGACTAGTATGTTTGTATTGAATCACCTTTGTCTTCGTATGGCTAGCTTCAAAGAACAAGAGATTTATCCTAGTTCGGGCAAAAAAAAGGCCCAACGTCTACAAGGAGTCTTCCGTGATCTCTGTTAGCTCAAAAGGCGAGAGAACATATTACAAGCAAGACTTGACCGAGTATATGAACTCTAAGAAAGTAATAATAGCTACAAAAGTAATATGTAAATGTAAACACACACGGGCGTATGAAAAGTAAAGCACAAACGCAAATTTGTTAAAGGAAAAGGGTGCAAGAGGACCAAAGGGAAAAGTGTGTAAGTAAATGTGGAAAGTAAAATACATATAGTAACCGCGAATACACTGTGAACTCGCCCTCCTCCCACACCACAGGAAACCCAACCATTTGCGACAGCTTGAGAAATTTGCTACGGCGGCCGTCGTAGATAATGTAACTTTTGACAGCCCACACTGTCCAATGCGAATTAGGTTGTTCACGACGGTCCCATAGTCGTTGTAAATAAACTGGCGGTCACAAATGGGATCTTAAATTGTGATGGTAAACCCTAACGTCGTTGCAAATTAGGTAACCGTTGCAAATATGAGCTTAATTTGCGACGACACACCCTAATGTCGTAGCAACTTACTTGGCTACTGTAAATTAAGGGGAGAGACCCCCAGCCCGCGCGGACCGACTCACCATTCTCCCTCATGCGATGCCGCCTCTCTCCCGACGCTGCCCTATGCCACCATCGTCCCCAAGCTGTCGCAGCCTCCCCACCGTGCCCCACCGATGGCCTTCCCTCAGACGGTCGGCGCCCCACCGCGCCCGACGGTTGGCGCTCGACGATCAGCGCCCTTCGTAGGCCCTGACGGCCGCCCTCCTCAGTCGCTGCCCTCCTATGGCCGCCTCCCCGATTTGCCACCTCCCCATGCCGGCTGCCTCCCCCAAGCCGCCGCCCCCAAGGCGGCCACCCCCCCCCCCCCCCCCAAGCCGTCACTTCTCTATGGTTGGCCTCCTCTACATTAGTTGGGTTAAAAAAATTTCTTCTCCATTCCCACAACATTGCTAGTTAGGTTTAATTTGTGCTTCTTTAGATGATTATGATTAAATGGTAATTTTTATAAATTGTGCTAGTTATGTTTGTGTTAGTTAGATGATTATGCTTAGATAATAATTTGTGCTAGTTGGATTTAATTTGTGCTAGATGTGTTGAATTGATGATTATGCTTAGATGATTATGCTTAGGTTTAGATGATTATGCTGAGGTTTAGATAATTCCCCCTTAGATGATTATGCTTGCTTAGGTTTAGATAATTTCTTGTCTTGCTTTGGCAAATGTGTTTATTATGCTTGTTATTAGAATTAATAATTTTTATCTTTTTATTTTGATTACTTGAGTGTTTAAGTACCATATGTATCTGAATGGGCTTCGGGCTGGCTTGGCTCCATACAACCCATTTAGGTCCCAATAAGGCCCATTTAGTTGTAAAGTACATGTCTACACGGACAAGGAGGCGAACGGCGATGGTGAGGACGACAAGCACCCGCCGGTGGATGGCGGACCCCGACGGAGCGGTTTCATCTTTGACCCACTTTTAGCCGTTGTAAGGTTATAGCAGGTCCGGACAAGGCATAACGTGTGGGGACCGGAATCCCGACCTCCAAGGATCTTATTGGGTGGTGTCGTGCGATGCGACACCCAACAGTATACCAGAAAAGGACGAGAACAATTTTACAATACCAAGTCTTTATTGAAAAGCACAGTGGAAGTTTTAAAATACTAATGAAAGGAAAGAGAACTATACATCATAGCTACGCATAAGCAAAGTCATCTATGTCATGGATACTTCGCACTAGCAACACACAACTCACAGCGGCGTGCAGGGTTCCCACTCGGCTATAAACCCTGGAGGGGGTGCAGCCTCATCATCAAACCCATCATCAGTCATATAATCTGCAAAAACTTGTTAACTGCAAACGTGAGCATAAGGCTCAACAAGACTAACCCGTCTCACTAAACATATGCAAGGGTGAACACTAAGCATAGGTAAGGAAAAGCATAAAGGACTCGCCTACAAGTGGATCCTTATAGTCATGTTTTAACTAGCACATGACATTCTTCAGGCACGGCACAACATAGACTCCACAATCAAACAAGAAACATTTTGCCTATGATATGACGTGCACAAAGCACATAATGCTTTTACAAGTAAAGTATGGGGAAACTGTATACTTTTAATTGTACTATTTTTAAGCCAAACAAGGTTGTCCAAGCAATTTGTAATCCCATATATCATATTCTCCTGACTTCTTCAGTATTTACTACGTCACATCGTAGTGAACAAGTGGTACTCTATTACCACGAGGGACGGTGATTGCAATCAGGATACACCTAGAACAACATGACACATACGCACTTTTAGAAATGTCAGTGAGTACTTACAGCAGTACCTACATAACATTTCTGTACTAGTTGTATATGGCCACCTTTCACTAAACACATAAATGTCGAACCGGTCAATCTGTCACGAGCAGGAGCTCACTGCGTGGGGCATACTCTGACGTGCCCACCAGCTGATTTACACCTTCCTGCCCTCAACCCACGCATATAAAATGGAACAGAATGCCTCGACAAACTAGTATCAAGCTACGTTAGTTTACTGGAGCCCATTCCTCCAGTATGTTGCCGGTACAATTCAAGCTTGTCCAGTAGGGCTGCACACAAAACGGTCCTCAATCGACACAAGAAGGGATATGCACGTGAGACCACGTCTCACTGCATCCTACCCACTGCTCGGTCTCAATTTCCTATTCATAAACAATTTTCTGATTCCAGATCCTCCCGTGTGATAAAATTCCTATCGCGCGAATGGATTCCAACTACTCGACTTCTACCGAATTTCCTATGAGCATAAGCAAAGCAGTGTCTACTCAACGGGCCGTAAACCTACCCAAGACTCCATAGGATTTGTGGCCATGCAAGTGGATGTCAAACATCTTAAATGTAATGCACAATCATCTGAAGACGTAAGGTGAAATAAAAACTGCAAAACACTGTAAGGAACTTAAATGCAAATTGGGGCTTGCCTGAATGCGAGTCTGATCCTATGTTAGTTTCTGGCAGCTGGACCTCCAAAGCATCCGACTGCTCCTCGATTTCAGCTACTATATGCATATACTAGGTATGAATGACTTTGAAAATAATTAATATGCTTGAGGTGGTGTGAATATCCTAGGATGAACATAAGATAATTATCTTAATTGGCTTTGGTACTTTTATGGTAGATACTAGTGACTATAGAGAAGATTATTGCAAAGAACAGGAGATGATCAAGGAAGTTTGTTGTTCTTAAAAATTATGGTAAGCAATAACCTTCTTTAAATTTTGGTTGAAATTTTGGAGACCTATCATAGCTACCAGGGGTTGTATCATGTAGAAGGGGTCTCACTGGTTCTAGAAAAACTTGTTTCACTATTTTCTAACTTTCCTACAAGGAGAAACTGATTTTTCAAGTTTGGGTAAATTTCTGGAAATTGATTTTCAATTTTTCTCAATTTATAACTACATAGAGATTTGGAATATTGATCAACCCAGTATTATAAGTCCAAAGAACTAGAAATTTTTACTGCATATCAAGGGTATTAACAATAGTGTTCTGACCAAAATTGGGAATTTTCCAATTAAGAGAACTGTAGGAATGAATTCTTTAAGCATTTTCATTATCTGAATTATAGAGAAATTTCTGTGGCTTTTCATACAAATCCAAGTGCACCACTGGAAAGTATTATTCATGCTGGTTCTAACAAAATTTATTTGGGAATTTTTGGATAATTCTACTAGAAGTTATGGATTTTCCAAGTTTGGATTGAATCTGCATTTATTTTCCTATTGGAAATTTCAAATAAAGGGGTCGGTCCCACTTCATTTGAATCGGGCCAATCAGAACTGAGCCACACCGGGAGCCACGGGGTTAACCCACGCAGCCACAACGGATCCGCGTTCACAGCTGATCCCACACGAGAGGGCGTTGTTGACAGGTGGGACCCGCACCCTTCGTCTACCTCCCGACGCGGCGGCGTCTCTCGCCGGAACTGCGGCGGCGCTTCACCGAACCTAGTTGTGTCGACCTCCTTCCGGCCTCGCCTTGACTGCTCAACCATAAAATCGACCGCACAAGCCAATGGTGGTGTCCAATCAAGTCGGCGATGGCCGGAGACGGCGGTGCGACGGTGACGACAGAGCTAGGGTTTCGGCGTTCGTCGGAAACGCTCGGAAATGGCGTTATAGGCTCGAGAAAAGTCGGAAATGTTCCTAGGAGCACCAGGATGATGATTTGGGGGTTAGAATGGGGTGACATCGCCGGCCAAGCTGAGTTCGATGGCGAAGTACGGTTTTTCAACCGGCGGCCGTGAAATCTCAAAATCTAAGGTGCTCGGTTGATAACTTTCAGGGTCCTTGGGCAGGGAGCTTCTTTAGGACATACAGAAGCTATCTGCTAACCAGATTAAAGGATGATTGCAAGAATGAAACAAATTTAAGCGCGAAGCCTTGCTGTTCTATTGAGAAATCGTTCGGTTATCGAATAAGAACTCGAGCTACACTTCATGGCATAGGCTTAGATTCTGTGAGCTTAAACTAGAGAGGATTGCGAACCTTTTTGCTTAAGGGATCAAGGCTGGAGACGGCCTAGAACTAGAGCTCGACGGTGAGACAGTGAAGGTTCTCAGCGGCTTCGTTGACGGCGATCAGAAAACTTCAAAATATCCCAAGTAGAAGCTATGTCACTATCAATGACTAGATAGAATACGTAGAGGATGTTGTGAAAAGCCTTTTATCTACTTACAGCTTGGGGAGAAACGGCATCAATCATCAGCGAAAGCTCGATCGAACAGAGGTGGCAGAAATGGCGCGAACCGAGGTGGAGTTGAACAGCGACGGCCAAGGGGGGGTATTTATAGGGACAGCGGGATGAGGGGAGCGCGCCATGGCGCAAGCAAGCAGGCAGCTCAGTGGTTGCTTGCCGTGTCGTGGTGTCGCGTGCTGCCAGCGTCGATCGGCGGGGAGAGCTGGATACAGAGCACCTCGTGGGTTGCACTCGACTGGGTTAGGCTGACAGTGGGTCCCACCTCCTCTTATCCACTTCCCCTCTCTGCAACTTCAATTCTCCTACCAAACTTGATCCAAAAATTCTAGATTTTTGTGGGGAGGCTCAAATAAATATCGATAATTTGATTCTGCAATTGGATTTCGAATTGGAGCAAGTTTCAATTGAATTTAAAATTTGAATTTGAAATTTGGATGAAATTCAATGGTGTCACTAAATTAAATAGCAACTGAGTTCCGAAAATTGTGAAACTTTGAGCATAAGTCAAGCAAGTCATGCTGACCATGATGGTGTGTTCAATTCTTGATGTTCAATAAGGTTGAATAGAATTCAAATTCTGAATTCATAATATGGTCTGAATTTGCTAAGCGTCTCAAATAAAATAGCAAATGGAGTTCAAAATTTATGAAACTCTGCATGAATTCTATTTGGAATATGAGGAAACCATAAAAAATTTATCGCATCAGATTTGAATAATTTTGACAGGACCAAATGTACAATAGCATATTCAATTTGTAATTAATTTGAATATATATCGGGTACTGCATATTAATTTGACCTAGGATCCTCCATTCAAATAATTCCAAACTTTGAATAGAGGTCAAAAGAATTTATCTAAGATTATTGGTGAAGTCCGTTTCTCATGTTAATAAAATTTAAGCATGAGTGGAAGAAAATATTTGATGAGATTAAGTTCATAAGCCTAGCTATAATTGGTCTCCATTAGGGTTGATAACCAACTTACAAGTGAACCTTATATGAAGGAAAATGTGGGATTTTACATTCCTCCCCCTTAAAAGAATCTCGTCCCGAGATTACCAAACGAAGGATAAAAGGAAAAGATCTAATGAACATAGGATGTTAACAAGTCCGGATAGTTGGTTCTAAGATATTCCTCGCTTTCCCACGTTGCTTCATCAGCGGTGTGGTTTCCCCACAAGACCTTGTAGAAATGCAAGGTACGGTTTCTTGTGGTACGAGTCTTCTCATCGACTATCTGGGTTTGATGTTCGGAGTAAGTAAGATCTGGTTGGAGAGCTTCCAAATCCTCCATACGGACTTCCACTGGGGCCCTGAGACATTTTCTCAATTGTGAAATGTGAAACACATTGTGGACCCCTGAAAGCAATGCTGGCAGCTCTAGCCGATAGGCTACAGGTCCGCATTGCTCACCTAGTGCGAATTGTCTGATGAAACGTGGCGCTAGCTTCAATTTTACTCCGAGGCGATGAATCCCTTTCATTGGGGATACACGAAGGTAAACGTGATCCCCGATATCAAAGTGAAGTGGTCAACGTCTGTTGGTACCCTGCGTACCGAATACCCCTTGAGACTACAAAAAGAGCAAAGGAACTTAACCTGTCTGAGTTGAAGACCTCCGAAGGCCCCATGTGTCATACAGAACCGGACCTGCCTCCCTTCTATGGTTAGTCCCAGTGCTGCCATGTGTATCCTGCAACCGGAGCTACATCCCACACACGGGATAGCTCCGGGCTAAATACCTGTGCGGCACCCCCGAACCTAACCCCTGACAGAGGGAAGCTCTGATACTGACACATGTAACAGCATCGGACCTACCCGTCCCAGACATAAAGCTCTGGAGCTGCCACGCGTCCAACCGCCGGACCTTCAACTTCAACAAGCAGACTGGTGGACACCTAATGGCTCGGACCTTCAAGGGGCAATTAAAGACTTCAAGACCCGATTAAGTGTCATTAATACCATCTTAATGGCACATGATCGAAGGGACCTTAATACCAGTAACGGCACTGTCAAGGCGCATTACCACACTATTAAGGGTAATTAAGCTCATTATTGTATTAAGCATCAGTAACTACCAGGGCCACATGTCAGGCCAGGCTAACGATGTAACGACCAGTCCTTGTACTATAAAAGGAATGGCCGAGCGATACATAGAGAGACCTCTTCCAGACTCTGCTCTAACACACGCTCACAAGCGCTCAGATGTTCAATACAACAACAACACACACCCATGGAGTAGGGTATTACGCTCAGGCGGCCCGAACAACGTAAATCCTTGTGTCAACTTGCCATCGTGTTTTGAATCTCTGCGTGCTCACAACCGAACTACAAACTCCGTGGGCTGCCAATGGTAGTACCGAGAGAATTGCCGGAACCAAACTCCGATAGTTGGCGTGCTAGGTAGGGGCGCCCGAGATTCAAGGATGGTGAACTCTGCTGCTAGATCGTCCAACGACAATCTTGCTGCGCAACCTGCTGGAGGCAATCCCCCCAACATGCAGTAGCCAGCAGGTGCTATGGCTCCAGCAGGAGTCATGCCACCACCGCCATCGTACGCACCGGCAAATCAAGCTGGACAGCGAGATGGGGCGTCCGCGCCAGTCACTGCATCGGCGAACAACAACCCTTAACACGCGCTCCATGATGTGCGTGCTCTTCTCCAACGCCCACGACCTCCAGGAGCATCCCAGGGTGCAATGGAGTAGTGGAGAGCTGATGTGGAACATTTGGTTGCAGCAGCAGCCGATCGCATCAGCAACCAAGGTCCTCCCCACTTGGGGCGGGCCCCATTTCAGCATCGGACCGTGTCGGGTAGACTTGGTCCGCACGCTTCACAACAAAGGAGGCATGTTGCGTCTCAACAGGCGACGTCGTTGCCTTCTGGGGCCCGACGTACCCATATGGTAACCAGGCTTTCGACGTCAACAGGACGGCCGCGTCCATATCAAGTGTGCTCGTGAGAGGCGAGATGCTCGGGACAGTCCTGCTCCTGAGGGAGTAGGAGGAGTCTGTTCTGCCATGGCCATGCACCTACGCATGGTCAGATGGCCGCAGAAGTTCCTGCCTCACCTACCGGAGAAATTTGACGGGACTATCAATCCCGCTGAGTTTCTCCAAATCTACTCCACCACAATCCTTGCGGCTGGAGGCAATGAGGCTGTTATGGCCAATTATTTCCCTGTGGCTTTGACTGGGACTGCCAGGTCTTGGTTCATAAGCCTCCTGCCGGACTCCATCAACAGTTGGGCGGAACTGCGCCAATAGTTCACTGCCAACTTCCGGAGTTCATATACCCGACGAGGCACAAAACTGGACCTTTTTGCTGTCAAGCAAAAGGGGGGAGAGTCCCTATGATCCTTCATCCAGAGGTTCTCCCAGGTACAAAAGACCATACCTTCTATCTCAAGCGGTTCTGTTATTGTGGCATTCAGACAGGGCGTTCGAGACAAGAAGATGTTGGAGAAGTTGGCGACCAAGGAAGTCACCAGCGTCACGAAACTCTTCAGCTTGGCAGACAAGTGTGCCAAAGCTGCAGAGGACCGTGAAATGCACTCCCAACCACCTCCGGAGGACAACAAAAAGTCCTCCAAGGGCGAATCCACTACCTCCGGGAGTGGTAAGAAGAAGAAAAAGTTCAACGGCAAGAAAAAGCCATCGGCCGACACACCTACAGCAGCTGCTGCCGCAGCTCCGGGTGACCGGGGGCCATGCCCTAAGAAATGACCTCTGCTGTCATCTGAAGACGGTGGCAGCTCCAAGATGTGGTGTCCCATACACAAGACGAACAGCCACAACTTGGAAGGCTGCCGAGAGGTCCAGAACCTTGTCGAGCACTACAACAAGCACCGGGAAGAAGTTCCTTTCTGACAAAGGGAAGGAAAACAAAAAGTCGAGGAAGCTCCGGCTGAAGAGGAGTTAGGCTTTCAGGACACCAAAAGGTCCTGAAGGTTGTTTACACCTCCGTTGATGACAACTCTGACGTCTCCGACAACGAGCATCGGAAGACCATGAAAACCATCTTTGGTGGTTCGTGGGACATCACCTCCCGCCGTGTCCTCAAGACATGCGGCGGGACATGGCCTCCATAGCTCCCACTGCTAGGGCGGAGCCGCACCAGAAGTAGATGGACACTGCCATCACCTTCGATGCTTCGTACTGCCCTCAGAACATGATCGGAGCTGGCCAACTCCCGTTGATGGTATCTCCGACCATCAACAACATCCAACTCCACCATGTAATGGTGGACGGAGGTTTGGGGCTGAACCTCATAAGCTTCAAAGCCTACCGTCAAGCTTCAGCTCTGACCTTTGGATCTTCGCCCCTCCCGACCATTCTCTGGAGTAGGTCTAGGGGCCATAACTCCACTCGGTGCCATTACTCTCCCAGTGACCTTCGGGACTCGGGAGAATTACCGCACTAAGAAGTTGGTCTTCAACGTGGCGCAGATAAACTTACCATTCAACGCCATCTTGGGCAGACCAGCCTTATACAAATTCATAGCTGCTGCTCATTATGGCTATTTGATGTTGAAGATGCCAACACCATCAGGTGTTCTTCGCATCTGCGGAGATCGCATCGCTGGAGTTACTGCTCTGGAAGAACTTCATGCACTTGCTACAGTGCAGGAGGAAGAATCCAAAAAGGAGCAAGCTTCGAAACCCCCGAGCATTCGTCATCGAGGCTCAACCTCTGCACCTCGTGTGCAACCAAGCGGGGACACCGACATTCCCGTCAAAGTCGTCCAAATCGGTTCCGATGCTGCTCAGACCACCCGTATATCGGGAGGTCTGAATGACAAATAGGAACTTGAGCTCATCACTTTCCTCCGGGCTAATGTCGATGTGTTTGCCTGGCAACCGTCACAAATGTATGGCATCCCTAGGGAAGTGATCGAGCACAATCCGAAGATTTATACCGATGCTCGGCCTATACATCAGAAGCCTCGGAAGCAATCAGTTGAGCGACAAAACTTCATACGTCATGAAGTGAAGAAGTTGCCTGAAGTTGGATTCATCCGAGAAGTCTTCCACCCAAAATGGCTGGCAAACCCAGTCGTTGTACCCAAGGCCGGCAGGAAGCTTCGGATGTGTATCGACTACACTACACTGAATAGGCATGTCCAAAAGATCCATTCCCACTACCTAGAATAGACCAGATAGTGGATTCCACCTCCAGGTGCGAACTACTGTGTTTCCTAGACGCATATTCTGGGTATTATCAAATCAGAATGTCTAGGGAAGATGAAGAGCATACTTCCTTCATTAAAGTAGATGGATTATATTGTTACACTATCATGCCGTTCGGTCTCAAAAATGTTGCTTCAACGTTTGTACGAGCTATGTACAAAACTTTTGGAGAGCTCATCAGAGATGTAGTGGAAGTGTACGTCGATGACATCATCATCAAGATCAAGAACAAGGAGTCATTCCTTGACACCTTGCAAGCTATCTTCGACAAGTTGCAAATCACACGCACGAAGCTGAACCCGGAAAAGTGTGTCTTCAGGGTTAGCTTCGGAAAACTTCTTGGCTTCTTGGTGAACCACCGAGGAATAGAAGCAAATCCGTTGAAGATTAAAGCTATTAAAGACATGCGGCCACCAGCCCGCATCAAGGATGTCCAGAAGCTGACTGGATGTCTAGCTGCCCTCGGCCGGTTCATCTCAAGACTGGCGGAACAGGCGCTACCCTTCTTCAAATTATTAAGGAAGTCAGGACCATTCCAATGGTCCAAAGAAGCAGAAAAGGCTTTCCAAGAGCTAAAGCAGCTCTTCACCACTCTACCAACTTTGGTAGCTCCGAATCCTAATGATCCACTTCTGCTTTACATTTCGGCAACTGACGAAGTTGTCAGCATGGTCCTGGTTGCGGAAAGACCAGAACCATCTCCAGTTCAGGAGTCCAGACCCCTCCGGGAGGGTCCGGAGCTACATGAAGACGAGTCTGGGTGCCAGCTCCCAGAACCGGATCCTCAAGGCGAGATGCCAGATGATCAACTTCCTTCAAGTGAAGAAGTTGCTGTTGCTGAGCAAAAAGATCCGAACCCCTCCGGGAAAGTCTGGGTCACTGCAGAAGAAGCTTCGGGTTCTTCAAGCAAGAACCTGGAGGTCCCCGAAGAAGGTCCGGACCCCTACGGGAGGGTTCGGGTTGAAGAGGAGGAAGCTCCGTGCCCCTCCGGGAGGGTCCGGACAGTCCAGCACCCAGTGTACTTCATCGGTGAAGTACTCCATGACACCAAGACTCGGTACCTAGAGGTGCATAAGCTGCTCTACGCAGTTCTTGTTGCCTCTAGGCAGCTTTGGCACTACTTCGAAGCTCACAAGATTTCAGTAGTAACCTCTTATCCACTGCGTGCAATCTTGCATAACCCCAACTCTACTGGGAACATTCCAAAGTGGGCAGCGGAAATGGCCGAGTTCGAGCTTGAATTCGTCCCAAGACAAGCAATTAAGAGTCAAGCACAGGCGGACTTCATGGTGGAATGGACACCCTCTCCATCAAATCCTGGGGGCCCCAGTGAGCAGAAGCTAGAACCCAAGGTTCCGGTTTTCACCGAGCCTCACTGGACTCTCTACTTCGACGGCTCCGTGGAGAAGCAGGGCGCCGGAGCTGGAGTCCTTCTCCTCACTCCGACCGGGGAGAAGGTCAAATACATGGTTCACCTTGACTTCAGTGCGACCAACAACATGGCAGAGTATGAAGCACTAATCTATGGGCTCAAGGTGGCACTATCATATGGTGTCAAGCAGCTATTGGTAAAGGGTGATTCGCAGCTCGTCATAAAACAAGTCAAAGGTGAATGCTGCTACAACAACCCTCAACTAGCTGCATACCTACTTGAAGTCCAGAAGCTTCAAAAGGACTTGGACGTCCTGGATCTTTGCCATGTCCAGTGTCTCAACAACGCTAAAGCCGACGAACTCTCGACGAAAGCTTCAACCGGAGCTCCGGCACTCGATGGAACCTTCGTCCGGAGATTGTCAAGACCAACAGCTCAGCCTGCCGAACTGAGCGAAGGGGGCGAGACCAGCACCTCGAAGCTGGCGGTCCTGATGGCCCCGTTACCATGGCGTCAATCAAGGGTCGTAGGTGTTGCAGGAAGCTTCGAGCAACCCAGCACGCAAGACTCAAATGCTCAAGTTAGCTCCGATGCATGGATCTCGGAGATCTGGAGCTACTTGAAATACAATTTCCTTCTTGAAGATAATGTATCCGCAGATCGGATAGTCAGATTGGCTAAAAGAACACACTGGTAGGTGCCTACGGCGTCCTAATGCGGTGCATTACAAGGGGAGAAGGTTGCGAGCTCCTCGCAGAAATCCATGGAGGCGAGTGTGGAAACCACACGTCTTCCCGCACGCTGGTCGGTAAAGCCTTCCGACATGGTTTTTATTGGTCTACAACACTTCAGGATGCAACTGAGCTAGTGAAGAAATGCGAAGCATGCCAGTTTCATGCGAAGGAAATTAATACACCAGCTCAACCCTTGCAAATGATACCTCCTACATGGCCATTCGCTGTGTGGGGGATGGATATCTTGGGACCTTTCCCAAGAGCCGTCGGAGGTTACAAGTTCATGTATGTTGCCATCGACAAGTTCACTAAATGGCCGGAAGCAACTCCAGTTGTGACAATAAACAAGCAATCAGCTATCAATTTCTTGTGGTCCATCTTATGCAGATTTGGAGTCCCAAACAAGATCATAACTAATAATGGGACCCAATTCACATGCTCTGCATTCCAAGGATATTGCGAAGACCTCGACATTCAAGTTAGCTACACCTCAGTAGCTCACTCGACAATCAATGGCCAAGCTGAGAGAGAAAATGTAGAAATCCTAAAAGGACTCAAGACGCACACATATGAACGCCTGAAAAAACATGGAGCCAACTCGATCGAAGAGCTTCCGCCTACCTTGTGGGCAAACAGGACAACTCCAAATCGCTCAACTGGAGAGACACCCTTCTTCCTTGTGTACGGAGCTGAAGCAGTCCTTCCTCCGAAAATCACCTTGGGGTCGCTCCAGGTCCGGACCTTCCACGA
Source organism: Tuctoria greenei (assembly GCA_036927565.1). Taxonomy (NCBI): domain Eukaryota; kingdom Viridiplantae; phylum Streptophyta; class Magnoliopsida; order Poales; family Poaceae; genus Tuctoria; species Tuctoria greenei. Next base: position 131,623,713 of record JAYESD010000006.1, read on the forward strand.
TGCCACGTAGGACCAGCTCCGACGTGAAGACCTTGACCTCGTTGGAGAGGGAAGGTGCCGAGCAGCTGTTCGGAATGCCCGATACCGCCAAGCTCTTTGGCGCTATCACCAAAGGCATGTTCATAGCCGACAGCTCGAGGAAGGCGATCTAGTGCTACGGAGAATAAAAACTCGAGAAGGGTTAAACAAACTCTCCCCCAGCTGGGAAGGACCCTTCCGAGTGATCAAAGTATCCCGTCCCGGATGCGTTCGCTTGGCAACCGAGGATGGGACACCTCTCCCTAATCCTTGGAACATTGAGCACCTCCGTAAGTTTTACGCTTAATATCACGGAGGTGAGTCTGTAGTTACATGTGATGTATGTTATAGAGTCATTGTACAGAGTCGGGTAGCTCCTCCGGAAGAACAGCCGGACCTTTCCTGGAAGGTCCGCAAAGTTCAGGCGACACTTGTCTTAGTCTCAGAACTAAAAGTGTAGCTAGCTACCTTGAGTCAAACGAGAAATGAAACACTCTTAGCCTGGTTCCGTACCCTAAGAGTGTACTTGTTTCCCCTGTACCCCGGAACTATAATGAAAGACATCATTGTGTGAAAACAGACTCCACGTGCATTTATTTTGTACAGGCTCAATATTTTTTATTTTTCTCTTTCTTGTCTATAACAAAGTTGTGCAATTCTCAAGAATCTTTAGCTCGACCTATTCATATATAATTCAAGTCACTTTGTTAATTCTTTCGGGTCTTAACATTGTTGAATGGTCTACTCGCCTGAATGCCGCCAAGCCAATGTGCTATCGACTTAGCCTGGTCCTGCACCCTAAGTACGCCACTCTACCTACACTCCGGCAGGCCGAAGTAAGGTGAGTCCAGGATACGATTGGACCTGAAGAACATAAGCAAATGCACTTGATTGTATATAGAATTGCGTTCGACCTAAAAATTTTCTTTCGGGAATAGTAAGCCACAATTAAGTTATAGGTAAGAAATGGATTTTACTGTTTTTCTTGACTTCAGTGTGCAAGAAAAATAGAGATCTCATGATTTTGGTGGATGAAGTCGGAGCTATCAAAGATCCTACAGCCCCAAAAGTGACCTGTTGTTGATGTTTTAAACATTGATAGCAGGTGTCATCGTAGCTACCAAGTTCCGGCAAATCCAGGGGACCAGCTGTCAACGTGAAGAAAAGATGGTGGGAAGACTCTCCAGTGGGGTCTGCCGTCGACGCACCGCGTGTTGACAGTGGTCGCTGCCGGAGCTACCAAGCTCCGACAACCCCAGAGGACTAACAGTCGACGCTCTACATGTTGACAAGAGTCACTGCCGGAGCTACTAAGCTCTGACAACCTCAGGGGGCCCCCACTATCGACGACTTTGGACCTACAAACTACAAGTTTGAAGCACGCAAGTCTTCAACAAAATGCTACATCCTCTTGGTACATGTTCACAATCAAATTATGTACATCTAACAGGGGGCCAAGTGGGACAAAGGTGTTGAAGACAAAAAATGAAATTCATAAAATTCTTGGATTTCATTAATCTGGAGACAAGAGATTACCAAATTGGATAAAAAGAAGAGAAGATACAAGCGGGGGCTACAAAGAGAAAGTCCTAAACCATATTGAAGAATGAGGCGACCTTCTGGGCAACCTCCAACACGCTGGCCTTGGCGGCATCTCCCTCTCCGTTGATGGGACCTTCAAGCACCAGGTCCAGTGGGAAGTGAGGTTCCCGGCTTGTGTAGCACGTCAGCATGTACTCTACGACGTTCTTCGCCAGGGATTTTCCTTCGATTTCCAACTGGTCCTTGATGACATCGCCGATCTTGTTGAGTTTGTTGCCCGCCAAGCTCAACGCCGTCAACGCCAGGTCCAGCTCCGGCTCTGGATCAACCGGGCACACCGGACTAAATCCCAGCGGCGTCAGCATGTCATTAGCTTTGCCCAAGAAGTCCCAAACTTTTTGGGACTCCGTAGCCCTTGAGCCTCGCACCTCTTCCAAGGATCTCGTGGTTGCCGCAAGCTCCGAATTCTCTCGGGCAAGGCGCTCGACTTCTTTGGTGTTGTGCTGAATCTTTTCAGCAACTTGCCTTTCGAGTTTACCAAGCACCTCTTCCTGGAGGTGGATCTTGTTCCGGCGGTCGACATGGTCTTTCTCCCAGCCCCGCACTTTCTTCTCCCTGGCAGCAATTTCATTCTCCCTCATGGTGAGGTCTTGTCCTTGCTGCCAGGCCTTCTTCTCCTCTTTCTCGCAGCGCTCCTCCAACTTCTTGGTGCGCTCCGCGAGACTCTTGTCACCCAGAATCAGCCTCTGAGTAAGCTCCTCCTCCCTCTTCACGAGGTCATCCCGCAGCTCCAGGAGTTTTTGCTCTTCATCTTCGAGTTTTTTCTCCCACTCCTCAAGAGCCTCCCGGCGCTTGACGAGGCTGTCGTGGATGGCGCTAAGCTTCTCTTGGCGGTCATTCGCTGCTTCATTAGCAACCACGACCTGTTCGTGGATGGCCCAGGACTGGTTGTTAAGGGATCGCGTCATGCTTTCCCTCTCATCCAGCAGCTGACCCCAGTACTCCACCGGACCTTCTCCCTTTGGACCCACTTTTTGTCATCGGCCAGCCTCGACTGCGCCAGCTTGGTCTCGAATTGGAGCCAGTTGCGCCACCTCCTAAGGGTGTGGCGCTCCTCCTCTAGGGCCTTGCTGTCATGGTAAAAGTCCAGCTGGACCTGACGAAGGCTGGAGCAAGCGTTGTCGATAGACAACGACAAAGGGATTGGCTTCGGACCTGCAGGTGTCTTCTTCGCTGGCTCCAGCAGGTTCTCCGAAACAAAAATCGGGTCCCACTCTAGAAGAGCGGTCCCTTGAGCTTCCGCGGCACTAGGGCCGCCCTCCAGGATAGCCTCAGCTGCCGCCGAGGAAGGTCCTGCAGCAGAAGTTTCTACCTCTGGAGTCGGCTCTGAAGGTCCCGCCGCTAGGTCATCAGCAACTGGTCCCTCAAGCGGGGGACCGACAGCTTCATCTTGGCACCTTGACTCAGGCGCGGGTACCTCCGGAACCACCACCTCTGGGGCAGGCGTTGAAGGTTCCGCCGGAGCTGAGGCCACTTCCGGCTCCGACGCTGGTACCTCCTCTGCCCTGGTTCAGGCGCCAGCGCTTCGACCTCAACCGGCTCAGGCGCCGGCACTTCTGTGACAACCGGCTCAGGCGCCAGAACTTCATTAAGACCGCGCTCAGGTGCCGGAACTTCATCAACACCCAGCTCCACCGCCGGGGCTTCAACAACATCCGACTCTAGGGCTGGAACTGCAGCTACCTCTGGCTCTGAGGCCGGAGCGTCCATCATCTCAGTATCCAAAACCGGAGCTTCAACCTCCGGAGCCGGTGCCGCTGGTACATCTTCATTCCCATGGCCCGGTGCTACCACGGGAGCTTCAGGGGATGACTTGAGGTCAAGGACCACGACAGCTGGCGCCGGAGCTACCGCGGCCTCAGCCACCTGTTGGGGCGGCGTTGGAACTGGAGCTGGAGCTTTCGTCTGCGCAACATCAGTTGCTTCTACAGGAACCAGAGCTTCAGCCCCTTTCTTGGCCACCCTGTGGATGAAGGACGAAGAAACTCAAAACATGGTTACAACAAAAAACAATCAACAAAGGTAAAAAAATCAAATTTACCTCGAAAGGCTTCCGCTCCAGCTAGCGCGGAACCTCTTCACCGGACGCTTAGGGCCGGACCCTGTCGCCATTTGCGTAGTAGCTCCAGAAGGCTCCCCGGAGCTTGCTGCCGCCATCGGAGTCGCCTTGGTTGAGGACACCCTCGACTGAGAAGGACCCTCGGACCTAGAGCCCTCAGCCGGCCCTGGTACCGTAGCCACATGGCCGGAGCTAGTGTCTCGAGGAGATGTCGATGCTTGAGTGGTTGCTGCCGTAGAAGACCTCCTCCGCCGGAGAGAAGGAGCTATCGTGGAAGGAGTAGGTCTGACGGACCTCCCGTCAGAATGCTTCAACTTCCTCTTGCGGCTCGAGGGCTTGGCCAACTCCTTGCCCTTGCCTATGACTTCAGCTCTTGGCTTCGGGGCGGGAGCGGAGCAACCTTCAGAAGCTCCGGGGATTGCCACCCCGTAGGTTGATCGCCTCCCCATCAGGCCCAAGTCGTCCAATAGTGGCATCTTCCTCCAGAGCTCTTTGCACTCCTCTGGTATCATATTTAGAGGAAGGAAGGCCGCCGGTGGAGACACGTCGCCAGGGCCAATGTTCCCAGGCTGGAACTTCTTGAGATGGGTCTTCAAGGCTTCACCGGTCAAGTTGGTGCTCGAACCAACCTCAATATAGTTCATATCCATCTCACTGTTGAAGGCCCAGGCAGGTCGCCCCCTAGCCCTCAGCGGGGCCCACCTGTTTGTCAAGAAGTTGCCGAAGACCATCTGAGGGGTCACCCCACCTTCGACACACTCCTGGATTCTGTCCACAATGGGCCTGTACTCCCTCGACAGCTCCGGCACGTCACTCCAAATGTCGGTGTCGACGCGGGGGAGGTCTTCAGGCAGTTCCAGCCTTTCGTGTCCCTCGACGGTGATGTCCACCTAGTCTTTCTTCCAGTCATCCCACTTGGCTGAAGGAAAGGACCTCAAGTACTTGAGGGGGGAATTTTTCTGCTTCACGAAGTAGTACAAGCTGATGAACTCATCACTCACCCAGTGGGGTGGACAGTGAAGAAAGTCCGAAACAACTCCACGCAAGGGGGCACTCCCACCCATATCTCGCAGAAGTGGACGAAAGTCGCCACCAACAAGATTGAGTGGGGGCCGAGATGGTGGAGCTACAGATTATAGAAATCAAGCAGCATCAGAAAGAAAGTGAAGAAAGGCGGGATGAAACCCGCCATGGCATACCCAAGGAAGTACACCATATCTCCGCCTCGCTCCTTCTCGAAGGGAACCTTGCCACAACGAATGTCGTTGTTGAAGGAATCACTGGACCAACCCATGTAGGTCCGGACCCTAGACAACTCCTTCTTGCTCCCAATGCGGCTCATGGGGAGTCCCAACTTCATCACAGCACAGTGGGGCGAGAGATGAAAAGCAAGTGAAAGGTTGGAGGATTCGAGCGCAAGTTCAAATGAAGGCGTAAAGAATACCCAAACAGTGCGCGCTTTCCTTCTTAAGTAAGCCCCCGCAACGCTTGGGAAACCGCAGAGGGGCTGACGATATAGTTCAAAAACTGCACCGTGCCAATGAAAAGGGGGTCCGGGGCTACCCCGATGATCAAGTCGAGGTCCTTACCCCAGGCGAACAGTTTTCATGATGAAAGGCGGGAAGCCCGAGGGCGGCGGCCTGACATGGCGTGCGGAACCGATACGATTTTTGTATCGGGAACTGTTGACCTTCAATTGCGTGAGATCCGCACGCTCAGATCTCGCCTGCCGCATCCTAGATATGCCACGCGGCGATGGTTTAACTGCAAACTGACAGCAGTGGCACATCCAAAGACCCTTGAAGACACAGCTCAAAATTCGAAAGATGGACCCACCTCCGGCAGAACAACTTCATCCAAAAGGTCTCTCCCAGAGGTGGGCCCAGGGGGCCACTGTGAATACCCTGCGTACTGAATACCCCTTGAGAGTGCAAAAAGAGCAAAGGCACTTCACCTGCTTGACTTGAGGACCTCCGAAGGCCCCACGTGTCATATGGAACCGGACTTGCCTCCCTACTATGGTTGGTCCCAGTGCTGCCACGTGTATCCTGCAACCGGAGCTACATCCCAAACACGGGATAGCTCCAGGATAAATACCTGTGCGGCACCCCCGGACCTAACCCCCAACAGAGGGAAGCTCTGTACTGACACGCATACAACAGCACTGGACCTACCCGTCCTAGACGTAAAGCTCCAGAGCTGCCACGCGTCCAACCGCCGGACCTTCAACTTCAACAAGAAGACTGGTGGACCCCCAACGGCTCAGACCTTCAAGGGGCAATTAAAGACTTCAAGACCCGATTAAGTGTCATTAATACCATCTTAATGGCACACGATCAAAGGGCCCTTAATACCAGTAATGGCACTATCAAGGTGCGTTACCACACTATTAAGGGTAATTAAGCTCATTAATTGTATTAAGCATCAGTAACCGCCAGGGCCACATGTCGGACCAGGCTAACGATGTAACGACCAGTCCTTGTACTATAAAAGGACTAGCCGAGCGATACACAAAGAGACCTCTTCTAGACTCTGCTCTGACACACGCCCACAAGCGCTCAGACGCTCAATACAACAACGCACGCCCGTGGAGTAGGGTATTACACTTAGGTGGCCCGAACCACGTAAATCCTCATGTCAACATGCCATCATGTTCTGAATCTCTGCGCGCCCACATCCGAACTACAAACTCTACGGGCTGCCAATGGTAGTACCGAGAGAATTGCTGGAACAAAACTCCGACAACGTCGTTTGTCCGCATAGCTTTTCTGGCGAGACTGGGCAGCCTTGAGGTTGGCTTGAATAACTCGTACTCGATCTTTGGCTTCCTTTACCAAGTCTATACCATATGTTACTCGTTCACCAGATTCACACCAGTTCAAAGGTGTGCGGCACTTTCGGCCATAAAGAGCTTCATATGGTGCCATTTGGATGCTAGTCTGATAACCATTGTTGTATGAAAACTCTACCAATGGTAGATGATCATCCCAATTCATACCATGGTAGATGGCACCGTTTCAGAGCATATCCTCTAGCACTTGGTTTACTCGTTCCATTTGACCATCAGTCTGTGGATGGTAAGCTGAGCTTCGAATCAGTTTGATACCCAAAGATGCATGGAGCTGCTCCCAAAATCGAGCAACAAACAAGGTTCCACGATCTGATATGATAGTGCGGGGTACTCCGTGTAAGCATAAGATCCTGGCAATATACAACTCTGCATATTGTCGTGCCACATACTTGACATTGATTGGAATAAAGTGAGCCGACTTGGTGAGTCAGTCGACTATCACCCAAATCGAGTCATGCTTGCGAAAAGTAAGAGGTAATCCAAAAATGAACTCCATGCTGATGTCCTCCCATTTCCAGGCCGGTATGCTTAAAGGTTGTAGTTGTCTGGCTGCCTTTAGATGGTCGGCTTTCACTCGTCGACGCGTATCACATTCGGATACATACTCCACCATTTCCCTCTTCATCCGAGTCCACCAAAATTTCTGCTTCAAGTCTTGGTACAATTTGTTACTCCCCGGATGAATAGAATATTTGGACAAATGAGCTTCATCCAGTATTTTCTTCCAAAGTCCCACATTGCGGGGTACCACGATGCGGTCTTTGAACCAGATGGTACCGTCATCATCACCTCGGAAACACTTCATTTCCCCCTTTTTCATTCGTTGGCAAATATGCGATATGCCCTTGTCCTCCTTCTGAGCCTCCACGATTTCCTCCCTTATGGTAGGAATGAGGGCTAGATTGTAGAGCGCCCCATACGGAACCAAGTAGAGACTCGGTTCTTCTTCCTCTATCAAGGTGATAGAAAGGTTATTGATATGGGACTTGCAACTACATTTGCCTTTCTGGGATGGTAGTGGATCTCAATTTCATAGTCTTTGATTAATTCCAACCATCTTTGCTGTCGCATATTCAAATCCTTCTGGGTGAAGATGTACTTCAAGCTTTTTTGATCAGTGTAGAGATGTACTAGGTTGCCCCATAGATAGTGTCTCCACATCTTTAATGCTAGTACCACGGTAGCGAGCTCAAGATCATGAGTTGGATAATGCTTCTCATGGTTCCGAAGCTGTTGTGATCCATAAGCGATCACCCTCCTATCTTGCGTTAATACGCAGCCCAAACCAATTCCAGATGCATCACAATAAACATCAAAGGATCTAGTTGTGTCTGGTTGGGCTAATACTGGCGCCGATGTGAGGTTTTTACTAATGCTTGAAAACCTTTCTCACATTCCTTTGTCCATGTATATTTCTTTCCTTTCTTCAGAAGTTCCGTCATTGGTTTAGCTATCTTGGAAAAGATTGGGATGAACCTCCGATAATATCCTGTTAAACCCATGAAACTCCAAACTACATGCACAGTCTTAGGAGACTCCCATTTGAGTACTTGCTTAATATTGCTTGGATCAACTGCAATCCCTTCGGCGGAGATGATGTGCCGTAGAAATGGCACTTGGTTGTTCCAGAACTCACATTTGCTGAACTTAGCGTACAACGTGTGGTCCCGCAATCGCTGAAGCACGATGTGCAAATATTGTGCATGTTCTTCTTTGGATTTTGAGTACACCAGGATGTCGTCGATGAACACCACAACAAACTTGTCCAAATCCGACATGAACATCGAATTCACGAGATACATGAAATGGGCCGGTGCGGTTGTCAATCCGAAGGACATGACAAGGTACTCATATAATCCATATCTCATCAAGAATTTTGTCTTAGGTATATCCTCTAGTCGAATCCTGATTTGATGATACCTAGAGCGAAGATCCATTTTTGAAAATAACCGAGCACCCACCAATTGATCGAACAGAATATCGATACGGGGTAGTGGATACTTGTTCTTGATCGTGACAGCATTGAGTGGATGATAGTCCACACATAGTCTCAATGTTTTATCCTTCTTTTCCACAAACGATGCAGAACAGCCCCAAGGTGATAAACTTGGATGAATGAATCCCTTGTCCAAAAGTTCCTTCAGCTGCTCTTTTAGTTCTGCAAGTTCCGTAGGTGCCATCTTATACGGCTTTCTCGAGATTGGCACTGTTCTCGGTACAAGTTCAATCTTAAACTTGACATATCTTTCTGGTTTCATGCCAGGAAGATCTTCGGGAAAAAAGTCCGGATACTCACATACTACTGGAATGTCTTTGAGTTTACAGGCCTCTGTGTTATAGTTAGTTGGAGTCACGTGGATATTACTCTCAAGAGTGAGAGTTTGGGGATAGTGGACCGAAGAATTTAGATATATCCTCCGAGGAACGATGTCAATAATAACACAGTTGTATTGCAACCATGCCATCCCTAAGATGACATCTAATTTCTAATGCACCAATATAATGAGAGAGATAGGGTATATGTTCCCACTCAGATTAAGAGGTACCCTATGGACCATCTTATCTGCTACTACTTTTCCTCCCGGAGAACAAATCATATATGGGGTTTTTGTGGAAATGATAGGCAACTGGTATTGATTGACATAAGACTTGCTAATAAAGTTGTGTGAAGCATCGGAGTCAAAAAGGATGACTACGTGATGACCAATGAGAGAGAACGTACCCGTGAGTATGGGTGTGCCTTCCGGAACGTCCTCGATGGCGAGGTGGTGGACGTTGCTGGTTCTGGTGGCAGGCTTCTTGGGCTAGTTGCGAGGCTTGTTTGCCCCCTGGTACGATGACTGTCCTCCGCTCTGTGGGCAGTCCTTGGCGAAGTGCCTCGTACGTCCACATGTATAACACGTGTACGGGGTCTGACCGTCATGGAATGGAGGACGGAATCCCGGTGCACGCGATGAAGGTAGAGATGCACGCGGAATCATCCCTTGTTGCTGTTGTGGGTGAAAGTCGGCGTTGTTGAATGGGTGACCATGAAATATCGGTGGTCGCGATGGCGGCTGCCACCTCTGGTCGGATGGTGATCGATACACCATGCAGTACTTCTAAGGAGTACCCACTCAGCTGCCCTGCGGAGCACTCCTTTTCTTCTTTTCGGAGAACAGCTCCCTAGTAGCTTCCTCTTGCACGATCGTAGCATTGACCATGTTGTTGAAGCTGCCGCTGTTGAACAAGGCAAGCTTGTCCTTCATCTTGGGGTTCAAAGCCCGATAGAAACATTCCCGCTTCCGATCTTCAGTACTCACTTGGTCCTGAGCATATTGGGCCAAGTGGTTGAATATCTTGGAGTACTCGTAAGCACTCCTTCCTCCTTGCTTCAGCTCCAAAAACTCTTGAAGCTTCCTCCTCACAACACCGGGAGGTATGTGATAGGTGCAAAACGCCTCCCGGAATTCCTCCCAGCTCGCGGCATAGCCAGCTGGTCGTGCGGCAAGGTAATTTGCCCACCACGCACCAGCGGACCCTTGTAATTGTTTGGCCGCGAACAGGGTCTTCTGATGTTCGGTTACTCGTAGCAAACCGAACTTTCCTTCAATGGAGCAAAGCCAGTTGTCCGCCTCCAACGGTTCATCAGCCTCCATGAAGACCGGCGGGTGCGTTGACATGCAGTCCGAGTATGAACTCAGAGAAAGCTGTCGTGGACCCGCATCTGGTCGCCCTCCTTGACCGGACGAATGCTGGACCAAAGTCTGCAGTAACTCCGTTTGCTCATCGCACGAGCCTAGCACTGCGGCGAGAACCTCCGCTAGACTCCTTGGAAGTTCAGGAGGTGGTGTTGGAAGGACTCGTTGCTGTGATGTCGCAGCTGTCTCCTGGGTTGGAGATTCGTCCTCACGACCATTACTTGATCGTCCCATTTCAGGCGTCGAGCGCATACGCACCATTCTGCATCCAAATGACTTAAAATAAGCACATGTTTTCTTTTCCTTTATCCATTTCATTATTCAGTAGTACGACTTATTGTCAAGGTAATAAGTGCATAACATTCACATATATTGATAAAGTACAAACTTTATACAAGATATATTATCTAATGACCAAGTTTACAGTAGTGAACTCCAAATCGATGGACTCCCCCTACGGAAGTGCATCTCTACCATACTTGGTCCCCATGAGATGTCATACACATCTTGTCATCTTAGACATAACCACTGCTATTCTTAATATGATACAAACATGGCCACAAAATAAACACGAGCAACTATTAAACTATATGTTGCCCCGTGATGGCAGAAGTTCTGCCTCATCCCACTCCAATACGTCCTACACGACGTACTCGAGTTCCTCAGGATCTTCTTCTTCTTCATCGTTGTCCGAAGGCACTTGTTCACACATATTTAGTGGTATATCATGGGCCGGTGGATACACCACGGGTTGCAATTGTGCTTCGGTCTCAATCACATTATCCTGTAGTTGTTTTGCCTCATACTCCCAATTTTGAGCTGCCTCTATGGTTGTGTCTCGCTCCTCGGTGACTACCGACGGCTGCACCTGCTGTTGTTGTACCTCTAACTGACTCGCTTGCAGCTCACCATGAGTTTGCTGCAGTTCATTGCGAGCTTGCTGTTGTTCGACACGAGCTTTCCGTAGTCTAATGCGAGCGTATTGCAGCTGACTCTCGCACTTATTTAGCCAGTGATTTGTTGGAGCTAGGAGCGAACGTAGATTCTTGTTGATATAATCAAGGGTATCTCCCCGCTCAGTTGCTTGCCTCAAGGCTTCGACTTGCTCCTGAATATTTGCACCTTGTGTAGAAACCACCATATTGGACGCAGCCGCATACGTCCCCAATGTCGTCGAGGTTGTGTCACCATACGGTGTATAGGCAGCAACCATACGACGCTGCCACTCAAAACCAGCCATACCACAGACCGGAATAAGAGCAAATTGAGTCCCAGCCATGGCATCTTGATGAAGCTCACAAAGCTTCATAAGCGCATCGCCTGCTGCGATTGCCCAAGTGTCCTCCAAATGAGCCCCCTTGATAGTAACTGAGAAAAAGCCCATTTATAATGATGTGGACTAGCCGGGATGTCGACCAAGATGGTGCATGACCGAACGCCTCTGTCAATCGTTTCTTGGCCCCAGTAGCATGGCATCTCAATGAAGCCAAACTGTTGGAGCACTTCCCGCAGCATACTTGGGAAGCCCGGACGTCTAGCGCAAGTGGAAAATATCCATCCGTCCGGTAATAGAATCATCACATCCGTCATCTATAGAAAAGGATACTGGAACAATGAGAAGGTTTCCAACTCCCAACTGTTTAAGAAATTTTTTAAAACTGGAGTTGTAATCTCAGTCTGCCACAGCTGACCTTCCTGTATAAATTGAAACTTTTTATATAGGAAACGTCAGAACCAGATGTGGGGTTGAATACAAAAGTTGTAGTACACTTTGCAACCTTTCCATATTGTACTCATACAGCTCCAGGTGAGCTAGGAAGTTGAATCTATACAGGTTTAAAGTTGACCCAAATTTTCCGGAAATTTTGACAGAACCTCTCCTGTATATGTGGTGATTCCCACAATTTATACAGGTATATAATGACCATATATTGAGGTAATGAGAAAATAAACATTGTATAACATCAATTTGACAATCCAGAGGTAAAATATTTCGGCCATGAAACATTTGTTACATAGGTATAGTGCGCTAATTCGAAACTATGTGCCAACTGTTTCAAGTTCTGATCTGCCAGAACCAAGTTTGCAACCATAGGAATTTAACACAGATACACCAAGATTTAGGCCATGAGTGCAACATAAAGTTGATAGAGGACTTGCTAAGATTTCCATAAATGTTTATATATGACCATGTCACTATTTTGGATCAAAAGCTAGAGCTATCTAAACTTAACAGATGAACTGACTGTTGTTCAACAGCAGCCCTGCAGTTCACTATTTTGAGCTCGAAATTTGAATTGCCTAAAGTTCGAATCAAGAGAAACTTTAAATAACAAAACTGTAGATCTGCTTCTACCCTTTTCAGATATATATCACAATAAGGAAGAAGATTTTTTATAGTGAGTCATTTCAGAAATACAGAGACTGGTACAATGGTAGGGTCATCTGGAGCAGTTTAAGCATACCCCAAATTTCAACAGATTATCAAGCTTTTCTGCCTTGATGGTCAACAGAAAAGTTGTAGAGGTGTTCGAGAAATTTTCATCCATATAGAATACCCCTATGTTTATTCCTAATCACCCAAGATTACAATCTGGCGAAGTTGAGAAAACTTTGGCCAGAAAATCAAGAATCTTGGTGCTAACCCAATGTCGAATCGAAACTCATTTTGCGGAGTCCAAACCTACCAGCAACTGATAGTTAGACTTTCCAAAATACAATGCATCCTTTTTTGTCATTTGGGGATGGTCAAGTATCAATATTGATACCGACGGTACTATGTGCCTCACCAAAGAAAATTCTAACCGGTATTCCCGGATACGTTTATAGGTGGCCCTAGTAACGTTCACTCGCAAACGTGTTCTACACGGGTCGCTACTGCAGTCAATGCTGCAGAAGACACACAATCCCCTTTCACACCTTCACACCTCAAGGGCAGCATGGGGAAACATGACAGGCAGTCACAATAATATATATGAAAGTAAATGCATACGACTCTGGTGTGAGTCGCCCTCGAGCGATGTCATGTCTCGAGGTACATGGCTGTAATACGTCTGTACAGCAAAGACTCCCGCAAGAACCGGCTTATACACACTCGGGCATACGTGTTTTGCATGCTCCCATAGAACATGAATGGTTCTAGAGATGCATACTATCGGGTTATATACCACCCGACGGGGGCCCCACTAACTTTGAAGCACACTGGGGTACTGCGTGTCATAGGTTCTCAGAAACATAGAAAGCCTCAGTGACTCCTATTAACATTTCCGTACCAAGCCACGGAAAGACTTCCATGCTACCTCTCGCATGGTGAGCTTACCGCAATTGATCAGCTTACGGTGGCATACCTTACCTCTTACCTCACGTTGGAGCGTCGTTACAGAATTAATAACATATAAGTTAGTATACCACTTTTATATCTTATACTAATAATACACCTTATAAGGGCATATAACTAATTCCTCACTCAAATCCTAATTTTTGAAAATATGCTCTTTTCAAGTACACTGTACCCAACGATGCTCTGATACCATGTATGTGGGGACCGAAATCCCGACCTCCATGGATCTCATTGGGTGGTGTCGTGCGATGTGACACCCAACAATATACCAGAAAAGGACGAGAACAATTTTACAATACCAAGTCTTTGTTGAAAAACACAACGGAAGTTTTAAAATACTAACGAAAGGAAAGAGAACTATACATCATAGCTATGCTCTTAGCACAAGCTATGCAAAAGCAAAGTCATCCATGTCCTGGATACTTCGCACTAGCAACACACAACTCACGGCGGCATGCAGGGTTCCCACTCAGCTGTAAACCCTGGAGGGGGTGCAGCCTCGTCATCAAACCCGTCATCAGTCGTATAATCTGCAAAAACTTGTTAACAGCAAACGTGATCATAAGTCTCAGCAAGACTAACCCGTCTCACTAGACATATGCAAGGGTGAACATTAAGCATAGGTAAGGAAAAGCATAAAGGACTCGCCTACAAGTGAATCCTTATAGTCATGTTTTAACTAGCACATGACATTCTTCAGGCACAGCACATCATAGACTCCACAATCAAACAAGAAACATTTTGCCGATGATATGACGTGCACAAAGCACATAATGCTTTTACAGGTAAAGTATGGGGAAACTGTAAACTTTTAATTGTACTATTTCTAAGCCAAACAAGGTTGTCCAAGCAATTTGTAATCCCATATATCATATTCCCCTGACTTCTTCAGTATTTACTACGTCACAGCGCAGTGAACAAGTGGTACTCTATTACCGCGAGGGACGGTGATTGCAATCAGGATACACCCGGAACAACACGACACATATATGTAGGTACTGCTGTAATCAGGATATACGCACTTTTGGAAATGTTAGCGAGTACTTATAGCAGTACCTACATAACATTTCAGTACTAGTCATATATGGCCACCTTTCACTAAACACTCGAATGTTGAACCAGTCGATCCGTCACGAGCAGGAGGTCACTGCGTGGGACGTACTCCGACGTGCCCACCAGCTCATTTACACCTTGCTGCCCTCAACCCACGCCTATAAAACGGAACGGAATGCCTCGACAAACTAGTATTAAGCTACGTCAGTTTATTGGTGCCCATTCCTCCAGTATGTCGCCAGTACAATTCAAGCTTGTCCAGCAGGGCCGCACATGAAGCGGTCCTCAATCGACCCAAGCAGGACTACGCACGTGAGACCACATCTCGCTGCATCCTACCCACTGCTCGGTCTCAATTTCATATTCATAAACCATCTTTTGATTCCAGATCCTTCCATGTGATAAAATTCCTATCTCACAAGTACATTTCAACTACTCGACTTCTACCGAATTTCCTATGAGCATAAGCATAGCAGTGTATACTCAATGGGCCATAGACCTACCCAAGGCTCCATAGGATTTGTGGCCATGCAAGTGGATGTCAAACACCTTAAACGTAATACACAATCATATGAAGACGTAAGGTGAAATAAAAACTGCAAAACGCTATAAGGAACTTAAATTCAAGCTGGGGCTTGCCTGAATGCGAGTCTGAGCCTATGTTAGTTTCTGGCAGCTGGACCTCCAATGCTTCCGGCTGCTCCTTGATTTAAGGTACTATACGATATGCATATACTAGGTATGAATGACTTTGAAAATAACTAATATGCTTGAGGTGGTGTGAATATCCAAGGATGAACATAAGATAGTTATCTTAATTGGCTTTGGGACTTTTATGGTAGATACTAGTGACTATAGAGAAGATTCTTGCAAAGAACAGGAGATGATCAAGGAAGTTTGTTGTTCTTAAATTTATGGTAAGCAATAACCTTCTTTAAACTTTGGTTGAAATTTTGGAGACCTATCATAGCTACCAGTGGTTGTATCGTGTAGAGGGGGTCTCACTGGTTCTATAAAAATTTGTTTCACTATTTTGTAACTTTCATACAGGAGAAACTGATTTTTCAAGTTTGGGTAAATTTCTGGAAATTGATTTTCCATTTTTCTCAATTTATAACTACATAGAGATTTGGAATATTGATCAACCCAGTATTTTAACTCCAAAGAACTTGAAATTTTTACTGGAGATCAAGGGTATTAACAATAATGTTCTGACCAAAATTGGGAATTTTCCAATTAAGAGAACTGTAGGAATGAATTCTTTAAGCATTTTGCTTATCTGAATTATAAGAAATTTCAATGGCTTTTCATACAAATCCAAGTGCACCACTGGCCAATATTCTTTATGCTGGTTCTAACAAAATTTATTTGGTAATTTTTGGATAATTCTACTGGAAGTTATGGATTTTCCAAATTTGGATTGAATCTGGATTTATTTTCCTATTGGAAATTTCAAATAAAGGGGCCGGTCCCACTTCATTTGAATCAGGCCAATCAGAGCTGAGCCACACTCGGAGCCATGGAGTTAACCCGCGCAGCCACACCGGATCCGCCTTCACAACTGATCCTACGCGAGAAGGCGTCATTGACAGGTGGGACCCGCACCCTTAGTCTACCTCCCGACGGGGCGGCGTCTCTCGCCAGAATCGCGGCGGCGCTTCACCAGACCTAGTTGTGTCGACCTCCTCCCGGCCTCGCCTTGACCGCTCAACCATAAAATCGACCGCACAAGACGATGGTGGTGTCCAATCAAGTCGGCGATGGCCGGAGACGACAGTGCGATGGTGATGGCGGAGCTAGGGTTTCAGAGTTCGTCGGAAACGCTCGGAAATGGCGTAATAGGCTTGAGAAAAAGTCGGGAATGTTCCTGGGAGCACCAGGATGATGATTTGGGGGTTAGAATGGGGTGACATCGCCGACCAAGCTGAGTTCAATGGCGAAGTACGGTTTTTCAACCGGCAGCCGCGAAATCTCGAAATCTAAGGTGCTCGGTTGATAACTTTCAGGGTCCTTGGGAAGGGAGCTTCATTAGGACATACAGAAGCTATCTGCTAACCATATTAAAGGATGATTGCAAGAATGAAATGAATTTAAGCACGAAGCCTTGCTGATCTATTGAGAAATCGTTCGGTTATCGAATAAGAACTCGAGCTACGCTTCATGTCATAGGCTTAGATTCTGTGAGATTAAACTAGAGAGGATTGTGAACCTTTTTGCTTAAAGGATCGAGGATGGAGAAATATCCCAAGCAGAAGCTATGTCACGATCAATGACTAGATAGAATACGTAGAGGATGTAGTGACAAGCCTTTTATCTACTTACAGCTTGGGGAGAAACAGCTTCAATCGTCGATGAAAGCTCGATCGAACAGAGGCGGCGGAAATGGCGCGAACCGAGGTGGAGTTCAACGGCGACGGCCAAGGGGGGTATTTATAGGGACGGAGGGATGAGGGGAGCGCGCCACGGCGCAAGCAAGCAGGCAGCTCGGTGGTTGCATGCCGCATCGTGGTGTCGCGCTCTGCCGGCATCGATCGGCGGGGAGAGCATGATACAGAGCACCCCGTGGGTTGCACTCGAGTGGGTTAGGCTGACAGTGGGTCCCACCTCCTCTTATCCACTTCCCCTCTCTGCAACTTCAATTCTCCTACCAAACATGATCCAAAAATTATAGATTTTTGTGGGGAGGCTCAAATAAATATCTGGAATTTGATTCTGTAATTGGATTTCGAATTGGAGCAAGTTTCAATTGAATTTCAAATTTGAATTTGAAATTTGGATGAAATTCAATGGTGTCATTGAATTAAATAGCAACTGAGTTCCAAAATTGTGAAACTTTGAGGATTAGTCAAGCAAGTCATGCTGACCATGATGGTGTGTTCAATTCTTGATGTTCAATAAGGTTGAACAGAATTCAAAATTTGAATTCATAATATGGTATGAATTTGCTAAGCGTCTCAAATAAAATAGCAAATGGAGTTAAAAATTTATGAAACTCCGCAGGAATTATATTTGGAATATGAGGAAACCATAGAAAAATCTATAGCATCAGATTTGAATAATTTTGACAGGGCCAAATGTACAGTAGCATATTCAATTTGTAATTAATTTGAATATATATTGGGTACTGCATATTAATTTGACATAGGATCCTCCATTCAAATAATTCCATACTTTCAAGAGATGTCAAAAGAATTTATCTAAGATTATTGGTGAAGTCCATTCCTCATGTTAATAAAATTTAAGCATAAGTGGAAGAAAATATTTGATGAGATCAAGTTCATAAGCCTAGCTATAATTGGTCTCCATTAGGGTTGATAACCAACTTACAAGTGAACCTTATATGAAGCAAAATGTGGGATTTTACATAACGTATGACGGCTAACCTAAAGCCGTCGTAAGTTAAAGGCGAGCCCGATCAGGGCATAACTTGAGATGTTTGACGAAGTTCCCTGTCTCTCTCCCGTTCTTTCCTTCATATCTCTCTCTCTCTCTCTCTCATTCTTTCCTCTTTCGTAAATGACTTAAAAATGAAAGATTAACGTAACCTATACTATATGCATTAACCGTTTCGAACCGCCCTATCTCACATGCGTTACGCATGTGATGCGTGTAGGTTTGGAATCGTCCCTTTTTTGGACAGCCTGGGAGTGACTGAGGGAGCATGCTTATGATGAGACGCGGGCCTGGATTCAGACGAGATTTTGACGATATAACCAGGATGTTTTCTATTGCACCATTTTCGGGCGTGCATCATTTAACTTATTGTCCTCTCCCGGCAACATCAAATTGCGGAGTTCTAACGAAGGCAACTGACTCTCAAGGACATAAAACCAATTACTATGGGATCATTAACAAAATCCTTGAATTTACTTTTACCGGAAATAAGGAACATTGAGTTGTCTTCTTTGACTATGATTGGTTCGATAGAAATCATAAACTCGATAAAACCAATTTGGCATGGTGGAAGTCAAACACTATGAACGGCTTCGAGGTTACGATACATTTGTTCTTGCACACCAAGTGGAGCAAGTTTATTATCTACCTTATCCATGCAAAAAAGCTTTGTGGCTTCACTGCAGCGCATATAGGTGAATTTCACTAGTCATTGACAAATTCTTAAAATCCACTTTCCATTTAAACTTACTTATGAATCATTTTAATATTGCAGTCTGCCTCAGCGTCTGACTCAGAAGCTGGGGCACCAGTTGAGCGTGGCCATCCTTCGGGTGGCCAGCCCTCGGCTAGGCAGCCCTTGGGTAGCCAGCCGCCGACTGAACATCCCTCTAGCTCAACTGGTGATGAGCCTTCTGGGTCACCAGACGTTGTGCCGCAGCAGAGGCAGCGGACGAGGACTGACTTTGTCGGTCCTCCTCTGATTCCTAGAGAGAAGATCGTGATTCGGCCGGTTAGGGATAGGTAATAAAATCGTAGTGTTCAATTTTGGTTTCTCTTGGTTACTTGACTAATGATTCAAGAAATATCTTGCAGCTCTTGGTACAACTTGTCTTTCACTGGTGCTACACACCACAGACCGGTGAACGGTGTCCTCGGGTGAAAGTGCATCTAGGCATCCCTTGTGGGTTTTGGTTGATTTATGACAAACAAATGAGATCCTACCAAAATTTTTGAGATGAGTGGAGGTTTTAATGAAATTATGAAGAAAGCGCAAAAAGAAAGGAGAATGAGGAATCTATACAGAAAAGAGATCAAGAGCTAAATAGAATAATTTGTTGTGTATGGAGTGTGTTGGAGAAACACACCCCAAGAGCTCAAGCAAAACAAATCACCCTCACCGCACAAAATTTCACAAGTCCGGACTAGTCCGATATTCACTAGACTAGTCCGATATCTCTCTGACTAAGATCGGACTAGTCCCCCCTAGTGCGGACTAGTCATCAGCACTTCACATCTGTAAAAAAAACAGACACGTTCGATAACACCACACACTAGTCTGATATCTTTATGACTAAAATCGGACAAGTCCGCCCGAGTGCAGACTTGTCCTAAGGACTCCACA
This sequence comes from Tuctoria greenei, assembly GCA_036927565.1. Taxonomy (NCBI): domain Eukaryota; kingdom Viridiplantae; phylum Streptophyta; class Magnoliopsida; order Poales; family Poaceae; genus Tuctoria; species Tuctoria greenei. The sequence goes on from JAYESD010000006.1 coordinate 131,643,333, forward strand.
ATTTTTCCCGGCACCGAACAAGTCAGATATCACCACAGACTAGTCCGAAAACTCTGTGACTAAATGTGACGCCCAGTTCCATAAAAATGAACCAAGCTAACGCATATGTGTGCCCAGTATCTTCAACACACATACACGAGTGCATCACAAAAGAGTATACAGAAAATTACCACAGCACAAGATTAATTAACCAAATTTGTATTAAACAAACCATATTATCCTCGAATACAAGCTCTAATGAATATTAATGACAAGATCAACTAATGTAGCGGAAATAATCTAATTAAGTAAACTAAACAGCTAGGCAGCATAAGAAATAGGGTATAGCGCAGCTCCATGCAACACCACAGGCAAGCTGACGGTAGACACGGCCTAGAACTCTGTATTATCACCATTAAACTCCCAATCCTAACCTGCAACTGTTGGACGGGGGATTGCAAGAGTGAGTACATGCCATACTCAGCAAGTGTGGAAAGTATGACATGTAGCTGATTCAAATGACGAATATAATAATGGTTAAGTGTTAAAAAGTACATTAAACATTTGAAAAGCTATATATTACATGTATGTGAAGTAAACCTATCATAATCATAAGTAATATCATAATACCAGTCTGAATTCACTACCATCATCAATAATTTCAGATTTTACCATTTGCCAGTAACCATATTCAATACCAAAAATTAATAACCATTACCAGAACATAACCATCCCAATTCTGAGTTCCCTCTAATCATGGAAGTTGTCCAGGTGCTCATAACCGGGAGCACGGCTATCATGATAGTTTTATTAGACTCTGCAGAGTTTGTACCGCTTTACCCATGTGTTTGTGATTTCATCACCCGTCAGCGACTAAAGAACCTCCCTTATGTCAATTACACATCCTTTGGTGTATGGCCAAGAGATCACAAAATAGCCTTTACAAAGGGATTACTAGCCTATTTAGACCTCAAGGTTTCACCGGTGGCGATGTCTCCTACTGAGCACATCTTCAACCAAGGGCCCCCTCTTGAGCCATTTGGATCCTAGGGTAGTCCCACCAATCATCAACAAACCCAATCCGACTACCCTTCCCCGAGCATCCACAATGGTCCAAACAGCACTAGCAAAGCCCTAATTAATCCGATATGTCACACCCATACTTGGTCTCGTGGTGGCATTGTAGTCCTGGCTTATTCTAAAGCAAGCAAACCGCCATGACATCTAACCCATCCACATACCAGGCTTGCTTAGATCACCCAATTCCATATCATACTGACCAGTTCACATTAACAAGAATATCGTTAATGCATATTAAACATGTAGTGTTGTTTTCCTATCCCAATTAATTAAGCGAAGCAAAAAGGTAAGAAGCCCATCCCGACTCTCTACCATAATTCCAGGTGACAAGGGTGGTCAAACAAATCTAGTAAACTTCCTACCATAGGATTTCCCATCTAATTGACACAGCATGCAGTTTTGCAAACAAAACATTTATTTCAAAACAGGATCAATATGCTTCAAGGACACTTGCCTTGCTCTTGCTGTTGATTAGGGTCAAAGCCTTCAAACTCTTGGTGCTGGAGATCCTCCGCGGCACTCTCTACCACAAATCCATCTAATCCGCACAATAAACATACAAGACAAGAAACACAATCAAAGAGTGCACAAATATTACTCAATATGACATGACATGCTTGATTTATGCAAATGCAAGGTAGAACTTCTTAATATATTGCTTTTTATGATCACTAACTAGTTCTAATAGATTTTACTTTTTATGATCACTAACTAGTTCTAATAGATTTTAACAAGTGTATACAGGTTTAGAGTTGATTAGATCAAATTTTAGAATCAATTCAACACAATTTAGTCAGTAAAATCGGACTAGTCTGCACAAGGCTGGACTAGTCCGCACTTCGCAGAACTAGTGAACTAGGGTTTTCTAGATCAACGTAAAATTGGAGATTAGGTGTTGAATTCTCCTAAGGAAAAGAGAATATAAAGTATACCAGGTGTTTAGAACTCCAATGAATCAAGAAACTTGGAGGTAACACTTGGATCTTGATGATCTAGGGTTGGAGATGAACTTGGAGATGAATTGGTGATGAGGGACGAAACTTTGTGGAGATCTTGATCCTCTTTCGTTTCCTCCTCTTCTTCTTCTTGCTTGGGATCTCCTCCTCCCTCCTTGATGGTGGCTCTCCATGAACTAGGGTTTGGGTGGGGTGGAAAAGTGGCAAATAGATGTCAAGCCAAGGGGTGGGGTTGTTTATATAGAGGTGGAGGCTAGGGTTAGATGGATTTCGAGTTTGAGAGGAGTAGAGGCCGGTTTAGGGTCCCACATGGGCTCTAAAAGAGTTAGGAACGACATCCCTATGCCCACTTAACATGAAACCCAAGAAACAAGTCGTAAAACAAAAGATCAATTCGGAGTCGCGAAATATCGGACAAGTCCAAAAAGGACCGAACTAGTCCGAAGTTGTCCAGAGAGAAAACCGGACAAGTCTGGCCTAAAATCGAACAAGTCCGACTTTAGTCAGAGAGGAAATCGAACAAGTCCGCTAGAACACCGGACTAGTCCGAAAAAGTCCAGAGACTTAGCAATTTTTCAAGGATTCTTGGAATATCGGACTAGTCCGCACAAAACCGGACAAGTCCGAAAGTTTCCAGAGGCAAAATCGGACTAGTCCGCAACAAAAATAGACAAGTTCATTTTTTTGTCAGAGAGAAATAGGACTAGTCCTCAGTAAAATCGGACTAGTCTGCACTTTCCTGCATTTTAAGTGTGGTTTTGTTCCAAATCAATTTTAAATGCTCCAAATCAATTTTAAACTTGTTCCTCTTGTTGTGGGTTAATGTTAAACATGTATATGAATGTATGTAGGGCAAGATGCATGAAAATGAGGGTGTTACAAACATACCCCCCTTAAAATGAATCTCGCCCTCGAGATTCGACGCGGAAGAGAAGAGATAGGGAAATTCCTTCTTGAGATCATCCTCCAATTACCATGTTGCTTCTTTTTCTGTGTGGTGCTTCCATTGAACTCTACACCATCGAATAACCTTGTTCCTTGTGACTCTCTCCTTCGTTTCCAAGATTTTTACTGGTTGCTCGGCATAAGTCAAATCTTCCTCTAGTTCCAATTCTTCCATTGGCACTTGTTCTTATGGTACTCGCAAGCACTTCTTGAGCTGGGAAACATGAAAGACATCATGGACATCTAAAAGATGAGCTGGCATCTCCAACTTATACGCTACTTCTCCACTTCTATCCAAAATCTTGAATGGTCCATTATAACGAGATGCTAGCTTCCCTCTTATATTAAATCTCTTATGACATCTCATTGGTGACACTATGAGGTAAACAAAATCTCCCACTTCAAAAGCTAATTTCCTTCAGCTATTGTCCGCATAGACTTTTTGTCTTGATTGGGCAGCCCTCAAGTTTTCATGAATTATTTAAACTTGCTTTTCGGCTTCTTGCAACACATCTGGACCAAATACTTGAGTTTCTCCTGCCTCATTCCAGAATAAAGGTGTCCTACACTTCCTTCCATAAAGTGCTTCATATGGTGACATTTTCAAGCTTGCTTGGTAACTATTGTTGTATGAAAATTCCACATATGGCAAGCTTTTGTCCCAACTTTTCCCATGCATCAAAGCACAAGCTCTTAACATGTCCTCCAAAATTTGATTGGTCCTCTCGGTTTGTCCATCCGTTTGAGGGTGATATGATAAACTAAAATTCAACCTCGTTCCCAAAGCTTCATGCAATTTTTGCCAAAACCTGGAAGTGAATTGTGAACCTCTATCCAAGACTATCTTCTTCGGAACTCCATGCAAACATAGTATTCTTCCCATGTACAGTTCCGCTAATTTCTCTCCATTATAGGTGGTCTTGACGGGAATAAAGTGGGCTGTCTTAGTTAACCGATCCACAATTACCCAAATTGAGTCGTAACCGGACTGAGTATGTGGTAAACCAACTATGAAGTCCATACCGATTTCTTCCCACTTCCATTCCGGAATCTTCAATTGTTGCAATAATCCAGCTGGCCTTTGATGTTCCGCCTTGACTCGTTGGCACACATCACACAATGCTACATATTCTGCTATGTCCTTTTTCATGCTATCCCACCAATAGCAAGTTTTCAAGTCTTTGTACATCTTCGTACAACCGGGGTGAATTGATTAAGGTGAGTCATGTTCCTCTTTTAATATTGTCTCCCGAATATGCTTCACATTGGGCACGTTAATCCTTTTTCCGAGCCATAGGGTACCATGTTCATCCTCATCAAATCTGAATTCTCTCCCTTCTTCGGTCCTTTCCTTGATTTCCTTGATCTCCTCATCTATGGTTTGTGCTTCTCGAATTTCTTGCTCCAAGGTCGGATTTAGCTCCATCATCTCCATCTCATTTACAAACCCAAGGTTCAACCATTCAAACTCCTTACATAACTCTAATGGTAACTCTCGAACTGTGAGTTGATGACTTACTCCCTTTCTACTCAAAGCATCAGCCACTACTTGGCTTTTCCCGGATGATAGTTGATCTCCAAATCATAATCTTTGATGAGTTCCAACCATCTTCATTGCCTCAAGTTCAGATCCGTTTGTGTGAAAATATACTTCAAACTCTTATGATCCGTATAAATTTCACACCTATGTCCAAGGATGTAGTGTCTCCAAATTTTCAATGCATGTACCACGGATGCAAGTTCTAAATCATGCGTTGGGTAATTCTGCTCATGTTTCTTCAATTGTCTTGACGCATAGGCTACCACTTGACCTTCTTTCATCAATACACATCCAATTCCTTGTCTCGATGCATCGCAATAAATATCAAAACTCTTGCTCACATCTGGCAGTACCAAAACTGGGGCTGTTGTCAACCTCTTCTTCAATTCCTCAAAACTATTTTGACAAGCTTGAGTCCATTGGAAATCCTTTCCCTTCATTAGCAACTCCCTCATAGGCTTGGCTATCTTGGATAAGTCCTTGATGAACCTACGGTAATATCCATCCATTCCAAGAAAACTCCTTATTTCCTTTACGTTTTGCGGTGGTTCCCACTTCAACACGTCTCTCACTTTTCCAAGGTCCACCGATACTCCTCCTCCTGAGATTATATGACCCAAAAACGACAACTCCCTCAACTAAAACTGACACTTGTTGAACTTGGCATACAATTGATGCTCCCTCAATTTTTGTAGCGTAAGCATCAAGTGTTCCTCATGTTCCTTCTCATCCTTCGAGTAGATCATAATGTCATCAATAAACACCACAACGAATCTATCCATGTACTCCATGAAGACCTTATTCATCAGGTACATAAAGTACGCATGTGCATTGGTCAAACCAAAGGACATCACAGTGTATTCATAAGATCCATACCGCGTCCTAAAAGCTGTCTTGGGTATGTCTGATGGTCTAATCTTCATTTGAAAGTATCCCGACCTCAAATCAATCTTAGAGAAGACACAAGCACCCTTCATCTGATCAAACAAGTCTTCTATGCGTGGCAAGGTGTACTTGTTCTTGATTGTCACCACGTTGAGAGCTCGGTAATCCACACACATCCTTTGGGATCCATCCTTCTTGTCCACAATTAGAACGGGCGCTCCCCAAGGCAAAGAACTAGGGTGAATAAAACCTTTCTCTAGTTGCTCTTGAATCTGCTTCTTGAGCTCCGCTAATTCCATAGGAGGCATCCTATACGGCCTCTTAGCTATAGGTGTAGTTCCAGGTATTAAATCAATAACAAACTCAATGTCTCGATCAGGTGGCATACCTGACAACTCATCCGGAAAAACATCCAAGAATTCACACACCACTGGAATCTCCTCAATTGCGGCACCGTCCATATGATTCAGCTCCAATTTCTTTGGTGCGGTTTGAGATGCTTCAAATTCTACGGTGATCCCTTCCTCATTGGTCAACTTCACCATCTTCGTGGCGCACTCAATAACTCCATTGTGCTTCCTCAACCAGTCCATACCAAGTATAATGTCCAACCCTTTAGAATCCAAAACGATGAGGTTGGCGGAGAAGTCTACCCCCTTTTTCTAAGGCTTACTTTTGGACATACTATATTCGTCCTCATCTCTCCTCCAGGAGACTTAATCAATAGAGTAAACTTCACATGAGAGATAGGCAAATTATACTTGGCAACATATTTTGATGCAATGAATGAATGTGATGCTCCAGAATCAAACAACATAGTCGCGGGGTTGGAGTTGGCGAGAAACATACCAATGACCACGTCATCCGCTTGTTGAGCATCTTCCGTAGAGACATGGTTCACGTTGCCACGAGCAAAATTCTGTTGTCCATGGTTCCCTTGTGGTTGTCCTCCATTGGGTCTTGGGTTTTGCCTTGGTGCATTACTTCCTTGACCAAGGCCTGACTTAGGACATTGATGCGCAAAGTGTCCAGCTTCTCCACAAGTATACACTTCTTAACTCCACCAGGATTATTGGGGCGAGCTTGATTATGTATGTTTGCACCAGGAAAATTAGAACGAGGTGCATAAGGCATTGGAGGCCTAGGTTCTTGCATGACAGGGCGCTGCTGCACAAATTTAGTTGGGCGCGGTGCAAATCCAGGGCGTTGAGCAGGAATAGAAGAGCTGTAATAAGGCGCATTGGACAGCACAAATCGAGGGCGCACATTACTCCCTTGTTGCTGTCCTTGATATGGCGCCTTCCTCTTGTTGTCTTGCTCCATCTCATGGTTCTTGTTCTCAACCAAGGTTGCTTTGTCCACAAGCTTCTGAAAATTGGCATAATCACAGTTGAGAAATTGCACTTGGATCTCATTGTTCAAGCCTCTCATGAACAAGTATTGCTTCCGGCTGTCCCGACTAACATCCTCAGGCGCATATCTTGAGAGTTGAGTGAACTTATTGAGATATTCACTCACGCTTGATCTTCCTTGCCTTAAGTTCTCAAATTCTTGCCTTTTCAAAATCATAACACCTTCCTGCACATAATGAGAATGGAAGCTCTCTTTGAATTTGGCCCAAGTAATTCTCTCTTGGTTCTCATGAGCATTGCATAAAGAATCCCACCAATCTGCAGCTGCTCCAACTAGTTGATGAGAAGCAAATAGCACCTTCTCCCAGTCATTGCATTAGACAATAGCTAACTTCTTCTCCACGGACTTGAGCCAATCATCCGCATCCATAGGGTTAGCGGCTTGAGCAAAGGTTGGCGGCCTAGTCCTCATAAACTCTCCCAACCGGTTATGAGGAGGCGGGGGTGGCGGTGGAGGCATGTGGGGCTCATTGTTGATATTGTCAGCCTGCAGCTGTCCCATAGTTTGTATCATGGTCTGCGTGAGCTGGTTTTGCATAGCCAATAGCTGCTCAATCATGATAGCTCCCTGAGTAGATCCTTGTCCAATGTTGTTCTGAGGCACTCCATTGTTCTCCTCCTCATCATTGCCATCTCTCTGGTTCTGATTCCTCACCATCTAGAGAAAAGCAATAGGTAAGAATTTAGAAACGTCCCCAACTAAATGCATCAAGGGATATGAAACTAATCAACTAGCTACACTATCCTAGGTGGACATGGCAATGCTAAAGCACCCTAAAATCCTCTATTAAGCACACAAGCAACCAATATATATAGCAACAGCACACCAACAAAACACATTGATTCCTGAGTGCTCCTTTGTGCTCTAAAGTGTCCATTCTATCTAGGCTACGTCCTATGGTCAACCTGTGGCTCTGATACCAATCTGTGACGCTCGGTTCCAGAAAATGAACCAAGCTAACGCATGTGTGCCTAGGATCTTCTACACACATACACGAGTGCATCACAAAAGAGTATACAGAAAATTACCACAACACAAGATTAATTAACCAAATTTTATTAAACAAACCATATTATCCTCGAATACAAGCTCTAATGAATATTAATGACAAGTTCAACTAATGCAGCGGAAATAAACTAATTAAGCAAACTAAACAGCTAGGCAGCATAAGCAATAGGGTATAGCGCAGCTCCATGCAACACCACAGGCAAGCTGATGGCAGACACGGCCTAGAACTCCGCATTATCACCATTAAAATCCCAATCCTGACCTGCAACTGTTGGGGGGGGGGGGGGTTGCAAGAGTGAGTACATGTCGTACTCAGCAAGTGTGGAAAGTATGACATGTGGCTGATTCAAATGACGAATATAATAATGGTTAAGTGCTGAAAAGTACATTAAAACATTTGAAAAGCAATATATTACATGTATTTGAAGTAAACCCATCATAATCATAAGTAATATCATAACACCAGTCTGAATTCACTACCATCATCAATAATTCCAGGTTTCACCATTTGCCAATAACCATATTCAATACCAGAAATTAATAATCATTACCAAACCATAACCATCCCAATTCCGAGTTCCCTCTAATCATGGAAGTTGTCCAGGTGCTCATAACTGGGAGCATGGCTATCATGATAGTTTTATTAGACTCTGCAGAGTTTGTATCGCTTTACCCACGTGTTTGTGATTTCATCACCTGTCGGCGACTAAAGAACCTCCCTTATGCCAATTACACTTCCTTTGGTGTATGGCCAAGAGATCACAAAATAGCCTTTACAAAGGGATTATTAGCCTATTTAGACCCCACTGAGGTTTCACCGGTGGCGATGTCTCCCACTGACCACATCTTCAACCAAGGGCCCCCTCTTGAGCCATCCGGATCCCAGGGTAGTCCCACCAATCATCAACAAACCCAATCCGACTATCCCTTCCCCGAGCATCCACAGTGGTCCAAACAGCACTAGCAAAGCCCTAATTAATCAGCTATGCCGCACCCATACTTGGCCTCGTGGGGGCACTGTAGTCCTGGCTCATTCTCGCATGAACCGGTCCTTAGATCTAAAGAAAGCAAACCACCATGACATCCAACCCATCCACATACCAGGCTTGCTTAGATCACCCAGTTCCATATCATACTGACCAGTTCACATTAACCAGAATATCGTTAATGCATAATTAAAAGTGTAGTGTTGTTTTCCTATCCCAATTAATTAAGCAAAGCAAAAAGGTAAAAAGCCCATCCCGACTCTCTACCATAATTCCAGGTGACCAGGGTGGTCAAACAAATCTAATAAACTTCCTACCATAGGATTTCCCATCAAATTGACACAGCATGCAGTTTTGCAAACAAAACATTTATTTCAAAATAGGATCAATATGCTTCAAAGACACTTGCCTTGCTCTTGCTGTTGATTAGGGTCAAAGCCTTCAAACTCTTGGTGCTGGAGATCCTCCGCGGCACTCTCTAGCGCAAATCCATCTAATCTGCACAATAAACATACAAGACAAGAAACACAATCAAAGAGTGCACAAATATTACTCAATATGACATGACATGCATGATTTATGCCAATGCAAGGTAGAACTTCTTAATAGATTGCTTTTGATGATCACTAACTAGTTCTAATAGATTTTAACAAGTTTATACAGGTTTGGAGTTGATTAGATAAAATTTTAGAATCAATTCAACACAATTTAGTCAGCAAAATCGGACTAGTCTGCAGAAGGCCGGACTAGTCCGCACTTCGCAGAACTAGCGAACTATGATTTTCTAGATCGACGTAAATTTGGATATTATGTAACACCCTCATTTTCATGCATCATGCCTTGCATACACTCATATACATGTTTAACATTAACCCATAACAAGAGGAACAAGCTTAAAATTGATTTGGAACAAAACCGCACTTAAAAATGTAGGAAAGTGCGGACTAGTCCGGTTTTGCTGAGGACTAGTCCGATTTCTCTCTGTCTAAAAATGGACTTGTCCGTTTTTGCTGCGGATTAGTCCGATATTTGCCTCTGGACAACTTCGGACTTGTCCGATTTTGTGCGGACTAGTCCGGTATTCCATGAATCCTTGAAAATTTGCTAAGTCCCTGGACTTTTCCGGACTAGTCCGGTGTTCCAGCGGACTTGTCCGTTTTCCTTTCTGACTAAGATCGGACTTGTCCGATTTTTGGCCAGACTTGTCCGATTTTCTCTCTGGACGACTTCGGACTAGTCCGGTCCTGTCCGGACTTGTCCGATATTTCGTCACTCCGAGATTGACCTTTTGTTTTACGACTTGTTTCTTGGGTTTCTGAATGTAGGCCTAGAGGGGGGGTGAATAGGCCTTTTTGAAATTTCTCGATTCCTGTAGCACTTCAACCACAAGCTCAAAACCAGATATATCGGACTAGTCTGGTAAAGTGCGGACTAGTCTGGATTTCACGGGCTAGGTTGATCAAGTTAGGTCAATTTGATTGTTTCGTTGACGTTTGCAGCAGAAATATAAACTTTAATAACAGTTCAATAGTTGTATGTCAAGTTCTATTGCAAGTATGATTCTTGTTCAACTATTTAACTTGAATTCAACAAAATGTATCAAACCCTAGATAATGTTGATCAACTAGAATGATGAACACAAACGAACAAGACACAAGATTTATCCCGTGGTTCGGTTACCACAAAGGCAACCTACGTCCACGTTGAGGAGCCCACAAAAGGACCGGGTATTCACCAACCCTTCCCTCGTCGGATCGCCACGAAGGCCAATCCTCTTCCACTAATCACACAGGGGTAAATCACCAAGTTGAAGGGGCGATCTCACAAGTTGAGAGCTCCCTTGATTACAAGTTTCAAGACCACCAATAACACACTTCGAAATATACAAATTGAGATGCAAGAGTGTGTTAGAGATTCAAACCAAGAGCTCAATCGTGTGCCAAGTGCCTCTCCAATGATCTAGAAGTGATCTTCAATGGATTGATTGATTTTGCACTTAATTTCGTGGAGAGAGTTGGTTTTTGAGTCTCTTGGGAGGTGTGACGGCGCTAGGGTTCGAGAGAGGTTGAAAGTGGGCCGTGCACCTCTATTTATATGGGGTTTCTAGAAGTTACCGTTAGGGTTCAGAAAGATCGGACTAGTCCGTGGTGGTGACCGGACTAGTCCGGTGTGCTGTGCGAAGCAAACCCTAAGTGTCCAGGAATATTGGACTAGTCCGGTTGAAAACGGACTTGTCCGATTTCGCTACTGGAAATCTTCGGACTAGTCCGATTGCCATCGGACTTGTCCGGACAAATGAAACCCTAATTGTTTGGGATGACAAGTCCGCACTTGGAGGACTTGTCCGATTTAGATCAGTGTGTATATCGGACTAGTCCGTGTGGACACCGGACTTGTCCGAAGTTGATCAGAATGAATATCGGACTAGTCCGGGTCACAACGGACTTGTCCGATTTTGTGTGACTTGTGCATTGTGTTGAGGACTAGTCCGCACTGGGGAGGACTAGTCCGAAGTGGAACAGAAAGATATCGGACTAGTCCGGCTATTATCGGACTAGTCCGGTCCTGTATAGCTTTGTGCATTGTGTGTGTGTGATTAAATGATATTGAGCTCTTGGTTGTGTTTCCTTAACAGACTCCATACATACTAAACTACTAATTTCTTCTCCTTGAGCTCAAATTCATTTTCCTTCTCAATTTTCCTTTTTTTGGCACTTTGCTCATTTTTCATCATTTTCCTGCATTCATCTCAACAAAAGGATTAGGATCCCAATTGCTTGTCATAAATCATCCAAAACCCACAAGGGAGTCCTAGATGCACTTTCAATCTCCCCCTTTTTGGTGATTGATGACAACCAATTGAGATTTCACAAAATGAGGTATAAAATGAGATTTTCATAAAGTATGCACATATGACTCAAAAATACATCAAGCAACAAGAGAGTTATCCATATGTGCATTCTTTATGGTGGGATGCATACTAAGAGCATTAATGCATTAAGAATGACAGGATTTGCATTGATCAACTAATATCAAGTGAATATGGCATTTCAGGAGCAAAAATTCAGATTTCATCACACACTTGCAAATTAATTGAGCAATTTAACACAGGACCAAACATGATATGAAAATAGTGTTAAACAAATACAATCACAATTAAAAATACATAGAGAGCTCTCTCCTCGCATCCTATTCAGCTAAAGCTAAGACTAGAGACTCCCCCTCAATCTCTCCCCCTTTGGCATCAAGACACCAAAAAGAGAGAGAGGAAGGTCCTAGGGCTTCACTCTTCGCTGTCAGTCCTCTCGTCGTCTTCATCGTCTTCATCGCTTTCCGCTTGACGAGGTTGAGAGTGAGGAGGAGGAGCGGAGCTGCTCGAGCCCCCAATGCCAAAATAGGCAAGCTCGGAGGGAGTCAAGGGGCTGAGCTCGGTGATGTCCGGATCAGAATCTTCAGAAAGTACTGGAGATCCAATTGGGTTGATCTCCAGCTTCTCACTCAGCTGCTTCACATTGGCTTTTATGTACCTCATGTTCTCCTTCCTCTTCTGATTTAGCTTGTGAAGCTTCACTTCAGTTTTCTTGCATGAGGAGAAAATTGCAGCCAAGTACTTGAGGATCCCACTGGCGGATCCTTTCTTAGGGGCTTCCCTGGAGGGAGGAGGAGCACTAGCATCTTCTTCTTGCCTTGCCGGTGCCTCGGGGCTTGAGGCCGGCGATGGAGCAGCCTGGACACTCACTGGCTGAGGCTTCTGAGGCCTCAGTGGAGTGTGCTCCACATCCTTCACAAACTCGATCCCTGTGACCTTCTCAATCATAAACATCAAGTAAGGGGCATAGCCACAGGATCGGTTGGGGGTACTTGAGATATTGACCATATCATTCCAAATATAGTCTGCAACATCAAACTGTCTCTTCTTGCTTATGACCCTCATTAGGGTCCGGAGGTAGCCCTGTACACTCCTTGCATCCCCATCCTTGGGGGCAATTGTCTTCCTGAGGACTCTGTTGAGGACCACAAAGAAAGGCTTCATATTCTTTGTGGAGGGAGGAACATACTTAGAGTTGGGCTCATACATGAACTTCATTCCGTCCCTCTCAATGACCCCTATGTTGTGTATAATGAGGTGGTCATTTCCTCCAGAGTCAAGGTGCAGCAGGCTGGCAAACTCTTCCTGAGTAATAGAATACTTGGATCCATGAGTCATCCAAGTCACACTTTCTTCGTCTTCGCTTGAGAAGTGGCACGTTGCATAAAATTGTGTTATCACTTCATCATTCCAGTTGTGTCTGAAGGCAAAGAGATCCTTCAGACCATGTCTCTCTGCAGCTGCTATCACTTCATCAAAAGCTGCACATTTCCTCTTCTCAAGGTGGGCCCAGTCAATCCATTGACTGCGCACCACCGGGGTCTTCATCGGCAAGTAGACCAGCTTGTAGAAATCAGCATGGAAATTTGACCAAAATCTGCCATCAGCTGCTTGCTTGGGCCTTGCATAGCAATCAACACTCCTCAACTTCACAGCCACATCGCTGCCCTTTCCAGTGAATCTTTCCTCATTGGGGTCCCGGACCCCTTCTCTGGGAGTATGCAGCTTCAGGGGCCCAACAGGCCCTGTGGCAACCCCCTTGCCCTTCCCTTTAGCTTGTCGAAGGCTGCTTGTAGACGGAGCAGCCTTCGAGGCAGGCTTCTTGGCACAGACCTTCCTCCGAACCTGGGGAGGTGAGGGAGCAGGCTCGGAGGGTCTCTCTTGGCGTTTCTTGCCAAGACCCGCCGAGGACCGAGGTGCCACCTCGTGGTCCAACTCGGCCTCGAAATCGGAGATTTTGTTGTCGGAGCTCGACATGATCTGAGAATGAGTGATCAAGAGAAAGGACAAGTTATACAAGGTATTGGTGAGGTAAGATGGCAATGGAAGGCATTAGGGAATTAAAGAATTAGGTTTTGGTTCAGAAACAGCGGACTTGTCTGGTGCACAGGCATGGACTAGTCCGGGGGACCGGACTTGTCCGTACCTGGACCGGACTAGTCCGGTGTTCATCTGCAAAAACCTAACAGACTGGACAAAAATTGATCCCTAAGGTAAAACTAGTCTAGCATACACATAGTACATCAACTAGACATGTAACTAGTGAAGAATGCTAGGCCAAACGATGAGCAATAGAGAAATTTATGATTTCTTAGGGTTTTGAAGAAAGTTTACCAAGAAATCAAAGGAAGCTTGAGATTTTGGGGTTTGGAGGCCGGACTTGTCCGCTAACTTCAATCCCCGAGTCTTCAAGCTTGATCTCCGCCCAAGATTGAGGCTTTTCGACGGAGGAATCAAGGATTCGCCTTGGGAGCTCGAGTGCAAGAGAGATAAAGCTTGGGGGCGAGTGTGGGGTGAAGGGATTAGGGTTTGGTGGCGGCTAGGGTTATGGACACGAAAAATCGGACAAGTCCGGACATGACCGGACTAGTCTGAAGTCATCCAGAGACCTATATCGGACTAGTCCGTGGTCTGTCGGACTAGTCCGGCCTAACCGGCACTCTGCGGACTAGTCTGCAATGGCGGACTAGTCCGGGTAACCACGGACTTGTCCGTGGTCACCAGGAAAGAATTGCATAGCCCATTCATATATATTTGAAGGTCCAATAATTGAGAGTAGAGAGGCAAAACAATTCAAATAATCTTGATGAATTTGACCAGTAAGCAAACAACAATCATACTATGATCAAAAATTCATCAAGATCTAATAATTGACATAGTTTTTTCGAGAGAAAAATGGGGAGGGGTAATTTTCACAATTCAATCAATATTTTGAAGCAATCATACATGTATGCAACTTTTCAAGCCACACTCCGAGAATCAAGAATGTTTAGCTCATTTCGAAGTTCGCAAAAGAGTTTTTCATCAAGTGGCTTAGTGAATATGTCGGCCAATTGTTTTTGGGTGTTGACATGAGAGATGGATATGTCTCCTTTCATGGAATGGTCTCTCAGGAAATGGTGTCTTATGTCAATGTGTTTAGTCCTAGAGTGCTCAACTGGATTGTGGGCTATTTTAATGGCACTCTCATTATCACAAAGGAGAGGAATACGGTTCATATTGTAACCGTAATCCCTTAGAGTTTGTCGCATCCAAAGGAGTTGTGCACAACAACTCCCGGCTGCAACGTACTCCGCTTCGGCTGTGGATAATGCAATGGAATTCTGTTTCTTGGATGACCAAGAAACTAAGGATCTTCCTAGGAATTGGCAAGTGCCGGAAGTGCTTTTTCTATCAACTTTGCACCCGGCATAATCTGCATCGGAATACCCAATGAGATTGAATTTTGAGCCTTTTGGGTACCAAAGACCAAGGTTGGGTGTATGAACTAAATATCTTAGGATTCTCTTTACGGCTGTCAAATGACATTCCTTAGGGTTGGCTTGAAATCTTGCACACAAACATACACTCAACATGATATCTAGCCTAGATGCACATAAGTAAAGTAAAGATCCAATCATGGAGCGATATACCTTTTGGTCGACGCTCGGTCCATCTTCATTGAGATCCAAGTGGCCATTCATTGCCATGGGAGTCTTTATGGGCTTTGCCTTGTCCATGCCAAACTTCTTGAGGATGTCCTGTGTGTACTTGGTTTGGCTTATGAATGTTCCTTCCCTTTGTTGCCGCACTTGGAATCCCAAGAAGTACTTCAATTCTCCCATCATTGACATTTCAAATCTGCCTGTCATAATTTTACTAAACTCTTCACAGAAAGATTGGTTAGTTGACCCAAAAATTATATCATCAACATAGATTTGGCAAATAAAAAGATCATTATCCAGATTTTTTGTGAATAATGTATAGTCTACTTTGCCAATTTGAAAACCATTATCAATTAAAAAATCTCTAAGACCCTCATACCAAGCTCTAGGAGCTTGTTTGAGGCCATAGAGAGCCTTACGCAGTTTATACACGTGGTCGGGGAACTCTTCGTCTTCAAATCCGGGTGGTTGCTCCACGTACACCTCTTCCTTGATCGGCCCGTTGAGGAAGGCGCTTTTCACGTCCATTTGGTACAACTTGAAATCATGGTGAGTAGCATATGCAAGTAATATTCTAATTGATTCAAGCCTAGCTACTGGAGCAAAAGTCTCATCGAAATCCAAACCTACGACTTGTGAGTAACCTTTGGCCACAAGTCGTGCCTTGTTTCTTGTCACCACCCCGTGTTCGTCTTGTTTGTTGCCGAAGACCCACTTGGTGCCCACAATATTTGCATTGGGTCTTTCCACAAGTTCCCATACTTCGTTTCTCTTGAAATTGTTCAACTCTTCTTGCATTGCCACCACCCAGTCCGGATCCTTCAATGCATCCTCAGTCCTGCGGGGTTCTAAAAAGGAGACAAACGAGTAATGTTCACAGAAATTTGCTATACGAGATCTAGTGGTTACTCCCTTTTGGATGTCGCCGATGATGTTGTCGATTGGATGATCCCTTTGAATGCATTGGTGTACTCTTGGGTGTGGCACTTGGGGGGTCGTATGTTGTTGATCATCTTCTTCTCCCCCTGAGTTGTTGTCCTTGATGGTTTGTTGATCATGTTCATATTCCTGTGATTGATCTTGTATCGAGGCTCCCCCTTGATTGTTGATCTCCTCTTGTGGTTCACTTTCCTCTTGTATTTGTGACGATGACTCTTGTGGTCGTACTTCGCCTAGAGCCATCCTCTTCAATGCTTGATAGGGGGCTTCCTCTTTACCTAATTCACATTAATCAACTTGCTCCTTTTGGGAGCCATTAGTTTCATCGAACACTACGTCACGTGCCACTTCAACAAGTCCGGAGGCCTTGTTGAAAACACGATAGGCGTAAGTGTTCGAATCATAACCAAGCAAGAAACCTTCATCGGACTTTGAAGCGAACTTTGAAGTCATGGGCTTCTTGTTCAAAATGTAGCAAGGAGAACCGAAAACTCGAAAATATGAAATGTTCGGTTTGTTACCGGTGAGTAGCTCATAGGGGGTCTTCTTTAGTAGTCGATGAAGGTAGAGTCGATTTGTGGCATGGCAAGCGGTGTTGATTGCTTCTGCCCAAAATCGATACGAAGTCTTGTATTCATCAAGCATTGTTCTTGCCATCTCTATGAGCGTTCGGTTCTTCCTTTTGGCAACTCCGTTTTGTTGTGGAGAGTATGGTGCTGAGAATTCGTGCTTGATTCCTTCCTCATCAAGGTACTCCTCCACTTGTATGTTCTTGAACTCCGTGCCGTTGTCGCTCCGAATACTCTTGATTGATAGTGAGAACTCATTTTGCGCTCGCTTGAAGAATTTCTTGAGTGTTCCTTGTGTTTCTGACTTGTCATGCAAAAAGAACACCCAAGTGAAGCGGGAAAAATCATCAATAATAACTAAACCGTATTTATTACCGCCGATGCTTATGTAAGCAATTGGACCAAACAAGTCCATATGAAGTAGCTCGAGCGGTCTTGTCATGGTCATGATGTTCTTCGCGGGATGTTGTGCTCCAACTTGCTTCCCTGCTTGGCACGCGCTACAAGGCCTGTCTTTCTCAAACACAACATCTTTCAAACCTCGGATGTGATCGCCCTTGAGGAGTTTTTGAAGGTTCCTCATACCAACGTGTGCCAGCCGTCTATGCCACAGCCAACCCATGTTGGTCTTTGCAATCAAGCATGTGTCGAGTTTGGCTTTATCCTTGTTGAAGTCAACAAGGTAAAGATTTCCCTTCAACATACCCTTGAATGCAATAGAACCATCACTTCTCCTTGAGACGGTCACACCCTTGTTAGTGAACAGACAATTATAACCTTTGTCACATAATTGAGATATGGACAGCAGGTTATAATCTAAAGATTCAACGTGTAAAACATGCGAAAGAGTATGTTCAGAGGATATTGCTATTGTACCAGTACCGAGGACCCTTCCTTGACTGTTATCCCCAAAGTAGATGCCTTCGTTTGGGTCCTTGTTCACTTCATACTCCACAAACATCCTCCTTTCTCCGGTCATGTGGTTGGTGCATCCACTGTCTAGCACCCATTTGGATCCACCGGAGGAGTAGGCCTACAAAAACAAATTACGCCTTGGTTTTAGGTACCCAAGCTTGCTTGGGTCCTTGGAGGTTAGTAACAATACATTTGGGCACCCACACATGGGATTTTGTGTTCCCATGGCGTGACCCAGCATAATAAGCATACACTTTACCAACATTATTTTTCATTAATACATAAGAAGCATCAAAGGTTTTAAACAAGAGTTGTTGTTGATTATGGGTCGGACTAGTCTGTGTGACCGGACTTGTCCGGATGACCGGACTTGTCCGGACCACAACCGGACTAGTCCGGTTTTCATGAAAGTTCAGGTTTTTAGTTTTCGAGTTACCAGGTTGTGAGGGTCCTCCCTTCACAAAGGTAATCCTTCCCTTGTTATTCTTATGATTTCCAGGTCTTTGCTTTCCATCATAAGAGTAACCAATGCCATACTTGACATTTGGAGGTCTTTGGACCAAATATGCACTACGTGCATAGTTGATCCTCTCCTTGTCAAATATTACACATTGGGTAGGATTTTTGTCCTTTGTGGAGGTGGAATTTTCCTTCAACCTGGTGTTAATTTTATCACATTTGCAAATATGAGCGATATTAGTTGAAGTGGGTTGAGAAGGTAGGCTTGAAGAGGAGGAAGGTTCACTAAGCTTGAGTGACTCAACCTGCACTTCAAGGATCTTGTTGACCTTGATTAGGTCATCAAGTTGATCCTTGATTGCAACATTTGAGTTGGTTAACTCCAAGCAAGTTTTCTTGCTTGAAGCTAGCTCAAGCTCTAGTGAGTGGTTTCTCTCCTTTTCAAGAACTAGAAGATTGTCAAGTTCGACATGCTTCTCCTTTTGGGAGATAATCATGTCTTCTTGACGATCAATTAGCTCTTCCTTCTCAACAAGTTGGTTAAGCAAGAATTTCAGTTTAGCAGCAGTTTTTCTATCTAAACCAATTAGCATATCTTCATCATAACTATCTAGATCATCATCACTTGAGTAAGAATGCAAGGAAGGAGTTTTGATGTTTACCTTGCGTTTACCTTCCTTAGCCATGAGGCAAGTTCCATTTGCCTTCTTTGCACCGAGCGTGGGGAAGAGTGTGGGTTTCTTGGACATGCTTTCGATGGCTATGCTAGCCATTTCTTCTTCATCGGACGATGAGGACTCATCGTTTGAGTCCCACTCCTTTCCGATGTGTGCTTGTTCAGCTTGTTTCTTCTTCTTGAAGAATTTCTTCGGTTGAGGCTTGGACTCTTTACTCTTCTTCTTGTTGTCCTCATACGGGCAATCGACTATAAAGTGATTGTACTCACCACAATTATAGCATGCCCGCCTAATCTTCGGCTTTGTCTTCTCCTTGTATTTTCCTTCACTCGATTTTGTTCCTTGTCTTTTCTTCATAATTCTTTTGAACTTCTTCATGAACAAAATCATATCTTCTTCGTCCAGCTCGCTGCTTTCATCGTCGCTGTCCTCCTCAAGTTGTGCTTCTCTTGCTTCTTTGGATAGAGGCTTGAGTGAGGACTTTAGGGCAACTCCCTTCTTCTTGGCTGATGTGAGGTCGGCTATTTCTTTTACGTGCTTGGCTTGCTTCTCCATCATCTCAAAGTTGATGATTTTGCCAAGCAGTTCATCCGGAGTCATTTTCTTGTACCCGGGACTTTCTCGGATCATAGAGCTAAGTGTGACGTTGCGAGGCATAAAGGCTCTAAGGATGAGCTTTACAACCTCGTGGTCATTCCACTTTTTGCTCCCATATGATTGAATCTTGTTCACAAGAGTCTTCAGTCTGTTGTACATGTCCTGGGGAGACTCATCTTCCTCAATCGCGAAGCTTCCTAGTTCGCCTTCAATCATTTCAATCTTTGCCTCCCGCACATGTCGGTCACCTTCATGTGATGTCTGTAGTGTGTCCCAGATTTCTTTGGCAATTTCCAATCCGTCCACCTTTGTGAATTCATCTCGACTTAGAGATGAGGTGATAACGGCTGCGGCTTGGGCATTCCTGTGGATGGCTTGTTCTTGGCTTGGCGTGAGCTCTTCATCGTCATCGGGGATGTTTATTCCTATGCACACAATATGCCATAAACTTGGGTTAAGGGAAATCAAGTGCATCTTCATATTTTGCCTCCACATGGAGTAATCACTCCCATCGAAGTGTGGGGCTTTTCCGAGAGGAATAGATAGATAATGACTGCTGTTAGAATTTAAACGGTCATAATTAAAAGGATATTGGGAGTAGTCGGTGTGACTACTCCCCTTCTTCTTTTCTTCGACTTTAGATTTCCCTTTGGAAAGCGCTTTCTTTCTAAGGAGTGCTTTCAGCTCCAATGTCTCCTCATCATCATCATCGAAGTCTTGAATGGCTTCGAGATACTTTTCAAGCTTTTGGTGCTTGTCATTGTTCATTTCTTCCTGGTTGTTGATTTTCTGGACTTCCTTCATGTCCGACATGATCTCTTCGAGTGGTTGCACTCTTTCTTGAAGAACCTGCTCTGATACCAATTGAATGTAGGCCTAGAGGGGGGTGAATAGGCCTTTTTGAAATTTCTCGATTCCTGTAGCACTTCAACAACAAGGTCAAAACCAGATATATCGGACTAGTCCGGTAAAGTGCGGACTAGTCCGGATTTCACGGGCTAGGTTGATCAAGTTAGGTCAATTTGATTGTTTCGTTGACGTTTGCAGCGGAAATATAAACTTTAATAACAGTTCAATAGTTGTATGTCAAGTTCTATTGCAAGTATGATTCTTGTTCAACTATTTAACTTGAATTCAACAAAATGTATCAAACCCTAGATAATGTTGATCAACTAGAATGATGAACACAAACGAACAAGACACAAGATTTATCCCGTGGTTCGGTTACCACGAAGGCAACCTACGTCCACGTTGAGGAGCCCACAAAAGGACCGGGTCTTCACCAACCCTTCCCTCGTCGGATCGCCACGAAGGCCAATCCTCTTCCACTAATCACACAGGGGTAAATCACCAAGTTGAAGGGGCGATCTCACAAGTTGAGAGCTCCCTTGATTACAAGTTTCAAGACCACCAATAACACACTTCGAAATATACAAATTGAGATGCAAGAGTGTGTTAGAGATTCAAACCAAGAGCTCAATCGTGTGCCAAGTGCCTCTCCAATGATCTAGAAGTGATCTTCAATGGATTGACTGATTTTGCACTTAATTTCGTGGAGAGAGTTGGTTTTTGAGTCTCTTGGGAGGTGTGACGGCGCTAGGGTTCGAGAGAGGTTGAAAGTGGGCCGTGCACCTCTATTTATATGGGGTTTCTAGAAGTTACCGTTAGGGTTTAGAAAGATCGGACTAGTCCGTGGTGGTGACCGGACTAGTCCGGTGTGCTGTGCGAAGCAAACCCTAAGTGTCCAGGAATATCGGACTAGTCCGGTTGAAAACGGACTTGTCCGATTTCGCTACTGGAAATCTTCGGACTAGTCCGATTGCCATCGGACTTGTCCGGACAAATGAAACCCTAAGTGTTTGGGATGACAAGTCCGCACTTGGAGGACTTGTCCGATTTAGATCAGTGTGTATATCGGACTAGTCCGTGTGGACACCGGACTTGTCCGAAGTGGATCAGAATGAATATCGGACTAGTCCGGGTCACAACGGACTTGTCTGATTTTGTGTGACTTGTGCATTGTGTTGAGGACTAGTCCGCACTGGGGAGGACTAGTCCGAAGTGGAACAGAAAGATATCGGACTAGTCCGGCTATTATCGGACTAGTCCGATCCTGTATAGCTTTGTGCATTGTGTGTGTGTGATTAAATGAGATTGAGCTCTTGGGTGTGTTTCCTTAACAGACTCCATACATACTAAACTACTAATTTCTTCTCCTTGAGCTCAAATTCATTTTCCTTCTCAATTTTCCTTTTTTTGGCACTTTGCTCATTTTTCATCATTTTCCTGCATTCATCTCAACAAAAGGATTAGGATCCCAATTGCTTGTCATAAATCATCCAAAACCCACAAGGGAGTCCTAGATGCACTTTCAGTTTCATGTCAAGTGGGCTTAGGGACGTCGTGCCTAACTCTTTTAGAGCCCATGTGGGACTCTAAACTGGCCTCTACTCATCCCAAACTCGAAATTCATCTAACCCTAGCCTCCACGTCTATATAAACAACCCCACCCCTTGGTTTGACATCTATTTGCCACTTTTCCACCCACCCAAACCCTAGTTCGTGGGGAGCCACCATCAAGGAGGGAGGACAAGATCCCAAGCAAGAGGAAGAAGAGGAGGAAACGAAGGAGGATCAAGATCTCCACCAAGTTTCGTTCTTGACCACCAATTCATCTCCAAGTTCATCACCAACCATAGATCATCAAGATCCAAGTGTTACCTCCAAGTTTCTTGGTTCATTGGAGTTCTAAACATCTGGTATACCTTATATTCTCTTTTCCTTATGTGAATTAAACCCCTAATCTCCAAATTCACGTCGATCTAGAAAACCCTAATCTGCTGATCTCGTCAATTGCGGACTTGTCCGGTCCCTAGCGGACTAGTCCGATCTTTCTGGTTAAATTGTGTTGGATTAATTCTAAAATTTGATCTAATCGACCCCAAACCTGTATAAACTTGTTAAAATCTATTAGAGCTAGTTAGTGATCATTAAAAGCAATCTAGTGACAAGTTCTACCTTGCATTGCATCAATCATGCATGTCATGTCATATTGAGTAATATTTGTGCACTCTTTGATTGTGTTTCTTGTCTTGTATGTTTATTGTGTGGATTAGACGGATTTGCGCTAGAGAGTGCCACGGAGGATCTACAACATCAAGAGTTTGAAGGCTTTGACCCTAATCAACAGCAAGAGCAAGGCAAGTGTCCTTGAAGCATATTGATCCTGTTTTTAAAATAAATGTTTTGTTTGCAAAACTGCATGCTTGTGTCAAATTTATGGGAAATCCTATGGTAGGAAGTTTACTAGTTTTGTTTGACCACCCTTGTCACCTGGAATTTATGGTAGAGAGTCGAGGAAGGGTTTTTACCTTTTTGCTTCGCTTAATCAACTGGGATGGGAAACAACTATATCACTCAATTTAATTATGCATGGATGAGATTATGGTTAACATGAACTGGTTAAACATGGTATGGTAATGGATGATCTAAGCAAGCCTGGTATGTGGATGGGTTGGATGTTATGGTGGTTTGCTTGCTTTAGATCTAAGGACCGGTTCATGCGAGAATAAGCCAGGACTACAGTGCCACCACGAGGCCAAGTATGGGTGCGGCGTAGCTGATTAATTAGGGCTTTGCTAGTGCTGTTTGGACCATTGTGGATGCTCGGGGAAGGGGTAGTCGGATTGGGTTTGTTGATGATTGGTGGGACTACCCTGGGATCCGAATGGCTCAAGAGGGGTCCCTTGGTTGAAGATGTGCTCTGCGGGAGACATCGCCACAGGTGAAACCTCAGTGGGGTCTAAATAGGCTAGTAATCCCTTTGTAAAGGCTATTTTGTGATCTCTTGGCCACACACCAACGGAAGTGTGTAATGTGACCGACGGGTCATGGGCATAAGGGAGGTTCTTAGTCGCCGAAGGGTGATGAAATCACGAACACGTGGGTAAAGAGGTACAAACTCTGCAGAGTTAACTAAAACTATCATGATAGTCGTGCTCCCGGTTATGAGCACCTGGACAACTTCCATGATTAGAGGCAAATTGGAATTTGGGATGGTTATGGTTTGGTAATGGTTATGGCTGGTTATGAGTTTATCTCTGGTATTGAATCTGGTTATTGGCAATTGTGAAATCTGGAATTTTTGATGATGGTAATGAATTCAGATTTAGTATTACGGTGTTACTTATGATTATGATGGGTTTACTTCACATAATATAATATGTTGCTTTTCAAATGTTTTACCGTACTTTTCAGCACTTTGCCATTATTATTGTCATCATTTGAATCAGCCACATGTCATACTTTCCACAATTGCTGAGTACGACATGTACTCACTCTTGCAATCCCCCCCCCCCAACAGTTGCAGGTCAGGACTGAGATTTTAATGGCGATAATGCGGAGTTCTAGGCCGTGTCTACCGTCAGCTTTGCCTGTGGTGTTGATTGGAGCTGCGCATACATACCCTATCGCTTATGCTGCATAGTTGCTTAGTTTGCTTAATTAGTTTATTTCCGCTGCATTAGTTGTACTTGTCATTAATATTCATTAGAGCTTGTATTCGAGGATAATCTGGTTTGTGTAATAAAATTTGGTTAACTAATCTTGTCTTGTGGTAATTTTCTGTATACTCTTTTGTGATTGCACTCGTGTATGTGTGATGAACATCCTGGGCACACATATGCGTTAGCTTGGTTCATTTTCGGAACCGGGCGTCACAGATTGGTATCAGAGCCACAGGTTGACCGTAGGATGCAGCCTAGATAGAATGGACACTTTAGAGCACATAGGAGCACTCAGGAATCGATGTGTTTTTGCTTGGAGTGCTGTTTGCTATATATATTGCTTGCTTGTGTGCTTAATAGAGGATTTTGGGATGCCTTAGCATTGCCATGTCCACCTAGGCTAGTGTAGCTAGTTGTTTAGTTTCATATCCCTTGATGCATATAGTTGGGGCGTTTTCTAATTCTTACCTACTGCTTTTCTTCAGATGGTGAGGACTCGCAACCAGAGGGATGGCAATGGTGAAGAGGAGAACAATGGAGTGCCTCAGAACAACAATGGGCAAGGATCTACTCAGGGAGCTATCAACATCGAGCAGCTATTGGCCATGCAAAACCAGCTCATGCAGACCATGATACAGACTATGGGACAGCTGCAGGCTGGCAATATCAACAATCAGCCCCACATGCCTCCACCGCCACCCCCACCTCCTCATAACCGATTGGGAGAGTTTATGAGGACTAGGCCGCCAACCTTTGCTCAAGCCGCAGACCCTATGGACGCGGACGATTGGCTCAAGTCCGTGGAGAAGAAGCTAGCCATTGTCCAATGCAGTGATCGGGAGAAGGTGCTATTTGCTTCTCATCAACTCGTTGGAGCAGCTGCAGATTGGTGGGATAGCATGAAAAAGGACATAGCTGAATATGTAGCATTATGTGATGTGTGCCAACGAGTCAAGGCGGAACATCAAAGGCCAGCCAGATTATTGCAACCGTTGAAGATTCCGGAATGGAAGTGGGAAGAAATTGGTATGGACTTCATAGTTGGGTTACCGCGTACTCAGTCCGGGTATGACTTAATTTGGGTAATTGTGGATCGCTTAACCAATTCAGCTCATTTTGTCCCTGTGAAGACCAAGTATACAGCTGCACGATTGGCCGAAATATACATGGAGCATATTGTGTGTCGACATGGAGTCCCTAAGAAGATAGTCTCGGATAGAGGTTCTCAATTTACCTCCAGATTTTGGCAAAAATTGCACGAAGCTTTGGGAACGAGGTTGAATTTTAGTTCAGCATATCATCCTCAAACGGATGGATAAACCGAGAGGACCAATCAGATTTTGGAGGACATGTTAAGAGCATGTGCTTTAAAGCATGGGAAAAGTTGGGACAAAAGCTTGCCATACGCAGAATTTTCATACAACAATAGTTACCAAGCAAGCTTGAAAATGTCACCATATGAAGTGCTTTATGGGAGGAAGTGTAGGACACCTTTATTCTGGAATGAGGCAGGAGAAACTCAAGTATTTGGTCCGGACGTGTTGCAAGAAGCCGAAAAGCAAGTCCAAATAATTCGTGGAAACTTGAGGGCTGCCCAATCAAGGCAAAAAGGCTATGCGGATAATTGGAGAAGGAAATTAGCCTTTGAAATAGGAGATTTTGTTTACCTCAAGGTGTCACCAATGAGAGGTCATAAGAGGTTTAACATAAGAGGCAAGCTCGCACCTCGTTATATTGGACCATTCAAGATTTTGGACAAAAGAGGAGAAGTAGCATATAAGTTGGAGATGCCAGCTCATCTTTCAGACGTACATGATGTGTTTCATGTTTCCCAACTCAAGAAGTGTCCCAGGGTACCGGAAGATCAAGTGCCAATGGAAGAATTGGAACTAGAGGAAGATTTGACGTATGCCGAGCAACCGGTCAAAATCTTGGAAACCAAGGAGAGAGTCACAAGGAACAAGGTGATTTGATGGTGTAAAGTCCAATGGAAGCACCATACCGAAAAAGAAGTAACTTGGGAGCTAGAAGATGATCTCAAGAAGGAATTTCCCTATCTCTTCTCTTCCGCGTCGAATCTCGAGGGCGAGATTCATTTTAAGGGGGGTAGGTTTGTAACACCCTCATTTTCATGCATCATGCCTTGCATACACTCATATACATGTTTAACATTAACCCATAACAAGAGGAACAAGCTTAAAATTGATTTGGAACAAAACCGCACTTAAAAATGTAGGAAAGTGCGGACTAGTCCGGTTTTGCTGAGGACTAGTCCGATTTCTCTCTTTCTAAAAACGGATTTGTCCGTTTTTGCTGCGGATTAGTCCGATATTTGCCTCTGGACAACTTCGTACTTGTCCGATTTTGTGTGGACTAGTCCGGTATTCCATGAATCCTTGAAAATTTGCTAAGTCCCTGGACTTTTCCGGACTAGTCCGGTGTTCCAGCGGACTTGTCTGTTTTCCTTTCTGACTAAGATCGGACTTGTCCGATTTTTGGCCAGACTTGTCCGATTTTCTCTCTGGACGACTTCGGACTAGTCCGGTCCTGTCCGGACTTGTCCGATATTTCGTGACTCCGAGATTGACCTTTTGTTTTACGACTTGTTTCTTGGGTTTCACGTCAAGTGGGCCTAGGGACGTCGTGCCTAACTCTTTTAGAGCCCATGTGGGACTCTAAACCGGCCTCTACTCATCCCAAACTCGAAATCCATCTAACCCTAGCCTCCACGTCTATATAAACAACCCCACCCCTTGGTTTGACATCTATTTGCCACTTTTCCACCCACCCAAACCCTAGTTCGTGGGGATCCACCATCAAGGAGGGAGGAGAATATCCCAAGCAAGAGGAAGAAGAGGAGGAAACGAAGGAGGATCAAGATCTCCACCAAGTTTCGTTCTTCACCACCAATTCATCTCCAAGTTCATCACCAACCCTAGATCAACAAGATCCAAGTGTTACCTCCAAGTTTCTTGGTTCATTGGAGTTCTAAACACCTGGTATACCTTCTATTCTCTTTTCCTTATGTGAATTCAACCCCTAATCTCCAAATTCACGTCGATCTAGAAAACCCTAATCTGCTGATCTCGTCAATTGCGGACTTGTCCGGTCCCTAGCGGACTAGTCCGATCTTTCTGGTTAAATTGTGTTGGACTAATTCTAAAATTTGATCTAATCGACCCCAAACCTGTATAAACTTGTTAAAATCTATTAGAGCTAGTTAGTGATCATTAAAAGCAATCTAGTGACAAGTTCTACCTTGCATTGCATCAATCATGCATGTCATGTCATATTGAGTAATAGTTGTGCACTCTTTGATTGTGTTTCTTGTCTTTTATGTTTATTGTGTGGATTACACGGATTTGCGCTAGAGAGTGCCACGGAGGATCTACAACATCAAGAGTTTGAAGGCTTTGACCCTAATCAACAGCAAGAGCAAGGCAAGTGTCCTTGAAGCATATTGATCCTGTTTTTAAAATAAATGTTTTGTTTGCAAAACTGCATGCTTGTGTCAAATTGATGGGAAATCCTATGGTAGAAAGTTTACTAGTTTTGTTTGACCACCCTTGTCACCTGGAATTTATAGTAGAGAGTCGGGAAGGGTTTTTACCTTTTTGCTTCGCTTAATCAACTGGGATGGGAAACAACTATATCACTCAATTTAATTATGCATGGATGAGATTATGGTTAACATGAACTGGTTAAACATGGTATGGTAATGGATGATCTAAGCAAGCCTGGTATGTGGATGGGTTGGATGTTATGGTGGTTTGCTTGCTTTAGATCTAAGGACCGGATCATGCGAGAATAAGCCAGGACTACAGTGCCATCACGAGGCCAAGTATGGGTGCGGCGTAGCTGATTAATTAGGGCTTTGCTAGTGCTGTTTGGACCATTGTGGATGCTCGGGGAAGGGGTAGTCGGATTGGGTTTGTTGATGATTGGTGGGACTACCCTGGGATCCGAATGGCTCAAGAGGGGGCCCTTGGTTGAAGATGTGCTCTGCGAGAGACATCGCCACCGGTGAAACCTCAGTGGGGTCTAAATAGGCTAGTAATCCCTTTGCAAAGTCTATTTTGTGATCTCTTGGCCACACACCAACAGAAGTGTGTAATGTGACCGACGGGTCATGGGCATAAGGGAGGTTCTTAGTCGCCGAAGGGTGATGAAATCACGAACACGTGGGTAAAGAGGTACAAACTCTGCAGAGTTAACTAAAACTATCATGATAGTCGTGCTCCCGGTTATGAGCACCTGGACAACTTCCATGATTAGAGGCAAATTGGAATTTGGGATGGTTATGGTTTGGTAATGGTTATGGCTGGTTATGAGTTTATCTCTGGTATTGAATCTGGTTATTGGCAATTGTGAAATCTGGAATTTTTGATGATGGTAATGAATTCAGATTTAGTATTACGGTGTTACTTATGATTATGATGGGTTTACTTCACATAATATAATATGTTGCTTTTCAAATGTTTTACCGTACTTTTCAGCACTTTGCCATTATTATTGTCGTCATTTGAATCAGCCACATGTCATACTTTCCACACTTGCTGAGTACGACATGTACTCACTCTTGCAATCCCCCCCCAACAGT
Organism: Tuctoria greenei; assembly: GCA_036927565.1. Taxonomy (NCBI): domain Eukaryota; kingdom Viridiplantae; phylum Streptophyta; class Magnoliopsida; order Poales; family Poaceae; genus Tuctoria; species Tuctoria greenei. Next base: position 131,671,899 of record JAYESD010000006.1, read on the forward strand.
TGCAGGTCAGGACTGGGATTTTAATGGCGATAATGCGGAGTTCTAGGCCGTGTCTACCGTCAGCTGTGCCTGTGGTGTTGATTGGAGCTGCGCATACATACCCTGTCGCTTATGCTGCATAGTTGCTTAGTTTGCTTAATTAGTTTATTTCCGCTGCATTAGTTGAACTTGTCATTAATATTCATTAGAGCTTGTATTCGAGGATAATCTGGTTTGTGTAATAAAATTTGGTTAACTAATCTTGTCTTGTGGTAATTTTCTGTATACTCTTTTGTGATTGCACTCGTGTATGTGTGATGAACATCCTGGGCACACATATGCGTTAGCTTGGTTCATTTTCGGAACCAGGCGTCACATATTAGGTGTTGAATTCTCGTAAGGAAAAGAGAATAGAAAGTATACCAGGTGTTTAGAACTCCAATGAATCAAGAAACTTGGAGGTAACACTTGGATTTTGATGATCTAGGGTTGGGGATGAACTTGGAGATGAATTGGTGATGAGGGATGAAACTTGGTGGAGATCTTGATCCTCTTTCGTTTCCTCCCCTTTTTCTTCTTGCTTGGGATCTCCTCCTCCCTCCTTGATGGTGGCTCTCCACGAACTAGGATTTGGGTGGGGTAGAAAAGTGGCAAATAGATGTCAAGCCAAGGGGTGGGGTTGTTTATATAGAGGTAGAGGCTAGGGTTAGATGGATTTCGAGTTTGAGAGGAGTAGAGGCCGGTTTAGGGTCCCACATGGGCTCTAAAAGAGTTAGGCACGACATCCCTAGGCCCACTTAACATGAAACCAAAGAAACAAGTCGTAAAACAAAAGATCAATTCGGAGTCGTGAAATACCGGACAAGTCCGAAAAGGACTGGACTAGTCCGAAGTTGTCCAGAGAGAAAATCAGACAAGTCTGGCCTAAAATCGGACAAGTCCGACTTTAGTCAGAGAGGAAATCGGACAATTCCGCTGGAACACCGGACTAGTCCGAAAAAGTCCAGGGACTTAGCAATTTTTCAAGGATTCTTGGAATATCGGACTAGTCCGCACAAAATCGGAAAAGTCTGAAAGTTTCCAGAGGCAAAATCGGACTAGTCCGCAGCAAAAACGGACAAGTCCGTTTTTAGTCAGAGAGAAATCAGACTAGTCCTCAGAAAATCGGACTAGTCCGCACTTTCCTGCATTTTAAGTGCGGTTTTGTTCCAAATCAATATTAAATGTTCCAAATCAATTTTAAACTTGTTCCTCTTGTTGTGGGTTAATGTTAAACATGTATATGAATGTATGTAGGGCATGATGCATGAAAATGAGGGTTACACTAAAATTGAACAAGTCCTCCAACTGCGGACTTGTCCTCAATTCTACATGAGGTTCACCACACTGGACTAGTCCGATATGTGCTAGACAAGTCCAAACAATTCATGAGCCAAAATCGGAAAAGTCCGCTCGCATGCGGAAAAGTTCGATATTTCTGAACACTTATAGTTTTCCACATGCCACACACCGACTAGTCCGGAGTCCACCACGGACTAGTCCGGACATCGCAAACCCTAGCGGTAACTTTTGGAAACCCTAGTATAAATAGAGGTGTACGGCCCTACAACCAAATCTCTCGACCCCCTGCGCCGTCACACCTTGCAAGAGCCCAAAATACACAACTCTCCACACATTCTAACCCTAGAAAGATCAAATCTTTGAGGATTAGCATTGATCAAAATGAGAGACTTGTTCCACACGATCTTGAGCTCTTCGGTTTGATTCTCTCGCACACTTTTGTTCTTTATTGTACATCTTTCGAGTGTTTTGGTGTTGTTCATCATTGTAAATCTTGGGGAGCCATCAACTTGTGAGAAGGCCCCTTGAACACGTTATTTGCCCCTTTGTGGTTAGTGGAAGAGAATCGGCCTCCATGGCGATTCGACGAGGGTAGGGTTGGTGAAGACCCGGTTCTTCGTGGACTCCTCAACGTGGATGTAGATTTCCTCTGTGGAGTCGAACCACGGGATAAAATCTTGTGTCGTATACTTTTGTTCTTATTATTTATCATATTCTAGGGTTTACTCGGTCTTGGATAACTTACGTTAAAACATTGAAATCAAAGTTAATTTGTGCCATACATAGTTTCATTATTGTGATACATCCAAATTACAACTTACTTTCGCTGCATAGAGTACTTCACGTGAATTCTTTGATCAAACTTGATCGTTCTAGTCCGCACACACAGGACTAGTCCGCACCATACCGGACTAGTCTGATTTCTCTGTATTTGATCAAGTTGTTAAGTGTTTCAGGATTCGACAAAAGTTCAAATAGCCTATTCACCCCCCCCTCTAGGCTACATTCAATTGGTATCAGAGCAAGGACTCTTCAAAAGAGACTCACCGCTCGAAGAGAAGATGTCGGACATTAAGGATGTACACAAGAACTTCAACCAAGAGAAGGGTGACAATGAAAAGACTCAGAAGCTGGAGGAGCTCCTCGATGCCATCCAAGACTACAAGGATGATGATGAGGAGATGCTAGAACTAAAGGCACTCCTAAAGAAGAAGGCACTATCCCCAAAAGGGAAGATGAAGATCGAGGATGAAAAGAGGAAGAAGGGTGGTAGTCACACCGACTACTCCCGATATCCTTTTAACTAGATCGGTAAATTCAAACAATAATCATTACTTGTCAATTTCTCTAGGGAAAGTACCTTTCTTTGACGGCAATGATTATTCTATATGGAGACAAAATATGAAAATGCATCTCTTATCTCTTAACCCCAGTTTGTGGCATATAATGTACAGGGATAGATATCCTGGATGACGAGAGCTCACACCAAGCCAAGAACAAGACATTCATCAGAACGCTCAAGCTACAGCTGTTATCACATCGTCACTGAGCCGAGACGAGTTCACCAAGGTGGATGGACTCGAAATTGCAGTGGAGATATGGGACATTTTACAAACCGCACATGAAGGTGATCATCATGTGTGAGAAGCCAATATTGAGATGCATGAAGGCGAATTCGGAAGATTCGCTATAGAAGAAGATGAGTCACCGCAAGATATGTACAATTGATTGAAGAATATCATCAACAAAGTTCGAGCATATGGAAGCAAGAAGTGGAATGATCACGAGGTCGTAAACCTAATTCATAGAGCTTTCATGCCTCGCAACGTAACCCTATGCTCGATGATTAGAGAAAGCCCCGGATATCAGAAGATGACCCCGGGCGAACTTCTTGGGAAGATTATCAACTTTGAGATGATGGAGAAAAATGTATAGCACATCAAAGAGATTGCTGACATTACCTCGGCAAAGAAGGAAGGAGTTTCTTTGAAGTCCACTTGTAAACCTATATGAAAAGAAGCTCGAGAAGCTCAAGAGGAAGATGACAGCGACGATGAGAGCAGTGATATAGGTGAAGAAGATATGATCCTATTCACGAAGAAATTCAAGAAAATGATGAGAGGAATACAAGGTGGTAGACCAAATGAAGGAAGACAAATGGACAAGCCAATACCAAAAATGGGGCGCGCTTTCTATAACTGTGGAGAGTACGACCATTTCATAGTAGACTATCCACATGAAGAAAGTAAGAGGAAGACCATGGACAACAAGCCTCAAACTAAGAAGATGTTCAAGAATAAGAAACAACTTGGACAAGCGCATCTAGGGAAGGAGTGGGACTCCAATGATGAGTCCTCATCCGAAGAGGAAGAGGAGATGGCTACCATAGCCATCAAGAAGACTACTAAGAGATCCACCCTCTTCCCAACCATGGGCGCATGGAAGGACAACGACAACACATGTCTAATGGCAAAGGAAGGTAAAAGAAAGATAAAAACTAAATCTTCCTCCTCGTATTCATTTGCTAGTGATAGTGATAATTCTAGTGAGAATGATAGTTGTGATGAAAATGAATACTTGCTTAGTGGTTTAGATAAGAAAACTACTGCTAAGATGAAATTTTAATGGATAAGCTTGTTGATAAGGAGGAGATAGTTGATCGTCAATAAGATATGATCATCCTCCAAAAGGAAGAATATCTTAACATCAAAAAGCTCCTTGAACTTGAAAAGGAGCGAAGCAAGTCACTAGAACTTGAGTTAGCTTCAAGCAAGGAAGCTTGCTTGAAGTTAAGCGAATCAAATGTAATCATCAAGGATGACCTTCCTAACTTAACCAAAGTTAACAAGATCCTTGAGGTACAAGTTGAGTCACTCAAGCAAAGTGGCTCTTCATCCTCTTCAAGCTCATCTTCTCAACATCTAAAATATGAAACTACTATTGCTTGTGTATGTGCTAAAATTGACACTAACTTGAAGGAAAAATCAAACTTGACAAAGGACAAGCATCCTTCCCGAAGTGGCATATTTGACAAAGAGATGGTCAAGTATGCACGTAGTGCATACTTGGTCACAAGACCTCCTAATGTCAAATACGGCATTGGGTACTCTTATGGTGAAAAGCAAAATTCTAGAAGCCACAAGAATAACAAGGAACACATTGCTTTTGTCAAGGGAAACACCTCTCAAGTTAGACAACTTAATAATGTTGATAAAAGTAACATTGTTAACCCATATGAACAACAACTCTTGTTTAGAACTTTTGATGCATTATATGTTCTTATGAGAAGTAATCTTGGTAGAGTTTATGCTAAACATGTTGGGCCATGCCATGGGAACACCAAGTCTCATGTGTGGGTGCCCAAATCACTTGTGACTAACCTCAAAAAACCCAAGCAAGCTTGGGTACCAAAGACCAAGGCATAATTTGTTTTCGTAGGTATTCCTCCGGTGGAGCAAAATGGGTGCTAGATAGTGGATGCACCAATCACATGACCGGAGAAACAAGGATGTTCATTGAATAGGTGATAACAGTCAAGGAAGGGTGCTCGGTACCGGTAAAATAGCAATTTCATCACAACATACTCTTTCTCATGTTTTCCATGTTGATTTCTTAGATTATAACCTTTTGTATATATCTAAATTATGTGACAAGGGTTATAATTGCTTGTTCACTAATGAGGTTGTGATCGTCTCTAGAAGGAGTGATAACTCGGTTGCATTCAAGGGTTTGTTAAAGGGAAAACTTTATCTAGTTGACTTTAAAAAAGATAAAGCTGAACTTGACACATGCTTGATTGCAAAGACCAACATGGGTTGGTTGTGGCATAGACGGCTAGCACATGTTGGTATGAGGAATCTTCAAAAACTTCTAAAAGGCGATCACATCCGTGATTTAAAGGATGTTGTTTTTGAGAAAGACAGGCCATGTAGAGCGTGCCAAGTAGGGAAGCAAGTAGGAGCACCCCATCCCGCGAAGAATGTCATGACTACAACAAGACCGCTCGAGATCCTTCACATGGACCTATTTGTTGCAATTGCTTACATAAGCATCGGCGGTAACAAATACGGTTTAGTCATTGTTGATGATTTTTCTCGCTTCACGTGGTTTTTTTTGCATGATATGATAGAAACTCAAGGAACCCTCAATAAGTTTCTCAAGCGAGCTCAAAATGAATTTTCGTTGATGATCTAGAACATACGAAGTGACAACAGAACGGAGTTCAAGAATACCCAAGTTGAGGAGTATCTAGACGAAGAAGGGATAAAGCACGAGTTTTCATCACCTTATTCTCCTCAACAAAACGGAGTGGCCGAAAGGAAGAATTGAACACTCATTGAGATGGCAAGGACAATGATCGATGAATACAAGACTTCGGACTGGTTTTGGGCTGAAGCGGTTAACACCGCTTGTCACGCCATAAACCGACTCTATCTTCATCGGTTGCTCAAGAAAACCTCGTATGAGCTACTAACCGGTAACAAACCGAATATTTCATATTTTCGAGTCTCTGGTTCTAAATGTTATATTTTGAACAAGAAGCCTAGGATTTCAAAGTTCACTTCAAAGTCCGATGAAGGTTTCCTGCTTGGATATGATTCGAACTCTTACGCATATCGTATCTTCAACAAGGTCCCTGGACTTATTGAAGTAGCACGTGATGTAGTGTTCACTGAAACTAATGGCTCTCAAAAAGAGCAAGTTGATCAATGTGTGCTAGATAGAGAACAAGCTCCATGTCAAGCGTTGAGAAGAATGGTGTTGGGCGATGTTTGGCCACAAGCACCACCTCCAAATGCAAATAAATAAGATGAACCACAAGTGGAGGAAAATGATCAAGGGTGAGCTTCTACACAAGATCAACCTAGGTGATCAACACGACAATGAGGGCAACTATCTAGGGGGGGGGGGGGGAAGAAGATGATCGTGTAGACTCAAGACCACCAGTGCCACACCCAAGAGTACATCAATGCATCCAAAGAGATCACCCCGTCGACAACATAATCAGTGACATCCAAAAGGAAGTTACAACTCGATATCGTATAGCCAATTTTTATGAACATTACTCGTTTGTATCCTCTTTGGAACCACACAGGGTTGAAGATGCATTAAAGGATTCGGACTGGGTGGTGGTGATGCAAAAATAATTTGAACAACTTCAAAAGGAACGAGGTGTGGGAACTTGTTGAAAGACCCAAGTTCAACGTAGTCGGCACTAAATGGGTCTTCCGCAACAAGCAAGACGAACACAGGGTGGTGAAAAGGAACAAGACGCGACTTGTAGCCAAAGGGTATTCACAAGTCAAAGTTTTGGATTTTGGCGAGACTTTTGCTCCCATAGCTAGGCTTGAATCGATTCGAATATTATTTGCATATGCTACTCACCATGATTTCAAGCTTTATCAAATGGATGTGAAAAGCGCCTTCCTCAACGGACCGATCAAGGAGGAGGTATACGTGGAGCAACCCCTCGGGTTCGAAGATCAAGAGTTCCCTGACCATGTGTTCAAACTACGTAAGGCTCTCTATGGCCTCAAACAAGCTCCTAGAGCTTGGTATGAGTGTCTTAGAGATTTTTTGATTGAAAATGGATTTAAGAATGGTAAAGCTGATTACACTTTGTTTACTAAGCATTTTGATAATGATCTATTTATCTGTCAAATTTATGTTGATGATATTATATTTGGTCCAACTAACAAATCTTTTTGTCAAGAATTTAGTAAGATCATGACAGATAGATTTGAGATGTCCATGATGGGAGAATTGAGATATTTTTTGGGATTCCAAGTGAAGCAACAAAAAGAAGGGACGTTCATAAGCCAAACAAAGTACACTCAGTACATTCTCAAGAAATTTGGCATGGACAAAGCAAAGCCCATAAAGACTCCCATGGCAACAAATGGACACTTGGATCTCAATGAAGACGGACCAAATGTGGATAAAAAGGTATATCACTCCATGATTGGCTACTTACTTGATTTATGTGCATCTAGGCCTGATATCATGTTGAGTGTATGTTTGTGTGCAAGATTTCAAGCCAATCCTAAGGAATGTCACTTGATAGCCGTAAAAAGGATCTTGTAATATTTAGTTCATACACCCAACCTAGGCCTTTGGTATCCTAAAGGTTCAAAATTCAATCTCATTGGATACTCCAATGCAGATTATGCCGGATGCAAGGTAGATAGAAAAAGTACCTCCGGCACTTGCCAATTCTTAGGTAGATCCCTAATTTCTTGGTTCTACAAGAAACAAAACTCCATTGCCTTATCCACGGCCGAAGCGGAGTATGTTGCAGCCGGGAGTTGTTGTGCACAACTCCTTTGGATGCGACAAACTCTAAGGGATTACGGTTACAATATGAGCCATATTCCGCTCCTTTGTGACAATGAGAGTGCCATTAGAATTGCCCACAACCCTGTTCAGCACTCTAGGACCAAACACATAGACATCCGACATCATTTTTTGAGAGATCACTCAATGAAAGGAGACATAGTCATTTCCCATGTCAACACCGAAAAACAACTAGCCGCTATCTTTTTGTGAGCTCCAAAATGAACTAAATATCCTTGATGCTCGAAACGTGGCTTGAAAACTTGCATATTTGTATGCCATCTTCAAAACCTATTGATTGTGGTATGAAAATCATCTCCCTCAATTTTCTCTGAAAAACTATGTTAATTACTAGATCTTGATGAATTATGGTCATAGCTTGATTGTTGTATATTTACTGATCATATTCATCAAGATTATTTGTGTGTTTTGCCCCCATTTTTTTGTAAGCACCTTCGAATATATACGAATGGTCTAAGTGTTTCTGTTTTGGTGACCACGGACTAGTCCGTGATTACCCGGACTAGTCTGCACAATGCAGACTAGTCCGTAGAGTTCCGATAGTCCGAACTAGTCCAGCCAACCACAGACTAGTCTGATTTTTTGACTCCATAACCCTAGGGCCGCAAAAACCTGATCTTCTTCATCCTCACAACACACCTCACGTTCCCTCTACTCACTCAAGTGCCCCAAGGTGATTTGGCGAGTTCCCCACCAAATCTCCTCAAATCTCTATGGGAAACAATCTTCATCGCAAGGGGATCGAGGACCCCGGACTTGTCCGCATCAACAACTCCTCCAACTCCGCGAATTGAAGGATTAGGTAAAGTTTCTCACCAAACCCTAGAACCTTCGATTTCTCTTGTTTTTGCTCAAATAGCTTAGTTCCTCCTATTAATACTTGATTCCTTGTTGTATTACAACTACATTGAGCCACTTTTGCATTGAGAAACACCATTGCTTTGCTAGTTAGGGTTCAAACAGCCAATATCGGACTAGTCCGTTCTCAGTGCGGACAATTCCGGTATTCCGGACTAGTCCGCACTTGATGACTTGTCAAGTCCGTTTTTTGACTAGACACAACCCTAATTTCCTTCCACTCAATGCATTCCCTTGCCATCAATCCTTATCTATGTCTTGTATAACCTCCTTGCCAGGACAATGTCGAATGAAAACATCTCCAACTTTGAAGATGAGATGGATCAAGATGTGTTGCCGCATGTCTCGAAGTCTCGCACCAACAAAAGGCAAGAGTGTGATGTCGAGTCTTCGCCTACACCACCTAGGGTGTGGCAGAAGGTTGCAGCCAAGAAACCAGCTTCTAGAGCAAATATATGGCTGGTCCTAGCTCGGAAGCTCCACGCCAAACCAAGGGCAAGGGAAAGGGGCTTGAATCTGGCCCGATTGGTCCCTTGGAGATGACTGCTCCAAGATAGGAGAACAGAAACCCCTCAGAAGAGAAGTTTAATGGAAAAGGGAGTGATGTGGCTTGGAAGCTGAGGAAAGTTGATGCATATAGCAGTAGCAAGAAGGCAGTTGACCCAAGATTTTGGAGTCACTTTCATGCGGACTACTACGGTTCCGTGTACCTGCAGATGAAGACTTCAGTGGTCTGCAGCCAATGGATCGACTGGGCACACTTTGAGAGAAAGAGTTGTCAAGCCTTTGATGAAGTGATAGAGGTTGTGGAGAGACATGGCCTCAAGGACTTGTTTGCTTTCAGATATAACTAGAATGATGAGGTCATCGCTCAATTCTTTACGACCCGCTACTTTGCCAGTGATGAAGAAGCGAGAGTGACTTGGATGACTCATGGATCCAAGTACACTATGACTTATGATGAGTTTGCTAGGCTGTTGCATCTTGAGGACACCGACAGCAATGAAGTGATTATTCACAACATTGGTGTATTGGAGAAGGACAAGATGGACATTTTCTATGATACTCGCCTCAAATACAATCCTCCCTCAACCAAGAACATGAAGCCCTTCTTCATGGTTCTCAATAGAGTGCTCCAAAAGACCATTGCTCCAAAGGATGGAGATGCAGGGAGTGTCCAAGGTTACTTGAGAACCATGATGAAAGTGATTAGCAAGAAGAGGAAGTTTGACATCTTCGACTACATCTGGAATGATATGGTGAACATCTCCTGCACACTGAACCTCTCCTGTGGCTTTGCACCATACTTGATGTTTATGATTGAGCAAGTCACAGGAATTGAGTTTGTGAAGGATGTAGAGCATACTCCTCTAAGGCCTCGGAAGCCTCCTCGAGCCTCTCTTCCAACTGCTCCATCTCCCGTTTCAAGTGAAGAGGCTCCGAGGATATATCAAGGAGAAGCAAGGACTGCCTCTAACACTAGGTCCCCTCCTCACAAAGGGTCTCCTAGTGGCATTATGAAGTACATGGCCGCCATCTTTGGCTCTTGCAGAAAAGCTGAAGTGATGCTTCACAAGATGAACAAGACAAGAAAGGAGGATAGGAGATACATGAAGGAAAATGTCAAGGCCATATGTCAGCAGCTAGAGATTGAGCCTATTGGATCTCCAGTTATCTCCGAGGACTCCCCCTATGCCTTCTCGGAGCTTCCACCTTTATCTCCTTTCGAGCTTGCATACTTTGGCATTGGGGGCACGACGAGTAGCTCTCACCCTCATCCTCCTCAGGCTGATGACTATGAAGATGATGAAAGGATGGACAGCGAGTGAGTCAGCGACTCCTAGTAGATCCCTCTTCTCCTTCTTTTTGGTGCTTTGATGCTAAAGGGGGAGAGATTGAGGGGGAGTCATTACGTTGTAGCAGTAGATGAGAGATGAGAGCTCTATTTGTATCTTTTGCTCTTTGTTATGCTTTTGGTGTTGTAAGACTGCTTTTGGTGTTGTAAGACTCTTATTATGTTTCTAGTCATGTTTATGAAGTTCGTGATGATGCTTTGATATGATCTATGTTTATGCTTTGAAATTGGCATACATGCTTGATGTTGATATGATTATGTCATTTACCTCATTCTCATCAAAATTATTGCTCACACACACATAGTTTTGCACCCCATTATAAAGAGTGCAATATGTCTTATGTTTTCATTGCTTAATTTGTTCCAAGCTCATATGTGCACACTTTATGAAAATCTGAATTTGTATCATATTTGTGTAAATATCAATTGGTTGTCATCAATCACCAAAAAGGGGGAGATTGAAAGTCCATCTAGGCATCCCGTGTGGGTTTTGGTCGATTTATGACAAACAAATGAGATCCTAACAAAATTGTTGAGATGAGCGCAGGTTTTAATGAAATTATGAAGAAAGCGCAAAAAGAAAGGAGAATGAGGAATCTATATGGAAAAGAGCTCAAGAGCTGAATAGAATACTTTGTTGTGTATGGAGTGTGTTGGAGAAACACACCCCAAGAGCTCAAGCAAAAGAAATCACCCTCACTGCACAAAATTTCACAAGACTAGTCCGATATTCACCGGACTAGTCAGATATCTCTCTGACTAATATCGGACTAGTCCCCCCTAGTGCGCACTAGTCCTCAACACTTCACATCTGTACAAAAACGGACAAGTCCGATAACACCAAGGACTAGTTCAATATCTTTCTGACTAAAATTGGACAAGTCCGTCCCAGTGCAGACTTGTCCTTAGGACTCCACAATTTTTCACGACACCGGACAAGTCCGAATCACCATGGACTAGTAAAAAAACTCTCTGACTAAAATCGGACAAGTCCACCAACTGCGGACTTGTCCTCAATTCTACACGAGGTTCACCACACCGAACAAGTCCTATATGTGACAAACTAGTCCGAACGATTCCAGAGCCCAAATCGGACGAGTCTGCTCACATGCGGAGAAGTTCGACATTTTTGAACACTTAGAGTTTTCCACACGACGCACACCGGACTAGTCCGGAGTCCACCACGGACTAGTCCGGACATCGCAAACCTTAGCGGTAACTTTTGGAAACCCTAGTTTAAATAGAGGTGTATGGCCCTACAACCAAATCTCTCAACCCCCTGCGCCATCACACCTCCCAAGATCCCAGAATACACATCTCGCCACACATTCTAACCCTAGAAATATCAAATCTTTGAGTATTAGCATTGATAAAAAGAAGAGACTTATTTCACACGATCTTGAGCTCTTGGGTTTGATTCTCTCGCACAGTCTTGTTCTTTATTGTACATCTTTCGAGTGTGTTGGTGGTGTTCATCATCGTAAATCTTGGGGAGCCATCAACTTGTGAGAAGGCCCCTTGAACACGGTTATTTGCCCATTTGTGGTTAGTGGAAGAGAATCAGCCTCCATGGCGATCCGACGAGGGTAGGGTTGGTGAAGACCCGGTCCTCTGTGGACTCCTCAACGTGGATGTAGATTTCCTCCATGGAATCGAACCACGGGATAAAATCTTGTGTCGCATACTTTTGTTCTTATTGTTTATCATATTCTAGGGTATACTCGGTCTTAGATAACTTATGTTAAAACATTGAAATCAAAGTTAATTTGTGCCATACATAGTTTCATTGTCGTGATACATCCAAATTGCATCTTACTTTCCGCTGCATAGAGTACTTGACATGAATTCTTTGATCAAACTTGATCGTTCTAGTCCGCACAAACCGGACAAGTCCGCACCATACCGGACTAGTCCGATTTCTCTGTATTTGATCAAGTTGTCAAGTGTTTCAGGATCCGATGAAAGTTCAAATAGCCTATTCAAACCCCCCCCCCTCAAGTCTACATTCATCGGGTCCTTAGTGCGTATGCACTATCCTGAGGTCATCAACGGGGTGCCTGCTACTTCCCGAGACGACTATGCTCGCGCCCCTCACTAGGAGCATGGCATTGTTTGTAAGGCCATATGGGTGGATTTTATGGTAAGTACATTAAAAAAATTTCTAAGTTTCAACTCTTAAACTCTTTTAAATTATTAATGTATAGCTCTTCAATATCTCCTTTATTATAGGAAATGTATTGTTTAGAGGACCCGGACGACCCAGGCCAGTTTGAGCAAGCGAGGGTTGTGTTCCACTTCTAAGCTCAAAAGGTGGTTCGACAAGTTCAGTCAAACGCTCGCACTCAAGCGATCAACGACTTATTGAGGCTAAACAACCATGACGTGCGAGCATTCTGACAGGAGAGCAGCAGGCTCCTAACAGAGGAGGAGCACGCGAAGGTACGTTGGGTCTAGTAAATATTATTTTTGATAATTTTCTTAATAGTATTTTGATGACCTACAAATATCTACAGGGCACCTAAGCTTGTTGTAGGGTCGATCTGATGCATAAAAAGCCCTTTATAGGTACCGGGCTAGCGATGATTTCATTGCTAAGTCCAACAGGGCTTGGGGGTGCAGAGGGGTGGACGGGAAACACAATTACGGGCAAGATAACCAATTGCATTTAGCTAAACGCATGGTAAGTGTGTCTAATATATTTTAATATATTCATAATACATTGTTCGTACTAACACGTACTGATAGGAGTGCGAGACGGGGGTGGCATCGACCCCTACTTAGGTCTGGAAGAGAGGTCATAAGGACCCTTCTCAGCCTGCACAGTGCAGTCAAGTCACAGCCAAGCGGCTAGTAAGTTTAAAAATCATTCAAATTAATTTTAACTATATCGATTGTTGAACTTACATGAATTCCTTGTTTTCAGGCTAAGTACGGGTAGGAGGCTACATAGCGAAGATTTTGATTGGGAAAATGAACCAATCAATCCACAAGCTGCGTATGCAAGCAGAGATGACAAATCCTACAGAAGTTTTGTTGGTACTTCATTTTATCGTTCTCAATTCAAGATATTTCAATTCGATATTACTGATTCTTTCTTTTTGTGTAGGCTTGCCATATTAAACGGAGTTGTCAACTCGAGGGCGGTGCAACCTTCGAGTGGCAGCTCCACCCAACTTCATCAGCGGGCACGTCAAGTTGTCATGTCTCGCAGAGAGACATAGTGGTGCAGGCCCTCACCCATCGCTTTGATGAGAAGTTTCAGCAAGAGGAGGCGCACAGGGTTACAATGGAGGCCACAATTTCGTACCAGGCAACCTGCATGGTGCGGATGCGGTAGGAGATGGAGGTAAGAAATAAAAACTATAGTAATTTAAATTCATTGTATGCTTAGTAATATGTAACCTCTAATGTTTGCAATGATAGACACTTGTTCGATAGCAGAAGATGCAGATCCAGCTACCGCCACTGCCACCGCCACAAGTGCAGCCACCATCGCCACTGCAGACCACGCCAGATGCTTCTTCTTCGGTGGTTCAGGTGATCAAAATAGTACTTACTTAGTCTTACTTCATGAAACATAAGAAAATCTAACTCAACTTAGCTATTCTAGTTTTACCACATTTAACATAGCAAAATCTAATTCAACCTAGCTAAATTAAGCTAAAGATGATCAATTCTAGCTTATTTAATCAATTCTAGTTAAAACCAAAGTTTCAAACTAATAAACATGTCAAACTACTTACATGTATTGCAAGGATCGGCGACGGAGGATCAAACTCCGCCCCCGTCAATACCTATCCCTAGAGTGACGCGCGACAATGACATCTACAGCTCTGGAGATAGAGGGGCTAGTGTATAGCCGCTCTAGTTTTCTTTTGATTTTGAGATGTCATGCAAGCACATTGTGCAATGTATATGTTGGTTGGGTTGTATGGATGATGTGTGAACTACTGTTATTATTGTGCTATGAAATATGTGTTCCTGGCCATCAAGCTGGGTAGCTTTTTCTGTTTTTTAATAAAAAACCTTATTTGCGGCAGTTTTTCTATAGTACTATCACAAATAAGACATCTGCAATTTGTAACGGCTGCACTGGTAGTCGCAAATTAACCATTATAATTTGTGACGGCCATAGAAACCATCGCAAATAAGACCTTATTCACGAAGGTTGTAGCGTCCGTCATAAATAAGGTGGCCCGACCCATCCATCGGGCCTAGGCCCTTATTTACGACAGCCGCGGAATACCGTTGTAAATTAATTTGATGACGATGGCAGCCGTTTTAAATAAGCTTATTTACGACCACTACGTGAGAAAGGCTCATTTAAGATGAACCTGCACGAAGAACGGAGACGAGCAAAAAGCACGTCTCCGTCATCGCGTCTCACATTACAGAGTAATTGGAGACGTGCGGAGGGCGCGTCGCCGATCAGCATGCATGGGAGACAAGCTCTAAGAAAGCTCGTCTCCTTTTTGTGAGGAATCCGAGACGAACTATAAGGTAGCACGTCTCCTTTTTCTAAGTAATACCAGACAATCTTTAAGGAGGTTGTCTCCTTTATGTAAGATATCGGAGATGGCCTTTATGGTAGACCATCACAGATTTGAAGACTAATCCGAGATGGGCTTTAAGAAAGCTCATCTCCTTTCGCTTAGAAATCTGAGACGGGCTTCCATTGAGAACATCTCCCTTTTGTTATAATTGAGAGATGCTCTTTATGTCAGGCCGTCTCCTTTATTCCAATCACTCGAGAACTTCTTCACATAGTACTTTTTGACCAATTGCATTAAAGAAAAAGCAAAAGTTCATTATAGCTTCCTGAACATTAACCAGTAGGATATTCTGAATTCCAACACCAATCACCTGCGTAAGCAATATATGGTAATCATGAGACTTCACACCGTGAGCTACTTTTAGATTTGGAAATGAAATAAGCCTTGAGACATTCATTGAGTAGCCGAGTGGTACTTTCACATTTTTCAATAACCCTCAAAACTCTTTCATCTCATGTTTTGGAAAGGTGATGCATGATGTGGTTAATTCCGTTCCTTTTACCGAGTCATCGAGCCACAACTCAGGCCTAGTTTCCATTTTCTTTAGATCTGCTCGTGCATGTCCATGGTCCCTAGTTTCCCATACGTGTTAAGCAATGTCCCGAGTAGGCTTTCACACAAATTATTCTCAATGTGCATCACATCAATTGAATGACAGACGTCTAAGTCTTTTCAATACGGTAGCTCCAAAAAAATCGATTGCTTATTCCACATGTCAACTTCGCCATTATTTTTGCCAGTCCTTTTTCGCTTACCAAGGACAACATGGATATCCTTGTCCATTTCATAGACTTCATGACCCGTGAGATGAGGTGGAGGATGCATCTTCCCAGTGTTACCATTGAAATTATCCTTCATACTCCGAAACAGGTGCTTCATCAGAATAAAATGTTGATGTGCCATGTACACTATTTTTTATGGCTTGCTCAAATAGTGTGAGTTTGTTTCTCTCAAATAATGTGGACATCCGCAACCTACTTTCTTACTCTGCCCGGACAAGTTACATGCCGCTGGAGAATCACTAACAATCACAAATAAAATAGATTTGAGACCAAAGTACTCATGCTTGTGCTCATCCTGGACTTCCACTCTGTCGTTGTAGCACAACTGCTTTAGATTTTTTACCAGAGGACTGAAATACGTGTCGATGTCATTCCCAGGTCATCGTGGCCCTAGTATTAGTCTTGACATCATAATATATTTCCATTTGATGCACAATCAAGGAGGAAGGTTCAAAGCCGTTAGTACAATTGCCCATGTGCTATGTGTGATACTGTTCAAAAAAGGATTCATCCCATCAGTGCTCATTGTGATCCTAATATTCCTCATATCAATGGCAAATTTAGGATTTCGTGAATCAATTTTTTGCCATTGTGTGGCATTAGTAGGATGTCTTATCATTCCAGCATCCTGCTTATGCTTATCTTTGTGCCATCATAACAATTCTGACTCCTTCTTGTTTGCAAACCAACGCTTCAAACGAGAAATGATAGGAAAGTACCAAAACACCTTTTTTTAGGCCTTCTTTTTCTTCTATTGTAGTTCTCTTCATCACCATCGTCTTTTCTACGATTGAATCAGTCGAGTTCACAAATAGGACATTTCTCGAGGTTTTCATACTCAGTCCATGATATAGAATGCAATCATTCTTGCACGCGTGGATTTTCTCCACCTCCAAATCCAGTGGACAGATTATTTGTTTTACCTCATAATTTGTTGTAGGGACTGTGTTGCCTTGGGATAACATGTCCTTAAGGAGGGTCAACAATTCCTTAAAACTACACTAACTCCATTCGTTGCTTGCCTTCAACAGTAAAACTTTTATCATCACAAACAGTCTTGTGTACGTAGCCGCACAACCATGATACGATGGCTTCTTCGAGTCTTTGATCATATTCTTGTAATTTGCATGTTCACCATTACTGTACTGATCATCGTCATCATGTCTGTCAACATTGCGTACCATCTAAACTGTCTTATGCACCTAAAACTCAATGTCGTCATCAGTGAACCCTGTAGGCCTTCGCAATTCAACCACACACACATGTAGGCCCCCTCCCCCGCAGAAGGCCTTGGGGGTCTTTTTATAAGGGGGCAAGGCGGGCGTATCTATCCAACATTACTCATAGCGGGGTCGGTTTTACAATGTTCATTCTATGTATCGAGTCAGTCAGAACCTTTGATCTTGACTTCTTCATGATTTCCAAGGAACTGTATTGTAGGTGAAGTTACCGCCCTTTTGATGATGGATGTGATGGATGGCAGGATTATCCTGCAACGGGTCACATTGCCAGTTCATCCCCCTTGCCGAAGTTACCGCACCCACCGTCCATCATAAATGCCCCCAACTACCCGCCTCTCCCGGGTTCGAGCTTGGGAGGAATCGCTCACCCAACCTCTTGGTTGGGACTTGGGTAGGTCAAATAGCCCAGCCTCGAGTGGTCGTGGCGTTGGTGGCGAGGACCCCTCCTCGAACAAGTGGTAGCTTCAGTCTGTAGTCGCATATTGGTCACGAACCATCAGTTCTCGTATGTTTGTTGCACTGGATACAGAACTCTGTCACCTAACTATTGCCTAATATTTTCCGCATCTGAGAAATTAACATTGACACTATGCAAGTTGTTGAGAATTTTATTAAAGCGAGCAAAAAGGTCGACAATCGACTCACCGGATTGCATCTTGAAGCGCATGTACTCCTTTTTGAACATATCTTGACGTACCTCTTTAATCATGTTTGATCCTTCGTGGTAGTCATATAATGCTTTCTACACATCATAAGCAGATCGAAGATGTGCAACACGATTGTCAAAGTGTGCGATCGACACTTCCCCTGGTACTACTAGATCGTAGCCCGCAGAGGTTCTTGATTGGTTGGGGCATGAGTGAGATTACGAACAAGATGATGACACGAGGGATTTTACGTGGTTCGGGCCGTCTGAGCATAACACCCTACTCCACGAGTTGTGTGTAGTATGTATGAATTTGAGTGGCGCTTGTGAGCGTATGAGCTTGCTTGTCCATGTACCATGCGGTGCAGCCATTTTATAGTCTAAGTACTGGCCGTTATATCACTTTCCTGGCCTGACATGTGGCTCAAGCGTAATTAACAGCCTAATACACGATCTACAGGTATTAAGCATAATTAAGAGTGATAACGCACATTAATGACGGTGTTACCCCTATTAAGAGTCCACTAATCATGTGTCATTAATATAGCATTAATGGCACGTAATCAGGTCTTGTAACTGTCGCATTAGTTGTCTCTTGAAAGTCCGAGCCGTTGGAGATCTACCAGTTTTCCGTTGAAATCCTAGCTTCGGAGGTTCAACACGTGGCGGCTCCGGAGCTTCCCATCGTGGGGAGGTAGGTCCAGAGCCATTATACACGTGGCAGCACTGGAGCTTCCCTCTACCGGGGGTTATGTTCGGGGTCACTAGACACGTGGTAAGACCGGAGCTACCCAATGAAGGGAGTTAGGTCCAGCCTTGTACTACACGTGTCAGTTCTGGATCTACCCAAACGAGGGAGGCGGGTCCAGTACTATGTAACACGTGCAGCCTTTAGAGGTCTTTAACTTGTACGGGTGGAACTCCTTAGCTTTTCTTGCAGTATGATGGGGTACCCGGTACGCAGTATATCAAAAGTGGCCCCTGGGCCTACCTCCGGGAGAAATCCTTTGGGTTAAGTTATTCTACCGGAGGTGGGGCCATCTTCGGTTCTCGCAATACGGCTTCAAAGGTCTTCTGATGTGCCGTTGGGGCGATGGTTCGCTGTTAAACCATCGTCACGTGGCTTCTTTTGAATATGGTAGGCGAGATCTTTGCGTGCGGATCTCACGCAATTGAAGGTCGCTGGTTCCCAATGCGAGAACCGTATCGGTTTCGCACACCTTGTCAGGCCGCCGCCCTCGGGCTTCCAACCTCCCATCATGACAACGGTTCACCTGGGGTAATAACTTCGGCCTTTTCGCCAAAGTGGACCCGGGCCCATTCATCATTGGTAGGATAGATTTTTGAAAATGTGATCTTAGTCCCATTGCGGTTTCCATCAAAGTGTTGCGGAGGCTTACTTAAGAAGGAAAGCCCACACATTTTAAGGAATCTTTCTACTTTCAAATAAACATGCGCATAGAGCCTCCAAACCTTCACATAGATTTCTCTTCTTTCACTCCACTTTGTCGCGATGGAGTTGGATGTTCCCCGCAGCAGAATAGAGACCAATGAAGATTTGTCGAAGGTCCAAACCTACATGGGGTGGTCCAGTGATTCCTTCAACCGCGATATCCACTTCGGCAAGCTCCCCTTCAAGAAGGAGCGCACCAGAGACATGGTGTACTTCTCTGCGTACGCCATGGTGGGTCTAATCCCACCTTTTTCAACCTTCTTCTTGATGCTATTAGACTTCTATGGCCTCCAGTTGCATCACGTCGGCCCCCACTCTCTCTTGCTAGTGGCAACTTTCATCCACTTCTACAGAATGTGGGTGGGTGTGCCTCCCTGCGTTGAGTTGTTTCGGACCTTCTTCACGGTCCACACTACCGAAAAGGAGATGGAGCTGATCGGCTTCTACTACTTAGTGAAGCGGAAAAACTACCCCTTCAAGTACTTGAAGTCCTTCCCCTCCGGCAAGTGGGATGATTGGAAGAAGGATTGGGTGATCATCGCTGTGGAGGAGCACGAGAGGCTAGAGCTACCCTAGGGTCTTTCCAATGTCGACACTGACGGGTGGAACACAGTTCCGGAGCTGTCAAATGTGTACAAGCCTGTCCTGGCAAGGATCCAAGAATGCGTCGAGGGTTGAGTGACCCCTCAAATGGTCTTCGGTAATTTCTTGGTGAACAGGTGGGCTCCGCTAAAGATAAGGGAGTGGCTCGCATGGGCTTTCAATAGTGTGATGGATCACAACCAGATTGAAACTGGTTTGAATTCCAATTTGTATGATGAAGCCTTGAAGCTCCATATGAAGAAGTTCTAGAATGGAGCTATCTCCCCCAATACCTTGGCTCCACCGGCTGCTCTACTGCCCATGGACATAATTCCAGAGATCAGTAGGGAGCTCCAGAGAAGAATGCCAGTGTTGGACGACCTCAGCATGGTGGAGAGGCGATCAACCTTTGGGGTAGCAATCCCTGGGGCTTGTGAGAGGGTGGCCCCTACTGCCCCGAGCCAGAAAGTGGATGATGCTGGCAAGGGCAAGGGCAAGGAGCCGGCCGAATCTTCCAGCCAGAAGAGGAAGTTAAGGCATGTTGATGGAAGTCCTATCGGGTCAGCTCCAACTTCAACAACCCCTTCTCCTCGGCGAAGGATATATTCGATGGCTACGCCTGCTTCGGTGCCAGCACCCTCGAGGGACTCAAGTTCTGGCAGGTCAACTCTGGTTCTGGTGCTAGCTGTGGGCTCCGAGTCCAGAGGTCCTTCTCAACCAAGGGAGGTTTTGGCTGAGAAGACTCCAGCTGCTGCAGGTGGCTCCCGACCAAGGTTCGAGGTTTTTGTCTCATTAGATTTGGTGGGATCTGACTCTGAGCCTCAGAAGAAGAGATTTTGCGGTGACTGGGGTGGTAGCATCCCCAGGTAAGCGTCGTCAACTCACCTTGAGAAGCTAACCTGGTTTTTCTTATATTTCTAATCTTCCCAACCTTTTGTTTCCAGGGTGTTGAGAAAGAAGTTCGAGGCCTTGGCGTCTGCTGCAGCGACTGAAGCTGTGTGTGCTAAAGCTCCGGCTTCAACCACTGAGCCTCCCCGAGTGGTGGCAGAAGACACGGCAGCTCCGACACCAGCTGTCGTGGACTTGGATCCAGAGGAGACGTCGAAGGCTCCCGTGGTAGCGTTGGACCACAGGGGAGAAGTTGATGAAAATCCACCACCAGCAGCAGCGCCAGAGATTGAAGCTCTGGTGCAAGAGTTGGAGGTGGCGGAAGCTCCAGCGCTTGAGCTAGTGGTAACCGAAGCTCCGGCGCCAATGCCGGAAGTGGTTGAAGATCCGGCGATTGAGCCGGAGGTGCCTAAAGTTTCGGCCTCTGTGCTGGAGATAGTTGAAGCTCCTGCTGCTGAGCCGGAGATGGTTGATGTACCGGCCTCTGTGCCAAAAATGGTTGAAGCTCTAGCAGCTCAGCCAAATGTGAGCTGAAGATCCGGAGGAGGGACCTTCAGCGTCAGCCCTAGAGGTTAATGTTCCCATGGTGGGACCCTTGTCGGCGGCAGCAGAAGCAGAAGAGTTTCCAGGGGCGGCCCTAGTGCCACTAAACCACAGCGGACCACGCTTGTGGTGTGGGACCCAATTTTTGTGCTTTAAGACCCCCTGGAGCCGGCGGTGAAGACCCTGGCAGGTCCAGAGCCTATCCCTTTGGCATTGTCTATCGATAATGCCTGCTCCAGTCTTCGTCAAGTTCAGCTCGCCTTCGACCACAAAAGCAAGGTCCTCGAAGAAGAGTGCCACACCTTGAGGCGTTGGAGCAATAGGCTTCACTTTGAGACGAAGCTAACGCAATCGAGGTTGGCGGACCAATGGGACTGGATAGACCGAGAAAAGGCCCGGCCGGCACGGTATGAGTGCCTGCTCACCGAGAAGGAGGGTTTGATTAAGGCTCTCGACGACCAATCCCGGGCGCTGTTTGAGCAGGCCAAAGAGGCCAACGAGGCGGTGAATTACCGCCAGGACAACCCCAAAACTTTCCATAAGACGCTTCTCAAGCGCCAAGAAGGTATCAATGAACAGGAAGAAAAACTCCTAGAACAGCAGGAGGATATTTTGAAGAGGGAGGGGGAGCTCGCCCAGAGACAATCTCTGGGTGAACAAAGCTTGGTTGATCGCACTAAGAAGCTTGATGAATGGTGCAAGAACGAGGAGGAGAAACTCTGGCGGAGGGGACAAGACTTCAACAAGAGACAGGTCGAAGTCTCCACCAAAGAGGAGAAAGTGCGGGCAGGGAGAAAGACATGGCCAACCGACAGAACCACATCCACCTCCGGCAGTTGGAGCTCGCTGAACGTGAAAAGCAAGTTGCTGAAAGCATTCAGCAGCACGCCAAAGAGGTTGAGCGCCTCGCCCGGGAAGGCTCGGAGCTTGCGCTAGGAGGTCACTGGAGGAGTTGCGAAATTTGAGGCAGATGGAGTCCCAACAGGTGTGGGACTTCTTAGGGTGGTCCAATGACACTTTAATGTCGCTGGGCTTGAGTGCAATACGTCCGGACAATCTAGAGCTAGAGCTAGACCAAGCGTTGGTGGCACTCAGCTCTACTGGTAGCAAACTCGATGCGATGGGTGATGTCAACGTGGACCAGTTGGAGACGGAGGGGAAATCTCTGGCCAAGAACATCGCAGAATATGTGCTGATGTGTTACAAGAGCCGATACCCCTAATTCTCTCTAGATCTGGTGCTCGAAGAGCTCGTTGATGAAGAGGAAGACGCTGTCAAGGCCAGCATTCAAGAGGTTGCCCAGAAAGTTGCCTCATACTTCCGCAGAACCTAGGCCTTTTCTCTTTTGCTACCACTTGTAACTCTTCAATTTTGTATCTCCAATCCTCGAATGAATGAAATTCAATCTTTTTGAAATGAATGAATCCCATTTTGTTTGTCTTCAATACACTATCATTTATCTTGTTGGCCCCCAGGTAGATGTGCACAATTTGATTGCAAACATGTACCAAAAGGTTTTGATAATGTCTTGATGACTTGAAAACTTTGAACTTTTAGCCAGTACGTTTAGCTTTTAGGTCCAACGTTCACCTCTGACATCTCCAGGGACCCTTTGTTATGTCGACGGCGGGCCCCCTGGGAGTTGTCGGAGCTTGATAGATCTGATGGAACCCACTATCAACGCATAGAACATTGACGGCGGGCCCCTGGGGTTGTCGGAGCTTGGTAGGTCCAATAACACCCACTATCAATGCATGAAACGTTGACGGCGGGCCCCCTGGGGTTGTCGGATTTTCTGAACTTCGACGATATCCACTATCAACGTAGAATACGTCGACGGTGAATTCCCTCGGGGTGATTTCTTCACCGTCTTCACTTGAATTGTCATTATGCTTCACGTCGACAACTGGCCCCCATGGGAGTTGTCAGAGCTTCTTTGCTCCGACGGCGCCCACTCTCAACATTTAAAACGTCTACTGCGGGCCCCCTTGGGGGATGTCGGAGCTTGCTAGCTCCGGCATCTTCCACCATCGTCATGAGTTTTCATTTTTATTGTGCATCAATGACAAAAAACACAGTAATATCATCCTCTCGTCTATGACTCTTTTGCGACTTACTGTTCTTATTTGAATTTTAGATCCGAAGAAACTGGATATGATAACAAGCACATTGATGTAATCTTTCCAAATCCGAATGCTTTTAGGACTTGCCTAACTGAGGTCTGCCAGAATGTAGGTAGAGTGGCGTACTTAGGGTGCTGGACCAGGCTAAGTCGATAGCGCACTCCGGACCTGTGTTGGCTTGGCGTTCAGGCGAGTAGACCGTCCAGCAAAGCTAAGATCTAAAAAAAACCCACAATGTAACTTGTATAACATATGAATAACTTGGACTAAAGGTCAAAAAGAATTGCACAACTTCATTATAGACAAGAAGGAGAAGGATAAATAGAAGATAATGAGCCTGTACAAAATTACTGCACATGGAGTCTGCTTTCACAAAACAATGTCTTTCATTATAGGTCCGAATTACAGGGGAGACAAGGACACACATATGGTACGGAACCAGGCTAAGTGTGTTATACATCTTGTACTAACCCAGGACCGGTAGCTACACCTTTAGTGCTATGAGTGTGTCAAGTGTTGCATAAACTTCCCGGACCCTCCTGTAGGGGTCCGGTTGTTCTCCCGGGGGACCTACCCGACTTTGTGTATAGACTCTATAATTTATATTGCATGTAATTACAGACTCAGCTCCATGATACTAAGCATAAAACTTACGGACGTGCTCGATGTTCCAAGGATTAGGAAGCAGGGTCTCATCCTCAGTTGTCAAGCGAACGCATCCGGGACGGGGTACTTTCATCACTCGGAAGGGACGTTCCTAGCTGGGGGGAAGTTTGTTCATCCCTTCATGAGTTAGTATTCTCCGTAGCACCAGATCTCCTCCCTCGAGTTGTCAGTTACACACATGCCTTTGATGATAGTGCCGGAGCGTCTGCCGATAACGTGCATTCCGAACAGCTACTTGGCGCCTTCCCTCGTCGACGAGGTCAAGGTCCTCACACCGGAGCTGGTCCCGTGTGGCTTTGTCGAAGGTCCGGATCCGGAGTGACCCCATGGTGATCTCCAGAGGAAGGACTGCTTCTGCTCCATACACCAAAAAGAAAGGAGTCTCTCAAATTGACCGGTTAGGTGTTGTCCTGCTCGCCCATAATGCAGACGGAAGCTTCTCGATCCAGTTCGCTCCATGTTTCTTCAAGCGCTCATAGGTGTGCGTCTTGAGTCCTTTCAATATTTCTATGTTTGCTCTCTCGGCATGGCCATTACTTGCCGGGTGAGCTACTGATGCGTAGCTAACTTGAATGCCAAGGTCTTAGCAATACTCTTGAAATGTTGCACTTGTAAATTGGGTTCCGTTGTCAGTAATGACTCTGTTTGAAACTCCAAATATGAAGACTATGGACCTCAAGAACTTGATTGTTGATTGCTTATTGATAGTTACAACTAGAGCAGCTTCCGGCCACTTGGTGAACTTGTCGATGATGACATACAGGAACTTGTATCCTCTGACGGCTTTTGGGAAAGGTCCCAAGATGTCCATGCCCCACATAGCGAATGGCCATGTAGGAGGAATCATTTGCAGTGACAGAGCTGGTGTGTGTATTTGTTTTGCGTGTAACTGGCATGCTTCACACATTTTCACCAACTCAACTGCATCCTGGAGTGTTGTAGGCCAGTAGAAGCCATGCCAAAAGGCTTTACCGACCAGCGTGCGGGAAGACGCGTGGTTCCCACACTCGCCTCCATGAATTTCCGCGAGAAGTTCGCGACCTTCTTCCCTTGCAATGATCCGCATTAGGACGCCTTTGGCACCGCGCTAGTAGAGATCACCTTCTACCAGCGTGTATCTTTAGCCAATCTGATGATCCGGTCAGCGGATACACCGTCTTCAGGAAGGTGGTTGTCTTTCCAGTAACTCCGAATCTCTGAGATCCATGCATCGGAGCTAACTTGAGCTTATGAGTCTTGCTTGTTGGGTTGCTCGGAACTTTCTGCAGAACCTACGACCCTTGGTGGACGCCATGGTAACAGGGCCACTGGGACCGCCAGCTTCGAAGTGCTGGTCTTACCCCCTTCACTCAGTTCGGCGTGCTGAGCGGTTGGTCTTGACAATCTCTGGACAAAGTCTCCATTAGGAGCTGGAGCTCCGGTTGAAGCCTTCATCGAGAGTTCGTCAGCTTCTGTGTTGTTGAGACACTGGACATGGCAGAGGTCCAGGACGGGGAAGTCATTCTAGAGCTTCTGGACTTCAAGGAGATAGGCAGCAAGTTGAGGGTTATTGCAACTACATTCGCCTTTGACTTGCTTGATGATGAGTTGCGAGTCACCCTTCACTGGCATCTGCTTGACGCCATAAGATAGCGCCACCTTGAGCCCATAGATGAGAGCTCCATACTCCGCCATGTTATTGGTCGCCTTGAAATCAAGGTGTACCATGTATTTGACCTTCTCCCCGGTCAGAGCAAGGAGAAGTATTCCAGCTCCGACCCCCTTCTTCTGCACAGAGTCGTCGAATTAGAGGATCCAATGAGGCTCGGTGAATATTGGGACCTTGAGCACCAGCTTCTGCTCATTGGGGCCCCTAGGATTTGATGGAGAAGGCGTCCGCTCCGCCACGAAATCAGCCAAGGCTTGACTCTTGATAGCTTGTTGTGGCAGGAATTCAAGATCAAATTTTGCCAGCTCCGCTGCCTACTTCGCGATGTTCTCAGTAGAATTAGGGTTATGCAGTATAGCACGCAGTGGGTAAGAAGTTACCACTGATATCTTGTGGGCTTGGAAGTAATGACGAAGCTTCCTTGAGGAAATAAGAACTGCGTAAAGTAGCTTATGCACCTCAATGTATTGAGCCTTGGCGTCATGGAGTACTTCACTGATGAAGTACACTAGGCGTTGGACAGTCCGGACCCTGTCGGAGGGGCCCAAAGCTTCTTCTCCATCTATTCGGACCCTTCTGAAGGGGTCGGATCTTCTTGAACAGTTGTATGAACTCCCTCAGATGAGAGAGGTTGATCCTACAGTATTTTGCCATGAGGATTCGTGCCTGGGGGTTGGGACCCAGACTCGCCTTCAAGTAGCTCTGGACCCTCCCGGAGGGGTCTGGGCTCCTGAACTGGAAGTGGCTCCGATCATTCCGCAACCAGGACCATGTTGACAACCTCCATAGTTGCAGAAATGTAAAGCAGTAGAGGCCCACCAGGGTTCAGAGCTACCAAGATTGGTAGTGTGGTGAGAAGCTGCTTGAGCTCTTGGAACGCCTTTCTACTTCTTCAGACCAATGGAATGGCTCGGACTTCCTCAAAAGTTTGAAGAAAGGTAGTGGTCGATCCGCCAATCTTTAGATAAATCGGCTGAGCGCGCTAGACATCCAGTTAACTTCTGGATGTCCTTGATGCGGGATGGGGGCCGCATATCTTCAATAGCCTTGATCTTCGCTGGGTTCGCCTCAATTCCTCCGCAAGTCACCAAGAAGCCGAGGAGCTTCCTGGAGCTAACCCCGAAGACACACTTGTCTGGGTTCAGCTTGGTGCGTGTGATGCGCAGCTTGTCGATGACGGCTTGCAGGTTGTCAAGGAGTGACTCCTTGTTCTTGATCTTCACAACGATATCTTCCACGTACACCTCCACCAAGTCCCTAATTAGCTCTCAAAATGTTTTGTGCATAGCTCGCACAAATGTCTAAGCACCATTTTTGAGACCAAAGGGCATGGCAGTATAACAATACAACCCATCTATTGTTATGAAGGCAGTATGCTCTTCATCTTCCCTAGAAATTTGGATATGATGATATCCAGAATATGCATCTAGGAAACATAATAGCTCACACCCGGAGGTGGAGTCCACTATCTGATCTGAACTATTCTAGGTAGTGGAAATGGATCTTTTGGACATGCCTTATTAAAGGTGGTGTAGTCGATACACATCTGAAGCTTCCCGCCGACCTTGGGTACAACAACTAGGTTTGCCAGCCATTTTGTATGATGAACCCCCTGGATGAAGCCAGCTTCGAGCAGCTTTTTGATCTCCTGTCGGATGAAGTTTTGCCGCTCGACTGGTCGCTTCCGGGGCTTCTGGTGTACTGGTCGTGCATCGGGATAAATAGTTAGGTTGTGCTCAATCACCTCCCTAGGGATCCCAGGCATTTGTGATGGTTGCCAGGTAAACATGTCAACATTAACCCAAAGGAAAGTGATGAGCGCGAGTTCCTATTTGTTGTCCAGACCTCCCAATATACGAGTGGTCTGGGCACCATCAGAACCTATTTGGACGACTTTGATGGGAACATCGGTGTTGCCGCTTGGTTGCACGCACGGTGCAGAGGTCGAGCCTCGATAACGAGTGCTCGGAGGTTGAACAACTAGCTCTTTGCCGGAGGTTCCTTCCTGCACCGTGGAAAGTGCATGGAGTTCCTCCAGCGCGGTGACTCCTGCAGTGCGATCTCCACGGATCCAGAGAACGCCCGAAGGTGTCGGCATCTTCAACACCAGGTAGCCTAAGTGAGTTATGGCCGTGAACCTGTACAGGGAAGGCCTACCCAGGATGGCGTTGAAGGGCAAACTGATGTGAGCGACATCGAAGACCAACTTCTCGGTCCTATACTTCTCTCGAGCTCCAAAGGTCACTGGGAGTGTAATGGATCCGATAGGGTTGATGGCCCCCGATCCTACCCCAGAGAATGGTCTTGAGGGGCGAAGGTCCAAGAGTTGGAGCTGGATCTCCATGAGCGGTTCAAAGCTCAAGAGGTTGAGCGATGCTCCTCTGTCTACCAAGACATTGTAGAGTTGAACGTTGTTGATAGTTGGAGACACCATCGGTGGCATTTGGCCAGCTCCGACCATGTTCCTGGCGCAGTCTATTGCATCAAAAGTGATGGGAGTATCCATCCACTTCCGATGTGGTTCTTGCCTGGCAGCAGGAGCTATGGCAGCCATTTCTCGCCGCATTGTCTTGAGGATGCAGCGAGATGTAATGTCCCAGGACCCACCATAGATGGTGTTGGGGGTCTTCCGACTTTCGTTGTTAGAGACGTCGGAATCGTCATCGACTGTGTTGTAAACGGCCTTCAGGACCTTCTTGGGGTCCTGAAAACCTAGCTCTATTTCAGCCGGAGCATCGTCGACTTTTTGTTTTCCTTCCCGCTGGCGGAAAGGAGCTTCTTCTCGGCGCTTGTTGTAGCACTCGACAAGATTTTGGACCTGTTGGTAGTCTTCTAAGCTATGTTTGTCCATTTTGTGGATCGGAAACAACACCTTTGGACCACCGCCGTCTTTTGACGAAGGTCAAGGTCGATTTTCAGGGCGTGGCCCCCGACCGCCCGGAGCTGCAGCTGCCGCAGCAGTAGGTGTGCCGGCCGACGGCATCTTCTTGCCGTTGGACTTTTTCTTCTTCTTTCCACCACCAAAGGTAGTGGCTTCAGCTTTGGAGGACTTTTTATTAGCATCCGGAGCTTGCTTAGAGTGCATTTCTTGGCCCTCAGCAGCTCGAGCGCACTTGTCAGCCAGGTTGAATAGCTCCATGACGTTGGTGACCTCCTTTGTTGCCAGCTTCTCCAGCATCTTCTTATCTCTCACACCCTGCCTGAATGTCACAATTACAGATGCATTGGAGATAGAGGGAATGGTATTTCGTACCTGAGAAAATCACTGGATGAAGGACTGCAACAATTCTCTCGATGTTTGCTTCACAGTAAAAAGGTCCAGTTCAATGTCGGGTCGGGTGTAAGAACTCCCGAAGTTGGCAGTGAACTGTTGGCATAATTCCGCCTAGCTGCTGATAGAGTCAGGCGGCAGACTCATGAACCAGGATATGGCGGTCCCAGTCAGAGCCACCGGAAAGTAGTTGGCCATCACGGCCTCATTGCCACTAGCCGCTAGAATGGCAGTGGAGTATATCTAGAGGAATTCGGCGGGGTTAATAGTCCCATCGAATTTCTCCGGCAGATGAGGCCGGAACCTCTGGGGCCAGCAGACCATGCGCAAGTGCATGGACAAGGCTAAACAGCCACCCCCCACTCCCAAAGGAAGAGGGTTTTCCCAAGCCTCCCGCCTTTCGCGAGCACGCTAGATGTGGATGCCGCCGTTCTGCTGTCTGTATCGGTGGTCGAGCTCCGACCGCAGATCGTGCGTCGAGAGTCTCGACACAGAATGGGTGCGACGCGCCCTGGAGGGCAGCGAGGTCACTTGCTGAGACGCAGCACGCCTCCGGTGCTGTGAACAGCGCTGCTCCAGGTCTCTCGAGCCGCCACCAAGCTAGCGACGACGGTCCATGACAGGCCTAATACTTGCGGAGAGGTTAGCACTTGTGGGGGGCACTCGGCGAGGAGCAGTTCTGGTGGCAAGGTTGGGGCCGTCGGAGTTCTTCTTATGCCGTGAGGGATGAGTATCTGGATGCGGCTTCAATGCAGCTGGTAGAGGAAGGTCCGCTCAAGCATCGAGAAGAGATAGGCTCCCTACACTACGGCTTGAAGTGATCCCTTGCCAGGCAATTGAAACATCTCCCTCTAGTTTTCTCCATGATGGCACGCCTCCTAGCTTGATCAGAGGGTATGCGGCTGAAAGCACTTGTCTTGTCTCCACCAATACCTCCTCTTAACCTACTGCCATTGATGGCCACTGTCCTTCAGTCGCGCTTGGTCCGAGTGTTGTTGCCGCAGAATTTTAGGAGTCTTGTACGCTTGAGTGTTGATTGTTGTGTCCGAACAATGACAAGAGGATTTCAAGCAGCCGTTGGGCTAGGTTTTACTAGCCAGCCCAAAAGGCCCAGGATGCTGGGCCCAGAAGCAGAGCTTCCAAGGTTTGTCGTCAATCGCAAAGTCGGTGACCAGCGGGCTTAGGAGGAAGCGCACACTTCAGCAACTCTAGCAAGCCGGCGGTGGGTAACCAACCTCCGGGCAGGTGGCGGAAAGACCAAAATGAACGACATCAGCAAAGGATCCAGGGAACATACGTTGGTCGTCTGTTCGAAGGCAAGACGACAGTTCGCATGGGCAAGCGTCTGGTGTTGCCTCATGCCCTGTTGTCTCGGAGCGCTCCGGCAAGGGGCAAGTCTTCACTGGCTCTCCATCTCTGGAAGAGAGCAACCTTCATCGTTGAGTCTTTGCTGCGGCACCAGAGCCAGGGAAGTCCCGCAGATTACGGGCTTGGGTGGCGTGCGCAGGCGGGCACTTTCAGGAAGGGGAGCATCAGCGCAGCGTTGTGGCGGTGGATCTTAGGTGTGTTTGGATTGTTGCCAATAGTTACCTTACCAAAATTTGGTAGTTGACCATGAAATATGAGAGCATTTGGATTGAAGCCAAAATTTGGTAAGCCAATGGATTAATGTGTTGTGCTAGTTCATTTTCTTTACCAATGTTGGGCAAATTTTTGGTTGGACGAATCCTACACCAAACTTTGGCATCACCAAATTTTGGAAAGGTAAACAAAGGTAACAATCCAATCAAACCCCTTACCATCATAGGGGAGGGGACCTTTGGGATGAGCATATTCGCGGTGGAGCGGCATATTTGGATTGTCGGGAATGCGGATCGCCATAGGAGTCGCCAGATGCGTGGGTTGACCGTTGAGGACCCATCCTGTTAGCTGTAATACTCAGCTCATTTGGTATGAGTTTTTGGATGTTGTATTTTGTTTCCTAGACTCTCTAGGTTGTTGTGGGAGCCTTAAGTTGTGAGTAGCCCCAAAGATCTTGTATTCACCTTTGTGGTTTAGTGGAGAGGGTAAGTTAGCCTTTGTGGTGACTTGGACAGGAGGTTAGGGTTGAAAGAGACCAGATCCTTCATGTACCCCTGAACGGGGACATAGAGTCCTGTGTGGAATCGAACCTCAGGATAAATCGTGCCTCTTGTCTCATTTACTTTCAAGTGCATCACTAGAATCTCTTTCTAGGGCTTGTATCTTTCATTACTTGTTCATTTCGTTCTTACAAGCAATTGTGCAGTCATTTCTAGTTGTAGCCCTTGAACTTACTTGATTAGGTTGCTAGATTGGTTCCGTACCTTCCTCTTAAACAAATTCGAAGAAAAACTCATAAAAGTCCAACCTTTACACTTTTTCTACATCTGACCGGACTAGTCCGCCTCCTGACTGGACTAGTCCGCTGTTAATTTCCTAATTATGTTTAATTAAGTGTTTTCATGTTTTATTAGCCTATTCATCGCCTCTAGGTAACTTTCAATTGGTATCAGAGCCAAACTCTCGACAAAAGCTTAACCACTTGGAGAGGAAAATGGGGAAAACGACAAAAGGGATAAGACGCTCGACAACACCACCAAGATGGGCGAGAACAATCCCAAGGATGACCAAGGATTAGATCCTCCTCCCCCAAAGATAGATGCAAGTCACCAACCACCACCAGCACCACCATTTGATGTCTTAAGTGCCGATGAAGACGAAAAAGCGATCCGCCTAATGGAGCTTCTCAAGAAGAAGAAATATGAATTCGAGAGAAGGAAGAAGGAAGAGTTGCAGAGGAAGCTAAAGAGTAGTCAACAAGACTACTCTCGATATCCTTTTAACTATGAGTGTTTCAATTGGTATTCCAATTACTTGTCAATTCCATTGGGCAAACCACCTCACTTTGATGGAACTAACTATTCATGTGAAAGCACAATGTTAAATTACATATAATCTCTCCCAATCCATGTCTTGGGCACATCGTATGTACATGTATAGATATTTCTATGGATGATGAAGAGCTCACCTTTGAGTAAGAGCAACAAATTCACCATAATGCTCAAGCGTCAGCCATGCTTAGCTCATCCTTGAACCAAGAAGAGTTCAACAAGGTGTATGAGTTGGGGCACACCAACGAGATATGGGATACTATCAAGATCGCATATGAGGGCAATTGATTTGTGCGAGAGGCCAATATCAAGATGATCAAGAGAGAGCTTGGGTGCTTCGCTATGGAAAATGGTGAAATGCTACAAAAAATGTACAATTGGCTCAAGACCCTCATCATTAAAATCCGGGAATACGGATGTAAGAAGTGGATAGATCATGAAGTGGTGGGGAGGTTGATACATGCATTCATGCCCTGCAATGTCCCCCTTTGTACATTGATCTGGGAGAGCCCCAACTTCCTCATGATGACTCTGGATGAGGTGCTAGAGAAGATCATCAACCCTAAAATGATGGATATGGAAGACCAACATGTTAATACCTTGACAAGGTCACTTCATCAAGGAAGAAAGACATAGCTCTCAAAGCATCATCCAAATCCAAGGGCAAAGAAGTGCAAGCATCAAGTGATGATGAAGAGAGTCATGAAGAGAGCAAGGACATGCATGATAAAGAGATGGTTTTCTTCATCAAAAGATTTAAAAGATTTATGAAAAGAAGAAGCACCAACCATGAGAGCAAGGGCAAGGAGAAGAGCAAGTCAAGAACCAAGAAGGCATGCTACAACTTCAACAAAGATGGAAGCCACAGAAGAAGAATATCTTCAAGAAGAAGAAGACATGGGCAAGCTGACATCGGCAAGGAGTGGGACTCCAGCGATGAGTCCTCGTCCGAATATGAAGAAGAGATGGCAACCGTCATCATCAAGAAGCCAACCATGAGGAAGTTGCTCCTGCCCAACAAGGGAGATTGGAAGACTTCAAACAACACTTGCCTTATGGTAGAAGAAGGGAAGCAAAAGGTCAAATTTAAACCTCCTTCTTTGAATTCCATTGATGATGATGATTTTGATAGTGCTAGCGAGAATGAATTGATGTTTGGAGGCTTAAATAAGATTGATATTGCTAAAATAAAAAAGCTATCTAATGAAATATTTGATAAAGGGGAGCTTCTTAACAAACAAGAGGATTCGCTTGTCTTACAAAAGCAACGAAATCTTGAAGTTAAGAAGCTACTTGAGCTTGAGAAGGAGAGAAGTGGAGAACTTGAACTTAACCTTGCCAAGAGCAAGGAGACTTGTATTAGTCTCAAGAGTGTGAATATTGTACTCCAAAATGTACTTATGAGTTTGACCAAAACTCACAAGAATCTTGAAGCACAATTCGACACTCTCAAGTCAAGTGTCTCATCCTCAAAGAGATCATCGTCATAAAATGAGGAATCAAACTCTAAAACTTGAAAATGTGCTAACCTTATTCTAAATTTGAAAAATGAGCTTAAAGATGCACAAAGCAAATGCACTCACAACAGTAGCATCTTTGGCAAGGAGAACATGAAATATGCATGTAGTGCATATCTGGTCACAAGATCTCCTATTATCAAAGATGGCCTTGGATATTCTAAGGGAGGAAGGCAAAATGCTAGACTCCTCAAGAATAACAAGAAGTGTGTTGCTTTTGTCAAATAAGGCTCATCTCAAGTAAAGAATAACAACCATGCATCCACTTCACTTGAAAATGCTGAAAGTACCACCCCTACTATATTTCATGACTTTAATGCATCGTATGTACTTATGAGAAACAAATATGGATATATCTATGCTAAATATGTTGAGCCACTCCACAAGAACCAAAAATCTATGTCCGGGTGCCCAAATGCCTTGTGACTAACCTCAAAGGACCCAACCTAGTTTGGGTACCTAAAACAAAAGCCTTATTTGTTTTGTAGGCCTAATCCTCCGGTGGATCAAAATGGGTACTAGAAAGTGGATGCACCAATCATATGACCGGAGAGAGGAAGATGTTTGTTGAGTATGAGGAGAATGATGACCCAAGCAAAAGCATTTACTTTAGCAACAATAGTCAAGGAAGGGTGCTCGGTATTGGTAAAATTGCCATCTCCTCTCAATACCCTTTTTCTCACGTTTTACACTTAGATTCACTTGATTATAATTTCTTATCCATATTCCAATTATGTGAGAAGGATTATAATTATTTATTCACTAATGAGGGTGTGACCATCTCTAGAAGAAGTGACAACTCAATTTCCTTCAAAGGTGTATGGAAGGGAAAGTTCTATCTCGTGGATTTCACCAAGGATAAAGCCCAAATTAATACATGGTTGATGGCAAAGACCAACATGAGATGGTTGTAGCATAGAAGGCTAGCCCATGTTGGTATGAGGAACTTACAAAAACTTCTAAAGGGGGGATTACATGCGTGGACTAAAGAATGTTGTATTTGAGAAAGATAGGCCTTGTAGTGTGTGCCATGCCGGGAAGCGAATTTCAGCTACTCACCCTACTAATAACATGATGACGACAACAAAGACCCTTGGAAATGCTTCACATTTACCTCTTTAGTCCCGTCGCTTACATAAGCATTAGCGGTAACAAATATGGCTTAGTAATTGTTGATGGTTTTTCTCGCTTCACCTGGATATTTTGTTGCATTACAAAGGTGAAACTCAAGGTGTCCTCAAGAAATTCTGGAGGAGAGGTAAAAAAGAGTTCTCAAGAATTAAGAATATAAGGACTGACAATGGTACCGAGTTCAAGAACACCCAAGTAGAAGAGTACTTGGACGAGGAGGGCATAAAGTATGAGTTTTCGACCCCCTACTCCCACGAACAAAATGGGGTGGCCAAAAGGAAGAACCATACACTCATTAAAGTGGCAGGAACCATGCTTTATGAATACAAGACTCTAGACCGGTTTTGGGCGGAAGTGGTCAACACCGCTTGCCACGCTACAAATTGTCTCTACCTCCGTCGACTATTAAAGAAAACTCCATATGAGCTTCTAACCGATAACAAACCTAATATCTCATACTTTCAAGTTTCGATAGAAAGTGTTATATTCTCAATAAGATGTCTCGGACATCAAAGTTCGCTTTGAAATTCGATGAAGGTTTCTTAATTGGCTACGAATCAAACACCTATGCCTATTGTGTCTTCAACAAAACCTCTGGTTGTGTTGAAATCGCACATGACGTGGTGTTTGTTGAAACTAATGGCTCCCAAGCGGAGCAAGTTGATCAATGTGTGCTAGACGACGAAGAGGTGCCATACTTAGCACTAAGGAGGATGGCATTTTGGCGACGTTCGATCTTAAAAAAATCAAGGCACAAGTGATCTAACCTCATCACAACGGGTGCCTCCCACACAAGATCACGCACAAGACTCCCAAGATCGAGACCACCTAGTTTAATATGATGAAAATCAAGATAGTGACAATGATCAAGTGGGAGACAAAGAATAAGGTGGAGAAGAAGAAGTTGACTCAAGAGCTCAAGTACCTCACCCAAGAGTTAATCAAATCGTCCAACGGGATCACCCAATTCACAACATACTTGGAAGCATCTCCAAGTGGGTCTCTAGTATGGCTATTTTTGTGGACATTACTCTTTTGTGTCCTCTTTGGAACCTTTCAACATAGAAGAAGCACTACGATACAATTTGGGTGATGGCTATGCAAGAAGAGTTGAACTTCAAGAGGAACTAAGTGTGGGAACTTGTGAAAAGACATAATGCCAACGTAGTAGGCACCAAGTGGTTGTTCCGCAACAAGCAAGATGAACACGGAGTGGTGACAAGGAACAAGGCACAACTTGTTGCTAAGGGACATGCACAAGTTGAAGGTTTGGAGTTCAATGAAACTTTCCTCCTATAGCTAGGCTTGAGTCAATTTGCATTTTATTAGCCTATGCTACTCACCATGATTTCAAGATTTATCAAATTGATGTCAAGAGTTCCTTCATCAACGCCCCAATCAAGAAAGAAGTGTACGTGGAGAAACCACCTAGGTTTAAAGACTAAGAGTATCCTAACCATGTGTTTAAATATCATAAGGCTCTCTACGGCCTCAAACAAGCTGATAGAGCTTTGTATGGGTACTTTAGAGATTTTCTCATTAAAAATGGTTTTAGGATAGGAAAAGTGGATTATACTCTCTTTACCAAAATGTTAATGACGATTTCTTTGTGTGCCAAATATATGTCGATGACATTATATTTTATTCAACTAACAAGTCTTTTTGTGATGGGTTTAGCAAAATAATGACCGAATGGTTTGAGATGTCCATGATGGGGGAGTTGAAGTTCTTCCTAGGTTTCCAAGTCAAGCAACTCCAAGAATGCACGTTCATAAGTCAAACAAAGTACACACAAGTTACACTCAAGAAGTTTGACATGGACAAGGCCAAACCAATCAAGATGCCCATGGCGAAAAATGGACACCTCGATCTCAACGTAGATGGACCAAATGTGGATAAAAAGGTATATCACTCCATGATAGGCTCTTTGCTTTTTTTGTGCATCTAGGCCTGATATTATACTTAGTGTATGTATGTGTGCAAGATTTCAAGCCGCACCTCGGAAATGTCATTTGACCAGCATTAAGAGAATCGTGCAATATTTAGTTCATACACCAAACTTAGGGCTACAGTATCCTAAAGGGTCAATGTTTAATCTCATTTGATATTTTGATGCGAATAACGCTGGGTAAAAGATAGGTAGAAATAGCATCTCTGGAACTTTCCAGTTCTTGGGTAGGTCCCTAGTGTCATGGTCATCCAAGAAACAAAACTTCGTTGTCTTATCCACAGCCGAAGCGGAGTATGTCGCAGACGGGAGTTGTTGTGCACAGCTTCTTTGGATGCGACAAACTCTAAGGTATTATGGTCTCATTATAAACCATATTCCACTCCTATGTGACAATGAGTGCCATAAAAATTGTCCATAACACCATTGAACATTATATGACCAAACACATAGACATTCAACACCACTTCTTGAGAGACCATTCGGTAAAGGGGATATAGTCATTTCACATGTTAGAACTGAAAAACAACTAACCGATATATTAACCAAGCCAGTAATTGAAAAATTCTTTCGTGAATTTAGGAATGAGCTAAATATCCTAGATTTTTGAAATGTGGCTTGAGAGATTGCACATCTTATTGCTAGTAGCTTAGGATCTTTAAAAACATAAATGATTGCGAAAACTCATCCGTCAATTTTCTTTCAAATTATTTTACCTTATTCTGTCTTGGTGGATTATGGTCATTAATTCATTTGTTGATTGCTTTACTGACCATATCTATTAAGAATATTTGTGAAAATTAGTCCATATGTATCAATCTTGGAAAATTATCAATATATACGAGAATCTGCCTTCTAGGACCAGACTAGTCTGCCCCAGTGGCCGGACAAGTCCGGGGTCCTAGACTAGTCCTGGTAGGCGCAGACAAGACTGGGGTCCTTGACTAGTCCGCCCTATCTACGGACTAGCCTGAACTTCTGTGAAGTCCGGCGTCTGGTTTGACTTACCAAATTAGTCTGCTCCTCTGGTCGAACAAGTCCAGTCTCTATGGACTTAACTCCCCAGAGTCGGGCACGACTCCTCCACTCTCTAATTTAACCTCCAAATACTCCTCCTTCTATAAAGTCGCTTGTCTAGGCGATTTTGGGTTCATCCACCAAAACCTTGATTATCTCTGCGATTCAAGCCTTGTGGAGTGTTGGGAATCCATTCCCGGACAACTCCGCTCCTCTAATCCGCATACTTCATCAAGTTTTCTCAACTCAAAGTATCTAACCTAACTTTCTTATTTTCTTGATTCATTCAGTTCTAAGTCATGCTCTTCATAACTTAGATCATACATTGCCTCCTTGACATCATGTGATTCATCTAGTTAGGTATTGCGCCCAACTTTTGTGAATTATGGCGGATTTAGAAAGTTAGGGTTTCAAACTTTTGGGTCCGGACTAGTCCGGATCTAGGGCGGACAAGTTTGTTCTTGATCGTACTATTCTGGCCAAGGACCGGACAAGTCAGTTCTCAGACACTTTTAGCCTCTAACTTTATAAGTCTACTATACTTCAAACACAATACTTTCATCTCCTTCTATTACATTTTCTTATCTCTTATCAGAAACATGTTGGATTGTGAAGATTCACCGCTTTTGAATCTTGCCGCCGAGACGACGGCTCGGGAGGCTCGCACGAAGAAGTGGCAAGACTATGATGCCCTTGCATCGCAGTCGGTTGTGCCTCCAAGAAAGAAGAGGCTTGTGACCCTTGGAGACAAAGAGAAAGCTCAAGCATCCGACAAGGGCAAAGGCAAGGCTGTTGAGCAAGACAAGGGGAATAGGAAGGAAACAATGGTTGTGAACGGAAAAGGAAAGGCCAGAGCTCCTGCTCCCAAAAGGACAAAAGCTTTGGCGAATAGAGGGATTGTCCTCTGTGACATTCTGGTTGGTTCTAGTGAGACACTTGCCGGAGTTGGTAGGCAGAGCTATCACCTTTTTGCTGTCAGAGGTAAATCACTTATTCTTAAATGTCATAAGTACTTTATTTATCTATCTTATTAATCTTTTAATTTCCTAATATGACTCTCCGTCCTCAGAGTAAGAGGTGAGGGTGCCTCCCGACTGGCCAAACTTTGAGTTCCGCTAGTCAGCCTTCGGTGTCGGCTAGCCAACCTTCAAGGCCTTTGGAGGAGCCTTTGAGGCCTTCAGAGGAGCCTTTGGAGGAGCCTTTAGGCTCACCTGATGTGGAGTCAGCTCAAAGGCAGCGGACTAGGAAAAGCAACTATGTGTCTCCACCTCTAGCTTCTACAAAACCCGCAAATTGGGTGGTTATTCGACTAGTTTGCGATAGGTAATTAAATCTGTAACTATTCAAATTAGGTCATTTTGCAGTTTTAGTCTTGTACGTAATGATGACAGTTGTCTTACAACTCCTGGTATGACATCTCCTTTACGGAAACAGACACCACCAATAGGTGAATGATGTCCTCGGAGGGTTGCGGCGGTTGCACTACCCCGGTGACGTGGCCACCGACAGCAGCGATCGTGTCCATGCCACATTGTGCGACGATTACCTTTGCACCGCTGACCTTGTTCACAGGAATGCTCAGGAGGCAGTGTGGTCTGATTTGATGGTAAGTACAAAGTATATTTGTTTAATACAACTCTAT
Organism: Tuctoria greenei; assembly: GCA_036927565.1. Taxonomy (NCBI): domain Eukaryota; kingdom Viridiplantae; phylum Streptophyta; class Magnoliopsida; order Poales; family Poaceae; genus Tuctoria; species Tuctoria greenei. The sequence continues at coordinate 131,710,849 of JAYESD010000006.1, forward strand.
ATATGTCAAATACAAATGACATATATTTGTTCTATCAGGAAAGGTACAAACTAGAGGATGATATCAAGTTGGAGCACGCCAAGTCCGCCTTCCACAAGAACGTCTGAAATATCATTACACAAGCGATCTCCAAAGCTCGGATTCAAGCTACGAGAGAGTACTTGAAGAGGAATCCAGGCCAGGAGCTAGGGGGGTCAGAGATGTGGCGTGCACGTACTTGACAAAGGAGCATTTCACGAAGGTATCAATTTTACTTGCTTCATTATTAACTTATATATGTTAACAAATTTGTAATAAAATACTAAATGAGTTCAGGTTGGTGTTTCCTAGTTGGAGGACTGTTCAGATGCATACCGAGCCCTCTATAGGATGTGGGCCAGCGATGCATTCATCACCACATCCAGGAGGGCTCGAGAGAGCAAGAGGATGTTCGAGGTCCACAAATTTTGTGCGGACGGCTACGTGCATCTTGCCAAACGTATGGTAAGAATGACCCTAATTATTTTAAGTATTCATAGTATATTATTCATATTGTAGGATCGAAGAGCACATGAGAAGCTACCAGAGGGGGGTGAATGGTAGATTCAAACTTTTTCAGCGGAAGCAACAAAAATCCCTCGGCAAAAAATCAATCTTTTAAGAAACCATGTGTGCAACTGATCTAAAATGTGTTCAACCATGAAAAAAGTAGTAGATATTATAAATAATCAACAACAAATACATGACAACAAGAATCACGAAAAAACGACGAGAAAAACTCATGTCATGATCGAAAGATCAAACAAGGGTCAATCTATTCTGCCCAAGTAAAAACAGATTTGAAGCACTGCAAAGAAACTCATGTAGATCAGAAACCACAAATCCATTGAAAGTGAAATTTTTACATATTATAGATAATCAAGTTATGAAGACAACCCAAAAAGATTTAGGTCAATTGGATTTGTAAAAGTCGAGTTATGATAAAAACACCAAAGCAACATAGTGTTGTGCAGGAACTCTACGAGAAAAACTTGTTTGAAACAATTCAGACGAAAAAGGCACAAAAGCTCCTTTGAAATTTGATAGATCACAAGAGGAACAGACCAAAGTAGTCTCACCATGAGCTCTGGCCTCCCTTGCTTTTATAACCAGCCCTAAGGCCAACCCAATCAACACTAGGACTCTAATCCTACTCGGTTTCAACCGAAACTTTCCATAACTACTCAAGACTCTTCTATACGCAGCCAGAAGCAATCTTAAGACTTCCAAACACCTTAGGAACGTACCAAACATTCCTAAAACAAACTCAACTTCATGACCCACATGAAATCTAACAAAAACAAACTCGAAACGTTTCATAAACAAACCATAACCACCTCAGTCGCAGCCTAAGGCATAATCCAGCCGGTTGGACCTTTCCAACCGATTCTTTCATCCACTTTTCTTCATCGCGCCTTCGAACCATGTTGCCACGTTCATGCACTCCTTGCACACATGCAAACACCTTCCAACAACATTCATGATTCCTTTGTATGCATTGTTCTTGATCCAAACATGTTGCGTAACCTCCTGATCAACTCAACCACAATTCCTCCAATCTTAGTTGTTGAACCTCATCTTCTCCCTAAGACTAGTTCAATGGATTCCGTCACCAGCCATGTCTTGACCTCAAAAGTACCACTTGCACATAAACAAAAAACCAATCCTTCCGAGCACAAGTGTAACACCCCAGCCACTACGGGTCTGGCGATCGTTACTCCTGACAGCTTTATAGGATCACATACTAGCCCCAAAAACCAACACTAGTTTTTCCTGCGCATTTTGTCCTCACTCGTGCGCACCCGGGAAAACTTAACGGCGGTCATCCATCCACAAATTGCTTCGGGTCAAGCACGCTTAACCTCAGAGTTCTTTGCAGATGGGCTTCTGGAAAAGAAGGTATACCTTGATGAGTATGAGTTATTCCATCGATCCTATTAAACCTTGAGCCAGGATGTCACAATCCACCCCCCTTAGAAGACCGGTGTCCTCGTCGGTCAACTCCCAAGCCAGGAACGTCCCCTCTTGGTCACGTCCATACATTCAGTACTGGCATACATATCATACAGTGTCCCTCCTAGAGGACCCACGCGTCATGCGTACGTACCCACGTCCCTGACCTGTATGCACCCGTGAAATCGTGAGGGTCGGCTCTGATACCATTTGTAACACCCCAGCCACTACGGGTCTCGCGGTCATTACTCCTAGCAGCTTTATAGGATCACAGACTAGCCCCACAAACCAACACTAGTTTTTCCTGCGCATTTTGTCCTCACTCGTCCGCACCCGGGAAAACTTCCCGGTCGGTCACCTATCCACAAATTGCTCCGGGTCAAGCACGCTTGACCTCAGAGTTCTTTGCAGATGAGCTTCCGGAAAAGAAGGTATACCTTGATGGTATGAGTTATTCTATCAATCCTATTAAACCTTGAGCCAGGATATCACAACAAATCCTCGACTTGACTCACGTTAGTCCGAAAAACACAACGTCTTACGTGAGCACCTCACATAAGCATGTTGCAAACATACCAAGATAATGTCCACCATGATCAGCCAAAACACGTCAAAAACTTAGTAAAAAATACTAAGCAAATCTTCCCGTAAGTGTAAAACAAGTTTGAAACATTGCAAATGAAAAACATAACAGCCACACAATTACATAAAAAGTTTCGGACATTCCAAAACAGCCACTATGCATTATATAAGGAAAGTTCGGATAGTGCAAAGTGTGTTTCTCAAGTATCTTCAAAACTTTACATGTAAACCTACATATTTAATATAATTGCTAATGTATTCAGCACACATAGGTCTCACACGTACTAACACGGAGCCATAGAAGCGCGAGAGTGCTCAGGAGCCGACCGCTATGCAGGTGTGGAAGAGGGGTCACTAAGGAAGTGACCCTAACTAGTAATTCTAATAACACGATTTTCCTTTATTTGTAGGCAAGGTATGGGCAAGAGGCTATGAGGATTCACGATGAGCGGTACGATTGAAAAAATGTGCCAATTGACCCCCAAGCCGTGTATACAAGCAGAGGCAGAAAAGCCCACGAACAGTAAGTTCACTTGTGTTTCTCATTATCAATTTAGGATATGAAATTTTAATATTCTTCATTCTTCATGTAGGTTTGTAATTTTTTATGGAGTGGTGGTCTCGAGAGCCTCGTCAACATAGTTGGGTGGACTGAGCCGCTCTCCGTCAGAGAGGGACCGAGTGGCTCCAGCAGACAGAAGCCCATACCCAAGCGATACAGAAGTATCAAGCCTCCTTTATGTTACAAATGCAACATACTATGTAAGAAAGTATTTTATACTTAACATTTGTATCATTTTAAGAACATACATGTGCTAATACTTTGTAATCATATTCCTTAGCTGCTGGATAGCAGCCTGTCATTCCCACGTGGCAGCCACCGCAGTTGGAGCCACACGCGCCGAGTTCAGATCACATGTACGTTTCTATAAATTTAGTCCAATTTGATAAAATGTAGTCAAAATGATAAAAACTTACTTCAACATTGACAAACTTAGCCAGATTTTATTAAATTTAGCCCGAATTTAGTAAAATTATCAAACTTACTCAAAGTGAGACATAGCTACTCAAACATAGAAACCAGCTAAATTTGCTCGATTATAGCTCATCATTTGAACATCACATGGATCAGCGATGGAGGTTTGGACTGCACCACCACATGAGGACGAGGATTAGAGTGTGAGGATGACGTTGTAGGCTCCGCAGGTAGCGGACGTGGAAGTGTGTAGTGTGTCATGTGATTTGATACTGTTTTGTGCATGTTGTATATTGTGACGGCTTGTGATGTTGTATATTATGCTGACTATGTGATCTGGTAATCGAGCCAGGGTTGCCCTCAAAGCCAGGTGAGCAATTTCCTAAAATGTTTTTGAAAGAAAAACAAAAATCCTAATTTACAACGGTCCAGGTCCTGACCATCGTAAATAAGCCATCATTGTTTATGACAGCCAACTTACGTTGGCGTAAATAGACCATAGTTATTTACGATGGCAGTCGTTTGCCGTCGTAAGTAAGTCAATGTTATTTACGACAGTCCAGTCTAGCCGTCGTAAACAAGGCTTCCGAGAGGTCACGTGGCAGGATCTCCTTGTTTGCAGCTGTTAGTTTCAGCCGTCATAAGTTAGCTTATTTACGAGGAGAAGTCGTAAATAACTTTATTTACAATTAATAACTTATAACGGCCACAAGCCATCGTAAATAACTTTTTTACGATAGTATTACGCCTATTAATGATAGCTTCTGACCACCGTTAGTTGCTCTGTTTCCCGTAGTGCGAGGGAACATTTCCACCTGAGAAATAAACCCGGCATGGAATTGGCAGTTGATCAAATCCCCTGTCACCAAACGTGGATTATAATTTCCTCCAAAACGTAATTCGCTTCGGTATATGGAACTGACGGTGGGGCAATCCACTCAAACGGAAAGAGGGAAAACAATGCATCAGGTAGATCTGATTCAACCTAAATTGATGCAATCAATAAATGAGATGCTAAAAATCAACATAAAAAGGTTAAGGATTATTGTGATTTTATCCCTGATTTGAAGATCAATTGTGATTTTACTCCTCAAATTGAGAGTTTGTAATTTTACTCCTTTATTTTTAACACCGTCAGTTTCACAGGATTAAGCGATTTTAGAAAAATACAAAAAAGATTTGGAAATTAAAAAAGACTATACTGCCCTTTTACTTTAGCTGTACTGTTCATCTTCCTCTAGGTCGCCCATGTAGACTATAACACTGCCATCTATTGGCTTGCTCGCCAGCCGTCCCAGCCCGAGCTGATCCGCGCCTCTGTCGCTAATTGACCACCGCCGCCAGAGCAGATACGTAAGCGGGCTGCCGCTGCCTCCTGGGTAAACCTGCGCGTCGACCGTTGCCCGAGCAGGTTCATGCGCGAGGAGCTCGCGCCGCCTCCTAGCCAGGCCAGCGCACCGGTTACCAGGCCACGAACCGCAATTCCCTGTCCGTGCTAGTCCTGTTGTTTACCGTGATTTCCTACCTCACATTATTTCAATGAATTTCTTTTACTTTTAGAAATTATAAAGAAACTAACAAGTGTTGTTCATCCAGATTTTGAAATATTGTTCACCGCCTAATATTATCGAAAGTATAATAAATTTCATTGCAAATTAATTTATTTAATTCAATTAATATTCATGTATATAAATAACTTTATTCAAAATATATTAAATAAAATATGAATATATTAATATGACTATATTAAAATAAGGGTAAAATCACAAATACATATTAAATCTAAGGATAGAATCACAAATTCTTTTTGTCTTTTTCCTCATATTTAACACCGTTAACCAGCTCTAACGGAATAGGGATATACCTGACTTCATTTTGAAAAATGAGAGGTAAAATCACAAACTCTCAATTTTGAGGGTAAAATTACAATTGACCTTCAAATTAGGAGTACAATCATAATAGCTCCAAAAGGTTAAGCGATGTAAATTTCATTCAATGATTGCAACAAATTCTCAGTTAAAAAACATCAATCAAAATCAATCATCAAATTAGACAGAGAGGGAGAGGAAAAATGAGGCAACATAAACAATATCAAGGAATGGAGGAAGCAACTAAGCAGTGGTAGTGGTTGTGTAGCTGCAGCTCACTCCTGGTCCTAGGGGATCCCATGAAGAAGCTGGCTTGAGGGATCCTTGGTTTGGAGGCAACTAGACGGGCCACCGAAAGGCTGATGGTGTGTGCTGAAGGTGCCAATGAGTTGAGCGAAGGGATCCGGATCGAGATAAGGAGGCACTGTAACACCCTCGTTTTCATCCATCATGTATTGCATACACTCTTTACATGTTTAACATTAAGCAACACAAACAGGAACGAGATTAAAATGAATTAGAACCAAAACAGCAATTAAAAACTTGGCTAGTTTGGACTTGTCCAGATTGGATCCTGGACTAGTCCGATTTAGCCACTATTGTCCCCCGGACTTTTCCGCTATTTTGTACGGATTAGTCCGAAATACGTTTTTGTTGTCCTTCGGACTTGTCCGTTATTTTATGGACTAATCCGGTTTTGTTTCTGTTCCTGTCAACACTTGTCCGTTGTCGTATACGGACTAGTCTGATCATCATTGTTAAAAACTTCAAAAACTTGGTCTGTATTTTGAAACTAAACCAATCCCGGACTTGTTCGGCCTGGTACCGAACTTGTCCGTTCGACTCTCTGGTCCTAATTGGACTTGTCTGGACTTTCTCCTGACTTGTTCGCTCTACCTTCTGTTCCAAATCGGACTTGTCCGGCCTAAGTGCGAACTAGTCCGGCATGCATGACTCAAATTCTGTTTTTCTTCCATGACAAGTTATTGGGTATTTGCCTTAATTGGGCCCAAGAACGTTGTATCCAACCCCTTTGGATCCCATGTGGGACCTCACTAAGGCCTCCACCGCCTTATACTCGAGTTCCACCTGAACCCTACCACCTCCACCCTATATAAACACCCTACCATCCACCATTTCATCCCTTTACACATTAGAAGAAACCCTTAACCCTAGTTCGTGAGAGCCGTCATCAAAGAGCCTCCACCGCGGGAAGAAGAAAGATGAGGGAGGAAGAAGGATCAACCATGATCGTCGTCGCTGCTACGATCTTCATCATCAACTCTTCATCGTCAACGCCTCCCTCCACAAATTCATCATCTTCATTGGATCTAAATGCCAAGTTCTCAAGTTCCATCGAATCCTCAACCCCTGAACCCTAGGATTCATGGTAAATACCTTAGATCCACCTTCTCTACGTAAATTATGGTTCCATATTCACTCAAACTATGCTCTAGTTGAAAACTCGCCAAAACCCTAACCATAGCAGACATGTCCGATCCAGTGCAGACTATTCTGTTATACTCTCTGTTCCTGAATAGACATGTCCGACCCAGGTGCGGACTAGTCTGGTCCTTCAGTTCTGGAAATCCCTGGAACTTCTTTAATATTCCCCAAAAGAACTTAAAACTTGCTCTAACATGTAAAACTCAATTGTAACTAGTTAGTAAGCAATAATAGCAATCTAATAACATGTGTTACCACATAATTGCATCAATTATGCAAGTCAAGACATATTGAGTAATATATGAGTATTTATTGATTGTAATATTTATTTTATATTTTTGTTGCGCGGAATAGAAGGTTTTGCTCTAGAGGGTGTTGTCGAGGACCTCCAGCACCAGAACTTTGAAATTTTTTATCCTAACCAGCCGCAAGAGCAAGGCAACTATCCTTGATCATTTTGATCTGGTTTTTAAATGTTTTGTTTGCAAAACTGGATGCTTGTGTCAAATTGATGGAAAACACATGAAAGGTGTTTACTAGTCTTGTTTGACTATCCTTGTCGCTTAGAATATATTGTAGAAAGTCGGGAAGGGTATTTCTACCTTTTTGCTTCGCTCTAATTAATTGGGATGGGAGAACAACCAAATGACTTAATTATAAATTAATGAACTTATGGATGATGAGAATTTATGAACATGGTTAATTGGTAACATGAGACTTGGGAGATCTAAGCAAGCATAGTTTGTAGAATGGGTTGGAAGATATAGTGGTTTTGCTTGCCTTGGATCTAAGGACTGGTTCATGCGAGAATAAGTTAGGACAACAGTGCCACCACAAGACCAAGTATGAATGTGGCTTAACCAATTAATTAGGTGTATTGCCAGTATTGTTCGGATCATTTGGGGGAGATGGGAATGGGAGTCTGTTGGGTTTTTAATAGTGGCAAGACTGCGTATGGGATCCGAATGGCACAAGAGAGGGCCCTTGGCTGGATGTGCTCAGTTGGAGGCATCACCACCGGTGAAACCTTAGTGGGTCTAAATATGTTGGTAGTCCTTTTGTAAAGACTATTTTGTGATCTCTTGGCCATACACCTAAGGTGGTTTGTTTGGCACAAGAGAGGTTTGTTTAGTCGCCAACGGGCGAGAAATCACAAACTTGTGAGTAAAGTGTTACAACCTCTGCAAAGTGTTAAAAACTATCATGATAGTCGTGCTCCCGATCACGAGCACTTGGACAACTTTCATGATCAGAGTGGAAATTGGAAATTTGGAATTTGAGATGGTTTGGTTATGGTTATGGATTGGGTTGCATTAAATGAACATTATGGTTGATGATGGTAAAAATCCAGTATATACATGGATAAATATCGATGGACGTGATATGATGGTAAATGATGGTGTTGGACTCACAAGTGGTAATTATTTAGGATATGATAGGATTAATTAACATAGACATTGTAGGATGCTTTTTACATATTTTAAATGTACTTTTCAGCAAATAGCCATTATTTATTATCATTTCTTGTTTAAGCTACATGTTATTATTTTTCCACAGTTGCGGAGTACGACATGTCCTCACCCTTGCAATTCCCTCACCAACAGTTTCAAGTGATGTTTGGGAGTACCACGATGATAATGCGGAGTACTAGGTTGTGTGCTGCCGTCGACTTGCATGTGGTTATGCTTGGAGCCGTGCTATCCCATATGCTTAGATGGTTAGCTTAATTTTAGATTATTTCCATTGCACTAATATTAGTATTAGTCATTTGAGTTTGTAATTTGAGGATTTGAGAGTACCACGAGGATAATATTTAGTACTAAGTTGTGTGCTGTCGTCGACTTGCATGTGGTTATGCTTGGAGCCGTGCTATCCCACATGTTTAGTTGCTTAGCTTAATGCTAGATTATTTCCGCTGTACTAATATTAGTATTAGTAATTAGAGTTTGTAATTTGAGGATTATTTGAATATTATAATAAAAGTACTTATTTATTAGTTTGTGTTGTGGTAATTTCTGTATATCGTTTGTGATGCACTTGTGTATGTGTGTTGAACATCTTGAACACACATATGTATCGCACTTGGTTCATTTTCGAAACCGGGTGTCACAGACAGCCTGTTGGAGAAGCCAACAGACCGAAGAGGCGCGGAAGCATATAAGGTGAGCGGCTCAATCTCGTCATTGACTTCCGCTCGGCAGTTAGATTGACGTCGAATAGGAGAGTGCAAAGCGCACGCGTGTGGATTGTTCTCGGTCTCGACAGGAGAAATTTATCGCCCCTGAGAATTAGTTTGTGTGTGAGTTGCTATAATCTACGTCCACGCCGTATACAATTTCCGCCCATCATTGGATTGTACTCCACGCGTGTATTTCATTTCCCAATCCACACGAAACCCGCATCAATCCACGAGCTTCCAAACAAGACCTAAAGTGTGAAAAGCAAACGCTATTAGAAGCGCAGGGAGTCGTCTCATGTTTCCTGATTTTGGGCATGATAGAATGACTCTGACTTTGGTTATAGTTGAGAGAGCAATTAGGATTTTTCTTTTCTTTTTCCTTTTCATATACGGTAAATCTTACTCTTGTTCTATACATGTTCAGCAGTCCTTTTTCATCTTGGTACAAGATAGAAGGTGGGTCGGTATAAAGATAAATGCGTTAGAAAGTTCCTCAATCCTGTGCATGTTCCCAAGCAATTCAGTCACCCGCTTTGAGCACAGGGAGGCGAGAGCCACCGTTTTTAGGAAATCAACCTGTATATAATTCTCATCTCTCACTTGCATTTTCTTACGCCTAGTCTCGTTCTGAGGATGGAATCAAACCACTCACTTTTTTGAATTTAGAGTGCAATGGGCAAACAAGGGATTTCCAGTCCCCACCCAGCCTGCCACAGAGAGAAAATAGGATAAGGGATAGGCTCATTACATAATTTTTTTTTTATTGGAGGCCCGATTAAAGAAACGTGCGCGGTACGCCAAGCCAACACACCCCTCGAAAAGGAAAGATCGCCTTGTGCCGGCCCAATACCTTACGAGACCTGGAGCACTGGTATACTAGGCCAGACTATCACCTCGTTCCCTCCGCTTAACCTCGTTTGCCAACTTCTCGTCCAAGCCAGACGCGCCGTCCACGCACGCATAGGGTTCCCTGCCGCCGGCGATCGACCGAGGGCGAGATGTCCCCAACGGATATGTTTAAGGAACCGTGCCCTGACCGCATCCTCGAAGATGTCGGCGGTGCCTTTGTGATGGGAGCCGTGGGCGGCTCCGCCTTCCACTTCATCAGGGGCCTCCGCAACTCCCCCAACGGATACAGGCTCGCTGGCGCGGCCACGGCCGCCCGCATGAACGCGGCGCGCATTGGCGGCAGCTTTGCGGTCTGGGGTTCCCTCTTCTCCACCTTCGACTGCGGCCTGGTCTACGCGCGCCAGAAGGAGGACCCCTGGAACTCCATCGCCGCCGGCGCCGCCACGTGTGGCCTGCTCTCCATGCGTCAGGGCTTCCTTGCCTTCGGTAGGTCCGCGTTCTTTGGTGGCGCTTTTCTCGCGCTCATCGAGGGCACTGGGATCATGATCAACAGCTTACCTGTTAACGGGCCGCCACCGGAGGATCTGCTGCAGTTCCCTGAGAAGGATACCGCCCAGTCGGCACCTAGCTTCCTCGGCATGCCACCACCGCCGCCGATCGTTGTCCAGGAGCTCCCGGTTACTGAATCTGGCACTACTGGGTGGTTTTCTGGTTTCTTCGGAAAGGAAAATGATCAGGTTCCTGGTGGAGACCGTAAGCCGGAGATCGACTACAACTTGAAAAAGGTTGCGCTTTTCTTCTATATATAGGGAATTGTTACCTTGATCTCCTTACGATGTGCTTTGTTGTTTGTTTGTGGTGTTTTCCGTGGCAAATAGTGAACATGATAGATTGAAAGAGATTGTGTTCGATTGTGGATATGTGCAGTTAGTTACGAACAAAATATTTACGTTGGCTTGTCGATAGCACATGTCTATGGTTCCGATGCTTTTTCTTCTTTTTGAGAGCATTTATTGTTCCAACGTTTTGCACGTGCTTTTGTTATAGATGTATTGGTAGCTTTGATTTTATATTTATTGTCATCTTGTTTTGCACATGCTGTGAATCGTGGTGGGGATAATGCCACCGGGCTGGGGGCCTGGTGACCGAAGGTAGAAACAACCCTGAAGGGAAATTTCTTTATTCTTCGATGCTGATTAAAGGAGGTAGGGGACAGCTTATATAGGGTCCAGGACCCCTGCCACGCGCCCTCTGGGGCTGCTGCTGCATCTAGGTAGTTGGGATCCTTCTATTATTTTCTTTATAATAGATTCAATCTACTAATTCTATCTATAATAGATCCAAATCCTCTATTTCTATCTCTAAAGATTTATTCTATCTTTTATGAAATCTTCTACAAGTTGAATTGTGCGTTAAGGCCATATGTGGGCCCTACCATGTGTGAGCCCAATCCACAACATTTCCCCCCTCCCCAACATCAGCTTGTCCTCGAGCTGAGCCATCAAAGCGGTGAAGCATTGGTGTACTCTTGCGGCACCAACGACGATCTCGAGCAGGATGTTCCCCGTGGCGATGAAAGTAGTCATGTCTCTCAACTGGGCGTGGCAGTACGAGCACGAGGAAGTCTGGTGTTGGTAGGGGTCGCAACCTGGAGTGGTCGTTGGGGATGGCGTAGGCGTAGTTGTCGGAGTTATTGCTGAACTGCTACAGCACATGGAGTATGTTGATGGGGACCTCCTTGGCATGATCGTTAGCGTAGATCTCGGTGTTGTCGGTGAGGATGACGCCAGCGTTGCGGCACGCCTGCATCATGGCCTCTTTGGCATTGAGCTGATTGTTGTCATGGGCAAAGCAGCTGTAGAAATAGTATTGGAGGTCGCTGATGAATAGCTTGCCCTGGTCCGATTCCATCGTCAGTGCATGTGATTCCTCCAAATCTGCATCTAGCTGGAATCAATAGTTTTCCGCCGGATTTGAGGTGACGAACACGCAGATCGAGCGCGGCCTGCGCGAATCCTTGAGGGAGATTCGCACGGAGTGGCGCAAAACCTAGGGAAGGAGGCGCCGGCGGTCACGATGCTAGTGGAGCGAATGTCGTGAGGGATGGGAGAGTTGTTCCCCTCATCGCGGTCTTCGGATCCGTCAGCGTTGGAGATGGAGCCGAAGTGAAGGAGTGACGCCCGGTTCCGAAAATTGAACCAAGCTAACGCATATGTGTGCCCAGGATGTTCAACACACATACACGAGTGATTCACAAATGATAAACAGATAATTACCACAGCTCAAATTATTAAATAAGTACTCTTATTACATAATTCATTATATCCTCGAATACAACCTCTAATGAATCTTAATGACAAGTTCAACTAATGCAGCGGAAATAAACTAATTAGGCAACTAAGCAGACTAAGCAAAAGGGATAGCGCAGCTCCAATAACACCACAGGCAAAGCTGACGGTAGACACGGCCTAGAAATCCACATTATCGCCATTAAACTCACAATCCTGACCTGCAACTGTTGGGTGGGGGATTGCAAGAGTGAGTACATGTCATACTCAGCAAGTGTGGAAAGTATGACATGTGGCTGATTCAAATGACGAATGTAATAATGGCTAAGTGCTGAAGAGTACAGTAAAACATTTGAAAAGCAATATGTTATATTTATGTGTAAGTAAACCCATCATTAACTATGTAACCATAAAAATACCAGTCCATAATTCAACATTACCAATAACCATAATCGATGTCATAAACCATAATTCCATCTCATAACCGTAACCATAATCATAATATCAACCATAACCATTGCCAAACCATAACCATTACCAGACCATAACCATCCCAAATCCCAATTTCCAACTCTAATCATGTAGGTCATCCAGGCGCTCATAACCGGGAGCACGGCTATCATGATAGTTTAATTAACTCTACAGAGTTTGTACCACTTTACCCACGTGTTTGTGATTTCATCACCCGTCGGCGATTAAAGAACCTCCCTTATGCCAATTACACTTCCTTTGGTGTATGGCCAAGAGATCACAAAATAGCCTTTACAAAGGAATTACTAGCCTATTCAGACCCCACTGAGGTTTCACCGGTGGCGATGCCTCCAACTGAGCACATCTTCAACCAAGGGCCCCCTCTTGAGCCATTCGGATCCCAGGGTAGTCCCACCAATCATCAACAAATCCAATCCGACTACCCCTTCCCCGAGCATCCACAATGGTCCAAACAGCACTAGCAAAGCCCTAATTAATCAGCTACGCCGCACCCATACTTGGCCTCGTGGTGGCACTGTAGTCCTGGCGTATTCTCGCATGAACCGGTCCTTAGATCTAAAGCAAGCAAACCACCATAACATCCAACCCATCCACATACTAGGCTTGCTTAGATCACCCATCGTCATACCATATTGACCAGTTCACGTTAACCAGAATATCATTAATACATAATTAAATGTGTAGTGTTGTTTTTCCATCCCAATTAATTAAGCGAAGCAAAAAGGTAAAAACTGTTCCCGACTCTGTACCATAATTCCCGGTGACAAGGGTGGTCAAACAAAACTAGTAAACTTCCTACCATAGGATCCCCATCAATTTGACACAAGCATGCAGTTTTACAAACAAAACATTTATTTGAAAACAGGATCAATATGCTTCAAGGACACTTGCCTTGCTCCGGCGGATAGGGTTGTTCAAGTGCTTCGAAGTCTTGGTTCTGAAAATCCTCGTACACAATCTCTTGAGCACTTCCCTCTACTCATGATCACACATACAAGAATATACATACAAATCAACATGATGCACACCCATTAATCAACATGCGATGATATGCATGCATGCAAAGTACAATAATTAATTTACTATGGTTGTTTATTAATTAGATGCAACTAGTTCATACGTGTTCATACGAGTTTATGGGGGTTTTAGGGTGGATTAATGCTGCTGAAAATAAAATTATGGTGCAACTAAAATCAATTTATGTCTATTAGATCTAATGTGTCGCCAAAATTCGCATTGGGAATAAATCCTACCGTAGATCTGACGGCTTGAGGGTCGCGGAATAAATGCGACGCGTAGACGAAGTGGATGGCGCAGCAGTCCCTCGACGGCACGACGACGGCGTCGATCTCCGATGGACGGTGGTACCCTCCTCTTTTTCTTCCTCTTCTTCTCCTCTTTTTTTCTTCTTTTTCTTCCCCTGGCGGCGGCGGCTCTGGTCCCCTTTTTCTGGCGGCGCGGCTCTCTGGGCGGCAGCGTTTCTAGGATCGGGGGAAAAACCTAGGACCTACGGTCCTTTTTATAAGCGGTGAAACGCGGCATCAGGGAACCGAGTCGGTTCCGGGGGTCGCGCGGGCGCTGGCGTCACGTACGCGGGCGGGAGTTTTGGCGGGCGGGAAAATCGGACGCGGGGGGCGGAAATTTCGGCGGGGTCGGCGGGATTCGACGCGGTAGCGTGCGGGGCCAGGCGGTCGTGTCGGGAGCGGGATCGGACCGGGCGGGAGGCTGGCGCGGAGCCGGAGGCGCGGCACGCGCTGGTGGGAGCGCGGCGGGTGGGACCCGGCGGGGCAGGGCGTGGGGGCGGGCGGGGTCGTGCGCTGGTGGGCGCGCGTGGGCGCGCGTCGCGCGGCGGGAGCGGGGCGCAGGCGGCGGGGTAGGCGGCGGGGCCCGGGTGCCTCGGGCGGCGGGGTCAGCCAGGCGACGGGTGGGACCCCGGGGCGGGCGGCCGCGCGTGGGAGGCGGGGGCCATGTGCGCGGCAGGCGGCGCTGACAGGGCTGGGCGCCTCGGGCGGCGGGGTCAGCGCCTCGGGGCGCGCGGCGCGTGGGCATTGCCGGCTGGGCCGGTCGGCGGCCTGGCCGGCGGGGGTTTTCTTCTTTTTTCTCTTTTTTTTATTATTTTATAATTTATATTTTTTTTATTTTACTTATTTTTTATACCCTTTTTTTTATTATGTTATTTATTATATATATTTTATATATAAATATTATTCATGTTATATATTTATTATTTATTATTATTATAATGTATATTATTAATATTAATATTTTATTTATTTTCATATATTGTTATATATATTATTTATATACATTTATATATATTTTATTATTATTATTTTTATACTTATTCCCTATTACAAGTTTTAGGCTATAATTATTATTTTCTTTTTCTTCTTTTGCTACATACATTTGTATATATATGCTCCATCTTTTATGTTTTATTATTTTTTTTACTAATGTTTAATGCATGATCATGTATGCAATGCAGGATGCGAAAATTTAGGGTGTTACAATTCTACCCCCTTAAAGTGAATCTCGCCCTCGAGATTCGATAGCGTGGAGAAAAGGTGAGGGAATTCTGCCTTCAGGTCTTCTTCACGTTCCCCTGTAGCTTCGGTTTCCGTATGGTTTTTCCATTGCACTTTGCACCAACGGATCCTCTTATTTCTCGTGAATCCAAAACAATGAGGTTGGCGGAGAAGTCTACCCCCTTATTCTAAGGCTTACTTTTGGACATACTATATTTGTTCTCATCTCTCCTCCAGGAGATTTAACCAATAGAGTAGACTTCATATGAGAGATGGGAAAACTATACTTGGCTACATACTTCGATGCAATGAATAAATGCGATGCTCCAGAATCAAATAACATAGTCGCGGGGTTGGAGTTAGCAAGAAATATACCAACGACCACGTCATCCGCTTGTTGAGCATCCTCCGTAGAGACATGGTTCACGTTGCCACGAGCAAAATTCTGCTGTCCACAGCTTCCTTGTGGCTGTCCTCCATTAGGTCTTGGGTTTTGCCTCGGCGCATTGCTTCTTTGACCAAGTCCTGACTTAGGACATTGATTCGCAAAGTGTCCAGCTTCTCCACAAGTATAGCACCTCTTAACTCCACCGAAATTATTGGGACGAGCTTGGTTTTGAGCATTGGTTCCAGGAAAATCAGCACGAGGCGCATAAGGCATTGCTTGCATAACAGGGCGCTGCTGCACAAACTGAGTTGGGTGTGGTGCATAACCAGGGCGCTGAGCAGGAATAGAGGAGCTGTAATGAGGCGCATTGGGTGGTGCAAGACGAGGGCGCACATTACTTCCTTGTTGCTGTCCTTGATAGAGCGCCTTCCTCTTGATTTCTTGTTCCATCTCACGGATCTTGTTTTCAACCACAATTGCTTTGTCCACAAGCTTCTGGAAATTGGCATAATCACAATTGAGCAATTGCACTTGGATCTCATTGTTGAGGCCTCTCATGAACAAGTATTGCTTCCGGCTGTATCGACTAACATCCTCGGGCGCATACCTTGAGAGTTGAGTGAATTTGTTGAGATACTCACTCACACTCATCCTTCCTTGCCTTAAATTCTCAAATTCTTGCCTCTTCAAGAGCATAACACCTTCCGGCACGTAATGAGAATGGAAACTCTCTTTGAATTCCGCCCAGGTGATCCTCTCTTGATTCTCATGAGCACTGCATAGTGAATCCCACCAATCAGCGGCTGCTCCAACGAGTTGATGAGAAGCAAATAGGACCTTCTCCCGGTCACTGCATTGGACAATAGCAAGTTTCTTCTCCACGGTCTTGAGCCAATCATCAGCATCTATAGGGTCAGCAGCTTGAGCAAAGGTTGGCGGCCTAGTCCTCATAAACTCTCCCAATCGGTTATGAGGAGGCGGAGGTGGCGGTGGAGGCAT
The DNA here is from genome assembly GCA_036927565.1 of Tuctoria greenei. Taxonomy (NCBI): domain Eukaryota; kingdom Viridiplantae; phylum Streptophyta; class Magnoliopsida; order Poales; family Poaceae; genus Tuctoria; species Tuctoria greenei. The sequence continues at coordinate 131,727,412 of JAYESD010000006.1, forward strand.
GTGGGGTTGATTGTTGATATTGCCAGCCTGCAGCTGTCCCATTGTTTGTATCATGGTCTGCATGAGCTGGTTTTGCATAGCCAATAGCTGCTCAATGTTGATAGCTCCATGAGTAGGTCCTTGTCCGTTGTTGTTTTGAGGTACTTCATGGTTCTCCTCCTCACCATTGACATCCCTCTAGTTGCGAGTCCTCACCATCTGAAGGAGAGCAATAGGTAAGAATTTAGAAACGTCCCCAACTATATGCATCAAGGGATATGAAGCTAACCAACTAGCTATACTAGCCTAGGTGGACATGGTAATGCTAAAGCATCCCAAAATCCTCTATTAAGCACACAAGCAAACAATATATATATAACAAACAGCACACCAAGCAAAAACACATCGATTCCTGAGTGCTCCTATGTGCTCTAAAGTGTCCATTCTATCTAGGCTGCGTCCTACGGTCAACCTGTGGCTCTGATACCAATTTGTGACGCCTGGTTCCAAAAATTGAACCAAGCTAACGCATATGTGTGTCCAGGATGTTCAACACACATACACGAGTGATTCACAAATGATAAACAGATAATTACCACAGCTCAAATTATTAAATAACTACTCTTATTACATAATTCATTATATCCTCGAATACAACCTCTAATGAATCTTAATGACAAGTTCAACTAATGCAGCGGAAATAAACTAATTAGGCAACTAAGCAGACTAAGCAAAAGGGATAGCGCAGCTCCAATAACACCACAGGCAAAGCTGACGGTAGACACGGCCTAGAAATCCACATTATCGCCATTAAACTCACAATCCTGACCTGCAACTGTTGGGTGGGGGATTGCAAGAGTGAGTACATGTCGTACTCAGCAAGTGTGGAAAGTATGACATGTGGCTGATTCAAATGACGAATGTAATAATGGCTAAGTGCTGAAAAGTACAGTAAAACATTTGAAAAGCAATATGTTATATTTATGTGTAAGTAAACCCATCATTAACTATGTAACCATAATAATACCAGTCCATAATTCAACATTACCAATAACCATAATCGATGTCATAAACCATAATTCCATCTCATAACCGTAACCATAATCATAATATCAACCATAACCATTGCCAAACCATAACCATTACTAGACCATAACCATCCCAAATCCCAATTTCCAACTCTAATCATGTAGGTCATCCAGGCGCTCATAACCGGGAGCACGGCTATCATGATAGTTTAATTAACTCTACAGAGTTTGTACCACTTTACCCACGTGTTTGTGATTTCATCACCCGTCGGCGACTAAAGAACCTCCCTTATGCCAATTACACTTCCTTTGGTGTATGGCCAAGAGATCACAAAATAGCCTTTACAAAGGGATTACTAGCCTATTCAGACCCCACTGAGGTTTCACCGGTGGCGATGCCTCCAACTGAGCACATCTTCAACCAAGGGCCCCCTCTTGAGCCATTCGGATCCCAGGGTAGTCCCACCAATCATCAACAAACCCAATCCGACTACCCCTTCCCCGAGCATCCACAATGGTCCAAACAGCACTAGCAAAGCCCTAATTAATCAGCTACGCCGCACCCATACTTCGCCTCGTGGTGGCACTGTAGTCCTGGCGTATTCTCGCATGAACCGGTCCTTAGATCTAAAGCAAGCAAACCACCATAACATCCAACCCATCCACATACCAGGCTTGCTTAGATCACCCATCGTCATACCATATTGACCAGTTCACGTTAACCAGAATATCATTAATACATCATTAAATGTGTAGTGTTGTTTTTCCATCTCAATTAATTAAGCGAAGTAAAAAGGTAAAAACTCTTCCCGACTCTCTACCATAATTCCCAGTGACAAGGGTGGTCAAACAAAACTAGTAAACTTCCTACCATAGGATCCCCATCAATTTGACACAAGCATGCAGTTTTGCAAACAAAACATTTATCTGAAAACAGGATCAATATGCTTCAAGGACACTTGCCTTGCTCCGGCGGATAGGGTTGTTCAAGTGCTTCGAAGTCTTGGTTCTGAAAATCCTCGTACACAATCTCTTGAGCACTTCCCTCTACTCATGATCACACATACAAGAATATACATACAAATCAACATGATGCACACCCATTAATCAACATGCGATGATATGCATGCATGCAAAGTACAATAATTAATTAACTATGGTTGTTTATTAATTAGATGCAACTAGTTCATACGTGTTCATACGAGTTTATGAGGGTTTTAGGGTGGATTAATGCTGCTGAAAATAAAATTATGGTGCAACTAAAATCAATTTATGTCTATTAGATCTAATGTGTCGCCAAAATTCGCATCGGGAATAAATCCTACCGTAGATCTGACGGCTTGACGGTCGCGGAATAAATGCGACGCGTAGACGAAGTGGATGGCGCAGCAGTCCCTCGGCGGCACGACGACGGCGTAGATCTCCGATGGACGGTGGTACCCTCCTCTTTTTCTTCCTCTTCTTCTCCTCTTTTTTTCTTCTTTTTCTTCCCCTGGCGGCGGCGGCTCTGGTCCCCTTTTTCTGGCGGCGTGGCTCTCTGGGCGGCAGCGTTTCTGGGATCGGAGGAAAAACCTAGGACCTACGGTCCTTTTTATAAGCGGTGAAACGCGGCATCAGGGAACCGAGTCGGTTCCGGGGGTCGCGCGGGCGCTGGCGTCACGTACGCGGGCGGGAGTTTTGGCGGGCGGGAAAATCGGACGCGGGGGCGGAAATTTCGGCGGGGTCGGCGGGATTCGGCGCGGTAGCGTGCGGGGCCAGGCGGTCGCGTCGGGAGCGGGATCGGACCGGGCGGGAGGCTGGCATGGAGCGGGAGGCGCGGCACGCGCTGGTGTGAGCGCGGCGGGTGGGACCCGGCGGGGCAGGGCGCGGCGGCGGGAGGGGTCGCGCGCTGGTGGGCGCGCGTGGGCGCGCGTCGCGCCGCGGGAGCGGGGCGCAGGCGGCGGGGCAGGCGGCGGGGCCCGGGTGCCTCGGGCGGCAGGGTCAGCCAGGCGGCGGGTGGGACCCCGGGGCGGGCGGCCACGCGTAAGCGCGCGTGGGAGGCGGGGGCCATGTGCGCGGCAGGCGGCGCTGACAGGGGCTGGACGCCTCGGGCGGCGGGGTCAGCGCCTCGGGGCGCGCGGCGCGTGGGCGTTGCCGGCTGGGCCGGTCGGCGGGGGTTTTCTTTTTTCTTTTCTCTTTTTTTTATTATTTTATAATTTATATTTTTTTATTTTACTTATTTTTTATACCCTTTTTTTATTATGTTATTTATTATATATATTTTATATATAAATATTATTCATGTTATATATTTATTATTTATTATTATTATAATGTATATTATTAATATTAATATTTTATTTATTTTCATATATTGTTATATATATTATTTATATACATTTATATATATATTATTATTATTATTTTTATACTTATTCCCTATTACAAGTTTTAGGCTATAATTATTATTTTCTTTTTCTTCTTTTGCTACATACATTTGTATATATATGCTCCATCTTTTATGTTTTATTATTTTTTTTACTAATGTTTAATGCATGATCATGTATGCAATGCAGGATGCGAAAATTTAGGGTGTTACAGAAGGTGAGGGAAGCGATCGCGTTTGTTGTCCCCTCTTTAGGGCGAAACGAGATCTGCGACGACAGCCTCGATGTAAGATCGGGGGTTGGGGGAGAGCTCGTCGCGACGTCGTTGTGGCCAGACATGGGCGTCGAAGTCGAATGCGCCGGGCGAGCGTGGACAGCGACTGATTCGACGCGGTCGCCCATAGGAAGGTCGCCCTGCGTCAGTGCAAAGGAGATTGGATCTGATCGGGTCCCTCGCAATTGATTTGATTTTGCCTTCTCCAGACATGTAAGACGTCGAGCATGGTTGTCAAGGATGCGATTCGTGGTGTCCAACAATGTCATCATGCGGATCATCATGACACAAAGGTCTTGAAGGGTGAAGGTCCTAGGATCTTGTACAGCGGCGGCTATGAGGACGATTCGCTATACCAATTGTTGTGAATCGTGATGGGGAGGATGCCGCCGAAACTGGGCGCCCGGTGACCGAAGATAGGAACAACCCAATAGGAGAAATTTCTCTTTATTCTTCGATAGTGATTACAGGGGGTAGGGGGCGGCTTATATAGGGTCCAGGACCCTGTCGCGCCCCCTGAGGCTGCTGCTGCGCCCAGGTAGTTGGGATTCTTCCCAACCACCTCAATCTTTTATTCCTAGATTATATTATCTCTATTTTCCTCTATCACAGATCTAATCTACTAATTCTATCTATAAAAGATTTAAATCATCTACTTCTATCTCTAAAGATTTATTCTATCTTTATCAAATTTTCTAGAAGTTGGGCTGTGGGCTGCGGCCATATGTGGGTCCCGCCACATGTGGGCCCAGTCCACAGCAGCACATGGTTTTCTTTAGATTTAGATGTTCCATTTAGAAAAGTGGTGGTCCCATCCATGATAAGCACCTATTTGAACTAATCTTGCCAAGAACGATGAAGTTCTGGTTACGTTGATATTATAGCCTTTATGTTGCTTGAAAATTTAGTATAGTACTAGGAAATGTAGTGCATGATAGTTCTGAATTTCACTCGCCTACACAAGCCAAATTGCTGCAATATTTCTAAATAGGATTGTGTTTTCCTTGACAAGGTACGACACTGCTTATTGGAAAAGTTGGTTAGTTGGTCACTGCTTGATGTTAGTGAGTGTATATGAACAGAGTAGAATGACCTGATTATGCACATTGGTCTAGGTTAAGAGCTTCCCCTTGGTGGTATTCTGACTAATTTTCTGCTGTTGGTTTCAGTTGTTGTACTGTTGTTTGAATCATAGTCTAATTGATATTATTAGTAGTGAGGCGCAGATCATATCTGAATCTTTTGGCAGCCGCTGGAGTTTCAGTGCTTCGTTAATTTCCTTAAAGTATGAATGGAACCAGGGTTCTTCTTACTTCTCAGTACAACCATGCTGTGCATTTTGTCATCTGAACCAACCAATTTGGAAATTGCCAGTTACACTGCCTCTACTGCAAATAGTGTTCTGCGCTGCATAAATTACGTACTGCATCTTAGTGATGGCACTATCTGCAATGAATTCGTTAATCTCCTGGTGGCTATGCTTGATCAGGGAGTTCTAACAGTCCGATCTCTTCTGTAATTTCATTTGCGCGAGTCTTGATCTTGAAGCAGATCCACTAATACTGCATTCTGATATGTCAGTTATTCATATGAGTACGGTTACAAACACGGCACATGGTTACTTCTTCATTTCCTATCACTGTGCCTGAAATCTTAAGGTTAATAGCATTTTCTGCATGCGTTCATAATATGGAACCAAACAATGGTACGCCACTTATGTTTTAGTTGCTAAGTCAGTTGACTATTTGCGAGAAACCTATGATGCAACTTGGAAGCCTAAGAATGATGCGTTGGAACAGAACTTTGATTGACTGCTGGTTAGAGGAATAACGTACATCTGTTTGTGTGTGGGCACAGACATAATATATTCCACTTCAATTTCAGCTGCTAAGTAGGGGAGTCAATAATCTTGAGGCTCCTGAGCTGCTTAAGTTCTGCTTGTTAAAAGTTCGATTTGAGGTCGGCTTGAAAGATAAACGAGCCGAACTCAAACTTAATTCAAAGCTCGCGAGTCAAGTTTGAGTTCGATAAAGCTCATTTAGATAAATTATATATTATGATCATTATTTTTTCTGAAATATTATTTATTATCATTGTTTAAACAAATCCTCCGAGCTCGAATTCGAGCTTTTACAAGCTTCAATTGAATCTAACTAACCCTTATTAAACTGGAATCGAGCTTGGCTGCAAAACTGAATGGACTTCAGGCTTAGGCTCGAGCTCGACATGAGTTTTTACCGAACTCGATACTAAGAGGGTAAGCTCACTCGAGCGCGGCTTGTTTACAGCCCTACTGCCGAGCAAGTTGACAGTTCGTGAGAAAGCTAGTTACAATTTGAAAATCTCGGTAGGACGCTTAGGATCTGGATTTCGATTAACCAGTTGCTTGAGGAAAGTGTATATCTTTTTGTGTGTGCACGCTGTACTTGTCCGTTCATTCTGCATTGCAGTATATTTCTCGGTTTGCCAGGTCCATATTTTTTTAAGGGATGTGTGATGTGTGTTATTATCGATTTGGGCATGCAAGTGTAAATATATGCCCCTTAACATTTTTTTGCTTTCATTTATTCTAATGAATTCCGTATCTTCTTATTGTGTAGGTCAGGTCATCTGACTACTTGAAGGAGCATCAAAATATCTTCAGATAATTAAGGCTGGTAGACAGTAGTTTGCTAGTGAAAATCAAACTTACGCTTGAGGCCAAGGGAACAGTTTTATTTGGGAAATCACTAAAATCAAATAGCATTGTTTACACATTGTTTTCTACGCAGGCATAGGAATTGAATATGAATTTGCTTGCCTTTAGCTATATAGATTACAGTAGTACATGCTATGTTATCAGCTAAGGGCCTCCAGAGGTCTTTAAGTAGAAAATTTTTATTCAGTGCATGAAATTTTATCTCGAAGATCATTAATTGACTTGAAACATTTATTCTTTTCTCTGCATTCATCACGTAGGAGAGAATAGGTTGTTGGTGCTGAGGTACTAGTTAATCCTTTCTGTATCAAAATATTTGTCGTTAGGACAGATTTAATTAGTTCATTTTTAGTTGTTTTGTTTGTCCGAAACGATAAATAATTTGATACATGAGAAGTACTACTAATTTAGAAAATATTGTTGACATTCAGTCACTAATGATGATCCAACTACTATATTATACAGTACTGCTGTGTGGCTGTGTCTGCTGGGAGTATTCTATACCGAGCGTCTGGCTCCCTAATGTCCAATGCGCAGCTCGCCATATGACACAGTAAAATCGTTAATGCAACCAGATTGCTTTACCGTCAACGCAGCCGCATCAAGGTTGTCGTAGTCCAGCACTCAGCTCTAGGGCTGTTCAGAACAGTAATGAGCAACTGGGAACGAGTCCATAGTATTTGGTGTCCCTAGTACCGAGGGTCTACAATGATAGATCATAAGACTTACTCCCTCCGGTGTAAAAAAATTGTCGTTTTGGACATGTTCTCGCATACCAAGGAAGCATTAAATACATTTCTTTATTTTACAATACAACTCCCCTTAGTGGTCTGAGTGGTCTTCTTCACGTTTTTCCAGCCAATCTGATGCGGGTTCGATTCCTAGGTACACGTTACTCCATTTTTTTACACCATTTCCATGGCATGCAGTGTAAAACGACAATTTTTTGTGCACTCTTGACTCTAGTGTAGAACGACAATATTTTGTACACTGGAGGGAGTATATATCGACCTTGTATCCATTTTTACCGTTACTTTTAAATTTTACGGTTCTGTTTTTTGCGCTCGTTCACCTTAAATCGGACTTCTATATCAACTACCATCTATTTTATATTATTTCAAAAATTACCTCTCATTTTTTTACTTATGACAAATAAGTACTTATATTTTTCTAATAATAATAACAAAATTTACTATTTATTTCCTTTTATTTTTCCTCTCTTTATGTCACAATATTATATTCCTATTTTCTTTTTTTCTTTTTTCCTCTCTCTGGATGCTTTATCTTGTCCCTGTTTCCAGAACCTTCCCGGCACTCTCCATTCTCCAAGTCGTTCCTATCTCTACCCGTCCTCGGTCTCCCAATACTTCCTCGCTGCTGCCCCCTCGCCATAGCAGTCGCGCACCCAAGGATGCTGCCGCCACAATCTTCTTGCTCGTCACCCGCGGCAGCAGCAGTCGCGTGCTCGTCTTTCCTCCCCGCCGCCCCTCTTCTCTGATATTGTCAGATCCTAGGTCGAGCCGGTCGTCGTCCTACTCGCCGGCACCCCTCTCTCCTCCTCTCTCCTCCCAGCCGTGCGCTGTTTGGACGCTTAGCTCGATGCGAACCAACTGCCTTCAATTTGGAGGCTGCTACAATCAACCTCGCTCTTGCCGGGGGATTGTGCACGCCGGGATAATAGCGGCCGCTTTACCGGCGCCGCTGCAGACGAGCAGACTGCTAAAAAGCGGATTGCATGTCGTTTACAGGCCCTGCTGCGAGCGGTCAAAGACGGATAGCAGCAAGACCGGTAAACGGCCCACTATACATTTTTTAGCAGTGCCCAGGTCGTCGTGAGCAGGCGTGCTATCTTCCCGGCCTGCACAGTACCCCATCATATGTAATGCGCCCGCTACCACCAAGAGGAAAGGAAAGAAGAGAGGTGGGTCGTTGCTCCGCACGAGGGGAAGATGCTGACCGACGATGAGGTGCGCGAGGCGCGGGAAGGACAGGAGATGACTGGCGAAGATGGTGGAGCAGACGTCGATGAGGCCGGCATCGAGCTTCTTGAGCTCGATCTTGGACGTCAGCCTCAGTAACTTCGACGCCTGCGAGCCGTGTGCAGTGGCCAGAGGAAGGAAAGCGGAGGTGCCGACGACGACGGCTGCGATGACACGACGTCGAGGGGATCCCGGCGGACCTGGGCGGGGGGGGGGGGGGGGGGGGGGGGGGGGGGGAGGTGGCGCTCGGTGTGGGGACGGGCATGGCGCGGGGAAGGGGCGAGTGGGGCACTGGTGGTGGGCGAGTGTGACGGCACTTGGGTAGGCGTACGGAGCGAGCGTGGCGCTGCTCGATGCGGGGAGGGTACGAGGTAGATCTGGGAGGTGGAAACATCGTGTGTGAAATGAACCAATTGCTGAGAATGTTCTAGAAGCTGAAAGAGGACAGTTAAGATAAGGGATAGAAATAAGATACTACTACAAAAAGCATTTTTTACAGGCGCCTTAATTTTTCAAACACGGACGGTCCTTAAAAATATGCGACTGTGATGACGAATGATATAATAACCGCCTGTGATGAAAGAACAACACAGGCGAATTTTAAAAAACAACCGTCTGGTAAATACTCGATCTTCTCAGGCGGTTATTACTTAAGAACCGTCTGCATAAAATAACATCACGGGCGGATTTTAAGAAACAACCGTCTGGGTAAATACATGATCTTCACATGCGGTTCTTAATTAATAATCATCTGTAATGTAATGAACTTCACGGGCGGTTCTTCATTAACAACGGCTGAGAAGATCATGTATTTTCACCGGCGGTCATTGTTTAAGAACCGTATGTAGTTGTTCAATTATCACAAGCGGTTTTCATTGAAATTACAGGGATGTAGTCGTTGCAATTATCACAAGCGTATGTAGTCGTTGCTGGGAAAATTGTATCAGGAAAAAACACAGATGAGCGGATACTAGTACAGTAATGCATTATAGGAAATGCTCGATCACCAGTGAGGCTGGCTTAATTGTGATAATACACCATTAGAGGCTTTACAATTGTTCAAAGATAACATCTTTACACACTGAGCACAAGTTTAAGTGAGCCTCTCTCTGTAACAGCTGCAAACAACGATGTTAAGCGCCCCTGTCAAGTAGAAAACAAAAATCATGCTACATTCATTGTAGATTGACGATGAAGCTCCTATCGATTAATCTAAATTGTACCGTCCTGCTTGCTTCCGAACACGTCTCTTATATTTCGTTGGATTCTGAAAATATTGACATTATTTAAATTAACAAATGTTGGAGGAATGAATAACCTACATTGGTCACTAAGTCAAAGTGTCATCTAACCTTAATAAGTAGATTATAGAATTAATCATTTTCAACATAGGCCACATTTGCCTGATGCAGCAAAAGCTGAACTTCAAGTAGTATAGTTTTGATTGTAACAGCACTGCACCACCCCTACGAAATATAATTTAAGCAATATAAGAAACCAGTTCAAATAAGTTCGACAACAATTAAGTATTAATTACATTAGCAAAATAGGTCTATCTTACAGTCCTCTTGATCAAGAATCCCGATGCAGAATGCTCCCGAACGATGGACATTTGGGTGGAAGAACCCACTTGAAAAGGCGCATCTTGGAGGCACCAAGGGATAATCCTCAGAGAAGGAGATTGTCAGGGGTAGTGATCATCTTCCCATTCAGTCTGCAAAAGAAATTTATTAATAGGAGGACGATGGTTAAACTCATATTATGCTTGTTCTTCATGACTTACCCCTTCTTTACCGGGAACGATGCACTGCCACTTCAATAAATCTCCCGATTCAGGCTTCGTAGAGAAACCCTACGCAGAGAAATTGAAAATACCAAAAAACAAACAAGACGGAAAAACAAACTACAGTTAAGTTCATTAGTCCATTACAGATACATATGTATATACAATCATGCGATCGGTGTGCCATATGTACATACATAGGGATGGTTCTTGCGCCACACCAAGCGCTCCTCCTTCAATCGGCTACACGCCCGAGACATCATTTTATCTGAAAGACCAAACTTTCAAACTTTCAAATTATTGAGTCCAAACGCATATGTACACAAATGCAAAAGGACACAATTCCATATACCAACACACAAAACTGGCAGCTTATGAAAATATACAAAGAAAAAGGTAGCATGCAATGCATAGTAAGGAAACTATGCGAATTTACTTAGGTACCTCGTGGCGCGATGTGGGACTGGGCAGAGGCGTGCCTCCGCAGGGTCTTTATATAGGCGTCAGTTTTTCATAGGCAGTTTTTCATGGGCGAATTTCTAGAGGAAAAAAAGAACAAGAAAATGAAAGAGAAAAATATAGAAAACAAGGGGAGAATATATAAAGGAAAAAGGAAAATAAAGAGATGAAAAGAACAGAATAATAAGAATAAAGATAAAACAGAGGAAAAAAAAGAAGAGGTAGTTGTATGATATAATATAAATTAGATGATAGTTGATATAGAGGTCTGAATAAGAGGTGAACAACTGCAAAAAACGAAAATTGTAAAGCGGAGAATCTTTTAGTATTCACTGTAAGAACCAGTATAGGTGGTTTATATAGAGGGCCACGAGTGTGAGCAATCTAAGGGTCTATAGTGATGGTGTGATCTCGCCGTTAAATTCTCGCCACTATAAATATGGAGCACTTGGGCAGTGGTGGGCATAAAACCTGAATGGAAACACCCGAATCTTAAAACCTGAAATTAATTTCCAGGTACGAAATGTCAAAACTAGAACATATTTTGAAACTATTTGGGTGACAACCCGTGGTTCACGAATTACCCAAAATGCAGTTGTAGTTTAGCTGGAATGCTGATTTTGCTTCTATTTTTACTTTTTTGCTGTTGTATTGTTGTTATTATTTTGTTGTGTGTATTGTTACTGTAATATTGCTGGAATGTTAGTTTTTGTTGTTAGAATGTTGCTTTCACTAATGTTTTTTATTAGTTTTGATGTTGTAATACAGAACGTGTGTTTTATTTTTAGGTAATTTTTGTAACGGAACTCAAAAATTTCCAGTACACCTATATTAAAAAAACCTAAATAATCTGAACTAGAATTTCACGTAATTCCGAACGTTCATCGCTAGTGGTGGACACCTTGCCCACCACTAAAATTATCTCCAGTGATGGGCGGCTAACCATCCATCATTGACAAAAATTCACGTAATCCTCAACGCCCACAACTAGCGATGGACACCCTTGCCCACCACTAGAATCATCTCAAGTGATGAGCGGCTAACCATCCATCATTGTTGTCAGTTGCTTCTCACCTTTCTGTACATTTTTCTAAAAACGGAGTTCATATGCGTCTTGGACACTCGTTTAGATATGAATTGCTTCTAGGCTCCTAGTTGGTCCTTGCATATCAATAGAAGGAATATGTATACTTACTATAGTAAGACTGTCTCTAACAGGAGAGGCAAACACATATTTCTTCCTCAAATGCCTCCCCTCATCTCACTTTTCACCTCCAACAGATGATGCATACGGAGATTCCATTTTGCCTCGGAGCGTTGTCGGTCTGCAAATATGCAGACGTTGAGAGAGCTAGGCATTTCCTTCGTCTTCCTCCCGCCCCCGCCGCGCCCGCACCCGAGGCCTCGTCTTCCTCTCCCAACTCATCCTCCACAGCCGGACGGCCTCCCGGCAGCAGCGCGAGACCCTGGAAGACGGCTTGATTGGCAGCGGCCACGGCCAAGCTCCCGTCCATTGGCAAGAGGAACCTTCTCTGCGATGGTTGGGGATATACGTACTGGCTAGGCAAAGCACTGGGAGCTGCTTGCCACCAACAATCAGCGGCTTCCCCAGAACTGCACCTTGTATATGTGGAGGTAGAAGGACGAGGTCTGCACACAGAACGCATACAAACACACCCCGTAAGCTGCTGCTGCTGCCGCTGAGAGAGCGTGCTGGAGTAGGCAGAGGGCTTACCAGTACGGCGACGGTCTTGGAGTCGGGGCTCCACACGGCATGTTGATCCCGTGGGCGGCGAGGAAGGGTACGAGCCGTTGGTGCACCTTCTCCGGGAGGGAGCGGTGCCGGCAGTCGCCATCCCCCCCCCCCCCCCCCCCCCCCCCCCCCCCCCCCCCCCCCCCCCCCCCCCCCCCCCCCCCACCCCCCCCCCCCCCCCCCCCCGCGCTCGTCTTCCTCTAGACGCCTTCGCACAACGGTCCAGGCTACATGGTTCGGCGGAGGCGAGCGGATAGAGATGGACATGCGTTTGCTGTTGGAGAGAGTTAAAATTTGCCAACTGAAAATTTACTGTAGCAGTGGGCAAAAGTCTAAATGAGGCACCGTTTTTACCTTTCATTGTTGGAGATAGTCTAATGTCCTCATCAAACCCATTGCGGCCGCGCGTGAAGGATTTTGTACACGAGCTGCATGTTGGCTAGTAGCGGTTTTGATGGTTCCTAGTTGCTAACGTGTCCTTTTTTGTTGATTTTTTGTCAAAATTTATGCCCCTAGAAAATAGATTCTTGTTCATCACATCTCGCTCTTCCTTTTGCTCGATCTAGATTTAGACTACTGCCCTTCCTAAATTCTTAGAAGATTTCAGAGAAGCGCAATATAATAAGATCCTGTTTGGAACCTCTAGAGCTAATAGTTAGGCTGCTAAAAATTAGCTATAGAAGTTCCAAATAGTCCAGTTAATAACACAGCTAATTATTAGCTAACTCCCCAACTAACAATAATCTCATTAGCTGCTCCAAGCCAACTAATTGTTAGCTAAAGTCCATTTTACCCTTGCCCTCTCTCATCCCTCCTTCTCCTTGAGGGGTACTACAGTCAATTAGTATATAAAAACAAAATTAGCTCTAGAGATTCCAAACAGGCACAAACTAATAATTAGTTAGCTAATAATTAGTTGGTACAAGTCAACTAATAAATTATTAGCTAGCTAACAATTAATTTTAGAGGTTCCAAACAGAGCCTAAGGATGACAGATGAGATTTTTGCACAAGGGAAAGGACTAAAGTGTATGGCAGGTTCTTAAACTTCTACGGGGACTCTTAAGCTGCACATCGAGGTCCTTGAATCACTCAAGATATAAATCACTCTAATTAGCACTGATATGCATGCTTAATGTCATCTGTCGTGGTTGTGTCACGTAAGTGTATGAACTCATCATTTTTGTAACAATCAATCTCACACTATAGTTAAAAGATCACTTCAAACTAGAAAAACGTGAACTTCTTTAAGAAGCACAAAGAGGTTGTTTGATTTTTCTTTTCTATTTTGAGTGGGCTAAATAGTAATACAAGTGATGATGTTGTCAAAATAGATGAAAGTTACATAGAGGAGGATAAATAGGCTTACAAAACTTAAAATACATTTAATTTAACCTAATCAGCAAGTGAGGTCTGGACTAGTCTAATGTCTGCAGACTAGTCTGTGATCAGCGTAGGGAAATGAAAATTAGGTTGACTCGTTGAGTTCTTGTGCCATATAATTTCAACGGAAGCACCAATAATAAACTAGCAACCTAGCACAAGATGTAGCAATATTAAAAGTAAACTAGATCACAAGATAATCGATAATAACAACTAGATATGAGGTGAAACCCTAATAAGCAATTCTAGTGATGAACAAGTAAATAAGTGAGAGACAAGAGACATATAATTTTCACCGAGGTTCAGTCCCACAAATGAACCTTTATCCTGTTGAGGAGTCCACGAATAATCGGGTCTCAGCGAACCTTAAACCTCTTCAAGTGATCAGAAAGATCGAGACTTGGTTTTCCACTAAAATCACAAGAGTAATACAAACTTCTAGGGTCTACAACCACAATTGGTAGCCCCAGGTGACCTCTAGTCGTATATGGATCGATCACAGGAGTAACAAACACAAATTTACAAGCAAGCACGAGAAAATCAAATCAAGAGCTCGAAACACGATTTTCCGCTCACCCCTCTCACAAATCACCAAATTCCTTAAGAATTTATCTTAGGGCCCCAAAAAGTGAGGCAAGAGGTTTTGGAGAGCTCAAGAATGTCTGTGCAGTGCTAGGGTTCTAAGAATGGTAAAGGGAAGCCCAAGATCCTCTTTTATAGGGGTTCCAACGCCTATCTATTGCCACCAACTAAAGACCGGACTAGTCCACTCTCAACCTTAGACTAGTCCGGTATTTAGCAACCATTGCACGTGCCTTGTGATGTCTCCGCCCACCTTTAAGTTTAAATGAACATATGACCCCAACTAGTCCGCTGAACATCGGACTAGTCGGATGTCAGACAGAGCAACTTGTCCATCTAAAAATGGACAAGTCTTGTTGGTTCGGACTAGTTCGATCCTAAGGGCGGACAAGTTCGGCGTCCAAGACTTAGTCCCAACAACCTCTCTTGTCCAGACTAGTCTGCTCTAAAACTCGACAAGTCTATGATAGGAAGCCCTTTTTCAGGTTTCCCATGACTAGTCTTCCAAGCATCGACTAGCCGCACTGACTTTGAACTAGTATGAAGTCAGTCGCAGACAACTCTTGCGTTCTACCTCAGACTTTGTTAGAAAAATATGAGGTAATTTACTGAACATTTCCTAAAAACACGCAAAAGAACCAACAGTGATTAACACCAACAGATAGACGAGACGAGTAATATCGCGTACCGATTTGAAGCCGAACAAAATATTGTAGATCTGACGGCGAACAGGTTGCAGAATACGTTGGTGACAACGTTAGGCCGCAGCGCCCAATCTCCCTCGTAGACGATCAGTGATGAAGAACATGATCAGTCCGTGCAGAGCGCTTCCCAAAAACCTTATTCGCCCTCTCCTAGTGCAGGATCGCAAGGGCGAGCGGTTCCAGAGACCTGCTCTCCTGATCGTCGATGCACGCCGACGCTCGGGATGGAGTAGACTAGAAGGCGGCACAAGGAACGAGAACGTGGGATCGATCTGGTCATGGGATGACTCGCCCTACTGCGGACGCCAATATTTATAGAGTCCCACGGAGGCAATTCGTATGCGATCCGGAGGATCCGCATTCGAACTGATTCTGCAGTCGTAGACGCGTCCGTCTCCAACGACTTGGACTCTGTCTCGGAAGCTTCAAAATTCGGAAGCCCAAAATTCCAAGGTCCAATTTAATTTTCTGCAAAAATATAAAATATGGGCTCGACTAGAGGTTCAAATTCACATGAACACACGCGCGCGCGTGTGTGCGGGGCGTGGCGTGGCTTGGCGAGCGAGCGAGGAGGAGGAGGATCAGGAGGAGGAGCGCGCGTGGGCCACCCCTTTCTTCCTCTCTTCTCTCTCACTCAAGGAGTGGAAGAACAATCTCCCTTATATGTAGGGATTGCTCCCTTTACACTTCCCATGTGGGACTAAACCTTTAGCACCACTCTCTCTTGCCCTAATGGGCCTTTAAGATTTTTTAGAATTTATTTCTGAATTAATATTGGGCCAAGCTTATTAATCCTAACAATCCCCTACCAGATCTCAAGTCGTTAGAAGAGACGACATTCTCGTTTCTTGTTTGATATACTAGTATTTCGGAAGAGATTGTTAAGTTGAACTTCTGCTAGATCCTTAAGTTACATCAATTCACAACTTGGACAATGGACTACGCCTTGAATTGTATGTTTTGTGCGAACTGGCTTCACCTAAATACCATTACTAGTACTTGACTACCAGTAGTCTACCCGCGGGTGGAGCATATGTATCGTACTCCCTGGTCTCTTCATGACCTTTCTAGAGATCACCCAAATCTCACAGACTGCGACGTTAGACAGTCGGAGCTCATATAGGTGTGTTTCCTTTCAAGATTGCCCGGTAGGATGACATCTTTGTTACACATAGCCAACATAAACACATTAAGGCAAATCGCCAATCTACCTTATAGTTTGAGAGTACAAGTGTGCATCTTCACATAGAGAGGGTCTAAAGGAAGTACTCTCCTCGGTGAGCCAGTAGCTTATTTTCCCATGTCCTAATTCACGGGATCTCCGATCACATAGGTCGGGTTACTACTATGGTGTCACATCAATGGGTCTCAAACCCATCTCCCTCGATGCACTTTGTATCATATTACGTGATAGACCCTTCGTAATGGGATCTGTCGGGTTTTTATCTGTTTGTGTGTACGAAACAATAATAACTCCAGAGTTTCTCATTTTCTCGACAGATTTTAAATGTCTCTTGATGTGTGTTGATAATTTTGCATTATCCTTAGAACTAGTCACTTTAGCAATCACTGTCTGATTGTCACAGTTCATAAGAATTGCCGGCAATGGTTTCTCAACTACAGGCAAATCCGTCAAGAGCTCTTGCAGCCATTCTTCCTCTGCAGTTGCTGTCTCTAAAGCACTGAGTTCTGCTTCCATGGTTCACCTCGTCAAAATGGTCTGTTTGCAAGACTTCCATGATATAGCACCACCAGCTAGAGTGAACACATATCCACTCGTGGCATAGAGTTCATTAACATTAAAGATCCAGTTCGAATCACTATAACCCTTAGGCACGGCCAGATGCCCAATATAGTGAATTTCATAACTCATTGTACCTCTCAAATAGCGCATAACCCTTTCAAGTGAATGCCAATGATCTATACCAAGGATTGACATGAACCTGCTTAGTTTGCTCATAGCAAACGAGATATCAGTACGGGTTGCGCTCGCTAAGTACATGAGTGAACCAATCATATGATAATATTTAAGTTCATCTCTTGACTCTTTCTTGTTCTTTCTAAGTATCACAATGGAATCATAAGGCGTTGGAGAAAGCTTGCTATCCATAAAGCCGAACTGGCTCAAGATTTTCTCAACATAGTGGGATTGACTTAAAGTAATCCCACTCTCATCCCTATTCAACTTAATGTTCAAAATAACAATAGCTTCTCCCAGATCTTTCATATCAAAACACTTTGATAGAAAGGACTTGACCTCAGATATTATATCAATGCTCTTACCAAAAATGAGTATATCATCCACATACAAGCATAATATAATGCTATTGCCCCCACCATGGCGATAGTACACGCACCGATCAAACTCATTAATGATAAAGCACGCGGATGTCAAAGTACTGTCGAACTTCTCATGCCATTGCTTAGGTGCTTGTTTCAGGTCATACAAAGATTTCAACAATTTCCACACCTTTGTCTCTTCACCTTTTACTACGAACCCATCAGGTTGTTCCATATAAATTTCCCCTTCTTACTCTCCGTTTAAGAAAGCTGTCTTCACATCCATTTGATGGATGATTAGACCGTAAGAGGCAGCCAGAGAAAGTAGTACACGAATTGTCGTCATTATGGTGACATGTGAATAGGTGTAAAAATAGTCTTCACCTTCTTTTTGAGTATAACCCTTTGCAACTAGCCTCGCCTTGTAGTTTTCAATAGTACCGTCAGGCCTGAGCTTCTTCTTGAACACCCACTTTTAGCCTACTGGTTTGCACCAGTATGACCGTTCAGTTAACTCCCAGGTTCCATTGGAAAGAATTGAGTCCATCTCACTATGAACTACTTCTTTCCAGTCATCTGCATCATGTGATGCATATGCCTCTGTTATGGATCAAGGAGTATCGTCTACAAGGTACACAATGAAATCATCACTGAAGGATTTTGCAATCTGTGATCTCTTACTCGACTGAGTTATTTCATTGTGTTCCTCCACTTGGATATTCTCAAACGGTGTATCAAGAAACTCGCTAGTTGTGGTGGATTCATGACAAATTTCAGAAGAGATCCTAGCAGTGCTATGCATATCTTTCATAGGAAAAATATTCTCAAAAAATGTTGTATCACGAGATTTTATAATAGTATCAACATGCATATCAGGTACCTCAGATTTTAGTACTAAAAATCTATATGCGATGCTTCGATGAGCATAGCCTAAAAAGACACAATCCACTGTCTTTGGTCCCTGCTTGCGTTTCTTGGTAATCGGAACATTGACCTTTGCCAAACATCCCCAAGTACGCAAGTATGAAAGTGATGGTTTTCTCCCAACCCACTCCCATATGGGGTTTTCTCTTTATTCTTGTTTGGAACGCGGTTTAGGACATGACACAAAGTCAATAGAGCCCCCCCCCAATGCCTTAGATAAACCCGATGTGTCTAACATGGCATTCACCATGTCACATAATGTGCGGTTTTCCTCTCAGCTACCCCGTTTGATTGGGGTGAATAGGGAGGCGTCCTCTCTGTATAATACCGTGTTATGCACAGAAATCATCAAATATTTTGGAAAAATACTCACCACTACAGTCTGACCTAAGACTTTTGATCTTTCTCTCTAATTGAGTTTCTACTTTAGTAGTCTAAAGCTTCATCTTTAGCTTGCAACAAGTAAACATAGCAGAATCTAGTAGAATCATCTATTAATGTCATAAAATATTTCTTTCCACATTTTGTCAGCACACCATTCATCTCGCATAGATCATAATGTATGAGTTCTAGTATTGTCAAGTTTCTCTCCTCAGCTGCCTTGTGAGGCTTTCGAGGTTGCTTTGATTGCACACAACTATGGCACTTAGAACCTTTGACAATGGTGAATTCTTGAATTAATTTGAGACTAGATAGCCGATTCATTAAACCAAAATTAATGTGACATAAACGAGAATGCTAAACACTTGTATCATCATTAATACTACCACAAATATGGTTTACTGACTTATTACTAAACTCCAAAAGAGAAAAGCGGAACATGCCTCCGCATTCAGCCTTTACCAATAAATTGTCCATGCTTGGACACAACTATTTTATTGCACTCTAAAACTACTTTAAACCCATCTCTTCATAGAAGGGTACCGCTAACAAGATTCTTGTTCATAGTAGGGACATGCTGCATGTTCTTCAGCTGGACAATCTTTCCTGAAGTGAACTTTAGATCGACCGTGCCAACACCACGAAGAGAAGCATGTGACCCATTCCCCATTAGGACGGCAGAATCCCGGATGAACGGGTAAGAAGTAAACATGGACATGTCAGAATATACATGAACATTAGCACCCGTATCAAACCACCAAGATGGTGTCTGAGAAACAGAAAGAACAGTAAAGGAATTATTGTACCCATCTGCATTGCTAGATGTCACGATGTTGACATTCTTTTTCCCTCTTTGATCTGTCCTGTCAGAACAGTTCTTGGAAATATTTCCCTGCTCCCCACAAGTGTAGCAACAACCATCATTGGCTTTGTTTGACTTCTTCTTCTTCAAAGCAGTAGTTTTGTTTGGCTTGAATTGAGACTTGTTGTTCCTTTTGTTCTTGACATTGGGTTTCTGCACCATATTAGCATTGGCGCTAGATTGACCCTCACCTCCTTTCTCAGTAGCGTCCTTAGCGCGAGCCTTCTTCTCAACATCAAGAGATGCTATCAGGTTTTCAACTGATACTCCCTATCTCTTGTGTTTGAGAGCTGTGGCGAAGTTCCTCCATGAAGGAGGTAACTTTGTAATAATGCACCCAACCACAAATTTGTCACGTAAAGGACACTTAAGGAGATTGAGCTCTCTGGTATGGCACTGTATTTCATGAGCTTGTTCAACTACGGGATGATTGTTGACCATCTTGTAGTTATGAAAATTCTCCATGATATACAGTTCATCGCCTGCATCAGCTGCATCATACTTAGCGTTAAGTGCATCCCAGAGCTCCTTATCACTTGTGACTGTCTGATACACATCATAGAGTTTGGTGTCAAGAACACTTAAGATACATCCTTTCAGGGTAGAATTGGCTTCGTTAAACTTCGTCTGTTCTTCAACAGACAAAGGACCTTGAGGCCTGCCTCGGTTACCCAGAAGATCTTAAGTGGCTGGGGCCACAACGTGGCCTTAACTTGCCTCCTCTTGAAATGCACGCCAGAGAATTTCTCTAGCCTCAGTGCATCGGCTAAAGTCATCATGTTCAACTCAAGAAATTGCCTAATAAGATTTTTGGATTGTTAGAAAAATAGGAGGAAATTACTGAACAATTTCAGAGAAACACGCGAAAGAACCAGCAATGATTAACATCGGCAGACAAACGAGACGAGTAATATCGCGTACCTATATGAAGCCGAACAAAATGCTGTAGATCTGATGGCGAAAAACCACTAAAGACGTTGGTGACGATGTTGGGCCGCAGCGTCCGATCTCCTTGGTAGACGACCCGTGGTGAAGAAAGTGAGCAATCGCGTGGAGCGCTTCCCAATAACCTTATTCACCCTCTCCTGGTGCAGGATCTCAAGGGCGAGAGGTTCCGAAGACCCGCTCTCCCGATCGCCGGTGCACGCCGGCGCTCGGGATGGAGTAGAATAGAAGGCAGCGCAAGGAACGAGAACGTGGGATCGATCTGATCATGGGATGACTCGCCCTGCTGCGGACGCCTATATTTATAGAGTCCCACGGCGGCGGTTCGTATGCGATCCAGAGGATCCGCATCCGAACTGATTCTGCGGTCGTAGACGCGTCCGTCTACAATGACTTGGAATCTGTCTTGGAAGCCCAAAAGCCCAAGGCCCAATTTAATTTTCTGCAAAAATATAAAATGTGGGCTCAGCTCGAGGCTCGAATTCACACGAACACATGCGCGCACGCGTGTGCGGTTCGGGGCGTGGCGAGGCGAGCGAGCGAGGAGGGGGAGGAGGAGCGCACGTGGGCCACCCCTCTCTTCCTCTCTTCTCTTTCACTCAAGGAGTGGAGGAACAACCTCCTTTATATGTAGGGGTTGCTCCCCTTCCACTTTCTATGTGGGACTAAACCTTTAGCACCACTCTCTCTTGCCCTAATGAGCCTTTGAGATTTTCTAGGATTTATTTCTGAATTAATATTGGGCCAAGCCCATTAATTCTAACAGAGTTCTCTGAGGTGCCCAGACTAGTCCTTAGGGCCATTCTAAGGGCTAACCTCGCAATAAATTTTCTAATAAAATTTTGATCTTTACTATGATTCTCATGCTCACTTGTTGATATATTCCCCTCGATAGTATGGAATTTTTTTAGAATCAAGAAAATTTAAACCCTAATTCTATGCTTGAGTCTTCAACACCTTCTCAATTTCCTTTTTGGACTTTCCACATCGTTTTCAATTAAAAATTTTACTTATCTACAATAAATCTCAATAAATCTTTAGTCGTCCATCATCAATCATTCAAACCCTACAAGGCATACCTAGATGCACTTTCAACCTCTCCCCTTTTGGTGATTGATGACAACCAATTAAAATTTTCAAAAAAAAAGGAGTGAAGTGTTGTTTTCATAAGTCATGTGTATATGAATGAACTCCCCCTTAAAGTGTGCATGCAAGATGTGACGAGAATTGTGAGCACACTAAATGAAAACTATGGAGTTCTTCATATTCACTTATTTATGGTTTGTGCCTATTGAAATGTGTGATGAATAATGTCGGTACCCTGAGTACCGTATACCCCTTGAGATTGCAAAGATCTCAAGGAAATGTCATCTACTTGATTTGAAGACCTTCAGAGGCCCACATGTCAGACATAACCGAACCTGCTTCTCCAACATGGTTAGTCCCAGGGTCGCCACGTGTACCATCAAACCGGAGCTACCGCCCACAAGGGGGAAGCTCCGGGCTATGTACCATAACGGCACCCCCGGACCTAACCCCAGACCAAGGGAAGCTCCGGAACTGACACGTGTCTGGTGGCACCGGACCTATCTGTTCCCCACTATGCTCCAGAGCTGCCACGTGTCCAACTGTCGGATCTTCAGCCTCAAACCTCCGGTAGACTCCACAACGGCTCCGAATCATCAAAGGGGAATCAAGGACTTCAAGACCCGATTAAGTGTCATTAATACTATGTTAATGACACACGATCGGACGACCCTTATTACCAGTAACGGCGCTGTCAAAGCCCGTAACTCGGTCATTAAGGGTAATTAAGCGCATCAAATGTGTATCAATATTAGTAGCCGCCGGGGCCACATGTCGGGCCAGACCAACTTGTAATGGCCTGTCCTTGTACTATAAAAGGACAGGCCGACGATACATAGAGATCATCTGGTCTAATCGGCTCACACGCGCTTCAACTCACGTCACCTGAGTTGAGTTCATACATCCAATACAACACCAACACACCCCATGGAGTAGGGTATTTCGCTCAGGCGGCCCGAACCACGTAAATCTTTGTGTCTCCTGTGTCATTTTACATTTCACCTTCTTGAATCTCCGCGCGCCCACACCGAACTTCAAACTCCGCAAACACTTTTAGTAGTGTCGGGAGATCTGCTGGATCAAAACCACCGACAGTTGGCGCGCCAGGTAGGGGGGCGCCTGAGATTTCAAGAATGGTGAACTCAGCTTCTGAATCATCCAATGATCATCCCGCTGTTCAAGCTGATGGGGGCAATCCCTCTAATATGCAGCCACTAGCAGGAACCTCAGTTCCAGCAGGAGTCACACTTCAACCACCGCTGCCTCCACCAGCAAATCAAGCTGGGCAGTGTGATGGTTCACCAGCGTCAATCAATGCGTCGGCGAATCATGACAACCCGAAACACGCGCTCCATGCAGCACGTGCTCTCCTTCAGTGCCCACCACCTCTGGATGCATCCCGGGATGCAATAGAGCGGTGGAGGGCCGATGTGGAACACTTGGTTGCAGCAGCAACCGACCGCATCAGTAACCAGGGTCCTCCTCCTTTAGGACGGGCCCCGTCGCAGCAATGGACCTTGTCTAGCAGACTTGGTCCGCACGTTTCCAACAATAGGAGACGTGTTGCGTCACAACAAGTGACGTCGTTGCCCTCCGGGGCGCGACACACTCACACGTTATCAAGGCTTTCAACTCATGACCTCTGTGCGGAGCTTGATTGCCGATACCGTCAACAAGACGGTCGAGTCCATATCGAGCGTGCTCGTGAAAGACGAGAAGCTCAGGACATTCCTGCTCTTGAAGGAGTAGGAGGAGGCTGTTTAGCCGTGGCCATGCATCTGCGTATGGTCAGGTGGCCACAGAAATTCCAGCCTCACCTGCCGGAGAAGTTTGACGGGACCGTTAATCTCGTCGAATTTCTTCAGATTTACTCCACTGCTATCCTGGCAGCTGGAGGAAATGAGGCCGTAATGGCCAACTATTTTCCAGTGGCTTTAACTGGGACCGCCCGGTCCTGGTTTATGAGCCTTCCACCCAACTCCATCACCAGTTGGGAGGAGTTGTGCCGACAGTTCACTGCCAACTTCGGGAGTTCATACACCCGACCAGGCACCGAACTGGACCTTTTTGCAGTCGCGCAAAAAGGGGGAGAATCCCTGCGATCATTCATCCAAAGATTCTCTCAGGTACGAAACACTATCCCTTCTATCTCTAGCGCTTCTGTCATAGTGGCATTTAGACAGGGCATACGGGATAAGAAGATGTTGGAGAAACTGGCGATCAAGGAGATCACCAGTGTCACAGAACTCTTCAGCTTGGCCGACAAATGTGCCAGAGCTGCGGAGGGCCATGAAATGCACTCCAAACCATCTCCGGAGGATCGCAAGAAATCCTCCAAAGGCAAAGCCACTACCTACGGGAGTGGCAAAAAGAAGAAAAAGACCAACGGCAAGAAGAAGCCGTCGGCCGGCACATCTAATGCTGCAGCTGCTGCAGCTCCGGGTGGTCGGGGGCCACGCCCCGATAAGCAACCTCGACCGTCTTCTGAAGACGGTGGCAAAACCAAGGTGTGGTGTCCAATTCATAAGACGGACAACCACAGTTTGGAAGACTGCCGGGAGGTCCAAAACCTTGCCAAGCGCTACAACAAGCGCCGGGAAGAAGTTCTTTTCCGACAGAGGGAAGGAAAACAAAAAGTTGACGAAGCTACGGCTGAAGAGGAGTTAGGTTTTCAGGATCATAAAAAGGTCCTGAAGGCCGTCTACACCTCCGTCAACAACGATTCTGACGTCTCTGACAACGAGCGTCGGAAGACCATGAACACCATTTTTGGTGGATCATGGGACATGACCTCCCGCCGCGTCCTCAAGACAATGCGTCGGGACATGGCCGCTGTAGCTCCTACAGCCAGGGCGGAGCCTCATCGGAAGTGGATGGACACAACCATCACTTTTGATGCTTCGGACTGCCCTCGAAGCATGGTTGGAGCAGGCCAGTTACCTTTGATGGTATCTCCTACCATCAATAACATTCAGCTCCACCATGTTATGGTAGACAGAGGTTCGGGGCTGAACCTCATAAGCTTCGAAGCTTTTACCAAGCTTCAGCTCCGACCTTCGGATCTTCACCCCTCCCAACCTTTCTCCGGAGTAGGTCCGGGAGCCATTACCCCACTCGGTGTTATTACTCTCCCCGTTACCTTCGGGACCTGGGAGAAGTATCGCACTGAGAAGTTTGTCTTTGATGTTGCTCAGATCAACTTACCTTTCAACGCCATCTTGGGTAGGCCTGCCTTGTACAAATTCATGGCAGCTGCTCATTATGGCTACCTGGTGTTAAAGATGCCAACACTAGTAGGCGTTCTCCGGATCCGCGGAGATCGCACTGCTGGAGTAACGGCTCTGGAAGAACTTCATGCACATACTACGGCGCAAGAGGAGGACTCCAGGCAGGAGCAAGCTCCAAAACCCCCGAGCATTCGTCAACAAGGCTCGACTTCTGCACCTCGTGTGCAGCCAAGCGGCGACACCGACATTCCCGTCAAAGTCGTCCAAATCGGTTCCGATGCCGCTCAGACCATCGTATATCGGGGGGACTGAATGACAAATAGGAACTCGCGCTCATCGCTTTCCTCTGGGCTAATGTCGACGTGTTTGCCTGGCAACCGTCACAAATGTCTGGGATCCCCAGGGAAGTGATTGAGCACAATCTGAAGATCTACCCTGACGCCCGGCCCGTGCATCAGAACCCTCGGAAGCAATCCGTGGAGCGACAGAACTTCATTCGACAAGAAGTGAAGAAGTTGCTCGAAGCTGGATTCATCCGAGAAGTCTTCCATCCAAAATGGTTGGCAAACCCCTGTAGGATCGAAGAGCACGTGAAAAGCTACCAGAGGGGGGGGGTGAATGGTAGATTTGAAAATCTTACGCAGCCGAAACAATAAAACCCTAATCCCTTCGGTAGAAAAACGATCTGTTAAAGATATCGTGTATGAGACTAATCTAAAACATGTTTCACCGTGACAAAAGTGATATATATCAGAGAGAATCAAGTCACTAAGACAACACAAAAATAATTACTCAAATTTGTTGAGAAAAACTCAAGTTATGATCGAAAGATCAGACTATGGTCAATCTGACCTACCCGAGAAAAACAGTTTCTGGAATGCTGCAAAGAAACTCGTGTAGATCAGAAACCACAAATCCAATGACCGTGAAATTTTGACAGATGATAGACAATCAAGTTGAGAAGACAACCCAAAAAGAATCACGTCAATTGGATCTGTAAAACTCGAGTTATGATAAAACCACCTACGAAAGGTAGTGCTGTCCAGAAATTCGACGAGTAAAACTTGTCTGGAAAAGGTCGGACGAACAAGGCACAAAAGTTCCTTCAAACTATGAATTTTATTCAATAGAACACAAGAGGAACAGCCCCAAAGTCGTCTGCCACGAGCTTTGGCCTTCCCTTGCTTATATAACCAGCCCTTAGACCATCCCAATCTCAACTAGGACTCCAATCCTAATCCGATTACGAATCCTAACTTTCCATAACTGCTCAAGATTCTTCTATACGCAGATAGAAGCAATCTTAAGACTTCCAAACACCTTAGGAACGTATCCCACATTCCTAAACAACTCAAATTCGTGACACACACGAAAGCCTAACATAACTAACTTGATACTTTCTATACCGAGCCATAACCGACTCAGCTAGCAGCCAAAGTCTTCAACTGATACGATCCGATCCTTTCGATCAGATCTTCCTTCCATAATCCGTCTCTAGAAGCATATTGCCACGTCATGCACCTCATGCATACGTGCGAATACCTTCCTTTGACCTTCATATGCACTGCCCTTGATTCAATCATCCTGCGCGACCTTCTGATCAGCTCAACCACAGTTCCTCCCGAACTTGGTTGTTGGAACCTCATCTCCTCCTGAGACTAGTCCAATGGATCCCGTCACCAGCCATGACTTGAACTCCTGCACATGAACAAAAAAACAATCCACACGAGCCCAAGTCCTCGACTTGACTCAAGTTAGTTCCGAACACAACACCTTACGTGAGAACCTCACATAAGCATGTTGCAAAACCATAGTAACATGATATCATCCATATCATCCAAAACGCACCAAAAACTTAGCAAATGAGTACTAAGCAATATTTCCAACAATGTAAAGCAAGTATGAAACATTGCAAATGAAAAGCAGAAGCACTTAGGTCAAGCTTCGGACCTTTCCAGAGCAACCCGGAGCTTGAGTCGGAGCTAACAAAAGCTAGTAGAACCTAGCGCCGGAGCTTACCAAAACTAGTAGATCCTAGCACCGGAGCTTACCAAAAACTAGTCAAAACTAGTCAACCCAAAACCGGAGCTAGACAAAGTACGTCGGAGTTTAGCAAAAGCATGCCGGAGCTATCATGTATATGCCGGAGCTAACAAAGACATGCCGGAGCTAAAGATAAAGCTTACCGGAGCTAACCAAAGCTAGTCGGACCTTACCAAGAAGCCGGACCTAGCATCTAACGTAGCCGGAGCTACCCAAAACAAGCCGGACCTATGGTCGGACCTTGCTATAGCTCGGAGCTAGAGTCGGACCTTGATAAAAAGGTGTTTTGGTGATATTTAAAACTTTTATCATCAAAGCCAAGTATATTCACTACAAGCCAATGTATTCAGCACACATAGGTCTTACAATCTCCCCCTTGATGAATACATTGGCAACACCATTTAAAATCCGAACATTGGCTTATTCACATAAAAGTTTTGAAAACAATTTCTCCCCCTTTGTAAATCAAAAGTAAAATGAGAAGAAAAAATTATCAAAAATTATCCCATATTATCTCCCCCTTTATTATCTCTCCTTATGCACATATTCTCTTTCTCTTCATGCTTATCTCTCCCCCTTTGACAATGTATTCAGCAAGTCATGAGCATGTAAACAAATTATCTCTTCCTCTTTAGTTGTTATGAACATATTATAACATATACATATAAACAAAGCTCATACAAGTCATACTATCAAGTACCTTACATTATCACATCAATGAAATACATAAGGTAGTGTAAGCCATGCTAGAGATCAAATGTAATTTTTCAATTTAAGCAAGTCATGATCTCACAAACTTAACTATTTCAAAACCTGAAAGCATGACACTAGTTGCTGCATTTAATATTATTCAAAGCATAAATGCAGATCATATGATATTTGCAAGAGATTATATGCGCATCTGCCTTATTCTAACCAACCAAGCCAAGCCTATGTCATTTGACAATCAGAAGCTTAAGGACATGGTTTTAGTCATACACAACTTCTTCCAAGTTCATATCTAAGTGCAATGACAAGCCATCTCAAAAGAAGAAGTGCGATGCATGCATATTCTCTTGATCTTTTCTCAATTTATATTTGTTCATAAAAACTCAACATGTGAGTTGATTACTTGATTAATTCTTTATGATTAAAAGCATTTGTGAGCATGCAACAAGTTCAAAACAGCAAGAAAGTTCGACCATGGCCAGATTTAGTGTAAGTAATTATTCCAATTACTAGACATGGCAAAAACTACAAAATGTATAACATGAGTAATGTAGTAAGAACTTTCAGCATGTAAAAGGAATCACAAAGTCATATATGTATAAAATACTATGCTCATATTATTTTAATTTCAGATTCACACATAGACTTCCCAAGTTTCAAAAACTCCCCCTCAATTTAAGCCATGAGGATGCATAACCCCTATTTCACTACGAATGAGACAAAAACGAGTGAAATCCAAAGGTTTTGTAAAAATGTCAGCCAATTGATGTTCGGTATCTATATGGTGAAGCACAATGTTTCATTTTTCAACGTTATCTCGGAGAAAGTGATACCTAATATCAATGTGCTTAGTTCTAGAATGTTGCACGGGGTTTTTAGCAATGCAAATGGCACTAGTGTTATCACAAAACAGTGGAACACTATTTAGATCAACCCCATAGTCCTTAAGTGTTTGAACAATCCAAAGAATTTGTGAGCAAGCACTAGCAGCAGCTACATATTCAGATTCAGCTGTGGATTGTGCAACTGAATTTTGTTTTCTAGAGGACCAAGCAACAAGAGAATTACCAAGAAAATGACAAGCACCGGAAGTACTTTTCCTATCAATCCTACAACCCCAAAATCAGCATCCGAAAAAGCTTTCAAAGTTACAGTTGAGGAAGAAGGAAGAAAAATGCCAAATTCTTGAATTCCATGTAAGTACCTGAGAATCCTTTTTACGGCTTGACGATGTGAAACACGTGGAGAACCTTGAAACCGTGCACAAAGACATACGATGAATTGTATGTCCGGTCTTGATGCTGTGAGGTACAAAAGTGATCCGATCATGCTTCTATATTCTTTTTGATCCACGGGTTCACCTTCTTCATCAAGTTCAAGTGTTGTTGCTGTTCCCATTGGTGTCCGAAGAGGCTTGCTTTTGTCCATGCTGAAGCGCCTTAGGAGGTCTTTGGTATACTTCATTTGATGCACAAAGGTACCCTCCTTGGTGTGCTTGATTTGCAGCCCCAAAAAGTAAGTGAGTTCACCCATCATACTCATTTCAAATTCGAAACTCATCATTGTTGAAAACTTGGACACAAGATTATGAGAAACACAACCAAAGATAATATCATCCACATACACTTGAACGAATAATGAGTCATTGCCATGCTTAAGCACAAAAGAGTTTTATCAACCTTGCCCATGGTAAACCCCTTTTCAAGTAAGAATGTTTTTAACCTATCATACCATGCTCTAGGGGCTTGTTTGAGACCGTATAAGGCTTTGGACAGTTTGTAAACATGATTAGGAAAATCTGGATTTTCAAAACCCGGTGGTTGTTTGACATAAACCTCCTCATCTATGTAGCCATTAAGAAAAGCACTTTTAACATCCATTTGATATAGATTAAAACCTTTAGATGCTGCAAAAGCTAACAAAATTCTTATGGCTTCTAATCTAGCGACAGGAGCAAAAGTTTCATCAAAATCTAGACCTTCAACTTGAGTGAAACCTTGAGCAACCAACCTAGCCTTATTCCTAACCACAACCCCATCCTCACTTTGTTTATTTTTATATACCCATTTAGTTCCAATTAAAGTGTGACCTTGAGGTGGAGGTACAAGTTTCCAAACATTATTTCTTTCAAAATTTTATAACTCTTCTTGCATGACAATAATCCAAGATTCATTAGTGAGCACGTGTGATATATCTTTGGGTTCAAAAGAAGCAACAAAAGCAGAATGGGCATGAGAGTTTGGATCGCAAAACCTGGACCGTGTGACTCGTTCGTGCAAGCTTCCAATCATCTGTTGTGGGGGATGATCTTTGTAAAAACGTAGGGGAACAGATGTCTCACAAGCTTCTTCTTCATTCAGTTCATCGTAGATTGATGATCTTGTGACTTCTGGACGATCAGGACCAGCAGAGGTGATAACCGGAGCTTGTTCAATGTCCGGAGCTGGACACGTGTCAGCTTCGGAACTACCAGGCAGTATCACTGGCTCTTCTTCATCTTCGAAAATACCCTCCCCCTGAGGATACGGATCTGGTCCTGCAACGCCGGAGCTAGTACCTGGGCTAGCTTCATCAAAAGACACTTCACAAGTCTCCACAATTTTGTTAGTGTCAAGTAAAAGCACACGGTAGCCTCTAGTATGAGATGGATAACCAAGAAACATGCCATCAATGGATCTAGGTTCAAATTTATCAAGATTACCATGTTTCTTAACAAAATATTTGCAACCAAAGACCCGAAAGTGTGTAACACGAGGCCTATGTCCAAACCGGACCTCATATGGTGTTTTACCTAGCTTAGCACGCAAGAAAACACGATTTGATACATAACAAGCGGTTGCTAACGCATCAGCCCAAAATTTCCTAGGAGTTTGATATTCATCAAGCATAGTCCTAGCCATCTCAACTAAGGTTCTGTTCTTTCTTTCTACAACACCATTTTGTTGAGGTACATATGGTGAAGAGAATTGATGATCTATTCCCTTTTCAGCACAAAAGAGATCAAAAGATTGATTTTTAAATTCAGTTCCGTTATCACTTCTAATTGCCTTTAAAGATCCTGGGTGATCAATTGATAATCTAAGAAATAAAGTCCTAAAGTGACTAAAAGCTTCATTCTTAGACACCATAAAGTAAACCCAAGAGTATCTAGAATAATCATCAATAATAACAAGAACATACCATTTACCTCCGAAGGATTGAAAACGTGAAGGTCCTACGGTGTCAAGATGCAAAAGTTGACATGGTTCAGTTGTCATGATCATTGTGAGAGGTGTATGTGAACCTGCAACCATCTTAGCATGTCTACAAGAAGAGCACACAATATCTTTATCCCCTTTAAGCTTAGGAAGCCCACGTATGCGATCTAGAGCACTAACACGCGTTAGGTGATCAAAGCCTACGTGACCAAGTCTACGATGCCAAAAATATAAGTCCTTTGAATCATTAGCAACTAGACACCTATGCTCAGAGGAAGACATATCAAAATCAGCTTTAAAAACTCTTCCAAACTGAGACATGTTAAAAATAAGCTCACTATTTGAATCTACAACTTTGCAGAAATTTTTATTGAAAATAATTTCTAGATTTTCATCTAGCAATTGTGAAACAGAAAGCAAGTTGTATTTCAAATTTTTGACAAGTGCCACATTTTTCAAAGTGTAGTGATCATTTACTCTAACCGAACCCTTAGCAATTATAGGAGTTGAAGAATTATCAGCAAAAGTAACATTCTCTACACGTGACGCAAAAGAGAGGGAGGAGAACCAAACTTTGTTACCGGTCATGTGGCGTGAGCAACCTGAATCCACAATCCAAATGTTCTCCTTCCTCAAACGTGTAACCTACATAGAAGCACAATACGTCGATGACTCAATACTGGGGTTAGTCAAAAGGCATTTAGGTATCCAGTACTGAGTCACATGACGTGCAGCAGGAAAAACATGCGAAAGCTAAGACAAAACAGCAGGTTTATGAGTCAAAGATTGAGGTTTTCTGTTCTTAGCAGTTGATTTAGAAGTTGTTACTTGTTTAGAGTGAAAACCAGTAGCTCCGGAGGTAAAAGCAAAAGGTCCGGAGGCAAAAGCTGAAGCTCCGGAGGGAACAACAGAAGATCTGGGAGCTCTCGGAGCTATCAGAACTACCAGAGCTGCCTTTGTAGATTTCTTGCCAAAAGTTCCAGAAGCTACCTTTTCAAATTTCTGACTCATTAAAGCAGGTTGCATGTTTCTAATTTTCGGTTTAGCATGAAGGTTATGAGATCTAGCAGACATTCTTTCCCTTTTCTGTTGTTTAGCTAGTCTATAACAAAAATCTATGACATGACCATCTCTACCACATAAGGTACAACGAAATTTAACTTTGTGTTCATGTCTAGATGAGCAAGCAATATTTTTATTTGAAACCGAATGAGGCAACACTCCTGCAGATTTAAAAACCACTCCTTTTCGTTTAGGAACTGTTTGAATCAAACCACTTCCTAATGACTTTACAATTTTAGGTGGATGTGCCTTAGCATGAACATGAGAATCAAAACCCAAACCAGTTTTATTATTGCAAGACTTGGAAGAATTCAGCAGCAAGTTTAGGTTCTTATTCCCATTACAAAACCGATCTAATGTCCTATGCATGTCATCAAGTTTATTGGACAGATCAAGACAATTTTCACATGAAGTTTTTCCTTTTAATTTGCAATTGGAACAAAATTTAACTTCATGAGAACGTAAAGCATTGTTCAATATAGAAATTTCATTCATAGCATCCTGTAGTTTCTTATCAAGATCATCACAAGTAGAACAATGCAAGTCAATTGTAGAACAGCTAGCATCTTTCAAGTTTTTATCATTAAGTGCAACAAGCTCTTTGTTCTTTTTAATTTCTTCATCAAGTCTATCTAGAGTGGAGGAGTGTGCACCTCTTAATGTGGACAATTGTTCATAGATTAAGTCACATGAGGGACATGCATCATCACTAGGAATTAGAGTTTTTAAATGATTAATTTCAGATTCTAGTGATTCAATTTTAGCAGCATTATCCCTAAGCTTTTTGTCCTTTTTCTTGACAATAATAGTTGCACGAGAAATAACATCACACATTTCATTGCAGGTAGAACATACCTCATCGTCTTCACTGCTGTGTTCTGCATCCTCCTGACTTGATCTTGATCTTGTTTTGCCTGCCATGAAGCATAAGTTGGCTAGGTCATCATCATCTCCATCACTTTAAAAATCTACATCACTTGAACTAAGTTCTTGAAGTGCGGTGATGAAGCTGTTAATCATCTTGCGTCCTATGGTACCCTTCTTCTTCTTGTTGGAGTTTCCAGAGGAGGTCCGGACCTTGCTTTGTTTTTCTTCTCGGGTGGTCGGACCTGAAAGGTTAGGGCATTCTGTACGAAAGTGTCCTATTTTACCACACTCAAAACAGCGTTGAGGTCCGGAGCTTCCTCTCCTTCTAGTTCTCACATTTTGCAATGCTTTTGAGAATCTAGTAGAGATGAGTGCCAACTCCTCTTCTGGAAATTCTTCGATCTGTTCCAGGGTTAGTGAGGACAACAAAGCAAGAGTATTGCAGGATGATGATTGACTGGAGCTAGACACATCTCGTTGTCAGACAAATGCAATAGACTTGTTTGGGTTCTTACGTGCTAGGATGTCAATTTCATGAGTTTTTAGTTTAGAATAAAGTACATCTAATGTAAGAGAACTCATGACAGTTGATTCACGAATGGATGTTACTTTCATCTCCCAAACTGACATGTCTAATGCACTAAGAAGTTGTCTAGCATTCTCAGGATCAGAAAAATTAACATTGACACTTCGTAAGTTGCTGAGAATTTTATTGAACCGAGCAAAGAGATCATCGATAGACTCACCTGGTTGCATCTCAAAACGCATATATTCCTTTTTGAACATATCTTGTTTGACCTCCTTGATTGTGTTGGAGCCTTCATGATAATCACAGAGAGCTCTCCAAACATCGTATGCTGATCGGAGGTGCGCGACACGATCAAAGTCGCTCTGAGTGAGTCCTTGGATGATCAAGTTTCGGGCTTTGTTGTTGTTGTCGACGTCCTTTAGGTTTGTGGCCGTGACTTGATCATTGGGTGTCACTTCATAAGGCTTATACACCTTCTCCCATATTGCAAAGCCTTGTGCCTGGATGAAAGCCTCCATGCGTGCCTTCCAAACCTGAAAATCAATACCAGCAAACACACAAGGTTTGGGGGAGTACTTCTCCATGATGATTAGTCAAAAACACGTGCAAATCACAAAGATTAGAGCACCGTGGCTCTGATACCAATTGTAGGATCGAAGAGCACGTGAAAAGCTACCAGAGGGGGGGTGAATGGTAGATTTGAAAATCTTACGCAGCGGAAACAATAAAACCCTAATCCCTTCGGTAGAAAAACGATCTGTTAAAGAAATCGTGTATGAGACTAATCTAAAACGTGTTTCACCATGACAAAAGTGATATATATCAGAGATAATCAAGTCATGAAGACAACACAAAAAGAATTACTCAAATTCGTTGAGAAAAACTCAAGTTATGATCGAAAGATCAGACTATGGTCAATCTGACCTACCCGAGAAAAACAGTTTCTGGAATGCTGCAAAGAAACTCGTGTAGATCAGAAACCACAAATCCAATGACCGTGAAATTTTGACAGATGATAGAAAATCAAGTTGAGAAGACAACCCAAAAAGAATCACGTCAATTGGATCTGTAAAACTCGAGTTATGATAAAACCACCGACGAAAGGTAGTGCTGTCCAGAAATTCGACGAGTAAAACTTGTCTGGAACAAGTCGGACGAACAAGGCACAAAAGTTCCTTCAAACTATGAATTTTATTCAATAGAACACAAGAGGAACAGCCCCAAAGTCGTCTGCCACGAGCTTTGGCCTTCCCTTGCTTATATAACCAGCCCTTAGGCCATCCCAATCTCAACTAGGACTCCAATCCTAATCCGATTACGAATCCTAACTTTCCATAACTGCTCAAGATTCTTCTATACGCAGATAGAAGCAATCTTAAGACTTCCAAACACCTTAGGAACGTATCCCACATTCCTAAACAACTCAAATTCGTGACACACACGAAATCCTAACATAACTGACTCGATACTTTCCATACCGAGCCATAACCGACTCAGCTAGCAGCCTAAGTCTTCAACCGATACGATCCGATCCTTCCGATCAGATCTTCCTTCCATAATCCGTCTCTAGAAGCATATTGCCACGTCATGCACCTCATGCATACGTGCGAATACCTTCCTTTGACCTTCATATGCACCGCCCTTGATTCAATCATCCTGCGCGACCTCCTGATCAGCTCAACCACAGTTCCTCCCGAACTTGGTTCTTGGAACCTCATCTCCTCCTGAGACTAGTCCAATGGATCCCGTCACCAGCCATGACTTGAACTCAAGAAACACCTGCACATGAACAAACAAACAATCCATACGAGCCCAAGTCCTCGACTTGACTCAAGTTAGTTCTGAACAAAACACCTTACGTGAGAACCTCACATAAGCATGTTGCAAAACCATAGTAACATGATATCATCCATATCATCCAAAACGCACCAAAAACTTAGCAAATGAATACTAAGCAATATTTCCAACAATGTAAAGCAAGTATGAAACATTGCAAATGAAAAGTAGAAGCACTTAGGTCAAGCTCCGGACCTTGCCAGAGCAACCTGGAGCTTGAGTCGGAGCTAACAAAAGCTAGTAGAACCTAGCGCCGGAGCTTACCAAAACTAGTAGATCCTAGCACCGGAGCTTACCAAAAACTAGTCAAACTAGTCAACCCAAAACCGGAGCTAGACAAAGAACGTCGGAGTTTAGCAAAAGCATGCCGGAGCTATCAAGTATATGCCGGAGCTAACAAAGACATGCCAGAACTAAAGATAAAGCTTACCGGAGCTAACCAAAGCTAGTCGGACCTTACCAAGAAGCCGGACCTAGCATCTAACGTAGTCGGAGCTACCCAAAACAAGCCGGACCTATGGTCGGACCTTGCTATAGCTCGGAGCTAGAGTCGGACCTTGATAAAAAGGTGTTTTGGTGATATTTAAAACTTTTATCATCAAAGCCAAGTATATTCACTACAAGCCAATGTATTCAGCACACATAGGTCTTACAACCCCGTCGTTGTTCCCAAGGTCGGTGGGAAGCTTCGGATATGTATTGATTACACAACACTAAATAAGGCGTGTCCAAAAGATCCATTCCTACTACCTAGAATAGATCAGATAGTGGATTCCACCTCCGGGTGTGAATTACTGTGTTTCCTAGACGCATATTCTAGGTATCGTCAAATCAGAATGTCTAGGTAAGATGAAGAGCATACCTCTTTCATCACAGTAGATGGATTGTACTGTTATACAATCATGCCATTTGGTCTCAAGAATGCAGCTTCAACCTTTGTATGAGCTATGTACAAAACTTTTGAAGAACTCATTAGAGACATAGTGGAAGTGTACGTCGATGACATCATGGTCGAGGTCAAGAACAAGGAGTCACTCCTTGACACCTTACAGGCCGTCTTCGACAAGCTGCGGGTCACCCGCACAAAGCTAAACCCAGACAAGTGTGTCTTCGGGGTTAGCTCCGGAAAACTTCTTGGTTTCCTAGTAAATCACCGGGGCATAGAGGCTAATCCGGCGAAGATCAAAGCAATTGAAGACATGCGGCCACCAGCCCGCATCAAGGATGTCCAAAAGCTGACTGGATGTCTAGCAGCCCTCAGCCGGTTCATTTCAAGACTGGCGGAATGGGCACTTCCCTTCTTCAAGTTATTGAGGAAGTCCGGACCATTCCAATGGTCTGAAGAAGCAGAAAAGGCGTTCCAAGAGCTAAAACATCTCCTCACCACCCTACCAACTCTGGTAGCTCCAAACCCTGGTGAGCCTTTGCTGAGCAACTGACGAAGTCATCAGTATGGTCCTGGTTGCGGAGAGACCAGAACCATCCCATGCTCAGGAATCCAGACCCCTCCGGGAGGGTCCGGAGGTTCCTAAAAGCGAGTCTGGGTCCCAGTTCCAAAACTTGAGTCCACAAGAAGTTACTTCAGAAGACCCAGACCCCTCCAGGAGGGTCCAGGTCGCTTCTGAAAAAGCTCCGAGTCCCTCCAGCAAGGACCCAGAGGTCCCCAAAGAAGGTCCAGATCCCTCCGGGAGGATACGGGTCAATGAAGAGGAAGCTCCGGGCCCCTCCGGGAGGGTCCGGACCATCCAGCGCCCAGTGTACTTTATCAGTGAAGTACTTCATGACACCAAGACTCGATACCTAGAGGTGAATAAGCTGCTCTATGCAGTTCTTATCGCCTCCAGGAAGCTTCGCCATTACTT
Source organism: Tuctoria greenei (assembly GCA_036927565.1). Taxonomy (NCBI): domain Eukaryota; kingdom Viridiplantae; phylum Streptophyta; class Magnoliopsida; order Poales; family Poaceae; genus Tuctoria; species Tuctoria greenei. The sequence goes on from JAYESD010000006.1 coordinate 131,764,208, forward strand.
CCAAGCTCACAAGATTTCAGTGGTGACTTCTTACCCACTTCGAGCAATCTTGCATAATCCCAATTCAACTGGGAATATTGCAAAGTGGGCAGCAGAATTGGTCGAATTTGATCTCGAATTCATTCCAAGACAGGCAATCAAGAGTCAAGCATTGGCAGATTTTGTGGCGGAATGGACTCCCTCTACATCAAACCCTGGGGGCCCCAGTGAGCAGAAGCCAGAACACAAGACTCTGGTCTTCATTGAGCCTCACTGGACCCTCTACTTCGATGGCTCCATGCAAAAACAGGGGGCCAGAGCTGGAATCCTTCTCCTCGCACCAACCGGGGAGAAGGTAAAATACATGGTACACCTTGACTTCAAGGCGACCAACAACATGGCGGAGTACGAAGCACTCATCTACGGACTAAAGGTGGCACTGTCATACGGTGTCAAGCAGCTGCTGGTCAAGGGAGATTCACAACTCGTCATTAAACAAGTGAAGGGTGAATGCTCCTGCAACAATCTCCAGCTAGCTGCTTACCTCCTTGAAGTCCAGAGGCTTCAGAAGGACTTTGAAGTCCTAGACCTCCACCACGTCCAGCGTGTCCACGACGCTAATGTAACACCCTCATTTTCTTGCATCATGCCTTGCATACATTCATATGCATGTTTAACATTAACCCATAACAAGAGGAACAAGTTTAAAATTGATTTGGAGCAAAACCGCACTTAAAAATGTAGGAAAGTGCGGACTAGTCCAGTTTTGCTGAGGACTAGTCTGATTTCTCTCTTTCTAAAAACAGACTTGTCCGTTTTTGCTGCGGATTAGTCCGATATTTGCCTCTGGACAACTTCGGACTTGTCCAATCTTGTGCGGACTAGTCCGATATTCCATGAATCCTTGAAAATTTGTTAAGTCCCTGGACTTCTCCGGACTAGTCCGGTGTTCCAGCGGACTTGTCCGTTTTCCTTTCTGACTAAGATCGGACTTGTCCGATTTTAGGCCAGACTTGTCCGATTTTAGGCCAGACTTGTCCGATTTTCTCTCTGGACGACTTCGGACTAGTCCGGTCCTTTCCGGACTTGTCCGATATTTCGCGACTCCGAGTTGATCTTTTGTTTTACAACTTGTTTCTTGGGTTTCACGTTAAGTGGACCTAGGTACGTCGTGCCTAACTCTTTTGGAGCCCATGTGAGACTCTAAACCAGCCTCTACTCATCCCAAAACTCGAAATCCATCTAACCCTAGCCTCCACCTCTATATAAACAGCCCCACCCCTTGGTTTGACATCTATTTGCCACTTTTCCACCCACCCAAACCCTAGTTCGTGGGGAGCCACCATCAAGGAGGGAGGAGAAGATCCCAAACAAGAAGAAGAAGAGGAGGAAACGAAAGAGGATCAAGATCTCCACCAAGTTTCGTTCTTCACCACCAATTCATCCCCAAGTTCATCACCAACCCTAGATCTTCAAGATCCAAGTGCTACCTCCAAGTTTCTTGATTCATTGGAGTTCTAAACACCTGGTATAACTCCTATTCTCTTTTCCTTACGTGAATTCAACCCCTAATCTCCAAATTTACGTTGATCTAGAAAACCCTAATCCACTGATCTCGCAGAGTGCGGACTTGTCCGGTCCCTAGCGGACTAGTCCGATCTTTCTGGTTAAATTGTGTTGAATTAATTCTAAAATTTGATCTAATCAACTCCAAACCTATATAAACTTGTTAAAAGCTATTAGAACTAATTAGTGATCATTAAAAGCAATCTATTAACAAGTTCTACCTTGCATTTGCATTAATCATGCATGTCATGTCATATTGAGTAATATTTGTGCACTCTTTGATTGTGTTTCTTGTCTTGTATGTTTATTGTGTGGATTAGACGGATTTGCACTAGAGAGTGCCGCGGAGGATCTCCAGCACCAAGAGTTTGAAGGCTTTGACCCTAATCAACAGCAAGAGCAAGGCAAGTGTCCTTGAAGCATATTGATCCTGTTTTTAAAATAAATGTTTTGTTTGCAAAACTGCATGCTTGTGTCAAATTGATGGGAAATCCCATGGTAGGAAGTTTACTAGTTTTGTTCGACCACCCTTGTCACCTGGAATTTATGGTAGAGAGTCGGGAAGGGCTTTTTACCTTTTGCTTCGCTTAATCAACTGGGATGGAAAACAACTATACCAATCAATTTATTTATGCATGGATGAGATTATGGATAACGTGAACTGGTTAAATATGGTATGGTAATGGATGATCTAAGCAAGCCTGGTATGTGGATGGGTTGGATGTTATGGTGGTTTGCTTGCTTTAGATCTAAGGACTGATTCATGCGAGAATAAGCCAGGACTACAGTGCCACCACGAGGCCAAGTATGGGTGCGGCGTAGCTGATTAATTAGGGCTTTGCTAGTGCTGTTTGGACCATTGTGGATGCTCGGGGAAGGGGTAGTCAGATTGGGTTTGTTGATGATTGGTGGGACTACCCTGGGATCCGAATGGCTCAAGTGGGGGCCCTTGGTTGAAGATGTGCTCAGTTGGAGGCATCGCCACCGGTGAAACCTCAGTGGGGTCTAAATAGGCTAGTAATCCCTTTGTAAAGGCTATTTTGTGATCTCTTGGCCATACACCAAAGGAAGTGTAATTGGCATAAGGGAGGTTCTCTAGTCGCCGACGGGTGATGAAATCACAAACACGTGGGTAAAGTGGTACAAACTCTGCAGAGTCTAAATAAACTATCATGATAGCTGTGCTCCCGGTTATGAGCGCCTGGATGACCTACATGATTAGAGGGAAATTGGTAATTGGGATGGTTATGGTTCGGTAATGGTTATGGATGGTTATGGATTAATTTCTGGTATTGAATATGGTTATTGACGATGGTGAAATCTGGAAATTTTGATGATGGTAATGAATTCAGTTTGGTATTATGGTATTACTTATGATTATGATGGGTTTACTTCACATACATATAATATATCGCTTTTCAAATGTTTTACTGTACTTTTCAGCACTTTGCCACTATTATTGTCGTCATTTGAATCAGCCACATGTCATACTTCCCACACTTGCTGAGTACGACATGTACTCACTCTTGCAATCCCCCCAACAGTTGCAGGTCAGGATTGGGAGTTTAATGGTGATAATGCGGAGTTCTAGGCCGTGTCTACCGTCAGCTTTGCCTGTGGTGTTGATTGGAGCTGCGCATACATACCCTGTCGCTTATGCTGCATAGCTGTTTAGTTTGCTTAATTAGTTTATTTCCGCTGCATTAGTTGAACCTGTCATTAATATTCATTAGAGCTTGTATTCGAGGATAATATGGTTTGTGTAATAAAATTTGGTTAATTAATTTTGTCTTGTGGTAATTTTATGTATACTCTTCTGTGATTGCACTCGTGTATGTGTGATGAACATCCTGGGCACACATATGCGTTAGCTTGGTTCAGTTTTCGGAACCGGGCGTCACAGATTGGTATCAGAGCCACAGGTTGACCGTAGGATGCAGACTAGATAGAATGGACACTTTAGAGCACCTAGGAGCACTCAGGAATCAATGTGTTTTTGCTTGGAGTGCTGTTGCTATATATATTGTTTGCTTGTGTGCTTAATAGAGGATTTTGGGATGCTTTAGCATTGCCATGTCCACCTAGGCTAGTGTAGCTAGCTGTTTAGTTTCATATCCCTTGATGCATATAGTTGGGGACGTTTCTTAATTCTTGCCTATTGCTTTTCTTCAGATGGTGAGGACTCGCAACTAGAGGGATGGCAATGATGAAGAGGAGAACAATGGAGTGCCTCAAAACAACAATGGGCAAGGATCTACTCAGGGAGGTATCAACATCGAGCAGCTATTGGCCATGCAAAACCAGCTCATGCAGACCATGATACAGACTATGGGACAACTGCAGGCTGGCAATATCAACAATCAGTCCCACATACCTCCACCACCACCCCAGCCACACCACAACCGATTGGGAGAGTTCATGAGGACTAGGCCGCCGACCTTTGCTCAAGCTGAAAACCCTATGGATGCGGATGATTGGCTCAAGTCCGTGGAGAAGAAGCTAGCTATTGTCCAATGCAGTGACCGGGAGAAGGTGCTATTTGCTTCTCATCAACTCGTTGGAGCAGCTGCGGATTGGTGGGATTCTTATTGCAATGCTCATGAGAACCAAGAAAGAATCACTTGGGACAAATTCAAGGAGAATTTTCGTTCTCATTATGTGCTGGAAGGTGTTATGATTTTGAAGAGGCAAGAATTTGAGAACTTGAGACAAGGAAAATCAAGCGTGAGTGAATATCTCAATAAGTTCACTCAACTCTCAAGGTATGCGCCTGAGGATGTTAGTCGGGACAGCCGGAAGCAATACCTGTTCATGAGGGGCTTGAACAATGAGATCCAAGTGCAACTACTCAACTGCGATTATGACAATTTCCAGAAGCTTGTGTACAAAGCGATTGTGGTTGAGAACAAGATTCGTGAGATGGAGCAAGAAATCAAGAGGAAGGCACCATATCAAGGACAGCAACAAGGAAGTAATGTGCGCTCTCGCTTTGCACCACCCAATGCGCCTCATTACAGCTCCTCTATTCCTGCTAAGCGCCCTGGTTATGCACCGCGCCCAACTCAGTTTGTGCAGCAGCGCCCTGTTATGCAAGCACCTAGGCCTCCAATGCCTTATGCGCCTCGTGCTGATTTTCCTGCTGCAAATGTTCAAAACCAAGCTCGTCCCAGTAATTCTGGTGGGGTTAAGAAGTGTTATACCTGTGGAGAAGCTAGACACTTTGCGCATCAATGTCCTAAGTCAGGCCTTGGTCAAGGGAGCAATGCGCCGAGGCAAAACCCAAGACCCAATGGAGGACAGCCACAAGGAAGCCGTGGACAGCAGAATTTTGCTCGTGGCAACGTGAACCATGTCTCTACGGAGGATGCTCAACAAGCGGATGATGTGGTCATTGGTATGTCTCTTGCCAACTCCAACCCCGCGACTATGTTATTTGATTCTGGATCATCACATTCATTCAGTGCATCGAAGTATGTTGCCAAGTATAGTTTGCCTATCTCTCATATGAAGTTCACTCTGTTGGTTAAGTCTCCTGGAGGAGAGATGAGGACAAATATAGTATGTCCAAAAGTAATCCTTAGAATAAGGGGGGTAGACTTCTTGGCCAACCTCATAGTTTTGGATTCTCAAGGATTGGACATTATACTTGGTATGGACTGGTTGAGGAAGCACAATGGAGTTATTGAGTGTGCCACAAAGATGGTGAAGTTGACTAATGAGGAAGGGATCACCGTAGAATTTGAAGCATCTCAAACTGCACCGAAGCAATTGGAGTTGAATCATATGGACGGTGCCACAATCGAGGAGATTCCGGTGGTGTGCAAATTTTTGGATGTTTTTCCGGACGAGTTGCCAGGTATGCCACCCGATCGAGACATTGAGTTTGTTATTGATTTAATACCTGGAACTGCACCTATAGCTAAGAGGCCGTATAGGATGCCTCCTATGGAATTAGCGGAGCTCAAGAAGCAGATTCAAGAGCAATTAGAGAAGGGTTTTATTCGCCCTAGTTCTTCACCTTGGGGAGCGCCCGTTCTGTTTGTGGACAAGAAGGATGGATCCCAAAGGATGTGCGTGGATTACCGAGCTCTCAACGAGGTGACCATCAAGAACAAGTACACCTTGCCCCGCATAGAAGACTTGTTTGATCAGATGAAGGGTGCTTGTGTCTTATCTAAGATTGATTTGAGGTCAGGATACTTTCAAATGAAGATTAGACCATCAGATATACCCAAGACAGCTTTTAGGACACGGTATGGATCTTATGAGTACACTATGATGTCTTTTGGATTGACAAATGCGCCTGCCTACTTTATGTACCTCATGAATAAAGTCTTCATGGAGTACTTGGACAAGTTCGTTGTGGTGTTCATTGATGATATTATGATCTACTCAAAGGATGAGAAGGAACATAAGGAACACATGAGGCTTACGTTGCAGAAATTGAGGGAGCATCATTTGTATGCCAAGTTCAACAAGTGTCAGTTTTGGTTGAAAGAGGTGCCATTTTTGGGTCATATCATCTCAGGAGGAGGAGTATCGGTTGACCCTGGTAAAGTGAGGGACGTGTTGAAGTGGGAGCCGCCGCAAAATGTCAAGGAAATAAGGAGTTTTCTTGGGATGGCTGAATATTACCGTAGATTCATCAAGGACTTTTCCAAGATAGCCAAGCCTATGACGGAGTTGCTAATGAAGGGAAAGGCGTTCCAATGGACTGAAGCTTGTCAAAACAGTTTTGAGGAGTTGAAGAAGAGGTTAACAACAGCCCCAGTTTTGGTATTGCCGGATGTAAGTAAGAGTTTTGATATTTATTGTGACGCATCAAGACAAGGGCTTGGATGTGTATTGATGCAAGGAGGTCAAGTGGTCGCCTATGCATCAAGACAATTGAAGAAACATGAGCAGAATTACCCAACACATGATTTAGAACTTGCAGCCGTGGTACATGTATTGAAGATTTGGAGACACTATATTCTCGGACATAGGTGTGAAATTTATACGGATCATAAGAGTTTGAAGTATATTTTCACACAAACGGACCTGAACTTGAGGCAACGAAGATGGTTGGAGCTCATCAAAGATTATGATTTGGGGATCAACTATCATCCAGGAAAAGCCAATGTAGTGGCCGATGCTTTGAGTAGAAAAGGAGTAAGTCATCAACTCACAGTTCGAGAGTTACCATTCGAGTTATGTAAGGAGTTTGAACGGTTGAACCTCGGGTTTGTAAATGAGATGGAGATGATGGAGTTAAACCCAACCTTGGAGCAAGAAATTCGAGAGGCACAAACCACAGATGAGGAGATCAAGGAAATCAAGGAAAGAACCGAAGAAGGGAGAGAATTCAGATTTGACGAGGATGAACATGGTACCTTATGGCTCGGAAAGAGGATCGTTGTGCCTAATGTAAAGCATATTCAGGAGACAATATTAAAGGAGGCACATGACTCACCTTACTCGATTCACCCAGGTTGTACGAAGATGTACAAAGACTTGAAAACTTGCTATTGGTGGGATAGCATGAAGAAGGACATAGTCGAATATGTTGCATTGTGTGACGTGTGCCAACGAGTCAAGGCGGAACATCAAAGGCCAGCAGGGTTATTGCAGCCATTGAAGATTCCAGAGTGGAAGTGGGAAGAGATTGGTATGGACTTTTTCGTTGGATTACCGCGAACCCAGTATGGCTATGATTCAATATGGGTCATTGTAGATCGGCTGACAAAATCAGCTCACTTCATTCCTGTCAAGACCACATATACCACCGCGAAGCTAGCAGAATTGTATATGGAGCATATTGTGTGCCGACATGGAGTCCCTAAGAAGATAGTCTCGGATAGAGGTTCTCAACTTACTTCCAGGTTTTGGCAAAAGTTGCATGAAGCTTTGGGAACGAGGTTGAATTTTAGTTCAGCATATCATCCTCAAACGGATGGACAAACCGAGAGGACCAATCAGATTTTGGAGGACATGTTAAGAGCTTGTGCTGTAAAGCATGGGAAAAGTTGGGACAAAAGCTTGCCATACGCGGAATTTTCATACAACAATAGTTACCAAGCAAGCTTGAAAATGTCACCATATGAAGCGCTTTATGGGAGGAAATGTAGGACACCTTTATTCTGGAATGAAGCAGGGGAAACTCAAGTATTTGGTCCGGATGTGTTGCAAGAAGCCAAAAAGCAAGTCCAAATAATTCGTGAAAACTTGAGGGCTGCCCAATCAAGACAAAAAGGCTATGCGGATAATAGGAGAAGGAAATTAGCCTTTGAAGTGGGAGATTTTGTTTACCTCAAGGTGTCACCAATGAGGGGTCATAAGAGGTTTAACATAAGAGGAAAGCTCGCACCTCGCTATATTGGACCATTCAAGATTTTGGACAAAAGAGGAGAAGTAGCGTATAAGTTGGAGATGCCAGCTCATCTTTCGGGTGTCCATGATGTGTTTCATGTTTCCCAGCTCAAGAAGTGCTTGAGGGTACCGGAAGAACAAGTGCCAATAGAAGAATTGGAACTAGAGGAAGATTTTGACGTATGCCGAGCAACCGGTCAAGATCTTGGAAACTAAGGAGAGGGTCACAATGAACAAGGTCATTAGATGGTGTAAAGTTCAATGGAAGCACCACACCGAAAAAGAAGCGACGTGGGAATTGGAGGATGATCTCAAGAAGGAGTTTCCCTATCTCTTTTCTTCCGCGTCGAATCTCGAGGGCAAGATTCATTTTAAGGGGGGTAGGTTTGTAACACCCTCATTTTCTTGCATCATGCCCTGCATACATTCATATGCATGTTTAACATTAACCCATAACAAGAGGAACAAGTTTAAAATTGATTTGGAGCAAAACCACACTTAAAAATGTAGGAAAGTGCGGACTAGTCCGGTTTTGCTGAGGACTAGTCCGATTTCTCTCTGTCTAAAAACGGACTTGTCCGTTTTTGCTGCGGATTAGTCCGATATTTGCCTCTGGACAACTTCGGACTTGTCCGATCTTGTGCGGACTAGTCCGGTATTCCATGAATCCTTGAAAATTTGTTAAGTCCCTGGACTTCTCCGGACTAGTCTGGTGTTCCAGCGGACTTGTACGTTTTCCTTTCTGACTAAGATCGGACTTGTCCGATTTTAGGCCAGACTTGTCCGATTTTCTCTCTGGACGACTTCGGACTAGTCCGGTCCTTTCCAGACTTGTCCGATATTTCGCGACTCCGAGTTGATCTTTTGTTTTACGACTTGTTTCTTGGGTTTCACGTTAAGTGGGCCTAGCTACGTCGTGCCTAACTCTTTTGGAGCCCATGTGGGACTCTAAACCGGCCTCTACTCATCCCAAAACTCGAAATCCATCTAACCCTAGCCTCCACCTCTATATAAACAGCCCCACCCCTTGGTTTGACATCTATTTGCCACTTTTCCACCCACCCAAACCCTAGTTCGTGGGGAGCCACCATCAAGGAGGGAGGAGAAGATCCCAAACAAGAAGAAGAAGAGGAGGAAACGAAAGAGGATCAAGATCTCCACCAAGTTTCGTTCTTCACCACCAATTCATCCCCAAGTTCATCACCAACCAGATCTTCAAGATCCAAGTGCTACCTCCAAGTTTCTTGATTCATTGGAGTTCTAAACACCTGGTATAACTCCTATTCTCTTTTCCTTACATGAATTCAACCCCTAATTTCCAAATTTACGTTGATCTAGAAAACCCTAATCCGCTGATCTCGCAGAGTGCGGACTTGTCCGGTCCCTAGCGGACTAGTCCGATCTTTCTGGTTAAATTGTGTTGAATTAATTCTAAAATTTGATCTAATCAACTCCAAACCTGTATAAACTTGTTAAAAGCTATTAGAACTAATTAGTGATCATTAAAAGCAATCTATTAACAAGTTCTACCTTGCATTTGCATTAATCATGCATGTCATGTCATATTGAGTAATATTTGTGCACTCTTTGATTGTGTTTCTTGTCTTGTATGTTTATTGTGTGGATTAGACGGATTTGCGCTAGAGAGTGCCGCGGAGGATCTCTAGCACCAAGAGTTTGAAGGCTTTGACCCTAATCAACAGCAAGAGCAAGGCAAGTGTCCTTGAAGCATATTAATTCTGTTTTTAAAATAAATGTTTTGTTTGCAAAACTGCATGCTTGTGTCAAATTGAAGGGAAATCCTATGGTAGGAAGTTTACTAGTTTTGTTCGACCACCCTTGTCACCTGGAATTTATGGTAGAGAGTCGGGAAGGGGATTTTAACTTTTGCTTCGCTTAATCAACTGGGATGGAAAACAACTATACCAATCAATTTACTTATGCATGGATGAGATTATGGATAACGTGAACTGGTTAAATATGGTATGGTAATGGATGATCTAAGCAAGCCTGGTATGTGGATGGGTTGGATGTTATGGTGGTTTGCTTGCTTTAGATCTAAGGACCGGTTCATGCGAGAATAAGTCAGGACTACAGTGCCACCACGAGGCCAAGTATGGGTGCGGCGTAGCTGATTAATTAGGGCTTTGCTAGTGCTGTTTGGACCATTGTGGATGCTCGGGGAAGGGGTAGTCGGATTGGGCTTGTTGATGATTGGTGGGACTACCCTGGGATCCGAATGGCTCAAGAGGGGGCCCTTGGTTGAAGATGTGCTCAGTTGGAGGCATCGCCACTGGTGAAACCTCAGTGGGGTCTAAATAGGCTAGTAATCCCTTTGTAAAGGCTATTTTGTGATCTCTTGGCCATACACCAAAGGAAGTGTAATTGGCATAAGAGAGGTTCTCTAGTCGCCGACGGGTGATGAAATCACAAACACGTGGGTAAAGTGGTACAAACTCTGCAGAGTCTAAATAAACTATCATGATAGCCGTGCTCCCGGTTATGAGCGCCTGGATGACCTACATGATTAGAGGGAAATTGGTAATTGGGATGGTTATGGTTTGGTAATGGTTATGGATGGTTATGGATTAATTTCTGGTATTGAATATGGTTATTGACGATGGTGAAATCTGGAAATTTTGATGATGGTAATGAATTCAGTTTGGTATTATGGTATTACTTATGATTATGATGGGTTTACTTCACATACATATAATATATCGCTTTTCAAATGTTTTACTGTACTTTTCAGCACTTTGCCACTATTATTGTCGTCATTTAAATCAGCCACATGTCATACTTCCCACACTTGCTGAGTACGACATGTACTCACTCTTGCAATCCCCCCAACAGTTGCAGGTCAGGATTAGGAGTTTAATGGTGATAATGCGGAGTTCTAGGCCGTGTCTACCGTCAGCTTTGCTTGTGGTGTTGATTGGAGCTGCGCATACATACCCTGTCGCTTATGCTGCATAGCTGTTTAGTTTGCTTAATTAGTTTATTTCCGCTGCATTAGTTGAACCTGTCATTAATATTCATTAGAGCTTGTATTCGAGGATAATATGGTTTGTGTAATAAAATTTGGTTAATTAATTTTGTCTTGTGGTAATTTTCTGTATACTCTTTTATGATTGCACTCGTGTATGTGTGATGAACATCCTGGGCACACATATGCGTTAGCTTGGTTCAGTTTTCGGAACCGGGCGTCACAGCTAAAGCCGATGAACTCTCGGCGAAAGCATCAACCGGAGCTCCAGCTCCTAACGGAACTTTTGTCCGGAGGTTGTCAAAACCCACTGCTCAGCCTGCCGAACTGAGCGAAGGGGGCGAGATCAGCATCCCGAAGCTGACGGTCCCATGGCCTTGTTACCATGACAGCCATCAAGGGTCGTAGGTGCTGCCGGAAGCTCCGAGCAACCCAGCACGCAAGACTCAAATGCTCAAGTTAGCTCCGATGCATGGATCTCGGAGATCCGGAGCTACTTGAAAGACAACATCCTTCCTGACGATGATGTATCCGCTGACCGGATAGTCAGATTGGCTAAAAGATACACGTTGGTAGAAGGGGATCTCTACCGGCGCGGTGCCAACGGCTTCATAATGCAGTGCATCACAAGGGAAGAAGGCTGCGAGCTCCTCGCAGAAATCCATGGAGGCGAGTGTGGGAACCACGCGTCTTCCTGCACGCTGGTCGGTAAAGCCTTCCGGCATGGCTTCTACTGGCCTACAGCACTCCAGGATGCAACTGAGCTGGTGAAGAAATGCGAAGCATGCCAATTTCATGCAAAGCAAATTCACACACCGGCTCAGCCTCTACAAATGATACCTCCTACATGGACCTTCGCTGTGTGGGGGATGGACATCTTGGGACCTTTCCCAAGAGCCGTCGGAGGTTACAAGTTCCTGTATGTCGCCATTGACAAGTTCGCCAAGTGGCCGGAAGCAACTCCAGTTGTGACAATAAACAAGCAATCTGCTATCAACTTTTTGCAGTCCATTGTATGCAGATTTGGAGTCCCAAACAAAATCATTACTGATAACGGGACCCAATTACCAAGCTCTGCATTTCAAGGATATTGCGAAGACCTCGGCATTCAAGTTTGCTACGCCTCCGTAGCTCACCCGGCAAGCAATGGCCAGGCCGAGAGAGCAAATGCTGAAATTCTGAAAGGACTCAAAACGCGCACCTATGAGCGCTTGAAAAAACATGGAGCCAATTGGATTGAAGAGCTTCCGCCCACTCTATGGGCCAACAGGACAACTCCAAACCGGTCAACTGGAGAGACACCCTTCTTCCTGGTGTACGGAGCTGAAGCAATCCTTCCTCCGGAAATCACTTTGGGGTCACTCCGGGTCCGGACCTTCGACGAAGCCACACAGGACCAGCTCCGGCGTGAAGACTTAGACCTCCTTGAGGAGGGAAGGTGCCAAGCAGCTGTTCGGAATGCCCGATACCGCCAAGCCCTTCGGCGCTATCATCAGCGGCATGTACACAACCGACAGCTCGAGGAAGGCGATTTGGTGTTACGGAGAATACAATCCAGAGAAGGGTTAAACAAACTCTCCCCCAGCTGGGAGGGACCCTTCCGAGTGATTAAAGTATCCCGTCCCGGAAGCGTTCGCTTGGCTACCGAGGATGGGACCCCTCTCCCAAATCCTTGGAATATTGAGCACCTCCGTAAGTTCTACACTTAATATCACGGAGATGAGTCTGTAGTAACTTGAGGTGTATGTTATGAGTCACTGTACAAAGTCGGGTAGTTCTTCCTGGAGAAGAGCCGGACCTTTCCCGGAAGGTCCGCAAAGTTCATGCAACACTTGTCACAATCTCAGAACTAAAAGTGTGGCTAGCTACCCTGGGTCAAACGAGAAATGAAACACACTTAGCCTGGTTCCGTACCCTAAGAGTGTACTTGTTTCCCCTGTACCCCGGACCTATAATGAAAGACATCTTCATGTGAAACAGACTCCACGTGCATTTATTTTGTATAGGCTCAACATTTTTTATTTTTCTCTTTCTTGTCTATAACAAAGTTGTGCAATTCTTAAGAAATTTTAGTTCGACCAGTTCATGTACAATTCGAGCTGTATTGTCAATTCTTTTGGATTGAAATATGGTTCATGGCCCACTCGCTTGAATGCCCCAAGCCAATCTAGGGCCGGAGTGTGCTATCAACTTAGCCTGGTCAAGCACCCTAAGTACGCCACTCTATATACACCCCGGCAGGCCGAAGTAAGGCGGGTCCAAGTACAATTGGATCTGGAAGAAAGAAGGCAATGCATTCGGTTGTATTCAGAATTGTGTTTGACCTAAAACTTTCTTGGGAATCGTAAGCCGCGACGAAGTTATAGGCAAGGAGCGAATTTTACTATTTTTCTTGGCTTCAGTGTGCAGGAAAAATAAAGAATCCACATTGATGGAGAAAAGACGGAGCTAACAGAGCTCCGACTCCCCCTAGGTGGCTTGTGATCGATGTTAAACATTGAAAACGAGCATTACCGGAGCAACCAAGCTCCGGCAAAGCTAGGGGGGCCAGCCGTCAACGCAGAATAAAAGATGGTGAGAAGACCCCACAAGCGGAGTCTTCTGCCGACAAGCTACGCGTTGGCAAAGGTCACTGCCGGAGCTACTAAGCTCCGACACCCCGGAGGGCTAACTATCGATGCTCTACGCGTTGATAGGGACTATTTCCGGAGCTACTAAGCTTTGACGGTAGTCAATGCCAGAGCTTCTGAGCTCCGACAACCTCAGGGGGCCTTCACTATCGAAGACTTCGGACCTACACTCTACAAGTTCGAAGCAAACGAGTCTTCAACAAAACACAAAATCCTCTTGGTACATGTTCACAATCAAATTGTGTACATCTACCAGGGGGCCAAGTGAAGACAGAAGTGTTGAAGACAAAAAATGAAACTCATTAACAAATTGTGGATTTCATTCATCTGGAGACAAGGGATTACAAAATTGGGGAAGAAAAAGAGAGAATACAAGTGGGAGCTACAGAGATGGTCCTAGACCCTATGGAAGAATTGGGCAACCTACTGAGCAACCTCTGACACGTTGGCTCGGTGGCTTCACCTTCTCCTTCGACGGGACCTTCAAGCACCGGCTCCAGAGGAAATTGGGGATCTCAGCTGGTGTAGCACGTCAGCACATACTCTGCGATGTTCTTCGCCTGGGATTACCCCTCAGCCTCCAACTGGTCCGCGATGGCGTCACCCACCTTGGAGAGTTTGTCACCCGCCGAGCTCAACGCTTGCAACGCCAGGTCTGGCTCCGGCTCCGGATCATCCGGACGCACGAGACTGAAGCCTATTGGTGTCAGCGCATCGTTGGCTTTGCTCAGGAACTCCCAAACCTGTAGGGAGTCCGCAGTCCTCAAGCCCTTCAGTTCCTCCAAGGATCTTTTGGCCGCCGCCAGTTTAGAATTTTCACGAGCAAGGCGCTCAACCTCTTTGGCATTTTGCTGAATCTTTTCAGCAACCTGCTTCTCGAGTTTTCCGAGCTCCTCCTCCCCGAGGTGGATCTTGTTCCGGCGGTCGACCAGGTCCTTCTCCCGGCCCCTAACTTTCTTCTCCCTGGCAGCGATGGCACACTCTTGCTTGTAGAGTTCCTGCCCTCGCACCCAGGCCTTCTCCTCCTCCTCAACGCAACGCTCCTCCAACTTCTTGGTGCGTTCCTCGAGGCCCTTGTCAGCTAGAGCCACCTTTTCGGCGAGCTCTTCCTCCCTCTTCACGACATCATCCCGCAGCTCTAGGAGTTTTTGCTCTTCGTCTTCGAGCTTCTTCTCCCTCTCCTCAAGTTCCTCCCGGCGCTTGATGAGGCTAGTGTTAATGGCTTCAAGCCTTTCTTGGCGATCATCAGCCGCACTATTAGTTGCCTTGGCCTGCTCATAAATGGCTCGGGATTGAGTGTCGAGGGCACGAGTCAAGCTCTCCCTATCATCCAATAATTTGCCTCAGTATTCCAGGCGGACCTTCTCCTGTTTGATCCACTCCTTGTCGTCTGCCAGCCTCGACTGCGCCAGCTTGGTCTCGAAGTAGAGCCGATTACGCCACCGCCTAAGGGTTTGGCGCTCCTCTTCAAGAGCCTTGCTATCATGGTAGAACGCCAGATGGACTTGATGCAGACTGGAGCAAGCATTGTCAATAGACAACGACAGGGGAATAGGGTACGGACCTGCTGGGGTCTCCTCCGCTGGTTCCAGCAGGTTCTTGCTTACAAAAATTGGGTCCCACTCCACAAGAGTGGTCCCCTGAGCCTCCACGGCACTAGGGCCGTCCTCTGGGATAGCCTCAGTAGCCACCAAGGAGGGTCCCGCACAAAACGTTCTGACCTCCGGAAGTGGTTCCGAAGGCCCTGCCGCCAGGTCTTCATTTGCCCCCTCAGGCAGGGGGCCAGCGACTTCATCAGGGCACCCTGGCTCAACAGCAGGCACCTCCACCGTCATCACTTCCGGAGCAGTGGCTACTTCCGGCTCCGGCCTGGGCTCCTCCTCCGCTGGTGGCTCAGGTGTTGGCGCCTCGACCATCATGGGTTCGAGTGCTGATGCCTCCGCAACGACCGACTCGGGCGCCGGAAGGTCAACAACAACCGGCCCTGAGGCCGGAGCTTCAACCTCAACCGGCTTAGGCGCCGGAAGGTCTTCAACTGCAACCGGCTCTGCAGCCGGAGCTTCAGTGGCAACCGGCTCTGAGGCTGGAGCTTCAGAGGTAGCCGGCTCAACCGCCGGTACTTCCTCAACATCCGGCTCGCTCACCGGGACTTCAATAACCTCTGGCTCAACTGCCGGGGCTTCGACAATTTCCAGCTCTGGGTCGGAATCACTGCTTCCTCCGACTCAGCGGCTGAAGCTTCCAACATCTCAGCATCAAGACCCGGGGCTTCAACCTCCGGGGCAAGTGCCGCTGGAACATCTTCTCTGCCGTGGTCCGGTGCTACCATGTGAGTCTCGAGGGATGAGTCGAGGTCCATGACCACGATAGCTGGTGCCGGAGCTGCCGCAGCTTCAGCCACCACTTGGGGCGGCACCGGGACAGGAGCAGAAGCCTTCGCCCTCACAGCTTCAGCTGCTGTGGCTGAGGGCGGAGCCTCACTCCTCTTCTTGGGGACGCTGCAGATGATGGATGAAGAAACTTAAAAAACAGTTACTACAACAAAACAACTGTCTGAGGAAAAGATTAAAAATTACCTCGGAAGGCTTCCGCACCAGCTTGAACGGAATCTCTTTCTCGGGCGTTCTGGACTAACCATGACCGCCGCCGGCGTGGTAGCTCCGGAAGGCCCCCCAGAACTTGTTGCAGCCGCGGTCATTTCCTTAGTCGAGGCCCCCCTCGACCCGGAAGGACCTCCGGACCCAGAGACCTCATTTGGCCCTGGTATTGGAGTCACATGCCCGGGGCTAGCACCCCGAGAAGACACTGCTGTAGGTACAGTCGCCGTAGTTGTAGAAGACCTCCCCCTCCGGGGAGAAGGAGCTGCTGCAGAGGGTGCAGGCCTGACGGACCTTCCGTCGGCATGCTTTAGCTTCCTCTTTCGGCTCGAGGGTTCGGCCACCGGCTCCTTGCCCTTGCCGACGACTTCGATCCTTGGCTTCGGGGCAGGGGTGGAGCCATCTTTAGAAGCCCCATGGATCACCACCCTGGAAGTCGATCGTCTCTCGACGACACCGAGGTCGTCAAGCACCGACATCGTCCGCCGAAGCTCCCTGCTAAACTGTACTTCCACGTTCAGAGGGAGGAAAGCTGGCGGCGGGGTCAAGTCATCACCCGCGACGTCAATGCCGTGCTGGAACTTCTTGAGATGAAACTCCAAGGTCGCCCCCTCCATGTTGGACTTCAGCCCGGTCTCGACCCGATCGTCGTCCATCACACTGTTGAGGTTCCAAGCGAGTTTTTCTCTCCTCTTCAGCAGTGCCCACCTGTTGACCAGGAAATTGCAAAATACCGCCTGAGGAGTTAATCCTCCCTCCACACATTGGCGGATCCTGGTCAGAGCAGGGTTGAAGGCATCCAACAGCACCGGAGCTTCACTCCAGACTGCAGTGTCGATGTTGGGGAGGCCTTCGGGCAGCTCCAGCTTCTCGTGCTCCTCCACCCGGATGACTATCCAGTCTTTCTTCCAATCGTCCCACTTTCCAGAGGGAAACGACCGGAGGTACTTGAATGGGCACTTCTTACGCTTCACAAAGTAGTAGAAGCCAAGGTACTCATCACTCCTTCCGGTGGTATGGACAGTGAAGAAGGTCCGGAAAAGCTCAATGCTGGGGAGGATGCCCACCCACATTTCACAGAAGTGGACGAAGAAAGACACTAGAAGAATGGAGTGGGGGCCAAGGTGGTACAGCTGCAGACCATAGAGGTCTAGCAGCATCAAGAAAAAGGAGGAAAAAGGTGGGATCAACCCCACCATGGCGTATGCAGAAAAGTACACCATCTTGCCGCCGTGCTCCTTCTCGAATGGGAGCTTTCCCCCGATGCGGACCAGGTGGTTGAAGAAGTCCGGGGTCCACCCCATGAGGGCTCGAACCTTCTTCAGGTCACTTTTGGTCTTCAAGTGGCTCTCGCGGAGACCCAACTCCATCACAGCACAGCGAGGCAAGGGAGGAAAAGCAAGCACAAGTTTGGGAGTTCGAGATCAAGTTCAGATGAGAGGCATAAAGAACCCCAGACGGTGCGCGCTTTCCTTCTTAAGTAATCCCCCGCAACGCTTGGATGGAAACCGCAGGGAAGCCGAAGATACTATTCAAAAATTTCACCCTGCCGATGACAAGAGGGCCCGGGACCACCCCGACGATCAAGCCGAGGTTTTTACCCAAGCAAACGGTTGTCATCATGAAAGGCAGGAAGCCCGAAGGCGGCGGCCTGACAAGGCGCGCGGAACTGATACGATTTTCGTATCGGGAACCGGCGTCCTTCAATTGCGTGAGATCCGCACGCCAAAGATCTCATTTGCCACACCCGGGATATGCCACGCGGCGAGGATTTAACTCCAAAACTATCGCCAACGGCACATATAAAGACCTTTGAAGACTCGGCTCAAAAGTCGAAGGATGGACCCACCTCTGGCGGAATGACTTCACCCAAGGGGTCTTCCCCAGAGGTGGGCCCAGGGGGCCACTGTCGGTACCCTGGGTACCGTATACCCCTTGAGATTGCAAAGATCTCAAGAACATGTCATCTACTTGATTTGAAGACCTTCGGAGGCCCACATGTCAGACATAACCGAACCCGCTTCCCCAACATGGTTAGTCACAGGGTCGCCACGTGTACCATCAAACCGGAGCTACCGCCCACAAGGGGGAAGCTCCGGGCTATGTACCATAACGGCACCCCCGGACCTAACCCCAGACTGAGGGAAGCTGCGGAACTGACACGTGTCTGGTGGCACCAGACCTATCTGTTCCCCACAGTATGCTCTGGAGCTGCCACGTGTCCAACCGTCGGATCTTCAGCCTCAAACCTCTGGTAGACTCCACAACGGCTCCGAATCTTCAAAGAGGAATCAAGGACTTCAAGACCTGATTAAGTGTCATTAATACTATGTTAATGACACACGATCGGACGACCCTTATTACCAGTAACAGCGCTGTCAAAGCCCGTAACTCAGTCATTAAGGGTAATTAAGCGCATCAAATGTGTATCAATATTAGTAGCCACCGGGGCCACATGTCGGGCGAGGCCAACTTGTAACGGCCTGTCCTTGTACTATAAAAGGATAGGCCGATGATACATAGAGATCATCTGGTCTGATCGGCTCACACACGCTCTCAACTCACGTCACCACGTAAATATTTGTGTCTCCTGTGTCATTTTACATTTCACCTTCTTGAATCTCCGCGTGCCCACACCAAACTTCAAACTCCGCAAACACTTTTAGTAGTGTCGGGAGATCTGCCAGATCAAAACCACAGACAAATAACTTGAGATAAAAAGAGGCGTGAATGACATGAGCATCTCATTCATATAATGTAACATCATAATCACAAATAAAAAAGTATTTTCAACAACATCCATAAATATAGATCCATGAGACAATAAGCACAATAAGAGTGTGACATAGTATTAAACATCCATAATACAGTAAATACAAGTTTCAAAGTAAATAATACATGTCCATGATCAACATAAGAAAATATACCACTGCCCCCTTCTTTATCTCCCCCTTTGGCATCAAGACACCAAAAAGGAAAAGAAAGGGAGAAGAAGCACAAAAATCTCTACTCTTCATCTTATTCGCTCTCATCGCTCTCCTTGCCCTTGTCAGTCTGCTCACCCTCGTACTCACTGCCGGTAGACTTGCTCTCTTCCTCTTCATGTCTCCCGGCAGGTGGAACAACACTCGAAGAAGCGACACCATCGAAGAAAGCTAGCTTGTCCGCGATGATCTTCAGGGGCTTGGTCTAGTCCTCAACGCTATCCTTGGGGACGTCGGAGATCCTATAGGAGGGATATCGATCTTCTGGCAGATGTCGGTGATGTTCTCCTTTGAGTACACCTTGGTGCTTTGACACCACTCACACCTTGTGAGAGTGAATCTCCAACTTCTAGCAGGAAGTGAAGATGGATGAAGGAACTTCAAGAGGCCACCAGAGGAGTCTCGAGAAGAGGAAGGAGAAGGTGGAGGAAGGGCAAAGGGGACCTCTTGAGCAACATTAGTAGTTATGGTGCTCCTCCTCACAACATCGGAAGGAGGTGGAGGAGGAGGTGGCATCTGAGGTTGATGTCTTCTATGCTTCACATCATGATACCCTCTCAACATGCACATGATGTAAGGTGCATAGCCACAAGAGCAGTTGGGAGTGTGAGATATGTCGAGCATATTATTGTACATGTAGTCAAACAAGTTGAATCTTTCTTTCTCACTGAAAAGAGTCATCAAGTTCCTAATATAGCCTTAGATGCTCCCTTCATCCCATCATTTGGAGCTAGTGTCTTCCTCAAAAGATAGTTCATGACTCCAAAGAATGGTATGATGTCATGTGTGGTGGAGGCTCAAAATGGTAGTTGAGGTCTTATCCATTTTGTTTGAGTTGTGAACGATGATCTCATTATTCAAAGTACCCTCCAAGACAAGGATCACAACGAACTCATTATAGAGGATAGTGTATTGCTCTCCATTCATCATCTAATTTATCCTCCTATGACCATAGGTATGGAATTAGCACGTGGTGTAGAATTTAACAATGACCTCATTGTTCCAGTCATGCTCCATAGCCATGAGATACTCGATCCCATGAAACTGAACTATGGTGATGATGGCATTGAAAGCTTGATGGTTGTCCCTGCCATATATTCCCAATCTATCCATTGTGCATCAATGACGGATGTCTTCAATGACATATACAAAGTCTTGTAGTAGTCAAAGTTAAAATCACACAAAAAATGTGGGTCTGACGTTGCCTTCTCATACTCATAAACATTCTTCTTGTTGAGGTGCCCTGCCTTATCTGACCCTTGCCTTGTAATATGTTGTGAGAGAGGTCGGGTTGATGATTGGGGTCATTGGCAGGTGGTGTTATCACAAGGAGTCCAATGGGAGCGGAAGGCCTTGGATGCCCCCTAGCCCCATCCTTAATAACTAGTGCCCCAGAACGACTCGAGGGTGCTGCCCTTTTTATTTTGTTAGTGGCCTTGCCTTTTCCTTTGTCAACATCTTTTCCATTTCGTTTTGCTTGCAAAGTGACAAGCTTCTTTTTGACTGGAGCAACGAGAGGATTAGAGGATTGGGCCACTCTCCCATTCCTCATATTCATCCAAGCCTCACAAGCGCTCATCTCATGTGCCTCCTCCTTTGAAGCATTACGGGTTGGGTCTTGATTACTCGACTAACAATCTTCCAAAGGTGGAAGGAATGAATCAAATGAAGGAAGTATTGTGAGAGGATTCGTGCAAAAATTTAAAGTAACGGATTGAAACTGTCTATGGTCGGATTTGCTTGGTTCAATGTTGGACTAGTCTGGACCTTGTAGTTTCAAACGCAAACTTCCAATATTCACCAAAAAAAAAACCATCACAAGAGTGCACAATACTCGATAAGGATGATGTATAGGCAATATGAAGACAAAACATGGACTAGGATACTCAAAGAAGTTACCAAAAATGTTTGATTGAATTATGGTTTATGTCAAAAGATACCTTGAGAGTGGAGAAACTAGGCTCAATCCACGAAGAAATTGATCGGCGAGTTCAGGTATAGATTCCCAGCACTCCAAAGATCTTGAATTAACAAAGGGTGCGCACATTTGGTGGTGGAGGCCAAAAATCACCGAGAGGTCTTTTGGAGGAGAGGGACACAAGTGGAGTTGGAAAAGGAGAGGGAGAGGAAGGGGCTCGGGTATGCTTGGGGGGTGAAGTCCCAGACACCAGACAAGTCCGAGGTTAGATTGGACTAGTTCGGTTACCCGGACTCCATCCAGACTACTCCAAGGATCGGACTTGTCCGTAGTGGACTAGTCAAAAGCCACTTTGATAGGTTACAGGGACCGAACTTGTTTGTTCTTAATACAGAGCAATCTTGATAGATATGTGTGAGACCTATGTGTGCTGAATACATTGGCTTTGACAATAAAAGTTTTGAATGCTGTCGTAACATCTTTTTAGCAAGATCCAACTCTAGCTCTAAGCTTCTGCAAGGTCCGACAATAGGTCCAAATTTCTTTGTCTAGGTCCGACATGTTTTTTGGTAGCTTCGGTGAGCTTTGTCTTTAGCTCCGTCATGTCTTTGATAGCTCCAGCATGTCTTTGTTAAGCTTTGATATGTTTTTGCTAGGTCCGACTTATGTTGGTTAGCTCCAACCTGTTTTTCTGCTCCAACGCTAGGTTGTACTAGTTTTGGTAAGCTCTGGCGCTAGGTTGTACTAGCTTTGGTTAGCTCCGACGCTAAGTCCGGATAGCTTTGGTAAGCTCCAGTTCAAGGTCCGGTTAGCTTTGGCAAGGTTCGGAGCTTGATCACAGTGGTTCTACTTTTATCTTGCAATGATTCGTACTTGCTTTACATTGATGGAAAGATTGCTTAGTATTCATTTGCTAAGTTTTTGGTGTGTTTTGGTTGATATGGTTGATATCATTTTGCTATGGTTTGCAACATGCTTATGTGAAGTGCTCATGTAAGATGTTGTAGTTTCAGAACTAACGAGAGTCAAGTCGAGGACTTGTGCTTGGAAGTATTGGTTGTTTGTTCATGTGCAGGTGTTGTTTGAGTTCAAGACATGGCTGGTGATGAGAACCATTGAACTAGTCTTAGGGAGAAGATGAGGTTCAACAACCAAGTTTGGGAGGAATTGTGGTTGAGTTGATCAGGAGGTTGTGAACATGTTTGAATCAAGAACAATGCATATGAAGGTATCATGGACATTGTTGGAAGATGTTTGCACATGTGCAAGGAGTGCATGGACATGTCTACATGGTTCTGAGGCGTGATGAAGAGATGTGGACGTAAAGAATTGGTCGGAAAGGTCCAACCGACTAGGTTATGGACTCAAGCTGTGGCTGAGTCGTGTTTGACTCAAATATGGAAAGATTTGAGTTGGTTATGATAGGATTTTGTGTGTGTCATGAATTTGAGTTTTTTTAGGAATGTGGGATACATTACTAAGGTGTTTTGAAGTCTTAAGATTGCTTCTATCTGCGTATAGAAGAGTCCTAAGCAGTTATGGAAAGTTTCGATTCGTGGTTTTAGTAGGCTTAGAGTCCTAGTTGAGATTGGGTTGGCCTAAGGGCTGGTTATATAAGCAAGGGATGCCAGAGCTCGTGGTGCATGACTTTGGGGCTGTTCCTCTTGTGTTCTATTGAACAAAATTCATAGTTGAAAGGAAATTTTGTGCCTTGTTCGTCTGACTGGTTCCAAACATGTTTTTCTTGTTGAGTTTTCTGCACAGCACTACCTTTCTTCGCTGGTTTTATCATAACTCGAGTTTTACAGATCCAATTGACGTGATTCTTTTTGGGTTGTCTTCACAACTTGATTATCTATCATATTCAAAATTTCACGGTCATTGGATTTGTGATTTTTGATCTACATGAATTTTATTTGCAGTATTACAAATCTGTTTTTTACTCGGTAGAACAGATTGACCTTTGTTCGATCTTTCAATCGTAACTTGAGTTTCTCTCGACGGATTTGAGTGATTCTTGTTGTGTCGTCTTCGTGACTTGATTCTATCTTATATCTATCACTTTTGTCATGGTGAAACACATTTATATTAGTCTCACACACGATTTCTTTAACATATTGTTTTTCTGCCGAAGGGGTTGGGGTTTTCATTGCTTCCGCTGAAAAAGTTTTAATCTACCATTCACCCCCTCTGGTAGCTTTTCACATGCTCTTCGATCCTACAATTGGTATCAGAGCCACAGTGCTCGAATCTTTATTATTTGCACGTGTTTTTACTAATCATCATAGAGAAATACTCCGCAAAACCTTGTGTCTTTAGTGGTATTTATTTTCGGGTTTGGAAGGCACATATGGAAGCCTTCATCCAGGCTCAAGGCTTCACAATATGGGAGAAGGTATACAAGCCTTACAAAGTGCCATCAAACGATCAAGTTATAGCTACAAATCTGAGAGATGTCGACAACAACAACAAGACTCGAAACTTGATCATACAAGGATTAACTCAAAGTGACTTCGACCGTCTTGCACACCTCCGATCTGCATACGATGTGTGGAAAGCACTTTGCAACTACCACAAAGGATCCAACACGGTCAAGGAGGTAAGGCAAGACATGTTCAAGAAAGAATACATGCGCTTCGAGATGCAACCCGGTGAGTCTATTGATGACTTTTTTACTCATTTTAATAAAATTCTCAGCAACTTGCATTGTGTCAATGTTTATTTTTCAGATGCTAAAAATGCTAGGCAATTGTTGAGTGCATTAGACATGTCAATTTGGGATATGAAAGTCACATCTATTCGTGGATCTATGGTCATGAGTACACTTACTTTAGATATGCTATATTCTAAGTTAAAAACTCATGATTGACATAATATCACGTAAGAACCCCAACAAGTCTATAGCTTTTGTTTCTCAACGTGATATGTCTAGCTCCAGTCAATCTTCATATTGCGGTACACTTGCTTTGTTGTCCTCTCTAACCCATGAATAGATTGAGGAGTTTCCAGAGGAGGAGCTAGCACTTCTCTCTACTAGGTTCTCAAAAGCATTGCAAAATGTGAGAACTAGAAAGAGAGGAAGCTTCGGACCTCAACGATGCTTCGAATGTGGTAAGACAAGACACTTTCATATAGATTGTCCTAACCTTTCATGTCCTACTTTCCGGGATGAAAAGCAAACAAGGACAAAGCACTCCTCTACAAACGATAAGAAGAAAAAGAAGGGTTTTACAGGACGTCAATTGGTGAGCAGTTTTATCTCCGTACTCCAGGAACTTGGCTCAAGCGACGTGGACATTAGAAGTGATGAAGATGAAGATGATTTGGCAAATTGTGCTTCATGGCGGGCAAGTCAGGATCAAGTATGGCGGAGGCAGAACACAACAGTGACAATGAAGAGGTATGTCCTACTTGTGAAGAAATATATAATGCTATTTCTCGTGCCACTATTATAGTTAAGAAAAAGGACAAAAAGCTTAGGGATAGTGCTGCTAAAATTGAATCACTAGAATCTGAAATCAACCGTTTAAAAACTTTTATTCCTAGTGATGATGCATGTCCCTCATGTGATTTAATATATGAACAATTGTCCTCATTAAGAAGTGCGCACACCTCCACACTTGATAAACTTGAGTTAGAAATTGAAAAGAATAGAGAGCTTGCTGCACTTAATGATAAAAACTTGAAAGATGCTAGTTGTTCTACATTTGATTTGCATTGTTCTACTTGTGATGATCTTGATAAGAAACTACAAGATGCTATGAATGAAATTTCCATATTAAACAATGCTTTACGTTCTCATGAAGTTAAATTTTGTTCCAATTGCAAATTAAAAGGAAAAACTTCATGTGAAAATTGCCTTGATCTGTCCAATAAACTTGATAACATGCATATGACATTACATCAGTTTTGTAATGGGAATAAGAACCTAAACTTGCTGCTGAATTCTTCCAAGTCTTGCATTGATAAAACTGGTTTAGGTTTTGATTCTCGTGCTCATGCTAAGGCACATCAACCTAAAATTGTAAAGTCATTAGGAAGTGGTTTGACTCAAACAGTTCCTAAACAAAAAGAAGTGGTTTTCAAATCTACAGGAGTGTTGTCTCATTCGGTTTCAAACAAAAATGTTGCTTGCTCATCTAGACATGAACACAAAGTTAAATTTCATTGTACCTACTGTGATAGAGATGGTCATGTCATAGATTTTTTTATAGACTAGCTAAACAACAGAAAAAGGAAAGAATGATTGCTAGATCTCATAACTTTCATGCAAAATTTGCTGCACGTGTTAAACCAAATGATAGGAACATGCAACCTGCTGTAATGAGTCGAAAACATGCAAAGTTTGCTCCCAACCTACCATGTTTCGTGCTACACATGTAACATCTGATAAGTCAGTAGTTGGGTAGAAAAATCCTCAAACTTTGACTCATAAACCTGTTGTTTTGTCTCAGCTTTCGCATGTTATTCCTGCTGGACGTCGTGTGACTCAGTACTGGATTCCTAAATGCCTTTTGACTAACCCCAGTATTGAGTCATCGACGTATTGTGCTTCTATGTAGGTTACACGCTTGAGGAAGGAGAACTTTTGGATTGTGGATTTAGGTTGCTCACGCCACATCACCGGTAACAAAGATTGGTTCTCCTCCCTCTCTTTTGTGTTATGTGTAGAGAATGTTACTTTTTTTATAATTCTTCAACTCCTATAATTTCTAAGGGTTCGGTTAGAGTAAATGATCACTACACTTTGAAGGATGTGGCACTTGTCAAGAATTTGAAATACAACTTGTTTTCTGTTTCACAATTGCTAGATGAAAATCTAGAAATTATTTTCAATAAAAACTACTGCAAAGTTGTAGGTTCAAATAGTGAGCTTATTTTTGACATGTCTTGGTTTGGAAGAGTTTTTACGGCCGATTTTGATATGTCTTCCTAAGCATAGGTGCCTAGTTGCTAATTATTCAAAGGACTTATATTTTTGGCATCGTAGACTTGGTCACGTAGGCTTTGATCATCTAACGCGTGTTAGTGCTCTTGATCGCATACATGGGCTGCCTAAGCTTAAAGGGGACAAGGAAATTGTGTGCTCTTCTTGTAGACATGCTAAGATGGTTGCAGGTTCACATACTCCTCTCACAATGATCATGACAACTGAATCGGGTCAACTTTTGCACCTTGACACCGTAGAACCTTCACGCGTTCAAGCCTTCAGAGGTAAATGGTATGTTCTTGTGATTGTTGATGATTATTCTAGATACTCTTGGGTTTACTTTATGGCATCTAAGAATGAAGCTTTCAATCAGTTTAGAACTTTATTCTTAGATTATCAATTGATCACCAGGATCTTTAAAAGCGATTAGAAGTGATAACAGAATCGAATTTAAAAATCAATCTTTTGATCACTTTTGTGCTGAAAATGGAATAGATCATCAATTTTCTTCACCATATGTACCTCAACAAAATGGTGTTGTAGAAAGAAAGAACAAAAACTTAGTTGAGATGGCTATGACTATGCTTGATGAATATCAAACTCCTAGGAAATTTTGGGCTGATGCGATTGCAATCGCTTGTTATGTCTCAAATCGTGTTTTCTTGCGTGCTAAGCTAGGTAAAACACCATATGAGCTCCGGTTTGGACATAGGCCTAGTGTCACACACTTTCAGGTATTTGGTTGCAAATGTTTTGTTAAGAAACATGGTAATCTTGATAAATTTGAACCTAGATCCATTGATGGCATGTTTCTTGGTTATCCATCTCATACTAGAGGCTATCGTGTGCTTTTACTTGACACTAACAAAATTGTGGAGACTTGTGAGGTGTCTTTTGATGAAGCTAGCCCAGGTACTAGCTCAAACATTGGAGGTCCAGATCCATATCTGCAGGGGGAGAGTATTTTCGTTGAAGAAGAGGAAGAAATGGTGTTGCTGCCCAAAAATTAAGCAGCTAATGACATTGTTCCAGCTCGTGATTTTGATTTACAGCCAGCACTGATGACCACCATTGCTGGTCCACACCCTCCTCAAGTCACAAGCTCATCGATTTGTGATGAACATGAATAAGAAGAAGCTTGTGAAGTGTCCACTCCCCTCCGGGTTCTCAAAAGACATCCTCCACAACAAATTATTGGAAGCTTGCACGAATGAGTCACATGGTCCAGGTTTTGCGATCCAAACTCTCATGCTCATTCTGCTTTTGTTGCTTCTTTTGAACCCAAAGATATATCACATGCACTCACTAATGAATCTTGGATTATTGCCATGCAAGAAGAGTTATAAAATTTTGAAAGAAATAATGTTTGGAAACTTGTACCTCCACCTCAAGGTCACACTTTAATTGGCACTAAATGGGTATTTAAAAATAAACAAGGTGAGTATGGGGTTGTGGTTAGGAATAAGGCTAGGTTGGTTGCTCAAGGTTTCACTCAAGTTGAAGGTCTAGATTTTGATGAAACTTTTGCTCATGTTGCTAGATTAGAAGCCATAAGAATTTTGTTAGCTTTTGCTGCATCTAAAGGTTTTAAGATTTATCAAATGGATGTTAAAAGTGCTTTTCTTAATGGCTACATAGATGAGGAGGTTTATGTCAAACAACCACCGGGTTTTGAAAATTCGGAATTTCCTAATCATGTTTACAAACTGTCCAAAGCCTTGTACAATCTCAAACAAGCCCCTGAGCATGGTATGATAGGTTAAAAACATTCTTACTTGAAAAGGGGTTTACCATGGGCAAGGTTGATAAAACTCTTTTTGTGCTTAAGCATGGCAATGACTCATTACTCATTCAAGTGTATGTGGATGATATTATCTTTGGTTGTGCTTCTCATGATCTTGTGTCCAAGTTTTCAGCTATGATGAGTTCAAAATTTGAGATGAGTATGATGGGAGAACTCACATACTTTTTGGGGATGCAAATCAAGCAAACCAAGGAGGGTACCTTTGTGCATCAAACGAAGTATACAAAAGACATCCTAAGGCGCTTCAACATGGACAAAAGCAAGCCTCTTCAGACACTAATGGGAACAACAACAAAACTTGAACTTGATGAAGATGGTGAACCCGTGGATCAAAAAGAATATAGAAGCATGATTGAATCACTTTTGTACCTCAGGCATCAAGACTGGACATACAATTCAGTGTATGTCTTTGTGCACGGTTTCAAGCCTCCCCACGTGCTTCACATCGTCAAGCCGTCAAAAGGATTATCAGGTACTTACATGGAACTCAAGAATTTGTCATTTTTCTTTCTTCTTCCTCAACCGTTACTTTGAAAGCTTTTTCGGATGCTGATTTTGGGGGTTGTAGGATTGATAGGAAAAGTACTCCCGGTGCTTGCCATTTTCTTGGTAATTCACTTGTTGCTTGGTCCTCTATAAAACAAAACTCAGTTGCACAATCCACAGCTGAATCTGAATATGTAGCCGCTACTAGTGCTTGCTCACAAATTCTTTGGATTCTTCAAACACTTAAGGACTATGGGGTTGATCTAGATAGCGTTCCACTATTTTGTGATAACACTAGTGCCATTTGCATTGCTAAAAACCCCGTGCAACATTATAGAACTAAGAACATTGACATTAGGTATCACTTTCTCCGTGATAATGTTGAAAAAGGAAACATTGTGCTTCACCATGTAGATACTGAACAACAATTGGCTGACATTTTTACAAAACCTTTGGATTTCACTCGTTTTTGTTACATTTGTAGTGAAATAGGGGTTATGCATACTCATGGCTTAAATTAAGGGGGAGTTTTGAAACATGGGAAGTCTATGTGTGAATCTGAACTTCAAATAATATGAGCATAGTATTTCATACATATATGACTTTGTGACTCCTTTTACATGCTGAAAATTCTTACTACATCACTCATGTTATACATTTTTTAATTTTTGCCATGACTAGTAATTGAAATAGTTATATACACTAAGTCTGGTCATGATCGAACTTTCTTGCTGTTTTGAACTTGTTGCATGCTCACAAGTGCTTTTAATCATAAATAATTAATCGAGTAATCAACTCACATGTTGAGTTTTTATGAACAAATATAAATTGAGAAAAGATCAAGAGAATATGCATGCATCACACTTCTTCTTTTGAGATGGCTTATTATTGCACTTAGATATGAACTTGGAAGAAGTTGTGTATGACTAAAATCATGTCCTTAAGCTTCTGATTGTCAAAGGACATAGGCTTGGCTTGGTTGGTTAGAATAAGGCAGATGCGGCATATAATCTCTTGCAAATGCCATATGTTAAAAGTTTGTGCTTTAAATATTAAAATGCAGCAACAAAAGTCTTGCTTTCAGGTTTTGAAATAGTTAAGTTTGTGAGATCATGACTTGTTTAAATTGAAAATTACATTTGATCTCTGGCATGGCTTACACTACTTTATGTATTTCATTGATGTGATAGTGTAAGTTACTTGATAGTATGACTTGGATGAGCTTTGTTTTATATGTACATGTTATAATATGCTCATAACAATTAAAATTTGTCTTATAAACCTTGCTGAATATATTGTCAAAGGGGGAGACATAATATGTGAATTTTTAAAGATAACTATGCAAGGGGGAGAAATTGATTACATATTGCACATATTCACAATTTTTTTTGGCATGATTCTTCTCAGGGGGAGAATTTCTTTTTCTCATTTTATTTCTGTTTTACAAGAGGGAGAAATTGTTTTCAAAACTTTTAATGTGAATAAGCCAATGTTCGGATCTTAAGTGGTGTTGCCAATGCATTCATCAAGGGGGAGATTGTGAGACCTATGTGTGCTGAATACATTGGCTTTGACAATAAAAGTTTTGAATGCTGCCGTAACATCTTTTTAGCAAGGTCCGACTCTAGCTCTGAGCTTCTGCATGGTCTGACAATAGGTTCGACTTTCTTTGTCTAGGTCCCACATGTTTTTTGGTAGCTCCGGTGAGCTTTGTCTTTAGCTCTGGCATGTCTTTGATAGCTCCGACATGTCTTTGTTAAGCTTCAATATGTTTTTGCTAGGTCCGACTTATGTTGGTTAGCTCCGACATGTTTTTCTAGCTCTGACACTAGGTTATACTAGCTTTGGTAAGCTCCGATGCTAGGTTGTACTAGCTTTGGTTAGCTCCGGCGCTAGGTATGGCTAGCTTTGGTAAGCTCCAGTTCAAGGTCTGGTTAGCTTTGGTAAGGTTCAGAGCTTGATCACAGTGGTTCTGCTTTTATCTTGCAATGATTCGTACTTGCTTTACATTGATGGTAAGATTGCTTAGTATTCATTTGCTAAGTTTTTGGTGTGTTTTGGTTGATATGGTTGATATCATTTTGCTATGGTTTGCAACATGCTTATGTGAAGTGCTCACGTAAGATGTTGTAGTTTCAGAACTAACGAGAGTCAAGTTGAGGACTTGTGCTCGGAAGTATTGGTTGTTTGTTCATGTGCAGGCGTTGCTTGAGTTCAAGACATGGCTTGTGACGAGATCCATTGAACTAGTCTTAGGGAGAAGATGAGGTTCAACAACCAAGTTCGGGAGGAATTGTGGTTGAGTTGCTCATGAGGTTGCGCAACATGTTTGAATCAAGAACGATGCATATGAAGGTATCGTGGACGTCGTTGGAAGATGTTTGCACGTGTGCAAGGAGTGCATGGACATGGCTACATGGTTCCGAGGCGTGATGAAGAGATGTGGACGTAAAGAATTGGTTGGAAAGGTCCAACCGACTAGGTTATGGACTCAAGCTGCGGTTGAGTCGTGTTTGACTCAAATATGGAAATATTAGAGTTGGTTATGATAGGATTTCATGTGGGTCACGAATTTGAGTTGTTTTAGGAATGTGGGATACGTTCCTAAGGTGTTTGGAAGTCTTAAGATTGCTTCTATCTGCGTATAGAAGAATCCTAAGAAGTTATGGAAAGTTTCAATTCGTGATTTGAGTAGGAATAGAGTCCTAGTTGAGATTAGTTGGCCTAAGGGTTGGTTATATAAGCAAGGGTGAAAGTGAATCTAGGAATCCCTTGTGGGTTTTGGATGATTTATAACAAGCAAATGAGATGCTAACCTCTTTGTTGAGATGAGCACAGGTTTTAATAGCAAAATAAGCAAAGTGCCAAAAAGAAGGGAGAATGAGGAGCAAAGTGGAAATGAGCTCAAGGAAGAAGAATAGTAGATCATTGTGTATGGAGTGTGTTAAGGAAACACACCCAAAGAGCTCAATCACAATTAAAAACACACGTTGCACAAATTTATACACGACCGGACTAGTCCGAATGTCACTGGACTAGTCCGATATCCTCTCTGCACAAGATCGGACAAGTCCGATATCCATCGGACTAGTCTGATATCTCTCTGACTAGAATCGGACTAGTCCTCCCCAGTGCGGACTAGTCCTCAAAACACTTCACAAGTCACACAAAATCGGACAAGTCCGATCACCACCGGACTAGTCTGATATTCATTCTGATCTAAATCGGACATGTCCGATATTAGCACGGACTAGTCCGAAAAACTCTCTGACCTAAATCGGACAAGTCCTCCAAGTGCGGACTTGTCCTCATAACCACTTAGGGTTTCACTGTGCGGACAAGTCCGATGCCCATCGGACTAGTCCGAAGATTTCCAGAAGTGAAATCGGACAAGTCCGCTCCTAGCCGGACTAGTCTGATATTTCGGGACACTTAGGGTTTGCTACACACAGCACACCGGACTAGTCCGGTGTCCACCACGGACTAGTCCGATCTTTCTAAACTCTGACGGTCACTTTTAGAAACCCCATATAAATAGAGGTGCACGGTTCAACTTTAAACTCTCTCGAACCCTAGCGCCGTCACACCTCCCAAGAGCCTCAAAAAAACATCTCTCCACGAAATTAAGTGCAACAAAGATCAATCCTTTGGAGGAGACACACTCTAGATCATTGGAGAGACACGTTCAACACTCATTGAGCTCTTGGTTTGATTCACTAACACACTCCTGTGATTTCATTGTAATCTTTTGAGTGTGTTCTTGGTGGTATTTCGTGTTGTAATCTAGGGGAGCCCTCAACGTGTGAGAAGGACCCTTTGAATTCGGTTATTCACCCCTTTGTGATAAGTGCAAGAGGATTGGACTTCGTGGCGATCCGATGAGGGTAAGGTTAGAGAAGACCCGATCCTTTTGTGGACTCCTCAACGTGGATGTAGGTTGCCTCTGTGGGAGTCAAACCATGGGATAAATCCTTGTGTCTTGCTTTGTGTTTATCTTTCTTATTCATCACAACAATCTAGGGCTTCAATCATTGTTGCTTACTTTACATTGAATCATTAAATATAAGATTGAATTGTGATATACCCTAGTCCATAATCTTGTAACACTTCATTTGAATGTATATTTCCACTGCATACATCGAAGAATCAAATTAATCGATCAAACTTAATCAACCTAGTCGGTATACACCAAACTAGTCCGCACTTTACCGGACCAGTCCGATATCTCTGGTTTTGAACTGGTTGTTAAGTGTTGCAGGTTTCGACAAATTTCAAAAAGGCATATTCAACCCCCCCCCCCCTCTAGGCCACATTCAATTCGTATCAGAGCAGGTTCTTCAAGAAAGAGACTAATCGCTCGAAGAAGATCATGCAGGACATGTAGGACATCCACAAGAGCAACAACCAAGAAAAGGTTGATGATGAAAAGAAACTAAAGGTGGAGAAGCTCCTCGAAGCCATTCAAGACTTCGAGGACGATGATGAGGAGACACTAGAACTAAATGCGCTTCTAAGAAAGAAGACATTTTCTAAAGGGAATGTGAAGATTGAAGAAAAGAAGAACGGGAGTAGTCACACAGACTACTCCCGATATCCTTTCAACTATGATCGTCTCAATTCCAACAATAATCATTATTTGTCTATCCCACATGGAAAAGCCCCACATTTTGACGGAAGTGATTTCTCAATGTGGAGGCAAAATATGAAAATGCATCTAATCTCTCTCAATCCAAGTCTATGGCATATTGTGTGCACAGGAATAGATATCCTGGACGACGACGAAGAACTCACACCAAGCCAAGAGCAGGCAATTCATCGAAATGCTCGAGCCGCGGCAGTAATCACCTCTTCGCTTAGTCGGGATGAGTTCACCAAGGTGGATGGACTCAAGATTGCTAAGGAGATGTGGGACACACTGCAAACTGCACATGAAGGTGACCGACGTGTGTGTGAAGCAAAGATCGAAATGATCAAAGGCAAATTAGGAAGATTCACAATCGAAGAAGACGAGTCACCTCAAGATATGTACAACCGATTAAAGACACTCGTCAACAAGGTTCAATCTTATGGAAGCAAGAAGTGGAATGACCACGAGGTGGTGAAGCTCATCCTTAGAGCTTTCATGCCTCGCAACGTCACCTTATGCTCAATGATTAGAGAAAGCCCCGGATACAAGAAAATGACTCCGGGTGAATTACTTGGAAAAATCATCAATTTCGAGATGATGGAAAAACAAGCAAAGCATGTCAAAGAAATTGCCGACCTCACCTCGGCAAAGAAAAAAGGGTTTGCTTTGAAGTCCACCCTCAAGCCCCTATCTAAAGAAGCTCGAGAAACTCAGCTAGAAGAAGACGGAGATGACGAGAGCGGTGAATTAGATGAAGAAGACATGATATTGTTCATGAAGAAATTCAAGAGAATAATGAAGAAGAGACATGGCACTAAATCAAGCGAAGGAAAGTACAAGGAGAGAACAAAAGCAAAGTTGAGGCGGGCATGCTATAATTGTGGTGAGTATAGCCACTTTATAGTTGATTGCCCATACGAAGAGAACAAGAAGAAGACTAAAGAAGCCAAGCCTCAACCTAAGAAATTCTTCAAGAAGAAGAAACAAGCCGAACAAGCGCACATAGGGAAAGAGTGGGAATCAAATGATGAGTCCTCATCATCCGAAGAAGAAGAGATGGCTAGCATAGCCATCGAAAAGACATCCAAGAAGTCTACTCTCTTCCCTACACTCGGCGCATGGAAGGGAAATGACACTTGCCTCATGGCAAAGGAAGGTAAACGCAAGGTAAACACCAAACCCCCTTCCGTGCATTCCTATTCTAGCGATGACGAAATCAATAGTGATAATGAGGATATGTTTATTGGACTAGATAGGAAAACTACCAAAAAAATGAAATTTTTACTTGATCAACTTGTTGACAAGGAGAGGTTGATACATCGTCAAGAGGACATGATTATCTCCCAAAAGGAAGAACATGTCGAACTTGACAAACTTCTAGAGCTTGAAAAGGAGCGAAACAAGTCACTAGAGGTTGAGTTAGCTTCAAGCAAGGAAGCTTGATTGGAGTTAAACGACTCAAATGCTGCAATCAAGGAAGAACTTGCTAACCTAATCAAGGTTAATAAGATCCTTGAAGTGCAAGTTGAGTCACTCAAGCAAGGTGACCCTTCATCCTCCTCAAGTTCATCTTCTCAACCCATTAAAATTGAAGTTGCTTCTACTTGTACATGTAATAAAGTTGACACCAGTTTGAAAGACAAGCCAACCTCTACAAAGGATGAGCATCCTGCCCAAAGTGGCATATTTGACAAGGAGAAGATCAAATATGCACGTAGTGCATACTTGGTCACAAGACCTCCAAATGTCAAATATGGCATTGGTTACTCTCATGGTGAAAAGCAACAAGCTAGAAGCCATAAGAATAACAGGGATAGCAATGTCTTTGTAAAGGAGGAGTCTTCCAAACTGGAAAATCAAAAATTAATAAGTACAAAACGCATGACCGCCGGACTAGTCCAGTGAGGGTCCGGACAAGTCTGGCCTCCCAGACTAGTCCTGCGTATAAACAACAAAATTTACTTTTCAATACTTTCAATGCCTCGTATGTTTTAATGAGAAATAATTATGGAAAGGTTTATGCTCATTATGTTGGGCCACGCCATGAGAACACTAAGTCTCATGTGTGGGTGCCCAAATCTCTTGTGACTTACCTCCGAGGACCCAAGCAAGCTTGGGTACCTAAAACCAAGGCATAAATTGTTTTTGCAAGACTATTCCTCCGGTGGATCTAAATGGGTGTTAG
Source organism: Tuctoria greenei (assembly GCA_036927565.1). Classification (NCBI taxonomy): domain Eukaryota; kingdom Viridiplantae; phylum Streptophyta; class Magnoliopsida; order Poales; family Poaceae; genus Tuctoria; species Tuctoria greenei. The sequence continues at coordinate 131,799,248 of JAYESD010000006.1, forward strand.
ACAGTGGCTGCACCAACCATATGACCGGAGAAAGAAGAATGTTCATTGAATATGAAGAGAATGAGGATCAAAATGAGGGCATATATTTTGGAGATAATAGTCAAGGGAAGGTGCTCGATACCGGTAAAATTGCCATATCATCTAAGAACACACTTTCTCATGTATTACATGTTGATTCCTTAGATTATAACCTGCTATCCATATCTCAATTATGCGACAAGGGTTATAATTGCTTGTTCACTAACGAGGGTGTGACCGTTTCTAGGAGGAGTGATGGTTCCATTGCATTCAAGGGTATGTTAAAGGGAAATCTCTATCTCGTTGACTTCAACAAGAATAAAGCTGAACTTGACACATGCTTGATTGCAAAAACTAACATGGGTTGGCTGTGGCATAGACAGCTAGCGCATGTTGGTATGAGGAACCTTCAAAAACTCCTCAAGGGCGATCACATCTGAGGATTAAAGGATGTTGTGTTTGAGAAAGACAGGCCTTGTAGCGCGTGCCAAGCCGGGAAGCAAGTTGGAGCACCTCACCCCGCCAAGAACGTCATGACTACAACAAGACCGCTTGAGCTATTTCACATGGACTTATTTGGTCCAATTGCCTACATAAGCATCGGCAGTAAAAAATATGGTTTAGTAAATGTTGATGATTTTTCTCGCTTCACTTGGGTTTTATTTTTGCATGATAAGTCAGAAACACAAGGAATACTCAAGAAGTTCTTCAAGCGAGCTCAAAACGAATTCTCATTGACAATCAAGAACATTCGAAGCGACAACAACACGGAGTTCAAGAACACACAAGTGGAGGAGTACCTTGATGAAGAAGGCATAAAGCACGAGTTTTTAGCTCTGTACTCCCCTCAACAAAACGGAGTTGCCGAAAGAAAGAACCGAACTCTCATAGAGATGGCAAGAACAATGCTCGATGAGTACAAGACCTCATATCAATTTTGGGCAGAAGCGATTAACACCACTTACCACGCTGTAAATCGACTTTATCTTCATCGACTACTCAAGAAGGCATCCTATGAGCTACTCACCGGTAACAAGCCTAATATTTCATATTTTCGAGTTTTCGATTCTCCATGTTATGTTTTAAACAAGAAGCCCAAGACTTCAAAGTTCGCTTCGAAGTACGATGAAGGTTTCTTGCTTGGTTATGATTCGAACACTTACGCCTATCGTGTTTTCAACAAGACCTCCGGACTTGTTGAAGTAGCTCGTGACATAGTGTTCGACGAAACTAATGGCTCCCAAAAGGAGCAAGTTGATCCATGTGTACTAGGTAAAGAAGAAGCTCCTTGTCAAGCATTGAAAAGAATGGCCTTAGGTGAAGTTCGACCACAAGAGTCACCTCTACACGTGTATGAGGAAGATGAACCACAAGAGGAGGTCAACGATCAAGGGGGAGCTTCCACACAAGATCAACCACAAGAATACGAAGATAATCAACAAGTCAACGAAGGCAACCATTTAGGGGGAGAAGAAGATGATCATGAAGATACAACGCCTCAAGTGCCACACCCAAGAGTACACCAATGCATCCAAAGGGATCACCCAATCGACAATATCATCGGTGACATCCAAAAGGGAGTAACCACTAGATCTCGCATAGCTAACTTTTATGAGCACTATTCGTTTGTATCCTTTTTGGAACCACGCAGGGTTGAGGATGCATTGAATGATCCGGACTGGGTGGTGGCAATGCAAGAAGAATTGAACAACTTCAAGCGGAACGAGGTGTGGGAACTCGTGGCGAGACCCAATGAGAACATTGTCGGCACCAAGTGGATCTTCCACAACAAACAAGATGAACACGGGGTGGTGACAAGGAACAAGGCACAACTTGTGGCAAAAGGGTATTCACAAGTCGAAGGTTTGGATTTCGATAAGACCTTTGCTCCCGTATCTAGACTTGAATCCATTAGAATATTACTTGCATATGCTACTCACCATGATTTCAAGCTGTATCAAATAGATGTGAAAAGCGCCTTCCTCAACAGACCAATCAAGGAGGAGGTGTATGTGGAGCAACCCCCCGGGATTGAAGATGAAGAGTTCCCCGACCACGTATTTAAATTGCGTAAGGCTCTCTACGGCCTCAAACAAGCTCCTAGAGCTTGGTATGAGTGTCTTAGAGATTTCTTAATTGAAAATGGATTTACGATTGGCAAAGTAGATTATACACTGTTTACAAAGAATTTTGACAATGATATTTTTGTCTGTCAAATCTATGTTGATGATATAATCTTTGGTTCAACTAACCCATCTTTTTGTGAGGAATTTAGTAAAATCATGACAGATAGGTTTGAGATGTCCATGATGGGAGAGCTAAAGTACTTCTTAGGATTCCAAGTGCGGCAACAAAAGGAAGGGATGTTCATAATCCAAACTAAGTACACGCAAGACATACTCAAGAAGTTTGGTATGGACAAAGCGAAGCCTATAAAGATTCCCATGGCAACAAATGGCCACTTGGATCTCAATGAAGATGGACCTAGCGTCGACCAAAAGGTATATCGCTCCATGATTGGATCTCTACTCTATTTATGTGCATCTAGGCTAGACATTATGTTGAGTGTATGTTTGTGTGCAAGGTTTCAAACCAATCCTAAGGAGTGTCACTTGACAGCCGTAAAAAGGATCTTGAGATATTTAGTTCATACACCCAACCTTGGTCTTTGGTACCCAAAAGGCTCAAAGTTCAATCTCATTGGTTACTCCGATGCAGATTATGCCAGAAGCAAAGTAGATTGAAAAAGTACCTCCGGTACATGCCAATTCCTAGGGAGATCTTTAGTTTCTTGGTCCTCCAAGAAATAAAATTCCATTGCCTTATCCACAGCCGAAGCAGAGTATGTTGCAGCCGGGAGTTGTTGTGCACAACTCCTTTGGATGCGACAAACTCTAAGAGATTACAGTTACAATATGAACCGTATTCCACTCCTTTGTGACAATGAGAGTGCCATTAAAATTGCCCATAATCCCGTCGAGCACTCTAGAACCAAACACATAAACATAAGGCATCACTTCTTGAGAGACCACTCCATGCAAGGAGATATAGCCATTTCCCATGTCAACACCCAAAAGCAATTGGCTGACATATTCACCAAGCCACTTGATGAAAAGCGTTTTTGTGAACTCTGAAATGAGCTAAACATCCTTGATGCTCGGATTGTGGCTTGAAATGTTGCATACCTGTATGAATTCTTCAAAATATGTTGATTGTATTGTGAAAATCATCTCTCTCAAGTTCCTTTCGAAAAACTATGTTAATTATTAGATCTTGGTGAATTATGATCATTTCTTGATTGTTGTATGTTTACTGATCATATTCATCAAGATTATTTGATTTGATTTGCCTCCCTATTTTCTAAATATGTACCTTCAAATATATATGAATGGGCTATGAAATTCTTGCCTGGTGACCACAGACTAGTCTGTGGTTACCCGGACTAGTCCGCCCATGCAGACTAGTTCGCAGTGTGTCGGTTAGGCCGGACTAGTCCGGTAGACCACGAACTAGTCCGATATAGCCTCTGGAAAAGTTCAGACTTGTCCGATTTTTCGTGTCCATAACCCTATCCTCCGCCAAACCCTAATTTCTTCACCTCCACTCTTGCCTCACGCATTCTCTCTCTTCACGCTCGAGCTCCCAAGGCGATTTTGCATCCCCTGCACCAAAAATCTCCGCATTTGGGTGAAAATCAAGCTTCCTCCCTCGAAGATTGAAGCTCTCAGACAAGTCCAGACTTAAACACCTCCTTCTTTGAGAATCAAGCGAATTCCTTGGTAATTTTCACTCAAACCCTAGAATTCCCAAATTTCTTCATTGTTAATCGAATAGCCTAGCATATTTCACTATATACATGCCTCCTTGATGTATTACATTTATGCTAAGATAGTTGTGCATTAGGAATCACCATTTGTCTAGTTTCTTAGGTTTTTGAGGATGAATACTGGACTAGTCCGGTCTATACACGGACAAGTCCGGTCAGCCGGACTAGTTCGTGCTTGTACACAGGACAAGTCCAATTTTTCTGAACTCAAAACCTAACCTGTCAATTCCTCAATGCAATACCTTATTATTCTTTCTCACCCATGCCTTGAATCATCAATACTCACTCATGCCTTACACAATTCATCCTCAGGACATGTCGAGCACAAATTATGAGATTTCCGATTTTGAGGCCGAGATGGACCACGAGGTGGCACCTCGTCCCTCGACGAGCGTTGGCAAGAAACGCCAAGAGCATACTTCCGAGCCAACTCTGTCTCCTCCACGGGCTCGGAGGAAAGTGCTAGCGAAGAAGCCGACCTCCAAGGTGCCAGCTTCTAGGGCTACCACCGGTGGTGGCCCTAGCTTGGCAAGTGCCCGCCTAGCCAAGGGCAAGGGCAAAGGAATAACAACGGGTCCAGTTGTCCCGTTGAAGCTGCATGCTCCGAGGGAAGGGGTTCGGGACCCCACTGAAGAGAAGTTTAATGGGAAGGGCAGTGACTCGGCGACGAAGTTCAGGAGCATTGATTGGTATGGACGTCCGAAGCAAGCTGCTGATGGCAAATTTTGGAGCAATTTCCATGCAGATTTCTACAAATCTGTGTATCTCCCAATGAAGACACCGGTAGTGCGCAGTCAATGGATTGATTGGGCACATTTTGAGAAAAAGGGCTGCTCCCCGTTCATTGAAGTGGTGGAAGCAATTGAGAGACATGGACTGAAGGACCTCTTTGCCTTTAGAAACAATTGGAATGACGAGGTCATTGCGCAATTCTTTGCGACATGCCACTTCTCAAGTGAAGATGAAGAGAGTGTTACTTGTATGACTCACGGATCCAAGTACAGTATAACTCAAGAAGATTTTGCAAGCCTGCTTCACCTTGACACCTCAAGACCTGACTGATTGATCATCCACAACATAGGTGTCATTGAGAAGGATAGGATGAAGTTCCTATATGAGCCAAAATCCAAGTTCAACCCTCCCTCCACAAAGAACATGAAGCCTTTCTTTGTGGTTCTGAACAGAGTCTTGAGGAAGACTATTGCTCCCAAGGATGGAGATACTGGGAGTGTGCAGGGTTATCTCCAGACCTTGATGAGGGTCATAAGCAAGGACCATCAGTTTGATGTGGCGGATTATATTTGGAATTACATGGTCAACATATCTTGCACGCCCAACAGGTCATGTGGCTATGCTCCCTATCTTATGTTTATGATTGAGAAAGTCACTGGCATAGAGTTTGTGAAAGATGTGGAGCACCTACCTTTGAGGCCTCAGATGCCTCAAAAGCCAAGCATCTAGGCTGCTCCCTCTCCGACCTCCAGTCCTGAGGCTCCGGCGAGAAAAAATGAAGATGCAAGGGCTGCCCCTGCTACTAGGGCAGCTCCTCAAAGCTGATCTGCAAGTGAGATCTTCAAGTACTTGACTGCTATCTTCGCTTCATGCAGAAAGGCTGAAGTGAAGGCCCATAAGCTTAACAAGGGAAGAAAGGAAGATATGAAGTATGTCAAGGCCAATGTGAAGCAAATATGCAAGAAACTGGAGATCGAGCCCATTAGATCTCAAGTGATCTCTGATGATTCCGATTCAAACTTCACCGAGCTCAGGCCCTTGACCCCCTCCGAGCTTGCCTACTTTGGCATTGGGGGCTCGAGTGGCTCCGCACCTCCTCCTCCTCCTCATCAGCCCGAAGACGACGATGAAGATGATGAGATGACCGACAGCGGGGAGTGAAGACTTTAGGTCCCTCCTCTCCTTCTTTTTGGTGTCTTGATGCCAAAGGGGGGGGAGATTGAGGGGGAGTCTTAGTCTTAGTTGTAGGATGCGAGGAGAGAGCTCTCTTTTATGCATTTTTGACTATTTTGTGGGTTGTAAAGCTTTAACTATGTTCTTAAGTTAATTATGGTTCTGTGATGCAATGTTATGATCTTTTGAGAAGTAACTGTTGAGTTATGTGATTTTGCTCCTAGAATGACATATATGCTTGGTTTTGGTTGATTAATGTCAATTATGCCATTCTCATTGTTTCAATATACTTAGTTATGCATCCCACCATAAAGAATTCACATATGGATTATGTTTTCATTGCTTGATGTATTTTAGACTCATATGTGCATGCTTTATGAAAATCTCAATTTTTATCACATTTTGTGAAATCTCAATTGGTTGTCATCAATCACCAAAAAGGGGGAAATTGAAAGTGCATCTAGGAATCCCTTGTGGGTTTTGGATGATTTATGACAAACAAATGAGATCCTAACCTCTTTGTTGAGATGAGCACAAGTTTTAATAGCAAAATAAGAAAAGTGCCAAAAAGAAGGGAGAATGAGAAGCAAAGTGGAAATGAGCTCAAGGAAGAAGTAGAGTAGATCATTGTGTATGGAGTGTGTTAAGGAAACACACCCCAAGAGCTCAATCACAATTAAACATGCACATTGCACAAATTTATACAAGACCAGACTAGTCCGAATGTCACCGGACTAGTCCGATATCCTCTCTGCACAAAATCGGACAAGTACGATATCCATCGGACTAGTCCGATATCTCTCTGACTAGAATCGGACTAGTCCTCCCTAGTGCGGACTAGTCCTCAAAACACTTCACAAGTCACACAAAATCGGACAAGTCCGATCACCACCGGACTAGTCCGATATTCATTCTGACCTAAATCGGACAAGTCCGATATTAGCACAGACTATTCTGAAAAACTCTCTGACCTAAATCGGACGAGTCCTCCAAGTGCAGACTTGTCCTCATAACCACTTAGGGTTTCACTGTGCGGACAAGTTCGATGTCCATTGGACTAGTCCGAAGATTTCCAGAAGCGAAATCGGACAAGTCCGCTCCTAGCTGGACTAGTCTGATATTTCGGGACATTTAGGATTTGCTACACACAGCACACCGGACTAGTCCGGTGTCCACCATGGACTAGTCCGATCTTTCTAAACCCTAACAGTCACTTTTAGAAACCCCATATAAATAGAGGTGCACGGCCCAACTTTAAACTCTCTCGAACCCTAGCGCCGTCACACCTCCCAAGAGCCTCAAAAACACATCTCTCCACGAAATTAAGTGCAACAAAGAACAATCCTTTGAGGATACACTCTAGATCATTGGAGAGACACGTTCAACACTCATTGAACTTTTGGTTTGATTCTCTAACACACTCCTGTGATTTCATTGTAATCTTTGAGTGTGTTTTTGGTGGTATTTCGTGTTGTAATCTAGGGGAGCCCTCAACGTGTGAGAAGGCCCCTTTGAATTCGGTTATTCATCCCTTTGTGATAAGTGGAAGAGGATTGGACTTCGTGGCGATCCGACGAAGGTAGGGTTGGAGAAGACCCGGTCCTTTTGTGGACTCCTCAACGTGGATGTAGGTTGCCTCTGTGGGAGCCAAACCACGAGATAAATCCTTGTGTCTTGCTTTGTGTTCATCGTTCTTATTCATCACAACAATCTAGGGTTTCAATCATTATTGCTTACTTTACGTTGAATCATTAAATATAAGATTGAGTTGTGATATACCCTAGTCCATAATCTTGCAACACTTCATTTGACTGTATATTTCCGTTGCATACATCAAAGAATCAAATTAACCGATCAAACTTAATCAACCTAGTCGGCACACACCAGACTAGTCCGCACTTTACTGGACTAGTCCGATATCTCTAGTTTTGAACTGGTTGTTAAGTGTTGCAGGTTCCGATAAATTCAAAAAGGCCTATTCACCCCCCCCCCCCCCCCCCCCCCCCCCCGCTAGGCCACATTCAAAGGGAGGCCAGAGCTCGTGGTGCACAACTTTGGGGATGTTCCTCTTGTGTTCTATTGAACAAAATTCGTAGTTGAAAGGAACTTTTGTGCCTTGTTCATCTGACTTGTTCCAGACAAGTTTTTCTCGTCGAGTTTTCTGCACAGCACTACTTTTCTTCGGTGGTTTTATCATAACTCGAGTTTCACAGATCCAATTGACGTGATTATTTTTGGGTTGTCTTCAAAACTTGATTATATATCATCTGTCAAAATTTCCCGGTCATTGTATTTGTGGTTTTTGATCTACACGATTTTCTTTGCAGTATTATAGATCTGTTTTTTACTCAGTAGAACAGATTGACCTTTGTTCGATCTTTCAATTGTAACTTGAGTTTCTCTCGACGTATTTGAGTGATTCTTGTTGTGTAGTCTTCGTGACTTGATTCTCTTGATATCTATCACTTTTGTCACGGTGAAACATGTTTAGATTAGTCTCACACACGATTTCTTTAACAGGTTGTTTTTCTGCTAAAGGGGTTGGGGTTTTCATTGCTTCTGTTGAAAAAGTTTGAATCTACAATTCACCCCCTTTGGTCTCTTTTCACGTGCTCTTCGATCCTACAATATGATCAAAAAGCAATCAAGCACATAAACAATGACCATAAAACTGCTTTGGGCGCAAGACTCTCCCATGGGCAATCGGCTCCCCATGAGGTCCATCTCGCCCCATGGCAAGAGCCTTCAGAGTGGCCGCTCTCAAGGTCCATGTGGCATGCAGCCACAGATGGGCTAGCGGGAGGCATCCTCCACGCTTTTGTTCCCTATGTCTTCACCATGACAAGGAACTGGTCATGGAGACCGTTGTGGAGGCTGTCGGATTAGTGTGCATAATGTTTGGTAGTAGGTGTCACTGCGGTTGATGAGACTCAAGATTTGTTTTGTGGTGGTGCTCGTGGTACAATACCGATTCTCGCTATTGTTTTCTTTCCAAAAAAGGAGAGAGGCAACTGACGCTCAATGTCTAGCCAGGACTTCATGTTGCTGCAGCGATCAATACTTTCTTTGGTGGCGGCTCCTCTGAGAGTGTGGTTGAGGTTGCACTTCTATCCTATGTTATTCACTCAATTTCTTCATCAGAAGTCGATAGTTACTCCATCAAATTCACCAAGATTGATATTTTTGCTGTCTTCTTCGTCAAAACAAAAAATAGTGAATATCGAGTCTATGGCTCAGCGATAAGGATGGACGACAGCTATTTACCAGTCAGAGTATCGGTCCATGGATCTGACACATGACGTTCTTACCAGGGCATTTTCCCCATAAAAAAAGTTCTATTAATGCCTCTTGTGCGTGAGGACACACTGAAAGGGTGAAAGCCCTATCACACATGAAGTTTTGATGATTTTGATGATCTCTTCATGGACGCGATTCTAAGACTATGTTGTGGTAGGGTTGATCATGTGAGTAATTGTGTTAGTGTGTGTTGTGGTGTGAGAGACTTTGTATATGAACAAATACTACAACTATACCTAGTTGAGAGGCTTAAAATGACCATAATCGCACAAGATACAATAAGATCCAAATATTTTCTAAAAAAAAGAATAAGTCAAGATTTTTCAAGATTTTAAATTTTAAGACCTTCTAGCCTACTTTACATCAGATATGTAACACTTCAAGGCACATTTTGAGAATCAAGATATTTAGCTCATTTATAAGTTCCCAAAAGTGTTTTCCATCTAGTGGCTTGGTGAAAATATCGACTAGTTGTTTTCAGTTCTAACATGTAAAATTATTATATCACCCTTTATTGAATTATCTTTCAAGAAGTCGTGCCTAATGTCTATATGTTTTGTCTTAGAATGTTCAACGGGATTATGGGCAATCTTAACAACACTCTCATTGTCGCATAAGAGTGGAATATGGTTCATATTGTAGTCATAATCTCTTAGAGTTTGTTGCATTCAAAGAAGATGTGCACACGAACTTTCGGTTGTGACATACTCTGCTTCGGCTATGGATAGGACAATAAAGTTTTATTTTTGGGATGACCATGACACTAGGAACCTACCAAATAATTGGCAAGTCCTGGATGCGCTCTTTCTATCTACCCTACATCCAACATAATTCGCATCGGAATATCTGATGAGAATAAACTTAGATCTTTTGGGATACCAAAGCCCAAAGTTTGGTGTGTGAACTAAATATCACAAGATTCTGTTAACAATCATCAAATGATGTTTCTTAGGCTGTGAAGATCGGGGTTCAGACATTCCAGGAATCACATTGGGTGGTGCCGTGCGATGTGGCACCTAACAACACACTTTAAAAGAATACATGAAACATACAAAATCTTTAGTTCATAAGATAACCGTGTTTACAACATAATGTACATAAGTGTATATAAGCTGCAGAAGATACATGATACACTCAATTGAACCTAGCTACTGCACAAGTGAGAGTATTCAGCCCTGAATTCCTCATGCTAGCAACACGAAGCAAAGCAGCGGCTCGTGGGGTTTCCACTTGGCAATACAACACGAGAGAGGTGATGCCGCACTACGAAACCAGTCATATCCGATGTTACCTGCAAAATATATTAATGCACAAAACCATGAGCATAACGCCAGCAAGACTTAACCATCTCACCTAAACTTAATTTTCAGATTTTATCAGCAATTTAAAGTTTCATAAGAAGTAAATTAGTTAGCCATATAACTATAGCATACAAGTGGTAAAACAATGATTAAGTATAGATCATAATTTATATGATTCAATTACTCTTAATTTACTATGTCACCACTCAACGAACAAGTATGCTCAACCCATAACCGTGGGCGACGGTGTTTCGAATCAATAACAACCCGGAATGCACGACACATACGCCTGCAAGGAAGCCACATCGGTGCGCTTCACTCTACGCCATATGCAGCCAATTTTCATCACAAGAGGCCATAATATGGAATCAACTCTCCACCCTGAGCAAAAGGTCCCCTACACGGACATGTCGAAGTTGTCTGCTAGAGGATTTACACCTCTATGCCTTTTCAACTCCATTCAAATACACCAGAGAAGTTTCCTCACCAAGGTCATCGAGTTATGTCAGTTTTTGGGGTGCCATATACACTTTTGCATCTAGTACAGCTCAATCTTCCCCAATAGGGCCGCACACGGATCGATTTTTAATCGACACAGGCAGGGCTACACATTCTATCCTGCTGCCTGGTCTCATATTTATTTCCACAAGTCATTCTCTACCATAAACCAATACCGTGCGAGGTGAAACCTATCTCGCAAGTAGGTTTCAACTACTGGACTTCTACAGTATTTCTATACAACTTTAGCATAGCAACAACTACACGAGGACTTAACTGGTACCCAAATACTCCATAGTGTGTTCTGGTCATGCAAGTGGAGTATCATAATCATCTAGACTTAATGCATAATTCATCTTTAAGACGTAATGTGATACAAAGCAAAATTTATAAAAGCTGTTAAATGCAAACCGGGGCTTGCTTTGCTCAACGGTTTAATTAAAGTCAGCGCGAAGAGAAAATAATCAGTTGCTGGTCCTTGCAATAGAAATCCCTCCTCCAAGTCCTCCAAGTTCGTCGTCTCGATAACTACCGATATGAAATGCACATATAAGAATCAGACTATAGCCCGAGAGAAAACTTGATGAATCTTAATATGATTAAGTAGGCTGTATCAGTACTACAAACAGGGCCTAGGTTGCATTTCAATTCTGGTGGAAAGGATGGGTTTACCAAAGTTGATTTGGGAGCTGTCATAATTTTATGAAGACAAAGTGTAATTAAACTGGGATTTTTGTAGTAATCCACATATTTCATAAGAAAGGAGCTAGCCAATTTCAGCTAAAGCAATGACAGAATGTGGTCTACAAAAATCTACAAAGCTTCAAGATTCACTGAATTTTCCTAGAAAAACTGGAGCTTTGACATGCATCAAAGTTATTTTTCCAGATTCTGCTTATCACCAGGAGTCCAAAAAAATTGTTTTCACATTTTTATAAGGTTCCTAGAGGGTGATATGATTTTTACAAGTTTGTAACATTTTCTGAAATTCTGTTCATTTTTGAATTGAGGTTGGGAATACAATTAGACAAAGTAAATAAAGTCAAATGAACTTGAAATTTATAGTGGAGAATAAGTATATTTGATTGAGAATTATGACAAAAATTGGGAATTTTCCAATTATCATAATAGCTGTAATTAATTTCCCAAGAAATTAGATCAAATGAATTAATTATAACAACACTGATACTTTCATGTCCAACAAATTACACTACTGCACAGTGTAGAGCAAAAGGAGTCTACCAGAATTTATTTGGGATTTTAGAACAAATATACTAGGACATATGGAATAAAGAAGTTTGGATGTATTTTGAAATTTATTTTCTAATTGAAATTGAATTTAAGACGTGGCTGGGCCCACTATTTGAAATCAGCCACTCACACCGAGCAAGATGCAGCCACAGAGTTACCTTGTGTAGCCACAAATGATCATGGCACCACACCAGATCCGGTTGAGGAGAAAATGTCACAGACCTGTGGGACCCGGGGAACCTTTCTTCTACCTCTGGCCGAATAGTGTCCCGGCAGTGCTTCTCACCGGCGTGGCGGCGCGGCCACCGGACCAAGGAGCCTGAGCTCCCCACTACACGAAATTGGCCACCTGGGGTAAAGAAGGACGGGGAGGAATATGGTGCGGCCAGATTGGGCTACAATCGGCCGGAGTACAGTTCCCGGCGGCGGTGGCGCACGGAGCTTGCCGGTGAGCATGGTTCTCACTGAATATTGCATTATTTGTATCACGGTTTGTTCCAAAAGAATCCTGGTAACAAGAGTAGGTGGAAATGGGATTAAATCCGTGGAGAAAATGGCCGGAAAAGAGTAGGTGGAGAAGCCGAGGGAGCAGCCTGGAGTCGACGCAGCTACGATGAAGTGGCGCCGGAAAAACAAGGCGGCAGCTTGGGTGCGCCAAAACGTCGCCGGCCTCCACAGGAAGGACAAGCTGCCCATAAAACCGATTAGGAGGGAGCGCAAGACTGTGGTGGTGATCAAAACACCGAGAGTAAGGACCCCAACACTCTGCCTCCACTTGATTCTGGTTGGAACCCGATGAACACACCGGTTGCCAAGTTCCTGAACAGAGGCGAAGACTTCGCCTCTGGTGCTTGGAAAATGGTTAGGAGAGGGTAAGGACGAGGTGGAGGAGGCACGAAGCACTGGACTGCAGCTGGAGCCGAGCGGTGGCGTTGAGACGCGGGAAGGCAGAGAAAATAGAGAGGTTCAGTCAGTTCACCCCTGTTGTGCCACTGCCAGTGGGTCCCACCAAAGCAAACTTTTCTCCTCTTTTCTGTTCATTCAAGTCTCCTACCAGTCTTCATACAAAATTGCTAGATAGTTACTGGACAACTAATTCAAACTTGTGGAATTTGATTTTGAAATATAATCCACATTTGGCAAAGATTCATTTGAATTCAAATCTGAATTTGAATTCAATTGGATTTCATTCAACCAATTGTTTTAAATAGCAAATGGGGTGCAAAAATAATGAAACTTGGCGGAGGTACTTTTTGAATTATGAGCAATTTATTGGGCAACTGAAATACTTATTTTGACAAAGTTTGAGCAGGAGCTAAATTTGAATTTTTGAATATCTCAACTAAGGTTTGAATTAAATTGATTTTCCATTTGCCATATTGATTTCTTTTCAACAGATGTGTTCCATAACTTAGACAAACTTATGAAATTTTGGGCTTTTACTTCCTCCCCCCTTAAAAGAATCTTGTCCCAAAATTACAAAAAGAGAGAGACGAAGGAAGAGAGGTTACCAGATATGTGATGATAGCAAATCCGGATAGTTTGATCGGAGATAATCCTCGCTTTCTCATGTCGCTTCATGGTTGATACACAAGACTTTGTAAAAGCACAAAGTCCGGTTTCTTGTGGGCGAGTCTTTTCGTCAATAATATGAACCGGATGTTTCGTGTAGGTGAGATCCAGTTGGAAGTCTTCAATTTCTTCGGTGCGGACAGCAACGGTATACTTGAGATATTTCCATAGCTGTGACTTGTGAAAAACTTCATGTACACCAGCGAGGGTCGCCGGTAACTCCAGCCGGTAGGCTACTAGTCAACATTTCTCCGTGATAGCGAATGGACCGATAAATCAGGGAGTGAGCTTCCCCTTTACACCGAATCGGTGAATTTCCATTATGGAGACACACATAGATAAATGTGCTCTCCGACATCAAAATGCAGAGGTTAAGTCGCTGATCAGTGTAACTTTCTGACGTGCATGAGCAGCCTTCAAGTTTGCTTGGATGACACAAACTCGTTCTTCGGCTTCACTAACGAGATCGATTCCGAACGTCACCCTTCACCAAATTCGCACCAATTCAGCGGTGTGCGACACCTCCAGCCGTAGAGAGCCTCATACGGTGCCATCTTGATACTCGCTTGATAACCATTGTTGTGCGAGAATTCCGCCAACGGTAAATGATCATCCTAATTTTTACCGTGGTGCATGGCACATGCTCTCAACATGTCTTCCAAGACTTGGTTCACCCTCTCGGTTTGTCCATCGGTTTGAGGGTGATATGCAAAGCTTCTAATCAGTTTGGTTCCCAATGACGCGTGCAGCTATTCCCAAAAATGAACGACAAACAGCGCACCGCGATCTGAAATAATGGTCTTTAGAACTCTGTGTAAGCACAAGATCCAGGCAATATAAAACTCCACATACTTCTTGCCATTGAATCCGACCTTTACTGAGATGAAGTGTGCTAATTTGGTTAATCAGTCAACGATCATCCAAATCAAATTATGCTTACAGAGTGTGAGAGGTAATCCGACAATGAAGTCCATACTCACATGCTCCCATTTCCATGTGGGAATCTTCAATGTTTGCAGCAGCCCTTACTTCCGCATATGATCAACTTTCACATGCCGATATGTATCACATTCGGATACATATTTAGTTATTTCCTGTTTCATCCGTGTCCACAAAAATTTAGTCTTGAAACCTTGGTTCTTGTTGCTGTCGGATGAATGTAATATTTGGACAAGTGAGCTTCATTCATGATTTTCTTCTGAAGTGTCATATCACGGGGTACCACTATACGGTTGTTAAACCATAGCGTACCATGGTCATCCTTTCAGAAACATTTCATCTAACCTTTGTCCATTCTCTCACATATGTGATACATACCTTTGTCTTCTCTCTGAGCTTCCATAATCTTCTCTCATACGTATCGTTGGGATGAGAGAAAGATTATATAATGCTCTATATGGAACCAAATAAAAACTCGGTTCGTCCTCTTCCATCAGAATTCTCGGTACCCTGGGAACCGTACACCCCTTGAGATTACAAAGATCTCAAGGGAAAGTCATATACTTGATTTGAAGACCTTCGGAGGCCCACATGTCAGGCATAACCGGACCCGCTTCTCCAACATGGTTAGTCCCAGGGTCGCCACGTGTACTGTCAAACCGGAGCTACCACCCACAGGGGGGAAGCTCCGGGCTGTGTACCGAAATGGCACCCCCGGACCTAACCCCAGACCGAGGGAAGCTCCGGAACTGACACGTGTCAGGTGGCTCCGGAGCTTCCTGTTTCCCACAGTATGCTCCAGAGCTGCCACGTGTCTAACCGTCGGATCTTCAACCTTTAACCTCCGGACGACTCCACAACGGCTCCGGATCTTCAAAGGGGAATCAAGGGCTTCAAGAACCGATTAAGTGTCATTAATACTATATTAATGACACATGATCGGACGACCTTAATTACCAGTAACGGTGCTGTCAAAGCCCATTACCTGGTCATTAAGGGCAATTAAACATGTTGAATGAGTATCAATATTAGTAACCGCCGGGGCCACGTGTCGGGCCAGGCTAACTTGTAACGGCCTGCCCTTGTACTATAAAAGGACAGGCTGACGACACACTCGAGACGTTCCATAGACGCTCGACACAAGCTCATACAGCTAAAACAACACCAACACACCCGTGGAGTAGGGTATTACGCTCAGGCGACCCGAACCACGTAAATCTTTGTGTCTCCTGTGTCATTCACAATTCACCTTCTTGAATCTCCGCGCGCCCACACCGAACTTCAAACTCCTCTAACACTTTAGTAGTGTCGGGAGATCTGCCGGATCCAAACCACTGACAGTTGGCACGCTAGGTAGGGGCGCCTGAGATTTCGAGAATGGTGAACTCATCTGCTGGATCATCCAACGGTCATCCTGCTATTCAAGCTGTTGGGGGCAATCCCTCCAATACGCAGCCACCAACAGGGGCCTCAGCGCCAGCAGGAGTCACACTGCCACCACCGCCACCTCCACCAGCAAATCAAGCTGGACAACGCGATGGTGCACCGGCGTCAGTCACTGTGTCGGAAAATCATGAGAACCCAAAACATGCGCTCCATGCAGCAAGTGCTCTTCTCCAACGCCCACCACCTCCGAATGCATCCCGGGATGCACTGGAGCAGTGGAGAGCTGATGTGGAACATTTGGTTGCAGCAGCAGCCGACCGCATCAGCAACCAGGGTCCTCCTCCTTCAGGACGGGCCCCGTCGCAGCGACGAACCTTGTCTGGCAGACTTGGTCCGCACGTTTCCAACAACAGGAGACGTGCTGCATCACAGCAGGTGACGTCGTTGCCCTCCGGGGCACGACGCACTCACACGGTATCCAGGCTTTCAACTCATGACCTCCGGGCGGAGCATGATCGCTGATACCGCCAACAGGACGGCCGAGTCCATATTGATCGTGCTCATGAAAGACGAGAAGCTCAAGACGTTCCTGTTCCTGAAGGAGTGGGAGGAGGCTGTTCAGCCCTGACCATGCATCTACGTATGGTCAGGTGGCCACCGAAGTTCCAGCCTCACCTGCCGAAGAAGTTCGATGGGATCGTCAATCCTGTTGAATTTCTTCAGATTTACTCCACTGCTATCTTGGCAGCTGGAGGAAATGAGGCCATAATGGCCAATTATTTCCGAGTGGCTTTAACTGGGACCGCCAGGTCCTGGTTTATGAGCCTTCCACCCAACTCCATCAACAGTTGGGAAGAGCTGTGCCAGCAGTTCACCGCCAACTTCGGGAGTTCATACACCCGACCAGGCACTGAACTGGACCTTTTTGCAGTCGTGCAAAAAGGGGGAGAATCACTGCGATCATTCATCCAGAGGTTCTCTCAGGTACGAAACACTATCCCTTCTATCTCTAGCGCCTCTGTCATTGTGGCATTCAGACAGGGTGTACGGGACAAGAAGATGCTGGAGAAACTGGCGATCAAGGAGATCAACAGTGTCACGGAACTCTTCAGTTTGGCCGACAGATGTGTCAGAGCTGCAGAGGGCCGTGAGATGCACTCCAAACCAACTCCAGAGGATCACAAGAAATCCTCCAAAGGAGAAGCCGCTACCCCCGAGAGTGGCAAAAAGAAGAAGAAGACCAACGGCAAGAAGAAGCCGTCGGCCGGTACATCTAATGTTGCAGCTGCTGCAGCTCCGGGTGGCCGGGGGCCACGCCCCGAGAAGCGACCTCGACCATCTTCTGAAGACGGTGGCAAACCTAAAGTGTGGTGTCCAATTAACAAAATGGGCAGCCACAGTTTGGAAGACTGCAGGGAGGTCCAAAACCTTGCCGAGCGCTACAACAAGCGCCGGGAAGAAGCTCCTTTCCGATAGAGGGAAGGAAAACAAAAAGTCAACGAAGCTCCGGCTGAAGAGGAGTTAGGTTTTCAGGATCCCAAAAAGGTCCTGAAGGCCGTCTACACCTCTGTCGACGACGATTCCGACGTCTCTGACAACGAGCGTCGGAAGACCATGAAACACCATCTTTGTTGGATCAAGGGACATCACCTCTCGCCGCGTCATCAAGACTATGCGTCGGGACATGGCTGCTGTAGCTCCTACAGCCAGGGCGGAACCTCATCGGAAGTGGATAGACACAGCCATCACTTTTAAAGCTTCGGACTGCCCTCGAAGCATGGTTGGAGCAGGTCAGCTACCTTTGATGGTATCTCCTACCATCAATAACATCCAGCTCCACCATGTCATGGTAGACGGAGGTTCGGGGCTTAACCTCATAAGCTTCGAAGCTTTTACCAAGCTTCAGCTCCGACCTTCGGATCTCCACCCCTCCCGACCTTTCTCCGGAGTAGGTCCGGGAGCCATTACCCTACTCGGAGCTATTACTCCCCCCGTTACCTTCGGGACACGAGAGAAGTATCGCACCGAGAAGTTGGTCTTTGACGTTGCTCAGATCAACTTACCCTTCAATGCCATCTTGGGTAGGTTTGCCTTGTACAAATTCATGGCAGCTGCTCATTATGGCTATCTGGTGTTAAAGATGCCAACACCAGTAGGCGTTCTCCGGATCTGCGGAGATCGTACTGCCGGAGTAACTACTCTGGAAGAACTCCATGCACTTACCACGGCGCAAGAGGAGGACTCCAGGCAGGAGCAAGCTCCAAAACCCCCGAGCATTCGTCAACGAGGCTCGACATCTGCACCTCGTGTGTAGCCAAGCGGCGACACCGACATCCCCGTCAAAGTCGTCCAAATCGGTTCTGATGCCGCTCAAACCACCCGTATATCGGGAGGATTGAACGACAAATAGGAACTCGCACTCATCGCTTTCCTCCGGGCTAATGTCGATGTGTTTGCCTGGCAACCGTCACAAATGCCTGGGATCCCCAGGGAAGTGATTGAGCACAATCTGAAGATCTACCCTGACGCCCGGCCTGTGCACCAGAAGCCTCGGAAGCAATCTGTAGAGCGACAAAACTTCATTCGATAAGAAGTGAAGAAGTTGCTCGAAGCCGGATTCATCCGAGAAGTCTTCCATCCAAAATGGCTGGCAAACCCAGTCGTTGTGGCCAAGGTCGGCAGGAAGCTTCGGATGTGTATCGACTACACAACACTAAATAAGGCATGTCCAAAAGATCCATTCCCACTACCTAGAATAGATCAGATAGTGGATTCCACCTCCGGATGTGAATTACTGTGTTTCCTAGACGCATATTCTGGGTATCATCGAATCAGAATGTCTAGGGAAGATGAAGAGCATACCTCTTTCATCACAGTAGATGGATTGTACTGTTATACAACCATGCCGTTTGGTCTCAAGAATGCAGCTTCAACCTTTGTACGAGCTATGTACAAAACCTTTGAAGACCTCGTTAGAGACATAGTGGAAGTGTATGTTGATGACATCGTGGTCAAGGTCAAGAACAAGGAGTCACTTCTTGACACCTTACAAGCTGTCTTCGATAAGCTGCGGGTCACCCGCACAAAGCTAAACCCAGACAAGTGTGTCTTCGGGATTAGCTCCGGAAAACTTCTTGGTTTCCTGGTAAGTCACCGGGGCATAGAAGCTAATCCGGCGAAGATCAAGGCCATTGAAGACATGCGGCCACCAGCCCGCATCAAAGATGTCCAAAAGCTAATTGGATGTCTAGCAGCCCTCAGCCGGTTCATTTCAAGACTGGCGGAACGGGCACTCCCCTTCTTCAAGTTATTGAGGAAGTCCGAACCATTCCAATTGTCTGAAGAAGCAGAAAAGGCGTTCCAAGAGCTAAAACAGTTCCTCACCACTTTACCGACTCTGGTAGCTCCGAACCCTGGTGAGCCTTTGCTGCTTTACATTTCAGCTACTGACGAAGTCGTCAGTATGGTCCTGGCCACGGAGAGACCAGAACTACCCCATACTCAGGGATCCAGACCCCTTTGGGAGGGTCCGGAGGTTCCTGAAAGCGAGTCTGGGTCCCAGCTCCCAGATTCGAATCCACAAGAAGCCACTTCAGAAGACCCAGACTCCTCCGAGAGGATCCAGGTCGCTTCTCAAGAAGCTCCGGGTTCCTCCAGTCAGGACCCGGAGGTCCCCAAAGAAAATCCGGATCCCTCCGGGAGGATCCGGGTCAGTGAAGAGGAAGCTCCGGGCCCCTCTGGGAGGGTCCGGACCATTTAGCGCCCAGTATACTTCATCAGTGAAGTACTACATGATGCCAAGACTCGATACCTAGAGGTGCATAAGCTGCTCTATGCAGTTCTTATCGCCTCCAGGAAGCTTCGCCATTATTTCCAAGATCACAAGATCTCAGTGGTGACATCTTACCCACTTCGAGCAATCTTGCATAATCCCAATTCAACTGGGAATATTGCAAAGTGGGCAGTAGAATTGGCTGAATTCGATCTCGAATTCATTTCAAGGCAAGTAGTCAAGAGTCAAGCATTGGCAGACTTCGTGGCGGAATGGACTCCTTCTCCATTAAACCCTGGGGGCCCCAGTGAGCAGAAGCCGGAACACGAAGCTCCGGTCTTCCGAGCCTCATTGGACCCTCTACTTCGACGGCTCCATGCAAAAGCAGGGGGCCGGAGCTGGAATCCTTCTCCTTGCACCAACCGGGGAGAAGGTGAAATACATGGTACACCTTGACTTCAAGGCGACCAACAACATGGCAGAGTACGAAGCACTCATCTACGGGCTAAAGGTGGCACTGTCATACGGTGTCAAGCAACTGCTGGTCAAGGGAGATTCACAGCTCATCATTAAGCAAGTGAAGGGTGAATGCTCCTGCAACAATCTCCAGCTAGCTACTTACCTCCTTGAAGTCCAGAGGCTTCAGAAGGACTTCGAAGTCCTAGATCTCCACCATGTCCAGCGTGCCCACAACGCTGAAGCCGACAAACTCTCGACGAAAGCATCAACCAGAGCTTCGGCTCCTGACGGAACTTTTGTTCGGAGGTTGTCAAAACCCACAGCTCAGCCTGCCGAACTGAGCGAAGGGGGCAAGATCAGCATCCCGAAGCTGACGGTCCCGATGGCCCTGTTACCATGGCAGCCATCAAGGGTCGTAGGTGCTACCGGAAGCTCCGAGCAACCCAGCACGCAAGACTCAAATGCTCAAGTTAGTTCCGATGCATGGATCTTGGAGATCCGGAACTACTTGAAAGACAACATCCTTCCTGACAATGATGTATCCGCTGACCGGGTAGTCAGATTGGCTAAAAGATACACGTTGGTAGAAGGGGATCTCTACCGACGCAGTGCCAACGGCATCCTAATGCGGTGCATCACAAGGGAAGAAGGCTGCGAGCTCCTTGCAGAAATCCATGGAGGCGAGTGTGATAACCACGCGTCTTCCCGCACGCTGGTTGGTAAAGCCTTTCGACATGGCTTCTACTGGCCAACAACACTCCAAGATGCAACTGAGCTGGTGAAGAAATGCGAAGCATGTCAATTTCATGCAAAGCAAATTCACACACTAGCTCAGCCCCTACAAATGATACCTCCTACATGGCCCTTCGCTGTGTGGGGGATGGACATCTTGGGACCTTTCCCAAGAGCCGCCGGAGGTTACAAGTTCCTGTACGTTGCCATTGACAAGTTCACCAAGTGGCCGGAAGCAACTCCAGTTGTGACAATCAACAAGCAATCTGCTATCAACTTTTTGCAGTCCATTGTATGCAGATTTGGAGTCCCAAACAAAACCATCACTGATAATGGGACCCAATTCACAAGCTCTGCATTTCAAGGATATTGCGAAGACCTCAGCATTGAAGTTTGCTACGCCTCCGTAGCTCACCCAACAAGTAATGGTCAAGCCAAGAGAGCAAATGCTGAAATCCTTAAAGGACTCAAAATGCGCACCTATGAGCGCTTGAAAAAACATGGAGCCAACTGGATTGAAGAGCCTCCGCCTACTTTATGGGCCAACAGGACATCTCCAAACCAGTCAAATGGAGAGACACCCTTCTTCCTGGTGTATGGAGCTGAAGCAATCCTTCCTCCAGAAATCACATTGGGGTCACTCCGGGTCCGGACCTTCGACGAAGCCACGCAGGACCAGCTCTGGCGTGAAGACCTAGACCTCCTTGAGGAGGGAAGGTGCCAAGCAGCTGTTCGGAATGCCCGATACCACCAAGCCCTTCGGTGCTATCATCAGCGGCATGTACACAACCGACAACTCGAGGAAGGCGACCTGGTGCTACGGAGAATACAATCCAGAGAAGGGTTAAAAAAACTCTCCCCCAGCTGGGAGGGACCCTTCCGAGTGATTAAAGTATCCCGTCCCGGGAGCGTTCGCTTGGCTACTGAGGATGGGACACCTCTCCCAAATCCTTGGAACATTGAGCACCTCCGTAAGTTCTACACTTAATATCACGGAGGTGAGTCTGTAGTAACTTGGGGTGTATGTTATAGAGTCATTGTACAGAGTCGGGTAGTTCCTCCGGGAGAACAGCTGGACCTTTCCCGGAAGGTCCGCAAAGTTCATGCAACACTTGTCACAGTCTCAGGACTAAAAGTGTGGTTAGCTACCCTGGGTCAAACGAGAAATGAAACACGCTTAGCCTGGTTCCGTACCCTAAGAGTGTACTTGTTTCCCCTGTACCCTGTACCTATAATGAAAGACATCTTCGTGTGAAACAGACTCCACGTGCATTTATTTTGTACAGGCTCAACATTTTTTATTTTTCTCTTTCTTGCCTATAACAAAGACGTGCAATTCTTATGAAATTTTAGTTCGACCGGTTCATATACGATTCAAGTTGTATTGTTTTATTTTTTGGATTCAAATATTGTTCATGGCCCACTCGCCTGAATGCCGCCAAGCCAATCTAGGGCCGGAGTGTGCTATCGACTTAGCCTGGTCAAGCACCCTAAGTACGCCACTCTATCTACACCCCGGCAGGCCGAAGTAAGGCGGGTCCATGTGCAGTTGGATCTGGAAGAAAAAACAACGCATTCGGTTGTATTTAGAATCGCGTCGGACCTAAAATTTTCTTGAGAATCGTAAGCCGTGACGAAGTTATAGGCAAGAAACGAATTTTACTACTTTTCTTGGTTTCAGTGTGCAGGAAAAATAAAATTTACGTTGATGGAGAAAAGCCGGAGCTAACAAAGCTCCGACTCCCCTAAGTGTCTTGTAATCGATGTTACGCATTGAAAACGAGCATCACCGGAGCAATCAAGCTCCGGTAGAGCAGGGGGGCCAGCCGTCGACGCTAAATAAAAGATGGTGAGAAAACCCCGCAAACGGAGTCTGCTGCCAACAAACTAAGTGTTGGCAAAGGTCACTGCCGGAGCTACTAAGCTCCGACACCCCGGAGGACTACCTATCGATGCTCTACGCGTTGATAAGGACTATTGTCGGAGCTACTAAGCTTCGACGATAGACAATGCCGGAGCTTCTAAGCTCCGACAACCTCAGGGGGCCTTCACTATCGAAGACTTCGGACCTACACTCTACAAGTTCGGAGCAAATGAGTCTTCAACAAAACACAATATCCTCTTGGTACATGTTCACAATCAAATTGTGTACATCTACCAGGAGGCCATGTGAAGACAAAAGTGTTGAAGACAAAAAGTGAAATTCACAAAAATTAGGGGATTTCATTCTTCTAGAGACAAGGGATTACAAAATTGAGAAGAAGAAGAGAAAATACAAGTGAGAACCACACAGATGGTCCTAGACCATATGGAAGAATTGGGCGACCTTCTGGGCAACCTCCCACACGTTGGCTCGGGCAGCTTCGCCTTCTCCTTCAACGGGACCATCAAGCACCGGGTCCAGAGGAAATTGGGAGTTCCGGCTGGTGTAGCACGTCAGCACATACTCTGCGACGTTCTTCGCCAGGGATTGCCCCTCAACCTCCAATTGGTCCGTGATGACGTCGCCCACCTTGGAGAGTTTGTTACCTGTCGAGCTCAACGCTTGCAACGCTAGGTCCGGCTCCGGCTCCGGATCATCCGGACACACGGGACTGAAGCCCATCGGTGTCAGCGCATCGTTGGCCTTGCCCAGGAACTCCCAAATCTGTAGGGAGTCTGCAGTCCTCAAGCCCTTTATTTCTTCCAAGGATCTCCTGGCCGCCACCAGTTCAGAATTCTCGCGAGCGAGACGCTCAACTTCTTTGGCGTTTTGCTGAATCTTTTCAGCAACCCGCTTTTCAAGTTTTCTGAGCTCCTCCTCTCGGAGGTGGATCTTGTTCCGGCGGTCGACCAGGTCCTTCTCCCTACCCCTCACTTTCTTCTCCCTGGCAGCAAGGGCACACTCTTGCTCGTAGAGTTCCTGCCCTCGCACCCAGGCTTTCTCCTCCTCCTCAGTGCAGCGCTCTTCCAATTTCTTGGCGCGCTCCTCGAGGCCCTTGTCAGCCAGAGCCACCTTTTCGGTGAGCTCCTCCTCCCTCCTCAAGACGTCACCCCGCAGCTCTAGGAGTTTCTGCTCTTCATCTTCAAGTCGTTTCTCCCTCTCTTCAAGTACCTCCCGACGCTTGATGAGTGTAGTATTAATGGCCTCAAGCCTTTCTTGGCATTCATCAGCCGCACTGTTAGCTGCTTTGGTCTGCTCGTAAATCTCCCGAGATTGAGCGTCAAGGGCACGAGTCATACTCTCCCTGTCATTCAGTAACTTGCCCCAGTATTCTATGCGGACCTTCTCCCGCTTGATCCACTCTTTGTCTTCCGCTAGCCTCGACTGCGCCAGCTTGGTCTCAAAGTAGAGCCGGTTACGCCACCACCTAAGGGTTTGGAGCTCCTCTTCAAGAGCCTTGCTGTCGTGGAAGAAGTCCAGTTGAACTTGACGCAGACTGGAACATGCGTTGTCAATAGACAGTGACAACGGGATAGGTTCCGGACCTGCTGGGGTCTCCTCCGCTGGTTCCAGCGGGTTTTCAGATATAAAAAATGGGTCCCACTCCACAAGAGTGGTCCCCTTGGTCTCCATGGCACTAGGGCCGTCCTCCGGGATGGCCTCAGTCGCCATCGAGGAAGGTCCCACCACCATGTCTTCATTTGCCCCCACAGGCAGGGGGCCAACAACTTCACGAGGGCACTCCGGCTCAGCCGCGGGTACCTCCGGCGCTGTCACTCCCAGAGTGGGAGCTGCTTCTGGCTCCGGCCTGAGCACCTCCTCAACTGGGGGCTCGAGCGCTGACACCTCTGCAACAACCGGCTCGAGAGCCGGAAGATCTTCATTATCAACCGGCCCTGCGGCCGAAGCTCCAACAACGACCAGCTCTGCAGCCGGTGCTTCTGAGGTAGCCCGCCCAACCGCCAGGACTTCCTCAACATCCAACACACACGCCGGGACTTCAATCGCCTCCGGCTCAACTGCCGGGGCTTCGACAATTTCCGGCTCTGGGGCCGGAATTACTGCTTCCTCCAGCTCAACGGCCGGAGCTTCCATCATCTCAGCACCAGGACCCGGAGCTTCAACCTCCGGGACAGGTGCCGCTGGCGCATCTTCTCTCCCGCAGTCCGGCGCTACCGCGAGAGTCTCTGGGGATGAGTCGAGGTCCATGACCACGACAGCTGGTGCCGGAGCTGTCGCAGCTTCAGCCAGCACTTGGGGCAGCACCAGGACAGGAGCAGAAGCTTCCGCCCTCGCAGCTTCAGCTGCTATGGCTGAGGGTGGAGCCTCACTCCTCTTATTGGGAATGCTAAAGATGATGGACGAAGAAACTTAAAAAACAGTTACTACAACAAAACAACCGTCCAAAGTAAAGATTAAAAATTACCTTGGGAGACTTCCGCACCAGCTTGCGCGGAACCTCTTTCCCGGGCGTTCTGGGCTGGTCATAGCTGCCGCCAGCGTGGAAGCTCCTGAAAGCCCC
This sequence comes from Tuctoria greenei, assembly GCA_036927565.1. Lineage (NCBI taxonomy): Eukaryota > Viridiplantae > Streptophyta > Magnoliopsida > Poales > Poaceae > Tuctoria > Tuctoria greenei. The sequence goes on from JAYESD010000006.1 coordinate 131,824,649, forward strand.
CCGGAACTCGTTGCAGTCATGGGCGTTTCCCTGGTCGAGGGCCCCCTCGATCGAGAAGAACCTCCGGACCTAGAGGCCTCAACCGGCCCCGGTGCTGGGGTCGCATGCCCGGAGCTAGCACCCTGGGAGGACCCCATTGCGGGTACAGTCGCCGCGGTTGTCAAAGACCTCCCCCTCCGGGGAGAAGGAGCCGATGCAGAGGTGGCAGGCCTGACGGACCTTCCGTCGGCATGCTGCAACTTCCTCTTCCAGCTCAAGGGTTCTTCCGCCAGCTCCTTGCCCTTGCCGACAACCTCAACCCTCGGCTTCGGGGCAGGGTCGAAGCCACCTTCAGAAGCTCCAGGGATCACCACCCTGGTGGTTGATCTTCTCTAGACGACACCGAGGTCGTCAAGCACTGGCATCTTCCGCCGGAGCTCCCTACTGAACTCTGCTTCCATGTTCAGAGGAAGAAAAGCTGATGGCGGAGTCAAGTCGTCACCCTCGACGTTGATGCCGTGCTGGAACTTCTTGAGGTGGAACTCCAAGGTTGTCGCCACCATGTTGGACTTCAGCCCGGTCTCGACCCAGTCATCGTCCATCACGTTGTTGAGGGCCCAAGCGAGTTTTTCTCTCCTCTTCAGCGGTGCCTACCTGTTGACCAGGAAGTTACAAAACACCGCCTGAGGAGTTATTCCTCCCTCCACGCACTAGCGGATCCTGGTCAGAACGGGGTTGAAGGCGTCCGTCAACACCGGAGCTTCACTCCAGATCGCCGTGTCAATGTTGGGGAGGCCCTCAGGCAGCTCCAGCCTCTCGTGCTCCTCCATCTGGATGACTATCCAGTCCTTCTTCCAGTCATCCCACTTCCCAGAGGGAAACGACCGAAGGTACTTGAATGGGCACTTCTTGCGCTTCACGAAGTAGTAGAAGCCAAGGTACTCATTGCTCCTACCGGTGGTATGGACGGTGAAGAAGGTCCGGAAGAGTTCAATGCAGGGGGGTGATGCCCACCCACATCTCACAGAAGTGGACAAAGATAGACACAAGGAGAATGGAGTGAAGGCCAAGGTGGTATAGCTGCAGACCATAAAAATCTAGCAGCATCAAGAAAAAGGAGGAAAAAGGTGGGATCAACCCCACCATGGCGTACGAGGAGAAGTACACCATTTCGCCGGCGTGCTCCTTCTCAAACGGGAGCTCTCCCCCGGCACGGACCGAGCGGTTGAAGAAGTCCGAGGACCATCCCATGAGGGTCCGGACCTTCTTCAGGTCGCCGTCGGTCTTCAAACGGCTCTCGCGGAGACCCAACTCCATCGCAGCACAACAAGGCAAGAAAGGGAAAGCAAAGCACAAGTTGGGAGTTTGAGCGCAAGATCAGATGAGAGGCGTAAAGAACTCCAGACGGTGCGTGCTTTCCTTCTTAAGTAAGCCCTCACAACGCTTGGATGGAAACTGCAAGGAAGTCAAAGATACCACTAAAAAATTCCACCCAGCCGATGACAAGAGGGCCCGGGACCATCCCGACGATCAAGTCGAGGTTCTTACCCAGGCGAACGGTTGTCATCATGAGGCGGGAAGCCCGAAGGCGGCAGCCTGACAAGGCGCGTGGAACCGATACGATTTTCGTATCGGGAACCGGCAACCTTCAATTGCGTGAGATCCGCACGCCAAAGATCTCATCTGCCGCACACGGGATACACCCCACGGCGAGAATTTAACTCCAAACCATCGCCAACGGCACATCCGAAGACCTTTGAAGACTCAGTTCAAAAGTCGTGAGGATGGACCCACCTCCGGCGGAATGACTTCACCCAAGGGGTCTTCCCTAGAGGTGGGCCCAGGGGGCCACTGTCGGTACCCTGGGAACCGTACACCCCTTGAGATTACAAAGATCTCAAGGGAAAGTCATCTACTTGATTTGAAGACCTACAGAGGCCCACATGTCAGGCATAACCGGACCCGCTTCTCCAACATGGTTAGTCCCAGGGTCACCACGTGTACTGTCAAACCGGAGCTACCACCCACAAGGGGGAAGCTCCAGGCTGTGTACCGAAATGGCACCCCCAGACCTAACCCCAGACCGAGGGAAGCTCCAGAACTGACACGTGTTAGGTGGCTCCAGAGCTTCCTGTTTCCCACAGTATGCTCCGGAGCTGCCACGTGTCTAACCATCGGATCTTCAGCCTTTAACCTCCGGAAGACTCCACAACGGCTCCGGATCTTCAAAGGGGAATCAACGGCTTCAAGACCCGATTAAGTGTCATTAATACTATATTAATGACACACGATTGGACGACCTTAATTACCAGTAACGATGCTGTCAAAGCCCATTACCTGGTCATTAAGGGCAATTAAACATGTTGAATGAGTATCAATATTAGTAACCGCCGGGGCCACGTGTCGGGCCAGGCTAACTTGTAATGGCCTGCCCTTGTACTATAAAAGGACAGACCGATGACACACTCGAGACGTTCCATAGACGCTCGACACAAGCTCATACAGCTAATACAACACCAACACACCCGTGGAGTAGGGTATTACACTCAGGCAGCCCGAACCACGTAAATCTTTGTGTCTCCTGTGTCATTCACAATTCACCTTCTTGAATCTCTGCGCGCCCACACCGAACTTCAAACTCCTCTAACACTTTAGTAGTGTCGGGAGATCTGCCGGATCCAAACCACCGACAAGAATAATAGGTAAGTTGTTGACATTTGACTCGCGGCGTATCACATCGACAACCAGATTCACCTTGCCGAGGTGGTAGTGAATTTCAATCCCATTATCTTTGATCAGCTCTAACCATCTCCGTTGCCGCATATTCAACTCCTTCTAAGTGAAGATATATTTCAAACTTTTATAATCGCTGTAGAGCTGAATGAGATTGCCCAGTAAATAATGTCTCCACATCTTCAATGCAAGAACCACGATAGCGAGCTCAAGATTGTGAGTTTGATAGTGCTGTTCATGATTACGGAGCTGCCGTGATCCATACGCGATCATGCATCTTTATTGCATTAATACTCAGCCAAGACCAATGCCAGATGCATCAAAATAAACATCGAAATGTTTGGTCGTATCCGGCTGAGCTCGCACTAGGGCTGTTGTGGGATGTTTCACTAATGCATAAAAAGCATCCTCACATGCCTTGCTCCAAATATATTTAGCCCCCTTTTTCAGCAGCTCTGTCATAGGCTTAGCGACTTTTGAGAAGCTCGGAATGAACCTCCGATAATATCCCGTTAATCCAAGGAAGCTGTGAACTTCGTGAACGGACTTTGGAGACTCCCATTTCAACACTTGTACAATCTTGCTTGGATCAACAACAATAACATCCGCTGAAATAATATGCCCCAGAAACAGCACTTGGTTGATCCAAAACTTGCATTTGCTGAATTTTGTATATAGCTTGTGATCTCGCAATCATTGGAGCACGATATGCAAGTGTTTGGCATGTTCTTCCTCCGATTTAGAATAAATCAGAAACTCGTCGATGAAGACTATAGCAAATTTGTCCAATTCCTGCATGAAAATAGAATTCATGAGATACATGAAGTGATTCGGCGCGTTGGTAAGTCCAAACGACACGATAAGATATTCATAGGGCCACTATCTCGTCGAGAATGCCATCTATGGAATATCCTCTGGTCAGATCTTAATCTGATGATATCCGGATCGAAGATCCATCTTCGAGAATACTTTAGAACCCACTAGTTGGTCGAATAAGATGTCGATGTGTGGTAGTGGATACTTTTTCTCGATCATCACGGTGTTGAGCGAACGATAATCCACACATAGACGTAACGTCTATTCTTTCTTCTTCACAAATAATGCGGAGCAGCCCCAAGGTGATGAACTTGGGCGTATTAGACGTTTGTCCAATGGGTCCTTCAAATGTTCCTTCAACTTTGCTAATTCATTCGGTGCCATTTTATACAATCTTCAAGAAATAGGCATGGTTCCCGGAATAAGCTCAATCTTGAACACTATGTCCCTGTCCGGTGGCATACCCGATAAGTCATTGGTAAACCTATCCAGATATTCATGTACTATAGTAATATATTCAAGCTTGGCGGCTTCTGCATTATACACTGCTAAAACATGCTGAGATAGAACCACAAGATTCAATGTGTTGCAACCATGTATTGGGGAATTTAGTTGAATAGTCCGAGAGCCAATGTTGAAGATAGCTCCATATAGTTTCAATCATGACATTCCCAAAATGAGATCAATATTTCGATCCTCGAGTATGATAAGACTCGCAGGATAGATTTTTCCACCCAAACATAGAGGTGCCCGAGAGACAATTTCATCGGCTGAAATCATGCCTCTGAGTGAGCTGATATGAAATTTATACTTTATAGTGGTGAACGGTATTTGGTGGTTCAGCACAAAGGCTTTTCTAATGAAATTATGGGTGACCGGAATAAAAGAGAATGCAAGCTGGTTGCTCATGTAAAGTAAACATGCCCACTAAAACGGGTTCGCCTTCCAGAATGTCCTCAATTGCAGCATAGTTAATGCTGCCAGCCTTTGATAGGACTTCCTTCGGATGTGCATGGTGCTGATCTGAGATTTTGTGAGACGGCATATGACTGTGGCTCTGCTCAGCTTCACGGCAATACCGTGCTAAATGAACCCTCTGCTTCCAACTGAATTGAGGTGGACATAACTCTTGCATCTTACGTTGTGGTAGGGCTGCACGAATAATATTTGGTTGCTTCTGTTGAGGTGTAGAAAATATCTGTGTCCTCAGTTTAGGTGGGGGCGCACAAGTCATTAACTGCAGCTGTGGTTGTGGTGGTCGCATCATGGACTGAATTTTCTGACCGGATGGCAAGAAATACCTCACCCGATATCTCAGAGGAATGTCACAATTACATTCTGGGGGTATGGCCCTCTTCTTATCCGCTTGATAATGGAGATCAGAGTCTTCTCGGTGAGTAGCGGCATTCACCAAGTCATGGTAATTGCCATCATTGAATAAAGCCTTGAGTTTAGCATTTAGACCTTTGAAAAAGTAGTCACATTTTAGATTCTCATTGTCTACAAAATGAGTTGCATACTACACCAAGCGGTTGAACTCTTTGAAATATTCAATAACCCTCGTTTCTCCTCATTTCAAATCCAAGAGTTCTTCATACTTGGCGCTTATAATCCTAGTAGGGATGTGACGAGCACGAAATGCATCACGGAATTCAGTTCACGCGACACGTTGTCCAACTAGCAGAGTGGTGAGATATTCTGACCACCAGGCTACAGTGGACCCATGAAGTGGTTGAGCAGCCAACAATGTCTTTTGGCACTCATCAAACTGAGGTAGTCCGAATTTGCCTTCTATAACCCGGAGCCATTGGTCGGCCTCTACCATATCATTCACCTCTGTGAAAATCAGTGGCGGTGCTGAAAGAAACTCCACATAAGCACTCCGAGTTGAATTATGCAGTCGTGCTTTTGAGGATCTGCCCTGTTACAATAATTCTCAGAGTAACATTCTGTTCTCGTGATTAGACTCGACCACGTTTGGGATGACTTCCGCAATCACGGACGGAAACGACGATGAGGATGGCGGTGATGGTTGCAGCATTGAGTCATTTCTGCCATGAATGGGACCACCTATTTCTTGCTCGGAATGAGTGTGATCCATGCTGCAAGAGTGACAAATACAGTTAAAATTCATAGTTGCAATGTCAACTTCAACTCAAAAACATTAACTGTAAGCATCACTTAAACAATGCAGCATGCGTAGGTGTAAAACAAAGAATTGAAACTTTTGAACCATATTCAAGAATCAATAAAAACTCATCAAACACTCCCACTCTGTGGAAAGAGTAATGATAGATGACTAACGGACACGATCTGGAACTTATCAAAGCATAAAAACTTGAATGTCCATGAGCAGTCCCAAAATCATTGGAACCTGTCAACATTCTGTCCAGATTAAGCAGCCTGGATGCAAACCAGAATTTTAATATGGAAGTAGAAAATTCATGTCTCAAGTTGAATACCAAAGTTAAAGTTAACTTTGATGCCTTTCTGACAAGTATTCATATGCCCCCATATCAGTTCTGGATGATGAGATATGGATTTTTAAAGTTTGATAATGTTCCCAGAATTTTGGAACAATTTTGACAGCACTTCCTTTGTATATTGTGAATTTGGCTAAACATTATAATACACATCACAAGGATTTAAGAACTATATAACATGAAGCCATTCAATGTTTCTACTACAAGATATGACAAAAATAAAAACAGATTAAGAAAGAGTTTCAGTTTCTGTCCAGTTTGGTAGACTTTTGAAATTTGAACTTATGAATATGTTAGAAGAGGATTATGCTCTGGAGTTCAATAGAAAATATGTAGAAGACTTCCTACTGTTTCCATCCATGTAAAATACACCTTCATTGGAGTTTTCTTCTGAGAGTTATGGATTTTCAAAGCCAGGTAAAATTCCTGACAGAAATCAGAGACTTTGATTTTTCAATCACTCGAGTTTAAATCTACTCCAACTTTGAAACTTAGTTCAAAATCAGAGATCGATAGATAATACATGTATTCTTACACCTTCATGAGTTCATATTACAGTGATCTTCATAATGCATCGATGGGATAAATGTCGGTACTACGTGCCTCATAAAAGTGAAAATCCTAACCTGATTATATCGGTATATACGTCTAAATCAATGGCACTATAAACGGTCACTTGCAAACATTTTCTAAGTGCAATACAATATCATGGTTAGTGTATCTGCATAAGACACACATTCAAAATTCACACAAATAGCACCACAACAGGGTGAGGCCACATAGGCAGTACGAAAGGCAGTCACAATAATATATATTAGTCACCGAAACTAATACCCTGTATGTTTCCATACAGGCCGTCCTCAAGAAGAACACGTCTCGAGAAATGTAGTCTCATTTCCACACCACACGACGGGGGACTCGAGTAGAGCACGGACGTGTCATCATGGTTGGAATTTTTATCAACCCACAAATAGCACCTACTGCCCCATAAAAGCTTAGGCATGCCGATGACTAGCGTTGCGTATGCCCCTATGAACATTGAACGTTCAAGAGTTGCATACTATCACGTTTTTGACCACACGACGGGGGTATCCTCTCTTTTACCTGGAGCACGACAGGGAGCATCATTTCATTTGTTCTCAGAATCATGAGAAGGTTCAGAGACTCATATTAACTCCGGGGCCAAGCCACGCGTGACAATCACATACCACTTCCCGTATGGTGAGCTTACGAAAGTTGATATGCTTGCAGTGGCACACCTTATCTCTTACCTGATGTCGGAGCGTAGTTACTGAATATAATAACAAGTATGTTGGCATTGTCACCTTAATAACTAGGCTATTATAGACCGTATGTGGGCATAGTGACTAATCCTCACTCGTTTCGGCAACACGGCTCTTTTCACACGTGCTATTGCCAACACGGCTCTGATACCAAGCTGTGAGGACCGGGGTCCCTACATTATAGAAATTGCATTGGGTGGTGCCATGAGATGTAGCACCCAACAACACACATAAAAAGAATACGTGAAACATACAAAATCTTTATTTCGTAAGATAATCGTGTTTACAACATAATGTACGGAAGTGTACATATGAAGCAGAAGATACATGATACACTCACTCGAACCTAGATACTGCACAAGTGAGAGTACTCAGCCCGGAATACCTCAAGCTAGCAACACGAAGCAAAGCAGCGGCTCGTGGGGTTTCCACTTAGCAATAAAACCTGATAGGGGTGATGCAGCACTACAGATCCCCACATATGTGATGTTACCTGCAAAATATATTAATCCACAAATCTTGAGCATAACGCTCAACAAGACTTAACCGTCTCACCTAAACATGCAACTCTTTGTAATGGAAACTCTATTACATAGGCAGCTGAATTTGCATATAAGAAACTCGCCTAAAGTATGTCCTTCATTTTCGGATTTTAGCAGCAATTTGATGTTTCATAAGAAGTAAATTTAGTTACCCATATACTATAGCATACAAGTAGTAAAACAATGATTAAGCATAGAACATAATTCATATGATTCAATTACTCTTAATTTACTATGTCAGGACTCAACGAACAAGTATGCTCAGTCCATAACGGCGATGACAGTGATTCAAATCAATAACAACCTGAATGTACGACACATACGCCCGCAAGGAAGCCACGTCGGTGCGGTTCACTCTACGCCATATGCAGCCACTTTTCACAAGAGGACCTAATATGTGATCAACTCTCCATCCTTAGCAAAAGGTCCCCTACACGAACACGTCAAAGTTGCCCGCTAGAAGATTTACATCTTTATGCCTTCTCAACCCTATTCTATGACAGCGCAGAAGTTTCCACACCAAGGTCATAAAGTTTCATCAGTTTCCGGGGTCCCATATACTAGTATGCATCCGGTACAACCCAAACTTGCCCAATAGGGCCGCACACGGATCGGTCCTAAAGCGACACAGGTAGGGCTACACATCCTACCCCGCTGCCTGGTCTCATATTTATTTCCACAATTCATTCTCTACCATAAACCAATCCCGTGTGAGGTAAAACATATCTCTCAAGTAGATTCCAACTACTCGGCTTCTACCGGATTTCTATACAACTTTAGCATAGCAATAGCTACACGAGGACTTAACAGCTACCCAAATACTCCATGGGTTGTTCTGGTCATGTAAGTGGAGTATCAAAATCATCTAGACTTAATGCAAAATTCATATTCAAGGCATAATGTGATACAAAGCAAAATTTGTAAAAGATGTTAAATGCAAGCCGGGGCTTGCTTTGCTCAAAGTCAGTGCAAAGAGAAAACAATTAGTTGCTGGTCCTTCCAATAGAAATCTCTCATCCAAGTCCGTCGTCTTGATCACTACCGATATGAAATGCACATATAAGAATCAGGACTTAGCAAAGAGAGAAACTTGATGAATCTTAATATGACTAAGTATGCTATATAAGTACTACAAATAGGGCCTTCATTGCATTTCAATTCTGGTGGAAATGATGGGTTTACCAAAGTTGATTTGGGAGTAAAGGAATTGTGAACTTCATTATGACTTTGATGTCGGTGAAACATACTACTGTCATAATCTGATGAAGACAAAGTGTAATGAAGCTGGGATTTTTTAGTAATCCACAGATGTCGTAAGAAAGGTGCCAGCTAAATTTCAGCTAAAGCAATGACAGAATGTGGTCTACAAAAATCTACAAAGCTTTAAGATTCACTGAATTTTCCTAGAAAAACTGGAGCTTTGACATGCATCAAAGTTGTTTTTCCAGACTGCTTGTCACCAGGAGTCCAACAAAATTGGTTTCACATTTTTCTAAGCTTCCTAGAGGGAGATATGGTTTTTACAAGTTTGAAACATTTTCTGAAAAAGTTTCTGTTCATTTTTGAATTTCCAATGAACATAGAGGTTTGGATCACAAGTAGACACAGTAAATAAAGTCAAATGAACTTGAAATTTGTATTGGAGAATAAGTATATTTGATTGAGAGTGCTGACCAAAATTGGGAATTTTCATATTATCATAACAGCTGTAATTAATTTTCCAAGCAATGAGCTCAAAGGAATTAATTATAACAATACTGGTACTTTCATGCTCAACAAATTGCACTACTGCACATAGTGGAGCAAGAGGAGCCTACCAGAATGTATTTTGGATTTTTAGGACAAATATACTAGGAGATATGGAATTTAGATGTTTGGATGTATTCTGAAATTTATTTTCTAATTGAAATTGGTTTTAAAACGTGGCTGAGCCCACTATTTGAAATCAGCCACTCACAACCGAGCAACATGAAGCCATAGAGTTACCTTCTGTAGCCACAAATGATCATGGCGCCACAACAGATCCAGTTGAGGAGAAAATGTCACAGACATGTGGGACCCGGGGAACCTTTATTCTAGCTCTGGTGGAATGGCGTCCCGACGGTGCTTCCAACCATCGTGGCGGCGCGGCCACCAGACCAAGGGGCCTGAGCTCCCCACTACACGAAATTGGCTGCCTGGGGGTAAAGAAGGATGGGAGGAAGATTGTGCGGTCAGATTGCGCTACAATCGGCTGGAGTACAGTTCCTGGTGGCGGTGCACGGAGCTCACCGGTGAGCATGGTTCTCACTGAATATTGTATTGTTTGCATCATGGTTTGTTCCAAAAGAACCCTGGTAATATGAGGAGGTGGAATTGGATTAAATCCGTGGAGAAAATGGCCAGAATAGAGTTTACCGCGGTGACCTAGGTGGAATTGGGTGGTGGCCACGAGATCTCATCGCTCATTGGCTAGGGTTTATTATTTTCTTTGAAAATTTGCCAAAGAGAACTGTAAGGAGGTCTAGAAGATATCCCCTAACTGGAATAACTCAACATGCAAGAGTGAGTTAAAAATTTGCCGACGAAAATGAAGGTTTCAAACAAGCCGCCCGCGGAAAAAAGAACACTCCAATGTGGTTAGGCCATAGGGTGCGAAACAGTGCTAAGGGAAGCTGGAGATAAATATGACCAGCATTTTAGTGGCCTTGGATCTGCGGGAGAAGCCTGGAATCGACGCAGCAACAATGAAGTGGCGCAGGAAAAACAGAGGTGGCAGCTCGGATGCACCAAAACATCGCCGGACTTTACGGGAAGGATCAAGCTGCCCACAAAATCGGTTAGGAGGGTGCACAAGACTGTGGTGGTGATATAAACACCGAGAGTAAGGACCCCAACACCCTGCCTCCACTTGATTCCGGTTGGAACCCGACGAACACACCGGTGGCCAAGTTCTTGCGCAGAGGCTGAGAAAGGTGTTTTTCATATCCATCTGATATAGCTTGAAATTATGGTGAGTAGCATAGGCTAATAATATACTCCCTCTGTTTGAGAATGAGCTGCGCCTAAGACTCGAACCGTTTTTCCATGATTCATTTGCGTCTAAGCCCCGAACGCCCTCGTTGCACAACACCCAAGCAATTGAATGCTTCGTTGCCCACGGCTAATAAATGCTTCGCGTGTGAGTGTTTTTAATTAGCGTGTTGTGATTGGTAGCCGGCGGCAGCTAAAGCGACATCCCCATGCAATATTTATTCAGGCACATCAAGGCTAGTTTTTCTTTGGTCTTCGCCTGAAGACTCATACGCGGGTCATTTCTAAACGGAGAGAGTAGCAATTGACTCTGTAAGACCTATGTGTGCTGAATACATTAGCTTGTAGTGAATACACTTGCTTTGATGATAAAAGTTTTGAATATCACCAAAACACCTTTTTATTAAGGTCCTGCTAGTTTTGTAAGCTCCGGCGGGAGCTTGGTTATACTAGTTTTGGTAAGTTCTGGCGCTAGGTTCTACTAGCTTTTGTTAGCTCCGGCTCAAGGTCCGGGTTGCTCTGGCAAGGTCCAGAACTTGAACGCAATGCTTCTGTTTTTCATTTGCAATATTTCGTACTTGCTTTACATCTCTGGAAAGATTGCTTAGTATTCATTTGCTAAGTCTTTGGTGCGTTTTTGGTTGTATGGATGATATCGTGTTACTGTGGTTTTGCAACATGCTTATGTGAGGTTCTCACATAAGGTGTTGTGTTCGGAACTAACTTGAGTCAAGTCGAGGACTTGAGCTCGTATGGATTGGTTGTTTATTCATGTGCAGGTGTTGCTTGAGTTCAAGACATGTCCGGTGATGGGATCCATTGGACTAGTCTCAGGGAGGAGATGAGGTTCCAACAACCAAATTCAGGAGGAATTGTGGTTGAGCTAATCAGGAGGTTACACAACATGATTGAATCAAGAACAATACATATGAAGGTATTGTGGACGTCATTGGAAGATGTTTGCACGTGTGCAAGGAGTGCATGGACGTGGCTACATGGTTTTGAGGCGTGATGAAGAGATGTGGACATAAAGAATTGGTCGGAAAGGTCCAATCGACTAGGTTATGGACTTAGGCTACGGCTGAGTCGGGTTTGACACAAATATAGATAGATTTGAGTTGGTTATGATAGGATTTCGTGTGGGTCAAGAATTTGAGTTGTTTAGGAATGTGGGATACGTTCCTAAGGTGTTTGGAAGTCTTAATATTGCTTCTATCTGCGTATAGAAGAATCCTAAGCAGTTATGGAAAGTAACGATTCGTGAACAGAGTAGGATTAGGTTCCTGATCTGAGTTGAGTTGGCTTTCGAGCTGGTTATATAAGCAAGGGAGCCCAGAGCTCGTGGTGCACGACTTTGGGGCTGTTCCTCTTGTGTTATATTGAATAAAATTCATAGTTTGAAGGAACTTTTGTACCTTGTTCGTCCGACTTGTTCCAAACAAGTTTCACTCGTCGAGTTTCTGGACAGCACTACCTTTTGTTGGTGGTTTTGTCATAACTCGAGTTTTACAGATCCAATTGATGTTATTCTTTTTGGGTTGTCTTTACAACTTGATTATCTATAATCTATCAAAATTTCACGGTCATTGGATTTGTGTTCTATGATCTACACGAGTTTCTTTGCAGTGTTCCAGAACTGTTTTTTTCTCGAGTAGGGCAGATTGACCTTTGTTTGATCTTTCGATCATAACTTGAGTTTTTCTCGATGGATTTGAGTGATTCTTGTTGTGTTGTCTTCGTGACTTGATTCTCTTTGATATCTATCACTTTTGTCATGGTGAAACACTTTTATATTAGTCTCACACACGATTTCTATAAAGATCGTTTCTCTGCCGAAGGGGTTGGGGTTTAATTGTTTCCGCTGCGTAAGATTTTTAAATCTACCATTCACCCCCCTCTGGTAAATTTTCACGTGCTCTTCAATCCTGCAATTGGTATCAGAGCCACGGTGCTCCAATATTTGTGATTTGCACGTGTTTTTGACTAATCATCATGGAGAAGTACTCTGCCAAACCTTGTGTGTTCGCTGGTATTGATTTTCAGGTTTGGAAGGCACGCATGGAGGCTTTCATCTAGGCACAAGGCTTTGCAATATTGGAGAAGGTATACAAGCGTACGAAGTGCCATCAAATGATCAAGTTACAGCTACAAATCTGAGAGATGTCGACAACAACAACAAGACTCAGAACTTGATCATACAAGGATTAACACAAAGTGACTTCGATCGTGTTGCACACCTCCGATCTGCATACGATGTGTGGAAAGCACTTTATGACTACCACGAAGGATCCAACACGATCAAAGAGGTAAGGCAAGACATGTTCAAGAAAGAATACATGCGCTTCGAGATGCAACCCGGTGAGTCTATTGATGACCTTTTTGCTCCCTTTAATAATATTCTCAGCAACTTGCGTAGTGTCAATGTTAATTTTCCAGATGCTGAAAATGCTAGGCAATTGCTAAGTGCATTAGATATGTCAATTTGGGAGATGAAAGTCACATTTATTCGTGAATCTACTGTCATGTGCTATATTCCAAGCTAAAAACTCATGAAATTGACATAATATCACGTAAGAACCCCAACAAGTCTATTGCTTTTGTTTCTCAATGTGATATGCCTAACTCCGGCCAATCTTCATCTTGTGGTACACTTGTCCTCTCTAACCCTTGAGCAGATTGAGGAGTTTCCAGAGGAGGAGCTAGCGCTCATCTCTACCCGGTTCTCAAAAGCATTGCAAAATGTGAGAACTAGAAGGAGAGGAAGCTCCAGACCTCAATGATGCTTTGAATGTGGTAAGACAGGACATTTTCGTTCAGATTGCCCTAACCTTTCAAGTCCTACATCCTGGGATGAAAAGAAAACAAGAACGAAGCACTCCTCTGCAAAAGATACGAAGAAAAAGAAGGGTTTTACAAGACGTCAATTGGTGAGCAGTTTTATCTCAGCACTCCAGGAACTTGGCTCAAGCGACGTGGACATTGGAAGTGATGAAGATGAGGATGATTTGGCAAACTTGTGCTTTATGGCGGGCAAGTCAAGATCAAGTATGCAGGAGGCAGAACACAACAGCGACAATGATGAGGTATGTCCTACTTGCGAAGAAATGTGTGATGCTATTTCTCGTGCCACTATTATTGTTAAGAAAAAGGACAAAAAGCTTAGGGATGGTGCTACTAAAATTGAATCACTAGAATCTGAAATCAACCGTTTAAAAAATTTGATTCCTAGTGATGATGCATGTCCCTCATGTGATTTAATATATGAACAATTGTCCTCATTAAGAAGTGCGCACACCTCCACACTTGATAAACTTGAGTTAGAAATTGAAAAGAACAAAGAGCTTGATGCACTTAATGATAAAAACTTGAAAGATGCTAGCTGTTCTACAATTGATTTGCATTGTTCTACTTGTGATGATCTTGATAAGAAACTACAGGATGCTATGAATGAAATTTCTATATTGAACAATGCTTTACATTCTCATGAAGTTAAATTTTGTTCCAATTGCAAACTAAAAGGAAAAACTTCAAGTGAAAATTGCCTTGATCTGTCCAATAAACTTGATGACATACATAGGACATTTGATCGGTTTTGTAATGGGAATAAGAACCTAAACTTGCTGCTGAATTCATCCTAGTCTTGCAATGATAAAACTGGTTTAGGTTTTGATTCTCATGCTCATGCTAAGGCACATCCACCTAAAAGTGTAAAGTCATTAGGAAGTGGTTTGATTCAAACAGTTCCTAAACAAAAAGAAGTAGTTTTCAAATCTACAGGAGTATTGTCTCATTCGGATTCAAATAAAAATATTGCTTGCTCATCTAGACATGAACACAAAGTCAAATTTCATTGTACCTACTGTTGTAGAGATGGTCATGTCATACATTTTTGTTATAGACTAGCTAAACAACAGAAAAGGGAAAGAATGGTTGCTAGATCTCATAACTTTCATGCAAAATTTGCTGCACATATTGAACCGAATGTACAACCTGCTGTTTTGAGTCAAAAACATTCAAAGTTTACCTCCGGACCTTCTGTTTTTGCCTCCGGAGCTACTGATTTTTGTGCTACACAAGTAACACCTTATAGGTCAGTAGTTAAGAATAAAAAAATCTCAAACTTTGACTCATAAACATGTTGTTTTGTCTCAGCTTTCGCGTGTTTTTCCTGCTACACGTCGCGTGACTCAGTACTAGATTCCTAAATGCCTTTTGACTAACCCCAATATTGAGTCATCAACGTATTGTGCTTCTATGTAGGTTACACATTTGAGTAAAGAGAACATTTGGATTGTGGATTCAGGTTGCTCACGCCACATGACCGGTAACAAAGATTGGTTCTCCTACCTCTCTTTTTTGTCACGTGTAGAGAATGTTACTTTTGCCGATAATTCTTCAACTCCTATAATTGCTAAGGGTTCGGTTAGAGTAAATGATCACTACACTTTGAAGGATGTGGCACATGTCAAAAATTTGAAATACAACTTGCTTTATGTTTCACAATTGCTAGATGAAAATCTGGAAATTATTTTCAATAAAAACTGCTGCAAAGTTGTAGGTTCAAATAGTGAGCTTATTTTTAACATGTCTCGGTTTGGAAGAGTTTTTAAAGCTGATTTTGATATGTCTTCCTCTAAGCATAGGTGTCTAGTTGCTAATGATTCAAAGGACTTATATTTTTGGCATCGTAGACTTGGTCACGTAGGCTTTGATCACCTAATGCGTGTTAGTGCTCTTGATCGCATATGTGGGCTGCCTAAGCTTAAAGGGGACAAAGAAATTGTGTGCTCTTCTTGTAGACATGCTAAGATGGTTGCAGGTTCACATACTCCTCTCACAATGATCATGACAACTGAACCATGTCAACTTTTGCATCTGGACACCGTAGGACCTTCACGTGTTCAATCCTTCAGAGGTAAATGGTATGTTCTTGTGTTTGTTGATGATTATTCTAGGTACTCTTGGGTTTACTTTATGGCGTCTAAGAATGAAGCTTTTAGTCACTTTAGAACTTTATTTCTTAGATTATCAATTGATCACCTATGATCTTTAAAGGAAATTAGAAGTGATAACGGAACTGAATTTAAAAATCAATCTTTTGATCACTTTTGTGCTGAAAATAGAATAGATCATCAATTTTCTTCACCATATGTACCTCAACAAAACGGTGTTGTAGAAAGAAAGAACAGAACCTTAGTTGAGATGGCTAGGACTATGCTTGATGAATATCAAACTCCTAGGAAATTCTGGGCTGATGCGTTAGCAACCGCTTGTTATGTCTCAAATCGTGTTTTCTTGCGTGCTAAGCTAGGTAAAACACCATATGAGCTCCGATTTGGACATAGGTCTAGTGTTACACACTTTCGGGCATTTGGTTGCAAATGCTTTGTTAAGAAACATGGTAATCTTGATAAATTTGAACCTAGATCCATTGATGGCATGTTTCTTGGTTATCCATCTCATACTAGAGGCTATCGTGTGTTTTTACTTGACACTAACAAAATTGTGGAGACTTGTGAATTGTCTTTTGATGAAGCTAGCCCAGGTACTAGCTCAAACATTGCAGGTCCAGATCCATATCCGCAGTGGGGGAGCATTTTTGTTGAAGATGAGGAAGAATTGGAGCTACTGCCCAAAAATTCAGCAGCTAAAGACTTTGGTTCAGCTCCGGATGTTAATTCTCAACCAGCACTGACAACCATCAATGTTGATTCAAATCATCCTCAAGTCACAAGCTCATCGATTTGTGATGAACATGAAGAAGAAGAAGCTTGTGAGACATCTGTTCCCCTACGGTTTTACAAAGATCATCCCCCACAACAGATGATTGGAAGCTTGCACGAACGAGTCACACGGTCTAGGTTTTGCGATCCAAACTCTTATGCTCATTCTGCTTTTGTTGCTTCTTTTGAACCCAAACATATATCACACACACTCACTAATGAATCTTGGATTATTGCCATGCAAGAAGAGTTAGAAAATTCCGAAAGAAATAATGTTTGGAAACTTGTACCTCCACCTCAAGGTCACACTTTAATTGGAAGTAAATGGGTATTTAAAAATAAACAAAGTGAGGATGGGGTTGTTGTTAGGAATAAGGCTAGGTTTGTTGCTCAAGGTTTCACTCAAGTTGAAGGTCTAGATTTTGATGAAACTTGCTAGATTAGAAGCCATAAGAATTTTCTTAGCTTGTGCTGCATCTATTGGTTTTAATCTATATCAAATGGATGTTAAAAGTGCTTTTCTTAATGGCTACATAGATGAGGAGGTTTATGTGAAACAACCACCGGGTTTTGAAAATCCAGATTTTCGTAATCATGTTTACAAACTGTCTAAAGCCTTGTACGATCTCAAACAAGCCCCTAGAGCAGGGTATGATAGGTTAAAAACATTCTTACTTGAAAAAGGGTTTACCATGGGCAAGGTTGATGAAACTCTTTTTGTGCTTAAGCATGGCAATGACTCATTATTCGTTCAAGTGTATGTGGATGATATTATCTTTGGTTGTGTTTCTCATGATCCCATGTCCAAGTTTTCAGCAATGATGAGTTCCGAATTTGAAATGAGTATGATGGGTGAACTCACTTACTTTTTGGGGCTGCAAATCAAGCAAACAAAGGAGGGTACCTTTGTGCATCAAACAAAGTATACAAAAGATCTCCTAAGGCGCTTCAACATGGACAAAAGCAAGCCTCTTCGGACACCAATGGGAACAGCAACAACACTTGGACTTGATGAAGATGGTGAACCCGTGGATCAAAAAGAATATAGAAGCATGATCGGATCACTTTTGTACCTCACGTCATCAAGACCAGACATACAATTCAGCGTATGTCTTTGTGCACGGTTTCAAGCCTCCCCACGTGCTTCACATTGTCAAGCCGTCAAAAGGATTCTCAGGTACTTACATGGAACTCAAGAATTTGGAATTTTTCTTCCTTCTTCCTCAACCGTTACTTTGAAAGCTTTTTCGGATGCTGATTTTGGGGGTTGTAGGATTGATAGTAAAAGTACTTCCGGTGCTTGTTATTTTATTGGTAATTCTCTTGTTGCTTGGTCCTCTAGAAAACAAAATTCAGTTGCACAATCTACAGCCAAATCTGAATATGTAGCTGCTGCTAGTGCTTGCTCACAAATTCTTTGGATTGTTCAAACACTTAGGACTATGGGGTTGATCTAGATAGTGTTCCACTGTTCTGTGATAACACTAGTTCCATTTGCATTGCTAAAAACCCCGTGCAACATTCTAGAACTAAGCACATTGACATTAGGTATCACTTTCTCTGAGATAATGTTGAAAAAGGAAACATTGTGCTTCACCATGTCGATACCAAACAACAATTGGCTGACATTTTTACAAAACCTTTGGATTTCACTCATTTTTGTTACATTCGTAGTGAAATAGGGGTTATGCATCCTCATGGATTAAATTGAGGGGGAGTTTTGAAACTTGGGAAGTCTATGTGTGAATCTGAAATTAAAATAATATGAGCATAGTATTTCATACATATATGACTTTGTGATTCCTTTTACATGCTGAAAGTTCTTACTACATTACTCATGTTATACATTTTGTAGTTTTTGTCATGTCTAGTAATTGGAATAATTACTTACACTAAAATTGGTCATGGTCAAACTTTCTTGCTGTTTTGAACTTGTTACATGTTCACAAGTTCTTTTAATCATTCAGAATTAATCAAGTAATCAACTCCCATGTTGAGTTTTTATGAACAAATATAAATTGAGAAAAGATCAAGAGAATATGCATGCATCACACTTCTTTTTTTTTGTGATGGCTTATCATTGCACTTAGATATGAACTTGGAAGAAGTTGTGTATGACTAAAACCATGCCCTTAAGCTTCTGATTGTCAAATGACATAGGCTTGGCTTGGTTGGTTAGAATAAGGCAGATGCACATATAATCTCTTGCAAATATCATATGATCTAAATTTATGCTTTGAAAAATAATAAAATGCAGCAACTAGTGTCATGCTTTCAGGTTTTGAAATAGTTAAGTTTGTGAGATCATGACTTGCTTAAATTGAAAATTACATTTGATCTCTAGCATGGCTTACACTACTTTATGTATCTCATTGATGTGATAATGTAAGGTACCTGATAGTATGACTTGGATGAGCTTTGTTTATATGTATATGTTATAATATGCTCATAACAACTAAAGTTGGAGAGATAATTTGTTTATATTCTCATGACTTGCTGAATACATTGTCAAAGGGGGAGAGATAAACATGAAGAGAAAGAGAATATGTGCATAAGGAGAGATAATAAAGGGAGAGAGATAATATGGGATAATTTTTGGATTTTCTTCTCATTTTACTTTTGATTTACAAAGGGGGAGAAATTGCCTTCAAAACTTTTATGTGAAAAAGCCAATGTTCGGATTTTAAATGGTGTTACCAATGCATTCATCAAGGGGGAGATTGTAAGACCTATGTGTGCTGAATACATTGGCTTGTAGTGAATACACTTGCTTTGACGATAAAAGTTTTGAATATCACCAAACACCTTTTTATTAAGGTCCTGCTAGTTTTGTAAGTTCCGGCGGGAGCTTGGTTATACTAGTTTTGGTAAGTTCCGGTGCTAGGTTCTACTAGCTTTTGTTAGCTCCGGCTCAAGGTCCGGGTTGCTCTGGCAAGGTCTGGAACTTGACCGCAATGCTTCTGTTTTTCATTTGCAATGTTTCGTACTTGCTTTACATCTCTGGAAAGATTTCTTAGTATTCATTTGCTAAGTCTTTGGTGCGTTTTTGGTTGTATGGATGATATCGTGTTACTATGGTTTTGCAACATGCTTATGTGAGGTTCTCACATAAGGTGTTATGTTCGGAACTAACTTGAGTCAAGTCGAGGACTTGGGCTCGTACGGATTGGTTGTTTATTCATGTGCAGGTGTTGCTTGAGTTCAAGACATATCTGGTGATGGGATCCATTGGACTAGTCTCAGGGAGGAGACGAGGTTCCAACAACCAAATTCAGGAGGAATTGTGGTTGAGCTGATCAGGAGGTTACGCAGCATGATTGAATCAAGAACAATTCATATGAAGGTATCGTGGACATCATTGGAGGATGTTTGCACGTGTGCAAGGAGTGCATGGACGTGGCTACATGGTTCTGAGGCGTGATGAAGAGATGTGGACATAAAGAATTGGTCGGAAAGGTCCAACCGACTAGGTTATGGACTTAGGCTACGGCTGAGTCGGGTTTGACTCAAATATAGATAGATTTGAGTTGGTTATGATAGGATTTCGTGTGGGTAAATAATTTGAGTTGTTTAGGAATGTGGGATACGTTCCTAAGGTGTTTGGAAGTCTTAAGATTGCTTCTATCTGCATATAGAAGAATCCTAAGCAGTTATGGAAAGTTACAATTCGTGAACAGAGTAGGATTAGGTTCTTGATCTGAGTTGAGTTGGCTTTCGAGCTGGTTATATAAGCAAGGGAGCCCATAGATCGTGGTGCACGACTTTGGGGATGTTCCTCCTGTGTTTTATTGAATAAAATTCGTAGTTTGAAGGAACTTTTGTGCCTTATTCGTCCGACTTGTTCCAGACAAGTTTTACTCGTCGAGTTTCTGGACAGCACTATCTTTCGTCGGTGGTTTTATCATAACTCGAGTTTTACAGATCCAATTGACGTGATTCTTTTTGGGTTGTCTTTAAAACTTGATTATATATCATCTTTAAAAATTTCACGGTCATTGGATTTGTGGTCTATGATCTACACGAGTTTCTTTGCAGCATTCCAGAACTGTTTTTTCTCGAGTAGGGCAGATTGACCTTGTTTGATCTTTCGATCATAACTTGATGGATTTGAGTGATTCTTGTTGTGTTGTCTTCGTGACTTGATTCTCTCTGATATCTATCAATTTTGTCATGGTGAAACACGTTTAGATTAGTCTTACACACGATTTCTTTAAAGATCATTTTTCTGCCGAAGGGGTTGGGGTTTAATTGTTTCCGTTGCGTAAGATTTTTAAATCTACCATTCACCCCCCCTCTGGTAGCTTTTCATGTGCTCTTCGATCCTACAGACTCAAGACTAGCTACAAAAGAAAAAGATTCATCAAAACCTAAACCTTCGACTTGTGAGTACCTCTTGGCCACATGTCGTGCCTTGTTCCTTGTCACCACCCCGTGCTCATCTTGTTTATTGTGTAACACCCATTTCGTGCTCACAACATTGGCATTGGATCTCTTCACTAATTCACACACTTGGTTCCTCTTGAAATTGTTGTGACGCTCGGTTCCGAAAATTGAACCAAGCTAACGCATATGTGTGCCCAGGATGTTCAACACACATACACGAGTGATTCACAAATGATAAACAGATAATTACCACAGCTCAAATTATTAAATAAGTACTCTTATTACATAATTCATTAAATCCTCGAATACAAGCCCTAATGAATATTAATGATAAGTTCAACTAATGCAGCGGAAATAAACTAATTAAGCAACTAAGCAAACTAAAGCAAAAGGGAATAGCGCAGCTCCATACAACACCACAGGCAAAGCTGACGGTAGACACGGCCTAGATCTCCATATTATCGCCATTAAACTCACAATTCTGACCTGCAACTGTTGGGTGGGGGATTGCAAGAGTGAGTACATGTCGTACTCAGCAAGTGTGGAAAGTATGACATGTGGCTGATTCAAATGACGAATGTAATAATGGCTAAGTGCAGAAAAGTACAATAAAATATTTGAAAAGCATTACACTAGGTCTATGTGAAACAATCCCATCATAACCATCATATTAACATAATATAAACCATATCCAATTATTGCCAACATCACCATTATCCATGTCCAATTACCATAACTCAAATTCATATCCATGACCATAATCCATAAACCATAACCATAAACCAACCATAACCATTACCAGACCATAACCATCCCAAATCCCAATTTCCCTCTAATCATGTAGGTCATCCAGACGCTCTTAACCGGGAGCACGGCTATCATGATAGTTTTAATACTCTGCAGAGTTTGTACCACTTTACCCACGTGTTTGTGATTCCATCACCCGTCGGCGACTAAAGAAACTCCCTTATGCCAATTACACTTCCTTTGGTGTATGGCCAAGAGATCACAAAATAGCCTTTACAAAGGGATTACTAGCCTATTCAGACCCCACTGAGGTTTCACCGGTGGCGATGCCTCCAACTGAGCACATCTTCAACCAAGGGCCCCCTCTTGAGCCATTCGGATCCCAGGGTAGTCCCACCAATCATCAACAAACCCAATCCGACTACCCCTTCCCCGAGCATCCACAATGGTCCAAACAGCACTGGCAAAGCCCTAATTAATCAGCTACGCCGCACCCATACTTGGCCTCGTGGTGGCACTGTAGTCCTGGCATATTCTCGCATGAACCGGTCCTTAGATCTAAAGCAAGCAAACCACTATAACATCCAACCCATCCACATACCAGGCTTGCTTAGATCACCCATCGTATTGACCAGTTCACATTAACCAGAATATCATTGATGCATAATTAAATGTGTAGTGTTGGTTTTTCCATCCCAATTAATTAAGCGAAGCAAAAAGGTAAAAACCCTTCCCGACTCTCTACCATAAATTCCAGGTGACAAGGGTGGTTTAACAAGTCTAGTAAACTTCCTACCATAGGATTCCCATCAAATTGACAGAGCATGCAGTTTTGCAAACAAAACATTTATTTTAAAACAGGATCAATATGCTTCAAGGACACTTGCCTTGCTCCGGCGGATGGGGTTGCTCAAGCGCTTCGAAATCTTGATTCTGGAAATCCTCGTACATGACCTCTTGAGCACTTCCCTCTACTCGTGATCACACATACAAGAATATACACACAATTCAATATGATGCACACACATTAATCAACATGCGATGATATGCATGCATGCAAGGTACAATAATTAATTAACTACGGTTGTCTATTAATTAGATGCAACTAGTTCATACGTGTTCATACGAATTTACGGGGGTTTTAGGATGAATTAATGCTGCTGAAAATAAAATTATGGTGCAACTAAATTTATGTCTATTAGATCTAATGCGTCGCCAAAATTCGCATCGGGAACGAATCCTACCGTAGATCTGACGGCTTGACAGTCGCGGAATAAATGCGATGCGTAGACGAAGTAGATGGCACAGCAGTCCCTTGGCGGCACGACGACGGCGACGATCTCCGATGTACGGTGGCGCCCTCCTCTTTTTCTCCCTCTTCTTCCCCTTCTTTTTCTCTTTTTTTTTTCTTCCCTGGGCGCAGCTCTCTGGACCTTTTTTTGCGGCTTCCGGCGGCTGCGTTTCTGCAATCGAGAAAACCTACGGAGGCTGGGGCTTTTTATAGGGGCAAGGTTAGGGTACGGCCTTGGTACCGACTCGGTACGGGGCGGGAATCGCGGCAGGGGAGTCGGACGCGGGATGGAGTCGTATACGGGCGGGAGAATCGGGGCGGTTACGGGAAAAAAATTTCAGAGGCGGGGTCGCGTCGGTACGGGCGAGGCAGGGTGGGGTCCGGCGCGGCAGGCGGTGCGGCGCGCGGCTGGCGTGGGACCGGGGACGGCGGGAGTCGCGCTACGCACGGGAGGGCGACGCGGGAGTCGGGCGAGGTGCGCGCGGTGGGACCCAGCGGGCGGCGCGTGGGGCGGGGGTCGGTTCGGCGCGGGATCGGCGGGGTGGTGGGGTCCAGGCGGGCGTCGCGTCGCGTCAGGGGGGGGGGGGACCAGGCGGGCCGCGGGCGTCGCGTCAGCGGGGGAAGCCGCGCCGGTCGGGGGGCGGGGCCCGGGTGTCATGCGGGGTGGGAGCCGTGCGGTGCGGGGGCCAAGGCGGCGGGGTGGGCGCGCGCCAGGCGACCAGGGGGGCCATGTGCGCGGCAGGCGGCGCTGACAGGGGCTGGGCGCCTCGGGCGACGGGGTCAGCGCCTCGGGGCGCGCTGCGCGTGGGCGTTGCCGGCTGGGCCGGTCGGCGGCCTGGCCGGCGGGGGTTTTCTTTTTTTTTTTCTTTTTTTATTATTTTATAATTTATATTTTTTTATTTTACTTATTTTTTTTATACCCTCTTTTTTTTTATTATTATTATGTTATTTATTATATATATTTTATATATAAATATTATTCATGTTATATATTTATTTTTTAATATTATTATAATGTATATTATTAATATTAATATTTTATTTATTTTCATATATTGTTATATATATTATTTATATACATTTATATGCATTTTATTATTATTATTTTTATTCTTATTCCCTATTACATGTTTTAGGCTATAATTATTATTTTCTTTTTCTTCTTTTGCTACATACATTTGTATTTATATGCTCCATCTTTTATGTTTTATTATTTTTTTTCTACTAATGTTTAATGCATGATCATGTATCCAATGCAGGATGCGAAATTTTAGGGTGTTACAATTCTACCCCCCTTAAAGTGAATCTCGCCCTCGAGATTCGATAGCGTGGAGAAAAGGTGAGGGAATTATGTCTTCAAGTCTTTTTCACCTTCCCATGTAGCTTCGGTTTCCGTATGGTTTTTCCATTGCACTTTGCACCAACGGATCCTCTTATTTCTCGTGAATCCAAAACAATGAGTTTGGCGGAGAAGTCTACCCCTCCTTATTCTAAGGCTTACTTTTGGACATAATATATTTGTCTTCATCTCTCCTCCAGGAGACTTAACCAATAGGGTAAACTTCATATGAGAGACAGGCAAACTATACTTAGCAACATACTTCGATGCATTGAATGAATGCGATGCTCCAGAATCAAATAACATATTCGCGGGGTTGGAGTTGGCGAGAAACATACCATTGACCACGTCATCCGCTTGTTGAGCATCCTCCGTAGAGACATGGTTCACGTTGCCACGAGCAAAATTTTGCTGTCCACGGCTTCCTTGTGGTTGTCCTCCATTAGGTGTTGGGTTTTGCCTCGGCGCATTGCTTCTTTGACCAAGGCCTGACTTAGGACATTGATTCGCAAAGTGTCCAGCTTCTCCACAAGTATAGAACCTCTTAACTCCACCGGAATTATTGGGACGAGCTTGGTTTTGAACATTAGCTCCAGGAAAATCAGCACGAGGCGCATAAGTCATTGCTTGCATAACAGGGCGTTGAGCAGGGATAGAGGAGCTGTAGTAAGGTGCATTTGGTGGTGCAAGGCGAGGGCGCACATTACTTCCTTGTTGCTGTCCTTGATACGGCGCCTTCCTCTTGATTTCTTGCTCCATCTCGCGAATCTTGTTCTCAACCACAATTGCTTTGTCCACAAGTTTCTGAAAATTGACATAATCAGAGTTGAGCAATTGCACTTGGATCGTATTGTTCAATCCCCTCATGAACAAGTATTGCTTCCGGCTGTCCCGACTAACGTCCTCAGGCGCATACCTTGAGAGTTGAGTGAATTTATTGAGATATTCACTCACACTTGATTTTCCTTGCCTCAAGTTCTCAAATTCTTGCCTCTTCAAGATCATAACACCTTCCGGCACATAATGAGAACGGAAACTCTCCTTGAATTCCGCCCAGGTAATTCTCTCTTGGTTCTCATGAGCATTGCAATAAGAATCCCACCAATCTGCAGCTGCTCCAACGAGTTGATGAGAAGCAAATAGCACCTTCTCCCGGTTACTGCATTGGACAATGGCTAGCTTCTTCTCCACGGACTTGAGCCAATCATCAGCATCCATAGGGTCAGCAGCTTGAGCAAAGGTTGGCGGCCTAGTCCTCATGAACTCTCCCAATCGGTTATGAGGAGGCGGGGATGGCGGTGGAGGCATGTGGGGCTGACTGTTGATATTGCCAGCCTGCAGCTGTCCCATGGTCTGTATCATGGTCTGCATGAGCTGGTTTTGCATAGCCAATAGTTGCTCAATGTTGGTAGCTCCATGAGCAGGTCCTTGTCCGTTATTGTTTTGAGGTACTTCATGGTTCTCCTCCTCACCATTGGCATCCCTCTGGTTGCGAGTCCTCACCATCTAGAGAAAAGCAATAGGTAAGAATTAGAGAACGTTCCCAACTATATGGATCAAGGGATATGAGTCTAATACTAGCCTAGGTGGACATGGCAATGCTAAAGCATTCCAAAATCCTCTATTAAGCACACAAGCAACCAGTATATATAGCAAACAGCACTCCAAGCAAAAACACATCGATTCCTGAGTGCTCCTATGTGCTCTAAAGTGTCCATTCTATCTAGGCTGCGTCCTACGGTCAACCTGTGGCTCTGATACCAATTTGTGACGCTCGGTTCCGAAAATTGAACCAAGCTAACGCATATGTGTGCCCAGGATGTTCAACACACATACACGAGTGATTCACAAATGATAAACAGATAATTACCACAACTCAAATTATTAAATAAGTACTCTTATTACATAATTCATTAAATCCTCGAATACAAGCCCTAATGAATATTAATGATAAATTCAACTAATGCAGCGGAAATAAACTAATTAAGCAACTAAGCAAACTAAAGCAAAAGGGAATAGCCCAGCTCCATGCAACACCACAGGCAAAGCTGACGGTAGACACGGCCTAGATCTCCATATTATCGCCATTAAAATCACAATTCTGACCTGCAACTGTTGGGTGGGGGATTGCAAGAGTGAGTACATGTCGTACTCAGCAAGTGTGGAAAGTATGACATGTGGCTGATTCAAATGACGAATGTAATAATGGCTAAGTGCTGAAAAGTACAGTAAAACATTTGAAAAGCATTACACTAGGTCTATGTGAAACAATCCATCATAACCATCATATTAACATAATATAAACCATATCCAATTATTGCCAACATCACCATTATCCATGTCCAATTACCATAACTCAAATTCATATCCATGACCATAATCCATAAACCATAACCATAAACCAACCATAACCATTACCAGACCATAACCATCCCAAATCCCAATTTCCCTCTAATCATGTAGGTCATCCAGGCGCTCTTAACCGGGAGCACGGCTATCATGATAGTTTTAATACTCCGCAGAGTTTGTACCACTTTACCCACGTGTTTGTGATTTCATCACCCGTCGGCGACTAAAGAACCTCCCTTATGCCAATTACACTTCCTTTGGTGTATGGCCAAGAGATCACAAAATAGCCTTTACAAAGGGATTACTAGCCTATTCAGACCCCACTGAGGTTTCACCGGTGGCGATGCCTCTAACTGAGCACATCTTCAACCAAGGGCCCCCTCTTGAGCCATTCGGATCCCAGGGTAGTCCCACCAATCATCAACAAACCCAATCCGACTACCCCTTCCCCGAGCATCCACAATGGTCCAAACAACACTGGCAAAGCCCTAATTAATCAGCTACGCCGCACCCATACTTGGCCTTGTGGTGGCACTGTAGTCCTGGCATATTCTCGCATGAACCGGTCCTTAGATCTAAAGCAAGCAAACCACTATAACATCCAACCCATCTACATACCAGGCTTGCTTAGATCACCCATCGTATTGACCAGTTCACATTAACCAGAATATCATTGATGCATAATTAAATGTGTAGTGTTGGTTTTTCCATCCCAATTAATTAAGCGAAGCAAAAAGGTAAAAACCCTTCCCGACTCTCTACCATAAATTCTAGGTGACAAGGGTGGTTTAACAAGTCTAGTAAACTTCCTACCATAGGATTCCCATCAAATTGACACAGCATGCAGTTTTGCAAACAAAACATTTATTTTAAAACAGGATCAATATGCTTCAAGGACACTTGCCTTGCTCAGGCGGATGGTGTTGCTCAAGCGCTTCGAAATCTTGATTCTGGAAATCCTCGTACACGACCTCTTGAGCACTTCCCTCTACTCGTGATCACACATACAAGAATATACACACAATTCAATATGATGCACACACATTAATCAACATGCGATGATATGCATGCATGCAAGGTACACTAATTAATTAACTACGGTTGTCTATTAATTAGATGCAACTAGTTCATACGTGTTCATACGAATTTACGGGGGTTTTAGGATGAATTAATGCTGCTGAAAATAAAATTATGGTGCAACTAAATTTATGTCTATTAGATCTAATGCGTCGCCAAAATTCGCATCGAGAACGAATCCTACCGTAGATCTGACGGCTTGACAGTCGCGGAATAAATGCGATGCGTAGACGAAGTAGATGGCACAGCAGTCCCTTGGCGGCACGACGACGGCGACGATCTCCGATGTACGGTGGCGCCCTCCTCTTTTTCTCCCTCTTCTTCCCCTTATTTTTCTCTTTTTTTCTTCCCTGGGCGCAACTCTCTGGACCTTTTTTCCCGGCTTCCGGCGGCTGCGTTTCTGCAATCGAGAAAACCTACGGAGGCTGGGGCTTTTTATAGGGGCGAGGCTAGGGTACGGCCTTGGTACCGACTCGGTACGGGGCGGGAATCGCGGCAGGGGAGTCGGACGCGGGAGGGAGTCGTATCCGGGCGGGAGAATCGGGGCGGTTACGGGAAAAAAATTTCAGAGGCAGGGTCGCATCGGTACGGGCGAGGCTGGGTGGGGTCCGGCGCGGCAGGCGGTGCGGCGCGCGGCTAGCGTGGGACCGAGGAAGGCGGGAGTCGCGCTACGCGCGGGAGGGCGACGCGGGAGTCGGGCGAGGTGCGCGCGGTGGGACCCAGCGGGCGGCGCGTGGGGCGGGGTCGGTTCGGCGCGGGATCAGCGGGGTGGTGGGCTCCAGGCGGGCGTCGCGTCGCGTCAGGGGGGGGACCGGGCGGGCCGCGGGCGTCACGTCAGCGGGGGAAGCCGCGCCGGTCGGGGGGCGGGGCCCGGGTGTCATGCGGGGTGGGAGCCGTGCAGCGCGGGGGCCAAGGCGGCGGGGTGGGCGCGCGCCAGGCGACTGGGGGGGGCATGTGCGCGGCAGGCGGCGCTGACAGGGGCTGGGCGCCTCGGGCGGCGGGGTCAGCGCCTCGGGATGCGCGGCGCGTGGGCGTTGCCGGCTGGGCCGGTCGGCGGCCTGGCCGGCGGGGGTTTTCTTTTTTTTTTTTCTTTTTTTTTTCTTTTTTTATTATTTTATAATTTATATTTTTTTATTTTACTTATTTTTTTATACCCTCTTTTTTTATTATTATTATGTTATTTATTATATATATTTTATATATAAATATTATTCATGTTATATATTTATTATTTAATATTATTATAATGTATATTATTAATATTAATATTTTATTTATTTTCATATATTGTTATATATATTATTTATATACATTTATATGTATTTTATTATTATTATTTTTATACTTATTCCCTATTATAAGTTTTAGGCTATAATTATTATTTTCTTTTTCTTCTTTTGCTACATACATTTGTATTTATATGCTCCATCTTTTATGTTTTATTATTTTTTTTTCTACTAATGTTTAATGCATGATCATGTATGCAATGCAGGATGCGAAAATTTAGGGTGTTACAATTGTTTATCTCTTCTTACATGGCCATCACCCAATCCAGATCTCGTAGTGCTTCTTCTACCCTAAAAGGTTCCAAAGAATAAACCAAAGAGTAATTTGAAAAAAAGTTTTCCAATGCGATACTGAGTTGTTACCCCCTTGTATATGCCACCAAGGATATTGTTAGCAGGGTGATCCTGTTGAATACTTTGATGCACTATTGGGTGATCCACTTGTGGTCTTGAATCAACTTCTTCTTCATCACTATCTCCTCCTCGATCGTAGCCATTGTCTTGATCTTGCTCAAGTTGATCTTGATTGTCTTGTGGTTGATCTTCTTTTTCTTGATCTTTAGATTGTGTGGGAGACACCATTTGTGATGGAGGTGGATCACTTGGGGTTTGATTTTGTTCTTGTGGTTGGACATCGTTAAGTCCCATCCTCCTCAATACCATACATGTTGCCTCTTCTTCATCTAGCATACATTGATGAACTTTCTCCACTTGGGACGCATTAGTCTCATCAAACACTACGGCATGTGCTATTTCAACACAAGCAGATATTTTTTTGAAGACAAGATAGGTGTAAGTGTTTGAGTCATAACCAAACATTAAACCTTCATTGGATTTAGATGCAAATTTTAAAAGCCTAGGCTTCTTCTCAAGAATGTAGCATTTTCTACCAAATATTTAAAGTATGAGATATTGGATTTCTTAACGGTTAGAAGCTCATATGATGTTTTCTTCAAGAGTCAGTGATAATAGAGTCATTTTCTGGTGTGGCAAGCGGTGTTGATCGCTTATGCAAAAAACTAGTCTGAAGTCTTGTAATAATCAATCGTGTTTCTTGCCATTTTCGTGAGTGTATGGTTCTTCCTTTTGGCCATCCTATTTTGTTGAGAAGAGTAGGGGCCGAAAACTCGTGCTTTATGCCCTTATCCAATAACTCCTCCACTTGAGTTTTCTTTAACTCGATGTCTTTGTCACTCCTAATGTTCTTAATTATTAAGATGAACTCATTTTGAGCCCTCCTCAAGAACTTCCTTAGAGCACCTTGAGTCTCACTCTTGTTAAGCAAAAAAGAATACCCAAGTGAACTAGAAAAGTCATGAACAATAACTAACTATATTTGTTATCGCCAAAGATTATGTAAGAAATAGGACCAAAAAGGTCCATGTGTGTAAGTGCATCTAGGTGCCCCATGTAGGTTTTCGATGATTTATGGCAAAAAATTAAAGTTCTAATAAAGTTATTTTAGTTAAGAGCAGGTATTTATGCAAAGAGATGAAAAACACAAATAAGGGAAAAAGAAAAGTTTTGATGGAAGAACTTCAATCGAAGGCATACATTTTATTTAGTTCTTTGTGTTTAAAGTGTGTGTGAGATACATTCCTTAAGAGCTTGTGGGATCAAAGAGCATGTCAAAAGCTTCCAGAGGGAGGTGAATGGTAGATTAATTATTTTCATGCAGAAGCCAAAAAACTCCTCGGTAAAAAATCAATCTAATAAGAAACAGTGTATGGGACTAATTTTAACATGTTAAATCGTGACAAAAGTAGTAGAGATTGTAGAGAATCAATTCTAAATACACCACAACATGGATAACAAAAAATCATCGAGTAAAACTCATGTTATCACCAAAAGACTGAGTGAAGGTCAATCTGTTCTAACAGAGAGCAAACAGATCTGTTGCACTGCAAAGAAACTTGTGTAACTCAAAAATCACAAATCCAATGAACGTGAAATTTTCAAAAATGATATATAATTGAGTCGTGAAGATAAAAAAATCAAGTCAATTGGATCTGTAAAACTCCAGTTGTGATAAAAACACCGAGACAACATAGAGCTGTGCAGAAACTCAGCGAGAAAGCATAAATAAGTCGGATGAACAAGGCACAAAAGCTCCTCTGAACTACGAGTTTTCTTATCCAAAAACATTCACCCACGAGCTCTGGTCTCCCTTGCTTATATAACCAGCCTTAAGGTGACCCCAATCCAATTAGGACTCCTACTCCTACTCAGTTTCAGCCGAAACTTTCCATAACTGCTTAGGACTCTTCCATACGCAGATAGAATCAATCTTAAGACTTCCAAACACTTTAAGAATGTCTCACATATTTCTAAAACAACTCAACTTCATGACCAACATGAAAACTAACCAAAACAAAATCAAAACTTTCCATATACGAACCATAATCACCTTAGCCACAGCCTGAGGCATAATCCAGCCGGTTGGACATTCCCGACCATATCTTCACGTCCATATCTCTCCACAACACCTTGGAACAATGTTGTCACGTACATGCACCCATTGCATATGTGCAAATAGTTTCCAATGACGTCCACGATACTTTCATATGAATTGTTCTTGACCCAAAGATGTTGTGTGACCTCTCAATCAACATAACCTCAATTCCTCCTGAACTTGGTTGTTGAACCTCATCTTCTCACTAAGACTAGTTCAATGGACCACTATCACCAGCCATATCTTGACCTCAAGCCAAACCTGCAAATGAACAAAGAACCAATTCTTCCGAGCACAAGTCCTCAACTTGACTCACGTTAGTTCAAAAACCACAATACCTTATCTGAGCACCTCACAAAAGCATGCTACAAACCTAGTAAGATAATATCCACCATGATAAGCCAAAACGTTTCAAAAACTTAGTCCAAAACCACTAAGCAAATCTTCCCATGAGTGTAAAGCAAGTTTAAAACATTGCAACTCAAAAACATATCAGCCACACGAATATTTCAGCACGTAGAAAGTTTGAACACTTCGAAGCATTGACTCACATGCAGCTCGCGTGCTTTAAAGTTTGGACAATCCAATAAAAAATATGTGCACCTCACATGTGTGACTAGTTCCCGCAAATTTGGACAATCCAAAGTGGGCTTCTCGGGTACACTCAAAACTTTGCATGTAAACCCTCACTTTTAGCATGATTGCCAATGTATTCAGCACCTAGGTCTCACAACACCCCCCCCCCCCCCTTGATGAATGCATTTGCAACAGAACAACAAAAGAAAATTTCTCCCCCTTTTGAAAATAAAAAATGAAATGAGAAGAAATCTCTCCTGTGGAAAAATCTCCCCCTAAGGATGCACACTCCCCCTGAGAAGAATCATGCAAAAACACTTGTGAATCTGCAATGTGTGTCATATTTCTCCCCCTTTGACAATGTATTCAGCAAAGTTCAAAAGAGAAATTTGAATTTGTTATGAGCATAATATGACATATACAAATAAAACAAAGCTCATCCAAGCCATACTATCAAGTAACTTACACTATCACATCAATGCGATATATAAAGTAGTGTAAGCCATGCTATAGATCAAGTGTAATTCCAATTTAAACAAGTCATGATCTCCTTGTCTCAACTATTTCAACACTTGATAACATGACACATGTCGTTGTTTTTATTATTTTTCAAAGCATAAATTTAAATCATATGAACTTTTCAAGAGATTATACGCAACATCAGCCTTATTCTAACCAAGCAAACTAAGCTTATGTCATTTGACAATTAGAAGCTTAAGGACATTATTTTAGTCATACACAACTCCTTCCAAGTTCATATCAAAGTGCAATGATAAGCAATATCAAAAGAAGAAGTGCGATGCATGCATACTCTCTTGATCTTTTCTGATATTTCAATTAATCATAAAATCTCAACATGTGGGCTATTGATAAATTAATTTTTCATGATTAAAAGCACTTGTGAGCATGCAAAAAGTTCAAAATAGCAAGAAAGTTCGATCATGACCATATTTAGTGTGAGTATTTATTGAAATTACTAGTCATGCCAAAAAGCTAGAAAATGTATAACACGAGTAATGTAGTAAGAACTTTCAGCATGTAAAAGGAATCACAAAGTTATATATGTATGAGTCACTTGTGCTCATATTATTTTTAAATTCAGATTCACACATAGACTTCCCAAGTTGCAAAACTCATCCTCAATTTAAGCCATGAGGATGAATGACCCCTATTTCACTATGAATAAAAGAAAAACAAGTGAAATCTATAGGTTTTGTAAAAATGTCAACCAATTATTGTTCAGTGGCTACATGGTGAAGCAAAATGTTTATTTTTTCAACATTATCACGGAGAAACTGATACCTAATGTCAATGTGCTTCATTCTAGAATGTTGTACGGGGTTCTTATCAATTCAAATGGCACTAGTGTTGTCACAAAACAGCATAACATAATCTAAATCAATTGCATTGTCCTCAAGTGTTTGAACAATCCATAAAATTTATGAGCAAGTGCTAGCAACAACTACATATTCAGATTCAGCCGTGGATTGTGCAACTGAACTTTGTTTTCTAGGGGACCAAGCAACAAGTGAGTTACCAAGAAAATGACAAGCACCCGAATTACTTTTCCTATCAATCCTACGACCTCCAAAATCAGCATCGAAAAAAGTTTTCAACACAACAGTTGAGGAAGAAGGAAGAAAAATGCCAAATTCTTGAATTCCATGTAAATACCTGAGAATACTTTTGTCGGTACCCTGCATACCGGATACCCCTTGGGATTGCGATGATCACAAGGAAACTCCATCTACCAGATTTGAAGACTTCCGAAGGCCCCACATGTCAGCCGTAACCGGACCTGCTTCCCCGACATGGTTAGTCCCAAGGCCAGCACGTGTGTCATAAGACCGGAGCTATCGCCCACACATGGGAAAGCTCCGGACTGGATACCAGTATGGCATCCCCGGACCTAACCCCAGACAGAGGGAAGCTCTGGTACCGACACATGTCCAACAGCACCGGACCTACCCGTCCACGACGGTAAGCTCCGGAGCTGCCACGTGTCCTAACTACCGGACCTTCAACCTTAACAATCAGACTGGTGGACCCCCAACGGCTCGGACCTTCAAGGGACAATTAAGGACTTCAAGACCCGATTAAGTGTCATTAATACCATATTAATGACACACGATCGGAAGGCCCTTAATACCAGTAACAGCACTGTTAATGCCCGTTACCACGCTATTAAGGGTAATTAACAACATTTATTGTGTATTAAACATTAGTAACCGCTAGGGCCACATGTCGGGCCAGGCTTACAGTGTAACGACCAGTCCTTGTGCTATAAAAGGACTGGTCGACGATACACAGGGGACCTCTCTCGGACTTAGAGACTCTCACACGCCCTCACACACATACTCACTCGCTTAATACAACATCAACACACCCCGTGGAGTAGGGTTACGCTCAGGCGACCCGAACCACGTAAACTTCTGTGTCAATTTGCCACCATCTCATGAATCTCTGCGTGCCCATTACCGAATTATAAACTCCACAAACTACTAATAGTAGTGTCGGGAGATCTGCCGGATTCAACCACCGATAGTTGGCGCGTCAGGAAGGGTGGCGCCCGAGATTTCAAGAATGGTGAACTCAGCTGCTGGATCGTTCAACGGCAACCTTGCTGCGCAACCTGCTAGAGGCAATCCCTCCAACATGCAACAACCAGCAGGTGCCACGGCTCCAACAGGAGTCATGCCTCCGCCGCCACCGTCTGCACCAGCAAATCAAGCTGGATAACGGGACGGAGCATCTGCGTCGATCACGGTGTCAGCGAATAACAACAACCCCAAACACGCGCTCCATGCAGCGCATGCCCTTCACCAATGCCCACCACCTCCGGGTGCATCCCAGGGTGCAATGGAGCAGTAGAGGGCTGATGTGGAACACTTGGTTACAGCAGCAGCCGACTGCATCAACAACCAAGGTCCTCCCCCCTCGGGGCGGGCCCCATCGCAGCCTCGGACTTTGTCTGGCAGACTTGGTCTGCACACTTCCCAAAATAGGAGGCGTGCTGCATCTCAACAAGTGACGTCGCTACCTTCCGGGGCACGACACACTCATACAGAAACGAGGCTTTCAACTCACGTCCTCCGGGCGGAGCTTGATCGCCGTTATCGTCAACAGGACGGCCGCGTCCATATCGAGCGTGCTCGCGAAAGGCAAGAGGCTCGAGACAGTCCTGCTCCTGAGGGAGTAGGAGGAGGCTGTTCTGCCCTAGCCATGCACTTACGCATGGTCAGATGGCCACAAAAGTTCCGGCCTCACCTTCCAAAGAAATTTGACGGGACTGTCAATCCCGCTGAGTTTCTTTAGATTTACTCCACTGCAATCCTTGTAGCCGGAGGTAACGAGGCCGTAATGGCCAACTACTTCCCCGTGGCTTTAAATGGGACCGCCAGGTCCTGGTTCATGAGCCTTCCGCCCAACTCCATCAACAGCTGGGAGGAATTGTGCCAACAGTTCACCGCCAATTTCGGAAGTTCATACACCCGACCAGGCACCGAACTAGACCTTTTTGTTGTAACGCAGAAGGGGGGAGAATCCCTGTGTTCCTTCATCCAGAGGTTCTCCCAGGTATGAAACACTATTCCTTTTATATCTAGCGCCTCTGTTATTATGGCATTTAGACAGGGTGTACGAGACAAGAAGATGCTGGAGAAGCTGGCGATCAAGGAGATCACCAGCGTCATGGAGCTCTTCAGCTTGGCAGACAAATGTGCCAAAGCTGTGGAGGGCCGTGAAATGTACTCCAAACCACCTCTGGAGGATAACAAAAAAATCCTCCAAGGGCGAAGCCACTACCTCCGGGAGTGGTAAAAAGAAGAAAAAGTCCAACGGCAAGAAAAAGCCGTCGGCTGACACACCTACTGCTGCAGCTCCGATTGAAGAGGAGTTAGGTTTTTAGGACCCTAAAAAAGTCCTGAAAGCTGTATACACCTCCGTCCACGACGACTCCGACGTCTCTGACAATGAACGTCGGAAGACCATGAACACCATCTTTGGTGGTTCGTGGGACATCACTTCCCACCGTGTCCTCAAGACCATGCGGTGGGACATGGCTTCAGTAGCTCCCACCGCCAGGGTGGAGCCGCACCGGAAGTGGATGGAACATGATTGGAGCTGGCCAACTCCCATTGATGGTATCTCCGACCATCAACAACATCCAACTCCACCATGTAATGGTGGACGGAGGTTCGGGGCTGAACCTCTTAAACTTCGAAGCTTTCGTCAAGCTTCAGCTCTGACCTTCGGATCTTCGCCCCTCCCGACCTTTCTCTGGAGTAGGTCCGGGGGCCATAACCCCACTTGGTGCCATTACTCTCCCCGTGACCTTCGGGACTCGGGAGAATTATCGCACTAAGAAGTTGGTTATTGACGTTGCTCAGATCAACTTACCCTTTAACGCCATTCTGGGCAGGCCAGGCTTATACAAGTTCATGGCTGCTGCTCATTATGGCTACTTGGTGTTGAAGATGCCAACACTAGCTGGTGTTCTCTGGATCCGCGGAGACCGCACTACTGGAGTGACTGCTCTGGAAGAACTTCACGCGCTTGCTACAGCGCAGGAGGAAGAGTCCAGGCAGGAGCAAGATCCAAAACCCCCGAGCATTCGTCAACGAGGCTCAACCTCCGCACCTCGCGTGCAACCAAGCGGCGACACCGACATTCCCGTCAAAGTCGTCCAAATCGGTTTCGATGCCGCTCAGACCACCCGTATATCAGGAGGTCTGAATGACAAATAGGAACTCGCGCTCATCACTTTCCTCCGGGCTAACGTTGACGTGTTCGCCTGGAAACCGTCGCAAATTCTTGGGATCCCTAGGGAAGTGATCGAGCGTAATCTGAAGATCTACCTTGACGCTCAGCCTGTACACCAGAAGCCTCGGAAGCAATCGGTAGAGTGACAGAACTTCATACGACAGGAAGTGAAGAAGTTGCTCGAAGCTAGATTCATCCGAGAAGTCTTCCACCCAAAATGGCTGGCAAACCCAGTCGTTGTACCCAAGGCCAGCGGGAAGCTTCGGATGTGTATCGACTACACAACACTAAATAAGGCATGTCCAAAAGATCCATTCCCACTACCTAGAATAGATCAGATTGTGGATTCCACCTCCGAGTGTGAGTTACTGTGTTTCCTAGACGCATATTCTGGGTACCATCAAATCAGAATGTCTAGGGAAGATGAAGAGCACACTTCTTTTATCACAGTAGATGGATTGTATTGTTATACTGCCATGCCATTTGGTCTCAAGAATGCAGCCTCAACATTTGTATGAGCTATGTACAAAACCTTTTGAGAGCTCATAAGAGACGTAGTGGAAGTGTATATCGATGACATCGTTGTCAAGATTAAGGACAAGGAGTCACTTCTTGACACCTTGCAAACTGTCTTTGACAAGCTGCGAATCACCCGCACAAAGCTGAACCCAGACAAGTGTGTCTTCGGGGTTAGCTCCGGAAAGCTTCTTGGATTCTTGGTAAACCACCGAGGCATAGAGGCGAATTCGGCAAAGATTAAAGCCATTGAAGATATGCGGCCACCAGCCCACATCAAGGACATCCAGAAGCTAACTGGATGTATAGCCGCCCTTAGTGGGCTCATCTCAAGACTGGCGGAACGGGCACTTCCCTTCTTCAAGCTATTGAGGAAGTCCGGACCATTCCAATGGTCTGAAGAAACAGAAAAGGCATTCCAGGAGCTGAAGCAGCTCCTCACCACCCTACCAACCTTGGTAGCTCCGAACCCTGGTGAGCCTCTACTGCTTTACATTTCGGCAACTGACGAAGTTGTTAGCATGGTCCTGGTTGCAGAGAGACCAGAACCCTCACAAGCTCAGGAATGTAGATCCCCCCGGGAGGGTCAGGAGGTTCCTGAAGGTGAGTCTGGGTCCCAGCCCCCAGACTTGGATCTACGAGGATTTACTCTTGTTGAACAAGAGGATTCGAACCCCTCCGGGAAGGTCCGGATCACTCCAGAAGAAGCTCCAGGTTCCTTTAGCAAGGACCCGGAGGTCCCCGAAGAAGGTCCGGACCCCTCCGGGAGGGTCCGGGTCGATGAGGAGGAAGCTCCGAGCCCCTCCGGGAGGGACCGGATAGTCCAACGCCCAGTGTACTTCATCAGTGAAGTACTCCATGACGCCAAGACTCGATACCTAGTGGTGCATAAGCTGCTCTATGCAGTTCTTATCGCCTCCAAGAAGCTTCGTCATTACTTCCAAGCTCATGAGATCTCAGTGGTGACCTCTTATTCACTGCGTGCGATCTTGCATAATCCCAATTCCACTAGGAACATTGCAAAGTGGGTAGCGGAATTGGCCGAGTTCGACATAGAATTTGTCCCAAGACAAGCGATCAAGAGTCAAGCATTGGCGGACTTCGTGGCGGAATGGACCCCCTCTCCATCAAACCCTGGGGGCCCTAGTGAGCAGAAGCCGAAACATAAGGCTCCGGTCTTCACCAAACCTCACTGGACTCTCTACTTCGACGGCTCCATGCAAAAGCAGGGGGTCGGAGCTGGAGTCCTTCTCCTCGCTCCAACCGGGGAGAAGGTAAAATACATGGTCCACCTTGACTTCAGGGCGACCAACAACATGGTGGAGTATGAAGCACTCATTTACGGACTAAAGGTGGCACTATCATATGGTGTCAAGCAGCTGTTGGTCAAGGGAGATTCGCAACTCATCATTAAAAAGGTGAAGGGTGAATGCTCCTGCAACAATCCCCAACTAGCTGCTTATCTCCTTGAAGTCCAGATGCTTCAGAAGGACTTCGAAGTCCTGGACCTCCACCATGTCCAGCGTCTCCATAACGCTGAAGCTGACGAACTCTCGACGAAAGCGTCAACCGGAGCTCCGGCTCCAGATGGAACCTTCGTCCGGAGGTTGTCAAAACCCACAGCTCAGCCCGCCGAACTGAGTGAAGGGGGCGAGACCAGCATCCCGAAGCTGGCGATCCCGATGGCCCTGTTACCATGGGTGCCATCAAGGGTCGTAGGTGCTGCCAGAAGCTCTGAGCAACCCAACACGCAAGACTCAAATGCTCAAGCTAGCTCCGATGCATGGATCTCGGAGATCCAGAGCTACTTGAAAGACAATATCCTTCCTGACGATGATGTATCCGCTGACCGGATAGTCAGATTGGCTAAAAGATACACGTTGGTAGAAGGGGATCTCTACCCCCGCGGTGCCAACGGCGTCCTAATGCGGTGCATCACAAGGGAAGAAGGCTGCAAGCTCCTCACAGAAATCCATGGAGGCGAGTGTGGGAACCACGCGTCTTCCCGCACGCTGGTCGGTAAGGCCTTCCGACATGGCTTCTACTGGCCTACAGCGCTCCAGGATGCAATTGAGCTGGTGAAGAAATGTGAAGCATGCCAGTTTCATGCGAAACAAATTCATACACAAGCTCAGCCTCTACAAATGATACCTCCTACATGGCCTTTCGCTGTGTGGGGGATGGACATCTTGGGACCTTTCCCAAGAGCTGTCGGAGGTTACAAGTTCCTGTATGTTGCCATTGACAAATTCACCAAATGGCCGGAAGCAACTCCTGTTGTGACAATAAACAAGCAATCATCTATCAACTTCTTGCAGTCCATCGTTTGCAGATTTGGAGTCCCGAACAAAATCATAAAGGTAATGGGACCCAATTCACAAGCTCTGCTTTCCAAGGATACTGCAAAGACCTCGGCATTCAAGTTAGCTACGCTTCAGTAGCTCACCCGGCAAGCAATGGCCAAGCCGAGAGAGCAAATGTAAAAATCCTGAAAGGACTCAAGACACACACATATGAGCGCCTGAAAAAACATGGAGCCAACTGGATCGAAGAGCATCCGCCCACTCTATGGGCCAACAGGACAACTCCAAACCGGTCAACTGGAGAGACACCCTTCTTCCTGGTGTACGGAGCTCAAGCAGTCCTTCCTCCGGAAATCACCTTGGGGTCGCTCCGGGTCCGGACCTTCGATGAAGCCACGCAGGACCAGCTCCGGCGTGGATACCTTGACCTCCTTGAAGAGGGAAGGTGCCGAGGACCTGTTCGGAATGCCCGATACCGCCAAGCTCTTCAGCGCTATCACCAACGGCATGTTCATAGCCGACAGCTCGAGGAAGGCGATCTGGTGCTACGGAGAATACAATCCAGAGAAGGGTTAAACAAACTTTCCCCTAGCTGGGAAGGACCCTTCCGAGTGATCTAAGTATCCCGTCCTGGATGCGTTCTCATGGCAGCCGAGGATGGGACACCTCTCCCTAATCCCTGCAGCATTGAGCACCTCCGTAAGTTCTATGCTTAATATCACGGAGGTGAGTCTGTAATTACA
Organism: Tuctoria greenei; assembly: GCA_036927565.1. Lineage (NCBI taxonomy): Eukaryota > Viridiplantae > Streptophyta > Magnoliopsida > Poales > Poaceae > Tuctoria > Tuctoria greenei. The sequence continues at coordinate 131,865,043 of JAYESD010000006.1, forward strand.
TGTGATGTATGTTATAGAGTCATTGTACAGAGTCGGGTAGCTCCTCCGGGAGGACAGCTGGACCTACCCCGTAAGATCCGCAACGTCCATGCAACACTTGTCACAGTCTCAGAACTAAAAGTGTAGCTAGCTACCTTGGGTCAAACGAGAAACAAAACACACTTAGTCTGGTTCCATACCCTAAGAGTGTACTTGTTTCCCCTGTACCCCGGACCTATAATGAAAGACGTCATTATGTGAAAACAGACTCCATGTGCATTTACTTTGTACAGGCTCAATATTTTTTATTTTTCTCTTTCTTGTCTATATCAAAGTTGTGCAGTTCTTAAGAAACTTTAGCTCAACCAGTTCTTGTACAATTCGAGTTGCATTGTCTATTCTTCTGGGTCCAAACATTGTTGATGGTATACTCGTCTGAATGTCGCCAAGCCAATCTAGGGCCGGAGTGTGCTATCGACTTAGCCTGGTCATGCACCCTGAGTACGCCACTCTACCTACACCCCGGCAGGCCGAAGTAAGGCGAGTCCGAAAACGATCGGACCTGAAGGAAACAAGGCCGCACACTTGATTGTAATTAAAATTGTGTTCGACCTAAAACTTTCTCAGGAATAGTAAGCTGCAACGAAGTTATAGATAGGAAACAAATTTTACTGTTTTTCTTGACTTCAGTGTGTAGGAAAAATAAAGACCACACAATGATGGTGAATGACCGGAGCCACCAATGCTCCGACATCCCCTAGGTGGCTTGTGGTCGATGTTCAAACATTGATAGCAAGCGTCGCTGGAGCTACTCAGCTCCGATAAAGCTAGGGAGCCAGCCGTCAATGTGAAGAAAAGATGGTGGGAAGACTCTGTAGTGGACTCTGCTGTCGACACACCAAGTGTTGACAAAGGTCACTGCCGGAGCCACCAAGCTCCAACACCCCAGAGGACTAACCGTTGATGCTTTACGCATTGATGGAGATTACTGCCGGAACTACTAAGCTCCGATGATGGTCAATGCCCGAGCCACTAAGCTCCGACAACCTCAGGGGGCCTTCAGTATCGAAGACTTCGAACCTACATTCTACAAGTTTGAAGCGCGCAAGTCTTCCACAACTGTTACATCCTCTTGGTACATCTTCACAATCAAATTGTGTACATCTACCAGGGGGCCAAGTGCGAAAAAGGTGTTGAAGACAAAAAATGAAATTCACAAAAAAACTTGGATTTCATTCATCAGGAGACAAGAGATTACAAAATTGGGAAAAAGAAGAGAGGATACAAGTAGGAGCTATAAAGAGATGGTCCTAGACCCTATGGAAGAACGAGGCGACCTTCTGGGCAGCCTCCGATACGCTGCCTTGGGCATCTTCTCCCTCTCCTTCGATGGGGCCTTCAAGCCCCGGGTCCAGGGGGAATTGAGGGTCCCGGCTTGTGTAGCACGTCAGCACGAATTCTGCGACATCCTTCGCCATGGATTGTCCCTCGGTCTCCAGCTGGTCCGTGATGACATCGCCCATCTTGGTGAGTTTGTTGCCTGCCGAACTCAATGCCTGCAACGCCAGGTCCAGCTCTGGCTCCGGATCATCCGGACGCACGGGACTAAAACCCATTAGCGTCAGCGCGTCGTTGGCTTTGCCCAGGATGTCGCAAACTTGTTGGGACACCGCAGTCCTCAAGCCTCGCATCTCTTCCAAGGATCTTTTGGTCACCGCAAGCTCCGAATTCTCCCGGGCAAGGCGCTCGACTTCTTTGGCGTTCTGCTGAATCTTCTCAGCAACCTGCCTTTTGAGTCTTGCTCCCGAGGTTGGATCTTGTTCCGGCGATCGACCAGGTCCTTCACCCAGCCCCGCACGTTCTTCTCCCTGGCAGCAACAGCATTCTCCCTCCTGTGGAGTTCCTGCCCTCGCTCCCAGGCCTTCTTCTCCTCTCTCTCGTAGCACTCCTCCAATTTCTTGGTGCACTCCTCGAGACTCTTGTCACCCAGAATTAGCCTCTGAGTGAGCTCTTCCTCCCTCTTCACGACGTCGTCTCGCAGCTTCAGGAGTTTTTGCTCTTCATCTTCGAGCTTTCTCTCCCGCACCTCAAGAGCCTCACGACGCTTGACGAGACTAGCGTGGATGGCGTTGAGCCTCTCCTAGTGATCATCCGCTGCACTATTAGCAGCTTTGGCCTGGTCGTAGATGGCCCGGGACTGGTTGTCAAGGGATCGCGTCATGCTTTCCCTCTCATCCAGCAGCTTACCCCAGTATTCCAGGCGGACCTTCTCCCTCTGCACCCACTCCTTGTCGTCAGCCAGCCTCAACTGCGCCAGCTTTGTCTCGAAATGGAGCCGGTTGCGCCACCTCCTAAGAGTTTGGTGCTCCTCCTCGAGGGCCTTGCTGTCGTGGTAGAAAGCCAACTGGACCTGATGAAGACTGGAGCAGGCGTTGTCAATAGACAACGACAGGGGGATCGGGTCAGGACCTGCCGGGGTCGTCTCCACCGGTTCCAGCGGGTTCTCCGTGACAAAAATTGGGTCCCACTCTACAAGAGCGGTCCCTTGAGCTTCCACGACACTAGGGCCGTCCTCCGGGATAGCCTCAGCCGCCGCCGAGGAAGGTCCTGCAGTAGAGGTTTCGACCTCCGGAATTGGCTCCGAAGGTCCCGTCGCCAGGTCATTGATAATTGACCCCTCAGGCGGGGGGCCGGCATCTTCACCTTGGCACCCTGGCTCAGGTGCGGGCACCTCCGGGACCACTGCTTCCGAGGCGGGCGTAGAAGATTTTGCCGGAGCTGAAGCCACGTTCGGCTCTAACGTTGGCGCCTCCTCCACCACCGGTTCCGGTGCTGACGCTTCGACCACTATGGGCTCAAGCGCCGGCACCTCTACAGCGACTGGCTCAGGCGCCAGTACTTCTTCGACGATCGGCTCTACCGCCGAAACTTTTGCAGCAACTGGCTCTACCACCAGATCTTCCTCGACAACCGGCTCAAGCATGGAACTTAATCAATACCCGGCTCTACCGCCGGGGCCTCATAACCACCGACTCCACTGTCGGGGCTTCAACAACATCTGGCTCTAGGGCCAGAATTGCAGCTACCTCCGGCTCTGAGGCCGGAGCGTCCATCATTTCAGCATCCAAGCCTGGAGCTTCCACCTCCGGGGCTGGTGCCCCTGGTACATCTTCATTCCCGTGGTCTGGCGCTACCACGTGAACTTCTGGGGATGAGTCGAGGTCCAAGAACACAACAGCCGGCGCTGGATCTTCTGCAGCCTCAACCACCTCTTGGGGCGGCGCTGGAATTGGAACCGGAGCTTCCGCCTACACAGCCTCAACTGCTGCTGCAGGAACCGGAGCTTCAACCCCTTTCTTGGGCACTCTGTGGATGAAGGACGAAGAAACTCAAAACACGGTTACAACAAAAAATAATCAACTGAGGTAAAAAATCAAAAATTACCTCGGAAGGCTTCTGCACCAGTTAGCACGAAACCTCTTTCCCGGACGCTCGGAGCCGGACCCTGTCGCCAAAGGCATGGTGGTTCTGTAAGGTCCCCCAGAGCTCGCTGCTGCTGTCGGCATCACTTTGGTTGAGGCCCCCCTCGACCGGAAAGGACCTCCGGACCCAGAGCCTTCAGCTGGCCCTGGTACTGGAGCCGCATGGCCGGAGCTAGCACCCCGAAGAGATGCTGATGCTAGAGTAGTTGCCGCCGATGAAGACATTCCCCTCCGGGGAGAAGGAGTCGCTGCGGAAGGAGCTGGCCTGACGGACCTCCCATCGGCATGCTTCAACTTCCTCTTGCGGCTCGAGGGCTCGACCAGCTCTTTGCCCTTGCCCAATACTACAACTCTCTGTTCCGGGACGGAAGGGGGACCACCCTCGGAAGCTCCGGAGATCGCCAACCCGGTGATCGAACACCTCTCAATGACACCAAGGTCGTCAAGCACCGACATCGTCCGCCGGAGCTCCTTGCTGAACTCCGCCTCCATGTTCAGAGGGAGAAAAGCCGCTAGCGGAGTCAAGTCGTCACCCTCGATGTTGATGTCATGCTGGAACTTCATGAGGTGAAACTCCAAAGTTGCACCCTCCATGTTGGACTTCAAACCGGTCTCAATCCGATCGTCATCCAACACACTGTTGAGGGCCCAAGCAAGCTTCTCCCTCTTCTTCAGTGGAGCCCACCTGTTGGTCAGGAAGTTGCAAAATACCGTCCGAGGAGTCACTCCTCCTTCCACGCACTGGCGGATCCTGGTTAGAGCAAGGTTGAAGGCATCCGATAACACCGGAGCTTCACTCCAAGCTGCAGTGTCGACGTTGGGGAGGCCTTCAGGAAACTCTAGCTTCTCATGCTCCTCCACCCTGATGACGATCCAATCCTTCTTCCAGTCGTCCCACTTCCTAGAAGGGAACGACCACAAGTACTTGTACGCGCACTTCTTGCGCTTCACAAAATAATAGATGCCAAGGTACTTGTCACTCTTGACGGTGGTCTGGACAGTGAAGAAGGTGCGGAAGAGCTCCACGCAGGGGGGAATGCCCACCCAAATCTCGCGGAAGTGGACAAAGATCGACACTAGAAGAATGGAGTGGGGGCCAAGGTGGTACAGCTGCAGACCATAGAAGTCTAGCAGCATCAAGAAGAAAGAGGAGAAAGGTGGGATCAGTCCCACCATGGCGTACGCGGAGAAGTACACCATGTCGCCGGCATGCTCCTTCACAAAAGGAAGCTTGCTGGCGCGGACCAGGTGGTTGAAGAAGTCAGGGGACCACCCCATGAGGGCTTGGACCTTCTTCAAATCACCATTAGTCTTCAGTTGGCTCTGGCGAAGACCCAACTCCATCGCAGCACAGCGAGGCGAGAGATGAAAAGCAAGCAAAAGTTTGGAGGGTTTGAGCGCAAGTTTGAATGAAAGGCGTAAAGAACCCCCAAACGGTGCGTGCTTTCCTTCCTAAGTAAGCCCCCGCAACGCTTGGATGGAAACCGAAGAGGAGCTAACGATATCATTTAAAAACTTCACCCTGCTAATGAAAAGGGGGCCCAGGACCACCCCAACGATCAAGTTGAGGTCCTTACCCCAGGCGAACGGTTGTCGTCATGAAAGGCGGGAAACCCGAAGGTGGCGGCCTGACAGGGCGCGCGGAACGATACAATTTTCGTATCAGGAACCGACGTCCTTCAATTGCGTGAGATCCGCATGCTAAGATCTCACCTGCTGCATCCAGGATATGCCACACGGCGGTGGTTTAACTGCGAACTACCGCCAACGGCACATCCGAAGACCCTTGAAGACACGACTCAAAAACCGAAGAATGGACCCACCTCCGTCAGAATGACTTCATCCAAAAGGTCTCTCCCAGAGGTGGGCCCAGGAGGCCACTATCGGTTCCCTGCGTACTAGATACCCCTTGGGATTGCGAAGATCACAAGGAAACTCCATCTACCAGATTTGAAGACCTTCGAAGGCCCCACATGTCAGCCGTAACTGGACCTGTTTCCCTGACATGGTTAGTCCCAGGGCCGCCACGTGTATCATATGACCAGAGCTATCGCCCACAAATGGGAAAGCTCAGGACTGGATACCAGTATAGCACTCCTGGACCTAACCCCAGACAGAGGGAAACTCCGGTACCGACACGTGTCCAACAGCACCGGACCTACCCCTCCACGATGGTAAGCTCCGGAGCTGCCACATGTCCTAACTACCGGACCTTCAACCTTAACAATCAGACTGGTGGACCCCTCAACGGCTTGGACCTTCAAGGGACAATCAAGGACTTCAAGACCCGATTAAGTGTCATTAATACCATATTAATGACACACGATCGGAAGGCCCTTAATACCAGTAACGGCACTGTTAAGGCCCGTTACCATGCTATTAAGGGTAATTAACCCCATTTATTATGTATTAAACATTAGTAACCGCCAGGGCCACATGTCGGGCCAGGCTTACAGTGTAACGACCATTCCTTGTGCTATAAAAGGACTAGTCGACGATACACAGGGGACCTCTCTCTGACTCAGAGACTCTCACACGCCCTCACACACGTACTCACTCACTCAATACAACATCAACACACCCCGTGGAGTAGGGTATTACGCTCAGGCGGACCGAACCACGTAAACCTCTGTGTCAATTTGCCACCATCTCTTGAATCTCTGCGCGCCCGTTACCGAACTATAAACTCCACGGACTACTAATAGTAGTGTTGGGAGATATGCCGGATTCAACCACCGACAACTTTTGATGGCTTGAGGATGTGAAGCGCATGAGGAAGATGAAATCGTGCACAAAGACATATGCTGAATTGTATGTCCGGTCTTGATGCCGTGAGGTACAAAAGTGATCCGATCATGCTTCTATATTCTTTTTGATCAACCGGGTCACCATCTTCATCAAGTTCAAGTGTCGCTATTGTTCCCACTGATGTCCGAAGAGGCTTGATATTTTCCATGTTGAAACACCTTAGGAAATCTTTCGTATACTTCATTTGATGCACAAAGGTTCACTTCTTAGTTTGCTTGATTTGCAACCCCAAAAAGTACGTGAGTTCTCCCATCATACCCATCTCAAATTCTGAACTCATCATATCTGAGAACTTTAACACAAGATTATGAGAAACACAATCAAAGATAATATCATCCACATACACTTGAACGAATAATGAGTCATTGCCATGCTTAAGCACAAAAAGAGTTTTATCTAATTTGCCCATGGTAAACCCCTTTTCAAGTAAGAATGTTTTTAACCTATCAAACCATGCTCTAGGAGCTTGTTTAAGATCATACAAAGCATTGGGATATTTGTAAGCATGATTAGAAAAATCTGGATTTTCATAACCTGATGGTTGCTTAACATAAACCTCCTCATCTATGTATCTATTAAGAAAAGCACGTTTCACATCTATTTGATATAACTTGAAACATTGAGATGTAGCAAGTGCTAAAGAAATTCTTATGGCTTCTAATCTAGCAACATGAGCAAAAGTTTCATGAAAATCAAAACCTTCAACTTGCGTGAAACCTCGAGCAACCAATCTATCCTTATTCCTAACCACAACCCCATCCTCGCTTTGTTTATTTTAAACACCTATTAGTTCCAATTAAAGTGTGACCTTGAGGTGGAGGTACAAGTTTTGAAACATTATTTCTTTCAAAATCTTCTAACACTTCTTGCATGGAAATAACCCAAGATTAATTAGTGAGTGCGTGTGATATATCCTTGGGTTCAAAAGAAGCAAAAAAAAAAGAATGAGCATGAGAGTTTGGATCAAAAAACTTGGATCGTGTGACTCGTTCGTGCAAGCTTCCAATAACTTGTTGTGGAGGGTGACTTTGAGGATGCAGAGGGGAGTAGACACTTCACAAGCTCCTTGTTCTTCATGTTCATCACAAATCAATGAGCTCGTATCTTGAGGATGATCTGGACCAGCAAGAGTAGTCGTCGGTGCTGGTTGTGGATCAAAATCAGGAGCTGCATCGACGTCATTAGCTTCTGAATTTTTGGGCAGCAACACCACTGCTTCCTCATCTTCAATGAAAATACTCTCGCCTGCAGGTATGCATATTGACCTGCAATATTAGATCTATTACCTGGCTAGCTTCATCAAAAGAAACCTTACAAGTCTCCATAATTTTGTTAGTGTCAAGTAAAAGCACATGGTAGCCTCTAGTATGAGATGGATAACCAAGAAACATGCCATCAATGGATCTAGCTCCAAATTATCGAGATTACCATGTTTCTTAATAAAGCATTTGCAACCAAAGACCCTAAAGTGTTTGACACTAGGCTGATGTCCAAACCGAAGCTCATATGGGGGGTTTTCTCGCTTAGCTTGCAAGAAAACTCGATTTGAGACATAACAAGCTGTTGCAATTGCATCTGCCCAAAACATCCTAGGAGTTTGATATTCATCAAGCATAGTCCTAGCCATCTCAACTAAGGTTCTATTCCTTCTCTCTACAACACCATTTCGTTGAGGTACATATGGTGAAGAAAATTGATAAACTATTCCATTTTCGGCATCAAAGTGATAAAATGATTGGTTTTTAAATTCCGTTCCATTATTACTTCTAATAGATTTTAAAGATCATGGGTGGTCAAGTGAAAGTCTAAGAACCAAACTTCTAAAGTGAATAAAAGCTTCATTCTTAGATGCCATAAAGTAAACCCAATATTATCTAGAATAGTTATGATGAGGAGTTTAGGCCCAATCTTTCGATAGGTAATGGGTAAGTCGATTGATGGAGATCTCGACGTTGATGATCCGAGGCTCTCGAGGAGGACACCAAAAACCTCTACAATCACTACACCACTGCTCCATTGGTTATCAACCGTGCTGCACATGATTGACCTCGCCAAGAAGGCTTATCCCTGCAAGTGCAATCGAGAACACAAGCAAGAACAAGGTAGAAGCAATCTGAATTACTAAGTTGGGGTCTCACAAACCGATGAACGGCGAAACTGTGTATAACTGATTAATCTAAGCAAAACCCAATTATTTATGACGGCTACTATGGAGTATTTATAGGCGGTAGGACGTCCAAGGGGGCGTTGGGTTCGTGACCTAACCCTAAGACACAAAAATAGTGGACTATACTTGATACAAGGCCCAATGGCCCAATAAAGTAGAATGAGCATGAGAGTTTGGATCGAAAAACTGAGTTCGTATGTGTCCTGGGCGTCCGTTTTAGTGCGAACTACTCCTGGACTCTGAGTTGGACATGATTTTGAGTTGGGGTCGATTTCCATCTTCTTTGAACATATTCCTTGGTCCTCCATGCCCCTAAGGCTTCCTCCAATTACTCCTTGAACCACTCCATGTTTCCTAATCACAATTAAATTATTAGGTAGCAATCTATTCTCAAAAATATATAAGGAAACATATAAGAACGAGCTCACCTCTGAAATTAATTGTTGTGTGTGAATTCAATTGATTGCATCTTGTATGTTCAATGGAGTGTTGTGTATATCCATAGGAGTGATGTCCTCATCAAGTTATCAACAATTACAAGCACATACCATTTACCTCCAAAAGATTGAACACGTGAGGGACCTATGATGTCAAGGTGTAAAGGTTGTGCCGGTGCTGTTATCATGGTCCTTGTAAGTGGAGCAAGTGAACCAACAATCATCTTAGCATGTCTACAAGAAGGGCAAACAATTTATTTTTCTCCTTTAATCTTAGGTAACCAACGTATGCGATCAAGACCAGTAACACGGGGGAGGTGATCAAAGCCTACGTGACCAAGTCTATGGTGCCAAAAATAAGTCTTTTGATTCATTAAAAACTAGACACCTATGCTCAGAGGTTGATATTTGAAAATTAGCTTTAAAAACACTTCCAAACTAAGACATGTTAAACATAAGTTCACCATTTGAATCTACAACCTTGCATGAATTTTTAGTGAAAGTTACTTCAAGATTTTCATATAGCAACTGAAACAAAGAGCAAGTTGTATTTCAATTTTTTTTAACAAGTGCCCATCTTTGAAAGTGTAGTGATTATTAACTCTAACTAAACCCTTAGCAATTATAGGAGCTGAAGAATTATCGGCAAAAGTAACATTTTCTACACGTGACACAAAAGAGAGAAGAGAATCATTCTTTGTTACCTGTCATGTGGCGTGAACAACCTGAATTCACAAGCCAAAAGTTCTGCTTTCACAAGCGTGTAACCTACATAGCATCTTAATACATCGATAACTCAATATTGGGGGTTAGTCAACAGACATTTAGGAATCCAGTACTAAGTCACACGATGTCCAACAGAAATAACACGTGAAAGCTGAGATAAAAGAACAAGTTTATGAGCCAAATTTTGAGAATCCTTGCATCCAACTACCTACCTACAAGGTGTGTTATGTGTAGCATGGAAAACAGTAGGTTTAGGAGCAAACTTTACATGTTTTTGACTCATCATAGCAGGTTGCAGGTGTTTAACATTCGGTTCAGCATGTGCAGCAAATTTTGCTTAGTTGTTACTTGATCTAGCTTGCATTCTTTGCTTCTTTTCCTTTTTAGATAGTCCATACCAAAAATCTATGACATGACCATCTCTACCACAATAGGTATAATGAAATTTAACTTTATTTTCATGTCTGGATGAGCAAGAAACTTGCGAGTTAGCAACCGAATGAGGAAACACCCCCACTGACCTCAAAACCACCTCTTTTTGTTTAGGAACTGTTTGAATCAAACTACTTCCTAATGACCTAGCAACCTAGGTGGATGTGCCATAGCATGAACATGAGAATCAAAACCTAAACCAGTTTTACCATAGCAAGACTTAGATGAATTCAATAGCAAGTTTAGGTTCTTATTTGCATTGTAAAACCGCTCTAGTGTCCTATGCATGTCATCAAGTTTCTTAGATAAGTCTGGGCAGTTTTCACATGAAGTTTTTCCTTTTAGATTGCAATTAAAACAATATTTAACTTCATGAGAATGTAAAATATTTTTCAAAGCAGAAATCTCATTCATAGCATCATGTAGTTTCTTATTAAGATCATCACAGTTAGAGTAATGCAAATCAATTGTAGAACAAATAGCATGTTTCAAGTTTTTATCATTAAGAGCTGCAAGCTTTCTGTTCTTTTCTATTTCATGTTCAAGTTTATCAAGTGTGGAGGTGTGCACACTTCTTAAAGAGGACAATTGTTTATAAATTAATTCACACGAGGAACAAGAACATCACTACGAATCAAAGATTTTAACCAATTAATTTCAGATTCTAGTGATTCAATTTTAATATTATTTTCTCTAAGTTTTTTGTCCTTTTTCATAAGTACAATAGTCGCACAGAATATAGCATCACACATTTCTTTGCATGTGGGACATACCCCTTCATCGTCGCTGTTGTATTCTGCTTCCCCCAAACCTAACCTTTAGTTGCCCACCATGAAACACATAGTTGCCAAGTTGTCTTCATCTTCATCACTCCTGGAGTCGACATCGCTCGAATTGTTGTCTAGGCGTGTGGAGAGAATGTGTTTCATCACTTGCCGCTATGTGTAAGTCTTCTTTTTCTTGTTGTTGTTTGTGGGGACCGGAATCCCGACATCCAAGGATCTCATTGGGTGGTGTTGTGCGATGCGACACCCAACAGTATACAAGAAAAGAACGAGAATAAAATACAATACCAAGTCTTTATTTATAAACACAGCGGAAGGTTTACAATACTAAGTGAAAAGGAAAGAAACCTATACATCATAGCTATGCTCTCGGCACTAGCTATGCAAAAGCAAAGTCATCCATGTCCTGGATGCTTCGCACTAGCAACACCCAACTTACCGCACCGTGCAGGGTTCCCACTCAGCTGTAAAACCTGGAGGGGGTGCAGCCTCGTCATCGAACCCACCATCAGTCGTATAATCTGCAAAAACTTGTTAACTGCAAATGTGAGCTTAAGGCTCAGCAAGACTATCCCGTCTTACTAGACATATGCAGGGGTGAATACTAAGCATAGGTAAGGAATAGCATAAATGACTCGCCTACAAGTGGATCCTTACAGTCATGTTTTAAGTAGTACATGACATTCTTCAGGCAAGTCACATTATAGACTCCACAATAAAATAAGAAACGCTTTGCCGATGATATGACATGCCCAAAGCACATAATGCTATTACATATAAAGTGTGGACAAACTGTAAACTTTTAATTATGCTATCTCTAAGCCATACAAGGTTGCAAAACAAATATAATTTAATACATCATATTCTTCTGGCTTCTTAAGTATTTACTACGTAACAGCGCAGTGAACAAGTGGTACTCTATTACCGAGAGGGACAGTGATTGCAATCAGGACACATCCAGACAACACGACACATACGCACTTTCGGAAGTGCCAGCAAGTACATACAGCAGTAACTACATAACACCTCAGTACTAGTCGTATATTCCCACCTTTCACCCAACAGTCGAATGCTGAACCGGTCGATCCGTCACGAGCAGGAGGTCACTGCGTGGGGCGTACTCTGACGTGCCCACCAGCTGATTTACACCTTGCTGCCCTCAACCCACGCCTATAAAACAGAACAGAATGCCTCAACAAACCAATATCAATCTACATTAGTTTACTGGAGCCCATTTCTCCAGTATGTCGCCGGTACAATTCAAGCTTGTCTAGCAGTGCCGCACATGGAACGGGCCTTAATCGACACGGTCAGAGCTATGCGACCAAGACCACCTCTTGTCGCTTCCTAATCATCTCTGACCGATCTCAATTTCATATTTATAAAACATTTCGTGATCCAATTCATCCCGTGTGATAAAATCCTATCTCGCGAGTAGATTCCAACTATTCGACTTCTACCGGATCCCTATGAATATAAGCATGGCGGTTATTACATGAGTTTGTGAGCTATTCTAATCACTCCCTGGGTTATTTGGTCATGCAAGTGGATGTCAAACACCTTAAACGTAATGCACAAACATCTGAAGACGTAAGGTGAATGAAAACTGCAAAGACACTGTAAGGAACTTAAATGCAAACCGGGGCTTGCCTGAATGCGAGTCCGAGTCTATGTTAGTCTCCGACAGCTGGACTTCCAAAGCTTCCTACTTCTCCTCGACTTCAGTTACTACATGTTATGCATATACTATATATGAATGACTTTGAAAATAAATAATATGTTTTTGTGACCAATAGAAACTGCAAGGGAGAACCCCGACAGTTATGAAATAATATTAAAAAGCGAAATAGAGTTTAAGTTACAAAGGCACAACAACACTTGACTAGGTGTTCCAGAGAGAGGAACAACCCTTACAAGCTCTGTAGCCACGGGAGCACACGGTCCCTATCCTCAGGCTTAAAGCGACAAGCTTGAAGCCTGGTAGATGCAATGAAGGATGTTTTTGAGACATTTACAGTAGGGGGAGAGTTTCTAAAAATGAAGTTGTTATGAACAATCCAAATCTCCCAGGCCGCTATAGAGAAGATTTCCATGAAGGCTCGACGACTCCAGCTGTGCTTGGCCTTCTGCAGAGTGTCGAAGAAAGGGATGTCATGATCCCAATGAACCCCAAGAACATTCCAACATGCCATGCTGAAGGAGCAGCTAAAGAAGAGATGGTAAGTGAGTTCCTCCACATTGTCTACACAGAGCACGCAGGTGTAGTCATTCCCATCAATGGCTATGTTCTTTCTATTCAGGAGGTTGCGTGAGTTGAGCCGGTCCCGAAACATAAGCCACGTGAAGATCTTCATTTTCTTTACCACCCTCGAAGACCAAATCCAACTAAAGGGTGCTGGTGGCTTGATGTGGTTGTAGCAGTTGTTGTAGATATTCTTGGAGCTGAATATCCTTACTCCCCCTGCCAGACTCCATACGTCTTGTGAGGGGTCCCTGTGAGAAACCTCATCCAGCAGCGCTTCCAGGTTGACCATTTCCAGCAAGGCTTCGTCTGACATTGGTTGGAAGAAATGGCTGAGATGATCTGGCCTGCTGAGAAATTGGGCCATAGAGATGCTGGGTTTTTTTGCGAAGGAGTGAAGGCGAGGCATATCCCTTCTGAGCAAGTGACCTTCCCACTGATCCTGCCAGAGCCGAATTGTGTCCCCTTTTCCAGCCTTGACTTCAAAATTCTTGTGAAATGAGTCATATAGTCTCACACGTCCCTCCACCAGAAGGATCCTTTTCCTTTTGTGCCATGCGGTGGCTTACCATTGTTACAATAATGTTGATGGATAAGATGGACCCAGGGGATGTCAGCTTTGTTATAGATTTTCCAGAGGAATTTCATGAGAAGGGCTTCATTCATTGTAGTGAGGTTTTTGAAACCTAGGCCCCCATTTTCCTTTAATGTTGTCACTTGATGCCAGGCCACCAGGGGCCGGCCTTTGCCATTGATATTTGAGCCTCTCCACAAGCATTGCTTCCTGGCTTTGTCAATTGCTTGAATGACTGGATTTCTCAGCTTGATAGTGCACATGGAATAAATAGGTATAGCGGATATGATGCTGTTAATGAGTGTGCATCGGCCAGGCATTGATAACCATGTTGCTGCTCCGGTTAGTGTCTTCTGTACTTATGAGATGAGCCCTTCAAAGGCGTCTGCTTTTGGTCTGTCAAGGATCGTAGGCAATCCCAAGTATGTAAATGGAAATGAGCCAATGGTGCAGCCCAGTGTGGCTGCAAGGATTGTGGTTTCCTCTTCATCAATGTTGATTGGCATAAGGCTTGATTTTCCCCAATTCACTTTTAGACCCGTCACTCCTCCGAAAGATTGCAATAGGTTTTTTCAAAAAGAAGAGCTCTCTCTGATTAGCCTTGAGAACTAGGATAGTGTCGTCTGCATATTGGACCACCGGGAATTCCACATTTGTTCCTTGGTGCAGTGGCAATGTCAGAAGCCCCAACTCATCTGCTTTGTTGATTGAGATTTGCAAGAGATCGGCTGCCAATACAAATAGAAGGGGGGACAGTGGGTCCCCCTGCCGAACACCTCTTCTGCAATGGAACGTCTTGCTTGGTACTCCATTGAGAAGCACTGAAGAAATAGCAGTTGATAGGAATTCTGCTACCCATTTGATCCACTGATCAGGAAAACCAAAAACTCGCAACATGTGTAATATGAAGTCATGTTCCACCTTATCAAAGGCTTTGAAAAGTCCAGTTTGAGTACTATGATACCTGTGTTGATTTTCTTACATTGGTAAAGGTATTCAAAGGCCCATGCCATGCAGTCCTGGATGGTTCTTTTCTTGATGAAGCCATATTGATTTTTGTGGATGATGGTTGTGATGACTTCCTGCAATCGTTCTGAGAGTATTTTGGTGATCAGTTTGGCAGTGGTGTTCAGCAGTGATATGGGCCTGTAGTCTGAAACCCTACTGGGATTGTTGATCTTTGGGATGAGAGTGATTAAAGAGCTATTTAGTGGCTGGATACTGATGTTGTTATTGAAGAAATCCGAGCAGAGCAGATATATATCTTCCTTAATGATGTGCCAACATGCTTGAAAGAATTTTGTGTTGAACCCATCCGGACCTGGAGCATTATCGCTTGGCATCATCTTGATTGTGGCGTCAACTTCCTCTCTGGTGACTGGGTTGCATAGGGTTTGTAAGTGTTACCTGGGCAGAACCCATTGCTGAATTTGTGGCCATTGATGAGTCGGGTCAGATTGCCCTAACCTTTTATTGAATTCCTTCCAGAGAGCGGAAGCTTTGTGCCCATGGTCCTTTAGCTCTACTCCTTGGTCATCCTGAATGACTGGGATGTTGTTTCTCCTATATCTTTCCGTTGCCGCAACCAGGAAGAATTTTGTTGGCTCATCTCCAAGCATGGCCCATCGCTCTGTGTAGCGTTGTCTCCAGTAATCCTTTTTTTGTTTGATAAGCTGAGCAAGTTGGTGTTTGATCATGTTTCTGAAGCTGCTTTCTTGCCGAAATAGTGTCCTTTGTTCTTCCATTGTGTCCATGATCAGAATAACTTCATTGCATCGCTTGATCAGTTTATTTAGGCCACCCAGTGTTCGGCTCCACTTGTTTAGCTTGTATCTCAGTCGCTTTAATTTAGCAGATACTATCTTGGCACTTCCAACTGTGGCTAGGGGCTGATCCCACGAGTCTTTAACAATGGAGAAAAATTGGGGATGCCTGAGCAAGTAGTTCTCGAATCTGAAGCATTTTGCTTTGGGTATGGTAGTGCTAATCTGGGCCACTAGCGGAACGTGGTCTGATGTGTCCCTGGCTAGCGGCCAAAGTGTAGAGTTTGGGAATGATAGAGACCACTGCGCTGAAGTAAAGCACCAATCTAGTTATTCAAGCAGGGGAGACTGTTGCATGTTGCTCCAAGTGTATTTCCTTCCTTGTAAAGGGATTTCAATAAGTCCCAAGTGTAGGATGATACTATTGAAAGTCTGCATGTCACCTGCATTCGCTCCGGTGCGGTTACGGTCACTAGTGTGACAATAGAAGTTGAAATCCCCCAGTATCATCCATAACTCTTGCGGTTGCAAATCTAGGTTCCATAACCACTAAATGAATTCTTGCCGGCGAGGACCTTGACAAGGTCCATAGACTGAGACCAAGTGCCAAACGACCCCATTCTTTCGAGACGTGAACCGCATGGAAATGGCAAAGTCCCTAATTTCTAGGGACTCCCCATGAAGCAGATTGTCGTTCCATCCCACTAGTATACCTCCTGCGGCACCCCTGGATGGTGCAAAAGCGAATTTGTTGAATCTTCTGGGCGCCACTCGCTTAAGGAAAGATATATCAATATGTTCTTTTTTAGTCTCTTGAATACAAAAGATGTTACATTCATGAACCTCCTCTATTTTGGCTTTGACTGCCTGCGGTTTATCAACACTATTGAGACCACGGATGTTCCAGTTAAAAACATTCCAATTACGATTTAAATTGTGCGCCATAGATATCCATAGTAGGTAAAGGGGCAGACCGAGATGTAATCCCGGCCAGAGGAGAGAGGATGGGGCCTGTACAAACGCGACTCAACGTACACCTAAGGCAGCATCCACTGGGTGGCCGACCCCCAAAGGTGAGAATGCAGAAACCAGAAACTGATCCAACAGCCAGCATGTATCAGGTAATTAGGCCAAGCAACAATGTAACAGGTCACCGCCAAAAGACTCCAGAAAGGAATAACTGACATGGCCTTAGATTCAGGCCACCAACCGGTCCAAATGAGCAGGTGCTAACAACAGTTACTGTGCTTAATCGAAAGCGTAACAAAATAACATGTGCTGATCATAACAACTACACCCATGTCCAGAACATCGACATCCCAAAAGACAGAATAACCAACAGTTTGAAGAACAACCAAACAGCTCCCAGTGTCCCCTGCGCCCTCCGCTCCCAGCAGATTAAGGTTGTTGGTCGACATCGTCATCCAGCTCCGGGAGGGACATCATCTGGCGCGCCACCTCAGGGGGAACGCCGCAGTCTTTTACCGCCGTCGCCTGCAGCAAAGCGATGGGGAGCTCAGGTTAGGGACAGATACAGTCAATACAATCAAGGTTGGGGAATTTGACTGGACTTGGGAAAAGATTGAGCAGAGGAGTATCAGCAGGTGTGGCAGCACTGGAATCGTCCTCCTGAGCAGGTGGGGGGGGGGGGGGGGTCGACCAGTGTCCTTGCCTGATCAGTTGCAGCTGCGGGCTCCTCCTTAGATTGCTAGTATCCGGTGTCCTGTTGGAGTAGGAGGGTCCTATTAGGTCGACCACTGCTGGATTTAGAGACTTCACTGGTTGTTTACCCTTCTTCCTGTCTGTGCCCGCAGTTGGCTCTGAGGTGATGTCCTTGATGACCACAGAGGATTGACCTGGGCTCTGGTCCTTGCTCTGATGAGTGCTCTGCTGATCAGCGGTGTTGGTGAAGCACATGGTGAGGACCTTACTGAACCCCCCGTGTCCATTGGGCTCACCGAATTGCACGTTCCACCATGCCGACGGGGAGTTGGGGAAAGCCACCTGGAGCATTCTTCTTGAAAGTGCATCTAGGACTCCCTTGTGGGTTTTGGATGATTTATGACAAGCAATTGGGATCCTAACCTTTTTGTTGAGATGAATGCATGCCAATAATGAAAAATGAGCAAAATACCAAAAATAAGGGATAATGAGGAGCAAAGTGAACTTGAGCTCAAGGAAAAGAAATAGTAGATTATTGTGTATGGAGTGTGTTAAGGAAACACACCCAAGAGCTCAATCATATTTAAGCACACACAAATATTGCACAAAGTTACACAGGACCGGACTAGTCCGATATCAACCGGACTAGTCCGATATTCTTTCTGGACCAGATCGGACAAGTCCGATAACTGTCGGACTAGTCCGATATCTTTCTGACTTGAGTCAGACTAGTCCTCCCCAGGGCGGACTAGTCCTCAACACACTTCACAAGTCACACAAAATCGGACAAGTCCATTGTTAACAGGACTAGTCCGATATTCATTCTGATCCACTTCGGACAAGTCCGATGTTTAGACGGACTCGTCCGAAATACCCACTGATCTAAATCGGACAAGTCCTCCAAGTGCAGACTTGTCATCCAACACACTTAGGGTTTCATAAGTTCGGACAAGTCCGATGGCTATCGGACTAGTCCGAAGATTTCCAGTAGTGAAATCGGACAAGTCCGTTTTCGACCGGACTAGTCCGATATTTCGGGACACTTAGGGTTTGCTACACACAGCACCACGGACTAGTCCGGTGACCACCACGGACTAGTCCGATCTTTTTGAACCCTAACGGTCACTTTTAGAAACCCTATATAAATAGAGGTGCACGGCCCACTTTTACACTCTCTCGAACCCTAGCACCGTCACACCTCCCAAGAGACTCAAAAACCACCTCTCTCCATGAAATTAAGTGCAAAATCGACCAATCCTTTGAGGATCACTTCTAGATCATTGGAGAGACACTTGGCACACGTCATTGAGCTCTTGGTTTGAATCTCTAACACACTCCTACGTTTCAATTGTAATTTCTGAGTGTGTTTTTGGTGGCATTGTGATCTGTAATCTAAGGGAGCTCTCAACGTGTGAGAACGCCCCTTGAATTTGGTTATTCACCCCTTTGTGATTAGTGGAAGAGGGTTGGCATTCGTGGCGATCCTACGAGGGTAGGGTTGGAGAAGACCCGATCCTTTTGTGGGCTCCTCAACGTGGATGTAGGTTGCCTTCATGGTAGCCGAACCACGAGATAAATCGTGTGTCTTGTCCTTTTTGTGTTCATCACTCAAATTGATCTACTTACTCTAGGGTTTGATACGCATTGTTCAATTTACAATAATTTGTAGAACACAAGCCTTAATTGTGATACAATTCAATATACAACTGTTAAACTGTTGTTTGATTCTATAATTCCGCTGCACATATTGAAGAATCAACTTGATCGATTAATCTTGATCAACTTAGTTCGTAAACACCGGACTAGTCCGCACTTTACCGGACTAGTCCAATTTCTCTGGTATTGAACTTGTTGTTGAGTGTTGTAGGATCCGACAAAAATTCAAAAGGCCTGTTCACCCCCTCTAGGCCTACATTCAATTGGTATCAGAGCAGGTTCTTCAAGAAAGAGTTTAACCACTCGAAGAGATCATGTCGGACATGAAGGACGTCCACAAAATCAACAACCAAGAGGAAGTCAACAACGACAAGAACCAAAAACTAGAGAAGTACCTCGAAGCCATTCAAGACTTCGAGGACGACGATGAGGAGACGCTGGAGCTAAAGGCGCTACTCAGAAAGAAGGCACTTTCAAAAGGAAAAGCGAAAGTTGAAGAGAAGAAGAAGGGGAGTAGTCACACCGACTACTCCTGATATCCTTTTAATTATGATTGTCTAAATTCCAATAACAATCACTACTTATCTAGCTATCCCACTTGGAAAAGCCCCACACTTCGATGGGAGTGATTACTCCATGTGGAGGCAGAATATGAAGATGCATTTGATTTCCCTCAACCCAAGTTTATGGCATGTTCTATGTACAGGGATAGATATTCCGGATGACGATGAAGAGCTCACCCCAAGTCAAGAGCAAGCCATCCATAGAAATGCTCAAGCCGCAGCCGTAATCACCTCCTCTCTCAGTCGAGACGAGTTCACCAAGGTGGATGGACTCGAAATTGCTAAGGAGATATGGGATACACTACAAACAGCCCATGAAGGTGACCGGCATGTGCGTGAGGCAAAAATTGAAATGATCGAAGGGGAACTAGGAAGATTCGCAATTGAGGAAGACGAGTCACCCCAGGATATGTACAATCGATTGAAGACACTTGTCAACAAGGTTCGATCATATGGGAGCAAGAAGTGGAATGACCACGAGGTGGTAAAGCTCATCCTTAGAGCTTTTATGCCTCGCAATGTCACGCTATGCTCAATGATCAGAGAAAGCCCCAGTTACAAAAGGATGACTCTGGATGAATTGCTTGGTAAAATTATCAACTTTGAAATGATGGAGAAACAAGCCAAGCACGTCAAAGAAATTGCCGACCTCACCTCGGCCAAGAAGAAAGGAGTTGCCCTAAAATCCACTCTCAAGCCTCTATCCAAAGAAGCAAGAGAAGCACAACTAGAGGAGGACAGTGATGATGAGAGTAGTGAGCTAGATGAAGAGGATATGATTTTGTCATGAAAAAGTTCAAGAGAATAATGAAGAAGAGACAAGGAACAAAATCAAGTGAAGGAAAGTACAAGGAAAGGATGAAGCCAAAGATGAGGCGGGCGTGTTATAATTGTGGCAAGTATAACCACTTTATAGTCGATTGCCCGTATGAGGACAACAAGAAGAAAACTAAAGAAACCAAGCCTCAACCTAAGAAATTCTTCAAGAAGAAGAAACAAGCCGAACAAGCACACATTGGGAAGGAGTGGGACTCAAACGATGAGTCCTCATCATCCGATGAAGAAGATATGGATAGCATAGCCATAGAAAGCACATCCAAGAAATCCACACTCTTTCCCACACTCAGTGCAAAGAAGGGAAATGGCACTTGTCTCATGGCCAAAGAAGGTAAACGCAAGGTAAACATCAAAACCCCTTCCAAGCATTCCTACTCTAGTGATGATGAACTATATAGTGATGATGAGGATATGCTAAATGGACTAGATAGGAAAACTGCTGCTAAAATGAGGTTTTTACTTGACCAACTTGTTGAGAAGGAGAGGTTAATTGATCGTCAAGAGGACATGATTATCTCCCAAAAGGAGAAGTATGTCAAACTTGACAAACTCCTAGAGCTTGAAAAGGAGAAAAACAGTTCACTAGAGCTTGAGCTAGCTTCAAGCAAGAAAACTTGCTTGGAGTTAACCGACTCAAATGTTGCAATCAAGGACCAACTTGTTGACCTGATCAAGGTTAACAAAATCCTTGAAGTGCAAGTTGAGTCACTCAAGCTAATTGAACCTTCCTCCTCTTCAAGTTCACCTTCTCAACCTACTAAAACTGATCTTGTTCATATGTGCACATGTAGTAAAATCAACACCAGTTTGAAGGAGAAGTCAACCACCACAAAGGATAAAAATCCTACCCAGTGTGGAATTTTTGACAAGGAGAAGATCAACTATGCAAGTAGTGCATACATGGTCCAAAGACCTCCAAATGTCAAATATGGCATTGGTTACTCTTATGATGTAAAGCAATATGCTGGAAGTCATAAGAATAACAGGGGAAGGATCTCCTTTGTGAAGGGAAAATCCTCTCAAACTGATAAGTTGAAGAATAAGAAACTGAACTCGCATGAATACTGGACTAGTCCGGTCAGTGTCCGGACAAGTCCGGTCATCCGGACAAGTCCGGCCACCCAGACTAGTCCGATTCATAAACAACAGCAGCTTCTATTTAAAACTTTTGATGCCTCTTATGTATTAATGAGAAACAATCTTGGTAAGATTTATGCTTATTATGTTGGGCCACGCCATGGGAACACAAAATCCCATGTGTGGGTGCCCAAATGTATTGTAACTAACCTCCAAGGACCCAAGCAAGCTTGGGTACCTAAAACCAAAGCATAATTTGTTGTTGCAGGCTTATTCCTCCGGTGTATACAAATGGGTGCTAGACAGTGGATGCACCAACCACATGACCGGAGAAAGGAGGATGTTCGTGGAATATGAAGAAAACGAGGACCCAAACGAAGGCATCTACTTCAGAGATAACAGTCAAGGAAAGGTGCTCGGTACCGGTAAAATTGCAATATCCTCTGAACACACGCTTTCTCATGTTTTACATGTTGAATCTTTAGATTATTTCCTGCTGTCCATATCTCAAGTATGTGACAAAGGTTATAATTGCTTGTTCACTAACGAGGGTGTGACCGTCTCAAGGAGGAGTGATGGTTCCGTTGCATTCAAAGGTATGTCAAAGGGAAAGCTTTACCTTGTTGACTTCAACAAGGATAAAGCCGAACTCGACACATGCTTGATTGCAAAAACCAACATGGGTTGGCTGTGGCATAAACGTCTAGCGCATGTTGGTATGACGAATCTTCAAAAACTCCTCAAGAGCGATCACATCTGAGGTTTGAAAGATGTTGTTTTTGAGAAAGACAGGCCTTGTAGCGCGTGCCAAGCCGGGAAGCAAGTTAGAGCACATCATCCCGCAAAGAACATTATGACTACAACAAGACCACTCGAACTCCTTCACATGGACTTGTTTGGTCCAGTTGCTTACATAAGAATTGGCGGTAACAAATACGGTTTGGTTATCATTGATGATTTTTCTCGCTTCACTTGGGTTTTCTTTTTGCATGATAAGTCAGAAACACAAGGAACACTCAAGAAATTCTTCAAGCGAACTCAAAACGAGTTTTCATTGTCAATCAAGAGTATTCGAAGTGACAATGGCACGGAGTTTAAGAACATACAAGTGGAGGAGTACCTTGACGAAGAGGGCATCAAACACGAATTTTCAGCGCCATATTCACCACAACAAAATGGAGTTGCCAAAAGGAAGAACCGAACACTCATAGAGATGGCAAGAACAATGCTCGATGAATAAAAGACTTCGGATCGATTTTGGGCAGAAGCGATTAACACCGCTTGCCACGCTGCAAATCGGCTTTATCTTCATCGACTACTCAAGAAAACTCCCTATGAGCTACTCACCGGTAACAAACCAAACATTTCTTACTTTCGAGTTTTCGGTTCTCCATGTTATATCCTGAACAAGAAGCCCAAGACTTCAAAGTTCACTTTGAAGTCTGATGAAGGTTTCTTGCTCGGTTACGACTTGAACACCTACGCCTATCGTGTTTTCAACAAGGCCTTTGGACTTGTTGAAGTTGCACGTGACGTAGTGTTCGATGAGACTAACGGCTCCCAAAAAGAGCAAGTTGATCCATGTGAATTAGGTAAAGAAGAAGCTCCTTGTCTAGCATTGAAAAGAATGGCTCTAGGTGAAGTTCGACCACAAGAGCCACCTTCACACATAAATGAGGAAAATGAACCACAAGAGGAGACCAACAATCAAGGGGGAGCTTCAACACAAGCACGAGAGTATGAAGAAGATCAACAAGTCAACGGGGGCAACCACTCAGGGGGAAAAGAAAACGATCATGAAGACACAACTCCCCAAGTGCCCCACCCAAGAGTACACCAATGCATTCAACGGGATCACCCAATCGACAACATCATCGGTGACATCCAAAAGGGAGTAACCACTAGATCTCGCATAGCTAACTTTTGTGAGCATTACTCGTTTGTCTCCTTTTTGGAACCACGTAGGATTGAGGATGCATTGAAGGATCCGGACTGGGTGGTGGCAATGCAAGAAGAATTGAACAACTTCAAGAGGAACGAGGTGTGGGAACTTGTGGCAAGACCCAATGCAAACATAGTGGGCACCAAGTGGGTCTTCTGCAACAAACAAGACGAACACGGAGTGGTAACAAGAAACAAGGTGCGACTTGTGGCCAAAGGGTACTCACAAGTCGAAGGTTTGGATTTCGATGAGACTTTTGCTCCAGTAGCTAGGCTTGAATCTATTAGAATATTACTTGCATATGCTACTCACCATGATTTCAAGCTGTATCAAATGGATGTGAAAAGCGCCTTCCTCAACGGACCGATCAAGGAAGAGGTGTACATGGAGCAACCTCCCGGATTTGAAGACGAAGAATTCCCCAACCACGTATATAAATTGCGTAAGGCTCTCTACGGCCTCAAACAAGCTCCTAGAGCTTGGTATGAGTGTCTTAGAGATTTCTTAATTGAAAATGGTTTTAGAATTGGCAAAGTAGACTATACATTATTCACAAGGAGTTTAGATAATGATCTTTTTATCTGTCAAATCTATGTTGATGACATAATATTTGGGTCAACTAACCAATCCTTCTGTGAAGAATTCAGTAGAATCATGACAGACAGGTTTGAAATGTCAATGATGGGAGAATTGAAGTACTTCTTGGGATTCCAAGTGCGGCAACAAAGGGAAGGAACGTTCATAAGCCAAACCAAGTACACGCAGGACATACTCAAGAAGTTTGGCATGGACAAGGCAAAGCCCATAAAGACCCGCATGGCAACGAATGGCCACTTGGATCTCAATGAAGATTGACCTAGCGTCGATCAAAAGGTATATCGCTCCATGATTGGATCTCTACATTACTTATGTGCATCTAGGCCAGATATTATATTGAGTGTATGTTTGTGTGCACGATTTCAAGCCAACCCTAAGGAATGTCACTTGACAGCCGTAAAAAGAATCTTGAGATATTTAGTTCATACACCCAACCTTGGTCTTTGGTACCCAAAAGGCTCAAAATTCAATCTCATTGGTTACTCCGATGCAGATTATGCCGGGTGCAAAGAAGATAGAAAAAGCACCTCCGGCACATGCCAATTCCTAGGGAGATCCTTAGTTTCTTGGTTATCCAAGAAACAAAATTCCATTGCTTTATCCACAGCCGAAGCGGAGTATGTTGCAGCCGGGAGTTGTTGTGCACAACTCCTTTGGATGCAACAAACTCTAAGGGATTACGGTTACAATTTGAACCGTATTCCTCTCCTTTGTGACAATGAGAGTGCCGTTAAAATAGCCCACAATCAAGTTGAGCACTCTAGAACTAAACACATAAACATAAGACATCATTTCTTGAGAGACCATTCCATGAAAGGGGACATTACCATCTCACATGTCAACACCCAAAAACAATTGGCCAACATATTCACCAAGCCACTTGATGAAAAGCGTTTTTGTTAACTCCGAAATGAACTAAATATCCTTGATTCTCGGAGTGTGGCTTGAAAAGTTGCATACCTGTATGACCTCTTCAAAATTTTGACTGAATTGTGAAAATCATCCCCCTTCATTTTCTCTCTCGAAAAACTATGTTAATTATTAGATCTCGATGAATTATGATCATTGTGTGATTGTTGTATGCTTACTGGTCAAAATTCATCCAGATTAATTGATTTGTTTTGCCCCTCCTATTATCTATTAGTGAACCTTCAAATATATATGAATGGGCTATGCATATTCTCCTGGTGACCACGGACTAGTCCGCAGAGTGCCGGTTAGAATGGACTAGTCCAATAGACCACGGACTAGTCCGATATAGCTCTCTGGATGACTTCGGACTAGTCCGGTAATGTCCGGACTTGTCCGATTTTTTGTGTCCATAACCCTAGCCGCCACCAAACCCTAATCCTCTCATCCCCACTTTTGCTCACGCTTTCCTCTCTCTTGCGCTTGAGCCACCAAGGTGATTTTCTCCTCCCTCCGTCGAAAAAGTCCACACTTAGGCGGAGATCAAGCTTGACCTCTTGGTGATTGAAGCTAGTGGACTTGTCCGGCCTCCAACCCCCAAACCTTCAAGCGTTAATCGATTTCTTCGGTAAATTTCTTCAAAACCCTAGAAATCTTGTTTTTCTCCATTGTTGATCGTATAGCCTAGCATCCTTCACTAGATACATGCTTATTTGATGTACTACGTGTATGCTAGACTAGATCTGCATTAGGAATCATCCCTTGACCAATCTGTTAGGTTTTTGAGGATGAACACCGGACTAGTCCGGTCCATGCACGGACAAGTCCGGTCCTCCGGACTAGTCTGTGCCTGTGCACCGGACAAGTCCGATGTTTCTGAACTGAAAACCAAAATTTTCAATTCCTCAATGCAATTCATTGCTATCTTTTCATACCTATGCCTTGTAACACTTACCATCACTCTTGCAAAATCATTCTCAGATCATGTCAAGCTCAAACAACGAAATCTCCGACTTTGAGGCCGAGTTGGACCACGAGGTGGCACCTCGGTCCTCGACGGGTCTTGGCAAGAAGCGCCAAGAAAGACCCTCTGAGCCTGCTCCTTCCCCTCCTCAGGTTCGGAGGAAAGTGCTACCAAAGAAGCCGACCTCTAAGGTGCCAGCCTCTAAGGCTGGTGGTGGCCCTAGCTCGGCAAGTGCCCGCCAAGCCAAGGGCAAGGGAAAGGGGATAGCAACAGGGCCAGTCGGGCCCTTGAAGCTCCATGCTCCCAGGGAAGGGGTCCGGGACCCTACTGAGGAGAAGTTCAACGGCAAGGGCAGTGATTCTGCAGCCAAGTTCAGAAGCATTGACTGGTATGGCAGGCCAAAGCAAGCTATCGATGGAAGGTTTTGGTGCAACTTCCATGCAGACTTCTACAAATCGGTGTATCTCCCGATGAAGACACCGGTGGTGCGCAGTTAGTGGATTGACTGGGCACACCTTGAGAAGAAGAAGTGCTCAGCTTTTGATGAAGTCATTGCAGCAGTTGAGAGGCATGGCCTGAAGGATCTCTTTCCCTTCAGGCATAACTGGAATGATGAGGTAATCGCACAGTTCTTTGCAACTTGCCACTTCTCAAGTGAGGATGAAGAGAGTGTTACTTGGATGACACACGGATCTAAGTATAGTATCACTCAAGAGGACTTTGCTAATCTGCTCCATCAGGACACCTCTGGACATGACAGGCTAATCATCCACAACGTAGGTGTCATGGAGAAGGATAGGATGAAATTCCTATATGAGCCGAACTCAAAGTATGTCCCTCCCTCTACAAAGTACATGAAACCATTCTTTGTGGTCCTCAATAGAGTGCTGAGGAAGACTATTGCTCCTAAAGATGGAGATGCTGGGAGCGTGCAGGGTTACCTCCGAACCCTAATGAGAGTCATAAGCCAGGACCGCCCATTTGATGTGGCGAAATACATTTGGAACGATATGGTCAACATATCCTGCACGCCTAACAGGTCTTGTGGCTATGCTCCCTACCTCATGTATATGATTGAGAAAGTCACAGGTATTGAGTTCGTGAAGGATGTGGAGCACACTCCTTTGAGGCCTCAGAAGCCTCAACCAGTGAGTGTCCAGGCTGCTCCCTCGCCGGCCTCCAGTCCCGAGGCACCGGCAAGATCAAGAAGCGATGCTAGGGTTGTCCCTACCTCTAGGGAAGCCCCTCAGAGAGGATCAGCGAGTGGGATCCTCAAGTACCTGACCGCCATATTCTCCTCCTGCAAAAATACCGAAGTGAAGGTCCACAAGCTCAACAAGAGAAGAAAGGAGGACATGAAGTATATAAAGGCCAATATGAAGCAAATCTGCCAGAAGCTGGAGATCGACCCCATTGGATCTCCAGTGATCTCTGAAGAGTCCGACCCGGACTTCACCAAGTACAGGCCTCTGAACCCCTCCGAGCTTGCCTACTTTGGCATTGGGGGCTCGAGCGACTCCGTCCCTCCTCCTTCCCCTCCTCGTCAAGCTGATGATGATGAAGATGAAGATGACGACGAGAGGACCGACAGTGTAGAGTGAAGACCCTAGGACCCTCCTCTCCTCTTTTTGGTGTCTTGATGCCAAAGGGGGAGAGTTTGAGGGGGAATCTTAGCTTTAGCTGTGGTAGGGTGCGAGGATAGTGTTCTCTTTATCTTTCTTTGTGATTGTAATGCCTTAACGCTATTTACATGTTAACTATGGTTCTGTGTTGAAATGCTTAATTAATTTGCAAATATGTGTTGAAATCTGCAATTTTGCTCCTGAAATGACATATGTACTTTGTATTGATTCATCAATGTAAATTATGTCATTCTCAATGTTTTAATGCACTTAGTTATGCATCCCACCATAAAGAATGCACATATGGATATTTCTCTTACTGCTTGATGTATTTTTGAGTCATATGTGCATACTTTATGAAAATCTCATCTCTTTTTGTCATATTTTGTGAAATCTCAATTGGTTGTCATCAATCACCAAAAAGGGGGAGATTGAAAGTGCATCTAGGACTCCCTTGTGGGTTTTGGATGATTTATGACAAACAATTGGGATCCTAACCTTTTTGTTGAGATGAATGCAGGCCAATAATGAAAAATGAGCAAAATACCAAAAAGAAGGGATAATGAGGAGCAAAGTGAACCTGAGCGCAAGGAAAAGAAATAGTAGATTATTGTGTATGGAGTGTGTTAAGGAAACACACCCAAGAGCTCAATCATATTTAAGGACACACACATATTGCACAAAGTTACACAGGACCGGACTAGTCCGATATCAACCGGACTAGTCCGATATCCTTTCTGGACCAGATCGGACAAGTCCGATATCTGTCGGACTAGTCCGATATCTTTCTGACTTGAGTCAGACTAGTCCTCCCCAGGGCGGACTAGTCCTCAACACACTTCACAAGTCACACAAAATCGGACAAGTCCGTTGTTAACCGGACTAGTCCGATATTCATTCTGATCCACTTCGGACAAGTCCGATGTTTACACAGACTAGTCCGAAATACCCAATGATCTAAATCGGACAAGTCCTCCAACACACTTAGGGTTTCATAAGTCCGGACAAGTCCGATGGCTATCGGACTAGTCCGAAGATTTCCAGTAGTGAAATCGGACAAGTTTGTTTTCGACCGGACTAGTCCGATATTTCGGGACACTTAGGGTTTGCTACACACAGCACACCGGACTAGTCCGGTGACCACCACGGACTAGTCCGATCTTTTTGAACCCTAACGGTCACTTTTAGAAACCCCATATAAATAGAGGTGCACGGCCCACTTTTACACTCTCTCTAACCCTAGCGCCGTCACACCTCCCAAGAGACTAAGAAACCACCTCTCTCCATGAAATTAAGTGCAAAATCGATGAATCCTTTGAGTATCACTTCTAGATCATTGGAGAGACACTTGGCACACATCATTGAGCTCTTGGTTTGAATCTCTAACACACTCCTGCATTTCAATTGTAATTTCTGAGTGTGTTTTTGGTGGCATTGTGATCTGTAATCTAAGGGAGCTCTCAACGTGTGAGAACGCCCCTTGAATTTGGTTATTCACCCCTTTGTGATTAGTGGAAGAGGGTTGGCCTTCGTGGCGATCCGACGAGGGTAGGGTTGGAGAAGACCCGATCCTTTTGTGGGCTCCTCAACGTGGATGTAGGTTGCCTTCGTGGTAGCCGAACCACGGGATAAATCGTGTGTCTTGTCCTTTTTGTGTTCATCACTCAAATTGATCTACTTACTCTAGGGTTTGATACACATTGTTCAATTTACAATAATTTGTAGAACACAAGCCTTAATTGTGATACAATTCAATATACAACTGTTAAACTGTTGTTTCATTCTATAATTCCGCTGCACATATTGAAGAATCAACCTGATCGATTAATCTTGATCAACTTAGTTCGTAAACACCGGACTAGTCCGCACTTTACCGGACTAGTCCGATTTCTTTGGTATTGAACTTGTTGTTGAGTGTTGCAGGATCCGACAAAAATTCAAAAGGCCTATTCACCCCCCCCTCTAGGCCTACATTCACTTCTCAGCCCCACGGAATCGAAGGGGCAAATCCAGTCTGGCTGCTGTGTGACATCATCAGGGTTAGCCAGAGAGTAAGGTTGTGGTCCAGTCCACGGTGCTCTGGCAGTGGTTTGCACAATGTTAGCAACATCGGAGGAGTCATCCTGAGTAGGAGCGTCGGAGGGGATGGCCATCTCCTGGTGTGGAGGGGGCGGTGGCGGCCCCCAGGGTTCCCATCCATCATTGTTTTGTTGCTGGTCATTGTGCACAACCCATTCTGCGTCTGCCTCGGGGTCATCCGCCTACTGGTGCCCCCCCTTCTGGTTCTGGTTCTTAAAGGGGGTGTGGGTTTCCATCCTCTGGCAAGTCATCTTCCGGGGGGACGCCCCAGTGGATTTCTCCAAAGCCATGCAGGCTTATCCAGTTAAGGATGTAAACCGGACAGGACCAAGAGTAGCCGACACCATCCCTGGTACCTTGACGCAGGACTAGGCTTCTGGGGACCAGCCTAGCATGGGTGTAAAGACACTTAACAAGAATGAATCCTAGCGCCCTCGGTCTTGTGTGCCATTGGACTAACTTGCCAAAACCGGAAACCGCCAATTCAATGGCTTCCACTGATCTGTAGTCTAACGGATACCCCACGATCATGAACTATCTGACACAACCAAACTCATCCGTCCGACGGTTCCTTCCAAAATCATGCCTGACGAAAGACACACAGACCCCATCCACAATGATTGGCTCTCTCATCACTAGAAGATCCCGAAACAGGCTAGTATGAAACGCAAATAAAGCTATGCACAGAGGAGTGAGACAAGAGAGAGTGACAGTGATACCCGTATCTTGCATGAGGAAGTTCCGGATCCTGAGCCTTAAGTCATCGTACTGGTCTTCCGCCAGAATGTGTTCGACTTCCACTGCCACTGCAAACTCCTCGTGTGCCGGGTGATGATGCCCAGGCAGGTGAACCACCATCCTCGGTAGCCTATCCGGCCCTCCATCCACGAAGTCGAAGTGCTGGTTGGCCAAGAACCTGGTGGGATCGATCAGGAAGTTCACCATGAGACCAAGAGAGTTGGCCGGCGAGAGAGTAATGGAGATGGAGTTGGAGTGCAAGATGCGGAGGAGGCAGGAAGATGGAGCGATTAGGGAGAAGTTGAGGGGGCAGTTGAGTTTGTGGGTGACGATGGCGGAGGACGGTTCCAGAGAGAGGCCACTGGCCTTAATGAGGTGTCTGCTTTTCTTGCGCCACACCCGGGTTTTTCTGGAGGCCAAAAAACAGTTTTTTCTGATATGCCCGTATCCAAAGCAAAGATTACAGTGAATCTTATTGCGACATTGGAGTTTCAGATGGAAGGGACTGAGGCATTTATAGCAGCGTTTCACATCCAATGCCAGAGCGTCATGATCGCTTGGCAGCCTCGATTCCCTCTCCTGCTTGCTTTCTTGTCCACGCTGAGTTCCCTCAGGACCTTGCGAGACAGGGACTGGGAGGGCTCTACCCCCCTTCGGACGAGAACACTCGCCGACCTCGCTCGTAGTCGGGCTAAGTCTAGGGTTGCTACTGCTCAGCACGGTCGCATCAGGGGCATGCGCCGGATTGTTCACACTCCATGGCGTCGGAGGCCAATGAGGCATGAATGGTGTGGGACCAGACTTCCCATTGTCCACCTGAGAATTCAAAAAGTTGTATTGATTGTTGTGCCACGTACCTCCCTTCACGATGGCCGAACGATTAGCTCCGACGAGCTTCCGATTAGCTAGAAAGCAGAGTCCGGCGGCACTCCTTGGAGCTTGGTGAAGATCACAGAAATTTTTCTGATCCACAACCCTTTTACCGTTGGGGTTGCCTTTTTCGCAGGAGAACGTTGCCGGATTGGAGAGGCGGAGGAAACTCTCCTGTTGTGGGGACCGAAGTCCACACATCCGAGGATCTCATTGGGTGGTGCCGTGCGATACAGCACCTAATAGCACACGCAAAAAGGATACCAAAACATATAAAGTTTTCATTTCATAATAAGAAGAGTTTACAAAAGAGTGTACCACAGGGGTACACACGCAGCGGAAAATATATACTGATAATCTCACTTCATTAAGCAGGAGAGAAGACGTCCATGCCCTAGGACGCTTCTCAATAGCAACAAGAAGAACATTCAGCGGCGGCGTGGTTCAGATGAGATTTATCTCGACACCTCGAGTCTCATGTATAACCTGAATAGCAGAAATAAAACTAATACCTACAAAAAATCGTTAAAGCGCAAACGTGAGCATAAGGCTAAGAAAGACTAACCCGTCTCACTAGACATATGCAGGGTGAATACTAAACATAGGTAAGGAATAGCATAAATAGACTCGCCTATAAGTGGATCCTTATAATCATGTTTTAAGTAGCAAATGACATTCTTCAAGCACGGCACATCATGGACTCCACAATCAAACAAGAAACGCTTTGCCGATGATATGACATGCCCAAAGCACATAATGCTATTACAGGTAAAGTATGGGGAACTGTAAACTTTTAATTATACTATCTCTAAGCCATACAAGGTTGCAAAGCAATTATAATTCAATACAATATATTTTTCTGGCTTCTTTAGTATTTACTACGTCACGGCGCAGTGAACAAGTGTACTCTATTACTGCGAGGGACAGTGATTGCAATCAGGACACACCCGGACAACACGACACATACGTCGTTTGGAAGTGTCAGCGATCACACCTGTACCTACATAACACTTCAATACTAGGCGTATATGGCCACCTTTCACAAGAAAACCGAACGCCGAACCCATCTCACCTCCACAAACAGAAGGTCTCCGCACGGTACACCTCATGTGTCCGCCGACCGATTTACACCTTACTGTCCTCAACCCACCCCTATCGATGGTGAGTTAGTGGGCCTCGACACCCCAGTTATCGAGTTACATCAGTTTACTAGATTCCATATGTCCATTATGTTGCTGGTACAATTCAAGCTTGTCCGAAGGGGCCGCATATAGACGGGCCTTAATCGACACAGGCAGGGCTATGCGACCGAGACTCAATTCTCGCCGCTTCCTATCCATCCCCTGCCCGGTCTCAGTTTTATTATATTATGCCATTTTCTATCTAACCAATCCTGTGAGATATGTCCTACATCTCTCGCGAGTAGATTCCAACTACTCAACTTCTACCGGATTCCCTATACATTAGCAGAGCAGTTACTACAGGTCAAACTGTAACCCGTTCCAACCAATCCTTGGGATTTTTGGTCATGCAAGTGGAGTATCAATCATCATAAACGTAATGCACAATTCATATACTACTCATCATAGTGATAAAGCAAAATTTTATAAACGACTTAAATGCAAACCGGGGCTTGCCTTAGTTTGTGACTCAAATAAATGTCAATTGTTAGGGCTCGGTCTTCCTTCGGAGAACCTGCCATGGAACTTCAGTGGAAACACCTTGGCCTTCTCTTCCAAGCGAAGTTTCTTGTCGATCACCTATCAACACGTTCCTATCGACATGATATGCATATAAGCAATTAAGTAATTTAATAATAGATTCCACGGTGTTGTGTAAACTTTAAGGACGAGGAGTTTGACTAGGAAGGATAGATATGCCTCTGTAGTGTGGGTAACCAGAGGATGAGTCAAGGTGGACATAGTAGTGTCAGTATGAACTGAAAGGTACAACATAAAGCTACATTGCAACTTAGCATACCACACTTCAAGCTATGCCACGCGAGATTGACAAATCTGAATGGTGAAGAAGTGTTGGGTAGAGAAGTGTAAGGACGACCCAAAAATTAAGGTGGGACATCGAAAGCTTGAGTGTGAGTGGAGTGTACAAGGCGAAGGTCGCGATTTAGCAGTTGACCAATTAACTTGACTTAACTCATAAAGGAGTAAACCTAGTTAAGTGAGCAGTGTTGTCGTAGGGTCCTGACTTAGGATGAGCCATGATGGAACCTAACGACACTTGGGACTGAATTGAGATCAACAAGGCTTGGACTTAAGAAGTTATTACAAGCACTGTTAACCTAGCATGAGTACCAAGACAACGTTCAAATGACTTTTAGGTAAAGTAGTTTCTACGGCAAGCTTCTCGAGCATTGTTCAAGTGCTTACACGACGACACTAATGTAGTGTCTCCCGCAAGCCTGTCCAGGTGAGCTTGGCAAGCTCTCGGGACTTAAACATTATGCGAGACCTTGCCGTGAAGGCATGCTTTGCCATCTCGAGAAGATCATCTTAGCGACGTCCACATCAACTCGGACTCGTCAATGGGGTGAGAGGAATCCCAAACACCACATTGTGAGTCTTAAGGCTAGTGATGTCGACTCGGTTGTTGATAAGCGACTCGACGAACCTGTCGTCGATGAAGTGGTACACCAAGTTAACCAATTTTGTGATCGGTTAGAGAACA
Organism: Tuctoria greenei; assembly: GCA_036927565.1. Lineage (NCBI taxonomy): Eukaryota > Viridiplantae > Streptophyta > Magnoliopsida > Poales > Poaceae > Tuctoria > Tuctoria greenei. The sequence continues at coordinate 131,898,639 of JAYESD010000006.1, forward strand.
TCCTCGACACAACCAAGGAACTCTTATCCAACGTTCCCCTTGGTCTAGTTCTCCTTGTTGGTCGCAACGTTCTTGCATACCCCTACCCTAGGTGATCGGTGATCACCAATACCCGTGGTTGACCTAGAAGGCCTTTTATCGAGCACGTTGGCTACACTGAGGACTCGATTGCTCTCGCAACGACTAAACCTAATTTGGCTTGACAACCATCGTCCGACGAGTCGTGCTTGTGTTTCAGCACCACACTCATCATAGGCATCCTTCATTTCGATACCCGGGGCATGATGACGGCTCGGAGCATCACGACGACGTCATGTGGTCAACGACGTCGACGCCTCATGGTGGAGCATCACGAGCACGCACGGACAAGCCAACGTGATACAAACGACAAAGGAGGTCGACTTGGGGACTCCTATAGGAATGATATTAACGTGGAACATGGATGTACGGCTTGACGACACATGAGTACCATTAACGATCACGACAAACGGACTTTGGTGACGTCAAGCAAGGTATTTCAGGGCAAGACTCACCTTGTAGGCATTTCGCCGAACATCTTGGGTGTGTACTTGATTCCGTCACTTCATCACCATTCAAAGGCATCTTGGAACTTAGGCTTGTCGATTTGCCAACCCACAGTAAACCTGCATCCATAGACCAGCATTGAACAGCAACACACTTAGTTTCGTCTTGTAACCATTTCGTCGAACACCTTGGCTACAGTCACTGATCCAATCAATCTTGCAGTATCAAAGCTAACCTTGGACCAGTTGTCGATACCATGGTGTCAAAGGTGTGTTTCTGCATCTCCTTCACCACGCATATCACCTGCTTCTCTGCTAGGACACGGCATATGAGCAGAACGTCGCGACGACGGAAAGTGACAGCACAAGGCTAAGTAACACAGCACTCGTTTGAACTTTACCGTGATGCCGAGGTGGGAGGAAGGCGGCCTGGAGATGCGCTGTAGCGAGCAACACAGCAGAGACACGCTGGGAACGACGCGAATGGTCGGCGGATTGCGGTCACCACGCCGTGGGAGGCGCAGCAGTGAGGAACGCGGCGTGGATGGCGGTGCAGCCATGGCGCACAGCCGGAAGGCATTGCAGCGAGGAGCACTGCGGCATTGTCGGTCGTTGGTGACTGGTTGTGGTCGTTGGACGGGGGCAAGGTACTGCAGCACGGCGGAAAGTGGACTGAGGGCGCCCCGGCACGGCGAGGCCAGCAGCATCAGGGCGGCATGCTGCGCGCGGGCATGCTTGCCACGGGAGCAGGACGCGACGAGGCGCAGAACAGCGACACATGCGGTGCGGCGGAGCTGGGCGCGGTGAGGCACGGACGACGCGCATCCGTGGAGCGCGCGGCCGGCGTGGCGTGGCGCTGCAGCACTGGAGGAAGGGAGGAGCAGAGAAACAACGCAGAGACGTGAGTCGGGGCAACCGCCGACGAGTGCGGCGCTGGAGGAAGCCGGGCGTAAGGGAGACGCGCGGTCCGACGGCCAGGGCGAGTGGCACACGGCGGCGCCGGTGAGGAGCAGAGGCGGGCGCGTCATTGGGGCGTCCTTGCGCAGGAGCGCGGCGAGCAACGGCCAGAAGCGCGGCTGGAGGGGGGGGGGGCAAGTGTGGCGTCGGCCGAGGCTTGCAGACGGCAGGGAGGTCCTGGGGCGACGCGCGCAGACGGACGGCCAGCGGTCGGCTTTAGGCGGGGTGCCGGTGCCGTGGCGCAAAGGCCGGAGCTGGGAGGCGAGGAGGCGCACGGACGGCAGGGGAGGCGAGCAAGCGCGGGCGTGTGGGAGATGAGACCTGCGCGGCGTCAGCCAACGCCGTAGGCGGCCGTGGGGAACCGACGGCTTCATCCCCGGGAGCTGGCGGCCATGGGTGCAACGGTGCGTGTGGTCGAGCAGGGGAAGGCAAGTCTGCGTGGGGTGCTTCGGTGGAGAGGAAGAGAAATTGAGTTTCTATAGCTGGGGTAAGAATGACCTGTGGGGCCCACCCCAAATTCCCCCTTATCCACTTCATTCCAGATGCAAAATATCTCCATCTATTGAGCAGCTTACCGGTAGGGCCCACAACACTCCCCTCCCTTCTCCTTTCCAATTTCAAATAGAGCTAGCTTACATGCTTCAAAATTATTCACTTTTGGCCCAATCACTAAATAAAATGTGTAGAATTTTATGGTGCAATCAGATTTCAGAACTGAGCAAGTTGAATTTTTAACTCAGGTTTGAATTTGAATTGAAGCGGTGATACTTGATTCAATGAAATAAATAGAAGATTAGGTTCAAAAATCCTGAAACTCTGAAGTTAACCTTTTTGAACCATAAGGGACCTCGGGAAAAAATTGGAGTTGATTTGGAGAAGGTTAAGTACAAAGTTTAAATTTGAAGTCGACTCTGATTAAACTCTCAGTACGTGTCCAATAAATGGAAAACGTGCTTCAAAAATTTTGAAACTTTACCGAGAGTCTATTTGGAATATTAGAAGGTCATGGAAAAATTTACAGTCGTAGATTTGAATTTTTGTGCATGTCCCATTTTAGGGTTGGAATAATTCCTTTTTCTTTCTCTCTATTTTGTTTTCTTTTCTCCTTTAGTTTTTCATCAAAAATGTGAATACTTGGAAATTAAAGATTTTACACCTTAAGTTCCAATACATTAACAAACATGTTCTATATGTGAAATTTTAACAAGTTCCTATTTTTAGTGAACATGGGTTAACTCATATGGTTCATGTGAGTTTGGATTTCGAAGTCCACTTTCAAAAATTTTTAAGTTCGCATTTTTGCGTTTTTGTTTTTCCGAAAAGCGGGCTTTTACACCTGTTTACTGACTTCTTTCTTGAAGCTGTTGCCCAGCTTTCCCTCTGTTCCTGCTCCCATTTCCTGTACTCGGAGATCCAGTATGTCCCGCCCGTGTGCCAAAGGTGGAAGTACACATCAAAGGTTGATGTGGTGATCCTCCTCCTGGCATTGATCAGCAGTCCCACTTGTTTGCTGGCCCCCGAGAAGCGAAACGAACGCTCCTGTAGTTGTTGAACATGGAAATCCAGAGGTGATCCACCCAGCACCGAACAAAGAGCCCAACCAACTGCACTCTCCAAGAGACGAAATGTGTACCTTCGAAAGGCTGCGATCATGAAGAAGGAGCCCTTGGGCGAGGAACCCAGATGATAATCGTGGAATGAAACTTGTGGCGGACTTCCGCTTGAAATATCTTGCCGGGGCGAGGATCCCAGTCATCCCTGACCGGCAAGGGTCTATCATCGCCCATGTTGAGCGAGACGACCAAACCACAGCGGCGCTCGATGTTACCACCGCAGCCATGGAGGCGAGCAAGGGTTGGCAGTGAAGGAGGCAGAGGCGCGGTGTGCAACGAAGCAGGAGCGGGAGCGAGCCATAGGCGGTTTGCGGAGGAGTGCCTTCGACCCCCAATAAAATAAATAATATGTTTAAGGTTACGAGCTAATATCTTGTGAATCAAATAAGATTACTATCTTAAATGGCTTTGGAAATTTTATGGTAGATACTAGGGACTATAATGGAGACTCTTGCGAAGAACAGAAGATGATCAAGGAAGTTTGTTATCCCTAAAATTCCTACAAGTATAAACCTTCTCTGAATTTTGGTTACAATTTTAAAGGTCTATCATGGCTACCAGTGGTTGTGCCATACAGAGGGGGTCTCATTGGTTCTAGGAAAATTTGTTTCACAATTTTCTAAGCTTCCTACAGGGAGAAATTGTTTTACAAGTTTGGGAGAATTTCTAAAATGTTTTCTGTATTTTTCTCAATTTTTCAATTACATAGAGATTTGGAACACTGATCAATCCAGTAAATGAAGTCCATTGAACATGACATTTTTACTGAATATCAAATGTATTATTCAGAGTGTTCTGACCAAAACTGGGAATTTTCCAATTGACAGAACAGTAGTAATTAATTTCCCAAGCAGTTAGCTCAAAGGAATTAATTATAAAAATCATGGGAGTTTCATGCCCAACAAATTGCACCACTTCAAAGTTGAGATTGAGAAGAGTCTACCGGAATTGATTTGGAAATTTTTGAGCAATTGTACTAGGAGTAATGAATTTTAAAAGTTTGACTGAATCCTGGAATTATTTTTCCATTGGAAAGTTTAAATAAAGCGGCCGGCCCCACTTCATTTGAATGGGCCAATCGCATCTGGGCCACACCGGGGGCCATGGGGTTAACCCACACAGCTGCACCAGATCCAGTGCTACAGCCGATCCGCGCGCTCACATGCGTCGCTGACAAGCGAGGCCCAGGGGGCCTTCGTCTACATCCCGACGTGCTGCTCGGCCGCGGCGGCGCAGCGCCGGCGAGCTTGCCGGGACGGTTGTGTCGAGCTCCTCCCAGCCTAGCCTTGACTGCTTAACCATAAAATCGACCACGCAAGCTGATGGTGGGGTCCAATCGAGGCGATGACGGCCGGAGACGGCGGTGCGACGGCGGCGGCGGAGCTAGGGTTTCGGCAATCATTGGAATCACTCGGGAATGGTGCAAGAGACTTGGGAAAAAGCTAGGAACCTTCCTAGGAGCATGAGGAAGATGACCAAAGTGAGAAAAGGGGTGAAATCACCGGAAACATCAACTTCGACAGTGGGCCGACGAATTTCCAAGAGCAGTGGGGAATACTTGAATATCTTGGCCTTTACTCGATGGCGTCCACTTATTTTTGGCAGAGGGGTGCACTAGGAGGTACGTACTATAATCCTTAATTGGATTGAAAGATTATTACACGTAGAAACGGAATTAAACCGAGAAGTGAGCTAGTTCAATGGCGACGGCCGAAAGCAAAACTGGAATATATTGCTAGATATTGGATGAAAAGAGGCACGGTTTTTACCGTGAGAAAGAGCTCGGGGTGGCGATCCTTTTTGCTGTTGAGGTCCAGTTGTTACGCAGGTTGGAGAGTGCTGGCGACGATGGAGCAGAGGCGATGTTCGTCCCCGACTCCGGTGGCGTCCGCGGAACTTCAAACTATGGCCAACACAAGGGGCAAAACGATGAGCCAAAGATTAAGGATGGTAGAGCATAGCCTTGGCATCTAGTTTGCTGTTTGCATCGAAGAGAATAGAGGTAAGACCGAGGTGCTCACCGGGGAGGAAAAGAAGGCGACGAAAGTGGCGCTGGCGGGCAGAACTGCGGCGTGGGAGGGCAAAGCAAACTTGGGAACTCGTCGCCGTCGGTTCAGAGGGGTTTAAATAGGCCAGGAGAGGCGAGGATGGGCGGCCACGACGCAAGCAAGCAGGCAGCTTGGTGGCTTGCATGCCTGGAGGTGTCGCGACGGTGAGAACAGAGGAACCGCTCGGAAATGGGTCACTGGACAGTGGGTCCCACATTCCTCCTCAAGTCTATCCTCTCTGGAACTTTAATTCCCTCACCAAACTTGATCCAAAAATCCTAGATCTATGTGGAGAAGCCAAATCAAATGTGTAGAGTCATATTATGAAATTAAATTTCAAATTTGGACAAGTTTAAATTGGAATTCAAGTTCAAATTTGAATGAAATTCAATGGAGTCACTGAATTAAATAGCAAATGAGCTTCAAAAATTATGAAAATTTGCAGGGGTGCTATTTGGAATATTATGAGGCCATGGGAAAATCTATAGCCTCTGATTTGAATATTTTATAGGGCCCAAATTTACAGTAGCTATATTCAAGTTTTGAAATAATTTGAATATATTTAGTACTGCATATGGTTTTTGCCCTGAGAATTCTCATTCAAATAAATTCCAAAATTTGTAGAAAGGTCACATGGATTATTATAGGTCATTCCCGAAGTCCAATCCCCAGGTTAATAAAATTTAAGTATGAGTAAAAGAAATATTTTAGATGAGATCAAGTTCATGTGTACAACCATAATTGAGCTCCACTATGGTTGATAACCAACTGGTAGTTGAACTTTATATTAAGGAAAAACTGGGATTTTACATTCCTCCCCCCTTAAAAGAATCTCGTCCCGAGATTACAATAGGAAGGATAATAGAAAAAGATCTAATGAACATATGCCGCTAATAAGTACGGATAGTTTGTTATAAGATGTTCCTCGCTTTCCCACATTGCTTCTTCAGCAGTGTGGTTGCCCCACAAGACCTTGTAGAAGTACAAGGTGTGGCTTCTTGTGGTGCGAGTCTTCTCATCGATTATTTTGGTTGGATGCTCAGAGTAAGTAAGATCTGGTTGGAGAGTTTCCAAATCCTCTATACGGACGTTAGTGGGGGTCTTGAGACATTTCCGCAACTGTGAAATGTGAAACACATTGTGGACCCCTGAAAGCGACGCTGGTAGCTCTAGCTGATAGGCCACAGGTCTGCATTGTTCAATTACTGCGAACGGCCTAATGAAGTGGGGAGCTAGCTTCCTTTTTACTCCGAAGCGATGAATCCATTTCATTGAGGATACACGAAGATAAACGTGATCCCCGACATCAAAGTAAAGAGGTCGACGTCGTTTGTCCGCATAACTTTTCTGACGAAATTGAGCAGCCTTGAGGTTGGCTTGAATAACTTGTACTCGTTCTTCGGCTTCATTTACCAAGTCGATACCATATATCACTTGTTCATCGGATTCACACCAGTTCAAAGGCGTGCGGCACTTACGGCCATAAAGAGCTTTATATGGTGCCATCTGGATGCTAGCCTGATAACCATTGTTGTAAGGAAACTCCGTCAATGGTAGATGATCATCCAAATTCTTGCCATGGTGGATGGCACAGGCGCGGAGCATATCCTCTAGCACTTGGTTTACTCGCTTTGTTTGACCATCAGTCTGAGGATGGTAAGATGAGCTTCGTATCAACTTGGTACCCAGAGATGCGTGGAGCTGCTCCCAAAACTGAGCAACAAATAAGGTTCCACGATCTGATATGATAGTGCGAGGTACTCCGTGTAGGCAAAGGATCCTGGCAATATACAATTCTGCATATTGTCATGCCACATATTTGATATTGACTGGAATAAAGTGAGCCGACTTGGTGAGTCGGTCGACTATCACCCAAATCGAGTCATGCTTGTGAAAGGTGAGAGGTAATCCAACAATGAAATCCATGCTGATGTCCTCCCATTTCCAGGCCGGTATGCTCAAAGGTTGAAGCTGACCGGCTCTCTTCAAATGGTCGGCTTTCACCCGCCGACACGTATCACATTCGGATATGTACCCTGCTATATCCCTCTTCATCCGAGTCCACCAAAATTTCTTCTTTAAGTCTTGGTACATTTTGTTACTTCCCGGATGAATAGAGTACTTGGACAAATGTGCTTCATCCAATATTTTCTTCCGAAGTTCCACATTGTGGGGCACCACGATGTGACCTTTGAACCAGATGGTACCGTCATCGTCACATCAGAAATACTTCATCTCCCCCTTCTTCATTCTTCGACAAATGTGCGACAAGCCCTTGTCTTTCCTCTGAGCCTCTACAATATCTTCCCTTATGGTAGGAATGAGAGCTAGATTGTAGAGCGCCCCATACGGAACAACGTAATGACTCGGCTCTTCTTCTTCCATCGAGGTGATGGAAAGATTATTGACATGGGACTTGCGACTCAGCGCACCTGCAACTACATTCGTTTTGCTCAGATGGTAGTGGATCTCAATCTCATAGTCTTTGATCAATTCCAACCATCTTCGTTGCCGCATATTCAAGTCCTTCTAGCTGAAGATGTACTTCAACGTTTTCTGATCAGCGTAGAGATGCACTAGGTTGCCCAATAGATAATGTCTCCACATCATCAATGCAAGTACCACGGCAGCGAGCTCAAGATCATGAGTCGGATAATGTTGGTCATGGTTCTGAAGCTGTCGTGATCCATAAGCGATCACTCTTCTGTCTTGCATCAATACACAACCCAAACCAATCCCAGATGCATCACAATAAACATCAAATGACTTGGTTGTGTCTGGTTGGGCTAATACCGGTGGTACTATGAGGTGCTTCACTAATGCTTTAAAACCTTCCTCACATTCCTTTGTCCATACATACTTTTTCCCTTTCTTTAGAAGTTCTATCATTGGTTTAGCTATCTTGGAGAAACTTGGAATGAACCTCCAGTAATATCCCGCTAAACCCAAGAAGCTTCGAACTTCATGTACAGACTTTGGAGACTTCCATTTGAGTACTTGCTTAATCTTGCTTGGATCAACTGCAATCCCCTCAGTAGAGATGACGTCCCCTAGAAATGGCACTTGGATGATCCAGAACTCACATTTTCTGAAATTGGCATACAACTTGTGGTCTCACAAAAGTTGAAGCACGATGCGCAAGTGTTGAGCACGTTCTTCTTCGGATTTTGAATACACGAGGATGTCATCGATGAAGACCACGACAAACTTGTCCAATTCTGGCATGAAAACTGAATTCATGAGATACATGAAATGAGCCAGTGCATTGGTCAACCCAAAGGACATGACAAGGTACTCATACAATCCATACCTCATCGAGAATGCCGTCTTAGGTATATCCTCTGGTCGAATCCTTCTCTGATGATATCCAGAATGAAGATCCATCTTCAAGAATACCTTAGCACCCACCAATTGATCGAACAGAATATCGATGCGTGGTAGTGGATACTTATTCTTGATCGTGACAGCATTGAGTGGACGATAGTCCACACATAGTCTCAATGTATTATCCTACTTCTCCACGAACAATGCAGAACAACCCCAAGGTGATGAACTTGGACGAATGAAACCCTTTTCCATAAGTTCCTTCAGTTGCTCCTTCAGTTTTGCAAGTTCCTTAGGTGCCATCTTATATGGCTTCCTCGAGATCGGCACTGTTCTCGGTACATGTTCAATCTTAAACTCGACATCTCTTTTTGGTGGCATACCAGGAAGATCTTCGGGAAATATGTCCGGATACTCACGAACCACCGAAATGTCCTCAAGTTTAAAGGCATCGGTGTTGTAAGTAGTTGGAGTCACTTGGATATTACTCTGAAGAGTGAGAGCTTGGGGGGGGGGGGTGGAGTGGAGAATTCATACATATCCTCCGAGAAATGATGTCAAGAATAGCACAGTTGTATTGCAACCATGCCATCCCTAAGATGACATCTAACTTCTGATGCTCCAGTATAATGAGAGAGATAGGGTATATGTTCCCACCCAGATTAAGAGGTACTCTATTGACGATCTCATCTGCTACTACTTTCCCAACCGGAGAACAAATCATATATGGGGTTTTTGTGGGAACGATAGGAAACTAATATTGAATGACATAAGACTTGCTAATAAAGTTGTGGGAGACCGGATTCAAAGAGGATGACTACGGGATGACCAAGGAGAGATAATGTACTCGTGAGTATGGGTGCGCCTTCCGAAACGTCCTCGATGGTGAGGTGGTAGACGTTGCCGGTTCTGGTGGCTAGCTTCTTGGGCTGGTTTGCCCACTGGTATGATGACTATTCTCCGCTCTGCGGGCAGTCCTTGGCGATGTGCCCCGTACGACCACACGTGAAACACGTGTAAAGGGTCTTACCGGCACGGAAGGGAGGACGAAATCTCGGTGCACGCGGTGGACGTGGAAGTGCACGCGGAATCATCCCCTGCTGCTGCTGCTGCGGACGGAAGCCAACATTGTTGAACTGGCGACCACGAAACATCGGTGGTCGCGATGGCGGCTGCCACCTCTGGCTAGATGGTGATGGATACACCATTCAGTACATCTGAGGAGCACTACCTCCGCTGCTCTGCGGAGCACTCCTTTTCTTCTTCTCAGAGAACAGCTCCCTAGTAGCGTTGACAATGTTGTTGAAGCTGCCGCTGTTGAACAAGGCAAGCTTGTCCTTCATCTGGGGGTTCAAACCCCGGTAGAAGCATTCACGCATCCTATCTTCCATACTCACTTGGTCCTGAGCATACTGGGCCAAGTTGTTGAATACCTTGGAGGACTCGTAAGCACTCCTTCCTCCTTGCTTTAGCTCCAAGAACTCTTGAAGCTTCCTCCTCATGATCCCGAGAGGTATATGATAGGCGCAGAACGCCTCCCGGGACTCCTCCCAGCTCACGACATAGTCTGCTTGTCGTGCGGCAAGATAATTCGCCCACCATGCCCCAGAAGATCCCTGCAACTATTGTGCCACGAACAGGGTCTTCTCCTGTTCGGTCATTCGTAACAAACCGAACTTTCCTTTGATAGAGCGGGGCCAATTGTCGGCCTCCAATGGTTCATCGGCCTCCATGAAGACCGGGAGGTGCGTTGACATGAAGTCCGAGTATGAACTTGGAGAGGGCTGTCGTGGACAAGCATCTGGTCGCCCTCCTTGGCGGGACGAATGTTGAACCAAGGTCCGCAGCAACTCGGTTTGCTCATCGCACGAGCCGAGCACTGCGGCGAGAACCTCCGCTAGACTCCTCGGAAGTTCAGGAGGTGGTGGTGGTGGAACTTGTTGCTGTGATGTCGCAGCTTGCTCCTGGTTCAGAGATTCGTCCTCACGACCAGGACTTGAACCTCCCATCTCAGGCGTCAAACGCGTACGTACCATTCTGCATCCATATGATTTAAAATTAGCAACATGTTTGCTTTTCTCTCATCCATTCCATATTACAGTAGTGCGAATATTGACAAGGGAATAAGTGCATAACATTCACATATATTGATAAAGTACAAACTTTATACAAGATATATTATCTCATGACCAAGTTTATAGTAGTGAACTCCAAAATGACGGACTCCCACTACGGAAGTGCATCCCTACTATACTTGGTTTCCATGAGACGTCATACACACCTTGTTATCTTATACACAATCACTACTATTTATAATATGACACAAACATGGCCACATAATAAACACGAACAACTACTAAACTATAAGTTGCCCCATGATGGTAGGAGTGCTGCCCCATCCTACTCTGATACGTCCTATTTGACGTACTAGCGTATCTCAGGATCTTCTTCGTCCTCGTCCTCAGAAATTGGTGCTACAGGTGCGGTTACTGGAGCAGGAGTTGCTGCCTCACCCGCCACCGATGATGTTGCGGCCACTAATGATTGCACATCAGCCTGTAGAAGAAATATCTTATATTCTTCTAGTTCCTTTCGTGCATGCTTGCAACTGGCTTTCCAATCCTGAGTCTCCTCCCTGGATTTATCCCGTTCTTGAGTCACCGTACTCAACTGATGATCCAGCAGCTGCACCTCAAGTTGACTTGCCTCCAACGCGCTTTCTGCGCAGTGCGTTTCCTGGCGATCTTTCGATAGATCTTGAACAGCTCGGTGCCACTGATTCTCCCTAACATTTAAACGTTGATTGAGAGGAGCAATCATGGCTCTAAGTGAGTCATTAGCCCACTCAAAATGATCTCCTTGAATCAAAGCTTGTTTCAGATCACCCAACAACCCTTCAATGCTAAGATGTTGTGTAACGCTCAGTTGACACGATGATACTGCATATAATGCCAAGATTATTTTTGGTACCTCTCCGTGAAGGCCATAATCTGCACTCATTCAACTCGCCCACTCCTCACTAGCTCTACCATTGACTAGAAAGAGCGCGAACGGGGTGCCCACCAAATGACGAAATTGAAGCTTGCAAAACCTCGCAATAGCAACACTCGTGGCAAAACACCACATGTCTTCCAACTGAGCCCCTTTCACCTGGATGGAGAAAGGAGCCCATCCAATATATCATGGACCAGCGGGCACATGAACATAGATGCTGCATCTTGTCACACCTCCGTCATCGAATTCCCTGCCCCAATAGCTCAGTATGTCGCGATACCCGAACCGTTGAAGCAGCATTATTAACAACTCCGGAAAATCTTTTCGATGAGCACACGCCGCAAACACCCATCCATTTGATAAGTGTACCATCAAGTCCGCCATCTGTGGAAAAGATACTTCAACAATGAAAAGGTTTCCAACTTCCAATAGTTCAAGAAAATTCAAAACTGGAGTAGTAATCACAGTCTGTTCCAGCTGACCTTCCTGTATAAATTCAAAATTTTCATACAGGAAATGTCAGAACCAGAAGTTGGTTGAATAAAAAACTTGTATTACACTTTAAAACCTTTCCAAATTGTACTCATACAGCTCTAGGTGAGCTAGGAAGTAAAATCTATACAGGTTTAAATTTGACCCAATTTTTTTGGAAATTTTGACAGAACCTCCTCTGTATATGTTGTTATTTCCACAGTTTATACAGGTATATCATAACAATATATTGAGGTAATGACAAAATAAACATTGTATAACATCATTTTAACAATCCATAAGTAAAAGAGTCCATCCTCGAAAAATTTGTTATACAGGTATAGCGCGCAAATTCAAAACTATGTGCAAACTGTTTCAAGTTCTGGTCTGCCAGAACCAAGTTTGCGACAATAGGGATTAAACACAGTTACACCAAGATTCAGGTCATGAGTGAAACATAAAGTTGACAGAGGACTTCCTAATTTTCCAGAAATGTAAATATGTGACCGTGTCACTATTCTGGATTAAAAGCTAGAGCTTTCCATACTTAACAGATGAACTGACTGGTTTCCACCAGCAGTCCTGCAGTTCACTGTTTTGAACTCAAAATTTGATTTGACTCAAATTTGAATCAGGAAAAACTTTTAATAGCAAAACTGTATATATCCTTCTACCCTTGCCATATATGTATCACAATAAGGCAGAAGATTCTCTATAGTGAGTTATGGCAAAAATACAGAGACTGGTACAATGGTATGGTCGTCTGGAGCAGTTTAAGCATACTCCAAATTTCAACAGATTATCAAGCTTTTCTGCCTTAATGGTCAACAGAAAAGTTGTAGAGGTCTTCACGAGATTTCCATCCATATAGCATAACCCTATGTTAAACAAAAACTAACCAAGATTACAACCTGACGAAGTTGAGCAAACTTCAGCCAGAAATCAAGAATCCTGGTTCTACCCCTTTGTCGAGTCGAAACTCATTTATCGGAGTCCAAGCCTACCCGCATCAGATAGTCGGACTTTTCAAAATGTAATGCATCCATGCTGTCATTGGGGATGGTCAAGTATCAAATTTGATACTGACTGTACTACGTGCTTCACCAAAGAATGTTCTAACCGGTATACCCAGATACGTTTATAGGTGGCCCTTGTATCGTTCACTCGCAAACATGTTCTACACGAGTCGCTACAGTAGTTAGTGCTGCAGAAGACAAACAATCCCCTTTCATAGCTTCACACCTCAAGGGCGGCACGGGGAAACATAACAGGTAGTCAAAATAATAATATATATGAAAGTAAATGCATACGACTCTGGTGCAAGTCGCCCTCGAGCGATGTCATGTCTCGAGGTACATGTCTGTACTACGTCTTTACAGCAAAGACTCCCGCACGAAACGACTTATACACGCTCGGGCATACGTGTTTCGCATGCTCCAATAGAACATGAATAGTTCTAGAGATGCATACTATCCGGTTATCCACCACCCGATGGGGGCTCCCACTAATTTTGTGTCACGCTGGGGTACCGCGTGTCATATGTTCTCAGAAACATGAAAAGCTACAGAGACTCATACTGACTCTTCTGTGCAAAGCTACGGAAAGATTTCCATGCTACCTCTCGCATGGTAAGCTTGTCGCAATTGATCCGCTTGCGTTGATGTACCTTACCTCTTACCTAACATCGGAGCGTCATTATAGAATTAATAACACATAAGTTAGTTTGCCACCTTTATATCTTATACTAATAATACTCCTTATAAGGGTTTATAGCTAATTCCTCACTCATATAACCCTAAGTTTTTGAAAATATGCTCTTTTCAAGCACACTGTTCCCAATGATGCTCTAATACCATGCCGTGGGGACCGGAATCCCAACATCTAAGGATCTCATTGGGTGGTGTCATGCGATGCGACAACCAACTGTATACAAGAAAAGAACGAGAACAAAATGTAATACTAAGTCTTTATTTATAAACACAGCAGAAGGTTTACAATACTAAGTGATAAGGAAAGAAAACTATACATCATAGCTACACTCTCGGCACTAGCTATGCAAAAGTAAAGTCATCCATACCCTAGATGCTTCGCACTAGACACCCCCAACTTACAGCGACGTGCAGAGTTCCCGATCGACTGTAAACCCTGGAAGGGGTGCAGCCTCATCATCGAACCCGTCATCAGTCGTTTAATCTGTAAAAACTTGTTAACTGCAAAAGTGAGCTTAAGGCTCAGCAAGACTAACCCGTCTCACTAGACATATGCAGGGTGAATACTAAGCATAGGTAAGGAATAGCATAAAGGACTCGCCTACAAGTGGATCCTTATAGTCATGTTTTAAGTAGCACATGACATTCTTCAGGCACGTCACATCATAGACTCCACAATCAAACAAGAAACGCTTTGCCGATGATATGACATGCCCAAAGCACATATTGCTATTACAGATAAAGTTTGGGGAAACTGTAAACTTTTAATTGTGCTATCTCTAAGCCATACAAGGTTGCAAAACAAATATAATTCAATACATCATATTCTTCTGGCTTCTTAAGTATTTACTATGTCACAACGCAGTGAACAAGTGGTACTCTATTACTGCGAGGGATGGTGATTGCAATCAGGACACACTCGGACAACACGAGACATACGCACTTTCGAAAGTGCAAGCGAATACATACAGCGGTACCGACATGACACCTCAGCACTAGTCGTATATGGCCACCTTTCAGCCAACACTCGAATGCCGAACCGGTCGATCCATCACGAGCAGGAGGTCACTGCATGGGGCATACTCTGACGTGCCCACCAGCTGATTTACACCTTGATGTCCTCAATCCACGCCTATAAAGTGTAACGGAATGCCTTGAAAAATTAGTATCAAGGTACGTCAATTTACTGGAGCCCATTTCTCCAGTATGTCACCGGTACAATTCAATCTTGTCCAGCAGGGCCGCACACGACATGGGCCTTAATCGACACGGTCTGAGCTATGCGACCAAGACCACCTCTTGTCACTTCCTACTCATCTCTGACTGGTCTCAATTTCATATTTATAAAACATTTCTTAATCCAATTTATCCTGTGTTATAAAATCCTATCTAGCGAGTAGATTCCAACTATTCGACTTCTACCGGATCCCTATGAATATAAGCATGGCAGTTACTATATGAGTCTGTGAGCTATTCTAACCACTACTTGGGTTATTTGGTCATGCAAGTGGATGTCAAACACCTTAAACGTAATGCACAAACATCTGAAGATGTAAGGTGAATGAAAACTGCAAAGACACTGTAAGGAACTTAAATGCAAACCGGGGCTTGCCAGAATGCGAGTCCAAGTCTATGTGAGTCTCTGGCAGCTGTACTTCCAAAGCTTCCGGCTTCTCCTCGACTTCTGTTACTACACGTTATGCATATACTATATATGCATGACTTTGAAAATAAATAATAAGTTTAAGGTCACGAGCTAATATCTTGTGAATCAAATAAGATTATGATCATAAATGGCTTTGGAACTTTTATGGTAGATACTAGGGACTATAATGGAGACTCTTGCAAAGAACTGGAGATGATCAAGGAAGTTTGTTGTCCCTAAAATTCCTACAAGTATAAACATTATCTGAATTTCTAATTCTGGAGGTCTATCATGGCTACCAGTGGTGGTACCACACAGAGGGGGTCTCACTGGTTCTAGGAAAATTTGCTTCACAATTTTCTAAGCTTCCTACAGGGAGAATTTTATTTTACAAGTTTGGGAGAATTTCTGAAATGTTTTCTGTATTTTTCTCAATTTTTGAATTACATAGAGATTTGGAACACTCATCATGCCAGTAAATGAAGTCCAATGAACTTCAAATTTGAAATGGATATCAAGTGTATTATTAAGAGTGTTCCGACCAAAACTGGGAATTTCCCAATTAATAGAACAGTAGTAATTAATTTCCCAAGCAGTTAGCTCAAAGGAATTAATTATAAAAATACTAGGAGTGTCATGCCCAACAAATTGCACCACTGCAGAATTTAGATTGAGATGATTCTATCAGAATTTATTTGGAAATTATTGAGCAATTCTACTAGGAGTAATGAATTTTAAAAGTTTGATTGAATCCTGGAATTAATTTTCAATTGGAATGTTTAAATAAAGCGGCCGGCCCCACTTCATTTGAATGGGCCAATTGCATCTGGGCCACACCGGGGGCCACGGGTTAACCCGCGCAGCCGCACCGGATCCAGTGCCGCAGCCGATCCGCTCGCTCACATGCGTCGCTGACAGACGGGGCCTAGGGGGCCTTTGTCTACCTCCTGACGCGCTCCTCGGCCGTGGCGGCGCAGGGCCGGCTAGCTCGCCGGGACGGTTGTGTGGAGCTCCTCCCGGCCTAGCCTTGACTGCTTAACCATAATATTGACCGCGCAAGTCGATGGTGGGGTCCAATCAAGGCGGCGACGGCCGGAGACGACGGTGCAACAGCGGCGCCAGAGCTAGAGTTTCGCCGATGGTCAGAATCGCTCGGGAATGGCGCAAGAGGCTCGGGAAAAAGCTGGGAACCTTTCTGGGAGCATAAGGAAGATGACCAAGGTGAGAAAAAGGGGTGAAATCGCCAGCAACGTCGACTTCAACGGTGGGCCGACGGATTTCCAAGGGCGGTGGGGAAACTTGAATATCTCGGCCTTTACTCGATGGCGTCCACTGATTTTTGGCAGAGGGGTGCGCTAGGAGGTACGAACTATCATCCTTAATTGGATTGAAAGATTATTACACGTGGAAACGGAATTAAACCGAGAAGTGAGCTAGTTCAATAGCGACGGCCAAAAGCAAAATAGGAATATATTGCTCGATACTTCATGAAAAGAGGCACGGCTTTTACCGTGAGAAAGAGCTCGGGATGGCGATCCTTTTTGCTGTTGAGGTTGTGACGCGGCTTGGAGAGTGCTGGTCATGATGGAGCAGAGGCAATGTTAGTCCCCAACTCTGGTGGCGTCCGCGGAACTTCAAACTACGGCCAACACAAGGGGCAAAACGATGAGCCAAAGGGTGAGGATGTTAGAGCATAGCCTTGGCATCATGTTTGCTGTTTGCATCGAAGAGAATAGTGGTAAGACCGAGGTGCTCACCGGGGAGGGAAAGAAGGCGACAAAAATGGCGATGGCGGGCAGAACTGCGGTGTGGGA
This sequence comes from Tuctoria greenei, assembly GCA_036927565.1. Taxonomy (NCBI): domain Eukaryota; kingdom Viridiplantae; phylum Streptophyta; class Magnoliopsida; order Poales; family Poaceae; genus Tuctoria; species Tuctoria greenei. Next base: position 131,915,738 of record JAYESD010000006.1, read on the forward strand.
GGGCAAAGCAAACTTGGGAACTCGTCGCCGTCGGTCAAGAGGGGTTTAAATAGGCCAGTAGAGGCGAGGAGGGGCGGCCACGACGCAAGAAAGCAGGCAGCTCGATGGCTTGCATGCCGGGAGGTGTCGCGACGTTGAGAACAGAGGAACCGCTCGGAAATGGGTCACTCGACAGTGGGTGCCACATCCCTTCCCAAGTCTATCCTCTCTGGAACTTTAATTCCCTCACGAAACTTGATCCAAAAATCCTATATCTTTGTGGAGAAGACAAATCAAATGTGTAGAGTCAGATTCTGAAATTAGATTTCAAATATGGACAAGTTTCAGTTGGAATTCAAATTCAAATTTGAATTTGAATGAAATTCAATGGAGTCACTGAATTAAATAGCAAATGAGCCTCAAAAATTATGAAAATTTGCAGGGGTGCTATTTGGAATATTATGAGTCCATAGAAAAATCTATAGCCTCTGATTTGAATATTTTGACAGGGCCCAAATTTACAGTAGCTATATTCAAGTTTTGAAATAATTTGAATATATTTAGTTCTGCATATGGTTTTTGCCCTGGCAATTCTTATTCAAATAAATTCCAAAATTTGTAGAAAGGTCACTTGAATTAATCTAGGTCATTGGTGAAGTCCAATCCTCAAGTTAATAAAATTTAAGTATGAGTAAAGGAAATATTTTTGATGAGATTGAGTTCATGTGTACAACCATAATTGAGCTCCACTATGGTTGATAACCAACTGGTAGTTGAACTTTATATTAAGGAAAAACTGGGATTTTACATTTTTGCAAGAAGAGGACTTGAACTTATTTGCTTTTCATCACAGGTAGTAGGACCTAAAAGCTTAGAGCAATCTGTACGAAAATGTTCTGTCATGCCACATTCAAAGCATCTTTGAGAACCACTGCTTCCTCTTCTTCGAGTTCTCACATTTTGCAATGCTTTTGAGAATCGAGTAGAGAGAAGTGCTAGCTTCTCCTCTGGAAACTCTTCAACTTGTTCAAGGGTTAGAGAAGACAACAAACAAGTGTACCACATGACGAAGATTGGCTGGAGCTAGGAATGTCATGTTGTGAAACAAATGCAATAGACTTGTCGGAGTTTTTACATGAAGTTATGTTAAGTTCATGAGTTTTTGACTTAGAATATAGCACATCTAAAGTAAGTGTACTCATAACAGTGGATTCATGAATAGATGTAACTTTCGTCTCCCAAATTAGCATGTCTAATGCACTTAACAATTGTCTAACATTTTCAGCATCTAAAATATTAACATTGACACTACGCAAGTTGCTGAGAATTTTATTAAACCAAGCAAAGAAGTCATCGATCAACTCACCAGATTGCATCTCAAAGCGCATGTACTCCTTTTTGAACATGTCTTGACATATCTCTTTGATCATATTGGATCCTTTGTGGTAGTCACATAGTGCTTTCCACACATCATATGCAGATCAGAGGTGTGCAACACGATCGAAGTAGCTTTGATTCAAACCTTGTATGATCAAGTTTCATGCCTTATTGTTGTTGTCGATGTCCTTCAAGTTCACAGCCGTGACTTGATTATTTGGTGGCATGATGAAGGGCTTGTACACCTTTCCCATATGGCGAAGCCTTGCGCCTATATGTAAGCCTCCATACTTGCCTTCCAAACCTGAAAATCAATACCATTGAACACACAAGGTTTTGCTGAGTATTTCTCCATGATGATTAGCAAAAAAACATGTGCAAAACACAAATATTAGAGCATCGTGGCTCTAATACCAATTGTAGGATCGAAGAGCATGTGAAATGCTACTCGAGGGGGGGGGGAGACTGATAGATTAAAACTTTTTATGCAGAAGCTACAAAAATCCCCTGGTAGAAAATCAATCTGATAAGAAACTTTGTGTGCAACTAATATTAACGTGTTAAACCATGAAAAAGTAATATAGATTGTAGAGAATCAAGTCACGAATACACCACAACAAGAATCACGAGAAACCGTTGAGTAAAACTCAAGTTATAACCAAAAGACTGAGCAAAGGTCAATTTGTTCTAACAGAGAGCAAACAGATCTGCTATGCTACAAGGAAACTCGTGTTACTAAAAAACCACAAATTCAATGACCGTGAAATTTTCATAGATGATAGATAATTGAGTTGAAAACTAAAAAATGACGTCGATTGGATGTGTAAAACTCAATTTATGATAAAAACATCGAGGCAACATCAGCTGTGCAGAAACTCGACGAGAAAGACTTGATGAAAAAAAGTCAGATGAACAAGGCACAAAAGCTCATCTAAACTACGAATTTTGTTAACCAAAAACAAAAGAGGAACAGCCACAAGTCTTTCACCCACGAGTTCTAGCCTCCCTTGCTTATATAACAATCCCTAAGACAACTCCAAACCAACTAGGACTCCTACTTCTACTCTGTTTCAACCAAAACTTTTCATAACTGCTCAAGATTATTCCATACGCAGATAGAAGCAATCTTAAGACTTCCAAACACCTTAGGAATGTCCAACACATTCCTAGAAAAATCAACTTCGTGACCAACACAAAAACTAACCAAAACAAACTTGAAACTTTCCATATACGAAACATAACCACTTCAGTCGTAGCCTGAGGCATAATCCAGCCGGTTGGACCTTCTCAGCCATATCTTCATGTCCATATCTATTCACCACGCCTTTGAACAATATTGCCACGTCCATGAACCCCTTGCATATTTGCAAACACTTTCCATCGACGTTGTCGGTACCCTGCGTACCGGATACCCCTTGGAACCGCGAAGAGTGCAGAGGAACTCCACCTATCTGAATTGAAGACCTCCAAAGGCCCCACGTGTCATACGGAACCGGACCTGCCTCCCTTCTATGGTTAGTCCCAGTGCTGCCACGTGTATCGTTAAACCGGAGCTACATTCCACACATGGGAAAGTTCTGGACTAGATACCCATGTGGTACCTCCAGACCTAACCCCCGACAGAGGGAAGCTTCGATACTGACACATGTACAACAGCACCGGACCTACTCATCTAAGACAGTAAGCTCCGGAGCTGCCACGCGTCCAACCGTCGGACCTTCAACTTCAAAAGGCTAATTAGTCGAACTGGAACGACTCAGACCTTTAAGGGACAATTAAAAGCTTCAAGACCCGATTATGTGTCATTAATGCTACCTTAATGACACACGATCAGAGGACCCTTAATACCAGTAACGCCGCCATCAAGGCGCGTTATCACTCTGTTAAGGGTAATTAAATACATTAACTGTGTATTAAGCATCATTAACCACCAGGACCACATGTTGGGCCAGGCTGACGATGTAGTGGCCAGTCCTTGTACTATAAAAGGACTGGCCGAGCGATACACAGGGGAGACGGAGACACACACGCCCACGCACACTAAGGCAAGTCACTCTAGTCTTTCATACTCAAGCACTTAGACACTCAATACAACAACAACACACACCCGTGGAGTAGGGTATTACGCTCAGGCGGCCCGAACCACGTAAATCCTCATGTCAACTCATCATCTTGTTCTGAATCTCTGCGCGCCCAAAACCGAAGTGCAAACTCCGTGGGCTGCCAATGGTAGTACCATGAGAATTGCTGGAATCACGCTCTGACAGTTGGCGCGCCAGGTGGGGGGCCCGAGATTCAAAGATGGTGAACTCTGCTGCTGGATCGCCCAACGGTAACCATGCTATGGAACCTGCTGGAGGCAATCCCTCCAACATGCAGCAGCCAGCAGGTGCCGTGGCTACAGCAGGAGCCATGCCACCGCCGCCACCATCTGCTCCTGCGAATCAAGCCAGACGTCGAGATGGGGCGTCTGCGTCGATCACTGCAACGGCGAACAAAAACCCTGAACACATGATTAATGCCGCACGTGCTCTTCTCCAACGTCCACCGCCTCCAGGAGCACCCCAGGGTGCAATGGAGCAGTGGATAGCTGATGTGGAACATCTGGTTGCAGCAGCACCCGATGGCATCAGCAATCAAGGTCCTCCCCCCTTGGGGCGGGCCCCATCGCAGCATCAGATTGTGTTGGGTATACTTGGTCCACATGCTTCACAGCATAGGAGATGTGCTGCATCTCAACAAGCAACATCGCTGCCTTCTGGGGCGCGACGTACCCACACGGTAACCAGGCTTTCGACTCACGACCTCTGGGCAGAGCTCGATCGTCGTTACCTGCAACAAGATGGCTGCGTCCACATCGAGCGTGCTCGCGAGAGGCGAGAGGCTCGGGATAGCCCTGCTCCTGAGGGAGTAGGAGGAGGCTGTTCTGCCTTGGCCATGCACCTACGCATGGTCAGATGGCTGCAAAAGTTCCAGCCTCACCTGCCAGAGAAATTTGACGGGACTGTCAATCCGGCTGAATTTCTCCAAATCTACTCTACCGCTATTCTTGCAGCTAGAGGAAATGAGGCTGTGATGGACAATTATTTCCCTGTGGCTTTAACTGGGACCGCCAGGTCTTGGTTCATGAGCCTTCCGCCCGACTCCATCAACAGTGTAACTGTTCCAACAGTTCACCGCCAACTTCGAGAGCTAATACACTCGACCAGGCATCGAACTGGACCTTTTTGCTGTCAAGCAAAAAGGGGGAGAGTCCCTGCAATTTTTCATCCAGAGGTTTTCCCAGGTATGAAATACCATTCCTTCTATCTCAAGCGCTTCTGTTATTGTGGCATTCAGACAGGGCGTGCGAGACAAGAAGATGCTGGAGAAGCTGGCGACCAAGGAAGTCACCAGCGTCACAGATCTCTTCAGCTTGGTAGACAAGTGTGCCAAGGCTGCCGAGGGCCGTGAAATGCACTCCCAACCACCTTCGGAGGAAAACAAAAAGTCCTCCAAGGGTGAAGCCGCTACCTCCGGGAGTGGCAAGAAGAAGAAAAAGTCCAACAACAAGAAGAAGCCATCGACCGATACACCTACAGCCGCTGCTGCTGCAGCTCCGCGTGGCCGGGGGCCACGCCCCGAGAAACGACCTCGGCCGTCGTCTGAAGACAGTGGAAGCTCCAAGATGTGGTGTCCCATACACAAGACAAACAGCCACAATCTAGAAGGCTGGCAAGAGGTCCAGAACCTCGCCGAGCGCTACAACAAGCGCCGGGAAGAAGCTCCTTTCCATCAAAGGGAAGGAAAACAAAAAGTCGATGAAGCTCCGGCTGAAGAGGAGCTAGGCTTTCAGGACCCCAAAAAGGTCTTGAAGGCTGTTTACACCTCCATTGACGACGACTCCGACGTCTCTGACAATGAGTGTCGGAAGACCATGAACACCATCTTTGGTGGTTCGTGGGACATCACCTCCCGCCGTGTCCTCAAGACCATGCGGCGGGACATGGCTTCTGTAGCTCCCACCGCCAGGGCGGAGCCTCATCGGAAGTGGATGGATACAACCATCACCTTCGATGCTTTGGACTGCCCGCGGAACATGATCGGAGCTGGTCAACTTCCACTAATGGTATCTCCGACCATCAATAACATCCAGCTCCACCATGTAATGGTGGACGGAGGTTCGGAGTTGAACCTCATAATCTTCGAAGCTTTCATCAAGCTTCACCTCCGACCTTCGGATCTTTGCCCCTCTCGACCTTTCTCTGGAGTAGGTTCGGGGGCCATCACTCCACTCGGTGCCATTACTCTCCTAGTAACTTTCAGGACTCGGGAGAATTATAGGACTGAGAAGTTGGTCTTCGACATGGCGCAAATCAACTTGCCATTCAACGCCATCTTGGGCAGGCCAGCCTTGTACAAATTCATGGCTGCTGCTCATTATGGCCACTTGGTGTTGAAGATGCCAACACCATCTAGTGTTCTTCGGATCCGCGGAGATCGCACCGCCAGAGTTATTGCTCTGGAAGAACTCTATGCGCTTGCTACAGCGCAGGAGGAAGAATCCGGAAAGGAGCAAGCTCCAAAACCCCCAGCATTCGTCATCGAGGATCAACCTCCACACCTCGTGTGAAACCAAGCGGCGACACCTACATTCCCGTCAAAGTCGTCCAAATTGGTTCCGAAGCCGCTCAGACCACTCGTATATCGGGAGGTCTGAACAACAAATAGGAACTCGCGCTCATGACATTCCTCTAGGCTAATGTCGACGTGTTTGCCTGGCAACCGTCACAAATTCCTGGGATCCCTAGGGAAGTGATTGAGCACAATCTGAAGATTTATCCCGACGCTCGACCTGTACATCAGAAGCCTCAGAAGCAATCAGTAGAGCGATAGAACTTCATACGTCAAGAAGTGAAGAAGTTGCTCAAAGTTGGATTCATTCGAGAAGTCTTCCACCCAAAATGGCTGGCAAACCCAGTCATTGTACCCAAGGCCGGCGGGAAGCTTCGGATGTGTATCGACTACACAACAATGAATAAGGCATGTCCAAAGGATCCATTCTCACTACCTAGAATAGATCAGATAGTGGATTCCACCTCTGGGTGTGAATTACTGTGTTTCCTAGATGCATATTCTGGGTATCATCAAATCAAAATATCTAGGTAAGATGAAGAGCATACTTCCTTCATCACAGTAGATGGATTATATCGTTACATTGCCATGGCATTTGGTCTCAAAAATGCTGCTTCAACGTTTGTGTGAGCTATGTACAAAAATTTTGGAGAGCTTATTAGAGACGTAGTGGAAGTGTACGTCGATGACATTGTCGTGAAGATCAAGAACAAGGAGTCATTTCTTGACACCTTGCAAGCTGTCTTCGACAAGTTGCGAATCACACGCACAAAGCTGAACACAGACAAGTGTGTCTTCGGGGTTAGCTCCGGAAAGCTTCTTGGATTCTTTGTGAACCACCGAGGAATAGAGGCGAATTCGGTGAATATTAAAGCTATTGAAGACATGCGGCCACCAGCCCGCATCAAGGACGTCCAGAAGCTGACTGGATGTCTAGCTGCCCTCAGCCGGTTCGCCTCAAGACTGGCGGAACGGGTGCTACCTTTCTTCAAATTATTGAGGAAGTCCGGACCATTCCAATGGTTTGAAGAAGTAGAAAAGGCTTTTCAAGAGCTAAAGCAGCTCCTCACCACCCTACCAACTTTGGTAGCTCCAAACCTTGGTGAGCCACTTCTGCTTTACATTTCGGAAACTGATAAAGTTGTCAGCATGCTCTTGGTTGCGGATAGACCAGAACCATCCCCAGTTCAGGAAGCCAGACCCCTCTGGGAGGGTCCGGAATTACCTGAAGGCGAGTTTGGGTCCTAGCCCCCAGACCTGGTTCCTCAAGGCAAGACGCTAGAGGATCGACCTCCTTCAAATGAAGGAGTTGCAGTTGCTGAACAAGAAGATTCGGACCCCTCCGGGAAGGTCTGGGTCGCTTCAGAAGGAGCTCCAGGTTCTTCTGACAAGAACCTGGAGGTCCCCGAAAAAGGTCCGGACCCCTCCGAGAGGGTCCGGGTTGATGAAGAGGAAGCTCCGGGCCCCTTCGGGAGGGTGCGAACAGTCCAGCGCCCAGTGTACTTCATCAGTGAAGTACTCCATGACGCCAAGACTCGGTAACTGTAGGTGCATAAGGTGCTCTACGCAGTTCTTATTGCCTCTAGGAAGCTTCGACACTACTTCCAAGCTCACAAGATTTCAATGGTAACTTCTTATCCACTATGTGTAATCTTGCATAACCCCAACTCTACTGGGAATATTGCAAAGTGGGAAGCGAAATTGGCCGAGTTCAATCTTGAATTCATCCCAAGACAAGCGATCAAGAGTCAAGCATTGGCGGACTTCGTGGCGGAATGGACCCCCTCTCCATCAATTCCTGGGGGCCCCTATGAGCAGAAGCCAGAAGCTAAGGTTCCAGTCTTCACTAAGCCTCATTGGACTCTCTACTTTGACGGCTCCATGCAGAAGCAGGGGGCCGGAGCAGGAGTCCTTCTCCTCGCTCCGACCGGGGAGATGGTTAAATACATGGTTCACCTTGACTTTAAGGCGACCAACAACATGGCGAAGTATGAAGCATTAATCTATGGGCTCAAGGTGGCACTATCATATGGTGTCAAGCAGCTGCTGGTAAAGGGTGATTCGCAGCTCATAATAAAACAAATCAAAGGTGGATGCTGCTGCAACAACCCTCAACTAGCTGCATAACTACTTGAAGTCCAGAAGCTTCAAAAGGACTTCGACGTCCTAGATCTTTGCCATGTCCAGCGTCTTAACAACGATGAAGCTGACGAACTCCCAACGAAAGCTTCAACCGGAGCTCCGGCTCCCAACGGAACCTTCGTCTGGAGATTGTCAAGACCAATAGCTCAGCCTGCCGAACTGAGCAAAGGGGGCGAGACCAGCACCTCGAAGCTGGCGGTCCCGATGGCCCTGTTACCATGTCGTCCATCAAGGGTCGAAGGTGATGCAGGAACCTCCGAGCCACCCAACACATAAGACTCAAATGCTCAAGTTAGCTCCGATGCATGGATCTCGGAGATCCGGAGCTACTTGAAAGACAACATCCTTCCTGAAGATAATGTATCTGCTGACCAGATAGTCAGATTGGCTAAAAGATACACACTGGTAGAATGGGATCTCTACCGGCGTGGTGCCAATGGCGTCCTAATGCGGTCAATTACAAGGGTAGAAGGCCGCGAGCTTCTCACGGAAATCCATGGAGGTGAGTGTGGGAACCACGCGTCTTCTTGCACGTTGGTCGGTAAAGCCTTTCGGCATGGTTTTTACTGGCCTACAGCACTCTAGGATGCAACTAAGCTAGTGAAGAAATGCGAAGCATGCTAGTTCCATGCGAAGCAAATTTACACACCAGCTCAACCCCTACAAATGATACCTCCTACATGGCCATTCGCTGTGTGGGGGATGGATATCTTGGGACCTTTCCCAAGAGCTGTCGGAGGTTACAAGTTCCTGTATGTCGCCATCGACAAGTTCACCAAGTGGTCGGAAGCAACTCCAGTTGTGACAATAAACAAGAAATCAGCTATCAACTTCTTGCAGTCCACGCAGATTTGGAGTCCCAAACAAGATCATAACTGATAACGGGACCCAATTCACAATCTCTGCATTCCAAGGATATTGCGAAGACCTCGGCATCCAAGTCAGCTATGCTTCCGTAGCTCACCCAGTAAGCAATGGCCAAGCTGAGAGAGCAAATGCAGAAATCCTAATAGGAATCTAGACGCGCACATATGAGCGCCTGAAAAAACATGGAGCCAACTGGATTGAAGAGCTTCCGCCCACCTTGTGGGCAAACAGGACAACTCCAAACCGGTCAACTGGAGAGACACCCTTCTTCCTGGTGTACGGAGCTGAAGCAGTCCTTCCTCTAGAAATCACCTTGGGGTCGCTCCGGGTCCAGACCTTCAATGAAGCCACGAAGGACAAGCTCCGGCGTGAAGACCTTGACCTCGTCGAAGAGGGAATGTGCTGAGTAGCTGTTTGAAATGCACTATACCGCCAAGCACTCCGACGCTATCACCAAAGGCATGTGCATAACCGCAGCTCGAGGAAGGAGATCTGGTGCTACGGAGAATACAAACTCGAGAAGGGTTAAACAAACTTTCCCCCAGCTGGGAAGGACCCTTTCGAGTGATCAAAGTATCCCGTCCCGGATGCGTTCGCTTGGCAACCGAGGATGGGACACCGCTCCCTAATCCTTGGAACATTGAGCACCTATGTAAGTTCTACGCTTAATATCACGGAGGTGAGTTTGTAATTACATATGATATATGTTATAGCGTCATTGTACAGAGTCGGGTAGCTCCTCCGGGAGAACAGTCGGACCTTTCCCGGAAGGTCTGCAAGGTTCAGGCAACACTTGACACAGTCTTAGAACTAAAAGTGTAGCTAGTTACCCTGGGTCAAACAAGAAATGTAACACACTTAGCCTGGTTCCATACCCTAAGAGTGTACTTGTTTCCCCTGTACCCCGGACCTATAATGAAAGACATCATTGTGTGAAAACAGACTCCACGTGCATTTATTTTGTACAGACTCAATATTTTTTATTTTTCTCTTTCTTGTCTATAACAAAGTTCTGCAATTCTCAAGAAACTTTAGATCAAACAATTCATATATAATTCAAGTTGCATTCTTAAAATCTTTCGGGCCTTAACATTGTTGAATGGCCTACTCGCCTGAATGCCGCCAAGCCAATCTAGGTCTAGAGTGTGCTACCGACTTAGCCTGGTCATGCACCCTAAGTACGCCACTCTACCTACACCCCAACAGGCCGAAGTAAGGCAAGTCCAAGAACAATTGGACCTGAAGAAAACAAACAAAAGCACTTGATTGTATACAGAATTGTTGTCGATCTAAAATTTATTTTGGGAATAGTAAGACACAATTGAGTTATAGATAAGAAATGGATTTTACTATTTTTCTTGACATCAATGTGCAGGAAAAATAAAAACATCATGATGATGGTGGATGACGCCGGAGCATCAAAGTTTCGATAGCCCCTAAGAAGACCTGCTGTCGATGTTTTAAACATTGATAGTAGGCGTCGCCGAAGCTACCAAGTTCCGGCAAATCCAGGGGGCCAACCGTCAACGTGAAGAAAAGATGATAGAAGGACACCCTAATGGGGTCTACTGTCGATGCTCTACGTGTTGACAGTGGACGCTGCTGGAGCTACTAAGCTTCGACAACCCCAGAGGACTAGCTGTCGATGTTCTACGCATTGATAAAGGTCGCTGCCGAAGCTACTATGCTCCGACAACCTCAGGGAGCCCTACTATCGACGACTTCGGACCTACAAACTACAAGTTCGAAGCACACAAGTCTTCAACAAAATGCTACGTCCACTTGGTACATGTTCACAATCAAATTGTGTACATCTACTAGGGGGCCAAGTGGGACAAAGGTGTTGAAGACAAAAAATGAAATTCATAAAATTCTTGAATTTCATTAATCTGGAGACAAGGGATTAGAAAATTGAGGAAAGGAAGAGAAGATATGAGCGAGAGATACAAGGAGAAAGTCCTAAATCATATGGAAGAACGAGGCAACCTTCTGGGCAACCTCTGACACGCTGGCCTTGGCAGCATCTCCCTCGCTGTCGATGGGACCTTCAAGCACCAGATCTAGTGGGAAGTGAGGATCCCAACTTGTGTAGCACGTCAGCATGTACTCTGCGACGTTCTGCGCAAGGGATTTCCCTTTAGTCTCCAATTGATCCATGATGACATCGCCCATCTTGTTGAGTTTGCTGCCTGCCATGCTCAACGCCTTTAACGCTAGGTCCAGCTCCAGCCCCAGGTCATCTGGAGGAACGGGACTAAAACCTAGCAGCGTCAGCGCATCATTTGCTTTGCCCAAGAAGTCCCAAACTTGTTGGGACTCTGCAGCCCTTGAGTCTCGCACCTCTTCCAAGGACCTCTTGGTCGTCGCAAGCTCCAAATCCTCCCGGGCAAGGCGCTCGACCTCTTTGGTGTTCTACTGAATATTTTAAGCAACTTGCCTTTCGAGTTTACCAAGCTCCTCTTCCCGGACGTGGATCTTGTTCTGGCGTCAACCAGGTCTCTCTCCTGGTCCCGCACTTTCTTCTCCCTGGCAGTAACCTCATTCTCCCTCTCAGTGAGGTCCTGTCCCCGCTGCAAGCCTTCTTCTCTTCTTTCTCGTGGAGCTCCACCAACTTCTTGTTGCGCTCCGTGAGGCTCTTGTCACCCAGAGTTAGCCTCTGAGTAAGCTCTTCCTCCCTCTTCATGAGGTCATCCCGCAACTCCAGAAGTTTTTGCTCTTCATCTTCGAGTTTTTTCTCCTGCTCCACAAGAGCCTCCCGGCGCTTGACGAGGTTGTCGTGGATGGCGCTGAGCTTCTCTTGGCGGTCATTCGCTGCTTCATTAGCAGCCACGACCTGTTCGTGGATGGCCTGGGACTGGTTATCGAGGGATCGCACCATGCTTTCCCTCTCATCCAGTAGCTGACCCCAGTACTCCAACCGTGTCTTCTCCCTTTTCACCCACTCCTTGTCGTCAGCCAGCCTCGTCTGCGCCAGCTTGGTCTCGAATTGGAGTCAGTTGTGCCACCTCCTAAGGGTTTGTTGCTCCTCCTCGAGGGCCTTGTTGTCGTGGTAAAAGGCCAGCTAAGCCTGATGAAGGCTGGAGCAGGCATTGTCAATGGACAACAACAAGGGGATTGGCTTCGGACCTGCCGAGGTCCTCTCCGCTGACTCCAGCGGGTTATCCATAAAAACAATCGGGTCCCACTCCACAAGAGCGGTCCCCTGAGCTTCCGAGGCACTAGGGCCGCCCTCCGGGATAGCCTCGGTCGTCGCCAAGGAAGGTCCTACAACGGAAGTTCCCACCTTCGGAGTCAACTCCAAAGGTCCCGCCGCCAGGTCATCAACAACTGGTCCCTCAGGCGGGGGACCGACAGCTTCATCTTGGCACCTTGGCTCAGGTGAGGGTACCTCCGGAGCCACCACCTCCGGGGCAAGCGTTGAAGATTCGACCGGAGCTGAGGCCACTTTCGGCTCCGGTGCTGGTGCCTCCTCCGCCACCGGTTCAGGCGCCGGCACTTCGACCTCTACCGGTTCGGGGGCCAGCACCTCCGCGGCAACCAGCTCAGGTGCTGAAACTTCCTCAACACCCGGCTCCGCTGTTGGGGTTTCAACAACATCCGGCTCTAGGGCCGGAACTGCAGCTACTTACGGCTCTGGGGCCAGAGCATCTATCATCACAACATCCAAAATTGGAGCTTCAACCTCCGGAGCTGGTGCCACTGGTACATCTTCATTCCCGTGATCTTGCGCTGCCACGGGAGCTTTAGGAGATGACATGAGGTCAAGGACCACGACAGCTGGTGCCAGAGCTGCCGCGACCTCAGCCACCACCTGGGGCGGCACTGGAACTGGAGCTGGAGCCTCCGCCTGTACAGCATCAGTTGCTGTCGCAGGAACCGGAGCTTCAGTCCCTTTATTGGGTACCTTGTGGATGAAGGACGAAGAAACTCAAAATATGATTACAACAAAAATAATCAACTGAGGTAAAAAATCAAATTTACCTTGGAAGGCTTCCGCTCCAGCTAGTGCGGAACCTCTTCACCGGACGCTTAGGACCAGACCCTATCGCCACTGGTGTATTAGCTTTGGAAGCCTCCCTGGAGCTTGCTCCCGCCGTCAGCGACGTCTTGGTTGAGGACCCCCTCGATTGAGAAGGACCCTCGGACCTAGAGCCCTTAGCTGGCCCTAGTACCGGAGTCACATGGCCGGAGCTGGCGTCCCGGGGAGACGCCGTTGCTGGAGTGGTCGTCACTGTTGAAGACCTCCCCCTCCGGGGAGAAGGAGCTGTTGCGGAAGAAGTAGGTCTGACGGACCTCCCATCAAAGTGCTTCAACTTCCTCGTACGGCTTGAGGGCTCGACCAACTCTTTGCCCCTGCCCATGAATTCAACTATCTGTCTCGGGGCTGGAGCAGGGCCGCCCTCGGAAGCCCCGGGGATCGCCAGCTTGGTGGTCGGACGCCTCTCAACTTCACTGAGGTCATCAAGCACCAACATCTTCCGTCAGAGCTCCCTTCTGAACTCCGCCTCCATGTTCAGAGGGAGGAAAGCTGCCAGCAGAGTTAAGTCATCACCCTCGACGTCGATGCCGTGCTGGAACTTTTTGAGATGAAGCTCCAAAGCTGCACCTTCTAGGTTGGACTTCAAACCGGTCTCAGTTCGGTCATCTTCCATCACACTGTTGAGGTCCCAGGCGAGCTTCTCCCTCTTCTTTAGCAGAGCCCACCTGTTGACCAGGAAGTTGCAAAAAACTGCCTGGGGAGTCACCCCTCCTTCCACGCATTGGTGGATCCTGGTCAGGGCAGGGTTGAAGGCGTCTGACAGCACCGAAACTTCGCTCCAAGCTTTAGTGTCGACATTGGAGAGGCCTTCGGGCAGCTCTAGCTTCTCGTGCTCCTCTGCCGTGATGACAATCCAATCCTTCTTCTAGTCATCCCACTTGCCGGAAGGGAACCACCTCAAGTACTTGTACGGGCACTTCTTGCGCTTCACAAAATAATAGAAGCCAAGGTACTTGTCATTCTTGCCGGTGGTGTGGATGGTGAAGAAGGTGCGGAAGAGATCGACGTAGGGGGGAATACCCACCCACATCTCACAGAAGTGGACGAAGGTTGACACCAGAAGAATGGAGTGGGGGCCAAGGTGGTACAGCTGTAGACCATAGAAGTCTAGTAGCATCAAGAGAAAAGTGGAGAAACGTGGGATCAGTCCCACCATGGCGCACGCGGAGAAGTACACCATGTCGCCTGCGCGCTCCTTCTTGAACGGGAGCTTGCCGGCGCGCACCAGGTGGTTGAAGGAGTCACTGGACCATCCCATGTAGGTCCGGTCCTTCTTCAAATCGCTGTCGGTCGTGAGACGGCTCTTGCGGAGACCCAACTCCATCGCAGCACAGCGGGGCAAGAGAGGAAAAGCAAACAAAAGTTTGGAGGATTCGAGCGCGAGTTCAAATGAAGGTGTAAGGAATCCCCAAACGGTGCACACTTTCCTTCTTAAGTAAGCCCCAGCAACGCTTGGATGGAAACCGCAGAAGGGCCAATGATACAGTTCAAAAACTTCACCCTGCCAATGACAAGGGGGCCCGGGGCCACCCTGACGATCAAGTTGAGGTCCTTACCCCAGGCGAACAGTTTTCATGATGAAAGGCGAGAAACCCAAGGGCGGTGGCCTGACAGGGCGCGTGGAACCAATACTGTTTTTGTATTGGGAACCGGCGACCTTCAATTACGTGAGATCCGCACGCGCAGATCTCACCTGCTGCATCCTGGATACGCCACGCGGTGGCGGTTTAATTGCGAACCACCACTGCAATAACACATCCAAAAACCTTTGAAGACACGACGCAGAAATCAAAGGATGGACCCACCTCCAGCAGAACGACTTAATCCAAAAGGTCTCTCCCAGAGGTGGGCCCAAGGGGCCACTGTCGGTACCTTGTGTACCGGATACCCCTTGGAACCGTGAAGAGTGTAGTGGAACTCCACCTATCTGAATTGAAGACCTCCGAAGGCCCCACGTGTCATAAAGAACTGGACCTGCCTCCCTTCTATGGTTAGTCCCAGTGCCGCCACGTGTATTGTTAAATCGGAGCTACATTCCACACATGGGAAAGTTCCAGACTAGATACCCGTGTGGCACCCCCGGACCTCACCCCCGACAGAGGGAAGCTCCGGTAGCGACATGTGTACAACAGCACCGGAACTACTCGTCCAAGACAGTAAGCTCCGGAGCTGCCACGCGTCCAACCGCTGGACCTTCAACCTCAACAGGCTGATTAGTGGACCTCCAACGGCTCAGACCTTCAAGGGACAATTAAAAGCTTCAAGACCCGATTATCTGTCATTAAGCTACCTTAATGACACACGATCGGAGGACCCTTAATACCAGTAACGCCGCCATCAAGGCGCATTATCAAGCTGTTAAGGGTAATTAAATACATTAACTTTGTATTAAGCATCAGTAACTGCCAGGGTCACATGTCGGGCCATGTTGACGATGTCATGGCCAGTCCTTGTACTATAAAAGGACTGGCTGAGCGATACAAAGAGGAGACAAAGACACACATGCCCACGCACGCTGAGGCAAGTCACTCTAGTCTTTCATACTGAAGCGCTTAGACGCTCAATACAGCAACAACACACACCCGTGGAGTAGGGTATTACGCTCAGGCGGCCCGAACCACGTAAATCCTCGTGTCAAATCATCATCTTGTTCTGAATCTCTGCGCGCCAACAACCGAACTACAAACTCCGCGGGCTGCCAACGGTAGTACCGGGAGAGTTTCCAAAATCACACTCCGACAGACGTCCATGATACCTTCATATGCATTGTTATTGACCCAAACATGTTGTGTGACCTCCCGATCAACTCAACCACCATTCCTCCTGAACTTGGTTGTTGAACCTCATCTTCTCCCCAAGACTAGTTTAATGGATCACCATCATCAGGCATGTCTTGACCTCAAGCAACACCTGCACATGAAAATAGAACCAATTCTTCCAAGCACAAGTCCTCGACTTGACTCATGTTAGTCCGAAAACCACAACTCCTTATATGACCACCTCACATAAGCAAGATAATATCCATTAGGATTGGCAAAACGCATAAAAAACTTAGTTTAAAAGTACTAAGCAAGTCTTTTCATAATCGTAAAGCAAGTTTATAACATTGCAACTCAAAAACGTAGGAGCCACACGAATATTTCAACATGTAGAAAGTTCGGACACTCCAAGGTATTGTCTCACATGCAGTTGACGTTCTGTGAAGTTCGGACAATCTAAACAAAAACACGTGCACCTCACATGTGTGACTAGTTCCCTCAAGTTCGAACAATACAAAGTGCGCTTCCCGGGTATACTCAAAACTCTGCATAAACCATCACTTTTAGCATGATTGACAATGTATTCTGCATCTAGGTCTCACAAAGCTCAATTGTCATAATTGTAACACCCTCATTTTCATGCATCATGCCCTACATACATTCATATACATGTTTAACATTAACCCACAACAAGAGGAACGAGTTTAAGATTGATTTCGAGCATTTAAAATTTATTTGGAACAAAACCGCACTTAAAATGCAGGAAAGTGCGGACTAGTCCGATTTTACTAGGACTAGTCCGATTTCTCTCTGACTAAAAACGGACTTGTCCGATTTTGTGCGGACTAGTCCGATATTCCAAGAATCCTTGAAAAATTGCTAAGTCCTTGGACTTTTCCGGACTAGTCTAGTGTTCCAGCGGACTTGTCCGTTTTCCTCTGTGTTTAAAGTCGGACTTGTCCGATTTTTGGCCAGACTTGTCCGATTTTCTCTCTGGACGACTTCGAACTAGTTTGGTCCTTTCTGGACTTGTCCGATATTTCACGACTCCGAATTGATCTTTCATTTTACGACTTGTTTCTTGGGTTTCACGTTAAGTGGGCCTAGGGACTTGGGCCTAACTCTTTTAGAGCCCATGTGGGACTATAAACCGGCCTCTACTCCTCTCAAACTCGAAATCCATCTAACCCTAGCCTCCACCTCTATATAAACAACCCCACCCCTTGGCTTGACATCTATTTGCCACTTTTCCACCCCACCCAAACCCTAGTTCGTGGAGAGCCACCATCAAGGAAGGAGGAGGAGATCTCGAGCAAGAAGAAGAAGAGGAGGAAACGAAAGAGGATCAAGATATCCACCAAGTTTCGTCCTTCACCACCAATTCATCTCCAAGTTCATCACCAACCCTAGATCATCAAGATCCAAGTGTTACCTCCAATTTTCTTGATTCATTGGAGTCCTAAACACCTGGTATACCTTCTATTCTCTTTTCCTTACAAGAACTCAACCCCTAATCTCCAGATTTACGTCGATCTAGAAAACCCTAATCTGCTAATCTCGCAGAGTGCGGACTTGTCCGGTCCCTAGCGGACTAGTCTGATCTTTCTGGTTAAATTGTGTTGAATTAATTCTAAAATTTGACCTAATCACATCCAAACATGTATAAACTTGTTAAAATCTATTAGAAATGGTTTGTGATCATTAAAAGATACCTATTAACAAGTTCTACATTGCATTTGCATGAATCATGCATGTCATGTCATCTTGAGTAATATTTGTGCACTCTTTGATTGGGTTTCTTGTCATGTATGTTTACTGTGCGGATTAGACGGATTTGTGCTAGAGAGTGCCGCGGAGGATCTTCCGCATCAAGACTTTGAAGGCTTTGACCCTAACCAATCCCAAGAGCAAGGCAAGTGTCCTTGAAGCATATTGATCCTGTTTTAAAATAAATGTTTTGTTTGCAAAACTGCATGCTTGTGTCTATTTTATGGGAACCCTATGATAGGAAGTTTACTAGAATTGCTTAACCACCCTTGTCACCTGGAATTATGGTAAAGAGTCGGGATGGGCTTTTTACCTTTTGTTTCGCTTAATCAACTGGGATGGGAAACCAACTATACCACTCAATTTAATTATGCATGGATGAGATTATGATTAACATGAACTGGATAACATGATATGGTAATGGGTGATCTAAGCAAGCCTGGTATGTGGATGGGTTGGATGTTATGGTGGTGTTGCTTGCTTTAGATCTAAGGACCGGTTCATGCGAGAATAAGCCAGGACTACAGTGCCACCACGAGGTCAAGTATGGGTGCGGCGTAGCTGATTAATTAGGGCTTTGCTAGTACTGTTTGGACCATTGTGGATGCTCAGGGAAGGGGTAGTCGGATTGGGTTTGTTGAGGATTGGTGGGACTACCCTGGGATCCGAGTGGCTCAAGAGGGGACCCTTGGTTGAAGATGTGCTCAGTTGGAGGCATCGCCACCGGTGAAACCTCAGTGGGGTCTAAATAGGCTATTAATCCCTTTGTAAAGGCTATTTTGTGATCTCTTGGCCACACACCGATGGAAGTGTGAGACGACATAATAGAGGTTCTAGTCATCGAAAGGTGATGAAATCACAAACACGTGGGTAAAGCGGTACAAACTCTGCAGAGTCTAATAAACTATCATGATAGCCGTGCTCCCGGTTATGAGCACCTGGACAACTTCCATGATTAGAGGGAACTCAGTATTGGGATGGTATTTGAGATGGTTATGGTTGGTATTATGGTTATGGATGGTTATGAATTGAATTCTGATATTGAATATGGATATTGGTATACGATGATGGATATGGAATATGGATTTTACTATGTTATTAATTATGGTTTATGATGGGTTTATTTCACATACATGATGTATATTGCTTTTCAAATGTTTTAATGTACTTTTCAGCACTTAGCCATTATTATTATCGTCATTTGAATCAGCCACATGTCATACTTTGCACACTTGCTGAGTACGACATGTACTCACTATTGCAATCCCCCCCAATAGTTGCAGGTTAGGATTGGGAGTTTAATGGCGATAATGCGGAGTTCTAGGCCGTTTCTACTGTCAGCTTTGCCTGTGGTGTTGATTGGAGTTGCGCATATATACCCTATTGCTTATGCTGCCTAGCTGTTTAGTTTGCTTATTTAGTTTATTTTCGCTGCATTAGCTGAACTTGTCATAAATATTCATTAGAGCTTGTAATCAAGGATAATATGGTTTGTGTAATAAAATTTGGTTAATTTATCTTGTTCTATGGTAATTTTCTGTAATCTCTTTGTGAATGCACTCGTGTATGTGTGTTGAACTTCCGAGGCACACATATGCATTAGCTTGGTTCATTTTCGGAACCGGGCGGCACATATTGGTATGAGAGCCACAGGTTGACCGTAGGATGCAGCCTAGATAGAATGGACACTTTAGAGCACATAGGAGCACTCAGGAATCGATATATTTTCGTTGGTGTGTTGGTTGCTATATATTGGTTGCTTGTGTGCTTAATAGAGGATTTAGGGATGCTTTAGCATTGCCATGTCCACCTAGGCTAGTGTAGCTTGTTGTTTAGTTTCATATCCCTTGATGCATATAGTTGGGGACGTTTTCTAATTCTTACCTATTGCTTTTCTCCTGATGGTGAGGACTCGCAACCAGTGGGATGGCAATGATGAGGAGGAGAACAATGGAGTGCCTCAGAACAACATTGGACAAGGATCTACTCAGGGAGCTATCAACATTGAGCAGCTATTGGCTATGCAAAACCAGCTCATGCAGACCATGATATAAACTATGGGACAGCTGCAGGCTGGTAATATCAACAATCGGACCCACATGGTTCCACCGCCACCCCTGCCTCCACATAACCGATTGGGAGAGTTTATGAGGACTAGGCCACCGACCTTTGCTCAAGTTGCTGACCCTATGGATGCGGATGACTGACTCAAGTCCGTGGAGAAGAAACTAGCAATTTTCCAATGCAATGACCGGGAGAAGGTGCTATTTTCTTCTCATCAACTAGTTGGAGCAGCTGCGGATTGGCGGGATTCTTTATGCAATGCTCATGAGAACCAATATAGAATCACTTGGGTCGACTTCAAAGAGAGCTTCTATTCTCATTATGTGCCTGAGGGTGTTATGATCTTGAAGAGGCAAGAATTTGAGAACTTGAGGCAAGGAAGATCGAGCGTGAGTGAATATCTCGATAAATTAACTCAACTCTCAAGGTACACGCCTGAGGATGTTAGTCGGGATGGCCGGAAGCAATATCTGTTCATGAGGGTCTTGAACAATGAGATCCAAGTGCAATTGCTCAATTGCGACTATGCCAACTTCCAGAAGCTTGTGGACAAAGCAATTGTGGTTGAGAACAAGATCCGTGAGATGGAGCAAGACAACAAGAGGAAGGCACCATATCAAGGACAGCAACAAGTAAGCAATGTGCACCCTCGCCTTGCACCACCCAATGCGCCCTATTACAGCTCCTCTATTCCTGCTCAACGCCCTAGATTTGCACCGCGCCCAACTCAGTTTGTGCAGCAGCGCGCTCTCATGCAAGCACCTAGGTCTCCAATGCCTTATGCACCTCGTGCTAACTTTCCTGCTGCAAGTGCTCAAAACCAAGCTCGTCCCAATAATTCTGGTGGAGTTAAGAAGTGTTATACTTGTGGAAAAGCTGTACACTTTGCGCATCAATGTCCTATGTCAGGCCTTGGTCAAGGAAGCAATGCGCCGAGGCAAAACCCAAGACCCAGTGGAGGAGCGCCACAAGGAAGCCGTGGACAGCAGAATTTTGCTCGTGGCAACGTGAACCATGACTCTGAGGAGGATGCTCAACAAGCGGATGACATGGTCATTGGTATGTTTCTCGCCAACTCCAACCCCGCGACTATGTTTTTTGATTCTGGAGCATCGCATTCATTCATTGCATCAAAGTATGTTGCCAAGTATAGTTTGCCTATCTCTCATATGAAGTTTACTCTGTTGGTTATGTCTCCTGGAGGAGAGATGACGACAAATATAGTATGTCCAAAAGTAAGCCTTAGAATAAGGGGGTAGACTTCTCTGCTAACCTCATTGTTTTGGGTTCTCAATGATTGGACATTATACTTGGTATGGACTGGTTGAGGAAGCACAATGGAGTTATTGAGTGTGCCACGAAGACGGTGAAGTTGACTAATGAAGAAGGGATCACCGTAGAATTTGAAGCATCTCAAACCGCACCGAAGCAATTGGAGCTAAATCATATGGACGGTGCCGCCATTGAGGAGATTCCGGTGGTGTGTGAATTTTCGGATGTTTTTCCGTACAAGTTGCCACGTATGCCATCTGATCGAGATATTGAGTTTTTTATTGATTTAATACCTGGAACTGCACCTATAGCTAAGAGGCCGTATAGGATTCCTATTATGGAATTAGCGGAGCTCAAGAAGCAAATTCAAGAGCAACTAGAGAAAGGTTTTATTCGCCCTAGTTATTCACCTTGGGGAGCGCCTGTGCTGTTTGTAGACAAGAAGGATGGATCCCAAAGGATGTGTGTAGATTACCGAGCTCTCAACGAGGTAACAATCAAGAACAAGTACACCTTGCCACACATAGAAGACTTGTTTGATCAAATGAAGGGTGCTTGTGTCTTCTCTAAGATTGATTTGCGGTCGGGATACTTTCAAATGAAGATTAGATAATCGGACATACCCAAGATAGCTTTGAGGACACGGTATGGATCTTATGAGTACACCGTGATGTCTTTTGGATTGACAAATGCGCCTGCCTACTTTATGTACCTCTTGAATAAGGTCTTCATGGAGTACTTGGATAAGTTCGTTGTGGTGTTTATTGATGATATTATGACCTACTCGAAGGATGAGAAGGAACATGAGGATCACTTGAGTCTTACGTTGCAGAAATTGAGGGAGCATCAATTGTCTACCAAGTTCAACAAGTGTCAGTTTTTGTTGAGAGAGGTGTCATTTTTGGGTCCTATCATCTCAGGAGGAGGAGTATCAGTTGACCTTGGAAAACTGAGAGACGTGTTGAAGTGGGAACCGGCGCAAAATGTCAAGGAAATAAGGAGTTTTCTTGGGATGGCTGGATATTACCGTCGATGCATCAAGGACTTTTCCAAGATAGCCAAGCCCATGACGGAATTGCTAATGAAGGGGAAGGATTTCCAATGGACTCAAGCTTGTCAAGAGAGTTTTGAGGAGTTGAAGAAGAGGTTGACAACAACCCCAGTTTTGGTATTGCCGGATGTAAGCAAGAGTTTTGATATCTATTGTGATGCATCAAGACAAGGACTCAGATGTGTATTGATGCAAGAAGGTCAAGTGGTCACCTATGCAGCAACACAACTGAAGAAACATGAGCAGAATTATCCTACACATGATCTTGAACTAGCAACCGTGGTACATGCATTGAAGATTTGGAGACACTATATTCTTGGACATAGGTGTGAAATCTATACGGATCACAAGAGTCTTAAATATATTTTCAAACAAACGGATCTGAATTTGAGGCAACAGAGATGGTTGGACCTCATCAAAGATTATGATTTGCGGATCAACTATCATCCGGGAAAAGCCAATGTAGTGGCCGATGCATTGAGTAGGAAGGGAGTAAGTCATCAACTCATAGTTCGAGAGTTACCATCCAAGTTATGCAAGGAGTTTGAACGGTTGAACCTCGGGTTTGTAAATGAGATGGAGATGATGGAGTTAAATCTGACCTTGGAGCAAGAAATTCGAGAAGCATAAACCACAGATGAGGAGAACAAGGAAATCAAGGAAAGGACCGAAGAGGGGAGAGAATTCAGATTTGACGAGGATGAACATGGTACCATATGGCTTGGAAAAAGGATTGTCATGCCTAATGTGAAGCATATACGGGAGACAATACTAAAGGAGGCACATGACTCGCCATACTCGATTCACTCCGGTTGTACGAAGATGTACAAAGACTTGAAGGCTTGCTATTGGTGGGATAGCATGAAAAAGGACATAGCTGAATATGTAGCGTTGTGTGATGTGTGCCAATGAGTCAAGGCGGAACATCAAAGGCCAGCTGGATTATTGCAACCATTGAAGATCCCGGAATGGAAGTGGGAAGAAATCGGAATGGACTTTATAATTGGGTTACCACATACTCAGTCCGGGTATGACTCAATTTGGGTAATTGTGGATCGCTTAACCAAGTCAGCTCATTTTGTCCCTATGAAGACAAAATATACAGCTGCACGATTGGCTGAAATATACATAGAGCATATTGTGTGTCGACATGGAGTCCCTAAGAAGATAGTCTCGGATAGAGGTTCACAATTCACTTCCAGGTTTTGGCAAAAGTTGCATGAAGCTTTGGGAACGAGTTTGAATTTTGGTTCAGCATATCACCCTCAAACGGATGGACAAACCGAGAGGACCAACCAAATTTTGGAGGACATGTTAAGAGCTTGTGCTTTAAGGAATGGGAAAAGATTGGACAAAAGCTTGCCATACGAGGAATTTTCTTACAACAATAGTTACCAAGCAAGCTTGAAAATGTCACCATATGAAGCGCTTTATGGGAGGAAGTGTAGGACACCTTTATTCTGGAATGAGGTAGGAGAAACTCATGTATTTGGTCCGGATGTGTTGCAAGAAGCCGAAAAGCAAGTCCAAATAATTCGTGAAAACTTGAGAGCAGCCCAATCGAGACAAAAAGGCTATGCGGATAATAGGAGAACGAAATTGGCCTTTGAAGTGGGAGATTTTGTTTACCTCAAGGTGTCACCAATGAGAGGTCATAAGAGGTTTAACATAAGAGGAAAGCTAGCACCTCGCTATATTGGACCATTCAAGATTTTGGACAAAAGAGGAGAAGTATCGTATAAGTTGGATATGTCAGCTCACCTTTCAGATGTCCATGATGTCTTTCATGTTTCCCAGCTCAAGAAGTGCTTGCGAGGACCGGAAGAACAAGTGCCAATGGAAGGATTGGAACTAGAGGAATATTTGACTTATACCGAACAAGCGATCAAAATCTTGGAAACCAAGGAGAGAGTCACAAGGAACAAGGTTATTAGATGGTGTAAAGTTCAATGGAAGCACCACACAGAAAAAGAAGCAACGTGGGAATTGGAGGATGATCTCAAGAAGGAATTTCCCTATCTCTTCTCTTCTGCGTCGAATCTCGAGGGCGAGATTCATTTTAAGGGGGGTAGGTTTGTAACACCCTCATTTTCATGCATCATGCCCTACATACATTCATATACATGTTTAACATTAACCCACAACAAGAGGAACGAGTTTAAGATTGATTTGGAGCATTTAAAATTTATTTGGAACAAAACCGCACTTAAAATGCAAGAAAGTGCGGACTAGTCCAATTTTACTGAGGACTAGTCCGATTTCTCTCTGACTAAAAATGGACTTGTCCGATTTTGTGCAGACTAGTCCAATATTCCAAGAATCCTTGAAAAATTACTAAGTCCTTGGACTTTTCTGGACTAGTCCGGTGTTCCAGCGGACTTGTCCGTTTTCCACTCTGTTTAAAGTCGGACTTGTCCGATTTTTGGCCAGACTTGTCCGATTTTCTCTCTGGACGACTTCGGACTAGTCCGGTCCTTTTCGAACTTGTCCGATATTTCGCGACTCCGAATTGATGTTTCATTTTACGACTTGTTTCTTGGGTTTCACATTAAGTGGGCCTAGGGACGTCGTGCCTAACTCTTTTAGAGCCCATGTAGGACTTTAAACCGGCCTCTACTCCTCTCAAACTCGAAATCCATCTAACCCTAGCCTCCACCTCTATATAAACAACCCCACCCCTTGGCTTGACATCTATTTGCCACTTTTCCACCCCACCCAAACCCTAGAACGTGGAGAGCCACCATCAAGGAAGGAGGAGGAGATCCCAAGCAAGAAGAAGAAGAGGAGGAAACGAAAGAGGATCAAGATCTCCACCAAGTTTCGTCCTTCACCACCAATTCATCTCCAAGTTCATCACCAACCCTAGATCATCAAGATCCAAGTGTTACCTCCAAGTTTCTTGATTCATTGGAGTCCTAAACACCTGGTATACCTTCTATTCTCTTTTCCTTATGAGAATTCAACCCCTAATATCCAGATTTACGTTGATCTAGAAAACCCTAATCTGCTGATCTCGCAGAGTGCAGACTTGTCCAGTCCCTAGCGGACTAGTCCGATCTTTCTGGTTAAATTATGTTGAATTAATTCTAAAATTTGACCTAATCACATCCGAACCTGTATAAACTTGTTAAAATCTATTAGAACTAGTTAGTGATCATTAAAAGCAATCTATTAACAAGTTCTACCTTGCATTTGCATTAATCATGCATGTCATGTCATCTTGAGTAATATTTGTGCACTCTTTGATTGTGTATCTTGTCTTGTATGTTTACTGTGCGGATTAGACGGATTTGCGCTAGAGAGTACCACGGAGGATCTTCAGCATCAAGAGTTTGAAGGCTTTGACCCTAACCAATCCCAAGAGCAAGGCAAGTGTCCTTGAAGCATATTGATCCTGTTTTAAAATAAATGTTTTGTTTGCAAAACTGCATGCTTGTGTCAATTTGATGGGAACCCTATGATAGGAAGTTTACTAGAATTGTTTAACCACCCTTGTCACCTGGAATTATGGTAGAGAGTCGGAATGGACTTTTTACCTTTTGCTTCGGTTAATCAACTAGGATGGGAAACCAACTATACCACTCAATTTAATTATGCATGGATGAGATTATGATTAACATGAACTGGATAACATGATATGGTAATGGGTGATCTAAGCAAGCCTGATATGTGGATGGGTTGGATGTTATGGTGGTTTTGCTTGCTTTAGATCTAAGGACCGGTTCATGCGAGAATAAGCCAGGACTACAGTGCCACCACGAGGCCAAGTATGGGTGCGGTGTAGCTGATTAATTAGGGCTTTGTTAGTACTGTTTGGACCATCGTGGATACACGGGAAGGGGTAGTCGGATTGGGTTTGTTGAGGATTGGTGGGACTACCCTGGGATCCGAATGGCTCAAGAGGGGGCCCTTGGTTGAGGATGTGTTCAGTTGGAGGCATCGCTATCGGTGAAACCTCAGTGGGGTCTAAATAGGCTAGTAATCCCTTTGTAAAGGCTATTTTGTGATCTCTTGGCCACACACCGATGGAAGTGTGAGATGGCATAATAGAGGTTCTAGTCATCGAAAGGTGATGAAATCACAAACACGTGGGTAAAGCGGTACAAACTCTGCAGAGTCTAATAAATTGTCATGATAGCCGTGCTCCCAGTTATGAGCACCTGGACAACTTCCATGATTAGAGGGAACTCTGTATTGGGATGGTATTTGGGATGGTTATGGTTGGTATTATGGTTATGGATGTTTATGAATTGAATTCTGGTATTGAATATGGATATTGGTATATGATGATGGATATGGAATATGGATTGTACTATGTTATTAATTATGGTTTATGATGGGTTTATTTCACATACATGATGTATATTGCTTTTCAAATGTTTTAATGTACTTTTCAGCACTTAGCCATTATTATTGTCGTCATTTGAATCAGCCACATGTCATACTTTCCACACTTGCTGAGTATGACATGTACTCACTCTTGCAATCCCCCCCAACAGTTGTAGGTCAGGATTGGAAGTTTAATGGCGATAATGCAGAGTTCTAGGCCGTGTCTACTGTCAGCTTTGCCTGTGGTGTTGATTGGAGCTGCGCATATATACCCTATTGCTTATGATGCCTAGCTGTTTAGTTTGCTTATTTAGTTTATTTCCGCTGCATTAGTTGAACTTATCATAAATATTCATTAGAGCTTGTAATCGAGGATAGTATGGTTTGTGTAATAAAATTTGGTTAATTAATCTTGTTCTGTGGTAATTGTCTGTAAGCTCTTTGTGAATGCACTTGTGTATGTGTGTTGAACTTCCTGGGCACACATATGCGTTAGCTTGGTTCATTTTCGGAACCGGGCGTCACAATAACGGACTAGTCCAATCACCCTCACTGTATGCCATCGAACATGTCCGTTGTCACACCGTACTTGTCCGCTCAATGCAGACTTGTCCATTTTCTCGCAGGCAAGCCCTCTCTTTATGACATCCGATTTGACCTTTATCATACACACAAGTCTGTTAAAGTTCACCGAAACACTTAGGACTTGTCAAACATCACTACTACTAGTACGAGGTAGCTCACTGCTACACATGAGACTTGTCTATTCACATACAAACTAGTCCATTCCACCTCACTATTCCACATCGAACTAGTCCTGTGCCTATGCAGACTAGTTCGGGGTTAGGGTTTCGTGCACTTCAAAGTTCAAAGGTGACGGGACACATCTTGACCCACATATTGCACCACGCTGGACTAGTCAGACATTAACCACAGACTAGTCCCGGCTTTCGTGATGCTAACGGTAACATATTGGGACTTCTATTGAAAAAAGATCCCCAACTTCATTTACACCAATCTTGAACCCTAGCGCCTCCACTTACTCCAATAGCTCAAAAACACCTATCTCCACACAATCTAAATCCCTAAGAGTGAATTCTTAGGGATTTGGGGAATTGGGAAAGGGAGAGTGATGATCTCATCGCGGTCGAGCTCTTTGTTTGATCTATCACACACGCTTTCTCTTACTTGTGTAATCTTTCGTGCTATTTGATCTCAGTTTTGTTTGTAAACTTATGGGAGCTCTTGACTTTTGAGAAAGCCCGAAAAACATTGTAGTTACCCTTGTGACAGTGAATAAGAATGTTGGCCTTCATAATAATTTGAAGGGGGAAGGTTTGGAGAAGACCCGACCTTTTGTGGGCTCCACAATGGGAACGTAGATCCCTGAGGGAGTTCTGTACCTGGGTACCAATCATATAGGACCCGACAGTACTCAGCCACTACGTGGCTACGGGCTGAAGCTACCCTCCGATCAAGGAGGGACCCGCCACCAACGCCACGGCCACGTGAGGTTGCGCAAACGATTCCTCCCGAGGTCGATCCTAGGAGAGGCGAGTTGTTGGGGGCATTTATGATGGACGGTGGGCACGGTAACTTCGGTAGGGGGAAGCACCCATGATGTGAACCATTGCAGGATAAGCCTAACATCTGTCCCATCCGTTGTCATAAGGGTGGTTGCTTCATCCTAAATACGGTGCCTTGGAGTTCTGAATAAGCCAAGACAGAAGCTTCCGACAGAGTGGATAGATAGAATGAACAATGTAAAACCGGCCCCACTATGAGGAATGTCGGATAGATAGGGCCGCCTCGGGCCCCTAGGAAAGGACCCCCAAGGCCTTCAGTGGGAGAAGAGAATTCACTCTGTATACATGGTTACTGTACGCATTTTACTTTCCACATTTCCTTATGCATTTACTTATGCACTTTTCCCATTAGTGCTCTTGCACCCATTTCCTTTGACGGGCATGCGTTTGCGTTTTACTTTCTTACGTCCATCTGCGTTTACTTTCACGCATTACATTCGTAGATGTTCTTACTTTATTAGAATTCATATACTCGGGCAAGGCTTGCATCCAATCTGTTCTGTCGCCTTTTGAGCTAACAAAGATCAAGGAAGACTCCTGCTAAGTGTAGGGACTTTTTTTCCCAAACCAAGATATATCTATTGTTCTTTGAAGGCTAGCCGTACAGAGACAAACGTGACTCAATAACTTTTTACTAGTCAATTTACGAAATGTCGATAGTTGGTGCGCCAGGTAGGAGAACACTATTGCACTTTCTCATCAGCTTTGTATGGCTTCATCGACACCGTGGAGCATCGCCAGAGGCCCTCGGGGGCTCAACAGCATCGACATCGCTGGCGATGATTGGAAAACACCCTGCAGAGAAATGGACGATGATGCATCATCGTTCGTCTTCAGAATACTTGAAGATACTTCCAGATGCTATCTCAGCTCTGACTCCAACAATAAGGTAAGCGACCTTTTTTGCAATAAACACTGCCCCACGAACACCGGAGGTGGTGTACAAACACTTTCACAAGCTGCATTCCTGTAACAGGGAACACAACGTTGGGAGCCTAGAAAGAAACTTACACGTCGTTCCGCCCAAATAACCACTCCCAGCCATGCTGTGCTGCGCTCAATTCCGAGCAGATGTGCCCAAAACTATGTAGAACCGCCTTCTGTGCCAAATCCCACCACCACGCTGATCCAGGCATGGCACGCCCTCACACGCGCTCCGCCTGGACCATTGTCGCCACTAGCACTGCTCGCTCCCATCATTCCGAGCAGGTAGGCCAGAACACCACGGATGCCCGCAATAGCATAGAAGCAGACTAACAGACTGCATCCCCACTGTGGGAGACGCGGAGCCAGGAGCTTGGAAAGGAGCCTACACGCGATCTTGCCTCCAATAACCACATCTAGCCGAGGTGCGCTGTGCTCAATTTCGAGCAAACGCGTCAAAAAACGAGCAAGACGTTGTTGATACTTTCTAAGATATGGTAACAAAATCAGCCCCAGCAACAGTGCTAGAAATGCTTGTTGGTATTTCTTAACGTCTACAAGTCATTTTAGCGGCAAGGCTAGTTCTGCAGAGGCACTAGCTAACCTATTCCAAAGCAAGATTATTTCTGCAAGCACACTGAAAGGACCACTGTAGCATTTCACCTGAGAGTATTCCCTAAGGTATTGTATTTGTTTATCCCAAAGGAAGGCAAGGTTGAAGAGAGACAAGGTCAAGGATAGAAGAGGATGTTGTAGTGAGGGATTTGTTAGGATGGATAAATGAAGTGATGGGGTAGTGTGACTCACACCTAAGCAAACTACTCTAAAGGGTAAGAATGTCTTAGTGGAGGATAAGTTAAGGAGATAGAGAGCTACTCCTACTGTGCTTTAGGTATTAACATACATAGTAAACTAGTGTACATATGTCTATGCTAACTACGAGTACTAGGGCTTAGCGGTCCAAAATATCGGGCATTGGTTTACCGTTAAGAATATGAAGATGATTTCCGCCACGAGCCTGCGGTGTAGTCGAACATGGGGATTACGAAGGACAGACAAGGCCGTCACCACCCGCAGCCTACCCCTACAAACCATGGGTCTACGAGACATCCAACGCTACTTAGTTATCTAAGCACCATGCTTACATAATAAGTAATTACCTTAAGAGCTTAGCTCCAAGCACCATCCTAAGGCAATGACTAACCTAAACATCGTTGAAACCAATAAATATTGAAACCAGACACTATATTTCTCATATTAACATAATCACATTAATACCTAATTAGACTATAGTGTAGGTACATGACATTTATGATAATATAATAAGAGCATTATAACTAGATCATAATGACATCTATACCTAACACATGCATGAAATCACAAGCAAACAAGGAACGCTTCATCGAACAATATGAATAAGTAAAGACTACTAATAGTATTATAAAGCATAATGTCACAAATACAAGAGAAGATAGATGAGCCATACCTTTCCTAATTTGGACATGGGACTAGATGCTGTGAGTCCTACGTGTGCTGAAAACATCGGGTATGATGATAAAAGTTTTGAATACTATCAAAAAACCTTTTTCAACAAGGTCTGAGTCTAGAACCGAGCTCCAGAAAGGTTTGACGATAGGTCCAACTTGTTTTGGGTAGCTCCGGCAAGGTCCGATGTAAGGTCCGAATTGCTTTGTCTAGGTCCGACTTACTTTGGCTAGGTCTGACTTCTTTGTCTAGGTCCGACTTATTTTGGTTAGGTCCGACTTGCTGTGGTTAGGCCCGACTTGCTTTGGTCAACTCCGGCGCTAGGTCCGACTAGCTTTGATAAGCTCCAGCGCCAGGTCCGACTAGCTTTTGTAAGCTCCGATGCTAGGTTCAGCTAGATTTAGTAAGCTCTAGTTCAAGGTCCGGTTAGCTTTGGCAAGGTTCATAGCATGATCGCAGTGGTTCTGCTTTTACCTTGCAATGTTTCGAACATGCTTTACATCTATGGAAAGTTTGCTTAGTATTCTTTTACTAAGTTTTTGGTGTATTTTAGTGGTTATGGATGATATCGTTTTGCTATGGTTTGCAACATGCTTATGTGAGGTTTTCACGTAAGGTGTTGTGGTTTCAGAACTAACGAGAGTCAAGTTGAGGACTTGTGCTCGTAAGTATTGGTTGTTTATTCATGAGCAGGTGTTGCTTGAGTTCAAGACATGGCTAGTGACGGGATCCATTAAACTATTCTTAGGGAGAAGATGAGGTTCAACAACCAAGTTTGGGAGAAATTGTGGTTGAGTTGATAGGGAGGTCACGCAACATGTTTGAATCAAGAACAATGCATATGAAGATATCGTGGATGTCGTTGGAAGGTATTTGCACGTGTGCAAGGAGTGCATGGACGTGGATGCATGGTTCCAAGGCGTGATGAAGAGATGTAAATGTAAAGAATTGGTCAAAAAGGTCCAACTGACTAATATGCCTCAGGCTGCGGCTGAGGTGGTTATGGTTCGTTTATTGAAAGTTTTCAGTTTGTTTTGGTTAGATTTTGTGTGGGTAACAAATTTGAGTTGTTTTAGGAATGTGGGACACGTTCCTAAGGTGTTTGAAAGTCTTAAGATTGCTTCTATCTATGTATAGAAGAGTTTTGAGCAGTTATAGAAAGTTTCAATTCTTGAATTGAGTAGGATTAGAGTCCTAGTTTGAGTTGACTTGGCTTTCGGGCTGGTTATATAAGCAAGGGAGGCCAAAGCTCGTGGTAGACGACTTTGGGATTGTTCCTCTTGTGGTTTGTCAATAAAATTCTGTAGGATCGAAGAGCACGTGAAAAGCTACCAGAGAGGGTGAATGGTAGATTCAAAAATCTTACACACCGGAAACAATTAAATACCAACCCCTTCGGTAGAAAATCAAACATTTGATAAACCGTGTGTGCAAATGATCTTAAACGTCTTCAATCATGACAAAAACTGTAGATACCAGAGAGAATCAAGTCACAATGACAACACAATAAGAATCACTCAAATCCGTTGAGAAAAACTCAAGTTACGATCATAATATTGAACTAATATCGATCTGTTCTACCGAGTAAAAACAGTTCTGTTTTCTTCAAAGAAACTCGTGTAGATTAGAAAATACAAATCCAATGACCGTGAAATTTTGAAAGATGGTAGATAATCAATTTGTGAAGACAACCCAATAAGAATCACATCAATCGGATCTGTAAAACTCGAGTTATGATAAAACCACCAATGAAAGGTAGTGCTGTGTAGAAACTCGACGAGTAAAACTTGTCTGGAACAAGTCAGACGAACAAGGCACAAAAGTTCCTTCAAACTACAAATTTTATTGATCAAAACACAAGAGGAACAGCCCCAAAGTCATCTAAATGAGCTCTGGCCTCCCTTGCTTATATGACCAGCACGAAGGCCAAACCAATTCAAACGAGGACTTTAATCCTACTCAAATCACGAATCAAAACTTTCCATAACTGCTCAAGATCTTCCTATTCGCAGATAGAAACAATCTTGAGACTTCCTAACAAACCAGGAACACATCCCGTATTCCTAAAGAGCTTGACTTTCATCCGGCACATGAAAACTACCATAACCAACTCAATACTTTCCATATTGAGCCATAACCGACTCAACCGCAGTCGAAGTCGTCAACTGATACGATCCGATCCTTCCAACCAGATCTTTCCTTCCTTATCCCATCTTTGGAACCATGTTGCCATGTCATGCACTGCATGCATACGTGCGAACACCTTCCTTCAACGTTCAGTAACCTTCATATGCACTGCCCTAGATTCAATCATCCTGCGTGACCTCCTGACCCGCTCAACCACAATTCCTCTTGAATTTGGTTGTTGGAACCTCATCTCCTCCCTGAGACTAGTCCAAAGGATCCTGTCATCAGGCATGACTTGAACTCAAGCCACACCTCCACATGAACAAACAACCAATTCGTATGATCCCAAGTCCGCGACTTGACTCAAGTTAGTTCCAAACACAACACCTTACGTGAGCACCTCACATAAGCATGTTGCAAAGCATAGCAAAACGATATCAGCCATATCAACCAAAACGCACCAAAAACTTAGCAAATGAATACTAAGCAATCCTTCCAAGAATATAAAGCAAGTTCGAAACATTTCACTATAAAAGCTGGAACATTGCGATCAAGCTCTGAATCTTGTCAAAGCTAACCGGAGCTTGAGCTGGAGCTTACAAAAGCTAGTACAACCTAGCGCCAGAGCTTGCCAAAGCTAGTCGGAACTAGTCAACCCAAAATCCGGAGCTAGAAAAACATGTCGGAGCTAGTCAACATAAGTCAGACCTAGCAAAACATATCAGAGCTTTAACAAAGACATGTCGGAGCTATCAAAGACATGCCGGAGCTAAAGACAAAGCTCATCAGAGCTACCCAAAAACATGTCGGACCTTGACAAAGCAAGTCAGACCTATTGTCGGACCTTGCAGAAGCTCGGAGATAGAGTCGGACCTTGCTAAAATGGTGTTTGGCAGAATTTTAGAACTTATATTATCAAAGCCTATTTATTAAGTACAAGCCAATGTATTCATCACACATAGTTCTCACAATCTCTCCTTTGATGAATGCATTGGCAACACCACTTAAAATCTGAACATTGGCTTATTCACAAAAAGAGTATTGAAAAAAAAAACAATTTCTCCCCCTTTCCGACAATCGAATGAGATAGACATAACTTCTCCCCCTATACATATTTCTCCCCCTTGCATACTTACTTTTTTAAAAAAAATTACATTTTCTCTCTCCCTTTGATAATGTATGCAGCAAGGTTCAAAAGAGAAATTTTAATTGTTATGAGCATATTATAACATATACATATAAAACAAAGCTCTTCCAAGTCATACTATCAAGTAACTTACACTATCACATTAACGAAATACATAAAGTAGTGTAAGCCATGCTAGAGATCAAGTGTACTTTTCAATTTAAGCAAGTAATGATCTCACAAACCTAACTATTTCAAAACCTGAAAGCATGACACTTGTTGCTGCAATTTTATTTATCTTTTAAGCATAAATTTGATTATATAATATTTGCAAGAGATTATATGCGCATCTGCCTTATTCTAACCAACCAAGCCAAGCCTATGTCATTTGACAATCAGAAGTTTAAGGACATGGTTTTAGTGATACACAACTCATTCCAGGTTCATATCTAAGTGCAATGATAAACCATCTCAAAAGAAGAAGTGTGATGCATGCATATTCTCTTGATCTTTCTCAATTTTTCTTTTGATCGTAAAAACTCAACATGTGAGTTGATTACTTGATTAATTCTTTATGAAACAAGTTCAAAACATCAAGAAAGTTCGACCATGACCAGATTTAGTGTAATTAATTATTCCAATTACTAGACATGGCAAAAACTACAAAATGTATAACACAAGTAATGTAGTAAGAAATTTCAACATGTAAAAGGAATCACAAAGTAATATATGTCTAAAATACACTACAAGGATTCCGACCTGTTGCAACGATTGTATTGCAACGAATACTAAATCGTTGCAGTAAGCTTGGCTTTTTGCCACGATTCACTAGTTCGTGGCACAAGGATCTATCGCCATGGAACACAATCGTTGCATCAGGATCTGTTGCCACAAATCACTAGTTTGTGGCATCAGGATGCTAATGCAATGAACCATAATCGTTGCATTAGGATCTGTTGCCACGAATCACTAGTTCGTGGCATCTGGATGCTAATGCCACAGAACACAGTCGTTGCATTAGGATCTGTTGCCACGAATTACTGGTTCGTGGTGTTACAGGATCTATCGCCACAGACCACAATCGTTGCATTAGGATCTGTTGCCACGAATTACTGGTTCATGGCGTTATAGGATCTATCGCCATGGACCACAATCGTTGCATTAGGACATGTTGCCATTAATTACTGGTTCATGGAGTTACAGCTTTATTGCCACGGAACACAATCGTTGCATTAGGATCTGTTGCCATGAATTACTGGTTCGTGGCATTACAACTTTATTGCCACAGAACACAGTCATTGCATTAGGATCTGTTGCCACAAATCAGCAAACAGTTGCATTTGGACCATAATGCAACGAAACAGAATCGTTGCATTAGGATGTGTTGCCACGATACTCTTGTTCGTGGCGTTAGTATCAACGGCCACGGACCCCAATCGTAGCAATCAGGATCTGTTGCCACGAATCACTAGTTCGTGACGTCAGGATGCTAATGCAACAGACCACAATCGTTGCATTAGGATCTGTTGCCACGAATCACTAGTTCGTGGCATCAGGATGCTAATGCCACAGAACACAGTCAGTGCATTAGGATCTGTAGCCACGAATGACTGGTTCATGGCGTTACAGGATCTATCGCCACGGACCAGAATCGTTGCATTAGGATCTGTTGCCATGAATTACTGGTTCGTGGCGTTACAGGATCTTTCACCACGGACCACAATCGTTGCATTAGGATCTGTTGCCACGAATTACTGGTTTGTGGCGTTACAGCTTTATTGCCATGGAACGCAATCATTGCATTAGGATATGTTGCCACGAATTACTTGTTCGTGGCGTTACAGCTTTATTGCCACGGAACACAATCGTTGCATTAGGATCTGTTGCCACGAATCAGCAAACAGTTGCATTTGGACCGTAATGCAAAGAAACAAAATCGTTGCATTAGGATGTGTTTCTACGATACTCTAGTTTGTGGCGTTAGTATCAATGGCCACAGACCCCAATCGTAGCAATTAGGATCTGTTGCCACGAATCACTAGTTCGTGGCGTCAGGATGCCAATGCAACGGACCACAATCGTTGCATTAGGATCTGTTGCCACGAATCACTAGTTCGTGGCATCAGGATGCTAATGCCACGGAACACAGTCGTTGCATTAGGATTTGTTGCCACGAATTATTGGTTCGTGGCATTACAGGATCTAGCGCCACGGACCACAATCGTTGCATTAGGATCTGTTGCCACGAATTACTAGTTCGTGGTGTTACAGGATCTATCGCCACGGACCACAATCGTTGCATTAGGATTTGTTGCCACGAATTACTGGTTCGTGGCGTTACAGCTTTATTGCCACGGAACACAATCGTTGCATTAGGATCTGTTGCCACGAATTACTGGTTCGTAGCGTTACAGCTTCATTGCTACGGAACACAGTCGTTGCATTAGGATCTGTTGCCACGAATCAGCAAACAGTTGCATTTGGACCGTAATGCAACGAAACAGAATCGTTGCTTTAGGATGTGTTGCCACGATACTCTGGTTCGTGGTGTTACAGCTTCATTGCCACAGAACACTATTGTTGCATTAGGATCTGTTGCCACGAATTACTGGTTCGTTGCGTTACAGCTTTATTGTCACGGAACACAGTCGTTGTATTAGGATCTGTTGCCACGAATCAGCAAATAGTTGCATTTGGACCGTAATGCAACGAAACAGAATTGTTGCATTAGGATGTGTTGCCACGATACTCTGGTTCGTGGCATTAGTACCAATGGCCACGGACCCCAATCGTAGCAATTAGGATGTGTGGCCATGATTCACTTTTTCGTGGCGTCAGGATACTAATGCAACAAAACAGAATCATTGCATTAGGATGTCTTGCCACGATTCACTGATTCATGGCGTCAGGATGCTAATGCAACAGACCACAATCGTTGCATTAGGATCTGTTGCCACGAATTACTGGTTCGTGGTGTTACAGGATCTATCGCCACGGAACACAATTGTTGCATTAGGATGTGTTGCCACGATACTCTGGTTCGTGGCGTTAGTATCAATGGCCACGGACCCCAATCGTAGCAATTAGGATGTGTGGCCACGATTCACTTTTTCATGGCGTCAGGATACTAATGCAACAAAACACAATCGTTGCATTAGGATGTCTTGCCACGATTCACTGGCTCATGGCGTTAGGATCTATCACCACGGGACCACAATCGTTACATTAGGATGGAGCTACATGAGGTTGCATCCGAGGAAACGGCTTGTATACTCCCATTCAGTGCTTCCATGCGTGCTCCTAATTAAGTGTCATGATTTTATTGGCCCTTTCATTTACCTAACATAATGTCTGATTTAACTTCAATCAATTAGATGATGACACATAAGCGCGAAGTACGCATGGAAGCACAAACGGGAGCACCGAAGTTGCATCCCCAGATGGTTGCCACGTACATTCATGCTCCAAATCTTAACGCCCAGGGCGCACTGCACGGTTCCCGCGACTGTACCACCCTACCATGATGATTGCCACGTACGCTAGCGCACCGAATCTTGCAGGGCGCACGGGCACACACGAACTCCACGTCCGAACTTTGCTCAGCGATCTGAATAACTCGGCGCTCGGCGTGCACAATCGATCATCATGCGCACGAATAATATATGAAATTATCAACTTTGATGATTCAATAATCTCAATCAAGTTTCATCCAACCTACCAACGAAAAATTGGATCGTCCAGTCCATCCAACCAAACGTTAATTTGGATGATCCAAGACATAAAGAAATGGATGATCTATCTCCAATCGAACTTCGATGTCAAACCAAACGCAATTGATGACTGAGCACTTTGTCACATGTCACTAGAGTGTACGCACAAATGACAAATACACGGCCTCAACACCAGGTTTAGGGTGCATCTTGGACTAACCACATGACCTGACCAAACACTCACGTAATTATCATACACCTGCAAGAGCAACGATCTGGCCGCATCCACCAACGCATCCCGACCCTACGAAAGGATGACGAGCAGCAGCAGGTGAACACGTTGCAGTGGCGGCGCAATGGAAAACGGTGGCAGTGGACGGTGACGTACCTAGATGTTGGCGTAGTCGACCTCGCACATCTTTCGCGAGTCGTTCACCTTCCGTGGTGAGCTGAACCACACTGGCAGGAACTCCTCGGTTTCGCAGTCAAAGCATGACTTGGAGAAATGGGCCACCAACGCATCCTGACCCTGCGAAAGGATGACGAGCAGCGGCAGGTGAACACCATGCAGCGGCGGTGCAATGGAAAATGGTGGCAGCAGACGGTGACGTACCTGGATGTTGGCGTAGTTGACCTCACACATCTTCCGCGAGTCGTTCACCTTCCAACGGAAGCCATGCAGGTGCTTCGTCCACAGCCAGAACGCCGCATCTGGCGATGTGACGTTGACAAAGCAGTAGCCCTTGTTGGCCTCGGACCTTGGCAAATGCAACAAACGAGGTTAAGTATCAATCAGTAAGAGACCAGAGCTTGATTAGTATAATAATATATTTCAAAGCATAGGCGTGGTACTTGAAGTCAAATGGAACGTGAATAAAATCGTAAAACCGACTTGACGCGGCCAACTGCAATTTTTGCGTTCTCCTCGGCGCAGTGCTGATCAATGGTGTTCATTACTTCTTGCCTCCAGACGTCTCAGTGCTGGACTAACGACGCTGATGATCCGCAACATACTCAACGATGTAAAACATCAGGTATTAACGCATCAACGATGGCTAGCAGCAAGCAGATTTAAAAGTATGTTGCGGATCATCAGCGTCCTCAGTCCAGAAGCACGGTAGAAGTGGAGCCGTGGCCACCGCGAACTCGAGAATAGATGAGGAGAAGGCTCATCGCCAACGGATCGAGGGGACGTAAGCTACACGACCGCTATGGGCGATGAGCCTTCCCCTCGATCCATTCTCTAGTCAGGGGCGGGCCGGCGGTGGGGGCGCAGGGGCGGCGGGTCAGCGGCGGAGCCGGGGGCGCGGCGGGCGGGGGGGGGGGGGGGCGCGGCAGGCGACGTTGTGAGGCAGAGCCACAGAAAATTTATTCTGCCCGCCTAGGCCCAGAGCCGGGCCTGCCTTTAAGACCATCTGCAGTGGTTCACGGTAAAGCGGTGATGGGACGCGGAGCGGTTCCAAATTAATTCAAAGATGCGCATGCGGGATGCATAACCTCTGCAGTACTGGAGGTGCAGTAACAGTCACTGACATGTGGGCCCCACGGCTAGCCGGACCCACATGTCAGTGACTGATACTGCACCTACAGTACCGCAGGTGATTTCAACGCATGCGCTACGCGCGTCTAAGGTGCCTCGGTGACTGGCGCGCACGTAAGCTCGGTGCACCCGGTTGCATCAGCCGCCTGTACAAATGGCTACGGCTTGAACAAAGGACGAAACCTTATGCGGCAAACAGCAACGTATAATACTTCCTCCGCCCCAACTCAACTCTATTTCTGTTTTGGTCGAACTAATTACCTTTGACAAATGATTTATATGGAATTTATTAACGTCAATAACATGTAGTACTAGATTGTATATTATGGAAATATTCTCATGGTGAATCTAAAAGTACAATTCTTTTATTGTTAAAATAGATCAAAATTGCGTAACTCTGAAAGATAGATTTGACAAAACCTAAGACTTCCCTTTGAAAAAGGTTTATACTTTACATTAGTTTTACATATGTAATATGCACATAGGATATATCACTAAATAGTTTTGCAGAAAAAAACATGCAGGAGAAATATGTATATCCCATATATATGCTACTACTACGTAAATTAGGGGTGGGCAAATAAACCGAGACCGAACAATCGAAACCGATAAAACCGAGACCATAACTGAAAAGACCGAAATATCGGGTATCGGGTACTTTTCGGGTAGCAAATATAAATAATTGAAAAATAAATGTCGGGTTCGGACGGATGAATTCATTGTGGAGCTACATGTCACATACTTAATTATACTAAAAATCATCATCTTCGCTGTCGTCCCCCCACAATGGAGCTACATGACCATCATTGGTATATGTATCGTCGTCGTCGTCGTCGTCTTCATTTTCTGATGCAAATCCATCTACCTCAAACCGATCACCCGACGTTGTCATTATAAGAGTGGAAGCATCGCTGCTGGCTCCCTCAATGTCATTCGTAGCCCATGCGGTTGTATCCTCATTATTGATATCATCAGTAAGCAGATCATCATGAAATGTCTCAGCCTCCATCGTCTCAGTCACATTATTTTCACTATCTCCAGGGGGCATGGCAAAAAGGTTCTGTGGCTTCGTTTTAACAACTGTAGCCCATTTAGGATGCTTCACACTTGGAACATAAAAAACTTGTTCTGCTTGGGTGGCTAGAATGTAAGGCTCATACTGGAATCGAAACAGAGTAGTGTCAACATCTATCATTCCGTATTGATCCTTTTTGTAGCCTCTGCTTTGGTTCTGACTGCCACTGATGAATAACCGACTAAAAAAACGTGCCCAACGAACAAGTCCTCTAGATAATGCATACAGATAATCGGTTGCTTTGCCTTCTTTGTGTAATGTCGTAATCTGTACACATTAGTATAACAGGGGTTATCGACGACAAACCAATTTCACAACACATATTTGTTCAATATTTCATCAAAGTGCAAACTTGCATGTACTTACTCGTTTCTGAAACCAGTCAACAAACTCATCTCTATGGCGTTTATCAACATCACGAGAATGAATCTTTTCCAGTTCTTCAATATGCTCACTAAAAAGGGTACAAAATTAAATTAGCCATCTACAATAAGCCATATATATAGTATACAACATCTGAGTTATACGTTATTACTTGATCCATGGAGCGGCCTCTTAATGTTAGTAATAAGATAATGCCTGATGTTATGTAGTTCCACCATAGTAAGTTGGTCCCATTTATACCCTTTTTTAGAATTATCAACTTCTGTAAATATGTTAGAATTATCAACAGAAGGTTCATTTGTAGCTGCAGCTTCATGATGTTCTGGCCTATTACGCTTGGTGCTGATGTTATCCAAAAACTGACTACAAAAAGTCATACAGTCTTCGGCAATATATCCCTCAGCTATAGAACCCTCTGGGTGAGCTTTGTTACGTATATACCTCTTCAATGTACCAAGGTACCTCTCAATTGGATACATCCATCTGTAAGAAACAGGTCCACCCAACCGTGCTTCTTCGGCAAGATGGGTTGGAAGATGGACCATGATATCAAAGAAAGCGGGAGGAAACAACATCTCAAGCTTACAAATTGTTTCAGGAATTTGTTTGCTCATCTTGTCCAAATCTGGTTCCGCCAATTATTTAGAACAAATTCCAGAAAAGAATGTGCTAAACTCAATTAAAGGTGCAACAACCTTTTCAGGCAATATGTTACGTATTGCAATAGGAAAGGAGCTTCTGAAATATAATATGGCAGTCATGAGTTTTTAGACCCAATACCTTACATGCTTTTATGTCCACACATCTCTTGATGTTTGAGGCATAACCATCGGGCACCTTCACATTCCCCAAAAACTTGCACAAGGTGGTCTTCTCATCTTTGACCAAAGTATATAAAGCTGGTGGGAATGTGTACTTGCTCTTTATGAACTTCGGATGTTGATCTGGCCGTATACCCATATCCTTCATATCAAGACGAGCTTGTAGACTATCTTTTGTTTTACCATCCATAGCAAGCAATGTCCCCAATATGCTATCACAAATGTTTTTCTCAATGTGCATGACATCCAAGTTATGCCTTATTAGCAATGTCTTCCAATAAGGGAGGTCAAAAAATATACTTTTCTTCTTCCAATTATGCCATCTATTTTCCTTAGTGTGCTTTCTCTTATTATTCGTCGGTCCAAAACTCACTTGATCAAAACACTCGTATTGTTGGAGTACTTCTTCACTAGAGAGTGATGTTGGAGCCTCTCTATTCTCTGCCTTGCTGTTGAAAGAACCTTTGTTTCGACGCCATCTATGATCCTGAGGTAGGAAACGACGATGACCCATGTAACAATGCTTTAGTCCATATTTCAACCAGAAGGCGTCAGTGTTTATATGGCAGTATGGACATGCTAGCTTCCCTTTTGTGCTCCATCCACGTAGCATTGCATATGCTAGAAAATCATTTATTGTCCACATTAAAGAATCTCGCATGACAAATGTCTCTTTCTTTAAACTGTCATATGTTTCAACACCATCAGACCATAATTTCAGTAGCTCATCAATCAAAGGCTGCAAATACACATCAATGTTGTTTTCAGGTGACTTTGGCCCAGGAATTATCATTGACATCACCCAATAAGACTGCTTCATACACAACCAAGGTGGTAGATTATAAGGGATTAGAATCACATGCCATGTACTGTAAGAAACATTCATTACTCCAAAAGGATTGAAACCATCATATGCTACCTCAAGTCTTATGTTGCGAGGATCAGATGAAAAATTTGGGTGAATGCTATCAAAATGCTTCCATGCTTTCGAATCGGCAGGATGGCATAATATTCCATCATCAGCACGACCTTCTTTGTGCCAGCGCATGTTTGATACCGTTGATTCTCCCATATAAAACCTTTGTAGATGGGGGATAAGAGGGAAGTAACGTAGAATCTTGCTTGCTACAAGATTCTTGAATTTTCCACAAGGTAAAGCCTCTCTTGCATCCCCAGTAGTACTATTTTTCCATCTTAATTCACCACATTTTGGGCAACTATTCAGCAGAGAATAGTCCTTCCAGAATAACACACAGTCATTGACACATGCATCGATCTTTTGGTAGTCCAGCCCGAGGTCACGAACAACCTTCTGAAGTTTATCAAGTGTATTAGGAATGTAGTGGCCCTTTGGAAGCGCAAATGAGAATAGTTCAAGTAACATCTCACAAGCTACTTTGCTCATACCAGTTAAAAATTTATCTGGTAGAACTTGACAATGTAGGATAATTGGGTCAGCTGCGAACAACCTGGATACAACTCCTTTTTGGCATCAGTTAATAAGTCATAGAATTTCTTTGCATCCCCAGTTGGCTCCTGCTGGTTTATAGCATTTTCTTGATCATCAACATCTGCTGAAGTACCACCATGATCAGTGCCTCTAAGTAGACTGGACAACATATTTTGCATAGCACCATCATCAGAAATTATCTCCTCATTATTTGTTGATTCCTCAACAATATTTTCCTGAACTCGTATTTCTCCATGGTGTATCCAACAAGTATAATCCAATAAGATCCCATTTCTGAGCAGGTGTAAATGAACTCCCTTGCGTGTCTTGTGGCAAATATTACGACATCTCGTGCAAGGACAAGGCATAGTTCCTCCTTCACGAGTGCCCTGAAATGCAAAATTTAAAAATGACTTCATTCCATCTTGCCACTCCCTCGTATGCTTGTCCTTTCCCATCCATGTCTTATCTTGGGACATCGCTTCCTACAATTCAATCAGCCATCAGCCTATCTGTAAGAGGATAGATGTACAAGAACACATTATCTGAGCAATTGTACCTAGCTGTTCTTGCTCCACACGCTGCGGCCGGCGGATTCTCCTACAAGCGTGGCGGCCGGCGGATGCTCCTCCAAGCGTGGCGGCCGGCGGTTGGTCCTCCAAGCTTGGCGGCCAGCGGATGCTCCTACAAGAGTGGCGGCCGGAGGATGCTCCTACAAGCATGGCGGCCGGTGGATGCTCCTCCAAGCATGGCGGCCGGCGGATGCTCCTCTAAGCGTAGCAGCCGGCGGATGCTCCTCCAAGCGTGGCGGCCGGCGGATTCTCCTCCAAGCGTGGCGGCCCGCGGATGCTCCTACAAGCGTGGCGGCCGGCGGATGCTCCTACAATCGTGGTGGCCGACGGATGCTCCTACAAGCGCGTTGCGGAGAGGGGGCCGGCGTTGCGGGTCGAAGGGTACCGTAATAAAATATTATTTTTGTTTCTTATTTTCCTTCTTCATTCGGCGTGACAAAAATTTCCCGCCGCGGGTAGGCAGGTAGTCAGGACGAAAAAGCTAGGCCACTTGTTATTTGTGGGCAGAAACTGCGCTGATTCACTTTATATTCAAGCTAGGCCTTCGCGCATTCATGACGCTTGCACAGAGCCGAAGGCCTCGAAAGGTCCAGTCCTATCACCGGATTTTTGTGAGATCCACAAGGGACGCTGCTTCGATGTTTGGCCTCTTCATCCTCGCCTTCTTAAACCACCCCCCTTCCCTATTGCTTCCAGGCTCAAGTTCCTGACTGATTCCCATCCATGCTCCCGTGTGTTGCCTGAGAAGTCCTTTGCCTCTGTTGACGTAGCGCCATGCCTCGCAACCATGTTAGATGCGAGCAGGTACCAGCAGGCTCACTGTCCCTGCGCCCTCATGAGGGGCAATGCACGGTGGTCAACAACCGCCCCATGACGACGGAGTTTATCCGGTTGCGCCGCCAAGATCCTTCACTAAAATTTGTTTGTATGAACATATTTATATCATTTACACATGTATGAATTTTGTTAAATTTTTTAAAAGCAATCCAACATGTCAAAATTCAAATTATCCATCATTCTAACTAAATGCTCATATACATATTAGGCGTTCATCAAATTATGAACACACATTGATTCAAAAAAATTTAAAAAAATCTGAAAAAATTCATAGAGGTTGGTATCATGAGTAAAAATGTCCACTGAAAAAATAAATGAAAAAGGCATGATATTCATCAAGATAGAAAAATGAAAAATAGCATTTGTTGTATGTTTTTTATGTTCTGACCAATTTCAAAAGATTTATGAAGTGAAATTTAATGGTAACCTTTACTTATCAATAATATTACAAGAAAGTGGAATTTTGCCTTTTTAAAGGACCCACATTTAATCAAGAATATTAATTAAGAAGAAGTAAATATCTTCACAGGCGGTGGTACTTAATAACCGCCTGAGAAGATGTTTATCCCAGTAGGGTATTACTTACCAACCGCCTGAGATAATGCCCGATACTGTTCTTCAGTTTCCTTATCCCTTGCTTCTTTTCTATTTACATTCCAATATAAATACTCAAACATGTTTAGATTCTGCAAATTGTGTCCAGATTCGATAATTCTTTCTTCTACATTTGTATAAAATTAACATCTACCACCTGAACAAAATATTTTAAAACTTGTATAGCTGACATTGTAATGTTTTGGTAAATATCAAATTAATTTCTACTCACATATTATTCAC
The DNA here is from genome assembly GCA_036927565.1 of Tuctoria greenei. Classification (NCBI taxonomy): domain Eukaryota; kingdom Viridiplantae; phylum Streptophyta; class Magnoliopsida; order Poales; family Poaceae; genus Tuctoria; species Tuctoria greenei. The sequence goes on from JAYESD010000006.1 coordinate 131,960,472, forward strand.
ATTTGTGTATCTCATAAAAAAAAGATCCTTCACTCAAATTTGTTTGTATGAACATATTTGTATAATTTATACATGTATGAATTTTGTTATTTTTTTTAAAAGCATTCCAACATGTCAAACTTCAAATTATCCATCATTCTAACTAAATGCTCCTATACATATGAGGCATTCATCAAATTATGAACACACATTGATTGAAAAAATTTTAAAAAAATCTGAAAATATTCATAGAGGATGGTGTGATGAGTAAAAATGTCCACTGAAAAAATAAATCAGAAAGACATTATATTCATCAAGATAGAAAAATGAAAAGTAGCATTTGTTTTATGTTTTTTATGTTCTGACCAATTTCAAAAGATTTATGAAGTGAAATTTAATGGTAACCTTTGCTTATCAATAATATTACAAGAAAGTGGAATTTTGCCTTTTTAAAGTACCCACATTTAATCAAGAATATTAATTAAGAAGAAGTAAATATCTTCACAGGCGGTTGGTACTTAATAACCGCCTGAGAAGATGTTTATCTCAGGCGGGTATTACTTATCAACCGCATGAGATAATGCCTGATACTGTTCTTAAGTTTCCTTATCCCTTGCTTCTTTTTATTTAGATTCCAATATAAATACTCAAACATGTTTAGATTCTGCAAATTGTGTCAAAATTCGATGGTTCTTTCTTCTACATTTGTATAAAATTAACATCTACCACCTGAACAAAATATTTTAAAACTTGTATAGCTGACATTGTAATGTTTTGGTAAATATCAAATTAATTTCTACTCACATATTATTCACATATGTGTATCTCAAAAAAAAAAAAGATCATTCACTCAAATTTGTTTGTATGAACATATTTGTATCATTTATACATGTATGAATTTTGTTAATTTTTTTAAAAAGCATTCCAACATGTGAAACTTCAAATTATCCATCATTCTAACTAAATGCACCTATACATATGAGGCATTCATCAAATTATGAAAACACCTTGATTCAAAAAAATTTAAAAAAAAATCTGAAAAAATTCATAGAGGTTGGTATGATGAGTAAAAATGTCCACTGAAAAAACAAATCAAAAAGGCATTATATTCATCAAGACAGAAAAATGAAAAATAGCATTTGTTGTATGTTTTCTATGTTCTGACCAATTTCAAAAGATTTATGAAGTGAAATTTAATGGTAACCTTTACTTATCAATAATATTACAAGAAAGTGGAATTTTGCCTTTTTAAAGGACCCACATTTAATCAAGAATATTAATTAAGAAGAAGTAAATATCTTCTCAGGCGGTTGGTAAGTAAAACCCGCCTGAGGTAACCATCTTCTTAGGCGGCCGGTACTTAAAATCCGTCTGAGAAAATTGGAATTTATATATACCCCTCGGCAGCGTAGGAAAAACCTAACCCGGGCGAAACACATAGACGCCGTTAGGCTGCCAAAATTTTGTTTGCCGCCAAGTGTTCGCCCTCGTCACTTCTAGGTACACCGCCGAGCTTCGCCGTCGCCGCCGAGCTTCACCCTCGTCACTTCCAGGTACGTCCTCATCGCTGAAAAAGAGTGTCTCTTCTCGCCTGCAGCTACCTCACCTAGCCTCACCTCACCATCCAAATCCAAGTGCCACACTTTGCAATTCTTGATACTAGAAAAAGGCTGGAGGATTTGCTTTTTGTCCCTTGCTTGATCAATTATAGGTCCGGAGCTAGGCGCCGCCTAGTAAACCTCAAGAACGTGGTCGCCACTCTGAACGAAGCTAGCCTATTTAGAATAAGAAGATAAAACTGCCATTGCTGGTGAGCAACTTTAACATGCTTGTCACCCTTGCAATGTATAGGAACCTTTTGGTCAGTCGCCTTAAACCCTAGAATGCCTTATCAAATCCTAGAATGCTTCCATCTTTTTCTTCATGCAACACTTCATGTAGAGTTAATATGCCATTTATTAGATTTTTTGTCTTATTAGTTCTAGCATGGAATGCCCTAAGAAGACTGATCCTGGTAGTAACAATAAAGAAGACAATATGGAGTTTACTGACTCCAGTAGTTCAGGCTCCTATCATAGTCCATCGGATCCTTTTCCGAATATAAAAATTAAAAAGACTTCAGTGGATCTAGACCCGGAATATGATCCTGCCGACAAGGTATGGATCACGAATCTTAACTTCAGTAGTTCAAGTTAATGTTGGTTGTCAAGTATACAAAGTCTTATAATTTTTTTCTACCTAGATTAATCGTGAAGACAATGAGGTGACATCGGCTCCTAAAACCGCAGAAGGTTCTCCAACGAATGAATCCTCAACTTCACTCAAGCGGAAACGAGGGCAACGACGTCCCAATAAGGGTCCATTGGACCGCATCATGTACATAACAAGGGTCGGTCCAGGTGGGCTTCCCCAAGAACCACTGGATTCAGTTACCAAGTACCGTAATGCATGCGGTTTTCTTGTTAGGGAGGTTATGCCAATCACAACCGAGAATTGGAGGAAATTACCCGAGCAGGCCAAGAATGAGTTGTGGGAAAGGATAAAGAAACAATTCAAGTTCCCAAAAGGCACAGAAGAAGCTGTAAAGAAAGCAACATTGGTCTCTTGCGGCAAGAAGTTTCGATGCTGGAAGAATGAAATGAATGCTTATGTTAAGGCCGATAAGGTCCCTAGCCCGAGGAAGATGGGAAAATCACACAAGCTCAGTGGCAAGAGTTTGTTTGTCAAAAGAGCACACCTGATGCTAAAGCTCTAAGTGCAACTAGGTCAGAGCTTGCAAAAAAGGACAAATACCATCATCGCTTGGGATCTGCTGGATATGCCCCCAAAGTCCAGAAATGGAATAAGATATTAGACAAAATTACCAGTAAGGGCAATCCTCACCCATTAGAAGGGTGCGATGAGCGAACTCAACGCTGGGTCTTTGCTCGGTCAGGTTTGACCAGCGAGGGCAAACTTGAAAAGCCCGACTCTCTGAATGAAGTAGAGGATAAAATGAAAGAAGTAATTGAAAGCAACAGAAGGGTCTCTTCAAGCTGAAGAGGGAGAATGACCAACTTACCGCTATCTTAGGAAACCCTGAACACAGCGGACGGGTTCGAGCGGTCTCTTCTCAAATGTCTTGGCTAGATGGTTTCCCTAAAGATAAAGACACATATAGAAGATGTGAGAAGTTGAAGAAAACACTTGAAACGATTGCTCAAAAGGTCAATGAAAATATGCAAGAAATAATGGAACAACTTAGACAATCGGGACAATTAGTGGCACCGAGTACAGTGATGGTTCCAGTGCAAAAGGAGCAATTAGTATCTCCAACTGCCTACCCTAGCAGCGTTGGTTCCATGCCAGGCTCAGTGTCAACCCATAAGTTCCCTGTCAATGATATTGCTAACGACAAATCTTGTCGTCTTCTTGTCCCGATAGGTAGAGCAGGGAACAAAACCAAACAGGTTGCCACTGCTATGGCAAAGCCTGATCGTGACTTCAACGGGAATCCACTTCCGTTATATTATGTTGTGGTGCAAGTTCTTCAGATCATTGATAATGATTATGAAGATTATGAAATAGACCACGTCACAACTGAGTGGATCGCGACTCTGGGGCAGGCTGTCAACCAATTAATCCTTTGGCACCGACGTGATATCGTGTTGGACGATGAGCCAATTCCTAGCCCCGTCACATCTCCAAATACTGCAACCCCATCTCTTAAGGCGAAAGTGCATGAAGATCCACTCCCAGTACAGGAAGATCCACCCCCCCTATGTCTCAGGAAGGATGATATCCAAGAGCAACAAGTTGGACAACAGCTTCAAGCAGTACCAGAGCAAGCTGTCGCTAGTAAAGAGCAACCAGTTGACCAACAACTTGAAGTAGTACTAGAGCCAACTTTTGGGAGTAAAGAGCAATCAGTTGAACAGCAGGTTCAACAACAAGCCAGTGTCCAACTTCCGACGACTACTCCTCGATCATCAGTGCCAATCAAAGTTACCTCATACAAAAATAAGAAACCTTCATCAGAAGTGAAATATTTGGAAACTATGAAGGAAAATATTATAAAATCGAGTGCATCTGTTCTTCTCATGAGCCATCATTAGGAGATATCGAGGAGTGGGAAGAAGATGGTGTCATGTATAATCGGCGGACGGCTTTAGTTTAACCAGGAGTTCCAATATACAAGCTTGAGGATGTTCCTCCTGAATTTGAGAATGGGAAGCCGTTCATGACATCCGTACAACTTAGCAAACAACTCATCCAGCTCAGAAGAATGCATAGTGGTACATCCTTGCCAGCACAAAATATGGTCTTAATTGCGTCACATTTCGTATTCCAAAAGAAGCATTCTGGAGCACTGGAGTGGATACACGAGTCATTTTATTTAAGAGATGCGTGCCCTTTTCCATCGGGGCATGCTCGAAATCAACCTGCTGCTCGTCTGGTGCTTGTAAGTGCTCTAATATTTTGTATTTGCTTTTCTTACTACACGCATACGAATTTCATGAGATTATAACAATTCAGGACTTCTTCAATAGGATGCAATACATGGATAATGAAAAGTTGGAGCACGAGACAGGTATCCTTGACCCTACTAGGATTGCAAAGGTGCTATTCGACGTCCAGGCAGATCGAGACTCAGCACAGTTCAAACACATGAAAAAAAAAGATTTTGAAAAAGCAATCGCAAAACTTAAGAAGGATAAAAGGACAGAAGTTGCAGCTTACATAGGACATGCGATGTTTAACTTTGTCAGAGACAGCGAGGACCTCGTAAAGGCTCTGTACCACTTCGAGTAAGTTTGGCACATGACATTGTTAACACGTGTGTTTGTATGTTTGCAGTAATCACTACATAATGGTCTTCATCAAGCCAACGCAGGGAACGGCAACAGTCTTGGACTCGACCGATTTCTCACCAGATCATTACAAAGATTTCCTTTCCATTTTGAAATTGTATGTTTATTCAATAATTTTAATTTACGCACATTTTGAATGTGTTGACAAATTTTATATGACATTTCTTGTATTACAGCGCTTGGCAGTTTTACGCGTGTAAGACCTATATGTGCTGAATACATTGGCTTGTAGTGAATACACTTGGCTTTGATGATAAAAGTTTTTAATATCACCAAAACACCTTTTTATCAAGGTCTGACTCTAGATCTGAGCTACAACAAGGTCCGACGGTAGGTCCGGCTTGTTTTGGGTAGCTCCGATTACGTTTGATGCTAGGTCCGACTAGCTTTGATCAGCTCCGGTGAAGTTTTGTCTATAGCTCCGGCATGTCTTTGATAGCTCCGACATGTTTTTGCTAAGCTCCGAGTTGATTTTTCTAGCTCCGGCTTTTGGGTTTACTAGTTCTGACTAGTTCTGGTTAGCTCCGGCGCTAGGTCCTGCTGGTTTTGTAAGCTCCGGCAGGAGCTTGGTAATACTAGTTCTGGTAAGTTCCGGCGCTAGATTCTACTAGCTTTTGTTAGCTCCGGCTCAAGGTCCGGGTTGCTCTGGCAAGGTCCGGAACTTGACTGCAGTGCTTCTGCTTTTCATTTGCAATGTTTTCTACTTGATTTACATTGTTGGAATGTTTGCTTAGTATTCTTTTACTATGTTTTTGGTGCGTTTTGGATGATATGGCTTATATCGTTTTGCTATGCTTTGCAACATGCTTATGTGAGTTTCTCACGTAAGGTGTTGTGTTCGGAACTAACTTGAGTCAAGTCGAGTACTTGGGCTTGTATGGATTGGTTGCTTATTCATGTGCAGGTGTTGCTTGAGTTCAAGACATGGCTGGTGACGGGATCCATTGGACTAGTCTCAGGGAGGAGATGAGGTTCCAACAACCAAATTCAGGAGGAATTGTGGTTGAGCTGATCAGGATGTTGCGCAACATGATTGAATCAAGAACAATGCATATGAAGGTATTGTGGACGTCATTGGAAGATGTTTGCACGTGTGCAAGGAGTGCATGGACGTGGCTACATGGTTCTGAGACGTGATGAAGAGATGTGGACGTAAAGAATTGGTCGGAAAGGTCCAACTGACTAGGTTATGGACTTAGGTTGCGGCTGAGTCGGGTTTGACTCAAATATGGAAAGATTTGAATTGGTTTTGATAGGATTTCGTGTGGGTCACGAATTTGAGTTGTTTAGGAATGTGGGATACGTTCCTAAGGTGTTTGGAAGTCTTAAGATTGCTTCTATCTGCGTATAGAAGAATCCTAAGCAGTTATGGAAAGTTACGATTCATGATTAGAGTAGGATTAGGTTCCTGATCTGAGTTGAGTTGGCTTTTGAGCTGGTTATATAAGCAAGGGAGCCCAGAGCTCATGGTGCACGACTTTGGGGCTGTTCCTCTTGTGTTCTATTGAATAAAATTTGTAGTTTGAAGGAACTTTTGTGCCTTGTTCGTCCGACTTGTTCCAGACAAGTTTTACTCGTCAAGTTTCTGGACAGCACTACCTTTCGTCGGTGGTTTTATCATAACTCGAGTTTTACAGATCCAATTGACGTGATTATTTTTGGGTTGTCTTATAATCTTGATTATCTATCATATTTCAAAATTTTACGGTCATTGGATTTGTGGTCTATGATCTACACGAGTTTCTTTGCAGCATTCCAGAACTATTTCTTCTCGGGTAGGGCAGATTGACCTTGTTTGATCTTTCGATCATAGCTTGAGTTTTTCTCGACGGATTTGAGTGATTCCTTTTGTGTTGTCTTCGTGACTTGATTCTCTCTGATATCCATCACTTGTGTCACGGTGAAACACATTTAGAATAGTCTCACACATGATTTCTTTAATAGATCGTTTTTCTGCCGAAGGGGTTGGGGTTTAATTGTTTCCGCTGCGTAAGATTTTTAAATCTACCATTAACCCCCCCTCTGGTAGCCTTTCATGTGATCTTCGTCCTACAATTGGTATCAGAGCCACGGTGCTCTAATCTTTGAGATTTGCACGTGTTTTTGACTAATCATCATGGAGAAGTACTCCGCCAAACCTTGTGTGTTTGCTGGTATTGATTTCCAGGTTTGGAAGGCACGCATGGAGGGTTTCATCCAGGCACAAGGCTTTGCAATATGGGAGAAGGTATACAAGCCTTACAAAGTGCCATCAAACGATCAAGTTACAGCTACAAATCTGAGAGATGTCGACAACAACAACAAGGCTCGGAACTTGATCATACAAGGATTAACTCAAAGCGACTTCGACCGTGTTGCACACCTCCGATCTGCATATGATGTGTGGAAAGAACTTTGTGACTACCATGAAGGATCCAACACGATCAAAGAGGTAAGGCAAGACATGTTCAAAATGGAATACATGCGCTTCGAGATGCAACCCGGTGAGTCTATTGATGACCTTTTTGCTCGCTTTAATAAAATTCTCAGCAACTTGCGTAGTGCCAATGTTAATTTTTCAGATGCTGAAAATGCTAGGCAATTGCTAAGTGCATTAGATATGTCAATTTGGGAGATGAAAGTCACATCTATTCGTGAATCTACTGTCATGAGTTCTCTTACATTAGATGTACTCTATTCTAAACTAAAAACTCATGAAATTGACATCCTAGCATGTAAAAACCCAAATAAGTCTATTGCATTTGTTTCACAACGTGATATGTCTAGCTCCGGCCAATCATCATCTTGCAATACTCTTGCTTTGTTGTCCTCACTAACCCTGGAGCAGATTGAAGAATTTCCAGAAGAGGAGTTGGCACTCATCTCTACTAGATTCTCAAAAGCATTGCAAAATGTGAGAACTAGAAGGAGAGGAAGCTCCGGACCTCAACGATGTTTTGAATGTGGTAAAACAGGACACTTTCATACAGAATGCCCTAACCTTTCAGGTCCGACCACCCGGGAAGAAAAACAAAGCAAGGTCCGGACCTCCTCTGGAAATTACAACAAGAAGAAGAAATGTACCATAGAACGCAAGATGATCAACAGTTTCATCACCGCGCTTCAAGAGTTCAGTTCAAGTGACGTGGACATTGGAAGTGATGAAGATGAAGATGATTTGGCAAACTTGTGCTTTATGGCGGGCAAGTCAAGATCAAGTATGGAGGAGGCAGAACACAACAGCGACAATGAAGAGGTATGTCCTACTTGCGAAGAAATGTGTGATGCTATTTCTCATTCCATTGTTATTGTTAAGAAAAAGGACAAAAAGTTTAGGGATAGTGCTGCTAAAATTGAATCACTAGAATCTGAAATCAACCGTTTAAAAACTTTGATTCCTAGTGATGATGCATGTTCCTCATGTGATTTAATATATGAACAATTGTCCTCATTAAGAAGTGCGCACACCACCACACTTGATAAACTTGAGTTAGAAATTGAAAAGAACAAAGAGCTTGCTGCACTTAATGATAAAAACTTGAAAGATGTTAGCTGTTCTACAATTGATTTGCATTGTTCTACTTGTGATGATCTTGATAAGAAACTACAGGATGCTATGAATGAAATTTCTGTATTGAACAATGCTTTACGTTCTCATGAAGTTAAATTTTGTTCCAATTGCAAACTAGAAGGAAAAACTTCATGTGAAAATTGCCTTGACCTGTCCAATAAACTTGATGACATGCATTGGACATTAGATCGATTTTGTAATAGGAATAAGAACCTAAACTTGCTGCTGAATTCTTCCAAGTCATGCAATAATAAAACTGGTTTAGGTTTTGATTCTCATGCTCATGCTAAGGCACATCCACCTAAAATTGTAAAGTCATTAGGAAGTGGTTTGATTCAAACAGTTCCTAAACAAAAGGAAGTGGTTTTCAAATCTGCGGGAGTTTTGTCTCATTCGATTTCAAATAAAAATGTTGTTTGCTCATCTAGACATGAACAGAAAGTTAAAATTCATTGTACCTACTGTGGTAGAGATGGTCATGTCATAGATTTTTGTTATAGACTAGCTAAACAACAGAAAATGGAAAGAATGGTTGCTAGGTCTCATAACTTTCATGCAAAATTTGCTTCACATATTGAACCGAATGTACAACCTGCTGTTATGAGTCAAAAACATTTAAAGTTTACCTCCGGACCTTCTGTTTTTTCCTACGGAGCTACTGATTTTTGTGCTACACAAGTAACACCTTATAGGTCAGTAGTTAAGAATAAAAAATCTCAAACTTTGACTCATAAACCTGCTGCTTTGTCTCAGCTTTCGCGTGTTTTTCCTGCTGCACGTTGCGTGACTCAGTACTGGATTCCTAAATGCCTTATGACTAACCCCAGTATTGAGTCATCGATGTATTGTGCTTCTATGTAGGTTACACGTTCGAGGAAGGAGAACGTTTGGATTGTGGATTCATGTTGCTCACACCACATGACCGGTAACAAAGATTGGTTCTCCTCCCTCTCTTTTGTGTCACGTGTAGAGAATGTTACTTTTGACGATAATTCTTCAACTCCTATAATTGCTAAGGGTTCGGTTAGAGTAAATGATCACTACACTTTGAAGGATGTGGCACTTGTCAAAAATTTGAAATACAACTTGCTTTCTGTTGCACAATTGCTAGATGAAAATCTAGAAATTATTTTCAATAAAAACTGCTGCAAAGTTGTAGGTTCAAATAGTGAGCTTATTTTAACATGTCTCAGTTTGGAAGAGTTTTTAAAGCTGATTTTGATATGTATTCCTCTAAGCATAGGTGTCTAGTTGCTAATGATTCAAAGGACTTATATTTTTGGCATCATAGACTTGGTCACGTAGGCTTTGATCACCTAACGTGTGTTAGTGCTCTTGATCGCATACGTGGGCTGCCTAAGCTTAAAGGGGACAAAGAAATTGTGTGCTTTCTTGTAGACATGCTAAGATGGTTGCAGGTTCACATACTCCTCTCACAATGATCATGACAAATGAACCATGTCAAATTTTGCATCTTGACACCGTAGGACCTTCACGTGTTCAATCCTTTGGTGGTAAATGGTATGTTCTTATTATTGTTGATGATTATTCTAGATACTCTTGGGTTTACTTTATGGTGTCTAAGAATGAAGTTTTTAGTCACTTTAGAACTTTATTTCTTAGATTATCAATTGATTACCCAGGATCTTTAAAAGCAATTAGAAGTGATAATGGAACTGAATTTAAAAATCAATCTTTGATCACTTTTGTGCTGAAAATAGAATAGATCATCAATTCTCTTCACCATATGTACCTCAACAAAACGGTGTTGTAGAAAGAAAGAACATAACCTTAATTGAGATGGCTAGGACTATGCTTGATGAATATCAAACTCCTAGGAAATTTTGGGCTGATGCGTTAGCAATCGCGTGTTATGTCTCAAATCGCGTTTTCTTGCGTGCTAAGCTAGGTAAAATACCATATGAGCTTTGGTTTGGACATAGGCCTAGTGTTACACACTTTCGGGTCTTTGGTTGCAAATGCTTTGTTAAGAAACATGGTAATCTTGATAAGTTTGAATCTCGATCCATTGATGGCATGTTTCTTGGTTATCCATCTCATACTAGAGGCTACCGTGTGCTTTTACTTGACACTAACAAAATTGTGGAGACTTGTGAAGTGTCTTTTGATGAATCTAGCCCAGGTACTAGCTCCGGTGTTGCATGACCAGATCCGTATCCTCAAGTGGAGGGTATTTTCGAAGATGAAGAAGAGCCGGTGATACTTCCTGGTAGTTCCGAAGTTGACACGTGTCCAGCTCCGGACATTGAACAAGCTCCGGCTATCACCTATGCTGGTCCTGATCCTCCACAAGTCACAAGCTCATCAATCTATGATGAACCTAATGAAGAAGAAGCTTGTGAGACATCTGTTCCCCTACGTTTTTACAAAGATCATCCCCCACAACAGATGATTGGAAGCTTGCACGAATGAGTCACTCGGTCCAGGTTTTGCGATCCAAACTCTCATGCTCATTCTGCTTTTGTTGCTTCTTTTGAACCCAAAGATATATCACACGCACTCACTAATGAATCTTGGATTATTGCCATGCAAGAAGAGTTAGAAAATTTTGAAAGAAATAATGTTTTGAAACTTGTACCTCCACCTTAAGGTCACACTTTAATTGGAACTAAATGGGTATATAAAAATAAACAAAGTGAGGATGAGGTTGTGGTTAGGAATAAGGCTAGGTTGGTTGCTCAAGGTTTCACTCAAGTTGAAGGTCTAGATTTTGATGAAACTTTTGCTCCTGTCTCTAGATTAGAAGCCATAAGAATTTTGTTAGCTTTTGCAGCATATAAAGGTTTTAAGCTATTTCAAATGGATGTTAAAAGTGCTTTTCTTAATGGCTACATAGATGAGGAGGTTTATGTCAAACAACCAACGGGTTTTGAAAATCCAGATTTTCCTAATCATGTTTACAAACTGTCCAAAGCCTTATACGGTCTCAAACAAGCCCTTAGAGCATGGTATGATAGGTTAAAAACATTCTTACTTGAACAGGGGTTTACCATGGGCGAGGTTGATAAAACTCTTTTTGTGCTTAAGCATGGCAATGACTCATTATTCGTTCAAGTGTATGTGGATGATATTATCTTTGGTCGTGCTTCTCATGATCTTGTGTCCAAGTTTTCAGCAATGATGTGTTCCGAATTTGAAATGAGTATCATGGGTGAACTCACTTACTTTTTGGGGCTGCACATCAAGCAAACCAAGGAGGGTACCTTTGTGCATCAAATGAAGTATACCAAAGACCTCCTAAGGCGCTTCAACATGGACAAAATCAAGCCTCTTCGGACACCAATGGGAACAGCAACAACACTTGAACTTGATGAAGATGGTAAACCTGTGGATCAAAAAGAATATAGAAGCATGATTGGATCACTTTTGTACCTCACGGCATCAAGACCGGACATACAATTCAGCATATGTCTTTGTGCACGGTTTCAAGCCTCCCCCCGTGTTTCACATCGTCAAGCCGTTAAAAGGATTCTCAGGTACTTATATGGAACTCAAGAATTTGGCATTTTTCTTCCTTCTTCCTCAACCGTTACTTTGAAAGTTTTTTCGGATGCTGATTTTGGGGGTTGTAGTATTGATAGGAAAAGTATTTCCGGTGCTTGTCATTTTCTTGGTAATTCTCTTGTTGCTTGGTCCTCTAGAAAACAAAATTCAGTTGCACAATCCACAGCCAAATCTGAATATGTAGCTGCTGCTAGTGCTTGCTCACAAATTCTTTGGATTGTTCAATCTCTTAAGGACTATGGGGTTGATCTAGATTGTGTTCCACTGTTTTGTGATAACACTAGTGCCATTTTCATTGCTAAAAACCCCGTGCAACATTTTAGAACTAAGCACATTGACATTAGGTATCACTTTCTCCGAGATAACGTTGAAAAAGGAAACATTGTGCTTCACCATGTAGATACCGAACAACAATTGGCTGACATTTTTACAAAACCTTTGGATTTCACTCGTTTTTGTTACATTCGTAGTGAAATAGGGGTTATGCATCCTCATGGCTTAAATTGAGGGGGAGTTTTTGAAACTTGGGAAGTCTATGTGTGAATCTGAAATTAAAATAATATGAGCATGGTACTTCATATATATATATATATATATATATATATATATATATATATATATATATATATATATATATATATATATATATATATATATATATATATATATATATATATATATATATATATATGACTCTGTGATTCCTTTTACATGCTGAAAGTTCTTACTATATTACTTGTGGTATACATTTTGTAGTCTTTGCCATGTCTAGTAATTGGAATAATTACTAACACTAAAACTGGTCATGGTCGAACTTTCTTGCTGTTTTGAACTTGTTACATGTTCACAAGTGCTTTTAATCATTAAGAATTCATCAAGTAATCAACTCACATGTTGAGTTTTTATGAACAAATATAAATTGAGAAAGATCAAGAGAATATGCATGCATCACACTTAGATATGAACTTGGAAGAAGTTGTGTATGACTAAAACCATGTCCTTAAGCTTCTGATTGTCAAATGACATAGGCTTGGTTTGGTTGGTTAGAATAAGGCATATGCGCATATAATCTCTTGCAAATATCATATGATCTAAATTTATGCTTTGAAAAATAATAAAATGCAGCAACTAGTGTCATGCTTTCAGGTTTTGAAATAGTTAAGTTTGTGAGATCATGACTTACTTAAATTGAAAATTACATTTGATCTCTAGCATGGCTTACACTACTTTATGTATTTCATTGATGTGATAATGTAAGGTACTTGATAGTATGACTTGGATGAGCCTTGTTTATATGTATATGTTATAATATGCTCATAACAACTAAAGGGGGAGAGATAATTTGTTTATATGCTCATTACTTGCTGAATACATTGTCAAAGGGGGAGAGATAAGCATGAAGAGAAAGAGAATATGTGCATAAGGAGAGATAATAAAGAGGGAGAGATAATATGGGATATTACTTTTGATTTACAAAAAGAAAGAAATTGCCTTCAAAACTTTTATGTGAATAAGCCAATGTTCGGATTTTAAATGGTGTTGCCAATGCATTCATCAAGGGGGAGATTGTAAGACCTATATGTGTTGAATACATTGGCTTGTAGTGAATACACTTGGCTTTGATGATAAAAGTTTTTAATATCACCAAAACTCCTTTTTATCAAGGTCCGACTCTAGATCTGAGCTACAACAAGGTCCGACGGTAGGTCCGGCTTGTTTTGGGTAGCTCCGATTACGTTCGATGCTAGGTCCGACTAGCTTTGATCAGCTCCGGTGAAGTTTTGTCTTCAGCTCCGATATGTCTTTGATAGCTCCGGCATGTTTTTGCTAAGCTCCGAGTTGATTTTTTCTAGCTCCGGCTTTTGGGTTTCCTAGTTCCGACTAGTTCTGGTTAGCTCCGACCCTAGGTCCTGCTGGTTTTGTAAGCTCCGGCGGGAGCTTGGTTATACTAGTTCTAGTAAGTTCCGGCGCTAGGTTCTACTAGATTTTGTTAGCTCCGGCTCAAGGTTCGGGTTGCTCTGGCAAGGTCCGGAGCTTGACCGCAGTGCTTCTGCTTTTCATTTGCAATGTTTTGTACTTGCTTTACATTGTTGGAAAGTTTGCTTAGTATTCTTTTACTAAGTTTTTGGTGCGTTTTGGATGATATGGCTGATATCGTTTTGCTATGCTTTGCAACATGCTTATGTGAGGTTCTCATGTAAGGTGTTGTGTTCGGAACTAACTTGAGTCAAGTCGAGGACTTGGGCTCGTATGGATTGGTTGTTTATTCATGTGAAGGTGTTGCTTGAGTTCAAGACATGGCTGGTGACGGGATCCATTGGACTAGTCTCAGAGAGGAGATGAGGTTCCAACAACCAAATTCAGGAAGAATTGTGGTTGAGCTGATCAGGAGGTTGCGCAGCATGATTGAATCAAGAACAATGCATATGAAGGTATTGTGGACGTCATTGGAAGATGTTTGCATGTGTGCAAGGAGTGCATGGACGTGGCTACATGGTTCCTAGACGTGATGAAGAGATGTGGACGTAAAGAATTGCTCGGAAAGGTCCAACCGACTAGGTTATGGACTCAGGCTGCGGCTGAGTCGGGTTTGACTCAAATATGGAAAGATTTGAGTTGGTTTTTATAGGATTTCGTGTGGGTCACGAATTTGAGTTGTTTAGGAATGTGGGATACGTTCCTAAGGTGTTTGGAAGTCTTAAGATTGCTTCTATCTGCGTATAGAAGAATCCTAAGAAGTTATGGAAAGTTACGATTCGTGATTAGAGTAGGAGTAGGTTCCTGATCTAAGTTGAGTTGGCTTTTGAGCTGGTTATATAAGCAAGGGAGCCCAGAGCTCGTGGTGTACGACTTTGGGGCTGCTCCTCTTGTGTTCTATTGAATAAAATTCATAGTTTGAAGGAACTTTTGTGCCTTGTTCATCCGACTTGTTCCAGACAAGTTTTACTCGTCAAGTTTCTGGACAGCACTACTTTTCGTCGGTGGTTTTATCATAACTCGAGTTTTACAGTTCCAATTGACGTAATTCTTTTTGGGTTGTCTTCAGGACAACCCAAAAAGTTTGACAGTATTTCACGGTCATTGGATTTGTGGTCTATGATCTACACGAGTTTCTTTGCAGCATTTCAGAACTGTTTCTTCTCGGGTAGGGCAGATTGACCTTGTTTGATCTTTCGATCATAGCTTGAGTTTTTCTCGACGGATTTGAGTGATTCCTTTTGTGTTGTCATCGGGACTTGATTCTCTCTGATATCCATCACTTTTGTCACGGTGAAACACATTTAGATTAGTATCGCACACGATTTCTTTAAGAGATCGTTTTTCTACCGAAGGGGTTGGGGTTTAATTGTTTCTGCTGCGTAAGATTTTTAAATCTACCATTCACCCCCCTGTGGTAGCTTTTCACGTGCTCTTCGATCCTACAACGCGGAACGGCTTGGCGATGAGAGACCTTCCAATACGAATGCATTGGACATTAAAACGTATTATGCTTGTCCGAAGCAGCCTGCTGGGAGTGTCTTATGTGGGTATTATGTATGCGAGCATCTTCAGACCGCCGGCGTATATAGAGTGAATCGTGAGGATGTAAGTTATCCTTAATGTCGATACCTTATTTTCTTACTTTTGTGTTTCATTTTCATTGTAACTAGCATAGTTTAATACTTATATTCTCTGCTGTTCAATATTACCAGAAACATTATTTTCATATTTTGATCCCAACTTCAAAATTCAATTGCTCATAGTACAACTGCTCCAAAAATACCAAATAAATTCCTGTATACTCTCACTTTGATTTATACTTTGAGACTGTTCAAACCAATATATTCTAAACCTTGTTATGTGTTATATTGCAGGACACGAAGAATCTGAATGAAGAATGGCCGGTTTGTAGAAGTATTCCTAGTGGAGGAGCCGACGGGATTGCTGCTGAACTCTGTCAATTCATTTGTCACGAATTTTGCACAAAAGAGGGGAGTTCTTTGATGAGGATGGTGCAGCAGCTGATGTGCTAGAACTTTGCGACTATGCCAATAGAAACAATTTTTAGTGAAAAATTGTAAACTTTGAGATGAATTGTATCTTTAACTTGTACATATGTATATTGTTTTAGTGAAATTGACTTCTATGATGATAATATTGTTGACTTTTGTTCTGTCATGATATTATTGATTTTTGTTCTGTGATTATATTGAATTGACCTGGGAATTAGAAATAACAGCAGTAGTACTGCATAGGTTATACCTTATCACAGGCGGTTATTATCCAACAGCTAGGCATGTCTGTGAAAAACAATTATCACAGACGGCTAGATACAAGTAAAGAACCATCTGTGATAACCTAATTATCTCAGGCGGTTACTGTTATGGTAGAAACCGGCTGCGGTAAAAGGTCTTCACAGGCGGCTTGATGTAGGTAAACATCCGTCTATGATAACACCATTATCACAGGCGGTTAGTTATGCTAGAAGACCTGCCTCTGATAAGACAATTATCATAGGCGGATATATATGCTGCACGGTCCCAACGGCTCGACGCGTCCCATCGGCATAAGAGAAAATTAACACGTGTACGCCACACGTCTGACTATCCGAGCATTAATGCTTTTGTCATGATCATGTATGATGGCCGGACATGCATGCATGCTTCTGAAAGAGAGCCATCGAGGTCTCCATAATGTTTCATGCATGATTGATCACTTGTTGATGAGGATTTGTGATGTTGATTTTCTTATTTCATGATGACATTTCTCTTGTTTTGTAATGTTCTATGTTACTGAACTCAATGTTGTTCGTCTATTCCATACGTTATTTTCTTCTCTGTCCGTTGTCTAATGAACTACGTACTCCAATTTGTGTTCTATGTGTAACATGCATGTGCAAGACCTCGATCCACGATCATGTTAAATTGATGGTGTTATACAAGTGTTTTCTCTTTCTGTTGAAAAAACGATCGTCATATTTATTATTTGTATATTATTAATATACATTAGTAAAATAAAGAATTAATATATAAATAAATATTATCATATGAAATATCAACATGGATGGTCCAATCCAACCTACGAAACAAAAACTTTTTGATCGCCGTACATCTAATAAAACATCAACTAGCATGGATCGAGATACAATATACATGATGATCCTATCGAATCCATCTTTGACAAAAAAAAACGCACGTACGCGACGATCATTCATTAACAGAGAATACAAATATATAGAACTGATAGTTCATTAAATAACAGACAGAAAACAAAATAACAGATGGAACAGAGGAACAATGACATTGAGTTCATTAACATAAAACAATAGTACTACCAAACAAGAAAAACAACATCACGAAACAAGAAAACCAACATCACAGACCCTTTCTTCCTCCTCACGCCGAGGGCGCGCGCGCGGTGCCGCCGTGGCGGGGCTCGCCGGAGATCTTGCCGCTGGCCTTTCCAGTGCGCCAAGTAACTGACACGCCACACGAGGTCTACGGAGAAGTTAAGAAGCCGTGGTGCAGGGACACGTGCACGACGTTCCACATGGATACAAGAGAGACGGAAGGATCTTTGAAGATCGTCTTCCACAGTGGTTTAATTGTGCCGCACGAGGTCTGCAAAGAGTTCAATGCGCGGGAAACGAACCGCTCCCTCGTCTACTCCGCACAGACCATATATAAGGTGCGTTGTCGGTTATGTACAAGCACAAAACTTTTGCACTCCTTTCTTCTTCTTCCATTGTTCCACCTCCAAGCCCGTCTCCGACGAACCACCACAGCCATGGCCAACCTTCTGCCTCCTAGCTCGCCGAGGCAGCCACCCTGCAAGCGGATATGCTGCAGCTCCCCCGAGAGGGTGAACGACGACTAGCACCTCATTATGGCGCGAGAGGCGTACAACAGTATGTCTTAGGCCTTGGACGCCTTGGGTCTTGGTACCCTTCCCGAGTTTCCTGGAATGGATACCACCGGCTGCTACCTCTACGCCCTCAAGGGTGTGGCCGATCGTCTGGACATCTTGTCCGGGACGATGGCCCAGGAGTTCGGCGCCGAGGGACGTAGTGCCCTGGTGGCAGCCACGGAGAGGAACTTCCGTCGCAGAGGGGTTCCACCGCCGGTGCAGCCGGAGCCACCGGTGCAGCCGGAGCAATCGGCTCAGCCAGAGCAGCCAGCCCACTCTCCTGCTGCATCGTCAGAGGAGGAGGAGGAGGAGGAGGAGTTGGAGGAGGACAACGATGAAGATGACGACGACGATGACGACGATGACGACGATGATGACGACGACGATGACGACAGCGACGACGACGGCGACCACCACCACCACGACGACGACGACGACAAGGAGGAGGAGGAGGACCGCTTGTCTGGGTTTGAGAAGTTGGGGAAGAGGGCGGAGGAGGCGAGGTCGGCAGAGTAGTTTTAGGAGTTCTTGTACATATTTCTTTTGCAGTTTTAGGAGTTCTTGTACATGTTTAGCTTCAATTCTGTTCTTGTACATATTTCTTCTGTTTTGTAATATATATGTGTTCATTCGTGTCAATGAATACTGGTATGTTAGAATTTCTGGATTTCAATCAAGTGAATGTGCTCTAAGTTTAGTGATGTGTTAATCTGTCACATGTGAACTGAGCAAATTGGACAAAAACAAAAGATCTTAGGGTTTGAAGCTCGTTTTGATTTGTAATTGCAAAGCTAAAGGAGACAAAAAATGACTTTAAGCGTGCCCCGCATCACTTTGTGATCGATGGACATCCGATCTGCCACCCATCATTGTCTCCTATTTGGGTTTCTTACGTAGTGTAATTGGTTGATCATGTTTGCGGTCTGTGCATGTTAGACATAGCTAGAATTAAAACACCTCGGTCATGTTTAACAACACTAAAATGCATGCATATATATATACCTCAAACAATACATGATGATCATTCAACAAAAAGAGAAAACACACTTATAACATCATGAAACATGATCGTGGATTGAGGTCGCACATGCATGTTGAACATAGAACAGAAATAGTACTAGACAACAGACAGAGAAGAAAAGAACATATGAAACAGGTGCGAAGGATTAGTCCCACCATGGAAAGTTGAGGTCGGTGCAGCGAGGTTATAAGGCATGGCGCAAAGTTATAGTTAAAAATCCGAATGAAAGTAATGCGTGCAGGACTAGGCCAATGTTCGCTGCAAGGCGTCCGCTGGCACGGACACGCGGTCACGAAGTTGACTTAGGCATGTACGGACGGTTTTTTTATATAACAAAAAAATTGTTTTTTCCCTGCGTGTAAATTTACTCCTAATGGGACGCATCGAGCCGTTGGGACCGAGAGGATGCAAATCGCGGTTTCAAGGAAACTGGGGCCACCGACCAGTTCATAATTAAGCGCGGTTTCCTCTAGCGTCCGATCATCTCGACACGCCCGCTTAGACGATGACCTTGTATAAAGGCTCACCATCCTCTTGCTTCTCCGCCGCACCACTCCTTAGATCCTAGCCTATAAACTTCTCCCACCGCCATCGTCGACCACCTCTCGCTCTTTCTCTGCATCTCCGTCGCCACACAAATGGGTAGCCCCGCGCCGAAGTGCTCTAGGCCATCGACATCCTCTGAACCTCCTTCTCCGTTTCCATCACCGCTGGCAATATCGGTGGAAATGATGGCAGCGCCCGCATCTCCGCCCGCGGCGCCTGCACTTCCTCATCCCAGTTGGGTTGAGCAGACTCTTAGACTCCTCACCGACCGCATCGACGGACTCAATCAGCGCCTTAAGGTGGCCACCGACGCCAAGTCCCCCGCCGCTCAGAGTGCACTAGCGCTCAACGCAGTGGCGCGAAAGGTCTTTTCCAACACAGATCGTTCGTGTCGCCGTTTGGGTCTTGGGACCCTTCCCCTCCACACGAGCATGGACACCGCGGGCCACTACTACTACGGGTTGGTGATTGTGGCCGGTCGTCTCGACGCCCTCCACGAGACGATCGCAGAGGTTGCTGGGGTAGAGGGCCTCCTGAAGATTAAGCACCGCTTCGCCGGGAAGCTTCGGACTGTGACGGAGGTTGTGGAGTATGAGGCGGCTTGGGCAGCGGCGGCAGCGGAGGAGGCGGAGCAGGAGGCGTCTCTTGAGGCGGAGGTGGACACGGTTATGGAGGCGGCAGCAGCGGCGGAGGAGGAGCAGGAGGAGGCGGCAGCAGCGGTGGAGGTGGCAGCAGCAGCGGAGGAGGAGGAGGAGGAGGCGGCACCGGCGGCGGAGGCGGAGGAGGCGGCAGCGGCGGAGGAGTAGGACGTGGTTTTCTCCCAGTAGAGTAGTATTAGGAGTAGTTTATCTATTTCATGATCTCTGAGTAGAGTAGTATTAGGCGTAGTTTATCTTGTTCTTGTTGTCTACTACGTGTTTTCCTATTACTTGTTTGTTAATGAAATATGTCTTTATGTTCATAAACAATGTGTTCTATATATGCAGTATCGAAAAACTTCTTTTATCGAAAACATCTCCTATATGTTTGTAACTTGGGAGCATCTATACTTCTTGTGGCTGAATGAATGAAATCCAAAATCCGGTAAACATTATCCTTACATGTAATAGAACTAACAACAGACATGATGCATAATTAACTTGATTAGGAAATTACGTCATCTAAATTGCTTACTAGTCCATCGCATGATGCAACAGGTGCATGAAAAGTACTTTATCCGTTGTAACTAATATCCGATGACATTATTGATATATATATCGTATGTACCTGTGATACTCGTATCACAGGCGGCTTTGGATTGACGGCCTGAAGATTAGACATCACAGGGGAAAATGTTTTTTTGTAGTAGTAGTATATACTCTGTATATGTTACCATTTCATTGTGACAAATGTTATATATAAAATGTTGATTGTTTACCTTTTACTAGACCATGGAGTTGCCGTCCTTCTTTCGTGGACTTGGGTGTTCTGTATTTGCATGTCGTTTGCATTAGCACAATGATACATTTGGCGATTCATATTTTTGTTCGTATTTTTTTTGGAATGTCCCACTACCACATGACTGCTTTTACATCTCCATGAAAACAAAGATGAACGGCAGGTAGCGGTCCCTCGAAAAATATTTCGTTCTTCTTGGCGCGCACAATTGAGATTTTCACAATTGAAACTTCACTCCGTGCACCCAAAATTCCAGTCCCGCACATTTGTAGCTAGCCACGACGAATATAAATGTGCATCTCCCTCTAATCCCGCAGTGGCTCCCGTTCCCGACACACATGTCTTAGTGTTGTGTTCCAAACTTGCATTCCTAAGAAATTCCTGTGTGAGTGGTGGTGGTGACTGTGGGTACAACGTCGAGCGACCAAGTTTGACGCGCTCTACCGAACCTCTTCGTTGTCGTCCCCGCCCTGCGACATCCTGGACTCCAGTTTTGTGCTACGTAAGTTCTACACGATCCATGTAGTCTTTTTATAGAGCTATTCCCTCCTTATCGCTTTAGTTGTCGTCCCAACAGCTGCAGCCAGTTCATTCCTAGTTATTGTCCCAACTCCTTATATGCTCTTATGTTTCATGAATGTCTAGTATAAAATTTGATTAATGGTGCAATCGTGCAATCAACTATCTTCAATCGTTAGATCTGCATCCTACAGTCGATTAATCTTTTTATTTTACCCTAGCATCTGATTGCATTCTACTTGTTTACATATATAAAATACACTACACCTCTGCCCCGAAATAAATGTCGCTCCGACAGTTTATGGTAGTGTATTTGTAGTACATTTGCATGTCAAGAAAGATAACTATTAAAAACAGCATGTACTATGTAATTTCTTGATTTGGAAGTAAATGACGCTAGGGTTATCTTATCAACCACTCCAAATGTTGTACTCTCATTCCTGTGTTAAATCGTCACAATATGCTAAATTGTTGCAATACGTTAAATACATTAAATCGTCGCAATACGTTAAATCGTCGCAATACGACTCCAATGTTGCAATACGTTAAATCGTCGCAATACGTTAAACCGTTGCAATACCATACTGTTTGCCACGAACGTGGAGTCGTTGCAATAACGTACTTTTTGCCACGAACGTGGCATCGTTGCAACACCATTATTTTCGTTGCAATACGTTAAATTGTCGCAATACATTAAACCGTTGCAATACCATACTATTTGCCACAAATGTGGAGTCGTTGCAATACCATACTTTTTGCCACGAACGTGGCATCGTTGCAACACCGTTATTTTCATTGCAATATGTTAAATCGTCGCAATACGTTAAACCATTGCAATACCATACTATTTGCCATGAACGTGGAGTCGTTGCAATACCATACTTTTTGCCACGAATGTGACATCGTTGCAACACCGATATTTTCGTCGCAATACATTAAATCGTCGTAATACATTAAACCGTTGCAATACCATTCTATTTGCAACGAACATGGAGTCGTCGCAATACCATACTATTTGCCACAGATGTCAAGTCGTCGCAATAACCTATTGCTACGGTTGTTATTGCCACGAGTCGGAAAAACTATCGCGACGTTCTATTTCGTTGCGACAACAACCTATCGCGACGAATTTCAACCTATTGCAACGATTTTCTTCGTCACAATAAACCGGAATCCTGGTAGTGATATTATGCGCATATTTTCAAGTTTTAATTCACATATTCAAATTTTAAAATCAATTCCCCTTCAATTCAACCCTTGTGGATGCATTACCTCAATTTTACTACGAATCAAGCAAAAATGTGTGAAATCCAAATTTTTTGTAAAAATGTCAGCCAATTGATGTTCGGAATCTACATGGTGAAGCACAATGTTACCTTTTCAACATTATCACGGAGAAAGTGGTACCTAATGTCAATGTGCTTAGTTTCTCGAGTGTTGCACTGGGTTTTTAGCAATGCAAATAGCACTAGTGTTATTAAAGAAAAGTGGAATACTATCTAGATGTACCCCAAAGTCCTTAAGTGTTTGGACAATCCAGAGTATTTGTGAGCAAGCACTAGCAGCAGCTACATATTCTGATTCAGCAGTGGATTGCGCAACTGGGTGTTGTTTTCTAGAGGACCAAACAACAAGAGAGTTACCAAGAAAATGGCAAGTACCAGAAGTACTTTTCCTATGAATCCTACAACCTCCGAAATTAGCATCGGAAAAAGCTCTCAAAGAAATGCTTGTGGACGATGAAAGAAAAATGTCAAACTCTTGAGTTCCATGAAAGTACCTTAGAATACGTTTGATGGCTTGACGATGTGAAGCTCATGGGGAGGCTAGAAATCTTGCACAAAGACATACGCTGAATTGTATGTCCGGTCTTGATGCCGTGAGATACAAAAGTGATCCGATCATGCTTCTATATTCTTTTTTATCAACCAGTTCACCATCTTCATCAAGCTCAATTGTCGATGTTGTTCCCATTGGTGTCCGAAGAGGCTTGCTTTTGTCCATGTTGAAGCGCTTGATAAGGTCCCTTGTATACTCTGTTCACAAAGGTACCTTCCTCGGTTTGCTTGATTTGCAGCCCCAAAAAGTAAGTGAGTTCACCCATCATACCCATTTCAATTCTGAACTCATCATTGCTGAAAACTTCAACACAAGATCATGAGAAGCACACCCAAAGATAATATCATCCACATACACTTGAACGAATAGTGAATCATTGCCATGCTTAAGCACAAAAGGAGTTTTATCAACCTTGCCCATGGTAAACCCCTTTTCAAGTATGAATGTTTTTAACCTATCATACCGTGCTCTAGGAGCTTGTTTTAGACCATACAAGGCTTTAGTCAGTTTGAAAACATGATTAGGAAAATCTGGATTTTCAAAACCAGGTGGTTGCTCAACATAGACCTCCTCATCTATGTAGCCATTAAGAAAACCACTTTTTACATCCATTTGATATAACTTGAAACTTTTAGATGCAGCAAAAGATAACAAAATTCTTATGGCTTCTAATCTAGCAACAGGGGCAAAAGTTTTATTGAAATCTAGACCTTCAATTTGTGTGAAACCTTGAGCAACCAATCTAGCCTTATTTCTAATCACAACTCCAACCTCACTTTGTTTATTTTTAAAAACCCATTTAGTTCCAATTAATGTGTGATCTTGGGGTGGAGGTAAAAGTTTCCAAACATTATTTCTTTCAAAATTTTCTAACTCTTCTTGCATGGCAACAATCCAAGATTCATTAGTGAGTGCGTGTGGTATATCTCTCGGTTCAAAAGAAGCAACAAAAGCAGAACGAGCATGAGAATTGGGATTGGAAAACCTGGATCTTGTAATTCGTTCATGCAAGCTTCCAATTATCTGTTGCGGGGGAAGATTCTTGTAAATCCGTAGGGGAACAAATGTCTCACAAGCTTCTTCTTCATTTGGTTCATCACAGGTTGATGAGCTTGTGGCTTGTGGACGATTAGGACCAGCAGAGGTGGTAGTCAGAGCTTATTCAGAGTTTGGAGCTAGACACGTGTCAGCTTCAGAACTATCAGGCAGTATGACCAAGTCTTGTTCTTCTTCGAAAATACCCTCCCCTTGAGGATATGGATCTGATTCTGCAATATCGGAGCTAGTACCTGGGCTAGATTCACCAAAAGAAACATCACAAGTCTCCACAATTTTGTTAGTTCCAAGTAAAAACACACCGTATCCTCTAGTGTGAGATGGGTAACCAAGAAACATGCCATCTTCGGATCTGGCTTCAAATTTATCAAGATTTTCATGTTTCTTAACAAAGCATTTGCAACCAAAAAAACCAAAATGTGAAACACGGGGCCTATGTCCAAACCGAAGTTCATAAGGTGTTTTACCAAGCTTAGTGCGCAAGAAAATACGGTTTGAAACATAACAAGCTGTTGCAATTGCATCTGTCCAAAATTTTCTAGGAGTTTGATATTCATCAAGCATAGTCCTAGCCATCTCAACTAAGGTTCTGTTTTTCCTTTCTACAACACCATTTTGTTGAGGTACGTATGGTGAAGAAAATTGATGTTCTATTCCATGTTCAATACAAAAGTGATTAAATGATTGATTCTTAAATTCAGTTCCATTATCACTTCTAATTGTTTTTAATGATCCTGGGTGATCAACTAATAGTCTAAGAAATAAAGTCCTAAAATGAGTAAAAGCTTCATTCTTAGATGCCATAAAATAGACCCAAGAGTACCTGGAATAGTCATCAACAATTACAAGAACGTACCATTTTCCTCCAAAGGATTGTATACGTGATGTACCAACGGTGTCAAGGTGCAAAAGTTGACCAGGTTTAGTTGACATAGTCATCGTGAGAGGGTCATGTGAACCTGCAACCATTGTAGCATGTCTACACGAAGAGCATACAATATCTTTGTCCCCTTGGAGTTTAGGTAAACCACATATGCGATCAAGAGCAATAACCCGAGTGAGGTGATCAAAGCCTACGTGACCAAGTCTACGATGCCAGAAGAATAAATATTTTAAATCATTGGTAACTAGACACATATGCTCAGAAGTTGACATATCAAAATCAGCTTTAAGAACTCTTCCAAAGCGAGACATGTTAAACAAAAGCTCACTATTTGAATTTACAACTTTGCAGTAGTTTTTAGAGAAAATTATTTCTAAATTCTCATCAAGAAAAACAAAAAGCAAGTTGTATTTCTAATTTTTAACAAGTGCCACATCTTTTAAAGTGTAGTGATTATTTACTCTAATCGATCCTTTAGCAAAAATAGGAGTTAAAGAAATATCGGCAAAAGTAACATTCTCTACACGTGACACAAAAGAGAGGGAGGAGAACCATTCTTTGTTACCGGTCATATGGCGTGAGCAACCTGAATCCACAATCCATATGTTCTCCTTCCTCAAGCGTGAATCCTACACAACTGCATAATACGTCGATGACTCAATACTGGGGCTAGTCAAAAGGCATTTCGGAATCCAGTACTGAGTCACACGATGTCCAGCAGGAACAACACGCGAACATTGTAACAAACAACAAGATTATGAGTCGAGAGTTGAGGTTTTCTACTCTTAACCACTGTTTTAAAAGTTGTTACGCGTTTAGCACGAAAACCAGTAGATGCAGAGGTGAACGCAGAAGTTCCATAGGAAAAGGCTGAAGCTCCGGGTGCAAAAACTGAAGTTCTGGAGGAAACAACAGAAGGTCCGGGAGCTCTCGGAGCTATCGGAACCACAGGAGCTGCCTTTGCATATTTCTTACCAGAAGGTCCAGATGCTACCTTTGCAAATTTATGACTCATTAAAGCAGGTTGCATGTTTCTAATTTTCTGTTTAGCAAGCATGGTAGGTTTATCATGAAAGTTATGAGATCTAGCAGACATTTTATCCTTTTTAATTTGTTTAGCTAGTTTATAACAGAAATCTACGACATGACCATCTTTATCACAGTAAGTACAATAAAATTTAATTTTGTGATCATGTTTAGATGAGCATCCAACATTAGAAATAGAATTAGAAAGCACTCCTGCAGATTCAAAAATCACATCCTTTTGTTTACGGACAATTTTGACTAAACCTCTTCCAAATGTTATTCCAACGTGTGGTGGATGTGTTTTAAAATAAGCATGGGAATTGAAACCTAAACCAATTTTATCATTGCAAGGTTTAGAAGAATTGAACAGCAAGTCTAGATTCTTATTCCCATTACTAAACCGCTCTAGTGTCCTATTCATGTCATCAAGCTTTTTAGACAAGTCTAGACAATTTTCACATGAAGCTTTACCCTTATGTTTGCAGTTAGAACAATTTTTAACTTCATGTGTTCGTAAAGAATTGTTCAGAATGGAAATTTCATTCATTGCATCTTTTAGTTTCTTATCAAGATTATCACATGCAAAACAATGGAAATCATCTGTAGAACAAGAAGCATTTTTTAAGTGTTTAATATTAAACTCGGACAGCTTTTTGTTCTTTTCAATTTCTTCATCAAGTCTATCTAGAGTGGAGTTGTGTGCACTTCTCAATGTGGACAATTGTTCATAGATTAAGTCACATGAGGGACATGAATCATCACTAGGAATCAAGGTTTTCAAACAGTTGATTTTGGATTCTAGTGATTCAATTTTAGCAGCATTATCCCTATGTTTTTTGTCCTGTTTTTTCGCAATAATAGTTTCACGAGAAATTGCATCACACATTTCATTACATGTAGAACATACCTCATCGTTGTCACTGTTGTGTTCTGCATCCTCCTGACTTGATCTTGATCTTGTTTTGCCCGTCATAAAGCATAGGTTGGCCAGATCGTCATCATCTTCATCACTTCCAAAGTCTACATCACTTGAACTGAGCTCTTGAAGTGCGGTGATGAACTGTTTATAATCTTGCGTCCTATGTTACCCTTCTTTTCCTTGTTGGAGTTTCCAGAGATGGTTTTGAGCTTGCTCTGCTTGTCATCACGAGTAGTAGGACCTGAAATATTAGGGCATTCTGTAAAGAAGTGTCTTCTCTTACCACATTCAAAGCAGTGTTGTGGTCCGGAGCTTCCGCTCCTTCTAGTTCTCACATTTTGCAATGCTTTTGAGAATCTAGTAGAGATGAGTGCTAGTTCTTCTTCTGGAAATTCTTCAATCTGCTCCAGGGTTAGTGAGGACAGCAAAGCAAGAGTATTGCAAGATGATGATTGTCCAGAGCTAGGCATATTCCGTTGTGAGACAAATGCAATAGACTTAATTGGATTCTTACATGATAAGATGTCAATTTCATGAGTTTTTAGTTTAGATTAAAGCACATCTAATGTAAGAGAACTCTTGACAGTTGATTCACGAATAGATGTAACTTTCATCTCCCGAATTGACATGTCTAATTGACTAAGAAGTTGCATAGCGTTCTCAGCATCAGAAAAGTTAACATTGACACTACGAAGGTTGCTGAGAATTTTATTGAAATGAGCAAAAATGTCATTGATAGACTTACAGGGTTGCATCTCGAAACGCGTGTATTCCTTTTTGAAAATATCTTGTCTCACCTCCTTGATCGTGTTGGATCCTTCGTGATAGTCACAAAGCGCTCTCCACACATCGTATGCTGATCGGAGCTGTGCAATACGGTCAAAATCACTCTGAGTGAGTCCTTGGATGATCAAGTTTCGGGCTTTGTTTTTGTTGTCGATGTCCTGTAGGTTTGTAGCTGTAACTTGATTGTTTGGTGGCACTTCATAAGGTTTGTATACCTTTTCCCATATGTTGAAGCCTTGCACTTGGATAAAAGCTTCCATGCGTGCTTTCCAAACCTGAAAATTAATGCCAACAAACACACAAGGTTTTGCGGAGTACTTCTACATGAAGGTTAGTCAAAAAAAAGGTGCAAATTACAAAGATTAGAGCACCAAAGCTCTGATACCAACTGTAGGATCGAAGAGCACGTGAAGAGCTACCAGAGGAGAGGGTGAATGGTAGATTCAAAAATCTTACGCAACAGAAACAATTAAATCCTAACACCTTCGGTAGAAAATCAAACAATTGATAAACCATGTGTGCAAATGATCTTAAACATGTTCAATCGTGACAAAAACTGTAGATATCATAGAGAATCAAGTCACAATGACAACACAATAAGAATCACTTAAATTTGTTGAGAAAAACTCAAGTTACGATCAAACGATTGAACTTATATTGATCTGTTCTACCGAGTAAAAACAGTTCCGTTTTCTTCAAAGAAACTCATGTAGATTAGAAACCACAAATCCAATGACCGTGAAATTCTAACAGATGATAGATAATCAAGTTGTGAAGGCAACCCAAAAAGAATCAATTTGATCGGATCTGTAAAACTCGAGTTACGATAAAACCACCAATGAAAGGTAGTGTTGTGCAGAAACTCGACGAGTAAAACTTGTCTGGAACAAGTCGGACGAACAAGGCACAAAAGTACCTTCAAACTACAAATTTTATTGATCAAAACATAAGAGGAACATCTCCAAAGTCATATCAATGAGCTCTGGACTCCCTTGCTTATATAACCAGCCCGAAGGCCAAACCAATTCAAACGAGGACTCTAATCCTACTCAAATCACGACTCGGAACTTTCCATAACTGCTCAAGATCTTCCTATTCGCAGATAGAAACAATCTCGAGACTTCCTAACAAACCAGGAACACATCCCGTATTCCTAAACTGCTTGACTTTCGTGCGACACACGAAAACTACCATAACCAACTCAATACTTTCCATATTGAGCCATAACCGACTCAGCCGCAGCCGAAGTCATCAACCGATACGATCCGATCCTTCCAACCAGATCTTTCCTTCCTTAGCCCATCTTCAGAACCATGTTGCTATGTCATGCATGGCATGCATACGTGTGAACACCTTCTTTCGACGTCCAGTAACCTTCATATGCACTACCCTTGATTCAATGATCTTGCGCGACCTCCTGACCCACTCAACCACAATTCCTCCTGAATTTAGTTGTTGGAACCTCATCTCCTCCCTGAGACTAGTCCAAAGGATCCTGTCACCAGCGATGACTAGAACTCAAGCAACACCTCCACATGAACAAACAACCAATTCGTACGAGCCCAAGTCCGTGACTTGACTCAAGTTAGTTCCAAACACAACACCTTACGTAAGCACCTCACATAAGCATGTTGCAAAGCATAGCAAAACGATATCAGCCATATCAACCAAAATGGACCAAAAACTTAGCAAATGAACAGTAAGCAATCATTCAAATAATATAAAGCAAGTTCGAAACATTTCACAGTAAAAGCTGGAATATTGCGATCAAGCTCCGAATCTTGCCAAAGCTAACCGGAGCTTGAGCTGGAGCTTACAAAAGCTAGTACAACCAAGCGCCGGAGCTTGCCAAAGCTAGTTGAAACTAGTCAACCCAAAAGTCGAAGCTAGAAAAACATGTCGGAGCTAACCAACATAAGTCGAACCTAGCAAAACATACCGGAATTTAAAAAAAGACATGCCGGAGCTATCAAAGACATGCCGGAGCTAAAGACAAAGCTCACCGGAGCTACCCAAAAACATGTCGGACCTTGACAAAGCAAGTCGGACCTATTGTCGGACCTTGCAGAAGCTCGGAGCTAGAGTCGGACCTTGCTAAAATGATGTTTTGGAAGAATTTTAGAACTTATATTATCAAAGCCAATGTATTTAGTACAAGCTAATGTATTCAGCACACATAGTTCTTACAAATTCGTAGTTTAAAGGAACTTTTGTATCTTGTTCGTCCGACATGTTTCAGACACATTTTTGTCATCGAGTTTCTGCTCAGCACTATCTTGCTTGGGTGGTTTTATCATAACTCGAGTTTTATGGATCCAATTGGCGTGATTCTTTTTGGGTTGTATTTACAACTTGATTATCTATCATCTGTTTCTTTGCAGTGCTGCAGATCTGGTTTTTACTCGATAGAACAGCTTAATCTGTGTTTGATCTTTCGATCATAACTTGAGATTTCTCGACAAATTTTTTATTCTTGTTGTGAAGTTTTCATGATTTGATTCTCCACAATATATACTGGTTTGATCACAATTGATCACGTTTAGATTAGCTGCACAAACAATTTCTTTAATAGATCGTTTTTCTACCGAGGGATTTTTGTTGCTTCCACTGAAAAAGTTTTAATCTACCATGAACCTCCTCTGGTAGCTTTTCACATTCTCTTCTATCCTACAATTGGTATCAGAGCCGCGGTGCTCTAATCTTTGTGATTTGCATGTGTTTTTGGCTAATCATCATGGAGAAATACTCCGCAAAACCTTGTGTCTTTAGTGGTATTTATTTTTAGGTTTGGAAGGCACGTATGGAAGCTTTCATCCAAGCACAAGGCTTCGCAATACGCGAAAAGGTGTACAAGCCTTACGATGTGCCGTCAAATGATTAGGTCATGGCTACAAACATGAGATATGTCGACGACAACAACAAGGCTCACAACTTGATCATACAAGGATTAACTCAAAGCGACTTCGACCGTGTGGCACGCCTCCGATCTGCATACGATGTGTGAAAAGCACTTTGTGACTACCACAAAGGATCCAACACAATCAAGGAGGTAAGGCCAGACATGTTCAAGAAAGAATACATGCGCTTTGAAATGCAACTCGGTGAGTCAATTGATGATCTCTTTGCTCGCTTTAATAAAATTCTCATCAACTTGCGTAATGTCAATGTTAATTTTTCAGATGCTAAAAATGCTAGGCAATTGTTAAGTGCCTTAGACATGTCAATTTGGGAGATGAAAGTTACATCCATTCGTGAATCTACTGTCATGAGTACACTTACTTTAGATGTGCTATATTCAAAGATAAAAAACTCATGAAATTGACATAATATCACGTAAGAAAACCAACAAGTCTATTGCTTTTGTTTCACAATGTGACATGCCTAGCTCCGGTCAATCTTCATCTTGTGGCACACTTTCTTTGTTGTCCTCTCTAACCCTTGAACAGATTGAGGAGTTTCCAGAGGAGGAGCTAGCACTTCTCTCTACTAGGTTCTCAAAAGCATTGCAAAATGTGAGAACTAGAAGGAGAGGAAGCTCCAGACCTCAACGATGCTTCGAATGTGGTAAGACAAGACACTTTAGTATAGATTGTCCTAACCTTTCAGGTTCTACTTCCCAAGAAGAAAGACAATCAAGGATGAAGCACTCCTCAACAAATGATAGGAAGAAGAAAAAGGGTTTTACAGGTCGCCAACTGGTGAATAGTTTTATCTCCACACTCCAGGAACTTTGCTCAAGCGACGTGGACATTGGAAGTGACAAAGATGAAGATGATTTGGCAAACTTGTGCTTCATGGCGGGCAAGTCAAGATCAAGTATGGAGGAGGCTGAAAACAACAGCGACAATGAAGAGGTATGTTCTACTTGCGAAATAATGTGTGATGCTATTTCTCGTGCCACTGTGATAGTTAAGAAAAAGGACAAAAAGCTTAGGGACAATGCTGTTAAAATTGAGTCACTAGAATATGAAATCAATCGTTTAAAATCCTTGATTCCTAGTTATGATTCTTGTTCCTCATGTGATTTAATATATGAACAATTGTCCTCATTAAGAAGTGCGCACACCTCCACACTTGATAAACTTGAGTTAGAAATAGAAAAGAATAGAGATCTTGCTGCACTTAATGATAAAAACTTGAAAGGTGCTAGTTGTTCTACAATTGATTTGCATTGTTCTACTTGTGACGATCTCGATAAGAAACTACAAGATGATATGAATGAAATTTCTATATTGAACAATGCTTTAAGTTCTCATGAAGTTAAATTTTATTCCGATTGCAAACTAAAAGGAAAAACTTCATGTGAAAATTGCCTTGATCTGTCCAATAAACTTGATGACATGCATAGGACATTAGATGAGTTTTGTAATGTGAATAAGAACCTAAACTTACTGCTGAATTCTTCCAAGTCTTGCGATGATAAAACTGGTTTAGGTTTTGATTCTCATGCTAATATTAAGGCACATCCATCTAAAATTGTAAAGTCATTAGGAAGTGGTTTGATTCAAACAGTTCCTACACAAAAAGAAGTGGTTTTCAAATCTGCAGGAGTGTTGTCTCATTCAGTTTCAAATAAAAATGTTGTTTGCTCATCTAGACATAAACAAAAAGTTAAATTTCATTGTACCTACTGTGGTAGAAATGGTCATGCCACAGATTTTTGTTATAGACTAGCTAAACAACATAAAAAATAAAGAATGATTGCTAGATCTCATAACTTTCATGCAAACTTTGTTGCACATACTAAACCGAATGTCAGGAACATGCAATCTGCTATTATGAGTCAAAAACATTCAAAGTTTACCTTCGGACCTCCTGTTTTTGCCTCCGGAGCTACTGATTTTTGTGATACACAAGTAACACCTTATAGGTCAGTAGTTAAGAACAAAAAATCTCAAGCTTTGACTCATAAGCCTGCTTTTTATCTCAGCTTTCGTGTGTTTTTCCTGTGGCACGTTGCGTGACTAAGTACTGGATTTCTAAATGCCTTTTGACTAATCCCAGTATTGAGTCATCGACGTATTGTGATTCTATGTAGGTTACACGTTTGAGGAAGAAGAACATTTGGATTGTGGATTCAGGTTGCTCATGCCACATGACCGGTAACAAAGATTGGTTCTCTTCCCTCTCTTTTGTGTCACGTGTAGAGAATGTTACTTTTGCCGATAATTCTTAAACTCCTATAATTGCTAAGGGTTCGGTTAGACTAAATGATCACTACACTTTGAAGGATGTGGCACTTGTCAAAAATTTGAAATACAACTTGCTTTCTGTTTCACAATTGCTAGATGAAAATCTGGAAATTATTTTCAATAAAAATTGCTGCAAAGTTGTAGCTTCAAATAGTGAGCTTACTTTTAACATGTCTCGGTTTGGAAGAGTTTTTAAAGCTTATTTTGATATGTCTTCATCTAAGCACAGATGTCTAGTTTCTAATGATTCAAAGGACATATATTTTTAGCATCGTAGACTTGGTCACGTAGGCTTTGATCATCTTATGCGTGTTAGTGCTCTTGATCGCATACGTGGGCTGCCTAAGCTTAAAGGGGATAAAGAAATTGTGTGCTCTTCTTGTAGACATGCTAAGATGGTTGCAGGTTCACATACTCCTCTCACAATGATTATGACAACTGAACCGGGTCAACTTTTGCACCTTGACACCGTAGGACCTTCACGTGTTCAATCCTTCGAAGGTAAATGGTATGTTCTTGTGATTGTTGATGATTATTCTAGATACTCTTGGGTTTACTTTATGTCATCTAAGAATGAAACTTTTAGTCACTTTAGAACTTTATTTCTTGGATTATCAATTGATCACCCAGGATCTTTAAAAGCAATTAGAAGTGATAACATAACTGAATTTTAAAATCAATATTTTGATCACCTCTGTGCTGAAAATGGAATAGATCATCAATTTTCTTCACCATATGTACCCCAACAAAATGATGTTGTAGAAAGAAAGAACAGAACCTTAGTTGAAATGGCTAGGACTATGCTTGATGAATATCAAACACCTAGGAAATTGGTGGCTGATGTGATTGCAACTGCTTGTTATGTCTCAAATCGTGTTTTCTTGCGCGCTAAGCTAGGTAAAACACCATATGAGCTCCGGTCTGGACATAGGCCTAGTGTTACACATTTTCGGGTCTTTGGTTGCAAATGCTTTGTTAAGAAACATGGTAATCTTGATAAATTTGAACCTAGATCTATTGATGGCATGTTTCTTGGTTATCCATCTCATACTAGAGGCTACCGTGTGCTTCTACTTGACACTAACAAAATTGTAGAGAATTGTGAAGTGTCTTTTGATGAAGATAGCTCAGGTACTAGCTCAAACATTGCAGGTCCAGATCCATATGTGCAGGGGGAGAGCATTTTTGTTGAAGAAGAGGAAGAAGTGGTACTGCTGCCCGAAAATTCAGCAGCTAATGCCATTGTTCCAGCTCCTGATTTTGATTCATAGCCAGCACCGACGACCACCATTGCTGGTCCAGATCCTCCTCAGGTCACAATCTCATCGATTTGTGATGAACATGAAGAAGAAGAAGCTTGTGAAGTGTCCAATTCTTTATCCGCAGGGGGAGAGTATTTTCATTGAAGATGAGAAAGAAGAGGTGCTGCTGCCCGAAAATTCAGCAGCTAATGACATTGTTCTAGCTCCTGATTTGGATTCACAACCAGCACCGACGACCACAATTGCTGGTCCAGATAGTCCTCAAGTCACAAGATCATTGATTTGTGATGAACATGAAGAAGAACAAGCTTGTGAAGTGTCCACTCCCCTCCGGGTTCTCAAAAGTCATCCTCCACAATAAATTATTGGAAGCTTGCACGAATGAGTCACACGCTCCAGGTTTTGCGATCCAAACTCTCATGCTCATTGTGTGGTGTCTCACGAATGAGTCATCCCCTCTGGTAGCTTTTCACGTGCTCTTCGATCCTACAGAGGCTTATCTCTATTGCCTAACTTCCACTAGGGAACTAAGAGCACTAGTGTAACACCATAAGGAATGCTTGTGTGGTGTGTGTGAGAAGTGAGGCACCCCTCCTATTTATACACGGAGTAGAGACGGTTCCCTCCACAATTAGCACGCAAATCAGTTTTCACCACCTACAAGGAGCCATGAGGAGCCAACACATGGAGGAAGACTGTGTTTGGCGCCAGCGCCAAGTCGACCGACTAGTGGTTTCGGCCGACCTGGTACTGGCCCCACTTCGAGTGTGCTTCCCCGGGGTGACTTCAAGGTGGGCCCTTATCCCCTTCACAAGTGATACACTGTTGGATCTCCTCGTATACGCCTGGGAATGATTCATGGATCCGTGTGGTGCCACATGTCGTCGCTTGATTGGCTAGGGTGGCACTTTTTAGGATTTCTCCCTCATTCTCCATCATTTATGCATAAAACCTCCTGCATGCTCCATTTCTCCAAGTACAAGTGGAATTATGTTAAATCTAACTATCATGTGTGTCAGAAATATTTATTCCCTCACATAATTGAGTCATATGGATGGTCAAAATTGGTATATAACGACCATCAACAAACACCCCCAAGATAAGGACTTAGGTTGTTGATTAGGAGTTGCTACAATGTCCTATTTTGCAAAAGTACCAAGAGTACAACAAAATATTCTACCTTGCATTGAATAAATTGGCTATGGTACCTCACCCTTTTTCTTAGTCAATATGGGGCTTATGCCTCATCCTTTCCTTGGGTGGTTGAAAGATAGAAGAGCAAAATGAGCATGCATCACCTAATGTTTAAGTTCCACTCAAATTTCGGGAGAATTTCAAATGGCGTTTGAACTTATGTTCCTCAAATGATTCCCTCATTCACTCATATGTGAAAGTGGTATTTGTATCCTCACGAAGGCAATGCCTTTCTTGTCATACATCTAAATAAGGCTTTTATGTGGAGCTTGGTAGGGATCAAGAGTAGATGTATTTGTAACACATTTATTGCTAAGTCAAAAGAGTAAGCCTTAGGAGAAAAGAAATCATACTCTTGATCAAGATTATTGCAAGTGTGATGGAATATTTATGGAGTGGAGATATGAAGATAACTCCTTTGTATGCACTCTCTTTTTGTGAGGATGAAACATGGCTTCTTATTCTCTCTCTTTTTTTTTTCTTCTCATGCTCTTGCATATGAGCATGCATTTTTCTTTTTCTTTTTTGTTGTAGCCATGTCTTGTACCCCACTTTCTTTTTAGATATTTTTGAGAGAGTATTATGCAAAGGAAGCATGGAGTATCTTTTGATGGTGGAATGCATAATGAAATTTTGCTAACTTCTAGTGTAGAAGTTTAGCATGTACCCGTGCAATCTTGATCTTAAAAGAATAAAAATATTCTCACATAGGTCTATACTAGTTTGAGTAGGCTCAATTTGAAGGCAAATAGCATATGCTTAGGGTTTGTCTAATTTAAATCATCATATGGCTCTGGTAGGAATTTATAGCAAATGAGGAACTCTCATTTTAAATATTCTCTGAGAAATAAAGTTTCACTTTTAACTAGGGTATTAGAAGCTCTAATCACTATATCATATCCCACAACAACCCAGAATTGGACTTAGCTTGTCCTACCCACAAATTCCAAGTTTAAGGCAAGAATATTCTAAGCCAATAAACGCAATACATGGATAATACTAAGTTGTATGCAAGGGTCTAGAGAAAATAAAACAGAGCAATTGTTCATCATTTCAATTTGTGCAAAGTAAAATATTTTTATCGCACATATTTTATTGACCTAACCTATGCTACATTTTTTTAGGTGCAATGTGTTGGTGGAAAGAAAGAAATAAAATAAAGGAATGCAAATGGGGTGTGATATAAGTAACCTCAAATGGGGTCCTCCCCCAAGCTTGTTTTTTTCAGTCTCCGTGATAAGGGTTAAACCCTTGATGACGAAAATAGGGCATGAGGACGGCCTATTGTTACTATAGTGTATTGTTGATGTTGCTGAACTGCGTGGCGATTTGTTGCTGCCAGTCATGGGTACCCTGGATGTGGTCTTGAAGTGTGTTGAAGATGTTGCCAGTCCTCACTTCAAGATCTCCCATCTGTTTGGTGGGTTCCACCATACCTTGGCCAAGGTCACGATAACCTCGGGCGAAAAAGGAACATTGAGTACCCAATGGTGGAGGAGGCAAGCTACTAGAGGTTGAGCTCTCTCCGGTGGTAGCCCACATGCCACGACGATCCTTCTGCCTCATACGTTTGACGTTGGGTCCAACCGAGTGCATCACCCGTTGGATCCACTTCCTCTGGGTATTCATTGGCAGGTATCATGTTGGCATCTCCATGGCCGCTCTATGTGAATGGTCCTTATGACCCTGCTAGACACATTACTCCTACGGGCCTCTTCGATAGGTTGAAGAGCAATGGTTACTTCCTACACTTATATAACTGAAAATTGGGGTTAGGTAACCTGATCTCATTTACATGGCCAGGATAGAAAAACATGAAGGATCCATCCAGTCCATGTTTAAGAGTGTGTCCTTGCACTAGAGAATCCTCATGCATTAAGTAGCGGGATGTTGGAATATATTCAATTAAAGCATTTTCTAGAGCCCCTGCTTTCATAGCAATGCGTGTAATTAATGAAGTACATTCAATTGGCCCCGTCATTTTAGTGTTTTCTAACCATTGTGACATCATAGCCTTAGCAGGAGCAATTTTAATCTTTTTAACCATGGCATAAAGGGTTCTAAGTTCATCATCACGCACAATCCTAACATCCCCTCTAGGAAACATAGTCATAGCCACTCATCTATGCATGAAACTACAATAGGTTTTTGAAAGTGGCTATTCCTAAAGTTCTTACACACTACTTCAACAGTTAAGTCTTGCCACAAAAACTTTGTTAAATTTAGGTAAAACATCTAACTCTATCAAACAACGTCTGTGGAAGCCCTGGAGTTCACTAAATTCTTTCCATAGGTAAGGTATTCTTTTTGGAAAAACTTAAAAGAAATACCTTCAAATCCTAATTTAAGGGTGCATAAGAATTGAATAGTGAGGAGGTGTGAACCTTCCTCATGTATTTGAGCAAAGTTATCCTATCCTAGTACATGACCAAACGGTAAAGAATTCAGAATCCATTCCTATTTTGGAGAGTAGTGTCGGATCGTAGGCTTTCGTGTGGGCGAATTCACGATATCGGAGGATGTTGTAGGCTTATCATTCGGTGTCATCCTTCAAGTCGAGGTCTTTTTCATTGAAGAGGCGGAGTGAAGCATCATCTTCCTCCATTGGGACGTCGTCTTGTGCACCTGTCCACTGTGGACTTGGTGTAGGCTTGGGGGAGAGGTGTGAGCTTGAGTTCCTCCCATGGCTTGAGCTTGATGAAGGTCTATTCCTCTTCCCAAACAACATCTTCATGCTCTTCATGACTGCACAACTTGAGAACAAAACAAAACAAACTCGAAATGGGTTACTTTAGCAAAAACCAAAAGAAAACCCTCGACGAATTGTTTTGCCAATTCGAGAGAAACATGCAAATGCAAATGCAAAATGCAAATATGAATCAAAGCAAATCTTTTTGGCTTGAACTTTCAAAGTGTTTCAAGAAAGTGCACAACAATTCCTGAACAAATGTGGGAGTGTGTTGGAAGGTGAAAATGAGGTGAAGTGTGAAGCAATACACCCACCCGAGCATGTACAAATAGTGTAGCACCCCCCAATGGTTACAAGAGGAAAAATATGGCCATTGGAGGAGAGAGAGCCAAAATGGCACTCAGCCCAGCTCGGCCAACTACGGGGGTCGGCTGACCTATAGGTGGGCCCCCTTGTCTCCCCTTTTGGCAAGTGGCTCCCCGATGGCTATATTTCTAGCTATTGGGTGAATCAACCAGAAAATTGCCCCGGAAAATTGTTTTTCAAATAAAACTTCCCCACATACATTTTTTATTTTTCTAAATATGAAAAAACAAATCTATGTTGAGACTACAAAATTCACAACCCTCTAAGAAAAAATCAAAGCATGCTATGGGAAAATGCAAAAATCTACATGGGAAAAATCCAAATGATGGTGGAAAAATAAAAAATGAGATAACTACCAAATTAACCTATTGGCGAGGTCCCATCCAAAATTCTATGAGATGGATTTTCTCCATCATCTTGTCGCTCATTTTTCAGCCTGCAGCCCCGGAGAAACAGGCACAGCTGGTTTGCCTTGATTCTTCTGCCACACCTTCCTTGCCGATCATATGGATTGGGCCGTTCGGACGGCCTCGCCTTCTCCATCTTTTTCAATTGTCGACGTGGGCAAAAAGATGTAGTCTCCTCATAAATTAATTTCCTCATGAATGCTATGAGGGAGTCCACTTGGGGTTGTGTGACTTCGACCTCCTTGATATGTTTGACATTCGGGCCATACTTGTTTTTGATCACGGAGCATTGCTCCTTCCTTGGCCAAAAGTCAAACATTTCCTCCTTGCCATTGATATGGAAGCAGATTTTTCCGGCTCCCACATCGATGCGAGCATCCGCGATGCTAAGGAAAGGTTGCCCACGAATGAGCGGGGTTTCCTTCTCGACCTCCATGTCAAGCACCACAAAATACACAGGTATGAAGAAGTTCGGATTTTCACTGGGACGTATTCGGCGATACCCACGGGGTAGCGAACCGATGAATTGGCCAGTTGGAGCTGCATAACTGTTGGAGATAGCATCATGAAGTTTGGTTGTTCAATATGTCCATGAGACAGGGAGCATAAGTGGGTACTTGAATTGTTTTATCGAGCGCACATTGGTGTCGATCTTTTGGATGACCTCAACAAAGTGATTGAATTGCTCATCCACAGTTGGCTTCCAGCTTCTTTGAGGGAGTGGCATAAAGGTAGTATCCTCAAATCCTATTGCCATTCTCTCACCAAGGTTTTCTCCTATCTTAGGAGAAACCTCTTCTTTCTTCTTTTCAACTGTTGTCTCCTCTTGAGTGGGGTACGGTGGGTCACAAGTGGACTTTCCACCTCTCGAAGCTACCACACTTACATTCTCTAGGGAAGCCTCGAGTTTCCCCAGAATCTTTCCATTCTCCAATAGAGGGACAACAACGTTCCCCTTGTGTCACATGACCCGCGACACACAAACGACAAAAGTTTTGAGTGTTGTGATTCAAATGAGATGAAGGGATATAACACTAGCATTTTCAATTCATTATAAAGGATTTGTAATACATCATGGCTCGAACGAGTCGAAAGAAAAAAAAGATTGCATCTTGGGTCCAATTCTCACCTAGGACTATTCTACCCCGTGAAGGACCAACGGCCTTGCTTTGGTCTCCCCTTCAACAGGGATGTGGGGACAACTGTCATGACATTATAGGAATCACATTGAGTATTACCATATGATGCGATACGTGATAGTACAACACAAAGAAGACACATTTACAATACATATGGCTTTTATTCCATAGTACTGTTGAGTTACAAATAATGTACATCAGTACAAGCTGCGAAAAGATAAGAGTACTCACGAACTATAAGCTATACTAAGAAGTAGCATACCAAAGTCATCCGTCCCTTGGATACTTCGCTGTAGCAAAAAACAAGTCTCATGGTGGCGTGCAGGATTTCCAGTGGGCTTTGTAACCCTCATCGGGAGTCACCTCACTTGGTTCACCCTCATCCATAACATTGTCGTATGCAACGTTACTGCAAAAGAATGGATCAACAAACCATGAGCTTATGCTCATCAAGACTTAACCGACTTTCCTAGTCATGAAAACTCTACATGCCAGACTTAGAAGATGTAATGTAATAGTGATATAAAGTAAATCTTGTAATACTAATCCAGCTTTAGCTCAAGTTATTTATTCACATGTTGTAGACTTATAGACGTAACTTTAGTGGACAGTGAATCTAAATCATAAAAGTTTCTGATCAAGGATTACAAGAAGCATATTAATCAAATATAAGTTAATTACTATGTCACAGCGCAGTGAACAAGTATGCTCCCTTTCGCGAGCGACGGTGATTCGAATAAAGATACACCCGGCTTGCACGTCATGTACACCTATATAGAAGAGGAGCGACCATTTCCATGAACGTTGTACACAACAACCTTTCACAAGACACCCAAGCATTGAACCGATCCTACCGTACCGAAAATGTAAGCCCCAAACACACGGGGTTGCCGGTATTGGGTTTATCCCTTACTTTCCTGTCGGCTAACCGCCTAAGACAGTGGCCTCAACACCTGGGTTAACATGTGACATCAGTTTCCTAGGTTCACTAAAGCCAGTATGCATCCAGTACAAGTTCAAACTTGTCTAGCAGAGCCGCACACGATATGGTCCTTGATCAACACAGGCAGGCCTATGCATACAGATCTCCTTTCTGCCGCTTCCTACCCGCCTGCCCGGTCTCATTTTCCCCTTTAGTGAAGTATTCCAAATCCCTTTCCACAATTCCCTTCCTAGTGTATAACTCAGCATAATAATCTAAATATCATATCACTACTTCTACCCATCTCTGATAGGAGCATTTGGCTATGCAACTGGAAATCAAACATCCATAGACCTAATGCAATAATCATCCATATCAAGATATTACTATAAAAGTGAGTTCATAATTTGTTTTAGATGCATCTGGGGCTTGCCTTGTTGTTGATAATAGTCAAAGTCTGCCTCTGGGGTGATGAAGTCAAATGGCACCGGCGTCTCCTAGCGAAGAGTTACTATCGATATGAGACAATGCAGTATATCAATGTATAGACTTATAGAATTTAGAGCTAAAAGAATTAATTCTTAGGGAAGATGAATTCTACTGCAGTTGAAAATTAAAAAATAGAATGGTAAAAAAAGAAGAGTGTGATGAGAAAATTTTCAGATTTTTATACCATAGTTCTTGTTCATGAAAATTCCTAACTTCTTTGTTAAAATTTGAATTACCAGAAAATTATACCAAGTTTGTCATGCTATTGGACCTTATAAACAGCTAGGGTAGGTCACTATGAGTCTAGCAAATTTTGTTTCATAAATTTCTGAGCCTTATACAGGTCATAATCGAATTTCCATGTTGCTACTAATTCTCTGAATAATTTGCTGTTCATTTTGGAGATTTTCATCAAGCTTTGGCAAGATCATGTACCCAATGGTCATGAAATTTTTACTGGCATCAATACGACACTAGTTGAAGGTTCTGACTGAGTTTCATATTTTTCTATGGAGTAGAACTCCTCTAATGATTTTCCAACGGTTTCTCACACCTGGAATTTTAGAGCAAAATTAAAGATTTTCGTTATGCCAAACATGTGCCATTGAAAAGTATAGATCAAGAGGGTTCTGGAAAAAGTAGTT
Organism: Tuctoria greenei; assembly: GCA_036927565.1. Lineage (NCBI taxonomy): Eukaryota > Viridiplantae > Streptophyta > Magnoliopsida > Poales > Poaceae > Tuctoria > Tuctoria greenei. The sequence continues at coordinate 132,002,598 of JAYESD010000006.1, forward strand.
TCACAATTTTTGAAGTAGTACGCTAGGAGTTATAAATTTTTCAAATCTGGGCAAAATCTGCTACTAAATTTCTATTGCAAAGTCTCTATTAGGCTGACAGGCGGGTCCACTTGTTTAAATTGTCCCAATCAGATCTAAGCCACATAGGTCTGCAGAGCTAAATGACATAGCTACAATGGATCCTGTTGGCACAGAGGATCCCCAAGGGGGTCTTCTTCAACCTCCAGCCAAGGCTCAAATGGAGCCGACGGCCGGCGGCAGCTGCAACTGTTCCCCTGCCGGAGTGGCGTCCCAGGCCACGGGAGAGAGGTAAAAGCCACCCCCAGGACACGATACACCCAAATGGCAAAGTGGCAGGGCTTGGCATCACCGGAAAAACGCTACAGGAATCTAAAATATTTTCATCGGCCTATAAACCACGAAAATAGAGGGAAAACCGACGAAATAAATATTTTCGATGGCCGAAGCCCTATTTTCGTGGGTACGAGCCGCCGAAGGTACGATGTCAAAATTACATTTATTTTTGTCGGCCGCCCACGAAATTACATACATCTTCGTCGGCCAGAAGGTACCCACGAAATTATACATGTTTCAGACGGCTATTTTAGAAGCCGACGAATTTTCGTCGACGTACAACAGACCCACGACAATAATACGTTTCTAATTTCGTCGGCTTTCTACAGACCCACGAAAATAAGTTGAACATATTTTCATTGGCTTACAGCTGACACACGAAAATAATTTGGTCATATTTTTGTCGGCTTTCAACTGGCACACGAAAATAATTTGGTCATATTTTCGTCGGCCTTCCATTACCCACGAAAATAAATGGTTCAGCAGTGCCAAAATAAGCCTGCTGTTCCATTTGTTCCACAAATATACTGTCAATTAATTCATTCAACCAGTAAATACACAATATCATACAAGCAAACTCACAGCCATTTGTTCCATATATACGATCAAGTCATTATCATTCACAAACTTGTTCACATTGCATATAGTTCACATCCATATTGGTTCAAATTTGTCCACATTACATAATTCACATCCACGATGATTCAAATACGTTCACATCCACATTACATAATTGATAAACAGTTCCGCAACCCTCGCAAGTCTGTCCATCAAAATCCAAGTCAGGAGTACTAAGTTCATCCACCTGTTACAGGAAATAAACATATAGCTTATTAATAGTCTGAAACAATATAGCAAAGAATTCAATTCTTTTTGCTTAGCAATGCCATAGCAAAAAATTAGCAATTCAATGGAAAATAAATATATAGCTTATTGTAGTAGCTGGTTAACGAACGAAGCTATAGGTTCATTCATATGTCTGAATTTCAGACAAACTGATCATGAATCAGATTAGAACCATGAGCGATTAAATCTGCCCAAAATCGGCTTTAGTGTTGGAGTTGGAAGAACCTTCTGCTATCCTCAACACCGTGGAATGATCATTTTCCTAACTGAAGAGTTCCAGCATATTACAGACCAAATATAGTGAATTAACATGTCTGTCGAATTGAGAGATGTAACGTAGAAATAACGTAGAACCGAATCTCAAGAAAACAATGTTAACACTGCCGCATGCAAGCTGTTAATGGAGAATGAAATATGTTCTGAACCGAATCTGAAGAAAACAAGTGATACAGCATGTTGCGTGTTCTCACAACTCACAAGGTAGAATGTGTACGGTGATGCAGGCTTTATGTAGGCATCTTTGGCTGCAGAGATTACTGATCAACTGCAATTTTTGTGCAGCATATTTTCAGTTTTTTCGGAGTTAGTAGTATGCAATGCTGATGTGTTATTGTTCATTCAATCGTTCACAGTGTTTTTCCAGTAGATGCACTGAAACACAAGGTTACTCCTTTGTTAGCCATTCCGTGCTTTGGTAGTTGAACAAAATGCAGAACCAATTTCAAACTATGTCCAACCGGAGAAAATTCTTGGTAGCAGACATATTTGCCATTACCCATGAAAGCATAATGTGTTTCTTAATATTCAGTTTCTTGAAATGAAGTCTAAAAGGTAATTGGTGACCGCACTTACATTGTGCTAGCTGCTACCAGCAGGAGCCAACAAGTGATCGACGGAGTCGCCTCCTCCACCCTCTCCTCCTGGAGACGGAGTGTGAATATTTTGTGCTCTTGAAGATGATCCCTAACAATAAAAAATGATACATCCTTAGCATATTTTGCCTACATAAAAATCAATTGTCAAATATACAACAATTTAATTGCTTAATCAAGTACGTGTACTAAACTATACAACATATTTGACTAATATGACACACCAAGCTCTGAGTCACTGTCGGAGTGCACAGTTGATCGTCGGCGGTGCCCCTATGCCTTCTTATATAAGCATCTACAAAAGAAGGTTCTTCTCCACTTTGAGCAGCCTACAAAGATAATAGAAGCATGAATGCACAAAAACACATATAATATGAAAAAATTCTACATGTACTAAACTCACCATTCATTTTGCAAGACGAATATGACCATATCCACTATAACGATGGAGAACATCATCACCAACCTCACGATTGCACCTCTTGGAGTTAGATTTCTCTCGATACTTTCTTGACGCCAAGTAAGCACATAAAGCATCATAAGAATCAGGGCACTTAACCATCCAAGGAGTTGTTACCTGACGGTATTGATCTGCCTCTAGGTATATTTTTGAAGCCCCCATACTTTTCTTCATCATATTTCCAAGCTTCTCCTTGTAGTACAAGCACACAAGCATGATTCTCGCATTGTACATCATGTCATTCACCACTTTGCGCGCTGCTGCATGAAAAAACTTTGTGTGCTCGTGCTTCTAGGACGGTGTCATAATCTTAAGGCAAGCGATATGGTTCCTAAAAAACAACATTAAATCTATTAGAAACAATATTATTGAGATAAACAAGATGCAATATAGAAAAATTATACCCTGAAGTCGTGCCAGATAGCTCCTGCCACATTTTCACGCACAGGATGTGTAGCAATCTTTTAGTGCTCCCAATTTAGAGTAGGTTTCTCTTCTCCTCTTATTGTGACAAGACATGGATAATGATGATGACATATGGCACCTAACACCGCATAAGGTTGCCTACGGTGTTTTTGGCCATTCCAATCCAATTCATCCCATTGCCTGCAAATCATTTTTAACCACATATTATATTTATTAACATTTAAATTTGAACTCCAATTCAATTATTAACAATACATTTACTAAATAGTCACCGACAGGAGTGATCCTCCATCCGTGCTCTAGTGGCAAAGCTAGTGGGAGAGAGTTTGTAGCCCAATACCTGAACGATGGTCCCAAATATCTCGTATCTGTGTCATCCCCATCTCCATCCTCACCCCCCCATCCTACTCCTCCCCAGCTTCTTCCTGTTGTTGTGCTTCTTCCCGTTATTGTGTTTCTTCCCCTTGTTGTTGCTGCCCCACTGAAACACTCCCCTCTTGATCTTCCTGACGCTCCTCCTGGATCTCCTCCTCCACCTGAAATTAAAATAATTAATTTTCACATAATAATATATAGTTACATATATTAAAATTAGAAAGACATACCTATTCATGAGCTTCACTCATGCTTGTACGAAGTGCTTCTCGTCGGCTAGTATTGGGAGCACAACCCTAAAACAAGATTGCTGACTACGATAAGAGCCGGTAGACTGGCACCCTATTGAGAAGAAAAACTGGTCATAAATAAATACATAATGATACAACAAAAAGTAATAAAATGAAAAAAAAATGCAATATAAAATAATTACAAAATTAAAATTCATCATGATCTAATGTTTCTTCAATAACGTGTCGCCAACCAACTTTCTTCTTTTGTCCAACTTTTTTAGTGCTTGGTTGCTTTCTTTTAGCACCTACTAACTCTTCCACTTCATTGTCTTGAACATCACCAACTAACGTATTGAGACCATAACCATCGTCAATTTTAAAATATGGCAGGACATCATATTCTTGGTACACTTATTCTTGTTCAACTCGATCACCAGCAGCATCCAGCGCATATAATCGTTCTCATGGTTTATCTTTATACAAGACCCACCAAGCATTTAGCTTTGGACAAGGATATGATAGATAGTAGACCAGCTCAACATGGTGAGCAACACTGCTACAATAAGCCTCATCACAGGCGGCTCCAAACCTATTATCACAGACGGCTTTTAAAACCGCCTGAAACGAAGAGTCTGTGATAATCCGCAATTTCACAGGCGGAGAAGTGAAACCGCCTGTGAAGACACATTATCATAGGCGGTTCTTCACTTAGGCTAGCCGCCTGTGAAGACAGATTATCATAGGCGGTTCTTTACTTAGAATAGCCGCCTGTGAAAATACTTTATCATAGGCAGGTCGTGCAGCATATATAACCGCCTGTGATAAATGTCTTATCACAGACGGTTATTGAAGCATAACTAACCGCCTATGATAATGAGTCTTCACAGACAGGTATTGAAGTATAACTAACCGCCAATGATAATGTGTCTTCACAAGAGGGTTTTGAAGCATAAATAATCGTCTATGATAATGTGTCTTCACAGGCGGATTTTGAAGCATAACTAACCCTCTATGATAATTTGTCTTCACAGACGGTTGTTGAAGCATAACTAACCGTCAATGATAATGTGTCTTTACAGACGGTTATTGAAGCATAACTAACCCGTTTATGATAATGGTATTATCACAGACGGAGTTTACCTATATCAGCCGTCTGTGAAGACCCTTTAACGCAGCCGATTTCTACCATAACAGACACCGCCTGTGAAAATTAGGTTATCACAGATGTTTCTTTACTTGTATCTAGCCGCCTGTGATAATTGTTTTTCACAGTCATGCAGTACTACTGCTGTTATTTCTAATTTCCAGGTCAATTCAATATAATCATAGAAAAAAAAAACAACAATATCATCACAGAACAAAAGTCAACAATATTATCATCACAGAACTCAATTTCACTAAAACAATATACATATGTACAAGTTACACATACAATTCATCTCAAAGTTTACAAGTTTTCACTAAAAACTGTTTATATTGGCATAGTCGCAAAGTTCTGGCACATCAGCTGCTGAACCATTCTTATCAAAGAACTTCCCCTTTTTGTGCAAAATTTCGCGACAAATGAACTGACAGAGTTCAGAAGCAATCCTGTCGGCTCCTCCATCAGGAATACTTCTACAAACCGGCCATTCTTCGTTCAGATTCTTCTTGTGCTGCAATATAACACATAACAAGGTTTAGAATGTGTTGGTTTGAACAATCTCAAAGTATAGATCAAAGTGAGAGTATACAAGAATTTAGTAGGTATTTTTGGAGCAGTTGTACTATGAGCAATTGAATTTTGAAGTTGGAATCAAAATATGAAAATAATGTTTCTGGTAATATTGAACAACAGAGAATATAAGCATTAAACTATACTAGTTACAATGAAAATGAAACACAAAAGTAAGAAAATAAGGTATCGACATTAAGGATAACTTACATCCTCACGATTGACTCTATATACGGCGGCAGTCCGAAGATGCTCGCATACATAATACCCGCATAAGACACTCGGAGCAGGCTACTTCGGACAAGCATAATACGTTTTAATGTCCAATGCATTCGTATTAGGAGGTCTCTGACCGCCAAGCTCCGCGTAAACCTGCCAAGCGCTGTAATACAAGAAATGTCATATAAAACTTGTCAACACATTCTAAATGTGCGTAAATTAAAATTATTGAATAAACGTACTTTTTCAAAATGGAAAGGAAATCTTTGTAACGATCTGGTGGGTAATCGGCCGAGTCCAAGACTGTTGCCATTCCCTGCGTTGGCTTGATGAAGATCATTATGTAGTGATTACTACAAACATACAAACACACGTGTTAACAATTACCAATAATTGCTATTTCAGTGTCATGTGTCGAACCTACTCGAAGTGGTACGGAGCCTTTACGAGGTCCTTGCCGTCTCTGACAAAGTTAAACATCCCATGTCCTATGTAAGCTGCAACTTCTGCCTTTCTATCCTTCTTAAGTTTTGCAATTGCTCTTTCAAAATCTTTTTTTTTCATGTGTTTGTACTGGCTTGATTCTCGATTCGCCTGGACGTCGAATAGCGACTTTGCAATCCTAGTAGGGTCAAGGATACCTGTCTTGCACGCCAACTTTACATTATCCATGTATTGCATCCTATTGAAGAAGTCCAGAATTGTTATAATCTCATGAAATGCGTATGCGTGTAGTAAGAAATGCAAATACAAAATATTAGAGCACTTACAAGCACCAGACGAGCAGCAGGTTGATATCTAGCATGCCCCGATGGAAAAGGGAAAGCAGCTCTTCAAATAAAATGACTCGTTTATCTACTCCAGTGCTCCAGAATGCTTCTTTTGGAATACAAAATGTGACGCAATTAAGACCAAATTTTGTGCTGGCAGTGATGTACCACTCATGCATTCTTCTGAGCTGGACGGGTTGTTTGCTAAGTTGTACGGATGTCATGAACGGCTTTCCATTCTCAAATTTAGGAGGAACATCCTCAAGCTTGTATATTGGAACTCCTGGTTTAACTAAAGTCGTCCGCCGATTATACATGACACCGTCTTCTTCCCACTCCTCGATATCTTCTAATGCTGGCTCATGAGAAGAACAAGATGCACTCGATTTTCTAATATTTTCCTTCATAGCTTCCAAATACTTTGACACTTCTGATGAAGGTTTCTTATTTTCGTATGAGCTAACTTTGACAGGCACTGATGATCGAGGAGTAGTCGTCGGAAGTTGGACACTGGCTTGTTGTTGAACCTGTTGTTCAACTGATTGCTCTTTACTCCCAGTAGCTGGCTCTAGTACTACTTCAAGCTGTTGCTCAACTAGTTGCTCTTTACTAGCAACAGCTTGCTCTGGTACTGCTTGAAGTTGTTGTCCAACTTGTTGCTCTTGGATATCATCCTTGCTCAGACATAGGGGGAGTGGATCTTCCCGGACTGGGAGTGGATCTTCATGCACTTTCGCCTTAGAAGATGGGGTTGCAGTATTTGGAGATGCGACGGGGCTAGAAATTGGCTCATCGTCCAACACGATATCGCGTCGGTGCCAAAGGATTAATTGGTTGACAGCCTGCCCCAGAGTCGCGATCCCCTCAGGAGTGACGTGGTCTATTTCATAATCTTCATAATCATTATCAATGATCTGAAGAACTTGCACCATAGAATAATACAACGGAAGTGGATTCCCGTTGAAGTCACGATCAGGCTTTGCCATAGCAGTGGCAACCTGTTTGGTTTTGTTCCCTGCTCTGCCTATCGGGACAAGAAGACGACAAGATTTGTCGTTAGCAATATCATCGACAGGGAACTTATGGGCTGACCCTGAGCCTGGCATGGAACCAACGCTGCTAGGGTAGGCAGTTGGAGATACTAATTGCTCCTTTTGCATCGGAACCATCATTGTACTCGGTGCCACTAATTGTCCTGATTGTCTAAGTTGTTCCATTATTTCTTGCATATTTTCTTTGACCTTTTGAGCAATTGTTTCATCAAGTGTTTTCTTAAACTTCTCACGTCTTCTATATGTGTCTTTATCTTTAGGGAAACCATCTAGCCAAGACATTTGAGAAGAGACCGCTCGAACCCGTACGATGTGTTCAGGGTTTCCTAAGATAGCGGTAAGTTGGTCATTCTCCCTCTTCGGCTTGAAGAGACCCTTCTGTTGCTTTTCAATTACTTCTTTCATTTTATCCTCTACTTCATTCAGAGAGTCGGGCTTTTCAAGTTTGCCCTCGCTGGTCAAACCTGACCGAGCAAAGACCCAGCGTTGAGTTCGCTCATCGCACCCTTCTAATGGGTGAGGATTGCCCTTACTAAGAATTTCGTCTATTATCTTATTCCATTTCTGGACTTTGGGGGCATATCCGGTAGACCCCAAGCGATGATGGTATTTGTTCTTTTCTGCAAGCTCTGACCTAGTTGCACTTAGAGCTTTAGCATCAGGTGTGCTCTTTTGACGAACAAACTCTTGCCACTGAGCTTGTGTGATTTTTCCCATCTTCCTCGAGCTAGGGACCTTTCGGCCTTAACATAAGCATTCATTTCACTCTTCCAGCATTGAAACTTCTTGCCGCAAGAGACCAATGTTGCTTTCTTTACAGCTTCTTCTGTGCCTTTCGGGAACTTGAATTGTTTCTTTATCTTTTCCCACAACTCATTCTTGGTATGCTCGGGTAATTTCCTCCAATTCTCGGTTGTGATCGGCACAACCTCCCTAACAAGAAAACCGCATGCATTACAGTACTTGGTAACTGAATCCAGTGGTTCTTGGGGAAGCCCACCTGGACCGACCCTTGTTATGTACATGATGCAGTCCAATGGACCCTTATTGGGACCTCGTTGCCCTCGTTTCCGCTTGAGTGAAGCTGAGGATTCATCCATTGGAGAACCTTCTGCGGTTTTAGGAGCCGATGTCACCTCATTGTCTTCGAGATTAATCTAGGTAGAAAAAAATTATAAGACTTCGTATACTTGACAACCAACATTAACTTGAACTGCTGAAGTTAAGATTCGTGATCCATACCTCGTCGGCAGGATCATATTCCGGGTCTAGATCAACTGAAGTCTTTTTAATTTTTATATTCGGAAAAGGATCCGAAGGACTATGATAGGAGCCTGAACTGCTGGAGTCAGTAAACTCCATATTGTCTTCTTTGTTGTTACTATCAGGACCAGTCTTCTTAGGGCTTTCCATGCTAGATCTAATAAGACAAAAAATCTAATAAATGGCATAACTAAATTTGGTCATATTTAAAACAAATTTTCTCAATTTTGGCTCAATTAAGTAAATTTAGCCAAAACACATTTTTGAAGTTATATAGGTCTAACTAAATTCTTGTATCATAGAGATCGACATCATATGCTCAGACTCCATCGCCACACCTAGTGGTACCTAGATATGGGCGTGAGCATGCTCCTGGCATCACAAATGAGTTGGCCAGCAACTTGTTTGGCTTCAGAGCTAAATATAGCATAACTTTGGTAGCTCAGATTAAGTACAATTGCTCAAATGAAGCTGATGGAGCCACAAGTGCAGACATCTTTAGTAGTACAGATTAGCTACAATTGCTCAAATGAAACTTAGAGAAATAAAAGCAAACTTAGCCAAACTTAGTCTAACATAGCTAACTCTAAGCAAAAGTAGCCAAATATATCTAAATATAGCATAACTTAGTCAAAATTAGTCAAGTATAACTATATCTAATGTAACATAGCCAAAATTAGCCAAATTTGGTCAACTTAACCAAATATAGCTAAATCTTGCCCCTAATAGAGAATTATGTGGCATATGCAAGGCCGATGAGGGAAATAGGGAATATACTGCTGTTACTAGAGTCTAGAATCATGTTTACCACTAATGTGTCAGAACAGTTTCAGACACACAGAACCAACTACCAATTTATTGTGATATAACCATCCACGACGAAGGGAGTAACTCCTATTCATTCGAACTTGACAGTTTTATCTCTGCAAACTACCAGAAGATGAAATGCTACTGATTTCACAGTTTCAGACACACAAAACCAACTACCAATTTATCGTGATATAACCATCCAAACCCTAACCAAAGACGCCACCGAACTTGATAGTTTTTCGAATTCCACCGAACCCTAACAAAGGATGCCTACCATTTTCTAATTCCCGAACCCTAACCAAGGATATGCAAGGCGGCAGTGAGGGCGGGGAGGGAGGCGGCACGGCAAAGGAGGATGAAAGGTTGAAGGGTTTAAGGTTTACCTTGAAGCTCGGCGGCGACAGAAATGGCTTCGCTCGGCATACCTGGAAGTGAGGAGGGCGAATCTCGGCGGCCACGGCGAAGCTCGGCGACGGCGAAGCTCGGCGGCATACCTGGAAGTGACGAGGGCGAACACTTGGTGGCAAACGAAATTTTGGCAGCCTAACGGCGTCTAAGTGTTTCGCCCGGGTTAGGTTTTTCCAAAGCTGCCGAGGGGTATATATAGACTCACATTTTCTCAGGCGGATTTTAAGTACCGACCGTCAGGGAAGATTGTTACCTCAGCCGGATTTTACTTACCAACCGCATGAGAAGATACAATTATCTCAGACGGTTGGTTAGTAACACCCGCCTGAGTTAAACATGGGCCTGTGAAGATATTTACTTCTTCTTAATTTGATGAACGCCTACATAAAGACCCCTCACCAACCGGGATGAGGATCCCCTGACTTAATCAGCGGTCACTGACATGTGGACCCGGTCCCACACGTCAGTGACCATGTCACGCGTGCGCGACCTTTCTTTTCCCCGAGGCGCGACCTTTCTTTTCCACTCCGCGTGGCCTTAAAGACGCGCTATCGCTCACAAGCGCATCGCTCACTTTGAATCCTCTTGTTTTCTTCGTCTTCCTCCGCTCCGACGACCCAACACCACTATGGCCAACCTTACGCCGCCAATCCCTCCGAGGGAGCCACCTTGCAAGAAACTATGTTGCAGCTCCCTCGAGAAGATCAACACCGAGCAGCGCCTCCTCATGGCGCGAGAGGCGTACAACAATACGTCTCGCGCCATGAGTGCCTTGGGGCTGGGTACCCTTCCAGAGTATACTGGAATGGGTACCATGGGCCACTACCTCTACGCCCTCACGGGGGTGGCTGATCGTCTCGACATTCTGTTCGCGACGATGGCCCAGGTTCATGGCCCCGAGGGCCGTAGAACGCTGGTGGAGGCGACGGCTAGCAACCTCGGGGTTGCACCGCCGGTGCAGCCGGTGCAGCCGGCCCTGTCTCCTGTTGCACCGGTGCCGGAGTCGCCGTCGGAGGACGAGGAGGAGGAGGAGGAAGAGGAGTAGGAGTAGGATTTAATTAGTTTTTCTTTTTTGTTGTTTTTAGTTGCTTCTGTTTTGTAAATATTGTTAATGAATGAAATCTATCTTTTTTCATCTATGTGATTGAATATTACTTGTGTATCTTGTGTGTTCTTGTGTGTTCTTGTGTAAATATTGTGCATCTTGTGTGTTCTTTTGTGAGATGTGTGATTGAATATTGTTAATGAATGAGTATCTTGTGTGTTCTTCAACTGTGTGAATGAATGAATGTGTAGTGTCTTCATCGTTAATTAAAATTTCACGTCTGAGAAGAAGATTATCTCAGGCGGTTGGTAAGTATATTCTCAGGCAGTTGGTAAGCACCAACCATCTGTGAAGATATTTACTTCTTCTTAATTAATATTCTTGATTAAATGTGGTCCTTTAAAAAGGCAAAAATCCACTTTCTTGTAATATTATTGATAAGTAAAGGTTACCATTAAATTTCACTTCATAAATCCTTTGAAATTGGTCAGAACATAAAAAACATACAACAAATGCTATTTTTCATTTTTCTATCTTGATGAATATAATGCTTTTTTCATTTATTTTTTCAGTGGACATTTTTACTCATCATACCAACCTATACGAATTTTTTCATATTTTTTTTAAAATTTTTTGAATCAATGTGTGTTCATAATTTGATGAATGTCTCATATGAATATGAGCATTTAGTTAGAATGGTGGATAATTTGAAGTTTGACATGTTGGAATGCTTTTAAAAAAAATCATACATGTATAAATTATACAAATATGTTCATACCAACAATTTTGAGTGAAGGAACTTTTTTTTATGAGATACACAAATTTGAATAATATGTGAGTAGAAATTAATTTGATATTTACCAAAACATTACAATGTCAGCTATACAAGTTTTAAAAATATTTTGTTCAGGTGGTAGATGTTAATTTTATACAAATGTAGAAGAAAGAATCATCGAATGTGGACACAATTTGCAGAATCTAAACATGTTTGAGTATTTATATTGGAATCTAAATAAAAAAGAAGCAAGGGATAAGGAAACTGAAGAACAGTATCGGGCATTATCCCAGGCGGTTGTTAAGTAATACCCGCCTGAGATAAACATATTTTCAGGCGGTTGTTAAGTACTAACCGCCTGTGAAGATATTTACTTCTTCTTAATTAATATTCTTGATTAAATGTGGTCCTTTAAAAGGCAAAAATCCACTTTCTTGTTATATTATTGATAAGTAAAGGTTACCATTAAATTTCACTTCATAAATCCTTTGAAATTGTTTAGAACATAAAAAACATACAACAAATGCTATTTTTCATTTTTCTATCTTGATGAATATAATACTTTTTTCATTTATTTTTTCAGTGGACATTTTTACTCATCATACCAACCTCTACGAATTTTATCATATTTTTTTAAATTTTTTTGAATCAATGTGTGTTCATAATTTGATGAATGCCTCAATGAATATGAGCATTTAGTTAGAATGGTGGATAATTTGAAGTTTGACATGTTGGAATGCTTTTAAAAAAATTAAAAAAATTCATACATGTAAATTATACAAATATGTTCATACCAACAATTTTGAGTGAAGGAAATTTTTTTTATGAGATACACAAATGTGAATAATATGTGAGTAGAAATTAATTTGATATTTACCAAAACATTACAATGTCAGCTATACAAGTTTTAAAAATATTTTGTTCACGTGGTAGATGTTAATTTTATACAAATGTAGAAGAAAGAATCATCGAATTTGGACACAATTTGCAGAATCTAAACATGTTTGAGTATTTATATTAGAATCTAAATAAAAAAGAAGCAAGGGATAAGGAAACTGAAGAACAGTATCGGGCATTATCCCAGGCGGTTGTTAAGTAATACCCGCCTAAGATAAACATATTTTCAGGCGGTTGTTAAGTACCAACCGTCTGTGAAGATATTACTTCTTCTTAATTAATATTCTTGATTAAATGTGGTCCTTTAGAAGGCAAAAATCCACTTTCTTTAATATTATTGATAAGTAAAGGTTACCATTAAATTTCACTTCATAAATCCTTTGAAATTGGTCAGAACATAAAAAACATACAACAAATGCTATTTTTCATTTTTCTATCTTGATGAATATAATGATTTTTTCATTTATTTTTTCAGTGGACATTTTTAATATAACCCATAGAGTACAACACGTTATGGGAGAACAGGTCATACTCGCGCTCAATCCTACAGTTCTCAGTACAGAAGACAGTCTCGGACCACCCTCGCCTGCCGCAGCGGGCAGTCCCCTGGTTCCCCCCTGTTGGGCAGCGGCAAACGCCATCGTCAATGTCGGGCAGCGCCACCGGCGGCGGTTCGGGAGGAGGCCTACGCAGTAACCTCCAGCTCACGAAAACGTCGAGCCTCTGCATGGCTTGATTCTGACACCGGCAACACTCCTTGTTGGTCCTCTTCATCGCGACGGACCCGACCGTGTTGTCGCCGACGTGGGCCTCGCCTTCGACCTGTCGGATATACTCGAGGGCGTCGCGGTCCCCGTGGTCGGCGTCGTAGCAGAGCATGGCGAGGACGTAGGCCGCCACCTTGTGGCCGTTCGCGGTCGCCCGGGCAAGGAACTGGGTGCCCCGCTGCGCCTGCGCGCGGCCGTAGTTGAAGACGAGGTCGAACCCGGTGACGTAGCATGCATGAGGGTTGCCCACGTTGGCCAGGCGCTCCACGAGGGCGTCGTAGCTCCCGTTCCCGTGCCGTTGGAACCACTCCCAGCTGCTCTCCCGCTCCAGCGCCATGCGCCTGCCCACGGTGGGATCACGGCACGCCGCGTGCATGGCCTTGCAGGTGGCGCGTAGACTGGAGAGGTCGTCCATGGGCTGGGTGGAGGTTGCGGTGACCCACCCCGCGATCAGGACCGCAATATCGTGCGGCAAGGGGAACTCCATGGGCTTATCTCAGGTGGTTGGTAAGTAACAACCGTCCCCGAGATAAATATATTCTCAGGCAGTTGGTAAGTACGAACAGCCTGAGAAGATGTTAATTAACTGACGCGCCGCACGAGGTCTGCAGAGAAGTTAAGAAGCCGTGATGCAGGGACGCGTGCGACCGATGGATCTCTGAAGATCATCTTCCACAGTGGTTTAATTGTGCGCCGCACGAGGTCTGCAAAGAGTTCAATGCGCAATGAACAAAATATTTTGTTCAGTTGGTAGATGTTAATTTTATACAAATGTAGAAGAAAGAATCATCGAATTTGAACACAATTTGCAGAATGTAAACATGTTTGAGTATTTATATTGGAATCTAAATAAAAAAGAAGCAAGGGATAAGGAAATTGAAGAACAGTATCGGGCATTATCTCAGGCGGTTGTTAAGTAATAACCGCCTAAGATAAACATTTTTGAAACTACAAGATGTTAATTAACGGCCTGAGAAGATGTTAATTAACTGACGCGCCGCACGAGGTCTGTGGAGAAGTCAAGAAGTCGTGGTGCAGGGACGCGTGCGACGGAAGGATCTTTGAAGATCGTCTTCCACATTGGTTTAATTGTGCGCCGCACGAGGTATGCAAAGAGTTCAATGCGCAATGAACAAAATATTTTGTTCAGTTGGTAGATGTTAATTTAAAACAAATGTAGAAGAAAGAATCATCGAATTTGAACACAATTTGCAGAATGTAAACATGTTTGAGTATTTATATTGGAATCTAAATAAAAAAGAAGCAAGGGATAAGGAAACTGAAGAACCGTATCGGGAATTATCTCAGGCGGTTGTTAAGTAATACCCGTCAGAGATAAATATATTCTTTGACGGTTGGTGAGTACCAACCGTCTGTGAAGATTTTTACTTCTTTTTTCTCAGGCGGTTTGTAAGTAATACCCGTCTGAGATAAACATTTTTGAAACTACAATATGTTAATTAAAGGCCTGAGAAGTGTTAATTAACTGACACGCCGCACGAGGTCTGCGGAGAAGTCGAGAAGCCGTGGTGCAGGGACGCGTGCGACGGAACGATCTCTCAAGATCGTCTTCCAAAGTGGTTTAATTGTGCGCCGCACGAGGTCTGCAAAGAGTTCAATGCGCAGGAAATGAACCGCTCCCTCGTCTACTCCGCACAGACCATATATAAGGCGCGTCGTCGGTTATGTACAAGCACGGAACTTTTGCACTCCTTTCTTCTTCTTCCATCGTTCCACCTCTCCTAGCCCGGCGTCGACGAACCACCACAGCCATGGCCAACCTTCCGCCACCTAGCCCGCCGAGGCAGCCACCCTGCAAGCGGATACGCTGCAGCTCCCCCGAGAGGGTGAATGACGACGACCAGCGTGTTCCACCGCCGGTGCAGCCACAGCCATCGGTACAGCCAGAGCTATCGGCTCAGCCGGAGCAGCCGACCCCTGCATCGTCGCCGGAGGAGGAGGAGGAGGAGGAGGAGGAGGAGGAGGAGGAGGAGGAGGAGGAGGACGACGACGACGACGACGATGATGACGATGATGACGACGAGTCGTCCTCCTCCGACGGCGACGACGAGTCGTCCTCCGACGACGGCGACGACGACGGCGACCACCACCATGGTGACGACTACGACGACAACGACGACGAGTCAGAGGAGGACTGCTTGGCATGGTTTGAGAAGTTGGCGGAGAGGATGGAGGAGGCGGGGCCGTAGTGTAGTTTTAGGATTTCAATCAAGTGTTCTTGTACATATTTCTTGTGTTTTGTACATATTTCAATCAAGTGTCAATGAATACTGGTGGATAATTTGAAGTTTGACATGTTGGAGTGCTTTTAAAAAAAATTTAAAAAATTCATACATGTATAAATTATACAAATATGTTCATACCAACAACTTTGAGTGAAGGAACTTTTTTTTTATGAGATACACAAATGTAAATAATATGTGAGTAGAAATTAATTTGATATTTTGTTCAGTTGGCATTATCTCAGACGGTTGTTAAGTAATACCCGCCTGAGATAAAAATCTTCTTAGGCGGTTATTAAGTACCAACAGCCTGTGAAGATATTTACTTCTTAATTAATAAACATCTTCTTAGGCGGTTGGTAAGTAAAACCCGCCTGCGATAAAGTTAAGAACCGCCTGTAAAAAAACGACGTCTATATAAGGACCCCTCACCGCAGTCAAAACGCAACCCTGGAGAATTTATATCGACGCCGCCAGGCTGTTGAATTTCCCCTGCGCCGCGCCGCCGCTCCGCCGCCCAGCCCATACTGCCGCGCCGCCGCTCAACCCCACACCGCCACTTCTCCACCCAGCCGGCCCACCGTGCTGACACCTCCCCACCGTGCTGACGCCTCTGCAAGGTAGATGTAGTTTCCTTACTTTTTCTTTGTATATTTTCATTAGCTGATAAGCTGTTAGTTTTGTGTGTTCTGGTATATGGATTCTGTCCTTTTGCATGTGTAAGGACTGTATTGATTGTGTTATGGTATATTGATGTATGGACTATATGGATCGTTTCCTTTTTGTACCTATTATGTGACATGAATTTGATGTTTAATTAACAGATGCTATTGTAATATATATAAGATGCATCTGGGCCTGTTTCTTGATACAACGGACTGGATCCCACCCAGACCTAGCCCATGCTACTGGGCCTGTTTCCCCCTTTGACTTCGTCCACCTCAAGACGTCGCCCGTCTCCTACATTAGTCGCCCTAATCATACTTGTTATGTCTCTGTAAATTCATTTTATAGAAGACCTTTAGAGAATATTTGTGGCCAAATTTTGTAAATCTGACAAAAATTCTATTATTGAAGCATGGACCGTCGAGCGTGGATGTATAACATGCCAAGACCCGATCCTATGTACATTCGTAATGTTGCAAATTTTATTGAAGCATCCAAGAGACATGCGAAGTTGCAAAAGATAGATGACATATTATGTCCATGTATCGACTACGAAAATAAGATTGCTTGGACGGATACTGTAGTAATCCAATCTCATATGGTGAAAAGAGGTTTCAAAAATAACTACACAATATGGACAGAGCCTGGTGAGTTAGATACACATGATGTGGATAAAGATGATGATAATGTTCATATTGATGATGGTAGTGACAATCAAGCTGGTGATGATGATGATGAGTTCGATTGTGACGAGATGTTGCGTCACATTGAACCATATGTACTGACTTCTATGGGCGCAAGCAAAGGTTTAAGTAAAATGGAGACATTGAAGAATGCGGCGACAGAGCTTTTATATGATGAATCAAACGGTTGTGATAAAGAGTTTACTACATTGCGTGCAGTCTTAGAACTACTAAAGTTGAAAGCTACGCACGGATGGTCCGATTGTAGTTTCTCTGATCTTTTGAATCTTCTGGCAGAAATTCTTCCGAATCCAAATAAACTGCCTAGAAGCACTTATAAAGCGAAGAAACTTCTTTGCCCGATGGCACTAGGTGTGACAAAAATACACGCTTGTGTGAACCATTGTATTCTGTATCGCAAAGAGCATGAGCTCACAACTAGATGCCCCATTTGTGGTGTCAGTAGATACAAGAAGGACTACAATCACCAGTATGTTACCAACATGAAAAAGACTCAGAAGAATAAGAAGTTTATTATTGGTCATGAAGGTGATGATGACGATACTTCTGGCGATGCAGACGGGAAGAATAAGAGAAAAATTCCTGCATTGGTGATGTGGTACCTTCCAGTAATTGATCGCTTGAAGCGTTTGTTCTCAAACCCTAGGGAGGCTGAACTTATGCGTTGGCATTCCGAGCAACGCAAGAAGAATGAAAAACATATACGACACCCTGGTGATGCAATGCAGTAAAAAAATTTTGATATTCAGTATCCAGAATTTGCGAAGGAAATCAGAAATGTGAGGTTTGCCTTGGGTACAGATGGAATGAATCCGTTTGGTGAAAAAAGGAGCATACAAAGCACATGGCCCGTGGTCTTAACTATGTACAACCTACCGACGTGGTTGTGTCACAAAAGGAAATATATCTTATTATCTGTTCTTATCCAAGGTCCGAAACAACCCGGCATCGAAATTGATGTGTTCTTGGAACCTTTAATGGAAGATATGGCAAAATTGTGGAATGAAGGGGTACGTACATGGGATGAGTACAAGCGGGAGTATTTCACGCTAAGAGCAATGATATTCTTTACCGTGCATGATTATCTCGTACTGTTTACATTATCGGGACAAATGAAAGGGAAGAAAGGTTGCATTAGGTGTGTGGATAGAACTGAATTTCTATACCTCACTTCATCCAGAAAGACGGTGTACATGAGACATCGATGGTTCTTGACAGATACACACAAGTATAGGAAGATGAAAGAACAATTTGATAACAAAGTTGAAAAAGATACTGCACCGAAACCTTACAGTGGAAAACTTATGTTTGAAATAGTCAAGAACATTCATATTGCTTTCGGTAAGGGAAAAAAGAGTAAAGGAATTAAGAGAAATAAAAGTACATCTTCGGATGATACAACTGACATGGCCTTCAAGAAACAATCAATTTTTTTCAAGTATCTTCCGTATTGGAAGAATCTGGAATTTTGCCATAGTATTGATTTGATGCACGTTACAAAGAATGTATTTGACAGCATCATTGGGACCTTGCTAGACATAGTATACGGATTAAATTCACGTATGGACCTAGTAAATCTTGATATGAGACCAGAGCTTCATCCAGTAGAAAAGGCGAACGGGAAGCATTACCTTCCCCCAGCCAGCTACAACTTGACGCTAGAAGAGAAAAAAGCAATTTGCGAATGCTTGTGTGGGATCAAAGTGCCCACAAGTTTCTCATCCAATATCCGCAAACTAGTCTCGATGAAAGACTTGTCTTTATTCGGTTATAATTCTCACGACTGTCACATGATGATGACAGTTTTCCTTGCCATTGCAATAAGAGTAATCAAACCTGAGTATATAAAAGTTGTCATCACAAGTTTGTGTTACTTCTTCAATGCAGTATCGCAAAAGGTGATAGCACGTGAAGATTTAGACTATCTGAAAACATACATCGTCGAGACAATGTGCAAGCTTGAGATGTGTTTCCCACCATCCTTTTTTGATATGCAAGTACACCTAATCATACATCTTGTTGATCAGATAAAAGCATTGGGGCCACTATATTTACATCATATGTTTTCTTTGGAGAGATATTTAGGAGTATTAAAAGGTTATGTGCGGAACCGTGCTCACCCAGAGGGTTCAATTATGGAAGGATACACCACTGAAGAAGTGATTGAGGGTTGCGCTGATTACATCAAAGATGGAAAATCGATAGGTGTGCCTATACCGGTACATGAGGGTAGACTACGTGGGAGAGGCAAAGTGGGTAAGAAAACTTTTATTGTTCAAGATTACAAGAATGAACACCAAATTGAGCTTCGTGATAAAAACCAAGACCGCAAAGAGGATTGGATCATGAAAGAGCACAGAAGATGTTTCACTGAATGGTTAATGGACAAAAATATATCATACAGAAACACAATAGAAGAGGCAACAATGAAGAAGTTAGCTTGTGGCCCATCTGCTTTGGTAACATCATGGCAAGCATATGACATCAATGGTTACACATTTTTCACTAAAGAAAAAGACGATAAGAGTGTTGCACAAAATAGTGGTGTTCGTATTGAGGCTTATGATTCACAAGGGCAGAAGACCACATACTTCGGGTTCATAGAGGAAATATGGGAACTCGATTATGGCGAAAAAATGGTAATGCCCGTATTTAAGTGCCAATGGGTCAAACATCCTGATGGTTTGAAAGTGGACAATTACGGGCTGACACTGGTAGACTTGAATAAAGTGGGTTACAAAGATGACCTGTGGGTTCTCGCCGATAATGTTGCACAAGTTTTTTATGTTCAAGATCTAGAAACTGAGAAGTTGCACATAGTTGTTTCTGGAAAGCAAAATATTGTTGGGGTTGACAATGTGGGAGATAATGAAGAGGAATATAATCAGTATGAAGAGATGTACCTTTTCACCGAACCAGAAAACATCAAGCGCATAGAGAGAAGCATTAAAAAGAATTTGAAATCCTATATGCGAGAAGATGTCAATGCTGGAAAAAATGTATATAGCAATGCGTGATGATATATATTGTATATATTTGTATCTTCTGAAATCAACTTAGAACAATGTTGGTATATGGATTGTGTCCTTTTGCATGTGTACATATGCGTTTGGACTCAATGATTTGGAAGTTTGGAAGTTTGGTCTTTCAGATAATGATGTCTCGGGCATGTAGCCGATTGAAGGAGGAGCGCTTGGCGTGGCGCAAGAACCATCCCCATGTATGTACATATGGCACACCGGTCACATGGTTGTGTATACATATGTATCTGTAATGGACTGATGAACTTAACTGTAGTTTTTTTTTCCGTGTTGTTTGTTTTTGGTATTTTCAATTTCTCCGCGTAGGGTTTCTCTGTGAAGCCATAATCGGGAGATTTATTGAAGTGGCAGTGCATCGTCCCCTGTAAAGAAGGGGTAAGTCATGAAGAACAAGCACAATATGAGTTTAACCATCGTCCTCCTATTAATAAATTTCTTTTGCAGACTGAATGGGAAGATGGTTACTACCCCCTGACAATCTTCTTCTCTGAGGACTATCCCTTGGTGCCTCCAAGATGCGCCTTTCCAATTGGGTTCTTCCACCCAAATGTCCATCGTTCGGGAGCACTCTGCATCGGGATTCTTGATCAAGAGACCGTAAGATAGACCTATTTTGTTCATGTAATTATTACTTATAATTGTTGTCGAACTTATTTGAACTGGTTTCTTATATTGCTTAAATTATATTTCGTAGGGGTGGTGCAGTGCTTTTACAATCAAAACTATACTACTTGAAGTTCAGCGTTTGCTGCATCAACCAAATGTGCCTGATGTTGAAAATGATTGCTATAATCTACTTATCAAGGTTAGATGACACTTTGACTTAGTGACCAATGTAGGTTATTCATTCCTCCTTCGACATTTGTTAATTTAAATAATGTCAATATTTTCAGGATCCAGCGGAATATAAGAGACGTGTTCGGGAGCAAGCAGGACGGTAAAATTTAGATTGATCGATGGGAGCTTCATCGTCGATCTACAATGAATGTAGCATGATTTTTGTTCAGTGTGTAAAGAAATTACCTTTGAACAATTGTAAAGCCTCTAATGGTGTATTGTCACAATTAAGCCAGCCTCACTAGTGATCGAGCATTTCCTATAATGCATTACTGTACTAGTATCCGCTAGCTCATCTGTGTTTTTTTTCCTGATACAATTTTGCCTGCACTACTACATACGGTTGTGATAATTGCAACTACATCCCTGTAATTTCAATGAAAACCGCTTATGATAATTAAACAATGACCGCCACTGAAAATACATGATCTTCTCAGGCTGTTGTTAATCAAGAACCGTCTATGAAGTTCATTGCATTACAAACGGTTATTAATTAAGAACCACCAACGAAGATCATGTATTTGCCCAGACGATTGTTCCTTAAAATCCATCTGTGAAGTTCATTGCATTACAGACGGTTATTAATTAAGAACCGCCAACGAAGATCATGTATTTACCCAGGCGGTTGTTTTTTAAAATCTGTCTGTGAAGTTCATTGCATTACAGACGGTTAATAATTAATAACCGTCTGTGAAGATCATGTATTTACCCAGGCGGTTGTTTCTTAAAATCCTACTGTGAAGTTCATTGCATTACAGGCGGTTCTTAATTAAGAACCAATTGTGAAGATCATGTATTTACCTAGACGGTTGTTCCTTAAAATCCGCCTGTGTTGTTCTTTCATCACAGGCGGTTATTTTATCATTTGTCATCACAGTCGCATATTTTTAAGTACCGCCTGTGTTTGAAAAATTGAGGCGCCTGTAAAAATTCTTTTTGTAGGAGTGCAAGGACATAATTATCGCATCGATGATGTCTTTCTTCATGTTTCACTTCAATGGTACCAAATTCATCTTCTCGTGTTCCTCTATTACTATCAAACCAGTCGCAACAGAAGAAAGTAACTCTAAGATCTTTGGAACCACTAAATTTGAACTCCACAATGTTTTGAATAATCCCATAGTAGTTAGTTTGTTGGCCTTGTGCATCACATGCTCTAGTTACAACCCCAGTATTTGATGTAGCTGCAAGGGGATGTTTTGCTTCAAATTGGGTCAAACGAAATCGGTACCCATTTACATCGTAATGACCAAAGATCTTTGCTATTATGGTTACTTGAGAAAGTTGCCTTAGGTCTTCATGAATGTTAGCATCAACCATACACTAGCAATTTAAGAAAATATTAATTATATTGATTATGTTAACTTTGCAAAGATTAAAGTAACATGTATGAAGAGAATGTTACATGCTTATAAAACCAATTGATGAAGTTAGGCCCGCCATGCAAGCCATCCCGATGAATTCTATCTAATTGATTGCTTGTTGGTTGATGCGTGGACTTCCAATGTTGTTTGTCGATCTTGCTACACAATGAAAAATAAGGGTACAGTAGAGCGTGTCTTATGAAAATTGAGAAAAAGAATGAGGTGATGCCTTGTGGTAATTAGAGACTTACACAAAATATTGTTCCACCTCTTCAGTGTGTGTATACATGTATAACATACATGAATTTCGTTCTTCTTTTGAAACCACATGCCTATTGCTGCCACCCACTGCTTTTCCCTTGCACCCAAAAATACTTAGATTACCACAAGGACTTTCTTCATCTACGTGGTACCTTGTTGTAGGAGCATAGACATTGTGTTCCTCAGCAAAGAATGTACTTGAGAAGTATGGTACCTCTTTCAGAGAAAATGCTTCTTCAATACGTCCTTCTACTCATGCTTTATTCAAAACCATTGCTCTAAGTTTTTTCAGTGTCCTTTCAATGTGATACATCTACCGATATTGCATGGGGCTACAAACCTTAGCTACTTAAGGATAATGCACAAGAAGATGTTGCATTACATTCATAAATACTGGCAGAAATAACTTCTCCTTTTTACATATGAGCAAAGGAATATCTTTCTCCAATTTTTCCATCATTTGAACTGTAATTTCCGTAGCACATAACTGTCTATCAAAGAAGCTATGTTCTGCAAGTACATACCACACGTCCTGGTGCACATATCCACAAAACATCATGGGAAAAAGTATTTCCATGAGTATATGAAAATCGTGGCTTTTAAGATTATTTAAAACCAAATTCTTGATATTTGTTGTGCGCCTGAACCAAGCACAGTAACTGTCAGGAAAATTTAGTTGTTGCAACCAGTTGAGCACTTCTTTCTTTTCTTTAAATTTTAGAGAAAATGGAGCACGTGTCATTCTCTGTTTTCCACCATCATCTTGTGCAATTCTAGGGTCGGACGATTAAAAATCTCTGCAAGATCTTTTCGAGCTTATAGATTATCTTTGGTCTTCTTGAGATTGAAACATGTGCTAATGATGCTTTCAGCTACATTACATTCCTGGTGCATTACATCGATGTTGTACAGGAGTAACACCGACTTAGTATAAGGGAGGTCCCATAAACCACATATATGAGTCCAGTTATGCTCTTGACCAGAACTGACAAACCCATCATCTGTAGGGACAAGTTGACTGAGCCATTTTGCAACTTCAGCACCAGCCAAACGTTTTGGTGGACCCTTTGTTATAATAGTATCCTTCCAAAATGCATTGGCTTGCTTCCAGAAAGGGTGATTTCCTGGAAGAAAATGTTGGTGGCAATCGAAAAAACACACTTTGCCCCCATGATTAAGTCTAAAACAATCAAAGCCAAAACCACAAATTGGACAACAAAGTCTGCCGTGTGTGCTCCATCTAGAGAATACCCCGTATGCTGGAAAATTATGTACTGACACAAATACGCTGCTAGAAGTTGAAGTTCTGTTTTGTGTAGCTATCATATGCTTCAACTCCAGTCCAATTCTTTCGGTTCCTCCATCAACGGCTGAAGAAACACCTGTAAACGTTTTCCTGGATGTTTGCGACCAGGAATGATTGGAGACAAGAATATGTATTCATATTTCATACACATGGTAGGTGGAATACTGTATGGAATAGCAAAGACTGGTCAGCATGAGTACGAGGCAGCAGATGTATTGAACGGTGAGAAACCATGTGGCTAAACCAAGGCGAACATTTCTAGCATCTTTTGCAAAATCTTCATCAAAAGAGTCAAGTGCCTTCCAAGCCTCAACATCATATGGGTGTGTCATTACTGCTTTCATTTCACGCACACCATCTTTATGCCACCGCATGTGCCTCGCGGTTGATTTAGAAAGAAACAACCGTTTCAGCCTAGGTGCAAGAGCCATATAGCGAAGTTGTTTCACTACCACTTTTGTCTTCAATAATTGGCCATCCTCATTTGTAACCTCAATGTATCGAGATTGTTCGCAAACCGAGCAATGTGTCGCATTTGCATCCTCATTCCAGAAAAGCATACAGTTGTTAACACAACAATCAATCTTTTCATACTTCATACCAAGCTCTGCCAATAAGTTCTAAGATTTTTACATATCTCTCGGCAACTTATGATTTACTAGAAGAATGTCTAAGATCAAGTTGATGAGATCATCGTCGGACTTGTCGACAAACTATACTTTGACTTTATGGAAATTAGTTGAGTCATGGTCGCAAGGACAGACACTTTCGTGTGCTCATGTAACACTTCATGAGATGCTGAGAGGAATCTATAGAACTCCTCAACTTCAGATCCAGGATTTTCCTTAAGTTCATCTGCACGACAACCACGATCTAGTGCTTCAACCATGTCTTCCATTATGTCCTCGTCTTCACCGTCTCTCTCATCAATAACAACATTGCTCTGGAATAACTCACCATGCTCATACCATGTTTCATAATCTGGCATAAACCCAAATCTACAAAGATCTCATTCCATCTCAAACTTCTCCTTGCAAAAATAGTTACGACACTTGCTGCATGGACATTTTGAGAAAACGGTTTATCAATAAAGAGAATGCACTACTGAAAAAGGCCTTAGTATTGGTGGCCCATTGATTCGAAGGTGCTGCATTCTTCCGCCAACAATCATACATCCATCGTCTATCATTACCTATCGTCCAGACTATACAATGAAAGAACAAAAAAGACTAAGAAATATGCATGCTTATGAGTCTTAAGTGGAAATTGAGAAAGCAATTTGTTCATGGTAATCTCTAATTCTCCATGCTGAAACCGTTAATTTCCACACTAAAATAGCTGGAATCAACTGCACATCTGCACATGAGCTAATACATGAACTCTATTAGCACATCTGCACATGAGCACATCTGTACAAACCAGCACATCAGCACATGAGTCTATCTAATCAAAGCAGCTACATAAAAAACTCTTTTAGCACATCTGCACATGAGCTAATACAAGAACTTTTCAGGAGAAAATCCATCTTCTAATCTATCTAATCAAAAACATACACGACCTCCTCTAAGCCATGAAAAAGAATGAGCAAAACTTGAGCTGGGCACGGGAGATTCAGATTAAAATACACGAACTTTTCAGGAGCAAATCCAGGGCAGGATTAACAAATGACCGGACAAGATTAAGAAGCGGGGGTGGAGGATACCTGAATTCCTCGATGTTGGCACGGTGCGGTGGCCTCAGGGGCGGGTCTGGGGAATGGCGGCCTCAGGGGCGTGGCGCGGCAGCCACAGCAATGGGACAGGGGCGCGGGGCACGGCACGGCGGCTGCAGGAATGTGACAGGGGCGCGGCGCGGCGGCCGGAGGGGCTGGACGGTGGCGCGGCGGTCGGTGGGATGGGGTGGTGGCGTATGGGGAGGGGAGGCGGCATACGGGGAGGGGAGGTGGCTGGGAAAAATGTGGCCCGTGTGAGTGTGGCAGGACGGCCGGGCGGGAGGCTGAAAAAAAAGTTGACCGAGACAGTTTTGTAGGTTTATTAAAAGGACCGACAAAATTCGTTTATTTTCGTGTGGCGTTTGTAGACCAATGAAAATAAATAAAATATTTTCATGGGGCAACCTAAGAAACTGACAAAATTAATATATTTACGTGAGGGCCTTACCCGACCGACGAAAAAAGTACCCATATTTTCGTGTGCCTTTGTAAAACCGACTAAAAAAAGTTTGTTTCGTCGGTTTTTCCTGTAGGCTGCCGAATGTACTTTATTTTCATGTGCTTCTTTGAGAAACCGGCAAAAATAATATATTTTTTCGTAGGCTGCTAGAGACCGACGAAAATACACATAATTTTGTGGGTGCTCACAAAAATAGTACTGGCCGACAAAAGAATTTTGTTTTCCTGTTGTGAAAGGGCACTCGGTGGTGAGGAGCGGCGGCCTCCATGGCTGCTACGTGGGAGACCACCACCAAAGCCCAAATTCTCTAAGAAAATTTGCCGAGAAGCAGCTGGGTGTTATGGGAAACATGATTGTGCAGTGCAATTGGGAGGAAATCACCGGCGACGAAGACATTACCGACGATGTAGGGTTACAGCCGGTTGTGATGAAATTTGGCATAATTTGTTTAGTTGGCCACAGCTGCTACTGATTCTTGCACCGGTGGATGAGAAATGGAAAGAGATTCCTATTCTAATCGGAGCAAGGCTGACACTCTACGGCAAATTTCTAAATTTTCCCCATCCCGATTTCCTCCCCAAACTGAGGAAAATTGAGGGCACACGGCTAACCAAGCTGGATAAAGAAGAAACAATTTGCCAAACATGAACAGGGAGTTGTGGTGGACCTTTTGGCGCAGCAAGGAAGAATAGATGTGGCTCGGTGCGTCAGGAACGCGATGGTTTCTACGGCGGCTCCAAGAACGGCCGGCGGCAACCTAGAAGAACAGGCGACATGAGCCACAGACTTGAGCAACTGAATTGAGGAATAGAAAGAGGAGCTTTAGGCGACTGTTTTTTCTATTGCACACCTGGACAATAGAGGCAAGAATCGCCGGCGATGAAGCGAAAATAGAATGGCGGCAATGGAGGTTTGAGCGAGCAGTGAAGCAAAAAAAGATGATGTTTCAGCTTGAAGGGTTTATATAGGCGGCCAACGACTGGATTAGGTCGGTTTGGAGGTCAGCCAATGTCAAGAGGCGGCAAGAGCCGTGAGGGGGGAGCTGGTGCCATGCACGGTGCTGTGGCGAGCAGACAGGGAGAGAAGAAACTATGGCTATAGTTTTCCAAATGGGCCAGGCCCATCGAGCAGCCCGAAGCCCGACACTAAAAACCCCAGCCTGAGCACAGGCATAACCTGAATAGAATCATGCTGGGCCTGCATGGGCCTGATAGCCCTGCTGTGCCTAAGCCGCCAATCTAGCACGGCGTGCCAGTCAGAGCTCCGCCCGATAGTGTCCCGGCTCCCCGCGACGCCTCTCCCCAGTTGGTTATTCGGCAGATCATGGTCGTCCGTCCCTGCAGCCGACGCCCGCTGTATAAAATAACATCTCTCACCCCCCTCAGGAACCCTAACCCTAGTAATTCGCTCCTCTCGCCTCTCGAAAGCTCAAGGCCTCTCCGGCTCTCCGCTGCATCGCCGCTCTCGCACACGTGCCACCTTGCTGGCTCCTCATCCACTCCACCGCTAGACCGCCACACCTGCACCATCCTCGCCGTCGTCGGCTTGTCCTCACCAGCGTCACTGACTCCAAAATCTTCACCGCTCGCCCTCTTCTTGACCCTTCCGCCTCCAGATCTGCGCCGCTCCTCGTCCTCTCTAGCTCTCCGCCTGTAGATCTCCGGTCTCTGCTCTCTGGTGCTCTGGATTCGCAAGAATCTGTTGAGGAACACTGTGTCCTGCATCCCGTGGCTCGGCACTCCCCACAACTCGTCGTCGTCAGCGCTGGTGCTCCAGATTTGCAAATATGTTAAGGAACCATGGATGGCGGCGATGATCTGGAGGTGCACAATATGAACAATGACCCGCGTCTGATGGGTCAGCGCGGTGATGACGAGAGCGATATGGAGGCTGAGCAGGAGGAAGTCTTCGGTGGCAGCTCTGTCGATGCCGATGTTGAAGTCGAGCTTGCTGAAGCAGCTGCTGCTGTTGGTGATGCTGATGTACATACTCCAGATCTAGAGGATAGCAAAGGCACCGACAAGAGGACCCATTCCAGTAGCTCTGAGTGCTAGAAAGACTATAAAAAGATCTTTAAGAACATCGATGGTAAAAAGGTAAGGGGTTTTGCCAAGTGTTTACATTGTGGCCATGTTTATGCTGCTAAATCAGCTATTGGAACTAGCAATCTCCTTGGACAAGATAATAAATGCCAAAATAGAAAAGCTAAAATTCGTAGTTCCCAATCTTTGATCCATTTTAACCATGAAAGTTTTGTACGGCATTGGGAATACTTTGTCGTGGTTGCTAGTACTGACTTTTCATTTGATTGCTAGACTAGACCTTCCCATCATTGTTGGTTACTCTAATGCATTTGAAGAATATATACAATGTGCTCATAAACCTGGATTCTCTGTTGTTTCTACTCAAACAACAACTAGAGATATGTTTAAGTACTTTGCTGATCATCGTGATAGGCTTATGAATTCTTTTGATGTTGTGTCGTCTCTTTCTATCACGTCTGATATATGGTCAGAGAATGTTAAAGAAGATTATTTAAGTGTGGTTGCTCATTATATTAATATTGACTTGCAATTAGAGAAGAGGTTAATAGGTTTCAGGCTTATTGATGAATCCCACTCTGGCCAAAACATTGTTGTTAATGTGTGTAGTGTGTTGGAGTAGTATAATTTGAATTGTAAGGTATTTCTGTTATTTTGGATAATGCCTCTGCTAACTCAACAAATATGGACAAACTTTCTCCTATATTAGCTTCTTATGTTGGTTCATTGTTCTTACATCAGCGTTGTGCTTGTCATATCATTAATCCCATGGTTAAATCTGCCTTGAATATTATTCAGCCATATATAGATGCATTTAGATCTGGAATATCATTCATCAACGATTCTAACAAGCGCATTGCTTCATTTAAACAATTCTGTCTTGCTATTAATGTTCGTCGTAGAAAGTTTTGCTTGGACATGGAGGTAAGGTGGAATCCCACTTATCTGATGCTTAAACATTTGCTCCCTTACACACAAAATTCTAATGTTTTCATTGAGACTAACTATCCTTGGGGTGAAAGAGATTTTTTACTGCTGACAGAAGATCATTGGAATGTTGCAAAAAATGCTTTCCTTTTTTGAACTTTTTTATGATTGCTCTGTTGCATTATCTGGGGTGTACTACCCTACCTCTCCACATATGTTGCATCAACACATTTTGATTGCTAAACATCTTAAACAGTATGAAAACGATATATTTCTTAGAAATGTTGTAATTAGTATGCAAGATTACTATCTTAAGTACTGGAGAGACATTCCTCTTCTTTATTCTGTTGCATTCATATTAGACCCTAGAGCTAAATTGATCGGTTTTCAAAATGTCCTTTGGTTGTTATCTAACCAGTTTGCAACTAATTATTCTGCTTTCTTTACTGAAGTTAGAACTCAATTGTCTATTGCATTTAAATTGTATGATGAATAGTTTGGTGCTGTTAAATTGCAAAAACCAGTACCTTCATCGAGTTCAGGTAAGAAAGCAAGTGCTTGAGATGATATTTTTTCAGCACCATCATCCAGTTCTGTTGTACCTTCCTTTGGACTTGATGAAGTCCCAGCTACTAGTTTCTGCACCCCTCACTCAATGCATCTTTCGCTGTCTCGAAGATCATCAGCTAGTGCTTTGCTGCAAGCAGTAAGTGCTTCTGCTACCATGTCAGGTACTGATCTCTTAGTATACTTAGACAACGATAATGTCACTGATTTTGATGATAACTTCAATATCATAACTTGATGGCATGAACATAAAATGACTTACCCAATTCTTTCCATCTTAGCTAGAGATGTTCTTTCTGTTCCTGTTTCTACTGTATCGTCAGAGTCCGTTTTTAGTACCACTGAAAGGATTATTGAAGAACGAAGGCGTTGATTGAAACTGAAGACGGTTGAGGTGCTAGCCTATCTCAAAGATTGGGAAGCTGTCGAGGCAAGACTGCAAAATGTGATGTATGACCCAAAACTTGAAGAGAGTTTTACAAATTTGTATCTTCATGTCCCTGATTCTAATGAGTGATGTAATGACATCTAAAACAGTATGAACAATTGCTTAAAAATGGTTTACTGAGTTGGGATGCACTCTTTTTCCCTATCTAGGGTTTTATCTCATGAGGTGTGAGTTTTATCTATATAAGTTTTTAATGAGGCAGCCATTGCACCAACTCAATTGATTTTTATTTCAATCTATTCTGTGCATATTCTAATTTCTCTTGAATTTAATTATTTTCTGAATTTAATGGATTTTGTGTTCAAAACTGTATGTATTCAAGCTGTTTGAATGGGCGTGTCTGTCACGACACGAGCCCGATCGTGCTGACCGTGCCACCGTGCCAGCCCGACACGAAAAAAGGCTTGCGTGCCGTGTCTGGGGCCCCAGTTGGGCACGGAGGCACGGCTTGGCACGGCACAAAACTGTAACCAGGCCCAGTCGTGTCGGGCCAGATTGCGCTCCGAGCTGGATTGGGATGGGTGTGGGCCGAGCGGCCCATTCGGAGAACTATAATTGTGGCCTATGTGCTGGACTACCCAGTGGGCCCCACAAGTCATAGACTCCCCTCCCATAGAATTTGAAAAATCAATTTGAAAATGGAACCCAACTCCAAAATTAGCCAAATTCAGTAGTACCCCTAATTTGGACATGACGAATCACATGGTTGTCTTAGATTTGTCATTTGAGGTCTGCAAAATATCTCTAAATTTTCCAGTGCTCATTCCCTCCTCTTTTGAATTTCCAAATAATTTAAATTGCTAATTGAGTTTGATTGACTTGATAACATGCTGATTTAGTGTACCCTAAATGTGTACCTTCACAATCCTCCCTCCTTAAGAGAATCTCATCTCGAGATTAAGAAAAGAACGAGATGGAAAAGAACATCACCGAAGGTATGACGATAGCAGTTCTGGGTGATTGATTCGAAGGAATTCTTCGCATTCCCATGTTGCTTTATCGGTGGTGTGGTTATTCCATAACATTTTGCAGAACCAGCGTCTGGTTTTATGTAGTACGAGCCTTCTCATCGATGATTTGCACTGGTTGTTCAGTATAAGTGAGATCTGGTTGCAAAGTATCCATTCCTCCCATAAGAACTTTCGTTGGTTTCTTCAAACACTTTATTAGTTGTGAGACATGGAAGATGTCATGAATTCCATATAATGACATTGGCAATTCCAAGCGATATGCAATAGTTCCACACTTTTCAGTGATGCGGAATGAGCCGACAAAATGAGGAGCTAGTTTCCCTTCCACTCCGAAGTGATGAATCCCTTTCATCGGAGAAACATGGATATAGACTTGATCCCCGACTTCAAAGTACAAAGGACGGCGTCGCTTGTCCGTATAACTTTTCTAACGAGACCCTTCTACTTTGAGGTTGGCCTGTATCATCTTGACCCACTCTTCGGCTTCTTGGACGATATCAATTCCAAATATAATCCTCTTGCCTGATTCACACAAGTTAAGAGGTGTGCGACACTTTCTCCCATAGAGTGCTTCATAAGGTGCCATCTTGATGCCTGATTGATAACTATTATTGCAAGAGAATCCTGCTAATGATAGATGGTCATCCCAATTCTTCCCATAGTCAATAACACAAGCTCTTAGCATATCCTCCAAATCTGATTAACCCTTTTAGTTCGACCGTCAGTCTCAAGATGGTACGCTGAACATAGAAGTAACTTAGTTCCCAAAGACTCATGTAGTTGCTCCTGGAAATGAGACACAAACAATGAGCCTCAATATGATATAATAGTGCGAGGAACCCCGTATAAATACATGATCCGTGAAATGTATAGCTTAGCATACTGTGTTGCGATGTACTTAGTATGAACCAGAATGAAATGGGCTGATTTAGTCAACTGATCCACGATGACCCAAATTGAATCATGTTTACGGAACATGAGAGGTAGTCTAACAATAAAGTCCATGCTGATGTCCTCCCATTTTCAGGATGGAACACTTAAGGGTTGTAGTAGTCCCGCTTTCCTAATATGATCAGTTTTAACTCTTCGACACAAATTTTACTGCGATACGTATTTAGCAATTTCCTGCTTCTTTCTAGTCCACCAAAATTTTGTTCTGAGATCTTGATACATCTTGTTGCTGCCTGGATGTATCGAATACTTGGATAAGCGTGCTTCATCCAAGATCTTCTTCCTTAACTTTAGATTTCGGGGTACCACTATCCGATCTTTAAACCATAGAGTTTCTTCATTATCCTTCCAGAAACGTAAGCTCTCTCCATCATTGATCCTTTTCCGATGCTTTATCATTGCTTTGTCTCTCTTCTGAGAATTTACAATCTCCTCCCTAATTGTATGAACAAGAGCTAGATTACAGAATGCACCATAGGGAATTATGTGTACACTTGGTTCTTCCTCCTCTTCTCTAGTAACTGTCAAGTTATGAACGTGAGACTACGACTAAGTGCATTAGCCACTACATTTGCTTTTCCTGGATGGTAATGGATCTCAAGGTCATAGTCCTTAATTAGCTCCAACCATCTCTGTTGCGTCATACTTATGTCCTTATGAGTGAATATGTACTTGAGGCTCTTATGGTCGGTGTAGAGATGCACTAAATTTCCAAGTAGGTAGTGTCTCCACATCTTCAGTGCAAGAACTACTGCTGCTAACTCAAGATCATGCATCGGATAGTTCTGCTCATGATTGCAGAGTTGTCTTGAGCCATATGCAATCACACAACTATCTTGCATCAGTACACATCCCAAACTAGTACCGGATGCGTCACAATAAACAACAAACGGCTCGGTAGTATTCGGTTGAGCTAATATTGGTGTCGTGGTGAGATGTTTCTTTAGAACATGGAAGGCTTCTTCAAAATCTTCAGTCCATACATACTTGTTACCCTTCTTTAATAACAACTCTGTCATTGGCATAGCAACCTTAGAGAAGCTCTGTACAAATCTCGGACAATAACCAGCTCATCCCAAGAAACTACGAACCTGATGGACTGACTTTAGAGATTCCCACTTTAGTACTTGTACAACCTTACTTGGATCCACAGCCACACCTTCTGCTGAAATAATAAGTCCAAGAAAAGGTACTTAGTTAATCCAAAACTCGCACTTGATGAAATAGCATATAACTTATGCTCCCGCAATCGTTGGAGTATGATATGGAGATGTTCAGTATGCTCTTCCCTTGATTTGGAGTATACGAGTATGTCATTAATGAAAACCACGACAAACCAATCTAACTATGGCATGAGTACTGAATTCATGAGGTACATGAAGTGCGCTGGTGCATTGGTAAGACCAAACCACATGACCAGATACTCATAAAGATCATAGCGAGTTGACAATGCTGTTTTTGAAATATCTTCTGTCCAGATCTTAATTTGATGATACCCTGACCTTAGATCCATCTTGGAAAACACACTAGCACCCACTAATTGATCGAATAGTATATCAATGCGGGGTAGTGGATACTTGTTCTTGATCGTCACCGCATTCAATGGACGATAATCAACACAGAGCCTTAGTGTCTTATCCTTCTTTCCACAAACAAAGCAGAGCAGCCCCATAGTGATGAGCTTGCTCAGATAAATCCCTTGTCTAAAAGTTCATTTAATTGTTACTTGAGCTTAGCTAATTCCTTTGGTGCCATTTTGTACGGTTTACAAGAGATTGGTGTAGTTCCAGGTATCAATTCTATCTTGAAATCCACATCTTGCTCAGGTGTCATACCTGGGACATCATCGGGACACACATCTAGATATTCCTGAACTACTGGAATGTCTTCAAATTTAGTGGCCTCTGAATGATATGTGGGTGGAATTTTAGAACTCAGATGTTCAAGGGAAAGAGTATGGAGACCATAGTACAGAGATTCTAATCGAGCAATCCATGGACCGATGTCAATAACAGCTCCATGGTACTTCAACCATGCCATTCCCAATATAACTTTGATCAGTTGCCCATCAATACAATGAGAGTGGTAGGATATATTTTCCCACCCAAGCACAATGGTGCTTTGATAATAACTTCACTAGCGGCTATAATGCCTCCAGTTGAACTGATAAGATATTGATACTTTGTGGTAGTGGTGGGTAACTCGGATTTCCATACAAATTAGTTGGTAATGAAATTATGTGTGGATCCAGAATAAGAAAGAATCTGAACATACCCGCGAGTACCGGCTCTCCTTCCAGCACATCCTCAAGAGTAGTGTGGTGAATATTTCTGGCGTTCGGTGCTGCTCTTTTAGGTTGAGTGCGGGAATGTTTAGCACCTGGTGCTGCTACTTGCACATTGCCTCGCTTCGCTTCTGGGCATTCCTTGGTGAAGTGACCCAGACGGCCACATGTGAAACTGGTATGATTCGCTCAACCTCCACTGGTCGGTTGACCGTAATTAGGTGCATTCCGCTGTGGATAAAGAGCAACACACTGCTGTTGCCACTGAGGTTGCTGTTGCTGCCACTGAGGTTGCTGCTGCTGTGGTCGAAATCCCGAATACTGGAACGGACGACCCTGATATCGGGGCGGTCATATAGGGGGTTGGATCTGCTGACCAGATGATGTTCGGTACACCAGCCGGTACTTCTGGGGAGTGGTGTTCCCTCCGCGTGGCGGCACATTCCTCTTCCTTTCCTCCACCCGAGTTTGGCGGTTTGCATCTTCAAGTTTAATCACAGTATTGAAGAGTGTAGTGAAGTTGCTGCGATCCGTCAACAGTAGTTGTTCCCTTAGTCTAGCATTGCAGCCACGAAATAAACGATCACATTTCTGCGCCTCAGTGCTCACTGGGTCCGGTGCATACTGAACCATGTGATTGAACGCCTTTGCATAGTCACGGGCGCTCCTCCCTCCTTATTTAAAGTCTAAGAACTCTTGAAACTTTCTGTTCAAAATTCCACAAGGGATGAGATAAGCACGGAATTCCTCGTGGAACTCTGTCCAAGTAACCTGATGTCCGGCGGGTAGGGAGGGAAGGTGAGTTTCCCACCATGCACTGGCGGAGCCATGATGTTGTTGCACCACGAATAGCTCCTTTTGATGTTTAGTGCACTGCTGCAAACCAATCTTAGATTCAATTGTGCGAAGCCAGTTGCCTGCCTCGAGAGGTTCCTCAGCCTCTGTAAAGACCGGTGGATGTGTCCTAGAGAACTCTGAGTAAGTGCTTGACTAAGGTTGACGAGGGCCTTCGTGGTGAAGGTGGTGGCTGTTGTTGCGGAGTCTGCTGCTTCGGACGTGGAATTTCATATCCACCTTGTCCACTTGAACCACCCACCTCAGATGTGGAACGAGTGCGCACCATTTTACAATGCAACAAATTTCAACGTCAGTCTCTATATCAACTCTTGATTTATTACATAAAGTATAGAGAATGTCAAAATCAAATACATAGTCATACATTCAAGTTTCAACATCAATGCTCAAATTTCCCTAATTATGGTTGCACTCTGTCCAGCCAGACCAGATCCTACTAAATTTCGATTTTGACTATGCAACTGACATTTTCATGACATGAGCTCTATAACAATGTTGTTGCTGAATGTCACACCTTTCCAAATATTATCGACATGCCCCAATAGCATCAAGGGTTAGAGAGATACGATGGTTTAACTTGACAGTTTGATGGGACAATTTTGTCAGAACCTCCCCTAAAATGTGTGCGTTTGGCCACAGTTTGAATATATGATATAGTCAAAATATTGAAAGGTGGTCTAGAGGAGGGTGAATAGGCAATTAAAACAAATAACCAATAATTAAAACTGTCCTGATCCCAAAATGTCGGATAAGTCCGAGCTAGGACCGGACTTGTCCGACTCTTCTAAGACAAGTTTGCCACGAGTCAGACAAGGTAGGATTTTCAGCAAGTCTATTGAACCAAAATACATCCTAGCAGTTATATGAGCTGTATAACAAGTGAAACTAGTAGAGAAACGTGCTAGAGCAGATATAGACAAGTAAATCTAAGATTAACACAATTAAGTGAAAAACGGTGCGGAAGGTAAATGAGACAAGTGACAAACCGGAATTTTCACCGAGGTTCGGAATCACAAAGAAACCTACGTCTCTATTGAGGAGTCCAGAAAGGACCGAGCTTTCTCTAGCCCTACCCTAGCCAAACCACCACAAAGGCCGGTTTGATCTTCAACTATCTCAAAGTGTGATACAAACTTCCCGGAAAGAAATCACAACACGAAATCACCGGGCGACGCCTAACCTTCTAGAGTTATCACCCAAGAGTAACAAACACGAAAGAGAACTCAGGCAAACAAAGCGAATCGAATCGATGCTCAAACCAAAAGCTACTTCTTCAATATCACAATCAACTCTTTCACTCTCCCCAAAATCCTAACTTTTGGCTCTTGCAGATGAAAACTAGTTGGAGAAGTGCTCTTGAGGGAATCCTGGGCACAAGGGTGAAAATGAGTGGTTAGGGTATGGCTGAGAAAGGAGGGGGTCCTCTATTTATAGTCAAAAAGTGATTATGACCGTTGTTAGGAGGCCCATGCCAGACAAGTCCAAAAATATCTCGGGCATGTCCGAGTTTAAGGGCCCAGTGATGGTACGACTAAGATTTAATTTCTGACTCAGTGCATAAAGCCACTTCGGACATGTCCGACATGACTCGGACAGGTCCAAGTGTCCAAAGTGGGGTTTTTTATTAACTCATCCGAGGTTGAACACCTCGGACAATCCACTTCGGATAAGTCCGACACCTTGGATATGTCCTGAGTTTTGCAGTGACAAATCAGATATGTCCAGCCAAATTTAGACAATTCCTACTGGCTAAGAGACATAGAATTTTTCTAAGTCATGGCTGTGTAGTGAGGACTCGGACATGTTTGACCAGGGATGAACTAGTATGGACTTGTGAAGCAAGGATTCGGATCTGTCTGGCCCGACTTGGACAAGTCCGAGGGGCCAGAGGACTTAGAAATTATCTAAGTCCTGGCTACACAGTGACTACATGGGCATGTTCGGAGTGGTGCAGTGGAAACTCAAAAATGTCTAGGCTCTTGGCTCGGACAAAAGTCCAGACATAGGGTTTGTTGATTTTAATTATCCCAAGGGTTGAGCACCCAATAATTCCCTAAGTTTGCAAGAGTCGTGTCCCTCTTGATAGTAAAATTTTTCCTATGACTCAAGAAAGTGTAAAACTCTAATCCTACAAGTCCTCGCTTTTTGCACACCTTTTCTCCTTTTTCAATTATTCTTAATAAATGTATTCTCTCACATTTAATATTTGCAAAATCTCAACAATTTGATTAGTTCTTTAAATGTTTGTCATTAAACATCTAAAACCCACAGTCCTAGATTCTCTAACAATCTCCCCCTTTTTGTTCATTGACGACAACCAATTAAAGTTTTCAATTTGATAGATAAAATCATGATTTTAAGTGTTGAGTGTATGAGCATTCAAAAATGTCAACATGAAAAATTTGATACCCACTTAACACTCGTGGCATGCCTATATGCAAAGTGTACAAAGTGATGAATCATGATGCACAAATGACAAGACTTGGCATAAATAGATGCAATTCACGAAATTCACAGTAGATAGGAACATAAACATCAATGAATTCAAAATTAATTAACATGAGTAGCATACACAACATATAAGCATAATAAGCATAAGTGCAGTAACCTTAAACAAGTTGCAACAACTTAACCAAGTTTTCAAAAAGAAAGATACAAGTCTATATCTCTCTGACACACGCACAAACCGAGATATAACTATCCTACTACTTCTCCCCTTTTGGCATCAAGACACCAAAAAAGGAGAAAGGCAAGGGAAACTAGTCTTTGACTTCATCGTCGTTGTTGTCGTTGTCGTAGTCTTCCACAATGTAGTCTTCATCACCACCGGAGGGAGAGTAAGAAGCCGTAGGTGGAGGAGGGGCGCCCGAAGGCGCGCTGGAGATGAAGAAATCCCTCTCCTCCTCGGTGAACTCCGGATGATCAATGGGAGGATCGCCATTCCTGTTGCCAGAGATTGGAGCTCCCCAAGCCAAAAGCTGCATGTGTTCTCGAATGGCTGCAAGGTCCCTCTAGTTACTCTTCCCAATCTTCTTGTTCTTCTAAGCATTAATTTGGGCTGACCGACAAGCAGTGAATATCGTCTTCAGCATTTTGAAGATGCAGGTGGTACAAGAAGGTTGCTGCTGAGAAGCCGGGAGATGTGGAGAGTCACGACGACGTCCGGTGAAGCCGGGCTCGAAGGCAGGTGCCCTGGCAGTCTTCATAGGATGAAGATCCACTGATGGCATCTGTGGAACCAGACGATGATGAGAGACATCCTTCACAAACATCTTCTGAGACACCCACTCGATCATCTTCATGATGTAAAGGAGCATAGCAGCAAGACCTAGCAGTGTTCTCAGATGCTTGATGTACCTATTAATAGATGAAGTCAAATACATTGAACTTGTTCTCCCCATGAAGCCACTTGAGGATGTTATTGGAGTTGGATTTTAGGTGGTTGGCATCCCCGTCCTTAGGAGCCAACGTCTTCTGTGTGATACGGTTACGTGGAAGAAGGGGAGGAGTACATGAGTGAGAAGAAGATTCATTTGGAGGTTCTTGTCATAGAAGTATAGAATCTCATGAGGCTGCATAATGTCCTCCTCATGAATCTTATCATCATATCTCAAACTCTTGTGGAGGCCTAGAATCTTTGCAAAGTCTTCATAGGACACAGAGTATCTATCTCTGTGTGTCATCCAAGTGATGCAATTGTCTTAACTGTAGAACTCAGTTGCAAAGAATTGGAGAATCACCTCCACATTCCACCGGTATTGGGTCCCCATGAGGTTCTTCACATTGTGGAGTTCACAGGCACTGATCACCTCACTGAACACAGAGCTTTACTTCGCTACCAAAGAATCATAGTCTATCCATTGAATCTCAACCACATGATTCTTTTTCGTCATAAGCATGAAATGGTAGTAGTCCATGTGGACATGGCTCCAAAATCTTTGATCACTGGATACATGATTTGAAGCATAGTAGGGTTGGTGTCTTTGTACACCCGCTTCTTGAATGCTTCTCCTGTAGTCGGCTCTTCGGTTGCCCCTCCTAGAGTCAGTAGGAGCAGTAACAACCAAAGGACCAATTTCAGCAACGGGGGCTGCCCCCTTGTCCCACTGCCCTGCCCTTGACTCGGGCGCCAGATGACCAAAGAACTGCTCCTTTGTCCCCTCTTGGTTGGTTGAGGAGCAAAATTGGTTTTTTTTTGCAATCATGTCTCTTATTGGACCTCACTACAAGGATTCTGACCTGTTGCAACGATTGTACTGCAACAAATACTAAATCGTTGCAGTAAGCTTGGATTTTTGCCATGATTCACTAGTTCATGGCACTAGGATCTATCGCCACGAAACACAATCATTGCGTTAGGATATGTTGCCACGAATCACTAGTTCGTAGCGTCAGGATGCTAATGCAATGGATCACAATCGTTGCATTAGGATCTGTTGCCACGAAATACTGGTTCGTGGCGTTACAGCTTTATTGCCGCGGAAAACAGTCGTTGCATTAGGATCTGTTGCCACGAATTACTGGTTCGTGGCGTTACAACTTTATTGCCATGGAATACAGTCGTTGCATTAGGATATGTTGCCACGAAATACTGGTTCGTGGCGTTACAGCTTTATTGCCACGAAACACAGTCGTTGCATTAGGATCTGTTGCCATGAATTACTGGTTAGTGGCATTACAACTTTATTGCCACGGAACACAGTCGTTGCATTAGGATCTGTTGCCACGAATCAGCAAACTGTTGCATTTGGACCGTAACGCAACGAAACAGAATCGTTGCATTAGGATGTGTTGCCACGATACTATGGTGTGTGGCGTTACAGCTTTATTGCCACGGAACACAATCGTTGCATTAGGATCTATTGCCACGAGTTACTGGTTTGTGGCGTTACAGCTTTCTTGCCACAGAACACAATCGTTGCATTAGGATCTGTTGCCACGAAATACTGGTTCGTGGCATTACAGCTTTATTACCACGGAACACAGTCGTTGCATTAGGATCTGTTGCCACGAATTACTGGTTAGTGGCGTTACAGCTTTATTGCCACGGAATACAGTCGTTGCATTAGGATCTGTTGCCACGAATTAGCGAACAGTTGCATTTGGACCGTAATGCAACAAAACAGAATCGTTGCATTAGGATGTGTTGCCAAGATACTCTGGTTCGTGGCGTTACAGCTTTATTGCCACGGAACACAATCGTTGCATTAGGATCTATTGCCACGAATTACTGGTTCGTGGCATTACAACTTTCTTGCCACGGAACACAGTCGTTGCATTAGGATCTGTTGCCACGAAATACTGGTTCGTGGCGTTATAGCTTTATTGCCACGGAACACGGTTGTTGCATTAGGATCTGTTGCCACGAATCAGCAAATAGTTGCATTTGGACCGTAATGCAACGAAACAGAATCGTTGCATTAGGATGTGTTGCCACGATACTCTGGTTCGTGGCGTTACAACTTCATTGCCACGGAACACAATCTTTGCATTAGGATCTGTTGCCATGAATTACTGGTTCATGGCGTTACAGCTTTATTGCCACGGAACACAGTCGTTGCATTAGGATCTATTGCTACGAATCAGCAAAAAGTTGCATTTGGACCGTAATGCAACGAAACATAATCGTTGCATTAGGATGTGTTGCCACGATACTCTGGTTCATGGCGTTACAACTTTATTGCCACAGAACACAATCGTTGCATTATGATATGTTGCGACGAATCAGCAACAGTTGCATTTGGACCGTAATGCAACGAAATAGAATCGTTGCATTAGGATGTGTTTCCACGATACTCTGGTTCGTGGCGTTACAACTTTATTGCCACGGAACATAATCGTTGCATTAGGATCTATTGCCACGAATTACTGGTCCGTGGCGTTACAGCTTTATTGCCAAGGAACACAGTCGTTGCATTAGGATCTGTTGCCACGGATCAGCAAACAGTTGCATTTGGACCGTAATGCAACGAAACAGAATCGTTGCATTAGGATGTGTTGCCACGATACTCTGGTTTGTGGCGTTACAACTTTATTGCCACGGAACACAATCATTGCATTAGGATCTGTTGCCACGAATTACTGGTTCGTGGCGTTACAGCTTTGTTGCCAAGGAACACAGTCGTTGCATTAGGATCTGTTGCCATGAATCAGCAAACAATTTTCGCGTTCTCCTCGGCGCAGTGCTGATCAATGATGTTCATTACTTTTTGCCTCCTGACGACTCAGTGCTGGACTAACGTCGCTGATGATCCATAACATACTCAACGATGTAAAACATCAGGTATTAAAGCATCAACAAATATGAGAGGGAGAATACCAACGCGCAGATTTAAAAGTATGTTACGGATCATCAGCGTCCTCAGTCCAGAAGCAGGGTAGAAGCGGCGCCGTGGCTGCCGCGAACTCGAGAACGGATGAGGAGAAGGCTCATCGCCAATGGATCGAGGGGACAAAAGCTACACGACCACTATGGGCAATGAGCCTTCCCCTCGATCCGTTCTCGAGGATCGCAGAAAATTTATTTCCGCCCGCCTAGGCCCAGAGCCGAGCCTGCCTTTAAGACCATCCGCAGTGGTTCACGGTAAAGTGGTGATGGGACGCAAAGCGGTTCCAATTGAATTCAAAGATGCGCATGCGGGATAAATAACCTCTGTAGTACTGCAGGTGCAGTAAAAGTCACTGACATGTGGGCCCCACAGCCAGCTGGACCCACATATCAGTGACTGTTACTGCACCTGCAGTACCGCAGGTGATTTCAACGCATGCGCTGCGCGCGTCTAAGGCACCTCGGTGCCTGGCGCGCACGTAAGCTCAGTGTGCCCGGTCGCATCAGCTGCCTGTACAAATGGCTACGGCTTGAATGAAGGACGAAACCTTATGCGGCAAACAACAACGTATAATACTTCCTCCGCCCCAACTCAACTCTATTTCTGTTTTGGTCGAACTAATTACCTTTGAGAAATGATTTATATGGAATTTATTAACTTCAATAACATGTAGTACTAGATTGTATATTATGGAAATATTTTTCATGGTGAATCTAAAAGTAAAATTCTTTTATTGTTAAAACAGATCAAAATTGCATAAATCTGAAAGATAGATTTGACGAAACCTAAGACTTCCCTTTGAAAAAGTTTTATACTTTACATTAGTTTTACATATGTAATATGCACATAGGATATATCACTAAATTGTTTTGCAAAAAAAAAAACATGCAGGAGAAATATGTATATCCCATATATATGCTACTACTACGTAAATTAGGGGTGGGCAAAAAAACCGAGACCGAAAAACCGAAACCGGTAAAACTGAGACCGGAACTGAAAAGACCAAAATATCGGGTATCGGGTACTTTTCGTGTAGCAAATATAAATAACTGAAAAATAAATGTCGGGTTCGGACGGATGAATTCATTGTGGAGCTACATGTCACGTACTTAATTATACTAAAAATTATCATCTTCGCTGTCGTCCCCCCACAATGGAGCTACATGACCATCATTGGTATATGTATCGTCGTCGTCGTCATCTTCATTTTCTGATGCAACTCCATCTACCTCAAACCGATCACCTGACGTTGTCATTATAAGAGTGGAAGCATCGCCGCTGGCTCCCTCAATGTCATTCCTAGCCCATGCGGTAGTATCCTCATTATTGATATCATCAGTAAGCAGATCATCATGAAATGTCTCAACCTCCATCGTCTCAGTCACATTATTTTCACTGTCTCCAGGGGGCATGGCAAAAAGGTTCTGTGGCTTCGTTTTAACAACTGTAGTCCATTTAGGATGCTTCACACTTGGAACATAAAAAACTTGTTCTGCTTGGGTGGCTAGAATGTATGGCTCATACTGGAATCAAAACAGAGTAGTGTCAACATCTATAATTCCATATTAATCCTTTTTGTAGCCCCTGCTTTGGTTCTGACTGCTTCCAAAAGGTCAATCAAACCATTCACACTGAAATAACAGAACCTCTTGATTTTTTTCAAAATCAACAGCAATAATTTTCTTGATTACTCCAAACCAATCATGATCAGTGTCCCGAATAACAATACCACTGTTTTGGGTTCGTAAATCTTTTTCCACATCTACAGTTCGAAAGAAGAATCCATTGATGAATAACCGACTAAAAAAATATGCCCGACGATCAGGTCATCTAGATAATGCATACAGATAATCGGTTGCTTTGCCTTCTTTGTGTAATGTCGTAATCTGTACACATTAGTATAACAGGGGTTATCGACGACAAATCAATTTCAAAACACATATTTGTTCAATATTTCATCAAATTGCAAACTTGCATGTACTTACTTGTTTTTGAAACCAATCAACAAACTCATCTCTATGGCATTTATCAACATCACGAGAATGAATCTTTTTCAGCACTTCAATATGCTCACTGAAAAGGGTACAAAATTAAATTAGCCATCTACAATAAGCCATATATATAGTATACAACATCTGAGTTATACGTTATTACTTGATCCATGGAGCGGCCTCTTCAACGTTAGTAATAAGATAATGTCTGATGTTATGTAGTTCCACCATAGTATGTTGGTCCCATTTATACCCTTTTTTAGAATTATCAACTTCTGTAAATACGTTAGAATTATCAACAGAAGGTTCATTTGTAGCTGCAGCTTCATGACGTTCTGGCCTATTACGCCTGGTGTTGATGTTATCCAAAAACTGACTACAAAAAGTCATACACTCTTCAGCAATATATCCCTTAGCTATAGAACCCTCCGGGTGAGCTTTGTTATGTACATACCTCTTCAATGTACCAAGGTACCTCTCAATTGGATACATCCATCTGTAAGAAATAGGTCCACCCAACCGTGCTTCTTCGGCAAGATGGGTTGGAAGATGTACCATAATATCAAAGAAAGCGGGAGGAAACAACATTTCAAGCTTACAAATTGTTTTAGGAATTTGTTTGCTCATCTTGTCAAAATCTGGTTCCGCCAATTCTTTAGAAAAAATTCCAGAAAAAAATGTGCTAAACTCAATTAAAGGTGCAAGAACCTTTTCAGGCAATATGTTACGTATTGCAATAGGAAGGAGCTTCTGAAATATAATATGGTAGTCATGAGTTTTTAGACCCGATACCTTACATGCTTTTATGTCCACATATCTCTTGAGGTTTGAGGCATAACCATCAGGCACCTTCAAATTCCCCAAAAACTTGCACAAGGTGGTCTTCTCATCTTTGCCCACAATATATAATGCTGGTGGGAATGTGTACTTGCTCTTTATGAACTTCGGATGTTGATCTGGCCATATACCCATAGCCTTCATATCAAGACGAGCTTGTAGACTATCTTTTGTTTTACCATCCATAGCAAGCAATGTCCCCAATATGCTATCACAAATGTTTTTCTCAATGTGCATGACATCCAAGTTATGCCTTATTAGCAATGTCTTCCAATAAGGGAGGTCAAAAAATATACTTTTCTTCTTCCAATTATGCCATCTATTTTCCTTGGTGT
Organism: Tuctoria greenei; assembly: GCA_036927565.1. Lineage (NCBI taxonomy): Eukaryota > Viridiplantae > Streptophyta > Magnoliopsida > Poales > Poaceae > Tuctoria > Tuctoria greenei. The sequence continues at coordinate 132,047,014 of JAYESD010000006.1, forward strand.
GCTTTCTCTTATTATTCGTTGGTCCAAAACTCACTTGATCAAAACACTCGTATTGTTGGAGTACTTCGTCACCAGAGAGTGATGTTGGAGCCTCTCTATTCTCTGCCTTGTTGTTGAAAGAACCTTTGTTTCGACGCCATCTGTGATCCTGAGGTAGGAAACGACGATGACCCATGTAACAATGCTTTCGTCCATATTTCAACCAGAAGGCGTCAGTGTTTATATGGAAATATGGACATGCTAGCTTCCCTTTTGTTCTCCATCCACATAGCATTGCATATGCTGGAAAATCATTTATTGTCCACAATAAAGAAGCTCACATGACAAATGTCTCTTTCTTTAAACTGTCATATGTTTCAACACCATTAGACCATAATTTCAGTAGCTCATCAATTAAAGGCTGCAGATACACATCAATATTGTTTCCAGGTGACTTTGGCCCAGGAATTATAATTGACATCACCCAATAAGACTGCTTCATACACAACCAAGGTGCTAGATTATAAGGGATTAGAATCACAGGCCATGTGCTGTAAGAAACATTCATTACTCCAAAAGGATTGAAACCATCAGATGCTAGCCCAAGTCTTATGTTGCGAGGATCAGATGAGAAATTTGGGTGAATGCTATCAAAATGCTTCCATGATTTCGAATCGGCGGGATGGCGTAATATTCCATCAACAGCAGAACCTTCTTCGTGCCAGCGCATGTTTGATGCCATTGATTCTCCCATATAAAACATTTGTAGACGGGGAATAAGAGGGAAGTAACGTAGAACCTTGCGTGCTACAAGGTTCTCGGATTTTCCACAAGGTAAAGCCTCTCTTGCATCCCCAACAGTACTATTTTTCCATCTTAATTCACCACATTTTGGGCAACTATTCAGCAGAGAATAGTCCTTCCGGAATAACACACAGTCATTGACACATGCATCGATCTTTTGGTAGTCCAGCACAAGGTCACGAACAACCTTCTGAAGTTTATCAAGTGTATTAGGAATGCAGTGGCCCTTTGGAAGCGCAAATGAGAATTGTTCAAGTAACATCTCACAAGCTACTTTGCTCTGACCAGTTAAACACTTTATCTGTTAGAACCTGACAATGTAGGATAATTGGGTTAGCTGCGAACAACCTGGATACAACTCCTTTTGGCATCAGTTAATAAGTCATAGAATTTCTTTGCATCGTCAGTTGGCTCCCTGCTGGTTTATAGCATTTTCTTGATCATCAACATGTGCTGAAGTACCACCATGATCAGTGCCTCTAAGTAGACTGGACAACATATTTTGCATAGCACCATCATCAGAAATTATCTCCTCATTATTTGCTGATTCCTCAGTAATATTTTCCTGAACTCGTATTTCTCCATGGTGTATCCAACAAGTATAATCCAATAACATCCCATTTCTGAGCAGGTGTAAATGAACTCCCTTGCGTGTCTTGTGGCAAATATTACGACATCTCGTGCAAGGACAAGGCATATTTCCTCCTTCACGAGTGCCCTGAAATGCAAAATTTAAAAATGACTACATTCCATCCTGCCACTCCCTCGTATGCCTGTCTTTTCCCATCCATGTCTTATCTTTTGAAATCGCTTCCTACAATTCAATCAGCCATCAGCCTATCCGTAACAGGATAAATGTACATGAACACATTATGTGAGCAATTGTACCTAGCTGTTGTTACTCCATGCGCTGCGGCCGGCGGATGCTCCTCCAAGCGTGGCGGACGGCGGTTGGTCCTCCAAGCTTGGCGGCCGGCGGATGCTCCTACAAGAGTGGCGGCCACCGGATGCTCCTACAAGCGTGGCGGCCGGCGGATGCTCCTCCAAGCATGGTGGCCGGCGGATGCTCCTCCAAGCGTGGCGGCCGGCGAATGCTCCTCCAAGCATAGCTGCCCGCGGATGCTCCTACAAGTGTGGCGGCCGGCGGATGCTCCTACAATCGTGGCGGCCAGCAGATGCTCCTACAAGCGTGTTGCGGAGAGGGGGCGGGCGTTGCGGGTCGAAGGGTACCGTAATAAAATATTATTTTCGTTTCTTATTTTCCTTCTTCATTCGGCGTGACAAAAATTTCCCGCCGCGGGCAGGCAGGCAGGCATGACAAGCTGAGCCGCTTGTTATTTGTGGGCTGAAATTGCGCTGATTCACTTTATATTCAAGTTGGGCCTTCGCGCATTCATGATGCTTGCACAGAGCCGAAGGCCTCGAAAGGTCCGGTCCTATCACCAGATTTTCGTGAGATCCTCAAGGGACGCTGCTTCCGATGTTTGGCCTCTTCATCCTTGCCTTCTTAAACCACCCCCCCCCCCCTATTGCTTCCAGGCTCAAGTTCCCGACTGATTCCCATCCATGCTCCCGTGTGTTGCCTGAGAAGTCCTTTGCCTTTGTTGTCTTAGCGCCATGTCTCGCAACCATGTTAGACGCGAGCAGGTACCTGCAGGCTCACCGTCCCTGCGCCCTCGTGAGGGGAAATGCACGATGGTCAACAACCGCCTCATGACGACAGCTGTTCTGGGACCCAGAGGAGGTAGCAGCGAGGCGACGCCCATGGAGATCACCCTGGCCATCCATCACCAACTTGAAATCCCGCATTGGGCTTTCACCGTGTCCACGTTTGGGGATGGTGAGTTCTTGGTGCGGTTCACCCGTGATGACTATCGGGAGCTCGCCATCGAGACGACAATCATCTCCATGCCGGATGATAACCACTACTTCCGGCCATGGATCTTTGGCGTCGGTGTGCCGATCGTCAGGTGGTTCTTCCACGTGCAGGTTGTCATCGAGAACCTCCCTCTGCATGTCTGGTCTGCGGAGGGCATCAGACAGGTTCTGGGTGACGTCTTCCTCTTTGATCACTTTGATGCTTCCACTTACCACCGGGAGCGTGCTGACCTGTGCACGGTCGTTGGGTGGATGAAAAACCCAAGCCTCCTGCCTCGGGCCAAAATGGCCACCTTCTTTGCAGGAAGTGATGGCCAGACTGGGAGTGACGGCAGGCCACCGGCGGAACCTTTCAACCATGCCGCAGTGGTCCGGCCTGGCGGCCTCACGACAGAGCTCATCATCCACGTGGATCACTACCTCGACTATACGCGGCCGGTCCACCCCAACTCCCCGACCTTCTCGTCATCAGGCGACTCTTCTGATGGACACTCCTCGGTGTCGTTGAGCTCTTTGGGGGACACCTTTCCGCGGCCGAAGAGATTCTACTGGCAGCGTGGGGAAGTGGATGAGGCGGATAAGTAGCTCTTTTAGTATGGCTACCAAAGTGTCCTAGCTCATGTGTTACGTTTCCTATGGAAACTAAAAATCCTTTACAAATCCTATCCTTCAAAGGGAGCCTATGTTTGAGAGGATTACGACTGGATTAATTTCGGTGAAAAGATTTCCTGTTTAACATTTCGGTTGTCCTTCCTTTTTTTCAAACATTTTCTTCCTCGTATTGTCTTCACTTTTTTCTTTCCAGTCCTAGCTACCGGCCTGTTGCATTTTCCTGTTACTACTACTTTACAAACCGCTTTGCGGGCCCCGCTGCAGGCGATCTCCTGGCAACTCCACCGGTTTGGGGACAAGGAGGGTTTGGCGATCGGAAAATTTGAACTAATTTTGCACAAATAGTACATCCATGAACAAGAACACCAAGTACATTTAACTTAAAAACATTACTCCCTCCATCCCAAAATACTTGTCCCTTTCGATGAAGGGAGTACCTCCGTCCCAAAACACTTGTCGCTTTGGATGGAGGGAGTATATTACAAACACAAGAAAAGATAAACTACAACTAAAACCATGAAATGAAAAACTACAACTAACAACATGAAATGAAAAACTACAACTAAAAACATGAAAAGAAAACACCTAAATACTACTCTACTCAGCCTCCACCTCCTCCTCCTCAGGTGGGTCCTCGGGCTCCTGACCCTCCTCCAGCGCCTCGGGCTCCGGCGGTGGAAGGTGACCTAGTCTCAAGGCCGCCGCCACGACGAGGTTGCGACGACCCGCGACGCCGAGCTCGGCCGCCATCGTCTCCCAGAGGGAGTCGAGATGAGAGGCCACGTGCGAGAGGCCGAAGACGTAGTGGCCCGTGGTGTCCATTCCAGTACTTTGTGGAAGGGTACCGAGCCCAAGGTGTTCCATGGAGTGAGATGTATCCGTAAATACATCTCGGGCCATGTTGAACAGGAGGGTATCCTTCACGCGCGGCGGCGAGGGGGGGGGGGTCCAGCCGCGGCCGCTTACCGGCGGCGGGGTCCCTCGGCGGGCTCGGTGGCGGAGGGTTGCTCGAGCTCAAAAGCATTTGTTGTATACTAGCCGCGGCTAGGTTTTGTGGAGAGAAGAGAGGATGTTGGAACGGTTGTGCGGAAAAGACGGTGGCGCGGGTGACCATCTTATACTCCCTCCGTCCCAAGTGAACTCTATTTTTAGGATTCAAACCGCACATTAGTCAACACATAAACATACCCTAACACCCTTCATCAATTCATATCCTCCCACTTTCCATTCAATGCCAGCAAGTTGCTACGGCAACAAAGGACAATAGCTGAAAATGTGCAAAGCACACAACTGACATGACCATACAGTGAAAGTAAAGTTGAGCTGGGACAAAAAAAAATTGGCTGGAAATAACTGCCCACACGCCACCATCCCTCTTCTCCACGCGTACTAAAAGTCACCGGGCGTCTCATTGTCTTCTCCGCGCGTACTAATAAAGAGTAGTAAGACGACAACCATCCTCTACTCCGCCACACACACCATCCTCTTCTCCACCCGTACTCTTCCTCTCCGTCACGCGCGCCCTCATTGGTTCCCTTCGAAGCCCATGGAGTTCCCCTTGCCGCACGATATTGCGATCCTGATGGCGAGGTGGGTCGCCGCAACCTCCACCCAGCCCATGGACGACCTCTCCAGTCTGTGTGCCACCTGCAAGGCCATGCACGTGGCGTGCCGTGATCCCGCTGTGGGCAGGCGCATGGCACTGGAGCGGGAGAGCAGCTGGGAGTGGTTCCAACGACACGGGAACGGGAGCTACGACGCCCTCGTGGAGCACCTGGCCAACGTGGGCAACCCTCATGCGTGCTACGTCACCGGGTTCGACCTCGTCTTCAACTACAGTCGCGCGCAGGCGCATCGGGGCACCCAGTTCCTTGCTCGGGCGGCCGCGAATGGCCAAAAAGTGTCGGCCAATGTCCTCGCCATGCTCCGCTATGACGCTGACCGTGGGGACCACGACGCCCTCGAGTATATCCAGCAGGTCGAAGGTGAGGCCCACGTCGGCGACAATGCGGCCGGGTCCCCACGATGAAGAGGACCAACACGTAGTGCTGCTGGTGTTGGAATCAAGCCATGCAGAGGCTCGATGTTTTCGTGAGCTGGAGGTTTCTGTGTAGGCCCCCTTCGGGACCGCCGCCGGTGGTGCTGCCCAAAATTGAAGATTACGTTTGCCGCTGCCCAACAGGTGGGAACCAGGGGTCTGCCCGCTGCGGCCGGCGAGGGTGGTATGAGTGGACCGTCTTTTGTACTGAGAACTGTAGGATTGAGCGCGAGTATGACATGTTTCACCATAACGTGTTGTACTCTATGGGTTATATTCCTTCCATCCTCTTTCGGATGCGCTACCCCTAGTTCTCCCAACGCCAATGAAAGGTGAACAAAGGGAGTACTGTATATAAAATAGACTTGTATAAGGCATGTTGATGTGGTTCTCCTATATATGCATGCTCGTCTCTTATGAATGTTGCACTTGTTGTGTTTCCCCTATGCGCGCTCGTCTTTTGTTTAGCCCCGTTTGCATCAAAGAAAACAACATGACAAAATGTGAAAAGAAAAAATATCAAAAAAAAAAACAAGAGAAACACAACATCATGACTGGAGAGTTTTTTGATTCACGCACGAAGTGGGTTAAAGGTTAAAACTTGGCGTCGTTAATGGAGATGTTTTTCGATAAAAGGAGAATTTTCTGATAATACATCAGACACATTGTTCATGAACATAAAAGACATATTACATTAACATACTACCAACACATATATTACAAACAAGAGTAAAGAAAACATGGACGAAAAACACGTAGAAACAAGAACAAATCTACTCATAATCCTATTCTACTCGGAGGCCTTGTCCACCTCTGCCTCCACGCGTGCCGCGGCCGATGCATCCTCCGGCGGCTCCGCCTCCGCCTCCGCCTCCAACGGCGGCATCGACTCCTCTCCGTCTCCACACCGAGCTTATAGGCGACGCTGTGCAGAATCTTCCAGTGGCCCTGTACCCCAACAACCTCCGCGATCGTCTCGTGGAGGGCGTCGAGATGAGCGGACACAAAGCTTAACCCAAACAAGTAGTAGCCGGCGGAGTCCATGCTGGGGAGCTGGGGAAGCCTCCCAAGACCCAGACGGTGACAGATGAGAGATGTATTGTTAAATACATCCCGCGACATTGTGTCCAGCGCTCTTGCATGTTCGACGGCAAAGGACACGTCCTCTTCAACATCTTTAATTCGGCGCGTTAATTCGTCGATGCGGGCGGCAAAGAGGTGGACAGTCTCCTGTAACCAGTCGGGTTGAGGAGATGCAGTGTGATCTGGATGTCGATCCTCTGACTTAAATGTGGTCACTGCACTGCCAGACCGAACCCTAGCTTTGTTAAACGTCGCAAGCTGCCCGCCTCATCTGTCTTGCATCCTCTACCTGCTAATACCGCTGACATCCATGACTCGCCCTGCCACCAATTCGCCTCGAGACACACTCCTGCTGATGTCGGTCAGACCGAACAGGCAATACTGCAGAGGATGAGCACCTGGCGAACCCTCTCTTTCTCTAGCATCACCAGCTACTATCTTGCCTGCTTCGCAGCTGGTCTGAAAATCCCCTGCAGTACTACGGGTGCTGTAGCGCCACTGACTACTGCCTGATGCCTGATTGTAGGGTATGAACAGCAACAAAGAAGTCAACAAGTCGATGCATCGCCCAATATGGAGCAAAATGCTGTTGCGACGTGGTGTTCCCACGCTCGTATTTGCCGCACTCGTCTTGAAGATGGTAAAACATCAGACTTCTTCTTCTTTCACACTATTTGTACATGATACTAGGCCTGGTCAGTTGCTAATTTGCTTTAGACGTTTACCGTTTAAATGACACTAACAGGAGGAAAGAAGTTTGGAAGAGGGGTTGCTAAAGGACTTAAGGTTGCTAAATTGCGCTATCTAGCATCTGCAAATAGAACGAATGATCAGAATCGGAAGTTACAAATTCAGTGGTCCGATAGGTTGGGTGCTGCGGTTGGTTCTAATCAGCAGCACTTTGTCGATGATGTGGTTATTACAACAAAAAAAATGCACCCCTCGCTGGTGTAAGGAAGTGGGCTGAGGTTGGCGATACTTCAAAGAGCGATATAGTGAGAGACATTCTGGTTAGTGTTGTGACACCCTACATATGTATTTTTTTCTAGCGACCTCCATCTTGTACGTTTATAACAGTGTGATATACAATGTACAGAATGCCTGGGACTTGGACGGCACAGATGATACGAGAAGGAAAATATTGAAGATTGCTGGTGAGCGCTACAAGAGGTGGCAATCAACATTGCATGCCACCTATAAGAAGTACTCGACCGATGAGGAACATATACAAAACAAGCCTGTTGGCATAGCAGATTCTGATTGGTTGGCGCTTATGGACTATTTTGGGTCCGAGCGATTCAAGGCCAGCTAGCTTTCTAATACCTTCATATCCTACAAAAACTATTTGATAACACCCATTCGTGAAATTAATTCTTAAAATTGTAGTCAATAAGCAGAACCAATTCACGAAATCGAAGTACTCAAAAGACAAAACACTTGCTTGGCTCAAAATCCTACGCCCAACTTAGTTATGAGAAGGTACGAAAACTAAATCATGCTTTTACTTTGCACTGCAATCATTCAATCAAATTTTACTTGTATTTGATGTAGCGAGACCCAGAGACTGGAAAAGAACCCGATGACATAGAACTGTGGGAGGCAAGCCATGTGAAGAACGGTCAATGGGCAAACGAGCAGGCAGAAGCTGTACATGTGAGAAACACTTCAAACAGTCCCACTTTAAATAAATATTTGCAATGTACATGTGACTTTTCTTTTTGTATATAGACCCAAGCACGTGCCCAAATAAATGTCAAGGAAGCTGAGCTGGGAGACACAATCCCAGATGAGGAAAGAAACACCATCATCTAGCTTACTTATATATCCGCAACCGGTTCCGCAGGATCACATTTTCGAGGGCGTGGTTATATGGCTAAACCTAATGTTTCTGAAAGACTGTGTATCCAGATGTCTGACCAGCTCGGCCAGCAAGTTCGATCCTTGCAAAATAGAAATGAAGACCTCAGCTCTCAGGTGCAGGAGTTGGAAGGAAGAAATGATTATATGACCTCCTGGATGGATGGCTTCGTCCAGGCAAATGAATAGGTCAACCAGGAAGTCTAGGCTTTACATGATCAGATGGCAGCCAATTCTGCACGGCAAGAAAAGGAGCTAGCAGACATGCGCAGAATGATGGAGAGCTAGCAAAATCAACAACGGCTAGCAGCAACTCCACAAAAGGCTTCTACTCGCACCAAGTCGAAGCTGGATGTTCGAAAACTATTCCTAATACTACAACTCATCGCGGTGCTATTTTAATGGGTACAATGTTGCAACCTGAAAAAACTGTAAATAACATCGTCTTGCAACGACGCAAGGGTCCTTGAGCGTTGCATCAACTGCTGGATGTTTGTTGTTAAGTCGACAGACGTATAGTGTGCGAATAAATTGATTCTGTTGCCACTAATTTTCAAACCTGGTGCATTAGGATTCTAGTGCCGCTAATTATAAAACGTGGCATTAACAGATTATTGCGACGAAAATAAATTGTTGCAATAGGAAGCTAGCTATTGCAACAAATTATAAAACGTTGCACTACAAACATTTGGCTACGACCAAAAAGGCATTGCACTAGACTGCTATTGCCACCACCCAGAGAACGTTGCATTACGACCCAGTTGCAACAGATTTGAATATGTTGCACTACGAACCTATTGCCACACATCAGAAATCGTTGCAATACAATACTGTTGTCACGGTTTTGAAATCGTTGCAATACCGTACTATTCGCCATGAACGTGAAATCGTTGCATTACATTATTATTGGCCACGACTATGAAATCATCGTGATACCATATTATTCGCCACGAGTGTGAAATCGTCGATATACCGTACTATTCGTCACGAAAGTGAAATCATTGCAACACCATAGTATTCGCCACGAATGTGAAAACGTCGCGATACGATATTATTCGCCACAAGTGTGAAATCGTCGCGATACCGTACTATTCATCGCAGATGTGAAAACGTTGCGATTCCATATTATTCGCCACGCGTGTGAAATCGTCGCTATACTATACTATTCGCCACGGATGTGAAATCATTGCAACACCATATTATTTGCCACGAATGTAAAAACGTTGCCATACCGTACTATTCGCTAAGGATGTGAAATCGTTGCAACACCATACTATTCACCGCGAATGTGAGAACGTCGCGATACCATACTATTCGCCACGAGTATGAAATCGTCGCGATACCATACTTATCACCACAGATGTGAAATCATCGCAAATAACGTATTATTCATTGCAATACGTTAAATCGTCGCAATACGTTAAACCGTTGCAATACCATACTATTTGCCATGAACGTGGAGTCGTTGCAATACCATACTTTTTGCTACGAATGTGGCATCGTTGCAACACCATTATTTTCGTTGCAATACGTTAAATCATCGCAATACGTTAAACTGTTGCAATACCATACTATTTGCCACCAACGTGGAGTCGTCGCAATACCATTCTTTTTGCCATGAATGAGGCATCGTTGCAACACTGTTATTTTTGTTGCAATACGTTAAATCGTTGCAATACGTTAAACTGTTGCAATACCATACTCTTTGCCACGAATGTGGAGTTGTTGCAATACCATACTTTTTTCCACGAATGTGGCATCGTTGCAACACCGTTATTTTTGTTGCAATACGTTAAATCGTCGCAATACGTTAAACCATTGCAATACCATACTATTTGCAACGAACGTGGATTCGTTGCAGTACCATACTTTTTGCCATGAATGTGACATCTTTGCAACACCAATATTTTCGTCGCAATACGTTAAATCGTCGCAATATGTTAAACCGTTGCAATACCATACTATTTGCCACCAACGTGGAGTCGTCACAATACCATACTATTTGCCACGGATGTCAAGTCGTCGCAATAACCTATTGCCACGGCTGTTATCGCCACGAGTCGGAAAAACTATCGCGACGTTCTATTTCGTTGCGACAACAGCCTATCGAGATGAATTTCGACCTATTGCAATGATTTTTTTCATCGCAATAAACCGGAATCCTGGTAGTGCCTTCTCTGCGAACTTGGACTTCTGGCCATGATCTGAGAGTGATGTGAAGGTATTAGAAGGGTTTGCGAGGTTGCCGAAACAAGTGGATGAAGATTTTGCAAATTTGGAGTTAGAAACTACGAAACTCGGATAAGTCTGAGGTTTCGGTCGGTTATGTCCGAGCAGGTCGGATATATCTGAAGGAAACCTTCAGACTTTTCAGATGTTCCTTGGACTTGTCCGAGACACAGGTCGGACATGTCTAAGCCTGACAGTTCTAACCCTAACTATTGCAAAATCACTCAAAATAACTTGCATGGACACAATCAAGGTCCTTAGAAAATTATTCTAGCACTGCATGGAAGGATTTGCAACTAGAAACAATGAAATAAAGAGGGTTCAACAATGAATACCTTGAGAGAAGGAAGCAATCGGGGAGGAACTTCAAAAGAGGGGGAATCAAGCTAGGGCTTGATTCTCCAACTTGGGTAAGTGATCACCAAGATTTTCTTCAACTTTCACTCAAGGATGGAGGAAAAATTGCCAAAGGAGAAAAAGCAAGATGGCGCTCCCGCTCCCGACCTGCTCCCACACCCACACCAGCCCTGCCCGCCACCGCCACTTGTCACCGTCGGGATGCCGTCCCTCCAGGTGATCCTGCGCGGGCCCACCTCCTCCTCGCCTTTGCGCCATGGATGGAGACCGTCTGTCTCTCGATGTCAGTGGTTGGAGCGTCACGAAAGGTAGAGACTTCCAGTCCAAGGCTTTGCGCCTGCTCTTCTCCTCTTTCCACCACCCCTCCTCCGATCTGGGTGCTTTCTTCATGTTGGTGGTATTCCACCACTTCACCTTTTAGCTCACTAAGAAGTTCGTTGGCTGGGACCTCAACACCGCCCTCGGGGGCACCCCTGATTGTTTCCATGCTTCCATGGCTCGTGACCGTCACTTCGGGTTTGCAGTTGCAACTCGGGATGTTTGTTAGTTGGTTCACTCCCTCAAGATGGTGACCATCGTGCACTTTGATGTCTACTTATTCCTCTGGCACGATGGGGTCCTTAATTGGGTGCAAGATCTTCGCTCCTGGAGACGTGAAAAAGTTGTGGACTGGTAGATTGTCCCCTCCAGATCCCAATGCCCCCGCCGTCGCAAGGTAGTTTCCTTCGCCTCCCCTCTCCGTCAACCCTCCCCACTCCATATCCATCGACCACCGCCACCTCACTGTACCCCCATATTGCCCTATTTTCCGTCCAACACCATCAAGGTTGGGGCATCAACTATCCAATTGACCCTGAAGATGTGGCTCCGATGGATCAGGTCTTTCACTCTCTTCGGCGAGATCTGCGCTTGCGGTCCTCCAGCCAGGCCCAACACCCCCACCCCGTCCATCACCTTGCCGCTGAACGTTTTTGGGCAAACTCTATCGCACCCTCCATCCTGGGCAAGGGCCCACCAGTTCAAACTCGTCCTTACAACCATGGGGCCTGCCTACTTAGATTTTTGAATTCCAAATTTGGGAGACAACCACGCCGTATCTGGGCAGTTAGATTGCCTACCTCTCATAGAGAGGATCCCTCATTTACTCGTACTGTGGACTTTGGCCCAGCCAGCTCACCAGAAAATTGCCTCCCCTCTCAATACCCAGCAAGAGATATTCCCACCATCATGAGCATCCCTGACACACCCAATCCATCGCCAACTCTTCCCTTACCAATACTGCACTGTCACGTCCTTCTTCCACCCGAAGTAACTCCCCCCGGCGCCATTCCCCCCATTAATCCCTCACGGCTCCCTTTTCTGATACTTCAGTTCCAACCACTTTGCCAAAACCTACTGTGTTAGCCCTCGATGCTCCTGCTGACTTCAACCAGGCCACAAAGTAGCCGCCTGCTTCTCTCCTTGCGCGCACCATCTTGTATGGAGGCCCAAGATCTCTAAGACCGCCCCTCTTAGGATCCTCTAATGGGTCTGCCACGCAGTGATACAATTCAACAGACAATCTGCTCCTGCCTCCGCAGGACCCACTCACCTACATTTCTAGTGTTAGTCCTGGCCCCTTCGTACGCCAACACGTTCCCACCTCGCCTCGAAAGGCTCTCCGCCTCCTTTATCCTCTTATACCCCCTGGGCAGACACCGCAACCCACCCCCACAGATAACAACGAACAGAACCTTGGACTTTGCAAAACCCCTCCACCAACAATGGCGAACTTCCCCATTGATCTGAAGTGCTTCCTCCCCCATGGCCACCTCTTCGCGCTCGATGGCGGTCCAACTAGGATCCCTCGCCTCTACCACCACCTCTCGATGGTAGCACTCCACACCCATGAGAGCTACATTATCGCCAAGGATTGTGATGGCCACATCAACCACGCAGACTGCGACTGGTTCCACAACCGCACCTCTCAAGTTCCCGATCAAGAGTTTGGGCTCAAAGTCCGCTCCTCTTGCGTCACCCTCTGGGCATCAGCCTCTTCCATGTGGAATCGGTCTACCACTGTGACATCCTCATCTGGGAGGAGCCCCTTGTCGTTGACAACCACCAGATCGCCTTCTCCCGCCACGACTTTGGCATCAACCGTCGCACCGCCTACTTCATCCACTGTGGTTGGATCTTCAAACTCGGCTTCCCTCTCGACTACTAATCTGTGGAGTATGTTGATGCGGCTATGGCCGTCGTCAGCCATCTTCTCTCTTGGCACAACGTCCTGGGGCAACATGGGTACATACTCTGCAAATACCTCTACGATGGCACTAGGTCTGACCCGCGTAGCCTAGTGCTTCGCCATGATGATACCAGGGGTCAAGCCTGGTCCTAGACCTGTCCAGTGGCCGTACTTAATGGGACTTTAATCCCGCCCCACCACCCTCCGGGTGAATATGACGTTCCTCCTAGGGGGGAACCCCCACAATTTCCCCACGCTGCCGGATTCTAACGACGATGTGGAGGAGCCCAAGGCAGCGGCTTTCGTCCTTCCACCGCCCAACCCTGACCCGATCTGGGATGCTATGGTGGCAGCAACCCAGGCCAACGAGGCCATCAACAACAACAACGGCTGGGGAGCCTGGCCCCAGTCGCAGCAAAACTTCCTCCTCCAAGCTCTTGACCATCAGGAGATCAGCATCAGCTCCGACCACACCCGCTCTATGAGATCCGACTCCTCCAACATGAGTGCACCTGTGCGCCTGCCCCCTCCTGTCATGGAACCCCTATTGTTCTTCAGGACAGACAGGACTGTCCAGATGGACTGGGTTCGCCAGTTCGACTCTGACGCCCTGCGCTGCCTCCTGGCGGCCACACTTCCAAACGTGAACCCTGCCTAGTATGTGGCGCCGACCGCACCTAATGACCCTCCTCTACTTGGATCCTACATGGACCGACCGAAGTCCTTAGCGATGGGTGCTCGCTGCGACTGTTCCACCTTCACGAGCCCCAGGGCGCTGCTGTCTGCTGCGACCATTGCCCACCCTTACTCTGTCGGCTACTTTGGCAGGGTCTCCGGTCGTCGCTCACACTCTGATCTGATCCATGTACCCCAAACCGATTCCCATCCAACAATGCAGCCCCGATGCTCACAAGGCGCACCTCGCGTTGGTCGGCTGCCATTTTGCAGGACACTATCAGGAGGAGCGTTCGTATTGCTGATGTGCTAAACGTGCGCCAGATGCCTCCTCATTCTATAGGGAGTGCCGCCTCTCCGACTCACTCTATGCCAATCTGTAATACCCGAAGAGACTTTTCCCCAATCCTACCAAATTCCCCACTCCCGTTGCTATTGAATCTGCGCCTGCTTCGTATCCTCACCTCCCGATTGTGGTTCTACAGGATCAAGTGTAACGATGCGGTGTCGATGCGACGATGGTGATCGTCGCGCTTATCTCGCATTCCAGGGTGGCGGGTGCGACTTCATCGTTTTATCAATGAGTCCTCATCTCTTTTGGTAGAGCGCCATGCAGGCTGATTTTGTTATTTACCTCCGCTTATGTAATCCCTGCATGTATGCTATTCTCGTTGGGCGCTAGCTGTTGTGGACGCCTATCGTATTTTGGAACAGAAATGACTTTTTCCTTGCTTCGGGAGGGAGCCTCCCAATTTGGACACTCACTAGTGCCTCACTTCTGTTCCCTGCCATCTCCGAGTTCTGTGTGCTTACATCAGGATTATGTCTTGGCCCAAACTTCGCCATCCACCACTGGTTTCACAAATGGATAACACACCAAGACAAAACTGGACATTCCTAAACTGGAATGTGTGCGGTCTAAATGATCCCGCAAAGCACCAAGCAGTCCGCGCGAAAATCGAAGAAAGTGGCTGCATAATCTATTGTCTGCAAGAAACTAAAAAAGCCCTGATAGATTGCAACTTCATCAAGCAGATTGCCCCGAAGAGATTTGATCAGTTTGCTTATTCACCCTCTCTCGGTGCTTCGGGTGGAATAATTGTGGGCTAGAATAGTGGTCTCATCAAATGGGTGATTTCTGAAATCTTGTAATTTTCCATCACCATCAACTTCACATCCACCCTCAATGGGAAGCACTAGACCCTCTCCACAGTCTACAGCCCTTGCGCAGGCCATCCCTGCATAGACTTCATGACTTGGCTTGGCTAAATTCTTGCAGACACACATGATTGGATCATCATGGGGGACTTCAACTATTACAGATCACCAGACAAGAAGAACAGATCGGGAGTGAATACAGAAGACATGAAAACCTTCAATGAGGTAATTAATCAATTAGGGTTGGTGGGAATCCCATTGAAGGACAGAAAATTCACATGGAGCAACATGCAAGCCTCCCCCCTCCTGGAGCAGCTTGACTGGTGTTTCACCTCAGGTAATTGGTCCCTCCCTATCACCTCACCCTCATGCTCCCACTTGACAAAAAAACCTCTAATCACATCCCTTGCATGATCCAACTGGGCACTAACATTCCTAAACCACAAAGTTTTAGAGTGGAGAACTACTGGTTTGAGATGTCGGGATTCAGAGACTTAGTCTCCCACGTGTGGAATGGCACCCCCTCTCACAATATAGACCCTGTAAGAACCATCTCAAACAAATTCAAAACCCTCAGGTCAACAAGCAGAAGATGGAGCAAGTCAGTGGTTCCCTCTGACTCAAACTACAACTTTCCAACCAGTCGTTCCAGGTGATTGATCGCCTAGAGGAGCAGAGGTAACTCAGCCCACACGAAGCCGCATTTACAACACTCATCAAAGAACACATACAGAGCCTCCTCCAATATCAGAACACTGAAAGATGGGTGATCCTGGGTGATGAACCCACAAAGTTGTTCATGTCAGCAGCAACAGACAGATACAGACGCAACATGATCACCAATCTTAAGGATTATTGTGGTCGAGTAGACTCGGTTCATAGCCCCAAGGCAGCCCTTTTGTGGAATTACTTCAAATCAAGGTTGGGTGAAGCCAATGCAACATTACTTCTGCTAGGTCTAGAAAACATTATGACACCATACCCGGATCTTATGGCACTAACAGACCCTTTCACGAATGATGACATAGACCGGAAAATAAAAGAAATGCCCAGTGACAAGGCTCCTAGCCTAGATGGTTTGAACAATAGATTCTATAAGAAGTTATGGGACATCATAAAGCACAACATATACAACCTTTGCAATGCCTTCTTCTAGCACGGTTGCAGTCTGGAATCCATCAATAGTTCCCTCATCACCATGATCCCCAAAATTCCCACCCTGGAAACAACCTCTAACTTCAGGCCAATTTCCGTTCTCAATTCAAGCGTGAAGCTCATTAGCAAGCTCATGGCCGACAGACTACAACTTCGGTTATGCAAAATGGTTCATTGCAATCAGTATGGTTTTATCAAAACACACACCATCCAAGATTGTATAGCTTGGAACTACGAGTACATCCATCAACACAAAATATCCAGACGCCTGTTTATACTGTTCAAACTCGACTTTGAAAAGGCTTTGACATGATGCAATCTTAAGAGCCCTTCTACGAAAGGGATTTCCCCAATAGTGGGTCAGCTAGACACAGAACCTTCATTCAACCACCACATTGGAAGTCCTGCTAAACGGAGTCCCCGGTAAATTCTTCCACTATCGTCGCGGGGTCTGTCAAGGCTGTCACCTGTCATTGGCCATATTCGTTCTGGCAACAGACCTTCTGCAGTAGCTTGAAAATTCAGTCAAATCCAGAGGTCTTTTAACCTCTACATTGCCCCACCTTGCAGACCTGGACTTCCCTGTCATCCACTATGTAGATGATACACTTGTTGCGTTACAGGCCTCCCAACAGCAGATTTTCTTGCTCAAAACCCTACTACAAGCCTTCACAACCGCAACTAGACTGAAGATCAATCTGGCCAAATCCTCCCTCATTCTGATCAACCTCGACCACCAACAGGCCACGGTCCTTGCAGCCACCTTTGGATGTGAGCTGGGATCCTTCCCTATACCTTAACTTCGAGTTCCACTTGTTGCCTCCAGACCCAAAGTAGTAGACTTCATCCTGCTTACCACCAAAATCGAGCGCAAGCTGGCGGCAACCTCTATACATTTTTCTATGGTGGGCAGAAGCACTGTAGTGGACTCCCTGCAGATAGCCATGCCTATCGACACAATGTGCACTCTTAAGTTTGAGGCAATGATCATTCAAGCAATTGAAAAATCAAGGAAAACTGCCTATGGAGAGGCTTAGATATTGTAGGTAAAGGAAACCCCCTAGTCAAATCACTACAAGGATTCCGCCCTGATGCAACAATTGTACTGCAACGAATACTAAATCGTTGCAGTAAGCTTGGTCTTTTGCCATGATTCACTAGTTTGTGGCATTAGCATCTATTTCTATGGAACATGATCATTGCATTGAGATCTGTTGCCATGATTCACTTGTTCGTGGCATTAGGATCTATTGCCACAAATATATTACCATGATTCACTAGTTCATGGCATTAGCATCTATCGCCATGGAACACTATCATTACATTAGGATCTGTTGCCACGATTCACTAGTTTGTGGCATTAGGATCTATCGCCACGAATCTGTTGCCATGATTCACTAGTTCGTGGAATTAGCATCTATAGCCATGGAACCCGATCGTTGCATTAGGTTTTGTTGCCACGATTCACTAGTTCGTGGCATTAACATCTATCACCACGGAAGACGATCGTTGCATTAGAATCTGTTGCTACGATTCAATAGTTCGTGGCATTAGCATCTATCGCCAAGGAACCTAGTCGTTGCATTAGGATTTGTTGCTACGATTCAATAGTTCATTGCGTTAGCATCTATCACCATGGAACACGATCGTTGCATTAGGATATGTTGCCACGATTCACTAGTTCGTGGCGTTAGCATCTATCGCCATGGAACACAATCGTTGCATTAGGAACTTTTGCCACGCATTACCAGATCATGGCGACAGGATCTATCGCCATGAAACACAATCGTTGCATTAGGATCTTTTGCCACAAAATACCAGTTCGTGGCGTTAGGATCCATCGCCACGAAACACAATTGTTGCATTAGGATATGTTGCCACAAAATACCGATTTGTGGCGTTAGGGTCTATCGCCACGGAACACAATCGTTGCATTAGGAACTTTTGCCACGATTCACCAGTTTGTGGCGTTACGATCTATCGCCACGAAACACAAACGTCGCAGTAGGAACTTATGCCATGATTCACAAGTTCGTGGTGATAGGATCTGTCGCCACGCAACACTATCGTTGTATTAGGATCTGTTGCAATGAAATACCGGTTGGTGGCATTAAAATCTATCGCCACGGAACATAATCGTTGCATTAGGAAATTTTGCCACGATTCACCAGTTCGTGGCGTTAGGATCTATCGCCACAAAACACAAACATTACATTAGGAACTTATGCCACGATTTACTGGCTAGTAGTTTAGATAGTCCTAACTAGTAGTTCATTTTTAATTCATTTGTTGGTCTGATACGACAATTAATATAAACCAGGATGGAGTACTACAGAACAAAATGGCGCTGGGATGACGCGGTCGTCCCACCCTCGTATTTGCCACACTCGTCCTGAAGATGGTATGAACATCAGACTTTTCTTATTTTCACACTATTTGTACATGATACCAAAATTGTTTAGGCGGTAATTTGCTTTAATCGTTTGCTGTTTGAATCAACGTAAAGCTAGGAAGAAGTGTGGCTAAAGTACTTAAGGTTACCAGAATACACTATGCATCCCAAGTTAGTAGAACGAAGCATGTGAAGCTACCAATTCAGTTCTCCGCTAGGTTGGGTGCTGCGGTTGGTATTAATCAGCGGCACTTTGTCGATGATGTGGTTATGTTTACAGAAAGACATGCATCCCTTAGCGGTGCAAGGAAGTGGGCAGAGGCTGACCATAGTAACAAGAGAGATATAGTACGAGACATTCTGGTTAGTGTTGTCACACCCCCACACAAGTATTTTTTTTTCTTGCAATCTCTATCTTGTACGTTTACAGCAACTTGTTATACAATGTATAGGATTCCTGGGACATGAAGGACATATCGGAGAGCGCAAGAAAATTTTTGAAAATAGCTGGTGAGTGCTACAAGGGGTGGCGCTTGACTTTACCTGCCACCTATAAGAGGTTTTCTACTGATGAAGAACGTATACGAAACAAGACTGCTGACGTAAAGGCGCCCGAGTGGTTGCGCCTAATAGAATATTTTGTGTCTGAGCGATTCAAGGTCAGCTAACTTTTTAATAGCTTCGCATCATACAAAAAATATTTCATTTACTTTCATTCGTGGAATATTCTTAAAATTATTGCAGTCAATAAGCAAGACCAATTCTCAGAATTGAAGAAGACAAAAGGAGAGCCACTTTCTTGGCTCCAAATCCTATGCCCAACTTATTTACGAGAAGGTATGATAAATAAATCACGCTTTAACTTTACGCTGCAAACAATATGTATACCGACATGTTGAAGTTTACTTATATTTTATGTAGAGACACCCAGAGACCGGAGAAGAACCCGATGACATACAACTGTGGGAGGCAAGCAATTTGTTGGAGAACGGTAACTGGGCAAACAAGCTGGCAGAAGCTATACATGAGAGTAACACTTCAAACAATCCCCAATTAAATAAATATTTGCAAATTATCTGTGACTTTTCTTTTCATATATAGATCCAAGCACGTGCCCAAGTGGACGACATGAAAGCTGAGCAGGGAGGCCCAATTCCAAATGAGGAGAGAAACCACATCTTCCAATGTTGTTATAGATCCTCAATCGGTTGTGCAGGATCACAGGTTCAGTGGCGTGGTTATATGGCTAACCCAACTGGTCCCAAATGTGAACGTATGCGTATCCAAATGTCTAAACACCTCAACGACCAAGTTCGAAGCTTAGAAGATAGAAATGCAGGCCTCAATCAAATAGTGCAGGAGTTGGAAGGAATAAATGATAGCTTAAACACCCAGATGGAGTGCATAAACCATAAGAATGAAGTGTTAAACGTTCAAGTCCAAAACTTACAAGCTCAGATAGCAGCTGATCGTGAACAGACATCTAAGGAAATACAGGACATGCGCGCCTCAATGTCTGAGATGCACAAAATGATGATGGAGACCACTCCACAAAAGGTCCACCAAAGGAACCGCCAAAAGCCACCTACTCCAACAATTAGTCCTGGTCAGCTTAGGAAAACTCTCAGCATGCAAACACATCGCTTTAGTAATCCTTGAGTGTTGTTATGCGTGTTGTAATATCAATTGATGGATATTTATTTTTAAACTTGTGATTCTATTGCCACTAATTTTCAAACCTGGTGCATTCGGGTTCTCCTACCGCTAATTATAAAATGTGGCATTACGAATTTCTTGTCACGAATGATAAATTGTTGCAATAGGAAGCTATTGCCACGAATTACAAAACGTTGCAGTATAAACATTTGGCAATGACACAAAAAACGTTGCACTAGACTGCTATTGCCACCATGCAGAAAATGTTGCATTAAAACACTATTGCCACAGATAAGAAATCGTTGCAATACCAAACAATTCGCCACATATGCGAAATTGTTGCAGTACCATAATAGTTCCCACGGATCTGAAATCGTTGCAATACGGTACCATTCGCCATGTTTGTGGACTCGTTGCAATACCAAAATATTCGCTATGGATGCGAAATCGTTGCGGAACCAGACTAGTTCCCACGGATCTGAAATCGTTGCAATACGGTACTATTCGTCACGTTTGTTGACTCATTGCAATAACATAATATTTTCCACGGACGTTAAACTGTCGCAGTACCATACTATTTGCCACGGCTGTGACATCGTTGCAGTACCATACTATTTGCCACGAATGTGAAATTTTTGAAATACTGTGGTATTCGTTGCAATATGGTAAATTGTCCCAACACCATAACTCGTTGCAATATGGTTCTATTTTCCACGGCTGTGAAAATCGTTGCAATACTGTAGTATTTGCCACGAATGTGAAAATCGTTGCAATCACATAGAATTACCACAAACTCGAAATTGTTGCATACAATGCTATTCGTTGCAATACGTTAAATCGTCGCAATACGCTAAACCGTTGCAATAACATACTATTTGCCACGGATGTGATATCGTTACAATACCGTACTATTGCCATGCCTGTGAAATCATTGCAGCCACATAAAATTACCACAAATGTGAAAATCATTGCAATCACATACTATTACCACGAACTCGAAATTGTTGCAATACAATGCTTTTTGTTGCAATACTTTAAATAATCATAATATGCTAAACCGTTGCAATAACATACTATTTGCCACAAATGTGATATCGTTACAATACCGTACTATTGCCACGCATGTGAAATCATTGCAATACCATGCTATTTGTTGCAGTACATTAAATCGTCGCAATACGCTAAATCGTTGTAACAACATACTATTTGCCACAAATATGAAATTGTTGCAATACCGTACTATTCGCCACGATCGTGAACCCGTTGCAATACCTTACTATTCGTTGTGATACGTTAAATCGTCGCAATACATGAAAATGTTGCAATAGTGTCCTATTTGCCACCGATGTGAAATCGTTGCAATACAATACTATTCGCCACGGATGACAAGGCGTCACAATAACCTATCACCACGGTAATTATTACGACGATTCGTAAAAACTATCACCACACTATTTTTCGTTGCAACAGCGACCTATTGAGACGAAAAACAACCTATTGCGACAAATTTTTTCGTTGCGATAAACCGGAATCCTTGCAGTGAATGGGAAAGAACTACCTCACCAAAGAACTATGGTGGTATTGGCCTCAAGGACCTTCGACTCATGAACGATGTCCTTCTCCATAAGTTCTTGGATAAACTCTACAACAAGAGATACACCCCCTTGGTCCATATGGTATACCGAACTTACTACATAGCAGGTAACCCTCCTCATAACCAGATAAATAGAGGATCCTTCTCGCTCAAGGATGTCCTATGTCTTTAGGGAAACTTTCGGGAACACTCACAAGTCACAATTGGTCATGGTGACACCGTGCTCATGTGGCACGATCCATGGCATAACACCACTCTCTAGACAACGTTCCCAAATATGTTCTCCTTTTAAAAACGTCCACAGATTTTGGTTGCTCTGTTTGTCACCATACAGGACATCCATAGAAACTTTTACACACCAATCTTGGCTCAAGCACTGGATGGATACAACATGCTGGCAACCCTCATCCAGGGGTTACAAAATAACAACAACAACATTTGGTCCTACAAATATTCACCAAGAGGATTCTCCTCAATCAAGATATACAACAACAACTTCGACCAAATCAACCCTCCAAGCCCTATTTGCTGGATTTGGAAGACAAAGCTATCAAAGAAGCTAAAAATCTTCTGGTGCCTACTCTCCATGGATAAGCTAAACTCTAGAAACCTATTGAAGAGGAAGAACCACAAAATAGAGAACGATGACTAATCCTACGTGCTCTGCATGTTTGCCCTAGAAGAGTTCACATATCACTTCTTCTTCCAATGCGACTTCTGCAAAGCATTCTTGGAAACCCTACATATTGACTGGGATGATGATCCCCCATTGTTAACCATGATCCAAGAAGCAAAGATAAGTTGGATAGGACCACGATTCATGGAAGTCTTCATCACAACAGCCTGGGAAATATAGAAGCAACACAATGTATTCACCTTCAGGAGCATCCAGTCATCCCTCTCTGACTGCAAAACAAAATTCTCCTTCTGCCTAACCCTGCAATCTAATAGATTCCCCTCTCCCCTAAAATCTAATGTTCTGGACTTTATCTCCGGACTGAACTTCTATATTCCTAGCTCAAGAATGCCAAGGTCTTTTGAGCCCAATCCAGACATTCAGTTGTAACTCTTTTACCTTCACTATATATATTAATATAACACAGTAAGGGCTTCCCCTACTGTCCTTTGCTAAAAAAACTCACCAAAGGATTGAGGAGAGCTCAAGTTTGATTGAGATTGGAATGGGGAAAAGAAGTGGAGGCGTCGGACCTAAAGGCTCGAACAGATCCGCGTCGGACATGTCTGAAGCCCATGCTGGACAAGTCAAATGGGCAACAGAACGACAGATTCCAAACCCACTTTGGACATGTCCGGACCTAGAGGTCCGACAAGTCTGACCTCCCTTTAAAATAAATAGTGTGTTTCTTTTAAGGGAATTACTATATAGCAACACTTATGTGTGGAGATATTAAAGGACTAGTTTTTAGAAATATCCCTGGTGGATTTTGGTTGGTAAAGCAATCAACATTCATCAATAATCTAAAATCCAAGAAAGGCAATAAAAGGTAAAATTGTTTGAAAGAAAATTGAGGGAGATGAGTTTTTGAAAGCATGCAGGATATTGAAGGTACAAAATAGTAATAGTTCAGATTGCAACATCTCAAGCAACATTTTGAGAATCTAGGATATTTAGCTTACTCCTAAGTTCGCAAAAGCATTTTTCATTTAGTATCTTGGTGAAGATGTCGGCTAGTTTTTTTTTTTTTGATTCTAACATGAGAAATGACTATATCCCCCTTCAAAGAATGATCTCCCAAGAAGTGATGCCAGATATCTATGTGTTTGGTTCTAGAATGCTCAACGGGTTATGGGCAATCTTAATGTCACTCTCATTGTCAAATAGGAGTGGAATATGGTTCATATTGAGACCATAGTCCCATAGAGTTTGTCGCATCCAAAGAAGTTATGCACAACAACTTCCAGCTGCAACATACTTTGCTTCAACAATGGAAAAGGCAATGGAGTTTTGTTTATTGGATGACCATGATACTAGGGACCCACCCAAGAATTGGCAAGTCCCGAAGGTGTTTTTCTATCTACCTTACATCTGGCATAATCCGCATCAGAATATACGATGAGATTAAACTTCGACGCTTTTGGATACCAAAGCCCAAGGTTAGGTGTGTGAACTAAATAATGCAAGTTTCGCTTAACGGCCGTCAAATGGCATTGTTTAGGAGCAGCTTGAAATCTTGCACCTAAGCATACACTAATCATAATATTGGGTCTAGATGCACACAGGTAGAGTAAAGAGCTAATCATGGAGCGATATACTTTTTCGGTCAACGCTCGGTCCTTCTTGGTTGAGGTCGAGATGCCCATTGGTCACCATTGGTGTTTTGATGGGCTTTGCCTTGTCTTGTCAAACTTTTTGAGAAGATCTTGACTATACTTCATTTGACATATGAAGGTGCCTTCCTTGAGTTTCTTCACATGGAATCCAAGGAAGAACTTTAATTCTCCCGTCATTGACATCTCAAACCTATCAGTCATTATTTTGCTAAACTCGTTGCAATAAGATTTGTTAGTGGAGCCAAATATTATGTCATTGACATAAATTTGGCATACAAATAGATCATTGTCAACATGCTTAGTAAAGAGGGTATACTCAGCTTTTCCAATTTTGAAAGTGCATCTAGGACTCCCTTGTGGGTTTTGGATGATTTATGACAAGCAATTGGGATCCTAACCTCTTTGTTGAGATGAATGCAGGCCTACAATAGAAAAATGAACAAAATACCAAAAAGAAGGGATGATGAGGAGCAAAGTGGAAATGAGCTCAACGAAAAAGAGTTGTAGATTATTGTGTGCGGAGTGTGTTAAGGAAACACACCCCAAGAGCTCAATGATAATTAAACACACACATTGCACAAAGTTACACAGGACCGGAATAGTCCGACCACAACCGGACTAGTCCGATAATCTTTCTGTACCAGATCGGACAAGTCTGATATCTGTCGGACTAGTCCGATATCTTTCTAACTAGAATCGGACTAGTCCTCCCCATTGCGGACTAGTCCTCAAAACACTACACAAGTCACTCAAAATCGGACAAGTCCATTATCAACCGGACTAGTCCGATATCCTTTCTGATCCACTTCGGACAATTTCGATATTCACACGGACTAGTCCAAAAAACCCACTGATCTAAATCGGACAAGTCCTCCTAATGCGGACATGTCATCCAACTTAGGGTTTCAGATGTACGGACAAGTCCGATGGACATCGGACTAGTCCGAAGATTTCCAGTAGCGAAATCGGACAAGTCCGTTTTCAGCCGGACTAGTCCGATATTTCGGGACACTTAGGGTTTGCTACACAAAGCACATCGGACTAGTCCAGTGACCACCACGGACTAGTCCGAACTTTCTGAACCCTAACGGTAAGTTTTAGAAACCCCATATAAATAGAGGTGCACGACCCAATTTGACTATCTCTCGAACCCTAGCGCCGTCACACCTCCCAAGAGCCTCAAAAACGACCTCTCTCCATGAAATTAAGTGCAACATCGTCCAATCCTTTGAGGATTCATT
Source organism: Tuctoria greenei (assembly GCA_036927565.1). Taxonomy (NCBI): domain Eukaryota; kingdom Viridiplantae; phylum Streptophyta; class Magnoliopsida; order Poales; family Poaceae; genus Tuctoria; species Tuctoria greenei. Next base: position 132,072,241 of record JAYESD010000006.1, read on the forward strand.
CTAGATCATTGGAGAGACACTTGCAACACCACATTGATCTCTTGGTTTGATTCTCTAACACACTCCTGCGTTTCATTGTAACTTTTTTGGGGACCGGAATCCCGACATCCGAGGATCTCATTGGGTGGTGTCGTGCGATGCGACACCCAACAGTTATACATGAATAGAACCTGAATAAGTACAAGACGAAGTCTTTTATTTAACATACAGCGGAAGTTTTTACAATACTAGCGGAAGTAAGAAATATATATTTATCATAGCTACGCTCTCAGCACTAGCTATGCAAAAGCAAAGTTACCCATGCCTTGGATACTTTGCACTAGCAACACTCAATTAGGGCAGCGTGCAGGGTTCCCACTCGGCTGTACACCCTGGAGGGGGTGCAGCCTCATCATCAAACCCGTCATCAACTGTATAACCTGCAAAAACTCGTTAACTGCAAACGTGAGCATAATGCTCAGCAAGACTAACCTGTCTCACTAGACATATGCAAGGGGACACTAAACATAGGTGAGGTGGAGCGTAAATGACTCGCCTATAAGTGGATCCTTATAATTAGGTTTTATGTAGCAAATGACATTCTCCAAGCACGGCACATCATAGGCTACACAATCAAACAAGAAACGCTTTACCAATGATATGACATGCTCAGAGCACATAATGCTATTACAGCTAAAGTATGGGGAAACTGTAAACTTTTAATTATACTATCTCTAAATCATACAAGGTTGCAAAGTAATTATAATTCAATGCAATGTGATTTTCTGGCTTCTTTAGTAATTTACTACGTCACGACTCAGTGAAAAAGTGGTACTCTATTACTGCGAGGGACAGTGATTGCAATCAGGACACATCCGGACAACACGACACATACGCACTTTCGGAAATGCTAGCGAGTACTTCGCGCAGTACCTACGTAACACTTCAGTACTAGTCGTATATGGCAACCTTTCGCGAGACACTCAAATGCCAAACCGGTCGATCCCTCATGAGCAGGAGGTCCCTGCGTGGGCCGTACTCTGACGTGCCCACCAGCGGATTTACACCTTGCTGCCCTCAACCCACACCTATAAAACGGAACGGTATGCCTCGCCACCCAAGTGACCAAGCTACGTTAGTTTATTGGATTCCATATCTCTATTATGTTGCCGGTACAAGTCAAGCTTGTTCAGCGGGGCCGCACACGAAACGGGCCTTAATCGACACAGGCAGGGCTACGCGACCAAGACTCACTTCTCGTCGCTTCCTATCCATTCCCTGCCCAGTCTTAACTTCATTATATTAATCCATTTTCTATCTAGCCAATCCTGTGAGATATGTCCTACATCTCTCGCGAGTAGATTCCAACTACTCGACTTCTACCGGATTTTCCTATGCATTAGAAAAGCAGTTACTACAGGTCAAACTGTAACTCGTTCCAACCAATCACTGGGATTTTTGGTCATGCAAGTGGAGTATCAAAAATCCTAACCTTAATTCACAATTCATATACTATTCATCATAGTGATAAAGCAAAATTTTATAAACGACTTAAATGCAAACCGGGGCTTGCCTTGTTGCAGGTCAGAGTCCGAGTTAAAATTTGGAAGATGCTCTTCCAAGATTTCTGGCTCCTCCTCGACTTCGGTCACTATACGATATGCATATAATAGGTATATAAATGACTTTGAAAAAATAATCATCATCGAGACCAAAATTTTAACCCATGGTGATCATTAGATGATAGGGACCTTAATTGGCTTTGGAACCTTTAGGGTAGATACTAGGAAATATGATCAAGGCTCTTGCAAAGAACAGGAGATGATCAAAGTATAGTGTTGTCTCTAAAATTATGGCAAGCAATAACTTTCAAGAACTTTAAAGAAGAAATTGTAGCTTGAACATAGTTGCCAGTTGATAAGCATGATAGAAGAAGTGGTTCTGGTTCTAGAAAAATTTGTTTCATAATTTTCTAAGCTTTGGGGAAGGAGTTATTGTATTTCTAAGTTGGCAAGAATTTCTGGATTTACTTTGTAATTGAATTTCTAGCCATTAAATTAGTATTTAGTTTGTAACGGAATTAGGACTAGGATAGTAGGTTAATTAAATCCCGGATTTTTACAGGAGCTAGTGAATAACTAAAGGAAGGTTCAGTTCAAATTTGGGACATAATAAAGCAACTGAACATCTGTAAAAATTCAATAACTGAAAAAAGGAAATTGAACCATACAGAGGTTTAAACAGGTGCAATGGCTCCCACACTTTTTCTGGTGGTCAAGAATAGGACACTAAATTTTATGCGAATTTTGGGGATTTTTCCAGTGGCTATCTTATTTGGAAAAATTTATTTGCATTTGAAAAGATTATATTCTACAGAATTTAACTTTGGGTTTCACAGAACCTAATTGGTACTGACAGAAACTAGAGCTCAAGAGCTTTCAAACAAAATTTGTTTCAAGATTTTTGGAGTAGTCTACAGAGAGATATTCAATTTAGAAATTTCAATAATTTTCTAGAATTATTTTAATAGTCCATTGGCGCCATAATTCAAATTTCAACCGGGCGGGTCCCTTGGGCCACGTGGCGCGCTCTGGTCAATGCAACACCGTGGTCCACAGACCTATTCGCACACAGCCGCACGGGATCCTAGCCGCACCGTGATCTCGCAGCCGCTGGCAGGTGGGGCCCCCTGGGTTGTCTTCTACCTCGGGCCAACGCCCGCGCCAGGTGGCGCCCGCGGCGGTGACTCTCCGATGAGCTTGCCACCGGCTAAACCGACAGGCCAAACTTGCCCAAACTCGCCGCCTGGGGGTTTTTGGAGTCACTGAGCAAGACGGTGAGGTCGGTGGGACCAACAACTCGCCGGAAATGGTCGTGCGACGACGGCGGCGGCGGTGAGCACTCGCGCAACGTGGAACTCGCTCCAGAGTAGCTCAAACCACTCAGGATCTTCTTCAAAACCTTCCTGGGACGATGCAGATCAAGGAACTGGACGTGGAAGAGGAGGAAACAACCGAAAACTATGAGCTCGACGGCGAACCGAGGTTTCCTCACCGGCAGCGAGCAAAACTCGATTTCCTCGGCCGTTGCTCGATAACTTTTAGGGGTTTTTGCTCAGGTAGGAGCGCTAGGACCTATAGAAACTATCTCTAAGCAATTGCATAGAATGATTACTTGTAGGAACGGAATTTAAACGAAAACCGAGCGAGTTCATTCACTTTGGCCGGAAGAAAGAAGATCGATAACTTGTTCAATTCTCAATGAAAAAGGAAACAGTTTGCACCGAGAGTTAGAGCTTGACTAGGCGCACCTTTAAGCTGTTGGAGTCGTGGCTTGAAACAGTGCGAGACGGCGGCGCACCACGGAGCAGAGGTGGGCGGCGGCGATGGCGCGCGGCGGAGATTAACTCGCGAGAGTGGGAAAACCACTGATCGAGGAGGGGAAATAAGGGAGCGGCGGCGGCCTTTTATAGCGCCGCGGCAAGCTAGCACACAGGCATCTCGCTGGAGCTGCATGCGCGCGCGCTGTCGAGCGGTCGAGCGCCGGCGCAGAGATGGCAGCGGTCGACCTGACCCGTTCAGCAGCGGCTGACCGGTGGGACCCACAGGTCAGTCAGACCCCAACACAAAAGTTAATAATTCATTTAAAAATAGAAGATCAACTTCAAAAATCATGAAACTTTGTGGAGATGGTCAATGAATTATTCTGAACCCAATGGTGAACTCAAATCTTATGTTCAAAGAAGCTGGAAAAGAATTTAAAATTCAGATTTGAATTTGATTCAAATTTGCTAAGCGCCTCAAATAAAATATCAAATGAGTTCCCAAAATCTTGAAATTTTGCAGGCAAGCTATTGAGAATATTAGAAGGTCAAGGAAAAATTTAGATCCTCTAGTTTGAATATTTTTGGCAGGGCCAAATAGTACTGCACTTTAAATTGCCTTAATAAACTTCATCCAAATAATTCAAATGTTTGAAAAGGGGTGAATAGAATTATTCTGGAATTAGTGGTGAAGTCCAATACTTAGGTTAATAAAATTTAACCATGAGTGCAAGAAAGGTTTGGATGGGATTAAGTTCATGTGTACCTCTATATTGGATTTTTAATATAGTTGATCACCAAACTTATGACTGAATTCACATGCCACAAAAGTGGGGTTTTACATTCCTCCCCCCTTAAAAGAATCTTGTCCCGAGATTACAAAATAAGGTAAAAGGAAAAGATCTAACGAACATATGCCGCTAACAAGTCCGGATAGTTTGTCCTAAGATACTCCTCGCTTTCCCACGTGGCTTCTTCAGCATTGTGGTAGCTCCACAAGACCTTGTAGAAACGCAAGGTGCGGCTTCTTGTGGTGCGAGTCTTCTTATCGATGATCTTAGTTGGATGCTCGGAATAAGTGAGATCTGGTTGGAGAGCTTCTAAATCCTCTATGACATCAGCGGGAGTTTTAAGACATTTCCGTAACTGGGAAATGTGGAATACATTGTGAACCCCTGAAAGTGATGGCGGTAACTCCAATTGATATGCCACAGGTCCGCATTGCTCTAGGATTGCGAATGGCCCAATAAAACGTGGAGCTAACTTCCCCTTTACTCCAAATCGATGAACCCCTTTCATCGTAGACACACGAAGATAGACGGGATCCCCCACGTTGAAGTGAAGTGGTCGACGTCGTTTGTCCGCATAGCTCTTCTGACGAGACTGAGCAGCTTTGAGATTGGCTTGAATAGTGCGAACTTGCTCTTCGGCTTCTTTTACTAAGTCGATGTCATATACCACTCGTTCACTAGATTCACACCAGTTCAAGGGTGTGCGACACTTCCGGCCATAAAGAGCTTCATATGGCGCCATCAGGATGCTAGCCTGGTACCCGTTGTTGTACGAAAATTCTACCAATGGTAGATGATCATCCCAATTCCTACCATAGTGGATGGCACAGGCACGAAGCATGTCCTCTAGCACTTGATTCACCCGTTCGGTTTGTCCATCAGTCTGAGGATGATAAGCCGAGCTTCGAATCAATTTGGTACCCAGTGCATCATGGAGATGCTCCCAAAATCGAGCAACAAAAATAGATCCACGATCTGAAATGATAGTACGGGGTACTCCGTGTAGACACAAAATTCTGGATATATAAAGTTTTGCATACCATTTTGTATCATAAGCCACACTGACCGATATGAAATGAGTTGATTTGGTCAGTCGGTCAACGATCACCCAAATTGAGTCATGCTTATGGAGGGTGGAAGGCAACCAAACAATGAAATCCATGCTGATATCCTCCCATTTCCAAGCTAGTATGCTTAAAGGTTGAAGTTGTCTGGCTGGCTTCATATGGTCGGCCTTCACTTGCCGGCACGTATCACACTCGGATACGTATTTAGCTACTTCCCTCTTCATCAGAGTTCACCAGAATTTCTTCTTCAAATCTTGGTACATCTTGTTGCTTCTTGGATGAATGGAATATTAGGACAAATGAGCTTCGTCCAATATCTTCTTTCTATGCTCCATGTTTCGTGGTACCACTATACGGTTGTTAAACCAGAGGGTACCTTCATCGTCACTTTGGAAACATTTCATCTCCCCCATTTCCATTCTTTGCTGAATGTGGGACATTCCTTTGTCTTTCTTCTGAGCTGCTACAATATCATCCCTGATGGTAGGAATGAGAGCGACGTTGTAGAGTGCCCCATATGGAACCAAGTAGAGACTCGATTCTTCTTCTCCCATTGAGTTGATGGAAAGACTGTTGACATGGGACTTGCGGCTCAGTGCATCTGCGACTACATTCGCCTTGCCTGGATGGTAGTGGATCTCAATCTCATAGTCCTTGATCAACTCTAACCATATTCGTTGTCGCATATTCAAATCCTTCTGGGTGAATATGTATTTAAAGCTCTTGTGATCAGTGTAGAGGTGTACTAGATTACCCAGTAGATAATGCCTCCACATCTTCAATGCCAGTACCACAGCAGTGAGTTCTAGATCATGAGTCGGATAGTGCTGCTCATGGTTCCGAAGCTGCCGTGATCCATAAGCGATCACTCGTCTATCCTGCATCAACACACATCCCAAACCAATTCTTGATGCATCACAGTACACGTCAAAAGATTTGGTTGTGTCTGGTTGAGCTAATACTGGTGCCGTTGTAAGGTGTTTCACTAATGCTTTGAAACCTGCCTCACATGCCTCAGTCCATACATACTTCTGCCCTTTCTTCAGAAGTTCTGTCATTGGTTTAGATATCTTGGAGAAATTGGGTATAAACCTCAGGTAATATCCTGCTAAACCCAGGAAACTTTGGACTTCATGTACAGACTTTGGAGACTCCCATTTGAGGACTTGCTTGATCTTGCTTGGATCAACTGCAATCCCTTCTGCTGATATGATGTGCCCTAAAAATGGCACTTGGCTGATCCAGAATTCACATTTGCTGAACTTAGCATATAACTCATGGTCCCATAATCGTTGAAGCACGATACGCAAATGTTGAGCATGTTCTTCTTTGGATTTTGAATACACAAGTATGTCGTCAATGAAAACCACGACAAACTTGTCCAATTCGGGCACAAACACCGAGTTCATGAGATACATGAAATGAGCCAGTGCGTTGGTCAATCCGAAGGACATAACAAGGTACTCATACAGTCCATACCTTGTTGAGAATGCTGTCTTTGGTATATCTTCTGGTCGGATCCTAATCTGATGATAACCAGAACGAAGATCCATCTTCGAAAATACGTTAGCACCCACCAATTGATCGAAAAGAATATCAATGTGTGGTAGTGGATACTTGTTCTTGATAGTGACAGCATTGAGTGGACGATAGTCTACACACAGTCTCAAGTCTTATCCTTGTTTTCTACGAACAGTGCAGAACAACCCCATGGTGATGAACTTGGACAAATGAAACCCTTGTTCTCATGTTCGGTTAACTGCTCCTTAAGTTCTGCAAGTTCCTTGGGTGCCATCTTGTAGGGTGGTCTTGAGATTGGCACTGTTCCCGGTGCAAGTTCAATCTTGAACTCTATATCTCTTTCTGGGGGCATACCAGGAAGATCTTCAGGAAACATGTCCGAGTATTCACATACTACCGGAATACCCTTAAGTTCCATCACCTCGGTATTGTGAGTAGATGGGTCCAATGGAATGATGTCCTCAAGATTGAGAACTTGGGGTGGATGGAGTGGAGACTTTAGATAAATCTTTCGAGGAACGATATCAAGAATAGCACCATGGTATTGCAACCATGCCACTCCTAAGATGATATATAGCTTTTGAGTCTCTAAGATAATGAAGGAGGTGGGATAGATGTTCCCATCTAGGTCAAGAGGTACCCTATGGACCATTTCATATGTTACTACCCTCCCTGCTGGAGTTCAAATCATATAAAGAGTTTTGGTGGAGATAACAGGCAACTTAATTTTAATGACAACAGATTTACTAATGACATTGTGTGAAGCTCTGGAGTCAAAGAGTATGACTACGGAATGATTGAAGATAGCGAACGTACCCGTGAGCACAGGTGCGCCTTCCGAAACGTCCTCGATGGTGAGGTGGTGGACGTTGCCGGGTCTGGTGGCTGGCTTCTTGATCTGGTTGCGGGGTTGGTTGGCCCCTTGATAGGATGATTTCCCTCCGCCTTGTTGATTCTGAGGGCAGTCCTTGGCGAAGTGCCCCGTACGCCCACAAATGAAGCACGCGTACAGGGTCTGACCAGTAGGAATGGGAGGACGGAATCCCGGTGCACGTGGTGGAGGTGGAAGTGCATGTGGGATCATCCCCTGTTGTTGCTGCAGTCGGGATCCGAAATTGCTGAACTGGCGACCACTTAACATTGGTGGTCGTGATGGCGGTTGCCACCTCTGGCCGGATGGTGATCGGTACACCATACGGTACTTCTGAGGAGCACCACCTCCACTGTCCTACGGAGCACTCCTCTTCTTTTTGTCTGAGGACAGCTCGTGCGTAGCGTCCTCCTGCATGATAGCGGCATTGACGATGTCGTTGAAGCTGCCGCGGTTGAACAGGACAAGCTTGTCCTTCATCTTGGGGTTCAAACCCCGGTAGAAGCATTCGCGCTTCCAATCTTCGGTATTCACTTGGTCCTGAGCGTATTGGGCCAAGTGGTTGAATGCTTTGGAGTACTCGTATGCACTCCTTCCTCCTTGCCTTAGCTCCAAGAACTCTTGAAGCATCCTCCTCAAAATCCCGGGAGGGATGTGGTAGGCGCGGAACGCCTCCCGGAATTTGGCCCAGCGTACGACATGGCCTGCAGGGCGTGCGGCAAGGTAATTGGCCCACCATGCGCTGGCAGACCCCTGCAGTTGTTGCGCTGCAAACAGCATCTTCTGCTGTTCGGTCACCTCGAGTACACCGAACTTGCCTTCAATGGTGCGGAGCCAATTATCTGCCTCCAACGGTTCATCGGCCTCTCTGAAGACCGGTGGATGTGTCGATGAGAAATCAGAGTAGAAACTCTGATATTGATGACGCGGTCCATCATCCTGTCGTCCCCCTTGACGGGACGAATGCCGCACTAGAGTTCGCAGTAGCTCGGTTTGCTCATCGCGTGAGCCGAGTACTGCAGCAAAAACCTCCGCGAGGCTCCTCGGAAGTGTGGGCGGTGGTGGTGGAGGTGGTTGCGTTTGAGGCGTATTCTGCACCGGGGGTGGTGTGTCATCCCCCTGCCCTCCACTTGAGCCTCCCACTTTTGGGGCTGCACATGTACACACCATGCTGCAATACAACGATTCACACCGTAAGTCTCATTGCCTCAAGTTCATCCTTCCATATAAATAGTAATGCGGTAGGTAACAATAGATGATGCATAACATTCACATATATTGATAAAACACAAACTTTATGCAATCTAGATTATCTTGGGCCCAAGTTTCCAACAGAACTCCAAAAATAGACAGACTTCATTTAAAGAGGTCGTCTCATCTATGCTTGGTCACACAAGTCGTCATGCCAATATTATTGTACATCCACCTCGCTACAATTTACAACAAGACTCATAAAGTCGCAAAATACGCGTGGTGTTTACTACACATCATTACACTCGGCCTAAAGTGATAAGTACATCATCACTGCCCTTTACTCATAAAACTCGACCTCCTGAGGATCTTCTTCTTCCTCGTCATCCTCAGGATTAGGCACCACTGGTATGGGTGTTGGAGCAGAAGATGATGCCTCGTTCAAAAGTGACGTCCTTTTGGCAATCATAGTTTGCCAATCCATCTGTACCATAAACATCCCCCAGGCCTCGTTCTCCTGCTGATCCTGCTCACAGCTGGTCTTCCAGCTCTGAGCCTCCACTTTGGACTGATCCCGATCTGTAGTCACCGCTTCCAACTGGGTGTCCCGCTGGTGTCCATAGCGTAGGCTTGCCTCCAAGTCAATTTCCATCTCTAGAGTCTCCTGGCGAGATGCGGCTAAATCCATAACAGCGTCATGCCATTGATTCCACCTAAGGTTCAAACGATGGTTTAGTCCGTCATTTGCCCTCTCAAAGTGATTCGCTCGAATCATGGCTTGCTTCAGATTGTCCGTCAATTCTTTTATGCATGCCCTTTGATTTCCCTTCTCGCGATGTGATGCGTATGCGTACACCGCTAAGGCTGTTGCGGATGTTTCACCGTGCTCGCCCACCCCCGCAAGCAAGCGGGTTGCCCAGGCTTCAGAAGCCCTTCCGTTAACTGGAAAGAACTCATATGGAGTACCCACCAGATTACGCTAATGAAGTTTGCAAAACCTCCCTATGGCAATGCTTGCGGCGTAGCTCCATGTTTCCTCTAATATCAACCCTTTGATCTTGATGGAGTATGGAGCCCATCCAAGGTGCGGTGGAGCAGCAGGTACATCGACATAGATGGTGCAACTCCACATACCGTTTTCTTGGAACTTCTTGCCCCAATAGCTAGGCAACACCTCGTAGTCAAACTGGCGAAGCAACCTGACAAACACGTCCGGGAAACCGGCTTGCCCGGTGCACGTTGAGAACACCCATCTATTAGGCAACTGAATTCTTGGTGCTGCCATCTGTGGACAAACATACACGGATGCCAATACACCGTATAAGTATTCAACTCAATCAATGATAATGTTGGACAAAAGAAATTATCCATAATCAATTGATTCAAGCAAATCTGCAAACTGGAACTGATCACAGTTCTGGTTCAACTGACCTTCCTGTATTAACCCAAAAGTTTCATACAGGAAATGTCATAATTAAAAGTTAAGTTGAATACAAAAGTTGTAGTACACTTCAAAACTTTTCCAGATTGTACTCATACAGCTCTAGGAGAACTAATATGAGGAATCTATATAGGTTTTAAGTTGACTCAAGTTTTCTGGAAATTTTGACAGAACCTCTCCTGTATATGGGCTTACTTCCACATTCTACACAGGTTTATCATGATAAGATAACGAGGTAATGACAAAATAAACATTGTATAACATCACGTTAACAATCCAGAAATAAAAGAGTTCCATCCTAAAAATTTGTTTATACAGGTATCGCGCACAAATTCACAACCCTGTGCAAACTGTTCCAAGTTCTGGACTGCAAGAACCAAGTTTGCAACAATTGGAATTAGGCATAGCTACACCCATATTCAGGTCAGGAGTGACAAATAAAGTTGATAGAGGACTTCCTAAGATTTCCAGAAATGTATGTATGTGACCACGTCACTATTCTGGATTAAGAGCTATAACTATCCAAACTTAACAGTTGAGCTGACTGGTTTGCACCAGCCGTCCTGCAGCTCACTGTATTGACTTCCCAATTTGGTTTAACTCCAACCCTAATCAGGAAAAACCTCCCATAACAAACTTGTAAAACTCCTCCTAAACTTTCCACACATGTATCCCAATAAGGTAGTGGATTTTTCTACAGCAAGTTATATACAGAGACTGGTACAATGGGAAGGTTATCTGGAGCAGTTACAATACAGCCCAGATTTCAACAAATTATCAAGCTTTTCTGTCTTTATGGTCAACAGAAGAGTTATAGGGATCTTCACGAGCTGTCCATCCATATATAATACCCCTATACTCTCTAGTAAAGAATCAAGATTACAACCCGGCAAAGTCGAGCCAACTCCTGCCAGAAATCAAGAATCCTGATTCTATCTACTCTATCGAGTCGGAACTCCTTTACGGAGTCCAAACCTACCAGCATCTGATATTTGGACTTTCCAAAACATTATGCATCCATTCTGTCGTTGGGGATGGTCTAGTATCATGTTTGATACTGACGGTACTACGTAGCTCACCAAGGAAAATTCTATCCGGTATTTCCGGTTACGTCTATAGGTGGTTCCTATATCGTTCTCTCGCAAACGGCTTCTACACGGTCCTCTACTGTAGTTAATGCTGCAAAAGACAAACAATCCCCTTTCACACGTTCACACCTCAAGGGCGGCACGGGGATACACGACAGGCAGTCACCATAATATATATGAAAATAAATGCATACGACTCTGGTGTGAGTCGCCCTCGAGCAAGGTCATGTCTCGAGGTACATGGCTGTAAATACGTCTGTACAACAAAGACTCCCGTACAATCCGGATTATACACGCTCGGGCATACGTGTTTCGCATGCTCCCATCGAACATGGATAGTTCTAGAGAGACATACTATCGGGTTATACACCACCCGATGGGGGCTCCCACTAACTTTGAAGCACGCTGGGGTACCGCGTGTCATAGGTTCTCAGAAACATGGAAAGCTTCAGAGACCCCTATTAACTTCCCGTGCCAAGAACGGAAATTTCACATACCACTCCTCGTATGCTGAGCTTACCGAGATTGATCCTCTCTCTGTGACGTACCTTACCTCTTACCTGACGTCTATGCGTCGTTACAGAATATAATAACACATAGTTAGTTTACCATCTTTATACCTTATACTAATAATACTCCTTATAAAGGCATATAACTCAAGTCCTAATTGTTGAAAATATGTTCTTTTCAAGTACACTATTCCCAATGATGCTCTGATACCATGTCTGTGGGGACCGGAATCCCGACATCCGAGGATCTCATTGGGTGGTGCCGTGCGATGCGACACCCAATAGTTATACATGAATAGAACCTGAATAAGTACAAGACGAAGTCTTTTATTTAACATACAATGGAAGTTTTTACAATACTAGCGGAAGTAAGGAATATATATTTATCATAGCTACGCTCTCAGCACTAGCTATGCAAAAGCAAAGTTACTCATGCCTTGGATACTTTGCACTAGCAACACTCAATTAGGGCGACGTGCAGGGTTCCCACTCGGCTGTACACCCTGGAGGGGGTGCAACCTCATCATCAAACCCGTCATCAACTGTATAACCTGCAAAAACTCGTTAACTGCAAACGTGAGCATAAGGCTCAGCAAGACTAACCCGTCTCACTAGACATATGCAAGGGGACACTAAACATAGGTGAGGTGAAGCGTAAATGACTCGCCTATAAGTGGATCCTTATAATTAGGTTTTATGTAGCAAATGACATTGTCCAAGCACGGCACATCATAGGCTCCACAATCAAACAAGAAACGCTTTACCGATGATATGACATGCTCAGAGCACATAATGCTATTAAAGATAAAGGATGGGGAAACTGTAAACTTTTAATTATACTATCTCTAAATCATACAAGGTTGCAAAGTAATTATAATTCAATGCAATGTGATTTTCTGGCTTCTTTAGTAATTTACTACGTCACGACTCAGTGAACAAGTGATACTCTATTACTGCGAGGGACAGTGATTGCAATCAGGACACATCCGGACAACATGACACATACGCACTTTCAGAAATGCCAGCGAGTACTTTGCGCAGTACCTACGTAACACTTCAGTACTAGTCGTATATGGCAACCTTTCGCGAGACACTCAAATGCCGAACCGGTCGATCCATCACGAGCAGGAGGTCCCCTGCGTGGGGCGTACTCTGACGTGCCCACCAGCGGATTTACACCTTGCTGCCCTCAACCCACACCTATAAAACGGAACGGTATGCCTCGACACCCAAGTGACCAAGCTACATCAGTTTATTGGATTCCATATGTCCATTATGTTGCCGGTACAAGTCAAGCTTGTTCAGCGGGGCCGCACACGAAGCGGGCCTTAATCGACACAGGCAGGGCTACGCGACCGAGACTCACTTCTCGCCGCTTCCTATCCATTTCCTGCCTAGTCTCAACTTCATTATATTAATCCATTTTCTATCTAGCCAATCCTGTGAGATATGTCCTACATCTCTCGCGAGTAGATTCCAACTACTCGACTTCTACCGGATTTTCCTATGCATTAGCAAAGCAGTTACTACAGGTCAAACTGTAACTCTTTCCAACCAATCCCTGGGATTTTCGGCCATGCAAGTGGAGTATCAAACATCCCAAACTTAATGCACAATTCATATACTATTCATCATAGTGATAAAGCAAAATTTTATAAACGACTTAAATGCAAACCGGGGCTTGCCTTGTTGCAGGTCAGAGTCTGAGTTAAAATTTGGAAGATGCTCTTCCAAGACTTCTGGCTCCTCCTCGACTTCGGTCACTATACGATATGCATATAATAGGTATATAAATGACTTTGAAAATATAATCATCATCGAGACCAAAATTTTAACCCATGGTGATCATTAGATGGTAGGGACCTTAATTGGCTTTGGAACCTTTAGGGTAGATACTAGGAAATATGATCAAGGCTCTTGCATAGAACAGGAGATGATCAAAGTATAGTGTTGTCTCTAAAATTATGGCAAGCAATAACTTCCAAGAATTTTTAAGAAGAAACTGTAGCTTGAACATAGCTGCCAGTTGATAAGCATGATAGAGGAAGTGGTTCTGGTTCTAGAAAAATTTGTTTCATAATTTTCTATGCTCTGGGGAAGGAGTTATTGTATTTCTAAGTTGGCAAGAATTTCTGGATTTACTTTGTAATTGAATTTCTAGCCATTAAATCAGTATTTAGTTTGTAACGGAATTAGGACTAGGATAGTAGGTTAATTAAATCCAAGATTTTTCAGGAGCTAGTGTATGACTAAATGAAGGTTCATTTTAAATTTGGGAATAATAAAGCAACTGAACATCTGTAAAAATTCAATAACTGAAAAGGAAATTGAACCATACAAAGGTTTAAACAGGTGCAATGGCTCACAAACTTTTTCTGGTGGTCAAGAATAGGACACTAAATTTTATGCGAATTTTGGGGATTTTTCCAGTGGCTATCTTATTTGGAAAAATTGTATTTGCATTTGGAAAGATTATATTCTACAGAATTTAACTTTGAGTTTCACAGAAACTAATTGGTACTGACAGAAACTAGAGCTCAAGGGCTTTCAAACAAAATTTGTTTGAAGATTTTTGGAGTAGTCTACAGAGAGATATTCAATTTAGAAATTTGAATAAATTTCTGGAATTATTTTAATAGTCCGTTGGCGCCAGAATTCAAATTTCAACCGGGCGGGTCCCTTAGGCCACGTGGCACGCTCCTGTCAATGCAACACCGTGGTCCACAGACCTATTCGCGCGCAGCCGCACGAGATCCCAGCCGCACCGTGATCTCGCAGCCGCTGGCAGGTGGGGCCCCCCGGGTTGTCTTCTACCTCGGGCCAACGCCCGCGCGAGGCGGCGCCCGCGGCGGTGACTCTTCGCCGAGCTCGCCGCCGGCTAAACGGACGGGCCAAACTTGCCCAAACTTGCCGCCTGGGGGTTTTTGGAGTCACTGAGCATGACGGTGAGGTCGGTGGGACCAACAACTTACCGAAAATGGCCGTGCGACGGCGGCGGCGGCGGTGAGCACTCGGGCAACATGGAACTCGCTCTAGGGTAGCTCAAACCACTCAGGATCTTCTTCAAAACCTTCCTGGGACGATGCAGATCAAGGAACTGGACGTGGAAGAGGAGGAAACAACCGGAAACTATGAGCTCGACGGCGAACAGAGGTTTCCTCACCGGCGGCGAGCAAAACTCGATTTCCTCGGCTGTTGCTCGATAACTTTTAGGGGTTTTTGCTCAGGTAGGAGCACTAGGACCTATAGAAACTATCTCTAAGCAATTGCATAGAATGATTACTTGTAGGAACGGAATTTAAACTAAAACCGAGCGAGTTCATTCACTTCGGCCGGAAGAAAGAAGATCGATAACTTGTTCAATTCTCAACGAAAAAGGAAACAGTTTGCACCGAGAGTTACAGCTTGACTAGGCGCACCTTTAAGCTATTGGAGTCGTGGCTTGAAATGGTGCGAGACGGCGGCGCACCACGAAGAAGAGGTGGGCGGCGGTGATGGCGCGCGGCGGAGATTAACTCACGAGAGGGGGAAAACCACTGATCGAGGAGGGGAAATAAGGGAGCGGCGGCGGCCTTTATAGCACCGTGGCAAGCTAGCACGCAGGCAGCTCGCTGGAGCTGCATGCGCGCGCGCTGTCGAGCGGTCGAGCGCCGGCGCAGAGATGGCAGCAGCCGACCTGACCCGTTCAGCAGCGGCTGACCGGTGGGACCCACAGGTCAGTCAGACCCCAACACAAAAGTTAATAATTCATTTAAAAATAGAAGATCAACTTCAAAAATCATGAAACTTTGTGGAGATGGTCAATGAATTATTCTGAACCCAATGGTGAACTCAAATCTTATGTTCAAAGAAGTTGGAAAAGAATTTAAAATTCAGATTTGAATTTGATTCAAATTTGCTAAAGCGCCTCAAATAAAATAGCAAATGAGTTCCCAAAATCTTGAAATTTTGCAGGCAAGCTATTGAGAATATTAGAAGGTCAAGGAAAAATTTAGAGCCTCTAATTTGAATATTTTTGGCAGGGCCAAATAGTACTGCACTTTAAATTGCCTTAATAAACTTCATCCAAATAATTCAAATGTTTGAAAAGGGGTGAATAGAATTATTCTAGAATTAGTGGTGAAGTCCAATACTCAGGTTAATAAAATTTAACCATGAGTGCAAGAAAGGTTTGGATGGGATTAAGTTCATGTGTACCTCTATATTGGATTTTTAATATAGTTGATCACCAAACTTATGACTGAATTCACTTGCCACAAAAGTGGGGTTTTACACTTTTGAGTCTGTTTTTGGTGGCATTGTGTTTTGTAATCTAAGGGAGCTCTCAACGTGTGAGAATGCCTCTTGAATTCGGTTATTCACCCCTTTGTGATTAGTGGAAGAGGATTGGCCTTCGTGGCGATCCAACGAGGGTAGGGTTGGAGAAGACCCGGTCCTTTTGTGGACTCCTCAACGTGGACGTAGGTTGCCTTCGTGGTAGCCGAACCACAGGATAAATCGTTGTCTCTTGTTTTAGTGTTCGTCATTCTAATTAATCAACTCAATCTAGGGTTTCATACACATTGTTCATCTTACGTTAAATTGTTGAACATAAGACTTAAGTGTGACATAATCCAGTATATAACCTTAAACTGTTGTTTGATTCTATATTTCCGCTGTACACATAAAAGAATCAAATCAATCAATCAAGTTTAATCAACTTAGTCCGTGAACACCGACTAGTCCGCACTTTACCGGACTAGTCCGATATCTCTGGTATTGAACTGGTTGTTGAGTGTTGCAGGATCCGACAATTTTCAAAAAGGCCTATTCACCCCCCCTCTAGGCCTACATTCAATTGGTATCAGAGTAGGTTCTTCAAGAAAGAGTCTAATCACTCGAAGAGATCATGTCGGACATGAAGGACGTCCACAAAATCAACAACCAAGAGGAGGTTAACAACGACAAGATTCAAAAAGTGGAGAAATACCTCGAAGCCATTCAATACTTCGAGAACGAAAGTTGAGGAGACGCTGGAGCTAAAGGCACTCCTTAGAAAGAAGGCACTTTACAAAGGGAAAGCGAAAGTTGAAGAGAAGAAGAAGGGGAGTAGTCACACCGACTACTCCGGATATCCTTTTAACTATGATCATCTAAATTCCAATAACAACCATTACTTATCTATCCCACTTGGAAAAGCCCCACACTTCGATGGAAGTGATTACTCAATGTGGAGGCAAAATATGACGATGCATTTGATTTCCCTAAATCCAAGTCTATGGCATGTTGTATGCACAGGGATAGATATTCCGGATGACGACGAAGAGCTCACCCCAAGCCAAGAGCAGGCCATTCATAGACACGCTCAAGCCGCAGCTATAATCACCTCCTCACTCAGTCGGGATGAGTTCACCAAGGTGGATGGACTCGAAATGGCTAAGGAGATATAGGATACTCTGCAAACTGCACATGAAGGTGACCGACATGTGCGTGAAGCAAAGATTGAGATGATCAAAGGTGAACTAGGAAGATTCGCAATTGAGGAAGACGAGTCACCCCAAGATATGTACAATCGATTGAAGACACTCGTTCACAAAGTTCGATCATATGGGAGCAAGAAGTGGAATGACCACGAGGTTGTAAAGCTCATCCTTAGAGCTTTTATGCCTCACAATGTCACGCTATGTTCTATGATTAGAGAAAGCCCCGGATACAAAAAGATGACTACGGATGAATTGCTTGGAAAAATTATCAACTTTGAAATGATGGAAAAACAAGCAAAGCACGTCAAGAAATTGCCGACCTCACCTCGGCTAAGAAAGGGGTTGCTTTAAAGTCCACCCTCAAGCCTCTATCCAAAGAAGCAAGAGAAGCACAACTAGAGGAAGACAATGACGAAGAGAGCAGTGAGCTACATGAAGAGGACATGATATTATTCATGAAAAAGTTTAAGAGAATAATGAAGAAAAGACAAGGGACAAAATCAAGTGAAGGCAAGTACAAGGAAAGAACAAAGCCAAAGTTGATACGGGCATGCTATAATTGTGGTGAGTATAACCACCTTATAGTTGATTGCCCATATGAGGAGAACAAGAAGAAGACCAAAGAATCCAAGTCTCAACCTAAGAAATTCTTCAAGAAGAAGAAACAAGCCGAACAAGCGCACATTGGGAAGGAGTGGGACTCAAACGATGAGTCCTCATCGTCCAATGAAGAAGAGATGGCTAGCATAGCCATCGAGAGCACGTCCAAGAAATCTACACTCTTCCCTACACTCGATGAAAGGAAGGGAAATGGCACTTGCCTTATGGCAAAGGAAGGTAAACGCAAGGTAATCATCAAAACCCCTTCCGTGCATTCCTACTCTAGTGATGATGAAGTAGATAGTGATGATGAGGATATGCTAAATGGACTAGATAGGAAAACTGCAATAAAAATGAAATTTCTACTTTATCAACTTGTTGAGAAGGAGAGGTTAATTCATCGTCAAGGGGACATGATTATCTCCCAAAATGAGGAGTATGTCAAACTTGACAAACTTCTAGTGCTTGAAAAGGAGAAAAATAATTCACTAGAGCTTGAGTTAGCTTCAAGCAAGAAAGCTTGCTTGGAGTTAACTGACTCAAATGTTGCAATCAAGGACCAACTTGTTGACCTCATCAAGGTTAACAAGATCCTTGAAGTGCAAGTTGAGTCACTCAAGCTTAGTGAACCTTCCTCCTCTTCAAACTCACCTTCTCAACCCACTAAAACTGAGTTTGCTCATATGTGCACATGTAGTAAAACTCACACCAGATTGAAAGGGAAATCAACCTCCACAAAGGCTAAAAATCCTACCCAATGTGGCATATTTGACAAGGAGAAGATCAACTATGCACGTAGTGCATACTTGGTCCAAAGACCTTCAAATGTCAAATATGGCATTGGTTACTCTTATGATGAAAAGCAGCATGCTGGAAGTCATAAAAATAACAAGGGAAGGATTTCTTTTGTGAAGGGAAGACCCTCTCAAACTGGTAAGTCGAAGAATAAAAACCTGAACTCACACGAATACCGGACTAGTCCGGTTGGTGTGCGGACATGTCCGGTCCTCCGGACAAGTCCGACACCTCAGACTATTATTCAAAACTTTTGATGCCTCCTATGTATTAATGAGAAATAATCTTGGCAATGTCTGTGCTCATTATGTTGGGCCACGCCATGGGAACACAAAATCCCATGTGTGGGTGCCCAAATGTATTGTAACTAACCCCCAAGGACCCAAGCAAGCTTGGGTACCTAAAACCAAAGCATAATTTGTTTTTGAAGGCCTATTCCTTCGGTGGATCCAAATGGGTGCTAGACAGTGGATGCACCAACCACATGACCGGAGAAAGGAGGATGTTCGTGGAATATGAAGAGAATGAGGATCCAAACGAGAGCATCTACTTCGGAGATAATAGTCAAGGAAGGGTGCTCGGTACCGGTAAAATTGCAATATCCTCTGAACACACACTTTCTCATGTTTTACATGTTGAATCTTTAGATTATAACCTGCTGTCCATATCTCAACTATGTGATAAAGGTTATAATTGCTTGTTCACTAACGAAGGTGTGACCGTCTCTAGGAGGAGTGATGGTTCCATTGCATTCAAGGGTATGTTGAAGGGAAAGCTTTACCTTATTGACTTCAACAAGGATAAAGCCGAACTCGACACATGCTTGATTGCAAAAACCAACATGGGTTGGTTGTGGCATAGACGGCTAGCGCATGTTGGTATGAGGAATCTTCAAAAACTCCTCAAGGGCGATCACATCCGCGGTTTGAAGGATGTTGTTTTTGAGAAAGACAGGCCTTGTAGCGCGTGCCAAGCTGGGAAGCAAGTTGGAGCACATCATCCCGCAAAGAACGTCATGACTACAACAAGACCGCTCGAACTACTTCACAAGAACTTGTTTGGTCCAATTGCTTACATAAGCATCGGCGGTAACAAATATGGTTTAGTTATCATTGATGATTTTTCTCGCTTCACTTGGGTTTTCTTTTTGCATGATAAGTCAGAAACACAAGGAACACTCAAGAAGTTCTTCAAACGAGCTCAAAACGAATTTTCATTGACAATTAAGAGTATTCGAAGCGACAATGGCACAGAGTTCAAGAACACACAAGTGGAGGAGTATCTTGATGAAGAGGGCATCAAGCACGAATTTTCAGCACCATACTCGCCACAACAAAATGGAGTTGCCGAAAGAAAGAACCGAACACTCATAGAGATGGCAAGAACAATGCTCGATGAGTACAAGACTTCGGATCGATTTTGGGCGGAAGCGATTAACACCGCTTGCCACGCCGCAAATCGACTTTATCTTCATCGACTACTCAAGAAGACTCCCTATGAGCTACTTATTGGTAACAAACCAAACATTTCATATTTTTGAGTTTTTGGTTCTCCATGTTATATCCTGAACAAGAATCCTAGGACTTCAAAGTTCGCTTCGAAGTCTGATAAAGGTTTCTTGCTTGGTTATTATTCAAACACTTACGCCTATCGTGTTTTCAACAAGGCCTCCGGACTTGTTGAAGTAGCACGTGATGTAGTGTTCGATGAGACTAATGGCTCCCAAAAGGAGCAAGTTGATCCATGTGAATTAGGTAAAGAAGAAGCTCCATGTCAAGAATTGAAAGAATGGCTCTAGGCGAAGTTTGACCACAAGAGCCACCTTCACACGTACATGAGGAAAATGAACCACAAGAGGAGACCATCAATCAAGGGGGAGCTTCAATACAAGATCAACCACAAGAGTACGAAGATGATCAACAAGTCAATGAAGGCAACCACTTAGGGGGAGAAGCGGACAATCATGAAGACACAACTCCTCAAGTGCCACACCCAAGAGTACACGAATGCATCCAAAGGGATCACCCAATCGACAACATCATCGGTGACATCCAAAAGGGAGTAACCACTAGATCTCGCATAACTAACTTTTGTGAGCATTATTCATTTGTATCCTTTTTGGAACCATGCAGGATTGAGGATGCATTGAAGGATCCGGACTGGGTGGTGGCAATGCAAGAAGAATTGAACAACTTCAAGCGGAACGAGGTGTGGGAACTTGTGGCAAGGCCCAATGCAAACATCATCGGCACCAAGTGGGTCTTCCGCAATAAACAAGACGAACACGGGGTGGTGACAAGGAACAAGGCACGACTTGTGGCCAAAGGGTACTCACAAGTCGAAGGTTTGGATTTCAATGAGACTTTTGCTCCATTATCTAGGCTTGAATCTATTAGAATATTACTTCCATATGCTACTCACCACGATTTCAAGCTGTATCAAATGGATGTGAAAAGCACCTTCCTCAACGGACCTATCAAGGAAGAGGTGTACATGGAGCAACCATCCGGGTTTGAAGACGAAGAGTTCCCCAAACACGTATTCAAATTGCGTAAGGCTCTCTATGGCCTGAAGTGTCTTAGAGATTTCTTAATTGAGAATGGTTTTCAAATTGGCAAAGTAGATTATACATTATTTACAAAAAAATAGACAATGATCTCTTTATTTGTCAAATTTATGTTGATGATATAATCTTTGGGTCAACTAATCAATCTTTTTGTGAGGAATTTAGCAAAATCATGACAAACAGGTTTGAAATGTCAATGATGGGAGAATTAAAATACTTCTTGGGATTCCAAGTGTGGCAACAAAAGGAAGGAACGTTCATAAGCCAAACCAAGTACACGCATGACATACTTAATAAGTTTGGCATGGACAAAGCAAATCCCATAAAGACCCCCATGGCAACAAATGGCCACTTGGATCTCAATGAAGATGGACCTAACGTCGACCAAAAGGTATATCGCTCTATGATTGGATCTCTACTCTATTTATGTGCATCTAGGCCAGATATTATGTTGAGTGTATGTTTGTGTGCAAGATTTCAAGCCAACCCTAAGGAATGTCACTTGACAACCGTAAAAAGGATCTTGAAATATTTAGTTCATACACCCAACCTTGGTCTTTGGTACCCAAAAGGCTCAAAATTCAATCTCATTGGTTACTCCGATGCCGATTATGCCGGGTGCAAAGTAGATAGAAAAAGCACTTCCGGCACATGCCAATTCCTAGGAAGATCCTTAGTTTCTTGGTCCCCCAAGAAACAAAATTCCATTGCCCTATCCACAGCCGAAGCAGAGTATGTTGCAGCCGGGAGTTGTTGTGCACAACTTCTTTGGATACGACAAACTCTAAGGGATTACGGTTACAATATGAATCGTATTCCTCTCCTTTGTGACAATGAGAGTGCCATTAAAATTGCCCACAATCCAGTTGAGCACTCTAGAACCAAACACATAGACATAAGACATCATTTTTTGAGAGACCATTCCATGAAAGGAGATATAACCATCTCACATGTCAACACCCAAAAGCAATTGGCCGACATATTCACCAAGCCACTCGATGAAAAGCGTTTTTGCGAACTCCGAAATGAACTAAATATCCTTGATGCTCGGAGTGTGGCTTGAAAGGTTGCATACCTGTATGAATTCTTCAAAAATGTTGATTGAATTGTGAAAATCATCTCTCTCAATTTTTTCTCGAAAAACTATGTCAATTACTAGATCTTGATGAATTATGATCATTGTTGATTGTTTTATGCTTACTGGTCAAATTCATCAAGATTAATTGATTTTTTTTGCCCCTCTATTCTCTATTTATGAACCTTCAAATATATATGAATGGGCTATGCAAATTTCTCCTGGTGACTACGGACTAGTCCGTGGTTACCCGGACTAGTCCGCCCATGCAGACTAGTCTGCTGAGTGCCGGTTAGGCCGGACTAGTCCGATAGACCACGGACTAGTCCGATATAGCTCTCTGGATGATTCGGACTAGTCCAGTCATCTCCGGACTTGTCCGATTTTTCGTGTCCATAACCCTAGCCGCCACCAAACCCTAATTCCTCTCATCCGCACTCTTTCTCACGCACTCTATCTCTCTTGCGCTCGATCTCCCAAGACGATTCCTTGCTCCCTCCATCAAAAAGGTGTGCATTTGAGCGGAAATCAAGCTTGACCTCGTGCGGATTGAAGCCAGCGGACTTGTCCGGGCTCCAACTCCCTAATCCTCAAGCTTCAATCGATTTCTTCGGTAATTTTCTCCCAAACCCTAGAAATCTTGTTTTTCTCCATTGTTGATCGAATAACCTAGCATCTTTCACTAGATACATGCTTCGTTGATGTACTACGTGTATGCTAGACTTGTTATGCATTAGGAATCAGCCTTTGTCCAGTCTGTTAGGTTTTTGAGGATGAACACCGGACTAGTCCGATCCATGCAAGGACAAGTCCGGTCCCCCGGACTAGTCCGTGCCTATGCACCGGACAAGTCCAATGTTTCTGAACTTAAAACCTAATTCTTCAATTCCTCAATGCACTTCCTTGCTATCTCTTCATACCTATGCCTTGTATCACTTATCATAATTCTTGCAAATCATTCTCAGATCATGTCAAGCTCAAACGATGAAATCTCCGACTTTGAGGCCGTGGACCACGAGGTGGCACCTCTGTCCTCGACGGGTCTTGGCAAGAAGCACCAAGAAAGACCCTCTGAGCCAGCTCCTTCCCCTCCTCGGGTTCAGAGGAAGGTGTTGGCAAAGAAGCCAGCTTCGAAGGCAGCCGCATCATCAAGTGGCCTTCGCCAAGCAAAGGGCAAGGGCAAAGGGATTGCGACGGGTCCAGTCGGGCCTTTGAAACTGCATGCTCCCAGGGAAGGGGTCCGTGACCCTACTGAGGAGAAGTTCAATGGCAAGGGCAGTGACTCGGTAGCAAAATTCAGAAGCATTGACTGGTATGGCAGGCCGAAGCAAGCTGCTGATGGAAGGTTGTGGTGCAACTTCCATGCTGGTTTCTACAGATTGGTATACTTGCCAATGAAGACACCGGTGGTGCGCAGTCAGTGGATTGACTAGGCACACCTTGAGAGGAAGCAATGCTCCGCATTTGATGAAATCATTGCGGTAGCTGAAAGACATGGCTTGAAGGATCTCTTTTCCTTCAAGTACAACTGGAATGATGAAGTGTAGGCTCAATTCTATGCCACCTGCCACTTTGCAAGCGATGAGGAAGAAAGAGTGACTTGGATGACTCATGGATCCAAGTACACTATCACTTATGAAGAGTTTGCTAGGATGCTGCATCTTGACACCTCCAGCAATGATAATGTGGTCATCCACAATGTTGGTGTCATCGACAAGGAGAGGATGAAGTTTCTCTATGAGCCAAATTCAAAGTTCATCCCTCCCTCCACAAAGAACATGAAGCCATTATTTATGGTGATAAACAGGGTCTTCAGGAAGACCATTGCTCCTAAGGATGGGGATGCAGGGAGTGTACAAGGGTACCACCGAACCCTAATGAAGATCATAAGCAAGAACAGAAAGTTTGATGTGTTTGACAACATATGGAATAATATGGTCAACATCTCCAGCATCCCCAACAGGTCATGTGGCTATGCTCCCTATCTCATGTTTATGATTGAGAAAGTCACAGGGATTGAGTTTGTGAAGGATGTGGAGCATACTCCCTTGAGGCCTCTGAAGCCTCAACCAGTGAATGTCCAGGCTGCTCCCTCACTGGCCTCTAGTCCCGAGGCACCGGCAAGATCAACAGAAGGTGCTAGAGCTGTCCCTACTTCTAGGGAAGCCCCTGAGCGAGGATCAGCCAGTGTGATCCTCAAGTATCTGGCTGCCATATTCTCCTCCTGCAAGAAGGCCGAAGTGAAGGCCCACAAGCTCAACCAGAAAAGAAAGGAGGACATGGAGTACATAAAGGACAACGTGAAGCAAATCTGCCAGAAGCTGGAGATCGACCCCATTGGATCTCTAGTGATTTATGAAGACTCTGAACCGGACCTCACTGAGCTCGAACCCTTGAACCCCTCCGAGCTTGCCTACATTGGCATTGGGGGCTTGAGTGGCTCCGTACCTCCTCCTTCTCCTCCTCGTCAAGCTGATGATGAAGAAGACGAAGATGACGACGAGAGGACCGACAGTGAAGAGTGAAGACCCTAGGACCCTCCTCTCCTTCTTTTTGGTGTCTTGATGCCAAAGGGGGGAGAGATTGAGGGGGAGTCTTAGCTTTAGCTGTAGGATGCGAGGAGAGAGCTCTTTTTATCTATCTTTGTGGTTGTAATGATTTAACGTTGTTTCTAAGTTAACTATGGTTCTGTGATGCAATGCTTACTTAATTTGAGAAGTATTTGCTAAAATTTGTAATTTTGCTCCTAGAATGACATATGTGCTTGGTTTTGGTTGATTAATGTAAATTATGTCACTCTCCATGTCTTAATGTACTTAGCTATGCATCTCACCATAAAGAATGCACATATGGATAATTCTTTCATTGCTTGATGTATTTTTGATTCATATGTGCATACTTTATGAAAATCTCAATTTTTGTCATATTTTGTGAAATCTCAATTGGTTGTCATCAATCACCAAAAAGGCGGAGATTGAAAGTGCATCTAAGACTCCCTTGTGGGTTTTGGATGATTTATGACAAGCAATTGGGATCCTAACCTCTTTGTTGAGATGAATGCAGGCCTACAATAGAAAAATGAACAAAATACCAAAAAGAAGGGATGATGAGGAGCAAAGTGGAAATGAGCTCAACAAAAAGAGTTGTAGATTATTGTGTGTGGAGTGTGTTAAGGAAACACACCCCAAGAGCTCAATGATAATTAAACACACATTGCACAAAGTTACACAGGACCGGACTAGTCCGATAACCTTTTTGTACCAGATCGAACAAGTCCGATACATGTCAGACTAGTCCGATATCTTTCTAACTAGAATCGGACTAGTCCTCCCCAGTGCGGACTAGTCCTCAAAACACTACACAAGTCACTCAAAATCGGACAAGTCCGTTATCAACCGTACTAGTCCGATATCCTTTCTGATCCACTTTGGACAAGTCCGATATTCACACGGACTAGTCTGAAAAACCCACTGATCTAAATCGGACAAGTCCTACTAATGCGGACTTGTAATCCAACACACTTAGGGTTTCACATGTCTGGACAAGTCCGATGGTCATCGGACTAGTCCAAAGATTTCCAGTAGCGAAATCGGACAAGTCCGTTTTCAGCCGGACTAGTCCGATATTTTGGGACACTTAGGGTTTGCTACACACAGCACACCGGACTAGTCCGGTGACCACCACGGACTAGTCTGAACTTTCTGAACCCTAACGGTAACTTTTAGAAACCCCATATAAATAGAGGTTCACGGCCCAATTTGACTATCTCTCGAACCAGAGCGCCGTCACACCTCCCAAGAGCCTCAAAAATGACCTCTCTCCACGAAATTAAGTGCAACATCGTCCAATCCTTTGAGGATTCATTCTAGATCATTGGAGAGACACTTCCAACACCAAATTGAGCTCTTTGTTTGATTCTCTAACACACTCCTGCGTTTCAATTGTAACTTTTGAGTGTGGTTTCGGTGGCATTGTGTTTTGTAATCTAAGGGAGCTCTCAACGTGTGAGAACGCCCCTTGAATTTGGTTATTCACCCCTTTGTGATTAGTGGAAGAGGATTGGCCTTCGTGGCGATCCAACGAGGGTAGGGTTGGAGAAGACCCGGTCCTTTTGTGGGCTCCTCAACGTGGACGTAGGTTGCCTTCGTGGTAGCCGAACCACGGGATAAATTGTTGTCTCTTGTTTTAGTGTTCATCATTCTAATTAATCAACTCAATCTAGGGTTTCATACACATTGTTCATCTTACGTTAAATTGTTGAACATAAGACTTAAGTGTGACATAATCCAGTATATAACCTTTAAACTGTTGTTTGATTCTATATTTCCGATGTACACATAAAAGTATCAAATCAATCAATCAAGTTTAATCAACTTAGTCCATGAATACCGGACTAGTCCGCACTTTACCGGACTAGTTCGATATCTCTGGTATTGAACTGGTTGTTGAGTGTTGCAGGATCCGGCAATTTTCAAAAAGGCCTAACCCCCCTCTAGGCCTACATTCAAATTTTAAAACCATTCTTAATGAGAAAATCTCTAAGGCACTCATACCAAGCTCTAGGAGCTTGTTTGAGGCAATAGAGTGCTTTGTGTAACTTAAAGACATGGTTATGATACTTATCATCCTCGAAACTGGAGGGTTGCTCCACATACACCTCTTCTTCGATTGGACCATTGAGAAGGCGCTTTTGATGTCCATTTGATACAACTTAAAGTCATGGTGAGTAGCATAGGCTAAAAGAATGTGAATAGATTGAAGCCTAGCTACGGGAGCAAAAGTTTCATCAAAGTCCAAACCGTCGACTTTTGCATAGCCTTTTGCAACAAGTTGTGCCTTGTTCCTTGTTACCACCCCATTCTCATCTTGCTTCTTCTGAAGCACCCACTTGGTGCCTACCACATTAGCATTGGGTCTCTTCACGAGTTCTCATACTTGATTTCTTTTGAAGTTGTTCAACTCTTCTTGCATCACAATCACCCAATCTGTATCTCGTAGTGCATCTTATACTTTGTGTGGTTCCAAAGAAGACACAAAAGAGCAATGTGCATAAAAATTGACCATACGAGATCGAGTTTTTACCCTGTTGGAAATATCTCTAGGTATGTTGTCAATGGGATGATCCCGTTGAACGCTTTGATGGACTCTTTGGTGTGGCACTTGTTGTCTTGAATCAACTTCATTATCATCTTGTCCTTCATCTCCCCCTTAATCAATGCCACCATCTTGTTTTTCTTTTTCTTGCACATGGTGGTCTTGATCATGAGAGGGTTGTTCTTGTTCTTGTTCTTGTTCTTGTTCTTGTTCTTGTGCTTAAGGTTTGGATTGTGATAGGGATGGCCCTTGGCAACATTGCAACTCTTGGTCATCCCCCTCATCTAGCACATATGGATCAACTTGCTCCACTTGGGAGCCATTAGTCTCATCAAACACCACGTCACGTGCTATTTCAACACACTCGGAGGTTTTGTTGAAGACACGATGGACATAGGTGTTTGAGTCGTAGCCAAGCAAGAATCCTTCATCGGATTTTGAAGCAACCTTCAAAGTCCTAGGTTTCTTGTTGAGAAAATAGAATTTACTACTGAAAACTCAAAAGTATGAGATATCAGGTTTGTTACCGATGAGAAACTCATACGGAGTTTTCTTCAATAGACGATGGAAGTAGATGCAGTTTGTGGCATGACAAGCGGTGTTGACCGCTTTTGCCCAAAACCTATCAGAAGTCTTGTACTCATCAAACTTGGTTCTGGACATCTCTACGAGTGTAGGGTTCTTCCTTTCGGCCACCCCATTTTTTCGGGGGAGTAGGGTGCCGAAAACTCATGTTTGATGCCCTCCTCGTCCAAGTACTCTTCCACTTGAGTGTTCTTGAAATTCGGTGCCATTGTCACTTCTTATCTTCTTGACTCTCAATGATAATTCATTTTTAGCTCTCCTCAATAATCTCTTGAGGACACCTTGTGTTTCACTTTTCACATGCAAGAAAAACAACCAAGTGAAGCGAGAAAAATCATCGACAATGACTAGGCCATATTTGTTACCGCCAATTGCTTATATAATCAATTGGATTGAAGAGGTCCACGTGGAGCATCTCTAGTGGTGACATTGTCAGCATCACGTTCTTTGGGGGATGGGAGGCTCCAACATGCTTCCCGGCTTGACACGCGTTCCATGACCTATCTTTCTCAAACATAACCTTCTTTAGTCCACGCATGTGATTTCATTTTAGAAGCTTTTGCAATTTCCTCATACCAACATGGTCTAGCCTTCTATGCCAAAGCCACCCCATGTTAGTCTTTGTGATCAAGCATGTGTCAAGTTTGGCTTTACTTGTGTTGAAATCCACAAGGTAAAGCTTGCCCTTTAACACACCCTTGAAGGCAATTGAGTTGTTGCTTCTTTTAGAGATGGTCACACCCTAGTTACTGAATCAACAGTTATAACTCTTTGCACATAATTGAGATATCGACAATAGGTTGTAATGAAGAGAGTCAACATGCAAAACATGTGAATTAGAGTGTTGAGGTGAGATTGCAATTTTACCGACATCGAGGACTCTACCTTGGCTATTGTCACCAAAGTAGATGCCATCGCTTGGATCTTCATTCTCCTCATACTCTACAATCATCTTCCTCTCTCCGGGCATGTGGTTGGTGCACCAGCTATCGAGTACCCAATTTGGACCACTGGAGGAGTATGCCTACAAAACAAGTTAGGCTTTTGATTTGGGTACCCAAACTCGGTTGGGTCCTTTGGTGTTAGTCACAAGTCATTTTGGCACCACTACGTAAGAAATCCAAATAGGAGACAAATATCAGAGACGAGCGCATAGGACATCATCACTTGTATGGAAACGAGACGTGCTCGCCTCAGTGGGGATGCTGGTTCACGAAAGAAATCGTAAAAGGAGACGAGGTACTATAAGGCGCGTCTCATTTAATGAAATATCTAAAATGCACCCAATCCTCTGACAAATGAGACGCGCATCTAGAAAAGCGCGTCTCCTATTTGTGAAAGAAATGAGATGAACTTTACAGAAAGCACGTCTCCTTTGTCTTTGGCTATAGACAAACAAGAACAGATCGCTAAAAGAATAGAACATTTACTTGATAACTAAATAGTCATTCCTGAGGTACAAGAAGACACATTCATTCATTCATAGTTAAACACACAAGATAATATTCATCAGACAGATGAATACAGATAACACATTCATTCATTAACAATATATTACAAAACACAGGAAAAAGTACAAGACACATTAAAAGAAAAACAACATCAACTAAAAATAACAAAAGAAAACATAAATCCTACTCCTCCCCCTCGTCCTCCTCCAGCGGCCATTCGGCGTCGGTGCAACAGGAGCCCTGGCCGTCTGCTCAAGATGCATTGCCGGTTGCTCTGACTGGTCCATATCCGGCGGTGCAACCTCGCGACCGAGATTCCTCGCCATCACTGCCAACAGGATAATGTGGCCCTCGGCGCCGAGCACCTCAGCCATCATCTCGAGCAACCTCTGGAACCGGTTGAACAACCTGTTGAATAGCATCTCGAGCAGCACGTTGTTGAGCCTCTTGGAGGAGCGGCAACATTGTTTCTTGCAGGGTCGCTGATAATGTGTTTAGGCCCGATCCGCCAAAAGGTAATGGATAAGTCGATTGATGTGGAGATCTCGACGTTGATGATCCGAGGCTCTCGAGTAGAACACGAACAACCCTTGCAATCACTACGCCACCGCTCCATTGGTTATCAACCATGCTTCACATGATTGACCTCGCCAAGAAGGCTAATCCCTGCAAGTGTAACCGAGAACACAAGCAAGAACGTAGAAGACACGATCTAAAATCTTAAAGTTGGGGTTTCACAAACCGTAGAACGGCGATATTATTAATCTAAGAAAAACCCAAATGATTTTGGAGTCTACTATGGAGTATATATAGGTTGGAGGACGTACAAGGTGGTGTTGGGATCGTTACCTAACACTAAGGCACGAAAATAATGGACTTAGACTTGATACAAGGCAGCACCCTGACAGATTCTGAATGCAATTTTGTTTAGACGATTCCGGTCAACTCCTTAGGGATTTTTACATGTGACCAGCGGTATTGGAAAGTTTATCCTCTCCCCTTTCCATGCATATGTAGAACGTTAAAAACGGAGATCGTTTGCGTCCCGGGCGTCCATTTTAGTGCAAACTACTCCTGGACTCCGAGTTGGACACGATTTTGAGTTAGGCTCGGTTTCCATCTTCTTTGAACGTATTCTCTGATCCTCCACGTCCCTAAGACTTCCTTCAAGTACTCCTTGAACCTCTCCATGGATCCTAATTACAATTCAATCATTAGGTAGCAATCTATTCTCAAAAACGCATAAGGAAACATATAAGAACGAGCTCACCTCTGAAATTAATTGTTGTGTGTGAACTCTATTGATTGCATCTTGTATGTTCTATGGTGTGTTGTTTGTATCCATAGAAGTGATGTCCTTATCATCCTCCCCTTCTTGAATTGGAGTTGTCCTCGACTCAAGTTTATCTTCTCTCATGTGTTGGTCCAAATGTGCAACGGCATCAAATCTTCTTATATATATATGAAAGGAGGAGGCCAAGGTGGTGGACGACATAGTGTACCATCTTTATCTTGTCCATCAAATAAGAGCGCACAATCACTTGAGCCAGGATCTCATACAAATAAACTTTGTACCATGTTTGTAGGTGCAATGATTACGTACATGATCTCGTCATTCTCCGCTTCTTTGTGACAAGCCGTCCTCGGCTTGCTCGTATGTCCAGCAGAGAGGCTTGCTTTGGGGGTAAAATGAGTGTTGTCCATATTGCACAACTGCAGCAAACAATGCTTCTTTTTATATATTGTCCCTACTGCAAGAAAAAAATGTTAGAAAAACTTGACAATACATTATTAGTGTTAGTGCATTCATTCATTTCACCATGTTGTTGCAGCACTAAATGGAATTTCTCATTTGAGCATATGTAAACTTTATGCACCATAAATTCACCACTATCTTCATAGTTGCCTATAGCATGAAAAATAGTTCTACTTAATGAAGGCAATTCAGATTGGAAAAATATTCTCCTCTCTACAATATTTAGATCACAAAGAGTGTCAAATTTAATATAACCCAAAATATTTAGAGAAGGAAAAAATTTCAGCTAATCATTTTCAGCAGTAGCGGTGATCAAATTATGAATTTCAGCACAAGTATGTGAATCCAAAACACAATCATCTAGTACATTAACTTGTTTTCACATAGGTATAATAGAGTTATCAGCACACAACTCTTTCTTATCGCAACGATCAGCAGGAAAATCAACGTGTGACAATGGTGTATAAATAAACAATTCTAATAGTTGCTCCCCGAAAATAGCATGATTGGTGGAAAATTCAGAACATCTAAAAACTTCTCAGCTTCTGTATTTGTAGAATATTTTGTCTTACCATTTTCAGCAGTGATTTCGAGTGCATTATGAGTTGATCCATCTAAAATTTCACAAGTTTTGTCGAAAGCCTCGTTCTCTTTTGCATCATCTACATTATGTTCTATATTGTCCTGCAAAACGTTAGACACAAAAGAAGGTACAACAAGAAATTTCTCCTCAAATTGATGGATTTCATCTTTGCAATTTGATACATTCATAAAAGTTTCTCGCATACAAATTTTCATATCCTTCCATGTTCGAGGTTTTTCTAAATCATTTAAATTGTTCCACCAAGTTAATGCATAATCTACTAATGCACTTGCAACATTTTTAATATTTCTCCTCTCACACATATGACATTGTCCAAAAAATTTTATCTATCTCTATTTCCCAAGCAATATATTCATTGCAAAACCATCACAAGAAGGAAGAGATGAGAGAATGTAATTACTTTCTGTGGAAGAAGTTGTAAAGATGGTCTGAATGTCATGTGAAACCTTGGTTGATGTTTGATTCTTAGCAAGCAACTCCACCGTCATCTTCATCATGTCAATCATCGCAACATATATTGCATGATTCTTGCTTTTACCTGACATTGTTAGTAGCAATCAGAAGGCAACAAAAAAATATGTTATCTCTATCAACTACAAAGGCTAATGGCAAAGTGGAAGTGGAATCACACACTCTCAAGCATCTTACCACGGTCTTACAAGTGTTCTTACCGACACTGCAGGTGGCAAACGGTGACCGGTATGAATAAATCAATCAGGTGTGGGATGATTGCAAAGGTGTATCGATTCTACTCAAGAGTAAAGTGTAGCTTGGATGGTACTTTATATATAGCAAGTATTAGCAACAATGAAATCAGATACCAAAGTTGAATAAGTGTCCAAAGTACTTGTCAAAGTTGCTGGCCTAAATGTGTTCTTAGTAGTTCAAGCTAGCATGACATGAAACAAAAACTATAGGACACAAAGGATGCAAACACTTCTGTTTTCTTTTTGCTTTTTTTTTCCTTTTTTGTTTGGCTTTTATATCTTGTTTTGCACATACCTTTTTCTTTTTTTCTTCTTTTTGTTTCTCAAAATGTGCTGCAAAAGAATAACACAATGCAAAACAATCAAACATATCTCGTTGGCGTGTCACAAATTTTCTGTTCAGTCTTGTAAGGACAATTAGGCACCCTTTATGGCCCCAAATCTAAAACACTTCAACAGCAAGATTATACATCTATCTCTCCTCTTTATTTTGTGTACATGGATGACCTAGTTTAAACAAAAACAATAGGAGATATTGCCCCTGAAATACAGACTATTCAGAAATTCTACTTCAAGAACAGATTCATATATAATGTAATTTCAACCATGATAAATTCATTTTCTGGTAAACTGATGAATATGAAAGTTGTAGGGAACTTCTCAATATTTTCAGAAAGTATAAGAATAGAAAAATAAGAGTTCGTATGAGTAATATATGTTCAAAATACTGAACTGGACAGAGATGAATCTAATCTGGACGTGATAATGTGATTCAAAAGGATGAATCAACACAATGCAAAACTCTAAGACCAAAAACACTTTCT
Source organism: Tuctoria greenei (assembly GCA_036927565.1). Classification (NCBI taxonomy): domain Eukaryota; kingdom Viridiplantae; phylum Streptophyta; class Magnoliopsida; order Poales; family Poaceae; genus Tuctoria; species Tuctoria greenei. The sequence continues at coordinate 132,105,540 of JAYESD010000006.1, forward strand.
AAACCAGCAATATGACTCTACCACGGACACAAATTCAACAAAACCAAACTGAATAACAAAGTTGTAAAGGCTCAATCGTGGTTTCGACAAAGTAATGAACAGATCTACTAAACTGCATGTTTTTTGTGGCTTTTTTGTAGACTCTAGGTATGAAAAAAAACTAATGTAATGGATAAATGAATTACCTAACGGGCAACCTGGAGATATGATACCAATTGTTAAGGAGGTTTAGGCCCGATCTTCTGAAAGGTAATGATACGTCGATTGAGGTTGAGAACTTGACGTTGATGATCTGCGGCACTCGAGTAGCTCGAATACCCCTGCAATCACTACATCATTGCTCTGTTAGTTATCAACCGTGCTGCACAAGCTTGACCTCGCCAAGAATACTAATCCGTCCAAGTGCAATCGAGAACAAAAGCAAGAACAAGGTAGAAGAAATCTGAATTGCTAAGTTGGGGTCTAACAAGCCGATGAACGGCAAAAATATGTATAACAGATTAATCTTACCAACACCCAATTGTTTATGTCGCCTACTATGGAGTATATATAGGTGGGAGGACGTCCAAGGGGGTGTTGGGGTCATGACCTAACCCTAATATACGAAAATAATGGACTTAGACTTGATACAAGGCCCACTGGCCCAATACGATGGCGCAGCACCCTGACGGATTCTGAATGCGATTTTGTTTCGACGATTCCCGTCAACTCCATAGGAGTTTTGACATGGGACCAGCGTTATTGGAAAGGTTATCCTCTCCCCTTTTCATGCATATGAGAACGTCCGAAACGGATATCATATGCGTCTTGGGCGTCCGTTTTAGTGCGAACTTCTCTTGGACTCCGAGTTAGACACGATTTGAGTTGGGCTCGGTTTCCATCTTCTTTGAAGGTATTATACGGTCCTCTACGTCCCTAAGACTGTGAAACCCCACTTTTATGGCATGTTAAGTTCATATGGGTTTTGTGATCAACTATTTTGGATCTCCAATATAATGGTACACATGAACTATGCCATCCAAAACTTATCTTGCACTCTTTGTTAGATTCTTTTATCATGGGTATTAGGCTTCACCATGAATCCAAATTATATTCTATTCACCTTTTAAGAATAAGAATTTTTGGGTAAGGATTAGTAAGCAATGCACAATGAAGCCCAAATAAGCTCTAAACCAAATATTCAAATTAAGGGCTCTAAATTTTTCCATGAGCTCCTAAATTCCTCAATAGCATGCTTACAAAGTTTCAAGATTTTAGAAACTCATCTACTATTTTTATTGAGGTGCTTGGCAAATTTGAATCAAATTCAAATCTGAATTTTTAGTTCTTCTTCAACTTCTTTAAACATAAGAATTGAGTTCACCATTGTGTTCAGAATAATTCATTTGCCATCTCCACAAAATTTCATGATTTTTGGAGTTGATCTTCTATTTTTAAATGAATTAGTAACTGAACTGTGGGGAGAATCACTGGACAGTGGGCCCCACATGTTAGCTCCCCTTTTAAACGGATCAGCTCAACCCCGACACCTCTGCACCGCAGCGCCCCCGCTCGACACCGCGCGCGCGCATGCAGCTCCAGCGAGCTGCCTGCCTGCTCGCCGCGGCCCTATAAAAGGCCGGCCGAAGCCCCCTTTAATCCTCATCCCCGATCACAGCTCCACTGCCTCGCCACAATTCTTCCGCCGCGCGCCATCGCCGCCGCTCGCCACTGCTCCGCGGCGTGCCGCCGTTCCGCGCCGTTTCAAGCCTAGCTCCAAAGAGCAAAAAGGTGCGCCTGATCAAACTCTAGCTCATGATACAAACCGTTTCCCTTATCGTTGAAGCCTGAGCAAGTTATTGTTCGTTTCCTCTACGGCCGAGGGTAGATAGCTAGCTATGATTTCATGTCAAATTCCTTTTCGGCAAGCAATCATCCTTTGCAATTACTTAGAGATAGTGTCTATAGGCCCTAGCGCTCCTGTGTGAGCAAAAACCTTTAAGGATCATCAAGCAACGGCTCTGAATTTCGAGTTTTGCTCGCCGCCGGTGAGAAAACCTCGGTTCACCGTCGAACTCATGATTCCCGGCAACTCACTCCCCTTCTGCGCCCATATCCATGAACTCCATCATCCCAGAAAGGTTTTGGAGCAATTCCCGAGTGATTTGAGCTACTCTATAGAGAGCTCTATGTTGCCCGAGCGCTCATCGCCGCCACCGCCGTCGCACGACCTTTTCCGGCGAGCTTCAAGACCCACTGACCTCACCGTCGTGCTCAGCGACCCCAAAAACCCCCAGGCGGCAAGTTTCCGCGAATCTGGTGCGTTGGATTGGCCGGCGGCGAGGCTCGCCGGAGAGCACCGCCGCGGGAACCCCGCGCGCCGCCCGCGTCGGGAGGTAGAAGACGACACGGCGGATCCCGCGTGTCAGCGGCGGTAAATCCCGTCGGATCAGGTGTGGCCACGGGATTTGCTGTGGCTACGCGGTGGGAATCTGTGGCCCCCGTGTGGTTTAAATACTATTGGTTCATTTTAAAACAGTGGGGCCCACGAGTTAAATCAAATTAGGAAATTATTCCAGAATAGGCTCCAACTTAGAAAATCCATAACTTTCTGTAGGATACTCCAAAATTCTTCAAACAAATTTTGTTCGAAAGCACTCGAGCTCTAGTTTCTGTCAATACCAATTAGGTTCTGTGAAACTCAGAGTTAAATTCTGTAGAAAATAATCTTTCCTAATGCAAATGAAATTTTTCCAGACAAGATATCCACAGGAAAAATCCCCAAAATTCACATAAAATTTATTGTCCTATTCTTGATTATCAGGCAAAATTTGGGAGCCATAGCACCTGTTTAACTCTCTGTATAATTCAATTTCCTTTTTCAGCTATTGAATTTTCACAGCTATTAGGTTGCTTTAGTAGATCCCAAAATTTTACTGAGTCTTCCTTTAGTCATACACTAGCCCCTGTTAAAGTCTTGGATTTAATTAACCTACTATGCTAGTCCTAAATCAGTTACAAACTAAATATTGATTTAATATCTAAAAACTCAATTATAAAGTAAGTTCAGAAATTCTTGCGGAATTAGAAATACAATAACTCCTTCCCCACAACTTAGAAAATTATGAAAACAAATTTTGCTAAGACCAGCACCACTCCCTCCATCTTGATTATCAACTGTTAGCTAGGTTCAAGCTACAGTTTTCTCTCGGAAATTTTTGGAAGTTGATTTGCTTGCCATACTTTCGGAGACCACAATCTGCTATGATCATCTCCTGTTCTTTGCAAGAGCTTTGATCATATTCCCTAGTATCTACCATCGAAGTTCCAAAGACAATCAAGGTCCCTGTCATATAGTGATCACCATGAATTAATTTATGGTCTTAAAATAAATAAATTTCAAAGTCATTTATATATCCATGTTATCTGCATATTGTATAGTGACCGAAGTCGAGGAGGAGCCAGAAGCCTTGGAAGAGAACCTTCAAATTTTTAACTCAGAACCTGACCTGCAACAAAGCAAGCCCCGGTTTGCATTTAAGTCGTTTATAAAACTTTTGCTTTATCACTATGATGAGTAGTATATGAATTGTGCATTACGTTTAGGGTGAATGATACTCCACATGCATGACCAAAAATCCCAGGGTTTATTTGGCACGAGTTATAGTTTGACCTATAGTAACTGCTTTGCTAATGCATAGGAAATCCGGTAGAAGTCGAGTAGTTGGAATCTACTCGCGAGAGATGTATCTCACAGGATTGGTTGAATAGAAAATGGCTTAATATAATGAAATTGAGACCGGGCAGGGAATGGCTAGGAAGCGGCGGGAAGTGAGTCTCGGTCGCATAGCCCTGCCTGTGTCGATTAAGGCCCGCTTCGTGTGCGGCCCCTTCGGACAAGCTTGAATTGTACCGGCAACATAATGGACATATGGAATCCAATAAACTGACGTAGCTTGGTCACTTGGGTGTCGAGGCATACCGTTCCGTTTTATAGGTGTGGGTTGAGGGTAGCAAGGTGTAAATCCGCTGGTGGGCACGTCAGAGTACGCCCCACGCAGGGACCTCCTGCCCGTGACGGATCGACCGGTTCGGCATTTGAGTGTCTCGCGAAAGGTTGCCATATACGACTAGTACTGAAGTGCTACGTAGGTACTGCGCGAAGTGCTCGCTGGCATTTCCGAAAGTGCGTATGTGTCGTGTTGTCCGGGTGTGTCCTGATTGCAATCACTGTCCCTCGCAGTAATAGAGTACCACTTGTTCACTGAGCGGTGACGTAGTAAATACTAAAGAAGCCAGAAAATCATATTGTATTGAATTATAATTACTTTGCAACCTTGTATGATTTAGAGATAGTATAACTAAAGATTTTCAGTTTCCCCATACTTTAGCTGTAATAGCACTATGTGCTTTGGGCATGTCATATCATCGGTAAAGCGTTTCTTGTTTGATTGTGGAGCCCATGATGTGCCGTGCCCAGAGAATGTCATTTGCTACTTAAAACCTGATCATAAGGATTCACTTGTAGGCAAGTCATTTATGCTTCACCATACCTATGTTTAGTGTCCCCTTACATATGTCTAGTGAGACGGTTAAGTCTTGCTGAGCTTTATGCTCACGTTTGCAGTTGACGAGATTTTGCAGGTTACCTTAATGAGGATGGGTTTGACGATGAGGCGACACCCCCTCCAGGGTGTACAGCCGAGTGGGAACCCTGCACGCCGCCATAGTTTGAGTGTTGCTAGTGCAAAGTATCCCTGGCATGGGAAACTTTGCTTTTTGCATAGCTAGTGCTGAGAGCGTAGCTATGGTATGTATATATTTCTTCACATCCGCTAGTATTGTGAAAACTTCCGCTGTGTATTAAATAAAAGACTTGGTCTTGTACTTTATTCTGGTTCTATTTCTTGTAAACTGTTGGGTGTCGCATCGCACGACACCACCCAATGAGATCCTCGGATGTGTGGACTCCGGTCCCCACAGACATGGTATCAGAGCTTTGTTGGGAACAGTGTACCGGAAAAGAACATATTTTCAAAAATTAGGAACTTGAGTGAGGAATTAGTTATATGCCGTTATAAGGAGTATTATTAGTATAAGATATAAAGGTGGTAAACAAACTATGTGTTATTATATTCTGTAACGACGCTCCGACATCAGGTAAGAGGTAAGGTACGCCACCGAGAGCGGATCAATCTCGGTAAACTCAGCATACGAGAGGTGGTATGTGAAATTTCCGTGGTTTGGCACGGAAAGTCAATATGAGTCTTTGAAACTTTCCATGTTTCTAAGAACATATGACACGCGGTACCCCAGCGTGACACAAAGTTAGAGGGAAACCCCGTCGGGTGGTATGTAACCCGATAGTGTGTTCTCATATCTGTGAGAACATGCGAACACGTATGCCCGAGCGTGTATAAGCCGGATCGTACGGGAGTCTTTGCTGTACAGACGTATTTACAGCCATGTACCTCGAGACATGGCCTTGCTCGAGGACGACTCACACCAGAGTCGTATGCATTTACTTTTAGTTATATATTATTGTGACTGCCTGCCGTGTTTCCCCGTGCCGCCCTTGAGGTGCGAAGGTGTGAAAGGGGATTGTTTGTCTTCTGCAGGTAACCTAACTCCGGTAGCAACCCGTGTAGAAGCCGTTTGCGAGGGAACGATATAGGAACCACCTATAGACGTAACCGGATGTACCGGATAGAATTTCCTTTCGTGAGGCACGTAGCACCGTCAGTATCAAACATGATACTAGACCCTCCCCACCGATAGAATGGTTGCATTGTGTTTTGAGAAAGTCCGACTATCAGATACTGATAATTTCGGGCTCGACTTGATAAGGTGGATAGAACCAAGATTCTTGTTTTCTGGTAGAGTAGCTCAACTTCGCCAGGTTGTAATCTTGGTTAGCAATTAGATATCATAAGAGTATCCTACATGGATGGAAAGCTCGTGAAAGTCTCTCCAACTTTTCCGTTGACCATAAAGACAGAAAAGCTTGTTAATCTGTTGAAAACTGGGGTTTACTGTAATTACTCCATATGAACCCACCTTTGTACCGTTTCTGTATTTTTGCCATAACTCACTGTAGAAAAATCCACTACCTTATTGGGATATATGTTTGAGAAGGGTAGGTGGAGATTCACGAGTTTGTTTTGGGGAGTCCTTCCTGATTTTAATTGGAGTTTAACCAAATTGGGAAGACAGCACAGTAAACTGCATGACTGCTGATGCAAACCAGTCAGCTTTACTGTTGAGTTTGGATAATTATAACCCCTAATCCAGAACAGTGATATGGTTACGCATATACATTTCTGGAAAGCTTAGGAAGTCATCTATCAACTTTATTTATCACTCCTGACCTGAATCTAGGTGTAGCTATGCCTAATTCCATTTGTCGCAAATTTGGTTCCTGCAGTCCAGAACTTGGAACAGTTTGCACATAATTGTGAATTGATGCATAATACCTTCATGACAAGGTTGTCGTGGTGGAACTTCTTTAGTCTGGATTGTTAACACGATGTTACTCAATGTTTATTTTGACACTACCTCAATATCTTATCATGATGAACCTGTATAGAATGTGGAGATAAGCCCATATACAGGGGAGGTTCTGTCGAAATTTTCAGAACCCTTGAGTCAATTTAAAACTGGTATAGATTGTTCATACTAGTTCAACAGTGGCTGTATGAGTACAATCTAGAAAGGTTTTGAAGTGTGCTACAATTTTTGTATTCAACATAAAGTTTAGTTCTGACTTCTTCTGTATGCAACTTACGGGTTATTGCAGACAGGTCAGATAAACCAGAACTGTACTCATTTCTAGATTGCAGCTTTGACTGAACCAATTGATTATGGATATTTCTTTTTGTCCCACATCACCAGTGATTGGGTCGAATACTTAAACGGTGTATTGACATTCGGGTATAATTGTCCACAGATGGCAGCACCAAGAATTCAGTTGCCTAATGGATGGGTGTTCTCAACGTGCACCGGGCACGCCGGTTTTCCGGACGTGTTTGCACGGTTGCTCGGCCAGTTTGGCTATTTGGTGTTACCTATCTATTGGGGCAAGAAGTTCCAGGAGGGCGGTATGTGGAGTTGCACCATCTACGTCGATGTGCCTGCCGGTCCACCGCACCTCGGATGGGCTCCATACTCCATCAAGATCAAAGGACTGATATTAGAAGAAACATGGAGCTACGCTGCAAGTGTTGCCATAGGGAGGTTTTGCAAACTCCATTACCGTCATCTGGTGGGTACTCCGTATGAGTTCTTCCCAGTCAACGGCAGGGCTTCTGAAGCCTGGGCAACCCGCTTGCTTGCGGAGGTGGGAGAGCATGGCGAAACATCCGCAACAGCCTTAGCGATGTATGCAGCAGCCTCACATCGCGAGAAGGGTAATCAAAGGACATGCATAAAAGAATTGACAAACAATCTGAAGCAAGCCATGAAGCGAGCAAATCACTTTGAGTGGGCAAATGACGGACTTAGGGATATGATGGCTCCTCTTAATCATCGTTTGAACCTTAGGGAGAATCAATGGCATAACGCTGTTATGGATTTGGCCGCGTCTCGCCAGGAGACTCTAGAGAGAGATATTGATCTGGAGGCAAGCCTACTTTATGGGCACCAAGGGGACACACAGTTGAACGTGGTGACTGCAGACAGGGATCAGTCCAGAGTAGAGGCTCAGAGCTGGAAGACCAGCTGTGAACAGGCTCAGCAAGAGAATGAGGCCTGGGGAATGTTTATGATACAGGCAGATTGGCAAGCTATGGCTGCTAAGAAGACGTTGATGTTGAACGATGTATCAACTTCTACTCCAGCACCCGTATCAGAGGTGCCTAGCCCTGAAGATGAAGAAGAAGAAGAAGACCCAGAGGAACTTGAATACGTCGAGTAGAGCGTATTGAAGTTAGATGTGGTAGCACTTCCGCCAACACCGGGCGGCATATAGTTAAATGGTTGCTAGTGTTTCTCTTTTGTGACCATGTTTGTGTCATATTAAGAGTAATGGTTGTGGTGTCTAGCTAATTAGATGAGTATGACATGTCAGGAAGGCCAAGTATGGTGGAGATGTATTTCCATAAAGGGAGTCCATCATTTTGGGTTTACTACTGTAAACTTGGTCTTGAGATGATATATTTTGTATAAAGTTTGTGCTTTATCAATATATGTAAATGTTATGCGTCGTCTAATTTTGTCTACCGCATTTCTAAGGGAGGATAAACTTGAGGCAATGGGACTTACCGTGTTATTCATTATATTGCAGTATGGTGCGTACTCGTACAGCCTCAGAGGTGGGAGGATCTAGTGGAGGACAGGGGGATGGCACACCACCCCCGGGGCAGAATACGCCTCAGACGCAACCACCTCCACCACCTCCAACCACACTCCCCAGGAGTCTCGCGGAGGTTCTCGCTGCAGTGCTCGGCTCGCGCGACGAGCAAACTGAGTTACTGCGGACGTTGGTGCAGCACTCGTCCCGTCAAGGGGGACGACAGGATGATGGACCGCGTCAGCAATTTCAGAGTTCCTACTCTGATTTTTCATCGACACACCCACCGGTATTCAGAGAAGCCGATGAACCATTGGACGCGGATAACTGGCTCCGCACCATTGAAGGAAAGTTCGGTTTACTCGCGGTAACCGAACAGCAGAAGGCATTGTTTGCAGCGCAACAACTGCAGGGGTCTGCCGGTGCGTGGTGGGCCAATTACCTTGCCGCACGCCCCGCAGGCCATGTTGTAAGCTGGACCGAATTCCGGGAGGCATTTCGCGCCTACCACATCCCCCCCCGGGATTATGAGGAGGAAGCTTCAAGAGTTCTTGGAGTTAAGGCAAGGAGGAAGGAGTGCATACGAATACTCCAAATCATTCAACCACTTGGCCCAATATGCTCAGGACCAAGTGAATACCGAAGATTGGAAGCGGGAATGTTTCTATCGGGGTTTGAACCCCAAGTTGAAGGACAAGCTTGTCCTGTTCAACCGCGGCAGCCTCAACGACATAGTCAATGCCGCTATCATGCAGGAGGACGCTACGCGCGAGCTGTCCTCAGATAAGAAGAAGAGGAGTGTTCCGCAGGGCAGCGGAGGTGGTGCTCCTCAGAAGTACCGTATGGTGTATCGATCACCATCCGGCCAGAGATGGCCGCCGCCATCGCGACCACCAATGTTCCGTGGTCGTCAGTTCAACAACGGCGGATTTCGGCCACAACAGCAGCAGGGGATGATCCCACGTGCACTTCCACCTCCACCACGTGCACCGGGATTCCGTCCTCCCCTTCGTATTGGCCAAACCCCGTACACATGTTTCACGTGTGGACGTACGGGGCACTTCGCCAAGGATTGTCCGCAGAATCGACAAGGCGGAGGGCAATCATCCTACCAGGGGGCCAACCCACCCCGCAATCAGTTCAAGAAGCCAGCCACCAGACCCGGCAACATCCACCACCTCGCCATCGAGGACGTTCCGGAAGGCGCACCCGTGCTCACGGGTACGTTCTCTGTCTTAAATCATTCCGTAGTCATACTTTTTGACTCCGGAGCTTCACACAATGTCATTAGTAAATCTTTTGTCGTTAAAAGTCAATTGCCTGTTATCTCCACAAAAACTCCATATATGATTTGCACTCCAGCAGGGAGGGTAGTAACCTATGAGGTAGCCCATAAAGTGCCTCTCGACCTAGATGGGAACGTCTATCCTACCTCCTTCATTATCCTAGAAACTCAAAAGCTAGATATCATCTTAGGAATGGCATGGTTGCAATACCATGGTGCTATCCTTGATATCGTTCCTCGAAAAATTTATCTAAACTCTCCACTCCATCAGCCCCAGGTTCTCAATCTTGAGAACATCATTCCATTAGACCCATCCACTCACAACACCGAGGTTATGGAACTTAAGGATATTCCGGTAGTATGTGAATACCCCGACGTGTTTCCTGAAGATCTCCCTGGGATGCCACCAGAAAGGGATATAGAGTTCAAGATTGAACTTGCGCCCGGAACAGTGCCAGTTTCAAGACCACCCTACAAGATGGCACCCAAGGAACTTGCAGAACTGAAGGAACAATTAACTGAACTTGAGAGCAAAGGTTTTATTCGTCCAAGTTCATCACCATGGGGTTGTTCTGCACTGTTTGTAGAAAAGAAAGATAAGACCTTGAGGCTGTGTGTAGACTATCGTCCACTTAATGCTGTCACCATCAAGAACAAGTATCCACTACCGCGCATTGATATTCTTTTCGATCAATTAGTGGGTGCTAAAGTGTTTTCGAAGATGGATCTTCGTTCTGGTTATCATCAAATCAGAATCCGACCAGAAGATATATCCAAGACAGCATTCTCAACAAGGTATGGGCTGTATGAGTATCTGGTTATGTCCTTCGGATTAACCAACGCCCCGGCTCATTTCATGTATCTCATGAACTCAGTGTTCATGCCGGAATTGGACAAGTTCGTCGTGGTCTTCATTGATGACATACTTGTGTATTCAAAATCCGAAGAAGAACATGCTCAACACTTGCATATTGTGCTTCAGCGACTACGGGACCATCAGTTGTATGCTAAGTTCAGCAAGTGTGAATTCTGGATCAACCAGGTGCCATTTTTAGGGCACATCATATCAGCAGAAGGTATTGCAGTTGACCCAAGCAAGATCAAGCAAGTCCTCAAATGGGAGTCTCCAAAGTCTGTACATGAAGTCCGAAGTTTCCTGGGTTTAGCAGGATATTACCGGAGGTTTATACCCAGTTTCTCCAAAATAGCTAAACCAATGACAGAACTTCTGAAGAAAGGACAAAAGTATGTATGGACTGAGGCATGTGAAGCAGGTTTCAAAGCATTGGTGAAACACCTTACAACGGCACCAGTTTTAGCCCAACCAGACACTACCAAAGCATTTGATGTCTATTGTGATGCATCTGGGATTGGTTTAGGTTGTGTGTTAATGCAAGAGCGAAGAGTGATCGCGTATGGATCGCGAAAGCTTCGGAACCACGAGCAGCACTACCCGACTCATGATCTTGAACTGGCTGCTGTGGTGCTAGCATTGAAGATGTGGAGGCATTATCTACTGGGTAATTTAGTACACCTCTACACTGATCACAAAAGCTTGAAATACATCTTCACCCAGAAGGATTTGAATATGCGACAAAGGCGATGATTAGAATTGATCAAGGATTATGAGATTGAGATCCACTACCATCCCGGCAAGGCGAACGTAGTCGCAGACGCTCTGAGCCGCAAGTCCCATATCAACAATCTTTCCATTACCTCGATGGAGGGAAAGGAAGAACTGAGTCTCTACTTGGTTCCATATGGGGCGCTCTACAATCTCGCTCTCATTCCTACCATCAGGGAGGATATTATGGCAGCTCAGAAGGCGGACAAGGGGATGTCACATATTCAGCAAAGAATAAAGAAGGGGGAGATGAAATGCTTCCGAAGTGACGATGAAGGTACCCTCTGGTTTAACGACCGTATAGTGGTACCCCGAAACATGGAACTTAGAAAGAAGATACTGGACGAAGCTCATTTATCCAAGTATTCCATTCATCCGGGAAGCAACAAGATGTACCAAGATTTGAAGAAGAAATTCTGGTGGACTCGGATGAAGAGAGAAGTAGCTAAATACGTGTCCGAGTGTGATACGTGTCGGCGAGTAAAGGCCGACCATATGAAGGCAGCTGGACAGCTTCAACCTTTAAGCATACCGGCTTGGAAATGGGAGGATATCAGTATGGATTTCATTGTTGGGTTGCCTCCCACTCTCCATAAAAACGACTCGATTTGGGTGATCGTTGACCGATTGACCAAATCGGCTCATTTCATACCGGTCCGCGTGGCATACGATGCGAGGCGATACGCGGAAATTTATATCTCCAGAATAATATGTCTACATGGTGTACCCTGTACCATCATCTCAGATCGTGGAGCTGTATTTGTTTCGCGATTCTGGGAGCATCTCCACGCTGCACTAGGAACCAAGTTAATTCGGAGCTCGGCCTATCATCCTCAGACCGATGGTCAGACCGAACGGGTGAATCAAGTACTAGAAGACATGCTTCGTGCCTGTGCCATCCACCAGGGCAAGAACTGGGATGATCATCTACCATTGGCGGAATTTTCGTACAACAATAGTTACCAGGCTAGCCTCCAGATGGCGCCATATGAAGCTCTCTATGGCCGAAAGTGTCGCACACCCTTGAGCTGGTGCGAATCAGGTGAACGGGCAGTGTACGGCATTGACTTAGTAAATGAAGCCGAGGATCGAGTTCGCACTATTCAGGCGAATCTCAAAGCTGCTCAGTCTCGTCAGAAGAGCTACGCGGACAAACGACGTCGACCTCTTCACTTCGAAGTTGGAGATCAAGTTTATCTTCGGGTATCCCCTATGAAAGGTATCCATCGATTCGGAATGAAAGGGAAGCTAGCCCCACGTTTTATTGGGCCATTCGCAATCCTAGCACAATGCGGACCTGTGGCATATCAATTAGAGTTACCACCGTCACTTTCAGGGGTTCACAATGTGTTCCACGTTTCTCAGTTACGAAAGTGTCTTAAAACTCCCGCTGATGTCCGTATAGATGATTTGGAAGCTCTCCAGCCAGATCTCACCTATTCCGAGCATCCAACTCAGATCATCGATGAAAAGACTCGCGCCACAAGAAGCCGCACCTTGCGTTTCTACAAGATCTTGTGGAGCAACCACAGTGCCGAAGAGGCCACGTGGGAAAGCGAGGAGTATCTTAGAACGAACTATCCGGACTTGTTAGCGGCATATGCTCGATAGATCCTTTTTCCTTTGCCTTCTTTTGTAATCTCGGGACGAGATTCTTTTAAGGGGGGAGGAATGTGAAACCCCACTTTTATGGCATGTTAAGTTCATATGGGTTTTGTGATCAACTATTTTGGATCTCCAATATAATGGTACACATGAACTATGCCATCCAAAACTTATCTTGCACTCTTTGTTAGATTCTTTTATCATGGGTATTAGGCTTCACCATGAATCCAAATTATATTCTATTCACCTTTTAAGAATAAGAATTTTTGGGTAAGGATTAGTAAGCAATGCACAATGAAGCCCAAATAAGCTCTAAACCAAATATTCAAATTAAGGGCTCTAAATTTTTCCATGAGCTCCTAAATTCCTCAATAGCATGCTTACAAAGTTTCAAGATTTTAGAAACTCATCTACTATTTTTATTGAGGTGCTTGGCAAATTTGAATCAAATTCAAATCTGAATTTTTAGTTCTTCTTCAACTTCTTTAAACATAAGAATTGAGTTCACCATTGTGTTCAGAATAATTCATTTGCCATCTCCACAAAATTTCATGATTTTTGGAGTTGATCTTCTATTTTTAAATGAATTAGTAACTGAACTGTGGGGAGAATCACTGGACAGTGGGCCCCACATGTCAGCTCCCCTTTTAAACGGATCAGCTCAACCCCGACACCTCTGCACCGCAGCGCCCCCGCTCGACACCGCGCGCGCGCATGCAGCTCCAGCGAGCTGCCTGCCTGCTCGCCGCGGCCCTATAAAAGGCCGGCCGAAGCCCCCTTTAATCCTCATCCCCGATCACAGCTCCACTGCCTCGCCACAATTCTTCCGCCGCGCGCCATCGCCGCCGCTCGCCACTGCTCCGCGGCGTGCCGCCGTTCCGCGCCGTTTCAAGCCTAGCTCCAAAGAGCAAAAAGGTGCGCCTGATCAAACTCTAGCTCATGATACAAACCGTTTCCCTTATCGTTGAAGCCTGAGCAAGTTATTGTTCGTTTCCTCTACGGCCGAGGGTAGATAGCTAGCTATGATTTCATGTCAAATTCCTTTTCGGCAAGCAATCATCCTTTGCAATTACTTAGAGATAGTGTCTATAGGCCCTAGCGCTCCTGTGTGAGCAAAAACCTTTAAGGATCATCAAGCAACGGCTCTGAATTTCGAGTTTTGCTCGCCGCCGGTGAGAAAACCTCGGTTCACCGTCGAACTCATGATTCCCGGCAACTCACTCCCCTTCTGCGCCCATATCCATGAACTCCATCATCCCAGAAAGGTTTTGGAGCAATTCCCGAGTGATTTGAGCTACTCTATAGAGAGCTCTATGTTGCCCGAGCGCTCATCGCCGCCACCGCCGTCGCACGACCTTTTCCGGCGAGCTTCAAGACCCACTGACCTCACCGTCGTGCTCAGCGACCCCCAAAACCCCCAGGCGGCAAGTTTCCGCGAATCTGGTGTGTTGGATTGGCCGGCGGCGAGGCTCGCCGGAGAGCACCGCCGCGGGAACCCCGCGCGCCGCCCGCGTCGGGAGGTAGAAGACGACACGGCGGGTCCCGCGTGTCAGCGGCGGTAAATCCCGTCGGATCAGGTGTGGCCACGGGATTTGCTGTGGCTACGCGGTGGGAATCTGTGGCCCCCGTGTGGTTTAAATACTATTGGTTCATTTTAAAACAGTGGGGCCCACGAGTTAAATCAAATTAGGAAATTATTCCAGAATAGGCTCCAACTTAGAAAATCCATAACTTTCTGTAGGATACTCCAAAATTCTTCAAACAAATTTTGTTCGAAAGCTCTCGAGCTCTAGTTTCTGTCAATACCAATTAGGTTCTGTGAAACTCAGAGTTAAATTCTGTAGAAAATAATCTTTCCTAATGCAAATGAAATTTTTCCAGACAAGATATCCACAGGAAAAATCCCAAAATGCACATAAAATTTATTGTCCTATTCTTGATTATCAGGCAAAATTTGGGAGCCATAGCACCTGTTTAACTCTCTGTATAATTTAATTTCCTTTTTCAGCTATTGAATTTTCACAGCTATTAGGTTGCTTTAGTAGATCCCAAAATTTTACTGAGTCTTCCTTTAGTCATACACTAGCCCCTGTTAAAGTCTTGGATTTAATTAACCTACTATGCTAGTCCTAAATCAGTTACAAACTAAATATTGATTTAATATCTAAAAACTCAATTATAAAGTAAGTTCAGAAATTCTTGCCGAATTAGAAATACAATAACTCATTCCCCACAGCTTAGAAAATTATGAAAACAAATTTTGCTAAGACCAGCACCACTCCCTCCATCTTGATTATCAACTGTTAGCTAGGTTCAAGCTACAGTTTCCTCTCGGAAATTTTTGGAAGTTGATTTGCTTGCCATACTTTCGGAGACCACAATCTGCTATGATCATCTCCTGTTCTTTGCAAGAGCTTTGATCATATTCCCTAGTATCTACCATCGAAGTTCCAAAGACAATCAAGGTCCCTGTCATATAGTGATCACCATGAATTAATTTATGGTCTTAAAATAAATAAATTTCAAAGTCATTTATATATCCATGTTATCTGCATATCGTATAGTGACCGAAGTCGAGGAGGAGCCAGAAGCCTTGGAAGAGAACCTTCAAATTTTTAACTCAGAACCTGACCTGCAACAAGGCAAGACCCGGTTTGCATTTAAGTCGTTTATAAAACTTTAGGGTGAATGATACTCCACATGCATGACCAAAAATCCCAGGGTTTATTTGGCACGAGTTACAGTTTGACCTATAGTAACTGCTTTGCTAATGCATAGGAAATCCGGTAGAAGTCGAGTAGTTGGAATCTACTCGCGAGAGATGTATCTCACAGGATTGGTTGAATAGAAAATGGCTTAATATAATGAAATTGAGACCGGGCAGGGAATGGCTAGGAAGCGGCGGGAAGTGAGTCTCGGTCGCATAGCCCTGCCTGTGTCGATTAAGGCCCGCTTCGTGTGCGGCCCCTTCGGACAAGCTTGAATTGTACCGGCAACATAATGGACATATGGAATCCAATAAACTGACGTAGCTTGGTCACTTGGGTGTCGAGGCATACCGTTCCGTTTTATAGGTGTGGGTTGAGGGTAGCAAGGTGTAAATCCGCTGGTGGGCACGTCAGAGTACGCCCCACGCAGGGACCTCCTGCCCGTGACGGATCGACCGGTTCGGCATTTGAGTGTCTCGCGAAAGGTTGCCATATACGACTAGTACTGAAGTGCTACGTAGGTACTGCGCGAAGTGCTCGCTGGCATTTCCGAAAGTGCGTATGTGTCGTGTTGTCCGGGTGTGTCCTGATTGCAATCACTGTCCCTCGCAGTAATAGAGTACCACTTGTTCACTGAGCGGTGACGTAGTAAATACTAAAGAAGCCAGAAAATCATATTGTATTGAATTATAATTACTTTGTAACCTTGTATGATTTAGAGATAGTATAACTAAAGATTTTTAGTTTCCCCATACTTTAGCTGTAATAGCACTATGTGCTTTGGGCATGTCATATCATCGGTAAAGCGTTTCTTGTTTGATTGTGGAGCCCATGATGTGCCGTGCCCAGAGAATGTCATTTGCTACTTAAAACCTGATCATAAGGATTCACTTGTAGGCAAGTCATTTATGCTTCACCTTACCTATGTTTAGTGTCCCCTTACATATGTCTAGTGAGACGGTTAAGTCTTGCTGAGCTTTATGCTCACGTTTGCAGTTAACGAGATTTTGCAGGTTACCTTAATGAGGATGGGTTTGACGATGAGGCGACACCCCCTCCAGGGTGTACAGCCGAGTGGGAACCCTGCACGCCGCCATAGTTTGAGTGTTGCTAGTGCAAAGTATCCCTGGCATGGGAAACTTTGCTTTTTGCATAGCTAGTGCTGAGAGCGTAGCTATGGTATGTATATATTTCTTCACATCCGCTAGTATTGTGAAAACTTCTGCTGTGTATTAAATAAAAGACTTGGTCTTGTACTTTATTCTGGTTCTATTTCTTGTAAACTGTTGGGTGTCGCATCGCACGACACCACCCAATGAGATCCTCGGATGTGTGGACTCCGGTCCCCACAAAGACTTCCTTCAAGTAATCCTTGAACCTCTCCATGGATCCTAATCACAATTAAATCATTAATTACCAATCTATTTTCAAAAACATATAAGGAAACATATAAGAACAAGCTCACCTCTGAAATTAGTTATTGTGTGTGAACTCTATTGATTGCATCTTGTATGTTCAATAGAGTGTTGTTTGTATCCATAGAAGTGATTTCCTCATCAGTGGCTCCCTTGGCGGCCTTGGCAATGGAATGTTGGCTATGGTGGAGATGACGAACAAAGAGAAGAGGAGAGACTGATGGTGCTTGATATAAGGTGTGTGCAGAGAAGCAAAACTGAGACGCGCTTAGAAGCGAAGTGCGTCTCCTATGCTCGACATCTCCCTCTCCTCTGGTAAAAGGGAGACGCGCTTATATGAAAAGCACGTCTCCTCTATTCCCCACGTCTCCTTTAGCTTCATGATTTTCTTTATTTTACTTCGGCTCACTACTGATATCACACATCACTGAACTTAGAGCACATTCACTTGACCAAAAAATAATCAAATCCTTCCTTACGATTTCTGAGTAACACGATGAACACAAAACACATTTATTCATTTACACAGTGGCCAACGTTTTGTAATATATTCATTCACATAGTTGAACACACAAGATAATATTCATTCACATAGATGAACAAAGATAAATATCATTCATTAACATAATATATTACAAAACACTAGAAAAAAGTACAAGAAGACACAAGAAAAGAAAAACATCAACTAAAAACAACAAAGAAAAACTAAATCATCCTCCTCCTTCTCATCCGGCGGCGACTCCTTTGCCGGTGCAACAGGAGCCTTGGCCGGCTGCACCGGCAGTGCAACCCTGAGACTGAGGTTGCTCTTTGTTGCCTCCACCAGGTTTCTGCAGACCTCGACGCCGAGCACCTGGGCCATTGTCTCGAACAGAATGTCGAGATGATCGACCACCCTCGTGAGGGCAAAGAGGTAATGGACGATGGTACCCATTCCAGAAAACTATGAAAGGGTACCCATACCCAAGGAACTCATGGCACGAGACATATTGTTATACGCCTCTTGCGCCATAAGGAGGCGCTGCTCGATGTTGAACCTCTCGGGAAAGTTGCAACACAGTTTCTTGCACGGTGGCTCCCTCGGCGGGCTTGGCAACGGAAGGTCGGCCATGTGGTGTTGGGTCGTCAGCACGGGGAAGACGAAAAAGAAGAAACAAATGCAAAATGTGTGATGCGCTTGTGGACTGACAGGTGATGGCGCATCTTAAATAAGGTATGCGCGGAGTCGACGATGAAGCGGTTGGTTTTTCGCTCATTGATGGAATGATGGGATGCATCGATACCGCCCCGGGGAACCAAAAGGTCGCGCACGCTGGTCGCAGGCATCTCTGCACCACCACTACTGAAATTAAATTCTCCGCAGTCTTCGTGTCACACATCTCTCTTTCAAAAGAAAAAGACACACTTTCATGTCCCGCACATCTCGCTTTTGTTTGCGCATCTCACATTTATCTCTCTTGTCTCTTCGCCTCCAGTGCTCCTTTACTAATTGACCAACAATCCTTTACTAATCGACCAACTCGAGTGCAACCGTAGGCTCTATTCGACCAACACCAGTGCGACCGCTGCCTCTATTCGCCATCGCCGTTATCATTGTCACTGATCTCGTCGTCGTCACCATTGATGGTTGGGGTAGATATCGGTTTTGCGCGTAGACGACTAAAGGAGGAGCGCTTGGCGTGGTGCAAGAACCATCCCCATGTATGTACATATGGCACACCAGTCACATGGTTGTATATATGTAGCTTTGCCATGGATTGATGAATGTAGTTTGTTTTTCCATCTTGTTTGTTTTTGGTATTTCAGATTTCTCTGTGTAGGGTTTCTTTGTGAAGCTTGAGTCGAGAGATTTATTGAAGTGGTAGTGCATCATCCCCGGTAAAGATGCGGTAAGTCATGAACAACAATAACAATTATATGAGTATAACCATTGTCCTATTATTAATGAATTTTCTTTGTAGACTGACTGGGAAGGTGATTACTACCCTCTGACAATCTCCTTCTTCGAGGAGTATTCGTTGGTGCCTCCAAGATGTGCCTTTCCATGTCAGTTCTTCCACAAGAATGTCCATCGCTCAGGAGCACTCTACCTTGGGGTTCATGATCAAGAGACTGTAAGATAGATTTATTTTGCTCAAGTAATTAGTAATTGTTGCCAAACTTATTTGAATTGGTTTCTTATGTTGCTTAAATTTATATTGCTTAGGGGTGGTGGTTTGGTTTTACAATCAAAACTATACTACTTGACGTTTAGCGTTTGCTTCATCACCCAAATGCGCCCGATGTTGAAAATGATTAATATAATCTTCTTATCAAGGTTAGTAACTTTGTGTTAGTGACCAACGTAGGTTATATATCATTCCTCCATCGACTTTTGTTAAGTTAAAGAATGTCAATATTTTCAGGATCTAGTGGAATATAAGAGACATGTTCGGGAGCAAGCTGCACGATACAATTTATATTTATCGATGGGAGCCTCTTATGAATAAGTTTAGAATAAAAATGTATAGTTTAGAGGGCACGCAATGTGTATGAACTATGAAATTCATTGGGTTGCAATTATATCTGAATTGCAATGTAATTGCATTTTTTTACCCCTTAATTACAATGTCATTGCGTTTGTATCCCTACAACGAACGCTCACAATGTTAACTCTGCGCATAGTGGCAATAGACGCTCACGATGTCGTGCGAGTGGCAAAAGGGAGATGAGCACATGAGAGGTGGGCAAATGAGAGACACGCTGTATTAAGGTTCATGGGAGACAAGCTAATGCGAGACGTGCCTTACCTGGGCACATCTCCGATTCATGTCAAAAATCTTTTGTCTCACTACGGAAAGCTGAGCGCCTTGCAACGATCATATAAGGCATTGCGTACAGTTGATCGTTGGTCAGGCCCGCATGCGAAAGATGGTGTCAGACTCCACGAACAACATATTTCGCATGTGGCATGCCCGTTCGGCCACAATATAATGAGAGACAAACTTTAAATAGGTGCATCTCCGGTTTGTGACCTCCAACAAAAGGAAGACGCACTGTTTTAAGGCTCGCGGGAGACGAGCTAATGAGAGATGCGCCATACATGGGCCAGTCTCTGATGTGCGCCGAAGATTTTTTGTCCCACCATGGAAAGCTAAGAGCATTGCAATGATCATATAAGGCATTGCACACAGTTGCCAGTTGGACATTCTCGTATGCCAAAGATGTTCCTTGCTTCAGCACATACACCATGGCGCATCTTTGGCATCCTGGGTGCCCGTTCGCCACAAAATAGTAAAAGACGGGCATTAGTACATCCATCTCCAATTTTTTAAGCACGTGTTAGACGAGCTAATGCGAGACGTGCCTTACCTGGGCCCATTGTCGATTTATGCGAAGATCTTTTCTCCCATAACAGAAAGCTGAGCGTGTTCCAATGATCATATAAGGCATTGCGCGCATAGTTGCCAGTCAAACATGGCCATATGAAAAAATGTTGTTCCTAGCTTCAACACATCATGGCGCATCTTTGGAAATGGCATGACCGTTCCAGCCACAAAATAATGCGAGACGCGCGTTATATATGCCCGTCTCCAATTTTTGACCTATTTTTAGCTCTCGTTTGCTCTCTGGCAAAAATTTCCGCGCTCTCTCCCAACACTTTGGCGTAAATTTTTAGCTCTCGCGCACTCTCTCGATCTAGAAACCGCAGCTCTTGAGCACGCTGCTGCTGTCCCTCTTCCTCAACTCGCTCTTTGTCATTGCCGCTCTGCCGCCGTCGACCCCGCGACCCCGCCGTCAACCCCGACCTTCGTCATCAGAGAGTTGGGCATGCTGGAGCACGCCGCCTTGTCCCTTCTCCTTAGAGCATGCAGATGCCTCGACCCTGACCTCAGTAATCGATATGAGCATGCTGCCTCCTTCGCATAAGTGGAAATGTTCTCCCTGTCTTCGGAGCACGCTGGCCTGCTATCATCAAAGAGTTGAGGAACCGCCACTCCGATGCCTCTGCCAGCTCATCCCAGAGCGCGCCGCCGCCTCGTCCCCTGTCCCCGGAGCACGCCGCCGCCTCGACCCTGCCCTCAGAGCGTTCATTTCTGTGATTTTATTGAATTTGAGGATGTCCAATAAAGGCTCATCGTTAATAAAGTTATTGATCCAAAGGGAGAATTTTCATTATGGTATACATTCATCTTCCTTGTTTAGGACCAATGCAGAAGTAATGTATTTGTTTTGATTATCAATGTACATAATGAGTTCTGATTCGCAAACCTTTGAAACTGCAGGAACTGTGGTTGACACAAGCATTTGCCATCCTAGTGAGTTTGATTTCTACCTCTCAATGTACCTATGCAATAATTGGTGTTTCTCTCACAATTTTTTTGATATTAGACTATAAATGCATCAGTGGAATGTAAGCTGTTTTTTTTAGGGGACAAGCACACCAGCTCACTACCATGTCCTTTATGATAAGAACAAATTCTCTGCTGATGCTTTGCATATGCTCACCAACTGTTTGTGCTATAATTAAGCTCAATTCTCCATTCACTAACAGTTCCTGTGTTTATTACAATTGTATATCAAATTGTTCCTAAGCCTTTAGATATTTGCTCCCTTATGTGAGTGTTTAAGCGAATGTGACTACAATTTGATAATGTTTTATGCGATTTCAGTGATTTTATTGAATTTGAGGATGTCTCAGTCGAAGCATTAGAGGCTATGAAGGCTCATCGTTAATGACGTCATTCATTGGAAGAATTTTCATCATGGTATACAGGATTAGATGATGACAGTTATGACATGTGTAATGAGTTACATTGTAATCAGGATGAACAAGGGGCATTATTGTGTAATTAGTATACTTGATAATCGTGATTGATACTTTGTTAATATTTGATTGATCAATATAATTTAAGGTGTGATATTTTTGGCTATACATATGTTCATGTATGTGTATGTTGTTGACACTAGCAATGCGGTTGCCAAATCCTGGCTAGCTCCAGGATGCAGCCGACAATCAAGATAATCAGGGGTGGGGGGCACCTAATAGGAGACCCTGCCTGTAAATAATCCGCGACGAGCTATAATATGACCATCTTGGATTACCTACATAAAAAAGACAAGCTTCCATAAAATCTGTCTCAGATCAGTAAACAAATATTGATGGGCTACAATGAAGCCCATCTCAAATCAGTCAATAAATCTGCGACGGGTTGTTTTAGTGCTTGTCTCACATGTATGCTGATGGGCGATGAGCACGACTCACGTCTGCAATGACCCCGTAAAGAACGTCTGTTATAACACGAAAAAGGAGACACACTTCCTTTTAGCATGTCTCGCACTTAGGATGATCGGCGATGCGCCAGCCACTCTCTCTGATGACAACGTAATGCGACACGCGACAATGGAGATGCACAGTTTGTTCGTCTCCCTTCTTCGTTGGGGCTTGTCTAGGATGAGCCTTTCTTATGTAGTGCACCCACATACAAGATTTGGGACTCTTGCAGTGTGGCCCACCATATTTTGCATAAACATGTCCAAATTTGCTCTTCATGAGCACATAAGATGCATCAAAGTCATAAAACATGTTCAAGTTAGCATCTTTGGCATTTTTAGCATTTTTGTCATTTTTAGCATTTGCATGTTAATTGAATGCATAAGTGTTGTTCTTGGGTTGATATGAACCTTATTTGACAAAAGAGACAAACTCCTTGTTATTCTTGTGGAATCTAGCATTTTGCTTTCATCCCTTTAAATAACCAAGGCCATCCGTTACAAGAGGACATCTTGAGATCGAATATGCACTACATGCATATTTCATCTTCTACTTTTCAAAGATGCCACTCCTTAGAGTGCGTTTTCCTTTTGTCTTTTTAGGCTCATTGTTCAACTTTTGAACAAAACTAGCACAATTGCAAATTTTAGCTTTTGAGTCCACATTGGATTAGTTTGAGCTTGTTGAGGCGGAAGAGGACGCACATGACTTGAGAATTTCAAATTGTGCTTCAAGAGTCTTGTGAACTTTGTTCAAGTTCACAAGTTCATCTTTGAGTACAACATTTGAACTCTTGAGGCTTGAACAAGTCTCCTTGCTCTTGGCAAGTTAAAATTCAAGTGCTTTGTTCTTCTCCCTCTCAAGATTGAGGAGCTTCTCGAGATCAAGATTCTTTTGCCTCTCATTGACAAGCAATTCCTCTTGCTCATCAAGAAGATCCTCCTTATCCAATATTTCGTCGGAAAGCATTTTCATTCTAGCTATAACACTTTTGTTGATGCCTTTAAACATATACTCATTTTCACTAGCACTATCAAAGTCATCATATTTAAAGGAATGCAAGGAGGAAGTTTTAGATTTGACCTTTCTCTTTCCTTCATTGGCCATGAGGCGGGTGTGGGACGAGGTCTTCCAAGCTCCTGCATGGGGCAAGAGTGACTTCTTCATGGTTGCCTTCTTGATGGAAACAATTTCCACCTCTTCATCGTCTTCGGAGGAGGACTCACTGTTGGAGTCCCACTCCTTGCCGATGTGAGCTTGCACATGAGTCTTCTTCTTCTTGAATAAATTCTTGTCTTGGGGCTTCTTTTCTTCCTTCTTCTTCCTCTTTTCATCTTCCTTCTCGTATGGGCAACTTACAATGAAATTCCCATACTCTTCGCAATTGTAGCAATCTCTCTTAGTTCGTGTCTTGCTTCTTTCCTTGCCTTTTCCATCACGATTGAGACTTCTTCTTCTTCTCATCATCCTTTTGAACTTTTTGATGATGAAATCCAATTCTTCATCATCCATGTATGTGCTCTCTTCTTCTTCACTTCCCTCATCCTCGCTTGATTCCTATATTTCATTGCCCTTGGTCTTAGATGAGGCTTTGAGAGCAACGCCAAATCTTCTTATCCCTCATACCCTATTGGAATGAAACTACGAAAGAAGCATTCAAGGTGCAAGGGATGGTGTTTCATACTGTTGTGCCATGTTTAGACCGACAATTCACCTCATAATGTGCCAAGAGAAACACAACGTAGTGGTAGGGTTAAATACTAACCAATACCACAAGTGTTGGTGTTTATTTGTATGCAGGCGAATTAATACAAAAAAATAGCAAGACATGCAGGGAGTAATCCATTAAGTTTGATTCCAATAAATCAGGCGATGCCACATGTCATTGCATGGATCAAATGGCCCACAAACAGCAGTATCTGAGGCCATCCAACAGTGTATCACCCATATAAGTCAATGGGATTGTTTATGGCTGTTATATACCAATTTCACCCATAAATATAACTCAATTATGTGAAGGAAATACCATTCCTTGCACACACCATCTTTCTATTTAACCTATTTCCACTTGTCCTTGGAGAAATAGTGCATGCAGGCATGTATTGTAGGAAATGAAGTAAAAGAGGGGGAGCAATCCCACAAAATATCATCCCAGCCAAGCGCTGAGATGTGGCATCACATGGATCAAATGGCCCACAAACAGAAGTATCTGAGGCCATCCAATGGTGTATCACCCGTATCAGTCAATGGGACCCGCTTGGAAGTCACCCCAAGGAAGCACACTGGAATTAGTCCAACTTTCTGTTCGGCCGACTAGATGGCTCAGCCGATGCCTTCCTAGCGAAAAACTCAGTCAGCTTTCACGTGTCGACCCCCCTGTGGTGCCCTGATCACGATGAAGATTGATTTGCACACTTTTGGTGGCGGGAACCGACCCTTCTCGAGCTATAAATAGGACCCCCTACCCTCACTTCACACACACACACCACTTGAGTATTCATTCTATGTATCCACTACTCTCCATCGGTTTAGAAGAATTTAGGCTGCAGAGTGGCGAGCCTCTACTCCATAGTCCAAATTAGGAAGGAGCAGAAGGAGTGGGAAATGTATGGCTCTCATATTCCTAGTTGTATTTGTGACTTTGTTCCTAATAAACATGTCATCTTTAGTCTTCTTTTGTTCATATGCTTGGATGAAGCATTTCTTGTTTGATTGTGGATTCCATGTATGTGGTAGGAGTAGTATTTATGATTTTCCTATGCCACTCTCATTATATCATCATAAACACTACAAACCCCCACTATAGTCTAAATAGTTATGACATGATCATGTTAATATGAATAACTTATGCTATGTTTCAACATTGGTTCAACGATGATTAGGATAGTCATTTCCTTAGGATGTCTTGTACTGCAGCTCTTAAGATATTTACTTTATATGCTAGCATGGTGCTAGTATAGTTAAGTAGTGATGGAGGTCTCATAGACCCATGGAATGAAGAGGTGAGCAGTAGGTGATGACAACCCTATCTGTCCTTGTAATCTTCCATGTTCGGCTATGCCACAGGCTCTTTGCGGGAGTCGTCCTAGTATTGCTAGGGCTAAACCCGTGTCCGATGTGTTGAATAACTTAGCATGAAAATTCTTCATTGATATGATCATTGGTATCTAACTTAGGATATGTATATGTATACTAGAAGCATATTAGGAGTATCTACCTACCTCTTAGCCTAATCCCTCTTGACCCATTTATCCCCCTTAGGATAGAATGCACTTGTGTGTGTCACACTACCTCTACACTTATCTATTACCCATCCTTACTAGAACCCTACCTAGACCAACCTATCCCCTCCATTTGATGATTGCTATGATTCCACCTAGCCTTCCTTTGGGAATATAAATGACACCCTTGTAATACTCTTTTAAGGGGAAATGCTACATCGATAGTTTCTGTGCGCTTGTGGATTTTTTTCTGTGACGTAAGAAACGTCAACAAACATTTTTGGCGCCGTCATCGGGGAAAGCAGCCGAAGTATGGCATGATTGAGTGAATAGGATAGGACCATGGGTAGGTTTTTAGTAAGATAACCCTTCTTGTTTTTGCATTTTATGTGAAAACACGGTAGTGTATCTCTAGTTTCCGCTTGCCAGAAAACTTTATTGAAGATCCCGAATCCCTTCAAAGAGATCGACCTAGTGTCGTTACTCCTAAGAAGCTTCGTGCGGCAAAGCAAGCCAGTGGCTACACCAACAACCAAAAAGACAATGGCCCAGAATACCCTTTGTGAGTTTTTGGCTCCCTCTGCTAATAATGTGCCTATTGGGCCCACTGTTAACACACGAGACGTGAACTTTGAAATCAAGACTAGCCTGATCACTATGGTGCAAGCCAACCTATTTCGTGGGAAGGCTAACGAGGATGCAAGTGCTCACCTGCAACAATTCCTTGAGATCTGCAGCACATTTAATATAAAGGATGTATCTCCTGATATTGTCCGTCTTAGGTTGTTTCCGTTCTCCCTTCTTGGGAGAGAGAAGCAGTGCTTCTACACAAACCAAAGTGTTGTAGGTACTTTGGAGAAGTGTTCCACAACACTCCTTGCCAAGTTCTTTCCATTGGGCAAAACCAATGCCCTACATGGAAGAATTTCCAGCTTCCAGCGAGACGCTTAGGAGTCTATCCCCGAGGCATGGGAAAGGCTGTAGGACTACATCCTGGCCTGTCCCCACCATGGGATGGATGAATGGCTAATTATCTAGAACTTCTACAACGGGTTGATCCCTTCCGTCCGTGACCATGTGGACGCTGCTACTGGAGGTGCCTTCTTCTCACGGACGGTGCCCAAAGCCAAAGAATTGATTGAGAAGATGGTCTCAAACATGAGTTGGAGCGACGAGCGTCTCCATACCCGTCAATGAGGCATGCACACCTTGAAGGAGGTGGATATAATCGCTGCCAAATTGGACCTCCTCAAGAAGAAGATAGATGGACAGGCCAATGGGGACGTATGTGTCAAAGCCTATGCCCTATACTCTCACATCACATGTGAAGTCAGTGGCAACACGGGCCATTTGGGCAATGACTATCCAGAAACCGATGAGCATGCCTTATATGTTGCCAACAATAGGAACAACAGTGGCTATCGTCCAGGAGTCAAGGGTGGGGCCAACCACACCCTTTCTTTCAAGGAGGATACAACAACAATGGCAACAATGGAAATCAACTTAACTTGAGAGAGCTTGCCATTATCCAGCTGAAGATCAATGATGCCCTATTAAAGGAGTTGTCAGCTAATGGCAAGACCCCAGAAAGCATTAATGCCAAGATTGAAGGACTATCCTTGGCCTTCAAGAACCAATTAAGCTTCAACAAGATATTGGAAACTCAGTTGGCTCAACATGCTGCAGTTGTTCCTCCAGTGGAAAGGTTGAATATGGTGGCTACAAGAGGTGGCAAGACCACTCGTGACCCACCATATCCCACGCAAGAGAAGAGGACAACTGAAAAGGAGAAAGAGGATGTCCCAACGGGCATAAATGAACCACATAATGAGAGAATGGCCAAGCAATTTGATGAGAACAACTTAGTGCCATTCCCTCACAGGCAAAGAACGCCAACAGTGGATGAGCAATAAAACCTATTTGTTGAGGTTACCAAGAAGATCCACATCAATGTTCCCTTGATTGATGTGATGCAAGTACCCACTTGTGCTCTCTATCTCAAGGACATATTGAATAATAAGTGGCCATTGCCCACCACGTAGGTTGTCAAGATTACAGAGGACTGCCGTGCAGCCATCCTTTATAGGCTTCCAGAGAAGAAGAAGGACCCTGGATGTCCTACAATATCTTGCTCGATTGGGGCTCACTACTTTGACAAGGCACTTTGTGACCATGGAGCAAGTGTAAGTGTGATGCCCAAGGTGGTATTTGACCAACTGAACTTCATGGAGCTTACTACAACACCAATGCAGCTCCAACTGGTTGACTCTTCAGTCCACTATCTGGTGGGTACTGCTGAAGATGTTCTGGTGAAAATCCAGAATTGCAGCATACCCGTGGAGTCCGTGGTGCTCAACATGAAGGATATACCACTCAATCTTTGGGGCCCGTTCCTTAGCACCACAAAGGAGCATAGATGTGGGAGCTGGAAAAATCCACTTCCATATCATGGCAAGGAGGAGAAGTTTAACTTTCGCCCAAAGCCGGAACAATGCTCCATGATTTGCATCAAGTATGGGCCAAATGTTAAACACATTCAAGAGGTTGAAGTCACACATCTAAAGGTAGATCCGCTTATTGCATTCATGAGGTAATTGATCTATGTGGAGAACCCGCGTTATCGTAAACACCAACATCCCGAGAAGACCGATAAGTCCGGGCCTCCTCAAAGGCCCAAGTCTAGCAATCCACCAAAGAAGGAATGGCGGAAGAAGCAAGACAAACCTTCCAAGCCCATTCCTCCGAGCCCGAATGTCAATAAATGAAGAAGGAGGAATGTCCATCTCATCGGGCGGTGGTGAGACCTAGCCAAAAGGTTAATTGGTAGTTATCTTTTCCTTGATTTTTCTTTTCTCTTCATTTGGTTTTCCCCACTTAGTTTGATTTCCCCACTGCATATTTGATTTTTCTTAGCAAGTTGAGAATCTTATATTCTCAACTATTATTTATATTTCTTTATTTTTCACAAAATAAAATTGTTGGGTTTTGAAAAAAAAGAGTTATTCGAAAAACAATATTTCTGAGCTGCAAATGTGGCATTTTGCCAACGTGCTAATTTTATAGCCGTTGGGGAGCCACCTACCAAAAGAGGGAATTGGGGGCCCACATTTTAGTGTGGCTGATGCCCCTGTTCGGCCGACATGGGGAAAGAGCCAATTTTGCTTCTCTCCTCCGACGGCTACATTTGATCCTCTTATTTCTGTTGGGGAGTGTACACTACAAATGGTTGCCGTGAGGAGCACTTCTCTTCACACTTCATCTCGTTTCACACATCCCCAAAGTCATTCTTTGCTCACATTGTTTTTTTGCTCTTCAGTGAACCACTCTTGCTCAAATCCAACGCAAAAAGATTTGCTTTTGTTTGCATTTGCAATTTGCTCTCAAGTTTGTCAAGGGAAAATTCCTCGGGGTTTTGCTTTCATGAACATCACCACTTTCGAGTTTTTGCCTTGTTGTGTTCTTGCTTGTTGTGGCAATGAAAGGAATGAAGAGGTTGTTTGGGAATAGGAAGGAGGCTACAAGATCAAGCCATGGTGGAGACTTAGGTGCACATCCCTCCTCCGTTGCTACACCAAGTCCATGGAGGATGAGTGTATGTGAGGACACTTTCATGGGTGAGAGGAGCAACCCATGACAACTTCTCCACGACAATGACCTCAACATACAAAATGAAGTTGAAAATCAAGCATGCAAGCTCCTCCAGGAACATGAGTTTTCTCATACGAAAGCTTATGAACCAGTTTGATCATCAAAATAGGTATGGATTCCAAGTTGTTTTCCATTTGGCGTGCACAACGATGGGAGAATTTTGCTCACATAGAGGAGAGAGGTTCACGCCTCCTCTCCATGCAATTCATTTGCACCCTCAAAATAGGATTTGATGGTATTTCTTTTAGATCATTTCAAATTGAATACAACATCCTATGGAAAGAAATAAGTTAAATTCTAGGCTTCCATAAATGTTGTTTGCTAGATTTAGGCACCTTGCCTAAGTTCAACAAACAAAATTTTTGGCAAGAATTCACTAGTGAGGTCACATGTAGTGCTCTTAGAAATAGCCACTTGCACAATCCTACTTTACGCTTCATGCATAGAAGGGTGGCTATGACGTTTCGTAGAGGAGATGTTAGAGTAGTGCGTGATGATGACCTAAAAATTTTATTTGCCATGGTTAAAAAGATAAAAGTTCTCCAGTTATCGCCATGTTGATACAATGGTTAGATTATATTTCAAGGACAGGGCCAATAGAATGCACATCATTGATTACCCGCATTGCTACTAGGGTAGAGCCCTAGAATATACTTCATTTGAATATATTGAAACCAAACAAGAATTAATTAATGAAGATTATCTAGTGCAAGGACATACTTTTAAGCATGGTTATGATGGATCCTTAAAATTTTATTATCCCAACTTTTTCAATGAAATTCGGTTACCTGACCCAGATTATCATTTGTACAAATGCTGAAGGCTAAACATTGATCTTCTTCCCATCGAGGAAGTTCAAAGAAGTAATGTCTTTGGCAGGGTAACTAGAAGTCGTGCAAGGACAGCAGCCACGACCATGCCTCAGACAACCTCCACGGTCCATGAGTATTAAGAGGAAGAGGACCCAACGGGTAATGCACCCGGATGGACTCAACCTCCATCGTATGAGACTGAAGGTCCGTCTTGGCATGGATGGGCATGGATGGCCGGGTGCCTCATGGGGGCCACCCCAATCCAC
Organism: Tuctoria greenei; assembly: GCA_036927565.1. Lineage (NCBI taxonomy): Eukaryota > Viridiplantae > Streptophyta > Magnoliopsida > Poales > Poaceae > Tuctoria > Tuctoria greenei. Next base: position 132,135,644 of record JAYESD010000006.1, read on the forward strand.
TTCAAGCTCTAGCAGCTTGCCTCCGTCCTCCATGAGAAGATGTCATTCCTCTTCGGCTAGAAGTCATCATGACTATAGCTAAGGAGTGACATATCTCACTAGACGTATGGAAGATCTTGAAGTGATGATGGGAGACATCTACAACACTCGCCAAGAGCATGTCCAAGGTACCCAAGATTGGCAACAACATATGGACGCTCAGTTCACCAACTTCAACTCCACGCTACAATAACAACAAGCCAATCTCTCGGCATACTTTCGTCATCAAGGGTTCAACCCTCATCACAGTAGTGATTGAAGAACAAGCTTGGGGCAGGACCCCCACTTGAGGTAAATTGTATCACACTCCTTGCATATTTATTTTCCATTCATCCACCATTCACCTTGAATATAAAAAAACTTGAAAATAAGTAGATTAGATTTGCTTTCAAATAAAATAAAAAGATGTGCGGTAATAATGGCTTATAATTCACATAGATGAAATGATGAATAGTTGCTCTATTTTAATTTTCTAAGTCCCTAGTTTAGAACTTACTACTCTCCAAAATATTGCTTTCATTGGCTAAAATTAATTTTGCCTTGATTTAGAAATTGTGGGTAGCAAAATCTTAATCCACTTCTAAGTTGGTGTGAGATATGATATAGTGATAGGGCTGCTATTCATAGTTTGAAAGTGAAACTTAGATTTCTGGAGAAATACTAAGAAGATTTAAGTTACTCTCATTTGATTGGATATACCTACCAAAGCCATATGATATTTTTTACATTGATAGACCTTATGCATATGCTATTTTTCTTCACATTTAGCCTAGTGAAACTAGTATAGACCTATGTGAGAATTCATTCATTTCTTTTTGAACTCAAGACTTCACTTGCACATGCTATACTTCTACACTAGAAGTAAGCAAACTTCCATCATACCATCATTCCATAATAAAAAGAGAAACTCTATACCATTCATGCTTAGTACTCTCTCCAAGTTTATTGCATAAAAGGGAGTAGAGAGATGGCTACAAGAAAAAAGAAAAAGAAAATGCATGCTTACTGTTGACGTTTTTTTTTACGTTGCAGGTAAAAATCGGCAAGCGTATGGAAACTGTCGTGTAGCACTTCCCCTTAAAGAGTATTCCCAAGGGTATCGAATTCAAGGACCGTATGTGCTACTCTTACGAACTAATTCACCCAAGGACAAAGTTGTTTTGTAGGCAAGGAACAGAGAGAAATTCAAATTATTGATTCTAATTAAAAGGAATTTGTGGTAGCTACTTGCTTCGGGCAAAGGTTTACCCCTAGCAACACTAGGAGGACTCTCGCCAAGAGCCTATGGCATATCCGAACGTGGAGGATTAGTAAGGACATATAGGGTTGTGACCACCTACTACCTCTCTCTTCAATCCGTGGGTCTACGAGATATTCACTGGTGATTTCTAACCTATGCACCACGCTTACGTTCTAAATGACTACTCTAGTTGTTTCGAACATGAGCTACAACTAGAGCCTCTAATAAATTAAGGTAATGAACCCACAAGTTACTACTTAAGCAAACTATCTTGAATTGGGAATCGAACTTGAAATGAATTCACAAAGGCTTACTTTATATTGAATCAAACATTGTAGGAGTACAAGTTTAGAAGAGGGACTTGACAAGCCCAAGCCTTCTTGTCCTAGACTCCTCACCACACTCTCCTTCTACTTGGTAGCCTCTAGGACTACTCGAAACCTTAGGAGTGGTATTCTATTCTCAACTTTTGGTGTGTGTGAAGTGAATTGTGGGGGGGGGGGGGGGGGGGGGCTATTTATAGGTGGAGAAGGATCAGTTCCCGCCACCAAATGCGCGTGAATTAGTCATCATCGTCTTCAGGAAGCCAAGAGGAGCCAACACATGTTGATTGACCGAGTTTGGCGCCAGGACCAGGTCAGCCGACGAGGGGGTTCGACCGACCTGGTCAGTGCTCCGTTGAAGTTCTGTTTTCTCCAGGTCACTGATAGGTGGGTCCCCCTTACTGATATAGGTGATATACCGTTGCATGGCCTTGCATACTTTTGTTTCTGGACTATTTGATCCATGTGATAACACGTGGCATCACCTGGTTCATTGAAAAACAATTTAATGGATTACTCTCTGCATGTCTTGGTATTTTCGGCTATAAATTCATCTACATACAAATAAACACCAACACTTGTGGAATTGGTTAGTTTTTCCCCTACCACTATGTTGTTTTTCTATTTTCTGCACTTTATGAGGTGAATTGAAGGTCTAAATATGGCACTTAAGGACAGTCAACAAACTCCCCCACACTTAGTCCTTTGCTCGTCCTCGAGTGAAGGTAAGAAGAAGAACTAAGGTGCTGTCATAAATTTGCTTTAAGTTAAAAATGAGAGTGCTAGATATTTCAACTCATACCTCAATTAGTGAATTCCCTCTTTGGAATGTTGTTATCACATCAATCTTGGGTGTTTGAAGAGTGGAATGTTTGGTATGTAGTTCCCTTGGATCTTCACCTGCCAAAATGATTTGACATTTTGCTATATTCAGAAAGTCAAAGAAACAATTGCTTTTATATCTCATTTGGAATGTCTAAAGTCTCTCAAAGTGTTTTGATCCTCACCTTGGCATGTTTTGCCAATTTTGTCCCTATACTAAATATGGCTATATCTGGAGCTTGGTAGGGATAAATGCGGCACACATTACAACAACAACAACAACAACAACAACAACAACAACCAAGCCTTTGTTCGAAACAAGTTGGGGTCAGCTAGAAATGAAACCCAACAATTTTGAAGAAAAGTAATAGAAAATAAGATGAAAGTAAAAAATACAATAAAAAAAGATTCTACATTTTATTTATTTTAGAAATAGGTTAATAAAAAATAAGATAATAGTAACAAATTACGAATAAACTAAGATTCTGGCACATGAATTGCTAATTTCCATGCAGTCCTATCATGAGCCAAATCTCTAGGTATGTCGCACTCATTTAAGTCTCGTTTTACCGCCTCCTTCCATGTCAACCTTTGTCGACCTCTACCCCTCCTAAAATTTTCTCTACTCTTTATAATCCCACTGTTAACCAGTGGTTCTGGAGGTCTCCGTTGGATATGCCCAAACCACCGTAGGCGATGTTGGACTAGCTTCTCCTCAATCGGTGCCACCCTTACCCTACCACGTATCACCTGGTTCCTAATTTTGTCTCTTCTTGTGTGACCGCACATCCACCATAGCATGTGCATCTCTGCAACACTCATTTGTTGGACATTTTGCCTTTTAGTTGGCCAACATTGTGCTCTATACAGCATCGCAGGACTGCTCACTGTCCTATCGAATTTTCTTTGCAATTTTATTGGAACTTTCTTATAACATAAGATTCCAGATGCTTGTCACCACTTCATCCACCCGATCTTGATCCTGTGGCAACCATCTTCGTAAATATCACCATTACTTTGTAACATTGATCCTAAATATCGAAATGTGTCTCTCCTAGGTACTACTTGTCCTTGTAAACTAACATTACCATCCTCGCACCCGACATCACTAAAGTCGCATCTCATATACTCGATCTTGGTTCTACTAAGTCTAAACCCCTTAGACTCTAAGGTCTGCCTCCATAGCTCCAATTTTCTATCAACACCATCCCTAGTTTCATCTGCCAACACTACATCATCAGCAAAGAGCATACACCAAGGGATATCCCCTTGTATATCCTTCGAAACCTCATCCATCACTAAGGAAAAGATGTAAGGACTTAAGGTTGATCCTTGGTGTATCCCTATTGTGATAGGAAAATTGTTGGTAACACTATCTCTTACGCGCACACTTGTCACCACATTATCGTACATATCATTGATAAGGTTAATGTACTTTGTTGGGACTTTGTGTTTCTCTAGTGCCCACCACATGACCGGTCGTGGTACCTTATCGTATGCCTTCTCCAAGTCAATGAACACCATATGTAGATCCTTCTTTTGGTCCCTATACCTCTCCATAAGATGGCGGAGTAAGAAAATCGCCTCCATAATGGACCTCCTAGGCATAAAACCAAACTGGTTTTTAGTGACATTAGTCACTTTCCTCAAGCGGTGTTCAATCACTCTCTCCTAGAGCTTCATAGTTTGACTCATGAGCTTAATTCCTTGGTAATTTGTACAACTTTGAACTGCTCCTTTATTTTTGAAGATGGGTACTAAAATACTTTTCCGACACTCTTCAGGCATTTTGTTTGACTGAAAAATGCGGTTGAATAGTTTAGTGATCCATACTATTGCTACATCTTCCAGACATCTCCACACCTCAATGAGGACATCATCCGGGCCGCGGGCCTTTCCTCCATTCATCATTTTTAAGGCCTCTCTAGCCTCAGACTCTTGTATCCTCCGCACAAATCATCTGTTGGTGTCATCAAATGAGTCATCCAACTCGAACCTAATACTCTCATTCCAGTCATTGAATAGTCATTGAAGTATTCCCGCCATCTGTTCCTAATTTCTTCCTCCTTCAATAGAATTTGGCCTGCCTCATCCTTAATGCATTTGACTTGGTTGAGATCTCTCACCTTTCTCTCGTGAAGTTTCACCATCTTGTATATATCCTTTTCGCCTTCTTTTGTCCCTAGCCTCTCAAATAGCGCATCATTGGCCTGCCCCCTTGCTTTACTCACAAAACGCCTTGCATTTTTCTTATCCCCTTTATACTTCGCCATGTTACTTGCGCTTCTCTCATGATGCCAGCTCTTATAAGACTCTTTCTTCTCCTTAATAGCTTTTTGTACATCTTCATTCCACCACCAAGTGTTTTTATCTACAAGTTTCTTACCTTTTGTCCACCCAAGCTCCTCCCTAGCTGCCTTCCTAATGTAAGTCGCATCTTCACCCACGTACTATACGCATCTTCCTCTTCGCTCCAAGGTCCTTCTGCGATCATCCTCCTTTTGAATGATTGTTGCGCTTCATCCTTCGACTTCCACCACTTTGTCCTTGCAGTTTTAACACCTTTGTCTCGTGACACACGCACATGGAAACGAAAGTCGGCAACCACAAGTTTATGTTGTGGAACAACAAATTCCCCAGGAATCACCTTACAATCTAAACATGCCCCTCTCTCCCTTCTCCTGGTGAGGATATAGTCGATTTGTCTAGAATTTTGGCACTAGTAAAGGTCACTAAGTGAGATAGCCTCTTCTTAAAGAGGGTGTTAGCTACCAATAGGTCATATGCTACAGCAAAGACTAGGATATCCTTACCCTCCTGATTTCTATCGCCACACCCAAAACCTCCGTGTACCCCCTCAAAACCTATGTTAGTTGTACCTACATGACCATTAAGTTATCCTCCTATGAAGAGCTTCTCGGTTACCGCTACACTACTAACCATATCCTCCAAGTTCTCCCAAAATTGTCTCTTAGTGCTCATGTCGAGCCCATCTTGTGGGGCATAGGCACTAATGACATTCAAGATAAGATCCCCCACAACTACCTTGACTAGGATGATCCTATTCCCTCGTCTACGGACATCCACTACTCCATCCTTGAGGCTCTTACCTATTAGGATGCCTACGCCATTCCTAGTTCCAGTCGAGCCAGAATACCAAAGCTTGAAACCAGTATTCTCAACCTCTCTCGCCTTTTGACCTACCCATCTAGTCTCTTGTACACAAAGGATATTTACACGTCTCCTAATCACAACGTCCACTAACTCTCATAGTTTTCCCGTCAAGGATCCTACATTCCAACTACACACCTGAAACCTAGTTTCCTCGGTAGCTTCCTTACCGTTCGCATCCATCGAGGAAGATGCAAAGACCCTTGCTCACTTAACACTACATTCGGGCGATAATGTAGCGTGCCAATAATGTGGTGGTGATCCGGCTCCCGCTCATTTAACACGACATCCGGGTTCCGATATGGCGCGCCACTAAGGTGGTGGCGACCCGGCCCTCGCCCACATAACACCATACCCGGGTTACGCACCAATGAATTTCCAATGGGTTTCATTTCCATGAGAATGGCTAAGTTTAGTTGCTGGCTCGCCAAGCCTATCACAACCCCTCCTCCTTTACCCGGGCTTGGGACCGGCTACGTCATTACAATATAGGCGGAGTTAAATGTGGCACACATTTCAATTCATAAATTACTAAGTCAAAAACTTGATCCTATGAGAGACATATGCAACAAACAATTTGACAAGAAAATCCTTGTGCACATGAATGGATTGGATAATTGTGTACTCCATGGTTTTCTCTCTTTAAGAATGAAACATGGCTACCTTTTCTCTCTGTTTTTTTCATAGCCATGTATTCTACTCCTTTTTATTTTTCTAGAGAGATTTTTGATAACCATAATGTATGGAGTTTCTTTATTGGATGGATAAATGGTGGATGCAAATTCTCAATGTGAGATATTTTGCATGAATAGGGTGCACAAGAATTTATAAGTCAAAAGTTAATGCATGTCAATTGGGTCACGAGTTTGACGAAGTTCAATGAAAACAAAGTGACATATGCATGTGGTTTTCAATAAGTGTATCATATATCTTTGGTGGGTATTTTAAATTTTCAATGAGATAATCAGGCGATGCCCCCGTCGGTGTATACCGCCGGAGCCCTGCACGCGGCCGTAAATTTGTGTGTGGCTAGTGTGTAGCGTCCGCGGGCTAGACGGCTGTACTTTTGCATAGCTAGACTGAGAGTTTAGCTTAAGTATTATCTTCCACTGCACATTAAGTATTGTAAAACACTTCTGAAATTTATATAAATAAAAATTTATATTTTGTCGTACTCTTTTCGTGTGTGCTATTGGTTGCCGCATCGCTCGGCACCAGCCTCTGCGATTCCTAAAATGTGTGGACCCAGTCCTCACAGCCTGGTATCAGAGCCACATTGGGAATAGAACGCTCGAAAAGAGCCTATTTTGAAAACATAAGAGTAGTCGAGTGAGGATTAGTACTATGCCCACATAAGGTCTATTATAGTATTAGTTACTTAAGGTGGCAAGCTAACTTATGTGTTATTAAATTCTATAACAATGCTCCGACGTCAATTAAGAGGTAAGGTACGCCACTGCAAGAGGATCAATTGCGGTAACTTCACCATGCGAGAGGTAGCATGTGGTTGTTTCCGTGGCTTGGCACGGAAATGTTAATATGAGTCTCTGAAACTTTCCATGTTTATGAGAACATATGACACGCAGTACCCCAGCGTGCTACAATATTAGTGGGAGCCCCCGTCGGGTGGGACATAACCCGATGCGCCCCCTACTCATGTAGCACTATGCAAAGACGTGGGACCCCGTCGGGTGGTAGAAAACCCGGTCATGTACCTCGAGTCGAGACGTGGCTTAACTCGGGGCGGCCCGAATGGAATGATACGAGGCGGATGTTTTTACTTTTAAATATATTATTGTGAACTGCTCGCCCGTGTGGGCTGTGCCGTACTGCACCATATGTTTGATCTATCATTTGTGTGTAGATGCAGTACACTAACCACGTTTAAGTAGCTCGAGTACAAAACGTTTGCGGGTGAACGTCATTACTGCCACCGTTGAGACGTATGCCGGAATACCGACTTAGGATTTTCTTTGATGAGGGCGTAGTACCGACATTGCATTCAAGTTTCATCAGACACGTTGACGACACTATCCGTGCTGGTGGTGTGACTCGATAACAACTAAAAATTCCCAACTTAGGACTAAAGTTGAATTTTTAATCTCTGTTTTGGAGCGTACTGGTCAGATTTAAAATTAATCATGGGGTCGCTGCGGTATGCAGGCCTATTATTTGGGAACTTGAGGAAGTCCTTCACATGTTTTATTTTAAGCTCCAAGGCAGATTTCAAGATTTTAAATTTGAAAACTTCATTTGAACATAAAGTGCCAAGTTCCTGGTGCAAACTGTGAACTGGAGAGAAAATAGAGTAAGTTTGGAACCTCATAACTTCCTATATATTTCACCCAAACAGGAATACCATACATGGTTTGAAAGTTTAGAGAGTCCTCTAAAACTCTTATCTTCAACTGCAGACCAGAATTCCCCTGTAAACTAATGAAAAATTCAAATTTCCAAACTCTGTTAAATCTGGACAGAGACTGGACAGTTTCTGTACCCTGTTACTGTCTTGATCATATATCTTTGTAGACTCAACGAATGACTTAATATAATGAACATACTGAGGATGTATAAAAAAATTTTGTAATTTATGATTTTGCATATATTGATGTTTTGTATCTGCAAAAATGTGGACAAAAATCAGCCTTAAACAGAGGAGATGCTGTCAAAAATTTTCCAGAAAACTGTGAACTTGCAAAAATCATATCTCCTTATACAGAAATGATATGGGGGAAAATAAATACATTATGGAAATATATTTGAGTCTACTACAATTTTTTAGTTTAACTCATGTCCTAAATGTGCCTCTAACTGGATGAAAATTTCGAATTTCTCCAGACTAGTCTGAATGAACAGAAACTGAGACAGAATTCCAGTGTTATGTTTCATTTGGCATTTGAATTTGAATTCACTTTCATAATTCAATTTTCACATCCATGATCTGTTTATCAACAAAGTTTGTTGAATTTGAGTATTTGGATCCTTCAAGTACTTCTTTTATAGATGACGGATGTGATGCTATTACCGGACGGATGGGTTTTTCCAAGTGCGCTAGCCGTCCGGGCTTCCTGAGCATGCTGCGGGAGGTGCTCCAACAGTTTGGCTTCATCGAGATGCCATGCTATTGGGGTCAAGAGGTGGTTGTCAGAGGCGTACTGTCGTGTACCGTCCTGGTTGACATTCCGACAAGTCCGCGTTTCTATGGATGGGCTCCTTTTTCGGTCACGATCCAGGGAGCTCGTTTGGAGGATACGTGGGCCTTTGCAGCGGGCGAAGTGCTTATGAAGCTGTGCGAGCTTCATGAAGATGTCATGGCTGGGGCACAATTTGCTCTTGTCCCCGTCCGTGGTGCTGCTGGTTTTGAGTGGCAACATCGTATGGTTGCAGCCTATCGACCGTATGGCGACACAACCTCGACAACACTTGGGACATTTGCCACTGCATCCAGCATGGTGTTTCTTGCACAAGGTGCAATCCTGCAGGAGCAAGTCAAAGCCTTGAGGCAAGCGACTGAACGGGGTGATACTTTGGATTATATCAATGAGAACCTACGTTCGTTCATGGCTCCGACGAATCACCGACTAAATCAATGCGAGGATCAGTTGCATCACACTCGCACTAGACTGCAGAAGGCTCATGCCAAACTGCGGCAAGCTCGCAAGGATAGGCAGAAAACTTGTGATGGACTGCAGGCGAGTCAGTTGGAGGTGCAACAACAGCAAGAGAAGCTGTTGGTAGTCACCGATGCACGAGATGAAGCCATCGAGGAAGCTCAGAATTGGGAGTACGAGGCAGAGCAACTTCAGGATAATTTGATTGAGTTCGAAGCACAATTGCAACCAGTTTTGTATCCACCGGCTCATAACATGCCGCTGAACATGGGTGAGCAAGTACCTTCAGATCCAGAGGAAGAGGAAGATCCAGACATAATGGAGTACGCCGATGACGATGCATCGGAGTAGGATGAGGCAGCACTACTGCCATCACGGGGCAACATATAGTTAGTGGTTGCTCGTGTTTATTTTGTCGCCATGTTTGTGTCATATTATAAATAGTAGTGGGTGTGTAGAAAGGGACAATGTGTGTAGGACGACTCATGTAGACCAAGTATAGTTGAGATGAAATTCCATAGAGGGAGTCCGTCATTTTGGAGCTCACTATTGTACACTTGGTCATGAGATAATATATCTTGTATAAAGTTTGTACTTTATCAATATATATGAATGTGATGCAATTATCACATTGTCAGTACTCGTGCTACTATGGTTTAAGATGGATGAAGAAAACAAACATGTTGCTGATTTAAATCATGTGAATACAGAATGGTGTGTACGCGTTCGACGCCCGAGATGGGAGGATCTAGCCGTGGTCGTGAGCATGAATCTCCAACACAGGAGCAAACCGCGACACCACAGCAACAAGTCCCTCCACCACCACCTCCTGAACCTCTGAGGATGCTCACAAAGATTCTGGCCGCAGTACTTGGCTCGCGCGACGAGCAAACTGAGTTACTGCGTATGTTAGTGCAGAATTCGTCCCATCAAGGGGGGCGACAAGACAATGGGCAACGACAGCCCCAACAGAGTTCGTACTCGGATTTCTTGGCGACTCATCCACCGGTCTTCACAGATGCCGAGGAGCCTCTGGAAGCGGACAACTTTATCCGCACTCTTGAGGCGAAGTTCGGTTTGCTGCCATGCACCGAACAGCAAAAGTCGCTGTTTGCAGCGCAACAGCTTCAAGAATTTGCCGGTGCTTGGTGGGCGAACTTCATCGCATCACTGCTGGTTGGTCATGCAGTCACGTGGACCAAATTCTGGGAGGCGTTCCGTGCCTCATTTTTTCTGGACATCTCTACGAGTGTACGGTTCTTCCTTTCGGCCACCCCATTTTTTCGGGGGAGTAGGGTGCCGAAAACTCATGTTTGATGCCCTCCTCGTCCAAGTACTCTTCCACTTGAGTGTTCTTGAAATTCGGTGCCATTGTCACTTCTTATCTTATTGACTCTCAATGATAATTCATTTTGAGCTCTCCTCAATAATCTCTTGACGACACCTTGTGTTTCACTTTTCACATGCAAGAAAAACACCCAAGTGAAGCGAGAAAAATCATCAACAATGACTAGGCCATATTTGTTACCACCAATGCTTATATTATCAATTGGATTGAAGAGGTCCACGTGGAGCATCTCTAGTGGTGACATTGTCGGCATCACGTTCTTTGGGGGATGGGAGGCTCCAACTTGCTTCCCGGATTGACACGCGTTGCATGACCTATCTTTCTCAAACATAACATTCTTTAGTCCACGCATGTGATTTCCTTTTAGAAGCTTTTGCAATTTCCTCATACCAACATGGTCTAGCCTTCTATGCCAAAGCCATCCCATGTTAGTCTTTGTGATCAAGCATGTGTTAAGTTTGCTTTACTTGTGTTGAAATCCAAAAGGTAAAGCTTGCCCTTTAACACACCCTTGAAGGCAATTGAGTTGTTGCTTCTTTTAGAGATGGTCACACCCTAGTTACTGAATCAACAGTTATAACTCTTTGCACATAATTGAGATATCGACAATAGGTTGTAAGGAAGAGAGTCAACATGCAAAACATGTGAATTAGAGTGTTGAGGTGAGATTGCAATTTTACCGACATCGAGGACTCTACCTTGGCTATTGTCACCAAAGTAGATGCCCTCACTTGGATATTCATTCTCCTCATACTCTACACTCATCTTCCTCTCTTCGGTCATGTGGTTGGTGCACCAGCTATTGAGTACCCAATTTGAACCACCGGAGGAGTATGCCTACAAAACAAGTTAGGGTTTTGCTTTGGGTACCCAAACTCGGTTGGGTCCTTTGGTGTTAGTCACAAGTCATTTTGGCACCACTACGTAAGAAACCCAAATAGGAGACAAATATCAGAGACGAGCGCAAAGGACATCATCACTTGTATGGAAACGAGACGTGCCCGCCTCAGTGAGGATGCTGGTTCACGATAGAAATCGTAAAAGGGGACGAGGTACTATAAGGCGCGTCTCATTTAATGAAATATCTGAGATGCACCCAATCCTCCGACAAATGAGACGCGCATCTAGAAAAGCGCGTCTCCTATTTGTGAAAGAAATGAGATGAACTTTACAGAAAGCACGTCTCCTTTGTCTTCGGTTATAGACAAACAAGAACAGATCGCTGAAAGAATAGAACATTCACTTGATTACTAAATAGTCATTCCTGAGGAACAAGAAGAACACATTCATTCATTCACAGTTAAACACACAAGATAATATTCATCAGACAGATGAATACAGATAACACATTCATTCATTAACAATATATTACAAAACACAAGAAAAAGTACAAGACACAAGAAAAGAAAAACAACATCAACTAAAAATAACAAAAGAAAACCTAAATCCTACTCCTCCCCCTCGTCCTCCTCGAGCGGCCATTCGGCGTCGGTGCAATAGGAGCCCTGGCCGGCTGCTCAAGCTGCATTGCTGGTTGCTCTGACTGGTCCATATCCGGCAGTGCAACCTCGCGACCGATTCCTCGCCATCACCGCCAACAGGATACTGTGGCCCTCGGCGCAGAGCACCTCAGCCATCGTCTCGAGCAACCTATGGAACCGGTTGAACAACCTGCTGAATAGCATCTCGAGCAGCTCGCTGTTAAGCCTCTTGGAGGAGCGGCAACATTTTTTCATGCAGGGTGGCTGATAATGTGTTTAGGCCCGATCTGCCGAAAGGTAATGGATAAGTCGATTGATGTGGAGATCTCTACATTGATGATCCGAGGCTCTCGAGTAGAACACGGACAACCCTTGCAATCACTACACCATTGCTCCATTGGTTATCAACCATGCTTCACATGATTGACCTCGCCAAGAAGGCTAATCCCTGCAAGTGTAACCGAGAACACAAGCAAGAACATAGAAGACACGATCTGAAATCGTGAAGTTGGGGTTTCACAATCCGTAGAATGGCGATATTATTAATCTAAGCAAAACCCAAATGTTTATGTAGGCTACTATGGAGTATATATAGGTTGGAGGACGTCCAAGGTGGTGTTGGGATCGTGAACTAACACTAAGTCACGAAAATAATGGACTTAGACTTGATACAAGGCCCAATGGTCCAACACGGTGGCGCAGCACCCTGACAGATTCTGGATGCAATTTTGTTTAGACGATTCTGGTCAACTCCGTAGGGATTTTTACATGTGACCAGCGGCATTGGAAAGGTTATCCTCTCCCCTTTCCATGCATATGTAGAACGTTAAAAACGGAGATCGTATGCGTGTCGGACGTCCATTTTAGTGCAAACTACTCTTGGACTCCGAGTTGGACACGATTTTGAGTTAGGCTTGGTTTCCATCTTCTTTGAACGTATACTCTGATCCTCCACGTCCCTAAGACTTCCTCCAAGTACTCCTTGAACCTCTCCATGGATCCTAATTACAATTAAATCATTAGGTAGAAGTGATGTCATTATCATCCTCCCCTTCTTTAATTGGAGTTGTCTTCGACTCAAGTTCATCTTCTCTCATGTGTTGGTGCAAATGTGCAATGACATCAAATCTTCTTGTATATATGAAAGGAGGAGGCCAAGGTGGTGGACGACATAGTGTACAATCTTTATCTTGTCCATCAAATAAGAGCGCACAATCACTTGAGCCAGGATCTCAAACAAATAAACTTTGTACCATGTTTGTAGGTGCAATGATTACGTACATGATCTCGTCATTCTCCCCTTCTTTATGACAAGCCGTCCTCGGCTTGCTCGTATGTCCAGCAAAGAGGCTTGCTTTGGGGGTAAAATGAGTGTTGTCCATATTGCACAACTGCAGCAAACAATGCTTCTCTTTTATATATTGTCCCTACTGCAAGAATAAAATGCTAGAAAACTTGACAACACATTATTAGTGTTAGTGCATCCATTCATTTCACCATGTTGTTGCAGCACTAAATGGAATTTCTCATTTGAGCATATGTAAACTTTATGCACCATAAATTCACCACTATCTTCATAGTTGCCTATAGCATGAAAAATATTTCTACTTAATGAAGGCAATTCAGATTGGAAAAATATTCTCCTCTCTACAATATTTAGATCACAAAGAGTGTCAAATTTAATATAACCCAAAGTATTTAGAGAAGGCAAAAATTTCAGCTCATCATTTTCAGTAGTAGCGGTGATCAAATTATGAATTTCAGCACAAGTATGTGAATCGAAAACACAATCATCTAGTACATTAACTTGTTTTCACATAGGTATAATAGAGTAATCAGCACACAACTCTTTCTTATCGCAACGATCAGCAGGAAAATCAACGTGTGACAATGGTGTATAAATAAACAATTCTAATAGTTGCTCCCCGAAAATAGCATGATTGGTGGAAAATTCAGAACATCTAAAAACTTCTCAGCTTCTGTATTTGTTGAATATTTTGCCTTACCATTTTCAGCAATGATTTCGAGTTCATTATGAGTTGATCCATCTAAAATTTCACAAGTGTTGTCGAAAGCCCCGTTCTTTTTTCCATCATCTACAATATTTTCTATATTGTCCTGCAAAACGTTAGACACAAAAGAAGGTACAACAAGAAATTTCTCCTCAAATTGATAGATTTCATCTTTGCAATTAGATACATTCATAAAAGTTTATTGCATACAAATTTTCATATCCTTCCATGTTCGAGGTTTTTCTAAATCATTTAAATTGTTACACCAAGTTAATGCACAATCTACTAATGCACTTGCAACATTTCTAATCTTTCTCCTCTCACACATATGACATTGTCCAAAATTTTTTATCTATCTCTATTTCCCAAGCAATATATTCATCGCAAAACCATCACAAGAAGGAAGAGATGAGAGAATGTAATTAATTTCTGTGGAAGGAGTTGTAAAGATGGTCTAAATGTCATGTGAAACTTGGTTGATGTTTGATTCATAGCGAGCAACTCCATCGTCGTATTCATCATGTCAATCATCGAAACATATATTGCATGATTCTTGCTTTTACCTGACATTGTTAGTAGCGATCAGAAGGCAACAACAAAATATGTTATCCCTATCAACTGCAAAGGCTAATGGCAAAGTGGAAGTGGAATCACACACTCTCAAGCGTCTTACCACGCTCTTACAAGTGTTCTTACCGACACTGCAGATGACAAACGGTGACCGGTATGAATACATCAATGAGGCGTGGGATGATTGCAAAGGTGTATCGATTCTAATCCAGAGTAAAGTGTAGCTTGGATGGCACTTTATATGTAGCAAGTATTAGCAACAATGAAATCAGATACCAAAGTTGAATAAGTGTCCAAAGTACTTGTCAAAGTTGCTGGCCTAAATGTGTTCTTAGTAGTTCAAGCTAGCAAGACATGAAACAAAAACTATAGGACACAAAGGATGCAAGCACTTCTGTTTTCTTTTTGCTTTTTTTGTTTCCTTTTTTGTGTGACTTTTGTATCTTGTTTTGCACTTGCCTTTCTCTTTTTTCTTCTTCTTTTTGTTTCTCAAAATGTGCTGCAAAAGAATAACACAATGCAAAACAATCAAACATATCTCGTTGGTGTATCACAAATTTTCTGTTCAGTCTTGTAAGGACAATTAGGCACCCTTTATGGCCCCAAATCTAAAACATTTCAACAGCAATATTATAGATCTATCTCTTCTCTTTTATTTTGTGTACATGGATGACCTAGTTTAAACAAAAACAATAGGAGATATTGCCCCTGAAATACAGACTGTTCAGAAATTCTAGTTCAAGAACAGATTCATATATAATGTAATTTCAACCATGATAAATTCATTTTCTGGTAAACTGATGAATACGAAAGTTGTAGATAACTTCTCAAGATTTTCGGAAAGTATAATAATAGAAAAATCCGAGTTCGTATGAGTATGATATGTTCAAAATACCAAACTGGACAGAGATGAATCTAATCTGGACGTGATAACGTGATTCAGAAGCATGAATCAACACAATGCAAAACTCTAAGACCAAAAACACATTCTAAACCAGCAATATGACTCGACCACGGACACAAACTCAACAAAACCAAACTGAATAACAAAGTTGTCAAGGCTCAATCGTGGTTTCGACAAAGTAATGAACAAATCTACTAAACTGCAAGTTTTTTTGTGGCTTTTTTTGTAGACTCTAGGTATGAAAAAAAACTAATATAATGGATAAATGAATTACCTAATGGGCAACCTGGAGATATGATACCAATTGTTAAGGAGGTTTAGGCCCGATCTTTTGAAAGGTAATGATAAGTCGATTAAGGTTCAGAACTTGACGTTGATGATCCGCGGCACTCGAGTAGCTCGAATACCCCTGCAATCACTACATCACCGCTCCGTTGGTTATCAACCGTGCTGCACACACTTGGCCTGGCCAAGAAGACTAATCCGTGCAAGTGCAATCGAGAACAAAAGCAAGAACAAGGTAGAAGCAATCTGAATTGCTAAGTTGGGGTCTCACAAGCCAATGAACGGCAAAAATGTGTATAACAGATTAATCTAACCAAAACCCAATTGTTTATGTCGCCTACTATGGTATATATAGGTGGGAGGACGTCCAAGGGGGTGTTGGGGTCGTGACCTAACCCTAAGACACGAAAATAATGGACTTAGACTTGATACAAGGCCCACTGGCCCAATACGGTGGCGCAGCACCCTGATGGATTCTGAATGCGATTTTATTTCAACGATTCCCGTCAACTGCATAAGAGTTTTGACATGGGACCAGCGTTATTGGAAAGGTTATCCTCTACCCTTTTCATGCATATGATAACGTCCAAAACGGATATCATATGCGTCCTGGGTGTCCGTTTTAGTGTGAACTTCTCTTGGACTCTGAGTTAGACACGATTTGAGTTGGGCTCGGTTTCCATCTTCTTTGAAGGTATTATACGGTCCTCCACGTCCCTAAGAATTCCTTCAAGTACTCCTTGAACCTCTCCATGGATCCTAATCACAATTAAATCATTAGGTACCAATCTATTTCCAAAAACATATAAGGAAACATATAAGAACGAGCTCACCTCTGAAACTAATTATTGTGTGTGAACTCTATTGATTGCATCTTGTATGTTCAATGGAGTGTTGTTTGTATCCATAGAAGTGATGTCCTCATCAGTGGCTTCCTCAGCGGCCTTGGCAATGGAATGTTGGCTATGGTGGATTGTCTGCACGGAGATGACGAACAAAGAGAAGAGGAGAGACTGATGGTGCTTTATATAAGGTGTGTGCGGAGAAGCAAAACGGAGACGTGCTTAGAAGCAAAGTGCGTCTCCTATGCTCGACATCTCCCTCTCCTCTGGTAAAAGGGAGACGCGCTTATATGAAAAGCACGTCTCCTCTATTCCCCACGTCTCCTTTAGCTTCATGATTTTCTCTATTTTACTTTGGCTCACAACTGATATCACACATCACTGAACTTAGAGCACATTCACTTGACCAGAAAATAATTAAATCCTTCCTTATGATTTCTGAGTAAGACGATGAACACAAAACACATTTATTCATTTACACAGTGGCCAACGTTTTGTAATATATTCATTCACACAGTTGAACACACAAGATAATATTCATTCACATAGATGAACACAGATAAATATCATTCATTAACATAATATATTACAAAACACTAAAAAAAAGTACAAGAAGACACAAGAAAATAAAAACATCAACTAAAAACCACAAAGAAAAACTAAATCATCCTCCTCCTCCTCCTCCTCATCCGGCGGTGACTCCGGTGCCGGTGCAACAGGAGCCTTGGCCGGCTGCACCGGCAGTGCAACCCCAAGACCGAGGTTGCTCTCTGTCGCCTCCACTAGGTTTCTGTAGACCTCGACTCCGAGCACCTAGGCCATTGTCTTGAATAGAATGTCGAGATGACCGACCACCCTCGTGAGGGCGAAGAGGTAGTGGACGATGGTACCCATTCCTGAAAACTATGGAAGGGTACCCATACCCAAGGAACTCATGGCACGAGACATATTGTTATACGCCTCTTGCGCCATAATGAGGCGCTGCTCGATGTTGAACCCCTCGGGAATGTTGCAACACAGTTTCTTGCGAAGTGGCTCCCTCGGCTGGCTTGGCGACAGAAGGTCGGCCATGTGGTGTTGGATCGTCAGCACGGGGAAGACGAAAAAGAAGAAACAAATGCAAAATGTGTGATGCGCTTGTGGACTGACGGGTGATGGCACATCTTAAATAAGGTATGCGCGGAGTCGACAATGAAGCGGTTGGTTTTTCGCGCATTGATGGAATGATGGGATACATCGATACCGCCCCGGGGAACCAAAAGGTCGCGCACGCTGGTCGCAGGCGTCTCTGCACCACCTCTACCGAAATTAAATTCTCCGTAGTCCTCGTGTCGCGCATCTCTCTTTCAAAAGAAGAAGACACAATTTCATGTCCCGCACATCTCGTTTTTTTTTTGTGCATCTCACATTTATCTCTCTTGTCTCTTCGCCTCCAGTGCTCCTTTACTAATTGACGAACAATCCTTTACTAATCGGCCACCTCGAGTGCGACCGTAGGCTCTATTCGACCAACACCAGTGCGACCACCGCCTCTGTTCGCCATCGCTGTTATCGTTGTCGCTGATCTCGTCGTCGTCACCATTGATGGCTGGGGTAGATATCGGTTTTGCGTGTAGCCGACTGAAGGAGGAGCGCTTGGCGTGGTGCAAGAACCATCCCCATGTATGTACATATGGATCACCAGTCACATGGTTGTATATATGTAGCTTTGCCAAGGATTCATGAATGTAGTTTTGTTTTTCCATCTTGTTTGTTTTTGGTATTTCAGATTTCTCTGTGTAGGTTTCTTTGTGAAGCTTGAGTCGAGAGATTTATTGAAGTGGTAGTGCATCATCCCCGGTAAAGAAGCGGTAAGTCATGAATAACAATAACAATTATATGAGTATAACCATTTTCCTCTTATTATTGAATTTCCTTTGTAGACTGACTGGAAAGGTGATTACTACCCTCTGAAAATCTCCTTCTTGGAGGAGTATTCGTTGGTGCCTCCAAGATGTGCCTTTCCATGTCATTTCTTCCACAAGAATGTCCATCGCTCAGGAGCACTCTACCTTGGGGTTCTTGATCAATAGATTGTAAGATAGATTTATTTTGTGCAAGTAATTAGTAATTGTTGCCAAACTTATTTGAACTGGTTTCTTATGTTGCTTAAATTGATATTGCTTAGGGGTGGTGGTTTGGTTTTACAATCAAAACTATACTACTTGATGTTTAGTGTTTGCTTCATCAGCCAAATGCGCCCGATGTTAAAAATGATTGATATAATCTTCTTATCAAGGTTAGTAACTTTGTGTTAGTGACCAACGTAGGTTATATATCATTCCTCCATCGACTTTTGTTAAGTTAAAGAATGTCAATATTTTTAGGATCTAGTGGAATATAAGAGACATGTTCGGGAGCAAGCTGGACAGTACAATTTATATTTATCAATGGGAGCCTCTTATGAATAAGTTTAGAATCAAAATGTATAGTTTAGAGGGCACGCAATGTGTATGAACTATTGAATTCATTGGGTTGCAAATTATATCTGAACTGAAATGTCATTGCATTTTTTTATCCCTTAATTGCAATGTCATTGCGTTTGTATCCCTGAAACGGACGCTCACAATGTTAACTCTGCGCATAGTGGCAATAGACGCTCACGATGTCGTGCGAGTGGCAAAAGGGAGATGAGCACATGAGAGGCAGGCAAATGAGAGACACGCTGTATTAAGGTTCATGGGAGACAAGCTAATGCGAGACGTGCCTTACCTGGGCATGTCTCCGATTCATGTCGAAAATCTTTTGTCTCACTACGGAAAGCTGAGCGCCTTGCAACGATCATATAAGGCATTGCGTACAGTTGATTCATTGTCATGCCCGCATGCGAAAGATGGTGTCAGACTCCGCGAACAACATCTTTCGCATGTGGCATGCCCGTTCGGCCACAATATAATGAGAGACAAACTTTAAATAGGTGCATCTCCGATTTGTGACCTCCAACAAAAGGAAGATGCACTGTTTTATGGCTCGCGGGAGACGAGCTAATGCGAGACGCGCCATACATGGGCCAGTCTCTGATGTGCGTCGAAGATCTTTTGTCCCACCTTGGAAAGCTAAGAGCATTGCAATGATCATATAAGGCATTGCACACAGTTTCCACTTGGACATTCTCGTATGCCAAAGATGTTCCTTGCTTCAGCACATACACCGTGGCACATCTTTCGCATGTTGGGTGCTCGTTCGCCACAAAATAGTAAAAGACGGGCATTAATACATCCATCTCCGATTTTTGACACCCGTGTTAGATGAGCTAATGCGAGACGTGCCTTACCTGGGCCCATTGTCGATTCATGCGAAGATCTTTTCTCCCATAACAGAAAGTTGAGCGCGTTCGAACGATCATATAAGGCATTGTGTGCATAGTTGCCAGTCAGACATGCCCATATGAAAAAATGTTGTTCCTAGCTTCAACACATCGTGGCGCATCTTTGGAAATGGCATGACCGTTCCAGCCACAAAATATTGCGAGACGCGCGTTATATATGCCCGTCTCCAATTTTTGGCCTATTTTTAGCTCTCGTTTGCTCTCTCGCAAAAATTTTCGCGCTCGCTCCCAACACTTTGGCGTAAATTTTTAGCTCTTGCGCACTCTCTCGATCTACAAACTGCAGCTCCTGAGCATGCTTCCTCTGTCCCTCTTCCTCAACTCGCTCTTTGTCATTGCCGCTCTGCCGCCGTCGACCCCGCGACCCCGCCGTTAACCCCAACCTTCGTCATCAGAGAGTTGAGCATGCTGGAGCACGCCGCCTTGTCCCTTCTCCTTAGAGCATGCAGCCGCCTCGACCCTGACCTCAGTAATCGATATGAGCATGCCACCTCCTTCACATAAGTGGAAATGTTCTCCCTGTCTTCGGAGCACGCTGGCCTGCTATCATGAAAGAGTTGAGGAACCGCCACTCTGATGCCTCCGCCAGCTCATCCCAGAGCGCGCCGCCGCCTCGTCCCCTGTCCCCGTAGCACGCCGCTGCCTCAACCCTGCCCTCAGAGCATGCATTTCTGTGATTTTATTGAATTTGAGGATGTCCAATGAAGGCTCATCGTTAATAAAGTCATTGATCCAAAGAGAGAATTTCATTATGGTATACATTCATCTTACTTGTTTAGGTCCAATGCAGAAGTAATGTATTTGTTTTGACTATCAATGTACATAATGAGTTCTGATTCGCAAACCTTTGAAACTGCAGGAACTGTGGTTGACACAACCATTTGCCATCCTAGTGAGTTTGATTTCTACCTCTCAAGGTACCTATGCAATAATTGGTGTTTCTTTCACGATTTTTTGATATCAGACTATAAATGCATCAGTGGAATGTAAGTTGTTTGTTTTTTTAGGGGACAAGCGCACCAGCTCACTACCATGTCCTTTATGATGAGAACAAATTATCTGCTGATGCTTTGCATATGCTCACCAACTGTCTGTGCTACAAGTAAGCTCAGTTCAACATTCACTAACAGTTCCTGTGTTTATTACAATTGTATATCAAATTGTTCCTAAGCCTTCAGATATTTGCTCCCTTATGTGAGTGTTTAAGCGAATGTGACTACAATTTGATCATGTATTATGTGATTTCAGTGATTTTATTGAATTTGAGGATGTCTCAGTCGAAGCATTAGAGGCTATGAAGGCTCATCGTTAATGGCGTCATTCATTGGGAGAATTTTCATCATGGTATACAGGATTAGATGATGACAGTTATGACGTGTGTAATTAGTTACATTGTAATCAGGATGAACAAGGGGCATTATTGTGTAATTAGTATACTTGATAACCGTGATTGATACTTTGTTAATATTTGATTGATCAATATAATTTAAGGTGTGATCTTTTTGGCTATACATATGTTCATGTATGTGTATGTTGTTGACACTAGCAATGCGGTTGCCAAATCTTGGTTAGCTCCAGGATGTAGCCAGCAATCAGGATAATCAGGGGTGGGGGGCACCTAATAAGAGACCCTGCCTGTAAATAATCCGCGACGAGCTGTAATAGTGACCATCTCGGATTACCTACATAAAAAAGACAAGCTTCCATAAAGCCTGTCTCAGATTAGTAAACAAATCTGGATGGGCTACAATGAAGCCCGTCTCAGATCAGTCAATAAATCTGCGACGGGTTGTGTTAGTGCTTGTCTTGCATGTATGCTGATGGGCGATGAGCATGACTCACGTCTGCAATGACCCCGTAAAGAACGTCTGTTATGACACAAAATAGGAGACACACTTCCTTTGAGCATGTCTCGCACTTAGGATGATCGGTGATGCGTCAGCCACTCTCTCTGATGACAACGTCATGCGACACGCGACACTGGAGATGCACAGTTTGTTCGTCTCCCTTCTTCGTTGGGGCTTGTCTAGGATGAGCCTTTCTTATGTAGTGCACCCACACACAAGATTTGGGACTCTTGCGGTGTGGCCCTCCATATTTTTCATAAACATGTCCAAATTTGCTCTTCATGAGCACATAAGATGCATCAAAGTCATAAAACATGTTCAAGTTAGCATCTTTGTCATTTTTAGCATTTGCATGTTAAGTGAATGCATAAGTGTTGTTCTTGGGTTGATATGAACCTTCTTTGACAAAAGAGACATACTCCTTGTTATTCTTGTGGAATCTAGCATTTTGCTTTCCTCCCTTTAAATAACCAAGGCCATCCATTACAAGAGGACATCTTGAGATCGAATAGGCACTACGTGCATATTTCATCTTCTACTTTTCAAAGATGCCACACCTTAAAGTGCATTTTCCTTTTGTCTTTTTAGGCTCATTGTTCAACTTTTGAACAAAACTAACACAATTGCAAATTTTATCTTTTGAATCCACATTGGATTAGTTTGAGCTTGTTGAGGCGGAAGAGGACGCACATGACTTGATAATTTCAAATTGTGCTTCAAGAGTCTTGTGAACTTTGTTCAAGTTCACAAGTTCATCTTTGAGTACAACATTCGAATTCTTGAGGCTTGAACAAGTCTCCTTGCTCTTGGCAAGTTAAAGTTCATGTGATTTGTTCTTCTCCCTCTCAAGATTGAGGAGCTTCTCGAGATCAAGATTATTTTGCCTCTCATTGACAAGCAATTCCTCTTGCTCATCGAGAAGATCCTCCTTATCCAATATTTCGTCGGAAAGCATTTTCATTCTAGCTATAACACTTTTGTTGATGCCTTTAAACATATACTTATTTTCACTAGCAATATCAAAGTCATCATATTTAAAGGAATGCAAGGAGGAAGTTTTAGATTTGACCTTTCTCTTGCCTTCATTGGCCATGAGGCGGGTGTGGGACGAGGTCTTCCAAGCTCCTGCATTGGGCAAGAGTGACTTCTTAATGGTTGCCTTCTTGATGGCAACCGTTGCCACCTCTTCATCGTCTTCGGAGGAGGACTCACTGTTGGAGTCCCACTCCTTGCCAATGTGAGCTTGCACTTGAGTCTTCTTCTTCTTGAATAAATTCCTGTCTTGGGGCTTCTTTTCTTCCTTCTTCTTCCTCTTTTCATCTACCTTCTCGTATGGGCAACTTACAATGAAATTCCCATACTCTCCGCAATTGTAGCAAGCTCTCTTAGTTCTTGTCTTGCTTCTTTCCTTGCCTTTTCCATCACGATTGGGACTTCTTCTTCTTCTCATCATCCTATTGAACTTTTTGATGAAGAAATCCAATTCTTCATCATCCATGTATGTGCTCTCTTCTTCTTCACTTCCCTCATCCTCGCTTGATTCCTATATTTCTTTGCCCTTGGTCTTAGATGAGGCTTTGAGAGCAACGCCCAATCTTCTTATCCCTCATACCCTATCGGAATGAAACTACGAAAGAAGCGTTCAAGGTGCAAGGGATGGTGTTTCATACTGTTGTGCCATATTTAGACCGACAATTCACCTCATAATGTGCCAAGAGAAACACAACGTAGTGGTAGGGTTAAATACTAACCAATACCACAAGTGTTGGTGTTTATTTGTATGCAGGCAAATTAATACCCAAAATAGCAAGATATGCAGGGAGTAATCCATTAAATTTGATTCCAATAAATCAGGCGATGCCACAAGTCATTGCATGGATCAAATGGCCCACAAACAGCAGTATCCGAGGCCATCCAACAGTGTATCACCCATATAAGTCAATGGGATTGTTGACGGCTGTTATATACCAATTTCACCCATAAATATAACTCAATTATGTGAAGGAAATACCATTCCTTGCACACACCATCTTTCTATTTAACCTATTTCCACTTATCCTTGGAGAAATAGTGCATGCAGGCATGTATTGCAGGAAATGAGGTAAAAGAGGGGGAGCAATCCTATAAAATATCATCCCAGCCAAGCGCTAAGATGTGGCATCACATGGATCAAATGGCCCACAAACAGAAGTATATGAGGCCATCCAATGGTGTATCACCTGTATCAGTCAATGGGATCCGCCTGGAAGTCACCCAAAAGAAGCACGCTGGAATTAGTCCAACTTTCTCTTTGGCCGACTAGATGGCTCGGCCGATGCCTTCCTAGCGAAAAACTCAGCCAGCTTCCACGTGTCGACCCACCTGTGGTGCCGTGATCACGATGAAGATTGATTTGCGCACTTTTGGTGGCGGGAACCGACCCTTCTCGAGCTATAAATAAGACCTCCTACCCTCACTTCACACACACACACACACACCACTTGAGTATTCATTCTATTGTATCCACTATTCTCCATCGGTTTAGAAGAATTTAGGCTACAGAGTGGAGAGCCTCTACTCCATAGTCCAAATTAGGAAGGAGTAGAAGGAGTCTCTCTCTTCCCGATTCCAAATTGGAAAATGTATGGCTCTCATATTGCTAGTTGTATTTGTGACTTTGTTCTTAATAAACATGTCATCTTTAGTTTTCTTTTGTTCATATGCTTGGATGAAGAGTTTCTTGTTTGATTGTGGATTCCATGTATGTGGTAGGAGTAGTATTTATGATTTTCCTATGCCACTCTCATTATATCATCATAAACACTACAAACCCCCACCATAGTATAAATAGTTATGACATGATCATGTTAATATGAATAACTTATGCTATGTTTCAACATTGGTTCAATGATGATTAGGATAGTCATTGGCTTAGGATGGCTTGTACTGCAGCTCTTAAAATATTTACTTAATATGCTAGCATGGTGCTAGGATAGTTAAGTAGTGTTGGAGGTCCCGTAGACCCACAGATTGAAGAGGTGAGCAGTAAGTGGTGACAACCCTATCTTTCCTTGTAATCTTCCATGTTCGGCTATGCCACAGGCTCTTTGCAGGAGTCGTCCTAGTATTGCTAGGGGTAAACCCATGTCCGATGTGTTGAATAACTTAGCATGAGAATTCTTCATTGATATGATCATTGGTATCTAACTTAGGCTATGTATATGTATACTAGAAGCATATTAGGAGTATCTACCTAACTCTTAGCCTAATACCTCTTGATCCATTTACCCCCCCTTAGGATAGAATGCACTTGTGTGTGTCACACTACCTCTACACTTATCTATTACCCATCCTTACTAGAACCCTACCTAGACCAACCTAGCCCCTCCATTTGATGATTGCTATGATTCCACCTAGCCTTCCTTTGGGAGAATATAAATGACACCCTTGTAATACTCTTTTAAGGGGAAATGCTACATCGATAGTTTCCTGCGCTCGTGGATTTTTTTCTGTGACATAAGAAACGTCAACAAACATTTTTGGCACCGTCGTCAGGGAAGGCAGCCGAAGTATGACATGATTGAGTGAATAGGATAGGCCCATGGGTAGGTTTTTAGTAAGATAACCCTTCTTGTTTTTGCATTTTATGTGAAAACACGGTAGTGTATGTCTAGTTTCCGCTTGCCGGAAAACTTTGTTGAAGATCCTGAATCCCTTCAAAGAGATCGACCTAGTGTCGTTACTCCTAAGAAGCTTCGTGCGGCAAAGCAAGCCAGTGGCTACACCAACAACCAAAAAGACAATGGTCCAGAAGACCCTTTGTGAGTTTTTGGCTCCCTCTGCTAACAATGTGCCTATTGGGCCCACTGTTAACACGCGAGATGGAACTTTGAAATCAAGACTGTCCTGATCACTATGGTGCAAGCCAACCTATTTTGTGGGAAGGCTAACGAGGATGCAAGTGCTCACCTGCAACAATTCCTTGAGATCTGGAGCATGTTTAATATAAAGGACGTATCTCCTGATGTTGTCTGTCTTAGGTTGTTTCCATTCTCCCTTCTTGGGAGAGAGAAGCAGTGCTTCGACATGAACCAAAGTGTTGTAGGTACTTTGGAGAAGTGTTCCACAACATTCCTTGCCAAGTTCTTTCCATTGGGCAAAACCAATGCCCTACGTGGAAGAATTTCCAACTTCCAGCGAGACGCTTAGGAGTCTATCCCCAAGGCATGGGAAAGGCTGTAGGACTACATCCTGGCCTGTCCCCACCATGGGATGGATGAATGGCTAATTATCCAGAACTTCTACAATGGGTTGATCCCTTCCGTCTGTGACCATGTGGACGCTGCTACTGGAGGTGCCTTCTTCTCACGGACGGTGCTCAAAGCCAAAGAATTGATTGAGAAGATGGTCTCAAACATGAGTTTGAGCGACGAGCATCTCCATACCCATCAACGAGGCATGCACACCTTGAAGGAGGTGGACATGATTGCTGCCAAATTGGACCTGCTCATGAAGAAGATAGATGGACAAGCCAATGGGGACGTATGTGTCAAAGCCTATGCCCTATACTCTCACATCACATGTGAAGTCAGTGGCAACACGGGCCATTTGGGCAATGACTGCCCAGAAACCCATAAGCATGCTTTATACGTTGCCAACAATAGGAACAACAATGGCTATCGTCCAGGAGGTCAAGGGTGGGGCCAACCACACCCTTTCTTTCAAGGAGGATACAACAACAATGGCAACAATGGAAATCAACCCAACATGACAGAGCTTGCCATTAGCCAGCTGAAGATCAATGATGCCCTATTAAAGGAGTTGTCAGCTAATGGCAAGACCCAGGAAAGCATTAATGCCAAGATTGAAGGACTATCCTTGGCCTTCAAGAACCAATTAAGCCTCAACAAGATATTGGAAACTCAGTTGGCTCAACTTGCTGCAGTTGTTCCTCCAGTGGAAAGGGTGAATATGGTGGCTACGAGAGATGGCAAGACCACTCGTGACCCACCGTATCCCACGCAAGAGAAGAGGACAACTGAAAAGGAGAAAGAGGATGTCCCAACGAGCATAAATGAACCACATAATGAGAGAATGGCCAAGCAATTTGATGAGAACAACTTATTGCCATTCCCTCACAAGCAAAGAACGCGAACATTGGATGAGCAATAAAACCGATTTGTTGAGGTTATCGAGAAAATCCACATCAATGTGCCCTTGATTGATATGATGCAAGTACCCACTTGTGCTCGCTATCTCAAGGACATATTGAATAATAAGCGGCCATTGCCCACCACGTAGGTTGTCAAGATAATAGAGGACTGCTGTGCAACCATCCTCAATAGGCTTCTAGAGAAGAAGAAGGACCCTGGATGTCCTACAATATGTTGCTCGATTGGGGCTCACTACTTTTACAAGGCACTTTTTGACCATGGAGCAAGTGTAAGTGTGATGCCCAAGGTGGTATTTGACCAACTGAACTTCATGGAGCTTACTACAACACCAATGCAGCTCCAACTGGTTGACTCTTCAGTCCACTATCTGGTGGGTATTGCTGAAGATGTTCTGGTGAAAATCCATAATTGCAGCATACCCATGGAGTCCGTGGTGCTCGACATGAAGGATATACCGCTCAATCTTTGGGGCCTGTTCCTTAGCACCATAAAGGAGCATAGATGTAGGAGCTGGAAAAATCCACTTCCATAACATGGCAAGGAGGAGAAGTTTAACTTTCGCCCAAAGCTGGAACAATGCTCCATGATTTGCATCAAGTATGGGCCAAATGTTAAATGCATTCAAGAGGTTGAAGTCACACATTTATAGGTGGATCCGCTTATTGCATTCATGAGGTAATTGATCTATGTGGAGAACCTGCGTTATCGTAAACGCCAACATCCTGAGAAGACCGATATGTCTGGGCCTCCTCAAAGGCCCAAGTCTATCAATCCACCAAAGAAGGAATGGCGGAAGAAGCAAGACAAACCTTCCAAGCCCATTCCTCCGAGCCCGGATGTCAATAAATGAAGAAGGAGGAGAGACCTAGCCAAAAGGTTCATTGCTAGTTATCTTTTCCTTGATTTTTCTTTTCTCTTCATTTGGTTTTCCCCACTTAGTTTGATTTCCCCACTGCATATTTGATTTTTCTTAGCAAGTTGAGAATCTTATATTCTCAACTATTATTTATATTTCTTTATTTTTCACAAAATAAAATTGTTGGGTTTTGAAAAAAAAAGATTTTTATTCGAAAAACAATATTTCCGAGCTGCAAATGTGGCATTTCACCAACGTGCTAATTTTATAGCCGTTGGGGAGCCACCTACCAAAAGAGGGAATTGGGGGCCCACATTTTAGTGTGGCTGATGCCCCTGTTCGGCCGACATGGGGAAAGAGCCAATTTGGCTTCTCTCCTCCGACGGATACATTTGATCCTCTTATTTCCGTTGGGGAGTGTACACTACAAATGGTTGCCGTGAGGAGCACTTCTCTTCACACTTCATCTCGTTTCACACATCCTCAAAGTCACTCTTTGCTCACATTGTTTTTTTGCTCTTCATTGAACCACTCTTGCTCAAATCCAACCCAAAAATATTTGCTTTTGTTTGCATTTGCAATTTGCTCTCAAGTTTTTCAAGGGAAAATTCCTAGGGGTTTTACTTTCATGAACATCACCACTTTCGAGTTTTTGCCTTGTTGTGTTCTTGCTTGTTGTGGCAATGAAAGGAATGAAGAGGTTGTTTGGGAATATGAAGGAGGCTACAAGATCAAGCCATGGTGGATACTTAGGTGCACGTCCCTCCTCCGTTGCTACACCAAGTCCACGGAGGATGAGTGTATGTGAGGACACTCTCATGGGTGAGAGGAGCAACCCGTGACAACTTCTCCATGACAACGATCTCAACATACAAAATGAAGTTGAAAATCAAGCATGCAAGATCCTCCAAGATCATGAGTTTTCTCATACGAAAGCTTATGAACCAGATTTGATCATCAAAATAGGTATGGATTCCAAATTGTTTTCCATTTGGCATGCACAACGATGGTAGAATTTTGCTCACATAGAGGAGAGAGGTTCACGCCTTCTCTCCATGCAATTCATTTGCACCCTCAAAATAGGATTTGATGGTATTTCTTTTAGATCATTTCAAATTGAATACAACATCCTATGTAAAGAAATAAGTTAAATTCTAGGCTTCCATAAATGTTGTTTGCTAGATTTAGACACCTTGCCTAAGTTCAACAAACAAAGTTTCTGGCAAGAATTCACTAGTGAGGTCACATGTAGTGCTCTTAGAAATAGCCACTTGCACAATCCTACTTTACGCTTCATGCATAGATGGGTGGCTATGACTATGTTCCGTAGAGGAGATGTTAGAGTAGTGCGTGATGATGACCTGAAAATTTTATTTGCCATGGTTAAAAAGATAAAAGTTCTCCAGTTATCGCCATGTTGATACAATGGTTAGATTATATTTCAAGGACAGGGCCAATAGAATGCACTTCATTGATTACCCGCATTGCTACTAGGGTAGAGCCCTAGAATATATTTCATTTGAATATATTGAAACCAAACAAGAATTAATTAATGAAGATTATCTAGTGCAAGGACATACTTTTAAACATGGTTATGATGGATCTTTAATATTTTATTATCCCAACTTTTCCAATGAAATTCGGTTACCTGACCCAGATTATCATTTGTACAAATGCTGAAGGCTAAACATTGATCTTCTTCCCATCGAGGAAGCTCAAAGAAGTAATGTCTTTGGCAGGGTAACTAGAAGTCGTGCAAGGACAGCAGCCACGACCATGCCTCAGACAACCTCCACGGTCCATGATTATTAAGAGGAAGAGGACCCAACGGGTAATGCACCCGGATGGACTCAACCTCCATCGTATGAGACCGAAGGTCTGTCTTGGCATGGATGGGCATGGATGGCCGGGTGCCTCATGGGGGCCACCCCAATCCACTTCAAGCTCTAGCATCTTGCCTCCGTCCTCCATGAGAAGATGTCATTCCTCTTCGGCTAGAAGTCATCATGACTATAGCTAAGGAGTGACATATCTCACTAGACGTATGGAAGATCTTGAAGTGATGATGGGAGACATCTACAACACTCGCCAAGAGCATGTCCAAGGTACCCGAGATTGGCAACAACACATGGACGCTCAGTTCACCAACTTCAACTCCACGCTACAATAACAACAAGCCAATCTCTCGGCATACTTTCGTCATCAAGGGTTCAACCCTCATCACAGTAGTGATTGAAGAACAAGCTTGGGGCAGGACCCCCACTTGAGGTAAATTGTATCGCACTCCTTGCATATTTATTTTCCATTCATCCACCATTCACCTTGCATATAAAAAAACTTGAAAATAAGTAGAGTATATTTGCTTTCAAATAAAATAAAAAGATGTGCGGTAAGAATGGCTTATAATTCACATAGATGAAATGATGAATAGTTGCTCTATTTTAATTTTCTAAGTCCCTAGTTTAGAACTTACTACTCTCCAAAATATTGCTTTCATTGGCTAAAATTAATTTTGCCTTGATTTAGAAATTGTGGGTAGCAAAAGCTTAATCCACTTCTAAGTTGGTGTGAGATATGATATAGTGATAGGGCTGCTATTCATAGTTTGAAAGTGAAACTTAGATTTCTGGAGAAATACTAAGAAGATTTAAGTTACTCTCATTTCATTGGAAATACCTACCAAAGCAATATGATATTTTTACATTGATAGACCTTATGCATATGCTATTTTTCTTCACATTTAGCCTAGTGAAACTAGTATAGACCTATGTGAGAATTCATTCATTTCTTTTTGAACTCAAGACTTCACTTGCAGATGCTATACTTCTACACTAGAAGTAAGCAAACTTCCATCATACCATCATTCCATAATAAAAAGAGAAACTACATACCCTTCATGCTTAGTACCCTCTCCAAGTTTATTGCATAAAAGGGAGTAGAGAGATGGCTACAAGAAAAAGAAAATGCATGCTTACTGTTGACGTTTTTTTACGTCGCAGGTAAAAATCCGCAAGCGTACGGAAACTGTCATGTAGCACTTCCCCTTAAAGAGTATTCCCAAGGGTATAGAATACAAGGACCGTATGTGCTACTCTTACGAACTAATTCACCCAAGGACAAAGTTGTTTTGTAGGCAAGGAACACAGAGGAATTTAATGTATTGATTCTAATTAAATGGAATTCGCGGTAGCTGCTTGCTTCGGGCAAAGGTTTACCCCTAGCAACACTAGGACGACTCTCGCCAAGAGCCTATGGCATATCCGAACGTGGAGGATTAGTAAGGACATATAGGGTTGTGACCACCTACTGCCTCTCTCTTCAATCCGTGGGTCTACGAGATATTCACTGGTGATTTCTAACCTATGCACCACACTTACGTTCTAAATGACTACTCTAGTTGTTTCGAACATGAGCTACAACTAGAGCCTCTAATAAATTAAGGTAATGAACCCACAAGTAACTACTTAAGCAAACTATCTTGAATTGGGAATCAAACTTGAAATGAATTCACAAAGGCTTACTTTATATTGAATCAAACATTGTAGGGGTACAAGTTTAGAAGAGGGACTTGACAAGCCCAAGCCTTCTTGTCCTAGACTCTTCACCACACTCTCCTTCTACTTGGTAGCCTCTAGGACTACTCTAAACCTTAGGAGTGATATTCTATTCTCAACTTTTGGTGTGTGTGAAGTGAAGTGTGTGGGGGGGGGGGGCTATTTATAGGTGGAGAAGGATCAGTTCCCGCCACCAAATGCTCGTGAATTAGTCATCATCGTCTTCAGGAAGCCGAGAGGAGCCAACACATGTTGATTGACTGAGTTTGGCGCCAGGACTAGGTCAGCCGACTAGGGGGTTCGACCGACCTGGTCAGTGCTCCGTTGAAGTTCTGTTTTCTCCAGGTCACTGATAGGTGGGTCCCCCTTACTGATATAGGTGATATACAGTTGCATGGCCTTGCATACTTTTGTTTCTGGACTATTTGATACATGTGATGACACGTGGCATCACCTGATTCATTGAAAAACAATTTAATGGATTACTCTCTGCATGTCTTGGTATTTTCGGCTATAAATTCATCTACATACAAATAAACACCAACACTTGTGGAACTGGTTAGTTTTTCCCCTACCACTATGTTGTTTTTCTATTTTCTGCACTTTATGAGGTGAATTGAAGGTCTAAATATGGCACTTAAGGACCGTCAACAAACTCCCCCACACTTAGTCTTTTGCTAGTCCTCTAGTGAAGGTAAGAAGAAGAACTAAGGTGCTGTCATAAATTTGCTATAAGTTAAAAATGAGAGTACTAGATATTTCAACTCATACCTCAATTAGTGAATTCCCTCTTTGGAATGTTGTTATCACATCAATCTTGGGTGTTTGAAGAGTGGAATGTTTGGTATGTAGTTCCCTTGGATCTTCACCTGCCGAAATGATTTGACATTTTGCTATATTCAGAAAGTCAAAGAAAAAATTGCTTTTATATCTCATTTGGAATCTCTAAAGTCTCTCAAAGTGTTTTGATCCTCACCTTGGCATGTTTTGCCAATTTTGTTCCTATACAAAATATGGCTATATCTGGAGCTTGGTAGGGATAAATGCGGCACACATTACAACAAAAATAACAACAACCAAGCCTTTGTCCGAAACAAGTTGGGGTCGGCTAGAAATGAAACCCAACAATTTTGAAGAAAAGTAATAGAAAATAAGATGAAAGTAAAAAAATACAAATAAAAAAAGATTCTACATTTTTTTTTAGAAATAGGTTAATAAGAAAGAAGATAATAGTAACAAATTACGAATAAACTAAGATTCTGGCACATGAATTGCTAATTTCCATGCAGTCCTATCATGAGCCAAATCTCTAGGTATGTCCCACTCCTTTAAGTCTCGTTTCACCGCCTCCTTCCATGTCAACCTTTGTCGACCTCTACCCCTCCTAAAATTTTCTCTACTCCTTATAATCCCACTGTTAACCGGTGCTTCTGGAGGTCTCCGTTGGATATGCCCAAACCACCGTAGGCGATGTTGGACTAGCTTCTCCTCAATCGGTGCCACCCCTACCCTACCACGTATCACCTCGTTCCTAATTTTGTCTCTTCTTGTGTGAACGCACATCCACCATAGCATGTGCATCTCCGCAACACTCATTTGTTGGACATGTTGCCTTTTAGTTGGCTAACATTGTGCTCCATACAGCATCGCAGGACTACTCACTATCCTATAGAATTTTCTTTGCAATTTTATTGGAACTTTCTTATCACATAAGATTCCAGATCCTTGTCACCACTTCATCCACCCGATCTTGATCCTGTGGCAAGCATCTTAGTAAATTTCACCATTACATTGTAACATTGATCCTAAATATCGAATTATGTCTCTCCTAGGTACTACTTGTCCATGTAAACTAACATTACCATCCTCGGACCCGACATCACTAAAGTCGCATCTCATATACTCGATCTTGGTTCTACTAAGTCTAAACCCCTTAGACTCTAAGGTCTGCCTCCATAGCTCCAATTTTCTATGAACACCATCCCTAGTTTCATCTGCCAACACTACATCATCAGCAAAGAGCATACACCAAGGGATATCCCCTTGTATATCCTTCGAGACCTCATCCATCACCAAGGAAAAGATGTAAGACTTAAGGCTGATCCTTGGTGTATCCCTATTGTGATAGGAAAATTGTTGGTCACACTATCTCTTACGAGCACACTTGTCACCACATTATCGTACATATCCTTGATAAGGTTAATGTACTTTGTTGGGAATTTGTGTTTCTCTAGTGCCCTCCACATGACCAGTCGTGGTACCTTATCGTATGCCTTCTCCAAGTCAATGAACACCATATGTAGATCCTTCTTTTGGTCCCTATACCTCTCCATAAGCTGACGGAGTAAGAAAATCGCCTCCATAGTGGACCTCCTAGGCATAAAACCAAACTGGTTTTTAGTGACATTAGTCACTTTCCTCAAGCGGTGTTCAATCACTCTCTCCCAGAGCTTCATAGTTTGACTCATGAGCTTAATTCCTCGGTAATTTGTAAAACATTGAACTTCTCCTTTATTTTTGAAGATGGGTACTAAAATACTTTTCCGCCACTCTTCAGGAATTTTGTTTGACTGAAAAATGCGGTTGAATAGTATAGTGAGCCATACTATTGCTACATCCCCCAGAAATCTCCACACCTCAATGGGGACATCATCCGGGCTGCGGGCCTTTCCTCCATTCATCATTTTTAAGGCCTCTCTAACCTCATACTCTTGCATCCTCCGCACAAATCGTCTGTTGGTGTCATCAAATGAGTCATCCAACTCGAACCTAATACTCTCATTCCCGTCATTGAATAGTCATTGAAGTAGTCCCGCCACCTGTTCCTTATTTCTTCCTCCTTCAATAGTATTTGGCTTGCCTCATCCTTAATGCATTTGACTTGGTTGAGATCTCTCACCTTTCTCTCGTGAAGTTTCGCCATCTTGTATATATCCTTTTCGCCTTCTTTTGCCCCTAGCCTCTCATATAGCGCATCATTGGTCTGCCCCCTTGCTTTACTCACAAAACGCCTTGCATTTTTCTTAGCCTCTTTATACATCGCCATGTTACTTGCACTTCTCTCATGATGCCAGCTCTTATAAGACTCTTTCTTCTCCTTAATAGCTTTTTGTACATCTTCGTTCCACCACCAAGTGTTTTTATCAACAAGTTTCATATCTTTTGTCCACACAAGCTCCACCCTAGCTGGCTTCCTAATGTAAGTCGCCATCTTCACCCACATACTATCCGCATCTTCCTCTTCGCTCCAAGGTCCTTCTGCGATCATCCTCCTTTTGAATGATTGTTGCGCTTCATCCTTCAACTTCCACCACTTTGTTCTCGCGGTTTTAACACCTTTGTCTCATGACACACACACGTGGAAACGAAAGTCGGCAACCACAAGTTTATGTTGTGGAACAACAAATTCCCCAAGAATCATCTTACAATCTAAACATGCCCCTCTCTCCCTTTACCAGGTGAGGATATAGTCGATTTGTCTAGAATGTTGGGCACTAGTAAAGGTCACTAAGTGAGATAGACTCTTCTTAAAGAGGGTGTTAGCTACCAATAGGTCATAGGCTATGGCAAAGTCTAGGATATCCTTACCCTCCTGATTTCTATCGCCACACCCAAAACCTCCGTGTACCCCCTCAAAACCTACATTAGTCGTACCTACATGACCATTAAGATATCCTCCTATGAAGAGCTTCTCGGTTACCGGTACACTACTAACCATATCCTCCAAGTTCTCCCAAAATTGTCTCTTAGTGCTCATGTCGAGCCCAACTTGTGGGGCATAAGCACTAATGACATTCAATATAAGATCCCCCACAACTACCTTGACTAGGATGATCCTATCCCCTCGTCTACGGACATCCACTACTCCATCCTTGAGGCTCTTATCTATTAGGATGCCTACGCCATTCCTAGTTCCAGTCGAGCCAGAATACCAAAGCTTGAAACCGGTATTCTCAACCTCTCTCGCCTTTTGACCTGCCCATCTAGTCTCTTGTACACAAAGGATATTTACACGTCTCCTAATCGCAATGTCCACTAACTCTCATAGTTTTCCCGTCAAGGATCCTACATTCCAACTACCCACCTGAAACCTAGTTTCCTCGGTAGCTTCCTTATCCTTCGCATCCGTCGAGGAAGATGCAAAGACCCTTGGTCACTCAACACGACATTCGGGCGATAATGTAGCGTGCCACTAACATGGTGGCGATCCGGCCCCCGCTCATTTAACACCACATCCAGGTTCCGATATGGCGCGCCACTAAGGTGGTGGCGACCCGGCCCTCGCCCACATAACACCATACGTGGGTTCCGGTATGTCGCGTCGCTAAGAGGGTTACGCCCCAATGAATTTCCAACGGGTTTCATTTCCATGAGAATGGCTAAGTTTAGTTGCTGGCTCGCCAAGCCTATCATAGCCCCTCCTCCTTTACCCAGGCTTGGGACCGGCTATGTCATTACAATAGAGGTGGAGTTAAATGTGGCACACATTTCAATTCATAAATTACTAAGTCAAAACTTGATCCTATGAGAGACCTATGCAACAAACAATTTGACAAGAAAATCCTTGTGCACATGAATGGATTGGATAATTGTGTACTCCATGGTTTTCTCTCTTTAAGAATGAAACATGGCTACCTTTTCTATCTGTTTTTTTCATAGCCATGTCTTCTACTCCTTTTTATTTTTCTAGAGAGATTTTTGATAACCATAATGTATGGAGTTTCTTTATTGGATGGATAAATGGTGGATGCAAATTCTCAATGTGAGATATTTTGCATGAATAGGGTGCACAAGAATTTATAAGTCAAAAGTTAATGCATGTCACTCAATTGGGTCACAAGTTTGACGAAGTTCAATGAAAAACAAAGTGACATATGCATGTGGTTTTCAATAAGTGTATCATATATCTTAGGTGGGTATTTTAAATTCTCAATGAGATAATCAGGCAAAGTTTAAGACTCCAAATTTTGCAAATATCCAAATCAATTTCAAGCAAAGAGATATCTTCTTTAAAAACTCATTTAGCATATCACACTAGTCAAATACTTAGATGACGTGTATTTCCTACTTTAATTGTTGAAATAAAAAATAAGGCAATAAATTGAAATCTAAAGTATTCAAATTTTCAGTTCAGGCAAATTTTAACTACCAAGTTTTAATCTCGAATGTTGAGTTGATTCGTTTTAAATATTCAGTTTTAAATAGGAAATCAACTTAAATAGCAGGGTAGCACATATATTCGGAGATAAGTGATCCAAACTAAACTTGTGGAGCGAAACAGAGTGGTGTGGGTCCCACACCTGTGCGGCCGAATAGAGGGTTCGATCGAACCCCCTCTGGTGTCTCCGGTGCTCTGCTTCAACGAGTCGAGTCATACGTTCGGTTGCAACGTGTTTTGGGATGCAACGCTATTTTTGCACGTTTGGATTTCGCTATTTGGAGTGCCTCCCCCACACTTGTTCCCTGGAGCCTTTATTCAACAAATATAAACTAAAGAGGAAACTTTACCGGGTTAGATGAACCAGTAGTTCACTTTATTGAATTTAAAATATTGGAGATGCTTACATTATTCAATCTAAACTTAAAAATTTGGAATAAAATTAAACTTAGACCAGTAAGCATCCTATATGTTGTTAGGATATCTAAACTATTGTGCATTGTGGATATCGGGCTCCCTGACGGCATTGCATAAACGTCGCAGCTCGGCACTCATGCCACGGCGTACACCGTCAATCTCCTCCTTGAGTGTGATGAGTTCATCCTTAAGCTCCGCCCTCTCAATGCGCCCTTTAGCCACTATGTCAGATAGCTTGTTGTTCTCCAAACGGAGAGAAGCTAACTCCTTAGAGAGTTGTACCACTTTAGGGGCACGAGGTGATTTCCCCATCGCTGTCCTCAAATTGGCCAGGTGGCTGTCTGATGTCAAGTGGCAAGAGGTGACGCCAAATCTTCGAGGGTGACGAGCCCGTCGACTCCTCCATTGACAAATTATCCATGCGCTTGAAAAATCCTTTTGCATGGCCTCCTTCATGTTCGCACACTCCATGGATAATGAGGTGGTCTCCCATACGCTAAGGTGAGGAACGCGTAGGTGACTTCTAGTGGTAGCTCACTACATAACCATCCTTGGTCTTCAGGGTGTACAAAAACTCCTCACTAGACTGCAGCTTTGGGAGAGACTCGTCTTTTTTAGGAAAAAGATGGGCCTTGATTCGCTTAAGGCCAGCAAGAATCGGACGACGTGCAGGTGTCATCGACCTCATGGGAATCCTTTGAGGGGAGAGCGACCGTGCAGAACCATGAGGTGTGGTGCTACGCCCACGTGGAGTTGTCATTGGTGGCGGGATCATGGCAAGAGGTTTAGCATCTAGAACCATGACGGACTCCAAAGTGAGGGTGGTTGTAAAAGCCCTAAATAAAAAATGCAAAGTTCAGATGGGAGATATTGAAATTTGGATGGGAAAAGGAAATTAAATTGGAAAATGAGAACTCAAACTAGTTTAAACCTTAATTGAAGGAATTCAAAAATTCAGATTCAGCCCCTGTTCAAAGTTAGCCAAAATAAAAATCTGAGTTCACCATCAAATCCCAAATATTCCAAATAGCCCCTCTGCAAATTTTCAAACTTTTTGAAGCTCATTTGCTATTTAATTCAGTGGCTCCATTGAATTTCATTCAAATTCAAATTTGAACTTGAATTTCAACTGAAAATTGTCCAAATTGGAAATCCATATTCAGAATCTGAATCTACACATTTTATTTGGCCTCTCCACAAAAATCCTGAATTTTTGGATCAATATTGGTGGGAGAATTTAAGGAGCAGAGGAGATAGGCTTAAGGGGGATGTGGGACCCACTGTCCAGTGACTCCCTTACGTGAGTGCTATGTTTTCCCTGACTCCCCGCCGTTCGACGTGCGGTGCTGCCTACAGCTCACCGTCGGCAAGCAGCTGCGTGGCACCCCGGTTGCGTGCCACCCCCCCCCCCCCCACTCTAGTCCTCCTTTTCTTCACCTCTCTGGCCGAAAGGGAAGAAAGCAGTTCGTTCTTCGCTCCCGAGCGCAACCCATCGCCGCCTCCCTGCTCGCCCGACTAGCTCGAAGTTCTCGCCGAATCCCTTTGTCCTCCCAACAGAAAAGTGGTACCTAAGTATTCCCTCAACCTTCTCAAGCTTTTGGTTTCTTGTTTCATCGGCTACAAGGCAGCATCTTTGCAGTTTTGCCGGCGCCGCTGTTCGACCGCCGTGAGGACGCTGCTGCCTCCCCGTTACGCCGACGCCACAGACCCTCTCTCGAGCTGATCCCAAAAGCAAATAGGATCACCAAGGCACAATACTTCTCACGGTACAAACCGTTCTTCGTTTCATTCCATATCGAGCAAATGATTCAAGTTTTGCTTTCGGCCTTTGCCCATGAACTAGCTTGCTTCTCTGTTTAATTCGCTTTCTACGTGCAACCATTCTTTAATCAGTTCATGGATATTGATCCATACCTCTTAGTGAACCCCTCTGCCAAGAATCAAGGGAGATAATCGAGTAAAGACCGAGCAATTCAAATTTTCCTCACCGCCACTGAAAATCCGTCGGTCCACCGTTGAAGTCAACTTTGCCGGCAATTTTATCCCTTTTTCCCCCATGGTTATCTTCCTCATGCTCCCAGGAGCGTTCCCAGCCTTTCCCCGAGCTTCTTGCACCATTCCCGAGCAAGTTCGACATAGCCGAAACCCTAGCCGCCGCCATCTCCGGTCATCGCCGCCACGATAGGACCCCACCATTTTCTTGCGCGGCCGATTTTAGGGCTAGGCGGTCACGGCCGAGCCGAATGGAGGTCGATGCAGCAAGGTACGGCGAGCGCCGCCGCGGTTCCGGCGAGAAACGCCGCCTGCGTCGCGAGGAAGACGAAGGCCGGTGGGCCCTGCTTGTTAGCGACATATTCCCCCGGGCGGATCAGCTGTGGCACCAGATCCGGTGCGGCTACACGGGTTAACCCCGTAGCCCTCGGTGTGGCCCAAATGCGATTGGTCCATTTAAACGAAGTGGGGGCGGCTGGATTATTTGAACTTTCCTATTGGAAATTAATTCCAGATTTTGAGCCAATTTCAAAAATCAATTTATCCTAGCATATTTGCTCAAAAAAATCCCCATAAATTTTGGTAGACTCCTCTTGTTCCAAGCTTTGCATTGGTGGACTTTGTTGGACATGAAATTCCCAGAATTTTCATAATTATTTCCTTTGAGCTAATTGCTTAGGAAATTAA
Organism: Tuctoria greenei; assembly: GCA_036927565.1. Taxonomy (NCBI): domain Eukaryota; kingdom Viridiplantae; phylum Streptophyta; class Magnoliopsida; order Poales; family Poaceae; genus Tuctoria; species Tuctoria greenei. The sequence goes on from JAYESD010000006.1 coordinate 132,175,323, forward strand.
TTTCTTTTGTTCTGTTAATTGGAAAATTCCCAATTTTTGTCAGAACACTCTTACTAATACACATGATCGGTATTTATAAGATATTTTTTATAGTTTCTATATCACTCATATACATTATATATTGCATATCATATAGTGACCAAGATCGAGGAGGACCCGGAGCCCTTGGAGACTCTACTGCTAGAAGCTAACTTCCCCTCCGACTCGCAGCCTGGCAAGCCCCAGTTTGCATTTATGTGCTATTTCAAATTTTCTATTTGTATCACTTATGTCTAGGATGATTTTGTGCATTAGGGCTAAGGTGCTTGTTACTCCACTTGCATGACCCACCAATCCGAAGGAGTATTGGGTAGGTCTAGTGCTTGACGAGTAAACAATGCCATGCTAATGTTTATAGTAATCCGGTAGAAGTCAAGTAGTTGGAATCTAATCGTGAGATATAATTTTATCACACGGGATAAATTGAATCAAATAATGGTTTAGAAAAGTGAAATCAAGACCGAGCAGCGGGTAGGATGCAGTGAGATGTTGTCTCACGTGCATAGCCCTGCTTGTGTCGATTGAGGACCGATCCGTGTGCGGCCCTGATGGAGAAGTTTGAACAGTACCGGATGCATACTGAGCATATGGAGCCCAGCAAACTGATGTAACTTGATAACTTGGATGTTGAGGCATAGCGCATTGTTGATAGGGGTGGGCTGAGGGTAGTAAGGTGTAAATTCTCCTGCAGGCACAGACACACTCCATGCGGGAACCTGATGCCCGTGATGGTGGGACCGGTTCGATGTTTGAGTTCTCTTGTGAAAGGTGGTTGCGTATGATGTGGTGAGGAGCACGACACGCTCCTTAGGCACGGGTGTACGTGACTTGTTATTCGGGTGTGTCCTGATTGCAATCACTGTCCCTCGCAGTTATTTGAGTACTGCTTGTTCACTGCGCTGTGACGTAGTAAATACTGAAGAAGTCAGGAGAATACGATGTATGGAATTATAATTGTTTTGAAACTTTTGTTCCTGTCAATTATGCTCACTAAAGTTATTTTATTAAACTTGTAAGCTGCTGTTAATAACTTAAAGATTAAGGATCAACATTTAGGCAAGTAACTTTACTGCAATATTTATGCCTATGTTAAGTATCCCTGCATATAGAGTTCCATGTTTAGGTGAGACGGTTAAGTCTTGCTGAACCTTCGTGCTCATGGTTGCTTTATTAAGTTGTTTGCAGGTGAGACGTATGAGGAAGGGCTCGAAGATGAGGCGATGCCCCCGTCGGGGTATACCGCCGGAGCCCTGCACGCGGCTGTAAATTTGTGTGTGGCTAGTGTGCATCATCCGCGGGCTAGACGGCTGTACTTTTGCATAGCTAGACTGAGAGTTTAGCTTAAGTATTATCTTCTGCTGCACATTAAGTATTGTAAAACACTTCTTCTGTTTATATAAATAAAAATTTGTATTTTGTCATATTCTTTTCGTGTGTGCTGTTGGTTGCCGCATCGCTTGGCACCAGCCTCTGCGATTCCTAGAATGTGTGGACCCAGTCCTCACAGCCTGGTATCAGAGCCGCATTGGGAATAGCACGCTCTAAAAGAGCCTATTTTGAAGACTTAAGAGTAGTCGAGTGAGGATTTGTACTATGCCCACATAAGGTCTATTATAGTATTAGTTACGTAAGGTGGCAAGCTAACTTATGTGTTATTAAATTCTATAACAATGCTCCGACGTCAATTAAGAGGTAAGGTACGCCACCGCAAGCGGATCAATTGCGGTAAGCTCACCATGCGAGAGGTAGCATGTGGTTGTTTCCGTGGCTTGGCACGGAAATGTTAATATGAGTCTCTGAAACTTTCCATGTTTATGAGAACATATGACACGCAGTACCCCAACATGCTACAATATTAGTGGGAGCCCCCGTCGGGTGGGACATAACCCGATGCGCCCCCTACTGATGTAGCACTATGCAAAGACGTGGGACCCCGTCGGGTGGTAGAAAACCCGGTCATGTACCTCGAGACGTGGCTTAACTCGGGGCGGCCCGTATGGAATGATACGAGGCGGACGTTTTTACTTTCAAATATATTATTGTGAACTGTTCGCCCGTGTGGGCTGTGCCGTACTGCACCATATGTTTGATCTATCATTTGTGTGTAGATGCAGTACACTAACCACATTTAAGTAGCTCGAGTACAAAACGTTTGCGGGTGAACGTCATTACTGCCACTGTTGAGACGTATGCCGGAATACCGACTTAGGATTTTCTTTGGTGAGGGTGTAGTACCGACATTGCATTCGAGTTTCATCAGACACATTGACGACACTATCCGTGCTGGTGGTGTGACTCGATAACAACTAAAAATTCCCAACTTAGGACTAAAGTTGAATTTGTAATCTCTGTTTTGGAGCATACTGGTCAGATTTAAAATTAATCATAGGGTCGCTGCGGTATGCAGGCCTATTATTTGGGAACTTGAGGAAGTCTTTCACAAGGTTTATTTTCAGCTCCAAGGCAGATTTCAAGATTTTAAATTTGAAAACTTCATTTGAACTTAAAGTGCCAAGTTCCTGGTGCAAACTGTGAACTGGACAGAAAATAGACTAAGTTTGGAACCTCATAACTTCCTATGTATTTCACCCATACAGGTATACCATACATGGTTTGAAAGTTTAGAGAGTCCTCTAAAACTCTTATCTTCAACTCCAGACCAGAATTCCCCTGTAAACTAATGAAAAATTCAAATTTCCAAACTCTGTAAAATTTGGACAGAGACTGGACAGTTTCTGTACCCTGTTACTGTCTTGATCATATATCTTTGTAGACTCAACAAATGACTTCATATAATGAACATACTGAGGATGTATACAACAATTTTCAAATTTATGATTTTTTCATATATTGATGTTTTGTATCTGCAAAAATGTGGACAAAAATCAGCCTTAAACAGAGGAGATGCTGTCAAAAAATTTCCAGAAAACTGTGAACTTGAAAAAATCATATCTCCTTATACAGAAATGATCTGGAGGAAAATAAAAACATTCTGGAAATATATTTGAGTGTACTACAATTTTGTAGTTTAACTCAAGTCCTAAATGTGCCTCTAACTGGATGAAAATTTCGAATTTCTCCAGACTAGTCTGAATGAACAGAAACTGAGACAGAATTCCAGTGTTATGTTTCATTTGGCATTTGAATTTGAATTCACTTTCATAATTCAATTTTCACATCCATGATATGTTTATCAAAAATGTTTGTTGGCTTTCAGTATTTGAATCCTTCAAGTACTTCTTTTATAGATGACGGATGTGATGCTATTACCGGAGGATGGGTATTTTCCAAGTGCGCTAGCCGTCCGGGCTTCCCGAGCATGCTGTGGGAGGTGCTCCAACAGTTTGGCTTCATCGAGATGCCATGCTATTGGGGTCAAGAGGCGGTTGTCAGAGGCGTACTGTCGTGTACCATCCTGGTTGACATTCCGGCAAGTCCGCGTTTCTATGGATGGGCTCCTTTTTCGGTCACGATCCAGGGAGCTCGTTTGGAGGATACGTGGGCCTTTGCAGCGGGCGAAGCGCTTATGTAGCTGTGCGAGCTTCATCAAGATGCCATGGCTGGGGCACAATTTGCTCTTCTCCCGGTCCGTGGTGCTGCTGGTTTTGAGTGGCAATGTCGTATGGTTGCGGCCTATCGACCGTATGGCGACACAACCTCGACAACACTTGGGACATTTGCCGCTGCATCCAGCATGGTGTTTCTTGCACAAGGTGCAATCCTGCAGGAGCAAGTCGAAGCCTTGAGGCAAGCGACTGAACGGGGTGATACTTTGGATTATATCAATGAGAACCTACGTTTGTTCATGGCTCTGACGAATCACCGACTAAATCAATGCGAGGATCAGTTGCATCACACTCGCACTAGACTGCAGAAGGCTCATGCCAAACTGCGGCTAGCTCGCAAGGATCTGCAGCAAACTCGTGATGGACTGCAGGCGAGTCAGTTGGAGGTGCAACAACAGCAAGAGCAGCTGTTGGTAGTCACCGATGCACGAGACGAAGCCATCGAGGAAGCTCGGAATTGGGAGTACGAGGCAGAGCAACTTCAGGATAATTTGATTGAGGTCGAAGCACAATCGCAACCAGTTTTGTATCCACCGGCTCATAACATGCCGCTGAACATGGGTGAGCAAGTACCTTCAGATCCAGAGGAATAGGAAGATCCAGTCATAATTGAGTACGCCGATGACGATGCATCGGAGTAGGATGAGGCAGCACTACTGCCATCACGGGCCAACGTATAGTTAGTGGTTGCTCATGTTTATTCTGTCGCCATGTTTGTGTCATATTATAAATAGTAGTGGGTGCGTAGAAAGGGACAAGGTGTGTAGGACGACTCATGTAGACCAAGTATAGTAGAGATGAAATTCCATAGAGGGAGTCCGTCATTTTGGAGCTCACTATTGTACACTTGGTCATGAGATAATATATCTTGTATAAAGTTTGTACTTTATCAATATATGTGAATGTTATGCAATTATCACATTGTCAATACTCGCGCTACTATGATTTAAGCTGGATGAAGAAAACAAACATGTTGCTGATTTAAATCATGTGAATACAGAATGGCGTGTACGCGTTCGACGCCCGAGATGGCAGGATCTAGCCGTGGTCGTGAGCATGAATCTCCAACACGGGAGAAAACCGTGACACCACAGCAACAAGTCCCTTCACCACCACCTCCTGAACCTCCAAGGATGCTCGCGGAGATTCTGGCCACAGTACTTGGCTCGCGCAACGAGCAAACTGAGTTACTGCATATGTTAGTGCAGAATTCATCCCGTCAAGGGGGACGACAAGACAATGGGCAACGACAGCCCCAACAGAGTTCGTACTCGGATTTCATGGCGACTTATCCACCGATCTTCAAGGAGGCCGAGGAGCCTCTGGAAGCGGACAACTTTATCCGCACTCTTCAGGCGAAGTTTGGTTTGCTGCGATGCACCGAACAGCAAAAGTCGCTGTTTGCAGCGCAACAGCTTCAAGGATCCGCCGGTGCTTGGTGGGCGAACTTCATCGCATCACTGCCGGTTGGTCATGCGGTCACGTGGACCAAATTCTGGGAGGCGTTCCGTGCCTACCATATCTCTCCCGGAATAATGAAGAGAAAGCTTCAAGAATTTCTGGAGCTGAAGCAAGGCAGGAGGTGTCCGTACCTTGCGTACCGCGTACCCCGCGATACCGCAAGAAGTGCAAGAAAGTTCCACCCGTCAGAGCCAAAGGCCCTTTTCAGGTCTGACATGTCACGTTACACCGGACCCGCTCCCCTCATAAGGCTAGCTCCCGGGTTAACACATGTAAAAGAGGACCGGAATTGAACTCCCAACCAAGGGAAGCTCCGGTGACTACACGTGTACTGCAGCCGCGGACCTAGCCCCCGTCAGAGAGGAGCTCCGATTACGACACGTGTATAGCAGCCCCGGACCTACCCTCCCGCAAGGGAAAACTCCAGAGCTGCCACGCGAGGAGCCTCGGGACCTTCATCGACAACGGAAATACAAGTAGATCACGTCCATTACAAACATTCAAAGACTGTTAAAGCGGCAGTTACAAGGCCTAATAATGTGTCATTAATGCCGTATTAATGACACACGATCAGTGCATCATTAATAGGGGTAATGCTTCCATGAAGGCATGTTATCACACTATTAATTATACTTAGTACCTTTAGTCAGTGTATTAGGCCATCAAATACGCTAGGGCCACATGTCGGCCCAGGAAAACTTTGTAACGGTGAGCCCTTAGAACTATAAAAAGGGATGTATCGCAAGAACTCAGGGGACAATCTGATGGAACCTGATCCCAGCTGATCAGCTCGCAACACAGTAACACAAACCCCGTGGAGTAGGATGTTATGCTTAAGCGTCCCGAACCACGTAAATCTCTGGTGTCATCATCTTGATCTTGATCTCAGCGTGCCCCAATCACAAAAGAACCTTCGCGGGCTGCTTCTTAGCGGATCTGGGGGAAGTATCGTAGCAAACACTTCGACATTTGGCACGCCAGGAAGGGGGGGCAATCCCGAGATCACAAGATGGTGAACTCAGCTGCTGGATCCTCCAATGGCAACTACACTTGACAACCTGCCGGAGGCAATCCCTCCAATGTCCAACAACCAGCAGGTGTCATTGTTCCAGCAAGCACTGTGGCACCACAGCCACCATCTGTTCCATCAAACAATGCTGGTCAACAAGATGGACCATCTGCGTCGATCACTGCATCAACAAACAACAACCCCGAGCACGCGTTCATTGCAGCGCGAGCTTTTCTACAATGCCCACCGCCTCCAGATGCACCTCAGAGTGCTATGGAGCAGTGGAGGGCTGATGTTGACCATCTGGTCGCAGCTGCGGCTGCAGGCATCAACAATCAAGGTCCACCCCCTTCGGGGCGAGCACCATCTCAACGACGGACCTTGTCGGGCTGACTTTGTCCACAAGTTTCGCAGTAGAGGAGACGTGTTGCATCCCAGCACGTGACTTCAATCTCCCCTGGGACACGATGCACCCACACTATTAATAGGATTTCGACTCATGACCTACGGTCGGAGCTGGATCGCTGTTACCGGCAGTAGGATGATCGTGTTCACATCGAGCGTGCTCGCGAGAGATGAGAGGCTCGGGACAACCCTGCTTTTCAAGGAGTAGGAGGAGGCTGTCTTGCACTAACCATGCAATTACGCATGGTCAGATGGCCACAGAAGTTCCGGCCTCACATACCAGAAAAATTCGACAGGACTGTCAACCCCGCCGAATTCCTTCAAATCTACTCCACCGCCATACTGGCAGCGGGGGGTGATGAGGCTGTAATGGCCAATTACTTCCATGTGTCTTTAACCGGGACTGCGAGGTCCTGGTTCATGAGTCTTCCACCCGACTCCATTAAAATTGGTTGGAGATATGCCACCAATTCACTGCCAACTTCGGGAGCTCCTATACTCGGCCCGACACTGAATTGGACTTCTTTGTCGTAAAGCAAACATCGAGGGAATCGCTACGGTCCTTTATCCAGCGATTCTCTCACGTACGAAATATCATTCCTTCAATCTCGAGCTCTTCTGTTATCGTTGCCTTCAGATAGGGTGTTCGAGATAAGAAGATGTTGGAGAAGCTGGCTATTAAAGAAGTTACCAACATCACGAAACTCTTCAGTCTAGCTGACAAATGTGCTAGAGCTGCAGAAGGCCGTAAAATGCACTCCAAGCCAGCTTTGGAGGCCAACCAGAAGTCCTCCAAAACTGAAGCTGCTACCTCCGGTAGTGGCAAGAATAAAAAGAAACCCAACTGCAAAAAGAAGTCGTTGGTCGGCACTCCAGCCGCTGCTGCTGCAGCCAATGGAAGCCGGGGGCCATTCCCCGAGAAACAACCTCGTCCTTCATCAGAAGACGGCAATAGTTCCAAAGTATGGTGTCCGATTCACAAGACGAACCGACACACCTTGGAAGAATGCCGGGAGGTCCAGAACCTTGCCGAGCGCTATAACAAGCACCGGGAAGAAGCTCCTTTCCGATAAAGGGAAGGAAAACAAAAAGTTGATGAAGCTCCGACTGAAGAGGAGCTAGATTTCCAGGTCCCTAAAAATGTCTTGAAAGTCGTTTACAACACTATTGACGACGATTCTGACATCTCTGACAATGAATGTCGGAAGACCTTGAACACCATCTATGTTGGTTCTTGGGACATCACCTCTCGCCGCATCCTCAAGACAATGTGGCGGGACATGGCTGTGGCAGCTCCCACTGCTAAGGCGGAACCACATCTGAAGTGGATGGACACACCCATCATTTTCGATGCTTCAGACTGCCCCTGAAACATGATCGGAGCTAGTCAACTTTCGTTGATGGTGTCACCCACCATTAACAATATTCAAATCCACCATGTAATGGTGGACGGAGGTTCGAATCTAAACATCATAAGCTTCGAAGCTTTCGTTAAGCTTCAGCTCTAGCCTTTGGACCTTTGCCCATCCCGACCTTTCTCTAGAGTAGGTCTGGGAACCATTACTCCTCTCGGTTCCATTACACTCCCGGTGACCTTCGGGACTCGGAAGAACTACAGAGCCGAGAAACTGGTCTTCAATGTCGCACAGATCAGTCTGCCTTTCAATGCCATTTTGGGTAGGCCAGCTTTATACAAGTTTATGGCTGCTGCCAATTATGGCTATTCGGTGTTGAAGATGCCAACACCTATGGGCGTTCTCTGGATCCGTGGAGATCGTACCGTAGGAGTTACTGCACTGGAAGAACTCTATGCGCTTACCAGAGTGCAAGAGGAAGCATCCGGTAAGGAGCCAGTTCCAAATCCTCCGAGCATTCGTCACAAAGGATCTACCTTCGCACCTCGTGTGCATCCAAGCGGCGATGCCGACATCCCTGTCAAAGTCGTCCAAATCGGTTTCGATACTGCTCAGGCTACCACTATATCGTGGGGTCCGAACAACAAATAGGAACTCGCACTCATCACTTTCCTCCGGGCTAATGTCGACGTGTTTGCCTGGCAACCATCACAAATGCCTCGGATCCCTAGAGAGTGATTTAGCAAAATTTGAAGATTTACCCAGACGCACGACCTGTACACCAGAAGCCCCGGAAGCAATCAATCGAGCGGCAAAACTTAATCCGACAGGAAATTAGGAAATTGATCGAAGATGGATTCATCTGAAAAATCTTCCATCCAAAATGGCTGGCAAACCCAGTTGTTGTACCCAAGGCCGACCGGAAGCTTCGGATGTGTATCGACTACACCACCTTAAATAAGGCATGCCTAAAGGATCCATTTCCACTACCTAGATTAGATTAGATAGTGGACTCCACCTCCGGGTGTGAGCTACTGTGTTTCTTAGATGCATATTCGGGATATCATTAAATCCAAATGTCTAAGGAAGATGAAGAGCATACTGCCTTCATAACAGTAGATTGATTGTACTGTTACACTGCCATGCCATTCAATCTTAAAAATGATGCTTCAACATTTGTGCGAGCTATGTACAAAACATTTGGAGAGCTAATTAGAGACTTGGTGGAGGTGTATGTTGATGACATCGCCGTGAAGATCAAAAACAAGGAGTCACTCCTTGACAACTTAAAAGCCATCTTTGACAAGCTGCGCTCCACGCGCACCAAGATGAACCAGAACAAGTGTGTCTTTGGGGTTAGCTTCGGGAAGCTTCTGGGGTTCTTGGTAACTCACCAAGGAATTGAAGCAAATCTAGCAAAGATCAAGGCCATAGAAGATATGTGGCCACCAGCCCGCATTAAAGATGTCCAGAAGCTAACTGGATGCCTAGCTGCGCTCAGCCGGTATATCCCAAGACTGGCAGAATGGGCACTACCCTTCTTCAAATTCTTGAGGAAGTCCGGACCATTTCATTGGTCTGAAGAAGCAGAAAAGGCATTCCAGGAGTTGAAACAACTCCTCACCACACTACCAATATTTGTAGCTCCTAATCCTGGTGAGCCTTTACTGCTTTACATTTCGGCAACCACCGAAGTTGTCAGTATGGTCCTGGTTGCGGAAAGACCAGAGCCATGCAGGACCAGCTCTGGTGTGAAGACCTTGACCTCATCGATGAGAGAAGGTGCCAAGCAGCTGTTCGGAATGCACGTTATCGCCAAGCGCTCCAGCGCTATCATCAAAGGCATGTGCGCAACCGACGGCTTGAAGAAGGCAACTTGGTGCTTCAGAAGATACTAACCCGTGGAGGGATGAAAAAACTTTCCCCCAGCTGGGAGGGTCCCTTCGGAGTAATTAAAGTATCCCAACCAGGATGGGTTCGCTTTGCGACAGAGGATGGGACCCCGCTTCCCAATCCTTGGAACATCAAGCACCTTCGTAAGTTTTATGCTTAGAATCACGGAGGTGAGTGTGTAATTACACACAATGCATGTTGTAGAGTCATTATACAAAGACGGGCAAGTCCTCCAGGAGAACATCTGAACCCCTCCTGCAGGTTCCGGGAAGTTCAAGTAACACTTGAGACAGTCACAGTACTAAAAGTGTAACTACTTGCCCTAGGTTAGTACAAGATGTATACACATTTAGCATGGTCCAGCACCCTATGTCTGTCCTTGTCTCCCCTGTAATCTGGACATGTAATAAATGCATTGTTGTGTGAAAATAGACTCCACGTGCATTTACCTTTTGTGCAAGGCTCAATATATCAAATTATTTTCACCCTGCTTATCTATAATGAAATTGTGCAAATCTTTTTGAGCTTTGTTCCAAGTAATTCACATGTATTACAAGCCTTATTAATAGTCTTTTTGGATCTTAACATTGCTACGTAGTCTACTTGCCTGAACACCAAGCCAATATAGATCCGGAGTGTGCTATCGACTTAGCTTGGTCCTGCACTCTAAGTACTCTGCTCTACCTACACCCCGGCAGGCCTCAGCAGGGTGAGTACTAAAAGGGCATGCAGATCTAAAAAGATTATATCAAAATGCTTGTTATCATGTTGAGTTTCTTCGGACCCAAAGTCAAAATAAGAACAATAAGTCACAACCAATTTATAGACAAGAGAACGAATTTTACTTTCACTATTGCCTTAAATGTGCAAGAAAATCAAAAATTCATAGCAATGGTAGATGACGTCAGAGCTACTAATATTTGACATTCTCAAAGGGAGCCTGCCATCAACGCTTCATACGTTGACAGTGGGTATTGTCGGAGCTACTAAGCTCCGGCAACCCCCGGAGGTCTATCATCGATGACTCGTGCGTTGGCATCGTCAATTACTCTTACATCATCGATGACTCTTACAACAGTACTCGTGCATTGGCATCGGCCCCTACCGGAGCTACAAACCTCCGTCTATCCCAGGGGCCAACAGTTGATGTAAAATTTACAAGTGCGAAGAATTCAAGTCGTCAATATACTGCCACAACCTTTGATACATTACACACTTCAAATGTACACATGTACCAGGGGGCCAATAAGATATGGCACTATATGTTGAAGACAAAGTGAAATTGAAGGAAGAAAGGAGGATTTCATTAATTTGAGATACTAGATTACAAAATGGGGAGAGTATAGCAGTAGGCAAAAGAAAGAAAGTCCTAAACTACTGGAGAACCTAAGACCAGCGGAAGAATGAAGCGACTTTTTGGGCAACTTCTCAGACGCTGGCCTTGGCAGCGTCTTCCTCTTCGGCAACAGGACCTTCAAGCACCGGGTCTAGTGGGATTGGGTATCTCGACTCACGTGACACATCAGCACATATTCAGTGATGTTTTTAGCCAGAGTCTTCCCCTCTGTCTCCAACTAGTCTGCGATGACGTCGCCCATTTCGTCAAGTTTGCCGCCAGCACCGTTGAGGGCGACCAGCGCTCGATCCAAGTCCAGTTCCGGGTTGTCCGGATCTGGCACCCAGTTCGGAAAATGAACCAAGTGAACGCATATGTGTGCCCAGGATGTTCAACAGACATACACGAGTGCAATCAAAAAAGAGTATACAGAAGATTATCATAGAACATGATTAATTAACCAAATTTTATTACACAAACCATATTATCCTCGAATAAAAAGTTCTAATGAATATTAATGACAAGTTCAGCTAATGCAGCAGAAATAAACTAAATAAGAAAACTAAAAAGCTAGGCAGCATAAGCGATAGGGTATAGCGCAGCTCCAATCAACACCACAGGCAAAGCTGACGGTAGACACAGCCTAGAACTCCGCATTATCGCCATTAAACTCCCAGTCCTGACCTGCAACTGTTGGGGGGGGGGGGGGAATTGCAAAGGTGAGTACATGTCGTACTCAACAAGTGTGGAAAGTATGACATGTGGCTGATACAAATAACAAATATAATAATGGTTGAGTGCTGAAAAGTACATTAAAACATTTGAAAAGCAATATATTATATGTATGTGCATAAACCCATCATAAAACATAAGTAATATCATAGTACCAGTCCATATTCCATATCCATCATCATATACCAATATCCATATTCAATACCAGTATTCAGTTCATAACCATCCATAACCATAATACCAACCATAACCATCCCAAATCCCAATGTTCCTCTAATCATGTGAGGGTCCAGGTTGCTCATAACCGGGAGCACGGCTATCATGATAGTTTTAGACACACTCTACAGAGGTTGTACCGCTTTACCCACGTGTTTGTGATTTCATCACCTTTCGTTGACTATAGAATCTCAATTATGCCGTCTCACACTTCCGTAGGTGTGTGGCCAAGAGATCACAAAATAGCCTTTACAAAGGGATTACTAGCCTATTTAGACCCCACTAAGGTTTCACCGATGGCGATGTCTCCAACTGAGCACATCTTCAACCAAGGGTCCCCTCTTGAGCCATTTGGATCCCAGAGTAGTGCCACCAATCATCAACAAATCCAATCCAACTACCCCTTCCCCGAGCACTGGCAAAGCCCTAATTAATCAGCTACGCCGCACCCATACTTGGGCTCATGGTGGCACTATAAATCCTGGATTGTCGCTCCACGAATCGGTCCTTCGATCTAAAGCAAGCAAAACCACCATAACATCCAACCCATCCATGTATCAAGCTTGCTTAGATCACCCATTACCATATCAAATTTAACCAGTTCATGTTAACCACAATCTCAATAATGCATAATTAAATTAAGTAGTGTAGTTGTTCTTCCGTCCCAATTAATTAAGCGAAGCAGAAAGGTAAAAATCCCATCCCGACTCTCTACCATATATTCCAGGTGACAAGGGTGGTTAAACAAAACTAGTAAACTTCCTACCATAGGATTCCCATCAAATAGACAGAAGCATGCAGTTTGCAAACAAAACATTAATTTCGAAACAGGATCAATATGCTTCAAGGACACTTGCCCTACTCTTGTGGTTGGTTCGGATCAAAGCCTTCAAACTCTTGGTGTTGCATATCCTCCGCGGCACTCTCTAGAGAAAATTCGTTTAATACGCACAATAACCATACAAGACAAGAAACACAATCAAAGAGTGCACAAATATTACTCAAGATGACATGATATGCCTGATTGATGCAAATGCAAGGAAGAACTTGTTAATAGATTGCTTTCAATGATCACTAACTAGTTCTAATAGATTTTAACAAGTTTATACAGGTTTGGATTTGATTAGATCTACTTCTAGAATTAATTCAACAGAAATTAACCAGAAAAATCGACTAGTCCGCTAGGGACCAGATAGGTCCGCACTTTACGAGATCAACATATTAGGGTTTTATAGATTCAAGTGAATTTGGAGACTTGGAGTTGAATTCACGTAAGAAAAAGAGAATAAAAGGTATACCAGGTGTTTTGGAATCCAATGAATCGATAAACATGGACACAACACTTGGATCTTGATGATCTAGGGTTGATGATGAACTTAGAGATGAATTGGTGATGAAGAACGAGACTTGATGGAGATGTCCTCTTTCGTTTCCTCCTCTTCTTCTACTTGTTTGGGATCAACTCCTCCCTCCTTGATGGTGGCTCTCCATGAACTAGGGTTTGGGTGGGTTGGAAAAGTGGCAAATAGATGTCAAGCCAAGGGGTGGGGTTGTTTATATAGAGGTGGAGGCTAGGGTTAGATGGATTTCGAGTTTGAAATGAGTACAAGCCGGTTTAGAGTCCCACATGGGCTCTAAAAGAGTTAGGCACGACGTCCCTAGGCCCACTTAACGAGAAACCCAAGAAACTAGTCGTAAAACAAAGGATTAATTCGGTGCTGCGAAATATCAGACAAGTCCGAAAAGGACCAGACAAGTCTGAAGTTAGTTAGAAAGAAATCGGACAAGTTTGGCCAAAAATCGGACAAGTCTGACTTTAGTCAGAGGGGAAAACAGACAAGTCCGCTGGAACACTGGACTAGTCCGGACAAGTCCAGGGACTTAGCAAATTTTTAAGGATTCTTGGAATATCGGACTAGTCCGCATAAAATCTGACAAGTCTGAAAGTGTCCAGAGGCAAAATCGGTCTAGTCCGCGGCAAAAACGGACAAGTCTGATTTTAGTCAGAGAGAAATCGAATTAGTCCTCACCAAAATTGGACTAGTCCGCACTTTTCAGCATTTTAATTGCGTATTTGTTCCAAATCAATTTTAAACTCATTCCTCTTCATGTGGATTAATGTTAAACATGTATATGAATGTATGTAGGGCATGATGCATGAAAATGAGGGTGTTACACTGGACGTACAGGACTGAAACCCAGCGGTGTTAGGGCATCGTTCGCCCGCCCTAAGAAGTCCCGCACTTGAATGGCTTCAGTCTCCGCAGCTCCTCCAGCGACTTCCGGGCAGTCGCAAGCTCCGAACCTTCACAGGCAAGGCGCTCAGCCAACTTAGCATGCTACTGCATGCTCTCAGCAACTTGCTTTTCTCGATCGGCTAGCTCCGTCTCCCAGAGGTGGATGCGGTTCTGCCTTTTAGCAAGGTCTTTTTCCCTTCCTTTGACTCTCTCCTCCCTAGCGGCAACGTCAGACTCCCTTTTCGAGAGCTCTTGCCCCACCTTCCAGTTCTTTTTCCTTTCTTCCTCCTTCCATAGATCCAGCTTTTTGCTGCGATCTCCCAAATTTTTATCACCTACAGTCATCTTCTGGGTGACCTCCGCCTCTCTCCTCACCACATCATCCTGCTGCTCAAGGAGCTTCTCCTCCCTTGCATCTAGGTTCGCCCAGCGGTTCAGGAGAACCTCATTCAATTTAGTGAGTTTTTCGTGATGCTCGTCAGCAGCATCACGCCTCTCCTTGGCTTGCTCCAGGATCTCCCTGAAGTTAGCGTCCAGCGCACAGATGGCAGCTTCCTTCTCCTCCATTAACTTGTCTCAGTATTCTAACCGGACCTTTTCCCTTTTAATCCAGTCCTTCTGGTCATACGGCCTCGTCTGGGCAAGCTTGGTCTCAATATGGAGTCTGTTGCGCCAACGCTACAAGGTGTGGCGCTCCTCCTCCAAGGTTTTGCTCTCATGATCGAAAGCAAGCTGGACCTATTAGAGACTTGAGCAGGTGTTGTCTATGGACAACACCAGAGGGATAGATTATGGGCCTGCTGGGACCATTTCCCCAGGCTCCAAAGGATTTTCCATCACAAAAATTGGGTCCCCCTCTAGAATAGTGGTCCCCTAGACTCCTATAGTGCTAGGGCCGCTTCCGGGAAGCCCTTCAGTGGTAGCGGAGGAAGAACCCACTGGGGGAATTCCCACCTCCAGTGCGGAAGTTGAAGGTGCCGCTTCAGGACCTTCAGTCACAGGCACTGAGGGTGAAGGACCTGTCGTCACTTCCTCAGGCTGCTCCAGTTCTGGCCCAAGTACCTCCAGGACCACCATCTCTGGAGCAGCAGCTGGAATTTCGACTGGGGCCCCAACCGCCGCTGGTTCAGGTTCCAGCAGACTACTTTCTGTTTAACCACCGAACCTTCAACCACCTCCGGCACAGCCGCTGGACCTTCAACCACCTCCGACTCAGCCGCCGGACCTTCTACCACTTCCGGCTTAGCCGCCGGATCTTCAACCATTTCCGGCTCAATAGCTGGGGCGTCAACTACCTCTGGCTCAGCAGCCAGGGCATCGACAACTTCCGGCTCAAAAGCCGGAACTACTGGCATTGTAGGTGTCGGAGCATCCGCCTCCGCCACCGTCATCAGGGGTACATCTTCAACTTCTCTCCTGTGGTTCGGCGCTACCACAGGAGCTTCGGGCGAGGACTCCGAGTCCTAGCTCACAATAGCTGGCGCCGGAGCTGTCGCAACTTCTGCTTCAGCTCGACGAGGATGCTCAGCGCTGGAAGCCGGAGCTTTCGCAAGTGCAGCCCCAGCCGCTGCAACAGGCGCTGAAGCTCCCAGTCCCTTCTACGGCACCCTAGAAATAAAGGGAAGAGAATATTAAGAATACGTCAAAAACAACACTAGCATTTTAGGGTGAGCGATCAATGCTTACCTCGGGATGCTACCATCCTAGTCACCTCGGAACCTCTTCTTCTAAGGCCCGGAGCTAGAGCCCACCAAATCTGGTGAGACAGCTGCTTCAAACCTCAGTTGAGGAACACTCGCAGCCGCCGAAGTCCTTTCAGCCGGAGCTTCTCTTCGGCGGGGAGAACTCCCAGACCTGGAGCTTCTCGTTGGCACTGAGGCCGGGGTCGCCCGCCCGAAGCTATCACCTCTTGATGTCTTTGGCACCGGGGCAGGGGTGGTTGCGGAAGACCTCCCCAACAGGGCGAAGGAGCCGTCTTGGAAGGAGCAGCTCTGACGGACCTCCCATCAGCGTGCTTCAACTTCCTCATCCGACTAGAGGGCTCAACTGGCTCTTTACCCTTGCCCTTGCCGATGTATTCAGTATTCCGGCTCGGGGCGGTGGCAGGACCACCCTCGGAAGCTCCAGGAATCACCAACTTGGTGGTTGAACGTCTTTCCACCTCACCAAGGTCGTCAAGCACCGACATACTCCTCTGGAGCTCCGTGCTGAACGGCGCCTCCATGTTCAGAGGGAGGAAAGCTGCCGGCGGAGCTAAGTCATCGCCTTTGACATCTATTCCATGCTTGAATTTCTTGAGATGAAGCTCCAAAGCAGCGTCATCCAAGTTGGATTTTAGGTTGGTTTCAATCTGGTCGTCATCCATCATGTTGTTGAGGGCCCACACGAGCTTCTCCCTATTCTTCAACGGAGCCCATCTATTGACCAGGAAGTCGCAGGAGACCATCTGTGGGGTCACTCCACCCTCCACACATTCGCGAATCCTGATCAAGACAGGATTGAAGGCATCCTACAGCACCAGAACTACACTCCAGGCGTCGGTGTCAACGTTGGGGAGACCTTTGGGCAGCTCCAGCCTCTCATGCTCCTCCACTGCAATGATGATCCAGTCCTTCTTCCAATCATCCCATTTGCCCAAAGGAAATGACTTCATGTATTTGAAGGGACAGTTCTTGCACTTCACGAAGTAGTAGAAGCCAAGAAACTCAGTCCCCTTGTCGGTAGTGTGGATGGTGATGAAGGTGCAGAATAGCTCAACGCAGGGGGGATACCCACCCACATCTCGCTAAAATGGACAAATGTCACCATGAGAAGAAGAGAGTGGGGGCCAAGGTGATACAACTGCAGACCATAGAAGTCCAGCAGCATCAAAAGGAAAGTTGAGAAAGGTGGGATCAGTCCCACCATGGCGTACGCTTAGAAGTACACCATGTTGCTGTCGCGCTCCTTCTTGAACGGGAGCTTGCCGGCACGCACCAAATGGTTGAGGGAGTCGCTAGACCACCCCATGTAAGTCCGGACCTTCTTCAGATCATCATCACTCTTGAGGCGGCTCTTGGGGAGACCTAACTCCATCGCAACAAAGCGAAGCGAAGGAAGGAAAGCTAGGCAAAGTTTGGGAGGCTCCGAGCGCAAAATTGATCAAAGGCGTAAAGAGTCCTCAAACCGGGCGCACTTTCCTTCTTAAGTAAGCCTTTGCGACGCTTTGATGGAAACCACAACAAGAGTGAAATTACTTTTCAAAAATCAACCCCATCAATGATGGGTGGACCCGTGGCCACCTCGATGAAGAGATCGAGGTCCTTACCCAAGGCTAACCGTTACCATGATGAGCGGCAGGAAATCCAAGGTCGATGCTTTGACAGGGCGCGCGGAACCGATACGGTTTTCATAATGGGAACTGGCAACCTTCAATTGCGTGAGATCCGCACTCAAAGATCTCATCTGCTGCATTCATAACAAGCCACGCGTCGAAGGTTCACTCCCGAACCAACACTCTATCGGCGCATCAGAGGACTTTTGAACATCATCATCGCTCTTAAGGAGGCTCTTGGGGAGAATGGCCCCACCTCCAGTAGAATAACTTAACCCAAAGGATTTCTCCCAGAGGTGGGCCCGGGGGCCACTGTCGGTACCTTGCGTACTGGGTACCCCGCGATACCGCAAGAAGTGCAAGAAATTTCCACCCGTCAGAGCCAAAGGCCCTTTTCAGGTCTCACATGTCACGTTACACCGGACCCGCTCCCCTCATAAGGCTAGCTCCCGGGTTAACAAGTGTAAAAGAGAACCGGAATTGAACTCCCAACCAAGGGAAGCTCCAGCCACTACACATGTACTGCAGCCCCGGACCTAGCCCCCGTCGGAGAGTAGCTTCGATGCCGACTTGTGTACAGCAGCCCCGGACCTACCCTCCCACAAGGGAAAGCTCCAGAGCTGCCACGAGAGGAGCCTTCAGACCTTCATCGACAAAGGAAATACAAGTAGATCACGTCTATTACAAACATTCAAAGACTGTTAAAGCATCAGTTACAAGGCCTAATAATGTGTCATTAATGCCATATTAATGACACACGATTAGTGCAACGTTAATAGGGGTAATGCTGCCATGAAGGCACGTTATCACACTATTATTTATACTTAGTACCTTTAGACAGTGTATTAGGCCATCAAATACGCCAGGGCCACATGTTGGGCCAGGCAAACTTTGTAACGGTCAACCCTTAGAACTATAAAAGGGTTGTATCGCACGAACTCAAGGGACAATCTGATGGAACCTGATCCCAGCTGATCAGCTCGCAACACAGTAACACAAACCCCATGGAGTAGGGTATTATGCTTAAGCGGCCCGAACCACGTAAATCCTTGGTGTCATCATCTTGATCTTGATCTCAGCGTGCCCCAATCACAAAAGAACCTCTGTGGGCTGCATCTCAGCGGATCCGGGTGAAGTGTCATAGCAAACACTTCGACAGGAGGAGTGCCCATGAATACTCCCGTGCTTTCAACCATCGAGCGCAGTACGCACCGGATTATGTTGGGACGGAGGACAAGAAGCGAGATATCTTTTTCTGGGGTTTGAACCCCAAGATGAAAGTCCAACTAGCGCAATGCAACTGCGACACCTTCAATGACAATGTCAATGCCGTGATTGTACAAGAGGATGCTCAGCGTGAGCTCGTTTCTGATAAGAGGAAACGTAGTGCGCCATCGAGCAGCAGCGGGGGTGGTCCAAAGAAGTACCGGGTGGTGTATCGCTCACCATCCGGTCAGCGATGGCAGGCACCGGCGTGACCGCAGCAATTCCGCGATCGATCTTTCAACGCGCCATGTTTTCAACCGTCATCTCCACAACAGCAGCAGCAGCAAAGGATGGTCCCGCGTGCATATCTACCTCCAACACGTGCACCAGGATTCCGTCCACAGATTGGAGGGAACCCGACACAGTACACGTGCTATACGTGTGGCCGTGCCGGGCATTTTGTGAGGGACTGTCCCAAGCAGCGTCAAGGCAGCAGGCAAGCACCATATCGGGGTGCCGTTCAACCCCGCAACCAGCCCAAGAAACCAGCACCAAAATCCAGCAACATCCACCACTTAGATCTCGAAGACATGCCGGAAGGCGTACCCATTCTCGCGGGTGCGTTTTCTCTACTCCAAAATCTTGTAGTCATATTATTTGACTCCGGTGCCACCCATAATTTCATTAGCCAATCTTATGTTGTCAAGCATCAATTACCTATCACTCCCACAGAAAGTCCATATTTTATTTGCTTTCCCGGTGGGAAAATAGCAGCGGACATGAAAGTCCATAAAGCACAACTTAAGATCGGTGGGAATATCTATCCTACTCCTCTAATTATATTAGTGGGTCAAAAGCTCGATGTCATCTTAGGGATGTCATGGCTGCACCGTCATGGTGCTGTTCTCGACATTGTTCCACGTGTGGTCCGTTTGAACTCTCCACTATATGAACCACACGCTCTCATTCTAGATCGCCTTATCCAAGAAATTTCAGCCACCTACAACACGGAAGCCACAAAACATGAAGACATTCGCGTGGTCCGTGAGTATCCGGACGTGTTTCCCGACGACCTTCCGGGTATGCCACCCGATAGGGATATCGTGTTCAAGATTGAACTCGTTTCGGGAACAACACCTATTTCCCAAAGGCCGTACAAGGTGGCACCAAATGAATTGGTGGAATTAAAGGAGCATTTGAAGGACCTGCTGGACAAAGGTCTCATACACCCAAGTTCATCACCTTGGGCCTGCTCCGCATTATTTGTGAAGAAGATGGACAAGACGTTACGTCTATGTGTGGACTATCATCCGCTCAATGCTGTGACGATCAAGAACAAGTATCCACTACCACGCATCGATATATTATTCGATCAACTAGTGGGTGCTAAAGTCTCAAAGATGGATCTTCGGTCCGGGTATCATAAAATAAAAATCTGACCGGAGGATATACCGAAGACAGCATTCTCAATGAGATACGGGCTCGACGAATATCTCGTCATGTCGTTCGGACTTACCAACATGCTGGCTCACTTCATGTATTTAATGAATTCAGTGTTCATGCCGGAGTTGGACAAGTCTGTTGTGGTCTTCATCGACGACATTCTGGTTTATTCAAAATCAAAAGAAGAGCATGCAAAACACTTGCATATCATGCTCCAATGATTGCTAGATTACAAGCTTTATGCAAAATTCAGCAAGTGTGAGTTTTGGATCAAACAAGTACCATTTCTTGGTCACGTTATTTCAGCGGAGGGCATCACTGTAGATCCAAGCAAAATTGTAAAAGTGCTGAAATGGAATTCTCCAACGTCCATCCACGAAGTTCACAGTTTCCTCGGGTTAGCGGGATATTATCGGAGGTTCATTCCGAGCTTCTCAAAAATTGCTAAACCGATGATGGAGCTGCTGAAAAAGGGGACTAAATATAGTTGGAACAAGGCATGGGAGGATGCATTCCAATCATTGGTGAAACCTCTCACAACAGCCCCAGCGCTAGCTCAGCCGGATACGACCAAATCTTTCGACGTTTATTGTGATGCGTCTGGCATTGGTCTCGGCTGCGTGTTAATGCAAGAAGGCCGCGTGATCGCGTATGGATCACGGCTGCTCCGAAATCATTAGCAGCATTATTCAACTCATGAATTTCAGCTCGTTGCCATGGTACTTGCTTTGAAAATGTGGAGGCATTATCTACTCGGAAATCTAGTGCACCTCTACACCGATCACAAGAGCCTGAAATATATCTTCACTCAGAAGGAGCTGAATATGCGGCAGCGAAGATGGTTAGAGCTGATCAAAGATTATGAGATTGAAATTCATTACCATCCTGGCAAGGCAAATGTAGTTGCCGATGCACTGAGCCGCAAGTCTCACGTCAATAATATGTCCATTATCGCGTTGGAAGAGGATGAACTGAGTTTATACTTGGTTCCATATGGAGCGTTATATAATCTTTCTCTCATCCTACCGTACGATAGGAGGTTATGGAAGCTCAAAAGAAATATGTGGGTATGTTGCACATCATGAGGAGGATGAAGAATGGGGAAATGAAGTGTTTCCGGAGTGATGAACAAGGTACTCTATGGTTCAAGGACCGTATAGTGGTACCCCGTGATAAGACACTTCGGAAAAAAAATCTAGGATGAAGCTCACTTGTCCATGTATTCTATTTATCCGGGCAGCAACTAGATGTGCCAGGATTTGAAAACCAGATTTTGGTGGACACGGATGAAGAGAGAAATTGCAAAGTACGTATCGGAGTGTGATACATGTCGGCGGGTGAAAGCCGATCACATGAGAAAGGCCGGACAGCTGTAACCATTGAAAATTCCGGCTTGGAAATGGGAGGACATTAGTATGGATTTTATTGTCCGATTACCTCTCACATTCCAAAAGCATGACTCGATTTGTGTGATAGTCGATCGACAAACCAAATCAGGTCATTTTATTCCGGTACATACAAAGTACATTGCCATGAAATATGCAGAGTTATATATTGCAAGAATCATGCGCTTGCACGCTTGCCATGTCTCATGTATTCCTTCTTGTATTTGTGACTTTGTGCTCAATAAAGAGATTATCTTTAGTCTTCTTTTATACGTATACTTGGACAAAGCATTTCTTCTTCGATTGTGGAGTCCATGTAAGTGGAAGGTATAGTCTTTATGAATGTACTCTCATGATCACATCTTATGGTCATATACACTATAGACCCCCACTATAGTCTATGTAGTTATGATATGATTATGTTAATATGAATAACTATGCTATGCAATCAACATTGGTTCAATGATGATTTAGTTCATTGCCTTAGGATGGCTTGTGCTGCAGCTCTTAAGGTATTTGCTTAGTATGCTAGCATGGTGCTAGTGTATTTAAGTAGCGTTGGATGTCTCGTAGACCCACGGATTGAAGAGGTAGGCAGTAGGTGGTGACAGCCCTATCTGCCCTTTGTAATCCTCCACATTCGGCTATGCCACAAGCTCTTGGCGGGAGTCACCCTAGTATTGATAGGGGTAAGCCCGTGCCCGATGTGTTGAATAGCATTGCATAGGAATTCATCATTGACATGACCATTAGTATCTACCTTAGGCTATGTATATGTATTAGGAGCATTGTTGGAGCAAAAGAGGTGAAGTAAGGCGCATTGGGCGGTGTGAAGCGAAGGTGCACATTACTTCCTTGTTGCTGTCCTTAATATGGCACCTTCCTCTTGTTGTCTTGTTCCATCTCACAGACCTTGTTCTCAACCACAATTGCTTTGTCCACAAGCTTCTGAAAATTGGCATAATCACAGTTGAGCAATTACACTTGAATCTCATTGTTCAAGCCCCTCATGAACAAGTATTGTTTTCGGCTGTCCCGGCTCACATCCTCAGGCGCATACCTTGAGAGTTGAGTGAACTTATTGAGATATTCACTCACGCTTAATCTTCCTTGCCTTAAGTTCTCAAATTCTTGCCTCTTCAAAATCATAACACCCTCGGGCACATAATGGGAACAGAAACTCTCCTTGAATTTGGCCCGAGTGATCCTCTCTTGGTTCTCATGAGCATTGCAATAAGAATATCACCAATCCGCAACTGCTCCAACTAGTTGATGAGAGGCAAATAAGACCTTCTCCCAGTCACTGCATTGGACAATAGCAAGCTTCTTCTCCACAGACTTGAGCCAATCATCCACATCCATAGGGTCAGCGGCTTGAGCAAAGTTTGGCGGCCTAGACCTCATAAACTCTCCCAACCGGTTATGAGGAGGTGGGGGTGGCGGTGGAGGCATGTGGAGCTGATTGTTGATGTTGCCAGCGTGCAGCTGTCCCACTGTTTGTATCATGGCCTGCATGAGCTTGTTTTGCATAGCCAATAGCTACTCAATATTAATAGCTCCTTGGGCAGGTCCTTGTCCATTGTTGTTCTGAGGTGCTCCATGGTTCTCCTCCTCATCATTAGCATCCCTCTGGTTGCAAGTCCTCACCGTCTGGAGAAAAGCAATATGTAAGAATTAGAAAACGTCCCCAACTCATCAAGGGATATGAAACTAGACAACTAACTAGCCTATGTGGACATGACAACTCTACAACATCCATAAATCCTCTATTAAGCACACAAGCAAACAATATATAGAAAACAACACACCAACCAAAAACACATCGGTTCCCGATTACTCCTATGTGCTCTAAAGTGTCCATTCTATCTAGGTTGCATCCTACGGTCAACCTGTGGCTCTGATACCAATCTGTGACACCTGGTTCCGAAAATGAACCAAGTGAACGCAGATGTGTGCCCAGGATGTTCAACACACATACTCGAGTGCAATCACAAAAGAGTATACAGAAATTTACCACGGAACAAGATTAATTAACCAAATTTTATTACAGAACCATATTATCCTCGAATACAAGTTCTAATGAAGATTAATGGCAAGTTCAACTAATGTAGCAGAAATAAAAATAAGCAAACTAAACAGCTAGGCAACATAAGCGATAGGGTATAGCGTAGCTTCAATCAACACTACAGGCAAAGCTGACGGTAGACGCGACCTAGAACTCCGCATTATCGCCATTAAACTTCCAATCTTGACCTGCAACTGTTGGGTGGGGGATTGCAAGGGTGAGTACATGTCGTACTCAGCAAGTGTGGAAAGTATGACATGTTGCTGATTCAAATGACGAATATAATAATGGTTAAGTGCTGAAAAGTACATTAAAACATTTGAAAAGCAATATATTATATGTATGTGAATAAAACAATCATAAACCATGAGTAATATCATAGTACCAGTCCATATTCCATATCCATCGTCATATACCAATATGCATATTCAATACCAGAATTCAATTCATAACCATAATACCAACCATAACAACCCCAAATCCCAATGTTCCTTTAATCATGTGGGGGTCCAGGTTGTTCATAACCGGGAGCACGGCTATCATGATAGTTTTAGACACACTCTACAAGGGTTGTACCACTTTACCCATGTGTTTGTGATTTCACCACCTTTCGATGACTATAGAATCTCAATTATGCCGTCTCACACTTTTCGTAGGTGTGTGGCCAAGAGATCACAAAATAGCCTTTACAAAAGGATTACTAGCCTATTTAGACCCCACTAAGGTTTCACCGGTGGCGAAGTCTCCAACTGAGCACATCTTCAACCAAGGGCCCCCTCTTGAGCCATTCGGATCCCAGGGTAGTCCCACCAATCATCAACAAACCCAATCCGACTACCCCTTCCCCAAGCATCCTACATGGTCCAAATAGCACTGGCAAAGCCCTAATTATTAAGCTACGCCACACCCATATTAGGCCTCGTGGTGGCACTGTAAATCCTGGATGGTCGCTCCACGAACCGGTCCTTAGATCTATAGCAAGCAAAACCACCATAACATCCAACCCACCCACATACCAAGCTTGATTAGATCACCCATTACCATATCAAATTTAACCAGTTCATGTCAATCACAATCTCATTAATGCATATTTAAATTAAGTGGTGTATTTGTTCTTCCATCCTAATTAATTAAGCAAAGCGGAAAGGTAAAAATCTCATCCCGACTCTCTACCATGTATTCCAGGTGACAAGATTGGTTAAACAAAACTAGTAAACTTACTACCATAGGATTCCCATCAAATTGACACAAGCATGCAGTTTCCAAACAAAACATTTATTTCAAAACAGGACCAACATGCTTCAATAACACTTGCCTTGCTCTTGCGGTTGGTTCGGGTCAAAGCCTTCAAACTCTTGGTGCTGGAGATCATCCGCGGCACTCTCCAGCGCAAATCCGTCTAATACGCACAATAACCATACATGACAAGAAACACAATCAAAGAGTGCACAAATATTACTCAAGATGACATGATATGCATGATTGATGTAAATGCAAGGTAGAACTTGTTAATAGATTGCTTTCAATGATCACTAACTAGTTCTAATAGATTTTAACAAGTTTATACAGATTTGGATTTGATTAGATCTACTTTTAGAATTAATTCAACAGAAATTAACCAGAAAAATCGGACTAGTCCGCTAGGTACCGAGCAAGTCTGCACTTTACGAGATTAGCAGATTAGGGTTTTCTAGATTGACATGAATTTATAGACTTGGGGTTGAATCCACGTAAGAAAAATACAATAAAAGGTATACCAGGTGTTTAGGACTCCAATGAATCGAGAAACTTTGAGACAACACTTGGATTTTGATGATCTAGGGTTGATGATGAACTTGGAGATGAGTTGGTGATGAAGAACGAAACATGATGGAGATCTTGATCCTCTTTCGTTTCCTCCTCTTCTTCTTCTTGATTGGGATCTCCTCATCCCTCCTTATGGTGGCTCTCCACGAACTAGGGTTTGGGTCGGTTGGAAAAGTGGCAAATAGATGTCAAGCCAAGGCGTGGGGTTGTTTATATAGAGGTGGAGGCTAGGGTTAGATGGATTTCGAGTTTGAGATGAGTACAGGCCGGTTTATAGTCCCACATGGGCTCTAAAAGAGTTAGGCACGACGTCCCTAGGCCCACTTAACGTGAAACCCAAGAAACAAGTCGTAAAACAAAGTATTAATTCGGAGTTGCGAAATATCGGACAAGTCCGAAAAGGACTGGACTAGTCCAAAGTTACTTAGAAAGAAATTGGACAAGTTTGGCCAAAAATCGGACAAGTCTGACTTTAGTCAGAGGGGAAAACGGACAAGTCCACTGGAACACCGGACTAGTCCGGACAAGTCCAGGGACTTAGCAAATTTTCAAGGATTCTTGGAATATCGGACTAGTCCGCATAAAATCGGACAAGTTCGAAAGTGTCCAGAGGAAAAATTGGACTAGTCCACGGCAAAAACAGAAAAGTCTGATTTTAGTCAGAGAGAAATCGAACTAGTCCTCACCAAAATCGGACTAGTCCGCACTTTTCAGCATTTTAAGTGCATATTTGTTCCAAATCAATTTTAAACTCATTCCTCTTCATGTGGATTAATGTTAAACATGTATATGAATGTATCTAGGGCATGATGCATGAAAATGAGGGTGTTACACTGGACGTACAGGACTGAAACCCAGCGGTGTTAGGGCATCGTTCTATCGCCCTAAGAAGTCCCGCACTTGAATGGCTTTAGTCTCCTTCAGTCTCCGAAGCTCCTCTAGCGACTTACGGGCAGTCGCAAGCTCCGAACCTTCACGGGCAAGGCGCTCAGCCAACTTAGCATTTTGTTGCATGCTCTCAGCAACTTGCTTTTCCCGATCGGCCAACTCCGTCTCCCGGAGGTGGATGCGGTTCCGCCTTTCAGCAAGGTCTTTTTCCCTTCCTTTGACTCTCTCCTCCCTAGCGGCAACGTCAGACTCCCTTTTCGAGAGCTCTTGCCCCACCTTCCAGTTCTTTTTCCTTTCTTCCTCCTTCCATAGATTCAGCTTTTTGCTACGATCTCCCAAAATTTTCTCACCCAGAGTCAACTTCTGGGTGACCTCCACCTCTCTCCTCACCACATCATCCTGCTGCTCAAGGAGCTTCTCCTCCCTCGCATCTAGGTCTGCCCGGCGGTTTAGGAGAACCTCATTCAATTCAGTGATTTTTTCGTGATGCTCGTCAGCAGCGTCACACCTCTCCTTGGCTTGCTCCAGGATCTCCCTGGAGTTAGCGTCGAGCGCTCGGATGGCAGCTTCCTTCTCCTCCATTAACTTGTCCCAGTATTCTAACCGGACCTTTTCCCTTTAATCCACTCCTTCTGGTCATACAGCCTTGTCTGGGCAAGCTTGGTCTCAAAATGGAGTCTGTTGCGCCAATGCTACAAGGTGTGGCGCTCCTCCTCCAAGGTTTTGCTCTCATGATCGAAAGCAAGCTGAACCTATTAGAGACTTGGTCAGGTGTTGTTTATGGACAACGCCAGAGGGATAGGTTCTGGGCCTGCTGGGACCATTTCCCCAGGCTCCAAAGGATTTTCCATAACAGAAATTGGGTCCCACTCTAGAATAGTGGTCCCCTAGACTCCTACAGTGCTAGGGCCGCTTCCGGGAAGCCCTTCAGTGGTAGTGGAGGAAGAACCCACTGGGGGAATTCCCACCTCCAGTGCGGAAGTTGAAGGTGCCTCTTCCGGACCTTCAGTCACGAGCACTGAGGGTGAAGGACCTGTCGTCACTTCCTCAGGCTGCTCCAGTTCTGGCCCAGGTACCTCCGGGACCACCATCTCTGGAGCAGCAGCTGGAATTTCGACTGGGGCCCCAACCGCCACTGGCTGAGGCTCCGGCACGACGACTACTTTCGGTTTAACCAACGAACCTTCAACCACCTCCAGCACAGCCGCCGGACCTTCAACCACCTCCGACTCAGCCGTCGGACCTTCTACCACTTCCGGCTTATCCGCCGGATCTTCAACCATTTCCAGCTCAATAGCCGGGGCTTCAACTACCTCTGGCTCAGCAGCCAGGGCATCGACAACTTCCAGCTCAAAAGCCGGAACTTCTAGCATTGCAGGTGTCGGAGCATCTACCTCCACCACCATCGTCGTGGGTACATCTTCAACTTCTCTCCTGTGGTTCGGCGCTACCACAGGTGCTTCGGGCGAGGACTCCGAGTCCTAGCTCACAACAGCTGGTGCCGGAGCTGTCGCAACTTCTGCTTCCGCTTGACGAGGAGGCTCAGCGCTGGAAGCTGAGCTTCGGCAGGTGCACCACCAACCGCTGCAACAGGCGCTGAAGCTCCCAGTCCCTTCTACGGCACCCTAGAAATAAAGGGAAGTGAATATTAAGAACACGTCAAAAACAACACTAGCATTTTAGGGTGAGCAATCAATGCTTACCTCGGGATGCTACCATCCTAGTCACCTCGAAACCTCTTCTTCTGAGGCTTAGAGCTAGAGCCCACAAAATCTGGTGAGACAACTGCTTTGGACCTCAGTTGAGGAACACTCGCAGCCGCCGGAGTCCTTTCGATCGGAGCTTCTCTTCGCCGGGTAGAACTCCCAGACCTGGAGCTTCTCGCCGACACTGAGGCCGGGGTCGACTGCCCGGAGCTGTCACCTCTTGAAGTCGTTGGCACCGGGGCAGGGGTGGTTGCGGAAGACCTCCCCCAACAGGGAGAAGGAGCCGTCGTGGAAGGAGCAGGTCTGACGGACCTCCCATCAGCGTGCTTCAACTTCCTCTTCCGACTAGAGGGCTTAGCTGGCTCTTTACCCTTTCCCTTGCCGATGTCTTCAGCCTTCCGGCTCGGGGCGGTGGCAGGACCACCCTCGGAAGCTCCAGGAATCACCAACCCGGTGGTTGAACGTATTTCAACCTCACCAAGGTCGTCAAGCGCCGACATACTCCTCCGGAGCTCCCTGCTGAACTGTGCCTCCATGTTCAAAGGGAGGAAAGCTGCCGACGGAGCTAAGTCATCGCCTTTGACATCTATTCCATGCTTGAATTTCTTGATATGAAGATCCAAAGCAGCGTCATCCAAGTTGGATTTCAGGTTGGTTTCAATTTGGTCGTCATCCATCATGTTGTTGAGGGCCCACATGAGCTTCTCCCTCTTCTTCAACGGAGCCCATCTGTTGACCAGGAAGTCGCAGGAGACCATCTGTGGGGTCACTCCACCCTCCACACATTCGCGAGTCCTGATCAAGATAGGATTGAAGGCATCCGACAGCATCGGAACTACATTCCAGGCGTCGGTGTCAACGTTGGAGAGACCTTTGGGCAGCTCCAGCCTCTCATGCTCCTCCACTGCAATGATGATCCAGTCCTTCTTCCAATCATCCCATTTGCCGGAAGGAAATGACTTCATGTATTTGAAGGGACAACTCTTGCACATCAAAAGGTAGTAGAAGACAAGAAACTCAGTCCCCTTGTCGGTGGTGTGGATGGTGAAGAAGGTGCGGAATAGCTCAACGCAGGATGGATACCCACCCACATCTCGCTAAAATGGACAAATGTCGCCATGAGAAGAAGAGAGTGGGGGCCAAGGTGATACAGCTGCAGACCATAGAAGTCCAGCAGCATCAAAAGGAAAGTTGAGAAAGGTGGGATCAGTCCCACCATGGCGTACGCTGAGAAGTACACCATGTTGCTGTCACGCTCCTTCTTGAACGGGAGCTTGCCGGCGCGCACCAAATGGTTGAGGGAGTCGCTGGACCACCCCATGTATGTTCAGACCTTCTTCAGATCATCATAGCTCTTGAGGCGGCTCTTGGGGAGACCTAACTCCATCGCAACAAAGCGAAGCGAAGGAAGGAAAGCTAGGAGAAGTTTGGGAGGCTCTGAGCGCAAGATTGATCAAAGGCGTAAAGAGTCCTCAAACCGGGCGCACTTTCTTTCTTAAGTAAGCCTTTGCGACGCTTGGATGGAAACCACAACAAGAGTGAAATTACTTTTCAAAAAATATACCCCATCAATGACGGGTGGACCCGGGTCCACCCCGATGAAGAGATCGAGGTCCTTACCCAAGGCTAACTGTTACCATGATGAGCGGCAGGAAACCCAAGGTCGATGCTCTGACAGGGCGCGCGGAACCGATACGGTTTTCATATTGGGAACTGGCAACCTTCAATTGCGTGAGATCCGCACTCAAAGATCCCATCTGCTGCATTCATAACAAGCCACGCGTCGAAGGTTCACTCCCGAACCAACACTCTATCGGCGCATCAGAGGACTTTTGAAAATCATCATCGCTCTTAAGGCGGCTCTTGGGGAGAATGGCCCCACCTCCAGCAGAATAACTTAACCCAAAGGATTTCTCCCAGAGGTGGGCCCGAGGGCCACTGTCGGTACCCTGCATACTGGGTACCCCGTGATACCGCAAGAAGTGCAAGAAATTTCCACCCGTCAGAGCCAAAGGCCCTTTTCAGGTCTCACATGTCACGTTACACCGGACCCGCTCCCCTCATATGGCTAGCTCCCGGGTTAATACGTGTAAAAGAGAACCGGAATTGAACTCCCAACCAAGGGAAGCTCCAGCGACTACACATGTATTGCAGCCCCGAACCTAGCCCCCGTCAGAGAGGAGCTCCGATGCCGACACGTGTACAGCAGCCCCGGACCTACCCTCCCGCATGGGAAAGCTCCAGAGCTGCCACGAGAGGAGCCTTCAGACCTTCATCGACAACGGAAATACAAGTAGATCACGTCTATTACAAACATTCAAAGACTGTTAAAGCGTTAGTTACAAGGCCTAATAATGTGTCATTATTGCCATATTAATGACACACGATCAGTGCAACGTTAATAGGGGTAATGCTACCATGAAGGCATGTTATCACACTATTATTTATACTTAGTACCTTTAGAGAGTGTATTAAGCCATCAAATACGCCAGGGCCACATGTCGGGCCAGGCAAACTTTGTAACGGTCAACCCTTAGAACTATAAAAGGGTTATATCGCACGAACTCAAGGGACAATCTGATGGAACCTGATCCCAGCTGATCAGCTCGCAACACAGTAACACAAACCCCGTGGAGTAGGGTGTTACGCTTAAGCGGCCTGAACCACATAAATCCCTGGTGTCATCATCTTGATCTTGATCTCAGCGTGCCCCAATCACAAAAGAACCTTCGTGGGCTGCTTCTCAGCGGATCCGAGGGAAGTGTCGTAGCAAACACTTCGACAGGAGGAGTGGCCATGAATACTCCCGTGCTTTCAACCATTGAGCGCAGTACGCACTGGATTATGTTGGGACGGAGGACAAGAAGCAATATATTTTTTTCTGGGGTTTGAACCCCAAGATGAAAGTC
The DNA here is from genome assembly GCA_036927565.1 of Tuctoria greenei. Classification (NCBI taxonomy): domain Eukaryota; kingdom Viridiplantae; phylum Streptophyta; class Magnoliopsida; order Poales; family Poaceae; genus Tuctoria; species Tuctoria greenei. Next base: position 132,206,293 of record JAYESD010000006.1, read on the forward strand.
CAACTCACGCAATGCAACCGCAACACCTTCAATGACATTGTCAATGCCGTGATTGTACAAGAGGGTGCTCAGCGTGAGCTCGTTTCTGATAAGAGGAAACATAGTGCATCGTCGAGCAGCAGCGGTGGTGGTCCACAGAAGTACTGGGTGGTGTATCGCTCACCATCCGGTCAGCGATAGCAGCCACCGGCGCGACCGCAGCAATTCCATGATCAATCTTTCAATGTGCCGTGCTTTCAACCGCCATCTCCACAACAGCAGCAGCAGCAAAGGATGGTCCTGCGTGCATATCTACCTCCACCACGTGCACCAGGATTCCGTCCACAGATTGGAGGGAACCCGACACAGTACACGTGCTATACGTGTGGCCGTGCCGGGCATTTTGTGAGGGACTGTCCCAAGCAGCGTCAAGGCAGCAGGCAAGCACTATATCGGGGTGCTGTTCAACCCCACAACCAGCCCAAGAAACCAGCACCAAAATCCGGCAACGTCCACCACTTAGATCTTGAAGACATGCCGGAAGGCGAACCCATTCTCGCGGGTACGTTTTCTCTACTCCAAAATCTTGTAGTCATATTATTTGACTCTGGTGCCACCCATAATTTCATTAGCCAATCTTACGTTGTCAGGCATCAATTACCTATCACTCCCACAGAATGTCCATATTTGATTTGCTTTCCCGGTGGGAAAATAGCAGCGGACATGAAAGTCCATAAAGCACAACTTAAGATTGCTGGGAATATCTATCCTACTCCTTTAATTATATTAGTGGGTCAAAAGCTCGATGTCATCTTAGGGATGTCGTGGCTGCACCGTCATGGTGCTGTTCTCGACATTGTTCCATGTGTGGTCCATTTGAACTCTCCACTATATGAATCACACGCTCTCATTCTAGACCGCCTTATCCAAGAAATTTCAGCCACCTACAACATGGAAGCCACAAAACATGAATACATTCGCGTGGTCCGTGAGTATCCGGACGTGTTTCCCGATGACCTTCGGGGTATGCCACCCGATAGGGATATCGTGTTCAAGATTGAACTCGTTCCGGGAACCACACCTATTTCCCAAAGGCCGTACAAGATGGCACCAAATGAATTGGCGGAATCAAAGGAGCATTTGAAGGACCTGCTGGACAAAGGTCTCATACAACCAAGTTCATCACCTTGGGCCTGCTCCGCATTATTTGTGAAGAAGATGGACAAGACGTTACGTCTATGTGTGGACTATCGTCCGCTCAATGCTGTGACGATCAAGAACAAGTATCCACTACCACGCATCGATATATTATTCGATCAACTAGTGGGTGCTAAAGTATTCTCAGAGATAGATCTTCGGTCCGGGTATCATCAAATAAAAATCTGACCGGAGGATATATCGAAGACAGCATTCTCAATGAGATACGGGCTCGACGAATATCTCGTCATGTCATTCGGACTTACCAACGCGCTGGCTCACTTCATGTATTTAATGAATTCAGTGTTCATGCCGGAGTTGGACAAGTCTGTTGTGGTCTTCATCGACGACATTCTGGTTTATTCAGAATCAAAAGAAGAGCATGCAAAACACTTGCATATCATGCTCCAACAATTGCTAGATCACAAGCTTTATGCAAAATTCAGCAAGTGTGAGTTTTGGATCAAACAAGTACCATTTCTTGGTCACGTTATTTCAGCGGAGGGCATCGCTGTAGATCCAAGCAAAATTGTAAAAGTGCCGAAATGGAAGTCTCCAACGTCCATCCACGAAGTTCACAGTTTCCTCGGGTTAGCGGGATATTATCGGTGGTTCATTCCGAGCTTCTCAAAAATTGCTAAACCGATGATGGAGCTGATGAAAAAGGGGACTAAATATAGTTGGAACAAGGCATGGGAGGATGCATTCCAAGCATTGGTGAAACCTCTCACAACAGCCCCAGCGCTAGCTCAGCCGTTTACGACCAAATCCTTCGACGTTTATTGTGATGCGTCTGGCATTGGACTCAGCTGCGTGTTAATGCAAGAACGCCGCGTGATCGCGTATGGATCACGGCTGCTCCGAAATCATGAGCAGCATTATTCAACTCATGACCTTCAGCTCGTTGCCATGGTACTTGCTTTGAAAATGTGGAGGCATTATCTACTCGGAAATCTAATGCACCTCTACACCGATCACAAGAGCCTGAAATATATCTTCACTCAGAAGGAGCTGAATATGTGGCAGCGAAGATGGTTAGAGCTGATCAAATATTATGAGATTGAAACTCATTACCATCTTGGCAAGGCAAATGTAGTCGCCGATGCACTGAGCCGCAAGTCTCACGTCAATAATCTGTCCATTACCCCGTTGGAAGAGGATGAATTGAGTTTATACTTGGTTCCATATGAAGCGTTATATAATCTTTCTCTCATCCTACCATACGATAGGAGATTATGGAAGCTCAAATGAAAGACGTGGGTATGTTGCACATCAGGAGGAGGATGAAGAATGGGGAAATGAAGTGTTTCCAGAGTGATGAACAAGGTACTCTATGGTTCAAGGACCGTATAGTGGTACCCCGTGATATGACACTTCGGAAAAAAATTCTAGGACGAAGCTCACTTGTCCAAGTATTCTATTTATCCGGGCAGCAACAAGATGTGCCAAGATTTGAAAACCAGATTTTGGTGGACACGGATGAAGAGAGAATTTGTTAAGTATGTATCGGATTGTGATACGTGTCGCCGGGTGAAAGCCGATCACATAAGAAAGGCCGGACAGCTGCAACCATTGAAAATTCCGGCTTGGAAATGGGAGGACATTAGTATGGATTTTATTATCGGATTACCTCTCACATTCCAAAAGCATGACTCGATTTGGGTGATAGTCGATCGACAAACCAAATCAGCTCATTTTATTCTGGTACATACAAAGTACACTGCCATGAAATATGCGGAGTTATATATTGCAAGAATCATGCGCTTGCACGCTTGCCATGTCTCATGTATTCCTTCTTGTATTTGTGACTTTGTGCTCAATAAAGAGATTATCTTTAGTCTTCTTTTATACGTATACTTGGACAAAGCATTTCTTCTTTGATTGTGGAGTCCATGTAAGTGGAAGGTATAGTCTTTATGAATGTACTCTCATGATCACATCTTATGGTCATATACACTATAGACCCCCACTATAGTCTATGTAGTTATGATATGATTATGTTAATATGAATAACTATGCTATGCAATCAACATTGGTTCAACGATGATTTAGTTCATTGCCTTAGGATGGCTTGTGCTGCAGCTCTTAAGGTATTTGCTTAGTATGCTAGCATGGTGCTAGGGTATTTAAGTAGCGTTGGATGTCTCGTAGACCCACGGATTGAAGAGGTAGGCAGTAGGTGGTGACAGCCCTATCTGCACTTTGTAATCCTCCACGTTCGGCTATGCTACAGGCTCTTGGCGGGAGTCACCCTAGTATTGCTAGGGGTAAGCCCGTGCCCAATGTGTTTAATAGAATTGCATAGGAATTCATCATTGACATGACCATAGTGTAAAACCCAACTTTTATTGCATGTGAATCCAGTTATGAGTTTTGTGATCAACTATATTAAAGATCCAATATAGTGGTACACATGAACTTAATACCCTCCAAACCTTTCTTGCACTCATGGTTAAATTTTGTTAACATGAGTATTGGACTTCACCACTAATTCTAGAATGATTCTATTCACCCCTTTTCAAACATTAGAATTATTTGGATGAAGTTTAGTAAGGCAATTTCAAGTGCAGTACTAAATGGGCCCTGCCAAAAACATTCAAATTAGAGGGTCTTTTAATTTTTCCTTTGCCTTCTAATATTCTCAATAGCTTGCCTGAAAAAGTTCAAGATTTTAGGAACTCATTTGTTATTTTATTTGAGACGCTCAGCGAATTTGAATCAAGTTTAAATTCAAATTCAAAAACTGGTCAAAATATACTTGAACATAAAGATCTAAACACACCATTGTGTTCATCACAATTTCCTTGACTTAGCCCTGAAGTTTCATGATTTTATGAGTTCATTTACTATTTTTAAGTGAATTACTAAAATAGCAGTAGCTGTGGGGCTGACTGGCGGGGCCCACTAGTCAGCAGCCCACGTGCAGCCGCATTTCAACGCGCGCTGCGCGCGCCACCGCGACGGCGTGCATGCCCAGCGCGACAGCAGCAATCCACCGCCGGTTGAGCTCTATAAATGGTGCCCTGGCTCTCCCTTATCACTTCCCAGTCGCCCTTATCGCCTCCCCTCTCGCTGAGCCGACGGATTGCACCGTTTTCGTTCCGAACGCGAGCTTCCGACCGCCGGCGCCGCGTGCCCGTTGCTGGCCAACCGGAGGCCTCTCGTGCCAAGCCTCCAACAGCTAGGTTGTTCCTCTCTTCCTCCTCTATCCTCTGGATCAATCATTTCGTTGCTTAGTTGACGGTTTGGCCGATAATTTGAAGCTACACCGAAGGTCGCCGTCGTGTTCACCGCGCGCCGTCCCTGCTCCACGTGGCCAGGCTGCTGCACGCAGTTTTGTGCTTTGACTCCCATAGCAAACTGGTGCGCCGGGACACGCTCTACGCAACGGTGAAAGCCATTCATTGTTTACGTAAGTATCGAGCAAGTTAGCTAAGTTTTACTCTTGGCCGAAGCTTATGAACTCGCTCGGTTTTTCCTTCAATTCGAGTTCCACATTTAATCACTCTCCACAATTGCTAGCAAATAGTTTATACACTTCTTTGCGCACCCTCTCAAACTGGAATCACCGAAAATGATCGACCGTAGCTCAAGAATCGCGAGTTCTACCCTCCGCCGTTAAGAAGTTGCCTCTGTCGCCGTCGACGACTGCTTTGCCGACCGTTACACGATGATATCACCTGCCCATCACGTTCCTCGTGGTTCCAGAAGAGTTCCCATGCCTTTTTAGAAGGGTTTTAGCCACGGAGCGGCAGTTCCGACATAGCCGGAACCCTAATGGCCGCCGCCGCCGATGCGCCGTTGTTTCCGACCGTCGGCAGACCTCCCCGACCCCACCATCGTGCTCAGCGCGTGATTTTATGGTTGGGTGCCCAAGTGTAGGAGCTGCGGTCGCCGGGAACTCAAATTCGGCGAGGCTCACCGGAGAGCGCCGCAGCGGGAGCCCCGCGCGCCGCCCGCGTCGGGAGGTGGAAGATGACGCGGTGGGTCCCACGTGTCAGCGTCTATCAACTCCGTCGGATCGGGTGTGGCCACTGGATCTGTTGTGTCTATGCGGTGTATATATGTGGTCCCCGTGTGGTTTAAATGCCATTGGTCCATTTTAAATCGGTGGAGCCCACGGTTTAATTCAAATTAGAAATTAATTCTAGATTTGGCTCCAACTTAGAAAATCCATAACTTTCTGTAAGTTGCTCCAAAAATCTTCAAACAAATTTTGTTTGAAAGCACTTGAGCTCTAGTTTCTGTCAGTAGCAATTAGATTCTGTGAAACTCAGAGATAAATTCTGTAGCAAAATAATATTTCCAAATGCAAATACAATTTTTCCAGAAAAGATAGCCCCTCGAAAAATATGCAAAATTCACATAAAATATAGTGTCCAAATCTTGTTTACCAGAAAAAGTTTGGGAGCCATTGCACCTGTTTAACCCCCTGTGTTGTTCAATTACCTTTTTCAGTTATTGAATTTTCACAGATGTTCAGTTGCTTTACTATGTCTCAAATTTGGACTGAACCTTCCTTTTGTCATATACTAGTTCCTGTAAAAATCTTGGATTTAATTGACCTAATATCATAGTCCTAATCCAGTTACAAACTGACTATTTATTTAAAAGCCAAAAATTCAAATGTAAATAATTCCAGAAATTATTGCCAACTTAGAAATTCATTAACCCCTTCACCAAAGCTTAGAAAATTATGAAACAAATTTTGCTAGAACCAGGACAACTTCCTCTATCATGATTATCAACTGCCAGCTATGTTCAAGTTACAGTTTCTTCTTTAAAAGTTTTGGAAATTTAATACTTGCCATAATTTTAGAGACAACACTATACTTTGATCATCTCCTGTTCTTTGCAAGAGCCTTGATCATATTCCCTAGTATCTACCATCGAAGTTCCAAAGCCAATTAAGGTACCTATCATATAATGATCACCATGGATTAAATTTTGGTCTTTGTAATAATTATTTTCAAAGTCATTTATATACATATTATATGCATATCGTATAGTGACCGAAGTCGAAGAGGAGCCAGAAGCCTAGGAAGAGCATCTTCCAAATTTTAACTCAGACTCTGACCTGCAACAAGGCAAGCCCCGGTTTGCATTTAAGTCGTTTATAAAATTTTACTTTATCACTATGATGAATAGCATATGAAATGTGCATTACGTTTAGGATATATGATACTCCACCTGCATGACCAAAAATCCCAGAGATTGGTTGGAACGAGTTACAATTTGACCTGTAGTAACTGCTTTGCTAATGCATAGGAAATCCGGTAGAAGTCGAGTAGTTGGAATCTACTCGCGAGAGATGTAGGACATATCTCACAGGATTGGTTAGATAGAAAATGGATTAATATAATGAAATTGAGACCGGGCAGGGAATGGATAGGAAGCGGCGAGAATTGAGTCTCGGTCGCATAGCCCTGCCTGTGTCGATTAAGGCCCGTCCGTATGCAGCCCCTTCGGACAAGCTTGAATTGTACCAGCAATATAATGGACATATGGAATCCAATAAACCGATGTAACATGATAACTGGGGTGTCGAGGCCCATTAACTCACCATCGATAGGGGTGGGTTGAGGACAGTAAGGTGTAAATCGGTCGGCGGACACATGAGGTGTTCCGTGCGGAGACCTTCTGTTCGCGGAGGTGAGACGGGCTCGGCGTTCGAGTTTCTTGTGAAAGGTGGCCATATACGCCTAGTACTGAAGTGTTATGTAGGTACAGGTGTGCTCGCTGACACTTCCGAACGACGTATGTGTCGTGTTGTCCGTGTGTGTCCTGATTGCAATCACTGTCCCTCGCAGTAATAGAGTACCACTTGTTCACAGAGCCGTGACGTAGTAAATACTAAAGAACCCAGACCATCATATTGTATTGAATTATAATTACTTTGCAACCTTGTATGATTTAGAGATAGTACAATTAAAAGTTTGCAATTTCCCCATACTTTAGCTGTAATAGCATTATGTGATTTGAGCATGTCATATCATCGGTAAAGCGTTTCTTGTTTGATTGTGGAGCCCATGATGTGCCATGCATGGAGAATTTCATTTGCTACTTAAAACTTGATTATAAGGATCCACTTGTAGGCGAGTCCTTTATGCTTCACCTCACCTATGTTTAGTGCCTCCCTTGCATATGTCTAGTGAGATGGGTTAGTCTTGCTGAGCCTTATGCTCACATTTGCAGTTAACGAGTTTTTGCAGGTTATACAGTTGATGAAGGGTTTGATGATGAGGCTGCACCCCCTCCAGGGTGTACAGCCGAGTGGGAACCCTGCACGCCGCCCTGATTGAGTGTTGCTAGTGCAAAGTATCCAAGGCATGGATAACTTTGCTTTTGCATAGCTAGTGCTGAGAGCGTAGCTATGATATATCTATGTTTCTTTGCTTACGCTAGTATTGTAAAACTTCCACTGTATGATAAATAAAAGACTTCGTCTTGTACTTATTCAGGTTCTATTCTTGTATAACTGTTGGGTGTCGCATCGCACGACACCACCCAATGAGATCCTCGGATGTCGGGATTCCGGTCCCCACAATTAGTATCTACCTTAGGCTATGTATATGTATTAGGAGCATTGTAGGAGCAACTCTCTAACTCTTAATCCAATCTCCCTTTAGGACCCATTTACCCTTTAAAATAGATTGCCTAGGTGTGTGTCACACTACCCCTATTATCAACTTACCCCCTGTCCGAATAATTGATTAGTATCCCATAGCTTGACCATAAGAGTAGTATATACTTTACTCCATTGCCTTTCTTTGGGATAAATAAGATACCCTTGGGAATACTCATGGGTGAAATGCTACAACGGTATTTTCCGTGCGCTTGCGGATAACTCTGTGGTGTTAAGAAATACCAACAAACATTTCTGGCGACGTTGCCGGGGATGATTTGTTAGTATATCTTAGGAGCCGTCAACAAGCATTTCTGGCGCCGTTGTCGGGGATGATTTGTTAGTATATCTTAGGAGCCGTCAACACTCTCCACTTCGACATCAGAGACCAAATTTGTCTCTTTGTATCTCCGATGAAAGGGGTTCATCGTTTCGGAGTGAAGAGAAAACTTTCTCCATGATTCATTGGTCCATTCACCGTCATTGAAAAATGTGGACCCGTGGCCTATCATTTGGAGTTATCGGCGTCACTTTCCGTAGTTCATAATGTATTCCACATTTCTCAGCTGCGGAAGTGTCTTAAATCCTCAGCTGAAATCCGAACCAAAGACATTAAGCTCTGCAACCGGATCTCACTTATTCTGAATATCTGATCCGGATTATCAATGAAAAGACTCGCATCACAAGAAACCGGACTTTGTACTTCTACAAAGTCTTGTGGAGCAACCATACCGCTGAGGAAGCGACATGGGAAAGCTAGCATTATCTCCGACCAAACTATCCAGATTTATTATCATCGCATATCCGATAATCGTTTTACTTCTGTCTCTTTTATTTGTAATATCGGGATGAGATTCTTTTAAGGGGGGAGGAATGTAAAAGCCCTAAATTAAAAATGCAAAGTTCAGATGGGAGATATTGAAATTTGGATAGGAAAAAAAATTAAATTGGAAAATGAGAAATCAAACCAATTTAAACCTTAATTGAAGTAATTCAAAAATTCAGATTTAGCCCCTGTTCAAACTTGGCCCAAATAAAAATCTGAGTTCACCTTTAAATCCGAAATATTCAAAATAGCCTCTCTGCAAAGTTTCAAAAATTTTCAAGCTCATTTGCTATTTAATTAAGTGGCTCCATTGAATTTCATTCAAATTCAAATTTGAATTGTCCAAATTGGAAATCCAATTTCACAATCTGAATCTACACATTTGGTTTGGCCTCTCCACAAAAATCTGTAATTTTTAGATCAATATTGGTGAGAGAATTTAAGGAGCAGAGGAGATAGGCTTAAGGGGATGTGGGACCCACTGTCCAGTGACTCCCTTACGTGAGTGCTCTGTTTTCCCTGACTCCCCGCCGTTTGATGTGCGGTGCTGCCTACAGCTCACCGTTGGCAAGGAGCTTCATGGCACCCCGGTTGCGTGCCCCCCTCCACTCTAATCCTCCTTTTCTTCACCTATCTGGCCGAAGGGGAAGAAAGCAGTTTGTTCTTCGCTCCCGAGCGCAACCCGCTGCCGCCTCCCTGCTCACCCGACTAGCTCGAAGTTCTTGCTGAATCCCTTCATCCTCCCAACCGCAAAGTGGTACCTAAGTCATCGAATCCCTCTACCTTCTCAAGCTTTTGGTTCCTTGTTTCGTCGGCTACAAGGCAGCATCTTTGCAGTTTTGACGGCGCCGCTGTTTGGCCGCCGTGAGGATGCTGCTGCCTCCCCGTCACGCCAACGCCACAAACCCTCCCTCAAGCTGCTCCCAGAATAAAATAGGATCGCCAAGGCACAACCCTTATCACGGTACAAACTGTTCTGTGTTTCATTCCATATCGAGCAAATGATTCAAGTTTTGCTTTTGGCCTTTGCCCATGAACTAGCTTGCTTCTCTGTTTAATTCGCTTTCTACGTGCAACCATCCTTTAATCAGTTCATGAATATTGATCCATACCTCCTAGAGCACCCCTCTGTCAAGAATCAAGGGAGATAATCGAGTAAAGACCGAGTGATTCAAGTTTTCCCCGCCGCCAATGAAAATCCATTGGTCCACCATCGATGTTGACTTTGCCGGCGATTCTATCCCTTTTTCTCCCCATGGTTATCTTCCCCATGCTCCCAGGAATGTTCCCAGCCTTGCCCCGAGCTTCTTGCACCATTCCCGAGCAAGTTTGACATAGCCGAAACCCTAGCCGCCGCTGCCGTCGCCGCGCCTCCGGCCGTCGCCGCCACGAATGGACCCCAACATCTTCTTGCGCGGTCGAATTTATGGTTAGGCGGTCACGGCCGAGCCGAATGGAGGTCAATGCAGCAAAGTCCGGCAAGCGACGACGCGGTTCCGGCGAGAAACGCCACCTGCGTCGCGAGGAAGACAAAGGCTGGCGGGCCTCGCTTGTCAGTGACATATTCCCCCGCGTGGATCAGCTGTGGCACCAGATCTGGTGCGGCTACATGGGTTAACGCCGTGGCCCTCGGTGTGGCCCAGATGTGATTGGCCTATTTAAATGAAGTGGGGCCGGCTGGATTATTTGAACTTTCCCATTGGAAATTAATTCCAGAATTTGAGCCAACTTCAAAAATCGATTTCTCCTAGCATATTTGCTAAAATAATTCCCAATAAATTCTGGTACACTCTTCTTGTTTCAAACTTCGCAGTGGTGCAATTTTTTGGACATGAAACTCCCAGAATTTTCATAATAAATTCCTTTGATCTAATTGCTTAATTACTTCTGTTCTGTTAATTGGAAAATTCCAAAGTTTGTTCAGAACACTCTTAATAATACATTTGATCTCTAGTAAAAATTGTAAGTTTATTGGACTTCATTTACTGAGTTGGTTAGTGTTCCAAATCTCGATGTAGTTGAAAATTGGGAAAAGTACAGTAACCATTTTAGATGTTCTTACAAACTTGTAAAATCAGTTTCTTCCTGTAGAAAGCTTACAAAATTATGAAACAAATTTTTCTAGAACCCGTGAGACCCCCTCTACCATAATCAACCACTGGTGGCCATGACAAAGCTACAATTCAGACCCAAAATTCAGAGAAGCCTTTAAATTGTTGGAATTTTAGAGACAACAAGCTTCCTTGAACATCTCCAATTTTTGGTCCAGATCTTCCTTGTAGAACCTAGTGTCCACTGTAAAAATCCAAAAGCCAATTGAAATCATTTGCATAAATGATCGGTATTTATAATATATTTTCTATAGTTTCTATATCACTCATATACTTTATATATTGCATATCATATAGTGACAGAGATCGAGGAGGACCCGAAGCCCTTGGAGACTCTACTTCCAGAAGCCAACTTCCCCTCTGACTCGCAGCCAGGCAAGCCCCGGTTTACATTTAAGTGATATTTCAAATTTTCTATTTTTATCACTTATGTCTAGGATGATTTTGTGCATTAGGGCTAAGGTACTTGTTACTCCACTTGCATGACAACCCAGTCCCATGTAGTATTGGGTAGGTCTAGAGCTTGACGAGTAGATAATGCCATGCTAATGTTTATAGGAATCTGGTAGAAGTCGAGTAGTTGGAATCTACTCGGGAGATAGGTTTTTATCACACGGGATGAATTGAATCAAAGAATGGTTTAGAAAAGTGAAATTGAGACCGAGCAGCTGGTAGGATTCAGCGAGACGTGGTCTCACGTGCGTAGACCTGCGTGTGTCGATTGAGGACTGATCCGTGTGCGACCCTGCTGGACAAGTTTGAACAGTACCAGACGCATACTGGGCATATGGAACCTAGGAAACCGATGTAACTTGATAACTTGGATGTCGAGGCATAGCCCATTGTCGATAGGGGTGGGCTGAGGGTAGTAAGGTGTGAATTCGCCGGCGGGCATAGACACGCTCCGTGCAGGAACCTTATGCCCGCGACGGTGGGACCGGTGAGGTGTTCGAGTTCTCTTGTGAAAGGTGGCTGTGTATGACGTGGTGAGGAGCACGGCACGCTCCTTAGGCACGGGTGTACGTGACGTGTTATTCGGGTGTGTCCTGATTGCAATCACCGTCCCTCACGGTTATTTGTGTACTACTTGTTCACTGCGATGTGACGTAGTAAATACTGAAGAAGTCAGGATAATACGATCTATGGAATTATAATTGTTTTGAAACTTTGGTTGCTGTCAATTATGCTCACTAAAGTTATTTTATGAAACCTGTAAGCTACTGTTAATAACTTAAAAATTAAGGATCAACATTTAGGCGAGTCACTTTACTGCAATATTTATGCCTATGTTAAGTATCCCTGCATATACGGTTGCATGTTTAGGTGAGACGATTATGTCTTGCTGAGCCTTCATGCTCACGTTGCTTTATTAAGTTGTTTGAGGTGAGACGTATGAGGAAGGGCTCAAAGATGAGCTGATGCTCCCGTCGGGGTATACCGCCGAGTGGGAGCCCTGCACGCAGCCATAAATTGGTTTGTGGCTAGTGTGCAGCATCCGTGGGCTGGATGGCTGCACTTTTACATAGCTAGGCTGAGAGTTTAGCTATGAGTATTATCTTCTGCTGTACATAAGTATTGTAAAAGACCTCCGCTGTTTATATAAATAGAACTCTGTATTTTGTCATATTCTTTTCGTGTGTGATGTTGGGTGCCGCATCGCACGGCACCACCCTCTACGATTTTTGGAATGTGTGGACCTGGTCCTCACAGTGGTGTCATCGTTGGCCGACATGATGTCTCCGCTAAGGTTGAAGGTTGAGCTAGAGGAGGCATGAGGGACAATCTTCTTGTCGTCCATGACTTGGATGGAAGGAAGAGGAGATGAATATTTTCCTCGGAGGTGCAAGGTCCCCCTCTCTGTTCCCGTCAATAAATAAGCGTAAAGACATGATAGCACCAGAAATCCTATTTGGATACGTCGAGAGAGTCCGCAAGATAAAACAGAGCATCGGTGGCACAAATGGGGAGTCGACCAATCCTAGGGTTTGGCCAAACCCTTTCTGGCTCCGCTCGGGCCAGGTTTTCGTGGGTCGACTTATTGGGCCCCATAGATGATTAATTGGATGGGCCCATCAGTTGGACATGAAGATTTTAGATGGAATTTAAAGAAATGGCATGAAAATCATTAAGATTTTAGCATGTTGATTTCTTTTTCTGCCTCCTCCTCCTGGTATTCAAGACTTTGAGTTGGTGCCCATTCACTTTGAATAGCTGACCATCCTGTGATTGCTCCATCGGATGAGGTTTCTATTACATTGAAGGGTTCTTCCCATTTACTTCTAACTTTTCCATGTCTAAAGAGTTTAACCATAGAGTTAAAGAGCAAGACTTTATCTCCACATTTGAACTCTTTTGGCGTAATTCTCTTATCGTGCCATCTTTTGGTTCTTTCCTTGTAGATTTTGGCACTATGATACGCCTTATCTCTCCACTCTTCCAACTCGGAATTGCTTCAATCAGTGTTTTCCAGCTTCATGGAGATCCATGTTCCACCGCTTGATGGTCCAATAAGCTCTATGTTCCAATTCTACAGGAAGATGGCAAGTCTTCCCATAGACAAGTTGGAATGGAGAGATGCCGGTAGGTGTTTTGTAAGAAGTACAATATGCCCACAATGCGTTGGCTAGCTTATGCATCCATCCCGTTCCCATTTCCAAGACAATCTTTTGAACAATATTCTTAATTTGCTTATTGGATGTTTTTTGCTTGACCACTTGTTTGTGGGTGATATGGAGTAGCAATGTTTATGCTAGACACCAAGCTCCCTAAAAAAGTTACGGAAGGTCTTATCTATGAAATGAGACCCTCCATCACTTATGACCATACAAGGAGTGTGTTGACGGTCATTATATACAATTTTTTCCACCGTCAATATAACTCAATTATGTGAAGGAATGAATATTTCTTACACACATCATAGTTAGGAATAACCTATTTCCACACGTACTTGGAGAAATTTGTGCATGCAGGTATTTTATACATAATTGAAGTGAAACAAGGGGATGGATTGTGAGGACCGGGTCCACACTTTTCAGGACTCGCATTGTGTGGTGCCGTGCGATGCGTCACCCAACAGCACACATGTAAAGGAACTTGTATTACATAAATCATTTGCTGAAATTTACAAAGATGTTCAGTTCACAAATAGTTTATATAAAAATAAACTACAGCGGAAGATAAGATTACAACTCTTGTACTCAAGTCTAAAAAGAAAAAAAGAAGTCGTCTAGCCCACGGATGCTCCTCACTAGCCAGGAATATCAAACAGCAGCAGCATGGTTCCCCATGAGTATACCGCTCAGAGAGTTCCGAGTCTCATTAGACAACCATAATCATAAGCATAGAGGTTAGTACCTGCAAAAAAACTTATATAGCAATCGTGAGCACGAAGGCTCAACAAGACATAACTGTCTCACCTAAACATGAAACTCTACATGAGGGTAAAGACATAAACATAGGATCGACGATTTGCATAATGGACTCGCCTCAATGTCGGTCCTTATTTTCAGAGTAATTAGCAGCAGCTTAAACCTTGTGCAGGCAACATCATAACTCCACAATCAAACAAGAAACGCTTCATCACGATGCTGCATGCCCAAGGTGGAAAAATAAATTTTGTGTGCACAATACTAATACATAAAACATAGCAATACAATGATAATATAATGTTCATAACAACAGTAATTAATTGTCATCTCAAGTGCAAGTATTAACTATGTCACAACTCAGTGAACAAGTGGTACTCATAACCGCGAGGGACGGTGATTCAAATCAAAGATACCCGGAATACACGACACGTACACTTGGACTGGAAGCCACGTAGGTGCACTCCACGAACGTCGTACGCAGCAACCTTTCTCAAGTTCCACCCAAGTTGAATCGATTCAATCATCTAGGACAATGTTCCCACTCATGATGCACCTTTCCGCTGTGAAAATGTCGTGAGCGAGTTTTCGTCTACAGTGCTGTGGCCGAAAGCCTAAGGCGATCGAAAAAGTCTCAACAGAGGCTTCCCAAGGTACACCGGTTTCCTTGACCCCATATATCCAGTATGACTCTTGTACAGTTCAAACTTGCTCAGCAGGGCGGCATGCGGATCAGTCCTTAACCGACATAAGCAGGGCTACGCACCAAAGACCACGTCTTGCTGCATCCTATGCCTCTGCCCGATCTCATATTCAGATTACTACTCCATTTATTTGAACCAATCCCGTGTGAAAAAGTCCTAGCCTTGCGAGTAGATTCCAACTACTCGACTTCTACTGAATCCTATACAACATTTAGCATAGCATAGTCTACATGATGACTTAACAACTACCCAAATACTTCATGGCAGATCTGGTCATGCAAGTGGATTTTCAATCACCTTAGCCCTAATGCACGTAACTCACCCTAGACATAGGTGATACAAATCAAAATTTTGTAATAGCGCTTAAATGCAAACCGGGGCTTGCCTTAGCTTACAACTCGATTAAATGCCAATGGTCAGTGGTCTTCCTTTGGAGACTCCGCCAAGGACTTCAGTGGACACCCTGGCCTTCTCCTCCAAGGAATGCTCCTAGTCGAGTTTCGACGTCACGTGAACTATCGAAATGCAAGTGCATATATAAGTATGAGATAGCATAACATTTAATTTTGTTGTAACAAGTTTAGTACATAAACTAAGTGATTGAGAATGGAGTTTCTGTTGTTGTGATCTACCGGAATAAAGGAATATTGATGTGAAATGGAAAAAGATTAACTCCACATTTGATTTAGGGTTTATATGCACATAGACATATATAAAAGGATTGCTGATGCTACAGAGGTCCAATGAAGCTGAACCTTAACAGTAGCTTCAATGGATGATGTGTAGGATGTGTGCAAAATTTGAGTTCTAGCAAAGGTTGTATGTGGTCACAACAATTCCATATGTCTTTCCATTTCTATGAATTTTCATTCAAATTCTGGAGTGGTATAATGGCTAACAGTGGCCGTACCGTACATAGGGGGTTGTCCTGGTTCTAACATAATTTATTACATATTTTTCTAAGCTTTGTAGAATTAGATATAGAATTTAGAAATTTGGACAATTTGCTGAAATGTTTTTGGACATTTTGGAATTTTCAGGTACATAGAGATCGTAAAAAAAATTTGGCTATTAAAGTCAACTCAAATGGACATGAAACTTTTACTGGAACTTAAAATAATTAGTTGGAATGATTTGGCCAAGTTTGGGAATTTTTGAATGAATGGAGCATCAGGAATTAATTTCAATATAATTTTGCTTCATGGAATTATTGAGGGCAAATTAATTAATTTCGTACAGATCCAAGTTCACCACTTGAAAGTATAGATAACCTTGGTTCTAATAAAATTTATTTGAGAATTTTGTGACAAGGATTCTAGGAGATATTGTTTTTTAAAATTGGAACCAAATCTGGAAATTAATTTAAATAAGAAAGTTTGAATAAAGAAAGGGGGGGCCCACGGGTTTAAAATGGACCAGTGGAATTTAAGCCAAAAGGGGCCACACATTTCCTACCCTCAGCCACATCAGATCCCAAAGCCACAAAAGATCCCGAGGAAAATCCTTCTCTGGCTGACAGCCGGGCCCCACCCCGAGTCGTCTTCTTCCTCGCGCCGGCGGCGCTCGGGCGCCGCCCGATGGTGGCAGCGGCGGCGCCTCGCTGCAGCACGCGCTAGGGCATGGGGGGCCTCGGAACTGGCCGCCAGGGCCTAAAATCAAACGGGGAACAACTTTCCCTAGGTGGTACCGGCGATAGATGGCTGGAGAGGGAGGTGCGATGGCGGCGGGCGGAACTAGGGTTTCAACGAGGTCAAAACCGCCAAGACCTTGCTAAAACCGATCGGGAATCAATCTAAAATATTCTTGGGTCATTCTGAGGACGAATAGAAGGTGTAAAATGGGTGGAACGGCCTGAAATTATGAGCTCGATGGTGAACCGATGCGTTTTCAAAAGCAGAGGGGAAAAACTCAAAGTCCAGCTTAATTACTCAATGAAACTCGATGATTCTTCTTCAAGGTGAAGCGCCTGGATGTGTAGAATATAAAACCACACATCCACGAAGAATTTTTACACATAAAAAGCGAATTTAATCAGAGACTTAGCTAAGTTCATACACGAAGATCGCAGGAAGAAATTGAAATACGAGGGCTATGGTCCATGGCATGGACTCAAATTTTACCAAAAGCTAGTATATGAATAGGCGAATCTTTTTGCTTCAAGGACCGAGGTGAGAACTTGATTGTATCAAGGGGGTGGCGGTGCACCGACGGGCGGCACGTGAAAAATAGAGGATGGCGACCGGAATTCTTCACGTTCCTCGTCGGAGAGGTTCCAACTGAGCAAGAAAACGGTTCAAACAGCTACGAAAGGTGTTTAGGAATGATAGACTGTGAAGAAAACCGATCAATACCAGTGATCCTTGCTGGATTTCGAGTGGAAAGGGAAGAACTCGTCGGGGAGCAAAATCTTGCGGCAGGGAACAAAGCAAAGGTGAAGTGCTCGACTTTGGGGCTTGGAGGGGGGTAAGGAGGAGCCCTGGTCGTGCTGTATGCAGATGGAGGCAAGCAGCGAGGAAAGCAGCTCTGTGGCAATTTGCATGCCGTGAGGTGTTGCCCTGGGATGAAAATAACAGAGCACTATAAGCATGCCAGGTGGGTCCCACATGCTCTCCCTCGTCCACAACTCTGATCATTCAATTCCAGCACCTATTTCAGTCCAAAAATTGCTAGATATTTGTGGGAAGGCCAAATTGAATGTGGAGAATTTGATTCTGAAATCAAATTGTTGATTTGCCCGCTAATCCACCCCTTCAGCTGCCGAGTTCTGTCCAACAGTAGTCAAGAAGCTCCATCAGTCTCATTTTTCCCTGATTGTTTGAGAAAGAATGTCGCAACACAAATGAATATTAGAGTTATAGTTCATGTTTCAAATCAAAGGAGAAGAATAAGATGATCTTTTTCAGAACAGGTCCGAGTCAAATAGCAATGATTCGAAGCACTTCTTTTTCCATTACACTATTTCGGAAACCTAAGGACTCGATCGTATGGATATGGTAAACTTGAATTTGAATTTGAGTTGAATTCAATGTAGCTATTGAATTAAATAGCAAACTTGCTTCAAAAATTATGAAAGTTTGCAGGGATACTATTTGAAATATTTGGAAGTTAATGGTGAACTCAGATTTCTATTTTGAATTAGTTTGATAAGTTGCTTATTTCAATTTTTTGAATTTCCTCCATTACCGTTTGAATTAATTTGATTTTTGCACTTATCATTTTGATTTACTTTTTTTCTCCTCATTTCTGTTAAATCGAAGCTGAGTTCAAAGTTTGAAAATTAGAGATTTTACATGGATCCTATAAAATACAATCCTAGCCAATCAGGCGTCGCCACGTAGCACCACATGGATCAAATGGCCCATAAACAGAAGTATTCGAGGCCATCCAACGGTGTAGCACCCATATCATGGAATGGGACCCACCTGTCAGTCACCTAGAGGAAGAACTGGCCATTTGGTGCCAGGACCAGGTTGGCCGACTAGGGGGGTCGACCGACCCCTTACTGACGCCAAACCCGGTCAAACTCCACGTGTTGGCTCCTCCTGGCTTCAAGAAGTCAGTAGTGACTGATTCACGCGCTTTTGGTGGCGGGAACCGACCCTTCTCCAAGCTAAAAATAGGACCCCTCACGTCAACACACACCACTTGAGCATCACTCTATTGTATACACTAGTTCTCCTAGTTCTTTAGTGGAGGTTAGGTTGTAGAGAGGAACCTCTAGTCCCAAGTCTAAATTGGGAAAGTTATGGCTCATGTATCTTCTCTTGTATTTGTGACTTTGTGCTTTATAATAATATCATTATTAGTCTTTATTTACTTATATACTTGGGCAAAGCGTTCCTTGTTTGGTTGTGGAGTCCATGTATGTGCTAGGTGTAGATGTTGTTATGATCTATACATAATTCCGTTACCATGTTATCATAAACACTATACGCCACCACTATAGTCTAATTAGGAAATAATATGATAATGTTAATATGAATAGGTTAGTGCTTGGTCCCTACATTGGTGATGTTGAGGTTAGTCGTTGCCTTAGGGTGGCTTGTGTCGCGGCCCCTTAGGTATTTACTTAATATGCTAGCATGGTGCTAGGATAGTTAAGTAGCGTTGGATGTCTCGTAGACCCACGGATCGAAGAGGTAGGTAGAAGGTGGTGACAATCCTATTTTTCCTTTGTAATCCTCCATGTTCGGCTACACCATAGGCTCTTGGCGGGAGTTGCCTAGTGTTGCTCGGGGTAAACCCGTACCCGATATGTTGGACCACTAAGCCCTAGTATTCACCATTAGCATATTCATGTGTATTTTATTAGGCTATGTATATGAGTAATTAGAGCATAGTAGGAGTATTTCCGTCTTGTAGTCTAACCCTCACTAGGAAAACCTTGCCCTTAAAGTAGATTGCTTAGGTATGTGTCACACTACCCATATTATCAACTTACCCATGTCTTGATAATTGATTAGTATACCATAGCTTGATCATAAGAGTAGTGTTCACTTTACTCTATTGCCTTCCTTTGGGATAAATATGATACCCTAGGGAATAGTCTCGGGTGAAATGCTACACGATAGTTTCCGTGCGCTTTCGGACCTCATCTCTTTAGATAGATGATATGTGACATTAGTAATCGTCAACAAGCATTTCTGGCGCCGTTGCTGGGGATGGCAAAGGAAGTGAAGGATAGCTATCACCTGTGATTAGGCTATAGGTACTAGTAGTTATTAGACAGGATTACCCTTGTTTGTTTTCTCCTTTTGTGGTGAAAACAATGTAGTGTTGGCTAACCCATTTCATGGGATGGCGACCGGGGATGCTAGTGCTCAACTGCAAGATGATTCAAAGCGTACCTCAACAAATGTCCGCAAGGCAACACCATTGCCTTTTGCGGAAGAATTATTGCTTATAGTAGAACCAAAGTCATCCATCCCTAAGCTTGGGGGAGGCTCCAAGAGCTCTTCTTGGTTTGCCTCCTCCATAGGGTGGATAGTTGGCTCCTCATCCATCATTCATGTCATGGGTTGGTCCACCAATCCACGGCCACCTTTGTGCTGGAGCTGAAGGAGTCATATTCTCATTCATCATGGATGAGAATATGGTCTATACTCAACGGTTGGTTTGAAGAGTGCTCTAGTTCCTTTATCTTGGCATGCACACCACTTAACAAGGTGGACATGCTAGCTAAGTGTGACACCCGGTTCCAAAAATGAACCAAGTGAGCGCATATGTGTGCCCAAGATAATCAACACACATACACGAGTGCATTCACAAAAGGATATACAGAAAATTACCAAAAGACAAGATTAATTAACCACTTTTATTAAAGAATTCAAAATATCCTCAAATACAAGCTCTAATGAATAATAATAACAAGTTTGGACTAATGCAGTGGAAATAAACTAATAAAGCAACTATGCAGCTAAGCAAAAGGTATAGTGCAGCTCCAGTCAACACCACAGCAAGCTGACGGAAGACACGACCTGGAACTCTGCATTATCAATATTATACTCCCAAATCTGACCTGCAACTGTTGGTGGGGAAATTGCAAGGGTGAGTACATGTCGTACTCTGCAAGTGTGGGAAAGTATGACATGTAGCTGATACAAATGACGAAAATAATAATGGCTAAGTGATGTAAAGTACATTAAAACATTTGCAAAGCAATGTATTGTATGTATGTGAAGTAAACCCATCATAAACAGTGTAGTTATCATAATACCAGTCCATATTTCATTACCACCATCCATATTCCTGATTTTTCATTACCATTAACCATATCTATTGCCATAATTCAATCCACCACCATCCATAACCATATTACCAACCATAACCATTACCAAACCATCCCAAATCCTAGGTTTCCCTCTAATCATGGAAGTTGTCCAGATGCTCCTAACTGGGAGCACGACTATCATGATAGTTTTTAACACTTTGCAGAGGTTGTATCGCTTTACCCACGTGTTTGTGATATCATCACCTTTCAGTGACTATAACCTCTATTATGCCATCTCACACTTCCGTTGGTGTGTGGCCAAGAGATCACAAATTAAACATTACAAAGGGAGTACTAGCATGTACATACCCACTGAGCTTTCACCGGTGGTGTTGTCTCCAACTGAGCACATCTTCAACCAAGGGCCCCCTCTTGTGCCATTCCGATCCCAGGGAGTCCCGGCATAAATCCAAACCCAATCCGACTCCCCTTCCCTGGTGCGCCAAATGATATGCGCAATACTAGCAATATCCTAATTAATCAGCTGCGCCACACCCATAGTTGGCCTCATGGTAGCACTCTTGTCCTGGTTTTTCTCGCATGAATCGGTCCTTAGATCCAAGGCAAGCAAAACCACCATAACATCCAACCAATCCACAAACCATTCTTGCTTAGATCTCCCATTACCATATCATATTAACAAGTTCATATTAACCACAATCTCATTAATGCATAATTAAATAGTATAGTTGCTTTTCCATTACAATTAGTTTAGCAGAGCAAAGGTAAAAAGCCCTTCCCGACTCTCTACCATGTATTCCAGGTGACAAGGGTGGTCAAACAAAGCTCGTCAACTTGCTACCATAGGCATCCCATCATTTTGACACAAGCATGCAGTTTTGAAAACAAACCATTTATTTTAAAAACCTGATCAATATGTTGAAGGACACTTGACTTGCTCCTGGGCTTGGCTCAGGTCAAAGTTTTCAAATTTCTTGTACTGGAGGTCTTCTGCAGCACCCTCTAGCGCAAAATCGTCTAATCCACACAACGAACATACAAGACCAGAATCACAATCAATAGATGCTCATATGTTACTCAATATGACATGATATGTATGATTAATGCAATTCTGAGGTAATACTTTGTTAGTGAGTTGTTAATAATGTTAACTAACTAGTTCTAATGGTTTTTAACAAGTATGGACAGGTTTGGAGTTGATTCGAATAAATTTGGAATTAATTCAACAGAAAACAGACAGCCAGACCGGACTAGTCAGCTGTAGGACCGGACTAGTCCGCCCTACGCCGAACCAGTGAATTAGGATTTTCTAGATCGACGTGAATATGAAGAGACGGGGTTGAATTCAATTGAGAAATAGAAAGTAGAAGGTATACCAGGTGTTTAGAACTCCAATGAATCAAGGGTTTTGGAGGCAAAACTTGGATCTTGACAATCTAGGGATGATGAAGTAAACTTGAAGATCACTTGTTGATGAAGAGCGAAAACTCGATGGAGATCTTGATCCTCTTTCATTTCCTCCTCTTCTTATTCTTGCTCGGGATCTCCTTCTCCCTCCTTGGCGGCGGCTATCCACGAGCTAGGGTTTGGGTGTGTTTCAATTGAAGCAATGAGGTAAAAGGGTGGGGTGTTGGGTTGTTTAAATAGAGGTGGAGGGCTAGGTTTTGATGGATTTTGAGTTTGGGGTGGGTGGAGGTCGGTGTGAGGTCTCACATGGACTCCAAAAAGAGTTAGACACAATGTCTCCAGGCCCACATTAAGGTAAAACCCGAAAACACGTCATGGAACAAAAGATCAACTCGGAATTGCGATCACCAGATAAGTCCGCGAAAGGCTGGACTAGTTTGATATTAGTCAGAGAAGAAAACGGATAAGTCTGGACTATATCGGACAAGTCCAAACATAGTCAGAGAGGAAAACGGACAAGTGCGCTAGATGTCAGACATGTCTAGACGAGTCTAGGGACTTGGTGAAATTTGAAGGAATTAGAATACCGAACTAGTCTGCAATGGACCGGACATGTCCAAAAATGGTACAAAGAGAAAAACGGACTAGTCCCTAGAAAAAATGGACATGTCTGAGAGAGGTCAGAGAGAAATCAGACTCGTCCGCACCAAAAAGGGACTAGTCCGCACTTCCCAGAATTCTTGAGTGCGGTTTTGCTTCTAGTTCATTTTAAACTCATTTCTTTTTATGTGGATTAATTTTAAACATGTATAAGAACTTATGCAATGCATGATGCATGAAAATGAGGGTGTTACACTAAGGAACTACACCTCGCATTGAAGTATCATGAAGATCAAGCCAATGGAGGAGTGTTTGGAATTATCCAAGTCATGGATATTCACGTGATTTGTGAATATTCATGTCAACATGGAACACTTGGGGAAAATTTCCCAAAGACCAATGAGGATCATTTCCAAACAACAACTCGAATGGCTATTATCCATAAGGAGATCAAGGGTGGAATCAACATCACTCTTGTAATCAAGGAGGCTATGAGGATTTCAAGGGATTTAAGTTAAACTAACCTGCCTTGAGTTATCTTGTCCATGGCCAAGCAAGAAATCAAGACTACATGAAGCCCTTGGCCTAGGACAAGAAAGAGAGAGAGCATTTAAGATCCAAAATATCCAACAATCACTTGTTGGGATCCCTACCTTTCGACCAAGCCCAAGCAACTTAGGGCAAGTGACATTGTGGATGAAGCATTTCTTGTTTGATTGTGGAGTCCACATGTCACCATGCCCAAGGAAACCATTGATCTATGATCATTGTATAGGTTAACTCCAAATAATATCAAGCAAGGTCGAAGTGACACACCTAAAGAATGACAAGCCTCACCATGCTCACAAGAAGAATATTTCAAGAGGGAGAAAGCCGTCACTACATCAACAAGTCTTCATCATGATGACGGAGAGGCTAGGACCATCATATGGTTCACATGTCCAACTTAAATGCCAAATGAGATTGGCATGTCCATCAAGAGAAGTTGTCCACATCTTCAACTCCGGGATTGGACAACAAATCATCACACTAAACAGAACGGAGGTAAGTCCCACTCATCGGACTTCAAAAATTCGGTGAGTCCTTGCCAATAGGTTAATTAGTAGTTATCTCATATTTTCTTTCTAAATTTAATATTTGAATTTCCCATCAATCTTTGCATTTGCATTTAGCATGTTTGAATTCTCACACTTGCATGTTGGAAAATAAAATTTCCAACCTCCATAAACTAAAATTTTGAATTAGGAAATAAATTTATTTGTATATGAACCTTGGGCGTAACCACTTGAATTCATGTTCCTAATTCAAACCAAAAATATTTCCTTTAAATATTCATTGCATTTGTAAGTTATTTCAAGTTAGGGAAAAACAATTTGACGAAGGGTACAACATGCTTTTGAGCTAACGTAACATGTTTTCGAGTAGTTTTGTTTGTCCTTGATTTTTGTGTAGCCAAGACAAAATTTGCAAAGAGGTTAGAAGACCCCATCAAGCGCATATCCCTCCATCAATCTCATTTTGAGTTCATGGTGGAGAAATGCTCAAGATGATGGCCCAATGGAGGAGCAAGATGAAGCCCATTCAACTCCAACCTCAACTTGGAAAAAGGCGTTGAACATGAAGGCTACACCAAAATCTATGGTCGTGAATTTCTCACACAATGACCTTCAACAAAAACTTCTCTTCAATTGAGGTACAAGTTTAAAATTTCTATCGTTTAAATTGCATTAGGATTAAATGATTTTTGCTTACCTTGGTAAGGAAGGTTTACACCTTCTCATCACCCAATTCTTATGCATCCTCACGAGAGTAAGTGTTGACATTGGTCTTTTTGATTCTTTAAAAGGAATGTTACCTTACTTGGGAACAAATTTCAACTAGTACCTAGAATTTCATAAGCATTGCTAAACTGACTTAGACATTTTCTACCTAGGTAATGCTTATGGACTGACTTAATGGTTGAATTGGTTTGTAGCAACATAATAATAGTAATGTACATAATTCTGATTTGAATGTCATTCATGCATGGATCACTAAATTTCAAACCATGACCTAAATGATAAACATTTGCTCTTGTAGAAAACTATGATGGTTAGAAATTTTACAAGATGATGGGATCCATATAGTGTACTTGTATCATTTGCATTGCTATGAGTAGGAGCTTTAGAAAATATTCAACTTGATTTATCCATGAAGCCCCACTCCTATCAATGATTCATACATTATTCATAGATACACTTGAAATGGGTTCATCCTTGTCATGGGTTTATCTTCGGTTATTGACACGACTTTTTCTTGCGCAGGCTCATTAAGTCTCGTAATGAAGGAGTAATTTTCTAGAATTCAATTTAGAAGATCCTTGCCCTCTTCCGGCATCTTATGGAGGAAAGATTCTATGGCCGTAATGTCAAAGTGTTGGGCAGACTTTTTGTTCAATCCCATGAAGAAGTGATGCAAAAGCAACGGATCATGGATAACAAATCTGGGCCAGAATTCTTGAAAAGAGAAAATCTATCCCAAGCTGCACCTATAGATTTGTAACACCCTAATTTTCAAGTTTCGGCAAATAAAAACTTAAATTGGAATTTAGAGTTAATAATAGGAAGAAATTATTTTTATAATAAAAATGTTAAATCTACGCATCTCATCTTGCATTTGCATTCATCCTTAGATATTAAAATTTATTTAATAAACAAATACATAAAAGATAATATAATTGGAATTACAAATATGGAAGAAAATATATAAAAGAAAAAGAAAAAGTTAATATGGAAGAAGAAATAATAATTAATAAGAATATTAAAATCAAATCTAAGTGACTAGATCTATTAAAATCAAATATATACTAAAATGTCTATGCATATGTGTTCACATTTAGGCATAATCTAAGTGACTAGATCTATTAAAATCAAATTACAAATTTTATACAATAGAAAAGTAATTAGTAAAGAGGATTATAGAAGAAGATGAATAATA
Organism: Tuctoria greenei; assembly: GCA_036927565.1. Classification (NCBI taxonomy): domain Eukaryota; kingdom Viridiplantae; phylum Streptophyta; class Magnoliopsida; order Poales; family Poaceae; genus Tuctoria; species Tuctoria greenei. Next base: position 132,231,814 of record JAYESD010000006.1, read on the forward strand.
ACAATAAAAGATGGAGAAGTGTGTGTTTGTGTGTGTGTGTGTCTATATATATATATATAGGAAACTAATTATCTGAAAAAAGAAAGAAAAATAATAAGAATAAAAGAAATAAGTATAAATTGAAAATAGAAATAAATAAAGATGAATAAAATCAAAAAAATGTCAACCACGGACAGGCACATCCCTGCCACATGCAAAAAGAGGAAAAGAAAAAAAAATAATATAAAAATGAACTTTTTGGAAGTTGTCGAAACCTTCCACAAGTTTCTGCATTTTTCCATATGTTTTTGAGACCTTCTAGATGTTTCTGGAACCTTCTAGATGTCTCTAGAATTTTCTGGAAGTTTTGAAACCTTCCAGATGTTTTTGGAACATTCTAGGACCTTTTGGGGGAATCTTCTAGAACCATCTGGGGGAACTTTCTAGGGAAGGCGTCCACCGTGCCATGGTTCCCGAAAGCCAACGGAACTGACACCATCGAGGAAACAAAAAAATAGAAATGAAAACATAAATAGAAAAAAAAACTACCGTAGCAGGGAATCAGATCCGATCTGGACTGGAGTCCCGTAGCCCACGCGCCCACGCCGCCTATAAAAAGCCAGACACCTCTATGGTAAAAAAAACCCTACCCGCTGCACAGTGAAAGCCAGTGCCGCCGGTAGAAAAAAAGAGAGAACCCACGCTCGTGATCCGGCGTCCAAAGAAGAAAAGAAGACAAGAAAAGAGGGAAGAGGAGGAAGAAAAAGGAGGAGCCGTCGTTCATCAGAGATGGTCGTGCCGTCGTCGCCGTGCCGTCGAAGGATCGCATCCCCGTCTTCTTCATCTACGTCACGCCTTCGTCCTCTTCGTCAACAAAAGCCTAAATCCTGAAGACACGCCATGTCGCCGCCGTCCCACGACCGTCCGGAATAGATGCGCACACGATAGGTATTATAGTCTAGATCTATACAACTATTTTGGTTCTAGTACTTGAATTAAATCACGTGTAGGACATGTTTTATTTGTGCGGCCGTTAATTATCGTCAAATCATCTTAAAACACATGGACTCACAAGTTAGATTAAATCATGCGACACTGTCGGTACCCTGGAAACCGTACACCCCTTGAGGTTATAAAGATCTCAAAAGAAAGTCATCTACTTGATTTGAAGACCTTTGGAGGCCCACATGTCAGATATAACCGGACCCGCTTCTCCAACATGGTTAATCCCAGGGTCGCCACGTGTACTATCAAACCGGAGCTACCGCCCACAAGGGGGAAGCTCCGGGCCATGTACCGAAATGGCACCTCCGGACTTAACCCCATACCGAGAGAAGCTCCAAACCTGACACGTGTCAGGTAGCTCCGGAGCTGTCTGCTTCCCACAGTATGCTCTGGAGCTGCCACGTGTCCAACCGTCGGAGCTTCAACCTTTGACCTCCGGAAGACTCCATAACGGCTCCAGATCTTCAAAGGGGAATCAAGGACTTCAAGACCCGATTATGTGTCATTAATACCATATTAATGACACACGATCGGATGACCTTAATTACTAGTAACGGTACTATCAAAGCCCATTACCCGGTTGTTAAGGACAATTAAATGTGTTGAATAAGTGTCAATACTAGTAACCGCTAGGGCCACATGTCGGGCCAGGCTAACTTGTAACGGCCTGCCCTTGTACTATAAAAGGACAGGCCGACGACGGACTCTAGAGGTTCAGTGACACTACACACGCGCCATAGACACTCGTCACACACGCACCAACACATCCGTGGAGTAGGGTATTACGCTCAGGCGGCCTGAACCACGTAAACCTCTGTGTCTCCTGCGTCATTTACAATTCACCTTCTTGAATCTCCGCGCGCCCACACCGAACATCAAACTCCTCTAACACTTCAGTAGTGTCGGGAGATCTGCCGGTTCCAAACCACCGACAGCTGGCGCGCCAGGTTGGGGCGCCTGAGATTTTGAGAATAGTGAATTCAGCTGCTGGATCATCTAACGGTCAACCTGCTGCTCAGGCTGTTGGGGGCAATCCCTCCAATATGCAGCCACCAGCAGGAGCCTCAGCACCAGCAGGAGTCACACTCCCACCACCACCGTCTCCACCAGCAAATCAAGCTGGGCAACGCGATGGTGCGCCGGTGTCAATCACTGCGTCAGCAAATCATGACAACCCGGAACACGCGCTCCACGCAGCGCGTGCTCTTCTTCAACGCCCACCACCTCCTGATGCATCCTGGGATGCACTGGAACAGTGGAGGGCCGATGTGGAACATTTGGTTGCAGCAGCAGCCGAATGCCTCTGCAACCAGGGTCCTCCTCCTTCAGGACGGGCCCGTCGCAGCGGCGGACTTTGTCTGGTAGACTTGGTCCGCACGTTTCCAATAGCAGGAGACGTGCTGCATCCCAACAGGTGATGTCATTGCCCTCCGGGGCACGACGCACTCACACGGTATCCAGGCTCTCAACTCATGACCTCCGGGCGGAGCTTGATCGTCGATACCGCCAACAAGATGGCCGAGTCCATATTGAGCGTGCTCGTGAAAGACGGGAAGCTCGTGACCTTTCTGCTCCTGAAGGAGTAGGAGGAGGCTATTCAGCTCTGGCCATACATCTGCGTATGGTCAGGTGGCCACAGAAGTTCCGGCCTCACCTGCCGGAAAAATTCGACGGGACTGTCAATCCCGCCGAATTTCTTCACATCTACTCTACTGCAATCTTGGCAGCTGGAGGGAACGAGGCCGTGATGGCCAATTATTTTCCAGTGGCCTTAACTGGGACAGCCAGGTCCTTGTTTATGAGCCTTCCACCCAACTCTATCAACAGTTGGGAGGAGCTGTGCCGGCAGTTTACCGCCAACTTCGGGAGTTCATACACCCGACCAGGCACTGAACTGGACCTTTTTGCAGTCGTGCAAAAAAGGGGAGAATCCCTGCGATCATTCATCCAGAAGTTCTCTCAGGTATAAAACACTATCCCTTCTATCTCTAGCGCCTCTGTCATTGTGGCATTCAGACAGGGTGTACGGGATAAGAAGATGCTGGAGAAACTGGCGATCAAGGAGATCACCAGTGTCACGGAACTCCTCAGCTTGGCTGACAAATGTGCCAGAGCTGCGGAGGGCCGTGAGATGCACTCCAAACCAATCCCGGAGGGTCACAAGAAATCCTCCAAAGAAGAAGCCGCCACCTCCGGGAACGGCAAGAAGAAGAAAAAGACCAACGGCAAGAAGAAGCCGTCGGCCGGTACATCCAATGTTGGAGCTGCTGCAGCTCCGGGTGGCCGGGGGCCACGCCCCAAGAAGCGACCTCGACTGTCTTCTGAAGATGGCAGCAAGCCCAAGGTGTGGTGCCCAATCCACAAAACAGGCAGCCACAGTTTGGAAGACTGTCGGGAGGTCCAAAACCTTGCCGAGCGCTACAACAAGCACCGGGAAGAATCTCCTTTCCGACAGAGGGAAGGAAAGCAAAAAGTCGACGAAGCTCCGGCTGAAGAGGAGTTAGGATTTCTGGATCCCAAAAAGGTCCTGAAGGCCGTTTACACCTCCGTCGACGATGATTCTGACGTCTCTGACAACGAGCATCGGAAGACCATGAACACCATTTTCAGTGGATCGTGGCACATCACCTCCCGCCGCGTCATCAAGACTATGCGTCGGGATATGGCTGCTGTAGATCCTACAGTCAGGCCGGAACCTCATCGGAAGTGGATGGACACAGCCATCACCTTTGATGCTTCGGACTGCCCTCGGTGCATGGTTGGAGCAGGTCAGTTACCTTTGATGGTATCTCCTACCATCAACAACATCCAGCTCCACCACGTCATGGTAGACGGAGGTTCGGGGCTTAACCACATAAGCTTCGAAGCTTTTACTAAGCTTTCCGACCTTCGGATCTCCACCCCTCTCGACCTTTCTCCGGAGTAGGTCCGGGGGCCATTACCCCACTCGGAGCTATTACTCTCCCCGTTACCTTCGGGACACAGGAGAAGTACCGCACCGAGAAGTTGGTCTTCGACGTCGCTCAGATCAACTTAACCTTCAATGCCATCTTGGGTAGGCCTGCCCTGTACAAATTCATGGCAGCTGCTCATTATGGTTATCTGGTGTTGAAGATGCCAACGCCAGTAGGCGTTCTCCAGATCTGCGGAGATCGTACTGCTGGAGTAACTACTCTGGAAGAACTCCATGCACTCACCACGGCGCAAGAGGAGGACTCCAGGCAAGAGCAAGCTCCAAAACCCCCGAGCATTCGTCAACGAGGCTCAACTTCTGCACCTCGTGTGCAGCCAAGCGGCGACACCGACATTCCCATCAAAGTCGTACAAATTGGTTCCGATGCCGCTCAAACCACCTGTATATCGGGGGGATTGAACGACAAATAGGAACTTGCGCTCATCACTTTCCTCCGGGCTAACGTCGACGTGTTTGCTTGGCAACCGTCACAAATGCCTGGGATCCCCAGGGAAGTGATTGAGCACAATCTGAAGATCTACCCCGACGCCCAGCCTGTGCATCAGAAGCCTCGGAAGCAATCCGTAGAGCGACAGAACTTCATCTGACAAGAAGTGAAGAAGCTACTCGAAGCCGGATTCATACGAGAAGTCTTCCATCCAAAATGGCTGGCAAACCCAGTCGTTGTGCCCAAGGCCGGCGAGAAGCTTCGGATGTGCATCGACTACACCACAGTAAATAAGGCATGTCCAAAAGATCCATTCCCACTACCTAGAATAGATCAGATAGTGGATTCCACCTCCGGGTGTGAATTACTGTGTTTCCTAGATGCATATTCTGGGTATCATCAAATCAGGATGTCTAGGGAAGATGAAGAGCATACCTCATTCATCACAGTAGATGGATTGTACTGTTATACAGCCATGCCCTTTGGTCTCAAGAATGCAGCTTCAACTTTTGTACGAGCTATGTACAAAACTTTTGAAGAACTCATTAGAGACATAGTGGAAGTGTACGTCGATGACATCGTGGTCAAGGTCAGGGACAAGGAGTCACTCCTTGACACCTTGCAGGCTGTCTTTGACAAGATGCGAGTCACCCGCACAAAGCTAAACCCAGACAACTGTGTCTTTGGGGTTAGCTCCGGAAAACTTCTCGTTTTCCTGGTAAGTCACCGGGGCATAGATGCTAATCCGGCGAAGATTAAGGCCATTGAAGACATGCGGCCACCAACCCGCATCAAAGACGTCCAAAAGATGACTGGATGTCTAGCAGCCCTCAGCCGGTTCATTTCAAGGCTGGCAGAATGGGCACTCCCCTTCTTCAAGTTATTGAGGAAATACGGACCATTCCAATGGTCCGAAGAAGCAGAGAAGGCATTCCAGGAGCTGAAACAGTTCCTCACCACCCTACCAATTCTGGTAGCTCCGAACCCTTGTGAGACTTTGTTGCTTTACATTTCAGCAACTAACGAAGTCGTCAGTATGGTTATGGTTGCGGAGAGACCAGAGCTACCTCATACTCAGGAATTCAGACCCCTTCGGGAGGGTTCGGAGGTTCCTGAAAGCGAGTCTGGGTCCCAGCTCCCAGACTCGAATCCACGAGAAGTCACTTCAGGAGACCCAGACCCCTCCGGGAGGTTCCAGGTCGCTTCTGAAGAAGCCCCAAATTCCTCCAGCCAGGACCCGGAGGTCCCTGAAGAAAATCCAGATTCCTCCAAGAGGATCCGGGTCAGTGAAGAGGAAGCTCCGGACCCCTCCGAGAGGGTCCGGACCATTCAACGCCCAGTGTACTTCATTAGTGAAGTACTACATGATGCCTAGACTCGATACCTAGAGGTGCATAAGCTGCTCTATGCAGTTCTTATTACCTCCAGGAAGCTTCGCCATTACTTCCAAGCTCACAAAGTCTCAGTGGTGACCTTTTACCCACTTCGAGCAATCTTGCATAATCCCAATTCAACTGGGAATATTGCAAAGTGGGCAGCGGAATTGGCTGAATTTGATCTTGAATTTATTTCAAGGCAAGCAGTCAAGAGTCAAGCATTAGCAGATTTTGTGGCAGAATGGACTCCCTATCCATAAAACCATGGGGGCCCCAGTGAGCAGAAGACGGAGCATCAAGCTCCAGCCTTCACCGAGCCTCACTGGACCCTCTACTTCGACGGGTCCATGCAGAAGCAGGGGGCCGGAGCTGGAATCCTTCTCCTTGCACCGACCGGGGAGAAGGTGAAATACATGGTACACCTTGACTTCAAGGCGACCAACAACATGGCAGAGTACAAAGAGCTCATTTACGGACTAAAGGTGGCACTGTCATATGGTTTCAAGCAACTGCTGGTCAAGGGAGATTCACAGCTCATCACTAAGCAGGTGAAGGGTGAAAGTTCCTGCAATAATCTCCAGCTAGCTGCTTACCTCCTTGAAGTCTAGAGGCTTCAGAAGGACTTTGAAGTCCTAGATCTCCACCATGTTCAGCGTGCCCATAACGCTGAAGCTGACGAACTCTCGACAAAAGCGTCAACCAGAGCTCCGGCTCCTGACGGAATTTTTGTACGGAGGTTGTCAAAGCCAACAGCTCAGCCTGCCGAACTGAGCGAAGGGGGCGAGATCAACATCCCGAAGCTGACGGTCCCGATGGCCCTGTTACCATGGCAGCCATCAAGGGTCGTAGGTGCTACCGGAAGCTCCGAGCAACCCAGCACGCAAGACTCAAATGCTCAAGTTAGTTCCGATGCATGGATCTCGGAGATCCGGAACTACTTGAAAGACAACATCCTTCCTGACGATGATGTATCCGCTGACCGGGTAGTCGGATTGGCTAAAAGATACACGTTGGTAGAAGGGGATCTCTACCGGCGCGGTGCCAATAGCATCCTAATGCGGTGCATCACAATGGAAGAAGGCTGCGTTCTCCTCGCAGAAATCCATGGAGGCGAGTGTGGGAACCACGCGTCTTCCTGCACGCTGGTTGGTAAAGCCTTTCGGCATGGCTTCTACTGGCCTACAGCACTCCAGGATGCAACTAAGTTGGTGAAGGAATGCGAAGCATGTCAATTTCATGCAAAGCAAATTCACACACCGGCTCAGCCCCTACAAATGATACCTCCTACATGGCCTTTTGCTGTGTGGGGGATGGACATCTTGGGACCTTTCCCAATAGCCGTCGGAGGTTACAAGTTCCTGTACGTCACCATTGATAAGTTCACCAAGTGGCCAGAAGCAACACCAGTTGTGACAATCAACAAGCAATCTGCTATCAACTTTTTGCAGTCCATTGTATGCAGATTTGGAGTCCCAAACAAAATCATCACTGATAATGGGACCCAATTCACAAGCTCTGCATTTCAAGGATATTGCGAAGACCTCGGCATTCAAGTTTGCTACGCCTCTGTAGCTCACCCAGCCAGCAATGGCCAAGCCGAGAGAGCAAATGCTGAAATCCTTAAAGGACTCAAAATGTGCACCTATGAGCGCTTGAAAAAACATGGAGCCAACTGGATCGAAGAGCTTCCGCCCACTTTATGGGCCAACAGGACATCTCAAAACCGGTCAATTGGAGAGACACCCTTCTTTCTGGTGTACGGAGCTGAAGCAATCCTTCCTCCGGAAATCACCTTGGGTTCACTCTGGGTCCGGACCTTTGACGAAGCCACGCAGGACCAGTTCCGGCGTGAAGACCTAGACCTCCAGGAGGAGGGAAGGTGCCAAGCAGCTGCTCGGAATGCCCGATACCGCCAAACCCTTCGGCGCTATCATCAGCGGCATGTACACAACCGACAGCTCGAGGAAGGCGACCTGGTGCTACGGAGAATACAATCCAGAGAAGGGTTAAACAAACTCTCCCCCAGCTGGGAGGGACCCTTCCGAGTGATTAAAGTATCCCGTCGCGTAAGCGTTCGCTTGGCTACCGAGGATGGGACACCTTTCCCAAATCCTTGGAACATCGAGCACGTCCATAAGTTCTACACTTAATACCACGGAGGTGAGTCTCGAGTAACTTGAAGTGTATGTTATAGAGTCATTGTACAGAGTCGGGTAGTTCCTCCGGGAGAGCAGCCGGACCTTTCCCGAAAGGTCCGCAAAGTTCATGCTACACTTGTCATAGTCTCAGGACTAAAAGTGTGGCTAGCTACCCTGGGTCAAACGAGAAATAAAACATGCTTAGCCTGGTTTCATACCCTAAGAGTATACTTGTTTCCCCTGTACCCCGGACCTATAATGAAAGACATCTTCATGTGAAACAGACTCCACATGCATTTATTTTGTACAGGCTCAACATTTTTTATTTTTCTCTTTCTTGTCTACAACAAAGACGTGCAATTCTTAAAAAATTTTAGTTCGACCGGTTTATATACAATACGAGTTGTATTGTCAATTCTTTTGGATTCAAATATTGTTCCTGGCCAACTCGCCTGAAAGCCGCCAAGCCAATCCAGGGTTGTAGTGTGCTATCGACTTAGCCTGGTCAAGCACCCTAAGTACGCCACTCTACCTACACCCCGGTAGGCTGAAGTAAGGCGAGTCCAAATACAATTGAATCCGGAAGAAAAGGAAACACATTCGATTGTGTCTAGAATCGCGTTTGACCTAAAACTTTCTTGAGAATCGTAAGCCGCGACGAAGTTATAGGAGAGAAACGAATTTTACTATTTTTCTTGACTTCAGTGTGCAGGAAAAATAAAATACACGTTGATGGAGAAAAGCCAGAGCTAACAAAGCTCCGACTCCCCTAGGTGGCTTGTAATCGATGTTACACATTGAAAACGAGCATCACTGGAGTAATCAAGCTCCGGTAAAGCTAGGGGGGTCAGCCGTCGACGCTGAATAAAAGATGGTGAGAAGACCCCGCAAACGGAGTCCGCTGCCAACAAACTAAGTGTTGGCAAAGGTCACTGCCAGAGCTACTAAGCTCCGACACCCCGGAGGACTAACTATCGATGCTCTACGCGTTGATAGAGACTATTGCCGGAGCTACTAAGCTCCATCGACAGACAATGCCAGAGCTTCTAAGCTCTGACAACCTAAGGGGGCCTTCACTATCGAAGACTTCGGGCCTAAATTCTACAAGTTCGGAGCAAATGAGTCTTCAACAAAACGCAATATCCTCTTGGTACATGTTCACAATCAAATTTTGTACATCCACCAGGGGGCCAAGTGAAGACAAAAGTGTTGAAGACAAAAAGTGAAATTCACAAAAATTTGGGGATTTCATTCATCTGGAGACAAGGAATTACATCTGGAGACAAGGGATTACAAAATTGAGGAAGAAGAAGAGAAAATACATGTGAGAACTACAGAGATGGTCCTAGACCCTATGGAAGAATTGGGCGACCTTTTGGGCAACCTCCGATACGTTCGCTCGGACAGCTTCCCTTCTCCTTCGACGGGACCTTCAAGCACCGGGTCCAGAGGAAATTGGGAGTTCCAGCTGGTGTAGCACGTCAGCACGTACTCTGCGACGTTCTTCGCCAGGGATTTCCCCTCAACCTCCAATTGGTCCGCGATGACATCGCCCACCTTGGAGAGCTTGCTACCTACCGAGCTCAACGCCTGCAACGCCAGGTCCGGCTCCGGCTCCGGATCATCCGGGCGCACGGGGCTGAAGCCCATTGGTGTCAGCGCGTCGTTAGCCTTGCCCAGGAACTCCCAAATCTGTAGGGAGTCCGCAGTCCTCAAGCCCTTTATTTCTTCCAGGGATCTTCTAGCCGCCACCAGTTCAGAATTCTCGCAAGCGAGGCACTCAACTTCTTTGGCGTTTTGCTGAATCTTCCCAGCAACCCGCTTTTTGAGTTTTCCGAGCTCCTCCTCCCGGAGGTGGATCTTGTTCCGGCGGTCGACCAGGTCCTTCTCTCTACCCCTCACTTTCTTCTCCTTGGCAGTAAGGGCACACTCTTGCTCGTAGAGTTCCTGCCCTCGCACCCAGGCCTTCTCCTCTTCCTCATGGCAGCGCTCTTCCAATTTCTTGGCGCGCTCCTCGAGACCCTTGTCAGCCAGAGCTACCTTCTCAGAGAGCTCCTCCTCCCTCCTCAGGACGTCATCCCACAGCTCTAGGAGTTTCTCCTCTTCATCTTCGAGCCGTTTCTCCCTCTCTTCAAGTGCCTCTCGACGCTTGATGAGTGCAGTGTTAATGGCCTCAAGCCTTTCGTGGCGTTCATCGGCCGCACTATTGGTTGCTTTGGCTTGATCGTAGATCTCCCAGGATTGAGCGTCGAGGGCGCGAGTCAAACTCTCCCTGTCATCCAATAATTTGCCCCAGTACTCCAGGCGGATCTTCTCCCGCTTGATCCACTATTTGTCATTCGCTAGCCTCGACTGCGCCAGCTTGGTCTCGAAGTAGAGCCGGTTACGCCACCACCTAAGGGTTTGGCGCTCCTCTTCAAGAGCCTTGCTGTCGCGGAAGAAGGCCAGTTGAACTTGACGCAGACTGGAACATGCGTTGTCAATAGACAGTGACAATGGGATAGGTTCCGGACCTGCTGGGGTCTCCTCCGCTGGTTCCAGCGAGTTTTCAGATACAAAAATTGGGTCCAAATCCACAAGAGTGGTCCCCTGAGTCTCCATGGCACTAGGGCCGTCCTCCGGGAAGGCCTCAATCGCCATCGAGGAAGGCCCCGCCGCCAGGTCTTCATTCACCCCCTCAGACAGGGGGCCAGCGACTTCGCTTGGGCACTCCGGCTCTGTCGCAGGTACTTCCGACGTCGTCACTTCCGGAGCAGGAGCCGCTGCTGGCTACGGTCTGGGCACCTCCTCTGATGGGGGCTCGGGCTCCGACACCTCTCCAACAATCAGCTCGGGAGCTGGAAGATCTTCAACATCGACCGACTCAGCGGCCAGAGCATCGGAGGTAGCCGGCCCAACTGTCGGAACTTCCTCAGCTTCCGGCGTGCACTCCGGGACTTCAATCACCTCCGGCTCGACCGCTGGAGCTTCGACACTTTCCAGCTCTAGGGTCGGAATCACAGCTTCCTCCGGCTCAACGGCCGGATCTTCCATCATCTCAGCACGAGGACCCGGAGCTTCAACCTCCGGGATAGGTGCCGTTGGCGCATATTCACTCCCGTGGTCCGGTGCTACCACGGGAGCATCTGGGGATGAGTCGAGGTCCATGACCACGACAGCCGGCGCCGGAGCTGTCGCAGCTTCAGCCACCGCTTGGGGCGGCACCGGGACAGGAGCAGAAGCTTCCACCCTCACGGCTTCAGCCGCCGTGGCTGAGGGTGGAGCCTCACTCCCCTTCTTGGGGACCTGCAGATGATGAACGAAGAAACTTTAAAAATAGTTACTACAATTAAAACAACTATCCAAGGTAAAGATTAAAAATTACCTTGGGAGGCTTCCGCACCAGCTTGCGTGGAACCTTTTTCCCGGGCGTTCTGGGCTGGTCATAGTCGGCGTGGAAGCTCCGGAAGGCCCCTTGGAACTCGTGCAGCCACGGGTGTTTCCCGAGTCGAGGCCCCCCTCGATCGGGAAGAACCCCCGGACCTGGAGGCCTCCACCGGCCCAGGTGCTGGAGTCGCATGCCCGGAGCTAACGCCCCGGGAGGACCCCACTGCGGAAACAGTCGCGCCCCGGGAGGACCCCACTACGGGAATAGTCACCGCAGTTGTAGAAGACCTTCCCCTCCGGGGAGAAGGAGCCGACGCAGAAGTAGGGTGCCTGACGGACCTTCCGTCGGCGTACTGCAGCTTCCTCTTTCGGCTCACGGGTTCATCCGCCAACTCCTTGCCCATGCCGACGACCTCTTCCCTCAGCTTCGGAGCAGGGTCGGAGCCACCTTCGGACACTCCAGGGATCGCCACCCTGGTGGTTGATCTTCTCTCGACGACACTAAGGTCGTCAAGCATGGGCATCTTCCGCCAGAGCTCCCTACTGAACTCAACTTCCACGTTCAGAGGAAGAAAAGCTGATGGCAGAGTCAAGTCGTCGCCATCGACGTCGATGCCGTGCTGGAACTTCTTGAGGTGGAACTCCAAGGTTTTCCCCACCATGTTGGACTTCAGCCCGGTCTCGACCCGGTCGTCGTCCATCACGCTGTTGAGGGCCCATGCGAGTTTCTCTCTCCTCTTCAGCGGCGCCCACCTGTTGACCAGGAAGTTACAAAACACCGCTTGAGGGGTTAATCCCCCCTCCACGCACTGGCGGATCCTGGTCAGAACAGGGTCGAAGGCGTCCGCCAGCGTCGGAGCTTCACTCCAGATCGTCGTGTCAATGTTGGGGAGGCCTTCGGGCAGCTCCAGCCTCTCGTGGTCCTCCACCCGGACGACTATCCAGTCCTTCTTCCAGTCATCCCACTTTCCAAAGGGAAACGACCGGAGGTACTTGTATGGGCACTTCTTGCGCTTCACGAAGTAGTAGAAGCCAAGGTACTCATTGCTCCTATCGGTGGTATGGACAGTGAAGAAGGTCCGGAAGAGTTCAATGCAGGGGGTGATGCCCACCCACATCTCACAGAAGTGGACAAAAATGGACACAAGAAGAATGGAGTGGGGATCGAGATGATACAACTGTAGACCATAGAAGTCTAGCAGCATCAAGAAAAAGGAAGAAAAAGGTGGGATCAACCCCACCATGGCGTACGAGGAGAAGTACACCATTTCACCGGCGTGCTCCTTCTCAAACGGGAGCTCTCCACCGGCACGGACCGAGCGGTTGAAGAAGTCCGAGGACCATCCCATGAGGGCCCGGACCTTCTTCAGGTCGCCGTCGGTCTTCAAACGGCTTTCGCGGAGACCCAACTCCATCGTAGCACAACAAGGCAAGAGAGGAAAAGTGAAGCACAAGTTGGGATTTTGAGCGCAAGAACAGATGAGAGGCGTAAAGAACTCCCGACGGTGCGCGCTTCCCTTCTTAAGTAAGCCCTCGCAACGCTTGGATGGAAACCGCAAGGAAGTCGAAGATACCATTCAAAAATTCCACCCAGCCAATGACAAGGGGGCTCGGGACCACCCCGACGATCAAGTCGAGGTTCTTACCCAGGCGAACGGTTGTCATCATGAGGCGGGAAACCCAAACGCGGCGGCCTGACAAGGCGCGCGGAACCGATACGGTTTTCGTATCGGAAACCGGCGGCCTTGAATTGCGTGAGATCCGCACGCCAAAGATCTCATCTGCCGCACGCGGGATACGCCACGCGGCAAGGATTTAACTCCAAATCCTCGCCAACGGCACCTCCGAAGACCTTTGAAGATTAAGTTCAAAAGTCATGAGGATGGACCCACCTCCGGCGGAATGACCTCACCCCAGTGGTCTTCCTCGGAGGTAGGACCAAGGGGCCACTGTCGGTACCCTGGAAACCGTACACCCCTTGAGGTTATAAAGATCTAAACAGAAAGTCATCTACTTGATTTGAAGACCTTCGGAGGCCCACATGTCAGATATAACTGGACCCGCTTCTCCAACATGGTTAATCCCAGGGTCGCCACGTGTACTATCAAACCGGAGCTACCGCCCACAAGGGGGAAGCTCCGGGCCATGTACAGAAATGGCACCTCCGGACTTAACCCCAGACCGAGAGAAGCTCCAGACCTGACACGTGTCAGGTAGCTCCGGAGCTGCCTGATTCCCACAGTATGCTCCGGAGCTGCCACGTGTCCAACCGTCGGAGCTTCAGCCTTTGACCTCCGGAAGACTCCATAACGGCTCCGGATCTTCAAAGGGGAATCAAGGACTTCAAGACCCGATTATGTGTCATTAATACCATATTAATGACACACGATCGGATGACCTTAATTACCAGTAACAGTACTGTCAAAGCCCATTACCCGGTTGTTAAGGACAATTAAATGTGTTGAATAAGTGTCAATACTAGTAACCACCGGGGCCACATGTCGGGCCAGGCTAACTTGTAACGGCCTGCCCTTGTACTATAAAAGGACAGGCCGACGACGGGCTCTAGAGGTCCAGTGACGCTACACACGCGCCATAGACACTCGTCACAAGCTCATACAGCTAATACAACACCAACACATATGTGGAGTAGGGTATTACGCTCAGGCGGCCCGAACCACGTAAACCTCTGTGTCTCCTGCGTCATTTACAATTCACCTTCTTGAATCTCCGCGCGCCCACACCGAACATCAAACTCCTCTAACACTTTAGTAGTGTCGGGAGATCTGCCGGTTCCAAACCACCGACAAACACCTAATAGGCTATTCTAGATTTACTAAATATTATATTTTCAGTATTATTTAATCTATTTTTCAGATTTAATAAATGAGATTAAAGCCTAGTTAATCATGAAGTCTCAATTTAAATCTAAAAAAAATCTAAAAAATTTAGAATAAATTTTAGTAAGTTATTAAAAATATTTTCAGCGTATTTAGTGTTCTGAAATATTTATTTTGCCTTTGAATAAATTCTAATTAATTCCAAACTTCCTCAAATAAATAGTAAATCATTATAGAAAATTATTAAAAGCCATAGAAAGTTATGTAACAATAATACAATCATATTTTCTGCATGCATCCATACTTTTCATATTGATTAGTGGTTGCAATGTATCAATTATGTATGTTTGCTTGTGTATGTGGTTTATTGCAAATAGACCGGTACGCTCAAGAGGTTACGATCGAGAAGCGAGTATGCGTGGATCTTCGTGTGCAAGACTTCGACTTGCTTGACCATCAGAACTGCGGAATATTAAGTCAAGTGTCCTTAACCATATTGATCAAATGTTTTAACTGTTTTGTTTGCAAAATTGCATGCTCGTGTCAACTTGATGGGGAACCTTTTTGTAGGAGTTTACTAGTATTGCTTGCCATCCCTTGTAACTTGAGTTATGGTGTAGAGAGTCGGGAAGGGTATTTTACACTTTTGCTCCGCGTACTCATTTGGGATTGGGAATAATCAAATGGCTTAATCATGAACTATTAAACACTTACATTATGTGGATTAGTGATGATGGAATAATGATGAATCATTTTTGGTAATATGGAACCTGGGTGATCTAAGCAAGCATGGTTTTGTGGATGGGTTGAATGATATGGTGGTTTTGCTTGCCTTAGATCTAAGGAACGGTTCATGCGAGAATATGTCAGGCCAATAATGCCACCACAAGGCCATGTATGGGTGCGACGTAGCTGAATAATTAGGAGTGTTGCTAGATTGTATGGACCATTGGATGGCACGGGGAATGGGAGTCGAGGAGGGCTACCCTGGGATCCGCATGGCACACGAGTCGGCCCGTGGGTGGGAGAAAGGAGATTCAAGCCTACCGGTGAAACCTTAGTGGGCCCGTACATACTAGTAGTCCTATTTGAAAGGCTATTTTGTGATCTCTTGGTCACACATCTATGGAAGTGTGAGATGGCATAATGGAGGTTCCTTTGACACCCAAAGGTGATGAAATCATGAACATGTGGGTAAAGTGGTACAACCTCTGCAGACCGTAAAACTATCATAATAGTCGTGCTCTCGGTCACGAGCACCTGGACAACTTCCATGATTATAGTTGGACTTGGAATTTGGGATAGTTTGGTTAAGGTTATGGTTTGGGTTGAGATAAATGGACATGGTTGATGATAATTGTAAAAATCTGGTTTATGGATGGATAAACATTGATGTTTGTGATATGATGGTAAATGATGGTGTTGGACTCATAATTGGTAATTATTTGCGATATGATGGGATTAATTCACATAGACATCGTAGGATGCTTTTTACATGATTTAAATATACTTTTCAGCAAATAGTCATTATTTATTATCATCCTTGTTTATGCTACATGTCATCTATTCCCACACTTGCTGAGTACGACACGTACTCACCCTTGCAATTCCCCATCAACGGTTTCAGGAGATGTTTGGGAGTATCCTGAGGATATTATGGAGTACTAGGCATGCATACTACCGTCGATTGCCTGTGGAGTTGGAGTTGCCTGTGCTAGATTATTTTCTGCTGAACTAGAATCAAGGTATATTTATATTTGACATGGTTAAATTCTGATTTCCGTTCGTGATTCATTTGCGTATGTGTGATGAACATACTAGGCACACATACACTGCACTTGGTTCGTTTTTCAGAACCGGGTATCACAGGATTACTTCTCCATTTGTCGGAAGTATAGTACTTACTTTCGTAAGGAAACAATTCGAGCAGTTAGAAAGAAAGCAAGACAGAATCTGTCTTTTAATTCATTCAAATTTCCATTTGTCTTCCCAATGTTGTGGACGTACCATTGTTTGGATTTTTCCTTGAGGGAAGAAAAACAACTTGCATTTGAGAGTTTCCTGTGTCATACCTTTGATTAGAAGCCACGAACACAATTGTTCAAACTCTTGTAGATGGTGGTAAGTGAATGTAGCCTAGAGGGGGGTGAATATGCTTTTTGAATTTTTAGTTGGAACCTGAAACACTTAGGAGACTAATCAAACACAAATAAATCAGACTAGTCCGGTAGTATGCGGACTAGTCCGGTGTATGTGGACTAAATTGACGAAGTTTGATTAGTGATTTTGATCAAAGTACTCTACGCAGCAGAAATTGAGTTATAGATGGAGTGTATTGTTTCAACAAAACTAGATGTGGCACAAGTTAACTTTAGTTTCAAAGTTTTAACGTAAATTAAACTAGATTGAAAAAAACCTAGATTTGAATGAATTTTAACAACAAGAACAAAGGACACAATGATTTTTATCCACTGGTTCAATTCCACAGAGGAAATCTACGTCCATGTTGAGGATCCCACGAAAGGACCGGGTCTTCACAAACCCTACCCTCGTCGAATCGCCACGAAGGCCGATTCTCTTCCACTAATCACAAAGGGGTAAGAAAAATGGCGTTCAGGGAGCCTTCTCACAAGTTGAGGGCTCCACATGATTTACAATTCAAACTCCACCAAACACACTCGAAAAGTATGCAATGAAACAGCGAGAGTGTGTGAGAGAATCAAACCCAAGAGCTCAAGACGTGAAGAACGTGGCTCTCCTTTGATCTATGGTTAATCCTCAAGGATTTGATCTTTCTTGCGTTGGATTATGAGGAGTGACGTGTTTTCTAGGCTCTTGGAAGGTGTGACAGCGCAGGGGGTCGAGAGAGTTTAATTAGGAGCCAGACACCTCTATTTATACTAGGGTTTCCAAAGGTTACCGTTAGGGTTCGCGATGTCTGGACTAGTCCGGTGTGCGGAGTGTGGGAAACCCTAAGTGTCCTCAAATATTGGACTTGTCCGGCCCTGGGCGGAATAGTCTGTTTTAGTCTCTAGAGATGTCTGGACTAGTCTGGCACATATTGGACTAGTTCGGCGTGGTGAATCCCTTAGTGAATTGAGAACAAGTCCGCACTTGGAGGACTTGTACGATTTTAGTCAGTGAGGTTATCGGACTAGTCCGAACAATATCGGACTAGTCCGGTGTCGTGGAATTTTGAGGGACTAAGGACAAGTCTGTGGAATGTCGGACTTGACCGATTTTGATCAGAAGGGGTGTTGGACTAGTCCGTACTTTATCGGGGTAGTCTAGTGCGGACAAGTCCGCATTGGGGGGACTTGTCCGATCCTGGACAATGAGGTTATCGGACTAGTCTGGGGTACTTCGGACTAGTATGGTCCTGTGAAAATTTGTGCAGTGAAAGTGTTTTCTTTTGCTTGAGCTCTTGGGGTGTGTTTCTCCAACACACTCCATAAACAAAGATTATTCTATTTATCTCTTGAGCTCTTTTCAACTTGATTCATCACTCTCCTTTTTGCTCTTACTTCATATTTTCATCAAAACCTGCGCTCATCTCAACAATTTGGTTAGAATCTCAACAATTTGAATGTCTTCTTGGGTTGAGGCTTTGCTTTCTTGGTATTCTTCTTGTTTTCTTCATAAGGGCAATCAACTATAAAGTGGTCATATTCACCACAGTTATAGCATGCCCGCCTCAACTTTGGTCTTGATTTAGCTTTGTATTTTCCCTCATTTGATCCACCCCCTTGTCTTATTTTCATCATCCTCTTGAATTTCTTCATAAATAGGATCATGTCTTCTTCATCTACGTCGCTGCTCTCATCATCACTGTCATCTTCTTCTTGAGTCTTTCGAGCTTCTTTTGACAAGGGCTTGCATGTGGACTTCAAGGCGACCCCCTTCTTCTTTGTCGAGGTGAGATCGGCAATTTCTTTGACATGCTTGGCTTGTTTCTCTATCATCTCAAAGTTGATAATCTTTCCAAGCAATTCATCCGGGGTCATTTTCCGATACCCAAGGCTTTCTCTAATCAGCGAGCACAGGGTAACATTGCGAGTCATGAAGGTTCTAAGAATAAGCTTCACAACCTCGTGATCATTCCACTTCTTGCTTCCATATGCTCGAAACTTGTTGATGAGATTCATCAGCCGATTGTACATGTCCTGTGGTGAATCATCTTTTTCTATGGCGAATCTTCCCAATTCGCCTTCGATCATCTCAATCTTGTCTTCTCGCAATGACGATCGCCTTCATGTGCAGTTTGTAATGTGTCCCATATTTCTTTTGCAATCTTGAGTACGTCCACCTTGGTGAACTCGTCTCGACACAATGATGATGTGATGACTGCTGCAGCTTGAGCGTTTCGATGAATCGCTTGCTCTTGGCTTGGGGTGAGTTCTTCATCATCGTCCGGAATATCTATTCCTATACACAATATATGCCAAAAACTGGGGTTATGTGACATTAGATGCATTTTCATATTTTGCCTCCACATTGAATAATCATTGCCATCAAAGTATGGGGATTTTCCTAGAGGGATTGACAAGTAATGGTTGTTGTTAGAATTCAAGCGATCATAATTAAAAGGATATTGGGAGTAGTCGGTGTGACTACTCGCCTTCTTCTTCTTTTCATCTTTGATCTTTGTATTCCATTTGGAGAGTGCTTTCTTCCTTAGGAGTGGCTTGAGTTCAAGCGTCTCCTCATCATCATCCTCGAAGTCTTGAATGGAGTCGAGGAGCTTCTCCAATTTCTGAGCTTTTTAATCGTCAACCTTCTCTTGGTTGATGCTCTTGTGCACATCCTTCATGTTCGACATTTTCTCTTCGAACGATTAGTCTCCTTTTGAAAAGTCCTGCTCTGATACCAATTGAATGTAGCCTATGGGGGGGGGGGGGGTGAATAGGCTTTTTGAATTTTAGTCGGATCTTGAAACACTTATCAAACTGATAAAACACAGAGAAATCGGACTAGTCTGGTAGTGTGCGGACTAGTCCGGTGTATGCAGACTAAATTGATCAAGTTTGATCAATAATTTTGATCAAAATACTCTACGCAATGGAAATTGAGTTACAGATAGAGTGTATTGTTTCAACGAAATTAGATGTAGCACAAGTTAACTTTAGTTTCAAAGTTTTAACGTAAGTTAAACTATATTGAGCAAACCCTAGATTTGAATGAATATTAAGAACAAGAACAAAGGACACAATGATTTTTATCCCGTGGTTCCATTCCATAGAGAAAATCTACATCCACATTGAGGAGCTCACGAAAGGACCGGGTCTTCACCAACCCTACCCTCGTCGAATCACAACGGAGGTCGATTCTCTTCCACTAATCACAAAGGGGTAAGAATAACCATGTTAATGGGGCCTTCTCACAAGTTGAGAGCTCCCCGAGATTTATAATTCAAACTCCACCAAACACACTCGAAAAGTGTGCAATGAAACAGCAAGAGTGTGTGAGAGAATCAAACCCAAGAGCTCAAGACGTGAAGAACATGTCTCTCCTTTGATCTATGGTTAATCCTCAAGGATTTGATCTTTCTTGTGTTGGATTGTGATGAGAGACGTGTTTTCTAGGCTCTTGGAAGGTGTGGCGGCGCAGGGGGTCGAGAGAGTTTAATAAGGGGCCGTACTCCACCAAACACACTCGACTAGTCCGATGTGCGGAGTGTGGGAAACTGTAAGTGTCCCGAAATATCAGACTTGTCCGGCCCTGGGCGGACTAGTCCGTTTTAGTCTCTGGAGATGTTCGGACTAGTCCGGCTCATATCGGACTAGTTCAGCGTGGTGAATCCCTTAGTTAATTTAGGACAAGTCCTCACTTGGAGGACTTGTCCGATTTTAGTCAGAGAGGTTATCGGACTAGTTCGGACAATATCAGACTAGTCCGGTGTCGTGGAATTTTGAGGGACTAAGGACAAGCCTGTGGAATATCGGACTTGACCGATTTTGATCAGAAGGGATATCGGACTAGTATAAACTTTATCGGACTAGTCCGGACTTTATCGGACTATTCCGGTGCTGACAAGTCCGCACTGGGAGGACTTGTCTGATCCTTGAGGGTGAGGTTATCGGACTAGTCCGGTCTTATGAAAATTTGTGCAATGAAAGCGTTTTATTTTGCTTGAGCTCTTGGGGCGTGTTTCTCCAACACACTCCATAAACAAAGATTATTCTATTTATCTCTTGAGCTCTTTTCAACTTGATTCATCACTCTCCTTTCTTTTTTGCGCTTACTTCACATTTTCATCAAAACCTGCGCTCATCTCAACAATTTGGTTAGGATCTCATTTGTTTGTCATAAATCAATTAAAACCCACAAGGGATGCCTAGATGCACTTTCAGTAAGGGTTTTCACAATCCCTTCCTCAGAAGGATTGTTCCCGAACTATGGCTATAAAGGCAGGGCAAAGTTCATAGCTAGTAGAACAAATGGGTTCCGCTGAAGGCGGTGGCTTACAGAACTTGCCCTTTGGGGCAGAATAAGAAAAAATGGTGGGCTGCTTCATTTATGTGGTAGTAAGGAAAGGAATGGAAAGGTAAGAAGATAGATACGAGGGTGAACAAGGTTAAAAAATTAACAGCAACTGTTCCTCGGCAACGGCGCAAAAATGCTTGTTGACGTT
This sequence comes from Tuctoria greenei, assembly GCA_036927565.1. NCBI lineage: Eukaryota > Viridiplantae > Streptophyta > Magnoliopsida > Poales > Poaceae > Tuctoria > Tuctoria greenei. The sequence continues at coordinate 132,252,550 of JAYESD010000006.1, forward strand.
TCTTACGACACAGATAAAAATCCGCAAGTGCACGGAAACTGTCATGTAGCACTTCCCCTTGAAGAGTATTCCCAAGGGTATCGAATGCAAGGAACGTATGTGCTAATCTTACAAACTAATTCACCCAAGGACACAAAGCTATTTTGTAGGCAAGGAACAGAGAGGAATTCAAAGTATTGATTCTAATTCAAAGGAATTTGCAAAATATGCTTGCTTCGGCACGGGTTTACCCTTAGCAACAACAGGACGACTCCCGCCAAGAGCCTATGGCATAGCCAAATGTGGAGGATTACTAGGGACAGATAGGGCTGTCATCACCTACTTCCTACCTCTTCAATCCGTGGGTCTACGAGATATTCACTGATGATTTTTAAGCTAAGCACCACGCTTACGTTCTAAATGACTAATCTAGTTGTTTCAAACACAAGCTACAAAAAGCGCCTCTAATCAATTAAAGCAATGAACCCACAAGTAACTACTTGTGCGAACTACCTTGAATCGGAAATGAAACTTGAAATGAATTCACAAAAGCTTACTTGATTTTGAATCAAAACTTTGTAGGGGTACAAGTATATAAGAGGGACTTGACAAGCCCAAGCCTCCTTCTCCTAGACTCTTCACCACAATCTCCTTCTACTTTGCAGCCTCTAGGACTACTCTAAACCTTATGAGTGGTATTCTATTCTGAACTTTTGGTGTGTGCGTGTGTGTGTGTGTGTGTGAAGTGAGGCGTGGGGTGCTATTTATAGGTATAGAAGGGTTGATCCTTGCCACCAAAAGTGCACGAATCAGTCATCATCATCTTCAGGAAGCCATGAGGAGCCAACACTTGTGGAATTTGATAGTTTTTAACCCTACCACTATGTTGTGTTTTTCTTTTGTGCACATTATGAGGTGAATTTATGGTCTAAATATGGCACTTAAGGACCGTCAACAAACTCCCCCACACTTAGTCCTTTGCTCGTCCTAGAGTGAAGGCAAGACGAAGAACTAAAGTGTTGTCATAAATTTGCAATAAGTTAGAAAATGAGAGTACTAGGTTTTTCAACTCATACCACAATTCTTTAATTCCCTCTTTGGAATGTGGCTACCACATCAATATTAGGTTTTTGAAGAGTGGAGTGGTTGGAATGTAGTTCCCTTGGATCTTCTCCTACCGGAATGATATGACGATGTACTATATTCGGAAAGTCAAAGAAACAATTGCCTTCACCTTTTATTTGGAATATCTAAAATCTATCAAAGTGTTTTGATCCTCACCTTGGCATGTTTTGCCAATTTTGTCCCTATACTAAATATGGCCATATCTGGAGCTTGATAGGGATAAATGTAGCACACATTGCAATTCATATATTACTAAGTCAAAAACTTGATCCTATGAGAGACTTATGCAAAAAATAATTTGACAAAGAAAAACCTTGTGCACATGAATGGAATGGATAATTGTGGACTCCATGGTTTTCTCTCTTTATGGATGAAACATGGCTATTTTTTCTATCTTTTTTTTGGGCATACTTCCTCTTTTGAAGAGTATATGCTTCTTTTCTTTTTCATTTTTTTTAGAGCCATGTCTTCTACTCCTTTTTATCATTATTTCTTCTAGAGAGATTTTGATGACCATAATACATGGAGTTTCTTTATTGGATGGATGAATGGTGGATGCAAATTCTCAATGTGAGATGTTTTGCATGAATAGGGTGCACATTTCTAGGTCAAAAGTTCATGCATGTCACTCAATTGGGTCACAAGTTTGACAAAGTTCAATCGAAAGCAAAGTGGCATATGCATGTGGTTTTCAATAAGTGTATCATATGGCCTTGGTGGGTATTTTAAATTTCCAATGAGAGAATCAGGCAATGTTCAAGACTCCAAATTTTGCAAACATCAAAATCAATTTCAAGCAAAGAGATATTTCCTCGAATAATTCATTTACCATATCACACTAGTCAAACACTTAGATGACGTGTTTTTCCTACTTTAATTGTGGGAATCACAAACAAGGCAATGAATTGAAATATAAAGTATTCAAATTTTCAGTTCAAGTGAATTTTGACTACCAAGTTTTAATCTCGAATGTTGACTTGATTAGTTTTAAATATTTAGTTTTAAATAGGAAATCAACTTTAAAAACAGGCTAGCATATATTCGGAGATAAGACATCCAAATCAAACTTGCTGAGCGAAACGGAGCCGTGTGGGGCCCACACCAGGTCGCCGACTAGTCGGGTTCGCCCCCGCCCCCCCCCCCCCCTCTAGCCTCTCAGTTGCCCTATTTCGGTGTGTCGAGTTGTATGTTCGATTGCAACATGTTTTGGGATGCAATGCTATTTTTGAACGTTAGGATTTCTCAATTTGGGGTGCCTCCCCCACACATCTTCCCTGGACTCTTTTTTCAACAAAAATAAACTAAAGAGGGAACTTTACCGGATTAGATGAACCGATAAGTTCACTTTATTCAATTCAGAATATTGGGGATGCTTACATTATTCAATCTAAGCTTGAAAAATAAAAAATATGAAATAAAACTAAACTTAAACTAGTAAGCATACTATGCGGTCGAGACATCTAAACTATGGTGCATTGTAGATGTTTGGCTTCCTGACAGCATTGCATATGAACCGCTGCTTGGCACTCATTCCATGGTGAACACCATCAATATCCTCCTTCAGGGAGATGAGCTCATTGTTCAGTTCCTCCCTCTCTATGCGCTCTTCATCCACTAAGTCCGATAGCTTCCTGTTCTCCAAACAGAGAGCATCTAACTCCTTAGAAAGTTATGCCACTTTAGGGGAACGAGGAGATTTCACGCCACCGTCCTCAAATTGGCCAAGTGGCCCTCTTATGGCAGGTGGCGAGAGGTGATGCCTAATTTTGGATGGTGATGAGCCCATCAACTTCTCCATCACTAAATTATCCACTTGCTTAATAAAGCCTTTTGCATAGCCTCCTTCCAACTTGCGCATCCCGTGGATAATGAGGCGGTCTCCAACATGCCCAGGTGAGATACGCATAGGTGACTTGTAGTTGTGGCTCACTACGTCACCATCCTTGGTCTTCAGAGTGTACATAAACTCCTTGCCAGATTCTAGCTCTGGGAGAGACTCGTCTTTTTCAGGAAAAAGATGGGTCTTGACTAGCTGAAGGCCAGCCGTAGTTAGACTGCATGTAGGTCTCATTGACTTCATGGGTGTCCTTCGAGGGGAGAGCGATCGTGCAGCACCATGAGGTGTGGTGCTCCACCCACGTGGAGTCTTCGTCGGTGGAAGGATCATGGAGAGAGGTACAATATCTAATGCCATGATGGACTCCAATGGGAGGGTGCAGTTGTCATTAGCCGGTAGATGTCTCCGCTCAGGTTGAAGGTTGAGCTAGAGGAGGCATGAGGCACAATTTTCTTGTTGGTCATGACTTGGATGGGAGGGACAGAAGATGGATTTTTTCTGGATGGTGCAAGGTTCCCCTCTCTATTCCCGTGAATAAATAAGCGGGAAAATAAGATAGCACTGAGAGTCTTGTTGGGATACATCGGGAGAGTGCGCACAAGAACACAGAATGCTAATGGAGCGAAGGAGTCGGCCGACCCCAGGGTTTGGTCGAACCCCTTTTTGCTCCGTTCGGGCCAGGTATTTGCTGGTTGGCTTAATGGGCCCCATGGATGAATAATTGGATGGAATTAATTGGACGCGGAGAATTTCAACAGAAATTAAAGAAACGGCATGAAAATCAACAAAATTTAAGAAATTATTTTAACCGGTGCCCATTCACTTTAAATGGTTGATCATCATCACCTTGGAGTGTGATTGCTCCATGGGATGAGGTTTCTACTACAGTGAAGGGTCCTTCGCATTTACTTCTAAGATTCTCATGTCAAATAGTTTAACCCTAGAGTTGAAGAGTAAAGCTTTATCTCCAGGTTTGAACTTTTTAGGTGTAATTCTGTTATCGTTCCATCTTTCAGTTCTTTCTTTGTTGATTTTGGCACTATGGTATGCCTTATCTCTCCACTCTTCCAACTCAGAATTTGCTTCACTCGGAGTTTTTTGGCTTCATGAAAGTCCATGATCCACTGCTTGATGGCCCAATAGGCTCTATGTTCCAATTCTACAAGAAGGTGACAAGTCTTCCCGTAGACAAGTTGGAATGCAGACATGCTGATGGGTGTTTTGTAGGCAGTACAGTAGTAGCAATGTTATGCTGGACATCAAGCTCCCTCAGAAAGTTCTGGAAGGTCTTATCAATGAAATGAGACTCTCCATCACTTATGACCATACGGGTAGTTTGTTGATATTTCCTACGCACTAGTAACAATTCATTCCTAGCAGGGTTGCCAGAAATGCTTGTTGGTAGGTTCTTGATCACACATGTAAATCCGCAAGCACACGAAAACTATTGATGTAGCATTTGCCCTCTAAGAGTATCCCCAAAGGGTGTCATTTATACTTTCCCAAAGGAAGGTTGGGTGGAAGCAAGGCAATCATCAAATGGAGAGGCTAGGTTGATCTTGGTAGGGTTCTAGCAAGGATGGATGAAGGGTATTTGATGTAGTGTGACACACACAAGAGCATTCTATCCTAAGGGGATAAATGAGGTAATAGAGGGACTAGGGTAAGGGTAATGTAGGGACTCCTACTACGCTTCTAATGTAGATATACATAGCCTAATTTAGTTACTAATGATCATATTAATTTTGAATTCTCATGCTTAGTGGATTAACACATGGGTCACGGGTTTACCCATAGCAACACTAGGTGACTACCGCCAGGAGCCTGTGGCATAGCCGAATGTAGAGGATTACAAAGGACAGATAGGGCTGCCACCACCTACTGCCTACCTCTATAATCCGTGGGTCTATGAGACATTCAATGGTACTCTCTATCCTAGCACCATGCTAGCATATTAAGTAATTACCTTATGAGCATGGCACAATCCATCCAAGGGCAATGAACTAAATCATCGTGGAACCAATGTTAATTCATAGCATAAGTGATTCATATTAACATAGTCATATCATAGATAATTAGACTATAGTGGAGGTTTATAGTGTTTATGATAATGTAATGAGAATGGTAAAGCACAATCATAAATACTATTCCTACCACATACATGGAATCCACAATCAAATAAGAAACGCTTCATCCAAATATATGAACAATAAAAGACTAAAGATATCATCTTTGTTATTAACAAAGTCACAAATACAAATAGGAATATGGGAGACATACCTTTCCCATTTGGAAGAGACTCCTTCTACTCCTCTCCTTCTTGGACAATGGACTAGAGACTCTCCTCTCTACATACTATACTCCTTTAAACCAATGGAGAGTAGTGGATACAAAGGATGAATACTCAAGTGGTTTGTGTTGAAGTGAGGGGTGTGGGGTCCTATTTATAGCTTGGAGAAGGGTCAGATCCCACCACCAAAAGTGCGCGAATCAGTCACCCATGACCTCTTCAAGCCGGGAGGAGCCAACATGTGGCATTTGACCGCGAAAGGTGCCAAGAACTAGTCAGTCGACTAGGGGGTCGGCCGACCTGGTCTTGGCCCCGTTGGGGTTGTGCTTCCTCCAGGTCTCTGCCAGGTGGGTCCCATCCTTTATATGGGTGCTACACCATTGGATGGCCTCAGATAATTCTGTTTGTGGGCCATTTGATCCATGTGGTGCCACTTGTTGTCGCTTGATTGGCTGGAATGATATTTTATAGGATCCATCCCCTTATTTCACTTCATTTCTGCATAGAATCCCTGCATGCACTACTTTCTCCAAGGAAAAGTGGAAATAGGTCAAATAGAAAGGTGATGTGTGCAATAAATGACAATTCATTTACATAATTCAGTTATATTGACAGGTGAAATAGATATATCATAGCCGTCAACAAACTCTCCCAAGCTTATCATTTGCTCGTCCCGAGCAAAGTCATGACTTTAGGTTGATGATCAGGAGTTTCTACTATGTTCTATTTTTCAAAAGTACCATGTGCACAACAAAATACTCTTCCTAGTACTGCAAAAATTGCTATGGTACTTCACCCATCTTAAGTCATTATGGGGCTTATGCCTTCTCCTATTCATGGGTGGTTGAAAGATAGAACAGCAAATGGAGCACACATACCCTAGAAATCAAGTTTCACTCAAATTCCGGAGAGTTCAATTTATATTTTGAGTGCCTCAATTCGATTCTCTCAAGTCTCTCCTTTTTGTGTAGTGGAAATATATCCTCACCAAGGCATTTTGCCTAAATTCATCCTACCTCTACATAAGGCTTGTATGTGGAGCTTGGTAGGGAACATAGTAGGCATATTTGCAACACATAATATTGCTAAGTAAAAAGAGCAAGCCTTAGGAGAAATCAATACAAAACAATTTGATTGAAGACTTGTGCATGTGTGATGGAGTGGAAGTGGATGTGGATATTTTTTAGATGACACCTTTTTGAGTAAACTCTCTTATTTTGCAGGGATGAAACATGGCTACTTTTCTTCCTTTCTCTCTCTTTTTTTTCTCATGCTTATGATGTAAGCATGCATTTTGTTTTTCTTGTAGCCATGTCTTCTACTCCCTTTTTTGCAATAAATTTTGAAGAGAGTACTAAGCATGAAGGATATGGAGTTTCTCTTTTAATTTTGTAATGGTGGCAAGATGGAAATTTGCTTACTTCTAGTGTAGAAGTATAGCATGTGCAAGTGATGTCTTGAATTCAAAAAGTAATGAAAGAACTTTCACATAGGTCAATGTGAAGTCAAATAGAAATAGCATAAGGTCTACCCAATATAATGTATCATATGGCTTTGGTGGGTATTTCCAATCAAATGAGGATAACTTAAATCTTGTTAGAATTTCTCCGGAGATCTACGTTTCACTATCGAACTAGGAATAGCAGCCCTATCACTATATCATATCTCACAACAACTTAGAATGGATTAAGCTTTTGCTACCCGCAATTTCCAAATGAAGGCAAAAGTAATTTTAGCCAATGAGAGCAATATGTTGGAGAGTAGTAAGTTGTAAACTAGGGACTTAGGAAAATTAAAACAGAGCAACTATTCATCATTTCATCTATGTGAGTTCCAAGTCATTCTTACCGCACATCTTTGAAAATAAAACTAACCTATATATTTTTAATGCAAGGTGGATGATGTGGAAAATAAATATGAAAAGTGGTTGATACAATTTACCTCAAGTGGGGGTCCTCGCCCGAGATTGTTCCTCACTCACCTCCATGTCGAGGGTTGAACACTTGATGATGGAAGTATGCTGCGAGATCGGCTTGTTTTTGTTGTAGCGTGGAGTTGAAGTTGGTGAATTGAGCGTCCATGCGTTGTTTCCAGTCTTCGGTACCTTGGACATGCCCTTGGAGAGTGTTGTAGATGTCACCCGTTCTTACTTCAAGCTCCTCCATACGTCTAGAGAGATCTGTCATTCCTTTGCTATAGCCATGATGACTTCTAGCCGAAGTGGAATGATATCTTCTCATAGGTGTTGGAGGCAAGCTGCTAGAGCTTAATGTGGATACGGGTGTTTCCCATGTAGCACCTGACCATCCATGCCAAGACGGACCTTTCTTCTCATCTAAAGGAGGTTGAGTCCATCCGAGTGCATCACCCGTTGGGTTTTCTTCCTCTTCGTACTCATTGACCATGTAGGTTGTCGGGGGCATGGCCGCTCTCCTCGTAAGACTTCTAGTTATCCTGCCATAAACATTACTTCTTTCGGCTTCCTCGATGGGAAGGACGTTAATGGTTAGCCTCCGACATTTGTACAAATGATAATACGAGTTAGGTAACCGAATTTCATTGACAAAGTCGTTATAATAAAATATCAAAGAGCCATCTTGATCATGCTTAAGGGTATGTCCTTGCACTAAATAATATTCATTAATCAATTCTCTTTCATTTTCAGTGTATTCAACTAAAGAATATTCTAGTGCTCCTACCCTAGTAGCAATACGGGTAATCAATGAAGTACATTTAATTGGCCCTAACCTTGGAATGTAATCTAACCATTGTGTCATCATGGCAATAACTGGAGCAACTTTTATCTTTTTAGTCATGGCAAACAAAATTTTTAGCTCATCATCACGCACTGTAACACCCTCATTTTCATCCATCATGCATTTCACACATTCTTATACATGTTTAGCATTAAGCAACATAAACAGAAACAAGTTTTAAATGAATTAGAAGCAAAACAACACTTAAAAGTCTGTGAAAGTACGGACTTGTCCGGTTTGTACCCTGGACTAGTCCGGTTTCCCCCTCCGATACCCCTCCAGACTTGTCTGTTTGCTACGGACTAGTCCGATTAAGTCTCTGTTCCATTCTGGACTTGTCCGTGATTGAGAGCGGATTAGTCCGACCTTTGGTACGGTTTTTGAATAAGTTGTCAAATCCCTGGACTTGTCTGATATATGCCGGACTTGTCCGTTTTGCTCTCTATATAAGTATGGACTTGTCTGGACCCCCCCTACCAGACTTGTCCATTTTCCTCTCTGTCCAACATCGAACTAGTCCGGTCTCTAGAGGAATTGTCCGATGTGCCTGACTCGGATTCAATTTTTTCCTCCACGACTTGTTTTTGGGTATTTACCTTAATTGGGCCCAAGAACGTCGTGTCTAATCCCTGTGGAGCCCATGTGGGACCTCTACACGGCCTCCACCGCCTTAAACACGAAATCCATCAAACCCTACCACCTCCACCTCTATATAAACAAACCAACACACCAATTTCTCATCTCGTTGCCACTTTTGAAATACCACCAAACCCTAGTTCATGGGAGCCGCCATCAAGAGGAGATCCAGCATCAAGAAGAAGAGGAGGAAACGAAAGAGGATCATGTGAACAAGATCTTCATCGAGTTTTCATTCTTCATCACCAATTCACACTCAACTTTCCATGAACTCTTCATCACCAACCCTAGATCGTCAAGATTCAAGTTTCATCTTCAATTATTGACACTTAGAGTTCTAAACACGTGGTACACCTTCTACTTTCCCTTTTCCATGCAAATTCAACCCCAAAACCCGCTGATCAGAAAACCCTAGGTTTGGCTTTTGATCAGCTAGGGCGGACTAGTTCGGCCCTGGCACCAGACTTGTCTGGTGTCTGAATCTGTTCAGGTTGAATTAATCCCAATTTGATTAAAATCAACTCGAACTACTCAAACTTGTTAGAAACATTTGTAACTAGTTAGTAAACATTAATAGCAACTTAATAACATGTGTTACCACATAATTGCATTAATCATGCATGTCATGGCATATTGAGTAATATATGAGCATTTATTGATTGTAATGGTTGTTTTTGTATGTCTATTGCGCGGAATAGAACGTGTTGCGCTAGATGGTGCTGTTGAGGACCTCCAGTACTAGAACTTTGAAGCTTTTGACCCTAACCAAGCTTAGGAGCAAGGCAAGTGTCCTTGAACATATTGAACCTATGTTTTAAATGTTTTGTTTGCAAAACTTTATGCTTGTGTCAAATTGACAGGAAACCCAAGATAGGTGTTTACTAGACTTGTTTGACCAACCTTGTCGCTTGAGACATGTTGTAGAGTGTTGGGAAGGGTTTTTTACCTTTTTTTCTTCACTCTAATTAATTGGGATGGGAAAACAACCAAATGACCCAATTAAGAATTAATGCACTTATGGATGACGTGAATTGATGAATGTGGATAATTGGTAACATGGAACTTGGGAGATCTAAGCAAGCATGGTTTCTGGATTGGGTTGGATGTTATGGTGGTTTGATTGCCTTGGACCTAAAGACCGGTTCATGCGAGAATAAGCCAAGACAACAGTGCCACCACGAGGCCAAGTATTGGTGCAGCGTAGCTGATTAATTATGGTATTCCTAGTACTGCGTGGACCATTTGAAAGAGCGAAGAAGGGGAGTCGGATTGTGTTTGTATGAGTGGCGGGACTCCCTGGGATCCGAACGACACAACAGGGGGCCCTTGGTTTAGGATGTGCTCAGTTGGAGGCATCGCCAGAGGTGAAACCTTAGTGGGTCCATACATGCTAGTAGTCCCTTTGTAAAGGCTATTTTGTGATCTCTTGGCCATACACATAAGGAAGTGTAATGCGCATAAGAGATGTTTCTTTTAGTTGCCGACGGGTGACAAAATTACAAACTTGTGGGTAAAGTGGTAGAACCTCTGCAGAGTGTTAAAAACTATGATGATAGATGTGACCTGGACAACTTCCATGATTAGAGGGAACTTGGGATTTGGGATGGTTATGGTTATGGTTATGGTCATGGTTATGAATTGAGTTATGATAAATGGACATGGGTGACAATGATGGTATTAATTTGGTATATTGATAGATAATTAATTATGGTTTTGTATGATGTGGGATATGTGGGATATGATGGGATTACTTCACACAGGCATAGTATAATGCGTTTACATATTTTGAATGCACTTTTATGCAAATAGCCATTGTATATTATCATGCCTTGTTTAAGCTATATGTCGTACTTTCCACACTTGCTGAGTACGACATGTACTCACCCTTGCAATTCTCCGACCGACAGTTGCATGTTAGGATTGGGAGTATCACGATGTTAATGAGGAGTTCTAGGTTGTGTGCTGCCGTCAGCTTTGCCTGCGGTGTTGCTTGGAGCCACGCTACCCTTTATGCTTAATTTGCTCAGTTTCATATTTAGATGGTTTTCACTGCAGTATTAGTAGTTTTATTAATAATGATCATTAGAGTTGTAATTTGAGGATTATTTGAATATTGTAATAAAAGTACTTACTAATCATTTGAGTTGTGGTAATTATTTGTTTATCATTTGTGAATCACTTGTGTATGTGTGTTAAACATCCTGGACACACATACACTGCACTTGGTTCATTTTTCGAAACCAGGTGTCACAAATTGGTATTAGAGCCACAGGTTGACTGTAAGACGCGACCTAGATAGAATTGACACTTTAGAGCACTCAGGAAGCGTTGTGTTTTTTTTGGTGTGATAATTGCTATATATGTTGCTTGTGTGCTTAGTAGAGGATTGTGGGATGCTTTAGCATTACCATGTCCATATAGGCTTGTATAGGTAGTTGCTTAGTTTCATATCCCTTGATGCATATAGTCGGGGACGTTTTCTAAATTCTTCTATCTCTTGTTCGTTCTTAAGATGGTGAGGACTCGCAACCAGAGGGATGCCAATGATGAGGAGGAGAGTAATGAAGCACCTCAGAACAACCATGGACCTGCCCAAGGAGCCATCAACCTTGAGCATCTATTGTCTATGTAATACCAGCTCATGCAGACCATGATACAAACTATGGGATAGCTGCAGGCTGGTAAAAACAACAATCAGCCCCACGTGGCTCCGCCGCCACCCCCACTGCCGCATAATAGGTTGGGAGAGTTCATGAGGACTAGGCCACCAACCTTTTCTCAAGCCATCGACAATATTGACACTGATGATTGGATCAAGTCTGTGGAGAAGAAGCTTGCTATTGTCCAATGCAACGACCTAGAGAAGGTCCTATTTGTTTCTCACAATCTAGTTGGAGCAGTTGCGGATTGGTGGGAAACATTATGCAACGCCCATGAGAATCAGGATAGGATCACTTGGGCTGAATTCAAGGAGAGCTTCCATTCATATTATGTGTCAGGAGGTGTTGTGATCTTAAAGAGGCAAGAATTTGAGAACTTGAGGCAAGGAAGATCAAGCGTGAGTGAATATCTTGCTAAATTCACTCAACTTTCAAGGTATGCGCCTGAAGATACCAGTCGGGACAGCCGGAAGCAATATTTGTTCGTGAGGGGCCTTAATAATGAGATCCAAGTGCAATTGCTCAACTATGACTATGCCAGCTTTCAGATGCTTGTGGACAAAGCAATTGTGGTTGAGAACAAAGTTCGTGGGATGGAGCAAGAAACTAAGAGGAAAGCACCATATCAAACACAACCGCAAGGAAGCAATGTTCGCCCCCGCTTTGCACCACCCAATGCGCCATACTACAACCCCTCAGCTCCTGCATATTGCGCTGCTATTCCACCACGTCCAACTCAACAAATGCAGCAACGCCCCTCTATGCAAGCACCTCGTCCTCCAATGCCTCAAGCGCCTCGTGCCAACTTTCTTGCCAATGCCCAAAATCATGTTCGTCTAAATAATTCTGGTGCAGCAAGTGCTATACTTGTGGTGAAGTAGGACATTTTGCATTTCAATGTCCTAAGTCAGGCCTTGGTCATGGAATCAATGCTCCAAGACAAAACCCAAGACTGAATGGAGGAGCGCCACAAGGCAACCGGGGACAGCAGAATTTTGCTCGTGGCAATGTGAACCATGTTTCTACAGAGGAAGCCCAACAAGCGGATAACGTGGTGATTGGTATGTTTCTTGGAAACTCCAACCCAGCGACTATGTTATTTGATTCTGGAGCATCGCATTCATTCATTGCATCAAAGTATGTTGGCAAGTATAGTTTGCCTATCTCTCATATGAAGGAGATTTATTTGTTAAATCTTCTAGGGGAGAAATGAGGACGAATATAATATGTCCAAATGTAAGACTTAGAATAAGGAGGGTAGACTTCTTTGCCAACCTCAATGTTTTGGATTCTCAAGGATTGGACATTATACTTGGTATGGACTGGTTGAGGAAGCACATTGAAGTTATACAATGTGTCACAAAGATGGTGAAGTTGACCAATGAGGAAGGAATCACCATAGAATTTGAAGCATCTCAATATGCATCGAAGCAATTGGAGCTAAATCACATGGACGGTGCCGCAATTGAGGAGGTTCCAGTGGTGTGTGAATTATTGGATGTGTTTCCAGATGAGCTGCCAGGTATGCCACCCGATCGTGACATAGAGTTCGTTATTGAATTAATATCTGGAACTGCACCTATAGCTAAGAGGCCATATAGGATGCCCCTAAGGAGGTAGCGGAGCTCAAGAAGAAAATTCAAGAGCAGCTAGAGAAGGGTATTATTCACCCAAGATCTTCGCCTTGAGGAGCACTAGTGCTTTTTGTGGACAAGGATGGATTCCAAAAAATGTGTGTGGTTTACCGATCTCTCAATGAGGTGACGATTAAGAAAAAGTATACATTGCCCTGTATAGAGGATTTGTTTTACAAAATGAAGGGTGCCTGTGTTTTTTGCAAGATGTACTTGAGGTCGGGTTACTTCCAAATGAAGATCAGACCATCAGACATACCCAAAACGGCATTTCGGACACGGTATGGGTCTTATGAATACACCGGTATGTCTTTTAGATTGACTAATGTGCCTGCATACTTTATGTACCTCATGAATAAGGTCTTCATGGAGTACTAGGACAAATTTGTTGTGGTGTTCATTGACGACATTATGATCTACTCAAGAAGTGAGGAGGAGCATGAGGAACATCTGAGGCTCACATTGCAGAAATTGAGGGAGCATCAATTGTACGCCAAATTCAGCAAGTGTCAGTTTTGGTTAAGGGAAGTGTCATTTTTGAGGCATATCATTTCAGGAGGAGGAGTATCGGTTGACCCAGGAAAAGTGAGGGATGTGTTGAAATGGGAACTGCCGCAGAATGTGAAGGAAATTAGGAGTTTTCTTGCAATGGCTGGATATTACTGCCAGTTCATCAAAAACTTTTCCAAGATAGCCAAGCCAATGACAGAATTGCTAATGAAGGGGAAAGCATTCCAATGGACTTAAGCTTGTCAAGACATCTTTGAGGAGCTAAAGAAGAGGTTAACCACTGCGCTTGTGTTAGTTTTGCCGGATGTGAGCAGAAGCTTCGATATTTATTGTGATGCATCGAGACAGGGACTTGTATGTGTGCTCATGCAAGAAGGTCGAGTGGTAGCCTATGCATCGAGGCAATTGAAGAAACATGAGCAGAATTATCCTACACACGACCTTGAACTTGCATATGTAGTGCACGTCTTGAAGATTTGGAGGCATTACATTTTTGGCCATAGGTTTGAGATTTACACGAACCACACGAGTCTCAAGTACATATTCAAACAAACGAACCTGAATTTGAGGCAACGAAGGTAGTTGGAGCTCATCAAGGATTATGATGTGGGAATTAATTATCACCCGGGGAAGGCTAATGTAGTGGCTGATGCCTTGAGTAGGAAAGGAGTAAGTCACCAGCTCACGGTTCGGGAGTTCCCATTAGAGCTATGCAAGGAGTTTGAACAGTTGAATCTTGGATTTGTGAATGAGATGGGGATAATGGAGATAAATCCAGCCTTAGTGCAAGATATTCGAGAAGTTCAGACCAAGGATGAGGAAATCCAAGGAATCAAATAAAGGACCCCAGAGGGGAGAAAATTCAGATTTGATGAGGATGAACATGGTACCCTATGCCTCGAAAAAAGAATCATCATGCCTAATGTTAAGCATAATCGGGAAACGATATTGAAGGAGGAACATGACTCACATTAATTCATCCCGGTTGTACGAAGATGTGCAAATACTTAAAGACTTGTTATTGGTGGCCCAACATGAAGAAGGATATAGCCGAATATGTCGCCTTATGTGATGCGTGCCAACAGGTGAAGGCGGAACATCAAAGGCCAGCTGGATTATTACAGTCATTGAGGATCCCAGAGTGCAAGTGGGAAGAAATTGGTATGGACTTCATAGTTGGATTATCGCGAACCTAGTCCAGCCATGATTCAATATGGGTTTTTGTGGATTGGTTGACCAAATCAGCTAATTTTATTCCTGTCAAGACCAAGTATACCACTTCACAGTTAGCCGAGTTGTACATGGAGAAAATTGTATGCCGGCACGGAGTACCCAAGGAAATAGTGTCTGACTGAGGTTCTCAGTTCACCTCTAGGTTTTGACAAAAACTGCATGAAGCTATGGGTACAGGGTTGAACTTCAGCGCAACATATCATCCGCAAACTGATGGACAAACCGAAAGGACAAACCATATATTGGAGGATATGTTGAGAGCCTGGGCTTTGAATCACGGATGTAGCTGGGACAAGAGCTTCACATATGCAGAATTTTCATATAACAACACTTACCAAGCAAGTTTGAAGATGTCACCCTATGAAGCACTATACGGAAGGAAGTGTAGGACACCTTTGTTTTGGAATGATGCGTAAGAGAACAAAATATTTGGACCTGATGTGTTGCAAGATGCTGAAAAGCAAGTACATATAATCCGCGAGAATTTGAGAGCCGCTCAAACAAGATAAAAGGGCTATGCCGATAATAGACGGAGAGACCAAGCCTTTGAAGTGGGAGACTTTGTTTACCTCAAAGTGTCACCAATGCGAGGTCAGAAGAGGTTTAATGTCAGAGGCAAGCTAGCACCATGCTATATTGGGCCATTCAAGATTTTTGACAAACATGGAGAAGTAGCATATAAATTGGAGATGCCAGCACATCTTTCCGACGTTCATGACGTGTTTCATGTTTCATAGCTCAAGAAGTGCTTAAGGGTGACGGAAGAACAAGTGCAAATGAAAGAATTGGAATTAGAGGCAGATTTGACTTACGCCGAGCAACTAGTCAAAATCTTGGAAACCAAGGAGAGAGTCACAAGGAACAAGGTGATTCGATGGTGCAAAGTACAATTGAAGCATCATACAGAATCGGGAGAAACTTGGGAACAAGAAGATGATCTCAAGAAAGGTTTCCCCTATCTCTTTCCTTCTACGTCGAATCTCGAGGGCAAGATTCATTTTGAGGGGGGTAGGTTTGTAACACCCTCATTTTCATCCATCATGCATTGCACACATTCTTATACATGTTTAGCATTAAGCAACATAAAAATAAACAAGTTTAAAATGAATTAGAAGCAAAATAGCACTTAACAGTCTGTAAAAGTACGGACTTGTCCGGTTTGTACCCCGGACTAGTCGGGTTTCCCCCTCCGGACTTGTTTTTTTGCTACGTACTAGTCCGATTAAGTCTCTGTTCCATTCCAGACTTGTCCGTGATTAAGTGTTGATTAGTCCGACCTTTGGTACGGTTTTTGAATAAGTTGTCAAATCCTCGGACTTATCCGATATATGCTTGACTTGTCCGTTTTGCTCTCTGTATAAGTACGAACTTGTCCGGACCCCCTACCAAACATGTCTGTTTTCGTCTCTGTCAAACATCGGACTAGTCCGGTCCTCTAACAGACTTGTCTAGTGTGTCTGACTCGGATTCAATCTTTTTCTCCATGACTTGTTATTGGGTATTTACCTTAATTGGGCCCAAGAATGTCGTGTCTAACTCCTTTGGAGCCCTTGTGGGACCTTTACACAGCCTGCACCGCCTTGAACACAAAATCCATCAAACCCTACCACCTCTACCTCTATATAATCAAACCAACACCCCAATTTCTCATATCTCTTTGCCACGTTTGAAATACCACCAAACCTTAGTTCAATGGAGCCGCCATCAAGTGGCGATCCAGCATAGAGAAGAAGAGGAGGAAAAGAAAGAGGATCAAGTGAACAAGATCTTCATCGAGTTTTTGTTCTTCATCACCAATTCACCGTCAACTCTCCATCAACCCTTCATCAACAACCCAAGATCGTCAAGATTCAAGTTTCATCTTTAATTCTTGACCCTTATAGTTCAAAACACGTGGTACACCTCCTACTTTCCCTTCTCCATGCAAAATCAATCCCAAAACCCCACTGATCAAAAAATCCTAGGTTTCAGTTTTAATTAGGGCGGACTAGTCTGACCCTGGCACCGGACGAATCTCTTCAGGCTGAATTAATCCCAATTTGATTCAAATCAACTCGAAACATGCTCAAACTTGTTAGAAACCTTTGTAACTAGTTAGTAAACATTAATAGCAACTTAATAACAAGTTTTACAACATGATTGCATTAATCATGCATGTCATGGCATATTGAGTAATATATGAGCATTTATTGATCGTAATGGTTGTTTTGTATGTCTTTTGCGCGGAATAGAAGGTATTGCGCCAGAGGGTGCTATCAAGGAGCTCCAGTACTAGAATTTTGAAGCTTTTGACCCTAACCAAGCTAAGAAGCAAGGCAAGCGTCCTTGAACATATTGAACCTATGTTTTAAATGTTTAGTTTGCGAAACTGCATGCTTGTGTCAAATTGATGGAAAACCGAAGATAGGTCACTACAGGAAACATGAACACTTACGTCGGCCAAATTAACTTTTGTCGACTGACCGATGTAATTAAGTTAATTTATGTCGGTTGCTTTTAACACATGTAAGTTGCATAACTTATGTCGCCTGTCGTCCCGCAGCCGACGTAAGTCCAGCGGCCAATAGCAATAAAGATAAATTGACGATAGCCGGGACCCGTGGTCGACGTAAATTAGTAGGCCGTCGGAAGTTACACATAACTTATGTCGGCCCACCGAACGACCGATGTAAGTCTACTAGGCTGACATAAGTAGTTGAATTTAGCCGACATAAATAGTGGAATTTAACATATACCCGTGTGCCTCTTCTCTTTCCTCTTCCCCGCCTCTTTTTTTGTCTTTCCCCGCCGCCAGGCTCGACGCCGCCCGATCGCACCTGAAGCCACCGCCACGCCCCACCGCGCCACCCCGGCCACGCCGCTGCCTCTTCGCCAAGTAAGGACTCTCTCCACCTCCCTCCCCCCACTCCCCCTCCCCGAAGCTTCCCCCACTTCCCCTACCCGATTGAGCGCCCCCCACCCCCTCCCCAAGCCCCCCACCCCGCCCCCCTCCCCGTGCGCCCCCCTGATGAGGGCATCACTACTATGGATATACACAACACTCCATTCAACATACAAGATCCAATCAATATAATTCACACACACAAATTAATTTCAACGGTGAGCTCGTTCTTATATGTTTCCTTATATATTTTTGAGAACAGATTTCTACCTAATGACTTAATTGTGGTTAGGATCCGTGGAGAAGCAATGAGTAATTGGAGGAAGATTTAGGGGCCTGGAGTACCAGATATTACATTCAAAGGAGATGGAAACTGACCCCAACTCAAATTCATTTCCAACTCAGAGTCCGGGAGAAGTTCGTACAAAAACAGATACCCATGACGCATACGAATTATGTTTTGTACGTTCTACATATGAACGGAAAGGGGAGAGCATAAACCTTCCAATGGCGCCTGTCCCATGTCAAAATTCTTCAGGAGTCGATGGGAATCTTCAAAACAAAATGGACATCAGAATCTGTCAGGGTGATGCGCCACCAAATTGGGCCATTGGGCCTTGTATCAAGTCTTCATCTCTTATTTTCGTGTCTTAGGATTAGGTCACGACTCCAACACCCCCTTAGACGTCCTCCCACCAATATATACTCCATGGTGGCCGCCGTAAACAATTGGGTTTTGCTTAGATCAATAATATCACCGTTCTACGGTTTGTGAAACCCCAACTTCACGATTTCAGATCATGTCTTATACGTTCTTGCTTGTGTTCTTGGTTGCACTTGCATGGGTTAGCCTTTTTGGCGAGGTCAATCGTGTGAAGCACGGTTGATAACCAACGGAGCGGTGGTGTAGTGATTGCAGGGGTTGTTCGTGTTCTACTTGAGAGCCTCGAATCATTAACGTCGAGATCTCCACATCAATCGACTTATCCATTACCTTTCGGAAGATCTGGCCTAAACTAGTCATCAATTGGTCTCATATCTTCAGGTTGCCCATTAGATAATTTATCTATCCATTACATTAGTTTTTTTAATACCTAGAGTCTACAAAAAACTTGCAGTTTAGTATATTTGTTCATTACTTTGTCTAAACCACATTGAGCCTTTACAACTTTTGTTTTCAGTTTGATTTTGTTGAGTTTGTGTCCTCGGTTGAGTCATATTTCTGGTTTAGAAATTGTTTCTGTCCTTAGTTTTAGTTTTGCATTGGGTTGATTCATCCTTTTGAATCACGTCATCACTTCCATATTAGATTCATCTCTGTCCAGTTCAGTATTTTCATCATATATCGCACATATGAACTCGGATTTTGGTCTTGTTGTAATCCCTGGAAAGCTTAAGAAGTTCTCTATAACTTTCATATCCATCAGTTTCCCAGAAAATAGAGTAATCAAGGTCGAAATTGCATTAGACCTGAATCTGTTATTGACCTAAAAATTCTGAACAGTCTGTATTGGGGGGGCAATATCTCCTATTGTTGTGATCCAAAATATGTCTTCCATATACCAAAATTAAAGAGGAGAGATAGATATATAATCTTTCTGTTCAAAATTTTTAGATTTGGGGCCTCTAAAGGTGCTTAATTGTCCTTAGAAATTGAGCAAAAAATCTGTAACAGACCTACGAGATATCTTTGATTGCTTTGCATTGTGTTCTTCTTTTGTAGCACATTCTGAAAAAAAGGAAAATGTTTTGATTCTTTCACCGCACAAGAAAAAAGAAGAAAAAACAATAAAGAAAAATAGAAGTTCTTGCATCCTCTGTGTCCTCTGATTTTGTTACATGTGTTGCTACCTTGAACTACTAGGAACACATTTAGACCATCAACTTTGACAAGTATATTGTACACTTATTCAACTTTACTATCTTATTTCATTGTTGCTAATCCTTGCTACATATAAAGTGTCATACAAGCTACACCTTACTCTTGAGCAGAATAGATACACCTTTGCAATCATCCCACGCTTCATTGGTTTCTTCATACCGTCCACCGTTTGCCACCTATAGTGTCGGTAAGAACACTTGTAAGAGCGTGGAAAGACGCTTGAGAGTGTGTGATTCCACTTCCACTTTGCCATTATCCTTTGTAGTTGACAGGATAACATATTTTTTTTTTGTTGTCTTCTGTTTGCTACTAACAATGTAAGGTAAAAGCAATAATCATGCAATATATGCTGAGATGATTGACATGATGAAGACGACGATGGAGTTTCTCGCTACGAATCAAACATCAACCAATGTTTCACATCACATTCATACCATCTTTACAGCTCCTTTCACAGAAAGTAATTACATTCTCTCATCTCTTCCTTCTTATGATGGTTTTTGTTACGATGAATATATTGCTTGAGAAATAGAGTTGAATAAAATTTTTGGACAATGTCATATATGTGAGAGGAAAAGGATTAGAAATGTTGCAAGTGCATTAGTAGATTGTGCATTAACTTGGTGGAACAATTTGAATGATTTAGAAAAACCTCGAACATGGAAGGATATGAAAATTTGTATGCGAGAAACTTTTATGAATGTATCTAATTGCAATGATTAAGTGCATCAATTTGAGGAGAAATTTCTTGTTGCACCTCCTTTTGTGTCAAACGTTTTGGGGGACAATATAAAAAATAATGTAGATGATGCAAAAGAGACTGAGGCTTTCGACAACACTTGTGAAATTTTAGATGAATCAACTCATAATGCACGCGAAATATTCTACAAATACAAAATGTGAGAAGTTTTTGGATGTTCTGATTTTTCCACCAGTCATGCTATTTTCGAGGAGCAACTGTTAGAATCGTTTATTTATACACCATTGTCACATGTTGATTTTCCTGCTGATCGTTGCGGTAAGAAAGAGTTGTGTGCTGATAACTCTATTATATTTATGCAAAAACATGTTAATGTACTACATGATTGTGTTTTGGATTCACCTACGCATGCTAAATTCATAATTTGATCGCCACCACTACTGAAAATGATGAGCTGAAATTGTTGTCTTCTCTAAATACTTTGGGTTATATTGAATTTGACACTCTTTGTGATCTAGATATTGTAGAGAGGAGAATATTTTCCCAATATGTATTGCCTTTCTTAAGTAGAAATATTTTTCATGCTATAGGCAACTATGAAGATATTGGTGAATTTATGGTGCATAAAGTTTACATATGCTCAAATGAGAAATCCCATTTTGTGCTGCAACAACACGGTGAAATGAATGGATGCACTAACACTAACAATTTTTTGTCAAGTTTTTCTAGTATTTTTTATTGCAGCAGGGACAACATATAATAGAGGAGCATTGTTCGGTGCAGCTGTGCAATATGGACAACACTCATTCTACCTCCAAAGCAAGCCTCTATGCTGGACATACGAGCAAGCCGAGGATGGCTTGTCATAAAGAAGGGGGCATGATGAGATCAAGCACAATGTCATTGAACATACAAGCACGTCACTATGTTTATTTGTTTGGGATCCTGCTCGAGTGAATGTGCATGCGTATTTGATGAAGAACATGGAGATGGTGCACTATGTCGTCCACTACCTTGGCCTCCTCCTTTCATGCATACAAGAAGATTTGATGGTGTTCCACATATATGGACCCACACGTGAGAGAAGATGAACTTGAGTTGAGGACGACTCGAATTCAAGAAGGGGAGGATGATGAGGACATCACTCCTATGGATATACGCAACACGAATTCAAACACACCAATTAATTTTAGAGGTGAGCTCGTTCTTATATGTTTCCTTGTTAATTTTTGAGAATAGATTGCTACCTAATGACTTAATTGTGATTAGGATCCATGGAGAAGTTCAAAGAGTAATTGTAGGAAGATTTAGGGGCGTGGATGACCAGATATTACGTTCAAATAAGATGGAAACCGACCCAAAGTTAAATTTGTGTCCAACTCGGAGTCCAGGAACAGTTTGCACTAAAATGGATGCCCGGGGCGCATACGAACTCTGTTTTGGACGTTTTATAAATTCACGGAAAGGGGAGAGGATAAGCTTTCCAATGGCGCTTTTCCCATGTCAAAATTCTTCTGGAGTCGATGGAATATTCAAAACAATATCGATAAAAGAATATGTCAGGGTGCTGCGCCACCATATTGGGCCATTGGGCCTTCTATCAAGTCTATATCTCTTATTTTCGTGTCATAGGGTTAGGTCACGACTCCAACACCCCCTTGGACCTTCTCACACTTATATATACTCCATGGTGGCCTCCATAAACAATTGGGTTTTGCTTAGATTAATCTGTTATACATAGTTTTACCGTTCATTGGTTTGTGAGACCCGAACTTAGCAATTCAGATTGCTTCTACCTTGTTCTTGCTTGTGTCCTCGGTTGCACTAGCAGGGATTAGCCTTCTTGGCGAGGTAAAGCGTGTGCAGCACGATTGATAACCAACTGAGCGGTGGTGTAGTGATTGTAAGGGTATTCGAGCTGCTGGAGTGCCGCGGATCATCAATGTCGAGTTCTCCACCTCAATTGACTTATCATTACCTTTCGGAAGATCGGGCCTAAATCTTCTTATCACCCCCTCCCACATGCCCCCCTCCCCCCACCCTCACCCTCCCTGCAATGCCCCCCTACCCTCCCCCTCCCCCACGAAAATTTAAATTGAAATTTCAATTCAAAGTTGAATTTCAAATTGAAATTTCAATTCAAATTTGAAATTGAATTTAATTTTTTAAATCATGCTTAAATTGCTTAATTATTTATTTAATTATGCTTAAGAAGTTAATTTGCTTAATTATGCTTAATTTACATAGTGTAGATTATGTTTATTTAATATATGCTTTAGTGGTTAATTTTCTTAATTCTGCTTAATTTTCATAGTGTAGATTATGCTTAATAAGTTTAGTATAAATTATGCTTAATTGGTTTCATTATGCGCCGAGCTCGACCACCGTGGGGAGGGCGGAGACGGATGCCGCCGGCTGTCGGGGTGCTGCGGCGTCGGGGGTGACTGGTGTGAGGGAGGTGCGATTGGGGCACCGAGCTTAGGCGACATGAGGAGGGCGGCGTCGGGGGTGGTCGGTGGCTCCAGGAGAGCAAGAGGTGTGAGTAGTGTTGTGTGAGTAAGATAAGAGAGGTGGGTCGTGTGGGCCAGAGATTGGTTAGTTGGAGATGTGTACTCGCTGGTTAGATGTCCTTGGCGGGGGCGTCCTGGTTAGGTCAACCGCGACTGGTGGCGGCCCAAGTTAAGAAGCCAAGGGCCCTTGGCCCAGTCCTGCTTGCCTCCGCCGTTCTCCGCTCCCAGTCCCAGTCTCCCACCTCCCAAGGGGCCAGGGGCAAGGCACAAGGAAGGAGATGCATGGTGAAGGCCATCAGAATCCATGAGGTCGCTCGGTGATGAAAATGAACGGGATGGTGTGAACGACTGCATCTCTTTTGTCTTTCTCACCACTGATGGCTGCCATGCCAATGCCGTGGAGAAGGAGGAGAGGCGCGTGGAAGTCGCCGCCCAACCTCGACAGGCCACTTAGGTTCTGTCATGGCCCATTTACTGTGAAGTTAAAGTATGCTTCTAAACCACCCGCGCGTGTGTATGGCGGACCCCGACGGACCCATTTCACTGCCTCTCTCATTATTTCCTATATTGTGCATAAATTAACGAGGAACTAATGGTAATTTGTCCGGATTTAAACTGCAGATCAAACATGGGTGAAGACCGTAGTTGGATGTATACTACTTGGAAGAGCAGAACTGGTGGTCACTCAGATGAGTGGTACACCAAGACAGAAGCTTTTGTGGAACGAGCTTTTTCGTTGTCAAATAGCGATAAGGCACAGTGCCCATGAATGAAATGCCATAACGGAATGTTTTTTGACAAAGTGGAACTTATGATGCACCTGTGTTGAAACGGTTACGTGTCACATTATGAGTTGTGGAACTTCAAAGACGAGACGGCTTCTTAAGCTGTACAAGAAGTGGAAGCGGACAATGATGATGCCATGGAGGTTGATATGATGGATGAGGTGCTCCAAGCTATACAACCAGATCTTACGGAGGATCCTCAAACAGTAAAGGTTAACGAGTTCTTCAAACTTATCAAAGATTCAGAATAGCCACTGCATGGACACACTAAAATGACAATCCACAATTTTGTGACTAGACTTATGGCAATTAAGTCTAAGTTCTTCTTTTCTAATAATTGTTACAATGAGCTCATCAATTTGTTCGACGATGACCTTCCACATCCTGACAAAGTGCCTCAAGATATGTACAAGTCGAATAAATTATTTCCGGCCTCGATATGAAGTACAAGAAGATTGATGTGTTTCCATATAACTACATGCTTTTCTGGAGAGAGCATGCCAATGATAACAAATGTTTAAAATGTGGTCAACCGAGGTTTTTCGAAGTTGTTAATGACGATGGTGATACTGTGATGATGGAAGTCACACGTAAGCAGCTTCGTTACTTACCCGTGACACCTAGGTTGAAGCGGCTGTTCCTTCCAAAAAAAATGTCCAGACACATGAGATGGCACAAAGAAGGTGAGCGTCGGAACAATGGAGTGATGACGCACCCGTGCGATGGTGAGGCATGGAAGGTGCTGGACTGGTTTGATCTAGAATTCGGTCGTGAAGCGAGAAATGTTCGCATCAGGTTGGCGATAGATGGAGTCACGCCGTTCACCACAAATGCCACACCATACTCCTGCTGGCATGTCCTTGTCATTCCATACAATCTTCCAGCGGCTTTTTGCACGAAGAATGAGTTCATGTTTCTTAGCCTCATTGTACTTGGGCCTGATCATCCTGGGTCATGTATCAACGTGATGTTAAAACTGTTGATCGAAGAGTTGAAAATGTTGTGGACAGAGTCGAAGCATACGACTGTTCAAGAAGAAGAAATTCAACCTTCGAGTTGCTTATTTGTGGTCCGTCCATGATTTTCTGGCATACGATATGTTTTCTGGATGGAGCACTCATGGTCAGTTACGTGTCTGATATGTGCCTCAGATACCGATTGCTTTCGACTTACTCCTAGACACAAGATATCTTACTTCGATTGTCAGAGACGTTGGCTGCCTCTGAATCACGTGTTTAGACAATAGAAGAACGTCTTCAAAAAGAACACCATTGTCACCAATGCACCACCGAAACGTCTTAATGGGTCAGAAATATCTGATATGTTTGACAAATTGGTGCCAGATGAAGGTCGTCCTGGATATTTTGAAGGTTACGGAGACGAACACAATTGGACTCACATATGTGGACTTTGGGAGCTACTGTATGTGAAGTCTGAATGTAGCTAGGGGGGGGGGAGGGTGAATAGGCTTTTTGAACTTTTGTCAGATCCTGAAACACTTAACAACTTGATCAAATACAGAGAAATCAGACTAGTCCGGTGTCGTGCAGACTAGTCTGGTGTGTGCGGACTAGAACGATCAAGTTTGATCGATGATTTCATGTCAAGTACTCTATGCAGCAGAAAGTAAGTTGTAACTTGGATGTATCATGACAATGAAACTAGGTATGGCACAAATTAACTTTGATTGCAATGTTCCGACGTAGGTTATACAAGATTGAGTAAACCCTAGAATATGATAAACAATGAAAACAAAAGTATGTGACAAAAGATTTTTATCCCGTGGTTCGATTCCAAAGAGGAAAACAACATCCACGGTTAGAAGTCCACGGAGGATCAGGTCTTCACAAACCCTACCCTCGTCGAATCGCCATGAAGGCTGATCCTCTTCCACTAATCACAAAGGGGGCAAATAACCGTGTTCAAGGGGCCTTCTCACATGTTGAGGGCTCCCTATGATTTATAATGAAGAACACCACAAAACACACTCAAATGATACGCAATAAACAACAGGAGTGTGCGAGAGAATCAAACCCAAGAGCTCAAGATGTGTAGAACAAGTCTCTTCTTTGATCAATTGCTAATCCCAAAAGATTTGATCTTTCTAGGGTTAGATTGTGCGGAGAGTCGTGTATTTTGGGCACTTGGAAGCTGTGATGGCCTAGGGGGTCGAGAGGTTTTTTTGTAGGGTCGTACACCTCTATTTGTACTAGGGTTTCCAAAAGTTACCTTTAGGGTTTGCGATTTCCGGACTAGACTGTGGTGGACTCTGGACTAGTCCGGTGTTCGGCGTGTGTGAAACCCTAAGTGTTCCAAATTATCGGACTTGTCGTGAAATGAGCGGACTAGTTCAATTTGGTCTCTGGAGGTGTCCGGACTAGTCCGGCACATATCGGACTAGTCTGGTGTGGTGAACCTCATGTAGAACTGAGGACAAGTCTACACTCGGAGGGCTTGTCCGATTTTAATCAGAGAGTTTTCGGACTAGTCCGTAGTTCTTTCGGACTTGTCCGGTTTCGTGAAAAATTGTGGGGTTTAGGACAAGTCCGGACTTGGAGGACTTGTCCGACTTTAGTCAGAGAGATATCGGACTAGTCTGTGGTGTTATCGGACTTGTCTGTTTTTGTACAGATGTGGAGTGCTCAGGATTAGTCCCCACTAGTGGGGACTAGTCCGATCTTAGTCAGAGATATCAGACTATTCCGGACTTGTGAAATTTTGTGCAGTGAGGGTGATTTCTTTTGCTTGAGCTCTTGGGGTCTGTTTCTCCAACACACTCCATACACAACAAAGTATTCTATTCAACTCTTGAGCTCTTTTCCATATAGATTCATCATTCTCCTTTCTTTTTGCGCTTTTTCATAATTTCATTAACACCTGCGCTCATCTCAACAATTTTGTTAGGATCTCATTTGTTTGTCATAAATCAACCAAAACCCACAAGGAATGCCTAGATGCACTTTCAATATCCCTCTTTTGGTGATTGATGACAACCAATTGAGATTTCACAAATATGATAAAAATTCATATTTTCATAAAGTGTGCACATATGAGCTTGGAACAAATTAAGCAATGAAAACATAAGACATATGTGCACCGTTTATGGTGGGGTGCAAAACTATATGTGTGTGAGCAATAATTGTGATGAGAATGAGGTAAATGACATAATCATATCAACATCAAGCATGTATGCCAATTTTAGAGCATAAACATAGATCATATCAAAGTAGCATCACAAACTTCATAAACATGACTAGAAACATCACTACAGGAAACCCGACGATTTGTTATGGCCAGGGCCGTCGCAAATAAGCCAAATGCCGTCGCAAATAAGCTATTTGCGATGGCCTTCATTATCTGCAACAGTTTTTGGCTATCGCAAATAAGTCGTCACAATTAAGCTTATTTGCGACGGCCACCATCGCAATTAAGCTTAATTGCGACGGCTAACAGCGGTCGTCGAAAGTTGTTGCTGTGGGCCGGTGGGCCCTGCCACAGTATTTGCGACGGCCCGGCCGTCGCAATTAAAGCTTATTTGCGACGGCCAGGCTTTCGCAATTAAGGGCCTCTATTTGCGATGGCCGGGCCGTCGCAAATAAGTTCAGTGGGCAGGGCCCACATGTCCTCCTCCGGGACCCACGCCGCTATTTGCGACGGCGGGGCCGTCGCAATTATCCCTTATTTGCGACGGCAGGGCCGTCGCAAGTAGCAGTGGCTTAATTGTGACGACCTTAATCCTTATTTGCGATGGTCCTATATAAAAAGCCGTCGCAAATAAGGTTTTTAATTTAAAAAAAAAAGAAAATACTACCAGGCTCGATGGCCAGAATCACAGAACAGATACAATATATCACACACTATATAACACACAAACATCATCACAATCACAAACTAATAAGTTCCGATACATCTCACATCATCATCAACAAAGCAAACAAGGGCTCACTCGCCCATCTGACCTCTGTAGCCACCTTCGAAGCAACCTCCGAAGTCGAAGTCGTCTTCGCGCCTCATTCCAGGCGGCGGTAGCGACGGCGACGGCGTTTGTGCAGCCGTCGCGGATCCCTACAATTAATGAAACTTAGTGTTAGAATATAAATGCATCAACATCTCTCTCCCTCCCTTCCTCTCCATCTATCTTCATCTAGATCCCCCTCTCTTACTCTATCTTTCATTTCTCTCTTTGTCTCTCACTCTATCTTTCTCTCTCACTCTATCTCTCTATTGCTATCCTTTTCCCTCTATCTTCCCCCCTCTATCTCCATCTACATCTCCCTCCCTCTATTTCCCCCTCTCTCTATCTCCATCTACATCTTACTCTCTCTATTCGTTCCCCTCCTACTCTATCTAACTATCTTTCACTCTTTCTTCTGTCTCTCTCTTTCTTCTATCTCTCTCTTTCTTCTATCTCAATCATTTTCTTCTATCTAACTATCTCTCTCTTTCATCTATCTCAATCTTATTATGCTAGAGAAGAAGGATTACATAGAAAATTACCTGACCCGCTGAAGATGGATCGCCTGGAAGCACCAGTGGTAGTACCGGTAGCTGGATCCCCAGACCTTGCGCCCGAGCCATGGCCTGTCATTGTAAACATTAAATGCTATCTATTAGTAAGTCATTTACGCTGAATTAATGAGAACTTTAGTTTTTATTTTGTTACCTCCATTGCTTCCCGCATCTGCGCCAACGCTGCTGCCTGGGTTTGGATCGTGGCCTCCGTCGCGATCCTTTGGCGTTCCGACTCCTCCCGTCACCTGGAGAGGGACTGCATCTCAATGTCCCTCTGTGAGGCGCGATGACTAGTCGTGTCCACCGAAGAAGCCTGCGTGGAGCTGCCTCTCGCAGGTCTCCCCGCCCTCGAGTCGACAACTCCATCGAATATAGCGAGCCTATAAAAAAGAGAGTCTGTAATATGAAATTGAAATATCTTGAAAACTTTGAATTTAAAATGATAAAATGACTTGTAAACTCACCTTCCGTGTGCTTTTCCACCACCGATTGCATACGCAGCTTGAGGATCGATTGGTTGACGTTCCCAATCGAAATCCTCACTGCGTATCTTCCTAGCCTCCTCCCCGTTCTTATCCTGCAAAACAAGAAAACCGTGTAAGTTCAACAATCTATATAGTTATATTTAATATGAATGATTTCTAAACTTACCAACCGCTCGGCTGCAGCCTGACTGCACCCCGTCGGCTGAGAGGGGTCCCTGTGACCTCTCTTCCAGACCTCAACAGGGGTGGGCAGCACGCCCGTCTCGCGCTCCTGTCAATACGTGTTAGTACGAACAATATATTATGAATATATAAACATAAGTTACACACACTTACCATGCATTTAGCTAAATGCAAGTGGTTATTTTTCCCGTGCCTGCTCTTCCCCTCGACCCCTCTGCAGTCTCGAGCCTTCTCGGACTTAGCTTTAAACTCATCGCTAGCCCAGTAGCGACAAAGGGCCCGAAATGCATCGGTCCGACCCTGCAACC
The DNA here is from genome assembly GCA_036927565.1 of Tuctoria greenei. Taxonomy (NCBI): domain Eukaryota; kingdom Viridiplantae; phylum Streptophyta; class Magnoliopsida; order Poales; family Poaceae; genus Tuctoria; species Tuctoria greenei. Next base: position 132,281,456 of record JAYESD010000006.1, read on the forward strand.
AGCTCACGTGGCCCTGCACATAGTTGGAAGTCGTTAAAAATACCATCGAGGAAATTATCAAAGAAAAATACTTACTACACTCCACGTACCTGCGCGTACTCCTCCTCCGTCAGGTGCATCTCGCTCGCTTGCCGGAAGTGTAGCACGGGCTGCTGGTTCGCCTTCAAGTGCTCATTAACATGTTGAACGCAGGTGTTCGACAAAGCTTGTCGAAGCGCCTTGGCAGCGTTGTAGTGAAACACTCGCCTCGCATCCTCACACTGGCGATGGTCGTTCGGGTCCTCTAAAGTATATCTTGCCTGCGATAAAGAATATATTGAAGAGATGTTCACTAAAAGAGTTTAAGAGTTGAAACTTAGAAACTTTTTTAACATACCATAAAATCGGCCCATACGGCCTCCTGAAGGTTGTCGTGCTCCTAGTGATGGACGCGTGCGTAGTCCTCCCATGAAAGAGCAGGCACCCTGTCGATGACCCCAGGATAGTGCAAACGCACTATGGACCCCAGGACACCATTCACCGGTCTGTGTTGTCTCTCACCGGTGAAAGACGTGTCGTCCCAAGCCCTGCAAGATATTTATTCATTCATTACTTAAGTAATCAAAAGAAACTAAAATTGAACACTATAATTTTTATTACTTGTCTCTGACTGGACGAATCACGATCCTCTGTGAAGGGACCGCGGGAGGACTGACAAAGTGAGTCCTCCTCGTCCTCCGCGTCTACTGGGGCGCCACGTCAGGTGACGCAGACGGCTCCTCACCAGCTGAGTCAAAGGCCTCAGGAACAAACTCATCGCCAGTCGGGGGCTGGCTGGCCGAGGGTTGGCTCGCCGTGGGCTTGCTGGCCGAGGGCTGGCTCACTGAAGGCGCCGCAGCCTCTAAGTCAGCTGGTGAGGACTACAACATTCAAATGATTCATAAGTAAGTTTAATGTGAAATTGAATTTAAAGAATTTGTCAAAACGAGTGACATTTACCTGTGACGAAGCTCTAGAGCTGGTCTGAACGTGCCCCAACAGCTGAGAGCGTCTGCTGCCAGTCGACGAGGCACCAACAAAAGCGTCCTCAAGTCTAGAGGGGTAGCACCCCCTCGTCGGCGGCACCTTCTTACCCTTCTTTGACGCCATCCTGTTGTAATTTGATAATTAGTAAATATGCAAATAAAATATACAAAATTCATGTTACTATCTTCAAGAAAACATTACTTGTAGTCACTTTCAAAATTCATCAACATAATTGTCATGTGCCTGTGCCCTACTCCTTAAACCAGCCCAACGATCTTCCATCGTGGCTTGTTCTAATTTTCGTTTTCGCGTATCATCTGCCTCTACATCTTCAACGTATTCAACATCTCGAACTAATTGATCGAGTCCTGCACAATGCTCGACGATAAAAGTGTCAGACAACTCTCCTTCTTGGTACACTTCTTCAACGTCTTCGCTATCATGGTAACCATCATCCCTAGGAGTATATAGCCGCTCACGAGGATTCACCTTATATACCACCCACCAAGCATTGAGCTTTGTGCATGGATAAGGTAGATAATACACTTGTTCAACTTGATGCGCAAGAACAAATGTATCGTAACCTCGTAGTCGGTCCTTATGTTTCACTTCCACCATTCCAAATTGGTTTTCTCGAGTTCCATGAGTACAATCAAACTAGTCACAGTCAAAGAAGACAACTCGAAGGGTCTTACTTCCGGTAAAAGTAAATTCAAGGATTTTGTTAATGATCCCATAATAATTGGTTAAATTCCCTTGAGTATCCATTGCTCTCGTCACAACACCGGAATTTGATGTTGTCGCGAGAGGACGATGAGCTTCAAAATGAGTTGTACGGAATCGGAATCCATTTATGTTAGATTGACCATAGTTTCTAAGATTCACCAATCCATAAGATAGCTGCCGCAAATATCCATGGACATTGTGAGTCCGACACTGTCATAAATGATCGTGTGTTAAAGTAATACTTCTTTAATAATAGTAATTTATAATCCATAGAAGACGAGATAATATTACATATTCCCGAAACCAGGATAGAAAACTCTGCCCCCCATTTATTCCTTCCTTTCGCATCGCTTCTACTTGTTTGGCCGTAGGTTGATGTCTATGTGGCCAATATTGTCCGTGGAACTCACTGAACATGAAAAAAACATCTTTTAGAGTACATGTGTAGCAAAATATGTCGATTAGCATAAATGTAGGAGAAACACTTACTCGAAGTATTCCTGCATGCCTTCTATATTTGCGTACATGTAGAGTAAAGCAACAGTCCTTTCATGTTCGGATAGCACGTAGGTCGTGTAGCTACCAACAGTGGCACCTCTCGTTTGAAAAATGGAAAGGTCGCTTAGAGGGGTGTTTCGTCCACATTGTACCGCATCGCCGAAGTATTGATATTGTTTTCTTCCGCAAAGTAGACACTTGAAAAGTATCCTACTTCCTTAAGAGCATATGCTTCAGCGATGCACCCTTCCACCCTTGCTCTGTTGCCAACCATTGGTTTCAGATATCGTAGCGCTCTTTCAATGTGATACATCCACCTATATTGCACAGGACCGCCAACTTTAGCTTCGAATGGAAGATCGATAAGCTGATGTTGCATTGGATTGAAGAAACCCGGTGGAAAATTTTTTTCCATCTTACATAAAAGTATGGGTATCTCCTTCTCTAACTTATCCATCATCCCGATCTTGATTTCTTTAGCACAAAGCTGTCTATAGAAATAGCTGAGCTCGGCTAAAACCTTCCACACTGCATCATCTAGATAGCCTCGAAACATAACATGTAGGAGTCTTTACATTATAATGTGATAATCATGACTCTTCAACCCAGTGAGGTTTCCTGTCATAACATTTACGACTCATTTCAAGCTAGTTGCGTAACCATCTGGGAATTTCAAAGTTTTCATCCATTTCATAACTTCTTTCTTTTCTTTCGATCGAAGACAGAAAGAAGTGTGTGGCTTTCCACCACTTTTAGAGATTTCAAGAGTTGGATGGTGACAAATGTCTGCCAAATCTATTCTAGCTTTATAATTGTCTTTCATTTTGCCAGACATATCCATGCAAGTGCTTAAGATACTTTCGCTCATATTACGCTTCTGATGCATGACATCAATGTTGTGCATTAGAATCAACGACTTCACATATGGTAGCTCCCAAAGTCCACATATGTGAGTCCAATTGTGTTCCTCTCCATAACCCACGAAATATCCAGGACGACCTTCATCAGGCACCAGTTTGTCCAACATATCAGAAATTTCTGACCCATTGAGACGCTTCGGTGGTCCTTTAGTAACAATAGTGTTCTTTCGAAAGACATGCCTCTGCTGCCTAAATATATGATTCGAGGGCAGCCAACGTCTGTGACAATCGAAGTAAGATATTTTGCCTCCATGAGTTAGTCAAAAGCAATCCATGTCTGAAGCACATATCGGACACGTCAGACGACCCTGAGTGCTCCATCCGGAAAACATGCCATATGCCGACAAATCATGGATGGACCACAAATAAGCAGCTCGAATGTTGAATTTCCGCTTCTTGTAACTGTTGTACGCTTTGACTCCTGTCCACAAGACTTTCAATTCTTTGATCAGCAGTTTTGACATCACGTTGAGACGTGACCCGGGATGGGTCTAGGTACAATGAGGCTGAGAAACATGAACTCGTTCTTCATACAAAAAGCAGGTGGCAGGTTGTACGGAATGACAAAGACAGGCCAACATGAGTATGGCATGGCATTTGTACTGAACGGTGAGAATCCGTCTGTCGCTAATCCGATGCGAACATTCCTTGCATCACGAGAAAAGTCTGAATCGAAAGAGTCTAGCACCTTCCATGCATCACCGTCGGACGGATGGTCAAGAATTCTTTGTTCTCACGTTTACCCTCTTTGTGCCATCTCGTGTGTCTTGCGGTTCTTTTTGAAAGAAACATCCGTTTCAACCAAGGTGTCACAGGCAAATAACGAAGCTGCTTATGTGCGACATCTATCATCACATTATTGCCATCGTCATTAACAACTTCGACATACCTCAATTTACCACATTTCAAGCACATCTTCTCATTGGCGTGCTCTTTCCAGAATAGCATGCAGTTGTCTGGGCACACATCGATTTTCTCATACTTCATACCGAAACCAGCTATCTTGATCTTTGACTGATACATATCTGGTGGCGCTTTATGAGGTTGTGGAAGGATATCGCAGATCAATTTCATGAGATCATTGTAGCAGTTGATGGAAAAAAGTACTTGGACTTAATTGCCAAAATTCTGGTCAAGAAAGCAAGTACGATCACAGCCGTGTGTTCATGCAATGGCTCTTGTGATTTCTTTAGCTCCTCGAAGAACTTCTCTTCCTCATTTGTAAGAGGATCCTCCGCTTCTAGAGCTTCTAGCATCTCATCCATCCTATCAACCTCTGTTATATCATCATCCTCATCCACTTCGGCTATGACTCGAGAATTAGTCTCGCCATGAAAGGTCCACACTTCATAATGTGGAGTGAAACCGTTTCAACATAAGTGAAACGAAAGCTCCAATATTCTCAAAAACTTGGTGTTCTGGCATTTTGTACATCGGCACCGCACCATATCTTATGTTGACAACAAAAATGCTCGATCCGAAAATTGATCTGACTTGATAAACCACTCATCGGAGTGACCACCAGTTCTGCTCTTCCAGCTAGTATACATCCAACTGCAGTCTTCACACATGTTTGGCTCTGCAGTTTAACGCGAAAGAAATTGTCGTTAATGTATTGTTGTGTTATGTCACGGCCCTACAACCTAGGCAGATAGATCCTAAACCCACCCAAGAGTGACCGAATGGAGCGTGCTCATGACGAGACGCGTGATCTGGATTCGAACGAAATTTCGGCAGCATAACCCCGCTGTTCTCCACTGCACGCCCAAAAATGGTGCAGCAGAGAACAACAGGGTTACGCCACCGAAATCTCGTCCAAATCCGGACCCGCGTCTCATCACAAGCCACGCCCCCTCGGTCACTCTGAGGCTGTCCAAAAAGGGATAATTCCGAACCTGCACGTCTCACATGCCAATGGCATGTGAGACGTGCCGATCCAAAACGGGTAATACCTTGCTATAGGTTACATTGCTCATTTTCATTTTCAGATCATTTAAGAGAGAGGAAAGAACTAGAGAAAGAGTGAGAGGAAAGTTGGTATTAGATGACAATTACATATCCATTTCCACCATCCACGCAATCGCGGGTCATTGACGTCCTTGCCAACCCGTTCGCTTCCATGTCACACTTCTGGGTTGGTCCGAGCCGGCCCAAAACCCCTTTATTTATATATATTAAGTAGTCACTCAAAAACATTATATGAATGCGCTAAAGTCCAAACATACACTAAACAGAGTAGAAAAAAATTATTAATTCTAAACACTCATGCAATCAAAAGAACAAGAGAAAAAATTATTAATTCTAGTAACCTACATAATAAACATATTTACCAAAGCATGACAAAAAATTATCTAAACCTAAAAAAAACATAATCATGTAGCAAAATCTAGATCACAAACTTGACATAGGCTGAACTAGTAACATGGTGATGCAAATCTAAAGAAAATGTGTTACATCATTAAAAGTTTGATCAAAAACAGTTGGAACATTATACATATCAGAGAAGCTACTATAAAAGCAACAAGTCGTCATATATAGCTAAAAGCATTGTACTATCTGTCATATACGATATGAGAAGAATGATGGTGCCATACCTGAGCAGTGAAGTGGATCTGAGTGTGCACGGTGAGGAGGGGACCTGAGCAATGTAAAGAAAATGCATTATGTCAAGACCGATTTGATAAAAATAGCTAGAAAACTCAAAGAACTGAATCCTAGTGTTCAGGTAATCAAGTCTTATTCTATCTCTTTCATCCATCGGTCCATATCTACAGCCTTATCACTTGGAAGGAGCAATTTATTTACTATTGATCTAGACCCATGAAACAGAAGACTATGAAGACGCTATTTTCATGGCAACGTAAGCTAAACAGAACTGATCTGCCACCCGAAGCTCCATGGCTCCAAAATGCATAAGCTAAACAGACTTGTCATGGCTGCAACAATTTTAGAAGTAGAGAAATCGCATGTGATATTGGGTCCAGTCACGGCTGGCTAATACATCGAAGCGCATCATTGGCTCACACATGCTATGCAACTTGTCGTTCAAACCAGTGTTGTGAATCCACGCCTGGACGCCTAGGCGCCCGCCGGCCGCCAGGACGCCTAGGCGCCTAGGCGGGCGCCTAGGCAAGGGCCAGGAGAGGAGACACATGGAGATTTCGACCGGGAATCCAGAGAGGCGCAGAAGGGGAGGGGAAGAGGAGCGCGCCTGGTGGAAGGGGCAGGCGGCGGGAGGCATCTTGGCAGCTGCGAGCAGGGTGTATTCGCCGCCGGACCTTGGTGGAGGTGGGAAGTCGGGCACGGACATGAAACGAACGGGTGGATTCGGGTAGTAACGCGCGGTGGTGGGGAGGAGAAAGGGAGGGCGCAAGCCTGCAGCTAGGGTTGGGATATAATTAAGGCCCAATTGGCCCAAAAATGTACAGCCAGTCCTTTTTAATCCAACAGCTCCAATATGGTTTTCCCCTGCACCGCCCCAACCCTAATCATCACTTGCCCGTCCGCCCCGCCGCCTCTGATGTTTCTTCTTCTCGTTGTTGCCCATCTTTTTTCCTCCCTCCGCCCGATCTCTCCTTCCCTGCTCTGGCCGCCATCGCCCTGCTCGATCCAGCCAGATGTCGCCTCTGTCCCGGACTCGCCCGCCGAGCATGTTGCCCTGGACGTCCGCCTAGGCACGACGCCTAGACGCCACGGGGACGCCTAGCTGTCCCAGGCGAGCACCATGCCATGTCCTGGTGAGGCGAGGGCTCGCGGCGTCCACGGTTCACTGACTGGACGCCTCGGTGCCGCCTAGGCGACACCTCAAAAACACTGGTTCGAACCAACCAATCGTGTACACATTTCCTATTCATAAGCAAAAAATATGCCCACGAGGAATCAAGAATCTTCTAGCAGCAACCGTTGTTCTCCTCGAGTCCCTTTCATCAACCAATATGCCCCGCGCACGCAAAGCTAAGCAAAGCATTCTTAGCAACACAATTAGTACTAACTACTAAGAACTGACCGACATTATGTATAGTCTCCACAATAGAGATAGTACGTTGCCAACCGCTAGCACCGGCGCAAGCTCAAACCAAACGGACAAAAATAATGAACCACGAAGCAAAAGATCAAGCACTGGCTCACCTCGGAGGCGTCGGGGGCCGGGGGCGGCGGGGGCGCTGCGGGGGCGCGGCGGTCCGGGGACGGCGAGGCCGGCGGCGGCGACGCCGGGGGTGCGGTGGGCCGGGGCGGCTGGGGCGCAGCGAGCCGAGGCCGGAGGCGGCGACTCCGGGGGCGCGACAGACAGGTGGCGGCGAGCCGGGGCGGCGGCAGGGCGGCGGGCCGGCGGTGGGGCGATGACGACGGGCAGGCGACAGGGCAGGGCGCGGCAGGGCAGCGGGCAGTGGCGGGGCTGGTGAGTTGAGTGGATGAGAATGAGCTGTCGGGTCGGGATAAAGGCCCTTATTTGCGAAGGCCCTCTAAAATGCGATGGCCCGACCTTCCGGCTGTCGAAATTAATGTTACTTGTGACGGCCTTTTTAGCAACCGTCGCAAATAAACATTTATTTGCGTAGGATGCCTTAGTTGCGACGGTACTAGGGTTGTCCGTCGCAAATAAGCTGTTATTTGCGACGGCCCAGGGGTTGGCTGTCGCAAATAAGCTATTATTTGCGACGACAATGTTATTTGTGACTGCCAAATGCGGGCCGTCGCAAATAAATCTAGCCGTCGCAAATGATCACTTTTCCTGTAGTGCATAATAAGAATATTACAACACCAAAAGCAGTCTTACAGCACCAGAAGCATAACAAAGAGCAAAAGATACAAATAGAGCTCTTATCTCTCATCTACTGCTACAACCTAATGACTCCCCCCTCAATCTCTCCACCTTTGGCATCAATGCACAAAGAAGAAGGAGAGGAGAGATCTAAACGTCGTTGCTGACTCAATCCTCACTGTCGGTCCTCTCATCGTCTTCATCATCAGGCCGAGGAGGATGAGGATGAGAACCACTCGTCGTGCCCCCAATGCCAAAATAGGCTAGCTCGAAAGTTGAAAGAGAAGGAAGCTTTGAGAAGTTAGAAGGAGAGTCCTCAGAGATAACTAGAGACCCAACAGGCTCAATCTCCAACTTCTGGCATATGGCTTTGATATTGTCCTTCATGTACCGCATTTCCTTTTTTCTTGCCTTCTTCATCTTATGAACTTTCACCCCAGTCTTGCGACAAGAGCCAAAGATGGCGGCCAAGTACTTCATAATGCCACTAGGAGACCCTTTGTGAGGAGGGGCCCTAGTGTTTGAGGAAGGCCTTGCATCTCTTTGAGCTCTCTCTGAGCATTCTTTAGTTGAGGCAGGTGAGGGAGCAACTGGGAGAGTGGCTTGGGGAGGCTAGTGGGGCCTTAGAGCAGAATGCTCGACATCTTTCACAAACTCAATTCCTGTGACTTTTTCAATAATGAATATCAAGTATGGAGCATGCCACAGGAGCGGTTTGGTGTGCATGAGATATTCACCATGTCATTCCAGATGTAGTCAATGATGTCAAACTTTCTCTTCTTGCTAATCACTTTCATCAAGGTTCTCAAGTAACCTAGAACACTCCATGCATCTCCATCCTTTGGAGCAATGGTCTTCCGAAGCACTCTATTGAGAACCATGAAGAAGGGCTTCATGTTCTTGGTTGAGGGAGGAATGTACTTGAGACGGGTATCATAGAGAAAGTCCATCTTGTCCTTCTCTTAAATCCCAATGTTGTGAATAATCACTTCATTGATACCAGTGTTCTTAAGATGCAGCAGTGTAGCAAACTCATCATGAGTGACTGTGTACTTAGACCCATGTGTCATCCAAGTCACTCTCTCCTCTTCATCGCTCGCAAAATAGCAAGTTGCATAGAACTGAGCAATGACTTCATCATTCCAGTTGTATCTGAAAGCAAACAAGTCCTTTAAACCATGCCTCTCTACAGCCTCTACCACTTCATCAAAAGTACCACAACTTTTTCTTTCAAAGTGGATCCAGTCAATCCATTGGCCGCGGACTACTAGAGTCTTCATTGGGAGGTAAACAGAGTTGTAGTAGTCCGAGTGGAAGTTACTCAAAAATCTCGGATCAGCTGCCTTCTTGCCACTGTTATATGCATAAATTTTCCTTGGCTTCCATGCCACATCACTTCCCTTGCCATTGAATTTTTCTTCCGAGGGGTATCTATTCCCTTGTCTTGGAGCTGTCATTTTGAGAGGGCCAATCGGGCCAGAGGCAATACCTTTTTCTTTCCCTTTGGATTGGCGATGAGCCGCTGAGCTAGAACCAGCCATATCTTGAGCTTTCGATGCTGGCTTCTTGGCCGCAATGTTCCGCCGCACCCTAGGTGTAGTAGGAAAAGGCTTGGTAGCACGTTCTTGCCTTTTGTTGGCGCGAGATTCCAAGACACGCGGCAACACATCTTGATCCATCTCAGCTTCAAAGTCGAAGATGTTTTCATCCGACATGATTCTGACAAGAAGATTATACAAGACATAGATAAGGATTGATGGCAAGGGAATGCATTGAGTAGAAAGAAATTAGGGTTGTGTCCAATCAAAAATTAGACTTGTCCGGTGCTCAAGTGCAGACTAGTCCGGAGTACCGGACTTGTCTGCACTAAGAACGGACTAGTCCTTTATTCGGCCGTTTGAACCCTAACTAGCAAAGCAATGGTGTTTCTCAATGTAAAAGTGGCTCAATGTAGTTGTAATACAACAAGGAATCGTGTATTAATAGGAGGAACTAAGCTATTTGTGCAAAAACAAGAGAAATCGAAGGTTCTAGGATTTGGAGAGAAACATTACCAAATCCTTTGATTTGCGTAGTTGGAGGAGTTTTTGATGCGGACAAGTTCGGGGTCCTCGATCACCTTGCGATGAAGATCATTTCCCACAGAGATTTGAGGAGATTTGGTGGGGAACTTGGCAAATCAACTTGGAGGCACTTGAGTGAGGAGAGAGAATGTGAGGTGTGTTGTGAGGATGAAGAAAATTAGGTTTTGGCGGCCCTAGGGTTACGGAGTCGAAAATCGGACTAGTCTGTTGTTGACCGAACTAGTCCGGACTACCGAAACTCTGTCGACTAGTCTACATTGTGCGTACTAGTCCGGGTAACCACGGATTAGTCTGTGGTCACAAGAAAAGAAACAGTTAGACCATCGGTATGTATTCAAAGATGCTTACGAAGAAAATCAGCGGCAAAACACACAAATAATCTTGATGAATATGATCAGTAAACATACAACAATAAAGCTATGACCATAATCCACTAAGATCAAGTAATTAACATTGTTTCATGGAGAAAATACAGAGATATGGTTTTCATAACAAAATCAATAGATTTTGAAGATGGCATACATGTATGCAGGTTTTCAAGCCACGTTCCAAGCATCAATTATATTTCGTTCATTTCGGAGCTCACAAAAACGTTTTCCATCATGTGGCTTGGTAAAGATATTGGCTAGTTTTTTTTTTTGATGTTGAGATGGGAAATGGCTATGTCTCCTTTCATTGAGTGATCTCTCAGAAAATGATGCCGGATGTCTATGTGTTTGGTTCTAGAGTGATCAACGGGATTATGGGCAATTTTGATGCCACTCTCATTGTCACAAAGGAGTGGAATATGTTTCATATCATAACTGTAGTCCCTTAGAGGTCGTCGCATCTAAAGGAGTTGTGAACAACAACTCCCGACTGCAACATACTCCGCTTCGGCCGTGGATAAGGCAATGGAATTCTGTTTCTTGGAGGACCAGGAAACTAGGGATCTACCTCAGAATTGGCAAGTGTCGAGGTACTTTTTCTATTTACCTTGCATCCAGCATAATCTGCATCGGAGTATCCAATGAGATTGAATTTTGAACCTTTAGGTTTACCAAAGGCCTAGGTTGATGTATGAACTAAATATCGCAAGATCCTTTTTACGGCTGTCAAGTGACATTCCTTAGGATTGGCTTGAAATCTTGCACACAAACATACACTCAACATGATATCAGGCCTAGATGCACATAAATAAAGTAAAGAGCCAATCATGGAGCAATATAATTTTTGATCCACGTTTGGTCCGTCTTCATTGAGATCCAAGTGTCCATTTGTCGCCATGGGAGTCTTTATGGGCTTTGCTTTTTCCATACCAAATTTCTTGAGAATGTCTTAAGTGTACTTTGTTTGGCTTATGAACGTCCATTCCTTTTGTTGCTTCACTTGGAATCCCGAGAAATATCTCAACTCTCCCATCATGGACATCTCGAATCTATCTGTCATAATCTAACTAAATTCCTGACAAAAAGATTTGCTAGTTGAACCAAATACAATATCATCAACATAATTTTGACAGATAAATAGATAATTATCAAAATGCTTAGTAAACAAAGTGTAATCAGCTTTACCAATCTTAAATCCTTTTTCAATCAAAAAAATCTCTAAGGCACTCATACCAAGCTCTAGGAGCTTGTTTAAGGTCACAGAGAGCCTTACGCAGTTTGAACACATGGTCAGGGAACTCTTGATCTTCGAACCTGGGGGGTTGCTCTACGTACACCTCCTCCTTGATCGGTCCGTTGAGGAAGGCACTGTTCACATCAATTTGATAAAGCTTGAAATTATGGTCAGTAGCATATGCAAGAATATTCCAATCAATTCAAGGCTAGCTACGGGAGCAAAAGTCTCGTCGAAATCCAAACCTTCAACTTGTGAATACCCTTTGGCCACAAGTCCTGCTTTGTTCCTTGTCACCACCCCGTGTTCATCTTGCTTGTTGTGGAAGACCCATTTAGTGCCGACAACGTTGAACATGGATCTTTCAACAAGTTCCCACACTTTGTTCCTTTTGAAATTGTTCAGTTCTTCTTGCATTGCCACCACCAAATCCGGATGTTTTAATGCATCTTCAACTCTGTGTGGTTCCAAAGAGGATACAAACGATTGATGTTCACAAAAACTAGCTATACGAGATCGAGTTGTTACTCCCTTTTGAATGTCACCGATTATGTTATCGACAGGGTGATCACTTTGGATGCACTGATGCACTCTTGGATGTGGCACTTGTGATCTTGAATCTTCATGGTCATCATCTTCTTCTCCCCCTGGATGGTTGCCTTCATTGATGTGTTGATCATCTTGGTCTTCTTGAGTTTGATCTTGTGTCGAAGCTCCCCATTGATCATTCTCCTCCACTTGTCGTTCATCTTCTTCATTTGCATTTGGAGGTGGAACTTGTGGTCGAACATCACCCAACCCCATTCTTCTCAATGCTTGACATGAAGCTTCTTCTTGATCTAGCACACATTGATCAACTTGCTCTTCCTGAGAGCCGTTAGTTTCATCGAACACCACGTCACGTTCTACTTCAACAAGTCCGGAGGCCTTGTTGAAGACACAATAAGTGTAGGAGTTCGAATTATAGTCAACTAAGAAACCTTCATCGAATTTCGAAGCTTACTTTGAAGTCCTAGGCTTCTTGGTCAAAATATAACATTTATAACCAAAAACTCAAAAATATGAAATATTCTCTTTGTTACCGATGAGTAGTTCATACGACATTTTCTTGAGTAGGCAATGAAGATATAACCGGTTTATGGCGTGACAAGCGGTGTTAACCGCTTCAGCCCAAAACCGATTTAAAGTCTTGTATTCATCGAGCATTGTCCTCGCCATCTCAATGAATGTTCGATTCTTCCTTTCAGCTACTCCGTTTTGTTGAGGAGAAAAGGGTGATGAAAACTCGTGCTTTATCCCTTCTTCGTCTAGATACTCCTCAACTTGGTTATTCTTGAACTCCGTTCCATTGTCACTTCGTATGTTCGTGATCATCAACGAAAATTTATTTTGAGCTCGCTTGAGAAACTTCTTGAGGGTTCCTTGAGTTCTTGTCTTATCATGCAAAAAGAAAACCACGTGAAGCGCAAAAAATCATCAACACATACTAAACCGTATTTGTTACCACCGATGCTTATGTAAGCAATTGGACCAAATAGGTCCATGTGAAGTAGCTCAAGCGGTCTCGTTGTTGTCATCGCATTCTTCGCGGAATGGGGTGCTCCTATTTGCTTCGCGGATTGGCACACGCTACAAGGCCTATCTTTCTCAAAAACAAGATCCTTTAAACCACAGATGTGATCGCCTTTAAGGAGTTTTTGAAGATTCCTCATACCAATATAAGCTAGCCGTCTATGACACAGCCAACCCATGTTGGTTTTTGCAATCAAGCATGTGTCAAGTTCGGCTTTATCTTTGTTGAAGTCAACTAGATAAAGCTTTCTCTTTAACCCACCCTTGAATGCAACTGAGTTATCACTCCTTCTAGAGGCGGTCATGCCCTCGTTAGTGAACAAATAATTATAACCCTTGTCACATAACTAGGATATGGACAAAAGGTTATAATCCAAGGAATCAACGTGTAAAACATGAGAAAGAGTACGTTGTGACGAAATTGCTATTTTACTGGTACTGAGCACCCTTCCTTGACTGTTATTGCCAAAATCAATGTCTTTGCTTGGATCTTCATTTTCTTCATATTCAATGAACATCCTTCTTTCTCCGGTCATGTGATTGGTGCATCCACTATTTAGCACCCATTTTGCTCCACCATAGGAATAATCCTGCAAAAACAAATTACGCCTTGGTCTTAGGTACCCAAGCTTGCTTGGGTCCTTTGAGGTTAGTCATAAGTGATTTGGGCACCGACACATGATACTTGGTGTTCCCATGGTGTGGCCCAACATATTTGGCACAAACTCTTCCGATATTACTTTTCACAAGTATATATGAAGCACCAAAGGTTTTAAACAAAACTTGTTGTTCATGTGAGTTCACAATGTTATACTTACCAACATTATCAAGTTTTCTAACTTGAGAACAATTTCCCTTGACAAAGACAATATGTTCTTTGTTATTCTTGTGGCTTCTAGCATTTTGCTTTTCACCGTAAGAATATCCAAGGCCATATTTTACATTTGGAGGTCGTGAGATCAAGTATGCACCATGTGCATACTTCACCTTCTCCTTGTCAAATATGCCACTGTGGTAAGGTTGCTAGTCCTTCGTCAAGGGTGGCCTTTCTTTCAAATTAGTGTTAATTTTAGCACATGTACAAGCAATAGTAGTTTCAGATTTTAGATGTTCAGAAGGTGAGCTTGAAGAGGATGAAGAGCCTCTATGCTTGAGTGACTCAACTTGTACCTCAAGGATCTTGTTAACTTCGGTTAAGTTAGCAAGTTTTATCCTTGACGGTTACATTTGAGTCGCTTAACTTCAAGCAAGATTCCTTGCTTGAAGCTAACTCAAGTTCTAGTGAATTGCTTCACTCCATTTCAAGGTCAAGGACCTTTTTAATCTTAATATATTCTTCCTTTGGAGGATGATCATATCTTCTTGACGATCAACTAGCTCCTCCTTATCAACAAGCTTATCCATTAAACATTCCATCTTAGCAGCAGTTTTCTTATCTAAATCACTAAGCAAGTATTCATTTTCATCACAACTATCATTCTCACTAGAATTATCACTATAACTAGCAAAGGAATAGGAGGAGGAAGATTTGGTTGTTACCTTTCTTTTACCTTCCTTCGCCATCAGACTTGTGTTGTTGTTGTCCTTCCATGTGACCATGGTTGGGAAGAGGGTGGATTTCTTGGTAGTCTTCTTGATGGATATGGTAGCCATCTCCTCTTCCTCTTCGGATGAGGACTCATCATTGGAGTCCCACTCCATCTGATGAGTAGGTTTAGGCCCGATCTTCCGAAAGGTAAGTCGATTGGGGTGGAGAACTCAACTTTGATGATCCGCAGCACTCAAGCAGATCAAATACCCCTGCAATCACTACACAACTGATCCGTTGGTTATCAACCGTGCGACACACGCTTGACCTTGCAAAGAAGGCTAATCCCTGCAACTGAACCGTGAACACAAGCAAGAACGTAGAAGACACGATCTGAAATTGAGAAGTTGGGGTCTCAAAAACCGTAGAACGGAAAAATTGTTATTCTAAGCAAAACCCACCGAATATGACCGGCGGCTGCAGTATTTAAATGCTAGGGTTAGGACAAAACATGATTAGACGCGTCCCTAATGGACTCTTACGGGATACAAGGCCCAAAGGCACAATTCGGTGGCACAGCTTCGGATAGAAATCAGGACTCGACTTGTTTCGACGTTTTACAATGACTCTGGAGGGATTCTAAGGTGGGACCAGAACCATTGGAAATTTTATCTTCTCCTCTTTCCGTGCATATGTAGAATGTCGAAAACGGAGTCCGTATGCCTCCTGGGCATCCGTTTTAAGGTGGACTGCTCCTGGACTCCGAGTTGAACTCGAGTTCGAGTTGTAAACTATTTCCATCAACTTGTGGACGTCCCAGCTGGTTCTCCGTGCTCCTGAGGTCTCTTTCCTTCACTTGTTGATCTTTTCCATTATTCCTAATAATAATTAAGTTATCACATAGCAATCTATTCTCAAACTCACTTGCAAAAGAAGTTAGGAACAAATTCACCTGATGATTTATTAACCGTG
This sequence comes from Tuctoria greenei, assembly GCA_036927565.1. Taxonomy (NCBI): domain Eukaryota; kingdom Viridiplantae; phylum Streptophyta; class Magnoliopsida; order Poales; family Poaceae; genus Tuctoria; species Tuctoria greenei. The sequence goes on from JAYESD010000006.1 coordinate 132,297,125, forward strand.
CTCGTGCTCTTGTGATTGGTCCTTGCAGTTCAATGTGTGTCTCTGCTGTTGTGATGTCCTCATCATCGTCCCCCTCTTGAATTGGAGTCGTCCTAGAATCAAGTTCATCTTCTTCTCCCAAGTACGATCGCAAATCTGAAATATTAAATGTAGGACTAACCCCAAAATCGGGAGGCAATTCAAGCTTATATGCATTATCGATAATATTTTCAACAATCTTAAAAGTACCAGCAGCTCATGGCATAAGTTTAGATTTTCTCAGGGAATCGCTCTTTTCTCAAGTGTAACCACACCAAATCACCCAGTTCAAGTTTTACTTCCTTTCTACCTTTACTAGCTGCAATCCTATACTTCTCATTCACATTTTCAATATTTTTCTTTGTAGTTTCATGCATCTGAAGAATGAAATAAGATCGTTTTGTAGCATCCAAATTTATAGTTTCAGAAGGGGGCAAAGGTAGTGAATCAATAGGATCACGGGGATTGAAACCATACACTACCAGGAATGGACTTACCTTTGTCGTGGAGTGAATGGATCTGTTGTAAGAAAATTCTATATATGGTAAACATTCCTCTCACAACTTCAAATTTGTTTTCAAGACAGCCTGCAACATAGTGGATAAAGTACGATTAATACCTCGGTTTGTCCATGCGTTGTGGGTGATATGTAGTTGAAAACAGCAACTTGGTTTCCAATTTATACCACGAAGTTCTCCAAAAATGACATAAAAATTTTGCATCACGATCAGAAACAATTGTATTTGGCACACCATGTAATCGATCAATTTCCGATATAAATAAATCAGCAATGTGTGAGGCATTATCATTCTTATGACAAGGTATAAAGTGTGCCATTCTGGAAAAACAATCAACATCTACAAAAATACTATCCCTCCCCCTCTTAGTCCTAGGCAATCCCAAAACAAAGTCCATAGAAATTTCCTCCCAAGGTACGATAGGAACAGAAGAGGCATATAAAGACCATGTGGGTTAAGGTGAGACTTAGTTTTGTTGCAAGTAGTGCATCGTGACACGTAGCGCTCGACATCACGCCTCATCTTTGGCCAAAAGATGTGTGTGGACAGCCCGTCTTCAGTTTTCTTCACTCCAAAATGTCCCATCAAACCTCCTCCATGTGCTTCCTGCAAAAGTAATAGACGAACGGAGCTAGATGGAACGCATATCTTGTTAGCACAATAGAGGAGACCCTCTCGCAGCACATATTTATTCCAAGTTCTTCCTTCTCTACAATTTTCAAAAGCATCTTTGAAGTACAAATTAGTAGGATATAATGCTTTTATTGTTTCCAAACCAAAGATTTTATGATCAAGTTGGGACAGCATGGTATAACGCCTAGATAATGCATCGGCAATGATATCTTCCTTCCCTTTCTTATGCTTAATGATGTATGGAAACAACCTTATGAACTCAATCCATTTAGTATGTCGTTTATTCAGATTGGTTTGACACTTAAGATACTTCAATGATTCATGATCGGTATGTATGACAAACTCCTTAGACCAAAGATAATGTTGCCAAGTTTGTAATACTCGCACTAAGGCATACAATTCCTTATCATAAGTGGAATAATTCAGAGAAGTACCATGAAGTTTTTCATTAAAGAAAGCAACGAATTTACCTCCTTGTATGAGAACGACTCCAATACCAATGCCGCTTGCATCGCATTCTAGCTCAAAGGTCTTGTCGAAATCAGGAAGTTGTAGCAATGGTGCTTTTGTAAGCTTCGATTTGAGAGCATCAAAAGCTTGTTGCTGCTGTTCGCCCCATCAAAAAAGCACTCCCTTCTTCATTAGCTCTTGTAGAGTTGCTGCAATGGTGCTGAAATCCTGGACAAAACACTGATAAAAACCTGCAAGACCAAGAAAACTACGAACCTGCGTGACGGTTGTTAGGGGTGGCCAGCTGGTGATTGCTTCAATTTTTGCCTCACCCATCTCAATTCCCTGCAAGGAAACAACGTAGCCAAGAAACGAGACTCGATTGGTGCAAAAGACGCAGTTTTCGAGGTTACCAAACAAATGTGCATCTCTCAAAACAGTAAAAACAACACGTAAATGATCAAGATGTTCATCATAGGACTTGCTGTAAATGAGGATATCATCGAAGTAAACCACAACAAATTTTCCAATGAAAGCACGTAAAACCTCATTCATTAAATGCATAAAGGTGCTGGGTGCATTAGTTAAACCAAAGGGCATGACTAACAACTCATAAAGTCCAAACTTGGTTTTAAATGCAGTTTTCCATTCATCTACTTGTGCCATTCTAATTTGGTGGTAACCACTATGCAAGTCAATTTTTGTGAAGATGATAGCACCACTCAACTCATCAAGCATGTCATCTAAGCGAGGAATAGTATAATGATATCGAATGGTGATGTTATTAACCGCTCGACAATCAACACACATGCGCCAACTACCATCTTTCTTAGGAACCAAAAGAACAGGAACAGAACAAGGGCTAAGGCTTTCACGAATGTACCCGCGCTCCAAAAGAACTTGGACTTGTCGCTGAATTTCCTTAGTTTCCTGTGGATTCGCCCTGTATACTGCACACTTTGGCAAAGTTGCTCCTGGAATCAAATCGATCTTGTGTTCAATGCCTCTCATCGATGGTAAACCAGGGGTATCTTGGAGGGAAACACATCCTCAAACTCCTGCAAAAGGTTAGCAACAGCAGGGGACAATGCAATAGAAAATTCATGAAGTGAAAACATGGCTTCGATGCAAACTAAAGCATAGCACATCCCCTTAGCATCGAATAAATCAACAAGCTCAGATTTAGTTGCAAGCAACGATGGTGATTTTAACTTAATGACTTGCTGTTTTTCAGATTCTAATTTTGTTGCTTCGCCATCACGAATTTTACTCTTCTCAAAATGCACAATTTCAGCAGGAGTCATGGGGAGCAAAGTGATTTTCTTTCCCTTATGCATGAGAGTATATTTATTGGTTCTACCATGATGAATAGCATCGTTATGAAATTCCCAAGGACAACCCAATAAAAGAGAACAAGCATCCATATGAACAACATCAAAATCAATAAAATCATGGGAAGAACCAATTGAAAAATGTATTCTCGCTGTTTCTGTTACCCGAACCTTACCTCTGTTGTTGAACCATTGAATGTGGTATGGATGAGGGTGTTCTCTTGTTGTAAAACCAAGTTTCTTGACGACGTCCGTGTTCACCAAGTTATTGCAGCTACCTCGATCAATTATAGTGTGTACACGACAGTCCTTGATGACGAGAAACATGTGGAAGAGGTTGTGTCGTTGTATCTTGTCATCGGTCTCAACTTTGTAGCTCAAGGCACGCTACACAATGATGCTCCTATAGTTCTCCGTCGCTGTTGTACCAAGTGCCCCTTCTTCAGTGTGTTCTTCATTTGGATCTGTCAAGTCAGTAGCAAGAGAATATTCATCTTCAACATCCGAAGTACTATGATACCCGCCATCGTCACGTGCTATGTATGCTCATTTGCTTGGGCAATCTCTCATCATATGACCATGTCCCTGGCAGCGGTGATACTTAATGTCGGAAGTACGACCTGTAGAAGTAGTGGACGACGAAGGCTTGAATGATGTCGCCTTGCTGCCTTCCGGCACGCGATAAGGTGGAGCAGTAGGTATAGTTCATTGGCCACCATTGGATGGTGTAGTCGCTGCACGGGGGGTCGAAGATGGTGCTATTTTGGATGCTGCAGATGTCGAACACGACGTGAAGTTGCTCCTCCTGCGTTGTTGTTGTTGTTGTCGGCCCTGCAATTCTTTTTCAGCCAGCATAGCAAGCTGAAACAATATGTTAACAGTATCATATTCCTTGTAATTAACAATGTCCTAAATTTCACGCCTCAACCCCCCATAAAAACGAGCTATTTTATCATCCATGTCCTCTACTACCCCACAACGCAACATACCCTTTTGTAACTCTTGATAATACTCCTCTACGGACATGTTACCTTGGTCTAAGCGCTGCAATTTTTTTTTAAAGGTCCCACTGAAAAGATGGAGGAACAAATCGAACACGCATAGCTTCCTTTAATCTATCCCATGTTGGAGGATCAGTTCTAGTTTTAACAAGTTCATTCCACCATATGATAGTGAAGTCCTTAAACTCACTAGTGGCTTGACGAACTCTATGTTATTCAGGAACAAGATGAGCATTAAATTTTTGCTCTACTGTCATATCCCAATCAAGATAAGCCTCAGCATCATAAGCACCAGAAAAAGGGGGTATAGTAAATTTCACTTTATCAAAAGGATCATCATGAGGACGATTATAATTGTTATGATGATTATTACCTCCCATACCTCAACGATAAAGTGGTAGTCTTGGTTGATTGTTGTGATCTTCCATATCATCATAAGTATTGTCTTCATGTCTTCCAGCGAGAGGCAACCAAGCCTCAAAAGTATTCATCTGAAGAGCAAGGTCATCAAGTTGGCGAGTCAAGTTCGCCAATGACTCCTCCGTTGCCGCATTGTATTTGGGGAACATATCTGTCATGGTCTTCATCATATCACGTAAATCAGCATGTTGAACACATTCATCATCATCGTCTTCTCCTGCCATTGTTAGTAGGAAACAAAAGACAACAAAAATATGTTATCCCTATCAACTACAATGACAATGTGAAAGGTGGAAGAAAAACAATCTCTCTCGCTCGAGCGTCTTACCACGCTCTTACAAGTGTTCTTACCGACACAACAGGTGGTGTGGACAGTGAGATGAACCAATGAAGCGTGGGATGATTGCAAAGGTACCTGTTATGCTCGAGAGAAAGGTGGAGCTTGGATGGCACAATATGGTGGCTAATAAGCAGAAAATCGTTAACAGGTAAACAAAGTTGAATAAGTATTCAATGTAGGAAACAGTTGCTGGTCAACCAAGTGCTCTAGGGCCTAGCACAACACACGGAAATAGCAAGGCAAAAGGAAGACAAAGTGATATAACCAACAATCATAGTACAAGTAGTATAGGCCAATTGCTTTAATATGCGTGCTCTTCACTATTTTTTTCTTTTTCATAATATTTTTTTATTTTTTTTCTTTACTCAGGAGCACGAAGATATGAAGCACACAAATTTGCAGCTCAATTGGATGTCATATGAGGCCTATAGAAAATCAAGAAGATTCTTTAAAATTGGTGCTGAAACTTCAGAGGCCGGATAGCCTATCTTCCGAGGGGAATTTGGGGAATATAATTTTGCTGAACGTGGCTATGTCATGGAAAACCAAATGCGAAATTTTGCGTAGATGAATTTGAAAAAAAAATCGTCCGATTTTGAGTTCGTATGCGAAAGTTATGGCCGTTTTAAGGTAGGTTGTCCGAGTTACGATTTTTGGATGTTGATTCCAACTCGGTTTGAGAACAGAACTCCCAATCAGATATGAAAATGATCGGGAAATTGCACAGCAAGTAATGGGGTTGTATGTGATGATTCAAGGATGAGTGGCACAAGGAACTGCAAGGATTCCACCCTGTTGCAACGATTGTACTGCAACAAATACTAAATCGTTGCAGTAAGCTTGGTCTTGTGCCACGATTCACTAGTTCTTGGCATTAGCATCTATCGCCTCCGAACACGATCGTTGCACTAGGATCTGTTGCCGTGATTCACTAGTTCGTGGCCTTAGGATCTATCGCCACTGTCGACGGTTGAGAACTGGCAGATCTCCCAACACTACTAAAGTGATAGGGGAGTTTGATGTTCGGTGTGGGCGCGCGGAGATTCAAGAAGGTGAGTAAGAATTGACACAGGAGACACAAGAATTTACGTGGTTCGGGCCGCCTGAGCGTAATACCCTACTCCACGGATGTGTTGGTGTTGTATTAGCAGTATGAGCTTGTGATGAGCGTATGAGGCACGTGTCCCCCGTAACGTGTCGTCGGCCTGTCCTTTTATAGTACAAGGGCAGACCGTTACAAATTAGCCTGGCCCGACATGTGGCCCCGGTGGTTATTAGTATTGATACACATTTAATTGTACTTAATGACCCTGTAACGAGCTTTGACAGCACCGTTACTGGTGTTAAGATCGTCCGTTTGAGTGTCATTAATATAGTATTAATGACACTTAATTGGGTCTTGAAGTCCTTGATTCCCCTTTGAAGATCCGGACCCGTTGCGGGATCTTCCGGAGGTTAGGGGTTGAAGATCCGACGGTTGGACACGTGGCAGCTCCAGAGCATACTGTGGGAAACAGGTAGCTCTGGGGCTACCCAACACGTGTCAGGTTCGGAGCTTCTCTCGGTCTGGGGTTATGTCCGGAGGTGCCATTTCGGTACATGGCCTGGAACTTCCCCCTTGTGGGCGGTAGCTCCGGTTTGGTAGTACACGTGGCGACCTAGGGATTAACCATGTTGGAGAAGCGGGTCCGGTTATGTCTGACATGTGGGCCCCCGAGGGTCTTCAAACCAAGTAGATGACTTTCCTTTGAGTTCTTTGTAACCTCAAGGGGTGTACGGTTTGTAGGTTACCGACAGTGGCCCCCTGGACCTACCTCCGGGGAAGATCACTGGGGTGAAGTCATTCCGCCGGAGGTGGGTCCATCCTCGCGACTCTTGAACTGAGTCTTCAAGGGTCTTTGAAGGTGCCATTGGAAGGGATTTATAGTTAGATCCCCGCCGCGTGGCGCACCTCGTGCGGCAGATGAGATCTTTGACGTGCGGATCTCACGCAATTGAAGGTCGCCGGTTCCCGATACAAAAACCGTATCGGTTCCGCGCGCCTTGTCAGGCCGCCGCCTTTGGGTTTCCTGCCTCATGATGACAACCGTTCGCCTGGGTAAGAGCCTCAACATGATCGTCGGGGTGGTCCCGGGCCCTCTTGTCATCGGCTGGGTGGAATTTTTGAATGGTATCTTCGACTTCCTTGCGATTTCCATCCAAGCGTTGCGAGGGCTTACTTAAGAAGGAAAGCACGCACCATCGGGAGTTCTTTACGCCTTCTCATCTGATCTTGCACTCAAACTCCCAACTCGTGCTTCGCTCTTCTTCTCTTGCCTAGCCGTGCCGCGATGGAGTTAGGTCTCCGCGAGAGTCGCTTGAAGACCCACGGCGATTTGAAGAAGGTCCGGGCCCTCATGGGGTGGTCCTCAGACTTCTTCAACCGCTCAGTCCGTTCCGGCGGAGAGCTCCCCTTCGAGAAGGAGCACGCCGGCGAAATGGTGTACTTTTCCTTATACGCCATGGTGGGGTTGATCCCACCTTTTTCTTCCTTTTTCTTGATGCTGCTAGACTTCTATGGTCTGCAGTTATACCACCTTGGCCCTCACTCCATTCTCCTCGTGTCTATCTTCGTCCACTTCTGTGAGATGTGGGTGGGCATCCCCCCTGCATCGAACTCTTCCGGACCTTCTTCACCGTGCACACCACCGGCCGGAGCAATGAGTACCTTGGCTTCTACGACTTCGTGAAGCACAAGAAGTGCCCATTCAAGTACCTCCGGTCATTTCCTTCTGGGAAGTGGGATGACTGGAAGAAAGATTGGATAGTCGTAAGGGTGGAGGAGCACGAGAGGCTGGAGCTGCCCGATAGTCTGCCCGGCATCGACACAACGATCTGGAGTGAAACTACGATGCTGGCGGAAGCTTTCAACCCCGCTTTGACCAGGATCCGCCAATATTGACTACTCAAGCGGTATTTTGCAATTTTCTGGTCAACATGTGGGCGCCTTTGAAGAGGAGGGAGAAACTCGCTTGGGCCCTCAACAGCGTAATGGACGACGACCGGGTTGAGACCGGGCTGAAGTCCAACATGGTGGGGAAAACTCTGGAGTTCCACCTCAAGAAATTCCAGCACGGCATCGACGTCGACGGTGATGACTTGACTCCCCCGTCGGCATTCCTCCCTCTGAACCTGGAAGTGGAGTTCAGCAGGGAGCTCCGGCGAAAGATGCCCGTACTTGACGACCTCGGTGTCGTCGAGAGAAGATCAACCACCCGGGTGGCGATCCCCGAAATGCCCGAAGATGGCTCCCTCCCTGCCCCAAAGCCAAGGGTCGAGGTCGTCGGCAAGGGCAAGGAGCTGGCTGATGAACCAGAGAGCCGGAAGAGGAAGCTACAGCATGCCGACGGAAGGTCTGTCAGGCCCGCTACTTCTGCCTCGGTTCCTTCTCCCCGGAGGGGAAGGTCTTCTACCACCGTGGCGACTGTCCCCGTAATGGGGTCCTCCCGGAACGAGACCGTTCCTGCAGTGGGGTCCTCCCGGAGCACGTCTGTTTCTGCGGTGGGATCCTCCCGGGGTGTTAGCTCCAGGTGCGCTACTCCAGCACCTGGGCCGGTGGAGGCCTCCAGGTCCGGGGGTTCTTCCCGATTGAGGAGAGCCTCGACCCGGGAAACGCCCGTGGCCGCGACAAGTTCTGGGGGGGGGGGGGCCTTCCGGAGCTTCTACGCCGACTATGGCCAGCCCAGAACGCCCGGGAAAAAGGTTCCGCGCAAGCTGGTGCAGAAGCCTCCCAAGGTAATTTCTAATCTCTACCTTGGACAATTATTTTAATTGTAGCAACTGTTTGTTAATTTCCTTCGTTCATCATCTGCAGCGTCCCCAAGAAGGGGAGTGAGGCTCCACCCTCAGCCACAGTGTCGGATGCCGTGAGGGTGGGAGCTTCTGCTCCTGTCCCGGTGCCGCCTCAAGTGGTGGCTGAAGCTGCGACAGCTCTGGTGCCGGCTGTCATGGCCATGGACCTCGACTCATCCCCAGAAGTTCCCGTGGTAGCGCCGGACCACAGGAGTGAAGATGCGCCAGCGGCACCTGTCTCGGAGGTTGAAGCTCCGGGTCCTGGTGCTGCAATGATGGAAGCTCCGGCTGTTGAGCCAGAGGAAGTAGTAATCCTGGCCTCTGAGCCGGAAAGTGTTGAAGCCCCGGCGGTTGATCCGGAGGTGGCTGAAGCCCCGACATGCGAGCCGGAAACCGAGGTAGTTCCGACAGTTGGGCCGTCTACCTCCGAAGCACCGGCTGCTGAGCCGGTCATTGTTGGAGCTCCGGTCACAGGGCCGGTCGAAGTTGAATATCTTCCGGCTCCTGAGCCGGTTGTTGAAGAGGTGACGGAGCTCGAGCCTCCCTCAGAAGAGGTACACAGACCGGAGCTAGTAGCGGCCCCTGCTCTGGAAGCGACGATGTCGGAGGTACCTGCGGCCGAGCCGGAGTGCCCAAGCGAAGTTGCTGGCTCCTTGTCCGAGGGGGTGAACGAAGACTTGGCGGCGGGGCCTTCTTTGATGGCGACTGAGGCCATCCCAAAGGACGACCCTAGTGCCTTGGAAACTCAGGGGTCCACTCTCGTGGAGTGGGATCCAATTTTTGTATCTGAAGACCCGCTGGAACCAGCGGAGGAGACCCCAGCAGGTCCGGAACTGATCCCGTTGTCGCTTTCTATCGACAACGCATGTTCCAGTTTGCGTCAAGTCCAACTGGCCTTCTTCCACGACAGCAAGGCTCTTGAAGAGGAGCGCCAAACCCTTAGGCGGTGGCGTAAAAGGCTCTACTTCGAGACCAAGCTGGCGAAATCGAGGCTAGCGGATGACAAGGAGTGGATCAAACGGGAGAAGATCCGCCTGGAGTACTAGGGCAAGTTACTGGATGACAGGGAGAGTATGACTCATGCCCTCGACGCTCAATCCCGGGAGATCTATGATCAGGCCAAAGCTGCCAATAACGCGGCCGATGCACGCCAAGAACAGCTTGAGGCCATTAACACCGCACTCATCAAGCGCCGAGAGGCACTTGAAGAGAGGGAGAAACGGCTCGAGGATGAAGAGCAGAAACTCCTTGAGCTGCGGGATGACGTCCTGAGGAGGGAAGAGGAGCTCTCCGAGAAAGTAGCTCTGGCTGACAAAGGCCTCGAGGAGCGCACCAAGAAATTGGAAGAGCGCTGCCAAGAGGAAGAGGAGAAGACCTAGGTGCGAGGGCAGGAACTCTACGAACAAGAGTATGCCCTTGTTGCCCGGGAGAAGAAAGTGAGGGGTAGGGAGAAGGACCTGGTTGACCGCCGAAACAAGATCCACCTCCGGGAGGAGGAGCTCGGAAAACTCGAAAGGCGGGTTGCTGAAAAGATTCAGCAAAATGCCAAAGAAGTTGAGCGCCTCGCCCGTGAGAATTCCGAACTGACAGCGGCCAGGAGATCCCTGGAAGAGATGAAGGGCTTGAGGACTGCAAACTCCCTACAGATTTGGGAGTTCCTGGGCAAGGCCAACGACGCGCTGACACTGATGGGTTTCAGCCCCGTGTGCCCGGATGATCCGGAACCGTAGCTGGACCTAGCGCTGCAGGCGTTGAGCGCAGCAGGTAGCAAGCTCTCCAAGGTGGGCGATGTCAATGCGGACCAACTGGAGGTTGAGGGGCAATCCCTGGCGAAGAACGTCGCAGAGTATGTGCTGACGTGCTACACCAGCCGGAACTCCCAATTTCCTCTGGACCCGGTGCTTGAAGGCCCCGTCGATGGAGAAGGCGAAGCTACCCGAGCCAGCGTATCGGAGGTTGCCCAGAAGGTCGCCCAATTCTTCCATAGGGTCTAGGACCATCTCTGTAATTCTCACTTGTATTTTCTCTTCTTATTCCTCAATTTTGTAATTCCTTGTCTCTAGATGTAATCTCTTGTCTACAGATAAATGAAATCCCCAAATTTTGCGAATTTCACTTTTTGTCTTCAACACTTTTGTCTTCACCTGGCCCCCTGGTAGATGTACACAATTTTAATTGTGAACATGTACCAAGAGGATATTGTGCTTTGTTGAAGACTCTTTCACTCCGAACTTGTAGAATTTAGGTTCGAAGTCTTCGATAGTGAAGGCCCCCCTGAGGTTGTCGGAGAATAGAAGCTCCGGCATTGTCTATCGCTGGAGCTTAGTAGCTCCGGCAATAGTCTCTATCAACGCGTAGAGCATCGATAGTTAATCCTCCGGGGTGTCGGAGCTTAGTAGCTCCGGCGGTGACCTTTGCCAACACTCAGTTTGTTGGCAGTAGACTCCATTGACAGGTTCTTCTCACCATCTTTTATTCAGCGTCGACGGCTGGCCCCCTTAGTGGAGTCGGAGCTTAGTTAGTTCCGGCTTTTCTCCATCAAAGTAGATTTTATATTTCCTGCACACTTAAGCCAAGAAATATAGTAAAATTTGTTTCTTGTCTATAACTTCGTCGCGTCTTATGACTCTCAAGAAGATTTTAAGTCAAACGCGATTCTAAATACAACCGAATGTGTTGTCTTTTCTTCTAGATCCACCTGTACACGGACCCGCCTTACTTCGGCCTGCCAGGGTGTAGGTAGAGTGGCGTACTTAGGGTGCTTGACCAGGCTAAGTCGATAGCACACTCCAGCCCTAGATTGGCTTGGGGGCTTTCAGGCGAGTGGGCCATGAACAATATTTGAATCCAAAAGAATTGACAATACAACTCGAATCGTATATGAACCGATTGGACTAAAATTTCTTAAGAATTGCACGTCTTTGTTATAGACAAGAAAGAGAAAAATAAAAATGTTGAGCCTGTACAAAACAACTGCACGTGGAGTCTATTTCACATGAAAATGTCTTTCATTATAGGTCCGGGGTACAGGGGAAACAAGTACACTCTTAGGGTACGGAACCAGGCTAAGGGTGTTTCATTTCTCATTTGACCCAAGGTAGTTAGCCACACTTTTAGTCCTGAAACTGTGACAAGTGTTGCATGAGCTTTGTGGACCTTTCGGGAAAGGTCCGGCTGCTCTCCCGGAGGAACTACCCGACTCTGTACAATGACTCTATAACATACACCTCAAGTTACTCAAGACTCACCTCCGTGGTATTAAGTGTAGAACTTACGGAGGTGCTCGATGTTCCAAGGATTTGGGAGAGGTGTCCCATCCTCGGTAGCCAAGCGAACGCTTCCGGGACGGGATACTTTAATCACTCGGAAGGGCCCCTCCTAGCCGGGGGAGAGTTTGTTTAACCCTTCTCTAGATAGTATTCTCCGTAGCACCAGATCGCCTTCCTCGAGCAGTCGGTTGTGTACATGCCGCTGGTGATAACGCCGTAGGGCTTGACGATATCGGGCATTCCAAACAGCTGCTTGGCACCTTCCCTCCTCAAGGAGGTCTAGGTCTTCATGCCGGAGCTGGTCCTGTGTGGCTTTGTCGAAGGTCCGGACCCGGAGTGAACCCAAGGTGATTTCCGGAGGAAGGATTGCTTCTGCTCCGTACACCAGAAAGAAGGGTGTCTCTCCGGTTGACCGGTTTGGAGATGTCCTGTTGGCCCATAGAGTGGGCGGAAGCTCTTCAATCCAATTGGCTCCATGTTTTTTCAAGCGCTCATAACTGCGCGTTTTGAGTCCTTTAAAGATTTCAGCATTTGCTCTCTCGGCTTGGCCATTGCTGGCTGGGTGGGCTACGGAGGTGTAGCAAACTTGTATGCTGAGGTCTTTGTAATATCCTTGGAATGCGGAGCTTGTGAATTGGGTCCCATTATCAGTGATGATTTTGTTTGGGACTCCAAATCTGCATACAATGGACTGCAGAAAGTTGATAGCAGATTGCTTGTTGATTGTCACAAATGGAGTTGCTTCTGGCCACTTGGTGAACTTGTCAATGGCGACGTACAAGAACTTGTAACCTCCGACGGCTCTTGGGAAAGGTCCCAAGATGTCCATCCCCCACACAACGAAAGGCCATGTAGGAGGTATCATTTGTAAGGGCTGAGCCGGTGTGTGAATTTGCTTTGCATGAAATTGGCATGCTTCACATTTCTTCACCAGCTCAGTTGCATCCTGGAGTGCTGTAGGCCAGTAAAAGCCATGCCGAAAGGCTTTACCGACCAACGTGCGGGAAGACGCGTGGTTCCCACACTCGCCTCCATGGATTTTTGCGAGGAGCTCGCAGCCTTCTTCCCTTGTGATGCACCGCATTAGGATGTCGTTGGCACCGCGCCGGTAGATATCCCCTTCTACCAGCGTGTATCTTTTAGCCAATCTGACTACCCGGTCAGCGGATACATCATCGTCAGGAACGATGTTGTCTTTCAAGTAGTTCCGGATCTCCGAGATCCATGTATCGGAACTGACTTGAGTATTTGAGTCTTGCGTGCTGGGTTGCTCGGAGCTTCCGGAAGCACCTACGACCCTTGATGGCTGCCATGGTAACAGGGCCATCGGGACCGTCAGCTTCGGGATGCTGATCTTGCCCCCTTCGCTCAGTTCGGCAGGCTGAGTTGTGGGTTTCGACAATCTCCGAACAAAAGTTCCGTCAGGAGCTGGAGCTCCGGTTGACGCTTTCGTTGAGAGTTCGTCGGCTTCAGCGTTGTGAGCACGCTGAACATGGTGGAGATCTAGGACTTTGAAATCCTTCTGAAGCCTCTGGACTTCAAGGAGGTAAGCAGCTAACTGGAGATTATTGCAGGAGCATTCACCCTTCACCTGTTTAATGATGAGCTGTGAATCTCCCTTGACCAGCAATTGCTTGACACCATATGACCATGCCACCTTTAGTCCGTGGATGAGTGCTTCATACTCTGCCATGTTGTTGGTTGCCTTGAAGTCAAGGTGTACCATGTATTTCACCTTCTCCCCAGTCGGTGCAAGGAGAAGGATTCCAGCTCCGGCCCCCTGCTTCTGCATGGAGCCGTCAAAGTAGAGGGTCCAGTGAGGCTCGGTGAAGGTTGGAGCTTGATGCTCTGTCTTCTGCTCACTGGAGCCCCCAGGGTCTGATGGAGAGGAAGTCCATTCAGCCATGAAATCTGCCAATGCTTGACTCTTGACTGCTTGCCTTGAAATAAATTCAAGATCAAATTCAGCCAACTCCGCAGCCCACTTTGTAATATTCCCAGTTGAATTAGGATTATGCAAAATTGCTCGAAGTGGGTAAGAGGTCACCACTGAGACTTTGTGAGCTTGGAAGTAATGGCGAAGCTTCCTGGAGGCAATAAGAACTGCATAGAGCAGCTTATGCACCTATAGGTATCGAGTCATGGCATCATGTAGTACTTCACTAATGAAGTACACTGGGCGCTGAATGGTCCGGACCCTCCCGGAGGGGTCCGAAGCTTCCTCTTCACTGACCCGGATCCTCTCGGAGGAGCCAGGATTTTCTTCAGGGACCTCCAGGTTCTAGCTGGAGGAACCCGGAGCTTCTTCAGAAGTAACCTGGACCCTCCCGAAGGGGTCTAGGTCTCCTGAAGCGACTTTTGTGGATTCGAATCTGGGAGCTGGGACCCAGACTCACTTTCAGGAACCTCCGGACCCTCCCGAAGGGGTCTGGATTCCTGAGTATAGTGTAGTTCTGGCCTCTCCGCGACCAGGACCATACTGACGACTTCGTTAGTAGCTGAAATATAAAACAACAAAGGCTCACCAGGGTTCGGAGCTACCAGAACTGGTAGGGTGGTGAGGAACTGTTTCAGCTCCTGGAATGCCCTTTCTGCTTCTTTGGACCATTGAAATGGTCTGAACTTCCTCAATAACTTGAAGAAGGGGAGTGCCCGTTCCGCCAGTCTTGAGATGAACCGGCTGAGGGCTGCTAGACATCCAGTTAATTTTTGGACGTCCTTGATGCGGGTTGGTGGCCGCATGTCTTCAATGGCTTTAATCTTCGCCGGATTAGCTTCTATGCCCCGGTGACTTATCAGGAAACCAAGAAGTTTTCCGGAGCTAACCCTGAAGACACACTTGTCTGGGTTTAGCTTTGTGCGGGTGGCCCGCAGCTTGTCGAAGACAGTCTGCAAGGTGTCAAGGAGTGACTCCTTGTTCCTGACCTTGACCACGATGTCATCGACGTACACTTCCACTATGTCTCTAATAAGTTCTTCAAAAGTTTTGTACATAGCTCGTACAAAAGTTGAAGCTGCATTCTTGAGACCAAAAGGCATGGCTGTGTAACAATACAATCCATCTATTGTGATGAATGAAGTATGTTCTTCATCTTCCCTAGACATCCTGATTTGGTGATATCCGGAATATGCATCTAGGAAACACAGTAATTCACACCCGGAGGTGGAATCCACTATCTGATCTATTCTAGGTAGTGGAAATTGATCTTTTGGACATGCCTTATTTAGTGTGGTGTAGTCGATGCACATCCGAAGCTTCCCACCGGCCTTGGGCACAACGACTGGGTTTGCCAGCCATTTTGGATGGAAGACTTCTCGGATGAATCCGGCTTTGAGTAACTTCTTCACTTCTTGTCTGATGAAGTTCTGTCGCTCTACGGATTGCTTCCGAGGCTTCTGATGCACAGGCCGAGCATCGGGGTAGATCTTCAGATTGTGCTCAATCACTTCCCTGGGGATCCCAGGCATTTGTGACGGTTGCCAAGCAAACACGTGGACGTTAGCCTGGAGGAAAGTGATGAGCGCGAGTTCCTATTTGTCGTTCAATCCTCCCGATATACGGGTGGTTTGAGCGGCATCGGAACCAATTTGGACGACTCTAGGTGCAGAAGTCCAACCTCGTTGGCAAATGCTCGGGGGTTTTGGAGCTTGCTCCTGCCTGGATTCCTCCTCTTGCGCCGTGGTGAGCACATGGAGTTCTTCCAGTGCAGTTACTGTGGCTGTGCGATCTCCGCGGATCCGAAGAACGCCTACTGGCGTTGGCATTTTCAACACCAGATAACCATAATGAGCAGCTGCCATGAATTTGTACAGGGCAGGCTAACCAGGATGGCATTGAAAGGCAAGTTGATCTGAGCGACGTCGAAGACCAACTTCTCGGTGCAGTACTTCTCCCGTGTCCCGAAGGTAACGGGGAGAGTAATAGCTCCGAGTGGGGTAATGGCTCCCGGACCTACTCTGGAGAAAGGTCGAGAGGGGTGGAGATCCGAAGGTCGGAGCTGAAGCTTAGTGAAAGCTTCGAAGCTGATGAGGTTAAGCCCCGAACCTCCGTCTACCATGACGTGGTGGAGCTGGATGTTGTTGATGGTAGGAGATACCATCAGGGGTAACTGTCCTGCTCCAACCATGCTCCGGGGACAATCCGAAGCATCAAAAGTGATGGTTGTGTCCATTCACTTTCGATGAGGCTCCGGCCTGACTGCAGGAGCTACAGCGGCAATATCCCGATGCATAGTCTTGATGACGCGACGGGAGGTGATATCCCATGATCCACCAAAAATGGTGTTCATGGTTTTCCGACGCTCGTTGTCAGAGACGTCAGAATCATTGTCGACTGAGGTGTAGACGGCCTTCAGGACCTTTTTGGGATCCTGAAACCCTAACTCCTCTTCAGCTGGAGCTTCGTTGACCTTTTGTTTTCCTTCCCTCTGTCGGAAAGGAGATTCTTCCCGGCGCTTGTTGTAGCGCTCGGCTAGGTTTTGGACCTCCCGGCAGTCTTCCAAACTGTGGCTGCCCGTTTTGTGAATGGGACACCACACTTTAGTTTTGCCACCGTCTTCAGAAGACGGTCGAGGTCGCTTCTCGGGGCGTGGCCCGCGGCCACCCGGAGTTGCAGCTGCTGCAACGTTGGATGTGCCGGCCGACGGCTTTTTCTTGCCATTGGTCTTCTTTTTCTTCTTGCCACCCCCAGAGGTAGTGGCTTCTTCTTTGGAGGATTTCTTGTGATCCTCCGAGGCTGGTTTGGAGTGCATTTTACGGCCCTCTGCAGCTCTGGCACATTTGTCTACCAAGCTGAAGAGTTCCGTGACGCTGGTGATCTCTTTGATCGCCAGCTTCTCCAGCATCTTCTTGTCCCGTACGCCCTGTCTGAATGCCACAATGACAGAGGCGCTAGAGATAGAAGGGATAGTGTTTCGTACCTAAGAGAATCTCTGGATGAATGACCGCAAGGATTCTCCCCCTTTTTGCACAACCGCAAAAAGGTCTAGTTCAGTGCCTGGTCGGGTGTCTGAACTCCCGAAGTTGGCAGTGAACTGACGGCACAGCTCCTCCCAACTGTTGATAGAGTTGGGTGGAAGGCTCATAAACCAGGACCTGGCGGTCCCAGTTAAAGCCACTGGAAAGTAATTGGCCATCACGGACTCGTTTCCTCCGGCTGCTAAGATTGCAGTGGATTATATCTGAAGAAATTCGGCGGGATTGACAGTCCCGTCGAATTTTTCCGGCAGGTGAGGCCGGAACTTCTGTGGCCACCTAACCATACGCAGATGCATGGCTAGGGCTGAACAACCTCCTCCCACTCCTTCAGGAGCAGAATGGTCCTGAGCTTCCCGTCTTTTACGGGCACGCTCAATATGGACTCGGCCGTCCTGCTGGCGATATAAGCGATCAAGCTCCGCCCGGAGGTCGTGAGTCGAAAGCCTGGATACCAAGTGAGTGCGTCGTGCCCCGGAGGGCAGTGACGTCACTTGTTGTGACGCAGCACGTCTCCTGCTATTGGAAACGTGCGGACCAAGTCTTCCAGACAAAGTCCGCCGCTGCGACGGGGCTCTTCCTGAAGGAGGAGGTCCCTAGTTGCTGAGGCGTTTGGCTGCTGCTGCAACCAAATGCTCCACATCAGCCCTCCACTGCTCCAGTGCATCCCGGGATGCATCTGGAGGTGGTGGGCGTTGGAGAAGAGCACGCGCTGCATGGAGGGCGTGTTCCGGGTTATCATGATTTGCCGACGTAGTAATTGACGCCAGCGCACCATCACGTTGCCCAGCACGATTTGCTGGAGGAGAGGATGGTGGTGGGAGTGTGGCTCCTGCTGGTGCTGAGGCTCCTGCTGGTGGCTGCCTATTGGAGGGACTGCCCCCAACAGCCCGAGCAGCAGGTTGGCCATTGGATGATCCAGCAGCTGAGTTCAACATTCTCAAAATCTCAAGCGCCCCTACCTGGCGCGCCAACTATCGACGGTTGAGAACCGGCAGATCTCCCTACACTACTAAAGTGATAGGGGAGTTTGATGTTCGGTGTGGGCGCGCGGAGATTCAAGAAGGTGAGTAAGAATTGACACAGGAGACACAAGAATTTACGTGGTTCGGGCCGCCTGAGCGTAATACCCTACTCCATGGATGTGTTGGTGTTGTATTAGCAGTATAAGCTTATGATGAGCGTATGAGGCACGTGTCCCCCGTAACTTGTCGTCGGCCTGTCCTTTTATAGTACAAGGGCAGGCCGTTACAAATTAGCCTGGCCCGACATGTGGCCCCGGCGGTTATTAGTATTGATACATGTTTAATTGTACTTAATGACCCTGTAACGGGCTTTGACAGCACCGTTACTGGTGTTAAGATCGTCCGTTTGAGTGTCATTAATATAGTATTAATGACACTTAATCGGGTCTTGAAGTCCTTGATTCCCCTTTGAAGATCCGGAGCCGTTGCGAGGTCTTCCGGAGGTTAGGGGTTGAAGATCCGACGGTTGGACACGTGGAAGCTCCGGAGCATACTGTGGGAAACAGGTAGCTCCGGGGCTACCCGACACGTGTCAGGTTCGGAGCTTCTCTCGGTCTGGGGTTAAGTCCGGAGGTTCCATTTCGGTACATGGCCCGGAACTTCCCCCTTGTGGGCGGTAGCTTCGGTTTGGTAGTACACGTGGCGACCTAGGGATTAACCATGTTGGAGAAGTGGGTCCGGTTATGTCTGACATGTGGGCCCCCGAGGGTCTTCAAACCAAGTAGATGACTTTCCTTTGAGATCTTTGTAACCTCAAGGGGTATACGGTTTCTAGGGTACCGACAACCACGAATCTGTTTTCACGATTCACTAGTTCGTGGCATTAGTATCTATCGCCACAGAACACGATCGTTGCATTAGGATATGTTGCCACGATTCACTAGTTCGTTGCATTAGGATCTGTTGACACGATTTACTAGTTCGTGGCATTAGCATCTATCACTACGGAACATGATTGTTCTATTAGGATTTGTTGCCACGATTCACTAGTTCGTGGCATTAGGATCTATCGCCATGAATCTGTTGCCACGATTCACTAGTTCGTGGCATTAGCATCTATCACCACAGAACACGATCATTGCACTAGGATCTGTTGCCAGAATTCACTAGTTCGTGGCCTTAGGATCTATCGCCACGAATCTATTGCCATGATTCACTAGTTCGTGGCATTAGCATCTATCGCCACGGATAATGATCGTTGCATTAGCATCTGTTGCCACGATTCACTAGTTCGTGGCGTTTGCATCTATCGCCACGAATCTGTTGCCACGATTCACTAGTCGTGGCATTAGCATCTATCACCACGTTATACGATCGTTGCACTAGGATCTGTTGCCACGATTCACTAGTTCATGGCATTAGCATCTATCGCCACAAATATGTTGTCATGATTCACTTGTTCGTGGCATTTGCATCTATCGCCACGGAACACGATCATTGCATTAGAATTTGTTGCCACGATTCACTAGTTCATGGCGTTAGCATCTATCGCCATGAATATGTTGCCATGATTCACTAGTCATGGCATTAGCATCTATCGCCACGTTACACAATCGTTGCACTAGCATCTGTTGCCACAATTCACTGGTTCGTGGCGTTAGCATCTATCGCCATGGAACCCAATTGTTGCATTAGAATTTGTTGTCACGATTTACTAGGTTGTGGCACTAGCATCTATCACCACGGAACGCGATCATTGCATTAGGAACTGTTGCCACGATTCAATAGATCTTGGCATTAGCATCTATCACCATGGAACACAGTCGTTGCATTAGTGTCTATTGCCACGATTCACTAGTTCGTGGCATTAGCATCTATCGCCACGGAACACAAACTGCATTACATATAGTGTTCACGTACAGCTAGCTCACACAGTACCTATATGAAAAAATCATAATCTTCGCTGTCCTCTGTCAATATTGGAGGTACAATACCATCATTGATATATGTATCATCATCGTCGTGGTCGTCGTCGTCATCTTCATTTGAAAGAGCGAAAGCATCACCAGTTGCTCCGTCAATGTCATTCCTATCCCATGTGGTCATATCCTCATTTATATCATTAAGTCGTCGATCATCAAATAATGTCTCAGCCTCCATCAATGTCTTAGTGACATTATTTTCACTGTCTCAAGGGGGCATGAAAAAAAGGTTTCTTGGCATCGTTTTAACAACTGTAGCCCATTTAGGTTGCTTCACACTTCTAACGTAAAAAACTTGTTCTGCTTTAAGGCTCATACTTAAATTGAGAAATAGTAGTGTCCACATCTATTATTCCGTATCGATCCATTTTGTAGCCTCCGCTTTGGATCTGACCAGAACGAGGCTGATCAAACCATTCACATTCAAATAACAGGACCTCTTGATTTTTTTCGAAATCAACAGAAATCATTTTCTTGATTACTCCATACCAGTCATGTTCACCGTCCTGAACAACAACACCACTGTCTTGTGTCCGTAAATCTTTTTCCACCTCTGCTGTTCGAAAGAAGAAGCCATTTATGAATGATCGACTAAAATAACATGCCCGACGATCAGGTCCTCTAGATAATGCATACAAATAATCGGTTACTTTGCCTTCTTTGTGTAAAGTCGTAATCTGTACACATTAATTAGTATAAAGGGGTCATCAATAAACCAACTTCAGAACAGATATTTCTTCAATATTTCATCAAATTAAAACTTGCATGTACTTACTCGTTTCTGAAACCAATAAACAAACTCATCTCTATGGCATTTTTCAACATCACGAGAATGAATCTTTTTCAGCTCTTCAAAATGCTCACTGAAAAGGGTAGAAAATTAAATTAGCCATCTACAATAAGCATGATCCATTAATATAGTATAGAACATCTAAGTGTTATACGTACTTGATCCATGGAGCGGCCTCTTCAACATTATAAATAATATAATGCCTGATGTTATGTAGTTCCACCATAGTAAGTTCACCACATTTAAACCCTTTTTTAGAATTATCAACTTTTGTAAATATATTAGACTTGAGAGAGGGTTCATTCCTAGCTGCAGCTTCATGACGTTCTGGCCTATTAAGCTTGGTGCTGATGTTATCCAAAAACTGGCTACAAAAAGTCATACACTCTTCCATAATATATCCCTCAGCTATAGAACCCTTCGGGTGAGCTCTGTTACGTACATACCTCTTCAATGTACCAAGGTACCTCTCAATTGGATACATCCATCTGTAAGAAACAGGTCCACCCAAGTTAGCTTCTTCGCCAAGATGGATTGGCAGATGTACCATGATATCAAAGAAAGCGGGAGGAAGCAACATCTCAGCTTACAAATTGTTTTCAGGAAATTGTTCAATCATCTTATCCAAATCTGGTTCCGCCAGTTCTTTAGAACAAATTCCAGAAAAGAATCTACTAAACTCAGTTAAAGGTTCAACAACCTTTTCAAGCAATATGTCATGTATTGCGATATGAAGGAGGTTCTGAGATATAATATGGCAGTCATGAGTTTTTAGACCTGATACCTTACGTGCTGTTATGTCCACACTTCTCTTGATGTTTGAGGCATAACCTTCGGGCATCTTCACATCCGCAAAAAACTTGCACAAGGTGGTCTTTTGATCTTTTTGTAAAGTATATGATGCTGATGGACAATCATACTTCCCTTTCATACCCACCGGATGTTGCTTTGGCCGTATACCCATTTCCTACATATAAAAGCAAGCTTGTAGACTATCTTTTGTTTTACCATCCATATTAACCAATGTACCCAATATGCTATCACAAATGTTTTTATCAATGTGCATGACATCAAAGTTATGCCTTATTAGCAATGTCTTCCAATACGGGAGCTGAAAAAATATACTTTTCGTCTTCCAACTATGCCACCTATCTTCCTCAGTGCGCTTTCTCTTATTATTCGTCTTTCAAAACTCACTTGATCAAAAGTCTCGTATTGTTGGAGTACTTCGTGAACAGAGAGTGATGTTGGAGCCTCTCTATTCTCTATTTTGTTGTTGAATGAAGCTTTGTCCCGATGCCACCGGTGATCTTGAGGTAGGAAACGACGATGACCCATGTAGCAATACTTTCGTCCATGTTTCAACCACAAGGAGTCAATGTTTACATGGCAGTATGGACATGCTAGCCTACCTTTTGTGCTCCATCCACATAGCATTGCATAAGCTGGAAAATCATTTATTGTCCACAATATAGAAGCTCGCATGAGAAATGTCTCTTTCTTTGAACTATCGTATGTTTCAACACCATCAGACCATAATTTCAGTAGCTCATCAATCAAAGGCTGCAGATACACATCAATGTTGTTTCCAGGTGACTTTTGCCCAGGAATTATCATTGACATCAACCAATAAAGCTGCTTCATACACAACCAAGGTGGTAGATTATAAGGGATTAGAATCACATGCCATGTACTGTAAGAAACATTCATTACTCCAAAAGGATTCAAACCATCAGATGCTAGCCCAAGTCTTATGTTGCGAGGATCAGATGAGAAATTTGGGTGAATGCTATCAAAATGCTTCCATGCTTTCGAATCTGCAGGATGGCGTAATATTCCATCATCAATACGTTCTTCTTTGTGCCAGCGCATGTTTGATGCTGTTGATTCTGCCATATAGAAACTTTGAAGATGGGGAATAAGAGGGAATTATCGTAGAATCTTGCGTGCTACAAGCTTCTTGGCTTTTCCACAAGGTAAAGCCTCTCTTGCATCCCCACTAGTACTATTTTCCATCTTAATTCACCAAATTTTGGGTATCGATCTAGCAGAGAATAGTCCTTTCAGAAAAACACACAATCATTGACACATGCATCGATCTTTTCGTAGCTCAGCCCGAGGTCACGAACAACCTTCTGAACTTTATCAAGTGTATTAGAAATGCAATGGCCCTCTGGAAGCACATATGAGAATAGTTCAAGGATGAACTCACACGCTTTTTTGCTCAAACTAGTTAAAGACTTTATCTGGTACGGCGATGCGGGAGTTCACGCAAGGCGGCTAGATAGGGCAAACTGATGAATGTGGTAGAACGGTTTGTTATTTAGGGATTGTGGAATAGGTGTCGAACAGCAAGAAAACAATGACGAAACACGATAACTAGGACCCAAAACACAAAGCTAAACCAGCAACAAGACTCAACCACACGAATGCAAACTCAACAATGCAAACTGAAAAACGAAACTGCGGGCACTATAGTCTAGGAAACGGGAAAAACGATCTAATTTTTTGTGGCTTTTCTGTGGACACTAAGTATGAAACAAAATCGATCTAATGGAAGGAAAATAAATATACCTCACGGGCAACCTAGAAATCTGATACCAATTGATGAGTAGGTTTAGGCGCGATCTTCCGAAAGGTAAGTCGATTGGGGTGGAGAACTCGACGTTGATGATCCGCGACACTCAAGCAGATCAAGTACCCCTGCAATCACTACACCACTGCTCTGTTGGTTATCAACCTTGGTCACATGCATTACCTCGCCAAGAAGGCTAATCCCTGCAAGTTAACCGAGAACACAAGCAAGAACGTAGAAGACACGATCTTAAATTGAGAAGTTGGGGTCTCACATACCGTAGAACAGCAAAATTGTTATTCTAAGCAAAACCCACCGAATATGACCGGTGGATGCAGTATTTAAAGGCTAGGGTTCGGCCAAAACACAATTAGACGCGTCCCTAATGGACTCTTACGGGATACAAGGCCCAAAGGCCCGATTCGGTGGCACAGCACCGGACAGAAATCTGGACTCGAATTGTTTTGACGTTTCCCAATGACTCCGGAAGAATTTTTGGGTGGGACCAGATTCATTGGAAATTTTATCTTCTCCTCTTTCCGTGCATATGTAGAACGTCGAAAACAGAGTCCGTATGCCTCCTGGGCATCCGTTTTAAGGTGGACTGCTCCTGGACTTCGAGTTGAACTCGAGTCCGAGTTGTAAACTGTTTCCATCAAGTTGTGGACGTCCTAGCTGGTTCTCCACACTCCCAAGGCCTCTTTTTTTCACTTGTCGATCTTCTCCATTATTCCTAATAACAATTAAAATATCACATAGCAATCTATTCTCAAACTCACATGCAAAAGAAGTTAGGAACGAATTGACCTGCTTATTTATTAACAGTGCTCGTGCTCTTGTGATTTGTCCTTGCAGCTTAATGTGCATCTCTGCTGTTGTGATGTCCTCATCAGCTTCCCTGGATGTGCTTGTCCAAATTGCTACTTCATCTTGAACATCTTCTTTGTTTGAGGCTTGTTGTCCTTGGTCTTCCTCTTATTTTCTTCATTTGGACAATCTACTATGAAATGATTGTACTCTCCACAGTTATAGCAAGCGCACCTCATTTTTTGTCTTGGCTTGTTCCTTTGTATTCCTTTATTTGGTCTACCACCTTGTCTTCTTCTCATCATTTTCTTGAATTTCTTTATGAATAGGATCATATCTTCATCTATATCACTGCTCTCATCATCGCTGTCATCTTCCTCTTGAGCTTCTCGAGCTTCTTTTGATATAGGTTTACAAGTGGACTTCAAATCACCTCCTTTCTTGTTTGCCGAGGTAAGGTCAGCAATATCTTTGACGTGCTTTTCTTGTTTCTCCATCATCTCGAAATTGATAATCTTCTCAAGAAGTTCGTCCGGTGTCATTTTCCGATACTCGGGACTTTCTCTAATCATGGAGCATAGGGTTACGTTGTGAGGCATGAAAGCTCTAAGAATTAGCTTTACGACCTCGTGATCATTCCAATTCTTGCTTCCATATGCTCAAACTTTGTTGATGAGATTCTTCAATCGATTGTACATATCTTGCGGTGACTCATCTTCTTCAATAGTGAATCTTCCCAATTCGCCTTCGATCATTTCAATCTTGGCTTCTGGCACATGACGATCATCTTCATGTGTGGTTTGTAAAGTGTCCCATATCTCCTTTGCAATTTCGAGTCCATCCACCCTTGTGAACTCGTCTCGGCTCAGTGACGATGTTATGACAGCTGCAGCTTGATAGTTTTGATGAATAGCTTGTTCTTGGCTTGGTATGAGCTCTTCATCGTCATCCATGATATCTATCCCTGTACACACTATATGCCACAAGCTGGGGTTAAGTGATATGAGATGCATTTTCATATTTTGTCTCCACATAAAATAATCATTGCCGTCGAAGAAAGGTGCTTTCCCTAGAGGAATTGAAAAGTAATTATTATTGTTCGAATTTAACCGATCATAGTTAAAAGGATATCGGGAGTAGTCGATGTGACTACTCCCTTTCTTCTTCTTTTAATCCTTGACCTTCATCTTCCCTTTTGGGGATAGTGTCTTCTTCCTTAGGAGTGCCTTTAGTTCTAGCATATCCTCATCATCATCCTCGCAGTCTTGGATGGCGTCGAGGAGCTTGTCCAGCTTCTAAGTCTTTTCATTGTCACCCTTCTCTTGGTTGAAGTTCTTATGTACATACTTAATGTCCGACATCTTCTCTTCTAGCGGTGAATCTCTTTTGAAGAGTCCTTGCTCTGATACCAATTGAGTATAGCCTAGAGGGGGGTGAATAGCCTTTTTGAACTTTCGTCGGATCCTGAAACACTTAAAAACTTGATCAAATACAGAGAAATCGGAATAGTCTCGTGTGGTGCAGACTAGTCTGGTGTGTGCAGACTAGAACGATCAAGTTTGATTGATGATTTCACGTCAAGTACTCTATGCAGCGGAAAGTAAGTTGTAACTTGGATGTATCACAATAATGAAACTAGGTATGGCACGAATTAACTTTGATTTCAACATTTCAACGTAGGTTATACATGATTGAGTAAACACTGGAATATGATAAACAATAAGAACAAAAGTATGCGACACAAGATTTTTATCCCGTGGTTCGATTCCACGGAATAAATCTACATACACATTGTGGAGTCCACGGAGGACCGGGTCTTCACCAACCCTACCCTCATCGAATCGCCATGAAGGTCGATTCTCTTCCACTAATAACAAAGGGGGCAACTAACCTTGTTCAAGGGGCCTTCTCACAAGCTGAGGGCCCCCCAAGATTTCCAATGAAGAACACCACCAAACACACTCAAACGATATGCAATAAACAACAGGAGTGTGCGAGAGAATCAATCCCAAGAGCTCAAGACGTGTAGAATGAGTCTCTCCTTTGATCAGTTGCTAATCCTCAAAGATTTGATCTTTTTAGGGTCAGATTGTGTGGAGGGTCATGTATTTTGGGCTCTTGGAAGGTGTGACGGCGCAGGGGGTTGAGAGATTTTGTTGTAGGGACGTACACCTCTATTGATGCTAGGGTTTCCAAAAGTTACCGTTAGGATTTGCGATGTCCGGACTAGTCCTTGGTGGACTCCCAACTAGTCCGGTGTGCGGCATGTGGGAAACCCTAAGTGTTCCAAATTATCGGACTTGTTTGGAAATTAGTGGACTAGTCCGTTTTGATCTCTGGAGGTGTCCGGACTAGTCTGACACATATCGTACTAGTCCGGTATGGTGAACCTCATGTAGAATTGAGGAAAAGTCCGCACTTGGAGGACTTGTCTTATTTTAGTCAAAGTGTTTTCGTACTAGTCCGTAGTTATTTCGGACTTGTCCGGTTTCGTGAAAAATTGTGGGGTTTAGGACAAGTTTGGACTTGGAGGACTTGTCTGACTTTGGTCACAGAGATATCGAACTAGTCCGCGGTGTTATCAGACTTATCCATTTTTGTACAGATATAAAGTGTTGAGGACTAGTCTGCACTAGAAGGTACTAGTTCGAACTTTGTCAGAGAGATATCGGACTAGTCCGGTTAATATCGGACTAGTCCGGACTTGTGAAATTTTGTACAGTGAGGGTGATTTCTTTTGCGTGAGCTCTTGGGTTGTGTTTCTCCAACAAACTCCATACACAACAAAGTATTCTATTCAGCTCTTGATCTCTTTTCCATATAGATTCCCCATTCTCCTTTCTTTTTGCGCTTTATTCATAATTTCATGAAAATCTGCGCTCATCTCAACAATTTTGTTAGGATCTCATTTGTTTGTCATAAATCAACCAAAACCCCCAAGGGATGCCTAGATGCACTTTCAAAGTCGTTGATTCTAAGGCACATCATCGATGCCATGCATCAAGAGTGTAACATGGCCGAATGTATCATAAGCACATGCATGGACATGATGGGCAAAACAAAAGACAATTTAAAGGCTCGAAAGGATCTCGCCGAGCTTTGTAACCGTCAAACTCTTGAGCTCTATGAAAACGTTAATAAACCATGCGCTCCTTTTCTTCTTTGACCTAATGAAAAGAAGTTCTCGGATGGTTGCAAAGGTTGAAATTCCCATATGGTTATGCAGCAAGTCTGAGACGAGCTGTGAATGTGAAAATGGGAAAGCTCATTGGGTTGAAGAGTCATGATTATCACATAATCATGGAAAGACTTCTACCTGTTATGTTTTGAGGCTACTTTGATGATGCAATGTGGAAGGTGTTAGCCGAGCTTAGCCACTTGTATAGGCAACTCTGTGCTAAAGAAATTACACCAGAGGTGATGACTCAGTTGGAGAAGGAGATTCTGGTACTTTTGTGTAAGATGGAATTTTTTCCTCCAGTGTTCTTCAATCCAATGCTACATCTCTTAATTCATCTTCCATTTGAAGCGAAAGTGGGCAGTCCCGTGCAATATAGGTGGATGTATCATATTGAAAGCTCACTCAGATATCTGAAACCAAAGGTTGTTAACAGGGCAAGGATTGAAGGTTGCATTGCCGAAGCTTTTACTCTTAAGGAAGTAGGATACTTCTCAAGTGTTTACTTTGCAGAGGAACACAATGTTAATACTTCGGCAATGCGGTACAATATGGATGATCAACCTCCTTGTAGCAATCTCTCCATTTTTGGAACAAGAGGCACTACTGTTGGTAGTTACACTTCCTACGACGTTAGCGAAGAAGAAAGGCGTGTTGCTTTCTTCTACATGTACACTAATATGGATCAAGTGGATGAATATTTCAAGTAAGTGTTTCTCCTACACTTATGCTTTTCAGCATCTTTTGCAACACATCTATTTTAAAATGTTCTCTTTTCGTGCAGTATGTTTGACAAGCAAAATTTGAGACATAGACATCAACCCACGATGAAACAAATAGAACTGATTCGACGGGAAGGAATAAATAGGGGATCTAATTTTCTTTCCTGGTTTCGAGATCATGTAATGTTTTCTCGTTAACTTATCAATATTAACAACATTTTCTTATAACTTAAGAATTCTTATGTTTTCTAATAACTTCACATCTTCTCTTCGAGCGGTGAGTCTCTTTTGTAGAGTCCTTGCTCTGATACCAATTGAATGTAGCCTAGAGGGGGGTGAATAGGCTTTTTGAACTTTCGTCGGATCCTGAAACACTTAAAAACTTGATCAAATACAGAGAAATCGGAATAGTCCCGTGTGGTGCAGACTAGTCTGGTGTGTGCAGACTAGAACGATCAAGTTTGATTGATGATTTCACGTCAAGTACTCTATGCAGCGGAAAGTAAGTTGTAACTTGGATGTATCACAATAATGAAACTAGGTATGGCACGAATTAACTTTGATTTCAACATTTCAACGTAGGTTATACATGATTGAGTAAACACTGGAATATGATAAACAATAAGAACAAAAGTATGCGACACAAGATTTTTATCCCATGGTTCGATTCCACGGAATAAATCTACATACACGTTGTGGAGTCCACGGAGGACCGGGTCTTCACCAACCCTACCCTCATCGAATCGCCATGAAGGTCGATTCTCTTCCACTAATAACTAAGGGGGCAACTAACCTTGTTCAAGGGGCCTTCTCACAAGCTGAGGGCCCCCCAAGATTTACAATGAAGAACACCACCAAACACACTCAAACGATATGCAATAAACAACAGGAGTGTGCGAGAGAATCAATCCCAAGAGCTCAAGACGTGTAGAATGAGTCTCTCCTTTGATCAATTGCTAATCCTCAAAGATTTGATCTTTTTAGGGTCAGATTGTGTGGAGGGTCATGTATTTTGGGCTCTTGGAAGGTGTGACGGCGCAGGGGGTTGAGAGATTTTGTTGTAGGGACGTACACCTCTATTGATGCTAGGGTTTCCAAAAGTTACCGTTAGGATTTGCGATGTCCGGACTAGTCCTTGGTGGACTCCCAACTAGTCCGGTGTGCGGCATGTGGGAAACCCTAAGTGTTCCAAATTATCGGACTTGTTTGGAAATGAGTGGACTAGTCCGATTTGATCTCTGGAGGTGTCCGGACTAGTCTGACACATATCGTACTAGTCCGGTATGGTGAACCTCATGTAGAATTGAGGAAAAGTCCGCACTTGGAGGACTTGTCTTATTTTAGTCAAAGAGTTTTCGTACTAGTCCGTAGTTATTTTGGACTTGTCCGGTTTCGTGAAAAATTGTGGGGTTTAGGACAAGTTTGGACTTGGAGGACTTGTCTGACTTTGGTCAGAGAGATATCGAACTAGTCCGTGGCGTTATCAGACTTTTCCGTTTTTGTACAGATATATAAAGTGTTGAGGACTAGTCTGCACTAGAAGGTACTAGTTCGAACTTTGTCAGAGAGATATCGGACTAGTCCGGTTAATATCGGACTAGTCCGGACTTGTGAAATTTTGTACAGTGAGGGTGATTTCTTTTGCGTGAGCTCTTGTGTTGTGTTTCTCCAACAAACTCCATACACAACAAAGTATTCTATTCAGCTCTTGATCTCTTTTCCATATAGATTCCCCATTCTCCTTTCTTTTTGCGCTTTATTCATAATTTCATGAAAACCTGCGCTCATCTCAACAATTTTGTTAGGATCTCATTTGTTTGTCATAAATCAACCAAAACCCACAAGGGATGCCTAGATGCACTTTCAAAGTCGTTGATTCTAAGGCACATCATCGATGCCATGCATCAAGAGTGTAACATGGCCGAATGTATCATAAGCACATGCATGGACATGATGGGCAAAACAAAAGACAATTTAAAGGCTCGAAAGGATCTCGCCGAGCTTTGTAACCATCAAACTCTTGAGCTCTATGAAAACGTTAATAAACCATGCGCTCCTTTCTGTCTTTGACCTAAAGAAAAGAAGTTCTCGGATGGTTGCAAAGGTTGAAATTCCCATATGGTTATGCAGCAAGTCTAAGACGAGCTGTGAATGTGAAAATGGGAAAGCTCATTGGGTTGAAGAGTCATGATTATCACATAATCATGGAAAGACTTCTACCTGTTATGTTTTGAGGCTACTTTGATGATGCAATTTGGAAGGTGTTAGCCGAGCTTAGCCACTTGTATAGGCAACTCTGTGCTAAAGAAATTACACCAGAGGTGATGACTCAGTTGGAGAAGGAGATTCTGGTACTTTTGTGTAAGATGGAATTTTTTCCTCCAGTGTTCTTCAATCCAATGCTACATCTCTTAATTCATCTTCCATTTGAAGCGAAAGTGGGCAGTCCCGTGCAATATAGGTGGATGTATCATATTGAAAGCTCACTCAGATATCTGAAACCAAAGGTTGTTAACAGGGCAAGGATTGAAGGTTGCATTGCCGAAGCTTTTACTCTTAAGGAAGTAGGATACTTCTCAAGTGTTTACTTTGCAGAGGAACACAATGTTAATACTTCGGCAATGCGGTACAATATGGATGATCAACCTCCTTGTAGCAATCTCTCCATTTTTGCAACAAGAGGCACTACTGTTGGTAGTTACACTTCCTACGACGTTAGCGAAGAAGAAAGGCGTGTTGCTTTCTTCTACATGTACACTAATATGGATCAAGTGGATGAATATTTCAAGTAAGTGTTTCTCCTGCACTTATGCTTTTCAGCATCTTTTGCAACACATCTATTTTAAAATGTTCTCTTTTCGTGCAGTATGTTTGACAAGCAAAATTTGAGACATAGACATCAACCCACGATGAAACAAATAGAACTGATTCGACGGGAAGGAATAAATAGGGGATCTAATTTTCTTTCCTGGTTTCGAGATCATGTAATGTTTTCTCATTAACTTATCAATATTAACAACATTTTCTTATAACTTAAGAATTCTTACGTTTTCTAATAACTTCATATCTTGGACAGAGCAAAAAATATACAAACGTCCATGAAGATTTGCGACAACTATCCTATGGAGTG
Organism: Tuctoria greenei; assembly: GCA_036927565.1. Lineage (NCBI taxonomy): Eukaryota > Viridiplantae > Streptophyta > Magnoliopsida > Poales > Poaceae > Tuctoria > Tuctoria greenei. The sequence goes on from JAYESD010000006.1 coordinate 132,328,059, forward strand.
ATTAGCGTTAGAAGTTATGGTCGATATGACGTCAACGACTTTTGATTCCGTAGAACTCAATTTGAATCTCTTCGTCATCTCGCAGCGACATGTAATACCAGAGTTGTGATGAGGATAATTGATTCTAAAAAATGTGAAACTCATTACTACGGGATTATTCAAAAAATCCTTGAAAATTCACTTTTGTCAGAAACAAGACAATTCGAGTACTATTCTTTGACTGCGAATGGTTTGATTCCATTTGTGGAATTCGAGTAAACAAATTTGGCATGGTAGAAGTAAAACACAAGGAATGGTTAAAAGGATTCGATTCATTAGTTCTTGCAATCCAAGTAGAGAAAGTGTACTATCTACCTTATCCATGCAATAAATTTAAATCTTGGTGGGTGGTACATAAGGTGAATCCTCGTGAGTGGTTATATGCTCCAGAAGATGATGATTACCATGAGGAAGATGAGGCTGATGAGGTCTACCAAGAGGAAGGCCAGCCCAGTGTAGGACTGGATGACTTAGCTGGAGACGCTATAGATATCGATACTGGCACAGAAGCGGAAACAGAAACAGAATCATAAACTGAAGAAATCGATGACTTAGTCGAATCTACTGATTTGCAAACACAAAAATGATATTCGGAAGAAGAAGATCGATAGGATGGTTTAAGTAGTAGGGTGCATGACCTTGGTTTTGATAAATTTTGAAATTTATGAAGTAACATTTTATTCACTAACTTATCAATAATTTTGTATATTATCTTAGCAAATTAATCATCTATTCCTTGCAACAGGATGTCGTCAAAGGGGAAGGGGAAGGTAAAGTGGAAGCCAATGAGAGGGCTTGAGCCGCCACGAGACCCTTGCTTAGGGTCCTCGTTACCTTCGAGCCGACGTTCCCTCTTTCTGGCGCACGATCCACCCTCAGCTCACGTGTGCTTTTAGCGGACAGAGGTAAATTTTAGTTTACAATAAAGTTGTTTTGTAAATTGCAATGGTTAATGATTATTTATTGTCAATCTTTTTCTTTTGTGCAGTCTGACTCAGAGTCTTGTGAGTCTGAGTCGGAGGCTAGGGGCCGCTTCAGGAGACCGAGTTAGAGGCTAGGGGGCCACTACAAGATTCCGCTAGCGCTAGCCTCCCTCTGTAGCCAGCTACCACTAGCCTTCCTTTGGACTCCGGTGGTTCTGTAGAGTCTTCAGGGTCATAGGACGTGGTGGCGTCGCAGCAGTGGCGACGGACGAGGAGGACCCACTTTGCGGCTCCTCCTTTGGTTACTTCTCAGCGGATCATGATCCGTCCTATCATAGACATGTAAAAAACAAAATATAGTATATTAAATATTAGATGTTGTTTTTCTTTACTTAATTATTTAATATATTTTGCAGATGTTGGTATGACTTTTCGTTCACGAGGGCCAAGAAACACCACGGGCATGTTAACAGTGTCTTGGGTGCTATCGTGAAGTTGCACTACCCTGGTGTCATTGACGGTTTCCCTGCCCTGTCATGGGATGACTACGCTCGTGTCTCTCACCCAGTCCACGACACGATTCAGGGAGCCGTGTGGCACAATTTTATGGTAAGTTTAACTGTTTCATTTTTCAACTTGTTTGAATTGTTAATGCATATCAATTAAATGTTTGTTTGCTTAAAGCTGATGTACCAAGTAGAGGAACCGGGCATGGAGTACCACGAGAGGCGCGTGTTCCATTACAACGCTCAGAAGCTCACAACGGCGGCGTTGTCGAACGCCCGGATTCAAGCGTCAACGCGTACTACAGGCGGCACTCCCGTGAGCAGGAGCAGGAGCAGCAAAGGGGTTCATTTAGGAAGGACTCCGACATGTACTTGAGAGAGGAGCAGTACGCAGAGGTAAGTTTTTAATATTGTTAAATATTTACAATATCTATGTATGTTAACTGCATTGATGAAAAATGAAATATGTGCAGGTTATAGGGTAATACCGAGGCGTACTTAGCTCTCTATTGGCACTGGGCTAGCGAAGCTTTCATCAGTAAGTTCACAAAGGCTAGACAGTGCCGCATGGGTTCCAAGGGCAAGCACAACTTTTGCGGCGTGGGCTACTTGCGTTTGGCTAAACGCATGGTAAGTACTTTTCAATTTATTTATCTATCCCTTATATATTTATCTCACTAACACCGCAATACAGGAGCAAGACATGGGTCAGGAGCCGACCCCGACCCAGGTTTGGAACGGAGGTCACAAGGGAAGTGACCCTTCTCGGCTAGGACAGTGTAGTCAGGTCACAGCCGACCGACTGGTAAGTTTTCAAAATTCATCAATTTCATCATGACTAATACTATTATTGGCATGCTTACAAGATTTCTTTTTTTTTGTAGGCAAAGTACGCGCAGGAGGTCGCGAAGATACACGGTGCAGATTCTGATTGGGAAAACCGCCGATCAACCCCCAAGCCGCGTATGCGAGCGGAGGCGGAAAGGCCCATGGACGGTGAGTTGGTCATTTTTTTCATTTATTTTTCAATTTATCTTCGTCTACTCAGTGTTTTCATTCTTGTGTAGGTTTGCCATTTTTGATGGAGTTGTCGACTCGAGGTCGGCGCAACCTTTGAGAGGCGCTTCATCGTCGCAGGCCTCGTCCATTGGGACCTCAAGTGGTCATCTCTCGCAGACCCAGCTGGAGCTCCAAGCCTTGAAGGAGACGCTAGCGCAAACCCAAGCGGAGCTGGAGAGGTCGAGGGCGGAGGCAAGGGAGGAGCAGCGGAGGACGATCTTAATGATGGCCCAGATGCAAGCAGCGGTGGCGGTAAGTAATTTAAACTACCGTAGTTAAATTTCATAGCATTTCCATAACATATATCTTCTAATATTTTGCAATGGCAAACTCTTGCTTGAAACACCGGTCACGATATCGAGATTCCTACGCTTTCGCCACAGCAGACCCCGGAGTAGGTAATAAACTATTTCTTTAATATTGTCGTATTCATTTAAGTATTTTACATATATACGGATTGAGACCAAGTTTCCATCTTGCTGGTTCTTGGACCCAAATGACATCCTTTAGCTTCGTTGAAATAGTTCTGGAGAGCTCTGAAGAGGAGGGCTTGGTTTTGATTTAGTAGTTACTAATATTCAACTTTTAGTTAAGTAGTTCGGCTATGCTTGTGCAATTCTTTGCAAGGCTAATACATGGAATATATGGTTCTTTTGCAAGGTTCGGGAACAGCGGCGCAAACTCCTTCACCACATCTACAGGCACCCGGAGGGATGCGCCGAGAAGATCTCGGCTCTGGAGGTGGTGGAGGGGCTAGCGTGTAGCCCGGTGAATGCTTTGAAACTGTTTTGTGTTGTTGTATGGATGTCTTGAATGTTTTGTGGACTATTTTTTGTGTTTCTGTGTATAAATTGTCTAAACTATTTCTTTGTGTCTACCTGGAGCTCGCAATCCTTCGAGGTAGTCACTTTCTATTTTAAAAATGAAAACTTAACTTACGTCGGCTGTGGTTAAGCTGACATAAGTTAGCCATATTTAAGTTACATCGGTCTGACCATACCGACGTAAGTTATACCACTTAACTTTCGTTGGCCTAGCAATGGCCGATGTAAGTTCTACGACCCAGCCCGTGGCCCATCCCGACAAATAACTTACATCCAAAGTGCTTCGTCGGTGGGCAACTGACGTAATTAAGGGAAAACCGATGTAATTAAGTAACTTACATCGGTTTCGGCCTTAACTACGTCGGCTTTGTCCGACGTAATTGCTCGGGATTCCTGTAGTGGGTTTTTACTAGACTTGTTTGACCATCCTTGTTGCTTGGGACATGTTGTAGAGTGTCGCGGTGAGCTTTTTACCTTTTTGCTTCGCTCTAATTAATTACGATGGGAAAACAACCAAATGACCCAACTATGAATTAACGCACTTACGGATGATGTGAATTGATGAATATGGATAATTGGTAACATGGAACTTGGGAGATCTAAGCGAGCATGGTTTGTGGATTGGGTTCGATGTTATGGTGGTTTGCTTGCCTTGGATCTAAGGACCTGTTCATGCGAGAATAAGCCAGGATAACAGTTCCACCATGAGTCCGAGTATGGGTGCGGCTTAGCTGATTAATTAGGGTATTGCTAGTATGCGCAGACCATTTGAAAGAGCGGGGAAGGGGAGTCGGATTGAGTTTGTATGAGTGGCCAGACTCCCTGGGATCTGAATGGCACAAGAGCAGGCCCCTTGTTTAGGATGTGCTCAGTTGGAGGCATCGCTACCGGTGAAACCTATGTAGGTCCATACATGCTGGTAGTCCTTTTGTAAAGGCTATTTTTTGATCTCTTGGCCATACACCTAAGGAAGTGTAATTGGCATGAGGGAGCTTTCATTTTGTCGCCGACGGGCTGGTAATGTGGTACAACCTCCGTGGAGTGTTAAAACTATCATGATAGTCGTGCTCCAGGTTAAGAGCACCTGGACAACTTCCATGATTAGAGGGAACTTGGGATTTGGGATGGTTATGGTTATGGTTATAGTCATGGTTATGAATTGAGTTATGATAAATCGACATGGGTCATGATGATGGTAATGATTTGGTATATGGATGGATAATTAATTATGGTTTTGTATTATGTTAATTATGTGGGATATGATGGGATTACTGCACATAGACATAGTATAATGCTTTTTACATGTTGTGAATGTCCTTTTATGCAAATAGACATTGTTTATTGTCATGCCTTGTTTAAGCTACATGTCATACTTTCCACACATGCTGAGTACGACATGTACTCACCCTTGCAATTCCCCCACCAACAGTTGCGGGTCAAGATTGGGAGTATCACGACGTTAATGAAGAGCTCTAGGCTGTGTGCCGCCGTTAGCTTTGCCTGCGGTGTTGCTTGGAGCCACGCTACCCTTTATGCTCAATTTTCTTACTTTCATATTTATAATGTTTCCGCTGCAGTATTAGTAGTTTTATTAGAAATGATCATTAGAGTTGTAATTTGAGTATTATTTGAATATTGTAATAAAAGTACTTACTGAATCATTTGAGCTGCGGTACTTATCTGTTTATCATTTGTGAATCACTTGTGTATGTGTGTTAAACATCCTGGGCACACATATACTGCACTTGGTTCATTTTCGGAATCAGGTGTCACACACACTATCCTTACATCTGCTCTAGGGAACATAGACATAGCCACCCATCTATGCATGAAGCGTAAAGTAGGATTGTGCAAGTGGTTATTCCTAGGTGCACTAAATCTGACCTCACCAGTTAAATCCTGCGAAAAACTTTGTTTGTTAAACATAGGCAAAGTGTCTAAATCTAGCAAACAACATTTATGGAAGCCTAGTATTTCACTTAATTATTTCCATAGGATATTGTATTCTTTTTGAAATAATCTAAAAGCAATACGTCAAATCCTATTTTGAGTGTGCAAAGGAATTGTATGGACAGAAGGCGTGAACCTTTCTCCTCTATGTGAGCAAAATTGTCCCATCCTAATGCACGCCAAATGGAAAAGAATTCGGAATCCATACCTATTTTCGAGATCAAATCCGGATCATAAGCTTTTGTATGAGAAAACTCACGATCTTGGAGGAGCTTGTGTGCTTGTTCTTCAACTTCACTTTGGATATCGAGGTTGTTGTCATGAAGAAGTTGGTGTGGGTTGCTCCTCTCACCCATGGGAGTGTCTTCTCTTACACTCCTCCGGAGGGGCGTGCACTTGAGTCTCCATTATGGCTTGGGTTTGCAGCCTCCTTCCTCTTTCCAAACAACCTCTTCATTCCTTTCATGGCCACAACAAGCAAGAACACAGCAAGGAAAAAACTCGAAAGAGGTGATGTTAGTGAAATCAAAACCCGCGAAGATCTTGAGAGCAAATTGCAAATGCAAACAAAAGCAAATCTTTTTGAGTTGGATTTTGAGGAAGAGTGCATCATAGAAGAGCAAGAAAAAACAATGTGAGCAAGAGTGACTTTGGGGATGTAAGAAATGAGGTGAACTGTAAAGAGAAGTGTTCCTCACAGCCACCTTTTATAGAGTGCAATCCCCAACGGTCACTAGGAAGAAAAATGTAATCGTTGGAGGAGAGAGAGCCAAAATGGCTCTTTCCCCTAGTCGGCCGAACAGAGGGGCCAGCCAACCTGACAGGTGCCCCCCCTGTTCCCTCTTTTGGCAAGTGGATCCCAAACGGCTATGGAATAAGCCCGTTGGTGAAGTACCACTTTTGCAGCTCAGAAATTTTTTTTGCGAATAAAAACTCTTTTTTTTCAAAACCCATCAATTTTCGTTTTTTGTGAAAAATAAATAAATAAAATGGTAGTCAAGAATATAAGATTCTCAAATTGCTAATAAACACCAAACATGCAGTGGGGAAAATCAAAAGAAGAGAAAAGAAAAATCAAATAAAGGATAACGACCAATTTAACCTATTGGCTAGGTCTCACCATCGTTAGATGAGATGGACATTCCTCCTTCTTCATTTCTCAATGTTCGGGCTCAGAGGGATGGGCTCATATAGCTTGTCTTGCTTCTTCTGCCATTCCTTCTTTGGCGGCTTGGTGGACTTGGGCCTTTGAGGAGGCCCGGACTTCTCCGTCTTCTTAGAGTTAACTTTCTCATGAATGCAATGAGTGGGTCCACCTTTGGAGGTGTGATTTTGACCTCTTGAATGTTTTTAACATTCGCCACAATGTGGACCATGGAGCATTGCTCCAACTTTAGGCGAAAGTTAAACTTCTCCTCATTGCCATTTATATGGAAGTGGATTCTCCAGCTCCCACATCTATGCGAGCTTTCGCGGTGCTTAGAAATGGGTGTCAAAGAATGAGTGGTGTATCCTTTTCGACCTCCATGTCGAGCACCATGAAATCCACGGGTATGAAGCAGTTCCAGATTTTCACCGAGACATCTTCGGCAATACACTTCAAATAATGGACTGAGGAGTCAGCCAGTTGAGCTGCATTTGTGTTGGAGTGAGTTCCGTGAAGTTCAGCTGGTCGAAAACCACCTTGGGCATCACACTCACACTTGCTCCAAGGTCACAAAGTTCCTTGTCAAAGTGGTGTTCCCCAATTGAGCATGGGATTGTAGGACATCCGGGGTCCTTCATCCAGTTGCCTCCTTGTAGAGAAATCATATTGGCACTTTCCACGGGAGGATCGGGCTATTCTGGCATCTTGTCATTCTCCATTGGAGGAACATCAGCTACCAGTTGAGCTACCTGAGTTTCCAACATCTTGTTGAAACTTAATTGATTCTTGAAGGCTGAGGATAGTCCTTCTGTGACACCCGGTTCGAAAAATGAACCAAGTGCAGTATATGTGTGCCCAGGATGTTTAACACACATACACATGTGCTTCACAAATAATTAGCAAATAATTACGACAGCTCAAATTAAATAAGTACTTCTATTACCATATCCCAATAATCCTCGTGATACAAGTCTAATGATTATTATTAATAGTTCTGAACTAACGCAGCGGAAATAAATTAAATCCGAGCTAAATGAATTAAGCAAGCAGAGCAAAGGGTAGCGAGGCTCCAAGCAACACCACAGGCAAAGCTTACGACAACACACAACCTAGAACTCCTCATTGAGGTCGTGATACTCCCAATACTGACTTGCAACTGTTGCGGAGGGAATTGCAAGGGTGAGTACATGTCGTACCCAGCAAGTGTAGGAAAGTATGACATATAGCTTATTCAAGGCATGATAATAAATAATGCCTAATTGCTGAAAGGTATATTAAAACATGTATAAAAGCATTATACTATGTGTATGTGAAGTATTCCCATCATATCCCACAATATTAACATGATGCAAGTCCATAACCATTAACCATCACCAAATACAAAATTTTCACCTTCAACATTGGCCCTATTCATTACCATAACTCTATTTATAACCATGACCAATACCAATACCATAGCCAAACTATCCCAACACCAAATTCCCTCATCATGTTGGTTATCTAGGTGCTCTTAACCGGGAGCACGACTATCATGATAGTTTTTAACACTCTACAAAGGTTGTATTGCTTTACCCATGTGTTCGTGATTTCATCACCTTTCGGTGACTAAGAACCTCCCTTATGCTTGTGACCCGTCAGTCACATTACACACTTTTGTTGGTGTGTGGCCAAGAGATCACAAAATAACCTTTACAAAGGGACTACCAGCATGTACGGACCCACCGAGGTTTCATCTGACGGCCCCTCTTGTGACGTTCGGATCCCAGGGGGTCCCGCCATTCATACATACCCAATCTGCCTCCAACTGAGCACATCCTAAACCAAGGGCCCCTCTTGTGACGTTCGGATCCCAGGGGGTCCCGCCATTCATACATACCCAATCTGACTCTTCTTCCTTGCTCTTTCAAATGGTTCGTGCAATACTAGCAATACCCTAATTAATCAGCCACGCCGCACCAATACTTGGCCTCGTGGTGGCACTGTAGTCCTGGCTTATTCTCGCATGAACCGATCTCTAGATCCAAGGAAAGCAAACCACCATAACATCCAACCCATCCACATACCACACTTGCTTAGATCACCCATTACCATGTTACCTTTAACCTTGTTCATCAATGTACATTATCCATAATTATAATTAAGTAACTTGGTTGTTTTTCCCATCCCAATTGGTTTAGCAAATCCAAAAAGGTAAAAATCCCTTCCCGACTCTCTACAATATATCCCAAGCGACAAGGGTGGTCAAACAAGACTAGTAAACACCTATAAATGGGTTTCCCATCAAATTGACTCAAGCATGCAGTTTTGCAAACAAAACATTTAAAAATAGGATAAATATGATCAAGGACACTTGCCTTGCTCCTGAGCTTGGTTAGGGTCAAATACTTCAATATCCTGGTGCTGAAGGTCCTTGGCAGCACCCTTTAGAGCGAACCCTTATATTCAGTGCAACGAACATACAAAACAATAATTACAATCAATAGATGCCCATATATTACTGATTAATGCAATTATGTGGTAAAACTTTTTATTAAGCTGCTATTAATGTTCACTTACTAGTTATAATTGTTCTTAACAAGTTTGAACCGGTTTGGAATTGATTCTAGTCAATTTGGAATTAATTCAGCACAATTCAATCTAGAGGCCGGACGAGTCCGCTACCGGGGCTGGACTAGTCCGCCCTTTGCAGAACCAGCGAATTAGGGTTTTCTTGATCTACCAGAATTGGGGTTGAATTCTCCTGAAAATAGAGAAAGTTGCAGGTGTACCATGCGTTTAGAACTCCAAGGAACAAGAGTTTGGATGCAACACTTGGATCTTGACGATCTAGGCACTGCAAGGATTCCGGTTTATAGCAACGAAAAAATTCATTGCAATAGGTTGTTTTTCGTCGCAATAGGTCGCTGTTGCAATGAAAAAGAGCGTGGCGATAGTTTTTACAAATCGTCGTAATAATTCCCGTAGCGATAGGTTATTTGCGACGCCCTGGCATCCGTGGCGATAGATATGGTATTGCAACGATTCTACATCGGTGGCAAATAGGACGCTATTGCAACGTTTTCATGTATTGCGACGATTTAACGTATCGCAACGAATTGTACGGTATTGCAACTGGTTCACCATCATGGCAAATAGTAATATAGGAAGGAGGGAGTAATTTTTTATGATAATGAACTCAATGTTGTTCGGCTGTTCCATCTGTCATTTTATTTTCTATCTGCTATTTAGTAAACTATCTATTCAATCTGTATTCTCTACTAATGAACGACCGTCCACACCACTGATAGCCTATAAAGTGGTATGTACGATACTTTAGGTGCTGGAGGTGTCAGGAGATCGCTTGCAGTGGGGATTGCAAAGCGGTCTGTAAAGTAGTATACAGTACTAACAGGTACTTAGCGACGACTAGAAAGAAAAGATGTGACAATGAACAGAGAGAAAAGAAAGGACGAGAAAAATGTTAGAAAAAGATAGGTATAACTCTAACGTTCTACTGGCCCTATGCCCCTATACGCAGTGTAATCATTACCACTACTCCTATACGCAGCCAGAAGTTATTAACACTGCTTCAAGGGATGTGCTGCGGACTAGATGTGCCGATTAGTTTATTTTGTGTTTATTGGGGATAATATAACAGCTAGTTCTATCGATTAGCGACGATTGGAATGAAAAGCGGAGACAATGAACAGAGAGAAGGGTACCGAATGCTGTGAAATCTGGACTTCTGTGTAAGCGTGCAATCTGCGAATCTGAGCCGTTTGATGGACATCCAAGGGTGGCTTCACCTTTTACATATAAATGTGTAAAAAGTGCGCAAGCAGGTGGAGGGATCTATGTGCAAAAAGTACGACACCCTTGGATGTCCATCACACGGCTGAGATTCGCGGATTGCACGCTTGCACAGGAGCCCAGATTACATAGCAGTCGTTGCCTTCATTACAAACTACTGTATGATTGAATGTATTCGTTTCCGGAAGAATCCATTTTATTAAATTGTCCCGTGAGTTTCCTTTTATGCAAACGAGGCTAAACATAAGACGAGTGCACATAGGGGAAACACAACAAGTGCAACATTCATCAGAGACTAGCGGGCATAGGGGAAACACATATTCTAGTACAAGTCTATTTTATATACTCCCTTTGTTCTCTTTTAATTGGCATTGGGAGAACTTGCAGTGCATCCAAACGGGAATGGAGGGAATATAATCCATATAGTACAACGCCAGACAGCAGAACAGGTGATGCTTGTGCTTAATCCTACTGTTCTCTATACAGAAGACTGACCACATCTCCCACGTAGGCCTGCCGCAGTGGGCAGTTCCCTGGTTCCCCCCCATTGAGCAGCCCCAAGCGTCATCATCAATGTTGGGCACCGCCACCGGCGGCGCTTCTGGACGAGGCCTGCCCAGGAACCTCCAGGCGACATCATCGATACTATTCATGGCTTCACGCCGACACCGACAGCACTCCTTGTTGGTCCACTTCATGGCGATGGACCCGGCCGTGTTGTAGTCGACGTGGGCCTCACCTTCGACCTACCGAATATACTCGAAGGCGTCGCGGGCCCCGCGGTCGGCGTCATAGCGGAGCATGGCGAGGACATAGGCCGCCACCATGTGGCCGTTCACGGCCGCCTGGGCAAGGAACTGGGTGCCCGGCTGCGCGCAACCGTGCAGGAAGACGAGGTCGAACATGGTGAGGTAGCACGCATGAGGGTTGCCGATGATTGCCAGGCGCTCCACGAGGCGGTCGTATCCCCGGTTATACTTCCAGATGCTCACCCGCTCCAGCGCCATGCGCCTGCCCACGGCGTGATCCCGGCACGCCACGTGCATGGCCTTGCAGGTGGCTCGCAGACTGGAGAGGTCGTCCATGGGCTGCAGGGAGGTTGCGGCGACCCACCCCACGATTAGGACTGCAATATCGTGCAGCAAGGGGAACTCCATGGGCTTCGAAGGGAACCAATGAGGATGCACGTGACGGAGACGAAGAGGAAGAGTACGCGTGGAGAAGAGGATGGCCTGTGTGTGTTGCGAAGAAGAGGATGGTGTGTCTTTATTAGTACACGCGGAGAAGATGATGAGACGCGCGCAGTGATGGTTATGGCTTCTAAAGTGTACCATTTGGAATGCTACTTGCGAAACTGGGGTTACAGCGTCTAAAGTGCAACTATACGCTAGTACTTTAGCCGCTGGAGTTGTCAGCAGGCAGGAGATCGCCCGCAGGCCGCAGCGGGGCCTGCAAAGCGGTCTGTAAAAAGTACTCCTCCCTCCGCCCCAACTCAACTCTATTTTTAGCTTTGGTCAAACTTACCTTTGAACAATGATTTCTTGCCTGGTCCTTATCCTGATCATCAAGGTCCTCCGCCTGCTGCCCCAGATGACTTGGGGCAGAATAGGGATGAAAACGGTCGGAATGAGCTTATTACCTTTGACAACTCCTTATTCAAACTGGTGTCTGAATAAAAAATTTAAAGAATTGAGCTTATTACTCCCCCCCGTCTCTAAATACTTGTCGCTTTGTAGTTCAAAAATAAACTACAAAGCGATATTTACTACGGCCCCGTTTGGAACGTAGGAATCCAAATCACTGGAATTGGAAAAAACATAGGAATAGACAAAATGCAGGAACGAAGAAAGTGAGCAACTATAAACAAAATTCTTTAGAATCTTAACTATCATTATTTGTAATACATAAATCAAAGTCATAAATTCTTGCCAAAATGACAGTTTACTTCTTAAACAACTTCATTCCTATATTTCTATCATCAAAACGTCTATTGCATTGCAGTAGCTCAGAATATAATTATTCCCTTGTTTCAAAAAAAGAAATAATTATTCCATGCAAATCATTAGGTTAGTTAATTTGACTTTTAACACCCTATATATTCCCTCCATAGCCAACTAGCATACCACAAAGAACTTGGACTGGATTATTTCATTCCTCCATTTTACATAGGAAAGGAAGTCTTTCTAGAGGAAATGAAATATCATTCCTGTGTTCCAAACACCTATGACATAAGCACAATGTAGGAATGAATTTATTTGAAGTTTCCTTTAAAAATCCTCTATTCCAAGGGACAGAGAGAGTACATGCCAGCCCATTAGACCAAACCTACTATTTGGAAAGTATTCGGTTATTGTTCGGAAATTTTCCATTAAAATATGGTATTCTGACAATTCGGTCGGAAATCAGTCTAAATCGTTTCCATTTCATTTACCAAATTTCAATGTCCGAAAAAAACGGTAATCGGATCAAAAATTTCGGAAAAATCTTGAAAATGGTAATCGCATCGGAAATTTTCGAAAACGACGTCAGACGGTTCGGGAATTTACCGTACCGTTTTCATCACTAGGGCAGAATGATCCTGGCTCAAAACAATGACGGTGCTCGTCCACCTCGCAAGCTCAACTTCATTTATCCTCAAACTAGCTAATCATTTTGGATGAATTTACGTTAAGGGGTGTGCATTCGGTCTACCCGATATTTTGGTTCGGGTATTTCGGTCTTTTTCAAAATCCAGTTTCTTGAAATCACTACCCGAATTGTTGTAATAATATTAGGTACCCGAATATTTTGGGTACCAAAATTCTGGTTCGGTCTTCGGTCCAACCCGATATATCCGAATTATACATTATATCCGTGTCATGTTTGCACAAATTTAATATGATTGATAAATTTAATCCCATGAGGTCATTTATTATAAATTGACAAATGAAAAATAAAAAATAAACGTTTAAATCCAACAACTTCACACATCACAACATGAAAATAAAATATCTAAATTTGAATTGTTCATAGTTTAGCACGCATAATTTAACTTATTATTTGATAGACCGACTATTCGGTTATTTCAGTTACCCGAGAGTGGTACCCGAACCCGACATTTATTTTTCAGTTATTTATATTTGCTACCCGAAAAGTACCCGATACCCGATATTTCACTCTTTTCAGTTCAGGTCTCGGTTTTATCGGTTTCGGTTTTTCGGTATCTGTTTGTTTGCCCACCCCTATTTTACGTAGTAGTAGCATATATATGGGATATACATATTTCTCCTGCATGTTTTTTTTTCAAAACTATTTAGTGATATATCCTATGTGCATATTACATATGTAAAACTAATGTAAAGTATAAAACTTTTTCAAAGGGAAGTCTTAGGTTTCGTCAAATCTATCTTTAAGATTTATGCAATTTTGATCTGTTTTGACAATACAAGAATTGTACTTTTAGATTCACCATGAAAATATTTTCATAATATACAATCTAGTACTACATGTTATTGAAGTTAATAAATTCCATATAAATCATTTGTCAAAGGTAATTAGTTCGACCAAAACAGAAATAGAGTTGAGTTGAGGTGGAGGAAGTATTATACGTTGTTGTTTGCCACATAAGGTTTCGTCCTTCGTTCAAGCCGTAGCCATTTGTACAGGCGGCTGATGCGACCGGGCGCACCGAGCTTACATGCGCGCCAGTCACCGAGGCGCCTTAAATGCGCGCAGCGCATGCGCATCTTTGAATTCAATTGGAACCGCTCTGCGTCCCATCACCACTACTGCGCGCGTCGAGAGACGAACAACCAGGCGTGTTCAAATCCCCTGCAGTACTGCAGGTGCAGTAGACATGGGTGACATGAGGGCCCCACATGGTGTGGGACCCACATGTCAGCCACCTCTACTGCACCTGCTGTACTGCAGAGGCCCCACCACTCAGTTGCAGTTACTGCAGGGGATTTCGTCTACAGTATAAGATCACCTGGGCAGGCCATCGTCTTCTCCGCATAGCCACTCTTTCTCTCTTCCCAAAACCACGCCAAGAACAACATGGCTGACTCGAGAACGGATCAAGGGGAAGGCTCATCGCCCATAGAGGTCGTGTAGCTTCCGTCCCCTCAATCCAATGGCGATGAGCCTTCTCCTCATCCGTTCTCGAGTTCGCGGCGGCCACGACGCCGCTTCTACCCTGCTTCTGGGCTAACGACGCTGATGATCCGCAACATACTTTTAAATTTGCGCGTTGGTATTCTCCCTGTCATATTCGTTGATGCGTTAATACCTGATATTTTACATCGTTGAGTATGTTGCGGATCATCAGCATCGTCAGTCCAGCACTGTGTCGTCAGGAGGCAAAAAGTAATGAACATCATTGATCAGCACTGCGCCGAGGAGAATGCGAAAATTGCAGTGGGCCACGTCAAGTCAGTTTTACGATTTTATTCACACTCCATTTGACTTCAAGTACCACGCCTATTCTTTGAAATATATGATTATACTAATCAAGCTCTGGTCTTTTACTAATTGATACTTAACCTCGTTTGTAGCATTTGCCACGGTCCGAGGCCAACAATGGCTACTGCTTTGTCAATGTCGCATCGCCAGATGCGGCATTTTGGCTGTGGACGAAGCACCTGCATGGCTTCCATTGGAAGGTGAACTACTTGCAGAAGATGTGCGAGGTCGACTATGCCATCATCCAAGTACGTCGCCGTCCGCTGCCTCCATTTTCCATTGTGCCGCCGCTGCATGGTGCTCACCTGCCACTGCTCGTCATCCTTTCGCAGGGTCAGGATGCGTTGGTGGCCCATTTCTCCAAGTCATGCTTTGACTGGGAAATCGAGGAGTTCCTGCCAGTGTGGTTCAGCTCACCGCGGAAGGTGAACGACTCGCGGAATATGTGCGAGGTCGACTACGCCAACATCCAGGTACATCATTGTCCGCTGCCACCGTTTTCCATTGCGCCGCCGCTGCAACGTGTTCACCTGCCGCTGCTCGTCATCCTTTCGTAGGGTCGGGATGCGTTGGTGGATGCGGCCAGATGGTTGCTCTTGCAGGTGTATGGTAATTACGTGAGTGTTTGGTCGGGTCATGTGGTTAGTCCATGATGCACCCTAAACCCGGTGTTGAGGCCGTGTATTTGTCATTTGTGCGTACACTCTAGTGACATGTGACAAAGTGCTCAGTCATCAATTACGATTGGTTTGACGTCGAAGTATGATTGGAGATAGATCATCCATTTCTTTATGTCTTGGATCATCCATATTAACGTTTGGTTGGATGGACTGGATGATCAAATTTTTTATTGGTAGGTTGGATGAAACTTGATTGGGATTATTGTATCATCAAAGTTGATAATTTCATAATATTATTTATGCGCATTATGATGGATCGTGCACGCCGAGCACTGAGTTATTCGGATCGCTGAGCAAAGTTCGGACGTGGAGTTCGTGTGTGACCGCGTGCTCGACAAGATTCGATGCGCTTGCATACGTGGCAATCATCAGGGAAGGGTGGTACAGTCGTGGGAACCGTGCATTGTGCCCTTGGCTGTAAGATTTGGAGCGTGAACGTATGTGGCAACCATCTAGGGATGCAACTTCGGTGCTCCCGTTTGTGCTACCATGCGTACTCCGCGCTTATGTGTCATCATCTAATTGGTTGAAGTTAAATCAGGCATTATGTTAGGTAAATGAAGGGCCAATAAAATCATGATACTTATGTAGGAGCACACATGGAAGCACTGAATGGGAGTATACAAGCCATGTCCTCCCGTTCGGATGCAACTTCGGTGCTCCCGGTTGTGCTTCCATGCGTACTCCGCACTTATGTGTCATCACCTAGTTGGTTGAAGTTAAATCAGCCATTATGTTAGGTAAATGAAAGGGCCAATAAAATCATGACACTTAAGTAGGAGCACGCGTGGAAGCACTGCATGGGAGTATACAAGCCATGTCCCCTCCCGTTCTGTCCTCCCATGCATCATCCCGCTGATGTGTCAAAATGTTATTGGTCCCTTTATTAATGCACTACCATACCTTCACAACAAATAATGCTAGCATAGTCGACCTCGCACATATTCTGCTAGTCGGTCACCTTCTAACGGAAGCATGCAGGTGCTTCCACTGCCGGAATGCCTTTCATCTTCACCGGCACATTATGTACGGTCCGGGTGTGCCGGTGTGTACCTAAACCCCCGTCGTGCGTCATTGGTGGTGGTTGGAAGACCCCTGCAATTATATTCTGATTCCTGTCCTCTAACTACATCTAGGTTTCTGATGACGCATGCGGTTCACCACCAGACAAACCAGCAAAGCCTCGGTGATGAGAGCGGCATGCAAATTTCTTGATGACAAACTGGCTGCAAGCCCTATCCCTCCCGTACTGTCCTTCCATGCGTCACCCCACTGATGTGTCAAAATGTTATTAGTCAATTTAATAATGCTTAGTTTAACTACCATTCCTTCACAACAAATAATATGATGACACGTCAGCGAGAGTGTCATAAAAAAACTAGAGATGGATGCATCAGCAGGCCGCAATCAGTTTCTTCATCAGAAAACTTGCATGCCGCCGTCAGTTTTTCATAAAAAATCTTGCATGACGCTCAACCTTTTTTGGTTTGCCTGGTGGTGAACCGCCTGCGTCATCAGAAACCTAGAGATGGAGTAAGAGGTCTGGAATCAGAGCAGACCTGTAAGGCTCCTCCCAACAACCACCAGGGACGGGCGACGTACGGGGGGTTAAGGTACACCGGCACACCCGTACCCTACGTGTACCCGGCCAGTCGTGTAGTTTTCTTCGAACCTCCGGCAGAAGAAAGCGGCATGCAAGTTTCATTCTGTATGGAGAACGTTTGTTGTGTATTCATCAGGAAACACAGATACACTTTATATAGGCTAGATAGTGTAGTGTGAAACCAAAACAAAACCCTTTTGCACTACACAGATTCAAAAGCTAGCGTTAATGACTAAACGTAGGCCTACGCTGTCAAACAATGACGTTAGACCAACGCAGTCAACAATGACTGTTACATGTGTGCGTGCTTATCCTTTTTATAGTCTCGTGGTGAACCGCCTGCGTCATCGAAAGCCTAGATGGATTTAGAGGACAAGAATTGGAGCATACCTACCTGGACCAGGATCCCCTCTTGTAGCGAAATTTTGCTGCATGCGTGCAGTAAAGGCTGCATCCACCTTTTGTCTTGATCCGAAGGTTGTACTTCTCAACTGTCAAACTAAGTGGTCAATTCAAATCGTTTCTTAAACTCTTGTCTGCTTGCTTCAACATAAGAAGTAATTTACATGCATATAATGATGCATACTTCAAACATCTAAATAAAACAAACTTTTATAACTAATTAACAGGATTAAAAACACATTAACTATCGAGGACATTAGGGAGGGTTGCGATGCTTTCATTTTGTAAACTTGACAAGAACTCCATTTCTTTTAAGTAGGAGCACGCATGGAAGCACTGAATGGGAGTATACAAGCCGTGTCCTCCCATTTGGATGCAACTTCGGTGCTCCCGTTTGTGCTTCCATGCGTACTCCCGCTTATGTGTCATCCTCTAATTGGTTGAAGTAAAATCAGGCATTATGTTAGGTAAATGAAAGGGCCAATAAAATCATGACACTTAAGTAGGAGCACGCATGAAAGCACTGAAAGGGAGTATACAAGCCCTGTCCCTCCGGTTCTGTCCTCCCATGCATCATCTCGCTGATGTGTCAAAATGTTATTGGTCCCTTTATTAATGCTTAGTTTAACTACCATACCTTCACAACAAATAATGATGGCATAGTCGACCTCGCACATATTCCGCTAGTTGGTCACCTTCTAACGGAAGCATGCAGATGCTTCCACTGCCGGAACGCCTTTCATCTTCACCGGCACATTATGTACGGTCCGGGTGTGCTGGTGTGTACCTAAACCCCCGTCGTGCTTCCCTGGTGGTGGTTGGAAGACCCCTGCAATTATGTTGGTACCCTAAAAACCATACACCCCCTGAGGTTACAAAGATCTCAAGGGAAGGACGTCTACTCAAATTGAAGACCCTCGGAGGCCCACTTGTCAGACATAACCGGACCTGCTTCTCCAACTTGGTTAACCCCTAGGTTGCCACGTGTACTGCCAGACCGGAGCTACTACCCACAAGGGTGAAGCTCCGGGCTAGGTACTGAAACGGCACCTCCGGACTTAACCCCTGACCGAGAGAAGCTCCGGACCTGACACGTGCCAGGCCACCCCGGAGCTTCCCGCTTCCCACAAGCAAGCTCCGGAGCTGCCACGTGTCCAAACATCGGAGCTGGCCGCCTCAAACCTCCGGAAGACATTGTAACGACTCCGGATCTTCAAAGGATAGCCGCGGACTTCATGACCCGATTAATTGTCATTAATTCCATGTTAATGACACTTAATCGGACAATCTTAACACCTGTAACGGCACTGTCGGAGCCCGTTACAGGGTTATTAACAACAATTAATCGTGTATCAATACTAGTAACCGCTGGGGCCACATGTCGGGCCAGGCTAACTTGTAACGATTTGTCCTTGTACTATAAAAGGACAGACCGACGATACACGGAGGGGGAGAAGGCTCTCGAACGCTCTCAGGCACACACGCATTGACGTGAGCTTTCATACATAAACTAATACAACACCACACACCCGTGGAGTAGGGTATTACGCTCAGGCGGCCCGAACCACGTAAACCACTGTGTGTCTCGTGTCCAATCGTGATTCACCTTCTTGAGTCTCCGCGCGCCCACACCGAACTACAAACTCCTTCAACACTTTAGTAGTGTCAGGAGATCTGCCGACTCCAACAGTCGACAGTTGGCGCGCCAGGTAGGGGTGCCTGAGATTTTCAAGAATGGTGAATTCTGCGGCTGGATCATCCAACGGGCAACCTGTTGCTCAGGCTGTCGGGGGCAATCCCTCCAACATGCAGCCACCAGCAGGAGCCTCAGCACCAGCAGGAGTCACACTCCCACCACTACCATCTTCTCCGGCAAAACGTGTCGGGCAACATGATGGTGCGCCGGCGTCACATACTGCGCCGACAAGTCATGACAACCCAGAACACGCGCTCCATGCAGCGCGTGCTCTTCTCCAGCGACCACCACCTCCGGATGCATCTCGAGATGCCATGGAGCAATGGAGGGCTGATGTTGAGCATTTGGTCGCAGCAGCGGCCGAACGCCTCAACAACCAGGGTCCTCCTCCTTTAGGGCGAGCCCCGTCGCAGCGACGGACGTTGTCTGGAAGACTTGGTCCGCATGTCTCCAACAACCGAAGACGAGCTGCGTCACAGCAAGTGACGTCGTTACCCTCTGGGGCACGACGCACCCATACAGTATCTCGGCTTTCGACACATGACCTCCGGGCGGAGCTTGATCGCCGATACCGCCAACAGGATGGCCGTGTCCATATCGAGCGAGCTCGAGAAAGACGGGATGCTCAAGACCTTTCTACTCTGGAAGGAGTAGGAGGAGGCTGTTCCGCCCTAGCCATGCACCTGCGCATGGTTAGATGGCCACAGAAGTTCTGGCCACACTTGCCGGAAAAATTCGACGGGACTGTCAACCCCGTAGAATTTCTGCAGATATACTCCACTGCAATCTTAGCAGCTGGAGGAAACGAGGCCGTAATGGCCAACTACTTTCCAGTGGCCTTAACTGGGACCGCCAGGTCCTGGTTTATGAGCCTTCCACCCAACTCTATCGACAGTTGGGAGGAGCTGTGCCGTCAGTTCACTGCCAACTTCGGGAGTTCATACACCCGACCGGGCACTGAACTAGACCTTTTTGCGGTCGTGCAAAAAGGGGGAGAATCTTTAAGGTCATTCATCCAGAGGTTCTCTCAGGTACGCAACACAATCCCTTCTATCTCAAGCACTTCTGTCATTGTGGCATTCAGACAGGGTGTACGAGACAAGAAGATGTTGGAGAAGCTGGCGATCAAAGAGATCACCAGCGTCACGGAGCTCTTTAGCTTGGCAGACAAATGTGCCAGAGCTGCGGAGGGCCGTGAAATGCACTCCAAACCAGCCTTGGAGGATCACAAAAAATCCTCCAAAGAAGAAGCCGCTACCTCCGGGAGTGGCAAGAAGAAAAAGAAGACCAACGGCAAGAAGAAGCCGTCGGCCGGCACATCCAACGTTGCAGCCACTGCAACTCCTGGTGGCCGGGGGCCACGCCCCGAGAAGCGACCTCGACCATCTTCCGAAGACGGCGGCAAATCCAAAATGTGGTGCCCCTTCACAAAACGGGCAGCCACAGGCTGGAAGACTGCCGGGAGGTCCAAAACCTTGCCGAGCGCTACAACAAGCGCCGGGAAGGGTCTCCTTTCTGACAGAGGGAGGGAAAACAGAAGGTTGACGAAGCTCCGGCTGAAGAGGAGTTAGGGTTTCAGGACCCCAAAAAGGTCCTGAAAGCCGTCTACACCTCCGTCGACGATGACTCCGATGATTCCGACAACGAGCGTCGGAAAACCATGAACACCATCTTTGGTGGATCATGGGACATCACTTCTCGTCGTGTCATCAAGACTATGCGGCGGGATATGGCTGCTGTAGCTCCTACAGCTAGACCGGAGCCACATCGAAAGTGGATGGACACACCCATCACTTTTGATGCTTCGGACTGTCCTCGAAGCATGGTCGGAGCTGGCCAATTACCCTTGATGGTATCTCCCACCATCAACAACATCCAGCTCCATCATGTTATGGTGGATGGAGGTTCGGGGTTGAACCTTATAAGCTTTGAAGCTTTTACCAGACTTCAGCTTCGACCTTCGGATCTTCAGCCCTCTCGACCATTCTCCGGAGTAGGTCCGGGGGCCATTACCCCACTCGGAGCTATAATTCTCCCCGTTACCTTCGGGACACGGGAGAAGTACCGCACCGAGAAGTTGGTCTTCGACGTCGCTCAGATCAACTTACCATTCAACGCCATCTTGGGTAGACCTGCCCTATACAAATTTATGGCAGCTGCTCATTATGGATACTTGGTGTTGAAGATGCCAACACCAGCAGGCGTTCTCCGGATTCGTGGAGATCGCACCGCCGGAGTAACTGCTCTGGAGGAGCTCCATGCACTCACCACTGCGCAAGAGGAGGACTCCAGACAGGGGCAAGCTCCAAAACCTCCGAGCATTCGGCAACGAGGCTCAACCTCTGCTCCCCGTGTGCAGCCAAGCGGCGACACCGACATCCCCGTCAAAGTCGTCCAAATTGGTTCCGATGTCACTCAAACCACCCGCATATCGGGTGGGTTGAATGACAAATAGGAACTCGCGCTCATCACTTTCCTCCGGGCTAAC
Source organism: Tuctoria greenei (assembly GCA_036927565.1). Classification (NCBI taxonomy): domain Eukaryota; kingdom Viridiplantae; phylum Streptophyta; class Magnoliopsida; order Poales; family Poaceae; genus Tuctoria; species Tuctoria greenei. The sequence goes on from JAYESD010000006.1 coordinate 132,349,605, forward strand.
GTTGACGTATTTGCTTGGCAACCGTCACAAATGCCTGGGATCCCCAGGGAAGTGATTGAGCACAATCTGAAGATTTACCCCGATGCTCGGCCTGTGCATCAGAAACCTCGGAAGCAATCTGTAGAGCGACAGAACTTCATCCGACAAGAAGTGAAGAAGTTGCTCGAAGCCAGATTTATCCTAGAAGTCTTCCATCCAAAATGGCTGGCGAACCCAGTCGTTGTGCCCAAGGCCGGCGGGAAACTTCGGATGTGCATCGACTACACCACACTGAATAAGGCATGTCCAAAAGATCCATTCCCACTACCTAGAATAGATCAGATAGTGGATTCCACCTTCGGGTGCGAGTTACTGTGTTTTCTAGACGCATATTCTGGATATCATCAAATCAGGATGTCTAGGGAGGATGAAGAGCATACTTAATTCATCACAGTGGATGGATTGTATTGTTACACAGCCATGCCGTTTGGTCTCAAGAATGCAGCTTCAACTTTTGTACGAGCTATGTACAAAACTTTCGAAGAACTCATCAGAGACATAGTGGAAGTGTACGTCGATGACATCGTGGTCAAAGTCAAGAACAAGGAGTCCCTCTTGGACACCTTGCAGGCTGTCTTCGACAAGCTGTGGGCCACCCGCACGAAGCTAAACCCAGACAAGTGCGTCTTCGGGGTTAGTTCCGGAAAGCTTCTTGGTTTCCTGGTAAGTCACCGGGGCACAGAGGCTAATCCGGCGAAGATAAAAGCCATTGAAGACATGCGGCCACCAACCCGCATCAAAGACGTCCAAAAATTGACTGGATGTCTAGCAGCCCTCAGCCGGTTCATTTCAAGACTGGCGGAAAGAGCACTTCCCTTCTTCAAGTTACTGAGGAAGTCTGGACCATTCCAATGGTCTGAAGAAGCAGAGAAGGCATTCCAGGAGCTGAAACAGTTCCTCACCACCCTACCAGTCCTGGTAGCTCCGAACCCTGGTGAGCCTTTGTTGCTTTACATTTCAGCTACTGACGAAGTCGTCAGTATGGTTCTGGTTGCGGAGAGACCGGAACTACCCAATACTTAGGAATCCAGACCCCTTCGGGAGGGTCCGGAGGTTCCTGAAAGCGGGTCTGGGTCCCAGCTCCCAGACTCAAACCCACAAGAAGCAACTTCAGAGGACCCGGACCCCTCTAAGAGGGTCCAGGTCATTTCTGAAGAAGCTCCGGGTTCCACCACCCAGAACCCGGAGGTTCCCGAAGAGAGTCTGGACCCCTCCGAGAGGGTCCGGATCAATGAAGAGGAAGCTCCGGACCCCTCCGGGAGGGTCCGGACCATTCAACGCCCGGTATACTTCATCAGTGAAGTGTTACATGATGCCAAGACTCGATACCTAGAGGTGCATAAACTGCTTTATGCAGTTCTTATTGCCTCAAGGAAGCTTCGACACTATTTCCAAGCTCACAAAGTCTCGGTGGTGACCTCATATCCACTTCGAGCGATCCTGCATAATCCCAATTCAACTGGGAATATTGCAAAGTGGGCAGCGGAATTGGCTGAATTCGATCTTGAATTCATTCCGAGACAAGCAATCAAGAGTCAAGCGTTGGCAGATTTAGTGGCAGAATGGACTCCCTCTCCATTAAACCCTGGGGGCCCCAGCGAGCAGAAGACGGAACCTCAAGTTCCAACCTTCACTAAGCCTCACTGGACCCTTTACTTCGACGGCTCCATGCAGAAGCAGGGAGCCGGAGCTGGAATCCTTCTCCTCGCACCAACTGGGGAGAAGGTGAAATACATGGTACACCTTGACTTCAAGGCAACCAACAACATGGCGGAGTATGAAGCACTCATCTATGGCTTAAAGGTGGCACTATCATACGGTGTCAAGCAATTGTTGGTCAAAGGAGATTCACAACTCGTCATCAAGCAGGTGAAGGGTGAATGCTCCTGCAATAATCTCCAGCTCGCTGCTTACCTCCTTGAAGTCCAGAGGCTTCAGAAGGACTTCGAAGTCCTAGACCTTCACCATGTTCAGCGTGCTCACAACGCTGAAGCTGACGAACTCTCGACCAAGGCGTCAACTGGAGCTCCGGCTCCTGATGGAACCTTTGTCCGGAGGTTGTCAAAACCCACAGTTCAGCCTGCCGAACTGAACGAAGGGGGCGAGATCAGCATCCCAAAGCTGACGGTCCCGATGGCCCTGTTACCATGGCAGCCATCAAGGGTCGTAGGTGCTGCCGGAAGCTCCGAGCAACCCAGCACGCAAGACTCAAATGCTCAAGTCAGTTCCGATGCATGGATCTCGGAGATCCGGAGCTACTTGAAAGACAACATCCTTCCTGACGATGATGTATCCGCTGATCGGGTAGTCAGATTGGCTAAAAGATACACGTTGGTAGAAGGGAATCTCTACCGGCGCGGTGCCAACGGCATCCTAATGCGGTGCATCACAAGGGAAGAAGGCTGCGAGCTCCTCGCAGAAATCCATGGAGGCGAGTGTGGGAACCACACATCTTCCCGCACGCTGGTCGGAAAAGCCTTTCGGCACGGCTTCTACTGGCCTACAGCGCTCCAGGATGCCACTGAGCTGGTGAAGAAATGCGAAGCGTGCCAATTTCATGCAAAGCAAATTCATACACTTGCTCAGTGCTTACAAATGATAGCTCCCACATGGCCTTTCGCTGTGTGGGGGATGGACATCTTGGGACCCTTCCCTAGAGCCGTCAGAGGTTACAAGTTCCTGTACGTCGCCATCGACAAGTTCACCAAGTGGCCGGAAGCAACTCCCTTTGTGGCGATCAACAAACAATCTGCAATCAATTTTCTACAATCCATCGTGAGCAGATTCGGAGTCCCAAATAAGATCATCACTGATAATGGGACTCAATTCACAAGCTCCGCATTTCAAGGATATTGCGAAGACCTCGGCATACAAGTTTGCTACGCTTCCGTAGCTCATCCTGCCAGCAATGGACAAGCCGAGAGAGCAAATGCAGAGATCCTTAAAGGACTCAAAACACGCACTTATGAGCGCTTGAAAAAGCACGGAGCCAATTGGATCGAAGAGCTTCCGCCCACTCTATGGGCCAACAGGACTTCTCCAAGTCGGGCAACCGGAGAAACACCCTTCTTTCTGGTGTACGGAGCTGAAGCGATCCTTCCTCCGGAAATCACCTTGGGTTCCCTCCGAGTCCGGACCTTCGACGAAGCCGCGCAGGACCAGCTCCGGCGCGAAGACCTAGACCTCCTCGAGGAGGGAAGGTTCCAAGCAGCTGTTCGGAATGCCCGATACCGCCAAGCTCTACAGCGCTATCACCAGCGGCATGTACACAACCGACAGCTCGAGGAAGGCGATCTGGTGCTACAGAGAATACTATCCAGAGAAGGGCAAAACAAACTCTCCCCCGGCTGGGAATGGCCCTTTCGAGTGATCAAAGTATCCCGTCCCGGAAGCGTTCGCTTGGCTACCGAGGATGGGACACCTCTCCCAAATCCTTGGAACATCGAGCACCTCCGTAAGTTCTACACTTAATTCCACGGAGGTGAGTCTTAAGTAAGTTGAAATGTATGTTATAGAGTCATTGTACAGAGTCGGGTAGTTCCTCCGGGAGAGCAGCCGGACCTTTCCCGAAAGGTTTGAAAAGCTCATGCAACACTTGACACAGTCTCCGGACTAAAAGTGTGGCTAACTACCCTGGGTCAAACGAGAAACCAAACACACTTAGCCTGGTTCCGTACCCTAAGAGTGTACTTGTTTCCCCTGTACCCCGGACCTATAATGAAAGACATCTTCATGTGAAATAGACTCCACGTGCATTCATTTTTGCATAGGCTCGACATTTTTATTTTTCTTGTCTATAACAGAAACGTGCAATTCTTAAGAAGTTCTAGTTTGACCGGTTTACATACGATTCGAGTTGAATTGTCAGATTTTTTGATTTAAATATCGTCTGTGGCCAACTCGCCTGAAAGCCGCCAAGCCATTCTAGTGCCGGAGTGCGCTATCGACTTAGCCTGGTCAAGCACCCTAAGTACGCCACTCTACCTACATCCCGGCAGGCCAAAGTAAGGTGGGTCCATGGACAATTGGATCTAAAAGAAAAGACAATTCATCCAGTCGTATTAAAAATCGTGTTCAACTTAAAATTTTCTTGAGAACCGTAAGCCGCGATGAAGTTATAGACAAGGAACGAATTTTACTATTTTTCTTGGCTTAAGTGTGCAGGAAAAATGAACCCTACGTTGATGGAGAAAAACCGGAGCTAACAGAGCTCCGACTCCCACCAGGGCGTCAACCGTCGGCGTTGACTAAAAGATGGTGAGAAGACCCCGTCATTGGAGTCTGTTGCCAACAAACCAAGTGTGGCAAAGGTCATTGCCGGAGCTGCTAAGCTCCGACACCTTGGAGTATTAACTACCGACGCTCAACGTGTTGATAGAGGCTATTGCCGGAGCTACTAAGCTCCAGCGATGGACAGTGCCGGAGCTTCTAAGCTCCGACAACTTCAGGGGACCTTCACTATCAAAAACTTCGGACCTAAATTCCACAAGTTCGAAGCAAATTCATCTTCAACAAAACTCAACATCCTTTTGGTACATGTCCACAATCAAATTGTGCACATCTACCAGGGGGCCAAGTGAAGATAAAGATGTTGAAGACAAAAAAAAATAAAATTCGCAAAAAATTGGGGATTTCATTTCATCTGAAGACCGGAGATTACATCTGGAGACAAGGGATTACAAAATTGAGGAAGAAGAGAAGATACAAGTAAAGGCTAAAAGAGACGGACCTAGACCCTATGGAAGAACTCGGCGACCTTCTGGGCGACCTCCGACACGCAGGCTCAGGTAGCTTCGCCTTCTCCTTCGACGGGGCCTTCAAGCATCGGGTCCAGAGGAAATCGAGGGTTCCGGCTGGTGTAGCACGTCAACACATATTCTCTGACGTTCCTAGCCAGGGATTGCCCCTCGACCTCCAGCTGGTCCGCGATGACGTCGCCCACCTTGGAGAGCCTGCTGCCTGCGGCGCTTAACGCTTGCAACGCAAGGTCCGGCTCCGGCTCCGAATCATCCGGGTGCACGGGGCTGAAACCCATCGGCGTCAACGCGTCGTCGGCCTTGCCCAGGAACTCCCAAATCTGCAGGGAGTCCGCCTTCCTCATGTTCTTCATCTCTTCCAGGGATCTTCGGGCCGCCGTCAGCTCCGAATTCTCGCGGGCGAGGCGCTCAACTTCTTTGGCGTTTTGCTGGATCTTCGCAGCAACCCGCTTCTCAAGTCTTCCGAGCTCCTCCTCCCGGAGGTGGATCTTGTTCCGGCGGTCGACCAGGTCCTTCTCCCTAGCCTCCACTTTCTTCTCCCGGGCGACAAGGGCACACTCGTATTCGTAGAGTTCCTGCCCCCGCACCCAGGTCTTCTCCTCTTCCTCGAGGCAGCGCTCTTCAAATTTCTTAGTGCGCTCCTCGAGGCCCTTGTCCGCCAGAGCTGTTTTCTCGGCGAGCTCTTCTTCCCGTCGCAAGACGTCATCCCGTAGCTCTAGGAGTTTTTGCTCCTCGTCCTCGAGCCGTCTTTCCCTCCCTTCAAGTGCCTCTCGGCGCTTGATGAGTGCGGTGCTGATGGCCTCAAGCTGATCAAACCGAGCATTGGCCGCGTCGTTAGCAGCCTTAGCTCGGTCGTGTAACTCCCGGGATTGAGCATCAAGGGCGTGAGTCATGCTCTCCCTCTTGTCCAGCAGCTTATCCCAGAGCTCCAGGCGGATCTTCTCCCGCTTGATCCACTCCTTGTCATCCGCAAGCCTCGACTGCGCCAGCTTAGTCTCGAAGTGGAGCCGATTACGCCACTGCCCAAGGGTTTGGCGCTCCTCTTCAAGAGCCTTGCTGTCGTGGAAGAAGGCCAGTTGGACCTGACGTAGACTGGAGCAGGCGTTGTCGATGGACATCGACAGCGAGATGGGCTCCGGACATGCTGGGATCTCTTCCGCTGGTTCCAGCGGGTCTTCACATACAAAAATTGGGTCCCACTCTACGAGAGTGGAACCCTGAGCTTCCAAAGCACTAGGGCCTTCCTCCGGGACGGCCTCAGTCGCCATCGAAGGAGGTCCCGCCACCAAGTCTTCATTCGCCCCCTCAGGCGGGGGGCCGGCGACTTCGTTCAGGCACTCTGGCTCTGCCACAGGTACCATTGACGTCGTCGCCTCCGGAGCAGGAGCCGCTACTGGCTCCGGCCGGGACGCCTCTTCTGAGGGAGGCTCAAGCTCCCTCGCCTCTTCAGCCGCCGGCTCTACGGCCGGCGCTCCAACAATCACCGGCTCTGCGGCCGGAGCTTCGGAAGTAACTGGCTCAACTGCCGGAACTACTTCGACTTCCGGCTCGCATGCCGGGGCTTCAGCCACCTCCGGCTCAATCGCCGGGGCTTCAGCACTTTCCGGCTCCAAAGCCGGGACTGCTACTTCCTCCGACTCAACAGCCGGAGCTTCTACTACTGCAGCACCAGGACCCGGAGCTTCCACTTCCGGGACGGGTGCCGCTGGCGCATCTTCATTCCCGTGGTCCGGCGCTACCACGGGAACTTCTGGAGACGAGTCGAGGTCCATGACCACGATAGCCGGCACCGGAGCTGTCGCAGCCTCCGCTTGGGGCGGCACCGGGACTGGAGCAGAAGCCCTCACAGCCTCAGACACTGTGGCTGAGGGTGGAGCTTCACTCCCCTTCTTGGGAACGCTGCAGATGAAGAACGAAGAAATTGAGCAAACAGATGCTACAATTAAAAAGTTAATCGAGGTAAAAAAGAAAAATTACCTTGGGAGGCTCCCGCACCAGCTTGCGCGGAACCTCTTTCCCGGACGATCCGGGCTGGCCACGGTCGGCGTAGGAGCTTCGGGAGGACTCCCAGGACTTGCCACAACCGCGGGCGTTTCCCGGGTCGGAGCTCTCCTTGATCGGGAGGAACTCCTGGACCTGGAGGCCCTCACCGCTCCAGATGCCGGAGTCGCGCGCCCGGAGCTAGCACCACAGGAGGGATCCACCACGGGGACAGTCGCACTCCGGGAGGATCCCACCGCCGGAACAGTAACGTTCCGGAAGGACCCCACCACGGGGACAGTCACCACGGCGGCGGAGGATCTTCCTTCCTGAGGAGGGGGAACCGGCGGGGAAGTGGCAGGCCCGATGGACCTTCCGTCAGCATGTCGCAGCTTCCTCTTCCGGCTCTCCGGCTCCTCCGCCAGCTCCTTGCCCTTGCCGATGACCTCAGCTCTTTGCTGTGGGACAGGGGCGGAGCCGTCTTCGGACAACCCGGGGATCGCCAACCGGGTGGTTGATCTTCTCTCGACGACACCAAGGTCGTCAAGCGCGGGCATCGTCCGCCGGAGCTCCCTGCTGAACTCAACTTCCACGTTCAGAGGGAGGAAGGTCGGCGGCGGAGTCAAGTAATCTCCGTCAACGTCGATGCCGTGCTGGAATTTCTTGAGGTGAAACTCCAAGGTCTTCCCCACCATGTTGGACTTCAACCCAGTCTCAACCCGGTCCTCGTCCATCACGCTGTTGAGGGCCCAGGCGAGCTTCTCCCTCCTCTTCAGCGGCGCCCACCTGTTGGACAGGAAGTTGCAGAACACCGCCTGGGGAGTCAATCCTCCCTCCACACATTGGCGGATCCTGGTCAGGACAGGGTCGAAAGCTTCCGCCAGCACCGGAACTTCGCTCCATACCGACGTGTCAATGCCGGGCAGACCGTCTGGCAACTCCAACCGCTCATGCTCCTCCACCCGGATGACTATCCAATCTTTCTTCCAGTCATCCCACTTCCCGGAAGGGAATGACCAGAGGTACTTGAATGGGCACTTCTTGCGCTTCACGAAGTAGTAGAAGCCAAGATACTCATTGCTTCGGCCGGTGGTGTGGACGGTGAAGAAGGTTCGGAAGAGCTCGATGCAGGGAGGGATGCCCACCCACATCTCGCAGAAGTGGACAAAGATGGACACAAGGAGAATGGAGTGAGGGCCAAGGTGGTACAGCTGCAGACCATAGAAGTCCAGCAGCATCAAGAAGAAAGAAGAAAACGGTGGGATCAGCCCCACCATGGCGTACGAGGAAAAGTACACCATCTCGCCAGCGTGCTCCTTTTCAAAGAGGAGCTCTCCGCCGGCGCGGACCGAGCGGTTGAAGAAGTCCGAAGACCACCCCATGAGGGCCCGGACCTTCTTCAGATCGCTGTCAGTCTTCAAGCGACTCTCACGCAGACCCAACTCCATCGCAGCACAACTAGGCAAGAGAAGAGGAGCAAAGTACGAGTTGGGAGTTTGAGCGCAAGAACAGATGGAAAGCGTAAAGAACTCCCGACGGTGCGCTTTCCTTCTTAAGTAAGCCCTCGCAACGCTTGGATGGAAACTGCATGGGAGTCAAGGATACTACTCAAGAATTCAACCCTGCCGATGACAAGAGGGCCCGGGACCACCCTGACGATCAAGTCGAGGCTCTTACCCAGGCGAACAGTTGTCATCACGAGGCGGGAAACCCAAAGGCGCCGACCTTACAAGGCGCGCGGAACCGATACGGTTTTCGTATCGGGAACCGGCGACCTCCAATTGCGAGAGATCCGCACGTCAAAGATCTTATCTGCCGCCTGAGGTGCGCCACGCGTCGGGATTTAACCGTAAAGCCCCGCCAACGGCACCTCCGAAGACCCTTGAAGACCCAGTTCAAGAGTCGCGAGTATGGACCCACCTCCGACGGAATGACTTCACCCCGGTGACTTTCCCCGGAGGTAGGTCCAGGGGGCCACTGTCGGTACCCTAAAAACCATACACCCCCTGAGGTTACAAAGATCTCAAGGGAAGGACGTCTACTCAAATTGAAGACCCTCGGAGGCCCACTTGTCAGACATAACCGGACCTGCTTCTCCAACATGGTTAACCCCTAGGTTGCCACGTGTACTGCCAGACCGGAGCTACTACACACAAGGGTGAAGCTCCGGGCTAGGTACCGAAACGGCACCTCCGGACATAACCCCTGACCGAGAGAAGCTCCGGACCTGACACGTGCCAGGCCACCCCGAAGCTTCCCGCTTCCCACAAGCAAGCTCCGGAGCTGCCACGTGTCCAAACGTCGGAGCTGGCCGCCTCAAACCTCCGGAAGACATTGTAACGACTCCAGATCTTCAAAGGATAGCCGCAGACTTCAAGACCCGATTAATTGTCATTAATTCCATGTTAATGACACTTAATCGGACAATCTTAACACCTGTAACGGCACTGTCGGAGCCCATTACAGGGTTATTAACAACAATTAATCGTGTATCAATACTAGTAACCGCCGGGGCCACATGTCGGTCCAGGCTAACTTGTAACGGTTTGTCCTTGTACTATAAAAGGACAGACCGACGATACACGGTGGGGGAGAAGGCTCTCGAACGCTCTCAGGCACACACGCATTGACGTGAGCTTTCATACATAAACTAATACAACACCACACACCCGTGGAGTAGGGTATTACGCTCAGGCGGCCCGAACCACGTAAACCACTGTGTCTCTCGTGTCCAATCGTGATTCACCTTCTTGAGTCTTCGCGCGCCCACACCGAACTACAAACTCCTTCAACACTTTAGTAGTGTCAGGAGATCTGCCGACTCCAACAGTCGACAAATTATATTCTAATTCCTGTCCTCTAACTACATCTAGGTTTCTGATGACGCATGCGGTTCACCACCAGACAAACCAGCAAAGCCTCGGTGATGAGAGCGGCATGCAAATTTCTTGATGACAGACTAGCTACAAGCCCTGTCCCTCCCGTACTGTTCTTCCATGCGTCACCCCACTGATGTGTCAAAATGTTATTAGTCCATTTAATAATGCTTAGTTTAACTACCATACCTTCACAACAAATAATATGATGACACGTCAGCGAGAGTGTCATAAAAAAACTAGAGATGGATGCATCAGCAGGCCGCAATCAGTTTTTCATCAGAAAATTTGCATGTCGCAGTCAGTTTTTCATCAAAAATCTTGCATGCCGCTCAACCTTTTTTGGTTTGCCTGGTGGTGAACCGCCTGCGTCATCAGAAACCTAGAGATGGAGTAAGAGGTCTGGAATCAGAGCATACCTGTAAGGCACTTCCCAACAACCACTAGGGACGGACGACGTACGGGGGGTTAAGGTACACCGGCACAACCGTACCGTACGTGTACCCGACCAGTCGTCTAGTTTTCTTCGAACCTCCGGCAGAAGAAAGCGGCATGCAAGTTTCATTCTGTATGTAGAATGTTTGTTGTGTATTCATCAGGAAACACAGATACACTTTATATAGGCTAGATAGTGTAGTGTGAAACCAAAACAAAACCCTTTCGCACTACACAGATTCAAAAGCTAGCGTTAATGACTAAACGTAGGCCTACGCTGTCAAACAATGACGTTAGACCAACGCAGTCAACAATGACTGTTATATGTGTGCGTGCTTATCCTTTTTATAGTCTGGTGGTGAACCACCTACATCATCGAAAGCCTAGATGGAGTTAGATGACAGGAATTGGAGCATACCTAGCTGGACCAGGATCCCCTCTTGTAGCGACATTTTGCTGCATGCGTGCAGTAAAGGCTGCATCCACCTTTTGTCTTGATCCGACGGTTGTACTTCTCAACTATCAAACTAAGTGGTCAATTCAAATCGTTTCTTAAACTCTTGTCTACTTGCTTCAACATGAGAAATAATTTACATGCATATAATGATGCATACTTCAAACATCTAAATAAAACAAACTTTTATAACTAATTAACAGGATTAAAAACACATTAACTATCAAGGACATTAGGGAGGGTTGCGATCTTTCATTTTGTAAACTTGACAAGAACTCCATTTCATTTAAGTAGGAGCACGCATGGAAGCACTGAATGGGAGTATACAAGCCGTGTCCTCCCATTCGGATGCAACTTCGGTGCTCCCGTTTGTGCTTCCATGCGTACTCCCTCTTATGTGTCATCATCTAATTGGTTGAAGTTAAATCAGGCATTATGTTAGGTAAATGAAAGGGCCAATAAAATCATGACACTTAAGTAGGAGCACGCATGAAAGCACTGAAAGGGAGTATACAAGCCCTGTCCCTCCGGTTCTGTCCTCCCATGCATCATCTCGCTGATGTGTCAAAATGTTATTGGTCCCTTTATTAATGCTTAGTTTAACTACCATACCTTCACAACAAATAATGTTGGCGTAGTCGACCTCACACATCTTACGCGAGTCGGTCACCTTCCAACGGAACCCATGCAAGTGCTTCCGCAGCCGGAACGCCGTTCATCTTCACCGGCACATATGTATGGTCCGGGTGTGTCGGTGTGTACATTAACCCCCGTCGTGCGTCCCCGGTGGTGGTTGGAAGACCCCTGCAGGTATGTTATGATTTTTGTCCTCTAACTACATCTAGGTTTCCGATGACATGTGGTTCACCACCACACAAAAAGCAGCAAAGCCTCGGGGATGAGAGCAGCATGCAAATTTCTTGATGACAAACTGGCTGCAAGCCGTGTCCCTCCTATTCTGTCCTCCCATGCGTCACCCCGCTGATGTGTTAAAATGTTATTGGTCCCTTTATTAATGCTTAGTTTAACTACCATACTTTCACAACAAATAATATGATGACACGTCAGTGAGAGTGTCATCAAAAAACTAGAGATGGATGCGTCAGCAGGCCGCAGTCAGTTTTTCATCAAAAAACTTGCATGCCGCTCAACCTGTTTGGTTTGCCTGGTGGTGAACTGCCTGCGTCATCAGAAACCTAGGGATGGAGTAAGAGGTTTGGAATCAGAGCATACCTGTAAGGCTCTTTCCAACAACCACCGGGGACGGACGACGTACAGGGGGTTAAGGTACACCGACACACGCGTATCGTACGTGTACCCGGCCAGCCGTGTAGTTTCCTTCGAACCTCCGGTAGAAGAAAGCAGCATGCAAGTTTCATTCTGTATGGAGAATGTTTGTTGTGTATTCATCAGAGAACACCGGATACACTTTATATAGGCTAGCTAGTGTAGTGTGAAACCAAAACAAAACCCTTTCCCACTACATAGATTCAAAAGCTAGCATTAATGACTAATCATAGGCCAACGCAGTCAAACAATGACGTTAGACCAACGTAGTCAACAATAATTGTTACATGTGTGCATGCTTATCCTTTCTACAGTCTGGTGGGAACATAATCCTCTGCAGTAACTGTAGCGCGGTTACTACAGCTGACTGGTGGGGCTAGAGGCTGTGGGGCCCACTTGTTAGCTGCAGTAACTGCACTGCAGTTACTGCAAAGGATTCGAGTCCAGTATGATGGTGAACTGCCTGCATCATCGGAAGCCTAGATGGAGTTGGAGGACAGGAATCGGAGCAAACCTGGCTGGACCAGGATCGCCTGACGTCAGGGGCAGACCAACAGGGTATGCCGGGTGGGCCAATAATCGATTGATTCTACTGTAGGCGTTTAGGCGGTGTATGCAGGCACTGTGCAGGCTGATGGGAACACATGGGTTCAATTCCTAATTGATTTGTTTCAATTCAATTCTGCTCCTCCGCCATTTCTTAACTATTCAGATTGGATCAGTGCCCCGCGTTGCGTTCCAGGAAAATGATTTGTCTGACAATTCAAAGTAGGAGATCTCATGAAGGATTTAGCTTTGCATACCGCGCTGTGTGGAATTGCATAATGGTTTGCCTGACAATTCAAAGTAGGAGATCTCTGGATGATGCTTTCTAACATGTAATCTTCAATTTGATAATGATTGTGGAAGTGCATCAACAATATTATTAATTGTTTTCTCCTTTAGTAATAGAAAATTATTTGTTCAAAACATTTCGTTATAGTTTTTGCCTCGATAAGGAAGGCAAGATATTTTTTGCGTGTTGTTTGCTTAAGTTTATCAAATCTAAATTTCATAGTATAAAATTTGTTATATGGCATACCCTTTAATGAAAACCTAGGTCCACCACTGCTGACGTGGCAACATTTTGCTGCATGCGTGCAGTAAAGGTTGCATCCACCGTTTGTTTTGATCCGACGGTTGTACTTCCCATCTATCCAACTAAGGGGTCCATTCAAATCGTTTCATAAACTCTTGCCTGCTTGCTTCAACTTGAGAAAGATTTTATATGCATATGATGATGCATACTTTAAACATTTAAATAAAACAAACTTCTATCACATATTAACAGGATTAAAAACACATTAACTATCTTATGTGGCATGCCAATGCGTGGATGTCCAACTCAGAGTAAGGATGAAAGTGAAATGGTTTTTTGAAGTTGATGGACTAAATAATTGACCCATTTGAAAGTTGAAGGACCAAACTTAGTTTAGATTGAAAGTTTGAGAATGAAGTTGAGTATTGCCAGCTTGATGAGCTCAAGCTCGAAAAGTTCTAGTAAGCTCATTTGTAAAGTTGCCTATACGATACTTTAGCCGCTAGAGGTGCTAGTAGATCGTCCGCAGCGGGGCCTGCAAAGCGGTTTGTAAAGTACTAGTATACAATACTAACAGGTAGCGACGACTGGAAAGGAAAGTGGAGACAATCAACAGAGAGAAAATAAAAGAAAGGACAAGAAAAATGTTAGAAAAGGATAGGTAGAAATCCAACGTACCACTGGCCCTATGCCCCTATACGCGGTGTAATCCTTACCAATCGAATGTTTGACTACAATAGCGCGTGTTGCCTTATAGTATGGTTGTTGCAACGAGCTAAAATTTTTGGGGTGGGACAAACCGTTCACAGCATGTCAAAATCGCTCTCATGAATTCATTACGAACACCGGGTATAGGAGTAGTGGTAATGATTACACCGCGTATAGGGGCATTGGGCCAGTGTTATGTTGGGGCCAGTGGTATATAGATGATGCCACGATCAGGGAACGACGATTGAAGACACGAGAAGGAAGTATGTGTGGCACCATCTGAGAACGGTATGCACTTGCTCTCCGGTGCGTCGTTAAAGGAGATGTATTTCGATAAAAGGAGAAATTTTTAATTTGACACGGAAAGGGCCCAGCGTACAACAACAATTTTTTTCGAAAGCTCGCGGTCGTTATATTATGCCGAGTAGAAAATATTTACAGCAGTAGCCTAGGGATTACATGCGATGGTCGGTAGCTGCTAAGATTGCAGCCACCTCCTTACACCCTGCCGCTGACCACAAGGTCAGGTCATCTCGAATAGCCAAAAAAATACAATCTAGTATCTATCTATGACAACAATGACTCAGCTAAATCGGGAACTGACCAATTAAAATGGAAGTCAGCAGTCTCACGGTTCATAAATCAAAACGCGTGCCATCCTTTTTCTTCTTCCTTTTTTCTATCCATAACCGTGAGACTGCTGGAGTTCCATCTTCACCATCTCATATGTACGGTCTGGGCATGACAGACTGTGGGTGTCACGAAGCATGAGGCCCAAAATGCACCTGCAGTACTGCAGGAGATTCGGTTCCGGTGTGTACCTTAACCCCCGTCGTGCATCCCCAGTGGTGGTCGGAAGACCCCTGCAGCTATGTTCTGATTCCTGTCCTCCAACTCCATCTAGGTTTCCGATGACGCATGCGGTTCACCACCAGAAAGACCAGCAAAGCCTCGGTGATGAGAGGCATGCATATTTCTTGATGATAAACTGACTGCAACTTCTATACCGTACGGACTGGAATCAGAGCATACCTGTAAGGCTCTTCCCAACAACCACCGGGGACGGACGACATACGGGGGGTTAAGGTACACCGGCACACCCGTACAGTACGTGAAGCCGGCCAGCCGTGTACTAGTGGATTCCTTCGAACCTCTGGCAAAAGAAAGCGGCATGCAAGTTTCATTCTATATGGAGAATGTTGGTTGTGTATTCATCAGGGAACACCAGATACACTTTATATAGGCTAGCTAGTGTAGTGTGAAACCAAAACAAAACCCGTTCGCACTACACAGATTCAAAAGCTAGCGTTAATGACTAAACGTAGGCCAACGCAGTCAAACAATGACGTTAGACCAATGCAGTCAACAATAACTATTACATGTGTGCGTGCTTATCCTTTCTACAGTCTCGTGGTGAACCGCCTGCATCATCGGAAGCCTAGATGGAGTTGGAGGACAGGAATCGGAGCATACCTGGCTGGAGCAGGATCGCCTGACGTCAGGGGCAGACCTACAGGGTATGCCGGGTGGGCCCTCGCATACTCTGGGCCAGCCAAGTTAGAAAATGAATGGATGGATCAATAATCGATTGATTCTGTTGTAGGCGTTTAGGCGGTGTATGCAGGCATTATGCAGGCTGATGGGAATAGACACGGCTTGTATACTCCCATTCATTGCTTCCATGCGTGCTCCTACTTAAGTGTCATGATTTTATTGGCCCTTTCATTTACCTAACATAATGCCTGATTTAAATTCAACCAATTAGATTATGACACATAAGCACGGAGTACGCATGGAAGCACAAACGGGAGCATGCGTCATCGGAAACCTAGATGTAGTCATCAAGAAATTTGCATGCCGCTCATCACCGAGGCTTTGCTGGTTTGTCAGGTGGTGAACCGCATGCGTCATCGGAAACCTAGATGTAGTTTAGAGGACAGGAATCAGAACATACCTGCGGGGGTCTTCCAACCAGGTTGTATGATGGCCGGACACTCTCCAATCAACTTAGATTGAAGTGGAACCACTCTTACCCAAACGAGGAAAAAATTTTTTGGATACGGTATGCATATCCAAGGCTGTGCATACCGTTCCACATTTGTGACATGTGTCGACATGAACGGATGCGTGCAGTAGTGGTGATGGGACGCGAAGCGGTTCCAATTGAATTCAAAGATGCGCATGCGCTGCACGCATTTAAGGCGCCTCGGTGACTGGCGCGCACGTAAAAGCTCGGTGCGCCCGGTCGCATCAGCCGCCTATACAAATGTATAATATTTCTGCGGCAAACAACAACGTATAATATTTCCTCTGCACCAAATCAACTCTATTTCTGTTTTCGTCGATCTAATTACCTTTGACCAATGATTTATATGGAATTTGTTAACTTCAATAACATGTAGTACTAGATTGTATACTATGGAAATATTTTCATGGTGAATCTAAAAGTACAATTCTTGTATTGTTAAAACAGATCAAAATTGCATAATTTTTCCCCGCATACGATGGGCCCTTCGCGTGTAAAATTAAAAATTTCTCCTTTTATTGAAAAACAACTCCTTTAACGACTCCTTTCGGTACATGGGCTCACGCGTACATGGGGACGAACACCAAGAGTTCCAGCGCAGTTTCATCCCAGGAATACAAAGTGACTCAGCGCAGTTTCAGCCCACGAATACAAGCGGCCCAGCGCAGTATTGGTCCTACTCTGATAGCTTCACGCACGCTTTGTCCTGGCTGCCTCCCCACCGGACCCTTCGATCCACAACGGCCCCCTCTACCGATTGCACGAAATGCGCCTGGAGGAGCATCCGCCAGCCGCCATGCTCTTGGAGGAGCATCCGCCGACCGCGACGCTCCTGGAGGAGCATCCGCCGGCCGCCACTCTCTTGGAAGAGCATCCGCGGTCCATTGGGGTGGAGGAGCATCCGCCGGCCGCCGCACGTGGAGGAGCAACAGCGCTAGGTACAATTGCTCACATAATGTTATTTTAGTTCAATCTTCTTACGGATACGTCGATTCAATTGTAGGAAGCGATGTCAGAAGATAAGACATGGATGGGAAAAGAGAGGCGTACGAAGGAGTGGCAGGATGGAATGAAATCATTTTTAAATTTAGCATTCCAGGGCACTCGTGAATAAGAAACAAAGCCTTGTCCTTGCACGAAATGTCGTAATATTTGCCACGGGAGATGCAAGGAAGTTCATCTTCACTTGCTTCGTAATGGGATGCCATTTGATTATACTTGTTGGGTACACCATGTAGAAAAACGTGTTGAGAAAAAAATTGCTGAGCAATCAGCAAATAATGAGGAGATAATTTCTGATGATGCTGTTATGGAAAATATGCTGTCCAGCCTTCTTAGAGGCACTGGTGATCATGGTGGTACTTCAGCAGGTGTTGATGATCCAGAAAATGCTATAAACCAGCAGGAGCCAACTGGGTGTGCAAAGGAATTCTATGACTTATTAAATGATGCCAAAAAGGAGTTGTATCCAGGTTGTGAGAAGGTGACCCAATTATCCTTCATTGTCGGGTTGTACCAGATAAAGTGTTCAACTGGTTTGAGCAAAAAAGCGTGTGAGTTCATCTTTGAACTATTCTCATATGTGCTTCTAGAGAGTCATTGCATTCTAATACACTTGATAAAGTTCAGAAGGTTGTTCGTGACCTCGGGCTGAGCTACGAAAAGATTGATGCATGTGTCAATGAATGTGTGTTATTCCGGAAGGACTATTCTCTGCTGGATCGATGCCCAAAATGTGGTGAATTAAGATGGAAAAATAGTACTGGTGGGGATGCAAGAGAGTCTTTACCTTGTGGAAAAGCCAAGAAGCTTGTAGCACGCAAGATTCTATGATACTTCCCTCTTATTCCCTGTCTTCAAAGGTTTTATATGGCAGAATCAACGGCATCAAACATGGGCTGGCACAAAGAAGAACGTATTGATGATGGAATAGTATGCCATCCTGCAGATTTGAAAGCATGGAAGCATTTTGATAGCATTCACCCAAATTTCTCATCTGATCCTCGCAACATAAGACTTGGGCTAGCATCTGATGGTTTCAATCCTTTTGGAGTAATGAATGTTTCTTACAGTACATGGCCCGTGATTCTAATCCCTTATAATCTACCACCTTGGTTGTGTATGAAGCAGCCTTATTGGTTGATGTCAATGATAATTCCTGGGCCAAAGTTACCTGGAAACAACATTGATGTGTATCTGCAACCTTTGATTGATGAGCTACTGAAATTATGGTCTGATGGTGTTGAAACATACGACAGTTCAAAGAAAGAGACATTTCTCATGCGAGCTTCTATATTGTGGACAATAAATAATTTTCCAGCATATGCAATGCTATGTGGATGGAGCACAAAAGGTAGGCTAGCATGTCCATACTGCCATGTAAACACTGACGCCTTGTGGTTGAAACATGGTCGAAAGTATTGCTACATGGGTCATCGTCGTTTCCTACCTCGGGATCACTAGTGGCGTCGGGAAAAAGCTTCTTTCAACCACAAAATAGAGAATAGACAGGCTCCAACATCACTCTCTGGTCATGAAGTACTCCAACAATATGAGACTTTTGATCAAGTGAGTTTTGGAAAGACGAATAATAAGAGGAAGCGCACTGAGGAAAATAGGTGGCATAGTTGGAAGAAGAAAAGTATATTTTTTAGCTCCCGTATTGGAAGACATTGCTAATAAGGCATAACTTGGATGTCATGCACATTGAGAAAAGCACTTGTTATAGAATATTGGTTACATTGCTTAATATGGATGGTAAAACAAAAGATAGCCTACAAGCTCGTTTTGATATGCAGGAAATGGGTATACGGCCAAAGCAACATCCGGTGGGTATGAAAGGGAAGTATGATTGTCCATCAACATCATATACTTTGGAAAAAGATCAGAAGACAACCTTGTGCAAGTTTTTGGCGGATGTGAAGATGCCCGATGGTTATGCCTCAAACATCAAGAGAAGTGTGGACAAAACAGCACGTAAGGTATCAGGTCTAAAAACTCATGACTGCCATATTATATTTCAGAAGCTCCTTCCTATTGCAATATGTGACATATTGCCTTAAAAGGTTGTTGAACCTTTAATTGAGTTTAGCATATTCTTATCTGGAATTTGTTCTAAAGAATTGGTGGAACCAGATTTGGATAAGATGATTGAACAATTTCCTGAAACAATTTGTAAGCTTGAGATGTTGCTTCCTCCCGCTTTCTTTGATATCATGGTACATTTTCCAATCCATCTTGGCGAAGAAGCTCGCTTGGGTGGACCTGTTTCTTACAGATGGATGTATCCAATTAAGAGGTACCTTGGTACATTGAAGAGGTATGTACGTAACAGAGCTCACCCGGAGGGTTCTATAGCTGAGGGATATATTATGGAAGATTGTATGACTTTTTGTAGCCAGTTTTTGGATAACATCAGCACCAAGCTTAATAGGCTAGAACGTCATGAAGCTGCAGCTAGGAATGAACCTTCTCTCGAGTCTAATATATTTACAGAAGTTGATAATTCTAGAAAAGGGTTTAAATGGGGCGAACTTACTATGGTGGAACTACATAACATCAAGCATTATATTATTTCTAATGTTGAAGAGGCCGCTCTATGGATCAAGTACGTATAACACTCAGAGATGTTCTATACTATATTAATGGATCATGCTTATTGTAGATGGCTAATTTAATTTTGTACCCTTTTCAGTGAGCATTTTGAAGAGCTGAAAAAGACTCATTCTCGTTATGTTGAAAGACGCCATAGAGATGAGTTTGTTTAGTGGTTTCAGGAACAAGTAAGTACATGCAAGTTTTTACTTGATGAAATATTGAAGAAATATCTGTTCTGTAGTTGGTTTATTGATGACCCCTTTTATACTAATTATTGTGTACAGATTACGACATTACACAAAGAAGGCAAAGTAACCGATTATTTGTATGCATTATCTAGAGGACCTGATCGTCGGGCACATTTTTTTAGTCGATCATTCATAAATGGCTTCTTCTTCTGAACAGCAGAGGTGGAAAAAGATTTAAGGATGCAAAACAGTTGTGTTGTTGTTCGGTGTGGTGATCATGAGTGGTATGGAGTAATCAAGAAAATGATTTCTGTTGATTTCGAAAAAAATCAAGAGCTTATGTTATTTGAATGTGAATGGCTGGATCGGCCTTGTTCCGGTCAGAGCCAAAGTAGATGCTACAAAATGGATCGATACAGAATGATAGATGTGGACACTACTATTTCTCAATTTAAGTATGAGCCTTACATTCTAGCCACCCAAGCAGAACAAGTTTCTTACGTTAGAAGTGTGAAGCAACCTAAATGGGCTACAGTTGTTAAAACGATGCCAAGAAACCTTTTTGCCATGCCCCCTGGAGACAGTGAAAATAATGTAACTGAGACGATGGAGGCTGATACATTATTTGATGATCGACGACTTACTGATATAAATGAGGATATGACCACATGGGATAGGAATGACATTGACGGAGCAACCGGCGATGCTTCCGCTCTTTGAAATGAAGATGATGACGACGATGATGATACATATATCAATGATGGTATTGTACCTCCAATATTGAGGGAGGACAGCGAAGATGATGATTTTTTCATATAGGTAATGTGTGAGCTACCTGTACGTGAACTATGTAATGTCGTTTGTGTTCCGTAGCGATAGATCTTAACACCACCAACCGGTATTTCGTGGCAACGGATCCTAATACAACGATTGTGTTTCGTGGCGATAGATCCTTTTGCCACGAACTTGTGAATCATGGCATAAGTTCCTAATGCAACGTTTGTGTTTTGTGGCGATAGATGCTAACGCCACAAACTATTGAATCGTGGCAACAGATCCTAATGCAACGATCAGGTTCCGTGGCAATAGATGCTAATGCCACGAACTAATGAATCGTGCCAACAGATTCTAATGCAACGATCGCGTTCCATGTCGATAGATGCTAATGCCACGAACTAGAAATCGTGGCAACAGATTCTAATGCAACGATCAGGTTCCGTGGTGATAGATGCTAACGCCATGAACTATTGAATCGTAGCAACAGATCCTAATGCAACGATCGGGTTCCGTGGCGATAGATCCTAACGCCACAAACTATTGAATCATAGCAACAGATCCTAATGCAACGATCGGGTTCCGTGGCAATAGATGCTAACGCCACGAACGATTGAATCATAGCAACAGATCCTAATGCAACGATCGGGTTCCGTGGCGATAGATGCTAATGCCACAAACTATTGAATCATAGCAACAGATCCTAATGCAATGATCGGGTTCCGTGGCGATAGATGCTAACGCCACGAATTAGTGAATCGTGGCAACAAATTCTAATGCAACGATCGTGTTCTGTGGTGATAGATGCTAACGCCACGAACTATTGAATCGTTGCAACAGATCCTAATGCAACGATCGGGTTCCGTGGCGATAGATGCTAATGCCACGAACTAGTGAATCGTGGCAACATATTCGTGGCGATAGATCCTAATAGCACGAACTAGTGAATCGTGGCAACAGATCCTAATGCAACGATCGTGTTCCGTGCCGATAGATGCTAATAACACGAACTCGTTAATCATGGCAACAAATTCGTGGCAATGGATCCTAAGGCCATGAACTAGTGAATCGTGGCAACAGATCCTAGTGCAACGATCGTGTTCCGTGGCGATAGATGCTAATGCCACGAACTAGTGAATTGTGGCAACAGATTCGTGGCGATAGATCCTAATGCCACGAATTAGTGAATCGTAGCAACAAATTCTAATGCAACGATCGTGTTCCGTGGCGATAGATGCTAGTGCCACGAACTCGTGAATCGTGGCAACATATTTGTGGCGATAGATTCTAATGCCATGAACTAGTGAATTGTGGCAACAGACCATTATGCAACGATCATGTGTCGTAACGATAGATGATAAGGCCACGAACTCGTGAATCGTGGCAACAAATTCGTGGCAATAGATTCTAATGCCACGAACTAGTGAATCGTGGCAACAGATCCTAATGCAACGATCGTGTTCTGTGGCAATAGATGCTAATGCCACAAACTAGTGGATCGTGGCAACAGACCAAGCTTACTGCAATGATTTAGTGTTTGTTGTAGTACAATCGTTGCAACAGGGTGGAATCCTTGTCGTGAGGGTTGATGACAGAGAGTTGAGGGTTTATTGGTGATGAATAACGCAAAGCCGATGAAGATCTTGATTGCTTGATCCTTCTTAGTGATCTCCTTCTCCTCCTTGCTGCTGGATGTTCCCTTGGGGGCGGCTCCCATGAACTAGGGTTTGTGGTGCTTTCAATTACAGCAAAGGGAGGTAAAAGTGGGGTGTTGGGTTTTTTATATAGAGGTGGAAGTGGTAGGGTTTGGTGGATTTCGAGTAAGGGTGGTGGAGGTCATGTAGGGGTCCCACATGAACTCCCAAGAGGTTGGACACGACGTTCTTTGGCCCAACTAAGGTAAATACCCAATAACAAGTCGTGGAGGAAAAAATTAAATTGGAGTCGCGATCACCGGACAAGTTTGCACTAGACCGGACTAGTCCGATATTAGATAGAGACGAAAATGGACAAGTCTGGTATGAAATCATACAAGTGTGAACTTAGTCAGAGGGCAAAACAGACAACTCTGGCAGGAAACAGACATGTCCGGGGACATAGTGAAATTTTCAAGGATTGGATGACCGGACTAGTCCACAATGGACTGGACAAGTCCGAAACCGGTACAGAGAGAAAAACGGACTAGTCCGCATGAAAACGAACATGTCCAAAATGGGTTTAGAGAGAAATTCGGACTAGTCCGGGGCAAATCGGACAAGTCCGCACTTCACAGACTTTTTAAGTGAGATTTTTCTTCTAATTCATTTTAAACATGTTCCTTTTTATGTTACTAAATATTAAACATATTTAATGATATATTCAATGCATGATGCATAAAAAAGAGGGTGTTACAAACCTACCCCCCTTAAAATGAATCTCGCCATCAAGATTCGACGTAGAAGGTAAGAGATAGGGAAAATCTTTCTTGAGATCATCTTCTAGATCCCAAGTTGCTTCCAATTCTGTATGATGACTCCATTGCACTTTACACCACCTAATGACCTTATTTCTTGTGACCCTCTCCTTGGTTTCCAAGATTTTGACCAGTTGCTCGGCATAAGTCAAATCTGCCTCTAATTTCAATTCTTCCTTAGGAACTTGTTCTTCCGGTACCCTCAAGCACTTATTGAACTGTGAAACATGAAACACATCATGAACATCAAAACGATGAGCTGGCATCTCCAGTTTATATGCTACCTCTGCCCGTTTGTCCAAAATCTTGAACGGTCTAATATAGCGAGGTGCTAACTTGCCTCTGATATTAAACATCTTATGATCTTGCATGGGTGACACTTTAAGATATATCCCACTTCAAAGGCTAAGTTTCTCTGCCTATCCTTTTTGTCTCGATTGAGCATCCCTCAAATTCTCCCAGATTATTTGGACTTGTTTTTCAGCTTCTTGCAACATATCAGGTCCAAATACTTGGTTCTCCCCTGTCTCATTCTAATAAAATGGTGTCCTACACTTCCTTCCATATAGTGCTTCATATGGTGCCATCTTCGAACTTGCTTGGTAACTATTGTTTTATGAGAATTCCGCATATGGCAAGCTTTTGTTCTAACTTCTTCCATGCTTTAAAGCACAAGCTCTTAACATGTCCTCTAATATCTGATTCATTCTCTTGGTTTGTCCATCGGTTTGTGGTTGATATGCCGAACTGAAATTTAACCTTGTACCTATAGATTCATGTAGTTTCTACGAGAACCTTGAGGTGAATTGAGATCCTCTATGGGACACAATCTTCTTTAGTACCCCATGTCGGCACACAATATGCTCCATATATAGCTCTGCCAGCTTTGCGGTGGTATATGTGGCTTTGACGAGAATAAAATTAGCTGATTTAGTCAACCAATCCACGGTAACCCACATGAAGTCATAGCCGGACTGGGTTCGAGGTAAACCAACTATGAAGTCCATACCGATTTCTTCCCACTTCCACTCCAGAATCATCAATGGCTGCAATAATCCAGCTGGCCTTTGATGTTCAGCTTTGAATCGTTGGCATACAGTGCACAAGGCTACATATTTTGCTATGTCCTTTTTCATACTGGCCCATCAATAACAAGTCTTCAAGTCTTTGTACATCTTTGTACAACCGGTATGAATTGAGTAAGGTGAGTCATGTGCCTCCTTCAATATCGTTTCTTGGAGATGCTTCACATTAGGCACCACAATCCTCTTTCCAAGCCATAAGGTACCTTGTTCGTCCTCATCAAACCTGAATTCTCTTCCCTCTTGGGTCCTCTCCTTGATTTCTTGGATTTCCTCATCCTTTGTTTGTGCTTCTCAAATTTCTTGCTCCAAGGTCGGATTTAACTCCATTATACCCATCTCATTCACAAATCCAAGATTCAACCATTCAAACTCCTTGCATAGATCAAATGGAAGCTCTCGAACCGTGAGCTGGTGCCTTACTCCTCTCCGACTCAAAGCATCGGCCACTACATTAGCCTTCCCTGGGTGGTAGTTGATTCCCACATCATAATCCTTGATGAGCTCCAACCATCTTCATTGCCTGAAATTATGGTTCGTTTGAGTGAATATGTACTTAAGACTCTCATGATCCATGTAAATCTCACACCTATGACCAAGAATCTATTGTCTCCAAATCTTCAAAGGCGTGCACTACGGCTGCAAGTTCGAGATCATGTGTAGGATAATTATGCTCATGTTTCTTCAATTACCTCGACGCGTAAGACACCACTTGACCTTCTTGCATGAGCACACATCCAAGTCCCTGTTTTGAGGCATCACAATAAATATCAAAGCTTTTGCTCACATCCGGCAAAACTAAGACCGGTGCAGTGGTTAACCTCTTCTTGAGCTCCTCAAAGCTGTCTTGGCAAGCTGGAGTCTATTGAAATGCTTTCCCCTTCATTAGCAATTCTGTCATTGGCTTGGCTATTTTGGAAAAGTCCTTGATGAACCGGCAGTAATATCCAGCACTTCCAGGAAAATCTTGATTTTCTTCACATTTTGCGGTGGTTACCATTTCAACACATCCCTCACTTTTCCTGGGTCAACCGATACTCCTCCTCCTGAGATGATATGACACAAAAATGACACTTCCCTTAACCAAAACTGGCACTTGCTGAATTTGGCATACAATTGATGTTCCCTAAATTTCTGCAACGTGAGCCTGAAATTCTCTTCATGCTCCTTTTCATTCGTTAACTTGATCATAATATCTTCAATGAACACCACAACGAACTTATCCATGTACTCCATGAAGACCTTATTCAGGAGGTACATAAAGTATGCAGGCACAATTGTCAATGCAAAGGACATAATGGTATACTCATAAGATCCATATCGTGTCTGAAAAGCTGTTTTGGGTATATCCGACAGTCTTATATTCATTTGGAAGTAGCCTGACCTCAAATCAATCTTAAATAAAACACATGCACCCTTATCTAGTCAATCCTCTATGCAGGGCAAAGTATACTTGTTCTTGATCGTCACCTCGTTCAGAGCTCGGTAATCCACACACATCCTTTGGGATCCATCCTTCTTGTCCGCAAAAAGAACTGGCGCTCCCCAAGGTGAAGAGCTTGGATGAATGAAACCCTTCTCTAGCTGCTCTTGAATTTGCCTCTTGAGCTCTGCTAATTACTTAGGAGGCATGCTATATAGCCTCTTAGCTATAGGTGCGGTTCCAGATATTAAATCAATAACAAATTCTATGTCACGGTCAGGTGGCATACCTTGCAACTTATTCGGAAACACATCCAAGAATACGTACACCACTGGAACCTCCTCAATTGTGGCACTGTCCATGTGATTCAGCTCCAATTGCTTCGGTGCATGTTGAGATGCTTCAAACTCTATGCTGACCCCTTTCTCATTTGTCAACTTCAACGTCATTGTGGCACATTCAATTATCCCATTATGCTTCCTTAACCAATCCATTCCAAGTATTATGTCCAGTCATTGAGAATCCAAAACAATGAGGTTGACAAAGAGGTCTACCCCCTTATTCTAAGGCTTACTCTGGGACATACTTTATTCATCCTCATCTCTCCCTAGGAGATTTAGCCAACAAAGTATACTTCAATGAGAGATAGGAAAACTATACTTGGCAACATACTTCCATGCAATGAATGAATGCGATGCTCCTGAATCGAATAACATAGTTGCCGGGTTGGAGTTTGCGAGAAACATACCAATGACCACATCATCCGCTTGTTGTGCTTCCTTTGTAGAGACATGGTTCACATTGCTATGAGCAAAATTTTGCTGTCCATGGTTGCCTTGTGGCGTTCCCCCATTCGGTCTTGGGTTCAGTCTTGGAGCATTGCTTCCTTAACGAAAGCCTTATTTAGGACATTGAAATGCAAAATGGCATGCTTCACCAGAAGTATAGCACTTCCTTGCTGCACCAGAATTATTTGGACAAGCTTGATTATGAACATTTACAGGAAAGCTGGCACGAGGTGCTTGAGGCATTGGGGGACGAGGTTCTTGTAAAGCGGGGCGTTGCTGCATTGGTTGAGCTGGACGCGGTGGAATAGCAGCATGATATGCAGGAGCCGAGGGGTTGGCACATTGGGTGGTGCAAAGCGAGGACGAAGATTGCTTCCTTGCGGCTGCCTTTGGTATGGTGCTTTCCTCTTATTGTCTTGCTTCGTCTCTCGGACCTTATTTTCAACCACAATTGCTTTGTCCACAAGCTTCAAGAAGTTGGAATAATCAAAATTGAGCAATTGCACTTGGATCTCATTGTTATGGCTCTTCATAAAAAAATATTGCTTCTGGCTATCTCAGCTGACATCTTTCAGGCGCATACCTTGAAGGTTGAGTGAATTTACCAAGATATTCACTCACGCTTGATATTCCTTGCCTCAAGTTCTCAAATTCTTGCCTCTTTAGGATCATAACAACTTTCGGCACATAATGAGAACGGAAGCTCTCCTTGAAATCGGCCCAAGTGATCCTCTCTTGATTCTCATGGGCGTTGCATAAAGAATCCCACCAATCGGTGACCGCACCAACTACCTGGACAATAGCAAGCTTCTTCTCCATAGACTTGAGACAATCATCAGCGTCCATAGGGTCGGTAGCTTGATCAAAGGTTGGTGGCCTAGTCCTCATGAACTCTCCCAACTGGTTATGAGGTGGCAGGGGTGGTGGTGAAGGCTTGTGGGGCTGATTGGTATTGTAGCTAGCCTGCAGCTGTCCTATATTTTGTACCATGTTCTGCATAAGCTGGTTTTGCACAGCCAATAGTTGCTCAAGATTGATAGCTCCCTGGGCAGGTACCTGGTTGTTCTGAGTTGTTTCATTGCCCTCCTCCTCGCCATTGGCATCCCTCTGGTTATGAGTCCTCACCATCTGAAGAAAGAACAAGAGATAGAAGAGTTTAGAAAATGTCCCTACTATATGCATCAAGGGATATGAAACTATGAAACTACCTATACAAGCCTATATGGACATGGCAATGCTAAAGCATCCCAAAATCATCTACTAAGAACACAAGCAACAATACATAGCAATCAGCACACCAAACAAAAACACAATGTTTCCTGAGTGCTCCTATGTGCTCTAAAGTGTCCATTCTGTCTAGGCTACATCCTACGGTCAACTTGTGGCTCTAATATCAATTTGTGGCACCCGGTTCCGAAAAATGAAGCAAGTGCAGTATATGTGTGCCCAGGATGTTTAACACACATACACAAAAGTGCTTCACAAATGATAAACTCATAATTACCACAACTCAAATTAAATAAGTACTTTTATTACAATCTCCCGATAATCCTCGATATACAACTCTAATGATTATTACTAATAGTTCTAAACTAATG
Organism: Tuctoria greenei; assembly: GCA_036927565.1. Classification (NCBI taxonomy): domain Eukaryota; kingdom Viridiplantae; phylum Streptophyta; class Magnoliopsida; order Poales; family Poaceae; genus Tuctoria; species Tuctoria greenei. The sequence continues at coordinate 132,377,147 of JAYESD010000006.1, forward strand.
CAGCGGGAATAAACAAAATATGAGCTATACGAATTAAGCAAGCTGAGCAAAGGGTGGCGCGACTCTAAGCAACACCACAGGCAAAGCTGGCGGTAGCACACAGCCTAGAACTCCTCATTAACGTCATGATACTCCCAATCCTGACCTACAACTATTTGGGAAGGGAGGTTGCAAGGGTGAGTACATGCCGTACTCAGCAAGTGTAGGAAAGTATGACATGTAGCTTATTCAAGGCATGATAATAAATAATGGCTAATTGCTGAAAAGTACATTAAAACATGTAGAAAATCATTATACTATGTGTATGTGAAGTATTTCCATCATATCCCACAATATTAACATGATGCAAGTTCATAATCATTAACCATAACAAAATACCAGATTTTCACCTTCACCATTGGCCATATTCATTACCATAACTCCATTCATCACCATGACCAATACCATAACCAAACCATCCCAACACCAAATCCCCCCTAATCATATAGGTCATCTAGGTGCACTTAACTGGGAGCACGGATATCAAGATAGTTTTTAACACTCTGCAGTGGTTGTACCGCTTTACCCACGTGTTCGGGATTTCATCACCTTTTGGTGACTATGAACCGCCCTTATGCTCATGACCCATCAGTCACATTACACACTTTCGTTGGTGTCAGGACAAGAGATCACAAAATAGCATTTACAAAGAACTACCAGCATGTACGGACCCACGGAGGTTTCACCGGCGATGCTTCCAACTAAGCATGTCCTAAACCAAGGGCCCCCTCTTGTGCCGTTCGAATCCTAGGGAGTCCCGCCATTCATACAAACCGTATCCGACTCCCCTTCCCCACTCTTACAAATGGTTCGCGCAATACTAGCAATACTCTAATTAATCAGCTACACCGCACCCATACTTGGCCTCGTTGTGGCACTATAGTCCTAGCTTATGCATGAACCGGTCCTTAGATCTAAGGCAAGCAAACCACCATAACATCCAACCCATCCACATACCACGCTTGCTTAGATCACCCATTACCATGTTACCATTAACCTTGTTCATCAATGTACATTATCCATAATCTAATTAATTTATAATTAAGTAACTTGGTTGCTTTTCCCATTCCAATTAATTTGTGCGAAGCCGAAGAGGTTAAAAACCCTTCCCGACTCTCTACAATGTATCCCAAGCGACAAGGGTGGTCAAACAAGAGTAGTAAACACCTATAAATGGGTTTCCCATCAAATTGACACAAGCATGCAGTTTTGCAAACAAAACATTTAAAAACAGGATCAATATGATCAAGGACACTTGCCTTGCTCCTAAGCTTGGTTAGGGTCAAATACATCAAAATCCTGGTGCTGAAGGTCCTCAGCAGGACCCTCTAGGGCGAACCCTTCTATTCCGTGCAACAAAACATACAAAACAATAATTACAATCAATAGATGCTCATACATTACCCAATATGACATGACATGCATGATTAATGCAATTATGTGGTGAGACTTGTTAATAAGTTTCTATTAATGTTCACTAACTAGTTACAATTGTTCTTAACAAGTTTGAACCGATTTGGAATTAACTCGAGTCAATTTGGAATTAATTCAGCACAATTCAATCTAGAGGCCCGACAAGTCCGCTACCAGGGCCGGACTAGTCCGCCCTTCCCAGAACCAGCAAATTAGTGCTTTCTTGGTCTACGAAAATTGGGAGAATTGGGGTTGAATTCACGTGGAAAAAGAGAATGTAGAAGGTGTACCACGTGTTTAGAACTCCAAGGAACAAGAGTTTTGATGCAACACTTGGATCTTGACGATCTAGGGTTGATGACGGAGAGTTGAGGGTGAATTGGTGATGAAGTATGCAAAGCCGATGAAGATATTGATTGCTTGATCCTTCTTCGTGATCTCCTTCTCCTCCTTGCTACTGGATCTCCCCTCGGTGGCGGCTCCCACGAACTAGGGTTTGTGGTGCTTTCAATTATTGCAAAGAGAGGTAAAAGTGGGGTGTTGGGTAGTTTATATAGAGGTGGAGGTGGTAGGGTTTGATGGATTTCGACTTAGGGTGGTGGAGGCCCTATAGGGGTGCCACATAGGCTGCCAAGAGGTTAGGCACGACGTTCTTGGGCCACATTAAGATAAATACCGAATAACAAGTCGTGGAGGAAAAAATTGAATTGGAGTCTCGATCACCGGACAAGTCCGCACTAGACCGGACTAGACCGATATTAGATAGAGACAAAAACGAACAAGTTTGGTATGGAATCAGACAAGTCCGTTGTCAGAGAGCAAAACGGACAAGTCGGGAAGAAAACGGACAAGTTCGGACAAGTTTGGGGACTTAGCAAGATTTTAAAGGATGGGATGTTCGGACTAGTCCGCAATGGACTGGACAAGTCCGAAACCGGTACAGAGAGAAAAAAGGACTAGTCTGCAAGAAAACAGACATGTCTGAAACTGGTTCAGATAGAAATTCGGATTAGTCCAAGGAAAATCAGACAAGTCTGCACTTCTCAGACTTTTTAAGCGCGGTTTTGCTTCTAAATCATTTTAAACTTGTTCTTTTTTATGTCACTAAATGTTAAACATATTTAATGATGTATGCAATGCATGATGCATGAAAAAGAGGGTGTTACACCTTCAATCATGGAATTTATGCTCTCTAGGGTCTTGTCATTATCCGACAACTTCGTGGATAGAGCATCATTGATCTTCAGCTGGCTAGTGGCAAGTTCTGTCAAATTGGGTTCATTGCCATTGTTGCTATTGTTGTTATACCCTCCTTGAAAGAATGGGCATGGTTGGCCCCACCCTTGAACTCTTGGACGATAGCCATTGTTGTTTCCATTGTTGGCTACGTATAAGGCATCCTCACGGGTTTGTGGGCAGTCATTGCCTAAATGGCCCATGTTGCAATAGACTTCACAAGTGATGTGAGAGTCTAAGGATAGGCATTGCCACATACCTCACCATTGCCTTGTCCATCAATCTTCTTCATAAGGAGGTCCAATTTGGCAGCGATCATGTCCACCTCCTTCAAAGTGTGCATGCCTCGCTGGCGGGTATGGAGATGCTCGTCGCTCCAACCCATGTTTGACACCTTCTTCTCAATCAAATCTTTGGCTTTGGGCACCGTCAATGAGAAGAAGGACCCTCCAGTAGTAGCATCAAAATAGTAACGGGTGGAAGGGATCGATCCATTGTAAAAGTTTTGGATGATTAGCTAATCATCCATCCCATGGTGGGGCAGGCTAGGATATACTCCTGCAACCTCTCCCATGCCTCGAGAATAGACTCCTTGGCATCATGCTAGAAGCTGGAAGTTCTTCCACTTAGGGCATTGGTCTTGCCCAACGGGGAAAACTTGGCAAGAAATGCCGTAGAACATTTCTCCCAATTACCTACATCACTTTGGTTCGCGTAGAACCATTGTTTCGCTCTCCAGAGAAGAGAGAACGGAAGCATCCTAAGACGGACAGCATCAGGGGATACGTCCTTAGGGGATACATCCTTAATCTTAAAAGTGCTGTAGATCTCAAGGAACTGTTGCAGGTGAGCACTTGCATTCTCGTCAGCCTTCCCACAAAATGGGTTGGCTTGCACCATAGTGATAAGGTCAGTCTTGATTTTGAGGTTTATGTCTCTCGTGTTAACAGTGGGCCCAACAAGCACAGTGTTAGCAGAGGGAGTCGAAAACTCATGAAGGGCCTTCTGGTGCATTAGCGTTTTGGTTGTTGGTCCAGTTGTGCTAGCTTGCTTTGCCGCTCGAAGCTTCTGAGGAGTAATGACACGAGGTCAATCTCTTAGAAGGGATTCGGGATCTTCAACAAAGTTTTCCAGCAAGCGGAAACCAGACATACACTACCCTGTTTTCACATAAAATGCGAACAGAAAGAAGGGTCATCCTACTAAAACATACGAGGGTCCTATCCTATTCACTCAATCATGCAATACTTCAGTTGCCTCCCCCGCCGACGACGGCAGAAATTCTTGTTGATATTTCCTACGCACTACTAACAATTCATTTCTAGCAGTGGTGCTAGAAATGCTTGTTCGTAGGTTCTTTGTCACAAATGTAAATCCGCAAGCGTACAGAAACTATCGATATAGCATTTACTCTCTAAGAGTATTTCCAAATGGTGTCATTTATATTTTCCCAAAGGAAGGCTAGGTGGAAGCAAGGGAATCATCAAATGGAGAGGCTAGGTTGATCTAGGTAGGGTTCTAGCAAGGAAGGATAGAGGGTATTTGAGGTAGTGAGACACACACAAGAGCATTATATCCTAAGGGGTTAAATGAGGTAATAGAGGGACTAGGCTAGGGTTAGGTAGGGAATCCTACTATGCTTCTAATGTACATATGCATAGCCTATTTTAGTTACTAATGATCATATTAATTATAAATTCTCATGCTAAGTGGATTAACAAATGAGGCACGGGTTTACCCCTAGCAACACTAGGCGAGTCCCGCCAAGAGCCTGTGGCATAGCCGAACGTGGAGGATTACAAAAGGATGGATAGGGATATGACCACCTACTGCCTACCTCTTCAATCCGTGGGTCTACGAGACATTCAACGCTACTCTCTATCCTAGCACCATGCTAGCATATTAAGTAAATACCTTAAGAGCCTAGGCGCAAGCCATCCTAAGGCAATGAACTAAATCATCGTTGAACCAATGTTAATTCATAGCATAAGTGATTCATATTAACATAGTCATATCATAGCTAATTAGACTATAGTGGAGGTTATAGTGTTTATGATAATGTAATGATAATGATATAGCACAATCATAAATACTATTCCTACCACATACATGGAATCAACAATGAAACAAGAAACGCGTCATCCAAGTATATGAACAATAAAAGACTAAGGATATCATCTTTGTTATGAATAAAGTCACAAATACAAATAGGAATGTCGGATACATACCTTTCCCAATTGGGAAGAGACTCCTTCTACTCCTCTCGTACTTGGACTATGGACTAGAGACTCTCCTCTCTACAGCCTATACTCCTCTAAACCTATGGAGAGTAGTGGATACAAAGGTAGAATACTCAAGTGGTTTGTGTTGAAGTGAGGGGTTAGGGGTCCTATTTATATCTTGGAGAAGGGTCGGTACCCGCCACAAAAAGCGCGCGAATCAGTCACCCACGACCTCTCCAAGTCGGGAGGAGCCATCATGTGGTGTTTGACCGCATAAGACGCGAAGACCTAGTCGGCCGACTAGGGGGGTCGGTCGACCTGGTCTTGGCCCTGTTAGGGTTGTGCTTCCTCCAGGTCTCTGCCAGGTGGGTCCCATTCCTTTATATGAGTGCTACACTGTTGGATGGCCTCGGATACTTCTGTTTGTGAGACATTTGATCCATGTGGTCCCATGTGTTGTCGCTTGATTGGCTGGAATGATATTTTATAGCATCCATCACCTTGTTTCCCTTCATATCAGCATAGAATCCCTACATGCACTACTTTCTCCAAGGACAAGTGGAAATAGGTTAAATACAAAGGTGATGAGTTATATTGATGGGTGAAATTGGTATATAATAGCCGTCAACATAGTGCCAAAGCATGGGAAAATGATCTCATGGAACATTTTCCTAGCTTGCTTGTAATTATCATTTTTGCATGGCAAGGCTTTTACCCATTTTGACACAAAATATACAGCCACCAGGATATACTCGCAATCATAGGACCTAGGCAAAGGTCCTATGAATGTAATACCCCACACATCAAATAATTCCACTTGGAGATTATATGTTAGTGGCATCGCATTGCAAGCGGAAATTCCTCCATGCTTCTGACATTTCCAACATCTGAGAACTAATTCTTTTGTGTCTTCATACATAGAAGGACAATAGAATCCACTCCGCCAAATCTTTGTTTGGGTACGGTAAACACCATAATGGCCACTGTCGGTACCTCGCGGACGGGGTACCTCGCACACAGGATGAAAGCGCCTAGATACGTCCGGTGGTGCCATGTGTTCAGAAGGTGCCGGACCCCTACCAATCTCAGGTGCGAGATCTGGCACCACCACGTGAACTACAAAGATGGGGCCCGACTCCTCTTGTCAGACGGGCTCCCAAAAATGCAACGTGTTTGGGCGGTACCTCACCCTACGACAAGCGTGAGCTCTGGTGTAACCACATGGTTTGAAGTACCAGGTCGGACGCCTCCCGCAGAGAAGGGCTCCGGAGCTGCCATGTGCCGTGAAGAGCTCCAGAGCTGCCACGTGTCTGAAAGCACCAGGCCAGACGCCTCCCCGAAGGGCTCTAGAGCTGCCACGTGTCCTGATGAACCAGGGTTGACCTCCCCAGCGGTAGCCAACCCCGAAGCTTGCACGTGTACGACGATTCACCCTGAGCGGTGGGATGCTAGAGTCTGAGGGTGGTGCACCCTGTCTAAATCTGACATTGAAGACAGGGACTCACCCCCAGCTGATAACGCGGGGCACACCAACGGTCAGGGACCACTATGACCAATCACATCACAGTGAAGACGGTGCAGGTCTACCCTGTTCCGCCATGTGGGTAGCTTGTGGCTCAAGACTGATGGATGGGACATCCCCTAACAACCATCAGCAACTACGCATAGGCCACTGACGACGGAGGTGGCGAGACGGCAAGTCTACAAGCCATGGTCAGAGTGTGCTTGTGCGAGAAGCCATAGACCTTTAGGATAAGATCGTCTTGGGGCCACCATTCGGGCCCCGGACCCCACTTGTAAGGCGTGTGGCCTTGACTATAAAAGGACCAGACTGCCACCATTACAAGAGTCCCCAACTTATGCATTCACACACACACACCAACAATAAAACCTCACCGTAGAGTAGGGTGTTACGCTCTTGCGGCCCGAACCACGTAAAAACCACCGTCTCATACTCTCATACATGCATCCCTCGATTGTGGACTAAGCCCTCCTAATCAATGAACCTCTGCGGGCTGCTCCATAGCAGGCTCGGGGGAAGTGTCGCAGAAACACTTTTACAACCACCATAGGGGCTAGCATGGCATTTCTCTATAATCATGGTGCCTTCGATTGATGGGACGCACCTTCTAAGAAGGCCACCAACAAATACTCGATAGAGGTATGGGTCATCCCAAAGGTGTCTACGACTCTCATAGTTGAGTTTCTTTCTGTTTTCCCCTGGTGGTACATATTCTATGACCATGAAATTCATGATATCCTCATACCATGGGTAAGAGTCAGTCACCCTGAGAAGCATATCATCTCGTAGGAAGGTTTTATAGGAATTTCCATAGTTTGCATCACTTCCATACGTGAGAGATGATCTGCAATAGAATTCTCTTTTCCTTTCTTATCCTTGAATTCTAAGTCCAATTCTTGCATTAGAAGAATCCATCAGATTAGACTAGATTTAGCATCCTTTTTGGTAGCATGGTTTGTGTAGACTATGACCTTGGCTCTAACAAAATAGGACCTAAACTTATCGATAGCAAAAACTACAGCTAAGAGTTCTTTTTCAGTTGTGGCATAATTGAGTTGAGCTCCTGTCAGTGTTTTGCTAGTGTAGGATGTTGCATGATGCTTTTTATCTCTGGTTTGGCCTAGAACCACACCAACAGCAAAATCACTAGCATCACACATGATTTCGAATGGCAGCGTCAAATCGGGAGGTTGGATAATTGGGTCTAAGATGAGTGCCTTTTTTAGTATATCAAATGATTTAAGGTAGTCATAATCGAAATCAAAGGGAGCTTCCTTATCTAGTAGGTTAGTGAGGGGTGAAGCGATTTTTGAAAAATATTTGACGAATCGCCGATAGAACCCCGCATAACCTAATAAGTTGTAGATTCCCTTAACATTGATAGGAGGTGAAAGTTTTTCAATTTATTCAATCTTTGCTTTTCCACGTCTATCCCACTCTCAGACACCAGGTGTCCAATTACAATGCCTTCACGAACCATGAAATGGTACTGTCGGTACCCGGCATATCGGGTACCCTCGCGCAAAAGCTAGACCCGCCTAGGTACCTAGTCTCCCAGGAGGGACAGGATCCAAGAGCACCACTTGTTCAAGAAACGCAGACCCACCAGCCTCAGATGGGAGGTCCGGGGTGCCCACAAGACATCCCGAAGGAGGAGCTGAGATCCACCTTGACGACAAGCTCCCAGGTAGCCACGTGTCTAACAGGACGGGACCCGACCTCCTCCGCGGAGGTGAGCTCCCAAGCTGCCACGTGGCCCACGAAGTCGAGACCCGATCTCGCACATGAAGGATAGCACCCGAGCAGCCACGTGGACCGTGGGGCGAGACCTGGCCTCCCCCACGGAGGTGAGCTCCCGAGCTTCCACGTGGCTCGCGAGACGAGCGTGGCCTCCACCATGGCGGAGAGCTTCCCAATGGCCGTATGGTCAGTCCACTTGCCCCTGAGCGGATAGTGAGGAAGTTAAGAGGGTGGTGTGCCTTGTCTCCTCAAGCCTTGAAGATACACAGCTTACCCAGACACATGGCGCGGTGCAAGCCTCATGTGAGGTACCGCTACGACTAATCGCATCACAGTGAAGACGCCGCAGGCCTATCCCACTACGCCAAGTGGGTAGCATACGTGCTAGAGACAGTTGGATGGGAGATTCCCTGCCAATGTCAGCAACAGCGCGTAGGCTACTAACAACACGGGCGGCAAGACGGCGAGTCCTCAAGTCCATGGTCAGAGCAAGCTTACAGAAGAAGCCTTGGATCTTTAGGATAAGATTGCCCCAGGACCACTAGTCGGGCTCCGGGACCCACATGTAAGGCATCTAACCTTGACTATAAAAGGATCGGACCGCCACTGATACAAGGACCAGACTCAGAATCCTCGATACACATACGCGCATACACACTCACCAGCAATACAATCCACTGTGGAGTAGGGTGTTACGCTCCATGCGGCCCGAACCACGTAAAATCCACTGTCTCATACACTTCCGCTAGAACACTAGTTTGAGGCCTAAGCCCCGCTGAACAAGAACCTTCATGGGCTGCTCCTCAGTAGATCCGGGGGAAGTGTTGCATTAACACTTCGACATTTGGCGCGCCAGGAAGGGGCTTTTTTCCCTCAAAAAAAGTGGTAGCACTTTCACCACCATGGTGTTCATCAGGCACGTGGAAGGCGGTTTTTGCGGCCGTCATCCGATGACCAGATCCGATGCTTGAGCGGCACCCTCTGGTCTGTCTCGCCCCCGTGCAGGTACAACTGGCCAAAATGGCACGTCGGGACACGCCCCAGCTCAGTCGGCCCACCCAGGGCCCCCAACAGCGAGCCTGGAGAGCGCTTTGGTGACCGCCAGAGCTCTCCTCCACCACCCACCATCGTTGAACACCTCTCAGGAGGCGGCTCAGCAGTGGGTCCAAGATATCAAACACTTCATCGTCGAAGCCATCAACTCGTCCAATAGGGGAAGGCGCCTCGTGTCTCTATCACACACGACGTCCATCAACCGTCACACTACCAACTCTCGCTCCTCCAAGCCTACGAGCATTGGACGGCTCACATGGATGGCCGTGTAATCATCGAGCTGCAGCGAGAGAGGCGATACAACCTCAACACCGAATATGGCCCTCAATGCCCTGTTCACGACGCGTCCTGTGTCCAAGGTGCACCGCAGGTAAACCCTACGCCACCTGACCAGGAGTATGTTGGCTTGACAGCTCCCCTGTAGTACTCGATGCAGCAGGATGTGCAGCAATAGTACTTGGTGCAGCCAGTACTGTTGCAGCAATGCATGGCACAACCAGTGCCACAACCGCAATTCCAACAAGTGTTGCACGTCGTGCAGCAGACCCCCTTGGGGTATGGTGTCCCATCTGCCTCTCCGACGAGGCCCGTGGGAGGCTGATCGGCATTGGCTCCGCACCTTTGCTTTGCGATGTGGCCACGCAAGTTCCACCCAAATATCCCAGAGAGATTCGACAGAAGCATCAACCCGACTGAGTTCCTCTAGATCTACACCATGATGCTCCTTGCTACAGGAGCAGATGAGACCACCTTGGCGAACTACTTCCCAGTCGTCCTGACTGGATCAGCCTGCTCGTGGCTGATGAACCTTTCTAAGGGGTCTATAAACTCTTGGGATGAGCTGTGCTGGCAGTTCACGGCGAACCTCGGCAGCTCATACACACACTCTAACACCGACCTCGACCGCCACGCCGTGCGACAACAACCTAAGGAGACACTGCGATCATTCATCCAGTGTTTCTCCCAGGTACGCAACTCCATTACCAACATCCCAAATGCCTTTGTCATAGTGGCATTTCGCCAGGGAGTTTGTGACCACAAGATACTCAAGAATTTAGCCACGCACAACGTGCAAGACATCTTCGAGCTCTTCTCCATCGCCGATCGGTACGCGAGGGCGGCAGAAGGCAATGACTAGCACGCTCAGCCCGCCCCCAGAGCGGGTGGGGCTGGCCAGACTGGAGAAGGAGCCACTACCCCTGGTAGTGGCAAAAAGAAGAACAAGAACCGGGGTGGAGGCCAGAGCAAACCGATGCATGGATCCCCCATCGCGGCAGCGGCCGCAACCGGGGGAGGCAAAGCCCCATGCCTGGAGAAACGGCCTCGTCATGCACCTACCACTAATTAAGACATCGAGCCCTGCCAGGTGCACAAGACTCATGAAAACACCGCAGCGAGTGATGGGAGATAAAAAGGTGTGCCAAACGCTACCAAGAGCGGGCGCAGCAGCGACCGAACAGCGCCCCCTTCCGCCAACGGGAGGGCAAGCACAAGGTCAAACCCAAGGTCGACAATGACAAGGAGCTGGAGTTCCAGAAGAAAGAGCGGGCTGTTAATGTGGTCCACCAAGATGACGACTCCGACGCTAGCAGCGATAAAGATCATCGCAAGACCCTCCACATCATCTTCGGAGGGTATTGGGATCTCGCATCCTAGAACGCGGTCAAGACCCTTCGTCATGTGGTGGCTTCGATAGTCGTTGTACCCACTCCGGTGTAGCACCACCGCTGGAAGGAGACGTCGATTAGCTTCGATGCCTCTGATTGCCCCAAGAACATGGCCGGGGCAGGGGTCCTACCTCTCCTAGTCGCCCCCACCATAGCCAATGTCAGGCTCCACTACGTCTTGATAGATGGCGGGGCCAGCCTCAACCTCCTCAGCTGTGCAGCCTTTGAACAGCTGCAGATCCCAGTGTCCAAGATGGCCCCCTCGAGCTCATTCTTGGGGGTGGGACCTGGGAGCATCATCTCGTATGGCTACATCAACCTGCTGGTGACCTTTGGGACCCCTGACAACTATAGGACGGAGAGCATCCTCTTCGACATCACCGATGACAGCCTCCCCTTCAACACCATCATCGGCAGGCCTGCCCTGTACCAGTTCATGGTTGTAGCCTACTGCGGCTATCTCGTCCTGAAGATGCCAACCCCCTCCGGCGTCCTCAGGATCCGCTGAGATCGCACTGCTGCAGTGTTAGCCTTGGAGTAGCTCCAAGCACTCATAGCAAATCCAGCACCTGTCCCGATCGACGCTGGATCAAGTCGACCTCCGCCAAGCTCACGACAGTCCCGGCTCTTCTCGGACCACTCGCAAGATGGGCGGTCAAGGCAGGAAATAGGGATGCTCGCTCATCGCCCCTCTAAGTAGCTATTGACAGCAAGGATGCCCGCCAACCATCGTAGCTACCCATGGAGCTTTGGGCACCCCTATTGTAAATACTATTCTTAGTATAACAGTGTAAAAAATTTCGTAGGGTCTAGGAGCAGCAATAAGGACAACCAAGCACCGGGAGGGTCAGGCCCAGAGTGTGCAGCCAGCTTAGCTTTGTTCTGAACCCTAAGCATGTGCACCCTACCTCCCTCATGATTCGGAGGCAAGCTGTTGCCCTCTTTTGTAAAAGCATGTCTCGCCCTATGAACTCCTATCAAAAAATCACTATTTTACTTAAAGGCTTATTAAAAACTGTGTCCATTTACTTACGTATTAAGTTTATGAACATGCCACACTAATACAGTAGGATCGAAGAGCACGTGAAAAGCTACCAGATGGGGGGGGTTAATGGTAGATTTAAAAATCATACGCAGCGGAAACAATTAAACCCCAACCCCTTCGGCAGAAAAACAATTGTTAAAGAAATCGTGTGTGAGACTAATCTAAACGTGTTTGACCGTGAAAAAAGTGATAGATATCAGAGAGAATCAAGTCACGAAGACAACATAACAAGAATCACTCAAATCCATCGAGAAAAACTAAAGTTATGATCGAAAGATCAAACAAAGGTCAATCTGCCCTATCAAAAAAAAACAGTTCTGGAACGCCCCAAAGAAACTCGTGTAGATCCCACAAATCCCATAACCATGAAATTTTTACAGATGATAGATAATAAAGTTTTGAAGACAACCCAAAAAGAATCATGTTAATTGGATCTGTAAAACACGAGTTATGATAAAACCACCAACAAAATATAGTGCTGTCCAGAAACTCGGCGAGTAAAACTTGTCTGGAACAAGTCGGACGAACAACGCACAAAAGTTCCTTCAAACTACGAATTTTATTCAATAGAACACAAGAGGAACAGCCCCAAAGTCGTGCACCACGAGCTCTGAGCTCCCTTGCTTATATAACCAGCTTGAAAGCCAACTCAACTAAGATCAGGAACCTAATCCTACTCTGTTCACGAATCGTAACTTTCCATAATTGCTTAGGATTCTTCTATACACAGATAGAAGCAATCTTAAGACTTCCAAACACCTTAGTAACGTATCCCACATTCCTAAACAACTCAAATTCATGACCCACACGAAATACTATCATAACCTACTCAAATCTTTCCATATCTGAGTCAAACCCGACTCAGCCGCAGCCTGAGTCCATAACCTAGTCGGTTGGACCTTTCCGACCAACTCGTTATGTCCACATCTCTTCATCACGTCTCGGAACCATGTAGCCACGTCCATGCACATCTTGCACACGTGCAAACATCTTCCAATGACGTCCACGATACCTTCACATGCATTGTTCTTGATTCAATCATGTTGCGCAACCTCCTGATCAGCTCAACCACAATTCCTCCTGAATTCTGTTGTTGGAACCTCACCTCCCTGAGACTAGTCCAATGGATCCCATCACCAGCCATGTATTGAACTCAAGCAACACCTTCACATGAATAAACAACCAATCCATACGAGCCCAAGTCCTCGACTTGACTCAATTTAGTTGCGAACACAACATCTTACGTGAGAACATCACATAAACATGTTGCAAAACCACAGTAACACGATATCATTCATATCAACCAAAACGTACCAAAAACATAGCAAATGAATCCTAAGCAATCTTTCCAACAATGTAAAGCACGTACGAAACACTGCAAATGAAAAGCAGAAGCACTGCGGTAAAGTTCCGGACCTTGCTAGAGCAACCCGAACCTTGAGCCGGAGCTAACAAAAGCTAGTAGAACCTAACGCCAGAGCTATCAAAAACATGTCGGAGCTTAGAAAAAACATGCTGGAGCTAAAAACAAAACTTCACCAGAGCTGACCAAAGCTAGTTGGACCTAGATAAAAAGGTGTTTTGGTGATATTCAAAACTTTTATCGTCAAAGCAAGTGTATTCACTACAAGCCAATGTATTCAGCACACATAGGTCTTACAATGTCCCCCTTGATGAATGCATTGGCAACCATTTTAAATCCGAACATTAGCTTATTCACATAAAAGTTTTGAAGGCAACTTCTCCCCCTTTGTAAATCAAAAGTAAAATGAGAAGAAAATCCAAAAATTATCCCATATTATCTCTCCCCCTTTATTATCTCTCCTTATGCACATATTCTCTTTCTCTTCATGCTTATCTCTCCCCCTTTATTATCTCTCCTCATGCACATATTCTCTTTCTCTTCATGCTTATCTCTCCCCCTTTGACAATGTATTCAGCAAGTCATGAACATATACACAAATTATCTCTCCCTCTTTAGTTGTTATTTGCATATTATAGCATATACATATAAACAAAGCTCATCCAAGTCATACTATCAAGTAACTTACACTATCACATCAATGAGATACATAAAGTAGTGTAAGCCATGCTAGAGATCATATGTAATTTTCAATTTAAGCAAGTCATGATCTCACAAACTTAACTATTTCATAACTTGAAAGCATGACACTAGTTGCTGCATTTTATTATTTTTCAAAGCATAAATTTAAATCATATTATATGCGCATCTACCTTATTCTAACCAACCAAGCCAAGCCTATGTCATTTGACAATTAGAAGCATAAGGACATGGTTTTAGTCATACACAACTTCTTCCAAGTTCATATCTAAGTGCAATGATAAGCCATCTCAAAAGAAGAAGTGCGATGCATGCATATTCTCTTGATCTTTTCTCAATTTATATTTGTTCATAAAATCTCATCATGTGAGTTGATTACTTGATTAATTCTTAATGATTGAATGCACTTGTGAACATGCAACAAGTTCAAAACAGCAAGAAAGTTCAACCATGACCAGATTTAGTGTAAGTAACTATTCCAATTACTAGACATGGCAAAAACTACAAAATGTATAACACGAGTAATGTAGTAAGAACTTTCAGCATGTAAAAGGAATCACAAAGTCATATATGTATGAAATACTATGCTCATATTATTTTAATTTCAGATTCACACATAGACTTCCCAAGTTTCAAAACTCCCCCTCAATTTAAGCCATGAGGATGCATAACCCCTATTTCACTACGAATGTAGCAAAAACGAGTGAAATCCAAAGGTTTTGTAAAAATGTCAGCCAATTGTTGTTCGGTATCTACATGGTGAAGCACAATGTTTCCTTTCTCAACATTATCTCGGAGAAAGTGATACCTAATGTCAATGTGCTTAGTTCTAGAATGTTGCACGGGGTTTTTAGCAATGCGAATGGAACTAGTGTTATCACAGGACAGTGGAACACTATCTAGATCAACCCCATAGTCCTTAAGTGTTTGTACAATCCAAAGAATTTGTGAGCAAGCACTAGCAGCATCTACATATTCAGATTCGGCTGTAGATTGTGCAACTAAAATTTGTTTTCTAGAGGACCAAGAAACAAGTGAATTAACAAGAAAATAACAAGCACCGGAAGTACTTTTCCTATCAATCCTACAACCCCCAAAATCTGCATCCGAAAAAGCTTTCAAAGTAACGGTTGAGGAAGAAGGAAGAAAAATGCCAAATTCTTGAGTTCCATGTAAGTACCTGAGAATACTTTTGATGGCTTGACGATGTGAAGCACATGGGGAAGCTTGAAACCGTGCACAAAGACATACGCTGAATTGTATGTCTGGTCTTGATGTCGTGGGGTATAAAAGTGATCCGATCATGCTTCTATATTCTTTTTGACCCGCTGGTTCACCATCTTCATCAAGTTCAAGTGTTGTTGCTGTTCCCATTGGTGTCCGAAGAGGCTTGCTTTTGTCCGTGTTGAAGCGCCTTAGGAGATATTTTGTATACTTCGTTTGATGCACAAAGGTACCCTCCTTTGTTTGCTTGATTTGCAGCCCCAAAAAGTAAGTAGTTCACCAATCATACTCATTTCAAATTCGGAACTCATCATTGCTGAAAACATGGACACAAGATCATGAGAAGCACAACCAAAGATAATATCATCCACATACACTTGAACGAATAATGAGTGCGTGTGATATATCTTTGGGTTCAAAAGAAGCAACAAAAGCAGAATGAGCATAAGAGTTTGAATCGCAAAACCTGGACCATGTGACTCGTTCGTGCAAGCTTCCAATCATCTGTTGTGGGGGATGATCTTTGTAAAACCGTAGGGGAACAGATTGTAACACCCTCATTTTCATGCATCATGCCCTACATGCACTCATATACATGTTTAACATTAGCCCACAACAAGAGGAACGAGTTTAAAATTGATTTGGAGCAAAACCGCACTTAAAATGCAGGAAAGTGCGGACTAGTCCGATTTTACTGAGGACTAGTCCGATTTCTCTCTGACTAAAAACGGACTTGTCCGTTTTTGCTGCGGACTAGTCCGATTATGGCTTTGGAAACTTTCGGACTTGTCCGATTTTGTGCGGACTAGTCCGATATTCCATGAATCCTTGAAAATTTGCTAAGTCCCTGGACTTTTCCGAACTAGTCCGGTGTTCCAGCGGACTTGTCCGTTTTCCTTTCTGACTAAGATCGGACTTGTCCGATTTTTGGCCAGACTTGTCCGATTTTCTCTGTGGACGACTTCGGACTAGTCCGGTCCTGTCCGGACTTGTCCGATATTTCGTGACTCCGAGATTGACCTTTTGTTTTACGACTTGTTTCTTGGGTTTCACGTCAAGTGGGCCTAGGGACGTCGTGCCCAACTCTTTTAGAGCCCATGTGGGACTCTAAACCGGCCTCTACTCATCCCAAAACTCGAAATCCATCTAACCCTAGCCTCCACCTCTATATAAACAACCCCACCCCTTGGGTTGACATCTATTTGCCACTTTTCCACCCACCCAAACCCTAGTTCGTGGGGAGCCACCATCAAGGAGGGAGGAGAAGATCTCAAGCAAGAGGAAGAAGAGGAGGAATCGAAGGAGGATCAAGATCTCCACCAAGTTTCATCCTTCACCACCAATTCATCTCCAAGTTCATCACCAACCCTAGATCATCAAGATCCAAGTGTTACCTCCAAGTTTCTTGGTTCATTGGAGTTCTAAACACCTGGTATACCTTCTACTCTCTTTTCCTTGTGTGAATTCAACCCCTAATATCCAAATTTACGTCGATCTAGAAAACCCTAATCTGCTAATCTCGTTGAGTGCGGACTTGTCCGGTTCCTAGCGGACTAGTCTGATCTTTCTGGTTAAATTGTGTTGAATTAATTCTAAAATTTGATCTAATCAACTCCAAACCTGTATAAACTTGTTAGAAGCTATTAGAACTAGTTAGTTATCATTAAAAGCAATCAATTAACAAGTTCTACCTTGCATTTGCATTAATCATGCATGTCATGTCATATTGAGTAATATTTGTGCACTCTTTGATTGTGTTTCTTGTCTTGTATGTTTATTGTGTGGATTAGACAGATTTGCGCTAGAGAGTGCCGCGGAGGATCTACAGCATCAAGAGTTTGAAGGCTTTGACCCTAATCAACAGCAAGAGCAAGGCAAGTGTCCTTGAAGCATATTGATCCTGTTTTAAAATAAATGTTTTGTTTGCAAAACTGCATGCTTGTGTCGAATTGATGGGAATCCTATGGTAGGAAGTTTACTAGTTTTGTTTGACCACCCTTGTCACCTGGAATTTATGGTAGAGAGAGTCGGGAAGGCTTTTTACTTTTTGCTTCGCTTAATCAACTGGGATGGAAAACAACTATACCAATCAATTTATTTATGCATGGATGAGATTATGGTTAACATGAACTAGTTAAATATGGTATGGTAATGGGTGATCTAAGCAAGCCTGGTATGTGGATGGGTTGGATGTTATGGTGGTTTGCTTGCTTAAGATCTAAGGACCGGTTCATGCGAGAATAAGCCAGGACTACAGTGCCACCACGAGGCCAAGTATGGGTGCGGCGTAGCTGATTAATTAGGGCTTTGCTAGTGCTGTTTGGACCATTGTGGATGCTCGGGGAAGGCGTAGTCGGATTGGGTTTGTTGATGATTGGTGGGACTACCCTGGGATCCGAATGGCTCAAGAGGGGGCCCTTGGTTGAAGATGTGCTCTGCGGGAGACATCGCCACCGGTGAAACCTCAGTGGGGTCTAAATAGGCTAGTAATCCCTTTGTAAAGGCTATTTTGTGATCTCTTGGCCACACACCAACGGAAGTGTGTAATGTGACCGACGGGTCATGGGCATAAGGGAGGTTCTTAGTCGCCGAAAGGTGATGAAATCACGAGCACGTGGGTAAAGAGGTACAAACTCCGCAGAGTTAACTAAAAACTATCATGATAGCCGTGCTCCCGGTTATGAGCACCTGGACAACTTCCATGATTAGAGGCAAATTGGAATTTGGTAATGGTTATGGTTTGGTAATGGTTATGGATTAATCTCTGGTATCGAATATGGTTATTGGCAATAGTGAAATCTGGACTTATTGATGATGGTAATGAATTCAGTTTGGTATTATGGTATTACTTACAATTATGTTGGGATTACTTCACATACTTATACTATATTGCCTTTCAAATGTTTTAATGTACTTTTCAGCACTTTACCATTATTATTGTCGTCATTTGAATCAGCCACATGTCATACTTTCCACACTTGCTGAGTACGACATGTACTCACTCTTGCAATCCCCACCCCAACAGTTGCAGGTCAGGACTGGGAGTTTAATGGCGATAATGCGGAGTTCTAGGCCGTGTCCACCGTCAGCTTTGCCTGTGGTGTTGATTGGAGCTGCGCATACATACCCTGTCGCTTATGTTGCATAGTTGCTTAGTTGTTTAATTAGTTTATTTCCGCTTCTTTAGTTGAACTTGTCATTAATATTCATTAGGGCTTGTATTCGAGGATAATATAGCTTGTGTAATAAAATCTGGATAATTAATCTTGTCTTGTGGTAATTTTCTGTGTACTCTTTTGTGATTGCACTCGTATATGTGTGATGAACATCCTGGGCACACATATGCGTTAGCTTGGTTCATTTTCGGAAACGGGCGTCACAGATTGGTATCAGAGCCACAGGTTGACCGTAGGATGCAGCCTAGATAGAATGAACACTTTAGAGCACATAGGAGCACTCAGGAATCGATGTGTTCTTGCTTGGTGTGTTGTTTGCTATATATATTGGTTGCTTGTGTGCTTAATAGAGGATTTTGGGATGCATTAGCATTGCCATGTCCACCTAGGCTAGTGTAGCTAGTTGTTTAGTTTCATATCCCTTGATGCATATAGTTGGGGCATTTTCTAATTCTTACCTACTGCTTTTCTTCAGATGGCGAGGACTCACAACCAGAGGGATGTCAATGATGAAGAGGAGAACAATGGAGTGCCTCAAAACGACAATGGACAAGGACCTGCTCAGGGAGCTATCAACATCTAGCAGCTTTTGGCCATGCAAAACCAGCTCATGTAGACCATGATACAGACTATGGGACAGCTGCAGGCCGGCAATATCAACAATCAGCCCCACATGCCTCCACCGCCACCCCCACCTCCTCATAACCGATTGGGAGAGTTTATGAGGACTAGGCCGCCAACCTTTGCTCAAGCCGCAGACCCTATGGATGCGGATGATTGGCTCAAGTCCGTGGAGAAGAAGCTAGCCATTGTCCAATGCAGTGACCGGGAGAAGGTGCTATTTGCTTCTCATCAACTCATTGGAGCAGCTGCAGATTGGTGGGATTCTTATTGCAATGCTCATGAGAACCAAGAGAGAATTACCTGGGCGGAATTCAAGGAGAGTTTCCGTTCTCATTATGTGCCGGAAGGTGTTATGCTCTTGAAGAGGCAAGAATTTGAGAACTTGAGACAAGGAAAAACAAGCGTGAGTGAATATCTCAATAAGTTCACTCAACTCTCAAGATATGCGCCTGAGGATGTTAGCCGGGACAGCCGGAAGCAATACTTGTTCATGAGGGGACTGAACAATACGATCCAAGTGCAACTACTCAACTGTGATTATGTCAATTTTCAGAAGCTTGTGGACAAAGCAATTGTGGTTGAGAACAAGATCCGTGAGATGGAGCAAGAAATCAAGAGGAAGGCGCCATATCAAGGACAGCAACAAGGAAGTAATGTGCGCCCTCGCTTTGCGCCGCCCAATGCGCCTCATTACAGCTCCTCTATTCCTGCTCAGCGCCCTGGTTATGCACCGCGCCCAACTCAGTTTGTGCAGCAGCGCCCTGTCATGCAAGCACCTAGGCCTCCAATGCCTTATGCACCTCGTGCTGATTTTCCTGGAGCCAATGCTCAAAACCAAGCTCGTCCCAATAATTCTGGTGGAGTTAAGAAGTGCTATACTTGTGGAGAAGCTGGACACTTTGCACATCAATGTCCTAAGTCGGGCCTTGGTCAAGGAAGCAATGCATCGAGGCAAAACCCAAGACCTAATGGAGGACAGCCACAAGGAAGCCGTGGACAGCAAAATTTTGCTCGTGGCGACGTGAACCATGTCTCTACGGAGGATGCTCAACAAGCGGATGACGTGGTCATTGGTATGTTTCTCGCCAACTCCAACCCCGCGACTATGTTATTTGATTCTGGAGCATCACATTCATTCATTGCATCGAAGTATGTTGCCAAGTATAGTTTGCCTATCTCTCATATGAAGTTTACTCTGTTTGTTAAGTCTCCTGGAGGAGAGATGAGGACAAATATAGTATGTCCAAAAGTAAGCCTTAGAATAAGGGGGGTAGATTTCTCCGCCAACCTCATTGTTTTAGATTCTCAAGGGTTGGATATTATACTTGGTATGGACTGGTTGAGGAAGCACAATGGAGTTATTGAATGTGCCACAAGGACGGTGAAGTTGACCAATGAGGAAGGGATCACCGTAGAATTTGAAGCATCTCAAACCGCACCGAAGCAATTGGAATTGAATCATATGGACGGTGTCGCAATTGAGGAGATTCCGGTGGTGTGTGAATTTTTGGATGTTTTTCCGGACGAGTTGCCAGGTATGCCACCCGATCGAGACATTGAATTTGTTATTGACTTAATACCTGGAACTGCGCCTATAGCTAAAAGGCCGTATAGGACGCCTCCTATGGAATTAGCGGAGCTCAAGAAGCAGATTCGAGAGAAATTAGAGAAGGGTTTTATTCGCCCTAGCTCTTCACCTTGGGGAGCGCCCGTTCTTTTTGTGGACAAGAAGGACGGATCCCAAAGGATGTGCATGGATTACCGAGCTCTCAACGAGGTAACAATCAAGAACAAGTACACTTTGCCACGCATAGAAGACTTGTTTGATCAGATGAAGGGTGCTTGTGTCTTCTCTAAGATTGACTTGAGGTCGGGATACTTTCAAATGAAGATTAGACCATCGGACATACCCAAGACAGCTTTTAGGACACGGTATGGATCTTATGAGTACACTGTGATGTCTTTTGGATTGACAAATGCACCTGCCTACTTTATGTACCTCATGAATAAGGTCTTCATGGAGTACTTAGATAAGTTCGTTGTGGTGTTTATCGATGATATTATGATCTACTCGAAGGATGAGAAGGAACATGAGGAACACTTGAGGCTTACGCTGCAGAAATTGAGGGAGCATCAGTTGTATGCCAAGTTCAGTAAATGTCAATTCTGGTTACGGGAAGTTTCCTTCTTAGGCCATATTATTTCCGGAGGAGGAGTATCGGTCGACCCCGGTAAAGTGAGGGACGTGTTGAAGTGGGAACCACCGCAAAACGTCAAGGAAATAAGGAGTTTCCTTGGGATGGCTGGGTATTACCGTAGATTCATCAAGGATTTTTCCAAGATAGCCAAGCCTATGACGGAGTTGCTGATGAAGGGAAAGGCATTCCAATGGACTCAAGCTTGTCAAGAGAGTTTTGAGGAGTTGAAGAAGCGGTTGACAACAACCCCAGTTTTGGTATTGCCGGATGTAAGCAAGAGTTTTGACATTTATTGCGATGCATCAAGACAAGGGCTTGGATGTGTATTGATGCAAGAAGGTCAAGTGGTCGCCTATGTGTCAAGACAATTGAAGAAACATGAGCAGAATTACCCCACGCATGATCTTGAACTAGCAGCCGTGGTACATGCATTGAAGATTTGGAGACACTATATTCTTGGACATAGGTGTGAAATTTCCACGGATCACAAGAGTTTGAAGTATATTTCCACACAAACGGATCTGAACTTGAGGCAACGAAGATGGTTAGAGCTCATCAAAGATTATGATTTGGGGATCAACTATCATTCGGGAAAAGCCAATGTAGTGGCCGATGCTTTGAGTAGAAAAGGAGTAAGTCATCAACTCACGGTTCGAGAGTTACCATTCGAGTTATGTAAGGAGTTTGAACGGTTGAACCTCGGGTTTGTAAATGAGATGGAGATGATGGAGTTAAATCCGACCTTGGAGCAAGAAATTCGAGAAGCACATACCACAGATGAGGAGATCAAGGAAATCAAGGAAAGAATTGAAGAAGGGAGAGAATTCAGATTTGATGAAGACGAACATGGTACCTTATGGCTTGGAAAGAGAATTGTTGTGCCTAATGTAAAGCATATTCGAGAAACAATATTAAAGGAGGCACATGACTCGCCATACTCAATTCACCCTGGTTGTACGAAGATGTACAAAGACTTGAAGACTTGCTATTGGTGGAATAGCATGAAGAAGGACATAGCTGAATACGTAGCACTGTGTGATGTGTGCCAACGAGTCAAGGCGGAACATCAAAGGCCAGCCGGATTATTGCAACCGTTGAAGATTCCAGAATGGAAGTGGGAAGAAATTGGAATGGACTTCATAGTTGGGTTACCGCGTACTCAGTCCGGGTATGACTCAATTTGGGTAATTGTGGATCGCTTAACCAAGTCAGCTCATTTTGTCCCTGTGAAAACCAAGTATACAGCTGCACGATTGGCTGAAATATACATGGAGCATATTGTGTGTCGACATGGAGTCCCTAAGAAGATAGTCTCGGATAGAGGTTCTCAATTTACCTCCAGATTTTGGCAAAAATTACATGAAGCTTTGGGAACGAGGTTGAATTTTAGTTCAGCATATCATCCTCAAACGGATGGACAAACCGAGAGGACCAATCAGATTTTGGAGGACATGTTAAGAGCTTGTGCTTTAAAGCATGGGAAAAGTTGGGACAGGAGCTTGCCATACGCAGAATTTTCATACATTAATAGTTACCAAGCAAGCTTGAAAATGTCACCATATGAAGCGCTTTATGGGAGGAAGTGTAGGACACCTTTATTCTGGAATGAGGCAGGAGAAACTCAAGTATTTGGTCCGGACGTGTTGCAAGAAGCCGAAAAGCAAGTCCAAATAATTCGTGGAAACTTGAGGGCTGCCCAATCGAGGCAAAAAGGCTATGCGGATAATAGGAGAAGGAAATTAGCCTTTGAAATAGGAGATTTTGTTTACCTCAAGGTGTCACCAATGAGAGGTCATAAGAGGTTTAACATAAGAGGCAAGCTCGCACCTCGCTATATTGGACCATTCAAGATTTTGGACAAAAGAGGAGAAGTAGTGTATAAGTTGGAGATGCCAGCTCATCTTTCAGACGTACATGATGTGTTTCATGTTTCCCAACTCAAGAAGTGTCTCAGGGTACCAGAAGATCAAGTGCCAATGGAAGAATTGGAACTAGAGGAAGATTTGACGTAGGTCGAGCAACCGGTCAAAATCTTGGAAACCAAGGAGAGAGTCACAAGGAACAAGGTGATTCGATGGTGTAAAGTTCAGTGGAAGCACCACACAGAAAAAGAAGCAACTTGGGAGCTAGAAGATGATCTCAAGAAGGAATTTCCCTATCTCTTATCTTCCGCGTCGAATCTCGAGGGCGAGATTCATTTTAAGGGGGGTAGGTTTGTAACACCCTCATTTTCATGCATCATGCCCTACATGCACTCATATACATGTTTAACATTAGCCCACAACAAGAGGAACGAGTTTAAAATTGATTTGGAGCAAAACCTCACTTAAAATGCAGGAAAGTGCGGACTAGTCCGATTTTACTGAGGACTAGTCCGATTTCTCTCTGACTAAAAATGGACTTGTCCGTTTTTGCTGCGGACTAGTCCGATTATGGCTCTGGAAACTTTCGGACTTGTCCGATTTTGTGCGGACTAGTCCGATATTCCATGAATCCTTGAAAATTTGCTAAGTCCCTGGACTTTTCCGGACTAGTCCGGTGTTCCAGCGGACTTGTCCGTTTTCCTTTCTGACTAAGATCGGACTTGTCCGATTTTTGGCCAGACTTGTCCGATTTTCTCTCTGGACGACTTCGGACTAGTCCGGTCCTGTCCGGACTTGTCCGATATTTCGTGACTCCGAGATTGACCTTTTGTTTTACGACTTGTTTCTTGGGTTTCACGTCAAGTGGGCCTAGGGACGTCGTGCCCAACTCTTTTAGAGCCCATGTGGGACTCTAAACCGGCCTCTACTCATCCCAAAACTCGAAATCCATCTAACCCTAGCCTCCACCTCTATATAAACAACCCCACCCCTTGGGTTGACATCTATTTGCCACTTTTCCACCCACCCAAACCCTAGTTCGTGGGGAGCCACCATCAAGGAGGGAGGAGAAGATCTCAAGCAAGAGGAAGAAGAGGAGGAATCGAAGGAGGATCAAGATCTCCACCAAGTTTCATCCTTCACCACCAATTCATCTCCAAGTTCATCACCAACCCTAGATCATCAAGATCCAAGTGTTACCTCCAAGTTTCTTGGTTCATTGGAGTTCTAAACACCTGGTATACCTTCTACTCTCTTTTCCTTGTGTGAATTCAACCCCTAATCTCCAAATTTACTTCGATCTAGAAAACCCTAATCTGCTAATCTCGTTGAGTGCGGACTTGTCCGGTTCCTAGCGGACTAGTCTGATCTTTCTGGTTAAATTGTGTTGAATTAATTCTAAAATTTGATCTAATCAACTCCAAACCTGTATAAACTTGTTAGAAGCTATTAGAACTAGTTAGTTATCATTAAAAGCAATCAATTAACAAGTTCTACCTTGCATTTGCATCAATCATGCATGTCATGTCATATTGAGTAATATTTGTGCACTCTTTGATTGTGTTTCTTGTCTTGTATGTTTATTGTGTGGATTAGACGGATTTGCGCTAGAGAGTGCCGCGGAGGATCTACAGCATCAAGAGTTTGAAGGCTTTGACCCTAATCAACAGCAAGAGCAAGGCAAGTGTCCTTGAAGCATATTGATCCTGTTTTAAAATAAATGTTTTGTTTGCAAAACTGCATGCTTGTGTCAAATTGATGGGAATCCTATGGTAGGAAGTTTACTAGTTTTGTTTGACCACCCTTGTCACCTGGAATTTATGGTAGAGAGAGTCGGGAAGGCTTTTTACTTTTTGCTTCGCTTAATCAACTGGGATGGAAAACAACTATACCAATCAATTTATTTATGCATGGATGTGATTATGGTTAACATGAACTAGTTAAATATGGTATGGTAATGGGTGATCTAAGCAAGCCTGGTATGTGGATGGGTTGGATGTTATGGTGGTTTGCTTGCTTAAGATCTAAGGACCGGTTCATGCGAGAATAAGCCAGGACTACAGTGCCACCACGAGGCCAAGTATGGGTGCGGCGTAGCTGATTAATTAGGGCTTTGCTAGTGCTGTTTGGACCATTGTGGATGCTCGGGGAAGGGGTAGTCGGATTGGGTTTGTTGATGATTGGTGGGACTACCCTGGGATCCGAATGGCTCAAGAGGGGGCCCTTGGTTGAAGATGTGCTCTGCGGGAGACATCGCCACCGGTGAAACCTCAGTGGGGTCTAAATAGGCTAGTAATCCCTTTGTAAAGGCTATTTTGTGATCTCTTGGCCACACACCAACGGAAGTGTGTAATGTTACCGACGGGTCATGGGCATAAGGGAGGTTCTTAGTCGCCGAAAGGTGATGAAATCACGAGCACGTGGGTAAAGAGGTACAAACTCTGCAGAGTTAACTAAAAACTATCATGATAGCCGTGCTCCCGGTTATGAGCACCTGGACAACTTCCATGATTAGAGGAAAATTGGAATTTGGTAATGGTTATGGTTTGGTAATGGTTATGGATTAATCTCTGGTATCGAATATGGTTATTGGCAATAGTGAAATCTGGACTTATTGATGATGGTAATGAATTCAGTTTGGTATTATGGTATTACTTACGATTATGTTGGGATCACTTCACATACTTATACTATATTGCCTTTCAAATGTTTTAATGTACTTTTCAGCACTTTACCATTATTATTGTCGTCATTTGAATCAGCCACATGTCATACTTTCCACACTTGCTGAGTACGACATGTACTCACTCTTGCAATCCCCACCCCAACAGTTGCAGGTCAGGACTGGGAGTTTAATGGCGATAATGCGGAGTTCTAGGCCGTGTCCACCGTCAGCTTTGCCTGTGGTGTTGATTGGAGCTGCGCATACATACCCTATCGCTTATGTTGCATAGTTGCTTAGTTGCTTAATTAGTTTATTTCCGCTGCATTAGTTGAACTTGTCATTAATATTCATTAGGGCTTGTATTCGAGGATAATATAGCTTGTGTAATAAAATCTGGATAATTAATCTTGTCTTGTGGTAATTTTCTGTATACTCTTTTGTGATTGCACTCGTATATGTGTGATGAACATCCTGGGCACACATATGCGTTAGCTTGGTTCATTTTCGGAACCGGGCGTCACACAGATGTCTCACAAGCTTCTTCTTCTTCACGTTCATCACAAATCGATAAGCTTGTAACTTGAGGATGATTTGAATCAACATTGATGGTTGTCGGTGCTGGTTGAGAATTAACATCCGGAGCTGAACCAAAGTCTTTAGCTGCTGAATTTTCGGGCAGCGGCTCCAATTCTTCCTCATCTTCAACGAAAATGCTCCCCTCCTGCGGATATGGATCTGGACCTACAATGTTTGAGCTAGTACCTGGGCTAGCTTCATCAAAAGACACTTCACAAGTCTCCACAATTTTGTTAGTGTCAAGTAAAAGCACACGGTAGCCTATAGTATGAGATGGATAACCAAGAAACATGCCATCAATGGATCTAGGTTCAAATTTATCAAGATTACCATGTTCCTTAACAAACCATTTGCAACAAAAGACCAGAAAGTGAGTAACACTAGGTCTATGTCCAAATCGGAGCTTATATGGTGTTTTACCTAGCTTAGCACGCAAGAAAACACGATTTGAGACAAAACAAGCGGTTGTAATCGCATCAGCCCAAAATTTCCTAGGAGTTTGATATTCATCAAGCATAGTCCTAGCCATCTCAACTAAGGTTCTGTTCTTTCTTTCTACAACACCGTTTTGTTGAGGTACATATGGTGAAGAAAATTGATGATCTATTCTATTTTCAGCACAAAAGTGATCAAAAGATTGATTTTTAAATTCAGTTCCATTATCACTTCTAATTGCTTTTAAAGATCCAGGGTGATCAATTGATAATCTAAGAAATAAAGTTCTAAAGTGACTAAAAACTTCATTCTTAGAGGCTATAAAGTAAACCCAAGAGTATCTAGAATAATCATCAACAATCACAAGTACATACCATTTACCTCTAAAGGACTGAACACGTGAAGGTCCTACGGTGTCAAGATACAAAAGTTGACATGGTTCAGTTGTCATGATCATTGTGAGACAAGTATGTGAACCTGCAACCATCTTAGCATGTCTACAAGAAGAGCACACAAATTTTTTGTCCCCTTTAAGCTTAGGCAGCCCACGTATGCGATCAAGAGCACTAACACGTGTTAGGTGATAAAAGCCTACGTGACCAAGTCTACGATGCCAAAAATATAGGTCCTTTGAATCATTAGCAACCAGACACCTATGCTTAGAGGAAGACATATCAAAATCAGCTTTAAAAACTCTTCCAAACCGAGACATGTTAAAAATAAGCTCACTATTTGAACTTACAACTTTGCAGTAGTTTTTATTGAAAATAATTTCCAGATTTTCATCTAGCAATTGTGAAACAGAAAGCAAGTTGTATTTCAAATTTTTGACAAGTGCCACATCCTTCAAAGTGTAGTGATCATTTACTCTAACCGAACCCTTAGCAATTATAGGAGTTGAAGAATTATCGGCAAAAGTAACATTCTCTATGCGTGACACAAAAGAGAGGGAGGAGAACAAATCTTTGTTACCGGTCATGTGGCGTGAGCAACCTGAATCCACAATCCAAATGTTCTCCTTCCTTAAGCATGTAACCTACATAGAAGCACAATACGTCGATGACTCAATACTGGGGTTAGTCAAAAGGCATTTAGGAATCTAGTACTCAGTCACGCAACGTGCAGCAGGAAAAACACGCGAAAGCTGGACAAAACAACAGGTTTATGAGTCAAAGTTTGAGATTTTTTGTTCTTAACTACTGACCTATAAGGTGTTACTTGTGTAGCACAAAAATCAGTAGCTCCGGAGGCAAAAACAGAAGGTCCGGAGGTAAACTTTGAATGTTTTTGACTCAAAACAGCGGGTTGTACATTCGGTTCAATATGTGCAGAAATTTTGCATGAAAGTTATGAGATCTAGCAAACATTCTTTCCCTTTTCTGTTGTTTAAATCTATGACATGACCATCTCTACCACAGTAGGTACAATGAAATTTAACTATGTGTTCATGTCTAGATGAGCAAACAACATTTTTATTTGAAGCCGAATGACACAATACTCCTGCAGATTTGAAAACCACTTCTTTTTGTTTAGGAACTATTTGAATCAAACCACTTCCTAATGACTTTACAATTTTAGGTGGATGTGCCTTAGCATGAGCATGAGAATCTAAACCTAAACCGGTTTTATCATTGCAAGACTTGGATGAATTCAGCAGCAAGTTAAGGTTCTTATTCCGATTACAAAACCGATCAAATGTCTTATGCATGTTATCAAGTTTATTAGACAGATCAAGGCAATTTTCACATGAAGTTTTTCCTTTTAATTTGCAATTGGAACAATATTTAACTTCATGAGAACGTAAAGCATTGTTCAATATAGAGATTTCATTCATAGCATCTTGCAGTTTCTTATCAAGATCATCACAACTAGAACAATGCAAATCAATTGTAGAACAAGAAGCATCTTTTAAGTTTCCAATATTATGTGCAGCAAGCTTTTTGTTCTTTTAAATTTCAAGTTCAAGTTTATCAAGTGTGGAGGTATGTGCATTTCTTAGGGAGGACAATTGTTCATATATTAAGTCACATGAGGAACAAGAATCATCACTAGGAATCGAGGATTTCAAACAATTAATTTCAGATTCTAGTGACTCAATTTTAACAGCATTGTACCTAAGTTTTTTGTCCTTTTTCTTAACAATAATAATGGCACGAGAAATAGCATCACACATTTCTTCGCAAGTAGGACATACCTCTTCATTGTCGCTGTTGTGTTCTGCCTCCTTCATACTTGATCTTGACTTGCCCGCCATGAAGCACAAGTTTTCTAAATCATCATCATCTTCATCACTTCCAATGTCCACGTCGCTTGAGCCAAGTTCCTGGAGTGCTGAGATAAAACTGGTCACCAATTGACGTCTTATAAAACCCTTCTTTTTCTTCGTATCTTTTGCAGAGGAGTGCTTCGTTCTTGTTTTCTTTTCATCCTGGGAAGTAGGACCTGAAAGGTTAGGGCAATCTGAACGAAAATGTTCTGTCTTACCACATTCAAAGCATCGTTGAAGTCTTGAGCTTCCTCTCCTTCTAGTTCTCACATTTTGCAATGCTTTTGAGAACCGGGTAGATATGAGCGCTAGCTCCTCCTCTGGAAACTCCTCAATCTGTTCATGGGTTAGAGAGGACAGCAAAGCAAGTGTACCACAAGATGATGTTTGACTGGAACTAGGCATGTTGCATTGAGAAACAAAAGCAATAGACTTGTTGGGGTTCTTACATGAGATTACGTCAATTTCATGAGTTTTTAACTTGGAATATAGCACATCTAAAGTAAGTGAACTCATGACAGTAGATTCACAAATAGATGTGACTTTCATCTCCCAAGTTGACATATATAATGCACTTAGCAATTGCCTAGCATTTTCAGCATCTGAAAAATTAACATTGACACTACGCAAGTTGCCAAGAATCTTATTAAAGCGAGTAAAAAGGTCATCAATAGACTCACCGGGTTGCATCTCAAAGCGCATGTATTCTTTCTTGAACATGTCTTGCCTTACCTCTTTGATCGTGTTGGATCGTTCGTGGTAGTAACAAAGTGCTTTCCACACATCGTATGCAGATTGGAGGTGTGCAATACGGTCGAAGTCGCTTTGTGTTAATCCTTGTATGATCAAGTTCCGAGCCTTGTTGTTGTTGTCGACATCTCTCAGATTTGTAGCTGTAACTTGATCGTTTGACGGAACTTCGTAAGGCTTGTATACCTTCTCCCATATTGCAAAGCCTTGTGCCTGAATGAAATCCTCCATGCGTGCCTTCCAAACCTGAAAATCAATACCAGCGAACACACAAGGTTTGGCAGAGTACTTCTCCATGATGATTAGTCAAAAACACGCGCAAATCACAAAGATTAGAGCACTACGGCTCTGATACCAATTGTAAGATCGAAGAGCACGTGAAAAGCTACCAGAGGGGGGGTGAATGGTAGATTTAAAAATCTTACGCAGCAGAAACAAGTAAACCCCTATCCCTTTGGCAGAAAAATGATATGTTAAAGAAATCATGTGTGAGACTAATCTAAACGTGTTTCACCATGAAAAAAGTGATAGATATCAGAGAGAATCAAGTCACGAAGACAACACAACAAGAATCACTCATATCCGTTGAGAGAAACTCATGGTATGATCGAAAGATCGAACAAAAGTCAATCTGTCCTACCCGAGAAAAACAGTTCTGGAACGCTATAAAGCAACTCGTGTAGATCAGAAACCACAAATCCAATGACCGTGAAATTTTGAAAGGTGATAGATAATCAAGTTGTGAAGATAATCCAAAAAGAATAACGTCAATTGGATATGTAAAACTCGAGTTATGATCAGTAGCTCCAGAGGCAAAAGCAGAAGGTCCGGAGGTAAACTTTGAATGTTTTCGACTCATAACAGCAGGTTGCATTTTCCTGACATTCGGTTTAATAAGTGCAGCAAGTTTTGCATGAAAGTTATGAGATCTAGCAATCATTCTTTCCCTTTTCTGTTGTTTAGCTAGTCTATAACAAAAATATATGACATGACCATCTCTACCACAGTAGGTACAATGGAATTTAACTTTGTGTTCATGTCTAGATGAGCAAGCAATATTTTTATTTGAAACGAATGAGACAACACTCCTGCAGATTTGAAAACCACTTATTTTTGTTTAGGAACTGTTTGAATCAAACCACTTCCTAATGAATTTACAATTTTAGGTGGATGTGCCTTAGTATGAGCATGAGAATCAAAACCTAAACCAGTTTTATCATTGCAAGACTTGGAAGAATTCAGCAGCAAGTTTAGGTTCTTATTCCCATTACAAAACTGATCTAATGTCCTATGCATGTTATCAAGTTTATTGTACAGATCAAGGCAATTTTCACTTGAAGTTTTCCCTTTTAATTTGCAATTGGAACAATATTTAACTTCATGAAAACGTAAAGAATTATTCAATATTGAAATTTCATTCATAGCATATTTTATTTTCTTTGCAAGATCATCACAACTAGAACAATGCCAATCAATTGTAGAACAAGAAGCATCTTTTAAGTTTCAAATGTCAAGTGCAGCAAGTTTTTTGTTCTTTTCAATTTGAAGTTCAAGTCTATCTAGAGTAGAGGAATGTGCAGTTATTAATGTGGATAATTGTTCATAGATTAAATCACACGAGGGACAAGAATCATCACTAGGAATCAAGGTTTTCAAATGGTTGATTTCAGATTCTAGTGATTCAATTTTAGCAGCATTATCCCTAAGCTTTTTGTCCTTTTTCTTAACAATAATAGTTGCACGAGAAATTGCATCACACATTTCATTACAGGTAGAACATACCTCATCATCGTCACTGTTGTGTTTTGCATCCTCCTGACTTGATGGCCCGCCATGAAGCATAAGTTGGCCAAATCATCTTCATCTTCGTCACTTCCAATGTCCACGTTGCTTGAGCCAAGATCCTGGAGTGCGGAATAAAGCTGTTTACCAGTTGGCGACATGTAAAGCCCTTCTTCTTCTTATCATTTGTTGAGAAGTGTTTCGTCCTTGATTGTTTTTCCTCTTGGGAAGTAGAACCTGAAAGGTTAGGGCATTCTGTACGAGAGTGTCCTTTCCTACCACATTCAAAGCATCGTTGAGGTCCGGAGCTTCCTCCCCTTCTAGTTCTCACATTTTGCAATGCTTTTGAGAACCTAGTAGAGAGAAGTGCTAGCTCCTCCTCTGGAAATTCCTCGATCTGCTCCGGGGTTAGTGAGGATAACAAAGCAAGAGTATTGCAAGATGATGATTGGCCGGAGCTAGGCATATCACGTTGTGAGACAAATGCAGTAGACTTATTTGGGTTCTTATGTGATATGATGTCAATTTCATGAGTTTTGAGTTTAGAGTAAAGCACATCTAAAGTAAGTTTACTCATGATAGTAGATTCATGAATAGATGTAACTTTCATCTCCCAGGTTGACATGTCTAATGCACTAAGAAGTTGCCTAGCATTTTCAGCATCAGAAAAATTGATGTTGACACTACGCAAGTTACAGAGAATTTTGTTAAAGCGAGCAAAGAGATCATCGATAGACTCACCGGGTTGCATCTCGAAGCGCATGTATTCTTTCATGAACATATCTTGACTTACCTCCTTGATCGTGTTGGATCCTTCGTGGTAGTCACAAAGTGCTCTCCATACAGCATATGCTGATCGAAGATGTGCAACGCGGTCGAAGTCGCTCTGAGTGAGTCCTTGGATGATCAAGTTTCGGGCTTTGTTGTTGTTACCGACGTCCCGTAGGTTTGTAGCCGTAACTTGATCATTAGGTGGCACTTCGTAAGGCTTGTACACATTCTCCCATATTGCGAAGACTTGCGCCTGGATGAAAGCCTCTATGCATGCCTTTCAAACCTCAAAATCAATACCACTAAAGACACAAGGTTTTGTGGAGTATTTCTCCATGATGATTAGTCAAAATACATGCAAATCACAAAGATTAGAGCACCGTGGCTCTGATACCAATTGTAGGATCGAAGAGCACGTGAAAAGCTACCAGAGGGGGGTGAATGGTAGATTTAAAAATCTTACCCAGCGGAAACATTTAAATCCCAACCCCTTCAGTAGAAAAATGATCTGTTAAAGAAATCGTGTTTGAGACTAATCTAAATGTGTTTCACTGGGGCAAAATTGATATATATCAGAGAGAATCAAGCCACGAAGAAAATACAAGAAGAATCACTCAAATCCGTAGATAAACTCAAGTTATGATCGAAAGATCGAACAAAGGTCAATCTGTCCTACCCGAGAAAAACAGTTATGGAACGCTGCAAAGAAAATCGTGTAGATCAGAAACCACAAATCCAATCACCATGAAATTTTGAAAGATGATAGGAAATCAAGTTTTTAAGACAACCCAAAATAAATCACGTCAATTGGATCTGTAAAACTCGAGTTATGATAAAACCACCGACGAAAGGTAGTGCTCTCCAGAAACTCGATGTGTAAAACTTGTCTGGAACAAGTCGGACAAACAAGGCACAAAAGTTCCATCAAACTACGAATTTTATTCAATAGAACACAAGAGGTACAGCCCCAATGTCGTGCACCACGAGCTCTGGCCTCCCTTTCCTATATAACCAGCCCTTAGGCCAACCCAATCTCAACTAGGACTCCAATCCTACTCCGATCACGAATCGAATCTTTCCATAACTGCTTAGGACTCTTCTATACGCAGATAGAAGCAATCTTAAGACTTCCAAACACCTTAGTAACGTATCCCACATTCCTAAAACAACTCAAATTCGTGACCCACGCGAAATACTATCATAACCAATTCAAATCTTTCCATATTTGAGTCAAACCCGACTCAGCCACGGTCTGAGTCCATAACCTAGTCGGTTGGACCTTTTCGACCAATTCTTTACGTCCACATCTCTACATCACGTCTCGGAACCGTGTATCCACGTCCATGCATTCCTTGCACACGTGCAAACATCTTCCAATGACGTCCACGATACCTTCATATGCATTGTTCTTGATTCAAACATGTTGCGCAACCTCCCGATCAACTCAACCACAATTCCTCCCGAACTTGGTTGTTGAACCTCATCTTCTCCCTAAGACTAGTTCAGTGGATCCCGTCACCAGCCATGTCTTGAACTCAAGCAACACCTGCACATGAATAAACAAGCCTTACGTGAGCACCTCACATAAGCATGTTGCAAAGCATATCAAAACGATAGCAGCCATATCAACCAAAATGCACCAAAAACATAGCAAATGAATTCTAAGCAATCTTTCTAAGAATATAAAGCAAGTTCAAAACATTGCAAGATAAAAGCAGGAACATTGTGATAAAGCTCTGAACCTAGCCAAAGCTAACCGAAGCTTGAGCCAGAGCTTACCAAATCTTGTAGAACCTAGCACCGGAGCCTAGCGCTGGAGCTAACCAAAACTAGTCGGAACTAGTCATCCCAAAAGTTGGAGCTAACCAACATAAGTCGGACCTAGCAAAACATAACGGAGCTTAACAAAGACATGTCGGAGCTATCAAGGACATGCCGGAGCTAAAGACAAAGCTCACCAGAGCTACCCAAAAACATGTCGGACCTAGACAAAGAAAGTCGGACCTATTGTCAGACCTTGCAGAAGCTCGGAACTAGAGTTGGACCTTGCTAAAAAGATGTTATGGCAGCACTCAAAACTTTTATTATCGAAGCCAATGTATTCAGCACACATAGGTCTCACACCCAGGTCCCCCGCTAGAAAAGCCGGCCCGAGCAGTTCCACGCCAGAGAAGGCAACCCGGCGGTTCCCATAAAGACTAAAGTGAAAGCAGCAGAAGTGCAGCAGACACCTTGGGAACCGTCGCGGTAATGTCGCAGGAAGCAAATATCCTGTCGCCACGACCCCTCAACCAGAGAGGGACGCATGGTCACAGTAGCAGAAGAGCGCACCGCTTCGACGAAACAAGACAAAATTAAAAGACCACACAGGAAAGCAGGATAAGGCCCCACCCTCGGGCTCGTCGCGTCACCCCAAGGTGGACCTAGGGGCCACTGTCGGTACCTGACATATCGGGTACCCTCGGGCACAAGCTAGAGCCGCCTAGGTACCTTGCCTCCCACTAGGTACAGACTCCGAGGGCACCACGTGTTCAAGAAACCCAGACCCGCCGGCCTCAGATGAGGGGTCCAGGGTGCCCACAAGACATCCCGAAGGAGGAGCTCAACTCCACCTTGACGACAAGCTCCCAGGCAACCACGTGTTCAGCATGACGGGACCCGACCTCTTGCGTGGAGGTGAGCTCCAAAGATGCCACGTGGCCTGCAATGTAGAGACCCGGTCTCCCCCGCGGAGGTGAGCACCTGAGCAGCCACGTGGCCCACGGGGCGAGACCTTGCCTCCCACACGGAGGTGAGCTCCCGAGCTGCCACGTGGCCCGCGAGACGGGCGTGGCCTCCACCATGGCAGAGAGCTCCCCAGCGGTCGCACGGACAGTCCACTTGCCCTCAATGGATAGTGAGGATGTTAAGAGGGCAGTGCATCTTGTCTCCCTCAAGCCTTTAAGATACGCAGCTTCCCCAGATGCATGGCACGTCGCACGCCTAATGTCAGGTACCGCTACAACTAATCATATCAGAGTGAAGATGCCGCATGCCTATCCCACTCCGCCTAGTGGGTAGCTTACGGTTCCAGAGACAGTTGGATGGAACATTCCCTGCCAATGTCAGCAACAGCACGTGGGCTAGTGACAACACGGCCGGCAAGACGACGAATCCTCAAGTCCGCGATCAGAGCAAGCTTACAGAAGAAGCCTTAGATCTTTAGGATAATATCGCCCCGGGACCACATGTCGAGCCCCGGGACCCCACTTGTAAGGCATCTGACCTTGACTATAAAAGGCCCAGACCGCCACCGATACAAGGACTAGACTCAGAATCCTTGATACACACACACTCATACACACTCAACAGCAATACAATCCATTGTGGAGTAGGGTGTTATGCTCCTTGCAGCTCGAACCACGTAAAATCCACTATCTCATACTCTTTCGCTAGAACACTAGTTTGAGGCCTAAGCCCCGCCAAACAAGAACCACCGCGGGCTACTCCTTAGTAGATCCAGGGGAAGTGTCGCATTAACACTTCGACAGACAAATTCTCCAACTAAGCTCTAGGTACTTCTTTTGGCATCTTTGTAAGACATTGTCTATGTTTTCTAGACAATGACCAAAAGTGTTTCCATAGACAGAGAAATCTTCCATGAAAACTTCCATGATCTCCTCAATCACGTCGGAAAAGATAGCTATCATGCATCATTGAATGAGGAAGGAGCATTACACAATCAAAAGGACATACGCCGGTAGGCATAAGTCCTGTAAGGACATGTGAATGTGGTCTTACTTTGATCGTTGGGACCGATTGGGATTTTATAATAACCCGAATACCCATCAAGGAAGCAAAGTTGCCATGTTTTGCCTACCGCTCTAACATCTCATCGATGAAGGGCAATGGAAAATGATCCTTCCTTGTAGCCTTGTTAAGTTTTCAGTAATCAATACACGTCCTCCATCCCGTGATGGTTTGTTGAGGAATTTATTCATTCTTCTCATTCAGAACGACCGTCATACCTCACTTATTAGGCACTACTTGAACTGGGATGACCTATTCACTATCAGGGACAGGGTAAATAATCTCGTCATGCAAAAATTTCAAGACTTCTTTCTTGACAACTTCCCGCATCGCATTATTCAATCGCCTTTAAGGCTCCTTTGAGGGGACACTCTCGGGGTCAATAGGAATGCGATGAGTGCATAACGCTAGACTAATCCCCTTGAGATCCCTTAGTGAATAGCAAAAACTAGCTCTATGCTTTTCTAGCATAGCTATGAGTTTGTGTGTCTCATCATATGAAATCTTGTCACTTATGATGACAGAGGCTTCCAAATCACCATTTAGAAAGGCATAGTGTAGACCTGGAGGAAAAAAAATTAGTTTGACAGGAGGTTTTGGGAATAACTCTTCTTTTGGAAATTCAATTGCCTCCTGAAATTCATCCTCCTCTTGGGTGAAATCTTCTTCTCCTTCAATTTCAGGGGGTGCTAAAAATTGAAGGGTTCTAACCTCCTCTATTGGATCATCTTGGATGAGAGATTCTGCGGATGAGTTTTTGGAACGCAAGATAGGAATAGAATATTGTCTCCCTCCAAGTTTGACA
Organism: Tuctoria greenei; assembly: GCA_036927565.1. Classification (NCBI taxonomy): domain Eukaryota; kingdom Viridiplantae; phylum Streptophyta; class Magnoliopsida; order Poales; family Poaceae; genus Tuctoria; species Tuctoria greenei. Next base: position 132,414,069 of record JAYESD010000006.1, read on the forward strand.
TTGAGGTTTCCATCCAAGGGAATTTCCATGAGAAATTTCATAATGGGAATTCCAATCATAATGTCGAAATCATGGATTTTGAACACATGGTAGTCTAGGATAGCCTCAAGATCATTGTGTCTTATGGACAATTGTTGCGAAACCCCAAAACCATCAAGGAGGTTTCCGAAGGAATCTCAGAAGGATTTACGTGTTGGTGCCAATGGCACATCGCCCAGAATGGCCAGAGCACAAGAATCAAAATGAGATTTGCTCCAACTATCGGCTTGTATAGGACCCTCATCAGTGCCCCTCTAATGAATAATCGAATGGTTGGTAAGGGTGAGGTCACCCTAAGAATTATGGGTGACTGCTCAGCTTCCACAGTCCATTCCTTCTTAGAATAGAGGTTAACTCCTTGATCGTCCGTTGGACGATCACTCCATCAGGTGGGTTAGGTGGACTTAGTGGCAATGATGGTTTCCTATGGCAACTATACTTCGAGGTATTTCCAAAATCTTCAAATATTTCTTCCTCAAGTAAAAGGGAAACTTCGAAGGTTGAATTTCTTCTTGCTTCGTTGTTTCTGGTTTGGGAGAGGATTCCTCCGACAAGGTTTGAGATAAGCAAGGAATGGGTTCATCCTTGTCCATGGGTTTATCCTCGGTTCTTGACACAACTTCCTCTTTAGCAGGCCAATTAAGACCAATAATGTAGGAATAATTTTCTAGAATTCTATCCGGAAAATCCTTGCATTCCGGCGTCTTAGATAGGAAAGATCCTCCAACCATAATATCAAGATGTAGGGAAAATTCTTTGTTTAATCTCATGTAGATGTGTTGCAAAGCAACGAATCAGGAATGGACAAATCTGGGGCGGAATTTCTCAAAAGAGAAAATCTATCCCAAGCTGCACCTATGGATTCCTTCTCCATCTGCTAGAAGCATAGTACTTCCTTTCGTAACGAAACAATTCGAGCAATTGGAAATAAAGCAAGACAAAATTTGTCTCGTAATTCATTCCAATTTTCGTTTGTCTTCCCATTGTTGTGGTCGTACCATTGTTTGGCTTTTTCCTTGAGATAAAAACGAAACAACTTCTATTCGAGAGTTTCCTGTGTCATACCCTTGATTATAAGGCATGAACACAGTTATTTGAACTCTTGTCGATGGTGGTAAGGGTTTTCACAATCCGTTCCTAAGAAGGATTGTTCCTGAACCATGGCTATAAAGCTAGGGCGGAGTTCATAGCTGGTAGGGCAAATGGGTTCAGAGCTGGTAGAATGGTGGACTGCTCCATCTGTGTGGTGGTGGTAATAAAAGGAAAGGTAAGATAAGAAGATAAATATGCGGGTGAACAAGGTTCGATGATTAACAGCAACCGTTCCCCGACAATGGCGCCAGAAATGCTTGTTGACATTTCTTACGTCACAGATAAAAGTATGCAAGCGCACAGAAACTATCGTGTAGCACTTTTCTTTAAAGAGTATTCCCAACGGTATCAAATCCAAGGAACATATGTGATAATCTTACGAATTAATTCACATAAGTACACAAAGTTGTTTGTAGGCAAGGAACAGAGAGGAATTCAAAGTATTGATTCTAACTCAAAGGAATTTGCGGTAGTTGCTTGCTTTAGGCACGGGTTTACACATAGCAAAACTAGGACGACTCCCGCCAAGAGCCTATGGCATAGCCGAAAGTGGAGGATTACTAATGACAAATAAGGCTATCACCACCTACTTCACACCTTTTAAATCTGTAGATCTACGAGATATTCACTGGTAATTTCTAACCTAAGTATCACGCTTACGTTCTAAATCACTACTCTAGTTGTTTCGAACACAAGCCACAACTAGAGCCTCTAATAAATTAAAGAAATGAACCCACAACTAACTACTTGTGCAAACTACCTTGAATTGGAAATCAAACTTGAAATGAATTCACAAAGGCTTACATGATTTTGAATCAAACGTTTGTAGAAGTACGAGTGTAGAAGAGGGACTTGACAAGCCCAAACCTCCTTCTCCTAAACTCTTCACCATACTCTCCTACTTGGCAACCTCTAGGACTACTCTAAACCTTGGGAGTGGTATTCTACTGTCAAATTTTGGTGTGTATGTGTGAAGTGAGGTGTGGGGTGCTATTTATAGGTGGAGAAGGGTCAGTTCCCACCACCAAATGAACATGAATCAGTCATCATAGTCTTCAGGAAGGCGGGAGGAGCCAACACATGTTGATTGACCGACTATGGTGCCAAGACCACGTCGGCCGACTAGGGAGGTCGGCTGACATGGTCTTTGCACCATTTCGCGTGTGCTTTCTCCAGGTCACTGCCAGGTGGGTCCCATCCATTGATATGGGTTCTACACCGTTGGATGGCCTCGTATACTACTGTTTGTTGGCCACATGATCCACATGATGACACGTGACATCGCCTGATTCGTCAAAATCCAATTTAATGGATTATTCCCTGCATGTCTCGGTATTTTTGGGTATAATTCACCTGCATACAAATAAAAACCAACACTTGTGGAATTGGTTAGTTTCTAACCCTACCACTATGTTGTGTTTCTCTTTTGTGCACATTATGAGTTGAATCGACGGTCTGAATATTGCACTTAAGTTCCGTCAATGGGGTGCTATTTATATGTGGAGAAGGGTCGGTTCCCACCACCAAATGCATGTAAATTAGTCATCATCGTCTTCAAGAAGCCAGGAGGAGCAAACACATGTTGATTGACCGAGTTTGGCACCAGGACAAGGTCGGCTGACTAGGGGGTTCGACCAACCTGGTCAGTGATCCATTGGAGTTGTGTTTTCTCCAGGTCACTAACAGGTGGTCCCCCTTACTAATATAGGTGATATACCATTGGATAAATTCGGATACTTCTGTTTGTGGGCTATATGATGCATGTGATGACACGTGGTGTCGCTTGATTTGTGGAAATCCAATTTAATGGATTACTCCCTGCATGTCTTGGTACTTTTGGGTATAAATTCACTTGCATACAAATAAACACCAACACTTGTGGAGTTGGTTAGTTTTTACCCCTACCACTATGTCGTGTTTCTCTTTTCTGCACATTATGAGGTGAATTGATGGTCTAATATGGCACTTAAGGACCGTCAACACTTATGTCATAAGCATGAGAAAAAAAGTAGTAGCCATGTTTGATCCATGCAAAATAAGAGAGCCTACGTAAATAGGGGTCATATCAAACATCTACATCCACTTCCACTCCATCACACATGCACAAGTTTTAAATCAATAGTTTTGAATTGATTTCTCCTAAGACCTGCTTTTTTGACTTAGCAATATTGTGTGTTGCAAATATGCCTGCTATAGTCCCTACCAAGCTCCACATATATTGATATTTCCTACGCACTACTAACAAATCCCCCGACAACTATGCCAGAAATGCTTGTTGATATTTCCTACGCACTACTAACAATTCGTCCCTGGCTGTCGTGCCAGAAATGCTTGTTGGTAAATTTTAGATTATACATGTAGATCCACAAGCGCACGGAAACTATCGATGTAGCATTTCCCCCGTAAGAGTATTCCCAAATGGTGTCCTTTATATTCTCCCAAAGGAAGTGTGACACCCGGTTCCGAAAATGGACCAAGTGAACACATATATGTTCCCAAGAAGTTCAACACACATACACGAGTGCATTCACAAAAGGATAACCAGATAATTACCACAAGACAAGATTAATTAAGCACTTTTATTATAGAATTTGGAACATCCTCGAATACAAGCTCTAATGATCATAAATGATAGGTTTGAACTAATGCAACAGAAATAAACTAATAAAGTAAACTAAGCCGCTAAGCAAATAGGGTAGCGCGGCTCCAAGCAACACCACAGGCAAAGCTGACACCAGACATGGCCTAGAACTCTGCATAAACCTCGTGATAAAACTGTTGGTGGAGGAATTGCATGAGTGAGTACATATCGTACTCAGCAAGTGTGGAAAGTATGGCATGTAGCTGATTCAAATGACGAATATAATAAACGCTAAGTGCTGAAAAGTGCATTAAAACATTTGAAAAGTAATATATTTTATGTATGTGAAGTAAACAATTCATAAACCATGTAAATACCATAATACCAGTCCATATTCAATGTCCATCACCATGTTAACTATATCCAATTCCATTATCCAATCCACAACCAGTCATAATCATGTTATCAACCATAGCCAGTACCAAACCATACCAATTCCAAATTTCCTTCTAATCATGAAAGTTGTCTTGGTGCTCTTAACCGGGAGCACGGCTATCATGATAATTTTTAAAGACTCTGTAGAGTTTGTACCACTTTACCCACGTGTATGTGATTTCATCACCCGTAGGCGAATAAAAAACCTCCCTTATGCCAACTACACTTCGTTTGGTGTAAGGCCAAGAGATCACAAAATAGCCTTTACAAAGGGACTACTAGCATGTACGGACCCACTGCAGTTTCACCGGTGGCGATGCCTACAACTGAGCGCATATTCAACCAAGGGCCCCCAGTTGTGTCAATTGGATCCCAGAGAGTCCTGCCTCAAATCCAAACCCATTCCGACTCCCCTTCCTTGATGCACCAAATGATCCATGCAATACTAGCAATACACTAATTAATCAGCTATGCAACACACATACTTGGCCTTGTGGTGGCACTGTTGTCCTGGCTTATTCTCGCATGAACCGGTCCTCAGATCTAAAGAAAGCAAAACCACCATGTCTTCCAACCCATCCACGCACCAGGCTTGCTTAGATCACCCATTTCCATATCATAATAACCAGTTTATATTAACCATAGTCTCATTAATGAATAATAAATTAGTATAGTTGCTTTCCCATCCCAATTAATTAAGCGAAGCAAAAAGGTAAAAAGCCGTTTGCGACTCTCTACCATATATGCCAGGTGACAAGGGTGGTTAAACAAAGCTAGTAAACTTCCTATCATAGAAATTCACATCAAATTGACACAAACATTTAGTTTTGGAAACAAAACATTTATTGTAAAACAAGATCAATATAGTCAAGGACACTTGCCTTGCTCTTGAGCTTGATTAGGGTCAAAGCCTTCAAAATTCTAGTGCTGAAGGTCCTCCACATCACTCTCTAGCGCAAATCTATCTAAACCACGCAATAAACATACAAGACAAGAATTACAATAAATAAGGGCACATATATTACTCAATATGATATGACATGCATGATTAATGCAAATGCAAAGCAAAACTAGTTAATGAGTTGTTAATAATGTTCACTAACTGGTTCTCATATTTTTTAACAAGTTTGAACATGTTTGGGATTGATTCGAGTCGATTTGGAATTAATTCAGCTTAATTCAGATTCAGAGGCTGGACAAGTCCGGTTTCTGTGGCCGGACTAGTCCCCCTGGACAGACTGCAAATTAGGGTTTTCTTGATCAACAAAAATTTAGAGAATTGGGATTGAATTCATGTGGGAAAGAGAAAGTAGAAGGTGTACCACGTGTTTAGAACTCCAAGGACCAAGAATTGAAGATGAAACTTGAATCTTGACAATCTAGGGTTCATGATGAAGAGTTGAAGGTGAATTGGCGATGAAGAACACAAAGTCGATGAAGATCTTAATTACTTTATCCTCTTTCGTTTCCTCCTCTTCTTATTCTTGCTCGGGATCTCCTTCTCCCTCCTTGGTGGTGGCTATCCATGAACTTGGGTTTGGTGTTCTTTCAATTGAAACAAAAGGTTGTAAAGTCAAGGGGTGGCGTTGTTTATATAGAGGTGGAGGGCTAGGGTTTGATGGAATTTGAGTCTAATGTTGGTGGAGGTCGCGTAGGGGTCCCACATGGGCTCCACATGGGTTAAGCACGATGTTCTTGGGCCCAATTAAAGTAAATACTTAATAACAAATCATGGAGGAAATGATTGAATCCGAGTCGGGCACACCAGACAAGTGCGCTGAGGGGGCCGGACTTGTCCGATGTTGGACTGAGGCAAAAATGGATAAGTCTGGTAGGAGGTTCGGACAAGTCCGGTCTTGTCCAGAGAGGAAAACAGACATGTTCGGCATGGATCAGACAAGTCCGGGGATCTGGTATCTTATTCGAAAACAAGACCAAATATCGGACTAGTTCACACTCAATCACGGACAAGTCCGGAATAGAATAGAGAGTCAATCGGACCAATACGTAGCAAAAACGGTCAAGTTCGAAGGGCAATAGAGAGGGAAACCAGACTATTCCGGGGTACAAACCGAACAAGTCTGTACTCCTACAAACTTTTAAGTGTTGTTTTGCTTCTAATTCATTTTTAACTTGTTCCTTTATTTGTTTCTTAATATTAAACATGTATATGAACTTATGCAATGCATGATGGATGAAAATGAGGGTGTTACAAGCCTTCCCCTTAAATGAATCTCGCCCTCGAGATTCAACACGGAAGAGAAAAGATAGGGAAATTCCTTCTTGAGATCATCCTCTAGCTCCCAAGCTGCCTCTGATTCCGTGTGATGCTTCCATCACACTTTACACCATCGAATCACCTTGTTTCTTGTGACTCTCTCCTTGGTATCCAAGATTTTGACCGGTTGCTCGGCATATGTCAAATCTGCCTCTAATTCTAATTCTTCCATTGGCACTTTTTCTTCTGGTACCCTCAAGCACTTCTTGAGTTGTGAAACATAAAAGACATCATGAACATCCGATAAGTGAGCTGAGATCTCCAACTTATATGCTACTTCTCCTCTTTTGTCCAAAATCTTGAATGGCCCAATGTATCAAGGTGCTACCTTGCCTCTCATGTTAAACCTCTTATGACCTCTCATGGGTGATACTTTAAGGTAAACAAAATTTCCCACTTCAAAAACTAGTTTCCTTCTCCTATTGTCCGCATAGCCTTTTTGCCTTGATTGAACAGCCCTCAAGTTTTCACGAATAATTTGGACTTGTTTTTCAGCTTCTTGCAACATATCAGGCCCAAATACTTGATTTTCTCCTGTCTCATTCCAGAACAAAGGTGTCCAACACTTCCTACCATATAATGCTTCATAGGGTGATGTTTTCAAGCTTGCTTGATAACTATTATTATATGAGAATTCCGCATATGGCAAGCTCTTGTCCCAACTTCTTCCATGCTTCAAGGCACAAGCTCTTAACATATCCTCTAAAATCTGATTGGTCCTCTCAGTTTGTCCATCTGTTTGAGCGTGATATGCTGACCTAAAATTCAACCTTGTCCTCAATGCTTCATGCAATTTCTACCAAAACCTTGAGGTAATTTGAGAACCTCTATCTGACACTATCTTCTTTGGAACTCCATGCAAACACACTATTCTTCCGATATACAGTTCAGCCAACTTCTCCCTATCAAAGGTGGTCTTGACGGGAATGACGTGAGCTGACTTAGTTATCCAATCCACGATTACCCATATGGAGTAATAACCGGACTGGGTACGAGGTAAACCAACTATGAAGTCCATTCCAATCTCTTCTCACTTCCACTCCGGAATCTTCAATGGCTACAATAATCCAGCTGGCCTTTGGTGTTCAGCTTTGACTCGTTGGCACACATCACACAACACGACATATTCAACCATGTACTTTTTCATGCTAGCCGACCAATAACATGTCTTCAAATCCTTGTACATATTCGTACAATCAGGGTGAATTGAGTACAGCGAGTCATGTGCCTCCTTTAATATTGTCTCCCGAATATGCTTCACATTGGGCACGACAATCCGTTTTTGAAGCCATAGGGTACCATGGTTAGCCTCATCAAACCTTAATTCTCTTTCCTCTTTGGTCCTTTCCTTGATCTCTTGTATTTCCTCATCCTTTGTTTGACCCTCTCGAATCTCCCGCTCCAAGGTCGGATTTAACTTCATCATTCCCATCTCATTGACAAATCCAAGGTTCAACCGTTCAAATTCCTTTCATACCTCATATGGCAACTCTCGAACCGTGAGTTGGTGACTTACTCCTTTCCGACTCAGAAGCATCAGCCACTACATTACCCTTCCCCAGATGATAGTTGATTCCAACATCATAATCCTTGATAAGCTCCAACCATCTTCATTGCCTCAAATACAGGTCCGTTTGCGTGAATATGTACTTGAGACTCTAATGATCCGTATAAATCTCACACTTGTGTCCAAGGATATAGTGTCTCGAAATCTTCAATGCGTCTACCACGGCTGCAAGATCAAAATCATGTGTTGGATAATTCTGCTCATGTTTCTTCTATTGTCTCGATGCATATGCAATCACTTGACCTTCTTGCATGAGCACACATCCAATTCCTTGTCTTGATGCGTCGCAATATATATCAAAACTTCTGCTTACATCTGGCAATATCAAAACTGGGGTTGTTGTTAACCATTTCTTCAACTCCTCAAAACCGTCTTGGCAAGATTGAGTCCATTGAAAAGCCTTCCCCTTCATCAACAATTCGGTCATGAGCTTGGCTATCTTGGAGAAATCCTTGATGAATCAACTGTAATATCCAGCCATTCGAAGAAAATCTCCTTTACATTCTATGGGGGTTCCCATTTCAATACGTCCCTCACTTTTTCGGGGTCAACCGATACTCCTCCTCCAGCGATAATATGACCCCAAAATGACACCTCTTTCAACCAAAACTGGCACTTGCTGAACTTGACATACAATTGATGCTACCTCAATTTTTGCAACATGAGCCTCAAATGTTCCTCGTGTTCCTTCTCATCATTTGAGTAGATCATAATGTCATCAATGAACACCACAACGAACTTATCCAAGTATTCCATGAAGACCTCATTCATGAGGTACATAAAGTATGCAGGTGCATTTGTCAAACCAAAAGACATGACCGTGTACTCATAAGATCCATAACGTGTCCTGAAAGCTGTTTTAGGTATGTCTGATGGTCTAATCTTCATTTGGAAATATCCCAACCGAAGATCCATCTTACAAAATATTCTAGCTCCCTTCATATGGTCGAACAGATCTTCAATGCGTGGCAGAGTGTACTTATTCTTGATTGTCAACTCGTTGAGAGACTGATAATCCACACACATCCTTTGTGATCCAACCTTCTTATCCATTAATAGAACGGGCGCTCCCCAAGGTGAAGAGCTTGGGTGAATAAAACTTTTCTCTTGTTGCTCTTGAATTTGCTTATTGAGCTCCGCTAACTCCTTAGGAGGCATCCTATATGGCCTCTTAGCTATAGGTGTAGTTCTAGGTATTAAAACGATAACAAACTCAATGTCACGATCAGGTGGCATACCTAGTAACTCATCCGGAAACACATCCAATAATTCGCACACCACCAGAATCTCCTCAATTGCGGCACCGTCCATATAAATCAACTCCAATTGCTTTGGTGCATGTTGACATGCTTCAAACTCTATAGTGATCCCTTCCTCATTGGTAAACTTCACTATCTTCGTGGCACATTCAATGACTCCATTTTGCTTCGTCAACGAGTCCATACCAAGTACAATGTTCAATCCTTGAGAATCCAAGACAATAAGGTTGGCAAATAAGTCTACCCCCCTTATTCTAAGGCTTACTTTAGGAAATACTATATTTGTCCTCATCTCTCCTCCAGGAGACTTAACCAATAGAGTAAACTTCATATGAGAGATAGGCAAACTATACTTGGCAACATATTTTGATGCAATGAATGAATGCGATGCTCCAGAATCAAATAATATAGTCGCCAGGTTGGAGTTAGCGAGAAACATACCAATGACCACATCATCCGCTTGTTGCGCTTCCTCCATAGAAACATGGTTCATGTTTCCACGTGCAAAATTATGCTGTCCACGGTTGCCTTGTGGTGCTCCTCCATTGGGTCTTGGGTTCTGTCTTGGAGCATTGCTTCCTTGACCAAGGCCTGACCTAGGACATTGAATTGCAAAATGTCCTGCTTCTCCACATTTATAGCACTTCCTAACTGCACCAGAATTTTGACGGACCTGATTATGAACATTTGCACCAGGAAAGTTGGCACGAGGTGCAAAAGGCATTGGAGCCCTAGGTGCTTGCATGACAGGTCGTTCCTGCACAAACTGAGCTGGATGCGGTGCATAACCAGGGCGATGAGCTGGTGCAAAAGAGCTGTAATAAGGTGCCTTGGGTGGTGCAGAGCGAGGGCACACATTACTTCCTTGATGTTGTCCTTGATACGACACCTTAGTCTTGGTGTCTTGCTCCATCTCACGGCTCTTATTCTCCACAACAATCACTTTGTCCACTAGCTTCTTGATGTTTGCATAATCATAGTTGAGCAATTACACTTGGATCTCATTGTTCAAGCCCCTCATGAACAAGTATTGTTTCCGGTTGTCCTGGCTCACATCCTCAGGTGCATATCTTGAGAGTTGAGTGAATTTATTGAGGTATTCACCCACACTCGATCTTCCTTGCCTCAAGTTCTCAAACTCTTGCCTCTTCAAGATCATAACACCCTCTGGCACATAATGAGAACAGAAGCCCTCCTTGAATTCATCCCAAGTAATCCTCTCTTGATTCTCATGGTTGTTGCATAGCAAATCCCACCAATCGGCAGCTGCTCTAACAAGTTGATGAGATGCGATTAGGACCTTCTCCGGTCACTGCATTGGACAATAACAAGTTTCTTCTCCACTGACTTGAGCCAATCAACGGCATCCATAGCGTCAGCATCTTGAGCAAAGGTCGGTGGCCTAGTCCCCATGAACTCTCCCAATCGGTTATGAGGAGGTGGGGGTGGCGGTGGAGGCATGTGGGGCTGATTGTTGTTGTTGCCAACCTGCAGCTGTCCCATAGTCTGTATCATGGTCTGCATGAACTGGTTCTACATGGCCAATAGATGCTCAAGATTGATAGCTCCCTGGGCAGGTCCTTGTCCATTGTTATTTTAAGGTGCTCCATTATTCTCATCCTCATCATTGGCATCCCTCTGGTTGTGAGTCCTCACCATCTGAAGAAAAGCAAGAGAGAATAATTTAGAAAACATCCCCAACTATATGCATCAAGGTATATGAAACTAAACAACTAACTACACTAGCCTATGTGAATATGGCAATGCTAAAGCATCCCTAAATCCTCGACTAAGCACACAAGCAGCAATACATAGCAAACAGCACACCAAGCAAAAACACACTGATTCTTGAGTGCTCCTATGTGCTCTAAAGTGTCCATTCTATATAGGTTGCATCCTACAGTCATCATGTGGCTCTGATACCAATTTGTGACACCCGGTTTTGAAAATGGACCAAGTGAACGCATATGTGTGCCCAAGACGTTCAACACACATACACGAGTGCATTCACAAAAGGATAACCAAATAATTACCACAAGATAAGATTAATTAGGAACTTTTATTATATAATTTAGAATATCCTCGAATACAAGCTCTAATGATTATAAACAATAGGTTTGAACCAATGCAGCAGAAATAAACCAATTAAGCAAACTAAGCAGCTAAGGAAATAGCGTAGCGCAGCTCCAAGCAACACCATAGGCAAAGCTGACGGCAGAGACATCCTAGAACTCCACATAAACGTCATGATACTCCCAATCCTGACCTGCAACTGTTGTTGGGGGAATTGCAAGGGTAAGTACGTGTCGTATTCAGCAAGTGTCAAAAGTATGACATGTAGCTGATTCAAATGATGAATATAATAACAGCTAAGTGCTGAAAAGTACATTAAAACATTTGAAAAGCAATATATTATATGATTTGAAGTAAACCCTTTATAAACCATGTAATTACCATAATACCAGTCCATATTTAATGTCCATCACCATTACCATTAAGTATATCCAATTCCATAATCCAATCCATAACCAGTCATAACCATGTTATCAACCATAGCCAGTACCCAACCATCCCAATTCCCAATTTCCTTCCAATCATGGATGTTGTCCAGGTACTCTTAACCGGGAGCACGGCTATCATGATAGCTTTTAAACACTCTGTAGAGTTTGTACCACTTTACCCATGTGTTTGTGATTTCATCACCCATCATTGACTAAAGAACCTGCGTTATGCCAGCTACACTTCCTTTGGTGTAAGGCCAAGAGATCACAAAATAGCCTTTACAAAGGGACTACTAGCATGTATGGACACATTGAGGTTTCACCGGTGGCAATGCCTCCAATTGAGCGCATCATCAACAAAGCGCCCCCTCTTGTGCCGTTTGGATCCCAGTGAGTCCACCTCAAATCCAAACCCAATCCGACTCCCCTTCCCTGGTGTGTCAAGTGATCAATGCAATACTAGAAATACCCTAATTAATCAGCTACGCCGAACCCATACTTGGCCTCGTGGTGGCACTGTTGTCCTGGCTTATTTTCGCATGAACCGGTCCTTTGATCTAAAGCAAGCAAAACAACCATGTCTTCCAACCCATACACACACCAGGCTTTCTTAGAACACCCACTTCCACATCATATTAACATGTTCATATTAACCATAGTCTCATTAATGCATAATCAAATAGTATAGTTATTTTCCCATCCCAATTAATTAAGAGAGTCAAAAAGGTAAAAAGCCTTCCCGACTCTCTTCCATGTATTCCAGGTGACAAGGGTGGTTAAACAAAGCTAGTAAACTTCCTATCATAGGAATTCCCTTCAAATTGACACAAGCATGCAGTTTTGGAAACAAAACATTTATTGTAAAACAAGATCAATATGTTCAAGGACACATGCCTTGCTCTTGAGCTTGATTAGTGTCAAAGCCTTTGAAATTCTGATACTGGAGGTCCTTCGTAGCATTCTCTAGCGCAAATCTGTCTAAACCACGCAATAAACATAAAAGAAAAGAATTACAATCAATAAGTGCACACATATTACTCAATATGATATGACATGCATGATTAATGCAAATGCGAAGCAAAACTAGTTAATCAATTGTTAATAATGTTTAACTAGTTTTATTAGTTTGTAACAAGTTTGATCAGGTTTGGGATTGATCCGAGTCGATTTGGAATTAATTCGACACAATTCAGAATTAGAGGCCGGACAAGTCCGGTTTCAGGGGCCGGACTAGTCCCCCCTTGATAGACTGCAAATCAGGGTTTTCTTGATCTACAAAAATTTGGAGAGGGGTTGAATTCACGTGGGAAAGAGAAGGTAGAAGGTGTACCACGTGTTTGGATCTCCAAGGATCAAGAATTGAATATGAAACTTGAATCTTGACGATCTAGGGTTGATAATGAAGAGTTGATGGTGAATTGGCGATGGAGAACGCAAAGTTGATGAAGATCTTGATTACTTGATCCTCTTTCGTTTCCTCCTCTTCTTCTTCTTGCTCGGGATCTCCTTCTCCCTCCTTGGCAACGCCTATCCACGAACTAGTGTTTGGTATTCTTTCAATTGAGGCAAAAGGATGTAAAATCAATGGGTGGGGTGGTTTATATAGAGGTGGAGGGCTAGGGTTTGATTGAATTCAAGTCTAAGGTGGGTGGAGGCCGCGTAGGGGTCCCACATGGGCTCCACAGAGGTTAAGCACGACGTTCTTGGCCCCAATTATGGTAAATACCCAATAACAAATAGTGGAGGAAAAGATTGAATACGAGACGGGGACACCAGACAAGTCCGTTAGGGGGCCAGACAAGTCTGATGTTGACAGAGGCGAAAACAGATAAGTCTGGTAGGAGGTCCTACAAGTTTGGTCTTGTCCAGAGACAAAAATGGACAAGTCCGGCATGGATCAGACAAGTCCGGGGATTTGGTAACTTATTCGAAAACCGGAACAAAAATCGGACTATTCTGCAGTCAATCACGGACAAGTCCGGAATGGAACAGAGAGTCAGTTGGACTAATCTGTAGCAAAAAGGACAAGTCCGGAGCACAACAGAGAGGGAAACCAGACTAGTCTGGGGTACAAATCAGACAAGTTCGTGCTCCTACAGACTTGTAAGTGTTGTTTTGCTTCTAATTCATTTTTAACTGGTTCCTTTTATGTTACTTAATATTAAACTTGTATATGAACTTATGCAATGCATGATGGATAAAAATGAGGGTGCTACATGAAGGCTAGATGGAAGTAAAACAATCATCAAGTGGAGAGGCTAGGTTGGCCTAGGTAGGGTTCAAGCAAGGATGGATAAAGGATAATTGAGGCAGTGTGACACACACAAGAGCATTCTATTCTAACGGGGTAAATGAGGTAAAGATGGACTAGGCTAAGGGTTAGGTAGAGACTCCTACTATGCTTCTAATGTACATATACTCAGCCTAAATTAGTTACTAATGATCTTGTTAAATATGAATTCTCATGCCAAGTGGATTAACACATCGGGCACGGGTTTACCCCTAGCAACACTAGGCGACTCACGCAAAGAGCTTGTGGCATAGACGAACGTGGAGGATTACAAAGGACAGATAGGGCTGTCACCACCTAGTGCCTACCTCTTCAATTTGTTGTCTACGAGACATTCAACGCTACTCTCTATCCTAGCACCATGCTAGCATATTAAGTAAATACCTTAAGAGCCTAGGCACAAGCCATCCTAAGGCAATAAACTAAATCATCGTTGAACCAATGCTAATTCATAGCATAAGTGATTCATATTAACATAGTCAGATCATAGCTAATTAGACTATAGTGGAGGTTTATAGTGTTTATGATAATGTAATGAGCATGGTATAACACAATCATAAATACTACTCCTACCACATACATGGATTCCGCAATCAAACAAGAAACGCTTCATCCAAGTATATGAACAATAGAATACTAAAGATATCATCTTTATTATGGATAATGTCACATACAAATAGGAATATAAGAGCCATACCTTTCCCAATTGGGAAGGGACTCCTTCTACTCCTCTTCTACTTGGACTATGGACTAGAGACTCTCCTCTCTACAACCTAAACTCCTCTAAACCTATGGAGAGTGGTAAATACAAAGGAAGAACACTCAAGTGGTGTGTGTTGAAGTGAGGGGTGAGAGGTCCTATTTATATTTTGGAGAAGGGTCGGTTCTAGCCACCAAAAGCGCGTGAATCAGTCACCCATGACCTCTTCAAGCCGGGAGGAGCCAAGACTTGGCGTTTGACCGCGTTTGGCACCAGGACCTAGTCGGCAGACTACGGGGGGTCGGCTAACCTGGTCTTGGCCCCGTTGGGGTTGTGCTTCCTCTAGGTCTCTACCAGGTGGGTCCCATTCCTTTATATGGGTGCTGCACCGTTGGATGATCTCAGATACTTTTGTTTGTGGGCCATTTGATCCATGTGGTTCCATGTGTCGATGCTTGATTGGATGAAATGACATTTTATAGGATCCATCCCCTTGTTTCACTTCAATTCTGCATAAAATCCCTGCATGCACCATTTTCTCCAAGGACAAGTGGAAATAGGTTAAATAGAAAGGTGATGTGTGCAAGAAATGACAACTCCTTCACATAATTGAGTTATATTGATGGGTGAAATTGGTATATAACGGCCATCAACAACATACAAGCCTTATTTAGTGGTAGGATGTGTATAGGCAAAATCTCTTGGTGAGGAAATATTTCCACTACACACAAAAGAGTGATTGAGAGAATCAATTTGCTGTACTTAAAATCTAAAATTCAACTCTCTGGAATTTGAGTGGAACTTGATATCTAGGGTATGCTTGCTCCATTTGATGTTCGATCTTTCAACCACCCATGAATGGGAGAAGGCATAAGCCCCATGATGACTTAAGATGGGTGAAGTACCAGCAAATTTTTGCAATACTAGGTATAGTATTTTGTTATGAACATGGTACTTTTGGAAAATAGAACATTGTAGCAACTCTTGATCATCAACCTAAAGTCTTGACTTTGCTCGGGACGAGCAACGGATCAGCTTGGGCGAGTTTGTTGATGGTTGTTATATACCAA
Organism: Tuctoria greenei; assembly: GCA_036927565.1. NCBI lineage: Eukaryota > Viridiplantae > Streptophyta > Magnoliopsida > Poales > Poaceae > Tuctoria > Tuctoria greenei. The sequence continues at coordinate 132,429,881 of JAYESD010000006.1, forward strand.
TTTCACCTGTCAATATAACTCAATTATGTGAAGGAAATACCATTTTATGCACACATCACCTTTCTATTTAACCTATTTCCACTTGTCCTTGGAGAAATAGTTCATGCAGACATTTATTGCAAGAAATGAGGTAAAAGAGAGGGAGCAATCCTATGACATATCATCCTAGCCAATCAAGCATTGACATGTGGCATCACATGGATTAAATGGCCCACAAACAAAAGTATTTGAGGCCACCCAACGGTGTATCACCCTTATTAGTCAATGGGACCTACCTGGAAGTCACCTCGAGGAAGCACACTGGAATTTGTCCAACTTTCTGTTTGGCCGACTACTAGGTGGTTTGGCTGACACCTTCCTGGTGCCAAACTCGGTCAGCTTCCATGTGTGACTCCTTGTGGTGCCCTGATCACGATGAAGACTGACTCGTGCGCTTTTGATGGCGGGAACCGACCCTTCTCGAGCTATAAATAGGACCCCCTACCCTCACTTCGCACACACACCACTTGAGTATTCATTCTATTGTATCCAACTACTCTCCATAGGTTTAGAGGGGTTTAGGCTGTAGAGAGGAGAGCCTCTAGTCCATAGTACAAATTAGGATGGAGTCTCTCTCTTCCCAATTCCAAATTGAGAAAGTTATGGCTCTCATATTCCTAGTTGTATTTGTGACTTTGTTCTTAACAAAGATGTTATCATTAGTCTTGTTTTATTCATATACTTGGATGAATCGTTTCTTGTTTTATTAGGGATTCCATGTATGTGATAGGAGTAGTATTTATGATTATGCTATACCACTCTCATTATATCATCATAAACACTACAAAGCCCCACTATAGTCTAAATAGTTATGACATGATCATGTTAGTATGAATAACTTATGCTATGCTTCAATATTGGTTCAACGATGTTTAGGATAGTCGATGCCTTAGGATGGCTCGTGCTGCAGCTCTTAAGGTATTTACCTAATATACTAGCATGGTGCTAGGATAGTTAAGTAGCGTTGGATGTCTTGTAGACCTACAGATCTAAGAGGTAGGTAGTAGGTGGTGACAACCCTATCTGTCCTTATAATCCACCATGTTCGGCTATGCCACAGGCTCTTTGCAGGAGTCTTCCTAGTATTGCTAGGGTTAAACCCGTGCTCAACGTGTTGAACAAATTAGAATGAGAATTCACGATTGATATGATCATTGGTATCTAATTTGGGCTATGTATATGTATACTAGAAGCATAGTAGGAGTATCTACCTAACTCTTAGCCTAATCCCTCTTCACCCATTTATCCCCCTTAGGATCGAATGCTCTTGTGTGTATCACACTACCTCTACAACTATCTATTAACCATCCTTACTAGAACCCTACCTAGACCAACCTATCCCCTCCATTTGATTATTGCTATGCTTCCACCTAGCCTTCCTTTGGGACAATATAAAAGACACCCTTAAAATACTCTTTTAAGGGGAAATGCTACATCGATAGTTTCCGTGCGCTTGCGGATTTTTACTGTGACGTAAGAAACATCAATAGGGACCCACTTGGCAATGACCTGGAGAAAGCACACGCGAAACGGTCAAAAGAGCACTTCGACTGAAGTAGGGGTTCAGTCGAAGTCATCCTAGCGCCAAACTCGGTTATTCGACGTGTGCCGACTCCTCATGGCTTCCTGGTGGCATGAATGACTGAATCGCGTGCATTTGTTGGTGGCAACCAACCCTCCTTCACCTATAAATAGCACCCCACACCTCACTTCACACACACACACACCGAAAGTTTGGAATACAATACCACTCCTATGGTTTAGTGTAGTCCTAGAGGCTGCCAAGTAGAAGGAGAGTGTGGTGAAGAGTCTAGGAGGAGGAGGCTTGGACTTGTCATGTCCCTCTTCTACACTTGTTCGCCTACAAAGGTTCGATTTAAAATCAAGTAGGCCTTTGCTAATTCAATACAAATTTGATTTCCAATTCAAAGTAGTTTGCACAAGTAGTTACTTGTGGGTTCATTGCTTTAGTTTACTAAAGGTTCTAGTTGTAGCTTTGTGTTTGAAACAATAGAAGTAAGCGTGGTGCTTAGGTTAGAAATCACCAGTGAATATTTCGTAGACCCACGAATTGAAGAGGTAGGCAGTACGTGGTGGTAGCCTATCTGTCCTTTGTAATCCTCCATGTTCGCCTATGCCATTGGCTCTTGGCATGAGTCGTCCTAGTGTTGCTAGGGGTAAACCCGTGCCTGAAGCAAGCAGCTACCACAAATCTCTTTAAATTAGAATCAATACTTTGTATTCCTCTAATTCCCTTGCCTACCAAACAACTTTGTGTCTTTGGGTGAATTAGTTCATAAGATTAGCACACACGTTCCTTAGATTCGATACCCATGAGAGTACTCTTTGAGGGGAAGTGATGCACGACAGTTTCCGTATGCTTTCGGATTTTTATCTGTGACATAAGGAACATCAATAAAAGCATTTCTGGCATCGTTGTCGAGGAAAGGTTATTCTGAATCTTCAAACCTTGTTCACCCTCGTATCTATCTTCTTACCTTTCCTTTTCTTACCACCACCACATATATGGAGCAGCCCACCATTCTTTCTTATTCCGCCCCAAACGACATGTTTTGTGAGCCACCGCCTTCCGTGGAATCCATTTGTTCTACTAGCTATGAACTTTGCTCTGGCTTTATAGCCATGGTTCGGCAACAATCCTTCTTAGGAACGGGTTGTGAAAACCCTTACCACCATCTACGAGAGTTCGAAAAACTGTGTTCATGCCTTTTAATCAAATGTATGACATAGGAAACTCTCAAATGGAAGTTTTTTCCTTTTTCCCACAAGGAAAAAGCCAAACAATGGTACGACCACAATATTGAGAAGACAAACGGAAATTGGAGTGAATTGGGAGACAGATTCTGTCTTGCTTTCTTTCCAACTGCTCGAATTGTTTCCTTACGAATGGATGTACTATGCTTCCAGCTGATGGAGAAGGAATCCATAGGTGCAGCTTGGGATATATTTTCTCTTTTGAGAAATTCTGGCCCAGATTTGTCCATCCCTGATCCATTGCTTTTGCAACACTTCTACATGGGGTTGGACAAAGAGTCTGCCCTACATTTTGACATTACGACTGGAGGATCCTTCCTCCATAAGACGTCAAAAGAAGGCAAGGATCTTCTGGATAGAATTATAGAAAATTATTCCTTCATTATGGATCTTAATGAGCCTCCTCAAGAGGAAGTCATGTCAAGAACTAAGGATAAATCCATGTACAAGGATGAACCCATTTCTTGCTTATCCCAAACGTTGCTGGAAGAATCCTCTCCCGAACCAGAAACTACAAAAGAAGAAGAAATTCAACATTTGGAGTTTCCCTTTTACTTTGAGGAAGAAGTATTTGAAGATTTTGGTAATACCTCGAAGTATTGTCACCATAGGAAACCATCATTGCCACTAACTCCACCAGATGCACATAATGCAGTGTTCGTCCAACAGGCGATGAAGGAGTTAACCTCTATTCGAAGCAGAGAATGGACTGTGGAATTTGAGCAGTCACCCGAAATTCTTCGGATGACCTCGCCTTTGGTTACCATTCTATGTTCCATTAGAGGGACACCAATTAGGGTCCTATACAACTCCAATATTGGAGCAAACCTGGTTTCCGATTGTTTTGCTCTCTCCATTCTGGGCGATGTGCCGTTGGCACCAACACGTAAATCCTTCCGAGATTCTTTTGGAAACATCCTTGAAGGATGCGAGGTTTTGCAATAGGTATCTGTAAGACACAAATATATTCAGGCTATCCTAGACTTACATGTGTTTGAAATCCAAGATTTCAACATTATGATTGGGATTCCCATTGAGAAATTTCTCATAGAAATACTCTTGGAAGGAAACCTCAATGTCAAACTTGGAGGGAGAAAGTTCTCTATTCATATCCTGCATTCCAAGAATAGATCCGTAGAATCTCCCATTCAAGATGAACCAATAGAGGAGGTTAGGACTCTTCAACTCTTAGGACCACCTGAAATCGAAGGAGAAGAAGATTTCATCCAAGATGAGGATGAATTTAAGGAGGCAATTGAATTCCAAAAGAAGAGCTCTATCAAAAAACCTCCTATTGAACTCAAAATTTTATGTCTATGCCTATTTTATGCCTTTCTAAATGGAAATTTGGATGCCCCTGTCATGATATGTGACAAGCTTTCAGATGATGAGACACTCAAACTAATTGCCATGCTAGAAAAGCATAGAGCTATTTTTGGCTATTCATTACAAGATCTCAAGGGAATAAGTCCAGCGTTATGCACCCATCGCATCCCTATTGACCCCGAGAGTATCCCCTCGAGGGAACCTCAGAGGTGATTGAATAATGCGATGCACGGAGTTGTGAAGAAAGAAGTCTTGAAACTTTTGCATGCCGGGATATTTACCCTGTTCCTCATAGTGAATGGGTCAGCCCAGTTCAAGTTGTGCCTAAGAAATAAGGTATGACAGTCGCTCAAAATAAGAAGAATGAACTAATTCCTCAACGTACTGTCACGGGTTGG